>CM058056.1:0-10000000 GCA_030157265.1 Latheticus oryzae | reverse complement strand
CTAAACTTCTGAATAACTATGAGCTACAATCAGCGAAAGCAACAATAAACATCATTGAATCGAATTTATCCTGGCGCCTCCACCATTTTTTTAATAATTGAAAAACATTTTTGTTGAAACTTACTAATCACTTTTGACAAAAACATATTCAATTTAATTAGAAAAAAAAAAATAAAAGGTTTTCCAAAAAAATATCAAAAAAAAAATTGTGTCAGAACTTGTTTATGAGAGACTTTGTATACAGGGTCTTTCACAAAGACTGACATATTAGAAGTTTATGGAGAGCGTGTTATTCAATCGGTTTGAAGTTTTGTTTATGAGGGTTTTCAAATATGATTTATTTGAGTAAAATAATGATGACTTTGCTGCACTTCCGCTTATACCGGAAGTCGGTACTAACTTTGTTATTTGGAATGGAACACTCTGTAGTTTGGAATCTTTGGTAAATTTTAGTTTGGGTTTAATAATCACTTAGAGCATCTAAAATCCATAACTTTAGAGTTAATGACTTTTTTGAAAAAATTAGCATCTGCAAGGGTCAAGAAAAATAAAAATTGCTCAGAAACCAAGTGAACTGTTTTCAGTATTCTGTAGACCAAAAGTGACTCTATCAATCACCATAACGCATATTCATTTGTTTTGTATATCTATCACAATAACGATTTTTAAAGTTAATAATATTCAATCGAAGATAACTTGATTTTTTCAAATAGAACAATATAGTAATTATTCAAATTCAATTCTCTTTCATTTAATGTAAAATTTTCTACACCTGTCAACAAAAATTTTTAAGATATTTGTAAAAATTGCATTGACAGTAACCGGTTATCTCTTGTCAGTTGAAAAAAAATTAATTTTGTATACATTAGTGAAACAATTCCATTTGAAAAAATCAAGTTATCCATGATTGACTATTCTTAAATGTGAAAATCAAGATTTTGACAGATATTGAAAATAGATGAATATGCACATATGTAATTAATAGTGTCATTCTTAGTCTAATAAATACTAAAACAGTTAACTTCTAGCTCACTTAGTTTTTGCAATTTTTTCTTTAAAAACATGAATAACTCTAAAATTATAGATTTCAGATGCTTTAATTGGTTAAATTAAAATTTACTAATGACTTCAAAAATGGAATAATATATAGAATTTTCCATTTAAAATAACAAAATTAGTACCGACTTCCGGTATAAGCGGAAATGCAGCAAAGTTGTCATTATTTTACTTCGATAGAACATATTCGAATTGATGTAGAGAATTAGTATCTATAAATGTTGTTAATAAAATTTTTCAGCATAACTACATTTAAAGGCCAATAATGTAATTTGCCTACTCGCTGGGACACTCTGTATATCCCTGAATAAAAATAATCTCACATCACTATTTTTATAAATATTCTAATTCACAATTGTTTATTTCCTCTTGAAAATTATTTTATTTGCAAATGCACAATTTCATAAGTTTTAATTGCAATTGTACCACCCAGGTTGTGGAGAATAGCTTCACTCGCATCGTTTCTGAATTCATAAAAGTTTCTGATTTATTATCAATTAATTATATCGTGTGTGTGTGGAAATATTTGTTTATTGTTTATAAAAACAGCCGAAAATGTCTTCCTTGATGCTCAGCACTCAAAGCATATCATCTTCGAACAACATTTATCACATTACAGATTTTCATTTTGTTGTATGAGGTCATGTATGACATACGTTAAAATGTCATGGCTTGCTGCGAGGTTTTTTTTTAAATGAATACACGATATATCTGATTTCAAATTTATCAATTCTCACGAGTTCCAGAAAACAATCTCTAGAACTAGATAGTTGCAAAAAAATCAATAATTTACTGATTTTGTTAAATTTCTGCAACGATAATGTCTCACATTCTCTATCACGTAGTGAAGACTGCGTTCAAAAATATTAATTCATCTTCGAGTAATTTAACATTAACTGTCTCCAAAAACAGCTGAACACTCTTAATATGCACGTCTAAAAAATTGTCGACAAGAAAACATTGCGAACTTGTTAATTAATTCTCTAGTTAGTTGCGAGTTGTTTACTTCTAATAAACTACTTATATGAATCACCATGTATATATGGGAAAAATAAACTGCCCACTAAAAATAGGGATAAATGTTTGCTAAGTTGGTATTTCATTTTCTCTAAGTTGGTGCTCCCTTTGATTCTAGTGAGAAATGTTCACACTTTGTCATTTTAGAACAATTGAGGTTAAGTTGATAACGCAAATAGCACAAATGTAGATGACAGCTGTCAGACAAAGTCAAGCTAGTTAAAAAGTTTTTGCCAACTTATAATTATAAAACCTACTTTACAAATGCAATTGTTTATTCCACACAAAGAATTTCAAATTTTTAGTGGGCTATATATGTAAGAAATAAATTGAAATGGTTGGTACAGAACCATTTAGAGATGATTCTAAAGCGTTAAATGGACAAAGTGACACAGCTGGAACTAAACTTCTGAATAACTATGAGCTATAATCAGCGAAAGCAACAATAAACATCATTGAATTGAATTTATCCTGGCGCCTCCACCATTTTTTAATAATTAAAAATCATTTTTGTTGAAATTTACTAATCACTTTTGACATAAACGTATTCAATTCAATCTTATTAAAGTTCTGAGGATGCATTTTATATTCTATAGAACATTTTACTTGCTACCTACGTGCTGAGAAACTTCTCGAAGATTAAAAGACATTTGCATTGGCAATTCCGTTAATGACATCTGCAACGTAGCTAGTTCCATGCAACCTATATAACGTTTCATCATAGCTAAAGACTTGAATAAATAGAGGGCTTCGGAATCGATACACCATTGTTTAAACAGTTCAGTAATCTCCATATTTAAGCACCCTGCTGATGTCGTTATGTCCTGGAGGAAGTTAAGATAATTTAAACGTTCTGTCTAACACAGTGTTGAAACACTTGCAAATACGATTGTTAGTTTTTGAAATTAAAAAAAAAAAACAAAATTATAATTTACGACTTAACTTAAAATTAAAAAAAAGTCTTGGAAATTTATGTTTCAATTAGCTGCAGTGTTTTGTATCGTTAGTGTTTGTTATCGGAGACCACCTCGAGTTGTTCCTTCTTTCATAAAGGTGAAAAATAATGATATAATTCACCCCAGTCTTGCAGCTTCTCCCATAAACAAATGTTTTTGCTTTATTCATCCACCGATAAAAACATTGGCTCCTCTCCAACGAGCTGCTCTCCTTTTCGTATCAAAACTTGCGCCGAAACTTTATCTCTCGCTTTATACAAGTCGGATTTAAACATGTCTGAAGCCGCAAGAAAATGCCTCGAGTCGGAAACTCGGAAAATTCCAAACAATTAGTTTGGATTTCGAGTCGACAACCCTAAACCTATGACAGGGTTCAGCATGCTAATCGTGTGTCAAAGCAATGTTGCTACGCTTTAGAGGGGATTCACACGGTGTAAACAACACCGGAAGTGTAATTCGATTGAATTGCGGTCACATGAGTGAGATATTTTCCATTTTGTATCGTTTTATTGACACGTTTACAGCTCGTTTTGTGAAGCGAATTTTAAATTTGAAATTTGAATAATAAATTTCGGGTTTGAGATGTTTGGCAAAAAGAAGCTAAAACAGGTCTTTATTTTTTGAGAAGACTGATTTTTCTGTAGATAAAAGTTTGAGTTGGTGACACTGTCGTTCAAAACCGACTTTGATTTGGGTATTGTTTTGAAGCTTTTTAATAAGATAAAAAGGGATTTTCGCTTGAGATTTTATGCTAATTTCGACAAAGGATAAAAGAATCGTGAATTAAAGAAATTTAGGATATAAAACTTGGCTTTTCATAAAATAGAATAAAAAGCAGCAATCTTTCAAAATGCATCAAACATCTACCTGTGGCAAAGTTTTACTTCAGCTGAAGCTGGAGCGTATGTCGTTCGAATCGCCCCCAGCTTATTTGCCTATCTAACCAAATAAAAACAAATCACATTCAAATCTCCACGCTTGCATTGCAATGAGTTTTATTTCTTAAACAGAAAAAAAAACAGATTGTGTGGAATTTTCTTTTTCCTTTTTATAATGGCTTCTAAGTTTTCGTATTTAATATGCACGCCAAGAGAATTGTCGAAAAGACTCTTTAATTAATTCTTTGAGTTGTTTATTGCTTAAGAAAATATTGATTGTTTTTAGGTAACAATGTTGACATAGAGAAATCGTCAAGTGGACGTTTCCAGTGGTCAAGTTTACCAACGTGATGAATAATGAATCGCTACTCAATCTAATTTTATTGTTTACTTAAACAGAAAAGCCGCAATAGAATTTAAATGTTTTCTTTCTTTTGTAATTAATATAGTTACATCAATTTGATCTTAAAGCATTTACTCAAAGAAACTGTTACAAGTAGAATCAAATTCATTCTTTTGAAAGAGTAGTTACAGATGGTGGAGTCAACCCTGGAAAAGAACAAAGTAACACAACAACAGTAAACAAATCTACTGTAAATTCCAGCAAGCATTTATTAAAATTGATACTTGCTGGTGACAAAAGAGAAGTATTCAAAATCTGTCACCAGAATGAAATTTACTTACATCACTCTTCGAGCTGGGTATAATATGCTTGCTGAAATAATATTTTGTATCACTGAACTTCCTCTCTCTGCCACTTAACCAAACTAATCGGTCTGTGTGCGAAAGTTGAAGTAAATATAGTGATTAATTAAAAAAAAAAAATTTCTTTACCTGACCAATCAAAAATTCCATCATCTGCATAACCTTTCTCTTTATATAAATCTTTAAATAATTTCCTTAAATATTCATAATCAGGAGTTTCAAAAAAATCTAAACGACGCACATAACGAAGATATGTTGCCATCTCTTCAGGATGTCCTTCACAAAGAGATTCAATTGCAGTTGTTCGCTTCGTTTCACCAATTTTTTGATAGCGCTCTTTCAAAGTATCAGCTTTAAGTCCTTGCCAAGGAAGAGAACCTCTTAGAAAATACATGAACATGTGACCCATAGCTTCAAGATCGTCGCGACGAGATTGCTCTCGACCCAGATGGGTGTTTATACTCATATAACGAGCAGTACCAGTAAGAGATTTGTGCTCTCTAAATATCAACAACCAATAAAAAAATTAATCTTTGTTAAAAAAATACCTATAGGGTATATGTCTATTAGTCGATTCATCCAAATACTCCTTTGCTAATCCAAAATCAATAATATGGATAATTTTCTCTTTTTTTGTCTTCGTTCTTCCTAGAAGAAAGTTCTCCGGTTTGATGTCTCTAAAAATCAGTCTCTTACTATGGACGTATTCAATTCTATTCAACAATTGATCGGCTATCATCAACACTGTCTTTAAACGAAATCTTCGATTACACAAAGTAAAAAGATCTTCTAAACTGGGTCCTAAAAGTTCCATCACCATAGCATTGTAACGTCCACCACAAGTACCCAAATGATACACTTTAGGAATTCCTTCATTATGACCCAAAATTTTATAAAAACGGTACTCTAAATGCAACTGCGGTGCTTTAGTTTTTATTGGTTCTAATTTAATAGCAACATGTTCATTTGTATACAAATTTTTACCCAGACGTAATTCACCGAAATTACCACTTCCGATTTTCTTTCCAACACGGAAGTTTGGACCGACCATTAACAAACCAGAACTGGAGTTTTGACGAGATTGCATTGTGATGATTTACATTACAATTGGACGGAAATTTTGACAGGATTTTGATGGAAGTGTCAAGAAGATGCAGACAAAATCAAAAATTTCAATATATTTTTAGTAATCGTAAATTCAGTCGCGGAACAATCAATCAGTGTTTGAGACGTTATCTGGAATCGTTTACGAGCAAACATTCGACGCAATCAACTGCTTGTAAAAGAAATAAAAGATAATAGAACGTGCAATTTTGTGTTACGACTTTTTTATCGACTTTGAAAGACGGTGCTATAAAGCCGCTATATTGTACAATTGGCTTTTCAAAAATTAACTGTCAATTAGAAATTAGTCTGTCATTTAGATGGCGCTAGAATTGCATTCTGTAGAAAACTGTAAATAAAAAAAAATGTTTCTTTTTGTTCATCGTAGAAGTTGTAACAACTTCCATAAAAGCGTCGTTCCTATTCTCCAATTCCGATTTCGATTCGTCGCAATATGTTAAATCGCATGAATTTATTATCTTGAGTCGATTGAGTAAATCGTTTTTTCCGACGATGCAGAAGAAAAATCTTTGCTATTTCTATCCTTTTTATTTTTAATTGGAACGTTTCACATCGTAGGGAAAACCTCGAATAATAGAGATACATTATGACAGTTGAGGAAATTGCATCGTCACCGGAAATCCGTACCGTGCGTGTAGAAAGTTGTCAGTGTTGAAAACTGACACAAAGTTACTAGATCTAAGAGAAGTTATTACGTGCGTGGTCGATTTTGAATGAAAATAATTCAAAACTCTTCATTTATTGATGGAAGTTTAGTTATTAGGAGTTAGTCACGTGCTTATCCATTTAGCAAACAGAACAGGTGTTATCTAAAGATGATGGCGTCTTTTCCGGTATTACCTCACGGATTTGAATAGCACGTGACCAACTTGATGGCAATTAGAAACATTCAGAGAGAAAGAGACAAAATGTCAACCTGACCTTGTCGCTTTTCATTAACCTCTTTCCCAAGATACGGAAATTTATGGAGCGTCGCCTCAAGACAAACGTCTCATTTGTCGACTAAATATCGACTTACCGTGTTACAAACAACTGACTGTCAACATCAAACCTGATGTTGATCATTTTTATTAAAATCAACCAATGGGTGGAATGAATAAAATATGAATAATTCACGAAAACGAGATAAATAGACTGACGAAAGACTTTTTCGAATGCGTGGAAGAATGTAACGTCAACAGAAAGTGTGTCGTGATTAGGGCACGTGATGCGTGAAATAGGATCAAGACGTTGTGCAGATTGTGGAAACGTCGAGTGACAACTAGGAGGCGCTAAAATTAGTGGCTGCAGAAATCTGTAATGATTTTGATTTTTGCTGTAAACTAATAATTATGGATAACAGTTTTATTTAGGTATGTTTTTATTAAACAGAAATGCAGAAATAATATTTGAAAGCAAGTTTACAAAACGAGTAGCAGAGTGCCAAATAAGTTTTTCATGCAATTTTTTTTGTTTTGCATTTTTTTGGCCTTTTTGAAGTAAAAAAATTACAAATTAGAATTTAGGGAATTTTTAATTGTTGGTGACGTATACAAAAGTCAATTTGAAGTTTGAAGATTTATGACAGCTCCTAATACATATCAATGATTAACCTCAAAAATTATCGACACTGACATTTATGAAAAAAAAAAAATTAATTTTCAGGGTGCAAAACAGCAAAAATTTCTACATTTTTACGAGTCAACTAAACTTTTGTTTTCGACATATACCCGCTCAGAAAAAAGTAAAACGCTTTGAAAATGAAAAGCTTTTACCAAAATCATAGCTTCCACTCCCTCAATCACTAATTACCATTTGGCCATGTCTAAACCAATAACTCTTCATTTAGTCACTTTTCATTTGCAGTTCCGTTGAACGCTTTAAGTCCGCTTGACGTCAGTTCAAATACGATCGAAGATGGAGCTGCTGAAGAAGGAACTATTGATGATGACTCCACAACTCATGGTTTAGAAAGATTAAGTTCAGCAGCAACATGTCTTGTAGCAGGCGTCGAATACACTCATGGCCAACAGGTAAGGATTAGATAGACGAGAATAACGAAAATGAGGGTGTTTTAGTCGCTTTTGTCTGTTGTAATTTAAATACGCGTTTGTGTACACTTTGTTAAGGGAGGTTCTAACTAAGCTAATTAGATGTCTTTGTGCGTCGAGACGTTTCTTCCGAGAGGTTGACCCCCGGAGGTGTAATTAAATGGTAGCTACAAAGAGGGTGATTTCGGAAGAATGAAGGAAGTTGTTGGAATAAATTTCAAACGGAATTATTTGTTTTCTTTGTATTATTCTTAATGAAAATGACATTATTTCAAGAAATGAGAATTGTTCAAGTTGGCGTTAGTTATGGGTGCTGCTTTTGATTATTTATATTACTCCCATGCTGAAAAAATTAATGCATTTTCATGGTTTTTTGAAAGAATAATTTTGGTTAATATCACAAGTTGATATTTTCTTTTGTTTATATTTGTTAATATTTTAAAAAATTTGTATCTATGTTGATATTGGAGGTAAGCGATTGAAACAAAAACATGATTGAACCGTTTTTGACAAGGAATCGAGTAGTACCAACAATTTTTTTTTCAGTCATTAGTTTAGCTGGAATAATTTTCAAAAATGTCTCAGCCAACTATGGTTAATATTTAAAAAACTGCAACTTTGTGTTTTTGTAACCAAACAAATGATCCAAAAAAATATCTGTTGGTATTACTAAATTCTACGAAAAAAACTGCTTAATTCAGTTTTTGTTACAATTATTTACCGTCAATATTAACGTAGCTATGAATTTTTTAAAATATTAGCAGATTGTCAATTTTTGTTTATAACTAAAAAACAAAAGACGATATCAACTCGCGATAATCATCAGAATTATTTTTTCGAAAATGTGCCATTCATTTTTTCAAAACCTGTCTCCCTATGCGGATATCGAAAATGCACCAGCCTGTATTGTCCAGTTATAAAATCATGAAAATATCTACTTTACCGACTTTTATGTAACAACTAGATCTATGGCGGAATGAACTTTTTCCAAACTTGTCACAGAATCTGCTATTTTCTTCATTATTCTATTGCAATGAGTCCAACTGTGTAGAAATTACAAGAATTATAAACTCCTAGTTCTATAATTTAGTAAAATCCACAAGTCTAAAATAGTTTAATTGGTGCTTAATTAGTTAGATAGTTAAAAGTTTGCAATTTCACTTTCTGTTTATATAAGTGGATAACTAGATTATAATCTTAAAGAGCAAACAAACTATGCGAAGTTTTGGACATTATGTTCCACTATAAGTTAGCTGTGCTCGCAAATTATATATAGAGTGATTCAAAATTTTGTTAAGTTAGATCATGACAAAAGAATCACGCACTGTGCTCCATTCGTTATTAATATGCATCAAAAAGGCTGAGAATCTCTAAAGGCGGCTTTAATTTTGTCACTAAAACTAGTTACTAAACGTAAACGACGCTTTATTTTTTTAAACTGAAATTTTAAAGTAAACAAGCATTAATCTGTCTGAAGTTTGCAATTTCCAACTTCAGTTGAATTTGCTGTTAACTGTAAAGAAAATACCTAGAATAGTTTTTTAACTAATGTCACCAGTGTGGCCACTTTAAAATCTGATTTCTATGGCCGCCTTTTATGCAGATTAATACCGAACGAAGTATAGAAATGTGTTTTTTTTTCGAAAGTTGGTAAAGGCCTTACTTACACGAGGGAATTTTGCAACCAACACAGATTGATTCAAGTTTCTAGTGGAAAACAAACTAACGATGTTAGTTTAGTAAAATTATTTGAAATTTCTGTCTGATATCTTATCAACTGCTGTCTTTGAATAGATTTAAAATGATGTTTTACCCTCCTAGATTGTACTCTCTAGAAAAATAATTATTAAATTTTGGTTAATCATTTGACAAATGTCAGTAAAAAAAGTGCCAATGACGCAAACTTATTCAAACAAAATTTTCGAATAATCAATGGCGAAACTAATCTTATCAAATTTGATAAGATGATCAGGTCTAAGAGATAGACTGTTATGTCTAAAATGAAAACCGCTCCTCTCTAAATACTTTTGTGTTCGAGATATTTTAAATAATGGCGATCTTTGCACAGCCATATTTTTTTTTATTTACTTGAAAATGGTTCACTCAAAGTGTCACATATGGTACATAAAGTGATGCTTAAATTAAACAAAGAATACAAAAATGTAAAAATATATAGAGTGTTGTATTTAAAATAACGAAGTTAGTGTCAATTTCCGGTATAACCGGATGTGCTCCATTTTTAAAAATATTTTTAAAACAACCCCAAGAAAGATTCAAACAACTTTTGTCCAAAATAAATTTTCATATTTCCAAATGTTATTACGCTATGGAAGAATTACGCTGTGGTGGGACACCCTGTATATATATAGTATATAAGTATTGGACAAAAATAAGTTATCTGTTATTTCATGTGCCCAATAAGAATTTTACTGGCCCACCTATTGGGTGCTAGTACCGCCACTGCTAATAATCAAATTTTTTGTATCCAACCTAAAAATATAAAATTTACTAAAATCTAGTACGTGATTCTTTTTTGACAAATTAGACTCTGTAGAATGTATAAACAATTTACAAGCTGTATATTTACGCATTTCATATTTAAAGAACCCTTAAATTGGCTTTATGTTTAATTCCTATAGAATCCTGTTCCTTTTTGTGCTATCACACTCATTGCCCTGCTGATGTCTTAATCTTCCAACTACCCCAAATTTCTTACCAGCATCATTATATAAATTCTAAACTCACCCAAACACCTGTCCAACCCTTAAGTCACCCTTGTCGACCATAGCTAATTAAACGCTCGTTAGGGTGTTTCGATTTCGCTGCGGTTACGACAGTTGAGTTACGTGCTAAGTTTAGCGGTTTGTACGTATAACACAGCTCATTTATCAATAAACTTTGACACAAACATAAGACACAAGTGTTAGTAAGATTCAACTTTTAAAGAAAAATTTTCATTTCAAGCGAAAAACTCAAAAAAGAGAAGAAGTAGAGATAAAACGATTCCGGAATAAATGAACTCTGTTCGCTTTATTGCACAGTCTCTTGTTGTCAAAAAGACGTAATTCGATACGAATTCTTCGTTGAGAGAGTGTAATGTAAAGAAATGGAGAATTCTGTATAAATTTTGTATATAGAAAATATCATAAAATATAAATAAACAGCCAAACTGATTTGAAAAATTTTACTTCCTAGCTTATGTAAAGACACCACCGCAACAACTCATCACGATCGTAAATCTTCAATTGTTTGAAGCTAGATTGAGATAAAATCCTCACTGTTGGAAGTTCTTATTACGCTTTGCTTCTTCGTAAACTTCTTAGCGATTTCCACCTAAATAAAGTTCCCCCGTCGACGAAATATATTGTGTGGATGAAACCAAAAACTTTGTCGAGGAAATTATTTTTGTTTGGAGATGATTTTTATTATGATGATCTAGTGACGTTGATGGAGAAGTGAAAGCAAAATTTAGTCCTGTAATTGTTTGAGCAGAGCTTTATAAAAGCTTGATCAAACTTACGGACGCTAATTGGATTAAGTTTATGTCGGTGTCGGTTAATAATGACGCGATTATTTAAGAGCTTTTTCGAATTTTTCAATGTTTCAGTGTTTCTTTCGTCTTTAAAAATTTGCGTTAGCTATGATCAAAAGCCCTTCTCTCATTTTCATCCCTCAAACGTCATCTACCGTAGCGGAAATTGGCTCATAGATGAGTTTCCGGCCAACGTCCCAATTTATGCAAATGGCGTGTACGTAATTCGCTTTTTTTTGCGTTTTTCCATTATTAACAAAAAGACTTAAACGATCTCCTCCAGTTTCCTTAACTTGTGTGTGTTGTGTGTATTAATCGGAATCCGGGGAATCACTCATTACTGTAATTATGTCGATGAAGCGACGTTTGTAGATGGTGCTATTGTCAATTCAAAGGAGACGAACAAATAAAAGCGTAATTAAAGATGGCGCAGTAATCGGATATTTGTGCAGACGTTAATTAACGGTTGTGGAATTTTCGCTGCACGAATTGAAAATGCAGAAGATAAGAGACGTATGGATTAATAAAGGTTACAGTTTGTTTTTATGTGTGTTTTTTATTTATTTTTTATACTTCTTCCGATGACTGAAAGTTGGGTCATCCGTATTCTTGATGTTTTGTGGCCCACTTAGTATATTTTGTCGACCGCAGTCGAAGTCGTTGGCAAACAAAGGATGAACTTCCTGACCGCAGGTAAACTCTCCTCTAACTGTGATCAAATTCTCTTCCGGGTCAGAGAATTAAGGATTAGCGGTAAAGATAATGAGAACTTCCTAGCAAGCAAGAGAACAATTGGAACGGAATGGAAACAATCATGAAACTCCTGACATTTCAAATTACACAACTAGAAAAAATTACTTCTTAGGTATTTATAAGTTTTATGATAATTGTGAAGATTTCTATAATTGGCATAACAGCTCCATCTCTTAACAACCCTGACATTAATCCAGAAACATAGAATTAAATTGCCGTTTCAATTGCAACTTTGTCGACCTTTCAGAAACTCTCTCTCCTTTTTGTTTGTCACGTGACAAATGTTCACCATTCTCATAAATATTCCTCCTACACCTGTTACGCTTCCTGCCGGCAGGCAGGTCAATTACGCTCAACGAAAAGACCTCACCCGATGCGTCCTCTCTGCATGTGTTTGTTATCGATTCGAACTAATGGCAAACGAGAAGTCTAACTTTAACAATAGCGACGATATCTTTTCGAAATTAGAAGTACGCCTGCGGTGCTACAATGATGAGATAAAAGCATTGTTTACGCATTAAATCGAAACTTTTACCCTCAGGTTAGTTCTATAATGTTTATGACTTAATATAAATGTCAAAGAATATACACAGATGATTAAGATGGTCATTAGAAGAGGTTTTCAGCAAAATGAGTTTCGAGAAAACAAATAGCTTTAATTTTATTTGGAAGTTTGAATATGAGCGAAAAGAAAAAGTTTAATTATTTAATATTCTTAAGAAAGAAAGTGAAGACCAAACAGTGATCTTAAAAGGTGATTGTATAAATAACTGTGGAGTTATGCATGAAGTAATGTCTTTCCATTTCGAATGTCAACATTCTTCTACCCCCTTCTTCCAATCCATCTGTTTTACAAAAAACTTGAAAAAAAAATACCTTTTTGGTCTTTGAGACAGACATTTTCTAGATATAATTTCTAATAGTGACTTAGTGCTGACTATTTTACTTATTAAATTTTCAACAAAACACTTTGTACATCCAATGAACATTGTAACGTTTGAAAATTGGTGGATGCGCCGGGCGAATTTTTCTAACCAGTTTATAATCATTTTTTACTGAGGTCTAAGTAAATACATGGTGTTTCATTAGTATCAGGACAGAAGATTAGGTATTATAGTTGAATTTTTGGAATATGTAAATAATGATCGTTAATCTATGTCATAGACTCTACTTTTTGAAAACATTTTTAAATTTATTCTACTATTCTATTCAACTTCGTTTCTTTAAAGTAACACTGATTTTATCTCTAAATATTTTAATTCTACTCCAAATTGCTTATTAAAAAGATACCTATTTTTTCAAATTGGTCTTGAATTGTTTGAGTTATTGCTATTTTTTTTTTTTAAAGTTTCAGTCGCAACTCTTCAATAAAAAATTGATATCTTCTAGAATAAAATGGAATTTTGCGCGCACAAAGCTAGAGCAACGTTTCATAATATCCTTTAAAAAAACATTTTGTTATCTTATGCCAATTTCTACATATTTTAAACATTGAAAACTTTTTTTTTCAAAGATATTTGAATTTGAAAATATTTTATTACGCAATTAATTTTGGTTTTTTATTTTCTTTCTCTTGACATATCACAAGCTATATTCACTTGTTTTGATTTTTTTTCTGACTAATTATTCAATTACCTGAATTTTCTCAGTAAGAGGTTGTTTCTATAGCTACTTGTCTAATGACTGAAACCTTTGTGGTCAACTTCATTAGAGCTCCTATATTGGAGAGTTGGGATACTGAACGTCAAACCAAGCCGATTTTATATTATGTGAATAAGGTATATATATATGCCTCTCTCCTTTTTCATTAAATTTTTCCATGGCAACTAATGTCAAATTTATTCCAAAAGTTGTTTTGAGGTTAGATATCTCGTTTTATCAACAAATTAACATAACATTACATCAAATTAGGGTCAGGGGCGTAGGGAGTGGATTTCAGTCAAATCAAAAAAGGTGCACAATTTTTGTATTGCTCTTAAAAATTGTCAATTTTAGATTCAAGATATTCAAAAGTTTCGTGTAAAACTCCCGGAACAAATCGAATATGATTAAATTTTCTAGTCGAAGTTTTGAATGTGCAGACAAATTTAATTTTGATTACTTTCTCTATTGTTTTCACTCTATATTTTTTTGTTCTTTTCTTTTCAAAATTCTTAGTTCAGTTTTTTACCAAAAAAACGTTTAATTCTGGCTTCAAAATTGTATAAATACCTCTGTACCTCTCAAATTTATCTGTAAATTTCCAAAGTTCTTGTTCTAATGAGAATTTTTCGATAAGATGTTGTCTTTGAAGGTAGAGATTAGCCGAAGTTCTGGTTGATGAAATATTTCACTATCACGCAGATATAATTTTGGAAAAAAGACTAGGCTTTAGAAGATTTTACTTTTATCTATTTATTATTTACCAACTTAACAAATTGTACTTTTGGGACCCACTCTCTAGTTTGATAGTTTTAGAGATGCCTTTCACTTATTCAGTGAATCAGGACAACATGGCAAGAAACAGCTAGGAATTCTGTTCTGAATTTATACAATAAAAAACAGCACAATCGTTCATATTGACACAAACCAAAATTCAAATTTGACAACTCCGTTTGACTTTATATTAAATTTAAACGAAACGCCACTAATTTTTATCCAGTTTTATTTTTATACCATTTATACGTTGGCCGACGTGTATGAAAAAAATATTAGAAAATTGACATTCCATGTCCTAACCACGGTCGCAGATGGACAGGTCTGAAAACTCCTCTCAATTTCATTCATAAATACACTTGAAAAGTGAATTTCAAAATAGTAATACTAGTTGGCCGTGGAGAGCAACTGAATAAGTGGCGCCCTCATGCATGATTTGTTGAAGTTGAGTAATTGTTTTTGGTTATTTGCACATCCAAACACATAAATGATTAAAAATTTTAATAATAATCATAAAAATATAATAATCGTGACGATTGGTAGAAATTAAAAATTTTATCCTCATCATCAACAGTTCCATTTTCGTCAATATCGAATTTTTGCAACTTCGCATTTCGGCACTTCGCGACAAAATTTCCTCAATCTGTCAGCTTCATTTAAAAATTTCTTACGGTAACTAACGTAGTAATCGATAGAGGCGCCACATATTCAGTTACCCGTCATGTTTTAAATTCACTTTTGAACTGAAAGTTTCCAGACCTGTCTATCTACGACTTTGGTCCCAACTTTCCAATATTCTTAAGAAAAAAAGTAGAAAACAGTTATGCGTGACATAATGTCTTTCCATTTCTAATGCCAACATCTTTCTACCCGCTTATTCCAATCCATCTGTTTTATAGAAAACTTAAAAAAAATACCTTCTTGGTCTTTGAGGCAGACAATTTCTAGATGTAATTTCTCATAATAGTGAATTTTCTACAAATCACTTTAAACAACATCCAATGAATATATTATCGTTTGAAAATTGGTGGATGCGCCGGGCTATTTTTTTTAAATTTCAAAAATAGAATTATAAAAACTTCATTCCTCCATTCATTTTACAAAGTTCTTATTCTCCATGACTTTTAAGTTGAACCTTACTGAACTGAACAGTTTGTAATTGTCTTTTTCTTCCAAAACCGTTGTTTTCTCCTCTCCATTTTCATCTACTTCCACCTCCAAGAATCGTTGCATCATAGATAAGTTTACAGTTTTTCCAAATCGACACGGTGCGGTACACAATACCATAGGTTTTTTGTCCGTTTCAAAAACTGCCAACATTAACGCACTTTTATCAACAAAAGTATCAGATTTCAAAACATCTTCAAATATCGGTGAAACGGTAGATGAACGAATGGCCATAATAAACAAACTGCCTGTAACAATGAATGAAAATCGAGAATTAATTCTGAATTAACCCTTCAACTTATAATTTATGTAACAATTACATAAGTTTGAGTACGAACAATATGCACCTTTAACGGGCATTCTAAGTCAATGAATTAATGACAAAAAATAGAATAGAAGATTCTTAAAATCAAAGAAATTTTACGAATCTGCTTATAAAAACGGATGTTTCTCCAAGAAGATATAATAAATTTGATTCCTTGAATATATTCATAATATAAAAATGAAATAAAAAATAAGAAAAAGGATTAGAATTGATTAGATGCAATAGTATAATAGGATTCTTATTCTGTATTCTTATATTTTATTTCTTATCGTTATTTCTTATTTTTTTCATTGTGTAATGGCCATTACTACCATGTTTCTTTATGACATTAGACAATTAGCGAAAGCACGAACGCACATAAGTGATGTAATTTTTTTGTGTTTTATTATGAATTTTAACTATAAAACATTTTCTTCTTGAAGTTTTTTTAATTGGAACTAACAATCTCAGGCTTAAACGTGCCATTCATAAAGCTTGTTCACCTAATAAAAAAGCAAAAACATACGTGCCTTCGTGTTTTCGCTAATTATTGTCTATTGAAAAACGATTACAACAAAAATCACGTTCGTGGGTCAGGATTCTTTAGGCACAACTGTTGAAAATGAACATAATGTCGGACGAATTACATTTAACAAATATCAAGACATTGACGACTTACCTGTTACAAACGATTGGAGAGCTGTGACCTGTTCTGAGACTGTGATGCAAAGGCCATTGCTGTATCAACTGTCAACTGTTGCAATCGACGTGCGCAATCCTGGTCTAGATGGCGCCATCCATATTATCGTTTTGCATTAAACTTTATTTAAGCTTCTCAAAACATTTCTCGGTTTTAGGATTCTTCCATCTATTCATGACTTACAGTAATATCGAACAATAATGACCTGTCCTGTTGATTCGCCAAAGGCTTATGAGTCGAAGACGAATTCAGGATTGATGGTCGTGCCGATGATTCTCCTCGATAGACACATACCTATAAACGGTCTAAGCTGTCATGGAAGAGGAGATGCTGTAAGAATAGATCGGATTGTAGTCCGAATGAAAACGGGCAATGTTTTGCACTTATTTTTATTAATTCTGTAAATATTCTGAATCCAAGATTTATCATGAAGGCATAGTCGAATATTGAGGTGTTACAGATAAAGCTTTCAGAATCGATGTAGACAAAGAAGACAAAGTACTATGGAAAAATTTAACCCTACTCAATTTGGGGGGTTTGAATGGTAATGAAAAATAAAAAATAAGCACAAATTATAATTTTTGAAGAATTTTATGTCTTTTTCCGTTGTTTACTTTTGGGAAATCATAAATTTTTAGGATTCAGCCTAGATTTATAAGACGTCAAATATCGCAGTATCCTCCTTGATTAAGTCTTGTTTTTACTTTTTTTTTATGCGCCAAATGTCCTGGTCCAAAAGTAAAAAGCCATTTTGGGGTGTGTATTTTGTTAGTTTTGTAGAGCGTTCTTGAAGTAATTTTCCATTATTTTGGGAGATTTTAGCGATTTTTTCGTGTGCCCAATTTTTGGAGGTCTGCACATATTTAGGAACTTTTAGGGTGGATAAAAATTAATGATTTTTAAGAGGTTTTGGGCCCTTTTCGGTTGTTTGCTTTTGGGCAAACAGCTAAATTTGTAAGATTTTGCCTTGTTTTTTTAAGACGCCAAATGTCCTGGTCCAGAAATAAAAAGTCATTTTGGGGGCTTAAAAACAAGGCATTTTGTAGATTTGTTAGATTTTTTTCGGATGTTCTCTTTTAGAAAAACAACAAATTTGTACCCTGTTTTTTCATGCGCTTAAATTTTTTGTGGTCTACACATATTTGGATACTTTTGGGGTGGATAAAAATTAATGCATTTTGAGTGATCTTGGGTCTTTTTTTAGTTGTTGACTTTTGGGAAAACAGTTAAATTTGTAAGATTCTACCTTGATTTTTGAGACGTCAAATGCTCTGGCCCAGAAGTAACAATTTGAATACTACTAATTCTGATCGATAGATTTATCTTTGAGCAGTTTAGTTATATTCCGCCATTATCGGTTTAATTGATTATTGGCTATGCATTGTAAACTTGAATATTTACAAAATTATTTCCAAAGCTATGGAAGAATTAATCACAATTATAGATATCATTTTAATAAGCAATTTAGAGTAGAATTAAATTATTCAGAGATAAAATCAGTGTTACTTTATAGAAACAAAATTGAATAGACTTCCGGTTAAACCGGAAGTAGAATAAATTTAAAAATATTTTAAAAAAGTAGAGTCAATGACGTAGGTTAACGATCTCTATTTACATTTTCTCAAAATTCTACTATAATGCCATAATCTTCCGTCCCTATACTGATGAAACACTCTGTATTTACTTAGACCTCAGCAAGAAATGATAATAATCTGGTTAGATGTTGAAATGAAGTTTTTTTTAAGCGCCAAATGGCTTGGTCCAGAAGTAACAATTTGAATACTACTAAAATTATTTTTGAAAAGTCAAAAATTGCCGAACCGTTTTCTAAGATCCTGTGATAAAAAACTGAGCATTTCAATGAATATGTTTCTTTTTTATTTTTTCCGCTAAACTTCAATATTTTTTATCATACTTCCGCTTTATTGAACATTTAATGTGAATCACTTGATAGCAATTTTACCCATTTTAGAGATCCCCAAGCCGCCAGCAAAATTACCTTCACATCTCTCAAAGTATATTTATTTGCCTACAATACAATATAAAAAGACATTTCAAAGAAAGTCTCTTTGTAATTTTATAACACATTAAATTCCATATGTTCACATCTTTCTAGAAATTTTATATTTTACTACCTTCCAGAACCATTATCATCACCGATCTTTCTAAATAAAAACGCTTGGATGATTTTCAAATAGGAAGAATAAATTCCACACATACACTAAAAATTGTCGAATACCGTCCCCAGACTAATATTCTCTTAAGCGTCCAAAAAACGTTTTTTTTATTATTGGGAATTTAACAGCGTTTAATAAAAACATTCCTCGTTATTTTTGCTCAAATATCTCCGCAAAATCCAAAAAGATTTAAAAAATCACCAATCAATCTTTTAACTAAATTGTCTGTTGTTTAAGAATAAAAGTCGTACCGTTCGTTTATTTTAACACACAACTGTCACAGAGTTCCATTCTCATCAGTCGTTTGAGGGTTCATGCATTAAAGATAGTCTAAGAATGGGATTCGATTCCACGGAACAAATGTACAGAATTAATTGTAATGTAAACAGAGGAGTGGAACATTGAATAGTTATCTAGTCAGCAAGCTGTTCAACACAGATTCTACGACCTTAGTCTTCACCCTCACCACTAAAGAGATCTTTGTTCTGGATTTTGGGGAGTCCTATGATTAATGAAGTCGTTAAAATAGTTTACGACAACGTTAAGCACAAGAAGGGATTTTGAGTATAAAATGGAATGCATTCAGGAATTTTAAGGCGATTTTTGAATTCTATCCTCAAATAAATATACAAGCTGACTCACATAAGTCGAAAGTGAAACGAAAGTTTAATTGTAAAAATTTATTTAAAATTTGCATTCTTAGACTAGTGAATAAAAACATAAAAAATACATTAAAATAATGTAATTTTCCAAACATCAAAATCGTTCAAATTATGAACTTCAATCACAAGTTTCCCCTATTTTTAACATCCTCAAATTCTATGATTATTTTCTTCTTCGATCTGAACTGCCTAAAAGTCGCAAGTTTAAAAAACGAATGATAATACTAATAAAATGTTACCAATATTTAACTCCGGCACTATCAAACATAGCTTTAGCTGCTATAGTGCTCTTTTTATGTGCATGTTTATCGGACAAATACACCACTTCATTAATCCCATTTTGGATAATAAGCTTAGCACATTCATTACAAGGAAACAAAGTGACATAAATAATACAATTGTTCATTGTTGCTGTTGTATTCGCAATAGCATTTAATTCCGCATGACAAACTATTTGGAGATGAATTAATTTCATTTAAAAGACTATAGAAAACGTACCAAAGTAGTGTTTATTTTGCAAAGGATCTCCTGAATTTTTACCCCATGGAAACTCATCGTCGTGGCAACCCCTCGGCATACCGTTATAACCCGATCCTATTAAGTTTCCTTGACGGTCAACAACACAAGCCCCTACTTGAGTACATGGATCTTTGCTTCTTTGAGCTGCTAAGAGACAAACAGACATGAAGTGCTCGTGGGTGTTCACAAGAGTAAAACCATTCCTGAGTAAAACATCACAAATATTAACAAAAAAAAAGTTTGGAGTACTTACAATTGTTCAACAAGTTGATCCATGGTCCAGATTTGAGGTTATGTCAATCAACAACATAACCATATTTTTAATTTTTATGTTAATTAAGATTTAATAATGCAATAAATTTTTGGATTATTTTAAGAAACGTCAACTTTTATCTGTGTTCTTAAAATGTTGGCACTACTATTGAGACTACGGGAAAATTGCACACATGAAGTTGGATATGGATATTCATTAATCATAACAAAATAAAATTATTTGTTTTTATATTATCTGTTATATTGTAATTAAATTTTGAATCATAAAATTGCATAATTAATTGGAAAAGACATCTTCGCATTGTTTAATTATTTTTAATTACTCATAAATTTTGGCGGCGAATTCAAATTTTTATGTTTTATTAGAGCGTAGTTTCTAATAAAGCAGTGAATTTCATTTAAACCCACATAGTTACAGGATACTGAGCAAAGCAACGTGGCGTGTCTTCTAGCTCTATAAAAGTGGATTATGTGATCCCTTTGAATACTTCAATATTCGTCCCGCCTCACACAAAATACACATCCTTGATAGATCTAACATAAATCATCCCTTTATTTCAAGGGCAGGTGGTTTACTGGTAGGATCTATGCCTAAAGCTGTCAAAATCCCGATGAATATTCATGTGGCAGTGGTAACTTCATATCTTGGGAGTTTTGCGATTTTAAACAACACAAACTGTAAATTTTTCACTGAGATATGTATGGAAATAGTATGGAAAGTTTAATGGACGAAAGTTTTTTTATTAATTTTACTAAAATACCATTATAGGCACTATTATTTCTGCTCTTTCGTCTAAAATCTCTTCTTAAGCTTCGCATCGTAATCCGGAACCCAAACATTCCTGACCGGTATTTCCGTAAGCGTCATTTAATCAAGAGCAGTCTGTCAAACGTAAATTTACGGCCGTCCAAACATTAATTTTAATCTTCTCCGATAAGTTTAAATTGAATCTGGTTTATAGTTTATGCGTTCTGGGCAAAAATTCAAACCGGATGTTGAAGTGTTTAATGTTCGAATTTTTCCTTCATTTCTTCTCAAACGTTTTAATTAATGGAAATACGACAGATCGTCGATTGAAATAAAAAAGTCTGTTGTCAATATAATGTATTTGAGGGGGATAAAAGTGTGTTGAAATGTTTAATTTATTAAAGTAGTTAATTGGTTTTTCTTTCCAGTTTCTTATATTTTCAAATGACATAAATTTTGGCAGTGTTTTTTTACAATGAAAGATATTGATTTGGTGGAGCATAAGCGAGGATTTTTTGAGATAAGAATTCGGCATTTTTCCTTTAATCGCTTTAGCTTTTTGTGTGATTCCCAGGACTACATAAGCGGAAACAAATATTACGTGTGTAATATTGTTAGTTTATATGGCAAATGGGTTGGACGTATTCTCAGTTTTAACAAAAAATTGAATTTCAACGTCTTTGAACAGTTATGAAATGGAGTTTGGTTAATTTGTTGATCTTAATATGGACAATTTTTTTCATTATAAATCAAAAGATAATATATTCTTTATCTTATGATGAAGAACAGTTTAGATCAGTAATCTAAGCCAAATTACTTTTTGTTACAGATTTATCGACCAGATCCTTGTGAATTCTGTCTGTGTTTAGACGGCGAAATGTTTTGCTGGTGGCAAGATTGCCCGCCTACCATGGAAGGACCATGTCGTGATCGAGGACCTTTCACTCCATGTTGTAAGTAAAATGTTATCCTTTGCGATTTTATGTTAAAAAAAGTGGGACTGACAGGCGACAAAAGATCATTCAAACTGAGTTTTTTTATATCAATCAAAGCGTCTTAAAATTCTGATTATTTAAATTTCTCCAATTGCAACATTATGAGAATTAGTGTTTTTTTTTTTTTTTCTAGTGAGTATCCCTTCTTCTTCCACGTCTAAAGTAGCAACCACTGACCACGAACCATCAACAACAGACTCTGAAGCAGCCGAAAACACAACTGACTCTTCATTATACTCTTCAGAAGTAAATACAACTGAGGAAACGCATCCGACAACTCAACAAAACAAATTTTGTCTTGTTATGGGTAAAAAAAATTCTTTTTATATTTTTTCTTTAATAATTATTAACTTTAGGTCGAAAATACCAAATTGGAGACAAACTTCCTCACGATACTGGCAATTGCGTGGAATGCGTTTGCGCACAAGGCGCTAAGATCACGTGCTCTCCCCACCAATGCGCTCCTGTAGGCGACGATATAAACGATTACCGCCCTCCGGGACCTCGTCAGTCAGAAGTCTTCTAATGATGGTTAAATGGAATATGTTTATTCTTGTGATATAATCGCGGAACGTAGTTTTTTTTTTGTTTCGTTACCATTAATGCCTTTTCTTCTTCTCCTTTATTTGAACCTAACGTAGTCATATCGGTGAAAATATATCAATTTGTGTCTTATTTCATAAGTTGAGAACAGGCAATAAATACGTGTTAAATGACAATAGAAAAAAGTGAGGAATTGTTTAAAAAACTTCAGTCTTCGAATTACTTAAACTTTGTATTTATTGCCTGAACTTCTAGATGTATTGTTGAGCCTAAAACAATATTTAGGAAATATCAGTGGGAACCATTAATTAAGTGAAATTGTATGAGAGCTAGTGATTTTATATTAGGAATTTTTATATTAGTCAAAACCACTGGAACCAATAAAATAGAGTTAGATGATTTGATAATGTTTAAACTAGTGTTGGCTCTAACTGATAAAACACATCAAACTTGTCTATTGGTCTTTTTTATAACCGTCTTCTTGAAAATGTGAATTTTGTTAATTCGATGTCGTTAGCCTAATATGAAAATATCCAAATCAAAAGTAAACTATTCACTTTTTCTAATATTATAACTATAAAGTGTACCTTGTAAGATCTTAAGATTCGGTCAAATTTTTAACAACAGTTATTAATAAAAATTCAAATTGGATAATTTCGTGTTATGCTAGTGAAAAATAAAATAACTGTTGTGAAAAATGTATCAGTATTAATAATTAAGGATTCATACTTGTTATTGTTAAGTATGGAATGAAAATTTTATTAAGTTTCTTTACTATATAGTAAAATATAAATTAACTAAAAGAAAACTTACTTTTTCTTTAATTTAAACATTCAAGTGAATTACTGTGTTTTAAAGATAAGAAAAAATATCCCCTGTATAAAATTCGTTTTATTAAAATCACCCTGTATAGTACATTGATTTTTAGTGCATTGTCGTATAGATATACAAAGTGAATTGCAGGAAACAAGCCTGAATAAATTTTGTTTTACACAAGATGTAATGTTGGTTGCATAAAAATTCAGTTAAGTTTGTTATCTCTCATAAAAAATCATCATAAAATACTTATCTTGACACAATTTTAAGTCAATACTTGCTATTTATTTAATGAGAAAGCTATAAAAATTTATATTTTTCAGTATTAAGTTGTTTTACTTGAATTTCACGTGTAATTTTATCTTTTGTTTACATTGACGGGAAAAAAATGAGACGTGCCAGGTCATTAATTTTATACGTATCTTTATCAATCATTTTGTTAGAAATAATTAGCATAAAAATAAAATATTCATACCTTTGATTATTTTTAAAAAATGAAGAATGTTGTCACTACTGTTGAGACTACGGGGAAATTACACACTTGAAGTTGGATATGGATTCTTCAATCATGACGAAATAAAATTGTTTTATATATTATTTGGTATATTGTTAGTTAATTTTGAACCATAAAATTCCATAATTAATTACTCATAAATTTTGACGTTTTATTAGAGCGTAGATTCTAATAAAGCAGTGAATTTCATTTAAACCCACATAGTTATAAGATACTGAGCAAAGCAGCATGGCGTGTCTTCTAGCTCTATAAAAGTGGATTATGTGATACTTTTGAATACTTCAATATTCGTCCTGCTCCACACAAAATACACAACCCCAATAGAGCTAACAAAAATCATCTCTTTATTTCAAGGGCAGGTGATTTAGCGATAGGGTCTATGCCTAAAGCTGTCAAAATCCCGATGAATATTCATGTGGCAGTGGTAACTCCGTATCTTGGGTGTTTTGTAATTTTGAACAACACAAACTGTAAATTTTTCACTGATTTATGGATCTGCAAAGTTGAATAGATTCAAGTGAAATATTACCATGTTTTAAAGATAAGAAAAAATATCCCCTGTATAAAATTTGTTTCATTAAAATCACCATGTATAGTACACTGGTTTTTTAGTGCATTGTACAAAGTGAATCACAGGAAACAAACCTGAATAAATTTTGTTTTACGCAAGATGTAATGTTGGTTGCATAAAAATTTAGTTTAGTTTTATCCCTCACACAAAATCATCATAAAATACTTATCTTGACACAATTAAGTCAATAATTGCTATTCATTAGCAATGAGGAAGCTATAAAAATTTATGTTTTTCAGTATTAAGTTGTTATACTTGAATTTCACGTGTAATTTTATCTTTTGTTTACATTGACGGGTAAAAATGAGACGTGCCAGGTCATTAGTTAATCGTTTTGTTAGAAATAATTAGGATAAAAATAAAATATGTATACCTTTAGCTAGCACTGTTAATAAAAAAAGCAAACATCAATCGATGTTTCCACCGTCTTTTAACGCACCATTTTTCTCGGTTATTATCAATTTAAACATTTAAATACCTAATCAGCTCTTGTAATTTTGCGTCAAATCTAATCTACTTCTTCGTATAAAATAAACAATCATTAACATAACAGCATTGAAATAAATAATTTCAAACGTCAGTTACAAAAAACTGTAATCGCTTTAATCCTTTTCAAATATTTTCTCATCCCAATAAAACGATGGAAAAAATATTTTATTCACTTTTATAACTAGTTTCCTTAAAGTCTTCAACTAAAAGCGATAATGTTTTTGAAGTTTTATATTCTAACAAAAGTAATACTTTTAGTTTCTGGTTTAAAAGTTCCTTCTGATAACAATAAATTTCCATCAAAAATCCTGAATATGTTTCATGATTACGATTTGATTCTTCATTTCGATGATATAACCGAAAATCATATTTACTTTCTTTCAAGAAAAAATCCTTACCAGGGAGTGCGTTTAATCAATTACGATATAGAAATTAAAGACAGACCTGAAGGTTATAAATATATGCATATTGTACTTTTGGAAGATCCTTTTATATTCCAAATTTATTCATCAAAACCGTACAATTTCTATTATTACGATTTTGTAATATTTGTTAATAAAAATAATCCGGAGAAACAAATTTGGAAAATGCGTGGTTTGAATCGAGCAGCTGCTGTTTTTATTTACAACATCCAAACTGACGATATTTTTTATTCTTGTTATTATTGTGGAAATTTAACTGCTGTTCTTCGCAAAACTGATTTATCTAAAATGAGATCTCTATTAAATGACTATTCAGATTTTAATGGCCACATTTTTAAAATTGGTTATACAAACTTTCCGCCTTTCTTTTGGGTCGATTCAAAAGAAAAACAACCAAAAGGTGCCGAAGGCGAATTGTTACAAACATTCAGTAAAATTCACAATTTCCAGTAAGTTGTTTTATATATATATATATATATATATATATATATATATATATATATATTTTTTAATTTAAGTCCTTTAGATATCAGCTTGTTTTATATCAAAGCACTGAAACTAAAGGTGCTTGGCAATCATTGGTTGAAGCTGTTGAAGCCAGCACTATTGATTGGGCAGTTGGAGGACTTTCAGTATCACTTAAAAGAGGCATTTACACGGACTTTACAAGATACATTAAAAATCAAGGTTTTGGCATATTGTATGCAATATACCAAGACAAATGGAGTCCATTTGAAAGAATCTTTTTAGTCTTCCAATGGCCAGTTTGGCTCGCTATTATTACAGTCATTACTCTTATCTGTTTTATAGCAAAAAAACCTTTAAAACAAAAATCGACATATTCTAATTTTATCAAAATGACAACTTTAGCAATTTTCGAGCAAGCACTTTCAATGTACGAAATGAAACTGATTAAATTTACATCAGTTAGAACTTTATTTTTTGTTTGGTGGTTGAGTTCTTTAAGTCTGACTTCAGTTTATAAAAGTAAACTGGCGTCTTATTTAGTCATACCCAAATATAATCAACCGCACAAAATCGATGATTTAGTTGCCAAAGATTTCCAGTTTGTTGTTAATAAAGTGGAGTGGAGTGTGCTTAGAGAAAATTTAGAAAATTCTCTAGATGAAGTCTATTCGGAAGTGTTAAGTCGAATTCGTAATGATTCTGAGTTCTGTCCTTCAGTTTTGGCATTAAACGGTCAAAAACTTGCTTTGATTGATGAAGAAAGTTCAATGGAATATGATGTACGTAAATAAAAAAAAAAAAACGTTTGGTATTATTTAATTTTAGGTGTACAAAAACTGTAATCTGGATTCAAACTATCTATCCAAGTTACGTTTAGTATCCGAAAATATTTTCCCTAGTTCATATCACGCATGGTCTATGGCAATGGGTACTCCTTTTAGATTAAAATTTTCAAAAACTATAGGGAAAATGGATGATTATGGACTGATAGCTCAATGGTACTCCCAGTATTCATAAATGTCCCATTTTCATGTAATTTTAGGTATAAAAAAGCATCGTTCTACCATATACCAAGAAGTAATTCTAGAATTGAAAACCAAGAAAACATCCCATTGACTTTATCACAAATTTTTCCTTGCTTTCTAGTTCTTGGAATAGGTCTAACTATATCTTTTATCACTTTTCTTGTAGAAATATTATATGTCAGATAAATGTCAAATGGGTGGATTTTTAGCACGTTTTTGGGCACGTATCACTGAATATCCTATCAAAACCAAACCTGTAAGTTTCCATTTGCAAAAAAGTTTCAAAACTACTGGTGAAGAAAAAACTGAGAAACCAAAACTTTTAACTGATGCTTACGATGAACTCCAAAATGCTTTCATACGAAAATTGATAGAAGTTGGTCATAAAAATTGCAATTGGTATCAAATAAATTTTCCATTATGGGATCAAATGACTATTGATAATTTGAACAATGTTTTTATGTTATTGTCTTCGGATAGAAACGGACTAGACTTTAAGCGTTTGTTTGTAGAAAAAGACAAATTTATAAAATAATGTTTCTTAGTTGTTGGTTTCTAGATAGTATCGGCGACTCGAGTTTAGTGCTTTACAGAGAACAAAAATTCAATTCTTCGGACGCTAACAAAGATGGATTACTTAATATTGATGAGTTTTTGATTTTAGTTTATAATTTTAATGCTCCAGATGAAAATGGTGAACTGAAAGGTGTTGCCAGAATGTGTTTGCAAACAACTGAATTGATTCGCAATGTGACTTACCTATCTGTCGGTGAACAACTGCACAATGGTTTATTTTAAGAACACTTCACAACTCGAAGGCAATATGAAAATTTACAAAATTGCCTCAGTGTGTTATTTTATAACAGAATAAAAATAAATAAATGATGTTCACTGTTTGAATCATTGACAAAATGAAAAAATGGTAGATTTGGAAGAAGACTAATTCCACCATAGTAAAAAGTTTAGTTTAGGCAAAAAATAATAACAGTATTAATCAATTAACACAAAAAAAAGAGAAAAGACACTTTTATTCATTTTGAAATCTCAAAATTCGTAATTTTCCTTGGTCAGCAAGTAAGCAAGCAGCAACATTTTGCCCCCCGCAGTATTTAGAAGACGAAAACACAGTAGCCAACTTTCCTTTTTGTTGCAACTATTGCAAAAATAATTTGGATAGGAAAAAAACAGCAAATCGACTTACATAAAATCCGGCTTCGACTACTTCATGTGCTCGAATCAAATGAGTGAAACCATTAGCTGAAAGAAATTTTTCTAAAGCTTCGACGCTAAAAATATGTGCAGTTCCGCGTCGATTATTAACAGCAAAACCTTCATTAGCTAATAGTTCCATTGCAACTTTATCATTCATTGTTTTATTTTTTACTGGATCATTCCACATTAGTTCCCAAGCTAGAGAACTTTGATCTTGAGGATCTGTTAGGACTGTTGGAATGTCATTGATAGCTGCAACGATTGGACATAACCAAGGTGGAGGAATACCTCCATGACAACAAAATACTTTCCCATCGATCACAGCTGCTAATGGTAATGTGTCGAATACATCATTAATAGTGTTAAAAACAGTAGTTCCTAATTTTTCTCCAAACTTGATTTTACATTCTCTAAAAATTTAAATTTTACACAATTTTTAATAATAATAACTAGAATCAACTTTTCAAAAGTCCATTGTGTTTGAACACGTTTAATCTCATGATTTCCTCTTAAAAGGAATACTTTTCTGGGACTTTGTAATTTATAAGCAAAAAGATAACAAATCACTTCAAAACTAAAAATCCCACGATCGACGTAATCTCCAAGAAAAAGCATATTACAAGGACAAAGACCAGGGCCAACTTGCCAAAAAAATTTTTCAAAAATTAAAAGATCAAAAATATTTCCATGTAAGTCACCCATTATATACACAGGTGATTGAATTTCTAACATTCTTTTTTCTTTTTTGAAAATTTCTTTGACTTCGTTACAAACAGCAACTAGACGTTTTACTATAGAATTAGGATCCATTTGTCCCCACCTAAATTTAAGATTTTCGATTTTTGAGTAGCATGGAGTTTTTTGGTTGGTTTGTATTAAGTTTCTTAAAGCTCTGAGAAGTTCATTGGATTTAGAGTTTTGGTCAAACTTATCGGCTGATATTTTGCGGGATGTTAAAGTTGATGAAATTCCAGTAATTCCAGACATAGAAGCAGCATCTACATTTTTATCGTTTAACTAAACTGTCATAATATTACTTACTGCCAATGTTCCAAATCTGCTCCACATTTATTGTAGTTCCACTGTTTTGAATTTTGATAGTATGAGTAGCAAACTCATAGCCTTGCTTTGCTGTATTACTAGACAATGTAACATCTTCTTCTGTAGTTTTATCCTTTGCATCTCTGTCCCTAATACAGCCGTAACTTATTTATAGATGTAAAAACTCAACTTACATAATTTCTCTAACATATTTGAGAATAGATGTTGGTGCTCTATATATTTGTGAAGTACCTCTGACTTTCAATTCGCCAACAGCTCGTAGAAACTCGGATATAGTAATAGCATGGTTCATATCAACACCAATTGATCTTTTAAAAATTAAAAACTCTAAACTTTCACTACTCACTGATAACAATCTTTTAGATCTTTTTCGATTTCAACAGAATCTAATGATTGTTTTCTTGATTTTCTTAAAAGCACCATAAAATTTTTCATTTCGTCTCTTTTAAGCAAATTATTTCTGTCACTATCTAGATATCTAAAAATATAACGACAACGCAACTCTGCTGGACCTCCTCCATGACTCGTTCCTGGTTCTGTGGCACCTAAGAAATACAGAAATTCTCGAAACGAAATACCACCGCGATTATATAAATCGGCTGAACGAAACAGATGAGGAATTTCTTCATAATTCCAACCGATTTCTCGAAGAAATTTAGTGAAGTGTTGAAGATTTAAGAATAAGCAAGGATAAGCCATTAGAAGAAACTCTTTGTAGAGAATTTCTTGAGCTGTAACAAAAAATTTGCTGAATTGATAGTTGGTAAATGGAAATTACCGTGTCTATCAATTCCAGAAGTGTCAACAATTTGTTCATAAATATTGTTTTTGCCAGTTACTATTACAGAGTTTTCGTTGAGTTCCATAAAGTTACCAACAACAATGTGTTCAGATGGTATATTTATTGGTGATGGTTTATTAGTACCCCATGACATATAATCAACAACTTCTGGACTTTTCAGTAAATTACTATTGAAAAATTTCATGACTTCGTCAAAAGAACTCCAACGAAGTTTACCTTTATACTAAAACTTTTGTATTTTTTGTTTTGAGTTATTAAAAAAAAATACCTTCCCAAATGGACTTTTCGATTTTTTTTTCAACTCCATATTAACATGTATTTCAAAAATAGCATGAGTAATGTATAGACGTTTATGTGATGCAGGCAACCAAATTTTATTCAACCGAAGTAATCTTCGTATAGGAACACTTACCCCAAAAATCTAAACAAAATTTGATAAATTTAAAATTTCACTAAAAAAATCTACATCTTGTGTCAAATCTCTTGCGATGTGATTTGTCCATGAGTTATTGCCTTGGATTTTAACAGAGGGTATCCAATACTCATTGGTTAGACTATCAACAACCAACATCATACTAAAATCAGACACACAAAAAATTACAATAGATGCAACATCGCAAAACTCATTAAAAGTTTTAAATACTGATGATTTTATATAACTCATTGTAGACGAAACTTTTGCACTGGAATCAAAGGAAAAGTCTCCAGATGATGAAATCATTGGTTCATTTTGATTAAAAAAATGGGAAAACTGGGAAGGTTAATTTTGAAAGCTTTGACAGTCGTGTTACAATTGCTGAGAAAAATAATTTCAATGAATGTTGACAAAAAAGTCAGAGCGATAACAAAAGTCAATAAATGCCCAATGTTTTTTATTAAAATTTTTTACACCGTTATAAACTATTCTTGTCTATCTGCATGAAGTTGAGTCGCTCCTAGCCTAGATGGATCCTGACTAGGATAATGTACAGCACTTTTAGCAGTACTAACTGCTGCTTCACTAGTCACAGTAGACGGCGCTGCTGGCACATACGCCGATATTTGTGGAGGATTAAAAAAGAATGGAGGCATAGGTGGAGGTCCGAACATTGGAGGTACAATCAAAGATGGAGGTGGTGGCATGTTCGGTAACGGGATATGTCCTGGTTCCAAATTAAAGAAATTATTACTAAGTTCCGGTAAAGCCCCTGGTAGACCTGGAACAGGTTCATATGCTTCCAATCCTGCATTAATTGAAGGTCCAGCACGTCCTTGCGATCGCCCCCATTTAATTGTAAGTCTTCTCCCACCCAAAATCAATTTATTAAATGTCTTTTCTGCCGCCGTTTCAGCCGCTGCTCTTGTCGTATATTGCACAAATGCGCATTGTTGTTTCGGAACTAAACTTATAGATCGGATTTCGCCGTATTGATAGAAGTGATCCCTATAAAACATTTAGTTATTTCAATGTAATTATAAATTAAACAAAAAAATACCTGATATCTTGCTCAGTGAGATTGCCAAGATTACCAATATACAAAGTGGTAATAGTTTTATCTTCAGGAGGTGGAAGTGCTGGCATTGCTGCTGCTCTTTTTAATAATTTATCAGCAACAGGATCGTTAACACCGTAATAACGATCTTTAATATTTTGATCAGCAAGAGGATCTTCAGGATCTGTTGGTTTTTCATGTCTGTAAGGACACTCTTCGCCACGTCGACATTCACCTTTAACCCAAAACGAGCACACGTGAGGGCGATTCCTTTTGTAGTAAGGAGCAGTACGCGCTAAGCGCATCAATAAATCGTTTGGTTCGTTTAATTTGTTGGAAAGAACGCCGGAGTCGGATCGCTGCAACTAAAAACAACAATAGTACTCAATTTATATGTATTTTGTTTCTAACTTACTTCTCTTTCCATATTTTGGATGTAATACTCCTTATTAACATCACTTTTTGGAAGATCATCTTTAAGCTTAAGCGCAGCGTCTCTCACTTGGATGGGGAGTCCATACTCTAAATCCAAAAGACATGTTTGACACACATTCTTCAATTTACTGCAAGTCTGACACACTTCAGTTTTCTTAAAACGCATCCTAGCACCAGGGCACCATCGGAATACTGTAAAAGGACGAGAGCAAATCTTGCATTCTTTTCCATACTTTTCTTTCGTCTGCAAATAAAAGTTATAGAAATGTTATTAGTTAACATTCCACCTACCATTCGAATATACGGATTATCACCCAAACATGTTTGACACAGAATTGGAAAATCCTAGAAAAGTATAGGTTAAATTGTACATAATTTTCACGAATGCAAACTTACAGAATCTTCCCAGTTCTGCCGATTATAAGTATTTGTAGTTTTAGAAGTTGCCATTTTATGGTTTAACTCATTTACAAATATTAATTTCTAAATAATTAAAAGTTTTGGTGCGTCGTTTTTTGACAAGTTGACATTTGACACTCGGTTGTTATAAAAAAAATATCCCTAGGTTGGTGTGTTTAAGTTGTAGTGCCATCTGGTGTCGGTACAAATTGAGTGTTTTAAAAAATTTTAAATAAAGGAGTTTTTACAAACAACTTCTGTAGTTATTTGTAGATCAATATGACTGTTCTGTGACTTCAATTCGGTGTTTATTTGCGTTTTTGTTTAGTTTCAAAAGTGCCCTCTTTGGATGATGACAGTAACTACAATTTAATTTTGAACTGAATAGGAGGTGTGACTCTTAGCGCAAGCGTGTCATCCGGCGAGTGTTGTCTCATTTATAGCCATTTATGGCAAACATAACCGTAAGATAATCTAAATTTGTGAATTTATTTCATTAAACATACTACAAAAGTATACCTTTAACGTTTGTGCACGCGTTTTACTTTGAATACTGCCACAATCCAAATTCAGAATTTCTCATCATTTTTACATCTCGTTCCACTTGAAGATCATTTCCGGTAAAATCGAGTCATTTTTCCAATAAAAACTGAAGAAATGTCATACGCATCAAGTAGGTGTGATTATTTATTGTTTTTTTATTCTAATGACAAATGACAGATTTTCCATCTGATTATAATTATTCTTTTGCAGAAAGTATTTATGCTACTTTACCTCGAACTCAACGAGGACATCCTCTAGTTTTGGGTGGTGATCCAAAAGGTAAAAACTTTCTTTATACTAATGGTAATTCTGTAATTATACGTAATATACAGGTAAGTCATTTTTGATTTTTTTTTATTTTTTGATTAAAGAGAAAAATTGCAGAATCCGGCTATTGCTGATGTGTACACTGAACATTCGTGCGCCGTTAATGTTGCAAAGTATTCCCCAAGCGGATTTTACATCGCATCGGGGGGTTAGTATTAACATGGAGTATCCATTAACTATTGAAAATGGTACAAAAAATGATTATAAATGTCCAGAATAGACAAAAGAAAACAACTGCGCGAAAATGTTATCATTTTTGTAGGATTTTTCTATCCACGGCTGTCTAGATTGATAACACTATTGAATCAGTAGCGTCCTCTTATCAATTTTCATTTGTTAGTCTCAGTGTTTTAGGAAATGACCAAAAGACCACTACCATAACAGTCAAGGAGTAACTGATTCTACCCTTAATAAACCTTAAATTAATTTATTAGAATCACGGAATTACAAGTTTTGTTGTTAATCTAGTTGGCCAATTTTTTAATTCAATAGTAATTATTAGAAATTTAAAAAAATTTCAGATCAATCGGGGAAGGTCCGCATTTGGGACACTGTAAACAAGGAGCATATACTCAAAAATGAGTTCCATCCGTTTGGTGGCCCCATTAAAGACATCGCTTGGTCCCCAGACAACCAACGCATGGTTGTTGTCGGCGAAGGTCGTGAACGTTTTGGTCATGTTTTTATGTCAGAAACTGGAACTTCTGTTGGTGAAATTTCTGGACAATCAAAAGCAATCAACTCTTGCGATTTTAAGCCGTCGCGACCTTTTAGAATTATTACAGGGTCGGAAGACAATACAATTGCGGTATTTGAAGGACCACCGTTCAAATTTAAGATGACTAAAAAAGTATAATTCACATTCTCAAATAAAATTAATTAATTTTTAATATTCTAGGAGCATAATAGATTTGTGCAAGCTGTTAGATATTCCCCTAATGGTAATCTTTTTGCGTCAGCTGGTTTTGATGGTAAAGTTTTTATTTACGACGGAAATACGTCGGATTTAGTTGGTGAAGTAGGTAGTCCCGCTCATAGTGGTGGTGTTTATGCTCTTAGCTGGAGTCCTGATGGTAAACAACTACTTACCGCTAGTGGAGACAAAACAGCGAAATTGTGGGATGTTGAAACGAGACAAATGGTCTCTGAATTTGTCATAGGAACTACTGTTGAAGATCAACAGGTGAAATTTTGTACAATTGGAACAATCATTTTTTATTTAATTTTATAGGTATCTTGTTTATGGCAAAATGAATATTTGCTCACTGTTTCTCTAAGCGGTTTTATTACTTATTTAGATGTGAATAATCCATCAAAACCGCTCCGAGTTATTAAAGGCCATAATAAACCTATAACTGTGTTAGAGTTAAGTGAAGATCGAAGTTCAATTTTTACTGGATCGCATGATGGTATTGTGACAAGATGGAACGCAGAATCTGGTGAAAATGATCGTGTGGAAGGAGTGGGACATGGTAATCAAATTAATGGGATGAGAGTTAATGGAGGAACATTTTATACATGTGGTATTGACGATTCTTTGAAACAAATCGATATTGAAGCTAACACTTACAAGAATCAAGACTTGAAATTGGGCTCGCAACCGAAAGGAATGGATGTTTTCAAAGAACAGAATATTGTTATTACTGCTTGTATTAATGAAATTACTTTGTCACAAGATAGCAGGAAATTGAGCGCAGTTAAAGTATAACAAATTTAAATATGGAATCTTTTCAATTTCAATGATAATATTTTTTCTAGATTGATTTTGAACCATCAAACGTAAGTGTTTCTCCGCGCGGTCATGTTGCTGTTGGTGGAACTTCAGACAATAAAGTGCATTTATATCAATTAAATGGTACTCAGTTGGCACCATTGCAAGAACTTGATCATTTAGGGGCTGTGACCGATGTTGCCTATTCTCCTGATGATAAATATTTAGTAGCTTGCGATGCTCATAGAAAGGTTGTGTTATACAGCGTTCCTGAGTACAAGGTAATTTTCTAAAATAAAATCTAGTTGGAAAATTTAATTTGCTTTTAATGTATTTTGTGCTTTCTGATTGATTAGAACGTAAGTACTGTTTTAATTTAATTGCGATTAGATTGTTATGAATTGATTTTTTTTTCTACAGCTTGCCACAAATCAAGAATGGGGTTTCCACAATGCTCGTGTAAATTGCGTTGCTTGGTCTCCTGATTCTTTGCTGGTTGCTAGTGGAAGTCTAGACACTAGCATTATAATTTGGTCAGTGGAAAAACCAGCAAAACATATAATCATTAAAAGTATTTCTTATCAAGCAAATAGAATTTTTCTTAATTTATTTATTTTAGATGCGCATGCTCAAAGTCAAGTCACAAGACTGGCCTGGCTAGACAACCAAACTTTGGTCTCTGTCGGTCAAGACTGCAACACGAAACTTTGGACTGTCACCAAGTTTTAATTTTTTTCCTAATCAATTTTTTGTTCACTTGCATTTAATGTGTGATTATTTAAAGCTTTTATTATTAATTTATATGATGGATAAATTATGGGCCTAATGTGAGACCCTTCCGAGCTGTCAATTACTTTATTTATTTCATTTGATTTTAATAATGTAAATATTTAAACTGTGGAGTGTTTGAAAAAAGAAAATTATAAATCATTTAAATATTATAATCTAAAAAGTATTATTTTTGTTTATATGAATAAATGGCTGTATTAATTTAAGTGATTTTTTTACGTTTTCTTGTTTGATATTCTTCAGGATGTCTGTAAGAAACATGCTTTCGAAGAGCATCTCGGCTTCTTGAAACATGAGGACAAGATTGACATGCGTGGTAAGCTTCCTCATGGGTTTCCATATGAACTCGTAAGTTGTATTGATTGCTTAAGTATTTTCCACAAAGAAAACATTTGCAAGTTTCCGAAAGGTCCTTTGGTGGCTTGCGAGAGAAAAGAGGAAATGCGTCGTCGTCATCGTCAGTTTTCGTGGGGGTTTCACCTAGATCGATATCACGAATGAAAATTTTTTCAACGGAGTTTTATTCACTTTTCATATGAATATTTTTGCGCACTTTGATATAATAAATTTTACCTGTTTGTATGTAAGATTTGTTATCCATTTGAGGTGGAGTTTTGTCGTCAACCTTAGGGCTTTCGCATGGAATTAGTCTTTTATCGCTTTCGATTTGTACTGCTTTTTCAGGTACCTGAATCAACTTTAATTATTTGAAGGATTGTGAAGTATGAACTTGCCTTCATATCACACAGTCCTTGTATTTTGAGCATTTTCGCTAGCGTTAAAATTCTCGGCAGCTGTTCTTTGCTGACTACACATTGCCCTCTGTATATGAAAGCCAATACAGCCTTGAGGTCGCCCAAGGCCACATTGTGTAGTACAATAACAGGATGTTGAGTGTCTGCCATTTCCTAAAAATAACTCCAAAGTAAAAAATTAAAACTTGTCTTAAATACTTACTTGAAACAATTGAAAAAAATACACACTACACATAGCTAAAACTAATTTGTGAGCTTTAATAGAGTGGGAATCCACTGAAATGGTGCAATCGGTAAACACATCATTCTCTAAAAATGTGCTGAGATTTCTAAGAAGAGTAAATTCTTGATAATGCCATCGTAGAACAAACTGTTCACTCATAACGATGCGTTTTGGCAGGAAAAATCGCAGGAACTGGCCCACAAACCCAGAATTTATCCAGCTGCTATTTATAAAACCACTGGAGAACAGAACAGGTGCCAGCAAATTTCGCGCTAACCTTTGGAACGGAGCTTTTCTCAATCAGAAATAAACGCTACTTTTTAAAATATTTATTATTGAAATTAACATTTGTTAGGACTTCTTATCAAAATTTAATTAGAATAATTAAAAACTTAGAATTAAAATTAGCTGACCAATAATACAGTGACAAAATTAAATAAATAATTAATTAATTAACGACATAGAGTAGCGTCGATTTGTGTGAGAGATGGCGCTATCATCTTCAATTTTCTCCTATACATAGGATCTTTTTCAACTGGATTTCTCTCCAAATACACTGTTGCTATTTTCTTATTCTTGGAAAGATTCTCAACACTGCTCCAATCTGATACTTCATTATCATTCATCCAAAATTCTTGTAATTCAGTTAAATGCGAAATGTTTTCAATTATTTTGATTTTATTTTTTGCCAAATCTAATGTATCAAGAAGAGTGTTATGTTCCAAGTTTTCAATTTTATGGATTCCATTTTCCGAAATGTATAATTCGGACAAATTCGTTAGTTTTTCTAAATTCTCAATCTTTGTTATTCTGTTGCTTTGAAGGCTCAAACAAGTTAGATTCACCAAAGTGCCCAAATTTTTTATTTTACTTATTTTGTTTTTACCCAAGTAGAGATGAGTGAGAGTTGTTAGATTTTCAAGATTTTCTATTTCCTACAATTGAAAAAGTAAATAATCTTAAGTTTGTATTTTATTAAATTAACTTACTCTGATTTTGTTATCACCCAGTTCTAACATTGTTATTTTTTTCAAAGAACCCAAGTTTTGGATTTTTGAAATTTTGTTGGACGATAGAAACAATTTTTCTAAATTTTGTAGTTTATCCAAACCTTCTATCTCTTTAATGCGATTGAAAGACAAATCTAAAATCCTTTAGAAATTTCATACTTAATAATAATTCAACACTGAAACTTACTCGAGATTTACCAAACTATCAAGATTTTCAATTTTGACAATCTGATTATCGTACAATTCTAACTCCTTAAGAGTCACTAAAGTATCCAAATTCTCAATCTTTTTAATCAAATTCCATCTCAAATAAAGCCGTTCGATTTGTGTTAAAGGCTCCAAATTTTCCAACTTCCCTATTCTGCCATGATTCAAGTCTAGTTCAAGAGTGTCAGGGTCTATGATCATTATCTCATTAACCGTCTTGCCATCTTTGTTGTGCTCCTCTGGAGTGTTCGCCCCTTCAGCTAATCATTATTTAGTCAACTTTCCTTATAAATAAAAAATTGATTTACCTCGTTCTGGCGAACTATGATCTGGCGATGGCATTCTACGTGACCCTTTAGTTCAATCGTTTGTAATTTAATCAATTAATCATCAATTTGATAGGATAACAGTATACGCACCCAAAGCGCCCATTGGGTTATGACAAATGACAGCTGACAAATGACAACGTCAGAAATTTAAAGTCATTCTCAATTTATTATTTTAAAAAGATTAATAAAAACAGAAATAGAATAACTAAGGATTAAAAATGTAATAGATAACAAAAAACTAAACTCTTTTTTTTTTTTCAAAAAAAACCTGCAAAGACTGCTACTTTTAAATCAACAATGTGTATTTTGTGTTGCCTACCTATTTACCCAAAAGTTTGTACAAATTTCGTTATTCGATTATTGTAAAACTTCATGTATCTCACTTTATCAACAATTAAGTAATGAAATAAAATCTTCTGAAATTAATGTAACTATTATTTAGTTTTGCCATGATGGTCTTTTTGCAAACTAAGCAATTTCCAGTCTTGGTGCTAGCTCATCAAGTTTATCGTTTCTGTTGAGTTTGAACAATGTATTTTGTTCCAGTATTTTCCCTGCTTTTTTATTTTTCAAAAATTGTTTCTAGTTGGGATTTAACAAGTTACAACATATCATCAGATTATTATGTTTCCAGTATTGCAGTGTTCGGAAATCGTGCATTTTTAGCTCTTCCTAGAAGTTCTTGTTATAACAATCAATCTAATCCGACGCTTGTTGAAGCATCGTGGTACAGTGAACAAATAACCGTGAGGTAATAATTTGTAACTTAAAAATTTAAAATACAGTTTTTGATTTGGTAGGAAATTTCCTTTCTTTCTAGAATCCCAAACTTGGAATAACTGTGAGCATTTACAAGATGTAATTTCGATAGATATGGAAACTATAAGATCTAGACTTTGGGTTTTAGATAGAGGCAATGAGAATTGTCCTCCTAAAATTGTTATCTATAATCTTTTTCAAAAATTTAATTATTCTTTGGAAATACCTGAATCTAATGCAGAAAAATTAAATTATTTATTAGTAGATACTGACGTTAAACTCAATGGAGCTAGAGGATATATTGGATTAGATAAAGTCTCTTACATTCTTGTGTTTTCCATCCTAAAATTCAAATGGTGGAAGATCCATTTGCAAAGTGATAGCTTATTACCGATTTCTACAAAGTTTCTAGCTTTTGCTAGAAAAGAACCAATTTTGTTTATCACGGGTGGAGAAGAACGGGGAATATTTGCATTGAATTTAATAAAAATACGAAAAGATTTAGAAGTAAATTCCACGATTTTACATTATTATTTTTATTGTAACTTTTTATTTATAGGAAAATGAAAATGTGACTGTTACATATTTAGGTGAAAAACTAGGAAATTCTAGTGGATTAGTTGCTGATTATAAAGATGGATTATCTTATTATATGCCGAGAGATTTTGCTGTGGTTCGATGGCACATAAGGTAAAAAATAAGAAAAAAGAAGTAAATGCGATGGCCGGGAATCGAACCCGGATCAACTGCTTGGAAGGCAACTATGCTGACCATTACACCACCATCGCACATTGATTTATATATCTTAATTTTGTATTTAAGCAACATTTATACTTATAAATCACTTTTTTGTAAAATTTTCAGAAAACAGGCTCAAGCTGAGTATTACAATGTTTTGGCACAATCGTACGAGTTTCTCCCCTACGTTGCTCAACTATTTACAGGACCACAAAATGGAATTTGGGCACTTGTTAATTTAGGAGATCCTGATGAATGTCCTTTCGACGCCCCACGTATTCAAAAACGTCTGCTGAAATTATTAAAATACAACGTTTTCTTTTAATGTAACTTTATTCAATACAATTCAACAATTCATTAATTGGTCTATTATTTACAATTATACATGCACTGGTAATGGGTTCTTGGGATTGATGCATCCACCCATAAGAGTAACTCTTTGTGTAGCCCCACAGCCTACAGTATTCTGGATAAAATCAGGGAAGTTGCTTTCTAATACTCTCATTCTTTCGCGTTTGATGTCAGGAATAGCATGAGTGGAAAGGAAACATTTCTTAGATTTGTAAACAAGAACAGCACCGCCTGGAATAAGAGGAATACTAGCATCCCATCTGTACACTTCTGGTTTGCCTTCATATCTGAAGAATACCGCAGTACCAAGATCGGTACCCAAAATAATAATTTTACCGTCTTTTGAACCACTGTCTGTAATTTTACCCGCAGTACATCCAGCTCTCAAATAATCCGTACGAATAGAGAAGATTTTGGGTGAAGATAAGTATGTGAAAAGAAGGAAGTTATTACCGCAACCTTTCTGGATCAAAGCGATGTAAAGGACATCACGTTTACCACTTCCAACGACAGCTTTTGGAAGGACAACTCTGTAGCCTCTATTTCCAGCAATGTCAAATACTAGAATAGATCTAGTAGCAGCATCGCTGACGTAAGCATAAGGACGGCCATCAGGAGCGTATTCAACAGCAATGTATTGTAAACGTGAAGCTTGAGCTACTAAACCAGACAAGTCTAAAGTTTTGACTAACTTTCCTGTTTTGAGACTAATAGCAAGAACTTTAGGAGGACATCTTCTGATTGGAGTTTCCAATGTGTTGACCACACCAACATCCAAAACCCAAAGGATTTCATTAGCATCAGCAAAAATGTCGACAACAGATTGAAGAGCATTGCAGTTACCTTCTTCTTGAGTCGACCAGCACGGGAATGGTGTTAAAGTAGCTTCGCATCCTTTAGCTTTCAAAGATAAACGGGCCAAAGTTGCAGGGACTCCTGCTTTGTATCGTGGTAACGCTACAATAACATCGTCTTTGTAAATTTGGGCTCTGGTGGCAATGCCATTCTTGGGGATAAAACGGCCAGAAGTTTGATAAATGCTTTTGGTAGCTAAATTGGGCCATTCGAAGTTACCACCAGTCCATTCTACTGGACGCACTATTTCTTTATCACAAGTAGCCTTGATTGCAACAATTGCACAAAATGACAAGAGGAAGGCTTTCAAAAGCATCTGAAAAAAAAAATAGTCAAGCATTAAATAAAAGAAAAATTAATCGATGTAATTACTTTTTTGAAGTTGAAACGAATGATGATGGTTTTAAATTGCCTCTGTCTTTTATTGGATGGGTAGAGGTCGCCCTAAACGTGATTCTTCAAAGGTGAATGACAGTCTGAATCAACAAATTTCGTAATCAGGGTCGAAACATTAACAAATATTGTTTTTTCGAACATGATCAAAAACAAAACAATTCTTCTGATTGATATAAAAAGAAGCTAATTGCTATTTCGTTATTCAGTTGTTTCGTTTTACAACATTTAATAATATAGTGATGTGGTCTCCATGGATTCTTTTGTTTTTTATTGCTTGTGCCAAGGGTATTGGAAGCGATTGTAACAGGAATTTAATTCCTGATTTGAGTTACAAACTCAGTGGTACCAACTTGGCTTTCCCTTGCGAAGCAACCAAGAACATCTATCTTCAAACTGGCCGTTATGTCCCTAAAAATGTCATTGGTACTCGTATTCAGATCTTCAAAGAAGATGCAATTGTTGCTCTTCCTCGTCTCAAGCATGGAGTTCCATTCACTTTAGCTAAATTTACGCTTAAAGGTCGCGGCTGTCATGCTACATTGGAACCTTTCCCGTGCTGGGCAATCCAAGAAGAAGGCAACTGTGAAGCTTTACAAAACGTTGTTGATATCTTTTTGGATCCTTTGGATATTCTCTGGGTGTTGGATTTGGGTATTACTAACACTTTAGAACAACCAGTCAGACGTTGTCCTCCTAAGATTGTCGGTGTTAACGCTGTCACTGGCCAAGTGGTCAAAATCGTCGATTTATCGCCTTTCATGACTCCTGAAAGTCGATTCCAATACATGATTGTTGACTACTCTTCTGATGGTAAAGCTTATGTGTACGCTAGTGACGCTGGAGCTGGTGGAATTCTTGTTTATGATGTCTTCGGAGGAAAAGGATACAGAGTTGTACTACCAGCTGCTGCCAGTGCTGGAGGATCCAAAGATGTTCTTTATTTAGCTCTTGCTCGAAAATCCTGCGGTAATGTTCTCTACTTCACTTATTTATCATCCCCTAGACTCTTCAGTATTAAAGTATGCTATTTACAAAATGGACAAGCTAATGGTGCTATTGTCGATATGGGCGCTAAACCGCCGGGTACTAAAGTAGTACTTCTTGGTACTGATAATGGAGCCGCTATATTCTTCAGATATAAAGGAGAATCTGATATTTACATTTGGAACACAGATACTGCTTTTAGGCCTGAAAACTTTTTATTAGTACAGAAAGGAGGCGATTGCAGATTGTCGACTCAAGTTGTTCCAGGATACAAGAAACTCATGTGGGCTATTGAAAGCAATTTCCATGATTATATTTGTAATACTGTGGGATGTTTGGGTGCTTCGATGGCGGTTCATCCACTTATCAAAACCTGCGATTGATTTTAATAAAAGTTCTGTGATTGGCGAAATATATGATTCAAATTGAAAATGTCTTTTATTTATCATTTACATATAGGAAAAAACTGCCCATTGAAAATTGAGATAAATGTTTGCTAACTTGGTACTTCATTTATCTAAGTTGCTCCCTTTAATTCGTGATTTTAGAAATTTTGCCAACTTATGGTAATGAAACTCACTGAGCAAATACAATTATTTATTTAATTTATTTATTAATTTAAGTTTATTTCTTTCGCATATGTGTTTCTAAGTCAGGTGAGGTTATATGCCTTCTGTCAAGAATGACAATTGTCGGTAATTTTTCAATCATCTAATTATTTTTGAATCTTTTTGTTGCTTATTTTAGTGTTATTTTTATTAACTTTTTATCCAAAATATTCACTAAATAGCGTTCGAGTTTTCTTCTAAGAATGAATGAGTGTTGTAATATGTGAACTCTTGTTTGTTTATTATTGTTTAACAAACAGCAATTTTATTACTTCAATGGGAACGATTTAAGTAATAATGATAATGCACTTTCACAAGTTATCAACTATATTTGTAGATTGGATTAACCCAAATTTAAACACCATCACCAATAAATGTATACAAATTTTGTGAAAAAAAATAATTGGAAATGGGGTTCTAGCTCATTCACTTACATAAAGTAAGCGTTATGGAATTATAGAAATGAAAATGTATGAAGTTGTTATGTGGGTTAGGAAAATTATAAAAAATTGTTAATTGATGCCATATTGAGTTAGACTCTATTTATATAATTAAAAAATCATTTTTGGTTAATTAACTAAATTCACACAAGATTTTCCGCTATTAATATAATTGCCAATTTTTTTTCTCTAAATTGAATTATCTTATTGAACAATAAGCTTTCACATTCTCAAATCCATTATTATACAAATTAATTATTTGTCTTCCAAGTAGTTTAATAGAAGCATTTCTTAAGAAAAACAAACTTTTCGTAATATAAGTTTACACAACGATTGTTTATTATTTCGCCGAAATGTTTGAACATTTTATCTAATTTATTAGTTGAGTCGGAAGCAAAGTAAAATAAAAGAGCAGATAATCGGACATGGATAATAAAGTTTTCATTTTTATTCATTGAATTCATATTTTTCAAAACAAATGTTAAATTTATTTGTTCAACAGAGTCATTTTTTATTAGCTGGTTTTCTTTTTTATTTGGCAAGCTTTATTTTTGATTTAATTTTTTTTGTTTCTCTAAATCAAATTGTGAAATAATTCATTTTCTGTAACTATTACATTTTTTTGAGACTTTTTTATTTTTTTCTACAGAAATTACTGAAAAGTTGTGCAAAATTTTATTCTATTAATAGAACCTAAAAGTTTTACATTTTTAACAGTTCAGTTGAATTTTCTTCTAAACAAAATTAGATAACTCAGAACGCTGAAAGCTAAAGAAAATCATCTAATTATTACAATATCTAAAAATAGAAAAAATGAATGAAAGGGTTAAGAAATTTGAAGTCGATTCTATAATTCTCAACTCATTCATTTAATAAAAAATAGAAATTTAATAGAAAAATTTTTTTTGAATAAACAAAATTTTTTAGACTTCCATGAAATTTTTTATTGGCGACTTTAATGCAATACTCTGTACAGGGTGGTTCATTTTCGATGGTTTTCATATATCTGAACATAACACAAAAAAACGAATTATACATTCTCGTTATAGTTTTTTGAGACAAATTTAATGCTTTAATTAGTTTTGCGTTATTGTCTTTTTCAGTTTTGAATTTATTCAAAATCTGAAAAATGTTACTAATCAAGATTTTTGCATAGAATAGATTGATGTAACAAACATTTTTTTATTTCTTTTATTTTTCAAGTTTTTTAACAATTCTTAATTTTTTGTTGGGAAACTTTAAAACATCATAGTAGCCTTTGGAAGCAAAAAATCAAAGTCAAAATATCTTGTTTCTTTATCTGCAAATGTAAATGTTATTATTAGTGTGTTTTTCTATGTAAGAGATTAAAAATTATTAAAACTTTGAAAAATGTGACTTGATAAAATGTTTTATGATAAGCAATTAAAACGCAAACACAGCTTCCAATTTATGTTTCGAGAATTAGCTAGTGATAACGTCAATCCGACAGAAGAACTTTACGATTTAAGAAGAATTTGATTGATCAATTGAGCATGGATCTCTTAAAGCATCAAGGCTTGAAGAAAACTATAGAAAAATTAAAATTATGAGTGCACTGAATTTTATCAATGCAAAGCCCAAATTTTCCACAAGAAAAATAAAAGGAAACTTTCAGTTTCAGAAACAATGAAAAATCTGAAAAAGCATAGATCAATTTTGGATTTTTGAAAATTGAAAAAAATTAAAAATTTTTATATTTATAATCTTCCGCGCTATTCTATCTAAAAAGATATAATTTTGATTTCATTTCTTAAAATATTTTTGGGACTCTTTCCCTTCCCAGAGGCGACTATGTTTTTTTAAATTTTCTAATAAAACTTAAATTTTTTTTTCAATATTTTTTGAGATAACATATCTTAAATACATATTTTCGTAAACAGAAAAAAACAAAAAAATTTCCAAAATCATGGCCAACTATACATCTCATTTTAAAAATGTGACTTCAGTTTATATCTCGAAAATAAGAAGACATTAAAAAATCTCAGTTACGTCATTTTATTCTACGTAAAATTCGGTATCAGTATTAGTTTTTATATTTTGGATAAGTTTGAAAACAAACAAGTAAAAGCATTGTATCAAAAGCTCAAAAAAATCAAAAAAGCGCTGTAACTTCAAAACAAAAGTCAATAGCGCAAAATTGATTAAAGCATTGAGTTTGTCTCAAAAAACTAGCTCGAGAATGTAACATTAGTTTTTTGTGTGATGGTCGCATATATGGGGTAACTATGGCCAGCATCGAAAATAAACCACCCTGTACATGTATAATTGATGAATCTTCGAGCAACTTAATGTAGAGACCTTGAAAGCTCTTTGTAATAATAATTATTAAATGAAAAATTAAAACTAGTCTCAGTCTCTGCTGCAAAAGTGGAGATTTTCAGTAGTTAATGATCTGGAAATGCCAAGAAAATCCGCAAAGTAAAAATTATTAAACAATGAATTTGTTTTGAAATTATCAATACAATCTCTTAGGCGTTTGACCATGTTTGTCTCTCAATTGTTATCTGTATGTGACTAGGGTGTGTTCTCTTGAACACATAGTATAACGACATCATGGAAAGTGAATGGTTAGAAAAATCCTTTTTTGTAATTGTCCACTTTAATCAGATCAGACAAGAACATAAAATAAATCTTCCTGTTTCAAAAAAAAACATTGAATTTATTTTCGCTATAACTTAAAATTATTCAGCTGAACTTTAACCAAAATTCAGAGACATGTCTGAAAAGTGTTTGCAAAAATATTTCAGATGACAAGTTTATTTCATAAAATTAATTCTTGTATCCTTTTAATCCACATGTACTTATGTAAACAGAGTAAATTGATTTCATTTACTTTTTGAGCATTTAGTATTTACATAACCAAACAGTGGGAATTATTAATTACAAATCTTAAATTGAAAAAATATAACATTTCTCACAACCACGAAATTTCGTAATGATTTTTTCAGTCGCTCTAAAATTTCTTTTTTTTTATAACATGTTCATTTCTTCGTTTCATTCAAGATCATAATGTATAGTAGAAAGTGCAACATTCAACATGCCCAACATGTCCCCGTAAATGAATAACTCATTATAAGAGCCTATTTCGAAATTGCAGACACGAGTGAAAAGTTACTCTAGTTATCATGCATCGACACCATTAAACTCGCGCATTGATAAAATTACAAAAATCTAATCTTTTTTTGAAAGTAAAATCGTCTAGAATATCATAAAATGCAAAACATTTGTGCTTGACCGTTTTAAATAGAATGTGAGAATAGTTGTCATTCAAGAAATGGAATTAAACGATGCGGATATAAAGGTCGGCATTTGTTTGGATGAGGAAATTGATGTAATTTATACAAATCTGAAGTTTTCAAACATTAACAACAATGAAAAGAGCTTTGTTTTGCAATGTAAATTTTTTTAAGATATTCGAAAATTTATATTCTTTTTCTGAAAAAATAAAATTATACAGTGTCACCATATGAGAAAATTTGTTATTATGAGATTTAGTTAAAATTTGATTTTGAATTTTGGAAAGTTTCATTTGAGGAAGTTATTTGTGATGTAATTTTATGGACATGTTTAAAATTTGAAAAATCTAGCGTGAAGTTGACATTTCAGACATTTTTGGCAAATAAATCTCTTCTAACAGTATCAAAATTTAACAATTTTGGTATTTTTGAAATATCCATTGTTATAAGCAACTTCAATAATAAATACATTTCTTTTAATTCAATTTTTTTAAAATTTTCATTTTAGTCACAAAAAAATTGGTATGAGCGGTGCAAAGATATTATAACTTTAACGTTCTTTCAATGATATTTAAATGCAAGACATTTTCCAACATCAAATTAATGTAAGATTATAGGGAAACTGTCAAAAACGACACTAATTTAAATAGGTCTCAGTTTTCAGACCATTTCTGAATATTTACCAATCACAAAAATTTATTTTCAGATATGGTCTTAAAACTAAGATAATATTGGAACAAAGCCTGTTTTAACATTTTTTTTCATAATTTTACATACTTTTAATACTTTTGAAAGAACGTTAGTATTATTAAAACTCACATCAATTTTTTTATGACGAGATTTAAATTTTCAAAATTATTAAATCTAGGAAAAAATATTTATTATGAAAAAGGCTTAGAACGTTGAATATTCCAAAAATAAACTAATTGAGTAAACTATGAATTTGTAAAAAAAAGAATTATTTAACAAAAATGCCTAAAATGTCAACTTCATGCTAGATTTTTCAAATTTTGCATACATGCAAATTACTTAGAAACAACTTTTCTAAATAGAATTTTTTCAAATTCAGTCTAGAAATGTCAGTTCCAGCCATTCACTGAAAGAAATGTTAAATTTGCTGACAAACGAACGCCGCTTAATCACGTTTGTCATTGTCATTTTTTATCTAATTCAAAGCAAAAACTCTAATAAAAAAAAACTCATTTGGAGCCGACTTTAATGGTGACACTGTATATAAAATCACTAATACTTGTTTGAGTTTCCAAGCCTATAAATTAGTTAATTATAAAAATCAATTTATGACTATAAAAATGTTTACATAAGAGTTATGAAAATTTTTTTTTCACAAGTTAGATCAAAAAAATAATAATTTCGCTAATGAAACCAAGAAGAGAATTCCATCGCTTGTTCCGAATTTTACTTCCTTATTTTTAAAGAATTAACAATTAATTATGTACTTAAATTATTAATTATTCTTAATTTCACCATTTCGTATAATTCATTATTAACATAAACACGAAGAAATGATTGAGAGAAAGCTATTTTTGAACAAACTTCTGCAGACAAAACCGACAATAAATTAATCAAAATTCTGTTTTTTTTTCTTCAGCGACTAATTAAAAACTGTAACAGCTTTCGCCATACTTGGCTAATTTCGTCAGAATTAAGAAAGCTCAAAGCTAGACTAAATTCAATGTCGATTTTGTAAGCGGATATCGTCCGATCTCGAGTGTTAAGGTCGTCTTGGTCTTGCTGCTGAAGAGAGTGTATTGTCCTGCGGGTGTGACATGTATTTGGGGGCTCGCCGAGGCCACACAAGAAGAGGGGGACCCGGCGAAAGTACTTCAGGACTTAAAATATACCGGCTTTAAGTATTATCAAATAGTTACAGTTGTGGCTGATGCATGGACCCTCAACAATAGTGCGTGAAGTGTTATTAGAGTAGGGATTTTATGAAAAAAATTGTCACCCTGACAGTGAATGAAAGAGTAAGTGTTTTTTTGTTGGAACTAATTTGCATTTCCGAAAGAATTAGTTGGATTTGTGTCAATGTTAATTAATTGATTTTAGGATTTTATTTAGAAAATAAAGAATGAATTTGGAAAATATTTATTTGTTGACATTTTTTCAATCTTTGGAATATTTCCATTCAGATTTCAATGTCACTTCTTAAAAAGTGTGGTAAATCAAGCTCCAAAATCATTTCACACTTTGTTGCTCGCACTTTATACATTGCCAAAAATTGTCTATTTGTAAACAACGTAATTTTTATTATTAGTAATTCAATTAATTTCAGTGAAGCAACAAAATTTTTGTTCACATAATCCACAATATTCAGATTGCCAAATTTGAAAGTCATACACGACCTAATTTCTAAAAAAATATTATTTTTTGGAAAATCCAAAATTTGTTTCTTTGAATAAACGGAAAATTAATGCGGTTTGTACCATGAAGGTTCTACGTAAACGTACCATTACGCAATTTTTTTTCTTGTAATATGTAAATTTACATGCAAAAATTCGTAGCGGTTTGAGAATATTTCACAAATCGTTCCTGGTTATTAAATATGTGAACTGAATTGAAAAATAACTACTTTTTCTCCAATTTGTTCTACTTATATCTACTATTAAATAAAATTAAATATTAGATCACTGAGTGTGTAAAACTATTAACTTAACAAATTATCATAAAAATTATGGATACGTTGACTTTTTTATAAAAAAAAAAAAAAAATACGCAATGAACAAGACATGCCATAATCAGTAAAACGTGACCTGATTTACGCATTGATGTATTGTATAATCAGAATTTTCTTTCATTTTCTTTGATGTCGAAGTTGGGATTTTCTGTAATGTTGTGAGAACTATTATTCTTGAGAAATGTTGTTGTAATCAAGAATTGAAAATAGAAACATGAAGACTAATTAATTACTAGCAATTTGATGGTTTCGAAGAATTTAATTTTTTGTACGATTACTATTTTTCTTAATTATTATTGATGAGACTGGAAGATTATTTTGTGCGTAATCATTTCTTACTTATTCTTAGTATTCAAATAAAAAGGATTAACAAATGCAAGTTTAGAATCTTCCATTTCAATATTAGAAAATTTTGAAAATTAGTGTCAAAATTTTTTTGAAGATCTTTAACGTTTTAGATGTTATTCACTTAAGAAAAATCGATGATTTACAACTTTTTATTTTTATTATTTTTTAATACATTCCAATCATATCATATCCTCTTTTTCTGACTGATAAAGTATAAAGTTTCAAAAATTTTTCATAATTTTTTTCAGTAGATTATTTAATTTAAGAAGACATTTATTATCCGACAGATTTTTTTATGGTTTCACTATTTTTTCCTTCTTATAAATACATACAGGGTGACCCAGGGGTGCGTCCCAGCTAGACAATTTTTTTCTATGCTATCATCTTGATATTTTTTCAATCAATAGGTCTGATAATAAGCACATTGTAAAAATATTCACATTTCTATACAGAGTGTCCCAACTTATTTCTATTTTTTTTTAATTGGAACTCCTAATTTCTGTTACATTTTTGCCATTAAATTGTCAATATAATGCATCTGGGTTCCTTGGCCTTATCTGTCATAGACCCAGAGAAAATTTTTTAACTTCAGAACCATTCAAGACAACTTAACCAATTTTTTTTTCATTTCATTCCTTAAGCTTCAGCGTATCTTTTGAAATAAAAGCGAAGTCGGAGATTATATTCCATCACTTACTACGATTTTTTAAAAATGACTACCTATAAATCACAAAAATTTGTTATTTTAAATCCAACATCCTATACTCTATTGTATCATTGCATGGCATTTTTTAAAAGATTTCTTTATCGACTAGAAGCTCTTAAAAAATGTTGTGCGATGATGAAATAAAATATATAGTGTTGCATTAAAAAAAAAATCGCGAATTATTGCCGTTTGCAATTTGTCATATTTAAAAATTCGTAGTAAACGATAGAATATTGAGTCCGAGTTCGCTTTTGTTTCGAAAACTGGGCTGAAGCTTAAGGAATCGAATGGAAAAAAGTTGACTGAGTTGCATTCAATGGTTCGAAAGCTATAAATTTTTCTGTAGATTTATGTACAAGTTGGTTCCTTTTCGATGGATTTCATGAATTTCTTATATATCCGACAATCACACAAAAAACCAAATGTTACATTCTCATGCTAGTTTCTTGAGACAAATTCAATGCTTTAATTAGTTTTGGGTTATTGTCTTTTGTTTTGAAGTTACAGCGCTTTTTTGATTTTTTGCCATTTTGATGGAACTGTAACTTTTTTGTTTTCACACTTATTATTGGTAAAAACTAATACTGATATTGATTTTTACGCAAAATAAAATGACGTAATTTGTCATCTGAAATACTTTTGCAAACACTTTTCAGACATGTCTCTGAATTTTGGTTAAAGTTCAGCTGAATAATTTTAAGTTATAGCAAAAATAAATTCAATGTTTTTTTGAAACAGGAAGATTTATTTTATGTTCTTGTCTGATCTGATTAAAGTGGACAATTACAAAAAAGGATTTTTCTAACCATTCACTTTCCATGATGTCGTTATACTATGTGCTCAAGAGAACACACCCTAGTCACATACAGATAACAATTGAGAGACAAACATGGTCAAACGCTTAAGAGATTGTATTGATAATTTCAAAACAAATTCATTGTTCAATAATTTTTACTTTGCGGATTTTCTTGGCATTTCTAGATCATTAACTACTGAAAATCTCCACTTTTGCAGCAGAGACTGAGACTAGTTTTAATTTTTCATTTAATAATTATTATTACAAAGAGCTTTCAAGGTCTATACATTAAGCTGCTCGGGGATTCATCAATTGTACATGTACAGGGTGGTTCATTTTCGATGCTGGCCATAGGTACCCCATATATGCGACCATCACACAAAAAACTAATGTTACATTCTCGAGCTAGTTTTTTGAGACAAACTCAATGCTTTAATTAGTTTTGCGCTATTGACTTTTGTTACAGCGCTTTTTTGATTTTTTTGAGCTTTTGATACAATGCTTTTACTTATTTGTTTTCAAACTTATTCAAAATATAAAAACTAATACTGATACCTATTGTTACGTAGAATATAATGACGTAACTGAAAATTTTTTATGTCTTCTTATTTTCGAGATATAAACTGAAGTCACATTTTTAAAATGGGATGTATAGTTGGCCATGATTTTGGAAATTTTTTTGTTTTTTTCTGTTTACGAAAATATGTAGTTAAGATATGTTATCTCAAAAAATATTGAAAAAAAATTCAAGTTTCATTAGAAAATTAAAAAAAAAACATAGTCGCCTCTGGGAAGGGAAAGAGTCTCAAAAATATTTCAAGAAATGAGATCAAAATTATATCTTTTTAGATAAAATAACACGGAAGACTATAAATATAAAAAATTTTAATTTTTTTCAATTTTCAGAAATCCAAAATTGATCTATGCTTTTTCAAATTTTTCATTGTTTCTGAAACTGAAAGTTTCCTTTTATTTTTCTTGTGGAAAATTTGGGCTTTGCATTGATAAAATTCAGTACACTCATAATTTTATTTTTTCTATAGTTTTCTTTAAGTCTTGATGCTTTAAGAGATCAATGCTCAATTGATCAATCAAATTCTTCTTAAATCGTAAAGTTCTTCTGTCGGATTGACGTTATCACTAGCTAATTCTCGAAACATAAATTGGAAGCTGTGTTTGCGTTTTAATTGCTTATCATAAAACATTTTATCAAGTCACATTTTTCAAAGTTTTAATAATTTTTAATCTCTTACATAGAAAAACATACACTAATAATAACACTTACATTTGCAGATAAAGAAACAAGATATTTTGACTTTGATTTTTTGCTTCCAAAGGCTACTATGATGTTTTAAAGTTTCCCAACAAAAAATTAAGAATTGTTAAAAAACTTGAAAAATGAAAGAAATAAAAAAATGTTTGTTACATCGATCTATTCTATGCAAAAATCTTGATTAGTAACATTTTTCAGATTTTGAATAAATTCAAAACTGAAGAAGACAATAACGCAAAACTAATTAAAGCATTAAATTTGTCTCAAAAAACTATAACGAGAATGTATAATTCGTTTTTTTGTGTTAAGTTCAGATATATGAAAACCATCGAAAATGAACCACCCTGTACAGAGTATTGCATTAAAGTCGCCAATAAAAAATTTCATGGAAGTCTAAAAAATTTTGTTTATTCAAAAAAAATTTTTCTATTAAATTTCTATTTTTTATTAAATGAACGAATTGAGAATTATAGAATCGACTTAAAATTTCTTAACCCTTTCATTCATTTTTTCTATTTTTAGATAATGTAATAATTAGATGATTTTCTTTAGCCTTCAGCCTTCTAAGTTATCTAATTTTGTTTAGAAGAAAATTCAAATGAACTGCTAAAAATGTAAAACTTTTTGGTTCTATTGATAGAATTAACTTTTCAGAATTTTTTGTAGAAAAAAGTTTTCATTATAAAATTAAAAAAAAAACAGTTGCCTCTGGGAAGGGAGAAAGTCTCAAAAATATTTTGAGAAATAAACTTAAAATTACATCTTTCTAGATAGAATAGCACGGAAAATTATAAATTTAAAAACTTTTAATTTTTTTCTATTTTCAAAAATCCAAAATTGATCTATTGATAAAATTCAATAAACTCATAGTTTTAATTTTTTTAATTTTTCTATAGTATTCTTTGCAGATGAAGAAACAAGATATTTTGACTCAGATTTTTTGCTTCCTAAGGCTACTATGATTTTTTATTGTTTTACAACAAAAAATTAAGAATTGTTAAAAATATAAAGTGAAAGTATCTAAACTATATATTTACGTAAATAGCAACAAAGAACTATATTTTTAATGTCATGGCCAACTATGCTTCTTATTTGAAAAAGTGTAACTTTGGTTTATATTTCGAAAAATACAAAAAATAAAAAAGTCAGGTCAACGTATTCTATACAAAAATCTTGATTAGTAACATTTTTCTGATTTTAAAAAAGTTCGAATTTAAATAAAATACAGCATTCTTCAGAACAAAAATATCAAAAAACAATATGAAAACCATCGAAAATGAACCATCCTTGACATAAATCAAAAACTATGACAGATAAAGAAAAAAGAATTCAAAAATCTAACAAAAATTAGAGTTTCAATTTAGTTGTGTATTTTACTTTGGGACACTCTGTATAGAAATATAAATATTTTTAGAACGTGCTCTATTATCAGATCTATCGTTAAAAAAAAATCAAGACGATAGCATGCATAGAAAAAAAATTATGGATCTTGCACGCACCCCTGGGTCACTCTGTATATGCAAACCAAATTTTACTCCTGATGTTTCATGTTATAACATTATTTGCCAACATTAGAAATTCACTTCAATTCATTTAATCAAATTGCTTCCGGTATATCAACAAAAAATAATTTTGTTTTTTCTTAAAATTAACAAAATTATATATTTACTCATTTCATAAATCTTATGATCCGTTTAGAAGCTGCTAGAGACAATTTCCAATTATTTCTAGAATTAAAAATGATTTTTTCTCTTATTGATGAGATTGCTGTTTAATTTTTTTTTTAATTTAACAAAAGCTTTATTTTTTTACTACATTGATTACGTTATCAAGTGAATGGATAACTTTAACTTTAAAATAGAAAAGAATCACAATTTTAGATTAGAAATAGAGCAAGGTGAGACGAGGTGGGATACTTCAAAGGCAGGGCAACTATGCGGAAAAAGAGCAACTTTGATGAAAAAATGCTAGATGCATAAAAGCATAATAAGCTTTTCTGATATTTAATATTTTTAAAAGATTTTACAAAAAATAAAGCTTTTCATTGAAAAATATAGACTGTCCTACAAACAAATATAAATATTTTAACCATAGATGAAGAACTAAAAATAAATCAACACATATTTTTTATTTTTTAAAAAAAACTTTTCAGATTCGAGTTATTGGCTCTTGAAGATGACCCTTAAAACAGACATTTATTTTTTTATCTGCAAAAGTACTTATCTAATTTTTGTGAAATTTGGAATGGGGGTTATTGTGTAATTTGTATCAATGGGAATTTTTTAGCCCCTTTAGAATTAATTGTCTCATAACTTTTCAGCACATTTAATTTTAATCATGTCATTATAATAACTTGAAAGCTCACTTAATTTTGAAACTTTTTTATCTCCTATCATTTTTTCTGGAAATGTATTGTTTTCGAGTAAAAAAATAAAATGCGTGCTATTAGCATTAAATTATCAAGTATCGCAGTAAGCGACTATCATTTTCTATGCTAGTATTTTATTTTTTTTATTCGAAAACGATACGTTTTCAGAAAAAATGATAAGAGACAAAAATGCTTCTAAACTGAATAAGCTTTCAAATTATTGTAGTGGTAAGTATAAACTAATTTGAGCTGAAAAGTTATCAAGAAATTAATGTCAAAGGACAATCTACAGTACTAGAAATTATACTACAATGTGATGGATTAAAATAACGTCAGTATGCCAAGTTTCATATAAATTGGTCAAGTATTTTCGGAGATAAAAAAATAAAGGTCTATTAACAGCCAATAATTCGAAACTGGAAAGTTTTTTTGAAAAAATAAAAAATACAAGTCGATCTATTTTCAATTCTTAATTTATGGTTGAATTATTTGCACTTGTTCATGGGACAGCCTGTATAATGTGCATTATTACTCTTCAAGTTTAATTTATTATTCAAAATTATTCCTGGTTTTAAATATGTAATTACGTTCCCAAAACCTTGATTTGAAATAATTTATAGTTAAAATGTACTAATATTATTGTTATTATTAAAAATAATTTTCTATCTATGGTACTGTAAAAAACAAAAAATAGTTATACATTAAAAAAAACTCATTATCTGAATAAGAAGTGGATTATGTTAATGTTAATAATAATTTAAATGTTAATTACAGTTTCAATTGGTTTTAAATTTACTTAAATCAAAAAGTACTCATCTTATATTTATTAATTTTAACAAAATCAACTCAAAAATTATAAACTAGCGTTGCTACACATTTAGATAATTAGTTTCAGTTAAAAAATCGTCTTCTAGGTGAACTAGAAAAATTGTAAAAAAATTTCTCCTGGACTTTTAATTTTGCTAATTACTTATTATGAATAAAATTACAAGAAATAGATTTGTGTAACGTCCTTGATTATATAGGTGTATGAGTGAATAGTGCGTAAGCCACACCTCCACCTACAAAAAAGACAACATTTTAATAAAATAAGAACTAGGTCGATGTAGACGAAACAAAACGAAAGGAAAAAAAATAAATAAATATTTCATAAATCATTATAATAATATTCGATAAATTTGGGAAATATTAATTTGTTCTTTTCTGTCAATCATCTGTTATATAATTAATTAAAGTAAAAAATTGTCGGTATTAATTATAGATTAACATTAATTAGTAGTTTACGAATTTCACTTTCATTCTGACATCATGTAAACAAAGAAACTATAGCTCAAGTGATTTGACGGAATGAGGTTACAGCATTTTATATCAAATGTATGCATATCCGATGTCATTAAATTACTTTTGTTACACTTCGATGCTTCAGAATTGTTGGTTAGTTTTCAAGAATTGCTGCTTTGGGCAGTCAAGTGTTTAAAGAAAAAAAAAGTGTGACAAGTAATAAATTGAATAATCAACAATCAAAATAATTTAGTAATTCATAGTATTCAAAAATAATCAATAAAGGCGTGTCAAAAACTTATTTTAAATTAAAACCCATTGCAATTAACATTTCAATTTTTAAAGACTATCGATACTTCAAGATTTGATTCTTTTAATTTTCGAGCAGTTCATTTTAATCAAATTAGAGCAAATCTGATAATATCAAAAATTAGAAATGTTTAAAGAACCAAAAAAAGGTATAGAACTAAATTTTTGTAAATTGATTTATCGTTCTAAAATATTTTCAAAATGGTAGTACTTTGTAAATTCAAGTGGAATGGTATATTTTTCGTATTTTTATAGGATTTTAAATCAAATTTCAAAACCATCAATATAAAAAAAAATGAATAATTGCTTACTTAGATAATTTTTTCAACGCAAAGCGTGTTTTTCTCTCAAAAATTGTTCAATTTTTTTTTATACAGATGGTTTTTGAATTTCATTTAGAATCTAATACAATTTCGAAAAAAGTAATATTTCATTTGCAATTGCAAAGTCGCATGCATTCTGAAAATATTTTAGTTAGATAATTTGATTGGTTCTACGCCCTTGTGCAAAAATTCAGGTTAATACCTTTTTTGGTTCTTCGAATACTTCTAATAGGCCATCACGGTAAGACATCTGTATACAGAATGTTCAGAAGAAAAATTATGGCCTTATAGTTGAATTTCGAAAAAATGTAACCAGTGAACGCTAATCTGTGTCATAGATTCTACTTTCAAAAAATTCAGTTTTCTACTTCCGTTATAAATCTATGCAACTTTGTTTCAAAAAAATTTCTATCTGCAACTTTGCATTCCCTTTTAGAATAAAATGTAATTTTGCGCGCACAAAGCTCGAGCAATTTTGAAAAAATCTTGAAAAGGTCAATTTCAACATATATTTTTTTCTTATGTCATTTGGTGAGTTTTTGACTATTTAATTGAATATTCTCAATGAGATTTTGATTCTATGATTACTTGACCAGTGATTGAAACCTTTGTGATCAATTTGCCACGGGGCAAGTAGTCATAGAAACATTACTTCTATCAAGAAAATCCAGATGAAATTGATTAATTTTCAAAAAAAAAAATTGGAAACTGAAAAAAATAGGATTGTTTCATGCTACATCAAAAGAAAGCAATTCAAATCAAATAGCAGAAACAAAAGCATGATAAAATATTAATTCAAAATCACTATTTTTTTGGATATTTCTAAATTTCTTCCACAAAATAGTGTAGTAAGTCGTTTCAGCTAAGTGCATATTAAATTTCATTCCATTATTATAAGACAATAAGAAGCTGTACGCTTTCTTGAGAGTCGGATATGAGAAATTTTTTTTGAAAAAAAAATTCTATAACTCAAACAATTGATGACCAATTTAAACATAACAAAAACATATAAATAACCAATTCTAAACATAATTTAAATGTGCAAAAATAAATAAAATGTTTCGTCAAAAAACAAAGAGTTAAGCCGGAAGTGGAAATAATATAAAAATATTTTTAAAATGCGAATTGACATTCTTCATTTAGTTATTTACATTTTTTTTTAATTCAACTACTTCGCCGTAATCTTCGTGTCGTTATTATTAAACACTATTATGTAATTGAGACTTCAAGTGTAGGAAATTCCGATTTGATAATAAAAAAATTTGGAAATTTTGTTTTTTTTATTTTGACTAGTAATTCTGATTTCTGTAGTTAGAGTTTAGGCAAAAGAACATTTGTTCTTCTATAGTTTCTTTAGAATCAGTCTTGGATTTGTTTACTTCAACAACAATAAAAAAACTATTTATTAGCTCTAGAGTCATTCCATATCATATCGTCAGACTGTGAGTGCCGACTCAGTTTGGGTTTTGCTCAAATTTAGTAAGAATCTATTTCTTTAAAATCGCAAGGACCAACATCTAAAGATATTTAATTTTAATATTCCGTCTATCAAAATTGAAACTTTTTGAAAATACGTTTTGATGCTCCATTGATATCCATTAAGGATGTTAAATTTTCAAGCAATTTTTTTTAAGCGGATTTTTAGATTTAATTTTTCAACGCTATGTCGACTTAACTTCTGAATAATATTAGTTGCTTATACTAAACAGTGGAGACATAAGAGTCAGTTGAAAATTACGAAAAAGAAGAAAAATACCACCTGTCCCAAAATTCGAGCATATAGGAAAATCAGTGCAAAAATTTATTATTCGGATTTGTATCTTAACTGTTCAATTTAGATAGAATTTTTTTAGACAAAGTTGAAGAGAGCTATTAGTACTTGACATACGAATTTTTTCAGTAATTTTCTATGTTTCAATAAAATGCTAGAGATAAATAAAAGTGCTAAAATATTCAAATTCGCGCCAATTGGTCGGTAAAACAGTTACTTCATTTGTCATTATGACATTATCAAAATTCAAGTGATAAACATGATGAAATGGACGAGAATTTAAACATAAAATTTCAATTAGCATTTATTTACGAAATCAAATTAAAATATGGAATTTGTCAGGAACTGATTATTAATCAATAAGATTGGACTGATCAAATTATAAAATGAAAGTTGTAAGTACCACGTAGTAGTCATATTCACAAAAATTCGAGGTAAATGACACAATGCATTGGTTTAATTAAAATTTATCTTTAGTTTTCAGGGAATAGCAGCTTAAATTTTTGTGTGCATAGTGTTTCCGATGTATGTGTATCACATCGGGCAACTGCAAAAATTCAAAAATGTTTGAAGAATTCTTGGTTTGTACTGCTTTTTGTACTGCTCAACTTGGTGGCATCTTCGAGCATTTGATTCAGCCTTATTTTGACTCTTTTTTGGAAACGGTTCTTTTTAGGACCACTAAAAAAATTCAACAAACAAAAAATTTGATAAGCATAACTACTGCAACGAAAACTGACTAGGTAGATATACATATATATAGATTAAGTCCTTGTTAACGAAACATTTTATTTATTTTTACGCATTTAAACTATGCTTAGAATTAGTTATTTATCCGTTTTTGTTATGTTTAAATTGTTTGAGTTATTGAATTTTTCCCCAAAAAAATTCATATGCAACTCTTCAAAAAAAAAAGGCATACTCCATCCGTTATAAATGTGCATAAGGAACGGTTAGTAGTAAATTCAACTGAAGTTGGAAATTGCAAACTTCAGACATATTAATGCTTATTTACTTTAAATTTTGAGGTTATGAATATAAAACGTCGTTTACGTTTAGTAACTAGTTTTAGTGACAAAATTAATGTTGCATTTACATTTTCTCAGCCTTCTTGATGCACATTAATAACAAATGGAGTATATGTAGGTATATATAAACTGCCCACTAAAAATTTGAAATTTAGAGATTTTATCGTTTTTAGGTTGAATAAACAATTGAATTTGGTTAGTGGGTTTCATTACCATAAGTTGTCATTTTTTTTTTAAGTAGCTTGACGTCTTTGTCTGACATCTGTCATCTACATTAGTGCTATTTGCGTTATCAACTTAACCTAAATTTCTCTAAAATGACAAGGTGTTTCTCACTAAAATCAAATCAAAGGGAGAACTAACTTAGAGAAATGAAGTACCAACTTAGCAAACATTTATCCCAATTTTTAGTGGGCAGTTTATTTTTTTCCCACATTATTTTCAACACATTTAAAATGCTGTTTTAGCAGTGTAAATATCTTAAACAGAAAAAATTCAACAACCTCAATTGATAGTGCATCAAAACAGTATTTTCAAAAAATTTCAGTTTTGATACGCAAAAACAGGCGCTTATTAAAAGAACATTCTTACAAAGTTTGTACAAAACCTTAACCACAGTCAGATAGTTTCATATCGACTCCTGTCATTTTTAAACTCCTTTTAATTTTTTTGTATCTGAAACGATACTTTCCTGTGTCACTGTCACCGAAGCAATTAAAATTCCTTCTTTCTAATTAATTTTCAAAAACGAATACGATTAAATGTTTCTTCAATACTAGAAATATAGTTTGCTTTTGTTCAAAGAAACATAATAAATAATGAAAATATTGTGCATTTTTTTTCATGAGATGATTTCTTGCAGTTTCAAAAATACACTTTGAGAAAAACGACTTAATAGTAGAAAATAAATAGTTTACTGATATTATACATATGTGAGTTATTTTACTATATACATATTAATCAATGCATTAACATGTAAATCGCTTAGTTAATTAGCTCAATTGACTTTTAAATGGTGCTATTAATAATGAGCTTCATTTGCAGCTAATTTACTCAAACAAATGGAGAAATGCTTTAAAAAATCAAACTTGAACTATGTTCAAATAATCTCCAGAAATGAAAAATTTTGAGTGAATTTATCGAATAGTTTTACTTTCAGATAAAAATAGAAAGATTTTTTTTTATTTAAATTTTTTCCATCAGATACATTTATTCTTTTTTAATCAATCAAACGTAAATGATTTTTATCTGGAAATCACAGATTATAACTGTAATTATAGTCGTACTTCTAAAGAAAAACCTAATGGTTGGAATTTTACAATAACATTAACAGTAATAGTAAATGATGTAACGAATATAAAAGGAAAAACATTCTATTTTTATTTCCTTATTTTCCTATTGCATATTGCTGATTTGTTCTATTTCTTAAGACATATTATCTCGATTGAAAAAATTTAAAGTCATACGAACTTTATGGATAGCTACTAAACCAAAAAAAAAAAAATCGTCTATAGAAGGTTACTGAGAAGCGTGGGAATTGTAAAGAAAGTATTACCAGATTAATGAAAATGACATTTCCAAGAGACTTCAATAAAATATCGTTTATTTTAAGTATAGTCAAATGATATTTTAAACTATGATTTTTTTCTAGACTAGTAAAAGTGAATGTTAATATTTATTATTGTAATACAATAAAACTGACAGCTTGGGGCTACTGGAACAACGAGAAAATTTGGTAATGTTTTACGTCATTTTACCTTAATCGGTTTTTTGTAATGCAATAATTTACATATTTTTTCAAGACTTTAGATTGTAAAATTGTATCTTCTATTAAATTTATAGACTAAAAAAAAAGAAAATTTAACTTCTGTTAAATTAAAATGATTCGCTGATGAGTCCATGAATTTACCACATCAATAATCTTGTAAATTTCCTCATTAATTACCATTACACACTACAGGTAATTTTAATTGAAGATAATTTGCTCCGCCATTTTAGAAGCACTTTTTTGAACCAGATTGAAATTCAACTTTTTGCAAACATGATTCAACAATACAGCGTTGAAATTAATGTAAACAACCTTCCATCAATTCTTTTCATCAATTATGATTTACATAAAATCTGTGTCACTTGTCTTCGTCTGCAAATTGCAAAAGCACTTATGTTACATTAAATAAAATAAAAGTGGAGGATTGTCAAGGTTAATTAACAGTGTCAATTCTTTTCCTACAAGTAAAAAAAAATTATTTTTTAGAAAGTAAAACACTTTCGATTACAGATAATGACCCCTATTTGTTGTATAACAAGATGACAGAAAAGCACGTAAATAATTAATTTATTCAATGGTATCCAATTATGCTGAACTTGATTTTAGTAGACAATATTATAAAGTTTAATGATCTGATAAAATAAACACAAACATTTGGTATTGAAAAATTCTGTTGATGATTAAAATGTCAAAACAATGCGGACTCGTGCTTTTGTTGATGATTACAGTCTTGGGCGTTATATCACGATTCTTTGTGTATAATTGTTAGATACATATAACAGACTATGAATTATAGTTTTTATACGTAGGTAACATTGAACGTTGTGTTACACTTTTAATTTTTAATTCCAATGAGTAGGCAGAGGTCATGGGTTTTTGTTGCATAAATGGAATGAAACTGCATAAAATTTATTTTAATTATCTATTATATACGTATTTACTGTCAATAATAGTTTTATGGTGTTTCTTATCACCAATCTGTATTAATTATTGATTAGTCAGGTAATAAAACACCATAAAATTTAATGATTCCTCTTCGGGTTCGCTAAAAAATCAAATTAATAATAATTTTATCACCATTCATTACCATGCCTTTTGTTGGAAACGTAATGCATTCCTAAAAACTTGAACTTTTCACATTTCTGTCATTGAACTTTTATTTTTAAGTTTAAAATTATCATAAAAGAAGTAATTGATTTAAGGCACATTTTATTTAGAAAAAATTTTGTTTCCATTCATTTATAAAATTGAATAAATCAGTAACATATTTTCCGTTTAATAGCTCATCTTCTGTAAACGGTCTGTTTGGTATAGGCAACCAAACATACTCTTGTCAATTTTGTTTAAGAAAAATTTTTGAAAAGTGCTTTTTGTGTTTGTGGTTGGTTTCTTGTTCAGTTTTATTATATGCTAACTACAAACAAATGATTTTGAAAAGAATTAGAAGATAGATTTTTGGCTATTTTGTTCAGAAGTTTCAAAATTACAGGTACCGACTTTTTCAAAAGTCACTTCAGTTTATGATATTGATTGAAAATTCTAAAAGAATTTTTTTCGTGAGGAAATATTGTCGCTTGTTTTAAAGATTTTAACATATAGCTCAAAAAACTATAAACAATGGAGATTTTTTTTAAGTGAGGAAACTGACATAATTACACTGTATCTCTGGCACAAAGTTGAATTTGTGATTCCTTTTTAACAAGCAATTTTGCTTTTTTAAGTTAGTACTTTTTCTCGCATTCAATTAGAAATATGTAGTTTATTTTGGTTTCTTATAAAAACGACGTACAAAAGTCTTCATACAACATTTCTCAAAAGCGAGGTTATTCTTCTATAAAGAAGTTTCTTAAGTTCCATCAAAGATACTTTAATGAGAATTTATATACAACTATAATGGATTAAGTCCTACTCAATTAAAATATTTTCAAAATGGTGTCACTTCTATTTATACCGAAAGTCAGTATTAACTTTGTTATTTTAATTGCAAAACTATATTTTTTATTGCTTTTTTTAATTATTTGAGTAATTTTAAGCAAGTTTTTATAAGCTTTTTCTATATTTAAACTTGACCGTTTTCGAAAAATTTGAACTTTTTTGAAATTTTTTGGATTTGCACTTTTCTCTTCAAAAATCTATTACTCTATTATTTTCAATTAGTTGAAAATAATATTTTGGGGTTTGAAGGATAATAGTTGGATACTTGCAAAAAAATATTGTATTCCTCATTTAATTGTAATTAATTTTCCGCAATTACAATAAAAATTCAACACATCTTAAAAAATATCAATTATACAGAGTGTTCCGAAACTCGCGCTTCAAAGAAAATAAGGAAAGACAAGTACGCATTTAGATATACTATTTGAAAGAAAAAATAATTTCGCTTTAGCGGTATTCGAAAAAAGACTTGAAATTGACGAATCAGAGATCTAGAAATTCAAGGTGTATTTTCTTCAATTTTATGTTGCTAGGTTTTTATAAAAAAAATGTTATGTGGGCGGCTGTTTTAGAAACGTCACGTTAGTGTCAACCTAAAAGTGAAAACGCGAAAAAAACGATATTGTCTCCAATTCTTGTTATTAATCATATATTCAGCCGACGATTATTCAGAAATGAATATAATTTTTGGAGAATGCCAACGTAACGTCAGGGAGACAACAAGGATATTCTCGGAACGTTTTCCGGATAGAAATGTCCTAGATTATAAGGTAATTTTGAGAACCCTCTCAAGGACGCGCGAGACCGGTTATGTTATGCCTGTTCGAAAAGAAATTGGTGGTGGTCCCAGAGTCGCTCGTACTGTTGAGAATGAAGAAGCTGTTTTAAACGCGTTCGAGGAAGATGGTACTAGAAGCATTAGAGAAGTTGCGAGAGAAGTAGCTATTTCGAGTACTCCAGTCCATGAAATTTTACAAAATGATCAACGGCATCCGTACCATTACACTCATATGCAGCATCTGTAGCCTGAAGATTACCCCGCTAGAGTGGAGTTTTAGATTGTTAAAAATCAAAATGCAGTCGACCCAAATTTTGTTCCGCGAATTTTATTTTCGGACAAATCGATGGGAACTTACAACACTCATAATTGGCATATTTGAACAGAGAAAAATCCACACGCAACTTTTCCAAAGGCATTTCAACGACGATATTCTGTAAATTTGTGGACTGGTTTGTTGGTAGATCGTGTGGTTCGTGTCAAATTAATTTCAAAATAATTTTATTATTACTCTTTAAGGTCGGACTTTTTGAATTTCCTGCACGTTTAACAGGACAGATCTATGAAGAATTCATAGAGACGGAGCTTCCGCCATTATTAGAGGAAATACCACTTGCTTTTCGTGTCAACGAGTGGCTCCAACACGATGGGGCTCCACCTCATTTCACTCGAGAAGTGCGGGCAATTTTCAATCAACGGTATCCTAATCGGTGGATAGGACGTGGTGGTCCACAACGTTGGCCCGCACGGTCTCCGGATTTAAATCCTCTTGATTTCTTTCTCTGGGGACAAGTGAAAAACTTTGTCTACAGACAGCCTATAAAAAGAGAGGAACAGCTTAGGGCTCGAATTTAAGAGGCGTTTACAACAGTTATTCCACAAATGGTTATGGATTCAAAATTAAGCTTATTACGAAGGGCGCGACTGTGTTTACAAGTGAATGGAGGACTGTTTGAGCATCTCCTTTGATTACTTATTAATCACATTTTGTAATTTTCATTTCAATAAAATCGGTTCTTTTTAAAACCACATTTTTTATTTTAGTTTCAAAAAACCCCATGGCAATTATTATTTCTGTGTAACACATTTTTTATAACTGCAAACGTGCAGTAAATAAAAGTTGATCTAAGCGATGTGAACGGTGACAGCTCTGACGTCTCTATTCACATTATCGCTAACCTAAATTTATTGTCAATCAAATCTAGTAGTGTCAAAATTATAGTAAGCCAAACATTTTTTGCGGTTAATTGGTATTATGTTTAAAACCTAGCAGTCAGCACTACTTTGTGGTAATAGGAGTCCATCTCGAAATGTCCTTCCGGAATTGGTGGATTTAAAAGACTTATTATTCTGTTATGCAATCAGTAATTAATAATTTTCTTTCATTTTTCGACAACTTATTGTCGTCGGCAGGTACCAGTTTTCTCTGGGGCACGGGTTTCCGAACACCCTGTATCTATAGGGAATATTGATACAGATCGGTGCAGAAATAAATTCTTCTTCATTTAATGAGCAAAAACCTAGGGTATTCCATTAAAAAAAATCGAGTTATGAATACTTGAAGTTTTTTAAATGTCTTCTTAAATTTTGGTAATTTGTAATTCTTTCTTTCAATTATAATTACCCTTAAAGAAAGATCCAATTTTTCTTTCAAACGCCAAAATATTTTTGTCAACTTATTGAACATAAGAGAGTCAGAAATTTTTTAAGAAGAAGGTCAAATTTTTCAAAAACGGTCAAGTTTAGGTATAGAAAAAGGTTATAAAAACGTGATTATATTACCCAAATAATTAAAAAAAGCAATAAAAAATATAGCTTTATATTTAAAATAACAAAGTTAATACCGACTTCCGGTATAAACGGAAGTGACACCGTTTTGAAAATATTTTAATTAAGTAGGGTTTGACCCATTTTAATTATAAATAAATTCTCATTTAAATATCTTTTATAGAACTTAAGAAACCTCTTGATTTTGATAGATGACACTAGCTGTCACTTATAATCAACTCATGTATTAATCAGCGATTAATAATCTGGACACTATTAGTTCACTCGCTGGCGCTCGTGCGTTAAAGAGTCTCAATTATCAATCGCTTTGATTAATCCTCTAGTTTATTTAACAATTATTTCATGTACTGGCATATGACGCACAGAGCTCTCAACTTGCGATTTCTGTAAAATTTTAGTTGAATTCACGAAAAATACAATCAGTCAGTAGTACAGTAGTTTTTTAAGATTTTTGATTATTGTGACAAATCTGCATTTCCATCAAAATGTCTGTTCAACAACCAATTGGTAATTCAACCCATATGGGTTCCAGCTAGTCGCCAAAAATTTACTCTCATTACATCGAACCAAGCCTTTTCTACAGAGAAGTTATGACAAATTCTACATTTCCAAAGTTAGTCAAAAAGAAAAAATGTCTAATTCTTGAAGCTATAACTGCCTTTTTAGCGACTTATCTCAAACTACTTTTGTGTCCTTTTGAAATTAGTATTCTCTGTCGCTCTTGCAATTTTAGTTACTATGTTAATAGTCTTTATAGCAAAAATTTAAATAAATTTAACTTGAATAAAAATTACCTTAAACATCTGGAATGTAAAAATTTCAAAAGTAGAAGGAAAAAATATTTTCTTGTGTTATATTTTCCAAAATACTCAGAATAACTGGTTTAGAAAAAATAACATTTTTTAGTAATTGGCTGATGGATAAAATAAAAATTAAGACGATTTTACGATTTTTTGTGGCTGGTTTTACTGACAAACCGATTTGAAAATCAGTAAAATGTTTAAAACAGAATATTTCGAACAATATTCATTTGTTAAAATAGACAAACAAATAGATGATAATTTTAGAAAAAAAAAATTCTGGTTTGCTTGAAAGCAAGTGATTAAATAATATTGTCAAAATTAAAAACTTCTAGCACTTGATTAATTGAGTTTTAAGAATCCAATGGAAACGATTTTTTTTTTCAAAATTCCCGCGCCCAAAGCCCGGGTTTCTTAGGCTTCTGCTATAATACATTAATGTTTGGAATTTTTCAATTCTACAATCTTTGCTTTTTGTTTTTCAAATGTTAATGGATTGCGTTTGCTTGTTAAGTTGATGTCAATTGATGAGAATTTGACCAATAATGTTACTTTTTCTTTTGATTCTTTTGGAAACGTCTCAGATTATTGGTGTAAAGCTTTTGATAGAAACTCAAATCCAATAATTTTTTGCTTATATTTGATATTTGATATGGATATTTGGAGTGAGAATGTTTTCTAATTAATGAAATTTACTACAAATACAAATAATGAAAATTGAAGATTTAGACTAAGCAATTTTTTTTTGAAAATTTGGAAAAAATGAGTTTTGTTATTACTTTTAATTCAGCGTTTTTTATGTAATTACAGAAAATGCAACAATAATTCATCTCTGACACTTCTTGTTTAACCACATTTTCTTTCTTTAGAACTAGTTTTAATTTACTTTTATTCACTATTTGCTCCAATTTTTCTTGAAGTTTTATTAAGGTTGTAAATAACTTCTATCTGTCTAATATTCCTATTAATTAAAACAATGACATTTATTATTATTACAATAAAAACTGATATGTGTTTTATTATTTGAATATAAATATTAATATACATTTTTTAATAATTATGTAAAATGATTTTTCTTCTGGAACAAAATTTATTTATCATCAGTTTTCAGAAATAATAGAACTAATACAATCAAGCATTTTGTTATATTATAGTTCATATTATAATTAACATAAATAATAAACAAATTATCCATTTATGTTATGAAAGACTATTGCACATTAGCAGAAATTTCCAAGCGTATTTACACCATTAGTAAGATATTAAAAATTAAAAAAAAAGTTGAACAAAGAATTTATTTCATTATAATAACTGTAATTAGTTTATTGAAATGTTAAAATTGTTATTAGTCTTAGCAATATTTTTTTTATTTCATTAAAAGACTAAATTAACATTAATAAAATTTCAAGCTACGAAATTGAAGAATTAATTTTTAGCAATTATTTTACAAATATCAATCAAATTAGAACCATTGTTACAAAGTTATCTCAATAAAATTTGATTTTCTATAAACCTTGTTGTTTGATTCTTTCAAAAGCAAGATATTTAAAATATTTCTTGTCAGAAAAATTTAAATTACTTCTTTTGATTCAAATCCAACCTACAAGTAATATTAAGTAAAAAATTTATTACTGCCAACAAAAATTCAATTAATAAGTTAACACCTACTTCTCTTTTATTTACTTGAGATAATTTTCCGTTTATGTAAAAATCTCATTGGTGTTAGTTTCTAATTGATGAATCGTTTTTATTCACCGATAAGCAACTTTATATTCTGTTGGACAAATGCAGTTTTTTGTTCTTTAGATAATATATTTTATTGGTTTGTGATTCTGACTGGTGATTTGTGATTTGTTAGTAGTAATTAAAAATCAAAGAAGCGTCTGTGCGAGCTTGCTAATCTTCAAATACTATTTTCTTTACTGTTAATAGAAATGTGCTCTTTCCACTTCTGTATCGTATAAAAATTTTTGAAAATTGAAAAATTGTTGACTGCGTTTTCCTAAAAATTCTTTAGCATTTAATTTTTTAACTAATTCATATAAAATTTATTGAAAAGTATCCAAATTCTATTAATAAAACACAAAATACATGACTTTCAGTTTTGTAGACAAACACTAAGTACAACTTTTAACTTTTGTACTAAAAAACTGTTGTGGATGCAAGCACAATTAAACTTACAAGGCTGTGGTCATTTCTATATTTTTTTTATAGAATATTAAATTCATTTTGAGGTCTAGTACACAAAATAAATATTTATTATTTATCTCTTTGTATTTGTTTTTGCGATAATTTATAAGAGTGCGATGGTGGTGTAATGGTCAGCATAGTTGCCTTCCAAGCAGTTGATCCGGGTTCGATTCCCGGCCATCGCATACTTTTTTTTTTCGCTAATATTCATTATTATTTTTTTTTTCAGTTTAACAATAATGTGGCGACATGCACTGCCCTTCTTGGTTTTATTATCACCGACTGTTTTCTCTCTAGAATCAGAAGAAGTGAACAGATGGAATTTATTAGACTATAATTTTCCATATGATCAAAGATTACTCAGCAATTTCAGGTATAAACTTACAATAATTCCAAATAATAATTTTTTAACTGACCTTCAATTGTAGACCCGAAACTAACGTGTTTACAGGACTGGAAATCACCAACGATCGCATCTTTTTAGCTATTCCTAGATTATGGACAGGCGTTTCGACGACTTTAGCTACAATACCACGACATACACCTCCTGGATCTAGTCCACGGTTAGAAGCTTACCCTAACTGGGATGCACATAAATTGGGAAGAGGACAAAATGATAGTTGTGACGGACTTACTTCAGTTTATCGATTGAGAATGGATTCTTGCAATAGGCTATGGGTAGGTAAATAATAGTTTAGATTAATTTTTAAGATTTTTAAAATCCATTCTAAAAGATGTTTTATAGGTTCTTGATTCAGGCGTTAATTTAGCATTAGAAGATTTCCAAAGAGTATGTCCACCGAAATTAGTTATTTTTGATTTAGCAACTGATCAGATTGTTCGAACTATAATCTTTCCTAGACAAGTTTTAAGACCTAATTCTCTTTTAACAAATTTAATTATTGATGAAACTGTACATGGAACTTGTGATAATGCGTTTGTTTACATGTCGGACACCGCTGCACCAGGTAAAAAAAAAGAAAATAGGCAACCAACAATACATATTTTTAATAAAATTTTTAGCGTTGGTAATTTATGACGGCGCTCAAGACACAGCTTGGCGAATAATGCACCCAACAATGTTCCCCGACCCAGATTTTGGCGAATATACTATCGCTGGTGAACGTTTTACTTTAATGGATGGTGTTGTAGGTTTAGCATTTTCGCCAAAACTTGCCACTTTGTATTTTCAACCTTTAGCAACTGACCGGTAGTTTCAATATTTATAATAAAATAATTTTTTTAATTCAAATATTTTAGAGTTTTTAGTATTCCAACTTCAGCTCTTCAGAAAGGCCCTCCAGGGGTGGACGAAGATTTACCTATAACTCTAGTAGGAAAAAAAGCATCTCAAGGTTTAGGTCTAGCTCTTGATCCTAGAGACGATACAATTTTCTTTAGTCCAGTTCGAGAAACTTCTGTTGCTGCGTGGAATCCAATAACAAACCATCAGAAGTACGTATTGTATATTATTTATATTTACATTGAAACACTTATTTTTAGATTAGTGTCATACGACCCCGAGCGTCTTCAATTTGCTTCCGAATTAAAATGGCGCGAGGAAGATAACTCCATTTGGTTGTTAAGTACTCGCTTCCAAAAATTCTTCCGAAGAACATTAAATCCAAATGAAATAAATCTTCGGATAATTCGAATTCGCACTTCACCAAGAGTATCAACTACAACATTATCCAATAATTTATATTTTTAATAAATGAATGAATTTCCTACACTTTGATAACAAAATTTCTAAAGTATTGATAGATAGATATTTATTTTTTTACTGCTTGTAATTAATCATGTTGGAATTTCCTATAATTCGACTGGTCGTACTTAAATGTTAATAAACTACATTACTGGAATATTACGATTTATTGCAATTTATCATTTAGACATGTTTATTTGCTTCTGATTCTAATGGCGGGAAATACCTTAAAACTCAAAACAGTTTAGTTTCCCGTAAGCCAAATATTATTTCTTTATTTAGTGAAACAGTTTTCTGTTATCTTTGAACGTTTTTAGGAAAATTGAGTAATGTGTGATCTATGACATTTCTTTGGTGTGTATAAATAGAATCACAAAACTATTTGAAGCAGAGTAGATTTAAAGTGTAGTGAAGAAATATGGAGCATGGTAAGTACCATTAAAAAATGCTGATAGTTGTACACTGGGATGGGCTGAAATTTGCATAATATATTCTACAACAAGTTTGGAATATGATGAAGATTAAGACGAGGGAGATTTTTTTAAAAAAGACAAAATAAATATTAAAAAAGTGCTACAAAACACACTTTTTCTACAATTAAAATAATTCTAGAGCTGTTTCTTTAATAAAATGTCAAACATGAGAGCAAGGACAAAAGTGAAATAATTGTATTTATTAAAACATAGAATTATTTCGAAGCAAATATTTTTGCAGTTTAGTATTTTAGACAACACGTTCCATAAATTAAAAATTATGGCACGAGTCTAGGTTTATAGAACAAGCAGCGAACCGCGATTTTGTAAAAGACGAGTTATATAATTGCCTTATGAAACAAGAAATTCAAAGTTTAGGGAATTTTTAGTAATTGGTAATATGTGTCGTTACTATAGAAAAGTCAATTTGAAGTTTGTAAATTTTTGACAGCTTCATGATTAACCTCAAAAATTATTGACACTTGCATTGCATGGATACCAATTTCGAAAAAACAAATTGTCCGATTATTTCGATACGTAAACTTGGGAAAGAAATAAACTGCTGTATCAAATTTTTCTTCAGCTGTTTTTACAATGAGAAACACTGGAGACTATTTACTTAGCTAAAAAATAAATATAACTAGATTTGGTTACTTCTATTGAACGTGAATGGACTATACTTTAGAAAAACTTTTTTTAAAGAGACAATTTTCCGTACTGAGTTAATGTCAACCGACGACAGTCAAAACAATATTTTTAAACATTTAGGTTATGGCTCTCTCAAAGTATTTTTGTGAACCACATGAATTAGATAGATTTTAAAATTTATCTAATATTGTATATCTTGGTAATAATTGAGCCAAATGTTTTAAGAGTGACTTTTTAAAAAACTCTCTCGTTTGTGACTATCATCTTGTGTCGCAAGTGCAGCCAATTCATTATAAAATTCCTAGAACATTTAACTAGAGTTTTTTGGCTTAGCCAACCTTCTGTCAAAAAGACGATCGAACAACCATCTGTAACGTAACTTACTGAAAAACAAATGAAATGTTTACACCATGTCATTTTGAAAGAGCTGAAGTTAAGCGCAAATGCAGATGACATATGTCAGACGCAGAAAAAACGTAAAGCTAGTTACTAAAAGTTTGCCAACTTAATCCACTGAACAAATTCAATTGTCTTTTCAACTTAAAAACGATAAATTTCCTAGATTTCAAATTTTTTGTGCGCGGTATAAAATTTTTTTCTTTAAATACGCAAACGCGTAGCTAAAATATTTTATCACTTATTAACAATCTGCAAATGTAATTAATACAAATATGTAGAATGATATGATATCATATTTTATGCATGAATAAAAAGCAATATACAAAGAACATTTTTATCTGAACATAATCATTAAAGGAAAGGTTGTTTTACGTTGATCTAGTTTCAGTTTTAAGCTTTTATTTACTTTAAGTAATATTCAGCATTTGTAAGGTAATATGAAAATGTTTTGATCGTTTTTATAAATTTTCTATTCGACCTAGTTTAAGCATGAATTGAATTGAGGGTTTCCCTGTAGTGAAATGTTTTTGACATTCATTTAGAAAATAACATTGTAAATAATTCTCTTTGGAAAACCACATAAATATTTGTGCATCAAGTGAAATTTTTTCAAGGGCAAATTTGCAAATTAAAAATATAGTAAGTAGTTAGTAATTTATTGTTATTTGATGATTTTTTTGTACTGAGTGAGATCGACAAAATTCATGATTATGTTTTCTAACAGCTGTAGAAGGCAAAAGTAACTTTTTTTTCTTAAGTAAAAACAATAAGTAATGTCTCTTGATGGATGCTGGAAAATAGGAGATAACATTATCTTAATTTGTTTCTATAAAGCTTAAAATAATCAGCAATAAAGTTCAATTTTTTTCAGTGTTTTGAAGGTATTTTGCTCGAATCGCTCAAATTAAAAGAGTTTTCGACAATTACTTTTATTATTTTAAAACTAATCTTTTATCACTTGTCACATCTTCATTATCAAAAAGCGAAACTTTGAACTACTTTATAAAAAAATAAATAAACAAATTGTTGACAAAATAATTTCATAGTGTTTGTAATTCAAATTAAGCGTAACTTACTGCCACAAACCAACCATCAAAAATCAAATTTACGTAATATTAAACAATAAATTTAGGTTAGTAAACTGTTCAAAATTCAATGTTTCATCCTCTGTCAATTACCATCTACATTGTATACAAATATTATCAAAGTTTTATTAGTAAGGTCGATGATTTTTATGAATAGTTTGTTGGAATATAAAATTTTCACTTTACATTATAGTAAATGTGATAACTAATTGCTACATTATGCAAAAAGTTGCTAATTATTTTTGTTGTTGGTTTATAGTTATCGTTCGTTTTTCTTCTTCTACCAGAAAATGCAGAGTTGGGATTATCTGACATCAAACGAACAATAACACAGAATAAAAAAAAGTGTTCAATTTTTTTCAAAAAATTTATAAATTATATCTTTGAAACTTAAACTAAAACATTTTTAATCGATTGTTACTAATCATCCAATTTCCCTGTACCTTTTACTTTTTTCATAATTTTCCTAACATATTCAAACCACATTGATACTATTTTAATTACTATATTTACCTACTGTATCGCGATAAACCGCAAAAAACCTCAATCTCCTTCCTTTTCCATTCCAAAAGTCAACCTATGACCTAAAATGTATGGGCAAAACCAGTCTCAGTCACTCATCTTCGCCAATTGGTGGAAACGCTTGAATGAAATAAAGTGTGTCGTGTTTAATAATTTTTTTCAGTGTCAAGTAAACTCCAGAAGTCAAACGACAATAGTGATGGCTAAAGGCAAGTGTTTTATTTTTATTTTATAAAAAAACATTCTATTTTCTGTAAGTAACAGTTGGTTTTGTTAAATTTACCGTAATTAAAGCATTGTTTATTTTTGTTTATTGGCGGGAAAAATGATAAGGCTTCCAGAAAAGTTTTTTTTGAAATAATTATTCAGTGTTTGTTTGTGGTAAATAAATTAATTTTTGAAACATAAAATATCAAGTTTATAATTGAATCTCTGACTCATTTTATTAATAAAAAAATTATAAACATCCAGACTAAAGTACAAATAATACAGTCAGAAATGAGAAAAATAATTGCGTTTTTTCCCATTATTTTTTTTAACACAATTCCTGTTTTTGAAAAGTATTACTAGAGATTTTTTTCTAAAACGAGATAGGAGTGACGTCAGAATGAGTGAATTAGTGTCCACGAAGGTTTTTATTCAAATAAAGTAAAGATAATAGTCACTTTGAGCTATATTAGGACACCTCTATTTATAGGTTTCAGTGACTGTTCACAAATAATGTTCTGTTATAGTTTCTTTAAAAATTAACAAAAAAATCATAAAAAGATAAAACTGTACATATCGTCGAAAATAACGTTTAATGAGTTTTAATGTTATTAAAATTAGGCTCAAAAAGTTCCGATCAACGTGGAGTTTATAAGAAAACAAAAATATTTGAGTCAATTTCTATCCGGCAATTGTCCAAATTGAGCATGAAAAAACTGCTTACTAGCTTTAATGTTGAGTACAAATAATGAATCATAAATAATATAATTTACAAAAAAATTATTTATAAATTTTTTATTTCTTATTTCTTACATTATCAGCGTTCCCTATTGATAAAAATACAATAAAAAAAAGATTTCGACTTCTTGGATTTTGGTAATTCTCTATAGACTCTATATTATTAAGGTTCCTCAAATGATTTACATTCTTTAAGATTTTTTGATTTTTCTAGTTTCTCCAGTTTTCTTAAATCTAATATTTTTTAGATTGTCTTGATTCTATGTGAATAATATTTTTTTGGTTTTGAGAATTTTTTGGATTCTCCGGAGCTTCAAATTCCATAGTTATTTTTTTTATTTTATAAACTTTTATATTTTTTAAGTTGCTTCAAATTTTTTAAGTTCTTAATTTTTTCGCCATTTCCTTTAATTTTCAGACAGATTTTCTCAGTTCCATCAGTTTTTCTACATTTTATAAACTACTAGATTATAAATTTTTGCATATATTTTAGATTTTTTTTCATAGTCCAAATTTTAACATTTTTTTCGGTAACTCTAATGAATAAATCTAAAGAAGATTAATTTAATTTAATTTTATTTACTCGATTCTTTAGATTTTCCTCATTTATTGAATTTTTTAAGTTTTAAGCTTTCCAAATTGATTCATTGTTTTCTTTTGAATTTGATCTTCCAGTTTTTTGATTTTTTTTTTTGCTTTCTTATTTTCTAAATTCTTTAGATTTTTGTTTTTATGTAATTGTTGATTTCCTAGCTTTCTGAAATATTCTGAATTTTTTTAGATTGTTTTGAGTCCACATATTTTTTAGTCTTTTAAGCCCCAAAATTAGATATTTTGGATTAGTTTATATTCCAAACTCTTCATAATTCTTTATATTTTCTACATTTGTTATATTATCTAGGATGTGGAGATTATTTAAATTTGCCAAGATTATTTGGATTTTTTGGGTTGTATGAAATTTCAAAGATTTGAATTCTTTCAGTTTTCTAAATACTCTAGACTGAAAATTTTTTTAATTTTATTAATTTCTTTAATTTTCTGAAACTATTCAGATTCCAGATATTTTAGTTATTAAATTTTTCAGAATTCTACCAGTTTCCTATACGAGGTGTTCTATTAGTATCGGGACGGATGATTACACTTCAATGATGATAAAAATAAATAATAAAAATCAAATGGTGCTCAAACTTCACATTTTGAAAATTTTTGACTTTTATTCTACTTCCGGTTCAATTCTTCATTTGAAAACGATTGATTCATTTTTAAATAAATTTAGGTTAAACCGAAAGTAGCATAAAAATCAAAATATTTTTATTATGCAGAATTTGAGACACCACTTAATTCTTATTATTTATTTTTTTGTCATCATCATAAAAGTGTAATGGTCTATCCTAATACTAATGGAAATGTATTTTTAACACCTTGAGTTTTCTTAATTCTATACATTTTTTAAAATCTTTTAGATTCGAGACTTTTTAGATTGTTGAATCGCTTAGATTCCAGAATTTGTTCAATTCAGAATTTTACAATTTTTTTGGATTGTCTATTTCAAGTCCCTTTGAATTTTTTTTAATTTTATAGATTCTCTATATTTCCTAAATTTTTTCGATTTTTTAAATCTTCTAATGTTTTAAAATTTTTATGATTCTGAAAATATTTCGAATTTCCATACTCGATTTTTTTGTCTTTAAATTTTCGAGATTTAAAGTTACTATTAAATTGTTATATCTATAGAAATAATTGTTTGCTACAATTATTTCTATGGAGATAACAGTCTAACAGTAACATTACACAATGTTAGGAGTTACAGACTATGGGTATAAATTGGGGTTTTGAAATTTGAAGTTTTTTGATTTATTATTATTATTTTTGGATTTTCTAAATTCTAAAAAATTTTCCATGTGCTTAGATTTTTATTTTATTTCATGACTTATATTTGTTATATTTTTAGAAAACTTATACATTAATAATGTTTATGGTTTCAAATATGCATATTTATCAGTTAAAATAGTTTTCAACGTATTTTAGAATTTTTGTATCGCGTTCTACTTCCTTTGATAAAATCCCAACAAGCTTATCATTAAAGCTAAAAATTGCTTTTGCACTTGATATTTTCTTTCATTTACATTATTTAAAATTGTTGTTTATTAGTTGATAATGTCTCATTTCCATACGTAAATATAAATGCATTGAATGGGATTGGCAAAGTGAAAATTGCCAGTCATAGAGAAATAAAAAAAATAAAATAAAAATGGATTTTATGGGTTTGTCTACAAATTAATTACACTTCACAGAAATAAATTATTTCTGTAGCATTTCTCAAATGTCAGTACCACGTGATGACTTAATCAATAATAAAGAAATCAATATTCATTTTCATTTTCAGACCCAGCCTTTGATTCTTATCCTGGTTTTTGCTATTTTGCTATTTTTACTGTCTAAATAAAATGATTAAGTATTTATAGTATCACAATTAAAGTCCATATGGGAAATTTTTTTATTATGAGGTTTAGTTAAAATTTAATATAGGGATTAGTTTTTGCTTTAAATTAGATAAAAAATGACAACAACAAACGTGATTAAGCGGTGTTCGTTTGTCAGCAAATTTAACATTTCTTGCAATGAATGGCCGAAAATGACATTTTTAGACGGAATTTTGGAAAATTTTATTTGAAAAAGTTATTTGTGATGTAATTTTATGAACGTGTGCAAAATTTGAAAAATCTAGCGTGAAGTTAACATTTTAGACATTTTTGGACATGAACATGGACATGGACAATGGAACGATAAATGAACCATTTGCAAACTATTTTAGAACTATTTGTGAACTATTAAAGGACATTTGCAAAACAAAAAAACATTTGGAACTGATATTTATTTGAAATTAATACAAATAAAAATATAATTTATATAGTTAAACTAATGTTCTCCAATTTTTTTTTCGGACAAATTTATAAATTTCAACTGCTATGGAAATAATGGATAATACACACCAATAGTTGATTTGATTGTCAGTGTGCCCTTAAGCGTTTTTTTGCTGCCGACTTTTCTTGTGAAATTGGAAGTTTTTACTAATGTCCAATACATATCTACAAAATTAATTGAAACTGTGAAAATGGAACAAAACTCATTTAAATATTCACACGAGAGCACTAATAAGGCCCAACATGAGGCGACTGTAAAGACACTGAGAGATTGAAAAGAGAAGAATCATCAACCAATCAATTTAAGGAATTTTAAATTTAGTTGGTCATTCAAGCGTGTTTCAGATAATATTTTTTACCTGCTATTTATGAAGGGATGAAATCGGATAAACTAACAAGTAATTCGAAATTACTCAAACCAAGGAAAAGACACTTTCTGCGAAAATCATCTGTTACAATCAGCATTCTGCATTTGTTAACAACAACAAAAATTTTATCAAAATCTCAAATTGTTCAGGCATTTAGATTATACATTATATAAAAACAAATTTTAGATGAATCTCTATGTGTACCTACTAATGATTACAAAAACACGTTTAATCTTTTACTAATTTTTTAATTACTTTTCTTTATCAAACGAAAATCCTTCCAAAACAAAATATTTAGGTCCTTTCAAGTTTGCTTGATTGTACAATGTCACCATTAAAGTCGGCTCTATATAGGAATTTATTTTTATTTTTGTGGTTTTATTTGTTATTTTTGGCGTTGTAATTTATCGAATGTCGTTAATAACTTCGGAAGTTTTGTATAAAGATAAAGTCAGTTTTAGGATTTATATTGTTCCAATTACAGCAGGATTGATTAATTTAGTTTGTATTATGATTCTTAACATTTTATATCAGAAACTAGCTGTCTATTTTACTGAGTTGGAATTGCAAAGAACACAAACTGAGTATGATGATAGTTTAGCTTTGAAAATTTACATATTTCAATTTGTTAATTTTTATTCAACATCGCGTTTTTGAAAGGAAAATTTGTCGGCTATCCAGCCAAATATAACAGAATTTTGGGAATCAGACAAGAAGAGTGCAACCCTGGCGGATGTTTAATGGAATTAACTTTACAATTAGCAATCATTATGATTGGTAAACAAATTTTGAACGAATTGATTGAAAACGTTGTCTCTCTTCTCCAAAAAATCTACAATAGTTTTAAAATCAAAATGGAATTGAAAAATTTATCAAATGGTGAAGAAGTTATCGTCAGTTGCAACCAATGGACTGAAGGCTACAAACTTTTAGATTTATCATCCCAAAATTTATTTTCGGAATATCTAGAAATGGGTAATTTTTTTGAATTTTTATTTTTTGTCTAATTAAACTTGAAATTTATAGTTTTGCAATATGGATTTGTCACAATTTTTGTAGCTGCATTTCCTCTAGCTCCACTTTTCGCTCTTTTGAATAATAGCTTCGAGATGCGTTTAGACGCAAAAAAATTTATCAAATATTACCGTCGGCCAGTACCTGAACGTGTGAAGAATATCGGCGTTTGGATGCCGATAATGGCAATAATCAGTCGAATTTCCGTTGTTATAAACGCTTTCATTATCGCTATTTCCTCACATTTTGTTCCTAAGTTGGTGTTTATGATAGAAGAAAGTCTTGACGGAACCGAAAATGGTTTTCTTGAATTCACTTTAGCATATTTTGATACTTCCGATTTTGAAAATGGAACAGCACCTGAAAATCCAAGTTATAATGTTTCTGTTAGTCGATATAGTGAATATCGAAATCCGCCGAATGTTACTGGAAGTTTAATTAAATATAAACGGCCAGTAATTTATTGACATATTCTTGCAGCGTAATTAGCTTTTGTTGTGGCGTATCAAAATGTTGTTACTTTAGTTGTAACAATAGTGGAATGGTTAATTCCAGATGTACCGAGAAAGTTGAATGATCAAATCAAAAGGGAAGCGTATATTTTTGGCAAATAATTCTTTTCTAACAGTATCAAAATTTAACAATTTGGTAAAATTGGTTCATTTTTGAAATATTCATTGTTACAACCAACTTCAATAATAAATACTTTTATTTTATTTTAAATGTTTCAAAATTTTGATTTTAGTCACAAAAATTTGACAAAGTTATTATAACTTTAACATTCTTTCAATGATATTTAAATGCAACACATTTTCCGATATCAAATTAATGTAAGATTATAGGGAAACTGTCAGAAACGACACTTATTTAAATAGGTCTCAGTTTTCAGACCATTTCTGAATATTTACCAATCACAAAAATTTATTTTCAGATATGGTCTTATCTAAGATAATATTAGAACAAAGCTTGTTTCAACAGTTTTTTTCATAATTTTACTTACTTTTAATACTGATAATACTTTTTGAAAGAACGTTAAAATTATTAGATCTCATATCAATTTTTTATGGCGTTATTTAAATTTTCAAAATTATTAAATCTAGGAAATAATATTTATTTTGAAAAAAGCTTAGAACGTCGAATATTCCAAAAATAAAGCAATTGACTAAACTTTGAATTTGGAGAAAAAAATTTTTCAAATGAAATTTTTCCAAATTCACCCTAGGAATGCCAGTTCCAGCCATTCACTGCAAGAAATGTTAAATTTGCTGACAAACGAATGCCGCTTAATTACGTTTGTTATTGTCATCTTTCATTCAATTTAAGCAAAAACTGATTTCTGAATCAAATTTCAACTAAATCTTATAATAAAATTTTTTTCCAAATGGAGCAGTCTTTAATGGTAACACTGTATATTTATCACTTTTGTAAAATAAATTGCAATTATTCAAAAATTTACATTTTATGTATTGTCAGTTTGATAAATCTAGACTTAAAAGCAGGAGCGCAAAAATTCACAATCCCGCAGGCGTTCAAAATAATTATTTATAATTTTTTTCTTTCATAATATTTATGCAAGACTAAATAAAAGCTCTTATAAAATGATTCATTTATTCAATTGCATGCATTTTTATAATTTGTTATACAATAATTAAACATTAAATTCACTCGTAAATGAGAAATGTTCATTGAATTTCTCTACATAGTATAATTATAACAAAAAATTCTTTTTTGATTAAAGCATTCAGGCGATTGTGCTGTTTTGAGTATAATGACAAGTTTTTGGAATTAATTCATAACTTTCTGGAATTATGAGATATTGAAAATTTTGATATCATTGCTCTTGAGCTAAAATCTGAAATCTTAAAACCAAAGAAGTAGAATTTTAGATTTTATAATCAAGTTAAAGATAATCTGATTTGTCATTCGAAGAACAAAGAAAATCTATATTCAAATATGAAAATTAACATCTACAATAATATAATTTAAAATTTTAATTTCTATTGCAAAACAACAGATAGAAAAAAATAAAAACAAAAATCAGTGAAATCTGGAAATTATAACAACTTATTTTCTGTAAACAAAAAAATTAAAATAATTTATTGTTAAAAAAATAAAAGATTCATGACCGTTACAAACAAGGAAACAGTAGAATTCCCACATGTAACATGAGCATGTAATCAATTTTCTCCATCATCTAACACCCAAACAATTTTTCTTTTATATGTTGTTACTGATAACGGAAATTTGCGTTTACATTATGTAATCCACTAAGTTTACTCTTTCTTGTGGAGGTCATCGCAATGATGTAATAAATTATAATTGGCGAACTTGACATTGTTCGTAATAAACTAAGAGATGACATTGTTTCTGGTTTGGGGTTATTGATCTTATTTACGCGGGATACGCTTCAGTATAACTTTGCTTTGAGAATTTTCAACTGAAATTATATCGATTTTAACATTTGAAAAAACAATTGATCAAAACAAATGCAAGCAACTTTTTTTAAAGTGTCAATATAAGGTGTCTCAATGTGATAAAATCGTGATAATACCGCCAGTTAATATCGTTTTTTGTTTTTTAGTTATAATCAGAAATTGGCAATATTTTAAAAAAATTGTATGAAAATATACTCAAAAATTATTTATTCCAAGGCATAAAATAACCTTTCTCGCATTCTGACGGTGGGATAAACCAGAAGTAGACATCAACTTTCTTATTGTAAATGGAAGTCTCTATGTACCAAGATTTTTTTCTCTAAACTGAACCATTTTAAAGATATCTGCAATTTTCTTTGAAAAATGGCGGATGCAGTGTTCATTGTAATCAGTGATTATGACTAAATGGCTAATTATTTCAAAATAGTTTGTTGGCATTTTATAACGCAAATCCTGAAATAGTGAATATCGTTAAAAAATCAAATCTATCTAGTACGGGGTGTTAAAAAAAACATTTAAAAATTGACATAAAAATATTATCAAAATTTAAAATTTTCAAATGAAAACTCTCATTTAGCTTCAAAAATAAAGTTATTTTTCTATAAGGTTTTTTATAACAAAACCTCTTGGTTTTTTATTTATTTAGGAAAATCTGTTTTCTAGCTAGTAAAATGCCAATTCAGAATACGTTGATTATTGTATCAAAAATTATCTAAGTTTGCTTTTATCTCTTGAGAGTGTGATAGAGTTTTTCTGGTGAGATTTACTGTCCAAGGTTTTCGTTGAAATTCTAGAAAATGTCTTTAATGGTTAAGTATAAGAAAAAAATTGTTGTAATAAAAATGAGCCAGATTTAATCGTTTATTTCAAAAGTTGAGGTCTACTTTTGGTATAGCCAGAAGTGTTAGATTTTTGAAAATATTTTGAGATGTCAAAAAAAAATTACCAAATTTTCAGCAAAACGCTATCAATATTTTTTGACTTACAGTTAGACGCCCACCGTCTTGGGATACCTTGTACTTGCACTTTTGATGTCCGCATAGGGAAATCTCCAAAACTGAAAGGTTTAAAAAAGAACGAATGGCACACTTTTATTCAGTTATTGGTTTAGCGGGAATAACACAAAGTTGCATTTTTTTTAAATAGGAATCATAGTTGACTGTGACATTTTTGAAAAGATAATTTTTTTCTGATCTTAAAAATATATAAATTTTATATAATAATTTTACATAATTGTTCGAAAAATCGATTGTTTTAATTTTTGTTGTTAATATGCAGTTGGCTATGGAAAAAATTGCTTTATTTAGAAATGTATCAATCAAATTCGATAATACTTTTCTATTGTTAGTCCTTTTTAATTTTTTTTTAATGCAGCGTTTAAGTAAATATAGGCAAATGGTACAAGAAATTTTTACCATGGACAAAGCTTGTTCGTTTGTTTTCCTGTAGAATCCAGTGATAACTTGCACTGAAAATGCAATTCATTGAATTCTGACTTCAAATATTTATACTAAAATCAATATTCTTTTTATACTATTTATAAAAAATACTCATCAGAGCATAATCTTTTGTTTTTTATAGTCAATCGACAGCCATAATTTATCTTCAATTCCTTTAGCAGCTTTTTCTTTTTAGAAGCTTTTTACAAAACATTTGTTTTATAATTCAAATGTTTTATAATATTGAAAGAATAGAATCTAATAGATTATTTACACTTGAACATTCAGTTTCTATAGAAACCAATTTTTCACATGGCCAACTATTAACAAATAGCATATTAGAAACAAATTTTTTTCTTCAAGAAAATTTGTGGGAATATAATATAACATATTTATATTTTCAAAATCAGAAAAAAAATAGGTTTTTAGAAATGTCTTCTATTCAATAAAAACTTTATGTCAAACTAATAATTCAAAAAATTATGTATTATATTAAAAAAATGCATAATTCAGTCTTTGTTTACCTTCAATATTGTCGTTGATAAGAATTTTTCAGATTTGACAACTTTTGCTTATAACTAAAAAACAGAAGACGATATCAACTCGTGGTATTAATCAAAATTATTTTCTCAAAAAATGACCTCGAAAATTAGTTTTTTTCAAAACATTTCAGCTTTGTAGGTTTCCCTACTGATATATTTTTATTAATGACCCACTCTGTATATTTCAGTGTACGCCTACTTTGTGCGTTGAATTATAAACTGGAAAAAGCTTTTTTATCATTTAACACTAATAACTATATTTTTTTCAGACTCCCAAAGGTCGAATAAATATTATAATTTTTGAAATTGTATATGAAACGTTTGTAGATAAAACCGAATTCCAATTTTTTTTATTTTACAACACATTTTTCTATATTCAGTTTCCAGATTATAACACTTCCTTCTTTTCCCACATTATATCAAGGTTAATCCATTTTCCTTCTCATTTCAAAACTCGTAACTTTTACAATAATATTGACGTTACCTTTTTTGTAATGCAATGCTTCTCAAACATTCTTGACTTGAGTACTTTTTTTTAATTACACTTATTCTCAAAACGTTTACTTTGAGCATTCCGAACTAAGAATAAGGAAGTGAAAAAATATTTCATTATTTTTTTTAACAAACAGAAGAAACATTTTTCGTGTCTGCAGCATCAAAACCACATTTTCTTCAAGTTTCTCAAGTACCAGTTACAAATAATTGTTTAGCATGAATAACTCTCCTTCATCCATGTTAAGCTTGACCACTTATCATTGACGTTGTAATCATCAATTGTAACACTCTATGAATCCCGTTGTATAATTTAACAAACGATAAAGGCGTTATTTTTAAAAACTAACCTTCAACATGTTTATTATAAACAAAGCCATTTCTAAATTTTCTTCAGTTCGGAAAGAACAAAGATTGTAAAAAAAATGGTGTCGATAGTTAGAGGTATGTTTACAAATTATAATTGTTTTATTTTTATTGACTAATTAATTAATATTGCCACATTAAACTTGACACTGCCATTGAGCGCGAACAAGAAAAATGTACCTTTTCCTATTCAAGGTCTGTTGATGCTCATCTATTTACGCGCTCTTCCGATTTGAATGGTGCGTGGATAGGGGAATTATATAAGAATTGAAAGTGTCAGAAATTTGAACAAATCAGTTCAGTGTGTTGTTGTTGGTATTACAGTAAAGATAGAAAGTGCAGTTAGTTAATGAAAAATGGTGACGATAAAAAGAAGATGGTAGTCAGATTTATTGCAGGAATATTATGGCTTTTAGTCCTCGGAAAATGTGATTATAATAAAGATGCTTTTTCCTATCAGTTTGTTCGAAGAGATTTTGAACCGTATTATGTTGAAAATGAAGGTAATTCAATTAAAAGACGATTTTTAAATTTGAATTTTTTATTCTGGAATTTAAAAATGAGGAATTTAAGGACTTTCTCCGTTTGTGGAACGATTAGATAATTTTATAATTGATTTAAGTGTATGTATGTCTAAGCATTTAAAATTCCGATTTGTAGTTTTTGATTTTTTAATTTTTTTGTTATCGCTTATGTTGCATATTTTCTAATTTCAAAAAAAAAAATGTCTCAATAGTTGTTAACAATTTCAGTTTTTTTTTGCTTGATTAAACAAAAATCAAGCGGTTAAATCGCAAAATTGAAACTAAATTTAGAAAAATAAAAAATAAATAACTTTGGTTGATTGTCAATATAATCAAAATTATTATATATTGGAAGATTTAATGAAATTTGTATATTTTTGTAAAAATCAAACTGCAACATATAATATGACTCAAGCCTCGAATAATTTTTGTTCTAAGAAATTGTTGATTTTAGATTGTTTTTATATATATAAAATTATAATGATTTCGGCTAATCGTCTGCTTCAGAAAGCATTTGATCTATTCAAGATTGTTTAGACGCAAGAACAAAACTTGGGCTGATATAAAATGCTAAAAATTTTATTTCATTATAAAATTTATCAATACAGTATTTGTCTATAAATAATTTATTTTATTATTATTTTAAGTATAAAAAACTTCCTAGCATCAATACATATTTTATGCAAAATGAATAGAATTTTTGTCATTTTTTCTAGTAATAGTAATAGTAAATCATAATAAAATTAAAGCCAAAAACGTATCAGTGTACGTTCACATTCACATTAATGCTAACAAGTGATTAATTAATCAATCAGTGCGAATTTTTTCACTTAGATTTTAGATAATCAAAGCACAAGACCATAATGATTAATAACATTGAAATTTGGTGGATTTATTATACAGAGTGATCCACGATAAAAAAATACTAACAGCTATGATTGAAAATGCTCTATCTTACTCAAATATTTTTTTACCGAAAATTTACTTTTACTTTTAATTCTATAAGAAATTTTAGGTCACATTTGCACTGAATTTTTTTTCTAAACTCAACCATTTCAAAAGAATATGCAATTTTATTTGAAAAATGGCGGATGCAAAGTTGAAGGTCATCAGTAATTATGGCTAAACTACCATTTATTCCAAAAATTTTTTTTGGTATTTTACAACGCAAGTTTTGAAATAGTAAATTGAGCTAAAAAATCAAACCAGTTTCATACAGGGTGTCCAGAAAATACATTTGAAAACTAACGTAAAAATGTTGCGAAAGAAAACCCTTATTTATTTTTCTATATTTAGATTCAGCTTCAAAAAATGACAGAAGAAAAGCATTTTACTATACAAATGAATAAATAAGTAACGATTTTAGGTATAAGGACACTTATACAAAAATATTTTTATTTTTGAAGCTGAATACGAATTTTGAATTTTGACGACATTGTTATGTCAGTTTTCAATTATATTTTTGAAAATCCTGTAGAGAATTGGTTTAATTTTTCTGTAAGGTTTACTTTCCAACGTGTTACATTGTAAAATGCCAAAAGCTTATTTTAAAATAAATAGCTGTTTAGTCGTAATTTCTGATTATCTCTAACTCTGCATCTGTCATCTATCAATTAAAATTGCAGATATCTTTAGAACGGTTGAGGTTAGGAAAAAAATTATTATATTAAAAAAGACCCACATTTCGTAGTAGAATTCAGAAATTAGAAAAAATATAAAATTTTCAATTTAAAATATATATTGTCTCACTGTCTAAGTTCATTATTGGCCTTTAAATGTAAAAATGCTGAAAAATTTTATTAACATAATTTGTAGATTCTAATTCTCTTCATCAACTAAAATTATTTTCAAACATATAAAGTGTCTCATAAACGAGTTCTGACACAAACTTATGTTTTTTTAATTATTTACCAAATTATTCACAAATTCTGAAGCGGCGCGTGCAGTCGATGTCTGACATGGCGAAACCGGCAAAATAATCACTTCCAATAAAAAACAAAAACATTTTCAGAATATTCGGTAAAACTTACAACATGCAGCCAAGTTTTGTGACATCAAATTATTTGTTTATACGTTGTCACCAGAGAAACATTTCCCAGAGCAAACTAAAATAATCACTAAAACTTTTAAAATTACTTAAATTTTTAATTGATGCTAGATTTTTGTCGACGTTTAAAAAAAATAGCGTAGCAATTGAACTCAGCCTTGCTACATAAAGCTTCACTTTATTTCCTAACAACATAATATAATATTATTCTCTAAACATAAAAAAAATGAATGTAAATAGTCAAGTTTCCAACAAAATATGAACTAAACTCCTGTTAAACTAGGCGTTATTATAGAAACACCACAAACTAGCCAATCCAGTCGCTGGATTTCAACATTTAATCTCGATTAAACTAACTGTTGTTTCAGAAACCGGTTTTACTAAATTAATATTAATCTTAGATAATTTAAACTTGGTTTACTGAGAGATAAAACATATTTAAGATTAAAAACGAGTTTAAGTTGGTGAAACCGACCTTTTGTAAGTTATCGTTTAAATGAAAAAAATTTTTGAAAACAAATTCGATAAATTCTACAAACATTTCTATTAACAGATACAAAATATCTTCAAAATTAGATTTTCAATGAAATAATCTATTCTCTTTTGTTAGTATTAATCTATCATTATGTGTTTAAATTTCCAAAAAAAGAGACAAGAGAAAGTTTCAATTTCTACAAAAAACTACTTATGTTATTACAATTTTATAAGTACCTATCTATCTAATTATTTAAATCATAGAGGTGTATTTTATAACCGAATTTCTACGTGATACGGAGTGTTATTCAAATTAATGAATTCTTAAAATACAAGAAAATGATTGTTAGATAAATATGATTTTTTATCTTAATACTTTGTGTATAAAACGAAAATTGCGTAAATTTTCTTGTAGTTTTGTCGTAACAATTTATTTTACAAGATAATAGAATTTTTCAATGACAGAAACTTTTTTCTTTATTTAACCTATTTATTTCTTTGGAAAATTTTAGAATTTGCTAACATTTTATTATTTTATTATCTGTACTTTCATGTAAAATCCAAAATAAATTAGAATATGTTTATTAATCATAAAACATCATTCTATGAATAAATAATCAATTCAGAATAATGAATTTATTCAATTTTGATTGTTATTCGTAACTCTTGCATAACTGAAAATCCAAAAGGAATTAACAAATGGTTTTTCAGAATATTTGAAGATTGGAAAATGTATGGAAATATTTTATTCAGATTGTTTATTTTTGTTATGTTTTGTCATTTATTACGAAGATTCAACATTGCATTAACTTTTTTTTTATATGGAAATAGAATTTTTTATTGGGTGAAAGTAGCAAAAGTAATAAAAATTTACATTTCCATAAATTTTTGTAAGTACTTTCTACAACTTACCTTTTTGAAAAAAATAAAATAAAATGTTTGAGATGCGAAAAATATTTGTTCATTTTAGAAAACTTTTGTTGTGTTTCTGTTCTCTCAAATCGAATGGTCCATTGATACATAATCAAAATAAATTAGAACGGAAAAAACTGAATATTCAGTTATACCTAACAAAAAACACAATTGAATTCAAATAGGAATCCAAAATTATGTGCATACGATTTAAACCAAAGAAAAGTGCGTGGAATTATTACGCAAAAATTCTAGACGACGTAGAAAAAGTGATACAGTCAGATGACAAACATTTTCCGACAAATACCTTTAATTAAATTGCATTGTAATTATAATTAAAACCGAAACTGTGTTAAAAAAATCCGAAAGTAAAATTTATACTCTACATTTATGAATGAATAATAGCAAAAAAATTATTACATTAGTCATTGTTGTTTTTGAAACATTTTTGACACAACAAAAAAATTCTAATCCATTCCTTCCCGGATATCTCATGCAGTCGTCTTGACTAATTACTCTATTCATTCAAGGCGAAACCATGTTCTTGACCTCTTCTTTTTTTTCAGCTGATCGATGGTTGTGTATAATTTTCGGACTTTGTGTTCTTACTCCTGAACCAAATTTTGGACAAAAGCCAGATTTTCGAGTTGTTTACGAATGGTCACAACTTGAATTTGATTATCGCAATGCCAAAGAACGACAGGATGATATCGACGATGAAGTTTTTATTCCAGGAAAACCTGCACCAATAGATGTGGATGTACACTATTCTTGTAAGTTATAAATACAAAAAAAAAAATACATAAATAAGGATTTTTTTAGTCGCCCCGAATAAAAAAAATCGTGTTTTTATTACAATTCCAAGATTTCAGTCTGGAATTCCAGTTACTTTAGGTGTAATTACTGATAGAAAAATTGGTAATAATCCTATTATTAAACCATACCCATCATGGGACTGGCATCGAAACCCGACAAGTTGTAAACGGGATAGATTGGTTTCAGTCTATAGAGTCATGGTAATACTTTTTTAATTCGATTTTTTTTTAAGTTTTGGGTTTTAGATTGATGAGTGTCAGCGATTATGGGTTTTGGATACTGGGCGTTACCTCGATGACCAAATCTGCAAACCTCAAATTTTAGCTTTTGATCTTTTAACAGTAATTATTCAAAAAAAAAAAAAAACGTTTAAGTAAATTCTAATTTTAGGATTCTCTAATCCACAGATATGAAATACCAAACGATCAGATAGAATCTCGATCTATTCTTGTAACTCCAGTCGTAGACGTTAGAGATCCACATGGGAAATGTAAAGAAACTTTTGTCTACGTAGCTGATTGCCAAACTTACTCTATAATAATCCACGACGTCCAGAAAAGAATTTCTTGGAGAGCTACAGACAAAACTATGTACCCTTATCCCAATTATGGTACTTTTAATATTTTAGGTGATAGTTTCGATTTAATGGATGGCGTATTGGGTATGTCGCTATCGCCATATAAACCAGGTGAAGAAAGAATTTTATTCTACCATGCAATGTCTAGTCCTACTGAAAATTGGGTTTATACTTCTGATCTTAGGAATCGTTCAAGATTCATCCACGATCCATCATCATCTCCTGAGATTTTTCATGTAAGTTTTGTCAGTTTTACTAATCTGTTTTAATTTTTTTTATAGACTTATAGCGGAGAAAGGACCACTCAATCAGCTGCTGAAGCTATAGACCGTGATGGTATAATGTATTTCGGTCTTATGACTGATGTTACTCTTAACTGTTGGAACACTCGCACAGAATATGGCCGGAAAACGACAGAAGCACTTTCCAGAAATCGCAACACGATGCAGTTTGTCAGTGGCATTAAAGTAATAAATTTTATTGGCAAAATTCAGTTGGTTATTGATTTTTATTTTCAGGTTGTTACTAACACTCACACTAATCAAGAACTGTGGGCATTGACTTCACGTTTCCAGAAAATAGCAACAGAAACTTTAAATCCTTCTGAAATTAATTTCAGAATACAAGCTGGAAGAGTTGACGATTTAGTTGCAGGGACTGTTTGTAAAAATCGAGGAAGTGGTGGCGGTTATGGATTGATTAAACCTCCACATCGTGGGCATGACAAACCCATTACTTTTGGTGCTTAAATTATTTATTTGTTTTTAAAATAAAACCATTTTTGATAATTTTTTATTTGCTTTTTTACTACATGGACTATACATAGGTGCTATATACTTGTAGATGAGATATAACAATTACTACTTTCTCTATATTAAGCCTAAGAAGGTACAAAGAGCATAGCGGTTGTCGTATTAGAGTCCTTGAAGTTTGAAATTAGTTGGCCATGTGTAAAAAAAATATCTCTTACAACAAATAATCTTCAATAGATTTCATCGAGGAACCTTTAATTTAAAGTACCTTTTCCTTAGTGACGGTCACGAAGTTATTCAACCTGAAAATAACATTTTAGAAGATTAATTTTCTGTAAATTATAACTTACCAATTTTTCTTAGATTTGGAAGAATTACTGACGACTTGGGCAATGAGAAGCGAAAGCAACACTGCTTGGATAGTGTTCAACAACATGTTAGCTTTCACTTCTGGAATATAAGAAACACTGTTGAAAGAAGTGGCCAATCTTCTTTCAGATGGTGCTGATTGTCTTTCAGCGACAGTTCTTGCAAGGTAACGTTGGTTGTTGTTTTCATCTTTGGAAGACAATGCTGAAATACGACGAGTTGTGTCACTTACTCGACGATCATCTTCACGAACGAAGCGTCTTTCCAAAGTCCTGATTTCTTCTTGACTTTGCCGGTTATTGTCTTGAAGAATTTGTCGTCTTGTATCACTGCCATGTTGACGAGTTTCAACTGTTTGTCGTCGAGACAAAAATCTAGAATTTTTAAGACGATACTGATCTGGAGATCTGGATAAAGAAATTTGTCTTCCTCTAAATTCTTGCCTTTCAGAAGAAATTTGATTTTCTCTGTGATTGTGTGTGATGTGTCGGTCTTGAGCTTGACGCCTTTCAGAAGCAAGTCGTCGTTCGCGGATTTCAGGTGTTTGGCGTCTTTCAGAAAGATTTTCACGAACGTCGCGCATTTCAGAAGACATCCGGCGTTCTTGTGTTTGGATATTTTGTCTCTGACGAGATTCACGAATCTTGCGATTTTCAGCTGAAATTTGTCTAGTTTCTCGCCTTTCAGAAGAGACCAATCTCTCTTTTATTTCAGGTGTTTGTCGGTCTTGGGCTTGACGCCTTTCAGAAGCAAATCGTCGTTCGCGGATTTCAGGTGTTTGGCGTCTTTCAGAAAGATTCTCACGAACGTCGCGCATTTCAGAAGACATCCGGCGTTCTTGTGTTTGGATATTTTGTCTCTGACGAGATTCACGAATCTTGCGATTTTCAGCTGAAATTTGTCTAATTTCTCGCCTTTCAGAAGAGATCTGCCTCTCTTTTATTTCAGGTGTTTTTCGGTCTTGTGCTTGACGCCTTTCAGAAGCAAAACGTCGTTCGCGGATTTCAGGTGTTTGGCGTCTTTCAGAAAGATTTTCACGAACGTCGCGCATTTCAGAAGACATCCGGAGTTCTTGTGTTTGGATATTTTGTCTCTGACGAGATTCACGAATCTTGCGATTTTTAGCTGAAATTTGTCTAATTTCTCGCCTTTTAGAAGAGATCTGTCTCTCTTTTATTTCAGGTGTTTGTCGGTCTTGAGATTGACGCCTTTCAGAAGCAAAACGTCGTTCGCGGATTTCAGGTGTTTGGCGTCTTTCAGAAAGATTTTCACGAACGTCGCGAATTTCAGAAGACATCCGGCGTTCTTGTGTTTGGATATTTTGTCTCTGACGTGATTCACGAATCTTGCTATTTTCAGCTGAAATTTGTCTAATTTCTCGCCTTTCAGAAGAGATCTGTCTCTCTTTTATTTCAGGTGTTTGTCGGTCTTGAGCTTGACGCCTTTCAGAATCAAATCGTCGTTCGCGGATTTCAGGTGTTTGGCGTCTTTCAGAAAGATTTTCACGAACGTCGCGCATTTCAGAAGACATCCGGCGTTCTTGTGTTTGGATATTTTGTCTCTGACGAGATTCACGAATCTTGCGATTTTCAGCTGAAATTTGTCTAATTTCTCGCCTTTCAGAAGAGACCAATCTCTCTTTTATTTCAGGTGTTTGTCGGTCTTGAGCTTGACGCCTTTCAGAAGCAAATCGTTGTTCGCGAATTTCAGGTCTTTGGCGGTTTTCAACATATCGTCTTTCACGAACGTCGCGGATTTCAGAAGAAAGTCGGTGTTCTCGTGATTGAGGATTTTGCCTTTCACGAATCTCGCGATTTTCAGCTGAAATTCGTCGTTCACGAACTTCAAGAGTTTCTCGTTGTTGACGTGTTCGTTGCTCTTGAATTTCACGATTTTCATATACTCTTCTCTCTTGATTTTCTTTTTCTTCTGATGAAAAGCGCCTTTCCTGAACTTTTCTTCGTTCAGAAAAGATTGGATTTTCTTGTAATCTGGAGACTCGTCTTTGTCGAATTTCAGATGTTTGTCTATCAGAAGATATTTTTCTTACTCGATTTTCTCCTTCAGCTTTTATTTCAGGAATGTGTCTTCTTTCGCGAGAAACTCGTATTTCACGAACCTCGCGTCTTTCAGGAAAGACTCGCCTTACGCGAACTTCTCGTTTAGAGAGTTCTAATTTTTCAGGAACTTGCCTTTCACGAATCTCTCGTCTTTCTATTGAAACTTGTCTGTCCCAGACTTCAGAGTTCTGTTGTCGATTTTCTGTTTGTCTTCGTTCGGAAGAGATTCGTCGTTCTTGAATTTCGCGTCTTTCAGGAGACACTCGTCGTTCGCGAACTGGAATTTCTCGTCGGTGGAAAAGATTTGATCTTTCAGTCGTTACTCGATTACGATCTTCATGTCTTTCAGCAGACATTCGGATTTCCCTGCCCTGAGAGAAATCCTTATCAAATCCTTCACGAATTTCAAAAGAAATTCGCTTTCCAGGAGTTAATCGTTGTCTAAAATTGTCTTGTCTTTCAGAAAGAAATAGTCTTGATTGAGTGTCCCTGTTTTGACCGAATTGTCGATCTTCACGTCTTTCCAACTGACGAAAGATTCGAATGTCTGGAGTTTGCCTCTCCCGAAAATCTCTTGCGTCTTCTAAAGACTTACTTCTTTCGGAAGACTTTCGCCAAATGTTTCCAAAAAAATTCCGATCGTTGTTAAAGTCGATATTGCGTAAAGTTGTAATTTTTCGATGAGTTTCGAGAAAGCCATTAGTTGAAGTTAAACATAATAGGATAAATAGCAGTGCTGAATAACCCATAGTTTTTGACTGTTTCATGTTGGACAAAAACGAAAAAACTATTTTGCAGGAGAGTAATGACGTGTATAGTTAGTTCAGTTTTTAAAAGATGTTTCAAGTAAGGAACGCTTCGACTTTCTGAAGATTCTACACAAATGCACCGATATTTATACAGGGTTTAAAGCGTAGGTTATTTCACACAAGAGTGAGCTCGTTTAAACTCAATCAGGTGGTCAGAATGTAGTGCTATAATTCAATTTTAACCCAATTTACTACGGACGCCATGATACACTGTTTCATCGAATTCAAACAAAATTTACGGTAATTTATCAAAAGAAAACATATTAAATCCAATTATAAAATTGTTTAGATATTTATCATATTCCTAAAAATTATGTTCTAGTTAAATGAACAAAAGAATTCGGTTTAAAATTTTCAGAATGTGTGCCGAAGGGTGGATCTGTTCGCAGCTGATAAGAGCTGTTTATTATTAAAGCGTCACATCTGTCCCAATTGAAATCTATTAAGCAGAGTAAAAGGACGTGGGAGTAACAATTTGCCACTACATCAAACTACTTTTATTAGAAAAAAAAGTACAAAACAATAAATTAGATTTAAATTAAAAATTCAAAGCAGATCATCAACATGTTGTTTGATAAAATTTTTATAATATCCTGTATTTGTGAAAATTGCTGGAATATTATCATTCAAGCAAGTATCAGGTAACCAAGATAATATACCAACAAGTCTATTGTCTTGAATTAGTGGTCCACCTTCATCCAAAATGCACGGAAGAGAAGAACCTCTTATACAAATATGAATATCCTTTTGTAGAGGTAAGTTGTCGCTATATACTGAATGTATAGTCTCATAACATTCGTCAAAAGGAACAATTGTCATATCAGCAGCATGTAATAACCCAATGCCTTCACTTCCTTTATCCCAACCCAGAAAAGTGTTAGGTTCATCTACAGCAACACAAGAAACTCTTGATATAGGCAAAGGATGAACAAGTTCATTAAATTCAAACGGTTCTGTCATTTTTAATAAAGCTATATCATTAGAAATACCACTAAAATTACAAATTAATTTTTTTGTTTTTTAGTAAAAAATTAAACTTACTCGTTATAGTCTGGATGGGTGATTACGTTGTAAAGATTAATATTCCGGATTTGCAGTGTTGAATTTTCGATATTATTTAAATCCGAAGCTCCAGCCACTACTCTTGAAATAATAAGAGAAATTCCAACACAATGGGCTGCTGTTATGACCCAGTATGGACTTATAATAACTCCTACACATTCGTGTTTAAATTCATAAAGGCCAGATTGAATTGATACGACGTAAGGGATTTTGAGATTTTGGGCGTCATCATCAGATGTTAAACCAACTGGACTTCCTGTTGTAAACCAAAAAATTGATTTGAAAATTGAAAAAAAAAAAGAATTAAATCTTACCAATTGAAGTCCTAAGGATTAGAAGGATTGTCACCACTTTAACTATCATTTTGTTTCTAATTTGTAGCAAAGAAAGATGATACTTTTATAGTGTTCAGTACTTTAGTACTTAAAACAATCATCTGATAACATTTTGCGATGATTTCAAGTGATTTTTCTATAATCTACGCACTATTTTGGTTTTAATTTTAATTAAATTAACACGTTTAGGTACAAATGTACTCGTCAAGAACATTTTTTTTTTTATCAAACTTTCAGTACATTTATTCTAATATTTTATTATAATTATACCATTCAAAAATTTTAAAACTTATTAATGAATGAAAGTTTTATGAAAAAAACGTGATTACAAAATTATTTAAAAACTCAACTTTCTTTGTTAGTCCTTTCAGACAAACTAGACACAATAAATGACAAATTCAAAATAAAAACAATCGAATTTAGTATGGTCACATGATACGCTCTGTCGGATTTAATGGTGCTTCCCATTATGGAATAAAAAGAGACAATTTGCCCAACAAGGCATAGAGTGCTATTTGAAACTTATTCGCAGGATTTTTTTTGAAAACTTTTTTGTGGTTATTTTTTGTAATGTCTATTAGTTTACAGACAGAATAATAAATTATTGATAAATAAATAATTGTTTGAGATTAAAATTTGTCAAAGTGCGGCATTATTTTTGTTTTGAATAAAAAATTAAAATATCCAAAAAATTGTTTTTTCTAGAAAATTTATTTTTTATTGTTATGATCATTTTTATCGCTGATTCTTTAGATAAAAATTTGATTTAAACGACCTTCAAATCCAATCTGATTGGAGAAAAACACATTATTTAAATTAACAGTCTTGAAGGCATTTTTGCTTTATTAAAAGTAACTTCTATCTTGTAAATTTAAGAGTATTCTTTTATGTCAAAGTATTCACACATGTGTAGAGAGTGTTTCATATATAGCATGCCCATAATTCTCTAGGTATTGAAGACAGCAGCATGCAGTTTTCACTAAAATTATTTTCTTAAATAACAAATTTTAAAATGTGCTATTTTCTAATTTAATTTTTAGTTTCGGATATTATTTATCCAAATATAGAAAATGCGATAATAACAGTTGAGAACAGTTTCAAAGACAGTTTTAAGGAGAGCGTTAAGGTCAGGTCAGATTAGGTCTGATACTGCAAAAGCTAAAGAAAGAGTTGAGAAAACACGGAGGCCTAAGTACTCACCAGTACGGTTTCCAAGAAGGGAAGTCTACTATAGACGCAATAGAAAGAGTGTTGGACTTGGCACAATGCGCCAACTCTGGTAGTACCAAAGCCAAAAGGTGGTGTGCTTTGGTCACGTTCGATGTGCGAAATGCATTTAATTCTGCAAATTGGAAAAATATAATGGAAGCTCTTACAGAAAAGGGTATTCCAGAATATTTAAGAAAAGTAATAGGAAGTTACTTGTCCGAAAGAAGTATAGACTTAGGTGAAGGACAAGTAATGCAAATAACGAACGGGGTCCCACAGGGCTCAGTGTTAGGACCAACTCTGTGGAATATTCTATACGATGGAGTGCTACGTTTAGCCATTCCAAGAGAGGCGGTGCTTGTAGCATATGCTGATGACCTAACACTAGTTGTTACCGAAAAGTACGTGGAAAACCTAGTGTCGATGGTAGAGATAACTACCATTATTATTAGTCAATGAAAACAAGTCAAATGAAACTGAAATTTTTTTCATGATAGATAATGTCCAGCTCAGACCTAAAAGTGTCATCAAATATCTAGGAGTGGACTTAGATCAAAGAATTTCTTTCGGTCCTCATGTAATGAGGACTGCGGCTAAGGCAGAAGCAATGACGGCAATGCTAGCTAGGCTAATGCTAAATGTAAGAGGACCGTCACCTTCCAAAAGAAAAGTACTAGCGGAAGTGACTAATTCCATAATGATGTATGCGGCTTCTATTTGGGGACTAAAAGCAACAAGCATTCAGAAATATGCTGATAAATTCAGCAGTGTCCAAAGGAAGGCAGCTCTTCGGATATGTTCAGCTTATCGAAAAATCAATCAAAGGTAGATGGACTTATCGTCTTATTCCTAATATCAAATGATGGCTGGAAAGAAGAAGGCAGGCGGGTCAGGTGAACTATTACCTAACCCAAATACTTTCAAGTCATGGAGACTTTCGATCGTATCTGTATAAAATGCATCGGGCAGAAGATGATAAATGTGTCTACAGACACAGCCGAACATGTATTCTTTGAGTGTCCCAGATAGAATGCACCTCGACGAAGGCTGGAAATGCTGGTAGATGAAAAAATCACTCCAGACAACTTAGTTGAAATCATGCTCCGTGACCATGGAAACTGGATTAGTGTGCAGAGCTGTGCTGAGGAAATCCTCAAAGACAAGGAAAAAAATGAGAAGAAGAAGCAGACTGCACAAAACCAGCTGTAAGTAGAAAAGAGACACTTCTCTGTTGTAGCAAAACTGCTTAAGCAAGTGAGGAGTGGAATGATGAAAAAAGAAGCTAGAAGAGGGGACGTGAGTCAGCACACTGAGAGGCAGAAGGCATGCCTAACGGTGATTCCAAGGCAACAGGTAGGCGGAAACGGGGGGCTAATGCTTCCTTAAGGACGAGCCTCACGTTAACGGGTTAAAGGTCAGATTAGGTCAGATACTGGCCGAAGTAGTAAATTCGATTGTTTTGTATGCGGCATATGGAACCGTATCGGCGGAAGCAGGGATGATTCCCATCGATCTCAGAATTCATGAGACGGTCAAAGTGAGAAATAGCACCCACACCAAGTACAAGGCACGGAATTGGTCTATCAATCAATGGCAAAACAGACGGGTTCCAAACGCAGATGGACGCACCGCCTTATTCCAAATATAAGACAGTGGATAGAGAAGAAAAAGAATGCGGGTCAGGTAAATTTTTACTTGACGCAATTTCTTTTAAGTAATGGAGACTTTCTATGGTATCTGAAAAAGATGCATCGAGCCGAAGATGATAGATGCGTGTATTGCAGCGGCATAGATACTGCCGAGGCAAACCCCCCAGGAGTCTTGCAATAGAGTTGCAAATTGGACGCCGCAAAGCGTAGGAGCGAGCTAAAGGAAGCTTAACAAGGCAAACCCGTCGTCCTGAAGACATGCCTAACGGCGATACCGGGACGACAGTTAGGTGAAAGAATAAAGAGACTAAATCTTCCTTAAAGACGAGTCTCACGTCAACGGGCGGGGAGGGGCTCGTTAATAAAGAAAAAGGTTCGTGTCATGTCAAGTTAGGTCAAGTGTGTCAGATAGTGTGTTCCCTCAGTATAAGCACGAAAATTTCGGCGTCATAGTTGAATTGAAAAAAATTGTAAACAGGAATTTTGGATTTTGGGTTTTATATTTAAAAAATATTTTCATATTATTATCCATTTCGGTTTGACGGGATTTATTTATTTTTATATACAGAATGTGTCAAATTATGAAAAAATATTTTTTTTCTCAGACTGTCCAGTTAGTCTGTACATGATGTAACTTTGTTATTTTAAACACTCTGTATATTATACTGAAATTAATTCCAATTCATTAATAGCACTTTATGCCCCAAAATGATAATGATAATTATCTTAAAATCTCTAACACCTGATTTTTTCGGTTTTGTATGATCTTTAGAAAAAGGATCTTTAATTTTACATTCAAAGATAAAATTCTTCATTGTCTATAATAAAAGATCATCAATTTTAGGTACATTGAAAGCACATTAACTTTGTTTTTTCAAATGGAAACACCTATTTTTCAATTAACAGTTTTTTTCAAATTTGAATTCACTTAGTTTTGGAGAATAAAAATACTTGTTGATTATTAGCCTTAGTATCTACTATCAATGAAGTGGCATTAATTTTAGTAAAGGAATCAGAATCTGCAATAATAGAAAATAACAAATTTACATCATGTAAAGACTAAACTGAACACTCTGTATATTAGAAAATTCGCCCAGAATTTTTTTTATGTAGATTATTTTTATATATTTTCAATAATAACAGAGATATTAGCCGTTTCTCCTAGCGTAACACTCTGTATTTGAATTATGCTTAAAATGAGTTTCCAGTCCTTTTTGCTTTATTTGAATTGCTTATCAATTTTCTGAGTTTTTGACTTCTTTTCAAAATATTTATATGCAGCTTCTCATTTTCTATAGAAACAAATTTTCCACATGGCCAAAATAACATTTTCTTTTTTCTAGAAAATTCGAGGGAGTATTATATAATAACATATTTATATTTTCAAAATCAGAAAAAATTAGTTTTTCAAAAATATCTCAGCTAACTATGGTTTCTATCTAAATAAATGCAACTTTGTTTTTTTGCAACCAAACAAATGATCCAAAAAAATATGTATGTCATTACTAAATTCTATGAAAAAAATTGCATAATTCAGTTTTTGTTCTAATTGTTTACCTTCAATATAAATATAGTTATCAATTTTTCCAAATATTGGCAGATTGTCAATTTTCTAACTAAAAAACAATCCTCGGAAATGTGCCATTCGTGTTAAGTTATGGAGGTATTCCTATGCGGACATCGAAAATGCACCACCCTGTTGTACTTTACTTTTTTTAATTTATGAATACTTAAAGAAAAATATTGAATGTCAACTGCAACCAACAACAGCAGATTGTGATTTATTTGAATTCATATCTTAATTTAATCAGACATAAAGGTCGCACGTTGCAAAACATTTGAAATTCTTTAAAGTCTATAAAATTAAAAGAAAAATCGTTTAACATCTAGAACTTGAAAGCAAATGCAAAATTGAAAATAAAATTAATTGCAATTGAATTCATAGTTGAATTCAATCAAACTTAAATTTTCTGAATATAAACCAGTTGTAGTTATTTTTATTTTTATCATTGATTTGATTTTTATTTTTATATTTGCGTTGTAATCAAACCTTTGATTTGTGATTTTCACAGGAAGAAGATTATCAATTATCTGTGTTATTTCAATTATCTTGTTTTAGTACATTTGTCCTAACAATGATAATAACAGATGTTAAGATAAAAACTGTTTTTCATAAGAGCATATATCCGGTAGGTCCACAAATGTTCAAATAGAAAAATAATAAATTAAACATCTAATTTATACAAAAAATAAATTATCATAATTGAGAAAAAACTAAAATTTTAATTTCAATCTGTTGACTAAAAAAAATCTAAATACTCGAAACTTGAGAGCGTTTGGTAAATATTTTTCTTATCTAAAGTTTTCGGAATCAAACAATCAAATTCTAACGATGATTGAAAGAAATTACAAAAATTAAAGCATTAGAAACATTATAATAAAATAGACAGCAGGAAATATATTTCAAATTCAAAAAGAAACATAATCTTTTGTCTCAAATAACACAATTTTGTACTTTTGTCCAATGTAAATTAACCCATCTGGAATATAAAATATCCTCCTTTCATTTTTATCGAATAATATATCAGCAGATTCCTGAAAATTAATCTTTTCCTGTAACAAAACGCACCCAAAAAATTCTTCCAAAATTTTGCTAAAGGTGCAGCTATTCAATATTCAATCAGTTTCGTAATCTAACGTTAAATAAAATCATTTCAATGATAATGAGTTCCTATTACCGGCCTGTATAATACATTATAGTAAAAAAAGACTTGCGTCTACATAATACCAATTAATGCAGCCGCTAAATTTTTTATTAATAGAAAGCAACATTTTACTGCTAATTTGCACAGTTCCTAAACAATTGTTGATAGAAGTGCATTGAGATGACTGTAGACCTTGTACTAATTGATTCAATTTCCTGTTAGTGAATGATCTGAATGTAATAAATTCTGCGTAAGTCGAGTGAAATAATCAATTGTGAAGAAAACGCATGAAAAACGGTTTGATCAAGTAGGCTGGAATAGCTTTCACAGTCGTTACTGATCAGGCGTGCTATAAACATAATAAGAAATTATTTATTTTAATAGTGAAGCATTACTATGGTGATTATACGCAAAGTTGTGCCCAAAAATCGAAGAAATGAAGCCAAGTAAAGTGAGTATATTTTTTACTTAAAAAATTTAATTATAGTTTTGGAAAATTTGCATAAATATTACTCAATTCATTTGTCAATGTAGCCAATATTCAAATGATATGTTTCTTATTTTGTTATTCTAGCACAAATTTTTGTTTCTTCATTGATTTTTCTATTGAGAAATGCAAATATTTATGGTACTCATTTTTTAGAAACTTGATTAATTTGTTTGATACAATTGAACAAAAGCTGATTTTTCTTTAATTATAGTGAAACAAACAATAACAAATTTCAATTTTTCAGTCGGTTTTCACACACGGTGCTTTTACTTTTGATAAATCATTTACGGATGAGATAAAATCTTCGCTCTATTAATTTATACGTTCAAAATATTCAAATTCAGAAATTATAAAAAAGTTGGTAGCAATTTTATTTACTTTGTAAAAACGATGAATTTTATTTAAGTATTTTGATTTTTAATTTTGGAGATGATGTAATAATTGAAGCATTAAATGATTCTTTTTACAGAAATAGTCTATTTTGGCTTATTTTGTGATAAGCATTTTTAATAATAATCTCCAGTTTCACAGTCATCAACTGTGTTAATAATCCATAAGGTAAAAATAATGTATTGAATATTCTTCCTTGACGATGATAAAATCATTAGAAACTGACACATACTTTCTATATTATCAGAAGTAAATCTTAAATGAATCATTTTTCAATCACAAAAGTAACTTTTAGTTTCAGTGTAAAGATTCACTTTCCTAAGACAAATAAAAGAAAATGTATAAATTTCTTATGCTTACCAATTATTGTATTTGTATGATTCAATGTTTTTCAATAAATAAATGTTGAAACATTAAAACTTATTCGCATTGTGTTGTATTTACATTTTACGTATTATCATAGCAAAAAATATAACAAAACAAAATTACTGAAATTAGCAATATTTATCCAAATTTTCTATTTTTTATAAAACAAAAAAAAAATAATCCCGAATTTTTGCACTTGTCTTCAATTTTCTCTTATTATACAGTGTGTCCCCGGATATGTGAAACGACTCTTGTATCAGATGGAAAATTTTGATTTGAATTATCTGCTTGATTAAAGACTAAATTGTAACATAATTTTAGTTTTGAAAAATCAAGTATGCCTTGGAAAGACTTATTTTTCTATGTACTGAAGTGCTTTTTATGTGACAGATACGACAAAAAGTTATTGAGTAAAGTTGTTTAGAATCAACTTCTAGACTATAATTTTTCATTTTTGCCAGGTCTATTTTACAAATCAATGAAATTTATTTTTAAAAGTGAAAAGTCATAATCAGTTTCTCATAATTTTGAAATTCGGTAACTATTTTTTCCATGCATTTCTGTCAAGTCAATTAATTTTATTTTTAAACGTAAAAGATCGTAGTTGGCCGATGCTTTTGAAATTTAGACATTGATTATAGACAACTTTTCTCAATAACTTTTTGTTATATCTGTTACACAAAAGGAAATTCACTCTACAGAAAGAAGTTGATTTTTCATAACTTAAATTATATGACAAACTTGTCTTTAACCAAGCGCGGCTAAACCCAAAAAATTTATTTTTTTTTTTACCTTTTACAAGAATCGTTTTACCTATCCGGGGATACACTGTATGTTTTTAAAATTGCGATTTTAGGAATCAATCAAATATCCAATAGTTTGTCGACATTTTCATTATTCCACAGCTATAAACCAATCGTGTGCCTTAATTTACATTATTCTACAATGCCGATTTTGCAATTTTGACTGTTAAAATACTGTTTTTAAAAAAAAAATTAGAAATTAGTGTCAGTATCAGATAATATTCAGTATTTTGTAATATAGACCCTACAAATCCTATATCAAAGTCAAAAAAATCTTATGATAATAAAATTTAAACTTTCTACTTTTAGTTAATATAAATTATATTTTTCTAATTTTTTTGGTTTTTGTGTGAGAATTTTTCAAAAAGTGTGTGTTTTACCGGAAAAATTTGATTATTTCAAAAATTACAAAAAACCGTCTAATAAAAATTGTGTTCAAAATTCTTAAAATGACAACGGAAAAAATATATGGTGTTCCATTTAAAAAAACATAAGTTTGTGTCAGAACTCATCTACGAAACACCCTATATATTTAAAAATAATTTTAGTTTATGAAGAGACCTAGTATCTACAAATTTTGTTAAACATTTTTTCAATATTTTGACATTTAAAAGGCAATAATGGACTTTGCCTACCCGCTGAGACAGCCTGTATATATCAGTGTTGATGATATTGAATATTGTCTGACTAATCTCAAAATCAACAAAGGGCCAGATCCTGTTGAAATCCCTTCAGTATTCTTTAAAAATTGTTGTCTTTGATATGGCCTCTTCACTTAATATTTAACTTATCTCTTACTGCTGGTGTGTTTCCCAATTTATGGAAACATGCTTTTGTTGTACCTGTTCACAAATCTGGACTGTCAAATAACACATAAAACTATCGTTCGATCTCAATTCTATCAACGATTAGCAAAATTTTTGAATCCATTATAACTTTCAAACTGACCATTTACTTTAGTGTTATTATATCACCATATCAACACGGCATCTTTCAAAGAAGATCTACTGTCACAAACATATTCTGGACCAATGTTATCGTGGTTTATTTCTTATCTTATTGGAAAAACACAGCAGTTGAGAATAGCAGATCATAGAGAATGTACCTTCCGGTGTGCCTCAAGGCTCCGTTTTGGGGCCACTATTATTCCTGTCATCATCAGTAATATTGGTAATAATTTTTCAAGCCACTTTCGTCTTTTCGCTGATGACTTGAAGGTCTACAGATTAATTAGATGTCCAAGTGATGTGACGGTTTTGCAATCCACACGAATGATATGCATTTAAATATCTCTAAATGTCATGCTATTTGTTTTAGCCATAAAATAATGCCTTCTGCTCCTCAGTATGTTCTAAATAATTATATAGTTTCCTTAAAATCAGAAGTTAAAGATCTGGGTATAATTTTAGATAAAAACTTGACATTTATATCTCATCTGAACAATATAATTTGTAAATGTTATAAAACTTTAGGTTGCATAAAAAGATATTTGAGAGAATTCAAAAATTTGTTAACGTTGAAAACATTATTCGTTTCGTTAGTCAGATCTCAAATTGATTATGGTTTTATAATTTGGGCACCCTATTACAAAATACATACTGATAGAATTGACATGATATAATAAAACTTTTTTAATTTGTTACTTTCAAAAAATCGTAGTAAGCCTTAAAATACAGACTGCGACTTCGCTTTTATTTCAGAAGATCCGCTAAAGCTTAAGCAATCTTATGAAAAAAAAAAAATTGGCTAAATTATCTTGAATGATTCTGAAGTTATAAATTTTTTTATATAATTTAATGGCAAATTCAAAAATGTAACAAAAATTAGGGGTTTCAGTTTAAAAAATAGAACTTAATTGTGTATTTTACTTTGGGACACCCGGTATACAAACAGAAATATTTTTAGAACATGCTCTATTATTAGACCTATTGTTCAGTCACAAAAACATTTTAAAAAATGAACTCAAAATTAAAATTTTTTAGATAGAATAGCATAGAAAATCACAAATTTAAAAAATTTAAATTTTATTTTCAAAAACCAAAAATTTATCTATGCTTTTTCAAAATTTTCATTGCTTCATATCCTGAAAACTCAATGTTTTCTTTCATTTTTCTTGGAGAAAATTTAAGTTTTGTATTGATAAAATTGAATACTCATGTATATTTTCATAACTACGGAAAAATAACAATGTTTTTAAAGTCACGGCCAACTATGCGTCTCATTTGCAACAATATAACTTTGATTTATATCTCGAGAAATAAAGGACATAAAAAAAATCAGTTATTCTATGCAAAAATCTTGATTAGCAACATTTTTCAGATTTTGAATAAGTTCAAAACTAAAGAAAATACAGAGCATTCTTCAGAAAATGCAAAAAAATCAAAAAGCGCTGTAGCTTCAGAAGTAAAGACAAAAGCGCAAAACTAATCCAAGCATTGAATTTGTCTAAAAAAATTAGCACGAGAATGTATCATTCGAAAATGAACCACTCTGTACAAAAATAATTTGGCAGTCATGTTACGAAAATTTGCAGAGTTTCAAAAAGATTTTCAAAATATTCAAAAACAAAACTGTTTTGAACTATTTTTGCTAAAAATGTCAATAAAATGCTATTAATTTTAAATAATAAATTATTGAATTGAACTAAAAGATATATCGGTGTTTTATTAATTATTATTCATACAATTAAATTTCTCTTTAATCGCAATTAACTGATGCATCCTAAAACCAGTTTGCAAATGAGTGAAAAATGTAAAGAATGTTCATCAGTTCTAGTTTATGACTTGAATGGTACATAAATATCTGCATAAAATTAAGTCATAACATTAAATTAATAAACATTACATATCATTAAATTTGTAATTAAATTAAAATTAAACAGCATCCTTACCTTACCTACCTACTTTAATTAATTTAACATTTAGTAACAAATTTACAAAAAAAATTACAGTAAACAATAATTACATTTGATTTTTTTTTCAAGTGCAAACTGCATGGCTGTCAAATCAAAGTTTTTATTTTCTAATAGATTATTTCAGTAATTATGCATTATGTTGGTTTTTCTGAAACCATAGTAAATTCCTTCTAATTATCCGTGGAAAATCTTTCATCTATCAACTTCCCAAATAACACAACCGTTCAATGGACGTCTACAAATTGTCCAGTCTATCGTTCTAGGTCGGACGATCTATAGCTGTTTGCAAACTATTTCAGAACTATTTTTGAACTATTAAAGGACATTTGCAAAACAAAAAAACATTTGGAACTGATATTTATTTGAAATTATTACAAATAAAAATATAATTTATATAGTTAAACTAATGTTCTCCAATTTTTTTTTCGGACAAATTTATAAATTTCAACTGCTATGGAAATAATGGATAATACACACCAATAGTTAATTTGATTGTCAGTGTGCCCTTAAGCGTTTTTTTGCTGCCGACTTTTCTTGTGAAATTGGAAGTTTTTACTAATGTCTAATACATATCTACAAAATTAATTGAAACTGTGAAAATGGAACAAAACTCATTTAAATATTCACACGAGAGCACTAATAAGGCCCAACATGAGGCGACTGTAAAGACACTGAGAGATTGAAAAGAGAAGAATCATCAACCAATCAATTTAAGGAATTTTAAACTTAGTTGGTCATTCAAGCGTGTTTCAGATAATATTTTTTACCTACTATTTATGAAGGGATGAAATCGGATAAACTAACAAGTAATTCGAAATTACCCAAACCAAGGAAAAGACACTTTCTGCGAAAATCATCTGTTACAGTCAGCATTCTGCATTTGTTAACAACAACAAAAATTTTATCAAAATCTCAAATTGTTCAGGCACTTAGATGATACATTATATAAAAACAAATTTTAGATGAATCCTTATGTGTATCTACTAATGATTACAAAAACACGTTTAATCTTTTACTAATTTTTTAATTACTTTTCTTTATCAAACGAAAATCCTTCCAAAACAAAATATTTAGGTCCTTTCAAGTTTGCTTGATTGTACAATGTCACCTTTAAAGTCGGCTCCATATAGGAATTTTTTTTTATTTTTGTGGATTTAGTTGTTGTTTTTGGCGTTGTAATTTATCGAATGTCGTTAATAACTTCGGAAGTTTTGTATAAAGATAAAGTCAGTTTTAGGATTTATATTGTTCCAATTACAGCAGGATTGATTAATTTAGTTTGTATTATGATTCTTAACATTTTATATCAGAAACTAGCTGTCTATTTTACTGAGTTGGAATTGCAAAGAACACAAACTGAGTATGATGATAGTTTAGCTTTGAAAATTTACATATTTCAATTTGTTAATTTTTATTCAACATCGCGTTTTTGAAAGGAAAATTTGTCGGCTATCTAGCCAAATATAACCGAATTTTGGGAATCAGACAAGAAGAGTGCAACCCTGGCGGATGTTTAATGGAATTAACTTTACAATTAGCAATCATTATGATTGGTAAACAAATTTTAAACGCATTAATTGAAAACGTTGTCCCTCTTCTCCAAAAAATCTACAATAGTTTTAAAATCAAAATGGAATTGAAAAATTTATCAAATGGTGAAAAAGTTATCGTCAGTTGCAACCAATGGACTGAAGACTACAAACTTTTAGATTTATAATCCCAAAATTTATTTTCGGAATATCTAGAAATGGGTAATTTTTTTGAATTTTTATTTTTTGTTTAATTAAATTTGAAATTCATAGTTTTGCAATATGGATTTGTCACAATTTTTGTAGCTGCATTTCCTCTAGCTCCACTTTTCGCTTTTTTGAATAATAGCTTCGAGATGCGTTTAGACGCAAAAAAATTTATCAGATATTACCGTCGGCCAGTACCTGAACGTGTGAAGAATATCGGCGTTTGGATGCCGATAATGGCAATAATCAGTCGAATTTCCGTTGTTATAAACGCTTTCATTATCGCTTTTTCCTCACATTTTGTTCCTAAGTTGGTGTTTATGATAGAAGAAAGTCTTGACGGAACCGAAAATGGTTTTCTTGAATTCACTTTAGCATATTTTGATACTTCCGATTTTGAAAATGGAACAGCACCTGAAAATTCAAGTTATAATGTTTCTGTTAGTCGATATAGTGAATATCGAAATCCGCCGAATGTTACTGGAAGTTTAATTAAATATAAACGGCCAGTAATTTATTGACATATTCTTGCAGCGCAATTAGCTTTTGTTGTGGCGTATCAAAATGTTGTTACTTTAGTTGTAACAATAGTGGAATGGTTAATTCCAGATGTACCGAGAAAGTTGAATGATCAAATCAAAAGGGAAGCGTATATTTTTGGCAAATAAATCTTTTCTAACAGTATCAAAATTTAACAATTTGGTAAAATTGGTTCATTTTTGAAATATTCATTGTTACAACCAACTTCAATAATAAATACTTTTATTTTATTTTAATTGTTTCAAAATTTTGATTTTAGTCACAAAAATTTGACAAAGTTATTATAACTTTAACATGCTTTCAATGATATTTAAATGCAACACATTTTCCGATATCAAATTAATGTAAGATTATAGGGAAACTGTCAGAAACGACACTTATTTAAATAGGTCTCAGTTTTCAGACCATTTTAACCTTTTAATACTGAAAAATATTATAGATCTAAACCCTTTTGAAAGAATGTTATAATTATTGGAACTTTGCACCGCTCATATCAATTTTTTTTAAGACGAGATTTAAATTTTCCAAATTATTAAATCTAGGAAATAATATTTATTATGAAAAAAACTTAGAACGTTGAATATTCCAAAAGTAAACAAATCTAAACTAGTTGAGTAAATTTTGAATTTATACAAGAATTATTTAACAAAAATGCCTAAAATGTCAACTTCACGCTAGATTTTTCAATTTTTGCACACATGCATAAAATTGCATTAGAAACAAGTTTTTCAAATAAAATTTTTCCAAATTCAGCCTAGGAACGCCAGTTCCAGTTATTCACTGAAAGAAATGTTAAATTTGCTGACAAACGAACGCCGCTTAATCACGTTTGTTATTGTCATTTTTTATCCAATTTAAAGCAAAAACTGATCTCTATATCAAATTTCAACTAAAAGTTATAATAATAAAAAATACCATATGAAACCCACTCATGGTAGGTGACTCTGTATATTCCGATAATTATTTAGAAAACAATTTGGGTTGCCCATGAAACATCATTTATTTGTACATTCAGAAAAGTTTCTGATAGAATCGAACAGAACAATTTTTTATGAACGTTCATAAAACGCTCGTCGACAATTGTTCAAAGAAGGATGAACATAGAACGGTTCTAGAAGTGTGTACCTGCTATCTAAAAGCTGTCCATAAATGAACCAAATTTAACGGAACTTATAATGAAATTGATATTAAACAAAATTTAGACAGCAGATCCCAATTAAGACTCGTTGAATGTCATTTAACTTTTAGTAGCCCCTTTTAGGATTTGCAAGATTTCTAATGAAAGAAACAAAAAAGCAATTTCAAAAAGTAAGCTTTGGCTTTGCTCTCATTCGTTCTTTATTTTTTTCTAGACAAAAAGAAAACAACGTCGACATTACCTGCATGACCTAATGTCATTAGCAAACTCTGAATATTCTAATGTTTTCAATAAAATTTTATTTTGCTTTTATGACTAATAAATTATGTTTTCCCATTGTAAAAAAAAATTTACAACCACATACGGAACTCTATAAACAAAAGGATATAATTATGAATGAATATGTATTCATATCAATTTTCTCACAATAAATGTTTTTCCTACTGGTTTATTACAACATAAATAATAGCACATATTAACAACTTTTCTAATATTATCAATCATGTCTTTGCATAAATAAAATTAAAACCCGCTTCTTTCACCTTTTGAATGGAGAAAAAAATCACTTGCCTGCCTCTTATATGTATAGTAGAATAATCAACTTCAGACAGAACTTACAGTAAGTCTAATAATACTTAGTCTACAGTTTTTTTTTCCAAAATAATATCAATTAACAATTGGTGTAAAGCATCAAAGTTTGGTTGTTTTTTTTAACTCTGGTAAGAATTTCTAAAATTTACTGAATTGATTACTGAAATAAAATTTCATTCTAAAATCCAGACAGATCCTAGTTGTAGTAAATAAAAAGAAAAAATTTCTTTATAACATTTTGAAAAAGTTTTTCCGTTTAAACTTTGTCTCTTCCAAATGCTTTTCAATCATAAAAACTTTAGCTAGGCTCTAATTAGCTATTCAGATATTTGATGAATCTCACGCTTTACTGGCTGGTTATAGAAATTAGCTTAAGAAATAATAACAACAAAAGAAATCAATCACTACCATCTTCATTTATTTTAAAATTAATAATCTTGTTTTGTATGCAATAAGTTCTATTTTCTTTCTTGTAGATTTTTCTTGAAAAATGGCTGTAAGTTGGTTCCAGCATTGGAACCCTCCTCCTAGCATATTTCCGGATAATTTTCACGCCCCGTTTGGTAATCTAAGTCATCATGAGAAAAACGGTGAGTTAATGAAGGGCAATGAATGTCAAAAGCATACTTAACATAATAGCAACGTAACAAATTGTTTACAGATCAAGGTGAAAAAAAATACCTATCTGATTAGAAATTTTTTACTTGACAGAGAAAGGTAAATGAATAATTATTATTTTTAATTTGTTAGCGATTAATCAATCAGAATTGAATTAAAGATAATGTGTGATCACAATTACATAATTATTAAAAATAAAAAAACTTTTTTCGATACAATGATTTTCTATATTTAATAGGAATTGAAATTTTAAGTTTAATTGTTGTTTTTAGGGATATAAATAATTTCATGGATGAAATGAAAGCATTGATTTGGTTGTTTTTGGCATTCTTGCATAATTCTATTTTTTTTTCTAATTTAACTAAGATTTTATTTTCTTAATATTTTAGTTAATTCAACAAGAATTAAATATTTAATTAAATTAATCTAATTTTATATAGTCTATTGTTTTAATCAGTAGCTGCATGAATAATCAATAAGTTGTGGTTAAGAAAAATAAGCACTCACTTCATATTAACATATCATTTTAGCAATTTATTTAATGTAAAGCTTCAATTGACTTTCATTATAAAATTTCCATCATGGCAAGCAAAAATACTAAATATTGCTCAATCCTACAGAAATATTTGTTAATTTTAAATGAGAACAGATAAACTCTCTTTTACTTCCAAAATCGCTGTAAATTTGTGAATTAAAAACCAAAATAAAACATGTTAAATCGATGTAAAGAACTGTTTTCGTTACGACTTGAAATTTTTTTTATAAATTGAGTTCTGTTGTGAACAATTTTTGAAGTGGCATTTTGTTTGCTTTCGTGCGTCATAGTCATATTTGATTATACAGGGTATTTCATTAGTATTATAGTATTAGTATTAAATTATTCTACTTTGTTTTTTAAAGTAACACTGAATTTATTTCGGAATATTTTAATTTTACTCTGAATTTTTTATTAAATTTTTTTTTAATGGGTTTTAAATTGTTTGTTATTGACTTTTTTTGAAAGAAAGTTTCATTTGTAACTTCACAAAAAAATTAATATTTTTTGTATTTCATTCTAGAATAAAATAGGATTTTGAGTGCACAAAGCTAGAGCAATGATTTATAATATTCTTTAAGAAAAATTCGAAAATATCATTTAATAACATTTTGTTTCCTTATGCCAATTTTTACATATTTCAAATTTTATTTTGTTGTTTTCTTTCTTTTGATATATTTATAAGCTATACCTAATTGTTTCTACTTTTGAGTTTTTTGGTTTTTTAAATAATTATTCAATTACCAAAATTTTCTCAATAATTCTTCTATCAAGAAAATCCACATGAAATTGATTACTTTTTCAAAAAAAATCAAATATTTTGAAAACTGAAAAAACAGGTAGATTTATGCTACATCAAAAGAAAGCAATTTAAATAGCGTATTAAAATATGGAACGTATTATTTAAAAAAAAAAAAGTTTCAAGTGTTTGAGAAAAATCATTGTTTTTTCGGGCGTTTCAAAATTTTCTTCACAGAATAGTTTAGAAAGTTGTTTCAGCTAAATTTAATTTTATTACTATAACACAATGACCAACTGTACGCTTTTATTCTGAAGAGTTGCATATGAATTTTTTTGGAAAAAAGTCAATAACTCAAACAACTGATGAACAATTTAAACAAAACAAAAACGTTTGAATAATTAATTTTAAGCATTTTTCAGATATTTTAAAATAAATAAAATGTTTCGGTAAAAAAACAAAGTTGCTTAGACTTCCGATCAAACCGGAAATGGTTATAATGTGAATATATTTTTTAAATATGGGATCTAAAAAACAAATTGACATTCCTTATTTACATTTTTTTCAAATTCATCTACAACGCTGTAATTTTCCGAGCCGATACTAATGAAACACCCTGAATACAAAACATATCTCCGATTTATTCAACTTTATAAACGAAGACAAATGTTGCATTAAAAAAAAATTCAAAGTAAATCATAATTCTCCGCTTACTGACTGTGAGATTTCTTTCATTCTTAAAAAAAAGCCATGAAATTGGCAGATGTCAAACAACAAATGTAATAAAATCTAAGAACTCAAAAACAACTGTTTATTAAAAATTAAACAACACACGTTATGCATGCATTTTATTTTTTTCAATAATTCACGCATTTTATGAGCCAATAAACTTTCACATTTTTTGTCAAACTTCTACCAAAAAATAATTAAAAATTTACTTTCACGCAGATTTTTGTGGTAACAAATTAAAGAACATAATATTAGCTAATTCAATGACAATAAATGTGAATGAGATTTGTTTTCAGTGAACAAATATGGCCATTTATCCAGTCTTCTTCCATTTTTCCTTCATCTGGGTCTGATCGAACCACCTTTGCAACTACCTCTCCCAGAATATGAACCAATCGAGCAAACTGGACCTTTTGTAACATGGTACCAATGGAAAACTGTAGATTATGAATTTCTAACCGAAGAAGATCGTTTCAATGCTTTAGCAAACAATGATTTTATCCCTGAAAACAACTTACCTTTAGGTTTAGAAGTTTACAAAGATCGTATTTTTGTTACAATGCCCAAATGGAAGCCTGGAGTTCCAGCAACGTTGGCTGTTATTCCAAGTAAACCCAAAGAATTGTCTCCAAAGCTAGTACCATATCCTAGTTGGAACTACCACAATAGAAGTAAGATATAAAACAAAAAATAAAATAAAATTTTAATTAAAAAAAACTCTAGAAACATGTCAAGGCTTAACTTCTGTCTTTCGTATCCAAGCTGACACTTGCGGCCGTTTATGGGTTTTAGATTCCGGTCAAGTTAACGTTACCACAGATGCCCAACAAATTTGCCCTCCACAAATCTTCATTTTTGATCTTAAAACTAACCGTTTAATCCTCCGCTATGAACTTCCAAGCGAATTTATTAAAGAAGATGGTCTTTACTCTAACATCGCTGTGGATATTCGCGACAATGATTGTGTCAATGTGCACGCTTATTTAACAGACGTCTGGCGCTATGGATTAGTAGTTTTCAGTTTAAAAACATTACGGAGTTGGAGAATTACCGACCATCTCTTTTACCCTGAACCTTTAGCAGCAGCTTACAACCTCCATGGATTAGAATTCGAATGGGTTGATGGTCTCTTTGGCATGTCTTTAAGTCCATACAATCGCAAAGCGCAAGACAGAATACTTTATTTTCATCCCATGTCAAGTTTCCGCGAGTTTTTCGTTAAAACATCGGTAATTTGTAACGAAACTGGTTGGAGTGATGTTAAAGATGCTTTTAAAGTTATGGGACAAAGTCGTGGACGATTTGGGCATGTTTCAGCTAGCGGAATGGATAGAAATGGAATAATGTTTTTTAATATGGTAACAAGAGATACCATAGGATGTTGGGATTCAAGAAAACCATACAAAAGAGATAATCTTGGAATTATAGCGAAAAGTACCAAAACTTTAGTTTTTCCTAACGATTTAAAAATTGATAATGAAGAAAGACAAAGCGTTTGGGTTTTGTCTAATAAGTTGCCATTTTTTTTATACAGAGAACTGAATAAAAGTGAATTTAATTTTAGAATTATGTCGGCGTTTGCTGACGAAGCCATAAAAGGGACGATTTGTGATCCGGATTTTAGACATTATGATACGTTTAGGAGTTTTCCGGATGGAGAGGATTGCTACTGAAGTGATAACTTATTCAATAAACCTTATATTTTGTACTGTGGAGTTTTATTAAAAAAAATTTAAATAGTCGTAAGGTAGTGTATAGTTGGTTGCATTCAAAGTTTGTCAGGGGTAAAAATTGAAAATGCTCTGTATAATTTGTCTTTTTCTATGGGATTCCCTGGTCACAAGCAATTAAGTCAATTGTTGAATCTAACGTTTTGACAATTCCTTTTATCCTTGCAATTTTTATTAATTTTTAACAATTTCTTGTTTTCTGAAAACGTTGGAATAAACGAATGATTTTCATCACATCCCTGAATTGACCAAAAATCTTTTTAAATACAAATCAATTCTTCTGCTGGCAAAATTTGATAACATACAGACCTTCATATTTGCTGCTGATTCATTGCAAAGAAAAATAAGATGAACTTTAATTTTATGAGTAGGTGTCAACGTTTAGAAATTTTAATTCTCGGTTTTTCACAACGATTAAACCCACACTTTTAATTAAAATACATCCAGTAGTTTCTTCTTCGTAAACAAATTAATAAGTCAGTCTGCTATCTCTAAATAAACAACGTTATATCTCTTCTATTAATAAACATTACTGACAGTGAACAAGATGTCTTACACTTTGGTTTTCTTCATATTTTTATATATCGGTATATTTGTTCAAAGTGAGGACATGTGTCATTGTGTCCCATATTACCTTTGCCAAGCAGACGGAACCATAAAACAAGGCGGACAAGATATTATTGACATAAGGTTAGTTGAAGTTACTAATCTATAGTCTAACTTATAAAATTCTAGATCAGGTCGTGAATGCTCATCGTGTAAATGTACCGAAATAACTGACACTTGCTGTAAAGTACCATCTCCTCCCGCGTCTTATTCTTGTGGTAAAAGTAACCCACAAGGTGTAGGTTTTAAGATAAGTTCAGATAGTGAAAATGCACTATTTGGGGAATTCCCATGGATGATTCAAATTTTCCAAGATGGAAGTTATCGCTGTGGAGGCTCGTTAATCCATCCTTCTGTCGTCCTTACAGCTGCTCATTGCGTAAAATTTACAAACAAGACGTATACTGTACGAGCTGGAGAGTGGGATCAATCAAATACATTAGAATTTTACAAACACCAAGACAGATCCGTCTCATCAATTAAAATCCATAAAGACTTTCAAGAAAAAATCTATTACTACGATGTAGCATTACTTTTTTTAGAACGTCCGTTAAATTTATCCGCTAATATACAAATAATCTGTTTAGTGGCATCTGATTATGAAATTACAAATAAAACTTGCATTGCTACTGGTTGGGGTAATAGTCGTTACGGTCCAAATCAAAACGGCAGTGACATTTTAAAAAAAGTCGAACTTCCGACTATTGAACAAAAGAAATGTCAAGAAATGTTGAGGAAAACACGAGTAGGTCCTTATTTTAATCTTCACGAATCGTTTATTTGTGCTGGTGGCGAAAAAAATAAAGATACTTGTACTGGGGATGGAGGGGGACCATTAATGTGTCCTATTGAAGAAGACGAAGACGTTTATCAACAAGTAGGAATTACTTCTTGGGGAATTGACTGCAATGTAGAGGAAGAACCCGGGATATATGCAAAAATAGCAGCTGCCAGAAAATGGATTGACAGAGAAATGAAAAAGAAAAAATTGGACATCAATTATGACTTCCAGAAATTGTAATATTATTAACAAGAAATCAGTCGCAGTCTTTTGTTCTTTAAATTTTTTAGAACCTATAGTTTTTATTGTGCTTTTAGCTACATCTCCTCTAGGACTGTGGTAAGATTTTATCATTAAAAATCAAGGAAAAAATGCAATTGTCTTTTAATTTCCCAACATCATTAGAAAACATGTGAAACGTGCTATAAATACGCAATAAATAAAAATTGGCACGCTTAATTGGTCCTATTCAATGTGCTCTTTTTTTTTCTATATACATGAACTATAATTGGTAACAATAGAAAAACAACTTTATAATCTAGAACTAAGTACCCTAACCTGAGTTTTAAAAAATACAAAAATAAAAACTAATAAAGTTATCACGATTGCATCTGAAAAGAGAGACATTACAGATCTTAAAACCTAAATTTGATTGTATTCCAAACACAATTTAAATCAGTCCTCTAATCGATCGCATCTCGACAAAAATTTTTAACAGTATTGCTTTAATAAAATAAAAGTGCCCTAACTATCCTTTTCAATTAAATCAGCATGATCCAAAGAATCCAAAGTATCGTTTGAACTAGAATGAGTCAGATCTGTTAATTCGTCGAGATGCTTTTGTCGTTTTCGGACATTCCAATGAAGACATTCTGCTAAAGAATCAAACCAATCGGAGATTTGATCTTGAGCACAAATACTAGGAACAGGATATATCGATGTAGTCACTCTTAAACTGAAAAAAAAAAACACTAATTAAAATCATTTTTATCACTACCACCACCACCACCACCGTTGAAGCGCCCTTTACCACAAAAAACAAATATAAATAAAACACACCTATCCCCTGGTTTTAACTCTTGATGATGTCTCCCATCGAAACAAACATAAGCTGAACTCCTAGCTTCTGGATTAGGTGTTATCTGAAAGAAAAATTAGATTGTTTTATATATGAATAAAAAAAAATTGGGCATTTCTTAAACGGTGGTGATGGTAGGTCAACAGTAGATGAACCTACCTGTCACCATGTAACAACTCTTGTCGATTTCTACCATCGAATGAAACCCATGATGTATTGCGGCTATCGGGCGAAACCGATATCTAAATTATTTCAACAATTAAGCTGAAGAAGATATCTTGTTAAGTTAAAACCCCAGCTTACCTTTAACTCTACGCCTGCTGGTACAACAATAGGCCGGAAACTCAAAGAATGTGGACAAATAGGCGTAACCATGATTGCTGGAACACTGGGATGTATCATAGATGCTCCTGCTGCTACCGCATAAGCCGTACTTCCTGTCGGCGTACTAACAATCAACCCATCACCTTGTACCGAAGTGATATGTTTTCCATCCAAGAATAAATCAATATTGGAGAGATACGGCGATGGTCCTCTATCTACTACTACTTCATTCAAAACCAATAAATTCGTTGGTTGTTTTGTTGTTTTTTTCTCATCATCTCCTTTTCTCATTATAATACATCGAAGACGACTGCGTAATGTTAAAGCAGCATTACCTTCCAACACATTATTTACTTGTTCTTGAAAGTTATCAAATTGAAATGGTGTTAAAAATCCTAATGAACCAAGATGAAAAGCCATCACTGGTGGTACCGATTGTTGGAATAAATGACTGGCATAAAGAAGAGTACCATCACCGCCTAAACAAATGATAAAGTCAATTTTATCAGTGAGATCGTCTTTGCCATCGCGGAAAGTCATTAATTTGTCTTTGATGGTAGCGAAAGCGTTATACTGATCGAGAAGAGGATCTTCAAGAACTGCGGCTTCGACGAAAACCAACATCCGCTTTTCCTGTCAAATTAAAAATTAAATTTCAAATTTCTACAAATAAAAAATAAAATTAAAAAATCGAATGGAAAAAAGTTGGCTAAGTTATCTTGATTACTTCTGAAGCTATAAATTTTTCTGTAGGTCTATTTACAGGTTGGTTCATGTTCGATAGTTTCATGGGTTTCTTATACAGGCTGTCCCACGAACAAGTGCAAATATTTTAATCATAGATCAAGAATTAAAAATTAATCGATCCGTATTTTTTATTTTTTCAAAATATATTTTTAGTTCTTAATCTATGGTTAAAATAAGTGCACTTGTTCGTGGGACACTGTATATTAGACCATCGCACAAAAAAACGAATGATACATTCTCGTGCTAGATTTTTGAGACGAATTCAATGTTTTAGTTACTTCTGGGCTATTGTCTTTTGTTTTGGAATTACAGCGCTTTTTTGTTTTTTTGTAATTTCAATGGAATGCTGTAACTTTTTTGTTTTGAAACTTATTTAAAATTTAAAAACTAATACTGATACCGATTTTTATGGAAAATAAAATGAGGTTATTGAGAATTTTTTATATACTCTTATTTTCGAAATAACTTAAATTATATTTTTTAAATGGAATGCATAGTTGGCCATGATTTGTTGTTTTCTGTTTACGGAAATATTAATATTATTAATTCTTCGTTTGAAAACCGTTGATTCATTGTGAGAAGCTTCTGTAGATAAATCTCAAATTATGATATTTTTTGCTAGTCATAGAAACTACCATTCAAACTGAGCAAAATTTCTTAAAAATGTTACAAATTATTTAATATCTCAAAAATATGAAAAGTAGATGTATTATGTGATATATCAAAAGATTCAAATTTGAATAATGAACAAAATGCTGTGATAAATTATAGGGTGTTTCATTTGAAAAAACTGACTTTAGGCTATTTGAAATATCAAGAAGTTAAGCTGACAAAAAAATATTTTGCTTCATTGTATGCAAAAATAATTTAGAACAGCATCTAGCTCACTATTTTTTCTTTGTGTTCACCAAATTTCACTTTGTTATTACACACATACATATTGAAATATTTTGCAACAAAAATTAATAACTCAAAATTTCCAAAAGTTTTTGCAAAAACTAATATAACCTCAAGAACGTCTTTTCAAACTTATTTAAAAAAGTTGATAATAACGGCTGTAGGTTATAAAAAAAAGCAAAATAATATTCATTTCCGGTTAAACCGGAAGTAGAATAAAAGTCAAAATATTTTTAAAATGTAGAGTTTGAGACACCTCTTGATTCTTATTATTTTTTTTTTTTTTTAATCATCATCAGCCTGTATAAAAAATTTAGAAAAAATAATTCAAGTTTTCTTTATAAAATTTCGAAAAAACATAGTCGCGTCTAGAGGGGAAAAATTACATCTTTTTAGATAAAATAGTATACGAGATTATGAATTTAAAAACCCAAAATTGATCTATGCTTTTTCAAAATTTTCATTGCTTTATACCCTGAAAACTCAATGTTTCCTTTCATTTTTATTCTAGAAAATTTAGGCTTTGCATTGATAAAATCCAATATACTCATAGTTTTTTTTTCTACAGTATTCTTTATGTCTTGATGCTTTAAGAAATCAATGCTCAATTGATCAATCAAATTCTTCTTAAATCTGAATCTGAAGCTGAGTTTGCAAATCATAAAACATTTTATCATAAAGTTTTAATAATTTTTCATCTCTTACATAAAAAAAAAGACTAATAACAACATTTACATTTGCAGATAAAGAAACAAGATATTTTGACTTTGATTTTTTGCTTCCTAAGGCTACTATGATTTTTTTTACATTTACAACAAAAAATTAAGAATTGTTAAAAACATAAAGAGAAAGAATTTAAATTATATATTTTTGGAAATGGAAAAAAAGTAGCAATATTTTTAATGTCATGGCCAATTTTTCATTTGAAAAAACGTAACTTCAGTTTATATCCTAAAAAATGAAAAGATATAAAAAACTATCAATTACGTCATTCTATTCTACGTTAAAAATGGTATCAGTATTAGTTTCTACATTTTGGATAAGTTTGAAAATCAAAAAGTTACAACATTCTATCAAAATCTCAAAAAAAAATCGAAAAAGCGCTATAACTTCAAAACAAAAGACAATAGCGCAAAACTGATTAAAGCAATGTATCATTCGTTTTTTTGTGTGATGGTCGGATATATAAGAAACCTATGAAAACAATAGAATACGTAACGAACCTGTACGAAGCTATTTTGAGACATAAAACTATGACAGATAAGTCTAAAAAATGAATTTTTTTAGAACGTGCTCTATTTTTAAAAAAAATCAAGACTCACTCATTCCTGTGTCACACTACATAAATATATTTCCCAATAAGAAACATTTCCCTGTATGTTTTCGATATTTTACTTATCAAAAAATGCTGATAAATCATGCACATATTTATAAATTTGCAAAAACCATTCAATATCTCAACGTGACAAACTCGTGTCCAAATATCAGTCTCTCACGTACACACAATATTATCCAAAATACAAATATTTAATAAATAAATAAATAAATACCTCGATAAGCCATTGCACTAATTGTACAAAAGGCAGATGAACTGATGCATCTCTCACTTTTTTGATGACAAGAACAGTAAGAGGTGGTTTGTACCATGTTAATCTTTGACTTGCCGGATCCTGGATAGTCCTGTAAAATTAAATTTACATTTATACTAATTTCAAGGTTATTATAATCAATATCCTATTTACGTAAAACTATTGTTTCCAATGACAACAAAAATTAACACAAACCTGTATTGATACTTAGGAAAATTGCAATTATTATTAATCTCGTTTTCAAAACCCAAAGGACCTACAATCACATTTCCATTCGCCACCATTTTTTTTGTATTAAAAAAAAAGTCAACACAACACTAATATCACAGCTAATTAATAATACAGTTATGGTATTATTATTTTTTAAATTTGATTTTAACGAAGACCAAAACCGCACTGGACCTTTTGCTTAATTTCAATCATTGTTTAATTAAAGAAAAAAAAATAATAAAATAAAGAAACCGTCCGCTCCGCGACGCTGACTACAAAGATATGATTATAAAATTTGAATGATGAACGCACGCACAAGTCGCCTGTAAAATGACCTCCGGTGATATCGATGAAAAAATTAACTCAACAGGATCGTATTAAGGAAAATTTTTTGCGGGAAAATCAACCTTATCACTACACGTTTATTTTATTTACCTAATTTAAAACTGAAGCAATTTCACGGTTCTTTTTGATAATAAATGACTTGACAAAATTTTCTCACAGTGATTATTATCAAACGATGACTCTTCTAGAATGACTTTCATTGTTTACGTAAACAGACGATTCTATCAAATGTAACTTCCGTCTTTTGTTTGGTTAATAAGATTTTTTTGTGGGTTGACCCCAATATATTGGCAATTTTTCCTTTAATCATTTTTTTCCTTCAAGTTATATAAATCTAATGAAGCATTTTGATAACGTTATGCAATATCAATGCGAAAAACAAGTTTGTTTATGAATCACACTTGAGTCTTTATTATTTGCAAATATGGACAAAAACAAGGACGTTAGAAAATACGAGGATCATCTGTTATACTGGCAGCTAAGGAGTTGTGACTACATGATTTAGTCATTAAAAAAAAATGCAAATCATTATTGTCTCTTCATGACAATTTGTCTTCAGCCAAATCCATAGAGGCTTCAGTTCAATTATTTCTTTGCACCAAAAAATGGATTCATGGAGAAAAGAGTTTGTATCTAAATTATTTGACAAATATTCTAAAAGATATCAATAGAGAATATTATGATATAAGAGCATAATGGAGTCTTTCTAGCACGCGCAGATTTAAGAACACGAGGCTTGTCGTTTTATCATGACATTATGATGCAACCAACATAAAAATAAAATTTCGTACTACATTCTAAAGATAAAAGCTTTGATAAAATGCCCTTCACCGCATTTCTTCTTTATCAAACGAACTTAGTTTTGGAGGGTTTTCCGGATTAGCAAAGAATTTATTTTTATAGTTAATAAATTAAAAAAAAAAAAAAATTAACCAAAACGTTCTTTTAATAATATGAATGTGGTATTGAGTCACGGCCAATAATTTCTTCTTATCGTCAATAAAATATATTATTCATAGGAAAAATCTGTTGGTGTCTGTCCAATAGAAAACAGATGCAATCAACGTCTTATCACTGAATATAAACGATTAACCAATTAGAAACAAATACCAATGAAATGCATTTCTACAGGATGTGTCACGCTAGAGGAAACGATCAATATCTCAATTATTAGTCGAAATATGGAAATATGTTTTAGATAAAAGTTTTCTCAATTTTAATGGTGTATCTTTCTAATTTAGTTTCTAATATACCGAGTGTTCAATTTAGTCTGTACAGGGTGGTTCGTTTTCTATTGTTTTCATAGGTTTCTCATATATCCGAGCATCACACAAAAAAACAAATGATAGATTCATGGGCCAGATTTTTGAGACAAATTTAATATTTTAATTACTTTTGCACTATTGTCTTTTGTTCCGAAGTTACAGCGCTTTTTTCATTTTTTTGAATTTTCTTAAAAATGCTGTATTTTCTTTAGTTTTGAACTTATTTAAAATGTGAAAAATGTTGGTAATCAAGATTTTCGCATAGAATAGATAGATGTAACTAATTTTTTTTTCTTTTTTGAGATATAAACCAATTTACATTTTTTCAAATGAGACGGAGCGTTAGTCATTCTTAATTTTTGAGTTGGAAAACTATAAAAAATCATAATAGCTTTTGGAAGCAAAAAATCAAAGTCAAAATATTTTGTTTCTTTATCTGCAAATGTAAATGTTATTATTAGTGTATGCTTTTTTATGTAAGAGATGAAAAATTATTAAAACTTTGAAAAATATGAAATGATAAAATGTTTAATGATATGCAAACACAGTTTCCAATAATTTATGTTGTAAAAATTAGCTAATGATAACGTCAGTCCGACAAAAAAAACTTAACGATTTAAGAAGAATTTGATTGATCAATTGAGCATTGATCTTTTAGAACATCAAAACCTAAAGAATACTATAGAAAAATTAAAAAAATTGAGTGTATTGAGTTTTATCAATGCGAAGCCCAAATTTTCCAAACAAAAATGAAAGGAAACATTGAGTTTAGAAACGTTGGGTTTCTAAAAATAGAAAAAAAATTAAATTTTTCAATTTCATAATCTCCCATACTATTCTATCTAAAAAGATGTAATTTTGAGTAGATGTAATTTTGAGTTCATTTCTTAAAATATTTTCGAGACTTTTCCCCTCTCAGAAGCGACTGTTTTTTTTTATTTTATAACGAAAACTCGAAATTTTTCCAATATCTGTTCAAGAAAACATATCTCAACTATATATTTCCGTAAACAGAAAAAGACAATAATTTTTTCAAAATCATGGCCAACTATTTTTTCCATTTAAAAAATGTAACTTCAGTTTATATTTCAAAAATAAGAAGATATAAAAAATTGTCAATTACATCATTCTGTTCTACGTTAAAAATGGTATCAGTATTAGTTTCTACATTTTGGATAAGTTTGAAAACCAAAAAATTACAACATTTTATCGAAATCTCAAAAAAAAAATCAAAAACAATAGCGCAAAATCAATTAAAGCACTGAATTTGTTATAAAAAACTAGCACTATCATTCGGTTTTTTTTTGTGTGATGGTCGAATATATGAGAAACCTATGAAAATCATCGAAAATGAACCACCCTGTGCATGACTTTGGCTTTCTTGATATTTTATTAAATTTGTTTCACTAATGCTTTCAAAATACACAAACAAATTTGAATTTTGTTTGTTAAGGTCAATGTTTCCTCCTTACTTTTTGTTTATTTCTATAAGAAATAAGTAGTTACAATCTAACTTTTCCAAACAATCAATCTCAGTAGACAAATACAAAAAGCATGTTCAAATTTTTTTATACAAATGACTTAAACCGATAACCTTAACCAAACAATAAACAAAAATAAAAACTCAAAACTGAAACAAAAGAATAATTACTTGAAATTTAAAAATCTGTATAAAAATTAACAATTTTTACTTTACGATAACACGAAAATCTAAATTTCGTTTAATCTGACACTGACACAAATTTTTCAACAAAAACTATTTATAACAATCAATAATTATCGCAAAAACATACTAATAAAGAGTCATTGCTAAGTTTTGATAACAAATACTTACATGACCATAGCGGAATTTTTCATAATACGACCACATGGTCCAAACTGTTGAATAGGTGACGGAGCGTTTAAAGATCTCGTCCTTCTGTAAAAAAAATTGTTGGTGAAAAAACAGAAATTATGAAAATAATAGAAAATTACTTAATGGACGGTGGATCTAACAAGCTCATACAGCGCGTAAAGTTGTTGTTGCGCATATCTGAGACGAGATAAAGAAACACTAAACCACAACGAAAGTTTAACTGATTTGTTTATTGTACAATCCAGAAATAAAACTACATGCAGTGTGAGGTTCGGAATTGAGATTAATTAAATTTAGAAAATCAAAGGGGTAAGGATTAAGTGATAACATTTAAATTATAAAATTGAAATCAAACGGTATTATCTTATATGTACAAATAAATAAAGTAAATATTATAAAAATGAAAAAAAAACAGATTCCGGTACCGGGAATCGAACCCGAGCCTCCTGGGTGAAAGCCAGGTATCCTAGCCACTAGACCATACCGGATAATATGTAACATTACACGTGCAACGATAAATATAATACAGTTGCTAAGATAAATGACATTTTAATCTTTTATTTTTAGAAAAATTTATTAAAGTCAAATAACTTACGGCCAAGTGCCTGACCGTCTTCTACGTTGTCTGACTTTGTGAATTTCCCCTTCGCACACCGATTTAGTGTCAGAATCAGCGATTTTCTGTTTATGCAAACAGGCCAATCTGAATTCTAACCTGTCAGCTTTCCTGCATTGATGTAAAATGGATAAATCCACATCTGAACCGGCCCATAACGATGCCATCATCACGTAAAACACTCCACAACACTCCAAAGATAATTTTTTTGTTGTTTTTTGAAAACTAGGTTAAGTTAGGGACGTTGACATTTTGACTAGGTTAAGTAACAGCACCAAATTAGGAGAAAATTTGGAAGGTTTTGAAAAAGGTGTCAGGCACTTATAACTGCAGGTGTAATTACGAAGGGTCGGAATGTTTTCGAGTACACGTCATTTTTGTACTGACAGATATTTGACAAGTGACAGACTATTGATAGGAACAACTGTGATTTACCAAAGAGAAATCATGGAAATCTAATTTGAACTTAATTGGAATTTTGTAAAATTACATTAATTACTAACAATTATAGGTTTAAAATATAATGTATATAATTGAGGAAGGTACACACATCGCGATGAAGATTTCTATGACAAAAAAACCTTGAAGAATGTTTTGTTTGTACTAGACATACCTAGTCAAAATAGTAGAAATCTATTCTTAATCCATATATGGATAATTTAGTTGATTAAAAATTGAACACTGAAAATAGAAAAAAGTTGCGATGGCCGGGAATCGAACCCGGATCAACTGCTTGGAAGGCAACTATGCTGACCATTACACCACCATCGCACTTGCTTTATCAACCCCTCTCTAGGGAAAAGAGCAGTAAGCAACGGAATTTTTATTTTGTTTTGGTTTTTTTAAACAATATTTTTTAATTTTTAACTAATTTTAACATTAATAAAACAAACTTGTTATATTAATACAAACTTTCTGTTTTTGATTGTCAATAATAAAAACAAAAATAGTAAGTTTAAAATGTGTAAAGATAGATAAGTTATTTATTTATTAAAATATGAAACATAGATTAACTAAATATTTAAATATTCAATCAAAACTGATGTTTGGACTTGAAATTACATCAGAAGAAATTGTAGCTACGCAATCCGGTATGGTCTAGTGGCTAGGATACCTGGCTCTCACCCAGGAGGCTCGGGTTCGATTCCCGGTACCGGAAAATTTTTGAAAATTAATTAAAAATAAATAAGCAACCACCAATACACAAATGTATTCAGTTGTAATCTATAGCACAATTTTTTAAAGAAAAATTTCAAGATTCGACTACAAATGCTTTTAAAATAATGTGATAATAAAAGTTATATGGTCAATATTTTTATTGTTTATCTTTTTTTTTTTATTAGAACAAAACTATTATATGAATATGAATAAGTGAAGGTAAAAAAGTGCAAACAACATTACTGATTGTTAATGATCGAACAAAATCCTTAATTCAAGGACAATTCCGTGCATTTTATCAATGCTAGAAATAAATATTCAATTTCTGATATTACAAAATGTACCAGAGATAAGATTAGATCAAATTTAATTCTAATTTTGGCTTAAAAGAATGAAATAATTATAGAATTCAAAAATTGTATTCTATTTCTCCAAAAATATAGCAAAAAGATAACAAATAGTTGCGTATATTACAGATAATAATAAAAAAAAACTCTTTTTTTTTAATCAGAATCTGTTAAAAAAAGCTTTGCACTGCCCGGGAATCGAACCCGGGTCGCAAGAATGGGAATCTTGCATGATACCACTACACCAGCAGTGCTTATTACATAAGGCCCTTTAACCAGTATTTGAACTATACAATTTCCTTATTGTTAAATTTACCCTAAAATACAAACTTAATATTATTATATTAATAATTTTAAATCACAAAAATCACAAAATTATAATCTGAAATTTAATAAAAATTTTGTGTGAAATGCATCAGAACGTTAAATTTAATTCTATTCAATCTAAAAAACAATTCTATTTCTTGTTCACTTTTTCGTCCTTGTGATATGCAATCTGAATCTTCTCATTATTAACCGGAATCATCAATTTAAAGAGAGTGAAACAGGACATGGGTTTTTACATATTCAATAATGGAAAAATTGGAATAATTAATTTGGGGAAAATTTTGGTTGTTTTATCAGGAGCGTAACTACCAGTGTTCCATGCATTCCATTAAACAAGGGCCCGAAGCCATTAGAGGCCCGATAGGTCTTTTCCGAAAATCGTTTTTGCTGTTATAAAAGTCTTCATTGATTGAGTGTAGTATTTCCCACAGACTTTTCTATGAATCATAACAAATCTGTCCTTATTCAAACAAAAAAATTCTATTTTTGTGCATTATGATGTGAATGTGCTTGCAATCGACAGCAGCAATAACAACGGTCGGCACGAACATCAATAGGGATTAGAGATATGAACACTTAAACTGTGGTAAAATATTATTAGCATTTATTTTGTAGTATTTACAGTTATTTTCATTTGCCAACTCCAACCATACTTTTTTCCAATTTTCACTTTGTCTTTAGTATCATCGAAAATTTTGTGACGCAAAGTTTAAATTGTTACAGTGGTCGTTTTTGAACACTAAAAACAGTGCAATTTAAGTGCGTTGATATACAAGTGGACCAATATACGCGACCCATCAAAAAAGTTTGAAAAGAGTAGACAAGTGTGATAACGAGTCTGCCTTTAATTGATTTTTTAAGCATCACACAAGAGAGAAAAAAAGAACCGAAAGTGACCAATCCAAAAACTCTACTCCAAGTTATATGTAAAACTACCGATGTTACTATATTCTGTCCGCCGAAGCAATGCAGTGGCAGATAGACGTCATCATGCAAAAAACCGATTCTATTGGTTTTTACTCATTTTACTTTACAGTAACTGAAAATAAATGGAGTAACATTGGTTGCATAGATTCACAAATATTTGAGTTGGAATTAATGAATATTTAAAAACAAACAATCTAAACATTAAAAGAGTGAAACCTAATGTGTTAATAATTTTTATGTATATGCATTTATTAGCTGATTCAATGAAAATCTAAAAAGCAAATTCAAACACATACAATAGGCAACCCAAAAAACAATAAGCATAGGGTATAACTATAGCTATTGCTGAACACGTGATAGCTGCATTTGTTGAGCGGCTTTTAAATAATAGTTTGGGACAAAAATCTGTCCCATAAAAAAAACTCCATTCAATTCAACAGCTGCGTCAGAATTTTTCTTTTTCATTAATTTGCTTCTAAGTTTATGAATTTGCAGCAGAATCGAGTTTTGACACCCTCTATAAAATTACCTGGATTTTTTATTGCTCTAGTTACAGAATATTTATTTTTGAACGATTATTGGAATTCTTTACCAAAGTTTTTGCAGTAGGAGTAGGTATAAACATAAGTCGAGTGCACAAAAACGAAAAAATAAAAAAAAAGGAAAAAAACTACCAAAAATTACAACTTTTCTAAGTCAAAAAACTACACAGTTAAAAATTATAAGTGAAATACTCGAATAATTTATTTCTTACCTTTTTTAGTAAATTTATCTATCCATTAAGTAATTTTATTGATTATAGAATAGTCAATGCTTTTTCTATTGTTGCTAGAATGGTCTAATTTAATTTGATTTTCTAATTTTTATATAAATATTTTGATGTTTATGATTTTTAGAAGTTTTTTTTTTATATTATGAATAATAGCTTTTCATTTGTAAAGTATGGAAACTGTTAATATAGAGGCCCAGATTTACTGAAGAATACAAGGTCGAAGCTGTTACGCCACTGCGTTTATTATACATATTTCTCTATTTTGTCACCACTTTTGTTTCATAATCCCATGGCAGTAAAGTTTTAAAGCAAAAATAGAGACGAGAGTAGCTCAGCTCAATAAAATATTATGTTTATCAAGTGCCTCCTAAAAAAGTCGACCATTTACAACTAGTCAAAAAAAATTTAATAAAAAGCTTCGAATTTTATTATAAATTTTACTTTTTTGAAAATTTATAAGTAACTAGAATTGAGTCAATTGGATGTAGTTTGTTCAAATTTGATATTGAAATTAGTGAAAAATTGAAAGAAAAAAAAGTTTCCTTCGAGCCGGATTTGAACCAGCGACCTATGGATGTCTACTAGTTTTAACCTCTACAGTCCACCGCTCTACCAACTGAGCTATCGAAGGTTGACTTACATGTTCTCAAAAGTCGTTCACAAACAAAATTATTAAACAACAAATAAAAAAAATATACTTTATAATTTACAATTTATTCATAATCCAGATAATTCTAAAAAAATTATCTTTTGCATACAATTTAATAAAACAATATACTTATAAGTTTCTAACTTAATAATGACTAAGTGCATTACAAAAATAAATTAACGTTTGTTATCTTCATGTTAATGAATTGTAACGACTTTTAGGTCATTCTTTCCCAATTTTCGACTAAATTTAAGTATATACAAAAATTTTAGTCGCCCGAGCAGGGACTTGAACCCTGGACCCTTGGATTAAAAGTCCAATGCTCTACCGACTGAGCTACCCGGGCACATGAATTCTACTACTAACAAATTCATTCGAGTAAAAATTAAAAATAACTTACCGAAATGTATTCAACTTTTCAATAGCTTTTCCTACTACAGTTTTCTTAAGCGGCGTCGGACTCGTTCCCGGTGTGCTATTTTCCGAGTTAAGTTTTTCATCAGCTACCATAGCCCTCGCTAATTGCAAATCACTTTCATTCATGTTCACTACCACTTATCACTGCCGCCAAAAATGCACTTCTAATTGCAATATCCTGCACACCTAACATATACTAAGATCAAGGCAAATAAAAAACATAATCGCACAAGAACGGCCCTGACCTAAATAAATCGCAGATAAATAGGTGGGCGCTCTTTTGTTATGTGTAAGGCAGGGTCAAGCTTTCTTTCTTAAAGGTCACTTATTTTAAGATTGCCGCTTAAACACTGTTCACTCTGAAGATGAAACTGAAAATGTTTTTTACTGAAGAAAACTTGTATTTATATGTACATCTTCGAACATGTTCAAAACTCGCGTTGTTTAACCGACGACTAATCTGAACTTACCTTAAACGGTTACGTGTGTGCATACACCGACTTTTTTATTTGAAATTAAACCGACATTTAATAAATTAAAATAAAAATCTAGTACAAGAATCGCTTCAAGCGATTAAAGTATTATGAAATTGGTGAAGGAAAAACATTTATTATTTTAATTAAGTATTTTCCTGATAGTTTTGCGATAAAAGCGACACATCCAGACTGAATTTATTAAAAAGGACTTGAATACTTATCAGTATATTGATTCATAAATTTGATACTTTTACTTTTAATCGACTAGTTCATTAATGTTTATGAACAATCAAGTTGATTATTGTACCTCGAGTCAAAATAAAATCAAATCAAAATGATATTTTTAATACAAGGACACCTATTTTAGCCTTTGTTATTGATGGTCATATTTATTAACAGCATTTCACTTTCACTATAATTATTGTTATTGGAACTTTTAATCACTTGCACTTAATTTGATCCAATAAAGATTATTAATAAAAAAAAAATGATTATAAGTTATTATAAATAAGAGAAAAAAAATATATTAAAATTCCAAATAATTAAAGTTTCTCAAGCGCATTTACATATGGAAATGTATGACGCAGTGTTAATTATCTAGAACAGTTTTCAAATACAGAAAAAACATATAACAATTTTTTTTGTATCTATAAATACGTCCGACGCTATACAACATTTTCCCAAAAAAATATTTTCAAAAATGTATCATAACATAATGGTAAAATAAACATTTGTTAAAATTTTAATTATCAATCAACTTCCTTCAATACCGTGACCGCTTTAATTTACTTTCCTGCCCATACATGTTCCCACTTACTCAATTCTCCCCTAGTATTACCTGTCAGCTGTCAAAAAAATGGAGGAGTTACAGCTGTCAGAAACTTTACAACGATATTTTTCTGATGTTTTCTTGTGTTGTGATGAAGAAAAATCTGGAACTGCTTCTTTACTAAAAACTGTGGAATTAATAAAATCAGGAAACGTCCCAGAAGACGTCATATCGCAAGTATGTATAAAGTAATACTTAACCTAACATTTTGACGTTTCGTTTATCAGATTTCCGAAATCTGTTGGGGCCAAAACACGACCAGTTTAACTAGAAAACAATTTTTTTCTGCTTTGAAATTAGTAGCGGCATATCAGGCTAACATCCCTATTCAAGCTGAAACATTAACTTGTAGTTTAGAATTGCCTTTGCCCAGATTTACTTGGAACAATCTGGAAAATGAGGCACAAGTTCCGGATTTGATTGAATTGAGGAATGATGTTAACGATTATGGTGAACAAATTGATTTAAATAGTACTGATTCGGAAGTTGATAGTGATACACTTAGTATAGTTAGGAATGGCTCACCTGAAATTTCTAGTACAGCGTCAGATAGTCCCACGCCTACAAATAGTGTTCAAGATAGGAGTTGGGCGGTTGGGGGTGCATGGCAGGGGTTGGTATCAGAGGAGCAGCGACAGCTTTTAGGTAAGCTTTAAAAATTATATTTTGTTTTATTTTTCTTAATTTTTTGTTTAGGAACGGAGGAGGAGTCGAGTGACCGACACAGCAGCGAAGAAGATACAGAAGTAAGTTCTGAAATTTGGACGATAAATCCGGAACAACGCGAATACTACACGAATCAGTTTCGATCCCTCCAACCGGACACCAACGCCTTATTAGCTGGACCAGTTGCTCGAATGTTTTTCGAAAAATCTCGCCTTCCTGTTCACGAATTGCGTAAAATTTGGCAGCTAGCAGACGTAACGAAAGATGGCGCTCTTAGCTTACAAGAATTTAACACTGCAATGCATTTGGTGGTACTCCGACGCAACCATATCGAATTGCCTGATGTACTCCCTCCCACTCTCATTCCTGGTAATGAAACCCCACTTTCTGTTAGTCCGGAAACGGAGCCAATGTTATCCCCTCAAACAAAAGATACCGCCAAAGAATGGACAAAATTTGTTGATAGTCCCACAAGTTCTGTCTCATCGCCAGGGCCTAAACCGGTCAATTTTGACTTCCAGAAAGTCACATCTGATAAAGACTCGAAAATATTACATCCAGTTCCGTTAAGAGTTACACCAGAAACGTCATCAGTAGCACCAGTTGGAGATGATCATGTTGATAGTGTAGAGACGCACAGTCCGAAGAAACTCGCCGATGTTCCGAATAATGTCAACAGCGCTATTCAACGACCACAGCCTAAGAAAATTGGTATACCAGGACCGGGAGCCATTCCACCTCCGCCGACTAGTCAAAGCAGTGTGGAGGAGGGACCAGTGAGTCTCCCAGCGTTCCCTCCACCGAAAAAGGAGAAACCGCCACCTCCACCGCCTAGACCATTTAAAAGTCACGGTAGGAGTTCCTCGCTTGATCTGAACAGACTGAGTAAATTGGGAGCCCCACCTACCGTCCCACCTAGGATTAGTCCCAATATTCAGTCATCCAAAAAACTGATCAATCAAAGATCAGAGGGCGATTGTGGAGGAGCCGAAAATACATTCGCTGCAAATTTTGATAATTTCGAAAAATATGAAAACGTTGATGAAGGAATTTTTCCTGGAGATTTATATGAAGCTGAACGGAAAAAACTTTTTGCAAGATTTACAGCGGGCAATAGTGAATTACCAAGAAAACATGGTGCTTTTGAAGTTTATAGAAAACCGGCCAAAAACCAAGAAAGTCCGACTGCTGAAGATAAAGCCAAATGGGAATTATTCCAAAAATTGCAAGAAGAAAATACGGTATTGTTAAGAATTTGCCAAGAACTAAGTCAGGAGTTAGCTGATATTAGGGAAGAAAAGATGACGCTTAAGCTTAGGTTAGAAAAGCAAATGAGTATGGGATAGTTGGGTGAAATTTGGAACAATCTCAATTTTAATCAAAGAAATATTTTTTAAGTTGAATCTCCAGGTATTATTAAGGCCGACAGTGCCATAACTGCCTATGTGAAACTTTATTGTTCAATTATTATCTTATTTAATTATTGAGTGAAGAAATATTTTTTTAATATAACGTTATCAAATTTAAAAGATCTTCTATTTAAAAATTAAACTGTTATTCAGAATTCAATTTTGTTTGTATTGTAAAGGTCTACAGCAGCAAAGTCTTATATTTTTTGTGTAGCTCTAGGAAGACTGTATTTTAAAACTAAAATATTAAAGAGATGCATTGAAAAATGGTTGTTTTAACGCCGAATTTCAGCTTATTAATTATTGCGTAAGTTCCAGATTTTTTTATTCGCTTAATTTTCAAAGAATATAAAGTAAAAAAAAAAACATCTTTTTACGCCACTTAATGCTAATCCTGCTGCAACTTTTACTTTTTGCTGCCCCACCCCCATAATCCTTTAACGAATCCTGAAATACCCGCCCCCTTTTGTCTCGGCTGTCCACCTTCTAATTTTTCTGTTAAATCCGGAAGTTCGACAAAATTCAATGCCAAATCATAAAACAAGGGTTTGGCAGGAACGGGTTCCATCGCTGGTGGTAAACTAACAATATTCGGATTTTTACTCAGCAATTGTGGTTCTTCTCTAAATTCATCAAGACGATCAATCAACGGTTTTTTACTTTTATAAACCTTCTGAGGAACAGCAATCCCTTGATCTTCTTGTTGATCAAGAACGCTATTTGCTTGCGCGCTAATTTTATCCGTATCAACATTTTCTTTGACACTTTTTAATAACTGATCCAATTCTTGGATGAATTTAGCTTTTGCTGGGATTTTAACTAATGCTTTTGATGCCGATTCGAACAAAACTGCAGCTTCTTTCCAACGCTTTTGGGCAGCTTGAGTGCGACCCAAATAATACATTCTTAAAGCTTTGTAAGCTTGTAACTGTTGATTGTAATAATCTTGAGCTAATTTTACGTCTTTTATCGATTCATTTTGTGACAATTCGCTTGTTTGTTGGATAATTATATCAAGAAGACGAACCCAATCTTGCGGTTTTCTAGTTTGTTGCATTAATAGTAAATGTCGTTGAGAAGTCCGTTCAACTCTTATTGACAATAAATATGAAAGTAAAAGTTGATCTTGCTTTTCAGTTCTGACGACATCTCTCGCTAATGATATAATGTCTCTCAGATCAATGAATAAATTCTCAAGAATTTTAATCTTTGCTTGATTATTCTCAGCATGGACTAACGAATCATCTAAACCTTCAATACTCAACAAAAACAAACGAACTCGTTCAATTTTAATCGGAATTTTAATCCCAAACCATTCCACTTCATGCAAAACAGTGTCAGTTTTTTGCTTTGATTGAGACACCAAAACATCGAAATTATCCAAAATGCCTTGACTCCGTAACTCCAATAAATCAACAGCTTTCTCATCTCCAATATTATACGCACAATACCTCAAACTTGGAGTAATTTCCATTACTCTTTGCTTATAAGGTTCTTGTTCTTCTTCAGACAACGCTGATGCTAATTTTTCATATATCATTTGTGCTTTTTTCAAATTTTCAGTAGCTTTCATCCAAATTTGCAACTCAAATTGGAGACTTCCCTGAATCCAAGCTACATAAGCTTGCGATTCCAACTTAGTTCGAGCATCGCAACGCTCTTGTTGACATAATTCCTCTAATTGGAGAGCGTAAACGCAAGCTTTGCGCAGTTTTTGAACCAAGTGGAACTTTTTACGAGGCTCAGTGTTGGCTTCTTGACGTAATTGCATAGCATAAGCCCAACAACGTTCTGCTAACATAAGAGGTATTTCTAAATAGCGTTCGTCAGCTTTTTTATCGTTAATATGAGTCTCATTTACATCGCGTTTTTTAAAGTGGCGTCGGTCACCTTGCGGTAGTTTTAAAACTTTCCGAAGTCTGCGAATTCGACGAGAGCAGTATCCGCGATAACGCTGGTAATCGCCATGACGTAAACCATGTTGCTGTTGGGCGTTTTTGATGACTTTAAGGACTAAAATATGGTTTTAATTATTAACAGATGGGAACAAAGTGAGGTTAAGTAGGACAAACTTACTTTCTAAAGTAAAAGGTTTCAAAGCTTCAGTTTTTTTAATTTCAGATGGAGGATTTTCAGATTGTTCTTCCGACACCATATTTTTACTTTTTAAGACGAAAACTATTCAAATTTAAGAATTCGAATAAACGTGACTGACACACAAATGACAGTTGGTAAATGATGGTGACGTTTTATACGTCAACTGTCAGATTGAGGTTAGGCTAATCGAAAAATATGTGGAAAAAGTGAAAATAATATTCAAAATGTTGTCTTATTACATTATCAGCTATTCTTCAATTAAGTACTAGAATTACTCTCTATATTTATATCAGTATTTGGTTATTCTAATAAATAGGTGGAATTTTTGTTGATAATAGAAATGACTTCCCTCTTTGACCAGTTCGAGCAAGCCTCGATGAAATCCCACAATAATAATGTAACAGCAGCAGAAATGGTAAGAATTTTATAAAAAAAAAATATCAATTTTAATTTTTTTATCCAGACTTCATTAGGTTACATAAACATGAGTTTGGAGCAAGAAGTGCCCATTTTTTGTAAAGTCAAAAAAGACTTCGCTCCTCCTCATAAAATAACACATGTTATAATTTCCAATAAACAATTAGCATGTGTCATGTCTAACAACACTTTATTCAGGATGAATTTAAACAACCCCCAACAAAAAGATGGTAAAATTTAATTTTAAATGTTAAAAAATGAAAGAAAATTTCAGAAATTTCACTTCATAAATATACAAATGCAAGTAGACTTACAAATTTGTTTCTGGACCCAACTGGGAATCATTTATTGCTTACATTTGCTCCAAAAAGTCTAGAAGGAAGTCCTGAATTGTTATATTTATCGAAAAAATCAAACAAATTGAAGTCGACAACTAAATTCAGAGGACATGAGTTTACTGAAGTTGCATGGAATAGTTTAAATGAATCTGAGAGTACTACTGGACCTATTTTATTAGGTACATCTAAAGGTTTGATTTTTGAAACTGAAATTGTCTTGGAAGGTGATAAATTTTTCACTTCTGGATTTTCCTCAAGTCTTGAGCAGTATTGGAGGCAGGTGAGTTGTGTTTACTTAGAAGTGTCCCATTAAAAAAATAAAAAAATTACAAGCTACCCAATTATTTGCCATTGTATGGAAACAGAGAAGTGGATGGATTGGTAATTTATTATTTTTTAATTTATGTATAGTTTTGTTTGTTTTTTTTTTCAAACTTGTAGTCGCATATTCTGTTCTTTATTCCCAGGTTTTCGACATTGGCAAAGGCACTAACACGCCAATTACAGGCTTAGAATATCACAGAGTTTTGGGGAGTGACAAATATGTAATCTTTGCTGCCACTCCTATCAGATTGTATTATTTCATGGGTCGAGCGGAGCATGAAGAAAAACCGCTTTTGCAACAAGTATTCAACCGCTATTTAAACATTCCCGAAAAAGACACTTATTTAGAATCAATGAGTAATCTGAATTATTCGCGTTTAAAATTTTGGTCGGAAAATCTAACAGTACCTAATTCTTTTGCTTGGATGACTGAAGAAGGGATAATCTATGGACAATTAGATACAAATTTAGACGAAAATATGTCAACTCTTGCAAAACGAATTCGTTTAATTGAGTATCCAAAATCCCTCTATGACGATTACTCCAACAATTCGAACGACTCTCATAAAACAAAATTTCCCATAAATATGGTTTTAACTGAATTTCATATTCTACTAGCTTATTCCGATTCAATTAAAGGCGTTTTTTTATTAAACGGAGACGTAGTTTATGAAGACAATTACAATGAAGCTTTTGGCAAATTAATAAACATAGTGAAAGATGCTGCAACTGGTGATATTTGGGCGATAACAGAAGACGCAATTTTCCGATTCAAAGTCACTAAAGAAGAAAGAAATGTTTGGCAAATTTTTTGCGAAAAACAGCAGTTCGATTTAGCGAAGAAATACTCTCGAGGTAATGAAGCATCGTACAATCAAGTTTTAATTAAAGAAGCAGAATGGTTATTTAATAATAAACAGTACGATTTGAGTGCACAAATATATGCAGAAACGCAGTGCAGTTTTGAGGAAATTTGTTTAAAATTTATTCAAGTTGATGAAAAGGTTTCATTGAAAATTTTTCTTAGAAGAAAATTGGATACTCTTAAGCCACAAGAAAAAACCCAAATTACAATGATTGTAATTTGGGTTATTGAATTGTATTTAAGTAAATTAGAAGAAAAGAGGTTAGCAGGATTAGAGCAAACTTCAGTTTACCATGAAATTCAAAAGGAATTTGAAACATTTCTTGCATTAACTGAAGTTTCGGATTGTATAAAAAAAAATAAATCGACAATTTATGAATTAATGGCTAGTCATGGAGATAAATTTAATTTAATGAAACTTACTATAGTTAATAAAGATTTTGAACAATTAATCCGACAACATATTTATAAAAATGATTTCCATGAAGCTCTTGGAGTTTTACAAAGTCAAAACAAGAACGAACTTTATTATCAATTCGCACCAATTTTATTTCAAAAAATCCCAAAACCTACCGTAAAAGCGTTGATTGATAAAGGTAAAAAATTAATTCCGGTGAGACTCCTTCCGGCTTTAGTAACATGCGAAGGTGAAGATCACGCAAAAGAAGTGATGAAATACTTGGAATTTTGTATTAATAAATTGAAAAATACAGACAGAGCTATTCATAATTTCCTATTGTCTTTGTATGCCAAACATAATAAAGAAAAACTTATGCAATATTTGAGTTCGCAAGGAAATGAATTGAGTCTGGTCAATTATGACGTCCATTTTGCTTTAAGACTTTGTCAGGATAATCCAAATTTGAAAGAAGCTTGCGTTCAATTGTCGGGATTGCTCGGTTTATGGGAATCGGCAGTAGAATTAGCGTTATCTGATAATAACTTAGAATTGGCGAAACAGCTAGCGCATATGCCACCTGATGATGATGTAGAATTGAGGAAAAAGTTGTGGCTTAAAATAGGTATAAGTACACAAAAAACTACCTGTATATTTATATAATAATTTTTAGCTCATTATATAATCAGCGGCAAAGATGACATTCAAAAAGCAATGGAATTCTTGCAGCAGTGTGATTTAATCCGAATTGAAGATATCTTACCATTCTTTTCCGATTTTGTTACAATCGATCATTTCAAAGATGCTATTTGCAATTCTTTGAAAGAATATAATCAACATATTCAAGATTTAAAAGATGAAATGGATGAAGCAACAAAATCAGCTCAATTAGTACGCGAAGAAATTCAGTCGTTTAGGAATCGATTCACATTTATTAGTAGCAATGAAACTTGCGAAATTTGCGATATGATTTTGATGGTTAGACCATTTTATATGTTTCCGTGTCAGCATAAATTCCACGCAGATTGTTTAACAAATGAACTGAATCCCCTTCTAGGTACTTATCATTTTTAACAAACATCAAACGTTCATTCTTCTGGTTATAGGTCCTGCGAAAAAGAACAAACTTGCGGATTTAGAGCGACAATTGAAGTTGTTAAATAGTCAAACGAATGTCGATAATGTGAGTACTGCTTCGGGAATGTCTGCAAAAGAAGTGGTTAAGTCAGAAATAGATAACATAGTGGCATCCGAATGTCTTTTCTGTGGTGAAAATATGATAAGAAATATCGATAAACCATTTATCGAAGATTATGAATATGAAAAAATAGCCAAAGAATGGGAATAAAACTGCAAATGAAAAAAAAAGTATTTTTCTGTACAATTTTACTTGACATACTCAACATTGTGTTGGTAAATAAACATACAATTTGCTTATTTCTTAAACAATTGAGTAAAAAATTAAATATTAACAACATACACTAACTATTTACAAAGATCGTAGAAGGTACAATAGAACAGGCAACCTTTTTTATTGGTTAAAAACCGGTAACAATTTTCCAAAGAATCGCATAAAAAAAGATGATAAAATTAATGCAAAAAGCACCTTGAATGCATCCAATAAATGCTAAAAATAGACATCACATTAAAGTCAAATTAAATATTGGACACGCACTATAATACATACAATGGACTGTTTGTTTTTCCGTGACTTCATCTATGTAACATGAAAGTTACTAAAGCTATGTTTATCTGCTTAATATTACATCTTCAGATTGAAATGAACTTAACTTAAAAAATCTCATCATAGAGTTATCACCAAGGAAGTCGCGATTTGAGTCGCAATTGCACGAAAATTAAACGATAATAGAATATTTAATAATAAAGTTATTTTCTAAGCTTTTTAAGTAATCACTAACAGTTTTTTTTTCTCCTACTTGTTACATCACCTGAGATGCCTGTGACTTTGTCGCTACCAAACTAAAAACTCACTTTAACAAAACAAATTCACTGCTGATTTGTCGTAAAAGCACTTATTCCATTATTTGCCATTTCATCTAAAATTCGTGAAACATAAGCAGCCACGTCAACTTTTTCCTTTTGCGCTCGAAGAATAAACGGATCTTCGAGAAGCCGCTTATACTTAGGTCTGGCAAGTTCATCTTTTATTAAACTGAAAGAAAAACAAAATCGTTTTAAAAAATTTATGATATAAAATGGATTGCTTACCAAGTATTTACAAAATTAACAAATTCTGCTGTAAAAGTATTGGCGTTATGGTTGACAGTAAGGCGTGGGGGTTCCCCATTGACGACTTGGTGTAACTGATCAAAAACACTCGACCATCTAGGGTAGGGAAAACGTCCAGTTGCTACTTCCATTAATGTTATACCTAAAGACCAAACATCACTTCTTACATCATATCCTTTCGCAGTTTGAGGATCTATTCTTTCTGGCTGTGAAAAAAATCATATTATTTTTATAGTATAGATATGAATGTAACTTACAGCCATATAAGGTCGACAACCTGCATCACGTGTCCTAGCAATTGAATCAACCAACTGTCCAGAAATACCAAAATCACACAATTTTATATTACCATTGCGGTCGAGTAAAATATTGCTTGGTTTTACATCTCGATGTATTATTTTCAATTTTTCTTTTAAATAATTTAAGGCTTTTACAGTTGCTAAAGCTATTTTGCCTAAAATTTCTTCAGGAATGCGATCGTTCAGTTTATCGTAGATAAACTTGTAAAATTTATCCAATGAGGTGTCCATCAATTCCATGACAATCCAACAGTCACCCTATAACAATAGTCAAAATTTACTATAATAAAATAATGTAATAGCGTGATGAGTTTTTAGTTTTTAAGTTTTTTCTAACACAACACAAAATACAAAACACGAAATATTTTGTACAAATTCGTGAATATTTCATAGTTGTTTCAGGCAGTAAAAATTACCTCTTTTATAAACGGCATTAAAAATGCAGTGATTAAAATTATTACTATTAATTTGAATCTGCTTGCTTTATTGGTAACTTTAGGTTACACTACAATTCTACAATTTACAAAGACAGACAAAACTAAATTCAAAAAATAGTCAATCTCTTACCGAAATTTTCAAGAACCAAGAAGTTTTACTAAAGAGGGTAGTGGGGGGTGAAATCTGCCAAATAAAAAGGCCAATTGTTAAACATAGAAAAATTGCATCTTATGCTTTTAAGCCCTAGAATTTTCCATCAGAAACTGCAACAATGTATCGATATCGTGTCACTTCTTAAAATTTATCAATATATGAATAATTACATGTAATGGTAAATACACTGTCCTGATTTCAAAATTTGCAAGCTTTTTACAGCAACCGAAATTTTGATTTAAAAGGATTCAACAAAAAATTAAGTATCAAATTACCTCCTTGAAAAGTGCCCCATAAAATTGGACAATATAATGGCACTCATTACTTTTCATAACGACATCTAAATCCATCAACAATTGTTTCTGTTCCTTTTCATCAACTGTTGACCTTATCCTTTTAACAGCAACTACAGTATTCGATTTTCTGTGTACCATTTTATTAACAGTTCCAAATCCACCCCGCCCAATTTCACCAATATCTTGTAAATCATCTGAGGTGAAATCGTAAGTTTTACCACCAATTTGCAACTTGCCAGTAGAGTTCATTGACTGACAAATTTTGAATCTGCAATCGCTATATATCCAATGAATATAAATAATAAAAATATCAGAGTTTTCCTAACCGAGTTCTATCAATCGTAGCATCCAGTGCTGATTTGGGAACGGCAGGTAGACTCATTTTAGGACGATTAGTCCCTGCCGCAGCCCCAAACTTATCATTGGCCCCAGGCTGACTTGGAAGCGGACGAAATGGTCCAATAGGGTTGTTACTGTTAGGGACGGGAAACTCCATTCGGAGCATTGTTCTCCTACCTGTAATCAACAAATAATAAATCTATTGTTGATCATGAGGGTGCAAACCTTGACTTGACTGATCTGCCATTTTGTCCGAAAATTTTTCAAAGACAAACAAAACACAAAAGCACCCAAATCAATACAAACAGCAACACTAAAATATTAGCTTTTTTTTAAACATAGTCTAATGTTAAAATGATCTAAAATCGATACATTTATCACTTTTTTCTTTAAATTTCACTCAAAAATATAGAACGAAAGAACTTGGCTGCTTATTTTCGCCATTTTGGAGGCGCATGCGCAATTGATAAAAATGGCGGCGATTAGATGTTTATTTAAAAATTCGAAAATTCTGAACAAAAACCTCTCTGCTTTTAGGTAATTCATACCGAAATTTCATTGCTAACAAATTTATTGGATAATTTTCACAGTTACAAATTTATTCTATGTAAGTCATGTGACATAACCTAACTTTTGCAGCCCCCTTATTCTAAAAAATGGCATGTCCCAGTACCCCAGTTATTACGTCAAACCAGTCCACAAAAAAGAAGTTCAGAATGACTTGGCTCAATCTGGTGAATTACAAAAAATGGCTCATTTACCAACAAGAGCGGCTTTAAACGATCAAATATCTTCGTGCAGACAAGACGATTTAGTCAAGTAAGGAAATTTTCCATTTTTAATAATTATTTATAATGCATCTACAGTTTATTTATCAATTACGTGATGAAAGACGGCAAGAAGGTATTAGCACGAGAACTAGTGGAAAAATCTTTCCAAAATATCAAACGAATTCAGATAGAAAAATATCACAAATGTAAAAGTGAAGAAGAAAAAGCGCAAATTGAATTAGATCCCCGTGTTATTTTCCATCAAGCTATAGAAAATTGTAAACCAATTTTGGCTCTAACTCCTATTAAACGTGGAGGTGTAAGATACCAAGTCCCTGTACCAATCACACCAAAGAAGAGTCAGTTTTTATCAATGAAGTGGCTAATTGCTGCTGCTACTGAAAAAGACAGAAATACTAGATTCTATGATCAGCTAGCTTATGAACTAATCGATGCTGCTAACAACAAAGGAAAAGTTATAAAAAGGAAACAAGAGTTGCATAAACAGTGTGAAGCTAATAGGGCTTATGCTCATTATAGATGGAGTTAATTTTATAGTCATTTAATAAAAAATTTTATTTAAAGTTTGATTATCTATAATACCATATTTTGGACACAGTTTTAGAGTACCCTCTAAAGAAACACATTTGACTTTACTATACATTATATCTGTTATAGAAGGTGAACTTTCCGAAAGTGGAATTATTTCGTCCATTGCCACTACAATATCTCGTCTACTTCCCCAAAAATCAACGTATGCGAACTTTACCAAGTTCTTTTTTTCATTAAAATATACAATACCAACTAACTTTGTGGCGAAATAGCCAAGACTATAAAATGGAATTATGCCTCCTAGTCCTATGATTGCGTTATATAAAATATCATCGGAAGTCGCATATCCAAGATAATTCAACAAAGTTGTGCTAGGAAGAGTGGCTGCTGTTAGAGTTGTGTGATATAATTTCAAGCGATTTATAACACTAACAACTCGAATGTATGGAAACTGATAAATCACTTTAAAATCACCTTTAGTTACTGTACTTAAATATTTGATATATTTGTAGCTGTTGAAGATCCTGAGTGAAGGCAACATTTCTAACCTCAATTACTTAAAATGTTTATGATTGAAAGTTGAAAACTCAACTGAATTAGGTTCACTTCACGTAATTTAAAGAAGAAAAAGCGACTTGGATTGGAAATTCCACTGTTTTTATTACATAATTTGTTATTTTGTCGGATTTGAAAGTGAGGTTATGGGTTAATAGAGGAGACATTGACAAAATGGAATACATGTTAAAGACCAATTTTGGATTTACATTACAGAAATATAAATTATAAGTTGGGTTTTTATTATCATTAGCATGGATATAATCAACGACATAGTGGTTCAGTCAATTTTCCAGATTTTCAAAAGAAAAAAAAACTTTTTCTTAATTTTATTGAACTCGTTAAAGTACAAATGGAGCCCAAACCCAAAATATGTATATATTTTTATACATATAAAATGATATATACATACAGAACTGAATCTTTACAAAGTCGAATATCAAAATTCTTTTTTCCCTAATTTTTTTTACAAAATATAAATTTTATTGTATCCTATAAATGATGTATAAAAATGTCATTTTAATTCGTTACGATATCGATTAATAATTATTATTTAGCGTAAAAGTGTTAAATGATGACACTTCAGACTAAGAACTAAATTTATGTAAAGTAATAAAGTACGATGGAAACCCTAGAAACAAATTAAGCATTAATTAAACTTTGACATAAATAAATGCAATCAACTGTTAAAAATACAAATTAATTCTAATAAAGCACGATTAAAATAAACATAAAAAAAACTATAAATAAGAAAAAATCAAAATCAATGAAAATACTTTAGTGTTTGTTTGAATTGGAAGTTCACTTTTTACAAAACATCCGTTAATAGCGCTTATAAAAATGGTCTAAGTACTAAAAAGAGGGATATACAATTATATTTACAAATGCTTGATGTATTATTATTTAATTTAATTGGCGGCGTCTTCACCATCAATGGTGTCATCCTGTGCTGTGGAATCGTCACCAGAGCCATTACCTCCTGATTGGATAGATCCTCGACCACTGCTGAGTCTAGGCAAACCCATGCCACCGCTGGCACCAGTGCCGCGCCTAAAAAAATATCGAATAAAACTTTCATATATACAAAAAAAAACACAAAAATTAACATCAAAGAATCTATTAGCAAAAAAAGCAAAACAAAGAAAAGTTAATACCATGGTAAACACCCAACACCACATACCACATGATCACCATGAAGATTGTACTCGTTATCATTTAATGCTGGAAATATTCAAATTTTAAATAAAAGCGGAACAATTCATTAAAGATATAACAGAATGCTGATAAATGAATAATTAATGACAAATTTCAACACTCACCTCAATTTGCTCTTGAGATTGTTGAGTTCACGTGTTATTGATTCGTTACTCTCGAGCATATCTTCATAGTCCCTTTGCACTTTTCTCTTTTGCGCTTTTTCTCTCGTTATTTCCTCTTCAGCTTCGTCTAATTGTCTCTTCAAAGTCTTTACTCTGGCATTCGCTTTATCTACTTGTTCTTTATACTGATCGGCATGTCGGCGTTCGTCTTCCAATTGCATGACTAGCTCTTTCAACCGTTTATCCAACTTTCTATTGGTCTTTTGTTGTGCCAATCTTTCTTTAGCTTCAACTTCGAGTTGTTCTTCCAAATTACTAATTTTACTTTCCAATGCGGAAATTGTAGCTTTCGTTTTAGTTCTTTGGGCGGTTTCTAATTCCGTCAATTTCGCTTTTAATTCTTTGTTCTGTCTTTCTAAAAGCACTCTATGTGATTCTTGTTTTTGACCAAGCGAACGTTCTGTAGCTAATTCCGAAGTCAATTGTTCAATTGTGAGTTGAGCTTTTCTTGCACGATCTTGAAGTAATTCATTATTGCTTTGTTCTTCTTCGATTTCTTCTTCTAATGTGGCAATTCTTGCTTCTAAACGACGTTTTTCATCAATGAGTAATGCTGCTTTACTGTTACTGTTATTTACTTCTTCTAATAATTCATCGCGTTCTGCTTCAGCAGCACGTCTAGCTCTCTCAGAAGACGAATGATCTTCACTCAATTGAAGTACTTCAGCTTCTAAAGCTTTCACTTTACGTTCAGCTTCTTTACAACTTGCTGCTAATTCATCACGTGAAGCACGTGCTTCTTCTGCATCTCTTACAGCTTCCTTACATTGTTGCTGTGATTTTTTCAATTGTTTAAGAGCATCTTCTTTCATTTTACATTGCATTTCAATTTGGGCTTCAAGTTCTTTCAAATCTCCTTCGTATTTCTTTCTTGCTGCTACAGCAGCCGCTCTTTGTTTCCTTTCTTCATCCAACTCTGCTTCTAAATCACGTAATTGTTTCACAATACCTCTACGTTTCTCTTCTGCTTGTTCTTCTTTTGCTTGTACATCTCGTTCAAATTGAGCTCGCAAAGCTTGCATGTTTACTTCCAATCTGAGTTTAGCATCTTCAGTCAATTGAAGTTCATCTTCAAGTTCTTCATTTTGTGCTTTCAATTCGGCTAATTGTGTTTCTAAAGATCGTTTCGCTTTTTCCAATTCATGGACGTTCTTATCAGCAGTACCTTGATTATTAACCAATTCATCAAGTTCGCTTTGGAGTTGTCTTTTGATTCTTTCCAATTCTTCGACTTTTACATTTGCTTCATCTAACTCTCGACTCAAACTCAAAACCCTCGTTTCTTTTTCACGTGCTTCACGTTCTGCTGCATCTTTTTCAGCCATTAATTGTTCACTAACTTGTTTTTCTTCAGCTAACACTTTATCGAAATTCTTTTGCTTCTTTTCTAATTCAGAAACTTTTTGCCTTTGAGCTTCTAAATCAATATTAACATCTTCTAATTCAGCAGCAATTTTCTTTTTACTTCGTTCAAGTTTATCATTAGCAGCAGTTAATTCTTCGACTTGTCGCTGTAATACTTCCAAATCTTTAGCTAATTTTTTCTTACTTTCTTCCAAAATAGCAGCTTGTTCTGCCTCATCTTCAGCTTTCTTTTTAGCTTCAGCTAATTGAATATTTAGAGCGTTTATTTGTTTTTCTAAATTCTTTTTAGCTTCCTCTTCTTCTTCAATCTGTTCTTGTAAATTCTCTTTTTCGGATTCCAATTGCCTCAATTTTGAACTCAATGCTAACTTCTGACGTGTCTCTTCTTCTAAGGCACTTTGAGCTTCAGCAAATTGAGATTCAATAGTCGCTTGATTTTTCAAAGCAGCTGAAGCTTTAAGTTCGGCTTCTTCCAATTGCTGAACAACATTATCCATTTCTTGCTGTAATTTTTGCGCTTTTTCTTGTAATTCAACACGGACTCTATCAACTTCAGCCAATTTACCTTGAACTTCTACTAATTGACTTTCTGCTTGTTTTCTTCTTCGTTCACCTTCTTGACGACTCGCTCCAACATTTCTTAATTCACTTGTCAAATCAGCATTTTCAGCTTCCAAAGATTGTTTTGCTTTTTCAGCAGCCGCTTTTTGTTTCTTAAGATTTTCTAATTGTTCATTCAAAGTTGCCAATTCTTGAGTATGTTTATGTCTCATTTCAGCTAAAGTTGCTTCATGTTGTTGATTTTCTTCTTCAAGATTCTTTTTCAAATTGGCAAGTTCTTGTTCTCGTTTCGATCTTAATTCTTGTTGTGCTGCTGTAGTATCTAAAGAATCTAATAGCTCATTCTTTAAAGCTTCCAATTCTTCATTAAGATCACGTTTTAATTTTTCAGCTTTACTTCTTGCAGCTTTTTCAGCTTCAAGATCTTCTTGTAATTCAGATAATTGACTTTCTAATTCACGTAATGCTTTTTGCGCTTGAGCTTTAAGAGCACCTTCTTCATCAACTCGTACCATAGCTTGTGCTAATTCTTCTTCTCTTTTACCAAGTTGTAATTGTAATTCTTCTAACTGTGAACGTTTCTCTGCAAGTTGTTCTTTTAAATCATTTACTTCAGTTTCGATTTTACGTTTTGATCTATCAGTTTCCTGTCTTTGTTGATGGTCTTTTAGAAGACGTTCTTCAAGTTCTGCTATTGTAGCTTCATGTTTTGCTTTTAATTTAGCTAAATGTTTCGCTTTTTCTTCTTCTTCAGCTAAAGTCTGACTTAAATCATTACTACGTTCTTCTAAAAGTTTCTTCTCTTTTAGAAGTTTCTGATTTGTATCTTCGCTTAAAGCAAGATCTTCTTCTAATTTCTTGATTTTAGCATCACATTGAACTTTTTCTAATTGTAATTTTTGTCGAGCACCTTCTTCTTCTTCTAATTGCTCTTCTAAATCTTGTATTGTCATTAACAATTTCTTTTTATCATTACTTAAAGTATTAGCTCGTTCTTCTTCTTCTTCGATTCTAGCTTCTAAATCATGAAGAATTTCTTCAAGTTCTTGTTTACGTGCTGTTAATCTAGCTCGCATTTCTTCAGCTTCAGCACATAATTCAACTTCAGCTTGTAATTGTTCTTGTAACATAATTTTCTCTTCTTGAGCTTGTTGATATTTTGTTTCATATTCTTTAGCCGCTTTGATATGATGTTCTAACTTATCTTTAACTTGTTTAAGTTCGTCTTCTTTTTGCATAAGCTTCTCTTCTTGTTTAGTCACTTCTAATAAAGGTTTAACTTTAGTATAAAGTCTCCACCATTGCCAATTTCGCAATTTTAAATAAGCCGAACAATTTCTTTGAATAATTCGAATAGCATTCAACTGTTGAACTCTCTTTTGATAATTTCTTCTAGATAAAAATCCACGACAGAATGCTTGGAAATTGACTATTAAATCTGTGATTTTATAATCACGTTCTTCTTCTAAATGTGCTAAAACACCAGCACGGAAGAAAATTTTCGATTGACCAATTCTATAAAGATTTTGATCTAATTCTAAACTTTTAATCATAGTTTCACATGCTTTCTTTCCATCCATAAAACCTTTATTAATAACATTCGGTGTGAGTAATTCATATCGTTGTCTAAACTCTTGGAACGGAATCCGATTTGGAAAGCCTTGTCTACAAATTCTTATACCTTCAAGTACTCCATTGCATCTCAATTGATCCAATACCAAAGGAGCATCAATTTTTCCAGCACGTTTCTCATGATTTGGTATAATACAACGAACAAAATTTGGATTGGTATTACGTAAAGTCACCATCAAATTAGCTAATTGCTCTTTATAAAGATAAGAAACAGTGCGGAACATACCTTTTGCTCGTCCAATACTTTCAGCATCTTTCCATATATGTACAACAAATGGATCTTGAGATGCTTGTAACAAAGACACCACATTTTCATTCTGTGGATCCATATTTTTCATCAACCATTGATCAGCACAATAATCCACTTTACCAGCATAATGAATAATCGAAAAATCAGCAACGCCACGGAAATCACTCTTTTTAAATTTAGGATGAACAGAATGAGCACTGACGAGTTTATCAACAAAAGTCTTATCAGTAGCTTTTGGGAAAAGACACTCTTCATCAAGCAAAGCCATTATACCCATTGGTTTATCAATTAAATCGATAGTTGGTTGAAGATCCAACCCAAAATCAATAAATTTCCATTCGATACCTTCACGTTGATATTCTTCTTGTTCCAAAATAAACATCGTATGATTAAAAAGTTGTTGCAGTTTTTCATTTGTGTAATTAATACAAAGTTGTTCAAATGAATTCAAATCAAATATTTCAAAACCAGCAATATCAAGAATTCCAATAAAACTAGCTCCTTGGCGTTTCGTACGACCTAAAGAACGGTTTATACGAGTTACCAACCAACGGAACATTCGTTCGTAACAAGCTTTAGAAATCGCTTCAACAGCAAATTCAACCTTAAAAAAAAAACAATTTTACTCATTATTTTATTAATTTTATAAATTCATTACTTGTTCTTTCGTTTGACTTTTCGTAACAAAATCTCTTCCAACTTTAATTCTTGGTTTTAGAAATGCTTTAGTCATATCCGTAACTGAAAGTCCTAATAAATGGGCAATTTTTTGAGCAACTGTGTTATCCGGTAAAGTTGCTTGATCGGAATTACGATCTTGTTTAAATTGAATGGTCCCAAATAACATAACAGCTGACACAACTCGGAAAATGGCACTGAAATCCTCGTTTGTCATACCCATAATATTCATACTTTTAACAGTAGCTTGAAATTCGGCCGCATCGTCTACACCAGGCACTAAATGATTATCTTCACGATAGAATGGATATGAACGAGGGTCTTCAAGAATAAACTCCTCTGCAAAAATTGAATAAATTTTTATTATTTTTTTTTAACAGATTTTATACTTTTTTGTTCTGCCGACGCGCCGGCCAATAATTGGTAGAAAATGTGGAAAGTCCTTTCATGTTTTGCTTGTCTTATGGCACGGGACTTTTCCAAGAGGTAAGTTTCGATGTTTGCACCTGCGATATAACCGGAAGCATCGAAATTAATCCTAATAAATTTACCCTAAAATTTGTGTGTTAACAATCAAATTGAATCTTGCTGAAAATCACTTACAAATCTAGAAGAATTGTCGTTCTTGATGGTTTTAGCATTACCGAAGGCCTCGAGTATAGGATTGGCTTGTAATAGTTGTTGTTCTAAACCGCCCTGTATATTAAAATAAATTTTCCTTTTTATTGTCAACTAACAATCTCTATCTCTATGCACACAAGACGATAAAGTAAATATACATTGTCCTTCGTTCCGACATATTTGAAGAATGAATAATGGAAAAAATGGATGAGATTATAAATTATGAACACTAAGGTTAACAGCATTCAATCACTTCGAAATGTAGGAACGATGCTTTTTATTAATTGAAATTGTTAAATGCGATGTCAACTAATAATTTTCACTAATTTAGTAATTTAGTGTGATAATTTTTTTTGGCCCAAATGACACACATATTAAACTTACATACCGAGAATTCTCTCGTTGGACTCTGTTGAAAGCATGTAAAAATAAAATAAATAAATAAAAAAATATATCAGAGTCTCATCGCTAATCAACTACCGAATTTCACTAATTATAAACAAAATTGAAAACTACTTACAATAAGGTCTTTCTGCTGTGCTCCAAAAGAACGAAACAACACATGCAAAAGAGAAGAAAAAAGAATAAAATTAGAAAAAAATGTCTACGTGCTTTGGAGAAAACTGTACAGTGACAGTACATGCTATATTTTGTAAAAAATAATAAATTAACTTACCGCTCCTGAACCTTTTGGTGATTTTGAAGCAGCTACATATGCCAAATATTGTATAACTTTTTTTGTATTTTCTGTTTTACCAGCACCTGATTCACCAGTACAAAGAATAGATTGATCTTCTCGTTCTAAAACACCACAATTAATATAATCAATTCAAAGATTCTCATTTTTTTTTTAAACCTTGTAACATTGAACGGTAGGCCGTATCAGTTATGGCAAAAACATGGGGTGGCACTTCGTGTCTTTTGATACCTTTATACCGTTCCATTATTTTTTCTGTATAAATTGGCAGTTTCTTGTAGGGGTTGACAACAACGCAGAAGAGGCCTGAGTAAGTCTGAAAAATGTACAATAGATTCAGTTTTGAATAATGATAATATCGCAGCTTAATTAAAGCAATTAATCCATCAAAGTGGGCGAGGTTTGAAAACAAATGAATTCAATTCAATGTAAATTCAATCATTTAGTAGGATAATTTGGATTTCCGAATATGGTAATTGTTGATAGAAATGTACCAAAATTTTTGTTTTATTTAAAAATAAAAACTATTTGTAATAAGCTATTATTATCATATTTATTGACGCAGTAAAGCTAGGCATTCTTTAAATAAAAATTACTTATACCTAGACTAAAATAAATCATCATGTGTTTTGATAACTTTTGTCCCAATCAAATTTTTTAAGTGATAATAATCAACAATCTACTAAATTTGTTAAAACTTATCGTTGACAATATATTACTGAATTTAACTGAGGTCGTTTTAATAATAATAATTCATAAATTGACTATCAAAAAATAACTTCAAACTTAGAACTCAATTCATCTTCCAAACAAGTCGTAAAATAAATAAATAAAAAGTATTTTTGCAACATACTGTAAATACATCGTCCTGTTTCAAATTTAAACATTGATTTTACATTAATAAAAGCAAATAACGCACCCATATTTACTTTTAGTTGTTGCATGATATAACAATTTGTTTTTTTTTTTCGAAAAAAAAAATCGATATTATGATCAGTGCTTGGAAAGAAATGTCAGAATGTAATTTCAATACACAAATTTCCCTGCATAAACATATCAAATGATTTTATAACACTCGTAAAATTCGAATACATCTTCATTACTTTTATGAACATTATGTTGAAAATAAAACCAGACCATAAACGCTTCATTTTTTTTTTCAAAAGACTTTTAGAAATAGTATTCACAACAAAATTTTCCAGCAAGTTCAAACATAGTTATCATCAAGGTTGCTTTCAATATATTCAAATCATTTTCAATTACAAAGCATAATTATCCTCAGACTTTATTAGGAATCGTCAAGTTTGTCGTCTTAAGAACGTCTCTAGTCAGACGTCTAGCCAAATCGATAAGTAATTTGTTACATTGTGAAAAATTTAACGGAAACTCATAAATAAAGCCTTATATAACTTCCAGCCAGACAACAAACTCAACAATATTATTAGGATAAAAAGAAAGACAGAGCAATCAATGGTGCCAGCGACCTGCGCCCGCACCTTACACAATTATCATAAAGTTTCCACTCGACGCCAATTTTTCAACCCAACGACACGCTTTTCTATACCAATAACCATTTTGCTCGATCTTTATCCAAGGTTTCGATCAACATTATGCTACAACATCATTAAATGAAACGTTTTACCAAATTTGTTGATAATTACGTGGGTTTTAGTAACGAGCAGCAAATTATTTCCATTTTTGTGACATCGCTGTAATTTTATTTTGTACATTTGTTTTATGATTTGCGAATCAAAATTTATCAGCTATCTGTCCTCCAACACTCCCCTATTTGGTCCATTAGAAATCACATCGTCGATCTCGTTCGGCATCGACCAAGCGGAGAAAGTTAATCCGACCTCTACTACTTATCATCTGTTCTTTCAATTGAACCTTTATTATAGAAAAAACTATTTTAAAAACAACCCTTTAAGTCTCTTCCTTTTTTCACTCCTTTAAAAATCTCCCAGCATGCGTTTACATTAGCAAGGTGTCTTTTACGCTTCACATAAGCCATTGATTCGCCCACGTGTGCACTCTTGTTGCCCAACATATGTTTGTGTATACGTTTGCAAAAAATAAATGTAATTGTATAAAAAAAAAACAGGCCACCTCGAGGCGATGATGGTGTAATAACAATAATTATTCGACGATTGTGACTCAAAGTGTTGTATCGGGATTTTATGGTGTTTTTTTTTTTTGAGTTTATGCCATAACTGGTCAGGGACGAGACTTAAATGGAGAAAGTGCAAAATTTTGATTTAGATAACTGTTGTCGATTTTATCTTTGGACATTACTTCCGATATTAACTAAAATAGAAAAGCAATAAACTTCATTCTTAATAGAGTCGAACTGGTAGAACCATAAATTACAGATACGATAAAATGATTACCTTTTAAAGACTCAAACACAAAAAGCTATAAATTTTCTTCGCTTGTAATAATTGTATGTCTGACTTTAACAATTCTAATCATAACGTTTAAATTATACCTTTTAACAAAATTTTTAATTGAAAAAAATTGCCTTTTTCTATTGTTCCAAAAACAAAAATAAGTACTGTATAGATTACATCATTAATCATACTTTAATCAAAACGCCACACCTTCAACAGTTACTGTCAACTACAACTCATACTTTCAAAATCAAGATAAGAACAAGTTTTAGTAGCTTCTGTTTCCAGCTAGCGTAATTCATAACATGGCTTATGTAAACAAACATTTATCTTTGGATTACAGACATTTAAATCAATATGAACAGAAAAAATCAAAACTTAATCGAAAACTAATCAAATTTTCAAGAACACAACTGTTTCTTTATTTATGCAGCTGAAATATACACCTGAAAATTTTCCCCATGGTTATTGATATCTTTTTGCCATACATCTGATATAACAGTAAATATTACCCTTTCAGGAAAAAATTTCCCATTCAAGAGTTTAATATAATAATAAAATTTATCAGAAAATTCGTGCTGCACCTATTACATAATTTAATCTTATCTGCCAATTTTTTTAGGTATTTAAATAATCATTTTTCCTTATCATGACAGAAAATGAATGATTGACATGTTAGCGAGAGTCCTTTGACGTTTCTATTTAATTAAACTTGATGAAAATTTAAAAATTTGCTTAAGGCCAACAACAATACGTCAATCAAAATATAATTTATCATTCGTTGCTATTTTATTAAGATTTATTAAAAAAAAAAAAAAAACGCATTCATGTATAAAATAAGACTTATGCCACCGGACATGACCAAACCAATGTTTACTGTCACAATGTAACACATTCACATGTAGTGACTTCGTTCGATAAGAACGTGACTATTTCTTCTTGTGACTAATTTGGAAATTCCTTCTTGTAAACGTGTTAAAGAATTTAAGATTAACGCTATGCATTTATTAGAAATATATCAAAAACTTGTCGGACTGTTATCGTCAAAGAAGGAGAGAATGCAGTCGTCGCATAACTTTACAATGTTGAAAATATTCAACTTCCATAGGCGCCGACTTTAAAGGGGCCGCACCCTAAATTATCGGTCTTGAAAATGAATCATCATTCGAGAAAATAAGAAAGCAGTTGACTCACAACATACAAAATTTGTTCAATTTAATAAAAATTAGTTTGTTATTTATTCGATTGTAGGAGTTTCCTGTGATATTCTAGAAAAATTGTAATGGATGAATGAAGATTATTTATTTACCATTCATTATAATGATACTAGAAAAGTGATAACACGAACACGCAAAAATGCTAATTAGTCAACAGAAAATTGTAGTGCAATGAAAAGTTGCAATTATGTCAACATAATTTGTTTTAAATGCGTTAATTGCACATTTTTCTTCACTAGAATCAAAACTATAATTAATTCATTATTCGGTTTAACAATAATTCCATACTATGTCACTGACCAGTGATTTATACAAATTAGTATTCACACAATCAGCTCATTAATACTTTTCTTGTTGCAAAGATTTAACATAAAAAATTTTTGTATTTAATAAACTTTGTTCAGACTATATTTGAACTGTCTGCTCAACAGTTTACACTTTACGAGGTGATATAAACATTTATATCATATCTATAGCTTATCCACATATGGTTAATGTGGTTTTACAAGAGTAAAAGATAATACTTCCAAAATTCAAGAGAAATCACTCAACGGAAATTTATATAAAAAAAATTAGAATCACTTCAAGTTTAGTTTAACATAACAATTCCATATAACAATAACAAAGACAACGCCCCCATGAAATTACGTCCAAATTTAATTTAATAACGACTTAATAGAAAAGAATTCGGTCATTTCAATTCGACTTAGAAATAGAATATAAAACAACCATGTGGATGCCACGTTCCAAGCTTAATAAACACACATCCTACTGAAAACGACTTCGACCTGTTGTAATATACGTTATGTTTTACAGGGTCGCCGCTCTGTCAAGGTCATGTCATAAAACTAATGGAAAAAAGAAATCAAGCGAAAAGAGGAAAAGATGAACAAAACAATCAACAAGTGAATAAAGGAAGTTGAAATTTTACAATCTTCCAGAACGAAGAAAAAAAACGTTAACAAAAATAAACCAATCAAACTATTAACATGTGGTCTGCACAAGAAGACGTCACAAGCTAAATCAGAAACCACCTACATTTCCATGCTTTACGATTTGTTTGATGTAACGTATTTTTGAACGGTTATATTTTTTTATGAATGAATTAAAATTTGATAAATTATGTTTTCGATAAGCAGCATACTTCCTCGCTTTAACAGTTAGAAAAAATTTATACAAATAATCATATCTGTTGAATAAACGCTGAAACTTATCATGAAGGAAAGGAAAAACCACTGTGTATATTTTATCAACGTTTTTTACCTGGAAACGCAATGATTAGCTCGCTTTGTCAGAGAATTGCTAAGTTTATTAACTCACAAGCAATTCCTGTTTTGCGAATTTCTTGTTTTTGGACATAAAAATAATGCTTTTTTTGTTTTGAGCATTATCTTCAATCAACAGTTTTGGATAGAACACTAAAAATAAGACTTTGAAAATTCCAACGTTAATGTTTGTCGCTTCGGAAAATTGAAAATTGGCTTGTTTATGCAGTCGTTCTTTCAGATGATGCAAATTAAGTTGTACATCAGACTGGAAAAATTTCTAGTAATTTATCTAATTTAAACTTGAGACAGACGACGCAAAAATTCAGTCAAAATTAACTATCTCATAGAGCTATTTTCTTCAATATTTCTTGAACAAAAGAAATGTTCACACAACTTTTTAAATTTGTCCATCTTTAACAAATGAGACACCTAGAAAGAATGATATTGACTTTAGGATAGTTTGAGAAAATATAATCTAATAACATATATTTGCGGAGTTATTTCACTGAGCCGCAATTAACTGTAATAACAAATATAGGTGCTACCGCATTTCCTGGTTACATTTCATATTTAAAATATCCAAGAATGCAGCTCAAGCACTTGCCAAAAGAAAATTACACAGGTTAAAATCCGAACTAAATTATCGGTTGAAAAAATGGAATTTCAATAAACAACAAATACTTAAGGAAAAGATTAAATAATTAAAGATGATATCAACGTTATAAATTAATGTAGACATTGTCCAGATACGATCAGTCATTTTCTAAAAATATTAGACTGGAGTGTTGTACGTTTTAGTGATAAAAGTAAAAGTGATATTAACTATGAATACTAAAACTAAATAAACAAAGAAGTTTTGTAGTGGTAAACAATAAAACATTCACCTCACATTATCATCGTGATAATAAAATGTATGATATAATTATGTAGTTATTTATTTGTTGAACTTTTTTTTGTCAGAACAGGTGTTCATATTAATGAATTCTTCAAGGTATTGCGGTGTTTCTTGTTATGACGATTTTTTTATCACTTCTATGAAAAGTAATTAAGAAGAACGAAACTGATACATTTTTGATACTTTAAGTCTTTCATTTTTTTATATCAGCGGTGCATTAAGCATGTAGTTAAAAATAAATAAATAAGTTTGGTAAGTATCAAACCACCGTAACCAGTTCTATGGTATCCCTCAACTCCCAACCCATAATCCCCATAGTCTCCCACACGATTTCTCGGAAAAAAACGGCCGATATTCAATACCAAGGTCAAATTTCTTAGCACTTACATAAATTAATCCTGAATAGTATCTGTCTTTGAGATTATGAAGAACACAGGCTTCATTAAGACAGGTTAGTTCCGCCATATCCTCGACTTTGTCGAATTTGGGCGGATTCATCTTCTGGATGTCGTCTTTAGCGACGGTTGTCCGTTTACCCGTCTCTTGAATTTCCACTTCGTATTCGTCGCCGCGTTCGCCTTTGATGCTGGCGGCGACAAAGCCCTGTGTTTCGTGGGGTACCCATACTAAACGTTTTTGCGTCCATTCGGCCTGAGTCGCCGGATCGTTGAAATTGTTCCGGTCAACGCAGAGGTACTTCAACTCGGGGTCGTAGCGGTCCTTATCGGCGTCCGCCATTGCTCAACACTGCACTTTATACACACTAAATGTACATTGGGGGCGGTTACAACAACGGGGGCAAAGTCTTAGACGCGGCCGGTTAACGTGTGAACCACAACGATTAGGCGGTGAGAATGACAGCCGCTCGCTTAATCATTACAACGACAAGTGCGCTTTTACCGACTGAGAAACACACAATCAGCCAATAGCGTTCCAGATCCACAACTCGAAAAATGCTACCAACTTAACATTCGGCAAAGTAGGAGAAGTTCAAACAAGAATTTAAATTAAAGAAAGGAAAATTAATCATTGATTTTATAAAAAAAAACTCTTCGACACTAATTATAAAACAAATTGCTTTACTTTTTTATTTAAAAACACAGCTAACTTGTGTGGTTAATTTTAAATTAAATGATTGGTCAACAACGGCGGTAAATTTGACTTTCGAAAAATTCAAAAAATTCATTTTTTTTTAATCAAAAATTAACATTTTAGTTATGTTAGTTATGACTGCATCAACAGAATAAAAACCCACAAAACATGAGGTAAAAACATGACGTCACCGCGGACGTTCAACTTATTATAATAGCTTACTGAACAATTTGAAACTGGAATTAATCATCATTTAAATTTAATGGCTATAAAAGTAAATTTACGTGTCAATCTAGTTTAATTTTAATACACACGGTAGAATTAAGAAGAGTATCAAAACAAATCCATAACGACAGCAAGCTTTTATAGCTTTGAAGTTGAATATTATTAATCACATCCTTACACGTGTTCAGTTTTATCGACAAAAATGAAACTTTACGAAAAAATTTATTGAATTAAATTGTGTGAATGCAGGGTATTAAAATAAAGCACAGCTTGCCAAAAGTTTGTAGTTAATGTCAAAGTTATGTAATAAATCTAATTATAAAAAAAATAAAAAATGTTAATTCTTCACCACAAAAGCATCTTTGACTGATTGAATACTGATATGTTCAAAATTTGATTTGAATGATTTAACATGATCTGATTATAATTTGTTTACTTTGGAAGCATTTTGTTTACACTTTAATATCGCTTAATATGGTCAAATTTTAGAACCTTTGATGCATACATTACATTTATCAAAGAAAGGTCATTTACATACCTAACTTATAAATTTTGTATAATCAACAGATGTTTTAATCTAATTCAAAAATGGTCTTGCTTGAGGATGTTATGATTCACCCAATTTACTTTTATTTTTGGGGCCAAAACAATTTAATTTTGTCTTGGACAAAAAAATAAATTCAAAAATTATTTTTTTGAATAATTTAATTTGAAAGAATAGATAAAAAAAATAGACATCAATAAAAGTTAGCTATTTAGATTGGATATAGCTTTGAAATTCTTGCATGAAAAACAGCATTATTTTCGTTTAAAATTATACATTCTGTTGAAACCATATAAAAGCATTTAACCAAGTGGAAAACTGACTTTCCCTTACACTTGTTACATCAACATTACTTGCAATTAAAATCGTGTCATTGAAATTCATAAATGATATAAAAATTTTACTACGATCGGTAGTTTTGATAACAGATTTTTTTTTATAGATTCAAAATGTTGGATTCGATTTATATACATTCTTAAATTTTGGTGGACGAACCTGGAGTTAGAGGACTGGCAAAAGGCATATCTAGGAATGTGTATTTCGCTCAAGATTGTAAGACAGACATTCGAGTATAAATACTCTAATTTTGATAAACTGATTACTATACATAGATTTATAAGATAAGTGACATACATAATGCAGAAAGTTTATAAGATAAAAATTTTCTGTGAATTTTGAAAAATCTAATAAATTTAAATAAATTGAAAAATCTGGAAAATCCAAAAATCTAAAATATTATTGAAAATTTGAAAAATCAAAAAAATAAAAAAAAAACTTAAGCATCTGAAAAATCTTAGGAATGTAACAAAAATTCGAGAAGACTGAAAATCCATAAATCTAGAAAGTTGGAAGAATCCAGAGACGTCGTAAAGGGTGGGCCAGGGTAAACACGTGCTCACCCTCAAACTTCAGGTTCTTTCACGGTAAAATGTCTACGATTCCCTATACAGCTTAGACATATTTTTTTCTCTTTGCTTTGTTATTAAACAGAATGAGTAAAAAGAGTACTAAGCAACTAGCTCAAAAAATTTTGCACCAAAAGAAATGTTAAGAATCTAAAAAATAAGAATCATAAAAATCAGTCAATCAATAAGAAATTTATGGCACAGCGAAGAAAATGACGGGAAAAATTCAAATCAATTTTGCTATTATTTGCTTACTGTGCAAAAACAAAAATCTTTCATATGTAAGAATGTAGTAGGCATAAAAAAATATTTTTGATGACATTTTTATAATTTAAATAAATCTAAGAGAAATAAAAAATTACAGGATAAGATGATTCCAAAGAAATTTAACTAAAACCTCTGAAAAATTTCAAAACCATTTAAAAAGTGTAAGAGTCTTTGAAACATAAAAAGATCAGAAAATTTGAGAAAAAAAAAATTAGAAAATACAAGGAATATATTCGATTTAAACAATCTGAAAAATTGAAAAAATTTCAAATATTTGGGAACATATTTAAAAGCGGCCAAAAAACCTCTAGAATCTAAGATGTCTAAAATATCCAAAAAAATCTGGAGCTCAAATTTTTTTTAATCATCTGAAGAATCCAAAAGAGCTGAAAAATCAACAGAATCTAATTTTGCAAAATCAGAATGCCCAGAAATCTGAAAATGTAGAAGTAAATTGTTCGAAATAACCGAAAGAAATATAACCAAATTTCGATATAAAATTTATCAGTTAATTCAGGAATTTTGTTAGATAAAACTTGGACCACCTAGCAAAATATGTTTAAAGATAAAATATTTCAAACAAACCATCTGCAAATTGATTAAAACAAACATCATTTATCAAAATTATTATTATCCTTTCACATAACTCAATTCTTATTCAACCAGTTCATAATTTAAACTAACTAGAAATAGATAAAATTTAATAAAAATTGCGACATTTGTCATACAAATTAGTAATTTTTTATTACATAACAAATAAAGATAAGATTCAAGCAGCTGACAAATGTATTAATGGGTCACTTGGCCACTGAGAAAATAATAAATACATAAATATTGTAAGACAGTAATAAATGCGTTTGTCGGTTAAAATCAAACACTTGATTCGTTTTATCTTTCATCGTTTTTATATAAACTTGCGATTATTTTAAATGAGCTGTTTCTTATTTAGAATGGAATCTAACTAAACTATCGGTCTTATGGTGATGGATTAGCCTTTAAAGGACATAAATGCTGTTTGTGAAAGAAAATTACTTAATAGTCGATGCTTTTGAATTAAAGTCAACTTCATTAAGTAACTATATCGGAAGGGAACAATAAAAAAAAATTTGCTACTCTGGAAAATTATTCCAACTATATTTAAAGGTAACTGAAAACTGAACCAAATAAAGTCTGAATTCAGCAGCAATAAAATGTGCCATTAAATTAAAGTATTTACAGTCCGAGGTCATCCGAATACCATACAAATGAAAAACCTTTATTTAATTCATTGTGTTTAAAAACTTTGATAATCATCGACCTATACCTACTTGTCTATTGACGTAATATTTTAATAAAACTGACTCATAAGATGTGCTTTTACGTGATAAAACCGTTGTGTTTTTTTATTCTTTGGACATCCGTTAAAAGAAAGAAGTAAACATTTTTGTACCATCTGCAAAACTGTTACAGCGTGACTCATGGCAAAAGCAAAAGTAAACCTTTGATGCAACGAACGTTTTACATATTTTCACTTCCATATAAGGACACTGTTTTAAAAGTAAAAAATAAAGGCCCAGTTTGATTGATATGTGTTACTAAATTATTTATAATTGCTTGTAAGAGAAGGTTATCTGAAAGCTTAGAAAAATGATATATTTTAATCTAATCAATAAAGAAATTATTATGGACAGCTGCTAATGAAAAATATAATTAATAAGCAGCAAAAGGCTGTGCTAAATCAAAACAAAAATGTGCTATAAAATTAAAAGGGCTAAAGGTGAAGATCATATCAAATTTTGTAATTTCGACAATTTCTGTTTACATTTTAAAAACTACAGTTACAAAAACTTATTTTATTTTGCTTGTAATAAAATAATTTAATTTAAATTAATATTTTATATGAAACTTTGTTTTGTTATTTTGAACAGTTGAAACTCTGATCATTTCTTTGCAGGTGTCTGTTTAATTTCAAAAGTAAACATATGGAATATTTTCGACAGTTTTGTGCGTCTTATTTAATAACATTGATCGTATTTGTTGAATTCAATTCTGAGAAAAGCTCAAAATTTATTGATTATAGTAATTACCTTCAGATAAAATTATCTTAAAGCAAACAAATGAGTGCAATAAAGTTTTTATCTAAAATTTATGTGTGAAATCTAAAAAAAAAAATTGAAATGATTGAAGGATTTTGTGTAAGGTTTGGGTTACATTATACATTATTTTTAGACTTCTGATATTAATGCAGAGTTATCAGACGTTAGAATTAAAAAAACTATATCAAAAAACAGTTCATTTATTTAATTACAACACTAAATCAACAATTTAATGCCCATTGCCCTATACTATACCGTCTCAATATTCCCCCCTTTCTTCGAATTCCTTCTCTCACTAGCAATAAACGAAGTCTCTTCAGAACTAAGAGTTGCTTCAACTTGTCCTTCTTGTTTTTTACTTGAAGATTCATCCTCTTCTTCTTTTCCTTGTTGCGGCCTTGGCACTATTGCAATTTTTGGTGCCATATCAATAACCGAAATCGGTGCTTTTTTTATCAATTCCAACGGAATTTCTTCTGATCTGGGTCGTGGCATTCTAGGAGAACCTTCTCGAGATCTTGTTCGACTAGACGAAGAATCACGCGATCTGTTTGGTGTACGATCTTCTTTTGATGCACTGCTGTCGCGATGTCTTCTTGATTCGTCGGCTCGAGTAGCCACACCTGGGGGACTTTCCCATCGAGGGGCAGCGAATCCTGGGCCGCGAGAAAGAGCAAAAGGACGATGATCGCGCAATCCTCGACCTGTAGAGCGATTGTATAGACCTCCGCCTACAAAAGCGGGACTTGGTGGGCCGGACTGGCCAGGAATTTCGAGGAGACGTGCTATGTGCTGCATTTTTTTCTGACGAGCTTTAATCCGTCCCTGTGGTGTAATTATATTATTAATAGAAATAATTAAAATTCAGCTTTTACTTTTGTAAGTCGTTGTTTAGCTGCCATGCACCGGATGTTATCATCAAAGACAAATTTAGCACTTAAAAGTGGTACTCGATTTGTAGTAGTCCCTGAAAGAGGTCTATGGATTGTGATATGAAGACATCTCGAATCGTCCTTATCTCCTGTTACTTCAATATCTTGCAAAAATCCAACCAATTTTGCTACTCCCCAACCCAGTCTTTTTGTATCTGGCTCTACTAAAATTAATTGCAAAACATCAATCACCAAAAATCTTCTTGTTTTTGTTCCATCTTTCCATAACACTGTACAAGCAATCAAATCGGAATTATCTGCAACAAAACAAAATCAACTTATGAGGAGATTAAACTTAAGAAAATACCGCAGAACAAGACAATCGTTAAACTGGAATCAGTGCAACAACAAAGAACAACCATGCAACGGAAACCGTGCGCCACAAGACAGACAAAAGCAAAAGAATTATACTCAAAACAAAAACTAAAAGAAAAACAACTCGTGGATTATCATAATTTAATGAAGTTTTAGTGCAATTTAACGATTGTTTTATTCGTGCAGCTCTGACACACAACGAGATATACTCAAGTCCAATGCTTGATCGATTTGAACGCAGCTCTGTGGATTAGTCAACGGAAGTTGCGTCTCCATTTCTCCATTTAGTGTTAAAACGACGTTTCGGACGAGGAAGAACACTCGGATAGCTCGGCGCGCTCTCTCCACCTAAAAACGAACTTCTATAATTGTGCTGTAAAAAAACCGTTACATTACTTCTCCACAGGGCAGTCTTTTCGTAAAGTCAATCCCAGTCATAGGAGTCCCAGTAGGTGGCAGCAAAATTGCACTATCCATACACAACCATTCCACATTCAAAGAACTTTTCGACATATCACAGTATTCATGTTCAAACATATCTAAGAATATTTCTTCGCTTTTATAAAAATTCCTTAAAAGTGCCGTACTTTGCGTTTTAGCTGACTCAATTGTTGATTTATGCGAATCAAGTAGCACACTTTTTCCATCAGCCATTACCAATTGCACTAATAATTTTAAAGCTAGCTCTAAAGTCACTAACCGAACACGGCATGATGGCTGACACGAAAGGAGAACAATATACAGAAGTTTATCAACTAAATGTGTATTGTAGGTATAACGAACATCACGTGATGATGTTTTCGATGTATATGTCTTTTTTGGTTTTAATATTTGCTCTAAAATCTCCGGAGAAATCCCTAAAAAAACCAGTGCTATCAAATGTAAAAAAATTCCAACACTTACCCTTATTATAAGCCATTGCGTATAAAAGAGTAAGAGCAAAAAGCGCCGCGTAATCGTTTTCCGAGCAATCAAGAGCATTATAGACTGTTTCTAAAAACGGCTTCTCCGATTCATTTTCACCTTCAGTAGGAGTTGTCGCCAATCTTTGTTTCTCTTCATCAGTGATATTTTTTTGTTCTTCAACAACGTCATCTTTAAAACTTAATTCAGAACCACTTGCTTCTTCCAATTTTCCACTTTGTCCCATTTCACTTTCATAAGATTCCAATAATTTATCAACGCCTTTATCAAATATAGATCGATCGGATTTTAGAATTATCCAAGCTAAAGTTTGTACTAATGGCGAATGTGAAATAATTAAACAAACTTGTGAAAGAAGAAATAATGCTACAACACATGAAACTTTTCCTGCTGAAAGCTCATAGGTGATTCCTCCGTTTGATTCATTTAAATTAAATTTTTGATTCAAGGCTTTAGCGAGTACTTCAGCGTTTGTTGGCTTCTTTATTGTTGTTAAAGAATAAATGTAGAGAGGAATGAGCAGTTTGTTCAAAAGATGATCGGTTAAAACTTGGTTTAAGTCGGTGATTTTTAAGCAAAGAATGTCGTTTAAATAATGTAAGTGGTCGAGGTGTTCTGCCACTAAATCAGCTAAACGATTTTGCGATTGATGACTAAAAAAAAAGAAAATCAGTAATTTTGAGATACTCTGTTAAAAAAAAAAAAATTACTCAGCATCGTTACGGACGCAAGCGTCCAGTTCTTGGATATGTTTGCCAATAAACCACACGATGTTAGAAAAATAAGGGGCTGCAGTTCTGTCTCTGATAAAAGCGAGCATGCTTGCATCTTCTACTTTATATACATTCAAAGTTAAAGTTCTTACGGCTATCCTAACCATAGATTCAGGATGATTAAAAAATTTTATAGCTTCAGTATAAAGAGGAAAGTCATTTGTGTGCTAAAATTTTCATTTTAGGTTTGATTCATTTAACAATATGACTTACTTCATTGTAAAAAAAATGTATAGTATGGGCGTTTAATTTTAGACTCAAAGTCTTCAAAAATGAGATGTAATAAGCCATCACTTCTTCGTCAGAAAAATCAAATTTATGTACAATGATTGAATTTACATGATTGTTCGATAATAAGTAATCTAAAAGCATACAATTGATTGACAGGTGAGATTATTTAGTATTCTTACAAAGCGACGTTTCGTTTCTGATATTTTCAAATAAAATGTTTAAAGTTTGGAGTAATTGGACACATACAAAACTTGAGCCACCACTTCGTTGTCTCATAATACGTAAAAAAAATGACAACATGTTTTTCTCCAAAAAGAAGCTGCAATTTTCTTTAGTATTATATTAATTTAACATTGTGAAACTTACTCAAATACAGACGAATCATTTTGATCACCCCAAATTAAAATTTCTGCTATTGATCGAAGTGTCTCAACGAGTAATCCTCGATTGTGTTCTGATACTGTTTGATTACGAGAAAGCACATTGTATAAGTATTTTAAATGTTCTAATGAATGGGGGTTTTTGGGACGACCCCAACCACCACCAAACCAACTTCTACTACGGAACATTACGACGTAGATTGATAATCAGTGGAAAAATAAGCATAGCACTATTCTAAAAGTCTTTTGTATAAAATGCGCATTATTGAATGTATATTTGATTAAAAAGCGGTTTTCGGGGAAGGGCTTACTGTTTTGAGAGTTTGACAGATATTTGTAATGTCAAAAACAGCTGATTTGTGTTAAGAGAAAGCTGAGAAAAAAATTAAAAAACTACAAAATTATGTAATAACTCGTTTGTTATTGTTGTAAAAAAGTATATAAAAAGTACAGTAACAAAAACAATTACTATTTGTATTTTTTTAATTAACAATAGTTGTTGTAGTTCAAAACGTCATTAGTTATAAAAACTGGTACAAATGTAACTGTCATATCAACAATTTTATTAATTCGGCTACAACTTTAACATTAATGCTATTTCCCAACAACATGTATTTCTGTTTATTTGTTACATTTTCTGGGAAAGTAAACGACTTGGGAAAATTCATCAATCTACTAACTTCGGTAGGTGTGAAAAACCGTAGGCGCAACTTTCGAGCTAACAGTAGGTATTCTTCATCTTTTGAATCAAGTTTGGAAAGTTGATCAAAAATTTCTTTTAGAAAATATTCACTTTCTTCTGTGAAGACACTTCCCGTGCCTTCAATATACCGTCCGTATGCTTTAGTGAAGCAACAGGAGTTCCGAGAATTCGAATGACAAATGTCCAAAATGTTCAAATGTTTGAGAAGAATTTTGTCTGGCAAAAAATATGGATTAAAGTGTGTTGATTCTTCTACAATTTCTTTAATATAATAACAATTTTGTTTTGGATAAGACTGTGGGTATTCCGTTTTCTGAAAATAACAAGATTACAATTTATACAAAATAATTTTTGAACGTACTAAACTCCCGACTTCAAAACAAAAATTCCCATTTTTCTTAGCTAAACAATAATATCTGTGTCTCGTATTCGGAACACCAAATTGTGTAGGACTTAGGATAAATTCTTGAAACACGAAACCACATTGTTCCAATGTTTCTATTAAAATGTTTCTCATAATAGAAGTCTCAAACCCTTTAACATTTTCAATTAAAATCCTTTCGATCTTCATCTCTGGTAATATGTTTAAAATATGTATAAAAGATTTTGTGCGTTCATCTTCAATATCTTCTTTTAAACCATTTCGTGTAAAAGGTTGACATGGAGGTGACATTAATATAGTGTCTACATTTAATTTGTTGATAAAATTTGCAGTAAGACTTTGAATGTTACGATTCAACAATGTTATATTAGGAAAATTGTGTTTATAAACTAAGTTTGCAATGGGGTTTATATCAATTGATGCTTTAACTTCACTTTCTACTTCACTGCCTAAAACAACAACATCAATTATATGATTCTAATTATAATATTTATACATTTTAAAGCAAAATGCATGCCTCCAATTCCGCTGTAAAGTTCTAAAACTTTCATTTTTGTGTAAAATACTTTGACATCACTTTGAAATGTTAGGTTAGATTATTGACAAGTGTAACGTACATTAGAACTACTATTGTTTCTAAAGGATGCAACAAGTTTGGAATATAGCAAATTTTTCTTGTGTGGAAGGTTTGACACACGAGTTAAAAACAAGAACACTTTTATAAACGCAAAAAAGCCTGTTCAAACGTTTCAAACTATACCTAACTATCTACAATTTATTTCAAAATTATATCATTTTAAAATTGTTAATAAAATATAGAAATAAAAACGTGGGACAACAATGACAATCTTGTCGAGTTTATTGTTATTACGAAATTTTTTTGTTATTACAATTATGAAAAAGAAAGTTTTCTCAATGAAATAAACAAAAATTACACATCATCCCAAATATTTAGTTTAGAATTTTTAATATACTTTTTTTTTAATTAGCAATGATTCATTGTGAAAAATATAATCCATATTTGTTAACATGAAAAATAAAAAGCTTCAAAAAATATTAAGAGATGTTAAGGCTTTGGATAAATTAATCAGAACTCTTAAGTGTGATTAGATATTAAATATTCAACGATTATTTTTACTAAAACTAAAAACGTGAATAAGTCTTTTGGAAAATTTTGTAATTGCATGTTTTTTCTTCAGATCTCACTTCAGATTCTGTTGTAATAAATATAATTTAATTTATATCAGTCATCTGACATTTCAAAATGTATTAGTTGTAATTGGGATTAATTGATTGTATTTCAGGACACGTCAAAACCGTCAGCTGTATTTTAACTGACGAATCCAAGACGAGAGGAGAAGCAGTGAGTATCATTTTACAATATTTAATCACCTTGATTTTAACTTTCTCATCAACGAAAAGGGTTCTTACAGTAATATCTTCTCAATTACAAATTTCAAGTCTAAATTCAAATTGTAATTTGTTTTTTATAGAATAAATTTAAGCTACATCTCATACATTCAAAAACAGAACTGATTTATTTGAACGTTTTATATCATCATAAATATACGTCTTACTTCTGGTTTACAATTGAAATGAAATAAAATAAACAAATAGATGATAAATGCATTAAAGAAAGAGCACTTTTTGCATAATCCAATACGATCAAAAAAAGTCGAAAATCGTCTTGAAGCAAAGTATTAAAATTTTTGAATTCTTCATACAGACTGTCTCATATCTATAACTCAAAAAATACTGAATTATTGGAAAGTTGCTAATTTATTTTCTTTGACATGCTCTATTTAACTAAAATATTGACACCTTCTGTTATACCGGAAGTAGACCTCAACTTTCTTTTTTTAAATATAACACTCCATATTTTTTTACGTTTTTGAATTCTGCAATATATTCTAGGTTACTTTTATACCAACAATTTTTTCCTAAACTCAACCATTTCAAAGATATTTGCAACTACTTTAATAGAAAAATGACAGATGCAGAGTTAGAGGTAATCAGCAATTATCGCTAAACGGCTATTTATTTTAGAATAGTCTTTTGAGATTTTAAAATACAACAGCTTAGAAAGTAGACCTCACTAAAAAATTAAACCGATTTTCTACCGGATGGTCATAAAATATGTTTAAAAACTGACATAAAAATATCATCAAAACTCGAAATTTTCAAATAGAATTCCTCTTTTATTTTATCATATTCTTGTTTTGGTTCAAAAATAAGACATTTTTGTATAAAATTTTGTAACCTAAACCTTATTGTTTTTTATTTATTTGAGAAAAACTTTTTCCCGCGTGGTGAAACGTCAAAACTGTTACATTCTCAAGAAATGAAAAACAAACTTAGATAATTTTTAATATAATAATCAATGTTCTCTGGCATTTTTGACAACTTTTTGAAACTAACAGGGCAAAGAGACCATTCCAAATAAAACTAGCATGACTTTTTACTAGGTAGAAAACAGTTTTTCCTAAATAATTCAAAAACCATGAGGTTTGGGTATACAAAACAAAAATGTCTTAATTTTTGAAGCTAAAGCTAAATATAAAAACATAAATGGGAAATTCTATTTGAAAATTTTGAGTTTTGGCAACATTTTTAAGTCAGTTTTCAAATGTATTTTTTGAACTTTCTATAGGAGATTGGTTCAATTTTTTAGTTGGATTTAGTATCCCAGGACTTGCGTTATAAAATGCCAGAGGACCATTATGAAATTGATAGTCAGTTAGTTAATTACAGTTAATTACTGATCACCTTTATAAAATTGCAGATATCTTTGAAATGGTTGATCTTAGAAAAGAAACTTTTGGTATAAAAATGACTTAACAATTTTCGTAGAATTCAAAAATGTAAAAAAATATAGTGTAAGGGATGGTTTTAGATTTATTTCTAAAAAAGATATTTGAGTAGAGATAAACTTCATTTCATCCGTTTACACGGGACGTCTCATACAACTTTGTCTCCTCAACCCTTTCTGATTTTACATCAACCTCAACTAGACTAAACATTCATAAGTGGCACTTCACTTATCAGTGCATTCCGATGTGGAATCTGTGGGAATGTACGTTTTGTTGCAATTCTTCAATAAACTTAAATAACTGATGCCGATGTTCTTACAATCGACCACGCTACATAACTCTTCGTCCTCAAAGAGTCCACACTTAATTCAATAAAAACTGCTTCACTTTTAGTTCACCTCGAACATTTCACATTGATTAATACACGGCTCTTTTATGCTCAGTAGAGTATTGCTCAATGAAGAACTTTTCACTTTTTCAAAACATAGGACATTCGTACGTCCAATAGTGAACTTTTCACTACTTCAAAACGTAGGACATTCGTGCGTCCAAAAGTGAATTTTTCACTATTTTATAACGTAGAACAGTCGTGCGTCCAATAGTGAACTTTTCATTTCTTCAAAATGTAGGACATTAGTGGGTCCAATAGTGAACTTTTCACTACTTCAAAACGTAGGACATTCGTGCGTCCAAAAGTGAATTTTTCACTATTTTATAACGTAGGACTGTCGTGCGTCCAAAAAAGAAATTTTTCACTATTTTATAACGTAGGACAGTCGTGCGTCCAATAGTGAACTTTTCATTTCTTCAAAATGTAGGACATTAGTGGGTCCAATAGTGAACTTTTCACTACTTCAAAACGTAGGACATTCGTGCGTCCAAAAGTGAATTTTTCACTACTTCAAAACGTAGGACATTCGTGCGTCCAAAAGTGAATTTTTCACTACTTCAAAACGTAGGACATTCGTGCGTCCAAAAGTGAATTTTTCACTATTTTATAACGTAGAACAGTCGTGCGTCCAATAGTGAACTTTTCACTATTTCAAAACGTAGGACATTCGTGCGTCCAAAAGTGAACTTTTCACTATTTCATAACAAAGAACATTCGTGCGTCCAATAGAGAACTTTTCACTTGTGTTTCACTTTAATTAGGATTACTTAAATCCAAAACAGGTAGTGAACGTTTCACTTCGATTCGTATTGTTCGTTTCCTGGATTGTGTTGAATAGGAACGGTTTCAATTTATCAGTTGGGCAAATGCCGCGATAGAACTTTTGGGAACGCTTTGTTCCAGGTAGATCTTCCACCACGTAACGATCGTGAGGAAGTACTTTTGCTATGACGTAAGGATCTGAATATTTAGGTAGTAATTTTTTACTTTTGCCGTCATTTGAAATAAGGACTTTTCTCATTAATACATGTTGACCTACTTCATATTTCTGAGCTGGCCTTCTCTTAGCATCAAAATACTTTTTCTGCCAGTTCTGTTCTTTAATTGTGTTTTGAATACCTTCGGTTCTTATCTGTTGAATATCTTTGTTTTCGTCGTCGAAACTTAAATTATTTAACAGATACGCGTCGTCAGAACTGCGTGGACAATAGCCCATCAGTATTTCGTAAGAGCTTTTTTGAGTCGTTTTATTCACTGTTGAATTAATTCCAAAACGTATTTGGTTAATGTGGTCGTCCCACTTTGTTTCATTTTCGGTAGAACATCTCAATGCATCGGGAATTGTTCTATTGTAATATTCGATTTGCCAGCAGGCACGTGGTGTTGCTGTCGCGTTAAATAGAATTTTTATACCTTGTTGTGTGGAAAATTCTTTGAACTTTTTACTTGTAAAACATGTTCCACTGTCACATATCAATCTTTGAGGAACACCAAACATTTCGATAATATTTTTGCGAATATTAACACTGCACCCATCTTAGTACTGGTTACGGCCTTCATGAAAATGAATTTTGTGAAACCGTCAATTGCAATGAGGATGTGTATATTTCGTCTAGTACTCTTTACAAACGGCCCGAGATGATTGATGTGCAGTGTAGGCATTGGCGTTTGAATCTTTTCTGTTGTATGGAGAAATCTAGGTTGTTTTCCAGTTGATTCTTTGTTAAAAGCACAGGACAAACAGCAGGCAATGTACCTTTTTATATACTTTTTCACATTGGCAAACCAATAATGTTTACTTATTGCTTTGGTAGTTTTGTCAACTGCAAAATAACCTTTTCGATCGTGGTAGTACGTCAGAATTTCCCTTCTAGCAAATTTTGGAATGACCCATCTCTTACCTTCTGGTGTAATTCGATATAACTTATCGTCGTGTATAACATATTCTTTATGTATACGCTGTTCTTTCAAAAGCACTTCACGTAAATCACCTAATACTAATTGTGTCCTATCACTTCACTATAGATGATCACGTTGATCACGTAAACTTTAGATAGAAAGCAAAATTAAGATCGTTTGTTTTGCACGTTGCTTGTCAACACGTCACCGTACCGCGGAGTCTTGGCGGAAGGACGCACAGATCACCAACCCCACCGCTGCACTGTAAGGGATGGTTTTAAATTTATCTCAAAAAAAGATATTTAAGTAGAAATAAACTTTATTTCATCCGTTTACACGGGATAACGTCTCATAGGACTCTGTCTCCTTAACCCTTTCCGATTTTACATCAACCTCAACTAGACTAAACATTCATAAGTGGCACTTCACTTATCAGTGCATTCCGATGTGGACTCTGTGGGCGAATGTACGTTTTGTTGCAATTCTTCAATAAACTTAAATAACTGATGCCGATGTCCTTACAATCGGCCACGCTACATAACTCTTCGTCCTCAAAGAGTCCACACTTAACTCAATAAAAACTGCTTCATTTTTAGTTCACCTTGAACATTTCACATTGATTAATACACGGCTCTTTTATGCTCAGTAGAGTATTGCCCAATGAAGAACTTTTCACTTTTTCAAAACATAGGACATTCGTGCGTCCAATAGTGAACTTTTCACTACTTCAAAACGTAGGACATTCGTGCGTCCAAAAGTGAATTTTTCACTATTTTATAACGTAGGACAGTCGTGCGTCCAATAGTGAACTTTTCACTTCTTCAAAATGTAGGACATTAGTGGGTCCAATAGTGAACTGGTAACTGATGCCGATGTCCTTACAATAGGGTGTTTTATTTAAAATAAAAAAGTTGAATTCTAGGTTATGCCGGAAGTACCATATCACTGAAAATATTTTAAAAGAACAAAGAATCTTGAAAAAACTTTTCTGTTAAATTGTCAATTATATGCTATCAGTATTTTTTCAGTTATAGATAGACGTCGAGGGGCGGCCTGTATGTCTTTATGTATAAAAATTTAGAATGATTTGATTGAAGCTTTTTGGGACAGTCAAATAAGTCGATTCTGTCTATTTTTCTTTTTTTGAAAATAATTCTGTTGATTGCTTAATTTTGGATTGAGATAGAGCATTGATCTTATGCTCATTATAAAACTTTTTCGAAGCTCTGTCAGTGCGTCAAATATTTGTCTCCAGATGAATTAACTTTGCTGTGATTTTTGATATTTCAGCTTCTTTATTGAGTTTTCTATTTTCAAATTTGCGCTTTCAGACTTAAACTTGGAAAGAAATTTTGCCCTATTGGTAGAATCATTTGAAAAACTATTTTTTTCTGAAAAATTGTCTAGAAAACAAACAAAAACAAAAGCGAATTTTTTTATTGTTATTGTTATTCGAATGAGTATTCTTCAGACATTATGATGCTGATTTTATAAAAGAAACCTCTTGAGAGCTTTTCTTCCTAAAGCTTCCACGTCTACCTCAATACCTTCATCTCTTCGCCAACAATGTCATAGGTTAGTAGCTTCGTCCTTGACGTCACTTGTATGTTTCTTTCGTGAGAATGCGCGACGCCAAAGTCGACGTCGTTCTCTCGTCAGTCGACGTTTCAGTGTTGGCGTCGTTGGACGTCGAGTGGTTCAATTCTTCCGGAGCGAACTTTACGCTAATTTAAGACGCGTTCTAACAATGGAGTAAAGTAAGTTTAATGTTTTCAAAATTAAAATTTCTAACATTTTTTAACTTTAACACTATTTTTAATTTTAAATTAACTTTTAGCGCGAATTTAATCAATTTGAAACCTGTCGCAAACATTCTTTGAATTCTGCCATCGATTGCTTTTATCACTTCCGTGTTATTGGTTGAAGAATTTCACTTTCAAGTTTTATTAAGCATTTTAAGATTTTCTCACAATAAGAAAAAAGAAAATTTGTTGGCAATAGACGAGATACTGAAACTTTTGCCAAATGACCTAAAAATAAACAATGTCCCATTGATTAAATTTATGGTGGTTTATGCAAGAGGAATCAAAGCATATTTTACAGTCAGTGACTCATTTATTGTTTATCTGAAATATCACTTCATTTCAGTTATTATTAATTCTGATCAAACTGAAAAGTTTTGCGCTTTTATCTAGTCGAGTCTTTCATCATTGTAAATATTATTGTAGAAGTTTACCAAGCTGAGCTTTCATCTACTCAATCAGAAATGGATTTTTTTTTTTCAAAAATTTTAGTCAAATTTGTCACGTCTCTAATCTTTCGTCCATTTCAGAAATCTAAACGTTTACTCAATTGACTAAATAAATTTTACCTTGAAGATTTAAATTTAAAGTGCAGAATGAAAGTTCAAAGCAACCAGTCTAAATGTTATTAATAAAATTTTGATTTAAACGCTGTAATTCTTTGTAACGTTGTTCATAAATAAATTATCAAAATTATAAATGATTTACTATTGTCCATTTTTCACAACTTGAAATGTAATTAAAAAAAGTTTCTCTATTATCTTCCAAAAATTCAGGATATTAGTAACAAAAAAATTCTGAACAGACTGTTTTACTTTTTACCATTTTTTTGTAATTCTCGAATCCATTAGTTTTTTTTAATTATGCATCCATCAATTTTCTTTATTGACAATTAATTTGTTCGTTCCTTTAAAACCTAACAATAGAACTCATTAATAAGTTGTTACAATTTTCAATGTCAACAACAAAATTTAAAATAGACTATACTTTCAGTAAGTTGTTTTTTATAAATGTCCTTGTGGCAAAAAACAATAGTTTTTTTCTAAACCTGACATTTTTATTTTGATTAATTTTTAGAACTCGTCTAGAATTAATGTTCTGGCAAACAGCCATTCCGAGAAGAAATTACTTTTACTAATGGTCATATAAATTCGAAATGAACTATCTAAAAAAACTAAGTGTTTTTTTTTATATAAAAATTAACAATAACTGAAGAAATGTACATTAAAAAAATAAAAGTGTAAATATTGTTTACTTTGAATCTTCCGTATTTCAAATTTCACTGAGATAAATCAATAAAATACAGAATGAATATTAAATACTGTTTATTATTAAATTTTAACCTATTATTAAACGAGCAGTATTGATTTGAAATAACAAATGTCAAAGACAAAGTTAGATTTTATAGAAGTTTATAGAAAATTTTGCTTTATGAGTGTTGATATTTTTGATCTAAATACTTAAAATTTTAAAGCCTTGGGTTTGTGTTCTTATGAAGATTGAAATTGCTGTTCAGATTTTATTATTTATTCAATTTTAACGGTATAAACATTATAAACTCTATAAGCAGTCCATGATTCACAAGTGAAATCAAAGCGTTTGATTATTTTATTAAAAATATTTACATTCAATTATTTTTCGTCTTTATAGTTTGTAGTATAAAAGTTACAATATTCAAATTACTAAAATTTAGGTAATATCTACAATGAATAGGCAAGTTTATGTTTTGATTGATTTCTGTATTTGACCCAGAGGAGCATGCTGCCGAATCCAAGACCGACTTATTCTTAAAGATTGTCGACGACTGGTTTCTGATATTTTCCAAAATTTCTTTTTTATTACTGAGAGAATCTCGCAAATGTGCCATTCGTTCTTTTTCTTACCTTTTAGTTTTGGAGATTTCCCTATACTTACATCGAAAATGCACCATACAAGAAAGTACAATAGAAAATTAAGTTTCAATTTCTTTGTATAATCTTAAAATTTGATCTGGCGGTGTCATTTTTATAAAGAGACTTTTAACTTAAATTTTAAATTGAATTTAAATTTAATAAAAGCTTTCTAGTGTAACCATAAACTATGAATTTAGTCAACGCAGAAACAGTGTTACTTTTATAAGCATATTTTTCTAAATGAATAAATAATTTTGGATAAGAGTAAAATGTGTTTTATACTTACGTATATTAAAAAAGTAACTAAGTGGATAGTTTTATCTAGTTTTTGTTCTAAGTTTGCTAGCTTCTGGTAATAATGTTGACTTTACTTGCTTTACTTTGCTCTGCAGTCTGCGACACACTCCTATAAAATAGCTGTTTTAGTCGTTCATCTATGTTCTTCCAAGTTTATTTTTCATAGTTTTGTAACTCGCTTAATGAAATGAAAAAAAAACTGTTGTAAGAGATTTCTCAAGTTCTAAAAATGTTAAAAGCGTTTTATTAAATTTAATTTATAGGTCATCTCTTCAGTCTAATACTAACTTTAAACAATATTTAATATTAAAGAATATTAAACTGTTATTTTTTTTTTGTTTATTTACTTAATTAGTAATCATGTGTAAAAATGATATTGTGAGCAATGAATGTAAAGATATTGTAGATATGTCCATAGAGAAGATTTGCGAGATATCTGCCATTAACATACATTTATACAACTTAATGATAATTACAATTTATAGACCTCCGTCGGGAGAGTTTTCAATATAAATGATATATTATTCAAAAATCTTTTACAGCGCGGGTAAGAGATAGCACAAGAATTAACAATTGCCTTTGATAATATACTTACAAATTTAGATGACAATTTTATCACTAAAGTTGTTGATCCGAGGCTATCTGATTACAAGGAAGTTGTTATATATTTGAATAAAATAAAAATTAAACCAAAGGCGATTATAATTGCTTCTAGACCAATGCATTATTTTGGATTTTATGACGTTTACAATAAGCTTTTATAGGTGGATTGGGATTTCATAGTTCCGGTAATAGTAATGCAGATGAAAAATTTGACCACTTTCTAAAAATTTTAATTTGTACAGTTAACGATTTTTTTTTAATAAAATATAAAAAAATCACCAATAGGAACATATATGTAAAATGGTATACACCTCATTTAAGAAAAGTGAGAGATAATTTGCATTTTTTAATAGATTTTGAAAAACAATACTCCGATTTAATATTTAAAGATTATATCAAAAATTTACGTCAAACTTACAAAAAAAAAAATTATAAATACAAAGAAAAATTTTTATACAAACTACATTTCAATAAATAATAATTCGCCTAAATCGTTTTGGGACGTTGTAAATAGTAATAGAAAAATAAAAAAATCTAGCAATAATAATAATAATAATATTGATATAACAATTAATACATTTAATAATTACTTTACAAATATTGCTGATGAAATTGTTGATAAACTTCTAAATTGTTCTATAAATAACTTGTCACAAGAAACAATTTAAATTTTGAATTCTTGCAAGTAAGTCAAGTTTATGTAAGAAACATAATTGAAAAAATTAAAAATAAATCAACTAAAGACATTTATGATATTAATATTATTCTAATAAAGCGAATTATTGATATAATTATTTCACCCTTGACAATTCTTAAAGTTGCTAAAGTAACACCATTACATAAAGGAGGACCTAGAAATGAATTAAATAATTATCGTCCCATATCGATTCTACCCACATTTTCAAAAATTCTAGAAACTGTTTTAAAAAACAAATTAACAATTGTCTTTTAACTAATAACTTAATTAACGAAAATCAATATGGCTTTCAGAGTGGAAAATCAACCTTTGACGCCATTCTTCATTTAACAGGTATCATTGCTAGTGGATTTGAGAATAAGCAATATATAGGATCCATATTTTGCGATCTGCAGAAGGCTTTTGACTGTGTTTGCCGACAGAAACTATTATATACTCATTTAATAATATTAGTTTACAATTAAAAAATAAAGGAGGTATCATCTGAAAAGAAAAAATTTAACAAGGGGTGTACCACAAGGTTCCGTATTAGGATCGGTGTTTTTCCTTTTATACATTAATGATGTTAAATTTCCATCTATCGATGTAACGCTCTTTGCGGATGACAGTACCATGACTAAAGTCTCGAATAATATTGAAATTTTAAAACAGAAGTTACGCCACACACAATTAGAAGCTCAGATGTGGTTTGCAAGTATGGATCTATGTTTAAACGAACGTAAAACCATGGTATTTTCTCTTCGTGATATTAATTTTGATAATCCCCAGATGGTAAAGTTTTTAGACGTATTTTTGGATCCCAATCTTAACTGGGTGTCTCATATTAACGAAATATCAAATAAAATTGATAATGTCTTATGCTTCATATGCAATCTTGTGTTAGGGACATGCTCCTGCTACAAGTCAAATTTTTCATCTACAGAGGAAAGCTTTAAGAGTCATTAGTGGACTATCTTACAGAGATGACGTAAGACATAAATTTAAAAAATTAAATATTTTAACACTTCGAAGTCTGTATATTTTTCATTGTCTCTTATATGTTAAACGTCATATGCACAATTATAATCAAGTAAAAAATTTGCTTATATACAATACTTGCGCTGGTGATAAAATTGACACAAATTTACTAGGTTAACTAAAAGTATAAATTGTACAAATTATTATGGATCAATATTTTTTAATAAATTGCTCACAACGTAACAATTTTGCCATTTAAAGAATTCAAGAGAACTGTAAAAGATTTTTTATGAAAAAAAAAAACGTTTTACAGTTGTAATGAGTTTATGTCGAGCGATTTAGGGAATTAATATTCATGAATCTTATATTATGATACTATTGTATTTTAGTATTTTATTAATTTATTGTAACGTGTTACATGTGTTTAATGTTTTTTATGACAAATGTATACCTATTGGTGCTTAACATGAATAAATATTATTGTTATTATTATTAATTATCATACAAGAGTTTCTGTTATTCTTTTGTAGTAGCAACAACAAGACGTAGATAAAATTATCTCATTTATACAGTAAAAGTAATTTTACTTGTCGACACTCCTTTCATCCTTTCAAATCTTACCCATCACTAATAATTTTTCGCATTATCAATATTCCCAACCCTACGATTTGATTTATTAGACAACTGTGGCGTGTTAATGGAAATCTCCCATGATAATCTCTATTTTATGAATCAATTTCGAGATGAGCCCACAGTTGGTTTAAATTGAATTGTGAATCGACAAAACCGTCTCTGTTGATTACGTGAATCCTTACAGGATATAAGAATGTGCCAATTACAGTCAAACTCCAATTTTTATTTACTAGTAATTTTATTGAAATATATTTTGCTTCATCATCAACATTGAATCCGAAGAAAGATCAAGTGAATGAAGGTTTTAGAAAAATGACCTCTTTCCTTAAAGACGGTATTAATATTTTAGGATTTAGACTCAAGTCAAGGACAGAGATTCAACATCGCTGCATTGTCAATATCTTTGAAATGGAGTGAATTATGTAAGGACGTGTGCTGGGAAATAACACAGAGTTAATTATGATGTTCAACTGTCGGATAAATATTCCTCCAACTTTGATAAGACGTGTGTGTGTGATGTTTCCTACATATTGAATGTTCAAGATTCTAAACTCGCAATACGATTTGGAAAATTAAGCAAATCCAATGTTTTTGTTCTTAATAAAATCAAAAGACAACAAAATGAAGAGATTCTGATTTTATAGAAAACAGAACAAGCTTTTGCTGTTAGTGGACAAAATTTAAAATTTGGTTTTTACTTAAGTGAACTGTTGTTTTTCAATTGGTTTCTGTGTTAAACCAGATTGTGTACAACAGATTTCCTTTTAAAATTTAAACTGCATTTGTTTCTTCTCACTAGAATACAAGTAAAAGTTTTTGAGAATATTTTTTAATGATTCTGAAGTTTACAATTTGCTGGAGTGAACTTTCAGCTATAAATAAGCAAACTTGCATGAAAGTATTTTTTTCAGAAATTTTTGGTTTAATGTAAAATAAAAGCTTGTGTGTAGTTTACAAAGAAAATAATCTTTTGACTTTCTTATATTTTTGAATTACGAATATGATTTAATATTTTAAAAAAGTAGTTTTTTATAGAAAAATTTGCATTTTTATGCTAGATTTAGACATCGACGCATTTGCCATTCCACTGAACTGAAATTAAATACACGTGAAATCAAAACATGTCGCAAGACTTGTTTTGACTCGCTCCGGATTAAGCTTCATGTTGAGGTAGATAAGTTGATATCTTATTGCTTTTTCTGTAGTCGGGAAGACCGGGAATAGCTGTTGCAATATTTATTTCGGATTTTCTATTTGATCAAATGAATAAATACAAATATACAGAGTGTCTTACGAACAAGTGCAATTATTTTAACCATAAATTAAGAATTAGAAATTAATTGACGCGTATTTTTTATTTTTTTAAAAAAACTTTCTAGTCTCGAATTATTCGCTGTTAAAGATTGTTTATTTATTTTTTTATCTCCGAAAATATTTGACCAATTTCGGTGAAACTTGGCATACGGACGTTATTTTAGTTCATTATTTAACACTATAATTTGTAGTACTGTAGATTGTCTCAAAAGAGAGTTATAGGGCTTCTTTGACATTAATTTCTTGATAACTTTTCAGCACAAATTAGTTTCTACTTACCATTACAATAATTCGAAAGCATATTCAATTAAGAAAATTTTTTTGAATGATGATTAAAAAAACAGCTGCCAAATTTCACAAAAATTTTCACAAATAAAAAAATTAATGCCTGTGTCATTTTTAAGAGCTAATAACTCAAACCTATGAAGTTTTTTGGAAAAATGAAAAATATTTGTCGGTTTGTTTTTAGTTCTTAATCTATGTTTAAAATATTTGCATTCGTTCGTTGGACGTTGGTGCGAGCTCTACAACTTTTTTTCTATGCATGCTATCGTCTTTTTTTTTAACGATAGGTCTAATAATAGAATACGTTTCTTAAAAAAAATTATATTTTTGTACAGACTGTCCCAAAGTAAAATACCCAACTAAATTCAATTTATATAAATTGAAACAACTAAAATTGAGTTCTGTCAATTTATGTTTCAAAATAGCTTCGTACATAGACCTACAGAAAAATTTATAACTTCAGAATCATTCAAGATAATTTAGTCAACTGCTGTAGCTCATCTTTTGAAACAAAATTTAATTATTCTATGATTGTATAGCAGCTTCTTGTCGATACCTACATGGCTTGTGGGGTCTATGTTGCAAAATAGCGAATATTATTTTTTTTTCTAAAAAAAAAAATCACAAATTTTGACTCTTTTATATAAAAAAAATATTTTTGAGCAAAATAAAATTATAATAGGAATACACAACAGTTTGTAAAATAAACCCTAAAATCTAATATCAATAAAACGTTTTTAAAAAATGCCATGCAATGATGCAATAAAATATAGAGTGTTGTGTTTGAAAAAATCGAATTACTGCTATTTGTAATTTCTCATTTTCAAAAAATCGTGGTAAGGGTTGAAATGTAGACTCCGACTTCCTTTCTATTTTAAAAGAGGCGCTGAAGCTTAAGCAATCTAATGGAAAAAAATTGGTTAAGTTATCTTAAATGGTTCTAAAGTTATAATTTTTTTATGGGTCTTTGCACGAAGCTATTTTGATATATCGACAGTTTAATGATGAATACAAAAATCTAACTAAAATTAGGGGTTCCAATTAAAATAAATGAATTTAGTTGTGTATTTTACTTTGGGACACCTCTATACCAATAGAAATATTTTTAGAACGTGCTCTATTATTTCAACTATTGTTTGAAACGAATATCAAGACGATAGCATGCATAGAACAGCCCTGGGTCACCCTGTATGAACTGAGTGCACAATGTTTCTTAGTCAATTTCATTAAAAAAATTGCTGCAGCATTTTGGATATAAATACAGAATATTAAAAAAAAAAATGGGAGTGGAGCTGTAAGTAATTTTTTGATTTTTGAAAAGAAAGAAAGTTAGGGTTCTTTTGACCTTATAAATTATGTGACATTGCTTCAAGTATTAGTTCATAAAAAATCAAAACTGTTTGTGGCTGTGTGAAATGCCCTGCGGCAATTTCAGTCAATTGTTCTAATTCTATAATTGAAACTGAAAAAAAAACCAAAGTTCAGATGAATTTCATTATAAAAGAAAAACTTTTAAGAAAATTATCAACTTTGTTTATAATTAGCCCTTTTTTTAAGAGCCTTTATTGAATAAAATTCAACATTTGGCACTGCTAATAACTGCTTTCATTTTTTTTTTAATTAAAAAATTACTTTTTCATAATTCATAAATAGAATATAAAATGAATTCAGAATAATAGAAAAAATTGTTTATAAAAAATAGTCTTTGGAATTCACACATGTCTAAATACAAAGTTTGTTATTACTACACAGATTAATAGATGGAAATGAATAATGGACTCTTTTTCTAGAATAAAACTATAAATAATAATTGTTCCAATTCTAATCAAATAAACATTTTTCTCACACATTTTTCTTTTGTTTAACTCTACATAACTTCCTGTTATTTAAAAATAATACAACTTTTAAATCATCGAATTCCAGCCAAGAATTTTCTGTTTATATTTAAAACTTTAAATATTTTATTTTAGAAGTTGCATAGTCTAATTGTTAACATTATCTAATTTAAATTAAAGATTTTCTTTTATAAATAAATTTTGACGTAAATTGTTTGAACAGTGGTGATGGATCGTTTTAGTAAAGATGTTAAACTAAACTTCTCTTCATTAATTGAGTTATGCAAATAGACAATGAGAACATGAACATGGAAATAATAAAGCTTAATTGTTTATAGTTAATCACTTTATTAAGCAACTTATTGGTGGTAACTTAGGATGAGATAATTATTCGATGATAAAGACAGTTGAGTGTAAAATCGTTTTATAATTAAATTATTTTGTAAATGACAAATAGATTTCCAAACAATTAATTTTGCTGTTTTACAAAAATACATTTTGAATGTTTGTTCTTTTTTTAATCAAAAGTCGATGACCTCATCTCCATTGTTTCCAATTTCTGGAGAGTTATTGCTTAAAGTCTCGCACAATTTCTCGTTTAACTTCTCTTCCTTTAGCATGCAAAATTTCATTTGTTTATTTTTAGCTACTTTGTAGACATGACATAACTTTTTCCATAAACTAAATTTTTTGTTATGTTTATTAGAAAACATCTATTTGCGTGTTTAAATCTAACAAAACTATTAAGTCTTTATTGCACCTTTTATTAAATCAATAATAATATAATTTTTATCATCAAGAGAAGTGGTTAGAAAATTCGTTACAAATAACTACTTAAAACACTCACAAATTCGATTTTTCTAACTTCTGATCTAATAATAATAATAACTTTCATGGTCGGAACTAATAAAAATAGAAATTCAGATAATATTACCAAACTTAGATACATTTTAAACAATTTCAAAAATTGATACTTTGTTTTATTTTACTGGCAATTAATCACAATTAACTTCATTACAACTCTGTTTGTTTTATTGATTTTTTTATGTCGACATTAGATGTGCATTTTATATTTTTTCAAATTGAACTAATTGAAATATTTGCATTTTAAATTCTTTCTGCTTTTGTAGCAACTGAAAAAGGTTTGAAACCCGAAGAGATTTCTTTTCTAAACTTTGTCTTCTGGGAATTCGAACACTGTGAATACAGAAAGCTTTATTTGGGAGGAGATATTTAAAGAGACAACATTTATTTTCAATTACCTACTACACAGTTAAATTGTCACTGGACAAAAAACAAAATTAGTATCAATAGCATTTTTTTTAAATTCGGTTGCAATTATGGTGGATGCGCCGGGCGAATACAAGTTTTTGGAATATCATAACTTAACAAAATGTTATTAAATTGAAAAAAATTCTTTTGTTTTGTAAACTCAGCGGTCGATTGTAATAAGATTAAGCCTTAGAGAAGCGATTAATCTAGTTATGGAGCGTCTTTTGACTTTTATAATTAGTAGAAGCATTAAATATAAAACAATACAAGAAAATTATAGCAAAAAAAACACCTGCTTAAAGGAATTATTAATTAAAAATTATGAGAAACAGTAATTAGAGATTTTTATCATTTTGCAATAAATTTTTATTATTTTTCAACGTTATTTATTGTTGTTTGCTTTGATATAAATACAGATATTTTTATGAAGAAAAAATTTTGATATTCGTAATGGGAATGTTTCAAAGAGTTTGGAACGAGTGACACTTTTAATTAAATTTAAAAGATCAAAAGAGATAAAAAATGGTCGCGTCTAGCTTGTTAACACAATCAAACTTTTCTGATTTTTTCCATTTATTAATGTAAAAAAAACTCAGATATAAAAGCGGAAGGAAAATTGCCCGATTTGTTTTTATTACAGAACAATACAATTTTTTGGGTTATTTAGAATTTATTTGACACGGTTATAAGAAAAATATTCACAAACGCAAAAAATAATTTTTAAAAGTTTATAATTCTTAATATTAGTCTTGTAAGTTGTCAACTCCAACTCTCAAGATTCTCGTTTTTCGTTGAATTTGATATCAAATACTTATTCTAGGAACTTTAGTTAATTCTAACTCTTTATTAAACATTTTCTGAAAGAATCCTCAATCAATTCTTTATTAAATCGAATACCATTGAATCAGAAATTAAACTTTAGACTTGTTATTACATTCTTTCTGTCTATTCTAAGCTAATTCCAACAGAAAATTCATTACAACTTTAAACTTAAACATTTTCAGAAAAAAAAAAATCTACAATGTTTTTTTTCCAACTTATCGCGTTTAAAATGAGACGTTGGCACTTGTTGCTCGTTCAGTTCATGCAATAAAAACGCAACACTTTCAAAAAGACCTTCAACAAGAAAGCTTTTAACTAATAGAATAAAGTAAATTTTAAATTGCAAATATTTCATTTTATCATCGATAAAAACGTGACAATGTAAATAGAAAATAGCTTCAGTTTTGTATCTGAAAAGCAATGACAGCTATAAATTTTAGATTTTTATGATTATGATGCAGAAAAATGTCAATAGAAACATTTCAATGGAGAAAGCCTTGAACTTAAGGAGTGTGAGGTTAGATGAAGGGTATGAAGTTGTGGTTTGGTAGAGATTAAGGGAAATTGCACATGGCTTTGACAATTAAGGGGAATGGGGGTTCTTGCCATTTCACTATTTAACGCTCTGATTGTTTAATTGTTGTATTTGTAAGATGGAACTGATAATTGTGAGGAATTAAGATAGAATTTCAAGATTTGTCCAATTAAAGGTTCTAGGCTATAATTAGGCATAATTATGAAACATGTGAAAACACAATTGTCATATTTCTATTATTTTTACTAATGACAGGCTGCTGGCACTTCATTTATTAGTAGAAAACTTGCCAAAAGTTAGAACATTTAAAATTGTTGAAAATGCAATTTCTAATTTTAGCACTCCAAATGTAAATATTAATAGTTTTTTGTAAATTTAATTCTTCAGGAGTTAACCGAGACGACATAATTAGATGGTATGTATAATACCAAAGACTAGAAGTTGTCTTTTTGTATTTCCTTTATCCACAGCGGTTTTGCCTTTAGAACTACACACCAAAGATATTCTTGGTTGAAGAGGAATAATATTCTGCAATTATTTGGCGTTCCGTTTCAGTATCCTGTGATATTAATTTAGACAGACATTGAGGTTCAGAATAAATTACTTCAACAGTCTAGATAATATACTGCTTGAGATCACGTTCACTTGTTTGATTATAAAGTCTTCAAATTAATATTGTGTTCGTTTTTATGGAAAGTTTAAACAGTGTGTAAAACTGATAAAAAAAAGAATTTTCCTAATAGCTTTTTGATGGGATGAATATAATAAAGAAATGAAATACATAAGAAGCTTGATGGATGTTGAGAACATGAATAAGTTAGACAGTGTTTATAGTATTTTTCGCAGTCAAGTGAAGAAAATTCAATTTATTTTTAGTTTGTAATTTATTTGACAGCATGATACGAATTTACTTACGAAATTGAATAAAAAATACAAAGATCATTCTATTTGCATGCAAATTTTGAAAATTTAAGAACACGTTGTGGAATTTAAAGAAAATATTTTCTTACTATTAAAATAGAATACTTTTAAAAAAAATTGTAATTTTTTTTTGTTATTTACACAAAGTTACAACTAAGCTTAATATTTATTAAAATAAAATTTTTATTCTCATGCAAAATAAATATAATACCAAACTTACCAGACATTTGAGTAAGTTTACATTTTTTGTTTTTCTTTTAATTTTCAAGTTAAATTGAAAGAAAGTTGCTTTGCTTTGAAAAATTGAATAAACGTTAAATTTATTACTGACCTAATTTCCAACTTTTCCAAAGTTTGCATACAATGAACATTTTAAGAATAAAAATTGTTTTGCTGCAAATTGAACGTTTCATTTCTTTATTGAATTTTTCAGTTTTAGTTGGTTATTGTGAAAATATTATTTTTCCTTCATATACACATGGATCTCACCCCTATTAATTTTCCCCTAAACCGCACTATCCCACAACCAATTTCCAATGGTCGTCTGCTCATTATTCAATTTGATTTAGTGCTTGTTAGAAGAAAATCTAAGAAAACTTGTTTATATGTTTGTGGGATTTTATCGACCGTCTTCTAAGAACATTTCCTGTCTTTTTCCACCAATTAAAGTCCAATTCCAATCTCTTATTATATTTTTTTCAAAAAATTAAACAATAGAAAATGAATGAATGAATTTTTTATTAGACAAATTGAGCGACACAATCGCTATTAGCTATAGCATGATGCAATGCCTCTTTGACGTAGGTTTCAAGAACAGTTAAAGCCTTCTGACGCAGATGTCCAATGACCCAAGATTTTAGTTTTGACGTGAGCCAACTGAGAGATGCCAGACCAGATATGTCGATATCTATATCCCTGTAAAAAAAAATAGTGAAGAAAATAAGTAATCTAGAATTAAGGTTTCTTTTTCAATGTTGTAATGAATGATCACAATTAAGAACGTGTTGACGAGATTAATTGACACGTGATCTTGATGAATTCGTTGGTGTAATGAAGCATCACATCTTCTGCTTTAAGGATAACGTGATCTTTTTAAGTTTATTGAGTCTAAAGCTTATTGATGGTGTTAATTTCCTACTAGGAAGATTCAAATGACTTTTTTTAATAGCCAATGATGTTCGAAGAGAAACGGCATTGAAAAGTTATTGGCTGGAATAATTAATAATTATTCACAGAATATGCACATAAAAAGATAATGAAAAATGAGATTCATTCATTTTATACTAGGAATTTTTTATTACTGAAAATTATAATAAAATAAATAATAAAGAAATTTTATTTATAATAATGAATTGATGTCGTATAATCAAATTCCCATAATTTTTAAAAAATAATAATTTCTACTTTTTTGTCGTTTTCTATTTTAATTTATTCCAAAAATTGATAATAGTTATTATCAGAGATTGCAAAGTTTCATTCTATTCAATAATTTGAACGCATGTTGATGGTAATTAACTTTTAAAATATTTATAATTGATAATAATTATCGAACATTATATGTATTCAAATTTTAATCAATGGTTACATTATTGTTTCTGCATTAAATTACAGTTAATTTTTTTATTTATTTTTTTAATTTCGAAATTGTGCTCTAAATATAAACTAAATTCTGGTAAATGAAATCTAGAAATTGATTATATAAGTGGTTTAGTATTCTTAGCTTATTTACACTTTGGCTTAAACCAAACCAAGTTGATTGTAACTTTGTTATTTTATATGGGACATCCTATATTTTGTGTAAGATAAGATTTTGAATACATTTCATACTTATTATGTTATAGCTAAATCTAACAGTTTTTCGAATAATTGCAGTTTTTAGAAATTTTTCACAGTTGAATCTCTCCAATGAAATCTTAATATGAAAATGAATAAATTTGAGCACATTTATAAACGAAGTGTCAGCTGACATACAAATTGAAACAAAGTCTCAAAATAATGTACAGTGTGTTACAGAATTCTCGTCAAACATTGGCTCCAAAATTATGGCAAAACTCATTTTTCTATTTACAGTAGATTCTGAGATATTTGCTAATTTTCATAATAATTTACGTATCTTATTTGCTTTAATTGCATTTTTGCAAAAAGAGTTTTTTGAATTTTAAACATTGTCCACGGCTTACTCTAATAATCTGGTGGAACTTATTACAGGGAACGAATAAAAATTATGAAAACTATAGAATATCTCAAAAACTATTGCAGTTAGTTTGATAGTTGTATTAACAAAGTCGTCTTAAAATTTAATCAGCATTTGAATGGTAATCTAAAAGAGGGGGTTTTCATTAAAAAAAAAAGGGTTTTGCCATAATTTAGAAGCCAATCTTTGGTGCGCATTCTGTAGCACTCTGTATAACATTTTGGAAAGTTTTTATAATCTGTATATGGGTTAATATCTTGACTATAATTATGCCAAAATTTATTTGTCTGTCTCAAAAGAATTCGTAGAAATTGATTTTCTAATAGAGTTAGACAAACGTCAAAAATTTCAAAATAAATGTAATTATTTCGAAAACGATTAGAGTTAGCAAAAAGATGATCGAGATAAAATGTGTTCAAAATTTTATAAACAATTTTAAAATGCCATAAAATACTAGATGTTCTATTCAAAATAACAAAATTAGCATAAACTTCCGGTATATGTGGAAGTTAAAACAAGCTAAAAATATTTTGAAAATGGTGTTTCTGATCTATCTTATACGTGACTGAATTTTTGAATCTCAATTATAATATTATCTCAATAAATTTCTAATAAACCATTTATGCAAATCACTATGTATACATCGTTTTACATTTTATTTTTTTAGTCAAAAACTATACCTTTTAAGAAAAATTAGCAAGAAGAAAGAAGTTTCTGAATTAGTTAAGCTTTCACATTATTTTAATGGCAAGTATAAACTAGTTTGTGCTAAAAATTTATCAAACAAAATAAGTTTTGCCATAATTTAGAAGCCAATGTTTGGTGCGCATTCTGTAGCACTCTGTATAACATTTTGGAAAGTTTTTATAATATGTATATGGGTTAATATCTTGACTATAATTATGCCAAAATTTATTTGTCTGTCTCAAAAGAATTCGGAGAAATTGATTTTCTAATAGAGTTAGTCAAATGTCAAAAATTTCAAAATAAATGTATTTATTTCGAAAACGCTTAGCAAGAACATAATCAATACAGAATGTGTTTAAAATTTTATAAACAATCTTGAAATGCCACAAAATTTTGGGTGTTCTATTGAAAAAAAAAAAAATTATAATTTTTTTTACTCTTGTGTGTTTTTTATTGTTAAATTTTCAACAAAACGTTTTCGGGCCGTTTTCAACACTGATGTTGGGTCACGACTTGAAAACGCTTTGTTGAAAAAACACACAGGAATAAAAAAAATTACAATTTATTATATAATAACCTGTAAGGCTATACAACATTACTAAAACAACAAAGTTAATATCAACGTAAAAGCGGAAGTTAAAACAAGCAGAATTAAAAAAAAAATAGCTTAATGCTGATATTACCTCAATCAACTTCTAATAAACATATGTGAATCATATATTCACTTGTTATTTTTTTAATTTCACATAAGTACTTTTCCAAACTATAAAAAATTAAAGAACTTTTGTTTTTGAGTTATAAATTATTTGAACTGAGCGTTTGCCAAATCACGATTTTTCCATATTCATAACCAAAAGCTTGCGATAAAAACAGCTGAAGCGATTTATGGATAATACTAAGAGAAGTTTTATATTCCTTTATCCGTGATCACAATAAATATTACAATCATTTTCAATAATTTTGAATTTAATGACTCTCAACAAAGCCTAGATAAAAATTTTCTAGATAGACTGTTTGTTTTTATCAATTTGAAGAAGCAAATAAAATTTACGTAAACAGTTAAGATCAATCAAAATTGAAAAAATAAACTGCTCTAAAATGTTTATTAGTATTATTATTAAGAAATATTTAAAATAGTGTTTAAAATTTAGGTCACTGCCTTGTCTTAGATTAAATTTGATAAAATTTTAAACATTTAAAAACGGATATTTGGTTCAAAGATGAGAGAATCAAAATGTAAAAATTTGCTGCTCTTAAGAAGATTTTTTATAAAAATAAAAGTCTACAGCTGTGTACACACGAAAATATATCATTTAACTGGAAAAAAGTCAAATTTAAGGAAACTTTGATTGGACAAGAATTTTGTTTCTTTAAAGTTTTGGTCGTTTTTGTTTTGTGCTCCTAATAAGACTGTCCGTTTTAGAACGAATTCTAATTGTAAAACGAGAGTGTTCTCATGTCTAATACATAATTTGGGAGCTAAAAGGATTTATCAATAGAAGGTGCCAAGAGAGAATGTTAAGTCTGATGTTGACAAGAAATGTTCAAGACTGATTATGAGTTAAAATTATTTGATAGATGTGGAATTTTTATCAAAAAGAAATATTTTTCGAGATTTTCAATTAGATGTTTATCGAAAAGCGATAGTAACCGGAAGCGTTCTTAAAACAAATTGGAAAAGTTCTGTGATATTATAAATCATAAGTATACTCGTAGAATGTAGAAAAATATACAATGTGAAGTAAACAACAATTAAAGTAAATTGATTTTCCTAAGTTTGATGTTTCATCGCTCTGGTATTAATTGTATACTTAGTTATTACATTGCTCGGATTTCTCATTACTGGCTTGAATTTCTACAATTAGGACTTTAGCTATTTACGTGAAATGAACAATTAGAGATGTACAACTTTCTAGATAAATTGGTTTAATGTGTTTCTGAAAGAGAAGTTTAACACAACGCACAAAAATTCCCTTCAGTGATTATTAATCCTAATAATTTTCAGACAAGTGACACTGTAGTCAAATTTTTTCAGTCGAGAGTTTTTTCAATTATTATTTTGCTGAAAAGTTAGTTTAATGTCAAATTGCGTATCTAGAAGTGCTTTCAAATAATTCCAAATTAGTGTTTTTATTTAGATTTATTTTCTTGGAATTCCGGAGAATATGTTCTTGGAAGAAATCTGTAAACAAGTGTTTTCTACAGGAATTAATACATTTCCAATTATTACAGTGATTGTGGAAACCTTGAAGGACGCAATTGATTTTTTTATTAGAGGATGAGGACAAATCTAGCTATAGTCCAGTTTAGTCCACTTTTTTGAAGATTGAGACAGACAACAAAGTTATATGGCTTTAGAATAAAATTCAAAAAATTCTACTATACCAAAAATTATTACATACTCTCAGACAAATGCAAATATTTCAACCATAAATTAAGAACTAAAAATTATTTAAAAAAAAACTTTCCAGTTTTGAATTATTATTATCATTATTAATCAATTAATTATTTTTAACTTCTTTAAATATACTACTCGCAAGTGAAATCCGAACACCTTGAAATTGAGGCAATTTAAGGATAATATTTTGGGAAAATGAAAGAATGTGTCCACCCAAGCAATCATCAAAGTTTTATTAAAATAGTCTCATATTTATCAGTAATGGGTGTGTGCCCCGTGTTGTTCTATACACTCTTGTACACGTCGAGGCATGCTTGCGATTTGATTGTTTATGAACTCCTGGGGTACAGCGTCCCACGCTTCTTGTACTGCAACCCGGAGTTCATCTAAATTTGTTGGAGGACGGGGTAAATCACGGATATGGCGACCCATCCAATCCCACACTTTTTCTATTGGGGACAGATCTGGAGATCTCGGTGGCCATGGCAAAACTCTGATATTCTCCAACTCCAAAAACTGCCGCGAAACACTAGCGATATGAGGGCGTGCGTTGTCCTGCTGGAAAATTCCGTCTTCGATGCTTCTTACATAGGGAACAACAATTGGCTGCAACACATCGTTTACATAGCGCTCGGCTGTCATGTTGCCACGAATGAATAATAACCGGGATCTACTACCAAATGCAATAGCACCCCAAACCATCACACCAAGAGTGCGGTGAACGTGGCGTTCAATAGCCAGATCCAGACGACGACGTTCACCACGCATTCGTCTGATCCGTTGCCGAACATCGTGGCCTCCTAAACAAAATCGGGATTCATTCGAAAACGCAATGTGGTTCCACTCATCATTCCATTGTTGCCTTTCAACGCACCAGTCACGACGTTGACGACGATGATTTTCCGTCAGCGGGAGCACCAAGTGTGGACGGTAAGATCTCAGGCCCATAGTGCGCAATCTGTGGTATACGGTACGGAGTCGAATTGGCCTTCCTACTGCTGCAAACCATGAATCAGCCACAGACCGTGTAGTGCGGCGTCGGTCCCTTAGAGCCATTAGTCGCAGAAGACGATCTTCACGTTGGGTAGTTTTTCTAATGGCCCCTGTTCCTCTAGCACGTTGTGTACGTCCTTCCTCCGCCCATGCCCGCCATGCATCTACAACAGTGGCCACACTGCGCCTCACAGCAATAGCAATCTCACGGAATGACGCACCACGTTCGCGCTGCCCCACAATGCGCCCCCTTTCAAACGTGGAAACCTGGGAAAAATTTGCGTTTTGTCTTCTACGGGGCATTTCTGCATCTGATGGCCTCTAATATTATCTTTTTCAGAGCGATAAAGCCATATCACAATCCAAAAAACTATCATATTTGCGTTTAAGGATTTGCGGAAAAGTTTTTACAAACACCCGTATACAGTGTTCTATTGCTATAAAAATTTAATCGTTTTAATTGCACTTAGTATAAGTTTAAAAAGGCGTTTTTGACATTATATTGGTTTTTCTGAAAACTTTCGGAAATTTTGAGTTATTAATTTTTTTTTTTAATTTCAATATGCAAGGGTTCGACAAAAATATTATAATTTCTTTGTTTACTGCATTAACAAGGTAAAATTTAGTGAACAAAAAGACAAAATAATGAGCTAGATGCTAATCTAAATTATTTTTCCATACAATGAAGCAGAACATTTTTTTTCTTAGCTTAACTTCTTGATACTTCAAATAGCCTAAATTCAATTTTTTCAAATGGAATACCCTATAATTTATCGTAGCATTTTGTTCATTATTCAAATCTGAATCGTTTGATATATCACATAATACATCTACTTTTCATATTTTTGAGATATTAAATAATTTGTAGCAAAAAATATCATCATTTGAGATTTATCTACAGAAGCTTCTCACAATGAAGCAACGGTTTTCAAACGAAGAATTAATAGATATGATTTACACACTTGGTGAAGCCCATAGAAGTAGACTTTTGGTGTCAAGAATTTTTTGAAAACCTGAAGGAGCGTTTCGAAAGAACTGGCAATGTATCTTATAAGAAAAAAGAACGTAGCAGAAAAGTCACAAATATTAAGAACAAAGAAAGGATTATGAATTTAATGCTAACCCACAGACAAGTGTTCGAAAGATAAGTCGAGAATTTTGTCTTAGTCAAATATCGGTTTGGAGAATTATAAAAAGAAATAAATATATACTATCCATACCATGTGTAAATGACTCACGATTTAAATCCAACTGATTTTGAAAATCGCCTTAATTTTCGTGTTTGGGCAATCAGCAGATTAAGAGATAGAAAATTTCTTCAAAAATGTTTTATTTACAGATGAAGCGACTTTTCACAATAACCCCATTTCACAAGACAAGCTCATTTTCAAAGACAATGGTCACTAAATGTTTGGGGAGGAATTGTAGGAAATCATGAATCACTGGTCCCCATTTTTTTTTGATGAACATCTAGGCGGTCAAAATTATTTAAGATTTTTACAAAATAATTTTCAAATTTTTCTGGAAAATCTTAAATGTAATCCGAAACTTATGGCTCCAACATGACATCGCACCCGCGCATTATAGTCGACAAGTTCGAGAACATTTACATGAACACTTACTACCAAAGAAGATATGAAAATCCGCATAGAAAACGCTTTTTATCTGTCCAGCCATAAATATTAGAAAAAGTTCATATTCTTTAATAAAAAAAATTCAAATCTCTTTTTAAGTTGTAATTATTTTTTAGCAGCTGACCGAACTTTTATTAGATATTAAAGACTTTGCAAAAAAACTAAATAATAAGCTATAAGTTATAAACTAAGTTCGTGTTAAAATATGGAAGAAGTAAAAAATAAAATACAGGATAAGATGGATGATAATTAGGAAGTTTCAAAATTTAAACCATACAAAAATCGAATAAAGATATAAGAAATTCACGAAAGTGAACATACTGAAGATAATGAAAGTTTAATTGAAAAGATTATTTTCCAAAACGATTTGGATAGCGATTAAGGAGAAATCAAGGTTGTAGATAAGTCAAAAATTAATAAACATTCATTTAATTTAATTCTAGAAACAGACTACAACTCACATGAAAAACTTTTGAACAAAGGTAAAATTAACTTAGGATGGAACAGTTGTTATACTACTGCAAACTACGGTGTGATAAGATGCTTCAAGTGTAGTAAATATGGCCATATCAAAAAAGAATGTAAAGGAACAATAACTTGCTCTATTTGCAGCAAAAGTCATGTGGCGGAAGAATGCAATGAAAAATTATTCACGTGTAGAAGCAAATGACAAATATAACTTAAGTCTAAAAACTGATCATGCAGTCTGGAGTAAAAAATGTACTACACAAGCAATAGCAACTAAAGAATAATCTACAGTATCATAAAGTCATTGTTTTAAACTGTCCAGGATTCCTAAATAATAAAGATCAACTTGTACAATACATTATGGAAAGAAAACCAGCAATCATTTGTTTAACTGAAACGCACGTAAGTGAAGATATAACAAAAAAAGGAGTTCTGATAAAGGGATATAATCTAGAAATATGTAACACAGATAACAAGAGAACAGTCGGCGTAATGATATACATTAGAAAAGACATTAGATATAAAGTAAAAAAGAACACCAGAGTGCAAAAATGGCTACTGTCAATCATAGTTGAAACCAAAATTGAGAAATACCTTATATCGTTGTTCTATCATCCTCCAGGTAAAGAAGATGCTCAGTTTTTCGACCTTTTAGTAGATTTCATCAAAGAAGCGGATGAGGAAAGAAATGTAACACTTATCATAACTGGAGACATGAACTATGATGTATCAAAACCCTCATTTTATGCTAACAAGTATAAAGATATTATTCACATGAATGGATTACAACAAATTGTCAGTCAACCAAGAAGAGTTACAGAACAATCGTCTACAACTGGACAAGAGAATTATACGTAAAAGAAACTTCAAAACTTACGATAAATATAATAATTTTTATTAGATGCTCCTTGGAATAGTTCGTATAGTGAAACCAATTTAGTCGCTGAACAACTGACAAATTCATTACATACTGCAATTGATTTTGTATGCCCTGTTTCTAAAGAGCATTCTGATAACAAATGGATTACAACTGATATTTTGTCCGCAATGAAATTGAGAGATGCTAAATTCAGGTTGATAAATGACAATCTTTAACTCTGGAATGAATATAAACAGCAAAGAAATAAAATTGTAAACATGATAAAACTGCGTAAAGATGAATACTATAGAAATTTGATTGACAATAACAGGAATAATTCAAAAGTGATGTGGAAATCTTGAAAGCACTTTTACCCGGTCAACAGAAGAACTTTCATCGGAAATTATATTCTCAGATAAAATTGTTTCAAAGCATTCAAGAAATAACTTCAACTAATATAGATAATTATCGGCCGTTAAAGGCAAAACAAAATGTCTATGAATTTAAAGAATTTAAAAAATTAGACATGAAATCCTTGAAGGATATTATCAAAATGATAAAAAATACAAGTGATTGCGAAGATGGAATAACAGGAAAGATATCAAAAGATGCAGTTGAAATTATAGGTAATCAAGTCTTAGATCTTATTAATACTTCTATGCGACAAGGAAAATTTCCCGACAAATGGAAAACATCTATAATTACTCCTGTCCAGAAAGTAGTTAACACCAGAAAGTGTACAGAATTTCGTCCAATAAGCATGAAAAAATATTAGAATTAGCTGTAAAGAAGCAAGTGATAGAATTCTGTGATGAAAACGACATTTTAACCTCCCATCAATCAGGCTTCACGGATCATCATTCTTGTGAATCTGTGATAATAAATGTTTGTGATGATTGGTTATATAAATTAGAAAATAAAAATTATGTGGTATAATTGGAAAGTTATGGAGTACCGCAAGGAACTGTTCTAGGTCCGATCCTCTTTTTGTTATATATTAATGATATCATAAATTGTGTAACCTATTGTCAGACCAAAGTTTTTGCTGATGATACGATGATGTTCATTACAGGTAAAGATTTATCAGAACTATTCAATAAAATTAATTATAATTTAGACAATGTATCCAAATTTTTAAATATGAAAAGACTATGTCTTAACTTGAATAAATGTAAAGCAATTATACTATCAAAACAAACAAAATGTAACTGTGGGAAATAACATAAAAATTTGTAATACATCTATTGAAATTGTTAATAGTATAAAATATCTGGGAGTGGTTTTAGATAATAAATTAAGTTTTCATGAACATGCAAAGTATGTGCTCAATAAAATATCTAAAAAAATCTATTTTATTAGGAGAATTAGTCAAAACCTTAGTATATATACTAAAATGTTACTGTATAAGAGCCTAGTGGCTCCTCATTTAAAATTTTGTTCATGTATATTCTTAAGTTTTCCTAATTACATAATTAAAGATTGTAATCCAAATTGTATAAAACATAGCCATGAGAACAATTTTAAATTGTAACAGATACATTCCGATACACCTTATGTGTAACATATTAGATCTTATGAATGTAAATCAAAAAATTATTTATAACATCCTAGTATTCATTTATAAAATTAAAAATAATATGATTCCAACATACTTATCAGAAAAAATAAATTTTAATTATCAGAGATAGTCACACATGCTCAGAAACAGAGATAATTTTGATATTAAATATTATAGAACAACTAGAAGATCTAACTTTATTCTGCATAAAGGTCTTCATATGTATAATTCTTTACCGTTAGAAGCAAAATATTGTAGCAATTTTAAAAAGTATAAAAATCTATTACGTGTTTATATTTGTAACAATTTTACTTAATAGATTTGATATTTTCTTACATGTGTTGCATAATATTATTAATTCCTAGGGTATAATTATTTAATTATAGTTTACTTATTATTCCTATGTTTGTTTGTATACAGCATAATGCTAATAAAGTACTTATTATTATTTTATAGCATTTTTTCAATTTGTTGAAAAGTTCTATTACAAATTAATTAATATTTCAAAAAATATAAAAGGTAGATGTATTATGTAATATATCAAACAATTCAGATTTGAATAATGAACAAAATGCTGTGATAAATTATATTCATTTGAAAAAATTGAATTTAGGCTATTTGAAATATCAAGAAGTTAAGCTAAGAAAAAAAAATGTTTTGCTTCATTGTATGCAAGAACAGCATCTAGCTTATTATTTTGTTTTTCTGTTCACTAAATTTCACCTTGTTATTGCAGTAAATAAAGAAGTTATAATATTGAAATTTATCTTATTTACTTATTTAAGGAAGTTAAAAATAGCGGCTAAAATGTAGAGTTTAAGCTACCATTTGTTTCTTATTATTTTTTTTTTTTCAAATCATCATCATTAAGGTGTAATCGTCCATCCTGATACTAATGGAACGCATGTATAAATTTATTGACATAATTTCCAAAAACATAATTTCATAATCCAGCCCTCAATTGTTTTAAAAGGATAAGAGAGTACAAAAATTGTAAATTCGAATGGGTTTATCGCTGACCACTACCAAATCATAATTTTCTAACTATTCTATAAAATTCATAACAGACCTTTTCAGCTAAACACGAATTAATCTTTTGTAATAAACAGCATGTCGATATTACTCAAGAGGGTACTCACTTAAATCGTCTTTTATTAAACTTAGTAGACAGTTTATTATATTAGTTTAGCTTTTTTTTTGAGTATGTCTGCTGCATAATGGTAGTTGTGCTTAAACCTTTCCCAGACTTAAAATAATCACTACATTCCATAGAAAACAACTCAATTATTAGATCTATTCATTCGTTGTCTGAATTGTATTACACAAAACCTCAAGCTGACTCGTTTTTAAACAAAAAAGTCAATTAAATTGTCAGTTTACTAAAACGCATGAAAATTCATCGGCAATTACTTGTTCAAATAAAAGTGAAAAAAAGGAAGTAAAGCTAAAGATAATGTTGAATATTTAAAACTCAATTTTTTGCTTTGTGAAATTGTGAAGATATAAATTCATATGACGGTTTTATAGTTTCTGTCTTATTCTAACACCTGAGTTTTAATAGTAATTGAAAATTGTTGTTCATGTTGTACACCTGATCGCTAGTCTTCACACAGATGGATGATTTTAATTCCGAATATTATTGGTGATGTGTTTTGTTATCTACAAGCTTTACAAATTGATAGAGAATAATTGAAAAAGAGCTTTCGAAATTTAAGCTTTTATTCACAGTTTAAAATGTTTTCAATAAATGCTTCTTTTTTTTTGATATAAATAATTTTTTTGTTGATTTGAAATATAACAGAATGTGTGGGTTGGAAATCGCTGAAAAATAAAAGGTCATCAATGTCGAGCTTTATCAAACTTGTAGTATTCCTTACATTTAAATTCTTTCAATTTGTGGTTTAGTCATTACTCTCAATATTTCTAATTTTCAAACCGACTGATATAAGATCTCAAAATTTATACTCTTCCTCTCGGCAAGTTTCTTCGATCGACTTGCTAGAAATTTAAGCGATATTAAACCCACAGTAATTTCCTTTACAACTCTGAAATCCGATTGTAGAGATGAGAAAAGACTTGTCTGCATTTTCAAAATATGAAAAAAAACTCAATAAAACTACCATATTTCACATCAAAGCTACATTTTAACAACAACAAAAAATGATGATACATGTAAAAATTATTCGCTTATTTCTTTTGATGTGGGCTTTTGTAAACTGCCATTGCTATTACCATCTTGAAAGTGGGAGATTTTATACGACATTTAACAACACAATAATGACATAGAAAGTTTGTTGAAATGGGACAAAGAAAGAGAGCTGAAGAGATTCAATGAAATTTTTCAAAATTCAATAAAACACAACCTCATTAAATTTTCTATTAACTCATAGTGGAAGTTCTTCTCTCATCACTTCTGCATAAATCGAAAGCAGAAGAGTATTAGTCTGAAAAGCTGTTGCATCATATCCGCAGCTTAAACAACTAGTATATTGTAATTTCCGGAATTCATTTTAGACACTTTAAACAGCAAAGTGTCAAACTAATATTCACGCAAATTTTATGAATTTCCCCAAAAGCTTTTATTTGCTCATTTTCATACATTAATGAATTTTAAAATGAGCTTGTTTACCAATAAAAACTCCACCAAAAGCTACACAAGTTTTTATTTTTTCAATTCATGACAGAAACATAACTCTTTATAAAGTGTAAACGTTTATTACAACAATTCAAAGCTCGATTAAGCTTTCATTCGATAAAAACAAATTCTTCAAAGTGAAAGTACAGAGTGGTGCATTTTTAATGTCCAAAACTAGAAAAAAACGAATGGCACATTTTCGAGGTCGTTTTTTGAGAAAATAATAGTTGATATCGTCTTTTGTTTTTTTTTTTAATACCAAATTTCCGACATTTATGTTAATAATGGAGATAAGCGATTGAAACAAAAATATGATTTAACCGTTTTTTACGTATAATCAAATATTTTTTTCAATTATTAGTTTAGCTGAAATAACACAAAGTTGCATTTTTTCTAAAAAGAAACCATAGTTAGTTATGACACTTTTAAGCTATTTTAATTTTAAATTTTAAACTGGCATTTTAATCACTAATAGAAAAGAATTCAGATTTAATTTTTTTTTGTATATTTTATGTTTGATCAACTTGGTGTAATAATAATTCTTTTTATAGATACCAATGCGATGCAGAACTCCTCGATTACACAGTTTCTATATTTACTTTTTACCATAATGCTTTCTTTGTTTAAGACCCACCCTTTATATCGAATTTCAGAAGTCGATTACGTTTGTCTGAACAAAAATATCCATTCAAAAGGGAAACAAGATTTTGGTATTTTTACTTCAGGTGACTGAAACCAGACTACTGAATTCAAGTTATTTGAAAAAAAATCAAAAATTAATGAAAAATCGACATGTATTGAAATAATGGGATATGACGCACAGCACTCAAAACATTGTTTTCAATCATTTGTATAAAAGTAAAAACAAATTCAAAATTTTATTTGTTACATTTTCGTTTTCTTTTCAATTATAAGGCAGAAACATCAAAATTCAATTTTCCGTCAGATTTTTTTTATTTCTTTTTATGTTCAAAAAACCTTTGGAAAAAAAATTCAAATTTGGAAAACTCTACATGCCAGTGTTTGTTTTGTTTTGATTAACGATGTAAATAAATTTCACCTTTATGACATGAAGCAAATAGTTCGCTTTTTTTCTTTTCAATGTGATTTAAATTGTTTATTACAAAATTTATGTCAACTTTCAATATTATAAGAAATAAAAAATAAATTAATAACGTGCAATTTTCTTTCTTTTATGTATTTCACAAATGCGAATTCTTTACTGATCAATATCTTTCTATTCATTTCTAATTTTATTAAAAAAAAAAATCTGTCTAGGGCAAATGCAAACAATTCGCTACTTCCGTCAGATATAACTCCACAAAAAATTCTACAAAGAATTTTAAGCACAGATTGTTTCAGATCAATATTTGCAGATCATCGCACAAATACCTCATGAGTAAATTCAGTTTTAATAGTCTCACTGGAAATTTAATTGCTGTTCAAACAGCACAGGTGCAAGAATTTTGCACCTGAATTCTGTTTGCCTAAACTTTTAATACTGGATTTTGTACTTTCTACCACTTTGATACACAATAAGTAACTTTAATTAACCTATTAAAGCAATGACAGAAGATTTGATATTAGAAAGACAGTGATAAATTAGCTTTTATGGAAGCTGGAAGACTGAACTAAGAATTGACAAATAAAAGAAATCGCATCAAACATTTTTTTAATGTTTGTTAATAATTATTGAAACGTTTAAACAAATATTTTCTGCTTGTCCCAACACAATAAAATCCAATGGAGCTACTCTTTCGATCTGCTTTGTGTCTTTTAGACACTACAACAAGCAACAAAAAACTGTGTTGTAAAATTTTCGATTTAAAAATAATTCGCAGCACATCAGTCATGTTCATGAAAATGCAATCAATTAATTGATCAAATTTCCGTATACAAAACATTTTAATTACATTGTGGTTGGATGCAGTGCATTTGTAGGTTTTGTTTCGTCACGTGGGGAATATTATAATAGCTAAATCAACTTTTTGATGGCACGAGAGATAATTTTCGACGTGATGGATTCGAGTTTGGCACGTGACTCATTAGAGTTATAGAAGAGCTTGAAACTGGAAATTGAGAGGATTAATATGACTTTAATAATACTTTGTTTTTACATTTAGATTGATAGGAACAACTTGAATTAACTCTTTTTTGTTATTTAATAATTAGAATAATCGATGTATTCAGTTGTGAAGCTTTTACAAACCATTGAATGTCTGAAAGTTTTAAAACCACGAACATAAAAGTTCAATTACAAATGAAGGTTTTATTCAAGTTTATAATGATAAATCCTTTGTGGTTTGATTTGAAATAAAGTTGAAAGCGTCTTACTGGAATTAGAATTTTTAGTTTCAGTTGTAAAGGAATGTAAAATTCAGTGTTTTTTGGATTAAAATTTATAAATCAATTGTGGTGTTAAGCAAATTTGGATGTCAAAACTTAAAAAAAATTATTAACAAAACTATAAGAAAGTCTAAAGTGTTGGTGCACAAGTAAATATGTTGTTGTAGAGAAGCTAACAATAGGAAGGAGAAAATCCTCGTCGATAGAAGATTTTCAGTTCATTATTGAACTCCTTTTGAAAACTTTATAGATATTGATAGTCAGAAAATGTCGCAACAAATAGAATTCTAAGAAAATGTTGTTATCAGTATAAATTGTTATTTTTCAACAAACAAAACAGTTGATTTTTTACAATTTAAAAATTGGTGGATACGCCGGGCAAATGCAATTACTCATTAATTTTTCGAAAAAATTATTATTATAAGTTTTAATTAAAATTTAATATAGGAAACAATTTTTGCGTCAAATTAGATAAAAGTGACAACAACAAACGTGATTAAATGGTGTTCGCGTGTCGATAAATTTAACATTTCTTGCAGTGAATGGCTGAAAATGGCATTTCTAGACGAAATTTCAGAAAATATTATTTGAAAAAGTTGTTTGTAATGTAATTTTGTGGACGTGTGCAAAATTTGGGAAACCTAGCGTAAAGTTGACATTTTAGACATTTTTGGCAAATAATTCTTTTGTAACAGTATCAAAATTTTACAAGTTGGTATAAAAGAATTAATTTTTAAAGTATCCATTGTTACATCAACTTCAATAATAAATACTCTTCTTTTACTTAATTTTTTGCAAAATTTTGATTTTAGTCACAAAAAAATTGATTTGAGCGGTGCAAAGTTATTATAACTTTAGCGTTCTTTCAATGATATTCAAATGCAAGTTATTTTCCAACATCAAATTAATGTAAGATTATAAGGAAATTGTCAGAGACGACACTAATTTAAATAGGTCTCAGATTTCAGACCTGTTCTGAATATTTACCAATCACTAAAATGTGATCTTAAAACTAAGATAATATTGGATCAAAGCCTGTTTTGACAGTTTTTACATAATTTTACATATTTAAAAACGTTAAAATTATTAGAACCGCCTATATCAATTTTTTTTCAAGAAGAGATTTAAATTTTTAAAATTATTAAATTTAGAAAAAATTATTTAAAAAAATTTTTAGAACGTATAATATTCCAAAAATAAACTAATTTATACTAGTTGAGTAAACTTTGAATTTGTAAAAAATAAATTATTCAACAAAAATGCCTAAAAGGTCAACTTTACGCTAGGTTTTTCAAACTTTGCATAAAATTGCAACTTTTCCAAACAAATTTTTTTGGAATACAGCCTAGAAAAGTCACTACAAGAAATGTTAAATTTGTTGACAAACGAACTCCGCTTAATCACGTTTGTTATTGTCATTTTTCATCTAATTTAAAGCAAAATTGATCTCTACATAACATTTCAACTGAACTTTATAATAAAAAATTTTCCCATGTGGAAACAACTTTGATAGTGACACTGTACATATTGATAGTCAGAAAATGTCGCAACAAAGAGAATTGTTTAAGAAAATATTGTTATTGATATAAACTGTTATTTTTCAACAAACAAAAGAATAGATTTTTCCCCAATGTTAAAATTGGTGGATGCGCCGGGCGAATACAATTACTCATTTATTGTTTTTCAATATTTTTTTAATAAATAAAAAATCAAAATTCAATTTAATTCTATTTCTTGTTATAGCAAAAAATTAAAACAAAACACAATTCATAAAAAGCGAGCAAGTCCATAATTAAGAAAGCTCTATTGTTGTCAGAAAAAACATTTTAAAAGGCGACTTTTACAAAAAATCCATTTTTCTGCAACTTGGCTATAATTAACCTGGATAATTGCGTGGGAGTTTTGGGATGAAACGACTTGTCAGCGTCAGCTGTGTAAATTTTATGGAGATAAACGAAGAAAATTTAAAATTTTATCAGTTCTGATATTACATTTGCAAAATTTCAACTGTGGTTCAGAAAATAGTTAATTCCAAAGTAGCAATGAAAATTGGAATAACAAAAAGTCCATCACAGTTTTAATGTATGCAATCTTAACAAAACGAATTTGAAGTGACTTTAAAATGAACAGAAGTTTTGTAATTTGTGGTGAATAGAATTTTAGTTAGAAATGGAAATATTACCACAGAAAGTTTTGTAGTATTATCACTCATCATTTATTTAAACTATTCAAAATGACATGCTTTTACACTGCACAAATGTAATTTTTTTCCGTTTAATTATCGGAGGATCTACTTGATGATTTTCATTACTGCACGTGAGTCGTTATATTCATAATAATTTTTTTATATTAAAAAAGTAAAATTTTATAGCAAAATATTTCTTCAGAATTAGTCACTATAAGGTTCGAAAACAAATTTTAAACCTGAAGCTGTTTTGAATCTCAACATTTAATTTTGACTGAAAAGCACACAAAAATATTCTCGAAACTTTAATTTTAAATAATTCTCCAATTTTATTTTGATGCAAAAAACTATAATATTTTTTTGAAAATGTACAATGCTATAAAATTCACGGTATCGTTCTATTTATTACATTTTTGCTAAGTTTACAACTTAGATTCTGAAACGATCAATAATAGTATTTTATAACATAGAAGCATAAAAAAGTCTTTTTAACAAACGCAACAAGTCTAGAAAAAAAAACATGTTCGAGAATACAAAAATAAAAAACCTTGTGATTCTTTTTGTAAATTGATTGAAATGACACAAAACTAAATAATGCAAGACATTGACGACGGAAAATGTAGCAATATTATTTTTTACATATTGTCTATTTATCATTTTTCTCTAAATTTATATAATTTCTAGTAAGCTTTTGGATTATTTTTCCAACATAAGAACTTGTTTGCCTTCACTTCACTCGACTTTACTTTCTATTCTGATTGAAAACAAATTGGGTTGTGGAATTTTAAAATAGCTTTTGTTCTATATTTATAATAAGAATATGTACTTACTTTATATTGATAACTTGGACCGCATCTAAGTGGATTGAATATTTTTCATTTTCCTTTTGTATTGTAAGTTTTAGGAAGATTTGGTTTTTGTAGACGGACGATTTTATTGTTCCAGTAATAGTAGTGTCTTCATAGGAACTCTGGTAGAAATCATATCCATGCTAAAAAAAGTATATTTAATTAGTTTTTCCATTAAATGTGAATAAACGTTTTTGTCTTGAAGTGAATTGAAATTGTTTTCGAGCCCTGAAGCTCTTCAAGTTTTCATTCATTCTATTAAATTGGTGTAATTTGAACTAAAATTTATTGAATTTTAGAAATTTCAAAATTTAAGCATTGATTTTTGTAACAATTTTCAACTTCCAAATCCATTTCTCTCCAACATAATTACCCAAACTTTTCTCAAAATAATTCAAACATTCTTTCCCCTATTGTCTTACTTTGAGCTCCCTCAAGCTGATTCCTCCATATATCGTAAGTTTGTGTTGATCTTGATAGAAACTAAAATTGTGTAGTCTTGTCAAAGTAGCCAAGTCTTTTAAGAAACCATCGTTGGTATGAAAAACTCCTTGTTTTACTCCTGACACTTTCCCTTTAAAAACCACATCGAATGGCGGTGTCGTTAAAGTTCTCAACTCTTTAGCTACTAAATAGTCTTTGGCTGAACATAGAAGAGAATCTAAAAGTTTATTAGTTTTGGTCGTTTGCTCCTTAACGTATTCTCTGAAAAAGAATCGCAATTAAGTATTTCATGATGGCGTTATCACGCATAAAACAGCTTTTAAAACGATAGTAAAAACGACAATTTTCTTTCTAATCAACAGGGAAATTACCTTTGGACATAGACGATAAGGAAACTTTATAGGATTTCGGAGGTTATTAGTTGAAAATGAAAATTGATAATGTAATGCAATTGATTATTTTATAACTCATTTTATCGAATCGATTGAAGAAATTCCAACTACAATTAATAAATTTCTATTCATTCTAGATGACAATTTCCATTCGAAAGAATTTTTTTTTTGCCGACTGAAAATTTTATAAATCGTTGCACAACAACAATATCAATCAAAACAATAATAAATCTTCAATAAAAGGGAAATGTGGACAGTTTTTTTATTTTCTCTTTAATGGCCGTAGCAACAAGGTAAAGTGCTTAAAAAAATCAATCGAATTATTTATGAATGCTTTTAGAAGGATTGAAAACCGTGAAAACGGAAATGAAAGGAAATAAAATTTTACAGATCAATATTTTCATATGAAGAAAAACAAAACTAAACAAACTGTAATTTTTTATACCTAAATTCTTCGTCCTTGCCCATTAGAAGCTCTGTCACGGAAAATTCCACCACAGCTTCTCCCAATTGCTTATGCAACAAGTTGGATAATATTTGCGTCAATTGCACCCAAACTGTCTTCCCTAAAGTAGCTTCTAAAAAAATCTTTACTGATTACTTTAACTAATCAGTCAAGCAAATTTTTTAACTACTTTGTAATTCACTTCTTGTTAAGACATTCAAATCCAGGAAGTTTTAATTTAGTTAAGTACAGCATGCAGTGCAGTGTGCTAGTTATTTTTCAAACGAAAGATAGAGTGAATTACATTTGAGTGTTTTTTCTTATAATACTTTTAAAACGATCAAAAGAGAGAGGATTTTATTAAGGGTAGAAGAAATATTCAAATGAGCTTATATAAATTCAAGACATGTCTATCAAGGGAAATAGAAGGCATAATTTATGTTATGTTGAAATTACACAAACATAAACTTGATGCTTTAATAATTAATTACAGGACTAAACAATTTTAAACTGGATTTCACAAAGAGAACAAATCGGGTATTTTACAGCGGGTGAGTTCTATTCAAAGAGATAAAATTATTTTGAAAGCATGCAACACGTTTCCTTTTAAACAATATATTGATATCTAATTTTAGTTTGGTTGAAATTCATTCCTATTAGAGTTTAAAATGGATATTTTTAGTTTAAAAGTAATAGATATTTGATTTTTAGTAACTTCCTCTCACCTATATTAGAATTGGTAATTTCATTTTCCACTTCGTTATCGCTATCCACATGATAACCAACCTGAAATCAAACTAATCCTTCTCTTTCTATCAATTCTAAACACATTCTCACCCTTATAAACACATCACTTGGTTCATATTTAATATCGTAATTTTGTGGAACGAAAGAATCTTGTTTGAGTGAAAGACCAACTCGACCATTAGCTCTAACATTGTTAAAACCAATTCTGCAAAAAATTGATTTCATTAAAAATTTATTACTTGAGAGTTCGTAAACCAATCTTAAAGATTTATATAAGTTAACATAAATAAAATAATAAAAAAACTCACACTATTCGTCCTACATGAGAAACAGGTAACCATTTTCTTAACGTCGTATTATTAGCTTCATACTCGCCTTCGATTCGTAAATTTCCAAGATTTAAATTTAAAAGCAAACAACACATGGATAAATTTGATGACATTTCAACGATCCGAAAATCAGGAATCCATGGGAATTTTAAGTTGCGCAGTTCGCTAAAATTGATTTAATCGCTTTAAATAAGAATTTGAGATAGCTCAAATTGGATAGTTTAATACTTTGGGTAAAATTTTTCCCATCACATTGATCCTATTATAAGGATCAACTAATTTTACGTACATTTTTGTGTCATCAATTGCTAAAAGTACATCATCCAAGTGATGGACATATCGGTTGATGTTCTGTTTGCGTTGCAACCTAACAGCTTCATTCCTAAAAGCCTAATTCAAACCCATTAAGTTTGGGTACATCCCCGACTAAACTTTTCACTTACACGTTTCAAATTGTCGTCAAAGTTCGGTGTGACTTCTATTAGCAGATGTTCCATCTCGTCGGTCAATTCTAGAAAAAGTGATTTTTTTTTAGTTTATAGGATGAGATAATAAACTAAATAAGAAAATTATGTTGAGAGATTCTTTATTCAAAAAGTTATTTTTATCTTTGAGCTGCTGATATCAAAATCGAATTACAAATAAAAAGAACACATGACAGGTTTGATTTCATTCGGTATTGAAACTAGATCACCAACTGTGCGCTGGAACCAAACAAAAAGTTTATCAGAATTGGATGTCCATACTATAATGAGTGTTTTTTCTGTTGTGACGGGTTGTGGATAACAGAAAATTTTTATAATTTTTGTCTTTTTTCGATGGAATTTTATCAGCAACTGTTACACATACAGGGTGATTCAAAAGTACGGAGCAATATTTAAACCTCAGATAATACTTTGAAAATAACGAAAATATGTGAAAAAAAATTGGCTTATCTCGGTTATTAACAATTCTACAATTCTTCTATATCTTTTGAACGGTTCACTCAATAATTGAGAAATTTCCCAAAACTACTATTTGAAAAGCGTCTTTCTTAATGGTGCTTGCAAATATTTAGTACAACTTTCCAATTTCCGGTTAATGTACTTCCTGTGCACTTTTTCGGCTGAAACTTTTTTCTATCTCGATACCACCCTGCTTTTTTTAGAGAAATTGATGCGCCGATCAATTTGCAGCAAAATACCTGTTTTAAGTGCCTAAAACGCATAATTTATGAATCATTCAAATTTGAATGAAACACTGCATTTTTTGAAAATCAAATAAAGTATGGAAAATGAGACAAGGTAACCTTCGGAACAGATAGAATTCAATGGAAAAAAATTATGCAAATTCTTAATTTTAAATTATTATTATCTTAAATTTATTCATAAATTAAATAATTAACAAAAATAAAGAATTTACATAATTTTGATTTGAACAGAAAAAAAAGGGGCAGCAGCAATAGTGCCATCTATGTGTGTCATTGCGAATTAATAAACTACCCTAACAGACTTAACAGATAGGTGTGAATTGTAGAGAAATTTCAAATGAAAAAAAGACAATTAATATCTGGACCGGAATTCTGAATGCCTGTTTATTTCAAAAAACGCATGAAAGAATAGTGACAGATGGTTGGTGTGGTATCGAGATAAAAAAAAGTTTCAGCCGAAAAAGTGTACAGGAAGTACATTAACCGGAAACTGGAAAGTTGTACCAAATATTTGCAAGCACCATTAAGAAAAACGCTTTTTAAATAGTAGTTTCAGAAAATTTCTCAATTATTGAGTGAACCGTTCAAAAGATATAGAAGAAAGATTCAAATTCAAGATAGGCCTTTTTTTTTCACATATTTTTATTATTTTCAAAGTATTATCTGTGGTTCAAATATTGCTCCGTACTTTTGAATCACCTGTATGCTCCAATTAAAAAAAAAATATATAAAGATGCATAAATAAACACTATATTCGATCTTAATTAGGAATATTTACCAACATTGACATTTAACTCTTCCACATAGCCCTTGATATTTAAGTTAAAAGAGCACACTAAAAAATTTAGAGATAAGATAAACGAAATGTTATTGGAATAATTACAATCAATTTCTATTTTTGAAACATAATACAAATTCCCAATCAATGCTATACAAAATTCGGAGACTGTTTGACTAAAAAATTGGAATGCAACATTCTAAAATTTAATTAAGTTTAATTTTTGTATCTTCTAAAAAATGTGTGATTGAGTTAATTTTTTTCTTAGATGACTTATTCTCTATATTTTAAGATCTTCAGTTGAGTGTTTTCTGTAGGTTTGTTATTTAAGTTGAAAACAAACAGTGGCAAAAATAGATAGTTTGAAGTGCTCCCATTTCACAAAACTCTTGTTTGAATTTTTTTGATGAGTTCTAGGAAGGCATTTGATTATTGACTTATTGTTAACATTGAAGAGTCAACTTTATTTCTTTTTGGAACCCTTAAGAAAACTTGGAAAAATTGTTTGGTAAAATACAAACAGTCCATATTTTCCGGAGTTTTAGTTGAATTTGGAATAGCGCCGGAAAAATGAATAAATTAATATTTCCAAAAAAGTTTTAATTTTTTTTTTTTGATACTACGTTTTTATTCCAATTGATGGTTCAACACTTAAAATATTTTAATTTGAAATCAAAATTTTTGAACAAATTATTTTTAAAAAATCAAAAATTTTCTCACTTAATCTAGAGATTAAAATGGTGGATGCGCCGGGAAAGTGAATTAAAAAAAAAATTCCAAAAATGTTTTCCCAATATTTTTGTTTTTTTATTTATACTATGTTTTTATTCCAATCGATGGTTCAATACTTAAGATATTTTAATTTGAAACAAAATTTTCAAACGAATTATTTCTAAAAGATAAAAAAAATTGTCTTTAGCGCTATGAGCAATAACTTGGTTAACTGATATCGAATTGTCGCTTTTTCCGGATTATTCTAGAGATTCAAGTCCAAATCTGAATTATGAAGAATAGACGTTGAAATCTCATTAAAATTTCATGTAACAGAGTCTCTTAAAAATGATCAGATTTTGAGACGGCTTCAAATTTAAGACTGATGAAACTAAAATATGAATTTAGAAATATAACTCATTCTTTGCATTTTAACTTTTTCTTACAAATGATTTTCTTAGTTTTAGTTAGTAATTAAATCAGATTTTTTAAGAATGATTTTAGAAGAAAATTAGTTTTAGTGAACAAAAACTTTATATTTTTCCTATAAACATGTCTTTCGTTTGTAGACACCATCCAAATTTTTACCCTTTCTTCATCAAACTAAAATTTACAGCTGTCTCAAAATTTATATTTAGATAATAAGTCTACTTCCATTTTACACAACTTAAGATTAAACGTTTATCTTTAGAATAAGCCAAAAAGCGACGATTTGTTATCAGTTAACAAAGTTATTGCTCATCAGTTTTTTTTGGTCCATTAAGTTAATTCATGTACGAAGCTCAAAATTCATAAAATCACATCTAAGATTCAATTTTAGGTCTTCTTGAATGTCATTAAAAATACTCAAAAAAAAATTGCTTGATAAAATAGAAGCAGTTTAAGCTTTCCATTTACAATTTTTAGTTGGGTTTAAAATGGTGGATGCGCCGGGAGAAATAAATAACTAAATAAAAATCTCAAAAAATGTTTTTTTAATTCTTTTTTATACTACGTTTTGTTTTTAATTGATAATTTCTCAAAGTTCATAGTTTTTAAAATATTTTAATTTAAAAACAAAATTAGTTGTAGATAATAGTCTTTGAAATATCATCAAAATTTTCTGTAACAGAAATCAGATTTATTAAGAGACTTCAAAAATCTATCCTAACCACTGACCAGATAAAATTATTTAACAAAGATTTTGAAATGCGAAGAATAAGCTATAGATACTTTTTATATTTTACGGAAATTTATAACCGTCTCAAAATTTGGTCGTTTCAAGAAGCCACCTGTTAGACGAATTGTTGGTAATACATCTACCCTCATCCTTCACAACTTAAGTTCAAACTTTTATTTTTATAATTGAAACATAATACAAATTCCCAATCAATGCTATACAAAATTCGGAGACTGTTTGACTAAAAAATTGGAATGCAACATTCTAAAATTTAAATAAAGTTTAATTTCTGTATCTTCTAAAAAATGTGTGATTGAGTTAATTTTTTTCTTAGATGACTTATTCTCTATATTTTAAGATCTTCAGTTGAGTGTTTTCTGTAGGTTTGTTATTTAAGTTGAAAACAAACAGTGGCAAAAATAGATAGTTTGAAGTGCTCCCATTTCACAAAACTCTTGTTTGAATTTTTTTGATGAGTTCTAGAAAAGCATTTGATTATTGACTTATTGTTAACATTGAAGAGTCAACTTTATTTCTTTTTGGAACCCTTAAGAAAACTTGGAAAAATTGTTTGGTAAAATACAAACAGTCCATATTTTCCGGAGTTTTAGTTGAATTTGGAATAGCGCCGGAAAAATGAATAAATTAATATTTCCAAAAAAGTTTTTTTTTTTTGATACTACGTTTTTATTCCAATCGATGGTTCAACACTTAAAATATTTTAATTTGAAATCAAAATTTTTGAACAAATTATTTTTAAAAAATCAAAAATTTTCTCACTTAATTAAGAGATTAAAATGGTGGATGCGCCGGGAAAGTGAATTAAAAAAAAGTCCAAAAATGTTTTCCCAATATTTTTGTTTTTTTTATTTATACTATGTTTTTATTCCAATCGATGGTTCAATACTTAAGATATTTTAATTTAAAACAAAATTTTCAAACGAATTATTTCTAAAAGATAAAAAAAATTGTCTTTAGCGCTATGAGCAATAACTTGGTTAACTGATATCGAATTGTCGCTTTTTCCGGATTATTCTAGAGATTCAAGTCCAAATCTAAATTATGAAGAATAGACGTTGAAATCTCATTAAAATTTTATGTAACAGAGTCTCTTAAAAATGATCAGATTTTGAGACGGCTTCAAATTTAAGATTGATGGAACTAAAATATGAATTTAGAAATATAACTCATTCTTTGCATTTTAACTTTTTCTTACAAATGATTTTCTTAGTTTTAGTTAGTAATTAAATCAGATTTTTTAAGAATGATTTTAGAAGAAAATTAGTTTTAGTGAACAAAAACTTTATATTTTTCCTATAAACATGTCTTTCGTTTGTAGACACCATCCAAATTTTTACCCTTTCTTCATCAAACTAAAATTTACAGCTGTCTCAAAATTTATATTTAGATAATAAGTCTACTTCCATTTTACACAACTTAAGATTAAACGTTTATCTTTAGAATAAGCCAAAAAGCGACGATTTGTTATCAGTTAACAAAGTTATTGCTCATCAGTTTTTTTTGGTCCATTAAGTTAATTCATGTACGAAGCTCAAAATTCATAAAATCACATCTAAGATTCAATTTTAGGTCTTCTTGAATGTCATTAAAAATACTCAAAAAAAAATTGCTTGATAAAATAGAAGCAGTTTAAGCTTTCCATTTACAATTTTTAGTTGGGTTTAAAATGGTGGATGCGCCGGGAGAAATAAATAACTAAATAAAAATCTCAAAAAATGTTTTTTTAATTCTTTTTTATACTACGTTTTGTTTTTAATTGATAATTTCTCAAAGTTCATAGTTTTTAAAATATTTTAATTTAAAAACAAAATTAGTTGTAGATAATAGTCTTTGAAATATCATCAAAATTTTCTGTAACAGAAATCAGATTTATTAAGAGACTTCAAAAATCTATCCTAACCACTGACCAGATAAAATTATTTAACAAAGATTTTGAAATGCGAAGAATAAGCTATAGATACTTTTTATATTTTACGGAAATTTATAACCGTCTCAAAATTTGGTCGTTTCAAGAAGCCACCTGTTAGACGAATTGTTGGTAATACATCTACCCTCATCCTTCACAACTTAAGTTCAAACTTTTATTTTTATAATTGGCTGAAAAAATCACAAATTTGATATCAATCAACAAAATTTAGGTTTATAGCGTCAAAAACAGCTTTTTCGATCCATTATATTAATTTTCAAACATAGATTTAATCTTTGAAATCACATTGGAGAGTCAACCTTAAGTCTTTTTAAAACTTATTAAAAAGAATTTAAAAAAATTGTTCAGTAAAATAAAAGCAGTTTAAAGTTTCACTAGTTCCAATTTTTGTTGTGTTGAAAATGGTGGATGCGCCGGTCAAAATAAATAAATAATTTTTTTTTTAATTTAACGCTTTTCTTTTGATTAGTAATTTTTTTAAAATTTAACACTTTTGAGATGTTTGAATTTAAAAATAAAATTTTTGAAGGAAATATCATAATGTTGTTTAAGCTGAAATTATAAACCTCTTTCTCTATTTTTCATAGAACATTTAGAATTTTTTAAAGCGTTTACTAAATTCAATAGTCAATCTGTATAATTTTTTTCTATCTACAAGCACAAGTTCTAGGTGTTTTAGACTTTTTTGACAGTCAAAAAAGCAAAAGCAAAAATCTAGGAAAAACAAGCAACCCAATTAATCAACTTTTTCAAGACTCTAAACTTTGTTTAACTTGTTTAAGTTGTTCCAATATAAAAAACAACATAAAAGTTTCAAAAACTTTTGCAATGCTGTTTGTTTATTATAAATCAAAATTTAATTAGATAATCTTAGTAATCCCTATCTTAACAATCGTCAACAAGTTATTTAATTCCATTAATCATCAAAATTTGCATGTTATTCTTATATATCTGTCAAGGCAAAACCACAAAGCCATTAATTCTCTTGAGCTGTGATTCGCCATTTGTTACAATTCACCCTAAACAAGAAAGGAGGTTTAGAATTGACTCTTCGGTGTATCAAATAATTCACAGAGAAGTGAAATGTCACTCTTGATTTAGAACGAATTTTGAGCGAAAATTTGCGAAGTTGTAGTAGATTATAAAAAAAAAATTGAATAAAATATTGGTTATAATTAATTGAATTTTAGGTATTCATGAATGAAAATTGTTATGAATTTATTGAATTTGTTATTCTGACCTTTTATTATAGAACCGACATGAATTTAAATCAGCTGATGTATTCAAAAAATTGTAACGTTGTAACTCGAGCGATTGTTACGATAATTCACAATAAATGTTCTGGCTACTGCAGCTTAGAACTTTTTAAAGCTCCTCTAACATCCACTCTTTACTTTATTTCTCCTATTAGAAACTAGAACTAAACTAGAAATTCATAGCTACTCTTTTAAAAATTGATAGAATTTCTGTAATTCAAATAGACTGATAAAACACAAGCAATCACTTCAAGAATCTCTATGTATTTTTAAACCCGACCTCACATTGGCACAAACAAGTAAATTTAAATCATGAACAAACATCAATTATAAATCATAGTACAGTCAACATTCCCATTTTAACATAAAAACCACCAACGTCTTTCTTATTAGAAAGTGTTTTTTGCGTCTAATGAAATTCATGAATTCCGTCGATTCTTTATTGAAGTCACATCAACATATCCACACGCAATCTTCTTCGACTGACTAGAAAAATTACAAATTTCATTCATTTATTATTCGTCTTTTCTGTTATTCTTGAGGTCAGATGTATCATTTCCGAACTGTATTTTTTTTAATACAGTCAAAGGAAGAGAATTGGGATATTTCGATAAAAAAAACAATGGGCATCGAGAGAATTGAATTTTTCAAGAAATAGAGAAAAATTTGTAAAATATAGAGTGTGGGTGATGTAGAAAAAAATAAAATGGTGCCAATGGGACGATAAAAATACAAACGAGAAAATAAACAAACAGAATCACTGGAGAATAGATTATTTTAATTTTTAACAAAACTCAGTTTTTACTCTGAAGTTTTATGATTAAACTTTGATCTTATCGAATTTGATTTTTATAAATATTGTAGACGTCGTGAAGAATCCAATATTTTAAGTGTTTATTAGTTTTTCTGTTTTGATTTTCTATTGATCTGGTGATACTCCAGCTTCTACTTTGTGTAATTTCAAATTTAAGGTCAAGACAAAAAATTTAAGAAAAAAATTGAGTATTTATTTTTCTTAAAAAAACTGAAAACGAAAACAATTCAATTTTATTTTAAAATCATTGTCATCTAATATGTTTGATTCTATATTACATTCGTAAAAAAATACTTTTTTTTAGCTATGAATCTCAGGAATGTCGAGAATCTGAAATACTTCGAACCATGTCCAATACATAAGATTCCAATGAAATTTCGCGAAAATATTCCGAAATCACGCTAAGAAAAATATAAATAATTCTTTTCAAGACAAAATATTGATTTTTCTTTTTGATTGATTTTTTTCGTGTTAGCTACAAAAGTATACTTTTGTCCTTAAGGAAATCACCCCTCTTAACAGCAATGCAATTAGGGTGGTTGCACAAGGAGTGTCTCGACATCGGCACAATTGAATTAGCTTTAGCCAACACTAAATCGGAGGTTAGCAACTAATGTCCTCGAGCTTCATTAATTATAGAAAAAGAGTAAAAACGTCACTTCGTGACAGGAATAATCTCTTCATCCTCTCTTTGCTTTAATACAATATTTTCTGAAACTTTAATTGATAACGCTTCAACTCCAAATTTAGAATAGAACAATCGACGAATCACTTCAGGTCAAGGATAATACTGATTCTCTATGAAAATTTGAGTTTATTGATTGTCGAAAAACGATGGCAATTGCATATTTTATCAAAGAGACATGAAATGTATCGTGCACGATAATAATTACATTTTTCTTTCGTTTGAACATCAATTATTACAACTGTTTGTCGGGATATTTTTTTTTGAGTGGTGGGAGTGCTACGTCATTGGTTATACATGATTTATGAGATAAAAAAGGATAAACGAGTTAGGACTAGTTTGCTGTTCACGTTGTTTATTTCTTTTTCTACCTGAAATTTGATTTCAAACGAAGACGTGAGGATGTTAAATACAGAAAAATTATTAACGCATTTTCAAATAGGATATGTTATAATAGCTCAAGAAATTATGGTAAATTATGTTCCAGAAATATTAAAGTTCACTACAATGTAATTAACCGTTATCAGAAGTAATAACGAACATTATTTCATGGTTAATGAGTTTTTCCACCTTTGAACATGATTTAATTAATTCCAATAACGCACAATCCAATGTTTCGCGCTGAATTTTTAATGAATCACTTAAACTACATTCAGAAATGTCTTGTATGTTTATTAATTGAAAAAAATCGACATTTCAACCGTATTAATAATTATCTAAGGTTATACTATACACTATACAGAATGTCTCTTTTAAGTGGGACATTAGAAATTATCCAGAGAACCAAAGAATATTATAATCTGAATTTTACTTAATTTTTATTTTAGATTGAAATCTATTGGCCTTAATTATTTTCAACACTATGTCACTTACATAATTTATTTTTCATTGTTATACAGGGTCATTCACGAAGACTGATTAGAAGTTTATAGGGAACACATATTTCAATCGAATTGAAATTTTGCATATAGGAGTTCTTAAATATATTCTATCTAAGTAAAATAATCGCTACTTTACTGCACTTCCGCTTATACAGGAAGTCGGTACTAACTTTGTTACTTTAAATGGAACATTCTAGACAGGGTGTCCATAACTCAAAAAATACTGATAGCATATAATTGAAAATTTGGCAGCGAAGTTTTTTCAAAATATTTCCAGAGATTTGACACTTCCGGTTATACCGGAAGTAGTTTTTTATTTTAAATGGAACATTCTATATTTTTTCAAAATTTTCAATACTACGAAGATTTTTAGGTCACTTTTATACCAAAAGTTTATTTCTAAAGTCAACTATTCTGCAATTTTATTTGAAAATGGCGGATTTAGGGTTGAAGGTGATCAGTCATTATGGCTAAACGACTATTAATTTCATAATGGTCTTTTAGCATTATATAACGCAAGTCCTGAGATAGTAAATCCAGCTAAAAAAATTAACCGATCTCTTACAAGGTGTTCAAAAAATACATTTGAAAACTGATTTGAAAATGATGTCAAAACTCAAAATTTTCAAATAAAAACCCATATTTATGTTTTTATATTTAACTTCCATGGGAGATTTCTGTAAGAAGAACAATATCAAAATCAGCTATCTATTCACCATATAAAGGCTGAAACGGATTTGTGATAATTGAAGAAAATACTGTTTTGAGGTAGATCCAGTTTGAATTTTTGCATAACATTATCATTCACACTGTGCGATCACAGCGGAAGTCAATGGTTAGAAGTTAATTCCCAGAGATTTAAAAACTCCGATCTCTAGATTTCTCCATTTATTGTGCATAGTTTTGATTAGTCGTGATGTTATCTTATAAACAATAGAGTTTAAGCTTTAATTATACTCTTCTTTTGGTACAATCTTGATAAATAATAGTTAGTAGTCACCAAGGCTAATGTGATCATGTAGTTTTTCTACAAATTTCAAAAAACATTTTTTTTCAAAAACTGTTATTAGTAAATGGGTACAACCTTACATCAATCGAACTGTAATTTTAAGTACTATGTGATGGTACCACAAAAAATATAGCGTTCCATTTAAGAAAATTGAGTTATCTGAGTTAGAAGTTCTGCATGTTCAAGACACCCATAAAAAGAGAGTTTTCCAAATTTGATAAAATGTTCAGATCTAAGAGATAGACTGTTATGTTTAAATTAAAGGTGTGAAACCGTACCTCTGTAAATGCTTTTGTGTTCGAGATATTTAGAATATTGGCAATCTCTGCACATTCATATTTTTTCTTTAAATCTTAATTTTCTTGGAAATGGTTCACTCAAAGTGTCACATATGGTACATAAAGTGATGCTTAAATTAAACAAGGAATTAAACAAGTTTGTGTCAATTTCCGGTAAAATCGGAAGTGCGCCATTTTAAAAAATATTTTTAAAACAACCCTAAGAAAGATTCATACAACTTTTGTTCAAAACAAATTTTCATATTCCCAACGGTTATTACGCTACGCTGTGGTGGGACACCTGTATATATCTAAACGCCCGCCTTAAGTGAAAATAAAAAATATTATTTTTCAACATTTTCAGATGTAGTGGCGGAAGTTGCACACCATGGCCGTCATGAAGTAACCGGAAACCAGGACCGGAATGTCATCTATGTTCCTCAACATCCCATTGATAGTGATTACTTCGTTGGGTATTCTCTTCAACGGCTACATTGTAACCGCCGTCCTCCTCACCAGACAGGTACAAAAAATATTTTTTTAATACTTCATTAAACCTATGATAGCTTTTTTCGATTAGACTGTAGACAATTTCGGCGAAATTAATTATCTCGTGCTCTTATTACTTTGTATACTCCAAGTTATTAATAGGCTTTTAACGTTTAATCGAGCGAACGCCCGGAATTTCAAACTATTACCGTTCTACACCGGAGTTTCCAACTACTGAAACCGTTTCCTTCTCTAAGTTTAATTTACTTCGATACGCCAATGTTTTATTTATTAATAATTATTCTATGAGACAAAGATAATTTAAACTTTGACATTCAGGAAATGTTAAATTTTCAATATTGTTTCAGGTGACTTCTGCCAATAACATCCTGCTTCTACATTTGGGAGCTATCGACGTCATACTCGGCCTCTTATTTTTAATATTCACAATCCCTGGAAAGTCAGAATGGTCAATCAATGGTATTCCATGCATTCTTCAAGGATTTTTATACAATCTTTTACATCCGTTAGCTTTATGGACGATTTGTGGTTTAAATTGTGACAGATACTACGCTATTGCTGCTCCTTTACATTACAGTCACATTGTCAATGCCAGAAAGGTAATTGTAATCTATTATTATACAAACGTCACTGTTTTATTCCGCATTTACACAGTATTGATAGACGCAATGATATTTCATGAAAAATATTGGTACTGGAATTTTATTAAAAACACTCTGTAGAATTGAATTAGCTCATTTGTTAACTAAGCAAATCAGCAAAATCTCTTCAATGTTTAGAGATACACGTAGGCACTCTTATCAAAATTTAATCAAACAAAACCCTTACAAAATTAAATACAATGTACCACAAAGCAGAAAAATGAAATCTATCAATTATAAATTATCTTTAGTAGAAACTTCATAAGTTATTTGTGTTTGAATCGTTTATGAAGAAACCAAATTCCGTAATTTCGAAGTGGAAACATTAATGAAAATGCAAATTGAAATCCTTTGATTTACATACTTTCTGTGATAAATTTGGAAAGTTAACAAGAAAATAAGACAAAAAATCTACAAATTTTTTATTAAAAATAAAGTAGAATTTTCTTAATTGTTGTCTTTTATAACACTAGGCAACAAATTTTGGTCGACTTTTTGCTTATGAAATTTTTTTGATATTTGTTGATATAACAAGTCTAACTATGAAATATAACATATCAAATAAGAAATATCAATATGTCTTTTGCTTAAATTTGATATTTGACATAAACTGTTATATACAGGCTCATTCAAGGGTGCGTGCGAGCTTCACAACTTTTTTTTTCCGCATGCTATCGTTTTGATTATTTTTTCTAACGATAGGTTTGATAACAGAGCACGTTCTAAAAATATTGATATTTCTATACAGGTGTCCCAAAGTAAAATACAGAACTACATTCAATTTTTTTAAATTGAAACCTTTGATTTTGGTTAGATTTTTGAATATCTTTGTACATAGACCTACCTAAGAAAAATTTATAACTTCAGAATCATTCAAGATAATTTAGCCAACTTTTTTTGTTCGATTCCTTTAGCTTTAGCTTATCTTTTGAAACAGAAGTGAACTCGGGGATAATATTCTTTCGCTTACTATGATTTTTTGAAAATGATAAACTGCAAATAGCATTAACTAGATTTTTTTAATTCAACACCCTATATTTTATTCCATGATCGCATAGCATTTTTCAAGAGCTTCTTGTCGATATAGAGTTTGTGGGATCTATATTACAAAACACTGTATATTAATTTTTTTATTTGAAAAAAAAAAAAATGTGTAGGCCGCTGTCATAAACAAAAAGACAAAGAAACAGTTTTACAAAATAGACAAACAAATAAAAAGCTCTTAAAAAATGCAATGCAATAAAATATAGGGTGTTGCATTTGAAAAAATCGAATTATTGCCATTTGTAATTTGTTATTTTCAAAAAATCGTAGTAAGCGATGGAATATAGACTCCACTTTGCTTTTATTTCAAAAGATGCGTTGAAGTTTAAGCAATCTAATGGAAAAAATTGGCTAAGTTATCTTGAATGTTTCTGAAGTTATAAATTTTTTTATTGGTCTATGCACGAAACTATTTTGATAAATAAATTGATATAACTCAAAAACTATGAAAAATAAGTGCAAGAAACGAATACATTATAACGAAAATTTAATGGCAAAATGCACAAATAAAAATATTTTTAGGACGTGCTTTATTATTAGACTTATTGTTTGGAAAAAATATTAAGACGATAGCATGCATAGAAAAAAGTTAAGGAGCTCGCACGCATCCCTGGGTCACCCTGTACATGTCATTCAGAATAGTTACCTGAATTACATTGCAGCAAAAACTGACATTAGCAAAAATTTTTTTCCTAATGTAATTTATGAAAATTAATGCTTGTTGTTGAAACTTTCATCTAATTTCCTCCAGGTTTATAAAAAGTATAATGTGTGAAATTTTAAAGTGCCTAATTGATTTACTTCCTCATGAGGCTAATGATGCTAAAATACATTTATTTAAAGTGTTCTTACATAAATGGCATCTCTCTAGCGTCACATAACACTAAATAGCCTCTCTGTGTATTAGTTTTCATGTAATGAGAACAAAGCAAATTAATTAAAAGCAATTTTTCGTTGTGAAACTCTTCGGTAACATAATTCACTCCATCATTACTGTAATGAGGTAACTCTGTTTAATCCTACTGATGCTTTTAATGAAAGAGCTCAAGGTAGCAGTTCATTTGAATTGGAGTAAAAATTAAAGAATGTTCAATGTTTCCAGGTTTTAGTGGGTTTGGGCATCGGTTGGACAATCTCCGTTCTTCTCTGTCTGCCGCCTCTCTTCATGATAGCTCCATATTCATACATCCAAGGTTTGCAAGCCTGCGCTCCAAATTTCTCATACGGTCCTGGTACTCTTTGGTATTCCACTCTGTATACGGCATTTACGTTACTTCTTCCGGCTACTCTCATCATCTGTTGTAATCTTAAGGTAATACTACAAGCAAACTTCCATATTTCTAATTTCTAATTTCTTGAAGATTTTGATGATTGCGCGTTACCACCGCCACCGCATTGCTTCTGCTATTTACGAAGTAACGCTATCCGCTCAAGTGACAATAACTCATCAAAGAAATCCATTTTTCGTTCCAACAGTAACAGCACCATCAGCAGCCGGCCCTCCAAAATTCAAAGGACGCAGCGCTATCTATTCAGTATTACAGTTAGTAGGATCCTTGGCAATTCTCTACCTTCCTTACTACGGTTTAATACTTTGGGAAGCAACAAGTAATTCTTTTGAAAAAATCCCGCAAAGAATACATCCGCATTTCTTCACGACTGCCATGATGTTGCTCATTTGTTCGCCTCCAGTGAATGGTTTTTTATATGGAGTTAAAAGTAAACCATTACGAAAGACTTTTAAGAATTATTGGAGAAAAAAACAGACGAAGAGTGAAGTAAATCAGGAGATTCAAGCAAGAACACCTTCGACTTGTGGGTCGCGAAGACCATCATTAACACCTTTGGGGTTTTTATCCAAACCAGCTTTGCATACGAGATTATCTGAAGCTCTTTTAGATGTGCAAAAAGCAGTAAATAGTCCGCAAAAACATAAAATAAAAAGAATAACGACGGAGCTGTCGTGGCGGCCTGCTTCTGCCAATAGTTTGAATTTTTTAGGGAGAGAAGAAGGAAGGAAAATAAAGCAGACTTCCAGTTGTAACACTCTCCAAGTTCCCGTGAATGATACAGAAATATCTGTTATTGTAGAAGATGACTCGAATCAAAAATCTACACAAAAGTCACCAAATCGACTCAATCCTGCCAATCTCTTTCTGCAAAAAATCTTTGGAGGTGGAGACACATCAGACAAAAAAAGCGATATTGTACAGAATATTTTAGAAGGTACTCCTAAACATTCCCCTAGAATTACCATCACTAGAACTTGTTCGGAAGAAAGTGATCCTCCAAGAAGAGACACCATTTCTAGGAAGCATTCCTTATCTAGCACCACCCTTCTTGAACGAAAATGGCGGCAACTAAGAGAAGCCGAAGAAAAAAATGCTCCCATCACTACAACGAAGCCACTATTGGACAATTCGAGTAACGGAAGTGACTCCTCAGAAACGTCCGATAAAATTTTCATGGCCCTGGATAATAAAATCCAAGAAACCAATGAGAATCAATTATTGCTCACGTGGCCTCATTCAAGTGTTGAAGAAATAAGAAAACAACGGCCAGTTTTATTAAAACAAAAAACAATACAATCACATGATGTTGTTTTGCATTAGGATTAGATCTATATGTCATAGTTTAATGTGATGTTTGAATGTGATAATTAGGGATTTAATGTGGGAAGGGGCAATTTTGCTGTTGTGTTGTCACACCTGTTAAAATGCGAACAATTATTCAAGTTTTAAATGTCTAAAAATTGTTAAAAATGTTTGTTTTAAAATAACACATTCCATACTTAAAGTATTTCCGATAAAATTCAACCTGTAAATTTCACAAATATTTAGGGAATTTGTTACTCACAGTTGCACAGTAATTTTTTATTTTATTGAAGTAAATCACAGGGTAAAAATACAATCGTTTTGTACAGTTAAACAATTATCGAATGCATATCTTAAATGATATAATTTTAATATAAACCGATCAGTATTACAAACGACTCATAGATAATATTTAAAATAAAATAAATAAATATATTATTAAAAAAAAAATAACTCAAATATTTTCAAATTATTTGAACTGTTAAATTTTTGAATCTTTGTTGTGTACACCAAGAATGAAGAAAGTATTACTGTCGTAATATTTGTTCTAGTCATTAACTAGTCAATTTTAGGGCTCTGTTATTAGTGAAGTTTTTATTTTTATTTTGTGTTGCCATTATTTGTATGCAGAATGTATTAGAAGTATAGTTTTTCTTAAATAAATGTTGAAAATAGTAGAGGAGTTTTGCTTCCAAATTGTATTCTAATTAGAAACTAAATAAAAAAATATCAATATAAATTTTCAACGCAAATAAACTTTCAATCAATAAAGAAAGTATAGTTCTACGACAACATATTGATAAAATAATTTATTATTAATTTCCCACCCTTGCGCATTAGTTTGAATCCATTTAATAGTGGTCAGAAGTTGCCTAATGTTTTAAATTGAAATGAGCTCAACTTGGAAGTGTGCAAAGTGAAGAGTAATATTTTCAAGAAAAATTTTAAATGGAAACAGAAAAAACAAAATTACTGGATGATTCGATTGAACTGGAAAGAAATAGGTAAACACATACTATTATCTTTGTCGTATTCTTTTGACATTTATTTATAATTGTATTATGATGACAGTTTAGACAAAGCTTTCAGTTAACTGTAAGGATAGTTTTGTTTAATTTTGTGATTGAGCAAGCGAAGGTTTTATGTAAACAAAGATCATGGAAATTGTCTTTGTGGAATAGTTGAAGTTAGTTATACTGATCCCTTAGAACAGTGAACAAACAAACGACAATATTAATTGTTAGTTTTTTAATTTATACTTTTTTATGCTTAAAACATTAATGTTTCTTCGGACTTTTCACATTTGGGTTGTAGCTTTAATTCTCTTTACAAAAAAAATATTTTTTTACGTTTAATAAGTAGGCAACTAGCAATACTTCTCTGTACAAAAAATTGTCTATAATAAATAAACAAATTTCTTACTAATGGTTAGAAAAAATGATCAAATAAATAAATAAATCAAAGTATTCTCAACAAAAACACATTACAAAATCACTAATCAGAAACTATAAAGAATTGATAATAATGATAAATGATTAAATCCAGTCGAGAAAATGGTTTTGAGTAATGTAGAAATTCATGATTCGAAAGATTTGTAATTGCGATTTGAGTACTTATTACTTATTTTTTATTAATAGTTGTCGAATACGATAGTCAATGATTTGCATAAATCTCTCCTTCTAACGTATTTTAGTTAATTAGATTTTTTGTGACTATAGAGATAAGACTTCTTTGTTACTCTCCTCAACCTGAAATTACATATGAAGTCGTCTGACTATAATTGCCGACTCAGTTTAGATTTTGCTCAAACTTTGTAGGAATGTTCTTTAAGGTCCCAAAAAACAAATTCAATGAATATTTAATTTTAATGAGCGCCTGAAAATTGAAACTTATTGAAAATACTGTTTTGATGCTCTATCAATTGAAGCTGTTAAATTTTTACTGTTAAAACGCCATTTTTAAGAGGAAAAACGATTGTTTTTCAGTGAGCAATAAAAATTTAAATTGTTGAGATCCATGTGAAAAGATTATCTGAATTGTAAAGATAATAAAATAACAAAAAAATTACAAAATGGTGAATTTTTGTGTAACTTTTAAATAGTCCAAGATGACCACTAATGTGAGTTGAAACATGAAACATGGATTATGTCTGTTGCGAGATGAAAAAATTATATTCACAGGATCTCTAGCTCTTACCTTCAGCTTCAAATTTTTGTAACAATCGTTTTGTTATTTTAATATTTAGTGCTTGTGCTAATGGATTTTTTGAAGGCTCAATTTTCTGACACTGACATATTAAAAAGCAACCAAAGAAGACTGTTTTTTTATCTGTATGAAGATAATTGTTGAAAAAATTTGTTTCAAGAGCGATAACTAGTGTAACAGTAACGTTACATTATGCTCTAATTTACTGAATAGTCCTATTAGTAGTATTAGTTCTTGGCCAATGGAGCAAAAACCATTGGTTGTTGTTGTCATGTGGCAACAATAATATTCTATGGCAGATACCAAAAAAAAAAAAATACGATTTCTGCGAGCTTATTAAAGTCAATAATTAATGTACATATACAGGTGTCCCAGCGGGTAGATAAAGTCCATTATTGGCTTTTAAATGTAAAAATATTGAAAAATTCTATTAACAAAATTTGTAGATACTTATTCTCTGCAGAAACTAAAATTATTTTCAAATATACAGGGTTTATCAGAAATGAGTTCTGACACAAACATATGTTTTTTTGAATGGAATGCCCTAAAATTTTTTGGATTTTCAAACGTAGCTTGAAATTTTTAGCATTTTCAACACAACTTTTATAAGACGGTTTCTTGTAGTTTTTGAAATAATCAAATTTAAACTTTTTACTTTCAGTGAGTATAAATTCTATGTCCCAAATTGTTTTGATTTTTGTGTGAAAATTAAAAAAAAAATGTATGTTTTTGCCAAAAGAAATTTCAAAAACTACAGAGAACCGTCTAATAAAAGCTGTGTTCAAAATTTTCTAAATGTCAAGCCACGTTTAAAAACGCAAAAAATAGAGAATATTCTATTTAAAAATACATAAAAATTTGTTTATGAGATACTTTGTATATTTGAAAATAAATTTAGTTAATGCAGAGAATTAGTATCTATAATTTTTGATAATAAAATTTTTCTGTATTTTTACATTTAGAGAGGCCAAAAATGGACGTTGCTTACTAGCTGAGACAGCCTGTATATTTTTTCCGTTTTTGTGATTTTCAATTGACTCCCATGTCTCGATTGTTTAATGCAAAGAAATAATACTACTCAGAAATTAAGTCGACATTTTATAGAGGAATTAAAGCTGAAAATCGAGTCGAACAACACACTTTTTATAAAAAAAAAAATTACTTGAAACTTTCAAACGCACTTACCATATAACCATAAAGATTCTGTCCAAGTAACTGATTTCTTTCAAACTTTACACAATCAAAAGTCTTTATCAAAAACTTAATCAGATTAAATTTCAAATTTTTTTCTTAGTAATTTTTTGAGAAAACAAATAAAATACAAACAAATGTTTGTTCTTCAATTAGGCATCACATGATATAAAAATGAACAAAGGTTGAAATCAAATTTGCTTTTTATCCATAAAATTTGTCATGCAAATAGTTGGAAAAATGAGTTTTTGGCAAATTACTCCGAAAGTATGAGGGTTTTCATAATAAAAACTATTCGTTTATTAATTCTGCTTCGAATGATATAAAAATAAAGAGGGGTTGCCATTCGAAATAAGCAAAGTAAAAGGCTATAAATTTTAAAAAGTTTGGAAATAAATTGTAAACAGCATGTAGTAACTCAGATCAATCAAACTTAATTAATAAGTCTGCTATTCCTTGGTCAACACTTACCTAGTAATAATGTCACCAAAAATGCACTGTTACTATTTTTTATTAATTTTTAAAACTACAGGTGAAAAACCGATTTTTTTGGTTTTAATTTTTTTACCAGTAGTCCCTGAACCGATTTGAAACAACCTTCAAAGACATGTAAGAAACTAAAAGAGCATTCTAATGAAGACAAAAAAATAATAGCTTGCCATTAAAAATTTTTATCATTATGGCGTCACACTTTTTGGAACACTTTGTATAATCAAAAATATTTTTCTGAAATGCATCTTAGAGCACAATTAACGACTACAAAATATCAAAAGTCCAACTTTAGTTATAACGGAGCTACAGCAGACGGGAGCTGGGCTGGACCAGCTCCTGTCGCCAGCTTTAAAGTCTAAAGGAACAAATCTTATAGATATTCAGTCTGAAACTTTTTGAAAATACCGTTTCGGGGCTCTATCAACTGCGGTTCTCAAATTTTTTCTGTTTAAGATATCCACACTTTTAAAAGGGAAAACGGTTCTTTTTCTGTAAGGAATAAAAATTTACTCAGTCAGTCAAAAATCTCTGAATAATAACATGGTATTCAAAATACATACAGAGTGTCCCAGCGAGTAGGCAAAGTCCATTAAATTAGAAATACTGAAAAATTTTGTTAACAACATTTGTAGATACTAATTCTCTGCATCAACTAAAATTATTTTCAGAGTGTCTCATAAACGAGTTCTGACCTTAACTTATGTTTTTTCAAATGGAACAGCTTCTATTTTTTTGCGTTTTTAAAAGTGGCATATATATATATGCCATGTTTAAAATATGTAATATATATATTACATGTCAATATATGACAAAACATGTCTCCGGTTTAGTCAGAGTTGTGAACAAATGGAACCAAATATTTTTTCGAATTAAAAAGTATTTCAAAGAAGATACTTTTCTTCAGGGTGTGAGGATATTTTAATTTCAAATATAAATTCTGCTTTGTTTATATAGACGAATAAAACTTCCCAAAAATTTTTAAAAATTGTAATAAAAATTACCTTAAACCCTGGTCGTTGATATCAAAATTATGTATTCAAAAAATTGGCTTGATTCAGCTTTTGAGCTTTTGAGAAAAATCTAAATAAGATGAAATCTGTAAAATAAAAAGCTCTAAATGAAATTTGTTCCTTTTGGAATTACTAATCCATAGTTTACTAAATTAAGTAAACCGAGCAAAAATTTCACTTTTTGAATTCAGGTTCGTCATAACTGTTGTTGTTAGAGGCTTAGTTTAGATAGAAGATCGAAGGCGATATATTATATTTAGTTTGAGCACAAACAACAGAACTACTTAAGCTTTTGAAATGTAGGTAGCAGCACGTTTCATTCTTTCTCTTTGTCTAGACTGTCTCACTTTAGTAAACGCAGTCCTTAAAGAACATCCATAAAAAATTCTAGATTGTCAAAACTACCGTAATCAAATGATTATGTTTTAACTTTTCGAACGTTAAAGTGAAGAAAAGTACAAATTTACAAAATTTTGTGAAAACACTGATAATTGACATTGATACATCCACCATAAAAAAAATAATTACTTTGATAATAATCCCTACCGATGAATAATTATATAAAATTTATTTCAGAACTTCATCACTATAATCTCACAAATTACACAATTTTTGATTTTTAATTTCTGTTTCTAATAATCTAACATTGTGTTTATAATACAATAATTTGCAATGAAACCATGAAATCAAAAAGCCCGTTTAATTTTGTATTATTATTCGTTGTTAATCGAGTTGTTAAGAATGTCTTATTACAAATATACAAAATTTTCGCTTATGTCATGTTTTATTTCAGCTGAATTAATATAAAAACAATGTATTAAATAAATGCAAATATAATTTTAATCGAATAAAACAGACAATACGCTCATCATTTAATAAAACACAGGAAATAAGAAAATAGCTAAGTAGCTGCTACATAAACACATATTATGTTCGTACATAATAACGTTTGTATAATTTCATTGCACTCACATTTAACACCGTGATTCACAAATCTTATCATTTGAATAAAAAATAACAGTTATTATACAACTGATTGTAAATTTAAAAAATTGCTACTTACTTATGATAAAGAGAATTCTGGATTATTTAAATTTGTAACTGTCAAAATTTCGATAGATTGACACGTTTTAAAACATAAACTGAAATTACAACCAACAAGTATTATTAGGTGATAACGATAAGAATGACTAATTCACTTGAATTTAAAAACAGTTTAATACACGTTGTAAATTACAAAATAGATTTGAAGCTGTGAAATTGAATTTTTTATAGCTCGATATGATTAGGTTGCAATAAGATTAAGATTACTGTTGATTTATTAAAATTTTGAAAAAAAAAAGGTTTTTTGTACGATTTTCTAAATATTGCACACAAAAACCTATCCTTACATTTTTTCAAATTCTTTTGATTTTTTGTGACGTGCTGACTCTCAAGCTTCAGGACGTCCCTATTTGTACTAGGTAGAAATGCAATCTTTTTTATAGAAATTTTTAATTAATTAATTTTTAAACCTCCGTATACGGGAGGTTCCATTAGTAACGGAACGAAAGATTATGACGATATAGTTGAATTTCAAAAAAATGTAACTAGTGGATGCCAATCTGTTAAATAGACTTTTTTTAAATATTTACAGATTTGTTCTACTTCCGGTTTAACCGGAAGTCTGTGAAACTTTGATTCTTTGAAGTAATACTCAGTTTATCTTTGGATACTTTAATTCTAATCAAAATTGCTTATTAAAATAATTTATTTTCTTTTTAAATTGGTTTTAACTTGTTTGAGATGTAATTATTTTTTTCGAAAAAAACTTCATTTGCAACTTTTTATCAAAAAATTGATATATTTTGTATTTTCTTCTAGAATAAAAAAAAAACTTCGAAAATATCTTGTTTTCATATGTCAATTTCAACATATTTCAAACACAGAAAACTTTTTTTTCCAAATTGAATGTCCAATATTTTATTATGCAGTTAACTTTGTTTTATTTTCTTTCTTTTGATATATCATAAGATATACTTATTTCTTTTATTTTCAAATTTTTTGATGTTTTATTGAATAATTGCTCAGTTCGACTCCGTTCGTTATTAATCTGCATAAGAGGCGGCCATGGAAAGCAAAATTTTAAGGTGGCTACACTGGTGACATAAATCATTCTAGGTATTTACTTTACGGTTAACAGCAAATTCAACTGAAGTTGGAAATTGCAAATTTCAGAGAGCTTGATGCTTGTCGTTGTTTTGGTTCGGGTCTAAAGGCCGACACTTCTTTGGTCCAACACCGGAGACGGAGATGGAAAGGCCTCTGAAGAAAGCCGTCACTCGCGCTAGCGTAAAGTCAGGAAGAAATTCCAAACGACGACGGCCTTTAGACCCGAACCAGAACAACAGTTCTTCAACCTGCCGCAAAAGCCTTAACCAATTTATCAGAATTCAAATTTTGAGGTTAGGAATATAAAGCGTCGTTTACGTTTACTAACTAGTTTTACTGATAAAATTAAAGCCGTATTCAGAGTTTCTCAGCCTGTTTGATGCACGTCATAAACCAAGGTTAGGTTTAGAAAAATTATTTGTAATTTCTGCCTGATATCTTATCAACTGCTGTCTTTGAATGGATTTTAAATAATGTTTCACTTTCCTAGACTGGTTTCCGTAAAAAAATAATTAATAAACTTTGATCAATAATTTGACAAATGTCAGTCAGATGACTGTCATTGCTGCAAACATATTTGAACAAAATTTTCTAATAATCAATTTTTTTGAAGCCAACAAGAAATACAATTTTTCCTAAAACCATAAAATCTATTGCGTGATTCTTTTTTGACATGACTTTATGATTACTTAACCTGAAGCCTTAGCGGCCAACTTTATCATCAAACTGTCTGTCACGGGGCAAGTAGACATAATGAAATTGATCACTATTCCAAAATAATTCAATTTTAGAAACCGGAAAATACATTATGTCTTAAGCGACATGAAAAGAAAGAATTTAAAAAGCGAAAACAAGTGCGGGTTAAAATATAGGACATCAGGACAATTTGCCGAAAGAAAATTAAGAAAAATCACTGTTTATAATTTTATTTTACAGAATAGCGTAGAAAGTTGATTCAGCTATTAGTTATTAATGTGCATCAAGAAGGCTGAGAAACCCTGAATGCGGCTTTAATTTTGTTACTAAATCTAGTTACTAAATATGAATATCGCTTTGTATTCCTAATCTCAAACTTTGAGGTAAACAATCATCAATCTGTCGAAAGTTCAGTTGAAAACCGATTTCCATGGCCGTCCTTTATGCTCATTAATAACGAATGCCGAATGCCGCAATGATGTACCAAATGATCGCGCGAATTTTAAATTCAGCTTTGTTAAAGCTGATTGGTTTGTTGTTCGCTACGTCACGATTATGCGCAAAAGCTGCGCATTCACGTGACAAACATACATGAGAATCTAGAGTCCGCCAAAATTTGGGTATTTTCAAAATTAGACGCTAGTGTCAATTATTTTAGCACTCTAGATGAAAAAGACTATGTGATTGGTAATAACGGGTGCATCATGGCTGTTGTTATTTGAACACTTTAAACATAAGTTCGTGAGCTGTACGCTTTTTTTTTTTTGAAGAATTGTATATGAAATTTTTTTGAAAAAAAGTCAATTACTCAAACAATTGATGAACAATTTAAACAAAACAAAAACGTCTAATAATTAATTTTAAGCATAATTCAAATATGTAAAAATAAATATAATGTTTCGTTAAATTAATAAAGTTGCATAGACTTCCGGTAAAACCGGAAGTGGAAATAATATAAGAGTATAACGCCGTACTTTTCGTGTCGATACTGATGGAACACTCTGTATGAATAATTTTGATTTTCATAATGAGATAGCATCGCATAAAATAGTAATTATCTAACAATTCACTGAATATGGTGACAAAAATAAATAAACATTTATTATAACACGTATTTTTTATTCATGAGTGTAATATTTCATTATCTGTTTAGATAAAATTAACAATGTTGCAACACATTTCTACTCAATTTTTTTTTAAGGAAATAAATTAACTCTTGATTATAATTTGAAAGTAAAAATTGATAAAAGTAAAATTATCAAAATAAACATTGTCATTAATCAAAACCAAAGAGTTACAGTTACGAAATCGTATAATTCTGAAATATCTGTCGAAATGTAATGTAATATGCTATTATGCAAAATTCTATAATTATCACGCTGTTAAATAAACCAAAACGGTTAAAATTCCAAACTAGAATATTCTAAAACTGCAAAAAAATTAAAAAAAATGTGCGAGATGTTTTTTTTTGTTAAGTCAGGTCAAGCCACTAGTAAAACGTTCAATTTTAATATAATCCTTGAAAATCTTAGCAACAAACAAGTGAGTAATCATTATTGTTAAGAAATATGGAAATACCAATCTCTTCGATACTCAGTACTACAACCAGATGCAATACCTCGACCTCATTACAGCGGTAATTCCCGATGTAGGTCATTCGTGCCCATAACATAACGTAACCTGCACATCCTTCATCCGTCCGTCCAACGACAAACACCGCAAACGTGCGTCGAACTCACCTTTCGTATACTCGTTGGTAGAAGAACACATGTTGCACGTGTCAGTTATACAGGTGTGTCGCGTTAAAAAGTGTCAAAAACAACTAAAACAACTGTATCTAGTATATAATCGAAACTACAAAAGTAGTAAAACTTCACTTCCTAAGAAGTGAAAGAGAAGTCACGGTTGAGGAAACATCCATGGAATTAAAAATCGATAGATCGCTAAAACTGTCTTAACAGAGATGACCATCACCTCACTCGACATTGCCGAAGGAAAAGTCGGCAGGACTCGACTGTAAGTCATATTTAACTAAGCGGACAATCATATTTAGACAAAAAAAAGAGCATACGAATGATTTTATCAATTTTGCGGATTTTTAATTTTTGAAAACATATCAACCAATATCTCATATTCTAATTGAGACTGAACATCAAGCTTATAGTTATTTTATCATTTTTTTAAAACTCTATCATTCATGTGTATTTAAAAATAACAGCGCTATAAATTTTTAACTCGCAGTTTCTCTATTGAAATTTTTGGTTTTAGAGTTGCCGAACGGCTTATGATAACTAAACTCAAAATACTGAAAAAATAAAAGTCGTCGGGTCGTATAATTTATGCAAGTTTCAGCTTGATATTAAAAAAAAAAAAAATAACAAAGCTATGATCAAAACAAAAATTGTCTAGACCAATAGTAAGAAAATTATATCAAAAATTTTTGAAAAGTGTTCTTAGCAGTTTTGCTTTTTTATGCATATTTTTGAATTCCCTATATGAAAAAACTTTGATTGATTTAGATTAAAAGACGATTGGATGCTTTTTGAGATAATCAAAAATTCAAATTTTGGTAACTTTTGTTTTTTGAAAAATTAGTAACTATCAGCTTCTGTTTCAGCTTCCAATTGGGATATGCTCATTTTGTATTCAAAAATAACAGCTATGTTAATTTTCAAATCGCATCTATTTCTCTTCTCTTCTCTATTTTTGAATTTTTGGTTTTAGAGTTGCGTTTAGCTGCCCATTGTGACCGAACGGCTTATAATAACGAAACTAAAAATACTAGAAAAATAAAAGATGCCGAAAAGTATAATTTATGCAAATTTCAGCTCGATATTCAATAAAATAACAAAGCCTCGATCAAAAAAGTCTAGAATTGTCCAGACCAAAAGCATCAAATTTTTATAAAAAATTTTTGAAAACTGTTTCTAGCGATTTAGTTTCAGAGTTTGCGATTGTGACCAAACGGCTTATGATAACCAAACTAAAAAATACTGAAAACATAAAAGACATCAAGACGTATAATTTACCCAAATTTCAGCTAGATATTCAAAGAAATGACGGAGCTATGATTAAAAAAGTCTAGAATCGTCCAGACCAAAAGCATCAAATTTTTATCAAAAATTTTCGAAAATTGTTTCTAGTGATTTTGATTTTCAATTTTCAAATCCTCTATATCAAAAAACTTAGATTGAATTAGATTACAAGCCGATTTGATGCTTTTTGAGATAATCAAAAATTCAAAATTTGATAATTTTTTTTTTTTGAAAAATTAGTAACTATCAGCTACTGTTTCAGCTTCCAATTGGGATATGCTCAGTTTGTATTCAAAAATAACAGCTCTATCCATTTTTGAATCGCAGCTTCTTTATTTTTGAATTTATGGTTTAGGAGTTCCTTTTAACTGCCGATTGTGACCAAACGTCTTATGATAACCAAACTCAAAATAATAGAAAAATAAAAAACGATTAGAAGTTTAGATTAATTTATGCAAATTTCAGCCCGATTTTCAAAGAACTAATGAAGCGGCGATCAAAAAAACCAAAAATTGTCTAGACCAATAGTAAGAAAATTATATCAAAAATTTTTGAAAAGTGTTCTTCAGCTTTCAGCTTCCAATTGGGAGATGTTCATTTTGTATCCAAAAATAACAGCTATGTTAATTTTCAAATCGCAGCTTCTCTATTTTTGAATTTTTGGTTTTAGAGTTGCGTTTGGCTGCCGATTGTGACCAAATGGCTTATGATAATCAAACTAAAAATATTAGAAAAATAAAAGATGCCGAAAAGTATAATTTATGCAAATTTCAGCTCGATATTCAATAAAATAACGAAATTACGATCAAAAAAAGTCTAGAATCGTCCAGAACAAAAGCATCAAATTTTTATGAAAAATTTTCGAAAACTGTTTCTAACGATTTTGATTTTCATTTTTCAAATTCTTTATATCAAAAAACTCAGAATGAGTTAGATTAAAAGCCGATTTGATGCTTTTTGAAATAATAAAAAATTCAAAATTTGGTAACTTTTATTTTTTGAAAATTTAGTAACTATCAGCTACTGTTTCAGCTTCTAATTGGGATAGAGCTTATGCTTATTTTGTAGTCTTTTTATAGCTCTATCAGCCCGCCAAATACCATTCTTTTATCTGTAAAATCAAATACAACAATGTAATTTTTTTTATCGCATGTTAGGTAGCAAGAGTTTTGTATTACATTGTTTCTAAGAAAATTATGATAAAATTTCAATAGTGTTATGCACCATTTAACAGTGAATCAAATACAAGGTGATTCAAGAGGAATAATAGACCTAGCCGAGTTTTTGATGCAACCAACATTACATATTTATTAACATTTAAAAATTATGTGTTTTGCTTTTATTATTATCACTCAAATTTTTTCTGTTTGAAATTAAGTTTTTAAAAGAAAATCAGTTATTATTGTGGTCTAGAAATTTAAATCACATGCAATGTTGGCTGCATCAAAAATTTGGCTCATTATTCCTCGTGAATCACCCCGTTGTAATAAATAATAATATTAGATTAATCTATCAATTTAATTTAATCGAATAAATGATCGTTTCCATTGAGGAAACAATGTTAGTAAAAAAGGCAGATTTTGATTCTTCGTTATAATGACACCTTGACTTACAATTACAACGGCCTTATCATAATGATATCATAATGCAAAAATATAACACGACTCTATAGAAAAAAATCATTTGCTTGCGTTCAGACACGAACTCGCATATTATTACCAAAATGATTCCGATAATAATTTTAAAATTATTAAAATCGGCACGTTTACAAATTTTATAATAATTTTAAAAATTCAAAAACGATAAAAAAATTAAAAGTTTTAAAAAAGAAATTGAGAAAATTGATTCTAATTAATTTTTATTGTTTTGTGGAATGACTAGTTTTATGTTCAATTAATAAAGTCAAATTTGATATAAATTCTCAACAGTCAAGAAAAATTGTCTGCTACTTCTTCCATCACTCCTTAATAAGCAGGCTTTAGCGTATATCAGACAGATCAGATCTACTGTTTGCGTCTGTTGACTCTGATTTTTATCGCTGGAGCGTTAAATTAACGTTAGTACTATGAGTGAAAAAGCCATTAAAGTGTCAGCGGTGGTGAGGAACATCTTCGGGATATGGCCGACACACGTGATCAGTATAGAATTGTGGGAAGTCAAAAGGAAACACGGTATGTTACAGTTTTTCGATAATTAATAAATTATAAAAAAAAATCAATGATAATTTTTGGATTTTTCACTCGAAATATGTTAGACACAGTTTGAAAATGATTTACTTCTTTTTAATATTTTCTAATGTTGAAAAATTCCTATAATTTATTTATTTTATTATCGATAAATTGTTGCTGATTTCGAGTTTATTCGAATCCTGATAAATGACAGCACAGAATTTTATAAAAAGTGCTTGAATTTGATTGACTTGCATTTATAAAGTCAAGGATATTTTATTATTTTTATTAAACAAACATATAATCAAATAATTAAAAAACTGATATTTTTTTTTTTATTTTTTCAACTTCAATAAAAATATTTTTTTACCATCTAAAAGTATCTTATAGCTATTTTTCGAACAATAAAATTGTTTATTGTTACTAAGCAAAAAATTCTGCAGAATTGGGAATGATTATAATTGCATGTTTTTATTATTACAGTTAAAGAATTGTTTTTTTACGATACTTTATGTAATAGACATAAAACTAAAAAACAATATACAGTTTCGAGCGATAAAAAACCCAAAATTGTATTGCTTGTTGACTGAAAAAAATATTAAAGAAAATTCCTCTTCCTAAGGTTTGTTTTATCTAATTATTTAAAGTCAAGGATTTTTAAATAGACAAAAGATAACAACAACTTATGCAATATTTACATTTGAATTTTATTAATATTTTGATTTAGCACCAAATCACTTTCACTAATTTATTTCATTTTTGCTCCATTACACTTTTATATTTTGAAATAAAAAAAATCTAAAAATTATTACCTCTACTGTTCGAAAAATTATTTATGTTTTTAGTAGTAAAAAAAACAATTTTTTCTTATTATTATTCAAATTTTTAAGTTTATAAAAATACAGTTTTTGTACTTAAAGACTTTAAAATTCAACTCCGTGAATAAAAATTCTATAATTATGAATTTTGAGTCAATTTCGACAAAACTTTTGAGCTGTAGACCGCAAAATAATTCATAAACCAGTGCTACATAAAAATCATTAAAAGTCAAACAAACTATTTAATGATTTAAGCAAAAATCAACAGCCATTAGAATAATATTTAAACTTTAAATTAAGAGTTTCATGGTTTAGAAGAATAATATTTTGAGACACTGACTGTTATTTGCATTTGTATTTTTTCTGGAACTTTCAAAATTTCTGCCGCCCTGAAAACAGCGCACGTTCAGTCCAACACAAATCGATTACTACTACAAGAAAATTTTCCATAGCTTTAGTCAGGATGTAGTGCCAAAAACAAACGTTCGGTTCTCACTTAACTCCCGCGATGTCAAAAAATGGTTGATTTTAAACATTTGTTACATCCTGCAATTATTGCAAGAAAATCTGTTTTGACTCAGCGGAAATGTCGACGAAGAAGTAGTAAATCGTACAGAACTAAACTAATAACAAATGAAGAGTCTTACGTAAACGAAATGTACATTTTCTGATTCAATTATCTGTTTCTTATTTATTATAATTTTGTATTTTCTATTTCAGTCCTAGAGTCAAAAAACGATGTCTAATCTTCATCATCATCATTATTATTATTTGTGCATGCATCGGATTCGCTTATCACTATGGATTTCTGAGTAAAGAAGATAAAGACAGTGAGTTGAAACCACCAAATCCTGTGAAAGAGTTACCACCGTCTTCTTCACATTTACGAAGATTTAAAAGAGCAGCCGTTTGTGCCGATGGTGCTGCGTGTGCTGAAATCGGAAAGTAAGTACAAGGGCAAATTTGCTTGTGTGACCTCTCAGCGCCAAAATATTTCAGAATTCTTGTGTCTAATTTATAAATTTGAAAAATTCTTTAAAGATAAATCTAAAAATGGTTGTCTAAGAATAGTTCACTAAAAAAGAACTTTTCAACATTTTTGATGAATATGTTGCGTCTAGAAAGTGTTTTAGTGTGACACAAAATGATTAATTTTTTGTATGGAAAAAATTATGCAACCAACATTACATCTACTGTAAATTCCAAAAGTTTGAGTATTTAGAAGTAATGTTTGTCTCTAAATACTTCTAATAGTTCTCTTGAAACACTCTGTATGTTGATTGTTTATTGAATAACAAAGTTATAAGTAGTTCTATCAGATACTTGAACTCTCGGTACATAAAATAAACAAAAACAATTTTGGCATAGAAATCTACACCATGTGACTTCTGATAAGAAAATTAAACAAAGCAGATTTTGGCAAAAAAATAATAAACAAATAGTTCACATTGAACAGTTTTCCATATTTTCAATCAAATGTTTCTGCTTTTTTCTCATAACTTGACAACCTTGTAAATGCACTTTAGACGATAATTTCTTCATTATTGGCCGATGTATTAGCTGGAGGACAACAACCTCCACATAGTAACGGCTTAACTTGAACCAAAACTTCTGGTAGAAGTTCCATCTGTGTTAACCCTAGTTATAATTATATCAACCGAGTAATTCTATTTAATAATAAATAAATTTTATACTTTTGCTTCAAAAATTCTTATCCAATGATTTATGATTATTTAATATTTCAATTTAAGAATAATTATTACAAAGTGTTGATATTTGCAATGCTGACGTGATCATTCTTAATCAAACTGTTTAAATTTCGTCGTGGAATTTTGGCGAAATGCGATATTGGACCTAATAAATTAGCAGAACATTTTAATTAGCCAAATAAATTGCGTCGTAGTCTTTATTAGCATTGGAATTTTTTTTAATCGCGTGTGACGTTAATCAGTTTTTTTATTTACTAAATTATTATTGAACTATTTTTTATTGATTGTTTGGTGGTCACTGGATTTGGATTAATGCCTTATTAGATGATGCCAACATTGAATGGTAAAATATTCTATTGATAATTATAATTTTTTTTTTATGATAACCTTCTATAATGAATCATTGGTTATACATGTAGGTGATGCAACAATAGCTTTGTTAAACTAACAACAAAGCAGAAATGTTTTGGATTTTTTTATGGGCTATGGAATATAAATTATAGAAATCTGCTTTATTGTTTGTTTACTAATTTATAGATGAATGACTTACAGTTGTCAAGGTTGGTATCAATGTGACAAGGAATCACAACAAACATGCAAAAAACAAGTTCTTTTATTGTATTTTCAATGATAAATTAGCAAAATATCATGGCAACACTATTTTCATTATCTTTAAATTAAAAATAAATTTAATTACTAAAAAAAGAGCATTGGCTGTGTTGCCATTTTGACAAAAAAAACCGACTCCAGGTGTGTGATTTCACCTTCTAGTTTTTATTATTTTTACTCGTACATCCTCCCACGTACCATTTTCAACACAAATCAATCAAAATATTAGAAATTAACAATAAACAACAGAAATCAAGGTCGTGGCTCAGGTGATTGTAACTATTGCGTTCTAGAAATTCAATTTCTAGAATGTTTAAAAAATATCAAACTAGAAATCAAATCAAATTTTAAGTGTCATCAAGATCAAAAGCCAATAAAAAATTTCAGAATTGATAAATTTGCAACATTGTATAACGGAAATAAACACCCATTTGTGCAACAGCGCATGCGTTTCTATGGTATATAAGAGCGTCAGCTGGATTCGTCATTCAGTTGTCTTTGAGAATCTGTCTGTGAAATTAGTCAGTGTCAGTTGAATAAAAATGTCTGAAAGCCATTTCGACGAATACGAACATTACAATTTCTTGTACGACAAGCATATATTCAGCGCTCATAGTGGAAAACAACGTTCGAAGAAAGAAGTCAGTGAACATACGAATCATAATGACCCTAGTGGACATTCAAGAAAAATCGTCACGAAGATGATGAATACAGAAAATAAACGTAAAGCGCGGAACTGAATGAGTTCTTGACGTTTACTGTGATTTTTTTAACATCCAAAGACGTTTCCTGCAAGTTTTGAGGACTTCTTCGATTGTTTGTGATTTTTTTACTTGGATACCGGTCTCTGTTTCAGAGGTTGGATGATTAAGGGTTTGGAATAGGATTTTGTGTTGATACAAGTGATATTTTCATAGTCCATCATGTATTAAATTATTGTTACTTTTGTAGTATTGTATTGATCAATAAATACTTTACTTTATTTTTATTTTGTTTGATTTCGTTGTTTTACTGGAAACTTTCTAGAATGTTCAAGGACGCCTGTGGGTAGGGAATGGTGGGAAAATATGAATGCAGTTCAATGATTTCTCTTGTAATTCATGTTTAGCCCTGTATAATTGAATCCAAAATTTGAATAATTAATTTAACAGGAAGTTTTTGAATAAAATTACATACAATAAGTTACATATAACTGTCACCTACAATTTTTTGCATGATTCTCAATGCGTTTTTTTTTTAAAAAAAAAGTGGATCATCTTGTGCTTGATGTAATTAAAGAAAAACAAAATAACCCAAAATCAACATTTCGAGGACTGAACACTCATTTCCAGCTGTATGAAAACTTTTCCACATTCATTTGATTTTACATTTTTTTTAATTCAATTTTAACACTTCTTTGTACTACTAGTAGCTTTCAATAACACGATTTCATGGTGTTTATATGGAAAGTAGGAGTTATGAACTTTGGTATTTATTTATAATTCTAAAATTCAAGATATCAAAGCATGTTTTTAACCATTTTTGTGCAACCAACATTACACTTTTATTCTTTTCAATGCTAAATAACATTCAAAAACTACCTATTTATAGATAATTAATCCTAATAGAAAAATTGTGTATTTTGTTAATTATAATCTGGAAAATCAAACCACCTGTATTGTTGGTTGCATAAAAAAATTGTCAAATTTTTTTCTTGGGATTTAGAATTTTTATTGTTTAAAAATATTCTTATTTATTTAATTTAAACCTGAAAATAAAAAACACAACCATAATGTCACTATTCTAAAAGCAATAAATAATGATAATTATGAAACTTTGTTATTCACTTTCTAAATTTCTAAGTAGGTATTAGGTCTGAAACGATAAAGCAAAAAATGTGAATGTGAGTGTAGGTTACTAGAAAACAAAAAATTATTCAATTCAAACATTTTTTCACTCTTTTTACATCACTATCAATGTTTTCTGGACGTAACATTAAGTTATACAACAGTGGAAAAAAGTTAATGTTAATGACCCAATTACTGTTACCATAAAATTTTCCTGATAACTTTTGTACTAATTGTTGTAATAAAATTATTCACAAAATAATAAAAAATGCGCTTTCAAAATATACTGAAGTTCTAGAAATGATTTTTGTGAGTGCAGAATCAAAAAATTACTCAAAAATTTCTAATACTTTTTCAACAACAAAAAGCTCGACATAATGTTGTAAAATTAGGTAACTTCCGCATTTTGTTAAAAATACAATACTCCAACAATTTTGCTTTTTCAAATCACCTGAAAAATTATATTTAAATGTAATTGCTTTCTTCCTGTAGTCAAAACAGATTTGTTTTTGTATAATGTAAACGGGTGCAAGTATATTTATATATTTGTTCTATTATTGTTACTGAAAATTGAAGCTTTAAAAACGTTCGGATTATTTTTAAACTGTCTGGAGAATCTCAAATTATATCACCTGGATATAATGGCATTACTCCGTGGATTGCTTATTCAAGATAATGTTTGTTTATTTGATATGGCATCAATAAAGAGATTAACTATAAACACATGTACTAAAAATTATTTTTTATCTTCAAGTATTTGATATTATTTATGGGTAAACATACAGTTGATAAACAAAATTTATATCTTTGAGGAACATTAAACAAAATCATTAAAAAAAAAAATTGGAAAATGTTCGAAATTTATAATGTCTACACAAAATATTGCCTTACAAGAAGTATTAACTCCACTTTGAATAATAATTCACTGCTAAATCTTGCATATTTTCTCTTTTCCAGATCCATTCTTGAGCAAAATGGAAGTGCTGTGGACGCAGCCATTGCAACAATGTTCTGTAATGGTATTTTTACCATGCAAAGTATGGGCCTTGGCGGTGGATTTCTTATGACAGTCTACATCAAAGAAAATCAAACAGCTTTCACTTTGAACGCTAGAGAAAAAGCTCCAATGAAAGCAAAACCAGAAATGTACAAAAATGATCAATTTATATCTCGAAATGGTAATATTAAAATACAGTGTTCTAAAAAATTAACAATTTAATTTTTAGGTGCGTTAGCTATTGCTGTTCCAGGAGAATTAAAAGGATACCAAGTTGCACATGAACGCTTTGGTAAATTAGAATGGTCTAAACTTATTGAACCATCAATCGAATTGTGTGAAAAAGGATATCAAATGTCCAAACATCAATATGATTCGCTTTTTAAAGCGAAAATTTTAAACGACACTAATTTAAAGTAGAATATTTATATTTTTGGGGTTTTTAGATTACAAACTTTTATTTGTAGAGAATGGTTTTATGATGAAGATGGAAAATTCAAAAAAATGGGATCTACAATTATACCGAAAAAGTTGTGTGAAACTTTACGCTTTATTGCTAAAAATGGTGGGCATGATTTGTACAATGGTACTTTGAGTCAAATGCTGCTGGAAGATTTGCAAGAAATGGGCAGTATTATTACTAAAGAAGACTTAGAAAATTACGAGTAATTAGAGACAATCTGCAGGTAGATGTAGTTCTAATTATTATTATTTTTCAGGGCAGAATGGATGGATCCCATCGAAGTTGAGTTACGCCACCATGAAAAACTTTACTCAGTACCACCTCCAGGATCTGGGGTTTTGTTAGGTTTCATCATGAACATTCTTGATGGTTTTAAATTCAAGCCGCGCGATATTGATGGAATTCAAAACACAATTCAAACTTATCATAAAATTATTGAAGCTTTTAAATATGCTTATGCTAAAAGAACTGAGTTAGGAGACACAAATTATGTGAATATTACAAACGTAAGAATTTATTTACTCATTAGGACATAGTCAGATTCAAGCTTTTTTAGTTGCTGCGTAATTTAACATCATCGAAATACGCAGAATCAGTAAAAAATCAAATCGTATTGAATTCAACAAGTAAGAATCCAAAAGATTATGGTGCCATATTTTATAGTAAGGATGATCATGGTACAGCGCATATTTCAGTATTAGCCGAAAATGGAGATGCTGTTTCTGTAACAAGTTCTATAAATCTTTTGTAAGTTGATATTTCTATTTATTTATTTTTTTACATTTGTTATGTTGTAGCTTTGGAGCGGGATTGACATCTCCACAAACAGGAATTATTTTAAATAGTGTAATGGACGATTTTTCGTTTCCTTATTTTCGTAATTATTTTGATCTTCCTGGTTCGCCTAATAATGAATTGAAACCAGGAAAAAGGCCTTTATCTTCGATGAGTCCTAGTATTTTGGTTGATGAAAATGGTGATGTGAAATTAGTGATAGGTGCCTCAGGAGGGACTAAAATTACAACGGCTGTGGCTTTGGTGAGTTGAAGAAAAATTATTAAAATAGGTATTTTTTAATTGAGTTTAAAATGTTTGAATGATAGGGAAACAATGAAAATTTTGAAGCTAAATTAAACTCACTTTTTTTTATTTTATATTTCAAGTTTAAAATTTTAACATATCGAAATTTTTGCTTAAAAAAATCAGGCAAAAACAGTTGGGTATCTGAAGAAACGAAAAAATCTAGAAGAATAAAGAATTTTAATTTATTCATGAAAGAGTATTTGAAAGAATCCAAACGTTCTATCTCCAATCTAAAAAAATTAGAGAAGTTTAAAAAAATACACAAAATTTGATAAAACCTAAATTTAAAACATTTTGGGAATTCAAAAATTCTACAACATCCAATAAATATAAAAAATGTGAAAATAGACAAAGAAATTTTAAGAATCTTGAAAATCTACAGAATCCAAAAATTGGGATAAATGTTTACTAAGTTGGCACTTCACTTGTCTAAGTTGGTGCTGCCTTTAATTTATTGTGAGAAATGTCCACGACATTTTATAGAAATTGAGTTTAAGTTGATAACGCAAATATAGATAACAACTGTCAGGCAAATACGACAAAAAACGTCAAGCTAGTTAAGAAAATTTACCAACTTATAATATTAACTCACTGAACAAATTCACTTGTTTATCCAACCTAAAAACAATAAATTTCCTAGATTTCAAATCTTTACTGGGCAGTTTGTTTCTACGCGGTTCCAGACGGTTTGAAAAAACTCAAAGAGTAAAAATGTACAAAAATCTTGCAAATAAGAACAGAAATTTTGAGACATTAAAAAAATATATAGAGAATTTTAGGATTTGAAGAAAACTCGAATATTATTTAAATCTTAACTTAGAAAATTTAGGAAATATGGAAATTTATTATTAAATCAAAAGGACTTAAAAATTTGAAAAATCTAGAATCTGAAAAGTGTAGAGAGTTTATACAAAAATTTAAAAAAACTGAAGAATTTAAAAGAATAAATCTGCAAAAATGTTGAGAAATCAAACAAATTCCCAGAATTTATAAAACGTGAAAATCACAGAAAATACCAAAAGTATTTATAAAATCTAAGAAATGTTTAACAAACGAATTCAAATAATTTAAGAAATATGAAGAGCTTCATGAAAACAAAGTTTCCAAGTTGTTGAAATATTTAAAAGAATTTAAAAAATCTAGAGAACCAAAAAATCTAAGAGTTCAAAAATTAACGAATTTCCAAGCAAAAAAAGTTGAGAAAAGATTAGTACTTCAATATTTGGTTTCGATTTTTAATTTTGGGAAACAAGAATTGTTTTTTCAAGATGTCAAATTTGTCCATCTGTCTCCAAATTTGATGAGAAATTGGGTTCCCTGAGAGTTAAAATTGTTTATATTTCAAAAATCAGAATCTTCAAAAAGAAATTTTATTATCGGATTAACATTCTTTGTATAAAAATCATTTTTCAACCAACATATCTAAGGTCTTGTTTCAGAATATTTGAATATTTTAGTAACCAGTAGATATTTATTGAACTGAAAAAAAAAAGAAACAGTATTTTCTTAGACATTGGCGTTGACAGTAAATGGTATGGTGTGCTAATTGTTTGCTCTTTTTTCATCTAGAAAAAAAAAATGGAATCGTGGGTTGTGGGTGTGCCATGATGAATTGTACATAAATGTGCTTTAAAAACAATTTAATTCATCGCATTTGACAAAAAATTATAAGTCTTTACTTTAGAAGAAGTACTGACATAGTTTTTGAATTTTTTTTTTCTATTTTACATATTTAAATATCGATGGAACAATTTGATTTTTTGAAATTGGTAACCATGAGATGTCAGTATCAATAATTTTTGAGGTTAATCATTGAAATGTTCTAGAAGCTGTCATAAATCTACAAACTTCAAATTGACCGTTCTGGGATGACGACACATGACACCAATTACTGAAAATTCCCTAAACTTTGAATTTCAAAAACGTTGAAAAAAAAAATTGGTTTTTTCTTTAAATTAGGGGAACAACTGAATCTGTATTCTAAACGATAACAAAACTTTCTGCTCTTCAATTTTTTATGGTTTTATAATGATCTAATTTTTTTATCTCTTTTACATCTCTATAATATAACCTCTCAATCTCAATAAATAAAAAACGACTATTTTTTACTTCATATTATATGTATTTCCAAAGAATAACTCTCTAATTTAAATTTTTTAAATGACAGAGAAATCTTTGCGATTACATTCCACTATTGTCATTTATGGCATACTCTATAATTTCATAACTTGTAAGGAAATGATTATCTACACTAAACTCTACATTATTATGTTCTATAATGAAAGCTTTTCAGAGCTTTTTAATTCAAGTGTAATATAATTTTAAACAGTATTAAATTATCAAGTTTTTTGAATTAAAGATCTGAAGTATGTTAATGATTCAAAATAAACTGTGCGAATTGTTGTTAAGATTACAAACAGAAAACAATGGGATAATGAATAGTTATGTCAAGCAATAAAGAAACATCTAATATTGAATTTATATGTAATTGAGTAACATTTCAAATTTCACACTGATTAAATATTAAAAAAAAAACACACACACACTTAGAATGAGAAAAAATCATAAAAATAAATCCTCACAATGGAGCGATCAATTTAAATTTATTACAGGAAATATCCTCTTTGTATAATAACACATAAAATTACAGTAAGAAGCAAACAAATTTTCATAAAACTTCATTCATAATTTCTTTGTATAATGAAGCGCAAACAGGTTTTAGCTCATCTTTCTACACATTTACTAAATTTATTGCTCTGCTTGAGGTTCCGACCAATTTCAGCAAATTCGAATGAGATGAACAAAAAATAAATTAATAATTAATGGAAATGATCTTTAGTGTTGGAACGTTTTTTAAAAAGCTCAATTAAAAACACTAAAGGTGTGTAATTTATTATTATTTCTTCAATGTAGAGGAGAATTCTTTGAATTGAAGGTATTCTAAAACAATTTCCGTAAACAATAGACTTTTTTTTACTAAGATACTGACTTGTAATTAATGTGGAAACCTTGAAAGGCTAAATTAATTTTCTTACTAGCATTAACATCTTCCATGATATTGTTCTTCAGTTCTTCAAATTTTACATTTTTTTATTTATAATTTCTTGACAAAAATTCTTGTTTATTTTTTTAGAGTAAGTCAGGGTATTAATTATTGTCTTACTCTGTAAATTTTAATTTAGCAATAAAAAACCCAGCTGCTTAATCAACCCATTAAGCTTTAAATAATTTAATAAGTAGGTATGTCCAGTTCTTAGCTAACTGATTGCTTGGAAAAAACATTTTATAACGTATCATTAACATAGTAAAAGCTGCTTATTTTCTTTAAAATCAATAAAAATACATTTATTAATGGCTCTTTTCCTGGATTTACCTCGATTATCTAAAAAACCTACTGTTCTTATGTGGGAGTATTTTTTTTTTGTTTAGTCGTTATTTATAACTGTAAAATTGATCAACATTATGATTATTATTATTATGCACATAAGTATTAAACGGCACGAAACATTTATTAAATTTTCCTCTTTTTGAGAAATTTTTATTCTCAGCAATTATAACGGTATTCTAATGTCGCAAAACAGTTTGTTTTTTTTTTATTATTATTTTAAATTATTTTAAAACATTGAATTAATGAAAAAACGTTGGTTTGTTTATTTTATTTTAGTGTTTCTTCTATTTACAAAGTCATTAACTGATAAATAAAGTTAATTAAAAAAATCAACAGAGTTTATTTACATAGCAAATATGTTGTGCTATTCAGCACATTCTTGCAAAGAACGGCTTCCGTTCCATTCTCTTCAACTTTATTGTCACATTTCTCATTTCCTTTTACAGGAAATGATGTCGTTGATAATCGTAAACTTAAATTAAAAAATAAAAGTCACTTTAATAACTTGACGCTTGATTATGTATTTTTTTTTTAAGAGTCTACAACATCTTTGTAATCTTCTATTACTTTAGTAATATGTAATTATTAGATGTGGATTTATTTATTGCAAGAAACTTATCTTGCGGAGATGAATGTAATGATAAGTCTAACGAATCAAAAACGAAAACGAGAGTAGGTGTTGTTTTTAATAGAGAAAAAATAAAATATTGAATAGAAAATAATTCTATGAGAAAAAGCTTTCAAGTTATCAAAGAAGTGGATTTCAGATCGAGTGAATTAATTAATGAATTAGATGACGCAGTTTAAACTGTATATTTGTTTTTAAATGTTTTTTTAATGACAAGTTTCTTGAAAATAAGCTTTTTTTTATAATTGTTTTCGTTTATCCTTTTGTGCATTTTTTGTTTATATTTTTGAGTTTATTATAATTAAAAATAGAAAACAAAGTTTCTGATTATTTTCGATATTTACGATAATTCCCAATTTTGATCGTTGTGAAGTTCTAAATTCACTAATTTTTGAATCATTGGATTTTTATTTTCATTTTTCAAATATCTTCGTTTTCTGGATTTTTCATTTTCTCTGGGTTTTCTGGATTGTTTAGATTTTCAAGAATCATTTGAATTTTCTAGAAACTCTTTTATTCTTCACATTTTTTGATTTTTCAATATTGTTGGGACTTTTTAATCTACCAAATTTTTATAGACTATTAAACTAGTTTTAAGTGTTTGTGGATTCTTCAGATTTTTTTAGTTTTCTTCAGATTTCTTTAAGAATCTTCTATTTATTGTCTTCTTCTAGATTTAGTGGATTCTTTCAAATGTTTGAATGATAGGGAAACAATGAGAATTTTGAAGCTAAATTAAACTCACTTTTTTTTTATTTTATATTTCAAGTTTAAAATTTTAACATATCGAAATTTTTGCTTAAAAAAATCAGGCAAAAACAGTTGGGTATCTGAAGAAACGAAAAAATCTAGAAGAATAAAGAATTTTAATTTATTCATGAAAGAGTATTTGAAAGAATCCAAACGTTCTATCTCCAATCTAAAAAAATTAGAGATGTTTAAAAAAATATACAAAATTTGATAAAACCTAAATTTAAAACATTTTGGGAATTCAAAAATTCTACAACATCCAATAAATATAAAAAATGTGAAAATAGATAAAGAAATTTTAAGAATCTTGAAAATCTACAGAATCTAAAAATTGGGATAAATGTTTACTAAGTTGGCACTTCACTTGTCTAAGTTGGTGCTGCCTTTAATTTATTGTGAGAAATGTCCACGACATTTTATAGAAATTGAGTTTAAGTTGATAACGCAAATATAGATAACAACTGTCAGGCAAATACGACAAAAAACGTCAAGCTAGTTAAGAAAATTTACCAACTTATAATATTAACTCACTGAACAAATTCACTTGTTTATCCAACCTAAAAACAATAAATTTCCTAGATTTCAAATCTTTAGTGGGCAGTTTGTTTCTACGCGGTTCCAGACGGTTTGAAAAAACTCAAAGAGTAAAAATGTACAAAAATCTTGCAAATAAGAACAGAAATTTTGAGACATTAAAAAAATATATAGAGAATTTTAGGATTTGAAGAAAACTCGAATATTATTTAAATCTTAACTTAGAAAATTTAGGAAATATGGAAATTTATTATTAAATCAAAAGGACTTAAAAATTTGAAAAATCTAGAATCTGAAAAGTGTAGAGAGTTTATACAAAAATTTAAAAAAACTGAAGAATTTAAAAGAATAAATCTGCAAAAATGTTGAGAAATCAAACAAATTCCCAGAATTTATAAAACGTGAAAATCACAGAAAATACCAAAAGTATTTATAAAATCTAAGAAATGTTTAACAAACGAATTCAAATAATTTAAGAAATATGAAGAGCTTCATGAAAACAAAGTTTCCCAATTTTGATCGTTGTAAAGTTCTAAATTCACTAATTTTTGAATCATTGGATTTTTATTTTCATTTTTCAAATATCTTCGATTTCTGGATTTTTCATTTTCTCTGGGTTTTCTGGATTGTTTAGATTTTCAAGAATCATTTGAATTTTCTAAAAACTCTTTTATTCTTCACATTTTTTGATTTTTCAATATTGTTGGTACTTTTTAATCTACCAAATTTTTATAGACTATTAGACTAGTTTTAAGTGTTTGTGGATTCTTCAGATTTTTTAGTTTTTTTCAGACTTCTTTAAGAATCTTCTATTTATTGTCTTCTTCTAGATTTTGTGGATTCTTCAAATATTTTAAGATTTGAATATTTTCCAGATGTTTTGATTTTTTCTTAAATTTACAGAATCTTTAGACTTCTTTTTGAATTTTTTAGATCCACTTTATTTTTCTGAAAATTTTCTGTATTTTTGCTAATTCTTAGATTTTCAAAATTTTTTAGTTCTGAGAATTTTTTAGATGCTTCAAGTCTCTTAGATTCTTATGAATGCTCTATATTTCCTAGATTGTTCAAATTTTCTAAATTTTTTCAAATTCTCTAGATGCTTCAAACTTTTGGATTTCTTGAAATATCGAAATGTGTTATTTGTTTAGAGATTTGTTGCATTTTTGTCCGATTTTTTAGATGTTTCTCTGATTTACTAAATTCTCTGGATTTATCAAGTTTAATAAAGATTTCTTGGAAATTTTATGGTTTTGAAGTTCTCTGGATTTGCTTGGATTTTTTATGTTTTTATAAAATTTTCAGTTTTTTCTTTTCTAATTGCTATAAACTTTTTGAATGACTTCAAGGACTCTCTGGTTTTTGCGTATGTGATTTTTTCAGATTTGTTAGATTATTTAAATTTGTCAACTTATTTTCATAATTCAAATATCTTCGATTACTTTGATTCTTCATTCTCTCAGGGTTTTCTGGATTGTTTAGATTTTCTAGAATCATTTGAATTTTCTAGAAACTTTTTGATTCTTCACATTTTTCAATTTTCCAAAATAGTTGGGCCTTTCTCATTTATTAGATTTTTGTTGACTATCAGACTAATTGTAAATGTGTATGTGGATTTTTTAGAATCAGATTTTGATTCTAGATTCTGTGGATTCTTCAAACATCTTTGAATATTTTCCAGATTTTTCGAATTTTATAAAAATTCACAGAATCTTTAGACCTCCTTTTGAATTCCTCAAATCTACTTTAAGTTTCAAAAAATTTTCTAAATTTTTCAGTTCTTAGAATTTTTAAGATGCTTCAAGTCTCTTAGATTCTTATGAATGCTCTATATTTCCTAGACTGTTCAAATTTTCTGAATTTTTTAAAATTTTTCAGATTCTCTAGATTCTTCAAACTTTTAGACTTCTTGGCATATCGAAATTTATTATTTGATTATATATTTGTTACATTTTTCAGATTTTTCAAATTTCTTTGAAATTATTTAATCTTTTGAGTTTTTGAAATTTTTTAACATTTTTAAAATTTTGAAAAATCTTTATTCATTTGATGTTTCTCTGATTTTATAAATCTTTGGGATTTGTCAAGTTTATCGAAGATTTTTTGGAAATTTTATGGTTTTAAATTTCTCTCGATCTACTTTGATATTTCATGTTTTTATTATTTTTTTAATTTTTTTGACTTTTTGCGACTTTAAGGACGCTCTGATTTTTGGATTTGTAATTTTTCTCAGATTTCATAAACAATTTAAATTTGACAAATTTTTTGAATTTTTCAGGTTTTCTAGATTTCTTGTATTCTTTCTTCTCTTTGAGTTTTCTGGATTGTCCAGACTTTTTAGATTCCTTTCTTCGATTCTTTACATTTTTTGATTTCTCAAAATTGTTGGAACTTTCTCATTAATCAGATTTTGATAGACTATTATAATAGTCGTAAATGTGTATGTAGATTCTTTAGACTTTTTTGGGTTTTTTCAAATTCATTTAGAAATCCTCCAATTATTGATTTTCTCTTGATTATGTAGATATTTCAAACACCTTAGACTATGAATATTTTCCGGATTTTTTGAATTTTTTAAAATCTTTAGATCTACTTTGAGTTTCTAAAAATTTTTAGTATTTTTGATAATTCTTAGATTCTTTAGATTTTTTAAATTTTGATGCTTCCAATCTCTTAAATTCTTTTAAAATTTTCTAAACTTTTTGATTTTTATCTAAATTCTTCTCAGTCTCTAGATTTGTTGCATTTTTTTCAGATTGTTTAGATTTCTTTGAACTCATTTAATTCATAAAGTTTTTGAAAATTTTCCATATTCTGTTATTTTGGATTTTCTCAAGATTCTATGATCTTTTTACGACTTTTCGGCATCTTCATTTTTTGGATTTTTTAGAGTTTTAAAAATTCCTTTTTTTTTGTTACCAATTTTAGCTACCAAAATTAACCAATTTTTCTTTCTTGGATCGGCGGTAAATTGATTTGTACAAGTCCTTGAAAAATGTCTACCAATTGAAAGCACTCTTCAGTAAAATTCCTTACAAAAAACAAACAAACAAGAATTTCTCTGTCCAATAAAATAAAACGTAAACAACGACTTCTGAATTAAAATTAAATTATTCAATTTATTTGGAATTTTAAGATGTCAAATTTTTCTTACTAAATATTACAGTTACTCTGAAAAAATTATGACAATTTTGTTAATTTTTTGCTACATGGAGAATTACTTTATTTGTTCACTACATTTTATAGTGTGTAACAGTAAAGTAATGCAGTAACAGATGTCTGAGAATGATACTAAATTAGGTATAACAAATACACTGATGCGTTCATTTTACCATAAGGAAATTACACATTACAATAAAAATTTATTGTTATCATAGAAATGTTAATAAGATGACAAAACAGTCTATTTTTTCAAAAATTATCATTCTCATAACATAACCATAATAATTTTTTATTGTTATGTTCAATCCCCAAACCCACTCAAAATTCACTTTACTAGAACTGAAACGTGAATATTTTTTATCTTTTAGTACCAGACTGTATATGGAGCTTTGTAAGATAAAGCAGATCGTTATAAAAAACCACTTTGACTAGTTTTCCATTGTAACATTTGCTATTATTTTAACATGTGCAAAAAAATGTTTAATTGAATTTTTAACAAAAAAAAAATTCTTGTTAGTCACACTATATTAAGAATAAACTGACTTAAATGTATTCCATAAAATCCAATCATAAAATATAACCAGAAGCGACAGCTTGTAAACTTCATATAAGTTAAAGTCAGAAAACAAATGATTTAAAATAATTCTTCTACATCCTACGATTTTAAACGGCTATTAAGAGACTTCTGACCTCTGTACAAGTAAAAATCTAAAAATAAATATCTTCTGGTTATCTTCATATTTTTTAAGGTGATAATGCGTACGCTTTGGTTTGGTCAAACCATCAAAGAAGCAGTGGATGCTCCTCGAATCCACCACCAACTCTATCCTATGGAAATTCAATACGAATATGGCATATTACAGGTAATTATAATTTTTTTTTTGCACAATGATAATCTATTTGATTACAGCAAGTGATAGATGGTCTTGAAGCTCTCGGCCATAAGACAAATAGGTATAAGGATGCAGGTTCTATAATTTGTGCCCTGTTAAAAGTCGCCGATAACATCTACGCCAACGCTGATTACAGAAAAGGTGGCGACGTTTATGGACTCTAGACAAATCTCAGCCATATTTTAAGAAATTTTCATTTGTTTTGTCATTAATAAATTACATGTTAGACAATTGCTGGTTTAATTATCTAATTTACCTCCCCTCCTGTGGCCATTCTCTTAAAAACATTTTATAGTAGGCGTATGGTAGAAAAAAAATTTATTTGCTCCTCCTTAAATGTAATATTTAAAGTCAAAATTACAGCCGATTGTGCTTGGATTTTTTACCTCTCCTCCTGTCGCCATATCTACAAATTTCGCGTGGGAATTACAACCTAAGTTTGTAATTTGAATAAGGAATTATTATTATTATCATTATTACTACTCGTCGATGCGAAAATTCAGATTTGTTCTTGTCACGTTTTTTACTCGTGTTTTATCGATTCCCAACCTAGTAATTATATAATCTGAAAGAAACTTTTTAATTCTGAGACGAGCATAATTAACTGTAAAAGTGCATAATTATGTTAATTATAGATTGACAAAAACACTCTCTGTACACTTTTGTATTTTATTATGCGTTAGATGTGTACTAGAATAAACGGTACAGGTCAGTTAGATCATATTGAGCCGTTAAGTGACTTTTTATTAATGGATTCTCAACTTATATAGAGTCAATCATGACGATTGTGTCACATTACCTCCCCTTCGCGCGCCATTATTCCCATTTATTTGATTGGACATAAAATCTTGCGAATAATATAATCCTATAATCCTCCCTCTCGTCGCCATCAATTATAAATCTGATTAGAATTCAGCTAAATTATGATCATTTCCACTAAATCGATTTAAGATCATTTAAATGTAAATCGTAGGAAGATTAACAGTTAATCAAAGCTCTATTTACACTTTCAAACATGACGTAATCTTGTCACCGTTCTTCACCGCTATATAGAAAGCAAAAGATTCTATTCTCTCGCTCATTTCGCAACCATCGTCTTTACTATTCACAGTCGCGGTGTTATGCCAGGTACAACAAGTAGGCCGCGATTTTTCTCTTTTGTCGTCGTCGCAAGTATCATTTGTTTTTGTTATTTAATTTTCATAGACGGCGTTGATTTTCAACGAAAAAAAGAACATCGAAACAATAATCAAAAAATTGTTGCGTTTTCTTTATTGAAACAAATTGAAATCGAAAGTGAGGAATATTTTTGCGACGAGAAGACTTTCATTGATGGAAATGTGGAAAAGTTGAATTATGAAAATCAAAAGTGGAGGAACGTTTTTGGGACGGAGATTTTTGTGTATTCGGTTTATCAAGATCGGAGATTGGAGCCGTACAATTATTTGAGGATTATTGCTATGATCAGAGGTCAGTATTTTTTGTAGTTTTTGCAATTTTTATCCACCTACTCGAGTGTTTATAAATCTCAATTTTCATGTTTTTGCCAGCAATTTTTCGGTTAATTTAAAACTGTGAAATGTTGAAGTTAACACAAATCTGATCAAAATTCTTCTTTAATTTTAAATTCTACTAAATTCGTGATCGATTTTTTTGTTTGCTTTCACGAATTCTTCGTTTTCAAGGATGTATAAACTCATTGACCGTTGAAGCTTTGCATGAAAAATTCCAAGCTTTGTGATATATGACTATTATCTTGACTTCAACCTATTGTGTTAATTTTTTTTTCTTCTTTAAAGTAAAAAACTAAAGTATAATACCCGGAAATCATGAAGAATGAAAAATCTTAATGAATAAATTATTAAAGTTGTAATCTTTAAACGAACGTAAAGTAGGCGGATTTGTCGCTCCATCACATCTCAATAAATTTCATATTCATGCTAAGAACATTGTATTTGCAGGAAACATGTTCAAGGTGGATTTTATCTTGTTTTACTTTAATAACATTAATAAGGGTTGAGCTGATTTACTTTTCTATCAACTCAAAAATTACTAAAAAGAACTTATTATAAATTCACTCCAAAAAATGCGAAAACCATAGATAAAAAAATTAATGTTGATGACTTTAATAATATGGAATTATTCATTTGTGTTATAAGGCCAGAATTAACCAACATTTTCAAGTCCCATGATGGTTTATGAGCCGGAACAAAACAGTGAATACAGTGTGTTCTTTTTTCAGATTTTTTTGCACTTCCATTTATACTTGTATTTTCAAAAATAGCATCCTTTACAGTCAGCTTTATGTAGAATTTTTTTTGTATTTTAAAGTTTAGTAAAAATTTGATATAGGGATCAGTTTTTGCTTCAAATCAGATAAAAAATGACAACAACAAACGTGATTAAGCGGCTTTTGTTTGTTTGCAAATTTAACATTTCTCTTGCAGGAATTTTGAAAATTTTATTTGAAAAAGTTGTTCCTAATGCAATTTTATACTAGTGTGCAAAATTTGAAGAACCTAGACTGAAGTTGACCAAACTGGTATAAGCTGGTTTATTTATGTCAAAAAAGAATTACGCACTAACAATGGGATTTTTTTTTTTCGAAAGTTGGTAAAAGTCGTACTTACACAAGGGAATTTTCTGACCAATACAGATTGATCCAAGTTTTTAATGGAAAACTAAATTTTTGGAACCACGTCATAAACCAAGATTAGGATTAAAAAAATTATTTGAAATTTCTGTCTTATATATTATATTTCAAATGATTTTTTACCCTCCCAGATTGTACTCCAGGACAAATTAATTAATAAATTTTTGTCACTTATTCGACAAATAAATGTCAGTCAGATAAGTGTCATTGCCGCAAACTTATGTCAACAAAATTTTCTATATATATAAAGTCATGTCAAAAATCACACACTAGATTTTAGGGTTTTAGGAAATTTTGTATTTTTAAGTTGGTTTCAAAAAATATTGACTATTAAAAATTTTGTTCAAATATGTTTGCGGCAATGGCACTCATCTGACATTTGTCAAATTATTGACCAAAGTTTATTAATTAATTTTTTACGGAAACAAGCCTAGAAAGTTGAAACATTATTTAAAATCCATCCAATGACAGCAGTTGATAAGATATCTAACTATCTAACTGCTAACTTGGTACTTCATTTCTCTAAGTTGGTGCTTCCTTTGATTCTAGTGAGAAATGTGTACACCTTGTCATTTTAGAGAAATTGAGGTTAAGTTGATAACGCAAATAGCACAAAGGTAGATGACAGCTGACAGACAAAGACGTCATAAAACGTTAAGCTAGTTAAAAAAAATGCCAACTTATGGTAATGAAACCCACTGAGCTAATTCAATTGTTTGTTCAACCTAAAAACTTTAAACTCCCTAGATTCTAAATTTTTAGTGGGCAGTTTATTTTTTTCCCATATATACATTCTTTTCATTCCATTTTTAGTCACGAAACAAATTGACATGAATAATTATCATAATTATGATATTATAACTGGAAAAAACATATGCTTCATGTTTAGTCATTGACTAAAATGCCCAGCAAGAAGCATCGAGGAGGCCTAAAGCTCATCTTGCCAGGAAAGGAAAAAGTGGTAGGCAATTTTAATAAGGTAGAAAGTTAGTAAAGATCGGTAACTTTGAAAAATAATTACGCTTACCGTTTTTTTTTTGTTAATTAAATTTAAAACCTGAAAAAAAGACAAGAATCTGGAAGTAATTTAAATAAAATCAATTTGAAAAAAAAGACAGAATTAATAAACAAAACTTGAAAATAATTTTAGCAAAAGCAACCTGAAAAGAGAAATTATAGACAAAAAACCTGAAAATAATTTCAGTGAAAGCGACTTGAAAAAGAAAATACCAATATAATAGACAAAACCTTAAAATCGTTTCAATAAAATCAACCTGGAAAAGAGAAATTATTAAAACACAGATATAAGAGACAAAACCTGAAAATAATTTTACTAAAAGCTGTTTAAAAAAAAAGACAAACATAAAAATCAATAGAAATTGATTTTATGTTTTATGTTTTCAGGTATTTTTAAAATAGTTTCAATAAAATCAACCTGAAAAAAAAATTATTAAAAGACAAATATAATAAACAAAACCTGAAAAATATTTCAGTAAAAGCATCCTGAATGATAAGGATATATATATATACAAATATAATAAAACAAAATCAAACCAGATTATTACTCACCACCATATTAATCAAACCAGAATATTCCCAATTACATCATGCAAAGCCCAAAAAAAAAACAGTTTCATTCAACCCAAAGTTAATCCCAATTCCACTATTAAAAAACTCTCAACCATTGTAAAACTCAGCCAATCTTACCCAAACTACTGAAAATAATTTTTATATTATTTTTTCGCTTCACTTAATTTTAACACTCTTCTTTCTTCAGCGCTATTTTCTTCAATATCCTCAACCAATGCCTTTCACCTGTCTTGGAATTTAGATTTTTGCTTATTTATTTGTAATATCTAATTTATCAATTAATTATACTTACTGTTTATTATTGATAATTTTTTTCTGATGAATTATCACTTATTCACTTTTTCACTTTCACAAATGTTAGTACCCAAAAAAATAAAAATAAAAATCCTACCTTGATGGCTTCTACTTCTGCCACATTAGGGCGAATCCCCTCATCTTCAAAGAACGGACCTACCTTTAATCCCTTAGCGACGACCATTCCTGGAATCCTGGAATCCTGGAATCCTGGATCCACTAACACAACACAACACTTTAACACCACCACTCCACCACAAAATCCAACACACGACTGATTAAAACAATGAACTAATGGCCTTTTATAGGTGAATTTTTTGTCAACTTTTTAATTTAGATATCATTCGTTCTTGAAGATAATTTTTTTCTTTGTTATTCAATCAAACAATAAATCCATAATTCTACTGCAATGTTGTCACTTCTTTTAAAACCTTGTTTTCACTCAAAAATCGACAAAACGTCTTTATTTTTGTATTTTTATTCATTTATTATTTTTTTAATTCAGTTAAATTTAAACTGTCAACAATCATTTCTTCGCAAATATTCACAACTTCAGACATTTTTGAACAAGTTGAAAACTTTTTTTATTCTTCCATTTACATGAATGAAACAGAGGCAGAGATGATTTTAATAATTGAATACGTTCTTCCAATAATTTAAAAAAAAGAGATTTTCCAACATAGTGCGATCAACAATGACTGAGTCTGTTGGCGGCACTGATAATTTGAATGAAATTTATGTCATTGCAAGCCGAGATAGTTCACGGTTGTCACTTTTGACAGTTTTTTGACAAGCGCTTCTAAAATTGATTTCAAAAAACAAATTTTTGTATCAAACATTTTCTGAATTACTTTAACAATGGAATCGGGAATCTCCATTGGTATTTTTGTTGTATCTTCATACGTTCTGTAATTGGTATTCATCCAATTTCAAAATTCTTAATCCTCTTAACGTAGCCTAAAATTTTTTGACACTGACGTTTCGAGATTGTGTCAGTTGTGATTATTCTTTGTACCAATTGTAAGGAAAAAAAACATCCATAATTTTCAATTGTTTCATTGCCAACAGACTCAGTCATTCTTGATCGCTGTGTTATGACTGTCAGAAACGACACTAACTTAACAGGTCTCTGTTTTCACACCTTTTCTGAATATTTTATAATTACAAAAATTTGTTTTCAGATATGGTCTTAAAACTAAGATGCTATTACATCAAAGCCTCTTTTAACAGTTTGTTCATAATCTTGCATAAATTTAATACAGGAAAATGTCATACAACTTTTCGAAAGAACGTTAAAATTATTAGAACTTTGCACCGATTATGTAGATTTGCATTTTTGAATTTATCAAATTTAGAATAAAATATTTATTATGGAAAATGCTAATGTACAGTGTGAACATATTTCAATGCTCACCATTGGGATCTCGGTTATTAGAAGAGATAAAGCATCGTTTAAATGGGGAATATTTCTTGAAATTTCTTTTCAAACTCATTCAGCTCCTTTTCAGTTTAGAAATTTGTTGAAAAACCTGAAATTTGCCAATTTTTTTCTAATCATCAATAATTCGATAACGTCTTATGTTATTACCACTTTTAAACTTTTACTTTGTTAGGAGACTTTTTAAATCAATTTTTTTGGTGCTAGTGGAAATCCTCGATTCTCATTTGTTTGCGAGTTATTAGGGTTAACTTTTACTTTTTTATGGCGGTCATATTAAATTTTTGAATACTTAGATAGTCCTTAGAAAAAGCTTTTCAATAATGTATAACATGTCACTAAAAATCTTTATTTATGCAAGACATATTAACAAAAAATAAATTTAACACTGATCAAAATCAGTAGTCTAAGAAATTTTAGCGTCATTGTTATATAAGCAAATTATAAGCTATTTTGCTGTCGACTTTGCTTTGGTTAGAGGTGGAAGACTCTGTATACAAGTTATTATCGTTATTTATGTACAATCCTTAAAAATGATTACATGTTAACAATTTTTAAACACACTTTTAAATCTTCCACCATTTGCTTAAGATCAACGCAAAAATTTCATAGCCTACTGGTTAAATTCATTTCCTGTTGATATTTCTTGAAGAAGTTAAGATTTAAGAATTATGTCATCATTTTTGAAAAGTTTATTTCAAGAACTATTTTAATAATAAAAAATCCAATATGGCTTCCATAAGAAAAACAAAATATTGTTACTAACTCAGGAACAAATAAAACTCGGAAGTTATTGTTAGCACTAATAAACTTAACAATGTAAAAGTTTGAAAGAGGTAAGAGGAAGCATTACCGAGTAATTGAGAAAAATTGCAACCGGTAAATTTTAGTTTTTTCAAAATATCTTAAAATTGAGAAGAATCAAAATGAATTTGATTTAAGATTTTCATTGAGCACTAAATTCTGCAAAATAATCGCTATTTATCCGTTGCTCTATCTCTTCTAATAACTGAGATACCAATGGTGAGCATCGAAATATAGACACACTATATACTAATATAATTTATACTCGAGTGAACTTTGAATTTGTAAAATAGTAATTTTCGAACCTAGGGTGCAAAGACATTATTCGCGCATAAGCGCAAAGTTGAAGCACGAGCGAGGAACGAGGATCGAGGTTCGAATAATATTTTTTGAAACGAACATTTTTTTTTGTTTTATTAAAAAAATTTGCGTTGCGTCATTAGTAAACACAAAAAAATCTGAAAATATCAAGTGAGTCAACTGACAGTTTTTCATTTGACAGTTGTCAAAGAAGGTTTTTGAATACGGATTTCTTTTTATTTCTTCAGTATTTGCGACACTTGAATTGGTAAAATGACAGTTTGTTTACCAGATTTCATTATTATTAAATTATATTATTTCTGGAATGGCCAGAAAGGCTAAAAGTGTTTTTTGCAAAAATTCGCGCACTCGTGTGGGAATTCTACGTTCCCAGATGCCTGCTCCGTTCGCAAAATGTCATTTCCAAAAAAATAATTATTTAACAAAAATGCCTAAAATGTCAGATTTACATACATACATAAAATTATAAACAATTCTTTGAATGAAATGTTTAACAAATTAATGGAGCCGACTTTAATGGTGTCAATGTTTACTATTTTACAAAGTTTTTCGATTATTTGTTAAATTTTAGATACATGTGATAGATTTATTTGAAAATAATTCTAATTTAATTTAATTTAACTTTTTTCAAACATTAATTCAATGGAAACGGTTTAAAGTTTTGATTTTTTGAATTAATTAAGAGATTTATTATAAGCAGATGTTCATTATTTTGGCACATGTGTCTTAACGGTGGTTTTTTTTTTATTTAAATATTACACAAAATTGACATGAATAAAAAAAAATTTAAATAAATAAATAAATTCCTCAATCTATTTTCTTTTATTCAATAATAAAATATAACTGTACTTGAGGATTTAAATAATTAAAATAAGATTTAAAAAAACATACATGGAATTAGTTTGTATTGAATAAACGTTACAATGTTATTGAAACGTCAATTCTTCCAGATGCTGTTTAGATTATTTTCAATTGTAATCTGTATTAGATTTTTTATCAATAATCATCTCCGTATTTTTGGGTTGAATGACTGTTTCTATGATTTACAGTGTTAAACTGAACAGTATAGAATTAATAATTACTATGATTATCACAAGAATTTATTGGGACTAGTTTATTAATTGCCTACTACCCAGGAGGCTGTTTACAGTCAAAATATAAAAGGACACAGAGTAGAAGAGACATGAAAGTTAAGAATTTAATATGAACACTCTGTATAACAAAGCTATTCCGCAAATTTGCGCTAAATTTTTCCGTTTAGTCAATAGACAAGTTATAGATTGGAAACCAGATGACCGTCCCATATTCTGACCAACGAAACGTAAACTAACTTGAGATTGGACAAATAAATTCTAACATCGATGACTTTATTACCAACAAATCTATATGCAAATTAGAAAAGAATTTGAATGTAATAAAAATCAGGAAATTTATATCAAAAACTTTAGCAGTTAATCCGATGCTATAAAAAACTAATGTTCAATTTGCTTTTGGCAATAAAACCAAATTTTGACAAAAACATATAAATTACTATTTTTTAAAAATCCGAGAAAATTGATTCTAAGACAACAAAAAGTTTCAACTTCAATCAAATTGATTTTTAATGTTTTTCTTCTGAGATAAAATTTTAATGAATTTAAATTTTACGAGTAAAAGGCGTACCGCTTCACTTAAAATTCTAATATTAATAGATTTTACTGACTAACTTGATGAATTTTGATTAACTTTAACAATTATGCCGGCATTCCTTCTTTGTACAATTTATCATTTCTTAAGCAAAAAAAAAACACGAATTATGTATTATTAAAAGTGTTTAAAACCCAACAAAATTCATCAAAATAACAATAGCCGACAGCAACACTTACACTTGAAAATAGCAGGTTTAAGTTTTTTTATTCTAATTATCATTATTTATAAGCGAACGTCTTTTAACTTTAATAAATTTAATAGCATATCTTGTTCAGATTATTACACAGTAATAACTTATTATGATAGTTAATTAAAATTTTAAAAAAAATGCATGATACAAACTTTTGGATATTCACACAAAAAACTATAATAACAATAACAGATTTTTTTTAAGTTTATGTTTTTTAATTTGCAGGTTTCTGGAACAGCGCTTTGTTCTGTCAAATTCAGTCTTCAAATGGTCAATATTTTGTTACCAAAGCCACATTTACGAAAATATGGTCAGAATCATGGAACCAAAACGATACGTACAATTATTATGACCCATTTTTGATATCCTGTCACATCCCAATTAATACAACTCCTGCTTCTTTGTCTTTTAACATCAAACCTTGTCAAAAAGGAGTACAAAATTTTCAAATTTCTACAGTTTTGGAAAACTCAACCAAAAATTTCACAGTTTGTGTGAAGTCTTTAAATTTTCAAAGTGACATCAGTGATAGACTGTTACAGTGGATAACAATCAACAAAATTCTTGGAGCTGATTCTATCTACTTTTATATTGAAGAAATTTCGAATAAAACTAAGAAATTACTAGAAAACTTTCAAACAAATTTTCCAAATTTTTTGAAAGTTTTCTATCACAAGAAGATTGATTCTACGTTAAACCTTGACGAAGCAACATCAATTTGGCAAAAACGTCGTTACGAAATCATCACTTATAATGATTGTTTATACCGCAACATCCACATGTCACACTATATAATCCCCATTGACGTTGACGAAATAATTATACCAAGACATGCACTAACGTGGGCGGAACTGTTACAAAATCTTTTACCACAGGGTGAAGATAATTTTGCTTCATATACAGTTAGAAACGCCTATTATTTACAAAAATTCAACGTGAAAAATTTAAAAGAAAACATTTTTTTCTTCAGGAATATTATTCGAAGTGAATATAGTGGTGAAAAAGAATCAGGAAAGAGTTTTATTTCAACACAAAATGCACTGACGATATTCAATCATTATGCTTTGAAAACGTTGAAACCAGGAGTTGGAAGGATTCAATTTTTGGATAAAGGACAAGTGCAAATGAATCATTATAAAAATGACTGTGATATTGTGATATTGCCTGAATGTGCCAAATATTTATCTAGTCCTGTGAGGATTAAAGACGATATTGTGTGCAAATATAAAAAAGTGTTTTATGGTGAATATGGGCAGGTTTTGAAGATTTTTAATAGGACACTAGATACACGGCGTTAGAATATTACTTTAATAAAAAAATTAAACGTTGTGGGTTTATTTTATTTTACAAAAATCTATTGTAATCTGTAAGTATCCGAGGCAAATTACTGAATTACTTTGCAGTTTTCAGATTATTTTAAATTTGTCTTTGGTGTATATTTAATTGCATACCTACTAGGCGTTTTAAAGTTAAATATATCTTCTTTAAAATTTGTGTTTAAATTGAAGTTAATTTTTAATAAGATTTTGTTAATGAATTAAATAATTTGCTTTAATGTTTTTATTTTTAATCTATCTATAAGTGAAATAATTATTTGCAAATTTGAAAATTGTATAATTTTATGTTTAAGATTTTAGATTGGCCAAACTGCTCTAAATTAGTTAAAAAAGTAAAATAAATTTAACAAATCAATAATGTGAGATAAATTAATAATTACAAATAATACAAAAATTTGCGTTAATTAATATTTTTTTACAGTTGCATTAATATCAAATTCGTTATATTAAAATCCCCACATTCTAGTGCTTTTTTTCTTTCCATGTTTGACGTAGGTCGCGTTTTATAAGCAACTAACCTAAAAATTTCCTCTTTGAAGTGGGTCCAACCATTTCAAATGTATCCAGGTTTTGCATGAAATAACTATGGAAGAATCGTCTACAACCTGCCCAACAGACGAGGATGAAATAGTAAAAGAAGTATGTGTCCTATTTTTAAGGTTATGTCATATTGTTGTGGAACATGTGTCAGATTAAAATACGTTTCAGATTCCAATATTCAACTCAACTCGTTTACAAAAAAACTTATACCTATTCCAATTCCCTTTATTATCAAAAAAATGCCCAAACGAGCTGACTTTAAAACGTGGCTTCTTCAAACCAATCAATCAGGAAGTTGAGTTAGAAATGGGTATTGATGTAAGTTCATCAAATTTTGATAGGGATAGAGCAGAGCTCATCGCCCAAGAAGTAGACGGAGTGCCTGAAAGTCGTAAATCTATAATAAAAGTTCAATTTGAAAACGATCTAGTTGATAAAATTTGTTTGAAATCGTCGCAAGCTGTAAAAGAACCGAGTAAATACGCGGCTTTGGTTTATACAGGAAAAGAAATACACTTAACGACATTAAAAAATATTTTTCAATTTCGCCCTTCATTTTCTTATTTGGATAAAAGTTCAAAGAAACGGAAGGATACTGATCATAACGATTTGAGTGATGAGGAGGAAGCAGGGCCTAGTAATGCTGAACTTGTCACTGTTAAATTCAAACAAAGTGATGATAGATGGAAAAAGTCGAAAACTGAAACAAATAGTGCTGATGAAATGTTTATACCGTGTGATGTTCATCTTGATAGCAGCTCTCTTAGTAAAGTAGAAAAGTTGAAGTTGATGGCTGAGAATGTTGAGCCGACTGGACAAGCTATGAATTTATCAGACTCTGAATATTTAAGAGTGTTAATACCAGAGGATGAAGGACAGAGTACAACTGAACCTTCGTCGCCTTCACACATCACTTCTTTACAAACGCTACGAGCGTCTCCGCTTTTAGAACAATGTAAAGTTTTGCTTAAAGAAGCTCAAATAATCCAATTCCAACAGCTGATGTTAATTCTGGCTGGTGGTGAAGGGTTAACAGCTGATGCGTTGTTGAAAACTTTACCGAAAGTAGCTGTTCTAGTCAGGGGTAATTGGGTTGTAAAAAGTGAAATTCTTTATCCTAACAATTCTTTCTCATCAACCAGTGGGGTTCCAGCTGAGTTGATGTGTCGTACAAGAGATTATGTGGTATAATTTTTCTAAAAGTAATTGTTTTTTTTTTTCAATATTATTGCTTCCAGCTTTATTTATTCACCAAGAATCAATACGTTGAAAGGAAAAAAGTATCTTCAGTTATGAAGATACCATCTGAAGAAGTGAAAGAAATTTTTATGGGTTTTTCTAAACTGAGCCATAATAAGGGATGGGAGTTGGTTTTACCTGCTGATAATGACTTTATAGTGAAACATAGTGATATAGTGCAAAAACAAAAAGATGCTTGGGAAGATAGGTTTAAACAGTTGAGTGCTTTTTTGAAAGATAATCAAAGACAAAGGAGGAAAAGTAAGAGTATTAGTGAGGATAATAAAGTTAGAAATAATAATGTAAGCTCAGATAATGATTCTGGAACTGAAAAAAATAAATCGCCTGTGAGTGCAAGAAAAAAATTGGCAAACGCTTCATTGTAAATTATTGTTATTTTTTTTATGTAATAAATTATAAGATAAACATCTGTAAGTTTTTGTTATTTGAAACTGATTATTTTGATTTTTCAGAAAAATTCTCAGAATTGTTTGTAGGCATGCAACTAACAATACACAGAAAGAAAGCAAACCAATTAAAAATTCAAATTTGGTGCTCAAAGAAAATTTTTATTTAATTCTATTTTATTTTACATAAATTCAACATTTTTTATCAATTTACAAATGATTTTCAACGTAATGTTTGGTCAACATTGTCATAGGACCCTCCCAACTACAATTTTGATCAGCTTTCGGACAACTTTTCACTCTATAATAACATTTCTTGTGATGACTTCTCATCTGACTTCCATAACTGACTACTTTACATCCATATCCATTATTTTTGCATTTCACTTTTAGTTTGTCATAAATGGATTCTAAAAGAGTTGAAGGCGATAATTGGAAATCAGCTCGACAGACTGGACATGTTGCAAACAAATCTTGAGTCGTAATATCTAATTTTTCATGACAGTCTGCACACACTCCATGTCCATTATCGCAAACGCCAATTGGTGGATGAAGAGTTTCGTAACAAATAGGGCATTCCATAGCGGCTAATATTTCAGGTCGATTCAAATCAGACATGTCCAATTCTGTTGGTTTAAAAAACAATGTATTATGAATGTATTATAAACTATGAAAAATTTATAAAACTTACGGATAATTTTGTTCATGGTTTATAACTATCAACTGAAATGATTGGAAGTCTTGAAAAAGTTATTGGCAACTGATGAAAACTTAAATGATCTCCTTATAAGAAGGGTTGATAGTGGGCGGTCGCCCAGTCAAGTCAAGTCAGTTTAGAGGAAGGGTGGGAGGATTAGTAAACAGTTTATTGGTTAAATATAAAAAAATTATTTAAAACCTGAAGTTATAATATATTTAATAAATGGCAGTCTATGTAATAAATATAATACTGAAAGAACAATGATGTATTTGAGTCCTTCAACTTATAGAAATTCGTCTCGGTAAAAATTTCACAGCCTTTTGTCCAAATTTAGTTCGTGTGCCATTTTTTGCATTCCCGTTTTTGGCAATCCCAACATACCATTCTTGATAGACATTAGATTCATAAGCTGAATAAGATCCTTGAAATCCTTCTTTGAATATTGTTGCAGCGACAGTGGGATCTTTCTTAAACAAGAAAAAGAAACAAATACTTAATCCATGCAAATAAACCAAATTTAAAATAACTTATTCAATCTGATTAGAAAAAAATAATTCGAGACTGCTCTTGGACCTTTAAAAAAAAAGACAATAACTAATATGAAAACAAATCAATTGCTAGAATAAAAAATTTCGCTTTGCATTTATTGAAATTAAAAAACACGCAATCGACAATGGAGTTTTCCTTTTAATTTGAGAAATTAAGAGTTTAAAAATCTCTTTTATATTTTAATGATTCTACTAAGAAGTATTTATCATTCCCTAACACTTTAGTGGATTATCCTTTGTAATAATCCCTTAACCCAGATTATCATTATAATAATATAATAAACAGTATTAGGTATAAACCAAAACAATATGACTTTCAAATTAAAGAACAGAGAAGAAATCGTTAGTTTCCAACTATTCGTAATCTGATGTCTAATGTTTATATTTTTGATTACTTTTTTTAAGTGAAGTGGTAGTGTTCTGGGTTTTATCCAATGTTATAAATCATAGTAAAAATTCCCTTCTTAGATTTCGCTGGAATAACGTCAAACACCGTTGGAATCGATTGATTTCTTGAAAAGATATTGTGAATGTAAATATTTGTTACTTCAGTTGACAATCTTTCCAGATATTTCAAACGTTTAAATAAAAATTCAGAATTTGGTCATTGATGTGTATTATGTTATCAATAGTAAAAATTCAAATCAAATTATTTTTTCAAGTTTTACAAAGGGCTAAATTATTGGAAAATTTGTATATACTAATTTTTTTTTTTTACAAAAACAGAATGATTATGGAGAAGTCATTTTCTTCAAGATCACAATTTTTTATGATATTTATTAGGATGTAAAGTATAGTTTTACGATTTGATTCATTTTCTCTAATCCTTTGCTGTAGTATAGCAAAGAATAACTTGAATACACAATTTTCAAGAACTTGAATACAGCAGCGAAATTATAGAATAAATTCAATAAAAACCAAATTAATTTATCAAAAATCTTTATATTTTCAATTTTTCCAAATCAGAAAACTTAGACTAATTCCAGATGAAAAGTCAATTTGGAAATTTTCTGCCAAAATCTCAGCTGCTATTTACGACAACTTGTGCTTTTTCAAAATTCTATCTGCGTTTCAAATATCAACTGCTTGTTTCAAGAAATCAAATCGCTGTAAATTTTTAAATTTCAGCTTCTCTATTTTTCCTATTAACGGTTTCAGAGTTGCGTTTGGCGACCGATTGTGACCACTCAGCTTGAGGTTAAGCAAACTTAAACTTTTATAGAAAAAAGGACATCAAGAGGTTGAATTCTCCGCACACGGGCAGCCTCCAAGACGTCGCCTTTAAAAAAATCACACATTAGAAAAATATGTTTATTTAAAAAAAAAAAAACAAAAATTAGAAAATTATGTTTATTTAAACATCTAGCTATGATTATCACTTTTCATATTTTCGACAACTAGGAATGTATTCATTGAAATAAAGTCAAGCCGAACCAAGACAAGATTGTAGTGGCGTTATACAGTCTTATTATCGTTGATATAAAATGTGTGCACTTCTTTGAAAAATCAAAACAATCCTCAGGAAATTAAAATAGATCTCAAGAAAATTAGAAGATATCCGAAGAACTTTTGAATAAAACAGAGGATTTCAAAAAAACTCGGAGAAATTAGGTAATGATGAAGAAATAAAAAAAAATCTTAGAGAAATTTGAGAAAAAAAACAGAAAATTTTTTAAAGAAATTATTGTCAAAAACAGAAAAATTTTGAGAAAGTCAGTAAAAATTTTAAGGAAATCGTAAAAAGTCGAGAGCAGAATTAGAAGAAACCAGTAGAACTCTGAAAAATATTTTGTGAAAATCGTAAAAAATCTTGAGAAAAATCAAGAGAAATCTTCACGAAATCAGTGGACAACATTATTAGATCTTAAGCAAATCATTATAAAAACTAAAAGAAATCTTGAAAAAATCTTGAGGAAATCGGGAGATATCTTGAGAAAATTATAGGAAATTATGATGAGGTCAATGGGAAATCATGGAGAATCAGAGAAAATCAAAAGAAGGTAATCTTGAAGAAATCTTAAAGAATTTGGAGGAAGTCTTAAAAAATTAGAGAAAAACATAGGCTGAATCTTATAAAAATCATTGTAAAAACTAAAAAAATCTTAAAACAGTCATGATTAAATTCAAGAACTTAGAAGAAACTAGAGGAAATGTTGAGAAAATTAGAGGCAATGATGGTAAAGAAAACTAGTAAAAACACTAAAAAAATTTCAAAAGTTAATCTGGAGGAAATTATAGAAAAAACCCTTCTTTCGGACTTAATTCGGAATTATTAAAAAGAGAGTTCGAAGAAAATCTTTAAACAAACTGAAATTTATAGCAGAAAAGTTCCTAGAAAAATAGATCTAGAACAGACCCTCTAATTTTTCTTAAGCTTCAATTAATCTTTCAAATTTACAAGGAGACACCGGCAAGTGTGAAACGTACTTTTACTTGAAATTTGGTTTGGTGATAGTTGATTGAATAACATTTCTTCAAAATTAAGGCCAGAAAACATCTAAAAATGAATCCAGTATTTTTCGATTAACTATCACTAGATGATACTTCAAGCAAAAGTTCTGAAAACAATTCAGTATCTATCTAAATACTTTTCTTATTTTTGTTATCATCAAATGCTTGCTTGAAAATTGAAAATCATCAAAAATCATTTGAGGACGACAATAAATAGATCACTTCAGGGTAGAAAGATACAATTACTGACACAAAATTAGCAAATGTTATAAATTTTTTGTTAAATTAAGTGCCTGAATTTTAGAATTTGCACACGGGCGGTCACATGGCACGGCTCGCCTCTGTTTTCTCGATAGAGAGAAAATTAACGGAGCTATAATTAAAAATAGTGTTGATAGTAACTTTGAAAACCCAACGAAAGGCAAATTTTATTTTATTTTCTTATACTTCGAAAACAGAACAGAATCTTTTTTCAATTATTGATCTAAACTGGCCTAGATGTATAGTAGTAAAAATCAATATGAAACTGCTTACCTCCCCATACAGATTGCCGTGGCTATCAAAACATAAATAAAGTTGACTCGTGACTCCTTGGATTCTCACCAAAGAGATATCACCACCTGAAGAAATTTCAAGTTGACAGTCTTCGTGATATTCTTCCAGACCTAAAACTTCTCCGTTTGGTCTTATCGCTAAATTATAACCACGTTCTGTACGTAAATACATTCTACTTCCATGCCAATCTGCCATTTTTATATGTTGACCTGTGAGTAAACCGATTTATAGGTTCAAGTATATTAGGTGTTATAATTGAAGAGCGAGAAACAAAAAAAAGGAAAAATTAAGAAAAAATATAAAATTTTTATGTACTGTTATTATTCATAGAAGTGATTCATGGAATATTACAAATTACAACTTATTAGTTTATGAAATACTTATAAGAAACATAAAAAAATACTGATACACATAAAAATTGTAGAGAACCATTTACATTTTCAATTTTTCCATTATTCTTTTAAAATATTGCAGAGAAGAGGCAAAAAATTATCATTCATGAAATCTTTGAAGTAGCTGAATGGAAATTTAAAATAATATGACTCCTTATCTATAATTATAAAAAAAGTCTAGAAAATAATGAAATAAGTAAATATTGGCTCTCTGCAGCGCATTTTGTAGATAACTCTCTACTCTCTCTACTCCGTGCAAAAATACTGTTTAAATTTTTTTTATTCAAAACGTGATCTTCGAGGCAAAAACATTATAGCTTTTTGTCCATATTTTGTCCTTGGTCCACGTTTGAATTTCCCTGATTTTTTAATACCAATATACCATCCTAAATGCGCGTATTTCAGAGATAAGTATGTGTTGTACGATCCTTGGAAAGATTCAATAAAAACTGTAGATTCATCCATCATGTCTGGTTCAGCATATAATCGGCCTTTTTTGTCCATAGCGACGTATAAATTAGTCAAAAGACCTTTGATTCGAACATGACCAGGATGACCAGCGGATATTAACTCCAAAAAAGCTAAAATTTGAGTGTTTTGAAAAAAAAATTAAAAAGGAAAAATTGTACTGTGTAAATCGTTGCTGTCAGGAGTTCCTTTAACTACACCATCTGGATAAATAGCTAGATGGTGTTTGGTTTTGGAATATAGTTGCATTTTGGTCCCATATAATGGGTTTCCAAGTCTGACATGACGAAGTTGTGCCCAATTAGATGATGGGTTTGAAGGGGGCCAATTTATTTTAGGAGAAGGTAGTGGGTCACTGTCATCGACACCGCACCTAAAGAGGTCAAGTCTAGTTAATACCAGTCAAGTCAAAACACAGTTTATAAAATAAAGTGTTTATTTCTGCGTAATTTCAACATCTGTGTGAAACTTCATCAAGCAATTTCGTCTATAAATATTTATATTTTGAACTCAATATTCCAATCGGATGTTTAAATATAGAAACTCTTACAACTAATAACTAAATTACAACGAAAAAAATATTAACTTACCAATAAATCCCTCGTTTTTTTCGTGTTTTTAAATCGACTTCATCATCATTATCAGTCGGTAAACTGTCTGTTTCAGTACTATCACTATCACTCGTCCCGTTTTCCATGTCTTCAAATTATAAACTATTTTTAAAATGGAATGGAATTTTTGTGTCTTGTAAAAATTACAACACACTATTTAATTATACAAAGGAATTTTAAAGAGGAAATTGATTAAATTAATCTGACCGTAAACACCCGCGTTTTAGACCGACTGTTTCGCATTTCCAGCTTCTAATTTCTAATTTTCCGCAGTTAAAAATAGAATTTTATTCGACATTTACGAGCTCGTCATAAATTGAATTATTGAGAAAATAATAAGTTTACCTTGTGATTAATTTGAGCAGTCATGTAATAACGCACTGCTACTGCAAAAACTTATCTCGACTATCTGAAATATTCATTGGAGGTGTTTAAAACAATTGTCTAGATTAGATCGACTTGGGTATTAAATTAATTAATAGCAAAGTATAACTGGTTGTCTAAACACATGTTTTTGAGGTTAGTTGTCAATATAAAATTCATTTAAAAATTTGAATATCTTCTGAAAATTAGTTGGAGATTTAAAATTCAAAAAAATTAACATTTTTTTTATTAAAACAACATAATTTAATTCAACAGTAAATCGCTTAAAAAGTGCGTAACTTAGTGGTTTTAGCAGCACAGGGTTGCTCAATCTGATAAGTGTTTGATGTTTTCTTAACCTCAAAATAATCTAATCAAAAACCATTTCCATTAATTTGTGATTTCTACTTCCGAACCAATGGCAGATGATTTGGATAATGTAATTTTTTTTACTAATTCACAATTTCTTTGAAAAATATTCAATATTTATTATATTAATATTCAATTAATTAGTAATATCTTTTAGATTCCATCAATAACAGTGAAAGAACCTCTCGATTTGGTAAGGTTGAGTTTGGACGAAAGGATTTATGTAAAAATGAGAAATGACCGAGAAATTAGAGGCAGATTGCATGTAAGTTGATATATCGCATTATATTGTTTAGTTGTCCATTTTATTTTTAGGCTTATGACCAGCACATGAATATGATACTGAGTGATGCTGAAGAAACTATAACCACGGTAGAAATTGATGAAGAAACATACGAAGAAGTTTATCGAACAACAAAACGTAACATCCCAATGTTGTTTGTTAGAGGTGATGGCGTAATATTAGTGTCACCTCCAATGCGTACTTCTTAAAATAAATTTCATCAAATCATTTAAATTTTTTTATTACCCATTAAATATTTTACAAAGATTTCCTGAAGAACGGTTAAAATATTAAAAAGGAGTATTAGAATAGTACGAGTTAAATAAATTCTCTATACAGCTTAATTTATAAATAAAAGGTTCACCATTTACAACGTCTCGTTACAATATTTACATATTCCAAAACTTAGCGTTACTATAAAATTTAAGCTTATTCATGCAATCATATTACACAGTGACAGCAATTAGTGTAGGATGATGAATGATGGTGAGACATCTCGACACTCGATAATAATACTGGAAATTTTGGCATATTGCTTTATATACATGTTGCACATAATAAGAGTAATATTCGTTGCCCTTTTTATTCTCAATACAATTGACTAGCCGTGCTAGTCTTCCGTCGATGTCACGCTGACGTCTCGTTTTCGCCCCACCCTTCGCTATCACATTCCGAGTCGCTACCAGAATCTGAATCGCTGAATTCTACTGCAACTCGTCTTGCTAAAATACTCGCAACATCATGCAAGCCATTTCCGCGTTCAACTTCCTTTTGTTCGATTTTTTCCACTTTTCGCAACTTAATCCCGTCTCTAATTGCTTTGAGGAGATCATTTCTGGGATCTACCATAGGTGGAGCTTGTTTTGGAATCGGTCTATCTTTAACAGGTGTTAATTTAGGCGGAGACGAACTGGTGATAAGCTTCGCTAAATCTCCATTGACTAACGGTGGGCTGGTAGGACCATTCAAAAGAGGCATAGGTGGAGGAGGCGGTGGAGGTGGTGCTTGTACTGGAGTTTGTTGTTTAGGAGGTGAAGCTTGTTTAATAGGAGCTGGAGGCGGCGGCGGCAAATCTTGAACTGGTTCTGGTGTAGCTTGATGGGAATGTGGACTATTTGATCTAGATTGGCTTTGGGATCGTACCAAATGCGCTGGAATGCCGTTAGGCGGTGACATCGTCGTATCTGGTGGTGGTGGAGGCGGAGGCAATGCGTCTCTTCCTGCCGACATACTGCGCCCTCTAGTCGGCGTATTCGAAGACGGCGTGCTTGTATTGCTTGGTGGTGCTGGTGGAGGCTGACTAGGCCGCGCTTTTGTTCCCCTTGTTGGAGTTCCGCCTTGATACAACGACTCCGAACTAAGCGGACCCTGTTGATAAGGATTTTCTTCATACGGAGGATACGTCGGAGAGTGAATTCCATCAGGCATTTCCTGTGGATAAGATCTCCTTATCTCGATTGAATTCGGTCGTGGAGGTCTTTGTTCAATCATAATACTATTTTCTTCACTTGGTAACATTGGTTGTTGTGGTATTATATTTTGCGGTGTACGATAAATCGTGTTTTGTTGAGGCATTATATATTCACCATGACCCATAGCAATTTGCTTTTGTCTTTCTCGACTATTGTGAGGTTGTCGGACGCGTTTCTTGTGTCTGTTCCCTTGTCCACCTTCCGTTCGAGGTCGATGCGGCTTCTTGCCACGGTCGTGCATCATTCGTTCAGTATCATTTAGCATCTCTTGACGCCATAATTCGAAGAAGTAGTTCGGATCTGTATAGAATTTCAAACCGTCCTTACCGTCGTCACGGTAACAATTCAATTTGTGAAGTGGAGGAGGTTTGTCGCAAGAACGATATGTCTCTAACATCGCTGTCGGCATTGTATCTCGTGAAAAAATCTACAAAAAAAAAAAGAATTAATTAAAAAATATCAAAGGAAAAGATTTAATTTTTTTTCACAATAGCTAGAACTTTCTCATACTTGCAGTAATTCAGTTTAATTATTACCGTCAGATGTTAGAGAAAGATAATATTTTAATAAATTAAAACGACTATTAATTTTAATGTTAGCACATGGTGAACTTTATAGTGGAGAGGCTCCAAAAAGGGATATTATAACGGATGTTTTTTTTTATGCATTCCTAACTTACATGCTGATCAAATGCCACCGTGCTCTTGAAAGCCTTCCTCATATGAATATCTTGTAGTGAAACTTCTTCAACTGTACTGTCCAATTGCGTAACTTTAATTGCTAACCTATCTATTCTTGCTTGTAATGAATTTGATCTTTCGTAAATTTGTTGGGCATCTTTGGCCAATTCTCCAAATAAGTCTTCAGCATGCCTTGACAGTGAAGATAACTGTCGGACTGTATTAGCTAAAGTACCATTAGTCACAGCTTCTAACTCCGATACCAAAGGAAAATCCTCTGGAAGCGTACCTCTGGCCACATGGACCGGTTCGATTACCCTCTTCGGTAGAGGCATAGTGAATCAATGATTATAATTCCGACCTAAACTGAAACAGAATTGATAATATTACTCACAAAGTTTACACAAAAGATAGAGGATATCTAAGTAAATAAATGTGTGGCGATGTCAAAGCAGGACAACGGAATTGGGATTGGGAACGAGGTAAGTTAAATATTTGTAATTTGCATCACAGGTTGTAACACCAGAATAGTAACCACATCATGTATTTGGAATTATGATGAATTCCCAGGAAGAGTACAGAATTGTAAATGAGTTTTTAAATGCCTTTTCCCCAGCATCCGGAGCGGAAGCATCATCACTTATGGAAATAAATAAATCAGTGCATGACGTCTTAAAGGTTATTAACCGGTGTTAGAAATATAGAAAAAAGGTGAAGAAACAGGAAGTAAGAAATCAAAATTGGCTTCAGTTCCAGTTTCATCAATACTGCCGTCACTGTCAATAAGGAAGTGAGTCATTAGGGGCGGTTGTGGGAATGGCTTTTAAATAAGATTTAATATCATTTGATGCTATTTTATGAAAGATTGCACTTATCAAGGTCGTGTTAATATTTATTCAAATAAAAATGCATAGATAATGTCTCCTATGCTTATCATCAAATTGTAAACATACAACAAGACTTAATAAAAAATATTAACAGATCAAAAGGAAAACAGCTGTTAGAGGATTATAATTTAATGGTGAAATAAAGCACAAATGCATTTTCTACTATGACACAAGTGTTTTTTTGTAAAAATGTCAGATGGAAAGGGTAAAGGCCAACAAACCGTTGGAAATATGTAATAATCATTTTCTTACCTCCGCATAGTTGAACACACTCTTTTGATCATAAAAAATCATTGATACGTCCTTCCTAACACATAACACTGTAATTATTTATTAAAAAAGGCCTTTAATTCAATAAATGATGTGTAAAATGGCGCATCGGTACACCCAACAAACACGATCACACAACAGCTTTGCCACACCCACAAAGAGAAAAACACTAAACGTTACTGTGGCGCCAATTCAAGTGGGGATCTATGATAATGTGCAGAAAGAATGAAAATGCATTTTTTGTTGATGGTTTCAATCCACTTTTAGATATAATAAATAAATATCGAATAATAGACAAATTCTCATGATCAATATAATATTTTAGACACTCTAAAAAGTCTAAAGAATTAATAACAGAAACTCAAGAAATTATGTTGTCTTCATCTAAAGAACCTCTACGAATACGAGAAATAGGAAAAATCCACACAATCAGAAATAATAAAGTTAGTTAGGAATAACAGAAATTTTGGAAAATTCTAATAACGCTGTGACAATGTGAGCTTGAAAAGTCCATTTGAAAAAATATTGAGGAAAAAACAAAATGCAAATTTAAAATTATATTTATCAGATATAAATAAATAATATTGAAAAATGTTAATAACGCTGAGTAGAATATAAAACTTAAAACATTAGTTTAATAAACGTAAATATATTTTTTTCTTTTACATTAAACGGAGCCCCGCACATAACTGAAATATACAGAGTAAACGGACATTAATCGAGTATTGTTTTTACAACATTATTAGTTTGGAAACGCTATGCAATATGCAAGTTTACTAAAGAACGAACACTTAACGTGCATACATAATAACACATCAACATCGACGTAATAAGTCTAGTACGGTTAATTTTAAGAATTGCTTCTGAAAATTAATAAAAAAAAATATATCTATACACCATTGAAGATTTTGATGGCGTTTTGATCCAATTTCATGTGAGTATTTTTATTAACACCTTATCAATACTTAAACTGATACTGGGCTAGTATCAAATTTGACTTGTATAAATCAAATTCCCAATATACTATATTATAATACAAAATTGCAACAATTTTTACTAGAGATACATAGTATCAACTTACAATTATGTAATACAGAGCGGAACTTTGTAAAATCGAAAACAAATTTGCTTCATTAGAAAATTCCATTCTGTATGTCATGACGTGTTAAAACAAAGGCTTGACACCACAATCTTACAAGCATTACTCTTTTTTTTTTGTTTTTTTTTTTTTTCTTAGTATAAATCTATTTATAATCCCTAATGATTTTATTCTTTACTCTTCAATATGAAGTTATTTTGAAAATCTAAACTACACCTCGTCGTGAATCATTTGCGTTTAGATAATAACTGATCTAACCTCGTATACGCTTAATTTCTCATAAGCCCATAGAAGTGTTAATTTTACTCCGTCTAAGTTTTCGGAAACATTGACAATATCGCCGCGCATATTTTTTGCGGATTAGTTTCGTCCGGATACATTCTCATCGCTTGGGTTACTTGTTCTTCGGGAAAAATTGCTGCTAAATGATAATGTAATTTTCTTCTTGCATCTTCTTGTAACGTAGGTGGCGGTGGTGGTCCATTTTGTGACCAAATCGGTTGCCATATGTTCAACTGAGGATCGGAACAACTGGACATTCTTTGCATGTGTCTATGTTGAGGAGCATGAGCAGTAGGCGGCCATGGCCGATAGGAATCTGGTGCTGAGGCAATTCTTGTTACATGTTGGTGCATGTCCCAACTAGGTGGCGCCATGTACGCTTGTGGCTGCGGTTGAGGTTGCGGCAGAAACCTTCGCATTAATCTTGGATCGGAAGCTGGGTTTAAAGTAAGTTGTCGTTGCAACTTTCGGTGGAGATTTTCACCGGAAGGTGGTTGCTGAGGAGTAGCACCAACATTATCTACACTGCGACTTTTAGAAACAACAGCATGCTGCATTTCTTTAGGTGGCGGTACATTAGATCGTGTACGCCCCAATGGTGTCTTTCGTACATCGCCTTCGCGTGCTTGAAGATGCCGTTGTGCATGTTCCGATAGTCGTTCTGTCACACTTTTGTGGGGTAAAGGTCCTCGCTCTGGATGATGGTACTTGCATTTATTCCCATAAGTGCATTTTTTACCATAAGGACATGGAGGTGGAGGATCACCTTTTTTGGGTTGTGTACGAAGAAAGTTATCCAAAGTCGGTCCAGCACGACCAAGAGGATCATCGGGCGGCATGAAACGATCATTTACAAAGCTGTACATCAAAATGCGCTCTTCAACAACTTTACGAAACTCGGCACTTTCTTGACAAAGGTCTCTGTAATTATCATTACTGACAACGATGCCATCAACATCAGCAGCTAAACGAAGAATATAACGATCGTCGTAACAAACCATTCTTTTGCCACCGACTAACCGTGACGGAGTAAATACCAACAGTCTTTCTTTTTCAAGTTCAGCCAAAATTTCTTGATCACGAATCGGATTATCTGGACGGGGTGCTTCTTTTCGCCATTTTGGCACAAAAACAGTTATATCTTTATGACCGCGAGATTTAAACCAATCCACACATATTTTTATGCCGCGACAAGAAAAAATCTCTTTATTACCATGACTGTAACAAAGAACAAAAAAACACTATATATTTCATTCATTTATTTTTTCCAGAATCTCACCTCATCGCTACATTGCTTCCATCTATAACAATAGGCCTCAACGTATGTCCCGCATTTTGTTCCCCTTGCACGTCTACCGCCACATCTAACGCGCTTTCCGATGGACTACTATCACAAGACGTTCCTTTTTGCGCTCCCAGTTTGATTAATTCCGCCAACAGTTCGTTTTGTGTCGGAGATGGCCCCAACTTTTGCAAAGCAGCTTGAACTTGTCTTTCTGTATAGCCTAACTTTAAAGCAAATTCGACACGTGCCGTATATCCCGGCGTTGCATCGGGGGTCGTTTGGACGTATTCAGCGTATTCTGCAGCAAGAGTGTCACTAGTTGTACGTGACACATCTTGATGACGCGTCGGCGGATCCGCTTCATAGTCCGAATCGTAACTGGAGTCCTCGCCGGCGACGTTTCGCTGGCATCCCTCGGCACAGATGTCGTCTACATATTTCTGAAACACAGAAAAATTTCGTTAATATGTCAAAAAATTCAGCTGGAAAATATGTCAAGTTATTAATGATAATTAACTTTTCCATTTGAGTACAAATGTTGATAATTTTATCGCTGAAAACAGATCCGCTAATACCAAATGATGTTGAGGTCATTTCTGTTTCAGAAACCAATATTTAATGATAATTCTTTTTCGCTCATTTTTATTGAATAGATATCAATTAACTTTTGCGAAATTATTGCTATTATTGAGTATTTGATGACATTTATTTCTATACGTTATGACAAATCTATTTTAGTCACAAACGAAAATAATTTGGTGAAAAAAAAAAGTATTAAAAAAATAATATTTAAAATTAAATTTCTCAGAAGTAATTTCGAATTATTAAATCAACATTAAAACAAACTTTCCTCATAGCATAATCATAAAAAAGTAATATTTTTTGGTAAAATTTGATCGCAACAAAAAAACGCTTAATTATTATAAAAACAAAGATTCGATTTTGGTTATTCTAGTGACCAATTTTCTTTAACAGAAGTTAATTACATCCGCAAATAGAAATTTATAAATTAAAATTTAATACAATAAATTAGGAGTCAATTAAAACGTCAAATTTTTATTCTGCTTAAAACCAATTTGTCAGAAGAAGATTCCAACGATATCAAAGCATTCCACACCGCCGATTTCACATGACTTCACTGACATTTACATAGTGTAATAAATTTCGCAAAAATTAGGCAAATATTCCTTGAGGTGTTATCAAAATACCATCAACAATTCGGAAGCTTACGTCACGATATTCAAGGAAAGAACCATGAGAAGATTTAGTTCATTGATGATGTTTAGACTTTCATAGTAATCGTTTTTCCTCAATCGCAGTTCACAGTTCAATTGTTAAAAATGATAATCAATATCAATAAACACTTGTTTAACATCGAGGTGACAAAAAAAATTTTTTTTTTTTGATGCCCTTGTGTAATTCCCCGATTGTCAGGAAAAGCCAATCTAAGACCGCAACAACAACTTTTCTTTTACCTCGTCGACAATTGTCATATCTCAGCGAAGATAACCGGAATTGACACCCAATCCATTCCGTTCACGTTGACGTCACAACACTTATCACCACATCCTGGTTCATTGTAGATAAAACACTAAACAAAATAATAACAACTTATTGAAAAAATTTACTTTATCAAATTTGGAAAATAACACGTACGAGTCGTTCGATGGTTGACCAAAAACTGGACTTGGTATGTAATGAATGAACGTACCGAACCGTCGAACCGGATTTACATTCGGAACAACCTCCTCCAAAGTCGGTGCATGGGAAAGACAAGGTGAAAGGGAGAGGGAGATGTGAAGAAAGTAGACCTGGAGGGAAAGGGAAAGAAATAGAGTGAGAGAGGAGGATATGATGGTCAGACGACCGGAAAGTTGCGCGGTGGATTATACTTGTTAATCTAGTTTCATATACCAAGTGGTCCAATAAAAAAATACTCCAAATGAGCATAGAAAATAAGAAAAAAAAATAAAACCTCAACCTCCCTGAGAAAATAAAAACCATCTAGTTCCGTCTCGTTAATCCGAAACATTATTTTCTACTCGTCAGTGTAAATATTTACGTCGTCCTCGTTTCATTGACGTCACCGACCTTTATTACCAGTATTATTAATAATAATTTTAATCGAAATCTTGTTAAAAAAAAAAATCAGAATTGTTTTGGCCACGTTCCGAAGTTTTCATCGACATGGGTCAATGTCACCATAACAAATGCAATATGTCCGCTTCATAATATCTGGGTCAGACGCCGAAATTTTGCGATTGACCGCTCCACTAACTTGCCGGATGTTGTTACGAAACCGCGAAAGTTTACGTAAAATAGCCAAATAAGTGCGGTATGACCGCTACAAACGAGTCAAGTGTCATAATAAGTATTTATTCATGTGTTTTATAGGAGTCTTTTTTATATCTTCAATAAACATTAATGCCCAGTTGCAGAAATCATTCATTTACCAAATTTGAAGAACCATTAACGTATAATTAACGTTTTTTAATCAATCGGGATACTTTATTTCGAATTAATGAGATTAATAATCCATCAGTTTTAATGAACGTTTCTGCAACTCAGTATAAGACAACTTACTTTTCCAATCAGAGATTATTAAATACAAAATTATTTAATAAAACAATAATTAAGTCTCTTTAACCGATCTTTTTGAATTTTTTTCTTTCACGAAAAGGAATCGAAACGAATCAATCGATTCATAAAAAATCTCCAAGATGATCTAGACTGCTGAAAAAACCTGCATCTCTTAGTTTCAGAACTATATACCCACCATGACACTCCATAAAAAGTTAAAACTTCACGAATCTGTTTTTTTATCCCTTCCCTAGATTTACCAAAAATCGCCTTACTCTCTTACCGTTTTTCTTTTCGAAAAAGAATGGAAGAATTTATTTTAATTTTTTTTTTTTCGATAGAATCTAGAAAATAGACCTACAGTATTTTGTGCAAGTCCGTAAAAAATGGCCAATTTTTTAAAATAGATAATAAATTTAAATGCCAAAACAAATTCAAAGGAGCGGTTTTGCCGCCGCTTTTGACGTAATAAACCCAAGCCAATTATATTGTAACCAAAGAAACTTGTTGGGACGGATTGCATATTTGGACAATGATTTCGATAAAAATAAAAATATAGGGCTTTTTATTTTTTAAGGAGATTCATTTAAAATAATTAGGGAAAAACGCTGTACAAGTCCATTGAAACCACCTCCAATTGACTTAAAATGTTTTTAAGATGATCGAGACTGCTGAAAAAAAGCTGCATCTCTTAGTTTTAAAACTACGCTCTATTTTTTGAACGGTATAAGATAGAGGGTTGAAACGCAAGGCGACTTATTCAGTCGGAATTTGTAATATTACATACTTTTCAAACATATATAATTTTTAGTTTCGACTCTAGAAGCTAAAATTTAAGTCTTCAAAAACTACCTCTAACTTGAAAATGACACCCCATAAAAAAATAAAACCTCACGAATCAGTTTCTTTCCATTCCTTTGCTAGAACAACCAACAAAAATCGCATTTCTGTATCTTACCATCCTCCTCAAAAAAAAATATTAACGCGAAACCAAATCGATGAATTTATTTTAATTCTGAAAAAATTGTATTTTTTTTTTTTGAACTGTAGAATCTAGAAAATTAAAACCACCCTTAACTGACAATTTAAACTGCCGAAAAAAGCTCCATTTCTTAGTTTCAAAACTACCCTTTTTATGTGATTTATTCTTTTATGAGAAAAAATACAAGAAATTTTAAAATCATCAATTTTTTTCAGGGGAAAATCAAATATTAATAGTTATTCAAGTGTCGAAAATTTTGTCGCTGAAAACATTCAAAAAAAGTCAAAAAATTGTGTTATCATCAAAACAAAGAAAAGCTTCATTTTAAAGAGAAAAATTTCAAAAAAAAGCGATCGAAATTTCATAAAAATTAATACAAGGTGGAACCTCCACGATTATGAATTACTTCCCAACATCGATTTGGCAAATTCGAAATTAAAATGTCTAGTTCTTCATATCATATGTTTGATGTTAAGTCCACAAGTGTTCAATTGGATTTAAGTTAAGAGACGGAGCAGACCATGGCAAAACGTTAATTCCATTGTTGAGTAAAAATGCGCGCACTACCCTGGCTGTATGTTTCTGTTTCTGTGACAAATGGAAGAACAACAGATTCGAGAATGTTATCATGGTACCAAACTGCAATCAAATTGCCATCTAACGAAACGAGTTGAGTTCTTACTTACTCTTAGTCTTCTAGTGTCCGACGGCAGACCAAACCGACTATCATCGGTAAACAAAACTAAGGCCTTTTCTTACTGTTGTCAGTTTACATGTTGCTAACCCCGCAGTAATCTGATTGCGCGATTCTCCCTTGTTAAAGCAGGTACGTCTTGCAACCAACTTCATACAGTCAGTTGCAAAAGTTTGGTCACTCACTAGAACGTTGTGAGCATTATGTAGTCGATTTTCCATTTCTGTCGCCGTTGTGCTGCGATTCCTTAAGACTCGCAGACGGAGAAATCGGTCCCGATTTGTGGTGGTTGACCACGACTTGTTTTCTAACATCACCATCACAATCGATTCATAACCATTTTGCCAATATTGAAAACATTAGCAACCGTTCTTTGAGATAACCCTACTTGGAGCATCCCAGTAATATGCAACTGGGTATCACGATCTAAATATTGTTTTCTTGAACTCATTGAAATTTAAAAGAAATCTATTTTTATCGAAAATTTGAAACAGATAACAGTGAAGTTTTCGATCCTGTTTGTAAAAAATTATTTATCATCTTAGAACTCTCTGCTAATAAAAAAATAATACTGTATTGTAATGAGTGTATGCAAAATTGAATATTAAAGCCAACATGGATTGAAGTCTACATCACTAGACACAGTTTTAGATTATTTCGATTTTGAGAAAAACCAAAAATTAACAATTATATTTACACAGAGTATTTTCAATCACTTCAGACTCGGTCCATTGCATTGAAAACAACAACTCCAACTATAAAATTAATGTAATTATAACGTAAACAGGATTCACTTATGTAATCCATTGAGAATATCATTTGACGAATGTGATGACAGAAAACAATTTCATAATAACAAAAAGTTATTATTAAAAAACGTCTATTAAATAAATGATTAATAGCCGAGGTGATTTGCCTTGTGGTTATTGACGAAATAAAAACAAAATAACACTGATTTGAATGTTATTGAATGCTGAAAATTCCAAGCTTTTTCATTGTTATTGTATACTTTTCAAGTGAGTAAAAGCTATCAATAATAAACTGTGTAAAGTTTGTTTTCAATATCTAGCCGAAAAAGCTATTGTGAAATTTCTGCTCCAATAAAAACACAATTATCTGGATTAAATTTACTTCTAGTTTTTGTATTCTATTTTACATTTATTTAGCAAATCGTTGAAGCAAATGACGTCAATCGCTTTATAGGGAAATTTTAGAAGTTGGAAAGGAACACGAAGACTAGTAAATTATTATTTGGTGTATTTCCCCAAGCGTGTATGCTCTATATTTGGAAAACTGGCAAAAGTTTTCCAGTTTAAATATCTAAACTAACATTTTTTTAATAAGCGCTGATCCTCAAATATGAAAAAGCTAGTCTCATCAAATTAATAATCCATCGGTGGAAAATTAATTTAGGAGTTAATTAAACCCGCAAACCTATTTCTGTGTTAACCGCTAACAACATCAGTGGAAATTACAGCCATCACATTCACAAAGAAGTAAAAGAGGATTGTGTCAACTGGTGTAGTAATAACATTTTTCATATGCAAAAAGAAATCTTGTTAAAATTGTCACAATTTCTCATATTTTTTGCAGACATCAACGATCATTCAGGAGCAATGACACACTAACATAAATGTAAAATTAAGACTTATTTACATTGTTTTTATGTTAATATTTTTTTTTAATCGAAGATAAATTTTTTTTGCACTGAAAGTATTAATCCAGATATGGCAGATTCCTAACTCTTTCCACATTTTGCAGAAATAATCAAATACTGAAAAAAAAATCGCAACTCCACGCCATTTGAAAGAAATTCCAGAAGATTCCATAATCTTTTCATCTGTGTTTTTTTTTTCTTTAAATCCATTAACACCTTGAACCCATTGTGTGGCATTTAATTAATCCACTCCGATTAAAACGCAATTAAGTATCATCTTCATAACACAACGCACTTCGCAGCCACCATAATAGCAACTCTAGCTTGGATGACCGACGGCGAGGTGGACGGGAGTAAAGCGAGCGGTGTCCTCGTGACGTCAAGCGGAGATCCGGGTCGTGTGGGGTATACAAACGGCACAGCACGGCAGGCAACGTTTGGGTCGCTGAACCACAACTACGAGAGAGTCGATGACGGACCTCCGCGACACGGACGGACGATGCTTCTGACCTACTCGAAGAAGACGGATAGAAACGACTGCTTTTTTTTATTTCTTTCACTACATTTCGCGCGAAATTTTGAAAAAAAAACTTTTATTACAAAAACCAATAAATCCAAGTATCAGCAATGGAAAATTTGACCTTAAAGTTTTCTAAATAAGTCTTTTTCATTCATAGCTTTTACTGCGGTCATAAAGCTGCAGTGCATTTAAGATCCGGTTGGCTTTCGCCAAAGGATGCGGCAAAAAGCCAATATTAACAATTTACGTTAATTTGTAAATTGTGAAAAACAGATTGCTTTAAAAAATGAAAAACGTTTTAGCTTTTTTATGCCGAATTAATTCTACAAAAATATAATTAAATAGGTGTCAAATTGCTCATTGTTTTACATCACCCAAACATTATTCCATGTCTAATTTATGCACTTTCTATCTTGATATAAATCATGCAATATGTATGAATTACTCTTTTTTCAATGTCAACAATCACAATACATAATTAAAATCCTACTGGTCTTAAGGATTACAGCAGCAATTGTCAAGGATTCATCATTATAAAGAAGAAAAAACCACTCCTTCACAAATCCAACATGAAGAAGTTAATTTTATTTAATTATACAACGGTGCATTTTAATAATAAACGTGATTTGATCCTTTCGAAGTGTTCTAATATTAACTCTTACAAATTAAACATATTTGATTATACTAAGCGTTTATTATACTTAATCTAATTGAGTACATCAATTATATAATCATTATCAACGTCAAATTCAATTTGAAAATAAATCGATCATTTTAAAAGACACTTTCAATATTTCCAATTTAAAAACTAAAAAAAATTATTGCTTCAACTTGTGGAAATTAACAGTTTCTTGTATTTAGTCACGAATGAATGTTTAATTAAAACAGAATATAGGGAATTATTATTTTCAAATTATAATTTTTGTTTCTGAGTAAAATGAACAACACATTCTGGAAATACCAAAAGCTCAACATTTTTCCTACAACAAAGTTTCTTCTAAAACTGAAACTGAAACTCAATCAATTAATAGTACAAATTCAAAAGTCGTGATATAATACCACAAACCAATCCCATCTTCGATTCTTTATACAAGACATAACCATTAATTACGATTTGTTCCTTTCTAATATTTTTTTAATACTTTCAAGTGTACAGGATGGTTCGTATTCGATGGTTTTCATAGGCTTCTCATATATCCGACTATTACACAAAAAAACGAATGGTACATTCCCGTGCTAGTTTTTTAAAACAAATTCATTGTTTTAATCAGTTTTGCGCTATAGTCTTTTGTTTTGAAGTTACAGCGCTTTTTTGATTTTTTTTTTTTTAGATTTCGATAGAATTCGGTAATTGTTTTGTTTTTAAACTTATTCAAAATGTTAAAACATTTCCGATTTTTACACAAAATAGAATGACGTAATTGAGAATTTTTGTATATTCGAGATATAAACTGAAGTTACATTTTTTGAATGGAGTACATAGTTGGCCATGATGTTGAAAAGATTGTTTTTTTCGGTTTACGGAAATGTCACACTAAAAGAAATATAGAAAAATGTTTCAGATAAAAGTTTTCTCAAATTTAATGATGTATATTTGTAACTTAGTTTCTAATATACTGAGTGTTCAATTTAGTCTGTGCATTATTACTTTTTTGGATTCCTTATTGAATATTATACATTTTAAAGTTTGTTCAAAAACTAAGTAAGCTGAAAGTCAATTTGTTTCAGAGTTCAATAAAGCAAGGATGACACTACCAGTTGTAATAACCCATATTCCTTCATTTCCAATATATGTCACATTATTGATTTTCAAAGATAGAAATATTCATAGACACTTTGATTTTCCTCCAGTGTGACACACCCTGTGTAGTTGAGATGTTTCCTTAAAAAATATTGAAAAAATTTCAAAACAAAAATAAAAAAAATCATAGTCGCCTCTGGGAGGGGAAAGAGTTTCAAAAATATTCTGAGAAATGAATTCAAAATTACATTTTTTTAGATAGAATAGTATGAGAGATTACGAATTAAAAAAAAAAAATTTCTTTTTTCAAAATACCATAATTGATTTATGCTTTTCCAAAATTTTCATTGCTTCACATTCTGAAAACTCAATGTTTCCTTTCATTTTTCTTGTAAAAAATTTGGGCTTTGATTGATAAAATTTACTCATAGTTCTAATTTTTTTAATTTTTCTATAGTATTCTTTAGGTTTTGATATTTTTTATTGCATATCATAAAACACTTTATAATGTCATATTTTTCAAAGTTTTAATAATTTTTTATATCTTACACAAAAAAAAAAAACAAATACTAATAATAACATTTACATTTGTAAATAAAGAAACAAGATATTTTGACTTTGATTTTTTGCTTCCAAAGGCTACTATGATTTTTTATAGTTTTCCAACAAAAAATTAATAATTGTTAAAAATATAAAGAGAAAACATCTAAACTATATATTTTCGTAAATAGAAAAAATAACATTTCAGTCATGGCCAACTATGCGTCTCATTTGAAATTTGATTTATATCTTGAAAAATAAAACAAATAAAAAAAAATAGTTACGTCAATCTAATCTTTCAGATATTAAATAAGTTCAAAACTAAAGAAAATACGCGCTGTAACTTCGAAACAAAAGACATTAGTGCAAAACTAATTAAAGTATCAAATTTGCCCCAAAAACTAGCACTAAAATGTATCATTTGTTTTTTTGTGTAATGGTCGATTATACGAGAATCCTATGAAAACCATCGAAAATGAACCAGCATGTATACTGAACAAATGTAATTACAAACTGACATGATAATACGCCATTAAGAGGAAGAAAAAATAAATAAATAAAAATACGCACATCTGTTACTGTTTATGTGTAATTTAGTAAAATAATTAAAATTTTTAACCTTCGTATATCAAGGTCTAAGAACGCATGAATATAATACTGTCAAAACTTTAATTGAAAAATTCAACTAGTAGTAAAAGATTATCATATAATAAAATAGATGATATCATTTCTGTAATGAGTGTTGTATGTAAAATAACAAGAAGAGGAGGCATAATATTACAATAAATATATTAATGCCTTGGAATATGATTTCACTTTATAATGATGTAAAGATCGATTATCTATTATTGTTATGCTAAAAATAGGTAACTGTTACTTTGTTTTTTTTAGATCTAGATTGATGGCTGTGAAAAAAATATGTCTAGATTGTTCTATAAATAATTGATTGTTGAATTAAAAAAATAAATAGACAAAGAAACATTTCACCAGATTTTGCCTTAAAAGTGGGTGTTAAAAAATAAATTGCAATAAAACAATCAAGTTTGATTTGTTTTCTGTCAATGAAATGAAAAATGACCAATAGAAAATCAAATGAATCATAGCACAATCTCATTGTAGTTTTTACTCTCTTTCCCGCTACTTTGATTTAACTTCTGTCAAATGCTACCTGTTTTGCATATTAAATGAATGTGGAAAACAATAAACTTCCAAGTAATCACAGCTGTGGTAATTCCTTGCCCTCAACATGTCCTTCAAGTTATAAACATGAAGTGATTTATTAAAATCGTTTATAAACTTCCCGATTTACCGGAAATAATAAATTCAGACAGGTGAACTTGCGAAATATCGATAATAAAATTTTCAAATAAACTTCCTACACGGACTGTAAATGTTTCAGCAACTGAAGAATTATCTTTCTAAAATTCAAAGCTTTATATTGATCAATACATTGCTAGTTTTTTGAGACAAATTCAATATTTTAATTAATTTTGCGCTAATGTCTTTTGTTTTGAAGTTACAGCTCTTTTTTGATTTTTTTGAGATTTCGATAGAATTTTGTAACTTTTTTGTTTCCAAACTTATTCAAAATGTAAAAACTAATTCTGATACCGATTTTTACTCAGAATAGAAAGACGTAACTGAAATTTTTTTTATATCTTCTTATATTCGAGATATAAAATAAAATTACATTTTTTTAAATGTAATTAATATTTGGTGATGAAAAAAACGAGAATATATAGTTAAAATATATTTTCTCAAAAAATATGGAAAAAATTTCAAGTTTTCGGTATAAAATTAAAAAAAACACCTCAGGGAAGCGAAAGAGTCTCGAAGATATTTTAAGAAATGAACTCAAAATTATATTTTTTCAGTTAAAATAGTAAGGGAAATTATGAATTTTAAAAAAATATTTTTTTTATTTAAATTTACCTCCGAAAAAAAATCTAAAATACTGTTTGAATTATTATCTCACAATAAAAATCGTGTAACTCGATCTTTCACAAAAAAACTTTTTTGCCTCATTAAGGATGTCCGTAATATCTATTGTGTTTCGCATAGATCAAGGTTTCTTCGTCTCTGAAACATGACACACCATTACCATTCAAATAACAAAACAATTAAAATTTTTCGACTTCAGTAATAGAAAAGTAAATTTCCGGTTCAAAAACTAATAAAAATTCGAAAATAGTAGTGTGCTTTCCCTATGTGGTTCTTCTTTGAATCTTAACTCAACATTTTTTGGTATTATAATTACTTATTCATAGAATAAATTATTGAAATATGTTAGAAATCAACTTGTAGGCGTTCGCCAGGTGTAATCGTAAATTTAAAAAAAAAATGGCATAAATCTTCCATTGTATTATAATCCTTAAAATGCTGTTAACAGACTGATCAATTTTGATATAAAATAGTTTAAACACAGTCAATAATAAATTGTCTCCATGCACGGGCCAACAACCGCAGTCGTTACGGTATCACTTCCAAAAAGGGGCCAAGTCGTGACGTAACGGACACGGAAGTGGTCCATAACTATGGACCAGGATGCGTCTTTTTATACATTTCAATTCCAACCTTCAGCTCGCTCACCTTTCACCGACAACTGGCCGTTATCCATCGCCTTATCGAGCCATTGAATAATATCAAACTATAGTGATTTGAAGAAAGAATAGAAAGAAAAAACTTTTTGTCGCAATGTTACGAATACAACAACATATACAAACACACGTTTATAAAAAGTAAAAGTGTTGGCCCAGTTTTGTGGGTCAGATCCGTGTCTACTAAGATGTCTTTCCCCTAACCCACATAGGTAAAACGTTCCGGTTTTGACTCTGCCTTACTGATGAGTTTTAAAGTAGAAAAGAAATATTTAACATAACAGTATTTCAAATAAGTTAGCCAATATAGTATCAAGAATTAACTCAGAGTTGTCTATTTTATGAAAATTAAACATTATATCTCATTGGAAATAAATAAGCTGTTACAGTTTCCTTCTATCTAATTACCAAAAATATTCCGACAGTTGCATATAATTTTTTGCATGATTTGAAAACAACACAAAAAAAATTCTGAGCTATTAGTAACTTTTGAAATGATTAAACACTTCAGTTTTTTTTTGTTCTGTTAATATTCTTCCAAGGTTTAGGAGACCAACTAAAAATGTGTTGTTATAAATTTAAATCGAATGTACGTTTTCACATATGTAAAATTAACTTAGCCATAGTCTAATGAATAATCAATACTTTTCCGGATTTGCAAATTCTAAGCGATAAATATAACCTGTACGATGGAAAGCAAGACAGTTCATTGGGGTCTTGAAAATAGAGATATCATATCCGCTAAGTTATATTCAGGTCAGGTATCAAAAACATCTGCAACTAATGAAACACTGATTTTAATTAATCAATTAATAATCTCCCCTCTTTCACATTAATAAATTTTTGCTCGACCCTGTAGATATTTACATCTTTAGTTGTTTATTTTGACATTTGTTACCACAGTAACTTACCTGAAGTCTATTGATGAGATCAGAACTTGGAGCTCTTTCACAGCCAACTGGGGCTAATGAATGCACTTCGAAACTAATAAAATCGTCTTTGGTATCGTTCTTGCAACGATTTTCTTCTAAACGTGCAGCAAATAACACTGAAATTCTGTCCAAATTCTCTAACAGAAGGGGCGTACAGGTGCCTTTTATTTTGACTGTGCCAAGAAACGTTGTACTCGTTGACATTTTCGCAAAAGCCCATGCTGGTTACATAGTGAACTTACGGCACAAATAGGCAGAGATTGTTGAAATTTTAATGATAGAAATAGGAAAAAATGCACTTTATTTATTTGAGGAACAGTTTCGCGCACAGCTGATAGACGACATTTTCGACTTATGTCATATGTCATTTTTTTGGGGAATTTGGGGCATCAGAACTGCCAATAGTAATAATAAATAAGAAAAAAATAATTTGTTTTTTAGATTTTTTAATACAATAATTTATAGTATTTTTATTAAATTTCAATCTCAACTTAACCATTGGAACAATTTTTAGTGTGCATTTCAATTATTATAAACAGTGAATTGTTGGTTGCATACCACATAATTTTGTTTTAATATACAGAGTATTCTAGTAAATAAATGAAGCTCATATTTTACCTCTAAATAATAAAATAATAAAAAATTCAAAAACGTATATATAAAATTTACTTACTTCTTATAAATATCTAATAATATTCTGCATCTTGTAAAATTATTTTCAAATTTACAGTGTCTCTAATATGAATTTTAACACAAAGTTATGTTTTAATGTAATCAAATACCGTTATAGATGTATTTATAGCTTTCAGTTTTGATTCTAAACTTATTTTTTATTAACTAATCTATTTTTTTGCAAAACCCAACAAATCTGTAAATGTAAGAGTTAGAGTAAAACATTACTTCGTACTGAAAAATAGGATTACCTAAGTGTCATCGAGGTAATACCTCTGACATCATTTTTCTATTATCTGATTATTGGAATGTTATCACTTTAAGATCTTTATCCGATGCGCGGATATAGATTGTTCCTTGAATTTAGATTTCAAGTATTTTATGTTAACCTATTATTTCTGAAATAGAGCACTTATCTAAAAATTGGAAAGAATTATCTCCGTATTTAGAACTAAGTGTAATTATATTTAGTGTTTAGTACTAGACTTCTTCAAAATCGATAGTTTACTTATCTCTTCCGTTTAACATGTCTGTGAGTATTAATCTTAAGAGTTAGAATAAAATAATTTAGAATGCGAATATAAAAATTCGAAAACTTGATTTAGATTTTATAAATTCAACATCTAATACTTTTGAAAAACATTTCTTAATTTTCGAAAACCAATTTAAAAAAAGTGGCATTGTTTTTTCTCGCTACGCTCGTTAGTGAGTCATTGAAAAATATACTATTAATCCACTCACAGATAATCAATTATAATCTACGTATTTATTTGCAGACTTTTGAATCTAAAGGTGGAGTACGAGCTAAAGGCGACTTTTACGAAGATTTAAACACCGTCAGCATTATTTTAAGTCTAATTAACAATAACAACATAACCGATTTTTATTTATCTTCAAATAAAATTATGGTAAATTTGATGACATAGTCATTGAAATTGTCGTCCACAATATCAAGCAAACGTACGCTTTACAGTTAAAACATTGCGACAAAGAAGCTTTAGGTGTTGAAAGACTAAAAGCAAAAGAAGGAAAATTTAGCTTAAACACTTACTTTAAATCCTATCAAACTTTGAAAGAAGATGTTAAAAATTTAATTTTTTTCACAAATTTGAAATGTGAATTACCAGACAATTTCACGTTTCAAATAAAAGACGAAGAATTAAAAATCAAGATTTATAAATTTTATCCAAAAGATGACTTGCAAATTTCTGATAAAACAAACTATTGTTACAAATTTGAAGTTGTTGAAGAAGTATTAAGTGCAAAAGCTTGTGCATATCAAAAGTTTTTCGATATTTTCTTGCTATATTGCAATCAGTATGATGTTAGCAATCTTAAGAAAAAACTTTCTGATGATTTTAAACAACAATTCAATTCCAGTGAAGCTGAATTTGAAAGATTTATCAAAATAATATCAGAATGGAATGCACAGAAGACTAAAAGAGAAAAACTCAGTAAAACATGGGTTAAAGAATTAATTTCAGTGAATTTTTTATTGTCACGCGTTCAACCAATATCTTTTGGTGTTATCGACAAAAATATGGAGATTTTACAGAAAGTAATGGATTTTTCTGTCAGAGTTTTTTGTCAAAACAAATCTTACGAAAAAGTTAAAAAACTGTGGGGTAATATTTTATTAGAATTTATTGAAATAAGAGAAATTAATCAAATCAGAAGAAAATATTTTGTTGATTCAAATTACATTAAAGATTTTGATTCAGTAGATGACAAAGTTTTGAGTTTACTTTTATGGTTGATGGGAAAAAGTCCTTTAATTGTAAAAGAAGATGAGACAGTACAAAAAATTTTACTTTTGTGTCCCAATAAAAGATTTATTTTATTGTACGATAAAATGTCACCGACTGAAAACAATGGTTTTGGCTTTAAAAATTTGTTTGATTTGCAAAAAAGTCCATCACTGTATCAAGAAGTCATCGATAATTTTGCAATTTCCATCCAGGGAAAAAATCAAGTTAAACTGAAAGATTTTATCGAAGAAAGTCAAGATTTTTTGAAAATTATCAAAACTGATGATTTATTGAATATGTCAGACGGTTCGTACAACATTGGAGAAGAAAAAGAAATTCTTCCAGAACCTTATATAGACAGATATTTATCACTCAATATCATTGATTCAAAATTTCTAGAACAAACTGGTAAAAACACCGTCATAATTATCGACAAAGTCAGTGGAGTAAATATTAAAAAAATTAAGGAAAAATTGAATTATCATAATTTCATTAATATTGATGAGTTTTTAAACCAAAAATTATTGAAAAAAACAAAATCAAGACAAAATTTAGAAGAATCGAATATCGGTTCGACGTTTCTCTTAGGTGACTGCAACTGCCAAAAATTCCAACAAATTTGTGTAAATTCTACGAATGTCCATCAGTTCAAATTAAGAGAAGATGGAAATTTAGAATGGATTAGAAGTGAAGGCAATCTTGATGATTTAAAAAAATATAAAACAACCGATTTTTTCACTGAAGAAAAAAAACTGTGGTCATCCGTTCCAAACAATCGCATCAATATCATAATAAGTGATCCAGGAATGGGCAAAACCGAGTTAATGAAAAGTTTTAAGAATAATTGTCTTTCTAATCTATGGACAATAATTCTTTATCCTAGAGATGTTCATGCTTTTACCAATAACAGTGAAAATTGGCCATTAGATAATTTTATGAAATTTCTATTTGATGAAAAATATAAAACTTTGGATAAGTCTGAGAAGCAATTTTTAAACTTTTTTATGAAAGTCAAGAAAGTTATATTTGTCTGGGACGCACTTGATGAAATCCCAAAAAATCATTTAGAAATAATTTCTAATCTAATTTTGCAAATTTCTGAAAAAGGTTTCTTCCAATGGATTACTAGTCGTCGACATTTGAAAACATATTTAGAAGCAAAATTCAAAACGTTATCGATAAAAATAAACCAATTCGACGAAAAAGAACAAAAGTTTTACATGAATAAACGTCTAACAAATTTTGGAACATCAGAAGAAATTGAAGAAGTGATTGAAAAAATTAAAACAACTTTTGTGTTGGTAGAACACAACGACATTCTTGGTATTCCTTTACAAATTTTTATGATTACTGAACTCTTCCGTCGACAACTTCAAAAGTATTTGGAAATGTTAAAATCACATTTTACTTTAACCGATCTGTATCACCACTTCATTGAAGAAAAATTCAACATTTACTATAGTGAAAGAGTTTGTTTAAATCAGCAAAATTTTCACGTACAGCAAATTATAAAAGATTCCAAAACGAAAACACTGAAACGTCACGAGAAATTAGCTTTAATCGCAATATTTCCTGAAAATATATTGTTAAAATTTATGAAAAATTCCGACAAGTACCTTCGAGATTTTGTTGAAAAAAACGATGTTTCTATTGGTTTACTAACAGATATAACGAATGGAATTCCAAGATTCATTCACAGTTCTTTTGCTGAATACCTAACTGCAGTTTTTCTTACCAAAAATTTAACTTTGAGTTGTGAATTCGAAGATATACTTTTTGATCAAAAATTCACTAACGTGAGATTTTTCTTCGATTTACTGTTAGCTAATGGATCACCTCCACATATTGCGGTTTTATACAAAAATTTAGATCTTTTAAAACAACATGAAAGAACTATTGGAATGTATAGAGATGCAAGAGGACGCAATGCTTTGCATTTGGCTTCGTCTTGGGGACCATCATATCCTCTTCTTTCTGTTAAAAAAGTCAAGAAAACTTATATTATAGACGACGAAAATGAATTTTACTCAAGTGGAGACCCATCTAAATATTCACAAATTATGAATTATTTATTAGAAAAATTAGACGTATTTGAGTCTGATTTGTTCTTCGGAATGAATTGCTTAAACTATGCTCAAAAAAGTTCCTGTTTATTTGCTGAACTCGGCATTGCTAAGAAAAAAAAATATAAAATTCCATCGCAAAGACTCATTAATATTTTATATTATTCTGCTAAGTTTGGATATGATGAAGCTTTAGATTTTTTAGCAACTGAGAGAGTGCCTTTTGTTATAACAAAAAAAGACGAAAAGTCTTTACTACATGTAGGTGCGTCCCATAAGAATTTCATATTGAAATTGTTGAAAAATAAAGTTTATCGAGAAAAAATTAATGCTAAGAATTCTTCAGCGAATACTGCTCTTCATATTGCCAGTTACAATAACTTCTACGAAACTTCTAAAATATTAATAGGAAGTAAAATAGATGTTAATGCAGAAAATAAACAGGGTATGACTGCGCTTTTTATTGCTTCTGCACTTGGTCATAAAGAAACTGTTGATCTTCTTATACGCAATGGTGCTGGTATCAATCATCGTGACAATGCAAGAAACACGCCCTTGTACATAGCTTGTCAGAAAGGACACTTAACAACTGTTAAATCTTTGATTTCTTGTGGTGCTAAAATCAACCAGTCTGAATGGTATGGATATACACCTCTTCATATAGCTTGTTATCACGGATTCTATGAAATAGTTAAACATTTGCTGATATCTGGTGTTGGAATTGACAGAAAAAACATTGATGGTTTTACAGCTCTTTATTTGGCATGTCAACAAGGTCATATTCTCATAGTCCAAATTCTTCTAAGTTTTCGAGCTAAAGCAAACTTGGTTAATAACAACGGCTTTGCACCCCTTCATGTAGCAGTTCAAAACGGACATGAAAAAATTGTTAAGTTATTAGTTAGAGCAAATGCAGTCTGCAATCTTCAAACAGTAGACGACATCACTCCATTATACATAGCATGTCAAAAAGGTTTTATCAAAATAGCAAAATTTTTGATTTCATCTGGTGCTAAAATAAATTGTTCTGATTATCATGGATTTACACCTCTTCATGTTGCAACTCAAGAAAACAATAACGAAATTGTTCGATTACTAATTAAGTCAGGATCTCTTGTCAGTGTTCCAAACCTTGAAGGTTTCACTCCTCTTCATATCGCTTCACACAATGGCAACCTTGAAATCGTCCAACTTCTTATTTCTTCAGGCGCTAGAATTAACAATGTGGATATATACGGTTTCACACCTCTTCATCTCGCTGCACAAAATGGTCATGACGAAATTATTCAACTTCTAGCTTCTGAAGGAGCCGCTGTCAACGCTGCTAATCTTAAGGGTTTTACTGCTCTCCACATCGCTTGTCAAGAAGGACATAAACAAGTGGTAACACTTTTGCTTTCTTTAGATGCTAAAATGAATCTTCCAAATAATGAAGGGTTTACACCCTTATATATGGCTGCCCAGAATGGACAAGAAAATATTGTGATGGAATTAGTTTTTAAGGGAGCTAATATCAATTTTGCTAACATTTATGGATTCACTCCATTACATATTGCAGCTCAAAAAGGTTATAAAAATATTGTTATATTCTTAATTGCAGCCAAAGCCAGAACTGATATTTTGACTAAAGATGGGTTAACACCTGGTGATATAGCTATAATAGAAAATCACCCTGATATTGCTGAAATGATTCTTTTCAGTAGTGAAGATTCAACTCTGAACAATTCTAGAATACATTAAAATGTTAATATTGACAATAAAACAGTTCAAAAATTTAGTATAAATTCGAGTTCTTTTCTATCCATCCACTCTCTAATGTAAATTTTGAAAATTTGGATGACTTAAACAGGGATTGAAAAGTAGGAGATTTGAAATAGTTCAATTTGGCGGAAATAAGTGGGCAACATTTTATAGTCAAAAAAAGACGAAACATCCAAATAAGTATCTTCGTCGGAAATTTATTATTTTTATAATTAAATAAAAAATTTCGTTTTTGTCACAAGTGTCACTTTCGTTGTCAAAAATGCAAGATTGCTAACATTCCTTTTTTTTAGACGGATATTAAACAACTCGAGTTTAGAGCTAAAAGTAAAAACCCTGCAGAAAAATTACTGTTTCCTATGATTCCTTGGAACATTTTAAAATTTTTTGAGTTTTTTTTTTTTAGATTTTTTAATAACTTATATTTGCAATTTTTTGATTTTTGAAAATTTTTTGATCTTTTAAGATTCTTTTATATTATTTGGGATTCTTTAATTCTTTCGAACTTTTTGAAAATCTAATCAGGTTGAGTAGAGTAACAAAAAAATCTTTCTCGAATCTATATGATCACATTTTCAATTGGTTAAAATACGATAGAAGAGTAAGCCCACAAAATGACTATCAAAATTGACAAATATTAGTAAGAGCTCAAATCGCGATTATTTATCTACCGGATTATGAATTTCTACATTTCTTAAGACCATTTTACTTGATTGGATTGAATCATTTATTATTATCGTTAAAATTATTGATGCAACTGTATCAAAATAATTCTGATCATGTGTTTATGTTAATTAATTCACTTATTTAATAATTTTTCCAATTTTTTGTAACCGTTGATAAGAATTATTTTATTGATTATAGGCAATATATTGTACAATAGAGTATTGCTAGTTGCCTATTTATTAAACGCAAAACATTTAAGAACAAAATATTATAGTTATTTTAGTTTTAATTTTATTCAAAAACATAAACACAGCAATTATAACTATTAAGCTTACAATTATAATAAATTGCGATTTAACAAATTTTTAATTTTTCAACATTTTCTGTTCATTAGCGATTCAATAATTGCCAACAATAATTGTTGGAACTTTTTATTTTTCCCCAAATAGCTTATATCTTTCTTGATGGAATTATAAAACTGATTTTCGATAGTCGAAGCATACAACTGTGGCAAACCCATTTCTTCAAACAAATTGAAAACTTTATTAACGCATTCAGGTTCAGGTCGACCGAAGTTCAACTCAAAAACTCTTCTTTGTGGTGGCGTTGCTTTTTGTAAAGCCATTACAGCCAGCCATGTACATTTACCTTCTTTAACATCGTTTTTGTCTTTACCACTGTCTGTTTGTTGGCCCCAGCAATCTAAAATATCGTCCTGAAAATATTTTTGAATTATTTTTTTCTAAAATTTTTATCTTTTACTTGTATCTGATAAAAATGTGACATTTTTCTGTAAATAGCTCTAGCTTGTTTATGCATTTCAGAATCATAAATGTTAGCCATATACATGGATAAACATATAGGTAATTCAAAAGTATAAAATCCTGTTTTATATTCAGCAATGTAAAGGAATCGTTCCATTGTAAATTTTTCAAGATTTGGTTTTCCGCGAATATAATTCATAGCGTCTAAAGCCTGACCTTTTGATGTTTTTCGTGAAATATCATGGAATAAGTTAACAGCTGGTAGGTAACAATGGTGGTTTGAAAAGTGTTTTCGGAGCAAAGTATAAACGCCTTGTTCTACTAAAAACGCATCATTGATAGCATTTACTCCGACGTCTTCTCGTAAATGCCAGCAAGGAGCGCCACGACGGACTTTAGCTTGATCCATAATATCGTCAACCATTACTAAGAACCCTTGAAACTTAAATCGAACAAAACTTTTTATTTAAAATATTTTGTAAATTGAATTACCACTTCAAGAGTCCAAGCCATTACATTTGATAATTTTACATTTTCAGGAGTTAAATTTTTTTCTAAAGTTTCGTAAGCAGCAATTGATATGTAAGAACGCAATCTTTTGCCATAAGGTACGACATAACGAAGAACTTCAGAGTAGTGTTTATTAACATCAGGTAATTCTGTACTTTCTTCAGCTTCTGAAAGATCTTTAACAATGTTTGGAAAAGCATTCATAAATGCTTCTACTCGCTGTTGTGAAAGCAGACGTTCAATATTCCATGAAGTGCCAGGACCAGAAATAGTACTTAAAAAAAAAATTAAAAGTAAATTTTCTAATTTTTTCTTACCTTGAAGATGTTGAAAATTTTTTAGCATTATGTTTGAGATTTATTAATAAATTCAATTTAGCTAATGAGCTTTTAAAGTTTCTGGAAATGTGTATTAGAGGCATAGCGTTTATTCTACTATGAAAAATTATTAAAATATAAAATTTATAGTCCACATAAGCAACGCAAAAAACAGGATTCTTGTTTTATTTTTGTAAATAATTATTTGAATATTAATTCAATGACGTGAAAATCGAGTAACAAAAAACTGAATTTTTATTTATACATTTTTGCAATTATTTGAAGGTCTGTTTACGTTGATAATGAAAATTTTATGTTTGAAACTGCAAATTTTTTTGTAGACATATTTTGACATTATTAAAAAATTCTATTAATTTTGACGTTTTTTAGTTTTTCATGACAATGCCGATATATCTTCTATTTCTTCTTATACCTTATATTGTGGCCTTAAATATGGCAGATTCTTCTTTCAATATTTATTTGCCTAGCTTACCATTCAATTTTAGTGAGATTTTCATTAACAACAAATCTATTCAACAAATAGTAGCATTGACAGATTTTGAAATCTATAATTCAACAACCGGAGATCTAGGGCTGATGCAACACAATCAAAAAGAAACAAATATTCCTGATACTTTTGATGCTAGAAAGACATGGAAAATGTGTGAAGATTTGATAGGTGCTGTACCAGATCAAGGAAACTGTACTAGTGGCTGGGTAAAGTAATCTAAAGAAAAAAAACAATTTATTTGTTGATATATAGTCAAATTTTAGGCTTTTAGCACTACTTCTGTGATGACAGATAGAATTTGTATAAATAGTTATGGACAAAATAAGAAAAGAGTATCACCTGAAGATTTATTAAGCTGTTGTTTATCATGTAGAGAATATGTAAATGGCTGCTTTGGAGGAAGTGTAATAGGAACATGGAGATTTTGGGAAACACGAGGAATTGTCAGTGGAGAGTTTTACAAAGAAGAAGAAACAAAATTAGAAGTATAGAAAAACTTATTTACAACTTGAATTCAAATGATTTTTGATAGGGTTGTAAATCATATTCTACTAATTCTTTTATTAAGGGTGTTGCGTCAATGTGTCAATATAATTGTACAAATACTAATTATACAAAAAAATATTTCAAAGATAAAATTCGTGGTTTACGCGTTTATCATATTCAAAAAGAAGTAGATCAAATTCAGTTAGAAATTATAAGAAATGGACCGGTTGTTGCTAAAATGAAAGTTTATGTTGGTTTTGTTATTTACTCAGATGGTAAGAAAAAAATGTTTCTTCTGTCTTTACATTTTTTCATTTTTTTTAGGTATTTATTTTAATAATAATAAAAGAGAAAGGGTAATTGGTTATCATTTTGTGAAATTAATTGGTTGGGGTAGAGAAAACGGCACTGATTATTGGTTAGGAGTAAACAGTTGGGGAAGTAGTTGGGGAAATAATGGTACTTTTAAAATACTCAGAGGCCAAGACGAATGTGGAATTGAGAGTTCTATAACAGCTGGAAAATCAACTAAAAAATTAGAAGACGGCGAATCTTTTTCTGGATTTGATTCTCCATCAGTGTTTCCTCAAATTGTATTAATTGTTTTAATTTTATTTGTAAGCTGACGTTGCACATTTTTATTCAGGGTGAGTTTTTTAAAAGTATATTTTCGTTTTATATCAAAAGTAATAGTCTTACAAAAATTAACTTTTGTCATTATAAACTATATTTTTTTCTCAATGCATATGAATTTTTTGACTACTCCTTTCAACGAATATTAATTAATTAATATTAAATGATTAGAAGTTTTTTTTATTTTTTAATATTTTTCATCATGTTTTGGAAGAAACAATGCTGAAGTATTGTATTGTATGGTGCAATTTGGTCTAACATTCATTATTTTTGTCAAATATTAACACTTTTAAAATTGGAAAAGAAAAACTCCATTTTTTTCAAAAAAGTGGAAGGTAAGAAGCTCAAGGCTGGGTATCTACGGCATTATCGAACAATACCAATACATTATGTGGCAACACTGCCACAAGATGTACATTATCAAATGAATAAATGTAAAGCTACTTAGAAAAAAATATAATTTTTTTGACTCAAAACAATAGTTCAGCGTTATTTCTTCCAGAATGTGATAAGAAATAAAAAAAATTTAAAAAAAAATAATTTAATATTAATTAATTAATATTTGTTTTAAGAAATAGTAAAAAAATTCACATGCATTGAAAAAAAAAGTTTATAATGACAAAAGGTAAATTTTTGTATTACTTTTTGATGTTAAACGAAAATATACTTTGAAAAAACTTAAAACACTGTATATTAAAGTATTTGGAGCCTAATTAGCATTCATTGTTATAGGTGAAACATTTAGAAAAATAAATAAAAATATTTTGGAGTGACGGCCAATATTTTCTTAGGGTTTCGATAGCAAAGCACCAGTCAGAATCACTCACCAATAAAATTTATTATTCAAAGAAAAAAAACTTTTTGTCTTTGTCCAATTGTCGGCTTATCGCTGAATAAAAACGATTTACCAACTAGAAACTCATACTCATGAAATGTATCATTTATGCAGAAATAAACTGCTCACTAAAAATTTTAATTTGAGGAAATTTATCGTTTTTAGGTTGAATAAATAATTAAAATTGTTCAGTGGGTTATATTATTATAAGTTGTCAGAAAATTTTCAACTATGTATTAGCTTGATGGTCTGAAAACTGTCATCTGCATTTGTGTTTTCAACTTAACCTCAATTTCTTTAAAATACATCAAAGGAAGCACCAACTTAAGGAAATGAAATACCAACTTAGCAAACATTTATTCCAAATTTTAGTGGGCAGTTATTTCTTTCTCAACTTTAAACAAAAAATTACCTGAATAGAAGTTTTGTTTAATGTTAGTTGTTATTTGTTTGAATCTGAATCAAAAGAAGTATACAAATTTTGCATCTTGAAAGTATATATTTCTATCTAGTTTTCATTCAAAAACAAATCTGTTTTTTTAACATATCTTCTACTAAATTTGTAGAAAAAACACATTCATATCTAGCCAAATCTGATGAATCTTTTTGTTGGCACTTCTATGACATTAGAAAAATCAAATCAATTTCGACATTATGTTTTTCTTATGATCGTATGATTAATTTGAAAAAATGCTGATGTATCTTCTATTTTCTCACATATCTCATATTGTGGCCTTAAATTTCAAAGATTTTAATATTGATGTGTCTTCTCTTTCATTTAATTTTAGTGATAGTTTTATCGAATCGAAGAAAGAAAAAGATCTAAGGATGTTGACAGATCAAAAGATTGCAAATCCACCAATAGGTGTAGAGATTGGAGTTTTGAAACACCAACAAGAATATATTGCCAATACTTTTGATGTCAGAGACTATTATGCTTTTTGTAAAGATTTGATAGATGTTGTACCAGATCAAGGCAATTGCACTGCCGGTTGGGTAAAGTAATAAATATATATATACATATATATCTGTTGAAACATTGGAATTTTAGGCTTTTGCTACCAGTTCTGTTATGACAGATAGAATCTGCATAAAAAGTTATGGAAAAAATAGGACAAGAATTTCTCCTGAAGATGTAGTAAGCTGTTGTTTATCATGCAAAATTTATGTGAATGGCTGTTTGGGAGGAAGTGTAAGAAGAGTATGGAGATTTTGGGAAACGCGAGGACTTGTAACTGGAGGATTTTACGCAGAAGAAGAAGCAAAAATGAAGGTATAATTTTTATTTATAATTCGAAACACTCTAATCATTTTTTATAGGGCTGTAAACCATACTCTAATAACTCTTTTATAAAAGGTGTTGCTTCATTATGTCAATATAACTGCACAAATTCCAATTATACTAAAAAGTACTTCAAAGACAAGATTCGTGGTAAGCGCGTTTATCGTATTCCAAATGATGTAGAACAAATTCAAATAGAAATAAAGAAAAATGGACCCGTTGTTGCTCAAATGGAAGTTTACGGAAGTTTTTTTCTATACTCAGATGGTAAACAGAGTGTAATTTAATTTTTCTCATCTACATTTTTTATGTTTAGGTATTTATCGTCGTCCTTACAAAGACTTGCGATTTGGCTGGCATTATGTAAAATTAATTGGTTGGGGTAAAAAGCAAGGCATTGAATATTGGTTAGGAATAAACAGTTGGGGAACAAATTGGGGAAATAATGGGACTTTCAAAATACTCAAAGGCAGGAACGAATGTGAGATTGAATCTAAGGTAACAGCTGGAAAATCGATCAGAGAATTGGAAGATGGAGAATTTTATTCTGGATTCGAGCCTCAATCACTGTTTACATTTTATCAATTTTTGAAAATATTATTAATTATTTTAATACCATTTTTTAGCTGAATTTATATTTTTGAATAATACTTTGTATAAAATAAAATTAAAAACAGACTGAGCATTTGGAAATTTTTTCATTTCAATGTCATAAAAATTCCCTACGTTTTTTTTTGTTAAAAAAAAGTGAAAATTGGAATAATCTGTCCTGAAATACGTGAGACAAATGGCTTCTTATAAAACTCCCATTATAATATACTATTAAAAAATAAGTTGCAATTATTAATAGATTTAAATAAATTTAGATAACAAAATTTTGGTGGCTTCTATTACCTTAGGAAACACATTCAAACTTCTATGGTTTGGCATATTTAGGTATTTAATTCATAATTTTTTTTGAGTTGGTATCTTGTGAAAATTTTTGTACAGTAAAGCCGAGGCCACAAAAAAAGGAAGAATCGAAGAAAGTGAGGAAAAATAGAATAATGAAAACAGTTAAAATAAGATTGACTTCGAATTGTTCGAAAACAAACGATTTAATTTTGTCTCTAAGTGATAAAAAGATCAGTGATTTACGTAAAGCAATTTACAAAAAAACCAACATAAAAGTTTCTAAACAAAAACTGTACTTTGGAGGAAAAGAAGTAATTTTCTTACTATAGTATTATAATTAAGTTTACACAAAAAATTTCTTTACAGTTATTATCTTGTCACAATTTATCGGATTACAAAATCAACAACAATGATGTTATCCAATTGATAGTTGAAGATGATACTAAAAAAAAATTACAAATTTCTGATACTGATAAGAATAAAGTTTCAAATGCTTCAAGCAAATATTATAAAATTGGAGACGCAGTGGATGTTATTTACCAAAATATGTCAGCTTGGTTTGAAGCAAGAATTATCAATATTTTCACAAAAAATAACAAATTGTGTGAAGATGATTTGATATTTGAAGTTGTTATGGACAGAAAAGAAAAAACAGCTTCTATTCAAGTTGGATTTAAAGATATCAGACCACGATCTTTTTATGTTTATAATAAATCAGAACTTGCACTTGACATGTCTGTTTTTGTTAATTATAATATTGAAAAACCAAAAGACACTGGTTACTGGTAATTTTGTTATTTAGATATATTCGGATGTATTCTCAAGTACAATTTTTAGGTACGATTTCAAAATTTGTAAGATAAACTGGAAGAAGTACATTTTGATTGGAACTCTTTTACTTGCACCATACAACGATAATATAATTAATTGTAAAATCAAACTGAGTTCTAAAATTATGAGAATTGAACAACCGTCACTTCTCAATTCACGAAGTGAAGAACAAACAAAATTTCATTTAAGTATAATCAACTGAAAATTTTAAATGTTTATGCATTATTTTATGTAGGGAAATTGGCTGTATATTGTAAGAAATGTAAAGATGTGTCTTCAAAAAACTGCAAGGATTGTAGTTGCAGAAATTGCGGCGAGAAGAAATCGATAGATAAATTGCTGGTTTGCGATGAATGTGAAGATACATATCACTTATTTTGTCTTAATCCACCATTACTAGAAATACCAGAAGATCCGGATTGGTGATTTTTGTTTTATTTTATTGTACCTATAACTATTTTTTTTTTATTATATTAGGTATTGTCCAAAATGTAAAATTGATAAGAATGAGATAATACAATCTGGAAAAAACTTGGAAAATGAAAAAAGATTAATACCCAGCAATTATTTTGGAGAAATTTTTGGTGTAGAAGTTGGTGAATGTTGGAACCATAGATCAGAGGTAAATACATACAATAAATAAATAAATGTGTTGTTAAAAATAATCAAAATAGATGTTTCATGTGCATGGCGATTTGAATTCAGATATTCACAGTGATTCTAAAGGTGTTTACAGTATTGTCATAAGTAAAGACAAAGTTTTTAACAATAGTGAAAATGAATTTTATTACAAAGTATCCACAAGGACAAGAAAAAAAACTATTGGCCTTAAAAACATTCTTGAAGATTCTGGCGAAATCATCAAGTAATTTAGTATTTCAGTTTCACTAAACATAAAATTATAAATTATTTTCAGAAGAATGTGTTTAAATTGCAGCAGAAATGCAAGATTTGACAAAAGTTTTGGAAAATCCAACGCTTCTGCTCAACCTATCAGGATAATAAAAAATAATACAAAAAGCATCTTTGAATATGATGGCTTATATAATATAAATGAATATTTTCCGTCAATTAATTCAGATGGATTTATTTGTTGGTGTTTTTTTATGAGAAAAAATAATTTATCAATTATAGTAATATTTTCTTTTGTTTAATAAATCGGTATGACTATTATGTATTTTATAGGAAAATCGAATTTTTTTTGAAGAATTTAAATTGGATGGAAAAATTTTAAAAGTCATAAATGACGATTTGGATAATAAAGAATTATGGAATGAATGTAAAGAAGCTGTTGTTAATGGAAAAAATCAATTTTTGTCGATTGTAAAAGAGTGTTTTACTTGTGTTTGTTGTTGCAATATTGTACAGATGCCTGTTACAACAAGATGTAAACATAATATTTGTTATGTAAGTTAATTTATGCTCATTTAATTTTATAATTTTATTTATTTCTCTTAGGAGTGCTTACAGAGATGTTTTATGTCCGAAATATTTACTTGCCCTAACTGCAGACTACAATTAGACAAAAAGTTTAAATTTAACATAAACTTGAAGTTAGAATTAGCTTTGAAAACAATTTTTCTGAATATGTAATTCCATTATTAATAAAAAAATCGTTCAAATACATTTTTTTGAATTATTTTTGTGTTGTATAAAGGGTTGCCTATAGATTTTTGTTATAGGTTAGATTAGATGACGTTAGCTGTCACAAATATCAACAAAGCTTCCAAAAAAATTAAGAAACACCTCAGAAAAACATTAGTCTTTTTTTAGACTTTTTTGACCAAGGTTGGGTTGTTAATACAGTTTTTTTGTCAACTTGTGATGTAATTATACAGTCATGTCTGCTCCACATCATTTCATGCAAGGTTTAAACACCCAACAAGCAGCTTTACGAAACCAATTTTCTGCAATGCAAAATTCAATGGGTAACAATATGCAGAATCAATTGGGAAATCAAATGCCAGTTCATATGCAAGCTGCAATGGGTAATCAAATGAATAATCAACTGATAGCTCAAATGGCTTCAACTTTAAGTAATTCTGGTTTAAATTCAACAATGCAAGGAAATAATCAAATGATAGGGCAATTAAACCAACAGTATAATATGACTACTGGAAATCAAATGGCACAACATCAAACAAACTCAATGCAAATGCAACAGAATTCAATGGGTAAGAAAATAGAAGAAAAAAATTGTATAAAATGTTTTTTTTTTTAGAATTTTCAGGCAACTTACAACATCATGTAATGCAAAATAACCAACAGCAAGTAATGCAACAGAGTGGAGCTGGAATCACGCCAACACCTCCAGTACAAACTCAACAACAACAACAACAACCACAGCAACAGCAGCAGCAGCAGCAGCAACAACAGTCTAAAGAATTCAACACTGCATCTTTATGCAGAATAGGACAAGAGACTGTTCAAGACATTGTCAGCAGAACTCAAGAAGTGTTTCAAACATTAAAAACAATACAAGTTTGTAATTTTGACTGTTTTGGTATCAATAAAGTAAGATTTTTTAGCCTCCAAATGGAACTTCGCAATCTTCTAATGCAAGTAATGAGAAGAAAGCAAAAGTGCAAGAACAGTTACGTACTATTCGAGTTTTATTCAAAAGATTACGGCTTATTTATGAAAAATGTAACGAAAATTGCCAATTACAAGGAATGGAATATACTCATATTGAAAGTTTGATACCATTTAAAGATGAACATGATCCTAAACATGACGAAAAGAAAAACTCTGAAGCGTATAGATTGGCTTGTGAAGAATGCAAGGAAGTAGTCGAACAAGTTATTCTGAAAAATAAACAATTAAAAGATGTTATTGACCATTTGCGAAGAATCATATGGGAGATAAATACTATGTTAACAATGAGAAGATCTTGAATTATTTATTATTCTTAAATACATTTTTATTATCCAAATTGAGAAGCAAAATGTTTTTGTAAACATGGCTGGCATATGCCTCCATCCACTGTTAAATCTTCACAAATATCACATTTATCCATTAAATTATTTGTAAGAGCCTCAATTTCTTCCAGGCATGTTTTCTCATATTCAGCACTTTCTTCTTCAAGTTCTACGAGTTTCAATTCTAATTCCAAATCTTTTAAAAAACTATTGATATCATCTTCTTGAAGTATGTCTCTTTGATCTAAAGTAGCTAAAATTTCTTTTTTCAAATTGTAGAGTATTTCATAAGTTAAATCATCATCATTTAAATTTCTAAGACTATCAACAGACTTTATTCTCAACACTTTGAACTTGTCAATTAGTCGCTACAAAACAAAATTGGATAAATTTCAACAAAAGATTGTTGTTACCTGTCGTCGATTATTTCTTTGTTCACTAACGCTTCTTCCTCGGTTTTTTAAGCCTTTTTTCAACAATTTAGATCGATCCAAAGTAGAACACATTTCAAATGCACCAAGTTTAGTAAAAGAAATATTTGAAATAATCTAATTGTCTCAATGATTCTTTTACAAAAAAAAACGTTAGTTCGTTTTTTCCAGTCTATTTTCCATTTAAATTTTCACCTGAATATTTGTATACAAACACATATAACCTCAAAGTTTGACAGTCATCTACTTTGAGGTTATATTTTTTTGGAGTTTTTTTTATCTTAATTAACTGAAAAATTGAAATTGTAAGTGATTTTGAAAACTATTAATAATTCTTAAACATCATTCATATTTTTATTCCAAAGATTTGGCTGCTAGGTAATGTACAATGGTGGTTTGCTAAAATTGAGGTTACGTGAATTTATACAGTTTGTTCATTTTTTACTAATTTATTGAAAAAATCATTGAAACCTATTTTTATTCGTGAACCATGGAACTTTCCGAAGATATGCAACAGAAAGACAATTCAAGACCATGTGCTAAATTCAAACCTATTCCAGATCAAAAATGTAAATATTATCTTTCCAGATTGAAGCAGGATCGCAAATACGAACCTTATATTTATCACGGACTTGATTTAAAGAAGTACATTGATTATAAACCAACAAATCTTAATGTTAAATTGATTGGATTATATGCATACAGTCCAGGGAAAGGACATTCGCTATTATTTGTAGACAAAAATGAGACAGGAGATCCTGAATCGATTTCTTTAAATTTGTCAAAACTGAAGCAATATCCACACCCTGATTGTTTTATTGAAATTTATGGAAATGTTACATTTGAACGTACAATTAGCATTTGTGTACATTTTTTTCAAGAAATCGGTTATGATAAAGATAAAGTTATTGAGCTGATGGAAATTTTAGAAATGCAAAAAAAGTTAATAAGTTAATGGCTATATTTTCTTGCTTTTTATAGGATAGGAAATAAAAAAATTCAATTAAAACAACCTGTTTAATGTGACAAAAACACAAACCAAAATAGAATATCACATTGACAATTTTGCCAAAAAAATCAAGGCCAAATTCGCGGCCACTTGCAGCTGGAAATTTCACATCTACAAAATTGGCAGTAATTATAAATAGGACGTTTATAACTAAGTATATCTTTAATAATTTGTTGTATGGGAAGCCATTTCAATAAAGTATAAAACTGTCGATTATTTCGAATGTTGTATCTATTGACTAAATACCTTTTGGATGCTTCACGCGCTAGTTCTTTGAGCGACGGTGTATTATCGCAATTAGCGCCATTATGTGCATTTAAAGATAAATAATCTGAGCTTAGTAAAAAAAACTTACATATAAAATGGAACTGTAATAAAGAAAGTGATGATAATGTCTTGAAGTATTCTTTTTTTAGGAATGGTTGAAACATGAATCTAACCACAGGATTTTCGTAATAATGTGAATTGATATCATATAAGTCAATATCCATATGTAATAATACCCTAAAGATAAAGCAATATCCATAAATCTCATACACAACAAAGGCATGAGTAATTTTCGCATTGAATCCGTAACTCAGTAAAATTAGAAGTAACTCAGTTAAAATTTGTTCAGATAAATTTTTTAAAAAGAAACATCCACTTGTAGAAAAATTCTGAACTATTTCTCCGATTAGATTAGACGCTGAAAACATGAAAATTATGTTGGTAAAGGTTGTTCCCATCTCAGCTGCCCAAAAACTTAGAGGATCGTAGATGCTAAAAATCTCTTGAGCTACTGATTCAAACCTATTAACAAAATCAAGTAGAATTGTGTTATCTATTTCTGATAATGCGCTAATGAAATTCAGAGCTGTTGTATCATCAAAACACAAACGAATATTTGGAATTTTAATTAATTTATAAAATAAGTCTTGGTGTTTCTTCATTATAACTATAAGAGCTTCTAAGGGAAAATCACAACCATCATCGAAAGTGTAATTAAAAAAAATTTCTAACACATCTAAGGGACAGTTGTGCACAGCCTTTATGAAAGGAATCACATTTTCATCGTCACCAATCGTTGGATCAGCTCCATAATACATCAGTACATCTAAATGCTTATAATACTGTTCAGACGCTAAATGTAAAGGCGTTTTTCCTTTATAATTCACAGCGTTAACATCAGCCCCTTTTTTTATCACTTCAGCTGCTATTTCTACACTGTTTTCCATTGCATAATGCAGTGCTGTATCTCCATTGTTTTGACTCAATGTTACATCAGCTCCATTTTTCAACAATTCAAAAGCATAATATTCATTATGTATTTTAAGAGCCTGAATTAGCGGAGTTTCACCTTCAAAGTTTTGGACATCTACTCTAATATCTTCAACTTTTAATAAATAGTCAAAAATTTCTCTCCTAAAAATGTTATGAAACAAAATAGGAAAACCAAGTTTATGTCTTACTTATTTTTCAATACTGATACATGTAAAGGCGTATTTCCTGCATTGTCGTTAATATTTACTGATTTCCCAGATGATAAAAGAGATTTTAAACGAGGAATATTATTTTGGATTACCGCTGATAGTTGAGGTGAAACAATTAGAGGATCATCGTATGAAAAAATGGAACTTTGCTCTGTCTGAAAATTGATTTGCTCATCTTAAGAGTTAGGTTAGAATTATTTATTTACCCAATCTACATCATGTAGTTCTAAACTGCTATCCGAGTCAGACATCGCTATTCTATTACCTATCAAATTTTTGTTCGTAGATAAAATATGTGAATCCCGGAAAAACAAGTAGAAGTACAAGCAGTATTACCAACTTATCAACTAGAACTACCAACTAAAAAAACAAGAGAATTACAATAGAAATTTTTTTCAAATGACTTCACAAGAATTAAAAACTATAGAATGTTCTGTTTTTACAAGTTGATGCAATAATTTGATTAATTTTAGATTTTAAAATTGAAAAGTTGGACAACGAATTATGCAACACAATATACATTTAAAGATAAGCTGTTTTGTCTGGAAAACCACGTTTCTCCTTTTAGAAAATGAGAAATCTATGAAAAATTTCCAATAAAAAATTATAAATATAGCATAGTTAACAAATTATTTAATTAAAGACGCAACGCTGCTAATGGAAAAATCTTTAATATTTTGTTGGAAATTGCAGAGAAGCCCGTTCTTTTCAATGGAAAAAAGAAATAAATTAGACTATGCGGCTAATTACCTTTGATTATTCTAAACAAACAAAATATAATGTAATAATTCTTAAACAAATCAAGTAAATCTTCATTAATTCGAATAAATTTTATAAATGGATTAGATAAATTTGATCAATATTTTATTACATCAATGTGATGCGTAAAAATTCTATTATTGAGCAAAACTAATAATCACAATTTTTCGGAAGATAACATCATCAATTTCTACTTTTTTATGAAACTAATATCATTATTGAATTGAATATTTTTCCATGATATTATAGATAAGAATAAAAAATCGACATTATATTTGTTTGTATTTCCACTATGGCTTTCATAAACAAATTTTGTTTTACTTGTTCAGTAAGACTAGGGTCTGTTATAATAGCAATCACCACTTTGGTAATTGACACAATTAAATATTAACTAAAAATAACTATCAATTAATCCAGATTCAGACGAGTGTTCTTCTTGGACTTTCAATTTATTGTATGGATTCATTAGCAACAGTCACTGAATTGTTACACACATTTTCTACTTCTTTTAATATTGAAAGTAATTTTTTAAAAGAACTTGCAAAAAATCCACAGCCTTTAATAACATTTGCTTCAACTTTTTTTTCGTGTTTAATTTGTTCTTGCATTCTGTTGTTATACGGAAGCTTTCAGGTAAGTAACATATTGATTTATTACTTATTATTAATTTAATTTTAGTGTAAAGCTTTATGGATGTATCCATTTGTTTTCTTTTATTTATTGTATATTTTTGGATTATTTCTTGCTCTTCTGACTCTGATTTTTTTTATGAAAAGTAAAAGAAATGGATTAGGTGATTTAATTTTATATTCAAATCTTGGAGGTTTTATTTTATGTAAGTTTGTCAATAGTTTTCTAAAAATAATAATTTTTTTTTCAGTGTTTTATTTATATACGTGGTTGTGTGTTGTAAGTCTCATTCAAATAATAAACGAACTCAAGCATCGTTTAACTCAAAAACTCAAAGTTGTAGAAAGTACGAAATTATTCACTAAAATGGAAGCTTATAATAAAAATAAGACAAAAGGCATTCACAATTATGCTTATTTTAATTAATTTATTATTTATTAACAACCGTCTGTTTTTCACACCAAAGTTATAAGAACTTGAATTTGGAATAAATTAATAATTAATTGTGTTGGTTTATTTGTATTTCAGCCCTAATAATTTTTTATATTGATAGGGCGTGTAAATGTCAATTTTTATTGGCATTTTTCCTCCTTCTCTGTTCTCTTTTCGTCCATCGCTGTCGTTTCTATTTTCAACATTTTCAAAAGAAACATATCTGGAAACATCAAACAAGTTCTAATATTTTAGAAAGAAATAAAACTTCTTACGGATTTCTTTCTTTCAATGTATAAAGAAATTTATCGTATGTGGTTGACTCACAATTCAGTCTGTTGAAGCATTAATTAATTAATCTTTTATTTTTTATTTTTCTTTTACCTAAGACAGCTACTTCTTGCTGCTCTTCCAAAAGCCCCACCGGGAATTAAGCCATTGAGTGGACCTCGGCGTTGCTTTTCATTTTTAGATCCATATCTGTAACTAAAATAAAATTTGATTTTTTCTATATAAATATTAAATTAAATTACTTTGGAGTCAATCGTTTCTGCATTCCATAACCACCACCCAGTTGGAGCAAACCGAAATTTCTGAGAGGTCTTCGTCCGATTTGTAAAGCTACAGAAAAAATTTTGATTAAACAAATTTAACATAAAAAATGAAATTAATCCTTTATTTTGTAGTAACAAGTTACAGTAATAAATTAAAGTTTATTTTATCCAATTAAGCCACCATCAATACCATCTAAACCTCGGCCAATTAAATCACCATCGATTGGGTCTAAATCCCTTCCTATTAAATTTGCCCCTCCAATTTTGTCTAGGCTTCTGCCAATTAAATCTCCATCAATTGGGTCCAAATCTCTTCCTATAAGATTTCCACCTCCAATTCTGTCCAGGTTTCGGCCAATCAAATCTCCATCAATTGGATCTAAATCTCTTCCTACAAGATATCCACCACCAATTCTGTCTAAGCTTCTACCAATCAAATCTCCATCGATTGGATCTAAATCCCTTTCTTTAATATTTCGACCAATGAGATCACCATCAATTCCGTCCATTCCTCTTCCTACAAGATGTCCTCCTCCTATTCTGTCCAGGCTTCTACCAATTAGATCTCCATCGATTGGATCTAAATCGCGTACAATTTTGCCTAGGTTTCGGCCAATTAAACCACCGTCTATGCCATCTAAGCCTCTACCGATCAAATTTCCATCAATACCGTCAAGACCTCGCCTTCCAAGTTGAGGCATAATCCATAGCCTTTGTGCTTTTAAGTGTGCCCCTGCAATTTATGTTTTTTCAACTTTTAAACTAAAATATATTACTTAAGCATTTTATTTACAGCAATTTGAAAAGTTTTTATTTCTTGATTTATTGTCATTGCACGAACACACTTAGAAAACACAAAATTCAACAAACAAACTAACAAATTTAAGCAAAAATGTGCTAGAATAAAAACAGTAATAAAATAAACTTACGGTTGCGTTGTCCCTCGAAATTAACCTGTAAAAGTAGAAGAATTTTTCATTAAAATTATCCAACTTTTTTTTGCTTAAATTCCATTAAAAATTGTAATTATTTTCGCATCTAATTAGTAGTTGAAATCTAAACCGAGAGAGATTCAATTAAAGCGAATTACATAGTATTTGGTTCGATTAAATAAAATCAAATAGAGTTTATTTATAGTTAATAGTTTTCGAGAAGAAAAAGACTTACCAGTTTTGGAGCAGCCTCAATTGCTCCCACAACCAACAAAACGAGAAGAATGGGAGTAGGGGACCACATATTTGCACTGGCTGGTTGTTAAATGTTCTGTGTGGACGAGGAAGAACTCTGGAAGGATTTATATCCAGGATTTTGACGGGACGAAGAAGTGGGGAGGTGGACGAATGAACAGGACGTAGGAGGATATGAAAGGGCTTTTACGTACCAGAATCTCACTTTTGTAATAAAAATCAAGTTTATTAGAATTATTATGAAATTAATTCGGAAAAAGTGAATAAGATGTGAACATCGTCAGTTATTGAATTTTTCTTTTTACAATAAGATAAATAAATGTTTTTCACTGAAAACAATTCAATAAATATTTTGCGCTAATGAAAGTGTAATTTGATAAAAAAGTTTTTTCAATTTTCTAAAAAATTAATTGTTTCAACTTGAATTACTTTAAGTAGCAGATTGGTGTATCTTATTTAAATTCTAAAATTTTTTCAATTCGAAAATTAATGCACATATTTACCCTAGAGTTTTTTATTGTGTTTTGCTTTAATATTTGATAATTTATAAAATGATTCACGAAAAATAATGAATCTGATAAAATTTGTAATGCAATTAACACTGTTTTTTTTTAAATCCAAATAACTTAAAAAAAATTGATCATTTTTTGAGTTATTATTGTTATTTTGAATGATTGTTTAATGAATGTAATGTTGGTTGCATATAAATTTAATTTGTTTAAGAGTATATATTTATATTTTGATTATTTCAGATGTCAGTTTTCACATTTTGGGTACTCTTGTACTCATATGCTATTATTTCCAATTCACACAAATAATTTTGAATCACATTTACTTTGAAAATTTTAAAAAATCGAATAAACATTCTTCTGCTTCAGCAATTTTACATTTTTATAAAAATAAGTTTAAGGAGGATTTTAAAGTCTGAATTCCCAACGATTTAACAGAGAACAATAAATTGTGTAAATAAAAACTGAGACCGACAATCTATAAATCTAATATCATAGTTTCAAAGAAGGTACAGTATCATTTGTAATATTTCCATGATAAATAATTAAAACATTACTGCGAATCTGATGATAAGTTAAATAGCTTTTTTTTATTGAAGTATACCTACATGTGAATATCCCAAAGCGCTATGTATAATGCATTCGTGCTTAATTGAAAATTGTCGGAAAGACTTGAGGGATAAAAAGAGGATTATCATCTCAAACTCAGAAAAAAAGTTAAAATTGAAAACTTGTGGTAAATTAGTGTTTTAATAGAAAATGGCATAATCAATATTAACGATGTGACGTTTTTGAAAATAAATTTTCAGAGTTGTGAACTATATAACAACATAATAAATATTTGCCATTCAATAACAGCAACATATGTGCTACCTGAATTTAAGTACCTACTTTAATAGATTTAATATTGAGTCAACAAAAATAAATGACAATAAAAAGCTCTTATTGATAATATTAATTATTGAAGCAAATAATTGCTTTTGTTTGTTTTATAATTTGAAATTGGCGCTACTTCAGGGTGTTTTAGTTTGAAACTATAATTAAAATGTTAAATATCCCTAAAACGGGGAAAGTAACGAAACTGTCAAGTTTTTGTTTGGTGCTGATGTATGTTCTAAAAATCCATTTTTTTTGCGTAAAATTTACAAAATTCAAAAATGTGTAGAGTTTCTTAACATTTCATTTTTATAATCTAACAATGAATCGTATATCAAACGGTGAGTTAATCAAAAAATTTGACTTTTGACATTTACCTATTTTGTTTACCTTTAGGTAATTTAACAATGCCACCGTCCGCAATGGATAAGTCGAAAGACTGGCAATTGGAAATCCTAATGGAAAAATTGCGTTCAAAATCGTCACAATACAAAAGCTTATCTGAAATATCAAAAAATGTTCGAATGGCGATGCTTGTAGGTTATGTCATATGTAATAAATCCCACCATTATAATACTCTACTTCTAGGATAAACGCTACGCTTTGGATAGTGTTGAGAAAAGTCAGCACCAGAAATGTCTCGATACTTTGCAACATTCCATCAAAGTCACTTCATTGCAAAGCATGATCGAGCGTCTTGAAAGTTTAACAAGACAGCTGGGGTTGAAATTTATGGTGGGACCATCCGGTGTCGAACTCTTCATTTCTTCCGACATGTTCTACTTAGAAATAGTCTTAGATCAAACTGGTGCTGTGAAAGACGTAAAAGTTCATCATGAGAGTAAATTAGAACAACAAAGTTGTTCCGAACTTGTTAATTGTTTATCAAGAGGCGATTTTACCGATTTCACTGCCCAATTAGAAGGTTTCGCCTCTATTTATCAACTAAACGCTGAGAAAAAAATCAAATGTAAAGCATTCACAGCGTTACAATCGTTGGAATCCGATTTAAATACTTTAGCGCAACTGCAGTCTTTTATGAAGGAACCTTTCAATTTATTACATAAATCGCCAGTAGGTGTGTTGGAGAAACGGCGAGGGGGACATCCCATGAAACTTACTTATTTTGTTTCACCTTACGATTTATTAAATGTTGAAAAATGTGATATTGAACCGATTACTGTCGAAACTATCGTCAGTAAATCATTAGGTTACTGTGTAACAGTTTGTATGGAAGGATCAGCTACTCATAAACTTCAAACGACCACTTTAATCACTGTCAATAGAAATATTAACGGCAAAAGGTACAAATTTTTAATTTTTTTCATTTAATTAATTGTTTTTATTTAGTACTCCATCATTTTCGTCACTGAGTAGTCAAAATAGTGCAGCTATTCCTGCGTGTTTTGTTCTTAAATTAAATAAACCCATGCCTATGTGTTTAAGTTTAGTTAGACAAATACAGCAAGTTACTGAATTGGATAGTATAGAACAATCAGCAACACATCCTTTACTTAGTCTTATTGTACATCATTCAAGCGAAGGAAAAATGGAATCGGGAAGTAACAAAGGCCTTTTTGTCGTAAGATTTTACGCTACTCTAATAATTTTTTTCCTTCTGATTTATTATTTTAGACGTTGCCAGATCAGACGCATTGTTATTTCATGACTGAAAACAAAAATATGGACGGTGTGCTGATTACGAGTATTCCTTTTACTCATCCTGCGCATGTTTCACAAATATTAGTGATTTTGAGACAGCAAGCTCTCTTCAATACTATTATTAGTAGTTGCGTAAGACCGAATAGTAAACAAGGTATTTTTTTCAATTTTTTTACTTAAAAATTCTAATCAATTTTTTTAGATTTTGAAAACATGACAATGTTTGAAATAAGTGCTCTTTCGTGGACTCACATCTCTCTTTCGTTGGAGCATCCTGTGGAAGAGAGTATGGCGACGGCAGAAATCGATCTTAGCGATATTTCCAATTTAGTGTGTAAAATCCGCGGGCCGGGTACTCCGCCACCTCCAAATGCTCCAGACACTGCGTCTGATTTAAGCACAAAAATTTTAAATCGTTGTTTTTCGATTCCGGTAACAATGCGTGCTGTAATAAAGTTGTGGGAGAAACAATCAGTAAAACGTCATTATAATGGACATGAAAATTTTAGTTTACCCCTCGGTTCCGGCGACCCTGGGGGTCACAAGGGGGCCCCAGGTGGAAGTTTGACGGAATTCGGGGGGTTAGATAAAATTAAACAAGAACCCCCTGGTAATGGAAATCATGGAATGATGATGCAAGGACATCAAGGAATGTTTTTAAATGAATCGATGATTGCTAATGCTAACTATCAAAATTTTCAAAGTAGTGAAGGAATGTTGACTAGTATTGAATTGACAAATATTTTAGCTGGAAATAATCAAACTGAAAAAATGAAAAAGATGCATAAAAAAAAATCGGAGGATTTGTGGAAGAGTAAAAGAAAATTGGGAGAAGGCGCTGAGGCTGATTTGTTAGTTGAAACTTCTAGTAGTGATTCAACTTCGAGAAGTACTCCGATTTCTCAAGAAAATGAAATTCCGACGCCGAGTTCAGGATTGGGGTTTCAATCTGACTTGGAGTTGATGAGTGGGCTGGATCCGGCAGATCTTCTAGCGGATTCTGATAAGGTAAGTTCTTTTTTTATTTTACATTTTTTTTCATTATTTTTTTTTTCTAGGTTGGTGGCGATTTCGGCAGCCTAGACGAGTTGGGGGACGTAGAAGAAATGTTGTCGGGCACTCCTCGTCGAAAATCCCGTGACCCAAAATCCCCAACTTCCAACTTAATGATGGATCTTGGCGAGAAAAATTTAGTACCACCTAGTGTTAGCATAACTCCTATAGTTTCAAGTTCTCAAAGTTTTAACCAAGGTGGTAACGCTGAAAAGCGAACTGGTATTGAAATTATCGCTTTAGCAACTTCAGCAGCTACAGCTTTATCTAGTTCTATAACAATAACACCAATAACATCACAGAGTAAAACTGGCGAAGAAAAAAATAAAGAAAAGAAAAGTAGTAAAAGTCGGTCGGATGATAAAAATCGTTTAGAAAAAAAGCGCAAACGCAAACGTGATGAAAGTCCAATGGGACCTCCAGAAAAGGTTCCTCCTAAACAAGATCCATTAACAAAACCAGTGACTGTTAGTATTAAACCAGCAGAATCACCGCCGTTGAGTTTAAGTACTCCAACAAGTCCAAGTATGATTCGAAAATTTAACACATCGCCTACACAAAATCGTAATGTTTCAATGAGTGGTAAATTAAGTCCAAGTTTGATGAAAGGGAGTTTAAAAACAGGATCTTCACATCATAGTCCGAAACATAGCCCAGCACATGTACCTAGCAGTCCAAAGCACATTTTGCCTGGGATTTCAAGTCCGAAAAATCATGGTACTTCCCCGAAACACCCTTCGACTAGCGGATCGGGAAAACCGAGCATGTCAACATTGAAAAGTGCTGCCAATTCACCTAGTAGTAAAAGCAATGAATCAAAAACTAAATCAGCATCCAAGGAATCGTCACGTGACAAAGACAAAAAACTGTCTGGTGTATTTAATATAAGTGCGAAAAATAAATCGTCAATGAAAGTGAAACCTTTAGATTTGAATGCGGACGTGTTGAGTGGAGTTCAAGACGGTTTACCGTCGCCGAGTTCGAGTGATATTTCAAAATCGGCGAATTCGAATCAAGTCAGAAACCGCAAAGGGTCGCTATCGGCGATTGTTGATAAGTTAAAATCGGCACAACATTGTGATGGTGTGACTGACTTGAATAGTAAAACTGCGAGTGGTGGAAATAGGGAAAAAAGTGGACAATTATCAATGAAAGTGAACGAAGGAAAAAGTGGTAAAATGGGAGAAACGAAGAATTCCGAGTATATGGTTAAACCAAGTTCTGATGGAATGAAAATTACGATTAATAAGACACGCAGTAAAGAGAGTAAAACTAGCGTAAGTAAATCAGGAACGGGATCACCGAAAACCCACACTGGATTAAAACCGGGTGTTAACAGTGGTCCGGCGTCGAAAAAACCCCTGCATTTAGGACAAAAGGTGAGTTTTAAAACTTTTGTAAAATAACGATTTATTTTTATATTTTTAGCAAATTTCTGGATCAAATTTGAGTAATTCAGCAAGTGCAAACTATCCTGGCGGTTTGAAGAGTAAAACGCCATCTGGTGTGAAAATATCAAGTAGTGGACCGTCTAAATCTCTATCTAAATTAACCGGCTCGCCAAAAAGCGCTACAGATCTAAGTCGAAAAGATCGGCCTAAACTCAATAAAAGCAGTTCGGAAAAATCTATTTTTTCATCAAAAGATGGCCGGAAATCGAGTCCGACTTCGAATAGAGACGAATCAGACAGTGTTTATAAAATATCAAAAATGGATCATTACAATCCGTCGATTGTTGAAGGATTAATGACAGGCCGCACGCTCGATAAGAATTTTCAAATTCCAAAATTATCAGCGCGAACATCAGTTGATGATAAAAAACCAAAAGTTACTTCAGATAACATCAATAATATTAATCGAACTGTCGATACGAAAATTTTTGATTTGGTAAATAAAACTGATTTAACGTCGATGTCTAAATATCCTTTGGCAATTCCGGGTAAAACGTTTGAAAATTCGATTAGGAATAACGTTAGTAACGCCTTGCCATTGCCTAGTTCTAGTCCGAAAGTGAAAGAAGATGAAGAGAAAAAAGAACAACCTCAAAATTTAACGCAAAATAAAGAAGACTCCACTTATAAAATCAATTACCCGATTGCTGTATCCAAATCAGTTCTGCCACCAATTTCCGAACCTCTTAATCTTTATACAAAGAGCATTGATTTGACGTCGAAATTTGTAGCGCCTGCTCCTAAAGATGACAAAAAAGAAGCAAAAAAGAGTGATAGTGATGTGTTGTTGGATTTTTCGGGAAGTGGGAAAATTGATACAAAAAGTGGGAATGGTAGTAGTGGGGGAACTGGTGGTGGACAAATGACTTTTCCGCAATCACCATCTGTTAGTGTTCATATAGTTAAATCACCGGCGCCGAGTCCTTTAATCGCGCCTAGTCCACATTCGGCTTCGCCTTGTATAACAGACGATGAATTAATGGACGAAGCGGTGATCGGAATAGGAAAATGAAGTCATATTTTAACTAGAGGGCGGAGTTAGAGACGGAGCCATGAGTATAGGGTGGGATAAACGAATGATATTTTTTTATTATCATTCCATTCAGATGATATGAAGTATACAGTGCGATTGAAACTGCCAAATTGAAAATGACTTTAGTCTTCCAGTCTAGTCAAATTATCAGCCAGATTTTTATTACTTTTTGGATTTTTGCAGAATTAGTTTTGTTTAAAAACAGCTTTCGGGATTTTTAGTCGCACTGTATTACTTAATCGCTAAGTCTAATGTTGGATTTTAAATTCTGAAAATTCTTGAAACACGAGTAGGAATTGTATATAATTGAAGGTGTAAATGGTCCATCGTTAACAGTATTAGTCTTGGGTTTTCTCGTGGATTTTATTTCTTTGCATTTTATATTTATAAAAACCTAACGGTATTATAATTTGGAAAGATTTTTTTCATCTTTAGCGTAAAATATTTGTATTTAGGCAATTTAATAATGAACAAGTTTGTATACATTAATTATTATGTAAAGAGTAGGAACAATTATATTAGGTAATTGCAAATCACTTTAAAAATATTTATAAAAGTTTATTTTGTGTTGTGCATATCATAGTACAAAATAAACTACTTGAGAAAATGTTAAAGTATGTGATTATTTTAGCTTGGTTTTGTTGCATATTTTAATATTTCCTTTAGTGGTTCAGAACATATGAAAACTGTATAAAATAGTTTATTTATAATAAAATTTTGATTATTATTATTACCTCCAACGAATTACCAATGTGCTTGTCTTAATTTTGATACGTTTTCTATAAATTTGGAATGACTAGCATATAAATCCAAATTTTTATCAATATCCACCCATTTTACATTCTTAGCATCGTCTCCAGCTTGGAGATGAAACTGACCTACAGTTTCATTGTTTTCATCGTGGAAATTCACAGCGATTGTTTCCATCCACGCATTGTCAGTGTTTCTAGGATCGTCTACATAGCCGCGGTAAATCTCTTCACCATTTTCGAAAAACTTTTCAATCATTTTTTTTATTTTTTTCGTTTGTAGTTTCATTTGAATCTAAACTGTTGAAAGCTTCTTCCATAAATTCTCTTTTTAAAGTTTCGCTAACTTTTTCTCCTGGATCAACCATCCCTCCTGGTATAGCCCATTGATTACAATCTCTTCTTTGAATAGCGCAAAACTGTAAAATAGGCCTTAAAACACATAAGCAACTGGAAAGAAAATTCAAGTTACAGTTTTGTCTTAGGGTGTCTTTCTTTTTTCCAACGTGTTACTATAGGATCTGCAGCGTGATTAGGACCCCATTTGCCTAAAACCCCGCGGCCTTTTAATCCAGTTCGACCTTCAGGATTTAAAGGTCTGTTTTCAAGAATACTGTAAGGACCAATGTGGCTTTTACGGTTGATATTACCATCTAACTCATTCCACTTTGGATGGAAATTAGGATCATCTAACGAATTCAAAGTTAAGTAACATTAAATGAAAATAATCTTTTTACCACAATGAGGGTCTGCCCATGGTTTATTACGAAGAACTGGTGAATCGTAGTCTGGTGGGTTATACGATTTTAAAGGTACGAGCCAAGGAATTTGATCGTCTGTTAATAATAAACGACGAATGTCACTGAAAGGATAAAGTCCGCTTCTACATTTTACATGCACCATCCTCGGCAACATTAATAACACACTGATTTAAAAATAAGGTTAGGGAACTTTTCAATCACTAGTTTTTTGTTTATTTAATTGAAAGTAAAAAGAAAATTTCAAAATATTCTAAACTTCCAAAACGAAAAATACTGTGAAACTTAAATCGTGTATTTTTTTTTATTAATTACCAAATTATTTGACCGGCTGTATTATGTGTTGCCTAACTACTTTGGAAGTTTGGTGAGTCCTCGATTTGTTTTGTGAAGACAAATTCGTGCTATAGCTTTTCACTTAAAAAACATGTTTTAATCATATTAAATAAAGAAAATTACTCATTCTCATTCAGTTTTTTGATATGGAGAATTTAAAATATACATTAAAAAACAAATATATTTCAAAAATTTTGGACAAAATTTCAAAAATATAAAATTCGATTTGAAAAAATTCATAGGGTTGTTTTTATCTAAAAATGAATGCATGATATTTGGCATGACGATAGAGTTTCAAAAAAAGCTTCATTATAAGACAATATTTTCTCTATTCCACAATGCCGAACTTTTTAATGAGAAAGAAAATTAATGAAACTTGAGCTTTATATTGAGCGAAACTGCGATGTGGAAAATAATAGTCACTTTCATTGTAATAATTAATAAATACAAAGTAAAATCTCAACCGACCCAATTTTTATTAATCAGAATAATAATTAAATGTGATTGATTAAACTAATTAAAAATATTTATTTTATAACTTGTTAAAACCTAAAATTTCCATTTCACAGCCTGATAACTAAACCAGAAGCACACATCGAAATCAATAATTTTACATGAAATTTACATAGATAGATATCTCTCAGTTGGTAAAGGAGTACCCCATTAAACATTTAACTACTAGCACTGTTCTACCTTCAACGCACGTTAAATAAACTAAATCACAAGGCGTAAAATTAAATAAATAAGTTGATCATTTTCAATATCGAACGTGTTTTCATTTTTTAACCAACTAACAAAATGTATTTCCTGTTTTCAAGAACTACAAAATCCCCTCCTACCCCCCATGCAATATGTTTGTGTTCAAGAATCGCATATTATTTACTTCTTTCAGAACGATAAATTCACAGATTTAGTACACTTCTTGAAAGCACCAAGTTAAGTGCCTAAACTGTGCAGTTGCTTCATATTTTGAGAAGAGTCAAGCACCACATTTGGGAAATTCGTAGCTTCAATAACAATACACAAATGTAAGACTTTATGGATTTTTTTCCAATATTTACACTCCAAACAGTAGATATTAATTTTTGTGTTTTTTTTTTTTAACATCGCGACTATAGAAAACTAGGTGTAAATGGGTTGTCATTAAATTTGAAATTATTCTAAAATGATTATCAGCGTTTAGCTACCTTTCGACTCTATTAACAAACGTATAATTATACTGCAAGCTCTTGCGTTGAAAATAGTACTCTTTTGAATTTTAAGTTGATTTTTTTATTTATTTATACAAAAGTAATTATTTATTTTAGATGGTTTGTTGAACTTATTTGCATAACAAAAATATTTTAAATAAATAAAGTAAATATTATAATAGGAATTTGCGTAAAAAGCTTTACACATTCTTGTGGCAGAATAACTATTACATTTAAACAATATCAACAGTTATAACAATGCTAATGCTTTAAGATACTTCTCAATAGAATTCAATGAATTTTAGACAACAATGTTACAACAAAAAATATATTATAATTTTTTAATATTGAAAGCGTTAAGTTGATGAGAAAATTGAAACCTTGTGAATAATTGATTTTAATCAAATTAAATTGATGGAAATTTTGTTAATTTATTATTTCAGAAGGACTACTTAATTATTTTTTCAAATTTTTTATACTAATGTTTGAAGAGGTAACAGCTATGTTCTAAATTCAAATCTGCAATGTGTTTAGTTTAATTATTACTAATTAACTCTCTGAAAATGGGGTCACCTAAAAAACAGTCAACTTTAAATTATATACAGAGTGTTGAATTAACATACAATGTGTCTAAACATGGTTTTAGGAAAAGGCATTTGCTTATAAGAGACTTAGTGAGGAAATGAGTGCAATAATAAAAAAAAAACTATGAAATCTTCTGCACATTAATTAAGTTTTTGAATTAGGATAAAAAAATACAATTTTATATTTTTTAAGATAAATAGAAAAATGTACACAGTGTTTCTGTTTTGGAGATGTTTTTGGTTTAGTTTGATTTGATCAATTGAAAAAAAAAGTTGCTTTGTATATTATGTATTTTTGGTGGGGACAGTAAATTTTGTCCGAATAAATCTGAATTTATATTTCCAAATATTGAACTTGAGACGATATAACAGGAAAAAAAATTGTTAAGCCTTTTAGCAAAATGATAAGTGATGGCTGAAACCCAATTAACAATAACAGCTTCTTGCAAAATAAATATTTTTGAAACTGAATTCAGCATACTTTCTGTGATAAAATGATAGCTTCAACTTTATAACATTTTTATTATAATCATTTTTCTGGAATAAGCCTTCGCTTTAAGCCTCATTTTATTTCCGGACAAGAATATAAAAAACTTTTTCAACTTTCAACCATTTAACGGTAAAATGAAAAATAAAACTGCCTCATTTATTATAAGTGTAAAATATTTTAAGATTTGAGATGTAAAATCGAACAATAATTAAGTAGATGCAAATCAATATCTAAATCGCAAAAAAACATTCCAGATAGAGTTAGAAATGCTGAAGAATATTTACAAAAAATGTTTAGTAGAATGCAATTTTCGTTAGCTGTTTTTGAAGTTAAAATCTTCATTATCAATCGATAAATAAAAAACTAATACCACGCAATTTAGAAACAAATAATTTTTTCGACAGGACCGTTTCAATTCATTAAGTTTAGCTTAATCTCAAAAAAAAAATCACATTCAATAGTTTTTTTCTATTTTCAGATGAATATTCTATTCTTTATATGGTTTTTAACATGCATCTCATTTTCCTCTTCAATGGCGCTTCGCAAACTCCCGTATTTTGGATATTTAACACCTGAAGAATACGAGTTGGAAGTGGCCATGGCAATGGACAAAAACGACAATAGTCGGACAGAACCTAAACACAAATTAAATCCATACAATTCTCCGATTTATTATATAAGATTGCCACCCCAACCTTATATGTTTGTACCTGGATTAGGCTATATTTCACAACCACCGCCTCCACCACCACCAATGTCATCATTTGTTAATTTACCGGTCAATTTTGTTGCAAATGGCAAACCATCAACCATCTATCAATGGGCAGCAGGCATGGAAGACTTTCCCGAAAATAATGTCGAGAATAAACCACAACAACCTCAAAAGATACCAACTAAACCATCAAAAGGGGATTCTACAATACATAAATTAGAAGGACAATTTGTTTTCAATGGTAAACCTGATAGTATGTTTGTACTGAGAGATTCGTATAATTCTCTGTATGGAGACGCGCTGCAGAATTTCTATCCATAAAATCAAATTTTTATTTTTTTTTGTTATTTATTTATAAATAATTTATTTTAGTTCTGTATTAATTGTTATTAAATTATAATCATGAGATGACAAACATTCATTATTTCCCTTGTCCTATAGAGTGTGTTTTTTTAATTTTAAATTATTACTGATTAAAATCAAGCATTCTTATGTCAAATATTCAATAACAGTTGAAACTAACAAAATGACGTAAGCCTTTATGATTTTAAATTAAAATTAAATTTATTGATTCTAATTAAAATATAATTTAATAATTTTTTAAAATATTTCGCGAATAATTTATACGTTTTCATTTTTTATACACTTGTTTAGGTTTATTAATTCAGGTGTGGGTAATTTGATCCAAAGCGTTTTTGCTGTGAGATTATATCAGAAATAAAATTAAGGAATTGAAAAATAGAAAACATACAATGTATCTTTTATATCTTAAATTATCAATTAAAGTAAAATTAAAAAGTAATAAAAATAATAGCATACTCAACATTTCAAGTTGGCAAAGTATAGAAATCTACATTTGTTGATCAGTATCAAATTTGGATGAGATTCACTGTTATTCTCATGTTTAATACGGTGTTTCTGGCTCGTTAAATCTGCTTCTACTGAAATTCACAAATTATTCAAATAAATTTGCACTTCGAGTTGATTACATTCAATTTAATTACAATTTCAAATATTTGAGGACTGAATAGTAATTAAATTTTTGAAGATGATGGTGTCATGTGAACTGCATTTTAAGTAAATTTAGCTTAACCTGATTTAGTAATATTAAGGTTGTCATTTATTTATTGTTCTTAACTTTTTCCACGCTATACTCTTATCTTATTATGATAATGAGATTAAATTGCATTCGGACATGGACTGATACAGAACATTTTACTGCACTAATTAAAAAGTTCCGCTTATTTAAGGTACAAATTATTAATGACAAGACATTTTTTCCAAGTTGTAATTATTTAATGAGTTTTCATATCACCAGTTATTACTGAAAGTAATTATTACTTGTTGTTTTAGTCACAAATTATATGGTGTTTAATAAACTCAAATTGTTGAACGAAAATTTTGTTGATTATTGATTTTAGCTTAGGGGAAAACCCCGACTCTGTATCATGAGCCGTGTATTATTGCTTGCCTATCTTAATTAGTTTTCAATTTTATTTTTGTTTTATGAAAGTTTTGACATATTTTTGAATTACTTTTGCAATTAATTAAAAGTAAAACATTTAAATTCACATTATTATATACTTATGAAACTGACATAACCTCATTTGAACACTGACAAACACAACACTTCAAATTTTTAACGAATGCATATTTTGTGTTTAAAATGGTGATTGTGGATTTAGATTCTGCTACGAAATCATCAATTAATATCAGACTATTCAGAAACGTAAAAAATGTGAAAGAATTGCATCAGAAAGTGATAAAAGGACAAATCCAGTGTTCGTTAGTAAATCCCAAACTGATCTTGGATCCATTCCAGTTAGTGATAGCAGCAAACAAGGCAATTACATCGAAACACAAAACTACGAAAACAATATTTACTGAACTACTGTTTAATTTGTCTATCTCCAAGCATATTACAAAAAGTTTGCAACAGTTTGGAATTAACGAAAATTGTACAGACCTTCTAGTTGTTAAATTTGAAGGCTTTAATGATGATAATAAAGATATTTCGTCTGAAATAGTAGGTGAAGAGGTTGAAATACGAATTTTAGAAGAAATTGCAGATGTAAATGCTATAAAAAATGCATACAAAATTAAGGGAAATGAGGAAAAAAGTACGGCACTTTTAGATTCGATTGTTAGCAGGATAGCCACTAAAGATTTTATTTCGTATTAATTTAAATAAATTTGATAAAATTGTAATTTGTTTTATTTTTCTAACCTAAATTGTGACTTAGACAGTAAAAGTCCCTAGTTTAAGTTGGTAATAAAAATGGCAGTTTGTTGTGCCATGAGTTAAATAGTCTAAATTTCAGGTGTTAAATTACGTTTTTGAATGTGATTGTTAGAATTTTAAACTAATTATAGAATAATCTGTCGTATATTTATAGTAATTTAGATAAGTATGACAGAATCTAATGTTAATGGTAATGAAGAGAATGAGCAAGAAAAAGAAACAGTCTCTGATAAGGACTTGCCCGTTTGTTTCATGCAAGACAGATATTTAGAGCCTATCGAAGGTGTTGAATGTATAAGTCAGACATGGCGAATGAAAGAACGAGTAACGTATAATTTAACAGCACCTAACAATTTTACTCATTTGGTTTAAATTTAGATGAAAACTGTGAGTGTAGCTCTAGTTTTATGTTTGAATGTTGGTGTCGACCCTCCAGACGTCTTAAAAACTCAACCGTGTGCTCGCTTAGAATGCTGGATAGGTAAAAAAAAAAATGAAATGTGTTCTGTTCAATTTAGGTCATGTTCTAGATCCTTTAACTTTGTCAGCACCAAAGTCAATCCAAAAGATTGGTGAAAATTTACAAGCACAATATGAAAGATGGCAACCTCGAGCACGATATAAGCAATCTTTAGATCCTACATCTGAAGAAGTGAAAAAATTATGCACGTCGTTACGTAGAAATGCCAAAGAGGAACGTGTTTTGTTTCATTATAATGGTCATGGAGTTCCTAAACCTACAGAAAATGGGGAGATTTGGGTCTTTAATAGAGTAAATAATCACTATTATAATATTTCAAAATCTAAACTTTGAAAATTCCAGACTTATACACAATATATCCCATTGTCTATATACGATTTGCAAACTTGGATGGGGGCTCCTTCCATTTATGTTTATGACTGTTCTAATGCTGGCATTATAATTGAGTCGTTTAAACAGTTTGCTATTCAACATGAACGGGAATATGAACAAGCAGCAGCTCAGGCTCGCCAGAACTCTGTTTTGCCACCTTTGCCTTCATATAAAAATTGTATACAATTAGCAGCTTGTGGAGCAAAAGAAGTATTGCCGATGAATCCAGATCTGCCGGCGGATCTGTTCACTTCTTGCCTTACCACACCAATTAAGGTCGCCTTACGATGGTTTGTCCTACAATCTACCTCAAAACTAGTGCCGAAAGTCACTTTGGACTTGATTGATAAGTAGGATGAAAATTTTTATTTTTTTCCAGTAATTTAAGATTTAAATTATAGAATCCCAGGCCTCATTACAGATCGTCGTACGATGCTCGGCGAGCTGAACTGGATTTTTACAGCAATAACAGACACCATTGCGTGGAACACGTTGCAAAGAGGTATTTACGTTATAAAATTTGCCGATTAGACATAATTTTTTTTTAGATTTATTCCAAAAACTTTTCCGCCAAGATTTGCTTGTGGCTAGTCTATTCCGTAACTTCCTTCTCGCTGAAAGAATACTAAAATCATGTGATTGTACTCCTGTAAGTTCTCCGGCATTACCTCCAACATCACAGCATCCAATGTGGAATGCATGGGATTTAGCTTTAGATTTAAGTTTAGGACAATTACCAGGAATTATTTATAGAAATGAACCTTTTCGAAATTTACCATTTTTTGAAGAACAATTAACAGCATTTCAAGTTTGGTTAGAACTTGGATGTGAAGAAAGAAGTCCGCCTGAACAATTACCTATTGTTTTACAAGTTTTACTCAGTCAAGTCCATAGAATGCGAGCTCTTGAATTATTAGGAAAATTTTTGGATTTAGGACCATGGGCTGTTAATCTTGCTTTATCTGTAGGAATTTTTCCATACGTTCTTAAGCTTTTACAAAGCAGTGCTAAAGAATTACGGCCTTTGTTAGTTTTTATTTGGGCTAAAATTTTAGCTGTAGATAATGTAAGTTGATCAGCTTTTTACATAAATTTATTAAACACAAAATTTCAGACGTGTCAAAGTGATTTAGTTAGAGATAATGGACATAAATATTTTCTGTCAGTTCTTCAAGACACATCACTTTCAGTAGGACATAAATCAATATTTAAACCGTTTTTTAAAATTGTTTTTTATAGTCAGAGTATAGAACGCAATCAGCGTTTGTTTTGGCCTCAATAGTGAATAATTTTCATGATGGCCAAGAAGCAGCATTGAAAGGGTCTTTAGTTAGTATTTGTTTAGAACAGTTGAACGATCCAAGTCCACAGTTGAGGCAGTGGGTAGCAATATGCTTAGGAAAATTATGGGACCATTATGAAAATGCTCGGTGGACTGGTGTCAGAGACATCGCCCATGAGAAATTATACAGTCTTTTGAACGATCCCTATCCGGAGGTAAATCAAATAAAAATGATTATTATTTCCATTAATTTGTATATCTTCAGGTGCGTGCAGCTGCAGTTTACGCTTTAGGAACGTTTATAAACTCAGTAACTGAACGTTCAGAACATGCGAATAATATCGATCATGCAATTGTGATGACTTTAGTTAAAAAAGTTAGCAATGATATGAGTCATTTAGTACGCAGAGAATTAGTGAATGCTTTACAATGGGTCGTTTTAGCCTTCGAACATGTTTTTTTAACTTTAGCAATGAAAGAAAGTCTATCTAATTATCCTTTACAAGAAGCGACTATAACATCTCCTGGATTGAAACGAATCGGTAGTAGAGATAGATTGAGAACATCTGAAGATGGTATAGATAAAATGAAAAGAGTGTCATCTAGTTCATCAATTAATAATATGGGACAAATGAAAGGTTCTATAAGTCATACTGGTAGTCTTGGTACTTTACCAGGATTAGGATATGGTTCCATTTATATGAAAATGTGGGATGCTTTATGTTCGCTAGAAACAGATCCACATCCAGATGTTGAAAGTATGTGTAAAACTATAACTAAATATATAGCAGCTAAAGTTAAAGAATCAAGAGAATTCGTTGACAATAAATGCGCAAGTTTACCGCCTAGTCCAAATAGAGGAAATTATTTGTCAGGAGAAAGTCCTCCTACTTTACATCCAGCAACTGATTTACCGAAATTTAGTAGAACTTTAGGTAGTAGAGGGAGAAAAATACACCCTAATATTATAAATGAAGAATCTGACATGAAAATTAAGCAAAGAAAACCATTAGTTACGACTAAATTTATAGAATGGTCTTGTAAAAAATTTGCACAGTCTAAGAAAAAAGGTGATGAGATTGATATCGAATCGACGCAATTTTACGAAAAAGAGTGGAGATACACAAGGTAAAAATACATCAATCCATTTATAAATTCAATATTTTTTTTGTGTAGAAATCAAAATGTAAGAGAAGAAGCACAAGAGGAAACTTCTAGAATTTTATCATCAAAACTCGAATCTCAAGTATTCAATACAAGAACTTCTTTACCTCCAAGTGTATTACAATTCCATCCGTTTGATCAACAAATTGCAGTCGCTGGAAAAGATCACTTCGGGTTTGTTTTATTTTATGTTTGAAATAAAATTTCAATTAGTTTTGTATTTCAGGATTTGGGATTGGGGAACTGGTGCTAAAACAACAGTTTGTCAGAATAAATCACCAAAATTTGCTTCTAGTCGAATAACAGCATTAGAATGGATAAATGCACATGATGTAGCAATGTTAATGGTAGCTTCAGACGATGGTAGCGTTAAAGTATGGAAACCTAATACAGGTCACAGTCGTGAACCAACTTTAATAAGTGCATGGCAAGCCCTTAGTGATATGAAATGGCGGCATTCTGGAACTATTTTATCGTGGGAACAATACACACAGACTGTTATTGCAACCGGGGATTCACGGGTGATACGTTTCTGGGACGTAGAAAGAGAATTGTTTGCTTTCGATATAATGACAGGTGAGCAATTATTATATTATTGCTACATAAAATTTTGCAAAAATTTTTATTTTAAATATTAACTCGAAGCTCATTTTTTGACAATTTTGGCAAGACAAAACGTCTAAAATTCGACTTTTGTTGACAACAGGGAGAGGTTATAAAACCACATAAAATCCTTAAGAGAGATTTTAATTGATGTTTTTCTTGCATTCAAAAGGTTTTATGTATTTTTTGTTCTCCGTTCAGGCGCAGATTGTCCGGTGACTGCAATCGATTCTTCGTTTTCCGGAGTAAATCATGAAGACTTTAGTAAGGCCTATCTTGAACGCGAAGGCTTAATTATGGACGGTGACGAAGACTTTAAATCATACAGACATGGAATGGTTGTTGCCGGCTATCAGGATGGAGCGATTCGAGTTTTTGACAGAAGATGTAGCCCGACTGAAGCTAGAATAGCTGTTTTTATGGAACATTTAGGTGCTGTTTTAGGTGTTTATTTACTTGGCAATACTTTTTATAGTGGAAGGTAAGACATCTTCATTTAATTTTTTCTTTCTATTCATTTTTTTATAACTTTGTTAGCACTGATGGTCATGTAAAGGTATACGATATTCGAAACCATAAGGTTGTTCACACTACACAAGCAAATCAGAATAATATGTCATGTTTTGCATTACACAGAAAAACTGCCACTTATGCCTGGTAATTATTTTCACAATTTTCAAAATCAAACGATTAATAATTTTGTTATAGTGGTTCGTTTAATCAAAATGTGAGCGTATATGGTTTTAATGGATATCTGCTTAATACGATAAAATTTTATGAAGGTTTTATGGGTCATAGAATTGGTAATGTGACTTGTCTTAATTATCACCCCTTGAAGGTAGCGCTAGCAACAGGAACGTCTGATTGTTCAGTAAGTGTGTACTGCCTGGAAAACAAAAGGTGACGCGATTCTCAGCCCTAGACTTCACTCTGGAGTTTTTTGGGCTATTATTATTAGTTTGTTCATTAATACGTTGCTTGTTTAATTTTATTTTCAGCCTTAAAAGAATAATTGTAAATATTTATGTTCTAAAAAACAAGTTAATATTTTATCATGTAAATACCTATTTTAATCGATACGCTTTATCGTTTTAATAGTACAGGACAGGGAATTTCGTTGTTAGTTTTTTAAGACTGATTGTTACAATTTGTTTCAAGTTTGACGTGATTTTTTTTCTTAAGTTAGGGTTCCTAAAATGGGGGTAATTCAAGCCTAGTTGAAATATTTTATACGTGGCAGTAACTAGTTGTTGAATATTTTTAAGATGTGAAAATTTTTTATTGTGATAGATGCAGAAAAAAAAGCATTCATCTAATTTTATTTTATGTAATTTGAACGTAGCTTAATTTAAGTTTTTAATCTCTCGATTGTTCAATGTTTTGATTTTTACTTATTGTATTTATTGCTTTTTAACTTAGCGCAACGTTTTGCACAAAAAAAGCAGCAATCGGGAGTTTATATCATTTATTTTTTACTTAATAATAACAGAAGTTCCTTTTTTATGTAAAGTCGATTTATTTTGTGACCATTAATCTTATAATTATGTTAAAAATAAATAATTCTCATATATTTACACGTTATCGTAATATGATGATTTCCTTTCGGTGATGTTTTTATTGAGAAGAGGAACTTCAACGTCGATAGTTTTATTAACATAATCTTCTTCGTTTAAACTTTCTATACTTTGACATATTTTTAGAGTATTAAAATCGATTGTGTTCTTCAAAATTTCAATTATTTCTGGTTTGATATTCATTATTGACATTTTTTGTTCTTTCTTATAAAATGCCTTGACAAAATTATCAATAGTCTGACAAGCTGCATAATCCACTCTAATAATATTGGAGCAGTCAAGGACAATCGGTAAATTACTGGTATTACTGCAAACTTCAAAAACAACTGTGGTGAGGTAATCTGTAGCTGCATAATACAGCCCCAATTCTGGTTTAATGTAAATATATTCATTCCCATGGTTGTCCTGAAATTGCTATTTTTTATACTTAATTTTAGGCTATAAATAGAACGTACAACACGGATTTCTTTTATGATTTGAGGTCTCGTCCAGACTTTCAATAGAACGATCATATTCAAAAGTGCTCCACTTATTATTCCAACTTCTACACCATATAACACTCCCACTGATAAAGTAATAAGTGTTAAAAAGAAATCAAATTCTACAAAACAACAATAATTGACGAAAATGATCTACTTGTAACATACTATTGCATTTCCACAATTTCGGGAAAATTTGGTAATCGAACATAGTCGCAATTGCTGATATTAAAACAGCGGCTAGAGTTGTTCTCGGAATGTAGTAGAAGTAAGGTGTTAGAAAACTTAACGCTAGAAGGATTACGCTCCCTGCAAAAAGTAATTTTTTGTGGCGTTTCATAATTTTTCAATTTTTTTGTTTCACCTGAGTATATCCCTTGCAAAGGAGTCCGGACTCCACTACTGCTTGCAACTGCTGATCGCGTGAAAGCGCCACAACTTGGCATTGCTTGGATAAAAGCACCAAAAATGTTGCAAAGACCTAAAGTCATCATTTCTTGAGTTGCATCGACGACCACTCCAACCGCTAAACATTTTATTTAACTTATAAGTTCTCCCAAAAGTTTTTACTTACAAAACGCTTTAGCTATAGCAACATTAGCTAAAACAGCCGCAATTGGAATAACTATAATACCAGTTCCTAGCGTTTGTACCATTTGGAAAAAATTGACAGTTTCATTTCCAACTTTAGTACCAAAAGGTGGCAATTGGACTTTTGGTAATCCAGAGGGGACAGCTCCTGATAAAACAAAAGGCGTTTCGCCTCGATATTCCAGAAAATAAAAAGCCAAAATACTAGTTAACAATACAATTAGAGCATTTTTAGATATTGACAATAACCATAAAGTGGTCTTCAGAAAAGGTCTTCGTGTTTTAATTTTTGGTAATTGTTTGAATGCGTAAAGAAATGCTATGCAGAACAATCCAAGAAGAGTATCTGCTAATTTTATTTCATTAATTCTAGTAAAAACTTTGAACAGAACGTCAAAAATCCCATGGTTTTTTAACTTTCTCAAACCAAATAAGTTTTTTAGTTGAGAGGTAATAATTGTCACTGCCATTGCTGATGTGAAACCTGACGTCACACATGGGGATATAAAATCAACTAAAAAACCTGCAGAAAAAGTGAGACTAGTATCGGCTTGTTGATGGACAATACTTACCAAGTTTAAGAACACCCATTAAGAATTCAACACATCCTGCAAGGAATGTTAGAATTATGACATAATCTACTGGTCGACCGTCCGTATATGAAAGAGTTAATAATGCCATTAGACTTGTAGGGCCAATTGAAACTTCTTTGATAGTACCAAAGATTACATAAGTAAAAGAACCAATAAAAGCAGTGTAAAGTCCATACTGTGCTGGTAATCCGGCCAAACTAGCGTATGCGATTGATTGAGGCATCATAGTCAAGCCCACAGTTAAACCAGCGATAAAGTCTGCGACGATATCTGATTTTTTGTATTTGGGAAGCCATTGAATAATGTGGACTTTTTGAAATATAAAAGACTGTACAGAAAACTTCTTTTTCGGTTTTTCAATTCGTTTAGACATCTGAATAAAGAGTCAAGAAACAACCAGAACACAATAAGAACTACGTATTTTGAAATAAACTTAAATATAAAGCAAACTACAGAGACGTAATGATTTACAATATCTTTTTTGACAAGGTTAAGAAGAATGTGATAATATTATTTGCACTGTCTTAACAGTAACGCATAAGCTAAGAAAAAAATCTATCTTGCAAGGTAATATATAAATAATTTATTCATAGAATAAATTTAAAAAAGGATTAGTGTCGATATTAATAAAACACATTTTTGTTTAACAATATATTGTCAACAAGCCACAATTTCAAATTAAAAACAAAACCAAAAAAATTGATATTAAATATCACCCATTATTGATTGCACTTTTAATGAAAAAAATTCCATTATTTTGAACATTACAACTAATTAAATATTTTGTCTTGAAATTTATAACAATGCACAAATATAAAAATGAAATTATTTGGGTAAAGATTTACAAGAAAAATGTAGGGAATTTTTCAAAATTTACATTGACGTCTTGTATAAGTATAAAAAAATAGTAGACTCTGTCAAAACTGTGGCACTATTTTGAGGATGAAAAGGAAGGCTACTAATACACATAGTGTGTGTAAACATAGGACATTCTAGTCTAGGATATAGTCACACATACTGTGCGTAGAAATACATTTGATACATTTTTACTACGAAAATTTGCAGTCATATGAATACACTAGTCAGTTTATTGATTCGTTTGATTATGAAAAACTTGCTAGTTCTACGTGAACACACCTTGTACTAAATAAGAACTAAAAATGCATGATCTCGCATATTTTTTTTTATAAATTAATATCACATGGATTATCTGTATACATTTATGACTCAAACTGCAGTCTTTGAATACAGTCTGATGAGTAGAGATATTTAGAGACCAAAAGTCTATTAAAAAAGAGCTATTTTTGGTCCATTCATTTCAAATCGAAACAAGTTTTGGCGATTGTTTGTTCCCTAATTAATTAAAATGACTCCTTTCAAATTATGAAAACAGTAACAAATTTTATTTCATTTTTTAAAAGTTTTAAGGGGTTCTCACCTGAATAATTCTTCAATTAAAAATAAATTGATTTGATTAATGATGGATGATAACATTGCTTCAGATATTTTTCAGCCATTTACAAAGAAACAAACAATTTGGTTTTTTTTGTAATTCTAATTTACTCAAAGCTTTAAACTATTATCTAGTGATTATTTTTACTATCGTCACGCAAAAATAACACGTGGATTATAATTAGCACATAAACACTTTTTCATGTATTTTTCAAAGAATTTTTACCTTTATTGTACCATTATGCAAATCATAGTCACTTTTGCAGTGATCTTAAAACAATATAAAATAACACAAAAGGACAGTGTCATTGAAAAAATTCAAAAAAAATGTTTATAACGCGATAAAAAGTTTTTCTATCATTTTGTGTAGAATATCGTTCATACAATGAGCCAATTTAACCTTCATAAAAATTTAATTACTGTTTATAATGCACTTCCTCATTGCAGGAAAAAAATTCAATGAATTTTTCCGCTTTTTTATATTAATTTGACATAAATAAATGAATTTGTATCTTATTTGGGCAGAGCTGGGAAGGCTGTCTTTTATTTAATCTAAATTCTCAATTGACACTTGTGCTTATTTTATAAATAATGAATTCATATTAAGAAAGTAAAAAATATTTTATTTAAGCCTTTATGACTTAGGACGAAGTTACGCCCATGCTAAATAAACAGTTTATTTATTACGGTTTACTTTATAATTGGAAAAAAGTAATAGAAATTAAAGTTCGCACCTATTCATTTAAATAATTGGCAACATTACTTAAAATGAATAATGAGTTAATCATTATTATTGTTTCTTATGTTTTTCCAATTAAATTTGTGATTGAATACAATATTTTACATAATTCATAAAAAATTATATAACATTTAATAAAAAAATGTAAAGGTTAAATAAGAATTAAGTGAAGACTATTGAATCACAAGAATTGATTATTGTTTTCATTTAAAGAAAACAAATTAACATTTTTAATGTGATTCGAGTTGACTCAAGTTTATAAAATATCTATCTACCGCTTTTTGACCTCAATCTATCATCTAGTACATACTCGTATAAACTAAATTTAAAATCGAATCAACAAAAAATTGTTTTATTTTATTTCCATTTGAAGAAAGTGATTTTATGATAATAATAAGGTTAACACAGTTTCGTTTGTTCATTTGTATTTTTTTTCTTCAATTTTTCAAATTAATGTTTTTTTGTCGTGTATAGAAATATGAGAAATCATGCATATAAATATTCTTACTGCATTTGCTTTCTACTAGAATTGATCCGCTCCCAAAAGTGAAAGAACTTCTTCATAGCTTAACCAAAAAGTCAACGACCAAGGCGCCATCCTCAACCAAATAGGTAAAAAACCTTTATATAAAGCACCGAGCCCTTCATTTTTCACAGTTTTTTGTAAACAATCAATTGATGATTTATATAATAAACCTTTTCCTTTATCATCCATTGGCTGATACATAACTCTAGTTTTAATAACATCAGCAGGAGTTCCCATTGAAGCTGCTACAAAACCAGCACAACAACTCGCCAGACAATGAACAAAATGATTATCTTCTAATGAAGTATTTCTTAAAATGAATCTTTTTGCACTATCGTAAGTCGTTAAGTCACCTAAATTGACTAAAGCTGCTCTTTGAACATTAGGGATGGAACCTTTCCATAAACCTCTATATCCTGCAGTTGATACAACTTTTTTAAAAGCATCATGAAGGCCTGTAACTCTAGGAGGAAGTCCCATAATTTTTCTTTTACCTTCCATTTGTAATTGTACTTTGAGGAGATCTGTTGGACTAGCTATAAATTGTGCAAAAGCTCCAGCAGAAACTCCACAAATTGCTGATTTCCATACAGGAAAATATTCTTCATTGTGATTGTTATTGAAGAATTTCTCTTTAAGTGCTTTATAAGTAACAATTCGAGTTCCAGAATAAATTAAATGGCGGTAGAGAGCAGCATAAGCTCCTTGCCATAACATTAAAACACCTTCTTCTTTAACTATACCGAGAGCTGTTCTGAATAAGCCCCTGTAGGGAGCTCGCACCAACTTCTCATCCTTTTTGTTGGCGATTTCACCCTGTATTTGCAGTCTTGTTTTTGTTAAATCTAACGGATAAGTCACTGCAATTTAAAGCCAGCTGTCAAGGTGATGAGCAGAATAAATCAGAATCAATTAAATGACAAATAACACATGCAAAGCCAAGTGTTTAATCTATAAATAAAACATAAATTTTCCAAAGGATAATTAAGGTGGTTGTCAACATAAATCGCAAACAAAAAAAAGAAAACCATAGGATTAAAGCAATAAGAAGCTTATTAATTATTTATTTTCGTTTTTACCTAATTCTGCAGCCCATGCTGCGACCACAGACACCATATACGTGCACCATAGTGAGTTCACATATTTGTATTCTTTCTGGGGTGGAACTGGTGGCATTTTTAATAAAACTCCTGTAAACAAGTACAAATTTACAGGGCAAAGTTCAAAATTTCCCGCACAAGGTAACCTTATCAGGACAGATTTCATTTCAAACAGTTATCAGCACGCAAAAGCAATAACACTATTTATGAGTTTATGTAATGATTTTGACAAAAAATAAATAAATAACAATGCTTTTTAAACATTATCCATGAAAAAAAAAATAAAAATGTCAACATGACAACACTGTATTGTCCTAACCTGGAAAATTACCTTCGCACTGTCCTTCCATTTAAAGAGATTATTATAAACTAAGGGCAGAAGCAAATGTGAACTCACCATTTAATTGCTGGATATAACTTGCTCAACTTCATTAGTTAAGCAAATAACCAATCAGTCAGATAACAATTGTCATATTAGGGTTTTTTATACTTATTTTTCGACGGCGTTTAATGGCATTTGGTAACATTGCGTTGAAATGACAACCATACGTGACTAAACATTTGGCAACATTGTTGACTAGCGAAAAGTAGTTCTGCTTGATTTCACTATAACTTTATCTATTGGGCCACAAGCTAAGTAAACAGTGTTTGATTATTTATATAAATTGAACGGCATTTTATCTGTGTGGAAATTGAATTTTGTTTGATACAGAAGGAAGTTTTTGATTATTGTTGATAAGAAATTCCTACGCCACGAAATGGCCCGTGTAGAATTTCATTAGTGACAGAAGGGAGGGTACTCGCCAAGGTCTGAGTTATAGGTTTGGAACAGCATTTTAACAGAAACACCAAATTAAGTGATTTTTCCTTTAAAGAGATTTTAATTTAATCAAATTATGAAGTTATTGTTATGTGCTATAATTGATACAACAAAGTGACCAGTGGTGCTTTTTGAATAATTCTTTTATTAACTTTTGTGGTTTTATTTGTGATAAGAGACAAGTCTTAACAATGGAAGCGATAGCGAAACATGAATTCAACGCTACGGCGGATGATGAGCTTAGTTTTAAAAGATCTCAAGTTTTAAAAGTAAGTTATAACACTATTGACATAAATTCAAATTAGACTAAGTTCCGATCTTCTATTGTAGATTTTGAATATGGAAGATGATATGAATTGGTACCGAGCAGAATTAGATGGAAGAGAAGGCCTAATACCTAGTAATTACATCGAAATGAAAAACCATAGGTAAAATCAAAACATCTTTGAAATCACATGACAATAACAATTGGTTTATTTTGACAGCTGGTACTATGGCCGCATTACCCGGGCAGACGCTGAAAAACTACTTTTAAATAAACACGAAGGGGCCTTTTTGATTCGCATTAGTGAATCCAGTCCAGGAGATTTTTCCTTATCTGTCAAGTAAGTGACATCCATAAAAAAATTAAACATAATAGCAATCTTTTAGGTGTTCTGATGGAGTACAACATTTCAAGGTGCTAAGAGACGCCCAAGGCAAGTTTTTCCTTTGGGTCGTCAAATTTAACAGTTTAAATGAATTAGTCGAATATCATCGTACCTCTTCTGTGTCGCGCTCCCAAGATGTTAAACTCAGAGACATGGTAGCTGAAGAGGTAGGTTCCTGATGCTGTATACAGTTAAAATCATAACTTTTGCTGTACGTCATTGCTTAGGTCACAGAAACAGTATCACATTTTTGAAAATTCCTTTAATCTCGAAAAATTCTATAAATTTAAATAAAATTTTGTAGCTATTACTATGAAATTTTTTATCCCACATTTCTAAGGCAGCTTAATGATAACAAAGGACAAAATTTGTTGATTTGTATTTGAAATATAAGCAAACATAAGAAAGTCAAAAGATGACTCAACTTTTTTTTTCGATGTTGTTGTGTCCTAAGACGTAAATAAAAAGTTACATGACGAGCATTCGGTACATTGAATTTTACATTTTAGTGCTTGGTGCAAGCCTTATATGACTTCACTCCACAAGAAGCAGGAGAACTAGAATTTAGGCGAGGGGATGTAATAACAGTTACAGATCGTTCAGATCAACATTGGTGGCATGGTGAGATAGGTCATCGCCGAGGTCTTTTCCCTGCTACGTATGTTACGCCTTACCACACATAATGAAATTGATAAGGTTATCATTTTAAGTTAGCAAAGGCATTACTTCACTATTATTATGAAACCTGCAAACTGTAGACTTCTAAATTTCATCTTAGATATTATTGTATTTGTGATTTGCTTTTTTGTCAAGTCTATATTTGCTCATTAATTTGTCTTATCGAAATATTTATATAGATTTTAAGATCAGATATTTTTATAATGATCAAAGGAACTGAAAGATCGTAAATTTAAGTAATCTTCAGTTTGATATTTTAACAAGCATATATCACTTAATTTCTAGTTAGAATAAATGACAACTTGCTTAGAACATATTGTTTGTTTTTTAATAAGCAACGAAGTATGTTTAAACTTATTTACTTTTTTATATCCTTTAGTGATTTTAATGAAAGAATAAATCAGGTTTTCTTATATTAATAGGGCAGTAAAATATAACTTTAGCTAATCAGATGCCATTTTGTATTTTCATTTCATTAAGTATAATGATTTTTTTGCATTTTTTTTATTTGAAAATACTTTTATTTGTATATAATGATAGTGTTAGGATTATGCCATATTCTCTTTTATAAAATATTTGGCATATTCTGCTTCAGTAGTAGGTTTTCTATGTAAATACTAACATAGTTTTATGATCACAATATGCTGTTATTATAAGTTAGTACGAGAAATATATGTTATACAAGAAAACGTCCTTTCTTACAATATCCCGTAAATTTTAGAGATTCAATCTATTTATCTGGAACTTTCGATAAACCATAGATTAATCTGCCTAATTTGAATTTCCCTCCGTACTCAATTCTATCACTCTTCGTCGCCAACATAACAACAACAAAATTCCTTTTCCATTAGGAATATCTTCCCAGTGGCATCTGTTCACGTAAGTTTATTAAATTATCTGAAAAAATATAACACATCTGTTTATATTAACAAACCAAAAATAAATCAAAAGCAATTTTTGATTTTTTGTTGTACTTATTTATATTTATTTCTTTTTGTTTAAATCAATTTTTAAAAAATCATTAACCTAACCTCTAAAAATGTTCTCATGTTTACAGGTTTATCGTAACTCAATAAAAACGTAAGGATGTCGGGAGGCTTAGAAGTCCTCAGTCTCAAAGAAGACGATGTGACGAAAATGTTAGCTGCTGGAACCCATTTAGGAACGTCGAACGTAGATTTCCAAATGGAACAATACGTTTACAAGCGCCGTCCTGATGGGATTCATATTATTAATTTACGCAAAACATGGGAGAAACTTTTATTAGCAGCCCGTGCTATCGTTGCTATTGAACATCCATCTGAAGTTTTCGTTATTTCATCGAGATCTTACGGACAAAGAGCTGTTTTGAAGTTCGCTGCACATACTGGGGCGACTCCAATCGCTGGAAGATTCACTCCTGGTAAGGTTCTTTCAATATTTCAATGCAATGTTGAGATTAAAGGATGATAACACTAAGGAACCTATGAGTTGATGATTTTATTTCTATTGTCTGATTTTGTCTTGATTTATATTTGATTTTTTGATATGAATTGTTTGTTTGATGTTTATTTTTTTATTTCAGGTGCTTTTACTAATCAGATCCAAGCGGCTTTCAGAGAACCTCGTCTTTTAATTGTGACTGATCCAGCATATGACCATCAACCAATAACTGAAGCTTCATACGTCAACATTCCAGTTATTGCTTTTTGTATCACTGATTCTCCGTTGAGATTTGTTGATATTGCAATTCCTGGTAACAACAAATCACCACACAGCATCGGTCTTTTGTGGTGGCTACTTGCACGTGAGGTAATTGATTTATAATATCAAAAATTTTAAAAACTGAAAATGATGATAAAACTAGCCCGTAATATTGTTATGATCACTCATGATTTAACATTTTTCCACCTGACTATAATTTTCAAAATAGCTTTGAAATTAACTTTGGTAGAAATATTCTAATTTTGTTGTGTTATTTAGGTTTTGCGTCTTCGTGGTCTAATTCCCAGAGAAACTAAATGGGACGTAGTCGTTGATTTATTCTTCTACAGAGAACCTGAAGAAGCTGAAAAAGAAGAACAAGCAGCAAAGGAAGCTGTTGCTGTTAAAGCTGATGTCGTCCCACATGAACCGCAAGACTTGGATTGGAACGTTGAAGCTCAAGACTGGGCTGCAACTGAACCTGCAGCTGCATTGCCAGTTGCTGGAGCACCAGCTTATCAACCAGCATCAACAGATGATTGGGCTGCCCAAGTACAGGAAGAATGGGGAGCAAATGCAACTGCTACTCAACCTGCGCAACCAAATTGGGGCGGTACTGCTTCAGAATGGCATTAATTTTTTTTAAACTTGGAATATTTTCAAGATAATAAAAATATTAAAGTAAAAAAGAATTATTTATTAAAGTAACTCCTATTATAAACTGGGTAATTATAACTAACAGGTTGGTTATTTGTCGAGTACTGATTATAGTAGGGATCGGTTTGATAGTTTTGATCAAAATTTGAGTAATTCTCTTCTGGTTGTAACCACCAGATTAAGAAAAGAACAGAACCAGCAATAGTTCCTAAGATAATTGCAGGCATTAAAAAGTTTTTGAAGAACGTATTTTTCCGAAGCATATTAAGAAAAGCTGTAATTCCTCTTAGGATCCGTAGCAGAACTACAGGCAAATATGCAAATATGCCAAGATTTTTGAATAACACCTGAATATCGTAATCTTGATTGTCATACTTTGATAACTGTTCAAAGCTGAAGTTGAATAATTTTTGGATAATTGCTGGTATTGCTGAAATTACTTTTTCTAGAATTTTTGATATGATATCTGCAAAAAAATCTCCTTTGAAGCTTCTTTGCAAATCTTTGGAAGCATCAAGTTGAAAAGGATTGTCGTATTGGGTAGCTGCGCGTGTTTTGGGGTTGATATCGTCTACAACGTATAATCAATTTTCAATAATCAGTGTAATTTTCTACTTACCTATTTTACTTTTCAATAAATTGATTTTCTGTTGAATATTTACTAATTCAGTCTTGTTGGTTTCATTTTTATTCAAGATTGTATCAACGAAGCTTCGCATTTTTTCAATCATTTCTTTGCTGTCTTCAACTTCATTGTTATCTAACGATCTTTTAGCTTTTCGATATTTAGAATCGTGATTTAAATTATTTACTATATTTCTTAAATCTCCGATTTGTCGTTCGAGGCCATCGACTACTGCTTTATCCTCTGGCTTTTGTGAATATTCAGATCTGTTTAAATTATCAATTGCTGCCTGAAGCCCGTCAATTTCTTGTCTCAATTCCTCTTGATATTTCTGATCATAGTCTCCATTTTCTCCTTGATAATAAAATGATTTTCCAAAACTTTCCGCTTTAATGTTTCCGTCAGTGTTATAATTTTGAGGCGCAAATTGGTTCGGAAAAAACTGATTTTTCGAATAATCTATATTAGGAAAATTTCTATAATTAACAGGTTTATAATAACTGTTTTTAGGACTACCGTCATCAATCACGCAAACATAAGGGTAGTTATTTAGAGTTAATTTCTTTGTAAACTCATTCATTTGTTGAGTGGTAAAAGGCACAGGTCTTTGATTTGTCGGTTTATTCATAATCCTATTTAATAAATTCTGGAATTGAGTAGCATCATTTTCTTTGGGACGTAAACGATTAATTGCATCTTCTAAGTCGCTTAAATTAGTGATATCTGGGTCATCACTCCGGCTCTGAACTTCTGTTTTTTTTATAGCTTTGATTATTTGTCGCAAAAGATTGCTATCACTATCAGTATCACTGTCATCTAAAGTTTTTTCTAAATGTTTCAACTCTTGCAAAAGACTTTGTTGTCTTCGTTTTTTGTCAAGATGTTTTTGTAATTCCGCTAGTTTCGAACTTAAATCGTCATCGTCATCATCTTCTGGTAACGATTTGAGCAATTTTCTAATTGAAGTTAAATCACTAGCACGAGATGATAAACGAGAGTTCTCAACTAAATTTTCTTCAGTTCCATTCATTGTAACGTTTTTATGAATGTTGTCTACAATTAATTTAAGATTTTCTATTTCTTTTTTCTGATTTTTCAACTCATCTTCTAAAATTTTGTCCTTCGCCTGCTGGAATGTAATCACTTTTCTAGTTTCGTTCAAATGCTTTGTCAGTTCTTTCAATTCGTTTTTGATTTTTGATAGTTCTTCTAAATTGTGGGTATTACCATTATCGTCGATTTCTAAGTCAGATCTAGATTGTTTCACTGATGTTGAGGTTGAATTTTTCTTATCAAGAATATTGATAATTTTCTGTTGATCTTGAAGAAGCTCAACAACATCTCTTAATTTCTTCATTTCTGCTTTTAATTCATTAATTCGTTTTGTTTCTAATGTCTGAAAATCTTCACAACGTTTCTGACATAAACTTTTCACATCATCTTCAATCGATCGCTTGCCTCTATGATTTCTATCAGTTGAAGTTTCTTCATCACTTTCATCAATTATATCTTCCAAAATATCAAAAGTAAAATTTTCAATTGCACTACCCATTTCAGCCACATCTTTTTTTAAAATTTCAAGAGTATTGTTTGTTTTATGAATTGAAGCATTTTCACATAAATGTAACAAAAATAAAAAATAAATTGGATTAAATGCGTTCATTTTCTTGTTAAACTGTTCTTAAACTATTTATTATGCTGCAAAATTAAGTAGAACTTATTAAAAATGCCAACTTGCGTTATTGCAACATTTGGGATTTGCACTTTTTCGGGTTTAGTCGGTTAAGAAGTCAAGGTTTATTGAAAAATGTTTCTAAATTTTGTGAATTGAAGTATTTTTTAAGATTAGTATATTAATGTGATTATGTCTTTATTGGTTTTTAGTTTGAAGTTTTTATCTTTTGCTGAACAATAAATGCTTCCACGTGGCACACTTTGCAATTCAATATTTTGCTCAGCTCTCAGTGTTTGTTGCCGACAGGAGCGAGATTTATCTTAATGAATTCGAATTATTGCTTTTTATCTAATAATTGATTTTAGACGTGCGAATTCCGTTTTACTAAATGGTGTTAGGATTTTCAAAAAGGAATTATTAGAATTTTTTCAATACAAATAGAAAAATTGTTAAATTTTTATAAATAATCTCTAATTATGATTTGTTTTATTTGAAGCGTCATTTAGATTAATTTAAAAATAGGAATATTTGGTAGCAAAGGACAATTTTATGACATAACTTAAAAATATTTTTTTAGTAAATGTTCTTATAATAAAATTAATGTTGGTTTTGTCTATTTATTTAAAATTCAATTTGATTAGAACTTGAGACAAAAACCTTTCAATGCGCAAATATTTTTTTGTTTTACGACGTCTTATCTTTCAATTTTTTCTTCCGTTGTGTGCTTCAAAATTTTTGTCCAGATTTCAGTAATAGAATTCTCCAGTATATATTAATTTTTTTACAATTCAGCTGAATAAATACATATTTCTAAATGAGTACGACTTATTTCCCATTTCATAACAACTTGTTTAAATTATGTGAGAAATTCTTTTGCAATTACTCTGACATATTTAATGCAATTGCAGCAAAATGCACATTTCCCAAACGCGTTTTGTCAGCGTTATCTAATTTTCAAATGTTTTGTCCTATATCTTTGACACAACTTAAAAATTCAATTGCATATTGTGTTTTCGATTTTTTGTTATTGAATATCTTAGAAACCCAATAATTTTCATCATTAAATACTAAGAGAAAGTTATAACTTAGTGGTACTTAACCGATAAGTCCTTTGTACTACTTAATTAGTTTTCTTATCTTGGTCATTTGGGTTAATTGGTGATGATGGTTTGGTAGTTTAACACTTTATTATTAAGTTACATTATAACATTTTGGCAAAAATATTATATTATTTACACAAAATGAAATTGTGATGAGTATTTCACTTGACAATGTTCGCTGCAACATAATCTGTCTATTTTAAAAATTTTAATAAAGATAATGAACTATTTTGACTTACTCCACCCTAGTCGCCATAATTAGCTATTTCCAAGAAAAGTCGCTAGAAAGCGCTAGAATTTACAACAGATAAAATGTTGAATATCGAAATTTGTGTTTTTGTTAAATTGCATTAGATTTGATTAACCGAACAAGAATATATTCATAAAAGGATTAATTTGCTAACAGTAGAACTAAAAAAGTGCTTCAAAAGCATAATGTGTCTCATCAAAAATGAATGATTTATAAATAAATCTATTAAATAAATAAATATTTAAATCAATTTTTATTACCATGGACATCTGAATTAATGTTTTTTCCGTTTGCAAAAATGGTGGATGCGCCGGGCTAGTAAATATAATTAAATTAATATAAATAAAATTATCTTATTATTTTCAGATAAACTGAAATAATAACTAAAATATGTATAAAAATAGTCAAATTAAAGTTTTTATTTTGACAGTTGACAAAATAGAAAACTAGTGAGTTTCATCGAAAACATAATTTAATTCCAAACTCATTCAGTTTTACTAGTCACATAAAATTATATTAAGAGGAAAAAACCTCTCACTTCTTTTAACCTTTATGGAAACACCTGTGGATGCATAACGTGGATGTTCGCTTCATTTATTTCAGAGATATTTTATCATTTATCGTAACAGGCTATTTGTTCAGTCTGTCATATTATTCTACTTAAAATTCCTGACAATCTAATACAACTTCGAATCAAATTTTTTAGATTTTTAATAAAAATGTTAAACCTTGGTTCAAATCAGCAAAAATGTCAATAGTAATAGTAAAAGTTGGTTTTAGGGAATGTTGATTCTAATCAATTTGTGAGTGTTTATCAGGAATTTTTTTTAAATTGGCGCCGTTTACCCCTATTTGGTCATTGAACTCCCCACCCCAAATGTACCCTCGCGCGCACATCGATTCTCTGACTACAGGTTCGTAATGTATGTCGCGTATTCTATGGACAAGTTACTATATTTACGCTTTTTTTCGTTTGAATATAGTTGAAAAATGAGTGTTAGACGTGAATAAACAATCGACCTGACTTAAGTCATTTTTCTATGTTCAAAACTAGCATTTCGATCGGTTGCGTATTGTGTGAATGTTTGACAGATATCTTAGTCGTTGTCCACAGTTTTTTGTTTTGAGGATCGAATAAATATCAAGTGTAATGTAAAATCAAGTGTTGATGTTATTTAAAACCGTGAATCTGATTTGAAGGATCATCGTGTGTTGATATCTTTGATTTTGTTGGAAATTTCAACCCAGCGCCTTCGCCATTTTGTCCTAGTCTAGGCGTATGCGGCCGTGTTGACACAGAATTCACTTAACAATACTTTAACAACATTACAAATATTTAAATAAAAATCTGGGTCGAAGTTTCTTTTGATTTTGTGATGTAAATCAGTTGGCAAGTGACGCTTTATGGATAAGTGTAATATTAGTGTGAAGCCAACTCAGTAATGGAGGGGGTTCTTCAGTATTGTTGAAGTTAGTACATTCTGGACAGGTTGATTTTTTATCAGGAAACGATTTAGATATTAAGTTTATGTTTATGTTGCAGAACCGGAAGCAGCGTCATCATGTGGTAGGCGGGGCTGGGGGGTGTAGCCCCCCTGTAGACCTGGCGCCGCCATCACGGATCACCACGGCGACCGTCACAGGTAGGCTGATTTTAATTAATAAACACCACTGAAATTCATGCCAGATTTTTTGAATGTTTTGAAGCATCCCATGATAATATCATAACAATAATGATAATATATTGAATTTTTAAAAGGGAAACTGAAAACAAAATCTTGGAAATTTTCAAAAATAAGATACTCGTTTTATCTTATGAAATTGGAAAAAAATTCAATTTAAAAAAATTATTTCAAGTATATCAAAAATGTAAATTTTGGCGTCATAATGTGAAAGTAAGATTTGGATCGATCGTAAATCTTTGTGAAGGAATATAAATGCAGCTGGCCGATATAAGTAGGGTTAGTAAAATAATGACATTTCGTTTGGCACACATTTGACATTCAACTATTTAGATAATGGCATTATATAAAAAAACTCAGAGGACAATTTTTGATGAAAAACAATTATTTTTAAAAAGGATAATTTCATAAAAAAAATCGAACAAACAACGCAAAATTAAAAGTTGGTAAAAATTAGAACTCACTTCGAAATGATTTTTTCTGAAAACATTTAAATTTTTTTCACAGTTTTGAACCTAATAGGTTGCAGCAGATAAAAAAAGCTTAGACAAGTTTTTCAAATACCTACTATAAAACTCAAGCTTTTCAAGAAATAAATTGAGTGAGACGGAGGGAAAAGCCCACGGTAAATTACCAAACTTTCTTCAAACTGCAGATTTATTATTAAGGAAAAATGTTTCTGGTAAATCCTATGTGCTGTAAAAAAGTCTATTTCAAATTCTACAATGTATCATTACACTCGTACTTAAAACTGATTTGGAAAATTGAAAAAAAATTTAGAATCAAAGCCTAAAAGTCGAAGATTTCTGTAAAAAAATTAACAGCTGAATTTGCTGGATTTTTGTGTGTTTTCTACAATGAAAAATGTTGAGATCTCAGTGAAGTATAGCAGTTTCATAAATGTCCTTGCAATTTTATAGAGGAGTTCAGAGAAAATGAGGATCGATAACTTCTTTTAAGTTTTGAGTTGGCATCTGGCAGTTTGCACTTACATTATTTAGATAATATTTTAACAGTTGTTTACGTTGTTCGAAAAAACTGTATAAATGCAAGTTACAGTGCGCTAACACACGTAGTTGGATATAATTCGGATCGGATTAAGTGTAAGACTAAAAAAGCTTTAGCTTTAGGTTTTCAAATTTTCTGCATTTTCCATTATAGAAGATATGGCATTTACTGCTGGGCATCAAAAGACTTTGTTTGTTTGATAAATTATGTTAATATTTCTAACAACTTTCGAGTGTAATTTTCTTGAAATCTTACTATATTCATCAAAATTCTTAAAGCTTAACTTAGACCAAATAAAAAGAGACTTCCTTTCGATTTAACAAGGATTAGCTTGAATTTGATATGTACCATCCTAAGACAGTAATTATGGATCTGACATAATTGGAACATCTACAGTTTCAAAAGATCAAAAATGGTTTTAAAATTTTTAAACAAAAGGTGTCAAAAATATATATAAAATTTATGTCAAGTTGATAACAAAGACTTAAGTTCTTTTCAATTCGACACGAACTTAATATTTGATCGGTTAATTAAAGACGTGCTACTAACTAAAGCTGGAGCAAAGCCAAATATGAAGGCAATTACTTTTGATCACTTTGTAGATATGTTTTATAAAACATTAAAGTTGAAATTAATTTTTCAGTGAATTATTATTGAATATTTTATTAAATTTTTTGCTTTAGAAACTGCAACTGTGGAAATAAGTTTAATTTAAAAGTTTTTTAGTAAGAATCGATTTCTGTCGCAACAATTACTGCATTTGAGCAACTTCTATCTACGATTTTTAAAAGGAGTTTGGACTTCAGATTCGACGTAAGATAAGACGAAACGATTTTCTGACGTTTTCACTGGTCTAGAAAGCACATAATAGAAGTTTGATGAAGGTTTAAGAAACCCAACACTATCATATAATGACACACTAGTACGTATATCAGATGTTCCTGGGAATTTTTACAAAATTTCTTTCATTTCTCAATTACTCATTTACTGCTAAATGAAAGTCCTTTTTTATTTAATTAATAACGCTTTTGTACTTTAAATCCATAAAGTAGGAAATATCATTTAATATTCAGATTATGAGGAAACATTTTCATTTAAAAAGAAGTAGTAAAAATAAAGAAAAAAACTAACAACGGAGATGAATTATTGTTAAAATGCTTTTATCATTAATTAACATTCAACAAATTCATTCATTCTCTAATGGAGCGTTGTTAGAAGTTTTTTGCAAAATTGAAAATTCAAAAAAGTTATTTTTTTTTTATTTTTTCAAGCAAGAACGATATTTCTTGTAGAGTAGAAAAAATTGTTTGTCATATCTGACAAATTTTGAAAACGTTAACTTTATATTCAACGTTGAACTTCTGAAATTCTTTTCTTGAAAAATAATCGGTCTATTCACACTTCCCCGGATCAGTTCCGTGTCAGTTGCTGTCCTGTCATTTCAAATATCCTCGCTATAAATATTTCCTAAATAATACAGAAGAGTTTCTGGAAATATGTAGCAAGCAGCAAGATAAGAACTGAAGCATACTTTAAATATTTACTTACTAATATTTTGCCTTTATTTATAAAAATTGTATTTGAAATATGAAGAAAGATAACTTTTGTGACAAAATGTTGAAAGCGTTATGACAAAGTGTAGGACGAAAATAGAAGGTATACAAAAATATAAACAAAAAATTAGAATGTTGACTTTGTTTACATTTTGAAGGGATTGTTCGTACTCTAATTTTAAATTCGTATTTTCGCTTATTAAGCTTGTTGTGGCATTAGCGAAAATAGAATAGAGGAAAATCCTCTTGATGCATGTAAAAGCGGTTTATTTATAAAGTTTAGAACCTGTACTAAAATAATTAATTTACGTTAAAAACTTTGTATGAAAGTAATTGAAAAACTAGATTTTATGGAAAAAATGCATTTTTAATCTTTTTTGTGTTAAACTTCTAGAATTTCACTCCATTTACTTTGGAATTCAGTTAACTCGTGCTCCCTTCTTTAACAGTTAGCAGTTTTGAAGCTTAAATGATGTTCTACAGGCAGTTTTCCAACTCAGAAATTATTCTTCAATTTTAGTGAATGCCAATTATTTTAATGAAAATTATAATAAGCATTACGGAAATAGATTAATACTTTAAATTATTCAAAATATCAATTAATGATAATCTGACTCTATTTGAGCAATTATTTATGCAAAATAATAGTGTATTGTGTTTAATTTAATTGAAAATTTGTATAAACTCGCCCGGCGCATCCACCATTTTTAGTCGCCAAATTAATTTCTATATTTTTTTTAGAAAAACTGGTTATTTGTTTTACAAATTGTTGTGGTCAAATGATCAATTATAATTAGCAAAACTTAGAAGTGATTTGTCAACTTTTAATTTTGTTTTTATAATTTCTGCTGCTCGAATATTCAAAAAGATCAAAAATTTTTGCTGATTGAGAAAAGCACCATTTTATTTCTTGTTGAAGTCAACAACGCGACTGAGGAAGCACAGATGACGCATGTGCTAAACACGTGGTGTGTGCGCAATGTACATATATTTTTTTTAATTTAAATTAATTAATTGTTATTTCAGTTTAAAATAAATTATTAGTTTAAACGGCAATACAAGGTTTAAAATCCTTTCTCCAATTTTGCATTTTATCTAAAATGAAACCATTTCAAAAAGCCGAGGATTTTTAATAGTTGTAGCAACATTTTTCAGGAAAAAATTCAAACTATGGACTTTTGGACTGACTAAAAGTATTATTAACATTTGAGAAACATCGTTAAAAGGAAAAAAATTGGGAATTCCCGTAAAAATAATAAAAATAACAAAGATAGTTATTATCTTTTTAAATGATATATATAGATAGAAATAGAAATTGATTGGTTTCAGTTGATTTTTCTTTATACTCCGATTCACTTTATAATAAACTCTCTGTCTAAGAAAATAAGTATATTTTTATTCAGACATCTAAAAGACATTCATTATTGCTAATTTTATACAGTTTGTGTTTGAGTTCTGTACGCCCACATATCTATCGTGTGGGTTTTAGATATCAAACGTATTTTAAGTTTGTAACAAAAATCGTAAGAAAGTAATGAATATTGAAACATCACTCTGAACCAAACCAAAATGACATAATTTCTATTCTATTCAGAAAATTTCTATATACATAGTTTCAAGGGCATAACTCAATCATGCTTGTTATGCTTATGCGATTTGACAGTGGATTTTACTAAACTCGCAAAACAAGCTATTAAAGCACCAAAATGAGTGATTTAATGGCAATTACAGCAGCGGTTTGGATGCTTTTATGAAGCAAAATAAAAAAAAATATATTATTTAGACGAAATATACAATGTATCTTTTCTAACATTGATTTGGGACTCGCGATTGTTTTAATTGTTATGATAATCGGTAACTTTTAATCGCTGCGTTTATTACCCAATTTTTTGTTGAAATCTGTCTAAAGCTAAACAATAAGTTTCTAAGATTTTGTTTAGAAGTTGATAAGTTTGAAGCGTAAGTAGCTTTGCAGTTTCCTACTTGTTTCAATGAGAAATTTACTTTATTAAGGATAATAATAAAATACATAATACAAAATATGAAATGAATCTCGTTTTCTAAAGCTTTTATAATTAAGTTTTTTGCTTCAACTTTGCATATAGAAAGACTTTAGGTCGATATTTATTTTGAAATGCTTCCATCAGATAAAGCAATAAATGTAGCTAAGTAAAATTTAAAAAGAGTCATTAGTGTTTTTAACTTGAAGAGAGTAATCTCGTTAGAAAGTTTCGATTAGTGTAATTTAAATTTCGATTACTAATTGTTAAAATTAATTGAGTAGAGCCTTTAGCAAGTTTAGACATGATTCATGAAATAGTTTATGTTTGTCAGAGTACAGCAGATCTGTAAGCCGAAATAAATAACAGCCGTTAGCCAGACTCCGACTATCGATTAGCAAGCAGACTGTGACGCTTCTATAAAACCGAGTCAAATGCAGATAAATGTTCTGCCATTTCTGTAACTGATATGTGTGCGTGTGTGATTGTTGCAGATGTCCTGACAGCGGGGCCAGGGCCTCCAGAATGCCTGTGGAAGAGGATTATGGCCGAAGACAGATTACGTTACAACATAGTACACAGTCGCCGGTACCGCCGTCCTTGCAGTGTTCCGTTGGTTGTATCTCTTCAGATCATCGTTATGCAAGTGATAAAAATTTGCTTGAACCGACCGAGCGATTCTCGGAACGATTCGGTTCAGAGCGAAGTAACTCAGATCGACTGCCATCAGGTGAACGATACCAAGGCGTATCCGAAAGGTATCCTCTTGGGGAACGACCACAAACATCGGTATCGACTGAGCGTCTCCAACCAGATGAAAGGATACAGTACCAAGCTGAACGATATCATTATGCTACTTGCCAGCGGTATCCGGATAGGTATCCACCTGTTGGTAGTCTTGATCGATACCATACGCACACTGTTGATAGATATTCAAGAACGAGTACACCGACGGATCGGTATCATACATTATCTGAGAAGGATAAAAGCTCTTCTGATAGGTATACCCCGATTGAAAACGATAGACATAGCTCTGCTCAGAGTGTGTGCTCAATCGAACGGTACACGCCTACAGAACGACATAGAAATACCAAAAATAGAGAGCGATCGGCATCTTCAGATAGGAAATCCGAACGGTTGCAGCAGTATCAAGATCGGTATGACCAATTCGTACCCGAACGGTTTCCTGCTATCCCGTGTCCGGAACGTTTCGCGACACAAGAACGAAATGAACGCGTACCTTTCACTCAAGTACCTTATATGGAACCACCTTCACCAGCTCCGGCTAATGATCGATTCGTACCACCGCCGCCATTATCTCCGGAAAATACGCCAAGTCCGGACTGTTTTCCCAATAATGCTTTTCCTTCTCCAACTACTACAGTACCATCAGCTACCGAAAGATTCATTCCACCACCTCCATTGTCACCATCACCAACTGAAAAATACTCACCTAAGAAAGTAGATCGTTATGATAAGCAACGATATCCTGATCGATATTACGATCGGTATAAAGATAGGCAGTATTACACTCCAAATGAAAGATATCATGTGAATCCTGCTGATCGATTTGTCACTACCGATCGATACATCCCACCCAATGCTCATATGCCAGTTGAACGGTATGTCCCTCAACAGCAAGAACCATATTACAACTATCAAACTTATGAACGCTTTTCAAAATTCAATTCCAATGATCCATATATGAGGCGCGATTTAGCTTATCATTATAGATTGCCCTTACCTTATCCCTCCAATCAATACCAAAGAATAAGGTACTCACATGTAAGTACGCCTAGCCGCGTTAAATGCTGCCAATATCAAGATGGTTGTCAAATATCGAAATCTAGTCCCGGTTCGAGTTCGAGCAGTTCGGTGACGAGTCAATGCAATAAAGACATACATCCGAAAGAAGTGGTGCAATGTGTCAACAACACGAGTCTTCAAGAAATGCAGTGCCAAAGCTATCAAACTTGTGCGTACCAACAAGAAAAAGGAACACAGTGCGGCAAAGAGTGCGTCGGTTTTGTGTCGCCTAGTTTACGTTCAAAAGGACAATGCCGACATAGTATATGTGCCAGTCCTAGCGTCGAATACGTAGGAGCGTCTGGAGGACGACATGTATGTGCTACGCCACCACCAAGAGGCAGCATTGGATCAGCCGATACAACAGTATGCAATGAAAACTGTTGTGGAAGAAGAAGCCAACAAAACTCCTTAGCAGTTACTGTATGGTACGTAATTATAAAACTCAACTTTCAATTTTTTTACTTTTCTTTTGCTTATTGTCACTAATAACCATTAAGCCCACTTGCAGATTGCAAGGGTTCTTAAAGTAAAGTGACTAATGCGAAAGAGAATTGAAATGGTAAAACGTTGAAATGGCATTTTCGTCGTCATGTTGGCGGTATTTTCTGCGTAATTAGACTTAACGTCAAAGGAACTGCTGTCACACGGTCTCCGATAAAGTGCCAGCAAAGCTACTTAAAATCTCCAACTACGCGAGACATTTCGGATCGCGTCAGCAAAAGTAGATGGGTACATATCAAGTTCATCAATCAGGGAAGAATTACCATAAAATTACGCTACACAATTCACAAATTAAAAAAATTAATAGACACAACAAATATTTTTCTTACAGTGATTTAAAATTCAGATGACTGCTTTCACTCTTCAACTCATTTATAATCTTGAAAGTGAGCCAAAAATTCTTGACACGCTTCAGCGAAAGACATAACTCATTCGCATCCAGTTTCATAATCTACATTCTGTAATGTTAATCATATGAATAAATAATTTTTCTGATGTCCTTATTCAAGTGTTTTAGATGTTTTTTCAAGAGTTATATTAATTTTCTCAAAGAAATAATTCAAAAAATTTTGTTACAAGCAACTTGCAAATGTTTTTTTGCAAAGAATACAATTATGTGAACATTAACAACATTTACATTAATAACAACAATACATTAAGTTTTGTCCATACGCTAAGATTTGAATAATTTGTAAATTGTTAAAATGGATTAAATTTGGTCGGATTTGAATAAATTATTAAGTTCAATTCAGTTGGTGTATGAATATCTATGATAGATGTAGAGCTGAAAAGAACAAAATAAATAATGCAGTCTGAAGTTTTCTAGAAATAAACAAAATAAATGGAAAGTTATAACATTTTAATGAATGGATGTTACAGCAAAAAACTGAATTTCTCCATTTTTGAATCTGCTTTGTTTAGTAAAAACCTCTATTATTCTTTTATATTCATATTTTTTCTTTATACAAAGTTAAACAAGTGTAAAACTCGCAATTTGCCTATACTTTTTGTCAAACTAAAACTCTATTCAGCAATACTATTTTTTCAGTTCGCGCGAATATTGCGTTATTAAAACTTCACCAGTTCATTTTTGTTCAATGAAGTTAGTAACATTATTACTGTTTTCAAAATATTGATTTAAAAATAAACAATAGCTTTCATAACGAATAAAATAAATATAAACCATTTCTCAATTTCCAGTATCATTTTGTCTCTATATTTTTCTTCTTTTTTCTCTATTCTATCAAATAGCAGTGTTTAATTTTTTGGCTGATTCTGACATCACATTTAATCCTTCATTCAAACAAAGGAACTTTGAAATGGTCCGTTCGTGGGTTTGGACATAATGAAGTCGTCGCTAGTCTTTGAATCGGATCGTTTTATCGTATGTTTGCAGAACGGGACGTATTACAAACAGATCGGTATTAATATCCTTAATCACACTGGTTAAATGTCAGCAGAAGGGGTGTCATGATGAAAATCCTTTATTACCTATATTATACATATTGATGGTAATAATAGCAAACAATCAGTAATTACTTTTCCAATAATGATTTATACTTTTGAAATTCGAAAGAAATAATATAACTGATTATACAGAAATAGAATTAGCTCTGCTCTGATTTTATTGTTAGATTGTTGCATATTTTTAGACGAATTTTATCAGTTTAGGTGCACCTGTAGATAGGTATTTGTTCGAGTTATGCGCCGCACCACGTGTGGCGTGTGTATGATTCTATGAAAGTATTTGCGGTCAGGTGTTAATCTGATAAAAATGGTGCTAACACTGACATATTTAAGTTTAATATTTTGTATACCAAAGTGTAACTGTAATTTTTAAGTGTATCTGAAGTCCTATTTGCCATGGAATTGGAAGATTTGTAAGTAACATACTACTGAAATTAATAGTTGAGGTTATGTTTATTTTTGTCAACTGTCACAGAAAAGAATTTTTATTTTATCAATTAAAATTAAATTTACTTTTCTTTGTATAACGTCATGTTTTGCGTTTAACTTGAATATTACAAATTTCTATTATGTTACGTTGATGTGTTTTTGTAATCATGAGTCAGAATGTTTATTTTTTTCATAACAAGGATAATAATTATCTTGTTTTGAAATGAAGGTTTTAAGGAATATTTCTAAATAATTCTTATGGACAAGGCGTTACTATTAGTTTCCTAATCAGATATGATATTGAATGATAAAGTAAAGTTCAATTGTGATAAAAAATATATTTAATAATTCTATTTTGATTGTGGCTGTTCACTGAAGAAAGTTTTATTGTTGACGACTATTCAGTCAGTTGATGTTGAGCATATCTTACAAATGTTGATAATACAATATACAGAGTGATCCACATAGGTGGTTCATTAGACGTTTATGAAAATAATATCAGAATTAAAATATAAAAATTTCATGTATAATGTAGATCAAAAACACTATCTTTGAAATATTTCCATGTTGTTTTAACTTCTGTTTATACCAGAAGTAGATACTGTTTTGTTATTTCGAATAGAACACCCTGTTTCACATTTTGTATTGATCATGTTCCTGCTATCTGTAACCGTTTTTGAAATAATTGCATTTATTTAAAATTTTTGACATTTTACTCACTCCATTAAAAAATCAATTGCTGCGAATTTTTCTGAGATAGACAAATAAATTTTGTAAAATTGATATTTGAGATATTAGTCGATATACAGATTACAAAAACTTTCCAAAATGTTATACAGAGTGCTACAGAATGAGCACCAAACATTGGCTTCTAAATTATGGCATAATTCATTTATCCAAATGGAATGCTGACCAAAATTTAAGATGACTTTGTCAATACAGTAGTAGTTTTTGAGATATTTTATAGTTTCCATATTGATAATTTTTTGTTTTTATAATGCTTCGCCTATAATAATCGAAACGTGCAAAAATTCGGGAAAAATTATGAATACTTGCAAAATCTCGAAAAGTATTGCAATTAGATGAGTGGTTGTATTGACAAAGTGTTGTTAAAACTTGACTAGAATTTGATTGGCGGAATAAAAAAACATGGTTCCCATTTGAAAAAAATAAATTGCCATTATTTTGAGTTTTTCTTCCAATTAAGACTTTAACAGAGAGAGTCAACTGTCAAAAAATGCAATTATTTAAAAAACGATAATTAGCGATAACATGATAAGCATAAAATGCATTTAAAATTTTGTGGGCAATCTAAAAATGCCATAAAATATGGGGTGTCCCATTTAAAATAACAAAATTAGCATCATTTTCCGACAAAAGCGGAATTGTGAACAAGCAGAAAATATTTTAGAAATATAGTTTTTCGTCTATCTTAAACAGGGCGTTCGCCGCAAGCGATAACTTTGTTATTTATTGTCAGATTTCAATAAATGATATATCAAATAAAAAGGTTGTCAAAAGACTACAAATTAGACAAAAATACTATTTTATTTTACTCATTAGTTTAGCGTTGGCGACAGTCAGTTTTGTTTTTTCAAATACCACTCTATTTCTAATTATTTAAGATACCTGAATTGTTCTGCTTTTGGAAACATAAATTTTTCCTTGTTTAATTATTAAATTTTTCCAAAAATCAGCATTACATTTTTTTGATCTAAAAAATCAAGTTCACAGGATATACATTTAACTGGATAAATTTTCTAAACCAACAATTACGCGTAAGGTAGCTACCATAGTTACTATCACTGAAAGTTCCAAAAAATGACATTATCTTTTTTTGCAAAAATTTTTTAATTTAAGTCAACTATTATTTAAGTGATCAGACTTGGAATAATTACATTTTTCTGAATATATGAAAAAAATCAAGCAGTACCTTTTGAATAAATAAAGTTGACGAATAATACTATTAAATTAACAAATTTTGCTCAATCTAAAGTCAACAGTCATGGTTTATCTAAGATTTGCGAGAATTTAATTATAAATAGATAAATAGATTGCGAGGCTTAGGAGCGACATTATTTACAGGCTGTTCACTAAAAAATGTGGCAGATTCTGATGTCGCAGAGTAACTTGTTTAATATTTATAGTTAGTTGTTTACTACTGGATATAATTCAGAAATCTTGTATTAATGTAAAGAAATTAGCATTAGTTCGTGAAATTTATACAATTAGGGTCGAGTGTCCCACGACGGTGGACTTCTATCCATAACTCAAAAAATACTAAAGATGCTACATTTGACTAAAATATGTGCAGAAATCTGACACTTCCTGTTATACCGGAAGTAGACCTCAACTTTCTTGTTTTAAATGGAACCCTCTATAATTTTCTACATTTTTGAATTCTGTGACTTATTTTAGGTCACTTTTATTCCAACAATTTTCTCCCTAAACTAAACCATTTTAAAAATATCTGCAGAGGTGCAGAGTTAGAGGTAATCAGTAATTACGACTAAACGGCTATTTATTTTAAAATAGTCTTTTGGCATTTTATAATACAACATTTTAGACAGTAAACTTCACCAAAAAATTAAACCAACCTTCTACAGTATGTCCAAAAAATATGTTTGAAAACTGACATAAAAATGACATCAAAACTCGAAATCTTCAAATGGAAACCCCTATTTATTTTATCACATTCGTACAAAAATGAAGGAAATTTTCATAAGATTTTCTGTACCTAAACCTTATCATTTCTTATTTATTTTTTTAAGAAAACTTTTTTCTGCGTAGTGAAACGTCCCAGTCGACAAAACTGTTACACTCTAAAGAAATAAAAAACAAACTTATATAATTTTTAATACAATAATCAACGTGCTATGACGTTTTTGACAACTCTTTGAAGCTAATAGGGCTTAGAAACCATTCCAAATAAAACTAACATGACATTTTAATAGCTAGAAAAGTTTTCCTAAATAATTAAAAAACCATGAGATTTAAGTATGCAAAACTTCATACAAAAATGTCTTCATTTTTGAGTCTAAAGCTAAATATAAAAATATGAATGGGGATTTCCATTTAAAAATTTTGAGTTTTGGCATTTTCATGTCAGTTTTCAAATATATTTTTTGTATACCCTGTAGGAGATCGGTTCAATTTTTTAGCTGGATTTACTATTTCAGGACTTGCGTTATAAAGTGCCGAAGGACCATTATAAAACTGATAGTCGTTTAGCCATAACTACTGATCACCTTTAACTCTGCATCCGCTATTTTTCAAATAAAATTGCTGATATCATTGAAATGATTGAAAAAAAAAATTGATATAAAAGTGACCGAATAATTTTTGTAGAATTCAAAAATGTGAAAAAATATAGGGTGTTCCATTGAAATTAGAAAATTGAGGGATAACCTCAAGTGCCACATATCTGAAAATATTTTTGAAAGACAGAGCATCTTAAAAAACTTCGTCGTGGGACAGTCTGTAGAAGCGCCATTAAGTTAATGACTTCAAATTTGATCAGATGATTAACTTGAACCAATCAAATTTTCAGATTCACCGAGTTAATCCCAATCAAATAGCTAATTTCATAAAATATTTAATTCAATTTCTGTAAACTGGCCCTAAGAGTATGTTTGTTAAAAAACGTTGAAATTGGAAAAAAATTGTAATTCAGTATTTTAATTGCATATATTTTTACAGCATGACAATTTATCATTAATAAAAAAAGACCCAATTTACCACTTTTATGGATATGATTCATCAGAAAAATTCGTACGTACAGTTAATAAACTATGGTTCACTTTTGATAAAAACAAACAAAATTACCATTAGATTGCAAAGTTCGATACAAACTAGTATATACGTTAGCACGCGTAAATTGGTCTAAATTAGTAAGTGAGTAATTTGACAGGTAATGTATTAATTAAGAAAAGGTATGCATGCAACGAATAAATACCATTTTATAGCCACTCTTGAGAATTGTTGCTTGAACTTTTGCTCACTTTATACATCTGCACAGTAAACAGTTCCCTAACGTTAAAAAAAGTGTATGTCAAAATGTTTATTCAGAAACGAATTCGAATATTTAAATTCAGACTAAAATTTTTCCTTTTTATTTGCATCATAACTTGTTTCATTTTTGATAGTTAGAAAGCACCAAGATAAAGCGCGTAACATCTGTGACAATTCATGTACTTTTTCATAAACAGTATAATATTTAAACCGCCAACCGCGTCGACCTTTCTTTGGACCTGTTGTAAATTACGGTGCAAATGGGGTAACTTTCACTCTGATGCATCAAGCGAATATGGAACGAGGGTGTATATGTTTCCATCTTTCGTTGCTGCGATCGATTTTCCCTCGGAAACCCTTCGAGGTTACACAGGAGTGCACGCACCAAGAAACGTGTCCTCCCTCAAAAATTAATGGGATGGTTTGTGCAGAAACAATGGACATTGCTGATCAATCAATAATTAATTAATACAGTAGAATGTGTCAGTAAAAACGAGCAATGCAGATTTGTAAAACGTGCAAACTATTAGAAAATTATTCTTAATTGAAAAAACAGTTTTTAGATTTGTTGAAAATGTCACGTAGAATATCGAAGTTGGAATTTGTCGATGTTTTGCATCGATATTCTTGAAAACGGGAAAAAAAGAGTGTGAAATATTGACGTGATAAGACTTCATTGGCGTCTATTTTATGAGTAAATGACATAAAGTTGATTTTCTTAAAATTGGTACTTGCAACTATTTGGTTTTGAATTCAATGCAACGTACAATCAAATAAAATGTTTGTCGAAGTGACAACTTGATGGCTGTTTGTATTTACTGAAATACAATTGCATATTCTGTCAAATGTATATCAACTTACGCTCACAACAGTTGAAGATAAATTTCAAAACAGCATTACAGAATAGTTATTTATTAGAATTTTTTATTTGAGCGCATGAAAATGTTTTATGATACAATGTCAATATAACTTTGCGAAAAATGAGCAACTCTTCAGTTATCTGAAAAGTTTTCTTTGGACACTTCTTTTTAAAATCCGTTTGCATCAAAAACTATCTTTGATTTATGTAAATACGATTTCAGTTCAATATTTCAAAGTAGAGAAGTAAACATTTCCTGGTTTTATTTTTAACCGTTGAGTTTGACAGTCGAAGATAAAAATAATTTATAAACAAAATCAAAAATATTTTTTTTATCTAGTGTGAAAAGCTTCCTTTTTTTCTCTATCCAACAAAGTGAGTATTGGCAGAGGGTTAGGAATTTAATTTTCAGTCGTGAAAAAGCGCGTCGAGGGGAACTAAATGAATGAACATCATCCACAAAATCACTTTACAAGTAACAGAACGAAAGTAGAAGTTTTCTTATCGACGTCCAATGGGACCTTTCAACGCGATTTGCTTCACCGAATCGTCGTTTAAGTTTCGGTGAGCGAATGAATAAAAAAACACTCCAAGTTTATTAATGATTAGAAGTTTCAACTTTTTTTATGTATATTTTGATTACGTCATGTAATAAATATGTTGTTACCCATTCGATAGAAAAATCCAGACGTCCTTTTTTGTTTTGTCTGTAGAGATTTAAGAATTTAAAGTATTCGAATTGTCGATAAAATAGACAGACAGTTTCTTTAAAGCTTTATTTTTCGCGGTGACTAATGTCTAACGAATGTGTAAAAGTTTTAGTTTTGCTTCAGCTACAAATCTGGCTGATAATGTAGTCAAATATATAAAGAAGACTTCGTTTAAAGCTCTTTTCAAGCCCTACTAATTATCTCATGTCGTTGCTCAATTAGATTTTTGATTAAGTCCAAACCTATAAGTGTAATTGACCTGGATTTCTCGAGCTACAGCAAGCAGTGCTCTTATTATTCCGTGTACGTACGATGATAGCGACCGGCTTCTACTATAAAAACATGATTGATTTCCGGTCTCTGTAGATTCACTTTTTCATGGCATTTTATTTCTAGTAGTGATCGTAAATTAGCTTTAGAATTTACTGAGCAATGTCGTCGATTGCCTTACTATTAGCTATAGCTCTGAATCCAATAATGGAAGATTCCAAATACCAAAACTCTCCATCAAATCTATTCTAGATCTTTCCGTTTAAATTATGCCTTTGTGTAATACAGGAGTGAGTTAATAGTGCTTAAGCAACTAAACTGGCCATTTCAATGATGAGTTGATTGTAAAATCTAGTTTATGGGGGTCTGTTATTACGCAAAATTTCCAAGTAGAGGAAAAACAATAAAATAAAGCTTTTACTTTAAATAGGAATTTTTTAACAAGTATTAGAAAACAGTTTATCATCCGAAAAATTTGTCAAAATGTGACACTGATTCTAGACTTCTAGACATAAAAGTGATCTATCGAAGTGATTCTTTTTCTATAGAACGTGACGTGCGTTGATTTTGACAAATTTTCACTATGATCGTTTGAGCAAAAATAGTGTATTATTCGGTGTAAAGGTGTTTTTGTGGAACTAACGTTGATTGTCCGACAGGTCGGACTCATCATTCAAAAGTTTCACAGAAAATGTCACTTTCGCTGTTTTTTGTTCCACTAACTTAAACTAATATGCAGTTATTGTAAAATCAATAGAATTTTTTTCATTTAAGATTCAAATGATTTATTGAGATGTTTTACTAACACATTGAAACAAATGGCAAACATTTCAAGATAAAGGGTCGTTTTGGAAAAAAAAAGATTTATTAGCCATGTGCCAATAGATGAATCAAATTTGGACATAAGAGATAACATGGATTATTGACATCGAAGCGCTGTGTTTTTTATTTTGGAAAAAACTTTAGTAACGCTTCCGAAAGTTCGATGTATTAAATATCTTTAATGACCATATAAATGGTATCACGTTTCTTCAATAAAACGGGGATTTAAATGGCAGTTAGCTTCATTTCGATTTACTGTGCTGAATTTTTCACCACTCAAATATTATTTTATTGAAAAATATTTGAGAATTTGATTATGGACAGAGCAGTTTTCATCAGTCATTACGTGATCCGGAGACAATTACATAGGAAACTAAATCGGAAATGTTCGCACAAGCCATTTTCCGGTATGAAGGAATTGCCGGATCTTCTTTGGCTGAGGGATTGTGTCGGCACTGCCCTTTCTCTATTATTGTTTCCGGTAGTCCTGCTTAGCTACTTATACGTCAGACTTGTGGTCAGCCGCCTTCGGTTTGACCGACAGAACAGTTGCACAAGCCAGATGGGGTATTACATTAAATTCCGGGCTAATTGACTCTAGGGATAAGGGTCTAGATGTGAAGGAACTTGTGCTAGTGAAGGACTTATAAATCTTGGTTAAGAAGTTAACAGTAAATCCTCTTACATCGTGTTAACAAATTGCACTCGCTATAAAATAAGTAAATGGGGATTTAGTTTACGATTTATAAAATATTTTTTTTTGTTTAGGCGCCCGGCGCCATCGCAGCAACAACAACAACAACCTCAACATTCTCAACCGCAACAACCAGTTCAACAATCACCACCACAACAACGTACAACTACACCAATTAATGATGATGCATCATCATCAGAACCGAAATTATCATCTGAGACGCCAGAACTCCGACAACCACAACAATCACCTCCAACTGTTGCTGTTAAACTTCCAAGAGCTGTTTCTTTACCTGCAGCATCGCCACCTGAAAGACCCAGACTACAAAATCGAAGTTTAGGTTACAGTCAAAGCGAAAGACTGCCAAATAGACCAACTCTAGCTAGATCATTGTCACGGAAAGAGATGATTAAAAATTACATCAAAAAAGAAACAGCTACTTTTTTTGGTGTGGACGAGGAGTCTGAAGAAAAACAACAAAGAAGATGGTTGGATCGAAGAATTCGTATGGCTTCCAGGTATTAACACAACTATTAATAATCAAATTTAACAAATGATTTCTGTTTAGAACTTACGGACCTTTGAAAGATGAATACAGAACGTTAGGACAACCTCATAGACGAACAATTTCTGAATTAACGCCAAGCTCAAGAATGTCAGGACAGCTACAAGCTGAAAGACCTGATGTTCTTCCTGGAACAAATGATGTAATAGATGCAAGTCAAGACCGAATGGGTGGAGTTACTTTAAGAAGAAAAGATTCTGTTGCAAAAATGACCTGGGATGGATTGTCCTACGTCGTTAATGTAAGCTCAATTTTTTTTTTGTTCAAAAGTGCTTGTTTTAGCTGTAGTTTAATGATTTTCCTTTGATATTCCGTCGTCTCTTTTCTCCAGAAATCCTTTCAGAAGGCTTTTAACTTCTGTTTCTATAATTTGTCGATCGAATTGCTTAAAAAAAAACTTCAACGACTACAACTTAAAGAAGTAGTTATCTTCTAAAATTCATTACAAAGAAAGTGACGAAAACTGTAATTAAGGTAATTAAAGGCTATTGTTTTATGAAACAGACTCAGTCTTAATTATAAAGTTCTGTTCATAAATGAATACTATTATTGTCGATGGATTAAAAAAATGCAATGACATCGTTTTGCAGTACTTTAGAAATTTTGGATATAATAAATAATTCACTATCAAGCATTAGAGCATTAATGATGGTGAATTTTTCCATTGTTTGATAGTTGTGATAATATAGATTAACACTAACTCAAAATAAAATCATTTGCTGATAATTTTTTCTTTTTCAAAAACCGAAACTTCCAAAGTAACAGAAATGAATTTAAAGCTCTCTTAGGTATGTTTGGTAGATAAAGAAAACTTTCGGGGTTTGCAAAGATGAATGACTTTGCTCATGTCGTATAAATAATACAGATTTATTTTATACAGACCTTGACCAGGCATAGACCTCGAAGAAGATCACAGCAAAGTCAGTTATCTAGAAGTTTTCCTCCAGAGACTCCTTATAGCGCTGGCAGTGTTGAAGAAGAATCATTTTTCCAAAAACCAACATCTCCAACTTCGCCTAGGCCTCAAGAAGAAGGTAATATAAAATGGAAATAATTCTAATTTTCAATTGTATTATCTGTTTTGTGTTTTTAGTGGATGCAGCAAACCGAGCCAGTCAAGAGCTAGACGCTTTTCACCAGTCTTATAGAGAACGAACGTCAAGATTAGATTCCGGTGGTTGGAGAAGAGATACACATGTTGTATTACGACGTGACGAACAAACTCGACCGACAGTTGGAGGCTCTAGAGTTTACTCGGCGTTATTAGATGACATTTTAGACAATTCCAATAGGCGACAATATGGAATGGGATGGGTTGGAAGGATGTTTGGGTAATATTGTAAACCAAATCATTGAGTATTGATTGAGAATTATTCTTTAGGAGATCAATGCGAAGATCAGTCACACAAGATGATAAAGTTTTACAACAATTGGACGACATGGAGGATCATAGACCAATGTTTACTTATTGGGTGACGACAGTACAAATATTAGTGTTATTTATTTCGGTGATTTGTTATGGTTTTGGACCTTTTGGTGTTGATTTGCAATCAAGATCTGGTCAAGTTCTTGTAACGAGTTTGTCTCTTCAACAAGTTGATTATTTAGAACCTGCGAATTTTTGGTAAGTTTATTTTCTATTTAAATGACTATTGTTAACTTGTTTTATAGGCTTGGACCTAGAGCTAGTGATCTAATCCATTTAGGAGCAAAATTTGCTCCTTGTATGAGAGTCGACGATAAAATCTCTCAACAAATTGATAAGATCCGAGCAAAAGAGCGAGAAACGGCGTGTTGTATTCGGAACGACGATTCTGGTTGTGTGCAATCGTCACAAGCCGATTGTTCCGTAAGTGTTAACTTTATTAATTACAAAATCAATTTTTATAAATGCGCACATTTCATTTTTTATTCTTTTGCGTAGCTAAGAGGATTAAGACCAACGGTAAGCTTAAAACTTCCGTTTTTGTTTACTTTTTGGATCTATCAAACGCTAATATATTATTTTCGTTTTTGCAGAAAACTATCTCGAAATGGAAAAAGTGGAGCCCTGGAGAAGCTGGTCCTGGAGGCAGAATTTCTGGATCAGTTTGTGGTTTAGACCCAAAGTACGTTATTATAACTATTCAAATCGCTTCTATTTTAATTTTTTTTTAATAGATTCTGCGATGCGCCTGCAAGTGTGCATCCATACGAATGGCCGGACGATATAACAAAATGGCCAATTTGTCGTAAAACAAATACTCAATTTTCTATCCAGAAACGTAGCGGAAGTCGGGATAAAAGCGCCGAGCATATGATTTGTGAAGTTATTGGTCATCCTTGCTGTATTGGAATCCATGGACAGTGTAAAATTACCACCAGAGAGTACTGTGACTTTGTTAGAGGTACTTTTCATGAAGAAGCATCGTTATGTTCGCAGGTAATTTTATGTAAATTTTTTTTTCGTGGATATTTACTGTTTTAATTAAATAGCAAAGTGCCTCATAAATTTTTCTTTGCAGGTGTCTTGTTTGAACGACGTGTGCGGGATGTTGCCGTTCTATTTTGCCGAAACACCTGATCAGTTTTATCGTTTATGGACGTCTTTGTTCCTTCATGCTGGTGTACTTCAGTTGGTTGTTTCAGTGTTAATACAGTACTTTCTAATGCGTGATTTAGAAAAATTAACTGGAAGTTTACGGATTGCTATAATTTACATAGGATCAGGAGTTGCCGGAAACCTGGCTAGCGCCATTTTTGTACCTTATCGAGCAGATGTAAGTTGAGAATAAATCTAATAAATTAAACTTTCCAATTTAGAAGTATGTCGATAATTGATGCATAAATTTATTTTCTTTCAGGTTGGTCCCGCAGGTTCTCAATTTGGGCTTCTGGCGTGTTTAATCGTGGAAGTTTTAAACGCATGGCCAATGTTAAAACATCCTAATCAAGCTCTGTGCAAACTCCTTTCTATCACTCTTGTTCTCTTTCTTATTGGTCTTTTACCTTGGGTCGATAATTATGCTCATTTATTTGGTTTCGCATTCGGTTTTTTGTTATCTTACGCATTATTACCCTTCATTTCGTTTGGCGTTTACGAAAGACGGAAAAAAATAATATTAATATGGGTGTGTTTATTATCAGCTGGATTTCTTTTCACTTGTTTAATTCTCCTCTTCTATATTATACCTGTCTATGATTGTAAAATCTGCTCATATTTTAACTGTATACCTTTTACGCGCGATTTTTGTGCTTCACAAAATATTAATTTCAAAAGAGAAGAACCTGTAGTATGACAAAAAAGTTTACGGTTTTTAACCGTATTTTATTTGTTTTTGTTAGATTTTATTTTGGAAGAATACCAGTTTCGTTGGTACAAATGATATTTTTATAAAAAAAAAATTATTTAATAAAATATTTTTAAGTTTTTATTTTACATCAATTTTATTTTGTTATCCCAATTAAACCTTCAGTCTTTAAAAAATTGTGACATCATCATAAAAATCAATGTGGGGGAATGTGCATAGTTTTGTGATAAAATAAACTTTAAATTGGGGAAAAACAGTGTTGTAAACTGATCTTAAAACATGTGATAAAACTATATCTCGTTACATTTAAAAACTCTCATTTATATAAGATGTGCAATGAAATTTGATTTATGTTGGCAACGAAAATACAACTCCTCAATGAATTTGGTTCACTCCACAGTTGTGACGAAAATGAAGAAAGCTTGGAATGTTTGCTTCAATAAAGTTACCATCAAAAAGTGCCCTTTAATGTTGCATTTTATTTGGGATTTTTTATTTTTCCAGCCACATTTCGGTTACCCTTGTATAGGGATTAATTGTAAATCCCTTCAATAACTTATTGAAGCAAATTGTTTTAAAAAATTGGAAAATTGATGGATATGTAACCATTTACAATAGACTCATTTATATGTGTTTAAGTATAAATTTATCAGAAAATATTTTCATCACTATTATAGGAAAAAACTGTATAAATTATATAAGCATGAATGATTGTGTACATATAACGCAGTATGGTGGTGTTAATGTTAATTTTTGTAAAATTACCCTTTGAGATAAATCTTTATTTGTCCACATATGAAATTTCACTTTGTTGTAATTTACTAGCTGAGGTATCGTTAACGTTCTTATTGAGATTTTAACTCGAAATGGCCAAAGAAGTTTACGCGTTTAAGTTTTTATATTTTTTAATGTAAATGAACGTTGACGACACCAATCGCTTCGAATTATCCACGATATATATTATAATGTAATGTAATGATCGTAACGTCTGTAGAAGTTGCGTTTACCGTTCAATCCTTCAAGTCGCATGCTTTAATTTATTTCAATTTTGAATATGTCATTTCAGTACGAAAAAAATTTCTGCGTATTATAGCCAAATATAAATCAATTTTATAATACAGTAGCTACTTATATTTGTGTAGGCATATGATTTTTCAGCATTTTTGACTGATCTTTAAATATCAATGTACATTTTACTGAAGTTGCTGGTTCTATCTTTTTGGCATATACGACAAATCACGAATTTTTGTAACGATTTTTAAATCAATCGTTCTTAATGGCTATATACTCTTTTTCTAAACAGACGTTGCATTGTGTATTACGACTGAAAATTACAGTTACGTTTCAACAATTGTACAGTTACATTGTAATATTATAAAATCAGGTGTTATCACTAAGACCAAGCCTTAACATTATAATAATATAATAAATTACTTCTGCACATAACTGACCCTCTGTGTCTTTTTTGATAGAGGTCCTACAGCATAGAGTGAAAAATCCAAAAACGTCTCTATTTTTAAACAATCAGCAATACTTTCCAAGGGATGAATTAGCAAAACAAACACAAACTAAAAAATATATTCTTGAAAAAAATAAATTAACAGTTTTTCCTGAGTTACGTAACTAAACTTCAAATAACTAACTTAACGAGATCACTTTCTTTGGTAACATTTTTCTTACAGTCTATCGCAAAAAATGAGCAAATTTTAAATGTCTATCATAATCATACATATAAAATTCTTGGCAACAAAGATCACAAGTAACTTTCATAAACATGTTCCTAGTATAATAATTCTCATATGGATAAGTCAAAAAGAAAAGAATATTATTAATATTTGTGTGATGATCTCCAGCCGCAAAATTCGTACTACAATATCCATACATATTGTAATCTTCCTCCATACTTAAAATATTTTCTAACGTTTGTTGTTCAAAATGATATCCTAAATGTCCTATCAAAACGTCTTTACAAATAAATTCAAAGCCACATAAATGACAAACGTAAATTCTTACAACATGTTGCTTCATATGTTCCTTATGGTTTGGAATGTTAAAAATTTGATTACATAATTTACAATAATATTGGTGCATTTTTTCATGTTCGTTCAATTCAAAAACAGTCTCATAAGTACTATCACAAAAAGCGCATATGAAAAGTCGTCCTATACTTAATTCTAGTTCAGTATCTGAAGAATTTTTGGGCTTGTTATCCCTACAGTGGCATTCGTAAAATTCCCCAGTACGTTCATCTAAAGACTTAAAATATTCGATATTTTTTTTAATTTCAATATGTAGAAAACTTGTTAATTTCTCGTTTACACTTTTATCTTGAGGATTGCAACTCTGCTCTCTTATGTTTTGATTGGTATCAAATGATAATTCAATCCAGTTATCATCATTGCTTTCATCTTTGACGACTATAGTATCGTTTGAATATCTGACTAGAAGATTATCATTTAAATAAAGCGTTTTGCACTTCTCATTTCTACGTTTCTTTGATTTCTTAATCACATTGGGAATAGTATTACAAAGATTGTTTTTGAGCACTTGTTTGATAATTTGAATTTTTGAATGATTTCTAACGTAATGTGATTTTAGGTTTTTTAGACTACTAAAATGTTGCCGGCAAATTGCACATCGAACACGAAACATCGTTCTTTTACTAAATAAAATAAAAAAAATATAATTAAATTAAACTTTTTTATAAGATTTGTTATAACATTACTTACCAAAATTAATTAAAGTATTCAAAATTTATCCCATGTCGGGTACCGCCAATAGGTTAAAACTGTCAAAAAAAACTCTAGGAAAAACTAAATTCCCCAACCAATATTTCGATTGAGCGTAGACATACTTTTGATTATTTTCCATGTTTGTTTTATTACGAAATTATTGGACGTATGTCTGTACTTTTATGAACAAGTTCCAGATGATTCCGTGCTGTAGATCCTGCTGAATTTCGCACTAATCTTCATATTTTGGCTATTTATCAACACATTATTTGCGGAAAAGTTAGTAAAATTAAATTTGTGTGTGTTGTGGTGTTATTTTTTAATTGTTAGCAACGGCTGGAAATTCTAAGGATGTCTTTTTCTCGTTCCGCTTTTGTAAGTATTTCCATTGACACAGTTTCGCTAAATCTAACCTCTACAAAATTAATAATTTTAATTTGGAAATAAGTTTTCCTTTGCCAATCGCATGCGCATATTTTTATTTAATTTCTAAACTTTTCTAAAGTATTTAATGGAAGTTTCCAAATAGTATTATGTCGGGTTTTCCAATCATAAACTTAGTACTTAATCGAGTTTTTGGCATGATTCCAGCATCACAAATTCACAAAAAACAATTTTCATATAATTTACAAAAAATCTTGACCGATTTTAATTATACCTTCACAGTCATTTCAATGCTTCAAAACCCACCTGGGATTAGTAACCTGCCAAACATTTATTTCGAGAACTCAAGTTCAATTAACATTTCAAGAGGACTATTAAAGTATCCAGAGATTGGCAAAGAAACTTAAACTTTTTAAGGCATGGAATTAACAAAGCTTTTTCAATAATTGCTTGTTTTTACACAATAACATAATAACAAGGTTGCAGTACAAAATCATGTACATGGTGTGATGTGTGGCGTTGTTTTTCTTTTCACAGGAAGCTGTTTAACCCCTCGCAACTTCTACGCAATTGAGCTCAGGTGTAGTGAGTATTTTACAATGAATCATTAATCATTGCATAACGCCTATCACTCATTTCTTTGTCACGTTTTGCTATTTAGCAGCTTTTTGCTTTTTTGAATTCTTTACATTTTTCATTATTTGCATATTGCTGGCTTTAACGAACGTTTGTTTACATTTATCAAAAAAAAATTGTTTTATTTAATATTGCTTTATGCAACACATAATACACCGCGGACATATTTATGCATACATTCATACCAACTTGATATTCTTTTTTTATAAATCTCAAAAAAATTCAAGAATTTATTTGCCTCTATTGATATTTACCGCAGCCCCTTTTGTGTATTTGCCAGTCAACTGCAGTAGGGAAAAATCAACAATGAGCGCACTCGCCCGTAGCGAACGATCCTTGGCTTATGAAGGACATTGTTGAATTTTACAGATACAATAAAATAGAAAATATATTTTTGCTGCAGAATTGCGTCTCTTAATTATTATTAAAACAGTAAAGATTTTGATAAAATTTGTTTTTAAACAGTCGTAAAATTTATCATACGTATTTGCTGTTCTAAGAAAATACAATTAGTATGCAAACGTTAAATAACCATAAAAGATTAAGTTAATTGATAGTGGGCAGAGCACCTACTTTGCTGTAACTATGAAAAAGGTAAAAACTGTTTCATCACCTCACAATTCATTTTTTTATCTTAGAATCATTGTAATTTTAAATTATTCTTAATTCTATTTTTTTATAGTTTTTTTTTTGTTGTGGTTATGATTATGTAAATATTGAAAAAATCTAATTTACATTTGTTAATATAGCTTTCGTCATTTTATGAAAACACAGGTGTTTGGATTTATGCCTATAATAAGAAGACATTAATGCAATATCATGTTTATGACTAACAGTTTTTGTTTGGAAGTTTGTACTTGAATAATCAGCGATGATTTAGAGTTTAAAATTGTCATTAAAAATAGGAGAACTTAAATACAAATTGCAATCAAGTAGAACACTCATCCTTCTGTGAAATGTAACGTTGCGTTGCTTTCTTTAACTTCCAGAACTTTCGCGAAGCGGTGGAAGGTAGAGAGAAAGACCAATTGACTTGGGATAACTCGCCATTATTAAATTTACATTCTTTCAAACTAAAAAAGATATTAGTTATTTAAAACTTTGAAGTACTTTTTGAACAAAATTATAAAATAGGAAAAAGCCTTGCACTGAAAACTAAGTATTTGCATCTAATGTCACCCTTTAAGTTAATAGCCTAATTAGTAATTAACGTTACTAATTTTAACCACTTTTTAAGAACGTGCATATTTTTTTAAGATTTTGCTTGTAGGTTTAGTCAACATCTGGAGATTTTTTTTCCGATCAGATTGTTTAATTATTATTCGTACGCTTGAAAGGTAAGATTTTTGCGATCGTTTCCAAATCGCTTTCATTATTGCATTGAAAGTTGAACATTTAATTTGATAGATAAAAATGATTAAATAAACAAGTTTAATCTGTGTGAATTAACATTGCCATATAAATATAAGCGAAAAATATTATTTAATAGTTATTTTGGTCACCTTATCCCTTCTACTTAAATAATAGTCATCACGAAACTTGTTAATTCCATAAATGGTTTGGTAGCTTAATATTAACACATCGAGGACAAAGTTGTTTTTTTCTGTAGTCAGTTGAAATTTTGCCAGATAATTCGTCGTTCGATTAAATTCTTAATGATCTAAAAATTTGCTGTTAGCAAGTGAATAATAGCTTTCGAGTTTTGTGTTTATTTCCGGAATTTTCTCTAACTTTGGTCTAGAATAAGAGCGTTCGTGAATGCTCTGGAAGAGTCCGGACTCTCCCCACTCTTCGACTCCACTAGGTTCATATATACGAACGCCGCGCGGTGTTTCGTAATATAGTGACGAAAGCGATAAGTGACGTTCAAAGCAAAGCGCTACCGAGCTTTAAGTGTTGATTCTCTGAGTGCAAAATTCTTATTTTTAAACAAGTTGAGACAGTATTATAATGACAACTCCAATGATTGAGACTGTGCGGAATATTCCACTTATTGTGGAAAAAGATACGTGCGAACCTATGGAAACCGAAAATTTAGATGTAAGTTTCGCAGATTATAAAACATTCGTTCATGCTTTCATTGTTTTACTTGTTTAATAGATAGCTAATTGTTTTTTTTTTTTACAGACTGGCTTCCCATTTGATCGCGACGACAGAGACGCACATTTTCGCAGTCAATTAGATGATATTGCTCAACGTCATCCAGAGTTTGCCGAACATTTGGAAGGTTTTTGTGGTGATAGTTTAGGACGAAGAAGATTTCCACGTTCTTCCGATTCAGAATTCCGAAGATTTACAGATAGACCGTTTGGATCTTCTAGATTCGAACGTTTTGGTTTTCCATTTACAGATTCTTTTGACGAAGAACCCAAAAAACAACAGAAAGAAGAATCAAAAGAAAAAACACAAGAACGTGGACGTAAACCAAATAATATTCAACAAAGTAATACTGTTGATTTGGGACAAAAACAAGAACCGGTGAATGAAAGAAACCAAAGATCGATGTCAGCACCACCACCAGATAATCGACAAAGATACGTTTCTAGTATTCATATTCCCATTAATAAAGAAGGAGGGATGGAAGGGTCAGGACAAGCACAGTCACAACCTCAACAACAACAGCAACCACAACAACAAAATAAACCAACTGAAAGAGTTATACCTATTCATGTAGAAGGAAGAGACGAACCTGTGATACCGAAAAATGTAAGGCCTAACTTTACTCAGCCTCAGCCAGAGAGAGTATTCAGCCAACCTCAACCAGAACGTATCTTTGGACATTCTCCTAGTCATTTTACACAGTTTGTCAATAGGGAACCTCGACAATTTGCTACTACTGAACCTGAATGGCATCAGGGTTACGGTCCAGAACCTACTCACCACAGGTTCCAGCGACAACCTAGCCCGCAGTCAAAATTCAATCAAGAATGGCAAATTCCAGTACAAAAAGAAACTCAACACCAACAACAACACCAAGCACAGCCACAGCAACAGCATCCGCAGCAGCAGCAACAACAACAATCGCAACCTCAGCCACAGCCTGCAAAGCCTAGCACTAATCCAATTGATGTTATTCAATCAATTCAAAAAGATGTTTCAGATCTTATGGCACAAGTTGAAAAGTTCAATGGAAAACCGAAGGACAAACAATATCTATATTTGGATGAAATGTTGACTCGAAATCTCATTAAATTAGACAACATCGATACTCAAGGTCAAGAAAATATTCGACAAGCTAGAAAAGAAGCTATAAAATGTATTGAAAGTTGCATAAGTATCTTAGAAGCTAAAGCAGCTGCAAATGCATCACAAGAACAACAGACAGTAGAAATGAAAGATGAATCGAAAGAAGAAACTAACAGTAAAGAAACAACACAAACTACTGATGAGGTTAATCAAGAACCTCAAGAGAAGATGCAAGTTGAAGACGAAAATAAAACACAGACTGAAGTAAAGAATGAAGAAGCTGGAAAAGTTGAAGAACAACAGCTTTCAGCTAAAGAAGAAGAAAAAAAGATGGAAATCGTTCCTGATGAAGAAAAAGTTGAAACAGTACCTGTTCAACAACCTCAGGAAAATTCTAGTGAAGTGAAAGCAGTAACAGAAGATAATAAGAAAGAAGAAAAAATGGAAGAATGTTCTTTTGAAAATAATGCAAGTAATGATCAAGTTAAGGATGAAGAGATGAAGCAAGTACCATCAGAAGAAGTAAAACAAGAATCAGCTCCGACTTCTAATGAAACGCCGAAAGAAGAAAATAAAACCGAAGCGACAAAAACAGAAGTCAAAAATACAAATGAAGAAACGAATAGTGATCAAAAAGAAAAGAAGGAAAAAAAGAAAGTTGTAAAAAAATAGAATAGATTTGTAATTGCCTTGTTGTTAATAATCTTGCTTTTACAATTTTTAGTGTGTTGACTAATATTTTTTTCTATTGTATTGGAGACTGATTACTTTCAGAGTAATTAAGTGTAAATAGTGTTTTTTTTTGTTTTTGACTGTGATTTTATTGTTTGACCGTCCCGGTTTTATTTATTGTATATTATAAAATTGTACATTGTACAATTAATAAAAATCACAATATTAATTGTGCCATGCATAATTTGTACAAATAAATTATAGTTAGCATAAATAATAGATTTTCATTTCTTGTTGTAAACGCAAGATTATATTAACATAGTTTCCATATCTCAAAACCATTTAACATAAAAGCTAGGATGCAAAATGTTTAAATAAATAAGTGCATTAGCTTGGAAATTTGCACATTAAAAAATCAGCTTGTTCTATTTATTAAACAACATCTGAGTTATTGTAAGAGATTAATGTTGAAGATTTTGCAAGTGAATAAATGAGTTTGTTTTGTATTCCGTGTGTTAATATTCTTATCATTCTTCTATTATCACATAACCTAATTGTTAAAAAAAAATGTTTCTGCTTCAAAGTCATTTGCACCGATTGATGAAAGTATGTGTACATTACGGCCAAAAATACACAGTGTTGCATCAAACCGACGAAATAATTTATAAATCGTTAGACTCTCAAGATAAAGGAATAGGAGTCATTGCTTTAAACAGACCTAAACAAAAAAATGCTCTGAGTAAGGGGCTTGTTGATAATTTTCAAAAAATTATCAAACATTTGAACAATGAAACTAGAGTTTTGATAATTCGAAGCCTAGTTCCAGGAGTATTCTGTGCTGGAGCTGACCTTAAGGAGCGTGAGACTATGCCTGTAAAGGAAGTTGGTGGTTTTGTCTCAAAGTTGCGGAGTTTAATGCAAGAAATTTATAATTTACCAATGCCTGTGATTGCTTGTCTTGATGGAGTAGCTTTAGGTGGAGGTTTGGAAATGTCTTTGGCTTGTGATATTCGCGTGTGTGCTGATAATGTTAAGATGGGACTAGTGGAAGGAAAATTAGCAATAATACCAGGAGCTGGAGGCACTCAACGGCTGCCACGATTGATTAATTCTTCCATTGCTAAAGAGTTAATCTACACAGCGCGAATAATCAACGCTAATGATGCCCATAAACTGGGTTTAGTTAACCATGTTGTGTCTCAAAATAATAATGGAGATGCAGCATATCATAAATCACTTGAAATAGGACGAGAAATTTTAGAAAATGGTCCGATAGCGATTAGAATGGCAAAAAAATCTATCAACAAAGGATTAGAAATGGATATAGAAGAGGGTTTAAAAGTTGAGGAGTTTTGTTACAGTCAGTTAATACAAACAGAAGATAGAGTTGAAGGTCTTAAAGCTTTCAAAGAAAAAAGAAAACCACGTTACGTTGGAAAATAATTATTTTTATATAAATTTTTGTATCTTACAAATTAAATAATTTTTGCAGTTGTTGTTTGGTATCTTCGGGATTTATCACTTTATGGCCTATAGTTCTAGGGTCGTTGAAAATTTCATAATCATTACCGCCTTTATCAGTCTTATCACCAAAAAAGTGAATTTCATCAAAACCTTCATTTTCTAAATGCTTCAAACAATAAGTTTTATCCCATCCTGTGGGAAAAACATCAAAACTTATTTGTCCTCCTATACTATAAGTTAAACCATAATCAGGAAAATTTTTCTTGAGTTCATTTATCATTGTTTTACGAATATGAAACTCTTTATCGTATTTTTCAAAATTGTCTCGTTCTTGCTGTGAACACGACCGTCCAATTGGCGAAATATTAAGCATGCCAGCTCGGAATTCAACGAAAGTTCCTCTTTTTACAGGAAGAGTGATTTTTGATAAATATCCCAAGGAAAAATTTATAAAAGTTTGTAGTTTTTCTTCACCCATATATTTCTGGATACTTTGTCTACTAATTTCCTTACCAAATTTATAATAAATCAATCCATTTTCAGGAAAAACATAATCAAATCTGAAGATTATGTCATCTCCATTCATTTGTTCAGCAATTTTCTTGAAATCGGATCCACCTACTAATCCTAAACTGCACTTTGGTTTCAATTTTGATTGAATAAATTCATCAAAAGCTGGATCTATAGATCCGCGAGGTTTCGTTAAAGTTCCATCCATATCAAAAAGACACAAAATCTTCTTTGTTGACATTTCTGTGTTTGAATTTGGCTCCTTTCTGTTTTAAAAGACAAAATGGGGAATACCCTATGGATCTTGTTTGTGTTAATATTTTTCAAATTCCACCCTGGAACTGGAAAGAAATTGAATGTGCTACTGATTTTAGGTATGTTGTTTATACTGTTTACTTTTTATTACTATTTGGACACGTCATTTTTGATTATGATGACACGTTTGAAAAAATTTAGGTTAGGATTAAGATAGCGGCTATGTGGCATATCTAATTTATTCCTAATAAAAATAAATATTAATTTATATTAATAAACTGATTTAATTGTTTATTTTATAAGTATACAATTGATGGAATCATTCCGACCATTTTTAATTAAAATAAATTGGATAATTTCAAATCAACCGCTGATTAGTTTGACAGCTAAGGCGCCAAATTCAAATTCTAGCTGACGATGGTGGATTTGAAATGGGAGCATACAGAAATAAAATATGCCAAACCCCAAACTTGGATACTTTAGCTAAAAAAAGTTTAATTTTCAATAATGCATTCACATCAGTTAGCAGCTGCTCTCCTAGGTATAAATATAAATAATTTTTCGAAAATTATAAAAAAAATTTTAGTCGTTCCGCGCTTTTAACTGGTATGCCTGCACATCAAAATGGAATGTACGGTTTACACCAAGCAGAAAACCATTTTAACTCATTTTCGAATATAAAAAGTCTTCCGAATATTCTGCGAGAACATGGGATAAAATCTGGAATTATTGGTAAAAAACATGTAGGACCGAAAAGCGTGTACACTTTTGATTATGAACAAACTGAAGAAAATAATTCTATTTTACAAGTTGGGAGGAATATAACTTATATTAAGTTATTAACAAGGGAATTTCTTGCGAATCAAACAGAAAAGTATAAAATTTTGTCATTCGTATTTTCTTTATTAAATGCGGCTAATTACAGCCCTTTTTTCCTTTACGTTGCTTTCCACGATCCTCATCGCTGTGGCCACACAAACCCAGAATATGGCGAATTTTGTGAATTCTTTGGTAATGGTGAAGAAGGTATGGGTTTAATACCCGACTGGCATCCTATCTATTATCAATACGATGAAATCGATCCGCCGTATTTTATACCTAAAACAACCGAAGCAAAAAAAGATATAGCACGTCAGTATACTACAATTTCAAGACTGGATCAAGGCGTTGGGTTGATTCTAGAAGAACTGAAAAAAGCAGGGCATGAAGATGATACTCTTGTTATTTATACTTCAGATAATGGAATTCCATTTCCTAATGGTAGGACTAATTTATATGATACTGGAATTGCCGAACCAATGTTTATTTCATCTCCTCTTCATACTGAACGGCGAAATCAAGTTACTTACTCTTTGAGTAGTCTTCTAGATATTGTTCCAACGATTTTAGATTGGTTTGGAATTGCTGAAGAAACAAATGAAGTTGCGACAACAAGCGAACTTACTGGAAGAAGTTTATTGCCGCTTTTAGTCGAAGGTTGTTCATTTTTTTGTGGCGATTTTTTACAGTTTAGCTTTTAGAACCAAAAAATACTACAAATGAGGCGGTTTTTGCGAGTCATCAGTTACATGAAGTTACAATGTATTATCCAATGAGAATGATTAGAACTCATAGGTATAAGTTAATACACAATTTAAATTATCATAGTCCGTTCCCTATAGATCAGGATTTTTATTTATCTCCCACATTTCAAGTAAGTAAAAGTAGATTAATGTAAAAAAAATCTAAATTAACTTTAAGGATATTTTGAATAGAACCAAAAATAAGGAAGATTTATATTGGTTTAAAAATTTGAAAGAATATTATTATAGACCTGAATGGGAATTATATGATTTAAAGCAAGATCCTGAAGAATTGAATAATTTAGCTGGGAAAACAGAATATAAGCAAATTATGAAAGAACTAGATGAAAAGTTAATCAATTGGCAGAATATAACACGAGATCCATGGATTTGTGCACCTCATGCTGTTTTAGAAAATGCTGGGGATTATAAATTTAATCCTCAATGTATGCCTTTATTCAATTTTTAATAAAATACGTTAACATAAAAATAGATTTATTGTCATTTTCTAAATATATAAAACATATAAATATGGCATTTTTATTTCTAAAACTTAGTGCTATTCACCACATAACATTCCAGTAAATTAGTCAACAACATCTAAAATAAAATAGCAATTCATGTTAAATTGACTTTAAAAGCTTTCAACAGTTTCATTTAGGTGTATCTTTAAGTAAATTTTTCGTACTAAAATGATTCAACTATATTTCTTAAATTTAAATTTTCTACGTTTCACAGCCTTTTGTACTTTATTAAAAAGTACGGAGGTGGTGTTCGCTACTTTTTCTACTGATTCTACAGTATGGGCAAGTTCAGCCATCTACAAAAATGGCAATAACAATGTATAAAAAAGCCAATTTTAACTTACTCTTCCTTCAATATCTTGTACTCTTAAATGTTTTTGATGATTATTGTATAATACCTTAAACTGCAACATAAATCCTGCGCACAATAATAAGGTACAAAGTAACAGCAAATTATTTGATTGCCGAAAATGCCACATCACAGAAATTACTCATTTTAAGGATTTGTTAGCTGTAACGTAAAAATAAGCATTAACGTATTTACACAAACATTTTTTACCACCAAATCGTTTTTTTTGGTAGTAAACAAGTCTTAACCTAATTAAAATTTGACATTTTAAACGTCAAATTTGTTGCTGTGTGAAGATAGCTATCATGACTTAATAAAACAATAAAAATTTATTATATACTGTTTCATTTCAGAAATTCTCAAATTTTTAATTGTTTGTTAAAAAATTGTTGCGTTAACAAAATTCATCAAACAATTGATTTTTTTTAATTTTGACATTTCACGTTGCTATCTTCACTAGTTGTCATCGAATTATCTCCACCTTAACCTTACTTTTTTTGCTTCGAATTCTTTTTTTTTTTTAATAAAAATGAGTCGTTATGCAAGATACGCAGATTTAACAAAACTTTCAACTGAATATGCAAGAAGAATGCTAAGACTTAGTAATAGAATCTTTGGTGAAGTGGCTCGTCCAACAAATTCAAAATCAATGAAAGTAGTAAAATTATTTAGTGAGAAGCCCCTTCATTTAAGGAAAGAAATTACTCATTATTATCCTAGACATGTTGAAACCGGAGCGTTAATGCTTAAGCTTAGACACTATGGACTATACAGAGATGAACACGCTGACTTTAAAGAAGAAATGGAAAGGATGAGAGTTCTTCGCGGTAAAGCTAAGCCGAAGAGACAAGTTAGGTCGAAACAACAAGAAGAATCGAAAGAATAATGGATTTTTAATGTTTATAGTGTAATAATTAATGTTTGTTTAAAAATAAAGAAATATTGAATGGTTAAATAATACTGGGGAAATCACTTAAAAATTGTTCTAGTTTTATTGGTTATTACATCAATATATTTACTGGTTGCTATGGTTACAATCTCCAGTATATTTTAAGCGGTAGTTTCAAATTTTTTGATTATTTTCTGAAAGTGCGGAGAGAATTAATAAAAAACCGCTTTTCATTGAAACCGTAACAAACTGAAACAACTTCTATTCCTAAAATAATAAGCGCCAATATTATTCCTAAAAACAGACAAAAAAATGCCATAAAAACTTGCTCGATTCCCACTGCCGTAACTCTGATACTTGACAAACACTCAGGTTTATTTGCTTCCCATATTTGTGAAATTTTATACACCAAACCTACTTCTTTAATCCGTCTCAAACTAATATGAAACAATTCTTTATATTGCGAATGTTTTTGTACCATCATTCCTGCTTCAACTTGTGGGATCATTGGAATTTCGGTCAAGTCACAAATTGCATCTTGATCAAAAGTTCTAGCAATAATAGGATAGCCAGTATCTAATTGGGTATGATAAGCAAAACCTCCTTTTCTCACTTTTGCAACTCCTTCTTCTGGTTCATAAATATTTAATTTTTTGGCACCGGGAGGAAAAACTTTATGTCTGTAAATGTACTGAACGTCACTGTCGTTCATAATTTCAAACCAGGTGATAGTATAAGATAAGTCTTCAATTCCAATTTCCAATTTGCTGTGTCCTAATTCATCCAAAGAATGAAATGCTTGAGGAGGTTTACTCAAAAGTGAAGAGATAATACTTGAAGTGTAGTAATTGTAAAGTAAAACTGAAAATATCTGAAGAACAAGGAAAGATATACGACCTGCTATTCTTGAGGGATTTGAAGAAGAATCTAGAAGAGATATTATAAATCTATGATTAAATTCAAATTATGTAAAACCTTGTTGAAATATTACTGATACTGTGGTGAGAAATGCTGCAGACCAAGAGTATTGTAACGTTTGGCCACTTTGGAACTTTTTTAAAAATATAGTAATCAACACACTGGAAACAATAATCAAATACCATACTGTAGAAGAGAAAGGTTTAAGAAATTCATCAGAAATTGGATTGTATGTGCCTGGATTTCTAAAAATGTAACAAGGCCTATAAATTTGGATTTTTATTACACTTGAAAATCTTGATTATTGTTTAACCTAAAGTGATATGAAGGCATTAGATAGTCGTAAACGTCAACTCTTGGCGGTCTTTGAGAAGCTCCAGTACAAGTAACATCAATTTTATCTTCAAATAATAATTTTCCAACACCAGCATCTGTTCCATTTTGGTAATTTCCAAACCATTTATCTTCAATTTGTAAAGAATGTGTAAAATTATGCATTTCTTCTAAAAGGAGAAATAAAGAATAATGGAATTTACTCATTGTGTCGAGCTGTGTATTTCTTGAATCTAACATATATTCTTCAAAGCTGCCTAAATGATTACTAATCAGAACCACACTTCCTGTTCTTAATTGAATAAAAGACATATTTTTTCTTTGTAAATAAAAACTTTGTATACTTGTTTTTTGCAAATAAGAACCATTCCAAAACCCGTAAGGATAAAAAACTGTCTTTTTTCCAAGATGTTTAGCAGGATTGTAAATGTCAAAAATTTCAAAAGTGTGATTTGTCGTAGAAATTGCCACTTTTATAGTAGAGTCCATTCTTATAACAAAATCATCTAAAGTTGATAACGACTTTGTGAAGATTAACCAATGATAGTTTAATTTTACATTTGATTCGTGAATATACTGAAACAAACATTTTTATTCAGTTTTTGATTGATTAAATATGAGTACCTTTGTGAAATTTTCGCACTTCAAATCTAAAACGAATCCTAAATAATTTATACTCTTTTTTTCACTCAGTGAGCTTTGTATGCTTTTTGTAGACTTTGGAAAATCATATCGAATATTTTCCATTACTAATACTTCAGCTAATATCTTTTCCTCTGTAAAATTAGGTTATTTCAAAATTTATAATTTTCAGTTTTACCATTCTTAGTCCAACAAGTGAGAAAACTACACATTTTTATATTGAAATTATTTAGATGGTTAATAATAAGAGGAAACGCGTGTAAATTGGCATTAATTTCATGAAAAAAGAGCAGTGTCAAATACAGTCTAACTTCCATTATAAAGTGTGGATTCACAGAATTATTGTGATTTAACAGAACAGAAAGAATTTAAAATAAAGGAAATTACTGCAATTTAGATTTTTGTGATGGTAAGGTTTTGAAATATTGAACGTAAAATAGAGTTTTCAAAGAGATTTGATATTAAGTTGTCTCTATTATCATAATTTGTTTTAAAATTGTTTTAATCAGTTTTTCAATCGCTGATTTTCGGTAGTTTAAAAATTGACGCTTGCATATCGAGTCAGAAAATAGTTTCAACGGCTTTTCAACTCATTCTCAGGCTCTCTCTTAAAATACTGCTTAGATATTTTAACTGGTGTCTAATTAGATCCTTTTAGTTTATCAATCATTGAAATAAAATCGCCCGGCGCATCCACCAATTTTGAATTTTTGAATTTACGTTTTTGCTAATCGAAGAAAATAGTTTTTGAGTATGTGTGACTGCTTTTAATCCATTGATTTATTTTCTGAAATAAATTTTTGCATAATTTTTTCTTGAGACTCTGAGATGGATAACACAAAAATTTCAATTTTTACCATGAAAATACAGTTCTTGATTAATTAGTTGTCCGAAAGATGCTAATAGTAAAACTAAAATTTCTATTTGAACATTTCATTTAAACTTCCATGAATGCACCAACTCATGAATTTTAATTTTCAAATATTGATATAAGAATTATAGCTGCAAAAACAATTGCTGACAATCATTTTATTTCTGCAACTCTAAGAAAATGTCTATTTATAAATTGATTACAGTTTTTGTTTTTTTAATCCATATAAAAATGATAAAAATGGGTTTAATATGGTTGGATGGTCCAAGTAGATTACAGGTTGATTTTTTATTATTCCATTCCCATAGCTAATATTATTTTTAGATTATTGCAGGAGTTGGTGTGCCTCTTGACTTAAAACCAGAAAATGTTATTGTCGGAACAGTGATTAAAGCAAATTATGTTTTACCTAAAAACGCGAGTCAAATTACAAATCCGTTTGTTTTTTATCAACGAAAAAAACGGTCTGCGTCTAGATGGGATATTTATTCTTTATTAGCACAAACAATTGAATCGTAAATTTTGGAAAATTTATGGAACAGTTTTTTTATTTTTTCAATTTCTAGGAGAGGCTTTGAAGGTAAAGCATGCGTTTTACGAGCTATTTGTGAAGTCGCTCAAACTCCTTTTGATAAAAACAACGGACTTTTCCACGAAATAGTTCATAGGATTTTTACGTAAGTTTCGGATTTTTAAAAATTTTATTTTATTGTTATTTGCAGACCTACAAGCACGAATGAAGTGATACAGTACTATTCTGATAATGAATATTATGCTGCGCAAATAATTGGTGAAAAAAATGGAAACTGTGAAAACATTTTCAAAGATTGCAAATCGAGTATTCTTGATGAATTCACTTTAAATTTATAACTGTATATATTTTGTAACAAATTTAAATAAAAATAGATAAAAGCTTTTAGTATATTTTAACAAATAGCTGTTAACTGGTGTAAATTTAGATCTTGTCAGTAACATCTTCATTCGTTTATAATGCTGCTCTTCAAATTGTTCGTTTTTAGCATTTTTATTCAATTAACATTTTTACAATCCACAAAAATAATAAAAGTTAACCCTTTTCTTTCACGACGAAAAAGATATCTCATTTTTCCAGAGAACAGTAATTTTGTGGTAAGTTCTCTATTAATTATTTTTTCATTAAAAAAATAAATTTTAAGGTAACTCTATCGCTTCTTAAAAGTTTATTAGTTGTACAACCAAGAGGTTGGAGTCTTTGCGGAGAAGTTGATGTACCATTTGCTCTTCCAAATGACACAAGATTATTCAAAGATCAGTTTAGAGTAAAAGAACGACAAAAAAGAGAAGTTTTGAAAAAGTTGGAAACTTCATTATCAAAGTGAATAGTTTGTAAAATATTGTTTAGTAAGAATAAAATTAATTCTCATTTCAGTGTAGCTCTTAATGGTAAAGCTTGCGTTGAAAGAATAATTTGCGAAACTTGGCACTATAAAGTATCCAAAAAGAAGTTTTTAGTGATGGATATTTTAACAACTGTGTTTTTGTACAGTCAATTCTAATAATTTTTTATAGAATAATAATATAATTTTTTTAGGTCAGAAGACTATTTTGATCAAGATAATGAGTTTTGCAATAGTGGTTCATTTGAGCAGTGTAAAATTTCGATTCTTAGTTTGATTTTAAACAGTTTATTTTCTTATTAAAAAAAAAAATCTGTATCCAATTGATGAATAAATTATTCAAAAGAATGGTGTAATATTTTCAAAAAAAAAAGTTCAGGCTTGGTTTAGGAAAGGTGAGTTTACCTTAAGCTCTGTTTAAATTGAGGTAAGAGTTTATTCAAGTCAACAGTTAAGTAAACAAGTTAAGTAACAGTAAATATGTGGACAGGAAAACTCATGTGACCAATTAATTAGACTACTACTAATTGAAAAAATTAACAATAATTCAATAATTTTATTTTTTCATATAATATAATTACACAATAAATCTTTGGAACAACGTAATACTACAGAAAATACATAAGATGTAATTTATTCGCAACTTATTGAAATAGTCGAAACGTGATTAGTGATAATGGAAACATATCTTGTCTTTATATTTTTAGTCAATTATATAGAAAACAAAAAGAAACATAACAACACTAGCCTTATAAAAAATTTCAATCATGTTGAGAATTTTTCCAATATCTTAGCTATTTAAAAAAATATGACATTCCTAAACATATAAAAAGCAACTATAGTTTTACAAATCTACTATAAAGTTTCAGATCCTAAAATATCCCTGAAAAATGAAATAAATCATCACAATTACCAAAAAATAGAGAACATTGCACTGGAATGTTTTAAAATGAAATCTAACCCTAAACTAAAAATCTACTGCTACTTTTATTTTCAACACAATAAATTAATAACTCCTGTCTCAGCTCCCAATAACAATAATCTATTAAGTGGTAATAGAGCCATCGACGTTAACATTCCTTTGAAAGCATCCGATCTTAATTTAGTGCTAGAAAATGAAGCTTCTGATGCAACAGAAGTATGAACGCCAATTCTATTTCCAGTCGTACCGGAAATAAGTTCATCGTTGTAGATATTGAGACAGTGGACTGGTTCAGTCGTACCTCTGTTAAATAAAAAGCTGGATGAATCAATCATTAACCATTATTAACACCCGATGCCACTTACCTCAAATAGAATTTAAACTTTCCATCGCTCACATTCCAAACACTCATTGTTTGATCTAAACTCGATGAAATAATAGTTGAATTATCAGAAGCTACTATTTGTAACACTTCACTTTCGTGCGCTTTCCACGTTGATAACACTAATCCAGTACGCGAATCTAAGACTGTGATTGTACCTGAAGATTGACCTGTAGCAATCCACAATCCGGAAGGAGCAACTGCCAAACAACGAATCAATCCAGAAGGATTTAAACTCACCTAAACAATAAAAATTGAAATACTTAAAATTCATTCTACTAGATATTACTTTTAATTCTTGAATGTAACTGCAAGTCCTAGTATCTATAATTCTGACAGTTCCGTCAGTAGTCGCTGCTGTTAGTAAACTAGAAGGTGCTGGGAGGCTTTTCAAGACATTCACAGGTGGAAATCTAGATGATTCAAGATGACCTACATTAACACCCATAAATGGGTCCCAAATATGAACCACACTATCACAAGATGCTACTAATCGCATACTTTCGACAAAAGTTAAGGATAGTACTGATTTTCGATGAGCTGTATAAGTCCATTGACAAGTAGAAACGTTAGAACCATCACCTTGACTTCGCAAAGACCACAATTTCACAGTCTTATCGCGACTTCCAGAAATAAAACTGTTTTCATTATCTAAAACGTATAAACATTTGACGCTATGACTGTGACCTGGAAAAATACTGTTAATTCAAAATTTTTACAAATTATTTTTTACCAGCAAAAGTTTGAAGTTTAATTTGTTTGAAATTAAACATTGTGTCTTTATCCGATCGTCCGATTTCGTGTTCCCAATAAGCCAGCCAATTCCCTCTCAAATGTCTGCTATTATTTTCCAATCTATTACTCACTAAACTTAAAACATTACCATTAAAGTTATCCAAATCGCCACTTTGGACGTCAATTCTATTCCCAATTAAAGCAACATTGCTTCCAATACTACTCGACGCTGTTATTTCACTTTTGCTCGACTCTTCTTGCGTTTTAATTGGAACAGTTTTTTTCTCATATTCTCGACACAATTCTTTAATTAATTCATGATTTTTCAATGAAATTTCTAACGAATTTACGCCAATATGTTTCAAAAATGGCAAATAAGCAGCGTATGCTAATTCTGATGTAAAAACAGCACGCAATTCTTCTAAACTTGCTTCGGATGTATCATCAATGAATTGTGACGGTGATTCGGTAGTGTCTCTTGTTATTTGAATTGGGGTTCCCCCAATTGACCACTCTGTAATAGTACCATCTCTGCATACTTCGATGTAATGTGAGTCTTTTGATTCAATTGGATCTTCACTTGAAGTTTCTTCTTTCGAATGAACTTTATCGAAAATTAGAAAAAAGCGTTGGAGAGATGGTACAGCTAAGTGAGTTCGAGTCATATCGGAACCCATTCGAATCGAAAGAACGTAAAGAGTGTCGATGTATTTACGAGCTAGAATGTTGCGAGATGTGGAACCACAAGGGAATGTGTATTTTGTAGTTGAAAGGAGACGGACTACGGGATTGACGATGTTTTTCAAAATAACATCCTAAAAAAGTTTAAAAAAATTGGTTCGCAATCAAAATCATAAATCGCGCGTTTTGTTTTGGTTACATTTTAATTTACTAACGATTGGTACTACATTACTCTATCAACTGTCAAATTTAAAAATCAAATATTTATTTATTTCTGTGTAAAAAGTTACTGCTAAAACTTCGACAAAAAATCATAATTATTCTGTTAATGAAATTAGCTTTCTTATGAAGTTATAAAATAAAAAATCTAATGTTTTAAATTTAAAAATTTTCGTATTTGTTGATTTTTTTTACCTGCAACTGATCCATCAAAGTAGAATCTGACAAATAAGGAATAACGTGTTGCAGAAGCGCCAAACAGGATATTAAACCGCCTTCTAAATTGGGTGTTAATCGTTTCTTACACAACGCTATTAATTCGCTCATGTGTGGAATATATTGGAAAAGAATCAATTGCTCCCCATATAAACCTATAAATAGTTTAAGTAGATTTTAATTTTCGTAATTTGTTGTCTCACCAGCAATACTTGTTAAACATTCGAGAACTTTAGCCGCATTATAATCCCCTAAAACATAGCTTCCTACCACCGAAATCGTCTCTAATTCTTTATGATTATCACCTCTTGGCACTGCCGTTAAATTTTCTTTGCCAACATAACACAAAGTCAACATTTTCAATAAATTTCTCGATAAATATCGAGCTGTTAATACAGGTCCTAATCTATGTGACAACCAAATCAAACTATCTGCACTCATATCTGAAATTTTTGCATCTTGTTTTTTAGTCTTAACAGTGGGAGTTTTCTTTTCAGTTGTTGATTCTAATACTAAATCAAATTGTAAAGAATCACTTTTTTTGCTTCCAACTTCACAACTTATATTATTAACTTCTAAACGTCCACTGTTTTCTTCTTCGTCACTTAAATTCGTTTCTACTTCTTCTAGATTTTCTAAATTTTCAGCAGCTTCGACTCCTTCTTCTGCTACTAACTCTAATTCCAAATGTTCCATGAAAGATTTGAGTTGTTCTTCGTTTTGTTTATCATCTTCAAAGTCGAAAACTTCTGGTTCTTGACGTTTCGTTTCAGGAGTTGAAGCCACACTAGACTTTTCGCTAGCTGAAGAATCCACACGCTCCGCGTCCATTGTTTTTAAATGTGAAGTCTTTTTTATGAATTTTTCCGAATGTGTATGAAGGATAAAATCTACTTTTTCGTAATCTTTATAACGACCTACAGCTTCAACTAATGGCGCTGTGAAATTGTCTAAGAAACATTTCAAACCTAAACGTACCATCAATCGTAGGAGGAAACTATGATGGTACAATTTAGCAATTTTACCATGATAAGGTAAAGTAGTTTCGTTCGGTTCATTTTCGTAAAGTTTTAAAACAGAATCTAGAAGTGTCTCTCTGGATTTTACTGAACCTAAAACTCTTGCCATTGGATCGAATAAATACCAAGCAGCGAGTACTGCAGTTGGAGGATCTTCAATCAACTCTTTTATGTGCGGCAGAAGAATTTCACTATCAGTTGTAGAATTCATTTCTTCCACAAGATGTTCTAAATTCCTAGCGCATGCTTTCACTTTACACTCTCCAATGTTCTGAGCAAAAAGTACTTTTGTTCTTTCTAAATTTTCATACTCTGCACACATTTCACCATTGCAATCAAAATGATACAAAATCGATAATTCAACTGCGACATTTTTAAAGTCTTTCAGAGTTGAAATTAAAGAGAATAAGTTAGGGAATAGTTTATGGAATGGAATATTACAATGTAAAAATGGCTCCAAAAGAAGAGTTGCATTTGGCGAAGGCAATCCCATGTCAGTTACGGACGGATATTTAAAATCTTTAAAATTGCCAATTTCTGGTTGTAGCAACAATCGAATAATATAGGAAACACATGGAGGAATTTCGTTTTTACAACTTCTTACAATTGTTAGACATGCTTTTAATCGTTCGGTAAAAGACACAGAATCAATTGGATCCAAAGCCCGTAAATCTTTGGCCATAAAAATCTCAACAATTAAACATCCTAAAACTTGCATCTCTTGGACTCTTCTTTTCGAAATTATCTCCGGATAATTACAAATCGCTTGATTTTTACTCTTTGCATAAACCCGACTATCTACAGACTTCTTCAAAAATTTTTCTTCAAAATTATCACTAAAAATCAAATTAGTAAACGCATTTTGCACTAAACACTCCTCGTTTTTCTCTTGAACCACTTGTTCTTCAGGAAATTTGAATCGTCTTTCTTCAACATGAAACGTTTTTGAGAAAAACGCATTTTTCTTTTCAAGATTTTCCAAATTTTGTTCTGGTTTATATTCTTTGGGTAAATAAATAATTCCTGAACTTAACGACGAACTAGGCACTATCATACTTTTGAAAGAGGAATTTCGAGGTCCTAAACTTGAACTACGCTGATTTGAGGTATTTTTTGCCACTTTTGTAGCTTCTTCATTTAATGAACAACGACTTCGGGAGATGTAACGGCAAAAAGCAAGTGCACGATTTCCTGCAGCTAAAACATCTTCGGTGTCTTCATCATCAGATTTAGTGCACGGAGAACTGCTTCGATCGCGTTTTGATGCTTTAGCTACGTAAATTCGAGGAGGGATTTTATTCCAAAACGGGCCGAGGGTTACTCTTGCTGGATGCGGTTGAGTGAAGAGTTGCACAATACCGGATTTAGTGAGCTTGTGGTGGTCATCCACAAGATGGAGACACACGTTTTTCGCTTTCACGGCGGCGGTGCCAGCCAATCTAGAAATTGTTTCAATGTCCTACAGAATGAATATTAGAAAAAATACTCACTTGTATCCAAATGTGAGATCAATCCAATGATGTAGCCTCTCAGACACGTGACTGCTTTCTAGAAGCTCTCTATGTCTTTCAATGAAATCTTCAGGTCCAGAGCACCAACTTGGCACTTCCAAATCATCCAAATCGTCATGAATGCTTCGAAAGACACTAGCATCTGTGAAAAATTCCGGAATACATTCATCCGGAGTCCACTCTTGCAATCTTTGTATTGAACTCGGGTATTCTGCGGGAACCCAGACAGTTCTAACATTTTTACAAAGTACAGATTTGGGAGTTCTTCGCGCCATATACACATAGTACGTAATAGAAGAAAGAACATCAGAGACATGATGTGGTACTTGAGTCTGCGAATTTTCATAAGTTAAATCCAATTGTCTATCGCCTTTATTTAATCGATATTTAGATTTTTTCAAATCTCGCCAGTTTTTACCACAACGTGACGAAAAATCCGTTACCCAGGGAAAAACATGATGACAATTCGGATCGCCTAATTTCCGTCCAGAAAATTTATTTAATGCTGTAATATAAGTAAAATTCGAAATTTCACCTTCAATCCATAATTGACATAATTCTTCGAGACTTTCGTTAGAAATTTGACGACGATCGTAAGTTTTAAAACCGCAATTTTCGCACTTCAAATTCAAGTCAAAGCTGTGGCCAGATTTGCGACAATCGCTAATGTTAATTTGTCTTTTAATATCTATAGGTTCTTGGACAACAATATTAGACAGAATGTTAGGAACTACATAAATCCACATGTCTTCTGTTAAATAAATATCACTGAGAGAGACGTCGCCTAAAGTCAAGCTGCGACTATGCATCGACTTCAAAGTCTGCAATAATTGATAAATAATAAATAATGGTTTAGTATAACTTTTGTTCAAAATCGATGGACTAAAAGTCACACAGTCTCTTAAATTATGTTCCAAATATGGTAAATGCAAAACAAAAATTGCATTCAAAGTTTCCACCGCACAAGCAGCTGGTAAAATATTTAAATCCACATCGAAGTTTTTTAAAGGTTCTATAACAGAATCGCAAGTAGTTACAATAGGACATCCATAAACTCGTAATATTATTTCCCTTAAAACTTCGTTATAACTTTCCAGGTACACTTGAGTGTCTTTATTGTCTTCAGCATTACTGTTATACTTTTTGTAAGCTTCTTTCCATAAATTTTTATAATTGGTTGAGTGAATGTATTGCATTAATTGACAAAACAACAGATCAGACTTTTCTTTACCAAAACTTCGGACACGTGGGAGTGGTAAAACACTCACGTCACGTTTTTTAAAAACTGAAATAAATATTTTCACCCATGAAACTCCTACCTCTTCTTCAGTCATAGGCCATGAGTCAAAGCTACTCTTTTTTGTGAATTCCGACAGTTTGGAGTATTTTACCAACGATCTAAAATAATGTTATATTTTTGCATTTAAAACAAAAAAGACTTACTTGAGCCATGATTTATGCACTAAACCTATGAAGAAATTCTCTCTACTCGTTACTTTCAGGTACTTTTTTGGTACACCCAATTCTTCAACGACGTGTTCCATTTTTTTTTAAAAGCAGTCAAACTATTTTGATTGTATTATAATAATAATAACGTGAAATAAACATTCTACAAAACATTTTTAATTAAAGTTTTTTGAGTTTACACGAATGAGATCATTTTTTGTATACAAAACAAAGCTACGAATTTAGACAACATAACCTCAAATGACTTGTCAAAAAAATATTAAAGTCAAAGGATTATGAGTTAGACAACCAATAATACAATTGAAATTATTTTTTATTTATATTATCTTTAGCTTCTGTTACATAATATACAGTGTATGGTTTTCGTAAAACTTGATGTATTCCATGATGCCAATCGATTTTCAAATTCTTCTTTTCATATTCCAAATATTTTTGTACAAAAAATTTGTTCAATTCATGTATATTTGGATGATTTAAATATTCCTCAATTTTCATCCATTTACAATTAGCAATTTCACGTTCACATTTTTCTATATCGGAAGTCAAAGGTTTTAAACTTACAACTGAGTAAATGTCTGAACATCCAAACATCCCATGATGTGTATGCCTTAACGATAAAACTGATTTAAACTCTGTCTTTATTCCTGTTTCCTCCCAAACTTCTCTAATAGCAGCATCTACGAGATTTTCCTCGGGTTCTACATAGCCTCCTGGCAATTTCCAATGAGGAACTAAGTAATATTTTTCACTAACAACCAAAATTTCTGAGTTCTCATTGATAACAACAGCTCCTACACCAATCAAAGTGTGAGCATAATGAGGTATATTGCAGTTTTCATTTTGAGGTAGCCATAAATACATCATGACAAAATCATCTTTGGCATGATGATAGTGGAACCCTTTCTACAAAAAATTAATAAATAAAATAACGTAAATACAAAAGTAAAGAGTGCTACTTTAGCTAAAATTGGCACCCAATCTGACTGATCTAAGTGTATTCGAAACCAAACAGCCCTACGTCCCTCCTCTCTCCATTTATCAATTGAATCTAAAATGATTCAATTAATAAAAAATCTTGAATAACGTCTGCAATCATCACTATCTACTTTAGTTCCAAATGAGGAGCTGTCACAAACTTCTTTAAGGGAATTCACTGTAATCCCATTAAAACGATCGATTTCTCCTTGAAAAATATCACTCAAGGACTTCGCCATTTTACTCCTAAAACCACTAATTAGATATTTACATAATTAAAGATAATTCGTACGTAGAAGCTATAACACTAGACGTAAAACTTTTAAACCCATATAACCTAGATTTATCGATAACTGTCAACACTGTATTTTTAATCAGTTTCATCACTCATACTTTTATTTGATCGACGATAAACTTCTACCACATTAGTGATTTTTTTGATTAAAATTCATCAAATTTAAATTTGTTTGATTAAGAAATTGAGTCCAAAAGTCATTATGACGTAACTAATGACAGAAAACATAACCTCTAAATAATGAGCATATCATGATGTTTAAAAAATGATAAAATGAACTACGACGATGTTATATATTTGTCTTTATTATTTTTTTCAATAGGTTTTGGTTATTATTATCGCACTATAAAGGATGCAAATTCGAAGAAAAATGTGGGGACATTAGTTGGAATTTTAATAACTACAACTGTCTCTGGAGTCCATATAATTCATTCTTTTATAACTGTTTTAGTAAATGCCTTTATAATTTTGAATTTAAATAAAAAGTAAGTATTATTTAGTTGATTTCTATATGTTAATTTATAAATTTTAGACAATGTCACTTAATCAGTTTTGGATTTTCGTTCTTGTACTTATTGTTTTTCCGATCTACTGTATATTTTGGGATTCCATATCCTCCAGCTCATACGAATATGATCCAAATGATGCTCACCTTGAAGCTAGTTGGTTTAGCTTTTGAAGTTAATTCGAATTGTGAAAAATCCGAAGTAATTAAGCTTAATTTTATAGATATTATTCATTACGCTTTCAATTACGTTGGAGTACTTACAGGTTTTTTATTGTCTAAAAATATCATAAATTTATTATCAGTTTTCAGGACCATATTATAGGTACCAAACTTTCAATGATTATTTCAACTATAATTTTGCTCAATATTCAAATTGGAAAAAATCGACGATTGATAAACTCAAATATGTTCCATTATATGCAGTTTTATTTTTATGGGGAACTTACAACTGGCCTATATCTGTACTATAACTTTTTAGTGAAAAACCAAAATTTGATTTGATTTTTTAGTATGCAGCTACTGATGAATTTTACCAACGATCTTGGCTTTATCGTTATTGGTACATTTGGCCGAATTTTTTTATTTTTCGAATGAGGATTTACATTGGTTTAGTCTTATCAGAATGTGTGTGTACTATGGCAGGCTTAGGTGCATATCCGACTTTTACAAACCCCAAACCAGGACAGGGACCATCTGAAAAATATACAGAATTGAAACAATTAAAATTAAACGATTTATCTCAAATCGAATACAATTTTGAAACTATACATAATATAAATCCATACGAAGCTGATTTTTGTACAACTTATAGAGAAGCAATGAAACATTGGAATATTTGTATTCAGTATTGGTTAGCAGTTAATGTCTATAAAAGATTTCCTAGTAAAAAATATAGGACTGCTGTTACAATGTTAGTGTCTTCATTCTGGCATGGGATCTACTTAGGGTATTACGTTTGCATAGGAACTGTTCCTTTTGCACTCGCTCTTGAAGATGTTTATTATAAATTATATCTTAAGGATGGGAAAATCAAGGTAAAAAACAACAAAATTCAATATGTTTCTAATTTCTTAAATTTTAGTTTCTTAGTCTTTATAAATGGGTTCATTGGTTTATGAGAATGCATTTTTTCTCATATCAAGCAATTGCATTTTTATTACTTCAAGTTAATGCGATTGTTCATTATTACAACTCTATTTATCACGCAGGATTGGTTCTTGGTATTGTTTTATACATAACTGGGATACAATTGTTGAAAATTAAAAGAAAAAAAGAGAAAGATGGGACCAAAATTGATAAAAAAGAATAATCAGCAACGGTGAAGGGTTTTTGCAGTTCTTGTTTTGATCTTCCTTAAAAAAAATACCAAAGTCGATTTGTCGCCATATATTTTTGTAAAACTTGTTAATGTTTGAGGTAAAATAAATTGTTTTAATCCTAACGTTTATTTTGAATTACCCGGTTAAAATTGAATAGTTGGCGCCATTTAGTATCGACCAATCTCAACAATGCAAGATTTGATGGTCCCCTATAGTGCATTTAAAAAATTCAAGTCTAAAATATCTGTTAAAAGTGTTTAAATTCCCAGAAATAATTCAACTAATATTGCATTTTCTTATTCTTTGTAAAAATTTTCTTACATTTGAATAACCTCTCCCAATGTGTGAACCCCCATGAGCCATGACTTCCCTCCTGGAAGAAAAACTTCGTGAAGCATCTTGTATAGGCGACGTAGAAGCTGTTTTAGCACTTTTATCTCAAAATCTTGATATAAATTCAAAAAACAACGTCAATGGATGGTAACTTAACCTAATTTATTATTTAAACCACAAATAACAAACTTTTTCAGGACTGCTTTACATTGGGCAGCAAAAAGAGGTAACGTTCAAATAGCAGATTTACTATTAAATCACGGCGCAAATCCAAAAGTTGAAAATAACAGAGGTGAAACTCCCGCTGATGTTTGCTCTAATCCAGAAGTACTTACTTTGTTAGGGGAAGACCCAACGCAAGGGTACAATAGTGACGAACAAGGTTTGAAATTTACCCCAAATTATTTAAAAAATCCGCCTGTTAATGGGCAAGTTGATATTGGGAAGTTGAGAAACAAACCGGATTTTTCAACTATGCCTACAACGACTTTACCGGCTTGTTTAAATGATGGTCGGTACTTTCCAAATTATTATTATTTTTTTATTAATTTTTAATATTCTAGAACTTGTTGTAAATGTGCGAATTGCGAATTCAAGCGATCCTGATTTTATTGAAGTTGAAATCCCTAAATGGAAATTGACTTATTCAAATTTACTGAAAATTTGTTGTGAAGAACTAGAAGTGATGGAATCACAAGTAGAAAGGATAAGAAAATTACCAAATACAAGATTGAGGAAAGACAGTGATGTGAAGCGATTAAACAACTTTCAAAGTTTAGAATTGGTGTTGAAAACACCACTTGGTAGTGATAAACCTAACAATTGTTATCAAAGTATATCAACATGCAAAAATCAAACAATTTTATACTAAAGCATATAGTTGGAAATTATTTCTTATCAATAGCCTGAAAATTTTTTATTGTAGAAGAAAAATAAGGTGAGACTTTCATATTTATAGCGCTTTGTCTTAAAAATAAAAAATTGCCATTGTACTTTATTGATTTTTTGCAACCATGACAACTGACTTGCGTGTTTTAGCCAATTTTTAAAACATCAAGTTTAATAGTTTGAATTATTCATTACCATCCAAATTTTTAGCTTTATAATTAATAATATACAATAATTTTTAATTTTAAATTTGAAAAACTACACAGGATGCTATATTTTTTCCATAGATAGTTCGTCTACTCTGGCATAGATGGCAATACTTATGAATATGTATTCAGTCAACGTCGATAACTTGTAATCTACGATAAAAGGGGCCACTACGTAATCAGTGTCATGACCGTATAAGAAAAAGAATAACTGGTTGTGGGACAGGATCGTACGAAATCGAATCGACCAAATCTAATTGTCAACATAGCATACAACCGCTCCGAAGTGCATAGGTAAGTACCCACATGCATCTGTTATCAGTGAAATCCACACGTGTCGACAATTGTACAGCGCAAGACGACTCTGATGTTTCGTCGCGTTAATAAAAATACCACTATTATTCGATTTTGAGCGAATTTTCACGTACTGATGAAAATTTTGTCGAGAAAAATCACGGTCGGATGCTTTTCGAGGGTAAACAATCAAATCCTAGCAACAAGTGGTGCAATTGTTTTCGCTATTATAAATCGAATTTGACTGATTAAAATAACTCCAAAAAATGAATTATTTTAATAATCGACACCCTTTTCTTTAATTCTTTTTTTTTTGCTTTTTTGATGTAATGGGTGAATCATTCCATGAAATGTTTTCACCTTTGGTATTTTCGCCATCGCTTTAGTATATTGCCATGACGTCATCATGGCGGACGAACGGGTTTTGCTCGATACGGGAGCGACGAGGTCGAATTTGTTACACAATCACTCTGTAACTGGATTAAATTTGACCACTCTGTAAATAGAAAACGGACAAGTGTTTTGATTTACTCGGTGGGGATTTACCGGAAATCGCAGAGAATCCGATTGACAGGAAGATTGCTTTTTAATATTAATTTTTCGGGAAAAAATTGTAACTTCAAACGTCGATTTCTCATTAAGATTTATATCATTTTAATTGTGAATTTGATTATTGTAATTGTTAATTCATAAATTTTAACTGTGTAATTAAATTTGAAATAAGAACCTTGGCAAAATTAAATTAAAAGTAGGTATGTCATAATGTGTCAAAATATGTGCCAGATGACTTGATTGTCCACTGAAATTTAAAATGCCCATTTGGCGAAAATTAAAGAAAAAAATTCTCCGTTATTTCTTGTTCTGTGTTATTATGTTCTTATTAGTCAGTTTACTTTTGCTGTGTAGATTGACACTGTTCAGACTGGAACAGGACACGCTGTGTATTCAGGAACTTTTGATAGCTCTCATTGTTTTGGTATCGCTTTAGATAGAGGTTTATCATAAAAAGGACTTATCTAGATGGAGAGTCTCCCAATTTTTCGCCAAAAAATTTTATTTTTTTCAATATAATTTTCATGTGCTATTCCCGAAAAAAAAATGTTTTAAGCCCTGGTCAGATTATCAAATTTTCATTAAATTGTTTGATCAAACTAGCGTTATGATTGGAGTTCTGTCACATTTTGATAGTCTGATGTGTCATCAATCCAATGACAACTTTAGTTTGATGACAGACTGACCAAGACGTTATATCAATTTGTCATTAAAAAAAAAGTGAGCAAAAAGCAGATCTTGGTGGCTTGTTAACAAATGAGCATTATTTTTTTCTCTGTAATTTAGGAATAGAAACATATACAGGGTCATTATTTAAAGTATGCTGTGCCCATGTGCGGTATTAAAAAAGCTTTCTAGTTTGACATTTTTTAATTTGACAGCAACATTAACTTCAAATTTGATAGAAATTCGTCTATACTTCATTCGTTATTAATGTGCATCAAGAAGGCTGAGAAACTCTAAATGCGGCTTTAATTTTGTCACTAAAACTAGTTACTAAACTTAAACGACGCTTCGTATTCCTAACCTTAAAATTTTAAATGAACAAGCATTAATCTGCCTGAAGTTTGCTACAAACTATGAGAAAATATCTAATTAATAATGAATGGAGTATATACCTATAATTTTATTTCCAATCTATTGAAGCGTCACCGAAAAATTTTGCATGTGATTTTCCAGCCAACTTTAACTACCGTTATTCATAATGACCCTGTACTACCTTTTGTCCTATTTTCGCATTTTTTTAGATTGCCACTGTACTCGTATTACAGGAATAATTACCTGCTGTTTTGAATATCCAGTGTGTCCTCGGATAGGTCAGGGACTTTTTCAATTTTTTTAGCCCTACTTGGATTTGGTAATTTGTCACATAATTTTAGTTTTGAAAAATCAGGTATACCTTGGAAATTTGGAAAAATCTGTATTCTTGTAAAGATAAAATTCGTTGGTTTGAGAAAAATACATGAGAAAAAAAATTGAGATAAATGTTTGCTAAGTTGATACTTCATTTCTCTAAGTTGGGGTTAGCTTAGATTCTAGTGAGAAATATTTACACCACGTCATTTTAAAGAATTTGAGGTTAAGTTGATAAGAAAACTGTCTGTCAGACAGAGACGTCAAAAAATGTCAAACTCGTTAAAAAAATTATGCCAACTTATTTTAATGAAACTCATTAAGCAAATTTAATTGTTCATTCAAGCTAATAACAATAAATTTCAAATTTTTAGTGGGCATTTTATTTTTTCTCACATACAGTTATCAAATTTCAAAATTATTAGACAACTGTGATTTTAAATTTTTAAAAATAAATTTTATTGATTTGTGGAAAAAAGAAAAATCATAGTTTTATTTATTATATATATTTTTTATTTCTCTAGATCTAAATCTCTCTAGAAAAATGAATTTTTCTTAAATTCCCAAGGCATACTTGATTGTTCGGAACCAAAATTAGTTTTTAACTAAGCAGGGTTATTTCACAAAAAAATTAAAATTCAAATCAATTTTTTTTTTATCTGTTAGAAGAGTCGTTTCACCTATCTGGGGAGACACTGTAAAACAAACGTACTCGATCTCTCCAATTTTGTTATAGAGAATTTCGATTGAATTTTTGACGCTCTGTATTTCCAATATGTCGATACTAAGTCTATACTCCGTTTGTTATTAATCTGCATAAGGGACGGCCATGGAAATCGGATTTTAAGATGGCCACACTGGTGACATTGGCTCATAAATCATCCTAGTTAGCAGCAAATTGAACTGAAGTTGGAAAATGCAAACTTCAGACACATTGATGGTAACTAATTCAAGTAACAAAATTAAAGCCGCCTTTAGACTGTCTCAGCCTTCTTGATGCACATTAATAACAAATGAAGTATACATTTTTTTTAAGATAAAAAAACAGTCTATTTTTGTTTTTCATAAAGTCAAATTCAATCATCCGCAATCTTGATAATAGAATTGATGAAATGTTTATAAACATATCAAACAAAGCAGATAATTGTCCCTTTTGCAATATATCAGTCTTCGCATGCGTCATAAAGAAATCTGTAGATTATTGAACAAAATTAAATTCTAACAATTCAGCAAGTCACTGATCTGCTTATTTTGAAATTAAGGGCGTGTGTAGCGAGAATTTGCCATACGGCCGTTAGCGATGAGTCAGGGTTGCAACCCAGATCTCCCCTTTCTTTTATACCATCACGTTCGCATGCCCATGGCGTAAAACCAAAGGTAAAATCGTATTTAAATACAATACAAAGTGTAAAACGTGCTCGAAACGTTTCATAAATATAGATATACACAAAGTAAAAACCCAAACTCGATCGTCAAATACTTAGAAACCATGAAAATTTCCTCCGCTTCCTCGAAACTTTTGACTTTCTCTCTCTCCCTGTTATTTTTATCGAATGGGGAGACCGAAATCGAGCGATGACGTGGCTGTATAATAATCAAATTTTTTATCTCCTTTTAGTTTTCAATTATTTTTCTGCGACACCGCGTATATCCTGTATTTGGTCGTTAACAGGTAGTCCGACACGGAGGATAATTTCGTTGATTACTCCACACTGTACTGTATGCATGGAAACGGCTAAAAAGCAGCGCTAGCTCGGCGTGCTGTAAATACGATATCACAGGAAACAAACAAGCGCTGTTGCCATATCTACAGCAACGAATTGTCGAGTGGCTCTCTTTGGACACCGTTAGGTTGGAGATGGTTTTGGATATCAACTTTTCTTTCGTCTTTCTAAACAAAACGATGACGACGCGATGCTTTTTGAACCAATTTTATTAGAAGAAAAAAAAGCTAAGCATAGTTGTTAAGTCTGGCAGCATTCGATGGTGGTTAACTGTCAATTTAGCTCATGGCCGATGCGATTATATGCAGGTGGTTAATGCGTTTTTGTTCGACGGTTGAGGGTATTAGGAAAACAAGAACATTCAGTGTATTGGGATGCTCATTTGAAGAGAAATGCTCGTTTTTTTTAAAGAAGGTGTTATTATTACATTATTATTATTATTAAGCATTTAACAATTAAATATTTTTTTGCTGTCGATTGAAATATGATTGCGACCGCCCCTGTAGAGCGCAATGGGCGTAGTTACAGTTCTATTCGTCAAAGTCGCATCGCCTTTGCTTTAGCGAACGATAGTTTGATTGTAATGATTCGCTGATAATCATCCAATGTTAATTGTTGCGTTTTCAGCTGAAATAGAGTCTGCAAAGAGTCGCATCGTTTAGCCGTTGGTTGTTAAATCTGGCAACGTTGCATTGTAATGTCAGACGTTGTCAGAGCAGGCTAGGGGAAACATCGTGCGATCGAGGCCACCACGAACGGAGAAACGCCAGTGCCGCCACTGTCGGCGATCTCGCATACTATACATCAAGAGTACAGTACGCCAGTTCGTGAACAGCCATGGCCTCCGCGAAAGAGACGGCGACGTTCTTCACGCACGGCACTTACACGCAGTACGAGCAAGTGCTTAAACTCTATCCCACAGCCCTCAAATTGAAAGCGGAACGAAGGGCAAAGAAGCCCGAGGAGCTGCTCAAATTGGACAATTGGTAAGTAAGAGTGTGTATATGTGGTGTATCTCTATGTGTGTGTGTGGTGTGTCATTGAACTCGGCTGATGCACTGAATGGCTCTCACCCCCGCGATATCTTCTCGGACGGTCATTAAAATCACGCTCGTCACGTGGACAAGTGCACGAAACGACGCTCACACCTTTAAATGTCGGTGGCGTCATGGCCGTCTTTAACGAAGACCGAAATTTCCGGTGGTGAAAGCAACAGAATGGGGTTGAAAAGACCTAAATAATGGTATGAAATAAACAATTTTATTATTAACAATAAGGTATTAGTGGTTATATCTACGGGAACATGGTACTGGCTGCTTTCAAAATGGTGGTGTCTGTTCAAACAAAGCAATCGACGTGGGCTCTGACTAGGCACATTTTTGTACCACCAAATAAGAATTTTCGAAAGAAAAACTCATAATTACTTAAGTGATGGTTCGAATTTTGTTTATCGCGCCGTTTACCATTGACTGATGGTGGACAAACTTGTGCATTTTTCATCGCGTGGAGGGGGAAGATTAAAAGCTTTGATGCTATGATTTTTAGATACTTTTCGATAATATTATCATTGCTTTATACTCGAATACATGATTCCACGTGGTTTTAAAACAGAATTTAACGTGAATTCATTGATTTTTCGCTAATTGTCATATTTCGCCATGATGGAAAGTTACCAGGTTTATTTTGCAAACTTTACCATGAAATTAGGTATATTACTGAAAATTTTTCATTTTTAGAAATTTATTTATCTATAATGTATCATAGTTTACAAACAATAAGTTTAGATTTATTCAAATTAAGAAGCTTTTAGTTTTTATTACAAAGTGAAAGACAAGATACCGTTATAACGTTCAACTTTCCAGTATTAAGAGCGCTTTTTCACTTGTAAGAAAGCTTTTACATTTAATGGAATCATTATTAAATTGACTTAGGTTAAAATAAACTCTTTCTGAAAATCTGAAATGTTCAAATAAAATTCTAATGAAGATTATGACGTCAGCAAGACGAATGCTATCTAGACCGGAAAAGTTTAAAATTCGCAGCTGAAGATCAACAGATTTGTGTATATTTGTGTTAAAGCTCAAGCTCAAACGTTCATGGGATTTACAAGTTCTTAAAAATAAAGTTCATAGTCCTTTTAGGTGGCAGGTGTGACTATAAATTACTTGCTAAGTCCATTTTTTAATTATAGTAAGTTTCTATATTGAAATTAAAATGTTTGCCGGTCTCTTCTGTAATTTTAATGGTTTATTCATATCATATGTCAAGAACGACAACTTTGTTTACGTTCTTGTGGACATGCAGGTCGAGTTAACGTAATCGTTCATCGAAAATTTTAATAATTTTTCACCAATACTTCATGAATGTTCGTTAGTTTAATTTTAAGGGTTGAATTAAACATCTCGTCTACGAGGTTTACGATAATAAATTAAGAATAATAACTTCTATAATTATTTTAGTATCTATTACGTAGTGCTGAATCAATGGTTCATACAACCAGTAAGCGGTCTCCGTTTAATTCAATTTTAATGAGTTCATAAAATAAAAGTTGTCTCTTGAAAAAATTTTCTATCCTTCCCAAGATTCGTGTAAGTTAAAGGTCTTGTTATTTTCCTAACCTTTTTTTAATTATTATAAGAAAGAAATTTTTGTTTTTAAACTTTTCATATCGATTCATTATTGTAAATTAAAAGTCAAACATTAAAATAGTGAAAGTTTTTGTTGTCCTTGCTGATATTGAAAGCTATGTCTAGATTAAGGCTTTCTTAGAAAAAACCAACAAATTTTCCAGCATCCCTATTTCTTGAGAAACATTGAAAATGCCCTCGACATTAATAGAAAGTTTTGAAATCTAATAAGAAGGTTATATTTATTTATAATGTTTAATTTAAATAACAGAATGTTTAAATTGATTTTTATTATTTATAGGTATCAGAATGAGTTGCCGAAGAAAATCAAGAGTCGAGGCAAAGACGCTCACATGCTTCACGAGGAACTCGTCCAAACGATGAAATGGAAACAGACCAGAGGCAAATATTATCCTCAACTTTCCTACTTAATAAAAGTGAACACACCAAGAGCCGTAATGGCAGAGACCAAAAAAGCATTCAGGAAACTTCCAAATCTCGAACAAGCCATCACCGCCTTATCGAATTTAAAAGGTGTAGGAACAACGATGGCTTCTGGTAATTGATTACATTTTTTTAAAGAAATTTGAAATTAATTGTTGAGTCTGTTTTTGTAGCACTTCTAGCTGCGGCGTGCCCCGAAAGCGCCCCATTCATGGCCGACGAATGTCTGTTGGCGATTCCAGACATCGAAGGCATTGATTACACCACGAAGGAGTACCTGAAGTTTGTTAATCATATTCAAACTGTTGCTGAAAGATTGAATAAAGCAGCAAAAGAAAGTAATAGGCAAGATGCAGTGTTTTGGTCGCCACATAAAGTTGAACTGGCGTTGTGGACGCATTATGTTGTGTCAGATCTTCAGCCCGACTTGCTCTCTAGTAAGTTGGACATTAAAAATCTAAGAACAGAAAGTAATTGGAATGTTTATTTTCAGGTATTCTTTTAGAAAACGGCAACTCGTTACCTCCAGCCATCGTTCACCAAAATGGAGATTCTTTAGACACGACGACGTCTGAAGAAAGTAATCAGGGTTTGGCGAATGGCAAATCTACAACAAATACCCTTCTTGATGAAGATACCAACACGTCGTTCGCCGATAATAGCAGTCCTGCGTCGATCGAAGCCGAAGAAACGAATGATTCGGTGGTTTCAGATTCGACGAACGACTCCACCGCGCCCGAATTTAAACGAGGTCTTGACGAAGAGGACTCGAATTCGCTGGAAACCCCCAGCAAAAAGCTGCGAGAAGACGTCGGAGATAAGTGACAAATACGGGCATACCATTAAATCCATTATTTTTTTAAAACTAAATTAAATGATGATGTATTTGTGTAAGGTTTAGGAATAACTGTACACACAACTGTTTGCATAATTTGTCGTGGTTAAGTTGTTCTTTGGTGGGGTTTTTTGAGTGTTCTATGTATTTTAATTCTTTTTCCTATTCAAAACTAAAAATGAGATATCCATCCTGAAACGGCACTCAAAAACTACCCATTTGTATAAGTACATAAACCCATTTAAATTAAACAAAAAGTATATAGGTATAGATGCGTGTGATTGATTCGAACGTCGTCGATGGCGCTTTGTTGTTGAGGATGTGACAAATGAGAAAGGGTATTGTGTGTACGTTTTTAATACTTTGATTTTGTTCTTTTGTTTGGAATTATGGGTTTAGTTCGACTGGAGCGCCTCCCTTACTTATTTGTCAAACAACGAAGTTACCACAGTAAATTTTCACATTTCATTGTAATATTTGTTTTACTGTATAATTGTTCCGTTGTTTTTTTATAATTGTACATGTAAGTAGTCACTTATTTTGATACTACCCTTAATCAACTTTTCTTATTATTATAATTTTAAGAATAGATTAAGTAATTTATTTTCTTTGTTTTTTGTTTTAAATTTAGGCATTCATTTTAATAGCGTAATTGAACATTCCATATATATTTTTTTTTCATTTATGCTTTTCTTTTATACGAATGCGGAAACGAGTCATAGGAAGTTTTACATTTGAAGATGTGTTGTTACGCAGTGTAAATATGACATGATTGTTTTCTGATTTTTGTTCTTTCAGGAGCAAACTTCAAATGTGAATTTTCTTGTCGGTGTTATAAAATCGTATTTAACAGGAGTACAAAAAAAAAAAAGATTTGAAAATCAAGTTGAAAAACGATTTTGTAATTTCGATTTATAGATGCTCCATTTTAATATAAAATATTTATAATAATATATAGATACAACAAATAACTGAATGCCTTTTATGAATAATACTGTAGAATGTATACATAACACTTTTACAAAAACAAATAGTTAGTGAATTTATTTAAAATTATATATATAGTAATGTGTTATTATATATTTTTTTTAATATTCGGGATTATGAATGTCTTTATCAACTTTTTTCATATTTTTATTCGCTCTTACTCACAACTGCTTCTTGTAATCATAGAAAATGAGAGATATTCATAATCTAAAGGATGTAATTGTAAAAATATCAGTTGTAGAAAATGAGTTTGAGGTTTTTTGTAGGATATTTTCATAAATATAAATCTTTCACGGCAAGTCTTGTTTTTATTTAAAAAATCTATGCAAATACTTCGCATGCGCATTCAAACCTTGTCCTGCTGTTTCAGCAGGAATGAAGTTCGTTTCAATTTGTTTTCAATAATATTCAGATTGATACGAAATTATGTTTGAAGTAACAATTCGTGATGACAGATCTTTTAGATTTTATGAAGATGGGACCACCATTCCTGTAATTGCCAGTTTCTGTGTACTCTTTTTTTTTTATTACAAATTTTAGATAGAAAATGAGAAAAAAATATTAATGGCAGTGGTTAAAGATAACGTCGTCTTACTCAAAAATCATTTAGACTCTCCAAAATGGTACAGAATTACAGATAAACATGGCTTAAGTCTTCTTCACATTGCAATCCTCGAAAACAGGTATCGTTTTATCATTTATTTTTTTATTGATTTATTATATTGGACATTTTTTTAGCAAAAAATGCTTCGACTTTTTGCTTTCTGTGCCTAATTTCCCTTTGGAGATGGTAAGCGACTATGGCGAAACCCCCCTAGCTACTTCAATCCTCATCATCGACTTAGACAAGCATGGATCTGTTATACCAGGAAGCGACTATTTCGCATTCAAACTGATTCAACACAATGCAGACATTTTTTATCGTGACAATTTCAACTACTCCTCTTTATCAAGTGCAGCTCTTAAACACCACATTCCTCTATCTTCATATTTTATCCAAGAAGGAGTCGATTTGAATTCTCAAGATATTAGTGGAAACACAGCTTTGCATCACACTTTTGATCATGGAAGTCTAAAAATTTTTGAATTTGTTGGACTTTTATTAGAGTCAGGCGCTGATCCCAGAATTAGCAATTACAACGGATTGTTACCTTTTGAGTTATCAGTTCTTCGTTCATGTGATAGAAATTTACAAGAAGTACTGTTTTGGTATACTTATGATGAATGGTTTGGATATCAGATACATTTGAATGTTATCCTGAGATTGGCTCAAGATGAGTCGGAGTTGTTAAATTTTTTTGAAGATGCTTTTATTGATGATTTTTTAGATAGAGATTATATCCAACTTTTTTATCTTGATGTTAAATTTTTGAAAATTCTTATAGAGAAGTTTCCAAAAGTTGTAAAGGAAGTTTTACAAAGATGCAGATTGAACGAATGGTCTAGGAATGCAGTGACTTTTGAGAAAATTTTAATAATTTTAAACAGTTATTTAAGAGAATCAATGATTGAATGTATTGGAAACATCGAAGACGATATTTTACTCGATTGTTTGATAGATTCCGACTTCGAGGAGTCACTTATAACTGAAATATTTTGTTTTTTACTTTCATATAATTTAAATATTTCGGAACGGATTTTACAGAAAATTTATAAAGAGTATAATCATTGCCAATTGTTCGAAATTCTTTTACATATGGATATAGAAATGACTGATGATTGTGAAAAAGAAATTTTACCAACTTTAATGTATAATTGTAATGAAGATTTACAAAGTTGTCTTAAAAGCATTCACAAATATTCGAAAAATTCTTTAATGTTTTTGTTGGATTATTTTGCAAATACTGACTTGAATGAATTGTGCTTTCAAATCTACGGTGATAATATTCTACCTAGACTTGTAATTTTACCTCAAGTGCCACTATTAGTAGAATTAGCTAGAAATGTTTTTCGAAAGTTTTTCATTAGCAAATTTGGAATAAAAAATTCTAGACAGTTTTATACTCTTATTAATAATCTCGATATTTGTAATATTTATAAAAAAATTATTGTGTATGAAAGAAAGTTATATTAATAAATTAGTTTTTGCATTAATTTGTGCTTTTCTTTGGAATAGAATTCTATCAATTGTTTACCTGCAAATTAAACCAACCCTTAATGAGTTTCGGCTCTGGCTAAAACATCGCATTTGGTGTCCTAGTTACAAATGGGGTTGTTTACAAATCCAGGCGAATGCTTATAATTTGTAATTTTTTGGTTGAATAATAAATCATTCGATTTTATAAAAGCGACTACATACAAAATGTGGATGTTTTTTTCAAGAACCAACAAGTTGTGTTTGCAGAAATTTGCATAATATGTAAATTAATTCCATTAAGGGAATTGATAGTGGAAATATGTTTGATGACATGGTGGTAAATTTTGTTTCATTAGATAGGATATTTATGAGGAGTGTCTTATAATTTATGAGATGCGATTAAATGGGCGCTTGTTTAAAGAGGATTTGAAGAGAGTAATCAAACGCTGTGAAAAAAAGTTGATGATCAAAGAAACAGATTCATTGAATATAGAATGTCAAAGGTAGAAAGTCCTTTTGTTGATTTTATATTCAAAGCTACTTAGAAAGAAATATCAAATGTCAAACAATCGGAAAAAATTTTGTAACAACTGAATAAGAATTGAAAGTAGAAGAGCTAAATACAATTAATTACAATTAGGGTTCCCCAAGATTTCTTTTCCATGTCGTCTTAGAGCGTAGTGAAACATTTTGCTGGTAGTATAAAAATGCACCCCCTCCTTACTGCCTTTCCCTATCGATTTCTTATGACATCATGGGGTTGCTTGGCGACGCCAAAGCGCCGGCGCCCCTTCGCCGCCGCCACAATCGACCCCCGGGCCACCATTGCAGTCCGGGCCTCGTCTCGCAAAGATGTGCTAAATTCTTGCATCAACCACCTCCAGCCATGGGCACGGTGTTGAGTTTTTCTCCGCGTGAAAGACGACCAGTGTATAGCAGCAGCTCAGCAGGAGATTTTACTCTTAATAATTTCTCCTACGAGCAGTTGAATAATGCCAAAAACCGGGAGAATAAGAACACCACTAATTCCAATAATAATCTCAACAATATCAACAACAATGACAACGCGAGGATTATCTCAGAAAAGAATGCGTTGGAGAAAAATCTCAAGAAACATTCGTTGTTCATCAATGCTTTATCGTGGAAGCGTTTCTCAACAGCCAACAATAACAAGAAGAAGTTGGATAATAAAAACAAGAATGTGGCGGTATTCAGACAACCGTTAGTAGATAATATCCATGTGGATAAGAATAAGAATATTCAGAATAAGCAAGGCACGTATTATTCAAACTCAAAGAGTACTTCAGCTTTAGCGTTGGATATCGTGAGAGTTAATAATGCCAACAACAATACGAATCATCACGCAAATTGCGAGAAATTGACCAACAAATCGCTTCTCCTCACGCAAAATTCCAATACTAGTTCACAGCAAAATCAAGTGGTTCCAGTTGCCGCTCCCAAGAAGACTGTCATCCAAGCTTCCACTTCGGAATTGTTGAAATGTTTAGGAATGTATCTGCATAGCAAATGTTACAAATTGAGAGATTTTCAAGCGGGAGATGCCGTCATGTGGCTGAGGACTGTCGATAGAAGTTTACTCCTTCAAGGATGGCAGGTAAGGATTTGTTTGTTTATCATTTCTTATCTTTCGGGATTCACACTCAAGACGATTTTCAACAACCACTCTTAACTCTTCAACTAAAAGCAATCGATAAACGAAATTCCACGACGGAATTCTATAAGGGTGGAATTTCTAAGCTGTACTCACAGACAGATATTTATTTTAGGGAGTGTGACGTTTGTAATCGAATCATAAAAATATAAAACAATGACATAAATTCTATTAGAAAAAAATATCGGAATTTCCATTATCCATTCTTTACAATGTCTTTCTAATTAAAAAAAAAAGTCTTTAAGTTGAAAGCCGATTCAATTTCAAATAGGATTAAACTGTTTTTTCAGTTTTGGTGTAGAAACATCTTCATCTTATTTATTATTAAAATATCTTGAATGTTCGCAAAAAAAAACCTATAAAAATATGAAAAATACATAAAAAAAATTGACGTCATAGAAATGTATATTCGAGAATATTTGAGTTTATATTGATTACACCATCTAGAAAAGCGTTGATTCTTGAATTACATCTTTACAGATCTAAAAGTGACAACGTGGGTGGATGATGACAGAAAAAGAAAAGAAATTGTTGAAACAAGTTATTCCCAGCAAGCACGTGAATAACTAAATCTTGAATTTTTTTACAAAGATCTGTCAATACAGAACACTAAATCAATTTAAGAACTGCTGGAAAGATTTTTCTGTCCAGCTTCTATTTCTTTTCCTTATAATTCAGTATTTGTTTGATTTTCTATTCAGATTATGGACACTCATAAATCTTTTAATATTCATAAAAGTAGCTCTTTTGAAATAGTTTCTTCAACAAAAATTCTCTTCAAAAACAATAAATGAAATTTTAAAACGCATTCAAGATTTTTTAGAAGTAATTTCACTTCTTTCCGCTTCTTTTCATAGAATTTGGCCTCTCTAATTGTAAGAAATATCAAAATAAAAGTATTAAGAATAATTTTGGAGATATAGAAACTTTTTTTATTCACTCGGGCGTGAAATAGTCCTTAAATTTACTCCTATCTTCCGGTGTTTGGACAACGATTTTTTTTATTGCAAAACGTTGATTGGATGCTCAATTTTTTTATAATTATTTGATTTAGATCATACCTGAAAAAGCTTAAACTGCTTCTTTGTAAAGTATAATAAAATATTCCTAGTAATTATTTCAAAATTAATTGCACCTTGAATGAATGTGTCAAAAAAATTGGAATTTCGAAATAATCGAAATTCTAGCAGCTGAATAAGAAAACATTTTTTATTTTCTGCTTTCTTGTATTTTCGTGATTTTTTCTCTAAAAATCTAATAAAAATTTTCTTAATTCTCTTCATTTTAGTTGGCAATATTTTTGTCTGTTTATCCCAGAAAGTAAATGTTTAGTCCCTCAAAATTTTTTATCAAAAACTAATTGACAAATAGCAGAGTCTTATTGAGTTGACACATTGATATAATTTTTTATCAATATCATCTGAGTAACAAAATTTCAACTAAATCAATAGTCAAATAAACACTCAAATACTACACTTCGAAAAATAATGCAAAATTGATAAAAAATTGTCTATTTTTAATAGAAAATGTTGTCCTTGAACTCATTATTAAACGACAAACTCGAAACCTTTGAACGTGAATACAAGTAAACAGAGTTGCCTCAAAAGTAGGAGAATTTCCACTTTGAAATTATTTAATCAAAAACAAATATTTCTTTAAACATATGATATTTACAATCATTAAATAAATAAGGAGTATGTCAAAAAATATGATAGCACTGTTTTTTTTTTAATATTTAGTTCAACACAACATTTCTGCAGTAAATCGATTAGTGATTCATAGGTCGAAATGTTTCCTCAAATTACAAAGCTGGCATTTTTCTAGAGGTATTCGTGACGAATGACATTTAAATAAGCCGGAAACGACTTTTCTTTCAATAATTCAACGTTTCTCCCATTTTATGCAACAAAAGTCAATAAATAAAACTGATTTAAAATATAGAATAGAAAACATAAAGTTCAAAAAACCTTCAACTATTTTTGCTTTGCAATTATTAGAAAGCTTTAGATTAAATTTTAATCTAAATCCGACAGGTAACACGTGTTAGATGTTTAAAGAATTATTGGAAAATCGATAGAATACGTTTAGTTGTAAAAAGACGTGTAAAAATTTACCCGGCGCATCCACCAATTTTAATAAAGAAACTTTTTCCCATATTTTAATTAAATGAAGGGTTGTGGCATAACATATTAACTTGGGGAAAAGTATCTGGGGAGTTTTACAGTAACAAGGGGTGGAACAACCCTTGTAGTCAATACTCCGCTTGAATAAAAACAAACGGAATTTTTAGTTTCATGCAAAAAGAAATATTTTTTGTTTACTTTTTCTGATTACTTTTTGTTTATTTTTAACTGCAGTCCTGAAAGTTTTATAAATCTTTGCCAAATCATTTTCAACTCGTACGATTTGTCTTGAGAAAAAATAAATGGATTTAATGCTAAATTGAAAATTCGAAAAGTCATTAATGTGTGAAAAGACAACACCCCTTGGAAATGGACTCGTCTATAATGATATAGTCGTCCATTTGAGGACACGTTATCCTTGCCGCTTGACCAAGTTCACGACTGAGTTGGGACGCTATGCGCTATATAAGGATCGATCTCATACACGACGCCGTCTGACGCTTGATAAAAATTTAAATTGGGGACTTTCTAGTTCGAGGGGTGTAAATAAGTTGGGTATTTTTAGAGAGGTAGAGATAATGCGTGGCAGGTACAGTGTGACTGGAATAATTGGATGAAAGGGAGTGTTATGTCGATAAAGTATGTGGAAAGCCTTGAAAAATAACTGTATTAATGAATGATATTTTTACATTATCATTTATGGAACAAGGTTTATCCTTGAACTACTAAAAAAAATGTTAAATAGTTTAAGAGAAAAGAGAAATGCCAAAAAGGAAAGTTTGTTTCCTCATCAACCCAAAAAGCTTTTATAAAAAAATGTTCATTTGCTAAAACGTTTGTTGTGGTTTCTATGTATGTCTGGGATGCAGCAGATCCTTGATCTTAGTCCCGTAATCACTTTGTTCTATGACCACAGTCTTAATCTCTTTGTCAGTGAGCAAAATTAGTACCCTCTTGTCATCGCTAAAGTTTCTAATTGCTTGTTTGATTGTTTGTCAAATTTACTCCTTATTTATCAATCAACACTCATGACTTAAAATTTAATAATATTTTGAATGTTTTTTTGATGAAGATTTGATTTTCAGGATGTGGCCTTCATAAATCCCGCCAACGTGGTCTTCGTATACATGTTAGTGCGCGATCTCGTCGAAGAAGAGATCGAATGCGAACAAGACCTTCAAGCTGTCGTTCTCACCTGCCTTTACTTATCGTATTCATATATGGGCAACGAGATATCGTACCCATTAAAGCCGTTCCTGGTCGAAGACTCCAAAGAGAAATTCTGGGACCGATGTTTAGAAATAGTGAACAGACTATCGTCCAACATGTTACGTATCAATGCCGAACCGGGCTATTTTACCGAAATTTTCACCGAATTGAAAGCTTGCGGTATTAACAATATGGCGACAATGGGCTGCCAGACAGTACCAGTGGTAGCGTGCAATGCTGGCACACTGGCGGCTTGACGCAAACAACTTACTGTTGTTAAATTGACACTGGCCGAGATGCCCACCGTTCCGTGTCAGGTTTAAGAGTGGAAAATGTGTTCATGTTTATATTTTAATCGAAATAAGAAGAAGAATTAAAGAGTCGGAGCTGTTGGATCTTGGCCTAGATTTTCTTCTTCTTTTTTCAAATATTTTGCGTGTCGAAGCTGTCCATTTTTTTGTTGGTTTATTGATCTAAAAGTTGCGTTTTTGTAAATAATCGTTGTTGTGGAAAGTCACTTTTACTTTGTTTCGTGCACGCTGTTAATTTAGTTAACTATTTTACTATAAGGAAAATCGGTCGGGAGCGTGCAATGTGTGAAGAAAAAAAATTACGAACTCACCAAAGGTGAATTCTCAAATTTGCCATAATCTAGGAAATAAGTTAGGAAAAAATCGAAACGTATTTTAACCGTTGTTGTTACAATGTAACAATTGTAGAAATTTCAATGATGCGAATGCAAGTTTTCTTACATAAACTAGTAGCAAGAAATTTTGTTAATAATTTGTTGAAAAAACATTTTTATGTTAAGATTCACGATAATTATAAGTTCTCGTGACTGATCGGTGATAATATTACATTTGCAAGACTTAAAAACTTTCTGTTTTTGTTTTTCAATATTTTTTAGGTATGATGTGAGTGATAATGTCGAGTGACGTTGAAGGGTTATCGTTGGATAAATAAATGTAGGGAACATTTCACTGTGTTTTTTTATCCACCCATTTCCAAAAATTCTTATGCAAATATCTGTCAACCAAAACCTTTTACCCTATAAGCATAGAGTTCCTGTCCAAGTAAAAGATTTTTTTACAAACTTTGAACAATTAAAAGTTCCCATTGAAAACTTTTTCACAACAAATTTCAAATTTTATGACTAGTGACTTTTAATTTAATTTTAATATGAAAAATTATGATAAAACTACTTCTTAGAGGTTATCTTATCCAGTATTTTATACAGAGTGTTATAGAATTTCAAGTGAAAAAAAAACGCCCATAGAACTCGTTATATTGATAAATTTTTACTAACTAATCCAGCGATGCTAGCTCAAACCCAGAGTTATTTATTTTAACATCAAAGAAAAAAAAACAAACCAGTAAACTTGTATCTGCCCTCATCTTCATTCTTTTTCTACGTTTCTACTGATTTTTGTATAATTTACTGTCGCGGTTTTGTTATGAATTTTAAATTTAAAACTTTAATTTGTGTCAACACAACAATGCACTAACAGTGGAAGAAGCCAATAGGGTAATTGTCATGACTGAAGCAGGGCGGCTTTAAACTCATCACTTTAACGTTAGTGAAACTGTTATTTCCTGATTTCGACATCGATATAATGAGACCGGAGCTGTGGCAGAGAGATCAAGAAGTGGACGTCGACGACATACAACCCCAGCAGAAGCTCCCTTCCTGACAGTTGCAGTCTTTTTAACGCCACAAACGTTAAAATCTCAATAGAAACGATTCGGCACCTGTGTTAACTCCCGAGCATAAACGCCAAAGATAACAATGAGCCACCAAACATGTTCATTGGAACTAAGAGTTTTTTTTACAGATGAATCGTGTAAGAGTATAGACAATCCCTAGGATACCAAGACATCGTTGTCTTGTCCAAGAAATTCACCCTTTTCTTTTGGAGTGGTATTTGTTTTAATGATTGTACTAGAGGGCAACATGACTGCAAATATTTACGTAGATGAAGTAATTATAATGTCTTCCCTCTGCTTCAAGCGGTTATTAGTGAAATTTTTTTGTTTTTGGACGATAATGCTCTGCCGCGCCGTCCTTAGAGTTACTTCCATTATCGCTTGATCTAAACCCAATAGAGCACTGCTGGGATATGTTTCAGAGAGGCTTAGATTTGCACCAATTCTTTGAGAGTTAAAGTTAAAGGCGGTTCTTCCTCAGCTGTGGAGGCATAATGGGCAAGATTATATCAACAAAGAAGCCTTTCTTGCCTTGATTTGTTGTTTTTGGCAATGTGATGTCAATAAATATCATAAGATAAATAAATCTAAGACACATTATCACTTATCTGTTGATAACACAATTAATAAACTTGAATTAGTAAAAAATTGATTTATCGTTAAGATGTTGCTATTTTGGCAACTCCTCTTGACCATTTTTTCAATAAATGCAGAAGTGATAACTTTGAATAAAGACAATAATATAACATGTGTCCTAACTAGTGAATCAGTGTACTCTTCTCTTCTATTAAATCAAAAAGTTGTTAAAAGAGAAAGACTAGAAGAACTGACAGATTGGATTGAAGAGGATTGGAGTTATGGCAACTCTGAAACATTTCTTTTCAGTCCTGTGACAGACATTAGATGGGAGGGTAAAACTCTTATACAAATGAAAATTTTATAGTAACTTTGATTTCTTAAAGAATTTGAAGAATTTCAAAACCGAAATGTAAAGATTGAAAATAGAACAATTTCGTTTTCGTTGTGTTTATACAGTTTCATTATAATCCGTGTTTTTGAACCTAATCATTCAGATGCAATCTATTTAAATCAAAGTGTAAGTCACATTCGCACAGTATGAATTCTTTCTTAAAGTTTTGTTATCAGACTGACCAAAATTTTTGCCAATGGTCGCACTACTCTCTGTATAAAAATCAAGTTCTGCTGTTACAAAATGACAATATACTTAAGAAAATAGAGACTATTAAATTCATCCCACAATCTATTGCCTTCCAAAATAATGTTCAAGGGAAATTGCATAAATGTAACACATCGAAAATCTATATCCAATTAAACAAAATTTTTTTTAGATGATTTCAAGTTTGCTGGAAGTATTTCTCTCAATGACCAAAAATCTTACGTCAACATTTCAAATATTTCAAATTCATCAAATATTTGTATTGCAATGTTTATCTCCGTTGATAAAGACTGCGTTTTAGACATAATTTTAGAATCAAAAACAATCATCACGCGTCAAGTCGATGGATTTAATGAAAACGACGTGAAAACATGGAAAAGAGTTGAAATTGAAACTGACATGTATAATGGAAGTGGTCAGCTTATATTTTACCGAACACGGAGAGATAATAAAATAGAAGGTTTTTGGGCTATTGATAAAATCCATCTTTGCAAACCTAAAACAGGTAGTGAAATTACTATATCTTCATCTTTTACATTTTTTTTTTATAGAAGTTTATCGAACAACTGCAAATGAGAAATTAATCTGTAAAACATTAGAAAAGCCAAAACAAACAGAATTTTGTCAAAAAAATGGCTTCTTAGGAAAAAATTGTACAGTAAAATGTGAAAATATTTTAGGAAAACTGTACAGTTTTTGCCAGGAACATAAAATTTGTTTAAATCAGTTTGAGTGTTCATGCGCTTGGGGATTTTCAGGAAGAGATTGCAAACAAAGTATTAAACAATAAATTATGTATAAAATGTAAATGCAAAAATTTACAGCATGTCAGGAAGGTTTTTGGGGCTTAGACTGCAAATCAAAAATTAATTCTTCCAGATGTCAAAACTACAACACAATAGAAGGTTGCACTAAATGCAGAGAAGAACGTTTTGGAGATCAATGCTCAAGTAATTTTTAACTATAAATAATCAAAAATCTAAAAATTAATTTATAGAAAAGTTTCCGGTAGTTCTTCGAGCGCCTGAATTAAAATCAATAAAAAATGATTTTATTGAAATTGAAATTGATAATTTAAATTATGGCAGGGATGAAGCACGTCCGCAGTATTATCAAATACAATATAAAGAAGTAAAAAAAAATGTGGAAAGTAACGTTTCAAAATACTTTTATTGCAGGTTAAATCTTCGACTTATTTAAATGCAACAAACTTGAAAGATTACCCTCCAAAGGAAACAGACAGAAAGATTATTATTTCTGATTTGTCTACTGAAAAGTTTGAGTATTCAGTCAGGGTTATATTGGTGCATGAAAATGAGTTTTTTGATGAACCGCCAGAACTAGTGACGAGTAAAAGTAATTATTTAAAAAAAAATATATTGCTACTTTCTGAGCACTGAATAAATTGATTTATAATTTTTTTAGAAAGCCTCTCAGTGCATTTGGATGAAAATCTAGACATGAAATGGAACAAAAGCTCAAGCTTGAATATAAAAAGCTTTGTGATATTGTACAATGTGAGTCATTTCACCACAATTTCAACTTTACAGCACATTTAAATTTCAGTGTTCTAAACCATTTTGTAGTAAACAAATCTTTAGTTTTCACAATCGAACAACAGAAAATAGAATAAAAATTGCAAACACTCAAAATTTTTCAAACTGTGTCATAAAACTTCAAGTCGAAGATAATTCAAGCACAATTAAACTGCTTGATGAAGCAGAAGTCAAATTAGAATTAAAACTAAGCAAACAAGAGTTACCGAAAAATATTTCTTTGATTCAAAATAAAATTAGTTTGAGATTTGGTGAATGTTCTACTTTTTATGGACCAATTATTTACATTTTAAAAATTGTGTGTATGAGTGAATTGTGTCAAAACAATTCAGCAAATATAACTATCAGTTTGGGGGAATATACGAAAGAAGTTAATAAAACAATTCCTTTCATTCCATTTGGTACTTACAACATTGAAGTGACAGCACAAAGAAATAAAGACGTTTTCAATAGTAACTACACTGTTCTATTACCAATTAAAGACGTGAGAACATCGCAAATTCAATCATTAGGAGCTATTATAGGAACACAAACATTTTTTATAGTTGCTGGAATTTTAGTCGTATTTGTTATTATTTCGCTTTTTGGAGCTTTCTTCTTCTGCAAGTATGTTAAATCGTCAACTGAAACACAATCATAATATATTTCAGAAGAAGTATACGAAAACAGGAAGAAAATTTTATACCTTTGTTGCCAATAATCAATCAATCGAAAACTATCAAAGTCGATGATTTAGAACAGTACTTAAAAAATAACAATTTGACTGAAGACTTCAACAGTTTAACAACTGAAGTTAACAAATCTTGTTCAGTTGGTTTGAAAAAAGAAAATGTTAACAAAAATCGACATCATAAATACGTACCATGTAAGATTTTAGTCTTAATTTTATTTATTTATTTTTTTTTTTTTCAAATTTTATTTGAAGATGATGAAACAAGAGTTTGTTTGAGGCCACTGAAAGGTGTAGGACATGACGATTACATAAACGCAAGTTACATAAAAGTAAGTTTATAACTTTGTTTAGAAAATTTGAAAAATTCGTTTAAGGATGACGAAAATTTGCAAATTTATATCGCATGTCAGGCTCCTAAATTCAACACAGTTTCTGATTTCTGGAGAATGATTTGGCAAGAAGAAGTTGACGCGATTTTCATGGCTACAGATTTTTTCGATGTTGATGGAAATGTATTTAATTTATAAAATTTAATAACAATAGTAATTTGAATTTTTCAGAGACTTTGCGCTGAGTATTGGCCTAACAAAGAATGTGAATATGGCGATCTTGTGATTAAAGTACTTTCGGAAGATAAATATAAAAATTATGAAATTAGAACGTTTGAACTAATATATCTTGACAGATGTAAAAGAATTGAACATTTCTTTTTGAAATGGAAGCCAAATGCTGTGACTTATGTCGATGATATTTTACCTGTTGTTAAACATTTAAAAAGAATTTCCGATCGCAGGAGATCTCCTATTGTTGTTCATTCGAAGTAGATAAAACAAATTTGAGTACAATAACTTTTTTAATATTTTTCAGTTATGGCATTAATAGAAACATAACTTTAATTTTATGCATTATGGCTATAAAAATGGGAGAAAAAACTAGAACTGTTAATTTTTATGATTTACTGCTAAAAATAGCAGAACAGAAACCACACGTGATGGAAGACGTGGTAAATCAATTAAAAACAAAACTATATCATTTTTTTTTAGAAATATTACATTTTAGCTCATTTCATTGTTCTTGAATATTTTCTAGACAAAAAAAAGCCGTTAAATAAAACATCAGAAGCCATTTTGAAATCAAATTTAGACGAAATTAACGACCAAATTGATTTTATTAAACGAATAGGATGGCATGATGAATTTATCAAGAATTTTGGTTCTACAAATAATTTTTTAGTCAGCAGTTACAGATTGAATTTTTTGTGTTGGAAACAGCCACTCAACAATTCCGCAGTTCAAGACTTTTGGACTTTGATAAAACAAGAAAAAATTAATACTGTGGTGTCTTTGAATAATTTCAAAGAAAATGTAAGATAATGTTGTTTATTGACTAAATTTTAATTAAATAATTTTCAGTTGTTTCCTTTCAAAATGACTCACAATGGGATTCTGATTCAAGTTGAATATATAAAAAATTATTATTCTACGGATTTTTATAAAGTTAAGAAATTTTTGCTACGATCTTATGATAAAGATAAAGTGAAGTTTTGAAACAACATTGGTTAATAATTAATAAAAAATACTTTCAGATCTTAGACGAAAATATTGTAACTTTAATACAATTACAAGGTTGGAATTCGACAGATATAGTTCCAAAATCGAAAGTTTACATTATTAAAATGTTAGATTTTGTTAAGAAAAAAATTAAAGAACAAGAAAAAGTTTTAGTTATGTGTTCGTAAGTTTTTTCTATATTTTTAATTTTTTCTAATATTGTAAGTTTGTACTTTCAGTGATGGACTTAGTGCTAATGGATTATTTATAATTTTATTCTATGCTTTAGAACAGTATGAAAATGAATTAAATGTTGATATTTCTAAGCCATTGAGAATAATGAAAAGAAGTTATCCCAAGTTCACAATACAATCTGTAAGTTTTAAATTTCGTTATTTCCTACAGCTGACAGCACAAAATGCAGAAAAGATAAAACTTTTAATATTTACGAGTGATTTTACACAAAGCAATTCGTCAAAAATAGTCGATTTTGTTAATAATTGGAAAAAAGTTCATTCCGACCGAGTGGAGAGTTCGACACACATTAGGAAAAGCTATTTAAAAGTTGTCGATTGCATTTGATGTCAGCTACAGAAAATATCAGCTTTTAATTTTTTTCAAATGTTTCTTGCAGGTTCAAGTACAGTTTATTTATGGTTGTATTTTAGAATATTTGCAAAACTACGATTTATACGATCATCTTTACAACTGATATAAAAACAAAATTATGGCCTTTATATTTATTCAACAATAAGAATAAAATTTTATACTTAAGAAACATTATACCAAAACACCCATTTAAAATAACATCTGCAAAAAAATGTTTATAGTTTTGATTCAGTCAACCAATTGAAAGTTTGTGGCTTTCTATCAGCTGATGGACTGATAATAACATTGATAATACTCGGTCCATCAGTTACTTTTAAAGCTTCTTTTACTGCTTTTTGCATTTGGGAAATACTTGTGCAAAAATAACCTTTACGTCCAAATAAGTTCATCATATTTTCGTAGTGAGTGCTATAATGAAGAACAGTCGGAGGAGTTCTAAAAAAAATATTTTTTAACAATTTTGTTTTTGCAAGAAATCGACAACTTACACTTGAGTGACTTCTCCACTTTCTTGTAAATCTTTATAGATATCTTGTTCTAAGCCCCCATAAATTCCAGAATTATTGATAACTATAAGAATTATAGGTAATTTATATCTGACCATAGTTTCAACTTCCATTCCTGAAAAACCAAACGCTGAATCTCCTTCAACACAAATCACTCGTTTCTCAGGTTCGTTATGTCGGCAATATAAAGCAGCTGCAATAGCAAAACCTAAACCAACACCCATTGTACCAAAAGTTCCAGCATCGAGTCGATGTCTTGGTAAAGAATTCAAAAGAATAGATCGTCCAATATCCATAGTGTTTGCTCCTTCACTTACAATAATAGGATTTTTTGGTAAAACTTTTTGTAAATTATAAAAAACCGCATAATAGTTTAGAGGTTCAGATATATCCAAACACATTTCTTCAACTTTTTTCTTATTGTCTTTGATTTTTTTGGAAAGATCGTTCCACCAATCTGATGTTTTACTAAAAACATAACCACGCTTTTTTAAACCATCAACCAATAGTTTAACAGCAGGTTTGAGATCAGACTGGATAGCAACAGCTGATTGGATGCTGTTGTTAAGTTCTTCAGCACTTAAATCAATTTGAATGACTTTGACAGTGCGACTATAACGCGGAGGTCGGCCAAAATGTAAAATCCAGTTTAATCTTGAAAATCATCAAATTAAATTTCTAGATAACTTATAAGTACTTTTTTTACCTAGCTCCTAGTAACAAAACAACATCGGCGCGTTGCAAAGCTAATGACCTTGCTGGTTGTATCGATATTGGCGAATTATCGTCAATAACTCCTTTTCCCATTGGAGTAGCCAAAACTGGTAAATTCGTCAAATTTACCAACTCGCGAATTTCTGATTCCGCCCGAGCGTACGCTGCTCCTTTTCCTACAATCACCAACGGGCGTTGAGCTCGAGTTAAAACTTCAACAGCAGCTTCAATTAATTTTGGTTCAGGATAAATAACCGGAATTTCCGGACAGAAATATTGCTTTGGTATTTTATCAACGGTAGTTCTGGCTTGAAGCAAATTTCCTGGGAAATCCAAGTACGCAGCACCTGGTCGACCATATTTAGCTAATCTTACCGCTTTCTCTACATGTTGCGGTATAAGAGACAGACTAGCTGGTCGTGCCGCATATTTGCAATAAGGCCGAGCTAATTCCACTTGATTGCATTCTTGGAATCCTCCGATCCCTTCGTGGTCTTGAGGACAAGACCCTCCAATTACAATAACCGGCCAACAGTTCACTTGAGCATTAGCCATCCCGCCAAAAACGTGCAAAAGTCCGGGTCCGGAAACGACTAAAACTCCTCCGGGGGTTCCCGTTAAGTAGCCAACGGCTTGAGCGGCATAACATGCTGCTTGTTCGTTGCGCATACCTATGTAATGTATACCGGCGGTTTGAAGCGCCATGCTTAACTCGATTACCGGGAAGCCGCAAATTCCAAATACATATTCTATACCCTAAATTTAAATTACAATAGAAAATTATATTTTTGAATTTAAATGGATTTTGAATTGGGTAACGTCATCTTTCGACTAAATTTGTAACTAAGAATAGGACTCTATACTACTGGTTTGTTGCTAAGAGATATTTATTTTGACGTTTGAATGACGTTTACAGAAATTAGGTTAAATCGAAAAAAAATACCTGTTCTTTAAGCGCTTGAGCCACTATAGCATTTCCATCAATTTCTTCCATTGTTCTTCAGTTTTTTTCACTATTTTGGCTTTACACGTTGCACCTTTTGAGTCGTTTTTTGTTGATTAAACTTTGAACACTTGACATTTACTTTTATCATAACAACAGCATAGTAGGGGAAAGTGGGAAAATATGTTTTTTCGCATAAAAATACGTTCACTGATAATAAAATAATAAATGAATTGGTCGTCAGTTACTAAGAGTATTCTTTTGAAATTTTCTTTGAAGAAATCTTTGAACTATGATCTTGGTACACGCTTAGATAAAAATAATAGTTTCCAGGTGCTTTTGTCCCTCAAAACTTTGAACTTTGATTTCAGTTAAGTTCAGCATTGAACCTAACATATTTTAAGCAAGTGAAAAAAATTATGTTGGCAATGTTTATGTTTTTTATTGCAAAATACGATAAAAAAATTAAATTGTTAACAAACCAACAGAAATGATAAGATAACAGATCAAAATATAATTCCCAACTTTATTTCTATTGTATTTTTATTCAGTTATTAATCTAATCAACTATTAATCATTTTCGATCATTTTTACTTGCGCTTTCATCAATCGATTAAATGTGAGAAACAAAGTTTTTTATGCATAAACTTTTTTTGCTTACGGATGTTTGTTGATACAGAAGAAGTGTCAGCAAATGCAAAAAAATAAAAAACTTTCTGTAATCTTTGACTAAAGAGGCAAAGTTTCTTAGTGCTAAAATTGGTGGATGCGCCGGGTTTTATTTTTATTTTTGTTTTACAAATATTTTACTTTTTTATCGTTAATTGTTTTTTGTTTTGTTTTTTTACTCAAAAAAAATCTTTTTACATCTCAATACCCATTAAATCAATGTTGTAGATAACAAAAAAAAATTTCGAAATTGAAATTTTCAATTTCAAAATAAATTTTATTTATTCTTGTGTCGCCGCTTCTTCTTTTTCTTTTATTTCATTCCACGGCTGAACTTCCGCAGTTCCAAAAAATATAAAAATAATTCCGGTAAATGCAGACACTCCCCCTCCAATTGTAAATATAATTGTAGAAGCTTCAAGTTCCTTGTTCTAAAAGAAAAAAATAAATTTACTAACCATTTTATGTACTTTTATATTAAATTACGTAGAAATCAGTAAGAGCCCCAGATATTTTTGGTACAACAATTCCAGTAATCATCCCAAACATATTCATTAATCCAAAAACAGAACCAGTAAAATTAGGTGCTAAGTCCTGAGGATTAATCAAATGACTCACAACAGCTCCACCATTAAAAGTTTGATTGAGTACCAAAAGAATGACAACAGGAATAGGACTGCATCCAGCGGCTCGAACTAAACAGAAGCAAATAGCGGGCAGGAAATGAGCTAAAATTCTAATTTAGGAAAAATTTAAACAATTACAAAAAATACAAAAAATAATGAAAAACTTTCGTATATGAGTCAATGACATAATATTTCTCTTTCGCATGATGTCACCTATAGTTCCAAAGCAAAAACCACTAATTAGTCTAGCTAAATAAGGCAATGCTGCTAAGCCTGCTGAAGCTTTCAAATTGAAACCCAAAGTTTCTGCCATGAATTTTGGAGCGTAAGTTAGAATCAAGTTAAGACTCCACAAACTACCAAATTGTGCTATACAAAGCACCCAAAATGGTACAGATTTTAACATTTTCAAATATGGTGCTACCACCTACAAAAATACTATTAATAGAAAAAAATTAATGCTGTTTTTTGTACTTTTTTTTTTGAGCGAAGTCCTTGTTGTGCTTCTAAAATATAATCGCGTTCTTCTTGTGATGTCCATCGCGACTCACTTGGAGTATTACTCACCACAAAAAAAAAGATTAAACAATATGCAGCCTCAAGAATAACCAAGACATAAAAACCCCAATCCCAGCCCCATGTTGCCGTTACCACACTGACGAGATTAAATGTGACAACGGTTCCAAGAGTGTTGCCCATCATGGTCGCAACAAACTTACCTTTTTCGTTAGGTGGGGCCCAATTAGCTATTAATACATTGACAGCAGGATACACTAATCCCTGAAATTTGTGAATATGTTTTTTGTTTTAGAATTTATTACCTTACTCCAAGGAGACCAATCAGAACTCTATTTACAACAACAACAGCAAATCCTAAATTTGCTGATAAAGGAGTTAGACCTGTCAATACTGCGCTGGCTACGCTACTCCATAAAATTACATGCCAGGGTCCGAGCTTTTCAGCAAGAAAACCCGCTGGTAGCAAAGCGACTAAATAACCGTAAAAATAACCAGAAAGGATGTCACCGACTTGGTTTTCGTTCCAGTCGAATTTTACTCCCTAGAACATAAAAAAAAATCAGTATCTGTTAGTCCAAAGACTATTAGCTTACGGTTTTTGAAGAACTTGGTTTAGTAGTAGTGTTAGTCATTTCCTCTTTTTTACACGGAGGAATATGTTTTGCTTCATTTTTACTCTTTCCAACCATTTTTATAATACTGACAGACATGTTAGCTCTTAGCATGTAATTAGTAAAAGTTGTCATAAAAAGCATAACACCAATCCATACACGATAAGGAGGTTTTTCTAAAATTGAAAAAAATAACCAAATTATTTAAATTGTCGTTTGCATTTACTCATTTTTGTGAATTTTGATATTTCAGAAAAGCTTGGTTTAATTGTGACAGTGTCAAAAATTATGGTTTATAGAAAAAAAAAAATCAAAAAAAGTACAAAAAGACGGTTTTATTAAGAATACAAAAAATGATTCTCTACGTATTTTCTTCTTTTTTGTCATCTTCTTTAATCTCATTCCAAGGTTGGACATCAGTCGATGAGAAAATCATAAAAATCAATCCTCCAAAAGCAAACACTGAACCTCCAATGAGGAAAATAATATTAGATGCTTTGAATCCCATTTTCTAAAAAAATTCAAAAACATAAAATGATTAAATACCTGGAGGCATCAGTACATAGTGTTTGAGTAATTGCCCTGATATAGTCGGTACAAAAAATCCAGTTGTCATTCCAATAAAATTCATTATTCCATACACAGTTCCAGCAAAGTTTGGTGCTAAATCTTGAGGATTAACTAAATGAGTAATAACCAGAGCACCATTCAATCCCTGATTCAGTACAATCAAAAAAACAACAACAGGATAATTGCATCCTACAACTCCAATTAACATCAAGCAAAGAGCTGGAATAAAGTGCGCTAAAAAATTATTTTATTAAAGAAAAACAAAAACAAAAAATGTTACAAAAAATAATAAAGATTTTTCGAATTTTAGCTTTTGATAAGATTTCTTTCTTCAAAAGCCTGTCACCAATCGCTCCAAAAACGCTACTTAAAATAAGTCTTGCTATATAAGGAATAGATGATAACCCAGCTGAAGCTTTTAAGTTAAAACCCAAAGTTTCAGACATGAATTTTGGGACGTAAGTTACAATGAGATTCAAACACCATAAGTTAGCAAACTGAGCTATAGTACAAACCCAGAACGGAATAGAAAGAAAAATTTTCAAGTATGGAGCTATTTTCTAAAAATTGAAATAAGTCTATTAAGACTGAACAGTCTGATTATCTACTTTTTTAGTTGAAACATGCCCTTCCTGTGACTCAATAATATACTGCTTTTCTTCATCTGAAATCCATCGATGTTGATGTGGAGTATCTGTGACGATTATAGCAAAAGCAGTACAAAACATTCCCATTAATATAACTAAAACGTAAAAACCCCAAGGCCATCCCCATAATGCCGTTACCCAACCAACCAAATTTATAGCAACAACAGAACCTAAGGTATTTCCCATCATTGCCGCTAAAAATTTGCCTTTTTCTTTCGGGGGTGCCCATTTCGCTATTATGACGTTCACAGCTGGGTAAGCTACACCCTAAACCACAAATAAAAATTTTTAAATGTTTTCCTTTAATTACGCCAAAAAATCCTGTGAGAAATCTCATTGCAAAAACTCCATACGGTCCTGCTTTTGCCGAAAGAGGAGTAAAACCAGTAGCAACACCACAAGCAACACTACTCCAAAGTATTACATGCCATGGTCCAAAATATTCCGAAAGAGCTCCTCCGGGAATTACCGTGACAATATATCCATAGAAATAAGCAGCTAATATGTGACCTACTTCACCCTCAGTCCATTTGTATCTATCATACTTTGAAAATTTTGAAAATTATATTTATTTCAATTTATTTTATTACGAGTAGAGTTTTGTTCACTTTAGGCTTTGGTGGATCGTTTTTTCGACAGGCTGGAGTAAAATTCGAGGATTTTCTGTCGACCATGTCAATAATGCTAACGGTCATATTGGATCGCAACATGTAATTGGTAAAAGTGGTGAAGAAAATCATCACAGCAATCCATAAACGGATTGGAGGTTTCTCTAAAATCATCAGTCGGAAAATTTGGTCTAAAATGTATTAACTTACTCATTTTCGACAAATTTAGAAGTATTGACAAAAATCTTAACTTGACAAAAAAAATGACAGACAAGTTAACACACTTATAACTACTAAACATTAAACGCTCAAGTCGATTTAAAAAAAAATAATAATTTGAATTAGCTAATTTGAGATGGAATCCGGAAATATTTAATTAAAAAATTTAATTTAAATTTGGCGCTTAAAATGAAATGCTTTCTATTGGTTATCCTGCCAAATGACATCTGACATTTGTCACTGACATCTGACAACTGTCAAATATAACAAGCTTTTATTTGAATCTGAATACCAAAAAGTAAGTAAATCATCAAATTTTACAATTTTAAACCTTCATTTATAATTTTAGATATAAATATGATGTCCACCAAGCAATTCCGTGATTTAGAATCAAAAGTCCATGAATATCTCTTTGAAAACATCAAACTCCTAACTCATCTTTACCCAACAACTAAAGACTTCGATGAAGTATTCAAAAGCGATATGTTTATGAACAGAAACAAAGCAGCTTTTCAACACGTTACTTATTATCTTTTCAATATTATCGATCCAGAACTGACTAAAGAAAAAATTACAGCTTGGCCTGTGTATGATATGAAACTGGAAAGTTCATTTAGGAATCAAGTTTCAGCGTTTATCATTTACATCAATGCAACATATGAATATGCAAATATACCACATTTAATGACTTCACATTTTTTGTCACCTGGAGGTTTCAAATTTGCAAAATTTATGCTGAAATTGTCAATGTTTGCAATGTTTGAACATTTGAGAAGAAATGTTGAAGATGAATCGGTTTTATTGTTTCCAACAATGCCACATAGAGACAGTACAGTTACGGATATTATCAATAAGAATATTAAGTGTGCAACAAATCTTGAATGTGAAGAACTCGACAAAATGTGTAGTGAATTTGCAAAAAAACATGAAAAGGCTCAATTACAAGCAGCGATGATAGTTAAAGAGCAGCAACAGTTAGAACAGCAATTGATCCATTTTCAAGATGATTTGGAAAGCAAGCAGGTTAAAAATACAAAAGATATGATTAACTTGGTGAAAAATCTTGAAGAAAAATCATTAGTTTTGGAAGAAATTCAACATTTTTGTGAAGAATGTATTGAATTATTTAATCACTTAGAAAGTGACGGGCCAAATTTAGAATTTTCTAACAATCTTTCTGTACCTAATTGTGTGAAACATTTAATCAGAGATGATTGTAAAGTTTTGGATTTGATGCAATTATTCACTAGTTTAGATTTCTTATTAGAAAATATGAATTTAGAAATGCCGATCCATAGTATTAAAGAATTAGATGAAGTTAAGTCTTTAGTAAAAGCTTTGAATGAAAAATGTTTACGATTTGATCAACGAGTATCACAACAGAAAAATAATTTAGTTGAGTTATCTGCCTTGAATGATTTTACAAAATCAAAATAAAATGAATCTGTAATTTTTTAGGTTTTGGGAAAATAATAAAAAACTTGTTTAAAGAGTTTACTTATATAGTATAATCATACATCGAGTAACTGAAATATAGACCTGGACGACATTCACAGCGAAACTTAGAAATACAACAAAACTTACTACTTATCAATATCATTAGTAGTCCAGGTCACTACGCATTGCATTTTCAATATTCTAAATAAGATCAAATGGAGAAAAAAAAGGAGGTCGGAATCTATCACTCAAATAATTCGAATCTGAATAAAAATTATTTAAAAAATAAATGTAAAAACGATGAGATTGCGAAAAATTTATCTAATGAACACGTAATGTTTTTCCAGATTTCTTAAGAAACAATCTAAAACCTAACACAATACACAATGACATACACTCCGACATTCTATATCTCACAAGAGACCATCAAATGGCCCCAAATTCAGTTATGATGTTCAGAAAAAAAAAACAAAATTGAGAATCTTATGCACTCTTACAAATTATCATTAATCTCAGAGCAGTCGATTCGTATCAGACATAAATTATGGTGTAATAAGACTGGCACTAACTAAATATTTACAAAAATAATCTAATATTACATACAATTAGTATTGGTGTAATTCCATCCAGCTTCGTCATAGAGGACGCCACTTCAGTCATTAGAAAATAAAGACCACGAAAAAAAAAATTGGTTCGTTGTTAAACGACTTATGGCGACCTCTATCCTAACAAATCTACCCGAAAAATGGTTAAAATCTATTTTGTAAAGCTATATCAGGAAGCCGTGCCGAGAATATAAGTTAAGAAGACTTGAGTAACAACTATGTACACCATATGGCATTGTTCTCTCAACCAGCTAAGACAAATTGGCTTTGTCCCGAGATCAGGAGGAAGCTTTGGGGGCGGCGTGCCATGATCAATTTATAAACAAATCTCTCAAAAAAATAATAAACATAAAAAATCATCGTTTACCAATCACAGCACAAAACTAGCGAAGACTTTTTTAGTGAAATTATAAGTTTCCAAACAAATCAAAAGAAAACGTCCGATCGTTTGAATTTTTCAACTTTTTTCTTCTTATTTAAATTTTTCTCATATTTTTTTTTGGTTGCTCTGATGGCTGACGCGTTGATGATTTAAAGATTGTTCAGACACTTCACTGCACTAAACAGCACCGTTATTATCTGCGATCTCTGTATAAGAGATAAGTCTGTAGGGCTTGAGGCAGCTGCAAGTTCATCACTTTCTCTTCCAAATGCTGTTTGCCGAGACGTTGACGAATCACGCGGCGGCAGAGGTCCATCAGCGGAAGCGGCTCAGCTAGAAAAAAGAAAACAGTTTAGAAAAATCTATCCACAAATCTATCCAAATTTTTAAAACATTGTTATCTATTTTTACTACATTCTAAGTAAATAAAAAACTTCACCTTGACAAAAACAGAAAAAACATTAATGAAATAAAAGTTTCTGTGCCAAATGTGTACGCCAGGAACTGTTTATTTTATTCACGTGATTCAGCCTTCAAGTCCCGACAATTTTTCATCAAGTAATTCAATTAAGATTCGTCATGTCGGTAACAAAGAAACAGAAATGATTCACTGCTTAAAAGTGAGCAATAAAAAAAATAATTAAAATTGTCTTGCTCAACCTTTCTCAATTTTTTTAATTATTGTTTTTTTTTTTTTCATTATAATAATAATAAATTCAACAATTCATTTTCGAACATTCTATTCTCCGTTTCCATCATTGTTTACACAATTTAATTACTGTGTCAAGTTTATGCAATCACAAATCTATCAGATTATGTAATTAGCATTGTTTACTGAAGTACTGAATTCTGCAATCGTGGAAAATGTCAAGGATATGACCGAAAAATCTTTTTCTTATAATAAAAATACTTACGATCCAATCCACCGATGTACCTCATGGTGATCTCACAATGTCCCCAAACGGCACTCACAATCGGATACAATTTTCTACCTTTTAATCCTCTGAATGCAACTCCCAAGTACTGGCCGTCAACGACAAAACTAAGTGTCCCTTCATCCATATCTAACACCACTAAAAACTTATCGGGCACTATGAAAGTCTCGTCTGGCTTTAATAAAGTCGGATACGTCACACCGGGACAATTTTTTGAATCGTGATACAATTTGTTGCGTCCTAAAATTAATAAAAATATTTAATTTAAGACGCAAGAATTAACACAATTTTTCTTACCTAAATCCCAACCCCAAGACGTGTCTGTGCTACCGACAAGACTTTGATATCCGACGGAATGTAAAGGCGCTTCGGCCGTCGCGACACCTACTACCGCATGTGTTCCACGTTGTCTCGTCGACCAACAAACCTCCCAACAATGCATCCCTTTCGTAAAACCAACTTTACCTCGTATACAGTCAGTACTTTGGGCTACAGGATGTCGATGGAAGGTTAGTTTATCATCTTCTTTTACGAAAATATTGAGAGAGCGATCATCTTGATTCCAACTGTGTTTCAGTTGGGTCTCCCTGAGTGCTGCAGGCATGTCCAGCAACATGTCGAGTCGTGGTGGACGAGCAAAGTCCTGCAAAAATGATACAGGATATTAACCATTTCGACGACGATTCGACTTCCTCAAGTTGAAGATTTTTAAAAAGAAGCATTGAGAATTATACCTGCGCCAATTCTCTTGGGATGACGGGCTTGTAGGGTGCGGCTGCATCCCGGTTGACAGCCTTGACTCCTGACACCTTCTGGCCCATGCTCATGCCCCGGGCCCTGCGTCGGCCCGTTTTGCACGGCACCACGGCCGCCTTGTATGCTCGCCTCACTTCGCACAGTCTACCACTACCCCCGCCGCCTCCGCCGCCGCCGCCGCCTCCGCTGGCTACCACGCTGCTTCTCACTGCGCTACTGCGAATGCCGCTTTTGTACCTAGAAAAACAAAAATTCAATGAAAAAGTTTCCAACTATTGTTGATTGAGTTTTAATTAATGGCATTGAGAATTTTTTACAAATCATATTTTTTTTTTATCCTACACATTTTTCTATGAAAATTTTATTTTAATTTCATGCGCTCTCCTGCCATGTCAACGTCCCCCACAACGATAATAATAATATAATTTTATAAATATCTTCACCTCCTTGAAGAAAAATTAACATCTGAGATGGGAGAAAAAATAATAGATGGCGTAATGGTAAGACGCCGCCCCTTACTTTAATCATTTACTTTCACAATTGTGAAATTTTCATCGATTATGTAAGAAAGCAGAGCGTGAAACTGATGATCATCACCATCGTCGTTGTGATCTTGACCTTGAAGATAATATAACGAGTTAGAAAAGATCCTCTCACTTCACGCTAAAATCATGACGTTAGAAATAATGACGTCACGGAAAATACTTAAATCCACATGGCGTGAATATGAATAATCAAAAATAATAAGAATCATTCATTCACGGTATTATTGATCGCACTTTTTAGAATTTTTTTATAGTTATGACTCGTTATTAGAAAGAAAAATTCAATTTTACATATTTTTTTTATTTGAATCCGACCCTGTTCTAGGGCGTGCCTGTCTCGCAGTCCCCTCTTTCAACCAAACACAATCACCATTGAAAAATTGTGTAGTAACGAAACGTTTGTTGGCCAATATGGCCGATTACTCCATAAGAATATGACGCAATGAGCTTTCTACATATTCTTTTTATTTTTTTCTAAAAAGAGTTATCCAAGCGCCACTAGATTATAAATTAATGTCAATTAACTAAATTCCAACTGACTCATCATTTAACCAAAGTTGAAAACAATAACAGAAATTCAACATTTCGAAAATGACTTTCACTGTCGATAACACAAAAACTTCGCACACATTCACTTCCTAAAAATTCGTTTGAAAAAAAAAAATTTCACTTTTGCAACTATGACATAGTTTTAATACAATTGAACAATTTTCATGAATACAAAAATTAATAGACGATGAATCTACTGAAGGTCAGCATAATGATGACATCTCAAGGTCTACAATATAAAAATTATTAAAATTGGAAAAAATTTTATATAAAAACGGTAATAGTAGATGTAGGTGGCTTCTCCCTTATTTAATCAAGCAAATTACTAATATTGAATCAAAACAAGCTCATTATTACACGTGTGGATTTAACATAAAAAAATATGATTTTTTATCAATGACATTAGTCATTCTATGGTTGAAAGTAAATGTTAATTAACGAAGATCCATTCGAATGGAGGATATCCGCTTACATTAAATCCAACAAAATTAATAGATAGTAGAGAGTAAAACTTATGTAATTCAAAAGTGTAGATTTATGAAATGAATCAAATCGACCTTTGTGACGTTCTGTTAACCCAGTTTTAACCAGACTGCATCCCCATAAATAAACCCAAAACAAGTTCAATGAAAAATGTGGTTTAACCAGAGAAAATAACCTTGAACACTTTTAATGACAAATATTAAAAACTATCGATAACTTTTTCAATCTTTTATCATCATTCGATTGATATGAAGAACCAATTTTCAATTGCAACAACCAATAGCACACTTTTTGAAAAATTTACAACCATCTGTTCGAAAACACCCATATTATATCCACACACATGTTACAACACCGGCAATCTTACATTTTACCAACGTTTCGTCCGTCAATACATAATCTTCAGAAACACTTCCTTTCAAAAAATACACTTTTTGGCCACTACCCAAAACTACACTATTATTGTTTCAGCGACGATAAATTAGGTAACAAAATTGTTGAGAAAGAAAACGAATTTCGCAAAAGCGACTCGATTTCACTTTGGAAAAAAAGAAAGACACAAAAAAAAATATTAACACACACACAAATACACAAAACACAAACTTACTTTCGTCTTGCGTATTCCATTTTTAATCACACTAATTTTTTTTCTGTAATTTTTTACCGAGTGAAAAGAAAAAATTTTATACCAACGGACGTGACGTCGATGACGGTTGGCATGCCTGCCGAGCGGTAACTGAAGCACGTGTGAACGTACCGAACAAAGAACTTGGGACAGAAGATAGAGAGGGAAAAAGAAAGAGGGAGATGACGACGAAACGGTCGGAAGAATGAATAAATACAGACAAATTTGTTGATTGTTGATGTTTATTAGACTGAAGATGCACGATTAACGACACTGAAACATGTTGTAAAAATAACTTCTGGCAGGTGGAAAATTAAAAATGTATCAATTCAAACAATTTTTACCTAAACAAACATTGACTTCCTCTACGTCTGTACTCATCTGTTACATTCTTGTACCCAATAACCGATATTCAATTTCCACGTCTTTTAATTCAAATTTGATTTATCGATTTAGGCATAAATCTGTGAAACTGTAAATTTGACATTTGATTTACGGTTTCTACTTTCGTTTTGAGCTTACTTTCGTCATATATTATTTAACTGAGAAAAAAGGAAAGGATTTCAATTCTTTGGCACTAAGAACTTTTAAAGCTTTCAGAGCTTCAACATGATGTATGTAGGCGATCAAAAGTGAAATTTATTTCCATTAAAAATATTGTTAGTTTCACTTTCAATTTGGTCAAAACATCTGTCATTTTTTTTCTTATTAGCACCTGCACAATTTCACAATAATTTTTTTCAAAAATACACCGTGTATCATGCTTCATCAGTAAACGAGTGCGATAATAATGTTTATCAATTAAATTTGATCTGTTTTGTCCTTTTTACAAAATTTTTAAGCGAAAAAATTTCTACGTGTCCACTCGATAAATAGTTATCATTAGACAGGACTGTCAATGTCAAAATTTGACAAGTGCTGTCAGTACTAGATTTAATTTCAAAATTTTTAGAACTAGACATCAAAAAGTCTGCTTATTTTAAGACACTAAATTTTTTTCAAAATGATATGATTTCTTAATTTTCAACTTCTAACCTCATTTTGAGAACTGTCAGATTTGACAGATTTTTGGCCAAAAACACTAAAATGATATAAAAAAACACCTACTAGATTTTAAGAAATTTTGTTTTCAAGCTCAAACAATGTTGACTATTGGAAATTTTTGTTCAAATAAGTTTGCAGCAGCGACATTCATCTGACTTGCATTCGTTAAATGAGTGACCAAAATTGATTATTCAATATTTTATGGATGCAGTCTAGGAGGGTAAAACATCATTTGAAATCCATTCAAAGACAGCAGTTGATAAGCTATCAGATAGAAATTTACAATAATTTTTCTAAAATTAACTTTGTTTTGAATCATTCTGTAAAGTAATGTCAAAAAAAAAAATAAATCACGAATTAGAAATGAGGTTTTTTTCAAATGTTGGTAAAAGTCGTACTTACACAAGAGGATTTTGTGACCAGTAAAGATTGATCAGTCAGATGAGCGCCATTGTCGCAAACTCAGTTGAACAAAACATTCTAAAAGTTAATATTTTTTGATCCAACCTAAAAATAGAAAAGTTTCTAAAACTCTAAAATCTAGTGATTTTTTATTGACATGACTTTGTTGGTTAGAAAAATCACTCGTGTAAGTATGGCTTTCACCAACTTCCGAAAAAAAAAAATCCCATTCCTAGTAGGTGATTCTTTTTTCACATGACTTTAGAAAAATACGAGAAATTTATAAAAGAAATTGACAGAAATGTATTTGACTCAATTTTCTTTATAGAAATTGGTGATAATTTGTCGAACAAAAGACTGAAAAAATTAATAGTTCTAATTTCAATTCGACATGCGATAGCACATGCAAAGTATAAGAAACGCAACAAAAGAAAGGTTTATGGCTCCTTAAAAATTGCTATTTGTTGAAAAAAGCACCAAAAAGATGTCACAAAAAATTGCAACTTAAACCCAAAACACCTGTTGAATACTTGAAACCAAAAACTGCTAATTATACCGGAAATTTTAATATCCATAAGATAATTATTATAACAAGGTAACCGTCACGACATGACAATAACATCTGGTCATCTGTCAGCAATACCGCGAAGAAGTAATATTATACTAAACCGCATTAGCAACTCTCCAAATTCCATGAAAATAATATAATTATTAAAATAGAATCGATTCCAGACATATGAATCACAAAATTTACCCCTAAAAATAACAATTGACCACTAGACCGTTCACCCTCATACAAAACTAAAATAGATTAGATTTTTTTCTTCTATAAATTGCAGATGTTTACAAAAATATATAAATCTCTCAATTTTTTCCACTTTCCGATTCTGGTTCTTGTCTGAAACCATCCAAAACTTTGTAAATATGTTTTGATTCGTTGCTTAACCTTCATCAAGGTTTTATACGAAAGGTGATTACAAAATTAGAAGATACCGCCCATCACTTATAAAAAAAATCTATTGAGTGATTGATTAACTTCACGCCTTCAATTAATCGAAAAATTACGCAGAGTTTAATTAGTAATGGTAATTATATTAAAGACTAGCACGTTTCCGTAGGTAGACACAGACTTTCAAAATCACATATGGAAAATCGAAGGCTAATCTTTCGAAAACTAACTTTTTTATTCAACTTGAAACAATTGATACTGTTTTTATTGTATAAAGAAGACAAAAGGAACTGCATCCGTCATGTGACCATCCGATGACGTTTTGTTTTGCTCAAAAGTGATTACTTTATTGATCTGTCGCAACAAACTCCGATTAACATAATTGAATAATTCGCGACAAGGCCGTTGCACACTTTAAAGAAAAAAGAAAGAACAAAAAACTGACGCCGCCACCAATCGATACTCACTTGTTTTTCATTGCCAACTCCATAAAAAAATAAAAACTATAAGGCACAAAAATGAATAAATCGCGATTTTCAGTCGTATTATCCATTGTTAAAATCCATTATTTTATTTTATTTATTATTAGAGGAGAGTGGAACGAAACCGATCGGTAGTAAGCGTCAATATGTACTGAAGTGAACAAGGGATGGTTGGAATGTTTGAAAGCAACCCTCTGTTGTTATATGTATTTGCTTGGAGTATCAAAACTGCTTTCCTCAAAGCACAAACTTCGCCCGAAGAATACTAATGGTTTCGACAAAGTTTTGGGTGTTACCCGACAAGAGGGTCTCGTTTACGCAAAGAACTGCGATAAGAGAAGAAAATATCTTCAGAAAAACTAGAGGGTTGGAAGGAAAAAATTCATGGATTGTCATCGCTTGTCATCACAATTGGTAGTTGTGAAACAGAGCGACGGCGACCTCTAGAAAACACCTTGGCCTATAATGAAACTGGCACGTTCGATTTGGTGAAGAAAATAGCAGGTTGTTGTGTAAAAAATCTCGTCTCGGTTCGGTATTTTTCTACTACACAAATAAATCTTTTCCATAACATTCACTTAAAATCTAATTTGATAAAAAAAAAATCACCGTTATACGTTATCTTGCTTAGAGAATTTATCAACAATATGTTCAAGGGACGATCTTAACGACTTTAAAAGAATCGAAAACCGGTTTTACAGCTCATGGGAAACTCCAAAGGGTTGAGAAAAGACCTAGATATCTCCATGCAGGTAGGTAAGAAACCGTTTCATCATACTTTACGAAGAAACCTTCATGTAAACTGCTGAAATTAGAATTTCTGTTTAGTTTAGTTAATTACACGATGTTGGGAGTGAAAAACACGTGTAGACTGGGAATTTCTATCCTAAAAATACACTTTATGCACCGGATATGTATGTAATCCGCACTGTTGAACATTGAAAGAGAAGCCCGCATTATACAGGAAATGTACAGAATTCTTGTCGCTTTAATCAGAACAAAAAAGATTATCAAGAAAATCTTCACCTTTTTGGAAGTAATAAAATTTTAGACTGGAATGTACTACCTGGAATAAAATAAATATATTGATAAGGATAACTTCTCCAAAGAAACTTTCTCTTTTCTCTTCGAATAACACAACCGTAAATCAAAAGACAATTTTAGTGTTACAAGGACAGGTAAAAATTACCCTAAGTCGGGGTGAAATTTTCCCAGGTACTACGTGTAACGGTTCGAAAAAACCCACTGTATGAGAGAAGTGATAAAATTTTTCCACTTTCCTCCCTACTAATTATAACACCAAACTTCAAATTAATAAATCCTTGGGAGAATCTAAATTAGTTGGAATTTTGTTTAGTATTATAACGATTCTCCAACTTTCCGCTTTAAACGCTAATCCGGATTTACGAGATGATCCGCATTGGCCTCCGAAGTTTACTCTCAATTAAGACAAAAAAAGATCAAAGATTTTCAAGGAAGCTTTTTTTTATACTATTCGAAGCCTCACAAATATTCCACTTGTATAATTCATAGGCGTTATCTCGATGTCATATTAGACCCATCAAAATGCCAACTGCCACCCTCTCGAAAAAGCTCTGACGCCGTACCACATGTCCCTTTAAATTAGATGGAGACAAAATGGAAAAAACAGATGTTGAATCAACAAATATAAAGTCCCTTAAAAATTTATAACTACAAAAAAAAATAAAATTAATCATATTCAAGTTATTCAAAATAAAACTTATTGCCCTGATTGAAGGCTTCCAATTTACAAAATGTCAAACTGACTTGAAAATTTCACGACTCTCTAGAAGGGTTATAATATATACTCCATAAAGCACATACACGTCCTTGTTTGTAGCTATATAAGCCATTTCCTTCATGTTAACGCGACATTATTGCCACTAAAATTCGTTTATGTGGTCCAGACAGAAAAATAGGTCATGAAATTCGAAGAGTGAAAGAAAAATGAATAGAAAAGCATTGATCAATGAGTTGAAAGAAAATTCCTTTTTTGTTTTCAAAGACTAGAAGCAGGAACTTCTTTCCTGCCACCACTTGTCGACGAGAACAGTAATTCCATCCATCGTTGTTGGAAATTCGCCCTTCTGTTAAATCGAATTTACGCCTACACGCATATAATATAGATGCCAGGTGCGGAATTTTGAATGTGATAACGTAGGTGTATGTTGTTTGCAGAAACTTGAAATAATTTCGTAATGGAATAGATATTTTCTCACGCACCTTTCAACTTACGAAAAACATTTTTTAAAATAATTAATGAATTCGTTAATTGGTCCAACCTTTTCTCCAACAAAGAACTTTTTTCAATTCCTCTCTTGATCAGGAAACGTGAAAACCAAGGACGATTGTGATTAAACACGTGTCATGCACCTGGGGCTATGAAGAACCAAAACGAAAAAGTAATAATGACGACACATACAATACGAAAACGTTTCAGGGTCAAGCCGAAAAAATCAATTATTTTTCGAAAAAATAAACTTTATACACAAAGTTCCTTTTCATTGTATTCTGAAACAACAATAGTATTGTTAATCTTTCGTTTCCTCAATGTAATACCCGGAAAATAGTCAGATTCATTCCCAATCTGTTTGTATTTTTTGGACAGTTCCTTGCGAACATGAACCCGACTGTTCACGATGCATGTAAATAGCATTGTTCTCATCAAACGGAAGCGGACGTTGAACTTGGACGAACAAAAGAACATCGATTTGGCTGGTTATGTTTTTGGGGATGTTGCAAAACGCAATACCAAAATGAAGAATGATAAGAAAAAAGAAAACTACTCAAAAATTGAAAAACTTCCCAGACATTAATCAATTTTTCCATCGTCTCTTGAAGAACAATGAACAATATTTCGAATTAAATCTGATTGTATGTTTGTTTGTGGTCGTTCGTCTGAAACAAAAAACGAAACGAAATGAAGAAACCACGACGATGTTGCTTTATAGCAGTCATTCCAAAACGAAGAAAACTATGAAAAAGAAGAAGAAAACAAGAGAAACAAATGCCCGACCACAAGGCGAACGAGGTATGTTTTCAGTCCCGACGGGTATCTTCGTTTTTTTCTCTCTCAGTGTGTTTTTTTTTTGCTTCTGAAGCCCCCAGACATTTCTCATTCGTTCCTTATTTGTATCGAGCGGCACAAAGAGCGGACAATGACACAGATCGGAGATGTTTGAACGAATGACAGATGACAAGGACACTCTCGCTCTGTCTTTTGTTTACAACTTGTATACACATATATACTGACGATCAGTTGGTGAGGTCAAGCACGCATCGTTTTCTTGATAAAGTATCGCGGAATGTTGAGGTTAGATTTTTTTTTCTGCAGTTTAAGACATAGCAGATGATATCGTAGTTCTTTGACATTACTTTTATTTTCTCAGTTTTCTTCTTTTTCTACCGACGTGAAAAACTTAAAAATTGATAAATATTCGCAGCTGACGCTCGTTTTGAATAAATTTGGCAACGGCGAAAGCTTATTATAACTCTTGCGGTAAAAAGGAATTTCTGATTAAATTTTACTTAAATATTCCTAAAGCTTCATACAAAAGGATTGAAAAAAAAAGTACCGCTAAGTTTCCAAGTCGAAATCTTTCATTGTTCCTGAGACAATCGTTCTTTTTTGCTTCAGTAGAATAAAATCATGGTAAAACTCGTTTTTCCAAGAAACTTATCTTTCTGGGTATATTAATCGCTTGACGTGATTGCGGATTTCCCAAATTACCAACATTTATCAATGGTAGAAAAAATCTTCCCATCCCTTTATTAGAAAATACAGCCGTTGGGTCTTATATACCCATAAAATTTCTTTGGATCCTTTCCATTGATCCAGTGTTTGCCATATATAAAATATGTGAAAGTCGCGACCCTGGGAAGTTACAAAAGAACTCTGATCTCTTTTATTGTATTTTTCTTTTCGACATTGTCTACTGTACGAACGGTTCCATAGTTACAATGGAAAACGTCCGCAGCAAACGTACCATTAAAAATGACAATAGATAGTGGGTGCTTTTCAACCAAACAAAAAAAAAAAATTAAAAGAGCCAACAAAAACTGAAACAGTGTCTATCAAACCACCCCTGCTTATTTTTTCGTAAGTGTCACCCGGCGCCGCCACCACCCTCATAAATACCTTGTTTCCATATTAAAGGGGTGTGTTGTTGGCTGAAAAATAGCGACACTATTCCAAAATCCGACATACGGAGTCACAGCTTGTCCAATAGTCAAAAAACACTGATTATTCCACACTAAACGTCCGAGAATCTTATTATTAACGCTATGAACACTCAACACACGGTTATTACCAGGCAGCCAACAGAGTCCGAGCAGGGGAGAAGTTATCATGTCCGCTGCTCGCCAACACTAAACTCCCAACCTTGGTGCGCCACAGACGAACGACGGAGCACGACGTTGCCATTGGTTCTGGTAGGGAGGCATACACGATTTACACCAATCACATCAACGAACGAAAAAAGCGGCAAGTTTCAAATGAACAAAAAAAAAAAGAGAAACTATTCCAAGACGATAAGAAGTTACATTTGGATTATTAATAGTAAAAATAGATTCCCGATAAAAGATTGAGGCAATTTTGGGTATAACGAATTAGAGAATGGCCAAGTTCAAGGTCCAAACCTTGAACGACGTTTTTTGGGTTGGGAGTTGGTGCACGGTTATGAAAGGAGATTGTTGAAAAAAAGCTGGAAATTTTCAATAACAGAATTTTAGCATAATTGGGAAAATAAAAAAAAGATAATATAAATATCCGATCACTGTTTCGCAAAATTTTTGAACCAACAATCGATATATCTCATTACTCAAAATCATCAATTCATTTAAAAAAATCTACTTCATTTGTAAAATAGCAACGATTCCCCACATCGAAGCACTACTTTATTGCTGGAAAAACTCACGTAAAAGTTGGAATTCTAATGTCACTTTTTTATCGCAATCGCAATTTTTCAACGACTTTAATGTAACATTCTTCGTTTCAAATGATAATTACTAATTCGTGCCATCAAATCGGATTTTATTGACTTCTTCAGTTCTTTAAAATTATCATAATGAGTTTTACTATTCCCATTGCATAATTTTAAAAACCATCAAAGATTCCTAATATAGGTCAAAACTCTGAAAAATGTTACTTCTCGTTTTTTTTTTCTTGTCCAAAACCCAGCCCAGCCCTGCTGCCTATATCGTTGGCAAAATTCCATACGAGACGTACAGTGTAACCGAAACGTCGCGACGCTCACCGACGCCAACCGACATCGAGGGGTCGTCGACGTACAAGGGTAGAGACGCGCCAACGCCATTGGTGTACGCTCCCGTAATGACCAAAACCAATAGCATACAGTATTGATCTGTTTCGTTGTCGACGAAAATAGCACTTGAATAACAACGAAAAAGAGACCATTTTCCTTTAGCAGCTAGAAAGTGATCCTTCAAAGGAGTAGAGGATACGAGACGAAATTGTTGACGAAGAAACGACTGTACGACTAAAGGGTCTAATAGTCTTTGTGAATATATCTATTGATAATGCAAATTAAAAAAGACTCACAATCTGCTAGAAAATATTTTTTTCTCCAACTAAGAAGCTTACAGGGGATGTTAAGCTATAATAGTCAAGAAAACTTCCCTTTTGTCTTAAAACCACTACTCTTTTCCCCATTATAACTTAACATCATGCCCATAAACATCCCTTTCCCTAATATTCGTGTCTAAAGCCTTGAAAGCACACAACTCGTCAAACTTTCTGTAATTACAAAGCTTCACCGCCGTAAGAACGATAGTTATGATGCCAACAACAAAGACCATGAGGAAAGCCCAGAGGATGTGACTAAAGTTAGATGTTGCAGTTGCACTGTTTAATTATCTGCTCGACTTTGACCATATACAAACATCATTTTAAACAAAGTAAAATTCATTTGGAGAGATCTGATTTAAGTGAGAGTATAAAAGCTAAGAAAGTTACGAAACTGAAAGGTGAACGTTTCGAAAAAAGATATAAAATTGTGTTAAAAAAGCTCAATATTAGTAAAAAAAAACTGGCCTTCGTTTTCGCCGCCATACGGCACTCACAAAGACAAATTACATAACGAACAATTATTACATACAAACTATACACTCACACACAGGGTCAGACGTATTTAAATATTTTAAAATTATCGTTGTCCGTTGTTGTTGTTAATGAAGGCAGATGTTTCAAAACCGTGACGCCTACAAAAGCATTTCAAGTACGTTTTAGAAGGTACTGCAGTCACCATAACAAAAAAAAAAAAAAACAGAATAGAAGCAAAAATTTTGACACAGAAGAATAAATGTTACTCTTTCGTATTTTTTTCCTAGTTTAAAATCATTCACCGCAAACCCATTCATCCAAACTAATTAAAAAACAAAACCCTCATTCTCCTGTTTGCCAATCCATCTCTCTTTTACTCCCTATCTCATTATTGTATTTACCGTACACACCTCTATCTTTCAACTATAACTTTTATCTCTCCCTTCGTCTCGCCAACGATTTTGATTTGTATGTAAACGTGATTCCGGTTGGATTATTATGGAGGATTGCTGCCGCTGCCAGGCGTTCTTTGTTGCTCTCAGGGGTGGTTAGAGATCGGCGCGGATGCGATTATAGAGGACACGTGCGCCGCAAGAGCAAGAGGAGAAAGAGGAGATGGAGGAAAAGAGGGTGGCGGTGGCGGCACACACCCCGTTCGATCCAACAACCGACATGAGAGTTGTTTTTAAAACGTGACGGCGAAATATTTGTTGCACTTTTCGAATTATTTGTTATCGGAATAAAATTCAGAGTTTCAGTTTTTTTTTTTTTTTTATACATTTCCCATCTGTTCATCCAACACCCATTATCTCAGTTAAACACGAAGATGCAAATTCACCATGTCATAAAAACAATACTAATAAAAAAAAACATGCCGTACGTGTGCCTCCATAAATTACATTATTTGTAATTAAAATTATGAAAAGGGGGAGATCGAGGTCGACGAACTCCCACTTTTCGGGGTTTAACCCATATACTGTATGTCATGTAGTTAGGGAGACTTCCCCTTGAAAATACATGTTACATGGCACCCAGCCAAATTGATAGCCACAGACCAAAAATTCTCATTAATTTAACTCTTTCGGTCAAAAAAACTCACCTAATAAATCCGAAGATTGCATGTCAAAATTTTGAGATTCTCCATCGTCGTCAGAGTCGATTTTCTGAAAAAAAAAATATGTTCATATTAGAGCCCAAAAATACTTAAGACTCTATAATCCAAACAGTGTGACCTTTGTTCAAAACACTTCAATGCCATTTTCCTATACGTAAACGCATGCTTAATTTCACCTCGCAAGGTCTTTATTTGTCCAACTTACAAATTTTAATGCTTATTACCAACATAAAACTCCAAACATAAAACACGCATTCATTTTGGCTTTTTTTCCATTGTCCTTGATGTTCTACGAATAATTACCGTTTCAAGAAAGGATAATTACTGGAGTGAAACGCAACCAAAAAGTCAATTCTCTTATTTCTTCAAATCCGTGAAAAAAAATTTAGACAATTGTTAATGCAATAGGTCAAACAAAGTTATTTTCCGGTGATGTGGACTCTCTAAATGGATCTCGAAATCTTCGCAACATTCAATTGTGCAAATACTAATGACCTCTTTACGATATAGATTTTTTTCTTTAGATGAAGATTGTTGTAAAAGGATGTCCTGAGTCTGATGATTCATCGACTTTTATAATGAACACAAAATTTCATTAATTAATTTGCAGTAATTTTAACCTTGGATGTCTTCAGAGATTATGCATGCAATAATAATAATAATAATAATAATAATAATAATAATAATAATAATAATAATAATAAGGAAACTCTACGCAACACCTTTTAGATACAATTATGTCATTTTTTTTTTTCTAAAGTAAAAGTCCTTACGCAACTTTGGCCCAGTTATTAAATACTTGAAAACCTCCCGAAAAACCTAACCTTTCAAAAGTTTTGAAATTACTGCCACAAACCGGAGATTTCGTCACCAGTGACATTGAAAATTAATTTAGTAACAAAATTATATTTCCGTATTAAATTCGATTGTTGCGAACGGTTAAGCTGAAAGGTATTAATGCTTAAAGTAAATGTCACCAGCTTTTTGCACTTAGAAAAATTCATAGTAGAATGTCATTCACTTCGAAATTCCAATTATAAGACATCGATCGTAATTTCTGAGCAGAGATTTCTCAAGGAAGACTTTTTTCTTCTGAAAAGCAGTCATTGAACCATTCGAGGTCAACTGATAGATTATGCTATCGAATGACGAAAATCAACTGATAAGTGTTTACAAGAAACATCCAGTTAGTTACAAGCCATTTTCATTATTGAAAAAAGATACAGCAGACTTCTTTTCTACAATTTTACCATCACTGATACCTCCAAACAAAAGCGTTTTCTTTATGCGGTCTTCGTTATGGTAAGACCAGCTGTTGGGTTTCAGCCCCAAGTCCCGATCCAATCCGTGTCTACCTTTTAAAGTCTATGCAAGTTAGTCTGATGGACAATAATACAAAAATCGAGCACCTGAACTCAGGTATATATAAGTTAAAAATATCTATAGGTAAGCAGAAGAAAAGTTTATACCTGCCGTCCGTCGACCGGACAAGCTTATTTTTTCTTCTTCTTGCTCGGTCGGAAATGTCTGCGATTGTTGGTTTGAGTGTTATGGAAGGTGGTTTTGGAGGAAGTCATGGTCGAAGCCTTGTGAATGCGTGTGGATGGGAACGTGGAACGAATTATACTTTTCATAATAATAATGATAATTCCCTTAAGATTCCAACTGATAAGGCTAATGTTCAAAATAGTATTAAGTTGGGTGATTCACCCTACAAACTCAACTTAAGTTTATTAACCTTGTTGTAAAGTACCCTTATCTTGTCGTACTATGCAGGTGGTAAATGAACTTTATTTCTTTTAAAACCGGAAGAACTAACAATCGAAACAACCAAAAACTTTTCGTCCTCTTAACACCGTTCTGTATTTGGTGTCCTACATATACACCTCCACACCTATTCCTTCCCCTTCTCATCAACACCCAAAAAGAAAAACATCTCCATCTGGTCTCCGTCTACCACAACCATTTCCATCTGCTGTCTTGATTCAAGATCATCTCATTACACGGCCACATGGCCATAGACAATTGTTATTACATCGAATAAAACAATATTGGCCGTCCTTCAACTTATATCTTTCTTGCGTTGCGTTTATGCTACTGCCTCTCCTGAAAACGTCGTTCTCTTCAAATAAAGTCCCTTCTAAAAGTGCCGGTTCAACGGCACCGTCGTACTATCGGCATCTTTGTACCCTATATCCGTCAGCAACATTACGTTTGGTCGATTGGAGCGAGTACCGGTGAACGTTGACCGCTTCCAAGGTTGGTTTACCTGTGCCTTGGGTCTGTCTGAGTTTGGTCTGCTAAATGGGGAAAAATTCGATCCTTTGTCAGACGAAACACCAATTTCATGGGATTTTATTGAAAATGATTATACAAAAATATTTTTTCTATATCAGAAAATAATCGTCGAAACGATCACTTCACTACATCTGACTGTTTGACCAAAAATTTAAAAAATATTAACAGATGGTCAAAGTTTCAAGTCCAAATTAAACTCCAAATGTGTGAAAATACACTAGAATTATTACATAAAAATTACATCTATGATTATACTTTTTTTTTAATTAATCAACAAGGTGAGATCGTTGGGAAAATCGTGTTCAAATTAAATTGAATAGTTGTGAATTATTGCCGCTGTAACTTACTGAAACACAAAAGAATTATAATGATTTTGACTGGGAAGTTACTTTAAATTTCTCTAACATAGAATAAGTTTTCAACTTAAATTCAAACAGATTTATATAGAAAATAAAAAATCTTTCAAATTCTCACTATTTCTTGTCGTATTTGTATTTGTCAATAATATTAACACAATCATTCTCCATTAATTTTGAAACGTAGAGCAAAATATCATCAGCCTTTCACTTCTTCGACAAAGGTCAAATAATAGAGCGAAATGGTAACGACCATTTCAGGGTTAAACCCATAGAGCGTTTATACGTGAAAACATTTCAATGGCGGAATTACGGCTTAATAACGCGAGCTTTAGGCTACATCTATAGGAGAAGCTAGAAATCTGGAATGTTGAAACAAAAACCATATAAACAAATACGGTAATCCCAAGTGTATTGAAATTCAGTCTCGGTTATTCTTTCCAATACTAGTGAAAAAAAAAAAAAGAGAGAGAGAGAATTACCGGCTAAACAGTAATGACGAGGGTTGATCATCGGCGCTAAAATAAAACCCATTAAAAATTAAACACGTCCCTCGTTTTAGGGGTTGCTTGCATGCACGAGGGTTGAGCTGCTGCCGAATCGATAGCGTCGAGTCCTTGTGGCAGGACGAACGACTAGTCATCCCAGTTCCACCCCTTCAAAGTGATGGTTAATATAGAAAAAAAAGAAGAAAAATGGAATTTACTTTACTACATTAAAACAGACGAGTTTTATGTTTTTTTCCAAGACATAATAGAGACATTAATATCGAAAGGGAGTGCCACCCTTTAATTCATTCATTAAATTGAATGGAAAAGTGACGTAAAATAATGAGAAAAGAACGCCATCTTACGATAAACCGGTTCTAACTGAATTGTAATTGATGGGAATATAAAAAAAATTATTTTAGTCAACTGATGGAAATCAAACTTTGCACATCAATTTATTATTGTAGTGTTCAAAGTATGCAACCAACATTACACAGTTATAACGCCACCTAAGAAATTCGGACTGATTTTGCTTTTCGTGAATAGATGGCGCAGCTATCAATTGCAGTTATCTACGTTCAACATTTGAAAATTTAAAAAAATATGAAAATCCATCAATAAGTATTGCTTTACAAATTGTAAAGGTCAATATTATTTTCCTATGATCAAATAAAAAAAAAACAACATTCATGGTTATAGGTGCGACAGCAGGTCGACCTTCGTTACAAAAATTTTCGCAATGACGCAATAAAAGTGAAACATTTTTTCCCTTTTTTCTTTTCATAACTTTCTTCCAGCAATTTTGTGATTTTATTTTTCTCAAGGTTCACTAAACGAATTGTTTAGGTCAGTGTGTCAATTGATTTACGCAAGGTCTCGTCGAATTATTTAATAAAAAGTAATGGTATGCGCGTTTAGTTAACACCTTAAATATTTATCTGAAACGAATCACAATATTGCTCATTTGTTTAAATCTATCAAAAACAAAACTTGATAATTTCCGCATGTCTCTTATTCATTAACATTGAACTTTGCGAAACATAACGATAAAATTACAAAAATCCCAGAGCAATAAAACAGATCAGTGAAAAAATTCATGTCCCTGATTTTAGTAATTGTACTTTCATAATATGTTGTGGCATTTTTTTTTTTTTCTAATAAGCCAAAAGGTGAATTTTTTAGCTAGATTGGTACAGAGACACTCCCGTTAGGATTTACATATTTTCTATTATTTTTAAATACAATTGATATCGATAAGGAAACAGTCATTGTATTTACATTGAATAATGACTTACTCATTGTAATAGGTGGTAGTAAAAGTTCAACAGACTTTTGATAAATGAGAGATTTCTTTGGAAAAAGCTAATGTACTTTCTGATAGAAATTGGAATAGAATATAAATTGATCTCATTCATCCACGACATGTGATACATTTCATTTTGATTTGTCAAAAGATAATAAAAAATTCAAAGAAAGTAGGCTATTTAGAAATCAATTTCATATTACAAAAATCAAAATTAAATTGAATAATCTTCATCTACATTAATAGGCAATTATAAATTTAAAACAATAACCTTGTAACTACTTCATATTACTTTCTCGTAAAAATGTTGCCAATAAATTTCCAACTTATTGATAATTTAAAATTTTTGTATGTCCTTGACTGAAGTATATTTTTCAAAATTATAGATTCAAAGAATGTATCAACAACAGCATTTCCTTGAAAAACCCATTAGCTTTAAAGCCTTTACCGAGAAATACAATAATCCAAAACCAACTTTTAGTACCTCTAGATTTTAGAAAGTGAAAAATCATATAACTTTACAAAACCTTGTCAATACTAATCAACAAAAATCGACTTTAAAAGACCTCCTGTAAATACGTTTCCTGAATTTGATGAAAAGTTTGTCGTTTTTCGGTCACTGACTAAACACCCACGCTTGAAGTGCTTCTCCACGGTGGAAAAACTTCAACGAAGATAAAAATATCAATAATGTATTCACTGTCATTAATTTATTAACGGGTCGATAACATTCCAACAAGGAAAATTTATCACACTTTACAATAGCGACATTATATCGTAAACAATAAAATTTTAAACTGTGAAATTTTATTAAAAAAAAATTAAGTGAATGTAAACAGAATGCGATTTACACTTTAGAATAAAATAAACATTACCACATGGATTGAAAAGACAAAAAAATGTAAAACTTTGTACTGTTAATTCCAATCAAGTACTTTAATAGCAACTTAGCGATAAAATTATTCCGTGACATTAAGTTATCGCTAGGACTTTTGAATATTGTAAATTCTAAAGTCGATAATAAGAATTCTTTTCCATAACCACCATTTGCCAATTTTCAATTGGACTGTGCTATTTTTAGTAGATAATACATTGAAATAATTAGTCATATGATGCGAAATAGCAGTTTCGTAAATAAGCGTTAATATTTTCAAAGTAATATCAACGTTTCGGAAATTTTTCTACAACCGTCATCAATAAATACAACCTTGTTAGTCATTCTAATCAATCAACGCGAAATGAACAATTAAAAAAAAACTGCAGAAGGTTGCATCTGTATCCAAGCAGTTAAAGATATAAATAAAATAAAAAAAAACAAAAAAAACGAAAACTAATTCAGTGTCAGTTATAGTAAAAAATGCAACAATCATCAAATTGCGAAACGTTAATAAATGCAATAAAATTAATTGTGATGTATTGTTTTGTGATTCAGTAGTGACCTCAAAAAATAAACGATAGTTTTTTAATATAAATTGGAATATGGTTAAGAATTCGATAAAAGGTCATCTGAAATTGATGGAATAATTATTGCAACGAACATACACATGATTAAATGCAATTGTAAATATGTCCTAAATAACAATCCAACGAAGAATTCTAACATTACCTTCATGAAATTAGAAAAAGTAAAAATTCCAAAACATACACAGACACTTAAGCTCCAACAGACCGAAAATTAGACGCTCACCTCACCTAAAAATAAACCGACTTTTAAATCACGCAACATTACAACAGTTTCAACATTTCTCTCTTTCGACAGAAAGAGAAGAAGTCGTTCAAATATATACGAAACGTTGTGGCGTTTAAATAAAAACTCAAAAATAATTGAAAAACAGCTGAGCAGTGATGACATGCGCATCATTTGGGGTTAATGTGCGCATCAACGGAAGAAGAAGGTTAAAGAACGCCATAATGGTAATATGGCTGAGGTTAAGTCATAGGAAATAAACAAAAACCAATGAAATTTGTTAATGCATATTTAAAATGCGTCAAAATGTAATAAACATGTTATCATTTTGTTTGCTTTGAAATTATCTCCAAAAAGTACAACAATCAATTTATAGCGATTGCTTGACTTCATGGCACTTTTTCCTATTTAGACACCATAAACATTATGGGTTTCTTTTCATTTCAAAGCAGGAACAAATTCTGACTTTCTCACATCTGTTGTTGGATTATAAACTTAACGAGAAAAAATTATTTTCGTGCGTAGAGCTAAAAATCGATGTTACTGTCTCGTCTCTTAATTAAATTTTCAAACTGGAAGATAATTGTAGTTCCATTCTCTATTGATAGTACCAAAGTCAATATTTTCCACACTAAGTCAACATTATGCACTCTTTCTTGATGTCATTTCCCGACTTGAAGGTTCGAAAACAACCAAACCATCATAATTTCAATAATCCAAATTTACATTTCCTACAGCATCAAATAACAATATTTAATGTAAATATCCTTTCCAACTAATTATTATTTTTTTTATTACAATGTCTGGTATTTTCGTATTACCACCGTTAATAATATTCGATCCATCCATTCAATGACTCATATTTTATTACGATAAACTCTTTGCCATTGATAGAACCAATTATGCGCAGACAGTATCGATGTTTCTATAACTGGAAGACAATTTTTCCTTCAAATGAATCGGATATCCTTGGATGAAACTCTTAACAGCATCGATTTCCATTCTAAGGTGTTAAAAAAAACTCTAAATTGACCTTCCAAATTACAAGGAAAAGGTATCTTTAAAAAAATCGAAGACGTTCTAATACGATAAACTGCTTTCATTATTGTTATTATCATTCGTGTTTCCTTTTTTTTTTTCATTTCCTTATAATATTTACTGTAGATTTGATGAGAATCCTCGAAAAGACCTCAAATTGAAACTTCCTGGGATGCGTAATATGGTAAGAAAAATTTATGTATATGGTTTTTGAGAACATTCCCATGAGTACGGTTCAGATTCTCACAGTGCTTTTTTTAAGATGCAAAAACGAGAATGTCATTAGATTCTTAACTTAATAGCAACTGTTAACCAAGAGATTTCATTACATTAAAGGAACTTGTATAGTACAGTCGAACTGTTTTTAAGAGCAAAAAAGCAACTGAATAATGTACTACATACTTAGTTGAAATTTGCTTGAAAACTTATCTCCCTTGTTTGGAACTATTGTTTTTTTCGTAACGTAATGAGTAAGTCATTAAGTATACCTTCAGGTTATAAATAAGTAAATTTTTATGTAAATAGCAATGAATAAAAGTAAACAGTTCGAGATAAGCAAAAGCGTAATGCATATTTTCCACCAAATCACATAATACTGTCTTTTATAGTACTCATTAATAAAATTCCTATTCACAGCAATCAGGAAATTTATTTCATTTTCAACACTTCAAAACTCAAAATTATTTTTGCAAATAAACTTGACACCAACTGTAGAAATTCTATTTCACAAACTTCAAATTTTCAAGTGTCACAATACATTTAGCAACTGGTTATAATAGCATCGAACTGAAAAATGCATGTCTGTAAAAATTTCATAATTTTCGAGGTAAACTCGTACTTATTTATTACTCTCCAAAAGGATAAAAATATCAGTTATGGAAGAAACAAATAATTTGACTTATTGTGCACTTGCTTATCAATGAGATAATATTGACCCTATCGCTTAAAAATAGTCCTAGACTGTTATATGTATGGTTTCCAGCCCCTGGAAAACTCTTTCCTAATGTTTAGGACAATAGCCACGTGACTAAGTTTTAAATCAAATGCGACACATTCTTATCTCTTTCTTAACAAAGTTAACGTTCTCGAAAACACTAAAGAGTGATAAAATAATTAAACATTATTTTTTTTTAATATTATCATCACCTTGTCATTATTCATTATAACTAATGAGAATTCGATGTAAAACAAAAACTACAGAATTAAATGTCGATGGTGTTCCTCGAATTAGGTGTTTCAACAACCAAGGTTGTAGAATAAACTTTATTAAAAATTTAGTATTAAAAAGAAAGATTGTAACGCAATTTATAAGAAAAAGGTAAAATCCCGCCAGTTCGAAACGTCATTAGGGCAAATACCAAACAAACATGGCGGGTTTAACCCCCTACAGTTTCAGGGTTGTCTACAGACTCTCTTCACAAATAGTTCACTGATAAACATTCAAATAGACTAATTTTATTGTTAGGAAGGTATTAATTACTCACCCGGAATGTAACGTTCTTTATAACGCTAAACTTACAAATGTGAAAAACTTCACAACTTCACTGTTCACGTTTTAAGACAAACACTAAGAGAAGATGTGTCGTTTTACGTTAATTTAACAATAAATTAAAGTAGAAACGAGCTATTAAACGCGTTTTTATTAACTACATAAACATAACTGTGCGCTTGTACCGACAGTCAGTTGTCAACTAAAATGACGTTCAAAGAGAGGGCGCTTTGTAATAATGACCGACTGAGAGTTGTCTTGCTTCTAGAAAAGTTGTTTAATTTATGGTTTGCAACGCAACTAAAAGTTTCTAATAAATTTACGAGATGACGCTTTACAAATATAAATGTTTGCATAACTTGAGGTTTATATTAAATAAAAATAATTTATTATTAATTGAACTGTTTATTTTTTTATAAATAACAATAAAACACAACATAATATTAAAAACTTTAATTTACTATTGTTTCACTTCAAATATTATACAATTTTAGGCAACCCAAAATACAGGTATATAAATAACTTCCAGATAAAAATTGAAATTTTTATTTAGCATTTGCTGAAATAATTTACATAAGTTTTGATATAAATGAAAATATAAGACAATTTTTATTAACATACAAAAATTTTTTATTTTACTGTAAATCGTTATTTATTATTCAACGAGCGAATAATTTAAATACTCGAGTCGGAAAAAGCAAAAACGCTTTATTAACTGATAGTTTCAAGATTTTAACCGCAAGTGTAAAACAGAATTTTATTTAATTTCAACTTTTAAGCTCAGTATTTCGAGATGTTTATTTTAACACACTTCTATTACCATTCTTCTATAATAGTCAAATCAGACTTCCTTCGAAAATATTCGTTGTTGAACTGTGCTTTTGTAACGTTTTAATCAAAATGCAACAACTTGTGATGATTTTATAAATATCCATTTACATTTATTTTTAGCATTTTTTATTGTGTGTAACGTCCACGTCTTCTAGAACGAATTTCTAAGCTCTCTGTTCTACTTGCCAAGCTTTCCAAAATCGTCTCAAGATGACAGACAATCAACGTTTACTAGTTTCTTGAGATTTTGAAGCACTTTTAAATCTCAATTATTCGCTCTCTAGGTTCCCTTTTAAAAAATGTAATTTGCACGGCTTTCAATTCGAAATGTTTTTAAAGTTCTAATAATGATAGCAAACTTAAAAAAACAAATCAAAACAAAAAATTAAGAGAACTGATAATGTTATCATAAAGATATTTGAAAATAACAGATTTCAGAAGTGTAATGTAGATGTAAGTTATTTTCTTAAATTCTGTGTCCATTTATGCAATTTTTCCTTGAAATGCATTCTAATTGACATATATTATTTGGATGCATAGTCCTGGCAGCTTGAGACCATTGTCAACGAAGAAGAAGAAGAAGAAGAAGATATATATTAGTCTGTTACTTACCATATTTTATAATTTTTGAATAAATCGTTTTTGTATCATTTATACAATAAAAAAAAATTAACGTTAGAGACAATATTGACTGAGTTTAAATTTGTTCTAAGCATAATCAAATTCTTTAATATTCAAAGTCTAAAAATTAAAAAAAAAACAGATCGAAAGCAAGCAACACAATTTTAACTTGTGTTTTGTTGGTAGCCTATATCACAAAAATATTTTAAATCCATAAAAAATACTCACAAAGAATTAAATAAATATACTTCAACGTTTTTAGCTATTTTTGGTGAAATTTTGAAAAAATTCAGCTAGTATAAAATTAATTATTTTTCTCAGCGCGAATTTGAAGCTAATAATGCCATATATTTTCCCCGGCACGACCTTATTATTCACCAAGAAATGACATGTTGAGATTATGGTATAAAATGTTGGCAATAATTCAGTGTTCGTGATGGTCGTCCAAGATCAATCAGTCCACCGAAGCAAGCAACTTACCTAACATCAAATAACTATACCATCACGCAAACAATTTGCAATTTTTATATACATATTTCTAGCCACCTTAAGGTCCATAATTCAACGAAATTAATAACATTGGAAATATAAAAAAATAACAACAATGTTTTTTCAACGACACGCATTTCGGACACTGCGGGAAACTTATTCAAAAATCGGTCGTATGTTACAATTTTTATCCAATCAAAATAGATGATAATTTCGCAAAGCTTCTAATGTTGACGAGACCTTATTATTGGTTGTTATAGACAATATGAAATATTCCTTAGGTTATGAGTGATTAGAGTCGATTTCCGTCGGCACGTGAACCGGAAGTGCGTGTCGAGGCGACACACGGACAACGCTAATCTTCCGGACTTCGCGTGCGCCTTCTGTCGGTAATCTGCTCGCATATCTGCGGAGATTAAGCGCGGCTTCATATACTTACCGCAAACTTATTATTTATTATTTCATAACTTTAACTCGTATTGTCATGCTGCGTTATTGATTATGTTGGTACCTAGGAGAAATGTCTTTTATGTGACCCCAATTCTATATTTTTTTTTATGTATGCAAACCTAAGAATATCTCAAAAAACAGGGAGTTTTTGTTTTCAAGTTAAATGCAAACACATCATGGCGACGATCACCCTTAATTAGTGTTTGATCTGACAAATAAGACACGTATTGTGTTTGGCTTTCAATTAAAATACGATCAATGAATTATGTAGTCGAAGTTTACGAGCGTGTTATATAAAGAGGGTAAGATCATCATTAGTTTTCATAAATGGCCTCAATTAAATTTCACCATTATTTACAGAGGCGGGCGATTTCTTGTCTAATAATGATGGATTACTTTATTGATAGATGGTTGACAAACAACAAGTACCAAAAAAATGAATAACGTAAATCCTGTTCTCACTAAAAATTTTATATTTTTGTATGTAAGTAATTTATAGTCACACTACACATCAACTGCTGTAATTCGGTAATGATTGCTATTATTCAATGTTCATAAAATGTGTAATAGATATGATTAATTTTTTATTATACGGGGTGACTTGCGTTTTCAAAAAATTACTCTTTATTTTGTAGGGGAACATAAAATAATACACTATAACTATGTTTGAAGATAACTTTTGAGTAATTGAAAACCAAGCGATATGTATGATTGACGTATAGAATGAAGAGAATGAAATGAACACCCGTTAGTAGAATGTAAATTATCAGAAATTTTAAAAGGTTGTTAATTTTTCATCATATCATAAAAACACTTTTTTTCTGTTAACTCGCCGAAAGAACTTGCATTCTGTATACTGAAATACATTTTGACAGTTGATGTACAGGTTGTTCCATCGTATGCGCATTGTAAATTTTCTGGCTTTATGATAGCATTTAGAAGAACGAAAATTTGCATAAAGCATCTATTAAAGAAGTGTTATAGGAATGTAGAAGTAAAAAAACCCAATGTTATTTTGTTTAACCAGAAAATAGCAAAATATTAAAAAAAATATTTTTTTAATATATTTTTTTCTTTCATAGCATAAGTGAAGCTTATGTATGTTCTAGAAATAAATTTATCCAAAATCCACAAATGGCGGCAAATTTATCAAAACCGTTTCAGGATTATTACGATTCTCTTCTAGAAACAATTTTATTCAATTTTCAATTAAAAATGTTTGAGGCGGTAATTGACTTTGATCATATCCAACCGCTGTTGTTTAATGATTGGACAAAATGACTTTTGGGTTTCCTCTTCTCAAGTTCTTATAGAGCTTCACAAGTGGAAGATATGTGCCAATTTCCGTCTTTCTAACTGCTACCATAAGATTAAAAAATCCACTATGCGTATACGATGGAACACCCTGTACACGTACGTATACAATATAAGTGTCGGAGTCTTCAGGTAATTTTTAAGCAATTCTAAATGTTTAGGTGCAAGAATGAGTTTATCATTTTTAACATTTTATTAAAATTAAAATGACAAATGAATGAATAAAAAAATTAGATCAAAGCAGATTAAACTGAATTAGGTTAGGCCAAATCAGGTCAAGTCATGTTAGGTCTAGTAAGAAAAGATTTGTCTAGTTTTTGACGTTTTCTCCTTGAGAAGAACGTCCTAAAAGTCTATGAATTGTTTGTTTGGTGTCTATTTAGATATTGCTATTCTATTTTCATCTTTTACTTATACAGTGTGTCCCCATATAGGTGAAACGACTCTTGTAAAAGATAAACTAAAATTTATTTAAATTTCAGATTTTGAGGTTTAGCCTCGCTTGGTTAAAGACTAACTTCATGCGGGAGGTAAGAAGAAGCTTAAGGGTGAGTATCGACCGCATTAACAACGCCAATGCATTACGTGCAACACTGTCACAAGATGTATTTTATTAAGTTGTAAAGCTACTTAAAAAAAAAAATTTTTTTTTGGCCCAAAGCAATTTGATGAAAAATAATAAAAAATAAAAAATAATTTCAATAATTTAATATTAGTTAATCAATATTTCTTATAAGAAGTAGTCAAAAAATTCTCAAAAAATTCACATGTGTTGAAAAAAGAATATCGTTTATGATGCCAAAAGTTGATTTTTATATTACTATTACTTTTTGATATAATACCAATATATACTTTTAAAAAACTCAGCCTGCATATTTAGTTTTGAAAAATCAAGTGTGTCTTGGAAATTTGTAAAAAAACCTGTTTTCTTGTAGAGTAAAATTTCTTTTGTGTAACAGCTATGACAAAAATTTATGAAGAAAAGTTGTCTAGAATCATTATTTAAGCCCTTATACAAATTTTCTAAAGTATCAGCCAACTACGATATTTTACGTTTAAAAATAAAATTAGTTGATTTGACTAAAATATATAGAAAAAAAAGTCATAAGTCATAGTAAGGAATTTTATAATTATTAGACAACTATGATTTTTCACTTTTAAAAATTAATTTCACTGACTCGTGAAATGGACCTGAAAATGAAAAATTATAGTTGGAGGATTATTTTGAAATTTGGAATATAGGTCTAGATGTTGATTCTAAACAACTTTTCTCAATATCTTTTTGCCTATCTGCCACATAAAAAGCACGTCACTCCATAGAAAAATAAATGTTTCTTGAATTTGCAAGGCTAAAACTATGTTACAAATTAGTCTTCAACCAAGCAGGGCTAGAGCACAAAAATTAAAATTCAAATTAAATTTTTTCGTTTTATCTATCCGGGAACTACACTGTATATCTTCGAAACTAGTGGCATCTGAAAGTCAAAAGAATGTATATAAATTTGTTCCTAAAAATGGATATTTCAACATCATATAAATTGGTTAAGAATTTTTTTTTAAGATCTACTCTGTATACATCTCTGAAACTAGTAATCTTCGACACTAAGAAATTTTTTTCAAAAAAATATGTTCAACAACATATTTCCAAATAATTATCCACACGTTTGTTAAAGTTATTAGTTCATGGAACTCCTATTACTGAAAACTTTATTAGAAGCTCCAAACCGCGGGTGTGTCTCCTACTTACTAAATATACACAGCTTAAAGAGTGACAGCTGAAGAATACGATTAAACACAACATTCCTTACCTGAAAGTTGCTTCTTGCCATTATATAAGGCGGGAAAAGTGATTTTTTTTCATTCCAATTTTTGACAATATCTCAAAAATTAATCAAGTTGGAAATTTGCACTTATATAAGTTTTATGAGACAAAAAACATGATATCTCCACTAATTCCAAATTATGAAACAGAGGGCCATAGTTACGCTTATTTATATATTGAAATATTTTTATTTCTAGAATTTGTAAAAATAAATCACATTCAGTCTAAACATGCACTTTTCTAACGGAAATGTTTTTGGATCAAAGTAGGTATAGAAATTAGAAATCATTGAAATTAAAAAAAATGATTCGATAAATAATCAGTTTTTTCCAGTCTTAGCCAATTTTTAGAGTATCAGTACCAAAGAATCTAAAACCGATAAAAATAGCCGTTTAATGCAAATGAAAAAAAAATTTTTAACGGAATATTGAAGCTCTTTTTGTCTTGGTGATTGCAGACAACAAATGAAACAACTTAGCGTTGTCAGTTTCAGTAATATCTAATATCTAAGCCTACTAAGACCATTATTTGTCAAACTGATATTACGTATCAGTAAATTTAATGTTATTTATTTATTTATTTATTTATTGAAATCTGACAAGTATAACTTTTTCATTTAAAATTAAATATAGGTTTATAATACACTAAATAAATGATAATCAAAAGAACAAAAAAGTTGCAAACTTTAAGCGTAGCTGAATAGATGTAACTAACGCTTTCTATGCTACAGAAAAATTTGATTGTGAAATTCTTGATTCTTGCATCAAAAAATTGCTAGTTTTTGACAGAATTTACTGAACTAAGAAATATGAGCAAATATTGGAAAAAGATGTTCAATTAAGCTTTGTTACTTTGTAAATCGAGGAGCTTGGGAGTTGGGCTATCACCCGTTAAGCTGTGTACCATTATTAATGACTCACCTTGTACTTATATTTAACAATTTTCTCCTATTTTGATTAGTTATTTATTAAAATTACATTTCATCTGATTCAATGTTTATATAAGTATCTACAAGACAGCATTTATTGATTTTTTCATAATCTTCATATTATCCAGTTTTGATTGCACTGCGGCATTTATCTTTTAAAGGATATCTTTTCAAGGTGAATTAAGAGTAAACCAAGAATGTCGAAACGTTAAACGATGCGTAAAATAAGCACGGAATTTGCCAGAGAAGTACCATCTGTTTGGCCACACACGTGCATCCTCTACCTAATTTTTCAAAATTACATGGTCATAAATATTACTAAACGGTTAATTAATGTCTTTATTTAAATTAGACATTGACTCAAAAACATTTCAATTGTGATTAGTCAGTTATTCCCGTTGTAAATCATAAATGACGTCAAATATGTTTAAAAATAGCTGCAGGAAGATAAAGCATTCAAAAAGTAAAAAATGAAAGTAAAGTTTGAAGTGATAATGTAAGAAAAAAATGCTAAGAAGGTATTCAAAAATAAATATTTTGATAAAGTCAAAATTGTTAATAAGAACTGCTATAAAATCACGTGAAATATAAAACAATAACGGGAGTTATAAAACCTTTTATTATTCATTTGTAGTTGATAAAAAGCTGGAGATAAATAATAAAAATCCAACTACTGAGTCGAATTTGTCATAATTACAAACAAAACAAGAATTTTGAAAGAAGTATTCAGCAATTTTTTTCTAGAGCTATTATTAGTGTTCTCTTTTATAATTGGACTGTTATTAAACTATGCTACAATTTTGCTATTTTTTCCCCAAAAATTTAGATTATTTCATTGGCATTATGTAAAGTGAAGGAATACAGTTTAACTTCGTGATTGTTCCACTTTCCCGCCATTTTGTCTGCTGAAGAGGCGTGGTGATGCTCCTACTATCTGTGCTCATCCCACAATTCTCCTCTATCTCTGGCAACGAATCACAAAAGCGCATCATCCCAGTTAAGACATGCGCATCTCGCTATCATTTCATTCCTGACTAAATCGATGTACCTATGCAATTAAATTTCTGTTTTATACCATATTTTTTCCTCAAGTTTGAAGCAGACGAAGGCGGAGGGGTGGAGCATCCGTAAGTGGATAAGTGGTTAAAATGCACTGTTCGCTCCGATGAAGCTCGTTCATGTCTACAAAGAGAAAGCAATCGCTCTAGTAAAATTTCATCGTGAAAATCTGAAAAGCATCTGAAGTTTTCAGTTGGACGTATAGCTGAAGGGACTGAAATATTAGAGCGTATTTTTAATGTCATGTTTTATGATCGCAAAGTTATGATGTCAAAAGGTTTCGGTTTATTACGAAGAAGAAGGAATAGGGAGAGAGAGTTCAGACTTGGGGAATACTTCTTAAAAAAAAAAAAAAAATTAACATTTCCATGACCCCGTGCTTCCGTGCATTTGAAGCTTAAAGCTTAAAGAAAGTGACGTTATCAAGTTTTAGCCATTTCACAGTCCAGATTCGATCTGTCGGAATTCGCTTGTTATCGATTTAACCATCTTTCTTTTCAAGTCAAGACGACACAACTCTTCCTTGACGTTGCTATGGTATCCGTGACGTCACGACGCATCATCGATTCGACTGTTTTTTTTCTTTCCTTTGAAAGAAAAATTACAAGTCTTAGAAGCGTTGCATTCCCGTCATGTCCCTTCTAACTTTGATAATATTTTTTATTGTTTCACACCGCACACTCCGATACCGATGCGGTCATAATTCATGCGGGACAACAGTTATACGGATCCTGGTGGAAAGTTGGTGAATTTATGACCGCAATAGAGCCAACGCCATCTGCACGACGTCTATAAAACAGCAACGTTCAGACATCCCAGAAGAATTTAATATGTCTCCCGGTTTATTGCACACGTTTTATGCCAACATTCAGACCAGACTAAATATCAATATCTGTATGGTCGTGTAAGTATGATTTTTTTGCGTGTTGCTGATGATTTTTTTTATACCATTTTAACATTTTTAATTAGACGGATTTGCATTTTTACTTCAAGGCTTGTTAATTACAGAGTAATAATTAATTTGGGGAGGGCCAAAAGACATCTAAGATTTTTTCAACGAGTGGGTGGTGATTGATGGAAACTTGACGCGTGTCAATCTCAAAGTCATTTTTTTAAGTTGACTTCATCTACTATGCGAAATCAAGACTGTGTACAGAGTGAATTAAAAAATAAAAAAAAAAAATAAAAATAAATTGAGCTTTTTTTTTGAGATTTTGTGTTTTATTTTGTGTTCACCTTCTTGTCTTTCTTCTGCCTCACGCGCGTCCCCACCATCGGTCAGTTATTGAACTTGAGTTTCATTCTTCCAACGTAATAAATCTCAATATGTAAACGGATCAGATTCTCGGATATATTTAGACACAAAGGCATGTCTAAATCGAATCGCAGTTGGTGGTGGCATTGCCTCCGTGCACTCCGCCACGCTATGCCTTGACGATCATGGGCCGAGCACGTACCCGATTTACGACCCCTTTATTCGTAATAGCATTCCATCGCGAAGTGTCTGAAAAATTTTCGGTGGTGGTTAATAGCGAGGCCAACAGTGGTGTTATCGATGTCGTGATTGTCACGACAGAGGGCGTGGATGACGGTCATCAGTCATAACTAGCACTCGTGGACTGTATCTGGATTTCCCCTTAGATCGCGTGACATCGACTAGCTCTATCTCAGCAAATTATACACATTGTTTACGGGTCAACTGTTATTTGTCACATGTCCGTGATTTCATAACGCATTACCCCATTACTACCCTTTCCATTTTACAATATATACACACTTCATGACTTTAGATGAATGGTTTCTTTGACTAGAATTGCGTTATGCAAACACTGGGTATATGCAGTATGGGTTTTGTTGCACTGATGGATCGATTGTGTCAGGAGACATTAGTTGCGAAAAAACTTTTTGCGTGTGCAGAATTCCAAGAAATTTCTAAGCGTTTTAACAAAAAGAAAAAAGAAAACTTCGAAAGTAACTCAGTTTTATATTATACAATAAATCTATAAAAACTTTATAAACTTATTCGAACACTACCTAAGTATGAGGCAATAAGTAAACAAAGTGCTAAATTATCACTCTGATTCACTTTATTTCATTTTCTAGAGGCAAACGTGTAGCCACTGAATTTTAAAATGAGAAACTGTAAGCTGACCAAAATAATAAATTACTGCAACAAAAAAAAACTTACTCTAATTGTCTTGTCTTTTTGAAACAGTTCTCGTATTCAGCTACAATCTTTCTGGTAACAAATAAAAAAATATGTTTATTCACAATCACTATAGTAATATGTCGATTCCTAACTTTTTGGAGGTTGGGGAATCCGACATTTCTAACCAAGATGACCACCTCTTGGTTGAGAAATGACAGGAATTAGTCAAAGTAAAAAGAAGTAAATGTCAAACTTAACTCGTTTGCATATACTACTAATGGTTAATGGTTTAAAGTATTTTGCAAAGTTAGAAGCATTTAGTACAGATAAATGTGTTATTTCAAAAAAAGTGGTTGTAAATAAAATAGCATTCTAACCTCGAGGCTTTGCCTCTCGGTTGTAATAAAGGGTTTCCCATCTCAGCTGTAATATACTATTTACTATAAATTTAAACCAAATTGGTGTTTGTCGAGAATTCTACAAGGTGACCCACGAACAAGTAGAATTATTTTAACAATAGATTAATAACTAAAAATAAGTCGAAAGTATTTTTATTTTAGCAAAAAAATCTTTTAGATTTGAATTCTTGTTTCTTAAATAGAGCTCCTATACGTTTATTTTTTAATCTATAAAAGTGTTACAATTTTTGTTTAATTTGGCTTACTAATATTACTTTAGTCCATCATTCAACAGTATGAAGGCTGCGGCTAAAGTTTCCGCAACAGAATACTAGTTGATGGCATAGAATGTTGTAACTATAATTTTCAAAAAGTTTAACATTTATCTGCTCAGTAGTTTCATTTTCAAAAATATTGAAAAATTTAATTTTGATTCAAATGAAAATTTTACGATTTTGAATGTAGGCTAAATCAATATTAATGTCTAGACCGGCTTCATTCTGCATTTGATTATAAAGTATCATCCAAAACTACACCTTCTGACTGGTTCGCCAAATCCAGTTGTAGAGGATCTAGTCTCAGAGACAAAGATCGTAAAAGACGTCTAAAAATAGATGTTGTTCTATCATATTTTGTTGCTGAAAATGAATGAACAAACTGCCATGCAACTTACTATAAACTTAAGGCAACTATAGGCTTTAACATTACCCAAAATTTTACATAAGCAATTAGCTTTGAAATTTTTTTTTTCTTTTTCCTTCTGTTTTCTCACCTAAAACAAAAAATGTGCGAGCTGTAAGTTTAACGCCTGAAGCAGCTGTCAAAGCTTTCAAAATGCATGTTGCTGCGGTCATGACTTCTGAGTGAAATAAATGTTACAACAAATGATGCGATTCTAAGCGACAGTGTATTAACATTAATAAGATTAATTTGCGTTTTATCCAAGTTTTTGCGTTTTCTCTCAAAAAGTATCATTTTCAAGTAAAACAATAAAATACGGAATAATGCAGTAAGAAGTTTGAAGCCTATATAAAAAAATAAGCATAGTCTTCTTTCAATTTACCTGTACCATAATTTTTTTTAGATAATTCTAAAGTGTCATAAAATGTCTATTAGATGTTCTTTGGAAAAAATATACTTCTGGTAGGTAAGTACAACTCGGAAATATTTTTTCTGAAATCGTCACTAAATACAGGGTGAGCTAATATTTGCGACTCAGCGAAAAATTCTGATAAGAGTATACAAGTGTGATAATTATTTACTAGGACATGCATCAAATAAAATTTTGTGGCATAAATTCGTCAATCTAGAAAAAACTTTTTCCAGTTTGACAACAAATATTTTTCAATTAATTTGCTCCTAAGTTCATGATTTTGCAGCAGAAAACATAATGAAAGATCACGGTTGTGTCAGCCAAAAGGTGCTGAAGCGACTTTCGAATTTCAGTCTGACAGGGTTGTTTTGAAGTTACAGCGCTTTTTTGATTTTTTGGAGATTTCCATACTCATACCGATTTTTACGTAGAATGAATAATGTGACTGAGAATTTTTTATATCTTCTTATTTTCGAGATATAAACTAAAGTTACATTTTTTAAATGGAATGCATTTTTATGGAAATCTATATTTAAGATATGTTTTCTCAAAAAAATATTGAAAAAATTCCAAGTTTTTGTTACAAGATTAAAAAAAACATAGACGCCTCTGGGAGGAGTCTGAGAGTCTCATAAACTAAAAATTACATCTTTTTCGATAGAATAGTATGAGAGATTATAAATTAAAAAAAATATATTTTTTTTTTCAATTTTAAAAATCCAAAATTTTTTTGTGGGGAATTTGTGTTTTGTTTTGATAAAATTTAGTACACTCATAATTTTGATTTTTTTAAATTTTTCTGTAGTATTCCTTAGGTATCGATGCTTTAACGGATCAATCAAATTCTTCTTAAATTGAATTTTTTTGTCTGATTGACGTTATCACTAACTAAAGTTCATTAGCAATTAAAATCAATTGTCAATGTCAGATTTTCTTGGAAAACCGAGCTGTACCACCCTAAAATGTAAATTTATTGAACAGCCGTATATAAAATATTCCCAAACCTAGTAACCTAATTAAGTGAGGTTATGTTGAGCATATTTTGACATGAAAAAATTAATTAAAAGATGTAGATACGTAAAAATATAACGATTATTTGTAAAATTGGTGAAATGTTAGTCTGGATAAAGCGAGGAATAAAGGAGAAGAAGTGTTACCGTTGCCACAACTGACAATCAACTGTCAAATTTGAAATGCAATCAAACCAATATTGACTGGTATATTGTAACTAGATATGTTTTACCAACGTTAAAACACTTTGACAATTGATTTTAATTACGAAGCTGTGTTTACATTTTAATTGTAAATCATAAAACATTCTATAATGTCATATTTTTCAAAATTTTAATAATTTTTCATTTCTTACATAGAAAAACATATACTTACATTTACAAATAAAGAAACAAGATATTTTGACTTTGATTTTTTGCTTCCAAAACCTACTATGATTTTTTATAATTTTACAACAAGAAATTAAGAATTGTTAAAAGTTTTATTTATACCTCGAAAAATAAAAGAAAATAAAAATTTTTAGTTACGTTAATCAATTCTAAACAAAAATCTTGATTAGTAACATTTTTCAGATTTTGAATAAGTTCAAATAAGATACAGCATTCTTCAGAAAATGCAAAAAATCAAATAAGCGCCAAACATTCAAATTTCGCCGCTTTATATACGGACGAAAGATTTTAAAAATGTCTATTTATTGAACAGAAAATTTGATAGAATGATTTTGCGTTCCAACTTTAGTTCAGTAATGGTGACATAACGGAAACATAAAATTTTCACTTGCAGACTAAATAACTTGGCAACAAATCAATCTACTCCTAATGGAAAATAATTATTTCTATATAAATCATAAATTATTGAATATATCAAAACTACTGCCACCCTCAAATTTTCCCATCTGGAAAGTGTTGTAAAATCAGCCCCTCTTGAACAAACCCCAATTACACTTTGATTATCTCCACAATGGCAATATTCATCGTCCGGCCTTAATTACCCCTAGTCCCGAGTTAATTCTAGCTCGTGACGTCAACACACAACAAATGGATAATATTCATAGACAGTAAAAATGTCACGCTGTATATTGACTTTTGACCTGGTAGTGTTGAGCGATTTTCATCTTTAATATTCAACTCTATAAGCTCTCTTTTACCACAATCATCTTGTATGTAAATCGAGTCGATTAAAAATCACGACACAACAGAAATATGATGCACGGTAAGTCGTCTTATCGTCAATCTACCCTTTCGAATGGACAGTGGACGATGTGGCCGCGATAAGATAATGTCGAGGACACGGAAGAATGACTTCGACGTTTCATTACGACGCAAAATTATGACGTGTGCCAGATAATATTGTGCGGTTATGAATGATAATGACGAGGAGGTATAATGTTTGTGTTGACGAGCAAAGGGTGGCCAAGGGAATAAACATAACGGTTTTCAAAAAACCCAACTTTATATTTCAAAGTCTGTTTATTTTAATTAATCAGCTCTCGCCTTGTTCGACTGATTACAGCAACAGTGAAATCGCGTGTTGAAACGATGTTAGTTCCAGGATTAAATTATCCTGTCTGGTCGATTTGAAGAACATATAGAAAGGAGAAATTACATTGCTTGTTATTTATCCTCTCTTATTATTTTTCGAGTGTTTTGGTCCATAAATAACTGCAGATTTATTATTTCTGGACTGCGTTGTACTGTAACATAAGATGAAGCTGCTGCTGTTTCGATAATAGCCAACGGAAATAAACGACTTTTACTAGAGCCAATAACCATAAATGGAGGCTTTGTCCTTTATCTTTCGTTACGATCGTAAAAATATTGAAGACAGGAGAGGCGAGCTGGATCGATTGGCTTTTAAGAATCCGGAATGGCTTTCGCGGGAAAAAAATACATCAGTTCAAAGAAAATGGAAAAAGGAAACGAAAGATTTACTGGCACATTATTACAGCCAGTTCTTGAAATAGCTAAATTGCCAAATGATTTGTTATTTAATTATTTTTTTTATTCAGCTGATTATAAGCAGCTGGACATCAGGAAGAAAGTAATTAATGCGACGATATTTTGCAAAGTTTTGCAGAAACTTATCGAGAAAAAGTTTCAAGTAAACATTTATTGTTGAAATCTGATTAAAAAAGTTCAGCGTGTTGACTAATCAGAAATTATAAACAAATCTAATTTTTTAGTGCTAACAATCTTTCAACAAAAGAATAAAATGGTAACAGACTAGAAGCAAATTAAAATGTATTTTGATTTTTTATTAGGGCTATTGAGATTTTTGGTTGGAATGAACAATCTCAAGCAAACAAAATCTATTTTGTCTGTAAAATCCGCAAATTCATCCTCCCTTTCCGGCCCATTGTTCGCGATTGTTTGCATGCAAACAAAGCGGTAAAGACAGGCGAGTGCAAATTAATAAAGTTGCAGAGAGTACAAGCAGCAAGCGTTGGTACCGTCGACCGGCATCTGTTTGCGTGGCTGTATAGTCAAACACAGAGAGAGCGCCCGAACAAACAAATTACGTATGCACATCAATCCAGCGCCGGACCGCCGCCGCCGCCACCACCGCCGCCGCCGGGAGAGAATACCCCGGACTATCCCGGAATATCGACCGATGGTGATGCTCTTATCATCATCGTCGTCGCTCCGGTGTGTGGCGTGGCATCGCGGTAGGCGTAACCGTGCTGCGCGAATAAATGCGCATCGTTGCTTCGATTTATTTACGACATGCGTTCGACACAATATCGACGTCGATAGAACGCACTAAGAAAAACAAATCATTGTCTTTGATTGTTCCATACTTTAACCGCGATCCGAATCAAAAATTACAGCACAGTCGCCTCGGACAAGTGATAAAACATGACAGCGAATAGTGGCCTGCGATTGGTCTGAAACGTGCATGAAAAAAGACGATCGGGATTCTTATTGTCTCCGTTCAGAGCTGTCTTGACGGTGTGTCTGTCAGTTCATGGGATTATGAACAACGGGATAGTGTGCGAAAGTTTGATTTGGATTTTTTGGAAAATTTTCTAAGGCCTGGTTCATGGGAGGATGAGGTCCAAGTCGATTGCGAGGAGGGTTACGGCTCAAGGTAAGGGACTGTTTTTTTTATAGGATTACGTTTTTTCGGGGAAATACCGGAAATTTATGTTTCGACTTGTATTGTTTATAAATTTGACGTTTGATGTCTAAGGTTCTATTATAATATTTTTTAACTGCTAATAAAAATACCTAACATTTTTCCAAAGTTTGTTATGATTCTATTTTGATAAATTATAATATTTTTGAAAGAATTTCAAGTTAACATTTTTTTTTTTCAGTTTTTGAATTATTAAATGCAAATCCAACATAATTTATTCTATTAAAAGAAATGTATAGTTTTTATCTACCTAAAAGCTTAAGTTACTCAATTCTGGATTTTGGGAAATCAGAAAGTATTTTAAATTTGGAGCAAGTTGAAGTTTTATCTCTAATTTTTTATTGTCTATTTTTGATGATGTCTAACAGTCAAGAAATAAAAAAAATATCTCTCTCCTCTCTGCATATTAATTCCGCGCTACCCCTCAAAATTTTGTAGCGCTAAATCGAAAACAAGCCTTATCTTTTTTCCCCACTCTTCATATTCCTGCAGTCCTGCAGGACGGCAGCCCCGCCTTGAATTGAAAGATGCGCCAACGACTCGTCCTGACAATTGGGTGTGTCTTGTCGACTCATCTTCAGCCTATGAAAATCCTTATTTTTGCTAGTATTAATTATTTGAATAAAACAATCAGCTGTTATTAAAAATGACTAATAGTAATAAACTCCAGTAATAATGTTTAATTGTTCTATTCTTTTCATGCAGTAAACGAGAAAAAAAAAAATTGAAAGCACGTTGTTTAGTTTTTCGTGATTTTGTGCTGTTTATGAGTAAAATCACGCAGATGTGATAGGTGTTTGTAGAATTTACTGTTAATTAGTCGGTTAGGATTGATAAGGAATGGAATTCTCTATATACGAGATCATTATTGCGAACATTGCCTATTGTTAAAATTTTATTTATTGATAATTTGTTACATTTTTATATGCAGTCGTTATTTTAATGATTGTATTGTGTGTATTTTAATAGCAATTCCTTGGCTTCGTCTGATTTCTCTGAGGAACTCTTCTATTTATAGTTACGAAAGAGTTTATTTTATTGCTTCGCAGTATTGATGAGAAGTGACGCCAAAATTCGAGTTTATTTAATTCGTTTATCTTTCTTCTTTTTTCAAATGTTATCAAGCGAAACATTGTACAATTACTCTGCAAATAAAAGGGTCTACAAATCACGTCGAAATATCAAGTGGTGTTTATTATATTAACCCGAAGCAGCTGCACAAGACAATAAATATTTCAAGATAGACAAGAGGATAAAAGTTGTTTAAAACAAAGATTTAGCTTGTTGTGGCTATAAGTGGAACCGTACCCTAAGAATCAAGATTGTTGAAGAGAGAGAATTGACGGTTACGTTAAGACTTCACCATTAAATCAATAAGAGTCGCTCTCAATAGAATTTTTCTCTTCTCATCCGGTGTAAACAATCCGCCTGTTTCGCACTACGTTTCCGTTGGACAGATATCATCCGATGGGTTTTTATTCATCATCGTATTATTTTTCATTCTTTCAGTTGTCTAGAAGATCTTCAAAGGACATCCTGGTTTTACACAAGGATCAGATGCGTTCATGGGAAGGCCAAGGCCGCTTTTATAATCATCATTCATCGTTTTATCTTTGCGGAAATTAATAAAGCCAAAAACATTTTAATTTAAACTTTAGTTTCATGTACGTTCGCAATAGATAAAATTAATTAAGATAAGTGTTTCCCGGCGCGACGTGTCGCTACCAATTTTAAAGGAACTGACATAAACTGATTTTTTTGTGGCGCGCTTAGGTAAACATATTTGACTTGCATTTTTTTTATCATCATCCAATTTTTTTCATTTGAAAGTAGAAGACTATTAAGCACACAGGTGTTTATGACTTGTTAACACCCAGCATTATCAGCAGCTTTTATGCACGCACGGATCTACATACTTCTATGTACCGTGATTCACTATCGTTAAACTCTGTTCCAATCATCTTAACAAGCTCTCTGATAATTACCGCACTAATTACGCGCGTATTATCAACATCCGCGTGAGTAATGGGAGGTAAAGGTAAATAATAAAAGTTACGAAATCTCATCGTATTCGCAAAAAACATTAGATTGTGATGAAATTAATTGGAGGAAATGAAGCAAAGATTATGTTTGTGAAGAGCATTTTGCTGAATTTCTTAGTATCAATTGTATTAAAAAAAAATATTTATTCACTTAACAAAAATGTTCTCTTTCATTTGGGATTAAGAAAAAACAAACAGCTCCACTTGTTAGAGAATAACTAAACACATTCCTGTTAATTAGGTAAGAATAAAAATTAGCCAAATGCTTTTGTTTGAATTTTTCAAATAAAAGGAAAGCTTTAATAGATTAAAAATATTGATGAAATTTAATTTTTTATTTTACTTCTTGTTATGTTATCAACTTTTTTTAATTTGTAAAAACCAAAATGGAGTGTTAATGTCAAAAGCAAACCCTTGGAATCAACAACTTGAAAATACAATAAAAATCAAAATCTGTGAGTAAAAATTGTTAAGTTAACAAGAAACGATTGCCAATGAGTATATCTTCAACTGACGAAACGGGAATCGACTTTTCGGTTGAAAATAATGTTTTGCGAGTATAAGTGGTATTGCTCAGCCGAGGCGAGGCAACACGAGCACTCACAAAATATTTTTTGCACATGTGATCTATATTTTTTTTTTATATTGACAAATTTAAACGTAAAAAAACATTTTCTATAATCCACATCTTCTTTAAAAACCAATCACATTAGTGAAATTTTTGTAAAAGTATTATTAATTAGGACTTAAGAGTTAGGACACTACGAACACATTTTCATGAAGATAAATTGAAAAAAATGAATTTTTTTATAAAGACTGTATCAAAGAACTTGTACGTGAAAATGAACATTTATATGGAATTCAGTTCGTGAAATAAGTCCAATGTTTTGAAATAAGTTTACCACTACAAATTGAAACGGGCGGTTTTGCCAATCAGATTGCTACGAGCCCTAACCAAAGAAATTTATTGGTGTGGTTTATCTACGTCACCGTTGGCGGGAAAATCTGTTGTTTGAAAAGCTAATTATTTCAACATTTTTTGAAATTTCTTAAATAAATAAATAAATTTTCGTTCGAAGAGAGAAAATGTAATATTGGTTGCTTCGAAAATTTGCATAGGCTCATTGTTACTTTTTAAAAATATAAAAGTTTTTTAAATTTTGTTTCTTTGAGTTAACACTGATTTTATCTCTGAATATTCTAATTCTACTCTAAATTGCTTATTCAAATGATATCTATTTTTTTAAATTGGTTTTGAATTGTTTGAGTTATTGATATTTATTTCAAAAAAAGTTTCATTTGCAACTCTTCAAGAAAAAATTCAAAATAAAAACTTATTTTTTTAAAATGGAATGCCCTATAAACTATTACGAAGTTGATTTTGGTTTTTATTTTCTTTCTTTTGATATATCAGAAGCTATACTTATTTGTTTTGATTTTTAGGTTTTCTGCTGTTTTTTTTTAATTATTCAGTTATCTGAATTTCCTCAATAAGACGTTGTTTCTATAACTACTTGTCCAATGACTGAAACTTTTGTGGTACACTTTATTATCTTTATTATAATATTTTGAAAACTGAATAAAACAGGTATGGATTTATGTGATCTCAAAAGAAAACAATTTATTTTTAGAAAATGGGACATTCTATTTGAAAAAAACAAGTTTTAGCTGTTTGAAATTTGTCGAAAGTAAGTTAAGAAAAATCATTATTTTTTCGGATGTTTATAAATTTTCTTTACAGAATAGTGTAGAAAGTTGTCTCATTTCATTATTATAACACAATGACCAGCTGTACGCTTTTTTATGAAGAGTTGCATATGAAATTTTTTCGGAAAAAAGTCAATAACTCAAACTGATGACCAAAACATGATGATTAAACAAAATAAAAACGATTGAATAACTAATTGCAAGCATATTTCAGATAAGTAAAAATAAATAAAATGTTTCGTTAAAGAAACAAAGTAGCTTAGACTTCCGGTCAAACCGGAAGTGGAAATACTGTGAATATATTTTTTAAATATGAAACCGAAAACATGAATTTACATTCCTCATTTGCATTTTTTTTGGAATTCATTTACAATGATGATTTTCCCAATTTAGGTGAGATATTTTTTTTTGTTTGAATTTTCTGATCCGAACCATCCAATTATATGTTTATTATAATTTCTTATAAGGGGTGGCCGTTGAATACAAAACTTCAAAAAACGTACCGTCTAAATAGATACAATTGATCAGTTGATAAATGTCATGACTGTCAGTGTTATGAAATTATAATGATAGTCATACGAAAAATTCTTAGTTAAGGAAGTTTCGAGATCTACTGCAAAACAGAAAATGTTTCACTTCGTAGGAACTCCGCAATTTCGCTCAATTTAGAATTTACTTATGATAGTAACAGAATTGATATTATTCAAATGAATTAATTTAGGCCCTAAGTATCAGAAATTTAGGATTCCATGACCATCGCTTATCAACAATTATAATAAACATACGGTATATTTTTAAAATTGAGTTAGGTTTATTTAGACATACCTATTTAAATCAAAATAATATCCAATAATCAAAACAGAAAAAACCAGAAAGTGCAGATTCAAGATAAATCATATCACTTCTTGTTAAACCAGCGATAATGGCCGGCGCCTCATTTAGTGGATCGAATCGGATTTCATATTCGTCATCATGGCTCCATCTTAACGATAATTGAAAAAAGCAAATCAATTGCTGCAAAAAAAAATGAATTGAAAAATTTAATTTTCTTATTTTTGTGAGAAGCGGCTGTAGTTTCCAAGAAACTGTTTGTTGCTTCCATAAGCAGTTTACATAAACATTTTTTTTTTTCTTATTATTTCTTTAGGCACCAAGTAGTTAACAGTAGTTTATTAGTTTTTGATTTGGTTTTTTAAATTTTGTTAAAGTATACAAAAATGTTTATGGTAGTTTTATAATACAATTTTTTGCAGGAATATATAGAACCAAATACGTCTTTAGTCATAAACATAAAATTTCATGAATATCTGGAAAATATTTTGTTCAAATGCAAAGAACAATATTTTCTGAAGAGTTGTGTAGTTTTTTAACTTTAAAATAAGAACTAAAAGTAAATCGACACGTATTTTTTATTTTTCCAAAAAACCTTCTATTAATTTTTTCTTTTTGTACATTTAAGTACGATAAGAAAAATTTGCCTATCGAAATAAAAATCAGACAGTGTGATTAATTTTTGAGGTTAATCATTGAAATGTATTAGAAGCTGTCATAAATTTTTAGGGCAGCAACACATGTCAGTAGCTACTAAAATTCCCTAAGTTTGAAAAAAATTGCATTAGTTATATTATTTAAAGCAAAAAACTGTTCTTTTTGCCTCGTTATGAAATCTATTATTGGTCCAGTGTGGTTTTGAGTAATGGCGTGCAAGAAGTTTGCGGTTTTTTGAACGTTATCTCTTTACATATCTCCAACCCTATTTTCTTAAGGGATGGACGGTATGTGGCAAACGGGGGTGAACACTAAATCACCGGACATGCGACCGGACAATCTTATCGCCAACACAAAGGACAATATGGCGGAACTCGCGTGCGATGGCCAGATTGCGTGCTTTAACTTTTCCTTGAGCTTTTGCTTTAGTTTCGTTGAAGCTTGGACTTGTGCTTTTCACGCCTCGCTGGACGGAATTCCAACCATCTAGAGATGATGGATGTGGGGAGGAGAACGGGAGTTAGGGAAACAACGTTTCTTAAGATTTAGATGATTGTGATTACATAAAACTAAAAATTCAATCATTGGAATAGTTTTTTAGGGTTTTATGACTTTGGCTTTTTTCCCATGGAATTTTTGCTGTTGCATTTAGTAGTGAACTGTTTATGGCCGATTAAAAGCATTCTATTTTGCTTTTGCTTTGCGTATCTTTATGGGTTATACATCAAACAGTTTTTACTCTTTTTCAACACCATAACCGATGGGGATTTTATTAATGATTTTTCTGCTCTTTCTCTATTAACCAATCTTGTTTTAGTAATAAATTAAAAATTCCTTTTAGAATAATAACAGCATTGTCTTTGAGAAATGGATTTGATATTGAATTAATCGAGCGAAACTAAACAAACTTCAAAATTATCACTTTAATATGTGATTGGAAAAAGTACTTAAATTAAAAAAAAAAACTTGTTTCTACTTTTTGTTTTGTATCATTGGTTACATAAGCGCTAGGCGCAAAGTTATTTAAATATTGCTTTACTACATTTTATTTTTCTCACATTTTCTATTATTTTTTTGAACAAAAATAACTTTGTTCCACTTTGATCTTTCTTTCCAACCATTTCTTTGTCGATTTTGCAGACTCAACGAATTTTCCTAATTGGCTCATTTTCAATGCTATCGACTTGACCTCCTCGTTTGTAGAAAAATCGCTTATGCAACCATTATTAAGTTTATCAGTTTGGATGATAAGAAACATGTTTAGGCTGTCGTTATTTAAATCATTTAGTACGTGCCAATGATTGCGCATAATAGATAGTAAAACTTACAACAAAGTAACAAAAGAACCGTGGAAAATTGAAGAAGATAGGACATGTTTGTTATATGTTTAACACCTGCTGTAAATTGCCGTTGTTGGTTTTAATGGGACGATTAAATTATAGACCACTTGAAAACAAGTTAAGGTCTGTTTTAGGGTCAAAAAACTATAAGAAATAATGAAGAGTAATATCTCTTCTTCCCCCTTCAATAGATAACAGAAACGTTCTATAAAAGCGTTCAACAAGCTAAACTTTACACAAAAACATAAATTAACACGCATCTCTTTTGTTGTTTAGGGTGCTTCCGAAAAACATCTGTTGGTTTTAGGGTGATTGTGATTGAGCGATCATTTAACACTCTCTGGACGCGCTACTACAAAATGATAATATAGTCGGCGAAAAGTAATTTTGATATATCTAGGTTAGTAGTTGTAGGGGTGTTTTTGATATGTTCAGAAGAGGGGTTGACGGACGAATGAACATCTTCAATAAGATGTTTAATAGTTGATCATCACATGTGTTTTTGATAAATTGATTATGTGACATGTGCAATTCTAACCCTAATGCTTACACCTACGGAAACGACGGATAGGGGCGCAAAGTTATATTCACTATAAGGTAATCGTTCAAGAAATAACATTTTTAGTATAATCAACACTTTATCTAATTTATAAATTTATTTTTGAATAAATTAATAAAAATGCCAACGAATTATTCAACGTCTAACTTGAGATTTTTATCTTCTGAACAGGGGCGTCGCTAGCCTGTGAGCCAGAGGGGTGCAAAATGTAGGAAGAGATTTTCTTGTGCTTTGTTTGTGATTTTGTGCTTACAAAAAAACACTTTTTAAAAAACTGAGAGTGTTTTACAACAAGTTCAAACGAGCGACTTTGCCGCCACTTCTGACGTAAGCTTGCTAAGAGCGGTAGCCAAAGAAACTTATTGGTAAAGATTACACGGTGAAGCGAAAATCTACTGTTCAATAAGCTCATTTTCAGCCATTTTTGGGATTTTTTCTTTCATTGCGAATAGATTTACATTATTTGTCGATTGAGGTTTAATTTCTTAATTTATAAGATTTTTTGACTTATTTTTTACGAAAACCATTTATGCACTCGGGCAACAAAGTATATTTACTTATTTTATTGTAAAACTTTTATACAGAACGAGTAGTGAAGTAGATAATTTAACCTATGCACTTGTAGAAAATTCTTTTCCAAACAATATGTTAAAAAAGAATCATGCATGAGATTTTAAGTTGGTTCAAAAAATGTTGACTATAAGAAAGTTTTGCAGCATTAAGAAGCACTCGGTAGGCCTCGTGTTCTTAAATCTGCGCGTGCTAGAATTACTCAATTATGGTCTTATTAAAACGTATAATTCGCAAAATTTTGTCAGTAAAGTCACTAATAATCGTAGCGAGTTATGTATTTTTAATTTAGTAAGTATTGAGACAACCGGGGAACAATGATTGAAAAAATGATTATTTCAGTCATCGCTTATAAAAGCTAGAAATCACTAGATTTTTATCTTTTTTGAATTGCAAGTTGTCCATGGAAGAGGAGTAAAAATTTCAAAATCTAATCTTTTATAAGAGAAGTTATTTTTTGTTTTTTTATGAACGTCAACTGTAGTTAATTTGACAGGGTTGTGTTTATCACAGATTTTGCCAAAATTCTATTCATTTTTTTTATATAGTTAACAGTAAGATTAGACAAAAATTGTGAAAAATTGCAGATTTTCCACTGACTTGTTTTTTTATGTAGCGTGTCATTTTTTAGTAACGCAAAAAATAGGGGCAACTGCCCCTGTCTGCCCCATCCTTGGAGACGCTCATGTTTCTGAGATTGTAAAAGTAGAGGAATGAACCACTATTTGATATTTTATTTTGAACTTATTTTTTTTAATCGACTTTTTACAAAAACATTTCATAATCACTTTATTAAAATTATTTCTATGAGGATGAAACTACGTAAAGTTGACTTTTTTTGTACATTGTTATAGTTCGATCAATTAACATTAAAACTTTTGTAGTTTTATCTAATCCTTTCGTGCCAACTGTAACTTTGACTTTGCTGAATTAACAGGTCCTATCAGGAATAGATATTAAATTAGTGGAAATTGCTCCGAGTCAGATTGAACTGAGTTCGTAATTAGTTCTTCAAGTCGACAACGAGAGTTGGACACGCGATCACGTGCTCAACTTCATCCGGAATTGTATGACTCCGACTTGTACAATACTTAAAGAATCTCTCCATTTAACAAGGATTATTTGGATTATTTTCCAGGGATTCATAAGAATAAGTAAAGTTACTCATCAATTTGCTAGCATTTTCTAAAACTTACATTTCTCAATCAAAAATTCATCTCTTTGTGTCACTTCCCTCGCTTTCGATCGGGACCTCGCTTTAGACAAATATCCCTGAACGTAGCTCGATTGTTTTGGTTTCCGTGACAACACCGGGAAGTTCTTGCTGTTCACATCTCTCCATCATCGTTCTTTACTCAGTGAGATGTTGACGACTCTTTCTGGTCCGCTTCGTAATGGTTAATTTATGCGGCTTCAGATACAGCTAAAGATAATTGAATTTTCATTGAAGCAAGGCAAAGTTTAGTTAGTTATGATTGTAAAATGTTGGCAACCGTGGGCGGATGTCTCGTCATTTTATAGCTTAGAATGTAGGCGATTTTACGATCTCTCTCCTCTCGTTCTCTCTTCCAACTTTGAAGATTAAGCCATCAATAATTTGAGGTGATTTCATTCTGAAAGGAAAGAAGCTTTACGAAAGAGCTTTTGATTTGGCAATGACGCAAACAGGTTAATTAGATCATTACCAATGCTAAGGCTTCGCTTTTGATGACGAATATGTATAATTAAATTCAATCTTTCTAAAAGTGTTATTTTTCCTGTCCTATCATAATTGCCATAATTGTTATTCATTCCTCTTTCAACACGCTCCCTCTATTCAATTGAAGATCCACGACTATCTAACATCTCTATTCATCTACCAACACCTGGTAGGGCTCACATTGATCCCGACTTTACCATCATGCGTCAATGCCTTTGCCCAAAATCCCATCATACCACAGTAGCGCGGTTTTATCGCCGTAATTAAGACACTCACAAGTGCTTTTACCGCTACAGAGGTGACGATTGATCTATAGGGGATTCTTATCTGTGGGAGTTTCATGCTGAGAGACAACAGCACCACTCTCACCCCCGTCGAGATGTAGATAGTGCAACAGTATTTTTTTTTTATTGCGTTCGATAACCTTCGACTTTGGTAATCTGGCGATTTCCGTCAGGTTGGCACGCGTGTCTTCTAAACAGACAGACGGCAAGAACGAGTTCCGCGCCTCTTCCGTATACTGACAGCCCTATTTCCGCTTGGAGCTCTTATCCTGTCTGTCTATCCGTTTTTCAGCCAGATGAAGAATTGCCTTGGAGTCACTTTAAAGCACTAAACGGATAAAGATAAATGAAAAGTTTATTATGTTGGGAACATCATTTTTTTATAATCTCTTTAAGTTCAAGTGGCACATAAAAATGATAATTAGGAGGCGTTTTTAATCAAAGTCTGCTTTCTTCATTTTCTGAAACATCTTTTGGAAGCGTCAGCGTTGGTGATTTTTTTTTCATAAAGTAGTTTAGCTTTGGATGCGTCATACTGTTTATTACCTTCTTGAACGAACTAACACTATTATATAAACTTAGGTCAGTCAATTGTGATATGTGATGCGTGGTAAATTCATAGTAGTCATGCAAGGATAAAAGGGAAGGGTGAAATTGCAGAAAAGTATATTCAGTTATTGTAGGTTGTTATAAGCCCTCAATGTAATTTTATTCGATTCAAATTTTTTCTTTTACTAAAATCGAAAAAACAGTTTAAGTATTTTTGGTATTCAATAGTATAAGTAGGCACATTCATTTCAAAGTTTTTACCTGTTCAGCTGGTATTCATTTCACTTCATATTCTTTTCAAAAGAAGAAGCTAAAGAAGGTAATCTCAGCTTCAAATAAAAGAAGTGTCATTTGCAGTTTTCAGCAAAACTGATTAATCGTTGTTTTGGGTAAATGAAAAAATGAGCAAATTTGAAGTGTATTCTTACTTCTTGGAAGTGTTTTTGGAAATTTTTTGGGAATGCAAATTAACATTTAAATCAGTTGTTTTTGTCGTATGTTATCTCTGTTTGTCGAATGTTTGCCAAAATGAAGACATCAGAAATGACAAATGTTGGCGACACGACAGCAGATGTCGTATTGTTCCTTTCAAATCCGTGAACCAACAGTACGCGTGCGACCTTAAACGGTATCTATCAAACTAGAATTGAAAAGAACCAGTCGACCAGTTAAGGGATACATTCTATCCTTTTATATCATACCATTATTTTCATCTGAATATCTAGGAAGATTATATGGTAAATTATGGGTGAATATTATTAGATATGAATTATTTGAACCGGATTATTTACGGATATCCGCGTCCTTTTCATAGAATTAATTTCTGGATGTCATGTTTTTCCAAAAGAGATAAGAGAGGAAATTGGGTGGATGATAGTGAAGGAAGAATTGATTATATCTTTATAATTATCAATTGTCCGATAAATTTATGCTATTGGTATTTAACTAAGTGTCAAGTAGGTGGTATTGAAGCTTGCATTGTTTGGATTTTTTCCACTCTTGAAGGTGTGATGATGTACCCACGTTGAAGGTGTTAAATGATCATTTACAGTGTTGTGATAAGAAGTGTGACATGATAAACGATCGTATTGTTCTTGTAAAGCTTTATAGTTCTTGGAAAATATTGATAATGGATGGAAAAAATCAATAGAAGACATTATTCCATCTGTTGGTGTATTAAGTTTGCTAAAGTCATATCAATATCATTATCATAACATCGATTTCCTTGTATGTACAAATGATTTCAACCCCAACCGTACCATATGACATATTTCCTCTGTATTATTTAATGTTAGCTTTAAAGCCTCAAAGCTCACGCTTTGCATTGTGACGGCAATTTCTTTCGTCCAATGTCACCTGTTCCGATCACCATAAATCTTTCTTTCGGTCATTTGCCTCTTTCATCTACTCTTCATCTGCACACAAGGAATACGATACCGTTGTCTTTCGGCGAGTAATATCTGTTAAAGCTTCTAACCCACGTATCGTCTAAAGAGTAGCCGATAGTTTTAGATAAACATATGTCTAAAGAAAAAACTGTATTTAAAACAAGGGTGTGAAACCCCTCCTAATCATAAACCATTCGATTTTATTAGGTAGCATTAGTTCTGGACTGTGTGTTGAGAAAAATATGAAAGAACGAAAGCGTCGTCTTGGAATTATTCTGAATTTTGTTAATTGCCGTTGAAAATTAAAATCGGGCCGATTTAAGATGCTGTTTAAAAGCATAATTTCGGGACAATGAGTCGAAGGGGGCGAGGAGTTGTTCAATTATGACTAGGCGACGAACTGTGACATGCTGTACTAATTAAAATCCGCTGAAGATACGACCCATTACTTGTCTCGTATTTAATATCTGGAAAGTTGATAATGGGGCAATCGGGCTTAATTGCGACGATGGAGAGAGATGGATGGATGTCTTCCTTCTAGAACCACATTTGCACATGCTCGACTATTCTCAACTCAATCAACCAAAAGACATCGTTCAATAAATTATGATTTTATCAGAATTACCTCTTCCACCATGCAAACTTCTATTATCTACTATCTTAGCCGCAAGTGCTCGTTTGGTAATTTAGATAATATCTCCAGAACAAACCCCAATTTCTCTCCATCGATTGCCAACAATTTTGTCAATTTGAAAAAAGCTCCGGAAAAAAGCTATTTTTATGGCCGAGTTGTGTAAATTGTGATATAGTTCAAAGCGTTGCGGTCGAAATCCCACGTGTCACAAACAGAGTTACCAACCGTGGCCGTACAAAGCACAAAGTTAGCTGTGCATACGCGCATTCAACTGTCCATATTGACGTCCAACCAATGGTCACTTTATAAACTTTGAATTGACTGTCACATTCGAGGGCTTTATTCAAAATGCAGATAGGCGACAAATTAGGTTTATCACTGGTGTTGACGTTGTGGATTGGAAAGTTTAAAGAGATTTTTCCTTTTAGTTATATAATGTTCAAAAATGAAAAAAAAATCCGAGTGATTTTTCATTGAGGATATGATTCTGGCAGCAGACAATTTTCAACACGACCCCGTGGTAATTTAGAGAATAAGGCACGTGACTGGGGCATTACTGTTCCGCGTTTACTTCCCGTCATTTCACACAGGATGCCAAATTGTTTGATGGATATAATAACGTGATACACCCCATGTCTAACAACGCTTACACCATAGGGATTAACTCCAGACTTTAAGGGTTCAAAACTTTGCCATTGTCAATAGGACAGAAATGGAATTAACTCGCCTCTTATTTTTACACTCTATAAATATTAACAAACTTTCTTATTATTGGTTATGAATTTATGATAGGTCGATACCACCGTATACGTTATAATCAAATGCTAATTTGTCAAAGAAAATTCAAATCAATATTGAAGAAATACAACAACTGCTGATAGGTCTCCTAGGGTTCAAACCCAACGATCAAAATAATAATTAAAAAGATACAAATGTTCAATGAATTTTTCATTAGGGTAGAGCAACTTGAAGCGCCAGTTTCGGTTATTTTTCCATCGACAAACCGGAATAAAATCCTGTATTGAAAGAAGCGTTTTGGATTGAATTGAAATCTACCTAAAAATTTGGTTATCGCACTTTTCGCGTGGAGCGTGAGATGCCGCTATATTTCTTCATTTCAATTATCTTTTGTTTGACCTTAATCGTTTGAGGTTGCATTTAAGGGAGTTAGGAAAAATTTAAAATCGCATCCCTTCGGACATTACATGCATTCACACTTAGGGTGAGAATGGGGGTGAGTCGCTGTCGTTTACCCTCTATTTTATAAAGTTATGCGACACGCAGTTGGAACCGTTTTATGGCAGAGATGGCTTTGTAAACTTAAATCTGAAGATTACGAGCGAAAAACGGCACGGATGAAAATGACTTTTGCCACCCTCTTATAAAAGGGATTATTTTTGTTAGACTGTTGCACTATTTTTATCGACATATTTATTTTATTTAGCTGACTATTTAAGGTAATGTATGTTTAACTAGTTTTTTTTTTAACTGAGAGTGTCAATAAGTTTACATTTTCAAAATCAAAGTTTGAATTAATTATCAAATAGAAATAAGATATCATGTTTACTTTTAGTAATGTTCGAAAAATATCTGATAAGATTATTACATCTCATTGAAAATTATGTACGAATCGTCTAAATATATAATCGAATGATCTTTCGTAGATTTGGTTACGTAATTTAAACATACAAATTGTGATAAGAAATTCCTTATTTTTCACCCATCTTTAATTGCTTCCTTTTGCTAATTCTCCATTGTTTCCAAAATTTTAATAAAACATGTTTCAAAGCGTTGGCGTTTCATTAAAAATCAACATTGTATTTTGCAATCCCATTTGATGCTTTTCAATTTTTCCGGATTCTAATACATAATTGATTTTCGTTGATTATTAATCAATTGTGTGTTTGAATGATAGTAATTGCAGTCTAATGTCTTATCTTTTTTCGCGGAAAAAATGTTAATGATATTCATTTCTTCACTTCAGCATACGCGTGCGGGAAGACCATCAATACCAACATGCTGAATCAGCGGCGCTGATATATAAAAAAATCATACGATTCTAATTGTTTTATTCTTTTGTGAATGTTGGATTTGATAAGGTTGTACAGATAATGGTATATTGGTTATCACTCTGTAAACTTATCTTGTTTCTTTTTTGCCGATTTCGAGTGCTGCTACCGGGTATGATAAATAAAATAAACATGAGAAAATTTGTATTCCTTGAAAGATAAAATGATTATGAGTATTAGATTCAAAACAAGGATTATCGATTTTAAGTTTGAAAAATTGGATTTTGTTTATTTCTTAGAGAGACCTATTGGGTTTGAAAATTCATCAGTTTATGCATTTAATTTTTTTTATTGGGGAACATTATAAAATTCGTTAAATGCTAATTTTTGCTATTTTGAATTTTAATTATTTATAAAATTTTTGGAAATTAAATAACTATTAATTGCATGGATATTTTGCAGAAACCCTTGATGCTTCTATTTGCATTATCAAAATGTAAACATTAAGAATTAAGAAATATCAGACTTCGTAAGAACAAGTCTGAAATATTCCATAAAATTCTGAACTCTACAGTGGTTTTAAAAAAAATCTTGTTTTTTTTTGTAAGTATACCCGAAAATGTCACAATTTGAAAAATATAATGAAAAGAGAGATTTTTCCAGAGTTTTATTGTTAACTATTTCAAGTTATGGGTAATTGAGTAACTGCAAAAATGTTAGAATTTCAATTATTTTTGAGGCGATTTTTAGTTTTTTCAAAAATATCAAAGATGGAGTGGCTAGGTAATTTAGAAATAGTCCCCAAAAAATCTTGATATCGTCTTGATATGTTTTTCAAACAATAGGTCTAATAATAGAGCACGTTCTAAAAATATTTCTATGTGTATACAGGGTGTCTCAAAATAAAATACACATCTAAGTTCTATTTTTAAATTGAAACCCCTAATTTTTGTTACATTTTTAGACTTATTTTTCATAGTTTTTGAGTTATATCAATTTAAGTATTAGAATAGCTTCGTGCATAGACCCATAGAAAAATTTATAACTTCAGAACCATTTAAGATAACTCACCCAGTTTTTTTCCATTAGATTGTTTAAGGTTTAGTCCTTTTTTTGAAGTAAAAATGAAGTCGCAGTCTATATTCCATCGCTTACTATATTTTTTTTAATATGGTAATAATTCGATTTTTTCAAATGCAACACCCTATATTTTATTGCATCTTTGCATGGCATTCTTTAAAAGTTTTTTGTTGATATAGGGTTTGTAAAGTCTGTTTTGTAAAACTATTTCCTTATTATCGATACTACCCTGTTTTTGTAAAAGTTAATAAAATTGTTAGTGTTGTATGTTCCTATTACAATTTTATTTTGCTCAAAGATACTCTTTTCATATAAAAGTGTCAAATTTTATGACAGTAGCCTACAAGATTGAATAAAAAAAAAAAAATAATATACTGTATTTAACAATATAGAACCCTCAAACCCTATGTCGATACATATAGCTATTGAAAAATGCTATGCGATCATTGAATAAAATATAGGGTGTTGCATTTAAAAAAATCGAGTTATTGCCATTTGTAATTTGTCATTTTCAAAAAATCATAGTAAGCGATTGAATATTCTCTCCGAGTTCGCTATCACTGGCGCTGAGACATGAATTTGACGAGTGCTTGCAAGAGTTGAATTCGAAAACGCCGTTGTACATGAGTAGCAGCACCCGAAAAATGATTTGCAGAACATTGACTACAAATCGTATTCGGTGGACTATTTAGTGAACAAGATCTCTCGAACTTAAATGAAATAATTTATAAATCCAACTATTTTGACATTTATTTGATAACTGTCATAAATGTCTTACACAAATTGCTTTCAATACATTAAGGCGAGCGTTTAGATATATATATGTCATATAGAGAACATGCCGCCGATTTAGTCAAAGTTTTGAACGAACGGAAGCAAATATTTTCATGAAATAAAAAATACTCGAAAGAAGATACTTTTCTTCAGGGTGTGAGGATGTTTCGAACTTGGATGTAAATTCTGCTTTGCTGATATATATGATCGAAACTTACAAAAACGATTAGTAAATAATTAGAGCAGTTTTGATCATTTTCCAATCTAAGTTCAAGGAAAACGAAAGACTCAATCAAGCCAATGTTTTGTATATATAATTGTCATATTAAGGACAAGGATCTAAACTATTTTTTGTTGGATTATATGTAATAGCTTTGTTGATACACATTAATGAAACTTACGTAAAAAAGTGCATCTTTTCAGCAATCAATTACACTCAATTTTCTTGAGATCTACTCATTGATTCCTAACTAAAAATAGCTTAAACCCTAGTCCTTGATATAGCAATTATGTATACAAAACATTGGTTTGATTGAATTATTCGTTTTTCTTAAACTTAGATTGGAAAATAATATCTTTTAGTCGTTTTCGTAAGTTTCATTCGTTCTTATCACCAAAGCCAAATCCATAATTGAGTTCAAAATACCCTCACACTCTGAAAAAAAGGATCTACTTTCGAGTATTTTTTATTTCATAAAAATATTTGCTTCCGTTTGTTCAAAATTTTGACCAAATCGACGGCATGTAGAGAATATGACATATATATATCTAAACGCCCGCCTTAATTATCTTGTTGAATTTCGATGTTGAGTAAAATGAGATGATTTGGCAATAACAATGATGAAGATTATTGATGCTGTAAGGGACGTGAGAATGATTTTCGTTTGTTAAAAATATTCACTTTTGGGATTAACACAATATTCGCTGCAATTCTCTGTCTAAAATCTGGTTTTTTACATTGATTCAAGAACATTAAATGACGGAAATACTAAAACTGAGAGTCTTTATCAATTTTAATAATTATTTTGCTCTGAATGCATTAAATCATAAAAGTTATAAAAGTCTAAATGCTTCTAGTTTGAAGAGGCAACTATAAAAGTAATGGTCGATTAATGATGTGTGAAGAATATGAAATATTTGGACTAAATAATATTTGATTATATGTCTTGCCAAATTTCCATAATTATAGTTCTTTTAGTGTACTCAAACAGGACAAACAATTTTGCTCCTTATTTACGTCTACACAAACCAATAATAAATTAAATAACAAACGACTAGATTATTCAATTTTAGATTATCAAAAACGATACTAGAAATAACATGTTATTTTATCCAAAGAAGATCTTTTTTTTCTAGGAATTATTTGCTCAATTTTGTTTTTAATTGTTTTAAGTTCAGTGAAAATATTTTGAGAACACTCAGTGTGGGTTCTTCAACTTTTACAATCCCACATTGAATAATCAATCAAATCCAGTCCATTTATAAAGACTTGATATCGGCGAATATAATTTGTAGATATTACAATCAATCTTTCGATTGATTTAATTCAAATTTCTTCCGAGGTCGTTTTTAATTTATTCTTTATTTAAAGACAAAAACCATGGTAAAACGTAGTCACGTGACCGCCGAAAGCCCTAAAGTGATACACAGGGGTTAAAGCTTGAACAAAGCTCGCTTGAAACACTCCCTCAATTATTAACAATTTGCGATCCACTCTTGTAATAGCGCGCGGTTAGACGAGTGCACTCATCAAGTGAGCTTGGGCAGACAAATGAACGATGCAGATGGCGGTTGAGAGGGCTCGATTTCGGCCTGTTGGGCGCGTTTTTAGAAATAAGAGTTAAATTATTAAAAGAAGTTGTGTCTATCATAATTTGAAAAAATTGATGAATGGATTTATGTTCCATTCATTTTGGATAATTCTATTATCAGGTTGTCTTATCATTGGTTTTTCCGTAGAATTTTTTAATCATTTACATAGTCTTTGTGTCCATTTTTAAACAAAAAGAATCTGAATGAAGAATTCGACTGAAGTCACGTTCTGATCAGTAGTTATGACTTCGTTGATTTTATGAGTCGTTCTTTTGAATACAGAGAGTGACTTGCCCGAAATGGCCTCGAAATAGAACACACTTGAAAGATAAGAAGACCCCTGCGAGCCCCCCTGTAGCTATCGCAAACATCAATTGATAAATAAATTAATCTTTTAAAATGTTATTGATATTTGTATAATTGACCTTTGAATTCTGAATTCTTAATCCGGATCTGTTGTCTTTGGCTAGTAGCCATCTCGTTTAGCATTTTACATCTTCTCGAAATAAATCCAAACTTTTATTAAGTCAAAATAGAATCACCATAAAATCTTTTGAAAATTGCTTGTTTGTAGTGGTTGCCGGGGGTGGATAAATTAATTATTCAATAAGTATACAATGGAGCATATTGGTGGCGTCCAGTGGCGGTATCTCGAGGCTAAACAAGGGTTGGATGCACAATTCATATTTGATGAAGGGTAGACAGATTTATTTTTAAACGATGAATTTTTCAGACTATTTGTTGTTTGATAACAATCTTTGGTTTCATTGATAAAATTGGCATCGGCTTCTAGAAAGTGTTTAATACTGATATAAGGTTAGGGCCCCCTACGACTCTTTTCATCATCTTTTTCGCAGAAAATTTTATCTAAACAGGTCACATTTTTTTTAATTTTCTGGGTTTTCCAAAAGTCGTTTATAACTTAGTTCACGCGTAAATACTATGATTTTTTTATCTTTTCTTGGTATATCACAATAATTATGATTTGTAGATTTGTAGTTTACTAAAGTCTTTGAAAAATAAATATAATAATGTTATCAGTTGGAAATTAAATAATTTGTGATATGGATAACTATCTAATTATCATTTTCTGGAAGTAACTAGTTGAAAAAAAACTTTGAACATTATTTTTTGATATAATTAAATTTAATTCTCAAGTTGAATCTCAATTCTGTTTATTGTTAGATAAAATCTTCATTAAATTGTTTTTTTTTTTCAATAAGATTAGCTTGTCCAAATACCACTTTAATAAAATTATCATTTTAATTCTTTCCATTTCAAAGTTTGATATTTCTGATATGGAAAGTGTAATCAAAAAAACATCCACTTTTCAATTAGCTTTATCCCTAAACTTTTTCACTTTTGTAGCTCCCAACTGTTGCCTTTCGTTCATCGTCTTGCATAAATTATCACCTCCTCCGACAAGCCCTTCCTTGTGATAAATCTCCAATGCACTTTTATTAAACATATGTCGCAATTTTTTCTCTCGTCTTTCTCGCAGCATCAAATCCGTTATCTCTACATTAAGGGGTGTGAACCCTTAATGGATTTCCATCATTTATCTCCTTCCTTCGGTCACTGTCATCGCTGTTTCAATTACTCCGTTCTTCCTGAAATCACCGGAGTTGAACTTCCTCCACCATCTGTTAGACACTCAAAAACAAAAAACTAAGTAAGTGTTATTGTTATACAAGAAGGTATTATTTTGTATAGACTTTGGAGACACGCGCAGATGTTTTTCAAATAGTATATTAAATACTCTTGACAATTAATTAAAAAAAAAAATGTATAATGATCAAGTTTTGGAAAGTTATCGCCGGGAAGTGAATGAGGATGTGTTAATTAAATAGTTTAGAAGACACTTTCTTGTGGTTTGATAAGAGAATGTAATTAACGAGGGAAAACCGCAAGAACGAGTAGGAAGTGTGTTGGATGTGATCCAGGTTACTTCCGGGACGCTACTGCGCGTTTCTTATCACTGTTTAAATAAGGAGCCAAAGAGTTAAAGCATTGATAAAAATTTTATTTAGTTGAATAGAAATGAGCCATCAGTAGTATCTTGTGGGACTTTAGAAATTTTATATGATGACCACCTACTAAGACTATAGTCTTTTATCGCTTCACAGATCATTTAATTCATTTTATTTCTTGACTTTGATTATTATAATATCTGTTGATAACGACTTTGTAACAAGTCAAGATTGATGTTTTTTTCTTCTCACATTTGTCTGAAAAATTTTTCGTATCATCACCCTTTCACGCCTCTATCCTACCTGAATTTCCCTTATTCAACCCTAAAATTCAATTTCACACGGTCCAAGGGTTAAAAGTATTTTGTGTTAGTTTCACCCTTTTCCGCAATCTCGTTAAAACTGTATAAATCCGGAAGTAACCGCAGCGTAACCGCTTTTAAATAAGAATGTCTTTTTGAATACACTTCACCCTTTCCTTCAGTGACAAGATCAGGTAATTTCCACCAGATTTACCCTTTCTTTATAAAAAAAAATCCGTTTTCGGATCGGTTTAAAACTGGTAATCATCACAATTAGGTAGTATTGTTAATAAACGTAACGGAAAATATTTTTAGGAATTTTTCGTCGAGTTGTCGAAGTGGAAGTATGGGGAATCACCCCGTAATTATAAATGTGAAAAGGGAAACGTCTTGGTCCCTTCAAAAGCAGATGGAAGCGGCAGAATGTGTAATTATAAAATCCGCAGCGGGATACTGAAGCATCAAAGTGTTAGAAAATGCGCTTGGCAAATTCAATTTTGGATTAAAATGGCGCGCTTTGTACGAGTGACATCGCAGGAGGCGTAAATCTAACACATTCAGATGTTTTCAAAACCATAGTGACTAGATGAAAATTTACTGGTGACGTCATAAGCGTTACCATAAATAAAAAAAAGTGTAATATCCCTGTAAACACATTGATAACCCCATTACCATTGACATATGCACCGTAGGGGAGGAAACCCCAAATTAGCATTCATCTCTTTCTTTCACATTTGTGCAACGATGATCTATGATGGGCAAACAACTATGAAATGTCATATAGCTACTAAATTTACTATTTAGGGTTAAGCTTACATGTTTGAGAACAATACGAATGACATTATTGTTACACATTGCTTTTTAAAAACTTTGTATCTCTTTAATAATTTGCATCTCAAAAAGACAGGTAGGCAAAAGTCAAAGTTTTTTCACTCAGACTTAACCCGGAAATCCAATACTTTGACTTTTTTTGAGGGATTGTATAAAAAAAATCAGTTGGAGATGATGGGTGAAGATGGTGGTTGAGATATGAGAATGAATTTTGATCAAGAATTGACGATTTCGCACGGGTATAGCGGTTGTTGACCAAAATTTGCATTTTTGGGGTTGAAAGATTTTTTTTAGGAGATGTATACATGTCAGTTGAATATAACGGAAGAGGTATAAGTTTTTAATTCCACTCAGCTTTCCAGAAGGCATTTTAACTTTTCCCCACCAGAAAATGTAAGTTTCACCCTCTAATAACTGTTATTATCTAAGATAATGGCCAAAAGTCTTTTGAGGCTTTTTTTTTTTTTCGAGATTTGATTGTTTGTACAGTAGAATGCTTTTCATTGGTAAATCGTAACGTCTTTCTTGTCCGTTGTGCATCATTTTTCCCGTCGAGCAATTCTTTAGCAATCGCATAATTCCATCACCTCCTTCAGCGAGTGCCCTAATCAAAAATCAAGAGCTTGAAAAATCAAACAGCTCCTCTCAAGACATCAATACGTTAAACACGAAACCGTCTCTCACCAAACCCCCTATACCATAAGAAACAAAATCGTCTCGCCTCTTTCAGACAATACCCAGTAGGCGCACTTTTAGATCAACGAGTCTAACATATTATTAGTGGCCTCCCTTGATGAATTGGAAGCATAAAGGTGCACGGAAGTCTTTTATTTCACGAAGAAAGCGGAACTGAATACGATCAGATCAGAGTCACGATGAAGAACAGGGAGAGGGCGCGTGAACCCGGTCATTATGACCAGATTTAACGAACTTTTACATCCTGAGGGAATTCGGTCCAGAGAAATCGCCAATGATCGAATTTAAATGCAATGGTCTTGACTTTAAAACGCATTTAGATAAGACACGGCCATCTATTTCGGCTCGGGGCTTTGTTGGTGAAATCAGATCTGTCATGAGGAGGGAGAGAAGAAAGTATTGTGGTGAAAATGGTGGAAAGGCTGAAAAAGCAATAAGCCATCTTCAGGTATTGACCTGAATTTCTTTCGTTTTCTTTCAATCGATCAAAGTATGGGAAATCTCGGAACAAGTGAAGTTTAAAGCGCAGCATCCCCAACCTGCCGAGACACAAGCGGTGACTATCACAGATCTAACCGAAATCTAAGGGTGGGGATCTTTATCCTGTGGGATAGGCCGGCCTACTTGCCCCACCCTTAAACACGCCCCTGTGACAGGAGACTCCCGGATCCTGGAGCATCCTGAAGGTCAGTGTGTTGTCGAACCGAACACCGTCTACTACTCTTACGTAACGTCGAGCTTTTAATTACACAACAAAGAGTGACAACAGTGATTTTCAGTGATGAGTTAGCGCTTATAAAACTATGACAGGTTTGAAATTTTTTATAAGCTAAGTATCAAAGTGATAACGTTGTGCTTCTGCGGATATCCTTCGTTTTGTTAATTAACAGCTCTTAATTGTGTTCGTAACACTACGGCAAAGACGTTGTTTCTCTGAATCACGTAACATAACCTAACACAATAGCAATATTTTGTGCAGGACTAAACAATAAGTTATTGTTATCTTAACAGGACAACGACCTACAAGATCGTGCCTCATCTAGATTTGAAACGAGAGAAAGAATCGGCTAAAGTCTCAAGTTGCATGTTAAACATGAGCTTTGAGTATTTTAATTGAAAGTTTTCGTTTTCCTTTTTATTTTGACATATTTTCATCCACAGGTGTATGTTTACATTACAAAGGTAAAGCTTATGGTTGATTGCTAATGAAGTACAAAAGCGCTTCAGACGTGACGTCACGGTAATATAATGATTGATATTGTTGCAGCTTGGATCCCATTCATATCTCTCGCTTATGAATGCCAGATATTACTTTTCGGAAATGTAATTCATTGTCTTTGCTTCTCTCCACAAAAGAACAAAGAAATAAAGAAGTTAGCTTTTTTGTTTTAAGAGTTTCGATTTGTGAAATTTGGCACAACCTTGCTAACTAATAAAAGTTCTCTTTTACGGTTTGTTTGAGCTGATTAGGTCAGATATTGCGGTGAAAAGCTCACTTTATGCCGTTCTGGACCGACTGTTTGTCTAGGATTACTGGTGCAATCCTAATGATGGCGCTGTTCTCATGTTTCGGCAATTGGTACACTGATTTGAGACACTATCTGTCCCAATATTGACACAAACTACAGCTTTGCTATATTTTATTATTTGTTTGCAGAAGGAAGCGAAGATGAATTAGAAGTTTCCGCGCAAAACCATCAAGATTCCATGGAGAAAGCTATGGTTCCTCCTCGAATTGATTCATTAAAAGTCAGCGATTATTTGTCTAATAATAATGTCGAAGACACTACTCCTGCCAAAATTACTCTAAAATCAGCAGAAGAACTTTTTGAAGTCAACTGTAATGAGAGATTTTACAATGGTACCAAAGATGACTCTTTATACTCGAAATATAGGGAATTAACACTGACTACAGGAATAGTACCTTGCGAAATTGACATCAGAGATGGAGTTTTCGCTAAAACAATTATCCCCAAAGGTACTCGTTACGGTCCGTTTCAAGGAAAATGGGCAAGTACACCGCAAGATTCAAGATTTGCTTGGGAGGTAAGTTTTTTTTATTTTTATCCAGTAATTTCACACCTCATGGATTATTGCGCCCTTATTTTTGGAAATTGTATGAGTACTTTATATAAATACCGGCAATTCGCACCCCTCGACCCTAATCAATACAAGTAACTCGAGATGTGTTAACTGCCAAAAGTGTTATTTTACGTGTTTTGGAGATTCTTAAGTTTAGGGTTTTTATTTTCATTGAGAAAGTACTCAACGATCGTTGAATGAAAACGGTTTTATTAATAAATATTGTGTCATTGATAAGTTGGGTTTTATTTATCAATGAAGTACAAACAGAATATTGAAGGTGTATTGCATGTATCTTCAAAGATTGAACGATTTGATATAAAATATTTACTGACATGGGGGGCATAGATAAGAGAATCGTCATAGTAACTACTTGAAACTGGAGCCTGATTTTTTATAATTAAATTATAAAATTGTGAGGTAAATAATTAAATAGCTCTTGATCAATCAATTTAACTTTCATTAAATTTGTTTATTTTTCACAGTTTGCTTACTCAGATAAACACTTTCTAATAATATAGAACAAATAAAATAGATAAAAGCAATAAATATAAAAAAACATTAATAACTTGTAACTTTTCTTTTTTTCGAAATCCTAAATTTTTGCGGTGAATTTCGGAATGATAACAATATTTTCGTAACTTATCTTTTCGGACAATAACCTTTGCAAAACCCTTTAGGTTCGTTTCTTAAAAAGTTTTTGATACAAAGCTTTTTGCATAATTTCAACAATCCATCAGCTATAAGTACATTTTAATGATGATGAAGTCCAAGTGCAAAATTTGGCACACCTGTGTTGGAATACCGGTTTTGTCCAAAAATCTTGTTTTGTGTGAAAAGTCCCTTCATTCATAACGTTTCTGCAATCTTTTTATCGATTGAGTTAGTTTAGATAAACCTATCGTTTAATCTAGTATAAATTTGCAACTATTGGTTGCGTCGTTTCTTAGTCGCGAGTGCTTCGCTATGGTGTTGCTTGATCCAGATCAGGTAATGTTTTTTTTATCTTCTAAATGTTTTGTTATGAAAATATGTACTGTTGCACGCGCTTTAGAGGGGTCAAAGTAAATTTCTTCTTTGTCGCGTAATTTCTAACACAAAACATGTCAAAGATGTGTCATAGCTGGCCAAACGTGTTATTCTAGATATCTTCGGATGAGGGAAGGTGAGAACTTCCGATTGATCTGTGGGAAAGTGAAAAATTTACATAAATGCGTGAATTGGTAAGATGTCCGTTGGATATTTCCTCCTCTCGTTACAACTATAAAGGTCAATCCCATATTGTTCCCGGAATGATTTATCAATAATTCGGTCAAGTAATTTTCATTAAGATTTTGGGGAGGTTCAATAATCAAAGTGTCGCAGCGGTTATTAGCTCGTATATCAGTAGACAGCTGCCAATGATGGCAGTTTGACCTCTTGCTGTCTTCGTCTTTCGTGACGAAGAGACTTCATTGGCAAGGGGCGACCGTACCTTGTCTTATATGATCAATTATCTACTTCTTGTTTTGACATTTAGGAAATAACTTTTAGATAACTTGAGATTGAATACGGTTGCGAGCACAACTTGATCGTTTATAACCGAGGGATGGAGCCAACCCTTGATAATTAAAATAACAAACATCGAGAAAGAGGAGGAGGATTTTGCGCCTTTACATCATTAAGCTATCATTGACCAAAAGATTTATGTCTGCAATGGACACTATTGTCCACTGGAATTCTTCAGTAGGTAAAAAGATAACAATCAATGTATCTCTTGTCACATCGTCAAAAATGGGATTTCTTCAAGGTCTAAACTTGCGGAAAGGTATCGAGTAATCGGGTTATTAACAGACGAACGCGTACGTATCGGAAGCTCTTTGCTGTATTGATCGAATGTATTGAAAGTTGTCCGGTAAAGTGGTCCTTATGATTGCTACAAACGAAATAAAGACATAACAAAATACAAGAAATGTTTGGAGGGTTGGAACATTGACAGCTGAAGTGATGCATCTGTTCTCGCGTAACAAAAGTGACCCAAATGGAGACACTGATTGATTTTTCTCTGTCTTTTCACAAAAAAAAGAATTAGTTGATATGTTTTGCTGAGTTTTTGGAATGGGGATGGTGTGAAAAAGGCAGGTAACGGAAGCGTGAGATTTAATTGAGATATACTCAAAAACCAAAATGGGGAAAAAATTCATAAGTAAATTAACTGAATGATTAAATCAATATTTCGCACTATTTTTAAGTAAGTATACAAAAATAAATACAGATTCAGACTGGCAATTTTAATGGTTATCGCTTATCGGTAGCTAAATGTAAAATATTTTATGAAAAGATCATTCATTTTACAGCTATCAATGAATGCAGTTTTCGTTCAATTCTCAAAATGTACAGTCTACAACACGGAAAAAATTTGAAAAACATCAGCAAATCTCCATAAGAGAGAAAAATATTCGTGATTTTATTAGATTTTTACTCGTAAATAAAAATTAGTTATTTAAATATACAGCGTGTCATAGGATAGATGAAACGACTCTTGTAACAAATAAAAAAAAATTAATTTGAATTTCAATTTTTGTAGTCTAGTTCTGCTTAGTTAGAGACTAATTTGTAACATAATTTGAGTTTTGAAAAATCAAGTATACCTTGGAAATTCAAGAAAGATTTATGTTTCTATGGAGTGATCTAAACCCATATACCAAATTTCAAAATTTTTCAAATTTGTTTTTAAAAGTGAAAAATCCATAGTCTTCTGATAGATAATTTTGTAATACGGTAATTATGACTTCTCATATTTTTTTCATATACTTTTGTGAAATCAACTAATGTTACTTTTAAATGTAAAATATCTTAATCGGCCGATGCTTTTGATTTTGATTTTAGACAACTTTTCTTAATAATTTTTTGTCATATTTGTTACACAAAAGGAACTTTACTGAAATACAGTTTTTTTTTCAAATTTCCAAGGCATATTGGATTTTTCAAAACTAAAATTATATGACAAATTAGTCACACTGTACAAAGTGTCTCCCTTTTTTTGAGCATTTTCAAAAACAGTTTTTTCACTATAAATGAAACACTTAGTATTTTATAATATTTTTAGATTCTATTCTATTCTAAATCTTTAGATTCATTTTACAGGGTGTTCCATTAGTATCGTAACGAAAGATTATGGCGTTGTAGTTGACTTTTAAAAAAATGTAAAAAAGGAATGTCAGTTTTTGTTTTGTGTTGCAATTTTGAAAATATTTCTATATTATTCCCACTTCCGTTTTGACCGGAATCCTAAGCATTTTCTTTTTTAACGAAACTTTTTTTTTTATTTAAATTGGTCATGAGTTGTTTGAGTTATTGACTTCTTTTCCAAAAAATTTTTATATGTAACTTTTCACAAAAAGATTTTATTTATAGAAGTATTGTTTCTATGACTACTTACCTCGTGATAGAGAAGTTGACAATAAAGTTGACTACAAAGGTTTCAGTCATTGGACAAGTAGTCATAGAAACAATATCTTATTGCGAAAAACTCAGGTAATTGAATAATTATTCAAAAAAACATCAAAAAACTCAAAAGTCATATTAAATAAGTATAGTTTATGATAAAAAAAAAGAAAATAAAAAACAAAATCAACTGCCTAATCAAATAGAAGAAGTTTTTGATGTTTAAAGTACATTAAAATTGACATAAAAAAACAAAATGTTGGTCGAGATAATTACAAATTTTTTTTAAGAATATTATGAATTGTTGCAAATGGAAAAAATTGTGATTAGATAGATAGATTAAAATATATAAAGATAATCTGAGAAAAATTTTTTTCACGATAAAAAAGTTTTTGAGTGAATGATATGTCTTTATTCACGTGAACTATACTATAACTATATTTTTTTCAGTTTCGTAGAATAACGACTTCTTAGGTAATTTATTTACGAAATCTTAATATGAATAAAAATCATCAACCATAGCAACGAAAATTCCAAGGTAGTGCAGATTCTTATTTTTTTAAATTTTATTCGCGATGTCAATGACAGTGTGAATAAAATGTTTTGGTTTATTTTATTCATCCTTCTGATTAAAATGTCATTTTAATAGTAAGATTTTATAAACAAAATGAGCATTTTAATCATTGGAAATGGAAAAAAATTATTTGGTGAGTTGATTGAATACAAAATATTTAAAGCACGTTATTTTAAAACCCCCAGTTTTTTGTTGCGTTTTACTTAGCGCAGGAAATAGAATCAACCTCACTATTTTTGATTTATTAACAGACTTTTTCATTTGACGTTCTTCAACCAATGAAAAAATCTCAATTTCAGACATTTCTATGGTAACAACTAGTAATGATTCCATCGAATATTATACTAGTTCTTAGAGTGAATATTTTTAACAAATGAAAATCATTCTTCAAACTTTACTTACAGCATCAATAATCCCTATCATCTCACTTCACTTAACATCGTAATTCAACAAGATTTTGAGAGTCTAAACAGCTAATTACTGTATTGAAAGCCATTTATGTGAGACGCTTTCTGACAGTCAAAATAGCGCAATCATAAATAGCTTGATTTATAAATTATTTCATTTGGGTTCGAGAGATTTGATGATCTGCAGATCATTTTTCCGGTGCTGCAACTCATGTACAACAGCGCTTTCGAATTCGACTCGTGCAAGCACTCGTCCCAGTGTTGTTGTTGACATTCGTAGCATCACCACAAAAATAATCGGCATAACATTGACTACTTGTATTACATATGAAAATTTTATTCCACACTTTGAAATCTGTGGCCGGTTTTTACATATAAAAATTTTGAGTTTCAAGGAGTGTTTTAATTGTATAAATTATTAAATTTAAAATCAGTTTTTTTTTAAGTTGAGGCTTTTAGTAAAATAATGTTTGATGGCATCACTAAAATTCAGATTTCTGTTGTGTTTTATTCACTTATTCAGACTTCAATAATTCAATAATCATTATCTAATGGAATCTTTTTTTTTTGTTTAGGTAAACCCGATAGAAAAAATCTTCACCATTAGTGAATTCTGTGTTCATAATGCCCTCATTTTCAATAGTGTTTCAGACTTAGTTTCTGTATAAACATTCTAAATAATATTAGATTTGCAAAAAGAACTTGCACTAGAGAAAAAAAATTGATAAGGTATCATATGTTACATACTTAAGCGATTATAAAATATTTACTATCACTAAAAATGTCTTTAAGCACCAGTGTTATCAGCGAGGTTAGAAACTGAAAAATCGCAATATACAGGGGGTGACACGACGAGGTTCCAGATTAGGATTTAGTGCTGTTTTAAAATTAGATAAAGTATAGAATTGATTTTTATGAATATTTGCGAAGAAATGATCGTTAATAATTTGCACCCGGCTTTCGAGGACAAGAATGTTACGAAACATTTTTTTGTTAAACATACATTTTAGACGATTAATAAAATTGATGATTCAGTTTAAGTCGAGATCTTGTAGAGATTAGACGTTAAGTTGATAGATTTTGCTGTTTTTGTTATTAATCGAGTTTAGTTCTTTGTTTCACTTAGTCGCGTGTTTGATTTAGTGCTGAAATGTTAAGTGAGCTCTTGAGGATAAAAAGTGGCCGAAATAGGAGGAATCATCAAGGTAGGATTTCTTAGCTTCTAAAAGAACCTCGTCATGTCACAATCTGTATAATAATGTATAATCGCAGATAAGTACGCAAAAGCTTTCAAAATACAAACATTTCTCTGCTATATTGCTGTAAATATTTTCTTGCTTAAATTTATTGTATCACTAAGTAGATATTGAATATTCAGTTTTAAGAAAAAAATATAAATATATTATAAAAATATAAAATTGTCAAAATCTTATTTTTTCTTTGTAGTCTAGACGTTGATGTTTTTTTCAATTGACTCAATTTTGGTATTCAGTTGGCTTAGAATCGTTATTGTGAAAGAATTATCGCGCATTTACACGTTGGAGCTTTAGGTCAACAAAAGAAGAGGATGTGAGCATGTCTAAGCCCTCGGGATAGAGCTTTACCATGTCGATGTCAGTTCTAACCCGACGGGCGGTCCTTTTCGAAGGTGTCAACTATCCCATGATCACTTATTCCCATCCTTTTGCTATCATACTGTGACTATATTTATTGTAGTGTTGTCCAAATCGTCACAATCTCTCATCCGTAGGTAAAAACGGTAGCATCTTTGAATTTCGCCGAAAAATTTTCTTTTGAATAAACTATTGTCCAATTGAGATTCGTGATGGAATGTCATTTTTATCAAAGGACATTGAGAAATTCTAACAATTAGACACGAGATAAATTAAGTCATTATTTTGGGGTTGGAGTAAGGATGATGTATGTATGTAAAAGGGTGTAAAAAGTCAGTGAGCGTCAGGTCGGATGGCCATCAAAGGGTGGTATGGACTAGGCGGCATCTGTAGGGCTAATTAAAGCATTCATCAACTGCTTCTTCGACGCTGTAATCAATTTTTTACCAAACTTTTCTTTCTTGCGACATTTTACTAAAAGTTTCTTCTCGCTGTTTACATTTGAAAAATTTAATATCGTACTCACCTAACTCACCTTATGAAGTTCATTAATTATTCGTGGATGAGGGAAGTTTTCTTTCAGTTGTGAAGGAAATTATGCGAGCGAGAATTTGGCGCGCCGTCTGTTCGGAAAAATCAAGGGAAATCAACCGAGAAATTTGCAGCTGACTTACTAAGCATCTTTGAACATTGATGACTTATGGATTTCTGAAAATTTGATGTTCAGAAAGAAACGACAAGAGCTTGGGGATTAATTAGATCAAAGTTGATTTTGTAGAAAAATCAAAACTCATTTGCATTGCCTTCATTACAAAGACATAAACATTTTAATTGCGGTTTGCCGACAATAAATCATCTCGACAAATTTAATTCGCGCATTCATTTTTCATTCAAAACAGTGATTGATGACAATTTTAATAAAGATGGCAACAATGTATTGACTTAAATCTAATCTTAGTTAAGTAAATCAGTAGTTAAGTATTTAAGTGCTGCCATCTTTCAAAGCTTTTAATAATTTACCTTTAGCAGGTGCACAGGTGACTTTGATCGATAATTCTATTCGTTTATCAATTTGTCCACTCGGCGGCGCCACTTTAATTAAATTTCCTTTAATTAGTGCAGTTTTATCACATCTACTTTTTTTCCTGATTAAAATGCAAAACAGTAAATGGGTTAAATGTAATGCAAAGCAATTAAGCAGTCAAACACACAACATAACATTATCGGTGAAGGCAATTATCAGAAGACGTATATTAGAGTAAAAAATGTCAATAAATGCAATTAATTAAATAAATCATGAGCTTGGAACAAAACAAGAAAACAAGGAGTTGAGTAAAATATGGATAGAAAGTACGATTATTGGAAAGTGTGCAAATGGTCGTGGTCAATTCACACGCAATGCTTGTCTCTGTCGTCCTTTAAAATCGATCTTGAGGCGTTCGACTGGAACGGATACATAAAAATCAAATCGGAGAGTTGGAAGCGAATGGATTATCAGGGCGTTATCAATTATCGCCCGATGCACGTTACAGCATCGAAGGGGAGAAAAACGGATAAAAGAATATTCTTAAATTGGAAATCTGAAAAATTTGTTTTTTATTTTTATATATAATTGTGATATACAATTTTTTTCTCAAATAAATAATAATTATTTTATATCTTTAACTTATACTCACATACGTGAATGTGAAATTAAAATGTGATTATCTCATTGCTATCAAGTGCATTCTTGATTATTTCCAACATTATTTTCTTAGCTTTATAAGTGCTTCGTAAAACATGAAGTAAAAATTTGTCTGAGTTGTAATTATTTATAAAAAATTAAAAATGTTTATAGACCGATAAAATTACATAATTTGCCTGGAATACAATCATTGACCTGACCTAACTACATCGATTACAGTGTGTGGAGTTTATTTTTAAATTTCTATAAGTACAATACATTTATTATTGTGCTTATCTAAAGCGCTATCGCTATAAAAACAACTACTCCTTTACGCACAGATAAAGTTAAAGTAATTTATAAGCAAAGCATCAGAGACTTGAATACTTAAAGTTTCTGTACATTTTTGAGTAATAACAATATCACGTAGCACAGACGTGAATTTGCGTTTTACAAATTTTTGACTAAGATATTGACTAAAGTTATAAATTATTCGGACATTCGGGCTCATTAAAGAGAATAAATTGTCTGATGATTTATAATAATTGTGGGTGATGAGGTGAATAATTTTTATTAGACTTTTTAAAAAATATTATTTTGGTAATGGTGAAACGCAGATGCAATTGGGTAGTTTTTGGCGTTGATTATGATTAATTGATTAATTCCAAAATCTTATTTCTATTGAGGATTAATTGCGTCTTTGGATACAAATATGGAGAAGTAATTAATGCGGAATATTCCAGAGTACTGTATTAAGTTTAATTATGATGGAATATTTTATGCCTTGATATATGTCCTTTCTATTTAAAAAAAAAAGACATCTGGTGCCTGATCTCTCAAAATTATTATTTAATTGTCAATTTTGCAGATTTCAAAAAATACTTAAGAATAGAATCTTAACTAATTATTATTATTATTTGTATAATAAGACACTGCTTTTCTCAAGTAGAAGTATATCAATCGTAAAAATTATTAATTATAAACAGAAAATTTAGTTTAAAACAATACATTTTTCTAATTTTGATTTAGTAGTAGACAAAGGTATGGGCACAACATATGTTAAAAAAATTTCTATTTTATTTTTCACAACTTTTTTAAATTCTTTAGTGATGATTTCAGAAAAATTATACATTTTTATTTTTTTTGCAGACAGAAGCGTCAGCAGATTTTTCTAGGACGCGACTTATTTAAAAGAATTTACTTTGATGATTTAATACATTTATAAGTAAGATATTGAAATGTTGCGCAGATTTTATAATAGACTTTGTAATTTTAACATCACCTGTAGCTCGTTAATGAGCTTTATGATTCAAATTAACATATGTGGATGGACCAAAAACGAAGTTAATTTTTACGTTTTTATTTTTTCTTTGCTCTATTAGAGCGTAACGCAAATCTACAAAAACGATTTTGGAATGAATTGTCAAAGCATTATCAATTACTGTTCCCCTTATGAAGGGTGCGAAGACATGATTTCTTCATCTGTTAAGGTGCCGCTTCAAATATTAATTGTCGTGTTGGCTTCTTCAGCTTCTGTCGGCAATTAAACTCCGGTCATGTTAAGGGTCGAAACAAGGGCGTGCGGTCGACGAGGGTTCACTCTAATTGTCGGAAGCAGCCGCCCTCGACCCCTAATGGCTAGATCCTTAATCCGTCGTTATACATCCTGGAAAAGTGACAAACATGAAAAGAAAATTCCGCTTTCTCACATCATAAATAATTATTTATTTATTATTTTTTTTTAATAGGTAGTAGCAGGCTCGGGCGTCCGAGGTTGGTTGGACGGTTCCAGTGAGCACCAAAATTGGCTAAAGCTGATAAGAAATTGTGATAATAAGAATGCAGCTAATATGCGGTATTATCTACAAGGAGGACAAGTAAGTACTATATAAATACAACAAGATGGATTTTCTCCTATCTGTTGTTATTATCAAGTCTATTATAAATAACTTTCGGTTAAAAAAATATCGATTGAAAAACTCTCCTGAGGCAAGGTTAAATGTTAAACGAATCAACTAATTATAACTCAGTAGAGTCTGGTGGTGCTAGATGCAAATTATAAAAGAATGAGCCTTTCGAAAGAGCTTTAAGCAAGGTTGAAGCTAAGATAATAGAAGAATTTTTCTTTGAATTGTTTATAGAATCAATAATACGATTCACAAAGTTTAATAAAACACACTTCACGCATATCGTGTCATCAAAATCTCATTTTACACTCATAAATTAATAATTGTATTGTTAACCATAGAGAACTGTGTATGGAGACTCCATCACGCGACATTTGCTGCCAACTTTCATCAATTTTTCAGAGTGGAAGTCAATAATCGTTAACACGTTTAGTTAGCGCAGACAAATTAGCCCACAACGGTATAAAAACAAAAATAGAATACATGGAAAATTTATAACAATTTTAATCCTTTTTAAGCTTTTACTCTTGTTGATTTTGCAAAACCGAAGTGAATGCTAAGTAAATTTGTCGACTTTAACAATTACCATTCCTTTAGACGTCTTAACCGACCTAAACAGTAAAATCAAAGAAAGCGCAATCGCTTCACGCCAAGCCAATTTTCTCCTTATTATAACAGAAAGGATTTTAGCGAAAAAAAGCTCGCTACCTTTTATGTAATTGAAATAATAACATACAACTTGTCAGCGTTTTTGTGCTTGAAAGTTTGCATAAACGTCGCTTTAGGCTCCTGATAATTGGTTTAGGTTTCTCTCTAAACTTGTCACTTTTTCTAGCTATGGTACGAGACTATTATGGACATCCCCGATGGGGCCGAGATGGTCCTGGGTGCCAAAGAACCTCTAAATTTACAAGACATGTTTGGAGACTCAACTTCAGCTGATGAGAAGTCAGATCGTGAAACTGGTAAGTTTCGCCACAAACATCCCCATCAATCATCTCATTTCGCGTATCATGACGCAAACTCCATCTGTCTGTCGCCCATTACTCATAATAAACACCGTACGACCATAAATAACATTTGACGCCCTGTACACGATATGACAACTCTATATATCGGGAAGGGTTTGAACCTACAATAGCCGTGGTAATCCGGACACGGTCTTGTCACGTGACCATTGTACTATACCTCCCTTTTGGAGCTATTACCGTCAAGCGAATCGATTTGGTCAATTTTTGATTTCTCTCAGAATAAAAATTTCCGAAGTAACGGTCAAAATCACATCCTGTTTTTTTTATGAATAAATCACCCTTGATTTCATCCAATTATTATGTCAAGTGGAGTCAAGGGTTGCTGATGGAGGGCACATGCCGGATATGGTCAGCGTCTTCCGGTTTGTCGTTGGAAAATCAAAATAGCGAACGCGTGCTACGCTTCACAGGAGCGGACGGAATCGGAAGCCACAAGAAATTGGGCCTCTCACCTTAGGCTACGGAGAATCGACCCATTCCAGGAACTAGGACACTTAACTGAAATCCTTTTTTTTTTTTTTTTAATTCGAAAACGAATTTGTGAATCAAGAGAACATACAAGAAGGAATTCCGTCGATACAGAAATTGGATTCCACTTAGCGACGGATAGCACATTTTTGCATTGTAGCTGTTCGCCTGTATAAATCATAATTTTTGTGAAAAAAAATTCGCATAATTTGTTATTATCCTCTCCCGCCTCTGTACGCATCGTGCAAAAGCCATTAGCAGCAAATAATGAAAATGTGACACAACCCTACGCCGACAATGGTCCGTCACATCCCCGTAATAAATCCGATTAATTCCAGCTGCGCATTTTGCAAACAATTTTAAACTGACAACCCAACTAAACCCTTAAAAAACCCTTCATTGAGGGTTTGTAAAACATCTCGACTTATTCCGAGTCATTTGAAATTGAGAGATGAGATTAAAATTCGGTTACGAAGATCGAGTGATAACATGTTCAAGGGAAAGAGGGTGGAAAAAGCCATATGTTGTTGGCTATTGTTTTAACGATGAATTAAATGAGAGGTTAGAAAGCAGATGTCGGAAAAAATCAAACAATTGTGAGATTTTTTTGATAGAAGTGATAGAAAATGGCGCTTTTTCGGATATATCCAATCAGGTTAAAAGAGATAAAAGTTTCGTAACTTTTATCTCTTTAGATAAGCTCGTGCTTATCTAAAGAGATAAATAATGAATTTCTTGAAATTTTATTTTATTAATAATTTTTGTTACTTATCTAATTATAAACAGAAAGGCCGAGTTTTAAATAATTATTAGTTCATGTATAGGCGTGGAATATATTACAAATTGGAATAAATAATATAATAAATTGAACATTAAAATAAATTGAACACTAAACAGGTGGCTTAAATTTATCTAAAGTTTACGAATCTGATAACTCTTGGCATTGGACGATGTGAGCGAATTTTTTTTTTCATGTACTTATTTGAGAAAAATTTCGCAATCTTTTTTAATCTAATCAGTTACGATTGATTTTAGAGGAAAGTAGTGCGGTGATGCGTTGTTTAAATGCAAGTAGGTATTTATTTCCATACAACCTTCAATTAATCAAATTTTCAAACCCACAACGATGATTCTGTGATTTATCTGCATTGAGTAAGTGTTAACAATTAAACTCATCAGTAGCGTAACGACTTAATGGTGTGTGTATTACGATTGATTGCGTTACGTAAACGACTTAACACCTCTTTGTTGTTGTTGATGATGATGATGATTATTGTTTTAACGGACTTTTATTTATTCCCACACTTTTAATTCAATTGTATAATATTATAGACAGAATTCTGAATTGTACCGTATGGGTTGATGGGTGAGGAACCACCTGTGATGTCTTTGGTGCAGAACTGTAACGTACTTAAGAGACACCTGTTGTGCGCGCAATAGAGCTTGTAATTTTACATTTTTTTTTTTTCTAACTTAATTTAATTATTTTTAATTTTATCATAAAAATCTATTTTTTTCATCTCAAAAAAACCGTTGATAATAAAATCAGTTATCAATCACGTGCGAGGGTTAAATACAAAATTACCCTCCCTTGCCGGAAACCTCCCACCAAAGTTCAATTATTTTATTACAATCGGTATAATCTTGACAGGGTTAGTTAAAAAGAGACGAAGAGATATGAGTCGCCAATGGGGTGGCAGGTGGAGGTGCAATATGACTCGCTGACTTGATATTTGTTGTTGGTTAGTTTGTTAGTAGATTTGTACCTGTGGATTTAAACGGGGGTGAAAGTATTCAGTTTTTTTATATTGGGTTGAAAAATTCCTAAAGCTCGAATTGTGGATTAAACAATCGGTAATTTTTAAATTTTTTTTTATTTTGAGTTTAGAAAAATTTCTGAAGTGATATCTGTGGCCCCGATGATAAAATTTTCAAATACTGTAAATAAGGCGATAATGTTTTTTTTTTTTAATTTTTTCCAAATTTTATTTACAGAACTCTTCAAATACTTCGTCAATTTTCACGTTTTATTATTTTTATCTTAAATTCATTTTTTTTGAACAACTTAAAATTATGAATATTTTATTTCAATGAATAAGAACGATTCAAATCTCAAAAGATCCAACTTATAGCAAACAATTGTCGAAAATAGTTTTTTACCAAGGAACTAACAAAATTTATTTCAGTTTCATGTATTGAATGTTTTTTGAAAATTTGGGGATAAACATAAATTCAATTTTCATTTGTAATCAGCAGATTTTTTCGTTGATAAATAAATCAATTTTTTGTAGCATCTCAGCATAGTGGTACCGTCGACGACCATGAAGATGACGAAGAGGACGAATCCGAAACTCGTTGTTGCGTGTGCGATCAACCCTTTACTGATGTAGATAAGTAAGTAAATATTAACATTAACAAAAACCATAAATTTATCGAAAACCTAAAGTTTACGCAGTTACCTGTTTGATTAATAATTCATTTAATCGGTCGGTTCATAGGGTTCTTAATTAGTAATTACTCTTTTATCATAACTGTTTATCGCTTGGAATGTATATTTGTGACAATAGTAGCAAACGTGACGTGATGCTCCATTCCATGTTCTGTTTTATTATTTATAAATTGTATTGTAATGGTCCCTTGTTTCATTATCTCTTTATACGGTTTTAATATCTACCTCTTCAACGGTTGTTTCAATATTTGGTTTGTTGATGGTCGTTTCATTTTCGATATAAACAACAGTCTAGAAATAAGAATGCTATTTATCATCATTGGCCTCTTCGTGATATTGAAATTGGTAAATCTAATTACTTTTCCAAACTTTCAACGATTACTTTTACCCTTTGGAAGCAGCACTCAAGACTAATAGTGGGAATAGCACCACTTGCTTCACCCTTCTTTTCAATAATTCATTAATTGACAATAGGAAGTGTTATTGATGATACATTAACGACACCTGCATTGCGTGTGCCATCACTATTATAAATAACACTAAAAAAAATCTAATTTTTCTTCAGATTGGATGAGCATCTTATTGTCAAGCACAACTATCGCAGAGACGAGTATAGATGTGATCTTTGTCCTAAAGCATACTCACATCGCCCATGTTTAATCAAACATAGGTCGGTGATACATGGAGAACATCGAAAATACCATTGTGAAAATTGCCCAAAGGTAAAGAAAATTATTCCAAGTAAATTCCAAGTTTTGATTATTTTTTTTTTTTTTAGATTTTTACTGATCCAAGCAATCTCCAGAGACATATAAGAACTCATCACGTGGGTGCTAGATCCCATGCTTGTCCCGAATGTGGCAAGACTTTTGCTACATCTTCAGGGCTGAAACAACACACTCATATTCATTCTAGTGTGAAGCCATTCCAGTGTGAAGTGTGCTTCAAAGTAAGAAAAGAAAATAAGTTTTTTTTTATTGTATGAGTTTTTTCCAGGCTTATACTCAATTCTCGAACTTGTGTCGTCATAAACGTATGCATGCTGATTGTCGCATGCAAATTAAATGTGTTAAGTGCGGCCAATCTTTTTCTACTGTTACGTCTTTATCCAAACATAAAAGATTTTGCGATTCGACAACACCAACACCTTCTTTAACATCACAGCAGCAATTGCCAATGGCTAGTAATAACCCGTTTTCAATGTATCGGCCAACTTGTCATTTACCGTTTTTTCCACCGCATTTTTCTCCTTATCCGCAGATTTTTCCTCCGTCGGGACCTCCGCCTCCTTTCATCAATCATTTATTGTTTAATCCTTTACCTAAATTGAAAACCGAAGAAGAAGGTTCTCCGTCGAAGAAAACTAAAGCATTGAGTCCGGAAAGATTTTCTCCAGTAAAAGAAAGATTTACACCGCCGCGTGTTCCTTCGATTTCTGCAAAAATTAGTCCTCCTACAGCTGAAGAAGCTAATTTAACTCCTTCTCCTGCCAGACCTAATCATTTAATGATGAATCATCGGGACCAAACTCAAGAGGATTGTCCAAAAGATTTGTCAAGAACTAGTGAAACTAAAACACCGCAGAGTGTTAGTAGCGAAGATGGTGACCAACCTTTAGATTTGAGTATTGGTTGGAAAAAATCACGAATGGTTCCACAAGACAAACCTATAATTAAACACGAAATTCGCGATTTACTTCCAAAACAAGAAGATAGAATTGAAGTGGTAGATGTTGAAGAAGAGAAGAAAGAAGTCACTCCTCCGATGGCTTATCCTCGACCTATACATCCCATGCTTTTGGAGATGTACAGACCGAATTTTTCTAATTTTCAGCAGAGTAGCGACCGATTATTACATTCTCCTTTCGGTCCTCCACGTTTCCCGTTTTTGCAACCCCATCGCATTGATATTCTTCGTCCTGGGCTTCAGAATTTCGGAGGTAAACCGTTTCACGACATGATCCAACAACAAACTCAAGGAAAAATGAAAGATAGGTATGCTTGTAAATTCTGCGGGAAGGTCTTTCCTCGTTCGGCGAACTTAACACGACACTTAAGGACTCATACGGGAGAGCAGCCTTACAAATGTCGATATTGTGAGCGTTCTTTCAGCATCTCCAGCAATTTGCAAAGACACGTTAGAAATATTCACAATAAAGAAAAACCGTTTAAATGTCCACTCTGTGAACGATGTTTTGGACAGCAGACTAATTTAGACCGACATTTGAAGAAACACGAAGCTGATGACGGAAGTGGAGGAGTGGCAGTTGCTGACTCACCTGGAAGCAGCAATGAAAACGAAAGAGAAGACGCGTGTTTCGACGAGATTCGGTCTTTTATGGGCAAAGTAACGTATTCTGGAGCTGAATTCAATCAAACAAGGATTTTCACACCTCCTTCACACAACGTGATCGACGTAGTGGGAAAAGATGATGACGATTCTGAAGCTTCAATTGACGATTTTAATAAAGTGGAAGAAGAAGTGTTGAATAACAACGATCAGACTATAAAAATTTCAACTTAGTGACTCAATATCTAGAAATTAGTATTATTTATTGTAAATACGGATTCAATTTTTCAAGTTCCTACACGAATTTTGTCAATTTTTGATCACTTTCCTTAGTGCACTGACTAAGCAATTTGGCACAAAACTTTAGTTTTGGATTACTCATAAATGTCTTGTAAATTTGTGTGGTTATTGTTGTTTGTACATATATTAGGGCAATTATTTGTTACTTTTACTTGAAAAAAAAAAAAGAGATTTGTATAGGGAAATTTTTCTAAAATTTTAGAGTCAAATCAGCCAAAGTTACGATAATTTTTGTACAAAAACCTAAAAAATGCGCATGTTTAAGTTAGAAATAAACGTACTAGGTTATAGTTTGTTAATAGTTTATACTCATTTAAAAGTCACTCATATATTAGACACCTATATCACAGTGTAAAATAAATAAATTTATTACAACGATGATGTTTGCTGTTATTTAATTACAAATCTTGCTCGTGTTTTCACGGCATGAAGATCGCGTTTTAATAACGATTATTATTTTCGAAGATGTAACGATAAAATGGTTACATGTTGTTGCATCGACATTCCATAAAATACAAACTTCAAGATAATTATTTTTATTAGCGCCAAACCTGTTAATTATATAGTGAAATGTATCTATTTCATCAGTGATTTGATGTAACACGCAAAAAACAACACAGGAAACATATATTTACGACTGCAACAGCGACTTTCTGTTAAACGTAGAAAAGTGAACATATAATTCTCTTATCATTAACATAACTCTCTTGAACTTCCTCTTGTCATAATTATTAGAGACTACTCGTAAGCAGCAGCTGTACAACTGGCATACCTTAAATTGATTTCAAAACGTTTTCTATGCACTTAAATTGAAATGTTTCGTGACATTGAAGACACCTAAAGGTAATTTTTTCATTTCAATCGAAAGCTGCCCACTTAATTATTGACTCCTTGAATGGGCGTTGATTAAATTTCAATTGAATTATTCGTTTCCGTCTTCGTCTAAATTGAATTGCTGATAGTTTTTGATTAATCCAGTTAAAGGTCGAAGTGATGAATATTTGATTGAAGATTTGACCTGGAGGAGAGGAATGCACACTCATGCTGGGTTGAAAATGTTGGTAGTTTTACTTCTGGACTTGATGCTTTTGATTGATGGCAAACATTTGAAGGTGGTAATTAAAATGAAAGAAGAAGAAGACAAGAAAACTATAAATTATGTGAGGCTTATTTACTATTTTAATTAAGTTTCGAATACCATTATTTTCAATAAATGGAAAGCTGCAACTAATTTTTATCTTGTAGAATATCTTGAGTGGAAACTGATGACTGAAGATAGTGTATTGTTGGCTGTCTATGGTAGAAAGCTGCCTAAAGTTAAAAGAAGAGATGAATATGGAAAAAGATTATTTACTCAACTTTTGTTTTAAACCAATTAATTGAATTGAATTAATTTGAATTCCAAATAATATATTCAAAACTTTAAGGCTATTAACATTACTAATTACCGAATTTTATGTTTGGTATTGTTGGCTTTAAAGTGACCTTAGTTTTTGTCAATACTATTTATCAATTTTATGTCAAATTAATAGAAGTTGAACAGAATCAGCATCTTTAATTAGACATAAATTTGGCATCTGATTGATCAATTATAAAAATGATGCCATCAAAAAGTCAACGCTGAATTTTTCGGCAATTTGTATGTAAATTTTCAGTTTTTTGTTTTGCTTGCTATTTAATTTTAATTTTGATGCTAAGACTAGAAATGAGCTAGAACATTTTGAAATAGGTAATTTTCTGAAAGTCTCAGAATGCTAATTATTCGATCAATCTTCTTCAAAAATTATATAATAAGTATGTAGAAGAAAAGATGTTTTAGCTAGATAATTGCTTAAGTACAAAAATTTGTATCTTCACTTTTCCATTTCATGTACTTTCAAGTAATTATTCCAAGTGGATATGGAATAATAAAATTTTTATTATCAATTGTAATTGTATAGAAGTGGAGTACGACTCACATATTTGCTATCCATCAAACCAAAACCTCTTAACAAAGAATTGGCAAGTAACTCTATTAAAATCAATTGAAGACCATTTACTTTCACACACTTTAGAAAATACTAAATTAGCTTTTTACATGGAGAAGACCAAATTGCTTCCTCAAATTATCACACTTTCGTCATTGATTGAGTGATTAAATTTGATCGATGTGGTTTAGTTAAACCACACACATACTAAAATGATTCTCTATTAACTATTGTTGAATTAATATTATAAAAGAAAGCTCAGGAAGTCGGTGTGTTCGTCTATAAAATATTAATAACTAACAAAAAGTTGAATAAGGAAGACAATCATTCTTTTTCCTTCATCAGACCTATTTAATAAAGAACCATAACTGACCAATCGAAGGAAAAAAAGATTTCCGGTTGATTGGTGCGATGAAACGGTTCAATATCTAAAGTGCCTTGTTGAATATCACACCCAATACTATCACAGTCACATGTCCTTGGTGACGCAAGTCCGCATCGGGCTACTGCGGTGAAAGTGACTACACCCACCCCACCCACCGGTGTGCGTAACGTTCCATCCATCATGGGATTGCTACTGGAAACCCTTTCAAGAAATCAAAAGTTGTTGTATAAATGGCAGTACTAAAAACAAGGCCATTCTTTGATTTTTTCGGGACTATTGTTGATCTTACCGTAATTAATTCTTTTTTCTTCGTTTTGACCTCCATCACCTTACCGTGAGTCTGCTGTAGAGCGGGCGTGGATCGTTCAGATGCATAGCGAGAGTGAAGGGTCACAATGTAGGTCAGATGTTGGCACGCGAACACCACGAGTCTTAAGCACGCGATTAGATTCTTCAGGTCCAAACACATTGCCAAAGCTTGAGACTCTACATAAATCGATGGATTGCGTTTGCGAAACACATCGATGTATGTGTAAGGGTCGAGTCTTTATAATGTTATGTAATGGAGCCACACCCAAGGGAAAGTACCGGAACAGAAAGGAACGTCGCATATGTTGATGCTGATTTTATGCACTGCATCCATGAAATTAATTCAAGTTTTGGTGCAAAATTGTTTGCACAATATTATCCAACATTTCCACCAACTTATCTAAACAACTAATTGTTATCCATCGAGCGTGCCGTATGAATACATACAACTAAAGATAACCATCTCAACATCTTGCTGATGATAATTGCATTGTATTCGACCACCTGCTTAGCTTTATTCTCCTGTCCGATACACAATAAACGTTTGTTTCAGAATAAGAGAGCTCCTTTAAACTCAACAACCGGAACACACATAAAGTCGATCGTAGCCGTTTAACTTTCAAAAGAAGAAAAAAACTAATTATCTGCACATATAGCAAACACGAAAATTGTTCCAATAACTACGACACATAAATAATAATGCAATTAATGCTTTCATAGTTTTAATCGACACCTGTGAGGTCTAAAATACCATGAAGGAATTTTTTTCGTTCTTAATGTCAAAATTCTAGATTGTTAGTCATTTCTCAAAGTGAGGATTGGATTTATTCTTTGAAAGGTTAGATGAGAGATAATTGTGGAAGAGTTGTATTATATTTATCATCGTTTTAATTAAGTTCGAATTTTTTACATTTTCTCTAGCGCGGAATGTGAGCTTTTAATGATAATGATAGTAAAATAATCTATTTATTCACATGGCTATAAATAACAAGAATAAAAAAATAAATTATCAAGAAACTCTTATTTATTCTTATTGATATCTAATATCTATTTTTTTTTAATATTAATCCTTGAAGATTTTTTTTTGTAATCATAAGGTACCTTCAAAAATCACGAATAGTTTTTATGAATGTGTTTATTTTTTTCGCCAATTAATAATCACATATTGCGCATTCTTTAAATAAAAGAAATAAATCTAAATACTTATAAAAATATTTCGAATAGTCGTGCGACGAATTAAAAGAAATAACCTTGTAGGTAATCATTCGCATAATTTTTGTAATTTTTAGGTCATTACCTTTTATGAGAGTCTAATTATCAAAGATCCAGTCGAGAAAATTGGATACATTTTTACGCAAAAAACAACGAAATAGTGGATTATGAGCATTTGGAATATATTTTGGCAATTACTTGAACCAAAAGAAACTAAGTCAGATCTGAATTTCTTTCTTTTAATCAGTCAGCGTGTTCATCCACTATTTTATTGTATTTTGAAAAAAAATTTTAGAAATTTTTTTTTCAAATAATAACAAAAATTGCAAATGATGGGAAGCCAGGATTAAAGAAAACATCTAAAAAAGTAACTAATATCGAAATTTTAGGACCATACGTAAAAATTTCCTTTTTTTTCAAGTTATACTCAATGGAACCAACTGTTTCAAAATATCATTTGTGATGTTCCAACGTTTGTTAAATTTTTTCTGAAGTGACAAAAAGTTTAGTAATTCTAGACGTTTTTTTAATGACATATAAGATCACCAGAAAATTGCGCTTGAACCGTTGCGTGTCAATTTGCATTAAGATTAAACTGACCATCCTTCAGCTTTATATATCACAGTTGGTAAATCAGAAATTGTGGTCAGTGTTAAAGCTGATGGCATTTCTAGTAAAAAATTAAATGTTACTTTATAATTGTTTTTGTTCCATACAGTAAGTAGTTTTTTGACCTCATATACCAACAGTGTCCAACTTTGCACTTCTCAGTGCGATCTGGGTCAACCAAAGTTACACTTGACCCTCGATAATCCTCCTCCTCCTCCTTCATCATGTCGAAAGATCATCGCTAGCACGTACCATCAGGTAGCCGATGGTTAAAAATGAGGTCATTTCAGCCACACCTCGATGAGGCAACCGCGAGGCGAGACAATGAATGGTGACTTACGGCCCCTTCACACTTACTCGGACAACAGAACCATCTAAATTACCAATCTAACGGCCACTTTATGCACATGTTTCTCTCGTATGTGTGCTGATCTGATTGGAAGTATTGGAAGTAAACTGGTTGTTGTAGTATCGTTGGCGGTTGTGAAATTTCAATTTGCCAATCTAGACTTCGAACTCTTCGTAAAATTGCAATAAATGCCTTCCGTGTAATTTGTCCTCCGGATGAAGAAAATTTGCATAGGGTAAGTGCTAATCAAGACTAAGCTTCAATGCTATACCCTCTAGGCTATGGATTCCTACCAGCGAAGGCGGAGAATATTTATTCAAATAAACGCAGGGATGCTGAAAATATTTTAATCTTAATTAAGTTTCCTTTAAGACAATTTAACAGTTTTATGATTTTGCTTGGAGCAATAATAAAATCTGCAACTTTGAATAAAATGTATAAAATTTCAAATCTCTTTATTACTGATTCCATTGAATAACAGTTTCTTTACTTTGTCAGGAGCGGAACAAATCCATTCGACAAAAAGAGCAACAAAAGATTTATGACTTATAATAATCATATCTTGCGCAAACAACATTTATAATCAAAGAAAAACTAATAGCAACAATTATAACAAATTACATAATGGAATCGACTTCTAATACATATTCGCTTTTTCTTTTATGAATGTATATATGTATGAACGAGATAAAAATGTTCCCACGAGATAGTATTAACAATTTTCCTCGTTTACTTCTTTATTTGTCCGATGTTAGCAAAAAGGAAATATCAAGGTCTGATTTTATTGCAATAATAGACAATTTGATTAATGCCTGTCAATCTACCAAGTCAAAATTGTCAAAATGAATCTCACTACAAATTTCAGTAAATCAACTTTGATGTATGCAAATTCTTCATCTAAAAATTTAAGAGAACTAAGATAAATCGATTTTAAATTGTATATTAGAATTTTTAGTAGCGTGCTTATGTAAAGGATATTAACGATAACGAACAGCACGTTCTACTCTTAATAACTAGCAATTTTTCTTGCACAATATGTAATTAGGATGACACGCGAAAGAAGTTGAATCCTTTTTGTCTAGATTTCCCGATCAAATTTGATGAAATTGACCAAGACTTGTAGCCTTCTTCATTCCAACACGCCCATCATTTATCTTCTCTATGCCCATGTACTAGCACTTAACCATTTCGATTTACTCTTAGGCAATAGATCTTCGCGTGTGGTGAGCGCGTCCGATCGTTTCAATGCAGCGAAAAAACTCCTATAGCATAGCGGATGCTGATCTAATAAATTCTTGCTCAGCTAGTGGTAGGTTAGGTAGCAACCGGAGGGCAATAACCGTATCACCATTGACCACCTACACGAGATAAGGTTATGAAACAAGTGGACATCAATCAAATTTTAATAAGAATCAAATGGTAAATTTTTATATCCGTTAATGTCATTTAATTTATGTAAAAATATATGGAAATTTAATTGTTATATTATCTGATTGATGTTGTTGACGATTTTTTACATTGTTGCGGATCTCCGGCTTACACTATCTTTGATAAACTTATTATTATGATGGAATTTCTCATTTTTTAGTGATGGTAAGTATAGGCACAAAGCTGTATCAGAGTGGGTGGAGACGGCTGGTTCATAAATATTCTAATTGCAAATATTCTAGACTGCACCAGAATATTTTATGTATGTCATTAAATTTTGTTTTTAAGTTTGCAAAACATTTAATTTTGATTAATTCACAGTTTAGTGGATAACATTTTTATTTCTTGTCTAGGATTATATTCAAAATAATGGAAAAAGGCTCACTCCACCTAATTGAAAGTTCAGCACATAAGCCCTAGGAGAATCCCCAAGTAAAATTTTTGTCTAATATTCAATTGAACAATTTAAGAACCAAACAAATTCAGGTAAAAAAGGAAACACATATTTCCCAATATTATTCAATGCGAAATTAAGAAATGAGAAATGAAAAATTAGGTGTCAAACTTTTTCCTACATTTATTAAAGTTGTCAATATTTCGTTTCTTCTACGACAGAATATGAAATATGCCATATTCGAATGCTGTTTCTCTGTTTTATCTGATAAGAGAGAGATAGAAAAATTGGAGAAATAGTAAAAAAGAAAAAGAGAGGGACACCCACACAGAGAGAGAGAGTGGGAGAGTGAATGAAAAAGACAGAGGGAAAATGGAAAAAGGGAAAGAAAGCAAATGAAAAAGAGAATCGACACAGAGAGAGAACAGAAAGAATAGAAAAAGAGAGAAACAATGTATATAATAGAATAGAGAGAAGGAGAAAGAGAGAGAATGACAGAAAGTGAGAGAATGAGAGAAAGTGTGAGAATGAAAGAAAGAGAAAAAGAAAGAATGGGAGAGAAAGAGAAAGAGAGAAAAAAACAGAAAGAGACAGAATAAGAGAAAGACAGAATGAGAGACAGAAAAAGAGAAAGAGAGAAAAACAGAGAGAAAATGAAGGAAATGAAAGAAAGAAAGAAATAGAAAGAAAGAGAGTGAGAGAGAGAGAAAGATAAAGAAACAAATATATAGATAGAGGTAGATAAAAAGGAAATAGATAAAAATAGATTGAGGTAGAAAAATGAACGTCAGATGTGTAATTTCATTCTTGAAAATTTTAGTGGCACAAATTAAAAAACGGACATAGGGCATGTCAATTAAACGTTTGTGCAGCCTAATCTTCGGCGCATCATATAACGCGCGTTAAGCTAACGCACGTGTATCCTTAGCATTAAGATTTTACAACAAATAATCAAAGCATAAATTTACAAATTTCAGAGTTAGTTAAAACTAAAAGAAATTAGGTATGCTTGTATTAAGTACGCAAAAACGATTAAATTGATTTTGCGTAATACTTGAACTGTGAAATTGATTAGTGCTGCGTTAATTTACACTTTGTTATGTCAAAATTAACTTCGGTGTACTTCCAAACTATGAAAAAACAATTTTATGGTAAGATTGGAGGTGTTATTTTATACATTTGAGTTTGTCTAACAATATTGGATTTTAAATTAATATTCAAAGAGTGGTTCCATGAATATTTCTGTCTATACTTCAGCTACGCTACTGACTTTAGCCGTATAATTACAATCATTTAAAAATTTAAATGTATTCAATAATTATTCTGTAATGAGTTAAAACGTGGGTAATTTCATAACGCAGGTTATTGAACGCTGTCATTTGATTTCCTTGTTTAAGAATTTTCATCCCTTCATACACATTTGCCATTCATCAGTTGTAGTTGGCCATACAATCAAATCGTGCTTAAATGTAGCTTGTTGTCTTGATGTTCATATGTCGGTTGTCATGGCAAAAGGTGATGAGTTTAAAAGTAATCGGCCACCCACGACTCAATGTACAATAACGGTGGATCTAGTTGACAGAAACACAAGAAATTTTTCGTAACAGAAGCCAATGGTGCGATTTCTTTTTTTTTTTTTTTGGATATTTCTTGTTTAATTTCAATGCTAATTTGTTTAGGTGTATTTAATCGATTCTTGACAATGGTAGAGTACCGGATGTTGATGAAAGATGGATGCTTCGCTTAAGCAATCTAATGATTATAGGCTTCGTTTTGACGTTTTGAATGAAATCGTTTTATTGGTTATTAGAAGGTACTGTGAACGGATCTTAATTATATAGAATCTTTTCGTAACCGATGTTGCTTCTGATGGAACTATTATTTGAAGAAATTTCATTGATTCTAACGCAACGTAAACGCATACGGAAGTTTAAATTTAAAACCATTGGTCGCAGTAAATGCGTAACGTTTACTGTTACATCGAGTTAAGAAGTGTGAAATTTGGAGAAATGGAAATTTGGCGAGTGACAATATCTAATAAAAAAAAAAGAGGGAATGTAGAACAAACCACAAAGTTTGTAATTTGATGGTATTGTGATGGTGATTAAAATTAGGAGATTTGTGTGACGAAATTGTCAGAATGGATTAAGTAATTGTGGTCGATCCTTAGGCGGTTTTAACCTTCAAGCGACCACTAAAAAGTCGTTAAGTCCAAATTATTGGTTCAGACAATTGTAGGTTGCTTTTAAAACGTTTCGGTAATAAAGTTTTTTCTAATTATGGTGGATTCCTGTAATAGCAATGAAACACAACATTTAAGTACTGTATTAGTGAAGGTATGATGATAATGGTTGGGTTATCATATAAGAAAAAATGTTTTGAAATAGTCAGAGTGTGAGATTTTAATGGAAGGTAATCAGGAGAGGTTTTAAATGTCGATGAAAAAATAACAAGGTGGAAGATAATGAGTTTTGAGTAACATTTTTAATTATCACATTCTCATATTGCTTCCTGCTACTACTTTGTATTTATCTTAAAAAATTATTTGGGGAATTTGAAAGGAACAAAATGTGCATTTGACTTCTTCAAATACTTTCAGTGAATCTGCAAATGTTTTGTCAATTTGTTTCTGATATTGATAATATATTATTCAACGACCGCGTAATGATGGCTATTAATCACTAGAATGAAAGTTTAACACAAGCGTAGAGAGTAGTGTAAATCATTCAAGGGATTAACAGCCATTAAAGCACATAAAAATCTGAATAAAATCGCATCATTTTTAGATTTTTATGTTTAAAACTTCCAATTTGTGAAATATCGCTAGTACTAGATATTTTTTGAAGTACAAAAAAAAATGGCTTTGATGGAATATGTAACGACAGACAAAAAAATTCTGACCGAAATCGGATTCTCAAGTTTACTTTCGTAGAACATTTCTTGAGAAAAAAATAAAGCTATAAGTTCTACAAGGGTTTTGACGAAAACTTGAGTGTCAGATTAAGTTACTTGAAAAGTTTTAACAGGAACTCGTGTGTCGAACGACAAAATAAGTTTTTAGAAATTAAAGTGTTGTTGAAATTATAGACTCTATTGGTAATTAACATTTTTTTAATCTACAAATAAGTGCAATGGAGCTTAGAATTGTCTAAATAACATGTAAAAATTTTAATGCAGAACTACAAAAAAGTCTGCATGCAAATTTAACAACTAATATTATAATTATAAATTATTCATTCGCTTATAGAAAAAGCTGTTTGCTTTTAGAGTGAAATGGAACTGACAATTACAAAAATAAAAATGTAGACTTATAAATGCATAAGTTGATGTCAATGTTGTCGAAATCAGAATCACATCTTTTGGGAATTTGCAAAAAAAAATTGTAGATGTAAATTTACATTTTTACTATGAAAAAATTTGTAACAAAAGAGTACAATAGAAATCCACAAATAACAAAATTAAAATTGCTTTATTTGGCATTTTAACTTGATAGTAGTAAACATTAAAAACATGAGCCAATTAAAAAATAAATTACGTAAATTGGCACAAATGATTTAAAACTGTCAGTCAATTGATTGCAAACAAAATTCGTGGTGAATTATAATATTAAAAAATATAATAATAAAATTCGTAATTTGGATAAAGCAGATATTTTGAAAATTATTAAAAATTTAAATTCAGATTTAATACTTTCAATCTACGACGAAATAACCAAAACAGAAAATAATTTCGATAAAGATAAATAACGAAATTTTTAGCGAACATTTTAAAGAATTTTAAATGAATCTTTGAGAGATCCAATTTTCTAAATTAAAATTAACATTTTCGTGCTTTCGAAAATCTAAATAATTTAAATCCGGTCGAAGAAAGCAATTATTATCAAAACACAAAATTATCTAAACTTTTTTTTTCAACGTGATATTTTTTAAGAGAGAGCAATTTTAATTGTGTTTTTTGTTTGCGGGTTAGCGCTTTGGCCATCATTGAAACCCAGCACGCATATCAGCCTTCTTCCTTCACATCATCGGTCCAGCTACCAACGAGGACAATTTCGCAAGATCTGACTTCGATTTTTGTTGTTATTGGCAACACGTCACCATAGAAAGTCTAATAAACGAAATGATTCGACAACTTTAAACGATTCGATCATAATCGTAAAAGGCAAAAACAGAATGTGGTTGGTACTCTGTGTCTTGACGGCAGGTTTCACTTTCTGATAATAAATAAGATAAACCTTGGAAATGCTTACAATATAATAATGATAATAATCCAAGACGAATTCTTTTTCCACGTCAACAACTGTAAGAAATTGTCAGCAGTAGTTTTTGATAAAGTCTGTACTGATTTCCCACATCTAAATAAGATGTTGAAAGTTTAAAAAAATTATTTCTATAGTGCATAATCTATACTAAGCGCTGCTTTTGTGTATAGCCGACAATCGCTCCATAAATACTATTTTTCACTTACAACTTCTTCAAAAGAAGCCATGTAGTTGTGTTTGGATTTTTGAAGAAATTACTAATTTATCGCTTCGACTAGACTCTGACGTTAATTGCATTTAAAATGAAGCTGTTGGAAACATAATGAATTGCATGGAGTTGTTTAGATCTTCAAATGACAGTCGAAAATATTTTACTTTCTAGGAAATGGAAGTAACAACTCAATTAAAACTAATAGATCAGATGGATTTTTTCCCTAAATTTCCAAAATATTTGCAAAGAGTTGTTTTTTTTTTTTAATCATTGCTTAACGCCACTCCACTCTCCGACAATAAGATTGCGTCTCAGTAAAGTAGCACACCTTCAATAATTACTTGCGGTTACAATCGGATTTCTCGATGTGTATAAAATAGCATTACTAGGCAAAATTTTTTCTTGTGCGCGAAAATTTCAATGTCGACTGGCGGTTAAATCTAATGTTGACAAATAAGACGCAAACTTGTTGAATCATCTTAAAAACTTAACTATAGCCTTGAAAGGATTCTTTATTTCGTAATTTATGGAAGTGTTGTCACATAGTTTGGAAGGGCGTGGCAAAAATCGCACACGAATTTTGCCAAAGAAAAAAACCTTCAACAATATAACTATCACCTTGACGATGGTCTTTAGATAATATAATCCTTCATCGATTGGCTATGCGGTGAAACTTCCGCTTTAGAAACTTTTTTGGAAAATTCTGATTTAAATCTATCAACTAATTATGTAAATTGAGAATAACAGCTGCTGTGTGAATATCAATATCTTCATTTTACTACGAAAACAGATGATTGGTGTTGTTACTTATTAAAAAATGCTGTGGGCGACTTGTTATATCACGAGGTGTAATAATAGCAACGCAAGAATAATTTGATATGTGATACATGATAGATTAGGAATGAGTTGATGGCAAGTGTGGTTCGCCTGATGGCAATTTTCTACTTGTATTAAGAAATCACTCTATTTAAAGTTCTTGGCGTAGATTTAGAACAAAAATTGTGTGTGTGGTGATGCTGATAGTTAGATTTTTAATTAAAAGTCATTTGCATAATTTTTAAGATTAATTGTTTAGCTTAAAAAAATCTAGAACAAATTTGATTCTTGATTTGGATGCTGACTATTTTACGCAGCATTTAAAGCACATATGTGTTAGTTAAATTTATTTGTTTTTTGCAATCTATTTTATAAGGTCATCTATCATGTTATTAGGTTGTAAAAAAGTATTCTTGTTTGTTATCTCAATAAAAATATCATTAATTTATTTATTTGACAATGTCAGATTACTGGAATATAGGAAGTGAGTAGAAACTTTTCAAAACAACGGCTAAGAAAGTAAGCTTAAAGTCTGTTTGCAACTTGGGCATTTTGCAACTGGTGAAATTTGTTGTTTGCAGTTTTACATTATTCTTAAACAATTAGTGAAAGAACTGTATAAAACCAAAATTGATTATAAGTTTCAACTATCTAAAAACACACAAAAAGACCTTTGTGTATTACTTAACAATTGGCTCTCTCTTCCTTGCATATTGAAATTTCATATTAACGTTGCAATTTTGCGGTTTTGTAGAGTCGATCATCATTGATTTTCTTTTCTCTATGTAAGTTTTTGTGGTATAAAAAACAAAGTAATCACATTGAGAAATAGTTAAGGACGTGATGGAAAAACGCTGCATTTTTGCTCAATCAAAAATTCCATTCATTGCCTTCATACCGATTAGATTTTGTTGCGTAAATTTGCGTCCCCCCGTGGAAAATCGTTTCCCATAGCAAATTAAAATCTTTATTGAATGACACATTTTTACAAAATTTGTGCCAAGGTAATTGTGAGAAAATTTCAATTTTTGCTTGTATTATTCATATTCTAATTCTTGTATTAAAATTTCTCTTGTTATTTTTGGCGAAATTTGGAGAAACTTTAAATAAACCAAAAGGTAAAAATCGTTGAAACCCGCTTTGTAAAGGTCAAGATTGTAACCTGTCAAAAGGCGGTGTTGCTTTTTTTTCAACATCTCATCAACAATTAAAGTGGTTTTAATTGAAGTGAAAGTTTATTCTTTCTTATCTTGAAAATTTGGACTAGCTCCGGATTTTTCCGGACGTTGCTTAATCTCCCACATAAACAACATACATCTCTATCAAGTGGAACATTGCACACAGAAGCAATAACATAAATAAATATCGATCTGATTGAATAAATTTAAGCAATATGTCAACAAGACTCCTATCTTTAGTTATGCGTGTCTTTATTTAGCAACGTTATGGGCTCATATTTCTCGTAATATAACCTTTAGTCGAACGACGATTTATTTATGGGTTATTGAATATGGGCAGTGTCTCACCATCGATGTTCTCGTTCTGGCCTTATCCAACCATGTGGTACTTGCCATATTTATATCATAGAATAGATGATTAATTAAAAATTTATGTTTTAATCAGTTCGTTAACTTCCAAGACGGGCAAATAAGGACATGACGAGCTACGATGGACAAACAATCATAAAAAATTAAAACCTTTACAAAATCTAATCCTCATGGAAAAATATCGTTGTTACGTTTCAATCCATAAATCAAACCACATTAAATTATTGCATTATTAGAAAGGTTTTATTTATCGTACTTGCACTCTAATTAAACATCGCAACGACAAAATGAACTTTCCCGTGACGCAATTTCTATTCTGATGACAATGTTAACAACAGTGATGATGATATTTCGACTAAGAAGAAACCTTGATCCTGCTCGGACAAGTTAAACTTGTTGTTGGTGCAATCTGACGACATTTTTTTTTTTTATTATTATTTATAATGTAACAGTAGGTCAGCACAATGCAGAAATGTAATTGTAACCAGATGACATTTACCGGTAACGCCCGACGATTGCCTTAAGCTCTAAATATGAAGATCAAGCAGGTTTGTTTTGTAAATTTCAACACAAGGCGACGAGACGCGTAAAGGTCGCTGGTTTTTAGCGAGTCGGTGGTGGAGGAGTTTGTAAATTAGGGAATTGAGAATGTTATCAAACTAGGAAATGTGAAGGAGATATCTGGTTAGTTACATAACAAAGAAATAAAGTGTTTTGTATAAATTGCGCGTAATTTTAACATTATGAGATGTAATGCAATTTTTTCATTAGATAAATCAAATGTCAAAAAGGCTTATAAATAGATATTATACAAGGTGTTTATGCTAAATGTTTACAATAGCTAATTTTTTTATTTGACTTTATGATTTCCTAAGAAAAATTCGAGTGTTGATAGAAAAACATTTGAGCGTCTACAGTCCAAGAAAAACATCACAACTTTGTTATTTTGACCTGTTGAATTAAATAAAAAAGTACTAAAACTAACTTGTTTTTGATATATTCCATTTTAAAAATTTGGTGTTTAGAATAACTGTCCACAGCAGCAAACTTTTTTATTTGACTTGAAGGCTCAGATGAAGAAATTGAAAATTTTGATGGTGATGACAAAAAACAATTGAACTTTTGAGACATTTTCAAAATTATATTTCTTAAAAACAAATAACTTTAGGGTATTTGATTTGTAGTACTTTTTTATTTAATTTAACATGATTGTTTCGATGTGTTAAAAAAAGTTGTGCTGTTTTTCTTAGACTGCAGGTGCTCAGTTGTTTTTCTGTCAACACCATCGGAAAATCATATTTAAACCATTACTCTCATAAGTCGAATAAAAAAGTTATCTATTGTAGACAGTTAGCATGAACACCTTGCATGTTCAAAGTGACTGAAAAAATGAAAATCTCTTTTTTCAGTTTGGAAAGCGATTTTAGCTTTTAGATTAAAACAGTTAAGAGCTGTGCATGTTTTGTACGTTTACCGTTTTATTGCTGGATTCAATTTAGGCATTTTGCACAGGATTGATTGATACGGTTTGAAAAATTATTGTATCAAACTCATTCGTTTGAAATTGTTCATTTCCACTCGAATAATTTGCTCCACTTGTTGAACAAAAGACTATTTTACTTTAGGCTATAGTGTATTTTGAGCAAAATGATTTTTTTGAAAAATAACAAAAGTTATGTTCAAGTCATAAAAATTTAATTATTTTCAAACTTTTAGGCTTGAGATATTGCAGATTATTACCTACAAGATATCGTTTTTCAATACAGAAAAACAATAACTCATAAAAATTTTATTTATTCATCATTTCAAGTACTCAAACTATTAATCTTGTGGTTATTCAAAGACGTGCTGGAAGCGATTCATTGCGACAATTTCAACGTCAAAACATGATTTTTTTTTTGTGACTGTTGATGTAATCTGTGGCTGTACATTGTAATGATGGTTTTTGGACTTTTCTTCATTTTCAAAATGTTTGTTTGAGATGTATTTTTCTACATTAAATGAATCAATTTGAATTTTTTCGGCTATTTTCCAATTTTTGCCATAACTTTGTTATTCATTGATCGATTTTGATGATTCTTTTTTTTTTATCTTTTGGTGCAAAATTTTTTGAGCTAGCTTTTGAAATAGCTGCACAGTACTCATTTACTCAGTCTGTTTAACAATCAAGAAAATAAAAGAAATACCAGAAGTAAAAAAACAAAAATCTATCAAAGCTGTGTGGAGAATCGTAGACATTTTACCGCAAAAGAATTGAGATATAACTAAACTGCTTTGTTTGATACCTCTGAAAAGAAGAATTATCGTTTTTGAAGAAAGTCAGATAATTTCTGTCAGTTTATTAACTTATTCAGCGCTTTGACCAAGATATTGGAACAAATCAAATGCTTTTTTATTACTCAGACAAAACCAAATTGTGAAACTCACATAAATGACACTTTGGATAATGACAAAGAACAACTTTGATTATAATTATTGATCTCTTTCAATTCTTAAGAACATAAAAAATTTCAGACCTATTTTTTGTTGAATATCCTTCGTAATTTTACTGAATTTTCACTTTTCTAAACCAACTAATGAAAATTTTGTTGAAAAAAAAGTTTATTGAATGTTATAATATGCACACGAAATACAGCATAAAATTCTATTATGGAAAAAAAGTGATATCTCCAAGTAATGAAAGTGAGCGAAACAAATTGAGATTTATACAGTGCCTGGGGGTGATTTGAAATGAGTAATATTGTTTGACAAAAGCCTCAAAAATATAATAATTTGTTCATTTATTATTATTTCACATTATAGTAAAAGCTAATAAATGATTAAAAATGTCATTTGCATGTAGGAACTTTGAGCATAATAAATTTTGATAGACGTAAGAAGTCTGTAATTATAACAAAGCATAATAATCGGTTATAAATCAGTGCGATTCAAGAATTATTCCTCGTTTATTCTAACTTTCTGTTAATAAATGCCTAAATATACATTCACTTTGTTGTCACATGTTCCGTTAATTGCATGTTTTACTTTATAGTTTAATAATCACAAAATGACTTTCCTCTGATTCAGAATCCAAACGTTTTTTTACTAAATTTCTAATTTTCAAGTCAATAACATTTATTGTAGTTAATTTATATTATTAAGTTAATAAGCTTTTTCTTCAGATATCCATCCTTGTATAGAATAAACCTTGCTCTGAAGTGAAAAAAAAACATTCTTCGTTTACAATTCAATTAAAAAAAAGCACGAAATTGTTGTAATCCATTTGCTGCATATGGAAATGTCTTCGCAACAACATAACCATGCCGACCATCAACACATATCATCCAACAACCTTAAAGAAAAAACTTAAGCTCAAGGTATCTCTCTCGGTAATTGTTTTATATCGAAGCATACAAGACATTCTCATTATTCCTATAATTAATCTTGAGATGCTAAATATGAATTTGCTTCAGAACCACACCTTGATTTTAGTACTGTTATCTGGTACGACCTCGATTAACACAACGAAAACGAAAGTGGAACTGAAACGGACTACACATCGGTTTAATATCACCAAAAAAATAAAGATTTTTTTAAATACACACTGTATATAATTTTTTTTTTCAACTCGTCATTTATAAAGCAGCGGGTATTCAACAAGTTTGAAATAAATTACGTTAATTACTAATAATATTTGAATTAGAAGTAGACAGTTATTTATCGACTTAATTTATAACTTTATTTAAATACTGAAATAGTCCAAATTTTTTCGCAACTTTACAGACAAATGCTTAGAACTTATTAATTAGTGGATATGACGAGTTTTACGACTTGAATGTTGCGTAAAGTAGTAGCTATTATAGCACGTGAGGAGTGCTTGATAGCATACCAAAGAAACGAATCTTGAAGGTAAGAAATTGATGGTGCAAGAGATATATGAAAATTGTTTAATATCACTTTTTCTGTTTTACGTCTATTATAACGTCATTAAAGTTACAAATGGTGCTGGAATTGTTATTATAGCTCCCGTTTCGGTGCTTCATTAACTTGTTCTAGACTGAAAAGCGCCGGCCTGAATATCAAAGAATTTATAAATTTTCAAATGACACATTTGAATTGGTTATTATTTTAATGAAGAAGCTTCATGATATAACTGACGATAAAAAAAAATTAGTAAGATGAAATTCAAAGAACAAGAACTAAATAGAAATTAGCTTGATTCTGAACGTTCCATGAGTGAAAAGTTCCATCAAAAATGATTGAGTTACAGAATAGTTTTTCTTGATTATGTCGCAACAATTCCAATAAACCAAAAAAAAATATATTGAAATTTTTTTTATTTTCAAGAGGTTTTTAGTTCACAAGTTTATTAATTAATTACATAATGTTATGTAAATTTTTTCTCAATCATCATTTTTATTCTACCAAATTATTTTCAATGCTGTGTCACTTTCGTTTATACCAGAAACAACTAATAACTTTGTGATTAGTTCTTAATGAAAATTCTCAAAACTGAATTGTTTTTCTATTATGCAGTTTATGTTTTATGTTTAATTTTTTTCACGTATTTATTGAGTTTTATTCAGGGTGTCTCATGACGGTGGACGTCTATTCGAAGCCATACGATAATACGAGCCGGAATACTAAATAATAAATTAGAAATCAGTAGTAATACTACTGAGACCAATTGATTCGAAAATACAATCATTTGTAGTATAATAAATTTATAGACTCAATAATATTTGATTTTTTGAATTTTTCTAAACTTTTTTCATAGTTATTCTATTTTTAAATGTCTTTTAATAGTTTTTGATTAATTTGTTAACAAACTTACATATAAATTTCTCTACTTAATTGCTATTATCGTTACTAACTTAAGTAAACATGACGTATTCAAAATACATAGTATTTTAAAAAAGCGGACATCATAAACCAAATGCTAAATTTAAAGAAATTAAAGACAAAACTATAAATATGTGCGCTTCTTGAATTTAATAAAATAAATTGTTAAAATATTTATTTCCGTATCCAGAAGAAAACTACTTGGTTAGGGTAAGATAAGCCTTAAATAACTTCATATAAACACACAGTCTCACAACATTTTTGTACATCTGAGTACTATTCATCATTATATTTAAAAATCTAGTTTATTATTAAAAAAAAATTTGAAAATATTTTCTGCAGATTCAACCTGTTCTATAGCCCAAATGGTTTAAAAATTTTGTTTTTTTTATTTATGTTTTTTCGATGACTTTAAGGAGTTTCACAATATTTTGAGATAAAGATTTTATTCTTCAGATTTTGTTTATATTTTGATTTTTTGTTGTATATTTAGCTACAGCATTTTTATCGCAATTTGTTTTGTAATTACTCAAAATTATAGTCACAGGCGATGGGCTAGGATCTGAAGACGCTGTTGTTGTTTCTTCTTCAGTCGATTTGGTAGTCGTTTCAGGAGATGAAGTCTGTTCAGTGTTTGGCGTAGATTCGCTTGTACTTGCGGTTATAGTCACAGGCAATGAGCTAGGATCTGAAGACGCTGTTGTTGTTTCTTCTTCAGTCGATTTGGTAGTCGTTTCAGGAGACAAAGTCTGTTCAGTGTTTGGCGTAGGTTTGCTTGAACTTGGGGTTATAGTCACAGGCAATGAGCTATGATCTGAAGACGCTGTTGTTGTTTCTTCTTCAGTCGATTTGGTAGTCGTTTCAGGAGATGAAGTCTGTTAAGTGTTTGGCGTAGATTCCAGTGCGTTATGGCTTGTATTATCGTATGGCTTCGGTCTATCCATAACTCAAAAAAAATTTTTTCTTAAATATATTTTTTCTGACATTGCTCTATTTGACTGAAATATTTCAAAAAATCTGTTACTTCCTGTTATACTGGAAGTAGATGTCAACTTTTTTATTTTAAATGGAACACTACATTTTTCTACATTTTTAAATTCTGAGACGTATTCTAGGTTACTTTTTCACTAGCAATTTTTTCTGTAAACTCAATTATTTTAAAGGTATCTGCAACTGAAAAATAACAGATGCAGAGTTATAAGTAATCAGTAATTACGGCTAAACGGCTGTTTATTTTAAAATAGTCTTTTGGCATTTTATAAAGTAACATTTTAGAGAGTAAACCTTACTAAAAAATTAAACCAGTCTTCTCCAGAATGTTGAAAAAAATATCATCAAAATTCAAAATTTTCGAATAGAAATTTTTATTTATTTTATCATATTCTGGTGTTTTGGCAATTTTGTATAAGCTTTTCCATACCTAAACCTTATCGTTTCTTATTTATTCAAGGAAAACTTTTTTCTGCTTCCGAAACATCATAGTAGACAAAACTGTTACATTCTCAAAAAATAAAAAACAAACTAAGATAATTTTTAATACGTCAACGTGCTCTGGCTTTTTTGACAACTCTTTGAAGCTAACAGGGCTAAGAAACTATTCCAAATCATTCCAATCAAAGGTAGTGTTTTCAAAATGCAGTTTCTTTTCCAAATATTTTTTTTGGAAAACATATTAAAATTCAAAAATTAAATTGATTATTGATACCAGAAACTGACACTACGACACTACTTATGATAAAGTTGCAGCTATCAAACGAGAAGTGGAAAGGCTTTGATTATTAAGTCGGTGTTGGTAGAAAACAGTTTTTCTTAAAAAATTTAAAACCCATGAGATCTGAGTATACAAAACCTCATACAAGAATGTTTTTATTTTTGAGTCTGAAGCTAAATATAAAAAAAATGACTTTCCGTTTGAAAAATTTGAGTTTTGTCAACATTTTCATGTCAGTTTTCAAATGTATTTTTTGAACACTCTGTAGGAGATTGGTTCAATTTTTTAGCTGAATTTAGTATGTCACGACTTGCGTTATAAAATGTCAACAAATCATTATGAATTTGATAGTCGTTTAGCCATAATTACTGATCACCTTTAACTCTGCATCCGTCATTTTTCAAATAAAATTGCAGATATCTTTGAAAGGGTTGATTTTAGAAAAAAATCTATTAACATAAAAATAACCTAAAAATCTTTGTAGAATTCAAAAATGTGAAAAAATATAGGGTGTTTCAATTGAAATAAGAAAGTTGAGGTCTATTTCCGGTATAATCTGAGGTATTACATCTCTGAAAGATAGAGCATCTTGAAAAAACTTCGCTGCCAAATTTTCAATCATATGCGTTCAGTATTTTTTGAGTTATGAATAGACGCCCATAGTCATGGTACAGCCTATATAAGCAACAGAAAAATATGATTGAAACTGGTTTTATGGAACAATGTAATCTACAATTTTACAATTTCCACAATTGAAGGATAATTTTTCTGCAGGATAATGTTTTTAAATTATTATCTACAAAGATTTCCATAAAAAAGATTGTAGAAAAATTTGTATCTCTACAGATTTTAGAGACGACAGACTACAAACACAATTTTTTTATTTTGTGAACAAATGTGATTAATTATAATTCAAACATAAAAAACAATAAAAACTTGTTGAACTACATTTTTAATTTAATGAAATCTCGTAGAACATTTAGAAGAATGTGTATTAAAAAGAATTGCAAAAGTATTCCATAAAATTTCGTAGTAGTATTTCTCAAAGAAAACACCTAAAAAACTGTCTGAAAATGTTTCTTGAAAAACAAAAATTCTATTTCTCTTCATTTTTATAACAAATTTTCTTGCGGTTTTAGTCACTGGAAAAAAAATCCAATATTTACCTGAAGTTTCATACCAACTTTTTCAATCAATTCGATAAAAATTCGGTAAAAATCGTTTTGATTGGATTTAAGACCATTTAGAAAAACTACTTGTGCAGATTATAGAAACTTTGAGGAATTCCTAAGTCTTAAGTCTCTCGAGATATTTAAGATTATTATATCATTATTTCCGTCGCAGGTGTAATTATTAATTAACCCGCATTTCCGCCTTCCAGGATCAAAAATGCAGCAAGAAATTATAACAGTGTTGTAGATCAGCCTCTATCTTGCATGTTGCATCTGATTAATCTTTAACCATATCCAGTTTCAGTCTTTTCCTCAATTATCTACTCAACACTAGTTTCCAAAAAGTCACTTATTCTTTTAATATTATATAATCGATTGGGTGTGATTGTAATTTGCATAAAATCGTATCAAATTTTATGTAATAAATGACAAAAAATAATAGAATATGTGATATAGTGAAGCGAAAAAAATCAACAATCATACGAACTATAAATGGTTTAGAAAGGACTCCACTTGGGTTTCACCGTCGATGAATTAACATAAACAAATAGGTGCATAAAACAACACAAAATAAAAATATTTATTATGCATGGAAGTGGTCAAAGAAAAAGTTCATAAATAATAATTACGATGACTGTACAGATATTTTGTCGACGTAACTAAAGTTTGTTATTTTGTAGGAGAGGATTAAAGTAGGTTTGTACTGTTACAAAAGATATAAAAATCAATAGATTTGCCAAATGCTCCTATCTTAATGTTTACAACGATGCGTCACGTAATTGTACCACAAATGAAGAGAAATATTCCACTAACCTTGTCAGAGAGACAGATGAAAAAAACAATTTAGATTGAGGACATTTTTTATAAGTCGAGTAAAAATTAATTTTGAGTGATTTGAAAATTTTGACTAAAACTTTACTTGACCTCGAGTGTTTACAACTAATAAAAGCAGAGTTGGTAATTAATTTTTATAGCTTTATTTCGGAGTATAGCAGCAGTAGCAGCTTCCTCGTTTCCTTGAATCACCAACGCTCAACTTTTGTTTTCCTTCTTGTTGTATCGTTGAAGTCTCCCCTCACTGAGCATTGAAATCTCGTCGAATTACGAAATTGGTGTTAGATTAGCCAATTCCGTCGTGTTTATAGATCCGGGACAACAATGAGGCACACGTGAACCAGTTGTTGGATAATAATTAGATCGTCGATAACAACAAAAGAACGTTCGCTGATCATTGCCATGTGTATGCGGATTATTGTCAAAGACCGCGCCCATGTTCAGGGTAAACGAGATCGATTTGGAAGACGCTTGCTTTGGATGGATGGCGTCGTACGTGTGAGTGTGAGCGGTCGAAAAATGGTGTCGAAGAACGTGGTAATGTTGACTACAGTAACGGGATCCAAGGCCCTGCCACGCCGTGCCCTCGGGCCGACAACTTTCCTCTCGCAAGGCCGTCCACGAATGCTCTTCACTGGTAAAGCGCCTTCCGACGCGAGAAATTTCAGAAAATTATCAGAGCTAGAAATTTGGCTCATAATTAAATTAAATTTGTCTACAGATTTTTATTAAAAAATTATTAATTTGACAATTTGCTGATTCAGCATATTTTTCATTTTATAAAAAGATGATCCATCTGAGATGATTTTATTTCTGCTCTAATTAACGTCTAGATATTTCAATTCTCAATCAATAGAAGAATAAAATGAGAAAACTAGGCTACAATACTCAAAATCTATATAAAAATAAATAAGTTAAATTTTAGGTCAAAGAAGAAAATTTTTAAATCCGGTTTATAGCGATAAAATTAAAGCTTAGTCTTAAGACAATACTTAATTATAGTCATTAGAATCGCTTTCATCGAATTTAACCTTCCAGCATTGTCCTTAAGCGATTTTTTACATTAGCTTCTATTTACGCATTCTTTAGTTTTTAAAAAACCCAAAAATTCATATTTCCATCAACCTTCATTAAAGGTATTCTGTTAAAGTCTAATATAAAATTAAATTAATTAACAATAATAGTGCTTAGAAAATTATTTCATGGCATTTTTTACCAAATTTAATTGAATCAAAATTAATCAAAATTCTATTACATAATCGTTTTGATATTTGTCTGATCGTAAAAATCCGCGTTTCGTTGATTTATACCATCAATAAATTTGTTGTTCTAAGTTGTACCTTTCCACTTTATGAAAAAGTAATTTATGATAGGACATAAATTTCTATTTATTCTGTTAGTGTGACAGTTTATTAATGTAGCGATGCGTTAACTTCTTGTAAACGATTACCATCTGATCTACTTCAATTGAAAATCTTCAAAGCTTAGTAATACTTAAATGAAAAAAGAAAAATGTAAATTTTTTGCATCTTGAAGCAACCATTGCAAAAGTCGTCTACGATACCGGTAATTATTATAATAATCGGGGACAATTAATAATAATATCTACCCACTTCCTTTAATGTTAAACATTAATGCTGATGGAGAGTTATTTATAGCTTATTAGAAGCATTGCCACGTCAATTTAATTATATCCGAGCTAGTATGAATGCAGCTGTTCAGAATGAATTTTTCGTTGTTTTTCCATCATCGTTTTCAACAAAAACATGACATTTTCAAAAAATGGGTCGACAAATAAACAGTTCTGTTTCAAGGCGCGCCCTGTAATTTACTTTCAATTAGCAATGTTTTAAAAAGAAAATTACAACATTTTGTAAGATGATTTTTTACTTTTTCTTTCCAATTATGATGAAAAAGAAAAGTTGAAAGCCTCAAGGCTGCTGGAACGTGGAAGACTTCCTTTTATTGATTTATTTCCTCCGGTTTATGGAAATTAATAAACGAGTGATTATTTTATGTGATTTTGTACAAAAGTGAAGGCTGTAATGAACGATGACAATATAACGGAGCTTTAATACAGTGTAGACAAAGTTTTAGTTTTTCCGTACTAGGAGTTTAAACAATCATAAATTAGATCATTAACTAGATTTAATTAACACTGATAATTCTGCTTGACATTAACGATCCTCAGTAAAAACCATAAAGATTTTTTCAGATTTTCTCACCACCTTGTCGTTTCGAATCCATTTCAAATCGTGCAAGAAGAATAAGAATAGTGAATTTCTTCTTGAAAATAAAGAGATTGTAAAATTTCTTCTATCAAAAAAAATTTCACAGTGAAATACACGTTCTGATCTGTGTAATTAATCCAGCCACGAACTTAAATGTTTTGTTGAGTTGGTACAATAAAACAATAACAAGCACGCCGTGACAAATGACATTAAAAGTGCCGCCACTCTATATAATTAATCCAATTAGTTTGTACGAAAATTGTTGGAAAAAAGAGTGTTTCTCTCACGTTTTCAACTTGATGAAATTTCATCGTATGTGCAATATAAATCGACGAGATGTTAGGAAAAAACTCATAACGCAATATGTATGTGTATGGATAATTGTCGTTTGCAACACACACCTGTGCTACGCGAAAATTTTATTTGTTTTGTAAATGTCAAGTGGTTTAATAACGGCAAATCTGTTTCCTATATCCTTGTAGCAAGATAATGAATTGCTCGATTTCGTGTCATTAATGAAACACGAAGCATTATTTCATATTGAACTAATTACAAGAAAGGCAATGACAAAATTAGCAACGGTTGATTGTTACAATGTTTGTTGTCAAGTTGATGCTTTACAGAGTGGAAGAAATTATCAATATTTTATGGAAGTTTTTCAGCTAATTTTGATTTAAATAGAAGTTTGGAACAGTTAACAAATAGCGTGGGATGATGGTGCAAATTTTTAAACTCAAAAACAAACAGAGGATAAACAACACCAAATTTGAAAAACTAAAACATTGCTTTGATGTAAATTTACAACATTGTTAAAATCAATAAGATATTTTCAATATTTTTCATGAATATTATTTCAATAAAGCCTGTTTTAAGTGTTTTTAAATATTTCATAAGCCATTTTTTCCAGGGAGATGAGATTTTACATGAAGATAGAATTAAAAAAAAGCTACAAAATGAGTTCAATCTCATCGATCTATTTCAACCACAAGTCCAGATAATGGTTGAATATTTCAAAAAAATTCAAATTTAAATAAAGTGTTTTTTCTTTCTATGGCGATTCCAGAATTGAATAAAAATTGCCAAAATTCGCCAATAAAATTTTCAAAAGTTGTCAAAAACTTTTTGACATTTTTAATTGTAGCTTCGTTGTCTCTCTTATTTTTTAGATGTATTCTAAGTTCTTCAGCTGAAATCGGCAGCCAAAAGCAACTTTGAAATCAAAAACTCAAAAATAGAAAGGTTAGATTTTGGAAGCTTCTAGCATCTTTATTTTTAGTACCAGGAAGATGAAATTTGACAAACAGATTGAGCTTGATTAAAGCTACTGCATGAGTTGCTATATTTCAGCCAGAAGCCGAGAAAATGCTCAACTTTTTCAGATAAATTCAAATTTTTGAATGCCTCAAAAATCATCAAATTGGGCTTAAACTCAACTAATAGGTACTTTTTTGATATGGAGACTGCAGAATTGGAAAGAAAATAAATAAATAAAATTTTCAAAAACTATTTTGGTCAGAACAATTTTCAAGACTTTTATTTATAGCATGTATTTTACACATAATTATTTCTCTCGGCGTTTTTAATTAAGTTGTTTTTAAGTTCTTTAGCTTAAATCGGCTGCAAAGAGCGACTTTGAAATCGTAAACTCAAAAATCGAAAGACTCATTTTGAAAGCTAGTAACGTCTTTATTTTCAGTCAGGAAGACGAGATTTGACAAGAAAATAGAGCTTGATTGAAGCCACAAATGAGTTGAATCTCGTTGTTATATTTCAACCAAAAGCCGAATAATGGTCAAATTTTTCAGAAAAATTTAAATTTTTAAATGCCATAAATATAATCCAATTGGGTTTAAATTCAACTAACATGTACTTTCTTGATATAGAGATTTTATAACTGAAAAAAATCCTATAATTTTGGAATACAATTTTCACAAACTATTTGTCAAATTTTGGCCAGGACAATTTTCACAAATTTCATTTATATCTTCGCTATTTTTCTTACTTTTGAGATGTATTTTACACGCAATTATTCCTCTCGGAGTCTTCTATTTTTCAAGAGTTTTTGGTTAAATTGTTCTTAAACTTTTTAATTGAAATCAGCTGCCAAAAGCGAGTTTGAAATCGTAAATTCGAAAATAGAAAGGCTGATTTTGGAAGCTAGTAACGTCTTTATTTTTAGAGTCAGGAAGATGACATTTGACATAAAGATAGAGCTTGATTGAAGCTACAAAATAAGTTAAAACTCAATGATCTATTTCAATTAAAAACTAAGATAATGGCTCAAATTTTCCAAAATTGTGAAAATTAAAAAAATTCAAATTTTTGCTTATCTCAAAATTTTCAAATTTTTGATATGCAGATTCCAAAATTTAGAATTAAAATTTGTCAAAATTTGAGTCAGGATTTTTAATTGTAGTTTTGTTATTTTTCATAATTTTTAGATGTATTTTACATACGATTATTTTTTTTCTATTTATCAAGTGCTCCTAACTATGTAATTTTTACATTTCTGGCTGAAATATGCAACTTTGAATTCATAAACTCAAAGCTCGTAGCGTTCTTATTTTTAGAGCCAGGGAGATAAAATTTGACATAAAAATTGAGCTTGAATAAATCTATAAAATAAATTGAATTCCATCGTTCTATTAAAATTAGAAAATAAGATAATAGCTTACATTTTTCGAGAATGTGAAAACCCCAAAAATCCAAATATTTTTATGTCTCAAAAATTACCAAATCGATTTCAAACCCAACTATTATGTTCTTAATAAGATAATGATTTTTTTTATGTTGTTTTTGATGCAAAAAGTTGTGTGGATTATTTAATCAATAATAACATTCTTGACACATTGTTCAAAATAGAAACATGCGCTAACTTTCAAACAAACACAAAAACGTTTTTTTTTCGTGATTTGACAGAACAACCTCAACATAACCAATGAAAGTTTTGTGAACATAAAATCGACACAGAATTTGCAGTATTAATTTTAATAATATTAATTATTTATTTTATAATGGTTTTTGATTATGTCACTTTCAAGCCATTCAGCTGAAATCGGCAGCAAAATGCAACATTGAAACCAAAAATTCGAAAATAAAAATTGAAATTGGGAAGATCGTAGCGTCTTTATTTCTAGAGCCAAAGAATTGAGATTTGACATAAAGATACAGCTTGAATGAAACTAGAAAATGAATTAAATTTCATTGCTCGATTTTAATCAGAAATTGAGATAATGGCTCAAATTTGAAAAGAATGAAAGTTACAAAAACCATCAAATCGGACTCAAACCCAACTAATGTGTACTTGATTAACTATGTTGATATGAAGAAAATTTTTCATGTGTTTTAATATTTTAAAGCTGATGTGAAAATGCCAAAGGTTTAATGAAGTTTTATTATTTGTTCGCTACTTTTCAATACATTTTGTTCATATTTTGATGATTCTTTTTCTTTTTGTATTTATTTGTTTAGTGTTCACAAGTAATGTTTCTTCAAGTCCATCTAACTTTATTATTAGACATCAGTGAACTTCCTGTAACTCATTTGATCTGCATAAACATCAAGAAAATATAATTACTGAGAATTTCGCCTCCTGGCTTTCAATTAGAAGCTCTTCTTTTCTATTTGCAAAAATTGGATTTAATTTGCTTCTAATTAAAACTGACCTAATACTAACGGCTGTAACGGATTTTCAAAAAACAAATTATATTATAAATTAGAAAAAACAAATAGTTTTGATATAGAACTTTAATTTCAAATGATAAATTTAAATAGATAAAAAAATGTTAGTATTCTAAGAATGGATTGCTTGCTGTTGTCATAATTATATACAATTTGCTTAAAATGCTTTTAATAGCTGTCTGTCATAGATGTCTGTTTTGACTTTATAAATGATCAGTTGTAACAATTCAAGCCTTTCGGCAAAAGAACAAAATGTGTGTAAGCTTAAATTAATTAAATTTTATAGCGATTTGGGGTACCCCAAGGATCTTTTTTGGACTTTTTCTAAATTAGAATAAAAATGCGGTAGATCGAGACCACCCATTTTGCAAACGATCGATTTCCTCTTTTCCCATCTTCACAAGCGTGAAATCATCTGTGTCGTCGCCAGAGATACCCTACAGTGTCGCACAATTTCGCTCATTACCAACAACACCCATTACCATATAATACGCCATAAATAAATCTCTGTGTTATTTTCCCGTAAACAATCGTAATTAATAACAGCATACACAAATCTGATTTACAACTTTATATCGTGCCAATCACGATTTAGCATATAATGCTTCTGGAAGAATTAAAAAATCTTTGCCATAAGCTAAAGTCCAATAAAGCAGAACCGATGATCGTTTCTGCAAAAAAGCTGCTGGTACGACCACCTTTCTACAAGAATATGTAAATTATCTAGTTAGTTGGTAAGATAAGATAATAGTGCGGAAGACTGAGTTTAATCATACGTTCAATGGCTTTGCAGAGATTGCGGGGAAATCGATGAAGACGGAGAGTTTTTTTAGATATGATGGAATAAGTGGAGCACAAAACGTTTTAGTCATTATTGGAATTAACGGCTATTGATGATTTGTAATGGTAGCATCCGTTCAACGATTGTACAAAAAATTGGAAAGTTTTTTTCAGCAACTCGCAAAAAAATATTCAGTCTTGAGAAATTTTGTGTAATAATAATAGTAATATTAGAAGAGTTTTTCAATTAAAATTACCATAATTACTGATATACAGGTGTCTCACAAACAAGTGCAAACATTTTAACTACAGATTAAGAACTAAAAATAACTCGACACATATTTTCTATTTTTCCAAAAAAACTTTCCAGATTCGAGTTATTGACTCTTGAAGATGACCCTTAAAACAGACATTTAATTTTTTATCTGCAAAAGTTCTTATCCAATTTTTGTGAAACTTGGCATGTGGGTTATTTTTCCAATCATTATTCAGTGGTGTAATTTGTATTAATGTGGAGTGTCTTTAAAGGGGATTTTACGAGCCCCTTTAAAATTAATTGTCTCATAACTTTTCCACACATTTAAATTTAATCATGCCATTATAATGACTTGAAAGCTCATTTAATTCAGAAATCATTTTTTCTGAAAATGTATCGTTTTCGAGTAAAAAAATAAAATCCGTAACGTTGCAGTCACTATTAGCATTGAATTATCACATAAGCATCTATTCTGAATCGTTTTACATTTTATTTTTTTACTCGAAAACGATACGTTTTCAGAAAAAATGATAAGAGATAAAAAAATTTCTAAATTGAATAAGCTTTCAAATTGTTGTAATGGTGAGTATAAACTAATTTGTGCTGAAAAGTTATCAAGAAATTAATGTCCAGGGAGCCCGATAACTCGCTTTTGGAACAATCTACAGTAGTACAAATTACATTGCTAAGTGATGGACTAAAATAAAGTCAGTATACCAAGTTTCATAGAAATTGGTCAAATATTTTCGGAGATAAAAAATAAATGTCTATTTTCCCGGCTAATAATTCAAAATTGGATTTTTTTTCTGAAAAAATAAAAATTGCTGGTTGATTAATTTCTATTTCTTAATCTATGGTTAAAATATTTGCACTTGTTCGTGGGACACCCTATATACTAAAAAATCACGTTTTTCAAAAAATAGGTGCGACATGCACCATTAAACTTAAAAAAAACTCGAAATAATTACTTGACAATAAAGTACTTTCGGTTTATAATTAATAATTATAAATTTATAAACCATTCGATAATTAATAATGGCATCAATTAGTGCATTTTAACAACAAGATCTTATGCAAAAGTTGAATATTGTATTGAATGGCACGAGTCCACTAATTAAGTTGTGATTGACACAAAGGTTATAAGATGCGATTCTAAGAAGATTACTCAATGTAAGTACTGATTGTACAAACACAATCTTAATTCAATCTTGAATTACATTTAGGGTAAGCTGATGAATCATCCACTCTTGTATCCATAATACACTAATTTTATTTATTTTCTTTCTTATTGTTGCAACAGTAAAAATTTCAATTCATAACACGTCGATGCTAATTTATATTGTTTCGCATTTTTTAATCAAACGACCTTGTTTTGACTTGAACTTTAAAGATGAAAAAATGGAACTAGTTCTTGCCTAGTTATTATTGCAACCAAACGGTTTTATTAAATAAAATAACAGAAATTATGTTTCTCGGAAATGTGATGATTCTTTAGATTGAAGGACAAATTTTTCTTCGATCATTTAATTGACTATTAAATAACTTGGATTTTTAAGGTGTAATAAAATTTTGTTTCGATAGTAACCTTTTTAGATATTGACAAGACTTGAATTTATGGTAGTAGTGATATGCTTAGAGAGATTTTTTATTGCATTCTTTGTAAGGCGCGTTTATGCTACCGTTTGCAATCGAAAGGAATTTATTTGCTGTTTAAATTAAAAAATAAAAATTCGTTAAAAGTTTTCAGTTTTATTATAGTTTAAAAATGCAGAATGCAGTTTATTAATTGACTAATAAAAAACAACGTACTTTTATGTACTTGTCTCACCTTATATCTACTATAAAAGCAATCAAAATCAATCAAATTTAATTGAAAGTTGATTAATGCAAAATGTGTCCTCTTTATTCTTTAGATTTTACCCCTGGCAAATTTCTGTGGAGTTATGTTGAAAGTAGACACCACGCCTACAATTTTTAATAGAATTTTTGGGCGAAATTGATAATTGCATAGTAACGCATTCCAGTTTTAGTAAAAGTTGTTTCTGGTATCAAAAATATGGTATGACTTTGTGAGGTAGATACAATAATAATTTATGTAGATCATCATTTTTTTGTATTATATTTTATTATATACTTTGAGATGTTTTGATACTTCAAGTCCTTCATTTTGGAGGAGTTTTTTATTTTTTAAGAAACATTGATTCTTGGAGGTTTTTGAAATTTTTTGTGATTTCTTGGAATTATTTGATGTTTTTTGATTCTGGTTTTCTGGTTTTTTGAAAATTTTTGATCTTTAATTTCTTGGAATCTGATTTGATTTTTTGAAGGTCTTTCATTAAGATTTTTTAATTTTTTGATTCTCTTAAATTTTTTTATATTGATTTTCAGTATATTTTGAGTTTCTGAGTTTGTTTAATTTTTTTGCAATTGTTTGATTCTTTGATTTCTTGTCATCTCTGGATTCTTGACATTCTTTTATTATTTTTCTGAGATTTTTTGATTTTTTGGTTCTTTGAATCCTTGACATTCTTGAATATTTGCTATTTTTTAATTCTACAAAATTTTCTGATTTTTTGCGAGTCCTTGGATTTTTTCAAATTCATTAATTCTTCAAGATTTTTATTATTTAATTCGAGTTTTATTTGATTAGTTGAGATTGTTTTATCTCTTTGATTGTTTGAGATTTTCTTGATTCTTTGTTTTCTTTCTATTCTTTGATTTTTTTAGAATTTTTTGTTTTTTTTTTTAAGAATATACGATTTCTTGTGATTTTTTGAGATTCTCTGGATTCTCTCTATTCTTAGATAACTTTTGATTTCTTGATGTTTTCAGACTTTTTGAGGGTTTTTGAATTTTTGAGATTTTGTCTCTATAATTCCTTTTTTTGTTTTTAAAGATGTTTCAATGTTGAAATTATTTAATGCTTTGAGTATTTGTAATCTTTGAATTCTTGAGATTCTTCTTCTTTCTTGATTTTTTGCAGTTGTTTGCGTTTTTTTGGTTCTTTCAGATTCTTAGATTTCTTGTGATTCTATGAGATTCTCAAATTATTTGCTATTTTTCGATGATTTGGGATGTTTTGAGATTCTTTAATTTTTTGCAATTCGTCAATTCATTTAGATTTTTTGATTTTTTAAAGTATTTTTATTCTTTGAGATTCTCTGATTTCTTTAGCCTTTTGAAATTCTTTGATTTTTTAATTATTTGAGACTATTTGATTTTTTTGTAGTATTTTAAATTTTTGAGATTTCTAAATGTTTGATTTTTTTTATTGTACGAGATTTTCTGATTCTTTGATTTGTTAGATTTTTTGTAATTTGTTGATATTTTAAAATTTTCAGATTTTTTTTTAATTGTTGTTTGTTTTTTTAGATACTTCGATTTTTTGAGAATATTTGATTTCTTGTGATTCTTTGGATTCTTGAGATTCTTAAATTATTTCTTCATGATCTTTGATTATTTCCAAGATTCTTTGGTTCTCTAAAACTCTTTAATTTCTTGATTAATTAATTATTTTAGTTTCTTTAGATTTTCTGATTTTTTAGAAAGTTTTTGATTTTTTAATTATTTAAGGTTTCCCGATTCTTTAAAATTTTTTATTTCTTCAGATTTTCAGATTCTTTGATTTTAATAAATTTTATTGATCCTCTGATTTTTAGAAATTCTATCATTCTTATCAGGACGAGTTATTTTTCAGAGACAAGTCTCATGTTCAAATAATGTTATATATACTATTTAGAATGAAGTTAACAGATGTTTTTGGAAATGCTGCAAAATTGAAAATAATTTGTCTGAATAGATTTTATTGTTAAATGTAAATAATTATAAAATAATATTTGGCGAAAAATTTGATTATCCAGAATTTTTTTTTAATGAAAATCTAAAATGGAGATTAATACATTTCTATTCAAGTGAACCAATAATAATCAGAAGATTTAAAAAATGAATAAATTGTATCTATACATGATATTAATCAAATAATTATGACTATGAAAAAGACGTCAATATGCAACCACGAGAATTCAAGCAAATACTTAGGAACTCAGAAATTAAGACAGGAGGAAAGCTAATCTGTCTGGTTAAAATAAATTGCTTAAATTTTGTCTTATGTAGTCATATATTGATCTTTCCAAAATACACTCAATTTCTTAGCAGCTTGAAATGTTTTTGATTAACTCAAGTCTGACTGTCATAAGACAATTACTCTCAAATTAAAACTAACAGAAAAAATCACGACAGCGACCTTTAATTCTGGAGTAATTTCGATGACAATCAAACTTTAGTTCAAAAACATTTTATCCGCTAAAAAATTTTGCTCGTGTATATTTACCCCCGACAATCAAATGTGAAGTTGTAAAGTAAAAAACCTTTTATGTTGCGTTGACTATGCACAATGGTAATTGTTTTTTTCCTGTGCCCAAATATAGGCGTACGATTGTAGATTGTAAATCTAATTAATCTTTTTTGTACACTTGTATCTGTATGCTTTTATTTTGAATGTTTCAGAGTTGCTTGAATTAATTAAGAAGTGCAATCACCTTAATTGAAAATTGTATAATCCAAACGTCCTCCATAGTCTCCTGATTTAACCCTTTGGCAAATTTCATTACATTTATGTCGAAAGTAAATACCACGCCTACAATAACCAATTAAGATATAAATTTTTGTCTTCTCAGTATGTAAAATTATAAACGCGTGTTAAGTGATGCGCTTCTGGATAATAAATAACACATGTCATAATCACAATTTGAATAAAATGTTCAAAAAACTACTATTCAGGTGTTATTTATTATTAATTTATACAGCATACATGTGCCACTTGAATTTTATTCATCACCAGTGTTCTACTTTTCTTCAACAAACATCATTATCTAAACTAGTTTAGTTAATCGTTTATTAATTATTATTATAACATCGGAGAACATTACAAAATTTGCGATTGAAATCTAGTACTATTTTTAAGTTTAGGTATTTAGATGGAAAATATCAAAAGCTATTGATTTTATAAAAAACAGATTCATGTTTTTTTTTTTAATTGCGTCCGGTTCTGGTAATATTGAATTTTTTTCGTAACGGTAGCTTAACACATTCTTCATATTTTCATAATAGACCTAACGTTTCATTGTTGTTATCTTCATAAGTTATAACCTTTTAAACTTTGTATGCGATTATAAAAATATCTGGACTATGATATTATCTTATTAAAAAGAGTTTTAAATCGGTGATTTATGAGAGTCGAAATTTTGGGCTGAGCCTACTTTCATCGTCGTCAAGGTGAAAGAGAAGGGAAAATATGCTGATGACCAAAATTTAAGATAAATTTAGAATACTTCAAGTGAACGATAATTAGAAAGATAGAATAAGCGTGGACAGTTTTATGAAGCTATAAAATACATTAATAAATTAATTCTCGCCAAGATAGAAATCTCAAACAGAAAAGATTTCTTGATGCAATTTCTCAATTATTTTTGTTAATGAGTGTCAAGGCTAGAAGTTCAACTGATGGCCATCACAATTGGCATATTGTGTAAGAACTCCTCCCACACTTCACGATTCTTGCCTAAAATCGAATTAAGCTACTTCTTAATTGATAGGAGACTTACACAATTGACTATTGTTACTCAGATTACTACTGTCTAATTTTTTTTATTCTTTTCTTAAGTTGAGTAGTTTAAGATTTCCTTGACTTTTAGATGCGATCGTAAAGTATTCTTTATTGGCTGTTAACATTGTGAGTGTTTTGTGTTTTTGACAATTTAATTTCATTATTACCTTTTTATTTTGTTTATTTTTTTATACTCTAATTAGATTAATTAATGCGAGACGAGTTTGTCAAGGCTGATGTCAATTAAACTGCTCAGAGAAATTTGCATACCGATTGGGAAAATTTTTGGAGGAACTGAAGGCGAAAAGAATATGGATGATAAGTTCTCCAGTAATTTTACTAAAATAATACCATCTACAATTTTTTTTTTCTGATTTTCAGTAGTAATCTCTCTTTTACATTAGAATTGTTATTTTTATAAACAATGTGTATCTTTTTTTTTGCGTTTGAGGAAAACCTTGGAATTTGGCGTCAAATTTTTTTTATTAAATATTCATCAAAATCAAATAAACATTGGTGTGGAATTCTAAATAACGGAAAAACAACAAGAGGTTAATATTTCAAGTGCTCAGTTTTTGATTTTTTTTTTTTTAAGGAAATATATGAATTATTTAATGTTTCTTGGTTCTATAAAATTTGTTCATTTTTTATGATTCCTTGAGATTATATGATTTTTAAGATTCTTTTGATTTCTTTAGAATTTTTGATTTTTTAAAATGTTTTGATTCTTTCTACATTTCTTTGAGAATGTTTAATTCTTTGAGAGTCTTATTCTCTGAGATTTTTCGATTCTTTTACAGTTTGTGATAAACTTTTTGAAACACTTGGATATAATATTCAAGATTCTTTGATTATTCAATATTTATTTGACTTGTTAGAATTCTTTAATTTATCATTTTTGAGAATCTTTGAGATTTTTTGGTTATTTAAAAATTTTTGTCTCTTTAGATTCTCCAAATTTTTTTGATTCTTCGAAATTCTTTGAGAGTTCATCATTCTAGATTTTTGAGGATGATTTTTCGAGATTTTTTGATTACTCCAGATTCTTTAATTTCTTGAGAGTTTTTGATTTTTTGAGATTTTTGTGATTTCTTAAAAATTGTTTACGTTTGCATGAGAATCTTTAATCCTTTGATTTTTTCATTCTTTAAGAGTTTAATCTTATGAGATTTTTTGATTATTTACAATTTTTTAGTTTCTTTAGATTCTTCGAATTTCTTCGATTCTTCGTATAGCTTTGATGCTTCCCAGTCACTTTAGATTTTTTGAGTTAATATCTTTAGAAAATATTTTGATATTTTCAATTCCTTAAGATTCCTTGAGAGTCTTTGAGATTTTAAAATTCTTTTGATTTCTTTAATTTTTTGATTCCTCATGTTTCTTTGAGAATCTTTCATCATTTGACAGTATTACAATTTCTAAAAATCTTTAAGTTTTTTGAGATTTTCTTATTTCTTTAAATTCTAGGATAATGATTTTTTTTTATTTCTCGATTTCTTCCGATTCTTTGAGTCTTGAAAATTTGAAATTGTTAGGTTTCTTCAGATTATAAACAATTCTTTGAGATTATTCGATTCTTCGGAAGACTTTTCAATCAATTTAGATTCTTTGAGAATTCTAATTTTTCGAGAATTTTTGATTACTTTAGATTCTTCGACTCCTTGAGAGTCTTTGATTTTTTGAAGTTCTTTTGATTTCTTTAAAATTCTTAATTTTTCACGTTTCTTTGTGAATCTTTGATCCTTTATGTTTTTCACTTTTTGAGTGTTTGATTCTATGAGATTTTTTGATTATTCACAATTTTTGGCTTTTTAGATTTTTCAAAATTCATTGATTATTCAATAATTTTTCGATTCTTTGGAATTTTTTGAGGCTTTTCAGTCACTTTAGATTTTTTTAATGTGATATTTTGCAAGAACATTTCGTGATGGAATCTTTTGAATTCTTTTTATGTCTTTGAAAATATTTAATCTTTGGTGTCTTTCTTTTATTAAAATTCTACTTTTTCTGAGAGTCTGATTCTTTGAGATTTTTTGATTGCTCTAAATTTTGAGATACTTTGAAGATTTTATGATTTTTCGAAACTTTTTTAATTTTATGGAATTCTTTGATTTTTCATTGTTGAGATTTCTTGACTTTTCCGATTCTTTGAGTTGCTTTCAAAACTTGAATTTTATTTTTTTTTTTTTTTGATTTTATGAAATCTTTGATCTTCTGAGTTTTTCTTTTATAAAAGTCTTTCATTTTTTGAAAGTCTGATTCCTTGAGATTATTGATTTCTTTAGATTCTGTAATACTTTGCAATTTTTTGAGACTCTTTTACTTCTGTGGAATCTTTTCATTTTTAAGATTCTTTGTCTTTACAGAATTCTTTGATTTTTTATTTTGGAAGTTGATTGCGATTATTTGATTCTATGAGATTTTTTGATTATTTACAATTTTTTGGTTTCTTCAGATTCTTCGAAATGCTTAGATTCTTTGTATATCTTTAAGGCTTCCCAGTCACTTTAGATTTTTTGAATCTGATAAATTTTGAAAATATTTTGAGATTTTCAATTCCTTACGATTCCTTGAGGGTCTTTGAGTCTTTTGACTTCTTTGAATTTTTTTTATTCTTCATATTTCTTTGAGAATATTTCATTCAATTTTTAAAAATCTTTAATTTTTTTGAGATTTTTCTATCACTTTAAATTCTGGGATACAATTTTTTTTATATTCTTAATTTCTTGCGATTCTTTGATTTTCTTTGAATACTTGAAATTGTTTGTTTTTTTTTTTGATTCCATAAGATTTTTTGATTATTAACAATTTTTTTATTTCTTCAGATTATTCACAATTTTTTGTGATTATTCGATTCTTCCGATTTTTTCGGAAGACTTTTCAATTAATTTAGATTCTTTGAGTCTTTTATTTTTTGAGAATTTTGGTTTTCCAAAATTTTTTTATTACTTTTGATTCTTCAATTCCTTGAGAGTCTTTGATGTTTTGAGATTCTTTCGATTTCTTTAGTATTTTTAATTTCTAAAATTTTATTATTCTTTACGTTTCTTTGAGATGCTTTAATAATCTATAATTTCTTGGAATTATTTGAGAATCTTTGATTCTTTAATTTGAAGCACTTGATGATTGTGATTATTTTTTTTAATTCAATTTCATCTTTGTATTTTTTTAATGACCTGGAGCCTCTTATCTAAATTTGAAAATTTGTCGATCACCAGATAAAGGTTCACTTTGCGGCCAGGCATCTCCATATTGAGCGTGGGCAGAAATCGAAAGATTATACGTCTGATCCTTATCTGTGATGTGTGTTTATTGTAACTTTTTTCATGTGATATTTATAGTTATTCGACTTTAATTGTTTCGTTCGAGTTTTCTAATCGCCACAATAGCTACCAGTTAATTGGCAATCACTTCTATGTAATTTATTGACGAAAGCAATGGATTGCTGCAACATTATTTCATGTGGTGTGTTGAATTTATATTCTTCTATAAGTTTTGTAATACAATATTTTTGCTTAGTTTTTATGGGACATTTTGATGCCAAAATTATATCTTTTAAATGTGAAAGTGTAATAAGAGAGGAAACGTGGATTAAAACATTAAAAAAAATTAAATATCTGTGTGTTTAATGTCTAAATTTCTTCATCCAAAACGTCGTAAAATTCACAAACCTGTTAGACGTTGAAAGTGGAGTTATGTAAAATTTGACGAATTCATAATTATTTGTTCGAATTTTTTTTTAAGTTGAATCGACGCCCACGTTTGCGTATCACCAATTAGTTAAAATTTTTCTAAATTATGCGAATGTCAATTTCTTAACCCCAACGATGGCCTCTTCAAAGACCACGCCTTGGGTTTCTCAATAAAACTAATTTATTGACAAAATTAAAATAGTTTTTCTTATGACGGATATCAACAGATTAGCATTTTTATCCGTCTTGAGGAAAGTGGAGATTAAAAAGATTTATACTAATTAGCAGAATCTTCAGATTTTTTTGTAATTCTAAGAAGCTGCGGCGCTTTTTAGTACGTTTAGACGTTGGGCTTCTTTGACAAGTAGAAAGAGCGAACTCGTGTCTAGTAGTAAATATCGTGGGCAGGAACAAGATAGGTTATAAAATCCGTAGGATGGCAAGACTGCAATATAAATGTCTCATAAGTTGCAATTATCCTCGCTTTATATCCGTCCTCCCATTGTGCACTGTCGCCAACCTTGCTAGGTCCATAACTAATGCGTATGGGTTGTAATTTTTGTCATCTGGTGAATTATTAGTGTTTTGACTTTTTTCGATTATTAACATATAAACATTCTTCAGGAAGTTGCGTACATTATTCGTTATTTAATTGGAAATTCGAGATTCGACTCTTTTCGGTGATTAATTATTACTGCTGACATAGATATTTCACAAATCTTTCTAAGCTATTAAAACTAATTATGGCTACAATTCATAACAAGCTGAAGAAATTTTTCCTCAAAAGAAATATTATTAATTTATTAGATGGAAATATTAGTTGAGAGGCACTATTAAGTTGTTAAATATTTTGAGAGATTTATGTTATGAGTATTGAATATAATTATTTATCAGTGATTAAGAAATTATGTGGAATACTTGCCGCTGATTATTTAAACTATCGAATATACTTGCGAAACTTTATAACATTGCTCAGATTCTCAATAACTGTATAATTCCCTTTCATAAATAATGCAAATTTTTATCTAAATAGGAAGCAGAAATTTAATAAGTGATTAAATAAGTGGGTTTAAATATTCTCAGTTTGTAAATAACAACGAATGTTTAATAATCTAACAAGTTGAAGCATTAGAATTTCGTGGGCCCATTGAGGAATTTCAAAAATACCTGAGAACAAAAAAATCTAATCAGAAATTTAAAAGAATTATTAGTGAAAATAGTGAATAGACCACGTTTCTCCTTTAGCATAGTTGATAAGCTATGTTCCTCTTCATTATGCTAAGAAAATGTACCTTATAGGAGCGGCGAAATTTTGATATAATTTTGTATTTATGTAAGTTTGTACGATAATTAAGAAAACGCTCAGATTTATGTTGCATTGGAGAAAAAAAGAAAACCACATTTCTGTATGTCAAAACTTGATGGGTTTTTTTCGCCTTGTTGTCACATCAATGAATTTATGGGCATTTTCTGAGTTTTTTATTCTTTAAGATTTTTTGTTTTTTTTTTTTTTATTCTTTAAAGTTCTTTGATATTTCTGTTTTTTTAGGATTGTTTGAGGTTGTTGAAATATTTGATTTTTTGCGACTTTTTGATATTCTTCAATTAAATGAGTTTTTTTTATTCTTCGAGATTTTGTGATTCTTTAAATTTTTTAATTCTTTGATATTATTTGATTTTTTGTAACACTTTGAGGCTCTTTGATTTTTTGATTTTATGTAACTCTTCTTTTTGATTCTTCTAGAGTCATTGATTCACTGAGGTTCTTTATTTCATTCATATTCTTCGATATTATTTGATTTTTTGTAACTCTTCAAGATCCATTGATCCTTTGACTTCTTGTAACTCTTCTTTTTGATTCTTCCAGGTTCATTCATCCTCTGAGATTCCTTATTTCATTCATATTCTTTGATATTATTTGGTTTGTTGTAACTCTTTGAGATTCATTAATCCTTTGACTTCTTGTAACTCTTCTTTTTGATTCTTTCAGAGTTATTGACTCTCTTTGGTTCTTTATTTATTTCATTCATATTCTTTGATATTTATTTGATTTGTTGGAACTTTTTAGGTACTTTGATACTCCAATTTTTTTGTAACTCTTCTTTTTGATTCTTCCAGAGTCATTAATTCACTGAGGTTCTTTAATTTATTCATATTCTTTGATATTATTTGGTTTTTTGCAACTCTTTGAGATCCATTGATCCTTTGACTTCTTGTAACTCTTCTTTTTGATTCTTCCAGGTTCATTCATCCTCTGAGATTCCTTATTTCATTCATATTCTTTGATATTATTTGGTTTTTTGCAACTCTTTGAGATCCGTTGATCCTTTGACTTCTTGTAACTTTTCTTTTTGATTCTTCCAGAGTTATTGACTCTCTTTGGTTCTTTATTTATTTCATTCATATTCTTTGATATTTATTTGATTTTTTGTGACACTTTGAGGCTCTTTGATTTTTTGATTTTATGTAACTCTTCTTTTTGATTCTTTCAGAGTCATTGATTCACTGAGGTTCTTTATTTCATTCATATTCTTCGATATTATTTGATTTTTTGTAACTCTTCAAGATCCATTGATCCTTTGACTTCTTGTAACTCTTCTTTTTGATTCTTCCAGGTTCATTCATCTTCTGAGATTCTTTATTTCATTCATATTCTTTGATATTATTTGGTTTGTTGTAACTCTTTGAGATTCATTAATCCTTTGACTTCTTGTAACTCTTCTTTTTGATTCTTTCAGAGTTATTGACTCTCTTTGGTTCTTTATTTATTTCATTCATATTCTTTGATATTTATTTGATTTGTTGGAACTTTTTAGGTACTTTAATACTCCAATTTTTTTGTAACTCTTCTTTTTGATTCTTCCAGAGTCATTGATTCACTGAGGTTCTTTATTTCATTCATATTCTTCGATATTATTTGATTTTTTGTAACTCTTCAAGATCCATTGATCCTTTGACTACTTGTAACTCTTCTTTTTGATTCTTCCAGGTTCATTCATCTTCTGAGATTCCTTATTTCATTCATATTCTTTGATATTATTTGGTTTGTTGTAACTCTTCTTTTTGATTCTTCCAGAGTTATTGACTCTCTTTGGTTCTTTATTTATTTCATTCATATTCTTTGATATTTATTTGATTTGTTGGAACTTTTTAGGTACTTCGATACTCCAATTTTTTTGTAACTCTTCTTTTTGATTCTTTCAGAGTCATTGATTCACTGAGGTTCTTTATTTCATTCATATTCTTCGATATTATTTGATTTTTTGTAACTCTTCAAGATCCATTGATCCTTTGACTTCTTGTAACTCTTCTTTTTGATTCTTCCAGGTTCATTCATCTTCTGAGATTCTTTATTTCATTCATATTCTTTGATATTATTTGGTTTGTTGTAACTCTTTGAGATTCATTGATCCTTTGACTTTTTGTAACTCTTCTTTTTGATTCTTCCAGGTTCATTCATCTTCTGAGATTCCTTATTTCATTCATATTCTTTGATATTATTTGGTTTGTTGTAACTCTTCTTTTTGATTCTTCCAGAGTTATTGACTCTCTTTGGTTCTTTATTTATTTCATTCATATTCTTTGATATTTATTTGATTTGTTGGAACTTTTTAGGTACTTTGATACTTCATTTTTTTTGTAACTCTTCTTTTTGATTCTTCCAGAGTCATTAATTCACTGAGGTTCTTTATTTCATTCATATTCAGTGATATTATTTGATTTTTTGTAACTTTTTGAGATTCTTTGATCCGTTGATTTCTTGTAACTCTTCTTCTTGATTCTTCCAGGTTCATTCATTTTCTGAGGTTTTTTTTTCAATCATATTCTTTGATCCATTGATTTCTTGTAACTCTTTGAGGTTCTTTGATCTTTAATTTTTTGTAACTCTTCTTTTTGATTCTTCCAGAGTCATTGATTCACTGAGGTTCTTTATTTCATTCATATTCTTCGATATTATTTGATTTTTTTGTAACTCTTCAAGATCCATTGATCCTTTGACTACTTGTAACTCTTCTTTTTGATTCTTCCAGGTTCATTCATCTTCTGAGATTCCTTATTTCATTCATATTCTTTGATATTATTTGGTTTGTTGTAACTCTTCTTTTTGATTCTTCCAGAGTTATTGACTCTCTTTGGTTCTTTATTTATTTCATTCATATTCTTTGATATTTATTTGATTTGTTGGAACTTTTTAGGTACTTTGATACTCCAATTTTTTTGTAACTCTTTTTTTTGATTCTTTCAGAGTCATTGATTCACTGAGGTTCTTTATTTCATTCATATTCTTCGATATTATTTGATTTTTTGTAACTCTTCAAGATCCATTGATCCTTTGACTTCTTGTAACTCTTCTTTTTGATTTTTCCATGTTCATTCATCCTCTGAGATTCCTTATTTCATTCATATTCTTTGATATTATTTGGTTTGTTGTAACTCTTTGAGATTCATTGATCCTTTGACTTTTTGTAACTCTTCTTTTTGATTCTTTCAGAGTTATTGACTCTCTTTGGTTCTTTATTTATTTCATTCATATTCTTTGATATTTATTTGATTTGTTGGAACTTTTTAGGTACTTTGATACTTCAATTTTTTTGTAACTCTTCTTTTTGATTCTTCCAGAGTCATTAATTCACTGAGGTTCTTTATTTCATTCATATTCAGTGATATTATTTGATTTTTTGTAACTTTTTGAGATTCTTTGATCCGTTGATTTCTTGTAACTCTTCTTCTTGATTCTTCCAGGTTCATTCATTTTCTGAGGTTTTTTTTTTCAATCATATTCTTTGATCCATTGATTTCTTGTAACTCTTTGAGGTTCTTTGATCTTTAATTTTTTGTAACTCTTCTTTTTGATTCTTCGAAATTTATTAATTCTTTGAGGTTCTTTATTCCATTCATATTCTTTGTGATTTTTTATTTTTCGGGACACTTTTAGGTTCTTTGATATTATTTGATTTATCATAATTCTTAGAGATTCTCTGGTTTTTGAGAATTTTTTATTTTCTTCTGAGTTTCTTCAGATTTTTAATATTATTCTAGATTCTTTTATCTCTTGAAAAATTTAAAATTTTCGCGATTCTGAAATTCTTTGAGATTCTTCATTTTTTTTGTAATCTTTTCATTTTTATAGATTTTTTGACTTTTCAATATTTTCTGAAAAACCTTGATTTAAGATATTTGAAATTTTTGATTTTTTTTTTATTAATTTAGGTTATTTTGTAAGACAGAATTTAAAGATTTGAATGAAACAAATCAAAAATTATAAGATTTGATCTGTGTCTAATTTTCTCAAGTCGTTAATAAAATATGAAAATTTTCGAAATAATAGTCGATTTAATTTTATATTATTAAGTCATAAAAATTGAATTGATTTAATTTAATTAAATGGAATCAAGTTTAAACTTGTATCTTTGCTTTGGTCTGAAAAAGTACATTTCACGCTTCAGTATGAGACAGCAATGCTACAAATCCTGTAAAATGAAGTTCACTGACTCGATGAAAAATTGTAAAAAATTAGAAATATCTCACTTTCATTATCATTATTATAACAAACTAAAATGAATTTCTTCCTCTAATATTGAACGTAAGAAGGAAATTGAAAGTTTAACATCAGTTAATAAAATCTTAAAAAACAAATGTTAACAAAGAAAGTAAAAGTATTAGTCGCACTAGCAAATAGATTAATTATGATAGCAAAAGTTATTAAATTTAAAATTGAATCAGTTTCTTATTCACTTATCAAGGGCGTTCCAAAATGCTTTTTTGAATAAAATGGATATAAAGTGATGTTGATAAGTATGCATTATCTTGAAAACACATTATTAGCTCTGTATTTACGGTTTTTAAGATTTCGTTGTCCTCAAAAGAGAAGATTTGGTGCTTTCAAAGTTATCTAAAGTACAAATTAAAAAATCGAAAGTGGATGACACTTTCCGAGGCTGAAAGTGGGCCATGTTAAAAGATAGCGTATAACAACTCAATTCAAGTTCAGAAAACTAAACCCGTTAAAGAAATGAACGTAGACCATTTTACAGTTTCGAATTTCTTATCATTTATATAAAAATTGAAAGTCTGAAGCAATTCCTCTCGCAATCTCCATACGTTGCAGAAAACCTCGACCGTCCAGAAAAATGGCAATGTTGTAGGTCGGTAGTCGGGCGTGGTCGGTGCTCCATCTCTATGTGTATATGTGTGTGTGGAAACTTATCCGAAGAGCCCGAAGCGGGTGCGGCTCTCCAGCTGCCATCATCAACTGGGGCACATTCATCCTACGCTTTTATCCATAACACTATCGATACTCAGCGGAGACTTTTACCTCTTTTGCTTGATCTAAGAATGGAATAAATGTTGCTAAATGCTTTAATTATCAGTGTGCGTGTGTTTGAGAAAGACTGATTGTTTTTGGCGGGGCAATGGGCAATTATAGCCTACTGATTTAGGATTGGTGTTGAGTCCAACTCATTTTGCAATATGTAGCTGATATTTTGTAGATTGAGTGATCAACAACAAATAAAAAACTTCCAAATAAATTACCTCCAAAAAGCGTCAAGGAAACAGGAAGTCTTATATTAATAAAACAAGCCAGGAAAAAACTGTAAACATAATAGTGCTGAAACGTGAAACGACAAAATACACAAATATAAGTTGATTTTTATTAGTCAATTACGTACAACTGGAGAACGGAACCTCATTATTTTCCAGTAATAAATTTAATAATCGACGAGACAAAACGTAATTTCTTGCACTTTGTAAATAATAATTATTGTTAGTAGTTTGAACACTTGTCGACGACAATAAGATGTAATTTACAACTGAGTTGTTATTGTTGGTTTTGTAAGATTTGTAAATTATACAGATAAATTTCGTTTTTATTATTATTGAATAAGTATTACCATTAATGGAAAATTACAGATAATTGATGAAAGGATTTAACCGAATAATTATAATGTTGGTAAGATATTCAGAAGGAGCAAATGAAATGTTAGATATTTGTAAATAAAGACGTAAGTTATGAAAGTTGTAACACTCCCAATTGAACACAAATTGAATGGAATTGTCTACAGACTGTTTCAACAAAACTTATTATACAGGGTGTCTCAACGGTTGGGAAAGAAAATTATTGACCGTTAAATGTAAGAATACTGAAAAATTTTATTAACAAAATTTGTCGACACTAATTTCCTGTATCAACTAAAATTATTTTCAAATATACGGAGTGTCTTTTAAACGGGTTCTGACACAAATTTTGGATTTTTTTTTTTAATTTGGATTATCCTATATTTTTGGCGTTTTTGAAAGTTTGAACTTTTATTAGACGGTTCTTTGTGGTTTTTGAAATAATAAAATTTTTTCGACAATCATTATTTGAGTGTAGTTACTATGGTGACATCTCTAGCAACAAAACACAAATACAAATTTTTGTCTGAGAATTTTGATAATGGTCCTAATTATCCATAATGTATTTCAGCACAGTTGTAATAATGGTCTTAAATAACACATACAACAAACTACTAAAATTTATTGATACAAACATAATTCATAATAAATGCTTGAAGAAGTTGCCATTCTGTTCCACGCAAGCATTTAGACGCTGAACAGTCGATCTTTAAACTCTTAGAAGCATATCTGTTCCGATATTCTGTAATTCGTTCTTTCATATTTTTTCTTGTGGTTGGCGGCTTTTGATACTTAAAATTCCAAACGTGCCCTCATAAAAAAAATTACTCAGGATGAGCTCGGAAATTTTGGAGGTTGAGCCAATGGACCTCCACAACCTAATCGAACACTACTATGAGTTTTTTTCAATAACTTATGTTTGTATCAATAAATTTTTGTAGTTTGTTGTTCTGGTGAATCATGTGTTGTCTAAGACCATTGCAACTGTGCTGAAAAAGAATATGGATGATTAACACCAATTTCAAAATTCTCAAACTAAAATTTGAAAATAAATTCAATGGTATATTGTTGCTACAAGTAATTACACTCAAATAATGATTGAGATTTTTTTCGAACATTCGAAGTTAAATATTTTTTGTATTGGTCATCAGATACTTGAAAGTTGATATTTATAGTCGATATAAACGTCTAAAAAATCTTATGATCATAAAATTTCAACTTTTTACTTTCAGTTAGTACAAATTCTATGTTTCTAGTTTTTTTGATTTTTGTATAAGAATTTTTTGAAATATGTATATTTCAGCCGAAAAAAATTGATTATTCCAAAAATTACAAAAAACCGTCTCATAAAAGTTGTGTTCAAAATTCTCAAAATTTCAAACCATGTTTAAAAACGCTAAAAATATAGGCTATTCCATTAAAAAAAATTAGTTTATGTTAGAACTCGTTTATAAGACACTCTGTATGTTTGCAAATAATTTTATTTGATGCAGAGAATTAGTATCTATAAATTTTTCACAATTTGTACATTTAAAGGCCAATAATGAACGTCGGTTTTTATCAGTTTTTAATATCTGATTTTGTTGAATTCGGACATAAATAAATTAAAAAAAAAAATGTAAATACAGGGTGTTCCATTAGTATTGGCATTGAAAGCTACGGTTTTGTATACTCCATTCGTTATTAATGTGCATCAAGAAGGTTGAGAAAGTCTAAATGCGGCTTTAATTTTGTCACTAAAACCAGTTACTTAACGTAAACGACGCTTCATGTTCCTAACCTCAAAATTTTAAATAAACTAGTATCAATCTGTCTGAAGTTTTTCAATTTCCAACTTCAGCTGAGTTTGCTGCTAACCGTAAAGAAAATATCTAGGATAATTTATGAACCAATGTCAGCAGTGTGGCCACCTCAAAATCCGACTTCTATGGCCGCCCTTTATGCACATTAATAACGAATGGAACATAGTTGATTTAAAAAAATGTACCAAGGGTTTGTGAATTTATGTTATAAGTTCCACATTTCAAAAATCTTATTTTCCAATTCAAATTATTAAAATGCTCATTTTGTCTATCAAATCTTACTATTAAAATGACATTTTAATCAAAAGAATGAATAAAATAAACCAAAACAGTGAATAATATGTTTATAGCAACATTTTATTCACGCTGTTATTGACAACGCGAGTAAAATAACAAAAAAAAACTGCACTACCGTTGAAAATTTCATTATGGTTGATAATTTTTATTCATTTGAATATTATATTAACATTTTATGAATAACTTACCTAAAAAGTCATTTTTTTCATGAAAGTGAGAAAAATATTGTATGGTACACGTGAATAAAGGCATTTTATTCACTCAAAAACATTAAACTGTTTTATCGTAAATAAAATTTGCTTTTATTAACTAATACCATAAATTTTCATGCTATTTTCAATGCTTCAATCAATTTTGCTCTATTGTCTTTTTGATTTTTTCCAATTTTTTAAGATTGCTGCATTTTCTTTCTTTTTAAACTTATTTAAAATTTAAAAAATTTACTAATCAAGATTTTTGCATAGAATAGAATGAAGTAGCTGAATTTTTTTAATTTTTTTTATTTTTCGAGATACAAAAATACATTTTTTAAATGGAAAGCATAGTTGGCCATGATTTTAAAAATATTGTTATTTTTATTTTTATTTTTAGATTTACGAAAATATATAGTTTAGATGCTTTGTCTTTACATTTTTTAAAATTTTTGATTTTTTGTTAAAAAACTATAAAGAAAATCATAGTAATCTCTGGAAGCATAAAATCAATGTCAAAATATTTTATTTCATCATTATGATTTGATTATGATTTTTCTTCAATTATGATTTTTTTTCAATTTTTTAACAAAAACTTCAATATTTCCACTTCCGATTTAACCGTAAGTCTATGCAACTTTGTTTTTTTTAACGAATCATTTTATTTACATCTGAAAAACAGTGATTTTTCTTATTTTACTTTTGACAAATTTCAAACACTTGAAACATGTTTTTTTTTCAATTGGTATGCTCCATATGTTGATACGCAGTTGTTTCCGCTATTTGAATTGCTTTCTTTTGATGTAGCCCAGACAGACCAATTTTATTCAGTTTCCAAAATATAATTTTTTTTTTTTTTGAAAAAGTAATCAATCTATCTGGGTTTTCTTAACTTAACGACTTAAGTATTGTTTCTGTGCGTTGTGACAGATAAATTTGATAAAGGTTTCAGTCAATGGACAAATGGTCCTAAAAAAAACATATGAGAAAATTCAGGTGATTGAAAAATTATTCGAAAAAATTCCAAGAAACTCAAAAATCATAACAATCGAGCATAGCTTATGATATATTAAAAGAAAGGAAATAAAAAACAAAATCAACAAAGTAATGAAATATTGGACATTTCATGTGGAAAAAAATTCGGAATATGTTGAAACTGACAAGAAAACAAAATATTTTTCGAAACATTTTCAAAAATTTTTCCAAGGATATAATGAATAACAATTTATCAGCAACAGCTCTAACTTTGTGCGCGCAAAATTCTATTTTATTCTAGAAAGAAATACAAAAGATAGAGTTGCAAATGTAACATTTTTTGAAAACAATAATAATAGTTTAAACAATTCAAAGCCAATTTTGAAAAATAAATATCTTTTAAATAAGCAATTTAGAGTAAAATTGAAATATCCAGAGATAAATTGAGTGTTACTTCAAAAAAAAAAAAACAAAGTTGCATGGACTTCCGGTTAAACCTACTAGAAAGATTAGCGTTCACTAGTTACACTTTCTCAAAATTCAACTTTAACAATGTAATCTTTGGTTTAGATACTACTGGAATGCCCTGTATTTTAGGATCATGGCATAATTTGGCTCATTGCTGCCGAAAAGGCAACGAGATAATGAACTGATAAAAAACTGACATTAGTAGAAATCAATTAATATTGTTATTAGTTGATGTTAAAAAATCCGATTGTGCTTCTTCACCGCCATCATCATCAACGTCACATTAATGCAAATCCAAATCAGATTCATTCATCTCCCATTTCCAGTAGCCCCATTTGAATATTCACTCTTAACCATTACCATTATGATTATTTATTAATTTAAATTTCCATTTTCCAATATCAATAATCTTACAAATAATTAATATATCAAGTCGACCTCCCGCCGCCTTCGATGACACACCGTTAACCCTGAGCTTCGGTATTAAAATCCTTTATTTACGACATGCGTCGACCTTCCGTTCCGTTCCGCTCTTATCCGTCCACTCCACTTCAAATTGAATCTAAAGCAAAGCGAAGCGCCTATCTACTAAAGAAAGAAAAGTGAATAAGTAAGTGGCTAAGACGTGAGCAGAGCATGCAAAGGCGGCGGCGACGTCGCGGAGGGGACGAAGAGGAGGTTCAGTAGTAGCGCTCTGCGGGGGCCGCCGCCCCAGGCCTAGGCGGGGCCCCTTCGGAGATGCTGCCCTTCCTTTCACCATGTTACACAACACGAGACTGTTTGTATGTGTGTAAGTTGTTTGAATATGAACGGACAGCGGCGGCAGCTATTGCTATAATAATATTAATAACATTAATAATAATAGGAATGACTTTTTGATCTCTTAATCGAGTTAACTAACTCATAATTAAATAATTATTTTGTCCTTGGAATTTTCGCTTGAAGTTGACAGACAATATCGGAGATATCGCCAATCGATAAGAGATTCCAACGCAACGTTAGACGCGTAACCGCACGCCTCTGGCAAATTGTTACAAAATACATATTGGGTTTAAGATTTGCATAGTTGTACAAATCTCGACTAGAAATTGATATCGTTATCATCAAATATTAAAAGTGAATTGATTTTTATACTATAATTAGCATATTAAGGCGTGAAACGATAAATAAACTATGGCAAATTAATTTCAAAAAAATTTGAATAGATTTAGAAAGACATTGAATTTTTTTCCAAGGAAAATACGTCTGATGTTTTTCTATTTTTTATAAATTATTCATAATAATTATAAAGATAGATTAAAATATTGTTGTTCTCAAGTTCAGTATTAAGACTAAATATGTATAAATTGATTTATTTATGTTACTAGGCATTTGCATGTGAAATATTTCTGCCTGTCTTCCCATAATTATCTGTGTAGATTTTCACTTTACTTTATTAGTAATTATCATTTAGCTGTTTAATTACATTGAGTATTGCAAATTCTGTTACATTACTTTGCAAGTATAATGAAGACTTTCATAATAATATTTATATAGTTTAAGTTTTGGAAACATTGATTATTTCTTAAAATAATTACAAATCATTTCCAGATAATTGATTAAACTCTTATACTGAAATAGTCTCATTCTAAAAATAACATCATAAGTAAATAAACACAAAATAATATAGCAGAAAATGGCAATTTTCGTAAAAGTTGACAATTTACATTCTAGGACAATGAATTCACAATCATTAAAAAAAACTGAAATGTGAATGTTTCATAGTTGAAGCAAATTAAGATGTAGTGACTGTGAATTCACCAAAAAAAAAAAAAATATCGATAATTGGTTGAAAGCTGTTTATGTATATGAAAACATCAAATTCAGTTTAAAATTCATAGATTATAAAGATGTAAATTTAACAATAAGTATAACAACTCGATATGAGTTTAGAATTGCTAATTTTATACAAATGTGAATTTAAATTTCCGAAGATGTGATAAGTGATGAAAAATTTACATTAAGTGCATCAATATAGTTTGGGGACATCAAATAGATAGCTTATCAGAAAGCGTACTACAATAAAATGCAATATAACAATTAATGGTTACTTACACTCCATTATTCGAAAAATCAAATATGAGTTATAAAAAAAGGACTAAAGGCACTGAAATTTGAATTTTAAACTCAATACAATAACGTCTAATGTTTATTATTGTTTAAGCCATCATTTCCCAAATTCATTTTGAGATATTCAGCAAAATTAAAAAAACACATTTTCTAAAACTGTTATTAACTTCGTAACATAAAATAAGTTCTAAATGAAGAAATCTAATTTTTGTATTTTCCATATGTAATACGACAAGTAGTCTATGTTATGCCGATTATTTTTGTGGTGATACTACGAATATCAACGGCGCTGGGAGATGAATTTGACGAGTGCTTGCACGAGTCGAATTCGAAAGCGCCGTTGCACATGAGTTGCAGCACCGGAAAAATGATCTGCAGAACACTGACTACGAATCGTATTAGGTGAACTATTTAATGAATCAAATCTCTCAAACCCAAATAAAATAATTTATAAATCAAGCTATTTATGATTGGGCTATTTTGACAAATATTTGCTAACTGTCAAAAGTGTCAGAAAGCGTCTCACATAAATGGCTTTCAATACAGTAATTAGCTGTTTAGACTCTCAAACTCTTGTAGAATTACGTTAAGTGTTAATTGAAGTGAGATGATGGGGATTATTGATGCTGTAAGTAAATAGAAATGTCTAAAATTGTGGTTTTTTCATTGGTTGGAGAACGTTAAATGACAGATGAATTAAATAGTCAAAGAAATCAGAGTATTTTGAAAATTGAAGAGAATTAATTAACTTTTTTTTAATCACAAGTGAGTTTCAATCATTGAAATTGAGTCTAGAGACATTTTTCTTTAATAATTTGAATAATTATAAATAATCGTAGAGAATTATTGATAAAAACTGATTTCTGTAAAAAAAAAGTCAGTCAAATAGATAGCTTCATGGTAAAGTGCTTAGAAAATTTTTAAAATTGACAGATTCAATGACAAAAGCACACTTGATAAAACTGCACATTGACAAAAGCGCACTGTGATTATTTTTAGTGGGAAACTAAAAAAGTTCATTTCTTGAGTGCTTAATAGTAAAAAATTACTAACTTAAGGAATTTTGGTTTAAATATTTGTATTATTCAATATTTTTAATTATGATTTTTCTCAGCATTAGTTTGTTTATGACAAAGATTGGTAATTTATCAAATTATTATAATATTAATGGATTAAACATAATAAACAACTTTTTAATATTTATTCAATACAGTGTAAACTGCACTCAATAAGATTTAAGGCTGCTGTTTGACAGAAATAATATTCAGACTGTCCCAAAACTGAAACCCATGGTTTCGGGGTTTGATTCAATAAGTTAAATCAAATCGAAAATCAAGAATACATTGTTTCAATTTTTCTACGTTATTGAATTATTTATAAAAATATTAATAACACTTTAATACTGCAACTACTCGATGAAGTTTCCATGATGATTCCATAAGTGTTAAAACTATCTTAATTCAATTTCAACTATTAATTCAAAGTGATTTTACAAAATAACCTGAAAAATTTCAGTCGATAATTAGGACATACAATACCAGAGAAGAATTAGACGAAAACTCTAAGCATTTGTCATAGAGAGCTTCTATCACTATGTGAGTATATTTCATAATGCGTATTTTTTTATGTGAGAATTTGTCTCGATGCGCTTTTGCCTGTGTGAACATTTGTCTTCGTGTGTAATTATCATTGTGCGTTTTTGTTACAGTGCGTTATTTTCTGTGCGGTTGTGTCATGTGTGCTTTTATCGAGTGCGCTTTTGTCTGGTCGTCAAATTGACAAAATTAATTTATTTAAAAAATCTTTCTTTTATCTGAATATAATATAAAATGAAAAATTTTTAGGAGAGTTTTTTATGGGAGCATACAAGCAAGGGCAGGAAATACCCACGGCACGGAACTGAATACAGTTAAAAAGAAAAAAACGAACAGTACTAAATCTAATTTTTTTTAATAATAGAACTATTTATGGGAATGTTGTATTTATTCTTTTCTAATTGATGATTTCCCTAATGTCTTATTTCCAACTAATTGCAGAATCCAAATCAAATTTAGATTCTGTATGAAAAAAGAAGATTTTTTATCTCAAGTAAAATATATTTTAAGTTATTTATAAGAAAAGAAAATTATCCAAACAAAAGTCAAAAATTCACGTTTAGCAGAAAGCTGGTGAGATTTTGAGACTATGTTAAGGAATTCAAACAAGTCAATGCTTTGAAATTTTTTCTGATTTTTTTTCGGAAAAGCTGTGTCAGAACGCTGTACCATGATTGAAATCTTTACTTAATACAAATTACATATTTATTGATGGAATAAACTCTGTTCAAAGTCGTTTTATCAGTTGTATTAAATGTTTGCTTCCTAATTTGGTTGCTTCTAATTACCTTTTGAGTCTAAGTTATTTGTACTGATGCTCTTGCTTCAATAAAATACACTGAGTTTCACATTTCTCTAGATACGTTTCTATTTTCTATAGAAATATAGTGTGTCCCCAAAAAATTTTTATTATTAGTTTCATAACAAAAAGTCATGAAAATTTTACTAAGATTACTTTAAAAAATTTTTTGATTCGATAACCTGCTGTCTTAAAAACGAAAGAACTTGAAAATTGTTTCAGAAGCCAAGTACTATTTACACTTTGATGAAACACAAGTTGCAACTTTCTGTTAAAAATTTTGAATCAAAAATTAAATTTTCACAATTAAAACTGTCAGTTTTATTGCTTTATTCAGCATAAAAGAAAGTTGGTCAGTTTTTTCTCTTAGTCTCTATTTTGAAGAATTTTCACAAAAAAGAGAAAAAAAATTGCAGATTTATAATATTAGCTGTGAAAACATCGAATGAACAATAATGATGGAATATTTCATTCTAATTTTTGTTTTTTCTAATTTTCTAGACAACTTGTTGATTTTTTTCAGCTGCAATCTTATTTTTGATCAAACAAAACTTTTTATGAACAATGAATTTTTTGATGAAAAATTAATAATAAAAATTATTTCTTTCCATAAACACACTGTAGACAAAATTGAATAATTTAAGGCCTCTATGCAGTTTTTCTACTTTTTTTTAATAAATGTGAAAAAGCACTTTCAAACATCAAAAGAAAAAAAATTCCTTAATGGATAGATGCGGAATTGTATTTTTTTCTGCTTTTTAAAGTTTTGCAGTTAAATTTTTATGGCTGTTTCAAATTCAACTTATTAAAAAAACAAACTTTACTCAGCAGCATCTTTTGACTCTGATGTTGTTTTTATATAATTTTTGTATCTGAATTTTACACGATCAAAAATCTCCGTGAATTTTTTATGATTAAAGTCGGTTAACTGTTAATCGGAGAATGATATATCTTACTTGTACACTTCATATTTTCTTCCAGTTAATCTATCCTAATAATTTTGTAATCGCCTTAATGAAAGAACCAACAGATCTCACCAGGTCTTTTACAACCTCGCCGACGTAAGCATCTAATAACAATTTCTTTTCTCGAATCTGCAGGGGTTCATCACGACTTTCCTTTCGTTGTCTCGCGATATTTCATCATTGTAGAACAGGAGTCATTTATGTGCTCGTTATTTGAATACAATTTGTTAGCGATAATCTTCTGTTTTTCAACTTCTTCATCAAAGACACTCCTTTGGTTATTCTGTTGTTTCAAATAGCAGTGATAACGACCCCGCCCGACACTTAAATAGGCTAGTTTGGAATTTGTAAAGGTCAATTTGTTGATATATGGATGTTGCGTAAGATATGAAGCATCTCAATTGAAAAACAAAAAGAAAAATATTCACAAAAAAGCAAAACGTAAGTTGCGTGTTGGCGATTCTTGTCTTGTGGCATAATCAACTCAAATAACACTGCGAGACAATTAATTAGAAGAATTGCGGGGGCGTTGTATTCATTAGCATTCATTATTCGAAATTGAGCCGTTTAAGTGAGATTTATGAACGTTGCAAAATCGAGTTTTCTAAAACGGTTATTAATTACTTAACTGGAGACTCCGACAGTGCGTCACGATACAAAGATTGAAAATTGAAAGTTTGAAAATTATTTGAAAAATTTCAATTTTGCAGTAATTGAAAAACTTCTTTTAATATGCGCATGAATTAAACATTTGTGTGTGTGTGTGTAAATTGATAGATCTTTAATTTATTAAGTTCAATCTTGAACCGGTTTTTTAATGAAATTAATTCACTCGGTTACGGGAACAACAAGGTTGTGATTTTTACGAGTTTCAACCAATTAGACGTAACGGAAAAATATGTTGAGATGTTGGAGCGAAAATGCTAAATTATTATGTAAAATTATTTGACGCATATGATGAAAAATCCCAAAAACATTGAAAAAAATTGGGAATATCTTAAAAATTTGAATTTTTTTAACTTAAAGTGGAATTACTCTCAAAAACACATAAATTTCTGATTTAGATGAGTTACAGCGGCAGATGTTTGTTCAATTTGAATCGCTTTATTTTTTTATAAGTAGAAAACATAATCTTTAAATGTTGATAGAAGACGTCAAATGTAAATTATTTTTTTAAGTTTATAATCTCTTGTTTTGATTCGTTTTAAGATGACTTTTGTTTAAGAAATTTTGTTAATCAGCAGTTTCTTGTAAAATTACAGTTGTAAAAAATTTAAAATACTTATTTGTCTTTTCAGAATTAAAAAAAATGATATTTGCAAAATTTATATTTTTCAAAACAAAAGCTGTATTTGCTTTTGCATAAAAGTGAAAAAACTTAAGTAGACAATTTTTTGTAGACCGTTCTATATTTTATATTATTTATAGATAATTTTGTACAAATTTAGATCTAAAACAAACTGTAAACTCATTTATTATTTTTCAGAAAAATTGAACGATTCGACCAACGTTTCCAAAATATCAAATAAATTCCCAATTATCAAAATCATGGAACAACTTGAGTTTATAAATAAAAAACTACACAAGATAGCATCTTATATTTAACATAACAACTTTTTGTGATTTTCGTTTCGTTTCGTAGTTGGATGTTCACTCAAACCACAGTTGGTAATTGCAGTTTAATTGAATACATAATCTTTAATTTTTTGTTTTATTTAACAGATAAGGTAGGAGCTAATAGTTCTTAGTAAACTGCTCTGGATTAATAGGAAAGAGCTTTTATGGAAATGTATTATAAAATCTTAGTGTGAAATTTGTAAACACAAGCTCTAAATCCACTTCAGGATTAAAACTCCAATTATATAAACAAATGTTTATTCATCAACCGATTTTGATGAAGCTGTCTTTTGAATTTCTGTTTTTCTTTCTCTATTCTCATGTGCAAGAATTTTCAAGCTCGCTTCTAAAACAGCTGCACAGGAAGCAAATTTTGCAAAATTGCTATTCAATTTCAAATTTTTGTAATAGAACTTTTTTTTAGAAATATATTTTGATGATGGAACTTGTCTTTGAATTCCTCAATTATTTTAGAGCTTGCTCCAAAAAGGAGCAACAAATGTAATAAATATTAATTTGAACTCACTCTTCTACTTTAAATTTTTCAGCCATAACTTTTGTGTTTATCAATCGATTTTTATGATAATTGTTTCTTGAATTGTTAGTTTATTCTCTATTTTTCTGTAGAAGAATTTTTGAGCTGACTCCAAAAACAACTACACAAAGAGTAAAAAAATACAATAAATATTGATTTGAATTCTTTCTTTCACTTTTAATTCTTGTGCCATAACTTTTGTGTTTATCAACCGATTTTGATAAAATTTGTCTTTTGGATTCCAAATTTTTGCTATTTTTTTGTGTAGAAATTTTTATGCTATCTTCAAGAACAATGCTGAAGCTGCACAAGAAGCAAACAGTTCAAAATTGATCTTCTATATTAAATTTTAAGTTCAAAAACCAATTTTGATGGAGTTTGACTTTTGAATTCTTTATTTTTTTCTCTATCCTTCTATGTAAGAATTTTTAAACTAGTTTCAATGAAAATTACACAGAAAGCAGAAAATTGTAAAATTGATTTCAATTTTTCTTTTGGATTCCAAGTTTTTTTCGCTAATTTTCTTTGTAGAAAATTAGTTTACTTCAAAAACAATTTAAAGAAAAAAAAATTGTAAAATTAATTTTAATTCTCCTTTTAGTTTACGTTTTGTGCCATAACTTTTGATCTTCTAGATTAAATTTTTAGTTCAAAAACTAATTTTGATGAAACTTGTTTTTTGAATTTCTAATTCTTTTCTCTGTCTTTCTGTGTAAAAATTTTTAAGCTAGTTCCTCACAAGTAGCAGAAAATTATAAAATTGATTTCAATTTTTTTGCTATTTTGCATTTTGTGCTATCAACAGATTTTAAAGAAGTTTGTCTTTGTAAATTCCTAATTTTTTTCTATATTCTTTCGTGTTGCCACAAAAAAGAAAAAAATTAAACTATCCCTAACTAAATGCTAAAATGTTGAAACCAAAATCAATTTTATCAAAAATAAATTTTAAGTCGGTCTAGACTATAAAAAAATGCAGGTAAAATATTATTCATCAATTTTTCCAAGACTTACAAAAGTAGTTTGGAAAAATAGGTTCAAAGCAAAACTGCGAATTGTTGATAAAAGTTTCAAAGTACTGAATCTTCCATTCTTGACATTTTCATTGAAAAACCATTACAAGGCATTGGAGTTTTTCTTCGTCAGAATATTCAACCAAATTCAGAAGCGGTTACAAAATTGTTGTTGTACCTAATTTGTTAAACTAGGTGAGTTAGTATTGTGTGAGCATTGTAGAGAAAAATGTAAACGGTATTAGGAGACGACATCAATGAAATATTTTTTAAAACTAGTGAATTAGCGAGTGATGTGCCTAAAAATGTTACTTGTAAATTCATAAAAAATATGGAAATATGCCGTAAGTATACATTTAGTCTTCCTAAGCTGGCGGTTTCTTTATTTCCGGGAGTGATTCTACTGACTTCTACTTAACTTGACTACCTGAAATTAAAAAAAGAAAAAACTCAAATTGAGTTTTTAGCAAAAATTGTTGACTTTGTCGACATGAAGCAAGAGGTCTTCTTTGTAAGATTTTACACTGATATTCAAAACAGTATTTGAAAGAAATCGATCCAGAACTCAAAATGTTGCAGCAGAAATAACTTACAAAAATTTCAACTTTAAGTTTATGTATTTTTGTTAATATCGAGATTTCGAAAAAATGTTACATAAACTTGTACCATTATTTTCGTGAGAAGAATCATTTCCTATAATATTTTCATGCATTTTTGGGACAGCCTACATATGTCTCTTATTTTTTCTAGACTGGAATAAATTAATTAAAGAAGAAACAAATAAAACTTTAAGCTCTTCGAACAATCCAAAAGGAAAAGTTTTTAAAATTATTAATTGTGCTCAATTTTTTTCGTGATTACAACATTTTCTAACAGATTATTGATAATGTTAGACCACTTTATATTCCTAATAAGTAGAATGAAAAAGATGAATACTTTTTTCTATATTGAAAATGATCTATGTTCTGCTTTATGTTCTTACAATAACAATAATGATAACAATGACATCATAATTAAATCATCAATCATCTTTTTGGAATATTCTAGCAACTAACAAACTATCTAATCAAATTCAATCTAATTTCCGATTTCAACTATTTTTATATTTTTGCTGATTAATTAAGCATTGCACAATAATTAACGCTTCATTTCACTTCACTTCCTTAGGCTGCGTTTTACGACCAATTATGATAAGAAATCTACATTATTGACTCTTTCAAATAAATCTCCCAAAATCAAGAAACAATAGCGATTGTATAATTCAGTAATAAAATTATATAAGACGTTTCATTTTTATTTATCAATTTTACTTTCATTCGTTTTATATCTAAAAATAGTTTAAACAATTTATGATTTGAAATATTTTAATTTGTTGATGGTATCAGTAGGTGAAATAACAGCAGTGTAGCGTTTTGCGCCCCATGCTATCCATAAATAAATCAGAATTATGCGTCCGGCGTCTTTCGCCATTCCAAGCAATTAACCGGTAATTGTTGTGATAAATAATGTCGAGTAATAACAGAAAACAATGTCCTTCCTACACATTCATTCGTCGTCGGTAGCGTTATATAGGAAACTGATAAATAAGAAAATATCGTCAGAAATAACATTCCGATCATTCTGTCGCTAAAGGTTATGTTGTAACACTACATATTTACCGACGATCCGACTAAATTTTACAGTGTTAATGACGACTGATTACCACCGAAGAAACTAGCAACTCCAAGATCTTTATTGGTTTCTACTATTAATTACGGAGACAAGTGTCAACGAAACTATTTAGAAAATTCCAACAGCTTTCCTTTATTTAAAACGGCAGACTGATATAGTTTCTTCTCATTGAGTAACAGGCAATTAAATCAATGTATTAATACCTTCCAATGATATAAATTTTTTTTCAAATAATTATAATTTTTGGAGGCGCTTAATTGGATGTCGTTTTTTGTCAGCAAATCGCGAAATCGACTACTTTACGCTCTGCTTTCAACAATAATCAGTGATAAGAGTTATGTAAGATTTTAATTAGTGTCGCACAATTTATACAATGATATAACTGAAAATAAACGAAAATAGATTGGAGGCCTAAGAAAAAGCAATTACGCAATTTAATAAACTTATTTTTTTTGTCTTATTTGATCAGTCCATATTATCATAAACAAAAGACGATGATCTTGGACAAATTACGTAACTCCATCCACATTGTGTCCCATTAAGACCATCATTACCAATTTTACCATTTCAGTTATCCAACTCTGAGTCACACTGAACTTTAACATGTTGGAAGTAAAACGACCTTTCATATTTGTGTTTCGGGGTCTTGATTCTTACAATTTATGACAATCGGGTTAACAGCGGATGAACAAATGAACCGTATATTGGAAAATATTAAATTGTGTAATCAAATTATTGAAAAAATAAACTTGGATGTGAGCTATAATTGACTTCAGGCTTTCAGGATTTTCTAGAAAGACACGAATTTGTTATTTTAACTATTGTTAATTACATGTAGTTATTTTTAGAATTATTACAAAATTGAGTTGTAAAATGTTGTAGAGAGAAATACCGCAGGGTAACGTGTTAGTTTTTTTAAAAGTACCTCATTATTAAAATATTTCAAAATACAGCAAAAAATAATTATTTATGCTTTTTTGATCTTGCCTAGTTTCCGGTTATTTAGACTAAAGAGATATAAAAAAAAACACGTACTAGATTTTAGGGTTTCAAGAAATTTTGTATTCTTATGCTGGATCAAAAATTGTTGACTGTAAAGGTTTATTCAAATAAGTTTGCAGCAATCGCACTCAATTAACCGACATTTGTCAAATAACTGACCAAAAATTATCCATTCCATCTTCCCGAGACAAAACTTACACTCAGATTTGGTTGAAAACTAAGAAGATTACCAATTCGAGTAATTCGTCTGGCGTTGGTTCCAACTCTCTATCTTATACCGTTTCTGAGATAGGGGTAACTTTTAAACTAAGAAAAAAATTCTTTTCTACCATTTACAATCATTTTAGAGAGTTTTTTATCACAATCTAAACTAGTTTCATCTTTTTAACACCAATCGTTAGTAAAAATTTCAATTTTTCTCTCAGTTTTTACTTAAAAAATTATTTCGCTAGCTTTTGCTGCAAAAGTGAAAAAAATTTTTCAACTTTTTATTCCAAAGGAACGGTGAATAAGTAAGAAGCCCAACTTTGCAGATCCTCTAGTGGGCTGATGGTAAATTGAATTATAAGCTTTCAACTTTCTAGGGGGTGTCGTTCCTGAGATAGGGTTGACTTTTAAACTTAGAGAAAAAAAAATTTCTACCATTTAGAATCATTTTAGAAAGTTTTTTTTATTACAATCTGAACTAGTTTCATCTTTTTAACACCAATGGTTAGTAAAAATTTCAATTTTTCTCTCAATTTTTACTTAAAAAATTATTTCGCTAGCTTATGCTGCAAAAGTGAAAAAATTTTTTTAACTGTTTTATTCCAAAGGAACGGTAAGTAAGTAAGAAGCCTGATTTTGCAGATCCTCTAGTGGGCTAATGGTAAATTGAATTGTAAAGTTTCAACTTTCTAGGGGGTGTCGTTCCTGAGATAGGGGTGACTTTTAAAATTTTTAATTCTATCTTTCCAAGACAAAACTTACACTGAGATTTGGTTGAAAGCTAAGAAGATTACCAATTCGAACCGAGTAATTCGTCTGGCGTTAGTTCCAACTCTCCATCTTATACCGTTCCCAAGATAGGGTAACTTTTAAACTAAGGAAAAAAAATTTTTCTACCATTTAGAATCATTTGAGAGAGTTTTTTTTATCATAATCTAAACTAGTTTCATCTTTTTAACACCAATGGTTAGTAAAAATTTCAATTTTTCTCTCAATTTTTATTTAAAAAATTTTTTTGCTAGCTTATGCTGCAAAAGTGAAAAAATTTTTTTAACTGTTTTATTCCAAAGGAACGGTAAATAAGTAAGGAGCCTGACTTTGCAGATCCTCTAGTGGGCTAATGGTAAATTGAATTGTAAAGTTTCAACTTTCTAGGGGGTGTCTTTCCTGAGATAGGGGTGACTTTTAAAATTTTTAAATCTATCTTCCCGAGACAAAACTTACACTCAGATTTGGTTGAAAACTAAGCAAGATTACCAATTCGAACAGAATAATTCGTCTGGTGTTGGTTCCAACTCTCTATCTTATACCGTTCCCAAGATAAGGGTAACTTTTAAACTAAGAAAAAAAATTTTTCTACCATTTAGAATCATTTAATTTACTCGACGAATCAGATTAACTGATTTTTTCAAAATAGACGTTTGTATTAAGCGGCAATTTTCACTAGTGGTGTTTCCGCTAAAAATTTCGACCATTTTTGTTCACTGAATTGTCTAGTCAAATACAACTTGTGGGTACGGAATTGAAAGAAATTTTGTGATCTCAGATACGAGTATTTGTTTTGACGGCAATTAAACAATTAAATTTTTACGAGTGAGCGTTATCGAACGAGTGGAAATTGTGAAAATTTCCGGCAATTTCATATCCCCTCATAGTACTACTTATAAAAATTCCCTCGTATGCGTAAGTTACCAACTTTCAAAAATAAATCCATTTCTAGTGCATGACTCTTTTTTGACATGACTTTACAAAATACAATCTACAAGATAATTTTAAAAACGTAATCCACATTTTTATTTCAAATAGAAACCTAACCTCTTTCTTTCAAATTTTTACGAAAAATTTCATGTCATAATGATCTAGAATTTTAAGTAACAATAATAAAAATTTAGAAATTGCATATTCTACAACATTTTGAAGTGACAATTGTACTTACATTTTCTCGACGAATCAGATTCACTCATTTTTTCACGTTTGTATTAAGCGGCAATTTTCGTTAGTGGTATTCTGGTTAGAAAGTTCCGATAGGAATTTCCATTATTTTTTCCGGTAATTTCATACTCACTCGGAGTATTACTTAAGAAAATACCGATAAACATTTTATCAAAGATTAACAAAATTTACAATAATTTTCAAATCTCACGAATTTAAGTTAGCTGACTTAAGTTTTTCTTTCAGTTTGGTAACACTTTGTAACATTTTGTAAATTCTACTTTAGATAAAGTTCTCTAAATATAAAAAAACAAAAACAAAAATTCGAATAAATCCGAATGTAGACTTCAATTCTCAGTTATTTTATTCGAAGGTTCCCAAACAAAAAAAGAGCATTTAGAGCTTGAGGAAATTTTGAAAAACAATTTGCACAGTGGAGTAATAAAATGAATAACGACGTCAAATAATGATGATAAGTATATTAAGTAAATTACTAAATTTCGAAACTGAACTGAACAAAAAAGTTTATCTTTTCTTTTTTATTTATTATCCCAAATTCTGCACAAATCTATATTTTTCTATATTAGAAAGTCTTGACTTGATAAAAATTTGTTTAAATTTTTTGTATCAAATTATTTGAATCAAGAATTTTCCACTTTGTTATTATTCTAAATATAATCAGTGGAAATATATTTAATTGAATTTTTCGTCGCAAGTTGATGTTGCAAGTCTTTTCGCAACATTGGTCCCATATAGCCCGCATAATTCCCATAAGGATATCCTTAAGTCACAGGATGTCCTCCGGCTCTCCATCTCCGCTAATAAATCTTTCACAATTAAAAATAGCTCTCGGTGCGCGTCAAAGGACATTACCGTCTCCGATCCAAGCGATTATCCTGCTCTAACGTTTTGCTTTCTAACGGGCGGGGTCGACCTACGCAATAAACTACTTGTTACCTTTTTGTTCGGTCGCTTGTGCTACCATTGTAAAGTGCTACCATTTAATAACAATAGCCTTCGAATCGATTATACGCTCCCATTTTTTCGGTTGCTAAAGCTCTTGCTTGCATGCATCTAAAAGAAAAAGAAAAAAATTATGTAGTCCAATGGCGCCACCTACAGTCGTTTTATTACATAATCAAACTAACGGTTAACTGTCGATTCACGCCTTATCACTACATCTTCAGCTTCTATGATGGATTTTGCAAGACTTGAGCAAGTTTTAATAAATGCGATATGTTATATCGAGATAAAATCCCACTTGAAAATGACTTAATAATAAGACACGTGCTGTAGATGGAAAGTTACAATTTTTGGTGATTAATAGGAAAATTGGATAGTTGATGGCGATCTGATTAGAGTGATAGGCGGCAACCTTGACTTTGTGGTTTTACCGTTCTGATCTTGCATTGTTAACTGTCAAAACGAAAGGAAATTTGTGGTTTAAATGAATGACTATCGGATTATTTTATAATAATATAATATTTATTTTAAAAAACAAATCACAAATAGGAAAATAATTATTTGATCAAGAAATGTTATAAACCGGTGTGTGTAATTTCCTGCTGGATTAAATAATACAATCAAAAGCCACTGCAGCGAAACTGACCTGCGGTATGTATGTGAATATTTGACCCCTGTGGGGTTCATCATGGGCGTGATCTCAAGACCTCAATCTAAGTAATCGGATTACAATGATTGTTGTTGTGGTGCCTCCAGGATCGCAATAACTTATTACACACTACAGACGTAACGTAAAAGTTCATTCTATCTAACGCCCATTCATTTCAAGACATGCCGATTACGTAATCTTACAATGAAGACTATTGCTGAATTATCAATCAAATATTTCTATAAAAGTATATTTTTTAACACAGTTATCAAGAGATCCACTCCATAAAGTGTTGGCAAGTACCGACCGACACTTTCACCATTAGCTTATTTATAACAGAAATAGTGGCACGCGTTCACAAGAAAGGACTAATTATTTTTAATAGTCTTTATGTAACACGATCGACGTCCTCTCTCCAATCGGTATCGACTTGCACGACGTTAAATAAGATATGACTTATTAAAAAAGAGGATTTTTGCGTTTAGACTCAAGCAGACTGTACATAAATTATTACAGTCTTGGGAAAATGAGAGATTCACACTCTGTTTTAGAAAAACTAGAATATAAGTGTTAACAAGAGTGTAAACTTAAACATCCTTCCGATTAAAGTGACTAGAATTACTTGAAATGGCCAGACTGGGTTTTTCTTTAAATACGATCTGTTAAGTCTTAGAAAGAGAATTCTTCAATTCGTAGTAAAACTCCACAGGATATCGGCTGATCAAAAAGCACCTGCATGTCAATAAACCTGAGAAGATCACACCTGCAAGTTCAATCTAGAGAGATTTTTTTTATTTCTACGTCCACTCTACTCTAAACAAATTCACAAAATCTATCAGGAACGTCAAAAAATACCAACTATTTGAATTTTGAAAGTTTTTTTCGTTTTTTCATTTAAAACCACACTATTCTCTAAAAAATAAATTTAATCGTACTTAAATTTTTCTTCGAATATTTAAATTATTGATCTGTTTTTATGATTTCTAGAGTTAAAAAATATTGGAAAAGTTGAAAACATTCTTTTTGTATATTCGTGTAATTTTTAAAATAGATTTTATGGTTCTCAAATTTCGGCACAATTCTGTTTTAATATTTATTTTATTTATATTTTCTGTGTGAATATAAAAAAAAGACAAGTTAGCATTTTGAATAAATCTGCTAAGTCTATTTTTGCTATTTTAACAGATAAAGAAAAAGTAAAGTTTGCTTAAAGTATAAGGTGTAAAAATGGTTTTAGATGATATCTCACTACGTTCGTCAGTCAAGAGTCCACGCTCAACACCTAAAGCTCTTTTTAATCTTAATAATATAAGTTACGCTTAAGAAATTTAAAAAATCTGAAAAATAAGAAGAAGTACAAAAAATTTAGAGGTTCTGGAGCATTTAAAAAGTTTATGGAATCTGAACACTCTAAAAAGATGTGTAAAATCTAACCAACTGAAACAAGGTAAAAAACCAAAGTAAATTTTTAGATTTTAGAAAATCCAAAGTTTTGGAAATATGTATATGGAGTTAAAGGAACTTAAATAAGTAGAAAAATAAAAAATGCGTGGAGAACTTTTAAACTTAAACAAAATCTCGTAAATTTGAAGAAATAATTTGAAGATAAAAAAACTTTGAGTCTGTCAATCATCACAATTTTAGAAGTTTGGAAGAATCTAGAAAACTAAATAAGAAATTAAAATTTAAAAAAATTCAAAGGAATTTGAATAAAATAGCACACCTATAAAATCCAAAAAAGTTGTAAAAATCTGACTAGAATTAAGAATATAGAAAAATGGGAGAATTCACAAATTGAAAAATTCAGATTTGGAAAATTTAGAAAACTGGGAGAATTTGGAGAATCTACGAAATCTGAAGGAACGCAAAAAAACAACTCATGTAGTATAACAAAAAAAAATATGAAGAATTCAAAAAAAATCTGAAAAATGTGGTGTTGGGACTTGAAAGACCAAAAAATCTATAGAATTAGAACAATCTAAGAAAATTTAAAAACCTCAAAAAGCAAGAAAGAAAAGAGTCCAAGAAACACAAAAATCTAAGTTTAGAGAATTTAATAAATAAAGGAAAGGAGCAAAAAGTCCAAGAAATTCAAAAAACTAGAAAACTCATTTCAAAAGAAAAAATAAAACAATTTGATAAATAAAATAAAATGAAAAAAATCGATATAATTTGAGGAACCTAAAAATTTTGTTGAACTTTGAACTATAGAAGAAAATCTGCAAGAGTATATTATATAGTGTGTTCATATTTCGATGTTCATCATCTCGGTTATTTGAAGAAATAGAGCATTGGTTAAATGTAGAATATTTCGCAGAATTTAATGCTCAAAACAAATTTCATTTCAAATTTATTCTGCTTCTTTTCAATTTTGTGATTTTAAAAAAAAAAACTGAAATTCGCCGAAACTATTTACCATAATTAATTCGAAAAGCCTTATGCTATCACTTTCAAATTTTCACATTGTTAGGATACTTTTTAAAAACAAATTTTTTGGTTTTAGCGGAAACTCTTGATTCTCATTTGTGTCCGAGTTATTAGGGTTGACTTTAATTTTTTTATGATTGATTCAATCCCTAAAATTATTAATAATTCATACACACAGTTCCAAATCTTCCACGAAGTATCACTTTTATAAGTCGACAATAACATAGCTTATCATTTGCTTAACAATGATGTCAACATTTCATAGCCTAATGGTTTTGCATCAAAGTTAAATTTATTTTCTGTTGATATCTCTTGCAAAAATAAAGACTTAAGTAACATGTTGTACATTTTTGAAAACATTTTCCAAAGACTATCTAACTAATGAATAATCCAATATGGTTTCCATAAGAAAAACAAAAGATAGACTCCGAACAAATGAGAATCGAGAGTTCTTGTAAGCACTAATAAACTTGTCTTGGAAAAGTGTCTTAACAATGTAAAAGCTTGAATAAGGTTGGAGGAAGCATTATTGAAAAATTGATTGATTAATTATTTTCTTTAACAGAAAAAAACAACAATTTTTTCAAAACTATGGCCAAATTTACTTTCTATTTAAAAAAATATAACTTCAGCTTGTATCTCAGAATAGAGAAGATATAAAAAATTCTCCATTACGTCATTCTATTGTGCGTAAAAATCGGTATTAGTATTTGTTTTTAGATTGTGAATAAGTTTGAAAACAAAAAACTTACAGCATTCTATCGAAATCTCAAAACATAAAAAAAAATCACTGTAACTTAAGAACAATACCGCAAAACTAATCAAAGCATTGAATTTGTCTCAAAAAAGTAACGGTATATATCATTCGTTTTTTTGAAACCTATGAAAACCATCGAAAATGAACCACCCTGTACATATCATGCAGATTATCTAAGGAATCTCGGATTCAAGAAATATGGAAATCTAAAAAATTCCAAAAATTTTAGGGAATTTGAATCATTCGAGAAACTTTAAAAATTTTGAGTCTAGAAAATTCAGAAAATCGAAATGACTAAATGCTAAGAAATTAGAATCGCTTTTCTTATTGTATTTTTATTAATTTTTATCAAGAGAAACCTCAGTTAATAATATAAGAAAGAAAAAAACAATTTTGAAAAGTCAGAAGTAGTATTTATAATCAATTTTTTTGTGATTTATATTTTTCATGATTAAATATTTTTTCATGCCTCCATCCTCTATTGACAGTTTTGCATAACTCAAAATTGGCCTAAACCTTACAAAAACGAGATTTTTGACAGTTTCTAAAAAAAAAATCACTGGAGAGAGTGGAATGGCATCATTGTCATCTAAACAAAGTTCGGCTTGAAAGAGAACTTCATACCATTTCGTTTCTAATAAACAAACAGCTAAATAAAATAAAACTTAACTTTATGCAAAAGTGATCCAAATGTTACCATAAGTTCCAATAAACACTTTTAAACGCAATTAATTTTGAGTAACTTTCAATATTGTCTTTAATAATGAAACAAAACATTGAATAATTAAACCAGAGAGTTCAGAATTGTTTTTCTTCGATTTATCTTCAAAATAAACGAGTACAACATACTCACTGTAGACATTATTCGCATTGTTATTCACACACCATTTCTTCAATTCCTCATATGCCTTCCAATCCGGGTTGCGGATTTTGCAGGTAATAAGTTATTTATTACAGCTTCAGCTTTTTTCCATGTGAGTCAACGTATACATAATTGGTTTTGTAATCATTGTTTTCAGAAAAAAACAAAATGTCACTTTGTAAATAACTTTGAAATCCACAAATGTGGTTATAGCTAGTTAATAACAATAATAAAAAAAATCGGACAACTACTTTGGTTGAATTATAATTAATAGCAGCATTTCATTTTTAAATTTCTCGCCATGAAAAATTTTGTGAATTACGCGTCCAGAAAATGTTTTGGAAGTGCTCGGTTGCTCCGCCTCGGCTATACAATGCCACTCACACTTGCAAAATATTATTTTCTGGCCTAGTGATCAAAATAACTATTACTAAATATTAAAACTAGAGCGAAGAATAGTGTTTCCAAGTTTTCAAGTTGGCAGTTTTCCCAAGCTCAGTTTGAGCAATTGTCGTAAAGCAGGTTTTCATTTGTACGATTACTTTCGTTTTCTTATGAACTTTACGTTGAGCGGAACTTCCTATCAATAAGCAATTTGAATCTGATTTTATCGACATTTTTGACCAAAAATGGACTACGTTAAGTCAATGAAAAGCTGTCTAAAATTCAGATTATTGTTATATAAATCATAAAAAATGATGTTGATTTTTATGTAATTATTATCTTCGTTATTCCTTGAAAACATAGTTTTTGTGTTGATTCATTATCCTCCCAGCTACCAACACAGTGTAAAAACTACAACACTAATAACAACTTCCCACTTAAACGTCAAAGCCTGAAACCCCTCATGGACAATTTCTATAATGAAGTGATCTTGTTTGTAGGTTGTTGGATGTAGTTAGTAGCTAGAGGTGTTCATTTTGAAATTCCATAAACGGTCTACGACACTTTGACTAATGTTTATATAGCTTAAAGCATAATGCGAAAATTAAATAAGTAAAGAAGTCCATCTTGAAACCGTCTACAATACAATAATTAACCTTCAAGATCCGAAGAAAATCTTCTGTCAAATAAAAAAAATATAAACTTGATAAATATCTGATGCTTGTAATGATACGAGTCAACCTACACGAATAATTCACATAATAAATGGATGATTACAATATTATACCTATCCAACATGTAAAAGGCAGCTATAAATCTATAAATGTGTTGACTGGTTCTGACTTCCTTGACGAGTACGAAGATAAACACGAGGTGTTATTATCTGGTCAAAAACAAAGCTTTTGGGAGTTGATAAATGTGCAAATTGTAAGAGAAAATTGGAACTAATCCATATTCAAATATTTTGCGTAATCGAAGCATTTCTCCGTTAGGTTTATTTTGTTCAAATTGAAGTAAATCCTTTCATTTCCTTGTTCGATTTTCAAGTATGTCTGTCCCTAGCTAATCTTTCAGTTTCACTTAATTATGAATAAATTTCAACTAATTAACAATCATTGTTTAAACACCACGTAATTATTTCATTTGCATATAAAAATGTCTTTTGATAAATGTCGTTATTGTCCTTTCGTTTTTTCCATGTTCTGCAATACTATAAAGGTTCACAACCTATTGGATCACTTGACATTTAACCAACGCCTTGTAATAATAATAATCACAACTCAAGAATTTTTCATGGATTTGTCATCATTTACCATTTTTGATCACAACTATTAGTAATTAGCTCCTCTTTGCTCCAAGCCAAATTTCATCAATATCAAACACCTGGAAAATTCAGTATCTCATGAATTATTAAACAACTATCTGTCAAAACTGGTCCGGTGTATTTTTCAACTCTTAACGAGATGATTTCAATTAAACATTTTTCGGTCTGACCTTTGGCAGGAATTCATAATTGGGTTAATAATAGTGAATTTGGCATTGGCACGCCTGCAAACCTTCAACTGAGATTTGTGAGTGACAAGAGCCTCGATATCGGCTAATAATAGGAGTCGCGTTTTATTCTTCGATTTATTTCGAAGAGATAAATTTTCAAGGTGGATTAGATGTTGCTGATATAGCCAAAGGGTGGCTGTTGGAGGATAAATTAAATTCTCTTCACGCTCCAAGAAAGTCTTGTTCACTAATGACTTTCTATTTTACTTGTTGATTCTGTCATAGTTCGGATTGGTTCTATGAGTATAGAGAGGATTTACGAGGAGGGGACATAGGTGCTGTATTCGCTGAAATGGATGTATGTGGGAGGCATTATTCGCATGGAGGGAAAAAGGAGACAGATGGTGGATGTGTTTTACTTGATATTTATTGTTAATTGGTTAAGAAACAATTATGCATTACGCATCGATGGGTACGATATGGATAAGATGGGTAATGAGGTGGTTCACCTGGCGAAATCGGAGAAAGGTGATGCCAGGAAAAGATTCTTCAGTAATTAAACAGATAAAAATGCCAAATTTATTCGATTCGCACAAAAGAAAACAAAATACAAAATATTCACTAATTATCTTTGAAAGTAAAATTTTAAACGATTTTTCAAAAATTTTATTTTCTCAAAAAACTAACTTCGTTAACTTGTAAAGCAAACAATAAAAGCATTTTTTGAGTTCGATTTGTAGAAACTCTAAACAATAGATCTTGAAAAAGCGCAAAATGCTGACTGTTCTTGTATAGAATACGGCAGGTAAAAGCTTCTTTTTTTCCCGTCAATCGATTCTAATCAATAGAGAGTTTAGCAACTAACAAAACGATAAAAGCGACGTTTCTTTAGCAAAAGCAATAAAAGGATGTTCGACTTCCTATCGTACAAACGATTCCCTTAAGGAAAATCATTAATAAGAAGAAACCAAAGCATCTCACTTTCTAACAATCCAAAACGAAAAATCGCAAAATTCTCAAAGATCAATAAACTTGTCGATAAGAATTGGTGCGTATCTCTTATAAGACAATGACAATGGTCAATGATTAATCGTGGAAAAAACTAAAAGTTTTGATAAAGTTCTTAGTTCTTTTTTTGTTTAAAATTTTGATTAATGTTTATAAACACCTACACTTTATGACTTTTTTGGATTTATGATTAAAGCGTGACAAATTGAATAATTTTCAAGCGCTGACATAATGAACGATGGTTAATTACTCAATTAGAAAATTCGCGGGTGAATGTTCTGATCTACGATTTCTTCAGTGAAAACGGAAAACAATTACGTTTTTTGTGTGGGTGTATTTTGTACGTTTATTGAAATTTTGAAAAGAACTTCCTCCGTGTTGCTTTTTGGTTGATTGCTTTACTTTCTATTAAAGATTTAAAAAAGATCGAATAGTGGACGATATTTTTTCAACTCCTATTCACAATTTTATGGTCGAAATTAAAGCAGCAAAATTCTTTTAAAAATAATCCAAAATATTTCATCGTTGTGTAATAAGATAGGTGTCATCTTCGCTTCTGTATATCTTGTAAATCAAACCGTTGCGAAATAGTTCTTCGGAAGCTGCTGGGAGCAGTGCTGGGTGTGGTGCAATGGTACGCTACCAAGGCACCCAGCGGGAATCTAAGCGTTTATGGGCGAAAACGCCAACTTTACTATTTGCAATAAGTCACGGAAATATAAGTGGAAGATGGCAAGTTATAAAGTTGTATTTAATAGTGTTAAAAATTACAAAATCTTTTTTTTTTTTTTTGCTTTAAGTAATTGGTAAAGCGATTGCAGAATTGCGTAAATTATCTGCTTCCAAGGCTTCAGGAAAGAATATCAATATCATTCACTATGAAACCATAACTTATTGATATACCGTTGCATTACAAGGTGTCGATGGCGATGACTTCTTTTTATTAGGTCACTGGTATCCTGGTACTGTAAATTATGTCAACTCGAGGAAATTTATTTCTCACTTTTTTCAGAATACTCGTTAGCTCACGCAAACTATTTATGTAGATTTAATAGAAAAAGTTAAAGGAAGTGTTAAATCATTACATATCGTGCAAATTTCCAAAATGTCTATTGTTGATATTGTCGAGGGTTCGTCGCTCGATCTCCCGTCGCAGTCTCCGAGGCATTGAGCCGCCCGCAAGCCGAACCAGGAACTGGTCAGTCCACCCAAGAAAACGGTATCAAGTGAGGTCCATCCGCGAAACACTTTCGATCTCTAGACGGCAGAACTGGAGCAAAATATCTTGTATAAGCCCGCTAGATATCGAGTGGTGCGGATCAGTGCTGCGGCAGACGTCGGAACGAACGCACGTTTAGCGCTCTTCGCGATCACTTTATACACGTGTGTTTCGGAATCTGAAAGATGTCGGTGTGTCTTGTGCCAGCATCGAAATCACATCATTGATAAATTTGAAAAAACGTGGATTTTTCAAAATTTTTATTTTTTTTTATAGTGAGATGGAGACTAAAGTCTTCTTCAGTGATTCGTGAACTGATAACTGAATCAAAAATTAAGGTCAGTATCAAAGTGATAAACTGTTTGAAGAATGGACTATCCATTTGAGGCTTTTACAATCAAAGTGTCGTAAATTGACAACTAACAAGACGTAATAACCTCTTGAAGAGTTTTTAATTGCGTTTATTGCTACTAACTGTTGCCGAGAATCTCTTCATTAATTTTCTTAGTGCGTGTGAAAACCACTGTTGAAATTCTTTCAAGACTTGGACTTGCCGTTATAAGTGTAATTTCACACTTTCGGGGAAGGTTAAAGGTTGACGGGAAAAGAGCGAAATTTACGGAAGAAAGCTTAAGTGTAATTACCACACCTGTTGGAAATGAATGTGCTTGTTATTAACACAAAAAAAAGAAATTTTTATATTTTAAAACTGGCAACAATAGTTTCTTGCAAAAACGTTACTTACTCTCTATTATCAGTCTTGCAAACACAATCTAGGTGGCGCTTACGTTTTATCAGAGCTTTCATTATCAATTAATTGATGAATTATGTTACTGCTGAATTGTAATAACGCAAATGAAAAATAGTATTTCACTTTCTTAAAATTTATAACAACTTGAAAAAAATGTAAAAGTCTGAAATTTGATTTGGTAATTTTTAAACTTATTTGATTATGATACAGCTTTAATTCTAAGTTTGTGAAAACTAAACCAGGTGGCGTTCTATACTTTCAGCACTTAAAGCTCAATATGATTAAAAAATATCTCGTTCAGAAACCAATATTTATTTTCATGTCGTAAAAATTTCCATTTTTTTCAACAATTCAATGTTGGTGTGCCATTGGTAAATGCCTTATTTTTTTTATATTTGTTTTGCCTATCGATTTGATGCTTCTTTTGACATAAAATTTCACCTTCATTGACGTCTCTTTCCGAATAGCGCACTAATGATGACTGATGGCTTTTTCGTCTTGGCGCAATTTTTTCCGTTTGATATTGCGGGCGGACGTATCGGAGACGGCTGTGACATCGGCCTACTTGATTAGAGGATACCCGCTTTCTATCCAAATCGATGTCCAAGTAGCGTTAAATTTTTTTGGCTTAGAAAGTGAGTTTAATCATTTTTAGTCCTTGAAAATTCAAATTTACAAATTACTCAATTCCGCTTCTGTTATCTTTTAGTTTGTGTACAGAAGTCGTCTGTCGTATTTTTCTCGCTATTGTTATGTAATGCAACATTAACCCAACAATACCACTAACAAGCCATTACACTTGGAGTTTGTGGAGCAAGGTTAAGACTTAAGGTTGGCTCATTGTGTCGTGTGCCTCAGCGGTAATTAAACGAACAACAAAGACACTAATTTGGCTTTTATTAGGGTGAGGTTGCGCACAGGTGATGGAGCAATGGGGATTGTGACGTCAGAGGTCAAAGGTTGCACGTGACTAACGAGAAAAGTGGGGAAGAAGACACGCGCTTGCGCAACGCTTGGTCAAGATTTAATTAAAGCACGACTGAAATGAGCTTTCGAAAAAGATTTTTCACGGTCCGAAATTCCTTTGATTTGCGCATGCAGAAGATAACTTTCTACAGATTTTTATCATTCGATGAATTAATAAACTAATCGATTAATTAATATAAATAATATAACTTTCGCTCAAGTTGAATGGTAAAAAAATCGCCGATGCACTTTTAGACCTCTTGATCTGTGACAAAACGTTTTGAGCGAATAATCTCAACTTGTTACACTTTCTAAATAATTACGTGTTGACATGTCATGTTTATACCGTCAAAAATTACCTATTAGCGAAAGTCTTAGCATGTTATTTAAGAAAAGACGGATGTTGGAGCTTTTGTTCGTTGAATCATAAAATAAAGCAGAAAAAAATGAGCAGAACCAAATCGACCCAAATATTTCAGATAATGGACGTGCCGTAAAAAATGAAACTGCGACTCCTTTTGTGTGGAGGACAATAGCAGACGACAGTCTAATTCTCATGTTGGATTAAGTAATTCACTTTTCATATTCCCATCGGGATGAATGGACATGTTAGCATATTAAATGATATCATAAAAATTTCGTGTTGTCTTTACAAAGAGATAAATGAAGAATGCAGAAAAACAATGAAGCAATCACACGAAAGAATTTTCGCGATTGAAATCATAAACCGAAAAAAAATTGCATTTTCGCTTAATCAATTAACTGCACTTTCTTTTATAGAATCTGTAGGTGTGTCTTGAACTTTTATGGAGAGCTCGAAAAATACAAACATAAACTCCAAACAAAATTCCATAACACGTAACCGTCCTTGATAAATACCTTCGCATAGAAACGCCCAACACATGAAAGAATCTGCATCAGCATTGCACATTTTGTATCAAAAAATTTAGGTCAATCACTTGAATCGAATTTTTCCAATTATTGAAATTTTATAAAGGAAGTCGTGACATTTACCGCATAAAAACGCTTTAATCTTGATTGGTTACGAAAATTCCGTCCGATTTGTTTCGGATGTTGTAAAAATCTCAACAGATCAAGCTTAGTGAAATGTTAAATGGATGCGTTTACACCCACTCACCATTCTGTTAAGACATCCATGAATCATGTCCAACACTCATAAAAATACAACAAATTTGTTTAGATAAATATGACAATATACAGAGTGGTCCAAATTGTTAGGTCATCGATATAAAATTTGTTGCGAGTTTGATGCGTAAACGTCGCTAATAATGTTCAATTCATTATCCTGATTTCCGATAATTGTAATTAAATAGGACAGAATGTTAAACTGTCCGTTGTTGGCCACGCAGTCTGTCTTTTCATTCCTCTTTATTGCATCTCTACAGAACTTTATGCAAATAAGTTGGAACATTTCTCTTCAGCATCCTGCATATCCATCCAATTTGGAACGGAATTACGAACACGTCTAAGATATGTGGATAGCATGTAAAACACGTTCGTGCACAAAGATGTATTGCAGTGCTAGATATTAACGCTGTATAATCCAACCGAAGGAATAAATACTTCTTGAATGTACACACTATATCTAGATCTAGTAACCTCTGACCTGTGGTACACCTGTCTCGATTTTATTACATAAGTAACGGAACATGGTATAGGTGTCGCTTTAATTCTTGGAATTAATGGTAATGTAAAGATGATTTGAATATAATTGCATATCAACATATGCTGGGATGATGAGATGTGGGTGGTTTTGCCATTGTCATAGTACAAGAGCGTTTTTGTTTACCCGCTAGTACCATGGCCTTTCTCAAAGTGGAATATTTTAGCCTTTGACATGTCCTACTTGACATAGAGTTTAAACCTTTAATTAAGATCTGGATTTCCTTAACCGAAATGTCAAGTAACGTCATCTTGCGGGACAAGTCGCCACGTTGGCAATAACTGAACTTAATTAGGTTGGTATCACCGCTTAATCGCCTCGTTAAGCTTCTCTAACTAATGGTAATCGCTTTTCTTACTTCCCTAATTAATCCTAATAGCAATGTAAGACTATCTGGGTGGCATATGTAAATCCACCTTTAACCGATGTTAAAAAACGTCCACATTGACACTTATTAGGTGAAGAACTATTAGCAACGTAAACACAACCGACTTATATCGTGAAATTTCGACTACCAGATGACAGACAATTTAACTGTTCAACACATGACTCTTGTTTACGAAAATTTTGGGAGAAAACAATAATTCTGTTATTGTTTCTTATATGACGCCTTCAAGTTCAACGAACCATTGCAATAATGCCCATCGACTTTGTCACTAGTTTCCTCCAAGAAAATCGCTTAATATGTCAGTCACTCTCGACCGCTATTTAATTGCAGATGACAGCTGCATATCTCCGGATCTGAAGAGCGACTTTGATGTTAATATATGCAAGATAACATGTCCGTATTTTATTACATCGGTATAAAGCGAACAATTTATATGCAACTACCGTAAAGAAGACACGGATTTTTATTTTTTCATCAAGCTTTCGGACTACGATGTCATCCGGAGAAAGGATTTTTTTGAAGTTTTATGACCGAAACGAATTAATCGACTGAAGAGCGTGAAAGATTTTAATGTTTCGCTACATCTCTTTCTTGATTGGTAATAATTGGTGGTCGATGGCTGAGGAAGTTTCATATCTTTTATGTTGATTAATTCGCCAATTTTTATATCATTTAATTTAGTTTTATTGGCGGATTTGGAAAGCCGAACGGGATTCTATCTCGGATTGCCTAACGGAGCCTTCAGAAATTTGCAAAAAAATGTCATCAATTCTGTTGTTTTAGTAGAAAAAGCAAATTTTGCTTTTTGTAGCCATTGAGGAATTTTCAGGACTAATAATGACATGCCGTTGCTCATACAAAAGATTAAGTAATAATTTCGTGAATTTTTAGATTTCTCTGTCTGATAACTAAGAATGGAATTTTTGTTAGGTCAGTGACGAAATGATTGCTTTATCAGGTTCAAATGTCGGCATTCCAAAACCATCAACCGTCTACTAGATATAAAAAGAATAGCAATAAAATTACCATAAAACGTCAACCATATAATTTTCAGTTTTTTAAATATTTTTGATTTTTATTTGCGCATACAAATTGCATTAATTAGACAATTGAGTGAATGTCATCCTGCGTCTGTATCGAGTAGGCCATGACGAGGTTAGGGCTGAATCACGCCTAGTATTGTTATTAAATAAGAATAATAACATATTATATGTTAATGTAATTCATACGGCGTTTGAAATGTGACATCTTAGACTGTTTAAATTAACATTTGATTTAGGCGTCAACTTATGGGCTGAACGAAAATCATTGTTCATATGATAATAAGAAATGTTATGTAATTTGAAATTTTTACGCTTATCGTTTACAGCATCTATAAAGAAGAAGAGGAAAAAAATTCGCGCCAAGTGTCAAAATGAAAGTAAGATTAGACCCTCAGATCATCTCTTTAATGTTAAGCACGCCTCACGGAGAAAAATTATATTCAAGAATTTTAAAACAATACAAATACTGATAAAGATAAGTTATTAGATGAATTGAGCCTTCTGGCGTCACGAAAAAGCGAAAAATTTATGAGTGTGGGTTGAAAAAGTGTCGAAGCATTGAAGATTGATTTGTAATAAGATAAAGATGTCACAAGGACAATTAAATTTTGTGTTTATATTCAGCAAGAGGCGCATTATTCAAATCGATATAATTATGTCTTAAGTTACGACATCATCATCTAATTATGGAAAAAAATGTCGAATAGGAAGATCAACTTGTTAAGCCAGTTTTTGATTTCATGAAACCTTGAAAAAAATTTTTAGAATTTTTTTGCTTGTGGGTAGAATGGAAGTCTTCTTCGGTCCATCCATCAAGCGCGCTCATGGGTGCCAAGCAAAGTCGTAAATGTGCTGTTTACCGAATGGATTTACCGCCACGCTACCGACTTTTATGGCTCGTCACATTAATAACATCAACAATCACAAACGAAGTAAAAAAAATGATCGTATGCGTGATCCACTTTCGGTCCATGATCGCGCATCCTGATGGAAAGAGAAACTGGACAATGATGATGATCTAGTTTCATAGACAGGCGACAAAAAAGAAGGAGAAAACTGCCAGCTTTCGATAGAATCACAGCTTGAGGCACCACCCGAAGATCAAATAAATATTGTCAGATAACTTCCGCTACTAAGAATCGATGCGTTTAACAAGATAATTCATTACATGCCTATTATATCTGGCATTTAAAAATGGCAATTAAACGAATATCATCTAAAGGTTGCAGTAGCCCCAACTAATAATTTTACAAAACGTAAAAAAATTCATCTCTTGGATATACCGTTCGAGGAAGACTTGGATGCTCTTTGCTCCACTGAATCCGAGGAATTTGTTGTTATTCGTGATTAAAACTGGGCGGACTGCATAGCCATTCTATTTGCTCGCCTTCCTGTCATGTGCAACTGTTTCTTTACTTTATTAGTGGCGGGTCGCGCGATTGCAAATCACATTAGAAACTTCCGCTAAGAAGACGATTAACAAAAATCATCTCCGAAAAATCTTAGAAAGTACCGGATATAGATTAATTAAGTGCTTAATCGTTGATCTTCTTGACATTTTTTACTATGTAACAGATCCACTTTCTCATTGTTAAAATACACACATGTATCTATAACGTATGATGCCAAAGACTTGATGTAAATGGAAGCACTTTCTCTGCTATATATAACAAGTACCGACTTCTATCTGCTGACCATTAGCTCGAAACAAACGCTGATTTGTGACCAAGAACTCTTTTACAGTTAACTATGTAAGGATTCTTCTGCTCGGAAAGATCAAGCACTATTGAACAATTTTTAAAATCATTCAATCGACAATTCTCCAAACTTCATGCTTCAATCTCTTAAGTCAATAGATTGCTATTTTTTTTTTCAAGAGAAATATTCGATTTATTCCATTAGAGTCCTGCATCATCCGTAAATCGCTAATATTCTTGTCATGTTGAAGCTCGCCGAAAATGCGATTGGTCTGAAAAAGCAGTCGCCGGTGATCTCTGAGAAATAGTTAATTGAAATTCGGGAATCCGCGTTTAAATGTTATTATTTCAGCGAAAGAGTGGATGGTAGAAGACTGTCGGCCATATCGTCGATTGCCGTCTCTGATAAAAACGTACATGCCGACATGAAATCAATAATAAAATCGATCCGGCACCGTATTATTAAGAGAGGAATAATTGCAACTCGACTACAATTAATCCGAGTTGCGAAAAATGCATCACCATCGGAAAATCAGGAAACTGAAAGGAATGCATCGGACACACCTGCTAATCAGTTTTCAGAAGCACACCAGCTTGTGGCAACAATGTTGGAATTATAGTTAAGCCATGATCAGATATAATAAACGACGGACTATTAAAGATGATGATAGTAATTAAAACGAAGAGAAGCTTAGAGCTTCAAACTTGTTTATTTGGGTTGGGTTTTTGGAGATCTCTTTATTTCAGAATGGAAATTTTGTGACTTTTTTTTTTCAAGCTTCCGTCTATGGAGAAATTTTAGGAAATCGGTTAACATGCGCGAAATCATCACGGGCTGAGACTAATTCTGACATTATTGATAATTCACACTTGAGGCGTCGTGACCGAGCGTGATTCCTTTGTTCGGGCGGAAGACAAGTCCAGAATAACTGTTACCAATTATGGAAATGATTATTATTATTATTATTATTACTAGTGGGTATCATTATTTTAGTCTGTTTGAAAAATGATGGATCGAAAGGATACTGAAACTGAAACTCATAACACACTGATATTTCCCATCTCATTTTTTTCAATATTAATGCAGCAGGAATATCAGATGCCTTTGTATTTGCTCCACGTATCTACTTAATAATCCATCAGCTTCTTGCATGCGTAATAATTTCCTGTTTCCAGTTGTCAACCTAATTTTTCTCTAATTATCCATGCCAGTCCATTAAATCAAAGTTACGAAAATTCTTGTTGGTTAGCTCCCACTGAAAAAATGGCATTTCACTGGGAATATGAAGACATCTAATTTAGTTATGAGAAGTCGAATAATCACGAATTAATCACCGGTTATGCTTTTAAGTGGATAAGAAGCGATCTAACGATGTCGTGCAACGCATTAAGGTCTGCTTTATTAAGGACTCGTTATGGAACATATGGAGACATTCATTATTTTTAATACAATCTGAAATGAGAAGTTTCTCACTTTGGGAGAAGTTTTTGTTAGATAGTTCTCAGACTATTAATTTAATCAATTTATAATTGGAACAGTTTTTCTGCTGTGGAAGTTTTTACATTTTGCTAATAAAGCTAATTTCCTCCAATATTGTATCATTTGTTTCTTTATATAAATTCTGGAGAGTAAATAAATTTTTGGTTTTTTTGCTCCAAATTGCTCATTGTTTCAAACTCATTGATGCAAATAGGAAGGAGAAAGCCACTTGAATGGTCAATAAATCCTATCGACAATTGTAAACATGCAATAAATATGACATTCAAGCGGCACTAACAATCACCATCATACATTTAAATGAATTCAGCACGTGGATGTTTAATTTGATTATTCTCACTACGATTTGTCGTCTCATCTGCTTTGAAAGCTTTATTTAAAAATTTGCATTACTTGAAAGTTGTGCAAATAATAATATGTAATTTGATGTTTTGAAAATTTCAGATATGTTATTATGGCGAAATTTTTCTATTGTATCACCCACGAAAAACACTAATAGATTTTTTTTTCTTTGATGGTATAGCTATAATGGGACTGTGTTTCGCTTCGATGACAAAAATCAATTCTGTTTGCTCTATTTCGCCTCATGTGTAAAGAATTCACACAGCTTCAGGCAAAGAAAGTTATGCCACTCTAATAATTATGTGATAAACTACGATTTCGATCACTGTAATAATGACATCTTATACGTTTATTCCACGTGCCGAAGACTGTAGGCGATCCAAACAAATCCTTTCACTCTCGCCTTTTATAGAATGGACTATATGTATGAAAGAGATGCTCGATAAAACAGTTATTTATTTTGGCTAAAGTCGTGTTTGGATTTTCCGGGACTTAGAATTCGGAAAGTGATTTATAAACACTAATAATGATTTAAAATGACAAATTGAAGCGATGCTATTAATTTTTGAAAGAGCTTTTCATTGCGATTAATTAATTTTAGATAATATAGCAAACAATTAAAGTTTTTTTCTCATTATAACAATATCGTAAACAACACTATAAACGCACATTTAAAGTCAGCGTCTCGTCTTCGTTAAAATTTTTTCCGTTCAATCAAAAGAAAAGCTTGTAAAGCGTAAACCAGATTACCATCGCTATTCTCTGCAAACGCCGTAAAAAAGCGCAATTAGAAGGCGTAACTGTGCTTATTGGTTCTTCCTTAGATTTAGTATCCACTTTAGTTTCCTACCAGGGAAACAATAACTTACTGCCAGTTCTTATACGGACAACACGTCAATTAGTGGATGAGATTCCAGCGCAGGAGTCGATTCCGACACGTACGTAGTGTTTCCAAATTGACGTGGTTTCTAAATAATGATAAAAAAGAAATTTGATAATAATACTCTTGTTTTAATTATTCCAAGTTGCTGTCTTTATCGATCGTTAAAATCTCACGCATGGTGAAGCAGCGGCACGCACCAAAGCGCTCTCTCTCGTAATCTTCGATCACCGATGTAACAATAGAAAGACGAGATAAATTATTGGCACTTCAATTATTTATATTGATGGTCGATGTAGTTTGAAAAATCGTCGGACGAGTTTTCAGCGCCTTCAGGACATTGTTGCAATCTCGTTTGAAAGAACACGCCTTTTGAAACACATTCAGATGTTGATAAATCAAAGCAATTTCAGGAAACGTGCAGATTTCGGAACATATATCAACAACCAATTAAATTAGAACACAAACGAAAAATGAGCTATTGTTAAAGATAATTTATGGATCTTTTCTTTTTAGAATTAATTCAATTTGAAAGACTGTTCAATGTCAAATTTCGCAACAACGACTGATTATCAAATACGAAAGATATTTTAATTGGAAGAATGTGAAATTCTTCATTTGCTAATGTGTTATCTTCAAATCAGGGACAATTTGTCTATGTAGGTCTATGGTAGTCACGACTTGGGTATATTCAGCCACCAGCACTGGGTGTGGGTGCTTTGACAACACGATTTATGGAAGACTTCCGTGTGTTAAAAGCTCAAGAAAATTGAAAAACAAAAAGCAATGGAAAACATGTTTACAAGACTGTATTGCGTAACCTAAATTCGTTTCTTTTGCTTCAAATCTTCACTCCAAAATTATAGTTTTTACATATCCAAAGTCGATAAACAAGTCTCTTCAATGTCGTTTTTTTATATGGTAGTATCTTCGTTTCAACCACACCCAGAAATCACTTTCTCGCAAATTTTTCTCCATCATATGAAGATTTCTTCACATAATGTGAAGAAACAATAAACGTTATCTTGACAGCTTTGTTCCCAAGACTTTTCCGTTATTATCAGAGATTTAGTCGCGGCAAACACAATAAAATAAAGCTTCTTGCGGTGAACATATCTCTCGGACGTGACACAGAAGACATAATGTGCCAGATAACAACACTATAGTGTCTCTGAAACGGCGCGTTTACATGTCTTTTACAGACGTGCGGATAAAGTCATCAGAACTTTTTCAAAAAGATCAAAAGATGTTAGAAGCTTAGAATATTCTTCTTGTTTTTTGTTAGGTAATAATTAGTCGGTTCGGTCTGTTCTTAAGATTTCAGATAAAGATAAATCCTATTGACATGCAATGTAAAAGCCTCGAAAATTTATGGCAAACATAAATCCTTGATTTCACTACCAAATTTCAAATAAATCAATTCCAAAGATCATTATTTTTGTAAAAGCATCGACGTCATCATCATCATCATCATCATCTTTGTACCAAAAATAAAAATGAAGAAATCGTTTCAAAGCAACCATAAATTAAGCGTCTACGTTTAATTTCAAATTAATTAATCTACAAATGCGAACTAATTTATGGTTGATATTTTTTCGGCGGCAATTGGAGCTTTCTATCCGCATAATTACTCGCGCTAACGATATAATCAGGAGAAGTGACCAACAAGAAGAAATGAATAAAGAACAAGTTCTGTGATCAAATTTCCTAGTACATAAAGTAAAGACATGGCTTGTTGGTCAGCAATGGTAGCACCGCTAACTTGATGGATGTGGCGCTCGTATCGATGCCCGTCTTCCATTAATTATAATGAAAAGACGTGATGGCCAAAGGCACTTCTTGCGCACACCCATTCGATGCCAATTTTAAAACGAACATGATACCAACAGCGCCCGAATCAGAGCCAAAACACTCCAAAGCAAACTTCAAATCTGCAAAAAGTCTAATTAAATTTTTGAGAACAAAACCATATTTCTTAATTTCTTCATTGGATTGAGACAACCATGACTTCATTGAAATTATTTTTTTTTTTAATTTAATTTGTTAATTTTTGCTGTTTCTTCCAGCTCCGCTTCTAGCTCCCATGAGTGTGGTGGACACGGGCCTCCCTTGGCTTCGGTACTTGCCCCCGCTGCCTCTCACACTCCCGCTCACCATGCGCGAAAAAGACTCTTCACCTCGCAAGATGTTGGTGGCTTCCGGCGGCCACAGTTCGCCAAAGCAAGCCGCCGTTTATCCTCTCTCTGTGCGAGTGCCTCCAGGAGACGAGATGCCTTTTGACCTATCTCGTAACACTCGTTCTCCAGGTCCTCACATGTCACCAGCTGGAAGGCCGCCGCCGGGTCCTCAAGACGGCGACGACCAACCTCTCGACCTCCGTGTAGAGCACAAAAAACTCTCTTTAATGATCATCCGACGGCAAGTAGAAGACGAAAACCGTAATCTTATCTCGCCGGCAGTTAGTGTTAACAGTGATAAAGACGATGTTGTGGTGGATGACAGTAGTAGTCCTCCTGCAATTCCTAAAACGTTCAGTCCGCAGATCTCTGGGTATCCGGGAATGTTGTTTCCGCCGCAGCCAATCCATCCGATGATGTTAGAAGCAATGTACAGAGCTCAAGGAGATAAAGTTCCACGACTACCCTTACCTTATCCGTCATCGCCACCGGGATATCCACAGAGATACCCATTTCTCAGTCCATCAATGCTCAGTCCTCCTGTTAATCAAGTTCCTTTTGATATGTTGCGAAACCAAACTCCACAAACGCCCAAAGTCTTCGACGCTGCTGGTGGTAAAATGAAAGACAGATATGCGTGTAAATTTTGTGGTAAAGTTTTCCCGCGTTCAGCCAATTTAACAAGACACTTGAGGACACATACCGGCGAACAACCGTACAAGTGTCGATATTGTGAACGGTCTTTCAGTATTTCAAGTAATTTGCAAAGACACGTAAGGAATATACACAACAAAGAAAAACCTTTCAAATGTCCATTGTGTGAAAGGTGTTTTGGACAACAAACCAATTTAGATCGACATTTAAAGAAGCATGAAGCAGATGGACCAACGATTTTAGATGAAAGAAATATACAAAGACGTACCATGACACCAAGAAACATAAGTGAAGAGTCCTACTTTGAAGAGATTCGATCTTTTATGGGTAAAGTCACTGATGGTAGATTACTCCAACATCTTCAACCACCAAAACAATTACCAAATTTCCCATTACCCAAAATTTTCGATGGGTCTAGTAGTCAAGAGAAAAACACAAGTCCTGATGATGCTAAAAGAGACTCTTCTTATTTTTCCGATAAAGATAACTTTTCATCGAGGTCGTCGAGTAGTTCGGAAAAAGACGAAGAAGAGAAAAGTCAAGACAAAAACGAAGAAACAAAAGACGAAGACTCTTCAAATAATAATAATAATAATAACAGCAACAATAATAACAACAACACGTGATCGTTCAACTAGAAGCTGTTTGGTACAAACAAAGCTGAAAAGTGGGCACTCAGCATGTGATTATACGTATTACAAAACCAAATTGTTGTTCATATTCTTCGAGTCAATTACGCAATTATCACGCGTTCTGAGAGACCAATTAAATCAAAATATGATGTTCGTATTTTATGCGGACTTTTATATCCTAATTTGTTTCGGGAGCACCGACGTCTCGAAATTTATTATATTAGAGATGATAAAACCCGCTTCGAACACGCACGCACAACTCCCAAATTGTTAATTTTCTCACGGGACGTGTCACAACATACACACGTGTGTATTTACAAATTTATTATTTGTAAGTTGGCTCGAATTTCTCTACTTTTTAAACATTTCATCTCTCGACTAATCTTTCAAATGTGCAATTAATCATCTACTTGTCTTCATCGAACCATTAATCTCAAAGATATCCATCAGAAACTTGTTGTTCTCAATTTTCCGAAAATCCATCATCAGGAAATGTCCCAAGACTTGTTTTAATTAAGAACGGAAATTAACAGGTGAATTTAACCATAAACATCAGCAATTAAAAGTGATAGTCGATGCTCGTTTCGGAATATTTTAAAGTAAATCACATAATTTTCTTAATTGATTGATTCAAACTAACTAAAGAAAGTTTTGACGCGGAAAATCAACCGTAACACGTATAGAAATAAAAATTGTTGCTTTTTTTTCTACTTCTGTACAACCAGTTATTGGAAAGATGCGTATCGGATGGGAACGGATGTCAGTAGAGCTTCACAATGTAAAAGCAGCTCATATTTTTCATAAGTATGTTTTTTGCAAATCTTTGAGATTTATTGGTATAGCTTTTGAGCTTTTTGCAACTTTGTGTGAACTTTCACTTTGCCCTAGTTACCTAACAATTAATACCTCGCCATTTATCCACTTCGTTAATGAATATTGATGAGACGCGAACTAATCTCTAGCAATTGCCCAATTTCCTGGTCCCTCCTACTCGATCCATCACTATAAGTATGCATTTGCGCATCAAGTCGTCCGTAGCGACCATCTGCTCCTGCATTTTCCATGAGGTCATCTTAAGATTAGTACCTTAGAGTAAAATAAAATTCAAACTAGTTCAGTTTCTTCTCGGCAAGGAAGTGGGTGGAACTAACAGCGTCCAAAGCCTCGAGGCATCTTCTCCGTAAACGATACACTCAAGATCCAACTGAGATAATACAATAAATTGAACGATTTCTTAAAAAAAAAATTACTTCTAAAACAAGCGCATAATAAGCCTCACTTTAATGTCCTCATCAACGCATTATTCGCTTCTTCAACATCCTACCACATCATCATCTCTGTAATTGCTTCTAGACGCTACTAATGACACATCAACTGCTCGGAACAATTTATTATTTATTTAACCTTTCGCCAAGACACAGATCTATGTCATGATCGATATTACCACACGCAGGAAAAATCTCAAGACGTATTAAATTTAATTGTCGACGTTGTTTTAACACAATAACATCATTCATTGCTGTCTAACCATCATTAGCATAAAAAAATTTCAAACTGAGATTACACGTGTTAAAAATGCCAACTATTAATTTTCGTCTGTTGGTGGGATTTTATCATTTTTTTACCAAGAACTACAACATTGATTAATCTCAAATCAATCAGTTTTTTTCTCATTTTCAATTACTTTCTCTTCATTTCTACTTTTTTACTACATATTCGATCTTTTCTTTGTTGAAAGTGTCCCTTCACACTTTTACTTATCTTTTATCAAATTATCACATCATAGTTTCGTAATATCATCGTTTTAATTTTGGTTCCTTTCGAAACTTTTGCTAACGCACGACTTGATTTATTCATTGATCAGAGAATTATAGAATAAGAAAAAAAAACAATCAGCGCATTATGGCTAACGGCACGCCACTGCATGACTAATTCTTTTGAAAAAATTTCAACACGGTAGTCCTTGAAGTTGTAGGAATTCGGTCGCTAAAATAAATGCTTTTTACAGATTTCGTGTAGAAATTAATTTTCGAATGGATGATATCCTTAAGAAAAATGCTAATTTCTTTCAATTTGCATAAAAGGCGACGCCCATAGCTTCGACTTCGACCTTGTTGCGTCTTTTGTTTTCAAACACACTTTCATCAAACTGGAGCGACTTTCTTTCACTATAAATAATAATTCGAAATATTAAATTTTTCTTCTAATTAATTAAGACAATTTCACTTTTATCACTAGAAATTCATTTCCGACTCAACTTTTAACAAACAATTTTTTTTCTATGTTTCGCTTCGACATCATAAATCTTCAACAATAGTTATGTTAAGTTCGAAATTAACATAATGCGTTGTAGCTATTTCACGCAGATTAACTTTAAGAGCTTATCGCAAAATTAATATTTAATCTACCATTTGTTTCTTTTTTTTTTAACTCTCTGACTCGTTTATCTTTGTATTATCTTGCTTGGTGTGTTCTTACATCTTTCTTCTTATTTCGTCTACTAATCTACCGTTAAAATCTAAGAGATTTTTCGTCGGAGCTCATTTACCACAGGCGCCTTCAGCATACCAATGTTTAACAGTTATTAACTCTTTTATTTTCCGACAATACTGACAGGAAAATGCTTGCATTTACTTAGGCGGAAAATTAGAAAAAGTCATCATTTTTATGCACAAAAAAACTAACATTGACTTTGCATGCAAAAACAATTTCGACTTAATTATCTCAAATAAATGAGATTAAAACTTCTCTTTCGCAATCTTCTTCCTTATTGAAAAAAGTGAAAGAAATGCTCTCAAGCAGTAGCCAAAACAAGCTGTAAAAAATCTGAACAAAATTCCGAAATATGTAGAACGTCATAATCTTTGAAATTTATAATATTCTCTTTATTTTGCGACATTTTTATTTAATTGATGATTTCATAAATAAACAACGTTATTAACTTGTTATGTCTAACAGCCTGCGGTTGTTATAAATATTTACCATTTTTAGCATATAATTTTTTTAACTTCTTCCAAATTTCTTTCTCTTGTATCACTCTGTATAGTTCTAATGTTTCTTTAAAGGTCATCAGCCATCGATTCCGATCTAAATCCATTAGTCTCGAATCAATTTTTCATCCATTTGACATTTATATCGTTTAGGCGTTGTCAATACGCATACACACACACACACACAAAATCCTTGAACTCGTCCGAAAGCCCACCGTTTGGAATTACACATTCCTGCTAGGGATGGGCCTCTGATGCGCAAATGTCAGATAACACATGCCTTACTAAGATCAATCTTCGTAGGCGATTGCAGAATATGCGATCGTCTAGCGATAAGCAACGACCGGATTAAATAACTTTTAACAGATTGATGATGGTCGAGCCGAAACGTCACTTGCAAATGATCAAATTTTTTTTACTAGTTTTGTGATGCAAATGTTAAACCATAAGGAAACACATTCACGCCTACAAAGATACAGACGTACATGAATGAAGCGGTACAAGATTTATCTTTATTATTATTTTTATTGTTTTACTTCCTTTATAAATGTAAAAAAATACGTGAGGTGCTCCCTAATTCCTGGTTGGATTTAGTGATTTTGTAGTGATCTCTCATTTATATATTTTTGTTTGTTTATGTTTTGATCAGTATTTAACAACAATTTGTTCCTCTTTATGTTACTTTTTACTCTTTATTGTATTGTCTTAAGTGTGCACTCAACTTAATGTAACTGCACCGGACCTAACCTAAGATTAAGTTGAAACTAATTTCCTATTTGCTGCAATTTTTATTTTGTTGTGTGTTCCTATAGAGTTTTTTTTTTATTTAAGTGCAATTGCCTGTTAGTTACCTTTAGATTTTAATTTAAGCTATACATTCTGTAAATTATTTCTCCTTTGTACAATAAAGACTTGAGCGAGTTCAAATCATAAGCCATAAATTTGTTTAAACGAAATATTTAGAGTTTTAGTCAATAATGGTTACCAACTTTAATTTTTGAAAAATTGATCGCTGAAAGCGGCCATTTTAGTCATTTTTTTTTTGTTCAATTGTACATATTGGGACCAACGAAATGGTGTGTATAAAATGGTGTATGATGCAATGATATTTAATTTGTATATTTGTACTTTTTTTAAATGTAATTGTATATTAATAAAACATCCAAATCATTTACAGTTTTTTGATCATAAATTTTCGTTGTCCTGCATGTTGACAAGTGTAATTTTAACACATTTCAACAAAAAAGATTTATAATCTGTAATCTTCCAAACAGAGATGTTATTTCAAAAAATTCTAATAATCACCGTATAATTAAACAGAATTTAAAGTGTTAACAAATTCATAAATTTTACTGAATGTCTGTAGCTTTATAAATTTAGTGTGGGTGATTCCCCTTTCGTAAAAAACATACATTTTTTTGTTGCTTGTCACCTAAATAAATTATTTTCAAATGGCATTTGTCTGTTTTATTATTATTTGTAAAGATATATCGATTCGTAACGGTTGAGATAATATTTCTTCAAACCAGTTTGATTTGAAAAAATAACTTTAAATTAAACAGAGATGGAAATGGAAATTTAGTGATGTTTGTGAAGTGTCACAAAATTTCTTAATTCAGTAAAGCAGATTTTTTATTGGAAAAAACTAGAAATCATGATATAATTTGGAAGTAAATTATGTCACAAAATTCAATGCAAATAATAGAGCCAATTAATTATAATATTTATTAGCTGAAGAACTTATTCAAATTACATAAAAAAAAATGTTTATCCTAGCTGCTTGCATCTTTAATTGGTGTCAATATTCAAGACGTGAAAAAAATGTATAATTTTGTACTTTTTTGCTTTTGTTATATTTTTCCTCTCATTATTTTCTTGGCTGATGCCATTACTGATTAAAGTCGCAATATTCTTGCTTAATTCCTGAGGAAAGTTTTCGCAACAATTTTCTGTTTTTTGTAACCTTAAAAGTGTTTTTTAATTTATTAAAATTATTATTCAAACCGACAGTATTTTTCCGGAAACAACATTGTCACATTATGTAACAAATATTTGTTCCTATTTACAACATATGAAAAATCCTAGCAAAAATGCGTATCCTAATTACATTTATCAATAAGTTTATCTGAGATTAATTGGAAATTTAGAGATAAGACTCAAAAAAGTGCTGTTTCAGTTTCAGTTGATAGAAATGACTGAATTTAAATTAATTGATAAAAAAAATTAGAACATGTTTATTTATCAAAACTGATAATGATTAATTAATTTGTTATTTATTAATTAGTGTAATTGAATTTTTTACTTTGCTTTTTTTTTATATGAATAATTTTCAAATTTCAATAGTAATTGCTTTAATAAAATTTCTTCAATTTTAAGACACTCTGCGGTTATTCTAAAAACGATCATACAATTTCAACAATGTACTCTGTAATAGTAACCTAAATCCGTCGAAGGTGACCACAATTAGACCCGAAACGTCTCGCACTATTTTTTGTTTACGGAACTACGCCATCAAGGAAGAAATTTGATATTACTTCACGTGACAAAATTAGCAATTTAATCCTGTCAGTCATGATAGTAGTAATAATGAAAAAAATGTTTCGAGGTTTTCACGGTTCTTGGCACAATTAGCGGTATGATTGCACAACCACAGCTACTTCAGAAGTTTCTTTTACTATCAACAATGAATAATCAAAAGAACTAAAGAAAAAACAAAGATCAAAGGTCAGTGCAAATATTTCTATTTGTACAACAAATGGCCCCCAATTATTACAAACCTTTCGCCTTGGCGTGTTTAACAATAAAAAAGATAAAAGTTTTAGGACACACCCTTTGCGAAAATGATTCAACTTGTGACGTACTAACCCTGAAAGGATAAAGATAACTCATCCTTTAACTTTTGTTTAACCTCCTTTTACTGAGTTTATAGAACTCGTAAACTGATCGAGGACTGGAAAAATTTTAAAGAGACGAAAAAAGACGAATGGCAAGGTTTTCTGCGGGAAAATATTGTTAGAAACTCGATATGAATCATAGAGACATGATGAAACGTACCGAAGTGGAAAGTGTTGATTCCACGCACAAAAATTGAAAAAAAAAATTATTTAAGTAGTTTTTTGTAATTCTAATTTGATGGGAACTACCAGAATGTTGTTCTCTTTGTATACAGGCTGTCCATATTTCGATGCTCAAAACGAATCTCATTTCAAATTTGTTCAAATTTTTTGGAAAAACTGAAATTTGGCGCTATTATTTATAATCAATAATTTTATAACTTATGCTACCACTTTTAAATTTTTACATTGTTAGAACACTTTTTTTAAACAAATATTTTGGTGTTAGTGGGAGCCTTCGATTCTCATTTATTTTTAGTTATTAACTTACAAACTTTTCCAAAAAGTATGACATGTCACTTGAATCTGCATTTCTACAAGAGATATTAACAAAAAATAAATTTAACACTGATCGAAATCAGTAGGGTATGAAATTTTAGCATCATTGTTAAGCAAATGATAAGCTATCATAATGATAATTTATGTAGAATTACTACCACCGATTGACTGAATCCTTAAAAGTGATTAATTATCAATAATTCATGCGCATAGTCCAAATCTGCCACCAGTGCCACTTTCACTAGCCTACTGCTTTTGCATCAGTGTTAAATTTATTTTCTGCTAATATCTTTTGTGGAAATTGAGATTTAAGAAACATGTCGTACAATTTTGAAAAACTTTTTCAAGGATTATTTAACTAGTTAAAAATCCAATATGGCTTCCATAAAAAAAACAAAAGATAGTGTTACTAACATGGAAACAAATGAGAATCGAGAGTTCTTGTTAGCACTAATAAACTTGTAAAAAAGTGTAGAAGTTATCGAGTAACTGAGAAAGATGAAAATTGACAAACTTTTTCAAAATATCTTAAAACTAAGAAAAATTTGAAATCAGATTAATTTTGAGCATTAAATTCTGAGAAACATTCCCCAATTAATTGCTCTTTTAATAACTGAGATACTATTGGTGAGCATCTAAATATGGACACACTGAATATGTTTTTATTCTATTACTGAGACTCTTAGTGATGTTTGTCAAATGTTTTATCCACGACAATAGCCTATTTGATTGAATCAAAACTTAAACTACTATTGTTTTTATTGGTTCAACATCTATAAAAGGTAAATGACGCTTTTCTTATGCAGCTCGCCGTCATCATCATCATTAGTGTTAATTTTATCTTCCTAACCTGTTCGTTTATCAATTACTCGAAGACAATACATGAAAGACTAAAGAGCTATTTAATATTTATCCATAAGCAAAATAAAAAATTTTTCATATTTGGAGAAAATGGCCAAATACGAAAATATTACTTTACATCTGGTTGTCAAAAATTTCTCTACTTGAAAATTTTCTATGAGAAAATTTTAACTGTTCATGCCTTAAACCAGGCCAGATTTTCCGGTCTTCAACCACGATGTCACAATTTGGAGAAAATCACGTCCACTTGTAAACCTATCTCTCGTAAATCTCTGGCTAATTTATATTAAAACAACATTTGATGTTTTCAAATCTGTAAAAGCTGTCATTACGTAAACACCAAGACAATCGCTGTTGTATAAAATTTCTAATTAATGTCGATAAGTGAACGATTTATTAAATGTTAAGGCCAAACCACCTTCCATCAACTAATTTTAGAAAAATATACGTCTCGAGATATTCAAGATTCCCAGCTTGGAATATCAAGAAGAAAAGTGTATCACCTTGATTATGAAACTTGATTCAATCTAAGACAACGACCACACCTAGTCCATCACACGTGTCGGTGAGAAGCGACCTTTATTTGTTCTGTCCAGTGCGATGGAGTTGCTATGATCTATCAAGTTTCCGATGTGACATCCTTGGATTTTTTTTTCGAATGAGATAGTGTAAACAGCAAGAATAGCCTTCATGGAGAATCATATTATAATTAGGTTTCAAATGAACACGTTCAAATTTTCACGGTCCGATAAAAATTGCCAATATCATAATAATCGATTTTTAATAATAATGAATCGGTTATGTAAGACCTGCTAAATCACAATTTTAATTTTTTGACAATATTAAGTGTAATCTTTCCTTTTCTCAGCATGGACTCCTGTAGGCGTTTCATGATGAATGAACACTAAAAAAAATTAATTAAGTGCAAAAGAAATCTATTCTAATTGAATTTTTCTCTAATCACTTCTAATGGTATCCAATCTTTGATGCGTACATCAAATCTTACGTGTGGGTGAAGCCAAATTGTGTCCCTGACACTTCAACATATGTACATGAGCTCAGAGAAGAAACTTCATTTATTTAATAGCAAATGGTAATACATTCAGAAAATATTATTTATTACCAATAATAACACACACCGTTTACTCAAAGGTTTACTTTCGATAAAAAGAAAAGAGATGCAAATTATGGTTTCACTCCTACGATTTTTATTCATAAATTGTTTGATAATCGAATATGGGGGAAACCCTTTCGATGCTACTTGGGTGGTAAAGATGTCATTCTCTAGATGATATTTCAGATTTTGGTAGAGAGAAACCGTACAGAATTTGCAGGGTTTTATTTCAACCTACAGCAGAATCCCACAGGAGTTGGCAAAGAATACTCAAAATAAAATCATTTCATATCGTGCTGTTTAAGTTTTTAACAGCTGGAAGTGCGCCATAATCAGTGTTAGCAATTTCCTTTTTATTTAAACGTCTATATGATTGCTTGAAATTTTTCTCTTAACTATTAATAACACATCCTTAGTTTCTCTTTAACCACGTCCAGTTAAAAACTCAAATATGATCACGCTGTGTAGTAAATTACGCTCTAATTTTTTCTTTTAAAGTTGAAATACATGAATGGAATTTAATATGTCAGAACTAACGGCAGGATAATAACTGGACTAATAATATTTACGAGACATTCGCACAAACATCATGTAATAATTCCTATTTAATTAACATATTTATATAAATAATACCGTTCTTTATGAATGGAAATTGGCATAAAAATTATAAAAAAAAAATTATTAATCCATGATTGGCGAAAGTTTTAAACCTTGAGAGCTTTTTTCCTGAAAGCTCGTTTCTTCTGGGATTACATCCAGGGTGTGGTTGCCCACCCACTCTCAGTCTTACTTATGCTTTATTAGTGCAATACGTTGTGTGCCTACTAGGTATTGTAACTATCGGTCAGATGCCCGTGGCTTCTTTATGACCTAATACATAAAAGCAATCCAATCTGAAGCAGGGGCGGAACATGCACACATGTCCACATTTACACCCTCCACACAAATAAAATATAAACATTTATGTAATCAGAATTCTTAAATGGTAAACTAGGGCAGTATGTTGTTGAATTTCACAGAGGTCACGTCCATCCTGCCGTCCACTAGCAGGAATTTCGCATGTCACTGACAGTTAAGGCCAACATTTACAAGAAGTCTAAATGTTACGACACCCTCCTGATAACCTTGCGATGTTAAAAACTCGTCGGTAGAGCATTTAGAAACCAATTTAGGTGTGGCTGGATCTAATATATTTCTTTGCAATTGTTACAAGTAATTGCATTTCATATAATGTAACAATACAGACTGGTCGGAGCTGCATGCTTTCAATTATCTAATAAAATCAATAGCGAAACGGTTAAAAATCGTGAAGAGATAGGACGGCGATTGTGCTCGAAATGAGATTTGTTTATTTGTTATTGGGAAAAATAACTAACAGGGAAAGGAATTGGAAGATTTTTTTTATCATGATTTCACTAACTTTTCTTTGATAGCAATTTTTTTATATATAAAACTAACAATAGTTTCTGCTCGTGTCCACCACATACCGTGACCAATCGAAAGAAAAATTTGATTTGTGATTAGTCGTGTCCATGAGTGTTAGAAAAAAAATTGTATTATACATTCGATTCACGCTTTCTAATTGGATTGATCGAAAACTATATCTACACATATGAAAATTAGTCTTTCGACATTTATTCTTCAAAATAATGAAACGACATTATTTTGAGGGGATAATACAAGGTAAACAATTAACATTCATAAAAGTTTACTATATACCTAATAAATAATTTTTTTCATTGGGCTGTATTGAAGTGTTAAATACGAACTTTTAAATGTTAGCATTTTTTATATGCAAGGACTCTTGTCTGTGTTAAAGGCTTGGCGTAAAACACGGAGGAATAGCTGCACATTAATTGTAAAATAATGCATGTCATCGAATTTGTCATTTTATGGTAAAATTAATACAAGCCTGAACTAATTTTTTATGTTCGAGAAAATTTACAAGTATTTCTGAGTTTATTTTTATTAGCCATTAAATGTTTAGAAGCTGCTAAATACAAAGTAAATAAAGAGAAAATGGTTGAAAACAGTGAATCATTTAGTATTCAGTAGCATCTGAATGATGTAATTTTCTTGCAGTAAATATTTAAAAATAAGCGCAATGTAAAAAGAGAAACTAAAAATCCAGATGCACTAATAGCAAAGCAATGTTATAATTTATGTAAAATTACAGATATTATTTACCTTTTAAGTGGATGCGTTAAAGTTTAAGGTTTCTTAATAAAATGTTTGCGCGTTGTTAACGATAGAATTACAAATGTATTAATATTATTATTATTCGGAGGCAGATGAAAGAAATGCCAGTGTTTATTAAAATCTGAAATCAAGTTTCTAAATTTGTGATGATTTCTTCTCGATTTCCTCCTCACCTACGTTTGGTATTTAAAGTGGGTTTCATAAGTGGCGTTATTAATTTAGTCTTTACTAAATACATACAAGTGCGATTAATTTCGAGTAAGATCGCTTTTGTTCAGAGGCAACGTTCAACTTAACATATTGAAATAATCCATACATCACAAGTCGTGATGAATGCCTAACAATGTTTAGTAATTTAACTTCACTGAAGGCGACTCGTGCCGACGGATGATTCATATCAATGGCTGCGGTAAATGTTTGTGGAATAGAAAACATTACAAGCAAGAGAATATCCATGATCGAAAAAATCAGGTGTCGGGTTAAAGGTCATTTTCCATCATGACATACCAATGAAAAGATCAATCTTTCGCCTAACTGGATCAATATCATTCGCACTTTTTAGAGCTACTTCTTAAGTATTATTCCATACTGATAAGGATTTATCCCAAAACTTGAAATTACAAATATTTGTGTTTTGGATTTTATGGCTTTTTATTTTTAGACTATGACGATTGACACAAACAAAAAAATCAACGCCAAATTACGGATTTTAGTAGGTTTTGAGAGTTCATTGATATTAGATTTGTCCAAGAAGGAAACGATAATTTTTGAAAGTTTCCATAAAATTCTATAGAATATGGAATTGAAAATGTAACTTTCTAGAACTAATTTCAATATTTTTTATGAATATTTGCAAAATGTCCTTTGAATACTCTTACAATTTAAAATTTTTAACATTTTGTTTGTTTTTAATTGATTCTTGCTTGCGCCAATTGGTCTGGTTTTAAAAGAAAAATCTGTTTTGGAATTATGCTTGATTTCGGGGATTATTGCCAACGGTTTTTAGTGGTCTGAATACCTTTATTATATTAAAATGCTGAAGTCGGACTTTTCAGAGTCGCGTGTCACATATATGATCAGATTTTTGCTCATCCAGCGGATGATGGTCCTAGGTTTTTGAACACAGGAATAAGTCGACGAACTTAAGTATACAAATGTGACAATAGTCAATAGATATTTGGGTACTTTTGGAAAAAATGAATATGAATTTTGAGTCTTCTTCGATTGTTTGCATGTGAAAAGATAGCTAAAATAAGATTGATCCAAAAACATGTTTTTGAATAACATTCTCCTAATTTTTCAACATTAATGGAAAATTAGAAATGTTTGGCAAGTGCATTAATTGGCATTTGAGTTTTTAGAGGATTTACTATTTAGACCATTTTAATTTCTTATCATTTTAACAACAGTTTTAAAATATTAGGATAAAGCCGTAACGCAAAATACTGCCAAACTTTTAGCGGAAAATGTGCATCAGTTCATTATATGGAGAAGATCCTCCAAATTAAAAGGTAAAAGAATACTAAAAATCTAAAAATTTATGATATGATCTTAGAAAAAACTGAAACTAAATGAAGAAATTAGAGTCTAAGCTAGTAGTTACTGTTGTCTCAACTTGTATAGATAAACAGTTTTTTGTTCTATTTTCTGGTTATTACAGCAAACACAAAGGGTGGTATTAATAAAAATAAATATTTTCTAATAAGCATTCACTTAGTAAAACGTAAAAAGTTGTTTTAGCAAACTCATTACACTTGTGTGTTACTTGAAACACTCCAAGCGCATTCGACAAAATAATTGTTGGCTTTTACTATAAAAAATTCAATACAATACAAAACCAAGCGTAATCGAAACTGTTGAATGACTAATACCAACGCCGATCCAGGAATCTAAAACCGCTCCACAAAAAAATTATGGAAAAATTGATTATTAACAGGTTTGAGTTCCTTTACTAAGTCAGAAATGTACCTCAAAAATGCTTCCAATGACAAAATCTGTTCCATAATTTTTAGTTCATAATTTCTTATTCATTTCTTTGATGAATGAAAGCAGTGGTCTTTAACTATTCAAATCTGCTTGATCAAGTCTTCTTCTCAATATTCACTTATGAATTGCAATCTCTGACTTTCCTCAAAAAGTTGCCAATATCAACTTTGAATCTTTCAATACTTGTATTCACCTTTCCATCATTTTTTTGCTGATCAACTTTTTGTAAGGACACTAAAAACTTTTTGGGCTAAAGCAAATTAACAGTTTGTTTCATTTATTCAGTTTCTACCAATAGAGAAAAAATAATTTAAAACTGTTTTTTATTTTACTTCTTTCTTTAAGTCACTTCCGAAAAATGTTCAGAAAGTTGCAGCACATTTTTAGGTAGAAAACTATACTACGATGGGCGTCTATCCATAACTCAAAAAATACTAATAGCATATTGCTGAAAATTTGATAACGTATTTTCTTTGACATACTCTATTTGACACTTCTTGTTATAACGGAAGCAGACCCTAACTTTCTTATTTTAAATAGTTTAAAATCCTACCTTGATGGCTTCTACTTCTGCTACATTAGGGCAAGTCCACTCTTCTCCGTTTTATGACAAATCCTGGCTTCTTTACTCTCTGGAGACACTAACTCTTCACTTAACACTAACACATTTCAGCATTAAATAACAAAACTGCAAAATTTATTAACTTATTGGAAAATCAGTTATAAAAGTCTAATTTCTATAAGAGCCCGACTTAAACTGAGTCATCAGCCTAATTATTCATCAAAAATATCTATATATTTAACAGAAAAAAAAATGTTTCGTAACAATCTCGTCGTTGAAGGCCTTTGTCTTTATCAAACAAAAGTAACAAACCAAATTGTTTTCATTTTCGGAGACGTTTACACAGTCGAAAATAATATTTATGGTGTTAATAAAAGATTTAATTCAGCATCCTTTTGTGATTAGTGATGGGTTTAAAAAAATAAAAATAACTTAGAAAATCCAAAGTTTTTGTGAAATATGATATATGTTTTGCAGTTAATGTCGAAACGATGATATCACTACAAAACAGTCAGAATAAAAATAATCAGCATACTCGACCAAATATGTAGGTTCTTACGTTTCAGTAAAATTATTTTACTCCAAATTTCTAGACTCATTTGTATAATTATTATCACGTGTAATACCATAAGAGCATCAATTCTTTGCAAAAATTTCAGGATATGAATCGATGCTCGAATGATATTTGGTAACAAAATCGTAACGACACAAACCACAAACAGGAGTAATCCATTTTTGTTCTGCATTTGGCTTATCAATTTATAACACAACATAACATAATAAACAGATACTAAAACGTTGTTCCAATTGTGTAATTTAATAAAATCTACCAACTTTTACAGCCAAAAATTGACACTTATTAATTTTTGTTAAATCTGTCATATCAAAAAATTTCCAAGAAATTAATTTTTCTATTCATTATTAATGAATGTCGTGCGATTTTCAAAAAATTGTATAGACAATCCTTTTTATGGAAGGGTTAATTGAATCTCCCTCTTCCCTTATCGAGTTATCAGTTACAGAAGCATCCACTAAGTGGAGTATCTTGTAGAAAAGACCCGAGATGATCTTAGATTGGCGATAGCTACTGAACTGCAGCCCATTTGAATACATTACACTACTCCTAACGTATCATCAGACATTTATCCGATTAAAAGCTGCAATGGAAATTACACACTTTATTACAAGAGTTGTGGGCGAAGGGCGAAGATCATCTCTTGGAATATTCGTGGTACATTAACCTGAGTAGGTGGACAAAATAAAACATTTCTTATCAGATAGAAAAAAAAAAGAGAGTAATACCAAGAAAGGGATTTTTTTTATTTTTACATAAAGTGGGTGGATTATGTCATAAAAAACGAGAAAAAATAGAAATTTGTTATTCTGCAAAAAACCTTGTTTAATATTGCTATAAATTGTTATTGTTTATGATTGAAAATTCCTGCTGAAGAAGTTATAGCATTACGTTCTAAATTCGATTGGAACTCCTGCTGTTTTATTGGAAAGAATACAAGATCTAAAGCAGAAGATTTGAAAAAAGGTGTTTGACTGGATTGACGTACATATGATTCATTTACGGATTACAAAATGTGAAACTTTTAAACTTCTTTTATGTCTATCATTTGGTAGTAAATTTCTTAGTGAAATCCAAACAATATCGTCTATTGTTTATAAAATCTATAACCTTGCCATGAGAACTGAAGTCGCACGGTGGTAACAAAACGCTTCCGATATACAAAGCCTCCGAAGTACCGCACCACAGTATAATAATAAAATGCAATTCATAGTCGAGTTGTGTTGCAATTAGCTCTTTGTTCCATTGTGACCACTGCAATAATGTTAACACGATATCTTTATGTTAATAATGCCTCCGATATGATCATATCTCTCCATAAAATACTCTTAATTTACATAACATTCCAGCATCCCAAAGATTTTGATTGCGTTGGACCTAGATGGCGCGCGTCTATGTCACGAACTGCACGTTTTCAACCCGAAGCCACATTACGAAGATCATAAAAACAAATAAAACATGTACGCAGACTTATTATTTTAAATTAACTATTAGGTCACGACATGGACGATTTTGGGTACTCCTAGGAAGACATTCTGGACATAACTAGATTTTTTTTTTTTTTAATTTCTTTACTAGATTTGTGTTGTATGTAATTCTGCTGAGCAAATCGTCGAACATATCGATTGATGGATGGCCCCATGAAACCCCACGAGACCCAGCGATCGGTCTGGTTCAATAAGCATAACGAATATAAATAGGTGTTGTCCTTTCAACATGATTTTCCATGCATGATTAACAAGAAGATGGCGGTGACCTGACCTAAGCTATTGCCGGTAGAGTTTTGCATCTTCACGGCACCACGCCCAAGAAAGCTTCCGCAATCCGTCGTCTTTTACATCTTATGCTTTTATTATAATATCTATCGGCTTGCAATGCTAGTGTCTACTTAACAGCCGATCACAAATCAAACAAGTTGCATTGCATGTGCGCACTGTAAATATTTTTCAAATACTATAGAGTATACATCGAGTTGTGATTTAAATCGAATTATTGGAGGTATAGTAGCCGCAAGATCGTGATTCGATTTCTACAACTTCATCTTATATAATTCTTAAACGATTGAGTTTACCTTTCGCTGAATTACAAAAGTCTGGACAAAAAATATATCATTCAACAAAATAACTAAAAAGTCTGGAAAAAATTGAAAGTCTAAAAGTCAAATAAACTGTAAATTTTTCTTCTTCCAAGACATTGTTAGTATTCTGACGGGTTAATAAATCATTGCCGGTATGCTCCACAAAAACTGACTATATGACCAATTATTTGAAATTGCTTTGATCAAGGGTTAAAAGCGTCAATACAAAAACTAGCTTTTCAGCCGCACGATTCAATTTCCTGTCAGTTGAAAAATATGATCGCAAAGAAGAAATTAACGATAGGTTATTATAATAACCTATTTCCGAACAAGAGGTATTTGCTTTTTGTTGGAATTGTTGATTAGTGTTGATGAGATGATGGCGAGTTATGTGTTAGACGTAACTAAACATCTGTTACGAATTAGAAGAAAAAAAACTACAAGTAGAAAATAAGCAGTTTATCTATTCTGCAAAGTTTAGATTTACATAACCCACCTATTACTTTGGTGCAAAGACAATAAAAAGATTAATTAAAGACATTTAGAGATGTCTTACATCCTACGCAAAATTTGATATTTCCAAATAAGCTGTGCAAAACTAATATTTCTTGCCAAGTCAGTGGGACAGGGTTACCAAATCTTCTAGACAATAGATCGTTACTAAATTTCAGTTGTTCATCGAAAACATTATGATAATTCCAACAATACGTACATTAACATTTAAATATAATGTCATTAAAAAATCCTACAACTTGTCTAAAAATTTATTGAAACTTTTAATCATCACTATCGATTTAGGAAAGATGAAAAGACATAAAATGCAAATTTTTCTTTTACAACTTTCATTGCCTTGATCTCTGTTTAATTGCGTTCTAGCTTCAAGCTAATTCTTGGACATCTAAATAAATCATTAAATTATAACAAAAAAATTTTGAACTTTCACCAAACAAAGACGAGTCCGAGAGGCACGCTGCGGTCAACTCATCTTAAATTTCATAATTGTGGAATTGTTGGAGGTAAATTGTCTCAGATCGTGAGATAGAGCTGGACACAATGCAGAGGCGGACTGGGAAAAAGACTCAACGGCCAAAAAAAAAATATAATGAGTATATACAGAGTGATTAAGAAATGTCTTCAACAGGTAAGTAATGATATATATTTTTTCTGTAACTCCCAACAAATAAAATATCCGTTTTCCTATTTCTTGTTTCACATTGTATTAGAACAAAATTCCTTCTCCAAAAGCTTCACATCAATTCCATTAGCACAGAAAAAGTCTCTTATGAGAATTTCTTCCGTTTATTCTTCTCCTGCAACTCACCGATTCTCCCATCGTCAAATCCATCCAAGCATGAAAATGTACAAAAACTTGTGTAAAAAAAATCAAAATTGCCGCACATTCCCGTTCCTTATGTAACCAAAATTACCGTTTACATTAAAGTGGGCAGATTACATCGAAAGTACTTTAGGCACGTGCTTTCTACTAGAATTAATGCTCGACCAATTCCAATCACAAAATTGCTTCATCAAAGAGATTATTTGCATGCGATTTGCAAATCCGTCAAATGATTTTTCGTTAGTAACTTTTCGACATGCTTCGTGTTTAAGAACACGTGTGCAATTTCTATTGTTTATCTTATGGAAAAATTCACCTGTCATAGCACGTGGCTGGGAACACTTGGAGTTATGAATCAGAGTTGAAATGAGGTTTTTCCTTAGACTTCATCACTGATAATATAGCACTTAAAACGACTTCCGCCTCACACTCCTACCGTTTTATATTGCTAACTAATTGTTATTGTGTTTATTAGCTTAATATGTAAGTTAAATGATCTTGTAGGCGGCACAGCAATGATTATTACTTTCTAATAAGAGGCAAGTCTCATCCTAATTGAGTTATCTTTAATAATAAACACTGCATTTAATGCTAGATCCTACGCAATACAAAGCAGAGCATGTCAGCTTCAATGTTAAAAGCACTTGTGGAACGTGTAGGATTATTTCATTCATTGTTTGAACCAAATCCAGTTTGAATAAATCAACGTATGCAAGCACGCACCCAGAAGGAAGGTCTTTTGAATAAATATGCAAGTATTGGGTGGCCCAGAACAGGATCTTCGAACAATGAATATCTAACTTGTCATCGACATTTTCATTTTACTCAAATGAAATATTTATTTTTTGAAAAACGTTTTAGATGGAATCTTTGACTAAAGTGAAAAAAATCATTGCATATTTCTTCAATGAATAGACTCATTGTCATCTTTTAACAAAATAGTAAAACTGAAAAAAAATTCCATTATTGGCCATAATAATGTTAAAACGTTTAACATCTTTTACATCTGTGTAGGTTTATTGTTTTTGAACAGATTTAACTATTATCTTACTAACAACTTTGAAAAGATCACTCTTTGAATAATTGGTGGCATTTAGTTAATACCATACTGTTGTCTTAATAAATCATTGTTCAAACTAAAGAAAGAAGTAGCTCAAAGATTTAATAATCTTAGCAAATTTATTCTAATGATTCTCATATTTAACATTACTGTTAATTGATTTAACATTTTTTATATTACGTTTGTCATATTAATAGATATTTATCTTTGATATAATTTCTAGTTTTCCTTTTATGACGTGAAAGTATAACATATAGATATTTTCTCCTTATACGATGATGTGTGTTTCATCATAGAGAATACAATGAATCAATCTTCACACCAAACGAAGACAGTCAAGATCACAGAAAAAATTAAAAATGAAGATTTTATCTAGATAAAGTCAAAATATGTGTACATGCAGACAGATTGTTGATTCATATTCATTGAGTCTAAAAGGCACAAAACGCTGTGGGAATTTTTTTCGATTCTTTTCTTTTATTTCTAGAACACTCAGTAATGTTTGAAATTTTTGTCAGAGTTCAGTAGTGATGAAAGACACAAGCTTAATTTTCCAAATTATTACCAGTCTCATTATTTTATTAATGTCTGAAAAATAAGAAAGCAGAAGCGCACAAGTATGTCAAAAAAGATAGCAAATGAAGATTTTGATAAAGGAAACATATTTTGACGAATTTTGCATCTGAACCATTTTAAATAGACTAAGCCCAAAAACTGGATTAAACTCGAGCGGAAAATATATTGTCTGAAGCACGTAATGAAAAACATCGGATAAATGCAAAAAGTTCCAATAAAACGCCCATTTTTGTAATATTTTTATTAAATTCGTTATTTCCATCCAACCAATAGTACACTCACAATGAGCATCCAAAAAAGTTAAAACAGGACCTTTAGCGACTAGAACACCTTTAAGTCCTGCTTCAATCAAACCAATGCGGTCTTTACTACGCAAAATTTTTCAACGTAGTTTTTATAATACTCGTTTTAGGGTACGATGAATAATCTTGAAAGAGTTGCAAAATGATACAAAACGCTGTGGAATTTTTTTGTTCAGTCAGTAATTTGTGAAGCCACTAAAATTTTTGTTCAGTAGTGATGAAACACACTAGCTAAATTTTCTAAACTGTCACTAATCTCATAATTTTATTGATGTATAACTAAATAAGTATGTCAACAAAGATAGCAAATATGCCAGATAAAGATTTTGATGAAAAAAACATTTTTGATGAATTTTGATCTGAAGAACTTTAGCAATTAAAATTGGATTCCAAATAGACTAAAACTGAATTGAACTCGGGCGGAAAAGATCTTATCTGAAGCACGTAATAAAAAACAACAGATAAATACAAAAAGTTTGAATGAAACGCCCATTTTCTCATATTTTTATTAAATTCGTTATTTCCAGTCAACATTTTCCAGAACCCATTTCTGTGTCTGACTTCCTGTGCAATTAGTTGTGATTAATCCATCAGTGAAAGTCGGAGAATCGGACACATCTAAGCATTTACGATTCTTCAGGTGTCGAATTTCTTGTGTCTGTGAAAAAACTATTAAAACTGTTTCTACAAATCTGATTTATTACCTCATCAACGTAAATCCACTGTTGTCTGCTATATCCACTACAAGCCATAATCCTGACTTTTGAAGGTCCCAAAACTACTTTTTCAGGTGCGTCAAGACAAATCGAATCATCAGTCATGATGAATCCATCAGGAGTCATAACGAACATTTCTATAATAACTTGATCGCTTAAACAAATATCAAGTTTAGCAATTCCCATTGGCTGGTTAGAGACAACTTTCTTTTGTGGTTTGATTAAGCATTGATCTTTGCCGACGTTTCGAATTCTTCCAAAAAATCGATCATCTTTTGGAAAGAAGTGTTGAGGCCAAATATTATCCAGATACCATTCAAAGCTTCTACATTGATATTTGCGTCTAATTTCAAGTCTTGAACTAACATTGATTTTGTTTTTAATTGAATCTGCAGGTTCGTTGAATTTAAAGTAAAATTTAGCCCAATCGTCCATCCAAACTAATGCAACTCTTGCAAGATTTGAAAATAAAGTTTTGTTAATACCTCCAGGAAATGAATACGGAGATGATTTTCTAAATAAATGACCAACTCTTGAACATGGCGCGATTTGGACTTTACCACCACATTGCCAAATCCGAAATGACATTTCCAAATTTTCACCTCCCCATATATTCATCCCATCGTCATAACCTCCCATTTCGAAAAAGTACTCCCGGTCTATAGCAAACAGCCCTCCGGCCATTGCTGGAGTATTGAACGGTTGAGTTGCATCAACTTTTCTTCGTTTTAATTCTTTTCCTCCAAGAGTATACCAACGGAATTGCAAATTCCAATTAAAAGCGCCCCAATGAAGCTCAAAACTTTTTACATACGCAAAAGTATCATCGTTTATTATGTCAATAACAGGACAAACGACGGATTTGCGGTCTTGTTTTATCACAGATAGAAGAGCTTCCAACCAGCCAATAGTACACTCACAATGAGCATCTAAAAAAGTTAAAACTGGACCTTTTGCGACTAGAGCACCTTTAAGTCTTGCTTTAATCAAACCAATGCGGTCTTTACTACGCAAAATTTTTGTATGGACGGGAAGATTTTTGATGTAGTTTTCTAGAGGTTTGCGTAAAAATTCTCTTTCACTGGCATCATCTACTAAAATTATTTCTTCTAGAAGCTCTGGAGGAGATCGGTTAATGACGCTCCAGACTGTTCGGAGAAGAGTAGACCAAGCTTCGTTGTGAAAAACAATTATAATACTTGTTTTCGGATACGAAGGATAATCTTGAAATAGAGTTGCACATCTGCAAAAACAAACTTGAAAAATCGGAATCTTTTTTTCGCAGTTTTACTTTTTTCGACGAAAATCCGGCAAACTCCGGTTCAATGGAATTCTGTCACTTGCTAAAAGATTGAAGCGGTTTATTTGGAAATATTGTTGCATTTTTAATAAATCTTTTGGTTCGATTACAACAGGATTGCCATTTTTGCCAGCTTCTGGTCTTGGATCGAAATTATTACTGTTGATCATATCATACGTTGCATTGGGGATCTTATGAACTGGATTACCTACATAATGGCCTACAACTACTTTAATGCCGTTTTTGTCAACATACTCTTCTTGGTTGTTACTCCTAAAATTTAAAAAAAAATTAACAATTGTTAGATCTTTCAAATACTAACCTGTAGATATGTTTTGGATGTATTTCATTGCGTTTGTCTACCCGATTCAGTCTATATAAAATCACAATTACAATAGAAATGGAAAAAATAATCACAGGATAAATGCGTCTACATCGTCGACAAGGACCAGGGAGCATAATAGAACTGTAAAATACGAAAATTTAATTGGATTGTTGAGCAAATTTTATTTATAAACATATAATCAATGCTGAGATAACTTCTGACCTTTTAGATTCAAAATTAGCGGTTAAAAATTAGTAAAATACAGGTTTCTACAAAGTTCGCGCTATCAAGATGGCAGCACTTGTGCTATAAGTAGATTTCTCAACACAGCTTATCACTTTCTCTAATACAAACAATTATTTACTTAAGAAATTATCTCACAGTTAAAAATGAAAAAAATTATTTCTTTTACTTACGTCATTGATTTAACTATACATTTCAAATTAATTTCACATAACTGTTGTTTGCAGTCTACTATTCAACAGGTAGAATCGGTTCTGAGTTCTGACCATGAACTCACCGTACAAGAAATCTGCCTACCACCTCCTCTTCCTTTATTTATTGTGGCTTAGAAATCAATTAAACGGACGAAAACTGAGGAAATTGATCAAAAACTTTCAATTTTTTTCTAGAGATTATAAAGAGCAAATAACGGTATTTGGATTTTATAAAAAGATATAGATTTTATTTGGAAATTGTTTCAACTAAAGTAAAGACCTGACCTGACCCACCAATTATAATGCATTTGTTCATCAATCCGGCAAAAAATACTATGGTTTTTAAGAAAACTTCGGCTTGAATTTTTTATGAAATCTGTTCTAAATGCAAGAAAAGAAATAATTTGATGATCAAAGCAATAAAGGTGACATCTCGAAGCAAAAAAGTGGAATTATGTGTCACTATAATAAATAAAATGATAACAGATTCCACTCTTTTTTTCTCAACAACAGCTTTATTTAATTTTTGAAAAAAGGCAGCTTAAAATTTGGATTTTAATGTTAAAGCTAACAATGAATAAAATTTCTACTTTTTAAAAATGGTTATTTTTGTGGTAACAATGAATACACGATGGGCGTCTGTCCATAACTCAAAAAATACTGATAGCATGATTGAAAATCTAGCAGCAAAGTTTTTTTAGATGCTCTGTCTTTCTAAAATATTTTCATAGATGTGACACTTGCGGTTATGTCGGAAGTAGACCTCAAATTTCTTATTTTAAACTAAACACCCTATATTTTTTACATTTTTAGATTCTACGAAGATTTTTAGGTCACTTTTATACCAAAAATAACAAAAGCTGTCTGCAATTTTATTTGAAAAATGGGGGATGCAGGCTTCAAGGTGATCAGTAATTATGGTTAAACGACTATCAAGTTCATGATGTTATTTTGGCATTTTATAACGCAAGTCCTGAGACAGTAAATCCAGCTAAAATATTGAACCGATCTCCTACAGGCTGTTAAAAAAATACATTTCAAAACTGACATGAAAATGCAGTTAAAATTTAAAATTTTCAAATGGAAAGCTCCATTTATGTTTTTATATTTATCTTTAGCTTCAAAAATAAAGACATTTTTGTATAAGGTTTTATATACCTTAACCTCATGTTTTTTTTTTCTATTTAGTAAAATGTCATGCCAGTTTTATTGGGAATGATTTCTTTGCCCTGTTAGCTTCAAAGAGTTGATAATTATATTAAAAATTATCGGAGTTTGTTTTTTATTTCTACTAGTGTCTACTATTATGCAGAAAAAAATTTTCTTTAAATAATAAAGATACGATAAGATTCAAGTATAAAAAACCTCATATCAAATTGCCTTCATTTTTAAAGCAGAACACAAATATGATAAAACTAATATGGGTTTTCATTTGAAAATTTCGAGTTTTGTTCAGATTTTCAAAAATATTTTTTGAACATCCTGTAAAATAATGGTTTAATTTTTTAGTAAGTTTCACTGTCTGAAATATTGCATTACAAGATGCCAAAAAACTATTTTCAAATAAATAGCCGTTTAGTCGTAATTACTGATTACCGCTAACTCCGCATCTGTCATTTTTATATTAATGTTGCAGATATAAGGTGCACATCATAAGGTGTCCCTTTTAAAATAAGAAAGTTCTATTTCAAATATTTTTGCATTACCATTTTTTCAGTAATATGCTATCAGTAATATTTGAATTATGGATAGACGCCCACAGTCCAAAAACACTCTGCATATTAACAATGATAAGCCATCTGCTCTATGCAGAAAATAAGTGATTAAAAAAAAGTAAGAAAGGCAAAAATTCGCAGAAAATTTTATTTATATGTCTCACTAAAAATGATGAATAAAATTAAAATAGTTTCCACTCTTTTTTTATTTTCAATAATTAATCGTTTAAATTGTCCAAAAATTTATTTTCTAGTTGGTCCAGTAAAACTTGAACCCGATTATATTTAACTTCCTTAGAATATTAAATATGTACCCTTGTGTTTGAATTTCTACTGATATATAGATCTTACGTCATTTGTATAAATTTCAATTGATTTTGTTGAGTAGTAAATAAAAAAAATTAAAATATTTTCTATATATTCAGTAGTATAAAAACATAAAAGTTAATACTGATCCTTTCAGTATAGTTTCATGTTTCCAATAACTCTATTGTTTCCTGTGATTTAGAAACAGAACAAAAGAAAGATTAATATGCCCTTTAACCTGAAGGAACAAAAGCTTTCATATACTAGAAATCTACTTACGATTTTTAATATGCCGTAAATAACTTCATTTCTGATAACAATTATCTAAAGTATTGAGATTATATATTTATATATACCTATATATGTACATCTAGATAAGGGAAAATCATCGCAGAAAAGAAAAGCAATAAACGATAAAAACACGTTGATTCATATTAATAAACTCTTTATTGATTTATATAAATAGTTCCTAGTTAAATGAGAGTCTAGGACTAGCTATAACATAGATACAAGGGGTTTGTCTTTGTACAATTATACATATACGTGGAAGTATAGACGTACGAGATAATAATAATAAACAATAGCATTTTATGATATGAATAACATTTGATATTAGTCTTTCCAACATTTTCTCAAAACGTTCAACAACAGCTTGGCATTATTACTTTATATAAATTTTGAAAAATGGCAGTTTAAAATTTGGTCTTTAATGTTAGAGCTAACAATGAATAAAATTTCTGCCTTTTAAAAATGATTATTTTTGTGGTAACAGTGTATATATTAACAATTATAAGCCAACTGCTCTATGTGATTTTTATTTAGAATACTTGGTCCAAAGAATATATACAGAAAATAAGTAATAAAAAAAAAGTAAGAAAGGCAAAAATTCGCAGAAAGTTTTATTTATATGGTTATATTACATCCCACTGCCAATATTAAGATCGTTTTTAATAAATATATTATTATATCTGTACATATTACAAAAGCTATGGTGATCTTAATAAGTGACTTTTGTGGGTGATTTGCTTTGACTAAGTGTTTGAACACTTGATTGGTAATCATACATTTCAGGTAATGTCTCGCTTGTTAAAACTTAAAATAGAACTTAAATATAGTTTAAAAAATGCAATAGTTACCTTTGTGTAGTGATGTACTTATAATTGTAATCATAACAAAAATATACATTTGAGTATTTGGAAATTTATGAAAAGCTACGCTACGTCAACTCCAACATTTTTGATTATTGCTTCGTGCACAGAAATTTCGTTAAGTACCGATCGATTAATTTGATAGTAGATTTCATAAATTTCCCTAACAGCACCACAACACAAAATATCTTTAGGAAATCACTCCCCAGCAGTGCACTTGTTGGATTAATACATGAACGGTTTTGAAAATCTGGCAGTTGCCGTAGCTGGTTGTCGATACTTGGCACATCGAATACTAAAAACGAAAAAGAAACAAAGGCACTGTGCAAACACACTCCTTTTTTTTAAAAAAAAAAGAACGAATAAAAAGCCGATAACCTGTCGTTATTACAAAGAATCATCACTTTTATTCTTCGTACTAAAAACAAGTTGGAATGAACGATTAAAATTAAGAACTTAATTGTATAAAAGTAACACGAATGAGTTACAATTGAAGCACAGCCTGTTCGTAAAAATAAAATATATAACGCAGTCACAACTGTCCGTTTTTTTGATTTGTTGTTGGTGGATTTTCTTCATTTTAATATCTATATATTATTTTTTTTATCACAATGTTTATGATACAACTTTAGTTTTGGGTCACTTGGGAGCTTTGAAGTAACGCAATACTATGTAGCCTAGAATTCGAAAGACGAGTAAAAAGGCTAATAGTACGAAAGTGTTAGCCCAAAGTGGAAGGTACGAGCCTTGAGCCTCTAAAATGGCCGAAACTGGGATGTGGTCCGACTCGGTGCAAACCGTAAACTTGGATTGATGCGCACATCTGCAAAAAACATATTAAAACTTAACAAAACTCTTCGAGAAAAAAGTTTTAATAAATTTTGTTAAGACCAAGATAACAGACTTGAAAAATTGAAAAACCAGAACCAGAAATATTGAATTCCATGACTGAATTTGAGCCAGGAAAATGCTCTGGAAGTATAGTAAACCATGTGAAATGAGGCCAACTTGACGTGAATGAGAACATTGTTTAATTTTGGTTAAAACGCACTTCAAAGTTTCAATGTCAGGTTGGTCTAATTTTTTTTTTTGGTCTACTTAGTTACTCAATTTTGACCAATCTTTCCAGAAGCAAGATGTTTCCATTGGTACTTACAATATAGGCAGTCCTTCGCTGAACTCGACGATCTGCATGTTTTGATACGCATAATGTACCATCGACATGTACTTCATCCAAGTCAGCCAGACTGGAATATTAGTGGCGAGGTAACCTCCGAAAAGCTGCGTTGCCAGCGTGTATAGAGCGCTGATTGTTATACTAACTTGCATATCCATACAGCAAGCACCGATAAAAAATCCCACACTTTGTGCAACGATCGTATTTAATAAAAGAAAGCCCAAAAGTGTAAGGAATACAAAAGGCGAATGAAAACCTACAAAGAAAAAATTAAATCTCTTCTTTTGATACACCCACCAATTATTTACCTAACATAGGATACGAAATGAGGTGATAAACCGCCGGTAAAGTGATAGTTAAAGGTAACTCTCCGACCATTTTGGCTAAATAATAAGCCGACAATCGATAAGCGCCTGATTGTCTTTCCTTATTAATAACTTCTCGCTCCGGAGGAACTAATAACAAATTAATTAAATCCAAATCTATGACTCTTTGATAATACTTACAAGAGCTAAGTGCTCCGAAATGTGCAAACAGCATCCAATAAGTCGTCGAGAAAAACATCCAACCTTGGATATCATGAAGAGCTTCTTCTCTTCGTTCTAACTGGAACCATAATAATCCAGCTAAAAGTCCTAAACCTACAGTTTGTACCCAATTAAGTTTCGACAGCATTCTGGGTCGGGCCTCTTGAAAGTTTCTCTGAGACAATACTTTAAACTGTGTCCAGAAGCTAGTCGGCCAGGAAAAATAACAATCGGAGTCACTAGTCTCAGAACTTACTGAAGAAGAGGCATGGGAATGCGTATCAAGACAAAGTCGGCGCACATCAGCCTCCAAGGAGTTAATAGTATCTTCTAAAAGAAATTTATTTTATTGAATATTTTTAAATGAATGAAAAAAACTCACGTTCTAGAGTTGGATATGGGCCGTGCGTCGGAGGTAAAATTTTCGTGGTGTGATGCTCATTATATTTATCGGTGATGTAAGAGCAGTCTGATTGAAGTTCCATTGGATAATCTTTGCTCTTTCGGGCTTCACGAGCAGCTGCTATTATCCTTTGCCTCACTTCGTTTGATCCTTTAATTTGTTCCACTAAAATTACCAATTTAATTGTATTCAATATAATTCAAATAAATTAGTCTTACATATAAAGTCGGCAGGATTGTAGTGTGGCATGATATTCAGTCCGATGTTGCTAAAGAAATCGACAACTTTGCATGTGTCTCCAAAATACGCCGTCTGTCCGTTGCAAAGCAGAAGTAATTTATCACACATATGAAAAATTTGCGACGATGGTTGATGGAGAGTAATCACTACTGTCTTCCCTTCCGCCACAGCGTACCTTTTCAATTTCGCCATGAGACTGTGTGCGGCATGAGAGTCCAATCCCGACGTAGGTTCCTGCAAAACAAACCTAAATTTCTCCTCAATTTTCTACAATCCCTTCTTACATCCAACAGCATAAGCGAAGGATTCGTCAATAACTCGCAAGCAATGTTCGCTCGCTTCTTTTCGCCTCCACTCAATCCTCGTTTGATATAATCTCCAATGATTGTGTCCTGACAGTTTTGCAATTCCAATACATCGATAATATGATCGACATATTGCATTTTTTGGGAATAGCTCATGGTGTCTGGTAATCTCAGTCTTGCAGTGTATTCTAAAGTCTGACGTAATGTCAGATCTGGAAAGAAAATATCCTGTTGAAGGACATAACAGATCTTTCGTTTCCATCGTTTGCACAGTAAATCTCTGTTAAAAAATATCTGGCCTGAATCGAGTTTTAAACGACCACTTAGACAATTCAAAAGTGTAGTTTTGCCGCAACCAGAAGGACCCATTACAGCGAGAATTTGACCAGGACGGACTAGACCATCCACATCTTGGAGGATTTGGCGAGAGCCTGCGCTTACTGTGAGGCCGCGAAAGGCCAAATGGACTGGAAGAGGACGGTGGTCGGTAATCAGACATGGAAAATGGACTGTAGTTGCATCGACCCTGAAGAAAATTTAAAAAAAAAATGTAAATACAATCTAAGAAAAACCACCTGCACATATTTTATCGCTTATTTAATTGACTCATAGAAATGTTATTTAATTCTGCATAAGAATGACTAAGTTACTATGCATTGCAAATGTTGGAATTTCTTGTTTATTTTTAGATACGAATTATTGTTTTATCTAGAGAATTATAAAATTCTAGTAGTTTATCGGACAAAAACAGAAAGTGCAATACTCTCAATTTTAAAGAATGATATTTATTATTTTTGATAAACTCAAATTTAACTAACAAGAGGTTTATCGCCAAGATGATAATGTCAAATTAATTTAATAGAAAGATACAAGAATAAAAAAATACAAAAACTTATTGAACTGAAAAAGGAAATATGTACCTGAAAATGATGAAATATTACGGTTGTCTTGTTGAAAATAAGAAAGTATAAGCTAATTTGTTGTATAACCGGAAGTGACAAAATACGTAACTTTACATGAGTTATGCATATGGATAATTTTCTATATTATAAGAAATTTTTTTGATCAAAATATAATTTTAATCTGGAGAGATTTTTTTCAGTAAACTGAAACTATGTTGAATGTAATGGCTGCAAAACTGAACAAGAATATTGTAATTTATACACGATGAATCATTATTATTAGTAGCTTAACAAGTGACAGCTGAACTCAAGAAAGAACTCAGCTTAACTTTTTTTTTTCGACTCTACGAACGTTAAAGTTGTCACATTTGCGTAACTAAAGCCTCCAATGTTTTATCTAAAATAAGGAAAGAATCCATTTTCGATTCTAATTTGAAAAAGAGTAATTTTTTTGTAGATTAGTGTTTCACACCGAATAGGTTTTTGACAAAAATAACGAAACTTTGTTAAAGTGTAGATAAGAAGATCCATAAAATATTCTCCCGTCTGTACCTGGAGGAAAACTGCTAAAGCGCTCAACTTTTATTTTAGGGATTTTAACGCTATAAAACTGTAACTGTTAACATAAAATTATAACTTGTCAGTTTTATAGCGAGTCTGATATCTGATAGACGGTATAATTCCAATCAAAAATTAATACTCGTACATAAAAAAACACAATTTTGTAATGTAATCAACAGAGTTTGAAAAAAATTCACTGAAATAATCCTTCTCATGACTTCATATTACCTGGAAGTCTATAAATTAAACAACAAACCGTGCAAATTGTGCTCAATTTTGCTGCTGTTTTTCTATCCAACATTTAACCTCTAATTTGACAAATTGGACAAATATAGCAGCAAAATTTCCAGTCCCCCTGATGTCAAATTTGTCCAATAAAATAGGTATTAATTTTAATTTGAATTAAAGACTCCAAGAGTACTTGCTCCTTCTTTAAAGCAATTACTATAACTACGTTAGAGATTATTACTGCTAAAATTACATTTAGGAAAAAAATCTTGTTTTATGATATTTCACAAAAATCGCTTATAATTTCCATCTGTCGTTTAATACAAGTTTTAATATAAATTTGAATAGAAGATAATAAAATTAAAAAAAAACATCGTCAAGGTAGTAAAGCATAATTCCTTTTTATCCATAAAATATTTAATTATAGGTATTTATTGTTAAAGTGAAAGTACTCATTGTATTTTTTATCACACCTTGTTAATTGTTTTCATTAATGTTTTACTATTTTGTTATTCCGTAAAATGCATAGAAAGCTTCGATTGATAATAAATTGATTAGAAATTTTGAATAAATGATCAAAATAATAAATTTGATTTTGATAAACTCTGTCATGAAAAATAAAGAAAACCTAAATACTTTAATAGTAAGTTGACAATGCGACTTTGGAAAAAATGCAGCTTCCATTGATTTCCAATTCCAATTCTGAAAAAACTCAACTTGGAAGGAAAAATCAGCTAATTTGTTGAGATAGTACTTCTGGTGCTCACCAATTTCATTAGTTTTCTATAGTTAATCTAAACACGTTAAAAACATTTAATTTTGGTATTATCTTGAAGAGAATAGAAGCTGCTGTTTACATTTCAAGATTTTGAAATAAGAATTGAATAAAAATAAAGAATCATTAAGAATAAAACAATTAACAATGGTTCCTAATTAAATCCTTGCAAAACCGCAAAATAAATATTAATGAACACCCTTGAAAATGACGTTTACGACGAAATCTCCCAAGCAAATTTAGATTAACAAAATTTAGCTGGAATTTAGAATACTTGAACTTTGATAATAGTAACAAATTCTCGTAATGATATGCTGCGATTTCCTGATTTATAATAACAAAACATGTATTTAACTCCACTTTATAGTTGGATAACTCCCAAATAGGCCATATTTCTAGGGATATTGTCATCTGAACAAGGTCGGACTCATTTCAAAAATTGCCATGTGCAATGTGATCACTAGAATTAGATGGCATGTTACTACTTTGTTTCACAGACTTTTTACTTCATAATTATCGGGTGATTCTTCCCAGAACGAAGGTCAGAAACACGAACTAACTAAATCGGACTTTGAAATGTTTTGTTTTGTATATTTTTATTATTTTGACTATTATTAAAATTGCAAAGACTTTAACGAGTGAAACATTGCCGTCCAATTGTGGGTGTTGCCAACTGATATAATTATCAAAGTGTTGAAAGAACTTGTTGCCAACTGTGTTAAAGGAGGACTCAAATATGAAAGAAAAATTTTCTTGAAGGAGAAGATAAATAAAGAAAATATTCAACCTTGAGTGTGACGAGCAAAAGGAAATAGTTCTAAGCATAAAAGCTAATGGCTCGTTTTCGTTTCCCGTTTATCAATAGTGATAGTATCGCGCAAATCGTTCGCGTGAGCTCTTTTAACAAAAAGGACGTTTACAAAGTAGTCTAGGAATATTATTAATTGTTTGGTGTTGTTTCTCCCCTCCGATTTCATTAGGGTGCTCCACTATTCGTTCAGTGTGTAATGTGTATTTGTCGAGTGCGTTGCACCAAGAGGTCAGTTGAGTTCAGAAAGGTCACGTGTTGGAGCCGACCCAACATCGATCCCTAGACTGGCATCAGACTGGCGAACGGAATATAGCCGAAATATACGAGGATTATGTAATGAACTAGCTGGTGGTTGCTCTCTGGGGAGAGGACTGTTTAATTACTCAAAGAGAAAAAAACCCATCAACTATTTTTGAAAGTTAAAACTAACAATACCGACTCGAAAGTTCAAATTTATTTTTTCAGTCAGAATCAAATAAATCGTTTATATAAATATAAAGTATTTAATTAAGGACATGAGAAGTTGGAAAAATGCCAAAGTATTCCAAACTGAAATGTGCGAGCTAAATTCTTGAAAAATTTCGAGGATTATTGGAAGTCTCTTCGCTTCTTAGACTTGCGCTATAATGAAAAAATTAGCATTTTATTGAGAAAAATCTGAATACGTTTCTGATCTAATCGATCCAAATTATCAAAAAATAGAGCCAATATGGAAAAAATGCGCAATCTAATTTATTTACTCATTTCTAAATACTGTCCCAGAGGACTTAGAACGGTTCAAATTTCATTGAACTCGGAATGGTATGCCCATTTTCACAATGATAAAAACCCAATAAAAAATAAATGAAAATAAATTCCCTTTCCGTTTCTCGTTCTAATTTCGGTCCAACACATAGCTCGAATTTATTTCATGTCTTTACAAATTGTTCATTTTTTATTTGCGTGTTTTGAATAAATTCCCCTCTCCAAGCACTTAAAAAATGACCTAAAACTTCGCCGCTAAAAGAATTCAACCGTCTCCCTTTCAAATAGATAAAGTTGGTATTTACCAAACGACAAACAAGAAGGTAAATTAGTTTGATAACTAAACCTAACAATGGTATTTTTTTCCAAAGTCGGCGCCATTCTTCTGGACTAGGTTAAGACTAAAGCTTGTAGAGCAGAGCAACTTTCACAGTTTAAATATTATGTTACAAAAATAAAGATCCGTGCATTGCATGCATAAAAACATTAAAACAGACGTGAGTTCGTACAGATCAACGACCTCACCATGATGAGTGAGTGATGATGATGGTAGGCTTTATGTGAATGGTAGATGGACAATTTTTGACGGCCTGAATACAACTAACCTACTAACCTAATGACGTCATAGGATGTTGAACTGAAAATAACACTTTTCGGACATAAAATCATCAAAGCCAAAAAATGCTAAATGCCAAAAAAAAAGAGCGACGCTATACGTTAGCGAGCTAGTACGGACCTGATATATTGACGCACTAAAGCAACAGATTACCGGAGTTTCTTTGATATAAAGACTTCAATCAACAAAAACAGACAGAATCTTTTGGTTTGTAAAAAAATGTTTGAATCATCTTCAAGGAGGATAATTCATAATAATTCTTTAAAAAAACTTCGATATTAAGATAGTATTCTACTAAGATTCGGCAGATCAATAACCCTCAAATTTTATCTAAGAGCTTTTTAAAAAACTCAAGATAAAAATTTTTGGAGAATTGTGTAAGGATTTTTTTTTGTTTGTTTTAATTGACCTTCAAGTTGAAGAGTCGGAGATTTTGTTATCAAAATTACTTATACAAATTATCATTTATCAATTAATACACCTGTTGAGAGAAATCTATTTGAATGTCATAAAACCCCGAAATTTGATACAAAGAGAATTGATTTCGAATCTTTTTTTTTTTTTTTTAATTTGCAGGAATAGGTCTGATTCCTGCAACACTCTAATGTTGATGATTTTTATTTCTATCCAGGAACTACATTTTCTCAACATCTAATCTAGTATTTCCTCCATTTCAAAACCAAAGTTAACATTCTTTATTGTCTTAAATTACAGCGTTAACACATCTATATCGGTAATGTTTTCACGTTGATGCAACAACGTCCATTTATCATTGGTGTTAAAATGTCGCAATCGTCGATGACCTCAACAACATTTTCCGGTAATCACGTCCTCTCTAACAAAAGTAATCACGACGGAAAAAATTCAATCTAATAGAATTTCAACACATTTTCTCTCAATGTGTGTTTACAACATTATTTCGTAAATCAGCAATTTTGACAAGAGGTGAATGACCTGATAAAAAACCAAACATTTAGTGAATTGATAAATGGAATAAACATAACAATTGTTTATCTTTTACGACGGGGAGTAATGAAGAAGAAACTGGAAATAGTAAGGAAGGTCATTTTCTGCGATGTTAAATTTACTTTTCATAGATTGGGTTACCGTGTAAATTAAAAGTAAATTTTGATAAATATTTGTCAATGTTAGTTTACTGATTGAATGACAATGGCGAACTAATTTGAATATTGATTTTAGCGTCAGATTTTTTTGGTGGATATTTCAAACGAAACATTTTTGGGATTTCATTGAACCTAGAAAAAAAATTCTATTCATTCTATTTGCTTGTATCCGACACCTTTGGACAAAAAACCTATTAGTCATCTAGAATTCATTCGATTCTTCAAAGTCCACAAGAAAATGTTTAACTTGAACACAACAGAAAAATATAAGAAATAAATTCTGGAACTGTTTTTGACAGTCTGATTAAACCTAATAAGTAATAAATCAAAAAATGAGGAAATGGCAATTATTCGTATTTAAACCCATTCAGAAAGTGAAGAATCGGTTAAATCACCGATGACGTCATACTTCATCTAGCCAATCAAATTTGCCAATTTAAGGGTCCCACAGCTGCTAACAAAAAATAGTTAACCAATAGGCGAGGTCAAGCGATCACTTTGCAAAAGGGGTCCCATTTACTGCACGCTTTCTAGATAATAAATCAATTAGGGCGTTTTTATTTATAAATGACTGAGTTCAATACACTCGTTATTGGTTGGGATGGAGGAAGAAAAAAACTATGACATATGTGACCTGAAAATTGGACAAATGCAATTGCCATGTTATTCAACCCCAGAACAGATGCAAAAGTTGACATTGCAAAAGGCAAGGAACTTTTTATTGGCGTCGACGAAGGAATGGGATGGATTGCATTCATACCGAATTCTAGTGCAACGATCGACTTATGACCTCGGGAATTGGTGCAGATTTTACCACCAAGATGAGGAGGAGGTCAATGCTCGGCTGGAGCACCAATGGGGTAGAAGCGGAGAGGGGAAAACAGTATACAATAATACCAACGACGAATTTAGCAGCGCCTATAAGAAAAATTCTGTAGGTGGAAACTGCCATTTTTGGAAGCAACTAAGCTGATTCCTAATTAACATCTGACTCACAAGAGATTATCACATAAATAATAAATCTGTTGGTTCTCTTCTTCGATGACTACTTAAATTAGCAATCTTCTGGCCCCATTTCAGTTGCATCCAATATTTCGAGAAAGCTAATCGAAATAATTTTCGCTCGAAAATTTGGCAACGCTTGCCAAACAAACCGAACGGAACTGGAGCAGAGAATGAAAAGAATAGGTTTTTTGACCCGGGAAGTTTTCACTTGATTATCCTTAAAAAATTTTCAGAAAATTTGTCCTTTAATCAACTCTTCATCTCTAAATACCAAACTGTTTGTCTTCAACATAAATAAGAGCTTCTTCTTCAGTTTTCGCAAGCACTTAACGCAAAAACAAATAAATAAATGTAATGTGTATGGCGGTTAAAATAGACATTGCAATGATGGTGTCATTGACCGGAACACTAGGTTAAGCCTGCGCTTGACAAGCAGGTCAGGCTTCAGATTTTGATAAACCTGATGAGGTTTTTGTATTTTTTTTCTGCAATGAGAATAATAAAAATTATTTAGGGATTATTTGGGTCAAAGCACTTAGTGCAAACATTAAATCCATTAAGTTCTTTACATAGAAACGCCAAAAAAGACAACACGACTCACCTTGTCCACATGTTTGTGTTTTAATTAATCGCTACGATAAGCTGGTTTATGGGATATTAATTGGTTTTGATGGATTTTCGGCTGGAGATTTAACGGCTCTTTGACTAACGGAATAGATCCAAATCACAGAAACAAAGTTAAAATAAAACATATTGTGAAAAAAATTAAAGAAGGAAGATTGTAATATCTTCTCACATCTGCGTTATCGATATTGCAATATTTATTCACGAAATTGGAGTCAAACAGTACTAGTTAGCAAGGCTGCCCTAAAAAGATAGCAAAAAAAATATTTGATATAAAACCACAATTTTTTTATCATGCCACAACCGACCTTAATCTGGTGAAACAAACCAAAATAATAATAACAATAATAATAAACAAAAGTCAAACTTTTCTGTTTTGATTCGTTTACTCAATGCAGCAATTTGTTGAACTTAGCATAACCGTGTTAAGATTGCAAGAGTTGTCAAAACAGGTTTATACTGTTAAAATCCCCATTAGAGTCATTAATTTTCTGCCTTTTATTTCTTAGATCGCGATCTTTAAAATCGCCCACAAATCGGTCATTTTTTGTAAAAAACTCAAGCTTAATGGAACGTATAAAATAAAAATAATTGTTACACAATTCATGGCGGACATTATGATTTTAATAGTAGCAATTTATAGTTCTTCGCACCCTGATTTTACCACCGATGTGGCAATTAGTGAAGGTTTCATTGCTGAAAAAAACTCGATTGATTTAATTGTAAATTTTGACGCAACGGCATTTAAAATAAACTGGCTTCTGGTGGGTGAAAGTAGTCGAAAATTGGTTTATTCCGACCTGAAGACCTCCAGAGGTCAGTGTTTTGTTTTCAGAAGAAGTTTCAGGACATGGCCTAATTCTTCGAGAGCTTTGTGAAAGTAAATTAGATCATTAAAGCTCGAATAAATCACACATTCACATTTTTTCCAGTTACATCATATGATGAGGAAAGTCATTTGTAACAAATTAATTTTAAATTACTCGAATTTTTTTACACAGTTTAAATGGATTTTATTCGGTGGTCAACAGCCGAAAAGCGCTTCATTCTTTTCGATGATGTGGCAAAAAATTGTTAAGATGCTCTCAATAAAAAGCTTTAAATGAGATTAATTAAAAAGCGAATGTTGAAGCTAATCCATCAAAATGACTCGGCATAAAAGTGTCAAACATAATCTAATAACTAATCTCAGATGTTAAAAAATATAAATAGCGGCTTGTTAACATCAAGTTGATAAAATTTGTTGTTGTTGAACTCTTAATTTATTACCCATTATTTAGCCCTCGAAACTATAGGCGACATGATGAAAAACTCTCAACAAAAAATAATTAATGGTGTATGTCAAAAACGAACCGAGCGTGCAAATAGAACCCACAATTATTGCTTTTTATTTCCATTATAGCTTTTTGAGTTTAAATGATTACGTGAGTTCCACCATCACGAATACGCGTAACGAATCCGGCCTTAAGTCCTTTAAGAAAAAAAAAAAAATCAAAACTCACCAAATGTCATCCCGCATTTTTGTCCGTGGTATCCACATACTATAAAGATTTTTAATGATTTAATTGTTGTTCTCTTCTGTAGCATTATTATTTAAAACGTATAATTGTAATAACAAATATTTGATGTTTTTTATCATCGTTATCAGTCGTTGACATTTTCTTAATTATTATACATTTTTCGGACGGATTCAAGTGCGATTATTTTCTGTGTATTTCTATTGTATTACTGTCTAAGTCAAAACGAAAAGTTTGGGGATATTTTGGAGCTGATAACGAAAAACTGTTTGATGACAACGAAAAACTGTCCAAAAATCTATTGTTGGACTAATTTATCTACAAGCGTCAGACAATAACAATCAATCGACAAAAATTTCAATATTGTTGGGAGCTTTTACCACTTTCGTTGTTGAGATAAGTCGATAAATTTCATCACTACTTTTGTAAATAAAAAATCTTACTTTCCTTATTGTCAAAATTAGTTTATTTATTTCTCAACGAATCATTTACTAACTTCAAAATTCAACAATTCAACAATATCGTATTTTTGCAACAAGTTTTTGGCTTGCACATGTGCTTTGATTACAGGAAGTCAAAAAAAGTTCTTCAAATTTATTTAGCACAAAACTTGCAGCTGAAAATGGCGTTAATTTAGCTCGTAAAAGTTTAATGTTAGGATTCTAAATTGTCTGGAATAAAAAATGATCCTTTATTCAAGAACAAAAATACTTAAATGAACAATAATGAAGACTTTCAACCAACAGACGGAAGACAGAACCGATTAAAGTTTAGTGACTTGAAAATGATGTAAAATAATTCCACAAAATCAAGTTTTGCGTCAATATTTCCTAATATTTTATTACCAAATAATAGAAGAGACTCTTAAGATAGTTTTGTAATGGAAGTGCAAATTTTAAAACAGCGATTTCTATTGAAGAAAAAAAAGAGAAAAGATAAAATTGAAATTCAAGTATTATTTTTATAATTTTTAAAAGATGAGTCGACAGCGAAGAAATCTGTTAATTCTGATCCTTGAGGAGTATTTACAAATTTAATGAACGCAAAATTAATTAAGCTCGAGCAAGCAAACATTATTATTAATTAAGAAGAAAGAGAATATTTCAAGAATTTAAAATTGAATTTTGAATAAAGTTTCTTACTTTTCCCTGATTATAAAGCCATTCTATAGCTCTAAATATGCTATTTTTATGATATTTTCAAAATAGAATAATTAATTAATTGCTGCCTCAATTTTAATTCAAGTTAACTTCTTTGGCTTCAGAAGATTGCTTCCTCAATTATTTCGAGAATCAAAAAAAGAAGAAATCGTCAATATTTAATCATTTACGGATGTATGTCAACGTTAAAAAAAATATCATACAAATTTCTATTTATATTGGAAATAAAACAGTAAACAAAAATAGTGAGATAGAGAAAAATTTTTGAGGTAGAAATGCGACAATTATATGTCGTTCCAATTCGAGGAAGAAAGTTGATGTCACTTCCGGTTCAATCATAAGTGGTACAATCAAATTTGTCAATAAAAATTCGGAATTTTCTTTGAAATTCCAAAACAGTCAATAACCGATTTCCTGATGGTATTTTTTCTACGTGCTCTCCCGTGGGCCGGCGACAATTCGGGGCCGATACCGTTCGTTGAAGGTTAAACACCATCATCATATACCGTGTGTCCGACCAAGCATGGATGTGTGGCAAGATGGCGCCGGTTACCAGCCGCCGGTTTACTGACTGAGTAAGAAGTGGGCCGGAGGTCGTCGACCGCTCGCGAAAGTTAACACAACGCAGCACACCCATGACATTTGAGCCAACAAAGGACCGGCGGCACGTCAAGACGCCAAACGACGCCACCAACACTTGAATTCAAACAAAAGGAGAAAGGATTTCCTGCATGAGCAAAAGCGGCTTCCAGATTCGGATTTCGCAAATCTAGAAGGGGTAGTATGTATAGTGGAATAAGGATATAGCTCGATAGAGGTGCGAAGACTTGAAGAGAGTAAATTCTGTTAAATGACTTAGAAGAAGTGTAATTAACAGCTAATGACATCACAGTTGGAATGATTTGTGAAGTTGTGAAAACAAACAACTGACCTATTAAGCATTTCGTCGATTAGATTTCGTAATACAATTACAGATGGTATATAGGGTAATCGTGTTAAAGCGGAATTAATTACAAAAGTAACTTTTTTTATTCAAATGTGTAAAGTAAAGAAAGTCCAAGTCTTCATATAAATATAGAATTGCAATCGAGAAGTGTACAAGTATTTATCAACAGAACCTTACGCAATGGGTTGTTGCTCCGACCATTTTTCTGTTTGGTAAGATTACATTTACTTAAATAAATTCGGTGTTATTTATGTATAGGGTTACCAACGCAATGCTGGCCGTTCAACTTTACGCTTCTATTGTTCGATCCACTCATTAAAATACGTAAGATGCATTTATTAACAACGCACTTGGAGTGAATTAAGTGAGTTTTTTTTCTTATAGCCTCGAGGAAATAATCGCCCTGAAATATCTTCCTCGGAGGACGAAGAATGCGACCAGACTGTTGACCTGTGAGTGAAGAAAGTTTCAAACACTATATACTAAAAACATGCCGGATCTTGTGAAGAATGAAGCAAAGTTGAGGGTGTGACAATTAACTGTCTTTCCTTTCAGAACTCAAGGATTTCAGCTTTCAAACTAACAGCTGTATCTTTCCGAAAATCAGGAAACTTTAGTAGAAAACTAGAACGAAGAATTTAGTCTTCTAGATTAAGATAAATGGAGATTGTTGAATCAATTAGAACAGTATAAAAAATTTTCTATTTTATCGATTTATACATTGGCAGTTCATTAAAATGAAGGCCAAACCATTAGTTTCATGAAACCGCAAGGCTAAATAGATAACGGACTGAATCCCGATGTGTTCCACTTGAAATTGATTAAATCCAGCAAGACTCGGATGGTAGTAAATGTGACACCAATGCTATATTTACTCATTCCAATGGTAGACAAAACACTTGAAATACAATAGAAAAAAAAATGGAGAAATATCTGCGTGAGAAGTTCATCGACCGCGGGACTAAGTTTAAAGATTTGTAAATGTTGCCAAAGCGAGGCATGTTCATTCTTTTCTCTTTTTTTATTGTGACAGGAGACCGATATTGACAAACCGCAGGATGGTACAAGAAAAAAATAAATTACCAAGTCCAGAAAATAAAGAAACCAAAATGAAAATTTCATCATCTCTCTCACGAAATCGAAATTACAAATACCGTTGTATCGAAATGGGTCAACAAAACATTCGTCGTCGTCCTCTTCGGTTGTTTTCACCTCACATCCTCTTGGTAATTTGGGTCGCCGCCATTTACCATTAAAATTCCCCAAAAGGTCGAATTTTCGCTTTTTTTGTTATTATCATAATTTTTGAAAAGCTAGTTAGAATCGCGGCTAAAGATCGAAGGCCATCTGGATCGGTGCTCCTGAGTCCGGTCCTGCTAGCAGGAGTCATTGCCCTGGCAACGCGCAGTCGGGACTTTCTCTTCTACCCTGCCCTCTCGCGTCCCTTACCCAAAGCTCGGACCGGTGTGGCTGTCAGCGTATATTACCAACGTAACGAATCGAAAAATGTTTTTCACGATAGGAAAAAATCTATTCAAATCTACGGAAAAAATCATAATAGACCGTTACGACTTGGTGGAAAAACTAGGTACAATCCTAGCTGTATCTTGTGTAGTCACGATCCTGTCTTTTTGTTGCTCTCCTCTTGCGGTGTGCCATTTATTCATTCTTATTCTGATGATGGAATTATTGCAATCTGAACAGTCATTGGTTGTTTGACGGCGTGATCAAACACACGTGGATAGTTCATACCTAGAGTCGTTTCCATTTAAGTAATGACCCAAATACACACGAAGAAATTAATGCAGCGCTCTCCAATACCAATTTTCACTCAGAAATTTCTGAACCCAACAGCAAAAACATTAACTTCACTTCATCAAACCGATCGTAAAAAGCGAAACGTTAATTACCTCAACAAATTATCTAGTAAAATCTGTTTTTATGACTAGATACAATACTAAGCATTCTGTTTTTGAGTATTTAGGTTAAGTTATGTAAGGTTAAGAATTGGATGTTTATAATGATTGTAATTTGATTTGTATACAATGCGATGACTTTTTTCTAATCCGTAATCAAACCAATTTAATGGTTAGTTGCTATTAATGAAACTACTTTTTTGTTCAATCGTTTTTTATGCAAATTTACCCTCAAAAAAAGGATAACAAACAAAATTAATTTTATTGTGTTTATCTAAACTGAGTTGAACGACCGCAACTTTTTGTAGTAAACTGCAATTTAATTAACCGACCTTGACATGGTTTATTGTGCACATCATCGTATTCTACTTTTACGGTGCTTGACGATCCAGTCATTCTCTAAGACTTTCATGAAATCGATCAAAATGATAGTAATTGCAAACAGTAGCTAATTGCAGTTTCCTTACAATAAGAAAAGATTTCTAAAATAGAACAAAAAAGCACATTTTTCTTGTCAGAAGTGGTTGAAATTTAGATTTCGTTCCAAGAAATAAATGAAAACTATAATTTAGACTGCCTAATGATGGGAAAACAGAAATTTTTCAATCCAAGAGATACAAGATTTCTCAGAACTGTGCCGCCTGCTTCACTTCCTTATTCCTTGTTCTAGAAACCTAAAATTTTGCGTGAATATCCAATTTCAAAGGGTCTTTATAATAGAGATGTTAAAATGTTAAGGAGAACAATCAACAAAAGAAATACAACAATCCAATTAACAAACTTCACAAAAGTTAGAATCAATTCCAAGCTATAAAATTTGTCATTTGACTTCCTTATTTCTTGCTATAAAAAAGCTCAATTTAAGTTAAATATTCAGTTTGGTTGTTAATAAAACAGTTTTACTTTAGCCAAACGTCAGATGTTGCAAGTCAACAGAACGTCCAAATTACATTTTGATAATTTTGAGAAATTCTTGCAAGAACTCTAAACGCTAAACTAGTCACGTAGCACATCTTCAGTTTTTATCGTGAATATCTCAATTTGGGTCAAATTTGAATGGTTTTTCAGATGCTAATAAAACTCTTGTAGATTGACCGAATCAAATTATTTAAGAATAAAGCTTTTTAAATCTGCTCCACACCTTCCAAAAGAAGAATAATGCGATAAGAATCTTTGTAACTTTTTCAAAACTCTGTTATATCTTCTGAAAATCAATGCCTACCTTAAGAAGTTATGATTTAATAGCCCGATAGGAATCAGAAATTAATCCAAAAACTTTCAACTCGGAACTATCCCATTGGATTGTGTTTTATCGTTTGTTGAATTCCGGACGCTGATTTCCCTAGGGCAATTAACCTATCGTATCTATGAAAATAAGTTTCTTGTTGATGAAATTGGAATGCGTTTGAAAACAGCCACAAAATCTCATTGACCAACTACTAAACAGTAACCTTGGACATCGCTCCGGAATGATAAGGTCACATTAATTGTTTTATTATCTCCAATTTTCCCCTTCACAGTCGCCTAGGATCTAATGGACTGTCATTGTATGCGCGTCAAAACGCTCAAAATTAAATTATAACTTAACGCGGATGTAATGTAATTATAGTTCTTGTAATATTGCGTGGAATCATGAAGTAATTAGCACGGATTTGATTCTTACTTTTTTGTACTAAAATTCAAGGTAGGTGAATTTTTGTTTGGAAAAAAGCGAAACTGAGCAGGAGTTTTTCAGGTGTTTGTTTATTGTCAATTTAAAAACTTCAAGCGACTAAAGTACAGTTATTTGGAGAATACATAACACTTTCGCCACTACCTACTAACAGATTCTTGAATTCTTTTGTTTAAAATAGAAAAGGTTGCCATTTTATTTACATACGAAAATACTAACAGTTTTCATAAAACGAAAAAACCTCATTCCTTATACAAAAATTTGCATATAAAACAGAAAACCCAAATTCTATTAAATTTACAAAGACTTGTTAAGATGCACCAAAACTGAGAGACTTTCAAATAAGTTCAAGAAAAACTTCAATTTTGTATTTATCATTTTGATATGTTGTTACCAATTCTCATAAACAATTTTTATTAATGGTTTCTTCTTTCAATCGTTGCTCCTGTATAAATTATACATTCCATATTGGTCATTCCACGCCTACTTATTCATAGTAAGGATATTCATGTTTTTTTCTGCATACAGGAGCCATATTGATTTCTTTACATCATCAGTACTGATAAAAAATTCGCCAATTATTGTCGAGTAGGCGTACGAGTGGATTTACATAAGATATTGAATCACAACAGAAGCAGAGAAGATAAAATAAATCGAAAAAAAAAAAAAAATTTATGATAAAATTATCAAAGTATGTGGATTTCGTTAGCATTTATTTTGCATTCTTCGAGTCTTTTGATTGATTGGTCCTGACTTTATTTCAAGAAAACTCTTATTGTTTACGGTGTCCCCAAGGCTAAAAAATTTTCTTTCTTTTCAAACTTATCTGAAACATTCGATAGAATAATGATAAAACCGTAAAACAAGTTTCGAAATGCTGAAAAATGTTCAGAAATGTATTCGTCTGTCAAAACCAAACACTCCAATATTCATCAGAAGGAAGGTTTTCGAATAGATTCTTTAAAAATTTAATAAAAATAATATCGATTGTTTTTCCAAATCTAAGAAGTGAAAAGAACAACTGGACTAGATGATTGGATGTAAAATATTGAAAATGAATTTAAATGAACTTTTGGTAAAGGTGCCAACATAGGAACAGTCTTAATGGAAAAAAATATATCAAAAATTCCCGTTTGCAAACAAAAGAAGTTTTCATAATAGTCGGAAAATCCCAAAAATAGTCTCCAGCTAGAAGGATCATAAAGTTTTCCTCATTCTTATTTTTTCTTATGCAAAAAAACCTTTCGTCTATTCCATCTAAAACTTACAACAAAGAAACTCAGATATCATCAGTGAGGTCAATATCAAAAATTGTATCCAAGCCTTACAAAAATATCTAATTCCATAATCGTGACACACCCTGAATAATTAATAGCTTTGTTTTGTTTACAAGGCAAAAGTGAAAAAAAAAACAACGTTAATCCATGAGGAAGTCCTCGATTTTCCCACTTCAATAAATCAACACACATCCCGATAAAATCATTCTTGATAATGAAATACTCACATGTTATCGAGCTATCCGGAAATCAGCAACACAGTTCAACGGATGAAACCCCGACCCTATCATGACGTCAGCCACACACACAAATCAGCTGAGTAACGACTTTATTTTTTTCATCTCCGTTTCATTTCTTTATTTTTTAATATTTAACGCAATAGACGAGTCACTGAACCGTCGCCAGAATAAAGATTTACTTGTAGTCAGATGATGGTGATGTAAATAATATTCTTACCAAAAATCGACCCAGTTTGCAAAATCGCAGAGTACATTGAACTCGTCGCACAAACAGCTGAAAATCTACGCGTTTTATAACGTCGACGACTACGATTGAAGTTACGTAAGGATTTTCGGAGAATGTTAATAACAAAAGATAGGTAGAAGACAAAAAATTTAAAATTTAACCTTAAAATGTCAAAAATACGTTTTTATAACCTTAATCTGTCAAAAATCTTTTTGACATAACCTTATAATAAAACCCTGACCTAGGTTATAAATGGAAATGCAGTCGATTTCCATACCTATTTTACAATAGATAAGTTATCAATAGACAAAAGTAAACACGGCGTTTAAATTTTAATCCAAACTATTAGCTCAATATAAAATTTATTTCGAAATCTAATTAAAACCAGACTTGTCCGATAAAGTTTAATCGAACAAACTGAACGTCTCGTTTCTTTGGGATTTATAAATGTAAATACGTCGAGAGAAGAACAAAGTGCTTCCATAAAACTGTGCTTTAAATATTGATCAGGTGCAGAACACTCCGACAGGGTCATAAATGTGCATGTACGAGGTGTAGTTGAGAAGTTTCGATATCGAAACGAAGAGTTTTATGGAGATAGTCGATGATATTTAGCACCTACATGCAAGAACTAAATACCTAATATGTATTTAAATATCGGCACGTCTCGTTTGTTTTCACAAATAAACGATACTTAGATCAGTGTCGCAATGAAAGTGTTGTTTGCCTTCCCGATTAAAAAGCAGCTATTGTATTTATCTTAGTATTCCTCTACCATTTGCAAATAGCTGTGTTGATAAAAATCCAGAGCATCATTTTCACAGCTCCGTGCAACTTTCTATATGATTATCATATGCCAAGTTTTTAATTTATAGGTTATAATACAGTGATATTTGTGAAACTCTAGAGCTTCTGGATTATTGTGTCACGGAAGATGACGCATATAAGACTTTTCTATGATTAGATCTATTTCACTTGTTCTAAAAGCACTTTATTCCCATTTGTATTCTAAAGATAATAATGCTTTATTTGAGTCGTTTCCAGGTCGTAAATTCAAGCTCTTACGACGTTTGTGGTGATTTAAAGCTTATTTTGAGATTCACGGAAATAGAATGCAGTTTATGGTTCCTGCTAATCTCATCAACCGTGTGAATCTGAAGGTTGGAAAAATTATCAAGTATTTTAGACGTAGAGAAAATAAAAATACGATAGAATAACACAGAATGACAAAAAAAAAACAATAAAAAATAGTACTGAGACGTGAAGTAAATTGCTATGGTTGAGATTTACATTTTAATAAAAAACAATCTTACTGTTTTTCAAGGGAAGGACTTAGCCTTTTAAACAATAGTTGCTGTTTTTTAATAATATTCGCCCAGTTACAAGGGTACAAATAAATCGTAGAAAAGTGTTTAAAAACCTGTCCTAAGCAATAAATACAGAGGAATAATGATAAGAAATTATCTCCCATTTTTGCGATTTTTCAAGTTCGGTCATTTGATAAGTTCCGATTATCATAAATCATAACTTATACCTTGGTCTTGTGATAAGCTGCAAAGTATTCAATTTTGTTTTGGCAAAATTCTGGTAAATCAAATTTTTTTATTCTAAAATATATCAAATAATAACACTAAATTAGTGTTAAATGAATAGAAAAACTTTCCAATAGTTTAATTCCAAATCTCAAATATAAATTATAAATACAGCTGATGTTTAGGTTTTAGTTTTGAATTAAAAAAAAAAAAAAAAAAAATATTTGTTGCTAAACTGCTGAACTCATAAAGAATATTTTTGGGCTCAAGTCTAATAGTCATGATGTCTATCAAAATTTTAGATGATGATGTTTGATCTTCTTTTGAAAACTCATTTAAAGCACAAATCCACAAAAATAAGATGAACATAATTAATTACGATATCATTTTGAACTTGAATTGCTACTAAGAGAGAAAACTTGCAAAAATAATCATTTTTGGTATTTCAGAACTTAAAGAAAGCACTCCAAGAGTAAAAAATAAATTTGTTAAAAGCACATCTAAAGTAAATTCAGTTGAAACTATAAATCAGGAAACACATAAACTACAGAAGAAAAATTTAAAGCTAAAAGCTTAATAAAAACTTATTGTAGCAATTGTAAATGTAAATATCTAGACTCAACTATCTATTCTTACCAATTTATACAAGAATCAGTTTAGAGTAAATATAATTTTTGTTTGCGAATGTTCAACTCAAAGCTTAATCTATAATTCGCTAATCAATTTTCACGCAAAGCGGAGGCGTGCAAAATGTTAAAACGAGAAGGTAATAACGATAATGAAAAACTCTCACATTAAATTCAACTGAAAAAAAAAATCCGGTAAAGCTCAAAAACGGTGTATACGCATATCTCCAGATCAAGTACAAATCGTTCTTAATCCTTTGTTTTTTCAAACCGAAGTAAAAAAGCAGTTGGTAGAACGCCAGAAAAACACAAAATCTAATACGACAAAATGTTTGTGTATTGTTTTCCATCAGAATTCGTTGTCGAACATCCGGGATAAGAATGACTAGTGTGGGTGTTCTAATCACCCGTAGTTTTTCGAATGGTGTAAATTCCAAGAATCCCACAGCGCACAACCAAATAATTACATCTCTTATTTATATTGTCGTAATGATGTGTGGTTATGTAATGACGTCTAAGTCGATGACTCAGTTTTTTTTAGTAATTTTTTCAAAGAAAAAATGATCGTGGTAATTTATTGATGAATCATACTCAGATTTTGTAGTAGATATTGGAAAACAACGTGCCAAAATTTACTAAAGATTGCATCTTGAGTCCTTCAAGAAAGGCAAGAAATTTCCGTTTGAGGAATGACCTCGATGTTTGTATTGAAATGCAACTGACGCTGTCGCGATTGGCCGTAAATATTTAATGTAAACGCCAACAGAAAGGTGGACTTTAAAAGCACAAGAATTTTATATGACGGAAGACCTAATTAGTATTTAAATAAATGCATCAAATGCTTAATTGAGTTTATTGCAATTTTTAGGATGAATGTTTGAGTAATCATCTTCTTGGCATGAATCCATTCACTGTTACTATTGCTACTAAAAATACTTTTGTACTTTTCTGTTTTTCTTTGTTTAGCATTTAGATTTAATTTCATGCTGGAAGTTTCAGAAGGTCATTCCGTAAACAATTTCACCCTATTAAGATGGAGATTGTAATGGGTTTTTGCATATATGGTAAAATTCAAGGAAAACAAATTTGCACACTTGGAAAAATTCAAGTTGAATTATTATTATTGCCGAACTCAAGTGTTTTGTTAAGAGATCTGAAGATAACAAACTGTGGAATTTTCTTCTCGGTCTCTTCAGCCATCGATGACCGGTATCGAGGTTATTGGAACAAGAAATTTTCTCGCTTTGGAGACCAACCAAAACACTTTTAACAATGTTTGAATATCACTGAACCACCTTCGAATTTGTCAATGATTGCTTTCCACCTACTAAAAACTCAACAGCTTGAAGAACAATAAAAAAAAATTTAAACAACGTAAACAAAAAGAACTGAAAATATGCATTTGTGAGAAATTCCATCTGATCTCGACTACTTATAGAATATTCAAGAAGATTTTCAGTCAGTGTTTCCAACCTTTCATTTATCAAAGTTTAAAAATTCGAAAAATTTGTGATCGGAAAAATGATCAACACTATCGTGTCTTTGAATAAACCGACAGAGAAACTAGTTATATCACCTAAACCAGTGTTGAAAGCTAACTAGCTACGCCAATTTTTATTATACTATGTTGAAAAATAACATGGAATGGCGACAAAATTTGAATTTAAAATTAATCAAAAGAAAGCTAATAATTTATTATGCTTCATGAACAGTTAATATAAAAAAACGCATGCTTTCTTTTCTTTTGGTTTTCGGATTGTCCTTCAAAGTACCACGAAATAGTCTTGTAGCTTCGATACAACTTGTTCGCTTCCGTTAAATCATAGTGAAATAGCACGAGTGTGGCATCTGAAGTGCATCGATGAGGACAATGGACCTGGTGTATTCACCCCGAATGTGCGATGCATGACAAAATACACTTAGGATAGGTCGGGGAGTTTGAACGTGAGAGAAATTGATAAAAATAAGAAAGAGGCATCATCTTCACCGACGCATTTTAATACTGGGAAATTCAATTCTCAAGGTCCGTAGCGATGTCGTGATGCATTTTTCCACGCTATGATATCTGATTTCTGAGAGCCATTAAGGCGACGACCACAATGACTAACGGATGTGTTTGAAGATAGTCTTGGATGCACATCGATGCTCACGGACACTTTTCACAACAACATTCAACGGACTCTAATCGCGTGCAAGATGCAATCCAGCAAATCTAGGTCTTGAAAGAACTTTCAGTGATGACGCAGTGAATCTTAAGCCGACGCACGAACAATTTATGAATATTCAAAATTAAACAGAGGATGTGTCTAATTATTTTAATTATAACTTGGCGCAACCAGTGATTCATTATCTTGTGACAAGTAAATTATATTGAATTTTTTTTTTCTAAAATGTTTTCCAATATCAATCGAAGGTTTAATACAAAAATCATTGTTTAAATCCTAGCTAGTGAAAGTATTGCCAAAATAAACGAACGTGTTACTCAACAGGAGCTTAGAACTTGAACTTTGTCAAAGACAATTTAGCTCATATATGTTTTAAAACGTCTTAGTCTGCGAAATTCCATCGACACAATCCAATAAATGTCAATGTCAGATATTACAAATTCGTGCTTTTAACCCACTGGTCGACAATTCCTTCGCACCTAGGTGCGAAAAAATCGCCAAAATACCAGACCTTGAATACTTTTGTTGTTTGTTCTAGCTCTGGTAAATGTTTTGCACGTTGAACGCGAGCGGTTTTGATGTCGGCGGCGAAAAAATCGTTATTGCCTAAACCGACCAGTAAATAGAGATAGTCTCACTGTTTATGCAGTTTGTGCACTTCAAATTCTGATGTTTACGATGTAGTTAAGTTTATTAAACTGGTAGGATATGTTCAGTGCTTGCGTATTCTCTCTATTAGTAGGACGCGCTTAGAAATATAAAGAGGTAGGATTAGGGTTCATTGCCTTATCTAATCATATTTATAGATGAATGTCCATTTGGTAGACAAAAATCACGCAAAAATGCATCATTATTAGGACATTCACCGAACAATCAAACTTTTCGCCACTCTTTTTTCTGACAATTCCAACCGAGATCGATCAAAGTCAAAAATGAAATACAAATTGATTGGGGAGAAAAAAGAGCAACCCAACTTAAAAGGTCAAAATACTAACGTTGTGCAGGTCGAATAATTTTTACCTGAAATCCCACTCCTCGTCTCAAAGAAAAATTAGACAAAACCATTATGATCGATGCTCTGTAAAGAGTTTGAATTTGAGACTAGCCTCAAATTTATTTTCGCCCACCAATTTTACGGACTGACAAGGGAAGAAACATTTCACTATAAGATACTCATAAATCTTAAATAAACATTTAAAATATTAAAAAACTATAGATATATTGCAATGTGCGATGCAAATAGAGCTTCTCTGAACCTTGAGACTTGGATGAAAAAATGTATTAAATTAAGTGTGTCAGCTAGATGATTTATAAGGATCTTGTGGTAGAGTAGACAGTATTAACATTATTCATATTTGAAGGATAATCTCAATGAAAAGACAGAAAAACTGAAGATTCAATTTGTGATTAGTTGTGATGGAAACGCTTAAATCTTAAAAATGATAGAACTTCCTTCCTTCGTTGGGGTCGGTACTACCGGCGTCATTTTTGCCGTCGCTGATTTGCATAGCGATGCAAAGAATGTGTTTAAGACTATTGCATGTTTCCGGTCATCCATTAGAAACCAGCACGAGCTTCGCATCGCGTTAGCTTCTCTCCATTCAAAGGCATCAAAGCAGTGTCGAGCAGTACCAACATCAACAACAACAACTGCAACTGCATGCAGACACAATCCCTCTGTCTCGCTTCTCCTCTCTGCAATTTTCAACTCATAATTGAAGCAGCACGAAAAAGCAAGATGGGATAAAAAAGAGTCCGTTCTCCGGTCGAATTTCAACAGTAATATCCCTCATTATCGAAAAAAAGCGTCTACAATGAGGACAAAAAGTCCGCTTCATCAACGTTTTATGTTGTGAGAAACCTTTGTTACAATTTCACGTAATTTCAGTCAAGTTGTTCCATCAAATTTCCCCCAAAACAAATTCATCAAGCGAGACCGACGAAACTTTTATTTTGATTGTTTTTTTATTGTTTTTTCAAGAACTGGACCGACAACGTGTATATGCAATTGTTGCACCAAAACGCATAATCATTCATCTGTAGATGTACAGTCTGAAATAAAAAGTCAGAGCCATATGGTGAAGTCTTCTGGAGAATAATTTGTTGTTATTGTGTCTATAAAGATGCAATAAAAAAACTATTTTTAAAGCGCGCTAAGGTTAAAGTCATCACAAACGAACCGATTTCAGGAGCAGTGATAGATGGCGTTCTATTGATAATTAAAGCCCAATTGGTCGTTCGTTAAGAGCAGGTTGATTCATTCCATTATCTTACCGTTGTTATTCAGACGTTACCTGCAGCGAATTCCTGACTATAAATAAAAACTGAGCTTCATATAATAGCAGATTCTATCTCAGAAGTTTTCTAGTAAAAATTTTCGAAAAAATCTAAAGGAAAGTAACTCACTGTGCATCAAATCTTGCTTGAACGAAGAAGAAAATAAAAAATAAAAATCCAGCATTGTTTAGCAGCAGGTCCTGTCCGTTTTTGTTTCCTTTTTCGTAGTCTGACACACGAGGAATGTAATCTTGTTATATTCTTACACTCTCCTCCGGAGATGTTTGTTTGAGGCTTGCCATTTCCTTCCGAAGGCGTTCAACGTATAGACTTTCTTAACGATCTGGTCGATGCACGCCATCAACTGTTCCATGCAACAGGACGCCTCAAGGACATCGGTGCTTGAGAAACACCTGATGCTTTTAAAAAGAACTGAAATTTCTTCATCGATGTAGAACACTATAACTAGAAAGTTCTCAATAAGGATTTGAAAAATTAACTTTCGCTTAGAAACTTTCAACAAAGCCACTTTTTTTTTCTAATTATTCTGAGGCGCTCCTGCGGTGAGTCATTTGATTAACAATCTGGCGCACCTAGAAGGAAGAAAAATTACCCTCGATATTGCCCAGTTGGGTAAGTAGCCACGTGTCAGTTTCCTAATCGCTTATCCATATAATTAGATGTTTTTCAAGAAAAAAAGACCTTAGTGGGTGCGGTAATAATACTCATAGTCGGTAATGTTTCTGGTTCGTTACCCTCCACTAATAAATTTAATTACGTGCCATACACATAATTCATTCAACTTTGAAAATTAAGTGAAAGTGTGCACACAAGAGACGCGCCTTTGTCACCACACAGAACCATAAACCGAGAGTTTTCTTTAATTTGAACGAAAAAGTCCAACTTTCACGCAGTCAATTCACGAAAAAGTTCAAGGGTGGATGATGGGTATATATGACCTTGTCAGGTCAATAAACCTCAAGAACCATGAAAAAACTGCTGAAAACGATATTATATACAAAGTATCTAGTCAGACTTTACAGTTTCCAAGTAAGTGCATAATAAAACCGATAAAAATTTTCAATGTCAAAGTCAACGTTATCTGGAGGTGCGTTTCACAACGTCTATGTGATGTAAACAGTCATAAAAAGCTTCCTAATCAAAATTCAAGTGATGGAAGAATTTCCGTTAGGACAGTTGCCGAAAATAATCCTGCTGTAACGACCAGGAAGCACCATCCCAGGTGCGAGAGAGTACAATGCCATCAAAAGAAATTCGATTCGTTTTTATATTCAACGCACCTGGTCCAACGGGCAAAGCGAAAGAAACGGAAAAAATCCTATTAATTCGTTTCAATCGATACAGTTGAAAAAAATATTTACACATACAAGTTTTTGATCTTTTCCGGCTGATTACGTTTAGTGTCGGTTTTTAAATCAAAAGAAACAGATTGAAACGTTTACTCATTGTAATTGCAAGTATTAATTTCTAGACCGACCTCATTCTCATTGAACTATAAAGAAACAAAGACGTAATTGCCGCCTTTAGCCATTAATGCAACTGGGTCTTGCATGTATTTAATTCAAACAAGAAGTGGGAAAGGCAAAATTTGAAAAATTCTCTATCGATGTACCATCGACAGCACCTATAATTTTCGCATTACCAAGAGCTTTAGAGATGTGTTATTAATAGCGCACTGCTAATCTTCTGCTTTTGGATTCTCTGAAATGTCCAATTCTTTCTTTCTAGCCATTGCCATCGCTCTTATCCTTGCTCTAGGCGTAATATACAAGTTCATCAACCTCTTGTTATGTAAGTCTACATATTCTCAAGACAAACTTCAATAATTTTGCCAAGAGTCGAAGAACTTGTCATTTCAAATGGGACTTTGATGAATTCAGACGACATCCTAATGGATTTAGAACTAGAGCAATACACATTCCACTTAAGAAAACTGATGATTTTTTTTTTATTCTCCATGTCTTTATGATATACACGATAATACAATTCATTATCATAATTCGATGACCCCGAACAGTGGAAACCTTGTTGTCTGTGCATGTTGACTCAACTTATTAGTGAGTTAATAATTTGGCGTAAAATGTCCAAGTTGGTGGACTAGTCGCAATTAAGATATGTCCGATGTAATTATTTTCGATCACGTTTGCTTTAATCGGATAATTTAATCTTGAATTGTCACCAAGAGACGTGACGTCTGCCATACAGGAAACTAGCTCCAGCTCTCGCACCCGACATTCATACACTCTTCGGTCGAGTATTAGAATCACGTTGCGTGAAATTCCCAATTTTCCTTGGAAACCTGAACGCTCTTCTATATCGAGTTACTCGCCTTCACTCCAATTACTAATTCTCATACTGGTCTTCGGACTAATTGGTCTCGAATTAAGTAATTTTAGAAGCAAAATCATTGGGGCTTCTTTAAATCATGTGTGGAAAATTCGATGAACCTCACTATTTTAAAATTAGCACTAAAGCGTTAAAATGTGCAAATAGTCGGATTTAATTTGTTTACATCTCATCCGATTTTGATGTGTGCAAATATTGATAAATTCATGCGCATGCGTCACACCCTTTATCGAACGAATATAGGTGTGCTTACAACTATTCTTTTCGGACTGACCTTTACACGCATTTCCGTGCTTTATTATCGGAAAAAATGGTAAAAAGTAAAAAGTCCAGTTGTAAAGGTAAGGTTAATGTTACCTAGTTTGCAAGTTTTATCACAATTTATTCAACGAAAAATGGTCGTGTCTTAGTAACCCACCTATTCACTTGTTGATGCTAATAGACAGAATTAGATATTTCAAAAGTGGAAAGTTTTGATATTTATGTAAAAGAATCGATTGATTTTCTAAATATATATTCAGACAAAGATGCTTTTCCTTAAATTTGGGGCACCATGAATAATTGACTAAAATCGAATGAGTGCTTTCTGAATAATAGATGTGTGATACATTGTAACAATATAATTACAGAGAATATGTTGGCGTTAGAATCTCGTGAGGGAAGTAAATATTTCACGCTATTGTAAATGACTTTTCGCCACTCATTACATGAAGAATCTCCCGAAGAAGTAGTTACGGAACAAATTGACGTCAGAATTGTTTACAGCTTTGCATAGCGGATTTGCAGTTCTCAAGATAACGGATGCAGGAACACTTGTCGACCTTAACAATAATTGTTCTTGTTAAAATGTCCTCGAATTCTTGTACAAAATCATCTCAATCATATTGAATTCAGAATTTACACAACTGAATTTCATATTAATTTATTATTATGTAATAAATTATGCATGCTGTGAGCATCTACTTGAAATTTTACCCATGTTATCAAAACAAACCAACCGACCAACCCTTCCTTCTCTCTCACACTCCATCCCAACCAAAATCATCAACTTCTTAGTTTTATGGTTTAAAGTAAATTCAGAAGAAAATTCGTCGGTGCAAAACAACTCTCACTCTCTCTCAACATAATATCCTTGTGCACAACTCCTCCTCTCTTTTCACTTTCAGCGGTCGACGACCCCACACCGTCTGCCCTGCCTCCTCCTCCCCTCCCTCCTGCGACTCGTCCGCCTCCCTCTCTCCTCCACCCGTCATTGAGCGCTCGCAATGCTGCATCGCGGCCAAATATAACGGCCTGCTGCGCTCCTGCTGCACTCGGACACGGAGCGACCTCAACGACGACTCCATATTTACTCTGACTAGATGACGTCATTATGGCGTAGGGCCGAAATAGGGGGAAAAGCAAGTTATGCAAGAATATGGATGCTTTTTGACCGCATTGTTCAAATTCTATTCTTTTTTTTTTTTCATCTCAAACTTTGTTTTTTTTTTCTAAGCTTGAGAGGTCAGAGGACTTGCAGGAATCTGGTGATAAAGTGCGAAAATTGCTTTATTATTTTCGTAATAAAATGTTGTGTTAATGATATCTAAAACGACTGGACAGAGCATTCTTCTAGAAGGTCTTTGAACAGAAAATACAGACGCGATTTCTTCTACTTTTTTAATCAGTGAATCAATTTTTATAGAGCTATGATTCGGACAAGCCACTTCAAAATTTGGAATATAGCAGCTGTCTGCGGTTCAGAATAATTTAAGTTTCAAATAAACGAGGAAAAAGCTTCCCAACTTTAAACTCGTTACTACTTTATTATTTGGATTTGCTTGTTTCTTGTTTTATCTAACATTTAATGGTTTCAGAAGTTCAAAAAGTTTTATCACAAATAAGAAAAAAATGAAAAAGCATGACTTCGCAAAAACTTTCGGAGAATTTAACTTTGAGAAAAGTTAAATTCTTTGACAATTATCTTTCTTTTGGAGACCGCTCATAACCTAATTGTTTTGCTGTATTATGATTTGGCAGATCATTCTTTATTCAAATTCACTGGAATTATTATTAGCATCACGTTACTATTATGTGTTGGAAATCTTTTCTGGCCCATTTTCAACTTTTTTCATGTTTTGCTTCGAGTTTATCGACATTTCAGCAAACTTTTGTTATTTTTTTGTTCACTTTACTCTTCTTATATTCATATTGCGCGCTTAACAATTTTTATTACATTATAATTTTTTCCTTGATATTAAAAAAGCTCTTCTCTTTTTTCCGTTCCTTGTAATTTGATTGCACAATAAAACTTAAAATAGTCTTTAGTTAAAAGCTCCCTCATCTGAGGTCACGACCTGACGCCAACGTCTTGAAGAATACACAACAAGGTAGTGGTTAAAGCCACATAAGAAAAGATAAGGTCTGTAATAAATTGACATTTTAAAGGTATTACGTGTACAAAGTAAAAACCAGTAATAGGCCTTGAATTTTTTTCGTGATAAGAAAATGCGAAAAAATCGAGTTCAATGATCCAAAAGATTTGAACATTCGATCAACTTTCTTCTTTTTTTGTTAATACAATAAAAAGTTTAATTAAATAAAAGTTGTAGGACTTGACAGTGTTCATGAAACAAACCTTAACATTTTTGCTTTATTTTATTTAATTTTTTTATTAGTTTTTTGAGGTTGAAAAACATAATTATTCACTTTTATTATGTGATAATTAATTTGGGTAGACATCAAGGATTAAAGTTATATTAATTTTTTTCATGAGGACGGAAGAATTGTTTATATTTGATAGCGTGGGTGGTAAGCGGCTCTAATACCAAAGCTACCATAAATCGTGTTGAGCCGAGAAAGCGATTTAATGGCCGTTGCAACTGTTAAAAAGCGCAATGACATTTTACATTTGCATATTTCCGTTTGTTCCAATTTGAATCTGAGGGTTTAAAAGCAAAGAAAAACAGTTTTATTGAAACAAGCAATTTATTTCCATGTTGCTTCATCAGGTATTGATTGATTTCATCATAAAATTGCTTACGCAATTAACATATTAATTGTTGAGAACTTGGAATTTGATTAAACTAGTTAAAACACCAATCGCTGGTTAAATTCCATTTCCTTCAATTCTGTAGAATTCATTTAAATATAAAGTTTTTACAATTCAAGAAACTCATCAACAGAGCGAATATAATTGCAAAATTTTCCTTCAGATACTCCAAATCTAAATATGTATTAACATTCACTCTTGCATTCTTTAAGAAAAAATTAAAAATGAAAAAATAAGTGAGTTTTGCAAGTTTGTTATGTGAATATCATTTGTATATGATAAAGTGCATTGACCTAAAACCGCATGTGTGTCAGTTTATCGCAATCATGTACAGGACCGTACTTGCAGTCAATCATAGAAAAAATCGACATTCCAACATTTTGACATAATTTCGCTTTTTCTTGTTATTTAATTAGTATGGATTAAAACCGTTAGGGATTTTATATTACATTGAACATTGGTTTACGACTTGAGGTGCGCCACACATACATGCAAAACATTTCATTATCAAATAAATCAAAAGCGAATGAAGTGCCCATTGCAAGATTGAAAACTGTTGGACGACGGAGCAATATAATCAGCATAAATCTCGCTGAATTGTTGCAATGGAAAAGAACTGTGATAAAGACGAAGAAGAGTTATAAAGTTTACGACCTGCTGATCGTTGGGTGTTGTGATCGCTAAGAGATAATGTGGATTGCTTTAGGCTAAGAAGAAGAAAAACTGACATTTGAACGGGACATTTAATTAAACTACCTGTGAAAAGTTCTTAATTGCATGCCAAATTTATGTACATGTAACAGGAATTTGCATATTTTAAAGTTACTTTTTACATTTTTTTTTCTTTTAATAAACGTTTGTTATACATTTTCATCTTTCTCAAAAAATAAATGCTGCTTATGAATAATTTAGTGTGAAGTCGTAAAAGTTCAAATTTTTTTGCAAAAAAAAATTATAATTGGTTTAACATAAATACATCCAAAATTTAAAATACAAATCATTTTTTGGTGCCAAAATCCATTCATTTATCACTTTTTGAAAACAACAAATGACTGATAAGAAGAATCTAGAATTTTTGTGTAAACTTTAAACAAAACAATTTCGTTGAACACTTTCCATTAAAAAATGTCTGAGGAATTTTAAGAATTTGAAACATTTGGAAGCAACGACTGGCCACAAGTGTTGAAGTTTTCATTTTCTCTTATACAGATGTCCCATTGTATGCGCATAGTGGATTTTTTGGCTTTATTGTAGAGTTTAGAAGAACAAAAATTTGCATAAAGCATCTTTTAAAGAAGTGCTATGAGAATGTGGAAGCAAAAAACCCAAATGTCATTTTGTTTAACTAGAAAATAGTAAAATATTCAAAACAATTTTTTTTTCTAAATATTTTCTTTTCTTTCATAGCTCGAAATGATTCTTATGTGTCAGCAAGTGCTGTTCTAGAAATAAATTTACTCAAAATTCACAAATGGCGGCAAATTTATCGATACCGTTTCAGGATTACAACCATTCTCTACAAGAAACTAACTATTGTTTTTCAATTGTTTCCAATTTTTAATTAAAGATTTTTGAGACAGTAATTGATTTTGATCAAATCTAACTGCAAAACAGTGTTTCCTAAAAAATATAAAAATACAAATTCCAAACAGACTTAGAGTTTTTAATAAGAGTATAATGTGAAAAGATTTTGTTGAATCTAATGAAAAAAGCATTGAGTTGAAGAATAACATTTATCGTTACTACCCAATAGTTAATCCATGATTTAATCAAATTTTCTTATGCTATTCTATACATGGAAGAATTTTTCTCGAGTCTTTATTTTCTTTGCAAAATTTATCTAAATTCACTGAAGAGCATCGATGATAATTTTGAACACTTTTTTAGAACTTACAACAATGCATTTGCAAAATTAGAATGATTACCGATAATAAGCCACTTGAAGGTCTCGAAAAATAATCTAATAAATAGCAAAATCCAAAATTATTCCTTTTTTTGTCTCCAATGGGACAGATTGTCGTGTTTGTATTTTTGAGATTAATAGCACCAACTAATTTTGAAATTTTGTGATATTTTTTTGCCAGAAATTCAGATGCATTGAACTTTTAAAATTTCTTTCTTTTCTATTAAAGTTACACAAAACAAAGTCTAGTCGTAGAAACAATATATATATAGAAAAGAAAAACAAAAATTTAGTAACAGATCTTCAAAAGAAACCTCAATAGCTGTTAATAAAAATTGACCTATGTCAGAACCTTCGAAATTTTTGAGTATTTTCTGAATTATCCAAAATGGCCCGTTTTTATTAAATCACCAAAAGAATACAAAATTTGAGAAAAATTTCACATCTGGTTATACTTTTGATTATGTTTATAATTTTAGAAAAAACTTGCGCTTATAATACCTTCAAACTGATATTTTTTTTATTGACATTTCCTACCAACGAAAAAGATAAATGTAATTGATATCAAAATTTAGAAGTTAATTAAACGAAATTTGGAGTTTAGTAAAAAATACAGCTCCGCTCGTTATCATTATCTTTCTGATAACTGAAATAATTATTTAAAGTAAATATTTATGTGAAAAAAATTTTGATTCTGATTAATTCAAAATAACTTTCATCAGATTTCTCTTATTCTCTTGCGCCAGTTCGAACCTTTAAAATTCGTTCAACTCCTAAGATGAAAATTTCATAAACGTGTGTTGTTTATATTGAAATGAAGAAAAAGCTGCTACAGACTGCATTTACTTCTAAGAAAATAGACAACATCTTGTGTTTACGTACACAATACATCCAATTACAGATTTCTAAACAAGCAGGTTAAATTACAAACAACACACATTATGTAAACAGTTCCTCGAAAATTGGACATTTTTTCAATGATAATTGAAAGTAAATTTAAAATTTGATCCGATATTAGTACGAAAATTAAAACTTAGAAGAGGAAAGTTGGTAATTTTGGGTACAATGTGGAAGAATATTAGCAATCCAAATGAAAATGTTTAAACAGACTGAAAGAAAACTAAAAAAATTTCTATTCACGTTCGAAAATGACAGCTTAAAACTAATGACGTGTTCAGAACCTCCAATGGAATATTTAAAAATAGTCCATAGCGTTCCACAGCCAACACGATCCATTTAATCCGACTACTGTTTCATTTTACTAATAAACGTCTCGAAAATCAGAAGGTGAACGACCGTACTTTTATACTAAGTATTTTTTTTTTACCTTTGTGGTTTAACGACAGGTCTTATCATAGTTGGCCTTTTCTCGTCCTTATTGGGGAGTCTCAAGTAGTCTTGGTCTCCCAGCAGAAACAGATCTTTTGATATAATCATGGCAACTATAGGCCCCCACTTTTAACAAAACCTGCTCTTTTTCGGTTATCCTCACACACACATCAAGTACTCGTCATTTAAACCGACATTCAAATATTTTTCCTAATGGTAAAAGTGTCCGATAATGTACATTATGTAGAGCACGTGGTGTACCGCCGACTGCGATCGCGTCACACATCCAACTCGTTTCACTACCAAACTGAAACTGAACTGAACTGAGCCACTGAGCGAAACGAAACCATCGGCATCGAGGCGGCTATATAGTGTAGGCACTTGTCGCTTCGACCGCCCTCACTTGTTTCTCTCCGATCGTCGAATGTTTACCCCACACCTGCTGTCCTCTTAGAAAATTCTTTCCAATCTTTTTATTCCAACCTAAGATAAGATTCTACTATTCGAATGAATCCAATGACTCAAACTCCGATAGTAAATAACAATTTAGTACAAAAAATTTAATTCTATACAACTCTATATTTCATAAAACCGATAGCAATATCGTATGTCAAAACTATTTATGGAGTGCTGCTTGCCTGAATGCCGGTTCTTGATAAAGTTATAATTAATATGTGTGTATACATAATTAGCAAAAAACTGCCAAAGTGATATTATTTAATGATTCCTATGATTCAATTAACAATTTCAAAAGTAAATTGACAAGATCTTGCCTGAATACCAATCATTAATAATTTCTTAATTCATTAGAATTAAATAATTTTATTCCATAAATTCTTTTGCCTTCTCTCAAAATTTTTTCAGTCAAATCCGCTTGTGAATCCCTGAATTGATAACAAAAATACAAAATAAAAATCAATTAGTAATTGTTAATCTTTTTAGTCGTTGAACCAATCGCTGATTAACCTCTTTTCAATAACAGAGATTTGAGGTGGAGTAGAGTAAAATTGAAGCCTACAGGATGTCCCAGTAGTCCCAGTAAATTAGTGACAATTCAACTAATATTTTTTCGACGAATCAGTTTAACTCATATTTTCAAAATGGATCAGTCACGTTTGCATTAAAGAGTAATTTTCATTAGTAGTGTTTCCGCTAAAAATTTCCGAAGCAAAATTCTACCATTTTTTGATCATTGAATTGTCTAGACAAATACAACTTGTGGGTACTTGATCGAAGAAAATTTTTTGATCTCAGATACACGTCTTTATTATGGCTAACGCTCACTCGTGAAAATTTAGGGTCAAGTGAGGTAATTGTAAACTAGGGGTAATTAAAAACGTTACATATTTCTTCAGTGAACAATACGCATTTTTTTGTTACTTTTAGCGCCTTTTGAACTTTGTATGATTAGAAAAACGTGTTTACACATTGGCTGGATGTTCCTCTATTAGGGATTTTGACTTATTAGAGATAAGTTCATGTTCTGCAAACAATTTTTGATTCTAAAGTTAAAGATTGATTATAGCTTCAAACTTCTGGCAAGTTTACAATTACCCCAGATAAAAAAAGTATTGGGGTTAATGTAAACAAGAATTATGAGATAATCGTAAAAGTATATAATTTTGTCCATCGCTATATTTAGTGCATCTTCACTTATTATAAGTAGTTTTTTGCCTTAGAAGACATTTGGCCTGTCGAACAGTCCAGAAAAATTGGTTAAAATAGAATCAGATGTCAAAAAGAAAAAAAAAACTTTTTGTCAAACCAAAGAATTTTATGAAACCTAGAATTGAAGAGCGCGGAATTGTTACTGATAAATTGAGAGCTGGAAGAGCTCTATGTCTTTATACAGAACTTGTATACAATTACCCCCAAACAAAGGGGTATTTGATGACGTTGACAGAGTCAACCTTTCTTTTTTTATCTAATCACTGGATTATGACAATGCAAGTCCATTGAACACATTTTGTGTCCAACGTAAGGAAAGTAATAAGAACTACAGAATTTGAAAACTGCGCTAAAACTGTTTACAATTACCCCATCTAACCCTAATTATGGCAAACGCAGCAGTCAACTGGGAACGTAGAATTCGCACACGAGTGCCCGAATTTTGCAAAAAACACTGACCTTTCTGGTCATTCCAGAAATAATCTAACTTAATAATAATGAAATCTGGTTAACAAACTGCCATTCTACCAATTCAGGTGTCGCAAATACTGAAGAATCCGTATTTAAAAACCTTCTTTGACAACTGTCAAATGAAAAACTGTCAGTTGACTCACTTGATATTTTCAGTTTTTTTGTGCTTACTAATGACGCAACGCAAATTTTTTTGATAAAACAAAAATAAATGTTCGTTTCAAAAAATATTATTCGAACATCGATGTGCGAAGACGTATTCGGCGCATTCGTGCATATGAGACACTCCTTCGTTCCTCGCTCGTGCTTCAACTTTGCGCTTATGCGCGAATAATGTCTTCACACACTAGGTTCGAAAATTACAGTCAACTGCTCACCCAGAATTCGCACACACGTGCGCGAATTTTTGCAAAAAAACACTGGCCTTTTTAGCCATTCTAGAAATAATTTGCCTTAATAATAATAAAATCTGGTTTACAAATTGCCATTCTACCAGTCAATTGTTGCAAATACTAAAAGAATAAAAAGAAATCCGTTTTTAAAAACCTTCTTTGACAACTGTCAAATGAAAAACTTGACTTACTTGATATCTATTCCAGAATAGTTTTTTTGGTTTTTTATAACCCAAGCCCTGAAACACTAAATCCTGCTAAAAATTAAACCGACATCCTTACAGGGTGTATAAAAAATTCATTTGAAAATTGACATGCAAATGTTGTCAAAACTCAAAATTTTCAAATATAATAAATAATTTTTTTCTATAACAATTTTTGAATCAAAATCAAAAAGTGGCAGAATTACAATAGAAATTGTAAGGTCAGTTGCAAAGAACTCTAGAATAACCAATAATAATAATATTTTTTTTTTTAGAATATTTCATTCCAATTTTTGATGAAACTAAATTTTCCTAATTGCAGTCTTATTTTTTCGTCAAGCAAAACTTTATAAAATGACTTTTTATCGAAAAGTCAATAAGTCAATCTTTAGTACCACAAACATTTCCTTAGAAAACTTTGCTTTTACTTATTTGAAGCCACACTATGCAAAATGCAAATGGATCTAATTATTATTTTACTCTTGATTTAAACACCTTGGTGGCATCTGTTGTATTCATTGGATGACGTCCAGTTCTTTGAGTGTAATTAATATAACTCGATTAAAAATGAAGGTTCAAAACTCACCTGGGCACAAATCCAGAATAATATTTAAGCCGCGAAGGACAAGTTCTCGATTTGAAATATTTTCCTATTTATATAATTATATTAATAAATTAGAGGTGTAACGGTTATTCACATTTTTTTTTTTTTATTTCAAACATACCTAAGATATATTTCATGTCTTCTATTTATCGCAAACAGTTAATAATACGCAAAAACATTTATTTTAATTATACCCAAATAAAAATTTCTAAAAGAGATTATGCAAAACAGAATTATAAATTCATGTGTCAATTTTATTATTTTGTGATAAAATAAATTCATCATGAGAATTCTACAAAGTGAATGAAACAAGTCTCAATTTTAATCTTGCAACAGACTGTTGAATTCACATGAAGCATATACAGAGTAGTCACGCTTTTGTCGTTGTGGGAAATTTACATTTTGTTTTTTTGAATATGTTTTCTTGTAACTTGTAATTAGAATCAAGTTCTCAAATACACATTCTAATAAACACTGGAATTTTGTAATGTCCATGAAATTGTATAATTAGATTTTTTCAACTCCACAATCACAAGCGAATTTGGTGAACTGTGAAAATGATAAATTTGATTTATTGCATGAAATCAATCAATTATCAAAAAATCAACAAAAATATTTAAATATATAAAATAAACTGATGAAATGTGAATTATTTTTTTTTAATTTACTCCCACAAGTTTATCAACCTGATAGAAAAAGAAATAGCAAGGTATTGCGTAATGAGTATTATCAGTTTTTTATTACGCATTAAAACACATTGTTTATCAAAATTTAGCACTTCATTTCCACTTATAATATTTAATTATTTGTTTGAAAATAGACTCAGATTTAAAAAAAAATGTATTATTGAATTTCGAGTATTAATGATCCAAGAAATCGTAAAATTTAAATGAAGCATAAGCAGAGTAATCCACGTTTCTGACGTCATAGGAAATCTCCAGTTTTTTTCTACAAATTTTTATCAGCGATAAAACAGCAAAGTGATATTAAAAAACGCTAATTTTGTTGTTTATTCCAGAAACAATTTAATTTGATTGTTTATGATTTAAATTATTTTAATTTACGTGTGTCTCTCAGAACAATTTTTAACAAAATTTCTAAACGGAAATATACAGAAATTGTTTTAAATATTTCTCAAAGAGGCAAATAGATAGCTCGTATCTTGATTTCCTGTTTTCATTTTTTCCTTTACCAAAGCTACATTCCAAACTTATTGCGAAATATACTATTACAATAGAGTCACTAAGAAAACTATATAGATTCAATCTACTCAGAATTTTGAATTTTTGTTTTTTATACAGAATGATTAAGTGGTTCATTCGAAGTTTATGGAGGTGTAATTAGAATTAGAGATTTCACTGGTGACATAAACAAAAAAAATTCCATTTGAAAAATACGAGTTTCACAAGCCATTGTTTGGTGCGAATTCTGTAGCACTCTGTATAATATTTTCAAACTTCTTGTAATCTTACATCGGCTGATTCCTTGACTTGACTTTGTCTCGAAAGAATTTGGAGAAATTGAAATTTTAATAGACTCAAAAACTGAAAAAATGCAATTATTTCAAAAACGGTTAGAATTAGTGACTCTATAATTGCTATAAAATGTTTTTATAAGTTTCTGAACAATTTTAAAATGCCATAAAATATAGGGTGTTTCATTAAAAATAACGAAGTAGAAAATCTGAAAATAGAACTTCTAATCTAGTTTATAAGCGACCAAATTTCTAAATCCTAATTATGATATTATCTACATAACTTCTAGTGAACAACTTGTGTGATCACCCTATACAATGTGTCCATATTTCGATGCTCACCATTGATATCTCAGTTATTAAAAAAGATAGAGCAACGGTTAAATGAGGAATGTTCTGCAGAATTCAATGCTCAAAATAATAAATAAATAATGGCTTTTCTCAGATATTTTGAAAAACTAAAATTTGTCAATTTTCATTTTTCTCAGTTACTCGATAACGCTTTCTCTGACGTTTTTCAAACTACTACATTGTTAAGGCACTTTTTTAAGACAAATTTATTAGTGCTAACAAGAACTCTCGATCCTCATTTGTTTCCGAGTTACTAACACTATCTTTTGTTTTTCTTATAGAAGCCGTATTGAAATTTTAATTACTTAAATAGTCTTTGAAAAAAGCTTCTCAAAAATGTAGACATGTCACCTAAATCTCAATTTCTAAAAAAGATATTAGCAGAAAATAACTTTAACACTTATGCAAAATCAGTAGGCTATGAAATTTTTCCGTCATTGTTAAGCAAATTATAAGAACTATATAAGTAATCAAAAATTTAATATCGCCCCCTTTAAAAAATAAAAGTTGAGCCTAATAACTCAGAAACACATGAGAATCGAAAGTTCCAGCTGACATCAAAATATTCGTTTCAAAAAAGTGTTTTAACAATGTAAAAGTTTGAAAAAGGTAGCACAAGACGTTACAGAATTATTAATGATAAATAAAATCGGCAAATTCTAGTTTTTCCAAAAATTTGATCGAATTTGAAATGAGATTCGTGTTGAGCATTGAATTCTGTAAAATTTTCTCCATTTAAACAATGCTTTATCTCTTCTAATAACCGAGATCTCAATAGTGAGCATGGAAATATGGACACACTAGCTAGCGATTTTCCAAATTCTCATAACAGACATAACAAAGCATTTATAACTTTTCAAAAAAAAAAAAAAATGACATTTTATTTTCATTCATTATTTCATCGTCTGTTAACTTCCCAAGAATAGTGAATTTGAATCATCAGATATGAAATTTAATCAAGTCAAAATGAACAAAAGATTGAAAAACAAAATCAGTGAATCAAAACCACACTACATAGTATTACGTTCTGAATACAAAAAAAATTAATTCACACAAAGTTATTTAAAGAATCTTGGTCGTCCTAATTAAAGCCCATAAAAAAGTGAAAATGATAGGATAACCAAAACTATTTGAAAAATTCCTAGTCGACCGGAAGTATGTTTAAAAAAGTGAAGACCACAATCCTAGGTCGTCGACCTAAGCTTTGTCTCCACTCTTTTCGCATTTTCTTCACTGCCAATTCTCCCAAATTAAAACAAAATCAAAACTTCCAACAACGTATAAATAAAAAAGTATTTTTCGACTAGTTTCAACATCACCCTTGAACAGATTCTCTACGGGGTGGCTTTTAGGGTTGATATGTATTGATTTATATGAGGGATACATGACCTTGAAATGGAAAGCTGAGGGAGTCGAAATCGGATTAGTAACGGAAGTGGAAAACATCTGAATGAAATTAGAATAATATTGAATGAGAGGAGTTCAGGGTCAACAGGAGTATTTTCATAAATCTACATTTGATAGGAATTTTCCATTAAATGTTAAGTCGATTAAACAACGATCAAATTTATTGATAGTAAGAAAATGGCACATAAATTCGACGCGACGATATTCAACCCTACAATGTTCTTCAGAAGGAGAGGACGTTGACATTGCTTCTAATCTATACACAAGACACAAGAATATTCATAAATTGAGTGTAACCACATGAAATAATATCATTTGGGTGTTAGGGTTGATGTAGAAAGTTGATTCACTAAAAATGAATTTCTGACATAAAAGTTTTACTATCACACAACCATGAATGTTAAATTTTAATTGATGTTGAGATCAATTGCGATTACGATGAGTATAGAGAATTTTAATTGAGACATTGCGATTATGTTCTAAATAATAAAAAAAAAAATGCAAACATGAATTTTTTTTCAATATCCGCAAATTCAATGTAAATTAATCATTAATTATCAACACGCTAATTAATTTATTGACAACTTTAATATTAAATTATATGAAATAAAAGTGATAACAACAATTTTAATTAAATAAAGGTTGAATAAATTATGTTCTGGAAATGGCGAATCATTTTTAAAACAAAGTTTTCCACGTTAATTATAAACTGAGAATGTTTTTGAAAGAGGATTCAATTTCAATGTTGAGTCAGTTTTTTTTATAAAAACAACATTAATTTACTGAAAAGTTATTTTCAGTATTGTTATAACATTTAACAATATTACTTCGTAGAATTTTCTTGAGGATATCCGGCACAAAAGAATAAATCACGTAAAATAAATACGTCAGTGGTTCAAGACACCGAAAAAATTTTAATTACTTATTTTATGAGTATTGTTTCATTAGAAGAGTCACGTATTTGATTTATAAATGTTCATTATACGAATTACAAAAAGAAATCTGTGTGCCATTTTTATACTTTTAATGAGGAAAAAACGACATTGACCTATGGGATAATTAATTATGCACTTTTAAACACATGGACATTTATCCTTAGCAAACATTTCAATTTTTACGGAAATTCAACTCTCAGACTCTCAAACAAATTGTTTTCGTATTTTTGGTAGAACATTTCCTATTCTCTATGCAAGACAAAATTTGCAAATCGCAAAAGTTATTAATTATTTTTAGATGTCAGTCACTAAATATGTGCAATTAAAATCCCTTTTATTTATATAAATACTTGTAAGATGTTACAATGAAAGTGTTTTGAGATATATCAATGGAAATATTTGTTTACTATTTCATTTTTTCAAACTTAAAGCAGTTAAACAACCAATCAAGAATTGTCTTTTAGATGAAATTACAAAAACAAGAAATTGTATTTATAAACTATAAATTTGTTATAATTATGGCAAAGAAAAACAGAACATGCAAACTTCAAATTACTAGTTGCTGGCATTTTGAAGTAGTGAGAATAGACTTTCGTTATTGAATTCCAAGGTCATAATTTAAAAAAATTCAATATTTTTTGAAATTACTTTTTGCCATTAAAAAATAGTTATTGAACAAAAATCAAACTAAACATCCAAAGGTAAAATTTCATTCTAAAGATTTTATTCATTTTTAAGAACAAAAAAATCAACTTCAATTAGTTATTTCCTGTTTCTAATCAATCATTTTTTATCGTAGACGAATGATAATTTTGACAAATTCGTAAATAAATCATCTATTCAGAATACAGGAAAATATTTAGATACGTCTTATAATTATTATGCAATCTCTGCAATTTATAAATACGTATCAAAAACTATTTTTTAAAAGTAGATTCAGTTAGATTTAGATTGAAATAAGTCTGTGAATTTTCTGGAAAAGTACAAGACAACTCATTGTTCATAAACAAAAAAATCTCAAGTTCATTGATTTTTTTATCAAATTTGATAAATAAATTTATGAAGCTATAACAAATGTAGAATAGAATCAATTTAAAATCGTACCTAATGAATGAAATATAAATATTTAAAATAATTCAGTTTTTTCTCAGTAAATTAATGAATAATAAATCAATTTTTATTCTATATAACAAACTGTGTAAGTACTTAAAAATACTCCCCCAATAAAAAAAACATTTTTCCCGGTTACAATCATCTTAAAACTTTAAATTGCTTTTAAACAATTTAATCACTTGTTTTTGTAAGTTCAATGAACAATTAAACTAAAAATGAAGGCCATTCTTTATTGTATATTGCATTTCATCGTTGAAACATTACAATGTCGTAATAAATTACACAATTTTACTCTTTTTCCTCTTGAATAAACCTTGCAAATGGTTTTAGGAAGTCATTTAATAAAATAATACATCTCGAAACAGTTTTCATCATCTTTATTGAAAAGAGTTCAATGCACTAAGATATATCAGTAATTAATTCTGCCAAATAAATTTAAGTATCATTTTAATCTAATGATTTTGCATTGAAATTTGATAAAGCTCAAAAATAATTGTTTAATGTCAACATCTCGATTTTGTGAGATTAGAGCAGTCTTTTTTTTTGGGAGCAGATAACAAATTGATAGTTCAACGCTCTTGGATAAATAAATAATAACAAAACGGGAGATTATCAATAGAGGTCATTTCTTTGAAGAAAAAGAGAAATAAAGTCATCATTTTATTATACATTTATTTATAAGTTTAGTCATGATCGTCGAAAGTATCATCGTCGTAAACTTCCAGATCTTCGCAAGTAATCAACTCCATTATAACACTAGAAATAAAAAATAAACAACTTTTTAGTTATTTATACAACAAGTGGATTAAATAAAATAGAATAAATTTGTTGCCCTAGCAACTAGTCAACTTCAGTCTGCAAAATGTTGTAACTATGGTAACAGTGTTAATTAGAATGAATTAAAAAACTTTATTTCACTCTAATATAAAAATGAGTAAAAAGTATTAAACTTACTCTAGAACTTTAGTTTCATCGTCCTTTCCCCAGACTACCGGTCCAGGATGAGAGATTTTATATTCCAAAAACCAGTTGAATCTATCTCTCAATTCTTTAATAATCATAGCTGTATTTTCACTGCAGACAAATTTCAAATTACCATTAATTGAAATTAAATGCCGACTGTCTTCATAGTCTCTACTGAATCTATCTCCAAAGAATATCACAGGTAACGGATGTATCAAGCTCGCATCGTGAATATAATAACTATTAGAATAAATCTTTCGATAATAAATCAAAATATTTGTTTCAAAATATTTACAATCAGCTAAGATCGACTTTGGATGGATACTAATTTTCTGCATATCTGGAGTCCAAACTGGTTTTTTGCCCAATTTTTTAGAAATTGCAATGTTCGGGTAAAGTCCTGCACAGATAATCGCTTTGATTAGGCTCAAATTATGCGAATTTTGATTACATTCTGGCGTTTTGGGATTTGAATTAGGTACGAAATTCATCTCATGGAGATACTCCATAAACTGCTTCTTCAAATCTTGAAGCTGCTTTAAAGTGTGATAACTGAGGAAATTTCGCCAACAGAATTGCCTCGACGAATTTCCACAACTTTCAAAAGATTTCAAAGTTTCATAAAAGAGCAAATGGTCACTTTTAACTCCATTGCTTAGTTCTAATTTAACTAAATTCACTTCCTTTTCTTTCCCTAGAGGTAACTGGAACGGATCTTTATAGTCCAAAGTAGCTGCGACTGAAAGTATAGGATCCAAACAACTAAAAATCGCGCCAAAAAGTATCATTTTGCCCATTTGAGGTGCCATTGGTAATTTAGCTAAATGATATCCTAAAGGTGTTAATTTTTCATCATCTGTTAAAGCATTTAAACGCTTCAACAATTCCAAAGCTAAAGTCACAGCCTCAGGATCTGGAGAATCTATTAATTCTTTAAAAAATGGTTCAACTTGTCCCAACTGTAAAACTTTAGCTGTTAATATCACATCTTCAAGTCTTGTTCTTAAAATTTCAGGAAGTTGGTATTGCTCCAAAACCATTTTTCGAGCTTTGCTGAAAAGATGAAAGCAAACTCCGGGTTTGACACGACCAGCGCGTCCTCGACGTTGATTGGCGTTAGCTAAAGATACCCATTGAGGTGCAAGAATATCACTGTTTGTTTTTACATCAAAATTAGTCACTTTGATTTTACCGCAATCAATTACAAAAACTACATCGTCTATTGTAATAGAAGTTTCAGCGATGTTAGTTGCGATTATAATTTTTCTAACACCTTTAGGAGGAGTTTCGAAAATTTGTTTTTGTTCTATAGTTGGTAAAAGGGAATGTAGAGGGTAGACCAAATATTTGTAAGATGGAAACTGACCAGATTCTGACATTAAATTCGTAAGTTTTGAAATTTCAGCGAAGCCTGTGAGGAAGACTAAAATAGCGCCTTCTTCTTTCTCCTAGGAGGAACAAAAACTTAGATATATATATGAACCGTATAACTTCAAACACACCTTTTTGCAAATATCAATCAGAAGCTCGAAAATCAGCTCCAAATTTATCTCTTCACACAAAGGATTCCTCAACTGAATACAAACATGCCGATTGTATTGCTTCGTCCTTTCTAATTGCCTCACATGAGGTTCAATAAATCGACTATAATCCTTAATCTTCTGTTGACTGATTTTTTTCTCTTCAAATGTGAATCTAGTACGGAAAAGAACATCTTCTAGGTAGTATTCCTCAACAGGATATGTAAATCCTGGAATATTTAAATGTGGACTATTATCATAATATTTAGAAAACTTCTCCGAATTAAGAGTCGCACTCATAAGAATAATTTTTAAGTCATTTCTTTTCGCTTTGATTTTTTTGATAAGTGCGAGGATAAAATCAGACATCACATCACGTTCGTGAATTTCGTCAAGAATTAAATGTGAAACGAAAGATAAAGAAGGATCAGATTCCATCAATTTGAGAACTACGCCTGTGGTACAGAAACAAATTGAGGCGCGGTCGCGTGGAAGACGTCTAAAATAAAAGAAAAAGTAAAATTGAAGTCGAGTAGGCAACCAATTATACACCTTTCCATTCTAATATGGTATCCTACACTTCTACCGAGGCTTTCAGCACGTTCTTCAGCTACTCTTTGAGCAACTGCAATAGCACTAATTCGTCTAGGTTGTGTGCACAAAACTTTACACTCTGCTCCTTTTTTATTTTCGATAAAATAATCCAGAATAAATTGAGCGACTTGTGTAGTTTTACCACAGCCGGTTTCGCCACTAATTACAACAACTTGGTTGTCTTCAATCACTTTTATTATATCACTCTTCATACCAAAAGCTGGAAGTTTCTTCCGTTTTTTTATCATTTCCAAATACTTGGGATTTTTTTGTTTCTCTAAAAATTCATCGTAATATCTTTCACTTTTCTGCAAACTTTCAGCACTTTGTATGACAGTTTTCTCAAGTTTTTCATCAATAGTTTCATTGATAACTCGCATAAAATCTCTTTTAAATAATGAATCTTCAACGTGATCATATGAACCATTATCAACAATAAAAAGATTTTTGAAAGATGTTGAGTTTAGAATCGCTTGAATTTGATCTCTTTTTGAAGGAGATAATAGCACCTCACCTAACTAAACAAAAAATTAATAAAAGTAAATGCAATAAAAAAACTTACCGGTTTTTTGCGTAAAACCTCTTTCTTTTCTTTGCTTCTTTTTGCATAGAAAAGACCGATTTGTTTGCCTTTAAGATGAGGGGGAGGCCTTTCGGAGCGCTCTTTATTGCGCTTTCTTTTACCCATTTTAGATTTAATTTTCTAAGCACCTTATAAAGTTCTAAAACGACAGAATTTTTGAGGTTAACTGACAGATGACAAACGAACGTTTTGTTAAAAACTACAGATGGCACTGCACTAATAATCTGTTTAATTTGGTTTTTATTAATTAGTTTATTATTTTTTTACTTTTAATATTAATACTAGTTGTAATATTTATTGAAAAAAATTGTTTAAAATGTTCACATTTATTATAAACAAATAAAATTAAAGAGACCTGTATTGTGATGTAAGCAGTTACAAAATAAAAAGTAGGTGGCAGTAAATTAATTTAAAAATACTTGCTCCCGCTCTTATTTGAATATTTAAAAACCACTATATGATAGAATAAATACATTTTCAAAATTTCTAGAACTAAGTATTATTTTATAGTCTATTTTTTTGTATTTTTACGTAATGTTGAAGAAAACGTAAGCTATTTTTTGTTGTTGTAAGCATGTCTTGACTTTGATTCATGAGCTTTTATTTGATCACACACTATAAATAAAATCCTTGTTGGTGTTTCAAGTCGAAAGCAATTGTTAAAACATCATAGAATTTATTTCAATTAACTTTTAAAAGTTTCAACTTGAAAGTTGACTTAGAATTTGCCGACTCAGAGTCTCTGAATAAATTTTCATTCGTTTATTATGAAATTAGTTGAATGTATCAGAAGTTAGTTATTTAGCGAGTAAATTTGCTTGTGGTTACTAGAGTAGTAATAAAGTGACAAATGTTCTAAACTATTGATCTTTGAAAGTTTAGCGTGAAATAAAACATTCTATTCTCCTAATTCCAAATACAGTTCTAACTCTATAATTATAAACTTGGTTAAAGCTATTAACATCTTTTAACTGTTGGAAGACACGCCTGACATAATTGATAAATTTGCTCGGTTTTTGGTAATTTTCAAAGTGTCACGTTTTTCATTTTGTTCTTGTTGGAAAGTTGATAAAAATCGTTCGACTTTGTCCGATATCTAAATTTAATTATTGGAAAACCATTAAGTCTTCTCAAGTTTTAATCGGTGAGAAATATATACCGGATCATTGTACCACACCGCTCTAATACCTCAATACCAGAAATCGATAACCGACTATTCACCCTCGACTTTCTTATTTTCGGAAATGCGAACACCTTAACTAGAAAAAGTAACTTTAAATTGAAACAGTTTTATTTTAATAGATTTATAACACACAATTCAATGGTATTTTTATTCGCTTTTGTATAAACTGTGAAACTGAAACAATAATTTATTTGTAAAATCACGTGGAATTAACGCTTTTAATCGACGTATAAATCAACATTTTGAATGGCTGTTGAGAGAAATACATCGACAATAGCTATTGTTATATTCACACAACGAATGGAAATGATTTCGAGTTTGATGTATTGGCTTTATTTTAAATTCTTTATGATTTTTTTTTATTTTATTCTATATCAATTTTTAAATTTGGAATAACAGCAGCAGCCAATATGATAATTACCACCAATGTTTCATCCGGTTTAAAAATTAGATTTTGAATGAATTTTCAGAGTGAATTTTTTGACATAGATATTTGTATTCAGAGTGATAAATGTTTCAATTTTCAAATGCATTTTTTCCCTTGTGTATATTGTACTTCAAATTTTTCAAATCCAACAGTTTTATGTTCTCATCAAATTAAAAAATTATTTTTTAATATAAAAACATTTTTCTTATGATTGTTGAATCTATTTCCGTTTTTAGTACATTTGAATCTACAATTTTTCTTATGCAGATTTAATAAACATTTTATCTAAGAAAGTGCTATTCATAAAATTTATTATCCTCACAAGGGAAATAGGTTGAGAAAGGGGTGATTATTACTTCCGACTTTATGAATAAAACTCCTTACGTAGTTTCGTATAATAGCATATTCAGAATAAAACGAGACAAAATTATTAATGATCCTAAATGAAAGCAAACGGATTTCATGAAACTTTTCGAATTTGCCGCTCAGTTTCTGAAATCCATATGAAGTCATTTCATCTCGATCCAATTGATCAAATGCACCCATCAACAAGATCTGACGTACGATGTGACGAGTGCTGCGGTCATTACGGCGGTCAGTTTGTTCCTCCCAAAGGGTCTTAACGGCTACCCCCTTCCATATTACACGGCATCTATCACTGCCTTCTTCCTGCACCACCCTTGTCTGCCGGAAATTGTACAACGCATGCAATTTCTCACAGACCGACTAAATGCAACTTCTCATTTTTTTTCATCAAGCGATCAATTGTGTGCAACTGAATGGAACAAAACAAAAAAAATATCTTTAATAGCGATGATTGAAACGACAGAATTTTTATATAGTCTCCAACTCTTTTGATATTCTTATCTGTTTTCCATAAAATATATGAAAGCTCGCTTTCAGCTCGAAATTTATGCCGTGAAAGGATATCCTCCCTTTAATAAGCCATGTCTGAGATGGGTCTACGTCGATCAAAAATCAATTTCGCATGCTATTTATCAGTTTACATGGTTCAAAACCAATAAAAAACGAAAGTAAAGAACTGTAAAAAGTTAATAGAAAAGCCACTTTTTTTTTTACTTCTCTTTGTCGATGGAGCTTTTTGGAGGAATACAGTCTTGTTCGTGAAGAAGTTTGCTATTAGTCGGGACAATAGATAATCAATGCTTACAGCTATCAATCACGTCGGGCTTGGCACGCACCAAATTAACGCAACCGAACCGGTGTGTCTTTGCCAACTCAAGTCTAAATTAAAACACGCCCACTGCGTAGATTGTTTTCTTATTTAGGAAACAAGGATAACTAACAGCCAACTTATTTACGAATGCAGTTAGGGTTAAAGAGGTTTGGCTTTACAGTATTAAATCAAACTTAAGAAAATATCAACAGTTTTCACAAATCTGCAGTTGGAGCAACACTATCAAAAATATTCAAAATAAATGTAGAAATTGAATTAATTTTGATATGAATATATTTTTATCAAACGTCATTAAAGTAGCAATTTTCTGCAGCTAGTATAGGATAGTAGCGTTTTGAAAATTTTGTGCCAGACATGTTTGTAATATCTCCATCCGAAGCTTCTATGGTGTAGGTCTTATTCTGATTTGTTATGGTAACCTCAATGCTTGGACTAGGTGAGAGAGACATTTTTGCCTTCATCTAAAGCAGTGGCTATAGATGTATAGAGTGGTTCATTTTCGATAGGTTTCATAGATTTCTCATATATGCGCTCATCACAAAAAAAAAATAATACATTTTTGTGCTAGATTTTTGAAACAAATTCAATGTTTTGATTATTTGCTTTACTGTCTTTTGTTTTGAAGTTACAGCGCTTTTGATATTTTGAAATTTCGATAGAATGCTGTAACTTTTTTGTTTTCAAACTTATTCAAAATTATTTTGATTTTGATTTTTTGCTTCGAAATGCTGCTAAGATTTTTAATAGTTTCCCAACAAAAAATTAAGAATTGTTAAAAATATAAAGAGAAAGCATCTAAACTATATATTTTCGTAAATAGAAAAAAATAACAATATTTTAGAAGTCATAGACAACTATGCGTCTCATTTGAAAAAAATATAAGTTCAGATAACTCAAAAAATGAAAGAAATGAAAAAAAAAAATTGGTTACGTCAATCTATTCTATGCAAAAATCTTGATTAGCAACATTTTTCAGATTTTGAATAAGTTCAAAACTGAAGAAAATACATCATTCTTCAGAAAATGCAAAAAAATCAAAATATCGCTTAACTTTGAAACAAAAGACAGAAAACTGATTAAAGCATTGAAATGTCTCAAAAAACTAACACGAGAATGTATCTTTCGTTTTTTTTTGTGTGATGGTCGGATATATGAGAAACCTATGAACCACTCTGAACATGATGAAAATATATTTCTTGCTGTGTAGTTCTTGTTTTCCATAGACTTTTCTATATAGCCCTCAGCTACTGTACCAGATTTTCTTTCGCTATGCCTCTTTAGACATGTTAGGTTAGCACCTCCGTCTACCAGCAATGTGGCGGAGCTTCGCCTCAAGCAATGTACCATATATAATTTTAGATTGAGCAATTTTAAAAAACTCACTACTTCTTCCGAGACACTGCCAATCTTATTTCCTTATTTCCATTTCCGTATTTTACAAAGAATCGCGGATTGGTTCTTATATGTTTTAGAATATGGAATTTTAATGATGTGATTGCATCAGACAAGAAACACTCAATTTCTTCCTTTTGTAGAACTTGCAATTTTTTATAAAAATTGCCTACGTAGTTTTATGAATCTGCTGATGTCTTCTACTCCATGCTTAATATTCAAAAGCGATTTGATCTTGGAGTAGTGTAACCACATGGTCAAAATTTGCATCTGCACCTCAGTTGCCAAATGAGAAAAATATTTCAGTATCACGTTGTCAGAATAATTCTTCACATTTTTCTCACCGCACCATCAAATGAATTTTTCATAATTGCTATGGTACAGTTTGCTGGACTTCGTAGGTACCAAATTATGCACAACTTCTGAAGCGGCCTCAGCCACTTCAAAAAGCGTGAAGTCGATGTCTGACATGGCAAAAACTGCAAAATAATTAAAATAGAAAATTCTTTTCGATAAAACTTACAAAATGCAGCCGAGCACGATACTCAAGTTTAAGGCCCTGGTCAGACTGTCAAATTTTCATCAAATTTCATTAAATTGTTTGATCAAACTAAAGCAGTCATTGGTTTGATGTCACTTGAATGCCACTTCAAACTATCAAGATGTTATGTCACACCAATCAAAGCTTTAGTTTATGTCAGTCTGACCAGGGCCTAAACTTACTCAAGATTTTAATTAATATTATTTTTTATCACGTTTATAAAAAAATTGCCTATGTTATTCGGAGCTAAAGTGACTTTATGTATGGCGGCTGGACCTATCGGTCTCGCAAGTTTAGCAGTCTCCTCTTTGTCTCCTCATAACATAATATACTATTTTGCGTTTATAGTTAAAATACAAAATCCATATCTGCTTTTTATGCAAATGTTTAGAATTTTTCACAGGGTGTTCCATTAGTATCGGCACTGAAGATTACAACGTTGTAAATGAATTTGAAAAAAATGAAAATAGGTAATGTCAATTTGTTTTTCCGGTTCCATATTTTAAAAATATATTCACATTATTTCGACTTCCGGTTTGACCAGGATTGTGAGCAACTTTGTTTCTTTAACGAAACATTTTATTTATTTTTGCTTACCTGAAGTATGCTTAAAATTAGTTATTCAATCATCTTTGTTTTGTTTGAACTGGTCATCAGTTGTTTGAGTTATTGACTTTTTTCCTAAAATTTCATATGCAACTCTTCAGAAAAAAAGCTTACAGCAGGTCATTGTGTTATAATAATGAAATGAAATTTGGTATGCACTTAGATGAAACAACTTTCTACACTATTCTGTAAAGAAAATTTATAAATGATTTTTCTTATTTTACTATTGACAAATTTGACAAACACTTGAAAATTGTTCTTTTCAAAGAGAATGTCTGTACCATATTTTAATACGCAGTTGCTTGCGCTATTTAATTTGCTTTCTTTTGATGTAGCATAAAGCCTACCTGTTTTTTTTTCAGTTTTCAAATATTCACATTTTTTTGAAAAAGTAATTAATTGTGTGCAAAATTCTATTTTATTCTAGAAGAAAATACAAAAGATATCAATTTATTCTTGAAGAGTTGTAAATGAAAATTTTTTGTTTCGAAAAAATAGATATCATTTTGATAAGCAATTTAGAGTAGAATTAAATTATTCAGAGATAAAATCAGTCAAAAAAATAAAGTTGAATAGATTGCTAGAATAAATTCAAAAAATAGAATCTATGACATAGATTAACGATCACTAGTTACATTTTCTCAATTTTTTTTCTCAAAATTTAATTTTCCGTCCCGATACTAATTAAACACCCTGTATTATCATTTTTAAAACAGAACTACATGATGGCGCCACTTCTACACTTTTAAACTTTACTACAGAAATGAATATTCTGTATTCTCGAATAGAGTCAAAAAATATGGGTTTTCTATAATTGAGAATTGATAAAGAAAGTTGCTGTTCTGTATCTAATAGTCGGTGAAAAATAATTATACATCAGAGTCTGGGAACGAGTTTTTTTCGACCTAGTCGTGCAAAACTTCGTTTTTTGTAGTCTGCCTTTCAGCTTATTGTTAGTTGATAATTTGTTTCTGTTCTAAATTCTACTTAATTTTAACGAAACGGTTGGTTCAAGTAACTAGCCAACTAAAAAGCAGTCATTAGTTCAAACTTGGTTCTTGAGTTAACATTAAAAAAGCTTTGAAATATTTTAAAAACTGAAGCTAAACGAACTTTTTTCTTATATAGTGTGTTCATAATGGTAATTCATTCAAGACTACTTCTTCAAGTATCAAACTAAAATTTCGCTTTTAAAAAACTTGAAACCGCAATTAGCTCAATCAATATTTTTCCATATCAACCCTTTGAAATCAGAATGTTAATTGATATAAATGTTGAATTTAAATTGCATTAGCCAAGATTTAAAATTTTAAGTTTCTTCAATTTAAAAGAACTCTTGTATTTAAATTCTTAACAAAGGTGAATTTTCCCAATTTCCCGGTAGCAGGAATAATTCAGCTGTTCAAGACTTGAGAATCAGGAAAGTTAGGAAGAATCATTTTTAAAACTTTTATGAAATTTTGTTATTTACGACAAAGTGTCTGATAAAAAAAGAATAATTAGATATTAAAATACATATCTAATTAATTAAGAGATTGTAAAAGATTAGTAGCAGATTTTTTTGATGTCGCTTCGAATTCCGCATAGAATGAGTGAAGTGGAGAAAAAACAAATCAAAGCAGAGGAAATCTTATGTTTCCGTTGCTTCTTTTACACGATTTAAATCGTTGGAACTAATGCGATTGTCGAGCGACGTCCTAACAGAAGTGGAAAGAATGTGACACGTCTAGTTAAAGACAGTATTGAAATACAGAGATTTTCAACTTTTTTTATTTCGTGTTAAATCTGATCAATATCAAAACTATATTGAATGATTTTGCAATAGATAACTAAAATTTGTATCTTTGATTTAGTCTGAAGTTAGTGGCCGCTTTCCATATGTCGGAATTTGCATGGCAGAATTTCCATGATAGTTGTAAGACCCTTTGGTTAACATGTTTGTCATGTCATTTAACAATTCAGTGAATGTTTGACCGTAGAGAGTTGAGAATGTGACACCTTTAAGGAAACTTTAGATCAAAGACCATCGGAATGTCTTTGAACTTTCTATGCATTTGTGTTTGTAATACCACATCTTATAATAAGATTTATGAATAATAATAAAAACTGTAATTTTGGACTACACATCTTTACTCTGCATACAAAATATAAGAATGAAATTTGATTCGAATGTTATTATGATGTATTGTAGTTCCGTGAAAGGCGAGCACTTTACGATCGTTATTTCTCTACTCTTTTAAATTTTCTCAGATTCCGGGACATAAAGTAGTTTATGATATTAGCTATTACTGTTATTAGCCAGTTTTATGCACGAGTTCATAACGACAGAAATTCGCCAAACTATGCACATGAACGAACATTATCTGAAACAAATTTATAGCCTTTGAAGCCAAGAAAAAATATCAGATTTTAAATTTAAAACTTATTATAAAATGTCTTAATAATTATTTAATAAACTAGTGGATTAATCAAAGCGATTAATGATTAAGTGATGTAACATCCCGGATAATTATCAAATACCGTGAATTTGAATAATTCTTCTTGTGAGGTATGTTTCTTATAATTTTGTTAAATGTGTCAAACATTTGCATCTCTATACTACAAAGTATCCAGAACTGTCCCATGATTTTGGTTTTTTCAAAGTAATAAATTAACACCACATCTGGATTCTAGTTCTTAGCAAAAGTAAAGCGATAGTTCAAAGTCTTTTCAATTTTTGAAAAAAGGTCAAGTGTTAGTCGCCAGTTAATGGTCAAATTCGTCTCGCATGCTACATAGAAGATAAGTTTGTTAACCAGATGTTAGGAATGTGTGAGAAAATTGCTAAATCTGTAAATTTGCAATATTCTATAATTGTTATTTGTTTAATTGTATAAAGATGGAAATATCGTCTTAATGCCAAATTTGGAGTCGTCACATCACATCATAAAAATAGTTTTATTGAAATATTTTTTTTTTATTCTAAGTCTAACTGAAGTAAATTCCAGTAGTATCATTGAGTGTGAGCGGGTCTGATAAGGGAATGCATGAGAAGATAGAAAAAATCAAATAGAGGTTTGCGTAGTTAGTGAATTAGCCAACAAATTTAATAAAAAAAATTTCTAATGGATAAATAGGTAGTACTTGGGTCTATAAGGTAGAAAGCATGATTAAATATATGATGACTAAACTAACAGCTCATAGAAAGAAGAAACTATAGACTTGTAATTAAGATTAATAATCAAAGTGTTGCTAAGAATTGTGATGCCAATTACGGCAGTGCAACTTGTTTTTGTTATTAGTAATTAAGTATGATTTTTTTGTTTATCGGAGACTTGACGAAAACGTAATATGGTCAATTAATTCATTTTCTGTTAATTATTTTATTGTTTATCAAATTTATGTTATTTACGGAGAGGATGAAATAAGTGGGAGTAAATGTAAATATGCCAATAGGGTCGTTTAGGGAGGTACTGATTTTAGGGGATAACGAATAGAAATTTACAATGTGAGGGTGGTAGGTCGTACTTTCGGGGATTTGCAAGAAGTAGTAGGGGTTCTATAAAACCAATGGTAATTAGGGAAATAGAGCTTTTTGCTTTTGGTTTTAGTTTTGACTTTAACTTTGGCTATCGGTTTAACTGTGTCTTTGCATTTGTTGTGCAAAAGTTAATTACTTGAGTTGAATTAATTTAGGTGGTAATCCTTAGAAGAGTGTAGTTTGCTTAGTGACGAAAACCTTAACTTACTTAACGTAAGTTGAGGGTTCATAAAGCCCGGAATCTCATTTATTTAATTTGAGTTCTTTTTTTTGAATTCATTATTTCTGTTTTCATAAACTGTCAATAACTTAGAGTCACGCGGCTAAGTTAAAGTTTAATCTTGTTTTTTTTTGGTCCATTAATTTGATTCTAACTTCAATTTATTAATCTCACCTTTAATCAATAATTTCAGCTTTCATCTATTTGAATCAATTTTGCTACTAGAGTTTTGGCAGTTCGTTCAAGAACCAAGCTTAATAGTTCAGTTTTTTTTGTTTCTGTTTAAATTCAATCACCACGTCCTGCACCTTTAGCGAACAGGTGGTTTGACACGTCGAGGTCCTGCTGTAGACACTTTAACGTCCGGTGGTTGACCGTCCTGCATGAGGAGACCCGCACTGTGATCGGCGTTCACGTGGTAGACAATTATACGTGCAGAGGTAGACCCTTTAGGTCCTGCTGGATGAGTCTTGCCTTAGGCCATTTTTTGTGATTGCAGTGTTGTTTGATCCGTATGGGTGAAAAACGCACAACCTATCCCTAGGTACTAGTGAGAGAAGTACCGCTCCTACCTGTGTCGTTTTGCTAGCGACAGATTACAGTCATTCAACTTTGATCAACCGTTGACAGCTTATTGAGTAATATTTAATTTCATTTTAGTTAAGTAATCTCATATTACGGTCAAGTCCCGTTTTATCTATTTTGTGTATTAATAAATTAAAGGTGATTTGAAATTTGAATTTTATTCCACTCAACAAGACCTTACTATCGAACAACCTAGACCGGAAATAAAATTTCTTTTCTAATTATTTTTTTGTTTTCTCTTTTTTTGAGCAACACAACGTATAAGGATCCTAACGAAAAAAAAAACGATCATTTTATCCATCTTCCATTCTCGTCATCATCATCAATAATATCATCAAGCAATATTCATTACAGTGAATTAAGTAATATTAAGTAAACCAGCCACAATATTTCGTCAAAAAAAATCTTCCAAAATTTTCAATCAACATCATAATCTGAAGTGACTTTTGGAAAAGTTGGTACCTGTAATTCTGAAACTTAGTTATCGTATAATAAAACTGAACAAGGAACCACCACAAACACAGAAGAAATAATAGTAACAAATGATCAACGGAAAAATTTATTATACAGTCAAGATTAAATATCAACTGAAATGATACTCGCAAACTTAGAATAAAATATAGATTTGGATCCTGAGTTTGCAACATAAACTACAATTATAAGATTTTTCCACGCAGTGTTTTTTTCCAATTTCATTCAATCCTGAAACCAGAGCTCCACAAAAAAAGATCACACCACCGCAAATAACAACTCTTTGTTAATTACATCATGGCAACATGATTAAGCGAAACCCGGAGGAAGAGTCGTTCATTGCCATGATTAGTTCAACAGTAGCAGCAGCACACGTAAACCTCATATCGTGACACCAATTAGTTAACATTGAACATGTTATACGTCTTACTTATTTAATTAAGTGTGATCTCCCAGCCACAGAGAAAGCACAAGGTGAACTATAACCACTTTGTAAACGTAATTTACATGACCGTTATACGATTCATATTCATCTCTTGTCTATTAAACGTTCGCTCGCTTAAGAGGTATGCAGATCCAGTCCCGTACTTAATTAAAGCCAGTATAGAGCTTTAGTATGTCACGCAAAACGGTGGACTTTGGCGCCACTTCCACGTCATTACCAAAGATGCACAACTGCAATTATTGCGCCCTTCAAAGATTAGACTGAAGTGAGGGGATTCGCATAAAGATGCAGAGTTTCTCCAAAAGAGGGTGAAAGTCTCAGCTTTAATTAAATGCATAAGACGTCGCATTCCACAGACGGTTGATTATAAATATTAAGTTCTTTTCTTATTTTTATATCTAATGATACACTTTACACGCTATAAACTTTCTTATCAGTTTATTTGCTTGGTTGGAAATCTTGTCAATAATTTATTTTCTAGGCTGCATTGAAAATGCAAATGAACAAAAAACTTTACATGAACGTTAGCTAAAAGCTTCATTTTTCTGACATTAAGATTCCCATTATCGTTTTTGTAGCAAATGAATTAATTATCGTCGAGTCAAAGTGTGTTTAATTTGTTAATTAAAAAACGCCACTTACAAAATTATTCAATTACTGACAATACTGACATGCGCTATTTTTCCAAGTTTGCGTTCGGAAATGTAGAGCTTGGAAAACACAAGAATATATATATTAACATACATTCTTTAGTAGAGTTTTCCTACCACCGGAAGTTGGAATAGAAATCACAAGGAGGGCACATAAATAACCTAGAGGTGTATTGATTAATGTGTTCCTTCTCCAGAGAGTACACCTAACGTGGAAGCCTCCAGGGTGTAACCGTCTTAACCAAAGTTCAACCTATTAACATATGTCAATATGTTATGTCTAGATATTCATTAACAAAATAACAACTTATGAATAATTGCATTATCAAACTATAAAAAACAGGAAATTTCACGCGTTTAAACCAACTTCGTGATAAGTGGAAATATCAATGTAATTGCAATGAAAATATTAACCACAACATTTCCTCGATTCTAAACCAACACGCTTTTCTTAATTTCCCGTACAGTTTGCGTGCTTGTCGTCTCCCCTTTAACAGCTTTTACAGAAAACTTAATTTTTGTAATCGCAAACGTTCTTCAACGACGTCATATTTTACATTCTTTATCGGAACGCAATCCAACTTTAATGCATCTTGCCAACTTAAAATGATCAAAGTTTTTCAACCAATGTTCGAATGGCTCATAAAAATTAATGGCAGCGCATAGGCAAAAGCTTCCTAATTCCAGTATATAGAAACCAAAAATAGGTAGTTTACGATAAGAAATATACAAAAAACACAAATATATATTTTAATTTGATTCTGAATACACACCAATATGTAAGCTATCTACTTAAACTTTTAAACTCAGGTTAAAAATTCGATTTAAAGTTCAAAATGTACTTATAAACTGTGGTTCAAATTATTAAACTTGAAATTTTTGTTTTGAATGTAAAATTTTCTGACAGTAAACGATTACTGACAGATTTCAAACTGCAGTCTTCGACTTTGAATTCAAGATTCACTTTAATCCCAGTTTTCTGTCTTCTAATCTATTTTACGGTCACTGATTCGATTTCAGTCTCAGACTTTCTCTGAATTTGAGTATAAAATTGTGTCTTTAATCTAAAATGTTTTTTGTACGAACAAAGATACAATCTTCTTAAAATTCAATAATAGGTCATTATCGACGTAATGTTCTCAGTACTATAAGAAAATTCTTCGATTTTTCTATTTTTTTATATCTAAAAGTATCTTGTCCCGAGTGTGTCTTCTGTTTAAAAATATTTTACGACACCATTTATTTCCCCATAAACAGTTTTATTTTGTCACATTCCTTTCGTGTGAATTCTTCTAAAATTCCAACGCATGTATAAATACCAATCCGGCGCTTTCTGTCCAAAAACCACCTCTTTGTCGTCATTTGACTCTTCTTCGGTAAATCTCTGTAATGTTGAGGGGAAGCCCCCACGTTGAATTGTTCTTGTTATTGCTTTCCTATGCAGTCGGGGTGCGTCTTATGGTGAATAATGCATTTAGTCAAGAACGAAGACAAGGCAGCTGTCAGTAATCTATCGAGGTTAAGTTCAACACTAACACTAAACTAAACCAACAGTTCTCAACATTTGAAAGCAAACAAAATTCATTTGTCCATTTTCGAATAAAAAATCGTATCTGTTTTTGGTCCCTCTATCATAAAGCTGTGTCATAACTGCCTGGAACGAAATATGTATGTAAATAACTCGACACGGTAATTATAAAATTAAAAGCTTCTGGAATTTATGGGCCAATGCAGTAGGGGTCCACGGAAGTGGAAAGAATGGTAAAGAGAGGGAGGAGACCAACAACAGGGACACATTGCGTACTCGAGGGACTAACAGATAGCGAGGGATGCAGAACACGTCGATTGTTTTAAACACCACTGACTATTTGTTATCCTACAATTAGGTTTATCGTTTGATATTTATTTTACTCAAATAAAATTCCAAGAGTTTGATTTTTCTATTGTTGTGGAATCAAGAATGACGGTTAATAGGATTACAGAAGCAAATTTATTGGGATGATTTGGATGAATGCCAGATTTAAAGAAGATATTGCAGGATTTAGTTTCATAGGACACAAAAAAACACGAAACTAGGGAAAAATAGCCCCATTTTACGGAAACAAATTCAGGTGAATTTTTTTTTTTTTCAAATTTCGTCAAAATATTGAGATTTTGTTCTATTACAAAAAATTCTAATTGTGATTTTATCAACAATTTACTATCAATCGATAAGAAACCGTCCAATTTAATGTTGAGATATGCAAGAGCCGATCTAAAATTAGCTCGTTTAAACATTCAAGAATCATAAATTATCAAATTAAACGCCTTTATCAATAAATAAGATCCACGTGCATGTAATAGGGTGTTGTCGCCCTGCCGTTCCATATTTTTTAATTGTTATTATTATAACGTTCTATGATCCCCTTGCAATGTTCAACCAACATTAGTTCCAGTCGCAATTTGACCCCTTCCTTTAGGTTTTACATATTTTGTAAAGACAAATGTGAGTGTTGGATTTAGAGCCGTCTCTTTTAAATAAACGTTTGAATTGGTTGTTTTTCGTCCCTTTTCGTTTCCACATACTAGCAAAGACATCAACAAGCGAATTTATGCAAATCCAGATCTTCCTCTCATTGTTACCAAACGGAGTGGAAGATATGAATGATTTTCGACGCGGAGGGTGTATTATGAAGCACACAAAAGCACGAAATTCGCTCGTGGAATCACTGTTTTACAAGGCGGGACGTGAAATCTAGGAAATCGTCTATTATATTCTGTATAGTGGTAGTTTAATCGTATTTATTTACCATTAAACATTGCAACAAACTTACGTTTGCTATTTTCTAGATGACTAACTCAAAACAGAAATGTCTTTATATTTTTAGGTATTAGAGGGCTTGGAAAATCTGTATTTCTTGTGTGTATTTTATTAATGTTCTAATATTTATGACCTCATGTCATAGTACTTTTTATTATTGGTCTGAGTTTGTTTATTTAGTAACACAGCGTGTGGTGAAGTCATGGAATGGAATAACTAACCAGTCGGGGTTGATTTATGAAATATTAAAATACTAAAACCCGACATCTCCCTATTTCGTCCGTCAATCAGAAAGAACATCAGCGAGCAGCAAGCAGGGTGGTAGTTTGCCATTACAAGTAATTTACATTGAAGATGAGTACAAGGCATATTTTCTCTTAAAATAACAATACAAATGAAGAGTGAGTCATTGTAGACTGCACAATGCAGACAATCAGAGAGCACTTCTTGTCGTTTCTTTAGAACAGACAGTCACTTGATGTCGTCTAATGGCAATGATGGAATTGCTTTTTATTATCCACGTGCCACGGATGCGGACCTTTTATTATCATTATGGTGCTTTGTGTGGAGGATAAATAGCGTATGTATGTGTGGAGGGCTGTCGTTAATTTTATTACCGCAAATTACGAAGGTGTCATTTTTCTTCGTGGAAATGGTTAATGGCAAAGCACGTACCGTAAAGTGACGATGATTTTTAACAGACAGAAGTGGACTTCGTTCAACGTTTGCGATTTATTATTTAATTATCACAATGATATTTTTTAACCCTGCAAAATTGTTAGAAGAGTAAACGCAAAAAAACATTCACTTTTCAAAATTTTGCTTAAAAATTTATTCTTTGGTTTCGAACAAAAACTATTTTCTAAAAATTTGTAAATAAGAGAAAATAAACGCTGAATAATTCTGATTTCATTCTCTGCTTTTCTGAAAAATTATCTAATTACTGCTGTCTTCCATCTACCATCTTTCCTTTACTCTTGAAGCCTTATAAAATATTCACGTAAAACTTTCCTTCCCTGTTATTATCATAAAGCAAAAATTGAAGTTTTTACAATAATTTATATTTATTTCAGTTCTGGTTGATTGAAATTCCATTAACTTTGATAATTAGAACAATCAGTAATAACAGTTGAAAAAGTTTTAAAGAACATTAATTTTTTTCATTATTTTCATTTATATATTTTTCAAGACTGTTTTTAAATTTCTAGATAAGCAAGTGCTAGAGAAAATTCATTTTAAATTGATAAAACATTTTTTAATAATTCAATGAGAAAATGAATCAAATTTCAGAATTATTATCAACGATGTTATCCGAACTAAAAAAACGTAACGTTGCTGCTGGTTCATCAATAAATCAAATAAGTTTGATTTTTGTACTGATTTGAGTGTTGTTTGAATTGCTCGCGTATACAAAATGGAAACAGAATATGAAATCTAAAGGCATGACCAAGACTGACTAAAAAAAGCAAAAAAAAAACTGAAGACCAAGGCAAAACAGCTTACAGCTATTGAAAATAGCTTACTAAAAATTTTTTAAACGCAACTTTATAATTTTGTTTCTCTAATTTGCATTTCTTTCAAGCAAAGTAGATAGTTCTTATTAGATAGAAGATAAATAAAACAAATCATTTTTTTTATCTATTGGCGTCTTTATCAAAGTTTTAGAATTACAATTAAATAAAACAAAATTTCTTTTTTTAAAACCGAATGAATTTAATTAGTGTTGTTTCAATTATTTAGCCATAGAAAGTGTGAAAAGCAGCATATTAGCAAAATCCATTCACAATAACAAAAACTCTCTTGTCACCTTTTTGATTTTCATTCTTTGTTTCCAATTTCTTCTAGAAAAAGAAAATAGGTATAAAAAAATTTTCGTTGGTGATAAAAACAATGTTGTCTTTTATTCTCTTTACTTTGTATATTAAAGAAAAAACAATAAAATTGTCTTTGTAATAAAAGTCTTCTTTGTCCATCTCATTTCGTATAATAGTTCCTCGCACCGCCTTAGCATTCTCCTTCACAATCCATTCCATATAATGGATTTTATCGAAAATCAGCCAACATCGAAGCGGACATTTAACAGCATACGTGGCCAATTTACCAACTGTTCAATTGATTTCAGCCGGAACCTGCAAATATTTGTTCTGGAATTTTTATATCTTTTTTAATCTTTCAATATCTGTTCTAACACACCCTCGAGTTTACTTCACCTCCAACGATTCAAAAAAATAACACCGCAACAATTCCAATCCACTTTACTGTGCTACTAACATTTTAAATAAATAAACAACTGCATGTCTACTTGTCTTGAACATAAACTCAAGCTCGTTTTGAATGCACTAAATTCACGTGCTTTGTCTTGGAAATTTTATTTTTAAAAATCGATTCTTCAGAATACAAGAGTCTAGAAAGATTTACACAAATTTTGTTTAAAAAATGCTTTTTTTAATTTTTTTTTTTTTTATTAAAGCTTGTCTGCTCATTTAAGCAGCTCAAACACAAAGAACTTCATCGTTTTCTGTGAATAATTGACATATCGATTTGACGTAAGGTAATAAAGCGTAGAATTCCAGTCAGCAGTGGTGCAGACATCCAATAATTAAACCTTTGGTTCCTTATTATTATTTCCACCATCGTCAATTTAAAGCGGATCTTTCTTGTCCCGGCGCCTCCACCAAAATCCACTCTACTTAATATTATTTATTTACCGCTTGAGTTAACTCATTAAACATCATAATACCAGGTGATTATGGTAATTTAACTCATTGTCGATGATGTTGAGAGAAGAAATGCGCGCGACGTCACTGATGTTGCTTGAAAACGGCGCTCATTCAGTGCTTCGACGGCGGAGCGTCACGACGTCGATGTCCAAAACGTTAACGGTGGAATATCACGAAGTGACGAGTGTTTAGTGGTATGGAAAGTTTTCTTTTCAGCTTGCACAAATTTGATGAGTGGACTAAGAGCAAAAGCGGCAAAAGCGTGCTCTGAGTTGATGTGCTTTCGGTGTTTCACTGCTTGCAAAAGAATCCTAAGAGTCGATTAGGTAATTATTCATTTTTTTTTCTAAATTTCAAGAAATTTCATTAATAAAACTGTGTTGACACAAATTGCGTCAAGTGAAAACTTCAACTAAGTTAATTTCTTTCAAGTGATTAAAATTATAATCACTAGCGAAAAATTATGATTATTAACTTTCCAACTTTTTGTGTTAAAAATACAAGTTAAAGAAATATAATCTGTTTTGTTTGTTTTACAATTACTTTTTTTATTACTTTATCACACTGTAACTTGAGCTTAAAGCTTTGTAATAAAGTCACAAAACAAAACCCCAATTTACGACTTACTTCATTCATTCGAATATAATAACATTATCAAAATTGATTCTGAAATATGAATTTAAAGTAACACGAGCTTTGCACTTTTCACAATATAAATTTATTGTTTGTATCAGTTTATGCTTTTGTAATTGTTAAATTGAATTTCTTTCGTTTCACCAATTTATGAAACGCCAGTAATTTATATATTTTATTATCATGTTTTTGTTTGAATTACTACAAATGTATAAACATATTTTTTCATTTTCAAAAACTTTTTTTAAGATTGAAATAAATAATTAATTAAAAGCGGACACTATTATTGTTATTGCTTTTTCTCACTTTAATTTCCACAAGATGTTCAGTTTCTACAATTGGAATTTCCCGAGGTTACGAATTTTTTAAAACGTGCTTCGACTAGCTTTTAATGGAAGTTTTTGGATGTTTCAGTTACGACTCAAGTTATCACAAATATCCTTACAGATTTTCGAATTGGAAAAACATGCAAATAAATTTTGGGTAGTCTAGAAAATACATACTAATAATTTTATGGTGTAAATTGGCTTAAAATTAATTCATACAGTGTCACCATTAAAGCCGATTCCATATGAAGAAAATATGTTTTACAAGGTTTAGTTAAAATTTGATTTAGGGATTGGTTTTTGCTTCAAATTAGATAAATAATGATAACAAACGTATTAAGCAGCGTTCGTTTATTGGCACATTTAACATTTCTTCTAGGAATAAATTGCAAATAGCATTTTTAGGCGTAATTTGGAAAAATCTTATTTATTTCTAATGCAAACCTAATGTGAAGTTGACATTTTTGGCAAATATTTTTTTTTACAAATTTAAAATTCACTCAATTAGTACTTATAAATTAGTTTATTTTTGAAATATTCAACGTTTCAAAATTTTTTCATAATAACATTGAATCTCGTCATAAAAAAAAATTGAAATGAACGGTGCAAAGTCCTGATAATTTTCACGTTCTTTCAAAAAGGTTTGAATATTAAATATTTTTCATTATTTAAATTTATGTAAAATTATAAAAAAAACTATCAAAACAGACTTTGATCTAATAGCATCTAAATTTTGAAACCATATCTGAAAGCACATTTGTGATTGGTAAATATCGAAAAAAGGTGTAAAAACTGAGACCTTCTCAAGTTAGTGTCATTTTTGACAGTTTTCCAAAAATCTTACATTAAGACGAGAATTCATATTTAGAATATTGGCAATCTCTGCACATTCATATTTTTTCTTTAAATCTTAATTTTCTTGGAAGTAGTTCACTCATAGTGTCACATATGGTACATAAAGTGATGCTTAAATTAAACAAGGAATTAAACAAGTTTGTGTCAATTTCCGGTAAAATCGGAAGTGCGCCATTTTAAAAAATATTTTTAAAACAACTTTTGTTCAAAACACATTTTCATATTCCCAACGGTTATTACGCTATGGAAGAATTACGCTGTGGTGGGACACCTGTATATATGTCATATAGAGAACATGCCACCGATTTAGTCAAAGTTTTGAACGAACGGAAGCAAATATTTTCATGAAATAAAAAACACTCGAAAGTAGATACTTTTCTTCAGGGTGTGAGGATGTTTTGAACTTGGATGCAAATTCTGCTTTGCTGATATATATGATCGAAACTTACAAAAACGATCAGTAAATAATTAGAGCAGTTTTGATCATTTTCCAATCTAAGTTTAAAAAAAAAAACAGAGGACTCAATCAAGGCAATGTTTTGTATACATAATTGTCATATTAAAGACAAGGGTCTAAGCTATTTTTTGTTGGATTACATATAATAGCTTTGTTGATACACATAAATGAAACTTACGTAAAAAAAGTGCATTTTTCTAGCACTCAATTACACTCAATTTTCTTGAGATCTACTCATTGATTCCTAACCAAAAATAGCTTAGACCCTAGTCCTTGATATAGCCATTATGTATACAAAACATTGGCTTGATTGAATCAATTGTTTTTCTCAAACTTAGATTGGAAAATGAGTAGAACTGTTCTAATAATTTTTAGTCATTTTCATAAGTTTCATTCGTTTTTATCACCAAAGCCAAATTCATATTTGAGTTCAAAATACAATCACACCCTGAAAAAAAGTATCTACTTTCAACTATTTTATATTTCATAAAAATATTTGCTTCCGTTCGTTCAAAATTTTGATTAATCGACGGCATGTAGAGAATATGGCATCTATATATCTTAACTCCCGCCTTAATTTGATATTGGAAAATGTCTTGCATTTAAATATTATTAGAAGAACTTTGTTATTATAACTGCACCGCTCATGACAATTTTTTTTTTTTTGACTAAAATTTGAACTTTGGAAAAACTGAAATGAAAGAAAAGTATTCATTGTGGAAGTAGCTTGTAACAATAGATATTTCAAAAATAAACGATTTATATCAGCTTGGTAACCTTTAATGTTGTGAGAAAAGGATTATTTGCCAAAAATGCTTGAAATATCAAGTTTACGCTAGGTATTTTGCGCGCACAAAGAGCAACATTCATAATATCCTTTTAAAAAAATATGGAAATATCTCGAGAAAAATTTTGTTTTCTTATGCCAATATCTACATGTTTCAAACATTAAAAACTAATTTTTTCTTTATGGAATGCCCCATATTTTATTACGCAGTTGATATTGATTTTTTTATTTTCTTTCTTTTTATATTTCATAAGCTATACTTATTTGTTTTGATTTCTGAGTTTTTGCTGTTTTTTGAATAATTATTCAATTATCTGAATTTTCTCAATAAGACGTTGTTCCTATAACTACTTGTCCAATTGGTTACTTTTTCAAAGAATTTTGAAAACAAAAAAAAGAAAGCAATTTAAATATCAGAAACAATGTACATTAAAATTCTTTCTATTCCAAAAAAACAAGTGATTGGAATTTGAACAGGTGATTGAAATTTATCGAAAATAAAATAAGAACAATCATTATTTTTTCGGACATTTCAAAAATTTCCTCACAGAATAGTATAGAAAGTTCTTTCAGCTAAGAGCATACCAAATTTCATTTCATTATTATAACGCTATTAAGCATAATTCAGATTTGTGAAAGTAAATTAAATGTTTCGTTAAAAAAACAGAGTTTTAAATATTATATTTAAAATATGGAATCTAAACAACAAATTGACATTCTTTATTTACATTTTTTTTTTAATTTATCTACAACGCTGTAATTTTCCGTGCCGATACTAATGGAACATCCAGTATGTGGCTGAAAATCTATAAAAAAGTGGACAAAAAGTGAATAAAAACAAAGGTAACATCAATAGAGGAATGATGAATGCTTTGAATATTAAATTTGTCAATATTTTTGTGAGTGTATTTCATTTTTTTAAGGATAAAAAATATTAAATAATAAGATTTGTTTTATTCATTAAAGTATAATTAATTCCAACTTCATCTTGATAATTTCCTTAGTTTTAGAATCACACTATACTAAAAAAAAAAGATGACACAATTATATTACTTATTACTAGTTGTTACAGGTTTCTAGACATTTATCAAGACAGACAAGAATACAAATAGGTAATTCCGTCGAACCATTCTGTTTATTCTACTTTGATTATTGTGCTACAGTTATGTATTTGTTACGAATTTATTAACTAAGTACAAAAGCTTTAGAATACTTAGGTAATAATACTAAGAATATTATAATTTTAAGATGTAATTGATTAACAAACGTCGAGATTTCTATATAAGCTTTTAGAATTCTTCTCTCGTTCTGCAACATTTCATGATGGAAACAGAAAGAAATAATTTGTGATACGTGTGAAATCAAAATTTTAAATATTTAAAAGAGTTTTTTATCTCATAAATGTCTAATGATGAAAGCAAACAAATTAACAATACCCAAATATAAACGTATATGTATTTATTTACAAGTGTAGAATCAATATTTATTTAATTTTTCAGTTTGTCTGTTCTAATTAAGTGTCTTAATTATCTATAAAATCCATTATTAAAAATAATTTATTAACGAAGCTGCACGAAAGAATAATGCGTTCATTCATTAATTTAAAAAAAGTGAACCTCTAAATAACAATTTATTTGCTTAATTAAAATTTCAAGTCACAAACTAAAAGTTTTTATAATTTTTACTCAATTGTTAGTAAGCGTAAAAATTATATTGAAAGTCTTTTATTTATAAAATTTGAGTGTTTATTTCAGATATAAGAAATAAATAATATGGGCAGGTATATTCTTCTTCTTGAAGACAAAGTAAATCCTCTCATTGAATAATCTATCAATAAAATATAGTTTATGGTTTCTTCAATAATTTAGAAAAGTAATAAACCTAATCCAGGATAAATTTTATAGCTTATCTAAAACAAAATTTTATGATATTCACTTGGAAACTCACGAAACAAATCTTTTATTTATAGAACAAACAGTGCATTTTTGACTTTAATACTTTATACATCTAAGTAAGACTATCTATATGAAAATTTTATGACACTGATAAATTGTTAAATAATTGTTATAAGTAAAGAAAAGAAAACAAACTTTCTATTTTTTAAAAAAATTTAGTATTCACCTAAGATAAACATCATCGGTTATATTTAAAAAGCAAAACCGCAAACTGTGTACTTTCGTGCTTTACATATTAAAGTACAAAAAATCCATTTTATAAAGCAAAAAACAAATCTGCAGAATTTAATAATCCTATTTGTGTGATAGCTTGACCTGACCCATTTCTCTTTTGTTTCAGATACCCTCAACATATCGTGTTTAACCATATCCGAAACATAAAATGTCGTGTCTTCTGATTCGTGCTTAAAAAGGCTTTTCCGAGCGATTTGTATTTACTTAAGTGTTTTACGTGGTCGTGTTTGTGTCCTTCGTGCCCTCAACTATCACACATCTTGAATAATAAAAGTGTGTTGCGTTTGTTTATCGGTTAACCGACTGCTTGTATCATACTGGAATATTTATGGGAGGATGCGCAAAGGTATCTGAAGAGGTAAATCATTTATCTTTAATATGTTATGTGCTTGTTGTTGTTTGCTGAGTCGGACTGAAATTTCAGAGAATATTTTTGGGGGGAAACTTGCATACATAAATTTTCACAGGTGACAGGGGGAGGTACGTTCTAATCATTCCTGAAGAATATTTTAACAGACGGGAATAAATGGAAGGTTTTAACTTCCAAATTTTTAATCATTCTGTCTCTATTATGTTGTTATTTTTAATCAAAAAGCCATCGACCAGATGGTGATCTAATTTGTAGTTATTGAAAACTGCGGAAGAATCCGCGATAACACCGAAAAAGTTGAAACGTGATAACATGAAGAGTTACGAGTTTATATTTCTTCGCTTTGTCGGTTCTTTGGTTGCAATCTAAATGATATATGAACTCAATTTGTTGTTATAAATGTAACTCCAGACAGCATATTGTTCTCTTTCACCAATTTCCAGAAATTAATTAATGTAGATCCAACAGTAACAAATCAAAGAAAAGCATTAATTTCTAGATTTTTATTATAACACTTTTTATTTTATTTTTTCCACAATGAAGGTAAAATATTACTTCCGTAAATGTTCCTTTCAAAATTATGCAAAATTCGCATTAATAAACTCTGAGTTGACAGTCTCTAATCTCCGAAATAAAATATTTCAAGACGCTCTTCAAAATTAATTCAAGCGAAATGCAAATACACTCTTAATTCTCCGAGATGAAAAGTTGAAAAATGTGGTAAAATTGCAGCCGTTTGCTATAAATTTTCATTTGATGCATTTCGTTAAGTTTTCAGATGTTGGCAATCCTGTTGGGACCCAAGTGACCGACCTCCAAGCACAATAACTCGAAAACTTATTATAGCAAAGTTTGAAAAACTTTCTTAGTGCACATAAAAGTTTCTTAAATCTTCTAACTTGAAATATCAAATATGACATTTTAGGTTTCTCAAGAGGCCGAAAATTTCACGTTTGACACATACTGATATTTATTAATAACAATTGGACAGATTCTGATTTTTAATTTTCTTTTCACAGAACAAGAAACTTGCAGCTTATAATTATTAAGATAAAGAGATGTCCGAAAGCGCTTATAATTCACCGTTACTAAACAGGAGATTAACCGAATCCTGCTGCAGTTCTCCGGCAAGAAGTATAACAAGTCATGTTTCTGATATCTTAACTGACTCCGATGGAGAAGGTGAACAACTGTTTACGGAAATACAAACAATTCCCGACCAAACTGTTATCGCAGGATGGCTCAAATTCCGAGACAACAGAAAGGTAATATTTTTTTTTAGCTGCGGTTATTATTATCCCATATATTTTGTAACTGGTATTAATAATAGATTAAAATAATTGTTGCTGAAGTCAACTAATGTATTCCAGTCACGAAACATAAATCAATACACATATAAAGTTAAATTTTGTCAAATATTAAATTTATCATTCTTGGTATAAACTTTCTCTTTTTGTTTATCTTGTAGTGAACGAATTTTTTCTTGAAATTTACTCTAAGTTTATGAAAAGTAAATGGAACAGTTGGTGGAAGTTTATCAGTATCTCTTCAATGAACACGCCATGAAATCTACTTAGGAATGAGATTATAGAAAGTTTAGTTTAGGAGGGGTAAAAATGAAGGATTAGTGCAAGTAATCGATAAGACTTTCTTTAATACCTCTCTAGTAGAAGCAAGCTCACAATAATACATCGTATACATGTGAAATTAGTTTTCTTTATCGACGAAAACAAACTGAAGCGATTATCAAGGATTATGACGCTATAACTCATCCGACACACCCTCTATATATTCTGACACTAAGTATAAAAAATTCGAATAAATTCAAGTCTTGGAAAAAAAACTCAAATTTAAATTAAAATCGATTTTGGTGTAAAATCTCTGTTCTGTTTCTCTTCAAATTAATTGCAAACTCATCATCACAGTCTTAATATGTACAAGTAGTGCTTGATATCTTCTGTTGACATTTCAACGAGGAAATCCTCACCGACATAAATTGACAAATTTCAAGATCTAAACGGAGAACAATTAAAACAAAGTCAATAATAATGATGAGCTCATTAAGAGTTGGACTACGAAACAACTCCGATTAAACACAAACTTCCTACAACCACCTTTCCAGAAAGTCTCTTTCGAGCTCCACGCTCCAAATATTGGCCTCAGTATAAAACCACAATAGTTGTGTTACACGCTGGAATTTAAATGGCGTTGATATATACAGCACACTTGTAATGGGACAACTTCGTTCTTCTTCAAAAATAAACACCAGACTTGGCAATGAAGAATGACGACACTTTTATAACAACGCATAAGTTTTCTAATAACTTAACAGCTACATGAATGACGGTGCTTAGTTCTTTTATGCTCTTAGGGGATCAGAAACATCGCACACTTGCCGCGTTTTCTGCATTTTCTAGGGAATTATAACATTCAACATTTACACAAGAAAGGTTATGGGATTGTCAGTTATTTAAATTTTTATTCAAGAAGTCAGCTAAGACTTATTGCATGAGTCAAAGCATACTCATAGTTCAAATTTTGTTAATCACTTCGGGCAACAGTTATTACGTTTTATTAGTCGCCGAGGAGTCTGAAGACATTTTCCTCAATATTGAGCAGAGAAATCTGTAAATTATGCAAATATCAAACTAAACAATTTTTGATTTTTTTTAGGAAATCTGGACGATGGCTTAGGAACATTTGTTTTTATCTATTTCTCTTTTTGTCGGCTCTTCGAGTCTGTCCGAAAACAAACGATGCGTAAACATTATCGGCTGAAATCGGAAAAGTTTCTTTCAGAAGACTATTAGGTTTGTAACAGTTCTATCAGGTCAAAAAAGTTCCGTATAACTACTTTTTTTAAAAATAAAAATTATGAAAAAAAATTCTTATTTTGTATTAAAAGTCAGTTTAAAATTCCTGTTGTTTTAGGATTCACATTTGGCTGCTTTTCAGCATCCGTCGTCGAAATTACATTATTTGGTATTGATTTTCGTAGAAGCAAATATTAATGCTTTTTATAAATTCATGGAATTTCGCAATGGAATTAAATGAGCAAATTGAATTTTTTAGAACATTGTTGTAAAGAGTTGAATGAATTAACATCAACACAGATAGTTTTCTCTTGTGTGTTAACATTTAGTAATTTATTTCAATACCCAAGTAATTCCATAAACGGAGTGTTGAATCGCTCATTTGACCCAAAGTCAGTCCCACAATTTCCCGGAAAATCCTTGTTGTGAATTTGGTCGTTTCGAGACGCATAATCGTCTGCTCGTTAGAAGAACAACTTAAAAACGTTGAGAATGAGCTGAAAAGAGAGCTGAAACAGAAACATTGCTAATATAAAAGCGCATGCTGAAGGATTATTGCACGCATTTGTAAAGAAGCTTAACGAACACTTGAAAGAAGTAGGAACGTAAGGAGATTGGGCTCTTGGGTAATTGACGATGGACATGTCGAAAAAGAAAAGAAAGAAAAAAATTTAGAGCAGATGCGTGTAGAATGTAAAAATCGACGAATGAATAGAAATTTTAAATTAGCAGACGATTTATTTTGAAGGTTTTCGAAAATTCAAAGCTTTAAAAAAAACTTTGAGAGAATTTTTTGTTGATTTTAAAATAAGACGTGAAGTCCTTCTTTCACAATGAATCACTTAAACTTGTTCCATGTTTACAGCGTTTGCAATTCTGTGCTAAATAATTCATTTAAAGCTTTGCGAAATGTTTGAGCTTTTGCTAGGAAATTTGTCCTTGAGAAACGCACGCATTCACTCACACATTTCCTATATGTATAATACAAATTTACATATAAATAATACGAAGAAGAGAAAAAAATTTACATTTGTATTGAGTATATAAATCTTAGAGCTTTTCTCACATCTATATTTTCTGCTGAAACTTAGATTTAATGTAGTCTTCCCGATAGTAAAAACTCAATTAAACTTTATTCAATCATGTTTAGACGAGGGTTTGAAAAAAGCGACATAAAAGTCGTTATCTTTGTTACACGACGTCCGATAATATTTACATCGATATGCAAAATAGGCAGGAAATTTATTGCATCTATAAAAGCTCAACTTTAAGGCTACGAAAACACTGATACGTGATTGTAAATTTTCGGGCTTTTAGTAACATTAAACGGACAATGATTTTTCTTTTTTGTCGCTAAAAATGACCAATTTATAAAATATGGAAAATTAGAGCTTTAAAGTGCTGACTTTTATGTAAAGCTTCGTCTGCAAAACTTTTCATCGTTTAAATCACAGTTGTAATTAATTACTAAGAGAAAACCGGTAGACAATTACCGCATTAGGTGTGTCGCAGTCCAGTTCGGTGCTATTTTCAGGATTTCGTGCAGCAGGAAAGAGGTAATTGCTATTACGTTTTTACAAAGGACCAGCTCGTGCATTTTTCAACAGGAAATTACGTATATCATGACGAACAATTTATTTTATTGCATGTTGTTTATTACTTCGAGATTTTCTATTTTCGAATTACTATCAATGTGTTAATATTGAATTGCCGCTGACGGGTTAATTTCAATTAGAGGCTTTGACATAAATCATGCAGACTTTCGTGTCTGACACCTGTAAAAACTTTGGTGCAGTTGTTGACCTTTTCGTCTCACCGTTTATTATCGACATGAAAGTATATTGATTTTAACGATTTTACACCAGTTCTTATTAAAAACAGTGAAATAACACCGCAACGTTATGTTGGAGAAATTTCATAATTCAACCAATATTAAACTCTATTTTGCTTCCAAGTCAAGATGAAATCTCCCACTCCCTTTTCAGATACAAAATCATTGTTTCTACGACTCCTTCACATAAGTGCTCCCTTTAAAAGCGTCATGCTTTCTCTAAATAACTAAAACAGAAGGAAGCTCCAAATTCGAACTCCATCTTCCTGCGAAAATAAACTATTGTTGATTTAAGTACAAAACTTCACTGCAATCAATTTATAACATTGTCGAGTATAATAAATCCTCTCAATGTGATTTTCCCACAAATTGAAAATACTTTATTTCAACTCAAAATTCATCAGCAATAAATGAAATATAGAACGCACGTAGTCAATTTGAAATTCAAAAGTTGGCGACTTTTCTGCCAACGAGTGTAATCTTCAAAGGTCAGTTTTCATGCATTTATATTTCACGCTTGAGCTTTAGAGAAGCTATCTGTAAACTAAAGAATCATTAATGAAAAAATAACAAAGACAATATTTAAAGTTTAACAATTGTATGAAGAATTCTATTGAACTGTCACAAAATAATATTTGAGGAACAAGAAACAAAAAAAAATGTATTCGCCAGAAACTGTTTATAAAATTATTATAAATTAAAATAGAAGTGACTTTTCGTTCAGAGAGACAAGATTTATTTCAAAAGAGCTGCTGACATTCCAATTCCGAAAAAGTTAGAAAATTGTGAGTTAGTGTAATTAAAGCGTTTAAATCCTCACCCTGTATAGCATCGGAAGAGGCAATCTCTCGCCCAACCTATAAAGTAGCAAGTAGAAATGCTAGTAAAGGTGGATAATGTGACCGTCTCTCTTAAATTATTGAGTAGCTCCTCGAGCAAATTCGTTCGTTTCGGGTTTATAAGCTCAGAAAAATTACACGTTAAGATAAGCAATTTGCGACACACGTTGCATAAAATTAAGTATAATCCATGAATGTAACATACGGTAGAAATTAGTTAATGAGACGACTTAAATTCCTGCCACATAATGCAAAAGAATATTGGTGAATTTCCAGCGCAATCTTGTTGGTCATTTATCATGAAAGAAAGAAGTTGTGGCTTTTTTAATTATGCATTCCTATTTGTATAAAGTACGTGTTCTGATTTTATATTTTTGACTATAACCTAACGGATCTACTTTGGAATCAAATTTAATTCGAATCCACGCAGCGGGGTTGAATTCCAGAAATACCAACTCTAGCATAAATTATCCGTCGAGTAAAAGTTGCAAGTTGTATCGATAGGCCTGAAACGAAGTTGTAATCTGTATAGTAGCATCTGGGTTTTCCACATGAAGCCAAAAGCTTTGACCGTTTGATGGAATCTCGTTGGAAATTCTTGAGAAAACTTACGAATCCATTTGTAAACATCATAAACCAAAGACTTTTCTACATTCCTTTTAAAATCGATCTCTGTTTGATATAATGAGTTCTTCGAATAATTAATCGACAATGAAGGAAGAATTTTTCAATTACTTCACCCTCAGTCTTCGACGAAATTTAATTTGGAAGTTAAATTTCTTTGGCAACAACTTTATTCGACTGTGGAGAATACCTATTATCGATAATCTAATTGCTCCATTAGAGCTTCAAGCAAACGAATTGTATTAGTTTTATGCGATTTTTAATTTCGAGCTGAAATCCACTTTAAACGACCAATTATTCGACTATAACTCGACAACTGTTACAAGTGCGGTAACCAGATATATCTGTATAACTCGGTTGTAAATGAATGCTGTCATGACAAAGGATCGTGTCCTGTTCGATTGCATCCCAGCTAATACCTTTCTCTTGTTTGTTTCAGTGGAAGCAGAGATGGGGTGTCATCACTAAACTGTCACCGGCTGCAGGTGAGTCCGATATTAATTATCACGTCTAAATAATAAACCATTCACTCAAGCACATTATTCATGGAAATACCAAGCTGGTTGATAATTCTATCAATATGATTTTCAGCAAGTTTTTATATTAATTCCAAGTTGAAAGACTTAGTGGCAGAGAAAAGACATGCAAACGGGGTAAAATTTTCAGAAAGCACTTTGCTATGTATCCGTGAATTTATTTTTGGAATCCCTTTATACTCAAGAGGATTACACTAGCTTTTGCTTTAAACTCGGATATTAAACCGCTAGAATTTCCAAGTCCATATTAAACCAGTAAAAAGATCACCTCTGCCGATTCTCAAGTTTAGCATCTTCTTAACAATTCGTTGGGAAATAATTTATCACAAAAATAAAGAAAAACTTCCAAAATTGATAAATGATATTTTATGTTGTAAGTTTCTAATGTATTTTAATTTAGTCTTGTAATTCCAATTACCACATTTTATCATTTAACTAAACACATGTTACCGAGGCTTTATCTTATCATATGAGTAATATCCCTATCACAAGCCACTCTGTGTATTGTATCGGAAGACAGGTGTTTTATGATTCTGTCACACGCATGGTACTTTGTCTTTGTTCAACAAGAGTTAAGTCTATAGGTGCGTCCTTGTCAAACTTAAAGTGCCCAAGGGACGAATAACGTTCGTGCGTTGAAAATGAATGGCTGAAATTAATCTCGGTAGAGTATTTTTGTGGCAAGAACAGTTTTAACAATAGTTGAAAACGAAAAATCTTTTAGATTCGATTAAGTTTTTGGTCAGCTTTCTAACAAGACAATTGTATAGCTGTTGGTATTATATATGAAAAGCATTTGTGAAAGTTTCCGTTTGCTGTGAAAATGTGAATTTGTCCGCATTTGCCTGATTGCCAAGCCGATGTAATGTATTCGGTAAACTCGGATGGAAACGGGAGGATTATGCTTATCCGAGTCCGACGTGTGAGAATCACCCTTCGTAAATTTTGAATTAAAATCCCCCCTGCAACGAATTTAACTTTTGCTCTATACGAATAATTGAAAAAACAACAAGCGGCAAAGTCACGCCTTCGTGAATTTATGAATGGATGAACAGTTGCTACTGCATTAGGTGTCTGGAATTCTCTTAAACATACAGCTAATGTAAGCTGTTATCTTTTTTAATACAAAATGCAAAATTTTATCAACGCTAAATATTACAAACACAAAGAAAAATCTTTATAACGACAACAAAATTAAAACTTTCTATTTGTTTCTTACTCAAAAAATAAAAACCTGTGAGGTTTTCTAATAACTGTACATTTTTTGTTAAAAATTCAATTGTATTCAATCTATAGAAGATTTTTATGACATATTTTTGTTATAATCTGACACCTATTGTTTTCTCCCAAAAAATTGACATTTTAAATCCTAACGGTTAACTTCGAATTTTGCTCAAGACCAAAATGACGTGGAGAAAATTTTAGTAAACGTTTTACAAAAATAAAATTGTATAGCTTAAGTTGGAAAGTGATTGGTAGATCATAAAATCATCACAGATTGACCATAAGAGGGTGGGTCGGAGGGTCGGTCGGTGGGTGTAACAACTGTTTTGCCTGATTAGTGGAGAGTAAAGAAATATCAATAATCACAATAAGATAAATCAGAAAATATTCATAATTAATAAAGTATGAGTAATAGTCAGAACATGAAAGAAACAATGCCGTATTTTTTTATTTTCCAAATTACAATATTTTCCTATTTATAATAAAGTAAACTATTTTTAAATCAAAAAAGTTAACTTGTCAGAAAACGATCAACTATTTTCAAAATAAATCAGAATTAGTCTAAAAGTGCTCACCTAACCAAAAAATAGTTTTCGAAATCAGAAATCATAGGAATTGAAAATTAATTAATTAGAGTTAAAGATAATTTTTTAGCTTTCTTTGGTATGATTTTGTTTAGTTTAGACCAGAAATGATTACCAGAAAATCTTCACTTCTAGATAATTATAGTAGATATAAATATAAAGTTAAGGATTGGATAAAAAGTTCCATTGGTTTTAAGACAAAAAAAGCATTCGTTATAAAAAGTTTTCTTGTCGAATGAAATAGATAGCAATAGAATGAATATCGCAATTAACTCTTTTTTTCCAAAACCGAAACAGTATTTTAGAAAACACGTATCATAAGTCATATATTATGGCACGAGTCTAAGTTTACAAATCGATCAGCGAAGCGTGCGAGAGTTTTGTATAAAACGTGTGCCAGAAATAACTCATAAAACAACTATTTTATGCAATTTTTTCCCATTTTTGAAATTTGTTGATTTATAACATCTTCTAATACTTAAATATACTTCAAAATAAACTTGCGGAAATTTCTTATTTCATATTAACCGAGCCAAGTCAATATATCCTTGGATAAATAAATCACACATCACCATTTTTATAAATATTTTTCTGGTTACAAATACAATTTTACTTTACAATTTCATTAGTTATGATTGCAATTCTTATTATAAATAGCGTTGATTTTGTTCACGAGTTTATATGTATTCTTTAGAATCTTATTTAGAAAAATATAATTCTTGTGTAATTCTTTATGTGTCGTAAATTTACCCACTGACAATGGTACGGTACAGTAGTCGCAACCACCACCCAGGCTTGAAGAAAAAGTAAAGCTGTGCAAGATAGCTTCACTTGCATCGTTTCTGAATTCATAAAAATTGCTGAGTTATTATTAATTAATTGTATATCCGATTTCAAATTTATTAATTTTTACGAGTTCCTGAAAACAATCTGTGGGACCAAAGAATAGAAAATCCAAAGAAAGAATCAGAGAATCAAAGAATGAAAGAAAGAAACTCAAGATCAAAAAATGAATCAAAGAAATTAACAAAGAACTAAAGAAAAAAACAGTATTAAAGAATCAAAGTAAAAATGAAAGAATCAAAAAATCAAAAAATTTGAAAAATCAAAAAATCAAACAACCAAAGAATAAAAAAATAAAAGAAAGAATCAGAGAATGAATCATAGAATCAAAAAATCATTGAACCACTGTATCAAATAATCAAAAAATCGAAGAATCAAGAAATCAAAGAACCAAAGTATCAAATAATCAAAAAATCAAAGAATCATGAAATCGAAAAACCAAAACAAAAAAAAGCCAAAAAAACAAAAAATTAAAAAAACAAAGAATTAAGAAATCACAGAAAGAATAAAAAAATCAAAAAAATTAAAGAATCTTAAATAATAAACGAAGAATTAAAGAATAAAAAAAAGATTCAAAGAAAGAAACAAAAAATTAAAAAGTCAAAAAGTCAAAAATTCAAAAAATCAGAAAATCAAAAAACCAAACAACCAAAGAATAGAAAATCCAAAGAAAGAATCAGAGAATCAAAGAATGAAAGAAAGAAACTCAAGAACAAAAAATGAATCAAAGAAATTAACAAAGAACTAAAGAAAAAAACAGTATTAAAAAATCAAAGTAAAAATGAAAGAATCAAAAAATCAAAAAATTAAAAAAATCAAAAAATCAAACAACCAAAGAATAAAAAAATAAAAGAAAGAATCAGAGAATGAATCATAGAGTCAAAAAATCAAATTTTTATTTTTCTTGTACCCTGCAAATGTAATTTTTTTCATAGATAACTCTAAAACTATAAATTTTAGACACCCTAAATGTTATTAAACCTAAACTAATATTTATCAGAGAATTCAAAAATGCAATAATATATAGAATGTTCCATTTAAAATAACAAAGTTAGTATCGATTTCTGGTATAAGCAGAAGTGCAGCAACGTCGCTATTATTTTACTTCGATAGAACACAATCAAGAACTCATGTGTGCAAAATTTCAGTTCGATTGAAATACGTATTCTCTATAAACTTCTAACAGGACACTCTTTGTGAATGACTCTGTATAAGCAAATAAACAAAATTTAATACAAAATTAGAAAAGTTTCTAAAGCAAGTTTGAATTTTTCAAATGTAACATCGCATTTTTGTTTTAGTATTTTTAATCTTATAAACTTAAGAAACTTCCTGAAAAGAAATTTGAAAAACACTATCAATTGCAATTAAAAAATAATGTAAAATCAAAATTTAAAACTTTAATGATATAAGTTCAGGCTAACGGTTTTTATAAAATAAAATATTTGTACATTCTGATTTATTCACCTCTTGTGGATGTGCTCTATTTTATCGCTTGTTAATTTTTCATAAACAGAAACAGTGAGAACTGTATTGGTAAAGTTCGGATTTAAAAATTTACTTCAGTATAGATGTTTTCTCCAACATATATTAAAACCATGATTTGATAGAGTTTTGTTAAAAGTTCAGAAATATCAAAGTAATGGAAAAGAAAAATCAGTGAGGGTAAAGTCTAAAAGCTCATGTCTCAAATCTTGGAAATTTTCATTCAAGTTTTATACTCAAGACAAATGATCCACAAAGCATTTCTATTGTATCATTGAAAGTATCCAACACTATCTACCGAAAATCTACCTCAATGGAATTGCAAATTCCGTTATGAAAAAAACATGACTTTCGATACATCAGCTTTACAATCATTCACTATGAAAAATGATAAAATTCTCTTTGAAACAAATAATTATCGAAGCATGTTTCCCTTACTCAACTTTTCGTGTCCATTTCGGACAAAATCTCTTCTATTTTACGTTTTTTACTGTTGGATAATTCCATTACGATTGTCATGTCAGCATTTTTACAGATATCTCTAACGATATTGTTAAAATGTGAAAAGTTTGATGGGCTGTCTCGTTTGGAGTTAACCTTTAGAGAATTGATATATATTTTTTTAGTATTTGAACTCAATTAAAACCGGCTGTTTTTTTCTTATTTACTCGTTTGGTTTGTTTAACCTTATTAAAACGGTAGCTTAGATACCACTGAAAATGAGAGAAAAAAGAAGCTTCAAAGCTTGGGTAATTCAGCGTTTTAAATTTAATTTCATATTGAATTTAAACAGTAGATCAAGGAAACTGATATCAGCAAAGAGGATTATCCCATGTTGAACATTCTGTTATCAATATCCAAACTTTTAACATTATTTTTCCATTTCTATATTCACATCTATCATTTTTAGCCTATCAAAAAAACATTTCCAAGAATGCTAGATATCCTCTTTGAGTTCGGTAGTTTTTAACTGGAAACTACTTTTACCCTAGATCCGATATATTTTGTGTAATAACTTCCCCATCTCGATGACAATATCAGAGGGCGCGCAGTTTCCCGCTGTTAAATTCACAATATTGTGCGCATATGCCTTAACATTCGATTGCATCAAAGTAGTCGACGAACGCAATAACAACAACATTGTGTCGATAGGACGAAAAACAAAAGCAAATCGAGTCGTGTGCGCGATATCACCACCTACTCTCTCTTCTTTCTCCCTCGACATTTCGACGAAGATTGTTTTTACGATTCGAACTATTCCATACTGCATTTTATACAAGAAATATACTGCTTTCTAACAATATAAATAGGAAACTTTAGAGATGGATTGTGAGTGAACAGTAGGGCTCAGATGAGAAATATGGACTAAGGTAATAATAGAGATAAGCCACAGAAGCTCAACTTCCGAGTGATATATCATTGGTCAGCGACTCATCAGATGAAGCTAAGACGGAAATTTCACTGACAATACAGATTTTCAATTCCATTAAATCATTAAAAGATACACCATATGTCACAAAAGTTTACTTTTAAAGAGGATAATTTTTCGTTTAGAAAAAGCAATCAAAAACTTCTGACAATCTCGTCACCCCATCGGAAATAAAAAGAAGGGAAAATGCATAGGCGCCTGCTTATAAATATTTATTTCAAATTTATCTCAAGAGGTAATAATTTCAACCTGAAGTATTCCCTCTAGACAACAGTATATCTTAGTTTTTTGTCATTTCAAAAGCACATTTAAATAATTTAGCATCAGATTTTTGTTTTATTTTCCCAACATTAATTTGAAAAACAAATAAAAAGAAAAAGTTGACATTTGGGTTAAAGGTTTTTCGTCATCTTTTTTGAAAGATGTAAGTTGATTATTGCGAAAAACGTCGCCAGGTGCTGATTCTAGACTATTTCTTCTCTTCTTTCATATTTTATTTCCAATTTTATGACGTGACGGGGATCTGGAAATGTACAAGATACAATAAGTGTGATGGACAGATTCTGATTGGCTAAGACAAAAGAACTCTATAGAATCATAAAAAAAATTAGGTAATCTAATAGCTGAAGTTGTAGAAAATATTTACAAACACTCAGTGCTAATTTATCACATCACGATATCAATAGATCTTCCCTCCCTAACTTCTGACTGATCCAAACAACAAAAGGTAAATATTTGAAGAAGAGAACTGCATTTGTGCGGTCAATAGGAAGCAAAATACGAGCACATGCTTCTAATGAGTGCTCTTCCAAGCTTTTGTGGTATTTTATTATACAATATGATTCAATTTCGTTTTTCTCCCTTTTCTCATTGGAAAGTGGCAATGTCATTCGGAATAGCAAATTGAAACATTGCTAACTTAATCCCTAACTAAACCTTATCGCGACACGTCACCCTTGTATAATATTTAATGTAGACTGACAGGAACATAATACGGCCGCAAGCTGCAGCAGGCAGAGTTGCCAACATCTTTTTAAGCTGCAGATATCAACGTTTAGTGTTTGCTCTTGTTTTCCTTATCTTGGTTTTCCCGCTTCATGCGGGCTCATCGATTTCGACGTCACCCTCAAAAAAATCAACGACAAGCCACAAATATTTTGATGAATGACTAAATAATGACAACTTTTTTCAATAGAATCAAGCTCTAATCCAATCGGATATTGCACTAACCAAGTGTAAAAAAAAGATTTTTGAGTGAAGTTTATAAAATGTGCTTGTTCAACGATTTCCCACGAGGTTTTAGAAACGTCTAGAATACGAACAGACAGAAAACGATCCAATTTTTACTTTAAGCTTGAGAATTAACGCGTTTTGCATTGATAGGATAGAGGAATTAATTTTTTTGCAGTGGTCAAGAAAAAAGTAAGTATGGTGGTTTATTTATCAGTTTTATCTGGATATTCTCTTGCACACAAATATAATAAATTTGCTTCTCAGTCCGTTAAGTAATCCATAACACGCTATTAGCTGCAGACAATAGAACAGGCGGCCTGCTATAGCAGGAACAATACACAGCCGATTAGGTATCCGTAGCAGACTCACGCATAGTCCGGCGTGATTTATATCCGACGCTTCTAATTAAAAACAGATATGAAATCGTGAGGCAGCTCCCTTCAAAAAACATCCTTCTTCCATTAAGAATTAACTATTTTCATTCAATAATAATTTATTGCAAGAAAAATTCAAATTCTGCAAAGTTTTTCGTCTTTGTGCAGGTGCGTCCATCTCCGCCAACTTCACTCGCCAAAACTATCCATTCTCTGTGACAGATTCATTCATTTTGTTCTTTTTCTTGGATGCTTGGACACGTGCCGCTGCTTAATTCGTACTATCGACACGAACACACTTTCAAAAAGCAAATATTTTAGTGCTGAATGACAAAGTTGATCCTTGAGGCGAAAATGAATAAAATGAAAAGTATTGAAAATCGTACGTTTGCTCCGATTCATTTCATATAACAAATATTTTAGGAATTTTAACAAGTCCATAAAAAATTTATTTCTGATACAAACCTCAAGTTTAATAAGACAGAGTGTAGAACAATACACGAAAAGCTTTAATTGAAGCTGAACACGCAAAGTCGATATTAAGATACTCGTTAGATTAAAAGTGAGGGTGAAAATGCTCCGAAATATCCAGAAAAGCTAAAATCAAAAAATATTACAAAATAGTTGTTTATTTCGATCATAGTGTATATTAGAAAAAAGCTATAACTTTCTTTTTACTGAATTTATACATTCAGAAGGGATGTAACCGTCATAACGTACGGTCCAATCTTGTGGAAACGGAAAAATAATTGGGTTTTCAGCTCCGGGCTATTAATTTTTACCCTCTGACGCTAAGAAAAATTCACGATTGTGAAAGAAAGAAAAAATAATGGAGTTGATGCGTCAAAACCAGTTCCAAGTTACAGATTACTCAACAATGGAGATTTTAAGCAAGAATAAAAAGTTGAAAACTCTTTCAACCCTTCAATTTTTGATTTCAGTTTTAATAGACGAATAAGTAAATTAATTCTAGATGCTAACTAAGAAAGTAAATAAAATTAAGAGTGAGTGATTAAATTTTCTCCATCTCTGAATTTCCCAGTAATTCGAATTTATGAATGAGCCATCACCGAAAAATTACCTCTGTAAAATTACTCCATAGTAAATAGTTGTAGTTAGCCCTGTTTAATTCGAGATGGGGTTGCGCTAATGTTAGGTCAGTGGTTTCGTAGAGAGATTAGCAATATTTCAAAGTAGCTCTTCGTGTAATTATAAAGCGGAGTGCAGTCTGACAGCACCTTTTTGATCTTGCAACTAAGTTGGGCTATCTGAAAAGCGTGAGTTGCATACTTGATGTCGGTTGTGCACTGGTGGCACTGACCGACCTGTGACATGGCATTTAGCCACAAATTACTTTCTCTAATGAAAAGATTTAACGGTTATTAGATATACGAAAATGATGCTGAAGGGAAAAAAAACGCACAGAAATGAACAAGGAATACAAAGTAGTAGTTTGTTAATCAGAGTTTGCTTTAGAGCTAAAAGGGTGCATATTTTGATTTTTGATTGAGATACATCAAAAAACTTCTCATTTTCTTTGAATTTGCTTTAAACTTGTTAAAAAGACTAAATATTCAAATTTAGTTTAATGACTTTAAAAGAACGAAGATAATAAAATAATAAGATTAAGAAATAAATTTGCTAATAAGTACTTAGTCCGACCCTCGAACAAGCTAAAAACTTAATAGCATTATATTTTAGAAAAGTAATTTCTTTTTGACGATTTTTATTGCTACAAATGTACTTAGCTAAATTTTATTTGTTGATAGGGAAATATTACATTCGCCATTATGCATTCTGGTTTCAATTTCATATACCGAAATGCAGCGAATCGCTTTATTCTGTATCATCAATGATTTGCATAATCCTAATAATAATAGTGAAACTGGTTTCGAATTCAGCATTGTTGCACATGGTCAATAAAACTAAACATTACCAGGGGTAATATGTACAGAACTCATTGACAAACCATAATTGAATTACGCTTTTTCATTTGAAAAATGTCAACATTCGATAATTCTAAAAATTCCGCAGCAATACTCCTCCTCCGCCCACATTTCAATCTTTGCTTCATCATCAAGAACCACCTCCCTCATATCCGTATCCCATTAGCATGGGAGAGTGCAGTCGGTAATTACGACTCTCATTTGTCATCGTTTGTCTTCCGCAGCAAGTTCGCAGATTTACAAGAATTTCATTACACTGACATTAACATAACCCGCCGCCACCATTCACAACGATACACTTCTAAATAACGTAGAGCTACCGAAATCCTGAAAGCGACAACCGCACTAAATAGGGGATGACGCATCGTTGTCGGTAGCAATGTGATGCTGTGCACATTTCTTCCGTTGTGGTCGAATGTTTTAATTCGTGCTAGAGGGTGAAACGGAAAAAAAATTCATCAGGTGTGTAGTGCGTGTCTCTTTTCAGCAGCGTGAAAGTGGTGCATTGAAAATGGGGAAATTGAGCTGTCAAGCGTGAGTTGCTCTCGTCACATCAACTCAACGATGCCGTTAACAATCCAGATGAAAATTCTTCAGCAGGAGGTTAAGATTTTACAAAGAATAATTGGACGATGGAAGTGAAAGCAAATGATCGGCAGATTTTCTTAAAAAATTGCTATAAATTAAAACCAGTCTGAACTTTTTGCATTATTTCAGAAAAAACAGAGTTCTGAAAAAGCACTATTTATCATTCGACTATGAAATGCTCAACGAGATTCTCACGTATTTGCCATCTTACATCTCGCTGTATTATTCATGTGGTAATAAAGTCATATTTCTAGTTACTTTTAACGGCGGTTCTTATTATCCAGAATGCGCTTTTTGTCATGGAAATTTTTCGCATGCGCTTTTACCACGTCTACGTGATATCAGCCAAGCTCAAGTTTACGTTAGTTTTATTCAAGAAACGTAGTTTTTAACTAGAAAAGCAACAAAGTTGCAAATCGCTTAATAATTTTTAGATGATCACTCTTTCGAATTTCGTCCCACAAAAGCTGGAAAATTATTCCTTACGTTATACCAACTTCCTGAACGAGCTTTATGTCTGTAAAAATATCACTTCCGAAAACACTTCGCTCGTCGCTACCTCATAAAAGCTACAAATTTTGTCCATCTTTGGAAGTGAAAAGCCTATAAAAATATAATTAAAAGCACTTATAACAAAAGTTATAAAAACTCTCATCGCATAATAAGACCGCTGTGAATAGAAAACTGAGCTTTTAAGCTCTTTTGTACTAAAGAAAACTTATTTTTTCGTGCAATAAAGCTAGAAAGAATAATATGTGCTAATTGGTTGTAAAAGTTGTAAGAAAAATGGCTTTTCGTTTATAGAAATAAAGCTTCGTTTTCGTGATTCTATTAAAGTCATTAGTGGTCGTTTGAGTTTCGCGAGTGTTTAAATGTCCAGCTATGCGGCTCAGTTATGAGACAATGGACAGATGCCACATCAAGCCGCTTTGAGTCCCATTAGTGACGGTTGACTGGGCGAAGGACAGGCAGACGACGCCTCGTTACCAAAAGGGTCCTTTGTTTCGTCAAGTTGCTGGTGGAAAAGAGAAAAGAGAAGAAAAGCGCCCCGTTACAGAATTTCAGAACAGGAAAAATTACTTACGTTGCAGAGAAAGAAAGGAACGGCTTTTATCAAACGGATAGAAATTCTTCAGAGATCGTTAAATATTAATCAGTCTTAAAATGCCTTTAATAAACTTGAAAGATTTATAGACTTTTTGCTATTCAAATTTTACGAAACCAGACAAAGCTTTGATGTCGGACGGTGTTAGCCACATCCATAAATCTCAATTATTACCAACAAACACAAAACTAAAAAAATGAAATAGAGCTTCAAGTATCATACAGTCATTACAGTCTGCTAGGACATCCAAAAACTCAGAAGATAAAACCAAATAAAAATTCAAAACCAAAAAAATGAAGTAAAATTGAAACAATTAATTCTCCTCTATCGAAAATTCGTAAAATTGCGCTTTGATGCTGGGGTATTATCTCGTAGCACAAATCACACTTATCATTAACAAAAATGTATCTATAGTCGATAAAACACATGCTTTTTAATCATAAAATGTTGGGTTTTTTTTCAGTCTAAACGGTCTGATAACGCATATTTTTCATAGGAAGTATTAATTTGGCAATCGGTATTTAAACAGGGTCGTTTAATATAAATGCAAATAGCCGAACGAGGAATTCTAAAACAATAACGACATCGATAACGACTAATGGTTGGACAAACTCACTCCTAACTACTCCATATTGGGAGTATTTGTCACCGGTTAATATAGGGCCAGTCTTTTATTTTAGAAATTTCTATTGAAAACATATTTTCGATTCAAATTATTTGATACTTTATAGCATGGTGAAACACACAAATGTATTTTACAAATTAGTGTGTAAATTTAGTTTAACACATTGACCAATTCTGAAAGCAACACTCTTCATGAATATTCAGCCAATCTGCCTGTCCACTTATTGATTTAATCGACGATGAATAAGTCAAAGTCGCTCGGAATTCATTGTAACAAGGTTTTAACCACAGTCTGAAATTAATTAAAGGAACTGTAAAAAATTATCAGAGGATTAGCATTTAATCTTGCTTTATAAGAACTGGAAGATTTTTTTTAAATATGTTAGTAGATTAAAACATCAAAAATGATGAGTAATGAGCATGTATAATGCGACTTTCGACATTCCAACAAAGAAAAGCTTCATTCTCTTCGTTAAAAAAATTCTATTTATAAAAGCTTGCTTTTTCCAGGTTTTGATTATCAATAGTTAACTCGAAACGAGCCATCACGTATTACGTGTAATTTTCATAAATAAGCTCCCTGAAAGATCAATAAACATGTATCACTTACTGGAACTAATAACGTAATTCTACCTAAATGAGCATCCTGAAAGTTCACCCTTCATAACGTCGCTTTTACGCAGATCCTTTTATTACCTTATCAAAGTTTTTTTTTTCTAAATTATCTTCAATTTTGTCGTCGATTAACAAAATTGCTATCTATATCAGCAATTATAGTGTGGTTATACACCTCCAGTCTTCCATCCATCAATGTCTTTGTCTAACGACACCTTTTATTAAATGTGATAGAATCATTATCAGTCAATGCAATCCATTAGTGAGTCAATAAAAGATGATACGTCACTTATTCATAAATAAATTTTAGAAGAAACGAGATGACATTTCGTGCAAGTTTTCTGCCCATTTAACTTCCATAATGTGGATGTTCTTGACAATAAAATAACGCATGATGCAATAAGGACGATACAAAGTCTGGCCGCGTATCTTTCAAGGGGCAGCACGTCTGGAACGGCTCGTTTAGCTTGAATTATATGTGTAATGTGATATACAAGGGTTATAACCATATCTTTATAGTGGATTCGTTGTACAAACTCTAACATACGGGACTGCTTTCCACTGAAATTTTTTTACACTTAAACAAGCTTTACAATCGTTATTAAAGTCAGAAAATCAAAATTTTCTATCTTGAGATTAATTTTAGTTTTTTCTAAACAACTCTGTTACTTTTATTTCTTTTTTCAATTTTCCTTGGATGTAACATTGCAGATAATGCAACTCAGGTGCATCTAAAAATTCGTCGATGCTTGAAATGAATATCACGAGAACGGGAAAGCGAATTCAAGCTGTTATTACTTCTTCCAACTCAATTTAAAACATCGATACAAGTTAATAAAGTAACTCATTGTTAGGGAAATCGTAACCGCTTAGAAACTTTTCCAAACATTTCTTCAATTGTTCTATGTCAAGTTTTTTAATATGAACTTTGTAGCGTACTTGCTTCGATTTTTCCTAGTTTTATTTTTACACGTTATAAATGATTCTTCTTTGAATATGTCGGTCAACAAAGAATCAAGTTGAAAAAGTGGTATACACTGTGCCACGATGAATAATTACGTTTACAAAGTATCAATAAAAAGAAGTTGGAAATTAATTATTCTTTAGGGAATAGAAGCATCATCTATTATTGCCTGAGATATACTTTTTCACTTTTTTTTTTTAAACTATACAACTAACTGACAAATTGGCTGGGTTCTAAATAAAAAATAGAAATGATACAAAAAAACACAATGAAAACAGTTTTTTTATTAGAACGATAATATCATCGTTGAGAATTGCCAACAGATGTGACTACGATCAATATTCTCGATCGCTTGTAATTTATATCTTCTCGATTAAGCACACCAGCAGGAACCAGAAGGCATAGTGTATCGATGACAGATATCATAAATTCCTGTTGATTATCTTGCAGGAAAGCTTTCTCATTGTCAATTTACTGCAATATCTGACTATTAATTAAACCATGCAAAACTACTCCAATGGAATTTTCAGATTATATGTGGCAGCAATCCAAACAAAAACAAAACAATTTTCTAAGAACTTCAATTAAAATATTAAATCTGGCATAGCAGTTGTGTCTGCTTCTTTTTCCAATTTCTTTTTAAGCGCTCATCCTTTACCCAGCCCATCATCCTTCATTTTAATACATTAACCTGTTTTTCTCAGCCGCTAGAGGGCACATCACCCTCGGGATAATACTCATTATTCACCTCTACCTTTTAAATTAATGAATCGTATTGGATGGCCGTGCTGACTTTTCAGTCTTTTGTCAATAAAGCAAGCAAAATCCGTCGGAATCCATCATTAGAACTTGGTGTACATATATATAGATCACGAGATTCAAGTAGGCTGTGTGAGCGAGTTGAGTGCATTTCGATGTTTCACCTCTAGAGGCTTCTCGATCGCGACGATAATTCATCTTTATTACGTAAACCAGCCGTTAGTTTTCATTCATTTAGTTTGCAATGAATATGGAAATAAACGTGTTGGGTGTATTTATAGGTATAGATGTGAATTTAGTGAGAAGAGTGTGTCTATCTACTAGCCTTCTCAAATCGAATTAACTAAATAAAACTAGATAAAGTCCAGTCCAACGGGATTTGAATAATCTAGTTTTTAATTGGTCCCCTGCATTGAGAATTGGGACAGGCCACGTCCCGAATGGACGACAGATGGCGCATTGGTTAAAATAACGTTTGACTGCCAATTTAGCGAGTTTGATCCCGACCGAAATTCGATACAGAATACAGAATATCATATATGCTTCAAAGCATATATAAGCGTATACTGAAAATGGGATAAGTAAGGTCAGGTCAAGTCAATTAAAGCGGGAATTCAAAAACGAATACTTTTTATCAGTGTTTATAATAAACATAAAAAGTTCCACAACTTTCTTACAAAAAAGCCATTTTAGCAGTTTTATAGAGAAGATGCTGGTAGGTAATTAAAAACTTTATCTCACTAAAGAAAAAAACTTTCTGTGGTTAACGCCCGCACTGAAACTTGGCTAAATTATAAAATGTTTGTTTCGTAATCACAAACTAGAGTAACATCTATGTCTTTGAGAAGAGACTTAATGGCCAATTTGGACTTTGTTTGTCTTCCTAGAACAAATACATTAACAGTTAAAAGAAACTCATTTTTTGGCTTTATACACTCTTCATAAATAACTGAAAAATCAGAAACTAAATTTGTCGTAGACGCTTAATATTTTATAAATTTTTGGCGTTGAAAATTCTAAAAAATTAGAGTGCAATTTACTGTTGGAATAAAATCGATTTGGGGCAGATCATACCTAAATTTCAAAATGAAAAATATTTCAGAAAGCAGAGCTACTATTAAAAAAAGTAGTTGCAAATCTCTTTCAGTTCTTAAATGTTGTCTAAATTTTTAAAGAATTGACTTTGCGCTTATGGTTACAATACTATACCTAGAGATCCACCAGACTGTGAAGTGCTTTGCGTTGCATCCAACTCGTTCCTGGAGTTATACAGGATATCCCAGCGAGTAGACAAAGTCCATTATGGGCTTTTAAAAGTAGAAATTCTAAAAAAAATTATTAAGAAAAATAGCAGATACTAATTCTACGCATAAATTAAAATTATTTTCAATTATGTAGAGTGTCTCATAAATGATTTCTGACACAGACTTAGGTTTTTTTTAAATGGAACACTTTAGATTTTCTAGCATTTTCAAACGTAGCTTCACATTTTATTAGACTGTTCTTTGTACTTTTTGAAATAATCATATTTTTCCAACTAAATCACAGATTTTTTAAAAAGCTTTCACACATAAACCAAAACAATACAAAAAATAGAATTTGTATTAGCTGAAAGTAAAAAGGTTAAATTTTATTTCCAAGTGATTTTTTTTGTCGGATTGGATAAGGAAAATTCATTAAATGATGTCGTTTCTTAAAAGTCGAATAACTTTGAAAATTTAGATAGAACATCCAATATTTTGTTGCAGTATCTGGAAGAACTTGGAATTTTCTTTCTGAAAATATCAACTTTGAAGTAGCTATGACCAATAATATTTAACTTTGAATGTTTGAAAAGAATCTTGATTATTATTCTAGTGTAATTACTAGAGTAACAATTATGGCAACAATACATCTTTGAATTTATTTTCAAATTTTTGCCTAAGAATTTTGAAATTGGTCTCAATTGTCTATAATTCGTTTTAAACAACACATGATCTACCAGAACAACAAACTACTAAAGTTTATTAATCCATACATACTTAATTCATTAAAAAAAAAAAATTCATAATCAATGCTTGAATAGGTTGCCATATTGTTCCACGCAAACATTTAGACGACAAACAATTGATCTTTGAACTTTTAGAAGCAAATCTGCTCCAATATTTTGAAGTGTATTTGTAATTCGTTCTTTCACATACTCTCTTGTGATTGGCGTCTCTTGATACACAAAATTCTTAACGTGCCTTCATAAAAAAAATCAACCTCCTTACCTAATCGAGCATTTATTATAATTTTTCCAAAATTCTCAAGCAAAAACTAAAATATAAATCTAAAGGTTCATTGTTTCTACGATTGTTACCATAGTAATTAGACTAAAACAATGATTAAAATTTTTTTCAAACATTCGAAGTTAAATATTTTTTGTATTATTGATAATAGAAACTTGAGAGTTGAAGTGTTTCATTTAAATTTTCAAAATTATTCAACTTCTAACAAATTTCTTCATTGATGAACTTTCCTTCTGCAATGCGCCAAAAAAATGCTATGCTCATGAAATTTAAACTTTCTTCTTTCAATAAGTAAAAATTTTATTTTTCTGACTTTTTTGGTTTTTGTGTGTTTTTTCAGAAAAATTTGATTATTTCAAAAACTACAAAGAACCGGTTAATAAAAGTTGTGTTTAAAATTCTCAAAACCTTAGTTAAAAAAACATTAATTTGTGTCAACTTATTTATAAAATACTAAACTAATTTTAGTTTATGCAGAAAATTTTGTTAATAAAATTTTTCAGTATTATTGCATTTAAAGCCCAATAATGGACTTTGCCTGCTCGCTGGGAAAGCCTGTATACCAAAAAATCAAAATTCTCCAATATATTGAAGATTAAAAAAAAATTCTTCTTCGACACTGTGTGTATTGCATTCATTAAACTGAACAGCGTTGTATAAAATTAGTTCCGTCAGTTGAATTTGAAGCTCGCCAGACGCTCACCATCGCCATAAAAATCACCCTTCACTACTCCCGTAATAACTTTCTCTTGAATCTACAATAATTTTAATAAACCTTCTTCCCCTTTACCGTATTCTTCTCTCTTCTTCTTAAATTAATTCGCAAAGAGGCAGATGAGGCGAGTTGACCACCTAGATCTCTAGAGATTTTCACGTTCATTATAGAAAGACCGATCTCAAATTAAATTATTCTGATTCGTTAACGGAGTTGGAAGATCTGAGCCTATGACTTTCGCTTGTGGGAATTGTATTAAATTATCTAAAGAGAGTAGTTATATTTTTACTCGTTGTAGAGAATCTCTTATCTAGTCATTACACTTGATAGAGTTTGACTAGTTTAATTGAATAAAAATTCGATTCGTTTATTAAATATCCATTTATGTCCAGTTGACTAACTGTCTTTAGCAAGTGGCAAATTCTCTAACTCCTCGGCTAATCAGCAAACAACCATCGCACACACAGCACTCGGAATTTAAATAAACATTAGTTTTGGTATGTACTAACAGAGGGATTTGAGACAGAGCCACATTGTTATACTCACAATCTTCAGGAGGATTTCCGGAACGAGAAAGAACGATTCAAACTTAAAAAATAAATTAAAGAGACTTTATGGTTTCGAGGCGTTGAAATAAAATCGAGTCCGATTAAAAAAAGTATATCCAAATATATAGAATGAATCAGACTTAGTCCTTAGAGGATTGCAAATGTGATTTGAAAAAAAAATATGCTAATAGATTAGCCCAGGAGAAATTATTCTTTCTAATTGGCATTTCAATGATTGGCAGATGATGGACAGACCCTTTGTAATTGATTATTACATCAAGGCATGAGATAGACTTTAGTCGTTTATCGAATAAGGGTGTGAAAGTCTGTCCAATATATTCGGAGATATACCCTATTATTCCACATACCAAAGGGAAAAAGAATAGTTGAGAGGATTCTAATGAAATAATTGGAAAGGTCAGAAATCAATAATTTTTAACTGCAGCAAATCGTATAATGGAGTAATTAATAGATCACATAAATCACTTTTATTACCAATCACAACGAGAGCGGAATCTGATCATCCCATGGCAATAATTTTTCAAACGTTTATCCATTGGTAGCTTTCCCGTTCATAAAAAATCCAGACATTTGTTTCTCTCTAATTCTTTAACAAGCAAAGAGATGAGATTCCACAAATGAGAGTTGATGTAGCAAGATTTTTTCTTCTTCGTATTTGATAAAACTTTCTTAGTAATGAAGTAATTCTCAAATGTTTGAACTACTGATGAAGTTGCTTGAAAAATCCATTCGTTTCGTACAAACCGGAAGTAAGTGGTTCACATTACTGTGATCGAGTTGAAATATAGGACCAATTCGGTTCTGGAATTGGGATCGGTGGTTTTAAATTAGCCTACATTTACCACCACAGACAATTTATTGAATTTTTTACCGGTTCATGCTCTCTAAAGTGAAAAGAAAAGTCTGGAGTCGATGAAGCATGACCACTTTCAACTTAGAGGGAAATATGCCTGGAAGAAATGCTATTTATTATGCACAGTGTTGAGCATATAAACAATCTGACCCATTCGCAAATATTAGTTGAGTTGATTAGACCCGATTCATAGCCAATGCAAATAATAGCCTGCATTATTTATCGATTTGTGTAAGCCATTATCCTCGCAAAGAAAGGGCTCAATTATTTAACAGCTTCTGATATGCATTAACAGTCAAAAGCACTCATTTTATTGTTGTTAAAAGCTCTATACTGCGTTAATTGTTGTCCCAAAGTTGGAAAGACTGATTTATCCGAAAAACAATAATTGCAAATCACATGTCTGGTTCCCATAGACAGCAGATTCTATCGGATTTGGATTATGACCCCTCTGAGACGGTATTAGATCGAGGCCACTTTAAAATAAATCCTGTTTTCCAATGAAAATAAATGACTGTTTCCTATGGTGGAGTCGACTTAATTTCCTGGGCATTTCATCGAAGCGGGTAGAAATATAGGGAAGCAGTTGCGTTTTTTGCATTGAAAACGCATCGGGGGTTCGAAAAGAGAAAGCGAATGAGCGGGGTGAGTTGGAAAATGGAGGCTTATGGTTCGGATCGGTGCGTGTCCAGCGGCCGTAAAACACCAAACAGCAGTAGTGAAGTTCGACGGGTTCAAAGTTTCAACAAAAAATTATACCGGTGAGAAGGTCGATGACATTGGAGCTGATAGTCGATGGGAAAATTTGCAACTTGGAAGAGAAATTTTTCTGCGTTTTTTAACATTTGATATAAACTTCACTCAAAATTTTGTAATTTCTGTTTATACATTTTAGGATTTTTTTACTTTTACAAATTATAAGCACTTGAATACTTTGTTTCTAAGTAAATCTGAAAGAACCAAACGCGTGTTTTGAACACCGAAATACAAGGAAAGTTATTTAACGAAAATGCTTGTAAAATATTTTATCGGTCTATTAATGTGGTCTAGAAAATATGCCAAAAATATTTGCGCTCTGTTCAGTAATTTATGTCTTCAACTGCAAATATGTGATTAGAAAATGTATCCGTTTGCAAAGTTGCATTCTGTTGAATAATTTTCTAATTATATTTAAAAAAAAAATCATAAATATGGAAAACTCATTTAGAGAGCTTTCTTAGAAGCTAACATCTGCTTTTTCTTGATAAAAAAATTAATTTGCAGTCATAACCGATACTTCACTCATAGCATTTAAATTCATCTTAAAACTTCTTCAAAATAATTTTTAAAAAGTTAATTAATTAGGAAATAGTGTGCTCTTATACACATTGAGTTGCTGAATACAAAGTTTGAAAAATTCAAGTTAGGCAATTAAAATCAATGAAACTTTTCCATAAACTTTATAAAATGTGAATTATTTTTTTTACTACACAAAAGTATTATTCTGTCACTTTGTTTATAATGTTTAATCTAAACTCTGCATCACTGAATTTTTGCATGATTTCACATTCCAAAGCAGCTACGCAGATTTCTTTTTTTAAAAAAAAGCTTGCAGCACCCTCTAACGTTTGGGTATCTAAACTAACGCTGAATTTAATGCTCTGTTGCACAGTTTCTTTCATAATCAATACTTCCTGTATTCTCCTGCTTTGAGCAATCCACAACAGAGAGCGCTTTAATGTTACTGAAAATAAACGTATAAAATGCCTGAATTTTCTAGGCAAATACAAAGCTTTATGAAATATTAGCGGAACATAAAATCTCCATTAGTTATTTATCCTCTTTAATATTTCTTTGTTGTATTAATAATAAAATCAATGAAGAAATAATATTTTTGACAGTTCCTATAAAAAAATAAGACCGCAGTACAAAATTTATAAATCATTTTGACAAATTAAAATTATTGAACTTCATAATTTGTTTTAATTAGCTGACAAATTATAGTAATTTCAATTTAGTCTAAAACAGAACTAGTTCATCAGTTATGACAAATTTCATAGACTGTAAATGACTAGTTGCCTTAGTTACAGTGAATTTCGTCCATCACAAGGATTAACGTTGCAGTTTGAATAATATTCAAATGTCACATTAATTCAAATATTGCCTGAGCTTAACTAAGTGAATAAAAATACAATTTTAATTAATTATTATTTCCTCTGCAAGCTCAAGTGATTTTTTTACATTTGATTGAATTTTTCAGCAGTCTGTTATATTATTTGTAATTTTTCAAATATTATTGTTATTTTTATCCCAATGATTATTTTGCAGCAACCTGAATCATGACGTTATTATTTCGGTCGTCGATAACGTTTCCATATCTGTTATCAAATTACACTTCACGCCAATTTAATACTGTTCACATTATCACCAAACTTTTATCACTATTCCAAAGGTTATTCACATATTTTTCCTTATTTGTTGGATTAATATATTTTTTTAATTAATCATCATCAAACTGGTAAATATTTTTTTAATATCTTCATTTCTTACATGATTAAATGGAAAATTTATTTTTTTTGCTTGGCAGATAAATGTAATTAAGACATAATAAAGGTCACAAATTAATGTCTAAATTAAATACGTTTTAAACACTTAGTGCTATTATAACAGCTAGTTTAGATTTTACACTAATTACCTCACCAGACCCTGCAATGTTTTATTATTTAATTTCCAGTCCAACCTGGAATACAAAATTTAAATTATTGTCTTGTCCGCTGAAACCCTACGTTATTAAATTTAACACAAGAAATTATAAAAAAAAATAAAATAATTGTTTTGAATTTGCATCAACTTTCAAAGCAACATTTATTATTTATACAGTATTTCAATTCATTGGAAAATATTTTGGATGTATTTACAAAAATTTTCCTATTAATACATGGAAATCGAGAGAAGCGAATACATTTCTCCCATTTGTAAAAATTATAGAAATATGAATATTTTGCAACTAATTTTAATGAGAATCTGTTTCAATTTACATAATCAAAACGAACGTAAATTACCGCTTGTATGTATGACTGATTTTGATTTATTTTATATCAAAACTAAAAGTATGAATTTATTGTTATAAATACAATGGAATAATTTAACGAATTATCTGCACTAGTAACGACATGCTGAAAATAATTTACGATCATAAATAAATTCATTTTAATCTTGCCACAAATAAACGTTTTCCAATTCTGTGCAATGTGCCACACGAGATTTTATATATCTCAACCCTCTTTCGAAAAAAATGTGACGTTGGAACGATAAAGAAGACGCTTTTCCCCGATATCGTTTTGATAGAGAACGCATGCATAATATGAGGGCATCCGACCACAAACTGGTAGAGATAACATAGAAGATAACAACGTTACTAATTAATAACGTGGGATTATATGGTAATTGAGATAGTAGTTTATGGGACCGATTATATGCGGGTTGATTATTGAAATAATACCATAAACACACCAACTTGTACTATTTTGATACATTTCACACATTTACTTCATGAAATTCGATATGGAAAACGTCTAGTAGGGAGTTTACAAGAAGACCTGTAAATCGAACGTAGGGAGTCGTAAATTCTTCTTTTTATTTCACCGTTTTATTAGAAATGGGGGTAGATAGTTGAAGATCTCTTTTATATAGGTAGGGTTTGGTTACGAAAACGAATGGAATGCGGAAAATGCTACATTATTGCAAATGCTTTGTAATTATTGGCATTGAAACAGCTGGAATTTTTAATCGCCTTCTAAAAAATTCATAGAAAATGAAAGCTTGCAATCAGCAAGTCTTATTACTAAATTTCTCAAGTCTTGTAACTTCCGTGATTTATTTTGTGAATATTCTAATGATTGTTTGATAATGTGGCTCCGTTTGGGGTTAATTGTCCCAATATGGCGTACGTTTGTAGAATCCAACTTTTGGGATTTCGGACCCTCCGGATAGCTTCAGCGTGCAGAAAATCTCGCATCGGACCATAAATAATCGCCCTGTGCGCATGTAAATGAAGGCAATAACATTATTGTAAATGCAAATGGGTCTCGCGTAAATCCATTAGACGCGACGGCCGCCGATGGCTCTCGAACAAACGTTGTTTTAGTTTGAACTCGGTTCTAGCAAATTGCTACAAAGTAACTGATCTAATGTTGTTTCATAAAGCCTGAACTGGCCGACCGCACATCTGTCGCGAAAGGTAATGCGATTTACAGACACCAGAAGGGAAGCTATCAAATTGCTTAAGCTTGAGGGCACCAGAGGATTACTAAGAATATCATGTTAGGCTGTAAAAATTAACATTGGCAATGATGTTAAACGCTTGAAAGAGGCTCAGAGGAACAGGTGCAATATTTAGTATAAAATTATAGGGAATTTAAAATTAAAAGTTATCTTTTCATGTGGGTGATTGGGTTTTTGGTTTAGAGCTAAGCGCTACATTGCAAACTTTACGCTGTTATAAACACAACCACTGACTGATAAGCAGGTAAAAACTTTTCTAATTAATCGATTAAAACTTCTTTACGATCCTAAGTTGGTGATAGTTAAAGTCGACCAAATCACTGACTTTAATTGGTAATTAATTACAGACTAGAAACTAACTTGTGTTGTGAGAAGAGAGGAAGATGACGACTGAAACTCTGTTTCCACTGATTTTACAGATACTGATGATGACATTAATAATTACTATTTATCTAACACAGGTGATGATGCCACTAGATTCATATTCTAATTAAACAAAATTAATTGCTTCGTTTATCTCTGTTGATTTACCAATTTTTAATTATTTACAAACAAGAATATTGCATTTTGATTTATAGAATTTAAAATAAGTTAGATTGAAATTTCACTATTTATAGTCTCAGAGTTTTCCATCAAAAATATAAACGAAATTCCGAACAATTTTATGTTATTTTGCTCGTTTTGTTGATACGCTGATACGAAAAATTGTGTTATCGTTTGATGAAGTCTCTTCACCTTGTTATTGATCAAAGTAATATTAACAATATTTGCCGATACTTTTTTATTACTTACAATAAGCAAATATGACTCAGTGAAAAGTTATACTTACATAAATTTTGTAAACTAAACGTAAGTACATAACGCAAAAATTAATTCTGGACAAAATCAATTAAGGATTTTCGACAAAAATTAATGCTTCTTATTACGAAAGTCAATATTAGATTAATTTTTTGTATAATTTTTAATAGCAAATTTGCTACAGGAAAGTGCTTTTTGGAGAAAGTGTACAGGCTGGGTCAAATTCGATGTCCGAATAGGAGATCTCGGTATGTATTAAAGCTAGAAAAAAACTGATGGCACATTAAGCAGCAAATTAATCAAATTATCGTTCACTGACACCAGCTAGCTATGATTTGGATGCACCAAAATGATACAATTTTCATAAACCATTTTACAGAAGAGAAAATACATATATTTTCGAAATAAAAAAATGCTTTTTTTAAAAATATAACAGCCAACTAGAATTTGTATTGAAAAAATATAACTTTATGTTATAACCCAAATATGGTAAATTGTAATAAAAAACTGATTAAGCCATTGCATTATACTTAAAAAGTTGCCTTAAGAATGTTCAAATCATTTTTCGATATTAACTGAATGATCAACAATTCAACAAAAAATCAGTTTTTGCTAATAGCTTTAAAACAAAATACGATTGGTGATTTTTGTTTTCACTAATGAAAATATCTTTAAAAAGTAGATCGAGAATGTGCCATCAATTTTTTTCTAGCTTTGATACTTACCGAGATCTCCTATTTGGACATCGAATTTGGACCGCCCTGTACATACAGGATATTAGAAGTGTTTAGAGAACCGAAAACACTGAATTTTTGCAAATGGGTATAGAATCAATTGATCTATCTAACTAAAATATTTGCAAAATAGTAGCACTTCTGTTTATATAGGAAGTAGATGTCAACTTTGTAATTTCAAATGGAATGGTATATTTTTCATATTTTTATTAAATTTTAGATACAATTTCAAAACTACCTGTATTAAAAAAAACTGACATTGAGTCACGTGTTTTTGGGAAAATACACAATTGAATGATTTCTTAATGAAAAACATACTTTGCTTCAAAAATGATCATCTAAGTGAGCTATTGGAGTTAAGACTTGACATTCGTACGCTAGTTGGAAGAACCTTTACAAAGTGTAAAAATGTTAGTGACACTGGTCACTAGGTAAACAATCATTTTATTTGAATTTTTGAATTTCGCCATCACAAAAGTGATCAAAACTCTTTTTTTTTTAAATAGAACACTCTATATCTAAATACATAGATAGATAGAGACAAAAATTAAAATCACACACTTATCTAAATTTGATAAATTATGAGTCAAATGTCAATTTAAGAAAGTGTGTGATATATCAATTGATAGAAAAATTTTATCTCTATCCAACTATCTATTTAGACATAGGTTGTTCCATTTGAAAAAAGAAAGATTGTGATGTCAAAAATAGTTACCATAGTAACCAATGCCACTAATATTTTTATCAGGTAAAGTGTTTTCCAACTAGTGTATGGATTTGAAGCTTTAGCTAAAATTGCTTACTTAGATAATGATTTTTAAAGCAAAGATTTTATTTTCTCAAAAACATATAACGCGATGTCAATTTTTAATATCCGTTAATTTTTAAATTTCATTTAGAATCCAAAAGAAATACGAAAAATATACTATTCCATTTGAAATCACAAAGTTGACACTTACTTAAGTGCTACAATATTGAAAATATTTTAGGTAATTTAATACCTTTTCTGGTTCTTCGAATATTTCTAATAGAGCATCATTTACTTTCTAGCAAAAACTTTCTGATTGTAAACACATACCGGTAAGTTAGTTATAAGTTTTAAGATTTCTTACCTGACATTCCTAATAATTACTCGAAACGTCTAGGATTATTTTAGATGCACACCTGGACCCTCTTTGGTGAAGAACCCTAGATTCAAGCGAACATCGCTGGATTTTCTCTAATAGTTTGGTCACTTCCATCACATATTTAGTTAGTTCTGACTCCATTAAAAAAAATCACACGGATCTAAGTCTATAAACTTAACAAGTCGAAGCACAAGACCGAAACCACTTTTCATCAAAAATATTATTTAGCCAGTTTGTTACGTCTCTTGTAGAATATCACATCGCGTAGCCAAGAGCACAGTAACACCATTATACATAAATTCGGCATTAGAAAAATTGACCATTTTTAAATTAATAATAAACAAACGACGGATCACTGCACAAATACTAATTTGTTAACACAGGCGATCACACTGGCGATATCAAATAAAATAAAGATAATTTTTTGCACGAAAAGTCAATTCGAATTTGACACAAAAAACAATGTTTTTTTTATGCTTTACTATCACTTTCAATATCAAACGCCTCGCTCAAATAAATAAAGAGCAGACAAACCTTGAAAAATAAATGCAATTTCCAAAAATGTTATAAGGAAAAATTGTTCATAATTATGAGTTTTTTAATGGGTGTTTTTATCCACGTGGACTTCCATAAAACTTTGTATATAAAGCTTGTCAGTAAATACTTATCGAAAGCAGTTTGTAAAAGGGTTAGCGGTTTCCAGAGGATTGATTATCAGGAATTTTAAACTGTGGCGATTGCGCTGCGCTTTTGGCGTCTTTAAGATTCTTCTAACGTTTAAGTCCAGTAAAAATGTTAAAATTTTACTTGAATCTTCTCATAGATCAACTAAACAAAACACGGGGTATAATTATGTAAAATGCAAACCTGTTATGCCTCGGCTACAAAATAAAATAATGAAACTGTAAATAATAAAAGGGAAGATAATTTCGGCAACTTTAGTTCAGTAAACTCTAGAAGACTGATACATTTGAAAACGCTATGTGACTGTATTTTTATAGATAACAGACCATTTTTATTAATCCCAAATTTTTATCCTTTTTTTGAGTCATTATGGTGTCATTATAGATATGAAATATGAATTCTAAAATTAAGTCCTCTTGTTATAGATACACCAGCACATGCCAACCATTAACGTAAAAAATCCTCTTTTTTTCGCCAGCTCAGCCTGAAGCGTTGTGTTTTTGGGCGTTTGAGCGATGTACGAGACCTTTTATAATGGACAGAGCTGTAAAAAACGATTTTTTTTTTTAGAATCCAGTCAAACTGTAAAGAGACATTCAATCATTAATTTCTTATAAAAAGAAATCTAATAGAAATGTCGAATTTGGATGTAGATTTCAGTTATTAACAATAGAGCATGAACAAGGATGACCCTTAATGAAAGTGAACTGAAATAACGAAGCAATTGTGTTGGATAGTATAGCAATATTTGAGATAATTAAACGGGTAGAGTCTATTAACTGTTATGCTTCTATATTCCGTGTATAACACAACATAATTCTATACAAAATTGTTCTCGTGTAAGTGATATTGTACACGAGAAATGAATAGAAGCAACGAACTAAGAAGTAACATTAAAAATTTCATCTAGCTTATTGTTTATTCAAAAACATGTTATTTTTGTTTTCTATCTTCTCGGCTAAAGCTTCCTTCCGCGCCGCCATAAAGCTATCGTTCCGTATTTACAGCAGATAAGTTTTTAACCACCACGAAAAGTGGATTTCGTGTAGAACGTATCTATCTTCTTTTTTCGGGTACGAGCGCATGATTTATTTCGACTGTACCATTAGTGAATATCCAAAAGTTGGCCCGTTAAATGTTTCTGCCTTGCTTGCTCTGAATCTCGCATCCGTTATTCCGGCATGTGAGTGGCGGCGATGGCCGCGTTTCCGTCCCCCACTCTAAATACTCCCACTGGACTCGACTTCCCGCCGACTTCTTTCTTTTTTTTTTTTTTAATAGACGCATCTAACTGCCTTCGAATAAGTTTTTCTACAAAACGAATTGCTCTTCTTTTTCCAGTCTTTTGAGTGCTGGAAAATTGATTAGAGAGATCTTGTTTGGCGGTGTAGAAGATTTGAATGGTTGATACGTTTGTACAGCAAACAGTTCAATTAATTCATCACTGCTAGAGTGGCCAGAAGTGGTTGGCTGAATTGGCTATTGCAGGAAATCGACGAGATACAACAAGACGAACTTTCGTTTTAAAACTAGTTTAACAACACACTTAAAGATAAAACCAAAGATGGTTTCATTTCATCTGAGATTTTTTTTTTATTTTCTAACTGATTTTCCAGCTCGATAACATAGTGCCAAATTTTCTACATAGTGTGTGGATTCAGAAGAAATTATATTGCTGATGAAGCTTAGCAGCTTCTTCATTAAGGCGCTTTTCTTTTTATTATGTTCTTAATAACTGGAGTCTAGCACATTAAGTCTTGTCCTAAATTGGCAAAATCATATTTTGGTAAGATTTCTTTTATTCACTTAAAATATTTGTGGTAATGAGAATCAATTATAACTCAAAAATCAACATCAAAAATTAGCGACTTCAAATGAAACTCAGACTTTAGATTATGTTTTGTTAAATTTTTTGGACATATCAAAAAAAGTTAATCAAGTATCTTTTCAAAGTGGAGTTTTGTCGTCACTTCGGCGTATTTGGCTAATGTACTTATCCTCTTCAAATCTCCAATAAGCCTGCAAGAAATCCAAATACATTTCCCTTTTTCAGCTCTATCTAGGAAAAAAAGCAAACTAGTTTAGTATGTGCAATTTGTAGTAAGCTATCCCTCAAGCGTCGATATTCTCCGGAAATTAAATTCGATAAGTAATTAAAAAAAGCTTTACCGATGTTCATTCCAAGCTCGCAGAAAAATTGTGCATATAACTGCGAGCATAATAAATTTCAGAACACTTAATTGAAGAATGTTGTTTCTAATTTCCACAAGAGCTCGTCGAAAAGTTTTAATTAAGTGGTAATGAAAAAACTTTACGGGAAATGGTACAGTATGGTATTATTTTTTGAATTAATTAATATTCTCGTATTTATTCGACTCAATTAAAATGAATATTTTTTTTTTTGAGTCTTGAAGGAAAAAGTTTCACTCCATAAAAATATCTCTCTTTTCACCATATCGCTCGTTCGATGTAAACTTCCGGACTTTTAACATCCTGTTTAATCAAGTACTTATTGAAGTAACTGTAAATTAAATCAGAAACAATCAGTTAATGTTGAAACGTCTAAAGAAACACAAGTTTTGTTTTTAGAATTATCAAAAGCTTAGAACTACTAGACTGTGTCTTTTAATGACTTCTCGTAAAACTCGCACATAAATGGAAGAACTCTAGAATTTATGAAAGAGAGTATTATTATACCCAAATACATCTCTACTAAAATAAAGATGTTCAGTTGATAATTTGAAACTTCTATCCAACTCGTGTCTTTATTGTTTTACTTTTGTATAGGTCTGGCAATGGTGCAAATTCTTCGAAAGTTAGTCTAATTATACAACTAGAAAGAACAAACACATGTGACAAAAGTTATGTCGTTTGAGAAAATAAATGCGATACACAAATTTTCACATTTTCCAAATACTTTGTTTCGTAAGTAAATGGTTTAAAAAATTGAGTCGATTTTTCAGGAACAATAACACAAAACGATGAGACATCGTATGTTAGTCTGAATTTCACTCACCCACACACATTATGACGCATATTTCCTTGATTGGGGTTGCAAATGCATTGCCTCCCTTGAGGGAGGAAATTTATACCCCATGGCCCACCGTCATTAAAGCCGAGCATTTACTTCAACGAATGTGGCATTATTCCGTTTTAGATAACGCCCAAATGGATACAATCAATCAGTTCTAAATTAAAAATAAAAACTCGAACGAGGGAGAATTCCCAGATTTGCACTCTCACAAAAATCATTTCAATTGTGAACTATTAATGAACAATTGAAAAAATTGCAAAATTGACCTTGAACAGAATATGGGCCACAAAAGTCGGCTTTAATTTGTATAATTTTGCTTCAATTGAAATCAGATCCCCAATTTTGAGCCAGTTTAAATGATGCCATCCCTTTTCCCAAGTAAACTTGTTTCTAATTAAGTCGCCATAAATCCACCCCCTATCGATTGTTATTCGAGTGCGGAAAGTGTATCATTTTCTCCAATGACTCCCCGAGCTCTATTTGATCCCTCGGCTTTGTCTTCGATGCATGTAATTTTATTAGTTGAAAAAGGTTAGTGAGTAATAACGATAAATCTGAGTCGATATCAATTCAACTTTGAATATGAACGTTGTAACTTCTTTCCCTTCTTTTTTTGTTAACACATCTATATAATCAAGAAGGGATCAAGTGTTCTGTACGAATTTAATGTTCGTGTGTTGTCAGCATTGCAAACCTACCACCATTGTTTGTGCCACTCCTCTTCTGGCAATTTGTTACTGTTCAAGCCACATGTTTGTTTCTTTTTGTCTCTCTGTTCTCTCTCTGAAAATTCGTTTCAGCAAACGATGGAGTGAACTTGTTATCTAAAGGGTGAAATTCTGAAATAATTGCACTCGAAACACGCTGCAATGGTATTTGCTTTTCGAGGATCATTATTCAGATTTTGCATTCAAGGATTGAGGCTTTTTCGAGGATTTTAGAATAATTATCACTTGTGCTAACGTTTGTGGTTGGAAATCACAACACAAATAGAAAATCTGATACACACAAAGAGTGTATTACATTGTTTTCAGCTTCAAAAAGTTTCAGTTTTTATCAATGAAGCAATGAAAAAATCATGATCATTAACACAGACGTCTTTATGTTTCATCTCAGCAATAGCCAAGATTCCTCAGAGATAGTCATTTAATCTGTGTAACATTCATCAGCAATTACGACAATTTTTAGCATCGGGTTTTTCGAAGCTGCTGGTTTGGCGCCGGTGTCGTCTGCCACGTTCTGGAGGCAAGCGAGAATTTATAGATTTGTTCTGGTTGAGACGGCCTTTATTAATGACGACCGATGCAAATGAACCGCTTGAGTCAACGTGACGCCGTTATAATATTATAAAATGCAATCTTAACACAAAACATACAGACAGTCATCGAAATAGATTTTTAAATTTAACGAGATGTGAAAAATGAAGAAGATAGAAAAATGCAACAAGGCTTTGCTGTTATGTAACGTGCAATCATCAATCATTGGAATATGACAACGCCGGGTTTACAGCGATGAAAAGAAAATAACAGTGAAATATTTTAAAACCTTTGAGACATTCTAGGTCTGGGGTGAAAATTGTTTCTTCAACTTTCAGAAATAAGCTTTTGGAAAAATAATACAAATCCAAACATTTTTATTTATATTTTCAGTCGAATAGAATTTCGATTATAAACTTTCAAAAGATGTTGTCAACTGACACTTATTCTTAAATTTCAAGAGAGAACAATATTATTTTACAATACCTTCAAATTTACTAAAATATAAATTCAAGAAACTCATTTGTAATTTGATCAAAAATTATTTTTGTTTTGTCTAGATTAAAAGCCGTAAAAATGGTTGTAATGTCGAACTTATTGGCATTGAGTTATTTAAAAAAATCTTTTGATGAGAAAAAGGGAAAGAATGGATCAAATTCTAGTGTTTTTATTTAAAGTTAAAACAGAAAATATAAACTGTTTTAAATTTTTTTCAAGACTAATAAAGTTAAAATAAAGCTTTCTGACTCTTTACACAAAGTTTCAAAATCTCACAGTTTTACGCACATTATCAAAAAGGGTATTTTATCAAAAGAACGAATGTGAATTTAGAACGAAAAAAATAAATAAAAACATTCCCATTTGAAAATTGTTTCTTGAACTTAAGAAAACAAGCTTTGGTGGAATAAAAATTAAATTTGGTTTTACTACTCGATTTGTTTTTATTTGTACTAACTTTATACTTGGAATTTACATTAAATATTTATAACTGAAACAAATTTAAATTTAATCGTTTTATTGAATTGAATTTTTTGTATTGGTTTAAAATTGTTCCGTATGTTTGAATGAATTAATCATTTGGAACATAATGACATTTCGCATTAATTCAAAATAGTTCCTATCGAAATAATTTATTATTCTTGTATTTACATTTCAGTGTTGGCCGTTTTTCATCATTTCTCATCCTCCGCAACTGACTCCAGTAGATATATTTCCTAAGCTTTTGAAATTCAATATTGTGTTTATTTATCATCCATTTTATTTTCGAACGATAGACCAATAACACTTCTCTCAAATTTCCAGTTCTTTGTGATTTCTTTCATTTTTTTCGGACGGAAAACATCCAACACACACACATATACACGAAAGAAAACAAATAAAATTTACTCTCTCTCGTATCTCTTTGTGAGAAAAAAATTCGTAATGAAAAGCGGTTTTCTTTTTAAAACTTTTGCTGAAATCGAAAGCTCAAAGGAAATGACCAAATGGTTGATTTATTTCTAGTCGCATTCTTTAATAGTCGTTCGAGTTAATGAGACTTCATATCGGTTGGAAACGTGTGAGACACGAGTCGTCTACACCTTCACGCAACAATTACACACGTGGTGTGCACGTTGTCTTGATGCCGATTAATTTCACAAAGAAATTTGTTTAATGGTTCACTTCCCCAAATGGATGATCTAGTCGATACTATTTCGGTTCACATCAAGACTTAAAAAGGAAATGTTTCTCAGCCTAAACGATAAATTATCAAACATCAACGTGTTCCTTTATTGAGAGAAATGTTCCCAACATTATTTCTTTAAAAAAATAAAGAAATCTGTCTCTTACAAACTCTAAAAACGTAAATTACTTACTTACGTCCAGAGGTCAGTAAGAAATTGCAAATCTTTGTAGAACTTTTACTTTTAAGATTTGCATTTTTAATGGAGCATTTTGAAAAATGATTTCGTGTGCGCAATTTGCACTGGAGCCTTTATTAAGAGAACAATGTATTATGAAAATGTTAGACAAAAGAACCCGGAACGGAGTCGGCGTGGTGACAATGGCGTGTGATGCTCGAGTGTTTCACAGCCGGCTGGATCCCATTGTGACCGATTATAAATGAAAATCTCAAACAAATGACTGTTGATCGACTAATGCCGTCCTTGATGACGTCATTCACGCACTGCTAATAAGCGATATTGAATGTAGGGGTAGTTTATGAGTTCGCCGCCCTTTCTATACGACAACATTATCGTCACTCGATCTCAATTTCTTTTTTAATTAGTCGATGTTAGTTTATTTGGATTTTCATATGTCAAAAATAATGGATGACATATTTGTCTCGTTGTATTGCGGCTTTGCAATTACGAAATAGTCACCTGCGCCTTCGATTGTCACTTGTTAGGAAAGTTTGCAGATGACGTTGAGTAAACAGATAAAATTTGATCTATTGATTTTCCCGTCGTTGTATAAGTTTTTTGTACATTTATCACGATTCGATCATGCGTTTCTTTTCATTAAAAAATATCATCAAATAATAAATGAAACTTGATATTTTAATTTAAATTCAAATCAATCAAAAATATTTGCATAACCTGAAAAAATGACCCTCCGTTCTAAATGCGACCGTTATTTTCTGGCGAAAATTGTATAGCTCAATTCTTTTGATGCAATATTGGATGTTTTGTACATCACTTTTTTTCTAAATTTACAATTCTGAAATTAAACTCTTTAAAGACTTTTTCTACAGTTGAAGTATAAGAATTTTTTTTTTTTTTTGTTTAGATATCCATATTTAATATAGACGCACGTGCATAACAAAACTTTCACAAACTGAATGTTTCAGTTATTCATAACGCGGAATTTGAAATTCTGGTCAGTGTCGACTCGTCAGATTTTTTTTACGAAATCAATCTAAAATCTACTAAAAAGATCTAACTAGATCTAACTAAAATAGTATATTGTTATATAAGAGCATAATCAAATTTTTCTAGCACGCGCAGTTTTAAGGACACGAGGCGTGACGATAAGTATTAAACAAAAATTTTTCCATTATCTACTGCGTATTAGATTCCTTGATTTGCAGTTACGGTTCTCTACAAATGCAATGTCGCCATTAAAATTCCATATGGGAATAATTTTTATTATAAAGGTTAGGAAAAATTTGATATAGAAATCAATTTTTTTTTTCAAATTAGATAATAAATGATAAAAATTTAAGCGGCGTTTGTTGGCAATATTATCATTTCTTGTAGAGAACAACAAATGGCAACAAATTTCTATACTGAATTTCGAAAAATTTTATTTGAAAAAGTTGTTTCTAATGCAATTTTAAGAACATGTGCACAATTTGAAGAGTCTTGGGTTAAATTTAAAGACATTTTTGGCGAATAATTCTATTCTTACAATATCAAAGCTTTCCAAACTGATGTAAATTGGTTTATTTTTAAAATATCCATTGTTACAAGTTACTTCCATAATAAATACTTTTCTTTAACTTTAATTTTTTCAAAATCTTAGTTTTAGTCACAGAAAAAATTGACATTAGCGGTGCAAAGTTTTGATAACTTTAACGTTTTCCTAAAAACATTCAAATGCAAAACATTGGCCAACATTAAATTAATGTAAGATTATAGGGAGACTTTCAGAACTGACAGTGGCTTAAGTACATCTCAGTAGATCTCAGTTTTCACACCTTTTCTGAATATCTACCAATCACAAAAATTTGTTTTTAGATATGGTCTTAAAATTAAGATTTAATTGGATCAAAGCCTATTTTGACAATTTTTACTTTACATGATACATTAAGAAGAAGTTCCAACCGACGACGGCCTTTAGACCCGAACCAGAACAATGACAGTTCATCAACCGGTCGCGAAAACCTTAACCAATTTATCAATGTCAAAATTATTAGAAGTTTGCATCTCTCATATCAATTTTTAAAAATTTTTTAAATTGCTAAATTTAGAAAAAAATATTATGAAAAAAGTTTGGAACGCTAAATATTCCAAAAATAACTAATTTATATTAGTTGGATGATTTTTGAATTTGTAAAAAAAGAATTATTTAAAAAAAATGCATAAAATCGCATTAGAAACATATTTTTCAAATAAAGTTTGTCCAAATTCTGACTAAAAATGTCATTTTCAATAATTCCCTGCAAGAAATGTTAAATTTGCTCAAAAACGAATACCGCGTTGTTGTCAAAATTTATAGAGTAATCTACTGCATCATTTAAAATTATTTTCAAATATACAAGGTGTCTCATGAATGAATTCTAACACAAACTTATGTTTTTTAAATAAAACTCTTATATTTTTTTTGCCTTATAAGGTTCAATTTTTATTTTATTAAAACAGAAACATATTCTTTCTAAAAATTTATTATACAAATACTAAGAACAAAAAAAAGTTTAGATTTTTTGATAATAAAATTTTTTTGGTGCATTGTGGCCAAAAACCTATTTTTTTAGATCATCTGAGTGATTATTAAATTGTCTGCTTAAAAAATTTTTATAATGATTCACGTCTATGAGTTTTGATTTTACCTTAAAATTGTTATCAGAAAATCTAACTTTTTTCATCAAACTGATAAAAATTTGATTTGCTTCCTGTTTTTACTTATTTATTTATTTATACAATAAATAAAAAAACGTGTTTTTGCCAGAAAATCGAATTGTTTCAAAAACCAAGCAAAACCATTTGATAAAATTCAAAGCTGTAACTGTTAAGGCAAAAAAATTATGTATTCCATTTCAAAAACATGCATTTGTGTTAGAACACCTGTATATTTGTATATAACTCTTGGTGACGCAGTAGATTAGTCTATAAATTTTCTGAATTTTATCATTTATTATTTTATCTTATCCATAAATGCTTTCTTGCTCGTTTTGCGTAAAAATAAAATATAATTTTCGGTTTGCCTAATGATACCGTAGTTTTTTTTTATAAAAAATGGTTGTTCCAAAGTGTGAAATATATTTTTTTTTATTTCTAAGAATTATAACTAACTCTGTACAGAGTGGTCCATTTTCGATGGTTTTCATAGGTTTCTCATATGTGAGGTGTTCTCTTGTGTGATCAAAACACAAAAAAAGAATGATACAAATTCAATGCTTTAATTAGTTCCAGGCTATTGTCTTTTCTTCATTTTTTTTTTGTATTTTCTGAAGAATGCTGCATTTTCTTTAAATCTGAACTTATTCAAAATTTGAAACATGTTAATAATTAAGATTTTTGTATAGAATAGATTGACACAACTAATTTTTTTTTTTTCAAGATATAAACCAAAGTTACATTTTTTCAAATGAGATGCTCAATTGGCCATGACATTAAAAATATTTATAATATAAAACCCATTCGGAATTAAAATCAATTGTCAAAGTGTTTTAAGGTTGGCAAAACATGTGTAGTTAAAATATATCAGTCAATGTTGGTTTGATTGCATTTCAAATTTGACAGTTGATTGTCAGTTGAGACAACGGTGACACTTCTTCTTCTTTATTCCTGGCTTTATTTAAACTGACACTTCACCAGTTTTACAAATAATCGTTGTATTTTTACATATCTACATCTTATAATTAATTTTTTCATGTCAAAATGTTCTTGACATAACCTCACTTAGTTGGGTTACTAGGTTTGGGAATATTTTATATATAGCTGTTCCGTAAATCTACATTTTAGGGTGGCACAGGTCGGTTTTCCAAAGAAATCTGACATTGACAATTGATTTTAATTGCAAATGGACTTTATATTTTTAACAATTATTAGTTTTTTTGTTGTAAAACTATAAAAAATCATAGTAGCCTTAGGAAGCAAAAAATCAAAGTCAAAATATCTTGTTTCTTTATTTGCAAATTAATCAATTGAGCATTTTTTTCCTAAAGTATCAAAGAATACTAAATAGAAAAATAAAAAAATTAAACTATGAGTGTATTGAATTTTATCAATGCAAAGCACAAATTTTCTTGAAGAAAAATGAAAGAAAACATTGCTTTTTTAGGATATGAAGCAATGAAAATTTTGAAAAAGCATAATTCAATTTTGTTTTTTGTTTTTTTTTTAATTCATAATCTTCCTTAATACTACTCTATCTAAAAAGTTGTAATTATGAGTTTATTTCTCGAAATATTTCTGAGACTCTTTCTCCTCCCAAAGGTGAAAGTTTTTTGTGTTTTTTCAATCTGATAACGAAAACTTGAATTTTTTTCAATATTTTTTTGAGAAAACATACCTTAACTATATTTTTGTAAACCAAAAAAAAAAATTTTTTTCAAAATCATGGCCAGCTATGCATTCCATTTAAAAAATGTAACTCCAATTGATATCTCGAAAATAAGAAGATATAAAGAATTCTCAATTACATTTTGAATAAGTTTGAAAATAAAAAAGTTACAGCATTCTATCGAAATCTCAGAAAAATAAAAAAGCGCTGTAACTTCAACAACAGCACAAGACTAATGAGAGCATTTAATCTGTCCCAAAACAACTAGAATGAGAATGTATCAATCGTTTTTTTGTGTGATGTTCAGATATATGAAAACCATCGAAAATGAACCATCCTGTACATTTGTAATCAAGAATTGTAAATATATATAAAGCGTTGTTTTAATTCGCTCAGACTGCCACCAACAAAGACATCTGTTTTACCGCATATGTCACACTTAATTAAATCTGAAATTCAAACTTTTCAGGAAAAAACGTTGGTTTAATGTTATTATGACACCCAAGTGTCTTTTTCCCATCCATCAATTTGACATTAATGGCAAACATTTCCGATAATATTAAGAATCTTTTATATTATGATCTTTGACTCACTTTCCAACTTCCATCAGTTCGTTGTTAATTAAATTAAGAAAAATATTTAATAGCGTTGTAGTCAAACAAAAGGAGTAAAATCAAATTCCCTCAAGCTTTAAATTTGAAACTTATTCAATCAAACAATAAAGTACATAAATTGAAGTAAAGCATCTTTAAAATATTTAATCCAAAAAGTTTTCTTTTTAGCTAAACTGTTTATCAAGAGAAAGGGGAAATATTTTTTTCCATTATTCACATCCTTTATCTACCCGAACAACTGTTCCGAGTGACTTTATCTCACTAATGCGTGTAAATACATCTCGTTGAAAGTTTTTGCCGTAATTCCGATTAGACCAGTGTATATAATATTCGTCGTTGTCACGCTATTATTCACAAAAAGGCCCTTGTAGATTGCCCTTTCCAATTTCCGTGTCTCGTATAAAAACTGTATTCATGCATGGCATTGCCACGGCCCAACAGCTGCACAATTTATTATTCGAAACCACAATAAAGTTTTGCTGTTGAGATTTTGGCGGTGCTGTGTTGAATTGAACACGTTATGGATGGTTGTTTTTTAAAAGTAAGAGAAAAGTTTGCAGGGAAAAGTCCTATTCAACGTTCGAATATTGATTTCAAATAAACTCATGTAAAGTGGAATTGGGAAATGTGAAGACAGAACAAAGAAATTTGAGATAGGTCAATGATAAAAGTGGTTAAGTGTTAATAAACATTTTATTGAGAATAAATTGCAATAAAGAGGAGTGTGTATCATGTTGCGATTATGAATAGTTGTGCAACCCGTTGCGACCCCTATGATAATAAATGATTAGAAATGGCCTATAATAAAAGCGCCGTGGGAGATGAATAACATGTTATCTTTTAGGAGGAAAACAGATGTCAATGATGGCGTCTAATTTGTAATTTATGGTGATAATGCTCAGACGTGATAATACCAAGTCCGGGATTACTTTCTTCATCTGAGGTAGAAATATCGCACAAAAAATATTCCCTTACTCCTAAAATAAAATCACTTTTATTCTACGAAGATTCGAAGAAGAAAGTTTTGCAGATTTAATATTCCATTGACGAACTTTGGGAACGAATATTTATATTCATTGTACGACTAATGGACTCAAAATGATTTTCGATTTTTTTCAAATAGAAAAAATGCAGATATCCTGAAAAATACTAAAAACAATAATAGATTTTTTTTCAGCGTTATATATTATTTTTTAATCAAGTGCCAAATTACACACACTATCTGAATATATTCAACTAAAACTAAAAAATTATTCATGACCGGGCTTCCCAAGAGAATCAAGATCAAAATTCATACAATATCCTCTGAATCGTCACATGTCTGGTTTTATCACTATCATCAGCGTCAAAAGTGACCATCCTTCAGACCCTTTCTGAATAATAAATTGTGGTCAGAGCTAATGGTTGTGGAATATTCTAATAAACACTCGACTATTGATCTTCTAATAGGAGATGAATTTTTCACCTCAATTGTAGCTTTTACATTTTATCGAAACACAAACTTGTAGCAGGATTTATAGCTAGACTATAATACTTTCTTTGTAGCGGTTGTATCAAAGTTCAAGCGTACTTTTATTGTGATGGAATATGTAACAATTTCACAACTATGTGACGTAAAAAGAAATATCTTTGAAAAGAATTAGAGAAATTATTTTTTTATTGTTTGCTAAATTTCATAAATAAATAAACAATGTAGATAATACTTTCATTTACTATTCCTTTAAGCAACAATTTATAAATACATTTTTGCTTCTATGTAATTTGATATTCACCTTGTGTATTGGAAATTATACCAATAAATGTCCGCTTCTTTAAACGACCCATTTTTTTTACGGTTTTATTTTATTCATGTATTTTATTATATTTGTTGTGCTTTTTATTATTGTCCTCTTGAATATAGAATAAATAATCCCCATTAGAATACAATAAAAAATTCACAAAGGTATTTATTATATTTGTTGTTATTATTATTATAATTATTGTTGCTTATAAGAGATACCACAAAAAATACATTCACAGAATTCTCGTAAAATGTTATGGCAATGCAAATACTAACATAATTATCTAACACGTATCAATGCATATAAAGAGCGTTTTAATACATTCGTTGTAGTGCGGTAATACAGATGTCCCACGACGGTGGGCGTCTAATCATAACTCAGAAAATACTAATAGAATACTACTGAAAAGTTGGTAACGTATTTTTTTTGACATGCTCTATTTGACTACAATATTTGCAAAAATCTGACACTTTCTGTTATACCGGAAGTAGACCTCAACTTTCTTATTTTAGATAGAACATCTTTATTTTTCTACGTTTTTGAATTCTGCGGCGTATTTTAAGTCACTTTTGTACCAACAATTTTTTTCCTAAACTTAATCATTTTAAAGATATTAGCAACTTTAATTGAAAAATGACAGATGTAGAGTTAGAGGTAATCAGTAATTGCGACTAAGCGGCTATTTATTTTAAAATAGTCTTTTGGCATTTTATAATGCAACATTTTAGAAAGTAAACCTCACTAAAAAATTAAACCAATATTCTACAGGATGTTCAAAAAATATATTTGAATATATATATATATATATCAATTTTATATAAGGTTTTCTATACCTAAACCTTGAAGTTTCTTATTTACTTTTTACTGCGTAGTGAAACGTCATAATTACACTCTCAAGAAATAAAAAAAAACTTAGATCATTTTTAATACAATAATCAACTCTAGCCTTTTTGACAACTCTTTGAAGCTAGCAGGGCTAAGAATAACACTGAAATAACATTTTACTAGACAGAAAACAATTTTTCTTAATTAAATAAAAAAATGTCTCTATTTTTTAAACTAAAACTAAGGTCTTCCATTTGAAATTTTGAGTTTTGACAACATTTTCTTATCAGTTTTCAAATGTATTTTTTAAATACCCTGTAGGAGATCGGTTCAATTTTTTAACTGGATTTACTATCTCAAGACTTGCGTTATAAAATGCCAAAAGACCATTATGAAATTGATAATCACTGATACCTTTAATTTTCAAATAGAATTACAGATATCTTTAAAATGGTTGACTTAGAAAAAACTTTTGGTATAAAATTAAAAAATGTAAAAAAATATAGAGTTTCCCATTTAAAATAAGAAAGTTGAGGTCTACTTCCGGTATAACCGGAAGTGGTACATCCCTAAAAACATTTAGAAAAACCTCGATGCTAAATTTTCAATAGTATGCTATCAGTATTTTTTGAGTTATAAATAGACGCCCATCGTTTTGGGATATCCTGTATTATTTTACAGGTAAATTCAGTAAGAGTTTGTACAAAAATTATGTAAAATATTATAGCTCTTTCATGTATGGACTATATTCTAAATTGCTTGTGTAAATAATTGTTTGCAGTCTAAAGATAATTAGCATAAATTCTATACTAGAAACTTGTGCGTAATTATTAAATTTGTAGACCTAGAGCTAGAGCTTATACGCTAGAATAACTTATAACTATGGAGCAGTATCAAGCTTTGAAAAAAATGTAGAACAGTCAATAAAAATTGTTCAAAATTTGAAAACAAAATGCAAAATTAGCTTTAATTAATTAAATAATCACGACGATTTTTTCGCATTTTCTTTCCATTATTTTTTATCGAATTCAATAAAAAAATTTAATAGTAAGTCAATAGATAACAATCGAGATTATTCCCTGTCTAATAAATATAACCCGATCATTTCAAAAAAACGCACATTTCTTCAAAACCGAGTGTATAAACTCAGTCTATTGGAAGTAATACTTAAAAGCCATTTTCACCAACTGGAAACGTTTACCTATAACTTATTTCAGATTTTCTGAGATGTCTGAGAATCTCTACAGAAATTTATATATTATTGGACTGAACATTGATTCTGCAACTTTAACAAAAATTCATAATTTCTCATAATGAAAAACTCGGCACGTAATTATAAAGCATCACTTTTTTGCGTGATTCTTACAAATTTTCAAAGCTTCTCAAAAAAAGCAATTATTTTTTTGTATGTTTTCAATATAAATTGATGGTAAAAAATGTACAAAAAAATGTGCAGATTTTTGAAACTCCTCAGTCGTGAACATGACGCACTTTAATTACTCTCTTTTTTTAGATAACAAGATTTTGACGTTTTACGTTTTATCTTAATGGCGATTATTTATATTCCTCGTTGAACAATTAAAAAAGTAATAAATAAAGTTTTTTTATTTACTAAACCAAAAAGCTATCCGATTTTGACTGTTAACACTTTGTACAGTCATTTACACTTTATAATATTTATTTTTCTTTTATTGATGTTATCATTATCACAATAAATTACGTACAAATGTTTCTGGATGCAAAAATTTTGCAATGAAATATTTATTTTACAATTTAACTTTGTACCTTGAAACATGAAGCAATACTGCAATGTAATATTTAAACTATGATAAGTGATAAGTGTTTTCTAAGCATCCGATTCATCAGTGAGATGCTTCTTTTGAACTTTGCCGTAATTTAATGCTTTGAATTTTTTAACACAAGGAAAAACCCCTGTTTTTACTTACTAATTGTCAAGAAAAATTTGTTCTATACAGTTTATAAATTTATGAAAATTCCAGAAAATGTAGCTAATATATTATCTGCTTTGCATTTCATGCTTACGTACCCGTCAAAGTTTCGGTTAAACAGGAAGTGATACCATCATATCTTATTCAAGATAGAGGTAGTTATGTTTGTTTTTAGACATTTGCATTTGCTATTCACTTTTACTTCAAACGATGAAAAAAATTCTTTGGAAAACTGTGTGTATGAAGTAGATAAATTGTTCTAAGAAATAAAAATATTTCTAAAGTCAGGTTTTAAGAATTAATGATTTTTTTTTATAACTCTCTATATAAATTATTCTCTTTGATTTTTTCCAAATAATAATTTTACGTTTTTGAAATATTGAAACAAAAACTGATATATCTTGATACGTTTTTGCACCCTTCAATAGAACCCTTTTTTTTCAGCAGGAAATCATTACGTTCAGCAGTTTCCCTAGAAATGGTGATATTTTTATATGTTTGTTTTATGTCTTTAGTTGATTTCAATAGTAGAGTATTGATAAACAATTCAATAGCTATTTATTTGCTGATAATTAAACATTAAAACCAAATAGTTAATAATTATTTGTGCAATAAAATTTCAAGGTTTAGTTCCTGACGTAAATTACATTGCAAAGTAGGTATCTGACTGTACTTATATTTTTTAATTAAACCAATGTTAAAAAGAAAAAAGGGAAAATTCAAATAACTTCAGTTACTTTTCTCTGAATTATAAAGTTATAAATTACTAATGTAATATTAATTAATAAAGATAAATGTATATAACTGAATAAATCAACTAAAAGGATTTAATCAACCTCACACAGAATTTTTCCATTTTTATTTTTATAAATAATTTTCTGTTTGATCTTTAAAATAGAAAATTTTTCCTCTGAATCTTTTGACAAAAATTTACTGGATGCTTCAACAATTGAACAATACTCCAATCAATCGATTTATTAAGATATTATCTATACAATTATTGTCAGGATGACATCAATAATGTAATGATTCATCTTTAAAAAGTTTTTCTTCTATATCTATAAAATTTATCTTTCAAAATTGAAGCCTAGAGTTCGAGGAATTCAACATACTTTCTATCTACAGCCATAGAAATAATACACTTTTACGCACTAATAAAAATAAGTGTTAATTTTACGTCAGTGTCGTCAATTCTAATTGTTCCGTTTTTGCATATTTTAAATTAATTTTGATATTTGAATTAATTGCGTGGATGTTCCTTACTGAAGTCATTTATCAATTATTAGCCTGAATATATAAAAATAATAAGTTTGATGTCATTATTAAACTATAATTATTGGTTTATTTAAAATCAGCACGTAAATATTTTTTACTCAAAATCAACAATTTAATATCTGAAAATAATCTCTCATGAATAAATATTTTGTGTTTTTATATGAAAGCTAATAAGCGCTTGAAATTTGTATAATTAAACCTGTATTTGCCGAGATTTGGGATTGTACTATTTAAACAAACTTTGTAGGTTTTCTTTTTTGTTAGCTCGAATATTGTTCTTCTTTATGAAGTCTTCTATTCAGCAAGTTTACAGTCGTAAAACAATATCGATAGAAAGATTGCTTTTGGAATTTTTGATTTGTTGAAAGATACAGTAACTAAAATTCCTACTCATATATTCAAATTTAGATTGATTTTGGTCTATTATTCTATACACAGGGATAATTACTCCTGATATTAAATTTTTATCTAATTTGCGTTATAATCAAAATAGATTGCAAGAGGCGGTTTGGTATGGTAAATTTTAATAATATTGCACCTTACTGCGAAATTAATGATGGTTTCATTAGTATTTACTGTCATCATCATTATTATTTTTTTTTTTTAATATTATTCTACGTTGGGCTCGGTGTCTCCAAATAGTGTCTTTTGCTACAAATAGAATTTTCTATTCTACTAAAAAATTTTTCTTATGATCATCAAATTAAAAATGTTTTATATAAGATTCTTTGAACTTTTTAGATTTTCTTCAATATTTTAATTTCTTATTTATGATTTTGAAAAATCTCTATAATTTTAATAAGCTATAGATTTTTTAGATACTTCTGATTTTTAAAATTTATTAATTTTTTAGATGCTTCAGATTCCTTAAACTCTTTAAATTTTTTTATGTTTCTATCTAGATTGATTTTCAGTGCTTTTGAATTCGATAGATTCTCTAAAATTTTTACATAATTTTATCAGATTCCTTAGCTCTCTTTTTTTGAATTATTAGAATTTTCACTTGTACATAAATTTCTTAAATTTTTTCAAGTTGTTGAAATCTCTTTCATTTTCTAACTTTTCCAATTTTTAGATTCTTTGAATTTTTCTCAATTTATTTGGGATTTTTCAAAACTCTTCGGATTTTCGTAAATTTTTTTCAGAAATCAGACTGCACATGTTCTGATGTCCTGACTAGAATGGATAAATGGTCTAAGTGATAAAGGTTGTTGAATGCTCGTTATACATTAAATTTATTGTTCTTTCATTTTTAATTACAATCTGATAAATAACTCAAATATGAAATATTAATCTTGTAGCATCTGAAACCTTTGTGATTTTTTATCGGAGAAATAGTTCACAGAATTTTTAAGATCCAAGTATTTTTTCAAAACAACTTTTTGTAAATTTTAATTAAAAATAAACAATTTGTAATGATTTTATCAACTAGCTGTTATCTTCGATAATATTGATAAAGATTTCTTCCAAGATAGAGTAAATCAGTCAGAAAATATTTTTAAACTTGTCGTAAATGATTTTGAATATTTTTAAAAATGCATAATTTTTTGTATCAAAATAATGGGCATTTATGGCTGTATTCAGTTTCTAAGAAACTTTCAGTGAAACTTTAACCAGCGTCCGGTTCTAACAAGTCTAAGCATGTTTCAAGAAAGCCTTGTTTTCTCAGTTTTAAACTAATTTAAAGTATTCCATAGAGACCTCTATTAAAAGTTAACAAGTTTTTTGTCTTGTATGTGAAAGCATTTCCATACTTCTCAAAAAGTGAAAAATTTCGTGAATATAAAAAATTTAATCAAATCAACCACCTAACTTGTTGAAGAATTTCAATTGAACAGATCACTCTATTTACTATTGGTGCCACTTTTCGATAGAAAATATAAAAAAGAAATGAATCAACGAGTTCAAATCATGGAATCCCTTCTGTCTACAATAGCTTCTACTCAAAAAATCGTCTGCCAACTCTTCCAAGTTAATAATACTTTTGCACCTCAACTGTCCCAGCTCTATTCTGGGCCAGCAAAAGACCCGACATAGGTAAAATTCTAAGCACTTCGTAGACGTGCCGAAAGATATCGTAAATGCTCGTACCGTAAGCGCATAGCACAGTGAACAACGTTATCGTTCAGTTGCGTACGGAATATAGACTATAGAGGTTTGTACTTAGTCTTTCGGAGTGTTAAATCATTATAACACGAAACACATATCTTGACTTAATGTTTTAAAGTGCATTGTGTTCAAATGCAGTGTCCATACGATGTGATTTATTTGTTTTAAAACTTTCCACACATTATGGTTGATACCAATTGTATTATTGAAGGAACTGTTAAATTTCGCGACGGAAAAAAGGTACATAATTAAAGAAGTTAAATTAGTGATAGCAGCTGATAAAAAACGAGTGATTGATATATGTTACCTGACGCAAAAAGTGTTACATTATAAAGCAAACACTCCAGGAGGTGATAATGGCCTTTGAATAATGGAAAAGTGAAATGTCTTCCTCGATTGAAGTTTGATCAAGTTGCAACAGAAATTCCGGGGAACAAAGGTTTCAAATTCAAGGATAAATTCAAAACTTAAAATTATTATTTCATACTAACTGCACTGGAGTTTTTTTCTATAGAAAATGTTAAACAAACTTGACTTTTGCAAATATTGGTGTCAAGTGACGTGAGATTTAAAAGTGACGTCAATATTACAAAGAATTATGTAAAAGTGTTGATTTTGCGGAAAGTAAAACTAGAAGTTCCAATTTTGTGACCATGGACTATGCCATCATCATTATCGCAATTACAATCGATTAAAAAACAACAATAGTCGACTAAAAGTCAAGTCTTGAATTTTTTTCTTCTTCCAAAGTTTGTAATACAAATTGCATGTGATTTAATTAATATCACTTCTTCGTCCGTCGCAGGAAATCCAATATTATGCAAAAACTTTACAAAGTCGAAGCCATTAAGTATTTGAAAGAAGTATTGAAGTTCGGAGAGGGGGTTGGAACCGTTTTCACTAAATTGGAGATTTCTTTATATTTCGCGCTGTTTATAATTCCAAATCCGAAATAGAGGCCGATAAATGAATATTGAAACAGGGAGTGGGAGGGAAAATTTAGACGAAAGCTTGCATATAAAAAAGAGCTTTTAGAGTGGAAAGATAATAGTATTATCTTGGCTCCGAAAAAGTACGAGAAATTTTTTTCACCTTTTTTGGGTTTATATTAGTAGGCATTAACTTTGATGGTTATTGTCGACAAAAAGTTGAGTGATAGAACGAGATGTGAGGAAAGATACAATTTGTGAATTTGTTTCCACAACTCGGAAACTTCAAATGGCGCCAATTAAAACTTTCATTTTTTTTTTACTTTTCTCTTATAAAGGGAATTGACAGCTGGTTGTTTTCTAAAATTCAGGAATTTTTAAAATTACATTTTTTCTCTTAATCAAACGCTGCCATCTATTTTAGCTTGGACTATACCTGCACAAAAACGAAATATTGAAGGGGGAATTTTTTCCAACTTGAAAACTTTAAATGAAGTCAATTTGAAACTTCTGGATAGTAATAAATCAACATTATTTTGGCAATTTTTATATACGAAGTGAATCATAAATGTAAAATTTAATCGACTACCGTAAAATTTCATTATTTTTTTTATCAAATAATTGATTATTACAGCTTCTATTGTTCTGTTACTTTTGATTAATTTTTTATTATAATAGTTAAAATCCGAATTGACTGTAGAGTGCAAAAAGCTAATATAACTGTTTTTTAACCTTCTAGTTTTCTTTTTTTCTTTTAATTAATAATTGCAAATTTACATTAATTAATCAAAGCGCAGGCATTTTTGACGTTGATTTTGCCTGCTTATAAAAAAGACATCACCTGATACATTATATGAAAGGAGATGCAATTTGTAATTTTTTTCCCAAGTCGGGAACTTTAAACGAAGTCAAATTAAAACTTCCAGAGGGTTAATAAATCAAAATTGTTTTCGGACTTAAAGTTTCATAATGTTCCTTATTTACGGAAATGAACAAAATGATAAAGATTATGGATTTGAAATTTTAATTCTTTGCTTCATGTTTACTCCCGCTGTTCATTTCCTCTAATTAATTTTATATTGAAAAAAATTGCCGTTGATTTTTCATAGAAATCATGGAAGCATTTATTACCTAGAAGGTTAGCATTATCGCTTTGTTATAAAAAACATAAAGATAGCGAAACTACTTCGAATACTGTCAAAGTTTACATAACTGTTTTTTTTTGTTCTACTTTTTTTGACATAAATTTCGAGGTTGATTTTACTTAAGTCTTTATCTACTATTCGCGATTTTTTTTCTCCAAGTTGGAAACTTTAAATGAAACTAAATCAAAACTTTCGTAGATAATAAATCAAAATTATTCCCGGATTTGTTAAAGTCATATTATTATGTAAATAATTAGAAAACTTTTTCGAATGATAAATTCATTGAAATTTCGTTTTCATCAGCTTTCTGACTCATTTGGTATATTGGGGGTTGATTAATACATTACCCGTGAACACAATAACTAGCAGCTGCTTGTCCAATTTTACCATATTATCGTTTCTCCGATCTGATGTTGAATGACGTAAAAATTAAACGAATTATAAAATTCTCATTAACTTGCAATTATCGAATTTCTTTCAACCGTTAGAAGCTGTGCATCATCATTTCGGCCATTATTATTGAAAGATTTGAACACATGGTGCTGTGCAGACCCAAGTGACATCTAAAGAAACGCCTTGAAACGGTCGACCACCCTTATAATTTATCGGGTACCTAACTACCGTCCTTTTCTTTAACCGCACTACACAGCTAAAATAACAAAGAAGAAAAAATCGGCTGCAATAATCCCGCCTAAGTTTTATGTTACAAATTGTATGTTCCTCTTTCTTTTCCTTCGTGTGGCAAAGAAAAATTGTCCAAGTTCGATGGTCGAAAATGGAAATCTATCATTTACAAGTATGATCGTCTGGCAGCCATAAAAAAAACAAAGGAATTTTGATTAGGGATGGTAATTTTGACATGGCCTTAACCCAACGTAGACTCCATTTAGGCACTTTTATAAATATTCAATTAAAGAAGTGTGTCATTTGTCGGCAATTTTATTGACATTCAAATACCAAAGTTTTTTGGAAATAGATCAAAACTATGTAGCACGAACCAAATTGAAATTTTAATTGGATTATTGATTTTAGTTTTGTTGTAACCGAAGTGATAACAATTTAATATAGATAGATAAATGTGTTAACGCGAGTTACAGAAGTTAACACAATCCATTAATGTAATATCAAGTTAGCATTGACGCAACCGAAGAAAAATTTCTAGTTGTCATAGTAACAACAATTAGTTTGTTTCTGTTATTATCTAGCTGACTTGATTATTGTCAAATGCTCGTTTTTTATCAGCACTATTAAACTTAAATTTTTCGAAAACTTAGCAGTTTATTTTTTTAGTGGAAGTCAAGATGGTGTGTGATGAGGAAATTGTCCCCAGTTGCAGGTAACTTTCCATTTATTTTTTCAATTTTCAAGCTATTATTTGTCGCCGCACACTTTCTATTATCATGTATACCCACTTATCATTTGTTCAGACGTTTGCCTTGAGGCTGTGTATTCGACGTGAGCGAAACAACCCCGTTCTTGAAGCGCTGTTTACCACGGGTAACACAATACGCCCTCGGTGACGTCATAGTCGAAATGTTGCCATTCGGCCTCAGGCATCAAGTCACCACCGATGAAAGCTCGTGTTTGACGCGTGCGCGAAAAAAATTGTTGCATACTGAAAGAAAATTTTATTGCGCCAATTATGTGCGTCCCAAATATGGGATTTAGATTTAGAATTGAGATACAATCTGAAACGGAAATTTCTTTGACCCGGTTAAAGGATCAATTTTTGAGCTTTTTGAAGAGGAAAAGCTCGAAAGAGAACCTTCATACAATTTGCTTGGTTATCGCTTTGTGTGGAACGAAATAGCGAGGCAAAGTCCAGACTTGCACTTTAAGCTAAGGATAATCATATCTTTTATATGATAGATGTGGTATTTTCCAAGATGATTTTTTTTTTCAGTGAAGATTTAAAGCGTGAAGATGTCTGAATTCTCATTAAAACAACTTTAAAAATTGGTTCATAATCTTCTTAACGCAGAGTTAATTTAATGAAGTTTCTTGGCTTGGGTGGTTTATTAACGTTATATCTCAAGCCACATTTGCGTTTTCTTTAAAGAGAGAATGAAGGGAGGAATTCTTAATGTTTATTTAATTACTTTGAATTATATAAAAGTCGAAATTATCATAAATTTCAATAAATCATCCGATTAAAAAACGCGATGGTTCAAGTTTACTTTAATGGAACAATAACCTTTAAATTTATTGATAGAAATTATGAAATCCAGAATATTTATGAAAAACATTTCTACCTACCAGCGAATCTGTAATTGATTCTTCCAAAACATCAAAAAAACTTCTATACAGTTCCGCGGATTTTAGTACCTTTCTTCCTTTTGTATTTTTTCACATTTTTGAAGACCTTTTGAAGTAAATTACAATCTGTCTAAAAGCTTACTTGACCATCTATTGTCCAAAGGAATGTAATATTTTGAAATAGTGAGTAATATTCACATTACTTAAATATTTATAAAAAGTGATATAAGAACGATAAGTGAAATCCAGCCGCATTAGAAAACGGTCACCTTTGCAATAAAATGTAAAAGGATTTTTTATATTTTTGCATTGTTTTCTAAATGTTTGAACAAAGAATGAACTAAAAGTAGAATGTTGAAATATGGATTTTTGTCCATAATTTTACAGTGTTGAAAGTGCTTATTTTTAGCTAGAGACGTCTGAAAATACTAATTTATAGTAAAAGTCGCATGTTTTACTAATAAGCTGAGAATTGCTTCTAATTTTGAACTAAAAGGCGACTTTAGTCCTCATGAATTCATCCAAGTTTGAGAATAGATGATAATCTCAATTATCACATTATCCTGACAAGTTAGAAAACAAATTATTCACACTTTAGTTGCTTTAGTTTCGTATTATCTACACGTCATTCATGAAGAGTAGCCTATTAGACGTTTATGGAAAACGATAATTTATTTAAGTTGAAATTTTACACAAGGGAGTTTTCGACTATGACCTATCGGACTAAAATAATGGCTCATTTGCCACACTCTTGGCTATAGCAGACTTAACTACCAACTTTGCCATTTTGACTGGAATATTCCGTATATTCTAAAATTTTAGATTTCTTATTAATTTGTGAATTTAAATCGTTTTATTTTGAAACTAAACAAAGTTCAGTCTTTTTTTGAATAATAGAAAACCTGACTTTTGTCGCAACTAAATAGTATTCAGTCCATACAAAAGTTTTTATAACAAAATTCAAAATAAACTAGGATAGGTATATTGAATAAACCCATTATTCTATTATCTGAACTTCGACAAACAATACCTGCAGGTAATTGATTCCAAAAGTTTTCTAAAACTAAAAAAAAAAATCTGTCGTCTCGATTTTTTCGAAACATTCGATAACCTTTAATCTTGTCAAGAATACAGATTGCAAAGGTCTTCACTTTTTGCTTCTAAATAAATCTCTAGTGTTGTTTTGTCGATAACATAATGTTTACTGATTTACTTTATGTTTTCAACATAAAATTAGCATCAGTTTCGCTTAATGGTTTGTTATTGAAGATTGATTGCTTTTAAATTCTAATTTGAGAAAGTTACAATTACACAACCTAGAGTATACATTTTTTCTGTTTTTAAGTTTTTATATTCTATGCAGAGAAACAATATGTCAAGATAAAAATTCATGTTGGAACGGTTATCGTATAAATATTGCGACATATAAATTACTCATTACGTGGTTTGTACTTCACCGGTGATAAAAACAACAATTGCGACCTGGAAAAAAAAAGACAAGTGGTGTTACATTTTTATTCTGTTGAGATTATGATAAAAGCTTCTAGAGTTTTGAGTCATTTTCAATTGTAAAGTATCCAATTTCTCTTCTGGGTACTTGAATCATGAATGTGCTAATCTTATGTTCAATATTCATTTATGTTTAATAAATATTGATGAATTTTCTTCCAGCGCTGATATATGGCAGCTTAATTATTTTATCCGATAAAAATAATCAGATTTCGTATGGAAACTATTGAAATATTGGGATGCAATTGTTCAAGGCTCGTTAACATGAAGGAGTAGAAAATTTTAAATGCATAGCTAACAAGCATTCCAAATTTAAAGAAGATTTATGATCTCACCTTTTATAATAAAGATTTTCATTAAAACAAGGTGGAAGTAACTTTAAATGTAGCGAAATTTTATAGTTTGACTCATTTTCATAATTGGAAAAATCCTACTGGGTTTTTAACGATAACTCACGTAACAAAGGACACATGCCGAATTTTATACTATCATAAATAATGAAATTTATCACACAGAGAGCTTTTATTGTTGGATAGTTTTACAACTTCACTATAAAAGTTTGGAAAAAAATACTTTAAAATTCTATTTCAGAATAATTTTCCGTGTGGTTTAGAGCGCATAAACCAACTTCTTGAGTTGTAAATGTGTAAGAGAGTTCGAGTGCAATATGTTAGCCATCACCGCATTCCTAATCTATTTCACATGATTAGTGAATGAAGCTCTTATTCAAATCTTCTTTGGTGGTCTCTTGGTACATGTTCTCATTTAATATACATCAAGTTCTAAGCCGTACTTGTGATTACTCAGTTCCTGAATCTGTAAATTTCATTATCCTGAATTGAAAAAAACAAACTTGGCACTCTTTTCATTGTTAATGAACAAGTTAAAGCCCTCGTTTAATCAGTGCAGAAATGCAATTCACCAACGATTAAACATAGCCAAGCACTTCTTATAATTCGATTAGCTCTGTTACGCCGATCCGTTAAAGATCCGCTGCCGCGTTACTTGTAAAGTTACTTGAAGGGATGAAAGAGGAAGAAGGAGAGAAAGGAGAGGGTTGGCTGGGACTCGACTGATCTTCATCATTATTGAGCTAATGGGGAATCTCTCAGTGCAAGTGTACCCTGGAATTATTGAGCTGCAAAAGTTGTTGATAATCTTGTGTGAATTTTTTTGCTTATTGACATATCTGAATTATTTGCCCGAAAGCAAATGCTTGTTCGCTTATGCTCGACGTAGAGTGAGGTTATGCATCCGGAGTAACTGTGATTTATCTCTTTGATATCTCATATCTCTTTGTCGTTTCTCTTCACATTTCTATCAAACAATGACATTCTGAATCGGGTTTGCACGTTAGCATAAAACATACATGAAACAATGTTCGTGACAGTATTAATAACAATTTTATTCTCAACACTGACGTGATGGATTTTGTAGCTTTCAAAGCGGTCAGTTTGAAATTTATAGTTGTGTGAATGGGAAAATCGATATTATGCTCTTTTCACTCTACAAGCATTTCGACAAAGTGTCATCCTGGATTCTAGCTGCTGGAGCTACTGTCAAGATTAATCAAATAAGAGTCTCCTTGTTATACAGAGAATCAAGCTTAAAGCCATCCACTGTATTATTTTATAAACCACCAAAACTATCTTCGAAATCATATCCTAGTGTGAATTACTTCCCGCCTTTCAAAAAGACATCCAAGTCGCATCTTTCATTTCCCCTCTTTTGTCGTCTTTAATATTTCACCTGTCCGAAAAATTTTCCCTCAACACAGAGAGATTTGTATTCAATTGCCGGACCTCAATAAAATGGGACTGACACGGCAGGTTTTTACCCCGAAGGTCTTAATGTTTTGTGCGAGTCAACCATTTGCTTTGTACGTCCAAAACACAACCTTTCACTGTCTTTACTGACAAAAACACAGCATGAGTTGTGTTCTTTCATAATTCCAAGTTGGTTTTGAAAAAGAATCGACGAAATATGAGCTCTTTCGTGCTTGTAGTTCAGTCTTTTTGAAATATTTTTTTAAGTTAGGAGTGATCTAGTTCAGAGTTACGAAAGATTGCTGGTTTTATAGTTGTGGAACCGTTAGGAGACTCAAGGTTTCTACTGTCATAGGTCACGTTAGATATTTATACTCTCTATTATTTTTAATTTAATCGAACTCTTATAGAATTAAATACGCTGGGAACGTTCAGATACAAATGCGAAAAATAAATTGAATAAAATGACCAATCTTTATTAGTATATTTTTTTTATTAACTGCCGTTTGAATTGAAATTTTCAAATATTAATGTGGCGGAAATCAATCAGCAAACATTTGTTGTTATAATGTTTTTATATTACATTCAGTACCTGTTCAGTTCGCGTTGTTTGATAGCTTTTTCATTAAGTTTTGAATATTCATAGAAATTAAATAAATAAAACCAACAATAATTAAGAAATAATTTTTCTCATTCTTTTTGTCATTGAATTGAAAATTTATTGATTGCTTTTTTTATGCAAATTAATTAAGTAATTCTCTTTTTATATCGTTGATCTCAACCAGGTGATCTAATTCCAATTAATATTAATCGCGCATTTTTTTTGCATTGTTTATTAAATCGTTAGCAAAAGGAAATAGGTTTCTAGTTTCTTCATCTAAGCAGATTATTTCAGACATTGACTGTTTGTTGAATTGTTTAAATTAAATTTCACAAAGAATTTTTGATGCTTTATGAATTTAATAATGACAATTCAACTAGAAGAAATAAAAATAAGTAAATTGAAGTTTATGGTGCTACACGGCGTAATAATTATTTCAATGATACTTGATATTCAAAAATTTGCCACGTAACTAATTTGATTGTATTCCTGAGAGGAAAAAGTGCAAGTAATGTTTATCATCGAACAGCAATATGTCAAAATGCAATGAAACGTAAACAAAGGTTAAGGTCGTAAAAAAAACGTTGATTATTGAAAGGTTACAATTTTTGGATACAATAAATAGAGGATTTTTTCAACCGCAAATTTTTATGGAATCGTTTGTGCTCAATAACGGAGTTTTTGCCATAAGTCAGAAGCATTCCGTGTCTTTAATTTAGAGAATATTTATAATAGCATATTTCTTAAATCTGAAATGGCGCGCAGAATAATTGCATCTTTGAAAAATGCGAAAAAAAGCAAAAGAATTTTTTAATTTGGTTGCACTGCAGGAAATAAGCCTTCAGTCTGCTCCCCGGATGCGCTCTGCATACCTTTCAACTGATCTGTACATCTACAACACAATAATTTACAAAATGATTCATTCACACCTCACCTGAGTAAAAGCAAACTTGTTCTTTTCAATTTAAATTTTAAAAATTTTGTTACATTGAAAGGAAAACATTCTAGCAAACGAGAACTAACTAAATAAAAATGTTCAAAGCTGTTGTACTAATTTCGCTTTACTGCTCATTGTGACTCTGTTGCATTTATTTAATTATAGGACTGTGTTGTGTGTACATTGCATTGTGCTTTTTGATCGAGTGTTCAGTCTGTGTAATTAGTTTCGCATTGCCTCTGGCTAATCTCTTTGCAAATTATTCATTCACAGTTCCAACAAAGAGCTCGAAATAACGAAGATGAAAAGATGCTTTATTAGGACAAGTGTAAAGATAACAAAATGTTATTTCGATTCCTGTTTCGAAAAATGCACCAAAATTATGGAAATTTCAGTGATATAATTGTTTTTGTTACTATTTTATGTTACTTTTAAAGTTGGGAATTTAGCAAGTTCTTAATTCGCTTTAACTTTATCTTGAACAAGGATAACTGTCATATCAGCGGTAAAATGGATGAACTGAATCAAGTTGAAACTGAAGATCCTAAATCCTCTATCAAACATTGAACTTTCTTCCACCAGTTTTTCGAATTGAATTAATTGCGATTCTGAACGCAGTTGATTATAAAAAATAATTTAACTTTTTAACCATCTCCATTAAAAAAATTAAATTAACATTAAAAAGAGTATTTACCATAAATACAATATAATTTTTTCAAAGCACGCACAGTTAAAAAATTGACAGAGTCACACCTAAGCAATAAAAGTGTTCCCATCTTGATTAAATAATCGAATAAATCTCAACCTCAATTAGGGTAATTGGTTCAGTCAAATAATAAATTTAAGATAAATTAAAACAGTTGCAACTTGTCTAAGTGACAAACAAGTTAATTAAACAAAATTATTCTTCGATTAGTCTTTGAGAAAATGAACTTAACAATATTTAAACTTTTAATTACAGAATAAATTTTCTTTCTTTAATACATATTTACCATTAAGTGAGTCAATAGTCGGTAATTTCTGTTCTCTTTGTGATGTTGAAATACGTGAGTGTTTGTGCAGGCAAATGCTAAAGTAATGACCAATTAATTATCGCAATTGAAGCATAAATTCTAGAATATTTGTGCGGGAAAATTTCAGTTTTGTTATCATTAGATACACTAGTTTGCATCTATTATTTACATAATGGTATAATTGTCTTTTACATACATAAAAGCAACAACATAAAAGTTTTAAGTTTGTTTTCAGAAGAAAAAAACCAAAACATGTGTTAAAACTTTTCGTATTTCAAGAGCGATACGATCCCTCGTAATTTCACTATCTCCTTCTGTCATTATTCTTGTCATCAAAAGCGCTTAAGCTTTCAGATCTCAGTGAAGCGTCGATTCCTTAAAATAATTTCAGCTGTCTAAAGCTCTCCAAAATATAAACATGTAATTTTTAACGATAAAGCTCGTTAGTGTTAAGCGTATGTTTACGAATGTAAATTTCTATGACTTGGTGCTTAAAGAGGATTGTGAATAGAACAAGTTAACTAAGGCGCTTCGAAAGCTCTGCGGTTTTGTCGTTGAATTAGCTGCGAATAAGCGTATAGACAAACCGAGAAATTAAATCGCATTTGGTCCACCGACTTTATACTTAGTTGTGTACAAACCCAACGGTTTAGAGCTGGGCTTTGAGCAGGATTAAAGGTGACACGAGCTGGAAACAATAAAGGGTCTAAAAGAAGGAAGTGAATTGATTGGAGATGAGGAAAAAAATCGAAGAATGATTTGAAAGTTTATTTATTGAAAAAAGAACGAAGAAATACATTTGGATGTGTAAATGTAAAAGTAGCTAAAGAGCTTCAGACACTCTCGCCTCAAGGGAGTCGCAACTCGCTTCGTTTGCTTTGTATGTGTTTCATAGAAATTTATTGAATTTTTAGTTGAGTTTCACAAAAGTACCGAAAGGAAGTAAAAAGGGACTTATGAAGTGGAGGACGACTGTGATATTGTTACTAGTTAATCTTTTATTAGAGTAGAAAGTAAAGCAAGAAATTCTACCTTCGGCTTTGAAAGTCATGGCACAACTTTAATTATAAAACTCTTCTGAAAGAATAATGTAAAATTTTTATACAAATGTGCAAATCTCTAACTCAGATTCCTTCTGAAACATTAAGTAGGCGACGAGAGTTGCCTTTGAGATTAGATGCTGGAACTTATCGATCTAATTCACTAATCACCTTATTAAAGTTTAATTTGTACACCCCTCTTTAGTCCTGATTGTACCCCTTTTAGGGAACGGAATCCTATTGAATTAATCACGTTCTGAAAATATTTTAGATGTGCTTACACTTTCCATTATCCGAAACAGAGCTTTTCTAATCTGAACCGACTGTCATATCAACGAAAAATTATGCTTGTTTTCAAAAAGATCTTTCTTTATACCCGTGATATTTGAGGAAAAGTCCTTTTTCCTATAAAATTCAATAAATCAGATTTTAATTAATTTGTATGTTCGACTTTTGGAATAAATAATTAACAAACTTTTGCTATATTGTGTTACTTTCAAATAACTCATCAATTCCCTCTGTTAATTTATCCAATAATTCCATTATTTTTTGCAATTTAATCTATACCATATTTTTGTTGCTAATAATTTTTTGATGAAGTTTCTATTGGATTTTACTCTTCACTGAACACAATATTAAATTTATGGACCGCAACAATAAAAAAACTTGCCGATTGTTTATTTTCCTAAAATGAATAAAAAATTAAATAATTTATAATATATTTTCATAAATAAAAGTTGGTCCTCTTTCTATGTGCTTTTTCTCGTTGCTCCATGCACACGTACTCTGGAAAATTAAATAAAAAATTCTAAATGGATTAAAGCGAAACCTTGTCTTTGTAAAAAAAAATCATAACAAAATTTGTTTACCTGTAGACACAGGTAAACTCTTTGTTTCCGTGATTACTCAAAACTTCAAACTCGACAAACTTGAAAAAATTCGACTCATTGTTAATATTAAAAGTCTGTATTGTACCTCCATTTTCCTCGTATTTAAACTGACCTAATAATTTCCGACTGTCACCAGGTTTATCTAAACCCTATAAAAAAATATTTGTTTTATTATCAATTCCTTTTATCTTATTTCTTCAAACCCATATTTTAAAATCCTTGGGAGCTGTATCAATAGTACCGCTTGGTGAAATCGTAGCTGGAATATGTTCTAAACTGATTGCATCTACCATAACATCGTCGATAAGTTGTATGGTTGCTTTTGCTGTTTGTCCTTTAAACGCCCAGCATTCACCAGGTGCTGTAGTTGCTTGGATCATAGTTGATGGTCCATGATCTCCCTCACAAAGAGTAAAACCTAACAATGTTTTAGGTGATGAATAAGGATTTGATTCAACACTGATGATTTTTCCACCGCTTGATTGTAACGCAAAATCTGGTCTGCCGACTGAGTCTTTGAGGAGGAGTTTTAAAGTATCGCTGCATTTTTTATCTAAAATTGTTCTTTACTTTTAGGAGCTCAAAAAATTATTGATTGTACCTAATTCCTTTGATAGTTTCGTATGAGGATCCTCTTTTCTGTGTCCGCCTTTAATTTTAATCAAGTCGTCCTGAAATATGTTTGTACATTTTTAATAAAAAATTAATTTTAATCCAACCTTAATTGTTTTCATTTCAATGTTAATGTAGTACTGAGTATAAAGGATAGAAACTAAAACTGAAATTTGTATTTAGAAAGTTTATCAATTTTTTGAAATTTGGTTACTTCCTGTAAGAAATAAATATAAAATTTTTGAAAATAATGAGCTAAGCCAGGACTTTTTTGGAGGTGGTGGACAAGGGTCAAAACAATAATCCATGGAATCACTGGAAGGTTTTTCTTGTACGCGTGGTTTTGTTCTTTCTGTTGAAATTTTGTTATATTTAAGAATGTAATTTGCGTTTTTACTTGCTGTTTACTCGAGGAGTTGTCCAACTTCTAGGACTTCCACAATAATTCTCTAAAATTGATAATATTCATTTAAATTTTTCTCAACTTTTGTTCTTACTTGAAGATCGAGTATTATAACGATGATGTCTTGTACCATTACTACATTCGCTATCTATTAAGACGAAATTAAAGAGATTGTAATGAGATTTTAGTTGTGAAAATCACCTGTTTCTGACACTTTGCTACTTTTCGTGACTGACGTATAACTCATTATAAGACATTATGAAGTTAGGGGAAAAAAACAAACAACTCGATTGTCTTGATAAAGATAGTTTAATATTTCACTTTTCTATTTAGAAGATTGTTTTTATCGTCGTTTTCTCTTTGATTCACTTTTCAGTGTTGATGGTTTCAGTGAGATTTGTGAAACAAGCTCTGTATATATAGTATGGATGTGCTTTGAGCTCACGTTTTCCTAACTCGATAAGGACAATCGCTATTCCGCATTCGTCTTCAGCTCTCATCAAATTGTGGATTTGTCTCCATGTTTTTTCCGAAGAAATTTCCACCATTGACAGTCACACTTAAAAAGACAAAAGAACTTAGAAATACCTTTTAAATAATTATTTATTTTTTATAATGTTTCCTGTTTTGCCATTTCAATTTTCATAAATATTCGATGGTGTACGTGACTGCTTATCTTTTTCATCCATAAATCCTTCGTCAGAAAAAATACTTATCACTCTTATCGATTATCTATTATTTCGAAAAATATCGATTTTTTTGCTTTTAACTGATTTATTATGAAAAGCTGAGCACTAAAATTCTATTAGTGTCAGAAAAAAAAATATTTGAATTTTTTGTGGTAAGTACATTATCTCCAGTCAAAGTCCCCATTTTTTGTTAACTTTTATCTTTATATTCTCGAAAGCCCGTTCAGATCTCTATCTTGCGCGAGTTTTTCCTCTTTTTCGGTTCAATTTTTTCCGACCAATCTTTCAAGACATTTAGAGCATTTACCCGCTTTCACCAACCTAATCTGTGAATCTGACAATGCGTAAAAAAATACTATAGGATAATGAAGAGGCTATAAATCAAAAGGATATGACCAATAAATAATCGTACAATATGAGTAGCATGAACGAAGCATTTCCCCCTTGCCATTGTTTTGGTCACTCTCCCAATTCCTGAGCTTTTCTCGTTAAATACGAAGCTTTTTGTTCTGGAATAAAACGCGCTAACATTTAATCTTTTGACTGTGGAAAGCTTTTGTAATTAGAATGTGTTCTTTACTTATTGTTACAATCATGACATGGCTCTGAATTTATTTACGACAAAGTTAAAGTTTTAACTGGAAAATCAATCGAGAGTTGAACTTTGAGCAATGTTCTTTTTTTTAGAGAGATAATGAAGCAAAATAATAACGGATTTATTGACTGTGACAGAATCGAAAACAACTGAATTAATTGCAGGATTGGTCTGTACTCGACTCATTTGACAATTTCGCAATTAATGTTAAATGTTTACTGTGTCAATGTTTGCGATGATACAGAGTCGGTATTGTGAGCAATTGTTAATTGTATGTAATTGTTTTACATCGAACTGCGTGCAGTGAATTATTTTAATTGCTAATTAGCTATGCATAAATGATCTAAACATCTGTTTGCTTTTCAAACTCTTTAGGGACTTTTTTCTCTTTTTATTTCTTTCAAAATAACTTTATCATCTTGGATTCTATACACGAAAAACTAAACTGCTTCGCCTAGTCAGTCCTAAATAAACATTGTGTTAACACTGATTGGACAACACAGGTCCCGTTGCGAATTGCTCAAGGCAATACTACTGCACACATATACTGCAGTAATTTGACTTCGTGGACTCAACAATTCTATACATAAATATGGTTTGTTGACATTTTAGTATAAAATAAAGATAGAAGAGTTTGTAGACATTAATAAGGAGAGCGAACTTCCAGTAATTTTTTGAGCAAATGCAAAAGTTAAGATTAGAGTTTGGGAATGAGCGCTAGGAGAGTTTCGTTAATTCTTACGAAAATTGTTTCTGTTTATTAGTCTTTAAATCGTTCTGAAATAGCGAATTAAAATGCAAAAATCTGCGATTTTGAATGTTGAGTTTTGCGCATTATTTTACTCAATAAAAATAAAATGAAGGAAACACCCCTTCATTTGGTTTAGTTTAGGAATTCAAAATTGCCTGTGGAAGCTTCAGTTTTATTTCTTTTTTTGTGAACTTCAGCATTGCTGGATAGTATTTTTGTATAAATAAAACTATGTGAATGTGTTCAACCGAAAAGTTGAGTTACAAAGTTTTGTTTTTGATATTCGAAAACGTTTCAGGATCAACTTTCATTGCAATGTTTTTTCAAGTGAATTTCACATTTACACTTTTTTTTAATTTTTTTTAATTAATAGAAATCTTTTATGAGATAGACAGTTCAAAATTCATGTTAGAAAAATTGCAACAGCCACTTCTTGGATAATTTTGTTTCGGTGAATTACTCCAACTAGTCTGGAGACTTCTAGCCTTTTTTTGAATTTTTCAAGTTTGATTAAATGTTTATCAGGAAATAATATGTATGTATTTTCCTTATCAGCCTTGTTATATTGAAACTCCGAACAAAAGCGCTTTTTAACGTCATTTATATGCTCATTTAAAAGTAATTTGAGTGCTTAAAGAGATGCGGACATTGTGTGTATACTGCTTGTGATAATATTCCAAATTTGTTTCCTTATTATTTTTGTCAACCCATTAAACGAATTACAATTTAAAAATGGTTAATTTTGTTAAATTCCAAATGTCAAATTGTTCAGTGATGGCTAAAAATTCTTGGCAGAAAACAAAATAGACATCAACGGAAATGTTAAAACTTGACTAATTATAGAGCACCATCTGGTGTTGAATAGTCTTTTAAATTAGACAAATCATCTTAGTATTTTGGCGGTTTGGAGCAAGCACATTTTTGCTAAATATATCGTAAATTTAATGACGGTAAGTCGAAACTTCCAGTTTATAAATAAAATGTTCATCAACTGTTGGAAATTCTTCTGTATTCGATTTATAAAAAAAAACAATGTTCTACTTTGATCTATATTTTGCTTGATCATAAGTACAATTTAAAATTGAGGAAAAACTAGATACTGAACATCTTTTTTTGTATTATCTTCAATGAATGATAATCCACTTTTGGAATTCTCATTCCGATAGAGATAAATTGAAAGTCAGAATTCCAATATAATCTGATTATCATATTTTTCTTTGATAAAAAAACCTACGTCAGGTTATGTATTTAATTTCAGTTTCATCAAAACTCATAAAATAAAAAATATTAGAAACTGTTTTATTTTATGGAAAATGCCATTTCAAGTAGTAGAAGGTACTAAAATGCCAGATGTCATTTTATTTCAATTAACTTTTTGGTAATGAATAAGAGCGTAATTTTATTCCACTGACACTGAAGCGAATATTAATAAATAATGCTTTATTTGACAAGGAAACGACTAAACTGTGTAATTCGAGAAACAATGAATTGAACGCAATGACAAAAAATCTCTTTTTCCGCGAGTAAATAATCTTCGTTTGTCAGCACGTTTGAGAAGAAAATGAATCCAATTATCTGAATATTCCGAACAATGTTGCTACTCGGGAAATAGTTATCAGAGAGTTGTTAGAGCAACAACGGACTTTTAGGATTGCGTTCGAAGTTGAATCTGAAGTTGAAGTTTTCGGGTGACGAAATGAACCAACTTACAGCTTTTGAATATAAAGCGCTTGAATAGATATTTCCTCTCTCAAATTAGAAATTTACGTAATTAACGTAATTCAAGTTTTGAATTTGGGGATTGTTATAGTAAATGTTTAGGACCGTTTTGTGCACGCGAACTGAATACAAATTTTCCTTAATTTTTGCATCAAAATCGATTTTAACGCCGTCATGATGGTGTTGGTTTACATCAATTCAACTTCACAAACTTTGTCTTTTGTAATCGGATCTTTTGTGTAGAATACAGAAAGTGTTAATTGTTGGACGTTTCTTGATTAAATAGAAAATTTCGACGTAAAGCTATATTTGTTTTTCACTATTCTCAACATCCCCTTCATAACGAATATAAACCATTGGAGCAACGTAATCCGGCTGGGCAAGGGAGGATTAACGGGAGAAGGGTGCGTAATTTACTTTTCTTTACGACTCAGAGGGACACTTTTCTTTATCCTCTGTGTTGGAGCAAATGCGGATTTTGATGTGGACAGTAAAAAGGATACGTTGCTTGAGTTTGCGACTTTTAGATACAATCAAAAGAGGAAAATTTTCCTTTTTGTTTTGCGGTTATATTTTTCCCTCTTTAATCAATTTATTACTTAGTAATATGACATGTGGCACAGATGGCGCAACCATTAATACGAGCAGCGGGATTCATCAATCTTTCGGTTTCATCTTGTTCGGTAGATTTAAACACTTTCAAATCGAAATTTTATTTTACATTCCTGATTCCTAACAAATTTAAATTAGAGTCTCTTTGCATTTTATTAATAACAAGACAAATAGCTTCAAAGTTATTTACATTTAGAGACTCTAATCTAAGTTCAAGTATCCAAACCCTCTGCAATTTCATGCCTCGCTTATTCTCATAATATTTCCAAGTCATTGTTAAGGAAAACTTAACCTTCAAATATTTTTTTTCAGATTGTCTCCACTTGCAACTATATCGCGATTCGAAAGATCGATACAAGCAGGGCCAAACGAAAGCATCACTTTCACTCGAACACTTCTTGGGTTTAGAAACTGGCTTTACCTTAGACAAGGAGTCGCACACTGTCGCCATTTTATGTCAAGATGTCGTAGTGGTTTTAGCATTCGATAACCGAGAACGTTTGATGCAGTGGCAAGTGAAATTGAGTGCGCACTTAGGGGACGGTCCGCATTTTTTAGTTCTGGTTTCGTCAGCTCCTGCGAAATCGCGTTTACCTCCAGGACCAGCTCGATTGCATGTACAAGAAAGAGGCTTTTGTTTAACAACAGGGGTTCCCCCGAGAGTCGCCGGTGAATGGCTAATATGCAACCTGAGAAGGTACGGAGTTGTAGAAGGAAGGTTTTGCTTTGAAGGCGGTTCAAGATGTGGCAAAGGTGAAGGATTGCATGTTTTGCTGACAGATCAAGGTGAAGAAATTACAACGACGTTGAAAGCAGCGGCGATTGGACAGTTGCATGCGTCGAGGAGGCGGCCCGTGTCGAGGAACATGTCAGGTAATAATTCACTTCTTTATGGAAAACCAAAATTGGACACTTCTTTTCTCTTTCAGTGTTAGACAGCCCTAGAAGGACTGTTCTTCGTCCTGACTGTCGCGTAGCGGTCGAAATAAACGAAACGTCGGTTTCGTCACGTGCTGAGTCGCCCTACACGGATCTGGAGAGTAATTACGGTTGCGGCGATACTTTATCTAATGATGGTTGGGGCGTTCCACCTATTGAACGCTGCATGAGTTGCATTAGCAAGTTGGGGGCACTATCCAGGTCTTCCACGGCAACAGTAACCATTTCTGCTCCGTGCTGGGAACATTCTTGCGATAGACATTCAATCAGTAGCGGATCGGATAGTAGTGGATGGAGCCAGACTGTAACCAAACCTCCAGCTAGACCCCCAAAACCTGTTTCAACGGCTGTGCTATCTCCCAAGAAAGCTCCGGCAGCTTTACCTTCGTGTTATGATAATTACGACATTCCTAAGATACCTCATCCAGTTGTAAGTTTTTTTTTTTTCAAAAAATTGAAGTTATTGTTTCATCTTCATATTCTAGGAGCCTAAGATGGATGAGCTTTACGATACCCCTCGGAAGTTTCAAGAATGCCATTTTGATACAGTCCAGAAACCTTGCGGTTGTATAGTTCGAATCCGTCAGCCAGAACCAGACCGACCATGTGTCTGCCAGAGATTGTTATCATGTTGGACCGGAGATGAAGATGTTAGCGCTCTTTATGCTACTGTAGACATGAGTAAAAAGTGTCAACGAAACCCTGCCCCTACTGCCAATTACGCTAATGTCACTCCTCTTTCTTCTGAGCCGCCTCCACCAAAGCCAAATCAAAGTGCTACATCTAATTATGAGAACATGGAATTTGCTCAAACTCTTCAGTTATACGAAAACAGCAAAGAAGTGGTAGAAAAAGCCAAAGCTTTGTGTAGTAAATGCGGCCACGCTCAAGATGACTACCTCATGATGGAGCCCTCCAAGCCGACTCATCCCGGCTACATCCCCATGTCTCCAGCAGTGAAGCAACGTTTAGACAAAGTTCTATCCAACAGCAACCCCAACTTAGCCCCAGCTTTAGACCGTTCTAACAAACCCTCCGGTTCTGCAATGCTTCATGCCGGTGTCTACCAACGCAAACAACTTCTCGATTCCGCCGATAATATAGACTTAAAACGAAGACGATCGAATTCAGCTGACTCCAGTCGTTGTGAAGACACCAACGAGTCTTCCCCCTGTCACTGCTCACAATCCGTCGCCGTACGTCGTTCTTCGTCCGTTCCTTGCAAGTCCAATCGTGATTCATCCAGTTCCAATGATTCGGGAGTGTTCGAATTACCTCGAAAAGTTCCAATATGTACCGTTTCTACATTACCAAGACGATCGAAATCGTCCGATCCGCTCAGGGATTTGAGCTTTCAATTTAACAAAACGGAGGGAAAGTCTGCTAGTGCCGAAGCGGAAGTTCCGGTCTGTCCGTCGGGTTCGACCAGTAGTGGCACGTCTGATATGTCCGATTATTTTGAGACGCTTTCACTATCATCGCATAGTTCGAGTGAAGCGCCGCCACCAAGTTGTACACTCAGACCTAGATCAGGGAATGAGTATCTCAGTTGTCAGAGGCTCATTGCGCCAGTACCGGAAGAACGACATAACTAGTCTATAAATAGGAAGCAATAAATCATATTACGTTGTGTAGTACAACATTATCATAATTAACGAAGGTTTATGATATATGTAATCTTTTACTGTAAAAAAAGTATTACTTTATAATAAATTATTCATTGCATGCGTTCTGGGTTTTATTGGGAATGTAACAGTCCTTCACAGATGTATTGTGACTTCTGTAAACAATGAGAGTTCATCATCAATTTATCAGCATGAACAACAATGATGATGCATTTTGCTTTTATCAATCGACAAATAAAGACAATAAAATGAACAGTTTTATTAAAGTTATATTTAGATTTTTTTTTTCAAGTTACTTTCACTTTCACTTGGTCTATGGTTTGAAAAAAACTAAGACTTTATGTTGAGTATAATCCAATAGAAATAGTGAAATCAAAAATACTTATGGTTTTCTTCAATACAATTTTTGAGAAATACTGTTTTTATAAAACAAAGGTAAAGCGCCATCTCACTTCTATCTTCAGAAACAAAAAAAAATTACAGATTTTTTTTTTATTAAATCAATGTCTTACAGCTAGCCAATAATATTTCTTTTCATATCTTACTTTAAATATTATTTGATATAAACTATATATTAATAACATTCAGAAATTAAATATATAATTCTGAACAGAAATCTTGAAACACAGTTGACTATAGAGAAAGCTGCTTTTAATTTATGTTCTTGAAACTTAGATGGCGTCATAAAAAAAAAAAAATAGAAAAGCGGTAATTTCTTTGTGCTAAAACTAAACAGCTATTTATGGTATTAGAGAATAAAATGTCTTTATTAACGTGTACCATACAATATTTTTTCCAATTTCATAAAAAAAAAACGACTTAGGTAATTTATTCAAGAAATGTTAATGTACTATTAGTATGAATAAAAATCATCAACCATAATAACGAAATTTTCAACGGTAGTGCAGATTCTTATTTTTTTTTTTTTTTTTTTAAAAAATCAACATTTGTATTTTGTAGTCTACTGTAAAGAATTGCAAACAAATTTAACAGGTATGTGCGGATACCTTTTTCTTTTGCTTTTCCTCTTTTGTCAATTGCTTTTCACTTTTTGTCAAATGGGATTTATTATTTATCAAATGACTTTCACACTTACTAAATATCTCACATTATAGAATGGTAGATGCTTTTTTTTTAAATGATACGAATACTATAAAGAGATCTAGAAATTATTTACTTATAAACATGAATTTAAACTTTGATTAATGGGTCAATTCTAAAAAATGTATGTCTATCAACATCAAAATCAAAAATTTAGAAGATTACTCAAAAAGAAAATATCAAATTAGTATTAAGTCAAGTACCTAGTCAGTATTAACTATTCGATTAAAGTTATTCGTAATTATAGAAAAAAATCTGTTACTTTTATCATTTGTCTACAATTTTGGAAAAGTATTTGATATAAAGTGAAAGTTATTTGACAAAAAGAGAAAAAGCAAAAGAAAAATTGAAATAAAATTTTTAAATAGTCCAAGATTTTTATTTTATAAAAAAACAAACTCTTGTTTTTGATAGTGGATAAACTCATTAACAATAAATAACAACAGTTTAAAACTAACACAAATATTTTATAACAGTTAATGTACACAGTGTCTTAAAAATCATAATCAACACCAAACTGTCTTGCACACTCTCTAATCCACGGTAAAAAACTAGACACTCTTGTATAAACTCCAGGTCTGTCCTTTTTAGCACATCCATCACCCCAAGACACGATCCCTGTCAACTCATGTCTTCCATGTCTTTCGCAAACTAAAGGTCCCCCAGAATCACCACCGCAAGCATCAATACCTCCTCGTAGATGTCCCGCACAAAGCATAGAATCTAAAATGGGTTGCTGTCGCCCGCCATATACTCCGTCTTTTCTGCATGTTTCTAGTGAAAGTAGCGGAACTGCTGCTGAACGTAACACAGGCGAAAGTGTCTCAGGAGCGGCAGGATCACTTGCCCCCCATCCTGAAACTTCACACCACGTGCCTGGAGGTGGCGACTCATAGGCGAAGCATGCCGGTTTGACCAGCATATTAAAACTAACACCAGGCTCCGCTAGTAAAAGCACAGCTATATCATGACTGTATGGACCTAACTTTCGAAAATCCGGATGCTGGACTGCGTCTTCAATATGAACGGTTTGTTCAAAAGGGGAGGAGCCAGGTGGGCCGTGGGCGGCAGCTACCGCCACCAGTCCGTCAGCGTAGCAATGTGCAGCAGTGAGTACTAGTCGTCGAGATATGAGTGCTCCGCCACATTGATGCACGCCGCCTCTTCGCAATTCTACCTGCCAAGGAATTGCACCAAGAGGTGGTTCGCTTCCACCTACAACCCGTGGACTTCGATCCGGTGCCCAAGGCACACTTCGACGGCCACACGCGTCTGTTGGAAATTTAGGAAAACCTCCACTGCGAGGTGTTAGCAGGAAACCGTCGCAGGAGAAACTCGCGAAGACGACGGCCGCCAAAAGCAGCATCGCGGATGTTTATGGGAAGGTGATCGAGTGGGTCTGGTTTTATGCGTCGCACACCCACTATCGAAAATCACGCCGGGTTGATCGATGGGTAATTATATGGATATCAAGTGCGGAAAGTTTGGAGGTGCGCACTTGCATATCCGGAGAAAAACTGGGCCTACATTATTGTTGATGTTATTAGTGTTATGTCATAGAGTCCCGCACTCGGTGCTGATTTAATTGCGCAGTGGCCCACATCGATAGCCACATGTCACCTTGGCCCAGGAGCACTTTCTCCCCTGACATACTTTGGGAATAAGTGATGCGCACAGTATGGACAGTCTGATGCAAAAAAGATTAAAAAAAAAAAAAAATTAGCAATGGCCAATAAAAATTGAAAAGATATATGATTAGATTCTATACAAGACTGTACTTACTTTAACACATTTGAGTGAAATTTCAAAAATTTTAGTTTCAGAAACAGATGGGGGTTTGAGTTGTTCAATTAAAGATTTTGGAAAGTATTTCATACCGGATTTTATCTAAAGTAACAAAGTAATAAACTAAAGTATTTTTGGGTCATCGAGTTTGACAGAATGCTGGTTTGGTTCTTACAATTAGACCCAATTACATAACTTTGGCATTGAAAATTTGATAACAAATTGGCATACCCGTATGTTACTGAAATAAGAATTTTACCTGAAAATGAACTATATTTACGCAGTTTTTTGGTAATAATAAAAACATAAGTTCAAAAACGCTCATCATCCAAACACTAATTCATATTAAAACTTTTCCAAAAACAAAACTTTCAATTTTGCTTCAAAAGATTCTCGAGATGCGTTTCAAGAATTTCTGATTTTTATTCTCGTTATGTTGCAATACTTTCGAATGTGAGTAGCTTTATTCCGTTACCGCCCATCGTCTATTGAAAGCGAAACGCTTTTGCTGGTCCTGCCCAGACTTGTACCATCGAAAGTTATCTACCTGTTAATAATCATATACTTCCTGCTTTTCTCTCCTTTCCCCGATTCTCTTCGCATTAACACCGATCTTGTATCGACCTATTTCGCCCACGTTCATTAGTTTATTTCTTTTTTTAAATCGACCACCGAAATTCTTGCAGCGAAAACGTACTCTTATATTCAACAACGGGTAGTTCACGTCGTCGTCGACCTCACCTAGATGTGTTCTACATAATTGTAGATGATTCTTTGACGAAATATGCGGAGATCATTCCACGCGATGATGGGATTTTTTTCAACTGGTTTATAATATGTTTATTGAGAAAATAATTATCTTTAATAATAAGCATTTGACCTGAAATTTCTGAAGAAATCAATAAACAACATGATTTAAATTCAAGTGTAAGTCTACGTGAAGATTTGGACTCGAAAAACAAACAAATTATTGTGATCTAAATCTAAATGCTGTGGATAAACTGGAAGGTGACTCAGTGGTTGGTTTTGGGCAATACATTAATCAGAGAAATATTGAAAACGTCAAGAAAAAAATTATTACAAACAAAAACATAATATTTTACTAATTAATAAAAAAATGTAACTGCAAAACACTTGAATAATTGTAGAACAATTAGATTATATAATTCATAATATAATCAAAGATAAAAAATTACATAAAAAAATTCTATCAAGAAACTGATAGAACAAACTAAAGAGCGAGTCCCAATAAAAAATAGATGCAAACAAGCTATGTCTGTTTTACACTTTTTGCTGTGATCTCCCAAAATTCTATGACAACTTCCATTCACCAGAATATAGTTTCATGCGAACTAATGAATTTGGGATTGCATGTTTGGGCGACAAAGCCGATTTAACGTTGAAGTTAGACCACCAACAATACACAACAAATAATCTCTGTTTGTGCTGCTCTCTACAGAAGACAGCACTAGGCTATCTAAAAGTGCCATTTAAATAAAAAAATAATTTATTTAAATATACTGATTGAAATAATTTTTCATTAATAATAAACATAGAGAAATATTGAGTATATTTTTTTAATGAAGAATACTCTAATTACATAACTTACAAAATTGTGTATTTTTTTCAAAAGGGTATCATAGATTAGTAAAAATGTGTCTAAATACGAAAACATTTTATAAAAACTTATACAGGAATATAAAACAATATAATAATTATACCTTCAAAACTGAGTTGAAAAAATTCTTCGGTATCTTCTTAGAATAGATTTTTGTTGTTATGCGTGATACTTGGTGATAAATTATTACATATTAGATTATATGCATCAACGTGTAGCCGTTAAAACGCCAGACCTTTGAGACTTCATTTTTATTATACAGTTTACACACATTTGATGAAGAATAAATATCAGTCTATTTTGCGAAGAAAGTTTCAAAAACTGAGGTTGTTTCAATAATTATTAACATTAGTAAAACATGCTCTAACAATATTTCTTTCTGACGCATAATTCAATGACTATAGATTTGGAATTTTGAAAACCACCCAGTACAGAAGTAAAAATAAATCACGAAATTCTTTAATTTTACATATGAATTCTTTTAAACAATTCCATCAAATTGAGGAATTAATTGAAAATGGAAAACTAATGAAAACAAGTCCATTTGAAATTTTCTACAAACTATTTATTACGTTATTTGTATACACATTCAAAATATATCAGTCTTGCATATTACTGCACATCCAAAAAACAATTTCGATACTTTTCACATTACAAAAGATAAATGTATATTTACAAACGTAAATGCACAATACTACAGTCACACGGCCTATATGTTTTTTCTGGCTTGGGAGAAATAGAGAAGTTAAACAAGATGAAAAAAACAAAATTATATACAGTGTTATAAAAAATAATAAAACAAAACAAAATCTACATTGCACTTGATCTTGTATCATTTTTGAGCAAATCCGAACTTAATCATTAAATTTCGTGCATTTTTAACAAGTGAATTAAAATCAAGACACTATAAATATCCAAAGTGACGATTGTCTTCGACTTCCAAATTAGTGAATGTTGTTCAAAATTGATTAAACAAAATGGCACTAGCAATAGGAATAGTGAGTTTCAATTCTATGGCGATAAAATTAAAAAAATTGTGTCTTGACAGTTTGGTTTAGAATATTGTCGTTTTGACTTCCACATGTGAATGCATAGGTACTCCGACTTCTCTTAAATCTATTATTTACAATCTTAAATTAATTCTATTTACAAATTCGTGTTTGTTGAGTCTTTGTACTTTTAAGATCACACGATCTTGATGCACGAATCGGCGTCTAATTTCGAAAGCGTCTTCTTCACCCTCAACGCCGTCAATCTCACTGACGGGTTGGCGTGCCAACACTCTTGCATCACTTTTCCTAACGTCTTCGTCACATGATCCGATTCCCATCGCGTAGGTACGTGTGGTCGAATGTTCTTTATACAAACGACTTGTGTCATATCATCGAAACTAGGATCGCTCGGCACACAATCATAGTATGGCACTTGATAATCGTCCGCTGTTGTAATCTTGTCGCCAGTAATACACCGACGCGTCATCTCCCACAACACCAAACCAAAAGCATACATATCAGCCATTTTATGCGCTTCGAAAATACTATTATTGATGTTATTGTTTAGAATCTCCGGAGCCATGTACCGTCTAGTGCCACTGCGGGTACCAACGATACTGCTATTGTTACGAGGATCGTCTATTTCGTTAGTGTCGCTGAAGTGCTTCACAGCAAGGCCGAAATCGCCAATGCAACATTCAAGGTTCGACTTCACTAGGATGTTCTTGCTTTTGATGTCGCGATGAGCAATGGCAGGCTTACCTGTAATGAACAGAAAACAAATTAGTTAAAACGAAGGAAGGTTTCAACTTGATCTTAAGTGAAACTTTTCTCCAAACTAACCTCTAGTTCCAAAGATCTCCGTATGCAGATGCGCCAACCCACTTGCAACGCTCGTCGCCATCGTTAACAAAGTGTTTGAATCCAAAACATGATCTTGTAGATAATCATACAACGATCCATTCTCGTGATAATCTGTTATCAGCAACATCTGCGTCCATGATCCCGTCCCCTTAATATCAGCCGCAATAAAACCGAGTATATTTTCATGTCGCATCAACACCGTTTGGTAAATTTCCGTTTCCCTGAACCACGATTGTTCTTCCGTTGTAAAGAACACCTTCACTGCTACCCTTTCACCCCGCCATCTTGCTAACCACACTTCACCGTATCGTCCCTTTCCCACCGATTTCACCATATGGATTTGTTTTGAAATGGTCCTTTGTACTAGCGTCGGCATACCCGAACCCGATCCACTACTTTTCTCATCAATAAGATGATGTCGATGGATGTTCATCGCTGGGTATTTTTCAGGATAATCTTTGTTGAGAAAACCTTGCTTCTTGCGACAACGAAGGTAACATATCATTATTACGATTAAACAAATAGTTATACAGAAAGTGACTGAAGTTAACAGTACGATGTATGGAGGACTATCAAAAGGACCGTAATCTGGAACATCGGGTGTTGGACGTTCCGGATACATCGGTTTCAAGTCGCGATTGCAAAGATCGACGTTGTCGCAGCATTGAATCGACTTGCGATCAGCATGAGGAACGAGATGTCCTTTACACTGGAAAGAATTCAAACATCAGTTCAAGTCATTTTAAATTCTGGAAAAACCAGAGACTGGTTAGGTTTTTTTTCTAAGAAATTATACCTGCATTAAACTCCCTTCATCGGGTGGAAGACAACCGTACAATCTGAAAGGAAACTCTTCACCTCGGTCGGTGTATCCTACTTCTACTGATGTGAAACATAATCCTCCAGGACGAATTTCGCACGTCCCGTTGGACTGGCCGTTTGGGCAGTGGCCTTCACAGTAGCATCTTCGCACTAGAAAAAAGTCCGCGTTATAGTAATGCTTGCAGACATTTTCGATGATAAAAGTAGGTTTCAATGTTTTCATTCTTAATTATAATCGTGTATCAAAATTATGACAAACGCTGCAAAATTAACTTCACGTGCAAAGTGGCACTTGCCAAATCTATTTTGAGTATTTTTACTCATTTTTCTGCATTCGAATGTTTCAAAATTCCAATGTTTTTTCAACCCCTAGGTGCTTTAGTAATCCGTAAAAAACCACACCACCTTGAGGATTAAAGTTAGTTTCTATCCATATGGTCATGTCACTGAACTTTCTCTTATTCCTTCAACCACGCAAACCTTTATGAAAGGTAAAACAACGACCAATCTTTTTTCTCCCTAATTGCCTCCTATTTCATCGCCATATGACTATACGACCGACTTCCAATAAAAGAGAGCAACTCTTTTCAGTCGCTCTTGTATTTAATTAATATCAATCATAAATTTGAATTAATTCCAAAGAATCTGTTTCCGTTGTCAACATCGTCGTCGGATGGCGAGCAAGGTCGAAATAGAGTGGGTGTTAAATAGTTACGGGTTTATGGGTTCGGTCTGTAACAGCACGTTTAATATACCCGGACGTCTGTTACAACAAATGACCAACGAACACGTGTTCGCTTAGTTGCAAAGAAAAAATTACAGAATAGAGATTTCTTCGCTTTGTCTAAGCAACTCTGTATTGCTTGTCCCAGTTTTAAACATCACGGAATCGTAATATTGTAACAAAAGACAATTTTCACTTTTCATAGACTTAATCTCCTGTCTGGTCGAGAATTAAACTGATTTAGAGTGGTCATTATCATTACCAATGATGGGCTGTCGCCTATTGAACATTTCTGAGCATCATCTATTCATATGATTACATCAGTAATTTACAAGTTATTGCTTATGACTCGACGTTGAATAGGAAGAAGTTTTATGTCAAAATAAATTACTTTTAAACTTTTGTTTTTAAAATACTTCTAAGAATTATAAATTTTAGTTAGAAACTTCCGCAAATTAATTAAAGAAATGGTAGTTCATTATCGAATTAGATAAAATTAAAGTAATTATGAAAAATTAATGTTTTGATATAAATCTAAATGAAGGGTTTTAATGATTCCCAACAATTAAATTTTAGATGAATTTTAAATTTCTTTTCACCATGTGTTTGCTAAAAACAAAAATGACGTAATTTTTCTATGAACATCTCCATACCATACCCACAAAAAGTACATTCCGTCATCACATTCTCTAATTTTTTCAGCTACAGTAAAGAAAAGACACCCATCGCATGATTGACACTCCTCATGAATAATTCCTCATTGTCAAAATACATAATCAAGCGTATTATTGAAGCAACTCAGCTTGATTAAACACCTTCTCAAAACCCACCCAACCAGGTATAGCTATATATACACCCATATCCTTAAAATCTTTTAACCAACCACCAAATCTTTCTGACCATCAACGAGCAAAGAATTCCAATATATTAAACACCGGCGCCAGCAATCTTCTCATTCAAAATTTCGCAAGAATTTTCATTTAACAATCACCGATAATGTTAGTAATAATATTCAAGAAAGTACTTACAACTCCCATCTTCGGAAAAGAGATACATATTAAAATTTTCTATCAACGAAAGCAACTGAGAATAAGCTTACACATCCACTGCCTTTTATACACTGACTCTGACTGCCGTCGAGTAAAAAATCTCGTGCCGAAGAGGATCTCTCTTTGAGGGCCAGGTATAGGATGTACAGTCGTACCAAAAGTGTTTTCAACTGGCGCCTCGACAGAGGTCTGTGCTATTAGTACCACACTAAACTGACTGGGGAATAATACAACAGACGTTTAATTATCGAAGGATGAGTGACGGGTACGCTTGATGGTAGGTTTTTAGATGATAATTGTACACGCGTGAAGTCATCTTTTTTTTTTTCATACAACACCTTATCATATCCAAATTCGTAACTCAAAACCGGAAATGAGAATTGCAAAAAAATATTGAAACTTTTAATTTTCACCATCGTCCTTCAATGCACCGTTACGGTCAATTTCCCTAACATGTGACAAGGATAAAAACTCTTAATTCTCATCATTTTAATAAAAATCAGTCAACGGATGTTACATCACTTTTGTCTAATTTCATAACAAAAAATTGTTCGATTGGATTTTTCAATTTTCCTGAGTGAGCCTTGGAATAGATTTAAAAAAACAACAAGATCTAAATCTGGAAAGTGCAATGCTCCGTCTATACATCTTGTCCGTCTATGAAGAAATTTAGAAATAATAAGTTAAAAATAGTATAAGAAAATTACAAGAATAAAACAATCAAAATTCAAGTTCTTATTTCACCCCGCCAGGTGGCGCAACCCACTACCATGAGCCTCTTATTCCCAATGTCCCGAAAATAATCCCGACGCAAATATTGCAGGTGCTTTCGATTATTTTAGGACCATCTTTGCAGATGTGTTTGTTATGTCATACTTTTTACTACATAGACAGACGGCGGTCAGCCAAAGTGCCAGAAATAGAAATTTCAAAGTTCTAAAGGCGCAGCAATGTTGTCAGATTGTCTCTGTTTTATTCAATACACATTTGATTTTTGACTATAATAATAATAAATTTGGCAACGTTATAAACACGCAGACACTATCGGTCTCGCATCATTACGAACCCATTATTGTAGACGAAATCGCTCATCATCGCAGCAGGCCTCGAGCCGGAAATAACGATTGGAGTTTTTTTTACGTAACTGTGGCAGCAGACGAAAAATATATCAATTGAAATCAAACTGAGAAAATTTTGCTTTTTGATTTCCTGAAAAACCTATTTATATAAAATAGGTTATTTTTACGGTTTTTATTTTTATTTATGTTGTGTCTGCGGCATTTTTTAGATTATTTTTCAAATAATACAAGAAAAACCATCGTCTGTTGTTGATATTAAAAACCAATAAAAAAATTCTGCGTGATTGGCAAAAGTTCAAAAACAATAAACTGTCGCCTAAAATTTCAGAATTTTATTATTTCATTTGTCAATATTTGGGTCATTTCCTTATAATATTACATAAAAAACTCGAGAAAGAATTTTTATTCTCAAAACATGCTACTTCATCAAGCTTTCAGGAAGCAAGGTTAATACTCTTGAATGACTATAGATCTTCATCGAAGCAAAACTAATAAAATCATAATTACAAAACGATAATACAAATTTTAGTTGTATAGAAACATTGGTTAATCAATGATCAAGCGATTAATAGCAAACGATAAATCAAATAAAATTGCCAATGAGATCGATAGTTATCGATTAACTGTAAAATTTATACATGAAATAGATATTGGTTCCACAAATCACTCAATTAATTAAAATTCGAGCAATTAGTCATTAAATTTTGACCAAATTTTTGTCAGCTACACAAAGAATTTTGTTAATTTTCACCCACAAAAACCTGAAAGAATTAAATCGACGTTTTTCGTAAACTAATTTAAATGTTTATTATAGTTTCTTTTTTTCTACACATCCGTTTTCGAATTTCAACTATTTTGCATAAACGTTTGGAGCCAATTATTATAATTACATGTTAAAAACAGTTCGAAAGATTAGAACCAATACACTACTACTAGTCTTTTTAATGGTTCGAGAACCATTTGCAAGTGGGCAGACCATTTCGACTATCCATAATCGACCCACTAGTCTCAAATCTCGTAATAAGTCAATAAATAGCTTGTAATAATAACACGTTACCAATTCAGGTTATCGTGTAATTTTTTTTCAAGTGTTAATGTAATATCGCTAAGCACACAGAAGGGAAGGTAAAGTTCGAGTTTAACGAGCGCTTAATTTCCTGATGCAATTACGAAATTGTAAGATATGACTATAAAAAGGTATTTTGCTTTCAACACAGCTGTATTGAAAATTTTCATCTTTAAACCCTCATCATAATCGAAAAGAAATCGCAGTCAATAAAAACCCGTCCTATTTTATTCCTTCAAACATAGTAAAGAATCGGTCACGGCTCTACAGACATTCTGAAAGGCGCCACAGGTATGCATGTGATCAGGACCGGCCATAACGAATTCAGCGCGTTTGAAAAACAGATCGTCTCGAGATACATACAATATACTGGCTATATACAATACTAAAGAAACGGGATGCAGCAGACAAAATCTTGATATTCTTTTCGAGGAGCTGACTTGGGAAAATTTTTAGTTTTATTTGGGGTTAGAAGAGGGCAAGGTTTTTGATTTAGAACAAAAACAAGAAAGAAAAAATGGGAAGAGAATATAATAAGTTTTGTAGTGCAGAAAAAAAAATTTTGGAATGAACTAGCATAATTTTGCTGATTGTTGAAATGTTGATTTTTAGATTTTCCTTTAAAATAAACACATTTATTTGTAAAGTCAATTTTGGTAAAAAATTGATCTAGTTTATTTATTTCCACTGTAGAACACCTTTCGGTTTTATTGATAGAAGATTAGATAAAATGTTGGAAATTTTTAATTTTGTAATCTTTTCAGACAGCTTGTTACTCCATCGTTATCAACAAAACAAACTTGAAGGATACAACGCAAATGAAATGCTACATCTTAACTGTTTCCTTTTTTTTTCGCTTCACACTGTCCTTTCTATTATTTCCAAAAGTTGATGGGTGATGCTTTCATTCTTAATTAAGTGTCAAGACTACAAATGATTTAGGTTTCGAACCCCATGGTTCCAATTCAGTCTGAACCTTAAAAAGAGCAAAAACGTTTTCTATCTCTGTTCTTCTTTCTTAATAGAAGTGAGCTTTACTATAAAAACGGTTCATGATTTTTCACGGTTTGCTAATGAAAAGGGTGAAAAATTGTATCGACAATAAACTAGATTCTTACTTATAACTAGAAGGGCAAATTCCATAAAACTTCTCTTTTGGTAATTGACACAATGTTAATGAAAATATTAAAGCTATTTTAATTACTGTGTCATTGGCTTTTCAATCAAGTGGACAAGCTATAAAAGAAGGAGCTTGATGATGGAGTTAATTGACAATTCTAAAAAGAGCAAATATTCGTAACATACATTTTCTTATAAATAAACTCACAATAAATCAATTTTCGCAAGAACACACAAGATAATATTTTCTACGAATTTTCAAGGAAAAGGAGTGGAAGCTCTAATTCAATTTCAAAGAAAATATATCTTATCAATCATTTCAGAAATTGAAAAAGATAATAGCAAAGTCCATGTTTTGTTTGGATGAAACAAAATCAACAGAAAAAATAACGAAAATCTTCTGATGATCTAAATCAGATATAAACAATACATTTACCTATTAGGTTTCAATGTTCATTTAGATCATTTTAGTTGCGATTTTATGATAATTCCCCACATTTGAGATGGAAAATTCCCACCAATGTGAATCGTAGATCTTGGACTTAATTGGTTCTAAAAATCAATCTCACCCCAAATTTTTGACAAGTTACATTATTATCTCCAAAATTCATTTCAATTCAAAATAATAAAAAAAAAACTCGTACCATTGTGTTTCCTCGCTCTCATATTCCTGTTCTTTCTTCTAGGCATATTCCACCCTTTCTCCATTTCTAGTCAAAATTCCCAAAAATTATTTACTAATAAGACTCAATTGTCCAAATCACATCTTCTAATCACTAATTAAAACTGCAAATATCACAGATTCTTAGAAGCTAAACGCAACTGTCTTTAAATTAATAACATCAATTTGAAAAAAAATTAAGTCACATTATTTCTTCAGAGCAATATTGGCGCGCTCGTACGTAAGAACGTACACATAACAAATCGCGCGCATTCAATCTGAACCATGGTCGCTACATAACTGAGGTCTCTGTCCACAGATTACAGGTTGTTATAACAGGCTGTGAAAAAAACAAGCGAGTAGCAGTCAACGTTTGACTCAGACACTTTTAGGTGGGGAGAGAAACTATTGTTACGGCTGCTGTTGGTGTGCTGCACCGCCTCCTCTTTCTCGCTCTATCACATCTATACTCTTATTTCTCCTCCCACTACGCATTCGAGTAGACCGAAAACAAAACACAAGCAAAGAGATGAATCTTGAAAAGTCACCGAACACATGTTCGACATGCGGGACGTTTAATTTGGTGACACCGGCGGCGAGATTGGAGACGCTATATATAGATTAGACGGTTTAGGGAATGCGCAAGGAAAACTAGGATCATGGAAGGGGACTCCATTAGAATAACTAGATTTCCACCATAGTGTCAAAAAATAACAGAAGTTATTTGCATCTACCATAGATTTTGTATTAGTATTGGTACAAAAATACACCCCTGCGTAACTCCTACAGTCCCCACAAATGCAGAAATGCGATTAATTTCTACCTTGTTCCTTTTCACTTTTCTCAAGACTGACATTCAATTGTTACCCAGGTGTTTGTGTTGTTACATTCTACAACAATAAATCCTGTGTATGTTATTTTTTTCTCTAGGAACACAAAGGAAAACATTTTGTACAGTCACACATAATGACGTAACTTCCTCATATCCTATTACTAAAAACTAGACCATTGCAAAAACAAAACAATGCGCAATTCGTTATATTATTGATAATTTTTAAGAATAGTCTTAATTTTATTCGACACGACTATAAAATAAAGCCGATAAGATTACAGAGCACATGTAACAGCCAAAGTAACACTCATTAAGTTGCTTATACAACTCATTTATTTGATAACGCCTAAAAAACAGCAAACAATAGAGTTCTTATCATTTGAGATATGTATAAGTGATGGATGTGTCTAAAAAAAACCAGCCTATTGATCTATTATTATTATTATTATTACTGTTACAGGCGACGGGAATAAATGTCCAATCTTTGAAAAAATCACATAAATAATATTATTACCCTTGGCTCCGGTCCATTATAAATCAAGTTCAGATCCCCAACATTTTTCGTTACAACAAAGAGAACACTACAAAAGAACATCTGGGCATCCCACATAACACCTTACAGAACGTACAAGATGATCGATTTTCGCTCTTATGTTTGGTGGATACACGAGTCACTGTGGAACTTGTCGTACCGAACACTTTGTTACTAGTTTAGTGTTGGACCCACTGTGAAAATCCATAAGTTATGGTCGGTCCGACAGCGAAGAAAAGTTTTGATATCACGCTTGGCTAGATATAATCGGATTTGGCTACGAATGGTAATTTGGTACCTATTATGAAGATGAATCGTTTGCATTCGATGCAATTCCCAGTACCATGACCATGTATTTAGATTAAAGTTATTAGAAATAGTTTCTTGGTAGTTTGATGTTAATAATAACAGAAATGCACATTCTTATTAGACACTTCATTCGTTTCAACAAAGCAAATGCAGGTGTCCGTTCTGAAGAAAAGGATTAATGCTGTCGTTTGATCAAGTACCGCCACCAAATTTGGCGAAAACATTCCAACGACAAAAGCAAGAAAAGATATACAACATGTCTTAGTTTGGCCGATTATACATACGTAAGCTTTATATAGAAGTCGTCACGATTTACGTGTTAACAGTACATAAGAAACAGTTTCGTTAGTGTCTGCAAAAAATCAATGGGGTGCCAACTTGACGCAATGATCTAATTAAGCGGGAAGAAAATCGCCAGACAGACGTAAGGCAATTTTAAATTATACTTAAAAGCTTTAATTGGATTAATTCGTTGACTAACAAGCGGAGCCGATGGGCTAAAGTCTCTGTTAGGGTAATTAGTGACTTAATTAGTAACGGATCCGTGAAAATCGGTGGGGGCTACATAATTTGATCGGTACTTATTTCAATCATAAATTAATCATTAACATGGATTAATTTCGCCTATTCATACCAGACGAAGACTGAAAAAAAAAAACAGTACGTGATCGGTCACAAGATCTCCTAATTATGTCCATAAACATTTGCTTTCAAAACCCCAGATGTTGTCCCTCTCGTATTTATTCAGCCCTCTTTGAAATAACATCTCCACTGCCTTCTCCATCCGGTCCCATCATGCCTCTTCTTCACTTGTTTTATTTATGTATCGGGAAATGTCGAAGCGTAAACAATTTCAACCGTATTTGGTATGTCTCTCTTCATCTTCACTTATTAGGGATTTAGACTTACAATTAAAAAAGATAATCCCAAAATAGGAGATCTTCTGCTTTACGTTTATGTCGGCTTAGTTGTGTATTCTATTGGGGTTTGTTCTTTTATGCGTTCGATACAGACGTATTTGGATATAAATGCGCTCAAGGTGAGCGATCGTATAATACATTCGAGTAAAACCCGTCAACGACAATACGAAGGAAACTCTTGCAGGGATATAAATACGGACATAAATTGCAAAGGCCTTCGTTACAAAGAACAGCGGGTTAGCAGCCTTCAAGGAATTCGGGACTTTGCGCACATGTTAACTGAATAGATTATAAAACTCACTACTAACAGAAGTTTCGAATTTTATGCTAAAATAAGAATAACTTCGTCTTTTATGAGAATTTCGTTCGGTCAAGCAACTAATCTTAAGGTTATCGCAAACAATGGATCCATGCATGTATCATCCCATGTATGATTCAAAGTACCTTGTTATTAGCGTCTGGTTTTTCTAGATCTTGCAAACATACAAAAGTGTAATAAAGTTAGATGACTTCCACTATCAAGATTATGAAACTTGTCTGGTTTTTTTTATCGAACGAGTTCCCATGCCTTTTTCACCATGCCTATAAATGGGAGCATTCGAGAAACAGGTGTCGTTTTATTTTCACCGTATGTTCGATCAAAAATCAAGAAAATTTACATTATTTGGATTTTCTTTTAACATCCATTAAGTCGAAAGCAAAGAACAAATTTACAAATGTATTTCTACAACCACCAATACAAATCGTGTATGTTTTAGTAATAATCAGGTCAACGGAGTAAATATTTAACGTCTCATCCATCACTTGTTCTTGACAACAGAAACTTGAACCTACATTTTATGCCCAATTGAAGAAATTGAAAGCGCAATTCTCTGCTAGTTTCCCCTCTCCATCTTTTCAACATATCATTATAAAACATATCGTGGGAAATGAATAAACGATTCGATCCACCTACGGCACATCGAAATATTTCTTCTAAAAACTACTTGAAACAAAGTCAAATGCTCGAGCACGCAACTTAAACATCATCTGATTATTTAAAAGGTACGCTATGTAAGTTATTCTAGTATGATTCAAAGTCAATATTTGTCCTTCAATACACAGGATGTGTGCGACTCCTACACGTTTGTTATTTTTTTTATTTCGTCTTAACGTGTTAACTCATGAATGAGAACCGCTCACTCTGAATGGAATATGCAAAAGATCGACTCTGAATAATTAACAGATTTTGTATGAAACTCGTTTTAAATTTTATTTTCGTTTCGTTCCAAGAAACCTTATGAATACTCAATTGACAAGGAATCTCTTGTATCCTTCGGACAAAAGACTGCACAGGTGTACACAAAATCCAGTCACAATGCCAGGTAGAGGGTGTTATAGAAACACCACCAGATGGACCGGATTTATACCATTTAAAATTTCAATAAAAAGGTCCGTTTTTCATCTTTGTGTAGATGAGTGATGTAGAAAAATTCACTGCGCAGAAAAAATTAGGTCTCTAACTTTGAAAGGTGAATGATAAGAAAGATTGATGTTTCAGGAACAAACATAACTGCTTATCAAATAAAATATCAACAATTTCTTCATCTTGTTATATTTATAAGAAAAACAAAAAATATCTCACTTTTGCATCTAAAGTGACTTTTTTATTGTCCCACAAACAACCTATAAAAATTTGTTTTTATTTGTTTTTTCCCGGAAACCAACTTGAAAGCGGTGAGAATGAGGTATTCTAAATTCAAGAATCTTTCTATTCTTAATTATTTAAATAAATTTTTTGTGCTTCAATGAATTCAACACATATATGTTACACGCCTACGGCACACGATGTACGTTTCTTTGCCATTGATTAACATCCTCCTAATTCTTCTTTTAATTCACCAACATAACTGTATTTTTGTCTTCTGCTTAAATAAACAAAATTTACAGTTTATTATACTAAATACGGAACGCACTAAAAACCAATAACTCTATTCAAAATCTATTTAAAAGTGATTATACCAAAGCAATAAATCATGCAAATAAAAGCAATGAATGATAAAGTTGCCAAAACGTTTAATAAATAATTAAACTAAAACCTCACGTCAAAGTCGACGGATATAGAACACGAAATGTTTACTTCTTAATTATTTGATTCATCAATCAAAAAATTAAACTTACATTAACAAAATTTCCAAATTTTCATATATCAGTTTATCGAAACTAATTCGGCTTTCTAATCCCCCAAAATTCTGAAACAGATATGTGGGCGCACATAAACGTCCAATTTAGTTCCGCCCCACATTTTAAAATATTTACGACATTTTGATAACTGGATGATATAATTATCAAAAAGACAAATTATACATGTCAAATGTTTTTTCATTTTTAATATACTGATAAAACACATTGAAATATCCCCTAAAATAAGCAGAAAGACCGTCTGGAACTCGCATTAAATTTAAAGCTTAAAAATGCAGCAACCATTTCATGCCCAGATGCTGATCTAAGGATAAGAACTAGTTCTTGGATACTTCTTCAGTACCATCAGCATCATCTCAAAAATTACCATACGAATACAGTGCGACCCACACCCAACGTCATTATGTGTAAGTGTTAATGGAACTGCATACAAAAATCAATTTGAATTTTAATAAAGTATAGGAATTTTGATTTTTCCGGTGTCCAACACCTGCCATGATACACCTCCGCTAAAAAAAATCATAAACCTATTTAGCTTTGTGAGAAATCGGTGAAAAATCAAACACAGGTGTGCTGTGGTACCCACGCAACATGTCGATAGTAATTATGAGTTGGTTCATTCACTGCTTCATCTGGAGGCGATTCTTCGAGAACATAAATTCTGAAGAGAAACCCAAAATTCTACTTTTTTTTTCGTAATACTGATAAAAATGAAGAAAAAAAACCGCATGACCTTTACGATAACCAATGATAGGATGACATTTACTGAACCGTATGATTATCGGCATGTCTTCATGACTAAACGGAAATTAGACGCACCTTCCGAGTCTCGCCTTTGCGGAATCTTTAATCGTTCGCGCCATAACCCGGAAAAGTAGTGACTTCTTCGATGTCGATAAAAAAGATTTAAGTGGTCGTCGTCTCGGCACCACCTCAGACTTAAACCTGACGATTATATCTAACGTGTTTTCACATGACGCAGGTTCTCCGATTTAAGGATGTCCTTAGGCAGTACGACGAGAGTGAAGCCATTTCCTTATACACTAAACATTCATTGATGATGAAGTTTCACGGGTGAATTCAAAACGGTCAAGTCTACTCTCAACCGGTTCAGTTTTTCTACTTTTCCAAGTGGAATAATTAAAAACTACTTTCGCATAAAATAACCGTCAGTACAATTTATTGTTACAGAAACGTGAGAAGTGAGCGGAGCTGTGAGATTCAAAAATATAAAAATACTTACCCAACATTGTTACAGCGTCCGATGAGTCAAATGCGAAACTCACCTGCAACAAAAAAAAATAAAAAATAAATGAAAAATTAGCAAAACAAAGTTCATATAGGTCGATAAGAATGTAGCAAAACTTTCTTATACAACTGTTAAATAATTTATTAAAGACGCCCACTAGAACAGATGTTAGGTGAAATGATGGTCAAAGTAAAATTTTCCATAAGTCAATACAATTGTCTAATTTTCCTCTTCACAATAATTGATTGGACGTTTCCTGCATAAATCCGATGATGTATCCCACTTGTTCCAATTTAACGTGCATTAAAAACAGACCGGGAATTGTCATCTCACCATCTCTTTCTTCCATCCATCCAATTGATCTAATTCATGATGCGGGTCATGGAAACTGTTTATCTATCGTACTAGCAATTCTTACAATCTTTCAAAAGATGTATGGTTTCTTGGATTCACCGACTCCTTCCTGATTCTCCCAGTCTGATAATCTTAAAGTAATTTGTATTTTTGTTGCCGACTCCTATACACACACGATGCGTTATCCGGTAGTACCGACTGAGGCATAATTATTTACTTGTCGAGACTAAAAGTTATGTCCTGTTTAGAGGCGATTGACCAACAACTTGCTGTTCCCAGGGCTTTGATGCCGATATGGTTATTTACAGATAATGAGCAATTAGATTCGTGGAATAAGCTATGAGAATATTGGAAGCGGAAAAGGAAAATGACTGATAGGGTTTTCCGCTTAAGGGTGAGACATGATAATTGTTAAGAACAGCTTTTATATATCAATCAATTCTTTAACTTGATGACTCTTTGCATTATAAAACACACCTGACTGGAATCACTTCCGGTAATGCCGTGCGTTTGACAAGTCTACATGAGATCGTTGATAACAACATTAAATATAATAAAAGACTTTGTTCGTAGAAGCGTTAAATCTGTGTTAATCAAGTTGTTACTGTAATTTATGACGATTATGGTGTCATTTCCGAGCAATTGACTTAAGATAAAAAAAAATACTAGTAAATGACAGGATAACAAGCAAGGACGTTAGAAGTATTTAGCTGATGACAACAAAATTACTGAAGTTTACGCAAACAGATTCTTGACTGAACAGAAGTACTTAATTATAAAATTTTGGCTCTTATAATCTTGTATTTAATTTGTAAAAGTCATGACCGATACTGAATATAAAAGATGTTGATTTAATCCAAAACAAGCAAACTCTATTTCAAATAAGGTAAAGTTCACTGTTCTCTAAGATGTGACATCCCGTCGATAAAGCAAGTTTTGAGATTTCCTTCCTTTATTATGAAATGTTTGGCACGAATTCCAGCACACTGTAGGTGAGTATATTTACATAGTGACAAACAAATTTACATATAATCTTTTATAATGTGGGTGCGATGATACTCACTTGGAATTTCAAAAAACAAAGATTTTAAAAACCGTGTTTCGTAATATTTGCGTATGATTTTAGATCATAAACCTTCTAAAAATATAACGCACCTGGAGGATTTTCAAGATACAGTGATAGTCGTTCGTCATTTTAATGGGAGATTTATCAAACGTAATGCGGGTTTTGGACGCCGCCAAAGCTTCTAAATTACGCCCTGACCGACTAAATTAAGCTAAAAACTGTCAAAATCGCATCTACTGAATGTATGAACGAGATTTACTCCTGTTATCGTATTTTGCCTATTTTTCTCTTTCAAAGTTCAACATTTTATCTCTCGCCGGAAACGTCAGCATCTTACGAAGTAATCTTAGCTTCAGTATGCAGTTTCGTTTTTATCTCCTTAACGTCTTCACTTCTCCAGTTTCCACAGCGTTGCTATCGACGTGAAGATCGCATACGATGCTAATTATCGACAGTGAGTCCGTAATGTCGACGTTTATGTGCGCCTCCCGGTGCTTGCTACAACTATTCCGGCACCAGATAATGTCGAGCAATCGACCGACCAATCACTTAACGCAATTTCAATTTTTCACAGCTCTTCATTCGTTAATTGCTAACGTTAAATCACTTTTTACTGGTGGCCGTTTACGTTTTGTTTGTAAATACACTTGATTTATTGGTAATGCTTCTAGCGAGTAGAGGAATTGCGGATTCTGATGCATTAACTTGTACCATAATTTTATTTTTTTGTTCTTTCAATGAAGGATACCAACGTCTATGTTGCACACTCAAACCCAATTAATTTCAGTGCCAAGTGATATGGTAATTTCTATGGCATAATTTGCTATTTATTGCTCCTTACGAAGGCATCGGAAAACTACTAGAGTATAAAATTGACTCTGAACAAGTCAAGTATCTAAGTTGATCTTTGCTTTAATTTTCATCAAAATCCAGAAATTTCAGATTAAAAAACACTAGCGGAATTATAAGCATAATTATTCTAATGGAGAATTAAAAAGTTAGAAAATGTTAAAGACTATTCAACTAAAAATGGAGATGTTGGTTGAGAAATGAACTCCTAATGAATCCAGAAGCTGTCATAAATTTCTTGGTATTATTTTTTGAAGATTATGCCGGAAGACTGACAACAAAGTTCCTTGCAGACATTTCAAAGCAATTTTTTATTATAATATCAACAAAAAAAATAGGTAAATCAATAAACATCTACAACGACAGCTTCGATTCCTAATTTATCATCCATTGATAAATTTTCCGAACATATTCTTTTTTTTTATAGTTAGCTTGTAGCACACGTGAAACAACTATTTCCTTACACATGATTTTGTTGTTGTAGCCAAAAGCAAAACAAAGAAGTCGAAATTTATTAATCCATCATCCGTGTCATTATCTAGACGTTTGTTATTTAGTCATGCGTTACTACCAGTCTTGGCGAATGAGGTTAATGCAGAAACCGCCAAGCCTCCAGGCTTCATCACATCAGATGAGAAAGGAACAAAATTGTTAAAAAGAAGACATAGAACACAGAAGAAGAAATTCGCATGCATCGTCGCCCACGCTACGATGTTTCACAAATAGAAAAAACAACAAGTTAACACCTAATCGAGTAACGAAGGAATGCAGTACTTAAAATCTTGATTTTATTTCTTATTCCAATCGAGGACCACCAAAGCAAAACATTTGCATACCACCTGTAAGTTTCTACGTTGCTATACACAATAATTAAGATAACAAAGAGTTGGTTGGTAGAATTGACATTTTTTTTCATGTTCATTGCACGAATATGGTTGGTGAAGAATATGTATTGTCGTTTTAACGATGCAAAGACGAATCATTTGCAACATAATGACTGTCGCTGATTATATTTTATTATTGTTACTGTTATTCTTACATAATAATAGCCTTGTTTCTATGACAAATTAAAATAACTTGAAATTACAACATGCACTTATGCTCTTTTGGAAAATCAGAAATTTTCGTGACTTAACTTTTCAAAATTTTTCACGTGTGTCTATGACATTCCATTATTGTTAATTAATCTTTATTTTCAGAGCTGTTCTAACTATAAATCATATTTTAATGACGACTTGTTCGTCCCTGACAAACATGCTAATAATAAAATCGTGGAATTATTACATTACAATTGAAACTTTATGAAATACAAGAAATAAAATGACGTTTATGACTATTTTTCCAAGATAATGATGAGCCGGTAAAACAAATTGCGCACATCAGTCATCATTTACGTAATTGTTGGCGTTTTACTTTTTTATTTTAAAGCTCTACATTGATGACATAACTAAAAACTGTTAATTTTGTGAACACTGATGAAAATATAGATACAATTATGAATAATAGGTGCTTAACAATCATTAAACAAATTCATTAGCATTTGGCAGGAAATCGCGAAGGTTATTTCAAGAAATCTCCCGAACAAAAACTATAATGAAATTTTAAAAAATTTTTATCTTAGCATTTCCGACAACTTCTAACAGATGTTAAGTTAAAAAAAGTAAACGACAAAAGCCAATTAAAAGAATTTTGTGTCGTACTGAATTTATTTTTGAAACTGTCTGCGAATGTGACGAGACGCGTCCTATTTTGAGCGGGAAAAAAAGAACGCGATCAGAAATAATAGACCGAGACAGTATTACCAAAACATATAAGAATAAAAATAAAAGAACATGTGTCACCTTAACAAGCTGCATCACGGCCGAAATTAAACGATGTTAGATAAACCTAACGAATGCATCAGAGCTGCCAACATAGGATACGATCCGCTCAAACAGTAGTCATCTAATGCTATATAATCAAAGTGAAATTATCGGCTAAATAGTAGAAGTAAAACGGATAATTACAATGGGCCTGAAAAATAACGATTCAAGTCGAACCATTCAGGTAAAAAAACTTGAAACTGAAATAATTAGGGTCGTAATTCCTAAAGAAACATTCAATTAAAAAACTCAACTAGACCGCTTAGTTAAAGCAACGATATTTATCTCACTTCCCTTCTCTTCAAGACTTTGACACCAACAGATGTTATTTCTTGATTGAAGCCACCGAAAATTAATTTAAATTTTCAATCGACTCGGAAGAGTTCAAAGAACAAAAAAGTAACTGTCGCGACCATATCATTATCATAATCACAGTTTTATAAATTAATTTCACTCCCATTTTATCCGATAAAACTGTGTGACAAATGAGTTTTTCTAAGTGCTTAAAACTAATTTAAAGTTATTAATAATCGCGACTTTTACGACTCTATTTAAAAGGTAGAAAACGATGAATTCGTTTTGTAATGATCAAAAATTAAGCACACCATTCGAATGAATAATGAGTCGAATCGTAAGGATGAAAAAAACGATTAATAATCTTGTCACGAGCCGAGAAAAATTCAAATAGTTTGAGAAGATTTGTCGTCACAATCACTAAATATCTATGTTCTAGATGTATAGACTTGTAGGTGGAACGTTAACAGTTAATTTGCGGTTTTGTGTTAAATTGTAAATCTATGTTTTTTATGATTCACATATGTTGAAACCGTTCTAGTCGCCAAGAAGTGGCGAAAAAATGCACTGAGGTAATTAATCGGGTATATTTATTTTAGCAGTGAATAATGAGATGAGACACCAAAATTAATGCAATGTCATCTTGACTTAACCCTTTTGAAAACGATAAGACTCAGAGCTCAAGACCTGCCAACAGATGTTTTACGCTAATCCAGGATGATCACCTTAACATGAAGAATATATTTTCTACTGTAACTCCTTCACCAAACAAGGAATAACTTTAAAAAAGAATCTCGCGATAAGATTCTCCTTCTGCTCCTAACGCCGACCTCCGACCACAAAAGAAAAATTTCCGAAAAGAGGAGGTCACAGTTCACCATCGTACGGGTAAACGACACGTGCCCACGTACCCATTACCACGTCCGTAAAATTCAACCTACGCAATTTTCACCTGGTGATGACCATCTGGTCCTCCGCTCGAACTTCCATCTTATCCATATTATTACAAGTTACCATCTCAGTTTTTATTAATTGCAGTTGAGAGGCGTACGTGGGTGCTTCCTGATCTCTTCCACCTTAACATTTTTGGCAAATTAATTCCATAAAAAAATTATCATTCGTGGCAACTACAGCCGGGCAACGCCCACGTCGTGGCGGGTCAAGGCGCGTGTCATTTACAACTGTCAGCGCACATGTGTTTACTTCAATCCCGTTTTGTTGGTTCGATTCACTCGAGATTAGAATGCACGACAGTGGTACCAGAACGCCAACATGAAAACTTACTGTTTGTTTTATTTACCATCAACTTTATTAATCTAGAACAGGTGAAATTACATATAAGTAGAAAACATTGCTGGATTTGAATTTCAATACCATCTGGTTGTATAATTGCATTTATAAATCACATGTGAACGAAGATGAGGATTAGGAATATTTGATGAGAGTTAAATGTAGGATTGTTTTGCACGATTGCTTTTTTCTCATGGGACGGATAAATTCGCAGTTGATGAACGATGAAAACGAAGACCTTGAGGCGTGACGGATCAGGTGTCGATAGTGAAAAACTCCAGATGTTGCAATTGTGAAATTTTATTCATTATAACCTACTACAAAAAACAATAAATGTCTATTCCCAACAAATAACTAAACGCATTTAACAATTAGTCTGAATTATTAAGCATTCCGGGTACTACCAACAATTCATTCCACCAATAAAAGTAAACTCTGGTACCATCTGGTCGTACTTGACTTGTTTTTAAAGTAACTACGTTCTAAAATTTCTCATTTCAAAGGAAAAAAGTAGTAGAGTTAAAATCAAATAAAAAAAATGACTATATCCAATTTCAAGACACCAGACACGCCAAAAAAACAATGAAACTTGTCGCGGTGTTGTGACAAAAGGGACGACACTAGAAGAAATTCCACCATTAAATTTAAATCGCGCCAGATCCCAATGTCGCTCCTTTGTTTATCCGACGAATGCCAAACAAACCAGAAGCCCAACCTCAACAGCCAATTAAATGTTTTTATCGGATTCTGCGGTGTTATGCACGATTCCGATGGTTTTACATGAGATTCGAATGTTGGCGGCGTGAATTCTATAAATATTTAATTAAATCGAACTATGGAAGCGTCACCGTCAGGTAATAATGCCAATAAAAGCGTAGTACTTAGTACATAACACAGGACAGAATGAAAGTCTCAAGACACCATAGCAATACCTCGAGATGAAACGATAAGTCGTTACGTGACGAAGAAAGAAAACTTTTTTGTTTTCATCCCCACGAAGTTGGCGAAGCATCACGAGACTTACATTGTATGGTAATGAAACTTGCACGAAGACCATATTCAACAAGTGTCGCCATCATGGCCTATCGAAAGCAAATTTTTTTTCCTCAAAAAATTGCAAATCTTGATAATACCAAAACAAATTTCAACATTCCATTCAGGCGAGAAGAACATCTCATCTTCCTCTCATTATAATAAATCGTGACTGAGATATCGTAATCTAAAAACACGTGTTGTTCGAAAACCGCATACCTCCAACGGTTACGAACCTCTTCAGATTGTCACACCTGAATGAAACTTACAATAAAAATCGTAATAATCATCGAACCTCAACCGACTGCCACAGGAAATGAAAAAATTGTTAACCAATGTAAAGATAATTTTAGACCATCATCTTATCTTATTAGAAGCGGATTCATCTTGTTTGAATGTTTTTTTTTCCAACCGGAACCATTCTATTATTTGTAACTGGGTTGACCCTTAACACCCATATTTCTACTTCTCCTCCTTCTAATAATTATAGCACCTAATGTTACATGAACCACTTTTTTGATAAACCAATTAAACACTTGTTTAATAAACCACGAAATATGCTTAATTCAATAGTATAATGAATCACAGTTATTTATGGTATTGATTATAGGATAACCAAAAATGGCTCGTTTCTGAACTTGATTTAGCCCAAAATCCATTTGGAATTTCTTTTACATCGTTCTCAATCATTCGTAGAGTGATATTTCTGCCACTTGCAGATTAGTCATAACACCTCAAGCATCTTACATAATTATATACCTACCTATGATAAATATTAATCCGCAGGCAAGTTCCCCATTAAAATTGTTTCTAAGTATCATTGAAACGATCGATTTCTATATGTTACTGAGAATTATTGATTATTTATGTGGGAGATTGTGGTCTAACTTCAATTTTGATCACAGCTGGTTACACAATATAGCAGCTTGGAAATCTCTTGACAAAAAACATAATCGAAGCTTTAGCAGTTGCAAACACTTTTCTTAACAAAAATATCACATTTCGTGTATTACTATCCCTAATTCCACATGAAAGACCTCTATTCTTTTACTGCTCTTCCAGTAAAATTGTCACGCAAACCAAATGTTCGACCACGACCAGCCATACTCATATTTCATTACCTTATAAAATTACAAGAGTTAACTCAGGTAAAGTCAATCCGAACACGTCGGAGTAATATTGGATCATTTCTTGAGACCGCCGTGGACATTCGAACACGTTCTAGACGTAAAAACGTGTCCTGTGACCGCAACAAAGACGCGGCTTTATTCAAATGACAGACTTTGACGTTTATTAATGTTCGACACGGTGGTCATTAGTAAACCACTATAGGCTGCATTCAACCTGCAGATAAAAGAGACTGTAAATCTTAACCACACTTCTATAATTCACCTTTTCGACGTGAAAACCTCACAAACTTTTCCTAATTTGAATTACTTTGTTTCAGTAGTCTTATCAAAAAAATACTATAAATTCATTCCCTAATGAGACACGTATGTACGAATAGGTGTGAATCAAGTGGTACGTGTATTACGTGATGCATGACCAAAAGCAATAAAAAGTTGTTTTTTTAATTTGTCCAGGTGCAAAATCACTTCTCTTCCAATATGATAGCAAGCCTACATTATGCAAATTTCGCGTAACTAAACTTGTTGTGATAATACGGAAAAAAATGTTTTAATATCAGCTTCTTCCATCATCAACATGCAAATTGGAAGCTACTTGATTGAATTATTACATTTAATAGCAGCTATAAATTTACGTATCTCACGCCTAAAGGCAACAAGTAGTCAAATCGATCACTTCCAAAAAAAATATATAACTAGGGTACTATTAAATAAGATTTTGAGATTCACTAATTCATAAAGATCCGGGATTATTTCCAAGACCGGTTAGTGTTCATTTTCGAAACAAACTATTTCCATTTCTTATTCAATTCTAAATGGTTAATTGGATTTGAATAATTCGAATTCGTCGTTTTTACGGGTTGTGTTAATTGCCAGTTGTAAACTAATAATTAGAAGCTGTATTATAAAATGGTTTGATTTATGTTGTTAATAAAAACGATTGGTTTGTAAACTACAACCTTTTGACTACCGTTAAGCAACTTCTTAATTTTCACTGATGATTGCTTGTTTACAAAATAGTTTTCTAAATGAATTAAATATTCTTGGATTCAGAAATGAATTGAGAAACAAACTCAATAATTCCTTAATTTCAGAGTAAAAACGAAATTTTCAGTTGGAAAAAAAAAATTGGTATAAAAGTTATTTTCGAACGCGATTCCTATAACTGAAACTTGAAATTTAACAACCCACATAAATAACAACAAGTCCAAAAAAAAACCTCTTAAAAATTCTTGAAATTCAAGGGCAAAACTCGTATCATCACCATGAGATTAATCCAAAGCATCTCACTCCAAAATCAGATAACCTAAAACGTATAAAAACACCTCAAGTGTCGGTCTTGAGTAACAAACAAGAGACACGAATAAAAATGACAAAGAAAACAGACTGGTTTTAATCCGAAGAGGATCTAAGAAATTATTCAAAAAAAAAAAAAAACAGAGGTACTGAGAAGGTACCTGAAATTTCAACATAACCAAGAGGAAATTTTAAACATGCTTCAAATCCATTCAACCATAGCTGAAATCTAAATTACCAAGCGACCCAAAAAAGATTAAAAAAAATAATGCCTCGGAACCACCGAGGCGCCTATAAAGCTTCAACGTTCAGAGGATACTATCACTCGTGACCCAAAGGCGTTATGATGACTCGACATAACCGCTAATCAAACTAAATGGCTTTTAGTGGTAGGTTCGCTTACACCATGATTGGCAACAATTGTATTCCGGAAGGTAAACACACGCGGAAAAGTAATTACTCAACAATGAGACGACGAAAAATCAGACTGCCGACAATATTACTGTCGCATATTCGATGAAGTGTTGGCAGTACACGTGCCAAAAGTGTAAATTGAATTCATGAATGGCGAAACAATGATTTTGGAATTAATGAAGGAGAGCGTTCACCTCTCATTGGAGGGAGCCTTAGCGAAGACAAGTAGCTGGAAAAAATCGTGTTCGGTGTGGTGTAAAAAAGATAAGAAGAGTAGTTGTTGTGGTTCTGGTTCGGAATCGGAGCAACAGCCTTGCCCGAAGGTATGGAGACCTGTTGCGTGGCGCGACTGTGGTCGATGTTTTAGAACCCTCACTATGAGGAAGAAAGGGGAGTTTGGGGAACGTGCCTTTAACACCTTTGCAATGAACAACAGTTCATCAAATATGGAATATAAAAGCTCACAAAAAAACAGTTTTCTGCAACTTACCATCAACATTTGCTATTATTATTTATGTTGAGTACTACTCAACAGCTTCCAAGAGTACTTCGGAGAACTATGTATAATCTATCACTTCGTAACTCAACACCCACACTATAAAATCTAACTATATGCAAATGATTGTTATTATAATCAATTTCAATCAAATGCCATATTTGTTACTTTTGCAAAATCAATAAATCACTTCATCGATCAACCTCTTATCATATAAGCGCACGAAACTTAACTTGAATGCAATGATTTATAAATATCAACAATTCTCAATCTAACCTTCATTGTCTTTTTTTTTGTTAGACTCGTAGGTTGTTTTCAATGAATAAACACACCTTTTCCTCTCGGTACCATACCAGAAAACGTTGCGTGTAAAAAAACAATTTTCAAAGGGTCAGTGTTTCTTTTAATGAATTATTAATTACCAACTCCCGCACTCCATATTTCAACCACATTTTACATGGATAAAGTAAACACAAGCCACGACAGACATAAATAACCCTATAAGAATGTCTACTATTAGTGCACGTATAGAACCGATTGTGTGGTAGATCAGACCACCAACAAAGTAGCTTATAATAAATAATCATTTAAGAAACTAACCTACAGCGAAATTTAAAAAAGAAAAAGAAATAAATCATCAAACTTCTATTTATTTATCAGTTTTCCAATATAACATTTACGATTCTTGTTGATACCCCAAAAAATCAATCTGAAAAGACGACTGGCGCCTTCATAAAAATGCTAATCACAACTATTCATCTCCGGTAGCGAAATCAACATCTGCATAAGGATAAATTACATAAAATCTTTCCAATTTTGGATGTGAAAGTTTCTTCCCAAATATATGCCAAGACTCTTGATTAAGAAAAAATAAACGATTTTTTGATCATATAAAACGGAAGAAAGGAGAATTTATTACTTGAGGAAACAATGGACGTGCGTGGTACGACCAAGTTGGCGAAGGGCAATGAAACGACATACCATGAACAATATCACAAAACCCCTTCTAGATACTAAACTCAATTTAAAAACGCCATCAATTACATAAAGCTTAAAATGACTAAACGAAATCACGACAGTACCTTGTCGGGTTCAAGGTTGGTCCTTCCATACAAACCGTTTTACACTCGGATGGGGCTTAACAAAAGCTAGCCGCGCAACGAATCCAACCTGTTCATGGCTTTTTATTATTAACAAAGACCGTCTTCAAGTGTCACGGGAACAAAACGAACGTTTTATTATAAATTGATTCGAAACGCCAGTGCAATCAAGAACATCTAAATGGACAAAACGATTGGTGTTTCTTCCCAAAAAGAAAAATATTTAAAATAATCTTTTCTATTTTTTACCTTTATGGCGGGACTAAAAGATGTTCTTAATTTGATAAAGCTATGACACATGACTGATCTTCGAAATAAATCTAAATTAGACATGGTACTTTCATTACAAGGTCAAGGTACGACGAAAAAACCACTCTTTTACATCCAACATTTTATTCAAATTTATAGTGGCGCTTTTAGCACCATTCTTGCGAATTTATTAATTGGACTCGGTTGGAGGCGGTCACAGCAGGTAAATAAATTTGTCACAGAAACAAGTTCTCCAGGACAAAAAAAAAACATAAAATTTTGCAAAGTTTTGGTTATTAAAGGTATTCTATTTCAACCACAAAATCGTTATCGCCATCTTTTATTCTGCAGACTTGAGCAGCTGGCGCCAAGGCAACACATTATCGAAATGAGATTATGCTTTTACGACGACTTTTACACTTCCAAACGTGATAACTCTAAATAATTATGTTATTGTATGGACGAAAATAAAATAGTAATTGGGCGAACCCTTCAAAAAGACAAATCCAATTGAAGTTTTTAGTATGGATAAGCTTGTACTTTTCAACAACGCAGAATTCCAAAAATGACTCCTCTTGCCATTTCTACCCAATCCCTATTTACATCAAATTACAACAAAGTGTTTATTGAAGGCGTCTTGAAGACTCCAAGCTTTCCATTTACGGGTTGTTCGATTACATTTCCTCTTTAGTCTACTCGAAAGTTGACCTCTCGAGTTTCCCGATTTTGGACCATCAATCTTCATTAGTGGATTTTGCGTCTCGAAGTTGTAATCACCAGAACTTAAACTAAATCTACAGGGTATAACACGAAATGCATTCACGATTCGTCACGAACCAATACAACTAATTTAATCATTAAAAGGTCGATTTGTAAACGAGAACGAAATGGCGTTTGCCGTCTTACGCAGCAAAGAAATTCCAATTGCTTGAAACTTGTTCGTAAACGGTTAATTGTTCTTTGTTGAGAGAATAATGGATAAAAGCGAACGATAAATACTTTGTTTAATTAACTTTCGTTATTCTGGAAAAAAGAAAGTTTGCACAACTGTTATGTGTCATGTCTTTGATTTTTTGATTTATTTTGTTAACAACATGACATAGCTATAGTTTGCAATGGCAACACCCACTATCTAAGTGACCCACATCTGATGGCGAAATTCAAAGACACATTTTATTATAGTTGTCCGTAAAGTATTAGTCAATAGCTGAACTGTGATTCTTGAAATTATTTCTGATCAAATGTCAAGATACTATCAATTTGATTTGACGTCTTATGCAGCAAGAATAAAAGAAAGAAACTTCTAGATTTCCTGTCCGAATACATTCATTCCAGAACATCTAGAACTAGATCTTTTTGACATGTGATTCTGCTCCATTTCCATTTCAGCAACTTGTAGCAATTACTCCAAAAGCTGTTAAAAATATAGCCAACTTTATGACATCTCATAAAGGAGGACTCATATTCAGAAACACGTTTCGGACGATTAAATTCGCTAATAACAAAATACATATAATACGACTGGCGAGTTATTAACAACCATTATGATGGTTCGATTTTATTTGAGGGTGTAAACCTAACTTGCAAAAAGTAACCGACGGATTCACACACCATATGCTTCTTGGAGTCGTTCCAATGGAACTTTTTTGAGTATCTGTTTATGTCTTATCTTTTTTACACCAAACATATGAATTTATGAGCGTGCTTAAGACTTTTATAGATAATTAATAAGGTATTGGCGTTTGGGAGTTGTCGACATAGCTGGAAAGCAAAAACAGTTATTATTGCCGCTCCCTAACCTGAAGATGTTTTAGTGCATATTTTCTAATCGTTAAAAAGTACTAATTACAACATTATTCGTGTATCATGTAAGCTGTCTTGTAAACACAAAATTGTCAAAGGTCAAATATTTGATATTAATACAAAAACCACAAATCTAAGTGAACGGAATAAAATTTATAGAAGTATGAATGAAATGGACGTCATTTGACTGGTATCACGTGACATCCATTGTTAAAAGCGTAAACAGCATACATAAATAAATGTTATCTAAATTAACAACTAATTTCTTAAAAACTCAATTAATTTTTAGTAATACCCTGTATTTTTTTTTTTCAATAATTATTATTTATACTTGCTTCATTATTCAAGTACGAAAGTTGTTCGTAATAAAAAATAATTACGTCAATTACGTATTCTGAACGTATAATTTTGGTTTGCCAACCACGTAGGTGGTTGGACATAATAACAATATAAGCAAATAACATCCGATCGCACTTTTTAAAGACTGCCTCAACACATACTATGGTATATCATGACAAAATTAATTGAAAATTGAGTCGATTTTGTCGCTTCAATCGTGCGTTATATTTAACACATGACTCTAACCGTTTCGATAAAGGTTATTTTAATCATAAACAAATAAATTATTTAATCTTTCAATGGGATATGTAAATTAATAGCTAGATATCTCAATGGTATAATAAACTCCGCTTTTATTATTATACATATGTAGGAACGTGCGCCAGACTGTACTAAATCAGCATTATTTAATCCCAAAAAAAAAAAACACAGATATTCCCAATAAATTTAACATTCCTTTCGTATTACAATCGCAGAAAATCTACTTTGTCGTTCACCTGACAAAGATCTTAAGCCGCTTACAATTTTTTTTATTTCTTCTCTTCTCTTCAGTGCTATTGTTGGGTCGAGACCCAACATAAAAAAAGACCACGACGAAATCGTGTCTGGAGCCTTAACGCGTCAGAAACATAATTAATCTAACACCTCGCGGTATTTTATAACCCGTACAAGAGAGGCGTTTCTGAAGTCCTCACCAACATAAAACCGGACACATTCGAATCTATAAGAATACCCTTTGTTGAATAGGTTAGTAAAGAATATAAGAAGTCAACTTTGGGGCCAATACAAGTCTTCTTCGTAATTTATTATCCTAACCTGTTTTTAAGTCTGTTGCAAGAACGAAGATACGTTTCGGTGAAACTGAAGTATAAATATCGATGGTGAACTTGTGGCTTATGCTAAATAGTTATTACTTAAAAAGAAGAAAAAATGGTTTAAGAATTTCCTGTAATGTGGGTAGCAATAATATTCCAGTTTCAAATGTTTTGAACCATGGAAAGTTACATTAGTGAGTGCAAATAAACGTACAACAAAGAAGTTAATTGCATTACTCAAATTCCTCAAGCGGGGAAATTTTCACGCTTGAAGGCAATGATTGATTTCTGATGATTCTACTTTTTTTATATAAATCAATGAATATAATGATTTTTTTGTATCCTGAAACCTTCGGAAAAACATTTTTGTTTTATTTAGAAAAAAAACCTATCATTTTATCCCTGCTTTTTCCATATAAATTATCAAATGTCGTATGATTATCTGCTGACACAATAGACCCGTTCAATGGTCTTCCCTTTCTTCATTATTTAAATGAAATAATATAGCTTTATAGTTTTTCATGCAGATAAGATTATAATTCACTTTTCATCATGAATTCAATAAAACAGCTGAGATGTAAGTAATTTTCCAGAAACTATTAGAAAGGTGGCAAAAAATTAAAGAATACTGAAATGATTAGCATAATTCCCAGAATCTCTCCACCCAAATCATTCCGCTTCAAGATTAGGCATGTTCGAATATAAAGCCGAAGGCATTTTGAAATGAACCAATTTTTTTCATGGTATAATTAATTAAAGCATGAAGTTTTTAGGTTATTGTATCAAAGGCCACAACTAACGTCAAGTTTAACAAACCTCCGGTGACATTTCCATAACCTAAATTAATCAATTTGTCAAAAAACTGACAGATTGTCAGATCAAATCCCCGCTGTCCTTGATTCAATCGTCACTCTTCCGCCATCGCGACCTTGTGTCTCCATTTCCGGCATCTCCGGAATTTCCCCTCCGGAGCAAATCAATAACGTAAGATAAAGAGATATAATTTGACAACAACGCCAATCTTATCACCGAATTATGAATGAAATAAAATGCATAAACATTGGCAGCTGTGTTGGGATTTTAAGATCGCAATGACGCATACCAGAAGGCCATGGACATAACCAATAATGGGAGTACTTACACGTCTGCACTGAATTCACCGTAAAGGAGTTGATATTCAATTGATGGATAGATTGTAGGCCCGATTCACGGGAATCGGCCATTTTATACCCACAAATACATTCACAACGGCACTAATTTTTCTACAAAAACAACACAATCCAACACACAAGACCACTCGATGGCGACTTGAGATGTTTTCAACAGACCGCAGCGGCATCTGACGGAAGAAACAGCGCGCGAAATTTTAAAAATCAAATTGTAATCTTAATTTTTCAGTTTAATAAATCACTCATGGGGTTATTCTGTAATGTTACTGTTAAATGTTTATATCTATAGGAACAATTGTTTGCTGCAATTATTTCTATGAAGATAACAGTCTAACAATAACATTACAGAATGATGTTAGGAGTTACAGAATAGGGGTATAAATCAGATGGAAATACGATTTGTACTTGTTTTATTAATAATTATTGAAATAAATTAATTATTGATTCAACACTGGCTCTAAAATCAGTGCATAAAAAAAATCACAAATAACAGGAATGTAATAACAAAATAACAATAAAATATGACACAATAAAATATTTCTTGCTATTTACAATGAACTTAATTCTACTTTTTTAAGCCTAAGTACAACCCTAAGCATAGAGCAATTATAAAACAGGCACCGACAATGAACAAGATAATTTTCTGTTGAATGGACCTCATTATCATAGAACTCATAAGTCGGGACGATCGTCCCAATTCTTCGTCAGTCTCCCGTAACTAAAAAAATTAAATAGTTATAAGTATAGAAAATTAAAATTAAATTTACCCGAGATCGTGTCCTTTTAATAGTCTCCCTTTGGCTACTTAAGTTCTGCATCACTTGATTCCCAATTTCTTGTGTTTCAATCACAACTCTGTACCCTTCTTCTAACTGTCGTCCTGTCCTTTCTAACCTTTCCGAATTATCTAAAAGTCTCTGTTTTTGTTCATTTGAAATCCGCACATCATTCAATTCTTCCGCGCTATCATAACTTAACTGTTTTATCGACCGAGCTTTAATATATTCCAATGTCAACCGCTTGAGTTCAGCACGATAGCAATCAACTTTGGTTCGACACCTTTGTCTTTTGGATGTCTCCATCTCTCTAACCTCCAAATCCATTTGCTCCAACTAAATTTTCCAAATTAAGAGCTTCAATCAAATTATAAATTTATACTTACGAGCTCTTGAGCTTCTTCGACATGTTTCTCTATATTTGATATAAGTTGGCGACGATCTTCTATTCAGAAAAAACAAAATAATGATAATTAATGATACTTGATTTATGGAAGACTTACTTGTGGCTGAGGCTGTGAGAAGGCCAATTTGGGCGGTAATATCAGCTGTAAGCACTGAATATTGCTGTTCGTAGTTCTCAAATAGAGAACCCATGCCTATAAACTACGAATTGGTCACGTCATTACAAGCGGGAATTTCAAAATGATAATATCATCTTTATAGGCATTATAAATACAATAAAAACTGTGTAAACAAACATCGAGTACTTAGTTAAGATAAGATAGGAGCAATATTTGAGAATCAACTTCACAAATTATATAAAAATAAATTCGATTGATTCAACTTTTGTAGAATGTAGGTGACCAACAAAACAACAAAGGTCAAAAATTGCATATCTAAAATATAAAAAATAGATTAAATTAATTTTTCGCCTCGCTTTATAGTATATAACGTTTTGTTCCCTAAGATAAAGGTGCAAAAACTATCGTTGCCTCTCATGGGAGGTAAAATAGGCACACAGTCCTCAAGGAGGTAAAGTAATTACCATGACAATATATATAAAATATGTTTAATTGTTACACATATCAAAATTGGCTGTTTTAGGAAGCTTACATAAATTTTGAAGTAAGTGCATACATGTATAGTTAAGACATATAAAAAATATTTATTTGTTGGGGAATTTAATATTAAAAGTACAATTTGTTGTTGTTTTATCCGAATAATCTAGCATCGAATTTTTGATTACATTGCTTAGGGATAATTCAGAATTTTCTGTAGAAACCGAAGATGCAACTACTTGTGATTCTTGATGACGCTTTACTCTTTCTATAATTCGCTTGGAGGTTTGCATTTTACTCAAAATTGATTCACCTACATAACTCTCCGCCACCAAAGTGGATTTCCACAGTCCATAATGTTCACTAAAAGAGAAGCCGACGTTCTTCTTAGAAAAAGACTAGTCAAAGCGCTAGCATTTAGTAGTTCTTAACATAAAATATTTAGACCAAAGCGATGATGATTTTAGTTCATAAAAATATGCAAGTATTGCAGTTTTACTAACCTCTTTCAGTTTCTTCTAGCTGCACCATTGCTTGAAACTTGAAAAAATTTTCAGGTATTTTTCCTTTGATTTTTCGGGCAACAAATTCTTCGTTGCGGCAGTTGTATTTTCTATAATCTCTGGTGGAATATTTTCAACATCTGAACTGTCTTCATCGCTACTCAAAATGTTTTCTAACTATTTGTAATAATGTGACAAATTTTTGTCAGGAGGTAATTTTACACTTTGCTCTCTTGATATATAAATAGCCACAATGTCAAAGATGTACAGTGATTCAAAATCACTTTAGAATTCATATGTTTCCTTGATGCATTATTGTGGATTTGTGAATGTTGGAGAAAGTAGAAATGATTTTTATTTTTTCAGTAATGCCGTTCTTAGCGATCAGTTCTTATAATCTGTTAAATTATTAAAATAATCTCCGTTTCTGCTCTACTCTCAAATTGAATCGGATTTTTGTCATGCTCATGAAAGATAAAAAGAAGTTATAGCGTTTTTAACTCGTTCAAAAATGTCTGAAGTGGGTAATAATGGGAATCGTTTAGATAAATGTTTTTGAATATTGAAAGATTTTGTTAGATTGATGTTATTGGAATTATTTGTATAATATTTTATAGGTATGTCACTATTTAGACTGATTTCATTGAAACTACTTTCAGATTCTTTCTAGTATTTTTGTTATTTTATGTCTAGTTATTTTCAGATTTGTTTATCATTTTTGTGTCTATATTTTTTTCTCAGGTTTTTTTACTAGAATTATTTTCGTGTCTATATTTTTTTTTAGAGTAATTTCACTAAAATTATTTTTAAGTTTTGTCTATTATTTTTGTGTTCATAATTTTTTTTTCAGGTTTTGCGTACTTATTATTTCTATTAATAATTAATTAATTTTATTAAAACTATTTACAGATTTTAAAGTCGATTAACAAAAAAAAACAGACCAGTAAGCATAATTATTTTTTACAGTTCATCTTTACTAACGTATCCTTTCTTATAAACATCATCACTGAATAATTATATATGTATATGTTTTTTTCGCGCTAATTATCGATTATCTTTAAAGCAACTTCAGTAAAAATTGTTGAAACTTCAATTTTTTTGTTGCTCGCCAGACACGTCTCAAATTAATTAATTTTAGATACATTTTATTTCAAGTGACTATCGGGTTTTTGTTTAAACACAGCCAGGGATTCGTTTTGCGCCTTTTTTGGTTTTCTTCAGTGCTGTTGTACAATTTATTGTTTTTATTTATTCAATTACTCCGTATTATTAATTCAATGGTATAAATCCATTTGTTAAAAAAGGTTGACCAGTAAAACAGCGGTGATTAGAAGTTGCATAAGCATGATACAAAAATGACACAAAAACATTGTCATTTCTGACGTTTAATTTCTAACCTATAAAATGTTTGGTTGGTATTTGGAATTATAAGCAATGTCCAATTTAGAAGATCCTATGAAAGATGATTTTGAATACGAATGTTACGATATCTCTTGGTATAACGAAGGAGAAGGTCCTCCTTTGGTAACAACGACTCTTCTTGTTTAACATCTCTTAACTACTTTTTTTAGATTAAAAAAAAATCGCGATTAATCGAAGCTGTTGTAAATAATCATGTGGAGATTCTTCGAGATTTACTCGATTCTGAACAGTGGTACAACGTTAAAGACGCTTGGGGTTACAATTTATTACAAATTGCAATTCTGCGTGACAAGTACAAATCTCTTGTGCAATTTCGTTAATTATGATTTCTTTTTTTAGAAAAGAAGCTTTTGATTATATGCTGTCTCTCCCTAATTTCCCTATAGAGTATAGGAATTCTGGCGGTGAAACAGCTTTAGTTGTAGCACTTACTGGTTTTGTGAGTAATGACATTTGGATGAGTGAACATTTTGCTTATGAACTTATTGAAGCAGGAGCATGTTTGAACTTGACATCAACAGATGGAGAAACATTGATTCATTGTGCCTTAGAACGCTCATATTATCGAGTTGTGCGGTCTCTAGTTGAAAAAGGAGTTGATATAAACGTTTGTAGTGTAGAAGGTGACACTGCTCTAGATTCAGTACTATATTGTAACGAAAATGCAACTGAATTATCTCAACTTTTATTATCTAATGGTGCCGTACCTTCATTAGAATCTTTTGAAATTGCAGTCTTAAGAGATAGTCCTTTTATAATTCAAGAAACTATATTTTCATACTTATTTGATCAGTATTCGCCTAAAAGTGAAATTAAATTGGACGTTCTGCTCAAGCTAGCTGAAAATGAGTCACCACTTTTTCACGAACTGTGTAAATATCCTATTTTGGTGTCAGTTTCTGAAGACAAAGTTTATAATTACTTCCGTACTTTGTGTTCCATGAATTTAGATTACTTGAAACTTGTTATGTCAAAATTTTCTATAAACCTTAATGAAGCTTTTAGAAACGCTTGCCTACATCGATGGTTTTACATGGATGATAGTAAAGCTTTTTATTTAAATAATTTAAATGTGATGCTTGAAAGCGATTTGAAACATGATTTAATTTTGTACATTTCTATGTTGAACAGTCCAAAGCTTATGCAAGATTTAATTGGACTTGGATATAACGAAAGTTATATTACTGTATTGTATTGTTTTTTGTTGAGTTACGGACTTAATATTGAAGAGTTAGATTTACAAATTGTTTATAAAAAGTTCGGTTATTGTCAGTTATTCAAAATTTTATTACATATGGATGTGAAAATGGGCATTGCAAAGCATTATGTTAAGAACGTTGTGCCACTTCTTATTTATGATATTAATATGGATTTGGATAAGATTTTACGAAGACCTGTTGATTATGAAGCAATAAATTTAGTAAAACTTTGTGATTATTTTGCACATCCAAAATTACATGAGATTTATTTACAATTAAATGAGCGTGGAATTGTTCAAAAGAAAGATAATTTGGTTCAAATTCCTCTACTTGTACAATTGGCAAGAGATAAATTTAGGCAGTTTTTTATAAAAAAGTTTGGGATTGAAAACTGTATGTGGTTTTATACGCTTTTGAACAATTTGCCTATCAGCAAGTATCATAGAGAAATTATATCGTATGAAAGGAAATTGTATTGAAATTTTCTTATACATGGTGTTCTATTATTATCAGCAAAATTACGGTATGTATTTGAATTTCTCTAAACAACGTTATAATCTTTCGAGCCGGTACTAATGGGACACCTATATTAAGCCGTTTGTTATTGTTTTCAAGGAAATATTTTTACTGGAATGACCGAAAAACATTTATTTTTCCATTTTTTTAATTTGTTCTATTTTCGCAAGCTTTTTATATAAAATTGGGAAGAATGAAAAAATAAATCGTTTATACTTACGTTGATTTATTTGTAAATTTATTAGGTTTAGTTTTCCTAAAATATTTATATAAAATTGGTGGATGCGCCGGGCACCTACATTCTAGTTTCTAATTATTCCGCTTTATTGTCACCAAATATAATTTACTTTTCTATTAATTGTTGTTTTTTTTTAATTTATCTTTTCATGATCAAAGTTGTGGTTTACAAAATAATTTTAACTCAGCAAGAATATAAAACAGAATTTATTAAAAACTCTCCTGACAGTATCATCAATAAATAAAAAATATCACCAAATTAGCTACCAACTACAAAATAAATAAAAATAAATAAAACTACGGCACAAAAGGTCAGTTTTGCTTCTTTCTAAGCGGCTGGTGGTGGCTTTAACATTGATCTAGTCGCTGAGGCAAGTTTTTGTGAAACAAGCGAAGCAATATGCGGACTTCTTCTCCACATAAACTCTTTGGTTTTTTCATGGTTGTCTGAACTATCGACACGGACCTAAAATTTTAATAAAAAAATATATTTCTTTGGTTTGTTTATAAAATTACTTGTTTAGGTTGCAAAACTTTTATAGATTGTAATGTTGCTGCACCCCCATGGATTATTTTCAAGTTAAGACGTCCGTGCATTTCTGCTGTTGTTGCTGTTGCACTCTTTACTTCTCTTTTAGCGCCTCTTCCCATCTGCAGTTTTATTTATTTATCAAATAAAAAATATTCAGATTTAATTTCTCACCTCTCTTTCGACTCTTAAAGTCAACGGTCCAATCATAAAATTTGTCTTAACAGTGGTATGATCCGACATCATATTAACGCTAACATCTCCATCTCGTCGAATGGAACTAAGCCCGAAAAGAGTCGCTCTAGCTTTTGGCGTCTTACTTTTATTACTAGCTTTCGTCTTATTTCCATTTTTATTACCGTTTTTATTATTTTGTTTCTTCTTATTTTTATTATTGCTTGTAGCTCTAGTTTCTGCCGGTACTTCATATTTCACTTCCGGTTTACTATCACTGTTTTTGGATATCAGAATGAATTCCGGTTCTTGTGTTACTTCTTCATTGGCTCTTGCAATTGCAATTTCCGCCATTTTATTTGTCGCTCCTGCGTTTGCAGTTCGCTTTCTATTATTTGTACGTTTTTTAGTGTTTTTATTCTTCTTTTTGCTGGAAGATTTGTTCTTTTTTGCTTGATTTGACTGAAGTCTAACTCGGACTGGATCGTAGGATTTGCCAAGCATTTTGTTGATTCGACCGATTATGTTGTCAACAAATCTGTTGTACTTTGATATGTAAATGGCAGGCATTTTGGGGGTTTGCATCGCACCTGTGTGAAAATTACTATAATGGACAGTTTAGGACTGACCGAAATTGGAAATGAGCGAAACTATAACCACTTTTAAGATCAAACTAAAATTTAAACTTTATATTGAAATTTGATTTTTGTGTCCATTTGTTGCTAAAACAGTTGAAAACGAAAATGTTGGTCAGTATGTCCGTAATGACTACCGTTAACTTTGCCTTTAAAAGAATGGACATCAATATTATAAATGAATTAAGTATAGTAAACTATGACAATCATAAAACAGTTTTTTTGATAAGTTGTGCGACCTCTTTCAAGCATTTAACCATATCCGGTCCTCCTCATCAATTAAAATATTTCTCCGAAGTCTACTCATTAGTCCGGGATTAAAACTACACATCAATGTTCCGGTGAAAAGAATTCCGGCAACACCATTTATAACGGAACAGTCGATAAACTGTCTGTGCTGAGGTCAGTGGCCATCAGGTCAGGGCCGGACTTTCTATCCAAGGATACATCCAATTATCCGTAACAACCAGTAAGTAATTGACAGAAAAAACTACTCAGATACAATTGAATCACATCATCATTGCAAAACAATCGAATCAATATAAGAATAAAGCGATTTGACCTCGGAAGGATGCGCTGAACAAGGTCACTAGGTGACCTACATCCTTCTCGTGGCCTACTCTTTCCACAGACATTCTTCACATACTTTTAGGGTGGTTATAGTTCCGATGTGTGATCTGTTGTTAATATCTGACTACTAGGTTTGGGAATTTACTAAACTACAGGTACTACCCCACTACAGGTTAAGTCAAGTCAATAGTCAAGTCAAATCGTCAATCGCTACTTACCAGTATTTACCCATGGATGTTAGATAATTAGACTGTGACAGTGTTAAACGAAAAGAAATGCATTAGCTAGATAGATGTCACAAAATGTTTAAAACATTTTGGATTGTTACGAAAAATAAAACACAAAAATTTCTATTGTACTGTTTTAATCAATCTTTCGGTTTTGTACAGATTGGTACAGAATTTTTTAGGTCACTTGATTGTGACATATACCTAGTATAATGCAAAAAGCATTTCAATAAATAAAATAAATAATAAAAATTAAATAAATAAATAGAGAATACAACTGGCACGCAACTACTGAACTTTTGAGAAAGAGTGGAAAGTAAGAAAATCTACTTTTTTAGGAGAAATATAATGCGGTAGAGTCAGAAATAATCGCAGTCTACTTCTCTTAATTCTATGGAAGTTCTAACTACAATGCGTTGTTTTGTACAGAAGTTTCTACTCCTACTCTATCTCACTTTGTTAGAAGCTTTATGGTGTTTTCTGGCTTTTTTTGCTTTCTTACTGTGTTTGATAGATTTGGACTCACGTGATCGTTTGGCTTCAATCACATCATCGAGATCAGTATCGTCATCGTCATCGTCGTCGTCATCGTCACTGTCATCGTCATCATCGTCATCATCCTCAGTTAAACCCTCGAGATCATCGTCGTCGTCGTCGTCATCGTCATCATCGTCATCGTCATTACTCGGGACTTCGTCGACGACGACGGGTTCGCTACTCTCGGTTGGGTTCTTGTCAATCAACGATTCACTCTCGGAAATTTCAACAACCGTACCATTCTCAGTCTCCACTTCTCCAACAGAATGCTCTTGAAGCGGTTCTTCAGGAACTTCCTCTACTATAGCTTCACTAGCAGCTTCTACAGCTTGAGCTGGAGCAGGAGCGGCAGAAGCAGGCGCAGGCACATCAGCAGCTACCGTATCGTCATCTTCTTCATAATCATCATCATCATCATCGTCATCGTCACCTTCACAAGACTATCAGTACACAAACCTTTAAAAATTTCCAAACTTACCTCCTAGGATATCGTCGAAGAAATCTCCAAAATAATCACCATCATCATCATCGTCGTCTCCTTCATCATCATCGTCATCATCATCATCCCCTATATCTAAACCTAGATCGTCATCGTCATCATCATCATCGTCATCGTCGCCGGACTGACGACCAGTTTCTTTCAGTTTTTCAGGCTTTGAAGATTCAGTTGATGGGCTAATTTCAGTTGTTGGGACTTCTGAATTTGTAACACCCGTAGTTTCTTCAGCTTTGATTCCGTCTTTTTCGACTTGCTCAAGGGGTTTAGAGGCGATAGGGGTTGCGTAACAATAGATAAGGGTTAGAAAAATGGCCGTACTGAAGAGGTATATCCGCATGGTGCTGCAATAGATTATTTTTTTTTTTAGAAAATAGAATTATCATTTAGATTTTCAGCTTATTCAGGATTTTCAATAATGGGGTCAACTTTCAGAATATTCTAATCGAGGCAGAATGGAACAAGAATTTTGAAATTATTTCCCAAAAACTTGATAGAATATCAGAAAACCAAATATTAAATTAATTAATTGGCACACTAAAAAGTAGAGCACAGAAATTGGTTCAACTATTTTTATTTTCAAAATATCAATTATTTTTTATAGAAAATATGTAAAAAAAATGTAATAATTTTTTTTATAAATATTAATTTCGTTTGTTTCACTTTCGCCACTTCTTTTTTTTTTAATTAAATACGCTTTGGTATGATTACTTCAGTTCACGTATTTTTTATGAATTTGTTATTGATTAGCTAATTAATTTGTATATATTTTGGCTCCAACTGCTTCTATCGTATACATTTAGCACCTTCGACCGAGTTAACGGTAACTTGGACAGTTATAAACTATTCAGATTTTCAAAAATTTTCAAAAAGGAATCACTAATAATGAACCCGTATCACCATATTGTCCTTTGGCACCTGTTGGTAACCGGAAGTGCCTTGGACTTACCCCGATAGTAGGTCACACTGGAACACACTTATTAATCACACCGTATAACACTGTTATATGAAGAGCTATGACCTGTGCTGACCGTGAGGCGGATGACAGACTAACAACTTAACTTCTTCGTCGGTTTACTTCTTATACCCATCGTGACGTCACTTGAAGTCTCAACATTAACGACGCTTTATGTTTACAATACCTAACTCGTCGTTGCTATTTTCCGATATTGCGCTTTTTACTATGTAAACGTGCCTTTAGCTTTTGCAAGGGTGTAATTGAGGATTTTCAATAGTAATTCTAATTTTATGTTGAATTGTCGAATTTGTGGAACACGAGGAGGTATGTGTGTTACCGTTATGTTATGACCAAAAACTTTCTCTGTCATGCTTGTGGGTTGGTGGACAATGAAACATCGTTTTTGGAAAATGATGGGTTTTAGTGCTTCGCACGGATAAGGGTGTGCTTGATGAGAATCAGATCACGATTGTGAATGAAGGTCGGTTTTTGACCTCGTGGGATTAGGCAGAAAAGACGAAGTTGGGAAAAATCATTTTTGCATTAAATTAATTGTTTATGAGATTAATGATTAGAACAAATTTTACTCATTTAAGGTTTCCATAAAAAGAATTAAACCTGATTGAAGAATTAATTTATTTTATTACAGTTACGATTGAATAAAAAAAGAATATTTTTCAATAAACTTTTGTTCCGTAAATATATTTTTTTTTGTATCAGAAAAAAGATGAGTCTTATAATAAAGCACTGCCAGTTAGTGAAGGTGAAGCCATGACTTGGCTTATTTCACACTTCGTGTAGCTCCATAATCTCTATTTTTTGCTAAAAAACAAGCAGTTGTAAATCTTGGCTTGTTATCTCACTACTGACTGAGTAGTTTCGCTTAAATTAATAAAACTTACTTATTTACTGGAATCAAAGTAGATTACTTCCGCTGATTTATTTTGAACAGTCTACTTTTACTATTTTTATTAAAAACATTTATTGAAGAATTAAATAAAATTGGTTCAAATGTTTTTAATATTTTCTAATGTTCTAAAAATTTAGCAATGAGTGTATTTAATCAATCAACCTGTTAAGTGTTTCTTACATTTTAATTTCTAATTTATTCTACTCTAATTATCAGCGGACTGAATGTCGTTTACTTTTCTCAAACACTCTTATTTATTTTTTGCATTAATTAGTATCATGTGTGATTCTGCTTATAATTTTTTGCTAATATTTTACTGAGTTCCGGAAAACAGAAATGTGTTGCATCATGTAATGTGGTTTTAGCATATGATTTCGATACTTCCATTCAAACTGAAACAGAAAAGTTAAATTATTTATCTATTTAGCATTTTTTCTTATTTAAATTTAACGTTTGTATTTCCGTTATTTCCAATAAACTAAAAACTTTTCAACAACAAAAAGCGAAAGTGTTATTTTTCTAAATAATTCAGTATATAAAAAAAATATTGTTTTGAGGATACACAACTTTTTATCAGCAGAATTATTTTTAGTTTTATTACAAATTTTATGGAAATCACCAGGAGATAATTGGCAAATTTGAAATTTCTTAGAAAATTAACAGAAGCTAGTTTACTGGGTAGACGCTGTAGGCTTGAATATTCCAAGTTGCGTGTCTTTAGTTCTACTAACCTTAAAAAAAACACGCGACTAAAATTACAGTTTCCATAGTTAGTATAATAGTCGTGAATTATTTATTTGTTTAATTTCTTAAAAGAGAGTAATTAGAATGTCAGATGAAAATTATTATTTACATTATCTTAATTTAACGAGGCAGTAAAATCTTAAATCGAATTTCGTCAATGAGAAAAATCATGAATGAAATTAATAAGTCAACATCAAAAAGTAGTCCGAACGTTTTACTTTATGAAATTTGCATTTTTTGCAGATAAATGTAGAAGTACCTATAATGTAATGAACAAACTGAAAAATGTTCGTATTGAAAATGTAAAGAAATGTAGGCTATTTAAATTTAAATTTAAATTTAAAAAATAATAAAATAAAGTAAAATCCAGTATTTAAAATTTCGAAAACGTCTTTGGATTTTGTAAGTGAGAGAAATAAGTGTGCATTGAAACTTTCTGGTTTTAGAAATTAACAGTTCTTTGATTAAAATCACGGATTTATGTGTTGTAGTAAGTACTCGAATTTAGAAAAGCGCTCTAAAGAATTTGGCCTTGCTACCACTTCTTGTATGTTTGTAGGTCATATGCACATCAGTGGGTCACACACTTTTCCATTTCTAAAACTAGTTTTAATTTCATTTAGTTTTGATGCAACCATCGCTGTTATAAAATAAATAGAAACAATCAGTTACTATTTTGAAAAACCAGAGCTTGGAAATATAAAATAAACCAATTTTTTTTTTAACTTACTCATGTTAAAACTTAAATTTTTGAAATATTTTTCTTGTTTTATCCTATATTTACAAAACTAGGATAACTGGATTTTTAAAAATACCGCCTAAATGTTGACGCTGTCAGATCGTTGACATTTAACTTAACCTCAATAAAAAAACAAACAAAATGTCTTTTTCTGTAACAAACAAGTTATTTCCTTCAAATCACAAGACTGTTTTTGTTTTGGATCATACTCCTTATTTTGGAATATCATGTGAGAGTCCTATAGAATTAGAATTTCTAAAAGCCCGAACTCCCGGCTTTATACCCATGACCCCCATTTGCAAGTCTCTTTGGACTTCAAGTGTAGAATCAGCTATTGAATACTGTCGTATAGTATGGGATTTATTCCCACAAGGAAAATTAGTAAGCTCAATGCACATTGAAATGAAAAAAAGTTAACTTAGTTTTTTAGGTTAGGTTTATTGCAAGTGATACTGTCGCTCATATTTTAAATACATGGAGTCCGACACAACAAAACTTAAGCCATGTAAATGCTCTGCAGATATTTGTATTATTATTAATTTTTTTTTTAGATTATGAACGCTATGTCTTTGATCGGGGTTCCACCCCCTCATGCTATCAATCGTAATTTAGAATATACAGTATTACACGGTTTAAGGGCGGCGATTGAGGCTTTGAGTGATTGCACCGAGATTCAAGCGAAAAAAATCAAAAGTATGACTTTTAGTGATGTCCAGAATAAATTAGTAAATCGGTGCAGAGTAATTTGTATAACTTCAGCCCGCGATAATGATAGTATGAAGCGATTAGAGGAGATTTTTTTGAGTGTTTTACAACAACAAAATAAAGTTGCGGCTGGCTCTGATAAACTATTAACAATAGATCACTGTCATCTTGTTATAATCAACACATTTCCTGTGAATATTGAGTCACAAGTCAATAATCATCCGCAAAAAAGCGTAAGTTTTGAGTAAAATTATAAAACGTATTTTTTTATATTTTTATAGTTATCTCCAATTCTCACCACCGAGGTTCATTCCATTAAAGCCACATTGATCTCAAACAAGCTTTCCACTCTAATCTTAGAACACTACAATCTAGGAAGTACAACAGTAACGGGGATTCCCATGAAAGAAGAACAAAATGCAAGCTCCTCTGCTAACTATGATGTGGAAATTTATCATTCAAGTGACGCTCACACTGCTATTCTTAAAGGCAATGCGTTAGATTCATCAGCTATACGTACAATCAAAGACGGTCTTGAATATGAAACCGTCACTTTAAAATGGTGTACACCTCGGGGATGTACCGGATCTGAGTTACAAAATTGTACTGCAATGCATAGAATTACTCCAGTTGATGTAAATTCTCGACCTTCTTTATGTTTAATTAATTTTTTACTGAATGGGAGAAGTGTAATGTTGGAAATGCCGCGAAAATCTGGAGGAAAAATTACGAGTCATTTATTAGCTTCCCATGGAGGAGAAATTTTTATACATACGTTATGTACAGCAAGATCGGTTTTAGAGGATCCTCCTTCAATTTCTGAAGGATGTGGAGGAAGAGTTACAGATTATAGGATAACAGATTTTGGATTGTTGATAAAACAGAACACTTTAGGTCCGATTAAAGGGACATTTGTTGATGAGGCAAATCGTCCTATACAAAAAATGAAAACTAGATTGAGTAGGCATACTAAATATTGGCCACTAACTATTAGTTCAACTTTAATTTTTAATTTGAAAGGGGTAGGTACCGACGGTTTTCAGCGAATTCAGTTGAACTAAGTATTTTTTTTCTGTTTTCAGTATATCGATCCTCTTCCTTCCATAATAACTAAAGAAAAAATAACAGAAGAAGAAGTTTTACAATGTAAACGTATTATCTACAACTTAATTGCTTTAGAGCATAAAAACGAATCTTTATATCCTTTAACCACTGGTCAAAGAGTGAAAGGCCAAAAGAGAGAAGACCAGTATAAAGCAATGTGGAATGAATTAGAAACTTTACTCAAGAAAAATCTACATACAGCTGACCATAGAAACATTTATAGTTGTCTTCTGGAATGCCACAAGTTTAATTTAGATGAAGAAAAACTTCCAGATAAGGTAGAATTAGATGAAGCTTTGAGGGAATTAGATCACATTGGTCCTTTAAAATCCGAAGTGGATGCTCCAAGAGCTTCAGTTATAAGAGCTACAACAGACTCTCCAATGTCACCACCACCTTTGACTTGTATCAATCCTCCTATTGCAATGTCTTCAAATGGAAAAAGTGGAGGAATTTATTCAGCGCCTAGGACTTTGCTTGATATGTTAACTTCACAAGAAAAAGTCAAAACAAGACCGGAATTCAACGGCAGGTTGATAGGAGGGAACGTTGCTAAATTGTATGCTAATCATAAGTACGCTGATTCGGGGTCCAGGGGGGAAAGTATGGAAGTTGAATAAAGTTATATTTTGTTAAGCCACTTGGAAGTTTTTTTTCTAAAAATGTCTCGCAAATATCAGCCATATTTACAGTGATATTTATTTGCAGCTAAAAAAATACAAAAGTACCAACAACTTAAACTGAAACTTACTAGCTTAGGTTACAATTTTTTTACCGACTTATTGAAGTGTAACCTTTGCCATATAAATTAACAGAAGTGAATGGTCTTAAAGAAGGATCAGCTTCTGGTAAGGAACTACCAGTTGTGGTTTTTACATCTTCATCCAATAAAACGACGTCGGTCGAATATGCGCTTTGCCTGAAACATTTATTTATTATCGCCTTAAAATTTGAATGAGCACAATTATTAACGAGATACAGACGTTAGGAAAAGAGTGCGTTTCAAAAATAATAACAAAAATATTTCGTAAATACAGCTGTAGGTGGTTTTTACTATTTCATAAAAGCATCAAAAACTCCTACGTACCTTACGATACTGCAGTTTTCATCTTCTAAAATAGCTTCATCTTCTGCGAATAAAACCACTTGACAATTTTCTATTGCTGGAGAATATTTCTGCAAAACTCCATTATAAACTAATAAATCATCAACTAAAATCTAAAATGAAAAATTAAACAAATATTAATACATTTTTCAAAACGTACTCCAAATTCTTTAATCCCCCTTGATGGCGTCTTTGAGTAATTCCAGAACTTTATCATAGACACCACAATAGGTTGATCCAATACTATATAAATTCTATTCAAAGTTTTCGGAATAATAGGCGCTAACCATGAATGCGATCCGCTATGATCATCGTTAACTCCATCAATTAATTTGTTCGGTGTTCGCACATCTCCCACAACATCAGGCAGTGCATTTACGCTTTCAGGATATGCACAAACATCTACAAGACAGAAAAAGTTATTTATCAATATCAAAATTAACGTACTTTGCTCTTCCAACAAAATGTTATTCCCGTGTTGACTATATAATTCTAAGCCATTTAGACCACAATAATAATGATCGCCCCAAGTTGAATAAATAATAAACTGAAAAACAAAGCCTTCAGGCATTGACGATGGTTCATAAAATTGGTTTTGGTCTAAAAGCGATGGTAACACTTCTTCTGGTTCTTCCAAATCTTCAGTAAATTTTATATCTTGAACATAATCATAATGCTGATTACCAGGAGCTCGTCGTAAAATGAAAATTTCGTTTTTAGCCAAAGGATTTTTGATTGGTTTGCCATCAAGAAGTATTTTCATTGCTCTAACTCCGCCGTATGAAGTTTCTAAACTAGCGTTATAATTCCAAATCCTAATACCTGCAGAAATATTTATTTTAAATAATATAAAACTGTCATCTTTGATTACCAGAAATATATTTAAAGTCGTTAAATTCCATTTTTATTATTACTTTATCACTAAATTTGAAAGGAGTACCCCACATGTTTGTTTTTTCGTTTGTAATGTTATTACCATTGATAAGACAACTCAATGAAGATAATCCTTTTTTAACGTTACAACTAAGTTGACTTCGTTTTATTTTAACTACAGTATCGTCGCCTTGTACTAACTCAAAACCTGTTAGACCGATTAGGTCATTATGGCCCCAATTGGATAGTAGTACTAGTTCTACTGTTTTAGCACCTAGAAGGATTTGATCGGTTGGGGAGTTTTTAGCTTGGGGGCCAGTAACAGGACGTATCTGAAATCAAAAAACTATAATATAATCAAGATTTTTGGCATTACCTCAGATCTAAAAGCTGATGTTGGAGGTCTATCATCAATTATGGGAGTTTCAGGACCTGACGTTAGAGAAGCGTATGAAGTATCGTTTTTCGATATATTTTCTAAAATCTCTTCATCTGTTGTGAATAATATAGTCTGAAAAAAAACGGTTTATGAAATTTCAAAAAATTGAAGACTTACATCTCCAAAAGCGTCTATTCCTCCAAGAATACTACCACAAGCTTTGGCTATTTCTCCTTTAAATATTGGTATTTCGTCCAAAAATATCACAATGTCTCTTACTCCTCTATAAGAGTGAATTCTAGATTTATTATAATTCTACAAAAATTTATTATGCTAAATTGATTACTAAATTTTGATTTACCCAAATCCTGATCATTGATAAAGTGGCCACTTTCTCGAACTCTATGGTAATAATATTACTGCAGCCAGTTTCAAATGGTGCCAACCATATATGCATATCATCCTGAGTCCTATTAACACCATCCAGTAAATTTGAAACAACTCTTGGATCATTGTAGCATTCTGGTAAAACATTAATATCTGGAGGTACTGCCGTGATCTGAAACCACATTTTAATTTTGTTTGAAAATAAAACCGCAGGAAATACTTTTGCAACTGGCACTAACTTTCCATCAATTCCAAAAATTTCAATTCCATTTAATCCTACATAATACTTATCTCCCCAAGTACTGAGGATATCAATAATCAAAATTCTCCCTGAAGGTAACTCAGGGATAATAAAAACATTTTCCTTTGCTACTTTCTTAGAAGCTTTATTTTTATATTTGGAATTATTATATTTGCTGAACGACATTGGAAATGTGTCCGCTTGATCTTTCAGTCTTTCAGTAATTCTTTCATTTTCCGCTAATAATTCAAAAATAATTTCTTCTCTTAATTTATTCTCTTTATCAACTTTAAGTTGATATTCGTTAAGTTTTCGTTCAAATGCTGGATCGTAGCTTTTTGGATTTCTGATTGTATAATTCGACAGTTCACTTTTGCTTCGATTTGGCACTGAGATATCCAATATTGAAGGACTATATAAACTACCGACCTCAGTTTCGGAACTTTCATTAGAGGAGATCGGGGATAAAACCGAATCATAGTCACCTAAAAATTATTAACAACAACGAAACCAAAAACGACGATTATAACGATTATAAATCCGTTTATTTTGTTTTGATCTGGTTACATTTGATTGGAGATTCTTCACTTACCAATTTTTGGTTCGACGTTCAAGTCTTTGGCACTGTCGAGACGTCCTTTATGAGATTGGTTGAAATTGTCGAGACTTTTCCATGATTTTTCCAAGTCTAATTGGTATGGATCTGGATGTAAAGCTTTAACGTCGTATTTGCTATCTAAACGAGGGATTAGATATTCGGATTTTGACTCAATGTTGATAGTTGAATTTTCGTCCAAAATTTGGGAAGCGAGAGAGGAACGGCGGCCGTACTTTGCAGATTCAGATTGACGACTAATAGTTACAATTCAAAACGTGGAAGACATAATTTCAGATATCTTACCGACTGTTTGTCTTTTCTAAAGCTCCAAAATAATTTTGATAATCTACGTCGTACGAAACACTATTGTTCCTTCTATTACTCTGACTCTGAGATATTTTTCTAAAAATATAACAAGAAAGTTCGTTCCAAACTAATATCTGGAAAATCCTTACTGTGATATTTCCTCCAACCATTTCGGAATATTTCCATGCGTTGAAATATCTACCGAATTTCTCACATTATCAAACCCCTCATCTTTTGGTGGAGGTTCCATGGTACTTAAAAATTTCGCTTTCAACCCTTGTAAAAAAAAAATTACGACCTATTTCATATTAACATTTCACTTTAATGTCCTAATAATTTGACATTACGAAATTTAAAGGGAAACCTGTGGGTTTTGTTTTGATTAACCGTCGCCATAGTCACGAAACTTTGATGTTTAATAACAAATGAATAGCGTCGACAATTGAACAGCGGTACTTTTGTATTTTGATTATAGAAAATAAAGTTTTGTCGATACTTCGAGGTCAATTTTTAAATAAAACTCATCACAAAAATTCAAATCATTTTATTTATTATTTTTTTTACACAAATAAAAATAGTGGAGATTCTTTGGAAGATTTAAATCACTGGTTTCAGATTAATCTGATATTGACACAACAGCAACATTGAAAGCTTGATATTATTAATACTGTTATTCACGATTTACGGTTCTGCTCAATATCATGTTAGAAAATTAAACAGAATCGTTTACAAGGTTTTATTGGAAAATGAGTATTCGTTGACTCATTTGAGCAAAATAAATCACTTGAGCTATATATAAACACTAAACAATTAAAACCTAAATTGCGTTTAATTAAAGTTGAAATGTTAATAATTGTCATGGACATTATCAGTTAATTTGTTCAACAAGAACTAATATTTTTCGTAATTAATTGTTACAATTGTAACAAAAATAAACATATATTGTGTTCGCTTACATTTTATTAATCGCTTAAACTGGAAAAATAAAAAAAAATTGTTATTTGATTATGTTTCATTTTTTTTGTAGAGTCGACAACGAAAAGATCGACACTTCTAGAAGCTCGACACTAATTTATGAAGCTGAGCTTCACCCAAAACTCATAATTCTCTAGTTGAAATAGGACTCTTTTAACATTTTTTCTAGAAATTTATCATAAATAAAAGGTCAAGTTTATAGGGTGAATGTGTCGATATTTTTGGCGCCGACTGTTAATTGATTTAATCCCGAGTATTGCACGATTTGTTACTTAACACATTTTATACATTTTTTTATTGTATTGTTTAACATTCACTTCTTTGAAACTCTTATTATATTATAATTATCACTACAGAACTATACATTTAGATTTTTGGTAAAACTCTTCATAAATATTAGTAATTTCAATAAATAAAATTTCAAAATCAGTTAGTGTACAAAATTTTCACAAAATTGTGAACAACTTTGATAGAAAACTAAATTGTTTTGAGTATTTTGTTTAATTCTTTGTCATGTTGAATTTGGTGATTTAAAAAAGACAAACCCAAAAGTAGATTTTGTTCCCAAAGTTACTTTCCAATGCATTAACTAAATTGAACATCAACGGCTTGTGGAATCACTGGAAATAAATTATTTCTTATAGCATAATAATGCACACCTGCTGCCATAACAACAAACAAATGCCATATGGCATGGGCAAATGGTATAACTCCATCACTTTTGAAAAACATTACTCCTATCACATACACAAGACCGCCTAGTTTTACTTCAGTTAAACCAGAAAATTCATGCTGAAAAAATTCAAAGTATTATTAAAAAGTCTAGAATGGTAAATTTGGAAATTACTTCTGCAATTATAAGTAGGCCTGGTCCTATACCCATAAGTAAATAAAAGCAAGTTTCTAAACTTTTGTACTTTTCATGGAATGTCTGTTGGTAAATAATTCCTAAAATAGCTAAAAACCAAACAAACCAATACATAGAGGAAGCCCAACCCTCTTTGGGAAGTTGCTCGAGGGTTAACCAAGGGAAATATGAGCCGGCTATGAAGACGTAAATCATAGCTCTATCACATCGATGGAGGACATCTTTGAGCTTTCTGAAATAAACAAATCTTCCATATTTTGTATAACTTTTTATAGAAAATTTTACCCGCGTTTGTTACAAAAGCAGCTGCAGTGGAATGAAGTAGAAACACTGAATAGAAAAATAAGAGTAGCGCCATAAACTATTGCGGATAGAGTTTGAGCAGCGTTATGAGATCGTTTAAGAAGTTCGAAAGTTGCAAGGATGCTGGGTATGATCCATATCCCATGGGTGAGTACATTGGCGATGTGTTCAATGGGTGTTGGGTTGTATGCTTCTTGCGGCGCAGCTTTTTTGTTCATCCATTGTATTCTATGAAATTATGTCAATTTTGTCACTTTCATAAGTGCAAATATTTACCTTTTCCAAGTCTCAACAGAGGTGAGTTTGTTGAAATAGAAGCAACACTGTTGGACGACAGTGTTACTTATCATTCCTGAAAGAGAAAAAAGTAAAATTTCAGAATTTTAATTTTTGTTATTATTCAACAATTTTACCAACTAATGGATAAACAAAAACTCAAGCAGCCGCTTGGGCAACTTTGCCCCTCACTTGCTTATGGTTGGGATTTTGACAGAATTGTTATAACTAGGAAGTGACAGCTGATCTACAGTCGCCCGGTCAAATCAAAACCATGATATAAATTTTCTCCAAAATTGTAATTTTTGTGGAATTATTTATTAAAGAGCATAAAGACTGGCCAAATTAATTATTTGAAATTGTTTTACACAAAACTTAAAGACGATTGAATAATTTATCGAAATGAACTTTAGGCAACACATAATACAGATTCTTTAAACATGAATTTTACTCTATCAAACTCGTTTAAAAAACATTTTTTATAAGCTGAAACTCTTAATAAGGTTTATTTTTTAATTTTTGTAATTATTTATAGAAATTTGTGTAATTAGTTGTTGATTTTCCAAATAATGATAAATTATCATCCTTTGAATAAAACTCGTAATTAAGTAGTTTTTTTGAGAAATTTTAAATTTGCTCAACTACTTTATTAGTAATGTATGCTTTCTGAAGACTAAAATTCACATTTTTATGATATTTGCAAATTTTGTTTAAATAAAATAAAAAAAACAGTGAATTCGAGTTTGCAATGTTTCCATCCTAGTACGAATTTTCTATAGAAAAAAAAAAAAAAATACAGTGTAGGTAAGCACAGACAAATAATAAATCAAATCCGAAGATATTTTCTGTCAAATCTGGCAATTACCTATCAGTTGTGATATATAATTTATCCAAAACAGTCAAAACTGAGTTTTGAATTTTATACTTTAGTATATTTCAATAAATTGTGGTATTTTTAATTACTCACCGACTGCCAAATTTACTACTAAAATGATTAAGGAACGTATTTTAGGTAATACTTGACTTACTGTTTACAACTGCTACAGCAACCTCTCTACGTTTCTATTTAAAAACTTCTTTACATAACATCCAATTTTTATGGTTTCAAATCGATACTAAAAGTTCTTGAAGGTCTTTCCGAACAATAGGAATTAATATGCTGAATGTCTATTGAATTAAGAAGATTACGAAAATTTAAAATAAAATTTGCAATTTACATACATACCTAATTTTATAATGGAAAGTGGTCGTGAAAATTCGATTCAGAATTGTGATGAACTTAATTAGTAGGTCACTATTTACATGATAGCACGTGTCTATATCTGTATCATATCATTGGAATACTGACGGTGACTATTTATTCTTTCTATTATTAATGGTTTCCAAACACATGATGCTGACCACAACGATAATTAAAATTTTTGTTAGGAATGCTTGAAAGGTTAGAATTTTTTATCTACAAATTTGAATATATTTGTTTTTATAATTTCACTCAAAACTTTTAAATTAGACTATTTCATGGTGACTGATTGAATATCGCTGAATTACTAGGTTTGAATTTTATGCCTTGAACCATGGCCAGTCACGTGGTATACTTACTTTAAGTCATTTTTTTTTAATGCACGTTATTTGATAAAACTAGTTGTAACTAAGTGATTTAGTGGACTCTAAAATAATAGATTAGATTTAAATGTCTCATTGAAATAGAAAATTTAAATTCTATCACTGATTTCAAGTTTACTTTGTCAAGGTCATTATTTATCAGAAGACAAAAAAAAGTAATTGATAACGATTATTCCCATCTGAAATTTCTTCAAACATTGAGCTATAAATTCGATTTTTTTTCATTTATGGGATCTTATTGCTTTGAAAATTTTATTATCAAATAAATTTTTTAAGAATAGTGCACAATTAATCATGAAGTTTTCCAAACAAGAAAAAAATGTTTTTTTTTTTTTGAAATTTTGGCTATTTGTAAGATAGCTCAGAAACCCTTTTTCCAAAATATTTTCACTTTGTTCTCACTTTCACTTATACCGCAAAGTGATTATTATTCTAAATAGGATACCCCATATCTTATGGCATATTTGATTTTCCCATAAAATTCTAAATATATTTTATACCAATTATAATATTGCTAAATCAAACCTTTTTTGGAAATTTTCGACAGTTGACTCTCTATTAAAATTTCAACACTCCACAAATAATAAAATAATGTACAGAGTGGTGCATTTTCGATGTCTGCCTTAGACCTCCAAAACTAAAAGGTTTTGAAAAAAACTAATGGCACATTTGAATTATACAGTTTTTTTCGTAGAATTTAGTAATACATATGGCTGCAAAAATACAAAGGTGCATTTTTTTAAACATAAACCATAGTTGGCTGAGACATTTTTGAAATTCGATTTTTTTTCTAATTTTGAGAATATAAATATGTTATATTAAATTCCCACAAATTATCTAGAGAATAAATATTTGTTATTTGTTAATAGTTGGACATGTAAAAAATTGGTTTCTATAGAAACTGAGTGTTTAAGTGTAAAACAAATAAATAAGCTCTGTCCATGATAAAGATTTCTTGTATCATGAGCCTATATTTACTTAAACGCTGCAATAAAAAGAGACATTTTTATGTAAAAGCACTAAAAGTAGGAACATCAATCAATCGAAAAGTATCATCGAGTCTAGTTGATATATTTCTAAATAAACAATTGTTTACATAGCCAACCAATTCAAAAAAATATTAACGTAGATATAAATTTTTAAAAATTATCGGAAATTTGCCAATTTGTGCGTATAACTAAAAACCAAAACTCGATATCGACTTGCGGTATTTACCAAATTTATTTTTTCAAAAACGACTTCGAAAAGTCGCTATAGTGCATTACAAAATTCTCGTTTAACTTTGGCTTAAATTTTTTTTAAATGGAAACCCTATTTTTTTATGTCACCAATCAAATTCTAGTCAAATTTTAACAACAGTTTGTGTTTTATTCGCAGCAGTTTTTGAGGTATTTGCTAATTTCACAATTTTTCACGGTTTTGATTATGGCATTACACATCTTACTCGCTTTTATAGTATGCTTGTCTCTCTGCAAATTTTAAACATTTTTATTGTTATCGCCATCACTACAGAAAATGAATAGAAATTATGAAAACTGCCGAATATTCAAAAATCTACTTCAGTTAGACTTCAATCACCCTTTTATTGGTGATACAAAAAATGAGGTTTCTCTTAAAAATAAAAGAGTTCTGCTATAATGTAGAAGGGAATGTTTGGTGTAGCATCCTGTTCAACATTTGTCTATCGGCTAATATATCGATTATAACTGTGTCAAAATTTATATTATATATATAATCAAAAAAACCCTCGTGTAACCTTTCGGTGTGAGGGGTAATACAAAATTATACAAAATTATTCTATATAAATATTTAAACATTATAAACTATTTTTGTCCATTCTTTTTTATTTCTTGCTAATTGGGACGCACGTTTCCAGGACAGTCCTCTTCGTTCCAACGTTTCTCGCACTGCATCATTCCATGTTTTCCTGGGTCTTCCTCTATTTCTCTTTTTCATTGATCGGACCTCCCATATATTTTTGACTGGTCTCTCTTTGTTCATCCTTACAAGATGTCCAAACCACTTTAATTGTTGTTTTCCGATTTGCTCTAATACCGCTTGTGCCCCGAGTTCTTCTCGAATTATCTCATTCCTTATTTTGTCCTTTCTGGTAACTCCTTTGATTTTGCGTAGGAATTTCATTTCAGTAGCCTGCAATTGGCTCTTCAGTCTTCTTGATAAGATCCAGCTTTCACTTCCGAATATTGGAGATGGTACAAATATTGTTTTGAAAACGGTCATTTTTGTTTTTTGGCTTAATTCTTTTTTTCCGATAAGCGGCGTCTTCAACAGGTGGTACAGACGATTTGCGGCTTGGATCCTATCAGTAATTTCTTCCTCTTCTTCACCGTTGTTATTGATTTTAACCCCTAGATATTTGAAAGTTTGGACTTGATCGATGTTGGTGTTGTCTATCTTTACCTCGCAACGTTTCTGGTTTTTACCTGCTACTAGAACCTTTGTTTTCTTTGCGTTTATTTTCATGTTCCACTTTTCCAGTTCCACCTTCCATCTATTTAAGTTTTCTTGGAGATCTTTTTCGCTTTTCGCAAAAATTGCCACATCGTCTGCAAAAGCGCACACCGAAACTTGTACCTGCTGTAGCTTGTTGTATATGTTTGTCTCAAAAGAATTTGAAGAATTGATTTTTTAATAGTCAAATGTCAAAAATTTCGAAAAAATGCAATTACTCTAAAAACTGTTAGAGTTAGCAATACCAAGATCACTATAATATGTGTTTAGAATTTTAAAATCAGTTTTAAAATGCTATGAAATATAGAGTGTTCTATTTGAAGTAACAAAGTTAGCATCAACTTTCTCTATAAGCGGAAGTTAAATCAAGATGAAAATATTTTAATAAAATTGTTTCTAATCTGCCTTATATGTGACCAAATTGTTTATAAACCATTTATGTGAATTGTCTTACAATTTTTAAATAAATATTTCTATATCAGTAATGTCTCAATTTTCTTCAGTTTCGAGATTTAGATTTTATCAATCAATCAATCAATCAATTCTTTGGTGTTTGGCGTCAATAGGTGTATTCGCTTTATTTTTTAACTAATAAAACAATCTAATAATGGAATTTTCCATTCTATTTAGAATTAGATATTTAAATCTTACACCTGATCATATTTGTAATCAAACTTTGCTTACAGTTTATGTTACTAAACAGTTCCTAGAACGGTTGTAGAGATAGCGCCACTGATACAAAATTTAAACGCTTAAAAAATTTATGTTTGTATTTTAGGATCAAGTCAAGTTAGATTACGAAAAAATTTGAGCACATTTTAAAATAATTAAACAATAAAAGGAGTAATTAAGATTTATTCAGTGAAGCGAAAATTTATTCTCGAATCTTCAAATTTGTTTTGATAAAGCTGATAAACTTTCAGTGATTAAATTTTAATAAGATAATTATATAAAATACCATTTTTTCAAAAACCATGTCAGTGTGGAAATCTTAAAACTTCTTCAGTTAAATAAGATCTCAGCCAAAGATGTTAATGCATTGGATCATGGTTTACATGTGATTCCTTATGAATGTATGTTTTTGTTAAAAAAAATACAGCGGAAGTCTTACACTTGATACAACATGGGAAATATTTTAGTGTCAAAATTTAATTTTGAGTTATAACTCAAAAGAAAAACAAGAGTCTACAAAACTTTTAACTGTTTACAAATCTTTTATTTTATCACTCTTCATAATCTTTAACTGCTGTTTTATTACTAAAAGTACAGAATTTAAAAATGCTCACTCAAGTTCCAGGAAGTTTTGTAACTTATTCAAAAATGTTGATTTCTGAAGATAAAATCACAGCAATTACTCATAACTTTTGTTGATTTATTTTCCGTTTAGAGTAATTAATTGATACTTTATTAACTGAACAATTTTTGTAAGTTCAATTCATATACATTTATCATTCTGTTGAGATGCTTTACAAACCACTAAATGAACTGATGGGAACTAATTAATTATACGATTTTTATTTATTCGTTTTCATATTATCTATCAATGATTGAAGTATCGATTACTCTGTGTTGTTTTTTTAGTAATTAACTGATCGAATATGTTTGCTACTTAATTTAGAATATTCTTTCATTTTCCAAATATAGAAGTTTTGTTAAGAAAAAGCTACACTTTAATAAGAACTCATTTATTTTGTAATCATGCAGACAAATTTAAACCTACATTCTTTACATCCCACGTCGCTTCTATTTTACGATTCAGTCCTACAGGTGATGTCTAAGAAAAAATTATATTGACTTTGATCTATTACAGTATAATTAATTATGAAATGAACACATTAGAATTTTTGACGCATTTTGATTTATATTTTGTGCCGCATTAATTAATTTGCTGTAAGAACTAATTAAAATTATTTTTTTTTCAACACAAACAAACTTTTATAATTTTCTTTTGAAGAGTTGTGTGTTTTCTTCAGACCCCTATAGAGTCGTCATGCATGTTTGGGATTTCCAAGGGCATTGCGTTAATTCTTGAGGCAAATGCCGCTAAGAAACCCCAAAACTGCATCAACTGAAGCATCGAAATCTTCTTTTTCTTTTTTAATTTCCATCGTTGTTGATGGTTTAGTAATAACTTGGGACTTAACAGGCCAGTAGCTTTTCCAAAAAATGATCAACTGAACCTTTAAGGCCCAAACCATTACGACCACTCTTTTCTTTCCTCGTCGTCCAGTACGATCCTGTAACAAAAAGCACGTATTCACTTAACATGAATAATCAATTTGCCATTTCCAATGTAAAGCGAAACATCAGCATGTTGTCGTTTAAGAATTAAATTCCGGTATTGGCAATAATTTTCCGCGAACAAGAATGCCGATGATGTATGCCGCTTTAGGAACAACTTATGGTCATGTTCTTGCTTGTTGTATTTTATTTAAAAATTAATAACAAGACCATGACGAAAATTGCAACATGCTCCATTAAAAACGCATTAAAATATATGAGGATTGCGATGCGTCGGTAAAGCGCATTTATAATCGTTATTATAACGCGTACATTTCAACAGCTTTTGATTAAGTGGCTAGCAATGCAGGAAAAATATCTCCTGGAATGCTCAACAAGAAGTGTTTTTTTCCAACTTGAGCAAGTTGACTCTATTTCCCAAGGGAAGTATGTAACAATTTTCAAAATAATGATTTCTTCTCAAAGTGTGGGAAACAAAAAGCACACTTCTTTGTATAAAATCCAGCAATGACTCAAATAATTCTTCACGCTGCTGCCATCGATCGTCAATATCCGTTCTCATCGTCTGAGGATAATAATCCGAATCGTAGAGCATTGGGTTTACAGTTAGAGCAATAATTAAACATTTTTCGCAATTAAATAAGATGCTATCTTGAAATGAGAATGTATGTACAAAGGGACGTTTGGTAGAAGAGTTAAAGTTAAAAGCGTCTTTCTGTGTCGTGATTGATGGAGTATGCGATGATGTGGTCGGACGTTGGACGCTGCGGTCACTTCCAGTCACTTCTTCTTCGACTCATTGGCGGACATGAGGCCAGCTGAGATCGCCGATAGCCGATCACATGTGCACTGGACGAGAAAGCAATTTGTTCTTAGAGATACATATCTGAGGAGGAGTGAGATGTGCTGATATACCGGAGGGTGTAGAGAATAGCGCGAGATAGAAACTCCTATGGAAATATTCAGATAATTTATGAAAAAATAGATCACAAAATTATTAATTTATATATTGTCTAACGCCACAACTTTATTAAAAATTTTGCAAAACAATGTCTAACATTTTTCTAGAAATAAAGCATTTTTGTGTTTTTTGGCCAGAGATAATAAATATCAGTTGAACATACTTGAAATATTTCATATTATTCCGATTTGCTTGAGAAGGTTTATTTTAATTTATGAATTTCTTAGTAGATCTTATATTTTGTTGCGAGATATGATCATCAGAATATTGTAAATGTAATAACTTTGTTCTTAATTATACGTTCGTTCCTCATAAATGACATAAAGTTTTGCATTTTGCTTTTTTTTTCATTATATTTTTTACAACTTCGAGCGATTAATATTTTTTGAGAAGAAAGATCTCTCAGTGCTTCTAGCAAAATAATTTTTAGATTTTTCAGGAAAAAATTCGAAGCTTAACAATTTAACTAATTTTAGAATTTACAAGAAAAACTTTTGTTATATATGTCAAAAACACATTATATGCTGTAGATTGTCCAGCGAAAATTGTTTTTGTGTTATTTAAGATTTTCCAGATAATTTTACGTTTTACAGCACGTCAACTCATTCCAATTGGCTTGGAAGCTATTAGATGCAAGAGCTTGGATTATTCATTTTTTCAGCTGATTCTATTAAAAATTCAAACACTAATATAATAAAAATTATAAACCGATTTTTAAACTTGTTCATATTTACTAAAAAACAAAAAAAACTTCTTTGGAATAAGAAACATACTAATCTATAGAACGAGAAAAAAGCCGCCAATCGATTGTGGTCAAAAAAAGTTTTCCGTGCATCTCGTGAATCAGCAGGACCATTCGACAGCCGCATGGAAAAGCAGCACATCATACCGAGCGTTGGTTTGAAACTCAGCAAGAAGAAATACAGTTGTTCATGCCAGTTGATGGTGATATTTACAACAGGATCAGTGAATGAGTCGTAAAATTTCACATAGATACTCTCGTAACTTTATGACAAGAGGGATAAACGAGAGAAGAAAAACGTTTCTCGTTTAAAGATTTGATCATTGATGACGTCATCGGACATATGGTCGATTGATTTTATTGGCGATCAACTTAATGAGCATACTAGATGTGTATGTGTCGAAAATGGACTTGAGAATAAATCAGGATTTATCTTTCGACAGACGTTGATGGATAAGTGCAATGTCGATGCAAAAAAGATGCGTGTCTCTAATGGCCGTATGTAAAGTTGTTCGGTTACGACGCGCCACTTAAGGAAACCGAATCGACTAATTTCGCATGTACATAAGTTTAAAACTCGCCGGGATGCGAACGTAATACGCATTCGACCACCTATATGCATACATAATGTATAAGAACAACAAACAACTTAATACCAGAAGGTCGACTTTATACTTGTTTGCTACAAGAAAAATTATACCATCGAGAAATTCCTCTTTATAGGCAAAATATTGATACCGAACCAAAGATAAGATTCTCTGAATGAAGAAACACATCAACTATGACACATTACATGTATTTTATTAAGAAAATTTCCTTTGACTTTGGCAACATTTACTAAAATATCAATAATATGTATTGCTGGTTGCATACCGCCATACAAATTATGTTTTGTTTTTTGTAATTTTTAGTTATAATTGTTATAAATTCAGAATATATGTATGGCATACTTTGGCATTAAAGTTATTTATTTATTATTTTTTTTTAACTTGAGTATTTTTTTTTAATTTATCATTTTTTTTCTTATTTGAACAGTTAGGTTATGCCAGTCTGAAATGAGGACATTAGATTCCAGAGCAAAAAATTGTTAAAGATCTCTTTCAAGATAAAACATTCCGAATGAAGCAATCCATTAACCATCACACATTGCTTGACGCAGTGATGGGATCGTGTCAGTTAATATTTTTTAATTGACAATTTCATTAATCCCGAACTAAACTACAATTTTTCTCACTGATTGAATTTTTTTCCATTATTAATATTTCCGGAATTCTTTTTGCTTTATCCCAGCATGAATACGTAACATAATGGAGCAATTTATTAATTTTTTGATGAGTCCCTGATGATTATTAAAGTGTTAGTTTCTGACAGATTGAAATAGTGTCTAAGAGAGAAAAAAATTCTTAGATTTAACGAATCTTTCAGCACTTTTGCTGATCATTTTACCGAGAATTAAAGATGTTGAGAAAATAAATCGTCTTGTTTTGAGTTTTGTTAAAATTATTTTATTCGTCACGGTTTAAGGTCTGATGAGAGAATTATTTTTTATTACTGCTCTTTAAGATTGCGGTGATATTTAACGAAATTAATTTAGGTTTAGTATAATTAAAAATCTGCGTTTTATTGATTGGAACAAATTGAGAAATTCCTGGTTTTATGACTTAGAAAAAAAACTAATTTGTTCGATTCAAATTAAAAAGAGCAAAATTGCAATTGAAAAAATAATGATGTGATTGATTATTATTTAATTGATAAAATAGTTTTCATAATTATTGAAAATTTTAAAACTATAAACTCAATTTGAAAATATAATCGTATCAGCATTCGAACTGAAGAAATACCATTTCATTCAATATTAATCATCTTTCAACAAAGCAGCAAGCAAATCTCCAATCTTCCAATTAATTTCCTGTAATTTTTCCAACGTAGCAATCTTAGAAGCGCCTAATTAAAGCAAAGACAATAATCTATCGTTCGATATCTGCACGGTGTATCTTGTGTATAACTCACGTTTTGGAGTTGCGGCGTGGTCCAATCGAAGAATATTACACTGATTCCGGTATTACCATCAGAAAAAAATTCTTTAGCTGGTAGGTAGATACATGTGACCGTAGCAGCAGCAGCCAGCGGTCGCAGTTGCTGCTGCATCCTCTATCGCCTTAATTCAAAACAATCTCCGGTCGGCAGGAAGTCGTGACTACCCGGGGTGGGTGTTCGAACTAACGTAATTACGATCCGCATTTATGAAAGGAAATGCGGAAAAAATATATACAAGAATTTTTTAACATTTATTTCTACAGCAAGAGTTCAAACGAATCATTTTGTTTTTGAATAAAATTTAGATTAAGTTATTTTATTGCATTACGATAAATTAGCAAGTTTATGTCAGATGAAAGTTGTTAATACATAAATATCAATTTTTATTTAGCTTCTTATTAGATGATTTGGCATGCTAATGCAGGAAATTTAAAAGCAATATGCAAATAATTCTGTTTTATTGTAAAAATTAGTATTTTAAATCAGGCGAATGTGTTGATAAGGCTGTAGAGCATGAATAATAATTGTTATATTCTGAATCCTAAAAAGTGGAGAAAAACCTCTTAGGTGTGTCTCATAATAAAGTTAAAACTAAAATAAAAATTCTGCTTTTAGTTAGACAATTCTTTGTGATTCTTCTGATAACAAGAGTACAAATTGCTGTTGTATTTATAAATGATTTAACAATAAACATGTAAGTATAATCATGGATAAGCCTCTTACATTTAATTCAGTTAAGATCGTAACACTAATAAAAAGCTAAGCGAAGAATTTCAATCGTCCTTAACTTGAAATGCTCTTTTCATTCATCAGACACAAAGCTAACTTCAAGTGTACTGAATTATGATCTGATAAGACTCAACATTAATCAACGTCATTGAATAACCAGCAGAATGTTGAGCTGAAATGATAGAAAAGTAAGCGTTAAAGTTAAAGAATACGCCGAGTGTATTACTCAAATGCTGATACAAATCTCCTAACTTCAATTTATATTTAAAAACATATAATATAGCAAGTAATAAACAATGTCAATTTTGCAGTTTTGGTCTTGAAAATCGTTATTTTCTCGAGCAAGTTTCCTTTTCTTCACGGCCCATTTCTCGTCATCGCGTTAGAAGTACCAATCTGAATTGACAGCTGCCTATTGCGTGCGTTTGATGATGTCGCGATTGAAGCACGTTAGAAACTGGTCTAAAAATGCAAAAATCAATTAATTACCGGTGATATTGAATAACGACACGACAAAAACTTGCTGCAAATCTAGTAGAAATATCCGCCTTAGGCATTCGCTTCCTGGGAACGCAACTCCACCATGAATAACTGTCTCAAATATGTAGATAATCTCGACTCATGTTTATCAATCAGCGTGTGACTCGGCATCTTAACATAGCGGCAAGCATGATGCCCATATCAAATAGATTAAGACCGTTCTTGGTACCAGGCGGATGTTCTTACACTCAAGGTATCGATAGATGAGCAGGTGGAAGTTATGGAGCAAGGATTCAAAACGGTATTGAGGAATTGGTGCTGAAAGAAACGTCTGAATTTTCTGATAGAGCTTTGATGTCTTCATGCAGACTTTATAAAAAAGTAAATACAATTTTGAACTCAACAATTCAAATCAAATTCTTCCTATAATTAAATCATCAGTTTTGTAACTAATAACTATAAAATTTATGACCGCAGGTGTCAGTGTATTTTACACGATGATTGATGGAATATGAGGGAGTGTCTACGTGTGGCAATTTGTTTTTGTCTTGGTATAAAGCTAAAATGCCACTTGTTGAAGTGTCGATTGTTATTGAAGTTTTGAGAAAAGGTAATTATGGTCATGGAGGTAAAGCAAAATATTGGTATAAGTATCTTATAAAATCGGTTTTTGTGAATTTTTGATTTTGAAAAATTAGATATTCAAAAATACCAATAAAACATTTTTTAGTATTTCCAACTTTTATTGAATTTTTAGATCCTTTCAAGAATTGTTTAATTTTTCGAATTTTTTGTTTCTTTGAATTTCTAAATTCTATAAATTTTGAAAATTCTTTATTTTAAAACTTTTTGGATTCTTCAATTTCTTCTAATTTTATATATTTCTACAAAGAAACTCTTTATTTCTTGGATTTTCCTGATTCGGAAATGCACTGAATTCTAATTCTTAGATCTTCTAGATTTTTTGAATTTGTCAAGTTTTTGAAATTCCAAATGCTTCACACATTTTAAATTTTCTAAATTTCTCAAGTCTCTATATTTCTCAAATTTCTTGGATGGTTTATATTTGTTAGAGTTTTTGAATTTTTTTGAAATTTTTAGATTTTTCAAATTTTTTCAATGTTGTAAAGTTTTTCGGGCTTTTCTGATTTATTACATGTTTATAATTTTTTAGATTATTTAAATTTCTTAGATTTTCCCGACTCTTGGAATTTCTGAGTTTTTTTAATTTTTGTGTAATTTTTGTGTTTTTCTGATATCTCCAAATATTTTATGATCTTAAAGATTCCTAATAATTCTCAATTTTTCTAGATACTTTAAATTCTCTATTTTTTGATATTTCTCAGACTTTTTAAATTATTCCGATTTGCTTTGATTGTTGAAAATTTCCTATGTTTTCTTCATGACTACATATTTTCCAAAGTTTTTTGGATTCTTTAATTTTTTTGATTATTTATATATTTCTATATAGGCTCTCTTTACATCTTGGATTTCTGGATTCAAAAAATCTCCGATTTTCGAATTCTTGCTTGCTAGATTTCCTAGATTCTTAGAATTTATCAAGTTTTTGAAATTTTAAATGTTTCAGACCTTTTAAATTTTCTAAATTTCTTCAAGTCTTTATTTTCCTCTAAATTCTTGAATTGTTTAAATTTCTTAAAGTTTTCGAATTTTCTTGAAATTTTAACATTTTCCAAACTTTTTGGATGTTATAGAATTTTCCGGGCTTTTCTAATTTACAACATGTTTATTACTTTTTAGACTATCTAAATTTCTTAAATTTTCTAGACTCTTTGAATTCCTAAGATTTTTTAATTTCTGTGTATTTTTTGTGTTTCATTGATATCTCCAAAGATTTTATCTTTATTCCTGAAAATTCTTAAATTCCTTGATTTTTTCAAATTCTTATAAATCCTTTGTATTTTGTCAAATTCTCTAGATTTTTCACGTGATTAGCGATTAGGAATCGTGGAAGACTCCTTCCTAAATAATTGATGTTAAAATTCAATTTTTAGTTAAACTAATTTCTGAAATTTCAGTTTTTAAAGCTCAATTTCATGAACTATCAACAAGAATTTGATAATTATTTTTCTTATTTTCAAAATATTCAAAGACTTGGAACTAATTAGTTCAGTTCCACTTCCTTCTTCACGTCAGCTTTTGTTAGATACTTGCAGAGCTTATTAAATTGATTAGTCAGATGTCAGATTTCGTTTAAGTCAAATGACTTTACTTAGATTCACCGTTTAATTCACTTTTTAATTTGTCATAGAGACAATCTATTCAATCAGACTGATTGATAATTGTAGTGTTATACTTTTTTATGTCAATAAAATATAATTGTTATATTTCTAAATCATGTCCAGATTCCATCACTGCCTATCGGCACAGACTGGCAAAAACAGAATCCAGCCAACCAAACTCAAACGTGTGGGTAGAATGTCGATGGTTGAGTTTATTTAACAGTGAAGCATTCTTCGGCCGTCGTTCATGGGATGATGCTGGCTTTGCTGTAATAACAATATCTCTGTACGAGTTATGTGTGAGTTGGGCTGCTCGTAGCACCAATACACATGTATTAGACGAGTCGAGCATGAATTATACATTAAATGGCACGAGGTTTTTGCCATCTGCACTCTTAACGAGATCGCCATTGATCTACGATGATACGACCAAGAATTAATCGCGAAAAAGAAACGCTTCGATAATCAATATCCTTTCTCTTACAATCTATTAAAAATATAATTTAAAATCATGAGTTTGTTTTTTACATGTTAAATTTTCATTTAATGTTTGTCAATAGGAATTGAATCGTCGCGTGAAGAATTTTCATGGAGAGTTTGTAAATCTGCCGGTGGGATAGGAAGGTTGTATATCAGGCAGCGTGGAGATACTTATGGTCTATTATTTTGCTCATGGTTTATGTACTGAAAATAAGCTGCCCACGCGCTCTATAGTCGTGTCAGGGAGGCCTCCGGCTTACTAGGAGGTTTACGATTACAGTTCTTTGCCGATTCCTGACAAAAATTCTAGCTTATAAATATCAATGCCAAAGAAAAAAATGTCAAAAACGACGTGACAATGTAAGAATGTTGATTCTCTAGTTTACTATTTAAAGAAGTGCTAATGGTTCCAGAAGCAACTCTTAGTTGCAAAGTTGATACTGTCGACGTTACAAAGCTATTTTTTCAGTTCTCAGAAAAAATTACGCTTTTCTGGCTTCCAGCAGCATTCTTTTGTCAGCATCTGAAGAAGTCAATTGTTTCCAGTTGAGTCATTTAAATTTTTGCTGGATGTTAATTGTTAAATCTTTATTTCAGATTTCACTTGTGGCAATGAACTCAAGAAGAAAAAGATAACGATTGAATAATATTTATAGATTAATTCAGAGCTAATTATAGCATTTTCGGCTTTTAAACAATTGTGTAAGTTTATTTATTACGTGATTTTCGATGCAAGATGAAGCGACGAAACCAATAATTTATTAACTAAAAGTTAAGAGCTCATTAATTATCTTAACAGCAAACATTAATTTGCAATGTTTATTGCAAGTAAGTTCTTTATGTAATTTTTTAGATAGATTCTTAATAAATTATTCAAGTAGTTGATAGTAGTTTTATGAACATTCATGATTTAATCAAGAGACTTCGATGCTAGGTGAAGTGACTAACTCAAAAATTTTTAACTTCATATTCGTAATTTTCCGATTTGAAAGTAAGACGAGGGACGACCCTAAAATTAAATAAGTAAAGCCATAAAGTTTCTTAATTGTTTTAGCAGGAGGTAGTAGGAGCAGTTAATTGAAAAATCGATGATTACCTGTCAGAAGTTCGTTACTGGTTTTTAACTAAAAAAGTCTAAAGTTGAAAAAGAAGCAGAAGTGGTAATTTGTTAGTTGATTGGTTTTGGCTACTTATTAATTTTTAAGAGGTAATCCATCTATATCTACATATTAACTTTTCAAAAATTATTTTTCTCCACCCCGTGGTGATGATTTAGTGTGTCGCATTTCCCACGGGAGCCGAGCAGTTACAGCCACGATCCGTTATGACGTTGGACCATTCTTCGACATTCTTGTGCGTTTAATGTCGTCCATAAAGTGGAATGTAGATATCTTCGATAGAAATCACATTATATTGTCTATGAGCGACGACATTGTGTGTTGTATGGATCAAACGTGATCCGTTATTATTTATAACATACGTCACGTGAACAAACGCACAAGAATCGAAGACACAACGACGACTATGACGATGTTGATGAAGAAAAGAAAAAGAGCTTAATAGCAATACTCGTAAATTTTGTTAATTGAATATGGACATTTATGGCGAATAAATGCAGAGATGTGAAGAGATAGCCGCAAATTAGAATATCACAGTGGTTGAGAAAGAAGGAGATGCAAGTGGAAAGGTCACTTCTTTAAACTATTTCGAAGAAATTATTTCCCATTTCGAATATAATAAGAGCTTTTGAGTGAGAAAATAAATTATCGGTGCGAAGGTCAAAAACCCGGAAATCCTTTCTTAATTTTGAGACTATAATTAAAGGAGGCGTAGTGGATGCTACCTAAACATTTGCCAGAGAAATTCTTGAACCGACCTTAAGTTACCTCCGCACGCTTTTATTAGATAAATTTATGCTTGGACTGACGTAGTTTACTTATCATTTTTAACTGGTAAATGTTAAGGTTTACTAGAAAATTATTTATGCGCAACGACTATTCTAAAGCACGCAATTGGTGGTCGCTACGACAGAAAATTATGTAAAGCGCTTGCTATTATTAAGCAGATAACTGTAGGCTACGCCCAGTTAAGTGCACTTTCTTCAAGGTGGGTTCACTCTATTATTGGCACGGAGATAATTTTTAGGCTACAACTATTTGACATAATGTAAATAGTATTATTACCACCAAGCACTAAACAATTCGATACTTTTCTCTATATTCTGAAATCACCAATAAATATCAGTATCAAAAATTTTTTGAATTTTTTTGAAATCAGAGTATCGCACTTGCCTATAATTTTTTCTTTCTTTTTCTCCTTCCATGCGTTAATTGCAGTCAATGTGATCTATTATAGATGATAAATATGGCAAGTTTCGCAAACCCATTTATCTTAATTATTTATATTAAAACGTCAAGTGGAGATAACTTCTATTTGGAACAAATATAGTTTATATGGATTAATAAACACCGCATTCCTTTTAGTATTAGTGTTGTTGATGGAAAAATTGCTTTTGAATCAACTGAATGAAAATGTTGAAAAAAATATAAAGGGAAAAAAATTAATAGCTGTAATACATTACTATGCACATCACAGTTGTGGTAAATTGCTACCAACTACCATTAAGTTAATTATTATTTAATGGTTTGTTTGTAACTTAGTAATTTGTGTAAGTGGCTACTATCGGATGTAAACATAAAGACAGATAAATTATATTTAATCGGAGACTAAGATTGTTCTGAATTACTTTGTCATTTTATCTTTTGTATGTTTTATTAAAATACAAAAACCAATTTTTTTTTTAATTGATATCCTATCGAGATCGTGACCCATCACTGGTCATCCGGCACTGAAGTTGGTGGCTATAATCCTATCATCTTTCAGATCGCGAGTCCTCTGGTAATAGTCGTCTATTGTTTTCGTGTGGGAGTGCACAAGAAGCTGATGCTATAAAATTAGCGTTCGGTATCTCGTCGAGTATCTCAGTGGAAGCCGGCAGCAGATTAATCGCAGGAATCATCCCTCTTTCTATTGTTGCTCAAACATTTTCAAAAGATTCTTAATTCTCTTATTCGTTGTTTAATGCTCTATTTAAACGCAATAATAGCACCTTTAACAAGCATGCTTTAATACGTCGCGGAAAATGCAAACAATGCGAATTACAATCGCATTTACGGTAAAGAGAAACGCATTATCTGCACACGTGCTGAGCTTGAAATTATTGGACGATTTCGTTGTTGTGTGTTGTGGAAGGAATGCGAGCTGATAATCACGGCGAATGGATGCGCGAAGGAATTATCTCGTCGACAAAGGAGGAGTTTAGCAATGATTGCTCAAACTACACGGAGGGGACAACATCAGACATATAAGCACATTCAATAAATCATCTTTTTTGTTTCATTAACTATTAACTGATTTATTAATTAATTGTAATACACATGTCGTAATTTTAAAATTTGGGGCAGATATTCATTATTTTGTTGTCTAGATAATTACCTATCGAATCGAATATTATGCATTTGAGAAAATTATGTTTCCTCAACAATTTTAATCTTAGTTACTTATTGTCTAACACAATTTTATAACAATGAGGTTGGCATACTTAACTATTACCTTAAGCATAAAAGGTTTAGAGCTAACTTGTTTTCGAATATTTTTTTCTTGAATTTGTTTTGTGGAACACTGTTTTAGATACTATTTCAACTAGTATTTCAAACTTGCCTAATTTTGAATCGCTTTTGTATATTCTTGGCTATTATCCAAAATTTATAAAACTAATCGAATGCAGTTAATTGTTCAGTATATTAATTGTATATTTACACCATTATCAGTTTTAATCAACTTTTACTATATTTTTGGCAACTGTCTCATTTTCAGCTGGTCAACTAAATTTTGTAGAATTTATAAAATTAATCGTATTTTTTATAAATCTAACTCTAATTTAAGTATATATTCATTAATTTTTGTAAACAAAGAGAATTAGTAATTTAAGTGTTATTTAGATGTTTCGAAAAATATCATTATTATTCGAAGCGTCAAACGTCGGAACATGTGTACCAGATTTGTTTTATTATAATTTTTTTAGATTTAATCCATTTTTGGTTCAACGTGAAATTTGTTGCAAATTGCACTGAAATCCGAAGGAGCTTTAATCTATTTTCGATTGTGAAAAAAAAGGTTTCGTTAAAATATCTTATCAACAAAAATAATAATTTGTTATTTCTAGACAAAGCCGTTTTTGGTTCCAAAATACTTTGTTGGGAAAACTTGGTCTTAGTCTATAAATCGGATTTTGCAAGTAATGATAAAAAAAATGAAGCATTAAAGCGTCAATAACTGTTTTAAATCAAAGCCAAAAATGTTTACATTTTTGACAAATCAGATTCAGTATTTTTTTCTTCACTGTAGCTCAGGAAGAAATAAGTGTGTTTCAGATTATTAGTATAAATTTTAGTTTAAATCACAGTTTTTTTCTAAATTATTCAGTCAGTTGTAATTTCATCAATTCAAAATTAAGAAACTGTAAATTAGAAGTAAGCATTTGTAGTCCTCTAATTTCAAATTTGTAGCTCAGCAAATAGTAATCAAATTAGAAAGCATATTTATCATTTTGCTCTATCTGAGGTATAAGACTGAGGAATAGGTATTAATATAACAATGTGCTCAGAAATCAGATCAGAAATTGTTAAAAAAGTCGATGTCAATGTCAGTCTTTATATCAAACTGATATAATAATTTTGTAAACTTGACATTACAGTTTTTTTTTCAAATTTCTACTAAACTGCGAAATTTGTGAAAAGACAATTTTTCAAATTCAGAAAAAACGCTTATTTTCACGTTGCAGTGTTTGTAAAATCGAGAAGAGAGTCGGATTTATCTATTATTGGAAACATCTGGAAGCTTATAGTTTAGTCTTGTCGAGATGACAAAAAAACTGTTTTTTTGAGATATGGAATAGAAATAAACTTTTCTTTTTTCAAAACTTCAAAAAATGCTAAATTTTTTTTATGAATGTCTAATGAATTTTTGACAGAAAAACTATGTTGCTAAAGTTAACCATTCTGAAACTTTTGAAGTCGAAGTTCCAATTGCAGAACTATTTTAAATGATAAATTCAATAACTTACCACTTCAGCAACCTAGTTTTTTTGTCAAAAATTCATGAGTTTATTGATAAAATTAAAAAAATTACGTTGCAGGAAGATAAGTTATTAGTTTCATTTGATGTAAGTTCTTTTTTTTTCATATGTTCCTATTACCTCATATTCCTATTCCTATAATACCTTCCTGCAATGGGAAACTCATTGTCAACTTTCTTAACAGAACTTTTCATGAGTCGATTTAAAAAGGATTTAGAAAATAAGCCTGAATATTTTCCAAGAGTATGTAAATGACATTTTTGCAATTTTGGATACAAGCAAATTTATTACAGATAATTTTATCAACATTTTAAATTTACTTGCAAAAAAGAGATCAATGGTGAGTTACTGTTTTAAGATACTTTAGTAATGAGAGCTGATAACAGATTGGAGTTTGACATTTGCAGGAAAGAAACCAGTACGCCTCGCTAGATTACTGCAGATTCCCGTCATTGTCATCAACATAAGATGGCGAGTTAATTTTTCGTTTTAGCTTTGATAGAGAACTTAATATAATTAAATATGTAGCGAAATGTAACGGTTTCGATTTTTTATTTGTTCTATAATTGTTGATTTCAAACTTATTCACAAGTCTTGATTAAGCTTTAGAAATTTACTGGGTAATCTCAAAGATAAGATAGATTCTTGAGAAAAGTCAAGGATTTACGAAATTAATTGTAAAGAATGTAATGAAAAATATATTGGACAAACACGAAGCTCCGTTAATATTAGATTAAAAGAACATATGGTTACCATAAATTTGAACGATCTTGTGTTGTTCAACATATTTTTGATATTTTTGAGAAAAACCATAGAAAAAATAAAATTATGTGAAATTAGTAGAATCGGTTAATAATTGTGTATTTTTGAATTCTCTTAAGGCGAGGTTTAGATATAGAGGGAGTCCCACCACAGCGTAATTCTTCCATAGCGTAATAATTGTTGGGAATATGAAAATTTGTTCTGAACAAAAGTTGTTTGAATCTTTCTTGGGGTTGTGTTAAAAATATTTTTAAAAATGGTACACTTTCGGTTATACCGGAAATTGACACTAACTTCGTTATTCTAAATACAATACCCTATATATTTTTACATTTTTGGAATCCTTGTTTAATTTAAGTGTCACTTTATGCACTATATGTAATACTTTGAGTGAACCATTTTCAGGAAAATCAAGATTTAAAGAAAAAATATGGCTGTGCAAAGATCGTCATCATTCTAAATATCTCAAACACAAAAGTATTTATAGAGGTGCGGTTTTACACCTTCATTTTAGACATAACATCTTATCAAATTTGATAAACTCTCTTTTGATGGGAGCCTTAAACATGAGGAAGTTCAAACCTAAATAACTCGATTTTTTTAAATGGAACGCTATACTTTTTAATGTGCTATCGGATAGAAATTAAAATTACTTTTCAATTGATGACTTACTGCCAACAGTTTTTGGAAAAAATGCATTTATTTGAATTTTTCAAAAATTTACATCAAGTTAGCCTTGAAATGTTATTATTGATATAAACATGTTTGAAAAAAGTACTAGACTTCAAGTAAGAAGTAATTAGTAAATATGATAAATGTTTTTTGAAAATTTGGAAAAATTTTTTTTCTGACATTGTGAATTTATGCGAAATTTTCTCAAATAAAAAATTGAGAGATTTCTGTTAGAAGAACAATATCAAAATCAACTATCTATCCAACATTTTTTGAAATGGATTTGTGATAATATAGTAGAAGAAAATGCTGTTTTGAGATACAGTTTAAGAAACACAAATCTTGACGCTTGAAGATTAGCAAAACATTCAATATCCCAAAATTATCAACAAACAGATTTTTGCATAACATTATCATTCACACTGTGCAATCATAGCGGAATCAATGGTTAAAAGTTAATTCCCAGAGATGAAAAACCTCGTATCTCTAGGTTTCTCCATTTATTGTGCATAGTTTTGATTTGACTTGATGTTATCTTATAAAAAATAGAATTTAAGCTTCAATTATACTCTTCTTTTGGTGCAATCTTGATAAATAATAGTTAGTAGTCATAATAGTCAGTAATGTGATGATGTAGTTTTTTACAAATTTCAAAAAACTTTTTTTTTCAAAAACTGTTGTCAGTAAGTGGATAGAACTTTACATCAATCGAAACGTAATTTTAAGTACTATGAGATGGTACCACAAAAAATATAGCGTTCCATTTAAGAGAATTGAGTCATCTGGATTAGAAGTCCAAGTTCAAGACTCCCATAAAAAGAGAGTGTTCCAAATTAGATAAAATGATCAGGTCTAAGAGATAGACTGATATGTTTAAAATAAAGGTCTGAAACCGCATCTCTGTAAATACTTTTGTCTTCGTGATATTTAGAACAATGGCGATCTCTGCACATAATTTTTCTTTAGATCTTGATTTTCTTGAAAATGGTTTTCTCAAAGTGTCACTTATGGTACATAAAGTGATGCTTAAGTAAAACAAGAAATCCATAAATGTAAAAATATATTATGTATTCCATTAAAATAACGAAATTAGTGTCAATTTCCGGTATAACCGAAAGTGCGCCATTTTTGAAAATATTTTTAAAGCAACCCCAAGAAAAATTCATACAACTTTTGTTCAAAACAAATTTTCATTTTTCCATCGGTTATTATGCTATAGAAGAAATAGCTGTGGTGGGACATCCTGTATCTATGTCATATAGACAATATGCCGCCAATTTAGTCAAAGTTTTGAAAGTACGAAAGCAAATATTTTCATGAAATAAAAAAATACTCGAAAGTAGATACTTTTCTTCAGGATGTGAGGGTATTTTGAACTTGGATATAAATGATCGAAACTTACAAAAACGATCAGTAAATAATTAGATCAGTTTTAATCATTTTCCAATCTAAGTTTAAGGAAAATAAAAGACTCAATCAAGCCAATGTTTTGTATACACAATTGTCATATTAAGGACAAGGGTCTAAATTATTTTTATATATAATATCTTTGTTGATACACATAAATGAAAGTTACGTAAAAAAAGTACATTTTTCCAGGTAGATTGATGAATTCTGACAACATTCCAATTCTATCATCATCATTGTACTTATACACCTGAAGATGAGTACTTAATACTCGAAAGGCATTGTGTGTTTTAGTGTAAAACAAGGGTTTTGTGTTTTTGGTTATTATATTTATTTTTTTCGCAATCATAGAATTAAAGAAATCTTAAAAACAAACGTTGCTAATTTTTATTAATTTATTTAGCAAATTAAACATTTTCGAAACTCGAAATAGAGTTGATGCAAAACTCTATCAAAGGTTTAATAAATCATTCAGCAATGCGTTAAAATATAATTCTGTCTGAATCTGAATATTTATAATAAGTATTATAAGAAATTTATGTATTTACTCACAATTTTTCTAGACAATGTTTGTAATTTTTCTAATAATAATGATTTCCCGTTGATTTTATCACGCACCTACGTCTTAATTAAAAAAACACACTCACACTTATAAATACTTGATTCATTGTCTATATTTATTTAATTCATAAAACGCATACTACTCAACCGCGTATTTCCGATAATACTAAGCAACGAACAAGACCAATTACGGTGGAAAATCAACGCAATAAATATTAATAAAATTAGATTAATTATGCCAATCAATGAAAGAAACCTTCACATTATATCCATGTAGAAAATCAAATGTATTTATTATATTATATTCCAAATTCCTCTTGTTGTAAACAAAGAAATTTCTCGCCAATTGTTGAACACTTTGTTGCATTCATCAATTAATAATCCTGTGACATTGCATCATTGTTGATTAATGGTTAGGAAATTATTAGCAAGTTTTTGTTGGTTGGCCTTTGATTTTATTAAAGATTGAATTGCGTCGCATTTGTTAATGCAAGGGAAGGGTACTAAGCAAATGCTATTTTTAACACTCTTTGTGAATGGAAAATGGTTTGAAAAATCATACGAATGCCTTGAAGCATTATAAGTGAGTTTTTGTTCAGCGAATTAAAGTAGTGTCTGCTTTGAAAATTATTCTTTTCCTTCTGCGAAAGCGAAACATCAATTAAAATATTTCAGTAGACTCAACAACGTTCCAGCCAATCAGTACCTTACACCTAAATTAAACCCATCTTCTTTCAAATAAATCACCGAAGACCGATTAGCCATAGTTTGGGCATCCAATGACAGTAGTCGAAATAAGAATCCCATTTGCATATCGAATCAAGATTTGCTCCTCCGGTACCATTTAACCCATTATGGTCGACGCACATAAATAAACAAATGTGTATCAGTTTGAGTTGTACCATCATGTCGACAATAGCATTAGTGCGGTCGGCATTCTTAGCCATTGTAAGAGGTTATAGTAGACCAGTAACGAGGTTTGAAAACAATCGACTGCCGGAATGAGCAGCAAAACAAAAGAATGGGGGAGACAGACAACGGACCCTAATGACCAGATGGAACAACAAACAATGGGAGCGCGCGTGAGTCCTCTGCCTTTCTCCTGTCATTTCTACCACTTTCCAGGAGCTTCCTTATCGGGCAGCAAGAAGTGTAAAAGATGCTGCAAATTGATAAAAAATTCGATTTGATTTTTCACAAATTCTTAGAATTATAATCAATGCAAGAAACAGTTCTCGTATCGCGTTCTTCTTCTTCAGAAATCAGCTTAATGAAATTAGATTCGCAAGCAGCTCTTTCGCAACGCTTAGATAAACACATAGAAGAATAAGTCAATGATTTGTAGCATCGTCGTGTTGTTTCTTTTTTCGGTTTCGATTCCATTCGTCCCACCGCACTACTTCATCGTCCCTCTGTACCATGTAATGGGTGCTTTACATTTATCTCGGCCATCTCTGATCCGTATCGCGCCCACACTGCTAACCATTGTACTGTGCGCGGCCGTATCAAGAGCTGCCTCACTATCGGACTTTTTATGGATCCGACTTACCAGCGCAGGTGTTCCGATGCAACACTTCTCGACAACAACTAATTACAATATCGCCCATCGGGTACCATTCCGTCTAATTATGATCAAAGTTTCATTTGTCAATGTCGAAGCTGGGCGCAAAAGCCGAAGAAATGCGAACATTTTAGAACAAGCTCTCAATCGAGTAGTGGGAAATATAAGCGAGAATCTTTAGAAAACACCCATAAATACCTTTATGGATTATTAATTTACAAACTAATTCTGAATTGCTTCTAATGGTGCATAAGTTACTAGAAGTTATATGAAACATTTTCCCATAGTAAAAATTTCTTTGATTAAATAAAACATTTCACATACTTGGCAGTCATTAAAAAGACTTCAACAATAATAACCATAATGAAGTCTCGCGGCTTAAACCAAAGAGGCTATCAAAATTGCGCAACGGTAGTACATTTCGCATTTTATTAATTCTACAAACATAAGTATCTCAATTTATTACACATTCATGGTAGTTTTTGTAAAAATGTGCACTTTATAAATGGTAGAGAGTGTGTCATTCCGATTCGATAGCAAAGCAATTTCTCCGATGAAAAACGACCCTGTATATACACATTCTTCACCTCTCGATGGAATTTTAGCATAACATGCGTGTGCATACTTCCCTTCAACTAATGCAACGCTGTAATTGAACAAATGACGGACCATTAATACTGAAAAGGTTAAATGGGTATATATAGGCGACTACTGGTTTCAGACGACTCTGTCGACGTTCAGTCCTCAGCTTATCTAATATTTATGAACGAAGAACCGATAACTATAGCTATTTTTACACTTTTACATAAAAGCACAAAACGAGTGAGCTTTCGACGAAGCTTTAAGTGAGATTTTTTATTCTAAACTTAAAGCTTCTTTCAGAATTTTAAATTTTTTAAGCATTTTATTTTTTTGCTAGCTTAGTGGCGTCCTCGTCATCGTCACGTCGCACCGGTAGTTTCTTCGTCGAGTCTTTCGAGCTGTTGAGCTAACGTAGCATTCCTCGATAATAAGCTCAGATAATTGAAGATGCCAAGTACGATACCCCGACCGGTCCGTCGGACCGAAACTAATCATCGCGGCACCGCTGACTTCTTTCAGACCGGCCCTTGTGTAAATGTCGGGAACATCCATCAACGACCACTTGTGACTAGATGGAAATTGGATCGGTTCGGGGCGGTTTTTTCAACTCATTCAATAAAAAATCGAAAGTAGTTTGAGAACAGTAAGTTATGTTCACATTAGTTTTGCTTCAGATTTTGTTTGACTAAAGTAAAAACTTACCAAGAGAGCTAGAAGGCTTCTGATAAGCTTTTGTACTTTTTTTGCTCGGAAAAAAAACAAAATTTTTGGAAAATGTGGAAACATTTTTGTCTTTAATTTAGTTATTAGTTTGATTTTTTCTAGGAATAAATCTAGATTTTTCAAAAAGAGCTAGTTTTATTTTTTTTTTCTAAAAGGAACGTTTTTGCACATCTAATGTCTCGTCATTCAGAGTTTTGTAATTGTTCGTAGGAGTCACATTCCATCGGAATCTGTTGCTATGGTTATATCTTGGCGACGCGATAGTGTCTTCTGGACATGGGTGAGGTGAAGCATGACCGACCAACTCACGGTATGCTTGTGGGAATAATCGAATCATTTAGTGACAAACGTGCGACACTGACCGACCGAAACATCAACGCCTATCTTTTGAAATTATTATAGTTTCAAATCCTATTTCTACTATTCCGGTGGTCTTTCTTCCCAACGCCTTAGCCTTTAGTTATAGTTGAAAAAGGCGAAGAAATTGCACCTTTTCTGGACATTCAACTTAAGAATAATGTCTATATTCGGTGTGAGGTTGAAACGTTGTATGAATCTAAATGAAATGGCATCGTCATTATAGAAACTTTACCATTTCTTAACGAAAAGTTAGAAAAAAATTGTATGTTTTTTTTCGGTTAATTAATGTCAGTTTTTTATTATGCATCATTTATTATTAGATGAAATTCTGAAAGCTTACCTCTAGGATATAAAACAAAAACTTTCACAATGAAACCAGTAGTGGCACAACTAATAATAATTTATAATTGTATCTATTAGAAATTCTTTTTCTGTCCTCTTCATTGTGAAAAGTGGCAATAAATCATATCATTTACTTTTTCAATTTTCCCATCAGTAGAGTTGATGGCTTCCTGTCAAGCAAACAATCAAGTCAGATCCATTCCGAGCGACCAATTACACGTAGTGTATACAGCGTAGTATACCCTAAGGCAGGACGAATTCGGTACGAAGCAAAAATCAGATCCTTTCTACGTCCTTTATTAATGATGGCTTGAGTTAATGAAAGGACCACATGTACATGTTAAGATGTTATAAAAGCCACCAGTTAATGGCAAATGATTGATGGACGATACGGGAGTGACACGACCCGGCAGCTCGCCGACATCATCTATCATGTCCAGGGACAAACCGCCATCGTTGATTTTCGAAGTCGATGGATTTTTGATTGGGTACGAGTAGAGGATTAAAGGATTTTAGTGACAGGTGTTAACGAGACAGACCACCAAAGAGACACTAATTAAAAAAAGTAAAATATACAAAAATAGGGATTTTTGGATAAATAAAGACCTTCTTTAGCAGGTAATTTTTTTACTATATAATAAAACATTCAAATAAATTTATTATAGTCTTTGCAATTCTATGAAGTCATCGTTTGCTTTTTCAGCAAGAAAACAACTTCACCAAGCTTCCATTATCATCATGCTGCCGTCTTGTTCCTTCTCGATTATTTAATATAAACTTGTAAACCAGCAAAACCAGTTATTATTACCATTTTCTGTATGATAACGATAATCTAGTCTCTTAGCGCACTTCTAACAGTATAAAACAAGCACAAACCTCCCATTCCAGATTCTTATCATTGAAAATTACAAATGCAAATCGTTTTGAGAACGCTTTTTGATCTAATTGCAGCTTACACCTGGTGCAAAAGCTCCATCAAAATCAGTTTTAAAAAAACTCTTTCCTGTTTTAAACAATTACACCACTTTGAATATATAGTGGGTGTATGAAAATTTCTCTAGTGCATCCACCTGTACTCGACCTTCTTGTCCCAATCTCGGCATCATTAGCGTGCGCCATTTCACATTGTTCTCAATGGAATGTTAGATATCGGAATTAATTAGTGCAAAATGGGTAGCCCGTGCACGTTTCTTGATTCTTAAAAAAAATTTTTATTACCTTATTCTTCTTCACTGCTTTTATCAGACAGAAGAAAGTTGTGCTTAACGAGACCGTGTCGTTCTCTTCTTTTAATTGTTATTACGTCGGTTTAACTCTAGTGTTATTGTTATGATTGAAGCTCATGTCGTTTGTCTTCTTTTTGCACGTCGTTATCTTACATTTCGATGCGTCTTAATGAATTTTAGTTGAGATTGTACACTCGATATCGTCAAGAATCCATTCATTCTACTTATTTATTGGGCATTAAAATCACTGGAATCTTTTCCAACCTCTCATTCAAAGCATTGCTTGATTTATTGCTTTGAGACCAAGAAAGGTTACTTTTTATCTTTTATTGCTATTGTTCGATTGACGGAATGTCAAATTTTTGATGGAATTTAAATGAACGCGATAAATACATATTAAATGGTCGAATCGTGATAGCATTTAGCTATAAATGCTTCTAGACTTTATCAGAAAAATATTTTTGCTGATTTTTGAAAATTCAAAGCTGTGTTATTTCTGAAGATAAACAAATGATATTTGGCACGCTTCAAGTTCTGTCTTGATTAGAAATTAGTGAAAAATGATTCGAAAATGTAAAAATTGAGAATTCTACTACCTTCAAGTAGGCCTTAAATCTAACTCAATATTACTTCCATTTTTTGACAAAACTTTGGTCTAATAGTTTTCGACTTTTCAGTTGTAAGGTCGTTATTTCTTTGAATGTCGTGCTTAAATTTCCACTGATTTTTACCTACAGACATTTTTCATTCTTTTAGTCATTTCAATTTGGCTTTTTTTAAGGAGTTTGGCTGCAGTTGATAAGAGCTAAAAGCTCTGTATAAATTAGAAGCTAAGATATTGGATGATATTATATTGAAAAACTGAAAATTATCAAACAGGATACCAAGTAATCAAAATAACCGTAATTTGGGTTGGTATCTTTTTCATATCCTTATTATAATTAAATACGAATCATTCTATATGAAATCGTCCCAAGGAACAAAATCTATGAATATTTAATTTCAATAAGCGTCTATTTCCTACTTTCAAAATTGAAACTTTTGGAGAATACCGTTTTGATGCTCAATCAATTGCGGCTGTTAATTTTTTTTTTTAAGATATCTAAACCGCTAAAACGTCATTTTAAAGAGGAAAGACGGTTGTTTTTCTGTAAGCAAGAAAAATTTACTCTGTCAAAATCTCTGAATAATGACACGGTGTTGAAAATATAGTGTCACCATTAAAAATTTTTTTTTATTATTAGGTTTAGTTGAAATTTGATATAGAGAACAGTTTTTGCTTCTAATTCAACGTTCTTAGCCTTTTTCATAATAAATATTTTTTCCTAGATTTAATAATTTTGAAAATTTTAATCTCGTCGTAAAAAAATTGATATAAGCGGTGCAAAATTCTAATAATTATAACATTCTTTCAAAAAGGTTTACATCTATAGTATTTTTCAGTATTAAAAGTAAGTAAAATTATGAAAAAACTGTTAAAACAGATTTTGATTGAATATTATCTTCATATCTGAAAACAAATTTTTGTGATTGGTGAATATTCAGAAATGGTCTAAAAACTGAGACCTATTTAGATAAGCGTCGTTTTTGTCAGTTTCCCTATAATCTTACATTAATTTGACGTTAGAAAATATCTTGCATTTAAATATTATTGAAAAAACGTTAAAGTTATAATAACTTTACACCGCCATGCCAATTTTTTTTCTGACTAAAATCGAAATTTTGAAAAAATTGAAATAAAAGAAGAATATTTATTATTGAAATTGCTTGTAACAATAGATATTTCAAAAATAAATCAATCTATACCAATTTGATTAATTTTGATATTTATAGGAAAAAAATTATTTCACAAAAGTGTCTAAAATGTCAACCACACGCTAGGTTTTTCAAATTTTGCACACGTCTATAAAATTACATTACAAACTACTTTTTCAAAGAAAATTTCGTTTAGAAATGCGATTTTCAGACATTCACTGCTGACAAGCGAACACCGTTTAATCACTTTTGCTGTTGTCGTTTTCCATCTAATTTGAAGCAAAAACTGTTGCCTATATCAAATTTTAACTAAATCTCATAATAAAAAGTTTCCCATATGGAGCCGACTTTAATGGTGACACTTTTTATATTTTTCTCTTTTTTTTTGTGTGTCTTGACTGTCTAGTGCAAAAAAACTAATATTTCTCAGAAATTAAGTCGGCAAACAATTCAGATCTGCAATAGTCTACTGAATTTCGCTTGAACATTTGAAATTGGAAAAAATCGGGAATTTTGGACTATTATTAGAACATGATTTTCACAGGATTTCTAGCTTTCACCTTCAACTTTGAACTTCTGTAACACTCGTTTAGTTATTTCAATGCTTATTGCAAATTGAGTTTTTTAAGCATTAAAACAATATTTTCCAAATGTTTTAATTTTAACAGGCGGGAGCAGATGCTTATTAAAATTGAATATCTATAGATTTTGCTCTTTAAGATATTGATGAAGATTCCTATGAGTCGGAAATCACTCCAATAGAAGATTTTTCACATAAAAAGTATAAAATCTTGAATTTTCGGTCATCAAACAGGCCTTAAATCTATTCTATTCTTACTTTTTTGATATAGAAAATTTGAAAAAATATACAGGTTTTCCATTAGTATTGGCATGGAAGATTATAGCGTTGAAAATGAATTTGAAAAAAATGTAAATAGGGAAAGTCAATTTGTTTTTTAGGTTCCATATTTTAAAAATGTATTCGCATTATTTCTACTTCCGGTTTGACCGTGAGTCTGAGCAACTTTGATGTTTAAATGAAACATTTTACTTATTTTCACTTATCTGAAATATGCTTGAAATTTATTATTCAATCGTTTTTGTTTTGTTTAAAGTGGTCATCAGTTGTTTTTTCCAAAAAAAAAAATCATATGCAAATCTTCAGAAAAAAGCTAACAGCTCATCATTGTGTTATAATAATGGAATGAAATTTGGTATGCACTTAGATGAAACAACTTTCTACACCATTTTGTAAAGAAAATTTATAAACGTCCGGGAAAACAATGATTTTTCATATTATACTTTTGACAAATTTCAAACATCTGACATCTTTTGAAAAAATCATCAATTTGTTTCTATGACTACTTACCCTAAGACAATAAAGATGACCACAAAATTTTTACTGATTGGACAAGTAGTTATAGAAACAACGTCTTATTGAGAAAATTCAGGTTATTGAATAATTATTCAAAAAAAAAAAAAAAAAAAACAAAAAAAAAACAAATAAGTATAGCTTGTAATATATCAAAAGAAAGAAAATAAAAAACCAAAATCAACTGCGTAATAAAATATAGAGCATTCCATTTGAAAAAAATAAGTTTTTAATGTGTTAAATATGTAGAAATTGGCATAAGAAAACAATGTTTTTCGAGATATTTTCAATTTTTTTAAAAGGATATTATAGATTGTTGTTCTAGATATCAATTTTTTCCTGAAGAGTTGCAAATGAAACTTTTTTTGAAAAAAATATCAATAATTCAAACAATTCGAGATTTAAAAAAATAGATATCATTTTAATAAATTAAAATATCCAGACATAAAATCAGTGGTACTTCAAAGAAACAAAGTTGAATAGATTTCCAGTTAAACCGGAAGTAGAATAAATTCAAAAATATTTTCAAAAAGTAGAGTCTATCACATAGATTAACGTTCACTTGTTACATTTTCTCAAAATTCTACTATACCGCCATAATCTTCCGTCCCGATACTAATGAAACCTTGTATAAAAAGTAAGTCGAAGTTGGGAAAAGTATTTTTGGTCAGGTTGATTTTTGTCTTTTTTAAGTGTAGCTCTGTTATTTCTTTGAGTATCGAGCTGAAATTCTCACTAAATTATACATAACTGTCTTCTATGCCCTGATATTTTGTGTTTGACATTTTTTAGTATCTTTTATAATTATTGCTAAGAATGAGTGAATACATGTTTTGATTAATAATAAATTAATTATCGGAAATTTTCTGTACATTCCATTGAATAATTGTTATCCCAGGAAATCAATTCAAAAATTGACCTTACTATGTTTTGCAATTATTAGCGAAAATCAATGAAAATGACGTAAAAATGTAGATGGAAAAAACGTTTCATACAAAAAAAATATTACTTCCAAGAAAGTTAACATTAATAATAAATGTAATAAATTATTATTATGAGGCATTTTTGTATTAAAAAGAAGTTCTTGAATTACTTTAATTATTTATTTGATAATACATAACTTTACAATGATTTTCAGAAAAAATAACTGGCGTCAGTTTCATTAAAAAACAGACAAATGACTTTGAAGCAACAGCAGCAAAATTTAAATTAGAAAAGAATAATAACTTGAATTATTTACAGAATTAATGTTTTTGTCATTCGACGTCGAATTCTTAACCAAAATATTCTGAAAACACTTAATATAAGTGTCTGCATTTTATTTGTCGGAAATTGCGTTAATATTATGTGAAGATAGCTAAGATAAACATCTTTAACTTTACGATTCTAGTTGAAAAAGAATTTAGCTGTGTAGTTTACAGCGAGAGAAATTATAAGTATTCCTATTAGAATTAATCAAGGTACTTGAATCTGGAATATTTTGAATTCTGGAAGCTACATTCTTGGTTCTATCGTAATAAAACAGCTCTTAAAGTAGAATAAAAGAGTTAACATAAATTGGCATTGTAATATGGCTTAATGAATTATATTATAAAGAATAATTATGATAAAAATAATATGTTTTTGGTGTTTCTAACTGAAACAATAAAGATGTTAATTTATGTTTGCCATCATCATCATCATATACACTTTATACCTGTATTTACTGTACTTAACAATAATTAAGAAAAATATTAAAAAATCATATAATTATCATTAGTAAAACTGACTGTTATAACTATTGTCATAAAACTGCAATGAAAAAGCAATAAGCAAATTTTATTTGCATTATAAGTCAGCCTACGAAAAAATGTAAATTCATTACAATATTATTAGTTTTTTGTTAATCGTGATGCAATATCAAATATCAATTTTCTTCGATTCGCTATAGCTTGAAAAGCAAACAATTTAAATAAATAATCAACGCTTTTTCCGCTGTCACATCCATCTCATTATAATTCATCACCTCTCGACACTAAGTGCCTATAACGTATTTTTGTAATTATCTGGATGGAAATGAGTCTCGTTTTGCTATCTCAACTGATAAAGGTCTTTCCACATCTCTCCCTCTTCTATCCACACATGCAAATACACAATTCTTGCATAATTTCTCACTGAACATGCAATTAACGCAAACCAGCTCCAATAATTGCAAAAACATTTTGCTTATCTTACCAGGAATTAATCTATAAGTGAAGATTAAGATCGTATCGATTTAATAGCGAACGACATCTAGTGTTAATAAAAGAGCCATCTTTCAAACGTTTATCACGTTTATTCTTGTGTAATGCGCTCTATTATAAAGGAATTTTGATGATAAAAAAACGAATTAAGTCATTTTGTTGATTAGAAGCAATTTATTGCAAGTTAAAAATAAAATAAAATAAAAAAAAAAATTTGAACCTGAAGCAATATCTTTCTTTGTAAACTAATCGTATTATAATTGTCGAGAAATTTCCATCTCATAAAATTCTTCTAGATTTAAAAACGTTGTTTTCTGGTTAACATCTTCTTTATTAGTCGAAAAACAGAAGCGTCACAAATCCACTGTCAGTTCTTTGCATTAATATTTAAATTTATGTAGAATTATTCGATAACTGGTTCGGTCAACGCCTTCTGGTTCGTTCGCTTCACATTTTTAACACCGATCAATCTCCGTAATAATTATCATGCTAAATTAGAATCCTAACTACCACACCTGTTGAAGAAGGAAACCATTTCGACGAAACGTCGGATTACAGTAGTCTTTACAAATTCCGGGAAATAAGAACCGGATGAAATTCGTTTTAATGTATTAATGATAAATTTCGTCCGTTTTATTTCGCTTTATGAATGTTCTGTGAAAGTTGCAAAAGCTAGAAGCTAAGATTTTAACTACACTTCTAATAATAGAAAATTATACAGTATGTCTCTTGTACGGTTAAGTCGAAGAGAGGCGGAATTAATTACCAGCATGGTTTCACTGGGTCAGAATCAGAAAGTTTTTTTTTTACAAACATCCAGTTGGAAAATATTAGTATTATTATGCTGATGGGAGTAGTTGATAGTAGATATAAATTTGCTGATTTCTGATTTCTCGTTGCATTGTTTGAATTTTGGAATGTTGTTTTCCTTTAGGGCGTATTATTTCTTGCGAAATTCACGACCAGGAGCGAACTCACGGCTCACGTCCGATTAAAAGGGGCACGTGCATGCCGAGGGTCAGACCCGGCACGGCTATCAGATAATTCAAATGCGGCGTCATAACCTACCAAGACACGATTTGGCGTACCATTCATCTACCTATGGTTCGGAAAGAAGATTTAGCAATATGGTAAAAGTCTCGAATATATATAATTCGTATTTTTTTAAAAGTATTTTCTTTATCCGAAAATTTGACATCTGCTGAAAAATGCCGCAATGCAACGCTGTGCATTCCGAAGTTTCCGTGTTGGGCTCGTTACCGTCGGTAATTCTTGCTCTTTCATAACTATTCCCTCAGATTAATTCACTCAAATTCCACTTTCGTCCATATATGTCGTTGTAGAAGCACGCCGCTTGCGATTTGATGTGCACTGCGAATTCTCCACTTAATGTAATTATGAATGATGGCTTCTACGAGTTGGAATAAATCGCTTGCGTCTAAATGAAAAATCGCCATTTTGACAGTAGCGCACTTATAAAGTATTAATTACATCGAACAGGCCATAACAGTTAATCACGCTATAATTTTACACCGATTTTTTAACAGATCAAGAGTACTCGTAAATCCATGAGTAATTATAGAGCGCGGCAGATTTACTTCTGTTAAAGTATCTTCCGGAGGATTTACGTTTTCTATGTACGGTGGCGACGACCAGTGGCGGCGAGACAGATTTATTATACCCGGATCGACATATGTAAATAAAGACAAGATACATTGAAATTAATCGAAAATTATTTATTAATCTATTTTCATACTCATTAAATTCTCCTCTATAAGTTAATCCTTACTTGTGCTTTGAAACCTGATACAAGTACTCAATTTTTTATAAAATCTTTCAATATGAAAGTAAGTACTATAATCTCAATTGAACATTTTATGACTTTTCTCATAACTCGCTTATCTCCTACGCATCAAACATAAACAGAAAGGTAAACTAAGAAATAACTGAAGTGTTCATAAAATGGCAATAGTTGTAAAATGTAAAATAACATAAATAAATACCGATTTTGCAATTGAAGTGGAAGAGCTTGCTGCATTAAAGTCGTGATACAAATTGAGGATAGTTGTTTGCTTCAAGATGAAAATTTATCACAGCAAAGTTAATTTTGAGTCAAAAAAAGTAAATAAAATGTGTCGTTGCTGATTGCTGTAAATTTTCAATTGGGATATTATAAGTAACTGTAATTTGATACATTTTTAAATTCAAAGAGAAATGATTCAAAAATATAGTGATTTTCATACTAAATCAATAAAAATTCTTTCAGACTCATTAATAGAGTTCAAGATAATTAATCATTTCAGAGCAAATTTGAATATTAAAAAGCAAATTAATAAATAATTAATTGCGACTTATTAGTAAAAAAAATAAACATAAAGTCTCTGTGTCAACACAAAAAAAAATTAATGGTTTTACCTTATAAGTGTAAATATATGGGAAAAAGCGTTTTAGACTTGAAAGTAATGGAAGTTTTTTTTTATTACAAATTTATGAAGAAGAATTGCAAACTCAAAAGTGTTATTTCAATGAAATGAACTATTTTCCGTTTGGTCCATTGATAATTTTTTTTATTAAAGAATAAATTAGATTTTTCATAAAAGAGAGGTTTTGGCATAACTGAAATAAATATATAAACTTTTGCCTCAAATTAATAATTATTTTCTGAAGAATTCAGGATAATACATTGTTAAACTTTTGCACTCAAAAAACAATAAAAAAAATAAATTCAATTTGTTCCAAAATTCTGGAAAAATTGGAGATAATGTAAATCAAATCAAATCTACCTCTAAGCTTATTATTTTATTACTGCTAAAATTTTAGATTACTTTTTTCCCACCCTTTTTTTTAACACCGAAATAATCATTGCACCGACCACCCATTCATTAATAATTAATTACGGTGTAAATTACAGCACTGGGCGTTGAAAAGCGTCCCATAAACCGGAGCATCTTTGAAAATTCGGCCTGAGATAAACGAACAACCCATGAAAGAGATAAGTTAAGCACGTTGAGATTTATGGTATGGGATGGGAGGCGGCACGTACGCCATAGGTTTTTATTAACTGTGTTCGTGTAATGGGAATGATGGACGGTGTTTTTGCTTCTGATTTGTTGTTTTTTATGCGAATCGCCTCTATTACACAATAATTACGGGTTTTGGAGGATTGCACATAACACATGAACGTTGTTTATTGCTTACGGCGTGTTGGAAAGTTGATGGTTTTTAGCCTTAAGAGAATTATAATTTTTTGGTAAAGTTTTTGGAAAGAAATTAAATGGATATCTAGTAGCTGAAGAACAACCAAATGGGAGTTGCCCAGGGTGAAATGGGTGCGTCGTAACTAAAAGGAATTATTAAATTAATTTACTCACCGAGTCTAGACTTCCTTATTTGGGATAATCTGAAAATAAAGATAATATTATTAATGGTGTTGGTTAACTTTGAATCAGATACGCTTTTTTTAATAGTGTTATCTGACTCTATTAGCTAAACAATTTTTCAACAAAAAATAAAAAAAAAACTGACGCAGTTTCCAAAAGCTCTTTTTTTCGCCGATGACTCATAACCAGTCTTGACTATAAATCCACCTCTCAGCTCGATTTTTCCTTCTCCAACAACATTCCACTCAATTAGTACCGCTAATTCCACAATTACTTTGTCGCAAATTGAGGAAATGCAGTCGGATAAAACGAATTTATGTTTAATGATCGGCACTGGCAGCGCCCTTCCATCGGTCAAAAATCAGCTTCGATTATTTATCGAGTTGTTCCTTTTCATCTGGATTCCCGCCGCTTTAGTGCTTTTTTACTACCGCACTCTTGTCTTCGTCCATGAAATTATTAGGCAATAAAGCGTCTTTATTTGTTTTAATATTTCACGCATTGACAACGCGAAAGGAATCGTAAATACGCCTTCTTCTTCTTCTTCTTTGATTTTGTTAGGTTTATCGCGGCAAGACACGAAACGACGATTAAGTCATAAGAGGTGAATTCCGGGATGGTACTGTTGAAATTTCGACCGATTGGTAGCAAGGGCAAACATGTTTATGGTCGGCGCTTAGTGAGTTCTTTCACCTGGCTGGCATCAGACGCAGCGACCAGAATCAATAATCAAGAAGGATTACAGGAGAAAAGTCACACAGAAACTGTTTTTTATTGTTTCTTCACTAAAATCATGGAAGTTACAGTCAACGATAATGCTTTTATTCCAAAAAGAAAGTACGATAGAATCTAAACTTGCAATATCAGCTAAGAATCTCCGTATAAAATAGTTGTTTTATCTTCTCGGAAATGCAAATGTTGCGGATTTTGCTTGTTTATGACAGATTCGCATGTGAGAGGTCTTGATAGACGTCACATGGGATTACGGATTGAGCATTAAACAGATGCTAATTTATGAGTGATTTGCGCCGGACTGGCAGATACGACATCGTCGATTATATGGCTAATAAAATGTATTATACTCGTTACGGTTGTTTTTGAAGAGTTGCTTGTGAATGCAAATGCTACTGGATGTTCAACAGCAGATGCTTGTTGGATATTTAATGCCATAACAGTTACAAAAAAAATCATTGTCGAAATGTCTTTCAACTTCTTTTAGTCCAATTACATTTGAAAGTAACTAGAAGTCGTGAACTTATTGCTGTGATTAATGTACAACTTGCACTAATTGCTCACTAGAAGAAGAAATTGCGTTAACAGTAGCAGTGGAACTTAACTGACAGGAAATAAAATATATACTTATAGCTTTGTAAAAACTGAACTATTGGAACTAGTTTTAATTTTTTTAACGCCAATCGTTATTACTAATTCTAACTGAATAATTCGTCTGGCATTGGTTTCAACTCTCTACCTTATACCGTTTTCAAGATAAGAGTAACAATTAAAGAAGTTTCAACTTTATAGGGAGTGTCGTTCTCAGAATAAGGGTGAGATTTGAAGACTTCAGTTCTAGTTCCCCGAGACAAAACTTACACTCAGATACGTTTGAAAACTAAGTAATATTACCAATTCGAACCGAATAATTCGTCTGGCGTTGGTTCCAACCTTCTACCTTATATCGTTCGCAAGATAGGCATAACTTTTAAACTAAGAAAAAAAACTTTTTCTACCAGTCAGAATTGGAGCAGTCTAAGTTGGCAGATTTTACTACGAGATGATATCAAATTGATTTGTTAAGTTTCAACTTTATAGGGAGTGTCGTTTCCAAGATAAGGGTGAGATTTAAAGACTTAAATTGTAGTTTCCCGAGACTCAGATGCATTTGAAAACTAAGTAATATCACCAATTCAAACCGAATAATTCGTCTGGCGTTGGTTCCAACTCTCTATCTTATACCAATTTCAAGATAAGGGTAACATTTAAATTAAGAAAAAAACTTTTTCTACCAGTCAGAATCGTCTTAAAAAGATTTTTTATTACAATTGGAAGTAGTTTCATTTTTTTAACGCCAATCTTTGATAAAATATTTAATTTTTTTCACGATTTTTACTTGAAAAAAAAATTCTCTAGATTTTAGTGAAAAGGACTAAAAATTTGAAATTTTTTTTTTCCAATGAAACGATAAGTGATAGAGCAGTCTATGTTGGCAGATTTTACTATGAGATGATAGCAAATTGATTTGTTAAGTTTTAACTTTATAGGGAGTGTCGTTTCCAAGATAAGGGTGAGATTTAAAGACTTAAATTGTAGTTTCTCGAGACTCAGATGCGTTTGAAAACTAAGTAATATCACCAATTCGAACCGAATAATTCGTCTGGCATTGGTTCCAACTCTCTACCTTATACCGTTTTCAAGATAGACATTTAAATTAAGAAAAACAATTTTTCTACCAGTCAGAATCGCTTCAGAAAGATTTTTTATTACAATTAGAAGTAGTTTCATCTTTTTAACGCCAATCGTTGATAAAATATTCAATTTTTTTCATGATTTTTACTTGAAAGAAAAATTCTCTAGTTTTTAGTGAAAAGGTCTAAAAATTTGAAACTTTTTTTTTCCAATGGAACGGTAAGTGATGGAGCAGTCTGAGTTAGCAGATTTTACTACGAGATGATAGCAAATTGATTTGTTAAGTTTCAACTTTATAAGGAGTGTCGTTCCCAAGATAAGGGTGAGATTTAAAGACTTAAATTGTAGTTTCTCGAGACTCAGATGCGTTTGAAAACTAAGTAATATCACCAATTCGAACCGAATAATTCGTCTGACGTTGGTTCCAACTCTCTATCTTATACCGTTTTCAAGATAGACAATTAAATAAAAAAAAAAAAAATTCTACCAGTCAGAATCGACTTAAAAAGATTTTTTATTACAATTGGAAGTAGTTTCATCTTTTTAACGCCAATTTTTGATAAACTATTCAATTTTTTTCATGATTTTTACTTGAAAAAAATTTCTCTAGTTTTTAGTGAAAAGGACTAAAAATTTGAAACTTTTTTTTCCAATGGAACGGTAAGTGATGGAGCAGTCTAAGTTGGCAGATTTTACTACGAGATGATATCAAATTGATTTGTTAAGTTTCAACTTTATAGGGAGTGTCGTTTTCAAGATAAGGGTGAGATTTAAAGACTTAAATTGTAGTTTCTCGAGACTCAGATGCGTTTGAAAACTAAGTAATATCACCAATTCGAACCGTAAATTCGTCTGGCGTTTTTTCTACCAGTCAGAATCGTTTCAAAAACAATTTTTATTACAATTGGAACTAATTTCATCTTTTTAACACCAATCGCTAATAAAATATTCAACTTTTTTCACGATTTTTACTTGAAAGAAAAAGTTCATTCGTTTTTAGTGAAAAGCAGGCAAATTTTTTTGAAACTTTTTTTTCCCAAAGGAACGGTAAATCATGAAGCAGACTAATTTGGCCGATCTTACTATAAGATGATAGATAGAGTGTTGTTCCCAAGATAAGGGTGAGAATTGAAGATTTCAATTCTAGTTCTCGAGACAAAACTTACACTCAGATACATATGAAAGCTAAATAATATTACCAATTGGAACCGAATAATTCGTCTGGCGTTGGTTCTAACTCTCTTATACCCTTTTCAAGATAAAAGTAATTTTTAAATTAATTAGCGAGAATCATTTTAAAAAGATTTTTTATTACAGTTGGAACTAGATTCATCTTTTCAACTCCGATCGTTTATAAAAATTTCAATGCAAATGCTACTGGATGTTCAACAGCAGATGCTTGTTGGGTATTTCATGTCATAGCAGTTATAAAAAAATAAATTGTCGAAAAGTCTTTCAACTTCTTTAATCCAATTATATTTGAAAGTAACTAGAAGACTTTAACTTATCGCTGTGATAAATGTACAACTTGCACTAACTGCTCACCAGAAGAAAGAAGAAATTGAGTTAATTTCTTGATACAATAGCAGAAGGGCTTAACTGACAGGAAATAAAATATACACTTATAGCTTTGTAAAAACTAAACTAGAAGAGGTTTCACAAATTTATCAAATTTTATTAGGTTTTTATTTAAGACTTTAGTTGTTAGGAAGAAGTGCTAATTTCTTACAAAAATGCAACATTTTATTAAAAAACCACAGAAAGAAAATTGCATGATGAGGATGAGCAGTACTCGAAACGCCTCATTATAATTCAACAATTATTGGTATTTTGTTTATATTGCAACTTAGAAATTTATAAAAATTCAAATGAAACTTAAATCTTAAGAATATAAAATTAAAAAGTGAGAAAAGTGTAGATATCTTAACATATTATCTGTTAATAAAATACTCGTAAAAATAAAAATTTCAAAATGCAATAAAATTACAACTTGAAAATTTGAGTACCCAAATTGTAGATTTAGAAAAAACATAAATTAAAATTTTATATTATCTTCAGGTTATTTTCGGATAATTTCTGCTGAATAACCAATAACTAAGAACAAAAGAAAATCGCAGTAAGTAAAGAAAAAATTTTTTTTTTCAGAAGAACTATTTTGTTGTGAAAACTTTTATAGATCAAAATTTTTGACAAAAGTTTCACAATAAACAAACTAAATTTTAAGTAGATTTTAAGAAAAATTCATAGCTTAGTGAAAGACAACTTTTTTCTATGTTGACTAATAGAACAAGCATTTTGCTGAGCAAATTTGCAGCTAATAGAATTCCGAATTTTACAAATTTGAATCACTTGTCCGTTTCACCTTTCTTTTTTATTGCTTGTACATCTTCCTTCCGGCTATATCCATTAAGAGCACAACCATTACTCTCCTCGAAGCAAGCAGATGAGTTTTAATTACAACAAACTCCACCGTAATTAAATATATACCTAATGTGTAATTATAACATCAGCTGAAATGTAAATACGACCACTTGCTATTACCAGTGAAAGAATGAAGAAAAACGAAACAAATGACGGTAAAACTTCTCACGGTAGCTCGGAATGCGAGTCCAGATCTATGATTACTTGTAAATTTCTAGCCTCCGATCATTCTTCCGTCTACAGACGTCATCGCCAAATTTTTTTCAACATTAGCAATTCCGAATTATAAATCAACGAATTTATAACATCGTGAGTAACGTCCATCAGTCTTTACTCAAGTCTTCTGTAGACTCGTGTCAGTCGGGCATGCAGTCAGTGCGGTCCCTTCTTTATTGCAGCCGGTCAATTAATTAACTCATAATGTTCTACTCGCGGTATTAATCTTGGTCGTGTGGCCTTTGCTTGCTGCTCCCAAGGCGGTGCTTTGAACGAGAAAACGCCACGCAAAAGAGGAACGATGCAATGGTAATTGCTGATGAGCGTTCGCTAGAGGTCGAAGTATCAAGAACAAAGTAAGGAAAAAAAGTGACAAAGACTTTGTTGCTGCTGAGAATTGGCAGAATGTGAATTGTTCTGAGTTTTTTTTCAAAACTCAACAACTATTAGAACTAACCTTAGAGGTTTTATGGCTTTGGGAGTAGTTGCAGAATTAGTAAAAAAAGTAGAGATCTTTATTTGTAGAGTTGTTTCAAATAAAACAACCACCGTTTTAAATATTAAAACTGTAGCGCAAACAAAAAAAAAATTATAACGTTTCTTCAAATTTTCTTTTTAATAAAGACAAGACAAAGCAACGCTTCTCACTTATTATTTCATGTTTCTGACTGATTAAAGTGGTTATGTTATTTTCCACCATTATTATTAACAATTTATTATTACTTCAAAGAGTTCTCACAATGATTGCCTTAATTTATGTTGGCGGCTGAAGGAGTTTACCACAGTACTCATTTTTGCAGTCTTGTGACCTTTTTGATGGTGTTTCTCTTCACTTATCACAATGATGGTAATGATAATGATAACTCAAATGATTTCATTAAAGTCTTAAGAAAATTCAAAAGTTTAAAGTTTTATTTGCAAAATCGTTAAATAACTTCCTCCTCCGTTGCGCATTCTCCCAACCCTGCTGTAATAAATCCCCACTTAGCTAATTTAGGCGTACAGCAACAAATTGCGTCTGCCAGAAATGTCAGCTTCGTTTGCGACAAAATTAGTGTCGGCGAGTGTATCAACAATCCAGCATAAACAACATAAGACTACAAAAGTCAACACCGCACCCACATTAGTTGTTGATTTACAACGCATTTATGCACACCACTAATATTTCTGTATCGTGAGAAGAAAGAGAAAGAGAGAGATAAAGAGTAATCTTGAATTATTAGTATCATATAATTTTTACCATTCAGCAACTTTCTATCGAGGGTTAAATAGTCTTCTGATGAAATTGTTCGCGATAAGCAAAGTGACTCGAGTAATATTATTAAATCACAACGACAATTGAACCGCCACCACTTAATATAGAAATATGGTAGCTTCTTATCGCGATTGGAAATTCTTCCGACGGTATTTATTGGATGTCATTTACATAGAACACATTTCTCCAATATAGAAGTTGAGGTGATTTGTGGAATGGGAGATGGTGATAGCAACAGACAATACACCACGGTTGGGATGATGATGGTAATGAGATGACACAACTAAGAATGAGATAAGATTAGCTACTACCTGATTTCATTATAAATTAAAAGGACCTTTCTTGAAAGTTAATTTAGGAAAATTCTATCTGATTTTTTTAATAACACCTCTTGAAGAAAAAAAAAAATTAAATGAATGATATGAAAAATGAATATTTGTATGTAATAATGTATTTTTTCTATTTACACTATAATTAAAGTAGGTGATAAGCTATAATTAAACTGAATAAATGATACTTTAGCTGATGATATTTTTTTAAATTATGTTGAAATTAATAGAGAGAACTGTAAAAACAGACAATCTGGTAGCAAAAAATTTGTATTCAAATGTTATAAGTTTTTTGAATTATTTAAAAAATTAGTTGTTGGTATAGAGAAAATGCGAGTCTATTTATCAACTTTAAAATTACAAATTTTTACACAAGAACCAAATAAAGTTTATTTAAGTAAATAAAAGTGTTTTTGTCGCTTGATTTCTATTGGAAAAATAGCTTCCTGAACTGCAATTGGTCACAAGTAGGGAAGACGTGCTAATTTTTTGAATTCTTTATTATCTTCAAGTATGATGATTACAGTTGTTAGAATTTTATCGAGACATTCAAGAATTCTCCCTATTTTGCCATAATCTTTCCTTCTTTCTTGTCCTTCCATTCCTTATCCATTTAAGCCAAACGCGTGTCTGCATTTCCATTATTTTTCCTTGCAATCGACTTTATCGTTTTATGGGAGTTGTTACATCAGCCCGCCAAAGAAGAGAGATATATGACGACATGAAATCGCGTGTATCATTGCAAGCAAGCTCCTCGCACAATAACATATTTCAAATTCTGAAATTTATACTCCGAAATAATCAACATGAATGATGATACGAATTGGAAAACAAAGAGAATGAACGAGCCAGCAAAGACAACTTCTGGTTTTGTTCTAGATTGATAAATGGTATGAATAATATCTAATGTTTTTCTTTTATCTACAACATAGTGATGGATCATTAATTTTAATTATCTCGACTCAAGATTGCTCCATCTAGCGCTTATCTTCAAGAAAATAATAAACAAATATCACTCAAAAATATTAGAGTTTTGCTGTCTTTGTTTGAAAATGATTGATTGGGGCCACCAAGTTTCTTATCCACTCCTCCATCCCATAAAATATCAAACGTCTCTGATCTTTTACATAAGTCGACAACTGACTTCCAGAACACAGAATCCATTTGTTGAATGAATTTATGTAGCTTGTTATACGCGTTCAGCGGCAGTTTTTAGTCCACACCGCCTCACTTGCTTGTAGGCGACTCACATACAATTGCTTGATTTTCAATCAGGCTTCATTCATTCACTAACTCACATAAACTTTATTACCGAAGAAGTTTCCCATGTCAATAATGTAGAATTTTTCAACAAACAAAGAACTAAACGAGGAAGCTTCAGTTGAGTTAAGATTTTCCCATCTTACAGAAATTCGCACGTTTTATGAGGATATATAAATTATAAGCTTGGAGATATCAATACGCAGTCAAGAGGGAAGCGCTACATAAATCTTACTATCAAACAAAAAGTTTCAAGCTTCTAGTGTTGCAAATATATTTTTTTATTTGTTTACAATGTTGCTTACAATTGATTTGATTATAAACATAACACTTTAATACTAGACACTTTATGTAGCGGCACATCATAAAAGTCATAACAGATTTTAACTATTTGTAATAAAGGAAGTATGATTTTCCTTCGTTAATGTTATGCCCTCTTCAAACAATTTACCCTCAAAGCAGCGTTTGCATCGTTAGTCGTAGCAAAATAGAGTCTCTGCAGGCTACCAATTACTCGTTTTCAATTAAAAATAATCTTTGCTTTTTAAACTAAAGCCAGCGGTAATTACGGATCTGTTGTTTATACATAACATATCTAAGTAGAGAGTGTAGAATTAGAGTGTTGCAGACATTATAATAATTATAAGCACAGTTGGTGCGAATTCCCTTAAAATGGCTCCCGATGGCATGCGTGCGACTAACACCGGAAATAGGAGTGCTTTTTTTTTATGTAGGATAAATGTTAGAGCTTTTCTATCCTTAACCGCTAAATCGACTGACATGACTGTAGGACGTCGAAAGCAAATGATCCGGTAAGAGTTAATATGCACACTTTGGCGGAAGTTGACGATTTATTGCCTGAAAGCTTGCGGCCAACTAAATAATTACTCGTATGATTTAGTGTGCTGCTATCGAACGCCCTATGATACATTCACGGACTCTTTGTTGGGCAAACTGAACGGTATGCTACGGTACAAATCATCGAGAATTTTAATGGTTTTTATGGTAATCGCACTACTTCTTGCCTGGATATTTACTGGCGGATAGGAGTTAAAACGGCGGCGGCAAAATTGCCTCAAGGTGAAATAATTGATCTACTTATTAATAATTTTCTATTTCAAATTTTATTATTTATTGAGTTCTAACATTAGGCATTTTTATGCCTATCTTCTTCCAGGCAGTGTAAACAAAAATTAAAATAGAAAGCTTCTTACGTACTTATGTTTAGAATACTATTGTAAAGAGTTTTACTTATTTTCGAGTTTTTTTCAATAAAATTGTAGATTGGTTTTTAGTGAAAGCAAATTTTTGTTTATGGAGAACTGTAAGTAATAAATCAGAGATTATTTTAAACTCAAACTTGGAAAGTTTTTTTTTACATTTTTTGTAGTAAACCTATCATTAAATTTGTTTCTAGACATGTAAATTGATTTTTCTTGAATCATTATGCTGTCATTGCCGGCGTGGACGTAAGTGAGTAACTTACTCCTTAAAGGTATGCAAGTGACAGGTATTTTGATTGACATTATGGATTTCGAAAAGTTATAGAAAAGACTTTGCGAGTCGAACAAATATTATTCGCATTATTTACGACACTGAATAGAAAGTGATTTTTATTTTTAGTTTTTTTTTATATATATATTAAAATGAGTAAAATTCTAGATTTAGTATCCATTTTCAGCAAAGAAAAATATAAATGTGTGTAGGTACGATCCCACACGAATTCCAGTCAGCGGGCATTTTTGCCCTAACCCGGAACTCAAATTCCCGTCAACACTTGTTAGTTTTAAGAAGTTACATTTGTGTGAATTTTCTGTAAGCTAATAATGTGGCTTTGAAAAATAGTAAAAATCTGAGTCTCCGCACGATTGCTTGAAATTTTATTATGAAATCAATGCAAAAGATGCATTTTATTTAAATTGAACTCAAAGTTTTCAAAAACTACGCTTAATTTGAGAATGACACTCTTGAGGCTGTGGGAACCTTTACGCATCATTTCATGCCTTAGATAAAACTATAAAAAATCGCTTCTCGATCTCTTTTCTTTCTCTGAAATTTTTTTTCGCGGAAAAGAGACGAATCATATTATTTCCACTTTTTTCTTGAATATATTTCTCATTTATTGACCAATTTTGATGACTTCTGTTTTGTTAGCTGTTATTTTTTATTGCTTCTTTCTGTATAATATAATTTTGGAAATAGTTTTCAAATAAGTCCCAAAAATTTATTTCCACTTAAGATGAAAATTCTAATAAAATTTGAACGGGATGTCCTAGAGGATTAAAACCAACGAGGGACAACCTATTCAGTCGGAATTATACAGTGTGTCCATATTTCGATGCTTACCTTCGGAATCTCGGTTATTAGCAGAAGTAGAACAACGGTTAATATCTTACAGAATTCAATGTTCAAGACGATTCTGATTTCAAATTCATCCATATCGTGTGTTCATTTAAAAAAAACTCGCAGCAAGCCATGACATTTTTACGTATGTCATACATGACCTGATACAACAACAAAATAAAAATCCCTACATACAAAATAATTGTTTTTTAGTTTCAAAGCCCTCTAGAGTTTTTTTGTAATTGAACACACAATATTTTTCAGTTTCGTGATTTTTTGGAAAAACTGAAATTTATCGATTTCATTTATCATTAATAATTCGATAACACCTTATGCTACTACTTTCAAACTTTCATATTGTTAGGACACTTTTCTAAAACAATTTTTTTGGTGTTAGCGAGAACCTTCGATTCTCATTTATTTCTGAGTTATCACGTTTAACTTTTATTATTTCTATGGAGGTGATATTAAATTTTTGATTACTTAGATATTTTTTGAAATAAGCTTCTTTAAAATGCATGACATGTCAATTGGATCTTCATTTCAACAAGAGATAGTAACAAAAAATAAATTAAACACTGATTAAAATCAGTAGGCTATGAATTTTTAGCGTCATTATTAAGCAAATAATAAGCTACGTTACTATCAATATGTAGAAGTTGCTTTGGTTAGAGATGTAACACTTTGTGTACAAATTATTACCATTATTTATGCACCATAATTGACTGATTAATTCAGTTAAAAACGACGCAAAAATTTCATGGCCTACTGGTTTTGCATCTGTATTATAGAAGTTAAGATTCAAGTGACATATCATAATGATAATTTTTTTTCAATGAATATTTAATTAATAAAAATCCAACATGGCTTCTTCAAGACTAAGTGTCTTAACATTGTGAAAGTTTGAAAAAGGTCAGAGGAAGCGTTATCGTATAACAGAATTTCAGTTTTTTCAAAACATCTCAAAACTGAAGAGAACCAGAATGAATCTGAAATGAAATTAATTCTTAACATTAAATTCTGCAAAACATTCCTCATTTAACTGTTACTCTATCTCTGTAACTGAGCATTGAAATATGGACACACTGTATACTTTTCAAACGTATCTGATGTTTAGTCTTGGTTCTGGAAGTCAGAATTGATATTTTCAAAAACTATTCCTAGCTTAAGAGCAACACTTTAATTTTTTTTCAACCTCTTGAAAAACTGTCAAAAATCGTTTTTTTATCTTTTTTTGTTCTCTTAAAAAAAAGTTGTAAAATTTTTATACTGATGACATCAAATAATTTTTCTTCTTATACATTCTTCTGAGGAATGACAGATTTATTAGAAATGTTATAAAATGCTTTTTTGTCTCTGAAATTAGATGTGTAATAAATAGTAGACTATTAGCTAGATTACATTCTTGATCAAAAAACAAAATATCTCGTTTTAATTATTATATCAAGAGCAGTTTGATGCCACATTTTCTGTTATCAGTTTTTTTTTAAATCAAAGAAACTGCTCAAGCTCGTCATAACATAAAAGGTGTTATAATTAAAATAAGGAAGTGTATAGAAAGGTAGTTTAATGAAGCAATGTATAAATCAGATTATTGTAAATGTATGTAGATCAGTTAATTAACTGAAGTTTCCTAGAAACATTTTTCAAAATGTCGATGGTTTTTTAATAAAAGTGATAAATTTTAATGAATTAAAGTAAAAACTGTTTTATTAGAAAATATACATAAGATTATACTTACTTAAACACAAAACTTAAAGCAGATTTGTCGGATTACATCCTGAAACAATCAAATTCTTTTTGAATTGTCAGCAAAACTGGTTTTGATTTTATAATAAAGTAAGAAAATTCCAGTTTTTCAATTAACTTTATGTTTGATTTATTTGTCGGATAGTATTTTTTTAGATTTGATAGTCAACTGATGCTAAAAACCGCTGAATTCTTGCATCATTTCATCCAACTGTTGAACCGTTGGATGAAACAAAGTTAAGATCTAAATTTCGTCCATCTCCTCCGTCACGTTTCGTCCACAAAACCGTCACTCAGATCGAATCTGGTCATGATCACTTCGTTAACTTTAATTGCATCTTAAAATGTCTCAAACATGTCCTGTTCCAAAGATAGAGATCGTCGGCTTTTTTCGCTATCCAACATTCGACGAGTCGCACAGAACAATTTTCCCCTTATTTAGCTGTCGAACTAATAAATCTCGCGCTTTCCAGCAGCCGACCAAATATTTCGACGCTTTCGTCATATTTATTTTTAGCTACAAATAACTACATACAAGTGGGCCAATAGAAAAGAGAACAGAAAAAAAAAAGAAGCGAAACACTCATTTTCGAGAGATAATTAGCCGCCTGTAGATGAGGAAGATTGAAAATCGTCGGCACGAGATATGTGCATATTTGGATTTTTTCGGGTGTAATTGATGCTAGTAACGCGTGCCTTGTAATTTGGATGAAGCAAAAAAGGTTCTGTTTGGTTTGAGTCGGGACTTGGAACGGTTAGTTTACGATGCGGAGGAGCAATTACGCGATGTGGAGATCGCAACTACACATGTCGGAGATATCTCGCGGTGATATCGCGCTGATAGAGGCTAATTAGTCGTGGTGGAGTGGAATTGAGGTAAAAGTGGAGGAAGGAAAAGCTAATCTAGAAAGAAAACAAACATTTAAATAAAGAAAATTTCTACCAAAAAAATTAACTCTTGTTTTTTTTGAAGAAAAGCGACTTTTAATAACCAAAATGAAAGCTACTAATTACTAATTTCTAACATGTGATACTGTAATAAAATAGGTGTACTATTTACAATAATTTATTTTGGACTTTTAGAAAAGCTGGAACTTCTCTAGACTGCATTCTGGATGGAATGAAAGCTAATTGTTTTTAATACTAACACTGCTTTGAAATATGATGTAAAGACTTGACGCTCTTACATAGTGTGAGCTTAACAATTGACAGCTGACCCTAAAAGAATACACTCATTATTCGAAAGTTGCTCTTTTACAGTACAAAAAAGTTGATTTTTTATTCCAGTTTTTGACAATATCTCGAAAAATACTGAGTAAATCAAGTTGAAAATTTGCATAGGTTTTATGAGGCAAGAAACATGACTCCTTTACTAATTTTAAATTGAAAAATAGAGGACGCTAGATGTACTTATTTCATTACAAAACTATACTCCATTCGTTATCAATGTGCATAAGGGGCGGCCATGGATATTAGATTTTATGGTGGCTACACTGGTCACATTGGTTCATGAATCAACTTATGATCAAATCAGTAGGCTATGAATTTTTAGCGTCATGATAAGCTATGTCACTATCAATTAGTAGAAGTTGCTTTGGTTAGAGATGTAACACTTTGTGTTCTAATTATTACCATTATTTATGCACCACAATTACGACTAATTAATCCAGTTAAAAATGACGCAAAAATTTCATAGCCTACTGGTTTTGCATCAGTGTTATAAAAGTTAAGATTTAAGTGACATGTCATTCATTTTTGATAATTTTTTTTTCAAAGAATATTCAATTAATAAAAATCCAACATGACTTCCATAAGCAAAACAAAAGATTGTGTTACTAACATGGAATCAAATGAGAGTCGAAGGTTCTTGTTAGCACTTTAATAAACTTGTTGTAAAAAAGTGTCTTAACAATGTGAAAGTTTGAAAAACGTTAGAGGAAGCGTTATGAAATAACAAAATTTCAGTTTTTCAAAATATCTCAAAACTGGAGAGAACCAGAATGAATCTGAAATGAGATAAATTCTAAGCATTAAAGTCTGCAAAACATTTCTCATTTAATTGTTACTCTATCTCTGTAACTGAAATACCAATGATGAGCATCGAATTATGAACACACTGTATATTTTTCAAACGTATCTGATTTTTAGTTTTGGTTCTAGAAGTCAGAATTGATATTTTCAAAAACTATCCGTAGCTTAAGAGCGACACTTTAATTATTTTTCTTTCATCCTCTTGTAAAACTGTCAAAAATCAATTTTTTATCTTTTTTTTTGTACTCTTAAAATATAAAAATATGAAATATAAATACAAATAAAATGAAAGCTAATCTAGAAAGAAAACAAACATTTAAATAAAGAAAATATTTATCAAAAAAATATACTCTTTCTTTTTTTGAAGAAAAGCGACTTTTAATAACCAAAATAACTAAAATGAAAGCTACTAATTACTAATTTCTAACATGTTATAATGTAATAAAATAGGTGTACTATTTACAATAATTTGTTTCGGACTTTTTGAAAAGGTAGAACTTCTCTAGACTGCATTCTGGAATGAAAGCTAATTATTTTTAATACTAAAACTGCTTTGAACTATGATGTAAAGACTAGACGCTCTTACATAATGTGAGCTTAACAACTGGCAGCTGATCCTAAAAAAATACATGCATTATCCCAAAGGTGCTCTTTTACAGGGAAAAATAATTAATTTTTTATACCAGTTTTTGACAAAATCTGGGAAAATACTGAGTGAATCAAATTGAAAATTTGCATAGGTTTTATAAGACAAGAAACATGATCTCTTTACTAATTGTAAATTGAAAAATAAAGGGCGCTAGATGTCCTTATTTCATTACAAAACTATACTCCATTCGTTATCAATGTGCATAAGGGGCGGCCATGGATATTAAATTTTAAGGTGGCCACACTGGGCACAATGGTTCATTCTAGGCATCCTCTTTGCGGTTAGCAGCAAATTTAACTGAAGTTGGAAATTGCAAACTTCAGGCAGCTTAATGCTTGTTTACTTTAAATTTTGAGGTTAGGAATACAAAGCGTCGTTTACGTTCAGTAATTAATTTTAGGGACAAAATTAAAGCAGCATTTGGACTTTCTCAGCCCTCTTGATGCACATTAATAACGAATGGAATAAACAATCGTATCTTGTTTATTTTCAAAATTTTGACATTTTCGTAATAAATTCAATTTTGAGTGAAAAAGCTATACTTATATAAAGTCAAAATTTTTGACTGTTTTAGAGATAAATAACATTCAATCTATAAATGCATTTTTCTAACGAAGTTGATTCTTGATCATAGTAGGTCTAGAAGTTAGAAATCACTGAAATTAAGAAAACTGCTTTGATAAATATTACGATTTTGTTCAGTTTAAGACAAGTCTTAATCGTATTTGAAACTGAGAAAATTATTAATGCAAGTAATAGGAAATTTTTTGCAGAGCATTGATGCCAATTTTTTCTTGGTGATATCAACAAATAAATAATTGGACTAATTTTTAATATCTAAGCCTGCTACGACTATTATTTGTCATTCAAATATGATGATCAAAAGAACACAAAAGTTGCAGGACCTTAAGTGTAGCTGAGGAAGAATAATTAGCGCTCTCTATGATGAAGATAAAATTGAGTGCGAAATTCTTGGTTCTTGAATTTAAAAACGCAAAACTGCTAATTCTTGACAGAATTGACTGAACCATTCTCAAAATGTGATAAAATGTTCAATTTTATTCTTCTGAAAAATCGATATAGAGCCGCATTGGAATAAAATTTATTAAGCTCAATTGCTTTTTTTTTGAGTTGGGTTATCATTCCATAAGCTATGTACAAGTGAATTTTTGATGCCCGCATAGGGAGATCTCCGAAACTAAAAAGATTGGAAAAAAAAGAATGGCACATTTTCGAGGTCGTTTTTTGAAAAAATAATTTTGGTAAATACCGAAAGTTAATATCGTCTTTTGTTTTTTAGTTATACACAAAAGTTGACAGTTTGTCAGTAGTTAAAATAATTCATATCTACGTTAATATTGGAGGTAAGCGATTGAAACAAAAACACGATTAAACCGTTTTTTACGTGGAATTCAGTAGTATCAACAAATATTTTTTTCAGTTATTAGTTTAGCTGAAATAACACAAAGTTGCATTTTTTAAATAGAAAATATAGTTAGCTGCAACTGATTTTTTTCTGATCTTAAAAATATATGAATTTTATATGAGTGTTTAATTCATCTGTCATTTAACGTTCTTCAACCAATAAAAAAACCACAATTTTAGACATTTTTATGGTAACAAAAGAATTGCAGCGAATATTGGACTAGTAATGATTCCATCGAATATTGTACTAGTCCTGAAAGTGAATATTTTTAACAATCATTCTTAAAACTTTACTTACAGCATCAATAATCCCCATCATTGTTATTGCCAAATCATCTCACTTTACTTAACATCGTAATTCAACAAGATTTTGAGAGTCTAAACAGCTAATTAATGTAATGAAAGCCATTTATGTGAAAATAGCTTGATTTATAAATTATTTCATTTGGGTTTGAGAGATTTGATTCATTAAATAGTCCACCGAATACGATTCGTATTCAATGTTCTGCAGATCATTTTTCCGGTGCTGCAACTCATGTACAACGGCGCTTTCGAATTCGACTTGTGCAAGCACTCGCCAAATTCATGTCCCAGTGCCGTTGACATTCGAAGCATCACCTCAAAAATAATCGACATAACACTGACTACTTGTCGTATTACATATGATAATTTTACATATTGTTCGAAAAAGAAATATATCAACCAAATTTGATAGTACTTTTCGATTGATAGATGTTCCTACTTTTATTGCTTTTACATAAAAATGTTTATTTGAATGCAGCCTTTAAGTAAATATAGGCTTATAGAACAAGAAATTTTTACTATGGATAAAGCTTGTTTGTTTATTTGCTGGACACAACATTTATCGTTTTATTTTTGTGGAATCCAGTGATAACTTTCACCAAAAATGCTTTTTACTAAATTATGACTTCAGATATTTATACTAAAATCAATATTTTTTTCATTTCATTTATTTATAACAGTTTACAGAGTAGTCATCAGCATATAATTTTTTGTTTTTTATAGTCAATCAACAACCATAAGTTATCTTGAATTTATTTTGCAGTATTTTCCTCTTAGACGCTTTTTATATGCATCCAAAGCATTTGCCTTATAATTAGTCTGATCAAATGTTTTATAATATTGAAAGAATAGGTTATTTACATTTGAACAATCAGTTTCTATAGAAACCAACTTTACACATGGCCAACTATTAACAAATAACATATTAGAAAAAACAAAAAAATTTCAGAAAATTTGTGGAAATATAATATAACATATTTATATTTTCAAGATCAGAAAAAAAAATAGCTGTTCAAAAAACTTTCAGCCAACTATGGTTACTATTTAAAAAAATAGAACTTCGTGTTTTTGCAGTCAAACTAATGATCCAAAAAAATATGTATTGATATTACTGAATTCTATAAAAAAAAATTACATAATTCAGCTTTTGTTTGAATTGTTTACCTTCAATATTAATGTAGTTATGAATTTTTTAAAATATTGGCAGACTGTCAATTTTGATTTATAACTAAAAAACAAAAGACTATATCAACTCGCGGTTTTCAGCAAAATTATTTTCTCAAAAAACGACGTGCCATTAATTTTTTCCAAAACCTTTAGTTTTGGAGGTCGAATATCGAAAATGCAACATCTTGTACACCCGGGGACATAAGTATTCACCAGTTTAGCTATGCGCTCTATTTTGGTAGTTTTTTAAACTGATTTTTTTCATCAATCTAGCAATTTTTAGTGGATTTTAATAAGAGGTGATTTAGGGTGTCTGGTTACTCTAGGTCAAAAATCACGCAACTACTAACAGAATAAGAATCTCTAAAACACTTTTGAAAATAAGTGCCTTTTAGAAATACCGGGCGTACCATTATTACTTACTCACTCTGTATACATACATATTGAAGTCCAGTCTCATTTTTTGAAGCAAAAACTTATGTGTGCCAAAAAATCAAGAAAGCAATTTCAAGAAGTTCTTAGGTCTCTCTTTTAAAATGCTTTAGAATAATAAGAATCAAACTGCTAAATAGATGAATTAAAACGAAATAGTCTGTCAAATTTTACAAGAGTTGGAGAATTACTTTTATAAATAGAAGAATAAATGTCTATCTGAAGTAGTCTCAAAAATTTATAATGAAAGTTTTAAAGATTAAAGAATAAAAACTGAAAATTTGGGTCGTTTTTTGTTAATCTATTTATAGTTAGAACATTTTTATTTATTCGTTGGACTCTCTGTGAAAAATTTCAACTCAATTGTTTATAATAACTTTGTTCTGAAATTTTGTCAAATCCATTTTTCAAAACAATCTTGAGATTGGTAAATTTGTTCTATTCTGATCAAAAAAATTTATACCCATTTTCATTAATTACCTCCAAAAACAAAATTAAGTTAATTAATTTAAGTTTTTAATATTAACTTCAAAAACAAAGAAAATAAAAAGCAAAAAATGAGGTTAAAAAAGCAATTTATTAAAATTGCTGAAGCTTTAAAATTAAATTTTTTAGAAACATTATGACTGACTTGAAATCTTACAATAAAAAGTGTTAATTATTTATACCTATAAACTTTCGTTGTATCAATAAAATTTTATTCAATGCATTAGCAAGTGCAGTATATAATTTGGCGTTGGCTCACAGCATCACATTCTTATTGAACAAACATATTTTTAGAAAAAATATTGTTAGCAACTGCACGAAATGCCTTTGGTGCTTTTATATAAATTTTTAACTTTGTTACGCCTCGTTGAGAAATCCTGCTTTCCTAACACAAATAATTATAATAAATAATTACTATTTTGAATTACAAGTTTATTTAACAGTTTGTTCTTGAGAATAGTAAAAAATTAAAAAAGTTAAACAAAGCAAAAAAGACAATCTTTTCTATTGATGGTGGCTTTATCCCACAATCTCAATTATAGCCTTTCTTGAAATGCAATATACTTCAAATCAAAACAAACACTCGATAGAAATCTTTTCAATTGAACTGTAAAAATAATTAATAAGAAATATATATAAAATGTATACTTTCTCTACTTTTTCCGAGTTTTATTTCCTAGATTTGAAGAAGATTTATGTTTATTTATCTTCAATTAAGATATTTTCATCTTACTTGTTTATATTTTCTTGACAAAAACAACAAAATTAACTCCTACATTACACTATTCGACCACCTTCTTTCCACTCCTTTAACTCCATTCAAGGTGTGTCCGATTTTCCATTATATCGTCGTTGATTGAAAAGCAAAACTTACGCAACATCATCCCAACACTACTAAATTAAATAAAATAACATCAAATACAAAGTAAAATGATTAAAACAAGCTGTCTTGAAGAATCTAGAGTAAACAAAAAAAAAAAGTATTTTAATTACTCGTGTCAATCGGAATGTGTTAAACTTCCTTATCTCCTCTGAAAGCGCTCAATAAAGTGCAGTTGCAGTTGCGATGCGATTATCGACTTTTCTTCTTGTTTCTAATCAATGTATAAACCGGAATCGTAATTAAAATCTACGCTAACGCTTATGTGTGCAATTTTTTCTTTTTCTATTATAAAAATATTTGTGCACGCCTGTTTCGTGTTAATATCGCGAATTGCGTTATTATTTATTGCGTTACGATTAAAAATCTGTGTATCTAATTGGTAGATCTTGATTAATTGGCGTTTCCTGTGAAAGTTGTGTTTTCTTCTTTCCGAAGGATTATTTTAATGAATCGAAGGGTTAAAAGCATTCATTGTTTGGGAATTTTAATTAAGTTAAATGGAAAGATTTCAGGTACAGGAAACTGATTTCACTTAAAGATGTGTGTGACTGAAATGGTATTTCGAATCGGTTTATCTTTTTTTTTATCTTGGACTTTTTTTTTCTAGTCTCAGATGTAGTAGTTCAGGCGTCAGATTGCAAAGTCATCGATCACATAGCCGTCAATCATTGGCTGTTGTTGGTATTAAAATCTAATTGACCCATATATGGAAGGCGGTTTTTATACAGCAGCATAACAAACTGTTTACTAATAATGTAATGGTAGTTATCTACAATACGTTGCTATAACAAAAATTTTTTGCTTGTTGCTTTCTTTACGATGTAAATTTCGTAACATTTACAGAAACTCACTTGTTGTAAACTTCTTTATAAATTAAATTTTTAAACTCATTATTTTTTTACTCAGAGGAAAGTATTTGAGAAGTTGAGAATGGAAGTGAATTGTTATTCTTATCTTAAGTAAATAGAATTTTTTTTTTGAATCTGTGTCTTTCTTACAGTTTTTCACAATATAAATTGGAATTTATGAAATTTTTCAGTTACTTTGTTTGTAACTAACTGAACTAAAATTGGGCAACACTTTAAAAATAATTCTCCCCAAAAAATTACTTTAATTTTTTATTGTTACTGAAGAAACACATATTTCAGTGAGAGCTTGCTTGTATCAGATTTTTTTTTAATTTGAAAAATACAAAAAAATGTATGTTTTTATTTGAAAATATTGGTGAATAGACTTCTTTTTAGAATACAGAGTTTTCCATTTTAATCGAGACGGAAGATTATGGCGTTATAGTTGAATTTTGAGAAAATGTAACTGGTGAATGTTAATATGTGTTAGAGACTTTTAATAATATTTTCTGATTTATTCCACTTTCGGTTTAACCAGAAGTCTTAAGCAATTTTACTTCTCTGAAGTAACATCCAGTTTGTTTTTAAATATTCAGTTCTACACTAAATTGTTTATCAAATTAATAATTATTTTTCCAAATTGATCTCAAAATGTTTGTGTTATTATTTTTTTCTAAAAAAATTTTCATTTGCATCTTTTCAAGAAAAAAATTATATGTTTTGTATTTCCTTCTAGAAAAAAAATGATATTTTGCGTGCACAAAGCTAGAGCATCAATTTATAATATGCTTCAAAAAAAATTGAAAACATTTCAAAAAACAGTGTATTTTCCGATGTCAGTTCTTACATACATGAAAAACTTATTTTTCAAATGAAATGCCCAATACTTTATTAGGCAGTTGATTTTGTGTTTTTATTTTCTTTCGTTTGATTTATAAGTTTTTTGAGGTGGAAAATACTTATAATAACAATATTTCTGCAAAAAACAAAAAAATTAAATGAAGGTGATTATTTAAAAAACAAAAAAAAAACGAATAAAATTGGTATGTCTAAGGTTACATTAAAAGAAAGCAATTCAAATAGCAGAAACAACTGCGAATTAAATTATGAAGCATTTGAAAAAATAAATTTCAAGTGTTGTCCTTCATAGAATAGTGTAAAAATTTGTTTCATACCAAATTTCATTCTATTACTGTAACACACAGTACGAATTTATACAAAAAATGTGAAATTTTTTCGGAAAAAAAATCAACTCAAACTATAGATGACCAATTTAAACAAAACAAAAATGACTAAATTACTAATTTTAAGCATAATGTAAGAATAAATACAAAAAAATATTAAGAAGGTTCAAAAGTCTGAAAAATCTCAGAAGTTCAGGGTGATTATAAATAACTGCAGTCGAAGTTGACTGGGAATTCACATGCAAAATTATTCATTGCCGCTTCAGTAAATAAGGGATAAAGTTATATAGCAAAAATCTATCAAACTTGAAGTTGAGATTTCTGTCAAATTCAGATCTTAAGGATCTGAAACACCTAAAAAATTGAAACAATTCCAAAAATCACAAAATCTTATGATTATCAAAAATATAGAAAATTTCCAAAATCAAAAAATATTCTCTATAAAAATCTAAGGAATCTGAAGAACATTCAAAGCAGATGATGTTCTAAAAACTTAAAATTGGGTTGAAGATTTCTAAAGGAATTTAAAAAATGCAAAGAATTTAGAAAATCTGAAAAATCTACATGTTTAAAATCTTAAAAAAATTGAAAAATTTACTTACAAAATCTCAAGAAAATCCAAAGATTCAGTGAAAATTTAACAATTCTGAAAATCTAGAAATTATAAAGAATTGCGAAAATCTAGAAAATCTGAAGCACCTAAATAGTTCAAAAACTTGAAAAGACTAGAAATTATTATCAAGAATCAGTCCGAAAATTCTTGAAGACATCCAAAGAATTTAGAACATCTAAAATGTATGGTAAATCTATCGGAAAAATTATAAAAAGCTGAAGAGCATGGAAAAAATTGACGATGGTTTGTAGCAAAATGAAAAGAATCTAGAAAACATAAACAGTCTAGAAAATCTGAGAAACTTAATGATATTAAGAAATGTTTAACAAAATCAGCTAATTGGGAGAACTCAAGAAATTGTACAAAGTTTTTGAAAGAATTTTAGGAAACCAAAGAATCTAAAATTATAACGCCAACAAAGATTGGTAAAAAAATTCTTGGTATTTTTGAAAATAAATAATTAATTTTATGTATAATGTAAAAATAAATCCTATTTTTCCTTAAAAAGACAAAATTGCGTAGACTTCTGGAAGTGGAAATATTATAAAAATATTTTTGAAATATGGAACATAAAACATAAATTTACACAATTTTTTAAAAATCAAAGACAACGCCGTAATCTTCCGTGTTGATACTCGTCTAAATGAAAAAAAAAATCAGATTATATATTTTTTTATTTCTCTAGATACCTTTAATGAAAAAAATAAATCTTTCGGCAAATTTTTTTTAGAACTGTAAGCAATGGCAGCAAATTTAAAGCACCTGCCTGAGCCAATAAAAAAATGACTGTAAACGAATTACAAAATAATTTCTTCAAATAACAAAAACCGAAAATTTTTTAATGATTCCTTTACAGTTTTTAAGAGTAAATAATACGAGATTTCAAAAACTATATTTTCTGTAATGTTCCAGCAAATAATTACTAGAAACATAGAAATAAATTGGACCACAAATCTATATCAAAGTATCTGAAAATTAAATTCTTCATTTTACATTTAATTTCAATTTTGAAAAAACTGCATACCTGGATAGAACGTGCTTTTTGTGGAATCATTGTTATAGATCGCCTAATCCAGGATGTGAAAGTTCATAGAACCCGCTCCAAAAATATAAATTTCGCACGCCTTCTCTGTCTAGTAATTTCTTTCAAACTAGAAAAGTTCAAATCGCCATGAAATGATCCAATCCGATCACCATCAGTCAACAATAGAAGCAATATAACTTGCTTGTTAATGTAAATTGAAAATATTCATTTCTCAGGAAACTTCCCTACCGAGAGCTAAGTACACCTACCAGGATATCGTCAAATAAGTAAAAATCTACCTAAACATTTTTCTAATTTAGTTGGATGCATTTAGTATGAATCACAACAAACACAAACCGACCTCGAGTAAAATTCAATCAAGACCTAACTTCATGGTATCTGCACAAGACACGATTTTTTCATCTCTCCATTAATGTTTTTGTCGTCGTTAACGTGTTTAATCGTCGATAATTAATGGCGGAATGTTCGTTTTGTTGAAAGTTTTCAAGTGGCTTATGAATAAAACATAACCGGTGGTGCTTTTATTATTTTATTAAGCTTTCGGTTAATTTCTCTAATTAATCAAGTTCAAACAGGGAGTTTGAAGTCGCTCGATCAAATTTAATTAGAACAGTGCAAGAACATGAATCGCTTAAAAAATAAATTATCCAACCAGTTCGTATAATTAGCGAGGTGATTTTTAATAAGCGATATACTGGTTGGAAATATAGAGTGCAGTTCAGCAGGAAGTCGGTAAAAACGTCGATTGCGTGTAACTGAGAGAAACACGATGAATTTTAATACACTGTTTGCGGCTATTTACATTTTTACTTTCTTCAGCTTGATTTACAAGTGATGGAAAACGAACAAGAAGTTTCCCAATTAAAAACACAAATTGTTTGTATATTTGGACGGAGTTGTTTAAAGCAATTGGCATATTTTAAACTCATATCAAAGCCTTTTGTGGTTAGAGAATAACAGTAAACTTTGATTTGAAATGAGGCAAGATCTGATCGTTGATAGATGTCTGGAACGGTGTTGTTAATTCAACTACAAATTATTACTATATATTGGAATTGAAGCCACAAAATAATTTTTGTTTATAATCCTTTGACGTGTGAGAATATTGCATGCCCCCTCTCATTCTATAAAAGCAGGATTTTGATATCAGCATAAATTATCAAAATGAAATTATAAATAAAAATGTAATGGTTGTGAGTTGCATATCATTCTGTCATTTGTAAATAAATTACCATGGAAATACTGAACATAAAGATAACACGCACGCCATTTTCTTGCAGCTTTGTTGGAAAGTTAACACTTGTTAAACATCACTACTAGTTGAGAAATTTATACTTTTTTCCTTGATTTTCATTTTTTTGTTTCTTTTATTAACATCAGTATAAATATCAGTTTGCGTGATGGTCCTTATTTAGTTGCAAATATGGTTTAATCGAACATGTCCTGCTGTAGCCAATAACTTTAATTAATTCATGTCCTTGCAATGCAACTTTACCATATGTGAGATAATTGTAGACTCGATGCTATAACTCGTTATTTTTCATTTCTTCTTTATACACTGAACATCTTTTTTCCAAGTCTTGCTTATTACAGAGGAGATATTAATGTGGTTTATTTTTGTCGAGAAGAGATTTCTAGCTAACTAGTCGGATATTACCACTTAAGCCATTTTATGGACAAGGAAAAATGCTTGTTAGAAATTAAATACATTCTCAAATCATCATTTAATTTACACGTTTCATAATTACTGAAAAAAGTTAATTAATTAAATAATGAAAATTTTTACTTTCGTGAAAATGCAACATTTGATGGTGTTTTAAGAAACTATAAGCAGTCTAAAAAAATATAGATGAATTCTGAAATTATAGAATCTTTGAAGAATTGAAGAAATTTATAGAATTTGAGGTATTTAGAAATCAGAAAAAATTAAAAATACATCAATTCGATAAACTGAGTTTAAGAGAACTCATTAAATTTAGGAAATTTTAATAAGCTCAAAAATTTAATGATCTTAAGGCCCTGACCATAATGTCAAATTTTCATCAACTTTCATCAAATTATTTGTTCAAGCTAAAACTTTGATTGGAGTGAAATTACATTTTAATAGTTTGATATGACATCCATTTGATATCAAACCAATGAGAGCTTTGAGAGCTTTATTTTGATCAAACAATTTGATGGAATTTGATGAAAACTTGATAGTCTGACCAGAACCTAACAAAATTCAATGAAATAAAAAAAAAATTAACAAATGTAGAAACAAGTGAAAATATTCATAAATGAAAGATTATAAGTACTTGAAGTATCTAAAATTCTACGTAATCCCAAAAATCTAAAAAAATGTTGAAAATCTAAGAAATACAAAAAAAAATCAGAAAGGCTTGTAAGTTTAAAAAATCTAAGAAATATAAGGAATTTAAGAAAATCTAAAAAATCTGAAAAATCTGAAACATCTAAAAAATTTAAAAATTTGAAAAATCTAAAGAATCTGGAGAATATTCAGAGAATATGGTATTCTAAAAACCTAAGGCCCTCGTCAGACTGTCAAATTCTCATCAAAATTCATCAAATTATTTGTTCAAATTAAAATTTTGATTGGTTTGAAATTACATTTTTATAGTTTGATATGACATCCTTTTGACATCAAACCAATGAGAGCTTTATTTTGATCAAACAATTCGATTAAATAATCTGACCGGAGCCTTACAAAATTCAATGGAACTAAAAAAAAATTTAACAAAATTTTCATAATTGAAAGATTCTATGTACTTGTAGCATCTAAAAATTCTAAGTAATCCCAAAAATTTAAAATCTTAAAAAAATCAGAATGGTTGAAACATAAAAAATTTAAAAATTTGGAAAAATCCAAAGAATACAAAGTCTCAAAATTATGAAAAATATATAAAATTCTCAATATCAAAAATTATTCTCTATAAAAAAAGCCTATGGTATTCTAAAAACTTAAATCCCTGGTCAGACTGTCAAATTCAATCCATAGATTCTAGAAAATCTAAGAAATTCACATGACTAAATAATCATGAAAATCCTTAATAAATTGAAAAATTTAGAGAGTCTGAAAATTTGAAGAAATTCCAAAAATTTTAGAAAATTTTAACAATTTAGAGACTTTAGTGATTATAAAGAATTGGAAAAATTTTAAAAATTTGAAGCACTTGAATAGTTAGAAAATCAATAAAATAAATAAATAAATAAATAAAATAAATCATTCAAAAAATTTAGTGAGTTTATCAGAAAAATTAAAAAAAAAAATATTAAAAGGTGAAGAATACAAGAATCGAAAGAATGCAGGAAATGGAGAATTTTTAAAATCTAAAATCAAGTATTCAGAAAATCAACAAAATTTAGAAATTCAAAAATTTTTGAAATAATTTTCAGCAAAAATATCCAGAACTGCAAAACTTACAAAGGTTGGGGAAAAATTTTTGGTATTTTTGAACCTCTGATACTTCAAAATAACAGAAATTTTTAAATCTAAATACTGATTGCAAGTGTTTAACAGTAACCTTAACAACACAAAGAACTTCCTCATGAATTAAGTTGAAAAATGTCATAGGAGTGGTATTCACAAAAGCTCAGATTCCAAAGTTGTTATCTCTTTTCCGTTCAATAGTCGATTTTCCACAAAATTCTTGTTATTCTTGGAGTATTTGTTTGAATACATAATTTATGGCTATTTAATAAAGAGCTCTCGCAAATTATGTCGGATTAGAATTCAAAAAAGTCTTAACAAAATTATAAATCACTCATTTGTTCTTTCTCATTTATAAAATTCCTCCAAAACTTGGTTTGATTGAATTGAAAAAAAAGCGTCAAATTGATAAATGAGTTTCAATTTTTCAAAGTTTTATAATCTTGCCATAAGTTAAAAACTACTTGACATTTCTTTTTTCATAGTGATGTCATTACATGTAGGAACAAGCCTAACATGTACTGACCAATAACCATAAAGTAAAATTTAGTAAATCTTCGTATTATTCTTCTCATACACCAACGGAATTCTCTGCGACACAATAGAAACTCATGTTAATCCTCTCTCGAACCTCCGATGTCTGGAATCCGTAGAGTATGTTAGGAAGACACTTATAGTCTTGTAATTCACGGTAATGTCCAACAGCTTCATTACAAGCGACAGCAAGAATTACCATTGCCATCCCTCTTCCTCCATCTCATATAAATCGAACTCAAGAAAAAAGAAAAAAACTGCACAGAACCGTAATGAACGCTTTTTCTCGATTGAGTGGAATTCGAACGTAATTAAACGTCGGTTGGTTACAGCGGCGCCTTTACCCGGCGAGTAGTCGTTTCGGTTCCGACTTCCTGCTAGCGACTCATATTTGCATGGCTGAACGGCCGTGGGCATTAACGGGTAATTAACGATATTATATACACAGCGGCAAAGTTTAAACGAATCGTTTGCATTTTTACCGAATATTGTTTTTTATTCCTATCTACAATATTCTCAGCAGCATCCGTTGGATAAGTTACGGCGAATCGGAGCGCATGCAGAAATGAAATATTTTAATGGAAGCTTTTGCTGCATTTTAAATTATCACTAAATTAATGTGAGAATATTTCTTATTTGGCTGTCTTTTTTAATCATCAATCGAATTTTTTATCATAATGTCAACTTATTGATTGTGTTGAGTTCCATGCAAAAGCAATTATTTTATTAATTTGAATAACAAATATTGAGGAATATTTACAAATTAGTGAAGAGAATAATGACACTGACAAAGATGTGTTGAATAATAAAAGGTCAGCTGTCGGAATTCTCTTAGACGATCATTTGTTGTTACAAAGATTTAGAGATAATCTGATTATAAATGTTCCGATGTCAAAACATTAATAAATATATTTAAGCTTAATAAATTGTAATTGTTAAGAGAACAAAAGACTAGTAGATTTTTAAGAGTTAAAACTTGTAATAGATGTACTTATTATACAGAGTCGACTAACAACATAATTTTTCATTTTTTTATTTTGAAATTTGTTGTTCAACAAAAAATCACGAATTTTCATTCTGCGGAAAAATATTTGAATTTATAAACGCTTTGAAAGCGGCTTTGCCTTGGCATTTGCGCAACTTTTCTATCTAATCATTACACCGAACTTCTTCCTCCAACAGTGAATAAATATCCAACGCTCGAATATACAACAAACCGTTGTAGCAATCCATCTTCCAATTAACTTTGTTCTCCTGAACTAATCCCGTTGACCACTATAAACCGAATTTCCTCCTCCTCCATCAAATCCAATGATCGACAAACTCGTGAGACGTTTATGATCCGGTTCGTTGCAACTCTGCTAATAATTCTAATCCGCTCCGGTTCTAGACCCAGCCCGACGAAGGAATTTCTTCAGTCGGTTTTTCAAAAAAGACAGATGCGAGATGCTCCTCTAACACTAATTATTTACCGATTATTTCATACGCGCTAATTAATGCAAATGATCCAATTAGACGTAATTACAACGATAATAATTACTGTCGAATAAGTGGGAGCCGAAGTAAATCACTTCTGGTACTTTTGTATTGTTCTTATGTGCTGCTATTGTTTGATGTTTCAGTCAAAATATTGATCAATTTACTGATTTATAAAGACTTAATTTTGTTTTTCAGTATTTTTTTTTATGATAACTGTTGTGAGAGATTATACGTGAATGATTAAAATGCATCATTTAGTTTGAGAAATGGCTGCTGAATATATAATTAGACGAGAAGATAAAATAAATGTTAGTTGCAAGTTTAACCACACCCTTCTACTACAATTGGAAACGACTCAAACTACGTGCTAGAAAGGTCAAATTTCTTTTTGTTGCCGCTGCTGCGAATTTATTAAAATTTAAATCAATCAACTTTTATTTAATGTCGAAAAAAATCTATATTTATTTTTCTTAACATTAGAAATGATTTTTTTATTTGCGAAAATAAAACTTGCAATAAATTTTTCACAAATGAAAAAGCGAGAGAAAGATCAAAGCGGAATTTGACGAATTATTTACAAAATTTATGTTCTGCTTGAGGCACATAATCTCAGTTAATTTTAGACTTTTAGAAAATATAATAATCTGTAGTACTCCCTTCCAATATTCTGTTTGAATTTTATATATTTTTCCTATTTTTTTTTCTGATTAGTGAAAACGCTTCTTCATTAGCTGCTGTAACACTTTAAGCAAACCTATATATATTTTTTTCAACTTTCAAAGTTCGAATATTTTTTCTACACATTCTGACCGCTAGAGAATTGTATTTCATTTTAATCTTAAATTTTGTAATAAAAATTAAATGTCAAACTTAATCTCACTCGTTTTTAATTAAAAACTGAATTGCAAATTTTTCTTTCATAAAGTATATTAAACTTCGATGAATAAAAAATTAACAGTTTAAATAAGACAATTAAAAAGTGGAAAATCATACTGACCAAACAATGTTTGAATTTTACTAAATGCGTTTTGATCTTTTAAGAAGTTTCGAAGTTTCTGTTATTCACATTTTTAAAATATTTTCTGTCATTATCTCAGCTTCAATTCGTAGAGTTTGAAGCTTGCACTCATTTTGTAGCTTTTCTAAAGCTCTATCAACATGCCAGATATCATTTGTTTATCTTCTAGAATAACGGCGCTATGAATTTTTAAAGTTCACTTTGTCTATTGTTAAAATTTTAGTTTCAGAGTTGGGCTTGGCGGTTGATTGCGGTCAAATGGCTTATGTTAAGCTAATCTGAAAATACTGAAAAATAGAAAACATCGAGAGGTATAATTCCGTCCAAGATTTAGCTCGATAATCAGAGAAATAACAGAACTACGATAAAAAAATTCGAAAATCGTCTTAACCAAAAGTATTAAAATTTTGTAATGTTTTTAATTTTTTATTGCATATTAATTTTTGAGTATGCCATATCGAAAAACTTAGAATGAATTTAATTGGGTTTTAAGTTCGAATTTTTCACTTTTTTGAAGGATTTTCTGCCAATATCTCAGTTTCTAGGTTTGACGATCGATTGCGGCCAAATGTCTTAAGTTAGGCTAGATTGAAAGTACTAAAAAAATAGAAAAACATGAGAGGTATAATTTCGTGCAAGTCTTGGAGTTTTGTCAATTTTTTTTCAATTTTTCGTTTTATGTTAATTTTTGAATTCGCCGTATTGAAAAACTTAGAATGAGTTCAAGTGGAAATCAATATAATGCGTTTTGAATTCATCGAATTTTTGAAATTTTGAAAGAGTTTCTGCCGTTATCACAGTTTCTAATCAAGATAGAGCTTGACACTTGCACTCATTTTGTAGCTTTTTCGAAGCTTTATTAAAATTCCAAGTATTATTTGTTTATTTTGCAAAATAACGGAGCTATGAATTTTTAAGTTTGAATTTGTCTATTTCCAAAATTTTAGTTTTAGAGTTAGGTTTGGCGGTCAATTGTAGCCAAAAAGTTTGTGTTAATTCAAACTAAAAAAACTAGAGATATAGAAGACATCGGAAAACGAAATTTCATGCAAATTAATATACAAAGAAATGACGGAGTTCGGATCAAAATAGTCAGACATTGTATTGACTGAAAGTATTACAATGCTGTCAAAAAATTTGAAAAATTTTATACATGCAAAATATGAACCTAGCTTCTCTCATTTTGCCTTTTTTTAGATGCACCTACAGATTAATTTTCAATGTGTGAAAATGTTTAGAACGTTTTCAAACAGTTTTTCGCAGTTTGCCTCATTATGCTCCTTCATTCGTCGCTGCAACCCAAAGCTACTTTCTTCAGTCTGTTTCATTACATGTTGATGGCATTTATTCGCCAACAGGCTGTGAACACAGTGCCTTATTAGTAAGATATATCTTAGATTCCCTGTTTGCTAGACATATAATCATGGTAATAATGCAGTTAACAAACGTATACATTTTTTTTAACGTAGTTCATTTAAAATAGATTTATTTTATTTTTACAAAAATATAAAAATAGCTCAAGATAATATTAGATAACATTAGTTCTTGTGCAATGTGTATATTTTATGTTTACAAAATTATTAATTTTAATTTATAATAACATAATTTTGATTTTTATTATATCAGCTGTCGTAAAAACAGTCAAATTTTATTTATGTATTTTATAATCGAAAGATTTATATTTTTTGCGATTTTATCTTTTCCGTGTTAAGTGTGATACACCTTATAAAATGTAGATTAAGTAATAAAATTATGGAAACAAAATATCCGATTTTTATTACTGCTGCAAATAATACAAAACACTGATATTATAAATAACTTGTTAGAAAATTATATACAGGAGTTCGAAAATAACATATTTCTTATTTGAATCATTTATAAAATGTTCTGTTTGAATACACTATATAATAAAGATAAATTCGTTTGATTAAAGAAGTGTATGTACTGACTGTTGCACACCTCTTATTCTTCAAATTGGCAATCATTTCTTTGTTGAATATGATAATGGTAGTCTTCTGTGGAAAAGAGGCAACTAGAATAATTTGCTGAAGAAATTGAATCACAATCTGAGTGCTACATCAGACTCAATTTTCTAACAATAATTAAAGTTAAAAATTCTCGGATTTTTTTAATTTTATTGTATTTTCATAGATGACAGAATCAGTGGTGTTGACTGTTTCAAAGAGTTCCATGTATATAAATTTAAACAGTGGCTGTCGCGACATAATGTCATTGAGTATTAAAAGACTATTCTATCTTGTAACTTAATCTGCTCCGCTTATAATGAATTCAGACTGTGAACCTGTTCTTCATCCTCCACTCGGTACTTTGGTCGCCATCTCGAGTCATCAGCCTCTGTATAAAAACCATCCTAATAATTATGGAAAGCACGATATCAATTCTCTCGCCTTACTGACTAATTTTCTTCTTACTAACGTTTTATGCATACGAAATTAGAGACGATTCTTTTGACAATAGTTTCGTATTGCATCTCTTACTTATCTCCAACTGACTCTTATTCTTCTTGCATAACCTATCATCACTTCTTTAATGCATACATAGTGCTTTAAAGTACTTTGTTGTAATGACTTCGACAATGTCATCGAATACTATAGGTTTCAATTACAATACAATCTTTCGATTGCTTTAGATTGGTTTTGTTGACAAAGCAGTTTCGAATAGACCATAGTTCTATTAAAATTCTTCTACGAGAAAAAAATAACATACAACTGTACCCACTACTATGACACACCAAAATGTCTCTTTGAAAGCAACACAAACGACTATCAAAAAGATTATTTTGTATGTAATACATATCATTTATTCTGTATTGTTAGAAGTAAAGTGCGTCAAACTGCTTGCCGCATTCGCCTTCAGTTCTAAACAGTATAAAATTCCTGAGGTTTTAAATGCAGGATTGACTGTTTCAAGCTAGCTTAATTAAGACTCAACACTAATGTGTTTCCAGGTATTGCCAAAGAAATATAAACATCTGTTGTCTGTCAGTAGTTTAGGAACGCAGCAATACCCAGAACAGAAAAACGAAAAAAACTTGGAAATCTGCAGAATAGTCAATCCTTAAAAAAGTAAAAGTACAACAAATTGCAAAAATTTTCGTACGTACTGAGTGATTGATATAATTCTGTAATTAAACATTAAAATATTCAATAACAGCAGCTTTAGTTTTGAATTTACTTAAAATTTTGATTATTTTTATCTTGACTATTCACTTTATTTAAGCAAAAACTTGAAATTCAAAAATCAGAATTGACTCTTTCCCTATAACATCTGACAGAAGAATTTGTAAAAAATAGCAGTACTTTGAAGATAGCCTCGCATAGAACACTTTTCAAAAAATTTGAAAATTTATTTAAATTTTTGTTGTTGTTTTATGTAGAACATAATCTATTTACTTTGTTCTTCTAATCTAATTCTTAAGAAAAAAATGCGTTTGAAGATTACAAGCAGAAATCTGTTAATTCAAACTTATAAAAACTGTAATTGAATTTTGCCTGCCTTAATCAATTTATAAAAGATTCAACAAAAAATTTTCTTGGTGGATTATTAGAAGATTATTATTTATTCGCCAGCTTTTGCTATTTTGATCAACATTATCACTGTATAAGAAGCTAGATTATTGATAGTTTAGTTTGAATCAAAATCGACTGGAAACAATTTACTAAGCAATGAGATAATAACTGATTTTTAAATAATTTAATAAATGTCAGCTTGTCGACAAAATAAACTTTGGCATAAAAAGAAACTCAAAACCAAATTTTCTTGAAGCAATCGTAAAGTTGCCCTTTGCTCCAATTAATACTTTTACACAAATCTTAACTACTGTGATTGCTTTTTAGACTACGTGTAGATCATTTTTTATATTAAAGTTTGTCGGTATAAAAAAAATGTGATTCATACGTACCGAAAATATTTTGTGAATGCTTGTGTTGCTTCACCTTGGCTACTCACAAAACATAAATTTTTGAATAACTATTTGGAGCTTCCGATTGTGGTAGAGCTTGAAATTTGCTCTCATTTTGTAGTCCTTTTCAAGCTCTATCAGCATGCCAAAAATCATCCGGTTTTCTTTTGAAATAACGTTTTAGAGCTGAGTTTGGCAACCGATTGCAGCCAGATGGCTTACGCTAGATCAAATTAAAAATACTAGAAAAATAGGAGACGTCATGAAATTTAATTTCATGCAAGTTTTAAAAAAACTTGAAAGTCGTTGTGACCAAAAGTCCAAATATTTTTCTCTATTTTTGCTTTCAATTCGCCAGTTTTAAATCAATTTAAATATAAAGAGTTTTAGTTTTATTCAAGAGATTAACATCACCTTTGTACTATAGTCTAGATCGACTTAAAAATTTGCTTTGGGTCGATATTAGCTTTCTATTGTTTACCGTTTAGAAGTTAGCGGATTGTTTTTGAACTCTGGAGATGCAAAATTTTTTTAATAGTCTAGATCGGCTTAAATATTGTTTTTTGAGTCGATTGACTTTGAATTGTGGAGTAAATAAGATATTAAAAAAATGCTATTTTTGCTTAGCGTGCAGCTGTTTGTGGTTCCAAACAAACAAAAAAAATCATATAATTTTTGACTAATGTTTCCAACCTGCTAAATCAATTCTAAGATTAAAATCAAACTACCAGTTATGCCATCCTTCTTAACAAAAAAATTGTATTAGATATTTATCTAAGTTCCACATTCTTGAGAGCCAAAATATAAGTTTGCGTATTATATATCAATTAACGGTTCAAATATTTTTCTATTTTTTCTATTTTTATTCAACATACTTAATTATGATATAATCAAACATACTTTCTAATTATTGTAATAAAAAAATAAATAATTGTCATTAACAAGAGAGATATGTTTAAGTTTTAAATTACCAACTAAAATTATTAATTAAAAATGTGTTATATATTCTTGATATATTACTTAATACGTTAAATCATTAATATATTTCCGCTTTAAATATACATAAATGCATATTAAAAGTTTTATTAAGAAATTGTTGCTATACAGAAGAAACTCATTTCTTGTTCAAATACATTATTTGTGAGTAGTTCAATACAATAAAAGTAATAATTTTAGTTTTTTCTCACAGTATAATTGGTTGAGCATTTATGAAGTAAGAAACTTTAAAAACATTAATATTCTAAGCTGTGAAGTAGCAAGTGCATTAGCCTTCTTAACATCAGTTAATTTGAATGAAAAAACCATATTGCAGGATGGTTGAATATGATAATGGGTTAACTCTTTTTCTAGAAAGTGTACTAAATTTATCTATTTTTTTTATTCAAAATGCCAATTAAGCATCACTTTCCTATTATTAAATTAAATTCTAAATTCACTGAATCACAACCAAAACAAAAGCAACTTGAAACCTCTCGTAGAAAACCTTAGAAGAAGTCATTTAAAACCAGTTGCTTATCACCCATCGTTGATATTTTCATCAAGTCTAACTTTCCAAGCGGTGAAGAGTGTGAACCCGAAAATCAGGCATGCATGTCTAACAACCCATCATAATTCCAACAGCGCAAATCTTGAAAACTTACCATTACTGTAAACCCATTGTTTTTGAATAGAATATTTTTTCAAAATCCACGTGTGCTGTCACGTATCACGTGTATAACACGCAATTAATCTCGCATCGCACCCACCACAACAACACTCAACGCACTCAAGAACGGTCAGCTGTTAAAAGTCATCCGGAGCACGGTTAGATCGCGAGTGCCGAAGTCCGCGAACATCTCAGCTGGCCAAGACTGGAATGCTCCCGCCACTGGTCACTAGATCGCCCAACCCCGCCCATGTACCCAGGGGTAAATCGCGAAAATTGGGGGAGCGATAACCGGATCTTAGGAGATTTAATATTGCACGTGGGTTTATATGAGATCTACCGGTCTAAGCACCGGGAAATTTCAATGGGAATTCGGAGGGAAGACACCGACTCGGCCAAAATTTTACAAACACTCCCTATTTCTTTCGGCGAAAATAAACTAGTTTTTATTTACTTTTAATCCGAAAATGTATCCTTCTTGACCTAGCGTTAAAGTCTCTATTGCAGTTGTAAAACCAAGCCTTATTTCGTATTTTGAACACTATTTGAGATGCTAATCAATAATCGAACGTAGAGGTGTCTTTTTTCAAATTTTAATCACTTGTGAATAATATATTTTGTTAGAAATGCAAGTAAGCATAACGACAATGACCGATTAATTCAGGTGACGCCTTCAGGGTAATTGTTAAGTCGTTTATAAACTATATAACATTTATGAACGTCGTGTTCTATGAGCAGATTGATTATTAATTATTTTCTATTTTTTTAACAAAGTCATTTCCGAGTGAATTTGATTAAATTGATGGTAATCAAACAAGCATTGAAAATGTTATTATTTTGATTTAATTTTACAAAAAAAAATGTTTTACAAATAGTTGTAATTATAAAAACAAAAAGGTTATGGTTATAGAAATGATTAGATTTTCTTTCTTGCGGTTTTCTAGTGCTAGAAGCTGTTTCATGTTTATTTTTCTTAGAAATGTATACAAACTCCTGTGGTAAATATTTGATTAACTTACAATTAGAGGGAAATTATATTAGGATAGCTTTTAGATATAATTTTTGTTTATATTTTAGCTCTTCGTATATAAAAATAATAATCTGGTAATTACGATTGAATTAAATTTGGATAAAAATCAATAGATCATCAGAAATTTTGCTCAAAAAAATAAAATCAAAAAGTAATGAATTAACTTTAGTTAGAATCAATAGTATATTAGAAATTTGTATAAAAAAAACTGCTTCTTTTGGTATTGAAATTACATGTTGTCAAAATAACTGTTATACAATTTTTTGCAAAAGTTGCCAGACTCTTATATTATATTTTATATAAGAAACTAATCAAAATCATCTACAAAAATCAATTTGAAAGTGTAAATAATGTTAAAATTACCGAACAAATTAATTGAAAAATTACTATTGAAAACTACAGTTCGAATCATATAACTTTTGAGTTAAGTCATTGTTAAAGTCACAGCGACGTTGTCACATAATTCAAAATTTCCAAAATAATGGAAAAAAAATGAATAAATAATTGGAAAATTTGAAAAAATACAATTATTCTGATAAAATTGAAAATTCCCGAAAATCGAAGAAATGAAAAGTGTTAAAGAATCAGAATCTCAAAGAATCTCGAAGAATTAAAAACTTCGAAGAATAAAATAATATCAAAAAATTAAAATTATTTTATAGAATTAAAGAAGCTCAAAGAATTTTGCAAAATGAAAGAATTTCAAAAAGTTGAGCAATATCACAAGTAAAAATCTAAGAGACCTCAAAAGATAAAAGAATCAGAAAAAATTGAAGAATTAAAAAACTTCATTGAATAAAAAATCAAAAAACTACAGAAAAGCAAAATTTCAAAGAATCAATAAACTAAAAGATGTCAAAGAAGAATTACAAAAAATTGAAGAATCAATCAAAGCTAAAACAATGAAAGAATCACAAATAGTAACAAAAACTCAAAGAATATCGAAAAATTAAATTATATCAAAAAATTAGAGTCTCTGATAATTACAGTAAATTAAAGAATCTCAAGGAAAAAAATCTCAAGAAATCAAAGGATATTTTATCAAAAAAAATTCAAAGAATTCCAATGAATCAAAGAATCTCGAAAAGTCAAAGCATATCACAATTAAAAAACTAAGAATCCTCAAAAGACTAAAGATTCAAAATCTGAAATAAAACATCTTCTAGAATGGATTGAAGAGTCTCAAAAAATTACAGAAAAACAAAACATTTCAAAGAATCATTAACTAAAACACCTCAGAGAAACAATTAATCTCAAAGAGTTACAAAAAATCGAATAATCAATTGAAACTTAAATATTCAAAGAATCACAAATAGTAACAATAACTCAAAGAATTAAAGTATCTCAAATTATCAAAGAGTTTCGGAGAACTGCAATTAAAGAATCTCAAGGAAAAAAAATCTCAAGAAATCAAAGGATATTTTATCAATAAAAAATTTTAAAGAATTCCAGTGAATTAAAGAATCTCAAAAAGCAAAGAATATCACAATTAAAAAACTAGGAAACCTCAAAAGACTAAAGATTCAAAATCTGAAAGAAAAAATTTTCTAGAATTAAAGAGTCTCAAAGACTTTCAATGGATTGAAGAGTCTCGAAGAATTACAGAAAAACAAAACATTTCATAGAATCACAAACAGTAACATTAACTGAAAGAATTAAAATATCTCAAATTATCAAAAAGTTTCGGCAGGCAATTAATGAATCTCAAGGAATAAAATATCATCAAGAAATCAAAGGATATTATATCAATAAAAAGTGTCAGAGAATTTCAATAGATCCAAAAATCTCAAAAAGTCAAAGACTATCACAATCAAAAAAACTAATAGACCTCAAAAGATTAAAGAACAAAAAAAACTCACAGAATGAAAAATCTTAAAAAATCAAAAGATATTCTATTAATTGAAAGTCTCAAAAAATTCTAATGGATTAAGGAATCTTGAAATATAATAGAATTAAAAAAAACTCACAGAATCAAAAAATTTCAAAGAGTTACAAATAAACAAAGAATCTCATAAAATCAAAAAACTAGAAAATATTGTGTCAAAACTTACAGGAAACAAAAAACTCAATGACTTGAAGATGTAAAAAATTTGCATAAAATTTAACTAATATGACATTCATTCTCGTGACAAGGCAAAAAAGAGCATCTATCTAGGACATACAAAAATATAATTTTGACCGTAAAATAATTAGACGAAACTAAAACAACCATAAATAAGTTGTTAAACCCTTTTAGGTTAACTATGTTGCCTTGAGGTTTTATTCAGATTTTTTTCCAATACTGTAATTAATTTTATCTTTATGAAATCTTAATTTGCAGGTAAAAAATTACTTCAAATTAAATATAAAATTATAGAAGAAAGCATTACTAGACTTGGAACTGAAAGCTGCGTAAAATTTCATTAATTTTTGTTTCATCTTAAATAAAAATTTAGTTGGTTTTGTTTTGTAAAATGCGTGTTTATTTTATTGCTTAATCTGAATAGCTCCGAATAAGAAAACAGTGATTATTGTGTGTATCTCTGCAAACAGTTTATAATAAATTATATGTTAGAAAATGTACGCCTTAGACTGTAAATTCCATCCAGTGGTTTCTAATATATGTAAATAGTACATAACATAACATAATAATATAAAAAAATTGTTCGATAATAGATATGATTCTGTAGAATGATTATAGTACTCTACATTGCTATATATTGTATGTTATAAGTTTCATTTTCTATAACTGTATGTATAGTTATTGGATACGATAACTTGTAATCTGACGATATAAACTGTAAATCTTTACCACAGAATTATTATATTGTAATACAAAGCAAATATAATAAATAATGTATTATGAATTGAACTGTTGCTGAAATATTAGAAAACGTCAAGTGTTGAATTGAAAAGGTAAATTGAAGTGAAAGAATTTATAGTGTGTTAAATAATATTTGAAATAATGTAATTTGGAACAAATATTTGTGAGCTAAATCATATTGGATAAATACAACAACAACAAAAAAAAGCTGAGACAAAAATGCTGTAAATTTATTGCAGTAATTAGATATTAGTTCTATTCGCTGCTTTTAATTACAGAGTGAGTCATAAATACAGTTGTTACACTTTAAAACAAAAATAAAAAATTGTTTTAGGAAAGTGATTTTTTAATTATCTGTCAGATACTTTTCAATTTTCTTTGATTTTCCGGTTCTCTCAATTGATTATTTCAGCTTTCAGTTTTCATGAAACCAATCGTTTTTTCATATTTACAGTTTAGCTTCAAAGTGCATTAACTAGTAACCAGCCTGAAGTGTCAAATTGAAAACTTAAAGATTTTCAAATATTGACTTAAGTTGATTAAGTCATTATTCCATCTCTTTTGAGCTTCTATAGCCGATGTTGACACTTCTCTTTGCATCGTGTATTACAGCTCACGTTCTTCTTTAACGCATCGCCGTTTCGGGGTACTATCTTTTATATTCAAGTCGCGAAGTCTTGACGTTTGTGCATGTCCATTGCGGGGGAGAAGAGCAGGTCAGCGACATTGTCAAGAACGCGGAAAGGCAGGGCAAGGCCGCAGGCCGGACCAAAACACATTGCTTAGCGAATGACTTTATCTTTCTTTCTTTTTGTCTTTTTTTCTGTGTGTATATGTTTGATGACGTTCAACGTGGGCCATGGAGGTTTTGTCGACCCGGATTTTTATTGTTATCCTTGTGATTGTTGGAACTAGGTGTCGGGCGAGTTCCGTTAACTGTTTGTTGTTGTTGTTTTGTTAGTGTTGTTGTTGCTTGATGGATTATGCAATCGGTAACTGTTAAGGCTGTTCTTTGAGCACGTGTGTGTACTCAACTATAGGGTTTGAAATGAGTAGATAAAGAACTTTGAAGATCAGTCGATTTCAGTCGGATTTCTGTCGGATTATCTTAAAACTCCAAGTATTAAATTTCTTCAAAAGACTTGATAAAAGCAACCATTAAAAAATCCAATTTTAAACTTTCTACAGTTTAATTTATGACAATATTAAAAAAAAGCAAAAATAAACTCTTTAACTGCAGTAGATATTTGCAAAGCAATAATTTGTGTAACAGAACATTATCATAAAATACGCAGACAATGTTTCACGTAAGCTATAATCCTAACCTTATTATGTAATCAAAGATTGTAAACTGTCGCAAATTAAATGAATTATGATCCATGAATAATATCAAAATCATAGGAAAACTATCTCGACTTATTGCAACATTCCAAATAATTAAATATTAATTAGTAACAAATTGTACATTCCTTGAAAAACCGAAGAAAATAAACTTGATACGTGTTGGTTCCCATAACAAAAAATGATTTAGCTATGTCTCCAATTTCCCAAAACAAGATTTGATTTATAAATATGTATAGACCAATTTACTTCTTTCAAAGTTGACGTCATTTCCGGACAAAATATAAAATAACACAGCTAAGTTGAACACCGTTAATAAAGTGTTAGCAGTGGCGGATTCCCAAAAGAAACAAAAAAAGCTAAGGCGTGTTGCAAAAAAGATAGTTTTGAATACATCAGAAATTTTTGAAAAATTTAAAAAGCATCGAGATGAAATCTGAAAAATTTAAAAGGATCTGAGGAATAAAAAAAATTGAGTATCTAAAACACTCCAGAAAAATCTAGGAAATAAAAATTGAAGAAAATTTAAAAGATCTGAAAATATAAAAGATTAAAAAATTTATCAAAAATATAGAAAATCTTCAATCATAAAATATTCAAAAAATTTGAAAAATCTGTAAAATTTCAAAACTTAACAAATCTGAAGAATATATGGAACCTAATGTATCTGAAGAATCCAAAAAATCTAGAAAATCTGAGAAATTAAAACATCTGCTTGGAAAAATCTGGAAAATCTGCAGAAATGTCCACATTCCGTAAAATCCGAGAAAAAAATGAAAGAATTTAAGAAACCTAAAAAATACCAAAAAAATATAGAAATTTAGAAACATCAAAGATTCCAAGGATCTCAAAATATCAAAGAATTTTAAAGAGTTCCAAGTAACTGAAGAATCTTGAATACAAGAAATCAAAGAATCGCAGAATATCGACATCGAAGTATTAAAAAATACAGCAAGTAAAAAAAAAACAAATTTCAAAGAGTCAATGAACTAAAAGATGTCAAAGAAGAATTACAAAAAATTGAAGAATTACAAAAAATTGAAAAATCAGTCAAAGCTAAAACAATGAAAGAATCACAAATAGTAACAAAAACTCAAAGAATATTGAAAAATTAAATTATATCAAAAAATTAGAGTCTCTGATAATTACAGTAAATTAAAGAATCTCAAGGAAAAAAATTTTTAAGAAATCAAAGGATATTTTATCAAAAAAAATTTCAAAGAATTCCAATGAATCAAAGAATCTCGAAAAGTCAAAGCATATCACAATTAAAAAACTAAGAATCCTCAAAAGACTAAAGATTCAAAATCTGAAATAAAACATCTTCTAGAATAGATTGAAGTGTCTCAAAGAATTACAGAAAAACAAAACATTTCAAAGAATCAATAACTAAAACACCTCAGAGAAACAATTAATCTCAAAGAGTTACAAAAAATCGAATAATCAATTGAAACTTAAATATTCAAAGAATCACAAATAGTAACAATAACTCAAAGAATTAAAGTATCTCAAACTATCAAAGAGTTTCGGAGAACTGCAATTAAAGAATCTCAAGGAAAAAAAATCTCAAGAAATCAAAGGATATTTTATCAATAAAAAATTTTAAAGAATTCCAGTGAATTAAAGAATCTCAAAAAGCAAAGAATATCACAATTAAAAAACTAGGAAACCTCAAAACACTAAAGATTCAAAATCTGAAAGAAAAAATTTCCTAGAATTAAAGAGTCTCAAAGACTTTCAATGGATTGAAGAGTCTCGAAGAATTACAGAAAAACAAAACATTTCATAGAATCACAAACAGTAACTTTAACTGAAAGAATTAAAATATCTCAAATTATCAAAAAGTTTCGTAGAACTGCAGGCAATTAAAGAATCTCAAGGAATAAAATATCATCAAGAAATCAAAGGATATTATATCAATAAAAATTGTAGAGGGAATTTCAATAAATCAAAAAATCTCAAAAAGTCAAAGACTATCACAATCAAAAAAACTAATAGACCTCAAAAGATTAAAGAATGTTAAAAACTTAAAAACATTTAAATTTGAGAAATCAAGAGATTTGAAGATTTAAAGAATTGAAAACTTATCAAAAACATAGAATTATAAATTATTCAAAGATATTAGAAGATAAAAAAATTAAAAATCTGTAAAATTTTAAAACTCAACAAGTCTAAGGACTATACGGAACTTGAAGTATCCAAAAATCTAAATAATCCGAGAATAAAAAAAAAAAGAAAAACTTACAGAATTGTAGAGAATCCAAGAAAACGCAAAACTAAAGAATTGAGAAAACCTGAAGAATATCAAGTTAATAGAGAATCTGAAAATAAGATAATTCTTCGAGAAATTTTATAAAACAGAAGAATCTAGAACTGCACAACCAACAAGAGTTGCGAAGACGAAAAAATCTTCTACTGGTGTTTTTAAATATATGTTTCTTCAAAATACGTAATCAAAAATATGTTTTTTACTTCTAATTTACTTTAATCTACTTTCCGTTCTTTGTTTTAGTATTTGTTGTACTTAGCTTCCTATTGTTAGCCTCCCTTATTGTAAATTTAAGAGATTTTTTGTAACTACACAATTTTTTAATGTTTTTTGTGTTGTCTGCTCTAAGACTTTTAATATATTGCCATCACAAATAATTTCAGTATCAACCCATACAACTTCGAATACCGAGCGTTGATCATGCTCGCACAATGTTGTAAATTTATTACAACTACTGTATATTAATACCCTCCGTCTAAATTTATAGTCAATGTTCCTCCTCATAAACACGTATATAAATCTGATTTTATCATTTATTACCCTTGTAAGGCAATAGACAAGTCAGAAATGGTAAGATCTTGCCAACTGTGCCAATGCATAAAAAAAATAAGTAAGACAATGTTCTTTGTCATCTTACAACAAAGAGTGTTAAAGTAAAGATGTTCGATTCAGTAGCATTATGAAATGTGTTCGCAAAGACTAATTATAGACTGAAAGGAGTGCGTTATAAGTCGATTAGTGACCTGCCAAACTTGATTACAAGTATAGAAATACTTCTTAAATGGCACAACTCTATTTCCGAAGGATTAATATCAGTTCTAACATTGTTATTATTTCAAAATGCAATGATTTTGCGTATCAATAAAGAATGTGCCGTCTCATCGAACCTAATTATAAACAGACCTCACGAAAAAGTTAATTTGAAAAAGACCAAGGCGACTGCTGCTTCTGTGGCTGATGGATTTCTGGCACTTTTGTGTTAGTAGGCAACGAAGAAAAGAGGTTTTTGTATATTGCGAGATTAATACGATTAGGGACTGGTTAAATAATAACAAAATTGAATACACAAAATCCAAAACGAAATTTTATTAGAATTGTTGTAATTATAAACAAAGTAATTTTAGAAAAAATTAAATTTTTAGAAAGTTGTTTATTTGCAATTTTGCTAAGGGTCTATTTTTGTGTATTTTACTAATTAAGTACTAAACTCTAAAGTGGAAACAGAAAACAGGTGTATTTTTACGTAGGTTTACTATTTTCAGCGACAACTTACTTCGCCTTAACTATATCAACAACATAAATTTATATATAAAAAAAAAATCCGCATAACATTAACATATCAAACTGATCCACCTTTAAAATTTCAAATATTCAACGTCCTTGAGCACTTCCGAAACTAAGAAGAATTCCATCCAACTTGTCTGTCATCCAGTCCGATTTAATAAATTATAGCTGGAGCATTGATTCACTTCTTCATTCCCCGCATTTTCCCACGAACCCAACACCAGTAGTAATTATGCAGAGAGTAAGAACATCCATCAAATCTTCCAGTCCCTATTCCTTTGTATTACAAAAGGGCTAACACCAATTTCAATATGGACATAATCCACGTGTCACTACCATCAATCGTGTAACGTTCTTACTTCTTTTCCTTCATCTTAATCAATTAAATGTGCCTCGAGGATTAGTTTAAATTTAACGAATTCTAAAATTTAAGTGTTTTTTTTTTCTAAAACTTATGCATAATCGATGCTTGCATTCAACTTATAAAAAAATTTTACGATGGAGATTTAATGAATCTGGAAAGGTTGCTGACTTGTTTACCTGTCTTCAGCAGAAATGACAGCGCTTTCGTTTCGATTTTGGCGATTAATTACCAGTGATTTTGGTAGATGGTTGGTCGAACTAAAATAGAAGCGTAGTTAATTAACTCATTTGAAAAGTTTTTTATTTGATCTGAAAAAATAGCAAAGTCGGACAAAGCGGAAATGTTTGAATAAACAATTGTGAAAAAATAATTTTTGCTTAATTTTATTGCAATATAAAACAGCATTATTTATAAGTTTTATAACCAAAACTTTATTATTTTATTCATTACTGATGAAATTATTTTTTATAGTTCAATCAATCTAAATAAATTAATTGGTTTTTTTGTATTATCTAGAACACATAAAATCTGGAAATTCATACAGGATTTTTTTTTGCATTGCAATTAAATTCATCAACTGAATTTTTGCATTGTTTTTGAATAAATTTGATGACGCAAAAGAAATGTAATGGTTTGTTAGACTATAAATTTTAATTAGAAATTTAGTTTTACTTTGCACAGAAATAACAAGCATTTTTGTTGTAAAAAATTATAATAGCAAAAAAGTCAAAAAAAGTTGTGTTTTGCATAAATAAATTCTAATACCGATTTGAACTATCGATCGATATGTGTCATATAATTCTTCATTTTTTTAGACATCATAAAAAAGCAGAAATTTGGTTTTATTTTATTTTTCAAAAATCGGAAGAAACTAAAAAATTTTTCTCTTTTCTATCACCCATCTTGAAAATCGAGGTGGTCTAAAAGTTGCTTGTCATTTTATAAAATCAATTTCTTATTAGATGATGAAAGCAATAAAAAATCCAATTTTTTGGTTTTTTGGTTGAGAAAGATAAATAAATTTTCTCACTCAGATTCTTGATGCTTAGTTGAATTTATTTTTTTTTTTTAGATTATGACGCTTAAAAGAACGTCAACTTTAGTTGTTTTCTTTCTTTTCTGTCAATACATAAACATGAAAATTTGTATTCATAATTCAACATTCGAGTTCTTCTTATCTGTGTGGCTATGAGTTAATGTTCGAAAGAATCAAAAGCTGCTTTTGATAAAAAATCTTTATAGAATCTTGGTTCGTCTCCAGTAGAGCATAACAATCGCGAGTTCATTTCTGCATGCCTATTTAAGTGGACATCACTGCAAGCAGTCATGTATGCTAACAATAAAAATATAAATAAAAACTTGATCCGACTAGTGGATAGTTTTATATAATATTTCAGCGATTAAAGAATATCAGTAAAAATAGATAAACTATTCCAAAAATAGTCCACAACTTAAATGTAGATAATTTTAGAAATTCAAACAGCTGGCGATTTTTGTTTTTTTTAATATTGAAAATTTCTTTAGGAATTTATGTTGTGTTAGTAGCTTTATACCGAGAGTGATATATAGCTTAAAAATCTTATATCCCGTCTTGTATTCGTTTCTGCATCCTGCAAAATTCCACGAACACTTTATTAAAAGAGGTAATAACGTGTTGTTATCGTATGCAGTGATTCAGCATTACGCTTTTTATTTGTATTTACTGAAACTTTAAATTTATGTGGTGGCAACACAACGATCATGAGAACAGTTAATCGTTTTTTGTCGTTTTATAATTAGTTGTAAATTTTACACTTTCATGTAATACGATGGACTCATGTTGAGAAAACTAAGTCTATAAATTTTTCTTAACTTTTATGGATAAACTATAAAATGGATTTATACCATAAACAGTTTTTTTGGAGATAGATTTATTTGGGAAAAAAGTGGTTTGCATATTTATTAATTTGTGAATTAACAAGACAAAATTTTGCTTTCATTAGTAGTTTGCCAAATGATTGATTGGAAACTATTTTTTTCGACTCATAAAAAAATTTAAAAAATGTGGTTCAGGTTATTGATGTTAAGACAAGTTGCCTTTACATTATGAAAAAAAAATGATGGCTTGTTTTCTGAACCAAAATCTTCACATTGCATATTTTTGGTCGTTTGGGATAATTCTGCAACTCTGAGACGTGTTTGTTCGAGTTGAGTCCTAGGTTGCGTATATATAAAATACCACAAAAATTATCGCATCACTCGTTATCATGAAACGATGATAACATGAAACAATTTTAATAATCACGCTACAATCTTTCATGGGTAAATAGTATAAAAAGTAAGATGTCAGCCTTTTTTACCAAAAAAGAGCAATCCCAAAAAAGCTGTGTTTTATATGCGGTATTTTGTAGGTTCTCCTACGCGAACGGTCAATTTTTGTGTCTGAATATAACGAAGATACAAAAACTCGTCCTTAAGATGTAGTGTATCATTTAATAACTGAAGAAGCCGCACGTATTGTGGCAATCGAAGATGGTAGAAATCAACTAGTACTTTGATGGGTGCCCGACAGTGACTAGACAAAGTTTACGCTGTTCGAGAAAATTTGAGCATTGCTGTTGTCGTTATAACAGAAAATAAAACACTAACTTTAGACAACGGAACAATTCTACACAGACGAGAGAATTTGATTGGGATTCTAAAACCCAAGGCTACGATCTTAGCTTTCTCTTCTACGGTTATCTCACAACCCAACTTTTCGGCAGCTGTATTTCTGCAAAAAAGGCGGCGCGCGTATATTCGGAATCGAAATGGTAGTGACTGAAATTTAAACATTAATCGATCCGTGGTTAGCCTCAATTATCGTTTATCTTCCATTAACTGTGAGAATAATCAAAGGTGTTATTGAGGGATTAACTTATCCTTGCATTCATGCAGTTTGGTCGTTTGGGCACTGCCTGTAGAAAGAACAAAACTCGCAACTATAGCTTTTTCTGGAAGTCATATCGGCACTGTTATTTCTATGCCTTTAGGATGGAAAAGTATTGTATTTTTTCTCGGAGTTATAGTTTTACTATGGTATAGCAGAAATATCAAAAGATGAGTTGGATTATTTACAAAAAAGCTTAAGAAATGTTGAAGTTAATCGGAAGGTTCAACATTCTTAGATGAAAATTTTAACGTCTGCTCATTTTACAAACAATTGGGGGTTTTACACGATTTTAACTAATCTATCAACTTTTAATAAGGTAAAAATGTCAATTTGCAAAAAATTTCTGATAAGTTCGATTATGATTTAGCCAAAACTGTTTTTTTTTTCTGGAGTGCCTTATCGAGCGATGACTATTATGATTCAATTTTCTGGACACTTACAAGAAAAGAAGATTTCAACAACTCAAGTTAGGAAAATTTATAACTGTAATGCGTTTTTTATTTTCATGGTAGCCTTTGTGAAATCATTATTGTTTGTTTAGTTATTGCTGTTGGTTTGGGAGTTTTCGTATGGTTACTGTGAATGAAAGCAGGATAATCGCTACACACGGAAGATTTTAGAGTCCCATGTCATAAAAACTGGATTTTTGTACATAATAATGCCCGGCCACACGTTGCCTAAATTGTGAGAGAGTATCTGAATAAGGTTGAAATTGTTGCTATGGATTGCTATTAGATGTTTAAGATCGTTTTTGGATGGCAAAATTCAACAACGTAGAGAAGCATTTAGGACGTTAGAAGCAAATGCCACAAAATTACATACAAACTCTCTTCGAGAGCATTCTACGACGCATTCAAATCGTCATTAGAGCTGGAGATGACAATACAGAATATTAGGGAACAAATATCAATCCTATATGCATCTTTACAAAAAGATGTAAATAATAATAATAATAATAATAATTTAAGAAATGCAGTTCAATGAATTTTTAGTTGGATCAAATATAAATTTATAGAAATTGTTAATTTTACAAAAAATCACATTTTGTAAATTAGGTTAAATTGTTTTATGCCCATCATCTTTTTTTATCTTCATAAAGCGCTCATTGAAAATTTCTTTTAAAGAATCATTTGACAGTAATTCACTCCAAGCTTCTTATGGTACACAGCAGGAAATTAAGGTAGCCAAAGCATATGAACTTTTGTTTTTAATGCATGTAATCATTTAAAATATTAATCTTTGAACTAAAGTATAATAATAAATCAGTTTATTGTATATTGCTCATCCATCTTATAAATCTGAAGTGCTTAAGCTCAATGCAACAACTCTTGTTAATGATTCTTGGCGAATCTAAAATAATATAATTTTGAGTCACAATATCCTTGGTAATTTTTGCTTCAGGTGTAAAAAAAAATAGTACCTACTAACCAATATTTGAACAAAACTCCAGCCTCAACCTAGATAGCAGTCGTAAAGCTTTAGTAATTGCTACGTCAAGTAATCGTTTGGCTTTAATATACTTTCTAATTAAACTTTACTGTTTTTGGTTCTTATTCTTTGTGTATATCCTGAGGTGATTAAAACAATGTTTAAACCATAGTCAAAGCAATAGTAAGTCACTTCCATCTTTTACCTTCCGTCTCAACAAATTACTTAATCGCAATAATTTCTGTATTGTTCCGTTTGCGGTTTGCTTTCTTACTTTAAATTCAATTATTCGTATATCTGGCTTGTGCCACTTAATCCCTCTTTATTTCCTTCTCTCGCATTCACTTCTTTCGATGAAATTCGTTGATAAAGCATTGAAACTAATCGAGTAGAAACAATACAGATAGAACACACGGATACCTCTCACGCCCACGTCCACCGTTGCCAAGTAGCTATTTACAATTTTTTGTAGTTAATTTTTTCTTAGTGAGACTTCGGTTGGGTCAGGGAGTGGTCATAATTACTCGAGGGTAATTAATATCGGCCGTCTATGATATAGCAGTATTTATGTGCACGGATTACGGGTCATACCGTGTCTTGTTTATTAACATCCTGCGAAAATTATTAGAGACTGAACAAAGAGACCACACGTCAGAAGATACTCAAACGACGATTTTTTCTTTGAGATAGGATCGGTGGACGTCAACGTTAATGACTTGTTTAATGAACGTAAAGAAAAAAAAGATTCAGATGTCTATCTGACAGATAAACATTCCACTATAGGAAATTGGAAGATCAAATCTGAACGAAAATATTACTGACCAAATATTATCCACACAGGCAGGAGCTGGAAAACGCATTGTGTAATAAAGTAAAGATTATTGCCATAGATGATTTATGTGTCCTAATTTCAACCTATTTATGTTGTCAAGGATTGTGAATAACTTGGAGATTTGTTAACATACTTATTCAGAAATACTGATATACTTAATTAGTGAAAATAATCAGATTGAAAAGTTTTTTTCCAACTGATTCAATATTTTTTTAAGCAAAATGAATTTTAAAATGTTTTGATATAATTTCCATTTTATTACTAAATCTTTAATACATCTTACAATGTAAGTACTTTGAGAGACTGAAAAAGAAAAAATATCATTAATCTAAAATAGATATTATTTAATTATTTTGTTACAAATGTTCTTATTCTCTTTAGCCTACGAGTATAAAAAATGCTAAATAATAAATACTATTTTCTTAACTGCATTTCCACTTTGCACCATAATTTTTGATACACTAACAGTTTTTCAAAAGAATAATCTAGCAATTTTATAAATATAAAACAAAATTCTAATATAAGTTACTGTAGTCGCTCTTTTCTGTAAATGATGCGGCTTTTCTTCTTCTTCACAACATACTGCAGAAATAACAATAAACAGGCAAATTGTCACCAATATTATGGAAACCTGAATAAATGTTACCAAAAAAACGTAAGAAGCGAAATGTGAATCTCACCTCCAGCTTAGAATTCATTTTTCTTCGATGTCAGTGTCTCAAACTAAACTAATTTTTTCTGAACAATGCTTTATACAAAAATAACAATCGTTTGTTAAATACAGACACATTTATCAAATGAGGAACTTGCGTTTTGTAATGTTAAATTTGCAAAAATACATAAATCAGCTGTTTCTAATTAAAAAAAAAACTAAAATTTAACTTATAATTATCTTATCAGCTAACGCGTGGGACATTAACAAAATTTATTACTAGATTACTAAATATTCATCTTTACTTTAAAACATACAGAGTGCAACAAAATAAGGACAATAAGCGATCCGATATTCTCAAAGTTAATATAGAGCAAACTTACCAAACTTACTTATATTCCAAGTTGAACCGTTTAAAGATTGTAGAGCTTTAAAACTAAAAAAATATTTTTGTGTTTCTTCATTATTTTTGTTGTGGATGGATTGATTTTGACAAAATTTAAACTACAAATTTCGCTAGTTGGATAACATAAGAAAAACATGCATAAAATTGTGTTAGTAGATAAATATTTTCAAATTATATAAAAACAAAAATAATTGAACTATTATTTGCAATTCAAATAGTACTTGTAGTAAACTTTGTTAAAATAGATTCATTCAACATAAAGTTAATGGAGAAAAACAAAAACAAATTTTGAACTTAAAGACTCTTTAACTTTTAGACGGTGCAAAATAGAATATAGGTAAGTTTGGTAAATTCAATCTATTTTAACTTGAAGAATCTCGTGTTGTTTTTTGTCCCCATCTTTTTGTTACACCCTGTATAATTTAAACAATTAGAATAGAATTGAGCACAAAGTAGAGCCAATGAAATGCTAAATCCCTCATCCAAATACATTGGTATACAAAAAAATTTGGACACCCGAAATTGTTATATTATGAAAGAAACTTACTTATTTGGTTTATTTCCATACTGAATATGAGCTTTCATCAAATTAAATGTTGAGCAGAAAGAAGATAGAAAACATTTTAAAACTGTTGAAAAAAATATGAAGAATGCAAAATTATTAAATTTTGAAAAAAATGGATATTTGATAAAATGAGAGTTTATAGAAGTAAACACACGCTATCTGATCACTGGAATTACACTATAAAATTGTTGTAAAATATTGCCACTAAGCCCTATAGATTTCTTTTCTTAAGCTATTACCACTGAACTTAATGTTTACTAATAATTTTTTTCAATTGTACTCTATTTTATAATTTGGATAAGAAAAAAACAGAAACGAATATTGCTTTCTACTTTGACATAGTTTAGGAGGTTTTGTTAATATAACTTTTTTATTTGTTGCAATATTTTCTTGAAAAAATTACCATCAGAACAATTGATCCTTCTGGTTGAGGAATTGAACATAACATTTCGTCACAAGGTCATATATTTCCCAGAAAAAGTTAACAAATTTTGTGTTAAAGAAATCCCGACTTCGGGGCTACTTTGACAGTCTCTTTGATTAAGTTAAAAATCAATGTTACGTTAGCTGAGGAACTGCTATGGCCTCTTAATATTTAGCTAATTTAATAATCAATAACTTTTTTTAAATAAGTGTGATCGACAACACAGTTTACTTTAGATAAACATTATTGATTGCCTTAAACACAAAACATAAATTATATTTTCATGAGAAAAAATTAAAAAATCAATAAAAAAATAGTATTACATTTTTTTATAAGGAGCTCAAGTGAAACTTTTGTGCCGACGCATAAAAAATTACTTAATCTCGAAGTAAAACATGAAATTTCTTTTTCATACATCAGAAAGAGAGAAAATAGTTTAATAAAACGTAAAATTAAATATTTTTATTTCTTATAATTATTTACCCCTAACTTTTTTTAATCACTCTAATCGTTGCCACACAACTTTCAAATAACTTTTCCAAAATGTATTTGCGGAAAAAAATTAAGCAAAAGTTCTACATTTAGGCATACAGGTTGTTCAAAAAATATGATAAAATATTTTAAGGAGTAATAATATAAAACAAAATAAGCAGAAAATTTCTAATAAACATTGGTCCGTAACAATTTCGGAGATATAGAAGTTTACTCTAGGGGCCGATTGGCATTATGATCTACAAGATCACCTGATTTCAATTCACTATATTTAGATTTGGTACCACTTTAAACACCTTCTGGAAGTGTGAAAAGTCTCCAAGAGTTGTATCAAAAATTGATACAAATATTCAGTAAATACGATCCAACGAAGGAGTTCTAGAAAGTAATCGAATATCATTCAAAAATGTGAAGACATTTTAGGGATCCAAAAGGGCAGTTAGAACATCTTTGTGTAATTTTATTTTTTTTGTCTGTTTCTCTTTGATAAGAAAGCAATAACTGAGTGCCAAAGGATGTCTCAAACAATAATAACTTTCCATACCTTTGAAACCGTTGCTTTGCAAACCCATCTTTATTAAGCCTTTTCTACTTGTTTTGGTTCATACTATTACCCCTAAATATATTTTACCATCTTTTTTGAACACAATCATTAAGGGGGTCTTATGAGGGCTGCTGCAAAAGTTTACAGAAAAAGTTGAATAAAACACAAATTAGTCGGTACATAAGGATTAATTACTTCTTAGAGTATCCTCTTTTAATGTTGATACACTTTTGTTTGCGATCAAATCATTTGTTGTAACATTTTTTCCACTCAGGAGACATGATTCCAGAAACATCCATTTTGAAAGTTTTCAGTCGTTAAACTCACTGTCCACGCGTTTTTTGTTTTATGTGAAGAAACAGAAGGAACTTGTTTAATGATAAATTAGGAGAACTTAGATAATGATTTACATAAATGAATAAGTTGTGCTTCCAAATAGTTCAAAGTCTGATGAGCATTTTTTGGTTATGGCGTATCTAAAGGGATAAAAAAAATTTCAGAGCTAAGTGCTCATGTAAAATTGCGGAAATTTGTTTCATTTTAAAGCCTATAGTTTCCTTAACTTTATGGTAACTTGCATGGCAGTCGGACTCAATCATCTTACGTACAGCATCAATATTTGCTAGAACAACTGATGTTTTTGGCATTTTTTGTCCTTGATGCCAGTTCCTCTACAATTGAATTTGGTGAACAAATACAGAATGAACTCGGTCCTTGCCATGTTATTGAGTTAGCCTACATTCAAAATCGCAATAAAAATGATGTTCGAAAATGTTTAAGTTTTATTTCCATTTAAAATAACAACTTCCATTCCGGGAACTTCAGCAACAACTCTTGTGCAGCCGTTTCATATGTATTGAGATATAACGTTCTAAACGCCCAGTATCTTAGAATAATTGCTATTGTAATAAATGTACCAAAAATCTAACCGGACCTAGAAGAAAAAATTGAAGAAACTCAAATTAACAAGAACCGGATTTTGTATCAGAAAATTGAGTACTCTGTACGTGTTATGCATTTTATTAGTCTCTGTTTTTTTCTGAACTTTGCATTTGGTTAAGTTATTCCGCCATCCAATAAATATTTCATGCGTAACACCCATCGTTGTCTGCATCTGCCGAATCTTAGCTGTGCCCAGCCGCCCCCCATCGTTTTCGAAGTATTGGATTATTCAAGCCATCGACCATCATGAACCACACCATAATCAGGTGTCCCATTAGTATTTTCAAGTAGCTTTTTTCGGCAGACTCACACAGAAATTTCCATTTACCAGCAGCGCTCTCTGCAGGACACGACATAGTGCCTTGTAATGCACTATAGAAACGCGAAAAGCGTGGGCCATCGAGGCCATTATTCCTCTCTGCAGAATAATAATTATCACTTGAATCATAACATTCCGCAGGAATTTACACCACTCATTAAGAAATTACTTTCAAACAACAACCGACAATCAAACGATTAACAAAAACGAATTTATTAGACTTTTAATAGGCACTAAAGCTAATTTATTGCAAACGATCAGATTTGGGCGATCTAACGCGTGTTGGTCATTCTTTTAATAAACGGTTTTTTTAACTTAAACGTAACATAAATCATGCGAAAGAGAAAAAAAAATAACAACGGAACTATGAAAACCGTTAGATGAAAGCCACTTGATACCACTTTTCTTCTTTTTTTTTAGATGGAGATAAAGAATTTCGTTAGAATGTGGATGTGGTTATTGATTTCTAAATCATTTGGTATTGTGTAAATGAGATTCGTGTACTATTAACAATTGGCAATATTCTATTTTTTATTCGTTCATTTCGATGGTTAGATCTTATCTGATTGGTTACCGGCGCTTTGAATTTTTCACATGGCGAATGATACATGACTCCTGTTAAATTTTTTTATACAGAGGTGAAGTACTCGATTATTAAATAAATATAATTGATGATGTAATAATTTGCCGACAGTTTCAGAAGATTCCACGTTTAGAAGACAGTTATTTAAAATATATACATGAGAAATATTACACAAAAATCATGAAACATAAACATTTTGAAATTAAATGATGACAGATAAGGTATGATAATTCTGCTACTAAAACGGTTGGAAAAAAACTAAACTTGATATGGTAGCTATAAAGCTTATCTCTGCGATTTCTCTAGGTTAAGTTTGTAGTTTTTTGTGACATACTGCAAAATGGGTTAGATTAGATTTAAATAGTAAAAGCTAAAGACAAAAATAGGATGGTAAAATCAGTTTTTTAAAATTGAAAATTTTGAACCGATCAGAATTTAAAAAAATTGTGTAGGTCTTCAAAATATAAAATCATAGTGTCTATAATTGTAGAGAACTGTTGATTTATTTGTCAGATTATTTTTAAAATATGAGCAAAACCTTTATTTGGAATGCAAATCTTCTAAAATTGAAGCTAAATTTTGAATCAAAGTATTAATAATGACAAATAAGACGACATAACTGATGCGAAAGACTAATTGTAGGAGTAGTTGAAAACTTAGTATACAGGGTGTCTCACGACGGTGGGCGTTTATCGATAACTTAAAAAAAAACTGATAACATATTAGTAAAAATTGGGAAAAATATTTGTTCTATCTGACTAAAATATTTTCAAAAATCTGACACTTCTATAGACATCAACTTTCTTATTTTTTTACATTTTGAATTTCACGACTAAATCTGTTTCACTTTTATCATAATAATTTTTTTCTTAAATTCAGCCATTTTGAAGATATCTGCAATTTTAATTGAAAAATGGTGCCGTAAAACGGGGTTACTTTGACATAGTTTGAAAGGTTCGCCGTAATTATTATTAATATATTTTTCAATAGTTATTATCTTTATGAGAAAACTCAACACGATTTTTTTGAAATGTTAACTGTCGTGGTATAATTCTAATCTGGCAATAAAAAAATAATTGATAAAACATTTCAAACTGGTACCTTTGACACAGCCAAATACGAAAATTTTAGAAAAAACAAAAATGAATATTCAAAATAGAAAATAATTACGACAATTGGATAACGTACGACAAAAATATGCATAAAATTCTGTCAAGTTGTTAGAAGATAAATACTTTACAATAACATAAAAACAAAAATAATAGACAAAAATTTGTAATTTAGATAGAGAAATGTTTGTACTAAATTTCGTTAAAGTCGATCGGTTCATAAGATCGAATTATAGAAAAAAAAAAAAACTCTATAAACTTTAGAGCTCTCTAACTTTCAATCTGTGCAACTTGGGATATAGGTAAGTTGTGTCAATTCGCTCTATTTTGACTTGTAGAGTCTCAGGTTGCTTCTTGTTCCCATCTTTTTGTTACACCCTGTATATACTTTAAGGAAAAAAAATTTCAAAAGTCACTCTTTGTATGATATGGCTATTATATGGGATAAAAGAAAAATAGTAGTACATTTTTTATAAGAAGCTCAGATGAAACTTTTTGTGCCAACACAAAAAAGTCGCTTAAGCTTTGAGTGAAACCCAAAATTTCTTCTTCAAATATAAGAAAGAGAGAGAATAATTTAATCAAACGTCAAACTGAGTCTAGAATCTTCAAAAAGCAAATACAGTTGCTAAAGTCTCTTCTTTTTATCACTCTAATCATTGTCACTCAGCTCACAAACATTATAGAAATGTTTAAACTAAAAACGACAAAGACGTGCTTAAAATCGCTAAGTCAAAATAACTCCATAGCTTGTCAGAGGAACCCAGAAAATCCAAGTAGCCCCGTTTTACAGTACTTATTTTAAAATAGTCTTTTAGCATTTGATAATGTAACATCTTGGACAGTAAATCTCACTGAAAAATTAAATCGATTTTCTAAAGAATTGAAAATTAACATAAAAATGTCGTCAAAGCTCGAAATTTTTAAATGAAAACCCCTTTTTGTTTTTTCACATTCGTTTTCACCTTAAAAAATGAAGGCATTTTTTATAAATTTTTCTATGCCTAAACCTAAAACGCCATACCCGATAAACCTCTCTGTTACACCCTCAAGAGATAAAAAGCAAACTGAGATAATTTTTGATACAATTATGAACGTTTTTTTGACAACTTTTAATAGATAGCAGATCTAAGAGACTATATTAAATAAAACTGGTATGACATTTTACTACGTAAAAAATGGTTTTTCCTGAATAAATAAAAAACCGTAGGTTTTAAGTATACAAATCCAGATACAAAAGTTATTATTTTTAGAGCTAAATCTGAATATAAAAACAAAAAGGAAATTTTGAGTTTTGGCAACAATTTCATGTCAAAAACTATTTTGGAATAGATAGCCAAATTTCTGATTACTTTTAACTCAGCATCCAACATTTTTCAAATAAAATTGCAGATATCTTTGAAATTTGAGTTTAGAAAAAAAGTCTTGATATAAAAGAGACTTTATTTTTTTATAGAACTCAAAAATGTAAATGTCCGTTATAAGAGGAAGTGCCACGTCTCTAAAAATATTTTAGAAAGATAGAGCATCTCGGAAAATCTGTGCTTTAATAATATGCTATCAGTATTTACTGAGTTATGAATAGACGCCCAACGTCGTGCGACAACCGGTATAATGTAACATATTCTAAAATAGTCCAATTATTTTGTATCATCCATATTCCAATATTTCCTGTTGCATTTTAAATGATTTTATTTAGTGCATGTAAATCCGCGATGTCCACAATGCCATCGACCACCCTATACATGTCTTTTAGATATGCATAAACTTTCTCGCAGTGATAAAGTCTAGGCGTTTCTTGGCACAATCAAACAAATAAAGACCGTCGGCAATAAAAGCTCCCTGTCAAATGCAAATCGTTTCGCATGCGGGCCTAAAATAGCGATCGAGTCAACTTGAAGAATGGCATTTCGATAGTCGGCACTGTCTGATCTATGTTGCTCATAGATCTTTATTATTTTAATTTCAGCACCACGCCTCTTGCTGTGCCGTAAACGCTACAGACCGCTGCACTTTACAGATGACGGCATTTGTCATTTTTTTTCTTTCTTCTTGCAGAGATAAATAACTGAAATACAAACGGGTTGACTATTTATCGTTTTGATATCTAGATGGGTGATTTATTGGCCGCGAAGACACCAGAAGAGGAGGATATTACCAGAGCGATGATGCGGAGGCATAGCTCACCGTTACATGTTAACAACAATTTTTTCATGTTAGTACATACAGAATGAATTATAAAATGGAAATGTCGGATGTGGATACGATTACTTTATCTTCATTTAGCTTTGAAGAAGATTCATTGAGACTGAGATTGTTAGCGTAAATGTGATATTTCTTTTTTTTTCACAAAGGAATTGCAATGAGAGTTTATCATCTTAAAATTAGTGAACCTTAACGTTACTTCAAAATATATTTATTACTAGCAACTTTAGTTCATATACAGTATATTCCATCAATTGCTGGTTAAATACAGAGTGAATCTAGTAATATCTAGACATCGAAAACAACTCCTTCCAATCAACTTAGAATTAGATATACAGGATGACTCAGGAGTGTGTGCGAGATCCACAACTTTTTTTCTATGCATGCTATGGTCTTGATTTTTTTTAACAATAGATCTGATAATAGAGCACGTTCCAAAAATATTTATATTTCTATGCAGAGTGTACCAAAGTAAAATAATCAACTAAATTCTTTTTTTTTTTTTCTAATTAAAGCTCCTAATTATTTTTTAATTCGTCATTGAATTATCGATATAACCCACTCACGTTCTTTAGACTTATCTGTCATAATTTATGTTTCAAGATAGCTTCGTATATAGACCTTGTGACGCTTCAATTAAAAATAAATAAATAAATAAAAAATTAAAATCAAAATTTATCAATTCATCGACGACTCGGTGGTGATGGAAACTGCCGGCCTGCTAACTCAGAGAGATTGGGACGGTTAGGAAAAGGATGGTACAAACAAAGTTCGAAAATTTATACCATATCTCTAAGTCGAATTCCAAATAAATCAACGAAAACTCAAAATTTAGCAATAAATTGTATTAATGAGAAAAATAAAACAAAATTGAATTAAAAATTTACGTAATTAAATTAAATTACGAAAATGAATTCAACAAATCAGCAAAGGAATGCAAATAGAAAGAAAATATTCAATCAAGTGACAATTTAACAATTCAGTACTATTCAGTAAATCAAAATCATACGACAACGCAACGTGTAAATCAAATTTATCAATCTAGAAAGAAAAAAAAATAAAACTTTGCTGAGAGTGCAGGAAAAATAAGAAAATTATCCGAATTTACTAACGCCAATTAAACCTCTTTGTGGGGTTTTTCTTTTCAACAATTGATGATGTCCGTATTCTATTATCTCCAAGCAACTATTTAATAATATTACTTTGAAAAAAACTAACTTCGCACAGCGCAAAGTTATTCAAATCATGAAATGTATTAATATTGAGAAATTAAGAAAATCCAAGTGTGAGTTGTCGTTTAAAATTAAAATCTAAAATTTCCAAATTAAATCTCCAAAACAAGAATAGTAACAACAACGACGAAACAGTAGTTGGTTTTAAAATTTGATGTTTAGCTTTGGACGATACCGCTCTAACGCTTTCGAGCCCACGAGTCAACTTAAAATTTCCTACGAACCCCAGATGTTAATTTGGCTTAAGACGGCGTTTTCTGGAGGAGATTCACTCAGCCTGCAGAAGGTGGAAACGAGAGGGGAAAACTCAAGTACGTGCAAGCGTAGCAACAGCAGCCAGTCTTTGGCCGACTAGCTTTCTTCAGATGTAATACTGGTAAACACCCTCAGTACCAAGAAGATATCGGCTTATCCTCCACAGAAAAATTTCAATTCAATCTCAATTTAAGAAGATCCGACGGAGTCTATAAAATGTGGAATTTTCCCAATAATAATTAACGATGAAAAATACAGGTGTCCCAGCGAGTAAGCTAAATCCATTATTGGTCTTTAAACGTCAAAATAAGTATTAACAAAATTTGTAGACACTAATTCTCTGCTTAAACTGAAATTATTTTCAAATATACAGGGTGTTTCATAGATGAGTTCTGATACAAACTTATGTTTTTTTAAATGGAACTCCCTACATTTTTTGTGTTCCCAAACGTGGCTTGATATTTTGAGAATTTTAAACACAATTTTTATTAGACAGTTCTTTGCAGTTTTTGAAATAATCAAAATTTTCCGGTAAAAACACACACTTTTTGAAAAATTCTCACACATAAACCAAAACAATTAGAAAAATAGAATTTATGTTAAGTAAAAGTAGAAAGTCTAAATTTTATAATCATAAAATTTTTTTGACGCATTGATGAAGGAAAGTTTATCAACGGAAGACGTTTGTTAAAAGTTTAATAACTTTAAAAATTTAAATGGAACACCTTATATTTTGTTGCAGCATCTGAAAGCTCTTTGGATTTTCTTTCTAAAAATATCAATACTAATAATGGACTTTGCCTACTCGCTGGGAAACCTGTATATGCTACTTTCCAACTAAAATTGCCACATTTTAACTTTAAATCACAATTTCCAAATGGTCACACAAAACTGCCAAGACTAAGGATAAAATTAAGACTTGAGGCTGCAGAAGATGATATTCGATCTTTTATCAAATCGGAACTTTTAATTAACATGGAGGTATTTCTTTTCTATAGTAGACTGTATTACCGATGGTAACGAATTTATTACTACTTTCGGCGGGGAACTCCTGAATTAGTTAGCGACTGAGTTCTTTGTTTACACCTGTGACATTTAACCTTTCATCTTGGATAGAAAAATAATAATTGACAATTTAATAGAACATTCATTAATAAAAGTGATTTTTAAGGTTCAAAATTTAGAAAATAAAATCAATCACACAGTGAGGTGTGTGCTCATCTTCGGCCCCCCAAACCTTTGATTTACTGTACCGTTAGGGTTAAAATGGCTCACTCAAACCCCCAAATTTGCAGATTATCGCCGAACTTGTTTTCTACCGTTAGAATCTACAAAAAAAATTATAATTTCAAATCCATTTAAGATAATTTAGCCAACTCTTTCCCATTCGATTCCTTAAACTTTAGCTCATCTTTTAAAACAAAAACAAAAAGAGATAATATTCTATCGCTTACTATGATTTTTTGAATATGACAAATTACAAATTTTTTCAAAAAAAATCGTATAGGTCGCTGTCATAAAATTTGACACTTTTATATGAAAAAAGTATCTTTGAGCAAAATAAAATATATATAATAGGAATACACAACAAACTCAATTTTATTAATTTTTACACAAAAAGGAAAGTCTCTGTAATAAGACACAAATTTTACAAAATAGACCCTACTAACTCTATATTAACAAAAAGCTCTTAAAAAAAAACCATGCAAACATGCAATAGAATATAGGGTGTTGCATTTGAAAAAATCGATTAATGCCATTTGAAATTTGCCATTTTCAAAAAATCGTAGTTAGCGACGAATTATAGACTCCGACTTTGCTGTATTCCAAAAGTTGTACTGAACCTTAAACAATCTAATGGAAAAAATTGGCTAAGTTATCTTGAATGGTTCTGAAGTTATAAATTTTTCTATGAATCTATGCACGAAGCTATTTTGATATATAAATTGACATGACTCAAAAACTATGACAGATAAGTCTAGGAAATCTGTGTGCATTATAACGACAATTTAATGGCAAATTCAAAAACTAGAGGTTTCAATATAAAAAATAAAACTTTGTTATGTGTTTTACTTTGAGACAGCCTGTATACAAATAGAAATATTTTTAGAACGTGCTCTATTATTAAACCTACTGCTTGAAAAAAATGTTAAGACAATAGAATGCACAGAAAAAAGTTATGGAGCTCGCACGCATCTCTGGGTCACCCTGTACATCATAAGATAAGTTGATATCTAACCTAGTTTGAAAAAAACATTTTTTCCAAACTGATCAATTCAGGCCGTCAAATTAGAAAAAAAATTGACTTTTTGGGAAAACTTTATTGTCTGTTTTTTACACGATTTGATTTGAAATAAGTAGTTAAATCAATCTATAAAATTTTTATTTGAAAAAAATTGATAAATTTTTATTAAAATACATTTTAACATCATTCATCGGAATTCTCAGACTAATTTATGATTTGCTATGTTCAAGTATCAATAAATAGCAATAAATTTCCGACACAAAAAGAATCAGTGAATCCTAATTACGGCCGACAGGCAGTGTCCTATCCTATTCCACTAATTAGTAATCGTTATACGACAATAAAATTAAACCACAAACCTTCAGAAAATCACTGATCGCTCAATTAGAATTGCAAAAAATTGTCCAAACACTAAAACAACCACTAACATTAAAGTAACCACTAATATTGTACTAAACTAACTAATCAACTAACAAACACCAAACTAAGTAACTAGGTATAGTTAATCAACCAACTAACTAATTAATCTACTAATAAAATAACTAGCTAAAATCTATGAAATCAAAATAAACACAGATAATAAAATAAAAATGGTATGACAAGCATCATAAACTTCTTAAAAATGTAACGTTTGTGAAAAATTCTACCATAATTCATGAGAAAAATTTTCTAAAATATCAAAAGGAGGATTAGAAATAAACTACACATTTTATTAAAAATGTAATTAGGCGACTTAATGCATAAAATCTTAATACTCTTATATAATCCAATAAAAGACAAAAAATTAACCGAGCAATCAAACGATTTGAAATTCGGAATATAAACTCTTCTTTTTGAAAAATTTTAATTTTAAATTGATTAGAAAGAGATATTTTCGATGTGTGGATAGTATTAGACTCACTCAGTTTATTCAACAATGAGTGGCTTGAAAGAAAGAACGGCTTATTTTTTGTTCTGTCACAAAATGGCTTTATTTTTTTCTCATCAAAAGCCAGTTTCATCGTGGCAAATTTCTCCTCATTCTCACCAAATTAATTCGCTGTATCTGTAGGTGTACAACATGAAGAAAACTTGCATTTATCGTTGTTTATTGTATTATTCTCTCATACAATGCCGCCACAATTCTCACTTATCTACCAAAGTTGTATCAGAACAATTACCGATGACCATTACATTACTTGAGCATGGACCGCTTCAACATCAACACTTTCCACCAAATAATTTCCTCTCTTATTCTTCAACGTAAATTGGTCAAGTCAGAGAAAGATGAAACTAATATGCAGTGGTATTGTTTTCACCCTGAGATTAAACGATAATGGTGGACGTTTATAGCTGTTTGCTTTGGCATAATAATTGTAACAATTTAATTTAAAGCTATGTTTTTGCAGACAAAGACTACGTGTGATGGTTTTCATTGGGTATGTAATCGCTATTTTATTGACGCCTAGTTCACGCAAAAGAAACGAACAATAGACTATTTTAAGTTTTACAAAATTGAATAGTTTTTTTACTCAATGCACTTAAATGAAAGAATTTCAATCATCCGTTTCTCTATGTAATTTGTGGTTCATACGTTTAGCTTTTTTATTGCAGCATCAGATCAAAGCAATTTAAAGTGGTAGCCACAATATTAATGTTTTAATAGAAAGTATAAATAAGTAACTGTTTTTTCTAATAACTTATTAGTTTGTAATTTACAAAATCGACTATATTTTTGCTTCAGAAAACACATTTATATCTATCAACGCAAATGCTTTATCTTTGTATATCTAATTGGAATCGAGAAACTACATAATAAATTTCGAATCGATATTAGGTATGTTTACAAATCAATAAAGTAAGATGTTATCAGTGACTATTGCGCAATTCTAAAATCTCTTCAACATTATAGACTGTACTTTATAGCTGGAGTTTCTTTAATTTTACCAATAAAATTGACTGAATTCGTCTTTTGATTGTCTATTGATTATTTTATTTTTCTAAAAATATTTTTCAACTAATTGATAATTTTTTTAATTATGGATTAGATGAATAAAATTAGACTGTATAATTAAAACAAGGGTCAGGTTTTAAGAAAATGTGTTGAATGTTTTTTATTGCTCTATTAACTGGCAAGATTTATTTTATGTCAATTCTTTAATCTTTGGTTTATTGCTTCTAAGTTGTACTTTGAAAAGACTACTGTTAGGGATTTTCAGTATCAACATTCTTTTTTATATGTTCGTGGGAATCTTACAATTATTAATGCCTTTTGTATAATGTACAAAATGTCTAATAAATTTTATGTTTCTAGTAGCTTCTAGAACACTACGTTTTTTTTCTTTTAAAAATTCTTATTTTATGTTCAAACAAATTCTCGTTTTTTTTTTTATTTTATAGTAAAAGGTGAAACGGACGCTATTATTGTAAAATTGAATAATTTTTTATTCCCTAGTAACGCTTTTGCTGTGAGCAGTATGCCTGGGCGAAAAGTTCTAGGATTGGTCACTCTAAACCCTCTATTATCTTGTAAACAAAGAACAATAAAACTTATTATTTTTTTTGTATTTTTACTATTTTTATTATTTCCGTAGTTGTGAGCCACTTTGTATACAGGTATCCCTCTGTGGTGAGTGTATATGCTCTATCTCTAGAATATTTTCAAAGATGTTCTTCTTGTTATAAAGGAATTAGACATCTACTTTCTTCATTTAAATAGAACACCACATTTTTATTTATTTTTGAACTTTATAAAGAATTTTAGGTTACTTTTTACCGAAAATTTTTTCTAAACTCAATCTTTTTGAACATTTTATTTGAAAAATAGCGAATGCAGAGTTAAAGGCAATCAGTAATTAATTATGACTAAATGGCTATTCACATTATAATAGTCTTTTGGAATTTCATAATCAAAGACTTGAGATAAAGGAATCCGCAAAAAATTAAACCGATCTTCCACAGGATGTTTAAGAAATAGATTTGAAAACTGCCATAAAAATGTTGTCAAAATTAAAAATTTTCAAACGAAAATCTTCATTTAACGGTAATTACCTTTTACATACATGCAACGTTAACACAGTAACAAATTAGCAATAATAACATTAATAAAGAAGAAACAGTAGGAAAAATACAAGATCTTAGGAGCTTAAGATTGATTTCACATTTCTTTTAAAGGAGTCGTAATTGCAATAATGAAAAAAGTCTGTTTGGCTACTATTTAGATTCCACATTTTGATTAAGTAGTTTAAAGGAGGATGCAATAAATAATTGTTGTTACATTGTTTAGTAGATAATAATGAAGTATTTCTACTATACAACTATAAAATCAGTCGTATTATTTAGAATTTTGTACATAAAACATAGTGAAACATATCTATGCCTAGTATCAAAAGTTGTTAAACCAAGGTATGATAAAGTTAGTTCATAGTTATAGCAGATATTACGAGGCAGTAAATTCTTATAAATTCAAAAAAGTTTTTTTGTATCATCTCAATTCTATCAGTATGTTTTTTGTAATAGGGTAAAACCATAAGCAATTTAAGATCTGACTAACGAAACGAATAATGTTTTCAACGTTAACAAATTTTTGAATTTTCTCCAATATCTTTTTATGCAACCTAAAGTTTTACAATATTTACAAATTATATTATTCAGATGAGATATAAATGTCAAGTTTTTATCTAAAATTATATCCAGATCTTTAACTTCTGATTTTAAAGAAAGTATATAATTATTTAGAATATACTGAGGAGCAAAAAGCACTATTTTATCTAATCAGATTGCAAAACAGTCACATCACTTGGACACCTAATTACTCTGTAGACCTTCAAGTCATCAGCGAATAGACGAAAGTGGCTTGAAAAATTATTACCATTGATAAAGACAGAGAATAATAGGAGCCCCAAAACGGAGCCTTGAGGCACACCGGATGGTAGATTCTCTATGGTGGAATATTAATCTGCTATTCTCACCTGCTGTGTTCTTCCAGTAAGATAAGAAATAAACCACGATAACATTGGTCTGACTTTGTCGAACGCCTTACTAAAGTCACTATATAGAAAATGTACCTCATGCCCTTCGCTCAATGAATTTAGAATAAGGTTTACATAATGAAATAATTTTGTGACAGTAGATCATCTTGTTGTGGTGCATTTATTTTTTTTGAGAAAATGATTCTGGTGAATACCGCGAGTTGATATCGTCTTTTATTTTTTCTTTATAAGCAAAAATTGACAATCTGTCAATATTATTAAAATAATTATAGCTACGTTAATAATGAAAATAAACAATTGAAACAAAAACTGAATTATGTAGTTTTTTCCGTAGAATTCAGTAAAACCCACACTTTTTTTGAATCATTAGGTTTACTGCAAAAATACAAAGTTGAATTTTTTTGAATAGAAACTGTTGTTGGATGTGACACTTTTGAAAAGCTAATTTTTTTCTGATCTTAAAAATATATAAATTTTATATGATAATTTTACATAATTGTTTGGAAAATAGAATGTTTTCATTTTTTGTTTTTAATATGCAGTTGGCTATGGAAAAATGGTGATATTCCAGCTACACTAATGACTTAAAAAATATTTGTTGGTACTACTGGATCCTACGTAAAAAATCGCTTACCTCCAATATTAACTTAGATATGATTTTTTTAAATTATCGACAAATTGTCAACTTTACGTAAAACTAAAAAACAAAAAACAATATCAACTTGCGGTATTTACTCAAATTATTTTCTCAAAAAACGACCTCGAAAATTTGCCATTTGTTTTCTTCAAACCTTTTAGTTTTGGAGAATTCCCTAGCGAAAATGCACCACTCTGAACACCTAATCTAATCTCTCGATTTTTACATTTACTGAAAAAATGTCAGCGCATGTAGATTATTGTAACAAAAGTTATCAAAGAATGCTTTCAATCTCTTAAGAGTGTCCCAGAATTTTCGCATTTCAGTACGCAGAAAAATTCTTAAATAAATAAAAACGATAGGTGTTAGGTATAAGAAACTTCATACAAAAATGTTCTTATTTTGGAAGTTGAAGACAAATATAAATCAATAAAAATTTTAAGTTTTGACGTTTGTCATATCTGTAGTAAATTGGTTTTTAGTAGAGTTCAATGTTTAAGATTTTTCATAATAAAATGCTAGAAAACTATTTTTAAAAAAGTAGCCGATTAACTGTAATTATTGATTACCTCTGACTCTGCATCTTTTCAATTAAAATAGTGAAGATCCTGAGATAGGGGTGACTTATAAAATTTTTAATTCTATCTTCTCGAAACAAAACTTACACTTACACTTGTTGAAAACTAAGCAAGATGACCAATTCGAAGCGAATAATTTGTCTGGCGTCTCTATCTTATACAGTTCCCAAGATATGGTAACTTTCAAATTAAAAAAAAAAAAGTTCTACTATTTAGAATCATTTTAGAAAGTTTTTTTATCACTATCTGAACTTGTTTCATCTTTTTAACACCAATCGTTTGTAAAAATTTCAATTTTTCTCTCAATTTTTACTAAAAAAATTATTTCGCTAGTTTTGCTGCAAAGGTGAAAACATTTAATTAACTTTTGTATTTCAAAGGAACGGTAAATAAGTAAAAAGCCTAACTTTGCAGATTCTCCAGTGGGCTGATGGTAAATTGAATTGTAAAGCTTCAACTTTCTAGGAGATGTCGTTCCTGAGATAGGGGTGACTTTTAGAATTTTTAAGTCTATCTTCTCGAGACAAAACTTACACTCAGATTTGGTTGAAATCTAAGCAAGATTACCAATTCGAACCGAATAATTCGTCTGGCGTTGGTTCCAACTCTCTATCTTATACGAAACGTGTTAGCTATAAGAAACTTCATACAAAAATGTTCTTATTTTGGAAGCTGAAGACAAATATGAATCAATAAAAATTCTGAGTTTTGACGTTTCTCATATCTGTAGTAAATTGGTTTTTAGTAGAGTTCACTATTTAAGATTTCACATAAAAAAATGCTAAAAAACTATTTTTGAAAAAAATAGCCGATTAACTGTAATTATTGATTATCTCTGACTCTGAATCTTTTCAATTAAAATAGTGAAGATCCTGAGATAGAGGTGACTTATAAAATTTTTAATTCTATCTTCCCGAAACAAAACTTACACTTACACTTGTTGAAAACTAAGCAAGATGACCAATTCGAAGCGAATAATTTGTCTGGCGTCTCTATCTTATACAGTTCCCAAGATAGGGTAAATTTTGAATTAAAAAAAAAAATTTCTACCATTTAGAATCATTTTAGAAAGTTTTTTTATCACTATCTGAACTTGTTTCATCTTTTTAACACAAATCGTTAGTAAAAATTTTAATTTTTCTCTCAATTTTTACTAAAAAAATTAATTCGCTAGCTTTTGCTGCAAAGGTGAAAAAATTTAATTAACTTTTGTATTCCAAAGGAACGGTAAATAAGTAAAAAGCCTAACTTTGCAGATCCTCTAGTGGGCTGATGGTAAATTGAATTGTGAAGCTTGAACTTTCTAGGAGATGTCGTTCCTGAGATAGGGGTGAATTTTAAAATTTTCAAGTCTATCTTCCCGAGACAAAACTTACACCCAGATTTGGTTGAAAACTAAGCAAGATTACCAAATAATTCGTCTGGCGTTGGTTCCAACTCTCTATCTTATACGAAACGTGTTAGGTATAAGAAACTTCATACAAAAATGTTCTTATTTTGGAAGTTGAAGACAAATATGAATCAATAAAAATTCTGAGTTTTGACGTTTCTCATATCTGTAGTAAATTGGTTTTTAGTAGAGTTCACTATTTAAAATTTTACATAAAAAAATGCTAAAAAACTATTTTTGAAAAAAATATCCGATTAACTGTAATTATTGATTATTTCTGACTCTGAATCTTTTCAATTAAAATAGTGAAGATCCTGAGATAGGGGTGACTTATAAAATTTTTAATTCTATCTTCCCGAAACAAAACTTACACTTACACTTGTTGAAAACTAAGCAAGATGACCAATTCGAAGCGAATAATTTGTCTGGCGTCTCTATCTTATACAGTTCCCAAGATATGGTAACTTTCAAATTAAAAAAAAAAAAGTTCTACTATTTAGAATCATTTTAGAAAGTTTTTTTATCACTATCTGAACTTGTTTCATCTTTTTAACACCAATCGTTAGTAAAAATTTCAATTTTTCTCTCAATTTTTACTAAAAAAATTATCTCGCTAGCTTTGCTGCAAAGGTGAAAACATTTAATTAACTTTTGTATTCCAAAGGAACGGTAAATAAATAAAAAGCCTAACTTTGCAGATTTTCCAGTGGGCTGATGGTAAATTGAATTGTAAAGCTTCAACTTTCTAGGAGATGTCGTTCCTGAGATAGGGGTGAATTTTAAAATTTTCAAGTCTATCTTCCCGAGACAAAACTTACACCCAGATTTGGTTGAAAACTAAGCAAGATTACCAAATAATTCGTCTGGCGTTGGTTCCAATTCTCTATCTTATACGAAACGTGTTAGGTATAAGAAACTTTATACAAAAATGTTCTTATTTAAGAAGCTGAAGACAAATTTGAATCAATAAAAATTCTGAGTTTTGACGTTTCTCATATCTGTAGTAAATTGGTTTTTAGTAGGATTTACTGTTTAAGATTTTACATAAAAAAATGCTAAAAAACTATTTTTGAAAAAAATAGCCGATTAACTGTAATTATTGATTATCTCTGACTCTGCATCTTTTCAATTAAAATAGTGGAGGTTAGAACAATATTGTTGTAATAAAACTGTCGTAGAATTCAAAAAATTTACAATGTTCTATTTAAAATAAGAAAGTTGAGATTTTTTTTTTGTTATAATCGAAGGTATCACATTTTTCGAAATATTTCAATAAGATAGAGCATGTTGAAAAAAATGCGTTACCAAATGTCAAGTCTTGGGTCTCACTATATATATATTTTAATAAATCTGTTGTCAATCAATTTTTCTTACAAAAATTCAGCCTTTCCTAATTCTTCCTTTGATTAAAAGTGTTGACAACACTCTACTTTATGATTTCTCGTAGGCTGAAATCCGTCGCTTTTTATAGCTTGTTTCTCGATAATCTCGTAGTATGCATTTGCATTTAAATAAATTTCCAGATGTGTATTTCCACTTCAAGATTTCTTAGTCATTGTGTTAATTAAATACAACCATTAATTAACAATCACTCTTTGTAACTTCATGCATATTTCGAAGAATTTTCATGCATTAATATCCGCATCTACATCCCATTATTCCGCCATTTTAGTGACGACTTAAATTCGAAATTGTAAAATGCCAAGATCTACGAAGCAGAAAATTTAAGACCTACGCAGCTAACCGTTACGATTACTTAATACATGTAAGTTATGTTAATATTATCAATAATAAAATTGTCAAAAAATTTTCTTCATTTTCATTCTTTTGATGATGTTAATTCTTCATATCACGTCTGTTAAAAATAACCGATACTAATCTTTGTAATAAACTAAATGTTTTACATCATATTCTTCCAGTGTTGTTAGTGTAATAGCTAGACATATTTCATCAAGTCACGTTATTAATAAATGTGTTTCTGTCTTAATTCTTTGTTTTATCTTTTTTTTTTTTGCAGAGTACGTTTTGTCCTACTTTCCCCTATTTGTACGCTGAAAAAAGCAATGACCTTTCAAAGATAATTGTTAGTAGCAGAAGCATCAAGAAGTCTTTAATCTGAAACGAACGTGCCAAGCTTACTGTTGTAATTACTGATCCAAATCTATAGATTTATATTGAGTTGGACAGGAGCCATTAACCATGAACTATTACTCAAGCTAACGCTTTGCATTCTTTAAGGATTATTCCAGGAAGTCTTCCAACTGATTCACATTAAACTTAACTACTCGAATATTAAGAAAAAAAACAACAGCGAGAAGTAATGTGTGAGATAACTTAATTGCGCGACTTTTAAATATAGGTGGTGAATTCGATCGGTGATAATAAATGACTTTAAATGAACACTGAAGAACTAAAACGAGTCATTTTTCATTTCGTCAATAAATTATAGGTGCTTTTGAACCGACATTTAAGAATAAGAGTTAAGATGTCAAAGCGTGAAGTAATCTGTAGATTAACCAAATCAAATTTTTTCTTAATAAATCTTCTTTTAATAGCAGATAATGGCTAATCTACAAAAATATAATTGGCTAGCATGAAAAAAATACATTCGAATTAGGCAGTAAAAACAGTAAACTCTCTTCAAGGCAATTTAATCCTTTTTTTTAATGTCATCCTATTTGAATAATCTAAAGATATTAGAAAATTGAGGAATAAATTGGAATCATCGGATTATTGATAAAACTGAAAATGACTATTCTCTGTAAAATAAAATTTAGAAATACAGTCTGCAACACAAAAACTCAATCCAACAGTTTTGTTGTCTTAATTTTGTTGAAGTGAAATTTCCCTTCCAGAATTTTCTCAACAAGACCAACTGATGAATGATGAATTTCTTCCTGTTAAGTCTTCTTACTAACTGCCACACTTACTACTTCAGTTTATTTATTTTTGTGTTTTTCTCGCGATAGTCATACCATTCAGAAGAAATTTTGCATTCAAATTTGTTTGCACACTTTCAATTGGCTAGAAAAATTTTCTCTCTTGTTAAATTGGATATGATTTATCTTTAAAGCGGTCAGTTTTTATTTTGACTTTAGATAAGTATAGTTTTTTCTTCAAAAATAAATTTACTTCAATCCCATTATTATGAAAGTTTTAAAGACAAAAAGGATGCGATCCTATTTTTGATATTATATTTGAAATTAGTGACAAAATTATGTTTTCTGTCTCATATAAACTACATATTTTCAACTTGATTCACTCAGATTTTTCGAGGTATTGTTAAAAGTTGGAAAAAAAACTTTCAGATCAGGTATGTTGTGTTTAATCGTATTTAATCTACGATCTGTCGTCAAATTTTGTGTCTGTAGTCTCTATTTCCGAAATCTATTCAGTCATTAATTACTTCTCAAGATAGAATTACCAGTTTTATGTTTTCTGAGCAAGATGACGCTTATAAATAATCAACAAGAACAAACTTTTTGAAAAAAGCCGCTGGCTCTTAGTCAAAACTTATCTTAAGAAGATTTTTCCTAAACAGGTAAACTGCAACTGTAACGGTCGTCTCCTTTTCCAGGTATTTATTTTGATAAGCAACTTATTGAATTAACTTAAGCAAACATTAATATGTAAATAAATGTTATTTTTGTGGCTGTTGTATTGAATTACTAAAAAACTCCCACAAAATCGCGTCTTATATTTCTTGAACACCTGTCTTAAACATTCCATCAATATAAGAGTTATTAAAAAACTCATGTACGTTTTTACCGTCAACTGAAAATAATGTAAATCGTATTCAATATTTTTTTCGTATGCCAAAATCTTGAAAAGTAAATTATGGCGTATAAATGAATAAAAATTTCGACTGAGTCTACATCTCACCTGCCATCATATCTAGCAAGTATGATACATTGGAATAAATAAAATATGACGTTCGTTTTAGTCTTGCAAAAAATATGAAAAATGTTGTCTGTAAACCACTAATACCACTACAGCATCTTTGAAACAGAATATCCAAAGCTGCTATCGAAGGAATTCAAGCAACAAGAAACACACCATTCACGGCATGCACCCTATTAAATTCGTTCTACCAAGCATGAACGAATTTATTTCTTGTTTCTATACAAGATGTTGACATTAATTTTATGCGCAGCGGTCTATGATAGTGCCGGATCTGTTTTATTTTATATTCAGATAATCGTTTGTATTAAAATTACTTGAAGATATGTGGAGAGGTTCTATGCGACAACTTGTTAATACTTTATCAAGATGTTTATCTCAAAGAACTGATAAATATTTATTCACTAGTTTTTTAAACACAGAAATTTCACATTAACAATTAAAAATGATTTATCTTATTTTAGATTAAATGGAAAAGTAATTGGTAGTTTATTAGCATTTTAAAGTGTTATAACAAACGTTGTAACTTACTGTAGGCAGCCAGTAATACATTACGATTTTAGTATAGTTGCCTAAGTTAGCTAAATCAATTGGTTGATTCAAAAATCTTCAACAATGAAGAAACTCCAAAATGCTTTTATTTTTCGTAATTTTTGTGATTTTTTTTCACATATTACTATCACGCATCATTGAAACCAGTTTCTAATCAACTCATCTTCATTTTCAAACTTTCGCAAAATTTGATTGATCACTTCCCACAATAATCGCAAATTTTCTAAGCTATAATTAATTAAAGATGTAGGTCTGAACGAATTCGTAATTGCTGGTAGTTCATTTTACTGTTAGACTGAACGCTGTTAATTTTCAAACGAGTTTCTTAATTGCACCTGTGTCAGATAATGCGATTGTGGAATCTCTAATGGAATTGGCACAAAAAGTGAACATCCTAGTTAAATTTGGCAAATTTTTGCATGTCTTTGATAGAAGAAACTATTAATTTTTTTTTTGTAAGTATTTCATTTTCAATCAACAAAATAAATTTCGACTAAACGTGACTCAACTAAACATTCCTTAATAAAACAATCTATTCCGACTGTTTTCTGATATGTAACGAACTTGTTACATAAAGGCCACCAACATTTTTTTCAGAAGAATTCAAATAATATTGATTGTTTTACAATTTAGGAGACAGTACCTCAAGGCAAACTTCTTATTTTAAAATTCTTCTATTTTGTTATATTAATTTGATTTGCCGTTATCTCTTAATTGTCTGCTGTTTACATGTATGATTATTAGATAATTTATGACTCTTGGTTTCCTGTTTTTTGCCGCAAAGTAAACTGTTGAATGGTTTTAAGCATTGTGGATTTGATAAGTTGATAGAGATTATTTATTCTTGATTCACGAGTTTATTTTAACAACTGGGAACTACAGAATTATTAACTGCGAAGTTGGATTATAAGATAGCAAAGAAATTCATGTAATAAATATTCAAACACAAAACCTTCTTGAATTTGTGTTACAATTATTTTTTCATAACTGAAGATGGCAAATATCAATGACTCACTCTAAATGTTGCTGATAAATACCCAAATTTCAAAGTAGTTTGAATACAATTCTTATTGAAAACATTTAATTGATGATTCATTTAATTTTTAAGTGCAGGCATCAAGTACTCAAGTACCAATTCAAAATATTTCTTTTTCTATCTCATCCCATATTATGCTTTGAATTGTGGAAAAGTAATATCGAATAGATAGAATAATAATAAAAAAATGTTTGTCTGTGGATGATTCATACGATTATATGAAAATCTTCATGTTCTTTATTGTTTTTCAAATTTTAAAAAAGATTGGATTTACAAATTGATAGTATCTAGAAGCTTATTAACAAGATAAAATAATTTTCATTTGATAGTATCAATTTTTTTTGTTTGATATGCAATTTTTTGTATCTAGACTAAAACAAAAATAACTTTTTCTTTCTTAAATCTCATAAAGCCAGACTCTTTTAAAACAAAATCAAAGAAGTTGAAAAAGTTAAAGTTCCGATTAATGAACTATACTTACATTTAGATTCCAAGTAGCATTTCTTTTGTTGATCTAAACGAAATATCAGAGGTCGGAACAACAGATCCTAATTAAATTATTTTCTGTGGGGAAAAAAAAAGGAAAAAGAAACGTCTAACATTTTCTTAAGTTCAGTTAATAATATTTATGGGTAATTTTATATTCGCATTACCATCCCTAAAGTCTCGAATTTCTCACATATCATCCCAACTACCACTAAAACTGAAACCACCACTTCCGGCCAAATCCAATTTGTCTCATCTTATTTCAAAAACGCAAGAAATGAAAATCTCAATTTAAATCCTTATTGTGGATTTGTAAACGCGTCAGCGCTAGCTCAAAGCTTGATGGAATTCAGTAAACAATAAAATAAAACTTTAAGCTGTAATTTATTATGGTCTGAGTTTAATTAACCTTTCACCTTTAGAATGCACACAAACAATTTTATAAAAATAGATAAATCAAAAAAGTTATCTAAAATAATTTGTAGGATTATAGTTTCATTCATAATAAATTTCATTTATTAATTATTTATTAACATCGGAACAAATCTTTTTTGTGTCAGGTTGGAATTAGAAAACTTTTCATCACCTCTTGGAAAAAAATCTCTTTATGTCAGATACCCATTGACACTACAGTTATTTCAAAATAAGTGTTACACCCACTGAAAAATCAATAAGAGGCAGCGCCTGCATGGGGCTTACGTAGATTTCAGACGGCGCAACAAGTGTAGCGCCTGAAAAGTGCTGAAACGACGTGATCATTGACGCAACAGATTAACAGCTATTAGTGTCGGCGTTAAAGTCGCGTTTAGAATATGGATGGAGGCGTTTCAAAGAAAAGAAAATCAATTGTTTTGTTGTTTATTAGACTTTTTTTGAAATGTCAACTTTTAATTAATTAATCATCCCTTTTAAGGTTTCAAATATTTATGAAATAATCTCAAGGGATGTCGTAAGGCTGTATTTTAATAGCATTATTTGAGCCAGAATAATTAGCATCTAGACTAAAGTCGAAAAATGGAATTATGAATTTTCTGTGATGAAGAAAAATCCAATTTCATTCTGCTATTAGGCATATTTAAAAACTGTTAGTTGTTAGTCTTCTTGAATTTTTTTTTTTTTATAAATATAATGTGTGAAATTGGATAAGCGTTTTCTGAACTTGAAGACAAGGTTTGTTTTTTTTTGTTTGAATTTTATTTAAACAGTTATTTGATGTACGACGTGACACTTTACGTCTTGCCATCTATTCAATGTCAACATTACAATTGGCTTTCTTAGCGACGACGTCCGCGAATAACCAGGAAATTTGAAAAGACAACGAATGCAAAATACTTTTATTAAATACATAAATTCTTTTTACTATGATAAGAATAAATTCTTTAGATTTGTTTTGCATTGTCCACTCAGATGAATTTCTAGTTTTATGATAAATAATTCCTGTTTACATTTTTCTTTCATTTTCAGTAGGATTTCCTGCATATTTCTGCACAGTAGTATTGTTCCTTCAAACTTCCTAATAATTTGCTTCAGACTCTGCCTGAAGGTGCAGAATCTTCCAAAACAATAACAAGCATATTCCTCCGAACGTGACAATTCAGAAAACTGATTAAACTTTTAAATAAAACCAAAAAGTAGCATTTTAGTCTATTTTCATACAAAACTTGTCATATTTTCTCAATAAATACTAAATTACATATTTTCAAGTGTGTTAGTTTATGCCGAACTGAACAAAATTTTTTAAATTTTCTTACAAAGGCGCTTTCTCACTGTAATTTTTTTTTTTAAGTAAGTTGAAACTCATTCATGCTTTTTAATAATCAAATAATAAACGATTTATTTGAAGGTTAGCCAATTTTGGTGGAAGCGCATACCTAATACTGGTACTATGGTTCAACTCATTCAAAATTTTTTTCACTTCTTAAAAAATTTTAATTTGTAATTATTTTCTAACCATTTTTCATACAGTAAATTTTTAATCTAAAAATCAATTTCTTTTCCATCGTACTAATGGTTGGGGCTTTTTTTTGCGTTATATAGCGGATTAGCTTCATTCATTTGTTCTTGTTTGATCGTGTTGATTTTATCATAAGTCAACGTTTACATGGATAAATCACTCTTAAAAGATTAAGAAATAATTCTTTTAATGTATGCTTTCTGCAACACTTAGTTTGGATAAAATTTCATCTCTAGCAAAAAAATGTAAAAATAGAAATAAAATTGGCTATTGAATTTGATCCATAATTTTCTTTCTTCTAGATCTTTAAAGTGTTATAGAGTTCATAAATTTTTATTTGGAAACAAATATTATTCGAACTTTAGAAATTTTCAAAAGCAAAAATGTTGATTATCTTCAGCAACAATATTTTGAACTTTTACAGAGTTAAATATTTCTTGATTTAAGAGACAAAACGTTAAATAAAACTTAAAATATATTATTATCTGCTCTAATCAACTTTTCAAGGATGTAATTATATCTAATATTCTTGACTCATTTAAAAATTTGAGTACAATTTTGTATCAAGAACTATTTTTGTAAATAATGGATGGAACAAGTAGAATAACGAATCTAATAAGTAAAGTAGTTATATTCTCTCAAAGCTTTCATCAAACATCCCAAATTGTGTGTATTCTATGACCTTACATTATAGGACAGTAGTTTAGTTTTCGAGTAAATGCTTTTATTAGACGACACAAGTTATACAATTTATATAATTTTTTTTATCGAAAGTTCATAAAACTGCCAACTTACAGTGCAGAAAAAATTTGTTAAATTTATGTGTAGGCAATACCGAAAGTGATTATAATACAGGGTGTCCCACGACGGTGGGCGTCTATCCTTAACTCAAAAAATGTTGATAGCATAATACTGAAAATTTGGTAACTTATTATTCTGACATGCTTCATTTAACTAAAATATTTTTAAAAATCTGGAACTTTAGGTTATACTGGAAGTAAACTTCAACTTACTTTAAACGAAAAATACCTTATATCTTAAGAAGGAGGTCAGAGGTAAAATTTTATCTTTATGGCGGAAATTCATTTTCTTTCTAAAATTTTAATCTTTTTCAATATTATCTTTGAAAATATCTTGGTATGACATTCTCACAACTGCTGGAAGTGTCAGTCATACCAATCTTAAGGAAGAAGTTAGTGGTAAAATTTCAACCCTATGACAGACAATTGTTATTATCAAAAAAGATGAAGAAAATGTTGAATCAGAAAACGAAAGGTGTTATACATGCGATGATTTTTAATTATATTCTTATTAATATTTCTATCAACCCAAATATAATTAAGCTGAGCCAAATAAAAAAAATCTCTTATTTTTTGATCATATTTATCGTCCTTTGATATAAAAATTTAATTGAAAAATGAGGTATTAAATTTTATAAAAAAAAGTTCACTCAAAGACCATCAGTGTAATTTGTTTTTTGTAATCAGTGTAATACAATACTTTCAATAAAACTGATATAGCAGATGATTCTGGTAAGCTCTAAAATTTCATTTAAAAATATTTTCGAAGATGATATCAAAACGAATAAAATTTGAAAAATAGAACAAAGTTTCCTAATAAAGATGAAATTTTACCACTAAGTTTTACCTCAAGATTGATACGACAGATATTTTCGGCAGTTTTTAGGATGTCATACCAAGATATTTTTGAAGATAGCATTAAAACAAATAAAATTTTAAAAGAAAAACAATTGTCCGCCATAGGGATGAAATTTTACCACTAACTTCTTCCTCAAGATTGGTTTGACAGACATTTCCGACAGTTGTGAAAATGTCAAACCAACATATTTTCAAAGATAACATTATAAGAAAAGAAAATTTAAGAAAGAAAATGAATTTCCGCCATCAAGATAAAATTTTCTTCTTAAGATATAAGGTATTTTTCGGCTAAACAAAAATTGGTAGACCGAATTTTTCGAAAAAAGTATAAAATTTCTTATCAAATGATCTAATAATCAATGATTTCCGCGATGACGGTAAAGCTTATTTTGTTCGTATAAGAGTTTACAGTCAATCTACATAGAAATTTTCCAATTCCGCGATGACGAGATATTTAGTGTTGCCGGCTATCGGACTATTAGATTTTTGAATTCTATGGCAAAATCTGGGTCACTTTTATTACAAGAATTTTTTTTGCTAAATTCAACCATTTTGAAGATATCTGCAATTTTAATTGAAAAATGATTAATGCAGAGTTAGAGGTAATCAGCAGTTATGGTTAAACGACAATTATTTTAAAGTCTTTTAGTATTTTATAATGCAGTAAAGTTAAATGGACAGTAAGCCTCACTGAAAAATTAAACCAATCTTTTACAGGATGTTCAAAAAATATATTTGTAAACTGACATAAAGATGTCGTAAAAACTAGAAAGAAATAAAAATTCCTATTTATTTTTTCACATTCGTGTTCAGCTTTGGAAATGAAGACATTTTTGTATAAGTTTTCCTATACTTAAACCTTATCGTTTCTTATTTATTTAAGATTTTTTTTTCATACTAAAAAGCTATACCAGACAAAACTCTTTTACACTCTCAAGAGATAAAAAGCAAACTTATATATTTCTTGATAGAATTATGAACTTGTTTTGGCGTTTTTGTCAACTTTTTAAAGCTAACAGAACTAAGAGACTATTCCAAATAAAACTGGCGTTACATTTTACTAGGTAGAAAATAAAAAATAGGTAGGTTGGGGTTTACAAAACCTTATACAAAAATGTCTTTATTTTTAAAGCTAAATCTAAATATAAAAAAATAAATAGGAGTGTTTATTTGAAAATTTGAGTTTTAACAACATTTCTATGCCAGTTTTCAAATGTATTTTTTGAACATCCTATAGAAGATTGATTTAATATTTTAGCGGAGTTTACTATCTCAGGACTTGCGTAATCAAATGACGAAAGGATATTTTGGAATGAATAGGTGTTTAGCCATAATTATTGTTTAATTTAAACATTTTTTAAATAAAATTGCAGACATTTTTGAAATGGTAAAATTTAGAAAAAAGCTTCTTAAAAAGTGATCTAAAATTCCTTGTAGAATTCAAAAATGTAAAAAAATATAGAGTGCTCTATTTAAATAAGAGAGTTGATGTTTACTACAAGCAGAAATGCCACATCTCTTAAAATATTTTACAAAGTTAAATCATCTTAGAAAAACTTTGCTGCCAGATTTTCAATATTATGCTAGCAGTATTTATTCAGTTATAGATGAACGCCCACTGTCGTGGGACACCTGTTTAGCGTGGATATCTTGTATTTTACACAAGTAGTGAAGTCAGAAGCGGTAACAATCGGTGTTCCATGGAAGACTGGCCGGGCGTTTTATATTTTTTTATGCTAATTTGTAATATAAGAAGTATTAGGATTTATGGTTAAATTTGTTTTAATCAAAATCATTGGTATTTCAAAAATTTAAAAAGTACATTTTCTTTCAGTGATATTTGTTAGAAGGACGAACGCGACATTAACCCAAAATAACTTATGGAAAATAAGAAATGAGAAAAAATTTACTAAAACTAAAGCTTGTAGGTCTAATAATTTTTTTGGGGGAATCTACATACCAATATTCCAACAGTCTTACAGAATTAATGTATTTTTTAGAACTTTTGCTGATTTAATTAGTGTAATAAAACTTATAAAACTTTTTTTTTAATAGATGATGAACACAGACTGTTTGCTATTAACAATTACAATTAATGTTTAGAAATTAAATTGGGAATTCCATAGTCATTAATTTGAATAAATCCATCTTTTTATCGTATTCCAACCAATTAAAATTTAAAACACTCTTTGTAACTTAAAGATAAGAAAATTTTTGTTACTCTATTCCACCTCAAGTGTTGTTTATTGATGATTTCTTGGACAAGCGGCCACAACCAATCGTTTTCGAAATTACGCAAAAATTATAATTGTTGTCTTATTATAAATTGACAGACATCTATGAAAATGAGATTTTTAGAAATTAATAATGAAGAAACACCTTTTCTAAGTCCATTGTCAAAATACCTGGAGTAAGTTTTCTGATCAAAAACTGTACTGGGCTTTAATCTAAAATATCCTAAAATGTTACTTTTTCAGATAATCTTTCTTTGGGACAAAACAAGTCAAGAAAAATACGTTTGATCATAAATCAGTTCCATTCACATTATACTTAAAAAATTTGCAATTTTTGTGTAGTTGGCAATATTATAACGACATGTCACATTTTTCTAGTAAAACTAGTAATTCATGAAAGAATTCATTTTATTTTAGAAAAATTCATCAGCTGTGTGGCTTAATTTTACTGAAGAATACAGACCCGCAGCTTTGTTGTTACGCCAATGAGTGAAATGGAAACAAACTTGTAGAGTAAACAATAACTGATAACACTAAACGTTTGATAACTTATAGTAGTTTAAACAAGGGAAATGTTAATCTTTGTTGCAACCTTCATGTGATTAACATTCTGAATGAAAAAGATCAATAATTGTACTAACAGTTAATCACCATTGGGATAAATACAACGATATATAAACATTAAAAATAAAAAAAGCTCAATAACCTAGATTTCTGTTTAATTCAAAAACAATCAAAATTCCTCAATGTTCGATTTTTCTCACCTAAATTGAAGTTATTTTATTGTTTCCTTTATCACCATTTGCCAGGCTTGTGTTAGATATATTTTATATCATATTTTCAATTTCTCAAAGCATTTCACATTTGAGACTGATTCACGGAATGAGTATGTAAGAAAAATATGCAACTTTTTCCTATTGATATCTTCCGTTTAATTAAATTTTTCTTAATTTAAAGAATAATAATTTTGACGTCAAATGACAGTAAAGGATAGAAAAAAAATTTTATGGTAGAATTCTGTCTGCAAAATTTTTTGAACGCTTCATAATAAACCATTCTGTGAGTATTTTAAACTTTTATCTAATTTTCACATAAATTGCAACCAAAAAAACTGCTATTATAACTTTTAAGACTAAAAAATAATCAAGCTGCACCTTACATGTGTAGAAATTCACAATTTATTGGAGATTAAAAATATCACAAAACATTTTTAAAACCTTTTAATAGCATATATTTACCGGTTATAAATTATATTGCATATCTAATACAAGTATCAAATAAATAGAATCTGACCTTTAGACAAATACAATTGATTGCGTTAATTGATTAGTTGATATTTTATGTTACCTGTTTTTCTGACAAAATTATTGTTTTTAATTTACAATTCTTAAATTGTCTTGAAATGTTAATTATTTTTTTCGTAGTTGTATTTTAAAACTAATATGAATCTGCAAATTCTAGAATTTGAATTAATATTTTACATTGTTCAATTTTCAATTCTTACATTTATTTCTAAAAATAAAACAAGACAAAATTGGAAGAATTTGTTGCTAAAAGCATAAAGAAAAATTGCTATTATAAATAAAATAAACATCAAACCGACGGAAAATGGAGCAAAGAAAATGTGTAAATGATCTAAACAGTAACCAGATCTGTCAACCCACAAGTTTTGTTCAAATCAAATCTTTGTGTATCATTTTCCTGTTATTTAAAATCCAAAACTCAGCTCATCTCTTGCTTTCTCGCGTTTAGATATCGGCAAATACACTGAATATTCAAAGAAATATTTACACAATGTTATTTTAATGAAGTCTTAAATTAGCAAATGCAAAATTAACACTTTTTTAATAAAACTTTTCTTTGTAATTCAAATTTTAGTAGAATGTTGTTGAGCTATCTGCATAACTAATAAAAAAGTAAAAATATAGAATAACTTTGTATTTCAACAACATAACTAATGGCGTCTTTGAAGACACTAATTTCTTTTTCTTTTTTTTTTTTGGTTATATGAAAAAAAAATACTCCGTATAGACAATCCGCAGACATTCGATAAAAGAATTTTTCCAAACTGAATTAAACACCAACCAAAACAATAATAATAAAACTTTCATTCTCTAAAAGAATTCTTTCAAACTTTTACCAAATCGTTAACCCCCATTGAGTAAAATCCAAACTTCCCCTTCCCTGGAAATTTTCATTCACCTCGCACATTCATCAACTCATCATCTCTCTCTTTTCCATCTCTCTACCGCAACACTGTTGACATTCTGTCTTCCACCCACACATCCCTCTTCGGTTCGTAACCCCCAAAATCCCCATTCCTGCAAATATCAATACACCGACTGTTAGTGCAACGTGGGCGCTAAAGCTCTCCATCCACCACCACGTGCCAGCAGGAAAAACGTGGGAGGACGCTTGCGCGAGCACGATACTCGTTTGTTTTACGAGCTCAACAACGATCATTCAGTATTCGGTCTGAAGTGACTACGAGTGAGTGTATTTGCGTAAAACAAGTGACAGTTGAACTGACAGTTGCACACGTGATAACGTAAGTTTTTGCCATTTATATCAAATTGAATTGGAGACTTTGTTTTTTTTAATTTAGATGCTAAAAATGGAAATTAATATATTGTGAATGGTTGGTAGTTGATTAAGTTTAATCTTCATTAATTTATTAATAATGCATGGATTATTTTTATTGCAGGATATTCTTATAAATAAAATTTATATTTTCGTACTAATCTAATCAATGTTGAGGAAAATATTTATTTTATTGGCTTAATTAAATTTCAACTGTTCAATTGGAACAATAAAAAGTATATAACAACTTGATGGAAAAATTCGAAAAATTCAAAATAAAAACTTTCGAAGTATGAAATTTATGAGATTATTTCAGTCTGACATTTATGTCACATTCTTCACATTTGAAGTGAAAGGATTTTGATATTGTATAGAAGAGAGTAAAAGCAAATTTAAGATTGTTACAGGGTGATTTATAAACTGGGAACATAATAAAAACCGTCAATAATTTCAGGATTTCATGGGGTTTAAATTAAGTACAGAAATTAATTTTGAGTTTTGTAAAACGGAATAGATTTTTTTTTTTCTTCAGACTACTGAAACATTTTAAACAGTTTAATTACATGTGTTCAACCTTCATATTTTTCTTAATACTCAATTTGTGAATTTATTATTGCCAACTTATAAGCCTGTTTAGCTTTGATCAAAAAATATTTTTTTAAATTCACTCAATTCAATGTTCCCTCAGCATTATATAATTATTAATAAAAAATTTAGTGTTATGATAAGCTAAAGAAATTACTGTGGGTTCTGATAAGTCTATACTTATTCTTCCGTTCTGAAAGTTTTTCATTTTCTTCAGAGTGAAATATTTGCAATTGCATAATCCTTATTAATACCTCCATACTTTTGAAACAAATGATAGTTGTAAGATTTTTCTACAAAACTGAATCTAAGTCATTTTTTTTTTCTAAAACATAGTCTAAATTTTAGTTTAACAAACAGTTGAACACAATTGATACAGGGCGGAAAGTCTTAGAAACTGTAAAGAATTTATACTTTTTGGCACCATTTTTAAATTGACTAGTAAAAGGCGCAAAATAATAAGACTTTTTCATCGAATTTCTCACAGTTTCTGCGATTTTTTCATCATTAGGTTTTGTGTATAAATATTTCACAAAAAAGGATAATCAAAATTTTATCAAGTTAAAGATCATGTGATTTCTTGTTTTAAATACACAGTCTTATTGCTTTGGCATCAACAATAAAATTTTAATTTATATATTTCAAAAACTTTCTAGAACTGTTACCCATATGTAAGCTAAATTAACTTTAAAACCGTTTTTGTATAATTCATAAGCGTGTCATCACTTTGATAACAATTATTTACTAAAGAGTGCAAAAGTTGCCCTTTTTCATAAAATGTTGAATTCTAACGATATAACAGACTTGTCAAACTTTCACTTAACAAATCGCTTTCCGTAATAAAAATTCAAGTATTGGACACAATTGTTATTCATTTATCTGATCGATCAGACCTAAATATTAATAACTAGTGTCACTATACAAAAAACACTAGTCCTTGAAATTAATAAAATCAAAACATTTTTACGTTTTATTGTTTATATTTGTAGTAAATGCAGAGGTTGCATGAAATATAGTTTATTTACTTATAAATCACATAAACAACATATAAAACACCTTGATTATAAAGCTACAAAGTTAATGATAACAATAATAATAATAACAGGAGCTTAGCTTTTTGTTGCAGAGTCATAAAGCAATTTACTGATTCTCTAAACCAGAAGATTATTATTATTAACTCGTATTACAAGTTTCCGCTAAAAAGAATTTCTAATTCAAAAAGTTTCAAAAGTTTATTAATTAAATGAGTTGGATGCAAATTTTGATTAAAAAATTATTCAAGCTATAGAAGAACTACTCCCACTTATAGTAAAACATCGAATAAATTAATTATATACAAAAAAAATATTTGGATAAATCATAAGTTGTCTTTTTTGCTGATTATTTTTCTTTATCATTTTTACTTTGATGACATTAATAAATTAATAACCCAAATATGATTAATAAAAATGGATAAGATTTTTACGTAATATAATTATAAATTATCTATTATTTCGGAAGCGTGTTTTGTTAGTTTCAAATAAATCCTTGACTTTATAAAAAAGACATAAGAAATGCCAAAATGTAAATTGCAAATTATGTCAATCACTTTAATTTAAAACTGGGATGTGGAACGAATTCCAAACAGTTTTAATAATAAATGTGTAGGTTTTGAGTACAAAATGTAATTTTCTCTTTGTATTTATTAATTGTTAAATTGTTTCGACAATGATAATAATAATTAAATGCCAACTGCTTTATACAAATATTTACATACTTCCATACAAATAATCAAAACTGATTAGAAGATAATTAATAATTCATAATTTTGGATTATGACAAAGGAAATGAACAATTAAAGTAGTGTTACCACTATCACCTTGAATCAAAACCCGCATTCGCAATTATAAAATATAAGGGAAAAATTAAACTAGACAGTGTGATGAACTGTAAATAATTCATCGATTTTTATTCAACTGACAATGAATATTCCTAGCCCGCATTCATGTCAAAAATAAATTCGAAATCGATACACTTTCACCCTAAAATGTTCATATTCTAAAGGATTTAGTTTTTTTTTTTTTTTTATAAACCACCTGTTGAAATATATAACGATCTGAATTTCAATTTATGGATTGGAACGAAACAATAAAAAGTTTCAATTTTGTTGCAACTTTCTTGAAAGATTATTGAAGTGGATTTTGTCACATTGATAGTTATATCTTGATTTTATTGTTTTATTTTGTTGATACGAGTTGATGCGAGTTCTGTTGTCAAGTTGCTGTAGTAGAAAAGCGATGAATCACAGGGGCTGACTTTTAGTTAATTACTCTTTTGTTGCGCGGATAATTAAGAGGAAAGGTCACATGGTTAAAGTGCTATGTTGATAATTTTGTCTTACTGGGTGTATAAAATAAATAGAGTTTCAAATTATTAGCTGCATTCAGCGGAAGTATCTTTTTAGTTAAATTTTAGTTAAATTAATGGAAAAGACTTCCATTTCCATACTTTTGTGCACTTTTTCACGGATTTTTAATAAAATCATATACTTGTTAACTCTATAAAACTGTGATTAAGTAAGAAATTATTCACAGTTGGTAGAAACTATACTGGCGGAACGGATATTTTCTTTTTTGTTAATAATATAATATTGGTCATTTAATAAAAATAAACTTATATAATGTTAGATAACAAAAAATTAATTTTAGACTTACTTAGAAATAGATAAGACAAATGCCTACTCTAGAAACAGGAAATATCAAAGTATTTTAAAGTTTTTGGCAATTGTTTTGTATCTAGATACTCAATCTTTGCGTCCTCTACAAATTTCTGCTTGTAATTGTTAGTATAGTAGAGGAAAGCAGGGGATTGAGATGTTATTTTTTATATGCAAAAACATTTTCTATTGTGTCAGTTTAATAAAGTATCTGAGTCAATTTACAAAACATATTAAATTGTCTTTGAGGCTAGTTTTCATAGTAGGTTAAGGATCAAGATTAAGGACTTGAAAATTCTCCATTTACTTTATATTTGTTAAGAGATTTAATAAATTTTTTGAAATCTCTATGTTTGACTGATTTTTTAAAATTATTTAGATTCTCTTTATTTTGATATATTTCCCAAATTATTCGAAGTTCGATTTTTTCAATTTTTTTTATTTTCATACAGAGCGATCCTAATTACGGAGACTGTTGCCCATAAAACAACTGAAAAATGTAGATGTTTTTTCTTTGCTATTGATACACGTCGATGTCAAAATTTTAGGGTATTTTAATAACAAAAAACTGTCAAAAGTGACAACAGGGAAATTATTTCTTCTTGTAGTGATACCTTCAGTCATTGTTTTTATGTAGTCACTCTTTGAATTCCTACAAGAATCCTCCTCCTTTCGAATTCTCAATACTCTTTAAATTCTTTCTTGTCAAGTTTTGAACTTTTCAAATGCTTAAGAAATTTTCTAGATTTGTTTAAATCTTCCACAACCTTATTTAAATTTTCTCGAAATTCCCAGAATATCAATATTTTTTGATTTTTCAATATTTTCTCGACCTGATTCATGAAATTTTTATAAAATAGACTAATTTTAAGTAAATTTACCAATTTCAGAAACTGACCCAAATGCGAACACCTTTCTTTTTGTTGCAATTTAGGAGAAATAAAAATTTTACAATATCTAGAATTATGGTAAACCGTCTTTTCTACCATACCAACTCCTTAATTCAAAGTTCACTGTCAACGCAGTCACAGAATAAACCAGATATGGTGTCGAAATTAGGTGAAAGTGGGGTTTGTCATACAAAAATATAAATAAATATTTTTTTACAAAATTGACTGTAAAACAATTAGTCAGTCTTGATCAGAAATGGTTATTTTTTTAAAATCAAAACTTATAAACGTCTGTGAATTATTATGAATTATATTAAATGAAATGTAGATTTTCTAGACTCTTTAAATATTTTTTGATTTTTTTTTTTTAGATAATTTTGGTTTTGAATATTTCTGGACTTTTTATAAATATATAAATAAATAAATAGGAGGAAATTAACTAAGATTCAGTCGCTCAAAATAAAGCTTATAAATTTAGTCATAACTTACTCCGGTCTTCCCTACCTATGGTCAATGGACAGTTTGCTTTTTGTCTATTTTTTGTGATTTATTGAAACGGTCGAGAGACTCTAATGTTCGACTTGATGGTTGATAATGTCAAGGTTTTACCTTCAAGAAAAAGTACAATTGCATTGACAAAACAAAAATCCAGCTATTTCATCGTTGTCAAAATTATCGTCAAAATATCTGATCTTTCATTGTGACTATTTCAGGATCAACTTCAGCTATTAATTTTTGGTATTTATTAATAAATGTAGAATAATTATTTTAATAAATTCATAGTTCTATTGTAATGGAATTTTGCGTAACAATGAACTTATTCTATATTACAAATTGATAACACAGTGTAATAAATGTCAAAGGATACATTATTAAAAACCACTTTGTTCTATAAATTAAACATTAAATTTATTCTACAGAAAATAGATTGATGCATTTAATTTTTGTAGTTAAGTTGTAACTCAGAGTTACAACTAAGAGACCAACCTCTTGGTTGAAATTTGGAATGGAATTCAAGAAAATTATACAATTTAATCGTTTTGGAAAATTTTCTAATTCGCTTATGAAATAGAAACAGATAAAATTATTAACATAAATGCACTACTAAAATATGCTGAAATCGTAGTTGAATAATTCTGTTCTAATTTTGAAAGCAATATCTTATTATAATTATTGTGTAATATATTTTTGTGTATTATAGAAACGAATGTCACAAAAAACATTTACGATCTTATCAACACTTTCTAATAAAGAAATGAGATTGAATCAGAATTAGATAATTAGCATTTAAAACGAATAAGAATGACATCTACAGAAACAATAACCTCAATAAAATTGTATGAAACAATAGTTTAATAATTGTAGTGACACAACAAAATGCAAAATATTTAAAATATTTTGAAAAAATTTTCCAAGACATTTGCATTATCGTGACTAAGACAGTTTAATATTGTTTCAAGCAAAAGGTGCAGCTTGTATCTTTTAAACTCTGTAAACCACAGAATTGATTAAAAAACATTCTATTTTTAACCAATCTTGAAAAATACGCGTCTCAAGCAGATAAAGAGTGTTTACAACGGAATTCCACTTCTACCGTTGATTGGGAATCACAAACTCCAATTATAGTCTTTATTTTTCAAACATTATTCATTTCCTATCTTTCTCTTTTCAACTAGTGATAAATTGTATGCATGAAATGTCGTTTGGTACCGGCTCCACCTTGGCCTATACGCCAGATATCTTGTATGGTAAAAATTCAACCGTTTAATTCCAACGACCCTGATATGGGTAATTAATAAACGATGGGAATGTTTCAGAGAATTTTCTTCATAAGTGAGGATGCTGATTATTGCCAGTTTCCCGATGAGTTTCCTTAGACTGTGAGAGTATTATAACACTTTAATGGAATTTAGTAATGCAATCAAGTTGAAACTCTTAAAGAAAGTCACTCTCTAATTGCAGCCACAATTTTTCTGATTTAATTTTTTTTTTTTTTTAATATTTGTAATTAAAATTCTTCAACTTCTTCATTATGCGCTTCAGAACTTTCAGATAGAAATCCATAAGTATAGCGAGAAAAGTTCAAGGAGTTATTAGGCATAAAAACAGTGCGAAACTTTACCATATTTGATACATTTATAATGTTGTTTCTATGCTTTTATGAAAAATGTCATTGCATTGGCTAAACCCATTTCAAAATTTCTCACATTTAAATGCAATTGCGACCTTAGAAAACTGAACTGTCAAAGACTGCAGGCAGAAAGAATTTTTAAATGATTTTCGTAGCTTATTGAAAGTGGATATAAAACTTTCCTTTGGATTTTCAACATTTAAAAAAAAATTTTTCAAGGAAACAATAAATATGCAAAAGTAAAGCAATGCAGAAAATGTCTAAATAACTTTATTTTGTAAAGAATGTATGCACAAATTCATCAGTAAATAAATTTTTAACGTAATAAAACAATTACGTAACAAAATTACATAATAATAATGGTAATATTTTCATTACCACATCACGCCACAATTGCATAATAATAGAAAAATAAATAGAAAAATGCAAGTGTAATTGTTTACGTCAAAATTTTTTTTAATGAGATTTTTCAATAAATCTCGTAATTTTTGATTAATTATAAATATTTTCTCAGATCATCAAATCGTCAATTTTTTTCTCAATTCAGTGAAACTATTTCATAATATCCATCCCTCACATTCATTACCAAAGTTATAATCAACAAAACTCTTTGGCAAATCATCTTGAAAAGGTTGTTTTACGTCTTTTATAAAAAAAAACCTTAATGAAGAATTTTTTTACCTTCTACTTTTTCACTAAAGCCTTTGAATGATAAGAAACTGCATTTGTTATAATTAAAAAAGCGCAAATAGTTAACAATGTTGATAAAAACAAAATAAATTCTATAAAAGTGCTACGAAATTATTTACGTATCCTTTAAAGTTTCAATTTTAACGAAGCATTTAAGGATTGTTATTATTAAATTGCAAAAAAATACGTAATTAAAGGGGTATTAAATGTGCCCATTGCTATTATGACATCAATTTCAATTTCAAGCTAAAAGAAGATATAAAATTTTAATTTTATAGTCGAATTCGCGATTTTAATCTACTTTCCCTTTTTTTATAGTAAAACAATTTTCCCATTCTGTTTACCATTCATTTCATTTAATTTTTATGTAAATGGAGTAGATGTCAGTTGTTCTTCCACTTGACATTTAACTCCACCCTTGCTATCGTTCCAATAAAAATACTTCGATAAAATCAGAAACCATCAATGTCGAAACAGAGAAAGTCTGTTTTTCTCTTTTTGAATTTAATCAATCGTTATCAGCTTCTCAATAGCACTATCTACATAAAATAATAATTAAATCGCGTTCTTTATCTTTTCTAAATTTTGCTTTTTATCTAGAAAGGTTATAACGTCATAATATCTCATAATAAAAAAACAACAGAAAACAGCAGGAGGTTCAAATATACTTGAACTTTTCACGAAGATAAATTCGTGCATAAATTGTTAAAAATTGGATAAGAATCGTCGAATAATTACACATTTGCATTTTTGAATTTTTATTAGTGTGGGAGATAGAAATGACTGACAAGTGTTTCAAATTTGATATTGATATTTTTTTGTACATTTTTGTGGTAAAGTCATTGGCACATAAATAAGTTAGATTTGACGGTTTCAACTTTCTAAAGTTGTCGGCTGTGTTCATACAAAGGTTAACACTTTCTTGATTGAGTTTAGATAAATTGGATCAGCTGTGATATTAATTGGGAAAAAATGAACGGAGTTATTGGACGACCTTGACTGCGAATTAATGATATGGAAAATTTAAAATATTTGCAATTTAGCCACAATTTCAAATGTATATCATCAATGTTTGATGCACTCATAAAAAACAAATAATTGTTTTCAATATTCATATAAAATTACTATATATTTTTTTTTTTTCGTAAATGTTATTTTTAGGGCAATAAAAGTAATAATAGCTTTATGTTTTTCCTGTTTTAATAACTTTATTTGCATTTATTTATCTATATAGAAGCCTTTTAGTTCTATTGATAAGTGTCTTTATAATAGTATCAGCGTTTTGTCACGAAATTGCCAACATTGTAATATAACTTAGCAATAAAATAAAGTGAAATTATTACTACTTTTTCTATAAGTCAAATTTATAAAATAAATTTCTCATAGGAACATGAAGTCAAATATAGTTTATAATTTGGATTATTAAGATAGATAAAAGTGACAATAGAATCTAATCTTTCAACAAATATTAATGACAAGGATATTCTATATAAAGATTAGCATTAATTCATTTTCATTTCAGTTTTGTAAAGGATGAAGTTTTGAGCAAAAAGTTTATCAAAATCGAAAAGCGTAATTGAAGAAAATTCACAATTATTACTGGTAATTCCATGAAGATAGATTTGAATTTCTAGTTGGGTAATTATAAATACATTAACTATTTTTGGTACAATAGATCCTAGAGGCAGAATTTTTCTACTGCAACCTATTAAAATTTCTATAAATTTTTTCATACATTTCAGAAGTTACTATTGTTTTGAGTCAACACAAAACCAATGAGGAGGGACGGTTTCACATCTATTTTTCAAACTTTTTGGAAACTGCAAAACAGTTTAGCTTTTTCAACTTTTATAATTCAGTTTTTTTTAATGATACTTCTAATGTCCTGACGTAACATCATTAAGATTTTTGGAAAAAAGTATATATAAATCGTTCGACATTCATTGATGATCAAATTGGAACGCAAAAGAATGTCCTTTTGATATTAAAACGTAATAATTTTTTTAAGACAGTTAAAGTAGAGGTCTCAAGTCAGCCTTTTGCATTGATTTTCATTCTCATTTATGAGTGACATCAAACTATTTCTCTATATTCAGTAAAATAAAAACCATATTCTCCAAGTGTTTTGTATTAATTCTACTGAATAAATATTTGCTCATCCAATAATAAAAACTTGTTTTCTTCAAATATCTATTTACTACGCTGTCTCATAAGTATCCTGTTAACAATTTCAAAGATATCAGCTTTTAAACGAACTAAAAATCTTGAATTTTCTCCGCCATTCTTTTCTCGTCCAAATCAGCTAATTCTTAATTGTTTTTTTTTTTTTTTGTTTCAATCGTCGGTTCTTTGAACCCAAAATCTGCACTCAACAAGTTTTGCAACGGGATCTTTTTTACGTCAGCATTACAATCCAAAAAGAACTCTCTTAAATTTAACATTTAAGTAACAATCTCGAAATGACTTTCTCTAGTAATTAACTTGCTAGACCAGACTAAAACCAGACTGTGAAAACAAATAAATTTGGGTGGAACCATGATATGTTATAAATATATATTTAACAGTCGAGATGGATTTCGTCACTAGAAACCGGATACAATAACGGATAATAAGGAGCGGTTGTTTCGTCAATTTATTAGCTTAAAACTGCAACTGATTATTAAAGGATAAAATGATCGAGAGGAAAAAAATCGACGTTTTGCTTTGGGTGTAGCTGGTTTTGAGAACTGGTCTGTGGGGAAAAGGCCACCATTCTGTAAATTTAGAACAGTACACTTACCTAACCGGATACGTTTAATAACACGAAATTATCGGCTCTTCGATACAAAGAATGGAAACTCAAACAATCTCATTTACACGATGATATTCAGAATGATTAACTGTAATTCAAGAGTTGAAAACGGCAGCTAAGAAAACATAAAAATTTTGTTCTTTGCGTTGTATCATTTGAAAAAAAGTATTTCGTCTAGACATCCATTTTTTTTCCATTGACACACTCTGTATACCAGTGCATTTCTCTCTTTCTCACTCCACGTGTTTCCTCCACATACTTTTCAAAGTCACACGACGTTAACTGTATATTTAATAAACACTCCTTGCCTTGCTGAAGGACGTCGTCGCCACGCCTATTACAAAACCGTTAGTTTTTGGATCAACCGGAATTAAATGGAAAATGACGATAACAAAGAAATTTTTAGTTTACTCAATTACATTTCAAAATTTGCTATTTTAAATTGAAACAGAAAAAAAAATTGTAGGCGTTATCGGGGATCGAAATGAAAATTAATTTTCTAGCAATAATATTAAATCTTAGAATTGTGTTTGGTTTTTATATTAGAAAGTTTCAATTTCAGCCAGGAGTAATTATATTAGTACCTTGTGGTTAATTAAATGGGTTTCTTACATTGATCACTTTCATTTTCGTGTGAATTTAAAATGGAATATTATTACTCATTTGGTTTTAAAGCAGTGGCAATGACGGATCATACTTTGCTTTTATTTTTTTGAAAAGATTAAAACTATTTTGGTGGGATTAAAATCCTTAAAACCGTATTAAAAGGATTCAAAGTTTAAATGACTGTTTATGCTTAAGTCTTTAATTTTATATTATGCAAAACACCCAACAAATCCAAAAAACTGAGATTGTTGCACTATTTGACTACTTCTAACGGTAATTTTTAATAAAGTTGTTGTAAACAAATTAATAAATATTGTCTGATAGTATCATCATAACTGTATTTAACAAGATTATTCAAATAAAGTTGAATTTAAAATTTTTATATTTTGATTGACTATTTTGGAAATTTTTAGTGCATTAGCAATACAAATTCATAATGAGGTGAACTACCTTGACAATTTTTTCAATAATTGACATTAAAGCGAACTTTAATGGCATACTTATTAGTGGAGGAACGAAACTTGTTTTTTAATGTTAAGGGAGTAATAAACAATGTTATATTCAGTTAATATTAAAATGCAATGCGTTTACGAGGTTATTATCGAAATTAACATAATGCATGTCTGGGTTTTATCATTTTATTTGATTCAGTCATTTAATCAGGTGCTTAATTTAAACGCTTAAGGTAAAAAATTTCAAACGTTTTTTTTGTTTGTATTTTGCGAAGTTTGTATTCAAGTAATCAGGCGAAAAAAAATTAAAAGTTATCCACTTTATCTCATTTTTCCTACTTCCTCGATCCCCAATTCGAATAGCCTCTAATTGCATTTTATTTTTGTTATAAGCCCTCAATTAGTAATTTGTTAGGAAGCGTCTGACGCGAAAATTATATTAGTGTCCGCTTTCATTGCGTGAATATCGATTCTGTCTCGTCTTAACTCTAATCACTCCTGTTGTACACAACAGCAAACAACAACAGTATGCTGTCGGTATGATGTCAATTCGTTGTTTTTAACTTTTCCGTCATCACATGACCATCTCTAAAACATTCAAGATCCTTTGAAGGCGACTGGGGACTAGGATTAAGGACGAGCTTCTTCTGTATTCCGACTGTATATGTCAGCTTTTAGGATTTGTTTCTTTGGTATTTTTACATCACAAAGATGTTAGAAGACCTACGTAATCATTCTTGATGTGTGTTGCGCCTACGTTGTTCAGACTTACAATAAATTCAATGGCGAGGATAATCTTATTGTTATCTTTGATTCTGTATTGGAAAAATAACGATGCTTATGAATTTTTTTTATTTACAGGAGTTCAACAGGAAGAGAGGTATACGGCCTCTGGCAGGCAAACTCTACAGAGGTAAATTTATTTACTTTACTTTTTCCAACGGAAAACTTAGTAAATATTTAGCTCCGTACCAAATTAATCTTTCAAAGAAGCTTTAAAAATTGTCTTAATTAGAAATGTACTGTAAAGGTCAGATTAGGAACGAATTTAAAAAAAAAAATAAAATTTTGTATAGAAAGTGAAGTTTATTTCGAATTGAAACATTCAACATTTCTGATCGTCTTAATTAAAACATTTTCCGATTGAGTAGCTAAAAGGAGCAAGAGATTTATATTTTCTAAGTTTCTTTCATCTTTAAACTACTGTTAACTTGTCAGTATAAAACTATCAACAAATCGTATGTCAACTTATAAAGAAATACATTCCTCTGTTAACTGTTTATAAATCAGAAATCTGTTGAAATGAAAAGAATAAATTGGAAATTTATTAGCAATGTGTTAAATGAATGCTCAACTCTAATAGACGACAATTTACGAGTTGACCTGAAAGGTAATTAAAAGCAAGACTGAAAGTAAAACTGATGTAACATTACACCAAGGTATATACTTAATTACATTGTCACAAACTTAACTAAAATTTTAAATTAAAAATAAATTGAAGCTAATTTCTTTTCATATAACAACGAATGAAATTCCTAATTATCGTCACATTTTGCAACAAAAATTCATAATTACTTTTTACGTAATTATCACAAATTTACGGATATTAAGATACCAACTCGTGTTAAGAATTCCTTTTGAAATTGGAATTTAATTCCAATTATATTAATAACAATATAAAAGGAATCGAAGCATGAATAGATTTTTTATTATTTGCATTATGCAAAACTAATGTTGAAAATTTAGGTTAGAGTGTTCTAAGAAAGAAGCAGTTATACAATCCGTTTGAGTTTTTAATTTTTTAATTATAGAGCTCGGTATAATTTAACATAATTGAGATAACATAATTATATAGACTGGCCACAAAAAATGATCTAAATGTCTTTTGCATCACTGTATTTTGATATTGAAAATTCTGTCATTTGCCAGAAATTTGTCCGCTTTTTTATACTTTGCATATCTGTCATAAACACTACTTTAATATTCATTTTTCAAGCTCGTTTTCTTTTATTTTTTAATCTAATTGTGTCGTTATCGAGCGATAAAAATACATTTAAAACGTTATTTTGTTCCCATTTTCTTATGTCGTTTTGTATTGTAATTATACAAGATTTCTGATATATCTGAAAGATCTGAACATTTAAATAAAAAGAAAACATCCTGTTTGCATTAGTGACACACATTCCAATAAGAAAAGGCTAATTAATAGATTTTTTGTAAACTTTCGTTTTACTATCAAAAAATCTTTCTAATTTGTATTTCGTGAGCTTGTGATTGAAACTCTACAAATATTATCTTCCAGTCAACATCGTCTATTTGCAGTCTCAATATGTCAAGAATCCGATTAAACGTGATTGATTCCAATAGTTAGATACAATTCGTGTAGGTTCAGTAAATATTGGAAAACAATAAAATTAATATAAACTGAAGTTAGCTAAAGTTGTCAAAATTTGACAAATGACGTTTTAAATGTCAACGACCATAACCTTACAATTGCTACAAGAATTTATTTCTTTTGCTTTTGCTTATCTAGACTAAGCGAAGGCCGACTTTACTGAACGACCTTTCTTTTATTGTTTCTTTTTGTTAAACCGTTAGAACACGTGCGACAAATGTCAAAATTGACATTTCGCCATATTGAAATTAGAATTTCCGCTACGTAAATGTCATCTATGTGGAATGATAACTGAATAGATTGTTACGCTATCTATAAATAAGTGTAAATAAAATTAAAATGAAAGTTGTAGGTATTGAAAGTAAAATGATATTTGTTAATGTTTTATTTACATAATAGTAGCCAAGTTTACTTAACACAGAAAGGTTAAACAAAACAAGAGAAAATTTCATTAATGGAGACATTTAAATTCCTTTTAAGAATTTTAAATATTTTTTTCTGTTATTGAATATTAGATAATTTGATAATTAGATTTGTTACATTTGGCTAAATCTAAGGCCATTAATTTATTGTTGGAAATATAGAAAATATTCAAGGCTGTCAAAAAAAAATATAATTAGGAAAAATGATTTGCTTTGAACTGAATTACGACCTTGCATTATGGATGTACGCTTTTATCATTCGAAATTATATGTTCCACAGCTTTACAAATATAGTTTTTTGTGTTACATGAAAGTGATATGACGTTTTGAGGATAGTGTAAAAAATTTGAATGGTAATCACGCTTATATGCAATTAGGAAAAATTGCCTAACCTTCGGTGAAATGTTTGGAATTTAGAATGCAGAAGGTTTTAATTAGACAACAAATTTCGCGGTTGCGAGGTCAACAAAAATTTCAAGAATGCCGAAAAAAGTTTAATGTTTTATCCCGAAATAATCGCCCAACATGATTTAAAAATTACCGTTTTATTAAACAAAAAGATGCACAGATTTTCATTCACTTCTAGTCTTCAACAGCGTTTCTTTTTCTGCTGTTAATTTCTTCATCACCTTTCTCCACCACTTTCTCTGTTTTTGTGTCTAGTCTCTGGCTTGTATTGTTTCAAATTCCATGTTCATCTCATTTTCCCTCGTCCAGCGTTTGATTTCTCATCCTCATATAATCTCCTATTGTTGCATCACAACTTTAGCATCAAATTTCCGATGACAATGAACCTGCAAACAATTTGTGCAGAAGCAGGAACTTTTCAACAATAGATTTACAAAAGAGTAAGACGTCAAGAAAGTGGGGGAGGCAGCAAGCATGGCTCCCAAATCGAACTGACCGACCTAGATTTTTACATTGCCATTCACCATATAACGGGAGAGCGCAAAATTCTTTAAAACTCGTTCCAATAATTCAGTTCAGTTTCACTCGGTATCTTGGCGTGTGTAGTGACGTTAAAAAATGTGCAAGAAATTGAGAATTAGTACAGTGTAAAACAAACTCATCCGGTAGGCAAAATTAAAGGTTTTTTTCAAAATTTACACCAGTTTCCAGCTAGATTAAAATTGATATTTTTCATAGAAAACGAAAACATTGCACGAATATAGATTGAAAATTACTAACTTAAGTTGGGCGTTCGGGAATTTTCAAGAGGTTTGCCACGCTTTGAATTTCAATATTCTTTCAAGCGTCTTTCCATCAAAATAGTCAAATTCGATTTTGAGAGTTTAATATTCGTTATTGGTAGTATAAAAGATAGAAAAATAAAAAATTTTAAATTTTCGCAAATTTGTGGTGATTATCGAATCGATCCGCATCACTAATTACAGTTTTCGAGAAAGTTATTGTGCTATTACAAAATCTTTCACTTAGAAAGTGATATATTAATGTTAATGTAAGCGTAGACAGTAGACAAAAAATGTAAAGGTCATGCGATTTCACGAAATTCGCTGGGCCATGACCACGTTTAAAAGAAGATGAGAGAAGGAATGGAGAATTCCAGAGAGAAAGCAACGAAATTATTCAGAAATGTGATTTTGTTACAGACAAATATAACAAGAGAATATTCAAAATAAAATAAAAACGAAAACTTTCGACGTTACAATTTTTAAAACAACAAAAGTAATCTTTGAAAGAAGAATAACAATTAAAAGCGGATAATGGTTCTTTCTTCACCGAAAATTTCCAAATGTTAATGAAAATTTCAAATTTCGTTTCTCACATAAATTAAATATTATCATCTGGTGAATCGCGCCACTTAGTGCCCAGAGATGTCTGTCTTTGTGTTCCAGATATTCTCACAAAATCTCATTTTACATGTCTACTTGAATTCATTTAAAAAATCCTCTTTTCAATTTTATTCATTAGTTATTCATGTATAAATGGCGTTAAAAAACTTAGTACTGTATATAATCTAAAAGTTTAAAATTTACGTTTGTTTTTATTGGTTTCTGTTTCAAGATTGAAGCTTTTATTTCTCCAAATGTTTATGTTAATTAATTTACAATTTAACATAAGAATAAAATCAATATAAATGATCTAAAATGAGTTAAACCGTATTTTTTTACTTTTGATATAAAAACTTTTTTTTAGAAGCGTTTCAATGCTCTTTAAAAAAGCTTCACCACTGAAAAGCTCGCTAAAACGCATCCACGTTCCTCTAGTCTTGAAGTGTTTTTTTAATCGTGACTGTGTATGAACATCGCTTACTTATCGCCAAATGTTTACTGCTCGAAAATCTGCTAAAAGAAGAATGAAGCTTGTTAATTCCAATGGCCAAAATTTTCGTTTTCGATTATTAGAAGAGTTTCATCAAAACAATCATTCAATATGTTGAATTTTTAAACGCAATCAACTTTAATCATAAAAATGAAATCATATTATAGTCACAACAGAAAAATCATTGCCATTGAAATCTTGAAATACAATTAATTGAAATTTTTTTCTATTTTTGTCCAATTGATTCCTTAAGCAAGCTTATCGAAAATCAAGTGCTAGAAGTTTTTAGTTTTGCAAGATTATTTAAGCAAGTCAGAGTGATTTTTTTTCTAAAATTATCATTTTTTGTCTATTTTAACAAATGATTATTGTTTGAAATATTCTGCTTTTACTCGTTTTCAAATTGGAACAGTTTTTCAGTAAAACCAATCACAAAAAATCGTAAAATGCTTTTTCCAATTCTATATATAAAAGTCCTCATTTTGTCTATCAAATCTTTTAAATAAAAGGATGAATAAAGTGAACCGAGACAGTGAATAAAATACTTATAGCAACATTTTATTCACACTGTTATTGACAACGCGAATAAAATAAAATAAAATGTTGAAAACATCGTTATTATGGTTGATGATTTTTATTCATACTAATAGTACATTAAATTTCGTGAATAAATTACCTAAGAAGTCGTTTTTTTTTATAAAATTGGAATAAATATTGTATGGTACACGTGAATAAAAGCATTTTATTCACTAATACCCTAAATAGCTATTTAAATTTTTTCATCCTTTTCCATTTTTTACTAAACAAAGTGATTTTTTTCAAAGCAGTTATTCTGGGTATTTTGGAAAATATGTCACAAGAAAATAATTTTTGCTTCTACTTTTGAAATTTTCACATCTTAGATATTTTAATTCGAGTTTTTCATTAAAGTTACAGAATAAAATTTTACTATAAAGACAATCAGTATAGTAATTAAAATTGTAAGAACGACAGAGAATACAAATTTCAAAAGTACACAAAATCCGTTCTTTGTTAAAATAAATTGGTGGGTTTTTTGAAATTTTTTACCATTTACCACAATCCAAATGGGCACCTATCCTATCGCTTTTAAAATCAATGAAAAAATGGACAAATACCACATTAAAAACCAAATTAAAAATAGGTGAAACAGGAAAAATCAGTGAGATGTGAGAAATGGTGGAGCTTTCTTAAAGCTTTCGGTGCCTCATTGAGTTACATTAAAACATTCATTAACAAAACAAACGAAATAGAATATCAAAATCATTAAAAGAATCATCTGAAAATGAAATTGAAATTGCTAAAATTTCCAAATCAACAACCGCTGATTACATCACTAAAAAGTTCCCTTCTGTTGATACTTCTTCCATGTTTGAACCAATTATTGCTACCATAACTTAGCGACAATTTTTTTAAATTTATTTTATTTTTATAAATTGCCTTTTTTAATGTAAGTTGAAATTGTCATAATAAAAACAAATAAGTTTTATATAAAAATCATCTATGGATTTCTTGGTTAAAACGCTTGAGTATTTTTGTTTGATCTTTGACTTGTTATAAAATTTTTACTTGCAATCTTTGGACAGATTTAAAAGTGATTACTCTAGGGGCATAAATTCGAATTATTTTTCCCATCTATAAAAGTTTCTTAGTATTCTAAAATATTTATTTGGAATTCAAAAATCAAATTTCAAAATTTAATAGACAAAAATTAAGAAATTCAAAAACCAGTTTAATTTTTTTCTAATTTTCCTTATTTATTAATTCGTTGTACTATAACCAAGTGTTCAATTTGTCTGAATCATTGTCTCCTTGTATTCGTTATCTAAATGAAGCAATTTGAATTTTTTCCAATCAAAACCCACTATCCCAGTCGCTTAATTATACTTATCATACAAACAAATATAAGTCAATGAATTCTAACACTGATTGCGATAATTAAACAAAACAAAATATTAATAACTACTCTTTTATTGTCAGCTCAATTTTAATTGAAATTCAACCATCGTTTTATTAAAATAAACATGTTTCATTTTATTAACGCTTATAACAAGGTAACAAGTAAATTGTCCGTGTGTATGGTGAAGTAGGGTAATTTCATAACTCTTGACATTTTATAAATGAAAGTCTTATTTTATTCAATCACACCGTATAAAGTAACAAGTAGTAACATCATTATTAACTTGTACTAAATTTTAACATATATATATATATATTCAATGGAAAAAAAATCATTGAGTAATTGCTTAAAAAATTACAAGCAAAGCAAACATAAACCGGAAATGTTCCAACCGGATTTCAACACTGTTGAAAATTTCATTAAAAAATGGCAAATTTGTCTCTATTTTAAGAACTAAAAAAAATAAATTTAAAATGTTTTCAATTTTTGTCATAATTGTATCGAATTTTTAATTAATTGAAAAAACATTTCATTATTTATTAAACTGTTTCGAGTCGTTTATTTGCGGCAAATTATCGTCTAAAAGATACCTTAACAAGTAATAAACAGCAAACAATGGTCCATTTCCCATTTAATCGGCAATAATTACTAATAACGGTCTTTATACAATATGATATATTAATAACTTATTGTTTCTTTTTATTTTTAGAGTAGTATAAGCCAGCATCATGCGTTCTTTAGAGCTGTCAACTCCTTGGCAAGAAGAAGAAGATGTCGAAGTGGAGGATCTCGATTTGGGTAAACATACGATGAATGGAAGAGATGACTTAACAGAGTCGAGTAGCGACGAAGCGACCGGAAGAAAACGGCGGAAACATGGAGGTATGAGGATGCTTAACAGTTAACATTAAAGCAATAGAAAATAGAACAAAATAGTATTTTTTTTACAAGAAAAATTCAAAATTTTTAATTAATTACTGAACGATTTCATGAGCATTTTTCTTAAAATTTTGTTTTTCTCTTTTTTAGTGGAAAATCTATTTAATTCTATTTTACTTGGAAAACGTAGGAAGTTGCTTGTGAATGCAAAGATAAATAACATCTGCATAATATTTGCTTTTAAAGTTAGGTATTTGTGGCGAATAAGAAACTTTAATATTTCGAATAAAACAAGCAATAAAAAATTGAAATGAAATATTCACCAGACTTTAAATGAGCATTGATATTTCATTTCAATTGTTTTTTATCGCAATAGAAACAATACAGAAACATTCCAAAATTCTAAAATTATTCTGCTTTGCATGAAGATTTTGAGTTCCTCTTTTTTTATTTTTGGAATTTCACATAAAACCTATAGTCCCTCTTTTTAGTTTTTCTGATGATCCATATCTAGCTTATAGTGTGTCTATATTTCGATGCCCACCATTGGTATCTCAGTTATCAGAAGAGATAGAGCAACGGTTAATAGGGATTGTTTTGCAGAATTCAGTGCTCAAAATAAATCTCATTTAAAATTTATTCCTATTCTTCTCAGTTTTGAGATATTTTTAAAGAACTAACATTTGCCGGTTTCAACTTTTCTTAATTACTCGATAATGCTTCTTCCGACCTCTTTCAAATTATTGTTAAGACACTTTTTTCAAATAAGTTTATTAGTGCTAATAAGAATCCCCGATTTTTATTTGTTTCCGATTTAGTAAATCTATCTTTTTTTTTTTGTTATGAAAGTCATATTTTCATATATTCAAAAATGATGACATGATAACACCAAAAAATGTGTTTTATAAAAGTGTCTCAACAATGTAAAAATTTGAAAGTAGCAACATAAGCGTTATCGAATTATTGATAATAAATAAAATCGGAAAATTTCTAAATAAATTTGAATTGAGATTTGTTTTGAGCATCAAGTTCTGCAAAATATTCCCCTTAACCGATGCTCTATCTCTTCTAAAAGTGAAGATTCACATATTTTGATTATTTAATTAAATTATCTTCTTTACAATTTTTAGATTATGTTTATTAAAAATAAGCTATGTTGCTAGAATTCTTTATTTAAAATCTGTCAAAATAAATTTCCAAAATTTGATTATTAATTTGAAGAAAAGTCAGCATTTTTTTTGTATAATTTTGATTAATCTGAAAATAAATTGACAAAACGTTAGATACTTTTTCTCTACTGATTTTCTGATCTGCTGTCAACCCGACGTGGACCACACAAACCCAAAAAATTCTAACAAAAAATGGAAGCGCATTCAAAATTTAGGTGTAAGACATCTATAAAGAAAAATTAAATTTTCGGGTCATTTTTGAAACATTTTGAACACTTTATAGGGTTAATTTTTCAGTCAGATTTACTGTCCTAAATCTTGGTTTAAAATTATAATTTACCATTGTAAATTCGAACATAAGTAATACAAAATCAATTCATCTCATCTAATCATACTTTGTTTTTCATATTTCTAAGACTGCAGTTGCAATCATGTAACAAAATATTTATAAATAGAAAAACAGTAAAATAGCGAAGAGCAAAAACAAGATAATCCTGAAAGTATGAAACTTTGTGCTTTGAAATATGCAGAATATTCATTCGCCTTGCTTTATTGAGTTCCTTCTTAATTTGCAGATCTCCTAGCTTCGATAGCATGCAGCTGAAACCAAATTTCCTCAACTAATTAACCTTATTCCATTAATTTTATTGTTTTTGTGTAACTTTAAATAAAATTAAATTACATTGAAGCAAGTGTTTCAAAATTATATTTTGTATTTTTTGCAGAGAATTATAATTGAGTTCACTGTAAATTATTATTGCGGATTCTGTACTATTAAGTGTCATTAGCATTACATTAGCACCTTTTGTTTATATCATATAAGGTGTGGCAAATAAGTCGAATTCTTAGTATAGATCCGTTATCACCAAATGCTTACTTATATTACACCATCCGTTTGACAACTAATTTATCTAAAAACGTTACATATTCTTTGTTTCTGTGTCTTTTTTTAAGAAGAGACTGAAAAGAATTATTTATTTTTAGGTAGTGCGTCTAGTGGAAGTGCGTCAAGCGGCACGACGACAAGGAGGAGGAAGTCTTGCATAAGCGCGCGAGAGAGAAATCTAAGAAGACTGGAAAGTAATGAGAGAGAAAGAATGAGGATGCATTCACTCAATGATGCGTTCGAGGTATGATGAATAACATATAAATTGTGCGTAGATAAGGATAGGATAACATTTGTACTATAAATGTGTTTTAATTAGTTTATGAATTTTTCAATGGATTTTCTTACAAGTATTGATTTTATATGCACTTGATGAGTTTCTTTTATTTTACAGTGAGACTTTAATTGAAAAGTGTTGTTACAAGATGCAGGATGACGTTGTATGTTGAGTTATAGATAAATTTTATGGCTAATAGAAAAAAAAAGTTATAGTATCTCAGAAGCTAATGCAAGCATTCTAAATTATCTGAGCTCCTGATGAATGAATAAATACCTAATTCAAAAGAAAATTTGTTCATTATCTGACTTCAGCTTGTTTGAGTAAAGACTTCACATTGTACTTTCAACCACTTTGATGTTATTTTTAGACAAGATGTAGAATTTAACAATTTATTGCAATTTTCACCTCAATGGTTGCTTAACTCTCACCAAATTCCTGCAGTCTTTGTAGATATAAATAATAGGATTTCTAGATTTGTGATCAAAAGGTTTACAATTTTTTTTAAAAGTTTGTGTTCAAAGTTTTTGGTAAACCTAATATTAGCAAATCCATGAAGTCGGCTCTAGAAATCTTAAGATACAACAACTAAATAACTGATCCTTCTTTTAACGTTATTAAAATTTTTGCTGGAATATTAATTTTTCTTCCCATCTTTACCGAACTACAATTTTTTGTGGCATTTTTCATCAATGCATCACAATTTTTTTTGGTAAAATATAAATTCTCGTCCTTATTTTTTATGGATTACGATTTTTTAGTTGATAATTTTTTCATGCTTTTGTTAAGATATTTTTTTGACATTTTTGTTAAAATATCAATTCTTAGACCAATCTTTTGTGCCATTTGTGTCAATATTTCGTCCTACTTAATGATTTTTCATCAGAATAATTTACAATTTTCGTCTCATTTTCATAAGTAATACCACGAGTGGGTATGAAATTGCCGAAAATTTTAGATCTCAGATACGAATATTTGTTTTGGCGCATAACAAAGACGAGTATCTGAGATCAAAAAATTTCCTTCCACAAGTTGTATTTGGCTAGACAATTCAATGAACAAAAAATTGGTAGAAATTTCTATCGGAAATTTTTAGCGGAGTAACCACTAGTGAAAATTGCCGCTTAATACAAACGTTATTGGTCTATTTTGAAAAATTGAGTTGATAATTTTGAGAAAATGTGAGTTGAATCGTCATTAAAATACAACATTTTGGAATAGGTAAGTTTGAGAGAGACAAGTGTCCCTTTTTGCTCCTTGAGCGGGCGCCCATGAACAAGCCACAATTTTTGTTTAGACGGCTTCGTCAATCATTTTTTTACTGTCAAGTTTGTTAAAAAAATTATAAATTTTACAAATCGCCAAAAATAAATCTACTGTCCGAGTATTATCAGATATTTTATTTATTCTCTTTATACCAGCTTCAAAATATTTATTTTTAGATCTTTTATAATGAAATGACTAATTAAAACTAAACATTATATATTTTTAGATTTTATTTCAATTAAGTAAACCTCTAATTAGCTGGCGTGTAAGCGATTTCCGCTTACAAAATTTTTGTTTGCCTACTTTTATCACATTCTGAATGAATATATATTTTTATAAATTGTTACTGGGTTTAATTTACTTTAATTCCTAAATTGGCGATCTGTTCTTTCTTTTGAAGTTTTTGGCATTTTATCCATCTCAATCTTCTGCTTTAGTTTTTGGAAATATTCATAATCAGACTTTTGAATCACATTTTTGTGTCATTTGATTTTAATATCTACCATAATTGACTTAAAAAAAATGGAAAAAATTCTTCTAATCTCAACATGAACTTTTATATAAACTCAATTGATTTTATGTCTGAGAAAAATTATTTAAAAAATTACAATGCTCAAAAAAACGCAGTATAGGCAACCCATTAAACAAGTACGCCAAAATAACAATATTCCGGCGATTTGAAATATTATCAAATTATCAAAAAAGCATTTCTGCCTTTTCATTTTGTCACTGTTTGTACATAATTAATGTATGACATTTAAAAATTTCATCATTGGCATACCTCTAACGTGTAGTTTATCAAATGTTTAAAATATCAGTTCTAAATCATTTGCATATAGAACAGGCTTCTGTAATTTATGTCTTTACTTGTAAACTGTAGTTAAAAAAAAAGTAGTTCAAGAATCCAGCTCCTCCCATACACATTTCACGTTTTAAATAATATCTCATTAATCTTTCCTCTTCCAGCAACTGAGAGAAGTAATACCCCACATTAAAATGGAACGCAAACTATCAAAAATCGAGACACTAACATTAGCCAAAAACTATATAATGGCATTAACTAACGTCATATGTGAGATGCGAGGCGAGGAAAAACACTACACGTAATAATAATTTTACATTTCTCTCAATTGCAATTTAATTATGATTGAATTTCAGATTCCAAGATGTGGAAGAAGATAGTACTGTAGAATTAGAAACGACAGAAGAAAGCACGAGAGAGCAAAACAACAATTCAATGTTTCAACAAAATCTCGAAAACCATCAAGAAAATGCAATGGTTAACACGCGCTGAATCCGTATTTATTCATTAAGTGATTTTAGATTTAGGATATGAATCATTCAAACGTGCAGCTTTGAAAATTTCAATTCGAAGAGATTGGCGCTACGAAAGCGGTGGAAATTTTTATTTTGGGAAAAAATTATAATTACTCTAGGCAATTTAATGACTTAATGAATGTGCATATCTGTTAGTAATTAGGCCTACGATGAGTGGTTGTAATTTTCTTGATAAAGCAAATGTGATTTAATGTGCTTCCGTGTTGTGTCCGTGAATGATAGATGTATATAGTAAATTTCTCTAGTTACGTAAGGTTAAAAAAGACATTTATTTTTAAAGAAAAAGTATAAAGGAATGTGTTAAATTATTTTATATAAAATAATTACTGTACCTTAGATGTGTTAGACGAAAAGTGTCATTTTGTTTCCTCAAAAATTTAGGAATCGCAATGACATACACAAAGTTACCTAAAGAGAGGTTCAACCTCAAAATACTCTTTTTAAAAGTTATGCTCAAGAATGGAATCGACAGAAGCAAACTGTTCACAGACTGTCAACGATAGATTAGTTTTGACTTTCCTCTCAAAGTGAACTGTTTGTAAGGAAACGAAGCATGAAGTTCCATACGCAAATGTGATATTGTAGAAACTTGCACAAGTTTTAGTTATATAAAATATTAAATATAAAATATATTTTATGACTTGTATTAAGTGTATTCTTGTAAAAATATTACAATGAAAGTACATTCAAATATGTAGAAAATATCAAATAAAATGTCAGGAATCTTCAATCTATTTCTCGTTCCACACTTTTTTCACAACCTGGAAACAAAACACAAACATCAATAACAATTTTCTATAAAAATAATGACTGGAAATTACTAGAAATTATTTGAAATACAGTTTTGGTGTTATCTTAAATTAGCAGCAAATCGGTACATTGTGTTGATTTACCTTATTTAGACATCAAGAATCTAGCTTTCTTGTTACAATGAACATTACATAGACTGGACGTTCGATAAAAGCGGCAAGCGATAACTTTGTTAACATTTTTATGTACTGATCAAAAAAAATTTTAAATGAAAAACTTCTTTTTTTTAGATTTGTCGACGTTTCTTCTAAAAACGATCATTTTCATACAAATTTCTAAATATAGTACAACTTCGAGAATTCGGTCACTCGGATGGTCTTACATTTGGGACACTCAATTTTCAGTCTCTACAGTTTGGACAAAATGTGACTATTCATTCTCTACGTTTTTAAAATTTGTTCTATTTCGTAATTTAAAGATTTTTTTTGAAATCTTTTCATATTTAAATTTCCAAAAATTCGAAGAAACGTCCCAAAAGAAACGTATGTAAGGAATTAGAAAAAAAATATATTTTTTTAAATTAATTCTATTAATATATTGTTAAATCTGATTCCTAATAAAAAAAATGTCTCCTTGTAAAGCTAATATTTGAGTTTAATAGAAAAAAATACATTCAAAACAATAAATAAAATAACTCCTTTTTGTTAATTCAGAAATGTGACAAAACAGAAAAAAATTATTTCAACGTGTTCAGGAGAAATGTTTTATCGTATTATATTTTACAAAGATCGAAGAAACAACACAAATTTTACAATTAAATAAAATTTTATCAAATGATCGAATTATTCTTATTTAACATTCCCCACAAGAAAGACTCGAGTGTTTTTTTAGCATTAACAATTTTTTAATGCAGACACTATGTACAAGAAATGGGGACTACAAACGGGTGTTTTTCTAGAAAAATGGTAAAAGACATGTTTACAAAGTATATGCTGAATAATACCCATTTACATTTTTAGTGGTTTTTTTTTTAAACTTGACGATATTATAAACTGAACAGTTATTTTACTGAGTTCAGAGATTTGTTTTTGATAACAAACAAACAAACATTTTTCGTTAGTTTACTTTGAAATGAGGTCTAAAGTCAATCGTTTTCAACACCACAACCGAATTGTGCAAACCTTTAGAAAATACTTTTCAGCCGATACTAAAAAAAAATCGTAAAATTTTGTTTGTTGCATAATAATTTATTACAGTTTCTCTTTTTCAAAAGTTCGTTAATTAAATAATAACTAATTACCAAGAATTCGATCTTTATGAAGCGCCAATTGTTCCTGCAGCTCTTCAAGTGTTTTATCAGCATCCATCACTAATACCGGAATTTGATTACTCTTCCCTTTAATAAGCCACTCTTCATGAAATTCATGCACTTTTTTCAAATAATCTAAAGAAATATCTTTTTCTTCTGGTCGATTTCTATTTTTTATCCGTTGGTAAACAATCTCAGGACTACTCCTTAAATAAACTACAACAGTGTAAAAACAACTTCTATGAATCACTTACCAATTAAATCTAAATTAATATCAATATTATTTTCAATCCATTTATACCATTCATCTAAAACTACATAATCAGGATCACTCAAAAATCCATTTTTGTGTGCCAATTCTACAAAACAAAATCTATTGTTTTGTAATGATCGTTCAAAAATTTGTACAGTAGTATTGGAATTTTGAGGTTTTGAAGTCTGTACTTTAAGTCTGGTTAATTGAACATAATTCTGGAAAACTTTGAGGTATTGGTGAATATTTGAGTACATCAGTTCGAGGAGATTATTGCCGTTAACATTACGCCACCAATCGATTGGTTCCTAAATAAATACTCCTAGAGTTATACTTTTTTGTTCAATTCTTACTCCGTATGTTTCTATCCCTGTTATTTTACTGAAGTAATTGATAAGTGTTGATTTTCCTGCTCCGATGTTGCCTTCTATAGATACTCGGAAAGGTCGTTTCACTGAAGAAGACTCCATAAAAGTGGGGATCCTTGCTGACTGGCAAAATTCAACTTTTCGGCTGGAATTAATTAATTCGATTTCAAGGTTAAAATTAATAATAATATTGTTATCAAATTTGACTTTGAACAATACGATAAATTGGTCTGCATTTTTACAATTTAACCGTGGAAGTGATTACATGTATCGTGTAAAATTGGGTCATGTTTAGAATATAAAGAACTTTACAGTTAGATAACTTTCTCAAACTGCTCGGAACATAACAAACGTTGACAGGAAAGTAACCTTACTTTTATATTTAGTTTGAAAAACTTCAGATTATAAACCAATAAATTAGTGTTAGTGAAAAGTGAAAATGTGGTGGTTCAATAGAAGAAATCAACATTTACCTGAAGCTGCTGGTGAGTTGCGAAAAATAATAAAATTTGAAGAGATTCTGATATGGAATTAACCTTATTCTTAACATGTCAGTTTACTCTTTGACACTTGCAGTTTATTCAATCACAGTGTAAATAAAATCATTAATTCTTATTAAGCATGTTTTCAATGATTCAGAAAACTTACTGTTTTGCACAGAAGCAGAAAATGCAAATCGCTAACATTGTTTACAAAAGATTCAGATATTTACATGCAAATGTATGCAACCAATTATACACCCTTTTTTTATTTTAATTCAGTTTCAATTAACAATGGTGATAAGATTTCAGCTGATGTAAAATTCGCTTTCTCGGATAAGCTTTCTAAAATTTTTTGGATTATACATAATTGTATGTAACACATTCTGAATCAAATGTGCAAAAGTGAAAGCTTTGCTAATCTCAAAATCACTTTTTCATCAATTAAGTTCATTTTTTAATTGCAGAAAGTTCCAATAAAAATTCATAAAAAATAAAGAGCTCGTCCGAATTTTGAATGTAACTGAAACTATTTTTTTTTCACCACTAACATTCAAGAATTTTTTTTTGTTATTAATCCAAAAAACTATCTATTGATTATTAATTTTTTGTAGTGCACATAAAAATATTGACCTAAGTATTGCTCGTGAATCACTCTGTATAAAAATTCATTTATATCTATAGAATGCACTTTAATTCTAGATTATTGCTTTTTTCTTTATCAAGTATGTTTTTTATGTTTTAAATTAACAAAAATAATGTTTTTTCAGGAACATATGCTCCTGGCTGCACGGACGTGATGCTAGACTACGGTCCTGAAAGTCTGTTCATGCGATTCTACTATCCTACAAATGAGAGTAGAAATAATTTAGTAAGACACTTTCAAGACTCAAAAAAGTCTGTAAATTGTCTTTTGAAACTATTTTTAGCATAATTCCTATCGCTGGATTCCTTGGACTCCAAGTGAAGAATACATCAGAGGCTATTCTGCAGTCATTCCAGTTTTTACATTTGTAATACGTTTTTTTAATTGGTGGTTTTGTAAGTTACCTCTATTATATTTTCACATTTTTAATTAAAAAAAAATTCAGCTGCATTTATTCCTGCAATATACGGAAGCAAACCAAAAACTGATAAAAAATTGAAATGTATTGTTCTATCGCATGGATTAGGAGGTCATAGGTCTTTCTACAGTAACATTTGTTGTGAATTAGCGTCAAGAGGTTATTTAGTCATTGCGTTAGAACATAAAGGAGGTTCATCATGCTATACTTTTTACTACAACTCTAAAGAGGAAGCGAAAAATAATATCAAAAGTCGTATCTACTATGAACCGTTTGAGACTGGGAAAGATCATCACAACCAACGAAAAAGACAAGTGGATATAAGAGCCAAAGAATGCAATAAAGTTTTAGATTTTCTTATAAATTTGAATAATGGTAAAGTTCCTTATAATGTTCTTGATGACGTTCCGTCAAATAGAAAAATCGAGTTTAAACTTGAAGATTTGACTGGAAACATAGATTTAGAGTCGCTAACAATGGCTGGACATTCATTTGGAGGGGCCACAGCATTACTCACTTTATCTCAAAGAAAAGAATTCAAGTAAATAATAAATATTTTCAACGCAAAGCTTAAATAATCTTTCGTAGGCAAGGAATTTTAATGGACCCTTGGATGTTCCCGATTAAGGATAATAAACTTGAAGAAAAAATAAACCAACCTTTGCTGTTTATAAACACACAGACTTTCCATATCGCTAGTAATGTTAGCGCCATGTCAAAATTTCTGACCAATAAAAGACAAGAAATGTATACAATTTTGTAAGTTTTTCTCTTAGATTCTCAACAAAATTAATTTTTACATTGCAGACACACGACTCATGAACATCAAGGTGATACTGTCCTACAATTTGGATCTTGGTTAAATTGGTTTATGAGAAAAATAGATCCTCTATTAGCTTTAAAGATCAACAATTCATTAATATTAAATTTTTTAGATAAATATGTTGATAGTCCTAGTGACATATCAGACTGTAAAGACATTCTTGAAAAGGAAAAGTCGAATTATGAAAGTGGTCTGACTAAACCTTGGGCTTAATAATTGTTGAAAAAAATGTTTTTTGTTTATATAAAAATAAAAATTTGTTTACATGTCGTTTTTGGGTATCTCTATTGTGGGAACTTCAGCAGCTGCAGCCGTTTCATCATTAGTTGCCTGCATGAATACTTTATTCAAAAGTCTATCATTTTCTTCTCTTAAAGCTTGAATTGTTTTCTCATTATCCTAAAACAGACAATTCCGATTATTTTTAATAAATTTCTATCCTTACTTCTATAGTTTTCCTGTATTCGTCTCTGATTTCTGCTCTTGTCGCTGTCGCATTTTGCATTCTCTCCATCGCTAATTTCGGTGATACATATTTCTGGTTCATGCCCAAAATCGATTCCAATTTTTCTTTTCTTTTTTGTTCATCCTTCAGTTCTTTTCTCAACATATTTGTTTCTACCAAAAGCGTTGCATTTTCTTCAGTCAATTTAACTTTATCATAACTCAAAGTCGAAGTACTCTTATTCACTTGAGTTTGTAGACTTGAAACTGTTCTTTCCAAAAATTCTCTTTGTCTCAGAAACTCACTTTTAACTTCAGTATCTTCAGCTTGCGCTAAAGCAAAATCTTCATCGATGTTATATTTATGATACATCTCTTTAACCATTTTTATAAGATAAGGAACATTTTGAATTTGCCCACTAGCTAAGAATATGTCAGTTTTAATTTTTTTCAAAGCTCGTTTCATTATTGCATTTCTTGAAATTTGTTTTTTGACTTCCATATCAGAAGCATAAAGTTTTTCTCTAAGTTCGTGCAACTGAAGATCTAGGCTAAGAATCACTCGTTGTAAGTTTTCCAATTCTTTTGTCATTGCATTGATTTGTTCAGTTTGTTCTTGAATCATATGTTCTCTTGGTTCAATTTGAGATTTTAGCTCTTTAATCTTAAAATCTAAAATAAATTTAAACTTCTCTAATTCTTGATTTTTATGTTTCAAATCAAAAATTCGTTTTTCTTTATCTTGAATTGTTGCATCTCTTTCAGATATTTCTTTTTTCAAATCTGCAATGTCTTTTTCCAAATTGATAATTGTCTTTTTTAATTTCGTATGTTCATTATCCAAAATAAAAACTTTACTTTTCAAATCGTCTACCTCTTTTTGTGAATTTATTAGTTTTTTCTTCACCATTGCAGTTTCACCACGAATCTTTACATTCAAATCTTGTTCTTCTTTTAGTTCTTTTGCATGCATAGATCTTAGTTCGTAGATTTCTCTATCGGCGTCTTCTTCAATCTGTTGTTTTATTGTTTCATGTGCTTTGGTTTTTCTTGCTAATTGTTCCATCAACTGAATAAACATAACCATAACAATTTTTAAAGCAAAATATTTCAAAAAAACCTACTTCATCAAACTGCATTTGCTTCTCCTCTAACTTTTCTAAAAATTCATTAGTTATTTTTTCTTCAGATTCTTGTTTTGCTTTTCTCAAGTCTTCCAATTCTTTCTCATAGTTGCGTCTCATCTTTTCCATTTTTTCTTCTAATCTTAAATATTTTTCATATTCAAAAATTAATTTTTCATTGTAGTTAGCTTCTAAGTCGCGGATAAATTGTTCATGATCTAGCTTCATCTGCTTGATATCTAAATTGATGTTATGTATTTCTTGAATATGATCATTTTCCATTGCCTACAGTATACAGAATTGTATTATAAAAAATTAATAATAATTTTACCTCGTTCTTTTCTTTCAACTCTTCAATAGCTTGACAATACCCGGAATGAATTTCTTTCATTCTTAAACTATTAACAACATCATTCTGTCTCATTTGATAAGCATGTTCTGACTCCAATTCATGCAGCCTCATCATAAGATTTTTAGTTTGAGCGATTCGTTCTTCTAAAATTTGTCTAGAGATTAAAATATCTGTACAAGGTTGAAAATCTTTATCAATTTTGATAGCTTTTCCTTCAGTGTTTAATAGTTTCCAAATACAAAAACTTCCTTCACGTGACGAAGTGAACATATATTTATCATCAAAAGAAACTAACATCTACAAAATCAAATTGTTGATATTTTGTAAATCATTTTTTCTAGAACATACTTTTGTGACAACATCAGCATGGATACTATATTCTTGGTATTCTGCTTTTTCCATTAATGGCAATTTAATATTGTAGACGCTTCCACAATTTCCAGAAACAAAAAGCATTTGATCAATTTTTGATAAAACCATAGAATCCAAACTTCCATTTGTTACAAAAACATCTCTGTGGATGTTTGAGTTCATTAGCTCTCTTATATGTCCATCATTAGCTACAACGATTATTGATTTACCATCACTGGTAATAGATACATCTTTGAAATCGCATTGTTTTTTGATAGTTTCTGATAATCTCTTCTGCTCTGCAACAACCCATTCATATACTGCTCCTTCACTTCCACAAGAAGCCATTTTTCTATCATCATTAGTCCATGATATTCCATTGATTCTTCCGTTATGACCTTTGAGAGTGTACATCATTTCAAATGTAACAGTTGAATAAACTTGAATTATATTGCCATTAGCAGCAGCAAACATATGACCCATTTTACTGAAGACGCATTGTTTGCAAACTCTTATGTTAAATTCTCTTGTTGTTTCAAACTCTTCAATCATTATTGTTAAGAAACGGAGCTTATCAGAGAAACCAACAAGAGCGTAATTTCCTGTTGGATGAAGAGAAACTCCATATAAATCATCTTGAAACTTTTGATCTAATTCAAGTTCTTCAGTTTCATAGTTCCAGATTTTCAAAGTTTGATCGGCTTGACCTGAGACAAAAATTACTTTCTGATGGGAATATTATTAAAACACACCAGCTGTTAGAAGAATTGGTTTCCAACTACACACGGCCATACTCCCTATAGGTCCATTATGTAATTTCGGTCCATATTCTGTAAAATAACTTTCAACAGCTGCAGTTGCCGAAGAATCGACCATCCAAAGAGCAGCATTAAAAATTTGACTTCTGTTACAAGTAACCATGATCTTTCCTTGAGATGGATTTACAGCTATACTATTGATAGCATTCATTTTTGGTACTGTTTCTTCAGTATCAATAGCTGATTTAATTTCAGGAATTTTAAAAATATTTCGTTTGATAAATTTATGAGGAGTTTCCATTTCGTATAAATGCACAGTTCCTGTTAAATAACCAAAAGCAAAACCTCGAGGGAAAGTTATAAGTGATCGAACTGAGTAATCTTCGCCACTTTGGAGATCTTCGTCACTGATTACTTTTAAACTAGTTTGGGAAGACTGCTGGAGTCTAATAAATTGGAACAAAAAAAATTAGTTTGAGGTTCAAAATAATAAAAAAGCTGGCTTCAATAAAAACTCACTTTGGTTTACGACTCCTGAGTTAGCAAAAATTTTGGCAAAATTTTTAAAAAAGTAAAATGATTAAAATTTTTGTACTTACTCGTCTTTTTGTTTAAAATTCATCACTGGTAGATCAACAACAGAAAACACAAATTTTAATTCTCCGCTTTCAATAAGTAAAAGTTTTGCGTCGGCAGTCCCTACAAGAAGTCTGTCTTGCGACAACCATGTAGCTGAAGTGAAATTCCATTGGTCGCCTTTACTATATCCATACTGCCTCCACGTATATTCATTACAAGCTAAAATCTTGATAAGTCCATCACCAACCAATGCAAGAAGATTAGCATCGTTAGGATTGCAAGCAATCTGAAAAACTTAACCATGAAGTGTTTTAATTCTGATATTTTTGTCACAAAATACTTGTCTGCAATATCCAGTATTTGCAATATTATTAGCTTTAGCTGTACTCTCCAATTTTCCTTTATCAGTTCTAAAAACATACATCGTCCAGTCTGGTTCTCCAGTCACACAAATAATATTTTTCGAATCGAAAGTAAAAGCAACTGAAGTGAATTTATCCGCGAGGATTTCTTTATCTGTTGGTAGTGTTATTTGACGTTTTTTTCGATATGTTACAGGGCACCATAATGTTATAAATGGCTTTTCACCACCTTCCACGACAGCGACTAAAGCTCTAAAAAAATAGCAGTGTTTTTTTTTTTTTTTTTATTTAATACTTACTTGTTAGGACTCACTACAATTTCACTCACATTCTTGCCTTTGTCAGCAAGTTTTATATATTTCTGACGTTTTTGGAAAAGATTGTGTATAGTCAAAACTGCACCCACAGGATAAATTACTTCTTCGTCGGTAATAAACTGAGCGTTTCCTTTTACGTCAGTTCGCAATCCTAAAATAAAACGGGGTTGCAAAACCGGTAAAGTCGACATTTTAACTTGGCAGTTTGTTGACGCGTTGCTAAGAAGAAGAGGGTGGTTTTGACGCTTCCAGGTCGATGATTATCCTAGTTTATTGTTGTCGAAATAATTGAAATATTTGTATAAAAATCAACTGACAAAGATTAGAAAATAACTTCTTTAAAAAATTCAGGTAATTAAAATTCTGTTTAACCATTTTAAATATTCAACTTTCATCGCAAAACTCCGCCCATATCTCCCACTTAAGAATTAATCAGATTAGACTGGTTATTAAGAAAGCTGATGTCTATACATGACTAACTATTGGCTGTTAGCTGACCAATGTGTGCCGATTTTAATATCTCAGGTTTATATTTTTTAATTCAGAACAAAAAAACTTCCACTATTTGAAGATCTGTGTTAATTTTGTAATAATTTGACGTTTAGCCAACATTTTTTACTCGTGTGTTGCATTTTTTTGCATGTTAGTAAAAATGGATACCATTTACAAATTCAAACATTGGTGCCACAGAAATAATTCAATTTATATTATCTAGTAGATCTACTCACCCACTTTCAAGGATTATCAAGTGTCTGACTCTTTAAAATTATCGGTTATTCATCTCGACTTTTATTACATTTACTACGTATTTGTTCAAGTAGAGTTATGAAGTATTATTTTTTTATGAAACTATATCCCTGCTTGCAGAACTGATCATTTACAGCTGGGAACAAAATTCGGCAAATAATGGGACTTTAAAACAAATAATGTCAAACAGTAAATGTGGCCTTAAATAATTTCCAGACTACTGCTTTCGATTAGCAATTACTTTCTTAGTAGCCAATTACTTTAATAACTAAATGTGTTTGTGCGTTCAAAAAATAAAGGAAAATTAATGAATAAATATTGTACTATACTAAGGATACATCACAAAAAAACACTGTAACTGAACATTTTATCATCTGAATATATAAAATGCTTACAAAGGTTTTCACAAAAAATAATAATTTTATCATTTAATTGTGATGCTCAACATACGAGACAAAAGCAAATAAAACCTAGTTTTCAGTTGAATTTTATTTCTCGCGATGAATTTTCTTAATCCAAAAAAATTGAAAAGTTAACCGATTTGTTTAAGTCTTGGATAGAAAAACTTACATAATATTTTTTTAGATGATCCATTGGATTTTATATCTAAAATTCTTTTAAAACCTATAGAACATAGGATTCTGAAAATTTACTTACATTGGTTGATAGTAACTCTTAATTCATTTCTGTTTGTTTTTATCTTACAGTTGTTAACTGAACCAAATACAACAACTTTTTTGATTCAATATTCTGCAGCATTTTTTGCACATTGTTTAGTAAGTAGAATATAAGAATACATTGAATACTTTTTATTTTCAAATATTCTAGATAATAGGAACTGCATATTTTATTTTAAAGCTAAAAGCTGAGTTTCAAGAATTGATTGAAAATCTTAATAAATTTGCCTTAGATAGCTAATAATAACACACGAAAAAAATTCATTCAGAATGTGAATTAGTTGAATTTCGAATGAAAATAAGTGTATTTACTATGTTATTTGTTGCAATTTTTTTTCTGCCTATATTGGACAATCAAGAAAATGTGTTTTTTATTTTAAAATTTTTCAAAGATTATGCTGAAAGTTGGTTGAAAGTTGTCAGTTATATGTTTTACTCAAATTATTTTATAATAATGTATATTGCTTTGTACATGGTTTTTACTTACATTTATTTATTCAGACAAGTTAAATTTCAGTTATACATTTTATGCCATTATATTAAAAACATGGAGTTAATGAAAGCTAATATGCTTTCTTCTTATAATCAAAATACTCAAAAGGTTCATAAACAAGAACTGTTTTTTTGCATTAAATTCCATAGGAATATTATTTTGTAAGTTGTATTTTTATTATTGCTTCTAATTTATAAATTTTATTAGGCATTTGGAAAGAATTTTTCGAATGTATAATATTCCTATAGTTTTTTACATGTTTTGTATGTTTTTCTCAATAATTTTAATTTTTAATTTTTAATATTTAATCACTTCTGAATTTTTCAGAACATCTATAAATATGAGACTTATCCTCGAATGCTTTCACTAATTTGGTAATTTATAGAAAAAATATCATTTTCTTAATTAATAAACTTTAGTCTTTTTAAATATTTGAAGAACTTTTTTACTGTCCATGGTACTTATGCAACAATGAAAATAAAAAAATATTTTTGATGTTTTTCACAAAAGCTAAGCTAAATTATCGACTTGTATTGGCTGTATATTATTTTAAAATAATATTATATTTGCATTCATTTGATAATTTTTAGATTACAAAATGGGTCTTCTCGTTCCAGACTCTTTTGTTTCGAATTGCAGATTCTCAAACATCTTAAACAAATAGTATCTAATATTAACCCATATTTTTCAGTCCATTGAAGGTTAGGTCAGGTCATTATAGTATAACTGTTTGCAAGTAATACAATGATTATAAAGTGTGTAAATTACAATAACAATTGCAGTTATAATATCACGTAATAATAAAAGGTCATTGCTCTAAAATTGAATTTTGGAATCGACAAATACAGATATAGTAACCAAAATAAAAATTTTATCTCAGGTTTTTGAATCTTAAAACGAAATCAAGATACACCATTCATTTTTTATTTAACGTTCGGCAGCCAACCAGAAAACGAAATTTGAGACATTCTATGATTACAAAAGAATTGCAGCGAATATTGGACTAGTAATGATTCCATCGAATATTGTACTAGTTATAAGAGCCAACATTTTTAACAAATAAAACTTTACTTTTCATCATTGTTACTGCCAGATCATTTCATTTCACTTAACATCTTAATTCAACAAGATAGTTAGTTAGTTAATAGTTAATAAACGTTTTGAAAGCAATTTGTGTGGGACGTTCTCTGACACTTATGTCATTTGTCAAAATAACGCAATCATATACAAGTGTTCCACCACAGCGTAATTCTTTCATAGCGTAATAACTGTCGGGAATATGAAAATGTGTTTTGAACAAAAGTTGTGTGACTCTATGTTGGGGTTGTTTTAAAAATATTTTCAAAAATGGCGCACTTCCGGTTATACCGAAAATTAACACTAACTTTGTTATTTTAAATGCAACACACTATATATTTTTAGATTTTTGGATTCCTTGTTTAATTTACACACAATATGTAACACTTTGAGTAAACAATTTTCAAAAAAATCAAGATTCAAAGAAAAAATATGGCTGTGCAGAGGTCGCCATTATTCTAAATATCTCGAACACAAAAGCATTTACAGAGTTGCGGTTTCAAACATTTATTTTGAACTTAACAGTCTATCTTTTAGACATGATCATCTTATCAAATATGGGAAACTCTCTTTTTATGGAAGTCTTGAACAAGAAGAACTTCCAATCCAGATAGATCAATTTTCTCGAATGGAACGTTATATTTTTTATGATACCATCTTATAGTACTTAAAATTACGTTTCGATTGATGTAAAATTGTACCCACTTACTGGCAAAAGTTAAAAAAAAAAAGTTTTTTGAAATTTGTAAAAAACTGCATCATCACATCAGCCTTTGTGGTTACTAACTATTGTTATTTATCAAGATTGCACCAAAAGAAAGGTATAATTGAAGCTTAAATTTTATTTTTTATAGGATAACATCAAGATAAATCAAAACTATGCACAATAAATGGAGAAACCTAGAGATTCGAGTTGTTGGGCACTAACTTCCAACCAGTGACTTTCGCTATGATTGCACAGTGTGAATGATAATGTTATGCAAAAATCTGTTGATTGATAATTTTGGGAAATTGTATGTTTTGCTGATCTTTAAATTACCACAAATCCATTTCAGCTTTTATTCAAAAAATGGTAAATAAATAACTGTTGTTGATATTCTTCTTCTTACAGAAATCTCTCATGGAAGTTTTTTATTATAAATAAAATTCATAATGTCAAAAAAAATTTCTGTTCGAATTTTAAACATGTTTATATCAATAATAACAATCTTAGCCTTGATGATGCATTTTTTCCAAAAACTGTTGGCAGTAAGTGCGTACAACCTTACATCAATCGAAAGGTAATTTTAGGTTCTATTCAGATGCACATTAGAAAGTATAGCGTTCCTTTAAAAAAAATCAAGCTATTTAGGTTTGAACTTCCTAATTTCAAGGCTCCCATCCAAAGAGAGTTTATCAAATTTGATAAGATGATCTAAGAGATAGACTGTTATGTCTAAAATGAAGATGTAAAACCGCACCTTTCTAAATACGTTTTTGTGTTTGAGATATTTAGAATGATGGCGATCTTTACAATAGCTCCGTTTATAAATTATTTAATTTCTAGAGATTTGATCTATTGAATAGATCATGCTGTACAATGTCCTAGCGCCATTACATATGAGAATCTATTGAATGTGGCCTCTTTTAAATGAATACTTAATGTTTAATGTAAACAAATTAATTCAAAACATTTAACCGAATTCTATTTTCAAGAACTAGTTCATACTTTATGAAATTACCTGTAATTTATTTATTTTGTACAAATGAGAATATTCAAATTTAAATGTGTATTTTGTGCAAAAACTCATTTAAATGACATATTTAAGTGCCTTTCTTCAATTCTATAGTAGAACTGTCATTTTCTATCTAAAATTAAATAATTTGCATATTTACTATTTTTGTGACTTGACAAACTATTAAAAAATGTCTTTAATACTTCGGCGCAATTACAATTATAAATATAATTTTTGAAGTTTATCAATTATTATCAGTTGGATAGAGGTTATTGGCCTAATTTTTTCTATGGCAAAAATTAAACATGCACTTATTAACTGATAAAATTGTATGCAAAACTTATCAATTCAAGTAACCTTCCAAACATCCTTGAAGATTAGAAGAAAGATCATGAACCTTTCAATTAACGAGTTTATCTTCTAATTTAAAATTATGTAAGCTAAGGACAATAACCTACCTGTACGATCAAAATTCTCTTGTTTACTGTTTATTTTGCATGGAAGTTTGAATTTATAATTATATAAAAAATTTGTCGAAGCGTCAAAACAAAATTTGCATTCTCAACAAAACTGCACAATTTTATCTAAAATTTGTTGATTTATTTCTTGTTTTTGTGGATGCACTGTTATCAATAAAAATGCTATTGATTAGTGATTAATTTGCTCCATCATTTTTAAAACAATTGAACTTGTTAAAAATCATATCTGATAAACAACAAAATTTCTATAAAAATCCCCACGATCCATTGAGTAAGTAATCAAAATGTTTGGCATAGTTCTATTTGTAATTTCATTAAGTGCGCACAATGTGTGTGCTCAAACACAAATTACCTATGTTGATATTTTACAAAATTTAGATCTTTCATTGTCAGAAAAATGCTACCAACAATTTGGAAAACTTTTTTCAAATTTTTCAATATCAAAAAATTCGCCTGCGCTTCAAAGTATGTAAGTACCATTTCGAAAATTTTATTTCCATTTTTTAATTTCAGTGGTGGATGCAACATCTAAAATACCTTCAGGACTTTTGTTATATAATTTAGGCGAAGTTGGCAACTTCCAAGAGTGTATTGAAGTCAATTATGATCATGAAATTTTCGGAAAATACTGTTTAGGAACTATTTTTATTGATCAAAAATCGGATAATTCCAATCAGGTATTTATCAAAATTTTTGAAATTAACTTAACACCATTAAAGTTTTCTTCTGGTAATGTTAAAAGTACTGCAAATTCACCAACTTGGGCATTGTGTATTCCTAATGGTTGTTCTACTGCTGATGCTGAACTTATTGGAAATGCTCTGGTCAATTTGAATCAATTTGGAATCAGCATACACTTTTCTGATTTTCTTTGCCAAACTAAAAACGATGTATATAAAGATTTGACACCAGGAGCTGTAGCAACAATGTAATTTAATGTCTATTTTTTCACAAATGTTAACTATATGTTTCAGATGCTTTTTGGTTTTTCTTATATTTGCTGTCATTGCAGCGACTACCTACGACGTCTATACTATAACATACAAAAGTAAGAATGAAATGTCTTATTTCAATTTAAAATAAAATCTGGAATTGTAGAGAACTGTCCTTTAATAATCAAAGGCTTTTCTGCTTATACCAACTCTCAGAAGCTTTTCAAAATGTCATCATCTAATCAAGATCAGCTCTTGTGTTTAAATGGTATTAAATTTTTTTCAATGATGTGGGTGGTTGCTGGACATCAATTTCAAATACCCATGAATGGTCCTATAACTAATGCCAAGCAAATTATACAATGGACTGATAATTTATACAGTATGATGATAGTAAGTGGTACTTTATCAGTGGATACTTTCTTCACAGTCGGTGGTACTTTAATTTCTTATGGTTTTATGAAAGCTAAACAAAAAGGAGTGCCTTTCAATTTATTGATGTATTACATTCATCGATATTTGAGGTAAACATTCGCTCATAAATATTATTTAATTTTAATTTTGTAACAGACTTACAGCACCATTCGCTGTGGTGGTTCTAGTCAGTTCTACTCTTCTTGGTTATATGAACTCTGGTCCAAAATGGCCTTATATGGTACAATACTTTCAGAAAAATTGTCAAGACTATTGGTGGTCAGCTTTATTGTATGTTCAAAATTACATAAACGTTACAGAAATGGTAAGTACTTCTTCACCAATAGAACAATTGTCTTAATAAAACTATAACAGTGCGTTGGTCAGACTTGGTATTTAGACATAGACATGCAACTATACATAATATCTCCTCTAATACTTTTCTTTCTATGGAAATACCCAAAATCATGTTTACTGGTACTAACTGTATGCATTTTAACAATTATGGGGACTTCATTTTATGAAGCTTGGGAAAACGATTTGCCCGCAGTTTTGTCAAACTTATATACGTAAGTTACAAATTTAACAATTTATGGAAAAATTACCATTCTATTTTAGTACTCATTCGACTGATTATCAAAATAAGTACTATTTATTAACTCATACACGCTCAATACCTTGGATTATTGGTATTATTTTGGGTTACTTTATTTTTCAAATCAAAAACGACAAAATCAAATTGAAAATTGGAAAATCGCTGGTTGTGATTTTGTGGATCTTATCTTTATCTATTTTATTAGCTTGTGTTTTTGGAGGTCATAGCACTCTCCGTAGTCCAGATTATGATAAATGGGGAAATGCTCTTCATATTATGTTGGTACGACCTGTCTGGTCTCTTGCTATTGCGTGGCTCATTTTAGCATGTACTGCTAATTATGGAGGTACTACAGCGTGATTTACCAAAAATGGAAACTCTTCTGAATTGATAAAAAAAATGTTTCTAAGCATTTTACACACATGTCTTTTTTAGTTAGACGATTAAAATGAATATCTAAAGGACCAGACAATATAATCATATTTTTTTACATTGTCATTCATTTTTTGATAAAAACCATTATTATTTTTCTGGTCAAACTAAAAGAAACACCTACCTGTATATATAGTAAAAAATGTGTTTTTCAGGCCCCATAAATTGGCTCCTTTCATTACCAATATTCCAAGTACTTAACAGGTTTACTTACAGTATCTATTTAGTCCACGTGACTTTTCTTTTTGCAGTCGCTTATGGAAGGAATTGGTCAGATTATTTTAGCAATTTCAATATGGTATTAATTCACTTTAATTTTGTTTTTTATTATTTGGATGCTTTTAGGCTTATCAATTCTGGGGAACTCTTTGGTTTAGTACTGGACTTGCTATTCTATTGGTTTACACAACAGAATCTCCAATTATAGTTATAGAAAAAATTCTTTTTGGTATGAACAATGTTGAAATGGGTTTTTGGAATAATTGTTTATGATTTCAGGCAAACTAAGTCAACAGAAAAGAACTGTAAAGTCTGACGTTGAAAAAGGAATGGAAAATAAAGCGTTTGAAAATTAAAATTTTTCAAATTTCTGTCAAAAAATTATCAATGTTTTTGAAGTCAGAAAATATTTGAGCACTACTCAAGAATGAATTATCAACAAAACTTGTGAATATTTGTATTATTTATTATAAATAAAACTAATCTACATGTATAAAGTACATAAAAAAGGTACTTCGTACCTAGTACAAAAGTGGCAGCTCGATTTAACAACATTTAATCTGTCTTAAACATACGTAATATTCTCATCTCGCTTTTCAAACCAATATAAAAAATTAAAATTAAACAAAAACTATAAAATAAAAGAATAGCATCAAAATATAAGCACAATCATCAGTCTAAAACGACCCAGTATATTGCACACCCTCCTCACCTATCCTCCATCGTCATGGCAACAACCTATGATAATGCTGTTTTTTACTGCTTTCAATAACATAAAACGAATGCAGTTTTCCATTTCCTGGGAAATATTTCGTAAATGCTGATTTTTTCGGTTTGGCTGGAACATAATAACTTGGTTTCATTGGTTTTCTTTCCTTTTCTGGTTTGTCGAAGACTTCATTCTGGAGATGAATATCATCGTCGACCATATGGTCAGTTGTCTCATCGCTAATTCTTGATTTATGTTTCGCCGAAACTATTTTCTTGATAACCGGAATGTTCCAATGGTAGACTTTAGCTGGTTTGCCGTTGTTCTTGAAACTCACCGGAATGTTTTTCCGGGGAATGTCAAGAGAATTCGGTGTGTTATGGATGTAATAATGGGGATGTGGAGGAAGTTTTATAATGTACATGTGTGAATCGTCAGATCGAGTGTGGTGGCGGGATTCCACTGCCAACCGTTTACGGTGGTGAGTATTGGGTGCTTTCACACGAGTAAAACCCAACTTTGTGAGGAGTTCGTGCTTGCGCAAAGAAGGAGCGCTGGCGCTCAACGCCACCGATAGCAAAAGGATGAACAACAACTGCCTGGAACAAAGAAATAAAAAATTTAAAAAAAAATTCGATACCATTCAAATGATAATTCTTGAGTATTATGTCCTTTAAGAAGCTTATAACTTCTAACTAACTCTACTTATAGCGAGAAATTCTGTAAAGACTAATGACTGAAACAAACTTTCGATTTAGATATATTACTCTGTTGTATCTCTTTCTCTGTTAATTCTTAAATAAAAAATTGTTTTGGAACATTAATCATTAGAATAAGGATTTTGGTGTCTTTTAGGCATTCATCCATAATATATTACATTAGTTGAATAATTTTCTGAGTAAATAAGAAGTAAACAAATTTTATATTTATGTTTGCATTAAAGATTTTTTTGAACTTTTTTTCAATTTGTATGTTGTAAATAGTTTCACACTGATGTGTGAAAACTGTTACAGAATTCTTATAGCATGAGTTTTGCGTGTCGTCTTTTTGCTAAAAGCCTGACTCAGCAGTTACCTGGTAGCTTCCAGACACGTCGCGAGGTTGAAGAATTTAAGAAAAGCTAAATCTTTTCCTAATTAACTAATAAATATTTGTTAGTTATAATTACTAGTAAAAAATAATTAAGCTCTTAAAAAAAAATTAACAATTCAAAAAATGTATTTTTGGTTTTGATCAATTTATAGCATTAGCAAGGAGTGAATTATGTTTAAAACCTACAAAATTTTCTGACATGACACGGTTAGCTTCCATTAAAATTATACTGTAAAATTACTCCAATAAATTCCAGAATAAATTAGAAAACATTTTACCTAAAATATAATTTATAGTTTACATCAGCAAAAAATAAAAAATCAAAATCCCGTTAATACATTGTTACATGCGTTTGTAATCAAAACAAAATTAAACTAACTATCAAAATATTTTGAAAGCTATTCGGAAAATAATACATACAGCGTAAATTTTTTTATGCTCACATCAGATTAAAAAACTCGCTTAATGTTTATTAATATTAAATTGAGAAGATTATTTATACAATGTTTATATTAACATTTACAACCGCTCTTCCTGGATTAATATTATTGCTAATAAATTTTTAATCCATAACAAAAAATTCATTTGAATTTTAATCAACATAAACCATTAGATTAAAAGTTTTATGTTCGTAAGGCATCATTCTGCCTTTCAAAAGCCGTTACTATAAGCTTCCGGACATATTGTTTATACTAAAGCCAAATAAAAGGTTAAAATTCAAAAGATGTTTGTGCAATTTTTGCATATAACAGGAATTGTGCGGCTGGTTGCATAGATACTTACTGCCTCATCGTTCTTCATCAAAAATAAAAAAATTCAAAACACTCGTGCCGCTTTGAACCGTTCTCTTATAATGACTATTGTATGATTACAATACAATAGTTGCAGCTTAATATCTAGTTTATTGATCGGCACCCCGACCACAATACAATGGCGGCTGTTAAGAGAGCATTCAATATTTTTCTTACGGAATTTCTGAAGGAAAGTTCTGGCCTCGATCTAACTTAATTACTACTTTTTCTAATGACTATAATCAATTAATTTAAAGATTTTAATAGCTGATAAAAGTGTCAGAAAAAATTGATGATGATGTTAAGTGGTGGGTTAAGTCAGGTCAAGTCAGAGTAGTTTATTTTTCCATATCTGGAAGTGTTCAATTTATTGACGATAAGACAAATAAAATTGCTTGCATGGTTTGGGTGGAGTTCGTTGTGGTACTTATTGGTACTAGTGGTTAAGAAAATAAAGATAAGCACCTGCGCGACACTAAGCTCGAGATGTAGCTGCAAGAAATTTTATACGCAATAAAGATGAAGTGAAATTGATGTTGAGAGTCCTTTTGACTGAAGTTGAAAAATGGAGAAAAATTCTGCTTATTAGCAGAGCACTAATTAAAGAAAATTTATACTTGCTGCTCTTTCGAAGTTAATGAGGCTACAAAGCGTAGATAATTTGTAGATAATGAAGAGTTGTCTAAATTTCAAAATAAAATAAAAAATACACAAATTGTTTGAATTTTCAACATTTGTGTTTTAGTGGTTTGAGTATTCTTAGCGACTCGCTCATTATTCTATCCAGCTCAGTGACCTTCATGCCATCAGTGTTAAAATCTGCATTACACTCGTCGACCACACCAAGAATTCAAACATTCTTTTTGTCATCTACTCTTCGTCTGAACTGAATGCTCCTTGTTCGGAACCTCATTGAGTACACAGATCCAGTTATTCCCTTTCCAAGAAGTGGTTATGCTAATTTTTGCATTTCAATTAAGTCGTCGTCTAGAAGAGGATCTATGCTCGACTTAACGACCGCCTGAAATGAAATACTTTTTTCGTACGTTTCGGACGACTAAAACACCGTGGGAGGCTTAACAGTAGACGAAAACGAAATTTAACCACCACTTGTCAAAACAATTTTTTCAATATTAATGCATCCATGTCGATTTTTTTCGGGCTGAGATCAAGCATGGTCGCCGTTGGGTCTGCATTACCATAAGGTCATTCCAGGTCGGTTCCACATACTCGTCGTGCGTTATATCAGCGCTCTCTATTCGATATGCGTTGTTGAAAGAGGAATAATTCACAAAACTATTTTGCTCAAAGATAATTGCAAGACGTTTGTTATGGTTTGTGTCGGTGAGACTGGAAATTTCCCGATGAAAGGGTCACGAGGTGACTATTGAGACGCTAAAGAGGAGTGAAGTTTTTTGTTACGTTGCGTGGACGAGCATAATTGATGATAATGATTGCTGAAGAAATTTGCATATTTTACACCTCAACTTCTTTAACTTGGATCTAATCATAACACGAAGTGGAAGATTTTTACTAAAAGATGAATACCCATATGGTTGGCTTGAAGGAGAATAAGACAAAACATGAAGTTTTGAGTCTTGAAGTTTTTTTTATGTCCACAAGCAATTATAACAAATTACACCGTTATCCTTACAGCCTGAGTCTTTTTAGTCCAATTTAAAAAATAAATAGATTACTGCATTTCACAATTATTACAACAAATCTTTGGCTCACGCTGAGTTCCCCCTCTGGCGTGGGACATGAAATCCAACCATCGTTATTTTTCATGGTATAGTTGCTTATTATCTACACTGAATTATCTAAATCACTTTTTGTTATCCATCATCACAAGCAGACATAGAAATTCATCTTATTCTTTGTATAGATAACATCAAAGAAAAATATAATACCTTAATTATTATTACGAAATCTTAACAAATATTTTTCACCCGCAAAATCATCACCAACCTGCCAATTATTCAAATAGTTCAGCTAAACCATCACTTATTGATGATGCAATGAAACGCATATATTCCGTCTCAATAAAACTTCCTTATTTGTCTGAAATTATCAATTTATCACAAATAAGACAGTTAAGGATTCCGTTAGATGCTTTAAGTTACATCAACTTGAAATTCTTCAATTTAATTAGTACCTCTTTGCTAAAATAGTTCTAGAGTAAACATCAATTTACATTCCTAATATTTATACTGGAAGCAAGTAACCTGCAGTCAAAAACGTCACTGGAAAAATGTCACGACTAAATCGCGTACAATCAAAATCGAAATCAAGAGTTAGACTTACAGAACAAGAACTAGAAGCTAAGAAAAATGAATATACTATTGATGAACATACAATTTCAATTTACGAGCTTGAAAAACGGTAGATTTTTCTTCAACTCACAAAAAAACTTCATTATTGTATGCTATAGATACCGCACTAGCATCAAAAAAGGTCTAACAGAAAGAGAAGCAGAAGAACGTCTTTTAAAAGATGGTCCTAATTCTATAGCAATACCACCTTCCCAATCTCGCTGGTTAATTTTTGCTAATTTTCTTTTTTGTGGTTTTTCAGCATTGCTATGGTTAGCTGTCATCATGTCCGTAGTAATGTTTATTATAATGCACTCCAAAGGTGAACCAAGTGCTAAAGAACAACTATATTTTGGTATGTAACCCAATCACAAAAAATTTAAAACAAAATTTAACTTTTCAGCGATTGTTGTAATTCTCGTTATTGTCTTTAATGCGTTCTTTGGTTTTTACCAAGAGTCGGCTAATGTTGCCATAATTGAAAGCTTCCAAAAGCTAACTCCCAAATACGCTACTGTCATTCGAAATAGCGAAACTATGAAAATTCCAAGCGAAGAAGTAGTTCTAGGTGATTTGATTGAGTTAAAAGCAGGAGAATGGATTCCTGCGGATGTTCGATTGATTCAATGTGAAAGTCTTAAAGTTGATAATAGTGCTATTACTGGAGAATCTAATCCTCAAAGTCGTCTTCCTGATAAATGGGATCTTGTTCCTTTAGAATCGCCAAATATGGCATTTTATAGTACATGCGTTGTAGAAGGTACAGGTCGAGGAATTGCTGTTCGAAGAGGTGACGATACTCTCATAGGCGCTATTGCTAGTTTAACTACTTCTTTGAAAAAAGGCGAAACTCCGATTCACAAAGAAATCAATCATTTTATTCGTTTTATTACAATTTTATCTGTTTTTATTGGTTTAGTCTTCTTCACTGTATGTATGGTGTACGATTATGATTTTTTCACAAGTTTCATCTATTTTGTCGCATTAATTATAGCAAATGTACCGGAAGGACTTCCGGTTACTTTAACAGCTTGTATGACTTTGACTTCAAAAAGAATGGCCAGTAAAAATTGCTTGGTGAAAAAATTAGAAGCAATTGAGACTTTAGGATGTACTAGCGTCATATGTTCTGATAAAACTGGAACTTTAACACAAAATAAAATGACAGTAGTTCATATGTTCTATGATAATCAGACTTATTACGTTCTGGCTGGGGGTGAAGAATTAGATCAAGATAGTTTAGCGTATCAAGCGCTATGTCGAGTAGCAACTTTGTGCAATAGAGCTGTTTTTGCACCAGGACAAGAGCATCTACCAAGTGAAGAAAGAAGCGTTCTTGGAGATGCAAGCGAGTCGGCTTTATTAAAATGTATGGAAAAATTACTAGGAAATGTAATGGCCAAAAGAATAGAACATCCAAAGGTAAAAATAGTCGAAGTTAACGATGCAAGAAATAACGGCTTTCAACTTATTTTAACCATAAAATTAATAGTAATAAATCAAAAATGATAAATAATTTTATAGCTTCCAAAAATATCAAAATTTGATACTAATCACTATAATTTGTCAAATTATTTAAAATTTATTTCATTTTTTTACAACGTATCAAATTACCTAAAGAATGTGCTAAAACCTGTTATAAATTCACTAAAATAAAACGGCACTTTTCAGGTTTGTGAAATTCCTTTTAACTCTAGAAATAAATTTCAAGTTTCCATCCACAATTTCAAAGATCATTTTGTTCTTTTGATGAAAGGTGCTCCAGAAAGAATTATCGATCGATGCAGCAGTATTATTGTTTTTGATGAAACTGTACCATTCAATAAAGACTTGAAGAAATCTGTTTACAAAGCTATCAGTCATTTGGGACTCAAGGGAGAAAGAGTTTTGGCTTTTGCTGACTTACATCTACCAGGAAATGTTTATGGTCCTGATTATCAATTTAATGCAGATCAACAGAATTTTCCGTTGGAAGGTAACGTAATTTAAAATATAAAAATTTGGCAGCTAAATTGTTAATTTTTTTGTGCTAATTTGATGGATTATTAATTCAGGAAATATAAAAAATTATTTATTTAGCTTTTGATACAAGTGTAACTAATAATAAATTAAACAAAATAACTGCGAAGCTATTATGCAATTATTTTGATGGAACCACTCTCTGTTTCATTATTCTTTAAATTAGACTACAGCAAAAGTAGATTTTGATTATTTCACAGATAGTATAGCTATTTTTACAAAAACTTTTTTTTTATTATACTTCAATAATTATGTTTGTTAGAGCTGCGATTCATTGGACTTATATCCATGATGGACCCTCCTCGACCGTCCGTTCCTGACGCAGTAAAAAAATGCAAAACTGCAGGAATTAAAGTGATAATGGTAACAGGAGATCATCCTTTAACAGCAGCAGCAATAGCTAAACAAGTTGGAATTTTGTCCAAAGAGAGTGTTACACCGTACGATATTGCTGTACATCGTGAAGTTTCAGTAAATCTTATCACTGAAAAGGAAAGAAGTATGTGTAATGCTGCTATTGTAACTGGAAATGACTTGCGCGACATGTCTACGAATGAATTACAAGACATAATGATGAAATATCAAGAAATTGTTTTTGCTCGAACTAGTCCTCAGCAAAAGTTGAAAATTGTTGAAGCTTTCCAAAAGTTGGGACATATTGTTGCGGCTACTGGAGATGGAGTGAATGATTCTCCAGCTTTGAAAAAAGCTGACATTGGTATATTTGAATAAAAATAAACAAAACATTTAATAAGAGTTATTAAGGAATAGCAATGGGTATTGCTGGAACTGAAGTTTCAAAAGACGCAGCAGATATGATTCTTCTAGATGACAATTTCTCATCAATAGTGACAGGAATCGAAGAAGGAAGATTAATTTTTGATAATTTGAAAAAAAGTATAGCTTATTTGCTTACGTCTAACGTTCCAGAGATTGTCCCCTTCGTAGCTATGGTTTTTATCAATCTTCCTCCAGTTGTCGGAGTCTTAGCGATAATGGTTATAGACGTCGGTAATTGAAAAAAAATCTTTGATAACATAGACATTAGTGGATTTTTCTTAGGTACAGACCTTTGGCCAGCCATTAGCCTTGCCTACGAGAATGCTGAAGCGGACATAATGACACGTCTCCCTCGGGATCCCTTCTATGACAAACTAGTCAACCATCGTCTAATCCTCTTAACCTACGCCCAAATCGGAGTAATCCAAACGTGTGCGGCATTCGCTTCCTACTTTCTCTGTTTGATGAAGCACGGTTTTTTCTGGGATAAACTCGTAGGTACAAAACCCATTATAAATAATTCTTGATATAAATCATCATTTTTGAAGGAATACGATCTGAATGGTTGAATACAAACGCAATTGTTGCCGACTCATACGGACAGAAATGGACATTCGAAGAACGAAAAATTTTAACACATAAATGTTACAGTGCTTATTTTATGTCTATAGTTGTGACCCAAATAGCAGACCTAATTATTTGCAAAACACGAAGATTGTCTGTGTTTCAACAAGGAATGACCAATTGGGTTCTTAATATTGGGATATTTATAGAATTGACAATAGCTATAATAGCGGTGTATTGTCCTGGAATTAGAGTTTTTTTGCAGTTTGAACCTATAAGTATAGACACTTTAATACCGACCTTACCATTTGCAGTAATTATTATTGTATTCGATGAAGTACGGAGAAAATTGATTAGAAAATATCCAGGAGGGCTAATCGATCGAGAAACTTACTATTAAGTCAAAATTTTGATTTATATTAATAGCATAGGTGATAAAGCAGCACTTTATGTATCCCACACTTTCGTGTGATAATTAATAATCCTCGATTTGTGCAACTGTCAGCATTCAAATAAATCACCCTATTACTATTTTCTTTAATCATTCGATGGTTTGAAGCGTATAGACAGGCCTTGACCCGAGATAAAGTATATTGAAGCTTATATAAGACTTTCCGTTAGGTTTTGGGTGTAGCACGTATCCACAGCCTAGCAATGCCAATTTATCAAGACGTAAACATACAATAAAAAAATCCGTTGTACTCGATGCATATTAAATTGAATCGCTTTATAATCTTAGAACGTTCGACGAAATATTTTTTTATGGTCGAGGAACTTTACAAGCATGTGAATAACCTGCTTGGTTCTATTCTTTAATTTTATTCTTTTCGCTGTTCTCATAGTGAAGAATCATGTCGGGTAATTAGCGAAGTATGAGGAAATTAAAAGTGATGAAAAAAGAAAATGATTTATCTCGAATAAATTTGGACTATGAACCCTTTTATTTTGTTTGTATGTTACTCAAAAAAAAATGACTTGTTGAATTTCTCTCTCCCTTACCCTAATTATATCCTTTGTAATAACATAAATTATGCAAAATGTCAAACGAAGTAATTTTTAATAGTATCAACCCCTATAAATTCACCCTTGTATAAGCAATTAAATTGCATCACCCTACTTTGTTTTTAAAATTTTTTTTTTTCATATGATGATTAGTGAAAATGCCAGGTTTGAATGATTAATTGGCAATTTTGATCATATTATAAAACAGAGGCGCAAAAAAAGTAGGCGTGTTGTTTCAAGCTACTGTTATTTCTGCGTACTGTCAGATAAACGCCATTAATTACATTTTAAGGTTACTTGATGGTCAATATTTTTAATAATATACTATTAAAAAATATAATTTATTGTCGAAAAATATGATTTTATTTCTAGTTCAATCTCTTAATCAATTGACATTAAATTTAAAACATTAAATTTTTATTATCTTAGAAACAAGTTTATATACAAAAGGTAGATGCATGTTTTATTGGTCTCCATATATTTTGAATAATTTATGTGCTACTATATAAAAGTAATTTAAAACAAGCAATGGTACAATTTACAATTATAATAAATGGAGGCAATTATAAGTTTACGTCTTTTAGCTGCAATACGCAAACGTGATCAAAAATTAAGATTTTTTTGTTTTGATGCTAATTACCACGTTTAGGAAATTAGTAGCTTTCGGAGAATAATTTTCACTGTAATTTGTAGGTGTCTGGAGGTAATCACAATTACTGTTTTTTTATATGCTTTCGAAAATCAGACCATACTGTACAGATGGTTCATTTTCTATGATTTAAACTTTCTCATACATTTTATTTATTTAAAGCATAGTTAGCCATGACTTTGAAAAAATTGCCTTTTTTGTTTAATAGATGTTTTTCAAAAAATATTAGAAGTTAGTTTATAAAAAAATTAAAAAAAATCATAGTCGTCTCTGGAAGAAAAAAATGTCAGAAATATGCTTACTTTAGTTAGATCTTTTCAAACAGATCAGTTTAGGTAATTACCATTTTGAAAATTTTATATTTTCTCTTGTTTCTAAAAAAAATTTTATTAGTCTATGCTTTTCCAAAAATTTCGTTGGTTCATATAGTGAAAATTGTAAATCTCGTGGAAAATTGGTGAAATCCAAGACATTCATAAATTTGATTGCTTCAGTTCTTTTGTTGATTCTATCGTTCAGCCAAATTCCTCTCAAGTCGCTAAGTCTTGTTTGTTCGATTAACGTAGAAAATAACTTATTTTTCTAAATTATAGCCAACTATGCTTTATACATAAAAAATATCAGTTTTCTATGTATTTTAAAAATTAATAGATATAAAAAAAAAACAGTCAGATCATTCGGTTCTACTCAAAAATCTTTATTAGTAACAGTTTTTAGGTTTTGAATAAGTTAAAAAATAGAGAAATTACAGCATTCTTCAAAAATTGTAATAAAATTGTAACTTTTTTGTTTTCAGACTTAATCAAAATGTAAAAGCTAATACTGATGCCGATTTCTGCACAGAATAGAATGATGTAGCTGAGAATTTTTTATATCTTCTTATTTTCGAGATATAAACTGAAGTTACATTTTTTAAATGGAATGTACAGTTGACCATGATTTTGAAAAACCTGTTTTTTTTCTGTTTACGTAAATTTATAGTTGAGATATGTTTTCTCGAAAAATTTCAAGTGTTTGTTATAAAATTTAAAAAAAAACATAGTCGCTTCTGGGAGAGGGAAAAATCCCAAAAATATTTTAAGAAATAACCTCAAAATTACATCTTTTCAGATAGAATAGCATGGAAAATTATGAATTTAAAAAAAAATTCCCATTTTTGAAAACCTAAAATTAATTTATGCTTTTTCAAAATTTTTATTGCCTCATATCATAAAAACTCTTTCTTTTTTCTTGTATAAATTTTGCAAATTGTGTTGATAAAAATACACTCATAGTTTTTTTTTTATAGTATTCCTTAGCTCATGCTCAACTGATCAATCAAATTCTTCTTAAATCGTAAAGTTTTTTTTATCAGATTGACGTTATCACTAGCTAATTCTCAAAACATAAACTTTTAATTTATATATTTTCGTAAATTAACAATATTTTTAATGTCACGGCCAATATGCTTATCATTTGAAAAAATATAACTTTGGTTTATATCTGGAAAAATAAAAGAAATAAAAAAAATTGTTACGTCAGTCTATTTTATGCAAAAATCTTGATTAGTAACATTTTTCAGATTTAGAATAAGTTCAAAACTAAAAAAACAGCATTCCTCAGAAAATCAAAAAAAAAATTAAAATATTGCTGTAACTTCAAAACAAAAGGTAACAGCGCAAAACTAATTGAAGCATTGAATTTATCTCAAAAAAGTAGCACCAGAAAGTGTCATTCTTTTTTCGTGTGATGGATATGAGAAACCTATAAAAAACATCGAAAATGGACCACCCTGTACATTCTAAAAGCAAATTGTAACAAAAAAAAATTGAGCTGTAAAATCTGAACAGTTCTTCAAACAAACATTAAAAATTGTAAGGATATAATTACATAATTGTTAGCAGTAATTATTTTTAAAATTAGATAAACTTCAAAAGATATTGAAGTGGAAGTTGGTCTATGTTTATTATTTTATCAAGTTTATGGCTCTTATTATGACTCAATAAAGTTTAAGATTGACTTAATTGTGGTTGAAGTCGTTTTCTATAATACTTCTGAATAAGACGGAATAAATAAATCAAAATTTTATAATTACGTTTCAGGGTTTTTTAATCTGAAATATCTAAATCGTCGGCTGAAAAAAATCCAAAATTCAAATTTTTTTGTTCTTTTCGGTTTGATGAAAATTCTCTCAATTATTCTTAGTAGGAGGATAATGAGATTTAATTTTTAACTCAATTTTTCCTTTTTGTAGACAGAAATTTTATGAATTTGTTTAATTTTGTAATTACTAAATTCATCAGGAATAAGTATTGATGATAATTACATTTCTGCACATGTGCATAATCTTGAAGATATTTTCTACAAATCTATAATTTTAAACATAAAAATCTAGCATAATCATCAAACCTACACTTACGGTAATCGCATTTACCCTACTTTAGGTCACACCACAAAATGTGAATAAATTTCCCAACCATAAATAAAATTTTGTGGTGTTCAGTTTCAGCTTTGATTATATCCAATTTAATGAGAAATTATCTTTCAAGCTTAACTAAACAACTATTCATTGAACTGTAATTTGACATATAAGATCAATAAAACTAAGGCAATTTATTATTTTGTTCAATTAATATGCAAATAATAATCTGTTTACAAGATCGTTAGTGATAAATTTTAGTAGCAAAAATATAAAAGGTTGAAGACCTTTCTACACATGGATGTCAATCACTTACTATTCCCATGTGTATTAAGTTTTAATTTTGCTCCACCCTACAAACATCCCTTAGAACTAAAATTTTTTTTCGAAAAATCAAATTAATAATAATTTTTAAAACACTTACCGAATCATAGTATTGTATTATAGAATCAATCAATCACCACCACTTTCATTCACAATTCAGTCCGGAAATTCTCGCAGTGTGAAGACAACTTTAGCACGTGCTTCTTCGTCAGTGGTCGAATAGGGAATGCCTCGAATCCTCGACGTTGCGTATACATGTGGTGTTTGGCGGTCTCCTTTTCCGTCTCTCGAGCTAGTCTTCTTCGTATGTATGTGTACAAAGTTGGCCGACCTCTGAGCTCTTCGTTGAAGATGTCACGTTCCACCGACTTCTCGAATTCTGCCTTTAGAGTGCTCAATTACTGAGAATTAAATACATGTGGGGATTTTTTTAAAAGTGTGAAGTTTCCCAGGGATGCTGGAAGCGAGAAGATTCGAGAAAATTCCACAAGTGATGAAGGATCACAGGGATAATATTATCGGAAATGATGAGTGATTCATGAATGGAGTTTTTGAAAATAAGAGTATCTCAGTGTTCTGAAAATTAAACATTTGGATTGGATTCAAAAAAAAATTCTTCAATTAGTAATCATGGGTTAATGATTATCAACTTAAAAAAATTTCAGTCGCTCAATTTAAAATTTTACATTTCCTCTACCGTCTCATTTATCTGTCCCTTGTTTATCTATTACAAGTGAAAGATAATCACGCAATAATCATATTTCGACGTCTTGATTCTAATTGCTTGACAGATTACTGACTGAGGAATTTACATTAAGTAGAACTCGTTTTTATGGCTCATGCCAATTATGCCTTTTTTACAGCTAGACATGATCTGTCTGATTCAATTATGTACCTACCTTTAATAATTTCAGTAGTAATCATTCAAAAATTGATTTATTGCATTGATAATAATAATAATTGAATTTTTGTAATGAACATTGATTTTCTAACAAAAAAATGAAAAAAAAATTAAGAACCGGTAAAGAACAATTTAAAAAATGAAACAATTTTATTCTTCGAATAAAATCGTTTAAGATAATAATACATTTTGTCTTGGAAATGAGTTCATCTCGGTTAACCGCAACGCACATATTAATTTCAAGAAAATTTAACATGAAAATAAGAAAATTGTGTGTGTAATAAAATTTCTTTTTTCTGCCAGTAGTATTTTTATATCCCCCGTCTTTGCTTTTTCTTTTCTACTTCTTACAATTAATAAATTACAGTGTAAACATTTCGTTCTGTTATTGGCAATATCTTCTTTTATCACAATAAAATACACCCCATTAAGTGCCTGAAATCCGCCTCTAGCGCTCTTACCCCGACCCTCTTATCACCGGAAAAAACACACCCACAAATGGTAAAATTTTTCTTTCTAGTCGTAGCCAAAAGCAATAATTTGTCAACAACAGACAGGTATAAATCAAACATAGGTGACCAGCAGATATGGTAATAGCAGGTTACGGAAACCTGTTTGAACATGAATGACTTTGAACATAGCAAACGGCAAATCTGTGTTACAGAAGAAGGGAAAAATTTACTCGACAAAGTCAACATGGCAGAAAGACGTGGTACTAATGGAAACGTCAAAGTTTGCTTGAGTTTGAAATAAATTTTAACTTGTTGGACAAGCAACGAGAAGTCAAGTAACTGGAAATAAAATGAAATATGCAGAAATGGATTTTTAACATTTTTTTAACTGTATCTTATGTGAAAAATATGCAAAAAAGGAATTTATTGTAACTCAGAAGAAGATTGCTCTATTGATTTATTTAAAAAAAAAAATGAAAAAGATCTCATTGAAAAATACTTGAAAGAAACTTTCTTTTTCTTATTTTTTTTATTTATTTATTAGTTTTATTTTGGGCGGAGTATAGCCGAGGCTACTCAACTCAACCTACTACAGAAACTCAATGAAAAGAAGAAAAAATAAAATAACAATAGTAAATTATGAACAAAAAAAATAAGAAGAGAGAGGAAAGTAAGTTTTTGATGGAAAGTTATTGAATGATCTTATGAGCCTATATGAGCTTAATTCCTACAGTTATCATTTGAAATTGTGAAAAAAGAAATGGCTTGACTGCAAAAACTGTTTAAAGGAAGCAATTTAAATTGAGGATTTAATGTATCATGAATAGAAACTGCATTATAAAAAAAAAATGTTGGAACAAAACTGAATGAAAATAAGATAAAGTCAGTAAGTTAGTAAATCTTAAATTTGAGTTATGGTTATTAAATTTACAGGTGTTTCACCACAGAGTAATTTTTCTGTAGCATAATAACCGTTGGGAAAATGGAAATTGGTTCTGAACAAAACTGGTTTGAATCTTTTTTGTTTTGAAAACATTTTTAAAGACGGCGCAGTTCCGGTTATACCGGAAAAAGGCACTAACTTTGTTATTTTTAATAGAACAGTTTATATATTTTCATCCTTGTAAAGCATCATTTCATGCACCATATGTAATACTCTGAGTGAACCATTTTCTAGAAAATCAACATTTAAAGATAAACTCTGGCAGTGTAAAGATTGCCATCATTTTAAATACTTTGAACACAAAAGCATTTAGAGAGAAGCCTTTATTTCACACATAACATCATCTTATCAAATTTAGAAAACTCTCTTTTTATAGGAGTCTTAAACATGAAGAAGTTCAAACCTAAATAACTCAATTTTTTCAAATGGAACCTTATACTTTTTAATGTGCCACCAAATAGATCTTTCGATTGATGTCAGGATGTACCCAATTACTACCAACAATTTTTGAAAAAAATTTATTTTTTTGAATTTTGCAAAAAACTACATCATTACGTTAGCCTTGGTTGTTATTATTGATATGCGCATCTTTAAAAGAAAGTATCAGACCTCAAGTAAAAATTAACTAGTAAATATGATAAATGTTTTTTGAAAATTTGAACAAAATTTTCTTCTGACATTATGAATTTATGCGATATTATTTTCATATCATATTTTATATCATAAGTTGTTAAATTTTGTCAGCAAAATTTTCTGATTGTACGAGAGTTTGTTGAGTAGCAATTTATTGAATCAAAAATCATGAGAGAAATTGGCAACAAACTCGAGTAAATCAATCGGAAAATTTTATCACGAATGATATTCCGGTGACTATTTTATGAATAAAACAACAAAATCAGTTACTTATTTATTATATGAAAAGTACAACTATTGTAAATAGTTCAATGTTTATCATTTTCAATATTTTTATTAGAAACTGCAATAGAATATAAGGTCCCGCTCATTTGACTCCTTGAGGTTGTTTACTAAGTTGTAATGATGTTGACTATCTAATTGTAAATAGGGTTTCATAGACTGAGAATGCGCATGTCCTGTGATTTTGATTAATTGTTCTTTGCCAATGCCTTTCTGAAGCTCGATGTGAGTGGTTAGTAAATTTTACTTTTTTAGTTGAGAGGCCAATTTTTTCCACAGACTGTTTGGTCCACTTGGATAATATATTTATGCCCACTGGCACATCTTTCTATCATTTCCCAAATTTCCAGTTTCGGTTGACAGTTAAAAAAAATCTAACAGTTTTTATATTTTCGCCACGTTTGCTCAATAGTGTTTTCAACAATCGAATGGGATAGAGATTTTCATTTTCTTTATTTTGAATCAACCACTTACTATTTGTTAAATTTTGTGACCCTCTTTGTGCTGTCTTGGAAAATATTGGGTTATATTCCATTCTGCCAGTCCAGTTACCTTCCTCTTTGGAGAAGTGGATTTTGGAGTTAACAGCCACACATGGAAACATTTTCTTTGTAAACCGTCGGGCTTATCCTCATTCCAAACACTTGCCATTGCATTAATTTCTTCAGCTGATAACGCTTGCGAACTCTGTTTTCTCTTGTCCACCCGTTCTTGCAGATTTTTTCTTTTCCCATTTCTGGCACGTCGTGCATTCGCAAACAGAATATATGATAGTCGGAAAAATATTTTTCTTGAACCAATTTGCATGTTGTGTTTCGAATGGATTTTACGCAGGTCTGTTTATAGTCTTCGGCATTTTTCTTTCTCAGTTGTATGCAAAGTCTTCTAATATTTTAGCAATTTCATGTACTATCTTTCATTTCAGAATTGATGAAATTGTTGCCAAACGGAATTCCGTGTTTTCACAGTATTTTTGGGCGTACTCTGAGACATTGCATTTCTGTTCGTTCAATTTTCACAAATATTTTTTATTTCGTTTCGATGACGAAAATTTTGCAATTTGAAAACTCTCTAACTATGCGATTTCATTGGAGCATACCGTCTGGCAAAATTTTGATTAGATTGATTTTTTCAGATGAAATATATCTAGTATTCTTTGTTGAGTGACGGAATATGATTGGTTCAATCAACTATGAATAAAATAGTCAAATGAAAAACTTCCATTGAGAGATTTATTTAAGAAGAACATTATCAAAATCGACAATTTATTCATCATTTTTTGAACAAAGACTCTAATAGATTTGTAGTAATAGAAGAAAATACTCTTTTGAAGAAAATCCAGTTTAACAAAACAAATCTTGACGTTTAAATATCAGCAAAACATTGAATATCCCAAAAATATAAATAGACATATTGTGGCATAACATTGTCATTGTACAACAAATAGTATAACGTTCCATTAAAAAAATTAAGTTGGAAGTTCTTTATGTTCAAGACACCCATAAAAACAGAGTTTCTAAAAATTTGATAAGATGATTAGTTCTAAGAGATAGACTGTTATGTCTAAAACAAAGGTGTAAAACCGCTCCTCTGTAAATGCTTATGTGTTCGAGGTATTTAGAATAATAGCCATCTCTGCACAGCCATATTTTTGGTTTATTGATGGTTTACTTGAAGTGTCCCATATGGTATATAAAGTAATGCTTAAATTAAACAAGAAATCCAAAAATTGTAAAAATATATTGCATTTAAAATATCGAAGTTAGTGTCATTTTCCGATATAACCGGAAGTCTTTGAAAATATTTTAAAAACAAATTTGATTTATATTACGCTATCAAAGAATTATACTATGATGGGACTCCATGTATATGTCAATTTTGCACTATGTTGAAGATAACAGTATTTTGTGAACATAGCCAAATAAAAAGTATTTTTAAACGTAGTTTAACTTGAGGCAACCAAGTTTAGACAATTTAGAAGAGATATGACTATAATCTTTTAGTTTAAATACAAATTTACAACACGTGTTCTGTTTTTTTTAAAGTCTATTCTACTGATTTGGAAAAATATGTAATAAAACTTGATAATTCTTTTTCTATAAACTGTCACAAGTAACTACACATTTATTTCGTGACAATGATTTTATCCTTTACGAAGCTGAAACATTTATGGTTCTATCTACTCAGTAATTCTATATAGTCTGTGGTGAAAGACAATAAACTGCTACAAATTCTAAACACAGACTTGAAGTTCAAAGCCAATAGAATCCTGACTAATAAACTATTTCTAAACTTATTTCAATTATACTTTCAAAATAAAAAAAAATACTACTGCTAGTAATTATGTAAAACTGTTTTAAAAATAACTTAAACTCAATTTTCTAGTAATTTATCTAAGCAAAGCTTATTATAGACATGATACAGCCCTAAAAGCAAAAGACAAAATTCAAGTTCTTATATACTACTTCAGGTGATAATCAAAACGTTTTTTTGTATTATATTTGTTATTTTAGATATTCGCTTGAATGACAAATAATACCATCATATTAGTTTTTTGTTTGCTTCAAACTACTTATATAAAGTACTTCTAAAAGTAAGTGAGAACAGAGTCAATTGTTTTATTGCACCCTAACAGCTGGGTATCAATTCCTAGCCATAAACTTTGCAAAATCTACTGCAGCAGGTCAAAGTATTGCGATTTCTTGCAAGCAGAGGCGGATCTAAAAAATCGTTTGAGTCGAAGAAACTGTTATGTAAAAGCTGTACAAAAAAATGATGATACAATAATTATGATAATATTTAAAATATTATCTTTCTCATCACTACTGTTGGCTCTCTACATCGTGTAAGTTCATGATGATAATATTAGCCACCTACAAATGGTCATTAATCCGTAAGTCTCTGCTACTTGAATCACATTCAACAAAATATGTATCATCGCGAAAAATTGGTTTGCGCCAACTTATCAGCCGTAACATTTCAAACTAGCAATTGAAGAGCTTAATTTTCATACATAAAGCTTTGCATAAATTGAATACGGCCTTGGAAATCAACCCAGCTGGATAAGTTCGGAAATATTTTTATTGGGGGTTAAAACCGCCGGTAACCGTCTCTGGGTTTATCAAGGATAATTACATCCATAAAGCAATTGACTCTGTTCTCACTTATTTTTAGAAGTACTATATAAAGTCATTATGTATTTAGACAACAAATCTGTTTGAATTTCAGCAAACAATTAGAGTTTGAAGAATGCGTAACTAACAATAATTCTTGTGAAAGTTCCTAAATATGATATTCTTAATTTAAACCGCAAAACTGTTTCTTTTTAATTGCATATTTCCTTGAGAAAAGATGACAATAGTTGACCAGCATTTTTTATTACATTACAAAATAATTCATAACTCCCTCTAGATATCAAAATAATTGCAGAATTCAGTAACCACTAAAAGATATAAATATATATAATTATTGTTTTTAATTGGGGTTTATTATAATTTCCACCTGATTAGAGTAACCATATTTTTTTTTTGTTTTTAACTACTCCCCGTTTTCTTATCAGCCACTTTGCACCTTGCTATTGATCCTAACTCAAACCCACCTGTTACCCTTAACGACGTAATTGAACAGTAAACCCCTTTGTGCTGAGGTATCACTTTTCGTCTGCTTTGTAAGTATTCAAAGCCTCACCCTTATTTATAAATGAGATTTTTTTTAAATAAATATATATAAACCTCCTTTTTAAATATTTATCTTCAAACAACGATTTCCGATCCGCAATCAGAAAAACTCATTCCGTTGAGTTTATTTCAGACCCCGATACAGATTACCCTCCTTTTGGATATGTAAGGGTCTTTTCGTACTTCTATTATCCACCCTAAAACTTGTGGTGTTGATTCCCCTCAGACTAGGCCAGTCGACATCGATTACGATATTCCCACCCACCCCCGAACGTTCTGACGAGATTACACCTAAAGAATTTGCTGGACTAGTTTATTTGATAAACATGTACAGGGTCAGTTTTCAATAATGATGGGGTGAAAATGATGACGTCATCGGAATATGATTTATGTAAAGAAAGCTTATTTTGGAAACGGATAAAACAGATATTTATATTTTATTAGTTTGGCCAAATATGACCCATTACTTGACCGACCCTCAGAAAAGGAAAAGAGAATGTTGAATGAATAATAAATTATTAACCACTTAAAGATAAAAAGAATTATAGTTTCTAAAATTTATTAAACAAATATTCACACATAATGTTTTATTTACTTTTTGTATTTCTTCTTTTTGACGTTTTCACCTTAACTTGTAAATTTTCTTTCTCAACTTTTTCAGCAGCAACTTTTCTTTTCTTACTTCCTAAATCGATTAAATCCGAACTCGGCTTTCTCTTTTTAATTTTTCCAACTTTCCCATTCAATGACTGATAACTTTTCCCCTTTAAGAGGCCTTTATTATTTATTCCATTTTGTTTGATAATTTCAGCATCACTTTCATCTTCTTCACTTTCAGAATTTATAGCTTTTATACTTTTTGGATTTTTTGCTTCAGTAAAGTCTTCTTCTTCCTCTATTTCTTCTTCAGCATAATCATCATCTGATTCTTCTTCATCCTCATCATCTTCCACTTCATCATCATCATCTTCTTCAACTTCTTCATCATTATCATCTTCCACTTCTTCTTCACCATTATTATCTTCCACGTCATTCTCTTCTTCCTCTTCTTTTTCTTGGATTTGCATAGAACTTACTGATTTTGTTTTTTCATGTTTCTTTGACGTAGATGTTTTTTCCACAATTTCTTCGTTCTCCTCTTCGTCAATGTCCTCAGAACTTCCCGTTTTTATCTTTTTATGATCTTTCAACTTATAAACTTCTACTTCTCCTGTTGGTTTCACAGTTACTCCTGCGTTTAATCTTGTGCTTATTTCTCCAGTCACAGGTTCAGGAATTTTATTTTTTTTCACATTCAAAGACGCTTTGATATCTTTCTTATCCTCTGTAAAAATATTTTAATATTAATTACCGCTAAAGAAAGAAATATCAACTCACTTAAGCTTGCATAGATCGGCATTCTCAATCCTCTATGAGCAAACAAATTTAAACTCCTAACATTCTTAAATCCCCCCGGAAAACCTTTATCTAATCCTTTGATAACAAACAATACATTTTCAATCAGTTGTTTCGTATCCATCTTACTATGTCCTACTTGAACTGTAAAACTATCACTTTTCGAGTGTAAATACAAAGCTGTTTTTTTCAATGCAGCATCAATCAATTTTTTCAACTTTGTCGCTTTCATATTAATAGTGATTGGTATTTTCCGCTTTTTGTAAAAGATTTTTCCACATCTTCCTACAACTTTCCCGCCTATTTTGCCATCAGCAAGAAAAACATCATACAATTCAACTAAACGACTTTTCATTTCAAACGTATCATATTCTGAGCGGAATTCATGAAAAGTCATGATTTGCTTAATACAATCAACACCCTTTTCTTGCAACAATTTTTCATACACTTCTTTATGCTCATCATGATTTTTATTTGGAATACCTTTAACATCAGCAACAATTAAACAAACTTCACAGTTTTCTTTAAAAATTGAATGTTTTAGAGGAAATCGAAGAATCTTGGAATGAGTTTCAGGGACTTTGATACTATTCACTTGTAAGAAAATTGGGAATTCTTCATCATCAAATAACTGATTTTTAAGTTTTGGATTTTCAGTTGTAAACTTAATTAAACCTTCAACGCCTGTTTTTATACAATTTGGGTCAATGTGGAATTTTTCACTTAATTCAAGAGCTTCTCCATCGAGTTTTAATGCTGATTTTTTCGGTTTTGTTTTTGATGATTTGTGTTTAGCGGAACCATTTTGCACAGGTTTTTTCCTCTTTTCAGAACTTAATTTAGCAATAAGAGCACTTTTTAACATTTTGCAAGTTTTTGAATGACAGACGCCACACGTGCCGAATGTTAGGTTAGAATTTTTTATTCCTAAAACAAAATGACGTTTACAATGTATTATGTGTTGCCTATTGGGGTCAACACATTTTTAAAAGATTTTTTATTGATATACTTTTGTTAATTTATGATTATATAATTTCATATAAAATTATAAAAAAAGTTTTTTTTTAATATAATATCCAATAATATTTAAAGCCATCTATTATTTCAGAATTTGAGGTTTGTGTGTTTGAAGTGCCATCTAGCTGGACAAGAAGGTTCCAAAGTAACACCTTTGGCACTTCACTTGTCAGTCTATAATTTTTAAGTTTTTGTGAAAATATGGGTTTTGGGGATTATCCTGCTGAATACAACCCAAAAATACATGGTCCATACGATCCGGCACGTTTTTATGGCAAACGTAAGTAGATTTCTATGTTAATTCAAATTTTAACCTATAATTACATAATCAGCGGACACCCCATTTGGCCAAGTGAAGCTAGGTGAGATAGGGGGATGGTTGGGACGTCGTAATAAATCGCCTCCAGCTATTATGGGGGCTATCAGCCGAGGTACAGTATTGAGTATTTTTTAATAACTTTTTTTGATAAGAAAGTGTGTAGCTTGGTGGAGATGGCAGCACAAGTACGTGCAACCCAAAAGGGCTGGAATTGCCCCTTTCTTGCAGGTGGTTTCTGCTGGTATGGTGTTCTTCTATGTAATCAACTCCCAAAAATTGAGTAAGTTTATTTTTAAACCGTTGGTAGGAATAAATAACATTTGATATTTCAGGCCGCCACAAGAACTACAAATATCATTAAAAGTCTCATTATTATTGTAGTTGGGCGTAATAATAAACTCCTTAAGTAATTGCAGCGTTTATTTGTAAAAAAATATTCTAAAATTCTATTAGCCAATTTGTTAATACGTTACAGTTACTTCAAGAAACACTCTTTACAAAATATATAGTAAGAAATGGACAAAAAAAAACTGTAGAATAATCAAACACACCAGATCTTAACAAGGTTTTCTATCACAACCACTCAAACGTTCGAGTTCCAACAAAAATCAACAATTTCTCAAGAACAAGGGCAACATTGACGGCAATTTAAATTAAGCTGCGGGCATAGCTGCCTTAAAACATAAAAAATAACACAACTAAATCTAAGGCAATACAGCTTAGTAAAAAATAATAAAAAAAAGTATAAAATACTGATTTTGGATTTAATAAGTTAATTATTAAAAAAGGGGTTAAAAATTAAAAGAAATATCACTCATAATGTTAATACTACCGGGTTACGCCTAGATCTAAACTGATTGATCTGTAATTATTTAATAATACTGAGTAGTACGTGTTTGCAACTGTTAAATAATCACAGAGCAAATAAAAAAAAAAGGGCGCGCCAAAGGAAAAAGCTTAAATACAATAATATATATAAAAAACCTAACAGCTAAAAAAACTACAAAATATTAATAACTCGTTTCCAACATTTTTATTAAGGTCATGAAAAATCAACCATCAGAGTATTATTAAGATTATTTGCATCACATCAAAATTAGAGAATAAATAATGAGTATTTTGGTCAAATTTCGATAACTGTCAAGAACGCTTAGAATACTGAGTATTGATTACAAACTAAAAAAAAAAAATACACAAGGTACTACTGGCTTCAAGCAAAAAAAAGTTTGGTTACGGTGTCGTACTGGTAATAATGCATCATGAAAAAAAAAATAAATATCACATGGTGAAAAACAAAAAACATCAAAAATTTTCTTTTTAAGTTACAATAATACAGAACTGAGTATTTATTTAAATAAGTACTGAATCATAAAAATAGAAAAATAAATAAATTATCTACAAAGAACTGGGAGAGAAAATCAAGAGAGCTTCGTTTCTAAGTAAATAAATTCAACTTAACGATAACTTAATCAGTTTGAAGAAAAAAAAAAGTGCATTTTGAAATTTAATATAACCCAAGCTTTCCGTACGTATCTAATTAAGTAGTTGGTATCACTGGTAAACGATTTAATGACTTTCTGTTTCTGTCATTTGAGTTGAGACGAGGTTTAATGGAAGGTCTGCTATACTTTCTTCGTCTGAATCCGGTTCAGGAGCCGAACCTCCCGGGGAACCACCAGTCGGCAAGAATTGGGCAAAACTTGCTGCCTAAAAGTTCAATGCTATTTTTAATTGAATAAAAATTAAGAAACATACCTGTAAATGCTGATAAGCTGTATTTTTGTGGCCTTGCAATGCCATCACTAAATGCGGTTGGATTTGTCTCCTCAGAGCACTTAACATATCCTCCGTATCCGTATTTTCCATACTACCTTGACCTTTTTTAGGAGCTAAAACTATAAAAATCAAATCTATCCAAACCCTCTACATACTTCAAAAATAATTTCACAGAATCACGTTAAACTGAGTTTACGTTAAAATGTCGATTATTATTAAAAAGTTATACTGAGTTTAGCTAATCGCGTCATTACATTTTGTCTTACATTTATAAAAACAAGTCAAGCGTTCAATTATCGGTCTCTTAAAGCAATTTTACCTTTGAATTGATTATTTACACTCCCATATTCCCTACATTTATCTTTTTCATTTCTTGCATCGGCTGCTTTCGGACGTCTGCGTCTCGTATGGATCGTATCTCTTCGCATCGTATGAGGTCTATCAATCCCGTGTAGTTTATAATACAACCCGCAAGCATTGCACACCATTTCTCCTTTCATATTTCTTCTCCAAATCGTCGTCGTTTGTGTACCACAATTCGTACATGATAAATCTACCCGACGCGCCATGCCTGCGCCACCTTTACCACCTTTAACAATCTGAAGATTACACCAAGGACTATTTCCGGTAAAATCCGGGATGTATTCTTCGGAATTGTCATCACGAGCTGGACTTCTACAACAAAAATTATATTATTATCAAAAAAATTGATTGAAATTTAGATTTATACCTCGAATCTTCCACTGAAGCTTTAGTGGGGTAACTCTGTTTCCTACGCCCTGATGACGGTTTTGGATTTGTTTCCATATTGATAGGTTCGTTTGGTGAATTAAGATGGACAAAAGGCGGCGCTGGTGTTATACTCATTCCTAATTTTCGACACGTTATCAATTTTCTTAATAATTGACTTGCTTCACCACTCAATGGTGCGTTTGTATTGTAACCATTTTGGGAGAGAGCACGCCATAAGTTGGCTTCTTCTTCTGGATGTACTGTTTCAGGAGTTGGAGAAGTCGCACTTGCTGTTGTCGAATTTGAGTGTTCCTCCGCACCCTAAGAATCAATTAACAAAATCAATTAAAAATTAAAGAGTTAACAATCATACCTGTGACATGTCGACTTCCAGTCTCTCAGGATCGGAACTATTACTATATTCTGAAGCATTATCGTTAACCTCTTCTTTAATGAAATCGATTTCTGGTACACAAGTTACATTTTCGGGTTTTTTGTTTGATAAATCGGCCGGTTGATTTGAACATGGTTCAATCTGTATAGTATTATTATCTGTTGCAAAATTTGTTACTAACGATGGTGACGGAGTTGTATTTAAATCGTTAATATCTGAATGGTATCTTAAATCTGTCGGTTCGTTCTTGTGCGATGTTGCTTTTGGTTGGTCCTCTTCGGATTCGGTTCTTAAACTGATGGTAATACTGTTTGGTGTATCTTCGTTTTTAAGGAGATTGGATGCATTTAACATCGAGTCAAGGACTGAATTAGACCTCCTCATCCGTTCCTATAACAAACAATAAAATTAAAGAATCACCTGTATATAAACAAATTTTGCTTATCTTATCACCACTGATAAAACTGATACTATCAACAACGAAAAACAGTGATGACAGAGTAAAGCTCAAGTAAAAATGGTGAGTTCAAAATTTTGATTTTTAATTCAAAACTTCTTAACTACATTTCCGTAGAATATTTTCCACGTCTGTTGCATATTTCTTGTTTTCACTGCTACAAAAGCAGACGATCCTGATGACATTTGTCAAAGCTGTGAATGTTCGGTCGACGCCCAAATTCTCAACGTAAATTGTGCAAATAAAAGCTTAAATCATGTTGGAGGTAGATGGTCAACAACTAATACCACAAAATTCGTAAAAATCAGCTTCTTTGGTAATAATATGCCAACGTTAGAACCAATCCCGGCAACAAACGCAACAGTTGAAATAATTTTATCCCAATGCAACATCCAATACTTAAGACCGAAACTTTTTGCCGACGCCAAAAATGTTAAATTTGTAGATTTAAGTCATAATCTTTTAAAAGCTGAGGAAGTTTCATCTGAAAAATTCCAAGGTCCTTATAGTGAGAACACCTTTGCGCCAATAGCGACTGAACATTTAGATTTATCATACAACCAAATCCATAGTTTGGAAAAAAATGTCTTTGAACACATGCCAAATTTAAAATACCTAAACTTGGAAGGTAATGACTTCACAGTATTAGACATTCACACTCAACTCGCAATATCTTCTATAAGACAACTTCAAGTAAGTTACGAAATTTAACAGAAAGAAAAAAATAAATTCAATAAATTTATAGAATCTCAACCTTGCCAACAATGAACTAACAGAAATGATAGGAGACGCTATCGTCGCTCACGATAATTTAACTCGTCTCGATCTCTCCAACAATCTTTTAGATTTTGTTCCAAAAAGTTTAACAAAAATTGGAGGAAGTCTTCAAGTTCTTATTTTAGACGAAAATCCAATTATCGAATTCGTCTCCGACACGTTTCTAGGTTTGGACAATATTATCGAACTGTCAGCTAATAAACTGAGCAAACTTAAATTTGTTAATGCAAATACTTTTGCAACTATGCCCAAATTGAAAAAACTTAGCCTTACAAACAACTATGAACTTGTGGATATTGATAGAGAAGCTTTTGGACCCAACCAAACTCTAGAAGAGGTAAAATAATTTTTACATCAAATGAAAAAAAAAAAACAGTTTTTCTTTTAGTTTCGTATAAATAACAATAATCTTGATCGCATCGATTATAAACTTTTGCCATGGTCTAAACTTCACGTTTTCGAGTTCGACGAGAATCCTTTGGACTGTTCTTGCGATTTATACAACATCACGATTAAACTTCCTGCGGATATAACTCGTCGCGAAGATGGTCCTTTCTGTTTGGATCCAAGAACAGAACGTTATTTACAAGTTTTTAAATTAAAAAGTGACATTTGTTTACACCAAGTAAGTCGTTTTTATATAAATTCATATAACTTTCTATGTTTTTTTTTTCAGGAACATTCTACTCATCGAGATGTAATTGAGCGTCATTTTTCTGTCATGAGATTTGTTCTTTTTGGTTTGAGTCTGATAGCAACAATCGTTGGTCTTTTAATAATTGCTTTAGCTTTAATTAAATACATAAGACATCGAAGAGAAAGTAGTTATCCTTATGCTTCTCAAATCGCATATAATCCTGTAGCTACAAGTGTTAGCAAATATTGATAGTATTTTTTAAATTATTTGTATGTTTAAAAATAAAATGCATTTCGTGCAGTTTTAATATTTAATAACCTTGTCATAATCTCCATGATAACGAAGCAATATGGCGGAATTCTAAATAACTGGACGTTATCGGCTGTTCTGATAAAATTAGATATGATACAACAGGTGTGAGTGTTACAAATAAGAATGGCATTTACTCAAATAATTGTGGTGAGTTATTTAACAATTGTCATCTTAAAAAAATATATTTTTTGTAGTTAATAATATCCTATCTGTTTATGACAACTTGGTGTATTGAAAAACTTGAAATTTGTCAAAAATGTGATTGTTTTGAAAAACACACCGAAAGTATTACCTTGAATTGTACTGAAAAGCATTTAGACAAATTTTTTTCCAAATGGCCTTTAAATTATACAAATATTACAATGATTTTCACACGAAATCATTTTCAAAATTTGACTAAACTCCCACCAACTAATGCAACTTTACAAATCCTTTTGTCAAATTGTCAAATCGAATTTTTAACACCAGGAGTATTCAATTCACTCCCTCAGATTAAATTTATAGATTTGAGTTATAATAGTTTAACTACTGAAGGACTACCACCAAATACCTTCAAAGGATCTATTGAAGAACTGGATTTATCCTACAACCAAATTCATTCTTTAAACAAGAAAGTTTTTGCATTTTTACCACAATTAAAAAGACTAAATCTTGAAGGTAACGACTTCAAAGTTTTAGATACACAAACACAGCTAGCTTTAAGCAAAATTCCAAACCTTGTGGTAATGATAAGCTTTGATTTTGCCAAATTACCAAATTTTAATTTTTCAGAGCTTGAATTTAGCTAACAATGAACTAACAGAATTAATTCCAAACGCTATAAAACATTTTAGAAACTTAACGGAGTTGGATTTATCAAAGAACAATTTGGATTTTGTTCCTTACAGCTTGAAATTTCTCAATGAATCTCTACAAGTTTTGATTATCGATTCAAATCCAATTTTCGAGATGAACTCTGACACATTTTCAGGTATGACTCAACTTTTTTTTACTTTTTTATACTTATTGTTAATTGTTTTGTTTTAGGAATGTCGAATTTGGTGGAGATTTCAGCTAATAATCTGACTTATCTCAAATGTATCAACGCTTCAACTTTCCTTCCAACAAAAAAACTCTTGAAATTGAGTCTTTGTAACAATATAGCTTTGGAAGATATCAATCCTGCTGCTTTCTCTGTGAATTCTACACTCAAGGAACTTTATTTAAATAATAACAATTTGAATGGAATCTCTTTTAAATTGCTTGATTGGTCTAAACTGGATATCTTTCAATTCTCCGATAATCCCTTGGTTTGTTCTTGTGATCTTTACAATATTAGTATCGCCCTCTCGCGGGATATAAGACGTACTTTAAAATCTCCCACCTGTCTTCATCCCACTACAATACGACCTTACCAAATCTACTCTCTAAAAAGCGACATCTGCAAAGCGAAAGTACGTATACAGCATGACGTCATCACCATTCTTTTGTTTGTTTTTACAGATCTCAACGATGAAGATTTCTTATCATCATTTTTCACTTCCTTTAGCCGGTTTAGTGACGACTTTGACGATTGCTTTTATCATAGCTATTTCTTTGGCACGTCAGAGATATAAGAAATTCATCGGCAAGAAACGACGCAATGATCCTTTCGTTTCGCAAGTCATCTATAGTCCGCTCTTGAACGCAGCAAGAGCGTGAAAGTGTTTTATTATTATAAATGTTTACCTCTGTTGTTCCCGCCAACTGTTTCGTATACGTGAGGAATTGGTTGAGGAGGTCTTCGGCTTTCCTCGCGACCTCTCTGAACTTATACAGGGCTTCGAGCTGTTCACTGCATTTTAGACAGATGACGTGCGGAAAAGGGTCGCTTTTGGCAACCTGTAGAAAAAAACAAACAAATGAAATTAAAAACAAAAACATAACAGAGAACATTTGTTACAAATCCAACATTACGTATTTCGAGCGGTGTTGTTCAGTGATGGACGGTTTTTATAGTTTTTGACGTAATAGAAACATTTTGTGTATTTATATTTTTCTTCAAGACGAGAAACAATTAACCAGTGCTTGAAGCAATTTGTTTTCTTGTGTTTACCTGAACAGATTTTTTTTATTTCATTAAAAATTAATTTCAGTTTCAATTTTATCAAGGTTTTTGAAAACCGCAATGTTTCTAGTATAGAAGAATACAAAAATGAAGAAAATTTCAAAATGGACAAACAGCAACGGTATGGAAAATTATTATAACAAAGATCGATTTTACGATTATAAAAGTCGTCATTAATTTATTTATAATGAGAACTACGTAAATATATACGTAATATTTAATGTTTTTTAGAAAATTAATTGTAATAAATAAAAGTGCAAAAGAGAAACGTTTACATCCATATTATCTACCAGATGTAATCATGTTAATCTTCAAATTCAACTTTCTTGTTAAAATGCTTATAATTCTTATGATGAGAAAACAGCAACATTAATTTACACATTAATAATTTCCAATATACAGAGAGTTCAAAAACAAAAATTTATGTATAATGTCAAAAAGAATAAAAAATCACAAAATTATTGTCAATGTAGCGCTTCTAAGAATAACCCAAAAATTTTTTGTCTTATTTATTGAAAAAAAAGGTACTAAATAAATTAAAAGATAACAAAAAACTGAATTTATAGTCAAATTCTGTGACTAAAAATTAATCAAGAAAGTTGTTACATTTGCAGAAAAAAAAATATGATTCAGCTTTTCTATTTAAGCATCCTGTGGATTTATTAACAATCGTTTACAGGGTTTTTGTCCCTGGAACGAAAAGCGTTTTTCTTAAGGCCTGACCAGACTATCAAATTTTCATCAAACTCTTTGATCAAACTAGAGCTGTTAATGGAGTGATGATACATCAAACTAAGCTCCAGTTTGATAAAATTCGATGAAATTTAATTAAAAAATTAAAAATTGACTCTTGTATTTCTTGCAACTGTATTTCTTACAATAGACTCCTACAAGTAATTCAACTTAGTAGCAGAATCCCTGATAATTCTGCTTCACCTGCTGTCCAGAAGCTCAGCGTTGTTCCATATCTTTCACAAAATACGTGAGACACGGTATAATAAGATTACTAACAAGACAAAAAAAAATTCAGGAGCATTTTCACATTCTGTTTGACATTGTGAAAATGAATATTTATTTAATTAAACAATGAAGCGCATCGAAATTGACGAATGGGCTCAAAACCGACTTGGAGTAGTGAAAAAATAAATATGTTGACAATTCAACTCACATTTTCTCAACGAATCAAATTGACTCATTATTTCAAAATGTACCAATCACGTTTGTATTAAACGACAATTTTCACTAGTGGTATTTCGGCTAATAATTTCCGATAGAAATTTCTACATTTTTTGTACATTGAATTGTCTAGCCAAATACAACTTGTGGAAGGAAATTTGATATATTTTTTCGTCTCTAAATAGAAAAATTAAATTTATTAAAAAGACTTGAAATTTTTAGTTTGTAAACTTGTTCAAAAAAATACCTACTTTGACTTTTACAAAAACACATTTTAACAGAATGCAATTATCAATATCTGCCTTGAACACTTTTTCCTTTATTTATATATATTTTCCACTATTTACTTTCAAAATGACACACGTATCAATTATTAAGAAAATTTAAAAATTCCCTAGCCGACCTACAGTTTAAGTTCCACTTTCCAAATCCTTCTAACACATTTTTCCCATTATCAGAAATCTAATATCTATAAAAGTCCGGCATATTTTAAGCAAACCATTAAATTTTCTTTTTTTACATATTTAGAAAATCCCATCTAAATTTAAATGCTTCTAACTAATCTATCATGGACGTCCTTCTCACACGGTTGTTGTTGCATTTATCATTAAACCTCATTAAAATTGTCAAGTTGCTTTATTCTCAAATGATTCATTTCTTCATATTTGCACACGCTTTCATTTTTACGCGTTCTATATTATTATAGTTTACTTTTCCTATTTAAACAATATTTTCAACTTACAACTAAGCAATATTTTTACTCTCTTTCCAAACATCATTTCCTAGTTTGATATTTGAGCTTAATTGCTGAATTATTCAACGAGTTTTTACGCAAACTTGAGTTAAAGCTGATTTTAATCGATTTGAGAATCAGCTAAATTTTAAATCAAAAGTAGATTCATCCTTTCTTTCAGACGATCAAATTTCAATTGCCAATTTTAGTTTGCAACCTTCAAAAATTGATTCTTTGCCTCGGAAAAACCTACACAATGCAAGATGAATTTAATTCGGCTTTTTCGTTTGATTTAAATGTACGACCTTAACCCAATGAAAGGAAAAAACTAAATTATAAAAATTGTGTGATAACAACAGCTTTTCGTCTTCTTTAACCTTGCGACTTTCACAATTCCGTCCTTGACGCAAAATCTTCAAATTTTGATATTGGTACAATAGATTCAAAAGGAATCCAATCATCAGCCGGAAACAACGTATTTAAAAGCGTCAAAACAACAAATCGAACTACTACGGAAATCCTGCATCTTGGAAAAATCTAGAACCTTTTAAAATCCTTATCTACGTCATAAAAACAAATAGAATAAAAAAACCTTTCTGCTAAGATTTCAAACCGCTCTTGCACACACACAGTTCGTTAATTAAGTCGGTTTTTCCTGTTCTACGATCACGAGATGTGATAAGAGTGAACGCCGGAAGCACTTTCTAACTCTGTTCTGATGGTATAGCCAACGTTCTGCACGGGTTACGAGCCTTTTATCACATTGTGTTCAGCCATATAATTACTTCTAATATTAATTAAAGACAGCTCTCGTTCCGTCCGTCATTATTGTTATTAATTCTTGATGGATCCGACGCGGATTTGCACTTTAAGTGAAACTGGAGAGAATGTACTTTCTACGTTTTATCATTTATTTCTTGTTTTTTCAATTTTCGTATGGAACAGATGTATAACGTCGACAATAAACGATTTGTTTATTTATATCTTATGGCAAAATGAGTCATTCATTATTTGACCGATTGTATAATAAAAGTGATATCAACTTGTGGGTGAAGCTAATTTACATTCGCAGCACTTAACGCGTCTAGATAAAGAACCAGGTTTTTTTTCCTAAAAAAATAAACCTTCCTATCAACAGCGGTTTTTCCAAATCTGAAGTATGAGTCAAAAACGTTATCTAGGTTAAGTCTCGATGGCTTAACTTAAATGTCAAAATTTCACATGGAAAATCACCTAATTACAACCATCAAGGTCATACAGGCAGACACCTACACGAAATCTGTTCAGTTTAGAATACAAGCGAGAAACCTATTGTTAAACATACGATAAAAACACGTCAGTTTAGTTGATTCCAGTGATACTATTACTCACTGACATTTAACGATAAAGAATGCGACTACGTTTGAACTGGAGGGTATAGAATAAAAAGCATAAATTAAATTAATAGAATTGAAATCAGACTACGTTTTTAATTTACTTAAGTTGTAGTTCTTAGTTTAATTTTGTATTCAATGACGTTTATACAGCCTACAAGATTCTTATCAATTTAATAAGCGTTTGTCGTTTGTTTAAAATCCTTGAAGACATGATGTTAAAGATAAATGATAAAAATAGAAAACTAAAATTGATAACATTCTTTTTCTTTAGTTTTAGTTTACAGTAACTTTAGATAAGTTTAAGTAATAATTCTTTTCACCTTTTTCACAAGAACTTCTTGCTGGTTTATGATTCAGCAAAAGTTGTGATGCATAACGTAATCCATTCATTATTACGCGTTACAAGTAAGAAAGAGACTTTAGTGCTAGTTTGATCTCAGCGGCACAAAACGTTACATTAATATTTAAATAATTCTAGAATTTTATTAACTTTGCTAAAACTTATAATTAGATATGAGCGCATTTAATTATCAAATTCTAATTTTAGCAACGAACTTTTGGAGACTTATTAAAATAGAAATTATAAAGAGCATTTTCACGTTTTTAATCAATTTTAAAATTAAATGAGTAAACAGTAAAATAGTTTTAAATAGTTTTTCCTTTTTAAACTCTAACGGGACTGATAACAACAGTAATTTATTAAGACACCGATAAATTAATTTACAACTTCCAGGAAACTTTTATAATTTTATTAGCATCAATTCCGTTTTCGATGAAATATCCAAATTCAAAAAGATAAAACATTTTTTTATTTGAATGATAATAGTAGTAAAATATTTAAATCTAATAAATAAATTACCAAAGAAAAGTGTTAATCTGTTTTACCATTTCTGATTCATGTTATTTTAATATGAATATTTCAGTTTCTGTTATTTGAAACTTGAAATATTTCGTAACAGATATTATAGTAAACTCTACAAAAAAATGAAAGTAACAAATCCAATGTAATTAAACACACATTATAGAAAAATTTACAATGTTTAGTGAGGAAAAGGTGGATTATAATAATGTAGGAGTAAAAACATTTATAAATCGTTTAAATTTTTGATTATTAGCTGTATAAATGTTTAACTGACATTTAGATTAATTACGATTACTAATGTACGGATAATGTTGTCCCAGCTGTTCAATACACAGTGTGAACCAAAAAGTCAGGAAGGTTATTAGAGCATTCTATAATTTTTTATCTGATTACAAAGTGTAAGATGTGCCCAGACTAAATGCTTTCGAGAAGTATTACAAAAATCAGAAAAAATCCAATACTAAGAATAGCAAAACAGTTCTTTTTATTAATTAGTGCTTAGATTAGCTTAACTTAATAAAATTACAATGGAAATTCTGAGTAAAATATCAATTTTTTAACAGAAAGTTCCAGTTTAAAACTTTGTAATGTTGCCATCAACAGTTATAAATGTATTCACTTGCCAAAAAAATTGGTTTCTCTGACTTGGTGTACAGAAAGGGTGGTGCATTTTCGATGTCCGCATAGGAAAACTTCCAAAACTAAAAGGTTTTAAAAGAAACGAATGGCACTTATTCGAGATCGTTTTTTGAGAAAATACCATGAGTTGATATCGTCTTTTTGTAATTATGCAGTTTTTTCGTTGAATTCAGTAATAACAATACGATCATTGGTTTGGCTCCAAAAACACAAAGTTGCATTTTTTTAGAATAGTAACCATAGAAAAGTAATTTTTTTCTGATTTTGAAAATATAAATACGTTATACCATATTTCCACGAATTTTCTAGATTTTTTTTTTTTCTAATATGTTATTTATTAATAGTTAGCCATGTCAAAAATTGGTTTCTATAGAAACTGACTGTTTAAGTGTAAATAATCTATTAGATTCTATTCTATTTCAATATTATAAAACATTTGAATTATGAGACAAATGCTTTGTATGCACATAAAAAGCTTCTAAGAAGAAAAAACTGCGAAATAAATTCAAGATAACTTATGATTGCTGATTGACTATAAAAAACAAAAGATTATCTGCTGATGACTACTTTGCATACTGTCATAAATAAATAAAATGAGAAAAATACTGATTTTAGTATAAATATTTGAAGACATAATTCAATAAATTGCATTTTTGGTAGGAGTTATCACTGGATTCCACAGGAAAACGAGAAATGTGGTGTCCAACAAATAAATAAGCTCTGCCCATGGTAAAATTTTTTTGTACCATAAGCCCACATTTACTTAAACACTACATTAAAAAAAAAAAATTTTACAGCACTAAAAATAAGAACATCTATCAATCGAAAAGTATTATCGACTTCGATTGATATATTTCTAAATAAACCAATTGTTCCCACAGCCAAGTGTATATTAATAACAAAAAATCAAAACAATCTATTTTTCAAACAATTACGTAAAATTATCATAATAAATTAATATATTTTTAAGATCAGAAAAAAAATAGCTTTTCAAAAGTTCCACAGCCAACAATGTTTCAATGTAAAAAAATTCAACTTTGTGTTATTCCAGCTAAACTCATGACTGAAAAAAATATTTGTTGGTACTACTGGATTCTACGTAAAAAACCGTTAATCATATTTTTGTCTCAATCGCTTACCTCTAATATTAACGCAGATATGAATTCTTATAATAGCGGCAATTTGCGTATAACTAAAAAAACAAAAGACGATATCAACTTGCGGTATTTACCAAAATTACCAAAAAAACGACCTAGAAAATGTGCCATTCGTTGTTTCACAAACCTTTAGAGATTTTGAGGATCTCCCTATGCGGACATCGCAAATACACCACCCTGTACATCTACTATGGTTAAATAATGTAATTTTGAAATGTGAAAATTGATTAAAAAAATGATAGCAAACAGAATTGATTATAAATAAAATCGTTTGAAGACAAGAAAATCAGTAAAATCGAACTTACATAAGACATAAGGCACAAATTCAAGAAATGAGATAACATCGTATTTAGACATTTAACATTTGTTAAGTTTGACAACAGTAATTCCAGCGATGCAAAACAGAAACGTAATTAATGCTTAATTGGTTTAAAGCTTCCAATAACAATGAAAATGAGATAAAGATATTATTAAATCTTGAAAATTAATAAAACAATGCTAAACCCAAATAAAAATTAGTGAATATTCGAAAGTACTCTACGCATTTTGCGTGTAAAATTATCTAATTGAGAAAGGTAAATTCTATCCCAAACCTTCAAAATCTTGAAAAGGTTTCTACCTGCATTCTTGCTGTTCACATTCTTATATGTACTTTGTGTTTTTCATATTCAATTTTTTTCGCTACATACCTTTTACTTCAACCGCATATATAATTTTTTTATTACAAAAAAATATTGAAAGTATTAATTGTTAGTCATATGATAAGAATGACCATGCGTGTATCATAACAATCAATAAACTGCACTTTTTCACATTTTACTGAAAACACATGTTATTAAATTACAATATCTTTGATTTTTATTGTATGACATAAGTTTTAATAGTACGTTATAGGAGGTGTTTTATGTCATCCAATGACTCAATAATTACTACATAAAAAAAATTAATTCAGTCGTTAAATCATTGTGTTTGTATTTGTAAATATCGAATATGTAAATTTGTGAAGCTAAGATAGAACTTCAAATATAAAAGTCTACTGTTCAATGACCTTGGAAGACATTTTGTATTGGAAAATTGTACAATAGATGCAAGTTGTAACAAAAATGACTTGTCCGATTTGAATTTGAAAGAGTCTATTGCTGTGGTATAGATTCCGTTGGATTTATTTTCATTGTAGATTTATTATGTTACGGTTTAAATCAGTGCTTGTAAATAGCAACTTGTAAAATAAAATTTTCGAAATTTAACTTACTTCCCGTAGTGTGAAAAAAAAATACTGAATCCAATATAGAAAAAAAACTGATTTCAAACTGATTCAACATTTTCAATTCAACTTCAATCATTTAAAATGACATAATTAATCCATAGTAACTGTTTACCTAAAAACTAGAGTAAAACAAACTTATTCATTTATAAATCAATAGTTATTTACAGTACAAGTGGAATATGATCCATATATACTCCAGTCTTTATTAATGTGCATATGAAAAATTAGTGACGAAATTAAAGCCACATTTAAAGTTTCCCAATCTTCTTGATGCAACATTTATAACGAATGGAGTATATAGTGGAATTTGTTTAATTTTATTTTAAAGCCATAAAACTCTGTTGTTTTTCTGCCTTTTCTATAGGGTAGGTAAGATAAGCGTATTTGCTACCTGCTACGTGGTCATTTTATTTCATTTATCTGTATAGTAACAACAAAGACAGGACTAGTAGCGTATAGAAGTCTTATTTGACAGTTTTATGACTTTAAGGTAAAATTAAAAAAATTGTACTATATCTTAAATATGGTCAAAATTGGATAAAACATCGTGTACGTAGCTTAAATTAAGCATTTTATACACTTTTCGTTAATAAAATTATGTTAATTTACTTGTTATATGAATAAATAAAATAAAATCTCATTTTCTTACTAATTTACAATTATATCTAGAACACAATCACAAAGTTAAGTAATTATTTGTTGTACTTTTTACAACAGAGGTTGAAGAATTTGTAAACATCCAAGTTCCAAGAAATTTGTACAAAACGTTGTAAGTATGTATGTAAAAATTGAAATAACTAATATTAGTTTTATCTGGGATCAAAATAGCAGCTGAATTCTGGATGTGATTTTATTTTTCAAATTAATTTCATTACGGCTTTTGCGATTAAATAAAACATAAATTATCATCACCTATGATCTGATGACAAACATGATGTGTGCCAAGCTAGGACAAAAATGTTGCTGACCGGAATTCGTGTGCGTTCTTCAACGAAAATCATTCAGGAATTTATTAAAATTGTGTGATAGACTGATAATGATTCGAATTTTAAACTTGGCTTCGAGGATGTACTTGGAATGGAGCTTGATGTAAATGTAAATGTTAATTATTTAAATTTTCTAATTTTCTAGTAACACTAGTGTGTTATAGCGGCATACGGCATACTCATTCATTTGTTAATCATTTATTTATAGTTAAAAACACTGGAAAACTAAATTACCTGCTCTATCAAATAAGAAATTATAGAAACAAAAAGCTTGATTCATATCGACCAAACAATAAAATGTCATTAACACATTTAATGTTTTCGCTCCCTCTGCACATTAAACGAAATTTTCTTTAATTCCATTTGGTCAACAAAATTTCTAAACTATCTTCTTGAAACAATAAAAAGGAATCTATTTGTTTCGTTTTCTCACAATGTCGGAAAGTTCAGACAAACAGTTTTTTTTTTAACTAATGTAGATAGATGTACATGAAAATGTATAAAAACATTGAACGTTGTCTAAGTATTTCACATCTGACCCTTTATTTACTTCTTTCTCTTGATAAAATATTGACTTAATAAAAAACTGAATTTGACCGTTGCATACATTTAAATCTAGTCATTATCAATCCGTATCAACAAAATGCAATATTTAAAAAATGGGAAATTCCCAAGACATGATAAAGTTGATAGAAATGTTACACAATAATATTATACTTGTAAATAAAATTTTCAGAAAATTCTGTGAGTTTACAAATTACTTGAATGTGTTTTTCTCGAAAATGCAATCTTGAACTTTGAAAAAAACTAAAAATAAAACTGTACAATGTTTGTCACTTGAGATTTGTATTGCAATACACTTCAGAATATACGGAATTTTAAGATGATTCATTTAGAATTAAACATAGAAGATTTCAACATTTCTCAATCAATTGAATCTAGGACAGGAAATAACATTAATAAAGAATTTTTTTGATATGAATGTGTCTGCGTTTTGGAAATTAATAATTTTAAACAATTTTGAGATCTAGTAAACTCAGACATTAACTGTAAGGCTGCTTTTCATATGTTTTCGATTCTTAATCACACATACAGGGCTGATCAAAATGTCAAAGCATGCTAGATCTATGTAATGTATTAATTACATGTTGTTATATGCAAAAATGCATAAAACAATACATTATAGAAATTATTTTAATATTTCTACTTATAGTGAATGAAACGGTATATTGTAATTTTTCTGGAAAAATCTATGAATAAGCGTTTCAAGTTCTACTAAGATAAGGTTATTTGAATTTCTTAATTATAATTTTTTTCAGGAATTATTTGTTCAAGAAAGCCTAAGCTTTAAAGCTTTATTTAATCAAATTGAAGAGTTCAGTTAAACTCAATTCAAAGCTATTATTATCCACGAGTGTAGTTGGCAGAAATCTGAATCATAGTTAAGGCTATCAGTTAATTTTTTCTTGATATAGTGCGGTCAATATATAAACTTGAATTGACGACAAAAATCCCTAATCAAATTGAATTTTAAATTAAATTTTTTTATGATGCATCCAAAAATTTAAGATTACACATTCAGCTGTTGCAACCACAACAGAAACAAACACTATCAAAAATAACATTTATGAAGTAAGCAAACTCGTCCTGATTAGTCATGTCGCAATCTAAAAATACCAAAATGCTGAATGATAAAACCCCCCTCCGACAAGATCCCGAAAAACAAAAAACCGCCATATTGAAAAATATTTCAAAATGTCAAAATTCACGAATTCTAACCTAAAACTAATAATCACGTGATAAAAAAAACTTTAAATCCGGCAACATCGCCGCCTTTGTTTTCGCCGAGTCTTTTGTTAGCGCAAAGAAGTAAGATTACTGAGAATCAACAGAAGTAGAAGAAGAAGGAATAATTTTATCTGTTCGCATAAATAAATCCTCTAGACCGGTTGAAAAATTTTTTATTCGACAATCTAAAATTCTGATAAGAGTCGTCGTACTAACAAAGAAACGGACGCGTTATCACGACGTTCGATCTTCTTCTGTTATCGCCACACATAACCTCGTCGGTCGGCCCACGCGCGACAGGCAGATGTTTTTCCGAAGGGGGGTATATTTATAAGTTGGCGCTGGAAATAGCAGCTGCGCCAGGCCGGCTCTGGAACTGAGGTTAGAGGGCCCCCTTTCGTCCAGACCGGCCCTTATCATTCGAATCAATCACGTACCATGATGGAGAGACACGTCATTATCTTGGTCGGCAGGTCCCCATCGTCGAAAATAGACAAAGCGGCGTCCTTATCTATCGATAAACAAAGACGACAGAGCTGATAAAACTTTGGCGGTACATTACACATATTCGAACACTTCCAACACAAAAACAAAGGGACACATCAAGCACGCCGACACCAGAAAACATTCGTTCACAGCCTCTTGTTTATTGTTTCGCGACGTTTTGGACGTTTTGACAACACATCCAAGTGCACCGACACGAGCACATTTCACGTTTGTGTCAACAGCTCGCGAACGAATTAAGGCACTGCCATGGCCACCTTGATTAAAAAGGTGCTTTGATTACGGCACAGATGGAGGATTCTTGGATGAAATGGTTGCGACTCTCGCGCACAGGTGGCGACGGCTGATGGGACCATGGGACAATGGTACACTCTCAACGAGACGCTAGCAACTGGCACACACTTGTGTGCATAATTGGTTGCATAATCAACAAAACAATTTGTTTAATTTCATTTTATTTGAAATTCTTTTCCAAACCAATTATGATCATACTTTGAGCAATTAAATAATATACAAATTTGTGTACCTGTTGAAAAAGTTTTTACAATCTATTAAAGATTGTTTCTTTTTGAATGAATTTAACTTGAATTATCTAAGTTTGAAATTTATCACATAAAAAATCTTTTTGTATTTATTGAAAACCTACTCTTCATACTTAATTCTTCAGGTAAGAATTTTTGCCGATTCAAATTGACAACTCTAAAATAAGGTTAGAATCCCGTGATTTATAATAAAAGAATTAGCTAAGCTTGAAATATTAGCAAAAATAGAGCAGTTGTTCAAACATAATTAAAAACCAATTAATGGTTTTACAAATCAAACAATTTATGAATGAATCTAAAAATTATGAATGTAATTTTCTTATGAATAACTGGTTGCCTATCTCCAACCAATCTGTCGATTATAATCTCAAAATTATCTTGTTTTCTCATTTTTTGCTGTTTATTTTCATTATAAAATGAAATATCATTAATAAGTAATTTGCTTTGAAACCCACTCAATTATTTTCATTGCCATTTCAATAAATGAGTGATAAATCTGCAGATTTTAGACCTTCGTGAATAATAGAAAAAAATCCTTGCTCAAATACACTTTCTTCTCATGAAAAAACAAAATTGCAAATAGAAAAACAATGCTCAAAGTCTTTGGCTACAGTTATTAAAAAACTATCAAGATCAATTTATGTGCAGTGCTTTCAAAATTACTTTTAAAAATTGTATCTAATTAACTTCAAAGGAGTGACCAAAAAAAAGCTTTAATACAATTTTTGTGAAATTCGTCAACTTAAAATATTTTTTGTTTACACATAAAACTGCATTTTATTGGTAGATTGTGTTTATTCGCATATAAAATCCGTTTCCAGCTTGACCTTCTGCTATTGGCAGGTAAAAACATTTTTTGTTCTTTGATAAATTTAGTTGATTGGTGTAAGCTTGCGATAGGCGGATTGAGTTGAGAGACTATTGGCTGCATTTACAAATTAATTCAGTTTGAACTGAGGTAAAAAAATTAATTTTAAAAATGAATAGCTTTTCCGAAAAATTTTCAAAATAAATAAATTTAATTTCGAGAATCAATTTTTAGTTTAAAAAATTGACAATTGTATGAAAAGTAAATGCTCAGCAACACTACAGATAAGTGACAATATTATATTGCTTGAGACGATTTAGTTGAAAAATTACCGAATAATCTAATGTCATCGCACGTAAAAATAGATTCTCACTGTATTCTAAAATGCCTATCAATTATAACCAGCTTTAACATACAGATTAATCAATCATGCAGTTACTTGCCATGCAGAGATCATCCATTTATTAAATCTGATTTCATGGTTCATTCATTTCTTTAAAATAATTAAAAAACCTGCAATAATAATATTAGTGAAGATTTTGTTTTATGTTTTATTATCATTTCTCAATATTCATAATTCATGATTCCTTCTTTTAAAATGACGAAATCTCATAAGCAGTTAAAAAAATTAAAAACTCTGACTTACTTGTATTCGGAAAAAAATTTTTATCAAGAAGATGTGATAACAAGGGCTTAAATACTTTAAAGATATGTTTTTTTGGTTTATAAAGAAGTGAGCTAAATCTAAAGTAAATTCAGACTCTTAGTTAATACGATAATTGTATATTATTTAATGGGTGAGAATTTCAGGAAGATGTTGCTGACTGTAAAATTTCGTATTTCAAAAATATTCTATCGATTAATTCTAAATAAAACACTTTCTAATTATTTTTCTTTTTTCTCAAAAAATTATTTTTGAAGATTTAGTACCTACATAAAAATCTTACATAATATTCGTTATATTTTTTCTACAGGAATCACTCTAAACCTATGAATGAATATGAGAAAAAAACCTACAAATGAGAGTTTGATTCTTTTCCAGTCTGTTGAAATAGTTGAAAAAATTCATTATCTATCACTGTCATTATAACAGTAAAACTCAAACATATCAATGGATTACAAAACAAATCTGGTTAACCAGAAACAAACCGAATTGTATTCGATAAGTTAAATTTTCCATAAGATCTCAGAAAATCAGGTTTAATTCTACTTTAATAACCCCAGATAATCCCTAAAAACTATTTACAAAACGTAAATCACTCATAGATTATAGGTCAGGGACTTCTCTTACTTTGTTGCATTTTTAATGTACTCATCTATTTATCCAACAATTTGACAATTAAAACAGATAATCGTTGCGGTAACATTTCAAAAACAAATTCTTATATTATATGTATTGTTAAGAATCTTCAACACTGTAGAGAATAACAGTGTTTTATATCTGTATTTACCTTATTAATATTTTTAATGCTACAAATCTATCCTGAATGCTGCCATACCTTTTTTTTAGTTCATCTCATTTCTATGTTACAAAAACAGATTGACAATCCAAAACGAGTTTGTTGAAACCACACTCAACTAGTCATTTCCACTGATTCCTTCGCTTCAAAGGCTACTGATAACACAAAAATCAAAACAATAAAAAAATTTAAAATGATATTAAGAAAACCTAATTTCTCTCATCCACGTGCCCAATCCATAAATACATTTTAACACACCCATATTTAACCAGATCGATACTTACCTATGGTCAGACGCGCTTTCTTCATATTATTCTCTAGTTAAGATCTCCACCGAAACATTTCCAGATTCGGCGAGATATATCCGGAAAGTAAAATCCGGTGTTATTAATGCTGTCCGACACTGAAGATCGCCAGTGGTAGTGTTAAAACGTAACTACTTAAGTCATATTTACCAACTTTGTCTTATCTTAATTGTGGAAAGTAATTAGTTTAGTTTAACAGGTAAATGTGTTTGACAATGAGCTCTTTTAACAGTTGTTATGTAATTGGTTTGGTTTGCTTCTTCAGTTTTTTCAGTACAGGTGAGATTTATAAAATTTCTTTACTTTCGATTAAAGATGAATTGTATTCTTAACTGTGTCTCGATCAATATCAGAACTAATATTTGCCGATGTCGTCAGTGTGTTAAGTGTATCCGTGTAAGTAATAAAGTAATAATTGAAAAGAAAACAAAAATTGAATTTTCCCCAAAATTTTTTGATGTAAGTAATATAAATTGCAATTATGTGATAAGAATTGTACAATATTGTGATAATACCGCTTTGAAATTTCTGAAATTTTAACAAAATTGCAAAATTTTAGATTATGTTATATGTTTGATAAAATATCGATAAGGTTTACTTCACAATTATCATTTATGGTTATTGTTAGTACTTATGTTGTAATTCCATTTCCGCTAATTCGAAATACAACTTGGATGGTACTGAGTAAAGTATATTTTTAAAATAGAATTTGCAATATCACGTGAATTATGAGTTTTCAATGATCAGTTTTTTTTAATATACTTTTTAATTTTTACGTTATTATGCTTAAAGCAGACGTAATAATTGAACAAAGAATTTAAAACAAAGAGCAAAGAGTTAAAAAGTCCTAAGTTTTTTTTGCTTTAAAGATTTAGAATCATTTCTATTAATTCTTCAATTTTCAGCTTTTGGCATACACTGCTTCCAATGTTCCTCTTACGAACACCCCAATTGTGCGGATCTGAAAGCCAACGACACCAACAGTCCTTTCCTCCATAAATGTGAACCTCGAGATAACCACCAAATGTTCTGTAGAAAAATAGTCCAATCAATAACAGATTCTCCAGAATTTACTCGAATTACAAGAACTTGCGGTTGGTTGGTGTACAAAAATAACCAAAGCAATTGTCAAGTTACAGACACTGATTTTAAGTTAGAAACAACTTGTCAATGTTTTTCAGATGCTTGTAATAGTGGAATAGCGCTGACACCAATACGAACGATTTTGTTATTCATATTTTTAAGAATTGTTGCAAATTTTGTTTAAAAAATTTGATTTGATGGATTGATTATAAGATAAGAATGTTTTAAGTGTTGCAAATGAAATGTTAAAATTAGTTGTATTTTTGTTTTGTTTGCGAGATGATTTAATAGAAAAATTGGAAACTTGTGTAAAAAAAAAATTTTAATTTTTGAAAAACATCATGATTTACTACTTTTCCCAAAAACGTTTTCCTTTGTTGTTACAATAATTGAAAGATATAAAAATAAAGCTAAAGAGTTTCATTTGAATTTCGTTTATTGTAGACATGTCGATAAAAGCAGAAACTATAAGTAAAACTTAATTATTTACCGCTAGATGGCTGCTATAAAAATGCAAAGTTTTTTTTGCTGGGAAAAGACATGTTTTTTACATGTATTTATATGTTATAAGTTATAATACAAAATGCTGTCGAATTTTTATTTATTTCAAATTTATGAGATTCTGTGAAATAGCTAATCTTAAACTGTTAGCATTAAAACGTGCTAGGCACCATCATTTTTATCTTATTAATTATCACTGATGATTGAACAATATAAAATTTCGTAGAATTTGTGACACAAAAGTCATCTTCATACTTTCGTAACACTTTAATCTTATATTATTATAAAATCCATGGCAATTATCAAAAATAACTGTCAGGTCAGGTCAGGGTAAAATAATACACTAGTGAACTAAGGCAGCTTTGTAAAGCAGTAACTTAACAATTTCTAATTTCTAAAATGAATTAGGTTTGTTCAAAACCAGAAAAAAATTGTATTTAAAAATTTCGTTCTTTTGATTTATTAAACTGTTAGGTATATATTTATTAAAAAAAAAAAATCAGTTTTTTAGCAAAATTAAGGTAGTTTCGTCATGTATTTACACAATGCGACAGTTACAGATTGTTGTGAAAATATGAAGTCTTTTATTTTTTTTTAGAACATTAGAAAATTAAGATAAAAAGCAAAATTTGGTCTGGATTTTACACATTTTTCTTTGAAAAGATATGAAATTGTTTGAAATTAAATCAGTTTTGTAATATACTTTCGGAGAAACTACTTGGAAACAGTATCAAATTTTTATTAAAAATGTTCTTCAATTTCAAGTACAATATCAGATTTGGTAATAGCTTTTTGTAGAGATTTCAATCAAAATAGGTTTAAGATTAATTGTACATTTCAAATACAATGAATCAGAAATATTTTTTTTCTAGTAGTATTAATTATTTCTTATTATCAAGATTTTCTACTGTTAATCAAAAACAAGAAATAAAAAATTTGAAGCAACTCTAGATCAAAAAAAGCTCTCAGTAATTCTTATAAATTTTCATCTCAAAAATCACTCAAGTACTAATGGGGTTATTCTGTAATTTCAACATTCTGTAATGTTATTGTTAAGTTTTTATACCCATGGAAACAATTGTTTGCTACAATTATTTCTATAGAGATAACAGTCTAAAAGGAGTTACCGAACAGGGGTATAAGTCTTCTTGAGTGTCTATTTTATCATTTGTAACAGTTCCGATTAATTTTCGACTTAAATTCAGTTGTTGTCTATTTCTAGAGATTTCTGTCAATATTCACTTCCTTTTTAAAATATTCTGCCACTATGTGTCTACTTGTAATTGTAATAATTCAATTTTATCATTGAATTAAAAATTTTCTCAATATCAATTTATCAATTTATCATTTTAATCTTTAATTGAAAAACACTTTTAACCTAATTAATCAATCTTCTAAGTCTTTTTTGTTTGTTTGTTCTTGAATTTTTCTGACAAAAAGTTTGTATAAATCTGAAAAAACAGCTCCGAGATATACAGATTCCTATAGTAGATAAACAGTGCTGCCACCTTTAACTGTAATTTTTCTTGTATAAAATTGTCAGCTTTTGGATTGATGGGAGCTTTATACAGAAAGATTAAAATATGGCATTTGATGATAACAAGATCAAACTTAATTGATATTTATTTATGTTGTTTTTTTGTTCGATATTATTGATTTGCCGGAAATTCCATTTAATCCTTTCATTGTAATGCCACGTAAATTACATGCGAAAGTATGAAAATGAAAAGAGAATACACACAAAATTGTGAAATATCATGGATTCAATCTAGTTTTAGTAACTATTAAAAAAATTTTTTTTTGTAGAAAAAAGTGCAAAAACTCATTTCAAATTTTAATCTCTTTTATAGCTTTTGGTAATCGAATGAAATGACATTTTGTGAAAATAATGTGTCATATAAAACGATCCTTTTTTAAGTAGTTTATTAATTTGTAATACAATTTAATTGTGTAATTGATCTATAAAATTAATTTGTAAATATTCGATTAATCATCATTGAATAAAAATGTATTTCCTTTCAAACATCTGACAGAAATGACATCAATATGTTGCTGTTTTTCAATTTATTGGGTAATAAAACACTGAATGAACTCAATTCAACTTATCAATACTCTTTACGTCAAATAAAAAATTCAAGTAACAAAGTTAATTAAATAATTTTGATTTGAGTTTTTGATAAACTGTCGGCATGTTTTTTCCTAATACGAAATGAAAAGGCTAAATTTTAGATACACTAAAATAATAAATTTTTCTGGAGTTTTGCCATAACTAGCTACTTCTGCGCTGTAATATAAAACATGCGAGAAATTTACAAACCAAAAAGTTTTAAAGTATTAGCGATATTTTGATGTGTTTATTCTTATTAATGACTCACTCGTTTGTATTATGTATAATGAATTTATATTTGATTTAAGTTGTTGAAAAATTATATGATTTTCCTATGTATATTTTTTCTCTAACATACATAATAAATTGAAAATTTTCCAAATCAAGTTCGGAATTAACTAAAGTCGAAACTTCCTACTCGACAGATTTATAAATAACTTTCCTACCACTACACTAAGTTGTGTTTACACTGAAGCAACTTTCTATTTTTAAACAGTAATGCTTGTGAGTTGAATCCAATAGGAAAACGTACGTATATTTCATTGTTTATTTTAAGAAAAAGAAGGTATCAACAGGTTGAATAAAAATATTAATAACTATTGATTCCTATCGGAACAAGTTTCCCAAAACTAGAATTTTCTTGAGACTAAAATAAGAAAATAATCTTGATTAAGAGGTTAGTTTAGTTTTTGACTAATCAACGTTGACTGTTGATTCACTTAATTTTATTCTAGAACTAGAAGTGTTATGTAACAGGAAACGATATTTATGTTGTGATTCTTGTTGACAGAATTAATTTACATTATTTTTCCGTTCATCAATGAGTGACCTTAGAAGTAGTAAACATAGCGAGTGGGTGAGGAATAATCATTTAACACATTTTCCGATGAAAATAATAACGATTAAAATTATTACATTGTGGTAACATTCCGGCATTTGCAAATAAAAAAACAATTTTTTTAAATTGAAATTGTTAACCGTGTTCTTATTCACAATAACATCAGAAACATCTGTTGACAATGCGTAAATAATTATAATGTAATCGGATTATCTCTCAGCTTTACAAAAAATTGTGCATATGCGTTAAGTTTTGATATTGCTTTTTGTTTTAAATGCTAACAAGAATTTACGTAAAATAACCAAGAAAATAGTGTCTCCATAATAAGCTTTTGAAATAGAATAACATCAAAGATGTGGTTTTCTTATCGGTTTGAGTTGAGTAGTCGATTCATTATTAGAGGATTATATTGGAAAATTACAAAAATACTAAACTGTTTAAAAAACCTAGAAGAATAACAAAAACATTATTTTCTTCACCGGTAATGAGCAAATTTGAATTTTCTCCATTCTTGCATTTTTTTGGACGGCTTTTTCGTCAGACAATTTTTTTTGCATTCATAGAACATAACACAAAATATGCTTTTGCTGTTTGAAGTAATTAGTCTAGTGGTCATTAATTTGGGCACACCCAATTGAATTCCTACTCTAACAAAGAGAAAACTACGACTTTTCAAGCTATTCAAACTATACAACATTTAGAGTTTGAGATTATGTAACAAACAATAAAAGAGGAACATCAAAATAAATTAAATTTTTCAGTAACCAGGTGGACATTTAAATGGTAACAGTTCGCAGTGCTGTTGAAAAGTGAACTTTTGTATAGGGTGGTGCATTTTTGATGTCCGCATTGAGAGATCTCCACAACTAAAAGGTTTGTAAAAAAGCGAACGGCACATTTTCGAGGTCGTTTTTTGAGAAAATAATTTTGGTAAATACCATAAGTTGATATCGTCTTTTGTTTTTGAGTTATAAGTAAAAGTTGATAAATTGCCGATATTTTAAAAAATTCATATCTACGTTAATATTGGAGGTAAGCGATTGAAACAAAAACATGATCAGACTGTTTTTTATGTGGAATCCAATAGTATCAACAGATATTTTTTTCAGTTATTAGTTAGTTGTATTTTTTTGAATTGAAACTATATTTGGCTGCGACACTTTTAAAGAGCTGATTTTTTTTCTGATCTTAGAAATATATGAATTTTATATGATAATTTTACATATTGGTCGAAAAAGCGATTGTTTTACTTTGTTAATATGCAATTGGCTACGGTTTATTTAGAAACTGATTATTTATAAAAATATCAATCAAATTCGATAATACTTTCCTACTTTTAGTACTTTTACATAGAAATGTTTTTTTGAATGCAGCGTTTAAGTAAATATAAGCTGGTACAAGAAATTTGTACTATGGACAAAGCTTGTTTATTTGTTGGACACCAAATTTCTCCAAAAATGCAATTTATTGAATTTTTTCTTCTTAGAAGCTTTTTATGTGTATACAAAGCATTTGCGTTATAATTAGTTTGATCAAATATTTTATACAGAATGTCCCACCACAGCGTAATTCTTCCATAGTGTAATAACCGTTGGGATTATGAAAATTTGTTTAGGACAAAAGTTGTTGGAATCTTTTTTGAGGTTGTTTTAGAAATATCTTCAAAGATGAGGTACTTTTAGTTATACCGGAAATTGACACCAACTTCGTTATTTTAAATGCAACACCCTGAATATTTTTACATTTTTTGATTTCTTCTTTAATTTAAGCATTACTTTATGTACCATATGTAACATTTTGAATGAACCTTTTTCAAGAAAATCAAGATTCGAAGAAAAAATATGGCGGTGCAAAGATCGCCATCATTCTAAATATCTCAAACACAAAAGTATTTATAGAGGTGCGGTTTTACACCTTCATTTTAGACATAACAGTCTATGTCTCACACTTGATCATCTTATTAAATTTGATAAACGATTTTTTAATAGGAGCCTTAAACATGAGGAACTTTAAACCTAAATAACTCGACTTTTTCAAATGGAACGCTATACTTTATAATGTGCAACCAAATAAAACTTAAAATTGCCTTTCGATTGATATCAGGTTGTACCCACTTACAGTCAACAGTTATTGGAAAAAATGCATTTTTTTGAATTTAGCGAAAAACAATATCATCAGGTTAGCCTTGTTTGTTATTATTGATATAAACATATTTAAAAAAAGTACTAGATTTCAACCAAAAAATATTTAGTAAATATGATAAATGTTTTTTGAAAATTTGGACAAAATTTCCTTCTGACATTATGAATTTATGCGAAATTTTTCTCAAATGAAAAACTTCCATAAGAGATTTCTGTAAGAAGAACAATATCAAAATCAGCTATCTATTCACTTCATTAAATAAAGGCTGAAATGTATTTGTGACAATAGAAGAAAATACTGTTTTGAGGTAGATACAAATCTTGACATTTAAATATCAGCAAAACATTCAATATCTCTAGGTTTCTTCATTTATTGTGCACAGTTTTGATTTGTCTTGATGTTATAAAAAATAGAATTTAAGCTCCAATTATACTCTTCTTTTGGTGCAATCTTTTTAAATAATCGTTAGTAGTCACTAAGGCTAATGTGATGATGTAGTTTTTTACAAATTTCAAAAAACTTCTTTTTTTTCAAAAATTGTCAGTAATTGGGCAGAACCTTACATCAATCCTAACGTAATTTCAAGCACTATGACATGGTACCACAAAAAATATAGCGTTCCATTCGAGAAAATTGATCTATCTGGATTGGAAGTTCTTCTTGTTCAACACTTTCATAAAAAGAGAGTTTTCCAAATTTGATGAGATGATTAGGTCTAAGAGATAGACTGTTATGTTTAAAATAAAGGTCTGAAACTGCACCTCTGTAAATGCTTTTGTCTTCGAGATATTTAAAATAATGCCGATCTCTGCACAGCCATGTTATTTCTTTAAATCTAGGTTTTCTTGAAAATGGTTCACTCAAAGTGTTACATATAGTACATAAAGTGATGCTTAAATTAAACAAGGAATTCAAAAATCTAAAAATATATAGTGCCTTGCATTTAAAATAACGAAGTTAGTATCAATTTCCGGTATAACCGGAAGTGCGTCATCTTTGCAAATATTTTTAAAACAATCCCAAGAAAGATTTGATCAACTTTTGTTTAGAACAAATTTTCATATTCCCAACGGTTACCATGCTATGGATGAATTACGCTATGGTGGGACACCTGTATAATGTTTTATAATATTGAAAGAATAGAATATATACAGTTGAACACTCAGTTTCTATAAAAACAACTATTAACAAATAACATATTTGAACAAAATATTTCTCTAGAAAATTCGTGGGAATATAATGTAACACATTTATATTTTCAAAATAAAAAAAAATTAGGTTTTCAAAAATGTCTCAGTTAAATATAGTTATTATTTAAAAAAATGCAACTTTATCTTTTTGTAGCCAAACTAATGTTCCAAAGAAATATGTATTGGTATTACTGAATTCTATGAAAAAAAACTGCATAATTCAGTTTTTGTTTTATTGTTCACCTTCAATATTAACGTAGTTATAATTTTTTTAAAATATTGGCAGTTGGTAAATTTTTGCTTATAACTAAAAAACAAAAAAAAACATCAAGTCACAATATTCACCAAAATTATTTTTTTAAAAAACGATCTCAAAAATGTACCATTCGGTTTTTTTTTAAACTTTTTAGATTTGGAAGTCTTCCTAGGAAGACATCGTACATGCACCACCCTGTACAGATTTATTAATTAAGTGTAGGTCCATACACTGAATTAATAGTAGAATACACTTTTTTTTATTGGCAACAGAGAAAAACATCTTTCAAAAACATATTTTTTAAAGTCCAGAAATGATGTATAAATTTGATTTCAAATATGCACAAACTTAATAAGATTTATTTATCAGTAAATCTACAAGTTATTTATATTGTACACCTACAAACTGTCTGGTTTATCAAGGTCAGACGTTGTAGAGAAGTTTCTTGAAGTATTGAATCAATAGAATTTTTCAAGAATTTATTATCTCTGACCCATCATTAGACTTTTAATCATTCTATTCGCTGATTGAAGAATAAATTCAGGATTTCATAGCCTCAGCTTATAACTATTCTGCTCAACTCTTCCTAAGTCTATATACAGTTGGTTTTTTGACTTTGTGAAATTCTGAAATAAAATAAAAAATCACCTATCACATAGACTACAGTAAAATGTATATTTCAAGTGATTATTTTTTAATTTCGTAATAGTTCGTGCATTACACTTTTAATAATTTAATTTTTCCATTTTAAGAACAATATAGTCATTTGTTTACTATTCATTTATAGTTTTTGTAGTACTTATTAGGGAGTTTTCCTGTTACTATTCATTAGTACCATTGAAAATTCAAAAATTAAGATAAAACATTTTTTGCATTTATTTTTGTTGCGATTTTGTAACATATTTGAAATATTTATGCAGTTTTTCTTATTCTAGTTGAAATATTGTTACCATTTGAGGTGTTTACAACAATGAATTCCCCGAAACCCATTTTCATATCACTCTTGATATTCGCTGTTATCATCAATACAGGTGAGCAAAAATTTACGCAATAGAAAAACCTTGTAACCAATTGTTCAAAACGTAGATAAAAACAGGTAAATAGGGGAAGTACCCAAACTAATTAAATTTTTTATAGCTCATTCTATAAAATGCTACAACTGTTCTTCATTTACCGACAGCGACTGTCTCAAGGTTCCTGAATCTCATAATGATTCTCGTCTTATCGAATGTCCTCAAAAAGAAGCTTTCTGTCGTAAAACTATCCAAACATCTGTAGAAACGGGTGAAACAAGAGTTACAAGAGGTTGTGGATGGATCAAATTCAAAGAACATAGTGGTGATTATTGTATGGTTTCAAATACAAATTTTAAAAAAGAAACCAGTTGTCAATGTTTTGATAACAGATGCAATGATGGGCATAGAATAAAAGTTGTAAATTTTCTATTTTTGGCTCTTGTTTTTATTGTTTTATCGAGTTATTAGAATAACTGATAAAAAAAGGACTTTGACGTCAGATTGCAAAAATTGTAGGAATTTGGTGCAATTTATAACACACGTTTCATAAACTGCAGTTGTAAAGTGTTCCAAAAAGTCTTATATATTTTTTTTTATTTTGAAGTTTATGATTTGTTAGAAAATCTTTATGTTATTTTATTACAAAGATTCTACTTTAATTGAAAATAAAAAATGGATAACTGAAAATAATATGTAATTATTTATAGTAACAAATACTTTATGCAGATTCTCAATAAAAATTCACTTCATTTTGTTCTAAATCTATTCATTTCTGTTATCTCCCCTCGAGCGATTAATTAAATAAATTAATTATTATACCACGATTATTACACTTTGGATAACAATACCGTACGATAATAAGTAAATCCAAGATAACACTGAATTTATTTTCATGTATTCAGACTATAGCAAGTCATCAACCTACTAATTCTGAAGGCTTTTGCCAAAACAATCCTCCTCTTCTTTCGCATCACTCTCAATCATCTGTATATAGTTTTTACTTCGCAGTATATGACTAGACGTCTTGACGCCACACTGGCGTCGTTCGATCATGTGACTGTACTCGTAAGACCACAGTAACGGTCTAACAATTTGTTCTGTTGCAACGAATGAGAAAAATTCGACTTTTAGATGAATTAAAACAGTTTAAATGGCCAATTGCCATTTCTTGGACAAAAGATAAATCGAATTATTCAACGAGAAGTGAAGATATGCCAAGAATTTTAAGAAGTGATGATAAAGACTACGGGTTTGAGAAGTTTGAGAAGTGAAAAGCTGTCATCTTGAAAGAAATAATTCTAAATTTTTCTAATATTTATTTGATGACCAATAATAATATAATTGTGAGTCAGCTATCAACTTGACATCATCAAAATCAAAGCAGATATCCTGTTTTGCAAGATTGATGAAATAACGAGAATACTTGAATAGACTTCAGTTATTAATTGTGTAATGTACTTGTTTAGCAAAATAAAAATAAGCACGAGGAGTTTTGAAAAAGATTGCATTGGATGTATTTTATCTTTCATTGACCTAAATTATTTCAATTAGATGAAAAATATAGGTATTGATTTTTGTTATAAGTGTTTTTGTTAATTTTATTCTACTAGACCTAAATTCAGTAATTTTAGTCCAAATTTAGGAGCTGTAAAGGCAAAGATGCCTCTCGTGATCTCAATAATAAAGTTGCCTTTTAGTTTTGGCATGCAGTCTTACATTAAAAATAAAGAAGTTTTCCTTCAGCAAACGAGCTTTGAGCTTAAATATTTTCCTTTTGATTTTTTTTTACTTTCCTATCAACTTTTTTTTATATTAATTTAAACACTGGACTTTCTTTTCTAATGAAAAACAAGATATTTTTGGTAATAAATTATCAGCTTTGACTGACGATAAAGTAAGTGAGAAGTTAGATTACATCAACAAAAATGAGAAATTCAAAAAAAAAATCAAACGTAATTGTACTTTTAACTGATGTTTAAGATCATGGTATACTTGTGTGCTCTTCTAAGTAATTGTAGAATGAAAATTCACTTGAGATAATTACAAATACTGTCTCTTCATCTAGATTTGAGATTACAAAAATATCAAAAAATTTCTAATTTAAAAAGTTCATTAGTTTGTATTTTTAAAAAATAAATTTGCTGGAAAAATGGTCTTTTTGCAAAATGATGATTTATGAATGTACTGTCCATCTTTATTATTATACCAATTTAGTTTTGCCTTTGAATTTATGTATTATAATGTTCGCAATAGTATGCATGCGACAATTCCGTTATCCATAACTTTAACATTGATAAAGATCACTGACATTGACTAAGTGCGCTTTACTGGTTCCAAGAGGAATAAATTAACAAAACAGCTATGAAATTTAAAATTTGAAAAGGTTAAGGGCGAAGCACCAGCCATAAGTTAACAGTTTCTAATAATTAAATAATAACAGGAAATCTCTTATTGTTGATAAAATAATACTTTCAGGGGTAAACGACATTTTTAGTGAAAGTTATGAAACAATCTAACGCGTATTGCTCCCTTGAAGGTCATCCCTTCAATGACCTCATAAGTTCACAAATGCATATCCTCACCCCTTCAAGCGTCGGGACGCCTGGTGGAATCGGGCGCCGGTACGTCGTGGCGTCGTAAAGTTGCTGGTCGCGCACGTTGTTTACTTATATACTTCTTTCATTTTCAGTTTGAATGGTCAGCAGTATGTTGATGCATTTGTGGTTCATCACGCTAGCTTTAATAGGGGTGCAAGAAGGTGAAAACTGATTAATAAAGTATTGAAATTTATTTTTATAATTTTACAGGATTGTGCCTCAAATGTTACAGTTGTTTATCGAATGAGCCCCGTGATGCTTGCGAAAAACTAGACAAAAATAAAATTCCATTAAAATCTTGCGATATCAAAGAGTTGGAACAGACTGAAAGGTATGCAAAAGAAGTAGACACCGAAATGGGGAAGTTGTATGAAGTGCATGTACCTCAAGAACCTTTGCCCCCATTGAATTGTCTTAAGCAAGAAATTATATGTAAGTGGAAATCTAGAAAATTTCTATCAGATTTATTTTCTCAATCGATAGTCTGGCCTCAATTAGCATTGATAACCTAATTAGTTTCAAATTTTTAGATGGAGGTAAACACTACACGTTGCGAGGTTGCCAACTTGCAACAAGCGACAAGCTCGATATTTGCGTCAAAGTCGAGAAGGAAAAATCTGATTATATTCGCACTAAATACTGCTCATTATGCAGTGGTGATGGATGTAATCATGCTTCGATTCCAACCTCTTTTTTAACAATTTTTGGCAAAATTTTCATTGCATTTTGTATTGGCTTGCTCTATTGACTTTATGTAGTTTTTAGTTTGAACTTTTTTGTACATATTTTTCGTTTACAGTCTGGAATTAAGCTCTAATAAAGATTTTAATATCATTCTGGCTTTTGTGTATCAATGTTTTAATCCTATCTAAAATTCAAACAGCAAAAAAATCCTGCTAATTTATATTAATTTAATTGATCAAACTAATTGGGTATTATTATGTTTCCCTTTTACAAAAGAAATGCAATCAGTAGCCAGTTACTTCTGTTGGAACCAATATAAAATTAGCTTTGCATCGAAAAATCATTAAATTCTATGGTGATTATTTATAATCTAAATATCGTTATCTCTAATAGTGTCTATACATATTGATCACCATTGATAACAATTTTTTTTTTATATGATTTCTTGCACTTCCAACTTTATTGGACGTTAAAATTATGTTTATTGAGCAAGAATCCAAAGTAGGATAATTTGCTAAATACACAATACTCAATGTACGTAGGTAACTGAATTGGAAATTTGATCTAAATGTAACTATTTCATATAAGTATAAGAATCACATTTGAGTATATAGGAAAAGTGACTTTTTAGCATTTTTATCATTTTTGCAGTCGATAGTTTTGTTCTTACTGAAACGGATTTAAAACTAGTCAGGAAAATCAATTGACACAATTAGACGTTTTTCCATATCAGTAAGGTGTTTAGCGCATGATTTTTTTTATTATTAATGATTGAAGACACTGATAACAGCATTATCTTTGCACGGTTTATTTAAGTTCTACCATCTGGAACCTGTCATTAGAGTAAAACAATCTTCGATCGCAAAATGAGGTGCATTCTTGTTTTGTGTTTGATTGTGGTTTCTGCCACTTTCGGTGAGTGATCCTTTTGATATATAAAAAAAATATTTTGAAATAAACGACTACTACCTGCATGTTTTTAAATAAATTTAATTTTATTTATGCAGGATCTGCCGTTCAGTGTCCTACATGTCGGGGTAGTGAGTGCGATTCAACTGACGTTCGAGTTGAAGAATGTAATTTATATCACCCATATCCTCTATTTGTAAATTCAAAAACTGCTCTGTTGAGAGCAAAGGATAATCATGCTTGCTTGTACTTGGAGTATTCTAATGGTAAAGAGAAATTTAAGTTAACAAAAATAATTTTTTTATTTATATTTGTTTGATAATAGATGATAAGTTAGAGAAAGTCAGCCAGTGTATTGTAACAACACCTGGATATGATATTTGTCAGTCGCTGAGGAATACTTACGATGTGAAAAAATGTAGTTTGAATAAACCATACTCTTTGGTTGCTGGGGAGACAGAAGGAAAAGAAAGTTCGACTGAAAGCTCAACAGAAAGTTCGACAGAAAGTTCAACTGAAAGTTCTACAGAAAGTTCGACTGAAAGCTCAACTGAAAGTTCTACAGAAAGCTCGACTGAAAGCTCAACAGAAAGTTCGACAGAAAGTTCAACTGAAAGTTCTACAGAAAGTTCGACTGAAAGCTCAACTGAAAGTTCGACTGAAAGCACGACAGAAAGCTCGACAGAAAGTTCAACTGAAAGTTCGACTGAAAGCTCAACTGAAAGCTCAACAGAAAGGTCAACTGAAAGTTCGACTGAAAGCTCAACAGCAAGTTCAACTGAAAGTTCGACTGAAAGTTCAACTGAAAGCTCTACAGAAAGCTCAACAGCAAGTTCGACAGAAAGTTCAACTGAAAGTTCGACTGAAAGCTCAACCGAAAGTTCGACTGAAAGCTCAACTGAAAGCTCAACAGCAAGCTCAACCGAAAGTTCGACTGAAAGTTCAACTGAAAGTTCGACTGAAAGCTCAACAGCAAGTTCGACAGAAAGTTCAACTGAAAGTTCGACTGAAAGCTCAACCGAAAGTTCGACTGAAAGCTCAACCGAAAGTTCGACAGAAAGTTCTTCAGAAAGTTCAACTGAAAGCTCAACCGAAAGTTCAACAGAGACCTCTTCACCAACAGATGATCCAAATAATGCTGCTGACAATTTACAACTCACTCTTATTTCAATGACAGTTTTGCTGTTTTCATCAGTATTTATTCTTTAGATGAATTAGAAGTATATTGTAAAGGTTAATTTTTAATGAAACTTATCTTCTATTTATTTCTTTAATTGTAGCTTATTATCTGCTAATAAATTTTTAATAATATATAAACTTTTTTTTCTACGTTAAAAGAGCCGATCTACATGGTCCGCACACAGAAGCATTTAATGATCGGAAAGAAGGTATATATACCTATATAAATATACAGTAAATGATAATTTCAAATTCTATCTTTAAATCTAATCTTTTTGAACTTGTATGTATTTTTTAGCATCATGCAATCAAACGCACGCATTTGAACAAAGGTGAACAAACTAGTCGCTTGGTGAAAATCATGCAAATTAGAAGCAATGACTACGGTTTCTTGTATAATCATTACAACACTTATTGTTGTCTCATTAGCAAATCTAATACTTTTAGTTCATGTTATCATACACTCAATTAATAACAAGTGTCAACAATCGCGTCCATCTGATAAGAAAAACACTAAAGTTTTTAAACGAGAAAACTATTTTACTGAAGAAGTTCCTTACTATAGTAACTCTTTTGCTTTTCTGTTAATTCTGAATGGAACTGATGATAGTTTTGAATTTGTTTGTGGAGTAGCAGTGATCAGTGAAAGATGGGTTTTAACAACAACTTTTTGTATAGATCCTATACTTGATGAATCAAGAACTAAAATGAAAATTTCATTAGATCTTAAAAATTCTCAGTTATTTGATGTTGATGAAATTCTACTCAACAAAAAATCAGAAAGTTTTTTACTGCACGTTCAACAACCATTTAAAAGAAGAGAAGATTCAATAGCAATTTTACCAAGTAAAAGTTTTAAGTATTTAGCTTACACTAATGCTACAGTTATTGGCTGGATTAAGACAGAAACGGTTAGTGCCAATGGTAAACTTCTTCCTCATAAACTGTGTCAACGCTTCTATTATAATTCGATCAGTAATATTCATTTCTGCATTGAAACAACATTATGCGATTTCAAGTATGAAGGATTTTTGATTCAAAATAAAATACTTATTGGTATTATACATACATGGGGTGAATGTGGGAAGGAACCTTCAGTTTATACAAAATCTTTAGAATTAGAGGATTGGCTGAAACGTAAAACAATAGCAAATGATCTTAAATTAAAAGTTGTAAGTTTGGTAAGAAACTGAGAAACAAAGTAATATATTTAATTTTTTTTTGTAGGTGGAAGAAAATGGTCTTGAGAAGTGAAAACTAGTTTGAATATTACAAAGAAAAAATGATTCAAAAAAACTGTTTGCTGTTTTTGATATGTTTGTTTTTCTGTTTAGTAAAAAATAACTGCGCATGGTGAAAATAAAATGTTCTTTTGTATCTAATTATGTTCAATTCGACCGATTTAACCAAAGCTGTATTTATAATACTAAGCTGTAAAGTAAGGAAAATAGTTTTGATCTAATAGTCAGCAAACGCAATTCTTAATCTCAAAATTTTCTTTGTCTTTTATTCAAATTATTTTGAGTCAAGAGCTTTTCATGAGTAGAATTATGTGTTGACGTATAAACAATCTTTTAAAACAGTGCAGACGGCGGATCGTTAATTTAATAAAATATCTGCTTCTGTCAATCCATCATATCTGGTATTTTATCAAGAGATATCACCTTGTTTTCTGTTATCATTTAATTAAAAAAAAACAACACCTAGGTATATATAATATGAGCCTGATCAAAGATAAGTACATTCAGTTTGGTGATTTTTTTTAATTATAACATTTACAGACAAAAAATGAAATATCAAATTTTTATATTCTTCTTAACATTGTGTATACATAAAAGTGAGTTATTTCTCAAAAAAAAACACACTATAGACATTAACAAAAATGTTTTTAAGGTTTGTTGGATAAATGTGAAGTATGTGATGGGGAAAAATGTGCAAATACCAAGATAGAAGATTGTTCTGGTGATAATCCTTTACCAACGCCACCAGAACCGCCTACGACTTCAACCAGTAATCCAACTTCTGAATCCACGTCAACAACACCCAGTACAACTACGACAACTAGCTCAACAACAAAATCCACATCAACAACATCCAGTACAACTACGACAGATAGCACAACAACAGAATCCACATCAACAACACCCAGTACAACTACGACAGATAGCTCAACAACAGAATCCACATCAACAACACCCAGTACAACTACGACAGATAGCACAACAACAGAATCCACATCAACAACACCCAGTACAACTACGACAGATAGCTCAACAACAGAATCCACATCAACAACACCCAGTACAACTACGACAGATAGCTCAACAACAGAATCCACATCAACAACACCCAGTACAACTACGACAGATAGCTCAACAACAGAATCCACATCAACAACACCCAGTACAACTACGACAGATAGCTCAACAACAGAATCCACATCAACAACACCCAGTACAACTACGACAGATAGCACAACAACAGAATCCACATCAACAACACCCAGTACAACTACGACAGATAGCTCAACAACAGAATCCACATCAACAACACCCAGTACAACTACGACAGATAGCTCAACAACAGAATCCACATCAACAACACCCAGTACAACTACGACAGATAGCACAACAACAGAATCCACATCAACAACACCCAGTACAACTACGACAGATAGCTCAACAACAGAATCCACATCAACAACAACCACTACAACGACACCAGTACCCAGTTCTGATAAACTTAACTCTCAAATGGATACTAGAGACAAACATTTCTATAATATGATTATGCATCCAAAAGTTAGAACTGTAAGAGAAGCTGAAGAAACTAAATTCAAATGTCTATCAGTTCAGTATCAAAATTTAACAGAAACAGGTAAAATCATAATTAAAACTGATATTACTACTTAAAATATTAACAAAATCTGATTTTTAGTTTCTCAAAAATATTGTGTACCAGTTAATGAAGCAGCTACAATTTGCGATGTCTATAAGAATAGACTGGGAGAGAATCAAGTGAAATCTTGTAATATTACGGATCCTATCAATGCCGGTTTTCGCATAACGGGTCAAAATATTTTGTTTGTCACAGTTGTAACAGTATTATTTTTCTTTGTTTTCTAGATTAATGTAGTGTAAGTATATATTTATAAAATCTTTAATAAATTGTTTAATAACATCACGTTAGTTTCAACTGTATTTCAGTGGAACAAAAAAAAATCGAAGAAATTATACAATTATACATGAGGATGGCAAAAATACAATAAAATTTATGTTCTTCGTTTTCGCTTGGTAGATAATAGAAGTTTTAGAGTTATAGTAAAAGCGTTGTTTACGAATAAAAAATAATTTGAGTTTTACATTTCCCTGTTTCCCTGGCAACATACTGTGTTATCGTAGTCTTCCAGAACAAAATCTTTCGTGATTGGGCACTTCTTAACGTTCTTATCTCAAATCTTAGAAAGATAAAACCTTTTTGCAAAAGTATTTTATGTACAGAATTGGCTGTTTTATTAGCACTTTCCCGGTGGGAAGGTAGTTGTGGAATACCCTGTATTTATTTTGAGTTGAATAGATAGGTGCCAACACAATAACTGATCGAAGTCCATTTTGCACAAACGTCATAAACCAACCTTTAGTGATAAAAATAATAATTTTAGATGTCATTACTTATTACAAGATTTTATCTAAAAAGATTTGAGGCTCTGGTCAAATTTTCATCAAATTTCATCAAGTTGTTTGACTAAACTAAAGTTTGATTGGTGTAACATAACATTTTAATACTTAGTTTGATGTGACATCCATCCAAAATTTCGGAAAGAAAATACAGTGACAGACAAAAAAATTACGTACACTACTTTTTCGCTACATTGGCACTAAGCTTGCCTATTATTGTGAAAATGCTAAAACTCAATGGAATGATTTATTCGTTAAAAATTTCAATGTAAATTTTTTTTTGCTAAATTTATATTCACACAATGAAAAATTTATAAAAAATGGGTTCCTTGATTTTTTTAGCGTACGCGATTTTTTTGTCGTACCTCTGTACACCTAAAGAGTTGAAATAAAAACATAATAAATTTGATAAATTTGAAAACTGCAATTGGAATCTAGGGTAAATGTTGGTTGTCTATACCAAACTTACATTCAGATTTGTATTATCATTATTTTGTTATCTCTGATTTATTTTCGTTTAGTCTGATAGTAATTGGTTTTAATTTGCTTTAATATCATAAAAATAGACCTTCTTTATTTTTGGTATTCTTCATTCGTTGAAGCAAATTTAAATACGATTACAAACTGTGATAATTCTGGTGACTAACAGAACTGTTAAAAAAAATTTGAATAGAAATTGATGATAATGAATTTATATCAGTTAAAAAAACAAATCAATTCTATTAATCTCACCTTGCAAAAGACAACAAGATTAGATAAAATAAGTATTTTATCACCAGAACAATGCGATAGAGGCTGAATGTGCTATATTTTATATTAGACATAACTGAATGATGATTTTTATCAACTTTAAATAACAATAAATCATGTTTCAATATAAAATACTTTTATATTTCAACGAGAAGCTAAGCGATAGTAATAAATTGAAATTGATGAAACAGTTTTTTCCTAATTTCGTCATGAAATATCAGTTTTTACGTCAACTTTTGGCGGATATTGTCACTCACCAGTTATGACAAGTTTTGTTATCCAAAACTCGATACACCACCAACAATAAAAATGCTGAATGACAGCAAAGAAGTGTTTATGTACCTCTCAGCATTATGTAGTCTATTCGTCCTAAAAATATTATTATATAGTGTTTTTAAATGATCAAAATTTAATCATTTCAATAGTGACGTTTGCAATTGCAATGACATGAAATGTCGAAATTATATCCCTTGAAAATGAATGTGGAAAAATACAAATTTTGGGAGAATTATATTGTACAACTCGCATGATTTGCAAACTTGCCCCCTTCGGTAGCTCGTTTTGGCAAACATCATGCTCGTTATACAAAACTGATTACGTAAATATCTATTTTAATCTATAAAACACTGCTTAGTAATTGGTTATCTGCAGTTAATGAAACTTGTAATTAAGAAAAAAATAGTTTAGTCTGTCAGATAACGTCAAAAAAGCAAAAATTGTTGCCTATTACTCTAAAAATCTTGCTCGGAATAGTGGGAATGCGCAAAAAGATATCAAGATTTTTTTTTGACTTTCAATAATCTATACAGAGTGTCTCACCACAGCGTAATTCTTCCATAGCGTAATAACTGTTGCGAATATGAAAATTTGTACTGAACAAAAGCTGTTTGAATTTTTCTTGGGGTTACTTAAAATATATTTTCATAAATGGCACACTTTCGGTTATACCGGAAATTGACATCAACTTTGTTATTTTAAATGTAACACTCTATATATTTTTACATTTTTAGATTTCTTGTTTGATTTGAGTATCACTTTATGTACAATATGTAACACTTTGAATGAACCATTTTCAAGAAAATCAAGATTTAAAGAAAAAATATTGCTGTGCAGAGGTCGCCATTATTCTAAATAATTGAACCATTTTATGAATTTATCTTGATTTATGCTTGTACTTTTTTGTTACATGGATCGATATATATTTTTTTTCATATATTTATATATTTTTGTTATTAAGTTAAGTTGAGTAGCATTTGTGCTAGACTTCGCCTATGTACGTACAATTTTTTTTTCTTTCAATAAAGACATTATTAACTTTATGTTATGATGTAAAGACACTCATAAATCATAGCAAAACTATAGGTTTCTAGCACAGTTCGCGCTACGTTCGGACGATTTCGCGGACTTAATCTTAACAAAAAAGACAATATTCAAATTGTCTTGCTGGAATACTAATCGTAAAAAATAAAAAATTAATATTTCAACTTTCAATATTTATAAATATATTGTTTTTTAAACATTTGATAGATTGAAAAAATAAAAAATGATTAAAAAAATATTGGGTAGCTTGTCTACCCCGATGCTTCGCCACTGCTAAATTTGGTTACTTCTGTAGTCAATGTTATGCCGATTATTTTTCTGGTGATGCTACAAATGTCAATAGCGCTGAGACATGAATTCGACGAGTGCTTGCACGAGTCGAATTCCAAAGCGCCGTTGTACATAAGTAGCAGCACCGGAAAAATGATCTGCAGAACATTGACTACGAATGGTATAAACCAAATTTCTCGACCCAACACCACTTAAATAGATAAAGCCGTTTCACTGTACTCGTGACGTCATCATAGGTAGTGTTCTTTTTCAAATTTTTTTGGTTTCTCTTGTCTCTCTAAATGAGAAAAAGGAACAAACACCATAATAAACCAAGCTATTTATGATTGCGCTATTTTGACAACTATTTGATAACTGTCATAAGTGTCAAAAAGCGTCCCACACAAATTGCTTTTAATACGATAATAACTGTCAAGACTCTTAAAATCTTGTTAAATTACGATGTTAACGACATGACATGACTTGGCAGTAACAAGATGGAAATTATCGATGCTGTAAGTGAAGTTTCAATAATGACTTTCATTTGCTGAAATATTCACCTTCAGGACTAGTACAATAGTTGATGGAATTATAGTAAAATATTCATTGCAATTCTTTTGTAACCATAGAAATGTCGAAACCTGCACTATTTTTATTGATTGAAGAACGTTAAATGACAGATAAATTAAATAGTTATTCTTATCAGAAAGCATGTATTTTTTGTATTTCGTAATCATGCTGTCAATTAAATTTTGATTTATTGAAGACTTAGATTTTTGAAAAGTAATCTAAAGTAATCTTCTCACCGGAAAGGTAATTTAATTTTCAAGTAGTTATCAAATTTATCTAATAATAAGTTACTTGCGTCATAACCAAAATTAGTTAATCATATATCATATAGTTTAGTTGACTTTTTCAAAAATTTTTTTTTTTACCTGCGTTCTTGAAACTTCATGTACTTTATGTTACCTTGAACTCTAAAAAATGTGTTATTCACGCCATTTCAAATTTTTTACAATTTTTTCATTATCAATATCCCAACACTGGAATGACATGCACAAATACTATCCACACGATGACAGTGACAAATTCCACTATGATTTTTTTTGCGATTCTTTGGAATATCTCAAATCACGAATTGAAAATCTCTACAATTAATTTTTGTAAAACCTTTCTATACTCTTTTCGCCGAAGCAATGCAGTGACAGATAGACGTCATTACCACGTGCTACACAAAATAAGTTCTTCTATTGGTCGGTACCCATTTCATTTCATACTGACGAAAAATAAATGGAGTAAAATTGATTGCATAGATCGTCAAATATTTTTGCCGAAGTCATTATTTAAAAAAAATTGATTTAATCAAGTAGTTTTTTTAAATAGCTGAATGGTTCTGTTACAATTTTTAAAACGAAAAATTATAGTAAATGTCAAAAACATACAAAATGAATTAACCTCCGAAAAAAAGAACTAAAAGATCATTTACTGTGGAAGACAAGACAAGAGTAATCGGCATTTATAAAATAGTTCCAATGAATAAATCTTCTTCAGAAATGAACATCCAACTTTGCAGAAAATTCTTACGTCGATAAATAATGAAGAGAATCATCCTAATTTCAAGAAGACCACTTTAATCAAATTAACATTGAATTTGTTTATTAATTATGCAATCGAGATTTGTTTTTGATTAGGGAAGAAGGTAGAAAATTTATTTATTATTTGGATGAGACGTGGGTTAATGCAGGCCACGCAACAAGTAAAAAAAACCCGAGACAAGCATTTATCCGAGGTTTTTCAACTAAATTGAAGATTCCTTTTATTGTTCCAGTCAAAAAAGCTGATGATTTTCACGAGGATATGGACGCCAACCGTTTTGAAAACTGGTTTAGGCTAATATTTCCAAAATTAGAAGAAAATTCTGTCATCCTACTTGACAATGCATCAAACCTCAGTCGACTGTTAGGTCGAGCACCAAACAATAATGCCCGAAAATGTGAACTGCAGAAATGGTTGCAAGAAAAAAATACTGAATTTTCTGCTGGCAAGGTGAAGCTAGAATTATTGCAGTTGGTGAAAGAAAATTGTTTCTATTTGTTGCTGACAAGTTTTATTAATGTGAATTAGTTTCCATGTCTCTCGTCTTCCACAGAAAATGGTCGTTTTAATCGCTTTTTTCATAAAAATTTCTTTCAACATCGATATTAAAAATGATATTACACATACTTAAGGAATAATATTCTTAAAGTAAGAAGAAATCATCAGTTTATTTAAATTAGTTTTTATCTAAATTGCTTATAGTTGAATCGATTATTTCTGTTGTTAAGAATTAATAAATGCAACTGAAGTTGCTACTGCTGTAAGATAAATCAGTTTCAATGTGATGTATGTAAATTCATGAACTTTTTAAAGAATTTTGAAGATAATTTCAAAAAACATACAATAGGCAACCCAAAAAACAAAGAAAACATGATAAAACTTGGCAGTTTAAATATGTCTTTTGCTGACCATGCCCCTGTCATGCGACCACTGCATTGGTTCGGCGGAAAGAGAATAAATTGTTTAAAGCTACAAGAAAATTTTCTTCTCCGTTGCAGCAAAACAAAACAAAGTTTCTGGATTAAATATTTGAAAACTTACTTGCTTCGACCTGACCGGGCGGCTTAAATTTATGTCGCTTTGTCTAGACAGACGTTTTTTCGCAACCAAGGGATATTTATCATATCCCAATCAAGAAATTGTCATCTTGGTTAGAAATGTCGAGTTTCCCAAAAGTTTAGAAATCGATAATCACTATAGTGACTGCGTGATTGTTTTCATGAATAAACTAATGAGAATAAGATTTTTCAGATCAATCAAAGATGAAATCCACAAAAAAATACAAGTTTATGTAATTCAAAGCTCTTAGTACCTGTGTATAGTTACAAGGTTTAGATAATTGAAATCTTATCAGTCGTTTTACTTTTCATTTCGTACTACAATTAAAATGATTTATATCAAAAAGCAAACATAACACACAGAATAAACTTTTCATTATAAAGTTTACATGAAAAGCAGTTTTCAAAATAGGTATAATTTAACATGCAGATTTAGGTTGAAACTGCATACTTTATAAATAGATACAAATTCTTACTAATCACAAATTTTTATCGTAGGATACAATCGTTTCGAATTTTATCAAAAATATTTATAACTTATGGTTTTGCTTAACTAATGAATATAATAAATTGGAAATCTGAATTATGCAAAATTGGTATTAATTATTTAGGAGAATCATAAGTTGTGGTAATAGCCACTTTAAAAAATAAATAATCGTTATGGTTTTGTTGATTTTCGTTTTTTTTTTTATTAGTTTAACTATAAAATAATCTTTTGCCTGAATTGCGGTAAGCGACCAATAGTCAAATCTGACAATTCCAGTATCTTGCATGAATTGTAGTAAATAATTTTTCCTCAATTTTTTTTGATACATAAGTAGGTATTTATGGTTATTAAATAATAAAACGACAATAAAGCCTTCTATAGGTTTAGCAGCTGATACTTTTTGCATGCAGTGAACGACAAAATTAAGACTTAAATAATTTAAAAAAAAAAGATTGTTATTCAAAATAAAGGAAAATTGAATTATTGATATGTTTCGATCAACCTAAGAAATCATCAATAATGATTGATGCTTTTCAAACATTCGAAGTTAAATATTTTTTATATTATTGGTCATAGACACTTGAAAGTTAATATTTTTCGAAAGAAAATTCAAAGGTCTTCCAGATACTGCAACAAAATATAGAGTGTTCCATTTAAATTTTGAAAGTTATTCAACTTTTAAAAAACGTCTCTATTTGATAAACTTTCCTTCGCCAAAACATCAAAAAAATCTTATAGTCATAAAATTTAAACTGTTACTTTCAGTTAATACAAATTCTATGTCTTTAATTTTTTTGATTTTTGTTTGAGAATTTTTTAAAAAATGTATGTTTTTGTCGAAAAAATTTGATTATTTCAAAAACTACAAAAAACCGTACATAAAAATTCTGTTCAAAATTCCCAAAATGTCAAACTATGTTTAAAAACGCAAAAAAATATAGGATATTCCATTTAAAAAAACATAAGTTTGTGTCAGAACTAGTTTATGAGACACACACAAAATACCCTCACACCCTGAAGAAAAATATTTACTTTCAGCATTTTTTATTTCATTAAAATATTATTGCTTTTGTTCATTTAAAACTTTGACTAAATCGGTGGCATGAGCTCTATATGACATACAGGATGTTTATGTTAACATATTAATGTTTAACGTGATTGTTTCGTTGCACTAAAAAAAATCAAGTCATTCCATTTAAAATAACAAAGTTGTGGTGTTTTTCTCGGAGATGCTCAATTGTTTTTTTGTTAACACAATCGAATTCTACTTATAAAGTCATAAAATAAGCGTACGTCAAAACATAGCCGCATGGCGAGCCTAGCAGCCCTTACCGTAGTTAATGCATGGGATTAAACATACTCTCCCTGAAGCAAATCAAATTTCTAACCATTACCGCAATTAATGTTCACCGTTTATTCATTAAGTTAAACTTTTTTCAACAATTTTAGAATATAATGTCGAATGTACTACGTGTTTTCTGAAAGTTACGATAATGATAAGTACTACTTGAACTTGTATCTTGTAACCACATGTGTAATTATGAAGGACTGGTGACTGTTTTATAATATTCAAAATATCTAATGTTGGGTATATTATTTTTTTACAAAATCCAATCTGCATCTTTTGCTGAATAATTTTAGTCAAGATTTTTGGAGAACCGATTTCACAACTGCAGTTGCTGTTTCGATTCTTCCACAGAGATAGATTTTTATCAGAACAACTATATCTCTTTCGTTTGAAACTGAAAGGTATATAATAGTAAGGGGCTAATGAGATGGAAAAAACCACCATTTGAAAAAATATTTTTTAAATAGTAATTGTACCAGATTTCAAAACTATTCGGTTAACCGTTCAAAAGATATATTGAAAAGATTCTCTCCTCATAACAAAATTTACAGGGCTATAAAATAGTTATTATTTAAAATAGAAAAAAATTCTTTCACACTTTTTTATTATTTTAAAGTTCTATCTGATGTTACAATATTGTTTCTTATTTTTGAAACACTCTATGTAAACTGATTTGCCACAAATGTGGGTGGTGCGATAATTTTTGTGGGAAGTGAAATTAAGTAATAAAAACTTTAACAATTCATAATTTTTTGTGTTTTTTTTAGAATGATCAAAGCTGAGCATTTAGCAACAAACAAAATCCATTTCTGATATCAAAAAAAAGACTTAAACACTTGAAACTGAGATTAAAAATGATAAACATGCGCCTGCCTATATTAATAAATCCACTCGATGATTATTCTCATTTAGACAAAAGTCATTGTTGAAATAATGAAAATTTTTGCAGCTGTTTGCGTTGTTGTGGCTTTTGCCTCTTCTGGTAAGTAAAAAAATTATTGTGAATGTTTTGATTTACATTAAATTATTTTTATTTTTCAGCTTTTGCAGTTAAATGTCCTACATGCAGTGGCAGTGCTTGTAATGCTCCTATAATCGAAGAAAAAGAATGTAGTCTTGTACATCCTATTACTGCAAATGTGAAAAAAGACTCGTATTATGCTTGTCTTGAATTGGAATATGCAAAAGGTATTTTTTTTTTCGTAGAAGTAAATGTACTAAAATTGTAGTTTGATAGGAGATATTGCGACGGAAAAATTATATCATTGCGTGGTTGCTACACCTGAACAAGAACTATGTAAAACATTAGGACAAATTTATAATGTAAAGAGTTGTAATGTGAAGGTACCTAAAGAATTCAATAATTTGTTTGGAGTTAATGACGAGAGTTCGTCCACTGATGGTTCTAGCACTGATGGTTCCAGCACTGATGGTAGTACAACTACCGATATTACGCCTACCACTGACAATAACACAGCCGATCAAATTAAATTTAGTGTAACAACATTATTCGTAATTATGACATCGCTTTTCGCTTTGATGTAATTTAAATTTCCAATTTTATCATACTTACGAATTTAGTTTTCTTTTACAGAAATGTGAAAATGTTTTAATTTATCAATAAATCTAAATCTGTATTTATCTTATATCGATTAATAAAAAAACACACAAAAACTGGGAACTCATCGTTGAAATTTTGTTTTATCTGATTACAGATTTCAAAAATGATTAGATAAATTAACATTGACATTTACTATAATAACATTTATAACTCTATAAATTCTACGTGGAAATCTTAAATTATCTTTATAAAAAATACAACATAATTTTTATAGTTTTATAGTGACAATTTGTAAAAGTTTTAAGTTTTTAGAATGGTTAAAAGTACTTTACAAAGCGGAATTTGTTATTTTAATAACATCATTTTAAGTACTTAATTTTTTATTTTACCATTATGAAAGAAAGAAAATTAGAAGCTTTAGAACAAAGATACAATGAATTTCTGAAATTATAACAAAGAAAAAAAAATGATATCGCTATCATAATTTTTTGTTTACTGAGGACTACTCAAGATAAGAAATTGTCTAGAAAAAAACCTACGTTTTCTCCATCAAACGTTTCTATTTAATAATGGCTTCGATTTTATCTAAATCGACTTAAAAAAAAATTGATTAGAAATAGTTCTAAGGTATTTAGTAGATTGATGCTAACGGTGATTTTGAAGCAATAAAATCTCAATAAGAAATAATTAGAAAAATGTGAATTTTTTTCTTATCATTGATACAAATACTTAATATATATCAAAACATTTTTTTTTAATTATTAACTGGAACAACTTATTTTAAACGATGACTCTTATTGTTGTTCACGCCGGGAAGAACTGATGCCGACAGTTTTCTTTATTTCTGAAAGTTCATTTTAATTTTTTCCAGATTTTTCCAGACTAAACTCAAATAGGCAAATTATTACATAATGTCACTTTCTTGTAAATACAATTTTGTGTATTACATTTAGTCAAAATTTGATAAGAAACTAAATTTCAACAAATTCTATAAAAATAAGTACTTCAAGAATAAAATATGTTGAATATGTTGAAATTGCTTTTAATTTAGTAATCGATTGTGTTAAGATTCAAATTTAGATTATTCGTTCTTTACTTAATGAGACTGTATGAAAACTTACTGTTTGTTGATATTGAATTTCATAAAAAAATGGATCGTTGAAAATTTGAAAATTATCAACAATCTTGATGTTGTGATTGAGAAGTACACAATATTTATCAAAAATGGATCTGGGTTTTCGAAAAATTTAGAACTTCATTATCTTCTACACCTATGTACTATGTTCAATGACTTGGCTTATTTTATTTTTTCAACTGTATTCACGGATGGAGTTGAAAATAGAATAAAAAAATATTATTGAGTTCACAATTTAATTCCCATGACAGGTATCAAGAAAATAAAAAAAAAACTGAAAATTCTTCAAGAAAAAAAAAATAATTCGCGACTAATCTTACAGATAATTCTGTATATCTGCTAATTGTAATTTCTTTGAAATAGAGACCAGAGACAGCTTGCAAACTTGATTCTGTGATCAAAAACTTATATATGGTGCAAATACTGGAACAACGACGACGCCTGATAGATCAACATTTGGAACAACAACGACGTCTGATACAACGACTACTGAGCCAACAACGACAACTGAACCAACAATGACTTCTTGACCAACAACAACTACTGACGCAACAACGAATAAAAATAGCAATTTATGGTAATAGTGAATAAAATGTCTTTATTCACGTGTACCATACAATATTTTTGCCAATTTCATAAAAAAAATGTACTATTAGTATGAATAAAAATTATCAACCATAGTAACTCAATTTTCAACGATAGTGCAGATTCAAAATTTTTTTTTTTATTTTATTCGCGTTGTCAATAACAGTGTGAATAAAATGTTGCTATAAACATTTTATTCACTGTTTTGGTTTATTTTATTCATCCTTTTGATTAAAATATCTTTTTAATGATTTGATAGACAAAATGAGCAATATAATAATTGGAATTGGAAAAATAATTTTTGTTTTGGAAATTGATATCTAGGCAATTAGAGTAAAAGCTTCAATTTCATAAACCAGTTAAAAGAAACCTCACAATGTGTAGAAATATTAACCGCACTGGTTTCTCTGGTAACAGTTTTGTTAATTGAATTTTTCACTAAAATGGAATTAAATACTCAGCTTGATGGAGAAAAAAAATTTTTATCCATTGATATATCAGTATATTACACACTTACCTAAATTCGACAGATTTAATGTTAAACCAAATGTTTGATTTTTAGTTGTTTGTGATTTCTTTTTTCTTTATATGTTTATGATATGTAAACGCCATAAATATGTAAACTCTCTAAGAGCTCTTGTGCCATCTATGAGAGTTTTTAATAGACAAAACTCTGGCAAAGCAGGAAATAGTATAATTCCCAGGGAAGGTAAAATCCAGAATAATTGTTTTTTTTTTATCAGTTTTAATCTAGAATACATTTATAAGTAGGTACCTACTACTATAATCATGACTGGAACTTTTAAATCATTCGTTCCTTTGTTTTTCTTCTTTTCTTCATAGTACATATCAGTCAGTCAGTCCGAAATTCTGAATACATCTAATTAAAATTTTAAAACTTCCTCCGCTTCTTGGAAGTATTTCATATCTTCTTCATTGCTAATAACCTAAAACAAAAAAAATTAGTTTTGGTTTTTCTAGATTCGATTTTTTTAACAATTTTATTTCTTGAATTTTTAACAGTCAAGGCCTTATGTAAGTCCTTTAATAGCAATACTCTGAATGTCGAATATCCCGGTTCTAGAGATTCAGCCACTTGAAGTAACTCGCGGCATAGACTTATTTTTCGGTCAAGGAATTCTTCAGATAAACCTAAATTTTATTCTGTAAATAACTCATTACATTTATAAATCTTTACCTTCAGGCTTTCCATACAGCTGATTCAACGCATATTTAATTTGTAAGCAAAATGAATTACTTTCATGAAGAATTTCTTTGTAATTATCCAAAAACATTTCCAAATTTTCTGGATTGGTTTTGTCTAATTCTATTATTGATTTTTTGAAAAACTCGTCTCTCCAAACGATTTCTTCGCTTGTTAATAAATATCCACAATTCGCACACTCCCAATCAGCGTTAGAATCTAAAGGATCAAGACTTAAAATTTTACCAGATCTACATTCTTCACATTTGAAAGATCCCAAATAAGTACCAAATTCTGTAGGATCCTTACATCTTTTACAAATACAATCAAAGTTTTTAGCGAATTTCAAATGACTTCTTCTTTCTAATGTTCCCCAAAGAGTCTGCGTATAGGTAGCTGTAATCAACTCTCCTTTTTTTATAGGAACTGTTGCTGTTAACACAATTTCAAAATTACCACCATGAAAAGAATGTTTAGTGTTGGGTTTGCAATCATGCGAAAGGAATGTTGCCATTGGATATAAACCTCTGACATTGACAAGTCCTTCAATATCTTTGACTTCAAAACAGTTAGTATCAAATATAGAACAAAGAGTCAAAACTTCATCTTCGTTAGTATTGATCTTCAAAACATTTGTTAATAATGGCACCAAATTACGTTTCAAGATTTGGTAAAAAGGAGTTGTTAGATGTTTGTCTAAATGTGATTGACAATCAAGGAGAGAATCAAACTTTTTTGGATTATTCCTTTTTAAAAGAAGCGCTCTTAAAGGTAAAATAAAAGCGTAAACTGTTTGTTTAGATTTATCATTCTTAACATCTGCTTTAAACCCAACTTTTAACAAAACATCACATTCTACTTCATGTAGAGGTGAATTTTCGCATTTTTCATCACAAACAGGCCAATGGCATTTCTTACACTCATACCTATTTTCCGTCAAATTTAATTTTTTGTGACATCCAAGACACAAAGCACAGCTTACAGTTTTGGGTCCTAAAACTAAAGGTTTCTTCTTCATTATAACTTCTTCAGCTTTGATATCTCTTGTCGCTGCAATGCAACGTCCTAAATTTTCATCAATTTTAATTTCATAACAAACACAAGAAAATTTATGTTTTTTCCAATCTTCTTTCTGATGATTTCTACAACAATAAAACGCTCCTCCACACGCCGAACATGATTGAGTAGCTACTTTATGACAAACAACGCAAACGTTCGACATTCTGAAGTCGACTGAAAATTGCATGAGAAGTAAATTTTATGAGAGATTTATTTTCAGGAGTTGACGGAGGATGTGTTATTGATGCAGTTTTCACAGAGTGTACAACTGTCTTAGCAAATTTATGATCCTGTTATTAAAAAAAAATAAGCGTTTTCTAAATTTAAAGTTCTCATAAGTTTTTCACAAACAAACATCTCATATTTCTGTAAACATTATAAAAATAGTAGAAAGTGAACACGCAGACGATTAGTTTAGAGATAATTAGGAACATTTAAAACTGGAAAAACGGGGGCAGGCGCATATGGAATTTTTATCAGGAATCTATTCAATTGTGAAAAAAAATAAGTAATTTTTAAAAAAATTGAATATTCATTAATCATCAACTCCAATATTTATTATTCGTTTCTAAAAATTCTAAAAATCTTATTTTCACAGATTTTCACAGAGTCTACAACTGAAATTTTCTTTAATAATAATTCTTTCGCAATTGGTTTTATGAGAATTACCCATTCTCTTTAGAAATCATTAATTCAATAACAAACATTTGAAATGGGATAGAATAACAAAAAAAGTTTAATTTCTAGGTTACAAATTTTTTTTTCTTTGGTTGAAATGCAATGAAAGGATGGAGTAATTCAAATCAATGACTATCGAATTCCCCATTTTATTTCCAGGCATTAATCTGTGCATATTCTTAGATTCTCCATATTTTTACAAGTTGTTCAGGAATTTTCAATTTCTCTGATTTTTATAACTTTTTGTATACAAGAACATCGCCAGGGTTACTTTTTCAAGAGAACATTGACTAGTTCAAAATTATTTCAAGATAGGCAAACCATAAACCAATCGATAAAATTATAAAAATGTCATTAAAAATAATTTATTCATAATAGAACCACATACTTACATATGTAAGATTTTTGTTTTTTTATTACTATTTTTTTACATTTTCTGATGCAAGAATTTTCAAGCTAGCTCCAAAGATAACAGCACAATAAGAAAAATTTACAAAATTGACTTAAACTTTTTCTACCATGTTTCAATTTGTACCATAACTTATTAATTTATTAGCCTATCTTGATAGTTCTTGTTTATTGGATTCCTAATTTTTTTCTAAATTTTCTGATGCAAGAATTTTTGAGCTTGCTTTAAAAATAGCTGCACAGTACTCCATTTACTTTTACATTCTGTTTAACAACATTGAAATAGAAAAAATGTCAAAATTTGTATTGGGGTATTGGACAAATATACAGTATAAAATAAACTTAGTCTGCTTGGAGAAGGAAGTTGGTGACAAATCGTAGACATTTTTACGCAAAACAATGAAGGTACAATTAAATCGTTTTATTTGATACTCCTGAAAAGTAGAATTATTATTTTTTCTTTGAGGAAAGTTCTGCCAGTTTATTAACTTTGTCAGCGCTTTGAGATTTGCTATAGAAAAAAAATCTTTTGAAGACATTTGTTTTTTATACAAGGTGTTCCATTAGTATAGGCATAAAAGATTACAGCGTTGTAAATTGAATTTGAAAAAAAATTAGGGAATGTCAATTTGTTTTTTAGGTTCCATATTTTAGAAATATATTCACATTATTTCCTCTTCCGGTTTGACTGGAAGTCTAAGCAACTTTGTTTTTTTAACAAAACATTTTATTTATTTTTACTTTTTTGAAATATACTTAAAATCAGTTATTCAATTGTTTTTGTTTTATTTTAATTGGTCATCAGTTGCTTGAGTTACTGACTTTTTAATAAAAAGAAATTTGGTATGCACTTTTAGATGAAACAACTTACTACATTATTCTGTAAAGAAAATTTATAAACGTCCAAAAAAGGAATGATTTTTCTTATTTTACTTTCGACAAATTTCAAACACTTAAAACTTGTTTTTTCAACTGGAATGTAACATATTTCAATACACAGTTGTTTCCGCTATTTAAATTGCTTTCTTTTGATGTAGGATACCTGTTTTTATCAGTGTCTCAAAATATTCACTTTTTTGAAAAGGTAATTAATTTTATCTAGATTTTCTTGATAGAAAAATTGCCTTTATGACTACGTACTACGTTTGACCACAAAGGTCAAAAAGTCATTGGACAGGTAGTTATAGAAACAACGTCTTATTAAAAAAATTCAGTTAATTGAATAATTAGTCAAAAAAAGCAAAAAACCCAAAAATCAAAACAAATAAGTATAGCGAAAGAAAATAAAAAACCAAAATCGACTACGTAATAAAATATAGGGCATTCCATTTGAAAGAAATAAGTTTTTAATGTTTGAAATATGTAGAAATTGGTATAAGAAAACAAAAAGATTTACGCGATATTTTTAAAGGATATTATGAATCGTTTCTCTAGCTTTGCGCGCGCAAGATTCCATTTTATTCTAAAAGGAAAAACAAAAGATATCAATTTTTTCCTGAAACGTTGCAAATGAAACTTATTTTGAAAAAAATATCAATAACTCAAACAATTTGAGATTTGAAAAAATAGATATCATTTTGCAGTTTGAAGTAAAATTAAAATATAATAAAAATATTAAAATATTAAAATATAGTAGAGTCTATGACTCACTAGTTAGCTATTTTCAAAATTCTACTAAAACACTATAATCTCACGTCCCAATACTAATGAAACATCCTATATAAAACTTTTGAAATAACTAGGTGGGCACAAAGTTTAATTTTTAATTTCTCAAATGCTTCAGATTTTTTATATTTCCTAAATTTCTTCAATTTGTTTTGTTCTCTAAATTTTCTAAATTTTCAAAGACTTTCAATGTTCCTGAATTCTTAAATTCTTTACATTTTCTTAATTTCTCACAAGTTATTAACTGTTTCAATTTAACAATTTTTTATAAATTTTTAGATTATTGAGTCATTTTCTATTTAATTTTCAATTATTTTAGATTTTCTAGGTTCTTTAGTTACTTTAAATTTTAAATATATTTGAAATTCCTTGAATTTTCAGAATTTCATAATTTTTTTATCTTATGAATGATCTTGTGAATTCTCTAAATATTTTATGATATCGAAGGTTCTCTGTATTTTAATCTAATATTTGAAAAGCCATTTAAAAAATTTTGACAACAGCACTATGAGTTCTTTTGATGTTTAAGCAAACAAATAAAATTACTTGTAAATTGTATTGCGTAATAAATTATTCAATATAAATTATTTTATTCATAGTATTTGACAAGATTCAGTTTATTCAAAGTTTCTAAACAATTTTCGATAAGTTGTTCTTTATAGTTCCATATTCTTTTGTCGAGTACACTATCACTTTTCATCTCATTACAATTCGACACTCCTGAAGCACAGTCTCTTCTATAATGTTGCAAATGAGCTAAGTTTAAATCAATATCTAAATGGTGACAGCCTCCAAAACAACTAATTGGAAAATGATTATGCAAAGCAATGATCCTATCAACTAAATGAAAACCTTTTACATAATATCCAACTTTGGTATATAACTTTGATCTATACACATGTTGAAGCATATGAAAAAATTTCGGAATGTTATCAAACCATTCATGGTTATGTTGGTAGCTGTCTAAAAAGTAAACATTCTGAGCTATATAACTAGTTATGTTTTCTTTGTAAATTGTATTGATTAAATCAATCCAGTTGGTACCATTTGTTGGTATAATAACTTCATCAGTGTCTATAGTAAGCACGAATTTAAATTCCTGCAGATGTTTATACATGCAATCGTTAAATGCAATAACTTCTGGAAGAACTTGTTCATAAAAATGATTTCTGATGTAGATACTTTGAAGGTAAGGGCTGTTAGAAGCACCGTCTACTAACGAAAGAGGCGTTACCTCAACATTTTTCGTAGTTGTGTAATAATCCAAAACTTTATCTACATTTGGATGCACGTGGTATTTGTAAAAATTAATTTTATCAGCTCCTGAAATTTGTGTTTTATTTTTTGTTAAAAAAATGTTATAGACAAACCTAAAATGAAAAGTAATTCAGTCCATTCGACTAATTTCGCGCTGTTGTCTTGATCAGGAAAGTTTAAACCTTTCACACAAACTAAAAAATTTTTTCTATCTTCTTGTTTTACTTCTTTATAAAAAACACGTAGATTATTATTAGCATTATCACATGGCTTTTCAACTAAAGATATAGACATGGGAATTTTATCTGCTGATAATAGACAAGTGATGATGTAAGGATGAAATATAGTTTTAGAATTGCCTCCCCAACCTGCTATCCATATCCATACTGGTTTTTCACTTTTTACAATTATTGGTTGATTGCTATCTTCATACCAAAGCTGACAATAAAAAGTTTTATCCGAATTAAACTCATCAAACATTGTTATAATTCGAACTGCCTGTTTGCCATTATTCACATTACGATGGTCATAATATGCGTTAAACATTTGTAAAGTACTATTTGTAGTTTTCAATGTCTGCCAATGACTACTCGTGAATTTAACATCAAATAATTTTGGAAATTTACCACAACTTTCGTTATAACTAGATGGTATTATTTTTTTGTCTTCGAAATAAACTTTAGGGAGATTTTCAATCAAATCTGTCAAATTATCTTTTGTTGATAAATTTTTATCAAATGTCGGCGAAAGAGAAGCTAAAATTGGAGGTTTTATTTCATAAACTTCTATATGCTGATTATTTAAAAAATTTTCATATAAAGATATGATTATAATTATAGATACTGCCAGCGAAAAAATAAAAAACCATTGTTTCATTGTTTATTGTGTAGCTAAAAAAAAGTTTAAGACGTAACTTCTATGTAATATATACTTACAAAAAAAAAATATTTTATTATCAACAATCACTAAGCAGATCAAGTCTAGCTCTGACTCCATGTTGAAAAATTATCTTTCCCCACCTGTTAAAAAATATCTTATCACATTTCTCCGATCAATACTACACATACCTACCCAATTTTTTGTTTCTGATTTATAAAACAAAAAAAAGACATCAATTTTCAAAATGTATTAACAGAATTTTATTTTTTTTTTTTATCAAAATAACAAATTTAGATATTGAGAAAACTTGGATATATTTATATATTTCATGATAAAAATATTAGATTATATTTTTTGGTTCACCAGATACTCCTGATAATCTGTAGGCCATAAACGATAAAATAAATATATTGTAAATACAAAATTTATTCAAATAAAAGTCAAAATAACAACTATCATTGAACTACAAAAGCCGTAAAACTTGATAATTGTGGCAGCAGTCCTGACTCCTCTAACTGAATCCAAAAGTTCTAAAATTATCTATTTTTTCAAATAACTTTTGAATATAACGTTTGCTTCTTGAAGATATTTTAAAATTACTTCATCAGATTCCTAAAACAGAGATTTTAGTTATAAGCTCTCACTTTTTAATTTCTACATTTTCATTTTTTATTCCTCTGGCAGTTAAAGCTTCATGTAAATTAAACAAAAGCAATCCTCGAAACCACGAATGTCCCGGTTCTAAAATTTCCCCAACTTCAAGCAGTTCTTGACAAAAAGCAGCTTTTCTCTTAAAATCTTCAGTTTTTTCATATAAATCAACCAAAATATGTTTAATTTGTAAACAAAAGGCATTTTTTTCATGTAAAATGTTTCTATATTTAACTAAAAAGTTTTCTAAATCTTCTATATTTGTTTTATCAATTTCTGTCAAATCTTTTTCTAAAATTTTATTTTTCTGCATTATAATTTTAGCAGAAAGTGAAAAACGACAATTTTTGCAGAACCAATCTGCATTTGAATCTAAAGGATTAAAACTTAACATTTTACCATTTTTACAGTTCTCACATTTGAAAGAACCAATGTAAGTTCCAAACTCAGTAGGATCTTTGCATCTGTCACAAATGCAATCAAAATGTTTAGCAAATTTTAAATGAGCTCTTCTTTCCAACGTTCCCCAAAGAGTTTGAGTGTAGGAAACAGTAATTAATTCTCCATTTTTTATAGGAACTGTTGCTATCAAAACAATTTCGAAGTCATCATCTTGGAAAAAATGTTTAGTGTTGGGTTTACAATCATGCGAAAGAAAAGTTGCGACTGGGAATAATCCTCTAATATTAACTAGATTTTTAGAATCTCTAACTTCAAAACAGTTTGTATCAAAAATAGAACAAATTGTTAAAATTTCATTTTCGTTAGTGTCAATTTTCAAAGTGTTTATAAGAAAAGGGACTAAATTATGTTTCAAAATTTTATATAAAGTAGTTGCTGAATGTTTGTCCAGATGTGACTCACAATCTAAAAGAGTTTCAAAAAGTTTCGATTTAGCTTTCTTTAAAAAAATTGCTCTTATTGGTAAAATACAAGCATAAACTGTCTGTTTAGAATTATTATTTTTAACGTCAGCTTTGAAACCAGTTTTTGCAAAAATTTCACATTCTATTTGATGCGAAAATGAGGTTTCACATTTTTCACTACAAAGAGGCCAATTACACTTCTTACAATCATACCTCGCTTTTTCCAAATTCAATGTTTTGTGACATCCGAGGCACAAAGGCATACTTATAGTCTTAGGTCCCAATACTAATGGTTTTTTTCTCATTATAACTTCATCAGCTGAAATATCTCTATTTGCTACAGTACAACGTCCTAAAATTTCATCAATTTTAATCTCAAAACATTCAATTGAATTTTTTCTGCATTGATCATCTTCTTCTTTTTGGCAGGGAGCGCAAACATTCGACATTTTAGCGTCGACTGAAAACTGTGCGCAAACGAGGTTTCGTAATAAAGTTATTTTCAGGAGTTGACGAAGGATGTGTTTTTGATGCAGTTGTATTGTTGTACGCTCCAAGTAGGGAAAAATATAACAGTAATTTGCATGAATTCACTTTTTTCTCTTTATCATATCACAAAATTGTTAACAACTAAGCACTTCAAAATTTCAAACTAATCACTATTTTCTCATACTATAAAAATAGTTTTTAGATAATTATGTCTGGGAGTGAAATCGGCGAGCAACCAAATATACAAGAATGTAAACAAAATGAAACGTCCTCTAAGTTTGAAGTAAGATGTTAACACTTTCAGTGCGTCTTTTTTAAAATTTGTTGTAGGTTTGTTATTCTAAAGAGTCTGGGTTTTACATAATTGCTACTAAAGATTTTGAAGCCGGAGAGATAATTTTTAAAGAAAGTCCTCTTAGTCTCGCTCCTGTTAAACCAATATCTGAAAAGTATCTACCTTGCGTTGGATGCTGCCGGTATTAAATTTGGTTTGTGATGTCTTTTTTAACTCTTTTTTTTTACTAAAAACCATAATTTTGTCTTTACTTTTTTGAATTTATTCGCTGCAGGATAGTTCCTCTCCAAGACATTTTCCACTGCCCAGAATGTTATTGGCCATGTTGTAGCCCCGACTGTAAGGGTTTGATTTCTGAATCCAAACATAGTCTTGAATGCAATATTCTCAAATCAAAATACTTTAAAGAATCAAAAGAATTTAGGTATTCTACCAAGAGCAATCATAATATGTTTGATCTTGAAAAATTCTAGATTTGATTTTATACTTCCGCTACGAATTTTTTTGCTACAAAATCAAACAAAATCAAAATGGTCAACATTATTAAAACAACAAGAAATAAATTCAAATGACAAATTTCCTAACAAAGAAATTTTTGATTTTTTAGAAGAAAACTTTTTATTGCCATTCAGAACACAATTTGAAGAAAATGAAAACTATTTACGATTGTTCACTTTTATACGAACATTTAAAATCAAAGAAGAAAATAAAATGATGGAGCTTTTTTATCCAATTTTTAGTTTGGTTGAAAACTCCTGCATTGCTAATACGTTTTATAGAATAGATAATTCTGATCATTATCAATTGATAATTAAAACAAATTCGCCTATTGCTAAAAACACTCATATTACTATTTCCCATTCGAGTCTTTTTCAAGGAACTCATGAAAGGCAAAAAGACTTAAAATCATCAAACTTTTCGTGTTGTTGTAATCGTTGTAAAGATCCAACAGAATTTGGTACATTTTTCAGCGCTTTGAAATGTATTGGTACAAAAGAAGAGCCTTGTGATGGTACTCAACTTCCTTTAGATCCTCTAGACGAAGACACTTTATGGGTGTGTGACAAATGCAAAATCGAATTGCCAAATGATCAGTTGATAAAATTCATCCGACATTTAGGTCATGAAGTTGATAAAGTTCTAAAGAAAAAAGTAACAATTGATGAGTTAGAGGAGTTTTTAGCAAAACTGTTGATGTTTCTTCATCCAAATCACTTCTATGTGTGCGCTATTAAACGCACTCTTGTTAAATCATACAGTGAAGATTTGGTATCAACAAAAATTGATCTCTCCAAGAGCTTGATTGAAATTGCTCAAAAACTATATCCTAACGGTGGTTTAGATCTTGAAGAACTGTTTCTTGAGCTGTTTGAAGCTAAATTCTTACTTCTGCGTCAAAGTGACAAGAAAACTGAAGATATTGGGGAATTGAAAATTATACTTAATTCTCTTAAAAGTAAAGTTTTATATAATCCAGAAATTGTGAATGACACAGAGTCGAAGTTTAACGAGTGGTTAGATCAGAATTTTATATCTTATTAATAAACCCGTTGCAGAATTTTCTGACTGTGTTTTGGCACCCTTCCAACTAAACCACGCTTCCTACCGATATAATATTTACTTAAGTTCTATTTTTATCGGATCAGTAACCGCGTGGCTGTTCCCAATTCCACACCAATGGCTGAACAAAAATGTGCAGAGTGTCAAAAGCCGGCTGAATTGAAATGTTCAGCTTGCAAACTTGTTACTTATTGTTGCAAAGATCATCAAAAGAAACATTGGAAACAACATAAAAATATATGTAAAGCATATGAAGTTATAACATCTAAAGAAGTAGGACGATGTTTGGTGGCGTCTAGAGATTTGAATCCCGGTGACGTCATTATTAATGAACTGCCGTTGGTGTATGGTCCTAGACCTCACATGGTTGAAGAAGGGCCAGTACCATGTCCTGGGTGTTGCAGGTATTTGCACATAATCACAATAATTCAAGTATTAATCAACCTTTTAGATTAATTATTTGTGAAGAATCACCCAGATGTCCAGGTTGCGACTTTCCAGTTTGTCGACCAGATTGTCCAGGATTAAAAGACCCGGAAAAGCATGGACATGAATGTTTAATATTAGCTCTGAGAGAAGTGAGAGCTATTAATGGTCTTCATGATTTTTATAGGTGACATTTAAACACATTGAATTTTTTTGTTGATACTATTTTTACAGACAAGACACTCTTCTTGCTTTACGTTGTCTTCTTCTACAGAAAAAACATCCAAAAAAGTACGCTCAATTAATGGAAATGGAAGCACATTTAGACAAAAGAGGGCCAGAAACAGAGATTTACAAAGCAATTCAAGAACGTACTTTTGAGTATTTAGATGATTCCTTTTTCACTCCATTAAAGATTCTACAAACAAGAAGTGGACAAACAGTTTTAGACGATACTTCAAAAGAGACAATACATAAAATATGTGGTATTATTGATGTGAATGCTTTGGAAATCAACCAAAATGCGGAAGTGTCAGCTCTTTATCCCACAGCATATTTAATGGAGCATGACTGTGTTTGTAACACTGTTCATACTTTTGATAATGAAGAAAATGGCTACAGAATAACAGTAAGAGCTTCTCTCCCAATAAAAAAAGGAGAACATATAACAACAATGTACACTCATGCTCTTTGGGGAACTCAAGCACGAAGAGAACATTTGAAAGAAACAAAATACTTTTCTTGTTTTTGTAGAAGATGTAGAGATCCGACAGAGCTCAATAGTTTTTTGAGTGCTTTAAAGTGTTTAGGCGCTAGTCCTAACACTTGCGATGGATACCAACTTCCTGTAGATCCAACCGACGATGATACAGAATGGCTATGTAATAAATGCAGTGTAAAATTGACCAATAATGAAGTTGCATATTTGATTAACCAAATAGGTGAAGAAGTAGATCACGTGCAATTATCCACGCCTGCAATTAAAGAACTAGAAAATTTGTTAACAAAAATGTTAACATTTCTCCATCCCAATCACTATCATGTATTCTCAGTTAAGCATTCTTTAGTTCAGTTGTATGGTTACCAACAAGGATATACGCCTAGTCAAATTAGTGACGACACAGTGATGAGAAAAATTTCAATGTGTCGAGATTTACTAGACATTTGTCAAAAAATTGATCCTGGAAATGCCAGGTAAAAATATCTATTTGAATTTTTAATCTAATTTTGTTATTCTAGGCTTCCTCTATATACCGGTGTTGTCTATCACGAACTCTATTTAGCGAATATGATCCTTATTAAAAGAAAATGGGACTTAGGCATTAAAAGTAAAGTAAAATCTGTGATGCTGATGCTTAAAGAATGCGAACAGAGTCTGCAAAACGCATCAGAAGTCCTCAAATACGAAAAAAATACACCAGCTGGAGAGAAACTTATCAATCTTATCGCCACTTCAAAAAAAGAGTTTTCAGGTTTTATTGAAAGAAATAAAATAGATTTGTCAAAAGATGTTAAAGAATGATTATAATACAAAATTAATTTACAAACAACAATCAATACTTATGTTCTATTTCTTTAATGTTTTCTTCAAATTTAACTTTAGAGTTTCTTCCACCTTTGAATCCATTCACCTCAAAAGGATTTTCTCTTTCGAATTCATCAAACTCACCTTTAGAAAAACAAAAACAACAAATTTCCCAAGTGAAATCTCTGACACTTTTCTTGAGTTTGATCCAAACCATAAGTGTTTGATTAAGAAATGTATATAATAGTGGGTTTAAACAACAGTTAACTATATGAAGTGCAAGAAAAGCATAGTTTAAATACCAAGTCCATAATCCATATTTTTTAGCAGTTAAAGAAAGTTTTAGTATAAAAACAGTGAAATAAGGTAAGCGACAAGCAATAAATATAAACATCAATGTTACGATGATTTTAAATGTGCGAATTTTTCTTTCGACTTTTATGTCTCTGCGTTTTTCTATTTTCTTCATGTTTTTGCTTCGTTCTTCTGAATTAGATGTAGATGCTTCCAAATTAGAAATTTCGTTTTTTGGAGATGTTATAGAAACTGGTTTGCGATGTTTCCAAACTAGTAAAGCTATGTTGTAGTAGAAAAAAATAAAAACTACTAATAATGGTAAGAAGATGATGATGACCATTACAATATAATAAGTCTTCATATTTTCTTTATCAAAACTGACGCAAATATTTGCATCAACATACTCAAAAATGTTTTGTTCCAAGTTTATTATATAAACTATAGTAACTTTTTCTTCGATGAAAAATTCATAAAGAGGATATGATACTCCTAAAATGATAAGCCATAAGATTATCGCTGTAGCAATACAGACGGAAGGAGACGGATTCCAGCGTTTGTTAAGTGCATGAACAACATTAGTATATCGATCCATAGCTATAAAAACAAGAGCTGTAGAACTAGCTGTAATTCCAGCCATTTGAAGCATTGGAATAAACGAACATAGAAACGATCCTAAAGTCTGTAAAAAAAAATCAAGAGATGTCGCTAGAATTACACTTGTAGAAATCTGCATACCCATACTAAAAGTTTATGTGAAAATGTTTCCAAATTATTAGCAGCAATAACAATTGTACTTAAAATATCCGAAACAGCTAGAGACATAATGCAAGTTTTTTGAACAAACCTGAAGTTCCTTCAAAACAAAAATTATATTTAATTTTTCTTAATTGATTTACCTTTGAGTAATGTTGAAAATAGCAGCACAGTTTCCAATTAGTGAAAATAATGTTGCTGTTACAAAAATTCCAAAAAAAATGTGTCTTGAACTGTCGGTAAGAATATCTAAACTATCTGGAAGAATACAGTCGCTCTGTTCAATTTCTGTAGTTTTTTTTGAGCTAGTATTAAATACAGCACAATCTTCAGCTCCCATGGTGCTGCATGGACTGAAATGTAAATTGTATGATTAATTAGGATATAGTGACAGCCTGACGATATAGCAATTTTATAGCGTTTGATTGTCATAAACTTATCGGTTTGATAGATAAAATTCCCTTGCTCGTGAGGGTCTAGCAGAATTAATTAGGAAACTGAAATCGATGGAAAATCTAAATAAAAGAAAATCTAATTATAGTTAGTTTGGCTCCTAAATGTAACATCGGTAAATTTCCCCCAAAAAGCCATCGAACGCATTCGTTCCGTCGTTCTTGTCGGAGTTATTACCCTCGCACACCTGGTCCATGGCCACCCGCGATAATATAAATTACATAAGCCGTACCAACCCGATGGTACTTTTGACCTTTGATGTGGACAGTTTCGCGTTACAGCGAAATAATGGATCGCTTAACGAGCCTTCGCATTTGTCAAGTAATTTAATCGTAGTGTCGCCATCTTTTGAATATGATCCGGTGCGGCAATGTGCACCGATTTACATATAGCATTGTTATGTTCGACTCAACACTTTGAGGATACAAACAGAAATGTAAACTTCTCAGTTTGCTTTGAGAATTTGCATTATCGATGAGGGAGACATTCCTAGTAGCAAAGAAAAATAATTATTCAATTTTTTGACTATTTGCTGTTCGACTGGAAATTATCTTCAGCTGGAAAAAGAATAAAAATTAGGAACAAGTCTTTTCTTGGTAATTCAGTTGTTTTGAGATGAAGCGCCTGTCAAAATTCTAATTTTTGTTCGCTACTCTATAATCAGCAAGGCGAAGTAGTTCCATCCTGTCCATCAGCATCTTGGCACTTATAATTGCCCTGTTGGTTCCACGTCGAGTCCCAGCGCCCTCTGTCTGCTTTGAAATGATGACAAAAAGCGTCGCCGTCTTTGATTTATATATATCATCGTCTCATGTCTCTATATGGTCAGGTCCTTAGCAAATTTTGAGCGATTGTATCGATCAAAGTTGGTTGTTTCCGATAAATAAAACATCAAGGGACCACACGCGAATCCATGTGCGATGATCGATGGGTGGCAACTGAAATTATGGGCAATTTGAGTAAATGCCCATCGGTTTGATCGATTGGAAGTGATTTTTTTGACGGACGACTAATTTCATGGTAATTGAGGCGAGAGATAATTGGCGCTTTCCTCCCTTTTAGTACCATTTCGGTTTTTCCCCCTCTTCGTCCCTCTCAGAGTGCCGCCATCGCGCCGACAATACAAAACGATCCTGTCGCGTTTAAATTTACACACTCATTTCTGTTTGAATGAATTTGTAAAAGATGGAGGGGAGTCTTATGAGGAGGGGACTCCTTGAAGGACTCGTACGTAGCGTAAGTGGCAAGAAATCACTGAAAGATTTTACAGTGCGAAGCTTTCAGCTCAGAAATTGTGGTGGCTGTGACAATTTGCGATTTCTATTATTTCTTCATTAAGGTCAAGGTAATGGTATTCTGACGAGTAATCAAATACTTTGTGCGGTTTCTTAGAGGCGGATCGGATTTACAACAAGTGCCATGCTCAGCTGCTTTTCTTCTCCGATTTTTAAAATTTATTTTATTGTGATGAGTTTTTAAAGAATTTTTGACGATTGGTTTAAGTTTTTTCTTCTAAACTGATCAGTGTTTTAATTAAGATCTAATTTGAATCTAATTAAATTTTTAGTTTCAACAGACCGGTTTAGTCAATGGCTTAATTTGTATTCGTTACGAAAAATTATTGCACGATTCACAAGTGTGTGAGACACCTGTTGGATTATTTATATGCGGGATTAATTAATTCCAATTAATCGACGGGTGTCAAAGTAATCATCACGATGAAAGGAAATCGATAGAAGTTATACAAACTGTTACGTTTACAATCGATTTTTTTTTTATTAATCTTAAAAATAAACAATGAATTTTGATTAGTTAAATGAAATTAAAAAAAGTCACTTTGACCTCAGGATTACTATTTGTGCGTCATTTTTTATAAAAAGAATGCGATTGTATCAGTTACTTTAGTTTTCGCGTTTGTTCTCAGACAAAAACGTATATTTTCTGTTACCGCAAATTAAATGCATGAATAAATTTTTAGAGCCACTAAAAGAGTTTGAATTGATTTATAGATGTTCAAGTTAGGCACTCTGAATTGTTTTCTTCTGAGTCTGAAAGAAGTCATTTTTATATAAAAGTCCAGATATGAGAAAAACTCTGATTTAGAGTGATTGTTTTGAACTGTGTCAAAACAAGACGATTCCTTTTTGTAAATTTTTTACAAATGTCTGTTATCTAACACCACTGTTTCCTTTTGCTTCCCGCGCTTACCACTTTCACCGTCATACTATTTACAACCGTTTCCTTGTTTCCATTCCCGTTAGAAATTAATAAATATACTCGATATATTTCACCATTAGCATCCGTTCATACTTACATACATACATAATAAACACAATAACAAATCGGAATTTATTAACGAATCCGGCCTATTGTCATTCTAATCCAACCGTCGCAGAACCGTAACGCTTTATTTCTTCTTCACAGATGGTGGCCCGGATGTTGGGCGCGTTGGTCATCTTTCATTTCATCTTTATATCTAGTGAATGTTGTACTAGAAGGAATCAAGAAGAGAAAAGAGGACTGTCTTTTTATGTGTATCCTAATAATACATTGCCAGCAGATTTGCAAGTTACAGCTTTTCTCCCAAAAGGCAAGATTAAAAGGTAAGTGCTTTATCTTTCTGGCTTTACAGTTTACATTAATTAGCTAATATTTAATTTTTCAAAAAACAGTAGAAATACATATTATTTTCGTTAAAAATTCATTATGTACCAAAAGCTTATATTGTTACTTTTTCAATAATGGGTGATATTAATAAAAATAAGCTTTTCCTAATAAGCATTCACTCAGTGGTATACGATTTTGTATTAATAATGGAATGCTTTTACTTATAAGCATTTGCTTGATGTTTTTAAAGAGTTACATGTCTATTAAGTGTCATTTGAATAACTTTAAACAAATTTGGCAAAAAAATGTTGGCTTTGTCTAAAAAAAATTCCATCAAAAATCCAACCGTAATCGAAACTATATCGCCATAACGCCAATCCAAAAATCTAAAACCACCCAAACAAAAACTTTTGTGAAAATTAATTATTAACAGGTTTGAGTTCCTTTATTGAATCAGAAATGTACCTCAAAATGCTTTCAACGACAAAATCTGATCTATCTTTTTTTTTTTAATTTTTGGTTCTTGAATCTTGTCTAAATGATTATTAATTTCTTTGGCATTTGCTGAATGAAGGTCATTAACTATTCATTTCTGCTTGATCAAATCTTATTCTCAAAATACTCTCACTAACTACATCTCTGATTTTTCCCAAAAAATTTCCGACTTCAACATCAGCCTTGAATCTACGTCTCAATACTTGTAAAAGCATTTTTATCTGTTGCTCAATTTTTTGTAAGTTATATCTTAGGACACTAAAAACTTTTTTGAACTAGAGCTAATCAATGGTTCGTTTTGTTCCAAATTTATACCAACAGAAAAAAATTGAAACTGTTTTTGAATGAAGTAAAAATGAATCAGGTTTTATCCTATAAGTGTATTTTTATTTGAGTATATGAACCCAAAACACCTGTTTCTTTAAGTTGCTTCCAAAAAATGTTCAAGAAGCTACTGTACATTTTCAGGCATAATTTTAAGAAATCGAAGTAAGGAATTTTTTGCATACGCTCAGATTAAATTCCAATATTATGTTTGTTATTAATCGTATTCTTGATTGTATTTAACAAAATCGGGTGGTTAATCAATGTATAAGTCAAACATTGAGCAGGCTTGTATTTTTAAAAGCATTTTCTTAAATTTGTTCATCCTTGTATTTATTTATTAATACAAAAATAAGCATTAGCTAATGTTGAATCAAAATTAGGAAAACATTTTGCTTAAATTTTCATCTTTATTTTTATCAATACTCATTTAAAAAATTACCTAAAAAATCCCAAGTAAAAGCAAATGCTTATTTTTACTAACACCACCCATTTACTAGACAGAATAGCTTTTGAGCAAACATATAAATTGGTTCCCCTGAATCAATTCTTGAAACGCGTACGATAATTTTCATGATTTTGGCCAATCAGCTTATAGCTGCTGTGGTGATTTCGTATGCGTATCTATTCTGGCCCCAGAACTGAATGTTGAAAATCTAATCTATATATATTTTTTTAAATGTGGATCTTCTAGTGCTTGATTGAATCCATTAATTAATACCCAAAAAAACTAAACTTATTTTACACAAAAAGACACAACGCGTCTCGAGTACTAAGCACTCATTCAGGTGTATGAGAGTAAAACTAAATCGAAATTACAAAATTTAAATCAGAGCAGTGATGATGATGGAACTGGACCGTTGTCTGAATTCATTGACCTACCCTTATTTTTGAATATTTCTAAACTCTCAAATGAGTAAAAAATTTACACAATTATAATCAATTTTACTAATTTCACACAACTTTTGTCTATTTTATGATCTTTCTAAAAAATATGTAGAATCTGTAAAATTCAAGCCATAAGTTTTTTGAGTCTAGTGTTAACAGATTTTCAATTTTCTGGTCACAATCTTTGAAATTAATTTCGTAAATCCCTGAAGAATCAATATTGTGAACAAGTCTGAAATCGAAGTTTTTGAAAATTTCTTTTTACAGAGAAAGCATATGGGATTGTCAAAAAGTTTGTTTTCTCTGGTTTGCTGATTAAAGTTGTGGATTCACGGACCATGTTGTTAAGTTTAACTTTACGTAACAATTTTGGAACAAATAAATTTATAGTCATGGTCATGCAAATAAATAAAATTTGTGCTTTTTTGAAAACTAATATGTCTAATTTGCAAACACTTCTTTCAAATTTTATTTTATTGTACTAATGTGAAAAACTTTTGTAGTACCAAGATATTATCAAAATGAATCTGCTTTTTTCAGACTGATATTTTTATCAACTTTTGTAGCAGAATTCTTTTTGTTTTTTTTTTTCTCACTTTGGATATTAGATTTTTTAAAGTGAATCTAAAAAATTAAATCTTTGCCGAAAGAAACTCATCAAACTCATCACAAACATTAATTAAACGGGACTTTATATTAAAATTTTTTAAAAAAAAATCTTAAATCTTGATGATGATTCCAATTTTTCAATTGTCTTTATTCAGTTCAAAATTATGGTCCAGCGTTAATGTACAAAAAATCTATGCCAATTGTAGTAAAAACAGAAATGATTTATCTCCGATTGGATGTGTTAACTTTATCGGTTGATATTCAAGAAGATAAGAATGATAAAATGATTAATTCAAACATTTTGATTTTGAAATCACTGTTTTGAGATTAAATTTAGAAGAATCGCTAATAATCGCAACATAAGCCACAGTGGCCTAGGTCTAGGTCTTTTCGGCCATCTGTTGTTGGTTGGCACAATGACGGCTTTCAGCATATTTGTTTGGGTTTATTTGTGGAAGTGTGGATGTATATTTAGAAAGCGACTTCGTTTTATGGGTTTTGGATGGATGGATTGAAATAGTTTGCCGTCTTTGGATAATTCATAAACTATTCTTATATTTTCCAGTCGAAAACATATGAGATACTTTGTTGTATTTTATGACAAAAGTTTTGTGTTGAGAATATTTCAATCCATTCCTGGCCTAGACCCGAAAAAAATTCGCTTCTTTGTTATCTTTCCATTCATAATTTATATTCTTCCCAGATGACGCTTTTTCTACGAATCAGACATTTTTACTGTCCTTGTATAATTAAATTTAAAATGATTTCGTTTGAATCTGGTTCAGACCACCATTAAAACTGTCACTTTACTAAAATATAGTGTTTGTTTTCCGACATTATAGACGACCATTAAAGAAATAATATATCGACAAGAGATGCCAAAAGTTTTTTAAAACGCATTAACAAAAAAAAAGTTGTTGGAATGGCAATTAGCATTTTCTATTTCTGAAACGTATTGAAATATTCAGTGATAATTAAGGGCTTGAAGCATTATACATTGAATCCATTATGTATTAGATGAGGTGACAATTTATGGCACTTAGAATTGTTGCTGGAAAGTGGAACAAGGTGAGAGCAGGAGAAAAGACAAGATGTATTCAAATTATGTCCATACACAAAATTTGGAACAGTGGAAACCAACTGACAAAGCGCCAAATTATCATAAAAAAATATTTTTCGAATTATTTTTGAGAAATAATCGCAATTAGAAAATAAAAGTTGCACAACTGCAATATCTACATTTTTGACACTTCTTATATGGAAATAAATTACACACTGTAGACTAATTGACAAACCTAATGTAATTTATGTAGGCATAAATGATAAATTTATAAGAATAAATGCTAGAAAATCTCATATTTTCTCGAAATTTATGGCAAAGTTCAAGAATAATGTCGACAAATTCTAACTATTCTACTTATTTATTAACACGCATTGACATTTAATCATACAGAAAATCAACTAATTTTTTATTGTTTTTTTTTTTCAGGTTTTTCTATCCATCTTACACCGATAGAGGCTCTCTCAGCCTGACCCTAACAACATGCACATCCCCAATTCTCTGGTCTTTTTCTACAGACAATACTACAGCTCCTTTCATTCTCACTCAAACAACTACAACTCGTTTTTTCCCTCCTTCCAAATCCACATTCTCTTTCAATTTAATAGCCGAAACCAACGACACTTTTGTGTTTATTTACATCAGTACGGAACCAGGCGGTCCTACGACTCTTCAAACTACAAAATACTCCAACGTTCATGTTTTGAAAAGACATAAAGGGAAGCGACTGACTGTGAAATGGAATCCCAGGTATGTGCGTATGGTAGGTCAAGATCTAGGTGATTAATATGGCGAAATGTGGTCGCCTTAGCGATTCTAATTGATTTCGCGCACTGAATCGGAATTAGTTCATTACGACGGGATTTTTCCGCGTAGAAAGACCGGATTTATAGCGACGTTTAACTCGAGAAACTAATTCCGGATTGGTTTTGTTTGCAGTTTGGTGGATCCTCAAGGAACAAGTTATTGTGTTTTTATTTCACCAACTCCAATTATTACAACGTTTTGTGAGGCTAAGCTCTACAGTCGTCAAAATTCTACGCTAACTTGTGTAGGACGCAAAACACATCATACATTAACTAATCTCAAACATAATCAAAAATATTATTTTCAAGTTTTTGCTATTAATCACCAGTCGAACTTTACATATTCTTATGGAACAACTTCAGCTGTTTTTTATGGCCGCTTTAGACACTTCAGTCTCAAAGATAGTAAAACAAATTTTGCTGACTTGAAAGAATTAGACGGAAAAGCAGTTTTCAAGTACAAAGTTAAAGATAACAGTACGACTGTTTTAAATCTTTTTATTCTTCCATGTGGAGGAGCTATTGATGTGGAAGTTACTCTTAAAGATAAAGTAGTCATACAACCTAAGAGAGTCGGGAGTTTTGAGAAAATTATTATTGAGAATCCGATACCTCTGGCAAGGTACTATATCAAAATCTTCGCTTTAAATCGTGAAGAATTGAAAAAATCTTCAGGAGTACAAATTTACGCAGCTACCAAACCAACAAAAGTTCCTCTTCCTACGATGCCTCAAATACTTAAATTACGAGAGTACAAAAGTATGAGTACTTGTAATAGTGTGACTGTAGCATGGATGGTAGCACCTGGTGAAAAAAACATTTATTGTTTAACAGCCAAACAAGGGAAAATCCGAGAAACAGAAGAATACAGAGTAACAAATCAGTGCGGACTCGAGCATCGATTGAGAAAATCAACAGATTTCAAAGTGAAGTACTGTTCTGATTTCAGTTTTGAGAAAGAGTACGACAATCCATTATTTGAAAATTAATTTTAACTCTTTTTGTTTTAGATCTGTAGCTGTACAGAAACTCACTAAATTAAAACCCAATCGTTTTTATATCATTCAAGTCACTGTAAGTAAACCTAAAGGTAAAACTCTTTCGTACGATCTTCTTCAAGTTCGTACAAAGCCATCATGTAAAAAGAAGAACTGAGTCAAATCGTTGAATTTTATTTGTTTATATTAAAGATTAATTAAGTTTGGTTTATTATGACAGTTCAATCCTGTGTAAGAGGCTATTTATTTATTATATTTTTTCACAATAAATATTTTTGTAGAAATTGCCTTTTTGTAGGTTCAAAATTAGAAAAATTAACTTATACGGAATAGAAAAATACAAGATGAAACCTTTGCCGACTGACAATTTTTGTTATTTTTTTGCAGTTGCATTATTTTTCTAATAAAACTCCAAACATCATAAAGATCTATTTATGACATTCTTGTAAATATTTGAACATTTTTATCAGTTTATTGCACGACTTTTGACGTGATTAGCGTATCTATAATGTCAAACGAATGGTAATGGTGGTACTTGTGACACTACTTATCTAAGAGCAGATGGCTATCTTACGCTCCACTGAACCTATATTGATTACTTTAAAAACAGCTATTTTTCAAAAAAAATTCAACTTTATAGATCTAAAATTAGGACAAAAAACAATAAAAATCTGTATCTATACATAAAAACAAAAATCTCTTTTGTCCAAAGCCAAAAACCATATCTATCTTTTTAATATTATCATGTACAACTCTAGAACAAATCACTGCTTACAATATTTACATTCAGATTAATAAAACTACACGATTTTGAATTAAATGACTAATAGTTTACTCGATGTATTAGTTGAGTTGCAAATGTCAACCGCTGAAGACTCTTCTACTTCTGATAATAGTTATGAGGATCTTATCCTCTTCAGTTCTTACACAAGAACTTCATTCTTGTGGTTGTTCATCGTCATTACTGTTCTGTCTTTGACTGGAAATTGTGCAGCAGTTTATTCTATTAGTAAACGCAACTATAGAATCTTCCAGAAGACATGTATCATTTCTTTGGCTCTGTCAGATATTCTAGGGACTATCTCTATTGCTACTATCAACATAAATGATTTTATTAGTGAAGCAATGACTTGGGTAAGTTATTTATTCAAAAATCTTAATTGTTATTTTTGTTATTCCAGCCTCTTGGGTCTTTCCTTTGTGCTTTTGTTCCCATGTGTCAGATGACAGGAATCTTAGCAAGTTCCATAGCTTTGATGGTTATTGCAATGGACAGATATCGAAACGTGGTGTTTGCGTTGGCCAAACGATGGAACCCAAGACTTTCTTTTTGTCTGATTGGAACAGCTTTCGTCTGGTTAGCTTGCTTTGGAGTTTCTTATCCCATGTATAGTTTTTTCGAATTGAAACATTTCCCTACAGCCGATGGAAAAACGCTGCCTTGTTGTTTAATGTTTGTAAAAAAAGAAATGCTTCAAAATTATTATATAACAATGGTTTTGGTAATATTCCTCCCATTGTTTATTGTTTTTCTTTGGTTTTATTACAACATCGCGTCTTTAGTTTGGAAACATCGTAAACCGTTATCAACAATTTTCAACAAAGCTCCATCTCGAGAAAATACATCATCCTCGTCGAAGAATTTCACAGAAATAAAAAACTTGAAAAAACCAAAAACTCAAGAGGATATTAGAGTTGAAAGAAAACTTCGAACTTTCAGAATTATTATTGTTTTAATGGTAGTTTTTATTGTATGTAGATTACCTTATTTTACAATTCAATTGATGAAAACTGTTAAAAATTCAGATATTGCAGATCGGGAGGAAACTTGGTATTTACTTTTTACTTTTATGGCTTTACATATTATTAACTGTATTTTAAATCCTCTACTTTATACTTTTCTAAATCTAACTTTGAAAATTTGGTTCAAATTTGAAAGTTTTGTTTTGGAAATTTGCTGTTTTTGTTGCTCGAAGCGGGAATTTGAAAGTTTTGAAAGAGAGAATCCTTTTGCTATTGGGGATTTTAACGAGAAGAGAAATTCTAAAGTGAGATTTGAGGATGAAAAGCGATATTGATTGTAAAAAAAATAAAGAATTCTTTTTACTTCTATAATAATTCATTTGGATCCTGAAAATCTAGATTTCATGAAATTATAATATCTACCTGAAAGGAAATCTGCAGTTTGTGGAAGAAAATCATTGATTTCTGTATGTGATGTTATTGTTTCACCACTAGGTATCGCTACTATGAGGCTTTTGTGATTTTACGTACAGTAGGATCTCTATGATTTTGATTATGTTAATGAAATAAATGAAATTTTGATTTTTTGACTCTATGATTCCTAAAGATGTAACTGAAAACAAAAACTTTAAATAATTAAATTCCAAATACTACTAAGGGCTAAGTTTTTGTAATTTTTAGTTACTTCTTATGATTATATATCTTAATATTGAATAATTCTAAATAAGAAAAAAGTACCAGCTATTTTCTCCTTAAAAGCAAAAAAAGGTTAAAGCAGAATTGTTTTTGAATTTTTTTCTCTCAAATTTATGCTGTGGAACACTTACTATTTCAATTAATATTTCAAACTTGCTTAATGTTAAATCGGTTTTAAAAAATTTGTAAATTTTCGACGTAGTGTAACATGACCCAATATTTGACTGCTAAAAATTTTTTATACTTTTTTATCTATTATTTAAAACTTAATTGTTAATTAATTAAAATTTAATAACTTTCAAAATTTAAATGGTACACCGTATATTTTGTTGCAGTATCTGGAAGACCTTTGAATTTTCTTTCAAAAACTTTCAGGTATCTATGATCAATAAAAATATTTAACTTCGAATGTTTGAAAAGAATCTCAATCATTATTTCTGTAATTACTATGGCAATAATAGTAGCAACAATTCGCCATTGAATTTATTTTCAAATTTTAGCTTAAGAATTATGAAATTGATCTTAATCATCCATATTTCTTTCCAGCACAGTAACAATTATCTTAGACAACACATGATTCACCAAAACAACAAACTACTAAGTTTATTAATACAAACATAATTTGTTAAAAAAAATCATAATAAATGCTCGTTTAGGTTGTGAAGGTCCATTGGCTAGGCCTCCAAAATTTTCAAGCTCAGCACGAGTGATTTCTTTTTATGGGGGCACGTTTAAAATTTTGAGTTTCAAAAGGCGCCAGAGGATATGAAAGAACGAATTACAAATGCATTCCAGAATATCGGAGGAATTATGCTGTTTAAAGATCGATCCAAAAGTTCACGTGGAATTTTCAGGCAAAAATTTGAACCTGAATTTAATGGTGTATTATTGTTACAATTGCTACCATAGTAATTACACTCAAATAATGATTGAGATATTTTCCGAACATTCGAAGTTGAATATTTTTTGTATTATTAAAAGTTGATTTTTAAAAAGACAATTCAAAGGTCTTTAAGATGCTGCAAAAAAATATTATCTGTTCCATTCAAATTTTTAAAGTTATTCAACTTTTAACAAACGTCTTCATTTAAAGAACTCTCCGTCACCAATGCGTCAAAAAAATCGTATCAATAAAATTTGATTAAAAGTTAATTGTTGGGTTAAAAGTTAATACAGGGTGTTTAAAAAGGGTAAAATATTGTAAAGAGTAATAGCATGGACCAAAACAAGCAGAAAAGTCTTAATGAACATGGGTCCGCAAAGCAACGGTTTCGTAGATACGAAAGTTTATTCATTTTTGAAACATCGTTTGGTAGTGATTTATTATCTACTTATCAACTAGAAACAACTGCCCTTCTTCCATTTTCAAGAAGTTACGACTTCTTTGGACAATATTCGACCACTTTCTAGAATCGCTTCGTTTGTGAATTACTTTTTGCTGCAACTCCTAAAGGCTTTTCACATATCTAGGAGGTTTTTACATTGGTGCGATGGATTGATGCTATAAAATATTTCAAAAAACGGAATCTAAACGGATTTTGCAGGTCATAACACCCATTCGCCTCTAGAGTAGCTTTCCATTGGTTTCCATTTTTATTGAGACTTTTGCTTATTTTGGTCTATAGTAATATCCCGTAAATTAGTTTACCATCATTTTCGAACTCCGTGCATCTAAATTGAATATTTATACACTTACCAGTTCTAATCAATTTCTACTTCAATAAATCTTAGCAATTAAAGCAACTTACTTGTATTTCCTAGAAATTATAAAATTAAAAGTATTTTTTATAAATCTTCTTATTAGGAAACAAGCAATAACTTGTTTGGGAAGACAGTTTTACTCATTGTAATTTTTCTGTCCAAATTGTTGAAAAAAAACTTTCCTTCATAAATGCAGTCTTTAATTATCTGAAAAAAAAAATTCTTTGCTGGATGAATGAAAAAATGTTGGATACTATTGGGAAAGATGGAAAAATATGTAGGTGGAATTTTCACGAAGCTTTATTTAATTTTATTTTAACATCATCAAAAACTAGGCCTACCTAAATATCAAATATCTATTTTGTATAATGTATGTACCTACATATTTATAATACAATGTTTCTTATTATTATGTGCTGTAAAATGCACATTTTCATATAGTAACACCTCGTACAAAGCAAAATAATTTGTTGTTAATAAAATCAACAAACTACTTTGCGAACAATCTTGTATACTGTACTTTATATTTGGTATACGTTCTTCACTATTTCTTGCAAAATAAATCTCTATGGATATTGTTTTAATTTACCCTGTTTGAAATTGATTTTAAGTGAAAACTAAACAAAAACAACAAAGTACGAGGTGCCAATTCTTTAAACATATTTACTCTTAACTATCATTATTTTTCTTTACAAATTGCACCATTTACAGATTGCAACATTAAATTTTTATACACAATTATGCCAGGGATGCGTTCCTTTTTTGAGAATTTCGAAAATTCTTTATACATTTATTAGAAGAACAAATTTCGAAAATATTGCACTCGAGTATTTTTCGGTACTGTATGATGTGGGCAAAATAATACCCTGCATTCAAAGATTTTTTTAAAATTTTTTTTGTTTGTTTATTAGGTATATTGTCTATTTTGTGCTCGTGCTCAACTAAACAGATAAATAAATAATAAAAGTGCGAATAAAAAACTACAACTATACGTGCTATACTATACACAAACAAAACTAGTTAATTAAAAAAAAAGGAACTTGTAATAAAATCATTTAAAATTCTAATCGCAAATAAGTAATAATACTTTTGTAGGAATGTCTGTGTGGTCATATGTACAACTTAACAATTAAAATTACCAGCACCATTTATTTTACTGTATTATAATCTCTGTTGCCATTGGAAATAAATTTCCATCAGTTAAAAACTCAAGGAACTTTGAAGCGCAAAATCATAAATAAAAGCATAATACTAGTGCACAACCTTCGTCATTCAAAAGGGAAAAAATCGAGAAGAATTTAATAAATAAAACAGAAGAATAGTGGTAACATATATCTCACTTGAAGACAAGACTGTCAAACGTTTACAGAAAACATGAAAAGAAACATTTGCGAGTCCTGTCCTGTACTACTACTAAATATCTAACAAATGTCGAGCCGTCAATACGGCCTTTATCACATTTTATCAAGAATCCTAATTTACATTATTATTTTTCTTTTTTTCAATATAATACAATCAGCGACTGAAGAAATGAAAAAAATGTAAGTACACACAGAGAAATTATTATCCTAGTGATGTGTCATCGAGTTTGTATTATTAATGATTTGAAACTGCAAGTTTTGAACTCACTAAGTACCCTGCAATGGACGTAAAACGGAACAAAATCCGAGTGATTAAGAGTGCACCAAGCGGTGATAAGGTAAAAAAATAGTTATATCACAAAAATCGCTGTTGTCACGTTAGCGTGACTTGAGATGAAAAGCGGTTGAATTTTCTTGCAGCCAAAAGAGAGAAAATTTGTACATTGTTGACCGTATACCTATGAAATGACCTAAATTTATACAATTTTTATTTTTAATTATTTTTTTTTTGCTTAATACACCGAATTGCTCTACGAATAGTTAGAATACACTAAGTCAACACATAATTTTGTACAAACGATTTTTTTTATTCCTTTTTATCTAAAGGCTCGTCATAGACCGCTTTTTCAATCATTTTGCCAAGAAACGAGAGAATAAAAAGTAAATAAGGTAACAATCACAACGTTGTATCAACAAATAAATTTCATCAGTCGGTTCCAACGTTTAATATCAACGATTAACTGCTGTAAACTGTATAAAAATCTGTATAATAGTCTGTATTATTGGGTGAGGTTATAAAAATACTGAAAGTAGTTTTTCTGTAGAACAAAATATTGAGTTTCTATATAATCTGTAACTGTACAAACTTGAGTAAAAAATTACTGTTTTTCCTAATATCGCAGTTGAGTAGAGGAGTATGTAAAAACCGAAAACCGTTGTTTTAAATATCTCGACTAAAAATCTGTATATGAAAATATCTGAGGAACTGTAGTCGTAGTCTGTAAACAATAAAACTGTAAATGTTGGAACGTTGGCAATATGATATATATCAGTCTTATAAAAAAACCGTACGTCGATCCGTACGACCTCTTTCAAATGCCGGAGAAACGAACGTGAAAAATGAGGAAGCACGTATATTAGCCTAAGAATAACATGAAACAACAACCGAAAGAGAACCTCATAGCGCCATCTCTTAGTCCTGTCCGTTTTGCTGTACCAACTCTCGCCGATCATCGACAGATAGCGCCGGCGGTCTGAATATATCTTCTTCCTCTACTTCTTTCTTCACGCCCCCTTTGCAATCATCCTCATTTTGAGGTTGCGTCCCATATTGCTCTCGACTCTTTTCGCTCTGCGGCAACAGATGAATCATGCTAACAGGAATAGGGAATCCCGTGCCAAAATCCGGATAGAAATTGTGCGCAAAAGGATTAAATACGGGAGGCTGTGGATGTTGTTCTTCAGTACTGGAAGGTCGCGTATTAGGCTGCACTGCTTCGTTGTTGTCTCGATCGTTTTTGCACGCATTGTTGTTATTATTGCCCATACCCAAAAGATCCATTGGTGGTGTCGGACCGCCAATGCAATCTTTCCTTAATTGCTCCAGTTTCAAACTTTTGCCATATTTGCCACGCACGTACATTAAAAGAGAATTATAAGGGATTCCGAAGATACGCGACGCTTGACTTGTCGTCATCTTCTTGTTCCAGACGTGTTGGAGGGCTTCGGTTAGTTCGGCATTGGTCCACGAACGCGGGGGACCGCCACGAGGGGCGGAATGCTGCCCTTTAGGTCTGCCCACTAGCCAAAATTTTATTACAAAAAAAATCAACAGATCGGAAATACTTACTTTTCTTTTTCACAAATAGTTGAGAGTCGGGAGTAGTTCGAGGGTCCGTCATGTCGAAAAGAGGATTCCGACATCCGTCTAAGCCCGGCGGAAATAAACCCAAAGGAGAATCCAGGCCGAAAACTGACATAATAAAGATTCATTATTACTTTTCAATTAATACCAACTCAAGCTATAATTATATGGATATTTTATTCATAAGAAATATATATTTTTTTAAAATTACTCTAGATAGGACTTCATTCTTTATGTAATTTCCTAATTTATTATTAATCGGTTTGCATCTATGACTGCCGGTATTGAATTATTAAAGAGTTGCGTGAAACTCTAATTCTCTTTCTTCTAATTATAACAAAAATAAAATTTTATTTCGAATGTATTATTCACATCGGAGAAAAAGTCTCCAATAAGTGGCTGGTAACTCATTAAAAATGAATCGGACGTTTGAATATATTAGCTTCGATAAATCAGAAGGGAGGAAAAAAATCAAAGTATGCCCGAAGATGATTCTCTCACGTCAGCCAATCAAACACTCATTAATCATCATCGTGTTAGTATTTACTATTTTTCGGTTGGTACAATTGCGTTCGAAATTGGCTATTAAAATGATTGATCGGTCCGAGTTCTGTCAATATTTAGTTTCCGTAAAATCACGAGATTCGATTTTTTTTCTAAATCTATGTAAAAACAACATGAATAATCAACATTTAAAATATGAAATATTTCTTAAGAAGTCGTCAAAGCATAAAATTGCGTCAGCTTTGAATTTATAACAAAGAGCAATACTGATTGTCACCAGGAAGTCAACATACAGGGTGTTCACAAACCCATAAACAACTGTAATATATTCCCACTCATCCATCACCGCATCGATAATAACAATCCAACAACATTCAATTACGGGAATGAGTCGACCCACGAGTTTTGAAAAAGCGCGCCAAAAAAAAATTACCCCACTTACATTTACTGTGCGGAGGTGTCATAGCAAGCGCTGAAACCGACGGCATGGGCGGGAACGGCAGAGGCGAATGGTTATCAATTTCTTGCTTCATGTTAATGGTGGGCGGCAAACTAACAGGTGGAGATGAACGGAATTCTTTGCCGCCACTGGCCGGCGGCAACGTCAAGTCAATCTCGGGACTTCCCGATGGGTCTGGCGTTCGAGTCTTTTCCTCATCCTTTATTTTATCTTCTTTGGGGGTAGACTTGCGGACACAAAGATTTTCTGGAGTAGGATCATCGGAAGGAGGTGGTGGTGATAGTTTGGATGTGTCATGGGGTCCACACATTTCGCCAGATCGTCTGCGTGGTCGTGCCTGTTTTCGGCGGGGAATAGGCGACTGACATTCAGGCCTTGGTAAAAGTGAATCGGGAAAAGAAAGTCTGGACATATGAGGTAATTTAACGGATGGTTCATAGTTCGAAGGACACGATAGGGGAGAAAAAGGAGAAGTGCGTTCGCCGGGGGTTCGTACTGTTACTCCAGGTGTCGGAAACCTGAACAAAAATTAAAGAATAAAATTGAATATCACTTCTTGGAGGATACGCACCTTCCAAAATAGTTACGTTCAAAATCATTTGGCGACGTTGACGGCGTCGGCGTTTGATTTATAATCGATGTCGATTCTTTATCCACTCCAAAAGGATCTTGGTTGGCTAAACCTCTTACTTGAAGACTCTCAGCCGCTTTGATTAAACTTTGTAACTGTTCTTGTATGACGCTGATTTCGCCTTTATACATAAAATCTACAATAGCTTGGACTTCCCATCCACTGAAGTCTTTCAGAACGATGACAGGATGTTTGCATGGATTTTCGGAAAAAATTCGTTGGAAGAAAGGCGAACAAGCGCTCAGTACTACTTTGTGGGCTCGGACTGAAGTCTCTGCACAAACTAAAGTAACGTCCACCAGAGTTTCGGCTTGAAGAAGTGCATCGAAAGCCGCCAAAATATGAGTTTGGTGGTTGTTCCATCGCAACGAATAATGGGACTGGGTCATTTTTCGACTTGCAAGTTATAAAATTTATAAAGCTTTAAAAGGGAGGTCAGACCGCGGGCGGCATTCTCTTTCGTCTCCTACGGAATTTTGAATTTCTGGAAAAAGGTCACAGTTATTAGATGCTGCAAGTTGATTTTTACAAATAAACACATGCATTCAATTCAAGCTCAGGTACAAATAGATTTCTCTACCTTAAGTACCTGTTCCGAGCATGCAGAGGTGTATTAAGACTTCTAAGAACTGTTTTGACATGCATGTCCATCTTTAGTCGATACGCTCATTAGACTCTTAACTATTTGTATTATTAATAAAACTGATATATTAGTTCTCATAAAACATTCAACAATCAAAAGTGAATTTCTAGAGGGATAAAGGAATAAGGATAACTCATTTTCTCAATTTTTGTGCTCAAATTTGTATATGATCGATTTTTCGCGTTCTCAATTTCCATCCTTCCATCCACACACAAATCATGTAAACAATTAACCGATCAAAATTCATATTAAATTCCTAGAATAAAACTCATATGAACATAGTCACGAAGGATCAATCGGTGACATGCAAGCCTTCTATCGCGTGCGTATGTGACATATTCGCGCACGACGTTTCCCATAATCGCTTATTAGGGGTCGATTCGATAACAGTTTTATAATGCTGAAAGTGCTCAATCGATTCTATGTATGTTATTCTTTTCTCTTATTTCTCCTAATTTTGTTTATTTCCTTTGTAACAACAACAGTTTAATTTGCGGCAAATGTACACCGGTATTGTAATTACGCCATTAACTATTGACATTGATGATTTCAGTATTTAATTGGACGATCGATAACGTATAAAACGAAGATTATCATTTATTAAACGAATAGAGCTCTTTCTATTTTCGTGATGATTAACGGGGAACATTACATGTAACTTACCAACTTTACAAGCATTTGGCTTATTTACATATTTTGCTATCTTCAATACACGAGATTTTGTGATTGACATAAATAGAGGTATTCTGCAATCTCATTTTTCAAACTTAAGAACTATAATATGAAGTTTTTGAGATTTCATAAAAAAATAAACATCTTGATTTTTTGGTGTTGGTTAATATTTTCATGACAAATAATTTAGAGAATTCATCTACTTACAGATGTTTTCCGCAAATCAAAAACTTTGTTGAAAGTGATCAACTGATTGTGCGAACACCACATTAAATTCGATCCGATTAAAGTTAACACTTGACTAAAAATTTAAGAAAGGAAGATGATAAGTTTTTATAAGATTTACATATGATACGAGTGGTGGTCACTTTTTAAGTGACCATTCGCATTTTGAAAAAAAAATTTGAGCACAAAAAAGTTGAGGATGACACATACACATATACACAGACACACGTCCACATTCACGCACACACATAAAGGGATGGAGTGGTCGGTGGATGATCTGAAAGCATGCGTGAGTTTTGTAAGTTTTTGGTGTATGTGTGAGTGTGTAAAAAGTGCAAAGCGCACGTGGTTCGGTGGCGCGTCGCGCGAACTGTCAATGCACAACACCACACGTCGGCGTAGCACTGATGAGACACGTGTATGATCATGTGTTCACGCACCTTACACCTTGAAGTCTTCTTGAGGGGGCGCCGAGTCCGACTGCTTTCAAAAATATGCCGACTCGCAATGGACGCATAATTCCCGGATCCCCGTTAATGAATCCGATTAGACAAAGCTTGGCGAGAGGCAAGAACGCTTGCGCCTTGCCTCCCCTCATGCAAGACTCTCCCCACCTTCTCTTTACTCTTACTGTTTTACCCTTAGATATAAATTAAGGGGCGGCGAGTACTTAGAATCACACACGTACTTCTACCCTTCTCTCTTTCTCTCTCTGTCTCTCACTCTTTGCCCGACCGACCGCTAATTACACCGACGCCTAGCTTCGGCCATCTTCGACGTGTTTTGCATAAGTGCACATTACGATCCACACAATATTCAATATATTTTTTTGATAAAGATTTCTCGATTTTTTTCAAAAAACACATGCACACCAGCCGGTTTCCGGGAGTTCCGGGACGCACTGAGCGATGCGGACAACAGACGCCGGATTTTCTGTGCCGCGCCAACGCGATTCAACTTCTTACACCCCCCGAAAACGACGATGGAGTGCTGCTTGCTTTTTTTTTTTTCTAGATTCCGGAATTATAGAGGGTGGGAATTCCGCTGACCGATGGAGAGATTTCAAGATTTCAACTAATGGAATTTATGGGTATTAAAATGCTGATTTAACAAATTTCTTCCTACTATTTTTAAATACAACAAAACCAAATCTTTTCGCAGTTTATCTGTCGATTAAATACACCACATTAGCAGTTCAAAAGTCAAAGTTTGCCTTCACAGTCAACTTCCGTTCTTCTGAATGGTGAGAGAAGCGCGAAACAAAACATGCTTTCAAATAAGAACAATTTTCCATCATGAAATTGTTATAAACTTCAACTGTGTATCAATTAAAAATGAGTTAATATAAGCGGATTAAAACATAATACAGTAAAATTATACATAATCATCTAACAAATCATAATTACTATAATTATCACGTGACGCTAGCTTCTGTTCGTTTACACTTTAACGCCATCAAGTTTTATGTTCTTATTATACTATGAAGTGAAATGTATATAATAATATATATACAGAGCGTTCCTAGGAAATATGAGTCAAAAGATAAGCATTCTTGGAGAGAAAGATAAGTCGTAGAGGGGTTTCCCGTTAGGTTGGTATGTGGCTATTGTCCTAAGCTTTGGACACGTTTACGATACGTGCTTTCGAAAAGTAACTTAACAGGTAAAAGCAACAAGCACAATCAGCGTATGGAGAGCACTTGCTAACAGAAAAAAATCTGAGTGCAAAAAATGTGCTTTAAAGCTTTAAAATAAAAATAACATTTTCTTATTTCCTAATTTTTATTTTAAAAATATCTTTTCATAAAGAGAATAAAAACTAATTTACACTAGGATTAGTAATTAAAATTTTATAAAATTTTGGTCAACTTTAAATTAATTGTAAAGATAATAAAATGTGCCTTCTCTCTCAAAATTGTAATTTATCAAAAGCCATTATTTCTCTTAGTTTTCGTAGATTGTTAAAATTAATAAAAAAGTAGATAGAGAAAAAAATTCCATATTATATTTTCTTGGTTTCCAGGACGAAACAACAGAATATACGATGTGAAAGTACACTCATAAAATTTAAACCTTGCGAAGATTTTCATAGAACTGAATGTTTTGACCACTGAGAATGATTTTTCAAAGAGAATTACGAACACATCTGGCAATGAGTATGCAGACAAAACATAATTGGTCTTTTTTGAAATACACCAATCCATGTCTTATAGGAACATTTTTCTTGAATAAAATTAACGTATCTACTAGTAAATTAAAGTTACTTTAATTCACTCTGAAATTAAACTGTCTTTTTTAGTCGCAATTAATTTCACAAACTGTGATTAACCAGCTTTGAAGTGATGATTTTTTAACTTACTTTTAAATATCGATTCAATATTATTGCTTTTATTGAATGGATGTTAAGTGGGTTTAGCCTTGAAATTATTATTCAAAAACCAAAAATCTTGATCGGTAAATGAAGTGTACTACTTTTAAGCTAGCAAATTTTTCCCGCTTTCCCGTCAATTTTCATTTTACAAATCCTTATCAATTCCAACAAATGCGCCAATCTTTGTAATTACCTTGGTCGGTTTATGCTCGTTTCCCGGTGTAAAATCCTCCTCTCTCATATAAATTTCGTCAGTTGGCGACAGTACAGCGTAACAAGCCGCACTTGCCCATTAAAATTCAGCTCCCCTTCGAAACGGCACTATTAACCTGTTGGTGTCTTCGCGTTGACTAAAACCCAGGTTAGGGACGAGAGATGTCCCGTCAAAACAACCATCATTTTTCCGAGAAGTGTCCGCAATAAAGATATGGGGGATATGGGTGGTATTTGTTGGAGTTAATAGTAATCAGCCACCCCTCTTTCATTTTTTTTCAAACTTTCCATTATATATCATCTATTTATTGATCAATGATCGACAAAACATTAAGACGACGTAACCGCAAATGAAATTGTAATAAATTAATAATTCAAACAAACTCATTAGTGAGGCATATGCGGAGTAATGTATCCGAGCTGGCTCATTAATAATTCGAAACTTTAAATGAATCCCAAGTTTAGATATAAGTTCTACATGTGAACGTAATAATACAAACGCATATTTCATCGGGACATGTCACCGGCTAATACTGCGATGGCACCTGAGGACGCGCGAAAGAGGTTTCAAGGGAAAGGGACAGAAAATTTAACACTCTACCAATTTTTTTTCTTGTTGAAGTTATAATTTTAACTAGTTTAATTGCAATGGTGAAAACCTCCGTTAAAGAAAAAGGTAACTTGGAAGAATATAAACTCTTGACTTTACTAATTAATCCATTTTGAAATTTTTCAGTGTGGAGTAGAGTTCTCTATAATAACATTCTGCTTTGCTTTTACAAAATTTAATAGTGGGAGAAGCAAATTTGATACCTTATTTTTAGAATAGGGTGTATGTACTTACTCGAAACTGTTGTTTCTTGCACGTTTTAACCTTCAAACACATTCACATTTGCCGTTTATACTTTTATACCTGAAAATGGCCTATTTGCAAATAGAGCTAAAGGAAACTTTATGCTAATGTGTGATGGTCAAGTCTTTTATGGAGATATTTGCAAAATGTTTGATTGTTATATGAGGGTTGTGTGAGTTTTATGACTTGGACAATATTTTTGCACACTTTGTCGGCTCAAAAACAGGGGGATGAGGGATGGTCCGATAGACAGTATATAGAGGCACGTCTGGAATATGTTTATAGGTGTTATAAAAACTAATGGAAACAAACATTTTTAAGTTGTTTCAAAATAAGTACAGTGCAAAATTTATTACTGATAGTTGTGAATTAGAGTTGCTTTTGTTATGTAAATAGCCAATGGACATGCATGTGAATATTGGATCGATTTTTTCTTATAGGCAATAATGAGGAGTTTAGGAGTGTTTAAGTATAAGATAGTCCATAATCTCACAAAACCCCCCCAGTAAGTGAACATTTCGACCTTTTCTTCTACCTGTCCCAGCATGGGGAATTCCCAAACGTGAGAGGGTGCGTGTATGGCCGTGACAATTATCGATTGGAATTCTTCTTGCATGCAATGAGTGAAAAGACAAGAAGGAGAAGAAGAGAAGAACGGCGTCGGTCATTAAAACTTTTGCCTCGCTGAAAAGAAACGGACTCATTTCCTTCGCTCGATAAACAAAGAGGGCCTGCACGGATTAAAACCAGAATATGTTATAAGTTGAATAATTGTGCTGCGGATGAGTTTAAAATCCTACCAGTCGTATTTATTGGTCGAGAATAAAGCTCTTGATTATTATTCCACAAGACTTTCGCTTTTCGAAGAAAAACCAAGATTCAGTAACGACGTATGTCTTAAATATATAGAAATGTGATAGAAAGAAAAAGATGATGCTAGTTACGACGTATTAAAATCGGGCTTTAATTTGAAATGTGCGCGCGCCCCCGACGCCCCACACACATCTCCGCCTGCTATTTTCTTATACACGTATACCGGTACTGAAGGTTTTTAATTTCGGGCGGCGGCAGCAGCGGAGATGAGGGGCGCTTCATCGAACGGGAATGACAGACGGATGGGAAGTTTTGCTAAGGGCTAATGAGGGAGGACGTGCTAGGAAGCATCTTTAGGACACATATCGAAAGCTCATACTTGAGCTTTTTATGAGTCTCAATAGGAATATAATTTTATATTAGTGGATTGGACTAATTTTTTGCAATTTTTTAATTCCACCGGCAGAGGTCAGTTTAATTTGATCTTAAGAGTAATGAGTATATCACCTAGTTCTGACCTTTAAAGTTTAATTCAGTACTTGTACTTTGAAAACATGTGAATACCCTTAAAAGTAAAGTTCACATAACTCAAATTTGAAGCAATTAAAAAAATAGAATTATTAGAACACGTGAATCAGTGTCTTAAAAATTTTTTTGATATTTTACCTTTGCACTTTACCGATAAGCTAATTATTATTTTAACTTCACGATTTTAATTAGCTTAGTGTATATTGAGGAGTAATAAGAATATCACCCTCTTTTGACCTTTAAAGTTTAATGATGAATGAATATTTTCTCAACATATGAGAACATCTTTAGAATATTTTTCATAAAGTTGAATGAATAGATTTAGCTTCAATGTCATATATTTTGCAAGTTTCTAATAATTTAAGCAAATCTTCACTTGAGAAATAACTTTTTGCTCGATTGATTTTTCAGGTCGGTCGCCACCGGAAATTGTCTATAATTCTATAGAAATTCCCTTAAAAAGCACACAACTAAAAAAAATTCATCATATGGAAAAAGTTTTTTCATAAGCAGTTAATTAAAAAGTCTGAGATTGAAAAACGGCATCAACGAGTGTAAAAATAATAACGATTGGTAAGCGCAACGTCCCCAATTTTTTCCTGAAGAATGTTATCCTTTCACTCTTATGTACTAAAGGTCAGTTCATATCTGGCAACATGCAAATCGCGTGTTTTCCATCCGAATCGAATAAATCCGAGGGGAGCTCATAATGAAGTCGGTAGTTGGAGAATAACTCCATGGCTGTCAGTCTAAATTTGATGGATGTGTATAGTTCCATTCTTCTTATTGTGGTAATAGTAGAGTAGAAAAAACGCTAGCGTCGACATATTGGATTGCGTCCGAGAAATAGCCGCATGACCAGTAGCAACAACTCAGGAAATTTGCGGTCAAGACTTTATTGCATTGTGGATTAGATATATGACAGAGCCGTACTTGAAATAATCATATTTTAAGCTTATATAGTGGAGGTCTTTTAACTTTTGAAATGATTTGCAAATTGCAGTTAGACAGCGGAGAGGAACGGCCAGGTACACGAAGAGTTCCGCTCAATGATTCATGTCCGATTGACTGTTCTGCACTCGATTTCACCAACAAAAACCGCGAACGATGAAAAACTTGCGGACAGGACCGTACTGGTACACAAATTGTAAATTATAGGTATATAATAATAATGCAAAAGCAATTATCCATAAATCATTATTTCCAATAAATGTGATGAAAATAATTATTACATCTCAACGATGTGTGAAAAATCAGACAAATAATAATAATAGCTTTTAAATTATGTTGCATTTAACGCAAAAGCTTTCGCAAATTAGAAAATTCTTTCCGTTAAGGTTAAGCAATCAAATAATCAATAATTTAAGTATTAGAAACAATAAATAAGAAACTGCAAGTAGATTAGTTGTGCAGCATCTGGGTTAAAGATATGTAGCTACGAGAAATGCTGAACCCATTGAAAAGCAATAATTTCTCAAGGTTTCATTTTAGAACAATTATTACGCTTAAAATTGTTTTTAACAATCTCCCAATTATTCTAGCTTGAAAAAAAAAATAAAAATTTTGTCTTACAATTGGCCTTTTTTTGCTGCTGATTTAGGAATCTAAAAAACTGAAAAAAAAAAACTAGAAAATCAAAGGAATATAATATAATTTTAAACTAGCGTTCTTTTGAAGAAGAAAAAAATGTTATTATTAAAATCAGAAAAATTTAGTATAGAAGTATCTAAAAATTTTGTAAAGGAAAGAAAATATGAGAAAACCGAAAAAATATTTAAAACTTAGTGTACTAGAAAAACTGAAAAATTATAGTATTTTTGAAGGAACTCAGAGTATGGAAAATTTAAGAAATTAAATTTGATAAATCAGAAATTCCAAAAAAATTCAAAAAAATCTAAGAATTAAAAAAACTAAAATTTTAGAAACTCCACAAAATTTACGAAATATGAAAAATTGAAGCAATCTAGAAAGTTTAAAAAACTTGAAGTAAAATTCAAAAACTTGATAATTCCAGAGAATTTAGGAAATCTACGGATTGTTAAAAATTCAGAAATCAGAAGATTTTAAAAGACAGATAAAATATGGTCTACATAAGAAATAACAAAAATTGGAGAAACTAAAATAATCCTGAAGAGCCTCAAAAAATTTTGAAAATTTGTATAAATGTAAAGAATCAAGGAAGGATAAAAGTCTAGAAAATCCAGGAAAGGTAATGATATTAAAAAATTTAGAAAATTTTTAACAAATTTGGCAAATCCAAAAATTTAGGAAATATTAAGAAATAGAGATTTTTTTTAAAATTTTACACATCAAATATTACAAATTTCTTGTGTTACTTGAAAATAGAAATGTTGACACATTACTGAAGAAATTGAAGAAAATGGACAAAATGCATGTTAGAAAAGACTCATCATTTCGAAGAAGTAGAGTAGTCATAAGGCGGATATTTTTTAATAAATAAATAATAAATGGAAACATTCCTACTTTTAGATAAAAAAAATTATTCTATCAACAATTCAAATCGGAAAGTCAATTCTGGACACCCTATGGTTGAAAAAGTCAGAAAATCAAAGGAATATGAAAAAATTTTAAACTAGCGTTCTTTTGAAGAAGAAAAAATCTATTTATTAAAATCACAAGAATTTAAGAATTGAAAAATATGATAGAAATTTGAGAAAATCCAAAGAGTCTAGAGAATTTTAACAAGTCAGAATAATTTGAAAAAAAATCTAGATTATTTCAAAAGAAATCCAGCAAATTTATAGACACATAAAAATTCTCATGATTTAAATCATACCTGAATCGAAATCGAAAATATTACTTATCAAGGTTCTTTGAAATCACAAAATATGTATTCAGAGATATCAGAAAATTAGAAGTATCTAAAAAATTTATAAAGGAAAGAAAATATAAGAAATCCGAAAAAATATTCAAAACTTACAGTATCAGAAAAACTCAAAAAAATTTGAAAGAATTGAAAAATTACAGTATTTTTGAAGGAACTCAGAGTCTGGAAAAGTTGAGAAATTGAATTTGATAAATCAGATTTCCAAAAAAAATTTGAATAATTCAAAATATCTAAGAATTAAAAAATTAAAATTTTGGAAATCCAGAAAATTTACGAAATATGAAAAATTGAAGCAATCTAGAAAATCTAAGAATTGTTAAAAATTCAGAAATCAGGATTTTAAAAGATAGATAATAACAAAAATTGGAGAAACTGAAATAATCCTGAAGAGCCTCAAAAAATTTTTATTTGAAAATAAAATGTTGACTTTACTGAAGCAATTGAAGAAAATGGACAAAATACATGGAGAAGACTCATCATTTCGAAGAAGTAGAGGAGTCATTTGGCGGATATTTTTTGATAAATAGATAATAAATAGCAACACTCCTACTTTCAGCTGAAATAAAAAAATTTTTTATTTGAAATGCTTAATATGTTTTGTTAACAAATCAAATCGGAAAGTCAATTCTGGACACCCTATAGTTGAAAAAGCCAGAAAATCAAAGGAATCTAATAGTTCTTAAAAGAATTTTGAGAATCTAAACATGCACAACTAATTTTAGAAATAAAAAATTTTGTTTTGGATTTTTTATACTGGGAATCATATCGGTAAATGCAATAATCAAAAACAATCTCTTTTTTTTTTTTTTTTGGAAAGAATGTTGGAATGTCTGAATTTTGCCGGCACTAAATAGTAGAAAAAAAATTACAGTAATCTTTGCCATTTTTCGAACATCCTAATACGATTGTGTAAGCGCCCCCAATCTGCCACCTGTCTTAAAATTCATCTGACATTCGAGTGTGGCCACGGAAATTCTGCATAAAAATAGTCTTGCGTGACTGTCGACGTCGTTTAAGATTAACCTTTTTGATCGGTTCGACTAAATATATGTCTTAATCGGAACAAACGAGACTTGATACACACCCAATTTACATATATAAAATATCGTTATGAAAATCAGTGATCGTCATCGCGATAATATGACAAGTAACGACGGATAAGATTTTCTGCAACATAGGTGTATACTCTTCTGCTACACATCTTATATAAGGTGTAGAAGAATAATGGGAAATCGCAAAGCGTGAACCACGCCGCACGTCATTCCATGTCGGCGATGCTTTTTATTTTGCTACATGCCCTCTCATGCGTTTAGTTAACTTATTATTGTCTGCCGGATGGTCGGTTTTGGGAGGATGTCTTACATAGTGCAAATTATTAGAACTTTAGAAAAAAAGTAAATGAAGGAGAAAAAAAACAAACTCTAAAAAAATTTAACAAACTTACCTAATTTTTCGGGCAGAGGTAAAACAATGAAGGTGAGTGAAGCATAGCTGAAAAATGATATCAAAATTAATAAAGACAAAATAAAAATCTTATTAATAAATATTTATAAAAATTAAAGTGGGTCTATTCATAGCCTCACAATTCCTCATTAGTCGATTTTCCATCACGTCTCAACCTTCCGTACTGAAAATGATTACTGGAGTCCTTAATTGCATTTTTATTATTGGTGTCTATAAATCGTTTCGTGTTCATGTAATAAAGCGTCTGTTTGCATTCGAGCCGCAGTTCGTTTTCTTCGCATTGAATTATGCATTAATTCTCGTCGTTAATGACACAAAACATATTGGTAAACGATTCTTCTACATGAAGACCCATTAGCAACATCTCGAACGTATTACCAGTAATGATTGGAAATGACATTTCGTCTACGATATATACATAGAGATTTAATAACGGTATAATCAACTTCTATTTGAAAAATTCGAAATACGGCTCTGACAATGTACTCAACGTTCTTCCTAGAAATACATTAATAAAATCTCTTAATCGATATTGAAAGAAAAAATATAATCATTGTTGATGTTTACGCGAAATTCACTATATGGGCCGTTTAGTTATGAATGACATCACGAAAAGAAAAAACGCTCGAGCAAATTGAAGACGATTTATGAAATGTTTTTTGAATTGATTTCCAACAAGTGTGAAGATTCTGGACGACTTTTTCGAGTTCTTTTAGGTTCGGAGAAATCAGACGGATCTTTAGTTAGCTTCTTGCGGATGTTATGCCGTGGGAATTGAAGCGATTGAGATGGAATACATTGTGAGTTTAACTATTTTCAATTTTATTTAAATGGAGGTGATGAGAGAGGATGTGCGTTTGAATTTTGATTCGGAGAATAGTTAGTTGCATTTTCAGGATGACAAGATAATAGGCCGCAATTTTTCTTCTTTACTACAGTTTAAATAAATAAAAATTATCAAATATTATCGTTCAAGAGTAAACTTTTACACTCTCTACAAGGATTAAAACACAATAGAATGAATGAGGTTAACAACTTTAATTATTAAGTTGCACATATGGCAAACTAGAGATTCTTACAAAGTATTATTACTAATTTGTTGATGAAAGATTCCAAAACAATTTGATTACAATTTTTTACAGTAATTTGTGTCCTGTGTAGCTGTTAGTGAATTAACTTTTTTGTTTTATTTAATTTAGTTATAACATTAACGAAATAGACATCATTAAACAGTGATAAATAAGGTTTTGAGAGAGTAAACGTAATATAATTAGCTTAGAAAAAATTAAGAATTCAATGTGATAATATTTTTCCGGTCAATATGGGATGAGTCCCTTTTTAAAAAATGCATCATTATTAAATGGTAGGGGTGTTCGGAACAATGGCCGTCTCATCCATTGTAGTGCAGAACGATATTTGGCATACGTTACGTCGTTCTCATGTACTTTATACAAATAACAGTCCGAAACGCTAACACAACAAGAACGTTTAGAGAAATGCAATCCATTATTCAGAAAGACAGCGGTAATAGCGTATGGCTCCGGAAAGGCCCCAGGAACAAATAAGACCAAGAAGGATGGGAAACACAACGGAAAAGGATCACAGATTTGAGAGACAAAGAAAACAGTAGGTGTTTGCTTCAAAAAAGCAAACTTTTTTTAATACTAACACTTTTCTGGATGATGGTATATATGAACACGCACCATCGCCCATCTCCCACCCCCAAAAACGTTCCCGTCATTCGCCACCAATTAAGTCCACCTTTCTCCGTTCCATCTCACTCGATCACATTCGCCTCCGGGCCGAAGAAACAGCTGGAGCGGTAAATGATCGTCACACATGACAGCATCGCCTATATGACCATCATACGCGTCTTTAACCACCGATCCATGACCGAAATCTGGTCGGCCATGGACGGGATGAGCAATGTTCAATTTTTTCCACACATTTTGCTTTTGTTTCTTAGACGGTTTGATTTCGTTTCGACACGCGGCCTTCTGTGACGCACCTGTCGCAAAGACACCTTGCGCAATCGACGAGGGAGGAGGAAGAAGAGGCGCCAACGACGACACCATACATCAACTCGGACAGGTGAATATGTGGAAACGACTACCTGACTGCGAATTTTAGGGTAACTGAGAAAAGATTCAACAGAGATGACGGAATTTAGGTGTTTTTAGATTTTCATATTTTTAAAATGACATTGAAGTACATGCATACATACATTTAATTAGGGAAGTGCAGAAGCGAAGTCAATCAAGTGAGGATTTTATAATGTATTATTCAATTTGCTCTTCTTTTAGTAAACACAAGTTGTTTATTTTAGATAGTTTATTATGCTTACTTATTGTACTTGAAAATTTTATCATAAATTGGTAAAGCTGAAATAAGCATAATTTTTTACTTTTTCGGAGTAGCTTTACAAAAATTCTAAACTTAGTTTTACCTGGGAGTTAGCTTCAGAAACAGTAGCTGTTTTAAAGTATCTCAGTTACTACTAAAGCAAGATGTACAAAGTAATTCAACTTTTCGATTTATTACAGTAAAAAGTTTAAGCATTTGTTAATATCATGTTCAAACAATTCTAGTATGTTACTAGTGTTGAAAAAAAATAAAACAAATTTGTAAGTAGGTACTTGTTTTTTTTTCTAACCTACCTACCTATTATGAACACATAAAAAATAAAAAAATTATACATTTGGGCCTTATGTTTTGAATGGAAGCCATAGATTTATACTTTTTATGATACTTTCATCATTGATTTTGGGATTCTGAAGCGATTTGAAATATTTTAGTAATTATCAATGAAAAAAAAAGTCTCAAAATTATATGTTCATATGATTTGTGGCCACAAGTAAACATTTATATGAGAGTAAGTTCAAGAAAAAAAAATATATTTTGACATACACGTTTTTAAAATCAGTTTGCGGTTTTGCCGCCGTTTGTGACGTAATAAACCCCAGCCAATCAGATTGTAATGAGTATTAACCTAAGAAATTTACTGGGACGTACTCGATGCTTATTGGTGAAGTTTATCTACGTCACCGTTGGCGCGAAAATCTATTGTTCAAAAAGGTCATTCAATTCAGACCATTTTGAGATTTTTTTTGCATATTTAGTAAACAATTCGGATAAAAATAAAAAATACGTGTCTTTTTATTTCTAATGTAAATTCATTTAAAACAATTTGTACAGGTTCATTTGAATCTCTGGTTAGCCACACTGAAAATCGGCTTTCAGTAAAGAATCAGATGTAGATAAAAAATTGTAACACCTGAAGATGCATACAGGAGGCTGTTAGAACAGAAAACATTATAAAATATTATGATCTGGATTGTTGCTTCTTGTTTATGTTCCATAATCAGATTACTTATAAATTAATTGCATTTTCACGTTTTTTTTTTTAATTCAATATATTCAGTTTTCCATTTGTTTCTTTATATTATCTAATATTAATATATTAAAAATAATAAAAATAAAATTAATATGAGAATTTTTATCAAAAAGTTGCTAGATTTAAAATTGAAAATTGTTATAAAACTCAGAAAATAAGTAAATCTCAAATATCGCAAATTATCAGGTATGTAACTGCCAGGAACACAGGCCCGAAGCTTTTAGGTACTCGAACTTATTTTTAGTACAGGTCTTTAAAACACTGGAAGCATTACGTTTTATATTTAAAGAGTTTTTCAAATTACTGGCGTTTGGTTTGGAACAGTTTTTTCAAGAGATATTGAGCTTAAATTTTCTAAAATCTTATTCAGAAACATTGGTTACAAAAATAACATTACTCTACATTAAGGTAGAATAGTTGCTTGAAAATAAAAAATTAGTTTATTAAAATTTACTAAAACGAAAGCCTAGAAAACCTTTTTTTATCATTTTTACAAAATCTTTTAAGAACTTTAGTTGACTTTATCAGTCGAATTTTCACAAAGAATCAATGTTTCAAAAATTAATGTGTGTTCTATTTTTAGAAAATAAAAAAAATACTAATAATTAAAATTAATTTCTTTTTATTGAGAGTAATGCCCCTATTCTGTAACTCCTAGCATTCTGTAATGAACTGTTGGACTGTTATCTCCATAGAAATAATTGTAGCAAGCAGTTGTTCCCATAGATATAAAAATTTAACAGTAACATTACAGAATGTTAAAATTACAGACCAAGAATAAAAAATCAAAATGCATTTGTTAATTATCATTATATTTGGGTATAAATATGGAAATCTATAGTCAATGATATGGATAAATCCATCCTCTTTCCGTATTTCAACCAAATAAAATTTAATACACTTTTTATAATTTAGAGATAAGACTTATTTTGTTATTCTCAAATGTCATTGGATTGGTGAATTCTAAAAAGAAGGGGTAAGCGACTATAACCAATCGTCTTCTAAATTATGCTAAAAAATTATAAATAAAAAAATTAATTACAGTTGTGGTTTCATTCAAAATTACTGAAAGTCTGTGAAAATGAGATTTTTAGAAACGAATAATAAAAAACGTCTTTTTTGTCTCAATTGTCAAAGTACCTTATGTAATATTTCTGACCAAAGACTCTTAAGTTCTGGATTTTTATCTAAAACAGGGTATTTCTGAAATTTTACTTTCTCAGTCACTCTCTTTATTTGTAACAAAAAAGTGAATAAAAATAAATTTGGTCATGACTCAGTTTTACTTTTGGTAATATTATTGAAACATTTTTGTGCAAGTTTAAACATAGGAAGAACTATTTTTTAAAATTCCATATTGTTCAAATGTAAAAGTAAGAAAAATTTTCACGCATTTTTGTCTGTATTTATTTTATTCTATTAGAAACTTATTTTAGTTAATCACAAAATAAAAATTTAAATTATTTTAGGAAAATTTATTAAAACACTATCAGGAAGGGCCTGCAGCTTTATTGCTACGCTATTGCATTTTATATAATTATGAAAAATTAATATTTAAAAATTTATTAATTTCAATAAGTTAATAATTCGAGTCTTTGAGCTCTCCAAATTGCATTATAGAAACTCCTGGAAATATCTTTTTTTGTTTAACTTTATATGTGATTTTTAGAAAGATCATCTTACATTTGGATTTTTGAAAACTCACAGTATATTCACCTCGTAACATAAAGTAAATATTTATTAAAATTTTGAGTGTGAACAAAAGTTCAATGGTGAATTTCTCATACAATAATACAATCTTTCAGATGTTTTTGAAACTAGTGGAATTGATGAACATGAACCAAAAGAACTTTTCATAATATAAAAATAATCTGCATTCATATAAAAGAAAAATTTTACGCCTAAAAACAGAGTGGATCAAAAAAACTTTCCATTGCTTGACTTCTTTGTGTTTTATCATTTATATTCTCATACACCCGAAAATGAGAATATAATATTTGAAACACATTGTGCTAATATTAGTATTTTTTAGTAATCTAATACTGTTCTTTGCCTAGAAATTATTAATAAAGAATTAAGTTTCACAATCTTCTTTATCTCCAGCAACTTGCTGATATTGAGTAGAAGGAAAGTATTAAGATTTGGGAGACCATTTTTTTTTTTCATTTAGATTCAAAGACTGATTTTTTCTAACAAACCGTTTATTTATCAAAAAACAGTAACAGATTTATGATGTCTTATTAAGTTTATTAATCAAGAAAACGAAAAATTGAAAGCTTCTTATGACAAAACAAATTTCCTTTCTTTAAAATTTTTATCTAAAAATCTGACTCTGTGAAAGAAATTTCGAATATTGTCCAAAATAATTTTTTGAAATTTTCATTCCATAATAAATTAGGGGTTGTGATCAATTGAAAACTTTCTCTTTTTGTTGAATCAAATTAAAGATATGGAAAATTTAAGTTTTTTTCTTTAGTTTTTGTTTTTGAAATGTTTAATCTTTTTCTAACCCATTTTCATCTAACAAATCTCACCCATTATCAACTTTTTATTATTCCAGCATTTCCATCTAATCCAACTGCAACATTGCAATTCCACTCTCTAACTAGTCTAACTTATGCTTTGCTCACTTCACCCCAATATTTTACTGCCAATCTCTTTTTTACCAAGTAACAGGTCTGATGTTATTCACCTATTATTAAATGGATCTCTTTCTCCATCACAGCTTCCTTATTGGAACAATCTCCATCAATCAAAGATCCAGTCATACTGAAATTTCGTCGATACACATTTATTTGCTGAATTGCTTTAACAACCAGTCTCGTAATTATCCATGCAATTAGAGGCGTAGCTAGGAAATGCTTGAATATTTCTTGCTGTAAGAACATATACATGTAAGATCAAAGATGAAGGAAAAATTTGAAATGATGATACCACCTGTTATAATGCTTGATGAAGTCGATCGATAAATATAGTCATCACGATTTGTTTTATAATGGAACACACTGTATATACCAATCGCATGTAAAAGTATTTTAGATTGTTAGTTAACTGTCTATATTTTACGGTACTTCTACTTTTCCAATCAATTGTCAATATAACAATACAAATAAATATGCAAATTGAAACTTTGTATTTTAACTGTAAAATTTTAATTTCTCACTGAAGAAATTTCAAACTTGGATTTTTACCTGTGCATGAGTAATTTTACTTATTTCGCTTTTTTCTCAACATCGCCTCATCATTCAACACTTTTCTTTTAAGCTTTTCCTTTTAGAAAAAAAAACATAATTAGTCCGGTTCTTTGTTAAGAAACCTTAAATTATTTAGTATACGTAGTACGTGAAAAATGCTCTTGGCTGAATTCTTTATAGCAAACTCGGTTCGATTGAGCACTTAATTAGATCTCATCCAGAAAAAAAATTCTGACTATATAGCGTGTGTTTCCCACATAAGAATAAGCTCGTTATCATTACGTATGAAGGAAAAATAGCCTGTAGGGAATATTCGAGTTCGTTTTCTTACATTCTGAACAAAGGGGATAATTTTCATATTATTATAAGTAATATTTTAACTTTGTTTCATCGATAATAATTGGCAGTATTGATTTGATAATAACAGAAATAATAAATAAATCATTGCGACAACGATATGGATGCGTTTTTGTTTAGCTGTATACGTCTGAAGGGGTTGTTAAAACATTCGTGCTTTCTCGGTCTCGTTTTTAATCAATACAAGATTGCATTTAAATAAAACAGCTTAGGCGTCTGTGCAAATTCTTCCGCTTTGAAATAAGAAAACGACGAACGCCACTGTATGCTGAAACAACTGCTGGATTTATGCATATATGTAAAAGGGAAGCTTGTAGACGCTTGTGGGACTTCACGCACCATCGAATCATGCATATGTACAGTGTGGTCTTGATATCATTGTTGATGCCTTGAAATTATGGGATGGGCTAACGGAAAACAAAGAGGGATTTTTATGCTTTCTCCAATACGCTTCCTTAAACTATTTTATTTAAATGATACTGAACTCAATTAAAACTGTAGAGCTCTGTTCTGAATTAAACTGGATATTTCTTCTTTCAAATATTTTTTTTAGATTTTCAATTATTTTCTCCTTGTTGTGTTGGAAATTTTCAGTTTTTTAAATTTTTGGCTTTTCAAGATGATTGTTTCAGTGACTTTACTATTTTTATGGAAATTCCAAAAATCTTAGTGCTTTCATTCCACAAAATTTTCATTTTCAAATCCAAGATTTATTTTAATAAAAAAAAATACCAATTAATTCTCTGGAATCGTCACTGAAGTAATTAGAAATCCTCAATAGAGTGTAAAAAACATTTCTTTTTCGATAATGTCGAAAAAAAAGACATTGTTTTTTTTATATATTATTTAATTTTATATACTAATTTATTTAATACATACTATCAGCTTTCTTATAGTATGAAATCGTCATTGTTAAAACTTACTGACATTTTTTTTGACGCTTCTTTGACATAAGTTGGACTCTTTTCATATCAAAGTTTGAATAAAGTATTGTTGGCTGTTGCTTCAAAAAATAAACTTCATTTTCGTAATAAAAAATAAAGCTTTAGAATGGAAAGATTGAAAAATTCCAATTAAAAAAATTCACACAAATTTTCTATTAGACAAAGTCAAGAATACTTTTTGTAGCTTGACTTCTTAATAATTTTAAATTGAGTTATTGTTAATCACTTTATGAAAAGCTCTATAATGCGTGTGTTGGAAATAATCAGATTTCGAACAATAAAAACTCCAAATCTGTGAATCCCACAATTAGTATTCAACAAAATCCAAGTCTCCGGTCGTAAATAAGTCGGGGCGATCGAGTGGCGAGGAGCACACGGTGTAATACCAACCTTACATGGAACAAGTATCTCAGGTCTCCACGGTTGGATAACCTGCAACGTGCTTACAAATTGTGTCCGCTCGCTTTATGCATACATGAACTATTGTTTATTATTTTTTCGTTCTTCTTCTGCTTCGAATATGAATTATCGGCGAACACATCCCGAGCGTATCTATAATCAGGATGTGCTCAGTAATCAGATCGATGGCCATTAAAGACGATTCGTGAGCTACAATTTAGAATAAAAGAAAGAAAACAAAACGATTTTAAATTAGGAAGAAAGTGGGTGTGGGGAAAAAGAAATGCATTCCAAGAAATATATTTTTTATCAATATTCTATCAATCACTTTAAATTTATTCGTTTTATTTGTTTTGTATTAATTATAGAATGTACGATTCTTAAGCTTCATCATTTCTCTTTAGAGCTGTAGGCAGACTCATTCTAGTGCTTAAGATGCTTGCTTATACACACATATATAAGAGAGCTTTTGTTGCGATGCTCATCTCGTTCGTGATGATGATGATGACGATTATGACGATATTGTCATACCGGATTAAATACGAAAAGCTAACTTATTACATGGCATACAACGCACATTCTCTAATTTAGATCCGAACCGAGATGTCACGGTTTTAATCAATTATCTACGTGCAGGTATTTGGTGACTTTCATATATGGCAAAGCTTTAATTGCGACGGTATGAATGACAGAGCTTTATGTAATGATGATTGAATTTTTGCAAATTTAATATAATTAAAAACATAAAAGACGCATCTTGCAAATATATACCTATAAAGTGTTGGGAAATAAATATTTTATGAAATTTTAACACTAAAAGTATTATTCAACACAATGAATACCTTTTTGTAAAAGCAAAATTCCCGCCTTAAACACAGGTATCGCTTAAAAATCAGTAGCTTATTGAGATGATTTCCCACATTCTTTTTCCATCAGTCTATTTGTTTTTTGTCTAAAGAGCCTATAATTTCCGAAATAAAAAAAATCCCATCGGCGGCTAACATGTATTGCATATGCATCACGTTTACCGAAAAAATAATCATGATCCATGGGAACTTTATCTTGTGAATGAGTCAAGCATCTCATTATTTTCTTCCTCTTCGTATATCTACACAACAATATAATACATAGAGCGTCGACATTCGCCATAACATCGCGCGATATTCGTACCAATTCACATGAACACGTCGTAATTACTCTCGCCAAGTAACACAAAGTGCCAGTTACGTTACGCTACCTGTAATTATCCATTAAAAGTACAAATAGTTAGTTAACCTTAGAATTCGCAGAGCATGTAAGCATCACATGGTGCAGATTCACGCTCTATTTGCGAGGTTTTGTGGTGGAGTCGATGACTCGGATCTTATTTTTTCATACATGTAAAGTGTCATTGGATTTATATATTCTTAAACAAGATAATTATTTACACAAGTTTATACATTTTTTAGGAAAAAAAAAGATTAATGTCTTCCTTCAATGCGAAAATGAGCAAAAGTAAAACTAGGTCAGTAGTTGACAACGATTAGAAACAGGTGTCATTTTATTTAGAATAATAAAGATTTTAATCACGCTGAGGAAATAAATTTTTATAGAGAAATTGTGTATAGAAAATAGCAGATTTCACAATTAGAGATTATTTTTCTCTTCTTAGAGTTTAAAGTCATAATTTAAATTAGATTCATAACATCATTTTTATTAATTTTATTCTGATCTTTTGATGCCTTTTTAGGTGAGTGTGAGATCTAAAATCAAAATTACAGAAGATTTATAATTATTAATTCCACTTTTTTTTTTCATCAACCCAATCTTAACTGAAATTCCGTTGCAATATAAAGTTTGTAAATGAAACAGTTAGTTGAAAATCCGCCATCAAATTTTCCAGTTGCTGGGATTCTTATTGAAGTATCAGCTGATAAGAACTGGTAAGTGTATAAATCTATAACATATACACTGTATTAGACAACCATTTTCGTCGGTTTTAAGTGAAAACAGAATTTACAAAAAAAATGGGCGATCAAATTCTGGGACAATTAACACTCCGACGAAAATTTACAGGTTTTTCGAAATCGGTTCAACATTTAGCAAGTTGGATATATTAATTGAATTAGTAACTGAAATAGTATTCGAAAAAAAAAATTACAAACAAATCTTCTGTAAACTTTTTTTCCTTAAGATGTCAATAACTGGTACTTTACCTTATAAACATTCTAAAACTATTATATTTTGCTGTTGAATTTCGAAAAGACATTCAACATTTTCTGTTACTTTTATATTTTTCAGAAAAGTTTCAATTTGAACGATGCTCAGAAATCAGTTATTTTTTAAACTTGAGAAATCACTTTTTATAGAAGACTGAGAAAGTTTACTCAGTTTTTAACCCAAACTAAACTTTTGATTTCTACTCCATATTTTCTGCAAAATTCAAACAATTTTAAGAAAAAAACTTCCATGTATTAAACATGCATCAAAAATTACTTGGTAAGAGAGCTACATACCTTTAAAGCAATAGTCCCTCTTTTTCCTTTGTCCTAAAAATCGAATAACATTATCTACTATATAGTCTAGCAAAAAAAAGATTTCAGTCTGGTTTTGCCTGCAAAAACCTATGTTCTTTCTTGATTTTTGTCTTGTTTATGGTAAATGATTTTAGTTGATTTTATTTTACTCAGTAAGGTGAGTTGTATCAAAACAATACAATACAATAATTTTTTGTGTAATAAATTATGGAATTTAAAATTTTATTGTTGGAATTGGAAAAATTCAAAATAGTAAAGAGACTTTTTACTCTGTGGTTTCTCAGTTTGGGACGCCTTTGAAACTTTACCAAAATAACAACTCTTTGCAAACAAAAAATTCTGACTAAAAGTAATGCTTGGGTTTTGACGAGTACTCGAGTGCCAGATTAAAGCACCTGAAGATTTTTGACGAAAATGCGTGTCTCGGATTATTACTAAAATTACTACTATTACTAAACGAATAAAAAAAGAAAATATCGTAACATCTGATGTAAGGTGAAAAAATCACCTCAAAAGAGTGTTACGAAATGGTTTCACAAAATTTTTTTTACTATATTTTTGTCCCAGATTAAACACTCTCAAATATTTCAATCTTATTTTTTTATGGCGTTGTGAGTAATAATTGTCTCATCAACAAATCAATTCTTGAGCTTTATAAATATTTTTAGAGCCTCTGCTTCAAAAATTCTTTGTAAGATTATCACTTTTGAGTCGATTTTCATCTCATTGAAAAATTTTTATTTCACTTGAACTGTCATAAACGTTTGGTTTTATCAGAATTACAATTTTTTAGATTTATATCTACTTGGGTCAGTTTTATTAGTCAAAATCGTTTAAATGCTGTATTTAAAAACAAAATTTTGCTAGATACTTTCTCACCCTTTCATTGGAAATGTTAATCATATGTTCTTTATTTTTTGTTATTGACATCCAGAGAAAACACATTGTTATTTTTTATTTGTTAATAAATATACAGCACATTTTTGTCAAAAACAATAAAAAATGTATCTTTTCACATCATAAGTCTTTTCTAGATTAAGCAAATAATTAATTAGTTCTCTGTGTATTTTGCAGATCTGTGAAAATTCCACCCGACCGATATGTATACCACTTCTCTTTTTTTTCGAGAATAAGAAGAAGGAAACTCTATGCTTATGCACGAGGTGCCAGTCGAAACCTAGCACGGGCCATGATAATTGCATGCTTTAAACAAATTTAGTCGGCAGGTTAATTTGTACGAGACGTAAACGGATCCACTCATCTGACTATTGTTAAACCGCAACTTTTCGCTCTCTGTTTGATAGCTAACGATGATACAATGTTGGAAGAAGATGGAATGTAGAAGGTCTTCGTGGCGAGTAATTTACTGCAACCGATCGCGAACTAAATTTTCATTTGATGACGGCGATAACACGGTGCATATGAAGTTGAGTGCATTTTTTTGCAATATTTGATAACCTAGTTTCGACGCCAAAAAATACAAAGTTACTAATTAATTAATTTCTTAACTATTATTACATTATTTGAAGGAAATTCGAAAGAAAACTCTGTTAGTAATAATTACAACATTTTTAACAAATACAAAGAAATTATTTTTGAAATGATTCTGCAACAAATTTCATGGAACAATGATTGTTCATAAGTATGTGAAAGTTGTTTGAATTTAATAAAAATCAATACTCATATTAATTGATAAAGACAGAATTAGCAAAGCATTAAATTCTTTTCTATTTATTTTAACCATTGCCATTTATTCTTTCGAAATTAATAATGAATTTTTTGACTAATCTAGTGCAATAAAATAACCAGCCACTATCATAAACTGTTTGCAGGACGTTAAAGACTATAAAGTCATAAAATTTGTTTTACGTCAAAGATACAATCAAAAGCGATTTTGTAACTGGCTCGGTAACTGACCACCTGTAGTGAATGTGCGCTGCTTCATCGTTCCCAGCACAAATTCACTGACGCTTTAACACAATTATATCATACATATCACATAGGGGAGACGATAAAAATACAAACCACCCTTCGATAATAACGATTAGACCGTATCAAAAGCAAGCGAAGGAAAATAATACAAAATCAATAACTTAATAATTAAAAATACATAAAAATTTTAAGGAAAAGGGAGAAAAGCTTTTTCGGTTTGAGTCATCAGAAGTTCTTCAAGATTTAATTGCAAAACCAAATCTTTTAGCTATAGATTTATTTCTTCAGAATTAAAAGTATTATTTTCTTATGTCCAAAATTTTTGAAAAAAATTTGTTTGCTTCACAAGAATGCACAAGCACAGATTTCCGATCTTTTTGAATTAAACATACAAAAACTTGTTTCGCAAATGTGTTTGTAATTTATCATTTAAAATAATTTGTAATCTAAATTCGTAACCAGAAAATATAATAAAGTGTAAACGTAATAAAAACTTGTATATAAGAAAATTAACACAAGCATTTTAACATTAGCAACTCTAAATTAGAAGAGTTAATGTTCTTTATACATTTTTTTTTTTATTTATAAAAGTTTTTTCTACTTGTGTAAAAGAATAAGTGTAACCTTTACTTTTGCAAAAATTGATAAAAGTCTCTATTTTATTGAGTTACAAATTTCATAGCTAAAGAAAACACAATAGAGTAGGAAGCATTGTTTGCTAATAACTGGCATCGTCTTCATCTTCAACATGTTTACGAGACGCTCGTTTCTTATTAATTAATTATTTAACATTCTTATTCCATTTTTACTCTATAGTTTTATTCCTCTATTAATTAAACTTTGCTTATTACATTTCGAAGCATCGTCTCCATCTCTTGAATTTTATTCTTTAACTAATGAACGAACGACCTAAAATAGCCTCTCGCATCAAGACAATTGAAGAACGAGCCAAGAGATAAACATCTTTTCCTGTTCAGTTGAAGAATAACGACTGGTGAAAAAAATGCCAAATGTCACGTTTAGAGGAAAAGTGGTAGAAAAAAGATATTTTTGAAGAAAGAAGCAAGAGAGTTGCTGGTTATTTAATTCGTTGAAGATAGTTAATGTTTGTTATTTTTGTTGGTTAGTAGAGTCCATCGACCCTCCCTCCCGCGAGTGAGAGCGAGATAAGACGTCGGGGTGGAATCCAGCGAATACATGCATAAATTAAAAACGTAAAACATCAATACTTTCTTATTAAGCCTCCCTCCCCCTTAATGACAATCAAGCGTCCTGGGAGCGTATGTGGAGAAAGGGGAGAAAGAAAACTCGCCCCTTCGCTATGGAAAGCGCGAGGGGGTGCGAGAGGAGCCCGACTTGCGCTAAGAATAAGAATACGTGCATTAAAAACGAACATCAATACTTCCCTTATTAAAACTCCCTTATAATGACAATCAAGACGGCTCTGGGAGCAGCAGCGTGTGTGACGTTTCTTTGGTGAGAGGGGGAGTGAGAGGAGAGGGAGCAGTGGGGGAGATCCTCCGTTTATGCATCACGGCACGGCCGTCCGCGATAACGATTTTTTTGTTAATTATCAAGTCGCGTATGAGCGAAGGAACGGGAAGGGGAGGAGGAGAGAGGACAAGACGCTCACCGCCGCCTGCAAATTTCCAAGGCGCTCCTTCGCCGCCCCTTTTGCCCCTCGCCGAGACACGGCCGTTTTTTGCTCGTGTTTACGCGTAATTATCGGTCACGTGTGTGCAGGGAGAAGGGAGCCATACGGATCGATTAAAAATTCCTTTCGATTAATAATGAGGATCTTCTTTCTTGAGTGTACCGAAGGGGTTGATGCTGATGAGAAGAGAGGGAGGACGACGGGGTGGGATGAAGAAGACTGATTGTAGTCAGTGTGTGTCGGAGGAAAAACAGTAAAGAGAGTAAGGGTGAAATGAGATGAACCGCCTTTCCAACTCCACCACCCAAAGGGGGCACACATGTGACGGACCTAAAATTTACATACCTCCAACGGTACATATTTTGTTATGTTTAGTCCGATGCTTAATTACTTAATTACTAACATAAATAATAACTTTTACTACTTTCTTTACGATGGCACCATCTGGTATCAAGTGACAGAGGAGTTTTCTTCAAAAATTTGCAATTCCTGACCTATTTGGGTTGACCACATCGTCCCCTTCTCCTTAACCGTCCTCTTTTCCTCCTCTTCCGATTTTTCCTTATACTTTAATTACATGCAAATTCTTGCCGTGAATGTACAATCCGCCATTTTCTAACTCAATTCTCGTCTTGAAGGAGTCTTATTCCTTTGTCTCATATATACGTATATACTTTCTCGGCTCACGCATTTTAAACATCGGCCCCTTTCTTTCGGATTCTTAATTAGTAATTCTCTTTCTTTGTCTATCAAGCGGCGACTTTTCGATGCTCTCTTCCTCGCTCCCGTATGGAAATGTGACGTCAGCCTGAGACGAAATTAAAGTTCCCCTTGCGAAAACGAAATTTTCTACACCCGTGCAGTCTTTCATTACACACATACAGAGAGGAGGAATGTTTCTCTACAATGTCTTTCGTTAAAGATGTGTACGTGTATTGGGAGATGAGACATGTTTGCATTTCTTGCAAGCTGGAAGAGGAAGTCGACAGATTCAATACAAAATGAGAAATCAAAATATTAGAGTTATCTCAAGAATAATATATAAATAAGAACAAAAGTTCAATTTGACCGTAAGAAAGATAATAAAAAGATTAAGACATAAAAAATGTTTAAAACATACAACAAAAAAGTAAGAAAAGTTGTAAAACAATGACTATGAAACTTATTAGTCCCTTCTAATATGGAAGTAATAAAGAAAAAAGAAGTAAACTTATCGACTAAAGTTACTTCATTATGTCGAACGAGTATGTTAAAAAAAAATTATATGCCTAAATGCTCTAAAATCCATATTCAATCTGAGTGGTATTTTATTAAAAAAAGTTGAATCTTTTCAATTGAAATAAAAGCAGAGTGAATGTGTGACTGACAAAATTAACGGTTTCGATATTCATTGTCTCCAACACATTTAGAATCCAGCCCTCATAGTTGAAATTTTTCACGCCACCACCTCAGTTTCCGCAAGTAACCCTTTCGCGAAATTCCTGCAACTCGCAGCTTTTTCCTCTTCTTCAGCAGGAGCGCAACCGGAGCGAAATAAATTATGCGCGTTTACCTCCACGCACGCACCTCTCCTGCTGCGTGTGTGTGTACGTATCCTGCTACTTTATTCCTGCGAAACGTTAAGTGCTCCGTTTGCTGTTTAATTGTCCCCGTCGTAATTTACGGCGCCCTCGCTTTTCCCACATGCTTTTCCGTTTTCCTGCCACATCTTACATCAACTTCACTTCGATAAATTTTCACCGTGTGCGTATGTAGAGGAAGAAATAAATTTCAATTAATAAACGGTAAAGTATTGGAGATTATAGTAATAAAATTGGAGGAGGGGTTCCAAAATTTGTGTAATGTTTAGTATCGTGTGCCTCCTGCTATGAATTAAATTAAAGCGGATCTGGAGTGTCTCAAAAATATGGGGAGGAAGACTTTGCATGTAGAAACATATATGAAACAAAACGAAAAAATAAAATAAAATAGACAGAAACTTTGAAAATTCAACTGAAGCTTCTTTGTCTACTGTTTGTTGGAGAAAATCCTCTTCTCTTCTTCGCTCATCAAATAAAAAAAAATTGCTTTTCCAATTACGATTCTCCCGAACCGTCGAGTATTTTATTAGACAAAACTTTAAGGAATCATCGGCTCATAACGGCCGGTTATAAATAAATTTTTTACTCCTCAATACTGCGGAATTAAAGCATGGATAAGCACACAGTAACTTCTTAATGACTTAATGGTTCTCCAAGAGCAACTTATAATGCAGTGTTTTATAACTCGACCAATAAGAACGTTGAAGAAAGCGAGTCTGACGAAAGAAAAAAAAACAGTGATCGCTGAACAACGGCGACGGTTCTCGTCCTTGTCAAGCTCGTACCCACAAAAAAAATTCTAATATTTTCCACATTTGCGGTTGAACAATTAAAAATCCCATTTCTGTAATTATTGGCCAGAAAATTGTTTAATAACGGCCTTGTAATGACCGTAAACAAACGATTCTTTATAAAAGCGTAATGAGGTTAGTTTAGTGTGTCAAAATTTGAAAACGATCGAAAAATTTAATTGAAGGATTGAATTTCCCATTAACTATGTAAGTTGATTACTGGATAAATAAAGGATTTCAGCTGTTTCGCTAATCTTGTATTGATCTGTCTCGACCAATACCAAACAGCGCATTTTTGAAGCAACCAATCAAAACGCTGTAATTAGGCGCCACTTTAAAATAAAATCACGTGACTGTGTAAGTTAAGAATCTGCCATTAACGTAATTAAATTGTTGATTTTAATTCCACTTTCAAGTTTCTAGCTTCGATTCGGAAACAAATGAAAAATTTATTGCAGTTCTTGAAATAAACTCCGCTTAATTCATTTATGCATCTATTGCAATAAAATCCGTATTCTCCAGGACCGTAATTGGTTTGGTATACGAGAGTAGAAATATTTTTGAAGTACACTTAAAAATATCCGATAATTTGTAAATCGCTGTTGCAAGTTTCATTAGATTCAATGGTAAAGATAAAGAAGGAAGAATCGTCCGTCACACACGCTTTCTGAATAATCACGTATGCGAATAACAAAGTGTCTTATTCTTAATTAAACCGCTTGTAAATTTGTCGAAATGTAAATGATAGAGCCTCACAGGCACGCCTGCTTGATTTAAAACAACATCGACTTCTTTTCTTACATCTAATCTAATTTAGACTCATCGAAAAGCCATCGAGAAAATTTATTGGATGCAAAGATATATATTTAACGGTGTTACGAAAGGTTTTACAAAACGACTTTGTGGAAGGAATTGTTTTGGATAGGGAGTTTTTTGAGAGCTGGAATTTTTGTTGGTGGACCGCTGGAAGTTTTACCATGTATATAAAACGCAGTGAGAATTGCTACTGCCCACATCAGATAAAGGTAACTTTAGTGGCGGTTGAAATAGAAGAGGAAATGATGTAGGGGATTTTTTCAGGAAGAAGTAACGCTAAATTGCTTGCATATTTGCTGGCATCAAACATTGTAATATTTCAGTCCTTCGAGTTTTCGCACAAATGCATTATGACATTCGATCACAGGAAAAGTATATGCTAGTAATTATGCAATCAATACGTGTAATCATAATTTTTAAAATTAACATTTCTTATATTAGTGCCTCTATAAAATCAGAAATCTGCTCAGTAGTGAAAAATTTAGATTCAAATAGGAAACACATTTTCGTACATTTCTTTTACGATTTTGAATGTAGGCTAACTCAACAATATTGCATGGGTCACTTTCATTCATCATTAAATTATAACCAAATCCGAATGTAAAGGTGACAAAAATTTTAAAGACGTTAGCTAATTATAGGCTTTAACATGAAACTAACATCTGAGATTTGGATACCTCGTAACCAAAAAATTGCTAGTTGGAATATTTAAAAGCACAGAGCATCCATTTATATGAATCATTGTCTATATTCTCTTAATTTATCACTAAATGGATGATTTCTGTTTTTTCACATAAAACAAAAAATGCAGTAAGTTTAACGCCTGAAGCAGCTGTCAAAGCTTTCAACTTCATGATTCTGAGGGAAAAAATGTCACAACAAATGATTACACCATCACATGAAAGAGGAAACTCTAAGAAACAATTATTCCAGATTTTTTAGCTGCAGCCCTTATTTGAAGTGAAATTATTTTTTTATTTCATCACAACAAAATCTATTTGATAATTTGATATTTAATTTGTGAAAACAATTCACGAAACTCTAATTATATAAATGACTTAATCTAAGATTAATAGTTTTGGTACTGTTAAAAATCAGCATTTAGTTTTTGTATAGTATCTTAAGTCATTTTTACGAATTTAAACGTTGCACTCTGAATCTTCTTCTATTAAAAATTAGCACATAAAGTATACTTTTAATAATCATGAAAACTGAAATGAAATAATAAAAAAATTACATTTAATTAGTATGTAGATATTGTTGTTTCTAAATTAAATTTAATTACTTTTTGCTTCTATTTTTCTACAATCAAATTTTCTAGTAGATTAATGGGACCGGAATTTGAACATAACAAAGAGTTATTCCATTGTAGATAATGATCTATTATTTATAAATAAATACATATTAAGAATTTCTCCAAAATTTTCTCAATCAAACACTCATTTTTTATGCTTTTATGATTAACTATGTTATGGTAAATAAAAAGTCGCGTAAAATCCTTCAAGGTTGTTGAGTGTTACAATAAATTATTTCAACAACATCAGATATCATTTTTATAATAATTAAAAAGAACATGAAGGTTGTGTGTTGTGCGTGTAGAACAAAAGAGGTTCCTCTTCTTCACTTTAATTTACAAAATAATGTGAATGTAAACTTAGAGAGGAAGTGACTCAATAAGCCGTTACAAATCGCTGTAATTATCAACGTATCAATTAAATGATTAAGTTTTGTATAAGAGAGTGTGTTTTATTAATTATTAATTGGAAAATTTGGGTTGAAAAATCGTAAAATAACCTATTAGAAATTGAAAGAGTAAATGGTCATTGCTGAGTGAAAGTCTGATATGTGTATGTTAAAGATGCATTCACACCCATTTCTGCCGATGTGAAGAATATTCATAAAGTTAAATGTCTCGTTGCTGAAGATTTTTTCTCCAGTGATGAAGTTATACACTGTTATTAAAGCAAATGTCAATATGCTTGAGCGAAGGATAATTGTAATTATTGTTAATTACAAAAGACCTCGAATTGTTGATTGTTGACAGTTTCACTACTCAAAAAAAATACGATTTTATCTCTATTTATGATAAACGACAATATACCTACAAGAACAGCATTTTTACTGCCAATAAAATAAATTAATTCTGCATTTATATACGCAACATTTCTAACTGTTCGATGAAATATTAATTTTTTTTTAGAAGTAAATTTAATTATTTTTGCCGCACTTTACCTCAAAGTAAATTTCAGTTTGATTACTTGTTTAGTAATACCGTAATTAAGTCCATGCAAACATGAGAAACGAATTTATTTGGAAATAATTATTCAGTACCCAGTCAAAAAATAATGGAACGGAAAAAGTTTAATTTGAAAAGAATAAATTTTTATATGGTTAACACATTTTTAAATATTCTGGTAACATATCTTGAATCCACGTGCTTGATGAGGTGGGCCGTTAATGACAGTAGCTGTTTTAGCTCTCTTGTAATTATCCTCATTGTCCTCTCTCCGTTCGCACGCTCACATGTGGGAGTTTTTTCGATCAATCTTATGATAAAAAGACCTAAATTGCGTTTTAAATTTTACGACTATGATGCAAACTCAACACTAAACAAGAAAAAACTGTAACATCATACACAACACAATAATCAGAAAATAATAATTAAAAGCACGTTTCCCACGTCTTGGGGCCAACGTTTATCACTTAACACTCGCCTCGTAAATGTAGTAATAATTGCACGTTGTTGTTTTACCCGCCAACTATTGTTGTTAAGTGCGAGGTTTTATTTAAATGGGGGCAATTATACCGACGAAGAATCATACTGAAAACAGTCAAATCTGCAGCTTGTAAATGCAAGCAAACGCAAACTTTCATGTTACTTAAAAAAATTTACTTACCCAAATTACGCTATAGAAATGAATGGGAAGAGATTCGTAGCGTTGATAAAATCATACGCAAAAAAAATCTGAAAAAAAAAACATAAGTTAAAAGATAATTCGTAATGATTTTATACTGTTCTTATTTTCCTTTCACACTCTTAGGTCAGTTGTTTAACGCGCGAGACCGTTGATATTTGGCGTCGACTAAGGGCCATCGAATAAATCTTAATCGCTGACATTTCCACGTCCTTGGTTACAGCGGATCCGGAAGTGAAAAGACGTGCCACACATCGTGTGGACAACGGGCGTCCCAAGTGGGACGTCCTCGTAAATGCCATCCGACTGAACAAAGAGCAAGTACGCTATGTGAAATTTTTAATGGCATTTTGTACAATAGGTGGGCGGGACATCACACGGTCAAATGAGGACGATGGATTTTCAAATGGTAGGCTGTAATTAACACACGACCACTATTAGCACGGATTTACAGAATTTTGGTGCTTCGCTGCAAGATTTCATTGACTGATTTATTCAATCTGTTTTTAACCAATCGAATTTTTGTTTGTTTTTATGTTAAAAAAATTCGAATTCTGTTTTAATAAATACTGAAGAAAATAGTACAAATAGGATAAACAGTTAAAAAGCAAAAACATTGAAAATGTTTTAAAAAATTTAAAAAAAAACTGCTGCTGTAAAAATATTTCCTAGAGCATTTTCAGAAGCACCAAAAAATTTTAATCTATGTTATTAGTCTCACTTAAAATTATTTACCAAATTATTGCTATATTAATGCCAAGCACTTCTTAATGTTGTTACTTTCATTAACAAAAAGTTTTTTTTATCTTATTCCTGTTGTTATAATTTGTCTTCTCATAAAAGAACATCCTTAGAATTTTTTCCTATGAATGGGCAATTACATATGGTAAACATATTATTCATTCTTTATTCTTGATTCATTATTCTTTATATGGTACTGTAGGATAATCTAGTTTGTAAGATAATTACAGAAGCAATCATCATAATAAATTTTATCACTTTGAAGAACCACAGGTTTCAAATGCTAGCGACTTGTATTTGATTATTATATTACTTGTTAACATAAACAGATGATTTCGCTCTCATTTGAAGTTAAGTATGTTATTTTATACATTTTTTGCTTTGCTTTAATTTAATCTAACTGTACTTTTATATTTACAAGATTCAAAGTTTATAAGATAATTTCAATAAATTAGATTTGATTGCATTTTTCTTTAGATTACTTATATCGTTTCAATAATTTTCTTAATTGACAGCATCCGACTTTTCCGTGTGTTAAGTTAGCAATCCGATCATTTCCTTCCGGTTTTCATCTAACCGACGTCAAAATATTCCTTTGTGAAAAATAAAACGTACACGATTATATAAGGTGTTCTAAATGCAATAAACCAACAGTTAAAATATTGTTGTTTTTGATTGTGAACACTCCTTATAGAAGCGTTGATCGTGTCATGACAACGGTCATAAGTCATAAGGCGCGTTCAAGTTTACATTCAACTGCATAATCTCGGAAAGCAATCTGACCACATGTGGGCATTTAATAGCGAATGTCAAATGCAAAATGTCGGAAATCGCGACTCGATGGATACCACATTCGTTTGTTTTGCTGTCGGCGACAGAACGAAGACTTTGTGTTACGAGATTCGTTGTTTTATGAACAAGAGGAAAGGGAACACAAATTTTATTACGATAAACTAGAAAAAATTTCAAGTTTAATGAAGTATCTATTTGATTTGATAGAAGCTTTATAAACAAAAAAAAGTGAAAATCCTTTTTATATGCTTTAAGGATAATTTATAAAAAATGCTCTAAAAGAATAATGCTGAGCTTCATAGAGCTTTATAAGTATCACCTACGAAGAGATGCAATTGATGTAAAAAATCACTTTTCGTCCTCGTTCTATAATGTGCATTTTCTAGACTTAAATAATGCCTAATCCAATCTGTATAAGGGATGAAAAAGCACTCTTTGTATTCAGTGCTTTTGAAAAGATTTTGTCCTAAAATTTCTGTAGTGTTTCTTTATTTTCCGCTAAAATTTCAATTCTTGGATGATATTAGATAGGTTATAAGACACAAAACATTGTTGTAGTTGTTTATGTCCAAAAATACCAATTTAGCCTTTAATAGTTCGAAAAATAATCTTTCATTTTGTCATTTAAGTGTGCAGAAACAATAAAATTTAAAAAAATTTAAAAAATACTGATAGCATATTATTGAAAATGTCGCAACATAGTTGCTTTAATGTGCTCTATTTTTCTAAAATATTTTCAAAAGTGCGACACCTCAAATGTTAAATTTTAAATGATTTTAGGTCATTTTTATACCAACAATTTTTTACCTAAACTCAACTTTTTAAAAAAATCTAAACAACTTTTTATTTCAAAATAGTTTTTTAGCATTTTATAATGCAACATCTTAGACAAAAAACCTCACTAAAAAACTAAACCAATCTTCTGCAGGATGTTCAAATAATATATTTAAAAACTGACATAAAAATGTCATCAAAATTCGAAATTTTCAAATGGAAACCCCTTTTTATTTTATCAAATTCGGTTTTGCTTCAAAAATGAAGACAATTTTCTATAAGTTTTTCTATACCTAGAACCTTATCGTTTTTGATTTATTTAAAGAAAACTTTTTTCTGCGTAATGAAACGTTATAGTAGACAAAACTGTTATACTAATTAACGTGCTCTGACTTTTTTGACTCTTTGAAGCCAACAGGGCTAAGAAACCATTCCAAATAGAAATGACATGTCATTTTACTAGAAAACAGTTTTTCCTAAATAATTAAAAAAACCATGAGGTTTAGGTATACAAAACCTTCTTTATTTTTGAAGCTGAAGCTAAATATCAAAATATAAATAGGGGTTTCCATTTAAAAATTTTTGACAACATTTTCATGTCAGTTTTCACATTTATTTTTTGAGCACCCTGTAAATGATCAGTTCATGTTTTCAGTTGAATTTACAATCTCAGGACTTGCGTTATAAGATGCCAAAGGATCATTATAGAATTGATAGTCATTTAAAAATAATTACTGATCACTTCCAACCCTGTATCCGCAATTTTTCATCAAATAAAATTGCAAATACCTTTGAAATAGCTGACTTAAGAAAAAAAGTCTCGGTATAAAAATGACTTATGAATCTTCATAGAATTCAAAAATGTAAAAAAAAAAATTAAAATCTCATTTGAAATAAGAAAGTTGAGGTCTAATTTCGATATAATGCCATATCTCTGAAAATATTTGAGAAAGACAGAGCATCTTGAAAAAACTTCACTGCCAAATTTCCAATTATATGCTATCAGTATTTTTTGAGTTATGGAGTGGGACACCCTGTATTAGGGAAAACAAATAGTATCCATTCAATCACACTTTCTTTTTGATCCGATCTTCAATAATGAAGAAAACATTATAATCTTTATTGAATGTTTTTTTCTTTTTAATTAATTAGTTAATATCAGATATACTTATGCAAATTCAAAGCTATAATAGTTATTAAGAAGATAATTGGAATTGTGATATTAAAAATTAAAGAGTTGCAAATAAAGTGAGAGTTCATTATTTCATTAATGGATAATAAGTATGAATATTTGGTATTAATTCATTTAAAAAATAACAAGATATAATAATAATTTTCTTAAGTTAATGTACCGCAAATTGTTAGATTGAACATTTAGATGTGTATAATTAAAAAATTAACAAAATGTAATAATACTAAGTAAAATAACAACAATATTATATTAGCAGTTTTCTTCGAAATACAAATGCAAATGGTTTAATTTTTTCTTTAATTAAAAAGTGTTCAAGTATTGTTTGTAGTCCCATTATTTTCCTTTTCTGGGTAGATGAAATTTTGATTGGAACCGCATAAAATATGAACAAATGTTTGTTGACCATTTAACAATAAAATATATTTTCGCGTTTCTGCTTACATCACCCACTCTTCGTAATACCTAAATCGTGTCAAACCGCCACTTTGCAATGAACTTTCGTAACTGAAATCCAGAGAAACTGCATCAATCACATAACAATCTAAAAAACCTCACGACTTAACTTTATCCACTAATTTCACACTAATTATACAAAATCGATCGTGTGCATTTTGTATGTCCACTCTGTACCAGTGTTACAAAAAGCCCAAGTCCATAGTACAAAGCCACGATAATGGATTATGAGAACGCAGACATATGTGCGAACCTTCATAAACTTATTACGGCTAAATAATGGATGCGTTCTTTGTCAAATTACCTCGTCGCTACTCTAATTATTTACAAATTTAGATTTATTTCTTTCTAGGAGTGAAAGACGAGTTAATCATGAGAGCTGTCCCATGCTCATTAATTTTTTTTTTTTCGTTATATACAACTTGAAGAAAGAAATTATTTCAGACATCAACATACAAATTCATTGCCTAAAAGGCATAAAGTGAACAATAGATTGCTCGACTGTTGTAGATTGTAGGCTGAAATATCATCTCTACTAGTAAGGAGTGGTCCTTTAACATATGTTCTTGTTCCAATAATAATATAGATAAAGGTACATAATAATAATGTATCGATTCTTTCAAAAGCGTAGGCGCGATTTGCATGTATAGATTGTTTATTTCTTACTCTATTGTGTAACCAACTATTTTTTTACCTTGTTGCTACCATTTAATCGACACGTGCCAACTCGAAGAAGAGGAAGTCGTAGAAGTGTTTTCCACGTGCTGGTGACCAAAACAATGGTTTAATAGAAACCTCCCTTAAACGGACAGTCAATGCATTCAGAAATGTTTTTATATTCGATTTTCATTTCAACATCATCATCATCACCATCGAGGAGTCTCGTCCATTTCCTTCAATAAAAATAAATCTCGTTCGTCATTAGAGTCGATTGCCTTAATCTGCATCCAACAGCCTTACAATCACCACAATGCAACAAACATATGTCCGACAAGATGATTATTGCGTTGAAAAAAGCCAACGTGACATGATGGTAGGTACAAGTACAGTCTCGAACATTAATTATCGAGATCTTGTGTGATGGCGATGCACGGCTAAAGAAATTTAATCATATTATTTTCGCATTCAAAAAAAAATTTTTAACTTCTTCGCTAGATTGAAAAATTCCAGCTAATCGTTATGTTTTGATCTATTCTTCACAGTACCATCTTCACAGTAGCGTAAATTCACAGTTTCAATGCTCGTAATTAATTGCTTCTAACTACTGAAAACAGTTTATTTGAAACGTGTTTTTCTTTATTAAAAAAATCTAAATTTATAATAAAGCTTCGCCGTCATTTCATGTGCTCCATCCAAATTTAATTCATTACAAATCGTTTCTTATCTGTTCATCAAATCGAAAAAAAAAAACGAATTCAGACTACCTGAAGAATTCCCGATTCATCGTATAAAACGTAACAATTAGGATTAGATCTTTATAATTTGTGTTATATTTTTTATACTCGGATTTCTTCGTCCAGTTGCTTACAATAAAAAACATTTCGTCTTCTTGAATTAATCTTAATTAAGTAACGATGCACAGTCGAGTAAATATCATGTGATATACAAATGCACATCCATCGCAGCCGTGAAGAATCCGAAATGATGGTTTTATTATATGAAGTGAATAGAGTTCTTCGACGTAATTAGTGGAAACATTGGATGATGATTCAACATCTTGATATGTGACGTGTGAACTTGAATATTTACATAAAGCAACACTGAATTATTTACGAGGTTGCAATTAATGTTTGTTAACAGATTAACTTATCGATTTACATAAAATGGACTTCTTTCATCTTCCGCATTAAAGAGTGGCCCTCAAATAAACATTAAAAAATTATAGTTTTTTGAAGCGGATACAGGTGTCAGGAAATAACACAAAATAATCTGAGGGTGGAATCTTAATAAGAAGTATCTAAAACTTTAAAAAATTCTGGATGTTATTTGGCTCTAAATTGTGTGCACACTTTATATGTGAGAATTGTTTGGAAATCCGGTTAAGCCAAATCGTATTGGAATGTTATTTACGGAGTACATTAAACTCAATTAAAAAGGACGAATTTGAAATGATGTGAAGCATAACGACTCACATTAACACCTGAGAGATGCCGTGTGTGAATAAAGACTGGCATCATCAACAGGTTGTTAGAGTGGCGGAGGCGTGGTCGGACCACAAAACGACGCTTTGTGTCATTCAATCATCAAATTAATCCATTGAGAGCGTAACTCGGCAGCTATACCTGTAAACAACGTCTTCTATCTACTGGACTGAAAAAAGAACCAATAATATTTTTAACAATTTTATGTAACAATGTTGATTTTTCAAGCGAGCAGATGGTAGATTGGTTGGCGTGATTGAGGGATTTATGAAGATTTGATATTTTAGAGAATTCTAGAGTACATTAAAAGAGAAAAAAATTGAATCTAAATAATATCAGAAACACGTAGAATTTTTTTCTGAATGTGAATTTATCAAATTTTTTCACTTTATAATTACGATTATTGCTCAAAATTTTTGATCCGATTTTAACTTGTGTAAAAAATAAAATGAAATTCGAAATTTTTGTCATTGAAATTTTATTATTTGATTAAACGTTTAATCTATAGGTGTCCAAAATTGACCTTACGATTTAATTTTTTGATAAAAATTTTTAACCATTTCAAATGTTACAATTTTTTTATATAATCTGTAATACGAATGTTGTCAATTATGATGATCAGAAAATATCTCTTCTACTTCGTTGGAATGATGAAATTCTTTTTCAAAACATTTTTCTAGCAGTATTTTATGCATTTTGCCTATTTTCTCTAGTTGCTTCAGTAATCTTAAAATACTATAAGGTGTGGTATATTGTTTGTGGGATGATTTTAGAGGGTATGAATGTCAAGAATATGTGGTTTTGACAAGATGTTGTATGTTTTCATATAGTAAATGAATTAACGTATTTTTGAGAGGAGAGGTTTGTGATTGAATAATTCTATGAGAAGTTACCGGAAACTGATCGACTGAGTCGTGCCACCTTTTTATGGAAAGAGTTTACCCTAAAAATCCATAAACAATTTAATTTGACTTAATCTAACTCAAGCAGTTGGAGAAATTGTGTAAAACATGTTGGAAAAAAATTGCAAAAGTAATGTTATCATTCCGAAGAAGTAGAAGAGTCATTTGACGAATATCTTTTTCTACTATAAACGGCAACATTTCTATTTTAAATGAAACAAAAAATTGTAAGATTTGATGTATTTTAGATATTGTATCATCAAATCAAATCAGAAGATCAATTTTGGGCATCCTTTATTAACAAACTTATTCGCCCAAAATTAAGTATTTATAATTGTTATTTTAACTGTTTTTCCAAAAGTTTTAGTTATTTTCAATTATTAATGCCTTGGCTTTACGCCAGTTGAACACTGCCAAATGATTTTTTATTAGATTTCAGAAAACTTATTTTATTATTATCCGTTGTAGAATCCTGAAAAAAATTGTTAGAACAAAATAAGAAAATGTTTTCTAAAATATTTTTACTTGAATTATTATTTCTCCTAGTAGTAATTACTTATTAGCTAATAATTTTTTCTAAGCAAGATTGAGTGATTTTGAATGAACAATCACTTGTAAATTCTAACAGCATTAATTCTTTAATGTACAAAATAATTTCAGGATTTGAATTGATACTCAATGATATAAAGAATATCGCAACGACACAAATTTCAAAAAGGAGCAATTCATTTCTGCAAACGACTTTTTAATATAAATTTGTAACGTAATATAACACCGTTAACAGACACAGAAACGCAGTTCCAATTAAGTAATTAACAAAATCTGGAAATTGCAGCAAAAATTTTCACTTGTTAATTTTGTTTAAATCTGTCTGAATTTCGAAAAATTTCCAAGAATTTTTGTTGTTGTCATACTAATAATTTGCAAACTAATTTTTCCATTCGTCATTGAAGAATGTGCGATTTTCAAAATACAAATTTCCGACATGAATTTATGTGAAATAGAAAATCTAATACAAACTTCTTCTGAAAAAATTGAAGATAATTTCTGGTTTTTCTTTCAAAAATAAAAAAATGTATATTGTTTGATGAAATAAATAAATTGATTAATGTAGATAAAATATTTTGCATCAACAGGCAAGTATTTTGCTGATTTATTATTATTTTTTTAGGTACACTGACAATTAAAATTGAGAACAGCATTCGGTACGATTCCGAGCGTTGAGCGTCATACATGGGAAAAGTGATACCGATTTATTCAATAAAAAAATTCTTTTCCGAAGTTTTATCCATAAAATGTGTTACATTTTTCAAAATATTTTTAATACCAAAACAAAAAATACTATCTAAGTTTTCAAATTTTGAAAAACGAGAAATTTCTGTGATTCTGAAACGTAAACATTATTCAATTTCAAATTCAATCAGTCAAAAAGCAAAAATAATGTAGAAAGATTCATTTAAAAAAGCTTTGTTATGTGTTGAGACACACTGTATATTACATTTTTGTTATTAAAAGTTAAAAGTAGCATTATATCTTTTGTGTAAATTCTTAGAGATCAACCCAATAAAAAATTGAAAAAATCAAATAATGAAGCTTGAAATTGAAGTAAAATAGAATGACTTCAAAAAACTATAGGATATGGAGTTCTTAGACCTCTGAAAATGTTAGTTTAAACGAAGAAATAAAAAAAATACATTTTTAATAAGATTTTCTTAGAAAAATAGATTATTAGAGAAAAATTTCTCCGTTAACTATAGATATTTTTCATTGGCTTTACTTTCAACTTTTTTTAATCATTATTCAGAAAAAAAGAGTTACTTGCTGTCAATTAGCGTCAAAATTAATTCACACTGTGTCTAAATGCCTTACAGCTATTTGACGTCATCAACGCTTGGTTCCTTCCGCGATTTGATAAAATTATCTTGAATTAAATTTCTACAAAATACGTTAAACAATAAATAACTATATTACATCATAATTATAAAAAAATATAAATTACGTATTGTCTGTACTTTTTATGGTTGTTTATGATTTAAATCAAGCTCATGGCTTTCGTTTAGGAAAGCTAATCAGATAAGAGACATTCGATGGGATGACTGACAGCACCTCCGCCTTCATTCAACACAATAATCCGATGTTTAGATCGAGATATTCCAAATATTTTAATTGGGAAATGAACACATTCAATGAGAAACTGCTTCACTTCTGTATGTTAAAAAAATTTAATACAAGCGTGACAAAATAAACATAAAAAATACAAAGTTATATTAAAACAATTAATTTAGATTATGATTTATGTTCATTTAAATCGAAAATTTTCTTATCTGTTTATATATCTTTATAATTAATTTTTTAATGATTATTAAAACTGCATTTTTTCAAGGATTAGATGGTTCGTTTTACAGTCCATCATTGATATCACCAAACGTAAAAAAAAAATTTACTCAAGTTTAAGCTAATTTCCATTAGTGTAGTAACGGTTAGAAAAAGTCTTAAATAAAAAACCTCTTGAAAAAAATTATGCCACTGTAATAAATTCACCCTATCCATTAAAAGAGCCCTATAATTTACCACGAGTCATATTTCAGCAACGTCATCGCCGAAACCTGCACATTACAAATGAAACTATCCTACAATTTTATTTTACTAATCACCTAATGACTATCTTTTTGTATGTATATCATTATAATACAAGTTTATAAAGACTTATCACTGTTGATAATATTCCCAGCAATTCTCAAATCGTGAACAAATAAGCGAATGATGGAGCGATTTGTTTAATAACTGCTTCTGAAGCTTTCGAAAAAAAAACTCTCACGCATGCCGAAATTACATACAGCCACCAGAACGATTTTAGATTGATAAAGAGGAAATAAAATAATAACAACATCAAAGACACTTGAAATATGTAAAGTTACATTGTTTGAATGAAGGCATAATTACAACTGTGCTACCTTTGTTTGTCTTTAGATTATCGAAAAGTAAAATTACAGATTTGGGTACGAATGTTTTGCATAAATTGTGCACTTTTACGCTTTGTAATAACGCTGCAAAAAAGTGCATTAAAAAGTAAATTGTTGGAAGTGCTTTACATTAAAAAAGAGTAATTTTAAAATATCAACAATAGGGAGTTTAAAGAGTAAAGTGAGACTAGATTCATCACTAATAACTAGTTTAGAAGTTCTTAAATATACTTAAAGCAAGCATCTAATATTTATAACAAAAAAATTGAAAGCTTAGTGAATTTAATAACTTAGCAAACTTTTAGTTTGTTAAATTTCATATTTTGTGAAGTTTAATTTTAATAGTTTCTTCACACTTTGAAAATTAAAAATGTAAAAATCCCAAAAATAAAAACATCCTCTTAATAACCACAATTCTAAAATCCAAAAATTTCCAACTGTCACTAATAATAATTACATAACTATTTCTCATTGTATCAAAAACAAAATTTTTCAATTTATTTTGATGGTATTTCAGATGTACAAGTGTAAGCTGAAACTGTATTTCATTATGTTTGAGTCAGAGTCGATTTCATCAGTACTCTCTTTATACATACTTTTTTTTCTCACATCTTGTTAATAGAAAAAAATCAAATTCAACCAGAATTTTCACTTGTGATATCATAGAAAGAGCATCATTTCTTTCCGGAATTATTTTTAGTGCATTCCATAAACGTTATATTAATTTTTCTGAGCACACCGCGAGGGCAAATTAGTACTTAATCCATTTTTACTCTGCATTTGGATTATCAATAACATTTTGTAACATAACATTACATAATACCATAAGAAGACTTTGAAACGTAGTTCCAATTAAATAGTTTAATAAAATCTGACAGCTTTGACAGCAAAAAATTTCCACAAATCAGTTTTAGATAATATCTGCTGCAGATACTTGTCACTTCAAGGTCACTTAGTGCTTAAATTTTGAGACTGTACACATAAAATTTTGCCAGAGAATATACTTTAGGGGAACTTTTTGTTTTCAATATTGAGTTAATGTCAATTGAGGGAGTGTCAAAATGACATTTTTAAACGTTTAGGTTATGGTTCTCTTAGGATTTTTAATACATCTTGTTGAAAAATCTCTAATTCTTTGATTATTGTAAATAAATCATATTATTTTCACCTCACCTTCAAATTGTTGCACTTAAGTTCTCAACTAAGACTTGAACCATGACTTAATGTCATTAATGAAACTTGTAATTTTCAAAACAGTGTTCGAACTGTCACGTCTGTCACTATCACCTTCTGTCGCAAGTGTAGCCAATTCAATATAAAATACCTAGAACATTTGACTAGGGTTTTTTTACCTAGCAAACCTAGCAAGAATTTTTTCGGTGTCATAGATATGAGTGGTGAACAAATTTCTCTGTTCTATTGGTTCTTAAAGAAAATTCTATAAAAATTTGAAATTTTTTATTGTCTTTTTATTGACGCAGATTAATATTAGACAATAATAGTAATATCACGCACTAAATTTTAGGGCTTTAGAGAATTTTGTAGTTTTAGATTAGATCAAAAAATGTTGACTATTAGAAAATTTTGTTTAGATAAGTTTGCGTTAATGTCACTAATCTGACTGACATTTGTCAAATAATTGACAAAAATTTATTAATTAATTTTTTATGGAATACAGTATAGAAGGGTAAAACATCATTTGAAATCCATTCAAAAACAGCAGCTGATAAGATATTAGTCAGAAATTGCAAATAATTTTTCTAAATCTAACCTTAGTTTATGACGTGGATCGAAAAATTTTGTTTTCCACTAGAAACTTGGATCAATCTGTATTAGTCAGAAAATTCCCTCGTGTAAGTACGACTTTTATCAACTTTTAAAAAAAAAATCCCATTTCTGGTGCGTGATTCTTTTTTGACATGACTTATCTCAAATCAAAAAAGTTCAGGCAGTTTTTCAATACACAAACAATTTATTTCGATTCTAGTGAAAAATTTTATTGTAGTAATCAATACCAGAAATGTAATTTTAAATTTGATTTTAACTAACTGAAATTGTTATCTATGGATATATAGAAAATTAAAATTATTTAATTATTAAATGAATAATAACGATAAAATTTATTGAAAACAAACACCGAGAGTTTGGATTCATTTGAATCCTCAGAAAAACTTTGAAGAAAGTCTCGATTTTTCTTATTTCACCTCAGCTCTGTCTTTCAATTTTAAACCCTAAATTGTGGTACGAGGACAGCTGGAAAAGCTTCCAGAAAAATTTGGTTAAAATATAAATCGATTAATTGTTTCTTATAGAATTTTCTTCCAATGCTTATAATCAAATTATCTGTTGTAATAATTTTTTCACTCAGAAGACATGTCCGCAGAAACATGCATTCTGGAAGTTTTGACACCTGCTTCAAACGTTAAACATACTGACCGCGTATCTTTTTTATGTGAGGAAATAGGAGAACCTCAGTGATAAATTAGGAGAACATAGACAATGATTTATATAAATAGATGTTCTGTGACTTCAAATACTTCAAAGTTTAACGAGAATTTTTTTGTTTTACGTGGTATCCAAAGCGAAAAAAATTATTTTCAGATCTGAGTGCTCATGAAAAATCTTTGATATTCGTTTCATGTTAAAGCCTATAGTTGCCCTAATTTTATAGTAAGTTGCATGGTAGTCGGTCTTTTAAGTACAATATCAATATCTACTAACGTTTTTGTTATCTTTGTGACTGAGGCTACATTTCAATTTGGTGAACGACTCAAAAAGTGTAATACATTAGAACCAAATGCAAAATAAAGCTGGCTCAGGAATAGCTGTTGAGTTAGTTTACATTCAAAATTGTTTAGGTGCAATTCCCATTTGAATCAAAATCAAATATTTCAGAATTTTGTAAAATCAACATTTTCATTTATGACAACATTCACATGTAAACGTTTAATTTTCGATTGTTCTTAGAAAAATATTTTTTCATCAAATTTCAGTAAATTTTAGTACTGATAAAATTCCGGATGATATGATATATATGATAAAATATTTTCTGAATGAGCGCACACTTGAACTAAGAAAATTTTGATGAAAGTACAAATTTTAATTTTCAGTGATTGACTGAATGTTGTTTCATATCAGTCATATTTATCACTGTAAAATAATCCTTAAAAGTATGTTTGTTTGGATTCAGTTCTTGATCGATAGATAAGCTTAAAGTCCTTATATTGCATCTTTTCCATTTAAAATTTTTGCAGATAATTTACATTCTACTTAAAATAGAAATTGACTAGTTAGGTAAGTTAGGATGAAATGACACACCATGAGACATCCACTGAAAAAACATGAAAAATTGTTTTGTCTAAAGAAATCAGAATCAGTTAATTTAAAAATAATTATTGTTACAAACAGTGTACAAGAAGATGTAAATATTTATAGTAAAGAAAAAGCAACATGCCTTTATTGCATGTGAAAATTTACCATAAACCTAGAATATTTTTTTGCGACATCTGTAAATCACTTTACTGTTTCCAAATTTTGGCTGTATTTTTCTTATATTATTTTTTTGATAGAATTTATTTATAGTTTTGGTATACTTAAACATCATTTGCAATACACAGGTACTCTAGGTTTGCTTAATTTTCATTTAATCAAATTTATCTTTAGAAATAGTTATGGTGTGTCATTTTAGGCATTTTAGAGCACAAGTGTGTCCAGTTTTTTTTTCTATGTATCCTGTGAATGTCCAATCAGTCCCCTCCGCGTTAATGCTATCATTATAGTTCAATTATCACCCCAGGCGCAACGATTGTTGTGTATAGTCGGCCTTCCACAATTCGTCGGCATGCTCATCATCATGCGTGTAATTTATTATTGTTTCACCAAAGAAGGATTTATTAGCATCTAAATGGAATTATGTATGTCAGTGCTTTAAATAAATATGTAAGTCCGCCTAACGATCATGAGCACGGAAATTGCGATCGAAACAAGCGATAACAGAGCGCACACTGATAATTCCATACAATTGTAAACGTAATTTTTCGTAACTAATTCTAACCAATTATTATTTAATTATTTAATTAAGTGCTTGTATAAATTATACGAAGATACATCACATGATCACTTACCCGTCACATATCACAATTCACGCACACAAAAAAAAATATACAAAATCAAAACAAAAATCACACAACACAAATTCGAGTACGTATTTAAGTCAATGTTGCGCACCACCGTTGCCGAAACAAAAGATGTGCTGCGTCGACGCCAACTACTAAGACGATAGTGTTTTGACGAAAAGTAGTGGGCTCGCAAGAGGCCACCAACGACCGCCTTCAACTTATAGCATTGGTTGCTTGGATTTCTACTTCCACTTGTTTGCTCGGCGATTGTTTATTCTTTAACAGTTAATACGCTAGTCGGCTTTGATTACGTTGACATGACTTTTGTCACATGGCGGAGGAGGAGCAAATTTAACTGTCATTTCTATTACAGCCCTCTAGAATGGGCAATGTATAGAAAAGAAAAGTTCATCGACCCATGTACCTGCCCTATCCCAAGGGTTGATGACTTGAAACGGTCACGGCGAAAAAATGCAGCGTTCGAAGGGAGAAACGGAAAAAAAACGAAAGTTTTTACCTGAGAATTGCGAATCGATTGGGGTGAACTGAAGGCGGGAATAAAGTTATTTTTTACGGAAGGCACAGGTAGATTTTGTTTTATAGCTCTGACTCTTTTATCTATTAAGAAGCTAAACAACAAAGCGATTTTGGGGTAACTTTTATCGTTCTGAATTATTATTTGAAACAAAAGGCTTTCAGATACGTTTTTAGTTAATTCTATAAGATTTATTATAATTAGGGACAAATATTTAAAAGATTTTTGTGTTATTGAATAGTTTTAAAATTTCAATATTAACAGTTTTATAATTAATTTATCATTTAGCATTAGTGTAGTCTCATAAAATAACTTACTAATAATTTATTCTATCATTCAAAATTAAATGACAAAAAATAATTTGTTTGTTTACTAATTGATGAATTTAATTTCTATTCCGTTACTATAAATTAATTGAATATTACACAAAAAAATTACATTTTAAGTGATACATTTCGTAAAAAGGATTTTTCTTTATTTAAAATAAAAATAGAAAACTAGACTCAATTTTAATTAGAAATTAATCAAAATTTGTTCAGAAAAATAATTAAATTAATTTGTTATTTTTTCGGTAACAACTTTCTCAGTTTATGATATGTCAACTAATTATCTATAAGTTTTTGTATTGTTTCAGATTCTGTAACGTGAACTCTTAATTTCACATATTTTCATGGAACAAAATAATGAGTGTTACGTTAATTTTTTCAAGCTGAGATGATTTCTCTCAAGCAGACTGTTTGTTTGTGATTAGATTTATATACTTGGTCAGATGATTGTTATTATTTTATTTATCATCAGTTATTAAATGAAAACAGAAACAAGATATTAATATATAAAGTAGTTTTTCCACTACTAGCTATAAAGTTGACAATTATTGCGTCTCTTAGACAACTGAAAAGTTGAATTAGTGGTTAATAATTTTTTGAATTGTTAACCTAGGTTAATAATGAATAAATTCAAATATTTTGAGAATCCAGAGGCAATTGTTTCAAAAAAACTTGTGCAGTGTGATTTTGGGTACCAAGGAGATTGTCCTTAACTTATCTGCAGGTTGAAATAACCTAACATGATAAAATTATTTGAATAAAATTACTATTAGTTTAAAATTCGGGCTCACACAATAAAAAAAGAACTTTATCAAAAGAACAAAACTTTATTTAAACAAGCAGGTATTAGTGATTGTTGCATCCGAAGTGGTTCGTAAATTGATAACGGCATTATGTAGAGTACTGATTTCATTAATGTTTTTTGGTGGAACCACTAGCGGTGAAGTTGAGGTTAGTGGAACTGCAGCCGATGAGGGTGAAGGTTGTGATTCGATTGATAAAGCCACAGAAGTTGAAAATGTAGAAAGGCCTCGGAGCATATCTACTATTAATCTTTTGAGTACCAGTGACTTCTCAATGTAACCTACCTCTCCAGATTTCCAACCCCTAACCCCCAATCATTCAATCTATTTTGTAAAAAAAACATCCAAACAGGATAATAACAGACGTGGATATAAAAGTTGTATTATTAATGAAATGGTACATTTGCATTTCTGTGCTATCTGATTTTTACAAAAATTTTTTTAATTTTAACTTTGCCTTAAATTTGGCTAGTAGTGGAAAAAATAGTATATACGCCACGGTGGGGAAGATATTTATAGGTCTCGCACTTTATTCCGCTCGGGGCAAATCTTGGTATTTGGTCAATAATAATAGTTTTCGCCACCTTGGCGTATAATATACTGTTTCCTAATTCCGCCAAGAAATTTCAGACTTTATGTCAACTTTTGTCATTATGTACTGTCAGCCGACAACAATTAAAAAGCTGAATGATAGCCAAAGAGGTACTATCTGTTTTAAATACTTGTACCACTTCACAGTCATTAAGTGCTTAAATTTTGGGACTGTACTCATAAACTTTTTTGGAAAAACAGTTTTCAATACTGTGTTCATGTCAATTGACGGACTGTCAAAATGACATTTTTAAATGTTGAGGTTATGGTTCTTTTGGGTTTTTAACCATACGTTAATGTCCTTAATGAAAATTTTAATTTTCAAATCGGTTTTCAAACTATCACGTCTGTCACTTTCACCTTCTGTCGCAAGTGCAGCCAATTTATTATAAAATACCTAGAACATTTGACTAGCGTTTTTTTACTTAACCAATCTTCTGTCAAAAAGACAGTGGCACAACCATTTCCAACGTACTTTATATACCTATCAACATTATGTAGTTCAATCGGCCTAAAAATGTTGTTAGTGATTGAATGATCAAAATTGAATTAATTTCATGGCGACATTTGGAAAAAAATGCAATGACATGAAATGCCAAAATCAACGTTAATTGAAAATTGTATGGACAAAAAAGCAAATTTTGAGGGAAAAACTTTTGGTCGCTCGTTTTGGTAAACCTCGTGCTCATCACACAAAATCGGCCTTTTCATCACTGATAATGTAAATATCTATTTTATGTTGGTTGCATCATAATGTCAAATTTGACACTGAAAACCAAGTAAAATCGGGTCTTATTAGTACATGTACTCGTAAAACATGGTTACTAAGCAATGAGCAGCAAGATTCACGATAAAAGTCTTAATAGGTGTTATCTTTACAACAACGTGCCTACTGGTTTCAGAGAAAGGAAATTTATCTCAGTTTTTTAATTAATTTTTGCAACTAGCATAAAAAATATCATTTGATATTCGAGCATAATGGACTCTCATTAGCACTTGCAGCATTAAGAAGCAAGCCTCGTTTTCTTGAACCTGCGCGTGCTAGAAAGACTCTACCATGATCTTATATTATGATATACTATTATATCTACAGAGCGATCAAGAATTTTTCTGTTGGCAATGATAATAATAAATATTTTTTCCCTTGCAATTGATACACAAAGAAATTACAACTGATACAATTCCGAAACGTCAGTGTCAAAAAAATTTAGGTTACGTTAAGAATTTTGAAATTTGATAAATTCTAATTACAGAACGTATGAAAACACAACAGTAGTACAAACCCAGATGCCTGGTTTCAATATCAACGCAATTCAGAATATGTTTAACAAAAAAATTTGATTTTTGAAATCAATTTCAGAGGCGCTTGTCAAAAAACTGTCAAAAGTGACAACAGAAAACATCTTGTCTTGCAGTAACACCAACTTCATTCAAATTTTCAGTGCTGCCAACAGACTCAGTCATTGTTGATCACGCTGTACTTTCGTATTGATTTTCTTTGACTGAAAAAAAAATGTTTTTGGTGTGATCTGGGATGGCATTTTCCAAAATTAGTGAATTCAGAAAAAAACTTAATTCAGTTTTGTGTACAGGGTGGTATATTTTCGAAGTCCGCATAAGAAAATACAATTACATTTGAATAAAGACGAATAACACATTTTCGAAAATAATTTTGGTAAATACCGCGAGTTGATATCGTTTTTTGTTTTTTTAATATAAGCAAATTTGCCATTATTTTAAAAACTTCATAGCTACCTTAGTGTCAAAAATAAACGATTGAAACAAGAACATAATTATGCAGTTTAGTTTGGGTGCAAAAACACTAAGTTGAGTTTCTTCAAATGGGAACCATATAGCTAACAGAATATTAGCAATAAAAAATCAAAAAAAAAAAAAAAAATTAGTAATTTTCGAACCTAGTGTGCGAAGACATTATTCACGCATAAGCGTAAAGATGAAGCACGACCGAGGAACGAGGATCGAGGTTCGAATAATATTTTTTGAAACGAACATTTATTTTTGTTTTATTAAAAAATTTGCGTTGCGTCATTAGTAAACACAAAAAAATCTGAAAATATCAAGTGAGTCACGGACAGATTTTCCATTTGACAGTTGTCAAAGAAGGTTTTTAAATACGGATTTTTTTTAACTCCTTCAGTATTTGCGACACTTCAATTGGCAAAAAGGCAGTTTGTTAACCAGATGTCATTATTATTAAGTTATATTATTTCTGGAATGGCCAGAAAGGCCAGTGTCTTTTGCAAAAATTCGCGCACTCGTGTGGGAATTCTACGTTCCCAGTTGACTACTCCGTTCGCAAAATGCCATTTTGAATTGTAAAGAGTATTAGCTTTCCAAAATTGTGGCAGTCAACTATGGTTTCCATTTTAAAAAAATTCAATTTTTTGTTATTCCAGCCAAACTAATGACTGGAAAAAATATTTGTTGCCTTTACTATATTCTACGTAAAAAACGGTTTAATTATGTTTTTGTTTCAATTACAAATTGTCAACTTTTGCGTATAAATAAAAAACAAAAGACGATATCAACTTGCGGTATTTACCAAAATTATTCTCTCTCAAAAAAAAAGAGCCGGTTTACAGAAAATTTTAATTGTAATTAAATTTTAGTCGCGATTGATTTGACATTTGTCAATGCATTTTAAATGGCAACTTAATTCGAATTAGTTTAATTTTGACTTAAATCTTAATTTCCCTTTTTGTGAACCGACCCTAAATGTGTCATTCGTTTTTTTCCGAATCTTTTAGTTTTGGAGATATTCCTATGCGGCTATCGAAAATGCACCATCTTGTAAGCAAAAATATACAACTTTTTTTGCATAAATGTGTCAGTCATTAAATGGGTTTAACAGTGAAGAATCAAAAGTTTTATTGCTGGAAAATTCACAGAATAATGTTGTCTAGACAGATGTTTAACCAACAGTTTGAAAACGAAAAAAATTTTCCAACAGTTATCAAACTTTTTACTTCTATTTTTAATTTGGTTTATTAGGTGTGTCCGATACTTTCAAAAAATTTATTAAGATTTAAATTTTTTCCAGTCGGTGCTGTAATGATTGCATAAACACATATTATCAATTTTCCTTACATAATATCTTTATTGTGAAATCCATAATGATGGCTTGAAGTTTAAATCCAACATAAATTTTTCAAAGTCTTCTTCATCATATGTGTGAAATTAACACACATCTACAGCCACACCCTGTATATATGAAAAGTTACACTAAAGTTTAAATCAATTAATTTAATCGTATTACACAGAAAACATCTCCTGTTAATTGTTCCGTTTGAGATCTCTCCAACTAGGAGGTTCGTGTACGCTGCGGGGCGAAGTAAGGCACCGTGCAATTACAGTACCATACAGGTCACTCTCCTCCATTTATCCATCCACTGGTATATACCATGATAGGTGCGTACGTTTATTTCACCCACCACAACATTGATAAATAAAATTATTCTCAGCATCTTCGTGATCGTTATTAACATTTCGCATAACAAATGTTGCAACTTTATCATTGAATCGTCGATTTTTATTATTCAATAACGATAACGCAAAGAAATCCGGAGCTTCCTTCGTCACGATTCAACTGTTAAAAATCCGATTGTCGAACGCAAAATGGGCACTTAATACGAAATCAAACATTAAATCAGATAAAACGATAGATGATAAAGTATAGTATTGGTCTAACTCGTTCTGAAACGGTCTAGTAAACACTGTAATTTTGCTAATGCAATGACCAGCCCATCAAACAACCAATATACATCTGTAGATCGGACCCATATAGAAACAGATGGAATTACACTTTTTTTTATTATTGTACGTTACTTACATGCGGGTATATGTAACCACACAAAAATTATTATCATTACCTTTATTAGCACTAACATTATTATTATTACAGTTGAAGGTACAGAAATCTCAAAGCAAACTAAAACATTATGGAAAATTTAGCAATAAAATAAGATGATTAATTTTTCAACCATCTAACATCTAAATCAAAAATGTTTTTTTGGAATAAAAGATTATTATCAAAAACCGCAATATATTTCTTTATTTCTTTGTCTAAACAAAACTATCTGCTCTAATTGCTAAATTTTTCATTAGTTTGAACTGTCCTATCTCAACACGATTTTTCTGAGTCACTTCAGAATATGACACTACATCAACCGTAGGAATTTTCTTTGAATTATTTCAGCAACATTAACATACCAAGCTTGGTATTTACTTCGCTGACAAAGTGTTTGATGAAATTATAAATTAAGTAGTTTAAAGTTTAAACAACAAATTGTATTGAATTTATTAATTGGAAATATTTAACTAACACTAATTAAAATCTGTGGAGGCACTATATGCCTAGTGACATCAGAAAATTATTATTAGGGTGTTTGTCTAATAAAACTATAAAAACCTTAATTAATTAATTTTCAAACTTTTGCTCTCTCGTTTTGGAGGATTATGAGAATATAAGAGGTTAGTGAAACATACGATATTTTTATGAACTTGAATTATTTCTTATTACTTAATAACGCTTTTACAATGAACACAAAGCCTGAGCGAGAGCTTCTGGGATTAGTCACTCTAAAATCTCTATTATTTCCCAAACAAAAAACAAAGGATCTAAAATAAAATAGAAATCACAATTTTTGCGTCATTCTGTTTTACAAAACATAGTATTCCGATAACACTATTTACTTGTTTCTTAACAGACTTGTGGAAATCATAATTCTTTAAAATAAATTTATCAGATAACAAATCGGTCAAATATAGAAGCAAAAATCGACCTGAATGGCAAAAGTTTAATAATTAATTGCGGCTAAACTATTAGTCGCACCACAATCGTATTAATGAGACATGTATAGTTTTATTAGACGAATAAGATGTAAAAATTTAAGTTGATCAGAGCGTGTCCGTCAGTAGTGTCATTATTGCATAAACGCCTACATAGTGTTCGGTGAAAAACTCAGTTATTTATAATCAAATTGTAAATAATTAATGATTTTAAGTACCTACTCAAAACAATAAAGATTGTAAATGTAAGATACAACTAGAATTTCAGGTAGAAAGCAAATAAGCATTGAAAAAATAACGTGCTCAATCATTAAAAAAACATACAGGGTCTTTCACGAAGAATGTCCTATTAGAAGTTTATAGGGAACAAATATTTCAATCGAACTGATTATACCGAAAGTCGGTAATAACTTTGTTATTTTAAATAGAACACTATGTATATCATTGCATTTTTAAATTCTTTGGTAAATTTTAGTTTAGGTTTAATAACCATATAGGGTATCTGGAACTCATAGTTTTAGTGTTATTCGCGTTTTTTTTTTAATTGCATCTGCAGTCTTCAAGAAAAATAAAAATTGTTCAAAAAGTAAAAACTGTTTTCAGTATTCAGTGGACCAAGAATGGGTTTTTGTTGGCAGATGTGCAAAATTTTATATTAAATGAAAAAGAATCAAATTCTGAATGCGTTAGTAGCACAATGGCCATTCCGTTCCATTTGAAAAAATTAAGTAATCTTTTGATTGATTAATTATTAACTTTAAAATTTTTTGTAGTGATAGATATAAAAAACAAATGAATATGCGTTATAGAGTCATTCTGGGTCTACTGAATACTGAAAACAGTTGACTCTCAGATTATTTGGTTTTTGAATAATTTTTATTTTACTTGATTTTTCCAGAAGTTAAATTTTCTGAAATAATAAATAATAAATTAGTTGTCCCAAATTAAAATTAATCAAGGAATTCAATTACGCAATAATATACAGAGTATTCTATTTAAAATAACAAACTTCGTATCGACTTTCGGTAGAAGTGGAAGTGCAGCAAAGTCGCCATTATTCTACTTCGATATAACGTATTCAAAAATCTCTATCTGCAAAATTTCAGTTCGACTGAATTACCAACTTCAAATAGGCCAGTCTTCGTGAATGACGTAAATGTATACAGTGTGTCCATATTTCGATTAGGATCTTGTTTATTAGAAGAGACAGAGTATTGGTTAAATAGGGAGTGTCTTTCAATGCTTTCCAATCTTAAAACAAATCTCATTTAAAATTAATTCAAGTTCTTTTCAGTTTTGAGATTTTTGAAAAAACTGAATTGCATTTTATTTATCATCAATAATTCGATAACGCATTTTTAAAACAAATTTTTTGGTGTTAGTAGAAACTTCCGATTCTAGTTCGTTTTGAGTTATTGAGATTAACTTTTATATTTTTTTAATGGCGGCTTTCTGAAATTTTTGATTATATACTTAGATAGTTCTTGGAATAAGCTTTTCAAATGTGAATAACATGCCATTTGAACCTCTATAATTTCATAGCCTACTGGTTTTGCATTAGTGTTAAATTTATTTTTTGTTAATATCTCTTGTGGAAATTAAGATTTAAGTGACATGTCATACATTTTTGGAAAACTTTTTTCAAGAATTATCTAAGTAAAAAAAATCCAATAATGCTTTAATAAGAAAAACTGAAAATACAGTTACCAACTCGAAAACAAATGATAATAGGGGGCTCTTGTTAGCACTATTAAATTTCTTTTGAGAAAGTGTCGTAGTATAGTAAAAGTTTGGAGGAAGCGTTATAGAGTAACAGAGAAATTGAAATTTGGGTCAGTAAATTTTTGTTTTTTTAGAATATCTCAAAACTGAAAAAAAAAACAGGATGAACTTAAAATGATATTTATTTTGAGCATTAAATTTTGCAAAACATTTCTCTCACCGCTCAACCGTGTCTCTGTCTCTCGTAACAACTGAAATACCAATGGTAAACATCGAAATACACACACAAATTATAATGCTTATTTCATGTCAATAAAACTTAACTTGCGTAAATAAAAAATGATTAGTTTAAGAGCTAGATTTCTTTGAAGTTGAAAAGATGATTTCAATTTTTCTCGAAAACATTTTTTCCTAGAGATTTCAGACAACATCATTATATTTTGTAAAAAAATTAAAATTCATCAAATATCGAATAAAAATATAAAAATTTCTAAATCTAAAAGAACTATGGACAGAAATATTTAATAACCTTCGCCCTTCTAATAAAAAAATCGCTAATGATTACATTAAAAAAAAATCTATTTAGGTCATTTGATTCTGAACAATCCAAGACATAATTGTGTAAGTTGACATTTCTTAATTTGAATTTAACTGTTGTTGGTGCACTATTTCTAAAGAGCTCTAGCTCCGTAGTCAAGCATTTTTTAATCAACATAAAATTAGCTCTAGAGTTTATCATTCTTTTCTTTTCTTTTCTTTTCTTTTCGTTTCTGGACACCCTGCATATTTGTATATTTTAAGTCACCGTCAAATAATTCATAATTTGAAATAAAATTTCGCTTATCAGATCATTTTTGTCAAAATAAAAAATTTCCATTTTTAATAAAAATATACTTAGGGCAAAAAATACGAAAATTTTTGCTTGGTTTATAAAAAATCAAAAGTCAAAATTCTGGTCCTTCACCACGATGCTCCGTATGAAAAACTGAATAATGCTAGACACATTTTTACTAGCCTTAAAATGTAAATCAGTATATTTAGACAATTGTCCACTGTGTATATTTTAAAATTTCGTGCTACATTTCGCACAGTTTGATGTTATGTAACTCGCGACATAAATAAAGAGGTTGCAATATAGAGGTTTGCCATGTTACAACAAAGGATGATAAATTGAGGTTTATTGAACTGTTGCTGAGATTGTAAATGAACAAAAACGTTACGCTTTTTTGGAGAATTTGACGAACAAGTGTGAACATCTCGAATCAACACGAAATACAATTATTTTTTTTTTAAGCGATTTTAAAAATTAGAATTAATTTTATGTTACAAGAATTTTTTTCGTGATCTGACATACACCGAAACTATCAATTACATTGCAATAGTATAATGAAGACATTAACATAGTAATAAGACCTAGTTTGGCAATCGAAAACGTTGTGAGGTCCAATCACGAGTTTTCTCTTGCAATTCTTTCCATTTTATGATTAAGTTATATGTAGTAAAAGTGGCATTCATCGATTCTTTCCTCTTTGCAGCGTTTTTTTTTTCTTTATTTTTTTTATCGTGTTTGGGTGGCGGAACGGAATCGGTGCAGTCTAATAAATCACAAACTAGGAAGGTTCGTATCGAACAGTGAATACAACTGCATGTTTATTAATTGTATTCACGCGAACTCTTTGTGCAGCCGAATTTACTACTGGGCTTGCTTTTTAACTACTTTTCAAGGCTGTAATTTTAACAAGAAATGAGAAATGTAGGAAGTGTAAGCGAGGCGGAAATGAACTGCATTTTCATATATGAAATACAATAGGTAAAAACTTAAAAAAATCTTTAAAGTTTTTTCTTGTTGTTACAACTGACTGACGTAAATCCGCTAATAAATTGTTGGTGTTTATCCGAAAATCAGATAATAGTTGTTGTGAAGAGAGAATTCCAACAACCCTGCGTACACTCTGTAACCTTTCCCCCGGCATAATCGAGGCTTTTCCAAACGCTAAACAACGCGAGAAGAGGGTACCGAACATGTGGTTAGCGATGTCTTTTCGAACGTTTTAAGTGAAGAGGGTTGACTAATGTTTGTGAGAAGGAGGATACATTACCTAGTCGGTGGTTGTTTCCGACGTGCTTTTGTTTTTTTTAATTCTTGTGTATAGTGTGTTTGCGGTTGTACCAACTATTTTACGCTAAGCTCAAAGATTCTGACAAACATTTTTAGAAATTTTTTGGACGTTCAGTTTTTATGGTCATTTTGAGCACGCAGGATGTGAGGCCGTGGGAAGTGTCATTGGCCAAACAATGCGAATAAGATCGGATTCGATCCAATAAACATCAAAATGAGTTGTGTGCAATAATCCGTCTTCGTTCGTTGCATCTCTGGGACCGTATGCAAAAATGTCTGGCAAATTTCTAATTTCTAAAAACTCAAATCGCTTTCGACACGCCACTCGCCACCATCATTTTAGAAATCGTATTTTACATAGAGTTTTACCGCAGACTGACTATCATTCACCGTTTCCATTATTCATACGTTGTTTTTGTCGAACTAGAGAGTCGCTTGCAATGAACGGAACGATTTTTTTTATAATAAGAAGCAACATCACATCGCATGGTCATTGTTTCGTTTCGGTTAATGACAGTAAATCAATCTCGGTTAATTGTTGATAATGCTCGACTAACAATGACAAGAAAACGGGAGTGGACGGAACTGTCAGCAAACTACAAGGCAAGGAGTCTGTATGTAAATGAGCCGGAGGGAGGGATAGACCGAAACCTCTAAGATCCTCGCCTCACTAAACCAACCTAGCAAGGACCCTGGTCTTATCAAGTCCTGCTCCAGTCACACACAAGGACGAACATTTCTGGCCTGTCAGGACCCTTCTCCCAGACAATGATTCAACTACAACCTATTCCGATTCCACCAAATACAGGACCTGCATCATGCGTTATCAAAAACCAACCATATGCTGAAAAATACCACAATGTGTCCCTCAAAGGATCACTTTACAATCAACACAAATATAAACTTACTGTTTTACTGAAAAATGCTGTCAATTGTAATATAGGTAATTAATTTGTTTTTTATTTAATTTCGATGATTCGTAAAAGTGTATCACCTTTCGGCATTATTTTTGCAGCGCTTATATCCACCAAAATCCGTTTCAACTTCTCTCTTAATACCCTCTCTAATCCTTCTCGTCCTACAGAAAATTAATTTTATGTATAAACCTGATGTGTTTCCGCTCAAGTTATTCACCGATCGAGATTCACATGTTAAGCGTTCGAAAACGTATCGTCTAACTTTTAAATAATTATACTCTCTTTCCTTGTATCCGGAACGGAAAAAAGCCATCACCCGAGCCGACGTCCTTTTCAAATTACAATTAAATTATTCCGGTGTTTTAATTAAAAACACATAACATCGAAGCCAGGGATAGTCCTAATTGGAGCTAAGATAAACAAAAGCTAAGCAACGCAACGTTCCAAAACTTCCCGCTTTACGTCCCGGACACCTGATACAAATTGCAACTTTGAATTAAATAATTCCGCCTGTGTTATTGTCCGGATGTGACACGCATACGAAGCAACTTCCGATATGTGGAAATTTTGCAACGAGGGCGAATAATTCCAAACTCAAGAGTTGGTCAGAAATTTTTTATTAAAATTCACAGTATCAAAAACAGATTTTTTGTAGCTTGACTGCTCCAATTTACGTTAAAGCAAGCGTTCGCCTCAAGTAGATAATTCTCCGTGGCGATAATCCTTTCCACAATATGTTTACGGAGGTTAACTCGTCGAGATGAGCGTTAAAGTTAAGTGTAATAAGTAGTTGGTACATAAGTACAGGCTGCAATAACTATTACTTAGTTTGTAATAATGCCGTAATGTTAGCGCGAGGAGTCAATAATGGTGATCACACCCCGAGAGCACAGAAGTGTTTTTTTTTCGCTATGAATGCTGCGTCAAGCGTGCAACTGATCAAAAGATTTAGGATTTTTCCGGTCGAAGGTTTATTAATTGGAGCGATATAGCTGAAAACGGTTTTATAGATACTTCCCGTTCAAATAAATTTTTAAGAATTTGGTGTTGTTTTTCATCGTTTATTATTGTATGTGAATTTAGTATAATTTTGGATTAGTCTATGGCATATTAACTTTCGCGATGGCAATCATCTTCAGTGTTGGGCGTTACCTCAGCACGTGTTATAATAATGCATGCAGTGCGAAAGAATGCAAACAGGCACGTTGCGACTTATTAGTTCCATCAACGAGAGCGTTTATCTTTAAGGTGGTGGAGTCGCACCTTAAGCTGGCCTTAAGGTCAACTTGCGCACCGACGACGGACTTATACCATTATTATTATTACAAGTCTTATAACCGCCACTTGCGACTTTTATGTCGACTATTGGACTTGTTCTTGAATTTTATTTCATTCTGAGATAAATCAATTTTTCACTGTTGTTGGTTTATGAACGCGCGCCTTATTTGCCGATCTTGGATTTAGATTATGAAAACGTTACACGTTTAATGAATACATCGGAATTTTCATTACAGATTGATCGCTTGTTGAAATAAGAACAAGAGATTTTTGGAGAGGAAAGATTTAACAAAAAAAAATTATATAAGAGAGTTGGGGAATTTTTCTATTTTTAAATATGCGACGCCAACGATTTATGTAAATTAGAAGTCTGGTTTTAACTAAAAAATATTGAAACTCACTTGCCTTAAAAATCTTGTAGACAGAATCAATTTCTGTTGTTCCAAGTGATAAGAGGATGAATTTGCTATACTTTTTTTGATAACATTCATTATTTGATAAAGAAGATTGTTGTTTGATTAATTCGATGTAGAATTAGAATCCATAAATTAGCAGATGCCATCGTAGGCTTATGTCTGCACTATATCCGTTAGTAATAACTCACGTATAGGTGGTCGAGATAGAGTCAAGTCGTAATACGACCCTGGCAAGGGTTAGAGGGTAGAATCGTCCAGTACAGCAGAGATATGTTAGCTAACAAGGAGCACAAGCTAGGTGGTGGTGCCACTGGCCACATGCTATAAGGGTAGTTGCTTACTCTCTAATCAATAGATTCATACGCGGCCGTATCTGCATGCACACACACGAGCCAAGGGTGGAGGACAGACCGACCACCCCAAAGTCCCCACCCGGCTAACCCTTACGGGGGCGGAATAAGGAATTGATTGTACACCGACCATGCCTTAGTCCTACTGAATATGTACAAGGTGTTGTCCTTGTCGATCTTTCGACTTGTGGAGGTGGGGGTTAACAACCCTTTAGGTTTCACACACATTAAAAATTTACACAGACTGGACAAGATTCACACAAAGGGAATTTTGACAATTTCTTACAAAATGACAAAAAAATGCTAAAAAACAAAGAGATAAATATCATTTACTACTTTTTGAACATATCTTAATGCATTAATTTATTTGTCATTATTTTCGCTTTCCAAGCTTCAAGATGCTAGCCACAAAACACGATTTTGACGCTTTATCCCACTCCCTCCTTCTTCTCCCTATCCGACCGTCCTCTAATCTGCATATACGGGAGTAAAAAGCTTCGCCAGCTTCCTTGGAAGACACTGCAAACTAGCAGTGGTCCGAAGCATAACTAAGGGTTGTTTTAGGTTGAGCAATCCGAGGGTGGGTCCATTAATCTTAGCTCATTTCGGTCCCTCCATTGCATATTCACGTCCACACATCACGGATCGTCTACAACGGGGAATAGGGGAGTAAGGAAGAGTAGACAAGAAAGACAGAAGATTTAAAGCAACTATGCATGCAAAAGATTTGCTTAAGATGTTTTAAATTTTATAATATCTGAAATTTCCTCCATCTTTCAAAACCGCAAGATTCTCGCACTAGAGCCTGTCAAAATTTTGCTAATAAATTATCAGCTCAACCCTGTAAAAATACTCCACCCTCACGTAACCGAGTTTAATTACGTTACCGGTACAATATTAGTACGGACATTTAAGACGGACTGAAGAGAGGATCCGTCCGGAATATATAATCGCATGTGTACCTGACTCTCTCAACATTCCTCCAAATCTTTCAAAGATTTATCATCTTCAAATACCGACCTTATTACGCACGTGAACTCATGATTATTGCTTGTTCCAACAGCAAACGAGACAGATGTAAGAAGGCATCAAGACAATAAAAAGACGAAACATAATTTGGAAAATAAACTCTCGTCGAAAAAAATTGTTAACTTTGGTCAATTGTAATCATTGAAACAAGAACAGAATTCTAGATTGCCTGATAAAATTTCGGGAGTAACCAGCATATGCTGTTTTTTTCACCCAGGACTTGGGTATTAATGTTATCTTTTAGTAGACAATACATTCGTCGTTCTCTCATTATCATTTGATATCAGTTTGTTTAAGAAAAGGGTTAGTGAAAGGGCGAGCGACAGAGACAAGAATAATGATACAAAGACGCAAAGTGCGGCTGTAGCCGCTCGTATATACAATAGGTTGTGTATATCTGGAGGTCACGACTGCTCCTAGTAGGCTCTCTCATAGGAACTAATTACAATGTATGATTAATTATCGGGCCACTGCAGAGTAAGGATGGCCCATAGCATGTCCGCCCGGCCACCGCGATGTCTTACTGCAAGCCTGCCAACCGCCGTCTTAGCTTGCTAATGTCACCAGCGACGACCTCCGGAGATAAAGGCCGTATCACATTTAAGGACGAAGGATAGAGAAACGACAGATTCAGCACAAAAACCAACTGAGATGTGATTATGGACAGCTTTGACTCATAGAATTGTTTGAATTTTTGACAATGGGTGATATACGTTTAAAGGTTGTGATTTTTATCGAGATAAGCTAATTTTTCGCGTGGCAGCGTTATGACTATTGTTTCATCATCATTCATCATCTGTGTCAATATTGATTCGATTATTGCCCGAATGATGATAGTAAGAGATTTAGAGAATGTCCTGCGGCAAATGTAATATCTCCTTTATACAACACATCCTTCGGCCAGCACACACTGATTTCCATACTGACTGATGTTAGTTAGCCCTTCCATACTGTTCGGTGTACACTCAAAGCTGGTTTCAGACATCGTCAGTTTGTGTAAGACGACAGGTACACACTTGGCCAAAAGCAAGACGGGTCGTTATCGGTTTTACATGAGGAAATTATGCAACGAAGAAGGACAGGAAGTGGTCAAAGTAAAGCGGAATTTAAGGACAAGATTCCACTATTATTACCATTTATACACAAAAATTAAATCGATTTTTACGCATTCATCTATCGGTCTCACGTTTCCATTTAATAATTTTATTGCTTTCACCCTCTCCTTTTTCCCCTCTAAAATCTTCACTTTCCAACGCTTAAAACAAATTGAGCGTGTCCGTTATGCCGTAACTAGTCATGAAGCAAATGAGGCTAGAATATTGATAAAAGTAATTGTTTGATAATAGTAGGCGATTCAAACGGTCGTGAGCAAACACTACAATTTGCAGGATGTTTGGCGCTAAAGAAAAAATACCGACGAAAGAAGCTGTTATCATAAAGATGGAAGGAGGAGGAGAAGAAGCGTAAAAATGCCTCAAGAACGGATGAGAGAGTGCCTACAAAGTTTATATCTTTTATGCACCTCCAGCATGCATGGCAATTTGTTTAATCGTTGAATGAATCAGTTAATCCAGCGAAGCAGGATTACTAGCGCCGAAATAGAAATTTTTAATTAATAAAGAAAAATAAGAAAATTCATAGTATTGCTTTAAAATTTGATGTTTTGTCCGTCAATAAAGCCGGCAATTATAAACGGATGCCGCCACCTTCATCGGGGGCGGTTTTGTTATATTATACGAATATCGGCATTGAATAATTCATTCTTATCCTTTCGGGTAATTTAATCATAAAGAATAAATGACACGGATCGTATATTCTTTCAAACATTTAAAAGTCTTTTCAAAGATATTTAATTACAGATGGCATGCGGACACTGATACATATCCTTGGTAATATTTAATAGGTCGGTTGGGCGGTTACCATAAGTATACATTAAGGGAAATTACCCCCTTTACCTAATAACTCGTAGGAGCGACTACATTAGTTTTATTCCGAGATAACCCGAGCGCTTACAATAAACGACGTTTCGTGACCACTACGCCAAACTTTTTGCTATTTTCTCTCTATTGATTGGTGTGCGTAAACTTATATAAACAATTTAAAAGAAAAAAATTTTTTTTTGTTGTCTCAAAAAAAAAACTGCAGACACATATGCAATTTTGGATTTGTTACACTTTGTAAGTTTTTTTTCGCTTATGCAAGGTTGTTTATAGAACGGTTTTGTTGTTTACGACGGATATGATAAACGTTTTTGTCGACTCGCTGGATTATAATGGTTTTTTAAGCGTGCTTTAGAGAAGCTAATTGCTTTGCCGCCTGGATGAAGAAAGTGTTGAAAATTGAAAGTTTTTGTTTACATGAGCTGTGACAAAACTCTATAATCTCTACGTACGATAAATTTTAATGTTTAAATTTTTACTTCCATATTTAATATTGTCTATAATAACATCTTAGGTAATTTTTTTAACTTTGTCGCAAGAGATTGATAACGCAAAAATATAAATAAGAATATGAATAAAATTTTCTTACAATTATGCATATGATTTTGTGCATACAATTAAATATTTGATATAATATTTAAGTAATTTAATATTTTAGTCCTCGACGGCCTTTGCTCAAAGTTCGATTTCTCGCCTTTCACTATGTTGCCGATGTAAAAAATTTTTCAGAATCTCTAATAAAGCAAATTATTAGTTTAAGAGTAGTTTATAATTCAAATGTTAGAATTTTCTTGCTTGACCCGAAAGTAAAAATGTTGCCATTTATGATTCTTCTTCTTTTTCAAAAAAAAAAAAAAAAAATCTAACAGTTTTTCATGCATTTCATTACTTTGACATGCTACGGGGCTACTTTGACTTAGGTCTCTTTATAACATTTGTGAGTTATAAGTGAGTTATTTGTGAGTTGTGTGACAATGACAAGAGTGATTATAAAAGTTAGAGGCAAACAATTAGAGACATATAAGCAATAAAAAGAAGGAACTCTACAAACTGCATTTGTTTTTCGAAGATTCTAGACACAATTTTATATATTATTAAATTCAAAATTTCACTTGAACTCCTTATGAAAAATGTGCTATTATTGTCCTTTTGTCCCATACAACAGCCATAACATACCAAAGATTAACTTTTTATTTTTTTAATAAAAATTTTACATAAAAAATTAATATACAGAGTGTCTCACGACGTTGGGCGTCTACTCATTTCTCAATAAATACTTATAGCATAGTATTGAAAATTTGGCAGCAAAGCAAAGTTTCGAGAAATATTTTTAGAATTTTCAAAATATTTCTTATTTTAAATAGAACACTTTATATTTTTTCACATTTTTGAATTCTGCAAAAAACATTTAAGTAACTTTTAACTGCAATTTTATTTGAAAAATGGCGAATGCAGAGTTAAAGTTAATCAGTAATAATGGCTAAAAGTCCTGAGATAGTAAATCACGTTAAAAAGTTAAACCGATTTTTTATAGCGTGTTCAAAAAATGTATTTGAAAACTGATATGAAAATGTTCTCAAAACCCAAAATTTTCATTAGTAATACCACGAGTAGATATGAAATTAGCGGGAATTTTGAGTGAGCGTTAGCAAACGAGTGGAAATTGTCACCATAACAAAGACGAGTATCTGAGATTAGAAAATTTCTATCAATTTCGTACTCACAAGTTGTATTTGGCTAGATAATTCAATGAACAAAAAATGGTAGAAATTTCTATGGGAAAATTTTAGCAGAATTACCACTACTGAAAATTGCCTGAGTTAATACATGAGTTAATTTGATTCGATGAGAAAATGTGAGATGAATTGTCAAATGAAAACTATTATATTTTTTATTATTAGATTTAGCTTCAAAATTAAAGACATTTGTGTATAAGGTTTTGTACACCCAAACCTCATGGTTTTTTATTTACTTGGAAAAAACTGTTTTCTAGCTAGTAAAATGTCATGTGCCAGATTTATTTGAAATAGCTTCCTATTTGCCAAAAAACGTTCACAATTGTATGAAAAATTACCTATGTTTGCTTTTTATCTTTTGAGGTGTAACAGACTTTAGTCTAATATAGCATTTTACTATAGAGAGAAAAGTTAAATAAATTAAATAAAGAAGAAACGATAAGGTCTAGGTATAAGAAATCTTATACAAAAATTTCTTTATTTTTAAAGCTGAACATGAATGTAGAAAAATATACTAGAGGTTTCCGATTAAAAATTGCAGCTATTAACGACAACTTTATGTCAGTTTTCAAATATATTCTTTGAGGTTTACTGTACAAAGTGTTGCATTATAAAATGCTAAAAGATTGTTTTGAAATAAGAAGTCGTTTAGTCGTAATTACTGATTACCTCTAATTTTGCATCTACCATTTTTCAATTGAAATTGCAGATGAGTTTTAAAAAATTATTGTTCTAATAAAAGTGACCTAGATTTTGTCGCAGAATTAAAAAATGTGAATAAAATAGAATGTTTGATTTAAAATAAGAAAGTTGAGGTCACTTTCGGTATAACCAAAAATGTCAGATTTTTGCTAATGTTTTAGTCGAATAGAACATGTCGGAATAACAACAGTTTTCAAATATTCAGTGATATGCTATCAGAGTTTTTGGAGTTATGGATAAACGCCCGCTGTCGTGGGACAGCCAGTATAGTTTTGACAGAATGGTGCTTTTTTTCATGCAGCAAATGAAATAGTGCACATTTTGAAAGCGAGATTTGTGATCAAATAATTCTATAAAGAATTGTCGGTAACTGATCGCATGGATTGTGCGACTATTGGAAAAAAGCGTTTATGAAAATTTATGAAAAATTTTGCAAAAACATGCTATCATTCCAAGGAAGTAGAAGAGTCATTTGCCTGAAATTATTTTTATTATAAATGGCAACATTTCTATCTTTAAATGAAAGAAAAAAAATATTAATTAGAGAGTTTAAGATGTTTTATGAAGAAAACAAATCGAAAGGTCAAATTTCTCTAAATCTTACTAAATTCAGGGCGAACTAGAATTTCTTGAGATACTATTTTGAAAATATTTATTACATATACATAATATGTATAGAAGATTTTTACTCCTATTCAGTAACTCCCCACATTCTGTAATGTTACTGTTAGATTGTTATCTCCATAGAAATAATTGTTGCATAGATATAAAAACTTAACAGTAACATTACAGAATGTTAAAATTACGGAATAACCTCATTAGTTTAATTCACGTAGTTTACAAGGACTAATAAAAATTCTTATCAAATTTGTGATGCAACCAATATTACTTGTAGTCCGAATTTCTGGACTTTAATGAGTGTAGTACTTAGTTTTAGGTAGTATGAAATTAAAATTAAAGGTTATAATTTTTGAGTGTTATTTTGCACTGAAAAAGGTAATTAACACTTTGTGCCTACAATAATTTTTCTTTAAGGTATTGCAACATTTTGAAGAGAGTCTGCAGTCAAATTTATAAAAAATACAAATACAAGACTGTTGAAATATAATTTGAAACTCAGCCAGTTTGAAATCTGCTCTCAGCATTTTTAATGTTAGGAACAAGAGCTTTTAAAAACAATCATTCATTAAATTATCAATGAATTTTATCTTATCATCGATTTATAAAAAATAATTTTATGACTAATATAAAATGCATTTCGAGTGTTCATATAGACAAATGTTCAAGGATTTGACAGAAATTTGAAAATATTCTAGATTCATTCGATTCAATCACTGAGGTAAATTGAAATAATAACCAGAATTTTGTCTTCTTATATTCATTTAATAATAATTTAAAAAAAAGTTTGTCTTGAAGTTTTTCTAGATTGGAAAAAATATTATTACAATCGGATTGAATATCTTCAGTTTGTTTGACTTAAATAGTATATTGTGATATAAGAGCTTAATGAAGTTTTTCTAGCACGCAAGCGCGGTTTAAGGACATAAAGCTTGCAGAGTGCTTCTTAATGCTGCAAGTGCTAAAAAGACTTGATTATGCTCAAATATCATACGATATTTTGCATGCTGGGAATTTTAATTAAAACCTGAAGAAATCAATAGGCACGTTATTATAGAGATAATATACCTATAAAGACTTTATACTGAACTTAGTTGCTCATGGCTTAGTAACTACATTTTATGAGCACATGTACTAATAAGATCCGATTCTACACGCTTTTTAGTATCAAAATTTGACATTGTGATGCAACCAACATAAAAAACATATTACTCAGATGTTTAATTAAAAATAGAAAGATTTAATGGAGTCAGTTATCCTTGATCTCATAGCATATGCAGAAATCTGTTTTGTTCCTAACTTGTCATAAGTTTCTTGAACAAAGTGACAATGTAGATCATCTTAGGTCATTAAATTGTAATATGTGATGCGTGGTAAATTACCAGTGCTCATGCAAATCTGAAGAGGGTAGAGTGACATTACAATTCAACAGCAAGTTCTCTCCACATAAATGTGAAGTTCATTTTCAAAATAAAAATATAATCACATTTATTTCGAAATGAAATCAAAAACATGTTAGTAAGTTAAGTTTTAGAGTATAAAGCTTCTAAATTTAAGCTCTAAGACCTTGAGTTGTTTTTTCACGTTTTATCCCAATAAATCCTTCCATTTATTAATCAACCCCATCAAGTGCCTTTCCATGACGAAGTTGCCTGAAACGGAAAGCCCTCATGGACCGGGCCATAAATTAGTCCGATATTGAATTTCTTAGGGTAGGGTGGTGTACATATGAATGTATAATGCGTGTGCAGATGTAGCATTGTTCAGTCCTTAATGTGGATTATTGATTCCATTCCAGATCTCGGTTTGTGCGTGTGTGTGTGAGCTCTGCTATTAGTGTGCCCAAGCGGCAGCAGCCGCCCCTGAAGCAGCATCCCTCGGACATCCTCTCAGCCACCCCCGGTCCGTGGTGGAATCGCCGCCGCCGAAGCTAGATCTAGTAGTTGTGTTGTTTCCTTACAAGGGTTGCGTGGGAGGATGTTAGAATGTGGTTAACACGCACGTGCTACTGGACCTGCTTCAGCCTTTAACCCTTCACCACACACCCCGCTTTCCCTCTTCGATTTAATGTAGTATGTATATGCAGGGTTCGACTCCGATGCCTCCGATGACTATGGAAATTCGCAAAAGCTCGATGACGATTTGGTTAATCGTACCGAAATGTAGGTATTTGCGTGTGATAGTTAAACAGAGAGGGGGATGAGAGTAAAGGATTCTGCAAGAAATTTTTCTTCGACCTCCTTTGGGGATGTGTGGAGAGGAAGTGGACGAGAGGAAAGGGAAACTTACAAGCTGAACTAATTTAGAGGCTGCGGTCGGGGGGATAATCGCCAAAATAATTTTCATTTCGACACGGATAGGGTGGTGGCTAAGATATGCTATTATATATAAAATAGATTAGCAAAAAAAATTGTAATTGTAATTGTAATTGTATTTTTTTTTTCAGACTGATTTGTTTTGAATTTCTTAACATTAATTTTTGCTCATCTAAAGCATCATCTGATTTATGTCGCTATTAATAATTCAAGGACAACAGAATCCTCCAAGATTTGAAAAATGTTTTCACAATATTTTCTCTAGATTAAAATGTACATACTTGAAGGTTTTGTGTTTTGTGCTAAAATAAGTATAACTAAGTTTATCAAAATTTTATTCATTAAACTTTTTGAATATTGTTTTTAAATACCATTGTCAACATTTCATGAATTTCAGCTCTCACTTAATATTCAAACTATCATAACTTTTTAAAAATTATAAATTACTATGATTTATTTTGAAACGAGCGAATCAGTTGCGTGACTGAAAACTTTTATCGACCAGTTATAAACAAATTAGTTCTATTTTAGATAATTCATACTAACTAATACATAAATGAAAGAAAGGGGAATAAACAAGTAGGAATTTTAATTAAATAAATTTATTGTTAAATTCAAGGAGTTTTATTTTCTTATACCAATAGCCTTAAGCTTTGACCATTACACTCCATTTTTTTTTTGCTTGACGGAAAAACCCTGGAGATGGAAAATCTCAGTCTCATCTCCGAGTATTAATTAATTTTTAATGTACTTCACATTTTCTTCTTGTCTAGTGAGAAAAGGTCGTCTTTTTTATTTTTTTGTCCTCCTCACACTTCCTTTATTTTTCTTAAGTTATGAATTCTTAATAAGATTGTAAAACAGATTATGAAGATGCTCGTCATTTTATGTTGACAAACACTGACTGATATTCTTGTATGCTGCATTCACAGAAAATATAATTACAAATAGAAAAATTTTATTAACCTACATATTAAGTTCTTCTATGACACTACTCACAAAAAAATAATAATCAAAATTAGAACTACATTTTTCTTCATAAAGTTTTTCATAGAATCAAGCAAATGTGCACTTATTTGTTGTAAATTGCTAATATTTTTATTTATTGTCTGTGGATGATTTTATGATCTGTCATAATAAAATTTGAATTTTCCATTGGGGGTGTAACTCAGTGGTAGAGTGTCTGCTTCGCATGCTGAAAGTCCTGGGTTCAAATCCCAGCTCCTCCAAATATTTTAGCTGAGTATACATCAAAATGTTATACAGTGCGATCAACAATGGAGTCTGTTGGCGGCACTGCACAATGAGATAGTTTGCGGTTGTGTCTTTTGACAGTTTTTTGACAAGCGTTTTTGAAATTGATTCCAAAGATCAAATTTTTCTTTCAAATTTCTTCTGAATTGCTTTGACAGTGGAACCGGAAATCTCGAATCGTATTTTTGTTGTATCTTCATACGTTCTGTAATTGGTATTTATCAAAATTCTTAATCCTCTTAACCTAACCTAAAATTTTTTGACACTGACGTTTCGAAATTGTATCAGTCATGATTATCCTGTGTACGAATTGTAAAGAAAAAAAAACATCTATATTTTTCAATTGTTTTATTGCCAATTATTGCTTTACATTTCATAGATTATAAGAACAACCATAAAAAAGAAAACGTAAAATTAAAATAATAGTAATTTTCGAACCCAGTGTGCGAAGACAATATTCACGAGGGAGGTTCGAATAATATTTTTTGAAACGAACATTTATTTTTTTTTTATTAAAAAATTTGCGTTGCGTCATTAGTAAACACAAAAAAGTCTGAAAATATCAAATGAGTCAACTGACAGTTTTTCATTTGACAGTTGTCAAAGAAGGTATTTAAATACGGATTTCTTTTTATTGCTTCAGTATTTGCGACATCTGAATTGGCAAAATGGCAGTTTGTTAACCAGATTTCATTTTTATTAAGTTTGATTATTTCTGGAATGGCCAGAAAGGCAAGTGTTTTTTGCAAAACTTTGCGCACTTGTGTGCGAATTCTACATTCCCAGTTGACTGCTGCGTTCGCAAAATGTCATTATGAAGGTTCACGCTCAATAAAAGTAAATAATAGAAGTTTTTTTGGCTTAAATCTGATATCTGAAAACCACCAAAAATTGTAAACAGCAACATTTCGAAAAGCTACAAATTTAAATGAATTGTCAGAACTGCCATAAATTTTTAGATAAAATTTAATCATAATTTGATTACTTTTTCTTCCAAAAACTTTTAGGTTGGGCTTTTTTAAGCTGTGTTTACGATAGGAAACAGCAAAGATTATTTACATAGCTAAAAAGTAAATATAGATTTGGTTATTTCTATTAGACGAGATTGGACTATAGAAAGTGTTTAAAAAGAATAATAATAATAGGGTATTAATTGAAAACGCCGCAAGCGATAACTTTGTTATTTATTGTCAGATTTCAATAAATTATATATTAAATTAAAAACACTAAAAACTAGGCAAAAATAATATTTTTTTGATTCATTAGTTAACCGTAAGCAACAGTCAATTTTGTTTTTTCAATTATCACTCTATGATATTTTCTAAGTATTTAAGAAACCTAAATTTTTCTGCTTTTGGAAACTAAATTTTTTTTATTTACTAATTGATAATTTTTTTCAAAAATCAATATTAAAATTGTTTGTTCCAAAAAATCAAGTTCACAGGCTATACATTTATTTGAAGAAGTTTTCTAAACCAACTATTACGCATAAGGTAGCTACCATAATTACCATCACTGAAAATTCAAAAAACCTTAGTTATGCGGCTAGGTTCTTGGAGTATAGGTGAACTTGATTTCTCAAAACAATAATTTTGAAAATTGATTTTCGCAAAAATTTACTATTAAAATCAAATATAATTTAAGTGGTCATACTTGGAATGATTACATTGTTCCGAATAAATGAAAAAACTATGCAGTATCATTATAAAAAACAAAGTTAATGATTACCAACATTAGATTAACAAAGGCAAAAAATTTCAAAATAGTTTAGTTTACAGTTTTTTAGCAGCCTTATCATCTGATGTATCATTTGTCAAACAGCCTTTGACAGACATTTATTACCTATTTATCAAATAGAAACAGACAAAAAATAAAGTTACATAAGTTTTTATTTTCAAGAAGTCACGACTTCCTTCAATGATGTTCGAACACTTTCTAGAACCTCTTCGTTGGCTCAAATTTGCTTAGTTTTTGAATTAATTTTTGCTGCAATTTTTGAAGATTTTTCATAGACTCTGGAGGTTTGTACATTGGTGCCATGGACTGATACTATAAAATATTGAAAAACAAAAAACGAAATCTGATGGAGTTAAATTAGATAATCTTACAGATCATAACGCCAATTCAGCCTTTAGATTAACCTCTCATATCTCCGAAGCTGTACGTTTGCGGACCCATGTTTATTCAGACTTTTCTACTTATTTTGATCTTTATTATTTTCCTCTAAATTATTTTACCATCTTTTTTGAACACCTTGTAGTTAAAAGCTGTTATAAATCAACAAACTTTAAATCGACTTTTTTATGGTAACGACACACATCAATAACAACTAAAAATTCCCTAATCTTCGAATTTGTAATTTTTTTTTCACTTCAAAAAGCAGAAAAAATTGCATAAAAAACTTGTTTCATGTGTTAATTCTAGCACTTGGCTTCTACAAAACTCGCGCTATTCGTCTTAAATATTTTGTTATTCTAAATGAAAATATTTAAATTTCTTGCTTTTCTAGATTTGTTGAGATATTTAATTGATGGACTATCTTTCTTTTGAAATACAAGAAGTCGTCGATGTTTATTGCCCGAAAAATTTCGGAACGAACTGAAATTGATAAATAGAGGGTTTAGTAAGAGTAGAAAAAGTGAAACTTTCCAAGTCACTAGTTTTCATATATCACTATAGATTGTTACAAACTGCTAAATGTTTGCTAATGCAATAACTACAGCAAAATTAAATTTGAGTATAGATGTGGATTTATCTCTAGTTAAAATTCGCGAAGATAATAAAGTATGCGTCGTGTTGTAATACTTTTCGTAGGGTCGTTTCCCTTGCCTCGACCGGGGCCACAAATCAGATACACATACTTAATAAAGTTCTTTGCAACTTCTTAAGTTTCCAAACTTAAGACTCACATAATACAGTTGAACATTTAAGCTTTGGCCGCTCAAGTCTGCTCGGCACACGTGTGCTTCCCCGTATATAAATCGTAAATAGGAAAGAAAGAGATAGTCAAAAAAAGTGCAAAAGAGATAGACGACAATATGAAAGATTGTGCAAAATTAAGGCTTCGACGCTCATTAAAAAGAGAAAGAAAGAAAGAAAGGGAGAGGGGAGGGCGTCCGTCTCTGATTAGTTACTGTAATATAAGAATATACGCAAGACTTGATGAGTGTGGAAGAATGCGAGAGAAAGGAATAGAGTGATAGGGTAGTAAAGGGTAAGACAGAGAAAGTCGACGAAATGAAGAAATTCTATCTACATTTGCCAGCGAAGTTTTCTTTGGGCTGTCATGCAAAAACCTCCTCCATCCAACAGCGCGGAGGGGAAGTTTCAACCCCTTTACAATGCAGAAGTGGAGACAATAAAAGTAATTCTTTTCTTTACATCTTACTTCATAGATTGTGCACTCTGTACTCGCCTTTAATTGTAATTTTGAAAGGCCTCTCTTATCACTTTAAATTTCGACGATTTCGCTTTGATGTTAATTTGGCTGATTTCAGACGCTCGGAGAGGAATAATTAAGAAAAACTCGCTTGAGGGGGAGGTGATATCATCCCATATACCCACCCATTCTATCCATAAATACGCGGAATCACAAGCAAAAGCGATAATTCATGTGGGAATTTCAACAACACATGCTCGTAAATTGGCTGCGACGAGACACTTGAGGGCAAGTTTTTAAGGGGTGAATATGTGCATCTTCTACGTCTTAAATTTCTTTCATTAACAATAAACTTATTGATATTTTCAGTTCTCTTCTTCTTATGGAAATATCAAAGAAACCGAATTGAGTAGTTTATGTAAAAAAGCGATTGACTTTTTAAGCAAAAAATTAGTTTTTCGAAAGACTTAGTGATTGAAATATTTACTCTAATTGTTTTGAATAAACATGCTTTTCTCAAACACTCTCTACACAAAAACTGAGATTGAAAAAATTGAATGATGGAGTAAATCTATAAAGTCCATAAACAAAATGTTTAAAAATTAGTGTTCCGAATGATCCCACTAAGTTTGCAGCGTTGAGCTACTACCAGGACTACCTGTATATTTTCATAATTTAAATAAAAAAAAACGCTGAATATTTTTGCGTTAATAAAATATTGGTAGCTTGAGACCTCCGAGAATGCTAATCTCGAGGTCAAAATTCGCTCATTTTGATCGATGGAGATATTTCACGACATACATTGCGGCATTTTTCACGGACTGATGATCATAGTTCAAGTTTTTTTGGAGGCGGTAATAGAATGATCTCTATTGTAGAGTCGAGGGTGCAATAAATGAAGCGTGCAAGCAGATCTCATTCTTAGTTTAGCGGAGGAAAAGAGGGAGAAGTGTTGAGGAATTTAGTTCGAGCGTAATCTCTAGGTCAGTGTTTGAAAGAAATATTCAAGACAAAATAAACGAAACATTTTTTGTTAGAAAATTCAACAGAACGCGGGAATTCTGTTTACTTTGACTGGAAGCTGACGATAAATATTTATTGTCTTATGCTGTATAATAAATCTTCGTATATTTTATTGTACAATAGTTCTTAAAAGGATGATTTTTTGTACTTAAACTGGTACGTAAAGCTCAATTTTACAGTGAAATAAAATGCTAACAAGAAACTGTACGAGGCATTTAGTTGGAAAGAAAATAGTACTTATAGTTTACGACAGTTAAACTTGAGTCAAATTGTCTCTTTGTTTTAAACCTAGTGAAGTGCATGCCCGGAAAGTAGTTGTTTCGGATTCTTATTATGTGTATATTTGTTAGTGAATCAACTGTCTTTGGTTATGCTTCGTTCACCCTACGCTAGATGTCGCCGTTAAAAAATCTCTCCACATTCGGGCCACTGTACACGTACGAGCGCAGTCAACTTTCTTACCCAACCCCTTAAATCTCCCCCACCTCCTGCCATTAATACTTCTTCAAAGCACAAACTCGCATTTTAATCGATTTCATTTGCGCATGTGAGCCTGTGGCAAAAACTCTACCCTCTAACTTGGTGACGTGAGGGGTGCGGGCTGTGTCTGAAAACTAAGCATCCTGCGGGGGGACGGTGGCGGCGGCGTTCGGACGGCGGCGGCACGAGGGGAGAAAGAAACGGAAGAGTGCGCGTGAATTAAGCAAAGACGCGCTCTTTACCTCATTTGCATTCTTTCTTGTTTCACTTATGTCTTGAGGGTGGGGACCGATAAGGGAGGGATGCGACCACCACCGTCGTCGTCCTCGTAGCCGCCGCCACGTCGTATGTGGGCTGAGCTGAATTTATAATTATTCGTATGTTGGAGTTTTTTTCCTTAGTTATATTCCTTCGAGAAAACTCAAACTCTTGTTTAGAAGAGGGTGGCTCGAGGCGGACAGATTTAATTACTTTAATTAAGAAAAAGCACTCGTCGAACAAAATTTTATACAACACATACTTGCGAGATGGAAATTGGAATCGGTGGCATATTAACATCTAAGTGCACACAAACTCATTAAAATCGACGAAACCAACAACAACTAATAAGAACTAATGATCCAATGAAGAAGCGAGTGAGGTAAATGTAGCGTTATAAGAAACGAGAGGGGATGATAAAAATAACTAACGCTCTCGTAATTAAAAAAAAAAAAAAAATGAAACACTCTGGGTTTATGCACACGATTTTTTTAAAACGTTAAATCATCTGACACTCTCCAAAACAGATAAGACAATAGAAGCTAATTTACTGTTTATCTCAGTTTAAAGAGGGTGGACTCGGCACTAAACGAGGGTGAGAATTGTCCAGACTTGCAATACTGCATCTGATAAAAACCATTCATTTAAATAATATATCTAAAATAACATATAGGACTGAAGATGTTCGATCGAAACATCTTGGCCCTAAATACACAATCCACTTTCTATATTCTATTTTCTGTTTTGTTTTTCTATTTTCTTCTCCGACATTTGTCTTAGGCAAATAGGTTGGCCTTGCATTTTTGTACATACATACGTATCCAACGAACCGAGTCCGGGAGGGACGGTGCACTGTTTCCGGTTCCGGGCCGATGTTTCCGGTGGCGCCGTCTTCCGCCCTACCTTCTCTGATTGAATGTATCTTCGTGTTATTCGAACGTTTATTTCGCTGTCATCGCCGCCGCTGATATTTTTACGTTGTTTGTTTTATCGATTCGGATTTGCGCTTGTTTTAAAGAAGGAGGTGGAGGAGGAGACTAGACCACGTGCTTTTTGTAAACACATGACTATTTTTTTATAGAAAATAAGTAAATCCCGTCATAAAAAATCGATTCTATTTTTGTTTCTACATTCGAAGACGTCAGAAGACGCAAGAACGAAACAATTGTGTGATGATGGTTTAATAAAGACGCAAGAAGCCTTCTTCTGCACGAGATGAATTAAATTTCTATCATTATAAATTCCAGAACCACTTCACTTCGACCCTCCATCTTCTCGAGCTCTCTTTTTTTATTCTCTCATCTCTTTATTTTGTTTCTTTTTCTTTTCCGATACGTTATTGATTTCGTTTAATGAGAATTAGAAGTAAAATATTTTCTTTGGGTTCAAATTTCTTTTTGAGTTATTTATAAGGAATTGCCAGTAATTAAAATGAAATAATTTCCAATTACTTGTATTTGAATAAATACTTAAGATTCAATTTGAGAATTTTATTTACTTAGATTTCCATGTATATTCTTAACTTATATTGGTCACTAAGTAAACTCAATAAGTCCTTAAGCAAGTCAATGAAGTTTAAAATTAATCATCAGTTAAATATGTATATTTTTTTTCCTATTCCAAACTATAAAGTAAATTTATTGAAACGTTTATTTAACAACCCCTTCCTGCCTTCGTTGAACATAGCAGAAAGTTAGCAACACAAATAAATTGCATCTTACTTATACCTGCACTCTTTTCATTTAGCTCTCGCGAAAATCTGTTTGAGATTTAGTTTTCTCCAAGAAATATGTTGTTTACTCTCATCCGAGTAATTAGTAGGCTGGCCTAGGGGCAAAGTACGAAAGAGTCCTGCTGACTGCTGCCAATGGAGAAATTAAAGTTAAACGAGAACCTCTCCTAGATAAATATGTATAAGAAGGTGTATGCGCCCCGTTAATTACTGCCAATGCTCTGCGACCGATTTAATGAGTTTATCCGGGGGTGGCAACAGAATTTCTTTGCTGACTTCACTATGAACATATTTTATTCTGTTGAGTGGGATTTAAACTGTGGGTGTTTTTACAGATCAAACTATAACATGAGTTAATTTTTTAAAACGATTAAATTATTAATTTTTTAGAAAATTCTGTAACTATTGTTTTACAGAAAAAGTGTTATAGATAATAATAATTATCGATTTCATTTAAGTTATTTTGATCAATAGAAAAGACAGAATAATGCTAAATCACATAAATTAAAAAAAAAAAATAACTATTAAATAAGATTGCGAATATACAGGCAGTCTCAAAGAGTTGGTAAAGATTTTATTGACTTTCAAATATTCCAAATTTATTCAGAGAAATCATGGATGATTATTTACTGCTTCATCTAAAATTATTTTTCATTATACAAGGTCACAGTAATGAGTTTTGACATGAACTTCAATTTTTTGTAATGCAACGTTAAATACGTTTTTTTGTCTTACTCGCTATAGCTTGTAATTTTGATGATTTTAAAATAGCATTCAATTTTTATCAGTTGATTCTCTTTAGCTTTCGACATAATTTTTTTTTTAGAAAATGTTGAGAAAATTAATTTCAGAAATGTTCATTTTGGCAAATTATCTAAAACTAAAAAATAAAAATTTTAATTTTATCACTTCTGCATCTGCATATGAATAGTTTACTAAAACCATCTTTTTTTTTTAAAGAAAATTTCAAAGATAAAATTAAAGCCGCTGCTTGTGCTAGGCATGTTTGCTTCTATGGTATAGGTCTTATAATGATTTGTTATGTGTGGTTCTAGTTTGACATAGACTTTTCAATGTAGCTTTCAGCTGCTGTTCTAGATTTCCATCCGCCATGCCACTTTAGACATGTTAGTTCAGCACCTCCGTCTACCAGCAGTGTGGCGGAGGTCCGCAATTTTAAAAAATTCGCAAATGTCATTCCTGTGAATTCCTATCACAGCTTTTTGGCATTTTCTGTTTTTGTATTTTACAAACAATTGCGAATCCTTCATCTCTTTTGGACGCAAAGAAGCGTATTTTCTGTGAATTTGAAAAAACTTCTCGCCCACAATTGTGAAGGATCGATCTTATATGTTTTAGAATATAGAATTTTGATATGCAATAAAGTTTACATATTTTCAATGTTTTGAATTTTCTTATTTACGAGTTCATCGCAGCGACACGCTTCTAATACACTAATCACTAAAATTACCTACAAAAAGGATTACTGTAATATTGCTTATATTAATAAATTACCTAGATTGCCAAATAAATTTTATCTGGAACATCAGACAAGAATTTCTTTCTTTGTCATAACTTGCGATTTTTTAGAAAAATAGACCTCATTTAGTTTCTTTAGATAAGTACGTAGTTCATGAATCTGCTGATGTCTACTCCATGCTTAATATTCAAAAGTGATTTGATCGTGGACTACTGTGACTACATAGTCTTCATCTTCACCTCAGTTGTTAAATGAGAAAAATATAAATAATTTTTCACATTTTTCTCACCGCACTATCGAATGAATTTTGATGATTTTTTTTGCTGGACTTTAGGTGCCAAATTATTGACAACTTCTGAAGCGGTCTCAACCACATCTGGAGGCAAAAACTACAGAATAATTACTTCCATTTGAAAATATTTCTAGAATATTTGGTAAAACTTACAAAATGCAGCCAAGTTTTGTGTATTTTTTTCTGGTTGTTTATACGTTGTTACCAGAAAAATCTCTCCTAGACCAAACTAAAATAATCACTTAAGCACTATACCCGGGTTTAAAATTACTCAAATTTTCAATTAATGCTGGATTTTTTATCGACGTTTATAAAAAATAGCGTGAATTATTATGTAGTGACTTTATGTAGCTCGGCTGGACCTATTTGCCTTGCAAGCTCGCCAGTTAAACTCCAGCCTTGCTAAATAAAAGTTCACTTTATCTCCTAATAAGATAATATACTAATGTTGCATCGTTAGGACATCCTATATTTTACCCTATAACTGTTCTAAAGAAATGGATGTAATTTCTATCTATATAAGTCATTGTCAAATGCTTCAACGAAATAAATATTCCTTCGTTTTCAGTCATTTCAGAGATTGTTTATCTAATTCTAATCAAACAAAGTAAAGCATCAAACGATTTTATGTTACAGATTTTGTTCCGTCATTTGCTGAAATGACAGCTATTACATTTTTCCATAAACGGACAATCATAATTGTTTTATAATAAATTTAATCCTCCGAATATTTTTTTCTCAAATAAATTTTTGCTTTCTGGAAAAATTATGAGAATGTAATAACTGACCTATAATAAATTTTAAGTCATTTCAGCAAATAACTAAAATAAATAAAATCGTTTGATTGTTTTGCAGGGAATACGGACAACAATGACTCAATGACTACGACATATATACAAGATATATAGACTTGTGGTATCAGCAATAAAGACAGTAAAAAAACAAAAAAATTAGGTCTTTTGTTCGTCGTTTGCTAGATAACAAAAGTTTTAGAATGACCAATCCCAGAAGCTTTTGCTCAGGCATAGCGCTTACAGTTTAATTTAATCGTTTTAAAAAATTCTGTAGCTATTGTATTACAGAAAAAGTGTTATAGATAATAATAATTATCGATTTCATTTAAGTTATTTTGATCAATGGAAAAGACAGAATAATGCTAAATCACATAAATTAAATAAAAAAAATAACTATTAAACAAGATTGCGAATATACAGGCAGTCTCAAAGAGTTGGTAAAGATTTTATTGACTTTCAAATATTCCAAATTTATTCAGAGAAATCATAGATGATTATTTACTGCTTCATCTAAAATTATTTTTTATTATACAAGATCACAGTAATGAGTTTTGACATGAACTTCAATTTTTTGTAATGCAACATTAAATACGCTTTTTTGTCTTACTCGCTATAGCTTGTACTTTTGATGATTTTAAAATAGCATTCAATTTTTATCAGTTGATTCTCTTTAGCTTTCGACATATTTTTTTTTTAGAAAATGTTGAGAAAATTAATTTCAGACATGTTCATTTTGGCAAATTATCTAAAACTAAAAAATAAAAATTTTAATTTTATCACTCCTGCATCTGCATATGAATAGTTTACTGAAAATCATCTTTTTTCTAAAAAAAAGAAAATTTCAAAGATAAAATAAAGCTTTTTCAGGTTATATTTTTTAAAACATTCATATGTAATACGATAAGTAATCAATTTTATGCTGATTATTTTTGTGGTGATCTTACGGATGTTTACGGCGCTGGAACATGAATTTGACGAGTGCTTGCACGAGTCGAATTCGGAAGCGCCGTTATACATGAGTAGCAGCACCGGAAAATGATCTGCAGAACATTGGATTTGGTAGATTTAATAAATCAAATCTCTTGAACCCAAATGAAAAATTTATAATTCAATTGCTTTATGTTAACTATGTTTTAACAACTATCTGATAACTGTCATAAGTGTCAGAAAGCTTTCTACACAAATTGCTTTCAATACATTTATTAACTGTTAAGACTCTCAAAATCTTGTTGCATTACGATGTTAAGTAAAGTGAGATGATTTGGCAATAACATTGATGAAGATTATTAATGCTGTAAATAAAGCTTCAATAATGATTTTCATTTGTTGAAATATTCACTCTTACGACTAGTAAAATATTCGATCGAATTATTTAGGTTTTTCCATTTGTTGAAAAACATTGAATTACAGATGAATTGAATAGTCAGTCAAATACAGAATAAAATTTTTTCTCGTAGTGTTTATCTAAATTAAAAAAAAAAAAACATTTTTCAGTATTCTACATATGCTTAACATAATTGTATTAGTTACATTAATTAATGAAATGAGAAAAGTCAACAATTAATTGAATGGGAACACAAATGTGTATAATATGTAAATGCATAAATGATTCTCCAAATATTGTATCATAACGCTTTAATAATTTCAGTCACATTAGCAAAATAAATATTCACTCACAATAGATTTAATTTAATTTTTATAGAAAGACTGAGTTGACAGAAAATAAATCAATTTATGTATTAAAGACATAATGCAGAATTTTACAAACGCAGTGGAAATCAGAAACAGAATAAAAAGTGAAAAAGACGTTTTACGTACTGTCTTTGGAAAATAAAAACAATAATTATCTGAACACTTTATTACGATAATTTATACAAAATGTTATATTATACAAAAAAAACCTACTATTTGAGAATTGAATTGAATGAGCTTTTGAATAACACCTGAAGAAAACAGGTTTATTTTTTTATAATCAAATATAAACTGATTTATTTAAAATGAAGAAGAGCTGCAATAGACAAAATACATTTTTGATATTTTTTTGGAAAGAAATATAAAAAACGTGTTTGTGTGATTTTGGTATTACAAACAGGGTAGTGAGTTGCTCAACGAAAAATTTATTTTACAATAAAAATTGATTTTTTCTTATAATAAAGTTTGCAAGTATTTATATGTTTAAGCAGCTATTATTGTTTTTGAATATTTGCTTTGCTTTGATCATTTTGATTAGTGTTTATTAAAGTTTGTTGTCAAATGTGTAGAATAGTACAACTACAAAATTCCTTCACATTAAAAAAATTAAAACTTCTCTGACACTTGATGCAACTTGTAGACAGCACTTTGACATAATCATTTTTCAACAATTTATTTCCCAAAACTTGCTCTAGAAAACTTTTTAACTAATTTTGAAAAAAAAATAGAATTGCATATTCATGGACATGACCACTCTCAACACCTAAAGCTTTACTTACAATTCTAATAATATAAATGACGATTATCTGTCAACAAAGTTTTTTACAACTCGACACACTGAACTCAGTAAATTTTCATTCCTGCGACCGAACTAAAGTGCTAAAGTGCAAATTTTTCAAGCTTCTCAAAATAGGTTTTTTACTCCTTCATTCCTATTTTATGTGTTCATATTTCAGTTATTAAAAGAGATAGAGCAACGGTTAAATGGGGAATGTTTTGCAGAATTTAATGCTCAAAATTAATCTCACTTTAAATTCATTCTGGTTCTCCTCAGTTTTGAAATATTTTGAAAAAACTAAAATTTGTCAATTTTCATTTTTCTCAATTTCTCGATAACGCTTCCTGTGACGTTTTTCAAACTTCTACATTGTAAAGACACTTTTTTATGACAAGTTTATTAGTGCTAACAAGAAGCCTTAATTCTCATTTGTTTCCGAGTTAGTAACGCTATCTTTCATTTTCGTTATGGAAGCCATATTGGATTTTTAATTAATTAAATAGTCCTTAAAAAAAGTTTCTCAAAAATGTATGACATGTCACTTAAATCTCAATTTCTACATGAAATATTAGCAGAAAATAACTTTAACATTGATGCAAAAGCAGTAGGCTATGAAATTTTTGCGTCATTGTTAAGCAAATGATAAGCTAAATATGTTTCTGTCGTTTGTTTGAAACTGTGTGCATAAATTATTAATAATTAATCACTTTTAAAATAATATTAATGATAATAACTAACAGACAAAGTCTTACATCTCAAACCAAAGCAACTTTTACATGTCGACAGTAACATTACTTATCATTTGCTTAACAATGACGCTAAAATTTCATAGCCTACTGATTTTAATCAGTGTTGAATTTATTTTTTGTTAATATCTCTTGTAGAAATGGAGATTCAAGTCACATGTCATACAGTAATCAAAAATTTAATATCACCCCCATAAAAAAATAAAAGTTAAGCCTAATAACTCAGAAACAAATGAAAATCGAAAGTTCCCGCTGACACTAAAATATTTGTTTCAAAAAAATTTCTCAATAATAAAGTGGTAGCATTAGACGTTATCGAATTATTTATGATAAATAAAATCGGAAAATTTCAGTTTTTTCAGTAAATCTCAAAACTGAACAAAATTTGATTGAATTTGAAATGAAATTTGTCTTAAGCATTAAATTCTGAAAAATATTCTCTATTTAACCGATGTTCTATCTCTTTCAATAATCGAGATTTCAATAGTGAGCATCGGAATATGGACACAGTGTATACAGAATGGCCCACGACTGCCTCACCACTGAAAACCTATACCGGTGTCTCTGAACACAAAGTTCCTTTGCACAAATGTTTTATCTTTCTGCTTTAGAAGATAAGACATTTTGAATGTTACCAATCATCTTGAGGACAAAGTACGTTACCGTGGAAACAGAAAAAAGTGAAACTTGAGTTATTTTTTTATTTCTTAGTATCGCTTTTACTGTAAGCGCTATGCCTGAGCAAAAGCTTCTGGGATTGGTCATTCTAAAACTTTTGTTATCTAGCAAACGACGAACAAAAGATCTATTTTTTTTGTTTTTTTACTGTCTTTATTGCTGATACCACAAGTCTATATATCTTGTATATATGTCGTAGTCATTGAGTCATTGTTGACCGTATTCCCTGCAAAACAATCAAACGATTTTATTTATTTTAGTTATTTGCTGAAATGACTTAAAATTTATTATAGGTCAGTTATTACATTCTCATAATTTTTCCAGAAAGCAAAAATTTATTTGAGAAAAAATATTCGGAGGATTAAATTTATTATAAAACAATTATGATTGTCCGTTTATGGAAAAATGCAACAGCTGTCATTTCAGCAAATGACGGTACAAAATCTGTAACATAAAATCGTTTGATGCTTTACTTTGTTTGATTAGAATTAGATAAACAATTTCTGAAATGACTGAAAACGAAGGAATATTTATTTCGTTGAAGCATTTGACAATGACTTATATACATAGAAATTACATCCATTTCTTTAGAACAGTTATATGGTAAAATATAGGATGTCCTAACGATGCAACATTAGTATATTATCTTATTAGGAGATAAAGTGAACTTTTATTTAGCAAAGCTGGAGTTTAACTGGCGAGCTTGCAAGGCAAATAGGTCCAGCCGAGCTACATAAAGTCACTACATAATAATTCACGCTATTTTTTTATAAACGTCAATAAAAAATCCAGCATTAATTGAAAATTTGAGTAATTTTAAACCCGGGTATAGTGCTCAAGTGATTATTTTAGTTTGGTCTAGGAGAGATTTTTCTGGTAACAACGTATAAACAACCAGAAAAAAATACACAAAACTTGGCTGCATTTTGTAAGTTTTACCAAATATTCTAGAAATATTTTCAAATGGAAGTAATTATTCTGTAGTTTTTGCTTCCAGAAGTGGTTGAGGCCGCTTCAGAAGTTGTCAATAATTTGGCACCTACAAAGTCCAGCAAAAAAAAATCATCAAAATTCATTCGATAGTGCGGTGAGAAAAATGTGAAAAATTATTTATATTTTTCTCATTTGGCAACTGAGGTGAAGATGAAGACCATGTGGTCACAGTAGTCCACGATCAAATCACTTTTGAATATTAAGCATGGAGTAGACATCAGCAGATTCACGAACTACGTACTTATCTAAAGAAACTAAATGAGGTCTATTTTTCTAAAAAATCGCAAGTTCTGACAAAGAAAGAAATTCTTGTCTGATGCTCCAGATAAAATTTATTTGGCAATCTAGGTAATTTATTAATATAAGCCATATTACAGTAATCCTTTTTTGTAGGTTGTTTTAGTGATTGGTGTATTAGAAGCGTGTCGCTGCGATGAACTCGTAAATAAGAAAATTCAAAACATTGAAAATATGTAGACTTTATTGCATATCAAAATTCTATATTCTAAAACATATAAGATCGATCCTTCACAATTGTAGGCGAGAAGTTTTTTCAAATTCACAGAAAATACGTTTCTTTGCGTCCAAAAGAGATAAAGGATTCGCAATTGTTTGTAAAATACGAAAACAGAAAATGCCAAAAAGCTGTGATAGGAATTCACATTAATAGCATTTGCGAATTTTTTAAAATTGCGGACCTCCGCCACACTGCTGGTAGACGGAGGTGCTGAACTAACATGTCTAAAGTGGCATGGCGGATGGAAATCTAGAACAGCAGCTGAAAGCTATATTGAAAAGTCTATGTCAAACGAGAACCACACATAACAAATCAGAATAAGACCTATGCCATAGAAGCAAACATGCCTAGCACAAGCAGCGGCTTTAATTTTCAAAACGCTAGAAAAAATAATTGTACTTTTAACTTAACTTTTAATAACGTTAATAATTTTAATCAAGTTTCCATAATATTTGCCGCCGTGGCTGCAAATGATTTTTGCTGAGTATAATCAGCAAAAGTGTGTCTTTGTTAACTGCAGAAAATCGCCACTTTAATGACGCTTAAAAAAAAATATACATTTTATGCCTGAAGATGTACAAAATTGAAAAAAAATTGACAAAAGTTGTAGATATCAATCTTCTGCATCATCTATAAATATTTTCAAATATACAGAGATGTTCACTAAAAAGCTCTAATATAAACTTATATTTTTTTCATTTTTTGATGCAGCTTCAAATTTGTATGAATCTAAATTAAACTTTTATTGCTCTTTGTTTTGAAATTATTCAAATTTTTTTTGGAAAAAACACCCACTTTTTGAAAATTTATGGCACAAAGACAAACAGATTTTAAAAGTGAGACATCTATTTTGGTTTTTTGCTACTAAAAGGTCTTTGGATTTTCTTTCTAAAAATAAGAACTCTCAAGAATCTACAATGAGTAATTAAAGAGATTTTAAGCCCTAAACTTCTAAATATCAAACTATTAGCTTAGAGTAGAGTTCTTATAGTGAAGAGTTGGGACACTGAATGTCAATTTTCTAATATTTTTTCATATGCGTCGACCGACGTGGTAGAAAAATAGAATTGGATAGAAGTCAGTGGCGTTTCGTTTAAATTTAACATACAATAAATTTAAACGGATTTATGCCAAATAATTTGAACTTTGTTTTGTGTCAATATGAACGGTTGTGCTGTGTTTTATTGTATAAATTCAGAACAGAATTCCGAGCTGTTTCCTGTGCCACGTTGTCCTGATGCATTGAATAAGTGAAAGGCATTTCTAAAACTATTAAATTGGAGAGTGGGTCAAAAAAGTAGAATTTGTTAAGTTGGTAAATAAGACTTCTTTCAGATTACTAACGTAGAAATCTTTTAGTTCTAAAATCTAGTCTTTTCTCAAAGCTATACTTTACGAAGAATCGTCAATTTCGTGATGGTGAAATATCAGAATTTCAGCCAATCTCTACCTTCACAGACAGCATTTTACTGAAAAATTCTCATTAGAATAAGAACTTTAGAAATTGACAGATGAATTTGATCAGTAAAAAGACTAAATTAAAAATTTAGAAAAGAAAGGAACAAGAAAATATAAAGTGTAAAGACAATAGAGAAAGTATTCAAAATTGAATTTGTCTACAATTCATCAAGATACAATTTTGTAATTTCTTGAAATTTTCCGTTATCACATTCAACAACTTCTACGAGAAAATTTATTCATATTCTATTTGTTTCGGGAGTTTTACAAAAAAGATTTGAATATCTTGAATCAAAAATTGACAATTTTATAGAGCAAAAATTATGCACTTTTTTTGATTTGACTGAAATCCACTTCTTGCGTTCCTGGGCCTAATTTAAGGGAATGTTATGTCAATTTGTTAAGAAAACAAGATTTCGAACCTCAAAATAAGTAAATTTGACATTAGTTGCCACGGAAAAATTTAATGAAAAAGGAGAGAACGTATATACCCTAAATACAAAATCGGCTTGGTTTGACGTTTATTGTCCCAACTCTCCAATATAGGAACTCTAGCTTAGAGTAGAAGTTACTATAGAAACAATTATCTGAATCATGAATCGAAATGCATTAAACTGAATTTTGTTTAAAATTGTTACCATAGTAATTATTAATGAAACAATAGTTGAATTTTTACAAAAATCAAAGTTGAATATTTGTAGGTACCAGAAAATTAATGTTTTCACTCGTAGAAAGAAAATTAAAAAAAATTCCAGATGCAAAATATAAAATTGAAGTGTATCATTAAAATGTTTGAAATTATTTAAATTTAAACAACGTCTTAATTTCTCTGACTTTTCGACTACGACAGAAAAATGTTATCATCTTTTTTCTTTTGACTAATAATAATTCCATCTTTATAAATTTTTCAATTTTTGTGTAATAGAATTTTGAATAAAGAGTATTTTTGTCAAAAAAGATTGTTTCAAAAACTATCAATAAAAGTTTAGTTTAAATTAAACAAAAATTAAAGGTACACCCAATTATGCAAAAAAAGTGTTTCATTTAAAAAAAAACCATAAGTTTATATTGTTACTGAACATCCCTGTATATGTAAAAATAACTGATAGTAAAGAAGACTGATATCTATAACTTTTGTTCGAAAAAGTTTTTGAAATTCATCCATTTTAAACCATAATGAACTTTGTTACAACAATAGCTGTCTGACAAAAAATAGGGTAAATTTTTATTCTGTAACCAACCTCTTTGTTCTTTTCTCATTTTCTATCTATAAACAGTTTCTGCTGTTAGACGTAGTAATAAATTGCTTTAATTTTTTTATAAATTGTTATTCTAATTCCAAAAAGTCCACTTTATATAAAAGCATCAAATTCCAATATGAATTTTTCGTCGGATGTATGCAGATAAAAATTAATTTTCATCTTGGTTGGTTATTTTATTGGAGGATGCTTCGCTCTCGGCTGCAAATATAAAATACTGCTGCACCTCTTCTCCCCCACTCGTGATGGTCGCGGTTTTAATTTACAATTTACAGGAATCTCATTAACCGGCTTCGCCTTAATATATTAGCTTAAAAAATAATTAACAGTCGCTGACGGTTCAAACGTCAACATTTTTGTTATGTTTGTAAGTAATAAGAAAAACAAGTAAAAAACAGGAAAAAGGTTGTCACTTTAACCAATATTCATTTGATTAATTAACGGTTCAAATTACTTCAATGTTGTATCAATTCTCCACTCCCTTATTGACAAGGTGAAATTTTATAATTTTGCATTTTTTACAGTGAACACTCTGTATGTTTGTATATTTATATGCAGATGTATTTTATTGGATATAACATTTTAAGAAAACAAACAGGATCGAGTGGTTGTTAGTATAGCGTACAATTAAAGTTTTCCTGGAATTTTCCGGAGGAAGCTCGCTTGACCGGATGAGGAAACAAAACCGCGCGTCGAGTGTCCTCAAATAATTTTAAAGTATGCAGTGAAATATGATCGTATTAATTCTAGTATACAATGGTAGAAATATAGTGAAGAGTGGTTTCTTTGTTTATTTGTGCAACCTTCGGGAAATTAGTTTTAATACGATGAAGGCGCGATTTATTCCACCCGTCTGATTCATATTTTTAAATATTCATCAATTAACTGAGTAGAAGGAAAAAGTGGAAAGAAAAAAAAAGCTTCAAGAAGACGCAACCGATAAAATAAAATTCGCTCAAGGGCTTGAATAAACATTGAAGGGTTAAAATGTAGTAAAGGAATTCGGACGAACCGGGACGAAGAGCTTTTACGGGTTCCAACCCTTTTTATGTGTTCATTGAATTTTCGGGATTTTTCGACGAGGGAAGCAATTAGGATTTTATGTTAATTGTTTGTAACTGGCTACAATAAATTTTATGGCAAGGCGCAAAAATACAAATAACCTAATGGACACCTCTTATGATTACGATTCCTGCAACGAGGACGATTCTCCCTAGTTACGGAATCTGCAAGAATTGAGTTCAAAGTAGAGTAAATAATTTTTATAAAATTAGTGTTTTCAGATTTCATGTGAAAAGTGTAACATTGATTCGGCAAATTCGTCTTTTTCTTTCCCGGATTTTTCTGGATCTCCCCCTTGAAGAAAGACTATTACATTCCAACAATCTTTGCATTAATGAGTAGCGCGTACCCAGTGCCGCATATTAAAATTCTCACACGCTGTAAGAAGTGTAGAAGACTGCTGGATCGATACAAGTTTTAATGAGCCCAGCGAAAGAAGGCAGAGCTGATGGAAAATGAGAGCCCCCACTCGTAGGGGAGTCTAGTTAAAAGAAGGGTGAAAAGACACAAACATACACATTCATGTTTTAAGACGTTAGGGAAAAAAAAAGTTGAAGCGGAATAGTGATAATTAGTTCGATCGAAATTTGATGAAAAAATACAATTGGAAATTAGGAATATAAAAGTGATAGATGTCAAATTTTTACTCAAATTTAGAAGAAACAGTTTTACAAAATCTAAGTCAATTGAAGATGCGTTCTGAAAATATGTTTGCACTTTTATTTTGATAACAAAGCAATTTTTTTGCTTTTAACAATAATCTTATCCAGTCATCCAAATTACTCCATTCACTTTTAATCCATCCCAATGTTAGGTTTGACACTTGCCATTTCTCGTAATACACCCATCAAATTTCCATCGGACATTATCTCCCATCAAAACGTATGTAATAACGCGACCATTACAAGCACTATATGCTGAAAGGTCGCGATTGACAAGTGCTGATAAAACACCGTTTTTTTCTCCTCTTCTTCATCTTCATCTTGGAACGTTTCACATCTGGCAGATGATCGTCGGAGATGCTGATATGAGTTGGCAGCAATGTCATCAATGTTTTCGTTTGCGTTCGAAAAAGCGTCACGACGCTGCGTCCGAATTGATAACATCTATCTTTTCGGTGAAATGTTTCAAGGGCTTCACATATTGGTAATTATCTAGGTTGATTAGTTAAAGAAAAGTATAAAGAATTGTAAGTGATTTTTTAATCACTTTGTATATTTTCATAAAACTCATTGTATTAAAGGAAATAAGAAACTAGACTGATTGTTGTTTTAATTGTATCAGAAATTCCATTAATAATAATTAGGTACGAGTAGGTATAAATTAATTTATACAGAAACCTAGTTAAAAACTTAAAAATTAAAATTTCTACACATAAATTCACGTCTTATTTTATGAAGAAAAATCTGATGTGGTGTAGGAAGAACATTTTGTTGTTAGTTTAAGAAAGTAGGAATTATTATAGTTACAAAAATGCAAACTATCGTTTTGTAAGTGCAAGTACACGTTGTGAGCCGCGAAGTCAAAATTTTACAAGATAGATTAGACTGAGGAAAAAATGTAGTGGAACGTAAATGAACATAAGCTTATAAAAAGTAAGAAAAAATTTTAAATTTACCTACTTTTTTGTACCATGTGGAAAAATGACTTCTTATAACACTAGGTCAATAAACAATCTTTTTCTATGACTATTGCAGAATGATAACTTTCTTGATCAAATCAAGAAAGACATGTAATCTTCAGATTCTGTAGCATCGAATTGGAATATCTACTACTGATCCTGGCTTCTGAGACAAAGCATTGATTGTCTACAGACTATGTTACTACTGAAACTGTATTACATATGAAACTATGTTACTACTGAAACTTACTCTAGGGCGAGAATGTACAGGGTGGAACATTTTCGATAGTTTTCATAGCTTTCTCATACATCCGACCATCACTCAAAAAAACGAATAATGCATTCTCGCGTTAGTTTTTTGAGACAAATTCAATGCTTTGATTGATTTTACGCTATTGACTTTTGTTTTGAAGTTACAGCGCTTTTTTTGGGATTTCGATAGAATGATGTAACCTTTTGTAACCAGCTTATTCAAAATGTAAAAACCGATTTCTACACAGAATAGAATGATGTAGCTGAGAATTTTTTATGTCTTCTTATTTTCGAGATACAAGCTGAAGCTACATTTTTTAAATAAAAAGCATAGTTGGCCATGATTTTGAAGAAAATTTTGCGTTTTTCTGTTTACGTAAATACATATCGTGTGTTCAATTAAAAAAAAAAACTCTAGAAGGCTTTGAAACTAAAAAACAATTGTTTTGTATGTCTGTGATTAATTTTTACATACTTGTCAAAAAGAAAGATCTTATTACATCACTTTTCGACAATTAAAAAAAAAAATTAAACACATTTTCGTGAAAATATTCGTTTATTGTCTACAAAAACTGTTGAAAATGTCTTCCTTGATGCTCAGCATATAAAACATATCGTCTTCAATCATTATTTATCACATTACAGATGTTCATTTTGCTGTTGTATGAGGTCATGCATGACATACGTTAAAATTTCATGGCTTATTGCGAGTTTTTTTTAATGAACACACGATAGTTGAGAAATGTTTCATTGAAAAATATTGAAGAAAATTCAAGTTTTCGTTATAAAATAAAAAGAAAATCATACTCGCCTTCAAGAAGGTTCACTATAAAAGTCCTTATAAGTATTATTTCCATAACAACCTGAGTGCTGATTCGAGTGTTTCTAGCACTTGCAGCATTAAGAAGTACTCGGCAAGCCACGTGTTCTTAAACCTATACGTGCTAGAAAGACTCCATAATACTCTTATATCATAATATACTATTATCATATCATATATTCCAAAGTTTTAATAATTTTCCATTTCTTACATAAAAAAAACACTAATAATAACATTTACATTTACAGATAAAGAAATAAGATATTCTGACGTTGATATTTTGCTTCCAAAGGCTACTATAATTTTTTATAATTTTCCAACAAAAAATTAAGAGTTGTTAAGAATATAAAGAGAAATCATATAAACTATATATGTACGTTAATTGAAAAAAAAAACGATATTTTTCAAGCCATGGTCAACTATGCTTCTCATTTAAAAAATGTAACTTTGGTTTATATCTCGAAAAAAAAAGTTACGTCAATCAATTCTATGCAAAAATCTTGATAAGTAACATTTTTTAGATTTTAGATTTTGAATAAGTTCAAAAGTAAAGAAAATACAGCATTCTTCAAAAAATGCAAAAAAAATCTAAAAAGCGCTATAACTTCGAAACAAAAGACAATACCATTAAAATTGTTTCAAAAAACTAACACAAGAATGTATTATTTGTTTTTTTGTGTGATAGTTGGATATATAAAAAACCTATGAAAACCATCTTATACTCACTGAAGAAAGTTTTCGTTACAAAAATAATATAATATGTGTTCATTAAGTGTTCTGGTTTTAGTTAACATTACAAAACAGTGGCATATGACAGTTATCAGTGCTCCAGAAAGAAGTTATCTGCAGGCAACATATGATAATGCGGCCAAAAATTCACACGTTCAGCTGAGATAATGCTTAAGGGGTAAATCTGCATACAATTATGATGATTTCCATTGTGATTTTTATCAAAAACTCTTAAATACAAAAATAAGACAACATTTAAACAGTTGACAGCAAATCATATCAACTTATCACGTCAACCTACGTTGATGCTAGAAAGAGAAAACCACAGCAAACTGCGACCAGAGCAATTATTGAACACTCGTTAATACCATGTTTAAATTTAGATAATGCTTTAATTTATAAAGGGAAAATTTTGAGTTAGTGACATCTGTGGTGAGGATAGTCAACCAAATTCTTAAAGACATCTGGCTTATCAGAACAGCTTTATGTTCCGTCAGTTCCGTCAGCTTTGACGTTTATGAAACTTACAGCTTTCACTCGGCAAAAAATTCTTCATTTTTTACTCGTTACAGAAACTACTATTACATGCTTACACTTACATTTTCTAAAAACTAAAGTTCTGTTAAAATTTACGTCAATTAACCAATCAAATGCGAAATCCCGAAAAAAATTTCAACAGACTATTAAAAAAATATATTTTCACGCGAATGAAGTATTCTTGTGCGTTTTTCTGTAAATTTCATATCGACGATGTCAATTCCTTCTAGTTATCTATGTACTTATAAGTAAAAAATAAAACAAAATTTTTACTGTTATCTTCCACAGAATTGAGCTTGACTTTTTTCGAAACATTTCCGGTATTGATCAATTGAACTTTTATTATTACATTCAAGTAGGGAATCCACCCTCAAAATTTTCTGACTTAACTTCCGCATTTTCCTTTCAAATGAAATACTGCTATATTAATAGTATAAACACTGATTGTCAGTGTAACTAAAATCGAATATATCTCAGTCTTCCATTCCATCTCGTTACGGTCCTGTCTCGCCCATTTAGCATAATCTCTTTGCCCATCTCGAACTCGTTAATTACTAATGATAGATTATTGCTCTAACATTATTACAACAATGCTAAGATTAAACATTTGATTTAACCATTCTTTTCTTTGTAGCTTCGTCATGACGATGATAACGCTTCTTTTTCTTATTTTTCTTTATTATGTTATTATCAATATTTTTTTATTTTGATGTGATGTGAACTGCAGCAGAAGAAGTTAACGCAAGTCGTGTATGTTGTTGCCACCTACGTGAATCGCGCGCGTCATCGTGGTGGCGGTGGGCGCGCCGTTGAGGCGGGGTCGACTCTGAACCAGCTAATTAACACGTTATACAGGTGTCAACCTGACGGACACTGGACTCATTATTAAATCACTAATTTACTCCCCGGCGTGCGTTTCAATCAAAAATCTTAGACGTTTCGTGCGTAAGCGAAAACACCTGCAGTGATTGCATGACGCGAGAGGGGGAGCAACTTATTATTACCACTATTATCAGTATTTGCATTGTCTTTTAGATGTATTTTAACTAAGAAGGTCGAGCATGCACCACGTTATTAATTATGAGTAATATTGAAGAATTTAGAAAAAAATGTTTTCAGATTATTTTCAAAACTCTCAAAAGTTTTGTGTTTCTGCTTCTGGTTATGAAGCATTTTTCAGCTGTTTGGATATAAAATTTTGAGTAAAATGATATAACTCCTTTTGGTGATACTCTCTTAACTCTACCATGAAGCTACATTTTTTCAGTCTTATGCTTTTGAAACTGATATAATTAATAATAATTCACGTACGTTTATGAGTTTTGATTTTTAGATAGACTAACCATTCCTGAATAAGACTGACTAATTATTGTACAAAGTGGTTCATTTTCGATAGTTTTCATAGATTTCTCATATATCCGATCATCACACAAAAAATCGATTAATACATTCTCGTGCTAGTTTTTTGACACAAATTCAATGTTTTAATTAGTTTTGCGCTATTGTTTTTTGTTTTCAGGTTACAGCGCTTTTTTTTATGTTTTTGAGATTTCGATAGAATGCTGTAACTTTTTTATTTTCAAACTTATTCAAAATGTAAAAACTACTGATACTGATTTTTACGCAGAATAGAATTATGTAACTGGGAATTTTTTATGGCTTTTTATTTTTGAGATATAATATAATATAATAGTATTCTGAACAAAATTTTCTGTTTATGGAAAAATATATTTAAGATGTCTTTTCTCAAAAAAGTTTTCAGATTCGCCCCTGAGAGAGGGAAAAGTCTCAAAAATATTTTAAGACTCAAAATTACATCTTATTAGATAGAATAAATAGTATGGGAGATTATGAATTTGAAGAATTTAAATCTTTTTATATTTTTAAGAACCCAAATGTTTTTCCATAATTTTCATTGCTTCATATTTTAAAAGCTCAATCTTTCTCTTCATTTTTCTTGTGGAAAATTTGGGCTTTGCATTAATATAATTCAATACACTCATAGTTTAATTGTTTTTTACATTTTCTATAGTATTCTTTAGAGCTTGTTGCTGTAAGAAATCAATGCTCAATTGATCAATCAATTCTTTTTGAATCGTAAAGGTTTTTTTGTCGGATTGGCGTTATGACTAGCTAATTCTAATAATAACATTTATATTTGCAGATAAAGAAACAAAATATTTTGACTTTGATTTTTTGCTTTCTAAGGGTAGTATAATATTTTTATAGTATTACAACAAAAAATTAAGATTTGTTAAAAATATAAGGAGAAAGTATTTAAACTATATATCTTCGTAAATAGAAAAAATAACAATATTTTTAATGTCATGGCCAATTATACATCTCATATGAAAAAATATAACTTTAGTTTATATTTCGAATAATAGAAGAAAAAACATTTTTCAGACTTTGAATAAGTTGAAAACTAAAAAAAATACAGCATTCTCCACAAAACGCAAAAAAAAAGACAATAGCGCAAAACTAATCAAAGCAATGAATTTGTCTCAAAAAACTAGCACGAAAATGTATCATTCGTTTTTTTGTGTGATGGTCGGATGTATGAGAAAGCTATGAAAACCCATTGAAAATAAACCACCCTGTACATTAAATTTCGCAAAAAATTTATTTCTTTATATTTTTGAGTGACACACGTCACTTTCAACTTATTCCGACACCATGTTTGCCTTTTCATTCTGTAATTGCGTTGCCAGCAAATTATGAATTTGGAGGAATTGGTATGTTAAAAAATATGACTAACCGTAATTCTAGGTACTGTAAAATGCTTATTCTTCCTAAATGACAATAAACAGAAAAGTGTCTGAATTTGGGTATTCTACCTTAAAATAGTTTGAGCTTTTTTTGAGTATCATTTAGGAGGAAAAGGTTTAATCCAAACCAAAAATGGCCAAGCTTGTAAGAACTACCTTCTTCTCCATCAGTCATCCGAAGAAGCGCATACCGAATTTACGCTAAATAAATTAAGACTCGCATGAAGAATGTTCTTCCATTAATATTTTTAATGATAATCGTTCGAAATGAGAAATGACAATAATGTATGTAGACGCGCGAGCTTTTCCTCTTGCATCACATCTTCTTCTCGCTGCCGTACATAAGGACCATCGGGTAAGAAGGGGAAAGAAAGGCGTCGGTCGTTCGTGTAACGCAAAAAGAAAAAGGGGTTGAAGCGAAGTGAACCAACTTTTCTCACCCCTTTTATAATTTCCTCCCCACATCTCTTTCGTTTTGTTTCAAGAAGACGTGACGTCGTATTCTCCGTGCACGCACTAATTTCTTTAAGGGGTTTAAACCCTCGAGCATTAATGAAAAGATTGCATTCCGAAATTCCTTTAAATATTGAAATGAGTTCCTCTTGCTAGAAAGGAAAAGTATTGGCGGAAAAGACTTTGCTTACATTACACACACAAAAACTTCCTTCAAATAACCACCATACTGATAACTGGAAATATAATTATCGAAAAACAACAAGAAAGACGGAGGATTGAGATGAAAAATATCAAGAGGAGGAAAGTAATTAAATTCGGGGTGAGATGGAAATGACTCACTTTGCTTTAACATATACCATTTTGATAACTTCTTTATTCAAAATAAATTTCATGTCTATATTTCAATTTTGGCAAACTATCGACTGGCGTAAATGCGAGTTATCCAACTCTCGTAGCTTGTCTGGGTCAAAGAGCGCAAAAGAAATCAGAGCGCAAGAAGAAATCATCTCGCAATTGTTAAGAAGGCAAAGTCAGAGTAGCGAAAGGGTTGTCTCTCGGCGCCCCCGCCTCTTTTAAATGGAAAAGATTAACCCGAAAGTTGAGAGGCATCAGAGAGAAAAGCGGGTGGATGTGGTGGATTCTTATTTTAGGGGTAAAAGTTGAGAGATCAATACGGTTTGAACGTGCCGTAATGCAATTATAAACCATTGCGTAATTAGAAATGCCACGGGGAAACCTTTTATCTCGAGACATGTTATTTTACGAATTATTTTAATGAAAAAGTTTTACAAGATCGGACCCTAAAATTTTATTAACGGAAACGATGGGAATAATTCGATTATTATTTTCTTCTCCCTTATATTAATAAAGTTACATCGCGGCTGAAACGAACGAACGGAAGAAGAACCCAGTCTGGCGTTTGAATTTTTATCAATAATTTTCGATCTTTTAAACAATAAAAGTACAACTAATTACTAAGCGACGAATATTAACTGGGTAATGAAGTGATGGATTCGGAAAACTCGACCGGAAACTGAAAACTTCAACCGCCAACTAATTTCCGCTCTTCTCTACTTTACGACTCCTCTTGACACGAATTCGCTAACTTAAGAAGAAGCGCTGGCGAACGGATGCTTTGACAACTAATATGCCCACCAAATGATTTACATATTTAACCACTACCAAAAAAAATAACTGAAAAATGCTCATTTTTGTTGTGATTATTACTACTATTATCATCGTGCTTTATCATGATTATTTGGCAATTTCTCAAGCCGTCTTTGATCGTCGTACATTGGCGGCGGCGTGCGTGTTGAATTATCGTCGATCCGGTCCTCGACGATTATGGTATGTCATCTTAATAAACAATCTCATGAGTGTATCTACGATCTTCGTCGGGCAAGAACAATAGTCCATGCCGTGCGCGGTCTGTCATACCTCATCAATTATCAATGTCTTAATGTGTGGTCGCAATAGCGAAGCGCAGCGCTTGCCATTCTTCACCATTCAGAATCTTCTCTCATGCAAATGTACCACTCACTCACACTGGTTTTGTTGGTCGCGTTGTCCTCGACGAGGTAATTAACAAACGAGAGATCGATCGTTCTCAACGACTCAACGATGAAAAGAATGAAGGAGTGCGTTCATTTGAAGGGAGAAACTGGTTAAGTTCTATTTTCATTAGGTTTTAACTATAATTCTGTAAAGCTCTTTTCAGCTGCTGACTTGCATTGCCAAATACTCAAAAAATTATCTAAATTTTTGTTCTAAGAATAAGTTTTTTGTAATGACTTTGAGGTGTTCATTAGTTTAGTTGAAAATGTGTCTTTCGCCTTTAATCCTTGGCGAATCGATTGTTGATGAAGTCATTGGTAACTGCCACCGATAAGTGGCTCCTTCATCTCATCGAGAGTCTCGAAAAAGTTGGCTCCGCTATATAAACATAAAAAATCGTGCATAAATTAGTCGCGTCGTTGCTATTTTGCATATGCCGCTGGCGTTCTGGTCTTAAAATTGCCTTCTCGGCGAGAGAGTCGACTCGTTGGTACCCCTGCATGCGTAACAAGATTTTTTAATTAATGTCAGCCTTCGGAGACATTAGAGATTTCGTTCGCGGGAAAAGTGTAAAAACTGTATTGTGTTACTGTACCTACATTCGTTGCTAAGCGTTGCTAGGGGTGGGAGATTAATTAAAGAAAGGGGATGCTAAAACACAGCCTGAATGCTGGAAATAAGACGTAGATATATTGTATAGAAGAAGGATTTATAATGTAGAGGAATCGGCTGACGACGGTGCACGATGGGAAAATTTATTTTTGACGTCTCGGGGATTATAATGAGGGGAGGTGAAGTAGAAGATGAAGTTAGGCGAAACGGACACTGAGGAAGCTTAGCAGCGGCAGACCGCAGAAAAGAGATTCTCGATAAGCAAGCAGAAAGCAAAACTCATACAAAAATTTTATATTTATTGTGATTTAACACACCACAATGCTCTTTTTCAATTATTAATAAAAAGTTAAAGAATGCAGCGAAGAATCACATCCTGTCCGTTCATGGGAAATGTCTTCGATTTATAGTCAAAAAAGCGTTGTTGAAAGTTCGGAAATGAGGCGAAGATGATTAGATTAGCGTCTGGTCACATAACCAACCATCAAGCAAACGATAGAAGTTGAGGTCGTCTTTGCGTAACAAAACATCGCCAACGACAATAAATCTCGATCCGTAATTCCCACGCATGCTGACGTGTAACTAATGAAAAATCACCGCGAATGGCTAGTGACAGGTGTAACGTTCACAAAGAGTGTCATGCTCGATGCTCTTCAACACTACTCTCTAATTTACATCTTCACATGATATCCTTCGAAGTGATGGGCAGCGGTCGAGGACCCGTGTCGAAGGAATCAGAGCGAGATGAGTTGTCAATGAAGATACAAAACGGAGGAGAGAGAACAAATCCGAATTTGGCGGCTCTTTAAAGACAAAATTTATAATTTGCTCAAAAAAAAAAATTGAAAATATGTGTAATCCTGCATCCTGAAAGGCCACCCTGCATTTGGATCTAATATCTAAAACCATAAAACGAATGTCCATTTCACTTTACATTCAATGTTTATACAAATTTATTCATTTTCTTGTTGATTTTATTCTATTGGACATAGCTTTTATTACATTAAACGCTATTATCCCAATCGGAACGTTCTTGAACCGGACTTAAATAGCGTCCAACTGATTGTTAAATAGCGACCTGCTATTACTAACATTCGCACCACAGGAGATTACTGAACGATAATTAGAGATCGGAGATTGTTTTATTATTGACGATAATTGAAAAAAAGTCGAGTTATAGACTTGACTAAGTGTTAACAGTTAGAAAAGTTTCTCAAACTTTTTCTAGATGTTTGTTTCTAGTTCTATCGAAGCCAAAACAATATTCAGGCGTCAGATCTAAGTAAAGAAACTTTTTTTCAGATGGCTTTCGTGTATTAACAGAGGAAAAGACAAAGCGTCTCCTTATTCCTCACATAATCTATAATTAAGCTCAGAGCGGGGAGAGAAGAGTTTAATTCCTTTGTCAGTTTTACATAAAATACAACGTCACAAATATAAGAGAGATGAAGTAAACATATCTTCAGCGCGCATTTGATTAAGAAGGCATTGTGGGTGACGTTAGAAGAAGTGTTCTTGTCAGCCTGCATCGGAAAGATACTCTGCAACAATAGGATAAAGAAACACACAATCGTCTGCTGGTTGTGTAAGAAACTACCAAAGGGAAGGGGGTAGAATTGAGGCAATTAATCTACATGGCAGGTGAATCTATTGGTATTTTTATCAATTAGGATTTCAACAAGAGACCTAGATTTCCCAAAAAACAAGATGATATTATAATTAAAAAAAATAAATTTATCAAATAATTGAAATACAAATGAATAGTCCTTTTGTAGTATCCTTGTCACTTTCCCAAACCAACTCTAAATTTGAACATAAAATTAACAAAATCTAATTTTGCCGCAAATTTATTTTTTGTATTTTTACATAAAGCCTGATGTTATTTTTTATGAGTTTTTCTGTGTTGTAAATTTATTTAATTAATTCATATCATGTAGTGAATAGCGCAATATTACTAATTTAAATAACCTCTAACTTTTTGGTCCTTCGAGATTGACGTTTCCATACGAAATTCATTAACCGCACTTACCTTTAAGATAAAAAAAATACCGTAAAATTTTGACTTTCCGGGTAACTTTGACTTGCTATGGTGTTACTTTGACTTAGCGGTTTAAACACGCCTTTGTCGTTTTTAGTTTAGACATTTTTATAACATTTGTCAGTGAATTATTTGTGATTTTTATACCATACAATAGCCAAAACAAACCAAAAAATGACTTAATGATTTTTTTCCATGAAAATATATTTTATGTTTTTTGTTTAAAGCGATTAATAAATTTATCTAAAGTAAACTGTTGTCGATCATACTTATTTAAAAAAAGTTATTTATTATTGAAGTTAATCTATTTGGTTGGGTATTAGTTTTAAGACGTCAATGTACACCTTAAGCTTACATAACTTACATAACTTACATAGCTTACATAACTGATTTCCAACGCAATTAAAGAGACTGTCAAAGTAGCCCCGAAGTCGGAATTTTTTGATACTAAATTTGTTAATTTTTTCTGGAAAATATATAATCTTAAAGCGAAATGTTAAGTTCAATTCTTGAAGCAAAAGGATCAATTATTCCAATGGTAAATTTTCAAAAAAATATTGCGGTAGCTATACTCCATTCATTATTAATGTGCATCAAGAAGGCTGAGAAACTCTAAATGCGGATTTAGTTTTGTCACTAAAACTAGTTACGAAACGTGAACTTTATATTCCTAACCTCAAACTTTAGGGTAAACAAGCATCAATCTGTCTGAAGTTTGCAATTTGCAACTTCAGTTGAATTTGCTGCTAACCATAAAGAAAATACCTAAGATGGTTTATGAACCAGTGTGGCCACCTTAAAACCTTATGCTGATTTTATCAAAAAAGGATATGGTAAATGTACCAGATGATACCATAAGTAAAAAACATTTGAAACAGACTTGTTTTTAAATATTTTTCTCTCAAATTTATGATGTGTAACACTGTTTTAGTTATTTCAACTAATCTTTCAAATTTGTTTAATATTGAATTGAGTTTGGAAAATCTGGAAATTTTTGTCGGAGTGTAACATGTTCCAGTAAATGACCGCACAAAGTTTTTTTTATCTATCTCAGCTATTATTCAAAATTGACAAAAATAATCGAATGCTGTTAATTGTTTAGGATATACATTGTATATTTATATACTTACCAGTTCTTATTAGCTTCTGCTTCAATAAAATTTTAGCAACTGAAGTGGATTTCTAAATGCTTCATTTTCAAACTCTTTATTTCAGCAAAATTTCAGTTAAGATCAAGCTGATCAACTAAATTTTGTAGAATTTATAAAATTAAGGGCCGGTTTATAGAAGTGTCATCAAGTCAATTGCAATCAAATTTGATCAAAATGAACCAATCATATAATCAGATTCTCAGAGTTAATCGCAATCAAATAGTTAATTGCAACCAAATATTTAATTCACTTTCTGTAAACTCGCTCTAAGAGTGTTTTTTATAAATCTGACTGTAATTTAGATGTTAGTTACTAGGATGTTTCGAAAAACATAATTGTTATTCGATGTCAAACACTGGGGCACGATCAATCACTGATCTTAATTTTCTATTTAGTGTAAATGAAAACATATGACTGTCGAATTTTCAAAATGTAGAGTTCCAGTTTGGTGTATGAACCTTTTATAGTGTAAATCAGTTTCTCATCAATTTATTGTCGATCTGTGAATAGTTGATTCAATTTAAGAATAATATTTGAAATTCTTCTTTTCAGGAAAGATCAATAAAAGATCGATAAAAACTTTAAAATTAAGTTTATCTCAAAAATGGTTCCTTTTTCCTATGTTTAACAAGTATAGCTATTTTAGACCACTAAAAACATTTTTTTTTCAGTTAACAACGTTTGCAAATACTGAAATGAATTTTTGTTTCTGATAATGAACGACAAATGTAAATTTGTTTGTTTATAAATGTGGAGCTACTATAATCAACAATATTCAAGAATGAGTTTTTCTATTTCAGGGGTAAGAGCTTTACTGAAAAGAACATTATGTAAACCTTAAATCACCGTTTCGATACTTATAGGAAATTGTTTTGAAACAGCAGAATTCCTTTCGATTCAATTTACTGAGTTTTTAATTTAGGAGATCAAGCAAAAGTGCAATGAATAGGATACCATTTTTTTTATTTAATACAATTAGATTAAATAAATAATAGTTTTGAAAAAGTGGTTTGAAAACGAGTTATTTTATGTACGTAAATATAGAGAACAATCTAGCAAAGAAAAATCTGAATAATCGCTATTTTCCAGCTTCACATTTAAAATCTCCGCTATTCGGCATTACAAAATGCTGAAATAAAATAGATTGCAGCCTCCATACTTCGTCTTTGCCTGGGATTAATTAGTTTAATTCTTATCCAGCCTCGGCTCTGATATAAAGAAGTTGACGTGAACCATGGAATGATACAAAATAGGTGGAACGTCTCGTCGGTAACAACATCTCCTCAGGATGAGTAATTACGGAATCTTCTAGGAATTTTAATCGCTGTACATACAACTCGTTGTAGGGCAAAGGACTAATTAATTTGTTTTTCTTTACGTGTTTTTTTCTTTCTTCATTTTAATCCCACCCGGGGGCTCGCGTCTTTTCCCTCCTCTTGAAAATTCTTTTCGACTAATTAAAGTAAATCAATAATATGAAGGAATAATGTGTTGTGTTTCCAAGCCTGACGATAGATTAACCTTTTCGCTTTTGTTCTTGTTCGCCAAGTGGGTGTTTTCTTCTCAATCTTTTCTCAACCCTTTTCTCAATCTTCGCGGCCCCTTGCCGCCTTCAGATACCGCCCCCAAATTTATCACGAGTCGAGTAGCCCAGTCTCGAATGTTATCTTTAAAAATTAAAACCGCCGTTGTAAAATACGGACGATAAGTACGGACACCAAATTAGTTTGGAGAAAGGGTGAAATCAGATCGGAAAAATATTTCACCACAATTCAAGAAAATTTTTTATGTCTGTTGTCTTTCTCTACAAAATCTACTACTTTGATAAATGCCAACGAACATTTCTGTTTCCTATAAAGTCATAATCTAAAATAATTGCGTGTAATATTTTACATCGTTCTTTAAAATCGCTGCCTAATACTAGGAGTATTAAGAATTTGAAAATCCGAAATCCTTTCTCATTCCGTATTTAATTCAGCTAAACCCCAATGGAAATCAGAATTAAAACGTAGTTTTCTTGTAGAAATAAATCAATCCGTGATTTCCACCACGACCTCAAGTTTTTGCATTCCCATCAAAAAAAAGCATTCAGCCTTAAAGTAATCAAAATTATCAAAACAAACATTCTAAATCGTTGTAGTAAAGTCTATTGTTATCAATGACAAACCAAGAGATATCTAATCTCTGTAGGTAAATATGTGTTATTTTTTTTTATTTTTCGCCATGAATTTCGAATGAAATTTATTTTAATTACTCGCGGCAACTTTGAAAATGTTTGCTTTATCATATCAGAGAAATCCTTGGTGGAAAACTCTTCTACCAATCGGGTTTTCCTCTCGACTCTTTCTTTTATTTAAATATCTCGCTTGTTTTATAATCTGTCTCTGTCTCTTATTCTTAAATCTATCACAATTCTGCGTGCGTTTTATCGTACAACTCCGACAAATTACTCCCAGGTCGGTTCGAAGACGATGGTGGAGGAGGTTAGGAGTAAGAGAGGAGGAAAAGGCACGGGTTATAAGAAGAGAGTTGAGAGAGAATTTTCTGAAATTAATGTTTATAATTGCATTGTTTCTTGCACGGGAAAATATAATGGAAATACATTGATTAAGTTATTTGAGCCGCCGACATTCGTTCGGAACTAAAACTTAGTTAAATCGCGATCTTTATAGAAGTTTAAAAGGATTTATTTAATTTAAAGTTATTGAAGAGGACGAAAAAGGTGGACTACCTTAACGAGTTAAATCTTTATTATACTATAAAAAAAAATTAAATAATATAATTTTTTACGCTTTCCGTTATGTTCCATTTACAATATCATTTATCGAAGTAAATTTTGCATAAAAACTACTCAATTCTAAGAATTAACCGTAAATAAATCCTAATTCTATTCTTCTTTTTTCTTATTCTGTTCTTGTTTTTGCTTTTAAGATTCTCAATTCATCTTCTTCTCATCATTTACAAATAAAAAGTTTATCAGAATTGTCAACATTTTTGTCTTTTAAATCAGTTTATTTCGATTGTTAATAAATTTGTTACACTTCTGAGCAACACGAGTTTTTTTCCATGGTATAAAAATTTTTAGATTTCAAGTAAAACCAAATTAAACACGTTTTGCGGTTACTTTTCCACACGGTTTTGTCTGTATAGAAGAATGACACAATCGAATTTCATATACACGATCAATGGCAAAAAAATTACCAAGGTTTTTGAATCTATAGCTTCTCGGCCAAAAGATGACACAAATTTATATTTGATGGTCTTCCCGTTAGTGAGTTTCATATTTCTTCCCATGATTGTTAAGCCTTCTGTACAAATATTCGCTCATACGAAACAACGTCGTTTTTAAGCACGTTACATATGAATAATTGCGGTTGAGTAAACCTCAGATCTCACGATTTGATAGTGTCACGTTATTGCGACTCTGACAAAAAGTTGGAAAATATCTACATGTTCGTGATATTATGTAATTGGCAAAGTTGTCACCAAGGGAATTTTTTAACTAATTGTTAAATTTTTACGTAAGCCGAACAAATTGAGTATTAATAAGGAAGTGTATTTTCACGGATAGATGCTTATGTTTACTTTTTGTTTATTAAGAAAATAAAAGAACGAAAGAGGAAGTGAAATATGAAGTATAGTAAAGAAACGTATTAACAATGGAACTGAATTTGTTAAGTGAAGGTTTTTAGAAACTGAAATAGTAATTAAAAGTGAGAGACAAATGTTTGCAAAATAAATCACTGATTTCTAGTCTTTGATTTGAGTTAAATTATACAGTGCAGGTGTTAAATACATGCACCTGCAAATCGAAAAAATGTCACGTGTATTAAGTCAAGGTGTCTGTAACGCATCAGTTCACAAATCTTTTATTTTCTGAAGAAGAGTAAATGAGTTTGAACGCTTTAACTATACGGCCTCTGGCAAACTTAACTATTTTTTCATCTTAGATTCGAAGAATGCGCAATTATAGCAAATTACCTTATAAATTAGTAAGAGATATGATGCAAAACTACTAGGAAACTTAAAACTGTAATTTTTGTTTTTGATTCAATTAAGCTATTTATCAAAATCGCTCAATTTGAGTTGGATTTATTCCAATCAAAAAAAGATTGCATTCACGTATGTATGTGTAAATTATTTTTCGGTGAGTTTTGATTAATATATCTGGATGATGGAAGCAATTACTCAAGATGAAGTGGCCGCTCTGTGATCAAAAGGACTCCACGCGTGATCACGTACAAACTACAAGACTCCCATACGCTTCTTTAGCGATTCGTTTTGTGGTAGAAAGACAGGTGTGCGTGTATAAAACGGAGAAATAAAAAAAATAGAAAAAATTTTAAGAAAAATTGCCAATTTGACAATTACTGACAAAAGTTTCAAAATAAAAAAGGACATTTCTGATTCGATTTTTTTTTTAAAGTTTTGAGGAAATTTAACTTTATAAAATTTAGCAAATGCAGAGTTTAATTAAAGGTTTTTTTTCTTAAATCATTGTAAAAAACAATTCCATTTTAGTTTTGTATAAAACAACAAATCAAAAAATTTTAAATCATCATTATTTTCTATGAGAAAAAAAAACTATTAATATTTTATTATTATTTTTTATTTGCTTATATACACGCAGATTAAACTCTACGTAATTCTAAATATTCAAAGCGATTCACATAAGTAGATCATTAGAAATTTGACGAAGAGGTAATTAAAATTAACATTAGAAATTTTAGTCAACGATAAGGTAAATTAGGAGCTCTGTTTTTAAAATATTTTCAGCTTGTTTTAACTTCCGCTTATACCGGAAGTTAATACTAACATTGACCATGAAATTCTAAATTTTAACCGTTCTTGAAATAATTGCATTTTTTAGAAATTTTCGACAATTGACTCTCTCCATTAAATTCTTACTATCTCCACAATCCTTTGCGCCAAACAAATAAGTTTGAGCATACTTATAAACCAGATGTTAACTGACATACAGATTGGAAATAGTGTACAGTATGTTACAGAATTTGGCTTCAAAATTATAGCAAAACTCATTTTTTTTAAATGGAAACCCTTTTTTATGCCACCAATCAAACTCCAACAAAACTTTGCCAATACAACTACTCTTCTGTTTGCAGTTATTTATTTCTGGGATTTTTGCTAATTTTCATAATTTCTTCACAATTTCTGCATGGTTTTGATTATTAAAAGAGGCGAAGCATTATAAAAACATAAAAAATTGACAATATTTCCATTTCACTACATGTCTTATTCCTTTTAATAGCATTTTTGTTTCTGTAATGACGAAAAAAAAATTTTGGGAATTTTAAATATTGGCTTGTAATTGATATGGAATATCTTAAAAACTATTGCAGTTAGACTAGTAGTTGTATTGACAAAGTCATCTCAAAATTTCATTTCAATGGTGATATAAAAAAGAGATTTTTATTCGACAAAAAAAAAAGAGTTTTGCTGTAATTTTGAAGCTAATATTTGGTGTGAATTTTGTATCACATTTTGAAAAGTTTTTGTAATCTGATTCTCGACTATAAGTATGCCAAAATTAAATGTCTGCTTCAAAATGGTGCGAAAAAATTAATTTTTTAATAGAGTTAATCAAATGTAAAATATAAAAAAATATTTCAAATACGGTTAGGTCAAGGTTGGAGCAAGAACATAATCAGTATAAAATATGTTTAAAATTTCATAAACAATTTTAAAATGTCACAAAATATAGTGTTTTATTTAAAAAAAAAACAAAGTTTGCATCAACTTCTTGTATGAGTGGAAATTAAAACAAGCTGAAAATTATTGAAAAAAAAATGAAGCCATACCAAAATTGTTTATCTCCCCCATTTTCAAAATGAATGAAATGTCAATGTTGAAAATGTTAGAACATATTCTATGAATTAAATTAGATTATTTGAAACTAATCTATTAATAACTAATCTATTATAGCGTATGAAACAGTCAATTTAAATACTTTATAAGTCATCCTAAATTTAAGCTACCTAAAGCTTTCGGCTTTCCTCATATTTTCGATATCTTAATTGGCCATAGTTTGTGACATTGACAAAGCGTTAGAAAATTTTTAACCGGAGGCTGACTATAATTTACAACTCTTCAAACAACACTAATTAAAAAAACTAGTTTTATAAAATAGTGTAATGTAATATCACCACCCACAAAGTATAATGTTAAAGAAATTTCGTTCTTGTTAAAGACTATAAAAGAGCGATGTTAGAACGAACATTGCCGCCTTTGATTCTAATTGTACCGTATTTAATAGCTTTTAGTGCACAATTAGAGATATATGATATTTATTGCGTCTAGTTTACTATAAATAAGCGAGCTGAGAGTTAATTGATGGGATCGAATTGAGATGTTGCTTTCGGTGGCCCGAACAGGAAATAGAAAAAGTTTCGGCAGAGAATAAACATTAATATTAATAACGTGCTGTAATAGTATCTATTATCCACGCTGCAAAATAGAATAAGTAATTTGAATTATGTTATAGTAATGCATAATGAAGTTATTACAAGTGAAATTTTGCTTTTAGAATTATAACAACACTGAATAGATTTTTCATAATCGTCAAATCATTAACCCTTTTGCTGCTGAATTAAAAATTGGCTTATAACAGTGCGGTGCTGAATAAGATTTGGTCAGAAGGTATTTTTCCGTAAGTATATTGCTGTGAGCAGCACCAAACATTTGGTTCATAGCACGATTTCAGCAGGCAGCAATACGTTACTCGAAATGTATATTAGAAAAAGTTCAAAGACAAAACGTTTGTTATCAATACAAACATAATAAGAAAAAACTTGAAACAAAATATGTAGAAAATAAAACTAGAAAATTTTCTTGGTATGGTAAAATTCGAAACAAGGAATTACGCAAAGCGGTTTATCACATTCGCCACATTGATACAAGGTGTCGTGCCTCCTTGGAACGCCTTTCTGCGTATGTTTGCTTATTCTCTGACAAGTTTTTTTACCTCCTGGAACTGGTGGAATGTTTTGGGGAAAGTGTCTCCCGATCAGTCTGAGAGGATTATCTCCAGAAGATGGACGGCCTTTTTTAGGAATTCTTTGATATGTTGTATATTTTTTCACGATTTGACGAATCACTTCCAACTGAAAATCTGCGGTTCTCCGTATATACCTTATACATTGCGTGAGCATTTATCATGCATAAATCCATCAAGTAAAAAAAAAATTTTTGTACCATTTTATTGTTTTTCGAAGACATTCCACAGAGCTTAGAAGCATGTCTACTTTGTCAAAAGAGTCCATATTTGCGTTATAATCTACAACACAGGTAGGTTTTTTTACTTCTTCTCTACTTACTCTGTCTACTTTTCCAGTACCCCTGAATCTATCATCATGTAAAGTACTTAACATGGAAACGATTCTCCTATCCTTCTATTTCAATGTCAGCATTTCGTTTGTATAACGAAACTATTCAACATCACCTCTCTTTTTTTGGTCTTGCAACTTAAGCATCTCTTGACGATTAGACCTAATAGTTCCGCGTACATGAAGATGGAATGCAAGTTTCGGACTCACGACTATCTATAGATAATTTATGCCCTTTTCCATGGTAGTCTTCTAGAAGAGTAAAAGCCACTGATCCAGATATGCCCAGATCGGAAGAATTGATATTCGTATTTGCGCCAGTATAAACAATAAATTCAAGGATATAATCGGTTTCAACATCACAAAGGACAAATAATTTTACACCAAAATAAATTAAATCTTCTAGATTTAATGTATCGCTTGAATGATAATCGTCCTTTCTAAAGTACTAAAGATTCGTCAATGCACAAATTTTCAAAAAGCATAAATAAACACTAAGTCTATTTTGAACAGGCGATCTCCTTGCTTTTGTTTTGTATTGTCGCAGAAATGTAACAACCGCAACAATAACAAATAGCGATCCCTTGACATAACTTTCAAAAAAATTGGGGTTTCTAATAATGGGTCAGTTGACCAACAGTCATTAAGTTTTAGTATTTTCTTCCGCGATATAAGCATAGTCACACTAAGAAATAAAAATATTTCATTTGCGTTTGTTTCAAACCATTGGTTGAGTCGTGACTTTCTTGAAAAATTACTATAAGAATCTTTTAGATAAATAAATTAGCGATTTGTTTCCGCTGAAATTTTACAAGCAAGCTAAAAGTCAATCTCAGCAGAATTTTCTGGAAAATTCAGTGGGGTATAAAATCCACAATTTTGGTTTTTGAATTCAAAGACTTTTGGGACAAAACGTCCTGGCTTCCACATTCTCTACTTTTAGGCGTTTTTCAAGTCTTTTTCCAGTGGTAGACAAATCATTTTCACTATTAGAATCATCGTTTACCTCCAATAAATCACTACTATCTTCTTCTATTGTATGTTCATCACTTTTATGAGAAATGCTTTTGACTTCCGCTTCTAAATCTGAATCTTCGTCAGATTCAGCTGTTGTTATTAGTTCAGAAATTTCTTCTTAAGTTAAAACTTTACTCTTTTTAAGCATTTTCAACATTTTTTCGTAAAATCAATTCAACAAAATTTTGTTTATTAACATTTCTATAGCAACTGACTAACGCGAATTTATATACAATTACACATGACCGATACTCCAAAAACAAACTTGGTTTATTAGGAACCTGGTTACGATTATGGTCATTTGGAAGAGAAAAAAAAATGTTGTCTAGTAATGTGCAAATCAGTATAGATCGTATAAATCCGTAAACAGCAAGACTTTTGAAAGTGAAGCCCCTAAATATATGGGAGTAGCATATGAATTTGGATTTTTCAGAACGTATATTTACGTGTGCAGCAGTGAAAGGGTTAATGTTGAAAATTTCCAGTTGTAATTTTCACCAGTTCAAGAAAAAAGCTTTGCACTCAAGTTATTTTCTGTAACTCATTTGGTTATTATATCCATCTAGACTAGATTGAAGGATGAGTTGATATGGTTTCTCAAAATATTGTCTAGTAATAATATATATAATGCTTTAACTGTGTCTCACGGAAGCCATTCACAAACAATAAATTTCACTAAAAAGTGCGTAGCAAATGGACGTTGATGTGTAGCCGTCGGTAGCGTGAGCTTAATGTTAAAAAAGTAGCCTTGCAACGTATGTTTTCCCACACGTAATCTATTAAAAAGCTGCTTTTGAAAAACTTCAATTGAAGATAAAACTAAACAAGAAACTAAACTTTTATACAATTGTGTTGTTATTTTTAATGTGAAATATTTTGCAAAAGAGCTTTAGTTGAATGAGCTTGTATAATATAATATGTCGTCATCCTTGATCCTTGCCGAGTGTTCCAGAGTCCGCTTCTACGTCACAAAAGATAATTAGTTTTGATCGTTCAACTCCACTCGATATCTAATAGTGATCTAAGTGGTCTGTGAACTTCCATCTAACAACACTTGTGTGAGTCCTGAGGTCGCACGTCCGTCGTGTCTCACACATTATCCGATTACCGATGGTACACAACCATATCAGACAATCTCATCGAGTAAAGCACAGCTCTTTGTTCCTTCAGAAATAAGCCAAAATGATTATAATAATATTAAATGCTCTCAATATCACACAATACAAACAACATCCTTATAATTAAAAACTGCAAATAATTTTACGATTTTTGCATGTAGCACACCTCAGGAGCCAAACGTCACGTTGTCTGTATAGTCGTATAATTATAGCAATGATTGTTGTGCATGTAATTTAATTAAGATTCGTCGGCAAGAAGTAAATCTGGAATAATACCCAGATAGATGGATAGATGTATATTTGTCGGCGCGGCATCCATACCACTATATGATCGCACAGACAAGATAACTCCATACATCCATTCTACTCCATTGAAAGTGTAATTTCGTGCGTGCACATTCCGCTGCATCCCGTCACCGTTCTTTGCCACAGCACACAATAACCTTTTTCTTGAGACTCTGATGGCGGGTATCTCATACGTGATCTAAGCACTCGTCATTATCCTACAGCACGTGTGTGTTAAATGCGAGGACGTGGAGATAGAACAAAAAATGCAAAACAGAATTTTCTTTTGATTAATCGCATCAAAAATGATCGGATTTAAAATTTCAGCTCAAATTAAAACAATTTAAGAAGTTTTTTAGTGAGAATACAAAAAAAAAATATATAAAAAAATCTTCCATAATTTATTAAAGTATTTATATTAGAAAAGAAATATAAAATTTTAGATCTTTTTTTAATACTAACAAGTTACCTGTGTCAAGTTGTCTAGTGGATTTTCAAGCTTTAACAGTAACATATTACCAAAAATTTATCCCGTGCATTGCCATTTGAATTACTTTCTTCCCAGATAAAAGCAATATGGTTTTGATTATAAGTTTCTATGATAATTGAACTCTCTTTTTAAATTTAAACTTGATAAAAACAATTACAAAATTAGATTTTACATTAACGATTTGACAAAAAAAGGATGAGTTTATCAAAAAGACACTGAGATTTTTGCTAAATTCTGATGCTTCTTCAGCTTACCGGAAATATTAGTAGGCAAAAATTGTGAATTTCGGCTTTCAGATTTTCATCGACCTATTTTAAAGAAAATGATATTCAGGACTATTAATTAAGCCTGTGAAACTAAAAATAATACCTACATGGGTTAGATTCTGAACATTTAAAACTAATCTTCGATATAAATCAATTCAATTACATTTCACTTTTTAGATATTAGAAAAATTTATTTTCTTTGAGATAGAGTTTGAAAATTTAGATTTTTATTTCGTAGATGCAAACATCCACTGTATTAATAATGTATCTTTTCCTTTTCTCCGTGAAGAGTCAGTTGATACAAAATTATCTCAGAAAAACGCACCGATAATTGGGTTATTTACTCAACATGACAGTTCCCAATTTATTTCGTAATACAGCTAGCTCTCTTTCGATTTGTTTAACATCAACAATAAACCGGAAAATGTTTTTATCCTCCGGCCGCTTTGATTTATGAGCAAGTATCTTTTTATTTGGTCCATGTGTCGACACTTGGTGATTTACACAAACTATTAATCAATCCAAACCCAACAACATTTAACGACTTTCTTTATATGGTCCATTCTCGTTGAAAATTGTACAGAAATCATGATCGAAAGTCGATCATCTTTTTGTACCAAAAATAAACAACATACAATCATGTTTGTGCGAGTTTCTTCATACTGATCTATTAATAATTGTGAATTTTTAAACAAAGAACTTTCTTTTCTCATGACTAGTGTTTCATGTTTTTATTTTTTGCTTCTATGATACTTCGGTTGTTATGTTGTCGTTTGTTGGTTATAATGACCACGACTGAAGAGATGCGAGAATCCGGGAACGTTTTTGGTAGCCGGAGGGTCATGGGTGTGCGGATGTGCAGCGTATGGACAATGACGAGTGGGTGCGCCAAAGAAATAACACAATGTTCAACGGGAATTTTTAACATGCTCATAAGAAAAAAAACATTAAACACATTTTTTGTTCAGTTTTGGTTTTTTTTCTTCAAGAAGCAAGTCAGTTGTTCAAAAAATAAAAATCACTCATCATTGATTAGTCCCAGTTATGTAAGTGAACCCCTCCGAGTTCATATATGTGCACGCATTGTATTTTATAATTGAATTCCTGACAATCCTCACGTCTAAATGATTAGCTCTTGCTAATACCGCAAGTCACTAAGAACTAATTAAATTTATATATGTGTGATGAAAAGTCTTGAGGTGGTCTTCGACCACACCTAACAATTTTTGTTCTTGTAAATTGTAGTTGGCTGCAATTGACAACGACGCATCGGAGACTTCAACATTGCGTTAGACGACGAAAATTCAAAGACTGAAGAGAATGTGAGAGAGATGGAATAAAAGCACGATACGATTACGATCGGACCGACATATATCATTGTAGCTATTATTATTGCTATTTGTTACTAATGATTGTGTATGTTGGAATCGGTCGTGCATCATTACTCATTAATATAGTTCGATCTGATCGCGGCCAACCATGAGAAACAACAGCACGACGACGTTGCGTCGTTGTTTCATTTTGATAGTCGATGAACGAAAATGTGCAAGATTTTGACACGTTGACGGTAGAGGGCGTGATGATGCTTGATGTGAATGATAATTAGGAAAGAAAGAACTAAATCGTGATAATGGGTAAAAGCCTCAGGGTTTCGATTCTTGGTGGTCTGGAAAAAGATTATTTAAAAATGTCTACCTAATCCAAACACTATAACATAACACTTTAAAAAAAAAATGTTATAATCAAGAATATAAACACATTTAATAAAAGAGTGCATTGACGTGTCTTCGTTTCGGATTTTCCATCGTTCACGCATTACCGCTCTCGAGCGACCATTTCGGACTATTTGTTTAAAGTAGTTCTTCTTGATCTTTCTTCGTCCCGCAAGCAATGCAATTGCAAGTCATTGCACGGTTTTCGTTCCCATATCGTGAACAGTTGATTGAGTGGAGAGCACTTTCGCAGTTGCAATATCAGCTCATTTAGAGCATAAAAGTGCCGTTTGTTTGTAACAACGTTACTTTTTTATATTCTGTAAATCGTTTACCATAATCATTGCCGTCTCAATGTGAGTAGCTCCCATGACAATACACATTAAAAAAAAAAAAAAATCGCGGTTTTGTGAAGGTTTATTAATGACGTCATGTATGAATTAATCGTAGAAAAAGTAATTATAGGTGACTATGTTTTATAATTTATTGATTTTTATAAGAGTGTATAACTTTCAATTCAATTTTAAATAAGAAGTGTCACGGTTATATTTTAAATAGGATTTATCAGGACATAAAGTCATACAAGAAATTCGTTAGGTTTTTCCGTTTATTGGGAATCTCAAGGCGTCAAATCAAATCATTTCTATAGAAATTATTGTTTGGTGTTTTGATTACGGTATCTGATAAAGGCATTGAATTGATTCGTTAGCCGTGTCTCGCATAGAAAGTACCACAAGCTGGTGATTTCAACCATCATTTTTATACTTGACTGGCTATAAATAAATTATTCTTGTAAAATGTTCTAAATGCTCAGATCAGTAAAGACTAATTATTTTTTCTTAAAAAAATTGTTTTTTGTTTTGACTATGATACAGTTATACATTTTAATCTATAGATTTGAAACATAATAAAAGAGTTAATTGTTTATGAGCCATACTTCAGTAAACATACTTTGTAGTAAATTGAATTTCATAGATTATCAACTTCCAGGAAATTATCACTTGAAGTATCCAAACATTTTGCAATAATTTAAATAGTTGTTAATTTTACTTTAATTTTCTGAATGTTCCTCCTTTTCTCAGCTGTAGCTTCCTAAGATCAGTTGTAACTAAAAACAGAAGCAAATATAAAATATAGTCCTGAAGTCTTGAGATTTTTTTTTCGTTATGTAACAGATAATCCAGTAGAATAATATTTTTAATTTACACTAAATTGTTTTTCGTGGCGTCTTTTATTTTTCAAGAATTTTGTGTTATGTCACATATAAACCATTCCCCTGAAATCAGGCACCAAATTTAATTTTAAAACCGAAAATTCAAAAATAGAGAGGCTGAAATACAAAAGTTTGTAGCGTCGTTAATTTCCGAGCCAAGAATATGAAGTGTTGATAAAGCTTCAAAAAAGCTACAAAATCTCATGAAAATATCTGAATTGGAAACTGACACTAGAACTCAAGTTTATTCAAAAATGTAAAATCAAAAAATTCAAATTTTTGAATGTTACAAAAACCATCAAATTAGGCTTTAGCGTAAATAATTTGTACTGTTTGATATGAAGATTTTAGAATTGAATATGTAGAAAATACCAAAATCGAATAAAACATTTTTTTATGTTTTGTCAAAATTTTAATACTTTTGGTTAAAACAGAGTTCACCAATTTAAATCGTAGTTCTGTCACCTCGTATAATCTTGAGATGAATTTTACCTTAAAATGTTTCTCTCAACGTATTTTCTTTTTTTAATTATTTTAGTTATGTCGCTTGTGAACCATTTGGCTGAAATCGAGCGCCAAACCCAACTAAACAAGTTGAAATTCAAAAGCTGGTAGCGTCGTTAATTTTAGAAGATAAAATTTGGGATACATCTTCAAAAAAGCTAAAAAATTTCATAAAAATATCTAATTTAGAAACTGAGATATCTAATAATTCATTCTATTTCAGAAAAGCGAAATCAGCAAAATTCAAATTTTTGAATGTTCAAAAACCATCAGTTCGAGGTTAAACCTAATTTATTAATACCTTTTCCATATGTATATTCCAAAATAGAAACTGCTGAATTCTGAAAAAAATTCAAAACTCTTTATCAAATTTCTAATTTTTTTAGTCAGGGCGGTTTCCAACTTTTTTGTTTGTGATTTGTCATTTTTCACAATACTGAGATATATCTTACATTAAATTGTTTCTCCGGCGTTTTTTATATTTTAAATATTTCTAATTATGTCATTTATAATCCATTTAGTTGAAATCAAATGTCAAATTCAACTTTGAAAACGAAAATTAAAAAATTAAAAAGCTGAAATTTGAAAGCTTGTAGCGTCGTTAAATTTAAAGCCAAGAAGATAAAATTAAAAAGCTTTAAAGAAGCTACAAAATGAGTGTCATCTTACAGATATATCTCACTCAGAAGCTAAGACAATAACTCAAATTTACTTGAAAAAAAATAGAAAATGCTAAGATCTAAGAGAAAAATGTTCTAAATTTTTCGTCAAAATGTTTCTAGTCAGGACGATTTTCAACAAAGTTTTCATTGAAGTGTTCCTCTCGGCGTCTTTTTTTTTCCTTCTAATTATAACATTTATAAGCCATTTGGTTGAAATCAACTTTGAAAGCAAAAATTTCAAACAGAAAGATCAAAATTTTAAAGCTCGTGGCGTTGTTATTTTTAGAGCCAGGAAGACGATTTTTTTTCAATAAAGTTGATATAAAAATCGCAAATTTTCAAATTTTTTCTCTTTGAATTTTTCAAGAACTATCAAAGCCGATTTAAACCTAACTAATTCGATTCTATAGAAACTTCAAATAGAAAACTCCACAATTTTACATTTTTAGTACTATTATTATAATTTTTTGTTTATCTAACAAAACCATCTTAATCAGAGTTATGACAAGATCCCTCTCTAATAGCAACAGATATAATTCCCTAGATTGTCGCTTAAAAAGCGCAAGTTTGCCAACAACAACTCCCGTCCAATTTACGTACGTGCGAATATAATGATGGCACAAATACAAGGAATACTAATGCCAATTAGAACGTTCCATCCGCTAGATCTGTGACGTGTATAATCTAATATGGACCAGGATCTGTCACGTTCGTGTCCACTACGTGACCTCATGTGAACATGATCGCAGTGTTTGCGTTTAAACTGTCTCCAACTCGAAACCAAAACAAAAGCTTTCCCTTATTCCTTCTCGACGAAATTATCTAATAGCCATCGCAAGAGTAATCTTCGCATTATCGATCACGATCTTCACCGATAAATCACTCAAACACGTTTAGGTTTGTTAAGAAGACGATGAAACAATGGCTAAAGAAAAAGAAAACACACGTGTTAAATCTTCTTATATGTCAGCTTTGATTGTCACCTTTGCGTTGATTCTAAGGCATTACAATAAGAAGCGACTGATAGTCGAAGACGGAAGTGAAGAGTCGAGGTTTCCGGAAAGTCGATGGACGACGGAAAGGTGCCGGAAGATGCTAAAAGCGATTTTATATAATTATGTAATTTACTCGTTAAACTATTAACTCGGAATCCTACGACTATCTATAGATTCAGTTTTTGTAGATTTTATTCAAAGCTTTAAACCAAACAAATTATCAAAAATTTATTGTACTATATTATTCATATCTCCTTTCTAGCAACTGTTTCATTGATACCATCAAACTACCCTTTTTTGTCGTAACCCTACATTTATTATTTCAAAAGTAGATAATTATTAGTTAAAGTGGTTGGATTGTGGCTTGAAACTTATCATTAAATTTTCAGCATCTGTAATACGTGTTATCTGAAATTTAATTATTCTTTATTGATATTTTCTACGAACTAGTTATTGCATCACCCTGTATTTAAATATAAGTCCAGTAACAAAAACAACCCTTTTCAAATTTATTTATTTAGTTGTATACATGTGGCTGTGTTAAAGCTTTTGGTAGAGAGAGAGTTAACGGAAACGCTTGCATTAAATCTCGTCTCAAGTCCATTATTTTAGCGCTTTCTTTTCACTCGGATTCTCAAAAACTCATCAAATGGAAGAAAGCAATCGCGAGCAATTCCCTTCAGACTAAAACTAAAAAGCTGCAATGAGTTGTCACGTAGCAATCGATAAATGAGCGAAGTGCGCGACTACTGCGCCGTGATTAGCATTTCTTTCGAAGATTGTTCCGTTCACCTCAACCCCGGCCCACTTTGATGCCTCGACGGTCGTAGACTCATGTACAAACATGTTAAACTTCTCGTTTAATCGTTTGCTTTTTTTTCTCTTGTTTTTCTTCATATACAGGGTGCATACTCAAACAGATCAATTGTAAATTATTGTTTGTGCCATATCACTGATTGTATGTAACCAAAAAAAAATAACTTTATAAGCAATACAACTAAGAGTCTTAAGTAGTTAGTCGGTCCTTATCAAAATTCGATTTTAGCGGATAAATTGTTTTATGAGATTTTGGAGACTTTGAATGGCTAATATAACTTTCATCCACTCTGTATACGTACATTTGGTGGTGGTGGTCATAGAGGGTGAACGTGCCAGACTTACCTTTACCTAGCGGCGAGGACGTATGAGATATGAGTCATGCAATCTTCTTTTTTCTCTATTTGGTTACAATATTTCAAATGTTTTCTGCCATGTGATTGTTAAACCGCATTTACCATCTACACACTTCAAACGAACATAAATCTTGAGGTTGTGGTAAAACTTAAAAACGAAGGTTACAGAAATAGGTAAAAGATTTGTGAAAATCCTTGTAGGAAGGAGTATTCCATGTCCGCCCACTTCATACCATGATCACCCACGCCCAGTGTTCGATGTCAGCACGTATCTACTTAATCACAATTGCTTAATAATAGAATTGTTACAATAGATGTCTTCAAAATAAAAATCTTCACGTAATAGTTTCTGATTATTAATTATTTGCATTCTTCATCTGGTTTTTTAAAACGCAAAAACACTGTTTATTGTACTTTCTCAGTTCAACTTTCTTGTTTAAAAAACTACGATAGTTTATCGACTTGTTTCATGTTTTAAGTAGACTGATGTATACATTTCTATCAGCTAGGCGAAACGGGTGTTAAAAAAACACTAATCTTGTGTAAAAGTGAATTAATCAATTATTTCAAAACCACTCTGGATTTTTTTCATTGAATATCTTTTGTATTTGTAGAAGTTTATAAAACGAAATATTTATTATAGTGTTTTAAGGTTTGGCTAATCTAGGTAACATATAACAATTCCATAAATCCAGCACCTTAAACCCGCGTTTTTATATTATTCTTAAGCATAAAAAACATTTCTAGAACATATCTCCTCGGATCTTAATTTAGCTCAACTAACGAGTAACATTTCGGCCAAGTATTCATAATAGCAGATATCTCGAATTGGTTAATTACCAAAGCAAAGGCTGCTCGATATTAAAATCGTAAAATATGCATTAATCCTGAGAGGCCTAAAGTTTTATGAAGTCCATGTGATAAAATCAAGGCGAATAATAAAATTGCGCGTTGGATCGAGAATAAGGCTTTATGTTAGTAAAGCGCGTAGATTTTTGTGCGTGCTTTTCTTAATTTCCTACAGAATACGTGGAGACGATGAATTCAAAACACAGTCGCAACGATAATAAAACGAACGGAGTGAAGTTATGCGGATACTTTTAGACAGAAAAGATTTTACTAAGGAGTTATTTCTTTGCTAAGACACTCGTGCGATCGATGTATAAAAAAAAAAGAAAAACAAAAAACAGTGCTTTGTGTGGAGAGAAGGCAAACGGTTCGGATTCAAGCAAAAGAAATTTTAATGATAATATTTATTAACATTGTAGTTTGCTTTATAATATCATAGAAAAGAAATTTTCTGCTCGTCCAAAAATGAAAAAAAAAATCCATATTGAGTTACTATAACAATGATTTTTGATCCGTTTGGACACATTTATTTTTGTCCGGTCAGTTCAAGCTTACTCCAGCTTTAATTACAAAACAAAACGTTGAACGATTGAAGCGGAAGTGAAGAATGCTGAATAGAAAGGAAGTCAACTAGAAAGAGACAGTCGAATTAACCTCTGCACGTATTTGCGCGCGGAAAGAAGAAACGTTACATTAAACTCGCTGATACTTTGTAAATAATGTACCAGCAATAATTCCCCCTTAATAGTGCAGCGGATGATTTTTCCTACCACCCCTTTTGGTTTTCTTTCCACCTGGCGCGTAAGATATCGCTTAGCCAGCTCGTTAAAGCCGTTTTTCTGATTAGGTCAGTGAATTACACATTCGTAAAGAATCTACAAATTCATCATCTATCTCTTGGAAAACGAACGTTCGTTTGTTTTATAATTAACGTGGTTGATGTCGATTTCTCTCTCTTGTGTTGTTTGCATAAATGAGAAAACATCGCTCGAAAGGATTCAAAAGGAGTATGAGGGGGAAAAATGAAATGGTTGAAATGTGCTACTGGGCTGTGATTTATATCAATAAAAGGGAAGGATCGGTGACAGTGATTGGAGTGTTTATTTGTCGACTGACCAAAAATGGGGAGCGGCTGCTTAACCTCAGTCGATAACTGATCTCTAAGGAACGATAAAAGCGATGTGATTATTGGCGGGTCTATTTCCTACGCTTGTGCAATTTCCGGAATATGGAATACATAAGTGTAAACACCACTTCATTCGATCAGAGTATATTAAATTGTATTGATATACAATAAATAGCTAATTATATCATTGAGGATGAATATCCATCATTTATTTTGCAGCAGTCAGAATAAATTATGATTTTAAGATAAAAATAATCAAAGTGAATAATGCTAACAAAAAAAAAAAAAATAAAAGACTTTGTTATTGTTGATTGTTGCTAAAAATAATTATTACCTTCCCATTGTGTACGTAGCTTTGACCCAATTCTTCCTCCCCAATTCAAGTTGACGGCATCGTTCCCCATCGCCAGCAGCTATCAATCCGCTACACCTTCTTCAATGACCCAAATCTCGTGTTCAATGGTACAACTAAACCATCATCCATCCCATTAAACTAATAAATTAACATCTTCTGTTTTTTCGTGTCGAGTATTTCTTGGTTGAACAATAAAACAATAAAGCAAATGCCAGAGGCGTCCGTTACTCCTTATTTTGTGTAGGTATCAAAGGGTGCAGCAAATCAACAAGGCCGCCACTGTCCTTTTTCCGATAAAGACGTCATGATTTTTACCATCCGACACAAACAATCGAAGGGAGCGATGGTAGAACAAAAAGCGATCGTGATCCATTCACGCGTGCATGTGCACGTAACACTTGGAATTAGTTTCGAGTTGGATCCGATAATCGATGTGAAAGTCGGTTTCACACCGAACAGATTAGGACGGTCGGAATCAGGAGGACGATACACTTGATTGATGGTGGAGAAGTTCTGGGTTCGAAACGTATAAACTACAAATAATTCAAGATTTGCTATCATAGATATTTGTATTTTTTAGTTTTGTGTGTCTCTAAGTTAGTGTTGATTGATGATAAGAGAGTTTTATGATGGAAATGTATTGAGACTCATGAGACATGCTATAGGACGATGTGAGTCATTTTTTAGTTGATGGGTTTGTTGTTAGCTGCGGTACAAAGTGGACCACACATCAGATGAACAATAGGAGGGGGAGTTTAGCGGAGACACTGCAGGGGGCGGCACGCACTCATTAGACGTGGCGAGTATGTAGAGAACGAAAGCTTGAGAAGATAATCGATGAATAGTTTGATTTAAAATTCCAGCTATTTCACATTTTTATTCATTCATTAAATTTAAAAGAATGAATCAACATTTAACAAAAATTGGACACTTCTCCGTTGAAAAAAGAGTTGTTTTCATTACTTTTATTACTACTATATTTAGAATGATTGAATGACTTATTTCTCATATCAATTGATATTACTAAACGATACGACTTTAATTATCGCCTTTGAATTTATTTTTTAATGAAAATCCTGTCAGGTCGATTAGGTGTGTTATTCAAATATTAAAGAGAATCGATGTAAGATGGTGTAAAAGTGAATATTTATTAGTAATGAAGCCACCAAAAGTAACTTCGATAAAAAACTCTTTAAAATTTTAGATTATTATTTATTATGAAAATGACATATTTAAAGTAGTATTGAATGTAATAAAATAAACTTTTAAAGTGTAAAAGCAAAAATGAGTGTTTGGTAAATTTTCATAATTAAATTAAGTGATATTTTGAAATAAATAAATGTTAATTAGATTTTTTTATGTTAATTTATTAGCTTCTCTTAGAACCGAGTGTTTTGAATATTCAAAAAGTTTTTTTTAATTTTTGATACCTTATCATTTTTTTTTATCTTGATATTAATTAGTAGAAGATCAAGAGAAGTCAAGCTAAGCGATGTTTAATTTAATAGTTACAATTGTAAAAACAGCAACGATTGTTTTTTTAAGTCAAACTTAATTTTAAGTTTGTGACGATACAAACGACCCTTAATCTTTGAAAGTTGGAAGATAAATTATTATAATTCCATAATTTCAATATGTTTTTTATACTCAAAACACAAAATACACAGATACTATAAAAATTTTCATAAAGGTTCTCCAGATCGTCAACAGAGAAATAATTGGGATAGAATGATATATGAAATTATAAATATGTAATAAATTTATGAATAAAAAACAAGTTGACCACTGTAATGATCTTCAATAACAAAAAACGTATTTAGAAAAACATTTAAAAACCTGCAATATTCTGTTGATATCAAAAAAAGTCTTTATTTCAAATCTATTTTTCAGTATAAGTATCCACAGGGTGTTCCATTAATATTGGCACGGAAGATTACAACGTAGTAGATGAAATTGAAAAAAATATAAATAGGAAATGTCAATTTGTTTTCCATTTTATTCTAAAAATAAATACAAAAGATATCAGTTTTTTTCTGAAGTGTTTCAAATGAAATTTTCAAGACCAATCTGAAAGAACAGATACAACTTCAATAAAAAATTTTGAGTAGAAATAAAATATCCAGAGATAAATTGAGTGTTACTTCAAAGAAACAAAGTTGATTACACTTCTGGTTAAACCGGAAGTAGAATAAATTCGAATTAATTAAAAAAAAATAGAGTCTCTGATATAGAATAACATTCACTAGTTACATTTTCTCAATATTCAACTATAACGCCATAATCTTCCATCCCGATACTAATGAAACACTTTGTATAGTCAACATAATTTTTTTTTCATTTTTCCCAATAACAGCAGATTCCAAATCAAAGTAGTTTTATAGATATGCTTTTCTTGAGACAAAAGAATGTTTGTACTCTTTATCATTCATGAACAGATCTGTTACATTTTATGTCGGCCACCTTCTTGCCTTGAAGAAGTGTTAGGTATCGTATTAGGCACTTGGCCGATTGGTCATTTTATCACAAAGTGTCATCCAGCATTTATCCTAGTACATTTACGGTCGGTCGAGCTCCCCAACAAATCTTGCAGCAATTATTAATCCGACTGTCCACAATGTGTCTTGTAGTAAAGTTGTCGATTATGAAATTCCTTAGTAGGAACCCAGCTTGGAGATGTATCCAGGTCGACTAACAATCAAGCGGGATTTGGTGGAGTGGACCGTCGGAGGTGGAGAAGTTTGAGGAATTCGACGATCGTTTAAGTTTGTAACTAGAGGAATTAACCTGGACGGCGAATGCCATTTGTCTTGGTTTGACTTGACCTCCCTGCACCATTATTCTTGGAGGGTGTTGTGGTCACATCGCTAAACAATGCAGCCAACTTTAAACACGTATCAAGTAGTATTAGTTACCTGTAATTGTTCGACCGTTTCGACTGACTCGCTGCCGATATATTGACGGGGTATTTCATTACATTATGTTTCATTGCAGTTTACAGTTGGATTGGATGGTTTGCGGTCTAATGCTTAATGGACAAATAACTAAAGCTCAAAGCTACAAACAACAAAACAATACACTTTCTTGTATACACGAGTGTTTAGATTTCTTGTTCGATGAGAGATTCGTCACTGAAATTCAGAGATTCGAATTAGTTATTAATAAGTTTTTGCATACTATTTTACAATAATAATTCTAATCAGGTTTTTGGACTTTGACTAATAAAGAGCATTTTTCACTTATGACCAATTTTTTTAAATAAAAGTTTCGATTTTTTTTTTGTAATTTAATTTTTGTTAAAGCTGATTTGTTTACGAAAGCTAAACTATCGATTGTTGTTTGTTTTCTGGATGATACCAGTATACCCCAGTTTTATTACTTCTGGTGTTGTACCTAAAAAAAAAATCACTGTCAGAAAAATTTAGACAAAAATCTCCAACAAATTATTGAGATAAAAACTGAAAACATTTCATTAAAGAACCGAAAAAAAGTCTATAAAGTAACCATGTCAGTAGTTGTTCCAAATATATTCCAAAGTTTAAAATACTTTAAATTTAATTCTCTCTTCTTCATAAATTGCCAATCATATCGTATCAAAAAAATTTATTCGTACAATTTTCATCTTTTTAGATTAGATCTCGTGAATTTTGTAAAAAACGTAAAAGCCTCATCCACTCTTGTGTGAGGTATCTATAGAACAATAATAGAGAAAATACTGAACCATAATTCATCGTTTTCCAAAATCAACAGTAAAAACATATACGATTGTTTCATTCAAGGTGAATAAAAGTAAAAAATTATGGAATCTATTAAATTATTTAGGTTATTCAGCTTTAGTTCCACGTAAAAAACTTTTTTTACTTACTGTTTTGTTCTTTTAAATTTCTATTAGTTAATCACATAAACAACCCTGTTTAGTTATATCATGTTAATCTGTAATTTGAATAATATTTATTTTTTCAAACTATTCCGCTGTTTATAACTGAATACGTAAATATATCTATACTGTTTTAAATCTCACGTTTTTTAAGAGAAAAGTGTCAATTTAGGCAACCAAATATACATCTCATGAAGAAACAAGCGAATTATGCTTGATTTTCAATTATTTCTAACGACTTTCAGTGATCCAAACTTTGAAGATTAATAAATATATAGGTACCTCCAAAAAGAATAAAAATTTTTGAAAGATTTTAAATCTTTTTCGATTGCTTGCCTTTGGAAGAACAGCTTAATTTCTCTTTTTGAATAACATATTTTTTTTAACATGAATTAAAAATCGAAATTGTTTGACAAACATTTTCGACAAAATCTTAACTTGATGGCTTCCACTTTTGCCACGTTAGGGTAAATCCACTCTTCTTCAGTGTGAACGAACCTCTCTTTTGGCAACAACAAACCCTGGCTTCTTTTCACTTACTTAACACCTAAACACCAATACTTAAACTAAATCATTTGTCTAATTATTTGTCAAAAATATGTATATGTTCAACAAAAAAATGTTTGGTAACTCTATCCTCCTCAAAGTTTCCATTGAAGAAATTATTTCAGAATCAAACAAAAGTAGCATACCAGATTATTTTTATGATACATTGATAATGTATTTTAAAAGATATTAAAAGATTTAAAATTAAACTTATAAAAAATTCCGGTACCGGGAATCGAACCCGAGCCTCCTGGGTGAAAGCCAGGTATCCTAGCCACTAGACCATACCGGATCAAACACTAAAGTCCAATAATTACTTCTAAACTTGACGTTAATATAATACAAAATAATTATAAATTAATTGGAATAATAAAATTCACAATTACTGTAACTTTAATATTAATAAAATTTAAGTTATCAAAACAAATTATAGACCAAAACATCTAAAGTTGATCCTCATGAGTTATTCATAAATCAAACAATCTGAAATTTTATAATTATGATTAAACCAAAGATTCAATTAAATTAACACCAAAAATTAGTGATGTAAGTCAATTTAGGCAATTTATTAATTTACTTGTACTTTAAGCTCAAAATTCAAAGGAACATATATGACGCCATCTACTTTACAACTTCAAAACAACTGGACGTCTGTTTTAAAATGATCTCTTGTAAAGCCTCATTAAATATTTATTATCTTTTCAACAGTCCAACAAATAAGCTATAAATAACAACAATAATTTTTCCAAAGAGTTATGATATTTAAGAGTTCAGAGATACGCAAGTCCACTAGTTGGTGTGACACTAACCTCTTATCTCTAAAATTTGAGGTTATGTTTTAATAATTTTGATCCAAAAAGAAACAGCACAATTTAAAAATCAAAATGCAACGAGAAAATTTAAAGTAAGTGATTTCATTATAAGTTTATTTTTTAAAGTTTTGAAAATTTTTAGAGAAAATTTGTTACTCGGTATGGGTAATCCATTATTAGATATATCAGCAACAGTTGATAAGGAATTCCTTACGAAATACAATATGAAAGAAAATGATGCAATTTTAGCTAATGAAACTCATAAAAACCTCAATACTGATCTAATCGAAAAGTACAAAGCTGAATTTATAGCTGGTGGAAGTGTCCAGAATACTTTACGTGTAGCTCAATGGTTATTAGAAAAGCCTAAAGTAACAACCTTTTTTGGATGTGTCGGCACTGATAAATATTCACAAATATTGAAAGATAAAGCACAAGCTGATGGAGTCAATGTGGTTTATCAGTACAATGATAAGGTACCAACAGGTACTTGTGCTGTACTCATAACTGGGTCTAATAGATCCCTATGTGCGAATTTAGGAGCTGCTAATAGTTTTACAATTGACCATATTCGCATTCCCGAGAATCGCAGATTAATAGAAGACGCCAAGTTCTACTACATTTCTGTATCTACACACAAATTTTCAATTTTCACTCCTCTTGATTGTTTATATTTTTAGGGATTTTTCCTTATTGTTAGCCCCCCAAGCATACTCGAAGTAGCAAAATTCGCCTTAGCTAACAATCGGCCACTTCTTATGAACCTCAGCGCTCCGTATATAACTCAATTATACAAAGAGCCCCTAATGCAAGTGATGCCTTACATTGATGTCTTATTCGGCAACGAAACGGTAAAATCATTCTTTTTATAATTTAAAATTAACATTGCTTTGTAGGAAGCTGAAGCTTTCGCAAATGAGCAAAACTTCGGTACTAAAGACTTAAAAGAGATAGCTTTGAAAATCTGTAAACTCCCGAAACAAAATGAGAGTCGTTCGCGTGTTTGTATTATAACGAACGGTCATAATCCGGTGATACTTGTCCATGACGGAAAAATCTCCGAGTTTCCAGTCGACGTTCTTTCTAGAGAACAACTCGTGGATACTAATGGCGCTGGAGATGCTTTCGCTGGTGGTTTCCTCTCTCAGTACATTCAAGGACAGAGTTTAGACACTTGTGTGCGATGTGGAATTTGGGCTGCTTCTCAAATCGTGCAACGAAGTGGATGTACTTTTAGTGGCAAAGCAAAGTTCCAGCCTTAATTGTAGACATTAAAACTTGTACTTAGCTCTTTGTTTTTCTATTGAAGGGAAGAATAAATTTAAAAAACAATTAATTAAAAACTAACATTTTTTAATATCATGTAGTTATACAAATCTGAAATATACAGCGAAAAATTGCTCATACACAATGTTAAAGAAACAAGCTAACAAATCTAATCACAGTGCTACACGAAAAAAATTAAAATAAGTGATAAAAACATCAAACACTTACGCCTATTTTTATTAGTTGTAACTTTTTTTGATTATCATTAAAACTATTGCGATTTACAAACTGAGAAAACAAGATTAGTTTGAGTTAACAATTGAAGAAATAAAACTACTCGTTGAAAAAAACCATGTCCCTGTTTAATTGTTACTTAGATATATGATATTCACAAAATTTACAGTATCTTACAATCACTCTTTCGAAATAAATTAATACTCTTATTTATACACAATGAAAAAACTTCAAAGTCTTCGTACTTAATAGAATAAACGTTCCAAAACGTCTGTCATCTTAAACATTTAAAATCTTACAAAATATCCAGTTTCGATAAAATCTGTATTTTGATCGCGACGATCAAATAAACAACAAACTAAAGGTGCTGTTGTCACCTTTAACAACACGAATACGTTCAGATCATGCACAGCCCTTTGGGAAAAACCGCATTTATTTTAACTAAAAAACAAAAAACAACAAAACTTATTAACGTCTCATCGTTCCATTCAGCGGCTGCATCAACCCGCTGTTTATATATCCGTAAGTGTACATTGTATTTTGCTGCGCCCTTTGTATCGCTGCCGGGTCTTGGTATTGAGTCTGAGCCATATTCATCACTCCCATCTGCATAGGAATTTGAGCGTTATTTATAAATCCTGCTGCTGTATTTGTGATATATCCAGTCACCGGTCCTGGAGCTTGTTGCGCTGCCATTCGATATCCATTCAATGAATTATACATTGGATTTAACGCCGCCACATTCGGACTTACACGACTTGATGTCGTCTGCATGTGTTGTACCGAAACATTACTCGAATTTCTTGACCTGCCCAAATTTTGACCAATTGGTGGTGTCACAGCGCCTCCCAATTGATTTACATTCATATTAGTTTGATAATATTTGTGGTGGTAGCCGAGTACTGGCGACTGGATCGCTGAAGGTGATGGTGCTAAATTTCTTACAGTTTGATTTTGCAGCATTTGATGTGTCGGAGGCGGCGTCATTGTGGCATGGGGATGATGCGTCGGTGGCGGTGACAAAGTCATAGCAGCAGGTGGCGGCGTCATTGTACTACACGAATTCGGTGGCATCATCTCTAATCCATTCGTTAACTGTTGAAGTTTTGCTAGACTACAACTAGAATTTCCTTGACCTGGATTCGCTTGGAGTGTTGAAGTAGGCACAGGAGTTGGCGCCGGAGTAGGTGTATGCGCATGTGGATGAGGATTAGTTTGTATGTAAAAGTTCGTACCCGAAGTGACCGCACACGACTTTTGATGAGTGGCGCCTAAACTCTGTTGCGCACTCATACGATGTTGAATAACTGTAGTCATTGGAACACTCACGTAAGTGCTTGTTCCTTGCACTGGGGGAAAACCTTGAGTGCTAACTGCTACTGGTATATAATTCCCTGAATGATGAGGATGATGTGGATGTTGATGCATTGGTGATGCACTCAACTGTGGATGATGAGAATAACCCTGATGCATAGCAACTTGATGATGCATATGATGTTGTTGCTGCATTTGATGTTGGACTTGTTGATTTTGAGTTGGACTTGCCAACATGTGTTGATGCGGTTGGGCGGTAGGGGGTGTGGCTCTTTGACGACTCTGTTGCTGTTGAGGTTGCTGTGGCTGCTGCTGTTGTTGGACGGATGTGTGCTGTTGAGCTGGAGGTGTCAGTTTCATATTGGACTGTTTATTTGTCGATGGAGTACTAGACCGATTGCGGGGCTGCTGCATCTGGCGTTTACTGGTTGAGTTCTGTTGAGGCATCTGCATTGAAGGGGGATTTACAGTAGGACTAGATGCCGGAACGGCAGTATTCTGCTGAACCTGAAATACCCAAAAATTGAACTAAAATACTAAATAAAATAATTAAAAAAAATAAATTATTAATAGTTCCCTGTATTACATTGTCTATTAAAATTTAATATAGCAAAAAACGCTCACCTGCAGCCCGCTTTGTTGTAGATTATGCTGCACAGTACAATCGTAATTAGTCTGCGGCGTTTGTTGGGCACCACTTGCTGGCAATACTGACGGAGGTCTAACAGGTTCGACAGAATTTTGTGACGCCATATCGCTTGAAATCGACGCCGGTGATTCAAGTCCCAATTGGGCAACATCAAGATCACATTGTCCATAATGTAAGCTATGAACGGAATTTGTAGTCGAATCTGGAGTATAAACTCCCATCGATGGTATATCATTGGATGAAGGTGTCGGAGGTGTATGTTTAATCGATGGCGTTGTCAACTGTTGTTGGGAAGGTTGTTGTTGTTGTTGTTGTTGTTGCTGCTGCTGGTGTTGTTGTTGTGGTTGCTGTTGCTGCTGTCGTTGATGTTGCGACGCTAATTCTATATTTTCCGATTTTGACACTGCGTCTTTATTTTTATCAGCTAAAGGCTTTTCTATTTGCGAACAAGATTTTGGTACTACGCAAGACGAATTCCTTTCATTATCTGTGCGAGATTTCTTGTCTTCTTTTCGAGGTGAGGATGTATTTTTTTCATTTCTACTCTCTTTGTTACTTTTACTACTGCTTTGTTTAGATGACTCATGTCGATGAGTCTTTAATTTTTCTTTTTCACAACTTGGTTGCTGTTTTGGTAACATATCCAAAGGGGGGAACTGGAGAGGCATTGGATAAGTGTATTCTCGTTTTGTTGGATCGTAATAGAGTGACTTATCCCATGGAATTCCCCATTGCCACTGATTGTACTGTGCCTGAGGCATGTGATGATAATTCTGTGGAGCAGCCATACTAAAATCAGCTTTTGCTAGAATACTCTCATTTTCTACATGAACTTTCGGAGCTTTTGGTTTATCATGATGTCTTGGTTTCTCTTCATGTTTCGATTTAGGTTCCCCCTTATTATTTGTTGGAATTTTATTACTTGCCTCTTTTTCTTTTTCTTTGGATTTTTCTGGTTTAAGTTCACTGGGTTTACTTTCTACAACTGGTTCAACAGGTTTAGGGGTTTCACTTTTCGGTGGCTTTCTATCTTTCACTACGGGGACGTTTTCAGACGGTGGAGTTGGAGGCGGCTTTTGGTCCACTTGTTTTTTCTCTTCTACAACGACTACGGGTTCTGGCTTAGCAGGAGGTGGTGTTGGCACTGTTACTGGAGGTGCAGGCTGCGACTGGACTTCTGGTTCAGCTTCCATTTTTGGTTTTTCTTCAACTGATTTCGTCGAAGTTTGTTCTTCCTCCACTTTAGATTCCGCAACTACGATTTTACTTCTGCTTTCATCGGTTTTTTCAATATCCATATCAGATGATTTTTGATCAAATTCGATCGGTGTTTGTTGCTGCTGTGGTGTTTCTGATTCAACAGATACATCCTTCTGTTTATTTTCTTCCTTTTTTGGATTAGATTTTTCAGCTTCAATTTTTTCGTCTTCTTTAACAGCTACATCTTCTTGTTTAATTTGGTTGTTGACAACGTCTTGTTTATCAATCTCTAGAATTTCCTTATGAATGGTCTTAATTTTTTGACCATCAATTTCGGTTTCGGATTCAGAAGTCGATGACGAAAATGCAGTAGGAGATTTGGGTTTTTCCGGTTCTCTAACATCGGATTTTTCATCATCTTTACGCACAATTTCTGATTTTTCTTTACTTTTAGGCAATTTATATTTAATATTAGGCGAAACTTCAAAAACTTTAGGAGCTAATTCATCTTTTTCCATCTCATCATCAGCTTCCGCACTTGAATCCTCTTCCGTTGATATTCTATTATGTTTCGCATTTCTTTTAATTTCAACTTTAGCTTCTTTTTTCTCCCCTTCTTCTTCGTCTGATTTTTCAGATATTAGACTTTCACTTTCACTTTCTCTCTGTTGTAATTTATTTTTCATCATTTCCGGTAGAGTCATTTGTTTCTTCAATTTACCTTTTGGGAAAGTTCTCTTCTTTTTCGCTTTTGGTGTTTTAGCAACAACAGGAGTTACAACTTCTTTTTCTTCCTCTTTCTTTTCTTCTTTCTCTTCAACTTCTTCTTTTTCTCGTTGCTTCTTCAGTCTTCTCTGAGACCACCTCTCACCAGCAATTTTCTCTTTATTTTCTTTGTTCTGTACAACGTTTCTTTTTGGTCTCTGCCCTTCCTTGGACTTGACGTTAGCAACTCCATCATCACATCTGACTGTTTCGACTTTCAACTTCTTTTCGGTCAATTTCTCAGTTAATTCTTCACAACTTTCTGCCGTTCTTTTCCTCTTATTATTCTCGTGTGCTTTTGGCTTAACATCAGCAAAAGTTGTTTCGTTGTATTTACTAGGTCTAGTTCGTCTTCTACCAGATGATGTTACTTCCACTTCCTCTTTCTGGTTCACATTATTAAGAGTAGTAGCTTTCGGTGTTTTTGGAGTTTTCGGTGCTGTAGAAATTTTTCTCTTTCTTCCTTTTTTCAACTTCACACCTTGTTGTGTTTCTATTATTATCTTCTCAGGTTGGGGTACAATAATATCAGCTGTTTCCACAGGAGTTGACTCCTTCTCACCATCAGACTTTTCTTCTCTGAACGGATTAACAGCGGAAGTTAAGAGTGGAGTCCATCTCAAACATTCAGGATCGATTTTAATCCTAGTTTTGCTTTTCGCCACTCTTTCAGCATGACTTTCTACTTTAGCCCAATCTACACATAACACAATTTTTCGTCCAGATTCAGTCGACACACAACGAACGAAACCCAGTAATTGTAAAGCAAGAGCGATATCGTGACAGTACATCCCGGTTTCTTTACTTATATCAGTCAATTTCAATTTTGAATGTCTATGTTGATGTAAATATTCGAGCACCACTGACTTCCAATAAGCGTAATACGAAACACGTCCTAAATCTGATAAGGGTTTTTCTGGAGTGCCCGGTTGTCCTTCACGTTTTGATAACAAATAACTGAAATCAATTAAAAATCGACCATAACCTTGTCTTTGATACTGAGGCATAGTCATAATACATGAAACGTTGTACTTCTGTTGACAGTGTTTTTCTTTAGAAAAGTAACCAACTAAATGGCATCCTTTTTTGTCATTTTTTGTTAACACATAAAAAAGAAACGGTTCTACGTCATAATATAATGTTTTATGGTCCAGAAATAACTTAGCGAGAAGACAGAGATTCTGACAATAAATTTTGTTAACATTTCCATCAACTTCAAACACTGATAAGTCACCACATCTATAAATTTCCGTAGCTGGTGGATGGCGCCACGTGCATTTATCCTGATGTCTTTCCAATACTGCCTTACTCTTTGTGTATTTAAGACAAAATTCACACAAAAAAAGTTTCGGTAAACGAGCATATTCTTGAGGAAATGGACTCGAATACCATGTTTGAATTTCATATTTTCCAAATTCAATAGCAGCTGGACAACGACCTTGGGACGACATAGCCATCGATGGTGATGTAACAAAAGGTGCACCACTAGGTAGAAGTACAGTTGAAGCATTTGCTTTTTCTCGTGTCTCTTTAAACAAATCGACATCTTTTTGAGTCACTCCTGGTGGCAGTTGGGGCGGTTTCACTTCATCTGAAACAATAAGAAAAACTTTTTAGAAAAATAAAATCAAGATAGTATTTCCACCATAACCGAGTGATTAGATGACATGCGGCTATTTTCACTGATTCATTTTTTTTTCTTCAAAATAAAAAACGCAATGTTATTTTTTGTTTCTTCTAAATTGATTAGTTATTTAAAAAGCATTATATTACGGTCACTTCCTGAGCTAAGCCAATCAGACAAGTAATCTCAGAATGTGTCTCATTGTAAGGTGCAAAGCGAACCGGGAGAATTATGTAAGAGAGAAATTTTTCACTCATTTTTTTCAATAACTAACAGAAATGTGAACAAGTGAACAATCTCTCCGTGCACGAAAATAAATAAATAAAAACTACCACACCAAGTAACATGCGGTCAGCTCGAAAGAGTCATTCCACCTCAAACTGAAAATTTTAAAGATTCCTCTCGAAATTGAAGACATATAAATTTTGCTGTATGGCTTCCAATGTATTCGTTTTAAAGACTTAATGACTCATAGATAATATAGACGAGAAAGATTTTCCAAGAAAATGCCAAGAAAGGTAATTGTAATGATATAAGTATTCTCAAACATTACACTCCTATATCAATTTTAGAAATCATAAATAAAGTTTAACATTTACATAAAGTTACAACATTTCCAACACCCTGTAATATTGCATTTTTCAACCAATTCTCTTTAAATAATAACAATAAAAAAAATGGCATCGGTTCGAAAGATAGAAACTTCAGCCCCTTAACCCGTCTCGAAGTAAAGATTTCATGATTTAAGGTGGAATGACAATCTTTTTACATAAGCGATTAATTAAATTAAATTAAAAATTATGGTATAGGGATAAGACAGGAAAATGGATTAAGGAACGAATAAAAATACGTTTTTTTTTTGTGGTAGCTGGTGAGATATTGGGTAGAGAGATAGGTACGGATTTCCGATCTTACCGGTCTGATTGTTGGTAGTAATCGGCGTCGGCGTCACCGACATAGCATGATGATTTGTCTGTGTGGCCTCTGCAATAAGATTGCGTTTTTTCATTCGTACATCCTCAATCGCATTATGTCCGAACCCGACCGTATTACCCAACCCTCCTTCGCTTTTAATAAACTTCCTTCTTTCATGCTCGTGACGTTTCGAATTAACCGCCGTCTTAACGAGGTTAGAAGGCGTCATCGCAGTAGTGGTGGTGGTAGTGATGGTAGTAGTAGTGGTTGTGGTGCTATCTTGTGACAGGGATAAGGAAGGACTAGTGAGATTTTTGGATATTTTTTGTTTGGATTCGCAAGGAATTGGTGAAGGATTCGTCCGTTTTCGATTTTTTTCTGTTTCTCCATTGTCTTCTACATTTTTCGTTCTTCTACTTGGGTTGTAATTTGGTGTTGAACGACTCGAACGATTTTCGGTCGCAGCAGCAAATAAATGACTCAAACCATCAAAAAGACCTTTCAATTGACCAAAACCCGGTTTACTTTTATCCAAACTTGAATTACTCGAACTTTTCTCGTCTGCCAGCGACGGGAAAAAACTCTTATTATTATTGCTATTTCCATCAAAATTGAAAGCCTCTTTTTTAAAACTATCAAAAGTTAAAGGTTCTTTACTCGTTAATTCTCGTTTCTTTGCTTCAGCTGCTGCTACAGCAAAGCCCCAAGGTTTGTCTTTATCCATCGTAATACCACTTATACTCCCAAACGTTTCCATTTTTTTATTATTGCTTGTAAAAATACTGGGAATTTTTATGCCTCCGCTTTTCGACGGTTCGACTGAAGAATCCGTATCGGATTCGCTACTCTCACTAGTACATTCTGAACTGGAAACAGGCTTCTTTTTCTTTTTTGTCTTCTGTTGTTTCTTCAATTTTTCTTGTTGTTTTTTATTAAAAGCTGATGATCTAAAGAATTTTTGCTTTTCTTTCGACATGCGATCAGAAGTATCAAGCCGATCGGTAATTGTAGTAGTACTGATGACGGTTGTGGACGTAATGGTATTGGAAGGATGGGCATGGGAAGCTGGAGTTTGGACATGATGATGTTGTGAAGTAGCTGGGGATGTCGTACCCTCATTGTCGCTGTCGCTGTTATCATCATCACTGTCTAATGGCTGTGGCGTAGGTGCTATACGGCTCTTGCGGTTGCCCTTCGTCGACGGCGTCGTAGTCGTATTGTTCACTGTTGACGCACTGCTATCTTTTGTCCTGAAATCAAACAAACGCATTTGAATTACCAACTTTCAAAATTAAATTCTCTACTTACTTTTGATTCTTCTGTTTGATCTTTTCTCTAACTTTGTCCATTTTTTTCTTTACATTATTACCAGGTTCCGCTTTCTTCGGCGTTTTTTCATGATGACCAAGACAATGCCCACATCGCCACGGACATTTTGGTTTCTTTTCAGCAGGAGGATCTAAACAATCCATATGATAATTTCTATCGCAGCTGCAACAACATAAAAGACACGTCGATACGCCAGTATTTCCTACAAAAAAAAATACATTTTATAAACATTCAATATTTTATTTTGATTGTTTTCCATACCACAACCGTCGCAAGTTTTACAATCTTCACAAAACCATTTTCCTCCTTTGGATAATAAAGCAGCCAATTCGGGACCGGCTGACGTACACGTGAGATGCACGAGAGCGCCACATTCCGAACAAGCACTGAGTTTTTCGGGGACACCATTGCGATTTTTTGATTCGGTACCAAGACATTCGGTACAAATTGGCAAAGGGGCGGGGGTCTGGAATGAAAAAGACATAATGAAATATGATATTCACTAAAAACAAAGTTTCATGGATAAACAGTAATCTATTAAATCAGAAACAATAAATAATACTTATTATTATTATTATTTCTGCAATTAAATTTGTCATTCTAGCATATTACCAATTTACAAAAAAAGTGGGTGTGAGTTTTAAGACAAAAATGAGATCAAAGACTTGAAAATCAGCTTCCAGAAATTTGTTTGAACAAACGCCAAAATTTTTAACTTACACTATTAATATATTCGTAGACATTAATCGTTATATTTTCTTTAATAATGAGTTATGATGTTACAAATACATTAAACAAGACAACCATATTTTTTAAAATAATATTATTTCCTAGATATTGCATTCTGAGATAAATAAGTTACAAAAACCATTCCAATTATCATTTAAAAGAATACCATTTTTTTTTGTTTTAGAATAAAACAATCAATGAAATTATGAAAAGAATATTGAAGTGAACAAGTTCCAAAATTTCAGCTGTGAACAAAGAAACATTGCCAAAACCACTTGACAGATAAACTCCGCCCAAAGTAACAACCCATTGGTCCAAAAAAATCGGCTCTTAATAAACGTTTATTTTTAACATTGAACGAACGCAAAAATCGAACTGCGGTCTACGACAACAATTATTATATTGCGGAAGCAAACACTCAAAATTTCATTTATCAAAAACATAGTTAGTATCGCATTCCCTATCTAACTAATCAGTTGATATTTATGAATATTTCAACAGGATATATTCATACTTATTAAATGCTAAATTCCCATTGTTATCGATTAGAAAGTAAACCAAAAATCTTGAACAAGGCGGTAATAATAAATTATTTAGTTCATTCGGCATTCAACAAGTGTCAAAGTGACAAAACGATTAGCACAAATCGTGATAATTAACCATTAAATGCGACATTCTTGAACAGAGGGGAAAAACCTGAACAATAAGTTAAATGCAAATAGGTATAACTACTTTACTTTGACGGTATATTTATTATGTCAACAATAAAGTGTGGGTTGGCTTCCTGAAAGGAAAACTATAATAAATTGCGATAATTATATTTAAGAGAATGAATTGTTAGAAGATCAATAATAATGACTTCAAAGCCAACTAGAGTATTTTACTAACACAAGATTAGATAACATCAAAACATCGTTTGAATAATAATGAATAATTAGCAACAAAAACAATGTTAATTTGACAAATTAATTTTGTGGTTGTTTGTATGAGTGAATTTTTATTATGTAAACAAAAATTCAAATGTTTTCTTTGAAACCGTCTTTGTTATGATAAATACATTTTTTTTTAAGTACGCAGCTGTTTCAATAACATTTTTTGTTGTAATGTTATCATACTACATTGTAATATCCAGCAAAATCTGAGTAGTTCAAAACATCGTAGTCAAATTGATTTTATTCAATTACAATTTTTTTTTGTTCGAATATCTTTATTCCTCTTCATATATTTTTTTTTGACCAAAGCTAAAAATGTTGGCAAATCGCAGAATACTATAAATTTGTTATATTGTGATTCGGAATAAATTTTTGGCAAATGAATAGAAAGTAATATGATAAGAAAAAATATTAATAAGTTAAAATGAAATATACAAATAAAAACTGTTTCTCAAGCTTCGTTTTTCGCACTCGACATAGAACTTGTTTATTGAGAGATGTATTTATTCAAATGTTGAACAAAAACTCATAATTAGACAATTTTTTCGTTGATAAGTTGAATTCTTAATTTTATTGTCGATGCTTTTGATTTTTTTGACGTCGTCACTTCTAGAGTTTTTTAATTTTTTTAAATATTAAAAATGCGGGTTTCTTTTGTTTGCTCCATGTCAAAAATGACTGAAGTAACATCAGTTTTCTACTGAACACTTCTTAGAATGAAAGAGATGCCAATGAATTTTTCGTTATTCAGTAGAAAAATACTTTATGCTGATTAGACAATAAAACCATCTCTTTAAACATTGTCTAAAAGTAAATTTCACATACTTAACAAAAAAAAAAAAAGAATAGTTTCTTTATATGAAAAATTAACCAAATTATAATAAGATCAATCAACCAAAAAATTTTCAGTGAAGCACAAAATAAATGATTATCCCCAACAAACAAAACATCAACGAAAAAAATTCCCAACTAACGTGTCGCCTAAACAAACCCACACCTGTTGAACACATGAATATTTGATAACAACTTTTTCCTTCCTCCACCCTCTAACTATCATCCCCTACACGATGATTACATTTTATTAGTAATTCAAATAAAACAGTATAAAAATTTTTAATTGAAATAAAAATAGTAAATTCCAATTGTAAGAAAATACAAATATTTCAATATTGACTTATTAATAATAATAAATAAGTATGATACTTTTTTCCTATTGTAATTCAATTTTCAATCAATATACCTCTATTGTTAACCTTCTTTGAAACGCCATTATTGAAGTAAGTCTATAATTAAATACTCGCACATATATTATTCAAACCTTCTCCTTTCTATAACATAAATTCTAATGGAGATAAAGCGACAAATCGCGTGACAGCTTATTAAATAAAAAAAATTCTTATAATCGTAACCGTTTAATAAATTACACATCTTCGGCCCACTTGATTGTCTCCCACTCATTACCTTAAAACCTCCAATAACAAAAAGCTCCCTTAACAACTTCCGGTTCAACTCTTCCATCCTATCATTATAAAATATACTCTGTCTCTCCCTTACAATTCGTCCCATTATTACCGATTCTCGACAACATAAAAACACTAAATAGACCACACTCAATCCAAACACAATACAATTCGATACGTATGTCCGCATCGCTTGAAAAAAATACACTTCTTAAAAATAAATAAATTGCAATCTGGAGGCGGCAGTGGCGCATTCTTTTGCGCAAATCAAATAAGAGAAAACAGTAATACATTCAGATTTCAGTACCCCCCCGATGGCCCCTCTTGTAAACCTACAGAAAAAAAATTATTGAAAAGCTTAGAAGCTTTTTTTAGCCACCACTGACGTTCAACTAGCTAAAAGTCGACAAGCGATTGGTGGAAATTGGCAAATGAGAATAAAGCAGTCTCCATAGTTTAAAATTATTTTTGGAATTTGGAATTTTTCGTTTTGGCGAGTTTGAAATAAGGTGGGAACAAACCCAATAAAAAAAATGTTATACATATATTTTGTTTTATGTTATTTTTTCGTTCTAAAAATAAAAATCAGCGAACAAAAGCTGACTGTTGGCTGTTGTAAAAAAATTTAATTACTATATGAATCTTTTATCAAATTAATAAAACATATTCCGATGAATAAATAAAAATTGATTTAATATTTATAAATGTCACATCAGATACAATAAAAATTGAAATTTCGCGTCTTTGAAATTTAATTCCAGCAATTTTTATATTGGAAAGAGTTTGTATTAGAATGTCTTAGTTATAGAAAATTTATTCCGAAAGTTAAATGCTTTAAAAAAAACAAGAAACAAAGGGATAAAAGATATGAAATTTCAAATATATCAATCATAATTCTCAAAAACTGATCTGAGTATCCAAAAAACCAAACCAAAAACTTACTATTTCAAGTGATCTGAACATACCCGACCTTTCAGTTTTTTTAATTTCTAACACTGTAATATAGGGAACAACTAACCATACATTTGCTCCTTTAATACCACATGACATACAATTCCTAATTCTTCGCCCCTAGCGTATTCACATCGCCCTTCCAAAACAACCCCGATATCCACATGTGTTAACATACATCTACGTACCAACCCAACTCTTACAAACATAAAAATCATCACCCATCGTTTTGACCTCCAATACCATAACCTTTTTCCCCTTAAAAACAAATTTCGCACTTATCACCTGAAATTTAATAGATGATGGAAGATCTTCATCGATAAGTTCCGTACCACCACCGTCGATATATTCTTTCGGTTTATAGCACAAACACGTCATCCCGTTCCCATAAAGAGCAGTTAACTGGCCCAGTTGTCACCGGATTCGACTGACCACTGCTATCCCTATCGAAGGGGATAGAAATTATCGTCGGTCGATATTTTATCGGAATATATTTTTTTAAAGCACATCAATTTTAAACTACGAAATTTGAAGAGTTTAAGAATAACACCGATGGGGTGACTTATTAGTGATGAAGGAGAGACGGGAGATTGACATTTTGGCGGGAAATTAAAAGCAGCATGCGTAGAAGATTTATGGAAATAGAATAACACAATTAATTCAGAATTTTATGAATTTTTTGTTAATAAAAATTTTGAACAACAAACTTGTAAATTTAAATGACGTCAATGTAACTTTGTTAACAACACAAATAACATTAGATACAGTGGGTGAGTTTGAATTTGTTTTTGGGCATACATATCTCTAACAACTGATGAATATTTTCCTATTCAAAATCGTAGCATTAAACCGGTAAATTGTTATTAGGTCATTATAAATAACTGTAAAAATAATTGTGAAAGAATGATCCAATCTATTTTGTCACTAATTCGATGACAACTGAATGCTGCATTAAAACATGCATCAACTGGAATTTTAGCAGCATATTTCAATGATTATTTCCTTCCGTTAAAAGAAAAATTTTGACAAATAGCATTTTTAGTTACGGTTTGAAATTTACACAGTTTTTCGAATTAATAATAATTATTTGAGACGACTTGACAAAAGTATCTTCCTAAACTGATTAACTGCATCAAATAAAATAAAAAAAGAAGGATGAGTTATTCTTGAATTTGACTTTAGCTATTTATGCTGTCATCATTTTTTCAAGAACGCTCAGTTTAAATTAAATAGCATAATTAATAATTATTATTCAACAAGAGTACGAATGCTTTGTCTAAAATTATTAAAGCTAATTTAATTGAATCAATTCTAGGACACTAAAAAAAATTTGAAAATCGATATTTGATCAAAATCGATAATGATAACGATCTACCGGATAAAAACACTTTTCAAAGATCACAAATATTATATATATAGGAAACATTTAGTTTCCTCAACAAGTGTTTGCAAAAATGAATATTGAAAATTATTCCTAGATTTAGTAAGAAATAGAAAATTGTAAGGTCAAAAACAACTCAACTTAAATTCGGACCCTTTTGCATAAGAGTTTTTTAAACTTCGAAATAATTTTTCTAATATAACTCAGTTCAAAATAGCACTTAATTATACTACTATTATACTGGACGTATACGTATATAAAAATTGATTTAATGGAGCTATTTTTTTTTTTTTTTTTTAATTTTACCTCAACCATAAAATTAAAAGAAATAAAATGAGCACGTAATAGGTACTACTATACCTGCTGTTATCAACTACATAGTGCTTTTCATCTAGGGTGCTAAAATAATTAGCACTAGTGCCTGACTTTGGAAAAACCCAAATTCAAGGGCAATCTGTCATTCGTGCGAATAATGGCTGAACGTACTAAAGATTTTTGTCTCAATATTTGGTTTTCTTCAATAGAAATTGAAAATGGAAAAAACTCAGAATCTATTTATTGCAAATTATAAAATAATTAGAAAAACAAACAAAATAATTCCAGGTACCCATTCAAGCAGACTCAAGCGGATGCTCATGTATGTTGGTCACATGATTGCGCATAATCGTGACGTAGCAAACAACAAACCAATCAACGTGTCGCCTTAACATAGCAGTGTTTTCAGTGTTTGTTGAATTTAAAATTCGAGCTATCACTTGGTACATCATGGTGGAGCCATTTATGAGGTTTGATTGACAGTCCATTTTAAATATAAGTTCGTGACTTATAGTTACAACATTCATTAACCACAGACTTGTACTATTCAGTTTGAGTACAAACCAGAACCCAGATAGACAGTACCCAGTTAAGTTTTGAAAGTATTAAAAAAAATTTCTTTGATTTTCCAAAGTGTTTTCTTTTATTAAAGAACACTAACACATTTTTTTTTTACTTTTTTCACATACGCGCCTTGTTTTGGTTATGCTACAAAAATTTACCGATTGTTGACAATAGTTTACCTAGCAGTTTTGCGAATAATTATTAGTCAATGTCATAATCAAAACTAAAAAAATCGGTAAATTTTTCAAGCAAAATCTCAAATTGAATTATAGTTGTCACGACTAGATATTTCTCGAATAGAGTTCACATTTAAACAGGAATGGCTCTTAGCTGTATTTTTTCGCCTAAAAACTATAGGTTGTATTATGCTGATTGCCCATTGGCTCGAAACCTTCGAAAAAAATTTGACAGCACATTATTCCAGTTGAAATTTAGATTCATTTGTTGGATGCTGTTATTGGTTGATCTATGACAGAAACAGTCATTTAAGAAAGATATAAAGTAGGTAGGTAGGGAAATTTTTAGTCCACTAAGAGATTTTTTTTTATTCGAAATATAATAGCAGTTATCACTTGCCATTGTTGAGTTTATTAAAATCTGTTATGGGTTTATTAAATTAAATCTTCAGTTTGCTTATTTCTATTTGGAAAAATTACAGAAGAAAAATCAATACAAATTATTCAATTAGACACCTATAATATACCTACATTAATTTTATGTTCATAATATTAAGAAAAAAATTACCTAATTAAAAAAAACTTCAAATTAAAATTTATAACTGAAGCTCTTCAAAAATAATTGAAACATTCAATCGACAATTTTCAACAATTCAAATATCAATTTTAATCAGATCAAACACCTTTCAACCAGAAAAAAAACTAATCGCATATTAATCCACCATTAATAAGAACCTGATCTTCAAAACTCGTTCAATCCAAACAAAAGCAAAAAACTTGTCCTTGCACACAAATAATTCTCCATGCTTCAAACAAACCATAAAAAAGCGCCATTGAATTGGATTGAGAAAAAAAAATGCAGATGTTAAAATTACGCCTCAACATATAAACCGAACCTTTAACATCCTTAAAAAAGATTCTTTGAAATTATCTTATTATTGTATCGTTTGTGCATCCACCTGACTTCCGTTTTAGTTTCCGTTCCCGCGCATCTCTAACGATTAAAAAAATCCATATTCAAATTATCCTCCTTCAAAAACAATTGTGAAAATTTCAATTCAACTACCAACCAGATGGCGTTGTTTACATGCCTAACGAGACTAATCATGCGCAGTTTTTTTACACTATCCCCTTGACAATATCGATCCTTTTTAGTTTCATATGAGTAAGAAAATGAATGCACCCTTTATTGAGCGAAAAACCTAGGTGACGTCATTAAAGAAAAAATCGCCCAACACCCTCAAAAAATTCAAATCATCAGAAGGATTAAGAACAAAGAGATAAAATTGAAAAGTTGATTTACATACAGGTGGTTCTGTATAAAGATGAAGTTTCCAAAAGTTGTTTCACCTGCTTTTTCGGATAAGAATTAAATTTTAATTGTAAATAGATCAAACTTGCAAACTATAATAATACTGTAGGTTTTTTTCTATTTTTTTTATTTTTACTTCATGCTCAAAAGTTCCACACTTAACACATGGTTCTAATTCAGGTGGCAGTAAAAAAATGTCTCTCACAAAAAATTAATAGCGTTTCTAAAATTAAAAGCAGCTCATCATATATCAGTTGGCATCTGAGTTAAATGCAGTCCTGTGTATCGTATAATTAGACATTCATTACAAAAATTAGATTATAAAATATTAGAATACAAAGCACGCAATCATTTACATGTTTCGCTGTTCGAAAAAAATTTAAAAAAAAATCTACATACTATTCTAGTACATCATTTACATATTATTAAAATATGAATATGCAAATGAGCGCTGCATCAACATCAAAGACCAATAGAAAGTAATAGTAAACACACTAATTCACTGCAAAATGTTACAACATTAATGGTTGTTGCACAATCAATTTAATACTGCTGAATATCACGCGGATAATTCAGAACAGTGGAAATCTAATAACTCACAATGAATGTATTGACACAAATTTCCAAACATTTATGTCTGTACTGAATTTTTGTTAAATTATAAAAATAAATTCTTGAATCATTGGAATTAAAATAACAAATCATTGAAAAAAATTGCAATTGAAGCCGATTCGAAAAAAAACTGTCTCTGCCTTTTTGACAAATTGTTTCTTAATTTAAAATGAAAAGTAAATTTTGAAATATTCTGTTATTACTTATCAGTCTTCATATGTACTTATTATTCATTAAAAAATTAAACTTCTTTTATAAAACAAAAATACTGAATAATCAATTTCTTGTTTTTCATATAAAGCTAATTACAAAAATTATACAGTGGATAATTATTTACAATCCACTCTTTGCTGTCAATTAATAAGTAGTAGACAAACTTTTTTCCTCTTGTTCAAAGCTGTTCTGTTAGTCGACTTTTTATCATTTCTCTTGTCAAAAAATGGATTTTCATCGATTATGAAAAAATTCGCATAAACTAAAACCGGCTCAAGCACACCTAAAATTTGAGATAAAAAACATTTCTTATGACTGATTGTACCTATAAAAAATGAAAGATTGAAAACCCCAGAAGTAATGAATCATAGATCAACGTCATCTTCAAGTTGATTATCTTGCTAAACAACGACATTAACACGACTTCTCCCGAAACCATCAACTCAAGCAGCAATAAATTTATTCAACAAGAGAGTAAAAACAACAAATATTAAGTATGAAAACAATATAAAAAAAAGCACCGAAAATTCGCGAAGCAACTCGACACGAATCCCGACAACAATCACTTTGTAAGGTCATGCACATATAACAAAGAGAAAATTCCATAAATTCAGCTTTCATCTCATCTACTTCTGGCTAGACGAAGAAAATCCTTCTTAGATTAGAAAACAAATAGACGACACCTGGGATTGTTCAAATAAAGACGCCACTTACAAAAAAAAAAAAACAGTGACTGGGGAATAAAAACATGAGATACAAAAACAAGTTTTTTTTTTCTTTGCCAGATGTAGACGATCACATGTGAGTGAAATGCGGAACCATCGCGGTTTTAATAATTGCCCATATGGATGGTTTATAAATCCGACGAAGCATCAACGAGGCGTTGAATCAATAAAGAGGCACCAGATCGGGCACAAACATACATCATAATAACAAGAACCGGTCTTTGAAGAGAATGTTGGTAGGTAAGGCAATTTTGGCGGGAAGTTCAGACATGTTCATTGTATGGTTCCAACATTCAATTTCAAATTACAATTATGAAATTTTTCACCATCTTTTTTAAATGGTACGTGTTGAACGCTTTCACTTTTACATTTAAGGTAAAGAAATTACATATACATTGCTTAATATCTTCATTTTTAATGGAAAGCTGATTTTCTGACGATACATTTTCCATAAGAGTAAACATAAATTAAGATCGATAAAAGTATTCACTTTACTTTGAGAAAGACTCAATATTGATATATAAGTTAACAATTTGTTGTCATTTACGTTATTTGATACTGTCACATCAATCATTTACTAATACAGCAATGAAGGAATTGTTGAATGAGATTCTTATAGTCAAAGCGGCACTTTTCCTTTTTTTGCTTTGATCGTATACCTATGTCAAGCTTTGATCAAATACAAAAAGCCACGTTGTTATCAATGATTTTATATTTGTAACCAACAAACGGATAACAGAATAATTGTGATTACATCTGCTATGTTATGATACAATTTTATTTCAAATGAAAAGATATAATTCCATATAAATAAAAATATTTCATTCAACAAAGCAATGTTGGTGTTTTGAAAGACAATTCGTTGGTGTTTTTTGAATGACAATTCAACCACCTGTTTTATCATTTATTTTAATAGCAACAAAAGCCTACAATAGTAAACTTTATTCAACAAATTATAATTATTTTTATTTCTATAGTAAAATCTGGTGGGCAATTGATCGTGAAGATTTTTTCTTACACTTAAACCACCTTAACGTTCAAATTATTATGTATCTCTAATTCGTACAAGAAAATGAAATTTGCAGTTTCAGTTGTATAAACATACAATTATTTCATATGTTTATTGTTTTTTTGCGAGATTATACAATTCCTGTTTTACTAGAAGTCAACTTTTTCCTTTTTTTTTTTTAAATATTACTTTCAAGTTTTTTCCATGTTTATTAATTATACAATTTATCTTGTAGTTTAGTCATAAATGTTTTATGGAACTCATAGAAAAGGCAAGTTCTGTAGGTATTTTCCGATTTGCATTGGGTTTTGACTCTAACCTAAAAATGGAGGGAAAAGTCAAATTTTAAGTTATAGGCTTTTTTGAGGCAACAAACAAACAGTAGTGGAATAGAAAAACTTTTCAAACAGTCAAGAGAATCGGGAATGGAGTTTATAATTTTAAAAATTATTGTGAATTTAAGCGACGTATCTGTGAATTGAATGTCATACCTTTGGGGGTTCCTGATCTTCGACGACTTTTTTGGGTGTATCTTGTTTCTTCTTGGAGTTGGGACTGTGATGATTGTAGTTGTACTTGTAGTTTTTGCCATCTTGCAAGATAAGATTCCTGGCGACGGCCCGTTTGGCGGCCATCCTGAGCACATTTTTGAGATCGACATCTGGGCCTTCGACGACAGTATGACTTTGCCTTATGTATTTCTCGATGGACTTGATAGTGGATCCATCTCGCTCCCCCAGCTCCCGGACCGCCTTGGCGACGACCTTGCTGAGGTCTGTGCCCTTGTCGATTCGCAACGTGCGATTTTGCAATCCGCCGGGATCCTTGTACGAGCTTTGGCCCTTGTTGAAAACCTTGAGAACGGCGCACTCCTTTACAGCCGCCTCCAGGTGTTCGGCAACAACATCCTCGTGGTAGTTGTGGTGCTGGCGGATGGCGTGACAGATGCGCTCGACGCTTGGTCGCTGCTTTTGCGAGCGGATCTTGCGGATGGCGTCGAGGATCCATCGCGACCACACGCTCTGGGGTACCTCCTCGGGCTCGCACATCATGGGCGTTCACGCGCTCCCGACGGCCGCCATCTTGTCGTCCGCGCGCGGATGCTGCCGCCCCCGAGACGGGGCGACGCTGAGTCTCTGCTCGACTGTTTGTGGCGGTTGACCGACGCTTATCCGCCGGATAACGAGCAGCGGCGGCGGCTTCACTTTCTTGCACTTCGCACCTTTGGGGGCGGCTCAGCCGTGGTCGCCCACCATCACTACAACACCAAAAAGCGCATTTTATACACTCACTACACGATTTCGACGATTACACATTACTAATATTCCGACATAATTCATGGCAATAGACACATCACAACAAAAGGTTAATATTGTGACAAAATGGCCAAAGATGCGTGCGCACACTAAATCCCCACTTTAACCGACAGATCAAATACATGGCAATAATACGTACTTCCGGCCACAGGGCGAAGGGGGGCAACATTGATCAAAGCCGATTTTTAACACTTGATCGGTCTTTTATTACCATTATCAGTCACTATAAAATCCACTCAAATTCAAACATCAAACAGAAAATGTCGACACGCCGTCACTTTGACAGTGCTACCATACGATTTTTATAACATCTGTCAGATTACCTGTCCCTAATCGATCACTAAACGAAGAAAATACAGAATATATTATACAATTAATTTAATTGATCAATCCGTCAGTAACCTTAACATCAAATAACAAGGAAAAAAATCTATAAATAATCTGCTAATTAAATATTCACATCAAATAAGGACATTTGTGAATCATAAGAGAAATTAATTGATATTTATTAACTTGTGACGCCTACTAAGCAATTTGTGAGTCATTTAAAACAAAGAGTAAGGGACAGACAACTGTTTTATCGATAATCAGTAGATATTGAGGCGCCACTGTCTTGGTGGATTTTCAATTTTGGAGGCAAAAAATTATAGTGTGTTATTCTGAGTACAAGCCTAACAATCTTGAAACGCAATTTATATTTAGCTGCACGGGAGATGATATTCAATTTTGATGTCATCAATCACATCCAAATCTATGTTTTCAGATTTACAAGTTTTCAGGAAAGGTAAGCTTAAAAATCAGTCAAGTAGAATCGATTTTATTAGCGTTAACTTTACAGTGTACAACCAAAATCAGTCACACTCACTGAATGAATGAAAAAAACATTCTCAAATGTGATGAATACACAATAAAATCTTATAAAATTTCTAATCATATGATATAAATATGAAATTGAACAAAAGACCTAATTATACAAATGACATATATCCTAGAAGAATCTATGTAAGTGTTACATAACAAGTAATAATTTTTAGGAGCACACAAAGCTCGCATACACCCTCACATTTTAAAATTAATTAAAAAAATTGCTTAGTCTTAAACTATCTAATATGGGGCGTACCGTCTTGACGGCGATGGTCCTCTATTATCAACTCTATAACAATAATTACATTAATAAGCAGAAAAAAATAAAACAATAATCATTCACCTTCTGTCATCAAAAGAATCCCGACTGAAATCTTCATACATTCTGCTCATTCGTGAGCCTGGCATGCCACCTCCAGACGGTTGTGGACTTCGTCTGCTGAACATTCCATAATCATTTCCACCTCTTGCAAAACTGGAATCTCTCATTCCTCCACTCATACTACTTGAGGGCGGTCCTCGTAAGCCGATTGAAGGCATTGGGGGTAAAGGTTCTCGACGTGGTGGTAATGGGGGTGGCAAAAAGTCACCTCGACCTCCACGCATTCCCATATCGCCTCTCGGAGGTAATCCAGAGTATCTCCTTTCATATAAATCACGCGATTCATCAAATCGTCGATCATAATATCCATCATAACCATCCTAATCAAAAATATAACAATTAAAAATTAGTAGACAACAATGAGCACGATGCAACAAAGTTATTTATTGCACCATGCTGCTAGGCGCGTTGTTGCTAAAAGATAAACCAATGATTTTTTGTTGGAAATGATCTGTAAAGAAAAAGACAATGAAGAGATATGTTGAAAAACAGCTCTAAAAATTGGTATGTTAATAGATGATGAAGAAAACTACGTGAACACGCGAATAATCTAACAAATATCAATTAAAAAAGGAAAACTGGAACATATTGGAAAATATTGAATTCTCGTCATATTTAATTAAAATTTTAAATAGAAAATTTTTACTATTGTTTGTTACTACTTATAGGATGGAATATTTTGAAAATTTGCTATTAAATATAAAATTGGTTAGTAATTTCGAGGAATTGTGCTTAATTTAGTCAATCAGTTTGGACAACACAAGTGATTGTTTCATAATTTTTAACGAGTGTTTGAATGGATGAAGAAAATTTGAGCCTAATAACATAAGTGAAAAGGTGGTATTGAATAATAATAGTATAAGTAAGTACCCCAAATCGGCCCATCATCCGGTCGCGCAGGAATGGAGGTGGCGGCGGCGGCGGGTATGGATCCCTACCGAACATACGGTCGCGGAATCGGTCCGGTCCCATCCCCTTGGGACACTCCTTCGACCAGTGTCCGCCGCGTCCGCATCTATAGCACTGTTCGGGATCGCCCATGCCCGGCCGCTGACGCACGCGACTCGTCGAAACTTGAACCTTCATCGGCTGACCGTCCACCAGGGTGCCGTTCAGTTCTTTGATCGCTTCGTTCACATCGCCCGACGATTCGAGATGTACGAAACCGTAGTTCCGGACGATGTCGCATTCCACCACCGTTCCGTACTTTTTGAACAGTTCGCGAATTTGCGGTGCCTTTGTGTTATCTGTCAAGTTGCCGACGAAGATTTTCGTCGTCGGTGTCTGCGGTGCCTTCCGACTCTTCGCCGCCTCGCACTTCATTGGCTGGCCATTCAGCATATGGCCGTTCAAATTTTGTATCGCTTCGCGACCTTCCGATTCGTTCTCCATATGAACGAACCCGTAATTCTTCACGACGTCGCATTCCACCACCTTCCCGTATTTCTCGAACAGTGGACGAAGGTCCGTCACCGCCGTTTTCTCAGCGAGGTTGCCGATAAAGATTTTGAACGTTCCCGCACTGCTAAAACCCGGCATCGTTGTTTCGCCTGAAACTCCGACTTTAGTAATACAAAACAAACCACGCGACCGGAGGATTCTTCTTCCTTTGTTTTGTCTGGACTCTCAACAACCGACTCACAACGGCGACGCGGACACCCGCAACAGCCGCCACTCTGCTCCATCACAATAACTATAAAAATGCATCCTTTTTCCAGCTATAATCTATTTTTTTTTATTATTATTTATATTATCAGAAAGAATACAGCAGGACGTGAGTCCTTATTCATGTCATTCTAGATAAATGGGAAAAACGATTTTAAAGATAATTCCCAACAACCAAACAGCTTTTCCAAACGTAAATGGAAATTTCTATTTGCAAATATCAATTTACTGCTTCAGATGCTTCCAAATTCCAAAAATAATTTCATTAAATTAACAATTATCCAAATATGCAATGGCGGCTGTCGAAGGCGTCTCACACTTACCACCCGGACAAGCGAATTTTCGCTTCAGCCAGCTATAATCTACACACAAATTCGACACGATGGGGTTTGAATAATTGAAATATGTGAATTTCTAAAAATATAATCATTTTTGAACGATTCACCATCGGGCCGTCATCATTAATCACGGGACGTTTAAGAAAAGCAAAGCAGTTGAAAAACAAGTTTGAACTTACCTTCAAAGTCAAAAAACGATGAAAAATTTTGGAATAATAATTATTATAAATAAATTGTTAGATTGAAAAATAATTTTTCAAGACGTTAAAATGGACGCACACTTCCTAAATGAAGCATCACAAACAATAATTGAAATGCGCATGCGTTGATGCGTTGTCAAGACAAAAGCTGGAACCCTATTGGTGGATTAAGCCCAATGCTGCCAAAAACAGAATGAGATTCAAGATAAATTAGTTACGCAACCAACATTACACCTTTAAATATTTATTTTTGCAAAAGTTGACAGTTAACATCCCTTTTCACAATTATCACCAGTACTGAATAGTTTAACACCTTCGAAAATCGCCCGCAACCATATGCCAACAGCGTGAGCTCCAGCGTCTGGATGCTTAGTATCTGAAGATTTAGTTCTTTGAGCCGCTTCTTCAGCTCCTGACACCCCATAACCAAAACATTGCAAATAGGGCTCATTCCTGCCGATTGCTCTATTTATAAGTAATTCGCAACATTCTATTGGATAAAACATCATATTCTCAGCACAATATCTATAAAATAAAATACAACTAATAGTATAATTGAGTTGCTAAGCTTGTACTCGTATGTGACACACTCGTGTATAATTTATCTGTTAAAAATAAATGAACTCACGGATTAATAGCATTAGTGCCAGCGGAAAATGCTCTCGCCCATAAAAATGGTGTGACACGTTCGCCGTCCGGTAATTCTCCGAACAAATTCGAAGCACTTTCAAAGAATATTCCATAAATGGAACCCATTGGGCCTCCAATAGCTGACTCTGCTATTACACTCAATTTTTTTAAAAATGCGTAAGGGCAATTTATATGGATTTTTTTAGCTGCTAGCTTCTTATTTAGATGTTCAGCAAAGTATTTAAGACGAGTTCCCACATTGCCGTTACTTTTTTCAGCATCGATCGTATTAAGCTGACGTTCACAAGAAATCAAAGCATCGCACGCAAATTGTAAAGATTTTAAAAGTATTTTAGTTTGATCTTCAGCCAAATTTGGTCCTTTCAACGGAATTTTTTTCTTTCCATGATGTTGCAATAATCCGCTAATTTCATTTTTTAGAGTTATTTCTGGATAAAATTGTGTTAATTGGTGCCACCCTATAAAAAAAAGGTGTTATTGATTATGCAGCGTGATTCACGAGTAATAATAAGTTTGACCGAATTTTTCATACAACCAAAACTACATCTTCACCTTGACTTTTTTATTATTCCAGAAACTCATATGAAGAGTTAGTTGCATCAAAAATTTGATCACATTCATTATTACATGTGATTCACTTTGTATAAATAAGAACAAACCGGTAGCATTACACTGCGCGTCTAAATACTGGATGATGTTTTTATCATAGACTTTCATGATAGTCAAAGAGGCAACTTTTGCAGATGTTGTGACGTAATTTCCATAATAAAGTCGAGCTAGACTTACACCCATCTGTCTCATTTTTTCAATTACAGTTTTAACTAGTCTCAATTCAAACAATCTTTCTAAAGACTTTGGAATATTAATTAACGCAACGATAGGTACAGAAGGGTGTAATCCTAAATTCATAGTTGATTTTTTATCAATCACATCTCGAACTTGTTCATCAAATGCTTCATCAATAGCAATAATTGTTTGTTTCAAATGTTTTGTTTCTTCTTGTGAATAATGTAAAGAAACAGTTACAATATTATCTATTACTTCCTTGTAACACTTTTCTATTTCATCAAAAACCGCGCCTTGTTCCGCCAAAGCCCCCAGAATCTTTATTATTAGAATAAGCCCACACGAATATCTCCCTTTTATCTTTGCATCATCATAAACTTGCAATAATTTTACTCTCATTCTACAATCCGCGTTTGCTCGTTCTACAGCCAAACCAAAATTGAATAAATCAGCGTTAGCTTGTGCTATTACAAAAGTCCCACAATTTTCCTCGTTTTGATTTAGTTCTTTGATTGTATGTAAAATTTCTCTTGAACTTGGAACTGCATTTTCTCCTGGAATTATCTGTCATCTTAGCAAGTAGAAATATAGAATTTACCGAGAATTGCAGCTGTTAGCATTCCTTGGCCGACTAAAGTTGCATGGCATAAGTCAGTACCAGCTAAACCACCTCCAAAAAGGCGAACTGTAGTAGAATTTTGGTATTTTCTTTGGATCACAACATTAGCGTAGTCAAATAATACTAAATCTTGGTTTATGGCTGTAAAAGCATGGAGAGCTTCTCTAAGTGTAACAGGAGAAGTCACCGAAGATGACTCTGCCATTTAATTTTGAATAACAGTATTTGAATGTTATTAACATGACACATAACCTACAAAAGCAAAAATGTAAACAAACAATTCGTAGCGCCATCTGCTTAGTGAAATCTGGTGGAATCTTAAAAAAAAATATATATCTATGAGATAATTATTATTTTAAAGTTTAAACTCTGGTTCAGTTGAGTGAATGTTTATCAAAATTGTCTCTTCTAATAATAATAAGTTTTTTCTCTCAACTACTAAGAAAAAAAAAAAAACAAGGAAAATTTTTCAAAAAGTCCCTAAAACTGCTAAATAAACTTCGCGCCTAATTTCTGACATTGTTTCACTTAACCTTAAATTTTGTATTTTAAAACTTCAAAAAATGTGGAATTCTTTCGGTAATTTTACTTAAAAAGTTTTGTGTTTGTTAATGTTTTTTTTTTTCAGATACCACCGTTAACGGTGGTTTTGTTAATGATAATGCTGGAGGTTCCGCAACCAAAAAACGAGACGTAAGTTTTTGGTATGTTTTAATCGATTCTAAAAATTTTAATACTTGTAGCAAGTCAGACGTGTACAGAGTATTGTCCCTTTATTTATATCATATATCACAGAATGTACTGATGAAGAATTTACACTTCATGGAATGCCAGTACAAATGGTGAGGTTTACTTATCCATTTTAAAAATAATACAAAAAATTTTTTTAGGTTGATATTATAGGAGTAGTGAGAAATTTAGAAGTCCTCTCAACAAAAGCCACTTGTCAGGTCGAGGACCAAAGCGGTTCAATCCAAGCTATTTTATGGCTAGAGACAGATAACGTAAGATATCTCAATTTTTTTACGATATTTGTTGTTAATTTATGATCAGGATTCGGCAGGTATTCTTCCTCCAATCAAAGAAAACAGTTATGTCCGTGTTTTCGGCTCAATTCGCACTCAAGACGATCAGAAAATGATTATGATAATAAAAGTAATTCCAGTTGAAGACATGAATGTAATAACTCATCATCGCTTACAAATAATTCATGCGAAATTGTATGCTGAAAAATTGGCTAATGGTGGTTTACCTGCTAAAGCTGTAGCGAATTCTTCAACTTCCAATACTACCATGAGTTTCAGTGATATTGATATTAATGCATCAACACATGATAACGCTGGGGGGCTTAAACCCATACAAAATAAAATAATGGCTTTATTGAAGAGTTCGAATGATTATATGGGATTGGGCAGAAATGAAATTTTAGGGCATTTTGAACCGAATCAAGCTAAGGAAGTTCGGTAAAGAGATAATTAATATTGTGAAAACTTATTAATTTTTTTCTATTTTCAGCGCTAGTTTGGAGTTTCTTTTGGATGAAGGCTATGCATATACTACATGCGATAATGATCACTTTAAAGCCACTGTTGGCATCTAGATGTAAATCTTTTATAGATTATATTTTTTTATATAATTATTTGAATAAAAGGTGATAACTAACTGTAAAAAACGTTTACTTTCTCTTTCTTGAACCTCGGGTAAATAAATACAATGGAAGTTGAAGCATGTGCACAGCGATTAAACCAAGTTTAATTTTCAAAATCTCAAAATCTAAAAGTTGAATGAATTTTTATTAAAATTTTTGCGAGAGTAAAAAACCAAAGGCGCCAAATTTCACATTCATTTTGAAGTTTTGTCAATTTAGAAATTAATTTATTTAGACAGTCAATGAAAAAAGCATAAGCCTTTTAAATTTATAAATGTTTCAATTTAAGACTGTAGAAGTTTCCAAATATTGTTTCTGGATAATCGTCAAAAGTTAAGTGCGTGTTTGTGTTGCATTTAAAGTCTTGTGATTTGAAAAATTTCAGTTGGAATGGTTGAGACTCATTTTAAATAGTTTGGAAGATAGAAAACTGAACTTTTTCATTTTCTTTCAATAATGTGGGGTGGTAGATTCGGGGGTCTGTTAGTTTAGATTTGAAAATGGTGAGGTGTGGAAAAATGCATTGTAGTTTGCTTCATGTAAAATGTTTTAAATTGTTTATTGACATTTGAGGTCAGAGTCGATAAACAGAATCAAATAAGCATCTTAACTCCTCTTAAATTAATACTATGCAAAATCGCCATTTTTCTGTCAATATATCACTATAATACTTCTAAACTTTTCTAATTAATTATTAACTGACAGAAGAATGACAAGCGATTTACGATCTAATCAAAGATAATGCTGTCTTTTAATACTTATTGCTATAGTCAATGTTTTTTGTATTACCCCAATCCATATTTAACTTTAAGCTGCGTCATTCCTTTCGCTTGCTTGCCAACTTTTCGTCCATCATTGGTTCTATGTATAATTTTTTAAAGCTGTCTACAAGTTTCTTTTTTTTATTTCTCAAAAAGTCTTTAACAATGGTATACAAAATGTTGGTAAACTTCTAAAATATCTAACAAGTTTGATTAAATGCAGCGTTGAAACCCACTAAATAACGTCAAATCTATGTGCGTTGAGGAAGTATTTGGAAGTACTTGTAGAGTTGAAGATCAGTCACATAGATTTGACACAGTACACAGGATGAGACTCGGAAAATATACAGCAGGAATTTGATTTTAGCACTCTGATAACTGGTAGCAGCTTGAAATTGATAGCTGTGTCAGAAATCAAAGGTATTTTCAGAATATATAATAATATTTAAACAGAAGAAAGTTTTTTTTCTGAGTATAGCTTCCTTGTCACATCCTGTAGATAGTAACGTGTTAATTTGAGCTAAGTCGCACTAGAACTCAATGTAGTTTTAAGTTGACAATACGATGACACTCCAATCTTGTTGATGGCAATATCATCGATTTCACTTATTATTGTCAATAAATATAATTTGGAAAATATAACAATCGTATTTTAAAAAATACATATTAAAATACGAGATTATCAAGCAAAACGCGCGTCAATACGATTTTTCAATATAACAATTGCTTCGAAAAACATGCGGCAACCTTCGTAATTGGCATAAGTGCGTGTTTAAAATGGTACATAGCAGAGAAATCGACTTTGCTAAACGAAGAAAGTGAACTACATTCTACACTAATTTGAAATTCAGTTTAGCAAAGTCGAGGACAAGACAAATGACAAGACATTCGTTTTAGGATTGTTGTCATAAGATTTTGACAACGTTTCGTCAACGACTGTCGATTGTCTTCGTCAGTTGTTTTGTCAAATGATTCGGGCAGTTTAGGAAAACTTCGCTGCTACTATACTGATCACAATGATAGCAGATATTGTAAGGCACAATATAATCATGAGCTTCTTCTTTCTGGCGGCGGCTTGATATTCAGACGCTTTTTTAAGATCTTTAGTAGCGTCATCAACACGATCACGAGTTAAACCAACTTGATACTCGATTCGATCTAAAAGCTCTCCCTGATTTTCCACTAGCATGGCCATATCCAAAAACATATCATGGAGTTCCTTAATGGATTTTTCTAATTTGATTAAATCAGCATGTCGAGCTTCGATGTCAGCCAATCGCTGCTTTTCTTGACGCGTTTCAGTCATTATGTCTTCAGTAAAAACCGAAACATTGCCTTTTTCTAACATTTCTTCAAGTTCTTCAGTTGTGGTGTTTTTACCAGCTATTTCTAATTGGCGTTTAAGTCGCGCTTTACAACGATCGCTGTAATCTACCTGTGCCCTGTTGTATTCTGTCATGATTTCCACCATTTTCTTGGAAAGAGTCATGTGTTGAGTTACTCGCATCCGAGCTTCGGCTGAAGATTTGTCCACATCGTCCTCCGGCTCGATCTTAATAGTAATAAGAAATGTTTATTGTCCACTAAAAATTAAATATAGTAGAGTACATTTTTGAAAAATTCAGTAAGTCTACAGAGTGAGTCAATTAAAATGGCGCTCTATGAATTTGAAATTTGAAAAAAATTGAATATTTTTTTTTAATAACTGAGAAATTAATATGAGATTTTTTACAAAAATATCATTAGAGTGTTGCTTAATATGCAACTGAAAATTTTATTTTAGTTGGTCGTGAAACAAAATGGATCAATAATCACAAAAATTTAATTTTAGTTTGTAATAAATCTAAAATTTTTTAGTGTGCAACTCTAAACTTTTTTTTCTCTATGTATTTTTAATCAGGTGGTTTATAAATAATCAGAGAGATAATATTGAATGCCCAAATAAAGTTTCTAAATGATGAAAATAAGCAGAAAAAAATTGACTTTATTAACGTTTAAAGGCACTTCTTTGTTTAACTAAGTTTGTATCAGATATTTTGATTTTCAAATAATATTTTCAAAGCGTATTGTCTTGATTGACTCACTCCGTATAAGTAAATTCTGTATAATTTTAAAAGTTTGGATTTGCCAGTAATGAACAGATAAATTTCTTTCTTTCACTAAAATATATTTTTTTTATTCAACAGATGTGTTTTTTGAATCATTCAAAAGTTGGGTGTGTTCTATAAGACTTTTTAATGATTTCTATTTTATTTTATCAAAGTTTGAAACTGAAAATTTCTTCAAGAGATACCTTTTTGACATTTTTTTCACGTTTATGAGTTTTATGAGCTCAAAGAAATATCAAGATTTTTATCTGGTTTTTAAATATTTCTAAATTACTGCATCTGGATATCAATGGTAGTTTTATCTAAAAGAAGTATCAAAACTCAAATGTTTTTTTACAAAAGTACTTATTTCCATTCCATATTCATTTAACTGTCTTCACATTTATTATTGACATGAGCTTAAGCAACTCAGTTTTATGAAAAACTATTCTAGTCTAGCGCCAGAGTTTTTTAACTCAAATGAATTCTAGTGCATTTATCCTAATAAAAATGCTGGAACAAAATAATAAAAAATATTTTTTTTGTTAACTCTGCAATTCTTTGAACACAGTTTTATGTTGTATTATTACTTCAATCAGAAGTAATTGTAGTTTTTTTATATCTGCTGTTTTGGCCAATTAATGTTCAAGTATACTAAAGACCACTAAACTTGGTTGGATGCTTTTTGAAGATTATGGTTATGTTACCATTACCATCAACCGCTCATCATCAACTACTTCATGCAAAGCTCAACTACCTGCTTTAATTTAGTTCGCGATTTATTCGCTAACTGTTTAATTTCAGCAGTCAAATCCTCCAATCTAGCTGTGTCCTTGGGATCGGTTTGGGGCGCCGTCAACAGCGTGCTGTGCAATTCCTTCACCTCTTTGACGCATTCCTCGATCCGATTGAGCATCTCCCGAATTGACTGGATTTCACCGAAGAAGGCTTCCATAGGATCGTTGTCAGGGAGGTCGTAGGCATTATCTTCAGGCTCCGAATCATCTTGGGCGGCTATAAGAGCCGCGAGTTTGTCTTTTGTCATCGTTCGTCACGAGTGGAGCACTGCGCGCACTGACGATGCTTACTTTCAGGGCAGATGAATGGTTGCGTGCCGCCGCCACCGAGAGCGGGGTGAATCGATAGTGCGGCGGGAACGGCGGCGTGCAAAGCGGTTGGCGGGTTTGATCATTTAGGGGGCTTTTGCTAATGAGAAGAGTGGGGGTAAATACCACGTTCACGCCATAACGTGAATCGCGAGCGTTTCACATTGTTTTAATTAAAGGAAGTTTATGATGGTAAACAAAAAATTGGAAAAATCGGAGATCAGAATAATATTTGAAAAATATATTAGACTTTTTGATAACAATAAAACATGGATTTAATTAATAAACAAAACTAATAATCTGAGAAAGATAAATTAAACAATGAGGTTCGGTAGCCCGACGCATCCACCATTTTTCAAATTGAATAATATCGTATGGCTTTGTCGTTTTGACATTAATTTTTAAATTATGACAGAAATCTGCCTAATTGTCAGTCATTTTTCAGAAATTTTAAATGATACTATTCACAGAAAAGTTGTTTTATATCAGCTTAATAACATTTCTTGCAATTCTGGGCATCATACTCCCTATATCTATTATCCAAACAGGCAAAATGGAAAGATACATCTACTTAAGGTAACTTTTAATTTTCTTTTGATAAATTAAATTGTAATAATATATGGAGTTCAAGCAAAGACTTTAAAGAATTTGAGGATAAAACGAATTCTATCGTTGAAGAAGAATCCGAAAAGTCTTACGTTACTTCCGATAAAGTACGTATATAATTCATATGTTGAATAAAAAGCATTTTTCTTTTTAGTTAATTAATTATTTTGAACAATTTATTAATACTCGTAAAATCGTATTTTCAAAAAAATCTCTCGGTAAAAGTTACTTGAAAAATACAATTTATGAAATTGTTTTAAGTCAGAAAGGTTTGGTAAATCCCCGGATTTTAATAGTTTCTGGAATTTTGGCAAAAGACTGGGACAGTATTTGGACATCTATTCAAATAATGAAAAAGTTTTACAAAGACTTTACAAAAACCTCAAAACTTTTGCGTCAGTTTAGTTTTCATTTTATTCCACTGCTGAATCCCGATGGATACAACTTGTCTAGATCTTTGGTAAAAATTAAAATCTCAAAAATAAAAAAATTATGAAATTTTAGCCTATTTTTATGAATTGGGATGATAATTTTATTACTTTTGATGGAAATAAAGAGCCAAAAGGGAAATCAATTCTCAATGGATTCAAAGTAAATATGATAATAAATAAGAATTTTGTTGTTTTAATGCATTATAGGAGCAGATACCTGAATCAATAGAAGGCAAATTATTCAAAACTTATTTTCAAGAAAGCAAAGACTTAGTCAAAGCCGTATTTTTTCTGTTTTCTTCTAATGACGTAAATTATGATCATGGATATTATTCTATATCTAAAAAATTCATTGGCAAGGACTCTCACAAAAAAATTTTGACTGAAGTATTGAAAAACGAAGATGAAAATGCTTATTACAAATACTCAGATGAAGGTGTTTTTTTAGATATATTTACTATAATCTAGCATGTTTAATTCCAGATGAACCTGATGAAGGGCGAATTGACCAATGGGTGTCAATTTATAAACAGCCCCCAATTCTGGTCGTAAATTTAAGAGGGAACTATCAAGCAGGACCTCCTGAAAATCTTCAAAAACGAACTAAAGTTTAAATGAAGCCCAAATTATCATAAAATAATTTGCTTGATTTTAGATGCTTGCTTCAAACGCTTATTCCGTCATAACAACACTTCTGGAAAAATTCAGCCAATTTTTCTAACCTCAATCATTGACGTTTATTTGTTTTGTTACTTTTTTTTTAGGTTAGACTTTCTATCATGTCCAACAGTATAAAAAAATGTTGGAATTGCATGATTTTTTAGACGACGAAAGTGAAAAAACAAGTTTTTCTATTTTTGTAGCGATTTTATATCTCAAACTTCTATACATTGTTGCAATGATATTTTATATAATGTCAAGATTTAACGAAATTCTATCTTAGAATGTTCAACGTTAAAAATGTAATTTACAACTTTTAATATTAATTGTGTTATTCTATGTTTGTTTTATAGCCGTCGTCACTCAATAAGCCTTGGATGTTGTCCATAGAAGGCAACGATAATCCAATTTCTATCCCAGCTGAAGTGACCAATTTTTTAAAAAATTTTGATATTATAGCGATTGAGTTTCTATATCGTAATTATCGAAAAGGGGTAAATTACTGTTAATATTGTTTTTGCTTCAATAACAGTTTTTTTTTTTAGTTGAAAGGTTCAATTTTGAATGAAGAGTGTGATATGAATGTTCCTTTACAACTTTCAGCCTTTTTTAGAGCAATAGTTGGGGGTCCTGCATTAATATTAGTTATTTGTTCTCGTCTAAGAAGCTGTTTTTGGCATTATCATTTATCAAATCATGCCAATTTAGAAATTATTTACGTTACGACTGAAAGTGAGGTTATTTTAATTTGGTAGAAATATTTATCATTTTTGTTTATAGACGTTGGAGAATCATATAAAGGGAATAAAAAAAAAGTAGCTTTAATTGTTTATAGTGATTGTTTGAGATTGTGTGAAGGATTCCCCGAACTCGATTTTTTTTCAGTAATTATCGAAGATATTGATCAAATTGCTCTTAAAAGAGTTGTTAAAAGACTGGTTGGGGGCTATAATATAGGAATCACTTCTAGGAGTTTTTACGTATGTTTTTTATTTTTATTAATTAATTTTTTTGAAATGAGTTTTAGATGAATCCCGATCCAAAACTCCAATGGAATATCTTAAATTGGGCAAATCCAGGCTGTGTAGGAAAAATCCATGAGTTTTATGAGTAAATCTCCTTTTTATATTTAGTTTTGTTTTATTTATTATTTATTTGCAGAACTATTAATAAAAATATGGACTGTTTCGTAGACAATTATCGTTTCTGGTGGCTAAGGCTCACTTGGCAGTTTTGCCAATCTTTTCAGAAGCCCACTGAAGAAGAACTAAATAATTATGAAGATGCAGTATCAAATTGGGCTTCTGAAAATTCGCTAAATTTCTCAAATGAAAAAGCTAAAAATAGGAAACGTAAAAAAAAATTTCTTTCTGCTAATCAGCTTCCAAGAATGGATGAGAATCCAATTGTTACATCCATTATAAAGAATTTTGAAATTTCACCAGAACCTATTTTGTCTTGTTCTTCCCAGGTGCCATATACTAAAACACAAGCATCTTTACCATTTACTCAAACCAAACCTCATTGTTCATTTAATGATGAAAGTAGTGTAGTTGCATCGTTCTTGGAGGATAGGGAAAAACCTAGTACTTCTAGAAGCGAATCAGAAGATTTTATTCTAAAATTGATTTAGAAATCCAAGGCTGATTTTTTTACATTTTTTTAATAATTGGCATTCCTTGCTATGCATTGTATTAAGACTGCTCAAAATTGTGCATTTTTTTTGTTGATTTTATATTATAGCTTGTTAGAGAATAAAATTGGATAATAGAGAATTTATTTTCATTCTGCATAACTTACTAATATTCCAGTTTTGAATTCCGCGCTAAATCAACAGCAACTTATTTAGGTGGTGTTGGCTAAATTGTCGTGTATAATACCTAGATGGCGCTTAAAGAATTAGGGAATTTTAATTTTCCGTAATTTTTTATCAGTGTTTTTCTCTTAGTTTTTAAGGTTTATTATCAGTTTACGCAATTTTTTCCACATTTAAAGAAAATGGAAAACGAACTTTTAACGTTGTATTCAACAGTAGATTTTTATAAGAAAAGTCTTGTGGATACTCTTAATAAAATTGAAAAATTAGTAAGAATTGCTCAAAACTATGTTTTATACCTTTCATAATGTTTTGCAGCTTTTGCAAACTATTCAGAATTATGAAGACACTCACACCAGAGAATCTTCAACAGCAAAGTACAATTTATCAATGCAGATGGTTGAGGTGCTTCAAACTTACATAAAACTTCACTACACAAGCACTAATTTGGCTAGTGATTTAATATCTAGTTCATCACAGCTAGAACGTCATTCAGTACCTGAAAGAGGGAAACGTAATTCGAATCCTTTTGTTCTTTCAACTCTTAATGAATTAGATGTGAGTTTGGAGACAAATGATCTAACAGTTGCAGCTGAAAACATTGAAATCAAAAAGGAAAATACGGGACTATCAATAACAAATATAAATTATGATTGTGATTCGGACAATACAGTAGTAGCAGACAGAACTAATAATATAGACAGTGCACTGCTAACAACTATAAACTCCGACTATGATTCAGACCGTACAATTGTAGCAGAAATTAGTAATAATGTAGACAATGCACTGCCTAAAAAATCTGAAATCAAAACAGAGAGTATTGAGCCCGTTCTTGATTCCGAAGTTCCAACTCAGGAATCATCTATAGAGAAGAAAAAAACAAATGAGGAAGTAAAACGCCAAGTTAGTTTCAATTTAAGTCCTGAAGCTTTAGGACCAGTTAGTGGTAGTCCTGAAACTATTCCAAAAAACTCCGCTATTGAAAAATTGCGACAATTACCACGATATGATTGGAGAGAAGAAGCAATTAAATTATTGGAAGATAAAAGCATGAAGAAGTCTCTTAAATGGAAAGTGGTACCACCCCAAAAATGCGAAACACCTCCTGGGCGAGTTAAAGAGAAGTCTGCAATTTTTGGTAAATCTTTTGAGATTTTTAAACAATTGTTTTTACTTTGTTTTTGTAGCTATAGTGGATAATGACTTGTGTTGCGGTATGACTTGTATTATCTGCTACGTTGAGTCACCATCTGAATTTTATGTTCAAGCAGATCAGAAACTTTTTTCCACGTAAGTTATATGTACATTAGAAATAAAAATTATTTAATTTTTATTTTATAGCTTGGAAACTCACTTTAATGATGCATTGAATGATCAGTATTTATATCATATCAACAATTTCAAATCAAAATCAGAAGCTAAAGCTTGTTTAGGGGATTATTGTTTTACGTTTTTGCCTAATTACAGAAAATGGTTTCGAGTGGAAGTTTTGGATTGGATTGAAGAAGTAATAGAAAAAAACAGTTTATGCATTTAAATTGAATACAATTTTTAGGAAAATGATACTGATATCTACATTCAGTTAATTGATTATGGTGAAAAAATGTTTTGGAGTTACACAAATCTCAAACCCATGACTGAGTTCTACGCCCTGTTCCCACAAATGGCTATAAAATGTCATCTAGCTGCTGTTTATCCTCCAAATTCTGGAATCAATACAACATGGCCTAAAGCGTGCGTCGACTTTTTTGTTGAATTAACAGAAATGGACAAATGTACAGAATTTTTAACAATTTATGTTTGCAAAGAAAAGTATAATTTTTTCATTGTTTTTAAAATCAACAAAATCATGTTTTTAGTGGTTCCTATGCTGTGGATTTAGTAAAAGCTAGTGAAAAAGATGGGGATAGCTTAGGACAAACACTAGTTGATAAAGGTTACGCTTTTCAGGTGGATTTTGAATCAGATAATACTGCAGAATCGATTGATGAAGAGGATACTGAGTTTGATAATATAACTGAAGCAATCACTGGTTACGATGCAAAAGATGAAGCTCGGATTTGTCCTTTTACTGATTCATCAGGACGATGTTTTAAAGGTCCTAAATGTAAACTGGAACATTCAAAACTATCAAATGATGGAATTACGACTGACAAAGTCCCAACTATGAATCAAGCTTTAGCTAAATTGAAGTTACCAGCTGCTGGAGATGTAGTAGAAATTTTAATTACAGGATATATAGATACTTGTCATTTTTATGTAAATATTCTTCAAAATCGATCTCGAGGAGAGATGTACAGTAATAAATAATGAAATATTATTTTCAGCAGAATTGATTCAACTGTTTATTTTAGATGATAAATTTCAAAATTTGAAAGACGCGATGATGGCTAATAATAATGTACAAACTTATGAACAATTTAAAGTCAATCCAGGACTTGGGGAATTGTTATTAGTGAAACACAATAAAGAATGGTTGAGAGGGGAATGTGTGGGGTATACTGAAAATAATGAAATTGAAGTATTTTTGATTGATTTTGGCGAAACTATATTGAAGAAATTGAAGTATCTAAGACAAATGAAAGAGGATCTTTTATACGTACCTTTTCAAGCTGTTAGATGTATTTTGAATGATTGTCAAGAGAAAAAAGATGTATCAAAGGCAGATTCAAAGCGGTTTTTCCTACAATGCATGTACCGGAAGATTTTATTGGCTTCTATAGTGTAAGTGTTTTATAACCGGATGTGGATGTGGATTTGGATTATTCTGTATATGTTATCACGGCTTCTTTAAGTGATGAAGGATTTTGCCTTTCATTCCGCTATATTTCTTAATTTTTTGATAAGATACAAGCTTTTTCATTGATGAAAAGAGCGGTTTTGGTAACAATTGGTAAATTTTCCATTTTAGCGATTCATCGTCATTGCCGATAAGGATACGAGTACAAGACAATGATTTGGGGATGGAGATGGGTTTGGTTTTGAAGCAATTTGGTTTAGGGGAAGATCGTACTAAAGATTTATATCCAGCAAAAAATTCTCTATTAAGTTTTGATTAAATTTGTTTGAATAAATTTTTTTCTAAAACGAGTGGTTTCCTTGGATCAATAGATGGCGTTACGCTGTTGTTTTGACATTTGACAACTCTATCTGTCAAATCAACAGATGTATTGTAGTACTTCTGAAACATCGTCAACTTTTAGCCCCCTTGAAGCTGTTGTGTTGAATTTTCACAACTCAATGTGCCTATTAACCTCTATCAAACTTGAGTTATTGAAATGATAGGTACTACTTCTACAATTGGTCAAGTGTCATAATGAAAATTCCTTTGGAAAACTTGAAAAAAACTCACGATTTCTTGCAAGATTAGCGTTTGAGTACTATTTTATTAAGGTATTTTGAATGAATAAATGTTTAGTGATATTTCTCAACGTTTGGTTTTAAGGATCGGGTTTTAACGTTATTATAGGCAATGCAAGAGTGTTTCTTGAAAATCCTCGCGAGGTTTCGTTTGGGCCCTTCCAATGGGCAATTGTTTGACGTGCTTCAAGGAGCCCAACAATACGGCCTTGGACAATTCGCCCAATTGCCGTAAAGAAGGTAAAAATTTCCACTAGAAAACATTTCTGCATCTGGTTTTTATTTACTATTTTAATTTGTTATATTGTTTATTTCAGAGATGCCCGAAGCGCAACTGTACCCGGCCCCAAGTCACGTGCCAGCTTCCTCGGCTCCTCCCGAGACGATTTTGAGCAACGGCAATCATTTGACTGCTCTTCCAGAAACGACGATAACTCGTTTCTATCCTCGCAAAAGTCATTCTAAATCGGCACCGACAATGGGTATTGGCGATAGTAAGCCGTCCGACACAAAATTGAATACTTTGTTTGATCAGTACAAAGACAATGTGGAAGATTGTATACTTGCCGAAGGAATTGAGCAATTGTGTCGTGATTTACAAATGAATCCTGACGATTTTCGAATTTTAGTATTGGCGTGGAAGTTAAATGCGGAGCAAATGTGTCGGTTTACTAGGAACGAATTTATTACGGGCTTGAAGGCTATGAGGGCGGATTCAGTTAAAAGTATCCAGCAGAGGTTGCCGGAAATTGTGGCAGAGGTAAAAATTATCAAATGAGTGTCTAATATTTTGCTAATTTTACAATTAGGTGGACCAGAACATTGAGCAGTTCAAAGATTTGTATCGCTTCACTTTCCGTTTTGGTTTGGATTCGGCAGCTGGACAACGCATTCTTCCTACAGATATGGCGGTGGTTTTGTGGCGTTTGGTGTTTACAGTACGAGAACCACCGATTCTTAACCGATGGTTGGCATTTCTTGAATGCCATCCTTCAGTTCGGGGTATTCCTCGCGACACGTGGAATATGTTCCTGAATTTTTCGGAAGCTGTCGGCGATGACCTTAGCTGTTATGACGACAACGAGGCATGGCCCAGTCTATTTGACGACTTTGTAGAATACGAAAACGACCAAGCTAATCAGAACATTTCCAAAGAGAAAGAGTGTGAAGGTTTAATCATCATTGAACCAAACGATTGATGTCGGTTCAATTATATTTTTGTACATAAAACTGCCTACATTTCAAAGCAATGGAGGCTCCATTGTTCGTGATATTTATGTAGTGGTGAAGTGCAAAAAAAAGAAACGTTTCTTTTTTATTCGTCTTGACGAGTCGCTAATCGCTTTGCATGTTCGTCAGAGTTATGAGGAAGTGATAGTTAGGCAACAAATGTGCCTACAAATTTTTACTTAAAATTTCATTTATGTTTTTTATTGTACGTCCAATTCTTCACTCAGGACTAGGCCGCTAAACTAATTCAACAGAAACATGAAATTCTTTCATTTGGTGTGTTCAGTATTAGTTCAAAATTTTCTTTTTGTGATATGTCATTTTCTTGAAAGTAAAGACTGAAAAGTCATGTTTAGGTGCTTTGATGATTTTTAACTTTAAATATTTTTATTACGATTATCTTATCAATATATTTATTTAGATTTTTTAATTGTAGATATTCCTGTATATTTGAATGTTTTGTGAATAAAATGTTATTATTTAATTAGGCAACTAATTATACATTCAAATTGAAGGAAGGGGTGAAAGATTTTTTATTGGTGCAAAGTAGCGCCAAATTTAAAAATTCAATACCTTGACCTTTAAATTTTCAAGGACAAAGCCACCTGTTATTCACTTGTTTACAATGGAGACTAGCAGATCGGTTGTTGTTAACAATTTTGGAGGGTATGATGTTCTTAGTGTCGGTTCTATCAATACTGTGCGTTTAATGGTGTTAATAATTTTTTTTGTAGGTTGAAAATTTTGAGTTACCACCATTAAATGGTTTGGTAGAAGTAAAAATAGAATATGGTGGCGTTAATTTTGCTGATTTATACACAAGACAAGGTTTAATGCCCCATACACTTCCCTTTGTATTGGGGATGGAATGCGCAGGAACTGTTATTGCAGTTGGGATGGAAAATTCGGATTTTAAAGTATAAACCCAAATAAATACCGGGTGATTTAATTTCTTTATCTAGCTCTTACGAAAGGAACGTGTCTGCTAAAACGCAAAATATTGATATTTTTTATTGTAAAATTTACGTAAATAAAGCCAATCAATTGTTCTCTTTGACAAGAAATTAAAGAAAAAACTCATGATACTGCTAGTTAAAGAATTCAAAAAGTCACCGGGTATAAATAAATATTAAAATTATATTTACAGGTAGGACAAAAAGTAATTTGTTACGACTACAAATGTGGCATGTTTAGAGATATAGTAAGAGTTGCTCCGGAAAACTGTTACCTTTTACCTGACTCTATTGATTTAGAAAAAGGGGCTGCTATTTTTGTTAATTATTTAACTGCATATTTCTCGGTTTTAGAGATAGGGAATCTGAAGAAAAATGAGTCTGTACTTATTCTATCTTGTGGGGGTATAACAATCCAATTTAGATTATTCTTATAATTAATTTTATTATTGTAGGAGGAGTTGGATGGGCAGCTACACAGTTAGCTAAAACCTTAGAAAACGTAACAGTTGTAGGAACAACTTCTTCTTCAAAACACTTTCTAGTGAAACAAAACGGAGTTGACATAACTCTAACTCTTGATGAAAATTTCGAGCAAAATATGTTGAAGGAATATCCTAAAGGTTTTGATTTAATTATCTCAAATTATGCAGGACCGTTGTATACTTTTCTTGAATCATTATTAAAACCTTTAGGTCGGATTGTTTTAATAGGAGCCAACAATTTGATACAAAACGAGAAAAAACTTTCATTTTTTACTAAACTGAAAGGATGGTGGAGTACAAAAAACGTATACTTGGAAGATTTAATTGTTCATAATAGAGTAGCAGCCGGTCTTCATCTTGGAACTTTAATTGAAGAAAATCCAAAAAAAGTTCGAGAAGCGTTGAAGAAAATATTTGTTTTGTTAGAAGAAAATAAATTGATGGTTAAAATTCATTCTGTGGTTCCTATGTATGATATTGTGGAAGCTATGAAATTATTAGCAGAACGTAAAAATGTGGGGAAAGTTCTTATTTCGATGAAATAAGCAAGTTGATGTTTTAATTGAGTGCCATTTTTACATTTTAATGCAAATAAAATTTTTTTCCTTATATAAAAAATTGTTCTTTTCTTCAATTCATATCAACTAATGGTAGTCAAAGCGGAATTTGCATTTATTGCTTTGCTTTTTATACAGAATAGTATACTATATGTGAATATTTTGTTCATTATATAATTTGATAGCAACTATCAATTCCCTAGTAAAATTATGTCGAATACTTTTTATTCAAATTATTTCTTTTATTCAATTATTGGTGATTTTTAGCGGATATGACAAATTATATTCATAATTCTCTTTGATTTGTATAAAACTACTACTAAATGTTATATTTTATTTATTTTTATGATAAACAAACTGCGAGTTAACGCCAATATATTTGTTCCAGCTTTAGGCAAATTATTAATAAGGATCGATCAATAATTGCTGACAATGAATTGTTATAGACAATAGACACGTAAGTGGTGTGGAATACTGCTGTAATCTACCCATAAACATTCAATTCAAAATATAAAGTTTTATTTTCCTTAGAAATAACTTTAAATTCATTGTTCAATGTTAGAAAATAAAATATGAACATCTTTTGATTTGGTTTAAATTTATGTCAAAAATAATAACTCGCAAGCTGTTTCCAAGTTTTAGATTGACGAAATTGCATTTTTCCAATATTTATCATTTGAATTTAGCGCGATAGCGCTACAATCGGTTCCACGGGTACCGTTGATTTCAGTTCGCGCATGTCAGTTTGGTTTCTTTTGGAATCATTTGCCATCTTGGACACATGTGAGTAGCTTATTTTCTAATGAAATCCTTTATAAAATTGTATGAATTTCCTCGTTTTCTTTAATACGTACGTCATTTCCGGCGTCTGTTGTCACCCCAGCCATAGACATCACCTTCGTTTTTTTGACTTTTATTAATTTTGACAGTGTGCATGATTTAGGTGTATGTTCGCGCCATGTTGCATGAATTTTCTTTGAAAACGTGTTAAAATCATCAAAAATACGCTTATCATACATTCGGCGAAGGTGTCTGTGTAGTGGTGATAGAGTACGTGTACGGAGCGGCATGCCGCGTGGACTACTGTTGAGGTTAATGTTTTTGTTTGCAGCTTGCACGGTTCTGCTAAAAACACACAATGGCTGACATCGACGACACCCATTTCGAAACTGGAGACTCCGGTGCTTCGGCCACTTATCCTATGCAATGTTCTGCGTTGCGCAAGAATGGCTTCGTCATGCTCAAATCCAGACCATGCAAGATAGTCGAAATGTCGACTTCCAAAACCGGCAAACACGGACATGCCAAAGTACACTTGGTTGGAATCGATATTTTTACAGGAAAAAAATACGAAGATATCTGCCCATCTACACATAATATGGACGTCCCGCACGTTAAGCGCGAGGATTATCAATTAACTGATATTTCCGACGACGGTTATCTGTCTCTTATGTCTGACAATGGTGATTTGCGTGAAGACCTTAAAGTCCCAGAGGGTGAAGTGGGAGCGCAATTACGCGCTGAATATGATGCTGGTAAGGATATCTTATGTACAGTGCTCAAATCGTGTGGTGAGGAGGTGAGTAATTTGCGAGTTCAACGGACAAGAGTTGTATTAACAACACATTGCAGGTGGTAATTGCTGTGAAAACAAACACTGCGCTTGATAAATAATCCCGGTCACGTGATGTGGGGGCCATTGCCTGTTTTCACCAAGTCCAGAGGCCTCCACAGCCACAGTTAAGCTATATTTATCATATTGGACCAGTTATATCAACAGCTTACCCACACCAGGTGGACTTGCAGGTCGTCAATGTGGTGTTTAACATTTTACATCTCTTTGTACTTTTGTTGGCGAAATTCAAATGCAAAAGCTACAATTTATGTTCAATAAAAGTTTAATTTAATTTTAAATGAATGTAAATTTTTATTCAAGTTCTACATAGTTGCAGCCAACTGTTTCTTAGTTCTAATTTTCTGTTTTTCTTTTTCATTTAGTTTAGGAAGCAGCTGGCTCTGACTCCATTTAATCTTGTTGATATTTTTGCTTATGTTCAGTAAGTATAGTTTTTTTTAACATTGTTTTTGATATTGTTTAGCCATAAGTTCTAAGTAACTGACCAATTGATTTTTGCAATAATTTCCTGGAATTGGTTGACATTGAAATACAATAACAAGAGTAAATTTGAGTTTTATTATTCTTTTAAAGCAGCAATTGAATGGTCAATTACCCTATGGAATCCCACTTAAGTGAGGTTAGGGATTAAATTTCGTCATCACATTATGGTGCATTAAATTTTTATTATAATGTTAAGAATAAAATGGACAACATTTGTGATCTATTTTATTCTTGCCAAATCATAAAAATCCACTAAAATTCTTTTTGAAAATTCGAATTTGCTTTCTACTATTTATCTTCTGATTTATGACTTAAAATCTATTATATTTACAGAAATTACAAAAAATGCATTTGTGTGTAAAATAGAACCTATATTAATAAATAATCCAATATTTTAATTTTTGAAAACTGACATAACCTCAAATTTCTAAATATGCTCAACGCAAAATAAAATAACTACAGATAAATCTTTATAATAAAACAACTAATTTTTTTCAAATAAACAATTCACAACAATATCTTTTTGTTCAACATTACTTAATTATAATTATCACTCTACTTTTACTTATATTTTACAGCTCATTGCGTTCGATTTTAATCTTCGATGAATTATCGATAAACTAAGTAGAAATAAAATTTGAGATTTATTTACATAAAATACCAATTTAATAGACAATCACCTCCACCTTCCAAAAATCAAATGAAATGTAAGGTTAGGGTTGAAGTGACGTCACAGAGACCATTAATTTTTTTAGAAGAAAAATGTGTAATTAGAGCTTTACCATCAGTAATTAGCAGTATTTTGGAAAATATTGCGAAAAAATGTAAACAAGACATTTGATTATCATCAAAAGTAATTTTCAAGGTATATTACAAATATTTATGAAATGTGTTATATTTGTAAATTTTCTGGGATTTGTTGAATTATTGGGCAGAGGGGTTGAAACTTGTGAATGTATTGATTGATTTATAATTGTTATGCGGTAATTGTGTAATTACAAACATAACCTCACAACATGAAGCACAAAATCCTCAAAATTATTAAACTGCTTTGAATTTTTATATTTTAAAATAATTTGTTGATGTTATTCAATTCAGACAATATTTGACGATGTTTGGTTCCGTCTCTCATAATAACGTCTACGATTCGGACAAAATCGAACCTATAAGATTTTATGGCTGTTCAAGTTCTGAACCTGAAGATAAATCAGAAGAGGTTCCTCAAGATCAAGATCATGATCAAGATGTAGGTAATTTTGGAGTTTAATAAATTTTGAGTGGAAATTTTATAGGAACCCCCTAAAGCACGCAAATCTCAAGCTTGTAAAGTTTGTGGGAAAGTACTTTCGTCCACTTCCAGCTACTACGTCCATATGAAACTTCATTCAGGCAATAAGCCTTTCCAATGTCATCATTGCGAAGCTTGCTTTTGCCGAAAACCATATTTAGAAGTAATCATCAACTTGGATTAATTAATAAATAAATGAAAGGTTTTAGGTACATTTAAGAACCCATACTGGGGAGAAACCATTCAAATGTGAAATTTGCGACAAATGTTTTACACAAAAGTCCAGTTTGAATACCCATAAAAGGGTTCATACTGGTTTACGACCATACAGTTGTCATCTCTGTGGTAAGAGATTTGCAGTGAAGAGCTATTTGGTAGCTCATCAATGGTCGCACGTTTCGGATGGATTATCCTGTCAAGAATGTAATGCAGTTTTTAGTACTAAAAGCCAATTAGTACAACATGTCAAAAGCCATACTACAGAAAGAGGTTTCGAATGTCGTCTTTGTAAAAGACGTTTTGCTCGAGACGCGTTTCTTATTCGACATCAGAATAAAGTGCACAAGAATGATGTTTAATTGTGATACCGTTTTTGTAAAAAAGTGTCCCATTAGAACCGTAAGATAAATTTATAATCATGAAAAATTACAATATTGAACTTAATCCTAAAAATAAAATTCTCAACCTACAGCTAATTATGCAACATTGAACAATCGATTATTTCTTCAAGACATCCTCCGAATTCCTCAAGTATTTGTTTCTTTGTTAACTCTTCATCTTGCATGTTAGCTTCTCCTGAATGTAAAATCGTCAACATACATTGAGCAGTAGCTTCTATAACATCATCTGTGATGAAGTTGATTGCTTGGCGACTGCTGGAGGTCCGTCTCGGCCTAAACTGCAACGGATCTTTTGCATGAATCATTTTTCCTTGAAATGATTGATTAAAACCCTCATCCAAGCTACTTCTCAACCCTTTCTTTTCCATCGAATCTTCGATATTCCTACATCCCATACACTTGCAATTATTAGAACAAGCTATTTTAGCTTCATAACACTCGCAATAATTTTTCAAACATCCCGATCTTTTACAATTGCACCCTTTTGTATGTTTCCTGATAGAACTATCTCCAGAAACATCTTTCGCTTTTCCGATTTTTGGTCGAAAAGCATATGGATTTCGTTCCAAACATGTTTTAATCGCTCTCTGACGATGATCCTCATTCTCCAAATTATTAAAACAATTCATGCAATTACACATATAACAAAATTCTCCATTAGCGAAACAATCGCAATATAATTTTAAACACTGACTTTTAGTGCAATTACAAGGCTTTCTTGGTCTCATTCCGTTTGACTCTAAATTTGCTTCCGCATTCATTGTCATGGTAGTATCTGGTGAAATTTGTTTTGCAACAGGAGTGTGTCTCATGGGTATGGGCACTTTCGAATTTATTTGGGTTTGAACGTAACTTGGTAACATTACTACTTGATTTGCAGCAGATGGTGTTTTAGCTGCTATTTTGGTTAATGGTTTTGGAGCAATTGCTGTGCCTTGAGTTGCTACTGCTGGTTTCAACTCTGATAGAACTATATTAGTGGCAGAAACTTGAGCTGGAGTTTTCACCGTTGCTATCGTGGAAGCTGATGTCGGAAGGGTTTCGCCACTGGTGGCTGTTACGAATTTTATGTATTGCATCTGAAAGATTAGAATTTTGTTTATTGATTATCAACTGAATTTATTCATTCTTTTTTTTTTTCAACATTTGAAGGATCAGTTATTAAGCATCAAAACCCTTTAGAATATCAAATTTCTAATTAAGAAGATACAGAAAAGTTTGGTGAGGCAATTAAAAATCCATCTAATGTTGATAAAATGATAAAAAATATTTGACAAATTTAAATAGAAATGCGTAAACAAAACTTGAAGATTTCTATAAAACAAAAAACAAAATTTTACAAAAACTAATAGTTATTGAAACAAAACCGCTAATTCGAATCGTAAGTTAGAATAAATTCTTGTAATTAGGATAATAGACAAAACGATGTATAAAATCTAACACCTAAATTTGGGCAACCCTTTATACACTGAAATTTAGGTCAGTTTAAAATTCACTGAAAATTGATATAAAATAAATAGAAACATGCTTACCCCTTTTCCGGGAATATTAATCTGATGTAACTGTCCAGTACTCAACGCTTGTGTCCCTGCAACTTGAATAATTTGGGCTGAAGGTAAAATAGTTTGTCCAGTCCCAGCACTTTTTAAAATAATTCTTTGTGGTGCTTTAGCTCCAGATGTTGTTGGTGTAGCTGGCAAAATTTTTGTAGGTGATTTAATTTGATTTACAGCCACTGTTTTCTGTGTTACAAATTGGGCTGGCGCTACTTGTGGTACAATTTTAATTGTCTTTGGTGAAGTATTAGCTTTATTCAAAACCATTGTATGTTTGGGAGTGCTCTGAGCTTGTGGTATTAATTTAGTGGTTATTAAGCCCATTTCTTGTGCTTGTTGCAATGTTATTGTTTTAGTAGGAGTTGGTAATGTCTGAGATGGCATTAATTTAACTTGATCTGCTTTTTGAACCACCATAATGTGACCTTGTTTATTTGTAAATGTTGTTGTAGCTTTCGGTGTTGTTTTCTGCGCTGAAGTAATAATTTTTTTCATTACGACTTGTTTAGGTTGAACTAATGCTATATTGCTTTGTGTTGTTCCAGTTTTTACAGCAGGTTTAATAGCAACAGGACGTCCTAGAGAGATGTTCGCAAGATTAAGTTCCTGTCCTTGAGACGAAACTAATTTGATGGCTTGATTAGAGCCTGCACCCTGAAGTAAAAGAAGTTGTTGCCCAGGCATTGGTTTCATTGCTATTGGAACTTTGGTAGGTTTTGGGGCTATTGTTAATGGTCGCAACGGAGGGATTGTACTTGTTTTGACTTTTACATCAGGGAGGATTTCTTCAGGAGAAGGTACACGTTCTGTTTCTATTTCTACTTCATGTGCTCCGATTTCAGTGTGAATGGCATCTTCCTCAGTCTGACCTGTTTCTTCAACAGTTTCAATTATAACTTCAGGTTCTGAAATGTGTTGTTGGATAAAGTAAACAAAAGTAACTCACTTACCGTCAGTTTCCATTTCATTAGACAAGTGCAATTCATGTGAGAGTTCAGCTAGTTGTTGTATATCAGTGGAGGTTAAACTAGACAAATTACTTTCGTTAAGTGTAGCGCCGTCGATAGTAAGAGTGTCCACGAGAGCTTCCACATCCTCGTTACTGCCTATAAACAAACAAAATTTGAATTAACTTATCTAAAATGTTGGCATTTTTGAATCATTTTCTAAATGAGGAATAAAACCAATTGTTGTAAAAATAGATCCTTGCTAGCTAATTTGAAGTTTAATGCTACTCTGCACTCTTTATTTGAATACGACAGCCCCATAAGCTGACGATGACGCCTTTTAAAAATTCCTTCATACTCTACTAACCAACTATTAGTAATTTTAAAAAAATGTTCAATAACCAAACTAGAGACTACATATACAAGACCTTTTTCTCCGAAAGGCATAATTACGTCTAAAATTCAAGAGATTTCACAAAAATTAAAACTATTCAAAACACCATAGTCAAATTTGACAGATCACGTGACCACAGAAGCGTTCGATAATACCAACATGCTTATAAAAATTACTAAATATGGAAAATTGGAATCCAAGCAACGGAAATGAAAAGAATTTGAAGGTTTAGAAAAGTCGTTTTATGATAATTTTTTTGAAAATGTCACTTCGTCATAAGCTGTAGACTTTTGTTGAAAGTTTAGTAACAATGGCAAATTTCTTCAGTCGAGGTGAACACCAAAATCCCAAGATTCTCGAAGGCGAAGTGAAAAGCGAAAAACCAAAAACTGAAATAAGACTTCTTCAGTTTGACTCCAGAGGGAGTGCAAAAGGGCCGACATGTCTCCCAAGTTGTTGCCCTGGCATGCAGGGTGCCGACCGTCTGGTTTGTATTTATTTAGCTTTTATAAAAGTTTGGAATTTTTGAATTTATCCAACGTGGCCACACTGTATGCTAGCAGCGGTGCCACATTGCTCCCACAGGATTTACGTCTAGCTTTGATCATGGATATAATGAATATGTTATTTCAGGATTTATTAAAATCGATCAATACTTCTCTAATTATGAGATAACAATGCCACTCTAGAAATTATATTGGACAAATTCGCCAAACATTTTTATTTCTAGCTGATAAAGCGGCAACGTCGCTTCTAGCCTCTTCCTTGTCTAATAAAAGAAGCACGTAGAGGTTCTCGTCCCCGTCGGTCTGCTCGTGCCGCTAAATAACTGTGAAACTCAAAATTGCTTCAAATAATTGAAAATAAACCATTATTTGTGTTGGCTCTACTCAAAACTAAACAACGCAATAAAAACACAATAATTTTTAGTTTTCTAACAGTTTGATATAATACAGGTGAGTACAAATTTTGCAATTGCGTTGAGTTAGGTCACATGAATGAGCCACGTCCTTTAGGTGTCATAAGTAGCCCCTTTTTATCTGCAGTTTTGTGAAATCGTAGTTGGCCGTGTTGTTATGTAAGAAGGAATGCAATTGATTTTTCCACTTAATGGTTGAATTGCCGGCAGGGGGCGGGGTGTAGTCATCCTATATCCATGATGATGTAAATCAGTACCATCAGCATGGATCTTATGCAGAAATTCCAAAAATTTTTGATTTTAATTAACGCCATATTGGCCCTCTCCTTTGATTGTGGTTGAAGTCACAAGGTGGAGCTTTGGCCACAATCGAACAAAGTCAAGGTTAAGGCGCTATTTTTAATTTTCATCTATTTTTCTCAGATAATGGCCCCACCACCATATTCTGATCTCGGCAAAAAAGCTAAAGATGTCTTCGGCAGGGGATACCATTTCGGTTTGATCAAGTTAGATTGCAAGACAAAAACTGGATCTGGAGTTGAGTTTAATACTGGAGGTGTTTCAAATCAAGAATCTGGTAAAGTTTTTGGCTCTTTGGAAACCAAATATAAAGTGAAGGAGTACGGGTTGACTTTTTCTGAAAAATGGAACACAGATAATACTTTGGCTACTGAAGTAGCAATCCAAGATCAACTTTTAAAAGGTTTAAAATTGTCTACTGATTTGACCTTCTCCCCACAGACAGGGTAAAAATATACACGAAGAGATGGTGAAGTTCTAATTATTAATTTCAGGAGCAAATCCGCCCGCGCTAAGGCTGCCTTTACCAATGACAGAGTAGCTCTTAATTGCGATGTAGACCTAGATACTAGCGGACCTTTGATCCAAGCTGCTGCTGTTGTAGGGCATCAAGGATGGCTCGCGGGCTATCAGACAGCCTTTGATACTCAAAAATCGAAGCTTACAAAGAACAATTTCGCGTTGGGATTCTCCACTGGTGACTTCATTCTCCACACTAATGTGTAAGATTCTTCATTTATTTAAGTATTTTTTTTTGCCCAAATTTTATTTGATTAGACCCTAAGGGCATTTATAAGCACCCTGAATATTTTCATGACAAGTTTTTCTAAAATATAGTGATAACAGTGACGACGGTCAGGAGTTCGGAGGTTCAATCTACCAGAAGATTTCCCCGAAATTGGAAACTGGCATTCAGTTGGCGTGGTCTGCAGGCAGCAACAACACCAAATTTGGAATAGGAGCTAAATACGACTTAGATCAAGATGCTTCTATTCGCGCCAAGGTTAACAATTCCAGTCAGATCGGTTTGGGATATCAACAACGCTTGCGCGAAGGTAAATTAGTTTTTGACTATTTTCCAAAAAATAATTGTGTTGGGTTGGCAGGTGTAACTTTGACCTTATCGGCACTCATTGACGGCAAGAATTTCAACAACGGCGGTCACAAGATTGGTTTGGCCGTTGAATTAGAGGCTTAATCAGAATTTCGTCTGTTCCAAAATTGTATTAGAACCAAACACGTTTCAGCCTGCTGTATTGTAGATATTTTAATTGTTCTATGGGACTTTTTAGTATTAAACATATACCTGAATACCATTTTTGTTTGTTTTGGCGTTACTGGTAGTGATTTTGATAAGTCATCCCTTTGTTGTCGTTTATGGATTACTTGTGAAATTGCTACATCTTACACACAATTTTTTTTTACTTGTGCAAGCTTTTAATTCTATTGTTTTTTTTTGACATCAAGTATTGTGAAACAAATAAAATAATTTACAGAAAAATTGTTGATTTATGATACCATCTGTTCTTCCATTACCTTGCTAATCCATTCTGGTTCATTTTTAGAAATTGACTCAATAATAGAATTTACTTGATAGCAAAGAGACTGAATTTGTTTATCCCATTGGGGCAAAGTTTCTCGAGCTAAAAAATAAGTATGGAATTATCAAAAATTAAACAGTATTGATAAAAACATACTCTCAAAATGAACAATTGAATCAATTTGATCGATATAACCATTCATTCGACCTTCAGTAATCATCTGACTTGCAATTTTCTCAGCTTTTGAAGGATGAATTTCTAATAAAGCTCCTAGTTCTTCAAAGCTTATATTATTGTAAAGTTTACTAGCTGAAAGGAGATTATGTTCAATTACGGCTCGATCTAATATAGTTGATCCATCAACAGTGCTAGCTTTTTGATGAGGCTACAAAAAATCCATTGTTAGATCAAAGCATTAAATAAATAACATTCATAAGTGTTAATTTATGGGAAATGACGTTATAAAGTTATCTTAATAAGAGGTCACGTCACATGTTTATTATAAAAACAGAACTATAATTAGAATTATTCACAAGCTTTAACGTCAAATGTGATATTGCAATTTTAAAAAATTATCAATTAAGAAATGGTGCGTTGATGTTGGTCGAGACTTGAACTTTGGATTATTGCATAGACTCGAATTATTCATAAGAATTTATTACGAATGCAACATAATGTCTATTCTAAAAGCAAAATATGCAATGAATTAAATTCAAATCGATTCCGATTGCGAAAAGAGGTTGATTTACACTATTGGAAAAACAAAAAACTAATTTTAACAAGAACGTTATATTCCTATTTTTACACAGACTTGAAAAATTGTCAATCAGTCTGTGGCATTATTTTGTCGGAAAAATCCATATCAATTGAGTTAATAGGACTTCTAGATGTGAATTTTGAGGACTTGATATATTCTATCAAACTTAAGAAGGCAGAAACGTAAATAAAATAATTTTTGACTATCTTTAATAATTCTCCTTTTTTGAAAATGTGAAACTTTATTTATCCATAAACAAGTTAACAAAAAACCTAACATTACCTGTAGCAATGCTTCGAAGTCTCTCAACTCAGACCTCCTAATGATCCTCTCAAGATACATCTTCTCCAAAATTGCCACAGCCGGTAGTTGTTGACACCTTTCATCTTTAAACAAAGTCGCCAACATTCTTGACCTTTGTTGTCCCGCCGATGCTAAAACCGTACAAACTAATGCGTTTCTCAACGCAGTCATTCTCTCATCTTCATGCACTATCACTCTATAAGACAATTCATTATATCTCTGCGCTGCCTCAATAAATTTCCTCCTATAATCTAAAACCCTCGCATAACAAACTTTGTAATAAATTTGCAATGGCTCAGTTCGAGTTTCCGCTTGTAATAAAGAAGCTCTATTAATAAAAGCTTCAGCTTGAACTGGATCATCATCTTCTAAATACAAGCGAGCAATTTTCAAATAAGTTTCAAGTTTGTAATCTACAGTGTACTGTTTCTGGCCCGTTTCTAAAGGAATTCCAACAAGAACATTAGCTGCTTCACGCCACATTTGATTGCGTTCGTAAATATCAGCAAGATGTTGTCGAATGCTAGCTACTTGTTCTTCAAAAGAAATAACTCGTGGTTGGACTTTGTCTAACATATAGTGACAGACATCTTTAGAGATTTCGTCGGGAAGTTTCATTAAATGAGAGCCAATTTCAGTTAGAATTTGTCGGGAAATAACTAGACTTACATTTTCATTAACAACTGGAATATTTAGGTTAGGAATTTTCACAAATAAAAATGAGAATCTTACTGGCTTCAATGAAAATTTGAAGACCTTCGCTTAATTCCGGACCTAAACCGGTTAGAATATTTTCAAGAATTATACGATATCTGAAAAATTTATGTTAAAAATTGAAAATTGTAAATATAACCTCACTTTTCAGCTTGGTCTTTATGAGAGCCTCCTGATGCGATTATGTTTGCAAGTTGGGTGCGGATCGAGTTAATTTTTTCCGACATTTTGAAAAACTTGTAGTTTTTCCACTTTTATTATTTAATTATTTCGGTTTTATGAAACTAAACTTTCCTTGAATGACAAATAACAGGTAACTGTCAATTGTCAAAAACTTAACCAACATCCTACAGGTTGAGCTTTATAAGTCGTATAAAAATTATACAGGGTGTAAACAAAAGTCGTCAGCGTAAAATCTTATATTCACAAACTTATACAAAAACTTTACAACATACGATATTGCTTAACAATTTAAATATACACATATAGCAAGGGTAACTTTCTGTTAAAATATAAACAGTCACAACACGGATTGTAAATTAAAAAATATACAATAGTTAAAAAAAAACAAAACATTAAAATGGCACTAGTGCGCTTCCTTTAAGGCCATCTCCTGTCAGTCATAACCAATGTCATGTTTTGATTGGCACTTAACCTGTCACACAGCTCATTTTCTAAATTTCTAGAAATCGGCATCCCAGCCTGTTACGTCATCAGGTGGAGGACCATCTGCATCTGGCGGATAGTCATCAAAGTTGCTTGTGTCTGTTACGTGTTTAACTTGTGGAAGAATAGGGGGTGATAATGTTCTGTTCACTAGACCTTCCCAATTAAAACCGTCAAACCATCTACAACAACAAAAAATTAAAACAAATGAATAAATATTAATGTTAAGTCTAACTTGTGTTTTTGTATTTCACTAATTCCTCCTTTCTGATATCCAAGTCTTTCAGCTGGATTATCTCTACATAATTTTTTAATAAGATTCATGGCATTTCTAGTTATATTTCTCGGAAAATCAATAGCGTCAATGCCTTTCAATATGATATTATACGTTTTCATAGGATCGGCACCAGTAAACGGTGGAGTTCCAGTGAGTAATTCAAACATTAACACACCAAGAGACCAATAATCAGCGCTAATATCGTGACCTTTATTTAAAATAACTTCAGGAGCGACATATTCAGGAGTCCCGCAGAAAGTCCAAGTTTTGCGGCCACTATGAAGTTTTTTAGCAAAACCAAAATCTACCAATTTCACGTATCCATGATTATCTAAGAGAAGGTTCTCAGGCTTTAAATCTCTGGAATTAAAAAATCACAGTCAGCTATGAATTGAAAAATATGCATTAAATGACAAAAACGTCAAATTGCGACAGTTTACTAGATTTTTCTAATGAGAATGTTTTAGTATGCAGAGTTTTGGTGTTTAGATTGCACGATGGGAACAAAGTAAACGGTGAAGTTATGCAATAAGAATTTTGAGCAATGAATTGTAATTTTCGGTACAGTTAGTAACTGTGTCATAAACAATACAAACATACAAACTATTATTTTGTTTGACTTGTTTTATTTACTATTAATAAAAAATTACAACAAAAAAATAATAAAATGGAATTATTGTTAAAGTAGCTGAAACGATAATATGTTTCATTATAAAAAATTATAATAGATAAACTATTGTCGTATTTTGCAATCGAGGTTAATCTGAAGGTGATTCAGCTAACCATAAAGTAATTTTGTGAAAGTAAAAAAAAAAAAAATTCTCACCTATAAATAATATTCCTTGAGTGCAAATAATCAAAAGCTTCCACCACACAAGCTGTGTAAAATCTTGTTGTAGCATCATCAAAATGTCCTTTATCCCTTAAAACAGTCCAAAGTTCGCCTCCTAAACAACTCTCCATTAACATATAAAGATACTTCCTATCTTTGAAAGTCTTAAAAAGTTTAACAATGAAATCGCAATTAGCTTCACCCATTATTTCTTTCTCAGACATAATGTGTTGTTGTTGACGAGTTTCAACAATTTGAGCTTTTTTCATTTGTTTGAGAGCAAAAGAGCGGTTTGGATCGCCTTGGATTTGGACAAGCTCGACTCGACCGAAACCTCCAACGCCCAGAGTTGTGAGTTTTTTCAAATCGGAGAGTTGGACACGTTCGAATTCTTCGTTCAATCTATGAAAATAATGGTAATAATTATGATCAACACTTTGTGAAAAAAGATTTAGAATAGTTGATTGATGGAGAATAAAAAATTACATGAAAAAATTCTTTTGAAGAAGTGTGATTTTAATTGTTTAGAAAGTAAAAACAAAGAATTTTATTGTTTCCGGTGAATTTTTTGTGGATAAAAATTTTAATTGAATGGAATTTTAATTACAAATTTGGGTAGTTTAATTAAAAAATTAGTTTCTTGGAGTTAGTAAAAACCGAATAAAAAAAAATTGTACGAATTTCTATCGGTTGATGAAAACCAATTTACGAAATTTTGTATAAAACATTTATTTAAGTGTAACAAAGATTTTAGAAAAAATCAAAATAAATCAGTTTTTGTAAGCCTGTTGGTTGTTTTTAATTTTGTATCTGCTGGAATTCCAGATAAATTCAGTCGTAAAATATTAAAATTTACGATTAATAAAAATAATGAAGTACTTTTTAAAGCATCTCATAAATTTTGAGCTACAAGATTAACAGATGGCTGCCAAGACAAACATATTTTTATTTCATAACTATTTGACATTAAGTAACAGGAAATGATTTCATACACGAAATTAATCGATAAATAGAGTCATTAAGCTTTTTTCTAACTGCAGCAATTTTATAAAATTAGAGGTTTCATAATGTCAAGGATTCTCATTTCTTTTGAGAAAAAAACATTTTTCAAAGTTCTATTAAACTAATTTTTCTAGTATGTTCATATGTTGTCCAATGACTCATTCGTGTTAAAATAATGACTCAAATTATCCAACACACTGTAGACAATATTACATGACTTCCTCAAATTTTTTCGTTTTGAAAAAATATTGTTTTACAGTATTTACTCTTGTTGAATTTTTACTTCTCGGATCAGTAACTTTTGTGTGTAATGTGAGGACATTGCTTCCAGAGTCTCACACTTCAAGAGTTTAATGGGAAATGCATGTAATTACATTTCGCAGGTATTTTTAAATTAACGAGAAGAGATGTGTTGTAAAAACGAAAGCGATTTTTAATTAGATGCAAACATGTCAGTGGTTTTTTGATACAGCATTTAAAAGATAAAATTAAAATTAAATGTGGAATGAAATTGAAATTCGACATTAAAATCCTGCATTAAATGCTGGCTGAGATAGAAGCGAATTTCTGCAAATCACTTCAGCAGGAATACATTAATCAAATCGTAATTAAAGATTTTAACAGTGTCCTGTTGTTTTTACTTTTCTGGAAAAAAGTTCAAAACCACTTACCGGTTATCCTCTTTCGAAAGCAAAAGAAGAAATTCAAAATTGAATGAATTAGAAATTTGAAAAAAAAACTCACCTCTTTCTATCTACGCTTTCGTCCTTATACTTAGTCCTGATCTCGTCCAAATTCGAAATTAATTGATTAAACGTTTCTCTATCAATTACCAAACAATTAACACCATCCGGATGATCCACAATAATATTCGCTGTCCTTAAATCATCCCCTTGCAATGCTTTTTCTCCAAAGAAATCTCCTTTTCCCAAAGTTCTAATATATTTTTCTTCATTACTATCCGGCATCTTTTTCGTAACTTTGACTGTTCCTTTACTAATAATAAAGAAAGTGTCACCTCTGGCACCTTGTCGAATAATATAGTCTCCATTCGCATAGAAAGTCTCTTCCAAAACATCTGAAATCTTGATGAGAGTATCTTCTGGTAGATTCTTGAAAATTGGTACGCTTTTCAAGAAATCTGTATATTCGGCTTGACGAATCAAACCAGTACGCATCATAATAGTTTGGAAACATTGTCGTTCAATAGCCCAAAGTTTACAATCAGTAGCGGCTTTAATCGTGGCAGTACGTTGACAGTTGTATAAAATAGCTAATTCGCCAAGAACTTTGCCAGGGTTTAATGTGCTGAGAAATTTGTTTTCGCGTGATACTTCCACGCAACCCTCTGAAACAAACAAAAACAAAAATTTGTAAAATATTCACAATTAGCCTCCAGTATCGGTTTTAACTCCACCCACGTATCAATATTGCCAAGTTAATAAAACGTTCAACACAACTTGAAGCAGCCGAAAGAAAAGACCTCTCGTAAAAACACTCGTTAAAAAATAAAGCAGATAAGATGAGAAGAATGAATATAATCTGCGTGGGTTCCGTTTTTAACACCCACCTTTAATTAACCGTACGAAATGAGTTTGGAGAAGTGGCGTTTTTGTTGAACCATGAATCAGCTGATTTTGAAGATGTAATTCTATTGTTTTGCTTTTTTTTACTATCATACTAAATTAACTAAAGTATAAATGGTGAAAGAAAGTTGCTAATATAAAGGAAAACATAGGAATGAGTAACATTAAGCATTTGAATAAATGAGCTTGAGGAAAAAAGTACTCTGGGAGTACATGTAAATGTAAATCTGAGAAGAAGAAATATTTATTTTCTGTATAAATTAAATAAGGCTAGACGACAATGTTTGCTTTAACATTTGCATATTATTTGCATAATGCACTTTCACGAGGTGTAGGAATATGGCAATATTGATCAATGATAAATAGTACCTAAGAAAGACTGAATTTTAAACACTTAATTCGCTTTCTGACAATGATTAGACCGTTACCATCGAAAAACTTAAGGTATCCAAATTTCAATTTCACAGCGCTAAATAAGCAAACAAACTTCATTGTCATGTTATTAACCTAAACTTGACACTAAATCACCTCCTTGCTGATGACTCCTCCCAAGTTTCCGGTTGCTGATTTTGCGAACTAATTAACCGGAAAGGTTATTCTCATTAGCCAACAAGATCTAGCGGTATTTCCCTCGTTATGTGTATCAAATTGTAAGAGAGTAACGCACCATCATCGTCCCGTTACAAGAAACCAATCAGTATGGAATAACAATAAATGGATAAATTTCATGTCTGGAATTCTAATAAGTCGTGGAAAGTTTACAGCAAAGAAAGTAAAACCGATTTTCGCATTTTCTAACCTTCGACCTGTCAATTTCTATCTGCACGAAGACTTTCATCTTGAAGAAGAATGAATAATTATGAGTTAATCAAAGTTGATGCTTCAGGCATCGATTCTTCTTCTGCCTTCGTATTTCCCATCACCTTTAACCACAAGTCGAGCAATTAAATGTAATGGTTGCTGCTGAGATGGTTAAAAATACGATCGGTTTCTTGCCGATAGTTGGAATAAGAAGAGAGGGGAAAAGTTTAATGGTTTATTTGGATTCAGTCAAATTAACGATTAGATCGTTGGAGGCAAGAAATTGCTTGGGATTCAGAATGGGTGATGGATGAAGACAAAAAAGTAATTTATAACATGCAATATAATTAAAAGACAATCGATATTTTGAAATGAACTAACCGAAAATGGCCTAAAATCAACAGTGGATTTGTTATAAGTTTACGTAAAATGCCTTCTCCTGCAATTTGCGCTCTTTTCCGCATTTGTAATATCCATTATTATAAACTATCGTCCGCTTTCGTAAATCCTTTTTGCAAAAGCCGTGTTTTATAAACCAATGACCATTCACTGCCACACCTACATATACGCAACCCACGGCTGATAACAAAATAAGAATACAGTTTTTTCCATGGAAGAGAATTTAGCAAAATTGCGTACATAAATATTCAATTTAACATTTCCAACTCACCCTTATCATCGTTCTTCACAATTTCTTCACCTTTACAATGCAGATTTCCGGTACGTCGTTTCCTAACTGCGTAAGTATGAACCGGAACGATTAATTTAGGTCGCGGAATAAGAAAATCATTACTGTTCACAACAACTCCTTCACTACCATTTTTATATAAATTGTAAACTTCTTCTTTTGTTTCAAATTCAGCAACGTCTGATGGTGTTGGTGTTAAATTTCTAGGTGGAATTCTTTGTCGTACTTTTTTTGGTACTTCTTCAGTTAAAGTTAATACATCATCTTTTAAAATTTGTTGGTTTTGATCATCAACCCATTCACTGACTCGTTCTTGAACTTGTTGTCCATCACCATCAAATCGTACCGCTTTGATTTGTTTTTCGAGATCATTAATCATATTTTTGTATTGTTCATCGTTAAGTTTAGTGCGTGGTTTAGGTTTAGGTTTCACATTAATTTCATTGTCTTTAACACTTCGACTTCTTTGCACTTTGGTTTGTGATGGTAGATAATAATTGGTGATATTGCCATTGATCCTCGCCAGACACTTCTCACTGTGATATTTCAATTTATCTTTTTTTGGAAGCGAGTATAGTTCTTCTGAAGCTAACTCATCCAACATATTTTGATATTGACCCAATTTCGCTGAAAGCGTCCTATTGCTGTATTTATCCCACGAATTCGATTCAGAACTATTAGTACTCGATAAATTTCTTTGAGCATCTTCCCAATTCGCTTCATATTGACGTCCACGAATGTCGTTAGAAATATCCATTTCCAACCATGCTGGATCATTTACTACAGCTTTACCCGGGTAATGTTTGATCTTCATTTTCTAAAGATGGAAAAGAACTGGTAAGTGAAGAAGAATGGAAGAGTTACCGTTGGCCTATTTTCTTTCCTTTAGCGGTGAATTATGGTTGAGCGAGTTGGAAAGTTACATCGTACAAGACGACAGAAAAAAATTATCATTTGATGTGTTGAAATATAATCGGATTAATTGGATGGTCATTAGTGAACTAGTTTAGCACAATTTAGTTCAAATTGAAGATTCAAGAAAATGCACTTTTCTTTTCGCTTTGGAACTAGAACGAATTTATTAATTTTTTTGTCCACATTTGAAAGTGTTACATCCAGTAAAATAAAAATTAGTTTCTGACGCTTTTTAGGAAATGTCTCCTGTTGACATTGGAAGTTCATTGCTATTTGCTTTATACAAAAAAATAATTTACTAAATGTTCTATTTATTTTATAATAAAAGAACTGGTTTGCTATAAAGGTCATACATAATTTGATGGCAGAAAAAATTGAACACTTAATACATTAGTACAATTTTTGAAAAAAACATTATTGTTTGAAACAATGATCAAATAAAACAAAAACAGTAAAGCACAACTAACTCTTCTGTAAAATTATGAAAAATTTGATTTTGTGGAAATAAAAGAAAAATTCGGCTTATGAAACAAGCTGTCATGCTTTTTTTTGTTTTGCACTTTTTTACTCTTTTTGGTGTGAAAAATGACAAATTTAATATTTAGGAAATTTTTAGTAGTTGGTGACATGTGTCGTAACCATAAAAAGTCAATTTAAAGATTTATGACAGCTCCTGATATATTTTAACCTCAAAAATTATTGAAACTGACATTTCATGGTTCCCAATTTCGAAAAATCAAGCCGATTGTTATTTCGACAAGCGAAATTTTCCATCTTATTGTTCATAAAAGTGCAAAACAGAAAAAATCCTTTTTTTATTAGCTTTCTTTGCGTATTTCCTAACAGTTGATTTTTGCGATTTCATGATGAACCGCTCAGTCTATCTGTAGTTTTAGAGGAACCAAACTACACCAGAATTTACGGCAGTGATTTGATTATTTCACAAAAAATCAATTAACTAAGAAGAAAGCTAATTTTTTACAAAGTATTTAAAAGAAGACAGCATTATAAATTTTAAGCCTTGTGTTTAAAAAGTTTCAACTTCCTTTCATTGCTTAAATGAATATTAATTATTTAAAAGGATAAAATTAAATATACACCATTCACTTTTGGCAAAAACAAATTGCCCACTTTTACAGAGACATTTGATTTATTCCACCTGTCCACAATAGTCATAAAAAAGAGAAAAGCGTGAAATTTGGCGTAAAATTTAATAATTGTATTCTCACAAAATTATAAAAAAATAGAATTTTATGGTCATGAAGAACTTTCATAATATTCTTTATTCCTTTTACATAATACTAAATAACAGTTCCAAAATTTACGACCTTCTTTCTGTCCATTCGCTATTAATTAAAATAGTAAAAATGTACATTCTATTGATTGCATAATGCCAATTTAGCAGCTAAATTAGAGGTGAAAAATGCTTCTTCATAAAATATGGTGAATAAAGGAATTATTACCAACTGTTCATCACCTTTCACTCTGTGAACAACCGGTCTGCTGCTACTCTTTAGACAAAAAGCAAACAATGCTAATGATTCCAGAATTTAGAGGTAAACGAGCTCGTGATTGCATTCGTACTTTCGCCGTGACATTTAAAATGGTCTGCACAAAGGAAAATCGCCATATTGTTGTTGTGTTTAGTGTCATAGCAAGTAGAGCATGAATTGTTGGATAATATGATGAATAAGAGAATGAAGATGTTTGGTAATGTCGCTACAACAGAAAACGAAAGTTTTAAGATTTTTTTACTAAAAAATCGTAAGATGATAGAGGATGTGCCAGGATTATGTAATAGCTTTCAAGATAAAGATCAACATTTAAAATTAATTAACATAATTCCCAGAGAAATTTGAAGCTTTTAACACAAGACCTCTACAAAAGCGGCTGTTTGCTAACAGAACTGAAATCTTTGTATGTTTGTTTTATTATTACCTGTAAGATGTGTATATCAATTATTACAATCATTCTCATATTTCTGCTCTAATTCCTTTGGAAATTACACAACTTATATCTATTTAAATATTATTAAACAAATTTTGTATTTGAATCAATTTCTTTTAATTATCAAATATGAGTAACTGATAAAAAAGCATACTTTTGAATAAATCTCCACATGTTTTTATTTATAAAAATAAATATAATTTAAATGGCTGTTTCGCTAACCGTGAAAATATAATCATCGATTTGACTTGTTGAAAGATAAAAAGTCATGCGAGGTCAAATAACGTGATTTAGATTACTATTTTTCTAATTAAGTGTAAATCCTTTACATCCGGTCTTTTATTTAAAATTTAATAAATTTTGGAATTTGAAACATTTAGTAAAATTGAATACATTTTTTGGTATTTGAACTAATAGAATAGAAGGCTGGGTGCTGCACATCTGGATCTGATGTCATTTTTTCGCATGTGGGATGTGGGTTAAACATCGTGATTTTCTGTGCTCTTATTACTAAGACTTAATCATCGAAGTTCCGTTCCCATTTTCTTTTCTCTTACACAATTAAAATACAACTTTACAGTGTACTCAACTTTTGGTTATTTTAAACATACTTGACATCGTTGTTAAACATTTTTAGTTAATATCATTTCAATCTTTATTGTTTGCTTGGTATTCAAAAGATTATTTTTGACCTTGCATCCTCTTTGTTGTAATTATATTTTATTTTAGTTTAAAGAATTGTTTTAGTTTTGAGGTATTTGACCTCGCTTTTAACAGCGCTTTGTCCGTGATTGATGGAATAAAAATAGATAAAAAAAAAATTAAATATAAAAAAGTCATTGCTTCAAAACAGTTTATTTTCGAATTTAACACAATTTTTAGTTAAACTGAAATTGATATTCGCATAGTTTTAACGCTTTCTCTTGCAAAATTGGAATTATAACCAACCAGAACAGAAACAGAAAAAAGTAAAGAATATTCATAGTGGCTTTGTTTATTATTCTAGTTTCTCTATTCTAAACAGAATAATTTCTTTTTTTTTCTTTTAATAAAGAGAAATATTTCCATTGGGAATACTCCAACCCAATTGCTTAGAATTTTTTTTTACTGTCAACGTCGATAAATATCTGTCACGTCCTCGTCGTCAATGAAAATTTTATTATTTATTATTTATTATTATAAAACAGCTAATAGAACACCCAAGACAAACTGAGTTACAATTAACGAAAGGTTTACTAAAACTTTCAGCTCAGTAGTTCAAAATAAAAATTCTAAATTGCTTAAAAGTAATAATAATAAATTTCGAGGTAGATAGTTATCCAAATTGTTGCATTTTGAAGCAAAAAAAAAACTTAACACCTAACTATATTTGTAAAATCCAATTTTGTTTCTAAATTTTGGATAATGTATTAAAAAAAATATAATAATAATAATAATAATCTAGACAAAAATAAGAGGTAAAAAGATTGATCCTCAAAATTTTTAAAAGAAATATTTCTTATTATTATACTGAATCTTTACGTAAACTTAAATTTTTGCTAATCAACATTTCAGGAAACTTTTGATGAAAAAGTAGGACGATTCATCAAAATATTGTAATTTTCTTCGAACCTCTTAATTTTTGTTTACTTATAAAACGAAAGTAGAAAACTATGTGACCTAGTAATTTAAAAATGTACACTTCAATTACACAATATTAATAATTTATAAAAACAACTCCTTCATTGTTATACTCATCAACTTCAATTTACTCAATGCTTCAATAAACAGTATTATAAATTCCGTCATTTTTCTTGGTTAAAATGCGTCACTAAATGATTTCCGTTTACGAAAATTGTCGATAACCTTTTAAACTTTCTATAAATTTCCTTTAAATCTGCAAACATTGCATTATAAAAACCATGACAGGGTCAATGCCGTCACAATGATAAAACAACTTCCCATCTTAGGCACGTAATAGAAATTCCAAACTAGAGAAATGTGCGCTTTCATTACGCATTTTTCCAATTATTAAACTTTCCACTTTTTTTTTTGAATACTCAACAGTTCCGGAAAAAGCGCTTCAAATCCAAATCGCAAGGTCATCATGACGTCACCGTGCAAATTTTTAAAATTTTAATAGTAAATTGTGACAGCTTTCCAATCCTGAAGGAGGACGGTTTCGATTACGAAACGTCGAAGGATTCACCAGTTACCTCTATACTTTCACTCGATCCAAAAAACCAATCAAAACAATTCTGACATTTTTTTCTAAAAAAAGCTCAAACCAAAAATTCACCGCAAGGTTATGTAAAAATAAACAAAATAGGAAAGTATCACCAACAGCAACACAATCACATTTTTTTTTTTCTTACACTGATTGAAATGTCTTCAAAACGGAACTACATTTCACTATTTTTGCAAAATTTTTCAAAATTTTAAAGAGAGCGCGCACGAGGTCGAGGCTGAAAGAGTGAACGAACACCACCACCTGCGACTTTCGGCCGATGACTGACTGAGAACAGCAGCAGGAAGCAATTCTCTTGCAGGAAAGTAGGGGAGCGCTGCTAAAAACTAAGTTGGTGATTGGCGCAAATTGTGACGTCATGATGTCTTGCAGGATGCTTTTTTTTATGTAATTTTTTTTATAGAATGAAATTAGCTATTCTTAGCTTTCGGAAGTGAGACGGTTTGTGTGTAATTATGCAGGAAAAAAGTAACGGATTGAATGAATGACTGCTGAGTTTCAAGGTTGGTGAGTTGGAAAAAGATAAGTTCGCTCAAGTCTGAACATGTGCAGCTAGAATAACGAAGTTTAATTTGATTTGATGCAAAGAATACTATATAAGGATTCAATACACAATATGCAGATTTTCTATTTTCCAAGACTGATGCGGTCAAGAATAAATAGAGGTGGGAACTTGGGAGGGAAAAATAAATAATATTCACACAGCTTTTCTACGGAGAACTCAAAAGAAATGCTCAAAAAGAAATCAATTAGAGATAGTTTTTTTTCAATTATTTTTTCCAAGAGAAATTCTCGCTCACGGCTTCTAAGCCGCTCGCTCTGTAAACTACCGACTCGCCCATAAAAGCTAATTTACTGGGCTTGCTTAACTACTGCAAATAGTTAACACCTAGTGAGTAAGTGAAATAACAAAAGTTTGACTCAAAGAAAGATAAAACATTCGTCATCATTCACAACATGACTCTTTAGCTTCTCTATTTATTACGGCTGTTTTTGAAATTCTTATAGTCTGTGAATTAGTGAAGAAAAACATTTAAAAATTATTTATTAGGCGGAAAAAATAATTCATTTATTAGACTTGGAATCTTAAGTACAGCTGAAACAATCAAATAAGGATCAACATAGTTATGGTGAAAAAAATCTTATTCTTATATTTGAAATGAATAGAAGAAGAGATCATAGACTTGCTCTTCGAAGACTAATAATAAGAAAATGGACGAAATTTGCTTGCAAAATTTAAAGTCAGGCTGACATTGCTTGAATTTTTTTGAACTGTGAATGTGAGAAGTTTTTGTTAGATGCGTCTTTAGTCACTATCGTTTGTCCTTTTATGGAACTGAATATCTTTAGTCACCTTGATATTATCAGTCATACTATCCAAAAAGCTACTTGTGGTCAAAACACATTATGAATTCTCCTCACCAAATACATATAAAGGGAATTCACATAAGTGGTTCATTAGTAGTTTATGGAAATAGTATTTGAATTAAAATTCAAATTTTTGGTTTTGTATAAGGTGTAGTTCAGAAAAACCATTTTTAAAATACTTTCAACCGGAAGTTAATGCTAACTTTGTTATTTTAAATAGAACAACCTATATTTTATGGCATTTTAAGATTGTTTATAAAATGTTTAATACATTTTGTAGTAAGTTTTGAAATAATTGCTTTTTTTTCAATTTTTGACATTTGACTAACTGTCAAAAAATCAATTTCTGCAAATTCTTTTGACACAAACAAATAAATTGAGGCATACTTATAGTAGAGATAATAGCCGATATACAAATTATAAGAATTTCTCAAAATGTTATACAGAGTGCTACAGAATGCGCACCAAACTTTGCCTTCTAAATTATGGCAAAACTCATTTTTTTCCAATTGGAATTTTTTATGATGATCAAATTTTTGAATAACTTTTGTCAATACAACCATTAGTCGAATTGTAATTGTTTTTGAGATATTCCATACTTTTCATAATTTGCATTTGTTTCTCGTAGTAAGTAATGCTGCTGCACCAGATTATCACAGTAAGCTGTGGCCAATAAACGTAAAAATGTTTAAAATTCACAAAAATCTTCTATTTTTGTTTTTATACTGCTTGACCTTCTATAATAATAAAAAATGCGCATAAATTCAGAAAATTGGCTAATATCTCAAAAACTACTGTAAACAGAAGAGTAGTTCAAAGTGTGGTTGAAATTTGACTAGAATTTGATGGGTGGTATTCGGCCTTTCACGGTCGAAACTCGGTACTTAACTGTGATATAACCCCCAATTGTAGAAGCCAAAAAAATAAAGTTTCCATTTAATAAAAATGACTTGTCATAATTTTTAAGCCAATGTTTGACGAGAATTCTATAACACACTGTATATTAATTTGAGACATTATTCCAATCTGTATGTCAACTAATAACTTGTTTACAAGTATTCTAAAATTTATTTGATTGGCGCAAAGGATTGTAGAAATATTAAAATTCTAATAGAGTCAACTGTTAAAAATTTCCAAAAAACATGATGAACATTAAATGTACTTAGAATTTTATGACCAATTCAAAAATGCCATAAAATATGAATTTCCGGTATAAGCGAAAGTGTAAACAAGATAAAAATATTTTAGAAATAGAGTTTTTGATCTACCTTACACATGACCAAAATTTCAAAACTCAATCTAAATTACATTTCCATAAAATTTTTAATGAATTACTTAACTGAATCAGCCTGTATAAGATTTGTTCAACTTATTTGAATTGAAATAGAACAAAGCGATGAATTACTTGAAACATAAATTGGGGCTAATTGGATATAATTCAACAGTAACCAATACCCAATTTTTAGAAATTATCAAAGATTCATTATATTGTACCCTCAACCGATGCCCTAAATAACATTCTTTAATAACAATACATCTACTCTTTAACCACAAGCGATTGCTTGAGTATACAATTAAAATGAATGAAATTCACATCGATGACAGTCGCTAAACAACCCAAATCGCTTTTCAGTTTTCAAAGTAGTAATAAATGGAAATTTATGATCAACATGAAAATTGCATGTTGACAGTATATCGCTATGCAATTTATATCAGAGTCAACGTAGTTACATGACAGTAGATTATTAAATATTAAAAAATGTTCATCGCAATAATCGATTTATTTTATATTCCTACAATTTCTTACTTCGAAAAAATGTCAGAGTAATTAAAGTTTTTTAATATGTCAATGTTAGCGGAGGTTGTGTCATTAGGGAAGTTTTAAATCGCCAAATTTATGACTGTGAAAGCCTTGATTTCAAACATTCCAATTGCAAATATGTATACTAAAATTCACTCCATGTGAAGTTATTTGGAACACCTGAAAGCGTAAAGTTTCGAACAAAAAACTGAATATTTTAAAATTGTTCTTAGAAAGAAAATAAATATCCAACATAATCAGTGAAAGTAAATCCCCGCTAAATGCATAAAAGATCAAGGTTTTTGCACATAGTAACTATGAAAAACCAAAAATTACTAAATAAAATATTTGTGATCATCAGTAAATTGCCCTCTACATCATAAACTTCATTCCTAGAGAAAGTCTCAACTTAGAACCAATCAACTTCAATTCATTCCGAAAGGTCAACAACATTATTCTTGTTGTTAATGAATTGAATACGTATACGAATTGTTGAGCATTAGTGTATAACTGGTTGCTGACTTACCTTCTAATACATAAACAATGCTGCCAACATCTCCTTCTTTGATTATAATACTTCCTTCTTTATACGTTTCCGGATACATACAATCAACGATTTCCCGAATTTGAGTAGCTTCTAGATTTTTCATAAAGTCATTGTCCAAAATAGCGGCTTTGATGAGTTCGCGGGAACTGTAAAAAAAAAAAACTAAAATGAAACTAAATGTTGAGATTAATTAACAATTCACGTGGTTTTTAGCGGCAAATCACAAATAAAAAATTCCAGAAGATAAACAAATATCAAACATATGTAATTGGGTGTGAAATGACTCTAATTATAACAAATCTTCACAAAAAAAAAACTATAGACTAAACATTGTTGAATGCTAAAATTCCCAAAACTTAAACGATTGTTAAATGTCAAAATAATTTCTTCCATATTTTTTCCCAAATTTATGCGGAACATCCTCATTCATTTAAAAAACAAATTTGTTGAATTTATCTCTCCAATTAATTTAATGTTACACTCTGTTGAAGTTATTTTTATATTCTGAAGGCCAGCGTCACGTTAAATTTAACACAAATTACATACAATAATGCATTAATAGACAAAGTGTTAGAAATACAAGATAAAATAAAAAATTGAAATGAAAATTCTTAGATTCTATTAGATCTGTGACCTATAGAAGTAAATTGATATTTTCGTTTGCTTAAGTTGGGTATTATCAAGGCAATCAAGGTGTCAATAATCTTCCATCTCCTATTACAAGATGACGCTAGTGGCATAAAAAATTGTTTTCTTTCTAGTAACGCCCTGTAGATGTATTTAGCATAACAGTCTTTTATATCCGATCAACATCGACATTGAAAAGGCAAAACAAACAACAATGCTTCTAATGGCTTGTATTCAATTCAATTAATCATAAAACGTCAAGTGAATGGAGAGACGATATCGGAAAATCTAACAAAACTGGTCGCCGTCCAATTACCCGCCGATAGATTTATCACCGATGTCGGCATCTTTGTGTGAATTCTTCATCTGACAACACTCATGAATATCAATGGTTTTACCTTCTTTCTCTTGGTCATAAAATTGCGCTCACGCACACGATTATCAGTTTATCGAAAACACGATCAACGATAACGGGGCCAATCTTCGACGTATGATGCCAATTTTGACAATTAAATTAAAACCAAAGACGGAAGCTAAAAGCGTGGGCAATCAAGCTTTCAAAGATTCAGATTTCGAAGAGACGAGAGGAAACGAGAGGCAGTGATGGTTGAATAATGGAAGGTGATAGGCAATGCTACTAAATTTCAAGTAGCTGAATGTAGGTTTTATTTCATTCCAATGAACAATCCGAATGCTGTCACAAGACTAGGAAATTGTGTATTACCATTTAAGAAATTTAACGATTCTGCGAAATGTAATTTAGAAAAATATTCTGTGTAGTCTGATGGTAATTCTTGTCTAAATAAACGAGATAAAGCAAGGAATCCTCAGGAAAACTATATACTGTATGAAGGAACAATTTAATGGAATATATAAATCACTCGATGGATTATTCAGGAGTAAAAACATCTTTTTTCTGCTGTCAATTTCAGACACTGACACAAATTCAGTTACACTTCTGTTTATTGCTATTTAGGAAAAATGAAAATTTTACAATATCTAAAATTATAGTAGTCGTCTTTTTTATTAGTATACCAAGTCCTTAATTCAAAGTTTACTTTCAACGCAATTACAGAATCAAAAATCAAATATGGTGTCAGAATTAGGTGAAAGTGGAGTCTATCGTACAAAAATATAAACATTTTTCTCAAAATTTAAAGTAAAATAAATAGTCAGTCTTAATCAAAAATGATTATTCTGTCTAAAAATCAAAACTCATAAACTTCCGTGATTTATTATCAATTATATTAAATAAAATGTAACGAGCATTCAGTAAGGTGTCTGAATTTAGATGTTTTACCTTACTTTTCATTTTGTAACCAGACAGAAAAGACACAAACAAAATAATATAGAAGAATAACTGCAAAGTTTTCATTCTATTGCTCTCATAAAAATCTGAAATAGTCGCAAGAAATTTAACGACACATTGTCTTTGAGAGTGATATGATAGTATTTATGAAAATTGCAAATGATTTATTCACATTATAAAGTAATACAATTTTCTAGGAATTAACGATGATATCATCAAAAAGTGGCAGGAAAAATGAAAAACAAATCTAAATTATTATTTTAATGAATCAGTAGCCGTGAACTACAGATCCTATATAAAGTACACATAAATAATAAATTCTCGAGTGTAGCAAAAAAAATTGTATCCACTTATGATATAATATCACGTTTAGTTTTAAAAGTAAAACAGTGTTAACAAATGCAGTATAATTTTTCAATGAAATTGGCATCAAAATATGTCTACTTGTGATTAACGACAAACATTCCCGGTGAATTAGTCCAATTAGTCGGAGCAGCAACGCGAAACTTAACAGCAACAATAAAAACAGCAATTAAGAAAACAGAATCTTTTTAAATATTTAAATCCAAATACACAAAAATTCGCTTGTATTTTAATTAATAACTTACATTTTTGTACAAATGCTGTAACTTTTTTTGGGACAACAGAGACTTATGTGTAATTAAGATAGAAACGATTTTAAATAGTAGAAAAAACAAAATAGATGGCTTCTCTATCCTTGATAGGCCTTCATCTCCAATAAAATGTCTACTAAATTTCGTCAGCTAAGCCAGAACTTGATTAAATTTTATCACTCGAAAAGATTTTAATGGACCATTGAATTTTATTATACCCATAATGCAAACCCAAACCGGAATTGGTAAATAAAACCAATATAAAAACAATAAATTTCACTGACATCTCAAGAAAAAAAAAATAAAAAGTCCATACATTAAAATGAGAAAGCGTCATTTAACTTAACCCCGCCTTAACATTGTCCAAACAAATCCCAATTATGCAAATATCTTTACTCTAAAATTTCCACCCAAATTCTTTCATAGCCAACAATCAATCAAACTTACGTCACCGATTTAGGAATCTTCTTAATCTGCAAACTATCATCTTGATCGTCCAATGGTTCAGCACTGATAGCTTGTCTTTTTGTCCTTGGTTTTCCATCATCTAATGTCAATTGTTTGGTAATAATTTTCTGTGTGATTGGTTTAACCACTTGTCTGAATTTATCAATTTCATTGTGTAAATGTTTGATTATTGTATCTTTTTCGTCTAATTCTTTTTCTAACAAAGCTATTGTTTCTTCTTTTAGTTTTAACTCGCGGTTTTTATCCTCAAGGAGTTTCTTTAAGCCGCGGACAACTTCCGTTTCACTTGGAGGCATTTTTCGGCGTTGAAGCACTTTAGTGATGAAATTGTAGCAACTCATAGGTCCATTTTATTCGACTAAAGCGAAGATTTGTAAAGTTTGAATAACAATAAAAATAGACAGTTCTACCGATTTTATTGACCTGATTTTTAAATTATTCTTTCTTGGTGTAATTATCGAAGGAATTTCGCAATGGAATATTAATCTTGAACGAAATTGCGCTTCGATATCAAGGAAAGGTTGAGATGTGTAGGGCCTTGAATAATTTTTTTATTATTAAAAAAAAAAAAAAAATCTAACCATCCATTAACTCTAATTATTTCTTATTAAGCTTTAACATTAGATAGATACAGACAACATTCTCATTTATTGTTAAAAATTTTAAAGAAAATGAAAAATCCAAACTACAAACTAGTTTATTGAATTGACCATAAACTGTTCGATTAATAAACTCGTGACATTCTCTAATTGGCTGATAGAGAGTAGAAAAATATAATTTATTACCTTCAAACTGTTAATTGAAACTTTCAGAAAAAAATCGTATTAGAGTACAAATTTTCAAGGTTCTCACATGACTTCATTGTTTTTCAAAATAAAGGTTACAAGAAAATCGGCAAAACTGTATATTTTGAATATATACCGGCACTAATATAGTTCAAATTTTCTGGTGAATCACTGAAGCATACGAGCGGCACTTTGATGGATTCTTAACCCGACGAGAGCAAACATGAAACTAAACTCGGTATTCCATTGCTTAGTAGCGAAATACTGAGGAGCGAGGAGGAGATATTCCAAGCGAAGTTTTGTGCTTTGGAAAAGTGTCAATTGTAATGAAATTCAACTAAAAATAATAACAAAAAATTGAAAAAATGAATAATCTGTAGGTATAAACAAATTCCTTCAGGGCTTAAGATTTAATCTGCTCAAAACCGGACGATGTTATTACGAAGTATTACCGTCTTCACACATACTGCATAATTTTAAATTATTACACGATGGATATTATAAATACTTTATGTTATTGTGCAAGTGTTCGGTTTAACTTGCGTGATTAATTTAACGATAAACACGTGTTATGTAACTAGAAATATCAATTATTACAATAAGCATGATGTCTGATGTTAAATTAAATGCTTTTTTTAAAGCTCGTCTTTTGAAATTACACGAAAAAATGTGTCCTTTGATGGTTATACAAGTCCAATTAAAAATCAAACATGTAGTGTTTCGTCAAAAACATTCAAGAATTTCAAATACGAAGCCAAGAACTAAAAGAAAAAAAAACATCAGCGGGTTTCCTGGCACCTTAATTAGGAAATTCCTTCGAATTAACAAGAAGCAGATATTGATGATGTATTGATATCTGATATTATTTATTGCTTGAAACACTTCCGACAGTTTTATCTTCATTTAATGAACGCAGAATTCAAAAATTTATTCAAAAAAATTCACGTCAGAAAAATATTTTTAATTAATTTAATAAAAAATAAGAAATCAAAAATTATATCATGTCAAAACATTTTATCGCTGACAATCAATATCTTAATTCTACCAAAAATCACCGACAAAAAAATAAAAGACATTTTTGCATAATGCTAAGAAAGAAACGACACTGTATCATATCCAAGTTTGTAAATGTTGCAATTCTAATTATACCACCTGAAAATCCATTAAAGCACCGGTAGAAATGCCAAATTTCAACACCGTGTTATTCAAAAATAACGAAATGAAACGACGAAATTTTAAAACGGTAATTTTCGGTGTTTTTGATTTTTTTCTTATTATTGAGAATGTTTAATAAATCCAATAAGAAACTTAATGGATTTTTATACAATTTTTATAAAGTTATAATAACACTGAATAAAATAAATGTTTTGAATGGATTAAATATTTGCAGCTGTTAGTGTATAAATCAGACTCTGAATAATCAACGTTTGCAGTTTTTGCAGAAAAATAGAAAAGCTCAAGTTATGCTGGTTAGGAGACATCAATACACCGATGAATAATTATGCAGATTGAAACAGTATTGGATTTGTTTTAAAAATACACTCTAAGTCCAAGGAGTTTTTTAAAAATTATGAAAAATTATGACTATTTTATCGCTTTTTTTCTATTGCTTATTTCTTCCAAATGGATCTGCGAATAAGTAAAAAAAATTAAAAAAGTACTCTTGCAAATAACTGATAAATTGATAAATTATAATTTAAAAGTTATGTTGGATCTCAAAACTGATAAAAATGTTCTAAACGGTTAATTCTATCCGTTGTCTCCAAGTAGGCTTTTAATGATAACACTGGTCAACAAAGGAATTCTAACTTTGATAAAATTAGCTAATTCGTATTATATGAAGCATTTGAAATGATACTATACGTGGCTAAACGGTAACTTAGCTCTAGTTTAAAAGTAATTTGAGAAAATGAAAATGCTTTCCTAGTGAAACCATCAAAACTTTAGATTATTTACGAAATTCTCAAAATTCCTTTTGCATTGTGGATTTTTTTAAGTAGGTCTTGTTAAAACAATTATAAATTTTGGGTTTTAATATCAAATAATGTCAAAATAATTATTGAAGGTAGGAATTTGTAAAGTTTTGTTCCGATAATTTTTGTTTTGTTGATAGTGATGTAACATTATCATTGCAAAAGCGGTATTTAGAATAATTATTCTAAACTGTACGAAGTTTATAGTTTTTTTTTTTTTTTTGAAATTTAGCGGTAGACCTGCAAAACAATGTTGAACAGAACACGTAAAACAAATGCAATATGGTTCGATTTGAAAAAATCAAGATATTTATGATTGAAAACTTCTAACTTTAAAAATCAATATTATGATAGATATTGAAAACAAATAACCTTAAAATAAATTGACTTTCAGCTTACTTAGTTTTTGAATAATCTTCATTTTTCTTGACCATTGCAAAAGTTACATTTTTTGGAAAACTACTAATAGGTATAGAAGTGTCAACTTTAGACCCTATAAAGTATAAATAAAGTTGAACTATAAATTAATAATAATAGATAATAGTATACAGAATGTTCCATTTAAAGTAACAAAGATAAGTCACTCTGTATATTATATATATACACCATTAAATTTGAGAAAACTTTTATCTGAAACATTTTTCCATATTTCCAATAATAACTGAGAAATCGATCGTTTAATCCAGCGTGATACACCCTGTATATGAAATTGGCAGTCATACCTATGGAAGACAATTAACCAAAGTCGTCGTAAATAGCTGTTTTTCAATTGAATCATCATAATTGTTTTTTTCTTTTTAATAAAGTTTTTCTGTGAATTGCTTGATTTTTTGTTTACGTTTTTTTCTATATTTTCAATATAGTGCTACATTCAACTTTAATTTTTCAAGAATACAGGACTTTGTTATTTGAGCGAAGTTAAATAATTTGATTGAGTCAAAACTAAATAAAATTAAATAAAATAGAATTAATGAAAAAAGTTCAAAATTTGTTGACCAGTCTAATTAGAGTAGTAAAGATATGACCTTTTTCTAAACCATCCAAATTATCCCAATTAGTGAAGAGCAACAATGTTAAAAAGTGTTAAGTACAGAAGAAGAAAACAAGTTACAATCTGAATAAAATATTTTTTTTATAGGAGTACCTATAAAATCAAAAACTTAAAGAAAAAACTAAATTCAAATTGTTTTAAAAAAGAGAGCGTTTACATAAATCATAATAGCAGTATTGTTAATAAAAAGCAAAAACAGCAGTGGGTTCTAATTAGGTCCTGAAGTATCTGAATTGTCAGCAAAGCCAACAATAGATAAAAATTCCACAAAATACTATATTAGGAAGTTGAAATATATAAACATTCAGCTGAATTATAAAAAAACAATTTTGGATATCGTAGTGATAAAAAAATAATAAAATGTTAAATTAGACACACGAATTGTCCAAATAAAGTTAGAAAATTACAATTCTTTTTGCAGTGTGCCATTAAAAACCAGCACTCGTATGGACGGCATCATCATTCAAAAAATATTAAACAAGTTTTGTTCTTTTTTCTTCAGACCTCAAGCTATCGGCTCCTTAATATTGCCACCAAAATCTGCAACCTTATTAATCCGGCAATGACATTTACATATAAAGTATAATCGCATTTATTATCACACTCGGCGAACATTACGAGAATCCAGTTTGGTTTCATGTACTCATCCCGTCACCATCGTTCATTAGCATCATTACCATTCCATTTAGTAATTTTTATTTCAGAGAAAGATCTCATAAATGTTTGCAAACCCATCAAAATATTTAAATCTCGTTTGATTAAGGTCGTACGATCTAATAACGGGGATAAAACGACCTCAGTATCTTATTGGTCGAGAGATGGAGGTGAAGGAAAAATCGAAAACCCACAATCTGAGCGAAATCGCACGCGATGGGTGTTTTCAATGAAGTAGTTACGCAAGTCAAAAAAGTTTTCAACAGCTACTGGAGATAGCAACAATTTAAAATTGGTTGGTTTTCCTTTTGAAGTAATATACCCATTGCGAGATTCCATCAATCCAACAATGGACTTATAACCGGGCGAAAAAAAGACTATTACAAAGACGTGTTGGGTTTCTGGTTCTTCGAGGTGTTCGCGTCAATCAACAAAACAACCTTGCAAGTAATTAGTTTAATGTCGTAATCAACCATGTAGATTAATTGGTATCGTTCGATATGAAATCGTCGATAATTACCATCAACTGTAATGATGGATGCAACAGGGTTAAAACTCAACTACCAGTTTTCTCCTTTTATGGTTTCGATTCTTGACAATTTTCTACGCAAATTAGCAAAATGCATATGCTTAAAATGTCATAATTTTCATCTCAACTTGAATATATATCTACAGGCAGTATCTTTTTTAACTAGAGTTCGGTTTCATAAAAGAAAACAAATAAGTGATAATAAATTTTCCATGGCTGGAATTCAATCTTGACGGTGAAGCCTTCTGGCTGAATAAATCTGAATTCATCACGAAAACAAAATGAAGGCTTTTCGACTGAGACAATGCTATTAGCTGATGTCAAATACAATATACCATAGACGAAAACCAGTTATTAAATTATCTTTTCGATGTCATTTAATATCGTCGAATTAGTTTGTAAATGTAGCAAGTTTATATTTTAGGCTATCTGAAAACCTTAAATTTCATTTATTAAACTTTCTAATTTCAAAAATGACGGTTTTATGGTTAAGTGAGATTGTAACGTAAGGTTTTTAAAGCTTAAAATGATCATCTCTCGAGGGCATACTTAAAAATAAACAGAAAATTGTGAAACTTGGCTCAAATAAAATAAGAAAATTCATATCTCGAAAAAGCTGGACTTTTTAACAAATATAAAATAATGGTTTGAAATATAAACAACGGTCTATGATAACTACTATGAATTTGATAATGTCAACATTCTTGCAATTATACAAACACATAAATTTACTGATGCAAAGATAAATCTTAAAAATTTGTAGATACTTGAATTTGAAATATACATTCCCTTGCTTTAAAAGGAATTTTATCGACGGCAATTAATCTTGATGAAAAAATTTATTTTATTTTTCATTTTTGTATAAAAAGTCTGTGAATTGAAAATTTGCGGCAAAAAAACAAAGTAAAAACAGAAGCGAACTGTGATTAAATCTGCGAATGTCAAAAGTATTACATTTGTTATAGAAAAAGATGTTCAAATTTCTACGTTTTAGAAGTAATTGTTACCAACAGAAATCAAACGCTTGGTTTTGAACAAATGATTGCAAATATAGCATTTTTTTCATTTTTACTAAACTAAAACTATTTGAAAAAATTTCAAAAATTTTACTACAATTTTATTTTTGATTAAATACTTATTTTCCATGATTCAAAAAAGATTATAACATTCATGAAAATGATTTTTTGATTTGATAAAAAATTGAAACATCACAATTAATTTCTTTTTACTTTGTTACTTTAGATAGCACAAAGCTGAAATTGTGTTTTTAGGTTCAGTCTTCAGCTGCCAGTCCATGTAATTTGGTTTTTTATTTTGCTGGTTTATTCAGCACTGAGACTGAGATAATACTCCAATTTTTTCATAAAAGCAAACTTCTACTTTTTTCATTATTCTTGGGATCTTGTTAAAATAGCTTTGTAATCAAATACTCATTCTGAAAACTGGATTCAGTTTTGGTGGTTATTTTCTACCGCAAATTGCCATTCTGAAATCTACCAAAATTATCCCATGTCAACAGCTCTAATCTAATGTTAGCAAAATGTGAACTTCTAAAACTTTTCCATTTTCAAACAAGCTTTCGATTTCCTTCAAATGAAATGTCTTCTCAGGACATCTTCATGTTTAAATATTTTAGTTGATTTTCGAAAAAAAAATTTATACTTATTGCAGTATTCTCTACGAGTTTAGTTTTGAATTTTAAAAAATTCTCAAAGTCGCAGTTAATTACTTGAATTCTCGATTTGAATGTTCTTAAGAAGAAGAAAAAAATCTCTACATAGATAAATCGAAAAAGAAAACCAAAAACTGGAAATAAATTGATGGTCATTTTACATTTCTTAAGCAGCAACACCAACAAATTGCTCGACTTAAGTTAACAAAAACTATAATCGGATTAAGCTCACTTCTTTCGTAACAAAAAATAAAAATCGAACAAAAGCACTATGGACCAAGCCTTTTAATGAACAAGTTTATAAACGAAATGCTATAAATCAACAATCCACCTTCAGGATTAACTTTATTTACATACAACTCTGAATAAATAGAAAAAAGAAAAGAAAATATTTACAAGCCAAGTGTTACAAATAAAAAGCTAAACATTTTGGTTTGGCAGCGCTACTTCTCCATTGGAATTGACTATTTCATAATTTCTAATTTTATCTGAATTTGAAAGAACGTAAAGAATCTGAATACTGAAATGAATTAACACTTATCGTGTCGCTTCTGTTTACTTTTATAGTCATCACCGACTTTTGCGGTTTTTGATCACTTCAAAAAGATATGCAAAGTAGAAAATCTCGCCAAATATGTAATCATGGATTTGGCACTTAATAAATTCACATCTGTCAACAATTTAACACTTTTAAACAAATATCTAACATTTTCCCACGTGTCGTGATTCGTTAAGGTTAAATGGAAAATTACAACACAACAATGATTAAAATGCAAAACAGTTGTGCAAAATGCATACGATAAAGCTGATAAATAGTATGAATTGTTTTAGTTGGAAAAAATATTTTTGTTTGGCTTGTTTTTAGGTTACTAACGTCATATTTATGCTTTTATGGTGTTAACACTCAGGTAAAAATGTTGCCAAAAAAACTAAAAATAAAAAAAAAAAGTTTTTACACTGGATGGTAATGAATGGTTTGTTCAGGTGATGATTAATGACATCGTCAACTTTTTAATTCGTGTGTTCTCGAATTGCATGCGAATTTTTTAATGCAAAATTATAAACGCTTTTACGTTAATTTAGATACAAAAAAATATTCCAAAAAGATTCGATCGCATTCAATCCTCGTCTTCTTTCAACACTTCTATTTGCATGCATTTCATTATGCAACTTTTTCCCTCCCGCACCCTCAGCCATCTCTTTCTTCCCAATTGGAATTCGTCCCATGCTTCAGCATTATCCTCAACCTGGTACGTGTCTGGGCATAAATTCAAGCCGTTTCTCCCATGAACGGAAAATGGTCGTGAGGCTAATGCACTTGTTTTATCAGTCTTACAAAGAAAAAACACACCGATCCGAAATTTAAATGGGCATACGCCTATCTAAATGTCAATCCGATTGGACCGCCAAAAAGAAGTCTGCAGGACGATAATTGGCTTTTAAAACTGCATCTTGAAAAACAAAAGGAAAAGAATAGCAACCCTTTGGGTTCATCAACTTGAAGAATAAAAAAAACCAGATTGAGGTCGGTTATGGGATAGAGAAAATTCCGTTATAGATTTGCAACGAACGCCATCTTGTTCGGCAAGTAAAAGGAGAGTGGATTGAAATTCGGATAAGTCGGTGTGTTTAAAAGGAGGCCATGGCTTGTGCAAATTAAAGAACTTGAGGTCGACGAGAATCGAACTCAGAGGATATTGGTCATGGAACGACCAATCAAACTACAAGACAGAAAAGAGAAAATGTCAAAGGCGGATTTTCCTCTACAAGATCGCATCTAATTACAGAAATTTTCTAACAACTACAAACTTTGCTTTTTTCTAGAACTTAGACGACTTGTATTTATAAATAGAAACCGACTCAAAGATCTACCGGATGCTACTAGATTTATGGATCTACCTAGAGAGATGTTTGTGCATTTTAATTTGTTTCCATGTAATCACCTTGTAATGTTTACAAAACAGAACAAAAAATACTCCAAGTCAAAAACATAAAAACTCCAGATATAATTTTCAATAAAAAATAAGCAAACTAGCAAATAATTTTGGTCGTCTATTTCTTTCAAGTAATTTTCTTTTGTTTTATAACAGTTTGATGAACTTTCCTAATGAACTTCATTTGCAGCTATCTCCTGCAAGCCATCAATTTTCGTCACGTGTTCTACCTTTTATCGTTGGAATAAAATAATTCTCTTTGTTGTTGTAATCTCTCCATAATAATTAATTTTGTTGTAGCGACTGCAAATCCTGATGATTAATCTAAACTTGCAGTAATGTTGTCTCATGTCCATCTCCATCAGCACTTCATTTACTACCTTTAGACCATTATTAATTGCACTATTCGCGCTCGATTTAATCCGACATCATCATCGGATAATAGCTATTAATTTGTCCGATCTTGTTACGACATTCAATAATAGTGCATGAATATATTTCATGGCATTTTGCGCATTAAAAAGAAACGAATCACTGTAGGCGTTACGAAGAAGTTACAAGATGAAGCCATTCGCTTTTATGATAAACGACATCGAAGCGACTTTGTTTGCGTAATTTGTCAACGCGAATTACGAAAATTATGGTTCGATAAAGGACCGCCTTTCAACGTTGATGATTTGCATTTTGCTCTATAGTTTTTTTTTTCAGTATGACTCAAAACAATTGGGACACTTGTAGATCGGAAATTGCGACAAAAGGTCAAGGATTAAATGTGGACTCTAAACCAAAAATATTTTTATCATAAAAATGTAATTAAAAATTAATTTGTTTTGGTTACTTGAAAATTTGTAGATGATTAATAGAATCAAGATTAATATAATCTTGATTACAGAAGAAATTTATTCATTTATTCATATTCTGTGCAGCACAACATCATCTGAAACTGGTTTTCACTTGGTTCTATTTGAGACCGGCAACGGTAATCACTTCTTAAATTATATGTTTTTAGTTTGGCATGCATAGAATTCACCATCAAAAGACATCCTAGAAGCGTACTGTCAACTTTTCTAACGTCAATCAAAATTTTCACAATGAATCCTTATCTCGTCCATTTAACCAATTTCCTTAAACATAAAATATTCGTTCACATTTATTCCTCTCCAAATTTCATGATGGAAACTGGTATCAATCTCCTCATGTGTCTTTTCCACTGTCTTCTCATCCTCGAAGTTAACAAAATTATAAAAGAAGTCGACGATCCACCGCTGAAGATACGAAGAAAAGCGTCAGTAATAGGTTTGTAGTAAAAATTTTCAATCAACATTTTTCTTGTTAGATGTTAACAGCAGACGCTCCATATGCAACAGTGTTGTTCGAACTCATCCAGACCTAGGTGTTGACGTTGTGTTCAAAGAAAACTCTTTTATAAAAAACGACTGGGATACAACGACAAAAATTAACAAAATTCTATCAACATCTGTTAGCGACTATATCAGATTCAATGCTAAGAAAAAACCAAAAGTTTTACGCGAAAGTGGAGATGATGACCACCTTTCTGTGAGTACAGATGGTTTAGAACCAGAAATTCAAAAGCTTCTAGTTTCCAATTCTTTAGAAAAAGTAGAAAGAACAGAAGTGTTGCGTTTACATTAAATGTACAAATGTTAATAAATAAATGAAAAAGTGATTTATTTCACGAACGGAAACACTATCAATATTGACTATATTTCGTAACATTTGACAAACGACTACCAGTAGACTTGTCGTTATTTTTCTTGATTTATTTGCTTCTAACAAGAAACGCAAACTGTATATGTTTGAATAATTCATTCAGAGTAAATATTGAAAATGTAAAAACTGTCATGGAAATGAAATAAATTGTTGCTTTTGGAAAAAACACGAAAAGAATTTTCATAACGGCATCTTTGTGTATATTATCGTCATCCACTTTGTCCAAGTCCACAATCCATTTATTAATTAACACTCGTCCGATCCGGTTTGGGAGATTTATGTCTTCTCTGCTTGAAAATCGTCCACTTTCCATGACTAATCGACTGGAGCGTCAGTCGCCATGTCCAACATTAATTAAACCGTGTGAACACGTTTGAAAAATCTGTCTTTGCTTCTCGTTTTCAACTGAAAAAAATACGAATTTGTTTTGCAAATATTTGCGTAGGTTATTAATGATTTATAATATTTGATCAGAAACAAATTTGTAAAATTTGGAAAAAAGATAGTTTGGGGTTGATAGTAAAAAATCGTTTTTCTTTATCGGTAAATCACCAACTTGAAGATGGACGAATGTTTATGTTATCTTTAATCAACAAGAAGATCATTAGTTATGTCGGCAACCAGACTTGATCATGTGCGTTGTTGTGTGCATTGGTTTGTAATGAATGTAATTAGAAAAGAGTCGGGCTATAACTCTTCAATTCGTTATTTTTTTGCCCCGAGTATTGCCGATATAATAATCTCGTTCAATTCAACTTTTTAATGAGAGTGTTGGGCAGTCGGACGTGAATGGATAAGATGATATCAGTTTCATTATGATGTAAAGTTGAGTTTTTGTTTTGGATGGAGCAACACCTCAAGTGTTGCGCTACAGAAGATGATATTTCGATTATTATTAGATAACTAATGGAACAGAAATGTTTGTTTTTATCTATTTTCAAACAAGTTTTTTCAACAACCTCCCACTGACTTCACCAGAAAGACAAAAACTATATCGCTAATTGCATTACATTTATTATGCGAAGCTCGACTCTACCATAAGCAAGGAGATTCTAAGAATCGAAAACCACATTTCAGTCAATTAAAAAGCTTTCAACAAGTTACAAAAAAATAAATATTGAAATTTATTAATGCCTTCAGTTTGGATAAAATCGAAATTACTCAAGATACAATAAAACTTAGCATTTAAAATTCAAGAACAGCTAAATAATTTATGATTGTATTATTTTATTTAGTAAAATGTCATTACTGCTAATAAATTATCTCAAATTTTACTGGCACTAATTTATGCAAAAACTATCAATGTTTTAATTAATTTTAAATTCGACGAAATTTAAAGCCACTTCAAATCTTGACACATTCATTTTTGCTCTCCAATTATTGGCTGAATTGTTAAAGCGAAAGAAGGTTGAAACTAATAATAAAACGCAAGGCCGTCGTTTGTCACAAGGTTTATCTTCCATTCAACGATTTTTTTCTTAGATGTCAACAACCACGGAGTATTGTTTTTATTAATTAAAAGCTTGTTGGAACGACACAAACATTTTCACAGAATGCACTTTCATCAAAATCTTTCAATTATTTTCGCTAAATTGATGGAAGTAATAAAAAATTGCAAGCTCCACCATATTATCAGCAAAATTTCAAAATTGATACTGCCGTTTCAGACACGGCTCTGTAATTTTGGTTTATAACAGTGTTTATATAAGGAATTCAATCAGGCAAAAATGAGTCCCAAGAAATGCAAAAATTTGTGGTTTTTTAGTGGAATCAAGTAAGTTAGAGCGCATTCTGAATAGGTGGCGCAATATACTTGCAATAAAACAGATAATATCAATAAAATATTATTTTATTGCAGCTTTTACACACAATTGCAAAGCAGATAAGAAGCGAAAGGTCTATTCAGCAACTTTAAAAGACTTCAATAAAATAAACATATAAGATTTATATTAAGTATTTCAACATTTCAGAACTATGATTTCCTAATTTTAAAAATAAGCAAATCTGTTTCTTTTTAGTTCAACTTGCAGTCTCAAACCGATAAAAAAATCTTTTTTATTTAGCGTTGTCCCATATGTATACACCATGACCTAAATTTCTGCATAATCACACTTTTTTTTTATAATGCATTTATGGTAAAGTTATTTCAAGCCAATTAGTATCTTAAATCCTTATCTGAAACTGAAAAATTATCAAGAATTTAGGCCACTTATCCATAATTAAATTAATAATAGTAATGATTCCAAAATCGAAAAATCCTACACCTTTGATGAAAAGTGAAGTTAAACCATCATCAACATTCCAAATAAAGAATCTCCCATAAAATAAGCATCTTGTGGAAACCTTTGAAATCTCAGGTGTTAAAACCAAGTTGATAACAACGTCGATAAGTCGACAAGCGAGTCTTTAACGACTCTGTTTGTTCTTCGATAAAAACAGATTGATTGAAGAGTTTTGAAAAATCAACCAAAAGTTTGATGTAGAACACAAGGGTGGCCTTTGAAAGCTGTCAATTCTGCACCCGTTTTCGATCCATCACACCAACATGCACCGTTGCTGTCAACTAATGCCGTCGATTATGCAAATTAATTCGAACGACTCGCGTCCGAAGACTTGTTCTAAACGATAGCGCTTCTTGTCGATGTTATAAATGCGTATGTAAATGAGGAGCGTATACCGTGTCAGAAGGAAACTTTGATGGAGCCGCTGGAAAAATCGAGTTATTCTATCAATAAAAACAAAAAACATCGCTGATTGTTTGAACATGATCCCTTGATGTTCTTGTTATTACAGTGGGAGTAAAATTGGACCAATCGCTCGGCACTTTATAATTAGCGTAATCGCCTTCTGGTGCAACTTTTATCGTCATAATTTCACGATAATTCCATGACCCGTTTACTAATAATACTTTAAATGTTAATCAGTGCTATACATCGAAAGAAAAATTATTTCAACAACATCAAGCGCCCTTGATACAACGAGAACGCTCATAAAATAATGTTTTTGCTCCCTCTGTATACGTGTAATCATTGCGTCAGACCAAGATTTCAGACAGTGGATAATTATGCCCTTCTGCTAAAAGTTACGAATAAATAATAATCATCGGTATCTTTTGAAACCTGCAGCGAGGCCCTGGAGGTGGTCAAAAATCGGACAATACTTGAAAAACCTAATTAATTAATTCACTGAATAAATGAATAACAACGTCGCTGTGATTGCGACGCAGCAGGAATTGTGACATCTCAGGAAATGCCAAGTACATAATACGGACCCCTGCTGGTTGTGTGGATTAATTCTTGCGATTTTATTCATGATTATAAAAAACGACAAAACTTACTTATAAAAATGACAATGCAATGTGTCCTCAATTGCTGACTCTTAATAAGTTATAAAGACTTAATTAATTAATGAATGGGCCACGACACAGCAGATTTGCTCCACTTTTGATTAGTTAAAACAAAATCAAAACTATTGATATTCTTCAAAATCGAACTCAGCAGGAATTCTAAGTATATTTGTAATTATCAATTTTAATTTATACTTTTTACTTTACCCCTGCTGCGTTCTTTCTCCAACTCGATATTTCACTGTAACAGGAATGATTATGATTGAAACGTTTTATTTTTTGAAGCAATTACTTAAAATTTCTTTTTCGTGCAAAGCAGCACGAATTACAGGTTTGCCACGTGTCATTTTAAAAATTATAATTAATTGCAAAAAAATGACAAGTTTCCCGCCAGCAGGTGGTCTCATGTTTCTGAAATATAAGCGTTAAGTACACCAATAAATAAACGATAAAACTAATTCCTGCATTTATAACAAGAATAGTTTCAGTGCATAAGAATCCACAAATTACTGTTTACTTTCAACGATATATAGCTTGCAGGTGAAACTGTATCGGAAATTAATATTTAGCGTTTTAATTTATTCATCGATATGACTAAATGCATTTTTTTTATCACATGACACTCTATTAGAAATCCTGATATAATGAAAGATTTTGATTGTTGGTTAAAACAAATTTTTGGATTTTACTTCGATTGGTAAAGAGGAACAAGTGAATATTTTTAGCTTCAGATATTTTCTGTTTTAAGTTCTGGGCCACATGTCTATTTATTCAGTCGAAACTGGAGCGTCTTAAATTTGGAAAATACGAAAATTATAAACGGATTTATAAAATCCAGAACGGAAGGAGGAGAATTGGTAATATTGATATCTACAGGAACTGGACCTATTAACATTAATTTAATTTCTTCCAATGAGCGACAATAAAGAGGAAATTATCACTTAAGATAAGGTAAACGGATCTTCCTGTCTTGTGCTAAACACAAAAGCAAATTGGAGTCCACAAAAACTACCATAACCCAAAAAAATCTCTTACCTTTCATCCTTTTGATACGTTGGAAACGTCTCTTTACTCAACTCCAAAATCGAAGCTTCACTTTGCGGTTCGGCAGAAATTCCAGCCCTTTGTTTCCTCGGTCTCAAAGCATTATTATTCAATCCAACTAAATGTTTAGGACTTGTTGGATTATATAAAGGCAAAACACTTTGAAACTTATCTAGTTGTGACTTGAGATTTGTAATTTCAACATCTCTTTGTTGCACTAATTTAGTTAATTCTTGTATTCTCGTCTCTTTTTCGGCGAGAAGACTTTGTAGATCGTCAACTGAAGTCGCCATGGTTTGGCGATGATGGCCGTTAAGAGTTGTACTGGTGGCGGCGTTATTGGTGGCGGCTTCCTCGTCGTTAGCGTTCAGCCGCGACGAGAAGCACAGCGTCCCAAAACAGACGCGCATTCACGTGCTTGTGAGGAGTGGGGGATGGAAAGACGCGCGACGGCGCTCAAGAAAGTATGATTGGTGGAGAGGGAATGAATGAAGTGGAAAATGGGGAATCAGAATTGAGGGTGCATTGCGAACGCTACACGAGATGATCTGAAAAAAAAAAAGAAGTATATTAATTATGAGAGTAAAAAAGTGTCTAAAGATTACTGGGCTGTTAAGCAAAATCTAATTACATCAAACTAATTTTCTTGTTTTTATAAAAATAGACTTTTCTATCTTTAATAATCGGAAATCACTTGCACAACTAATAATTATCATCTATAATTTTATTGTGCTTTCATACTTCAACACAATGGATTTCTAATGAACGCCTAAACACTCTATCGATGATATCCTTAATTGAAAGCATGGAAAATGTTTACGTCTGAAATGCAAATCACAGAGTGTGTAGGTGTTGAGGCTTGGTTTACATTTTTTAATTCAGAGTGATACTTGAAGCTGCTGATATTTAAATTTAAATTGAAGAACATAAGCAATTACGAATATAGGCAACCAACATTCCATTATATAAAATTCTATCCAAAATAAAGTTGCTACTTCACGTTTACGTAACTCCTCTTGTTTTGAAGATATTGAACCATAACGTTCACACAATCAATAATAATATTTAATTAAAGAGCCAGCAATTTTCAATGGGAATTTACTTTCCAGTCTCCATAATTATTATTATAATTATAATAAACGAAGAACACGACTTACAAGCATTAAATTATTTTACATTTATTTTGTTATTTCTTCCTGCTAGACACATAATTAAGTTATTCAATCAATAAGCTACTGATAATGGTAGATACATAGGTAATATGTTTATGCATTAATGATAATAATTTTAAAGAAATTGTTTAAAAAATTTGTCAGATTTTTTTCAGATATTTTATATAATTAATAAATATCTCATTAATAAGAATATGATAAATATATATATATAAAAAAAAAATCGTAATTGGAGTTGGTTTTGAAAGTTGAAAGTCATGCCTTTGGCAGAGTATAAATCATATTTAGTGTGATGTGGTCTTGAGTTTGGAAAAAATATTGTAACTGTACATTGTCTCCAGTTTTGATCTAATCGCCCTTCAGGAATCGATCTAAAATGCGATAATTATGACGTCACAAATCTGATAATCAGACGGGTCAAGGTAGATAGGAATTTGTTTAGTGATAGTCAAAATTAAAAAAAATAACAGTTATCACTAGACTGTTGAAAATTTCAAATAAAAAAATTCCTTGTATCTCCAATTCCCTCCGCCACTGTGCCCCCATCAATATCTTTCTCACATAAACAACACAAAATCGAAATCGACTCGATTGGAATTAGTGCCGTGAGCAATTTCAATCGTCCAGGAAAAGCATACAACTATAAATAACACTCTTTAAGAAGGATTATCAGTAATAATTGTCTCCTGCTGTGAATAATACACTGTTCGGTTTCGAATTTATAGAGGCTTATCAGCACTCATTACAGGAAAAGTTGTCAGATCATAATTTAAGTCAGATTTCCTAAAGTCTAAATTATGTTCAATTCCTGCATGTCACTTCCTTTTAAATTGAAGATAATTATCTTTTCAAAAAAAATTTAAATCTGGATTTTTTCTAGTAAGATATTCTGGGATCGACTTACCCAAAAATCGACAAGTATTCAACACTGGAGGCAAGAACCGACTGACCGAAAATTGCAATTACCATTTTATGCAACAGTTTATGTTTATAAAATGCGTTCGGTTGCGGGCGTTAACGTAATTGAGCCCGCTGATTTATAATGTGCGAAAATCGAATTTCGTGGAGAATTTTACAGGGGCGGAGTTTTGAAACGAACAGGTGATGACAGCTCAGAATTTAAAAAAAATAAAGACTGCTTGAGTTGAGCAGTGAACAGAATTGAAATAAGTAAGTGTTCAAATTAAAAAACGAAAAAACAAAATTGAACCCGAGAACTTATGAATTTCTAACCATTTTTTAACCAACTGTTAAAAGAATGACTATAAAAAAATGTAATCAGTGATGTAATCTTCTTTAATATTAAATAATTATATTGCCTTCTCAACATTCCATCTCCCTGAAAATTCCAGATCGTGCCAATAAAAAAAAGTTTTCTCAGAAACTATTCGATTCAGCTCCGCCTGGTACAGCTTAACAAATTATTTTGAAATTAATAAACAAAGTGGTGCATTTTTTATGTTACATAAAGAAACTTCAAAACTCAAGGGTTCAGGGAAAAATAACCTTTCCTAGATCATTGTTCGAGAAATAATTTCAGTAAATACTACCAAGTAAAGTTGATATCGTCTTTTAATTTGACTCTTTATGTAGGGTATCCCAACGATGTAAGAAAAAGCCAAATTTATACCTACTTCAAGTTGTAAACATTTCTAAATTTTTTTTAAATGAATACATTCCTATTCAAAGAAACTAATAAGATCTGAAATTTCAGCCAAACAGAAAGTTTTAAAAGTGAATAAAATCTATGTAAGTTTCCATTGATTAAATTCGAGTAGTTGTCGTGTAGATACTGTCATTGCTTTAATTTGTGAAAAAAATTGATAGTAAAAACGTTTCTGGATTATTCTGGAATTAAAATAACAGATGCTGTTAGTGAAAGTGTTCCACAAAGCTCCAAGAACACAAAAGCTGCTATCTGGTGTTAATTTGAAATATTTTGTAAAGAGATCAGTCAAATAATTATGACTATGAGAAAGACGTCATTAAAACATTACCAGTCAAGATAATCCACGTACTATCTGCAAGTAAGCACTCAGAATTTAAGGCAGAAAGAAAGATAAACTGTGTGGTTAAAATAAACTGTTCAACTTTCATCTAATGTAGTCATGTATTAATCTTTTCAAAATACACAAATATGTTCAATTTCTTAACAGGTTAAAATGTTTCTGATTAACTCAAGCCTGACTGTCATAAGGCAATTAAAGGTATTAGACCAACTCCAGCTTCCATGTCGTGATTTTTTCATAACTTCATTACAATCAGACTGAATAATTATCCTCTGAAAAATTTTGCTCTTGTGTTTTTACTCCCGTGAAAAAATGTAGATATCAACATCCTTCTTTTTGGCATTTTTGAATGTAGCTTTCTTTTTACATCAATTTTTACTAAATTCCATCAATTCAATCCCTTTGTACTGAATGAAATTAAAAAAAATCAAAGATTTATTACACAAAAACTAGGCATACAGTTATTGTAACTTTGTAAAAAAATTTTAAAATCATAACAATTTTCCTGTCTTCTGCATAAAAAAAAAAGAAAAAATTTATTTATTTAGTTGTATTGAAATAGCAAAGTTAGCACCTATTTCTGGTGTAAGAAGAAACATAACAAAGTTGCAGTTATCTAAATTCTAAAAGAACTCTACCCTTTACAGTAACATTATCACTTTTTAGTAGAAATAGAAAAACTACCAGACAGAAACTTTCAATGAAATCAGATTGAAAACAACCACTTGTCCATGTTTAATGTTTTGTGATAAGGAATCACTTCACACTTCGTTACGTAAATATCAATTACGGTAACAAAAATTATTTTTTTCTATTTTCATTTATCAATATTTTCATAATTCGTTCACATTTTAAACATTATTACATTTTTTCACTGGAACTGATCAAAAATATATAAAAAAAATATTCAAATTCAAAACAGTAGACTTTGATAAATACTGAAAAACAGAATCTTTAACAATTGCATTTTTTTTTTGAGTTATCTTTACTCACTTGAGTCGTGTCTTAATGATAAGTGCAAATTCCATAAATCAAAGATATCAAATAAATTTGTTGTAAACATCTCATAATAATCGATAAACACCAGTAATTCTATTATATTTCTATTTTTGAGAAATGACTGAATTTTCATCTTAGGACTTCTGGTTTTCCCTTGACGTAAGAGTAGAAGTTAGTGAACTTGGCAGGTAGTGAAAAAGAACAAAAATGTCAAGTCACGATGACTAGAAAATAAGGATGGTAGCCTATTAACCAAGTAAATGAGAAGATTTTTTCAAATTTTCAATTTGAATGTAAAAATTGAAACTGTAAATACAGAAATAAATGCTCATTAAGCGAAATATGAAACAAGGTCAGCAGATAACAATCAATACGAATATAAAATAATAATGTAATAAATAAAATATTACCACAAGTAAATGAATGGTTTATTTTGTTCTATTCCTTATGTACTTAGGTTTAATTTTCAATTGCCACATCTATAAATAGCAGATAAATCTCAAAGTCTTCTTCACTCACTAGTACAATGACCTTTTGCAGAACGGATACTCCCTTTTTAACGTCAATTATAGGTGTTCTTTAACTGCTGTTGATTTATTTATCTACGCAATGCACGCTGTAGCATATATTATAAAAAAAAAATTATCCAAATTGCTTTTTTCCATTTTGAATAACATTGAAATTGAAATAAAAAACGCAGAATAACAAGTGTGTAACAGACAAGTCGATAAAATTCCTGCACATGTGTTATATTCCTGCTAAAAATAATCAACATGAAAGCAGCACATTTTTATGAATAAAGTCAACAAAATTCCTGCTAGCAATAACGCAATTTTTATAATAAGGAATTAATAATTTTTCATTTGTATCTTCTTTATCAAATTACAAAAGGCGTCATCAAGGTCACAATCTTGCTTATGGCCACTTTTTCTTTCTATTTTTAGCCGTCTGTTTTACAGTAGAAAAGTACATTCATCACCAAAACATCTTGCGTAATAGCATACAAGAAACATCAATTGTTTATAAACAACATGTCGATTACTATAAATACCACCAAAAAGATGAAACTTCCTGAATGTTTACATAAAAATAAACGACCTCTAAAAACATTGGCGTAGGCTTTAAACAGAAACGGTGGTCTGTCTGGTTTTTGAAATGATTAAAAATAGACGAGACGACAATGGAAATGATAAAATAAAACACGAAATTGTCCACTACTAGTGGTTATTATAATATATGACGTTGACTAATTATCGCTCTTGCTTACCGAATTCCTGCTGTTTGTCGGTGATATTTCTGGTGTGGCGTGATTGTGGTGAGCCTAAACAGGATTCTACTATTCGTAGATAAAGAAAGCTCGCAGAACAAAAATTAAAAATAATCAAAATGAAAATTAAGAAACAACAGTCGTAAATATTTCTGTCATAACGTTAGCAAATTTTCCTGCAAATTCGCCACAACAATGCATAAATTTCCAAAACTTGGCAGATAGCCGTTGAAATTTCATTTAACGCTTTACTAACAATTCCTGCGAGCAAACTCTCCACAAATTAAGTACAAGTATCACAGCAGGAAATCGATACCTACTCGATTACGTAATTAATCGTGAAAATTTCACGCAACAACACGTAAATGTTTCCGTATAAATACGCAAAACATAATTCCTGATAAATAACAATGCCGATAAGTTAACAAACAGGTCAAGACGGTATTGTTACCAAAATTAGAAATAAATGAAATCGACTGTTTGTCTAACAATGAATAATTTAAGTTGAAAATAAACAAAAAGTGAAAACGATTATAGAGAATGAAGAGAGGAGCAATTAAGTGTTTAATGGACAATAAAATTACCGCATTGAATGTAAATAAAACATCTGTGACAGAAATAGAAAGAAAGTATGTAAATGTGCCAACATTGAATATTTTTTTCCTTTATGGAAGTAGATAAGAGATTTTGTGATTTTAATAAAACATCTGTTTATTGATATAATAACATTTTAGTTGAGGTTCTCTAAAGGCACATTTCCGAGTTTTCTAAGTGTTAATTTTATATGCAAATATTTTGGCAAGATCTAATTCCAATGCAAACAAGGTTGGATAAATATTGGATTTAAATTACACTTTTATTTGTATCGAATTCAAGTTGTGGGTGAAACTAATCTCATTTACAACCAGCAATCTTGGACGATAAATAAAACAAATATAGAAATTTCAAGTATTGTAGAAACCACAAAACTGTGACACCTTTATTTGACAAATTAATGCAAGAATCAGTTTAGCTGTAATTCAGACTGTCATAGAAAAACCAAGGAATTTCTCAAATAAACACAAGTTGGGCCGGAAAAATTGAAGATGAAGCAGGAACGTCAAAGAGTAAGAGTAAGCTCGACAAGAATCTGAAATTGATTGCCCAAAGTTGATAACGATTTAATAGAAGGAAAAAAAGGTTGGACTGAAATTTACTCAAAATCAAGAAGAACCAAAAATGCAATTGTTCAAACTGCGTCAAGCAAAAATAGATAATTATCGTGGTCAGTGGGGTTGCTATGGTTGTTTGTTTACAATTTGTAATCAGTCAAAAAACTGAAAATGTGGGCTCAATCGCATTTTTTTGCGTTGGGCTATCACCCCTCAAACCATGAACATTATTAATGACATTTTTTTGTTAGTAAGAAGCGTTTAGTTCTTGTCAGCACATTTGCTTATAAAAGATCAGTTTAGAAGTCGTTATAGACATTATTTTTTATAACAATGTGTCTATTGATTTTAATGCACTGGGGCCATTGTTTTGAGACACTTCGAGCCTTCATTATCCAGAAATGGACAATCAGAATCATTGCAGGTCTGAAAAGTAGGCACTCTTGTAAACACACTTTTCGAGATCTAAAAATTTTGACAATGCCAAGCTTACACATCTTCGAAATTTTGTGTTTTGTGCACTAGTGTGATATGGCTGTCAGATGTCATCGTTCACGATTGAATTTCCAATGGTTTCAAAAATGCGAGGAGAAGAACAAACACCAGTGAGTACTTACTTCAAGCCTTTATGACTATGAAGCATCCTTGAATGAGTTTATCGAATTTTAATGTTCAGTTTTCTCGTGAATGACTTTATGACAGAACTGGCGTTAATATATTGACGTTTGTTGAAAAATTGAATCTCTCGTTAGGAATTTTAACTAAAATAGTGTGAGGTCGTGTAAAAAATTGTGTACGTAACTAGCTGGAAAGTGCTCGTTCGTTTTTCTCACTCGGTTTGCGCCTCGTTCGCCAAACTCTCACTCGCACGATATTCTTTACCTTCTACGCTATTTATTATATAGGTTTACGCCAAAATATAATTCTTTACATAAAAGTTTGCTTGACGAAAACTTAAGATTGCAATTGAAAAAAACACAGTTTAGATAACAAGTTGCCAAAGAAATTAGAAAAAAAAAACACTACAAGAATTTAGCATTTAGAGTTTCTCAGCCTGATGCACATTAATAACAATGGAGTATATAGGCTGTCCCACAATTTTAGGCGTCGATCCATATCTATATTTATCTGTCGATAAATACTGATAGTATATTATTGAAAACTTGGAAGCGAAGATTTTTCGAGATGCTCTATCTTTCTAAAATATTTTTAGAGCACTACCGGAAATAAACATCAACTTTCTTATTTTAATTAAAACACCCTATATTTTTAAGCATTTATGAATTCTACAAAAATTTTAGAACACTACCGGAAATAAACATCAACTTTCTAATTTTAAATAAAACACCCTATATTTTTAAGCATTTTTGAATTCTACAAAAATTTTAGCTCACTTTAATATCAATTTTTTTTTCTAAACTCAACCATTTCAGAGATACCTGCAATTTTATTTGGAAAATGACAGATGAAAAGTTGTCAAAAATGCAAAAAAACGTTCATAATTGTATCAAAAATTTGCTTTTTATCTCTGAATTTTGTTTGGTATAGCGTTTTACTACAAAAAAAAAATCACAAATAATAAGAAACGATAAGGATTAGGTATAGAAAAACTTATACAAAAATGTTTTCATTTTCAAAGCTGAACACGAATGTGGAAAAATAAATCAGATTTTCATTTAAAAAATTTGATTTATGTCAGCTTCCAAATATATTTTTTGAACGTCCTGTAGAAAATCCGTTTAATTTTTTAGTGAGATTTAGTGTCCAATGAGTTGCATTATAAAATTCTAAAAGACTAATTCAAAATTAGTCGCCGTTTGGCCACAATTACCGAAAATTACAGTTTTTTTAAAATGAAATAAAAGTGACCAAGATTTTGTCCTCCAAAAAATATAATACAATTATTTTGAAAATTTTTTCAAGCATTATTTTTTGAAAACTAAACAATGATAATTATAAGTCTTTTGATCTGATTAGTTAATTCAGTATCAGACTCGAAGTAGTTTAGAATTTGTGATTTATTGGAATGACCGAAAAAATATTTCTTTGTCATAATAGATAAACATTATCTAAGTAAAACATCAGTGACAAAATGTTAAGCGAAAAAAAAGATAATCATTTTTTTTTCATTGTGTAATAATGTAAAAATGTATTCTCGTAACACTTGAGATATGTGAAACAAGCTGTATAGTCTTAAATTTGAATTCGTTAATTTAATTTCATTTTTCTAAAGAAGAAGGAAATGACTTAAGTCGAGTATGAATAAAGTAATTGGTATAATAATTGCAAGTTTGATCACATCTCCATGAAAATAAATCCAATTCGATTAAAAATAAGGAGATACATTACAACCATAAATCAGCAATTGTAGTTGACATGACTTATCATTTAGTAATTAACTGGTTGAAAGCAGTGAAGATATCTCAATAAACGAAGTGTATGAATAAAAGAAGATATCTTTATCGGTGGATCAACCTGTTTATTCAATCGTTAATACAATATATGATTTTGTAGCAAACATTTCGTTGCAAATGCAAGGTCTTCTTCACCATGTGAAGAATAATAGACTAAAACCGGTTACTTCCACCGCTTCTTGCAGAATTTTAATTCTAAACCTGCAGCAAAACTAAAAAACAATCGACAAAAAATAAAGCAAGTGACCTTTTCGCTATTACTTCTATTAATAACACAACAATAAAAATTCTTTGGATTAAAATGCGGAAAAAACTAAGGTCACGCGCACCCAACCGCACTTTCCCATCTCTCCTCTCAATATATTTATATAACAATGATTGCTTTGACAGTTAAATGTCGAAAAGCGTCAAGTTGGCATGGTGTGTTTCAAGGTCGTGTGGTCATGCCTTCTGAGATGAATATTCATCTCATAACCTAATCACTTACCGACAGTTTTTATTAAGCCGTCGATCGTCACGCACACTACGCACTTAATACTAAATTCAAATTAACGCACAAAACAAATGAACGCATTCCGATACATGCCGACTAGATCACACGTAAACACGCGTTTTCACGTTTGTCTTTTGTTTACGGCAACTATTTGATGAGCACGAAACACTAAACTCTAAACTGACTTCGACTCGCTTCGGAGCTCTCCCCTCTCTTTATATGTTTCCGATTAATCCCCACTACTCTAATAACAAGTGGTTGAGAATGAATGAAATCAGGGATGGCTATGTGTTCCGACATGTTTACTATAAATGTCATTCAAGTTTGAACAGTGGGGGAGGAATGTCACGTGGATAGTTTCCTCTTTTTAATGGGATTCTAATAGGATGCGAATAAAAAAGGGAAGCAAAGCACAATTTTGGAGTAGTATTTAAGGAAAGATTGATAGGGGTCAGAGAGTGGTTGGCGATGGTTCAAATTTCGTAATTGGCACGATAGGACTTTGTGGGGGAGATGAAATGTGGTGGTTTTTTCCTCAAAAGTTTTCCGATGAGAAAAACAAGGGTTTTTAATGTTAAATCAAACAGACTTATCTATTGGCGAATTGATATTTACTTTTTTTTACACGTGTTGCCTCATCAGAACGCAAACTTTGATTTAGATTCTATAATTTTAACGGGTATCAACAAAAACACAAATGCGAGTGGGCTGGTAAGTGGGACATAGATATTTCGTCTAGTTAGTGCCATACATTTGTTGACACATTTCTTAACTTATTTTTGGCCACAGCTTTGACTAATTTAGAATAAATTAAAATACCAATGTATGTATTTTCATTAGTTGTTAATAGAAATCGCAGTTTAAAATTGAGAGCATGCAAAGAGTACTTAAAATGACAACCATTTATTTAATGACTTTAAAAAAATTAAAATTAAGTAAACGCAGAGAACTTATATACTGATAATGACAGATATTTATGATTACGAAAAACACAGAAAAATTTTATAAAAAAAAGCTGAAATTTAAAAACTGATTTCGGAAAGATTTTTTTTTTATTGCAAACAATAAGTCATATTTACACCTTTTTTTATCGAGAGATTTATAACCACCTCAAAATTTGATAATTTTCAGAAGACTCTTGTCACACAAAATGTTAATGATATGACCACCTCTAGTTACATATTCAGAATACGCCTAAAAAAATAAGTTATTGCTTAAAGCTCAAAAAGAGGGTTTGATGATTCTTCTTTTTAGTTTATGAACGTAGTTCAAAATCCTCAAAATCGTATTAAAGACTCCATCAATTTCTTTCTGAAGCCCATTAAAAAAATTGAAAAAAAAATGCTTGATAAAATGAAGGCAGCTTAAACTTTTTATTCTTTTAGTGCTCGCTTTTGACTGCAGGAAACACTCGACTAAACATCTTATAGTGTAATAGCAAATAGTGTATCTTAAAAAAAACAACCCCTATGGATGGCTTGAATATTTCTCAAGAATATCCAGTTGATAGAAATCTTTTAAAATCGGCCTTTAATGTTAAAAAAAATTGACAAAATTAAATTTGATTTATACATTCCTATTCAAATGAACCAATAATAATTGAAAATTCAGCCAATTAAAAAATTTAAAAAGTGAATTAAATGCATGTAGGCTTTCATTGTTTCCATTCAAGTAACTGTTATATAAGTAAAGTCCATTTAAAATTAAAATCACTAGTCAAATACAATATACCAATCAATGTTAGGATGATTGCATATCAAATTTGACAGTTGATTGTCAATTGTGACAACGGTAACACTTCTTCTTCTTTATTCCTCGCTTTATCCAAACCGACACTTCACCAATTTTACAAATAGTTGTTGTATTTTTACATACCTACGTCTTTTAATTAATTTTTTCATGTCAAAATATGCTCGACATAATCTCACTTAATTGGGTTACTAGGTTTGGGAATATTTTATATACAGCTGTTCCATAAATCTACATTTTAGGTCGGTTTTTCATGGAAATTTGACATTGACAATTGATTTTAATTGCGAATGGACTTTAGATACTGTCATTGCTTTAATTTGTGAAAAAAAATGATATCGGAAATTATTCTGCCGTTAGTGAAAGTGTACCATCAAGCACCAAGAATAGAAAGGCTTCTATCTGGTACTAATTTGGAATATTTTGTAAAGAGATCAATAAAATAATTATGACTATGAGAAAGACGTCGTTAGGACAATGTGCAGCCAAGACAATTGAAGCGATGTACTATCAGTAAGTACTTAAAAACTTGGAATTTAAGACAGTGAGAAAGCTAGTCTGTGTGGTTGAAATAAATTGTTCAAATTTTGTTTAATGTAGTTATTATTAATCTTTCCAAAATACACTAGTGCTCAATTTCTTAGCAAGTTAAAAAAATTTTGATTAAATCATGTCTGACTCTCATAAGGCAATTACTCTTGGGCAAGATACATCAAAGCTATAGTACATTAACTCATACTTATAACTACACCGACTTAATAATGAAAGTCTTTCCACTTCTCGTTTGATAGCTGCAACTTCATCATAAGTAGTGTCGTAGTGTCAGTTTCTGGTATCAATAATCAATTTAATTTTAATATTTATTTCCCGTTTTTCTAATGGTGTTTGTTGTTTTTGCTTATTTAGAGAGAAAACAGAACACAAAAATAATATTTGAAAAAGTAATTGTCATTTTCAGAACACTACCTCTGATGACGTCACAATTACAGTGGAACAAGAACTTTGCAGTGGAACGACTTTATTTACTAGGTGGTGTTGCTTATAAAAACGCGGTCAAAATCGGTAGCAGCCAAAATAAATTAGACAGTACCGTAGGCGAAGGACTTGAATTGAATCTGCCAAGCTCAAACTTGTGTGGGAACTGCACTTAGTTCCAAGATTCGCAGCAGGAAACCCTCATTAATAAATTTTTCATCAAAATAAAATTTGCGTATGATATTCTTTTTTTTCTAAAGAAATTCTAATAGCATAACTTCGTTCCTAAACTCTGTTTTTGTTTTGTGTTGTGATTTGTTAAAAAATAATGAGGAACTATAAATTTCATTAAAAAAAGACAAATATGTTTACTGAAGAAACTTTAAAAATGTAATGTTAGGTATATAATGAAACCTGTCAAGGAATAACGTTCCCCTTTTCTAGCGTCATCTAGGATATTTTAAAAGAGTTTCCAAACTTGCGCTCAAAAATAAAAACATTACATCATATTCTTAATGACATCTTGCTCTTGGATTAAAGGTTATATCCATGATAATCAGACTTTCGTTTAAATTCATTTTATTCGCTAAAAAATTTGGCTTTTGTGTATTTACCCCCGAAAAAATTAAAAATTGTATGTAGATAACTTCAACACAGCAATGAAACTGATATTTTCTCTATTTCTCTGGAATTTTGATTACAAACAAAGTTATTCTCAAAATATAAGATTTCAGTTTTTTGGATTGACTAATTTATTATCATTTCTATATTGGAATTCTTTTACTTGAAAAAACAGTGTTTGGACTGAGTAGAAATGGTTGTCAGACGCATGGACCTACATTTGGAACTGATTTATGGACTCTGCACCGGTGTATTACAGAACATCCAGAAGCAGTGAGTAATCTACTCATTTTTGAATTCAACAATTATTTATTAGGTTATAAATTCACATAGGGTACAAAATAAACATGTTTTTTGAAATTCTTCTTATGATACTCAATTATTATTTCGGGATTATATTACAATATAGTTTAAATTTTGTAAAATTGTAAATTACTAATAAAATTGTAACAAATCCTTGATAACATTCATTAATCATTATCTTTCATCAAATAGCACCTAAACAAAATCAATTATAATTTTGAAATGTTGAAGGTCGATAGACTCAAATTAGATCTTTGTGAGTATTTTAATTCTCATCCTGAGAAAACAGAAGAAAACAAAAGAAAAAAAACAAATATCATTTGAACAACATCATCAGTTTTGGAAATGGATGGTTATTTTGAGTAACACTGAAAAACGTAACAACAAAAGAATGTCCAAATTCCAAAACTATCTCAAAAACAAGATATTTTGAAGAACTGTTGATATTTTATTGATTAAAATAACTGAAAGTTAATCACAATTAAGATTCACTTCACCTCCTGTGAACCGAAGTTAGTTGCTTTTATCTATTTATCCTAAAGTTTTGACGATTTTTGATAGCAGCAAATTTGCCTACACACGAAATTGTATTGAGGATTAAAATAAATGAAGCAGCATATTCAAAGTGAATAATTATTTACCAAATGCAATGGCAGTAACAAATAAGGATAAGTCACCAAAAATATGTTTAAAGATAAAAATTAAGTCCAAAGAAAAAAGAAAAGAAAATAATAAGAAGAATAAATTAAAAACTTTTGTGGTTCACACTAAAAATTCCTAGTAGATATGTTAAAAGAAAAAAAAAGAATCAAAAAATTCTGAAGTCTGAGAATACAATCAAAAATAACGATTTGCTAAAACCACAATATTTTTAGGATCAGTAAATTACAAACTGCGCAGAATTTAATGCATCAATATGATCTAGAGAAGGTAAAAGTACAGTTATGACCGTTCCCAGTGTTTGATACTTTGAAAAATAATTATGTTTCTCGAAATATTGCAGTAACTAACAGCCAAATTACAGTCAGATTTATAAAAAAACACTCTCAATTTTATTAATTCTACAAAATTTAATTGATAAGAATTTACGCCCTCAAATACTGGGACATGTTACATTCCGACAATAATTTGCAGATTTTCTGGAACCGCTTCAACATTACGCAAATTCAAAATAATTGTTGAAATAATAACTCAAACAGTGTTCTACAGCATAAATTTGAGAAAAAAATATTTAAAAACAAATCTGCTTTAAGCTTTTTTTGTTCAAGATGTCTATGGTACTTTTACGTTATTTCTTAAAATCTTCAACGTCTGAATACGTTTTTCTTGAGTATTTAAAGGAAAAGAAATCTACTTTGATCAGAGGATTATTCTAAAGTCACAAATTTTTTATATTTCAATTGTGATTCCTAAAATTGTGGACACCGGAAAATTTCAGTAGATATAAGCTTCATTTCATCTTTATTCTCTGATGTTTTGATTGATCATAGCTGATTTTTTTAATCTTCAATGAAATATTATAGAATCATTTGCACGTGATTTTTGATAAAATAAACCTCTAGAATGATATATTACATACATTACTCCAACGAAACCATTGTATTTATTGTGTCAATAACAAACTCATTTGAAATATCTTAAAAAAATTATTGATCGAAGAAAGTTTCAATTTAATAATTCAGTCAACGAAAGTCTTAGACCATTTCAGCTTCGATTACGTATCACTAAACATAATTAAGTTTAATGTTTGCATCACTAATTTGTTTTGTGTGATTTATTATTTTAGGATGTGGTATAATTTCAAGAACAAAGAAAAAGGTCAAATCAAATGTAGACAAAATAAACACAATTTTCAATAAAAAAAATGCATAATTAAGAGATTGTAAGATTTAAGGTAAACAAGGAATAGTAAAGAGACAGTGCTCTAATGAAGCAGTAAATTATGAAATATCTTCAACATCTAAATTAAAATGTTTTCTACAGCAATTAGGTTTATACACAGATCTATTTATAAATAACTTGAGAAAATGCATTGCTGATTTGTTCACCATGATTTAGGATGACCTCAGATTAGCTGTCCCTAGGCAGGTAGATAAATCCAAATTAATCCCAACTTTTGAAAATTTCTCACATTGAAAAAATATGTCATAATGAAAAATTTTTTCAATTTCTTATTCTGTGTATCATGGATCTCATTTGTCATATATCGACAATTCGATACCAGATTTTTATTAACTTTTTAACAAGGGAATGATTGTGCGTCAAAGAGCATTTATACTACAGAACTAGTAAATTTCTGTTTACAATAGATACGAATGAAACGCAAACAAGATAACGTCTCTCTCACTTCATTTACCGTCAATGACAATTATCGAGATCACAAGTAAATAATACTTTTGTTTACGTATTATAAAGAAATAGTGATTTATTTACAGGATAGAAGGATATAATGAGAGTGAAATGAACTCAATAAAAATAAGAATTTAGGTCAAAAGACTACACCTTCAAAAATTTCATCATTACTAGTGTTCCTTCGAAATTGTTTTCATCAAATAATAAATTCATTAAGCAATAATTAATAAAAATTGACATTGATATAATAATTATCAATACAACTTCTATTAATTTTTGTTTATTAAAAATGGAAAATCTCTTGTTGAAATTATAGTTTATTTATAAATCCCTTGCAATTTAAATGTTTTTTTAACACTCCATCAAAATTCCAAACCTTTAATTAAAACACAACACGTTGTAATCATAAACTGCAATAAATAATGTTAAAATTTCCTTTTTCGTCTGAAAGTATTTAAATATAAAGTATGCTTCATAAATCGCAAGAAAGCGGAGAAGTACAAACGCGCGTTGTAAAGTCGTGATAAATTCTCATGATATAAGTTGTATAATATATACAAAGAAGTAAAACGGCAATATATAAATTAGATTTGTTGAAATGATATGACTTGAAGAATAAATAAAATAAATGAGAAAGAAAAGAGTAAATGGAATTCATAACGAAGCGAAAATGAATGAATGTAATTATGAATAAAGGTGGATTCTTTAATTAATTATATGGCAAATATCAACTAATTAAGTATTTGCTGTAATTAGTTAATTTAATACGCGTAATGCTATGACGTTTGTTATTTAAGTTTTTGAATTTTTTAAAATTTATGATTTAGTTCTTTCGGTTCTTAATTGTAGTTCTGAAGTGTGGTGGTGAAAACAAAAGAAGCAAAAGACTGGTAAGTTTTGTAACATTAACAATAAAATGAATTTTCCAAAAAATACAAACCTAAAAATTATTCAATTGGTTTGATATTATTTGTATGCGTTTTGCGTTGTCTAAAAAAAGAGACGAAAAGTAGATCAGTATTTTTCACGTGTTTTATCAAAATGCATTTTTTTATTATTTATTAATTATTAATATTAAATAACTATAACTGGAAAAACTGAAAATTTACTAAGGAGTTTCAGATTTTATATAAGAATTAATTGAGAGATTTCTAAGACAGATTTCAAAAAATTAGCGCAAAATATTTCTTCTTTTTGGAAAGCAGCTGACATAAACGCTTATAAAATTAGTTTCGTATGTTTCTTCAAGATTATTAATTATTTAATTTATATTTAGCAAACGCAAACATTTACTCTGAGTATTAAATTAGACAAACTTAAGTTGTAGACGAAATCTGATAGCATTTCATGTACTCACTTTTTAAAAATAGAATTTTCTGATCTTTGAAAAATAATTTTTGTTTTTGTAAAAAACACTTGATCACTGACACAACCACTTCGACTTCTTCTGAAACACTACCTTCCAGCACATAAGCGCAAACTAGTTTAAATCGGTGTACTTGAAAAAGTAATAACGTAATTGAACCCGAAAAAATTCCCAATAACCATGATCAGTAATCAACCTTCTTTAATAATCATAAAGAAAAACACTTTTTTCAAACTTGAAACTGTATAAACTCCACTCACTGAACACTAAAGACTAAGACAGACAACAGGTTTTCTATTTGAAAAGCGAAAAAGTCAGAGTTTGATGCTCTCATATAATGACAACCACTGACTGATTAATGTCGATGGCGACAGGTTGTTATTCGATCCAACCACTTCTTGTACTACTCGAGAGTTATTTCCTCGACTGTTACGGATGCTGTCTGGCAATAGAAGATTGAGATTTCGAAGAAACGACAACTATGAAGGTGCATTTGCAAGTCGGAGTAGATGGTAACGAAAAACGGAGGGGATGAGGTTCAGATGTAGTTCAAATAAAGAAGAAGAAATAATAATAAACCACTTGAATTCTAAAAAATAATTTATATCGTAACTGAGTAATAAACTGAGTATAAAAATAATTACTTTTATTCTACCTAAGTTTAAGTGCTTCTCCAAAAATAAACATTTCCGTGAATTTGATAAGTTATCAAGCGTTTATGTTTTTTTGCTACTTTATTAAAAAAATAATGAAAAGTTGAGGAAAATTGTTCCTCTTGTAAAAGTATGTTTTGTTTCAAGGAGTTTAAACCACAGAAATTCTATGACGAAATTTACAATTAATAATTTTCTATGTGGTTCTTATTTTTTGTATTATTTTGTTGTATTTTTTTTTTTTGATAATGTTGGTCTGGAAAAATACACAGTGCTTCATGACGGTGCAGTGCAATTTAATAATTTTTAAAATATTTTGTATTAAAAAAGCAAACCCAGATTATTTGTAATTTTGACTTAATAGCTGTTTGATCTGAAATAAGATTTTGAAGAAATTATGAAGAAAATGTATGCCCTTAACTGATCTGTAATTTTTTTAAGGTTTTCTTTGAGTCAGTGTTTTTTTATTGAATCTTATCATACAGCATTTTATATAAATAATAAATATCATAAAACAATTTGCTTGATTATCGTTTAACAAAAGAATAAAATAATCTATTAAATGAGATAAAAAATGATGTTTATCTGAATTACAACATACACTATTAGAGTATAATGTTATACTGAAGATAAGATAAACGTAATAATGCTCACAGGGTTCCAATTTCTTTGTCTTTAATACCATTATAAGTTGTTAACACCTTAGATACGAGATCATAGTTTTGAAAATTATACTTTAGAGCATTAAGGGTTGTCATAGTTTTAAAAAAGTTATTGCAATCCTTTTCCAGAGATCATTTCAATGTTATCAATAATTAATTATAGTTGTCAACGTTTAGTAAAGAGAAATTCTAAATGAAATTATCTGAATGTGATTGCCGACTCAATTTAGATTTTGCTCAAACTTTGTATGAATGTTCTTTAAGGTCCCAAGGAACAAAATCTGTGGATATTCAAGTTCAATAAGTGTCTGCTTCCGCTTGTAAAAATTAAAGCTTTGTCATCCATCAATTGTGCTTGCTAAATTCTTTTTTTGTTCAATATATTTTTTTTTGTTTAATAAACGACTTTTTAAAGAGGAAAGACAGTTGTTGTTCAGTGAACAATCAAAATTTACTCAGTAAAGACCTCTTAATAATGACATGGTGTTTCGAATGTTGAGTGCAAAGAACTAATATTACGCAGAAATTAAGTGAACATATCATATCAAAATTGAAACTAAAAATCGATTCGAATCCCCGAGTTTTTATAAAAAAAAACTTTGCTTGAAAAGTTGAAATTTGGAGATTTTTTTTGCACTATAATCTGAACATGACTATTGCGAGATAAAAATATTAAAAAAACAGTCGTTTTGTTAATTTAATGTTTAGTGCTTGAGCAAATGGATTTTTTGATGGCTCAGTTTTTTGACACAAAGTTACCAGAGAAGACTGCTACAAAAATAATTGTAGAAAAAAATTGTTTCTAGAGCGATAACTAGTACAACAGTAACATTGCATAATGCTATAAGCAATTTTTATTGCTTACAAAAAAGTAACCGTCTTTTCTCTTTAAAGTGCCGATTCAGCCAACTGAAAAAATTTAACAGCCGCAATTGATAGATTATCAAATTTTCCAAAAGGTTCAATTTATTCAAGAAATTAAATATCCATAGATTTTGTTCCTTGTAACCCTAAAAAGCATTCCCACAAATTTTGAGCAAAATCTATGTGCCATTGTAGACATGTCTGAAAATTTATTTTTACTCATCATTTGGTTTAAAAATATTGCTACTCACTGTAGAATATAAATTCTGTTATAATTCATCTGTAAAAAGTAAAGATGTCTCCAAAAAAGTAATGAAAAAAATGAAAAATGAAATATCTGCTTTTTACAGAAAGTTCTAATCTTCAAAAAACACCTCAATAAATGTAAATCAACTCAATCAAATTAGATGTCATATGCTTTGGATTTATTCAATTGTTACAAAATAATATCACTAATTTGTATAACCGGTCCTAAAATGTCTGTCACATGATGAGTTAAAATACATAATTTTGTAGATAACTTTTCGTTATTACAATAAATTGTAATAAAATGTAATAAAAAAAAAAATTACTGTCCACTTTTCTATGTAATGATATGTCGTAATTGTGTTGCTAACTAAATATTCTTTGAATCAGAGACCGATTAGTAATAAGTATCAGCCATGACACAGTCCAGCTTTACAAAAAAGGTAAAATCCAACTTGATGATAGAAACTGTACTATTTAGACATTTATATTTCTATCCATCTTCAATTGACGAGTTTATTACATAAATACATTGTAACACTCATTTATTTAATTTACTATTAACAATTATTTATAAAACAGCGATTGAGGCGATTTATGTTGCATAAGATAGATATTACAGTTTCTAATGTGTTTTTCTCGGTTTATTTATGATTAGTTAATAACAGGTGAGCAATTATGTGTTTATTGGGTGTAATTAAATCATTCAACTTGAAAAGATTCAAACTTAAGTAACACACTACAGGCAACCAATAATACACCAACTTTAATTACAGATTTCTGCATTAGCATGTATGACTATTTCAATATTCAATTAAATTAAAAAAATATTCGTAACAATTACTGTCAATCAGTTTACACTATTAAAATATACAAATAAAAATAATATTTATATAATTAAGTTTCAAGTGTCCTGTAAAATTTAGCTCGTTGCAACAACTGACTAGCAGATGTCGCTTGATAAGAAAAATCCGAGTAACATAAAAGTAGCACTAAACTAAACTGGTAAGAGACTTAAAGCATAAACACACATTTTTCCTCCAAAAAAAATTAAATCTATAAGTGAATAAATTTTTCCTGAAATTTTCACCTATAGTAGGTGCAGGGGCCCGATTCTTGAAACGCGTACGATAACTTTCGTATACAAAACCTTGGATACCGCATGATTTTGGCCTACCAGCTAATAGTTGCTGTGGTGATTTCGAATCTATTTCGCATACGAAAACAAATTTCTAGAGTAGAGTCCCAAATGTCACACTAGTACAAAGCTACATATTAATTTGTTTATTCAATCATTCTATATATTTCAGAATGTATCAATGAAAGTATCAGTTTCTTCGAAAAATTCAAAATGTGAAGAAGACACAGTATGATAAACTGCAAAATATTTGTCTTAACGTCTGTGAATCAAATGAGAGACTCTCAAAATTTGTTTTTTCAAAATTACACTAGATTTTGAAAAATTTGAATAGAAGTATTTTCAAATATTTATAATTTCTGATAATTTTTCTAACATAAATCTTTTCTTCTTGTGAAACTCATATCAAATCATAAAAAAAACACTTAGAAATTACCCCGGCGCATCCACCAAAATTCCATTCATTTATCCCAATTCTTATTATCATAAAAATAACTTTTCATCTTCATTATCTGAATAATTAGCTTCAACCTATGACATTTATTTCTATTTTCCATAAAATTTTGTTTCTTTTATATAGCTTTAAGCAATTAAACAATCGTTTGTAATTACTTAGATGCAAGCGACTCCATTACGTCCGACATGATTCGATTTCCTTCATGAATTGTTAATAACAAAAGTGCAGGTACAATGGCCAATTTAAAATGCAAATATAATCGGGTAAACATCTAAAGCAAACGGCTAATTGGTAAAAATGCACCACAAACGGCTCGTCAATTACACGAATTACGTCAGCCAGCGACCGTTAATTCAATACTTAACGCCCTTAACTTTTATATTTGGTCGTGCATAATTTATGTTTAAGAGTGCACATGCTTCGGGAAAATGCAGTAGCGTGCACGAGAACGCGCCAGCTCATTCTGATAAATAGAACGACGGATTTTGCTGGACAACATCACAAATTAAGAAAAAAAAGAGTTTTTAATACAGAAATTTAATATTGAAAATATAATTTTTATTGTCAGGATGATTTTTAAATTTGTACCAACTATATCTTCTACAAATGAGTCCTTTAGTATAAATAAATAAATTTGCAATTTATAAATTCCCTAATAAATGTTTATTTCATTGTTTCAGCGTGAAAAAAAAAATTAAATCTTCTTGGCTATCAGTTGATAAATATTGGAAACGATCGTTATTTATTAAGTCGGCAATACAACTTTTCATTTCGGTAAATAAAGTTTGAAATTTGGTTCATTTCTTTTCTCACTATAAATTGTCTTTCCGGTTTCATTTTATCGTTTTTCAGCCTTTCGCATCGTCTTGAATCTCGCCGCCCCATCCCTACATTACGTAATAACTCCACATCCATATCCGTTTATCCGTTTGTCAGTAAAAAGTCCATAAATCTCAAGTCAGTGGTGGTAGTAGTGTCCGTAGGTTCGAGGGTATTTTTGCATGCGGATAGGATGAATGCTTGCGTCTGAGCGATCCAGACAGGCAATCCATTGAGTTCATCCCTCGGGAACCATCCACTAAGGCTCTGGTTACTCCTTCGCTTCTTATACAAACGTTCAACAAATACTTTCACTCTATCTATACGATATTACTAACATCACAGTTTCAATATTCTTCGAACAGCGTTCCGACCCTTATCTTATCTACCTGTTAGTATACACATCGCGGTGTTCTTTGAAATATGAACGCAATTTTTAAAATTTGTGCATTTAACCTGAGGCAAGCAGCGCTCGCTATAATCGGGTTCCGACCGCAAATGAGTTATTCATTTTAGATTTATGGACGTTTCACGTCGAATTTATCCGACGTCTCTTTTACATGCACGACGAGGAGAATTGAAAGGAACATCGCTCAAGGAGTTTATGGGCCTGGAATGGCGAAAATGAACAGGGACGAAGACGGAGCACAAACAGAAAAGACACAAAAATTCTAGAAAAATATTTTCATATGAAAAGCCCATTGTACTTATGAGCTGCTGGAATTTATAACCTAATTTATGATATCAAAAAACATAAAGCCAATTTGTATGTATTTTATAGCTCAATAAAAAAGATTTCAAAATTCATGTTTGGCATTAAAAAAATGGGATAGACCCTAACCTAGCTGAAAAAGTAAATGTAATATATTTTTTCCCAAAGATAGCTGATTGTAATTTATAATTTTTTTGTTGTTATTTGTTCTAAGAGTTGGTGTTCCCTAGTCTGATTTCCAAATTGGCGTAACAGTCATCTAGCAGTCAGGGCCGGGGCGCGTCTGTGCCCGAGGTATGAATAATGAATAAAGTTATCGTTTAGTTCATATTTTTGATGGGGTACGGCAGAGCAAAATGAAATTTGCATTTGTAAGAGATATAGCGAGATCAAAGCCGGCCCACACCCTCGTCCCTCTTGCCTGTGTTCTTCCAACTCCTCCTCCTCTACTACTTTCAACTACCACCACCAGAGTAGCAGTTCTTTTCTATAGATTTCTTCTCAATTCGGGTCGATTTTTTTCCTTAGCCGCAACAACAAACTCCGGAATTCCTTCGACGTAAACTCGATTGGCCTTTGAAAGGAGAACTCGACCGGTGATGGACTTCTTGATTCTCGCAATCAACACAAAATCCGATTTGTCGTCGTGCGCTGAATACTCCTCTGATCATATAACTAAATGGAGAAAACGAATTTGGTTGTGTCGCTACACTAGATTGGAGAGAATTGGTTTACGACTTGAAATAAGGATGATGTGGTTTAGGAGATGGAGTGGAACGGGAGCTAATAGACAAAGGGGCACACCACAAACTACTCCAAATTAAACGGCTATATTTATAAGCTGTATTTATTTGAGATTTGTCAAAGAAAAGTTTTAAAGATGTAAAATTAGAACACGTTTGAAAAAAAAATTGATTGTGAGTAAACAACGGAGTCCCCGCAGTCATGAAACATTGCATTTTTGCAGAATTTTATCATTCGGCAAGTCCTAATTCCATTTTGCCAATAATTCGGTCAGTAACGGAGTTAGTGCGCTCTAACACGAACGAGCTTCGAATTTTCGTGCCGTGAAGTCGTAACGCGTTAACAAGTGAGAAATAGTGGAATGGCACAAATTGCATTAACTACTTTACGAGAGTTATTTTTATTTGTGATCGGAACGGCCGGTTAACTAACTTAAACCGACGTAATGCGGTTACGGCGTGTTCTTCAGCGCTTATTTGGCCGATCTTGGAATTGCTACAAACACTGAAGAAAAGCTTTACGAATAAAAAAACATATTATGTTATAAAAAAAAATGTGAATAAATTTGAGTTCCGTAAAACTTGGCTAATTATTTAAAAACAATTCAGACTTTATAATTAGTAAATGAAGAAATAAGAACAAAAATTCGTAAAACAAGTTCGTAATTAAGTTGCAGATTAAATCCTGGTAATCCGAAAATCCTCATCTTCTATAAATTATACATAATTTCATTATTTTCTTTCACGGAGAAAGAAATTAATTCCGTGTGGAAATTTAAAAATAATAATAATAATAAAAGAGAAGGAAAGAAGTTATAATTGTATAACAAACTAATACATCTTTATATTTTTGAAAGCTTTTCAAATTGAATATTCTTCGATCGATCCGAGATCGACGAACTGTGTGTATAAATGTAGCAAAAACAGTTACAATATAAATGAAGTTAATCTGTAAAAGTGGCACATCAAAAAGACTGCGAAATTGATATGCAATTTTGTCACCAGTTTTCGCCCTTCTCGGCTGTCATTCGCGAGGGAATCGCTGCTGCCGAGCTTTATTGCGTTAGCTTTAAGTGAGCTTTGATTTTAAATTCTATACCATTGAGCTTTATTGCTGCAGACTTTAAAAACAATGCTAGCAAGTCGAATTATCTCCGAGACTTGGAGTGCAATTAGCAAAACGAGAGAAGAGTATTAAAACAGACACAAATTCAATTATTTTTTTTTAGAATATTTTTACAAAAAAAAAAAAATGGAACATATACGCACATGTGAACAAAAATCGAATCTAAAACGTATTCTATGAATATATATTTGTTGCCTCCCAGGTAGACACATCTTCTCATTTCGAATGCATTGAGAAAATACAATAGCGTCGAAGACATAAGGAATTCAAAATTTATTTTCCGCATATCGGCATGTATTGATACGTATGTGATTCCGATTGATTGAAAATAGATAATGCTTCTCATGTTGGCAAACGTGGAATGATTTGTTCCGTGATGAGGTTACCTTCCAATTCAAACTTTTTGGGGTGAAGAGGAAAAAATGAAGCCCACGATAACAGTGTCTTTGGGAAATGTTACCGACTTTCTGGTTAATCTTCTAAGGTGAAATTCAAGAATCTTATTTATTGTATAGAAATACAATTTTGTTTCATAATTTCTGAAATCGCAATTAACTTCTTAATAAATCATTGTAATGTACAGAGTCATTCACAATCACAACAATTGTGGTTGTCTGATAAGAATGTTCAAAATTTCCGGTGCACTAACTACTAGAAGACATTTTTTTCAGTCTATATTCATGAATTTTCAAATCAAAAATTAAAAAATTCACAGCTTAAAAATAAGCAAAAAGAAATATTAAAACAAAAATCTAAGTGCCTAAAATCTTAAAATTGTAAAGACTAGTAAAGTAAAAAAGTCATTGATGTTGGACAATTTGCGAATTTTATCAATGTGAAAAATTTTTAATATTGAAAATGAAGTGACAAATCTCTTGCATTTTATTTTATTTTTAATATTATATATAGAAGATTTAAAGTGATTTTTCACATTTATGAGTTTTTTCAGTTACTTTTCATTGAAAAATATGTCTGTATGTATAAGTTTTAGTTTACTTCTGAAGACTATAAAAGACACCCAAAACTCTAAAAATGTTTCTAATATTTTTACTAATTTATTTTTTTACTGATCCATCGATTATTTTTGGGAATTTTATCAACTTTGAAAAAAATAAAAAACCTCCACCTCCTAGCAATAAGCTTCCACTAATTGCCTTTAAATAATGAATAATCCCCGAGAAAAGCAGCAAACCTAACATCATCAAAATCAAGCGAGATGATAATAAATGAAAAGGACTCTCTCTGTTGAATCTTTTTGCATCGTCCAATAGCGCAAGCAAATATATCACGGCACAAAGACCCCATCATCCATCTTGCTTATAACAAAACAAATCCATTAAAGCTCTCTCACTTTAATCTGCTCGTAAAAAAAGTGTTTAGTGTTTAGCCATAAACTGTATCGGTATCCCCACTATTAACCGGATCCGGTGTACCGGAACAGAATTCCTGTCCTCGTCCTTTACATCCTTTAGTAGAAGTCCTTCTCCTGCTCGCTAACTCCGCCTCCGGACTAACGCGCAGGACAAAGAGTCTTCGCAGCATCCGGACCTCCCCTAGCAACGTCAGTATCTCGTGTTCATCTGTCATTTGCTCCGATCCGGTTGTTCGGTGTGCAAAGAAAAACGCTCGGATTCTAACAATACGTAAAGACGAAACAAAATTTGTTAAAACTATATCTTCATTTTCCTTTTTTAGAATTTTTGGTGATATGACGCGGAGAGATTTTTGAGTGAATGGTGAGGGTTGCTGATGGTTCCAGAGAGTTTTTGAAAAAACACGGGGGGCTTCGCCTCCAAATTAGCCATCACGATTTTCGGCGACAGTCATAAGGTAATTATTTTGATTTATGAAAATTTAGTGTTTTAGTGGCCATTAATAGAAAAAGTTAAAAAAAGCAGTTCAATTTTTAATAATTATTTAGTTCCCTCTTCTTGAAATTTATAAATGAATAGGATGAAAAATTGACGCATTTTTTTATTGAAGTTAAAATTCAAATCTAAAATTTCACAATTTCTCAATATAAAGAAAGCGTTTTTTGTACAATAAAAAAAGGACGTGAAAATTTGATCTTGAAAGTTTTGATTTTAGTATATAAATGATTGAAACGATTATGGAGAAATTTTTGAATTTAGTGAAATTGATGTGATTATTCAACAGTTGAATGTAGATCCATTATGTACTTATTATAATTTTGTCTACACATAGTTCAACCAAATGCCATTTACTAAAATGTTGAATTTAATAATTATGATTTTAAGGATTAATTTTATGTTTTCATTGGAAACCTATTGAAAATTCAATCATTCTTAAAACTTTCGTTATGAGCAATCCAACAACTTCGGTTCTTAAATGGAAGTATGCACCCGTTCAGTATTATTTTTTAGAGTTTTTTGCAAAATTTAATTTAAATCCATAACTTATACCTAATAAAAAAAACATGTTTCTAATGCGTTTCTAAAATCAGGCTCAAGGATTGAATCCTCTCTGTTTGAGCTTCAAAAAATAAGTTCGTTTATTAGAGTTTAAAATCTTTTCTATCACAAACGTCTCCATTAATAAACCAGCCATCTCCATCTCCATTGACCTCTGAATATTCTAACAAGCAACCATACGGGCCTTATTAAATTTATAAATAACGAAGCGATATGTCTTTATCAAATCATTCCAATACGACCATTTGACACTTTAATTGAACTATAATTTCATAATAATTCAAACCCTTAAAAACTCACAGAAAAATTAAAAACATTCAACAATGCATAAAGTGTTGTTAATTAAGTTAATTTGTCTCATTAAGCAAACGCGTTATAACATTTTATTGAATTGTAATTGTGCAGATGTTCTCGAATTCTCAGTAAAAAGCCTTGACGAATTTTCTTTTAATATGTGGGCGCGAATTAGAAGGAAAGAAGAGAGTATAAAACTTATCATCTGTCTAATAAAGAGTTGATTGTTTTCATGATTTCGATTAGGAACTTTAATAAAAACGGAAACAATCAAAGAATTGATATGATTATTTGAGATTGATTTTTGGGGAGATTTGGAAAAAGAGATGAAAATCTTTATGACGCTTCGCAATTGAGTTTGCACTTCATTTACACCATGCAGGATGTTCTTATTAGCGATATGTCATATACACAAACCTAATTGTTGTAATAGGGTTAATAAACTAAACGCTGCAAAACAGTTACCAGATGTAGAGAGGAGGCTGCGTGACGGACTACAAAAGGGGACAGGAATGTTTGACTGATTGAAGACTTTGGCTATAAAATCCAACACACACATGCTGTTTAGTTAAACAAAATTTTTGCTATCGTTTAACAAACACAAACTATAAATTTTCCAGTTATAAAAAATATGAGAATTATGGAGTGCTGCACATGTTTTGATTAAATAATAACACCCAATTACAACTAAAAAATTAATCTAAATTGAGGTGGAATGAATCAGGATATAAAATCAAAAACAGTCCTTACCAAAAAGAACATAAATTGAGTTTGAACTATCATTGTAGGTAATTTGCGTGTTAGCTTGGATGAGTAATCTGACTCAGAACAACTTTTTTCTTAAAACTTCAGGACATATGTCATTAGGAAGCATCTAAAAACAAAAAGGAATATTTTGCCTCAAGCTAACGCTTCAGATAACAATATTGTTCCTACAACTGAGTATTTGCAGATTTTAGGCACGTTTGCATCAATACAATTTCTTAAACTAAGAAAGACTTGAAAAAAAAAAGAACTATGTACTTAGCAACCTTGAGAAAAAGAGACTGAAAAACTGTAAAAAAACGTTGAAAATATCTATCAAAAAACAAGATTCGCGAGTTACATAAGTCTAAATTTACAAAGCGAGCAGAAAAGCGTGAGTTTTGTAGAAGACTTATAGAATAAATTTTTTAAACAGTTCTTTTTGTTTTTTATCAGTATTTTCAAGTAAGAAAAGTGTTGGTGATTTTTATCGTTACCATTAAAAAGTTAATTTTAAGTTTGAGGATTTGATAAATTTCATTTCAATTTTCATTTTCAATTTTCAAAATTTGTGAAATTTGAGATGAGTCATATATTCTCTGAATCTGGTACTAATTAGTTTTATTGTTGATTACAATCTTTACAATTAATTTTATGAATCTTCAGCTTTTCCAGAATAAGTCTTTAATGAAAAGAGATTTGACTCTATATACAAATCTCGAGAATTTTAAAGAATTTGGAATTTGCAGAAACGCTAAAACAAGTCAAAGTTGTACCCAAGAACTTTTTTATTTTCATTTTCAAAATAGACAGCTGCTTCGAACTATTATAGAAAACGTTTAAGAGTCATTCTCTTTGAAATCGTTTGACTCTTGACTTAGTTTAAATTTTGCTCACACTTTGTAAAAATATTCTTCAATGTTTCTAGGAACAAAATTCATGCATATTTAATTTTAAATTTTTTTATTAAAAGTGGATTGTTTGAATCGATATGCCGACTTAATTTCTGAACAATATTAATTCCTTGCACTAAAGGTCGAGACACGAGAGTCAATTGATTATCAGGAAAAACGAGTAAAATAGATGTATTTTCAACACTGTGTCACTATTCACAGATTTTGACTGAATAAATTTTTATTATGTGAATATATTAAACAAAAAAAATTTAACAGCCGCAATTGATAGAGCATCAAGACGATGTTTTTAAAAGGTTTTAATATTGTCAGTTGGAAACAGACGCTTATTAAAAATTAATATCCATAGATTTCGTTCTTTGAGATCTCAATGAACTTTTTTTACAAAGTTTGAGCAAAATCTAAAATGAGTCGAACGACTTAATTAAAGTTTAATCGGCCTAAGCAAATTAATCAATGTATTCTCAACAAAAACACATGACAAGAATAATTTCGACACAGTTTTATCAGTAACCTATGAAGAATTAATGATAACAATGAATGATTCAATCTAGTCAGGTTAAATGGTTTTAAGAAACAATCCGAAAGAGTTGTAATTGCGATTTGGGTTCTTATTGCTTGCTTCTCACTAATATTTGTCGAATTCAATAGTCACTGATTTGATCCTTCTATAGTATTTTAACCGATTACAACTAAAACCTTTTATTGTGACTATGGAGTCAAGACCTGAAATATTTGTTATTGGACTAGCGATTTTTTACGGGAAGGCGTAATACAGCGATTGTTCCAATACTAGATTGCCTGAGCTAACGAAAATAAATTATTCCGTATGCCAAGTACAAATACTTATACAAGAGGTTCCACGAAAAAGAGCAAAAATTTTAACTTATAGATTAAGAACTAGAAATTAATCGATGCGTATTTTTATTTTTCCAAAAACCTGTATAGATTCGAGTTATCGTAGCCCCTAAAATAATTATTCCTTTATTTTCAAAATTAGTTGACCAATTTTTGAGAAATTCGGCAAACCTATGTTTTCTAGACTATTATTCAGCATAATGATTTGTGGTAGATTATCCTGAAAGAGAGTTATGGGGCTCCTTTGGAATTAATTTTTTAATATTTGTTTAGCAAGCGTAGTCAATATGATGTTTTGAAATCTTATTCAATTTCGAATCTTCTTTATCTTTTACTATTTTTTTCCAAAACGTATCGTATCGCAGTCACTATTAGGATTGAATTATCACGAATCGTACATAAACATCTATTCGCAGTAAGCGACTATCATTTTCTATGCTAATATTGATTACATCGGTTCACATTTTTTTTTATTCCTTTAAAACAAAAACAATACAAGCACTACAAATTATATTGCTGCATAATGGACCAAAATAACGTCATTATGCCAAATTTCACAAAACTTTGTCAAGTATTTTTAGAGATAAAAAAATAAATGTCCATTTTTGGGGCTATAGTTAATAATTCAAAACTGAAAAGTTAAAAAAATACGTGTCGATTAATTTCCAGTTCTTAATCTATTGTTAAAATATTTGCACTTGTTCGTGGAACACCCTGTATTTATTATTGTTCGCACGCAAACTCCAAAATTATTATTTGTGAGATTCATTTGTGTTCGGAATATTCATACCCACCAACTCAAAGTCAAGTTCAGTTTTCCTATTTGAAACCGATTTTACTCATCTTAGACATAAGCTAAGAAAATATGCTGTGTCCGCGTCTAAGTGAGCTTTTCAACAACCTTCACCATTTATAATTATTTTCTTAAACAAAATATTTTGGCAAGAATGAAGATAGTAATTTTGCAGTAGTCGTTTAGATTTTTTTTTAGAACTGTTCTTTACCCCAAACAAAATCCTTAAACAAAACTATCTTTGTTATTGTAATTGTCCACCTTCCCTTTCCACTTGATCTTCTCATTATAATTACCATGCGAATGTGAAATTGATGAGATTTTCGTGATGCGGGATTATGTAGTCGCGCAATAGGTCCTCTCTCTGCACCGAACATCAACAGGGACTCTAACGTAATTCTATTAGACTGGATATCCCTTACACAGAGAGGGCCTTCTCTTGCCCCCCATCTCTTTTCGGTCGTCGAATTAGTCCCTAATCATACGTATGGAATGCAATTTCGACTGGTGTAGTAGAACCAACATGATGTTTGCGTGCACGGGGCGACATAATATGCTAATCAACTCTCACTCTAATTTGGGGAACGCACATTACGTACACTCAATTGATATTAACGACGAAGTCTATTCAAGTTTCAGACACCTGCTAACTTACTAACAGGGATTTATTAGGATTTCTTATTTTTGGTTGTTAAATAAGTGGATGATAATGAAGGTAATTCAATGAATTTTGCAAAGGATGTTGGACCGGATGTCTTTTGAATTAGGGAGATGATATCGCAGAGATGTGAAGAGTCGAAGACTGGTGATGATTATTTGAAGTTTCCGGTTATTTCTATTTATTTATTTATTATCTATGTCATGTCAGCAAACAAAACTTGAGCTAAACCATAGATAATAATTTTATGAATAACAGTTTTTTCAGTCTATTAGTAATTAATATTTCTCATTTGAATGTGTCTTTTTACATGTTTGTAAATTTTTAAATTTTTTCAGTACAAAAAATTCTTTGTAAGTTTTTGAAGGGTGTTCAGAGATTAGATTTTAATTTTGATCAGGCAACACCTTGTAAAAATCCTTGCGAAAAATCCTTAATTGTTACTAAGGCATAAATAAATGCTTACATGAAAATAAGCAGACAAATTCTCATTTGAAATTTCTCTCTTTTTCTTGACTAATCAATAAAAGATGAAAAACAAACATAAAACAAATCATAATTTATAGAAACAATTTGATACATTTTGAAAATATCTAGTACATTCAACTATCAAGTTGGTAAGTGGCTGATAACAGAATCTAAGAAAAGTTTAGAAATCAAGATGTACCGAGTCGAAAAATCGGTTAGACATTAAACAAACAAAAAGTGTAATATATTGTTTTCAAGATTCATAAATTTGTCTACATAAAGTATGATTTGTTTCTACTTCATTTTCCAGTAAATAAATTCATTATCAATATCTTCAATAATTACAAAAAATCCAATTTTCTGATTCATATTCAAATTCGAATTTAAAGTAATAGGAGCAAAAATAATTTTGATTGTAAAAACTAAAAACTGTATAATAATAATTATGTTTTTTGAATAATCGCAATATCTAATACGCAAAGCACAGTCAGACTTATAATAAACGCTTTTAATTCTATAAATTCTACACAACTTAGTTGATCAGTTCGATCTTAACTGAGATTTCGATGGAATACAACGTTTGAAAATAAGGCAATAAAAAATCCGCTTCAGTTGCTAAGATTTTTATTGGAATAGAAATTGATAAGAGCTGGTAAGTACAACGTATATACTGAACATTTAACTGCATTCGATTATTTTTTCACTTTTGAATAATAGCTGAAAACATACGAAAAGAATTTGGGCAGTCAACTACACTTCGACGAAAATTTGCTGATTTTCCAAAACCGATCAAAAATAAGTCTGTTTTAGACTTTTTTGCTTAAGGTAGCATTAACTGGTACTTTAGTAACTTAGTTATAGATTTTGTCGTCCCTAAGCACACATCATAAATATTACTATCTCTTCAAATATCGAATGAATAACTCTTTCGCTTCGTAATTCGTAAGTTTTTGGAAAAAAGGTTCTATTTATGTTTTGTATTTGAGTAAACATAAAATTATTCAATAGTTTTATCAGATTATCAAATCCATAATCCTCTCAAACATCATTGGTACTCCCTGCATTTCCATTTCTCGAATTAGTTCCGTTTGCTGAAACCAAATTAAAGTCCCTGTAATCTAGCAAAGTATCGACATTACGTCTCTGTATATATCTGGGCGCCATGACGGCAGCCCGATGTTATAATTACAAGTATGACGACTGTCTCGCTCATGATGTCACGTATCTACTTAATATAGTTAACTTAATCAGAATTAATTCGCTGTTAATTTAACCAATGCGACCGTCCGTGTAGGCTTTATCTAATTTATAAAACTCTACTAACAATATTCTTATCAATTCTTATTAACAAATAATCACTTTTTTTGTTTCAGATTGCGGGTGGGGGAGGCAGAGGGATGTTCTGCTACCACTGCCCGCCCGCTTTACACCCTGGAGCGCCACAACCTCGATTACCCACACTGGAGTATCCCTTCACCCCTACACATCCTTGTAAGTAGATAAAGTATTCGACAAGATTAACGCATAATCACAGGTTGTCAAAAATAGTTGCTATCGAAGGTCAAAACTAATGCGTTAACTAAATCCACCCTTAATGCGACATGCGGTGCCGAAATTCGCCGTCATTAGAGGGGAGGAGTCTCCAGAGACTAGGTGATAAGAGGACGACATAATCGGTGGCGAAAGCGGGCAGGAATTTGTAATGGAATAAAAAACAATTAGCAATTTTATAAAATTTTTCAACACTCTGTACTGTATTTGAGATTTGTTATAATGAAATTCATCTCGAAGCGAAGAGTTTTCTCTTTCTCGCGACAATAGCGGTGCTAATGATAGAGTGCAGATACGGGATTATCGTCTAATCGCATCATCACAGAGCGCATTAGTGACCTTCGACCTCGGTGCGGTGACGCCGCCCCCACGAGAGAAAGCATTGATACATTTCAATCGTCGGTGTTTGTCATTGCAGTCATGAAATTCCAGACCGATCCCTGTCAGCGCCGATTACCTCAACTGATTTCGCATTCCATTTCATCCGCCATCAGTATCGATATAACATGAAATCAGTGAAATCCACGATGTTGATAATTCAAAATGACAAAGGATATTTCTCCTATACAAAATCCACCAAATTTTGAGTTGGTTCTCGAGGTTTAAAAAATTCAAATGTTCAAATGTAATTATCCGAGTCTTCTTTCATCATCGTAGGATAACTTTTCGGACGAAATCCACAGCCGGCATCTCTAAACTTTAATTTCAGTTATGCGTAATTACATTACCGCCATGCCGAGGATATATTAATTAAAATCTCATGTTTAATTCAGAGAAATTGTATATTTAATCTTATAATCTGCTCTGTTCCCCGCGAATTAAAACCGCGCAAACATCGCTTATTTCAAACTCATCAAATATTTACCGCTTTATTGATTTAATATTAAAATCGGTTATGGCGCGCTATAAAATTGCTTTTTATTGTGAAGTTAATACTTTTTTTTTACTCTCTCGGTCTGTTTATTTTTTTAGTTCGAATATAATCCGCTTTAAAAACTCTCTCTCTCTTCATTTTTAAATTTCAATTAAAATTATTTTTTTATACTCCAGGGGCTTTGGTGAAAATAAAAATGGGACTAGTCAACAATAATAAAATATTAAAGGAATGTTAAAATTTTTAAAATTTTCAGAAGCTCAATGTGAAGATTCTACCAATTGATCAGTACTAACAATAAATTTTATCAATACGCCAATTAATTTGTTGTTGAATGAATTTTTGGTGAAGTAATTTAGTCGATTTAAATCAATTATTCAAGAAATTGGTTCATACTTAGCTGAGATCGTTACTTATTTAATTTTATTTCATTTATGACAAGTGTATTATTTAATGCAATTGACTTAATAAAGTTGTGGTATGTTCAGAATTGAAAGCTCACTTTTTATTGCATCATAGTATAAACAACATATTGGAATAACGTCACTAAAAATCTATTAAAAGCAGATTTGTTGAAAATTTCAATTCTTCCTGTCCTTCTCGGCACATTTCAAACAGCAACTTAACGCCTGCCGACTCGAATTCGGTAATATTTCTCGTCTGCTAAGCTTCTTCCAAACCTAATAATCTTAATAGAGTTTGTGTTACATGGAGTTATCTTGTTTCGTCGAAAAATCTACTTTAGAACTTTCCAACTTTGACCTGCGGTCACTTTTTCCTTCATCGAAAACATCTTTTTAAGATGTTTCTAATATTTCTCACCAATTTTATCATTCCAGATACGAGCTACTCCTATCATCCAGCCATACATGACGATACTTTCGTTCGAAGAAAACAACGAAGAAATAGAACGACTTTCACATTACAACAATTGGAAGAGTTGGAAAGCGCTTTTGCACAAACACATTATCCTGATGTCTTCACCAGAGAGGATCTAGCGATGAAGATCAATTTGACAGAAGCGAGAGTGCAGGTAAATTTAAAAACTTTTTTTGTGTGATTTTTCTGCTGCGCCGCCCCCTGTTGTTCAATCTGTAATTACAGCTCGTTTACTCGGCAAACCGCAACAGATGTTGTTCTTTGTGTTAACACAATGTTACAAGCGCATATCCAACCCCTTCTAGAGAAGCAAACATAGCAGGGGTGTCTAATCCCGTCTCGTCCCTGCCACCAAATGCTCTTCTCCTTTAATCAACCTGCATCAGGCAAAAAGGAATATAGTAGCAATTGTCGGTAACAAAATTAAGAAGTAGAGGAACATGGTGACGCCCTCTGATGGCGGCTGCAGCTAAAAGCTCACGTCAAACGAGCGGATTATTTATTTTAATATGATAAAACGTCTCGTAAGAGACAGCACTTTGCGCTGTTTTATGAAATCACTCAGGAAAATGTGTGATTAAAACGAATTTGATCTCGCGGAAAAGCCTCCTAAAGTAAATTTATGTTGAAAGTGTATTAGTTCCGGAAGCGCGCTTTAAAAGTTAAGTGGTCAGATTAACGTTCGTTTTATTATTTAACTTCATTAAACGATGGCGTCGGTTTCGCATGACCGACGTTAAAAAAACAAAATTCGAAAATGAAGATGATGTGACGAACAAGAAAAAATGTTATGTAGAGTTAGTTGGAAGATGTTCTAATTCGTACCTCATCATTCCATATGTTGTAGCCTGAAGTGGTGAACAAGTCCCTCTGTGAGCGTGTATTAGATTCCGGAGCAATTAGAGCTCGCTAATGAGCCTCTACGGACACAATTACACTCGTCAAATTCACAAGACCTTGTTGGCTTTGTGAATGGATGAGATATCGTACCTGCCGGAAGCAGGAAGTTCGTTGCCGTTGTTGAGAACTTGTCAATGTTTCAAGTAATGAGATTACCGCATATACAACATGTGTCCGAAATGTCGACTTAATCCCTCAGCTAATAAAAGCTTCGAATTCACGTCATAAACTAGTAATAAAATTAATACACAAACCCTTGAAGCACAACCCCACAATAGGGAGAAAAACGACTTTCAGTATATACAGGGTGTGGTATAACCAATCCAAAAACTCAACCTTCTTTTTGAAAAAATAATAAAACAAATGTGAGTGTTTCATTAGCCCCCCGTATAGGCGAGGGTTGTACAAAAAAGAAAAGTAAACAATACCGCCCGACCGATTATTCGATTTGCTTCTATATTATAGGTGCAATTCAAGGGTGGTGTAGTGTAATAGGATAAGCACCCTTATTATTTGTTCGGTCTCGTTATACGCTTGTTAGGGACAATAATGAGTGTTTGTGTGAGAATGAAAGGAAGTAAGAGCGTCTAATTGTCATGCATTGAAATATTATTTTGTTGGAAAGAGTAGAAAAGAGCGTAAATTTGATTTTTCGAAAAGGAACGTTAAACTCTGGAGACAGAAATGAAGACGGGATGGACACGTGGCCGCATTATAAAACACCAAACTCCCACGAGTCAATGTAAACGGGTCCGACATGTCCAGTGTCATATTACAGTCACTTACAGAGATGTCTTCTGATGTTTTATATATTTTTTAACGTATTGTGGGATAGTTTCTATGATGCCATAGGGAGAACTAGAGAGTCGAGAGTTGCGAGGCGTTTACTGATTTTTAAAATGGCCATTTTAACCAGACGAAAGTTCAGGTTTTAACATGGAAATAAAAAGAAAAAAATATTTTCTAGTCTCAATAGGTTTAATTAGTAAAAAGTCTGCCCAGCAAAGCCCCTTTCAAATTTTCTACGTCAGTAAACCCCGTCAACAAATCGAATTATGAATCAATTAAACATACACGTGTCAAAATTCTCTCTTCATTTAAATCCCAGAAAACAAACGAATTAAAGTGCACCCTCAATTAGTAACACGTGACCGCCTTCAAATCTCTCTCTCTCTTTTTCGTTTTTCATAGGTGTTAAGTCCTGTCTATCCAAGCGATAAATTCATGTCTGCCTTGTCCCTCGATCGCATAAATTCCGTCCACCCTTTGTAAACCGACACCCGATTGACATGAGAAATGTTATTGCGGAACTCTGAATTTGATTTCGATGTAAGATGATACTTTAACGATGATTAAGAATGAATATAAAATTAGCAATTATTACAATATCTCCAATATATTTTTTTTAGGTTTGGTTTCAAAACCGACGAGCTAAATGGCGTAAAGCAGAAAGACTTAAAGAAGAACAGCGAAAACGTGATGGTCAAGAAGTGGTTAAAAGGGACCAGGAAGAAACTAAAGAAGAGAAAGTGGAAGAAACAAGTTCGCCGGAAGTAATGACCGCTCCGGATGAAGAAATCGGGAGAGAATGTTCAAGTCGGAGTTCGGGGCGCGAGAGTCCTGAACAAGGACCTACAGAAACTTCACCTGATCCTTCTTCACCGCGAAGTCCAGCGGCTTCAGCCTCTTCGGAACCGCCGAGGACTGCACCACCACCTTTTTCGCACATGTTTCCCTTTGGAGAAAGGTTGGTATCAAAAATAATAAAATTCCAACTTTTCCAAAGTGTTATGATAATAGTAATTTGAAATTTGGCCGCTCATGTGACAGTTAGCCGACAAAGCAATTAAAACAGATGACATCAGATCTCTTTTAGATTGAAGATTTCTTTGTTGGAATTGATGAGTTAGTTAATTTTAAGTGCGTGATGTTATCAATTAACAAGTGTTTAAATTAATTATATAATAATTAGTCTACATGTTGTTAGATAATGGAGTGATGTTGGTTTCTTTAAATGGAGCCAATTGTTTTGACAAACAGTGATGACTGAAACCTCCGGTAACTTTCCAAAACTCTCGTGCATTTTAATTAGTAGCTGTAACGGCAGTAAGGCAATTAGTTGGAACGATGCCACTCTCCGACGCTAATTAATCGATGATGGCGCCGATGGCGTTAAGGCCTTATCAGAATAACCGTGTGTCAAAGAGATACATATGTATCCCCCTAATACGATGTCGTCCTCCCTCCATCCGCCATTTTGAAGCGCTCGCAGCGCTACAGGCGTCCCGGAACGATTTTTATCGGCCCTCGCGTATTGGACAGTTCAATTTAAAATATAATTTCTAACTTTCAAATATTAGCATTTCATATTTACTCTATTACATCACATGACGAAGTCATCTCTCCAGCTGCTTCTTCATCATGAATGTTTCATATTTTTCCGACGACTTTATTGAGCGACTCCACCTGCCGGCTATGTGACGAATTTAAATTGCATAAGCACACCCATCACGTTAAATAATTCTGAAATAAATCCACTCAAGCCGAGACCTTTGAATTGATCCGAAAATTCTGGACACATCCTAGCCAGATTTTCTCCACAGAAAAAAATAACTTTTAGGTAAAGAAAACCTTTAATTCGTTTCACAACAAAATTATCTTAATGAAAATATCACTGTCATTCCAACTCCCCTCTCTCTGAAATGTAAATGAGATGTTAGCCGCTTTTCTTTTTGTTTGAACGAATGGAAAATTCGTTTTATGATATTACGATCTTTATGTCTACTTGATGAATATTTAAGTTTCTCCTCTTGTCAGATCTTTGCTGCTCTCAGTGTTTTCGAGAGATGTAATATGGCACTTCACAGAAAGAATATAGAATTTATATGTTTTATAGATCCGCTTTATGCCGGGAAAATATAGTTTGGCCTCTCGTGGAACTTAAGGGGATACCGGTGCAAAATTCAAAACGATGATGCGTCTTTTCTCTTCTACACAGACATACACAAACTTCCTCTTCTACTTTTTATAGACGCTTGTTCTTCGGTGAGTTGCTCTTTTTAAACGTCACCTTGAGAGGTTTTCATGTTTTCTAAAGGAAAATATTAAATAATTCTTCTACTTAAGTGGAACAGAATAGAAAAATAAGTATCATAAATATGAAAACATAATTTACATTTAAGAGTTTTGTTTTATTTTATGAAAACAGAATTCCATGTACTTTTAGAATTTTCACATTATAATGGAAATTCTAACAGATACAGTCTAAGAGATATACTAATGTTCCAAGTTTATAGAGAATGATCTCTTTTTAAATTGATTAGAACAATGGTCAAGAATCAAAGAAAACATAACATCATTTTAGACTTCTTAAGTAATAAAGAAAAATTTTGCAAAAGCAAAACAAGCATCAAGCTGAAACTGTTTATTTGCATTTTTCATTAAAAACTGGAAATTTCAAAATCAAAATTTTTGAGATTGTTCTTATAGTTTTATCAAATGTGAATTGTTTTCTACTAATTACGAAAAACTTATCACTGAGTTTAGTGTATTCTATTCCAGGTGGCACTAGCAGTACCAGTTTCTGATTCATTCCAAAGTTCATTTGACTTTCAAAATAATTTGACAGACTTTACAAGTGCCCTAAATGTAATATTTTTCTTCCAAGCGAAAATAAAAAATTTCTTCTATAAATATTTAGTAAATTGTATATGGATGTCTTATTCTTCGTCCTAAAACCAAATCAAATTTTCAGTTGACAAATTATTCAATATGTTATTATATATTTCTTATTTGGTAGATGCAAAACTCTTCTTTGTGCTTTTAGAATGGTCCTAGTAAGATTTTTGTTTGCCTTATTTCTTATTTTTCATGTATATTGAAGTACACCGGTGTCTAAGTACTCAAGAAAAAAAATTGCTGATCGAAAAACGAAAGAATATCACCATTTTTGAGTTTTGAGAATGTTCATAGTCTAGATATCCAAATAAAAATTTTTTTTCCAATTTTCAAAATTCGAATCAATAAATTCTAAACTTAATAGGTATTAACTTCCTTTTTGGAATTTTATGGGTAATACTAAATATATCTGAGTATGAAATTATTAATTTCATTAACTCGGTGTCAAAGAAAACATTGGAAAAATTCTTTGATCTGCATCTCCACATATTCCAGTACTATAAAGAAATCTTATCTGATTGAATAATTTTTTTCATTGAAGAATTAATGCAATCATAATAAATTCCTTTATATCAGTCTAAACCTCCCCCTCAGCTTCTCATCTCCCCAATTAATTACCATCGTTAATCGTTCCAGCACGCTAATAGAAATTATTCTCAGTTTCCATCGCTATAATCGGTCGTAATGCACTGTTAATTTGTCGTGGTACCGGCATACATTTCCCAATTTGAATGTCACACATAGATCCGATGGGATGTTCCTCACTCATACACATTTACATCTACCTAACATTCATACAGCTGAAACGTTTCAATCTCGTTATTATGCAATTTGAATCGTTTAATATTACTAAGCTAAAGTGAGATAGCAATGATTTTTTTCTTCGACAATGCAATTCCAATTGATGTAAATGAAATGAACTAAATGATAATAAGTCGATCTATTTTCGTACTTGCCATACATTCGTTACAATTAAAGAATTCGTGTTGTGTGTCACAGAGCGCAAATATAATTTGCGAAGCAACGCTTTCAACGGGTCAAGTGTCAATTTGTGATATTTTAACATCGTTGTCCACTTTACCAAAGACGATGATGGTGTTTGTTGTTATGCTGAAGGAATCACGACACAAAAGGGTCCTTCGAGACGGATCGCTGAACAGATAATAATAACAAAGAGACGAATGGAGAGGAGTCGAGATTAGGGATGGAATGCGTTTAAGCGAAATTGTTTTTGACGGTAATAGAATTAAGAGTAGAGAGAACGTGTTGATGTTGCTAAAATTAGAGTGCAGCAGTTTTTATAGTGAAGAATTTGGTTGATAATAAATTCCAGATTTTTTGCGTTGCTAAACAAGTTACAAAACAATGGCATTTTTTTTATTAATAGACACGCAAGTGTCCACCAATTGGATCATATCTGATTAATTAACCTCATCATGCAGCTGGCCAAACCATCTCTAAGAATCTTTACGAATGACATTGTTAACTACATTAATAATTCTCGAATCTTAAAAAAAGTTCGCATTCAATCAAATTTAGAAGAAGTCGTAAAACCTGTGACCTTCATCTCCTTCCCAAATATTCCAACAGTAATGAAGGCCTCTTTGCGAATATTAACTATTAAGCAATTGTCTCTTATAAACACGCTTATTGGAATAATTTAATCAATATAAATTTAGCTCCTTGAAGTGGTTGCGCCATTGCAAATTATCCCTCATCATCAAAACAGTACACTCTCAAAAAGAGAAAAAATCGGCGTTTATAAAAGTGAAACATTTTCCTTTGTTATTTCCTTTCCCGTTTCCTTATTCAGGTGTGTGCAACAGAAAAGTTTTTCGCGATACGTTTAAAATTTCATTCGGAAAGGTACTCGCTATAGAGAAATTATATTGCAGCATCAAAAGAAATTACGGCACTCATTCCTCTTTGGTGCTGTTATAAAAATTAAATCAAATTTTCCTCAATAAAGTTTCCCGAATACAAGTTTGAGTTTCGTGTTGACCAGATGAATGTTCAACAATTTCCATTTATAAAACTTTTAGAACTATATAGAAAAATTGAGAAAATTTGATTAAAAAAGACGATTCGTTTTATCCATCGTCGTCTTAACAACACTTAAATAATTCAAGTCAGTTTTTATGGAGCCCGGAGTCGCACTTTGGATTCGGTTTATGAAATGGCTGCGGTGCTAAATTCTATTGCACTTTACATTATTTAAAACTTTAAAATGGAGAAGCCAAAATGGTAAGAACGTGCGGAATATCGGTAATTTTTAAACAAAAAAAAATGTAAATTCAGGCTTTGATAATTCTACAATCGTCTAATTAAGGTAATTGAAGAGCAAAATTTTAAATTTCTGAATGTTATCAAACAGTAGAGTTTTAATAAAAATCCACCCAAAAGTGGGCTGTTATAATCATCAACCCCCGCAGTAGGATCAAGGCTGATTTCGCAATGTTTATGATTACATTATACCTTGTATAAGCAGACTATAATAGGGAATTAAGGTAATTTAGTCGTGAGGCGGAAAATGAAGTTATAAAGATACGAACTCTCCTCAAAGGAGACGTTATTGTCTGTAGCTGCCATAATTTGGAATTTCGCTAATCAGATTTGATGTAGTCGCGTATTATTCCTTGCGTCTTTAATAGAAATGGATATAAGTCTGTCAACGCCGCAATGATATAACATCCTTAAGATTATCATATGAATATAATAGGAATCAAAACAGAAATTAACCTTTTCTATGAATTCATAAAATGACGTCATTCTTATGATTTAATCCGCCCCTTGGCCATCCATCACTGCTATTGTCTTTCGTCGAAAAGGTCAAAAACGTCGGAAACAGTCCCATAGACTTGACGACTTTCCGGACGCATGTGTGTGACTTCCGTTTGTCATTGACTTAACGGTAATCGGGCAAGCTTTAGTTGTTGCTGGTCTTCCAATATGCTACATTGAATCGCACCCCCTCAAAAATCGCGTAATGTAAATGGGAGGGTGGATCGACGACGTCATTAATGACGCTTTTTTCCGTTCTCTGCTTGTGTACACTTTGTAATTTCTGGGTTCTGTGGCGGTTTTTGGGGTGTTTAATTTCGGGATTGCTTTAAGCATTTTTTATTGTCCGCCAAGGGGTGAGTTAATAAAATGCCAAAAAAAGATGATGATTAATAGAAAAGAGATTAGTTTTGATATTTTTGGTAATTTTTATGCTAGAAACGTCATATTATCAATCATTTGTCTAAAGCTTCTTCAGAACGTCCTTTAACTTATTCAAAAGCCTCTCCACATCATAAATATGTCTATTATTTATTTAAATCGCGAAGGGTGGCTCCCGACTAATGGAAAATTAAAGGGCGAATTTAAAACGTTGTAAAAATCGCGTCCCTAGCATGGATTTGCAACCCCTGGAAAAAAATTATCCATATAGACAGAGAAAACAAGACGTCAAAAACAAGCATCATCCGTTGAGTGATTAGCTTCTGTACACTGTATTTCCCTTCAAGATACACATCGCACCTGAGGGCGGCGTCGGGGGCCGGAAACGAGCTTAACTCGACTGCGGTTAACAGAAACCCGGCTAACTTTGATCCGTGCCAGTCTGCTAATTAACTGATTAATTAATTGCACAGTCACTCTAATTCGATAGCTATTTATTTATGAGCAGCGGCATTAATGTAATTACTATAGGTGTTGTGGGAGGTAGGGTAGCATTGGCGGTACGACGGCGACTTAGTTGTGTATTGAAATCCATTTGCTGCTCAAGACGAAAATATATAAATAAATCAAAATGTCATATTTCTTATATTACATTTCCTCGATATGGAAGCTCTGTTTGACGTCTGTAATAATGTTTGCTGACATGTTTCTTCCAGTGTACTCCGCAAATCCGCCCCCAGTTAAAATGTTTAGACTTCAATTTACTTTAGAGTCTCCGAGGAGGGACTTTGGCTTATGTCTACAAATCATATCAACAAAGTATCCAGTCGGCCATAGACGAGGATCCATAAAAATACTGAAATACATTAATGCTCCTAAAAGGAAATCTACATTAAAAAATGTCCTAAAGTTACTAAAAAATAGACTGCAATTCAAAAAAAAATTGTAAACTCAATAGTATGGAAAATTTACACTCTGATCACTTTCTTTGATAAGAGCATCCCATAAAGGTAATACATGTTAGACTTATCGCCGCATATGTCTAGAATTAGCCTCAAACATAGACTTTGTACATAAAAATTTATTGACAATGAAAAAAAAAAATATTAAAAAAATGACAGATACGTTATCTTGAATTTTAAGCTTCTCCAACAACTGGAAATATTTTTCAAGATTATTGAGCAAATATTGAAAATATAAGCATTTATTTTAAATGAGAAAGTCATGGAGAGATAATATAAAATCTGGAATGTTTAGGATCACTGTAAGAACAATTTTTTTTACATTATTACAAATACTTTGAATTAACTGACTTTTACATAAAATTGGGCAAAAGTTGTGAAAATTAAAATTTATCCTAGCGACTAAATACTCAATTTTTTTTCTTATTGACTATTTCAAGCGGTGAAATTTGATAGAACTTATTTAGGAATTTCTATTTTTTTATGACATCAATGTGATTAAGTGAACATAAAGAATAATCAAAGTGAACTCTACAAAATATTCAAATTTCTTGTAATAAAAATTGTTGAAAATCTCTTCAGATAATTGCTAAAGTAAAGCTGGTTTTGTCTTCTCTGACAAAAGTAACAAAAATAAAAAAACAGGATCCCATCTAACGGTTTTTTTATTTCACCAATAAATCCGATCTTCCTGTTTATTAATAACACTTCCCAAATTAGGAATAATAATACAAATTTGATTTAAAAATATTATTTTATGGCCTAGTAATCAAAATCAAAAAATTTTTCATGCCAAGAACTTTAAAAATCAAAGACTGTTATTAATTATAATTCAACCAAAGTAGTTGTTTGGTTTTTTTTTTATTATTGTTATTACCTAGCTACCACAACATGTGTGAATTTCAGAGTTATTTACAAAGTGACATTTTGTTTTTTTCTGAAAATAATGACTACAAAACTGACTATGTATATGCGAGTTCACATAAAAAAAGAAGCTGAATCTGTAACACTTATTACCTACAAAATCCGCAATCCGGTATTAGAAGGCATATGAGGAATTGAAGAATTGGTGTGTGAATAACAATGCGAATAATGTCTAAACTGAGTATTTTCTAACCGCTTATCTTGAGGAAAACTCTAAGAAAAACAATTCTACAATTCTGTAACTTTCTGGTCTAAATACTCAATGTTAAAATCAACACTCATTATTAAAGACAAATCAGTATTGAAAGTTACTCAAAATTAATTGCCATTAAAAGTGTTTACTGGAACTTATGGTGACATTTGGATCACTTTTACACTTTTAGCATTATTTAATTTACTTGTTTGTTTATCAGAGACGAAATAGTATGAAGTTCTCTTTCAAGCCGAACTTTGGTTAGATGACAATGATGACATTTGAAAAAATCAATATCAATCAATGCTGCCATTCCACTATTTAGTGATCTTTTTTAACAACTGTCCAAAACGTCGTTTCTGTAAGGTCTAGGCCGGGAATTCGCTGTTTCCGGCAGATTTCGAGTTATGCAAAACCGTCAATAAAGGATAGAGGCATGAAAACTAAATTTCAAACTTTGAACACCCGCTCTTTCAGATTTTTAACAAATCTGCTACAATGCCTTTGTTTTTTCACGCAATAATTTGCTAGAAAATTTGCAGATATACAAATATTTTTTAGAGAAGCTCATAGTACTGAATCTAAATCATTCATAGTCCTTTTAAAATTTTTGTCATGAAAAAGTTTCTCAATTTGTAGAGCAACAAAAATCCCTTTATTTTTATATCAGACTATTTTAAAAATTTGTTTTTGAGTTTTTGAATAATCGTGTTTTATCTTATACGTAAATTTTATTTAAATAATATCTTTTAAAAAAGATGATAAAATATTTTAAGAGGTGATAAAATGGATCAAAACAAGCAGAAAAGTTTCAATAAACATGGGTCCGTAAAGCAACAGTTTCGGAGATACAGAAAGTTACTCATTTTGTAATCATTTATTGCTTACTTATCAAATACAAACTGACAAAAAAATAAATAAATAGATGATATTCGAACATTTTCTAAATCCCCTTCGTTTGCTCGAATTTGTTGAGTATTTGAATCAATTTTTTCTGCAACTCCTATAGCCTTTTCACATTTACAGAACCATAGAAAAAATATCCCGAAAAATTTAATTCAACTAATTAACTCCTTAAAAATCTTAACCACCTTTTTTGAACAACCTGTTTAGTCACTAGCATTTGAAAATTTTAATTTTTCAAGAATTTAATAACCTAAATTTTCCTATTGTCAATATTCAACTTATCAATCTCTACATCAAAAAGTGGCTAGTTGAATATTTTTCAGCACGTACTCAAAGTGGATGAATCATAAGTTTTTAAATGTTTTTTTTCTTGCAAGGTACTTAAATTCCTAATCTATCGAAGATAAATCTCCAAAAGTCTATCTACAAACAATATCAGAATTATAACAATAGAAAGAACCAATTGCTAAATTTTGCCGTAATGTAAGAGACTAACAATATTATCTGAAACATACGTCGGCATTAAGTTTCAACGTTAATATAATTCAGCAAACTGCCTTCGTAGCATTATTTAATATAATATGTGACATTTGAGAAGATTCCTTCTACACAATTACATCCATTGCTAAAGCGAATGCATTTGCGTAAATGCTTCAGACAGCTTAATTTACTACACTAACATATTAATTGGATCCCTTTACGTTGAGCTTACTTACGGTGTTACGCTATCTTCCGGAAGCGACCATTCTGGCTTTTCACAGTTTCATGCCTCAAGACAAGATGATAGAGACAAAAAAATACATTTCGTTATCGTCAGTCATCTTGTGATGGGGCCCGTTGCTGGCCCCAAAGGGCTATACTTAATGAGAGGATTTGCAATGCATTGGTTGGTCAAAGCAAATGCCCGGACTAGAGCGGCTTAATTGAATTTGATATAGTTTGCATTAATTGCTACATCATGTATCATAATCAGAGATACACATCCTATTTCCATTTCCAAATTATATCACCAACGGACCCGAGGCTTAATGTAGGCTTTTCAATTTGCTGCTGGATTATTTATCAAATTCATTCACATTTCATTAACGAAAATGCGCGTATATACCACGTTCAGGCTAATTATATGGATAATTAATGGTTACTGTTATTCCGGACCAAGCAAATTTGCTAATTACGCAAACTATTCATTAAGTCTTCGAAAAGTAGACTATGAGATTAACGATAACTTTTCTTTTCAGTGCAACTGGTTTTCGCCCAGTCCTCGACGGCAGTGCCCCTCGCAACACGCCGCCACTCTTTTTTCCTCCTCATTTGGCCTCTCATATATCATCGCAATTTTCGCCGCCTCTCTTTCCAACTTTAAAAGGTAAGATCTGAAAAAAATCCCTCAACGATTTATTATAAAACCCTCGTCCTAATCGAGTTTGTAGCAACTTCGCCACCTCCACATATCGAATTTAAAGTTGATCGCGATCTCAGGTGCAAAGTGGCGGCAAATTGGTCCATAACGAGTGCCTAAGTGAATAAAGAGGCGGCGAGGTGTGCCTCAAAACAAATTATGAAAGAGAACAACTCGATTGAAATTTTTGTGACTTTCACAGGTTTTCCCGGCTTATGCTCGTGCTGTCCCATTAAACCAATGGCTGGTCTGCTGCCATCTAGTGACGGCTCACAGATTTCGCCTTCTGGTGGCGACCAACGGTCGTCTAGTGTAGCCGAATTGCGCAGGAAAGCGCAGGAACATTCAGCTGCTCTTTTACAGAGTTTACAACACGTGGCGAGTTTTCAACAAGCGGCAGGATTAGCAGGAGGATTGAATTTCCCGCTATTACCACCTCTTACATTACAAGCGTTGAATAGAAAACATGAAATGCCAGAAACGACGACCAATAATAAAGAACCAACAACGTAGATGTGATGGTGAAGAAATTTCGTACTTAGAATGAAAACTTTTGGAAGTTGAAAACACCAAGAGTTCGGATAGATTTAAACAAAACATTTTAGTTGTTTGTTAGGTTTTTGGATGGGCCCAGATGGTTATTGTTTTGGTGGATGTTACCAAGTAGTGCAAAAATAGTTACAAAGTGTATAAGTACGTACTTTCAATTTTACTTTCCAGATTTTCATATTGTAATAATTTACAGCAATAAATTTTACGATGTATTTGTCTTGCACAAAAATAGAGAAAATGTTAACAGATATTATTTCAATTGTAATTTGTCAAATGTATGTATTTATACACCAATAAATAAAAACATGCTTCAAAAGCAATGTGAAATTTTTTTGTATAAATAAGTTAAACGAGTAAAAAGTTATATTGTTAAACTAAAATAAAAAAAAAATTGAGATAAAAACTTGCGCTTGAGATTAGGACTATAAAAGATTCGTGTAACAATTTGTAATAAATATAAACTGATAAATGCCTTCACCAAAAACTAAAAAAAAAAAATTCAGATTCTGCTCCAACAAATGTAATTATTAATTTACTTAGTTGTCGTCAATTATAATATTCTTCTTGTTTGGTTGAGAATCAAACATTGTCATAATTAACATTGAAAAATTTTTCAAAAATTAGAGTCTAAAAATAAATTACTATGGTTAGCCCGGCGCCTCCACCAAATTTCAAACTTTTTTTTCCTCTATTAGCATGGCTTTTTCGATAGTTCAAAATTTTATTAAAAAATGTTGAAGCATAAGAACATAAAATACATTTTATGCTTAAAATTTCAAAACCGACAAATATTCACAGCGATAGTAGTAAACTGTATTTAGAATTCAAATATTAATTAGATATTATATTTTCGCAACAAAAGTTGATAAAAATCTAAGCAACAAGATTTAAATACAATTTAATTCCATAATTTCTTTTTTTTTTTTTAATTGCGATTTTGTCTCAAACAATGAGACAGAATTAGCGATTAATAAAGGCAACTGACCATCTGCCCCCATTTCAAGCCCCCCTAAGCAATAGCTGTACATATAGTTGTAGTCTACACTTAATAAAAATATTGTGATGTGATTTAGTTGATATTCCAAATAAAAATGTGTACCATTACAACCCTGTCCCGATTATATCTAACTATATGAAAAAAATGTATAAACAATATATAGTGTGTTCAATAAACATCCAAAAGTCGAATTTTTACACTTTCATTTACTTTTCAAAAAACACCCCGGCGGCGGTAACCCCATTGTATTTTGTGAGGATAGCAAAAGCTCCGCCTTTTTCTTCTCAACCAATCATCGTCCTCGATTCCAAGCCATCGATCACGTCGCGACGCCTATCGCAGGGGCGGCAAACACCTTCGACTTTTCTGACGTTTCGGATGATTTCGATGAATCACGTGGACTAAATGCCGCCACCGTTGACTTATGGATGCAATTGTGAAATTAGATCGCTGTACCTGGGCTCCAGTGTAGCCAACCTCTCACTAATGGAATTGGTTGATGATGCTGTTTGTTGGCGTAATTTATGGTTATTAATATCTATGATATTTCGGATTAATTACGGAAGTAGAGGGGCGGCAATAGTGGTGAAATGAGATCGTAAATTTATACATTCTTAGTGTAATTGTTTCGGTGCTTTCTTACAACTTACTTTACACATCTGAGCTCACAAACACACTGTCTGACGTAATAAAGATGAAAATGTTAAGTTTTTGGAGTTTGCAAATGGAAACGCAAAACAAAGAGCAATTAGTAAAATTGAGAGATAGGCAAAAAAGATGTAAAAACCAAGATTGAGAGTTATGAATCATAAAAAATAACAATAACAATATCAATAATTTTTTGTGATAAAATCAAAATTATGACAATTTTCAATATTTGTTTTTTATCGAGAAAAAGTTATAGACATTATATTATAATTAAACGAGTGCTGATTGTATTTTTGATAAAAACTAAGATTTTCAAAACAATCGGATGTTTTTGAGTTCGTTAGAGGTAACAAGATAACAACAAACATTTTCAATAACTAGACTCTCACTGATTGTGAGTCATTAGAAACATCAATTCCAATCACTTTCAAAGAACACGTACTGATAGTGATTATTTAATTTTTTTGCTTTTTTACATCAATTTATTTTAAGTTTGAAGAATAGACTAGAATACATTGTTAGTTAAAAAATTCGATTTATTCAAATTGGTTTTATGCCTGTTACATTATTTTATAACTTGAAAAAAATAAAATTTTCGAACTTCCAAGAATCACTTTTCATTCAAAGCCGTCATGAAACAATAATAACGCTACTTTATTTGTTGTTTTATTGACACTATTTATTTACTGGCATTAAAAAACAAATTTTATATGATTGTTGATAAGTGATTTGTCATTTTAGTATCATTTTCCTGTATTCTGTACGATTAACTTTTGATACAGTAATAAATTTATTTATTGCAGCAATTTGAAAAAGCATAAAATTTTATGGTTGAACTTCAACCGATTAAAGTTTGGTGTGGAAATTGATGTTTAAAATAAAAAAAAGATTAAATAGTGAATTAAATAAATAAAATTTCAAAAAGCCAAATCATTAATAGAATCGAAAGAAAAAAAGATTTAGTGTTAAAAATTTAGAAAAAAATAAAACCTGAAGATTAAAATTTTTGGAAATTCAAGGATCTGAGAAAACTATAGAATCAAGTGCAAGAATTTTCAACTTGAAGTTAGAAATTGTCAACTGTAAAACGACCCAAAAGTTTATACGTAATTAGTTACGAAAAGGCTGATTTTGTATAACGAACACAAAGTTTGCCAAAACGAGCGAGTTTGCAAATTGTGTGAGTTATACAATACTAGGCTATTTTGTAACATATTACGTACAAAATTTTTCCTTATTCCTTCAAATTTTTCGTTTTGGCATTATATCTTAACTGACATTGATTTTGACATTTTACAGCGTTGCAAAGTTCTTACGTTCTCACTTCTGAACATAGACATCACTAGTTGCTATCGATTTTTGAAAATTTCTCAGTCAGAAAAAAAATTAAAATGAGTTCTGATTCCGATGTTATTCCTTCAGAAATAGAAGAAAGGACAAATCTAGCAATAGGTGCATTAATACCGGAAAAGTCAAGGCAGAGTTATGAAGTGGTGTATCAGAAATCGATAGTTAGTGTGAGCAAAAGAATATTGAACATATCAATGAGAAAGTTTTATTGGCGTATTTTGATTCCTTAAAATCGATGAAAGCATCTACAGTCTGGTCTATTTATTTGATTTTGAGAGCCGAATTGAGCGTTAAAAAAATATCAATATCGAAAAATACTCAACTTTACTAGCGTTATTGAAAAGACTCTGTTGGCTATCATGCAAAAAAATTTGCAGTCTTAACAAAAGAAAATTTTGGAACCTTTTTAAAGAAAGCTGATGATGCACAATTTTTATTTGCAATGGTATGATTGTTTTCACGTGAATAACATGTTGAAAAAAAATGTTCCAGGTAGCGATGATAATCGGAATTTCAGATGCTTGTAGAAAATCTGAATTATTGAATTTAAGAACAGTGGATGTAATAAAAGAATAAGAATTCTATAAAATCACCATCCCTGAACTTAAAACACATGTAGTTAGACAGTTTGTGGTAATGCCAGGAAGCATTTCTGGGATAAATTTGGTTGATTTCGTTCGTAAATATATCGATTTACGGCCCCAAATTGTAAAACATAATCGTTTTTTTATTAAATATGCAAAAGGAAAGTGTGGAATACAGCTAGTGGGAATTAATACATTTGGAAATTTACCAAAACAAATAGCTAACTATCTAAATTTACAAAATCCTTCTTTACTGCTTCCGCAGATCGTCAGCATCTTTACTTGCAGATTCTGAGGCCGATATATTGAAAATAAAGCAGCTTGGGGGCTGGAAGTCCAACACTGTTGCGGAGGGTTATATCGAAAATTCGCTCGTAAACAAAAAGATAGCTGGCAGAATTTTTGGAGAATCTTCGAATATAGTACAAGAAAATGCTGAAAGACTTGGCGAGAATTTAGTGAATAACGAAACAAATGTCTTTTTGAGTGTAGTAAACATTTAAAAACCTTCGCCTTCTGTTCAATTTAGCAATTGCTCTTTTGGTAATGTGGTTTTTAATCTTTCTAAACAATAATTTTTATTGGACATGTTATCGTATTAAAAAAATGTGTAAAAAATGAATGTGTAGAATAAATATTCGATTTCTCTCAGATTTTATACTGTTGATGGTTGAATAAGTATCGCGAGTTGTGTAATATGTACTTTAAGTAACTAGTTATGTAACGAAACTTGTCAACTACATAGTGACGATTACGTAAAAACTGATAGTACATAACGCCAAAAGTTGACGTAAAGTCTGACCTTTCATGACGAAATTAGGAAAACATAACTATAAAAACGAGAATTTGAAAAACTGAAAAAATTGAGGAAACTAAAAAATCTAGTCGATAAAAAATTCACAGAAACAAGCAAAACCAAAAGAAATTATCAATCTAACAAACATGCAAAATTCACCTGAACAATGAGCTGTACTTCCTTGTAGGTTTTCTGTTAAAAGAATTTACATTCGAAAAAATAAGTTTTAAATCAGACAGATACTAATCGGGGAGATAAGACTACGTGACAGATTATAAATTTTAAGACACATCAATAGCTAAACGAAAAGATAATTATTGCAACTTAACCTAATCTTGAATGTACAATTTCAAAAATTTCCGTTTTGTTTTAATCTTAATTTTCCAATGAAATAGAATTGATATTTTTGTGTTCTTTTACTCAAAATAACAAAAAGATAGCGTACAAAAAATGCAGATATCCGATGGAAAAAAAATGTTCGTAAATCTACTGTATATTTTACTATATCACTAAGAACAAAGACAATGTTTGCCTAAAATTGTTATCCTCAACGATCAAAACTAAAACTGGAACTAAAAAAACATGAAATCATAAATTTCCATTATCACTTTGTTACTAACATTTATGAAAAGTGTTTCATATGAGAACGAGCTTAAACCAAAATAGCAATTTCGTAATGTAAACTAAACATAATTATAGCAACCAGCAGAGTCCCGGAATATATAAATTTCACTTAAAAATGTCCAGCAGAAAAATAACGTAATTTCGTTGGAACCAAACACCATTAAAAATAATTTTTCACTTACCTCGACATTCTTCAGAACAGGAAACAGGAAAAACAGGAGAGGATAATTCGAGATATAAACAACAATAATATTCTTGTAACTGGAAATTTTAATTTTCATTTCAAACTAGCGATTTTAATCTTTTTTCGAACTGCATTGTTATAACCTTCTTTATATTGAAACCAAATGTCGTTTTTCGGATCGATAGTCGTTTTTCCTGTAAAGAGAAAAATTATTTAAACTTAATCACAATTAACAACGGTTCAAGATTAATTAATACATTTAGACGGTTTTGATTGAAGAGGGCCAATGAAATTGCGAAACTGTAGAGTAATTACGTCGTTTGCTGAAGCGGTAATTTATTGGTAATGATGTCTGTAATTGCTTAGGAATCGGAGTCGCCTTCTGGCCCGGATTCAACCGCACACTATTAGCTTATTGTTTGCCAACGAAAATTACAATTTAGATTATTACTGTTTGAATTGTTAGCGCGGATGATAGAATATAAGGGCGGATTTGGAGGGAGAGGATTACCCACCTGATGATAAGCATTTCTTTGAAACAGTCCGACCAAAAAAATCCTTGACAATCGCCTGTAAAAAAAAACGAAACATAAGTTAATAACCATTTATAATGCATTCTAAGAAATGAATTGATAAATAATAAAACGATTTTCCCAATTTTTCTCTGATTATGAGTTCGCCTGATAAAATGCGGACAAAGCCGTTTTTCATGATAAAAGTTTCCAGTCGAAAAATCCCATCCAAATTGCAATTTTCCTGGACTAAGTTTGACCATAGTTGGCATTCTTTATGATTGGATTTAGAGAAAAATTGCGATTTGGAAAATCGTTTAGTCAAGTTTCGATATAGATAATGATGAAAAAGCGACGGACTTCTGGATATTAGTTGAATGCAACACAAGTCGCTTAATACTATTCCCAAACGATATCACCGTCGTAATGAAAGATGACCCGGCTAGATTGGAAGCTTAACGTTATGCTGGAAATGGGAAAACTGCTTGCTGATAGCCCATTTTCACTGTGATTCCATTGTTTGTCAGATTACTTAGATCCCAAAGCGCAAGCGGCTTAAAGACGAACACATTTATCAACGTTAGAGAAAAATACGTTTGCGTTTAGGTTACGGTAATATTTAAGTAAATTCTTTGTGTCAGATGTATTTAAAAAAAAAAAAAAAAGAATGTAATCAAAAGTAGACATCGCAAATTAAGGATGAATCATCCATTATATTTCAACAATAATAAAAGAATATCATCGATTTAAATCAAAACGAATGTTATCAACACTTGAATAGTTTATTTCTGAGTGGTGGAAAGCACTTGAGATTTACTATAAAAACTTGGAAAAAAAATGTAGACACCAGAGCAATCATCTCCACGATGAAGACTCAAACAATATTTCTACTGATTGCCTTGGCATTAGTGCCAGGTAAGATATACAAACCATCGAGAAAAACTAATAATTTATAATTATTTTCAGGGTTGCAATCAAGATCTCTTACAAACTTATCAACAGTAAATAGAAATGGAGTGAATTTTCCAGTAGAAATATCTGGACCTCCATCGCCAGACTCTGGTGAAGAACCTGGCCCACCACCACCGGGACCTCCACCACCAGGTCCCCCACCACCGCCAGGTCCACCAAGACCTGACTCTGGTGAAGAGCCTGGACCTCCTCCACCACCAGATTCTGGTGAAGAACCCGGCCCACCACCACCAGGCCCTCCACCACCGCCAGGACCCCCAAGACCAGACTCTGGAGAAGAACCTGGACCACCACCGCCACCAGGGCCTCCACCACCAGATTCCGATGAAGAACCAGGACCTCCTCCGCCACCAGATTCTGATGAAGAACCTGGCCCACCACCACCAGGTCCTCCAACACCACCAGGTCCACCACCACCACCTGGCCCTCCACCACCACCCGGCCCACCACCACCGCCAGGTCCCCCACCACAGCCTGGTCCACCACCACCACCTGGCCCTCCACCACCTCCCGGCCCACCACCACCACCAGGACCTCCACCACCACCCGGTCCACCTCCACAACCCGGCCCACCACCACCACCAGGACCTCCACCACCTCCTGGCCCACCACCACCACCAGGTCCTCCTCCACCACCAGGACCTCCACCACAACCCGGTCCACCACCACCACCCGGCCCACCACCACCACCAGGGCCTCCACCGCCACCAGGTCCTCCACCACCACCAGGACCTCCACCACCTCCCGGCCCACCACCACCACCAGGTCCTCCACCACCACCCGGCCCACCACCACCACCAGGTCCTCCACCACAACCCGGTCCACCACCACCACCCGGCCCACCACCACCACCAGGACCTCCACCACCACCAGGACCTCCACCACCTCCTGGCCCACCACCACCACCCGGCCCACCACCACCACCAGGACCTCCACCACCTCCTGGCCCACCACCACCACCAGGACCTCCACCACCACCAGGACCTCCACCACAACCCGGTCCACCACCACCACCCGGCCCTCCACCACCACCCGGTCCACCACCACCACCGGGCCCAGACAACAAACCATCACTTTAATTATGCAAAGTAGATCATGATTTAGAGAAATTAAATTAAATGCTTAAAAAGTTTGAGTTTTTTTTCCAATATTCTTTATTTACAATAAATTTAAGAAGTTTATACTATTTCACGACTCGTTTTCGTAGTTCATCCACTCTCAAATTTCTCTTCAAAAATTTATGCTCAATTAGTTTTTCATGACTCCATATTAATGGTTTTGTTTGAATCAAAATCGGCTGGGAACATCGAAATCCCAGCCTAGGCCTTACAAAGTAATATTTGTCAACCAAATAAGCTTTGACTTACTTGTACTTGTACTTTCCAATTTTATCTTTAAACAAATGTAATCTTGATGTAGTCGTAAGTTCTAATTGAAACATTTACAAAAATCTTAACTAATGTGATTGCTTTTTAGGATAGGTATAATTGTTGGAAAATGAGATTTTTTTACGTTCAAGCTAGTCAGTATGGAAAATATTGTGCATCACACGTTGTGAGTGCTCGTATTGCATCGCCTCGGCTGCGTAATGTCACTCACACTCACAAAACATAATTTTCCGGCCTAGTGGTCCAAATAACTATTGCAACTTAAATGAAATGTCACTTAGAACCATAGAAACAAATAGTTATAGTAATTGATAATAAACAGCAAAAAGTTTAAGAAAGTTGTTATAAAAAAATACCTTCTAGTGTTATTTGTTAATAGAATGAAATAAATAAAAAAAAAATAATAACAGACTGATCAGAAAACTTGTATGATAATTTCGAAAACATTTATATACAATATGTCCCTAGATTGAGTTTACAAGACGGTCAAAACCGTAGAGGAAAAATATTTTTTGCTTGTTCTGAAACTAGTAAATCGGTAATTAAAACTTCATTATCCTAGCTCAGTAGAAAGAGAATTTTATGTTTTTCTAGACTCTTTTTATCATGTAGGCAAGCTTGATTTGCTCAAATCTGGTTTCGACAATTCTGCAACAGTTTACCGTCTTGAACGTTCAGAAAATATTGTCTGAGGACGAAAGAATCTACTTGACTCAGTATTTTGGTATGGATGAGCAAAGTTATGGTTGTTCTACTAAAAGATTCAATGATGATTTTTATTTGTCAAAATGACATGGTTCTCAAAACAAAATAAAACCGACGATGTGATAAGGTTCAAAGAACAGAGGAATGTCCAAAATCAAGAGAAAAAACTTTTTTACTGTGTTAGAATACCGAAGTTGTAATTACAGATTTGCAGTTTTTAGAAAAAGTAAAAAATGTTTTTCTTTCACAGTTTTAGCGTAAAATAAAAGATTTTTTTTTCTTGAAAACTCAACCCGGGAACATACTAAGTTACATTTCAATTCTACGACTGCATTTCTGTTTCTTCTGATAGAAAATGCAGAATAAGAACAATTGACTGTATACAGTACCAATAAATTTCTCATATGTGAATGCTTGATAGTTTGTTAAAAAAATGCCAAAATAAATAATGTTAAACACTCGAAAATTTTTAACATACCATTTTCTGTTAATTTCATTGTGAGTCAAATTTTTCTAGAAACACATTAACGACAAAAAAAGATAACAATAATAATAATAATAATGTTTTCATTAAAATTACATTTGAAGATAATAATCGGTGATTATTTACAATCAATACATCTACATTATTCAAAAGCTGTCAAATAAAGACCGATTGATTTATTTATATTTAATAACAGTGGATTAAAATTTTATATATAAGTTGACTTTTTCACGAAGAAAATAAAAAATTAGAACAAACAAATTCAAAGCAAAGAGGATGAAACTATTACTTGTTACTATTGCACTGGCGTTTGCGCCAGGTGAGTATTTTAATTTGATTAAATTTTTGAGAAAAATGTCTATGTGTTCTTCTGATATCAAGGAATGGAATTGAAGTCAGTATTGCTACTGAAGCCGGTGCCAATCGCTCCCGGAATTAAACCACAACCTGTCCCAGAAATAGAAACCCCAGAGATTGAAATAAACCCAGTTCCCATTGCTCCAGGTGTCAAACCGCAACCAGCTGTACCAATTGTGCCAGGAATCAAGCCACAACCTATCCCAGAAATAGAAACTCCAGAGATTGAAATCAACCCAGTACCAATTGCTCCAGGTGTCAAACCACAACCAGCTGTACCAATTGTGCCAGGAATCAAGCCACAACCTATCCCAGAAATAGAAACCCCAGAGATTGAAATAAACCCAGTTCCCATTGCTCCAGGTGTCAAACCGCAACCAGCTGTACCAATTGTGCCAGGAATCAAGCCACAACCTATCCCAGAAATAGAAACTCCAGAGATTGAAATCAACCCAGTACCAATTGCTCCAGGTGTCAAACCACAACCAGCTGTACCAATTGTGCCAGGAATCAAGCCACAACCTGTCCCAGAAATAGAAACTCCCGAAATAGAAATTAACCCAGTACCAATTGCTCCAGGTGTCAAACCACAACCAGCTGTACCAATTGTGCCAGGAATCAAGCCACAACCTGTCCCAGAAATAGAAACTCCAGAGATTGAAGTCAACCCAGTTCCTATTGCTCCAGGTGTCAAACCACAACCAGCTGTACCAATTGTGCCAGGAATCAAGCCACAACCTGTCCCAGAAATAGAAACTCCAGAGATTGAAATCAACCCAGTTCCCATTGCTCCAGGTGTCAAACCACAACCAGCTGTACCAATTGTGCCAGGAATCAAGCCACAACCTGTCCCAGAAATAGAAACTCCCGAAATAGAAATTAACCCAGTTCCCATTGCTCCAGGTGTCAAACCGCAACCATCTGTACCAATTGTGCCAGGAATCAAGCCACAACCTGTCCCAGAAATAGAAACTCCCGAAATAGAAATTAACCCAGTTCCCATTGCTCCAGGTGTCAAACCGCAACCATCTGTACCAATTGTGCCAGGAATCAAGCCACAACCTATCCCAGAAATAGAAACTCCAGAGATTGAAATCAACCCAGTACCAATTGCTCCAGGTGTCAAACCACAACCAGCTGTACCAATTGTGCCAGGAATCAAGCCACAACCTGTCCCAGAAATAGAAACTCCAGAGATTGAAATCAACCCAGTACCAATTGCTCCAGGTATCAAACCACAACCAGCTGTACCAATTGTGCCAGGAATCAAGCCACAACCTATCCCAGAAATAGAAACTCCAGAGATTGAAATCAACCCAGTACCAATTGCTCCAGGTGTCAAACCACAACCAGCTGTACCAATTGTGCCAGGAATCAAGCCACAACCTGTCCCAGAAATAGAAACTCCAGAGATTGAAATCAACCCAGTACCAATTGCTCCAGGTGTCAAACCACAACCAGCTGTACCAATTGTGCCAGGAATCAAGCCACAACCTGTCCCAGAAATAGAAACTCCAGAGATTGAAATCAACCCAGTACCAATTGCTCCAGGTGTCAAACCACAACCAGCTGTACCAATAGCACCTGGAATAAAACCACAGCCTAAGCCAGAAATACAAATTCCATTAATTAAATTTTAAAACGATTTATAATTAGAATTCTAATGTGAGGTAATGGTATTATACTATATTCAATAATAGGTATTAAAACTCCGTAGAATATACGTGTTTTGATTTTATGCACACAATTTTTTTATTGCTTCCAATTTTAATAAATGTTTCAACAACTAGAATCATAACAAACAATCGTGAATAATGACAAAATGCATAAATGGATATGCAGCCACCACACAAATATGTTCACTCAAGTGTTTTAAAAAATGGTTTGAGGATTGTTCTAGAGACTTGCAATACAGAATTAAAATGAATGAAAAAGAAACACAGACAAGTACCAATTTCTTCCTTAAGATTGGGAAATCAATTTACTGATTTCAGTAAATTAATCAAAACAACAAAATTCAATATTCAAATTTTAACACTCTTAAAAAGAATTCTCCCAGCTGATTTCCTGTTTTCTTGGTCTGACAAACAGCATCTGCTTACCAGACTTCAAAGATTTACTATAATTCTACTAACTAATTTATTCTATATGTAATTCTAAAACTTCTGCTAATTCTTTTCATACCTATGTCTCATGATAGTCTTAATACTCATTTCAGCTCAACTTGTACAGGATATAAAAAGTTTTCAGTTTTAGCGTAAATGAACTAAGAAACAAAAAATTAACAAGTTCACTTGGCATATAAACAGCGTAAAAAAATATTGTAAAAAAAGCATGATTTGACAAGGTTTCAAAAAATACATAAAATTTTCATGTTAATGAAATAATAAGTTTGAAATAGTACATTATGATATAAGGGCACAATCAAATCTTTCAGGGTTAAGTGCTAGAATGACGGTTATGCTCAAATATCATACGCTTTTTTAATGTTGATTGTGAAAATTAGATTAAAGCCCGAAACAAATTTCTTTCCTTTGAAATCAGTAGGTACGTTGTGATGGAGATAATATGTCTATAAGATCTTTATTCTGAACCGTACAGCTTATTGCTTAGTTACCACGTTTTATAAGCATATGTACTAATAAGACTCGATTTTATACGCTTTTCAGGACCGGTTGTACAGACGCCAGACAGTTTGATCTGCGTTTCCGCAACAGGCCCTTAGTGACAAAATTTTATTTATTTATCACATGATAGTCATGATGACAAAATCTTGTGAAAAATCATAGCATCCATAAAATAATATGTTATTTTAATTTTGCGTTCTTCTTGTCAATGACCGTTCATATGATCTGTCAAATAAGAAAAATAGTATCTTATTATTTAACACATGAGAAATCATATGACAAATTACCTTAAGATTGACTAATTGTTTTAAATTCAATTTTGCAAAAAAAATATTTATTTACTTATATTTTTGTATGACATAGGCGGTATTCACCATATTTGATTTTTATTTTTAATTATTTTGACACTATGAATTGAGAAATTGGTATGTTAAGAAAGACGGTTTACCATAATTCTAGATAATGTAAAAGTCTTATTTTTTCTAGATAATAATAAACATAAGGAAGTCTGAATTTGGGTATTCTTCCTATCTACATATAATTTGATTAAACACCTGCAGAAAATTTTTTAATCCACCCAATCATTGAATTACGATGCGGTAATAAATTTATACAAGCCATTCAAACAAAAGTCTGCTTAGTTTTATTACTTATTTATCAATTTACTTTTTTAAAGCCTTTTTCCGGATTCCATTTCACACATTCAATATAAAAGCAACAAAAATGTTCAATCACAATACAGTTTGTCTATTGTAACAATACAAAGATGAAAGTAATAGTGATCTTGATATCGCTCGCTTTAGCGCCAGGTAACAAAAACACATACTAAAAAAATTGATTTTAATTTTCTGGTATAGGAATTCAGTCGCGAACACTATTGCGACCAGGAATAATTTACAACCCACTTCCAATTGCACCAGGAATCAAACCAATACCAATCACAGAAATCGAAACGCCAGAAATCGAAGTTAACCCTGTGCCAATCCAACCAGGAGTAAAACCAGTCCCACTCCCAGAAATTGAAATACCAGAAATCGATGTTAACCCTGTACCAATCCAACCAGGAGTAAAACCAGTCCCAGTTCCAATACAACCAGGAGTGAAACCTGTCCCACTTCCAGAGATCGAAACACCAGAAATCGAAATCGATCCTGTACCAATCCAACCAGGAGTCAAACCTCTCCCAGTTCCTGTACAGCCAGGCGTTAAACCACTCCCTCTCCCAGTTCCAGAAGAACAAGAAGTAGCACCAATTCAACCAGGAATTAAACCTGTACCACTCCCAGAGATTGAGACGCCAGAAATCGAAATCGACCCTGTACCAATCCAACCAGGAGTCAAACCTCTCCCAGTTCCTGTACAACCAGGAGTCAAACCTCTCCCAATCCCAGTTCAACCAGGAGTTAAACCACTTCCCCTCCCAGTTCCAGAAGAAGAAGTTGTAGCACCAATCCAACCAGGAATAAAACCTGTACCACTCCCAGAGATAGAGACGCCAGAAATCGAAGTCGACCCAGTACCAATTCAACCAGGAGTAAAACCCGTCCCGCTTCCAGAGATCGAAACACCAGAAATCGAAATCGACCCTGTACCAATCCAACCAGGAGTCAAACCTCTCCCAATCCCAGTTCAACCAGGAGTTAAACCACTCCCTCTCCCAGTTCCAGAAGAAGAAGTTGTAGCACCAATCCAACCAGGAATAAAACCTGTACCACTCCCAGAGATTGAGACGCCAGAAATCGAAGTCGACCCAGTACCAATTCAACCAGGAGTAAAACCCGTCCCGCTTCCAGAAATCGAAACACCAGAAATCGAAATCGACCCTGTACCAATCCAACCAGGAGTCAAACCTCTTCCAATCCCAGTTCAACCAGGAGTTAAACCACTCCCTCTCCCAGTTCCAGAAGAACAAGAAGTAGCACCAATTCAACCAGGAGTAAAACCCGTCCCACTTCCAGAGATCGAAACACCAGAAATCGAAATCGACCCTGTACCAATCCAACCAGGAGTCAAACCTCTTCCAATCCCAGTTCAACCAGGAGTTAAACCACTCCCTCTCCCAGTTCCAGAAGAACAAGAAGTAGCACCAATTCAACCAGGAGTAAAACCCGTCCCGCTTCCAGAAATCGAAACACCAGAAATCGAAATCGACCCTGTACCAATCCAACCAGGAGTCAAACCTCTTCCAATCCCAGTTCAACCAGGAGTTAAACCACTCCCTCTCCCAGTTCCAGAAGAACAAGAAGTAGCACCAATTCAACCAGGAGTAAAACCCGTCCCGCTTCCAGAAATCGAAACACCAGAAATCGAAATCGACCCTGTACCAATCCAACCAGGAGTCAAACCTCTTCCAATCCCAGTTCAACCAGGAGTTAAACCACTCCCTCTCCCAGTTCCAGAAGAACAAGAAGTAGCACCAATTCAACCAGGAGTAAAACCCGTCCCACTTCCAGAGATCGAAACACCAGAAATCGAAATCGACCCTGTACCAATCCAACCAGGAGTCAAACCTCTCCCAGTTCCTGTACAACCAGGAGTCAAACCTCTCCCAATCCCAGTTCAACCAGGAGTTAAACCACTTCCCCTCCCAGTTCCAGAAGAAGAGGTTGTAGCACCAATCCAACCAGGAATAAAACCTGTACCACTCCCAGAGATTGAGACGCCAGAAATCGAAGTCGACCCAGTACCAATTCAACCAGGAGTAAAACCCGTCCCGCTTCCAGAGATCGAAACACCAGAAATCGAAATCGACCCTGTACCAATCCAACCAGGAATCAAACCAATTCCTGTCCCTGAAGCACCAGAAATTATCGTTATTCCAATTTTGCCAGGAAATGATGTGGATCCATTGCCAATCCACCCAGGAATCAAACCCGTACCAAACCCAACACCAGAAATCGAAGTTGATCCAGTACCAATTCAACCAGGAGTTAAACCACTTCCCCTTCCAGTTCCAGAAGAAGTGGTACCAATTCAACCAGGAATCAAACCTGTGCCACTACCCGAAATCGAAACACCCGAAATTGAAATAAACCCAATTCCAATCACGCCTGGATTCAAACCAGTTCTACCAGTTGGTGAAGAAGCATGTGCTGCATATTTGGCACAATTGATAGCTGCTTTGCAAAAAAATTAATTAAAGCAATTCAATTGCATGTCTGATGTAAACAGAAATAAACAAAATATAAATTTTTGAGCATATCACACTTTTCACTTTTTTTTTTTCATATCGTGTGTTCATTAAAAAAAAAACTCGCAGCAAGCCATGACACTTTTACGTATGTCATACATGACCTCATACAACAACAAATGAAAAGCCGTAATGTGATAAATAATGTTCGAAGACGATATGCCTTGTGTGCTGAGTATCAAGGAAGACATTCTCAACAGTTTTTGTAGATAATAAATGAATATTTTCATGAAAATGTGTTATTTTTTTTAATTGTCGAAAAGTGAGGTTTTATGATTTTTCATTTTGGCAAGTATATAAAAATTAATCACAGACATACAAAACAATTGTTTTTTAGTTTCAAAGCCTTCTAGAGTATTTCACTTCACGATATGAGAAACAACATTCAAACAAAATAAATTCGAAATTTCAGCAAATACTTTAAATAAAACTTTATAAGCACATTTGTATGTAAAAAGAATATATTTAACACTACCAAAAAAACTTTCAATAATTTATATTTAAAAATTTCTAAAAGTTGTTTAAATAAAATGTTTAAATGGACACGCAGAATGTAAAGACATTAGTTAATCATTTACCTCCCGTCGCCAATAACAACACAATTATTAAAAAAAAACCTAACCTTTATAGAATCAAGCTGCTTGAATTTTCCGCCATCACAAAAAAAACGATGTGTTGTTGTTCGAATGGTTTTTCAAGAACTGATTATGGTACAAAATTCAATTTCACTTCTATGGGAAAAAATTAAAAATACAATACGGTCATTTTGTATGAGCACAAGTTTTGATAATCTCAACAAAATTTCCACAGAATTGAATACTTTCCCTAGAATGACTCATTGACAAACTTGCTTATTTTTGAATAGTTATTTATCTTGCTGCATCTTGTAGTCGTAATAATTGTCAGATTTTGAATAGACTCACTTCAAGTGGTCGGGTACTCGAATAATTGTGATAAAATAAAACAATTAACAACAATAACAATGTGATATGAATAAGTAGGAACAAGTATGTAAGCTATTACTACCTAAGAGATACGCCCGAGGAAAAAAGTATTCACTAGTCTAGGTGCGTTTCAAAAGTGTTTTAGACATACTTGTTATATTATTACTAGGGTGATTTTTGACCTAGAATAATCGGATTTATGAAGAATAAATTTCATGTTTTACTGAGAGATTAATGCGTCGGCAGAAAAAATTCATTTAAGCTCCATATGAGAAAATGTACTACTATTATATTGACTTTTAATTGAAAAAAAAAAGTATATTTAATTTTTATTTAAGGCAATTGATAAACTTTATATAAAGTAATCTATGTTCTCGATCACACTTATTTAAAAAAAGTTATTGATTATTAAATTTGCTCTTTTTAGCTGAATATTAGTTTCAAGACGTCACAGCAGCCCCTAAGCTTACATAACTTTGATTTTCAACTTAATCAAAGAAATTGTCATTGTAGCCCGGAAGTCAGGGTTTTTTAGACACTAAATTTGTTAATTCTTTCTCGGAAATACATGACCTTGAAACGAAATGTTAAGTTCAATTCTTAAAGCAAAAGAATTAATTGTTTTGATGGTTATTTTTTCAAAAAAATATTGCAACAAATAAAAAAGTTATATTAACAAAACCTTTCAAACTATGTCAAAGTAACCTCGTTTTTCAGTACTTTGTCCAATTTGACAAAAACTTGTAATTAGAATAAAAATTTATAGCAGCACAATACTGAAAAACAACCGATTGTCAATTTTCTTATTTTCACGATTTAGAAAAAATTAGCATTGCATTTTTTTTTCAAATTGATAACAACTTCAACTTTCTCATTTTAAATAGAATACCTTATATTTTCTTACATTTTTGAATTAGGCGACGTATTTTGGTCCTTTTATACCAACAATTTTTTTTCCTAAACTTAACCATTTTAAAGATATCTGCAACTTTAATTGGAAAATAATAGACGCAGAGTTAGAGGTAAGGAAAACAGACATAAAAATGTCATCAAAACTCAAAATTTTCAAATATTTATTTTATCATATTCGTGTTCTCTTTCAAAAATGAAAGCAATTTTTTTTATAAGGTTTTCTATACCATATTTGAGGAAAACTTTTTTCTGCGTGGTGAAACGTCATAATAGAAAAAAACTGTTACATTCTCAAGAAATAAAAAACAAACTTAGATAATTTTTAATGCAATAATCAACGTGTTCTAGTATTTTTGACAACTATTTGAAGCTGACAGGGCTAAGAAACCATTCCAAAAAAAAACTAGCATGACATTTTACTATGTAGAAAACAGTTTTCCCTGAATAGGAAAAGGCCCATCGTTGTGGGACAATTACAATTACAATTTATTTTATTTGAAGTATTAGTGTGTATTTCTAAATTTGTCTATCCACAAATCATTTTATTCAAATTGTATAAACATTGTCTGTGTAAACATCTTGACTATCAAATGTTAAATACTCGACATTCTTGCTTCTATTCATCTACCATATGGAGCACACAATTAAAATAATTCAAAAGATATTAGACTTTCAAGCTAGAACAAATTTCATTTCGGATTCAATAAACTTCAAAGCTAATATGTATGTTGATCAGTTTATAGTTTAAAGAAATTGCTGATGGGTAGGTAATAAAAAAAAGATAAAATAATCTACAATTAACGCCAGATTAATTTCAGTCAAATATAAAGAAACTTTTTGTATTTATTTATTTACTTAACTATTTACCTATTTGTTTATTTATTTATTTATTTATTTGTTTTACTGATTTAGAGATATAGATAAATATCAAATAACAGGTATTAAGACTGTTGGTATTTACGTGTTGTTAAAGTAATCTAAAATAAGTAAAAAAAAAACACAGTTGTTCTGCTTATAAAAAATAGATCAATATAATAAAATAAAGTAATAAATGCAAGGCTGAGTAAAATTCTAATGTATTTTATAACGGATTAGATAATAATTTTTTAGGTAATTTTATTAGAAAGAATAGAATCTTCTCTCTATTAATAATGACAAAAAAAGTGATACAAATTTCCTTACTTTCTCAACAAAAGCTAATTAATCAATTAGAAGTTAGAAAGCAAAATATTAAAGCCACCTCCGCACATGTATGAAAATTGTTTTATGGGAAATTTCATATAGCAATACATAAGTACCAGAAAACTCCCGTACTGCTTAGGTGAAATAATTGAGTAATTTGAATTTTATAGTCATCTCCACCTAAAGATTAGTTCTGTGAAATAGAAAAAATTCATTTTTATTATTATTACTTCAATTAGTTTCCCCTAAAATCATTTATTTATCTCGCTAATCCTCAATTACAATTTAGAATTACTTTATTGACGTTTAATATAAAATTTTATATATAAAGATTATTTGACTGCCCCAGAAGCAACATAAGCATCCAGTTGTCTACCAAAATGAAGGTAGCTTTAGTATTTGGTGTAGTGCTTCTACTGGCTCCAGGTAACAAAAAATAAATAATTAATTGTGATATTTTAAATAAACATGTTTGTTTCATAGGGTTGCATTCGCGATCCTTGACCATTCAAAACCCAATTGCGCCAGCAATCAAGCCGCTACCTCTACCTGTTATCGAAGAAGCAGAAGCTGATCCAGTCCCCATTCTACCAGGAATCAAACCTGTACCACTTCCAGAAATTGAGACACCAGAAATCGAAGTCGACCCTGTGCCAATCCAACCAGGAGTAAAACCTGTCCCACTTCCAGAGATCGAAACACCAGAGATAGAAGTTGACCCAGTACCAATTCAACCTGGAGTCAAGCCAGTCCCACTTCCAGAGATCGAAACACCTGAAATCGAAGTTGATCCTGTACCAATCCAACCCGGAGTCAAACCTGTACCACTCCCAGAAATCGAAACACCAGAAATCGAAGTCGACCCTGTGCCAATCCAACCAGGAGTAAAACCTGTCCCACTTCCAGAGATCGAAACACCAGAAATAGAAGTTGAGCCAGTACCAATTCAACCTGGAGTCAAACCTCTTCCAGTACCAATTCAACCTGGAGTCAAGCCAGTCCCACTTCCAGAGATCGAAACACCTGAAATCGAAGTTGATCCTGTACCAATCCAACCCGGAGTCAAACCTGTACCACTCCCAGAAATCGAAACACCAGAAATCGAAGTCGACCCTGTGCCAATCCAACCAGGAGTAAAACCTGTCCCACTTCCAGAGATCGAAACACCAGAGATAGAAATTGACCCAGTACCAATTCAACCTGGAGTCAAGCCAGTCCCACTTCCAGAGATCGAAACACCTGAAATCGAAGTTGATCCTGTACCAATCCAACCAGGAGTCAAACCTGTACCACTCCCAGAAATCGAAACACCAGAAATTGAAGTTAACCCTGTGCCAATCCAACCAGGAGTCAAACCTCTTCCAGTTCCAATCCAACCGGGAGTGAAACCTGTCCCACTTCCAGAAATTGAAACACCAGAAATCGAAGTCGACCCTGTGCCAATCCAACCAGGAGTAAAACCTGTCCCACTTCCAGAAATCGAAACACCTGAAATCGAAGTTGACCCTGTGCCAATCCAACCCGGAGTCAAACCTGTACCACTCCCAGAAATCGAAACACCAGAAATCGAAGTCGACCCTGTGCCAATCCAACCAGGAGTAAAACCTGTCCCACTTCCAGAGATCGAAACACCAGAAATAGAAGTTGAGCCAGTACCAATTCAACCTGGAGTCAAACCTCTTCCAGTACCAATTCAACCTGGAGTCAAGCCAGTCCCACTTCCAGAGATCGAAACACCTGAAATCGAAGTTGATCCTGTACCAATCCAACCCGGAGTCAAACCTGTACCACTCCCAGAAATCGAAACACCAGAAATCGAAGTCGACCCTGTGCCAATCCAACCAGGAGTAAAACCTGTCCCACTTCCAGAGATCGAAACACCAGAGATAGAAATTGACCCAGTACCAATTCAACCTGGAGTCAAGCCAGTCCCACTTCCAGAGATCGAAACACCTGAAATCGAAGTTGATCCTGTACCAATCCAACCAGGAGTCAAACCTGTACCACTCCCAGAAATCGAAACACCAGAAATTGAAGTTAACCCTGTGCCAATCCAACCAGGAGTCAAACCTCTTCCAGTTCCAATCCAACCGGGAGTGAAACCTGTCCCACTTCCAGAAATTGAAACACCAGAAATCGAAGTCGACCCTGTGCCAATCCAACCAGGAGTAAAACCTGTCCCACTTCCAGAGATCGAAACACCGGAGATAGAAGTTGATCCAGTACCAATTCAACCTGGAGTGAAACCCGTCCCACTTCCAGAAATCGAAACTCCAGAAATCGAAATTGATCCTGTTCCAATTCAGCCAGGAATCAAACCAGTTCCTGTCCCTGAAACACCAGAAGTTATCGTTGTTCCAGTTTTGCCCGGAAATAATGTGGATCCATTACCAATCCACCCAGGGATCAAACCCATACCAAACCCAACACCAGAAATCGAAGTAGACCCAGTACCAATCCAACCAGGAGTAAAACCTGTCCCACTTCCAGAAATCGAAACACCTGAAATCGAAGTTGACCCTGTGCCAATCCAACCCGGAGTCAAACCTGTACCGCTCCCAGAAATTGAAACCCCAGAAATTGAAGTTAACCCAGTACCAATCCAACCTGGAGTCAAACCTCTTCCAGTGCCAATCCAACCCGGAGTCAAACCTGTACCGCTCCCAGAAATTGAAACACCAGAAATAGAAGTTGACCCAGTACCAATCCAACCAGGTGTAAAACCAGTTCCACTTCCAGAAATCGAAACACCTGAAATCGAAGTTGACCCTGTGCCAATCCAACCCGGAGTCAAACCTGTACCGCTCCCAGAAATTGAAACCCCAGAAATTGAAGTTAACCCAGTACCAATCCAACCTGGAGTCAAACCTCTCCCAGTTCCAATCCAACCAGGAGTGAAACCCGTCCCACTTCCAGAGATCGAAACACCAGAAATCGAAGTCGACCCTGTACCAATCCAACCAGGAGTCAAACCTGTCCCACTTCCAGAGATCGAAACCCCAGAAATCGAAGTCGACCCAGTACCAATTCAACCTGGAGTCAAACCTCTCCCAGTTCCAGAAATTGAAACACCAGAAATTGAAGTCGACCCAGTACCAATTCAACCCGGAATCAAACCAGTTCCAGAAGAATCTGACAAACCTTCAATTGAAAACCTGCCATCAAACACCGAATGCGGCTATCTAGCAGATCTTCTTAACAAATTATTTTAAACAAATTTTCTATTGTCCTTAAATGATAATAACCAAATAAATAACTTGCATCCAATCTTTGTTAATTTTCCAAAAAATCCAAAAAACTTTACAAAACAGTCTAAATAAACAATAGTGATTAAGCAATAATAATCAATCGCGCGCCGAAGTCACAGAAAATTCTATATTGGAATAATTCTCTGGCACAATTGCGTACTATTTGGAAAAAATCTGATACTGCTTTCCAAAAGCAGTAACAAAAAGTATAAAAAAAAGAGACAGTAACGGTGATAATTTTTTAAATGATAAATCGGAGATGATAGGCAATAATAGAGCTTTCACAACCTGAATAAACTTCTTCATATAATTGCATTCATACTAAATTAAAAACTCCACCCTAATCAATATTTTCAACTCGATTGCAATCCGGAACTTTGTGGTTGAAAAACTTCATTACTCATACATAATCACCCTTTTCATTATCCACATTTTCGGACGCTCGTTTTCCACTTTCCGGCCCGATCCACGTCCTTTTCCAGATTTATATTCGTTTACATTGTGGAAAAGTGTCAAAACGCGTTTATTCTCGTTTTATTCGTCGAATAAAATTCGAAATTGCTTCATACGACATTCGTCTCTATGACGTCGGAATTTTGCGACCGCCTCCGTTTCGACCCTCTTCGCTGTCGGCGACCTCTATCGCTGTCCGTATTAGTTAAATGGGGTGGTAACTGCCGTGATCTTTCGTATCGTAAAATACTGCCGCTTTTTTGGACATCCGGTCGGATTATTTTATACACTGGAACAATTTACAAACACTTCAGGCGCTATTCTAGCAGTACGAAAAATTCAAACCGAAAGAAAAAGTATCGAATTTCAGTCGATAACCAAGCTAGATTATTTTTACGATAGATATAAAAATTTGAACGAGAGGATTGAGAAAGATTTAAGTAAATACAGGAAAATTTTGAGACGGACCAAAAACTGTCTAAAATACTTTTAAAGTAAATCGATTTACATCGAATTAGTGAGGCTCCTTGGCTCCGGACGTTTCCGGCGGTGCCTTTCAGTACAACCATCCATTTTCGTAGCGAACACGCAATTAACAGTAGTGGAAATAGCCATCGCTGTCAACAATAAGCTCGGAACAAAGCTAAGAACATCCTAAAGATGTTAGAGAAACGGAAGTCGAGCCGTAATGGAGCTAGAAGAGAGGCGTGTATTCGCCTGGATAAGCGGCAGATTCCATTTAGCCGTCCGAAACTCTTTTATTTAGGTCGTTAAACAGATAGTTGATACAGTCGTAGCTATCTTTCCTTTTCATCCGGAAAACGAAGTGGAGATCTCGCTCGGTTTAGACTCGACACAATCCTTAATGGAAACAACTCTAAATCCTTATATTGTTTAACGTTATTTACTGTCGGAGAATAAATCAACGAAAAGAAAAATACTGAGATGAAAATTAGAAAAAAATGCTAATAACAAAATACAATAAAAAGTTCCTTTCACACATGATTGTGTTCATAAAAGTGGAAAAAGAATCACTTCACAGGTTATAACATTACTTAACCGAAGTTGAAGAAACAGGAAACTCCAACGTCGGCCCGGAGAGAGATGGCCGTTTCCTTCCGGTAGCCATTCGGGCACTTGAACCCATAGGCGGGACTGCCATTTCTCTCAGGTTAACTCTCTTTTAATCGACCAAAACTACATCGAAATGTAAGAGAAAAAAGTATTTCGAATTTATAGTTTTAAAAATCAATTCTTATAACAGATCATTAAATTACGATGAATTAATAAACAGACGCATTTTGAATTTATGGCCGCTATTGTTCAACGCTATGTCATCGGCTAATGATGATATAACAGCGCAATTACATTCGCACAATGATAAACTGTTTGAAAATGGTTAGCTCATTAGGTGGAGTGTGTGCGTGTGTTTGTGTTTAGAAGGGCCGGATAGGGTGAGGGTAAGTTGCGCCCTGCGCCTCAATGTGTATAAGCTATTGATGGTGCGATCAGAGGCGCAGGATAGAGGGGTTTAGCATAATTAATTGTTGAGTTACAATGATGATTTTGTAAGAAAAATTTATAAGCTTTCAATAGGCATTAACATTCAAATGGAATTATAATCGAATATTTATAAAAAAGAAATGAAATAACAAAACGTTAAAGCTTCTTGATGTTTTAGACAACTCGTACTGATGTTAATCAAAATACGATTTATATTTGCTCCAGTTGTGTCATCTCTTGATTCTAATTCCTTAATGGAAGCATCCTTCAACATCAGTACCTAATATTCAATTCATTTTCAGTGTAATTTGCCACAAAATCCGCTCATATTCTATATTTTCTACAAGAATTCTTTTCAAATTATTAATTAGTTTCATCAATCAACAAATGTTGAGACGCCTTCAATTTGTTATACTCATACAATAGGTAATAAAACATATTATCCTCATTACTTAGCTAAGTAATTCATTCAATAATTATTCCACTTTAGTGTTCATTGAAACAGGTTAAAAAAAGTTGCGAAAACAAATATCCCAAGTACGAATACACCTAATATAAAGTAAAATCGAAGAAAAACAAAAATGTAGTGTATTTTAAGAAACTATATATCGACACTCTGTATATGATTTTCACAAAAATTGTGATTTTAATAGTCAGAAAATAGCATAGAATGTTGTCTGGATAATCTTGACTAACGTTTGCAGTAAACTAGCAATTTAAAAAAGTACTGAAATCGAATGAACCAAAGAGCTGCCATTTGCAGTGTTTTTATCAAACACTGATATTAAACTGCAATAAGAGTAAAATTGAAAAATAATTCTTGATATTTTTGAATTTACCCCTCATATTTTATGATACAAAAGTGAATCAGAGTTTAGATAGACGAAAAAAATCTAATAGATTTCTATCACATTTAGTGCAAATGAATAATCAGTCAACGATGAATCATACACAATTCCACAATAATCTTGATTTGACAATTGAATATTCCATTCATATCACAATTATCTGCTTAAAATAATCGAAATCTGAGTGGTAGCCACTTGAAAATGTGTATATAAACTTTAGGAAGAATTGAACAAAGCAGAGCAGTCAGCTCCTCAACAAAATGAACACGAAGCTAATATGTTTGGTGATTGCTTTGGCATTATTGCCAGGTAAGTTGGTGAAATTATGATTAATCAAAATCAATAAATAAACTTAAAATAATTATAGGGCTACAATCAAGGTCGCTACTTAGGCCGTCAACAGAAGTGAGAAATAAACATGTCCTAACCTCTGATGAAGAGCCTGGACCACCTCCGCCACCAGGTCCACCACCACCAGACTCTGGTGAAGAACCCGGACCACCTCCACCACCAGATTCCGGTGAAGAACCTGGACCACCACCACCACCCGGCCCACCACCACCAGATTCTGGTGAAGAACCTGGACCACCACCACCACCCGGCCCACCACCACCAGATTCTGGAGAAGAGCCTGGACCTCCTCCACCGCCCAAATCAGAAAACTGAAAAAAAAACATTTAAAATGTTTGTGTATCCTATTAATATCCACAAATCAATTCTAAATCATCTGACCCATAAATAAAACAATTAAAAAAAAACTTGGTTTTACTTAAAGTAAGCTTTTCGAATTACAAGGCATAGAAAACAGTAAAAATCACATTAGAATAAAAACTACAAACCCCATAATTGCTGAAATCCAATAAAAATAATTGTTCTATTTATACAACTAGTGAATTAAACATGATTTTGATTTCAAACGTTAGTAAAGTGTGACATTACATTGCTTTACTGACAATGCTTAGTCATTGCTATGACCGGAAATCACTCTATCTAACGCTCGTCAACGGCATTTTATTAGTTAAACTCTTCTAACAAATAAATCTAAACAACTATAATGATTATTAATGAGTAGATTCATTTTGTCAAAAATTTCATTGTTTAGATATTGCATACAGGCCCTCAACTGATTCCTCAGTGGAAACGTGCTAAAGGTAACGACAACTGGGATATTAAATATGAAAAAAAAAAAGTTTTCTGTTCTTTGTTTGGCAAATGATAGAGATTTTAAAATGACCAATCCCAAAAATTATCGCTCAGACATAGCATTCACAGTAAAAGCGTTACTAACAAATGAAAATTAATTATAGGTTACAATTACATTGTCTGTTTCCCTAGCAACACGTTTTGTAGCAGTAATCTTCCACAGCAAGATTTTTCGTAATTGGTCACTTTTAAACACTCTTTTCTCCCAAACGCAGAAAGATAAAACTTTTTTGCAAAGGAATTTCAACTTCAGAATGACGTATACTATATGTATATTTCTTTTTTGTTGGCCACGCAAATCCGTCATGCAAATCGTCCAAATTGCCTATAAACACAACGATTTGCATGGTACGCTAGAAATCGACAGGTAATTCGTACGATTTACATGTCCGTTTGTCAGGACGGCCCAACGTCCCACGAGCCATGCAAATGTGCTAAGTTTGTTCGCCGCATGCAAATCTACAAGCAAATAACAAATGCTAAACACAACATAACAATAAATTTTGCTCAAATCAGCAAACTCCATTTTTGTTTTATAAAAGTAAGAGGTAGGGAAGAACCAAAACATATCATAGTTATACATGAAAAAAGCTACAAAGAAAAATCTTGAACTTCTGATTTACAAATATTTTTTATAGACGGTTCACAACTAATTAAGCTTGCAAATTAGTATTATAAATGTTACGAATTGCACTTATAATGACAAATTTTGTTTCTCTGTACTTAGTTATACACCCTGTCCCAAGATTCCGGCTATATATGGAAATGAGTGCAAACATTTATTAATGTAATTTTTATCTTATCTATCTAGTTTTATTAAAATCTTTTTAGATAGAGTTGAAGAAAGCTATTCGTACTTGACACATGAATTTTTTCAGAGATTTTCTATGTTTCAGTGAAATGCTAGAGTTAAATATTCCAGCAATATTTAAATTGGTGCCAAATGGTAGGTTATGTTATTTCTCATTATAAATCATGACATTTTAAAATAATAAAATGACTGGAAATGCAGTGCTAGGATTTCAGTTGATATTTTTTTCCAAAATATTAAGATGATATCAAAATGTGAAATTTATCAATAATTGATTATTGATTGGATTGACAGTTGTTCACAATTGAGTTTGATTAAGTTGAAAAGTTAAAATTGCATTCAACGATGATAACTGAAGAAATGTGTGATTTCTAAGTTATTAATTTTGGTTCATCAGTCCTTTTATTTTTAGCAGATATAAGTCTTAGTAATTTATTACATTTAGGTATTTGTGAATTTATCACAGCTAAGTACACAAAAAACTCAAATCAAATAAATTGACGAAGAAAAGTTTTTATTCCGTTTTTATCAACCTGAATTTACTTGTTATTGTTGAATTATTTGTTGTATTGAATAAAAAGTTGTAATAGGTACTCCCAATTTCGATTCAACAAAATGAAAAATAAAAATCTAAAGTTAATATAAAATAAAGATTTTTTCCAGCTCTTGCGACGTATTCTCTTATTAATCTTGAGAATACCAAAGTGTTTAATAATTCATAGTTTAAAACAGACTGAACTGGTGTTTGAAAAAGCTGCTGGAAATGAAGTTTTTCTTCAAAATTAAATACCACTTCAACAGCTTCTACCTTAAGTAAAAACAAATTATTATTATTATTACAAATTAAGTTCAATTACCATAAAACTTTTAAGTTATTAACATTGCCAAAGTGCCCAAGTCCAGCTTTAGCTTTAAGTAATCAGTTTGATCCTTGATGAATTTTTATTAAGCCCTTATTCGTCCGCTTGAATTTTATGACCAGTAAATAATGGATTGTTGATAAATTCCAGATTCTAAAACTGTTATATAAGATCTGGCAACTGTAATCTGAATCTCTTCTAATTTCCATCACTTGACTTATTATTATAAAACGTCACTATTGTCATGATGAGATAACTGTATTACCGACTATTTAAATATTTCAGCAATTTCATTTAACTTTAGCATTTTACTGAAACATAGAAATCTCTGAAAAAAATCGTGTATCAAGTACTAACAGCTTCCTCCAAGCCTGTCTAAAATGATTTTATTAAAATTGAATAGGTAAGATACAAATCACATTGATACATTTTTGCACTCATTTCTCATATACCCGAAATCTTGGGATAATGTAATGTAAGTGCTGGAAGTAAGGTCAAGTATGATTTACAGTGAAATTTTTTGGCTAAAATTTTCAGCAATGGAAGAAAATGTGGATAAAAAATAAACCATCATTTACAAGTATCGTCTCAAGCGGCATAAATCACTAAAATGATAAATAATAACTATGATACAAGTAAAAAAAATTTTTTCATTCACGTTTAACATACAATGTTTTCCCTCATTTCACAAAAAAAGTGACAAAATGCTAATGTACTATTAGTATGAATAAAAATCATAGTAATGAAAATTTTAAAGGTAGTGCAGATTCTTTTTTTTTTTTTTTTATTCGCGTTGTCAATAAGAGTGTAAATGAAATGTAGCTACAGACATTTTTCGTTTATTTTATTCATCCTTTTGATTAAAATAACAATTAAATAGAAAGATTTGATATACAAAATGAGCATTTCAATAACTGGATTTGGAAAAATGTATTTTTTTATGAATTTTGTGCACCATTTATATTCATTTTTAGTTAAAAACTTTTTTAGCAGTTGATAATACTTCACGTTACCATTAGAAACTAAATTTGGAAGTGCTGTGTTGAAGAAGTGAAATAGAAAAAAATTATTAAATATTCAGAAACACGTTCTGTAAGTCACAATCAGCAACACGAGTCCAAATTTAAAAAAAACAAGCAGCAAACAACAAGATCGAAAAAAAAGAGAGACAAACAAGTTATTGAACAATTTTTTTATACTTTTTTTTACTACTCTTATTATAATAAGAGTAGCTTTTTGTAGTTTTATATCTTTCATTAATGACTACAGTGATAAATATTCATAAATCACTTGTCATGTCAACCAATCAGCAATTTGCATTTTAATTTTTTATGCATTGTTGCTCAACATCTTATTGTAGCCAGAAAAACAGTGTGCTACCGGTTGTCAGTTTTTACGGTTTTGAGTATGCCTAACTTGGAGCAATTTTTAGATATTTAAAAAAAAAAAATTTTCACAGTAACAGAAATGTGACTGATATTAAACACTTCGCACTTGCAAAAGTTATAAATAAGTATTGGTCAGTTAATAAAATAGGGATGAATTATAGACAGAAAGGTTTCTTATTCTCCTTAGAGCAAAAAAATTGTAATTTTATAATGCTTTATTTGTCCTGAATCTCGAAAATTTATAACATTTTTTCAAAAAATCATTATATAATCATTCATTTTCTGGTTCTGGAGGAGGTGGTGGAGGTAGTGTAGTTGGTGGAGGTGGAGGTGGAGTAGTCGGAGGAGGGGATTTGTTTTTGAGTCCTTCTTCTTCAGAATTAGGGGGAGGTGATGGTCCAGGTTCTTCACCAGAATCCGGTGGTGGAGGTACAGGTTCTTCACCTGAATCTGGTGATGGTGGTTCGGGTTCTTCACCAGAGTCTGGTGGTGGTGGTCCAGGTTCTTCACCGGAGTTTGGAGGCGGTGGCCCGGATTCTTCACCAGAATCGGGTGAGGGTGAGGGTGGTGCAGGTTCCTCTCTAGATTTTAATAGCTTTTTTACTTCAGGTTCTTCAGATGAGTCTGGAGGTGGTGGTCTGGGTTCTTCACCAGAATCAGGTGGTGGCGGTGCGGGTTCTTTACCAGAGTCAGGTGGTAGTGGTGGTGCGGGCTCTTCACCTGAATCTGGTAGAGGTGGTGCAGGTTCTTCACCGGAGTCTGGTGGTGGTGGCCCAGATTCTTCACCAGAATCGGGTGAGGGTGGTGCAGGTTCCTCTCCAGATTTTAATAGCTTTTTTGGCTCAGGTTCTTCAGATGAGCCTGGAGGTGGTGGTCTGAGTTCTTCACCAGAATCAGGTAGTGGTGGTGCGGGTTCTTCACCAGAGTCGGGTGGTGGTGGTGGTGCAGGTTCTCCACCTGATGTTGGTTGTAAAAACCAATTTTTAGTTTCCACTGATGGTCTATGGAAAGACCACGAATGTAACTCTAAAATAATTTGTTATTTACTCCTTGAATTTACGAAATTATATGTAGAATGTTCAAAAAAATCTAAATTGTACTTTGTTATTATTGTCAATTTTTTCCAAACTTACCTGGCAACAAAGCCAAAGCAAACACAAAAATCACTAGTTGTTGCTTCATCATTGATTAGGAGCTCACTGCTCTGATTTCTGCATTTCTCAGTGGCGTTTATATACACACTTTCAAGTGACTAAACCAATCGGATAATAACTAATTATTTTAATTAATTTAGATTATCTTAAAACTGATGAAACAAAAAATTGTATAATTGTTGTGGAATAAAACTGATTAGTATTTTTTCAAGTATCTTGGACATGCGTCATACAAAAATGAAATTTGTTGCAAAAATTCGAGAATTTTATACTCAAAGTAGAGACTTCTTAATCTATCTTAAAAATTTCAATATAAATTGTAAAATCACTAATTTTTCGTTTCAAATGCGGTTTAAATGAATTTATTATTCCATATTCAACAAATATTAAAATGGTTATCAAATTCATCAAAAAACCTCAAATTCATCAACACAAACCGATATTAATAACGATTCAAAAACAGTCTTGCTGTGTGACTACGGAATCAAACGTCGTCGAAATTCAAAAGAATACATATTAGTGCAAATAGCTCTTGGAGAAATCACTATTCTAACTATAATGTATTTAGGAAAAAAATAATTTTCTTTGAAAACTTACATTTCAAAATATTCATTTCTCACGATTATTGTAATCAAAATTCATAAGCTATAAAAATTAAGCCAACAAAAGAATCAGCTTGCCAACTATTAAAATTCAGAAATATTCCAAGTCGAATAACAAAGAGGTTAAATATTGTACTTTCGTCCAATTTTGTTAAGTTAAAAATTAAATTATTGGGCTAATAAACTAATAGAAACAAAAGTTTCGGATATAAATAAATATCTTATTTCTTCCTTTTCAGAGGTTTATAAGTTTTCTCATTTATTAGTAATACACTTTAAAAAAGGAAAAAAGTTTTCATCTTTGATTTTTGAAGGAAAACAACAAACATAGAGGAAAAACATTTTTTACTCAAAACTAGCAAATCCCAGACCAGTAGAAAGAAAAGTTTATTTTTCTCTCGATTTTGAACATACTAATGATTGATTTTAATTTAAACGTTTCCATCATGTAGGCTATATAGTTTGCTTTTACGTAATTTTGACAGTTCTGCAACAGTTTACAGTCTTGAAAGTTCACGAAATATTGTGTCATAGAGACCGACAATGTAATAGGGTTCAAAAAACCGAGATAAATCCAAAATTAAGAGAAAAATAAACTTTTATTTTCACTGAGGTGAAGTGTCAAAGTGGTAATTACAAATTTGTCTTTTTCATAACAAACAAAAAATGTTTTTTCTTTACAGTTCTGGCGTAAAATAATAACTATTTATGGTATTAGTGAATAAAGTGTCTTTATTTACGTGTACCATACAATATTTTTTTCAATTTCATAAAAAAAAACGACTTCTTAGGTAATTTATTCACGAAATGTTATTGTACTGTTAGTATGAATAAAAATCATCAACCATAGTAACAAAATTTTCAATGGTAGTGCAGATTCTTATTATTTTTTATTCGCGTTGTCAATAATAGTGTGAACAAAATGTTGCTGTAAACATTTTATTCACTGTTTTGGTTTCATTTATTCATCCTTTTGATTAAAATGTCATTTTAATAGTAAGATTTGATAGACAAAATGAGCATTTTAATAATTGGAATCGGAAAAAAAATATTTTCCTTCTTGTAAACTCAATCTGGAAACATACCAAAAACCAAGATTAATGCTAATTTACAATACAATTTTGAAATTCTTGACTCGTGCTTTTTAGAAAAATGGAATACATAATTCAAAGTGTTCATGTGGGAATTTTATGTACTTACTTATTTTGTGATAACTAGTTATTACAAAGCGATGTTACCTCAAATTAAAACTCAAAACCAACATAAGATTTGAAAATTTCTATTCAATAAAATTTTGACCAGGTCCCAAAAATTCAATTTTTTCTTCAAAACAAAAGATGCTGTCAATTTATCAATTAATACAAACGTGCCGTAAAATCTATTGTAAACGAACAAAGAATGAATCACAGATATCAAGTACTATTTTATTTTTAACAATACATAATAACTGGTTTGAGTAATTATGTACTCGAATTTTGTATAAACAATAAGAATCCATAGTAGTTGAATCATACAACAATCAAAAATTTATTTTTAAATTTTGGATATCTGAAATCACAGAATCGATTGAATTAATTTGAGTAACGATACCTAAAATTTTTTTCTTATATAAATATTCCATGCTTCCTTATATATATCACACCGGATTTTATGTTTTTGTAGAAAATTATATAATTAAAATATTAATCATATTATAGACTTAAGAGACGAAAACCTTCCCTTGTGATTAGCTGTCGTTAAAAACAAAGTTCGTTTCTACTATTATTAAGTTTTTCGTGCAAAATAGTATAACTTATGAATAAATTCTTCAGATTTTTTTAACATAGAAAAAAAATTGATTAAAACAATTACAAAGCTTTAGACAAAAAACGTAATTGATTGAAAAATGTAATCGGAGATTGCTACAAAAAAAAATAGTGATTCATAGATGTTATTTCCAAACAATAGATTTTTTTTCTTTCAATCTGAGTATGGAAGTGAAAGCACTCAAAATTTAGTATATAAACAACGTGAATCAAATGTGAAAAGCAGAGAAGCAAGCTTTTCGAAGATGATGAAAATGAAGTTAATAGTTCTTGCAATTGCTTTGGCCTTAATACCAGGTAAGAAAAATTATCTTGAAGTAGAACTATAGTTTTTACATCAATCGTATCTAGGCTTACAAACACGGTCCCTCAAGAAATCGATAGCAACCAAAGATGGAATCATTTTGCCAGTGGAAAATGATAATGAACCACCACCACCACCAGATTCTGGTGAAGAACCTGGGCCGCCTCCACCAGATTCCGGTGAAGAGCCTGGACCTCCACCAGATTCCGGTGAAGAACCTGGACCACCACCACCAGATTCTGGTGAAGAACCTGGACCACCACCACCAGATTCTGGTGAAGAACCTGGACCACCACCACCAGATTCTGGTGAAGAGCCTAGACCTCCACCAGATTCCGGCGAAGAACCTGGACCACCACCGCCAGATTCTGGTGAAGAACCTAGGCCGCCTCTACCAGATTCTGGTGAAGAGCCTGGACCTCCACCAGATTCCGGCGAAGAACCTGAACCATCACCACCAGACTCTGATGAAAAACACGAACCACCACTATCTTCAAGCTCTGATGAAAAAACATATAACCAAGAATCACATGATGTAAAACCAAACCACCCAGAACCGCACCATTCAAAAACACATCATCCAGAACCGCACCATCCAGAGCCACACCATCCAGAACCACATCATCCAAAACCACATCATCCAGAACCACATCACTGAGAACACTGTTTGAAAGACCTTTCAAAAACACATTGAATTACTCCTCCAAAAATATATATGAACCTATTAACATAAAGTAAATAACAGTCTGTATATAACTCAGTGAATAAAATTTCTGTATCCTACCTAATATTTTTTTTTCCAATTTCAATTATTAAAATGCTCATTTTGTCTATCAAATCTTACTATTAAAATGACATTTTAATCAAAAGAATGAATAAAATAAACCTAAACAGTAAATAAAATGTTTATAGCAACATTTTATTCACAATGCGAATAAAATAAAAAAAATAAGAATCTGCACTACCGGTGATAATTTCGTTACTATAATTGATGATTTTTATTCATACTAATTGTACATTAACATTTCCTGAATTGAAAAAAAACTGTATGGTACACGTGAATAAAATTTGTCTCTATTCACTAATACCATAAATAGCTATTATTAATTCAATCAAGCTATAATTCAAATAATATGTTAGTATTATCTTAATTTCTAAGTTTTGCTTAAATAATTTCACAAGAGAAAGTTAATTCCCAATTTTGACATTTTAAAACGTTATTTTATAAACTGATAGTAACTGTCTTAACTCAAATTCACCAGTGGAACCAAGTGGGACAAAGTAACTTTCAGTCATTCTAAATTGTAACTGCTTCCTTAGTTATAATAAATTTATCAGACTGCATTTAATAAGTTATTGCAGTATAGGTTTTCTAAACATTTTATTCACTGGTGTATATAAAATTACGTTTTATTTGTTGTTTGGTGTTCCAATAACTAGTAAGATTACAAAAAACATTTTTTTTTATTTAAGTGGAAAACATAAATCCATTGAAAATAGAAACAAATATCAAATCCAGAAGACTCATATTGTATATAATCAATTAACAAATTAAAGCTAACTCCTTCCTAATCTTATACTTTCTATTAATAATTAAAACAATGAAACAATCAATTTTTAACAAAATAAAAACATTGTTATCGCTACTCGAAAAAACTGTTCAATTACCCAATGTGTAATTATATTCAACTGGAGAAAATTACAAGTATAAGGTCGAAAACTGCATAACCACTAGGGCCTGATAAATTATAATATCACTATAAAGGGAGTTAAAAGCAGTATTTGGTTCTACGAAAGATTATAATAGAAAACAGAAACGCCTTCCTCATTATTGGAAATTGTTCGTAGATATAATTTATAGTTCTACTATGTCACTAAAAGTCATATGTAAAGCTCCTAAATGCAAGATAATAAACATACAAAAAATATGAATAAATTAAAATAAACGAAAAATATATCCCCAAACAAATGATAACGATGCAGTTCCATTTTCAGTGATAATAATAGAAAAAAATGAAAAAAGTTACTTTGGAAGCTGGAAGTTTTGTTTTTTAAAATATTCAATTAATAATAATATTTATTATGTATAGTAGTTCAGAGCTTGCTTATTCAGACTTCAAACTTATCGACTTGCTGCTTTGGATTTTCAGACTGATAGTGTTTACAACGTTTCCGTATTCATAAGATGAATAAATGAAAGCTTGAAATTTTCTGAAGGTGGTAAATATCTCTAAACGTGTGATGGTTAGATTTATAGAAAATATTTACTGTTTATGACTATTTATATCATTTCCATAAATAAAGTTAGAGAAAATCCGATAACCAAATTCTATAAAGTATAATAATATTTTGAACGATTATTAATTAAAAAAAAAGTCTGCTTTTTCCATTTTTCCAACTACTCAAATCTTCAGCAAAACAATTAACTAGTAAACACTACAGGTAGAATGTCTACAATTTTTTTTTAATTTAATTATTTACTACCATAACAAAAATTATTAATAGTTTCTAATTCTCCGAAACTATATTCCAATCATTTCACTTCAAGGTGCGTAATGAGAACAGAAAATGTGTCTCAAAGAAAAACTCTCGTTAAATTCATTCTATTTTTTTTATTCATATTCAATAAAAAAGATTTAAGAAAGCAGGAGAAATTTTAGACAAATTTGTAAAAAAATCAATGCTAATCAATTTTTGCGTTTATTATAAAAAAAACACTTCAAATATACTTAATAGATATAATGTGATTTAAAATAGAAAAGATGTTATCTAAATGTAAGTATTCACTTGAGATTGAGTTTAGCTGACCGATGACGATGAATCACTGATCAATTATTTTAACAATAAAAAAATATTTTTATCATAAACTGGATAAACTGATTTATACTGAAAAGTTTAGATGCTTAAAATAATAAATATCAAGTATTACAAAAATTACAGTTTTTTGACTGTTAAAAAAACCGGTTCTACCCCAACAAAATACTCTTTTTATGAAGTTAATATGTTGTAGAAAAACAGGATAAGACTGAAAAGTGTGATAATTGCCCAAAAACCTTTGAAAAGAAAACCAAATTTTTAATGCATGGAAAATAATGATTTAGAATTTACAAACCTATTTGAATTAGCTATTTATTCGTAAAACATTAGACTTCATCGATTGTGTCTGCAATAGTAAAAATGTCTGTGTCTTTTATCCCATTTTCGAACATAAATGAACTTTTCCAATTAGCATGCCGCTTATTTTTTGCCCCATCTAAAAATTAAATCGTTAAAATTTTATTTCCCAACTTACAGACTTTATTCTGTTTTCGAAAAATTAACGGAATTTCATAAAATTCACTGACGACATAGCAGAAGTAAACTTTCTTGAATCTTTATAACGATATTTTGCTCAAAAAAAGCATATAAAAAAATATTGAATTTTTATGTACAGGTTGATTCAAAATATAGTGGCACAGAAAAAATGATGAGCTCAGTGCAACCGAAAATGTACATTGCCAAATTTCATAATAATCAGATAAACAATAACGAAGATATTCTCGAAAAAACATTTTTCATACCGACTTTTTGGAAAGCTGTAACTTCTCTATTGACTGAGATAAGTCAACAAAATCATTTGTACAGAGGTATTTGTAGTTAACTTTTTGCCACAACACTATGAATGAATCAACGTGTAAAATATAACGAGTGACAAGATTCTTACCAAAAATATATCGTTTTTCTCGGGTAGCTGTTGCAACAAGAATCCATACTGCAATATTGCAGCAAAATCTTATTACGAGTTAGACAATCCAAAGCGAATGTCAAATTCATAAGTTTAATTAGTCATAATGCTATAACTGTTTTGTTCTTCACTTACCAATAAACAAACATCAAAACTAAAGAAAAATTCAATGAATTACGTTCTATGCATCGTTCTATACTTTCATTCTTCCAATGTCTGCAGTTTCCCAATTTCATACGTTATAAAATACATGGCAGTTTCGTCAAAAATTGTGACATAATTTTTCTCACTTATCAAGAAATTTGACATTTGATTTTCAAGTTAGATTGTCAATTAAAAAAACGAGCTAAACAGGTTTTGAAAATTCAAACATGTATGAAAAAATCAAAGTGTCAAATCAAATGCAGCTAAAATAGATACAGGTTTCTCTGACAGCAGAAAATTAGGAGCTTTAAAAGGAGAGGATACACGAGAGAACAAATCTAATCGGTGTGTTTAAAGTTGCCTACTTTTTTCCCTTGATTTTCGTTGACCGTGCATGGCAGCTTTCAATCATCAGTCTCTGACATAAAATGCAAACTACATAAACGTTCGAAATTTCTCATTTTGAAACAAAATCAGGTTTTGGACTAAAAGTTGTAGCTTTTAGATAACTTAAAAAAAATTAAATATTCTAATTTTCGTTGGTTATTTTTTTTCTGTACTTTATTACATAACATTAAATATGAAACATTCCTAGGAAAATCATTTATAGGAATATAATTATTTGGTGATCATTTACTATATACTATGGCTAATAGTAGCAACTTGATTTTAAAAAACGAAATAATTACAAGTTAATAAATTCATAAATATCTTATAAATTCTAGTGCTTTTTTAATTTGCAAACGAGTACCATACTTTCAAACTGCAAATAGCAAGAATTATCAAATTTTTGTTTAACCAGTCATTATTAATTAATTTTATTAGTAATAGTACTTAATAAGTATTATTATTAAACATACACCTAACTGTTATTGGTAATTAATGACCTAAATTTGGAAAGTTATTATTTAAATTTTAACATATTGCATTTATTTTTACATTGTTATTTAATTAAAACATAAAAAGCGTAATTATTATAAACAAATTGCCAACTCAGCTCATTATAATTGTTTTAAAAATTGGACAACCACTTCAGTGGAAGCGGCGATGATTATAGATGGCTTCTAAAGTTCTATAAGCATGTATAATTTAATACATAAGAAAATCATAGGAGACGATGATAGTAGTATTTATAAAAAAAATTGAATGTTGCAATCATGTGTTACGAAACTTTTGTAGCAAAGTAAGAAAAATTTCAAAAACTCCACTCCACTCCATATTGATATTAGAAACCTTTTGGAAAATAATTACATAAAATTTAGAGCCGCGATTGTTTCTGCGATAAAATGAAAAAGTGCGAGAATTTAGTTTTGGGCCAGAAAGCTCAAAACTTGAAAATACGTACATTTTCTCTTATAGGTACATATTTCAATTCTCTAAAGCCGTGAATATAAACGCATAAATTCTATTAGTATTTGAAACAATCAGAAAAAACAATTACATAAATTGGTGTAAAAAATGAATTGTGTAGAAAGTTGAATAATGTCACAAAAAAATGATTACTGAGTTAGATGATGATAATATAATCAGATCTGTTTTCCAAAACAATCAGAGTAAAGCGATGATTCAGATATGACTAATAATTCCATTATTTTTCAGACAATACCTTTTATCTTAATCAAAATATTTAAATTCGTTGAGTAATATGTAAGTACTTGTAATTTTATATATAAGGCAGCACAGAAAATCCAAACAGCAGAACAACAGTTCAACGAAAGCAAGTTAAAATGAGAATTCTATTCCTTGTTGTGGCATTGACACTATGTGTGTCGAGTAAGTAGGAAATAGCTTTTAAAGAATAATGCTTATTAAAAAAATTGACAATAGGGTTGGAATCCAGGAATGTTCAATCTCCACCTCCGCCTCCACCACCAACTAAACCACCACCACCTCCTCCACCAAAACCAGATGATGGACCAGAACCACAATTGTTGAAAGCAGTTGGTGAAAATCATCCAGAGCCGCCTCCACCAACAACTCCACCACCACCGCCGCCGCCAACAACCAAACCTCCTCCACCACCACCAGAGCCAGAGACTTTGATAATCAAAGCAGTACAACAAATCGCAGAAAAACCTGATGATAAACCAGAACCCCCACCTCCACCACCAACTAAACCACCCCCGCCACCTCCTAAACCAGATGACGACAAACCAGAACCGCCAAAACCAAAACCAGAAATTTTGAAAATCAAAGCAGTACAACAAATCGCAGAAAAACCTGATGATAAACCAGAACCACCTCCACCAACAAACCCACCACCACCACCGCCACCAACAACCAAACCTCCTCCACCACCACCAGAACAAAAATCTTTGAAAATCAAAGCAGTACAACAAATCGCAAAAAAACCTGATGACAAACCAAAACCTCCACCGCCACCACCAACCAAACCACCACCGCCACCTCCAAAACCAGATGACGACAAGCCAGAACCGCCAAAACCAAAACCAGAAATTTTGAAAATCAAAGCAGTCCAACAATTCGCAGAAAAACCTGATGATAAACCAGAACCCCCACCTCCACCACCAACTAAACCACCCCCGCCACCTCCTAAACCAGATGATGACAAATCAGAACCGCCAAAACCAGAATCTGAAAATTTGATCAAAAAAATTTTCAAATTTCTGTAAATCGCAGCTAACTGAAATACCAAATTGAGATTATAACTAATAAAAAATAAATAAAATATGAGAATCTACACAAGTTTATGACTTATCCCAATTTAAAAAAAATAATAAAAAATTCCAACAATTGCTGACAAACTGATCACTGTGAAGAAGAAACATAAAAAGCCAGAAACAATTTAAAAAAAGGTTAAATAAAATAAAGATTAAAACCAAATGTATTGATTACCTACTAATCACTCGTTGATGAAAATATCAGCCCAGAAATAATTAAAAATTTATAGGACAATATGACAACAATAAAACTAGCTACTGTTTCAGTCAACCCCCATCCATAAAAAATCGCATTTAACATCCCTATACACATAACTGGTGAAAATCGTGGTGTGTGCCGCCGCTTTGTTTGCCAATCACAATGGGATCGAGGGTATAATAAACCAACATATGGGCGAGGAGAACGGAGCGTGAGTGAACTCCTCGCTTGTGTACATACACAACAATCCATGATCCCACTTGATGTTCGAGTACATGGACAAACCACTCGACAAACAGACATTGTTTAATCTTTATTGTGTTACGCTCTTCACGCCGTATTTGCGTATTACGATATGATACTGTTTATTAAACGGACAAACAATAGAGGCGTAACGCCGCAGGGAACGCGCTTTTAGAAATATTTTAATATCAAAATGAAATTTATTGTCATTTTTTACTAAAGTTATTCTTGAAATCAATCAGAAAACTTGATCATTCCCCATCATCTCGATAAATTGATTCAGAGTTAAAACCTAATCCGACCGGACTCTACCCCATCCTTCCGCCTTGAACAATACCGATGATGAATGATCCTCTTCTTAACAAAAAGTCAAAAATTGGCGGGGAGGCCATCTCGAGTCCACATTTCTATCTAGCACCAAAACATAACGACTCTGTCCGCATTTAAATATGAAAAGAATATGAAAAGATCCACTCGCCCTCGATCTACTCTTAATTATGCCTTTAATGGACCGCAATCCGCCACACTTAATGGAAATAATGGAGATCCGGAATGATGATCATAACAGATTTATCCCGTCGGATAGATTTATAACATTTTTCTATATATATTTTTTTTTGAGATGATGTCTGGACTTCCCTTATTTCATTTCCGCCCAGTCGACGACTACATACGCCCCAAAAAATCCATTAAGCGCGGAAACAGTTAACACATAAAGAAGTAGGGATAAGAATTGACCACTTACCGGCGGCTCAGATCCGGAGACGGTTTTGGCCTTCAAAGTCTGAAGATGGTTGGGTAAAGAAGCATTCGAAGGAGGAGGTTTCTCCGAACGTCGCATCTTCGCTCTTTCAATTTCTTGAGCAATTAATTGTTTATTTGAATATGATAAAGACTTTTTCTGACTATTAAAAGAGACCAGATCGTCAATATTAGGATCTGACAAAAAATAAAAATTAAAACCTAAATCCACACTCTTAGAATATTTACCTAATTTGTAAACATACGATATATCAGGCATCCTCTCTTGAACATACGTTAAATTATAATCAATCATAACATTAACCACATGCTCAAGAATTTTCTTCTCTTCTGCAGTATACAAATATAAGCTAATTGGTCGGAATGAAGGTACAATAATAATCAACAAAAAAGGCAAAATATCTAAAGTTAATGCAATTTTGTGAACGTAAGGTCGAATCGTTGGTCGAATCCCACGCATTACTTCTCCAATAATCGCTTTTTGTCTGTTTTTTTTCATCTTAACCTAAAACAAAATCATTTTCGTGTTGTAAAGAAAAGAAGACGAAAGAGTTAAAAAGACTTGACACCCCGTGCGTCACTCACCCAGGCACAATTTTCTAAGTAGAGACGTTAATTACCGGACAAGTATCGGATGATATCTTTTTAAATGTAACGAGTTTGCTCGGGTCAATGTATAATTCACAAGCTCATTAAAAAGGGTGCAGGACCGGAGTTGAAATAAGAAGTAAAATCAATTTGAACGCAACGAAGATGTTTAGAAAAACTAGACAAAATTGAATCCATTCAACAATGTTATAAAGGGTGCTATAAAATTTCATGTCTTGAAAGAATTTTATTTCAAAATAGAGACCACTGACTTTTTTTTAATGAAACACCCTATATTTTTGCAACTTTAAATAATCCTTCCAATTTTAATCTTTTCGAATTGAATCTCTATTTTGGATCACAGAGGTTGAAGCCTTTTAAAATTTTAAAAAGTTAAATTTTACCTCGAAAAGAGTAGTAATTTTTATCATTTTCTCAAACATCCACGAATCTCGTTTTGAAAAAATCTTACTATATATATTTTGTTATCATTTGTATCTAATTTTCTTGAAATAAACTAAAATTATAAATCTAAATATTACGATTAACAACAGTATAGAAGAACAAGTTGTATAAGACACGTGGTAGTGAAATCCTGAACTAAATAATCGATATGCGCTACCAGTTACAGGTTTCTTTATATTTTGACCCAACGCGAAACAAATAACTTATCTTTTAATTATTTTTTTTCGATTTCTTTAATACTTAAACAATAATTTATAGCCGAACATTTTGTTTGTCCGACCCTGTCGTTCCGCTCCAAATTACTTAAATCAAAAGAAAATCTCGCAGTTTTCGTGCGCGTACTTTTTAATACGTTTTCATTTCTTTAAAAGGGTTTCTCAACAACCGGAGCGTAATTACGCCACACAATAAGTACTCATTAATTATTCGAAAGGCGGCGCTTTGTTCCCACGCGTACTCTTTTTCCTCATTCCCGAAATAGAATTTCAAATTATACTTTTAAGACAACATATAAATTTTCAAATGTCAAAAACTTTAAACTGTTAATCTTCGTTTTATTTGCACGAAATTTTCAAACTGTCCGCTGGATAATTTATTTAGAATTGTAGAGAAATGGAAGCGTTCCAAAAGACTGAACGCTTCTGCGATTTTTGAGCGGCTGACAAAGAGATTTCATGCACCAATTTGCTAATTTATATATTTTTTTTAAGTCTTACCTCATAGCCTGTGTTCGGATACTGCAACTTCTGCCATGTCTTGCTCGCATAAGTAAAATGCCAAACAACAAAAGCAAATTGCAGATAACTCCCTAATTCATAACTTTGAGTCGAATAAATTTGTGTATTCAAAGTATCGCTGTAACAAAACCAATCCAAAGCCAAACCCAATTCCCCCATACTCAAATTCTTGTACTTCAAATTAGGATAATTTTCAAATACGCCTTGAGTTACTTTATCATAATCTCCAAATGAATTAATAACATTTAAAATCTTCACCATCCGATCTTTAAAAGTTGCAAATTTAAACTCCGCTCCTGTCTTAACTCTCTCAATATAAAAAATATCTTGCCAAACTGAAAATACCCCTTTTTGAGTATCTTTCTGTCCTACAGAAACTTTATGAATATCAGACAGCATCACTGGTTTATTTTCTGCTTTAAAAAAATGTAAAACGCTCAAACACGAGCGTACATCATTTTGCGATTTTTCAGCAAGCGCTAACATAGCCCCCATGTCTGTTTTAATTCCTTGTTTTTTAGCAATTTCTAAAAGTCTTTCAGCTAATCTCGCATTGGAAGTTGGAGGGAAATTGATAACAAAAGAGATTTGTCTCAAAGAGCGCAAAGCAGGGACATAAACATCGTTACAAATACATATAATAGGTCTTTTTAAAAGCGGTTTTTCAGTTTTCTTCTTCTTAACAGTAGTTCCAGTTATGAATTTTACTAGATAATCAATTGAAGAACTAGGCGCGCCATCTATCTCGTCGAAAATTAAACAATTCGGGCGCTTTTCCGAATCTAGAACTGACCGCATTTGAGTTGCATTTTCTAGAGAGGTTTTGAAAGCGTCAAGACTTCGATCATCGGAAGCGTTGATTTCTACAACATTGTAGCCGCAATGTCGTGCCACCATATGGGCTAATGTTGTTTTACCCAGACCAGGAGGACCACAAAGCAGAACTACTTTATGATGAGGTCTTCCGAACTCATCCAATTCAGTGGATAAATCTAAACCTTTGAATTTGTTATTGTCGTTTGATTTAGTCACTTTTAATTTAGGTCGGCGGTTGAATACGACTTTGTCCCAAAGTTTCAACCATCGCAGCATTACCCTATTTGTGCTTTCGTCACTCAAAAGCTCAACGTATTTGCGAGGTCTATACAAATCGACCCATAAATCTTTGTCATTGTTTAAAGAAATTTCTAAGGGTGGATCAGCTTCCATTTGCTTAAGAAGTAGCTGTTGAGCTTGTGCCCATATACTTTTGTCACTGAAACACCCATTTGTGTTTATTTCCTCAACAATGCGTTGTCTTTCTTCTAATTCGTATTGTTGGGAATGAAATCGGATATAAACTCTATCCCCGGAGTAAGTTGTAACACCAACAAAAGGCCATTTCGGTATAGTACGAGACAAATTATTCTTATCTCTCTCATTAACATTAGTATAATCTTTTTGAACCAGATGTGGAGAATCTCTTTCCTTAGCTAATCGTCTTAATTCTACTATATGATCAATTAAAGCCAAATCATCACAGTTATTATCTTTATATCTTTTCGACTGATTTTCGTATAAAATATCATCTATATCTCCAAATAGCTCCTCAATTGACCGCTTATTCGAAGTACTTTGAGATTCTTCTACGGCAGTATCTTGAGTTTCCTCAAGTGGAATAAAATCATTTTGACCATCACTAATTGATGCTTTACTAGTTGAAGCAAAATCGAGACTTCTTCTTGATTTTTTAGGGCTGCGTTGAATATCTACAAAGTTTGATTGTTATAACCTCACTTTTATATTTACCAGTTTACCTCCTTGCTCGCGTAGAACTTCCAATTCATCGCCATACATAAGCTCAAATTCGTCTTCTTCAGTTGGAAACTGATCCATTTTCCAAATTTTATAACTTACAATGTTGAAAAAATTTACTTCAGGATTTGGCGCCCAAACTGAAAAACATTGCGTGAGTAGATTAGCCCAAAAACTTTGGTGTATAACTGGTTGTCTAATGCTAAAAACTTTGCATTTATAATTTTGAAAATTAATAATGTTTTTAGTGTCACTTTCCAAGAATTCATAAAAATTGTATTGTATGCATGCGGTTTATTTAAGTTTATAAAAGTTGTTTATAAGTTAAAAAGATTTTATATTGTTTTATCTACTGATAGAATGTTACACTCACGAGCGGACTGAACTGTAAAGTATCTTTATTCCCAGTAAATATGCAAATATTCACTTATTAGCGTTGTCATTGTATGTTCTATTTATATACATAATTCTGTAGTTTTTTTGTAGTGCTCAGCTATTTATCTTAACTACTTTAAACTTATAATATAATGATAAATCAGCATAGAAAATTTTACAATTATTATAATTTTCTTTTAGTCATCTATTTCGCTGATAATTCCAGATAAGAAATTAGTTTATAAATCAATTAATAAATCACAGATCCAATAATGAGTCAAAAAAATGAAAAAATATCAAAATTTCTTGATGCAAAAATTATAGAAGAATATTTTTAATTTTAAAGATAAACTCTCATTGCAAACTCAATATAACCATAATTATCCTAGGAAGTCGAATCTTCATTGAAATAGCATTAATAAGAAAATATTACATTTTTCAAGTTCACATTTTAAAACATGCAAAAAGTAAAAGTTTTATTTAAAAATCATAATTCCCAGCAAATTAGCAAAATTAAGATAAGAAAAACAAAGTTTAACTAAAAGTAATCTGATAATAATGCTAACATTAACAATTTAATTTAAATTGCAAAGCAAACCAAATTCAGTAGTTTTGAATGTAATTAGTAAAATTTTATTGTTTTTCTGTGGAAAGACTGCAGAATAAACGATATCGACAATGATATTTTACAATAAATTTTAATGTTTTTTATACTGACCGATATAAAATTTTACAGTAACAATCTCAACAAAAAAATAAATGCATGTACTTATCATTGTAATTGCCATATATTTTCCATAAACACGTTAGTAAATGATTTCAAAGCTTTTGCCAAGGCTAGATAAATCATTAACACAATTTTCCGTGTATTTATATCGAATCAGCTCTAAAAGGTATTCTATTTGTGATTCAAGACAATTTCTAGTAGCTTCAGTTGGTGTTTATTTGTTCAATCAAATATTCCATTCCTATTAACTCATCTCAAGAATACGAATTATCTCCCAAAATCTATTATCACCTTGACCTTCGTATCGGAATTTTCTATACTGAGAGTAAAACTCCAAGAGTATAACAATTACTAACTTCCGGATGTCGCGCTATTGGAGCATTACGAAATGAAAAATAATAGGACGTCAACGTGCAGGAGTTAACAAGTAGAACAAAGTTTAAAACCACCGTATTAACGGTACATGTTGCTGACGCACCAAGAGCAAGAATTTCGTGTCGGCAGGTTTAGTTTGTTTTTGAACGTGGAAGACATTCTTTAGTGTTTGAAAGAAGATTATTTTTCAGTTATTTTCGATTTTTTCTTTCGTTGTCGTGGGTCGATCTAACGTCAACACCATTGTCTTTGCAAATGACTATATTGTAAACAAATCATTCTTTTCTTATCTCGTGGTAAATTAACAAAAATGAACCGAAGAGAGTCACTTCGAGATAAACCTTCAGATAAAATGTACACTTTGACCAGTGGAGATCGAAAAGAAACTAAGTGTTAACTGAATGTGGAGTGATTGAAAAAATGTTGACTTTGTATATAGTTTTCGCGTGGCTTTTAGGGATTTGTTACGGTTTTGTGTTAATATCATCAGCGGCTGGACAAAATGAAATTAATTTATTCCAAGTGGGTGAAGTTAGTCATTATCAGTATCATTCTACCGTTCTTTTGAATGATAACAGTGATGGTGCGAAAAGTGTGGGATTTTTTATCACAGGAGATGTCTTAGTACATTCAATTTGGGGTGATAACAGCAACAAATTATTAAAACTTGAGGTAAGAAAAATTTGGTTTTTCCAGTTAATGTAACTCAATTCTAGGTGAAAGCTCCCCAACTGCACATTCGTTCCAGAAAAGCTCCGTCACCCGATGGCTTTATCCAGCACTCATCTAAAATCGAGAGTTTCTCTCTCAAACCTTACTACCTTCTTTGGAATGCAGGAAAAATTGAAAAAGTGTTGTTACCAAAAGGACAAGCGAAAGCTTTATCCAACTTGCAAAAGGGAATAGCTAGTCTTTTCCAGGTACTTTTTACAAGTTTTAAAATACTTTCATTAATTTTTTGTTTTTTAGTTCCAAGTTTTGGATATGGAAACCAACGAGACTGATTCTTCAGGTCTTTGCAAGACCAGTTACCAGTCATTGGATAGTACCAAATTCGAAAAAATAAAAATTAATTGTGTTTCCTCTGATTTACCATACATGATTACCAAAGATCATATCCTTGACACTATCATAACATCTTACCGAAGAGTTCTTTACGAGTTGAATTCTCAATTTGATTATATTAAAAATGTCTATTCGAGAGAAACTCATCAAATGGTTCTTGCTGTTAAGGAAGATTTAGAAAGTGCTATTGAAGCCGACCAAACTCTCAATTATATCAAAAGTGATAAAATTAATCCAATAAAAGCACAAAATATCAAAGAAGCACTTAAATTAATCTCAGAAGATCATTTAGAAACCGATCTTTTGACTCAAAAAGAGCAAATTGATGATAATGTCAAAAGTTTTTCAAATATCATAAACGATCTGAGAGATAATCTTTCACCAAAACATTTAGGAAATTTAGTATCAGTTAAGGCATTTTTGCGTCTTTTAGATGCAGCAAGAAAAGCTTCAAGAGATGAAATTGTCAAAGTTTTAGGAAGCAAAAAGAATCAAAAGATATTGTAAGAAATAAACTTTTGAAATATTAACTAGAATTCAGATTTTTAGATCAGAGCTTTACGATGTTTTGGGTTATATTCAAACACCCGAAGTCCATGAAGCAGTTATGAAAAAACTTCATTTTGATCGCGAAGACTATTTAGATTCAAGCGAACGTTATTTATGGGCATCATCACTATCATCACACCCTCATCCTGAAATTATAAAAGATCTGTTAAATCGTTATCGCAAAAATGACAATTACCCAGAAAAAGTCAAAGAAACTCTTATTTTAACAATAGCAGCCATGGCTTCTAAAATACCAGAGCATAAAGTAAGTAGACTTTGAAAGTAAACAAAAATCTAACATTCTCGAAGATTTTAAGAAATGTGGAGGAAACTATTGTTAATCATTTTAATTACGCAAAAGACGACAATCGGTTTGTTTTTCTTCGGGCTTTAAAAAATCTCAAAAGCGTCAGCAGTATTCCTCTTCTTTTGGAAACAATCAAGAAAGGAACTCCTAAAGAAGGAGTTTTGGCATACAAAGCTTTGAAAAGTTTTAATCCTTCGTTTTGGGATGTTAAAGTACTTAAAACCGCCAAAAGTACTTTCCTGCAACTTGATCGGAAATATGACAGCAGTGCTAGAACTTTAGCAGTTGATATTCTTCTTGAATCGCAAACTTCAGATGACACTCTTCGAGATTTGCTTCATTATCTCAAGCTAAATGATACTAGTTATGAAGTGAAGCAATATGTGATGCAGCGACTTCAAATGATAGCAGACGAAAATCCAACATTTAACTTACGGCTTGCACTTTTGATAAAATCCGATCCTACTTTGAATAATTATGAAATTTTATCACCAAAAGGATTATCAACAGCTTTGAAACGAAATTTTCTTAATAGTCCTTCAACAAATGGAAGTCTCGTCACTATCCAAGAGATTTTTGGTGGAATTGTCAAAAGAGGAATTGTTAATGTGATTATGGATAAGAATGGGTTAACCAAAGAATTATTCAGTGTAAGTTGATAAAAATTCAAAAAGGATAAATAATTTTTTAGTTCAGTTAGGTATTTTTGCCGGCGGTTTGAGCCGCTTAATGGGTGATGGGGAAGAAGGGGATGAAGAAGTAGCCACAGCTGGGATGGAATTAACTATTTTAGACACTCAAATACGACCTTTTGTGTTTTTCAATGGTCAAGGTGAACTGATGGGACATGTATGGTCAGGAACTGCTTCAGAACGCACTACAGCTTTTCAGTCTTTAATTCTATTACAAGACCATTTGGAATTCATAAGACTAGGACCAGGTTTTGTTGCCGAATTTAGTTTAAAAAGTGGAATTTCATTTGATTTGTCTGGAAATATTGAAATTTCGCTTTGGAATCGAGCTGCTAACTCTGTCGTAGAAAAATCGTGAGTTAAATCGTTAATTTCAAAATTCAATTAATTTGGCTTCTTTTTTAGCGCTGGTATTATTACTAATGGTCTTGTGGTTGTTGATACATCTTTTGTTCGTTCTCAAATCGAATTCAGTGCTTCAATTGAACCGAAACTTCACTTAAAATCTGACATTGATTTTTCGGGGAACATAAACTTATGTATGAGAGTGACTCAACCTGACACAATTTTCCGTCATAACATTTTTAAAATTGAAAGAATACCTGGAAGTAAACATAAGTTGAGAATTGCAAAATACAAACAAAAGCAAGTGCCGGGAACGACGTACTCTCTAAATAGGAAAAATAATGAAATGTGTAGTGCGATGTTTAATTAAGACTGCTCAATTACAAGTTACAAAATTTTATTTCGCGTTTTTTGTTAATCTTTCTTTCTTCTATCTTTTTGTTTCTTGCATTTTCTGTTTCTCATTTTGTGTTTTTATCATTATCTGCAGCCACATTCCAGAACTACCATGTCTTTGTATGCATAACGATAAGTAAGAACACCATTGTTATCCACATAGAGGATTGATATAGAATCCAAACTTGTTGGGACGCAACACGATCTTGATACTTTGGATGGTGAGACGCTATGAAGAAGAGCTTGAACGATTGCATGTTTAGTAGGTTTTAAATGATCAGCGACAGGATAGAAGCACTTCCCTTGACACTGATAAGCCTAAAAACTAAAAAGTCAGAAAAATATTGGAAGTGACTTACATTGATACTTCATATCCTCGAGGTTGGACAATCCATAAATCAAAATTAATCTCTGAAAAGTCGATATAAAGAGGTTTTCTTCGACAACTATTCCTTTTAATTTTCTTCTGCAATTTTTTTTCATCATCCCAGATTTTATTAGTTTCTTCTTCATAATCATCTTCAAGACTTCTTTTTATCCGAGTCTTAACTTCTTTTTTCTTAGAACCAGAAATATAAGACAGAAGAAGAACAGGATAGTCATGATCAAAATCATCTCTAATTGGCATCAATGATAATTTGAAATTGTTATCGTTTTTGTAGTAAGGCAAAAAAGCACTGAGTGAAATGACAATTTTTAAAAATTTTTCTTTTCTCTGTAAAATTTCGATTATTGGTTTTGTAACATTGAAAGATAGCCAAGTGTTGTTTAAATGATAAACATGGATTTCTTCTAAATTGTAGAAACTTTTAGTAACTTCATTATAAATTAAGACTTTTAGTTTTCTTTCAACTCCAGGGATGATTTTTGATTTGATTTCAACTAAAGTTAAAATTCTCAACTCTGCACTAACAAACCGCTCTTCTTCGTCAGTATATGGCAGGTCAAAGACTAAAAGATGATTTTCAGACTCTTCAAGTACTTCGTTATCAATCATTGGTCCTGAATCAACAATTTTATATTTTTAAGAATTATTCAATTATTCTACTTACCTGCATGTTCTGGAATTAGGCTCCGTACAACATCAGGTATAGTCCCATTTCTACTCTTGAATTTGTTTTTCTCATATAATTCCAACATAAACTTTGGTATATGATATTTCTTAACTTTATTCTTCTGTGAACCACTTCCATTCCAATTTATTGCAGTCTGAACAAAATTATATTTTGGAAATATATTTCTATTCTCATTGATACTAAGATGGATTGATGTCTGATTAAACCAGACATTTTTTATAACTAATAAAAGAGATATCCACAAGAAAATAAACAAAGGAATTAATGTGAAAAAACTGAGTTGCATTTTATGTTGTTGTTTGGGAGTAAATTATTTTCAAACTGAATTTTGTAAGCGTCGGGACGAAAGCGTCTATGAAAACACTTGAGATCCATTTTAGAGTTTATCGGGGATTGTTGGATGTTATCAAAGAATTATTGGTACCTGGTAAAAATAACTGACGGATGGAATATATGAGAGTCTTTTAATCAGGCGTTTATTTTTGATAGTGATTTATAAAACACTTCAAAAAAATTTAATGAAGTGAAGAAACATCAAAAGGGATTATCAATTAGCTTGGTTGAAAGTGACCAAACATTTGAAGCACAATAATAAAAATGCACTTTTCTTATAAAAGTCTGATTTTTCTTCAAATAGTTAATAATAGATTGAATAATTCCCACTTTTCAAAAGACGACATTGCGGATTTTTAAAAGTTAATGAAAAATTTTCAGCCAGACTTTGGAAAATTTAAGAGATAAAAAGAGTGTCCAAAAACGTCAATTAAGTAATGATTATTCTGAAAATTGTAAACAAAACAACGAGATAAAGATGATCAGAGGTTCATTAAAAATAATAATTAAAACATTAAGCATTTATGAATGTAAAAAAATAAGAATTTTGTATCTCGTATAAAAATAATTGTAGAGATCAAATTTTGAAAAGGTCGTAACTACTGGTGTTTCATCGATTTTTTGAATGTTTTTTAAAAATCTACAAGTCAATGTTTTTTAGGAACTTTAGCTGACGATTTTTTCAGCCGAATTGAATTTTTACAAAAATTGATGTGCGTTTTATATTATACAATAAAAAGTTTTTATTAAGACTTTTTCTGTACGCAAGATGTTGAAAAGACATTCAACAACTTCATTTTAAGAAACAATTTATTTTAAGAAAGTTTATCAAAAAATTATCAGCAAGAGAACCCAAATTATCTGAAAAACACAAGCCCTCAACTTTGTTGTTACGCCACTGAATTTTCAATAAATCGTTCTCTTGTTTTTGAAATGTTTGCATATTGAAATCATCTATTTTTAATCTATTCTGGTAATTAATTTACTTCCAGCTTCTAGCATAATTAGAGATGCTATGTTTTTGGAGTTATAGATAGACGTCCACCGTCTTGAAACACCCTGTATATTCTATATTGCAAAAAATATTTAGCCCTGCTAAATATAAAATTTTGAAAAATAAGAAATTAATAGCATTCATAATAAATAATGTACCCAATTGATTAAAAATTATTGTTTGTGATTTTCCATATTACTAGTGTTACTTATGTTTACCACGTCAGTGAGTATTTTAGTATCGCACTTTTCTTCATTTCTGCGAATTATTTTGTTCGGTATAAAAAAAGTGCGTTTGTCACCAGCACTATCAATTATTGTTATCAATCTAACATTTTCAACAATACGTAAGTGAAAATTTTTCCATTATTTTACAAAAATACATAAAAACAATCTAATCTAATCTTGGAAATCTTTATTTTTAGAGCAGTGCATAGATTTCTATTTAGTTTTCAGCTACTGAAAAGTAACAGATTTTAAAACAAACAGATGTCTCTCGCTGCTGAAACAAAAATCATTAAAAACTTTGACCAGGACTGATTTTGTTGCAATCTCTAAATTCAGATTTTTCGGTGTTGCAAAAATGTAAAATTTAACAACTTCTTTTTCAAGTGACTAATTTTTGGAAAATACAATTAATGTAAAATATTCAAAAAAATATAAAATCTTTTATTGTTGGCTACAAAATCGAAAACCTCAGCAGTATTGACCTATTCCAATATGACGTCATCATTGTCATGGAATCAGAAGAAGGTGGGAGTCATCACGTAATACCTCAACTTTGCATAATTTAAAAACAGAAGAGTGATCATCATATATTAATAAATCATAGTTCCACTTTCTAGTTATTTCCTGAGATTTGAATCCCTTTCGAAACTATTAAAATATTCATCAAATTATTATTTTCAACTTTTTTTTCAAAATATTGCAATAATATATTGATTTCAAACGGTTTGTTTAATTTTATCAAATTCTGAACCGATTATCGATTAATTACGTCTTGCCGCCACCTCTACTCTCCACCCTTGTGTCCTACTAGGGGTGCTTCCAGTTTAGTCATGAACGCTGTCAAGCATGCTTAAAAATTCCGGGTTTCAATACCCGGCGCATTTTTTCTGTGATTTAATTACCACCATGCAAATTTACAATAAGTGATAAGTGATGTAACTGTTGTGATAATAAATACTAATGATCGGCTTAGATTATTTTCTGAATGCGACAAAAATGTCCGTGCAGTTAATGCAAAAGATGGATATGTATAAAATAAGTAAGTAGGAGTTAAAACGAAATAGCGAATGGACAGTAATTATTTTTATTATTGTACTGATAACATCCAATGAACCTTTGTATTTGTTGAACATTGAAAACAATTTAGTTTCTTTCTACTACAGCTCCAGTGACAATGTTAAGACAGTTGTGTAAGTTACGTCTGCATTTAATTCTTACTTATTTTTGTCTGATTTAAAAGTCAAGGTCTGATCTTCGTCAACGCTCTACTTCTTCTTATTGTTATGAAAAATTCGAAAAACCGTTATTTAAATCACAACAATGAACCATGGAAATTATTTCCAGATGTTGTTTATTAACTGTATTTGCATTGAACGGTTCAGTGACGATCTCTTTCAAACTTAAGATTTTTTCTTCAATCAGCCGTTAATATTCACTAACAAATTTTTATTGATGTAATTGATGATGTAAAAGAAATTTTAGATACTTCCTCGAAGATAATCACGAACTAAATTTTAGCACACTGATAAATGTCAGGTTTAATAAACAAACTTGAATAAACGCATTTGGTGGCGAGTGCCAAAAATATTAATTAGGTGCAACTTGTGGGTCTGTTGATTTAGAGAACTGAAAGTTGCGGGAAAATGTATTTAAAATTTCGTTTACATCTCGATTATTATAATAATTAAAGAAAATACCATTTCGACATAAACTAAATAAAACAATTCTGTTTACACGAATTAGTTTCGGTTTATTTACTTTTATTATGTTGCAACGCACCAAACGGAAATGAGGTTCATAGTCTATTGTCAGAAACAAAATATGAATAAATAATATGCAGAAACGCTACAAAAGCATTTTTTAATATTGCTCAGCAATTAATTTTTTCTGCAGCTGTCTAAAAGCAATTCGCAGATGCATCATAATTAATAAATCAAAATTTATGTAAAGCAAATAAACAATTTTGTTGTTTTGTAACTTAAAAAAAAAGAAAAAAGATGCACAAATATTTAGAGTGAAGAAGCCGTAATTTTCAAGTGGCAATTACCCTCATTAGAGTGAAGAGTACTCTATCGATTTACTTTTATCGTCAGTACATTCTTGTGTAACTTAATTAGATAAATGTTCAGTCATGTCGAGTACACCGATTCCTTTCATTCTTCTAATAAGTACTTTTAGTTGTAAGATAAATGTTGGAACGATGTCGAAATCCTCTCTAATCTTGCGTTGAATCCAATTCTATTTCACTGTAATTTTTTTTTGCCCTCTTTGTCAACCTGAGTGTCCGATTAGTCCCGGTCCGCGTTGTCTTCTCTCTTCACCTCTCGTCCATGTGGTCTCCCTTCCAGGAACCGCCTCCAGCTCCGCACACCCACAACAGGTGAATGTCCTGTTCACTTGGTCACTGTACCATCGATCTTGTAGTGGATTAGCTCAGCTCGACCCGGTTTTGGGCGCCTATAACGGACCAATCGTAACAAGGTCAGCGAAGGTACCTTGCCGATGGTAGCATCCATCCCTAAAAATAAACCCATTGCGTGCGGTCGTCGACCCATCATTACAAAGTGTGTCGCGAGCGATTTTATTATTTTCGTTCATTTCCGCATGGGCAACCTTGGTTTCGCCAATCCTCCGCCTCTTGGCGCAATGGTACTACCGCGACAGTACCGTAATTCTCGCCGATTTTTGTTTAGTCGTCGAACAGCGGTTGTTGGCCTTGCACGAATTATTCATCCAGATTTGAGTTTATCGCTTAATTTAATTGGGTACTATCCAATTGTACCTTCTCTAGTTCTTCCGAACTAAAACTCCCCTCTACAACAACGCGTTCACCGTTACCGGATTCAATTCTTTCAGAACGAACTATGAGGTGTTACAGTGCGTGAGGGATGGACGCGATCATCCTCAAGACTAAATATTTTATTAAACAACATCGAAAAGACAAAAGAAAGAAACGAGATGGAAATTGTGATAAAGAAAACACGAGATGGAGGAATAGTGAGTGATCCATTTCTTTATAGGTCACTAGGCATCTTTCACTCACACTTTGTTTATTTCTTTTCGACTTTCTATACACATTTGTCTTGGCTTCTTCACTTCATAATCGGCGTTCTATGCTTTCTTCTATGCTCTTGCATTTTTTCACAAGTATTATCACTATTTTCATATTATATCTTTGATAAAATTGTTGATTTTACTGATATTTTTGAAAGGTTATTAAATATCTCAAGCATACAACATACTAAAGCTTTTATTTTGAAATGTAATCATATACATTTACGTTAGGTAAGCTATTTTCTTAGTTTCTTTGTCGCGATGTTTTACTTCTGTCTTCAATTCTTAATACTTTTTTATTAAAATCCAAAAGATGTGTTTATTTTCATCCAAACAGATAAACATTATGTTTATGTAATGTTATTATTTTTTTTTTAATTTAGAATTCCATGTTAAATGTCAGCTTGAAAACCTAATTAGGTTTTGAACAAAAAGCTGCACCAATTTATCTTTATGTCTGTAAGAAACGATCGGAAAGACTTGAGTGGAAATCATTTATTACTTTTAAGAAATCCTTGAATGGTTGTTTCGTCCTTATTGAGTAACTGATTCAGTTACAGTAATCTAAAAAAGTGCACAAAATTATATTCAGCTGCAAGAAAAAGATTGAAAGGAAATAATAGACTTCAGTAATGATGGGTAGTTCCTGAAATAGCTCATAAATTTTTAATATGGTTATATACTGTTGTGTAAAATTTTATCGTTTCCTAAGGTAACCAAAGACCCACCCCCACCGTCTCCTATCGATTGTATCCATCTAATCAATGCTCATCACATGAATAATTCCTCTAAACACGTCTCCCTTTGTAATAAATATTTCAATTTGAATTTAGCGTAATCACCACCACGTCATTGTTTTACAGTGGACGATATGGAACAGTACTTGCATTACATCGGCGGTGGTGCTGGTGCTTTAGCCCTAACAGGAGTCGCCGCAGCATCAGCTTTTTATTTAGCCAGTCGTCCGTCATCTCAAAAGCCACTGTTTCCATTGGATGAACAATGCATCATAGAACCGGTAAGTTTCGAGCTTTTTTCGCTTCACGTCAACACCTAACGGTACTAGTGCTCGCGTACGATTTCGGCGTGCACTTAATTAAGGGCGAGATAACGGATGATGTGACGTCATTTATTTTATATAGTAAGATTAGATGTGTTGGAACGCGTCGATCTCCAAAATAACACTTGCTGTATGGCTAGGAGCCAATTCGGCAAATGTCATGTGTTGGGTATAGACAGAGCTCGTGACTGGACTTTTGCGCGTGAGATAAATAATTGTAGAGTTGAGAGGGAAAATCGCTGACCTGAATTGGAACTATTGACTGGAATTTGGCCAGGATTTGGGAAATTGATAGGAAATAGAATTTTGCAAAATTCTACTAGTTTGTTTTTTTACTGTGAATACCTATTACATGAAATCTCATAAGCAAACTCTGCTAGTTATTAATCTCTTATAGTTTTATTAGTGTTAGAAGCACTATCAAAGGACTTTCACTATTGATTTTTCTAACTTTTCTCATAAACAGGAATTCTGACTTGTCTCATAAGGTTAACTTTCATCTAAATGAATTTTTACCAAGTTACTGCTGAATTAATAAAAGATACATTTCTATTCTGCAATAAACTTTCATTAATTAAATTAAGCAATTTTTTAAAAAAAGTCATAAAATCTTAATGAATTCTCAACTTAAATTCAAAAATATTCAATTCTCACCTAAAGTTCAAGAATATTATAATATAAAAACCTTCTTTCAGTATTCTAAAAAAAAAAAAAATGTGGGTGCGCATTCATTTATGGGATTCTTGACCAGAGATTTGACTTCGAAGAATAATGTTGCTCCAAAAAAGTCTTATTCAGCAGAGATAACAAAAAAATAATGCTTTATTTTTCGATAGAGAAGTGCCAAAATTTTTGAGGTAATGTTGAACCCAGAAGAGAACAAAACTGGAGCATTCTTCATAAATAAATCTAAGTGTGATATAATGGGTGAAATTTAGGTATGGATTGAATTATGGTATTAATAAATATCAGTCATGGGCGTGAGGATTTCACCAAAAGGACTCACTCGCTTTTATCGATTTTTCGCTTCAAAGAAGAAAGTTTCCATCGATGTCTCCTACACTTTTTCAACTAAAATTTTTGGTTTTTTGTTTTAATAACGGTTCATACTTTATCCCTACCACAATCGGATACAAAAACTTGCGTGATTTCTTTATGAAAAGAAAACTACCTCAGGAAGTTTTCCCCTACTGGATATTGAGTAAATAAACTTCCGATGTTTGATGACGATATTAAATGTGGGAAGTTGAACGAAAGATATTAATGTTTAATTTTCACGAAAATATCTTTTGTATTGAGTATTGAAGGAAAGATTTAATTACCTTTGTCAAAGTTTTTAATAATAAGTGTAATTATGGAGAAACTTGGTTTGAATAATGAATTATACAAAATGTAGGTTGCCTACAGAAGACATAATATGATTAATAATGCAAATTAATTGTTATTTATTTATTCTGTTTATTTGAGGTGTTCCAAATATTCTAAGAAAAAAGGAGTCCATCGAATTTGCCGTCGGATTTCCGTCCCATAAAATTTAAAAAGCTTAGCATTATTGGATGTTGTTTACACCTCAGAAACATAACACTGAAATAACGTGTCGTAAAGTCAATAAAAATAACATTACATCTCAATTAGTTCCAAATTTATTTTCACTCGTAATTTTTTTTCAACCAAAACTGAAGAAAAATTTTGCGACTCATAGACATTGCCCTTGAACGAGTCCCCAATTAGAAAATTAATTTTCGGACAGTCAACTTGTTGCAATATTATGAAAAGTGGAGTGGGATGAGCGAAAACTATTCTCGTCCGCTGTTATCCCTCAGGACTTCAGTTGTACGAATCTAGGCGAAGCGCGACTTTGAAATCAGCACTAATAATTAGTACTCTAATTTTTCTAAAATTCTTTTAAAACATTTTTCCTTCCGTTATATAAAACTGGTGTTCTTGAAACAAAGCCAAATCAAATCGGTGACTAAGTGCTTTAAAAACCTTCAATGAGTTTAAAAATATTGTTCGCGAAATTGTACAACTCCTTGTGTTACGTTATTATGAGTTTGGAGGTTTATTAAGAGATAATAAATACGAAAAATGTGCAGTTGCTGTGCTTCTGTTCCTCCAATCGTCGTTCCTATCAATCTCAACAACCAATCAGACGTTCTTAATTATAAAGTAATAAAAAGAAAAATATTTCCACTATATTTTTATTAATTCCTTCCAGGGACCTGAATTAATCAGAGTTTCTCGCTTCTACAAAGATGCCAAAGAAGGTAAATTCGTCAGTTACATGTTCCCAGATGCGCGTACTCTTTATGAAACTTTTCGAAGAGGAGCAAAAGAGTCGAGTAAGTTCTAACCCAATTTTTTAACGGATCAAATTCTTGGCACTGTTTTTACTTGATTTATTTATTTTTTTTTTTTGAATTTTATTTATATGTTAGATAACGGACCTTGTTTGGGTTGGAGAGAATCCTACACTCAGTCTTATCAATGGTTAAGTTATAATGAAGCTCTTTTAAGAGCTCGAAATTTTGGGGCTGGAATGGTAGCGCATGGATTAACTCCTGGAAGTAATACTGTTATTGGAATTTATGCCCAGAATTGTCCGGAATGGATTCTCACCGAACAAGCGGCATATTGTTACAGTATGGTTGTAGTACCTTTGTATGATACTCTTGGTCCCGACGCATGTGCCTTCATCATCAAACAAGGTAACATTTTTGACAAAATTGAAATCATCTTTGCTTTTGATTAGATCCTCATTTATCCACTTATCTTGGTTGTAAAATCTAATTTTTACTTGTTTACATTTGCTAACACCCAGAAAGTGTGTTTTTAGAACATCCTGATTTCAAATTCTTTCGCTACTTTTGCTCGTGTTTACTTCTTTTATCCTTTTTTTTCTCCTTTTATTAAGTATACCAAAATTAGAGACTCACTCTGGCTTCTAAAAACTGTATACACTCTCAATCCGCTCTTCACAATTCATTCGCCTTCTATTAGCATTTTTTAACTCAACTGTTCATATTCTTAGAGTGTTTATTTGTGTCGAAAAACAGGTTCTAGCAAAGCCGTTGTTAACAAGCATAATTGCATGCCGAAATAACTCTTTTTGAGTTAGAAGTTGTATTTGGAAAAAATATTTTTAACCAAACTCGGGACACCCTAGCATTTAATTTTTTTTATACTGCCTAAAAAATAAAAAATTTCAAAACATATTGCCACATTTCATGGGCAACCCTTCTGGACAAAACAAGAAGATAAAACTTGACTTTGTTCGCGGACAGTGGTATATTATTTTTGACCACTTCTATTCGAATTCAAAGCTATAAATAATTTTAGCTTTTATATTTGTGTAAAATGTGTAAACATATAATTATTGAGTTCTAAAAATGTTAACCAGGTTTAGTGTAAATGACAAGAACGAATGTTTCGTTCATAAAGTTTAACAACCTGTAATTCTGTCAAAAATACGGGCATTAAGCCAAAAATTACCACATAAAAGCTTAAGATGAGTGACATCTACATCAACTCAATCAATTTCGACATTAAATAAAAGAAAAAATCACAAAAGATGGAGAGTATGGAAGATGTATTATGTATTTACTTTGAAAAAAAAAAAATAATTGCTGTTTGTCTTTGATTTACGTTGATTTATATTAACTAAAAATCTGTTAACAGTCAAATTGGATTAATCAGGTTTTGATGAAAAAAAAAAAGTTTTTTTTTGTTTTCAATTGAAGGCCGCATTACCAAATCAAAATACAGAGTTGTTGACGTCTTGTTGATAGAAAATATCTATAATGAAAATAAACCATATTTATTTGAAACCAAAAATAATTTATACATTTCATGTGTTTACTAAAACTTAATGGGCAGTAGATGAAAAGCGCACTTAAAGTAATGGACGCCTTGTAAATAAACCCTCTAATTCGTGCATAATCAGATGAAATATCAAACTCCGTCATTTAGAATAATTTACCCTTCGGAAAATCAATAAATAATAGTTTCAGCCACGTGTCAAACCGCATTTGTTGACCTAATATAGCGTCTAAAAACAAATGGAAAAATTTTGCAGTATTGAATTATTAAATCAACATATTTTTTTCTAGCTGATATTTCACTGGTCGTGTGTGAAGACGACCAAAAGTGCAATTTCCTTCTTGATCGAGCACCAAGATGTCTTCGCCGTGTTATCGTTTTTAGAGATGTCCGACCGGCCACGAAACAAAGGGCGAAGAATCGTGGAGTTGATGTTATACAGTTCAACGATGTTGAAGTTCTTGGTTCCAAGTCGAATCAACCAGAAATTGTAAGTGTTTTTGTTATTTTTCAACTTCGAAATTAAAATTTTTCCATATGTAGCCTCCGAAGCCTTCAGATCTCTGCACTATCTGCTACACTAGTGGCACTACTGGTAACCCAAAGGGCGTAATGCTCACCCACGAAAACGTCGTAGCCTCCTTAAGTGCTGTTCTTATGCAAATGGGAGACCACAAAGTCCGAAGTAATGATATCCTAATTTCATTTCTTCCTTTAGCCCACATGTTAGAACGATGCTGCGAGGTAAGATTTTTAATTCTAATATCTTCTAATAATTCTTTATCTTTAGAACGCAATGTATATGATGGGTGCAGCTGTAGGTTTCTATCTCGGCGATATTCGCCGCTTATCCGACGATATGAAAGCATTAAGACCTACAGTAACACCAGCAGTCCCTCGACTTCTTAATCGAATTTACGATAAAGTTCAAGCGGAAATCAATGGAAGTTGTATCAAGAAAATGCTTTTCAATATGGCAATGAGTGCGAAAGAAAGTGAAATAAAAAGAGGTATCCTAAGGAACAACAGTCTTTGGGATATGCTAGTTTTTAGAAAAGTACAAGAAGGAATGGGAGGGAGATTAAGGTTGATGTTAGTAGGATCAGCGCCTTTAGCTGAAAATGTTCTCACTTTTACAAGATGCGCCTTAGGATGTTTGGTAACAAAAGTTTAATTTATTTTTTTTTTCGTTAATAATTTAGAAGTTTTAGGTAATTGAAGGGTACGGACAAACTGAGTGTACAGCCCCCATCACATTATCAATCCAAGGAGATCATGTTCCTGGCCATGTGGGTCCTCCGGTCGCTTGCTGTTGTGTTAAATTAGTTGACGTTCCTGAAATGGAGTATTGGGCGAAAAACAATCAAGGAGAGGTGTGTGTTAAAGGTACAAATGTTTTTCAAGGATACTTCAAAGATCCAGAAAAGACTGAAGAGACAATAGATGCACAAGGCTGGCATCATACGGGAGATGTAGGCATGTGGTTACCGGTACGACCTTAACTACCTCTCTTGTAAAAAAAATAACATTTTTTTTCTAGAACGGAACTTTGAAAATTATTGATAGACGAAAACACATCTTCAAATTATCACAAGGTGAATACATAGTTCCCGAAAAAATCGAAAATATATATATAAGATCTCAATACGTTAGTCAAGTATATGTCCACGGCGAATCCTTGAAGGTAAATCAAATTATATACTATGTAGTCAAAATTCATCAGAGAAGGTAGTACAAAAAATGCACTAGAAATGTTTTTTTTTCCGAACGTTGATAAAAAAAATTTCTTTATCAGTGAAATTAAAATAGTGTTACCCTCGTAGATCGTACTCCAGGCAAAATTATATAGAAAATTGCCTTTCATTCAACAGATAACAGTCAAATAAGAGCTACAACGTACATAACTGTCGTCTATGTTCTCAAATGAATTTTTTATCTAATAACACGGTGTATGCAATTTCATTGAGATTTTTTTTTTCAGTCTTGCATTGTCGCTATCGTCGTCCCCGACGTAGATGTAGTAAAATGTTGGGCTTCAGAGAATGGAATTCCGGGTACTTTAAGTGTTTTATGTAATAATGAAGATGTAAAAAAATTAATTATGGATGACATGATCGCTTGGGGCAAAGAAGCGGGATTGAAATCTTTTGAACAAGTGAATTATCACTTACAATTTTTTTTTCACTACATGTGTGTTTTCAGGTTAAAGATATTTATTTACATCCAGATCCATTTAGTGTACAGAACGGTCTTCTAACACCCACTTTAAAATCAAAACGTCCGCAATTAAAAGCTTATTTCAAACCACAAATCGACGATATGTACAGTAAATTAACGTAGGTTTAGAACGCACCAAAGTTCTAAAGCAATACCTTGTAAAGCGTTAAAAAGTTGCAATAAATTTTGCATATCTTGGATGAAGGTTGCCAAAAAAATACGAATTTTATTAATTCGTATTCTATTACGCATTATCTTGCCTTTTTAGACATAGGTTTAACACTGTTAATCACCAATAGGTTAGAAATTTGTTTTATCTGACAATTTATTTATTGTTCATTGTTATATCTGAACAAGTTCTTTAATAAAGTTATTTGCAGGAAATGTGTTTATAATAAAACAAACCTTACAAATTATACAATTTATTTCTTGTCCTATTTCTTAGCTTTAACAGCTTGTTGGGCTTTCAAAACCTTAACAACAATCTTTTGTTCCTCAATTAGGAAAGCTCTGACGATTTTTTCTTTAACGCATTTGTGACACAACACGCCTCCATATACGCGTTTCACTGTCTTCTTACGTCTGCACAAACGCGAGCGTTCCTGAGGACGAGCTGGGACTATTCCTCTGAGTTTATCTTTACATTGACCACATCTTGGGATTTTCTTGGGTTTCTTAAGATACTGGTATACCAATCGGCCGCCAGGAGTGCGAACACTAAAAAATTGAAATAAAATTAAACGTGCCATAACAAAATAATTATAGAAAATGATAAATTAGTGTCAGAAAATGAACGAATATGTTGTCGTCAGTGACTTCAGGACTCTAGCCAAAAATCATCATAATAAAGTGCGTTAGATGGAATTGACATAACCTCAAAATATAAAAGTTCCAAAACATTACTTTAACAATGTTAAATTCTGATTTTATGAAATGGGAACGTTGAAGTAATTGATTTACTTACATGTGTCGCCTGTTGGACTTGGTATTGTAGGATAAACGGCGCCTAAATACTAGCCGCTGCACCATGTTGACCTAAAAATAAACACCTCACTATACTGAAATATCACTTGAAAATGGTAGAAATAATAATTATCTAGTAATTAGTAAGAATTTTTATCAAAAAAAGTGCATCTTTTGTACGATGATTGATGATAAAAAATATGAAGTAAATAAGAACTAACCTGTCAACTTGACGTTGTGATGAGAAAGAACCAAGCCACGCATACCAACTTGAGAGATCAAAATAACTAGACAATGTTTTTGAGCACTTAAGTAAAAATTATAGAGTTGAATTAGATTAATGGATAATTTTATTCAATAATTACTCTGATTATTCAATTCAATTTATATTCATATACTGCATCTGTAGCAATTAAGTCGTATACTTGTTTACTTTGAATTTTAATATAGAATAAAAAGCAGGCACTACTCTATCAGAGAGCATCTTCTAACTTGCTTGGAATTCCAAAATGTGAAATTCTACAGGGTGTTTTTCTTAAACACCCAAAAACATATGCGGTGTGCTTCACAAAGATAGGGGGAGTAATAAGGTTGATCAATTTTTGATGCAACCAACAATACATCTAATGATCAATGTTTACAACTGGAAAACAATTATAATCTTTACGCTATAATAGGTAGATGTTATACATAAACTTACTACAGAAAATCATAATAAAAGGTTAAGATGCAACAGTATTACGTTTTTTTTTTTAATCATATTTGATAACATTAATCAATTGATACATTAGGTATTAGTTAATACTTCATCACGCATTTATTGTAAAATAAATAAATAGAAAAATAGGCGACTTAGGTAAATTTGATAATTCATTGTTTTTAAAGCTTCCATCAATTTTATTCATTTACTCATAAATTTATCCAACTGGTCAAAACGCTCTTGATATTCTTCAATTTTTTGGTATATCATCTCTCAAAGCTGAATTTATATCAACTCAAATTATCCGGATCACAAAAAACTTACTTTCTAATTCATCAAATGATGTCTCTTCGCCTTCATACTCCTTTGGGATGACTTCTTTTTCGATGTTTTTTAGCAAAAATTCAACGTTTGGACAAATTTGTATCTACAATTTATAGTAAAAGAAATAAGTTTATTCAAGATTTATTGTCTAACCCTATCCAAAAGTTTAGATTTCATGACTGATCTAAGAAGCGTTAAAACTGTAGATGTAAAAAAGGGAGGATTGAGAATGTAATCAGCTTTCATTCTACTTGAAAATGCATTCTGAAAATGCTGATTTTTTGAGACATTTGAGACAACAATAGCTAGATTTTACTTTGTATATAGTATTCAGAGTCTTATCAATTATTGAAAGTGTGACATAAAAAAAAGTAATCTTTTGATTGGAACATCTTTTCCATAGAAAATAAAGATATCACCATAAGTGATGTCTTCAAGCAATCGTATTTCTTGAATATATCGAACCATATCATGTGTCAAAATTTTTGGGAATTCCTGGCATTTTCTGTTTAAAGAAAAACTCTCTGTACTTATTTTGCGTTAATATTGGCAGAGGAACAAAACAACTAAAAATATATATAAAAAAATTTTAGAAAAATAATTAAATGATTTGTACAAATTTTCAAAAATTCGTTTTAGATATGGTAATTTTGGATTATTGTCTCAACTTATTATTTCAGGAATATGACTTTGTGTTTCCATCCATCCCTTGATTTCTTCAACATCTTGATTGAAAACATCAACTGTATAATCCAGTTTTGAAATAACTATTTTTAAATCATTTTTTTTTAACTTTGAACAATTCAACTGCACTCATTGTACACTTTCAAATATCAGAAAAAATATTTCAAAGTTTTGCTTTTGAATGCTATTGTAAATATAATGACTGAATTACTAGCAATGTTAGTGATTATTGATTATAATTTTACAACTTCTTAATACGTTTGTTGAAACTCAATTTAATCCTATAGGCGCCATGTGGATTAAATTTTATCATGTCAAAAATATGCTCCTTTTGTGTTATCTTTAATAAAATAACTGCATAGTACGACATAGTTATCTAGTTAATACAAAATTAGGATAAAAAAAAGCGGCAGAAAGTGAAAGTAATACTGAAGAAAACTGGGTTTTATGAAATAATTTGCTGCTTATTCAGAATTTGCTATAACAATATCGTAAATGTAAAAAATGATTTATCTACTCATAAAGTCATCTAACTGGTCGAAACGCTTTTGGTATTCCTTCATTTTTTTAAATACCATTTCTAGAAATCAAATATAAACTTATTAAAAATAAATATGAAAGTGTGAAAAGCTAACTTTCTAAATCATTAAACGATTTTTCTTCACCTCCGTATTCTACAGGAATTACTTTTTTCCCGACAGCTTCTAGTAAAAACTCAGAGTCTGGGCAAATCTGTATCTAAAATTTAAGTTTAAAAAAATAATTAAATATAAACTCAAATTGTCTAACCCTGTCTAAAAGTTTAGATTTCATGATTGGCTTAAGAAAAGTTAAAACCGTGGATGTGAAAATGGGAGGATTGAGAATGTAAACTCCTTTCAATCTGCTTGAAAAAACATTCTAAAAATAATAAAATTATTATTATTTTAGATAGCAATAATCCGGCTTTACTTTGTATATAGTATCCAAAGTTTTATAAATGAATGAAGGTGTGATATAAAAAAGTAATCTGATTGGAACATCTTTCCCATCAAAAATAAAAATGTCTCCATGAGTAATGTCTTCAAACAATCGTATTTCTTGAATATTAACAATATATTTAACCATATCATAATTTTTGAAATTTTTAGGAATCCCTGGCTTTTTCTGTTTGAAGAAAAACACTCTGTACTTATCTTTTGTTAATTTTGGTAAAGGAACAAACCAACTGAAAAAATTAAATAAATATAGAATCAAATCAAATCAACTAAATTTTACAAATTTTCAAAAATATGTTTCAAGTATGGTAATTTGGGATTGCTTTTCTTAAAAACTTCAGGAAGATCCTTCCTCATCTTATAGTAATTATCAATTCTTTCTTTACTTTTCTCAACATTTCCTTTATTCAAAAGAAGGAAATTTCGAACGCTGTTATAATCTACAGTGAAAATTAAAATAAACTGAATTAAGAATAATAAAAGATAAAAGTGTACAAACCCATTGTTTCAGGTATATGATTTTGCGTTTTTACCCAATCCTTTATTTCTTCAACATCTTGATTAAATGCATGAAATGATTCATAATCCAATTTGGAAATAATATTTTCCAAGTCATTTTCTTCAACTTTAAACAATTCAACTGTATTCATGTTAACACTTTATATTATCAAGAAACGAGTTTTTGTTGAAAGTGCAATGATCAGGACTACCACTATAATTATTGATTACGAATTATTTGATAATTTTGTTGCTATTTTCTAATTACTGCTGCTAGAACTATTGATTGAAATACTGATCATTGCCAATAACGATATAAACACATTTATGAAGTACAAAAGTGAAAGAAAAGTGAACGATTTTGCGAAAAGAAATGAAAGTAACATATTGAAGAAAGTTGGTATTATAAAATGCTTTGTTGCACATTTATAGATTACAGTAGTTTGTAATCAACTTCCATTTGCCAACGTATAAAGTGTGGCTTTGTAAGATGATGTTTTATATTGATGATGATTCAATTGACTATTTATTTATTATCATTAATGTTACAAAAACAAAACAGAAAAATTATTAAAACTTCAGGCTAATTGCTGGTTATGTTACAAATAAAAAAAAAAGTTGTAAAAAAACACCATGCATTAGAGTTATTTAACAGATAATTACATCTGATCATTCAAATTATCTATAAAATTATTTTAATTTGAACTTTTTGTATTTTCAATTAAGTTTAATTTGATTAACATTTCAGTTGTTAACTCTTATCATCAGTATTTCTGCGTTGATAAAAAAAATAGCTAAATGTCTAGCACGTGCTTGCATGCTTATTATTTTATTGAATGCAATAAATATTTTAAATTAAAACATATCTCTTTATTCATTTTCATTTAATAATACATTTAATATTTCATGATAATTTTCTAGACTTATTAAAAATTCCGAGTTTGAATAACAAACAAATTGAACAGCTTGCAAATGTTTTAATAATAAAACTTTTTTTTCAATTTTCCAGTTTCATGATCAAGAAAACCTGCTTCAGCTTGAGCAATTCTCTGACATACTTGCTATATGCAAAATCTACATGAAATTTATAATTACTGCTTTATTGACATACTTATTACTTATCATACGAACTTTGTCATTGTGTATTTTAATTAATATTACGCTGACACCGTTTTTTACTTCTAAATACAATTTTTCCGATAAAAAATACATTAAGAAATGATCTTATTAGTAAACATATTTTTTTCATTTCAATCAAATTCCAACTTTTTAAAGTTTCCATAAAATCCTAACATTTCATCGTTTTTAAGACCAGCAGGACGTAATGATTCATTAACACGAAGTTTATCTAATTTATCAAAACGATTTTGGTATTGCTCTACTTTTTGGAATACCAACTCTAAAATTATGATAAATAATTTAAAAATAGAATTATTAAAATTATCTTACTTTCTAGGTCTTTAAAACATCTTTCTTCGCCACCGTAATCTTTAGGGATGACTTCTTTTCCAATTTTTTCTAATAAAATGTCAGTGTTAGAACAAATATGTATCTGAAATATGATTATAAACTATTAAAAAAAAAAAATTAAATATATGTCAAACCCTATCCAAAAGCTTAGGTTTTACAGCTGTTTTGAGAAGATTTAAAATTTTTTCTGTAAATGGTGGTGCATTAAGAATATATACGCCTTTCAAACGATTCGAAAATATTTTCTAAAAAGAAAAATATGGAAATATTGAAAACCAAACTATATTTTACCTTATAAATAATTATTAAACCTTTATAAACTAATGAAGGCGTTACATGTAAGAGTAGACTCAAAGGAGTGTCTTTTCCATCAAAAATAAAAATACCTCCATATGTGATGTCTTCCAATAATCGTATTTCTTGCATACAGACAATATATCGTAGCATATCAAAAGCGTCAAAATTCTGGGGAAGTTTTGGTGAATTCTGTTTATAAAAAAATACTCGATACATATTTTTTGTAAGTTTTGGCAGAGGAATAAAACTACTACAAAAGTAAACAAAAATAAAATTATAGAAAAAACTAAAATATAAATTTTACAATGTCTCGAACAGTCTTTTAAAGTATGGTAGTCTGGGGTTACTGTTATTATAAATTTCAGGAAGTCGACTCCTCACTGTATAGTAATTATCAATTTTTTCTTTACATTTTTCAACACTGCCTTTGTTTAATATGAGAAAATTCCGAATACTGGTGTCATCTGCATTGAAAATTTTAATTATAAAAATATATGTAATTACACAAACCCATGATTTCCGGTAAATGCGGCTGCGTCTTCATCCATTCTTTTATTCTTTCAACATCTTCATAAAGTGCTTTAACTGAGGTATAATTCAAGTCAGTAGCAACTTTTTCTAAAACGTTTCCATTGATTTCAAATAATTCCGTTGCACCCATGTTAACACTTTTACTGTTGGATGTGGAACTAAAGAAGTCATAAGCAAGTTTTGCTTTTGAATGTTATTGTTGTTGCAAGTGGGATTACAACAGTAATGATCATGAATAGAAAAAGATAACTTTATGATATTAGCACGGAAGTTTTATAAATTGTTATTCTTTGTATTTGTCAAGGTTATTGAAGATCCAATTAAATAAATTTGAAAAAATTATGAAGAATATAATATAATTTGTTTCTAGCAACTTAAATATTGACATTAATTGAACTTTATGAATGTGCGATAACACTGAATTTGGGTGAAATTATCAGTTTGGACTAGATGCGAGCAATCGCTTCAGTTTTGTTGAATATATATCATGGTAATTTCAAAAAATTGTAGTTTTTGTAACTGCAAATTATGATTTAGGAAAAAAACATAGGAGGACAAGAACATTAAGAAATGAAAGTAAAAGTTGCGAAAGTTTGAATGTGATTACGAATTATAATAAGATTAAATAACCGATAGTCAGAATCTTGTGACTTGCGATTTTTAAGTGTGTAAATATTTTGATTGAATAAGTCTCAGTTTTGGAAAAAAATGTAACAATTACAGATGGTCGAGTCAGATTGTACAGAAAAAAAACTTCTTGACTTACGTTTGGAATGAAGTAATTTACCACAAGAATGCGATAATCAATAAAGTCCGCACGGAAGCTGCATTTATACAATCCAATTTTTTTCAAAAACTTTAATTGTTTAAATAACAGTATTGACGTCAAACGTGCATTTTTATAAAAACAACAGATTTTGATCGGTTTTAATTGGAAGAAAATCTATAAAAATGAGGTAAATTCAATTAAAGTTTTATTTATAAATGCGAATGCGTTTTAAATTTGATTTAAATTTTTGTAAACAATGTATAAATTGGTAATTTGATTACCAATATTTTCCAGGACGTGAAATTTATTATTTTTGTCTTTAAATTTTTGAAAACTCGCGAAAATTGAGAGGATATTTTTCGTGTTCTTGAAGACAAATCAAGGTCAGAGGAAAAACCCAGTACTGGTATCTGAAACTCATGGTAGACTCGTTATAGGTACATGAATTTTATTAATATAATGGGCTTATTTGACGTAATATACAAAGTGATTGATAGAAGATTATAAGCAAAATAAAACTTAAAATTTTGGTCATGTGTGAATTAGAGTATATAATCTGTTTTAAAAAAATTTCAACTTACTTCCACTCCCGGTTATACAGTGTCACCATTAAAGTCAGCTCCGTATGGGAAAAATTTTTATTCTGAGGTTTAGTTGAAATTTGATATAGGCATCAGTTTTTGCTTTAAATTAGATGGAAAATGACAAAAGCAAACGTGATTAAGTTGTGTTCGCTTGTCGCAAATTTAACATTTATTATACAGTAAATGACTGGCACTAGCATTTCTAGGCTGAGTTTGAAAAAATTTTATTTGAAAAAATTGTTTGTAATACAATTTTATGCATGTGTACAAAGTTTGAAAAACTTAGGGTAAAGTTGAAATTTTAAAATTTTTTCTTAAATAATTCTTTTTTTAGAAATTCAAAGTTTACTCAGCTAGTATAAATTAGTTCATTTTTGGAATACTCAACGTTCTAAGCCTTTTTCATAATAAATTGATATGAGCGGTGCAAAGCTTTGATAATTTTAATGTTCTTTCAAAAAAGTTTAGATATATAATATTTTTCAGTTTTAAAAATGTATAAAATTATGAGAAAACTGTTAAAACAGGATTTTATCCAATATTATCTTAGTTTTGAGATCATATCTAAAAACAACTTTTTTGATTAGTAAATATTGAGAAAAGGTCTAAAAACTGAGACCTGTTTAAATTAGTGTCGTTTCTGACAGTCTCCCTATAATCTCATATTAATTTGATATTGGAAAATGTCTTGCATTTAAATATCAGTGAAAGAACGTTAAAGTTATGATAACTTTGCACCGCTCATGTCAATTTTTGTATGACTAAAATCAAAATTTTGAAACAATTGAAGTAAAAGAAAAGCATTTATTATTGAAGTTACTTGTAACAATGGATATTTCTAATTTATACTAATTTATACCAGTTTGTTGCATTTTGATACTGTTAGAAAACAATTATTTGCCAAAAATGTCTAAAATGTCAACTTCACGCTAGGTTTTTCAAATTTTGCACACATGCATAAAATTGTATTACAAACAACTTCTTCAAATAAAATTTTTTCAAACTTAATAATAAAATATTTTCCCATATGAAACCGACTTTAATGGTGACACTGTATACACTTACTGAAAGTAGAAGACAAGGACTAACAAAAATTTGACTGGAATTCCACTAAGGAAAAAAACGTTTCTATATTCAATAAAAATAATATATTTACTGAAACATTTCTACAGGGACATTCTGTATAATTTACTACTCTTGTCTGATAATAAATCTTCAGGTGAGCCACTTTCAACAACTTCTCCTGCATCCAATACCAAAACTTTATCACATTTCAGTATAAAACTCAGTTTATGTGTTATCATAAGAATAGTTGATTCCACAAAATTTTCCCATATGATACTTTGAACAATCTCTGCGTTTTCTTGATCAAGATTTGTCGTCGGTTCGTCTAACAGTACAATTTTATTTTTACAAACCATAGCTCTAGCTAACGAAAAAAGTTGTTTTTGTCCAGCACTAATCTGAGATTCAATTTCTGAAATTTCTTGGTCTAAATTCGAGATAACATTTTTCAATCTAATTTTTTCAATAATCTGCCATAGTGTTTCATCAGTGCATAATTTTTTCGGATCTATGTTTTCCCTCACTGTTCCGGAGAAAAAAACTGTGTCTTGAGGAATGATAGATATGCTCAATCTCAGTTTTTCTTTACATAATGTTTTAATATTAACATTATCAATAGTAATTTCACCATCAAAGTTATATAGATGAAATAAAACTGAAAAGATTGAAGATTTCCCAGCTCCAGTTCTACCAACAATCCCAATTTTCTCATTCGAGCGTATAATAAAATTTAAATTTTTTAAAGAAGGTTTCGAACAGTTGGTGTAAACAAGAGAAACATTTTTAAAATGAATTTGTCCTCTGCTAAAATTACTGACTTTCATTAGTTCTTGTTTGTTTTCTTGTTCAACATCAATAAACTCCAAGACTCTTTCAACGGATGTCATCGAGTTTTCTAAATATGACCATAGAATTAGAAAATCAGGCAGACCAATTGTTAATCTAAAGGATTGGGATATAACAAGTCCAGCATCACCAGAATTAACTGTACCTTAAATATACAGAGTGGAACACACCAAACATTTTGAAATAAAATTTTACAACTTACCATCATCAACTATAAATAATTTAAAAAAAACTGCAACAAAGTAGAAATTTATAACTATAGCTATGAAACAGTTGAAAGCAAATGTACACGATCTTGATGTATAAGAAGCAGATGTAAACAACTCCTGATGTTGATCAAATTCAGATATCAGAATTCTCTGATTTTGGTGAGCTCTGATTGTAGTCATACCGTTTAAAGTAGAATCCAAGTAGCCAACAACAGGGCTTCTTGCTATAATAAAAACTGAAAATATTCTAAACAAAGAAGTTGTACTCACTAGAAGCTTCAAATCTTGTCAAATTCCTTCCAGTCTTCATATATAAATGCCGGATTAACAAAAGCAATACAAAAAACAACATTGAAGGTATCAAAAAAAAAACTTTCAAAGAAGAAACTATTAAAATAAAAATCCCAATCAAATAAATGATGCCCTAAAATAAAATTTTTAATTTTTTGACTATTTAAAAATTTGCAAATCCAGATACTGCTATAAATGTGAGGAAACTGACTGTTACCAACTCATCAATAACAAAGAAATCTTTCGAGAATCTATTTAAAATATTTCCAATAAAATGGATATCAAAGAATTGCATGGTGGTGTGTAACAAACTCCTCAGATTTTTCTTATGTAGAACCAGAGAAATCCTGCGAGAAAATAATAGACAGGAAAGTTCTCTGAAAAGTGCACTAAATGCCATTAGGCAAGTTGTTATAGTGTATAGCAAAAATGAATAATTTCGTTCGCTTTCAACATTTGTGAATTCACTATAATTGCTTGCATTTAAATTAGAAAGTTTTTGTTCAAAAGTGACCCTATAAGATTTAAAAATAAAAAAGTAGACAATAAGTTAATTATTGTTACCAATCAGACATAAAAATTGCGTTGTAATTTGTAAGAACCATGACACCAACATGGATCAACAATATTACCAAAAATGCAATAAATCCACCACCATATTTCAAATATGTCAAATACACTTTTGCAGCAAGTGCTCCAGATTTACTTTTTTCAATATAATATTTTTTGTTTTTTTCCTCAATAAGTTTAGTAGTTTCATCCACATTTTCAGAATCATTAAATTCCGAATCATCTTTTAGTGTTTTTCTGTCAAGTTTATCAAATTGATTAGAAGAAATATTTTTTTTTAACAATTTATCACTATCATCCATTGTAATAACATTATCAGAATATTTAAAAGCAGCTTCGTTCTGTGTAACTAAAATTACCAATTTGTTTTTTAAAAAATTACATATACAGTCTTTGAGAATAGAATTAACAACAGAAGAATCTAGCGAAGATAAGCAATCATCTAGTAAATAAATATCACTATCCTTGTAAACTGCTCTTGCTAAATTGATTCTTATCCTTTGTCCTTTACTGAGATTTAAACCTCCATCTTCAACCATAGTTAAATCGTTTTTTTCTAATTTTTCGCAATCGTAATCCAGAGCACAAATTCGAAGAACTTGTTGGTACCTTTGATAGTTGTATTTTTCACCAAATAGAATATTCTGACGGATGGTTGAAGGGAACAACCATGGATTTTGAGAAGCGTATGAAATACTACCATGGACGTTTACTAACCCATTAGTTTTATGCTCACCCAAGATAGTTTTGAGTAAAGTAGATTTGCCACAACCTGTAGCTCCTGTCACAATTACTAATGATGGCTTGTGCATTGTCAAATCAAAATTTTGCGGAAGCGATAACTCAAGTTTGATATTTTTAACTGATTGTTCTTCTTTCTCAATTTCTGAACAATTCATAAGATTTTCTATTCGTTTGACACAAGCTACCATTTTGGCTGAATAATTTAAAGCTGGGCCTAATCCAAAACAGACGTTCACAATTATCATATGAAAAACAGTTGATGAGAAAAAGACAACTTCAGATGTTATTTGGTAGTTGAAGTATTTATAAGTAATAAATAAAACATACTGGGCTATATGAACACCTAAACCTCCAACAGTAAGCACTAAACTTTTGATAAAAAGCATAGAAAAAGTACTGTTTACTTCATGTCTAAAATTAGTAAATTAGTATCTATGAGATGTGATATTTTTTTGAACAACTTTCTAGCTTTTGCTGATTTCTCCTCAAAAACCTTCTCCCATGTATAAAACTTGATTAATTTAATCGCGGAAATGGCATCACGAATAATTTTGTACCTTTTTTCAGTCCGTTCGCACATTTTTCTTTCAATTGAGGTAATTTTAGAAGAAGCAAAAACTAAACAAAAGGTTTTTGTTTTAATTAAAATCTTCTACTCACCCTGCAAAATTAAAGTGAAGCAAATGATTCCAATTGCAGGTAATGTGGCAAATCCTAGCTTCCAATAAATAACAAAACATATAATAATTGTTGTAGAAATATTAATCCAAATATTATTCCCCAGTTCTATGAAAGTTCCCAAAGTTTCAACATCTTTAGTTATCATAGTTAAAAGTTTCCCAACTTTAGTATTTTTTGAATGTTTGTAATCAATTTTCAAGATTTTGCGATAGAGAAATAAATCAAAAGCGACGCGAATGCGAAGTGCTAAAGTACTGATGCAAAACTGAGTGTTGTTTTCTATTATCGCAAAAATGATTTTCACTACAATAAAGCCAACAGCATATAAGTAAACTTCAAACTTTGTTATTTCTTTCTGGTCTGGATCAAAATAAGAAATGATTTTAGCGATAGCATAAGGCTGAAAAAACCTAAAGACAGAATAAGAAATTGTCAATATCTAATAAGAACGTACAAAATTATAATGTTGGAAAACATTTTGAGTAAACCAAGCCAAAAATAATATCGACCGTAAGTGTTCCATAATAACTTGAAAACAGTGACATTTTCCTGTTTCAATATTTCATAATTTCGAGATAAAGTTTCAACCAATTTTTCTGATTTATATTTGGATGGAACATTATATAAGTCTTCTTCTTTCAAACATTTCTTAATTCCTTTCTTGAATAATGGTAGAGTATATCTAAAAAAAAAATGTATTTTGATATTTTATGTTTATTATAAATTACAAAAAAAATAATTTTGAGAAAATGTTTGCTCTGTCTCCAGGAAAATTTTTCCTTTGCACGAGTTCCTGTCGAAACATTTCGATAAGAGAACTGACTAAAAGTTTTTTCTCATTATCACTTTAGAGTAAAATGGCCTTTATGTTTATTCTATTAGGAAGAATATTATCAACAACTATTAACTCCAACTCGTGATAATAAAAACAGCAGTTACAAATTTTAAGTTTTTTGCCCTTTGCATTTATTACTTCGGTTGATTTTTGTGTTTTGTTGTTCCGCTGGTATTTTTTTGGCAGAAAAAAAGCTTTGAGCCTCTAATGCACGTCCAGCGTTTAAATCAAAAATATTTAAAACCTACATAGATAACAACACAAAAGTATTTAATATGAGCTTATTCAAAATATCTGCTCCATAAAAAAAAGTTCTATTTTCAATAAAAATAATATATTTACTGAAAAATTTCTACAGGGACATTCTGTATAATTTACTACTCTTGTCTGATAATAAATCTTCAGGTGAACCACTTTCAACAACTTCTCCTGCATTCAATACCAAAACTTTATCACAATTCAGTATAAAACTCAGTTTATGTGTTATCATAAGAATAGTTGATTCCACAAAATTTTCCCATATGATACTTTGAACAGTCTCTGCGTTTTCTTGATCAAGATTTGTCGTCGGTTCGTCTAACAGTACAATTTTATTTTTACAAACCATAGCTCTAGCTAACGAAAAAAGTTGTTTTTGTCCAGCACTAATCTGAGATTCAATCTCTGAAATTTCTTGGTCTAAATTCGAGATAACATTTTTCAATCTAATTTTTTCAATAATCTGCCATAGTGTTTCATCAGTGCAGAATTTTTTCGGATCTATGTTTTCCCTCACTGTTCCGGAGAAAAAAACCGTGTCTTGAGGAATGATGCATATGCTCAATCTCAGTTTTTCTTTACATAATGTTTTAATATTAACATTATCAATAGTAATTTCACCATCAAAGTTATATAGATGAAATAAAACTGAAAAGATTGAAGATTTCCCAGCTCCAGTTCTACCAACAATCCCAATTTTCTCATTCGAGCGTATAATAAAATTTAAATTTTTTAAAGAAGGTTTCGAACAGTTGGTGTAAACAAGAGAAACATTTTTAAAATGAATTTGTCCTTTGCTAAAATTAATGACTTTCACTAGTTCTTGTTTGTTTTCTTGTTCAACATCAATAAACTCCAAGACTCTCTCAACTGAAGTCATTGAATTTTCCATATTTGACCAATGTGTAAAAAAAAATTGCAATCCTACTGCTAATCTAAAGGACTGAGATATAGCAAGTCCAGCATCACCAGAATTAGTAGTAACTGAAATATAAATATGAATGTAATGTGTTCATTTTCCTGACTTTAGTTAGTTAATTTGGTTGAACACCAGACTGAGAATACATCGCGATAATTTCAAATAAATCATTTTGTATAAAAGTTTTTTCAACTTACTATCTTCAAACAACAACAGTTTTAATAACACAACAGTGATGTAGATATTTATGATCAAATCTAAAGCACAATGAAAAGCAAATTCACACGATTTTGATACATAAGAAGCAGATGTGAACAGCTCTTGATGTTGATCAAATTCAGAAATCAGAAGATTCTGATTATGATGAGCTCTAATTGTAGTCAAACCATTTAAAGTAGAATCTAAGTAACCAACAACAGGACTTCTTGCTGTAATGAAGAAGTTAATATAAAAAAAATGTAATGAAGTATCATAGTTACTAGAAGCTTCAAATCTTCTCAAATTTCGTGCTGTCTTCATATAAAAATGTCGAATTAATACAAATAATAAAAAAAATATTGCTGAAGGTATCACAAAGACAACTTTTAGAGAAAAAATAATTAGAGTAAAAGTTCCAACTAAATAAACAAAACTCTGAAACCAAACGTAAAATTTTTCGGATAATAAATAAATTTGTGAATTTACCGCAACGAGCTTGAGGAAAGCCACGGTAACGAACTCATCAATAACATAAAAATCTGTCGAGAATCTATTCAAAATGTTCCCAATAAAATGATTGTCAAAAAATTGCATTGTAGTGTATAACAAGCTTCTAAGAATTTTTTTATGTAGAATCAATGAAGTTCTGCGAGAGAATAACACGCAGAAAAATTCTCTAAAAAGAGCACCAAATGCCATAAGGAATATTGTTACAGTGTACAATAAAAATGAATAGTCTCGTTCATTTACAACAATCGAAAATTCATTGTAATTGCTTGCGTTTAAATAAGAAAATTTTTGCTCGAAATTAACCCTAAAAAATAAAAAAAAAGTGAAATAATTTTAATTAAATTTCTGTTACCAATCAGACATAAAAATTGCGTTGTAATTTGTAAGAACCATGACACCAACATGGATCAACAATATTACCAAAAATGCAATAAATCCACCACCATATTTCAAATATGTCAAATACACTTTTGCAGCAAGTGCTCCAGATTTACTTTTTTCAATATAATATTTTTTGTTTTTTTGCTCAATAAGTTTAGTAGTTTCATCCACATTTTCAGAATCATTAAATTCCGAATCATCTTTTAATGTTTTTCTATCAAGTTTATCAAATTGATTAGAGGAAATATTCTTTTTTAACAATTTATCACTATCATCCATTGTAATAACATTATCAGAATATTTAAAAGCAGCTTCGTTCTGTGTAACTAAAATTACCAATTTGTTTTTTAGAAAATTACATATACAGTCTTTGAGAATAGAATTAACAACAGAAGAATCTAGCGAAGATAAGCAATCATCTAGTAAATAAATATCACTATCCTTGTAAACTGCTCTTGCTAAATTGATTCTCATCCTTTGTCCTTTACTGAGATTTAAACCTCCATCTTCAACCATAGTTAAATCGTTTTTTTCTAATTTTTCGCAATCGTAATCCAGAGCACAAATTCGAAGAACTTGTTGGTACCTTTGATAGTTGTATTTTTCACCAAATAGAATATTCTGACGGATGGTTGAAGGGAACAACCATGGATTTTGAGAAGCGTATGAAATACTACCATGGACATTTACTAATCCATCAGTTTTATGCTCACCCAAGATAGTTTTGAGTAAAGTAGATTTGCCACAACCTGTAGCTCCTGTCACAATTACTAATGATGGCTTGTGCATTGTCAAATCAAAATTTTGCGGAAGCGATAACTCAAGTTTGATATTTTTAACTGGTTGTTCTTTTTTCTTAATTTCTGGACAATTAATAAGATTTTCTATTCGTTTAACACAAGCAGTCATTTTGGCTAAATAGTTTAAAGCTGGTCCTAATTCGAAACAGACGTTCATAATTATCATATAAAAAACAGTTGCTGAGAAAAATACAACTTCCGACGTTATTAGGTAGTTGAAGTATTTGTAAGTTACAAATAAAACATACTGGGCTATGTGGACACCTAATCCTCCGACGTTAATTACAAAACTTTTTATAATAAGCATAGAATAAGTACTGTTTACTTCTTGCCTAGAATTAGAAAATTAGTATCTGTGAAATGAGTTATTCTATTCAGCAACTTTCTAGCTTTTGATGATTTTTCCTCAAAAACTTTCTCCCAAGTATACATTTTGATTAATTTAATCGCCGAGATTGCATCACGAATAATTTTATACCTTTTCTCAGTCCGTTCACACATTTTTCGTTCGATTGAAATAATTTTAAAAGACACAAAAACTACAAATATTATATTTTCAGTTAGAACTTTTTACTTACATTACTTACTCTGTATGATTAAGATAAAAAAAATAATCCCAACTGCAGGTAATGTTGCAACTCCCAGCTTCAAATATATAGCAAAACATATAATAATTGTTGTTGAAATGTTAATCCAAACATCATTGCCCATTTCAATAAATAAACCCAAAGTTTCAACATCTTTAGTTATCATAGTTAGTACTTTCCCAACTTTCGCATTTTTTGAACGTTCGAAATCAATTTTCAGAATCTTCCGATAAAGAAATAGATCAAAAGCAACGCGAATACGAAGTGCGAAAGTGCTGGTCCAGAACTTAATGTTGTTATCTAATATTGCAAATCCAATTTTTATTAGAATATATCCAACAGCGTATGAGTAAACTTTAAGTTTTGTTATTTCGTTTTGGTCTGGATCAAAATAAGAAATGATTTTAGCGATAGCATAAGGCTGAAAAAACCTAAAGACAGAATAAGAAATTGTCAATATCTAATAAGGACGTACAAAATTATAATGTTGGAAAACATTTTGAGTAAACCAAGCCAAAGATAATATTGACCGTAAGTAATCCATAATAATTTAAAAACAGTAACATTTTGCTGTTTCAATAGTGAAAAATTTTGGATTAGAGGTTTAACCAATTTTTCCGATTTATATGTGAATGGAACATTATACAAGTCTTCTTCTTTCAATTGTTTTTCAACACCTTTCTTAAACAGTGGTAGAGTATATCTAGAAAACATAATTATTTATATTCCAAACTTCCTTATTTATTACAAGAAAAGTAATTTTGAAAAAAATTTTGCTGTGTCTTCAGGATAATTTTCTCTTCGTATGTATTCTTGTCGAAACATGTCGGTTAGAAAATTGTCCACTTGTTCTTACTATGGTTTAGAAAATGTTTCAATGTTTATTCCAGTAGAGAGACTTTATTATCAACAACTATAAATCAAAAACTTCCATAACTAGCGTGGCTCTAAAAATTCTGTTAATGACACGAAAAATAGGACGTAATGCAGAAATTTTAAAATTGGGATATTTATAGTTTCAGAAACAGCGATTTTCTTACGTTTTTTTTTAAATTGATTGCTAAAATATTCAAAGTTTATCATGCCTAGACATCTGCATATTTACAATTGTAATTTTTTCTATTACTAAAACTATTAAAATATCATCTAAATAAAATGTAGCATGAAAAAAAAATCCAGTTGTAGTTTTGCTAAATGATTTCGCCACCATTCTTACAATTTGCTGAAGGAACGCTGTGAAGAGTAGGTATATTCTACAAGTTTGCTATGAAGTACATTCTGACCTAGTGGATAGTTTGTCTCAATAACGAATTTACTATGACAAAATTTAAAATTTTACGATGGCACTGTGCTGATTCCAGCACTAAAGTGAAAATAATTATTATAAATAAATTTGTCTCGTCTAATAAAAAAATATATTAAAGTATATCGAGTGTACAATAATCAAAAGTGACTTATTCATTGGTGAAATTAGCAGCACGCTTCTCAACAAAGGCAGTCATTCCTTCTTTTCGATCTTTAGTAGCAAAAGTACCATGGAACATCCTCTTCTCAAAATGGAGTCCTTCTCTAAGAGTAGTTTCATAAGCAGTATTAACAGATTCTTTGCACATTGCATTGATTAAATGCGAATTCTTCGAGATTTTTTCAGCAAGTTTGATAGTTTCTTCTAATAATTTATCAACAGGAAAGACTTTACTAACAAGACCCATTTTTTCAGCTTCCTTAGCTGGCACCTGATCGCCTGAAGGTTAACAATTAGTTTGAATAAAAACACAATTTTTCCTTACCTGTCAGTACCATTTCCATAGCTTTTGATTTACCAACAACTCTGGTAAGTCTTTGAGTACCCCCGGCTCCAGGAATGGTTCCCAATAAAATTTCTGGTTGACCAAACTTAGCAGTTTCGCCAGCGTAAATTATATCGCACATCATAGCTAACTCGCAACCACCACCCAACTTGTAAAAAAAAAGAATTAAAAAAAAATCATATAAAAACAATAACGTACTGCATATCCATTAACTGCTGCAATGACTGGTTTAACAGTTTCAGCGACTCTGTTCCAGTGCGTTAAGAAATTACCAGAAATGCATTGTGAATATGTATTATTTTGCATCTCTTTGATATCAGCACCGGCAGCGAAAGCTTTTTCACTTCCAGTAATTACAATAGCTCCTATTTGTTTGTCATTTTCAAAAGTATTCAAAGCGTCTGCTACTTCATGCATGAGACCATTGCAAAGAGCATTTAGAGCTTTTGGTCGATTTAATGTTATCACTCCTACATTGTTTTGGGCACCGGCTTTGTGGATTTTAATGTATTGGAAGTCAGTTTTAGGGGCTGCAATATAACAATTATCATACGATTGTTATCTGTTGCATCATAAAGTTCAAGGTTACTGATAGCAGTTACTCCCATGTGCAACATGCTTTGGGTTTATATCTGTGCTGTGTATTGATTTAAAAATTAATTATCCACCTGTATATTGTTGAAAAAAATATATTTAAAGATAACACATTTCAATATATTTTCCGAATTCTTAGTAGTACTTAACATATTCTTATCAGTTAAATGCCGTGTTTTTACAAAAACAGTTATAAACAAAGATCTAATATAACTATATATATTAGATCTTTGGTTATAAACTTAGCATAACCTCAAACTTTGTACTTACCAACTTCACTATAAAATTTCACATGATTACCATTAATCAGAACTTTTGAAACTTGAGCATTTGAAACTTTCGAAAACACAAATCTTGCTAAGCTTTTCGCTGCCATTGTCACTAAGCAATAACTGGTAGTAAAAAAAAATTAAACCGGTCCAAAGTCTTTATACTTATCAGTAACCCGGTAAATATGACGTCGACCAGTTGATTAGCTTCTCTTTTCTATCTTTACAACATGCTAAATAACGTATTGATTGACTGTTGAATAATACAAATCATGATGGAGCAATATTGTTTTGAATTTTCTTTATTTAAATATTGTAAAATTATAAGATAAAAGGTGTATATATAGTTACATCAAATTGGAGCAATCTTATCTATTGAAATTACATAGAATAATGTAACCTTGACCACTAACAAACAAGTTTTCTCAATTAGCGTACAGTTAGACAAGATAAAAATGGACATAATTGAAAACAAAAACATCTAGCAAGTGTGTATTTCCTCAAAAAAAGTGTGAAACCCATAACTACATATACCCTGTATCTCATCTTATGTTCCCTCTTGCTCTTAGGGGGTCTTCTGTACCCCCTTCCGTGTTCCCTATGTCTTCTTCCATGAATAATACATCTCCAAAGGCTTATTAACCTTCCAATACTTATCATTGACTTGTCCCAACGTCTGATTTCCATTCAATTGAACATACTGTCCAGTAGTTGGAGAAATATAAATACAGAAATTCAATAAACTATGAGTTGTTGGTAACTGTGAATCCAAATCAAGAGTCAACCTCATAGCTAAGTATTTATGTAAATGATCAACGGTTGCATTTGCTGTTGTTTTAATATAACGAATTGAGTTCTCTTTCAATGCTTTAACTAACGGATTATCTCCAGACATTTCTGTTGGATGTGGTTTGAAAACCAATTCAATTTCGTTTAAAGTCATTGGCTCAGAAGGACCTTCACCTTCTGTATCAGTTTGTTCAGTACGTTCACTCGATTCGCTTTCTTCACTTCTTTCAGAGGTTAAAGTACTTTTTGGGCGTTTAATTGATTTGCTGACGGAACTGACATTCGAGGACACTGGACTTGGAGGCTGAGACGGAGTGCTTCGTCCAGAAGGAGCAGGGCTGCTTATGTTATTCACCACTCCTGTACTTGGTTGATTCGTAGAATTACTGTTATTAGCCGAATTAGATACGTTCTAAAATACAAAAATCATTATAATATCACTTCTAAAAATTCACTTACAGAATTATCACTATGAGTGACTGAATTTTCTCCCTGGTTTTCGTGATTCCTCTCTCTATCTTCATTATTCTTTCGTGATCTGTTGGGTCTATTCTGTGACTGGATTTTTATACCTTCAGTTATAGAATTCACTAACGCAGCTTGTGAGTGACTTTTGTTAAGTTTTGCCAAAACTCTTTCCTGATGAGCTTCATATTCATCTCTGCTGGGATATATTTTCGAAATGAGTAAATCGAAATTTGGATCTGGTCGTAGAGATCGTTTTGAAACTAATTTTTTACGACAAGTTGGGCATTCTTTATTGCCGGAACGTAAGGCTGTGATAATACAATCAGAACAGAATCTGTGAAGACACTCTTTTGTCGTCATTGTCTTTTTTAACATATCGAGACAGATAGGACACATTAATTCACTATGTAAGCTACGAGGAGACACTGCTATTTCGGTGTTATCGGTTATGGCATCCTGGGGGGTACGATGTAATTCATACAAGGAAAGCTCCCAAGTTTTGTTCAAACCGATTTGCTCAGACGTTGTCATTGTAGAAGCTGAAGTAGCACTGAATTGTTGAAATGTATTGCGACTAGACAAAACAATCTTCAATTTTTGAGATATTTGAAGTTGTTTATTATGGTAATTTCAGAAAACAAACATTCAATAGAACTGATTGCTGTCAAATTATTTAATATGTCAATTGTCATATCAATGCCAAAAACCCTAACTGCTACAACAAAAAAAAACCTAAATACCTTTGTTCAGATTCGAAATGCACAATGATGCTAATGTTAATAATACACAAATCATTTTGTTTTAGTTAATTTAAAAAAAAATTCCCAAGTATATTTACATATTTACATATCGTTATAAAGTTTCACTTTATAGCAAACGTCCATTTTTTCAGGTTAGGATTTTGTCAAAATCACAGAATAATACAGAACTGCAAGAAGGCTTGATATGCGATACTCGCCTTTAAGCACATACCCCATCTAACGGTTTTTGTCAGGAGGTAACATTCAAGTTTCAATTACCATAATTTCAGACAATTTATATAATAAACATTAACGCCTCGAATATATCCCAACATTAGTTTAATAATAAAAAATACGAACCTAACTGATTGAGATTTTAGTAACTTTTGGGAAAATTACTAAGGCCCCATTGACCTTGATGATCATACCATTTCTTATGGGAACGTCAAACCGTTGCGGTTATGTATTATCTGTGATCAGAATTGTCAAAAATACATCATTATCTAAAATAATTTTTCTCACGATGTAGAAACAATGAAATAGTAATTCTTCTCAAGTTATGGGAAAAGTAAGTCTATTTTTAATAAAAATAAAATTTAATTCTAATGTTGTAGTTTAATCAATGGCAGCTACCAAATTTTCTGCTAGTCAAATTGAAAAATTCAATGACCGAATTGAAAATTGCTTGAGTGATTCATCTTGTTTAAATGTTTTTGAATATTATCTCAACAGTATACTCAAAAAAGATAATTTGATTTATACTCTTGGATTATGGATAAAAGCTAATGAAAGTTCTTCCTTTGATGATGATATGTTTGATTTAATTGATAATGTGGACGGTTTTAATGAAGATCCTCTACTTACAATATCAGAACCTCAACAAAAAATTGCTTATGTGAAAAGTGAATGTTGTAGGTTATTTAATAGATCTAATACTCATAAAAAATTTATTGATTATTTGGTAGAAAAACACAAGCAATGATTGAATATTTAATGCAAATAGGTGTTAGTTTTTTTTATGCTTTCTATGTTTTTGTTAATTGTTAATAAATTATGTTTTGTATTTCGTTAATATTTCATTTTTAAGTTATGAAGAATATATTACAACAAATATACACCATTTGGAATCTCAGGGTTATGTGAATCAAATGGGCCAATATTTTTCTAAATCTCAATAAGATTCCAGAACACTTTAATCATTGAGTTTTTTCCCAAGTACCAACACAATTTGGCTGCATAGCAAGATAGGTGTAATTTTTTTCAGTTTGTGTTATGAAAATGGAGAAAAAGTATATAATATTAACCTATCACAATTAGAAGCCAAGATGCTGGAGGAAATTATTCGAAAAATCCGACCTTTTCATAAACATTCAATCGGTCTCCAATTTAAACCAGCTCCGTTACTTTTTTGAATATCGAGCCAAAATCCACACTGAATGATATCTCTCTTGTTTTATTTTTCTAATATTTTTTATTACACTGCCAAACCCAACTTTGAAACCGAAAATAGAGAAGCTGAAATTGAAAAGTTTATAGTGCCGTGCATCTAAAGATAAAGATGATATTTGGCGTGCTAATACCGCTTCAAAAAAAATAATAAAACGTATAAAATGAGCAGTCGACCTATGTACTCTTAAAAACGTATAACAATTGTTTTATAAAAGTAATTTTTTTAAGATCAATAGAATTATAAAAAAAAATTTAAAATACTGTTTAATGAGTTGCCTAGCTTTAATTTCAAGACAAACAGCAGCAGGTTATATGTTAAATAAAACGGTTCAATTTTTCAAAATAAAAATTTAATTTCTGTTTTTAATTTATAAAAAATATACAAACTGAATCCGCATTTTTTTACAATCATTCAAAATTCCAATTTATTTCCCCTTGTTTTCTGTCAGCTGTCAGCTAGTTGTCACATTCCTTGTCAAGTGTGCATTCCAAACATTTTTTACAATTTTAGCTGTTGCGAAATAGAAAAGGCTTTTTTAAGCCTGTTTGTTTGAATAACTGCCACTTGGGTTGTGATTATGTGCTAGGTGTTAAAAAATAATAACACTTTTTATCTAAAAGTGTTTGATAACAATCAGAACTAAGTGATAAAGTAAACCTATTTATAATTAATATAATATTAATTAAAGATAAAAAGTTGACAATATGAGTAGCTTGAGACCCATTACTTCAAGTTATGATTTGAAATGTCCTCGTAATGTATACGAGATGAACAACGAAAGTATGGTTTTTCAACAAAATGATCTCTTTCCTTTAGCTTTTCCTTGTATGGAAGAAATCAGGAGACAAGGACGACTGTGCGATGTAGTATTAAAGGTGAAAATGACTACATTTTAATTGATTAATTAAGCAATAATTACTTTAGGTTGATGGGCAAGATTTCAGCGCTCACAAAATAGTTTTAGCTGCGACTATTCCGTACTTCCATGCTATGTTTATGAATGATATGGTAGAATCCCGCAATAGAGAAATAGAAATGAAATGCATTGACGCTATGTTAGTAAATTCTACGCTCCATTCAAACTTATAAATTACAAAAACTTTTAGGGCTCTTGAAGCTTTAATAAATTTCGCATATTCAGGTCGTGTTGTTTTGGACAAACGCAACGTTCAAAGTATAATGATTGGAGCCTCTTTTCTTCAGCTGAGTAAAGTCAGAGACGCTTGTGCGAATTATTTGTTACAAGGACTACATCCACAGAACGCAATTGGGTTTAGAGATTTTGCTGATAGTTTAGGGTGTCGAACTCTAGCTGATTCAGCTGAAAAATATATAGAGACATATTTTCATGAAGTATCTTTACATGAAGAGTATCTAAATTTGCCTTTAAATGAAGTGAAAGAATTACTCAATAGAAATGAATTAAGAGTTGATAGTGAAGAACAAGTCTTTGAAGCTTGTATGAGATGGGTGAAGTATAAAGAAAGTAGGAAGGATTATTTACCGGAACTTTTAGCTTTGGTACGCTTGCCACTGTTGTCTCCGTTGTATATCACTGATAGAGTCGGAACTGAAGAAGCGATTAGATATTCATTACAGTGTCGGTAAGAATTATTTATGACTATCATTACTGAATCGCAACTGTAAAACTTCGAGAATTCTCATACTGGTTTTGGAATGAGTAGATAAATTTTTTGTTCCAAAAATAATAGACACCTCCTAATTCAAATAAAAATTTATTATTGAGCCACTTTGAATATTGGCTAATTTCTTAATAAATGAAAAATGCCTCATACCAAATTTCTCGCAGAGTATTTTATTTTCTTTTACTTATTCTGTAATTAATATATTTTGAAGGGATTTGTTGGATGAAGCGAGAACTTATCATTTAATTCCTGAAAGAAGAGCTTTAATGCAAAGTTTTAAGACGGAACCACGTGCTTGTGAAGTCAAAGGTTACATTTATGTTGTTGGGGGTTTAAATAAACATGGTAAATACAAAACAACAATAATAAGTTAATTTGGATTAATTTCATTATTATAAAGGTGATTCTCTAAGTACTGTGGAGTATTACGATCCAAAGACCAACAGCTGGCATATGGCGCCACCTATGTCTATGTTAAGATCAAGATTAGGAGTGGCAGTTCTTCGAGGACATTTATATGCTTTTGGGGGTTACAACGGCAAAGATCGACTAGCAAGTGTTGAAGTTTTTGACGCTATAAAAAAAGAATGGTCTCCTGTAAGTCCAATGCAATGTAAAAGAAGGTAAATTTTGTGAAATTAAAATTTCTAATTGATAAAACGCAATGGTTTTCAGTGCGTTAGGAGCAACAGCTCTTGGAGATTTAATTTACGTTTGCGGCGGTTATGATGGTGTTACTTCTTTAAATTCTGTTGAACGTTATCATCCATTAACCAACACTTGGTGTTCTTTAGCTCCTATGAATAAATCTCGCAGTGCTGGCGCTGTGATTGCTTGTAATGGATATATTTACGCTTTAGGAGGTCATGATGGGCTTTCTATTTTCGATTCAGTGGAACGCTACGATCCTAGTACCAACACTTGGAGTGAAGCTGCTCCTATGCTTACAAAAAGATGTCGCTTAGGGGTGGCAATGTTGGGTGGGAAATTATACGCCTGTGGAGGTTACGATGGAAGTACGTTTTTACAAACGGTAGAAATGTATAATCCGTCAACTAATAAGTAAGTTATACATAATAGATTGAAAAATAAATGACATTGCTTTTATAGGTGGAGTTACGTGGCACCAATGAATGCTCAAAGAAGTAGAGTAGCATTAACTGCGAATATGGGTAAATTATGGGCTGTGGGTGGATATGATGGGATTTCAAATTTAGTATCAGTGGAAGTATATGATCCTAAAACTGATCAATGGACTTATGCGGCACCTATGGTAGCGCATGAAGGAGGAGTGGGGCTGGGAGTTATTTCTGTTCCCTAGAATATGAAATCCAAATTAAAACTGTACCAAAAATCAATTCAATGTGTCCGTATGTAATTAACACGATTTTCTGCGACTTATTTTTGGTTTCTAACCTCTTTTTTTATGGCAATTTTGACAGGTTTGATTTTGCTCACAGACTGACTTACACTAGCAAAATCTGCCAAACTTACTAAAGAATGGACACCCTAATTTTAGTTCGAATACTCCAAAAATGTGTTTTAAGATAGCATCTGACTGATTTTTTTTTTATTTATTGAAATATCTTTTAAGTTTTAGACATTATGAATTAGGTTTTATTCTACAGTCAAAAATCGTTTTTTAACTTCTGGTCAACTTTGTTAATCTTAATAACAATATCATTGATATATAATTTATTTAAGTGAAAATGATTTATTATAAGTTTCAACGTTGATTGATGATTTAATAAAATTTCAAAAGCGAATTCTAATTTTATTTCAAACTGCAAACTTATGTAAGAAAAAAACACTAACAGGGATATTTGTGTTCGCATTTGCATACCTGATATCTAATCTGACAGCTGTCATTTTTAATTAATTGACATTTGCGCAGCGAAAGTGTTTAAGTTTTCGATTGCAGTGATACAGTGATAAGCGAGTGTTGTTTAACTTTAGGTATATATTTATATTTCCATTCTCTCTTTTTTTTTTAAATAGAATTACGTTCTCCACGCTTGTGAAATGTTATGACCTTATCAGACTTATCATTTGATACCACTGATATCGTTAACAGCTGCGATTATTTTACCATAATATATTTATTCGTGTGATTAAAACGTCCTCAAAATTTGCTATTATGACTTACGTTAATTTACAGAACATCACAATGTTCCCCAAAAGGTTCAAATTGGGGTCAACACGTAACACGGAATGGCGATGTTTCTTTTGTTTGCATGTTCGAACAGCAACAATTTTGTTAGGAATCTGGCACTTGGTAAGTTTTGGTTGAAATTTGATAAATTTGATAACTATTACTTTTATTTTAGATTTTGCACGTTTTGGCATTAGCTGTTCTGGCTCTTTTGATGCGTAATCATAATGTGATTATGCAAAGTGAAGAATTCGAACAAAGTAATTTTTTGCCAACGCCTTTGAGCAAAGTTAAGGGTGATGATAACCCTTATTATTTACCAACAACGCAGGATGGACGCACTATATATTCATGTAAGATTACAAGTTTTTCCAAACTTGGCTAATATTTCATCATTATGCTAATATGTTTTTGATACTGATAAAAGTAAAAAATGATAATTTTAATGTTATCAGAATCAAAACTTTTAGCATTTTTGTTCAATAAATCAATTATTGAAAAAAAAATGTTCAAATTTTAGCGGACATTGATATGGGTGCATTAATGACCATTTGTACTCTTTCCATTACTTTGTTGATGGTCTATGGAACTATAAGAGGAAAAGCCACTCATCTTTTACCATTCTTCTGCTTACAACTTTTCGATTTTGCAATTACAACGTAAGTGTAGATTTATTTGATTTTTTCAATATTCTTTTTATAATTTAAATGAATGTATGTCAAGGGAGAATGCAAATTTAAAAACACGAAAATAAGAAATGCTAGCTAGCTAGTAATACCTTAGCAACCATTGTCCCAGGATGCAGCATAAATCAATAATGCAAATGTTACTACTCTAAAATTAACAAACACAATATTACAGCTAGATGTTTAACAAATTTATCAGTTAGGTCGTTTTTCAGATATAAATATAACGGAATACATTATATCCAATGTCTTCGGGAATTTTGTAGAAAAACTCTAGCTTCAATTTTTTGTGTTTTTCCTTCCAATTTTATTAATTGGTTGGTATTACATAACTATTTTATAATTTAATTTATTCGTCGTATTAATTAAACTTTAAATTATTTAATTTTTTCCAATCGCTGTGTTTGCTAGAAAGTTTATGCTGTTAATAAAACAGCATCTACGTTTGAGTATCAAAATAAGAATTAGAAAATAATATAGAGGTATTTTCCATTGTCGTTAAAAGGCTATAAACTAAGTTTTCAATAACAAGTTTTTCTGTTAGAAATTTGCCAACAATATTTGTTTTATGTTTTATAATTAGTTTTGGACTGGGCGGTTTGAATTTTAATTTGACTCATAATATCAATAGTTTTAAAATACGATGGTAGTAGTAATGAAAACTTATACTTGTTTAAACACAACATTGCACTTATGTTATTATTTATTTTTTTGTAATTTTTACGTCATCTGTAGGAATTACTATACAGAAAAAAATGCGTTTTTTTTATAACTGTGATTATCAAATTGTAATCAACGCTTGGTATTTTTGTTTAGTCTTAGTAATACTTTATATTGACATAATTTTGTTTATCGTGAGATGTAAATGCAAGATTTTAATTGCATAAATTTGCGATGTTGTTTAGTCATCATTTAGAAGAATTATACCAATTTGTTGATTATTTAAATTATTTACAAGTAACAATTTGCCAGTTGTTGAATATTCAATTTATTATAATTATCTCAATTTTAAAGAGTTCCCATGTGAAGATTTGCTTAAAAATGAGAATACAGTAAATATTTAGAAAGTCTTATTAACTAACACTTAAGCGGCCCTTAGTTTTCGGTATTATGAAATTTGGTAATTAAATTCAATTAATGATTTCAGGTTGACCGCCACAGGTTACTTCTGCTACTTGCGTTCGGTCCATCGTTTAGTGGCTGAACATTGGCACAACCTTCCTTTCCGCAACGAACTTTTAAAACTAAGTCCTCAATATTTATCATTATTAGTATTAGCAGCATTTTTAGTTTCGATGTTATGGAAAGCATATTGTATTGGAATAGTTTGGCGTTGTTATAAGTACTTAACTTTACGCCAACAATCACGCAACAATACCATCCATTATATCCTTCCAGGAGAAGGTTCCGATCGATTACCTGAACCAGATTTTCCGATATTATTGCGTGAGCCGGAATCTTTAAATGGAACTATGAAGCAAACACCTCCTCCATCATACCAAGACATTATGGATGATCAACCACCGCCGTATCCTGCTATTTTGGTAAACGAAGTACATCATGTTACTCCAGGTAGGTTTGTACCGCCAACACCTGAAGAAAATGTTGTGCCCCCAGTGGAAAGTAGCAGTAATGAAACGCGTATTGAAACAAACGAACAAGCTGAGAATAAGCCAACTGAGGGACAGAAATAAATGACAGGATTTATTTTTTTTATAGTTTAGTAGAGGATTTTAATAGGAGAGAGTAACGCACTTCTTATTATTAATCTTAATAAAAATTTCCCTGTCTGTTGTTGTCATCTCGGTAAACATTCCACTGTTCGTAATTAGAGCACTCTAGGACAATATTTTAGTAAATGTGTATCCTACAGTAATAGCAGATACTCTTAAGCCTTCAAAAATTGGAGAATTAAATTGACAATGGGTGTTTCTTAGTAAGAACAACTTATCTCATCTTTCATCTAAAAGTGTTAATTGTAATATCAATGGAACTATAATATAGTATTAAGGATTGAAACAGTGGGAGATGTTAATTTTGTTTTTTATTTCAAATTTTTATTTTTCACTAAAATTAATATTTTCTACTGTTAACTAAATCTTTGACTTTTGGTATTACAATCCAAAAGTCAAAGAACAACATTGCAAGTTAATGTATAGATTTTTTTTAATTTATTCTACTAATAAGTATAGTACACCAAGTGAATTAAGGTTCAAACGCAAACGAGATAATTTTTCGGATCGGGTTGGCCTTATTTCTTTGGTTTACTATACCAAATAATTTGTTCTAATCTGTCCAAATATGCTTTAAGTTTTGTTGTATAAAAATGGAGGTGCTAGATGATGAATTCCTCAAACCTCCTTTGGGGTTTCTAAAATAATGACCCCCTAGATCTGTTTTAATTTAAAATTATGCAGATGTGTACTTGCAATAATCATAGTAAAAATAAAATGTTTCAAGTAATCAAAATGTATTATTGTCGGGAAATAAGACGCATCGATTATACAAAATTATTTTATACATTAGTAAATAACAATTGAGAAAAACGCTTTACTTTTTCACTATTTGGATAACGTCTTCGTCATGCATAACATGTGAAGCTCCAACTCTTTGTGGTGAATATTTAGTGCTTGTTCCCCAAACTAAGGCATATTTGAATTGCTGAGCAAGATTTCTATGGATTGCATGACAGACATGTTCCACAGTTACACCTTTTCTTAAAATTAGACCATCGCTGAAGTCTGGAGGTTGGCCTGGCTTTTTTGTGTACACCCTTATTAAATTTAGGTATTCCCAGAGGATTATCAAGAGGTAATCTAAATTGAGCTTCATGTTACAACTGAAATTAAAATTTTCATTGAATTTTTTATATGTATAATGATGCCAGAAAATAAGACGCACTAAAAAAAGTGGGATTTTTCAACCGTAAAAAGTGAAATTTTTTAGATTCCCATAATTCAGTGCGTATTTGTTGTATGACTAGAGAAATTATTACCTAACTACAACACTGTGTGGTTGTCTTGCTATTCTATCTACTTCCTCAATAGAAATTTGATCAATTTTATTATAAACATAAAGACATGGGAGATAGACACGATTTGCACAAATGACATCGATAAGTTCATCAGCAGTACAATCTTCTCTGAAAAGAACTTCAGCATTGAATATTTTATACTCATGCAAAATCATCTGGACAAGTTTTTCATCAATTTTAGTTAATGGACAAGTTGAATTGAACGAAATACCACCACCTTTTTTCACCTGAAAACATAATTTAAATTTTGTTTTTTTTTTTTTATTGAACAAACCTTGAAATAAATATTTGGCTTTCTTTTATTTAGTCTTATCCCTACACTTTCCAATTCTTTTTCTAATAAGTGTCTATGTACATCTTTCTTCGTTGCATCTAACATCATCAAAACCAAATCTGCAGTTCTAGCAACAGCTATAACTTGTCTTCCTCTACCTTTTCCTTGAGCAGCACCTTCAATGATTCCTGGTAAATCCAACAACTGAATATTTGCACCATTGTATTCGATAACACCAGGAATACATGTTAATGTTGTAAACTCATAAGAAGCGGCTTCACTTTCTGTTTTAGTTAAAGTAGAGAGTAGTGTTGACTGAAATTGTTAATGTCAAAATTATGGACAAAAACATAACCTAACAATTTACTTTGCCGACAGATGGAAAACCTATTAAAGCAACACGAGCATCTCCACTTTTCAACACATCAAAACCTTCTCCTTTTTCCGATTTTTTCGACGGTTCTAAGAGTTGGGATCTGTATTTGGCTAATTTTGCTTTGAGAAGGCCCAAGTGATATTCAGTCGCTAAAAAAGCGCAATTACGGCATTAAAATGTAAAATTAATTTAAAGCCAAACCTTTGTTTTTTTGTGTCCGAGAAATTTCTTTTTCAATTTCGGAAATTTTCTCTAGAATACCCATGGTTTATTCGGTTTTTTGACAGTGGCATGTGCAGATGCCAACCGAAGAACTTTGTTTTTTCCTGAAATTCAGGACGTCACTGAAATTACAGTAAACATATTTGACAGCTGACAAGTTTAACGACGCCATCTTGTAAACTAGTTGGTTTTTGGTTTAGGAGTGTGATTTATTACAAATTCTAGCTATATTTTAGTGATAAATGCAAATATTGTCTGTGATTGTTTAATCTATTTGTTGACCTTTGTGTAAAATGGGTCGTAAGAAGAAGAAGATGTCCAAACCTTGGTGCTGGTATCCTTTACATTACTTCTAAAGCACCTCCTTTATCTCCCTCCGTGAATTTCGTAATAGTTTAAAATTAGTTTGGAGTTATTCTATTTTTAGAATAGGTTTTCCTTAACAGTATTTAGGTATTGCAATCGTGAGTTTGAAGACGAGAAGATCCTCATCCAACATCAGAAAGCCAAACATTTCAAATGCCACATATGCCATAAGAAATTATACACAGGCCCAGGATTATCAATACATTGTATGCAAGTGCATAAAGAAACAATTGATAAAGTTCCCAACTCACTGCCCAATCGCACCAATATTGAGATTGAAATTTACGGAATGGAGGGTATGCTTAATAATTTTGCTTGATATTTTTAATAGTATCATTATAAATTAGGTATTCCTGCGGCTGATTTGCGTGAACATGAAAGACAAAGACTTGGGAGTGTCTCAGGGAATGTTTCTGGTTCAGATGATGAAGATGAACCAGCTTCAAAACGGGCGAAACCTGAGGGCTTATTGGGCAATGCTCCAGGTGTAGTTCCAGGAATGCCAGGCGTGATGCCAGGTATGATTCCACCACCTGGTATGCCGCCAGGACTTCCAATGGCACCCATGATGTCGATGGGTCCTATGGGACCCCAGTTTATGCATCCAGGGTAATCCAACTTATAAATTATGAACTACAATTGATAAAAAGTTATAGGATGCCGATGATGCCTCCTCATATGATGATGCAGGGTCAAGGTGGTCCAGCTAAACCACTATTTCCTAGTGCTATTCCGTCTTCATCTCCAGGGGCGTCAATCGTTGGTGCTGATTTCAAACCCATATCATCAGGTAACATTTTTTTTTTTTATAATATTGAAAATCAAATAAATTTACTATTCCAGCGGCGACGATAAGTGCACCTCCAACTACCAACACTCCAAGCAGTAGCGATGGGGCTAAAGTTAACACGATTGCCACGACAGGGGCCACAAGTAAAATAATCCATCCTGCTGAAGATATTTCGTTAGAAGAAATTAGGTGTAGACAACCTAAATATGCAAAGACTATTCCTACAAAATCTGATGAAAGTGGATCGAGTTCAAACACCGCCGCTTCAGATGTAAGTTTTTTTGTACCGTGTCGATGGAAAAGTACAACGAACGGTAAATGGTGTTTTATAATATAGCGGACTATTCATGTTTTGGTATTTTTTACATTGATTTCGCATAAATTTCAAAATGGGTTGTCATACGTTAAAACGTTTATTAAACCAGATTTTTTTATTGGCATTTTTACAATTATTATTAACTTTGTAGTTTGTTTGCACCTTGAAGCCAATAATTTTACAAACAAGTTTATTTAGGCCAGTAACCTTGCGTTAATTTTCCAAGCTTGTCAAAGATTTCGCGTCCAATGTTCTAAGTTATGAAAAAAAGTCTTATATTATCCCTTAAGAAGAAACAATTCAGTTATGCTGTTTGAGAATCACTAAGCAATTTAGTAATTCTAAAAAAATCATTAAAAAATTCAGTATTGATAGTAACATTTTTGGTATTGGTGTTTTTGTAATTATTCCGCTATACAAGCCTGAAATTACTTCACAAAGTTAACCAGGTTATATCGGAACTTGAATACATTTTTTAAACTTGTGAAAGCTTTGATTTCTTACTTACAAATTGTTTCTGAATTCGTAGGGGAAATTGCGTTGGGCCTTCATGGTAACTTTTTAACAAAATCTTGATTCTTGATTGCAAAATCGATGCATATTTATCACAATTTAAAATAATAAAAGTCTTTCTTATTTCGAATTCTTATCAGTTAAAATTGAAAAATATATTCTTCTTGGTAGAAAGAACAGTTTGAATATTTTCTAAATTCCGGAAAATGGCATTAGAAGTTTGTTTCTAGTAACTTCATATCAAGAATTTCGCCAATCATAAATTGAACCAAAGTCTTTAATGTAACTCATTTCTGTAACTGTTAAAATAAAGAATAAATTATTCTCAAAATGTGTTAAAGCTAAAAATAACACAAGAACTGTTGAAGTCGTTATAATTCGCTCAAATTAACCAGAAGCATGCGAGTTTATTTATAAATGTAAACTGTAAGAAGTAGAAACTCAGATGTTTAAAATGCTGAAACCCACGCTGAAAAAACATATTGTTTGACTAGAAATATTTTGCGTTTATCCTATATCAGATTTAATAGACGTAAAAAGGTTTCTGGTCCGGTTATAATAACCCACTTTTTCATTACTTTTTTGTTCATTTTTTATGTAGTTGGCGAACGCGGTTTCAGCCGCTCAACAGGCCGCCGCTCAACAAGCCAAACAAGCAGAAGCGATAAACCAAGCGGCAATGATGCAAAGGTTTCCAGTACGAGTTTCCGGTCCTCCGATCACGATGGCATTACCTGGCGGTCCTGTAATGGCTCCAATGCGACCGACTATGATTCCAGGACCGCCAACATTGATTGGAGGACATTTGATGCGACCGCCCCCCATCAGTATGCCCCCAGGTATGTGAGGTAGTTGTTAAAACAACTATCATACCGACACAGTTTTAAAAAGTTGAATTAAAAAACATTGAACAAAATTAAAACATTCTTTGAACAAAACGATCTGATTTTTATTCTCGATTATAATCTCGTTGTTATGTAGAAGAAATGTATGGAGAGTGTGGTTAAATAAGACTGTTTAAATTTTATTCGGGAAAGTCGGTTCTGCTAGTATGTTTAGGAGATATTATTTGATTTGTAATACGCTAAAGACAGGGAAATTAGTTTCTTTTCTATTTTTTTTTTATATACCTATATACATTAGAGGTTTAGAGGAGATCTGTCACTCTTTTCGTTTTAATTGATTATTTAATAAAACGAGATGTAAGAAAAATGGTGTATCATCTTAAGATATAAAAGTAGTAGTAGTAGTAGTTGCGTAGTGTAGATATTTTCTTTTTCTTTCATTTTTTTTTCTGTTCAGTTATTAAGGATAATTTTTTCAGGCGCTTACCATACTCGTTATTGAGGACGGAAAATTGTATACATCGTTGCTACACGAGGACACAATTCCTTAAATCTTATTTTTTTTTTTTACACTTTTTATACCTTTGTAATCGTCAAATAAATGTAGCTTTTCAATACACCTCCGTATTTTTAATACCTTGATGATCACCACTCATTTGAAATTTACATCTCGTGGATTTAAATAATCAAATTTATCTCCAGAATTGTATCATCTGTTAGAAATCTGAGTAATAAATGAAGCTAGTTTTCTAAATTGTTCATAGCTCTAGATAAACTTTTATGTATTTTTTTTTCCTCTTCATCACAGTGAACTGTATCAGTATTATCGCTGTTGTATCTAAAAAAAAAGTCATCGAATAAATTAACAATGACAATGGCATTGTAATTTAATATTGAGTGTACTTAATATTTAAACGGATGTGTTTGTGAATATCTTCCTTTACAAAATCGAAGACGAAACGTTGGGGGCATTTCGACACTGGTCCCAGGTATTGAAACTCACGCACTCTGTGTTGGCATGCCTGCATTATATATCTCTGTCACTCGCTTAGTTTCCAGTGGTTTTTACTGTCATTGATTGATATTGATTGCATCATCATCTGACTGCGTATTATAATTATACATCGTGTAACTATTTTAAATTCACTATTCACCAGTACGTGTTTGAATAATGTCATTTCTTTGTCATTTTAAGGCAATCGCAAAAGGAGGTTTTGTTGAAAAGTGTGTCAGGTCAAGTCACTCTTCAGCGAAAACCAAGTCAGACTGTTTTAGAATTATTATGTACAATCAGCGACAGAAAGATTAACGTTCACATAAACTCGACTCAATGTAAGGGGCTGAACGTATGAATCTTTATTGTTACAAACTTGGAAATTAAAGCAAAAAGTTGAACATCAAATGAATATCTAAGTTTTTAATCAGAAAGATTTATGATTCAGCTTAGTTTTGAGTTTTGGGGTGTTAATCCCTGGCGTTGTCTGTACGTCGGCGACCACTTTATCTGTAGTATTTCCAATTAGCTATGTGTCATATGCTAGGCTTTAGTACTTTATTTTTTTGTTAAAAAAAAATCTAAAGGTAAGTATTTTATTTTTTTGTTGGTTTTATTTATCCGTACTTAATTACTTGAATTGAGTGTATGATAGAGAAATGGCAGTTTTCAAACTAGCTCATCGAGTTTTTTGTAAACAATAAAACAATTATTATAAAATTGGTTGTTTGTCACAGGGATGATCGGAGTACCTCCGGGGATGGTGTATGGTCCCCCAATGTTCCCGGCAGGGCCTATGCTGACACCTATGATGCAGCCTCGGTTCAGATGATCTCCGATATATCTGGTCTATCACCCGCAAGTCTAATTATTATTTTTTTATTATTTTTCTTTTCTCACTTTTATTATTTCTTCTGCATGCTGGATTCCTACGATCAAATATTGACTTTGTTTTATTTTCGACAGGTTAAAAATCATTTACCTGCCACGACGGTATGTAAAAATTTTAACGCGCCACTTTAATAAAGGTTAGTCTATTTAAGTTCTATTTGATTAGAGCACGAAATAGTGTTAAGTGTGACGTATTGTGACGTCACACTTGGCACGTGGTTGGATTTTGCCTGTTATTAATTTTGTTGCTTCAATACCAGGTTTGTACAAAAAATTAATAATAATTATTATTATCAGAATTAATTTATTTATTTAGTCCGAAGGTAAGCAGGTTTTATTCAATTGTAAATAAGATAATATTTGTACATTTTTGTTGAGCAGTTAAAGTTTTATTAAATTAAAAAAAACATTGCTCGGCTACGATGTTAAAGGTAGGTTCACATTAGAAATCAACAGTCACGCTAACTTTTAACCGTTTAGGTAGTTGCATCGTTAATTAACTTTAAAAGCGATGAGAGATAATGTTAAAGTTTGTGAAAAGGTACGGCAAATATTTTCCTCACTGGTGTATGGTGTAAATGGGAGAAAAATTCACATATTTGAAATATTTATAACATTTTTAAATATGTGAATTTTTGCTCAAAACAGGGATCTTGTAGAGGCAGGCGATTGCTATGTCACAGCTTGCGCTGTTGGAGTGTCAGACTCTCTATTTTATCACGTGTTATGACTAATAATTTCTTTTTTTTTTCTTGTTATTAGGTTGTTATGGTCATGACAGTCGATAAAATAGGTGATCAATATGATCACAGCATTTTTCAATTTCCATGTAACTCTTTCGTCGCTGTTGGGTCGACATTCCCCTGCCGACGTATGTGGCTTGACAGGCGATTGTTTTGGCTTTTGACCAAATCAATCACAGGTTTTATACCTGTTGGACCAGATAAACCAAACCAATATTGTTTTATAGTGCAATTGGTTTTTTCTTTGAACTGGTTTTCGTTTTAGGTTTGGTTTGATGGACCCCTGTTGTTTCACGCTATCTATGTACTTTTATGTAGTAGTTTATATCTATTGTATTGTATAATTTTGTTTTTATAAATAAAAGTTTATTTGGAAAGAGTAGCGTTGGTTTTTATTCATCAAAATTTAAGAAAAAAAACTTCAATTTGCCCAACCTAAAATAATCTGCGTTTATTGCTTTATGATTTATTACCGAAAAGTTTTGTAAATTTTTTTCAAATAAGAGCCTTATCTTATCAACAACAATCACCAAAAAATCCAAGGTTGCACTGAAATGTAACTTTTGGTGGAAATAAAAAGGCAAATTATTAAACGCAAAATATTTCCGGTTAGACTACAAATTCAAAAAAAATTGTTTATCCACAAGTAGACAAAAATTTTAGAAATGATTTAATAGTTTTACGTAATTTATTATTAAAGTATTGTAAATAATAATAAAGATTTTTTTGCGATAAAAACAAAAATAGAGGACGTGAAATGTTAATCATTTCTTGATGATCGATAAAAATTGAGAACATTCTTAGACAAATTTTAAGCTAAAAATAAGAAATAACTCTCGATTTTCATATTTGTAATGGAATTGAAAAAAAAATGTATAATAGAAAAATCCCATCTAAGATTATTTCAGTTTTGAACCATTTGAACTATTTCAAGATTTTTTTAATTATTAAAATTTCTAGATTATTTCAGTTATTCGTATTTTACAAAATAAAGTTTTGTTTTCTATGAAAAAGATAAAAGTATACCTTTTTTTATCTGATAATTTCTCTCGAATTGAATTTCATGATAACAAAAATATTTGATAAATTATAAATCTCCCGTTATCTAAAATAATTGATAGTTTATCATCAAACCATTGAATTACAGCCACTGCCCCAATCTATTAGTGAGTATTCACGCATTATATAATTTTTGTTAGAGAAAATTTTTAGTTAAATCGGATACAACAAAAATGGAATCGCCTCAATCCTCAGTTCCCACAAAAGGTAATGTCAGGAACATAATTTCTGTATTTGAAAACCAAAACGTTACTATACACAACGAAACAAGTAGTTTGGTAAGAAGAACAAAATCAATGGTTAACTTGAATTATGTTCCAACAAAAAGAGAGCCTAGAAATTATGTTTCCGTTTCAAGTCCAAAAGATCTAGAACTAAGGCAAATCGAGCAAGAAGTTCAAAATTTTTCGAAAATTGTGCATAACTACAATGGATATTCAAGGGATAATCATATTTACTACCAAAACCAAATTTTCTTTATTCTTGCTAGTTTGGGAAGTTTCGAAACTGGAGATAACCCTCAAGTTATTACTGTCAAGTCAGAATTGATAGAAACTTTGAAAAAACTAAACAGAAAACTCAACTCTCTTTTGCCTTCAGCAGAAAAAATTGAAGCAAGCAATTATGAAACACCTAAACGAGATTATAATATTTTCAATAAACGAAAGTCGTCGAACGTATCAATATACAAGAGTCAAGAAAGTCTACAAAATAATGCTGATGATAATGTCGAGTTGGCATCACCAGAACCTGTCCTTAAAAATTATTTACGTAAAGCGAAAAGTGAAGAATATGAGGAAGAGAATGAAGATCTACGTCATTACACTGTACAAGATTTGAAAAAAAGGTTTGAGCAAAATTCCAAACTCAAGATTGAAACGGTGAAAATTCCAACTCCAAAGCTTGGTCAAGCCGACTTTAATAAATATGTACCATACAATGAAAAATTTGGAAAGAGCATTGAAGAAGAAGAGGAAATAAATGAAGATGAAGGACAGTGGACAGTTACTCCAGCATCTGATGACGATGATAATGATGATGAAGATAATGAACTGGAAAATGATGATGAAGAAGGTAATATTTTACCAATTTTAAATTCTTATTTCCTTTTTTTTTCTCTTACAGATAGTAATAGCGAAAAAACTCTTCAAAATGAAAACGAAGACGATGATGATTAATTGTGTGACGATGTTTTTTTATTATTAAATGCATTCAATTAAGTCATAAGGCGAGTAATTGTACACCATTTTGATATAAATAATTTTAATTATCAGTGGCCATCAAGCATGACGTTATTAAGGTTAAAACAAATGTTAGTTTCTTAATCTAATCTAAACTCTATTATCTTTATTTTGTAACAAACTCATTTAATAAGTGATTAATAATATTTTAACACAATGATGGTTTCAGACGTTGTGCAAACTTTTAAATAAAATTGCACATTTTGCAAATTTTTATGCAAATTAATTTATTCAATGGCCAACAAGTGTAACTTTTCCTTGTCCCTTGTCGAGAAACATTCACTTAAGATTAACAAGCTATTTTTAGATTTTCAATAGAAATTACTGGGGATATTTAATAGCAGGAATTTAATTAAGTAAGTGGTGTCGTGTGTGCTGATCTTTTAATTTTTTTCAAAGTTGATCTCAAATAATCAGATAAATTCTCCATTTTCCAAACAAATTCACTTCAATGCAGTTTCCAAAAAATTGCTTGGATTTTTTTTTATAAAGAAAGATTTTACTCTAATTTTTGTGTGAATAATATACAGGGTGTTCATAAAAGATTCTAAAAACATGGGTCTGCAAACCAACGGTGCAAACCTGCAAGATCACCTAATTCAATTTCACTAGATTTTGTTTTTTGGGAATATTTTATATGGTATTATTGTAGAAACCTTCTGCGAATGTAAGAAGGCTTCAGGAATTGCAGTATAAATTAATTAAAATACTCAATAAATTAGAGCAAACTAAGGGGTTCTAGAAAATGTTCAGATATCGTCCGGTATTCTTGGAAGTAGAAGAAGGACAGTAGAAACAGCTTATGTAAATTTATTTTTCTGTCTGTTTCTATTTGATAAGTAAGCAATGAATAATTGCCAAAGAATGTTTCAAAAATAAATAACTTTCTGTACCTCCGAAACCGTGTTTTTGCAGGCCTATGTTTATTAAGACTTTCCTGCTTGTTTTGGTCCATACTATCATCCCTTAAAATATTTTACCATTTATTATGAAGACCCTCTAGGTCAAAACTTACTAGTTTATATTTATTTAGATTATTAGATTCTTTTCCAAAGGATTAATTGATTAATTTATGGTCAGGAGACTAACGTCTCCGACTTTGACCTGCTTTACCCTAAGGATGATGTCACAGAAAAAAATATATCATTGTCATTAAACACTTAACATTTCAAATTACCATCTTTGTCAAAGTCTAATTGCATTCCAGCGAAATAACTTTCTTAAAGAAGCAAATTAATTCATTAAGGAAAATGTTTACTTTTATTGATGCGCTCGTAGATATTTTTGCAAACTTTCAATTTTAATAAATTTTTTTGTTTTCCATAATATTCCTCTTTCATGAACCTTCCAAAAAACCTAATTGTATCTTAGTTTCTAAGAACTATCACTGAAAGTTTCTAATTGATAATGAGTCGAAATTATATTTTTCTCTTAGGGCTTACCGCACGTCAATTTAATAGTTAGGAAACGCTTATTATTATTGATTTTTTCTTGAAAATTGCCAAAATTAATTGTTTCGGTTAACACATTTTTTACCGATAATTACATCCACCAACTTTTTTAGCCCAAGCTGTAATTGACAGTCATTAAATGGCGTTTTTGATGCAGAACTCACTTCATTAAAATTCACCGTAAAGTACATTTTAATGCGTATTAGAATGTACTTTTACAGTAAATTTAAAATTGCGTCAATTACTTCTGAACTATCCTTGAAAGTGAACATTGTATCAAGGGTGTGTGCATTAAAATTATGCATAAAGAAAATTATATGTTCGAATATTTACCAGTCATAATTACATGAGGTAGGGCAATGATTTGAGTTGAAAATAAAATAATCCGATGATTTTATAATTGTCGATTTTCATGAAATTGAGTGAATGCATTTACATGCTTTAACTTAGCGAAAGTGACAATTATTAAATTCTTGCGGTTATGTTATGCCCCATACCTCCTGAGGTCACATTAATTAGAAAATTTCCTCTTCCTTTTATATTGAAAAAAATATTTATAACGAAACTAATTAATATGTAGGCCCTTGAATGATGGGAATCAGGACAAATAGTCTGATATTGATTCAGCAAATTAGATACGCATGTTTTGTCTAGGAAATGAACAAATAAGTTTCTTTGTGTGAAATTTGTATAGTTTTATAAATGGGGGAAGTCCTATTTAAATGCTAAAATATATAATTCTGTATTTGATTATTTCCGAAGTTGAAAAACTTGTTAATTATTATAATCAACAAAAATCTATCCTATACTTGGATTTGAATTTTAAATAGATATAAACAATAAAACAATAAGATTAGTTGTTGTAAATTTTTTTCTTTTGTAATGTGTGAATGTGGAATATTTCGTTATTATAAATATGATGACAACACTTAAATAATGAGTAGAATAAAAAAAGTAATATTCTATATTAAATATTTTGGATCAATGAATAAACTGATAAAGGCATAATTTGTAGTTTTATGTCGTGAGAAAGAAGTTTTGCAGCTAAGTACTAATAAGTACTATCCGTAAGCTGATTTTGGAGCCTCAGCAAGCTGCTCCAATCAGATTATTCCATCTTCTTGAAACACCATTAATTTATCAAGTATTATAGTTGCAGGTCAGTTTTAAGATGTTTAATTAAAAAAAAATTGAAAAATCTTGTAATTTATGACTGAATCACCTTTTGGCAAACATTATGAAAAACTTTGAATACGGTGCTGCTATTTGAATACTGAGTTTTTTATTGAAAAGTAAACTCAACTTTCCTTTTCAATATAAATTAAAAAATTTTGAAGAAAATAAATACTTATTAGTATGGTCAAATGAACCGATAAATTTGTACTATCAATTCTTGTATAACAAATGAAGCTTTTCAGATGAATTTATGGAGACATTTTGTCTTCGTTAAATTATAAAGCTCACAGACATTCAACTTTGTTCAGTTTGGTAAGTTCCTGCTAACTGCAATCATAAGTAATAGCCAAAGTTGTCTGGAAAATCAATTACAAACTTTTTCTCACATTATTGATAAATTTATATAGATGTTGAGCCCCGATTGCATAATAAAATTAATGTCCCTTTTAATTTAAATGACCTTTATATAATATTTGTCATTATTTGAAAAATAGTTTCAAAGTTACAGTTCTATTTTCATTTAAGTTAAAGGAGACTTTATGATGAAATCGGCCCTAAAACGATTTATGGGATAGTTTTGAAATTTTGTACAATAATAATTATATTAGAAAGGAGTACTTTTAAGAATGAAACTTTATAAAAAAAAACTAGTGTGTCATTGTTTGCAGTGTTGCAGTAATGTTGAATGTTACTTACTAATGAAGAGCTTTTGCTGGGGGCTGGGTACCACGTACTTCTTCAAACATGCGACTTTTCTAGTTTCTGTCATGTTTTGAATAAACTTAAGATAATGTTTCTGAATTTTCTTGAATGTATCAGATTTTATCTTTTTCCTTCAAGAAACTACATTTCAGATTGTTTTGCATAATCTGATGTCTGCTGTGAAGGTATTCTGTTTTGTATTTAAAAAAACAAACTAAAAATAAAGCTATTGTATATGCTTAAAATTTTACTCTAGCTGAATGTAGAGAAATTATTTCTTGCTTCAATACATTCCAGTAACTTAGCTGCAAGACGATTAAATTATTCCACAAAGTCATTTTTATTTTGTAAATGGCATTCTTATTGAAGCTTTTTTATAATTATAAACCACCTAAAATAATTATCATAAAAATGGAATAAAATAATTAAATGTTTGGTGGAAAAATTTAAAATTGACAAGAAAAGGCACAAATGATTTTTTTCTCTTTAAAATGATTAAACATTTTTCTATAATCCATAAATGGAGATAAATCCGTAATTAACAATAGAATGATTCATCAAGATTTTGCATCAATCTCAACCACCATTTCACCCGAATAGCATTAACATCAGGAAAAGCCTGATTCTAAATGACGTCATTGCAACCATAAACCATATCATTCCATTCGAAAAATTGAACTTTTCTAATTATAAATTCAAGGTTTCCTTTCTTGACCTACCCTGTCACAATCTTTCTCTCCAAAAGGCCAATACCATCAAATCCCAAAAGAAATCAGATCACCCTTGAATGACCCTTGATGAGGTCATCCATCATACAGTCTCGGAAGCACAAATTGTGTCAATGCTATCACATGCTTATTGAACTAAATAAAAATAAAGATTCCAATGAAACAATAATAGTTCTTCCAATAGACGTTTGTTTATTGATGATGGTAAGGATGTGACGTGGGTTGAGGAATACCTATGACGTATATACGAAATCGTCGCGGATTTCTTCGTCTTGGACTCTTCGAGTGACTTTCACTGCTGCGTGTTAAGCAAGAAGTGGCGAAGGTCAGTTGTGTCGCGAAGTCGGCACTAACATACCACACCTTGCCATGTGCTCGACCAGAAAACACTACGATCTTTAAGAAGAAAAACAACTTCTTAGTTAGGTAAGTTTCATTTAAAGCGTGATGTATTGGCGGACGTTTAGTGATAATTGATGGAGGTGGAGGCGAATTATAGTGATTTTCAGTGCTCTAACAATACGACAAAGTTTTAAACATATTATTTATGCGTGTGCTCGGGAGTGGGTTTATATAATTTACTCCGTACGTTGTAATTCGAGCAGTTAAATGTATTAGTGTTCCTGAAGAAATTTCCAATAATTTTTTTGCATAACTTCTGAAGGTACATACAATTTGAAGAATCTTATTATCTAATAAGTATTAAATCTTGTTTCCCAATAAGTTTTGTTAAATTATACATCAATTTAAAATTTAAAAGGTTAATTGTAGATTTTATTTTAATGATTTTGCGTTCAGCAATTGATAATGTCCTGTAATTAGTGTTGATTTTTCTAATTATATACAGACTGTTTAAGAAGTGAGCGCAAAATTACTCCTACTCATGTAGGTGTTTTGTTTCATTTATTCAGCACATGACATAGGTATTTATTAAACGAAAAATACCAAAATTTATATTCTGCTATTTATACATTCAGAAAATGTATTTATAAATCTCAAGTTACAGCTATTTTATACAAATTAATAGAATTTTTGTATAAAAATTCTGTTAGAATCTTCAAAATTTAAAATTCTTTTATGCGTGTTAACCACATTTCCGGACTTTATCTAGCAAAACGATTATAAATTAAATGTATATTATGTTTGTTATATAATATACAGGATGTTTGGTAAAAAACCCTGCGAGCGGTAACTCTGTTATTTATAATCAGATTTTAGCAAATGATATATCAGAAGATAAGGACTATCAACTTGACTATCCTAATATTTTTTTCTTCTGTTAATCTAATGGCGGTAATCGTCAACTTTGTTTTTCCAAACGGTTTTACGTGAGTTTTTTCATTTATTCAGAAAAATCTAAATTTTTTTAAGTATGATCACATAAATATTATTTGATTCAAATAGTAAATTTTTCCAAAAAATGAAGTTAACCCATACTCTAAATACCTGGCCGCGCAACTAAGGTAACGTCATCTTTCTGAACTTTTAATAATTAAATAAGAAAACAATTAATATTTCCAAATGCAGAAAAATTCAAGTTTCTCAAATAAGTAGAAAATACCATAGAGTGTCATATGAGAAAACAAAGTTGACTGTCGCCTACAGTACATAAGTGAATGAAAAAATAATAATTTTTTCATAATTTGTAGTCTTTTAACAATGACTATAAATAACAAAGTGATTTCTTGCGGCGTTTCTACCCACCACCCTGTAGATGGTCTTAAAATAACTCTAAATACTGAAATATTGACTGAGAAAATTAACAAAATTTAGGTCGCTCATTATGCGATTGGGTCAAGTATTTCGTGATTTTCCCACATTCAACCATACGGAATTATTAATAAGGTATTTATCGAGAGTTTAATAAAAGTGTATCAGTCATTCCACGCGAAGGATTCATATTAAGGATATTTCTATATAACCTACATCTCTAGACCACAAAGTTATAAATAGGTTCAAATAACAACAGTAATTGACCTCAGAATTGGCGGGGCCTAGCTAAGTATGATTGTTATATGAAGACAGATCAAAAACTAAAATTATTTTGTTAGGTTACACACATTGGGCGTACCTAAAGTCCTATTGTTAGGTTTTAGAGGATTTTAAAAATCGCGGGAAAAAAATCACAAACTTGATTTTGCAAGAACTATTTAACCATAATTTTTTTGTTATAGTAAACCAATTTTCTAGAACTTAAGAACGATAGTATTTCGAAAAATGAAAAAAAAATCTATTGAATTTGAATTTTTGTGAAATTTCCTGCTGATCTTAAAATTAGTGCCGGACGGCAAAAATGATTTACCATTTAAAAACGAAGAGCTCATGGGCAGTAAATGGCTGCGCTTAACAGTCTGTAAAACCAATTTACTCTTGAAGAAATTTGTTTTACCAAAAAGAAAAATAGAAAAATGTTCAGCTTTGTTTAATCAATTTTCAAATAGGTGAATATGCTTTGTTATAAATGGGAAGTCGGTTGGAAAAAACGTTAATTGTGATTCTAATTTAGGCAATGAAGAGATGTATGAGGTTGTTACTGAATATAGCAAATTGATGACTCACCCTGTATTAAAGTCGTTTACAATTTGTAAAACTGAGGATCTTTTGTCCACTTTATTCAAATCTTTGTTTTTGACTTCTTCTTCAAAGTGTAATTATGTTGTAAAAATTTTTGATTAAATGTCGAACTCGTTAATTCTGTTGTGTTTAACTTTTTTGAGATTGTTCCAATAATCCAGTTATTTTCTCATATTGTTTTTAAAGCCCAAATAAATAGGACGCTCGTGTCAGTGGCAACCACAGAATAACATTTATCTTGAGATGAATCATTCTCACATGTTCGTAGACCTAAATGCAGTTATCATTTTTCTTTGTAACTTTTAAAATCTGACATAATTTGCTTTTGAGATAACAAAGTTATCAATCAGGAAACCACTTTTGATACTAAAGCGTCACTTATTTCATACCCCAGAACTGCATGACAATTTCATAGAAGACACTAAAGCAAGTGAGCTAAAAAAAATATAAGATGAACTAATGGACAACTGGAAAATAATTATTGTTGACCGTGGCTTCAATAGCTGTAGTTAACACAATTAATAGTAAGAATGGATAGAAATTAGTACGTTCCAAATTGCTTCTAACAATTATACATTGTGATTGAAATAAATCTTTGAAAAGATTATGAACAGAAATTGATTTTTTAATTTATAACTATTGTTTAACATTTGTTTTCAAGATAATCATATATTATTGAAGTCTTAGAAAATCAGAATTAATAAAAGATGAGTTTGAAACAATTATTGAATAAGTAATGAAATCGAGAAGGCTAGAAGTCTTAAACACACAAAGAATAAAATTTCCCACATAATATGTAAATTAAGATTTCACACAACATCAAGCTGGAAAAAACAAATTAAAAATCGAACGTATCTTGTATGTACATAAATGCTGTAATAAGTTTACATTGCATTCTTTCCTAATAAGCAAACACAAACAATAACAACATCGCATACCAACAGTACAAGAAGATAATAAATCTATTTATATTTAAAAGTATTTCCTCATTCATTTCAAAGTCTGACTTCCTTTTTCAGACGATGGATTCTTCAATGATGTTACTACTTTTCCTTTTTGCGCCGACCTTCGCCATGGACAACCTTGAAGTCGCACATCAATGGAAACAACTAGATTATGCTTTTCCATCAGAAGAAGCACGACAAGAAGCGATTTTAAAAGGTGAATTTATTCCTGAAAATAATCTTCCTTTGGGATTAGAAGTACACGATAATCGATTATTCATCACTGTACCAAGATGGAGGAAAGGAGTTGCGGCGTCTCTTAATTACATCAGACTTAATGGTGAGTGGTATAAAAGAGATTGTAAACTTGTTTCAAATGAACTTTGATATACAATTTTTTTATAGATCCGATGGACTCACCTAAATTGCATCCGTATCCTTCGTGGGAGGCTCATAATCTTTCATCTTCTCCAGAAATCATCTCTCCTTTTCGCGTCCGCGCTGATAAATGTGGTCGACTTTGGGTGTTGGACACCGGAGAAGAGGACATACTTGGACATCCTAAAATACACAAACCTTCTACTCTTTTAATTTATGATCTTAGTACTGATAGTCTAGTGCGCACCTATAAAATTCCTGAAGATCAAATGACTAAAGACAGTTTCTTCGCAAATATTGCTGTTGAAGATCACAACTGCAGTAATACTTTTGCTTATTTAGGAGATTTAGGCAACCATCCTGCTATTGTTGTTTACTCTTGGAAGAATAATTCGAGTTGGCGCGTGAAACACCACTTCTTTAACATTGACCCACTGATGGTAGAATTCAATGTATCAGGAATCGAATTTCGGTGGTTCGATGGTGTTTTTGGAATGGCTTTATCTAAAGCTGACGCTGAAGGATACAGCACTCTTTATTTCCACCCAATGAGTAGTGCCCATGAGTTTGCTGTCAGTACAAAATATCTTCGAGATGACGTTTCTGAAAAAAACTACCACAAGTTTAAAATACTCGGAAGTCGAGGACCTAAAGGACAAAGTGGTGCTTCTTTCTTAGATCAAAAAACTGATGTTCTTTTCTATGCTTTAATGAACTTAAACGCTGTTGCTTGTTGGAGGACCACAAATAAAGAATATACAATGCATTCACAAGGAAGAGTGTATATGAGTAATGTAACTATGGTATTTCCCAATGATATCAAAGTTGATAATAATGATACATTATGGGTTCTCTCTGATAAATTACCGAAATTTATGTACTCGCATTTAGACCCAAATGAAATTAATTTTAGAGTTTTCAAAGCTAAAGTTGCTGATGCTATACGAAGGACTGCTTGCGATTCAAAACTTGTTGTTACTCCTAGTATGATGCCAGAAAAGAAGAGTTCAGGAGTTAAGTTTGGTGTTAGTGTGAGTCTTATAGTGTTGTCTTTTGTTGCCATACTCAATTTGTAAATTTTTACAAAGTTATATTAATGTCTGTAATTATTGTATAATTGATAAATTTTATTTATTTGTAGGGTAAGATGTTAAGGTGGTATTTTAGGCTTGTAAATTGTACTTAATTGTAGAGTAATAAAATAAGTTATTCAACCGATACAGCTTTTTACTCAATAATTGTAATAATAATAATAATAATAATAATAATAATAATCTTTATTGTCCAACGAGGTTATCAGTTACAGGACAAAAATAAATATTGTTACAAAAAATAAGAAATTATAGATGCAGGTATTCTTACACTAAAAATAACGAAAATTAATATAAATTTAAAATGTAATAATACAAATAATAGACTTAATCTAATTTAATCCCATTTATGATTGGCCAGACTGCATATTATGAAGAGTGGTGAACGACGCAAAATGTTAGTTCTAGGTGTTGGGAGCCGGAACATAATTTCATATCTTGAACATATGCGTGGGACATTGAACGGAATCTGAGCCAATAAGTTAGAGCAGTCGATCCTATTGCTGAGTAATTTATCTAAAAAATTGAGACAAATGTGCTCTCTTCTAATGTTAAGTGCAGCTATGTTATGTCTTGCAAGCAGCTCGTCTTGGCTGGTGCCCACTTCTGGATAAGTTCCATCCAGTTTAAACGACAAAAATTTTAAAAATCTGCGGTGGATTGAGTCTAGGAGTATAGAGTGTGAGATATAAATTGGAAACCATATTAGACATGCGTATTCAATTTTACTTAAGACAAAAGCATAATAGAGATTTTTTAACAGTGCAACATCAGAAAAATATTTACCCATACGCATAACAAAACCTAACGACTTGAAGGCGGAATTACGAACATTTCCGACATGGATAATGAATGTCATAGCTGAGTCAAAAGTTATACCGAGATCTTTAATGGCATCCTTTTTTTTCAAGGGCAACATTGTTAATAGAATATGAAGATGGAATAGGAGAACGACATCGAGAGAAAGAAACTGTGCAACATTTACTAATATTTAAATGTAATTTATATTTGTTACACCAGTCTGCAATTTTACTTAAGTTCAGTTGTAACAAGTCAGCATCATTTTGATTTGTGATAGAATTAAATATTTTTAAATCATCCGCATACGCAAGAACAGGACAGGATAAAGACAGTAACAAATCATTAATAAACAGAATAAATAAAAGTGGCCCCAAATTTGATCCTTGAGGGACTCCAGATTTCACACAGTAATTGAAAGAAGAAAAACCATTAAAGGAAACATAGGAAACTCTATTTGATAGGTATGATTGAAGGAGGAGAAGGGAAGAAGAAGAAAAGCCGAAGAAAGTTAACTTATGAAGCAGGATATCATGACTAACTGAATCAAAGGCTTTAGTAAAATCGGTGTATATCACATCTACCTGACGCCCAGAATCCAAGTTGGTTGCAATGTACTGTGTAATAAGCGCGAGATTCGTAACCGTTGAGCGCCCCTTAACGAAGCCATGTTGATCCGGAGAGATGAAATTTTTTACGCTATAATAGATATCCTGATACAAACACTGCTCAAAGACTTTAGCAAAATTAGAAAGTATAGAAATCTGTCGATAGTTACAAATAATAGCATTGTCCCCTTTTTTGAAAACTGGACATACCCTAGCTCGCTTCCATAATTCGGGAAAAGTAGATGTATTAATTGCAAGATTGAATATCCTTGTTAACGGCTGAGCGAAAACATCGCTACAATCACGAACAATAAAAGAAGGAATCAGGTCATCACCGGCAGTAAATTTGTTTGAAAGCTTTTTCATAATAGAAACAGTTTGATCCAAAGATATTGAAGAAAACTGGAAATTTAAACCCCAGTTACATGTTTCAGGAAAGAGTAAATTTTCCTCCATGTTTATGAGTGCAGCCGAAGAAAAAAAATGAGCAAAGCCATTAACAATACTTTGAGGATCAGCAAAGTCAGAAGATTTATCTTCAGTAAAAATTCTTCCTGGTATACGAGAACAACCTCTCTTTTGATTTAAAAATTTCCAGATGTCGGAAGAATTGGAATTTATATTTGTTTCCATATGGCTGACATAAGATTGATAAGCAATCGAGATTTGTTTCTTAGTTAGACTACGTAATCGTTTAAATTCGTTATAATAAAACATAATATTTCTATTACTTTGTAGCCATTTTTTCCTAAAGTACCTTTTGGTCTTAAGATTGTATTTAATTTCAGGAGTAAACCATATCGGATAACTAGACTTTTGTCTACGTTTTTTCGGAACATACAAATCAAATAGTTGATAGATAACCGAGTAAAATGACTCAATAGCTTCATTGACATTGGAGAAGTCATTTAGAAAAGACCAGTTGATATCACAAAATGCATTATATAATAAAGGAAAATTAGCTTTGTGAAAGTTATAGACTAAGCTATTGTTACAAGGAAAAGAAGGATAATTTAGGTTTTTTGTTACTTGTAGAGAGATAGATATTGAAGGATGATGGAAATCTTCGAACACTAATGGAAAGTCACACTTAGTGACGTTTAGGTTCATCTCACTGGAAGAAAATACAAGATCCAAAAGATTGTTGTTAGGGTTCATTACTGAGTTATGCTGAATAGCGTCAAGGACATTTATGAAGTTGTGAAAAACCTGCGATTTTCGGGATTCGTTTGTTTTCCCGAAATCAGGTAGGTTAAAGTCACCAAACAAAATAAACTGATGGCCCAAAATAAGTTGTTCTAATCCAGCGGTAAATAGATCAAGCTCATTTGCCGTGACATTTGGTGGTATATAGATAACTCCTAGAGTCACACTTTGCATATTTATAAGACATTTACACAAGACAATATCAATTAAAGGCACAACGGCAGAAAGTTGTAATGTTTGGAAATGGAACCATTGATTTGAATAAGTCCATCCTTTCATCGTATTTGAACCAATTAAAAATTAAAACACTTTTTCTAGCTTTTTCTTGTTATTCTACTCGACCTCAAATGTTTGTTATTGGATTGATGATTTCTGAAGAGAAGGGGTAATACAGTGATCGGACAAGCGATTATAACCAATCGTCTTTTGAGGAAATTATGGCTTTATTTCACTCAAAAACTTAATAAAAGTAAATAGTTCAAAAACTTTTTGTTTCATAAATAAAATTAAATCTGCCATGCAGCTGATATCAAATGTTTTTGATGTAATCTCATCTTTATAACTTTATTTTTGAAACATTTATTTATAATTTCTTAATAGTCGATTTAACACTAATTTAATGCTTAATTAATACGAGCAGTCAAAGTCAAAATATAAATTATCAACAACTCCAATTTAATAAAATATTAATCTTCATCTTAATGATTCCTATAAATAACGTTATGATTTTTACAATTTTTTGTTCATTGATGTTTCGAAAATTTATAAGCACTAAAGATAAACATTTGTTTGATGTCAATGCATTTATGTGAAGACAATATTTACAATAGAGCAACAATTGATGGAATAATAAATCAAAGATAAAAAAGATTCAATAGCTAAATTTTTCCGAATTTGATATTCTCACAATTAAAATGGCTTTTGTGAAAGTATCCGAGTGTTTAACTAATCCTCGAGAATTAATCAAATTAATTCTTTTGGTGGTTTGTGTTTGCATCACTCTTTATCAAGTATTATTCCTATTTTTATGATTGTTTTATTTATAAAAATTATTCAGCTTTCAGAATGTGTTAATAAAATTCTGCATCCACCTATAACTTCTTATTATAAATTTAGACATAATACTAGTATCAAATATCCAGCTTTAACCATATGTCGCAAACCGAGTTACAAAAAGCATTTATTTCCGGTAAGTGTTTAAGAAAAATTAATCTTTGCCAAGATTTCAATCAGTGGATTTTATTTTGACAAGTTTAAATTGGTCGTGAATGTTTGATATTTATTAATAAATCAACAGAATTATGGAGTGAGGATGCAAACGAACAATTTATTGGCAAAAGACGTTTTTAAATCTTTTGACTTTGAAGCTCACACTATTGAGGAATTTTTAAATAATACGACGTATTCACATGATGATGTTTTTGCCCTTTATGGTTATAACGGCTCAGGATTGGGAGAAAGTGAGTATTTGAAAATGAATCATTTCCCTTTGAGAATTTATAATTGGTAAAATATATTTTGATGACAATTTTGTGTTGCCTTTCTGAAGGGCATTCCGGGTACATCTAATAATAATAAAATGCCAGGTTCCTCCATCCAGATTAGAAAACAGCTCGAAAAGCCAACAAAATATAATGCTAGAAAAAGTGCAGAATGTCGAAAATAGCAAAAAAAGTGTAAATTTTGAGTATTATGTAGTTGTAGATATTTATAAAATCAAAATTTACTGACACGCGTTAAATTTTCACATTTAATTTATTGAAATAGTTTCGTCTATTTAAATTGAAGAAAATTTTCAGATGTAAAGTTTGAAACAAGATTCTACCCTGTCCGAGGCCAGTGTCATACCATCATCCCTAAAGAACCCGCCAATGTCTTTTCAGTTACTTCAGGCTATTGGCTCTATTTGTATCACAGCGATAAAACTAAAACAACTGATACTTCTGGACTGTCTTCTTCAGGATTTGAAATATTTATCCATAATGAAAATGATGTTATCAAAAGTGACGCTGAAGATTTCCTCTTCCTGGAAAGTGCTGAAAACATGCGAGTTACTTTAACTGTTCAAACTTTTAGTATAATTTCAACAGCGGAACAGCCTTGTGTCTTGGATTCAAATTACAGCAAATCAAAAGTTTGTGGAAAATTTTCAAGAATAATATTAAAATTTTTATTTGATATCTGTTGCAGTGTGAAGAAAAATGTGTACATAATAACATAGCTAAAGAAATTGGCTGTACTGTTCCTTGGTTGAGACATTTAGACAAAAAATATCCGCCTTGCACTAACGCATCTGTTATCAATCAAATTGCAAATTTGGGCAGCATTTATGGAAAAAAATGCGTTTGTCAAATTGCTTGCAACAATAGTATTTACAGTTATCAAGTTGAAAGTAGAAGAGATTGTGATGCTATTCAAGCGCCTTCAAGTACCATTTCTATTTATTATCCTTCAAATCTTGTTACAGATTTAACTGAAGTCATTAGTTACGATTGGACTATTTTTATAGCTGATGTTGGTGGTTCTTTGGGATTTCTTCTTGGACTTTCAGTTATTGGTTTTATCAATATTATTGAAGAAGTGGTTAAAATGATTTGCAAATCGGACAAATCTGAAGTCAAATATGATAATGAACAAAAAGATGTGGTTGATGAGAAAATGGAAAAAGTTATGGAATATGTGGCTAGTTGTGATAACTATCAATATTTACAAGAAATCAAAAAAGAAGCTGAGGGGAAGTATTGAATTATGTGAAGATTATATAAAAAATAATAAAATAAAGAATAATACTTAGAGGTTTGTTGTTTATGATTTAACAAAAAAAAATCATGAGATAAAAAAGCATCAAATTTGCATCTAATTTTTTTAAATGTGGGATTCCTAAAATGGCAGAATTACCATAAAAATTCTTCAAATTTCGATTTTTTATCATTTTTTTTTCAACAAAAAAGTACACGAAGCTATCAAGAACAAAAGATGAAACTGATGAAGTAGTGTATAGTTTTCTTGGATTTCGATTCGCGGAAGATAAAGACGTTGCTTAACACAATTTTTATTTTATAACAAAATTATAGCTAACATCAGCAGGCCCCGCCCAAACTCCATAGATTATTTTATTAAAAATCAGCTTGAATGTAAATGAGTAAACAATTTCAACCATTGTTAAGAGTGAAGATCCTATAAAAAAATTTAACAGTCCTCCAATATTAGCCATAAGTGTTGCAAATCCGTAGTTTTCGGATTTTTGCAAAGTCATAAATTCATCATTTTTGAAAAAAGCATTGAAAATACTAAATACCACACTTAAATAATAAAAATTTAACAACAGTTTCAGGAATTAAAGACAAACATACTTTGAAGTGTCATTTGAATTTTCATCAGAAGTTGAATAATTGTAAACTGAGTCATTCCAATTCCAGAAACTTGTACCAACAACGACATCATAATTTAATTCGTTACAAAACGGCCTACAGTCACAAAATCTGATATGTTTAGCTTTATGATGTTTCATTGCTTCAACTTTGAGTCTTTCCAATTCAAAACTCGCTACAAAAACCCGTTGAAAATTATATCTTATTTTTTTTATTTTACTTTTTGCTTTATAAATGCACTGTTGTTTTGAAGCTCCGCACATTCGTGTTGAAGAATTTCCTAAAAATATCTTATAAAATCCATACAAAAACAGAATTGTAAATACTTGGCATATAAAAAGGAACACATTCACAAATATTTAAAGTATAATCAGCCAAACATTCCATAAAACAGTTAGCTTGATTATAATTTTTGAAAAATTTCAGTTGCCTTTCCTCTAAAAAATAACAATTTCTTTGTTCTAATGAATGACTTTTTATTATATGAGACACTTCCAAAATACTGGGAGTTATACTAGCAGTAACTGCAGCATTTGGACCTACTAGAAGATTATGCTTTTCAAAATCTGGCAATTGTAAAGTATCATGAATATTGATCTAAAATAAAACAAAATAAATTGTTTAAAGATAAAACTTAAAAAAAATACCCGGAATCCAGAAGATCCAGATGTACAAAGTGAATCTAAATCATTTTTGTCTTGTCGTAACACAACTTTTATGGCATTGGTACTACCAGAAACTAAAGCTCGTCGAGGATATGTGAGAATGTCGGTGGTACCATAATAAGATTGAGGAGACCAATCACAGGTATTACGAGTAGCTTCAAAAAATCCCGGATAATAAACACTAAAAAAAAAATTGAAAAAATGTAAAATATTTTTCTATTACGTTGATTTCTTGAAGATATTTCGCCATTCGACCATATTAAAAGTAAAACAAAAACCTCGATCTGTATAAATTGGTTTGAACAAATCAGAGCAATTTTGTTTAGTATTGAGAAAAGAGCACTCTAAGAAGACATCATCAATGTCTGGACTGAACTGAAAAACACTTAAAATTGAATGAATAAGTCAATAAATTTTTTGTTACTTTTTTGAGATTGTTCATAAATGTATCATCAAGAAACTCATCAACAGTTTCGTTAACAAAAAGCAGTTCTTTACGAACTGAATGGTCACAAACTAAAGAAAAGTACTGATAGCGTTCAAACCTACAATTTAGTTTTTAAAAATTTGTTTAAATTTTTTGTTGATTACTGTTTAGAGTCGGAAAAACTATGGTTTTGGTTATAAATATGTTGTAATTCTGCAAAACTCAACCCAGATTTTTTACTTCTAACTTGCGAGCAAATAGTAACAGCTGGAAATGGTATCTCATAGATGGGCATATCTTTAGTGGTGAAGCTGACAATGAAAGGAGCTGTGACATAAGTATTATGTATGTCAATGAGGAGATAGATACAAATTGCAAGAGATACAAGAACAATAATAAACCAGATGATTTTTTCGATCATTGACCGTCCTTCTTCAAATAAATATCGTATTCCATGAACTTCTATAGTTTCGGATAGTTCAGCTACATAAGACTTCAAATTAGTAAAAAAGTTGCTACATTTTCCTGTTGGTTCTTGATTTAAAGACGTGGTACTGCCTTCAGTTGGATTTATTACAGTTATGACTATCTCATCAATCGTAGACATTTTTCTGTAGAAAGATCGCGTACGAAGTTTTGGTACGAAATCTCTAAAAAAAAAAGAATAGTTTTGGAAACGGAACTGTTGCTATTTACTCATCGCTGCCTTCTGCTTCAGGTTGGTCGAAATGGATTTGGCGTGTTTCTACTTTCTTCAGCTGCATTTTTGACAATAATTGAATGACAGAAAAGTGACAGTGAAAGATTAGAAAATTATTGATTGATTTATAGCGATTGAAATAATGAAGAAATTTTTTATACTATTGTGGCAATGTTTGATTTGAACTTTTTGCTGAGATAAGTTTGGAAGCTGCGATAGCCTCAGGTTTATAGGCGCCAAAATTGCTAGAAATGTTATTAGCTACTGCTGGCAGAGAAAATGATGAAGAATATTATACAACTGTATCCTATCAATTTATTTCCGTTGGTAAATTCCTGATCACAGTTTTGCCTGGATTTCCAGCCCAGTTTTTCCATTTAAAATCTTTGCTTGTTGTTTACAATATCCATCCGTTGTCAAAAATAGCTGTCTATTTAAGACCGATTAACAATCCTGCGAATCTGACCGTGAAGAGCGAAAATCACCGAAGCGATTAGTTGTCTTTATCTAATTCACTAAAATTGGGTCAATCGTTCTCGTTCTCATTGTGAGCGAATGAGAAAGGCAACATTCGTCCTCTTCTAAGACAAGAGAGAGATAAGCTATTGTACCCACCACCTTATTAAGCTCGGAATGCTTGCGCACCGGGCTTAAGCTTACTTATCTCAAACCTAACCTCTCATAATCGTTCAATCGTAGTAAACAAGCGTACAAATTATGATCGCTCAATAACCATTGCTAATATATACAGGGCGACCCTGAATGCCTATTGATAGCGATAGCAATCGCATATCTGACGGGTTATTGGAGCGGCGGTGTTGCCAACTGACTCACTGCTTGTATTTTAAGAACTGTGCTATTTTATTTATGTTCGAGTAAAAATAAAACGATGCAATTTACGTTATTTAGGTAAAGTTTGGTGCGCTTTTGGTGGGTACAAGCCAAGCCAACTCATCCATCTGACTAAGATCAAATCGTTACAAATTTCCTACACGAGTTTTCTTTGCAAAAACATTTGCTTTTCATCAATAAACATCAAAAAATCGATTGCTCACCTATTCTTCCTGTAGTCTAGAATGAAATGTGATTGGTTGAATTTTTCAAATGGTTGCGATTATTTTTAGTTACTGTTTTTCTGGGTTTTAATCGATCCACAAAAGATCTAAAGTAACAGAATTAATTTTCATCTACATCTTCTATCTGTTTGGCACAGTCTGGAAGCACAAGTGGGATGCAGGTGGCTCATTTGGGCGCGTGCTGCTGTTATATATTTAAAGATGAAGATGTTTGCAGTTGATACACTTGAAGAAGCAGCTTATGGAAACCAGCAAGAAAGTTTCAATTGGATTATGTCATTATTGGCACCACTAACGTGTTATTTAAATGCGTACTGACTCCTTGCAAAATACTACTCATTAATGCGCTTTGGAATGGAGTTGACAGGAAGTTGCATGCCAAATAATAAATACTCTTTTAAAAGTATTCGAAAAAATAAGGATGGCTTCAATTTCAATCTAAAATTAAATTTCAGCAATGTTTTACGTTATAGTTGATTTAGAGTTTGAATATATGAATGAAAAACACACTTCTCAGTATTCAATTTATTTAGATACTAAAAAAGTTTGTAATTTTAAAATTCAAAAAATGTTAGCTGTTCTAGAAAACGATTGAGCTTTTAATAATAGAATTCTGGCTTATTTTCGAGGACTCTCTGACAATATTTGCTGTCGTCGCGATTGTGTAAAAAAAGATTATAAGATATAACAGATGATTTTGTTCTAGTTATTTCCTTAAAATAATTTATATGAACAAAGAGGTTTTATTGTGCAGAAACTCAATAAATTTCATCATGTTGTGTTTTTCTCGCATAAAATTTATGATCAAGTAATTTTCTGCAAACTGTCTGAGCATATAATTATTATTTGACTACAAATATTGTCTAAAGCAGGGACAACGCGTGCGTTATTTGCTTAGGAATATATAAAATTTGAGTTTCGCGACCATTAATCAGCCTGTTCGCTAGAAGACAAATGTTTTTCGTTTTGAGTTGGTTTCGCCAGTTTTTTCATAAAATAGATTATTTTTTTATATCACTAGGATGAAAAAAATCATCATACTTATAGGCTTGACATTAATCCAGCAAAACAAATTCAAATACTGAAGCGACAATCACGAATTATTTTTGGAATTCGATTTGGAAATTCCAAAAGATATTAGTTATTTATTACTTTGTAATAAACAACTAATTTCTTTGATTTCAACAAGAGTTCTATTTTGAATTTGGTCACAACGCAATAAAGAATGTAAATAGTGTATATCAGTAATTAAACAAAAAGAATGCATAAAAATCTAAACAAGTTAATGTCTTACATTACCTGGAAAGACAACAATTGTGCTGCTTGCCAAATTACATAAAAAAATAATACTTCTGAAAGATTTTGTAAATCTGTTCACTTTCTACATAATATGTTTTTTAAATGAAAATTAAAATTTGGCACGGTCATTTAGTACTCAACACTTTTTCAATCGTGTAATTAGATTTGACGCAGATCATTCCAAAGCCAAGAATTGAACTATTAACTTTTTGACGTTGAATGAAATTTTGTAACTAAAGTGCGTGACTTTTCAGGTTTCAAAACATTTCTACAGTTTGAAGGGTTTTCCGGATAAGGAAAGCATTAATTTTTGAAAGTGATAAATGAATTAAAATATTATTTCAATAATTTTAAGATGGTTTTGAGTCATGGCCAATAGTTTCTTGAGGTTTCGGTAACAAATCTCCAATCAGAATCATACACCAATAAAATCTATTATTTCAAGAACAAAAAACTGCTTGCTTTTGTCCAATAGAAGATAAAGTTGCAGTTCTCGGCGTCGGCTCATCGCTGAATAAAAATGATTCACCAATTGGAAACTTATACCAATGAGACGCATTTTTACGTCAACAAAAAATTATCTAAATTAAAATAGAAGGAAAATGTGTGTTAACTTTTGTTTGATGATAATAATCTTTGCTTGTTATTAACTTTATTTACCAATATTAACTTTAATTTGAATCAAAAGAATTAATCAAATTAGAAAAGATAGAAAAAAATCAATTTCCAACAAGAATAAATTACGCTTTATATTTTGAAGATTTAGAAAACAAAAAAAAAAATAGAAAGAATTATCTTATTTTACTCATTGTTTAAACGATAAGATTTGAAATTTCAGCCAATCAGATAATCTTAAAGGCGAATAAAATGCATCTCAAGTCAAAAGATTTTGGGAATTCTTCTGGGACTAAAATAGCAAATGCCGTTAGTGAAAGTGTAGCACCAAGCATCAGGAACACAAAGGCTTCTATTTGGTGTTAATTTGGAATATTTTGTAATGAGATCAATCAAATAATTATGACGATGAGAAGGATGTCATTAGGACAATGTGCAGCCAAGGCATTTCAAGCTGCGTACTATCTGCAAATACTTAAGAACTGTAGTTATGTATTAATCTTTACAAAATACACTCGAGCTCAATTTCTTAGCAAGTTAAAATGTTTTGATTAACTCAAGTCTGATTGTCATAAGGCAATTACTTTCGAAGTAAAGGTATTACCTTTAATTCTTGAGTAATTTCTATAACAATCAGCCTTTCGTTCAAAAACATTTTATCCGCTAGAAAATTTTGCTCTTTACCCCTGAAATATTTGCTTTACAAAGAAACTAATATTTTTATTAGGAAGCATAAATTAAATAAAAATAACGTAACACAAATGTAATTTTTGATTTCTTTGAGAATAAAATATAAAACGACTGTAACAAATTCTCCAAACTTCTAAAAACAAATATCAAAAACAAAGGAAAAGAATAGTCAAATTTTGACCAAAATGTTGAGTTTCCGAAACGTGTGAGCATCTGAATACCTTATCATAACAATAGAGAATTCCAAAAATTTGCTTTGTTCATTATTGAAAATGGTGACTTTTGGCTGTTCTGATGAAATTGCCTGTGAAACAAATAACTATTATCCAAACAAAAACAAAATGTCTTTGGTTTGTGTTTAACAGATGTCCCAAATCAGTTGTTTTGGGAAATAAAAGATTCCATCCAATAGAAAAAAATATATTGTTTTTGTGTTTACATTAACTTAATCGAAAGACTCTTCAAAAGGTTTAAATAGTTGAAAGAAAAACGGAAATGCGCATTTGGATTCTTGTTGTCAGCAAAAGAAATGCCAAGCAGACAAATTAATTTCATTGTTTGACAAAATAGTTATCGATAGTCTACACCAGAAATCAATAACAGGCGTCTTAAGCAATCATCAATTTTTTCTTCAAAAAAGCAAACAATTTTACAAACTTTTGTTTCTTGATTACTTTGTCATAAATAATTTCTTTGTAGTAGATTAATTAAACTAAATAATAAAGATTTGGCTGGAAATGTAAAACATGGTTCAATGGCCATTGTAAAAGATTTATTATCAAAATGGACTTTGAAAAAGAATATTCCGTCTCTTTTTTTATATTTTTTATTTTTTTTTCACTGTTTCTATAACAGCATTAAAAATGGCTAACTAACTATAACAGCCATTAAAATCAATCTAATGCTGAATCAAAAATAATTAATGCACTGACAAAAGTGAAATATAAAACATGAAATCTCTATGTAATTTAGCCTATGAAATGTTAAAAAAAAAAATGAGAAGAAAACCAAATAGTTAAAATAATAAAAAAAATAAATAAAAATGCAGTTTACTATTTTTTGAGTTTTTATCTGAAGATTCCTGAAAAATAAAATATAAAAAATAGATTTATCAAAATCTAAGTTCTATAAATCAAATAAAAATTATTAAAGCAACCATGAAACATTCTTGGCATAGATATGAAAATGATTCAGGTGGGTAATCAAATAATAATGTTAAATCAAAATAAATGTGGCTTCCAGTGTTAGTCACTCAATTTTTTCTATATATTTAGATAACTATATTATATAAAGCTGCTTCCAAGTTTTTGAAATTTAAAAAACTTTTCATTACCTAGAGTTTGGTGATTCAATAATCTAAATTTATATATTTTATTATACCAGTATGTTTGCATCTAAAAAATTAATAATTCCAGTTGGTAAATATTTACACAACTCAAGCAAGATCGTTTAAATGAAAAATATTTCAAATCTTGTTTTTATTTTTAGCTAACTTTTTCGCGTTGATACTGAATTGATTTGTCAACATTGCTGATTTTTCTGCATAGGAATCACAAAAGCTAAAAAATCATAATTGATGATGAATTTACTGTTAAAATACAATGACTAAAATGTGTACTCATTTCTTTACTAATAATAATATTTATTTTGGTTTTGGTTATGAGTGAGGAAAGTCAAATATAGGTCACTCAACTAAGTATTGTTGGAAAAATGAAACGAATATGGATTATTTTTGGAGCGTGTTGCTTTAACTAATGGAGAGAGTATTCCTGTAGATGTTTTGTAGGTGACCGATGTAGAGAAATTAGATTATAATTTTCATTATTTATACGAAATAAAGTCATATAAATATAACTACAATTGTTGTCTGTTTTTTGCTCTTGAAATGTTATTATAATTTTTCCATTGGTACAATTTTGGATTAAGTTCATTTAGTAATAAGATCTTGGCTCAAAATTCTAAATATTTACAATTTGTCAACAAGCGTTTACTCAAAATTACACAGACATAATATATCAACAAATTTTTATTAAATCGTCTTAGTAGTAACGAACATTGGAGCTCATATTCGGACTTGCTAAATTTGAAAACAAAAAAATAACGGCGTTCTAATTTTTTTTTTTTTGTAAAGATATTGTCCAGTTAAATCAACGTTTTATTTTTCCTTACAAAGTTGTGTTTTCAAAAATTTTGATAAACTGAAATACGCATTTAGTTTGATCATTTGTGTCAACTTTTTTTTATACAAGAATTTTGTTTGTAAGTTGAATTTAAGTAAATTTTGATTATATCCTAGTGGATTGTGTTCCATATTAAAGAGTATTTATAAAACTAAATTCTTAAGCCAAACTCTTTAATATCCAATTTTTTGTCTATTTTATAAAAGTATATGATGTTGTTTTGAAAAACAATTTTTCTAATGTTTTAATTAAGATTAATTCATTCCTATTCAAATGAACCAATAAGATTTAAAATTTTGTTTTTGTTTATTTATCCCCGACGAAAGAAGAAGATTTTCAAGTGCCATTTCCTAAAAAATTATTTCTTTTGTAAATGAGAAAACAAGTCAAACTTACCACACTATCTATGTGTTGCTGCCACCAAACTTAACAAGCGACAAAACTGTTTCGTTTATTGTTATTCTAGCAGAGGTCGCTTTTTCGTTCTTAGTGTGATTATAATAGAATAGGAGAGAATTCAGAGTAGTTTTTTCTTCAATGCTAGACGTTTTCTATTTTTTTATGTTAATAACTATTCGGAATTGGCAAAAACATTTAAATACTGATCAATCACAAAATAAAATTACAAAAAAAAACTGATATCTATTCTTCTGTTAAGACTACTATATAATTAGAATAAATAATTTAAAAATGCATTTTTTTTTAATATGAAAGCATTTCCAAATGGAACCTATTATATAATTTTTAAGAGTGAAATGAATGGGAAACCTTCCACCTTGTTGGATAAAATCCAGAATTAATAGATTAAAAAAGGAGAGCCAAGATCGCCTGACAATACATTCTTTTAAAAATTGTCATGGCGTTCTCCTATGATTAAACTGAGTCTAGCACAGAATCAATTTAGTTTTTCAGGAGGCTGACACATTTTAGTTGCCACAAAAACTGAAAATAATTATAATTAATATTGAACAATGTCAACTACCGATTCATTAATTATTACTATTGTAACAATCCTAATGTAATTAATTCTTATGTATTTTCAAACAGCAAATTAAAGCCAGTTCATCACTCTTAATAAAAATTCGATACCGTGTTATAGACTTTGCAACAACTCGTTGGTATTAAGTAGTTTATTTTAAGTGTGCGTTTCTTTTAATAGCTAGATTCAACAAGCTTCCATTACTTTTGCTCTAAGGTGTGACTACTCTGAAAATACGGTCTTGTCCTTGTAAAAAAAAATTATGTAACCTCAAGCCAACATCCTCCAACTTGAACCATTTTTTTTTAAGAAACTCATCTCAAACTAACACAGAATAAATCATTAAGTACATCTGTAAAAAAAATAATTTTGCATAATGTTGAGATGGGCCATGTCCTTGAAATGGTATTCCCCTATCGAAATGAATGAATCGCTAGCTCGTGTCTGAATGCGAGCGATTGGGTGAACGCACCTTAACCTCCCCCTCCTTTTACAAATCTCCCAGTCTTATTTCTAGCCCATCTGCCGCATCCCAACTCCCCGTGCCTAAAAAGGTAGACTGACCAGCTTGTAACACGATTGGCGATTGGAGCTTTTTCTTATCCAATCATTGAGCTCGTTACATTTCAGGATCTGGTTGCCCACATTTATATCTTGTGTCAGAAAGATTTCCTCGTTCAGAACGCCTTTCGAACGTAAGTGAAGTAGAGCGTCTTAGTGTGTTGCTGCCTTTAAGGACTTCGTTTAGGATTGTGTGAAGTGGTTTTGTGCATTGTGATTGTGTCTCATCCGGCATTAAAGTGTCATACTAGCGTGCAGTGCCGGATTTAGGATTTTCATTAATTTCTTACAGTGAAAAGGTGTCTCACTAGTGCTAGTATGATACTATAGTGCCCTAACCTAACCCAATCCTCATTGTTATATAAGGCCAAGCACGTGTGCATTTGTGGAAACATGTGGCGACCATAATACTTTTTTTTTGTTGAAAAAGGAAACCGTACATGGATTGGCGTGAATTTCAAACGGAATATTATTTCGGAATTATTCAACAACATGTTTTTGAAAAATGTTTTGAAATTGGTAGAATATTATGTAACTATTGAAATAGTCCAACAATGTGTTGGCAGAGTTTGAACTAATTTCGGTTGCTTGCCACAAATTCTGCGACTATTTTCGGGACGAGGTATTTTTAGAACGAGGTTTGGTTGGACAGACGGGACTTAAAGAGACGCGAGAAGGGATAGGAAAGAGGAAGTCATTAATGTTCAATGATGAAAAAATGTTTTTCAACGTTTTAGACGTTAATTGCAAAACTGTTAATAAAACAGTCTTGGGTGTGAGATGTTTTCAAAATTAATCCTTATTAAATTGAATAAATTGTAACCAAGAATTTAATTGTTGAACTTGGTGATAATTTTGAAGTTTTTTTCCATTTGATGATTTAAAACCAAAATTTTTAAGTTTTTAGATATTCAAAAATAAAGGAAAAATTAAAAATCTAGAACTTTTCGGTTATCATGCATTTGTGGAAAATTATCTACCATCTATTTGAAAAATTTATATTAATTTTTGAATTCGACTTTTTCTTCTAAAAAATTATGTTATGTTTGGAAGAAAAAACCATCAGTTTGAATATTTATTGTTAAATAAAGTTATTAAAATAATCAAAAAAACACTTTAGTAAAAGTTTCTAAAACTTGCAGCTCCAGACTTGAATTTTTGACACCAATAATATCGTGCCAAAAACAATTATGTAACTTTTTGTTTTTTGATCGTCAATTAAAAATAGATTTCCAAAATTAAATTGTTATAATAGAACTATTTTTTTCATAATATTTAACAAGAAATAGCAGTAAGAAATTTTATTATTTCACCCTAGAAATGACCTTGAAACTATTCATAACTTGGAAATAAAATAATTAAAATAATTTTGTAACTTTAATTTAATAATTAAACATTGAGCAAAAAATAAATTATTACTAAATTTCAGTTTAAAAACATTAAAAAAAAAATTGTTTAATAGAAATTTTCTCCGTAATTTATTTCTGTATAATAATAATAATTATAATAATAGCAATAATAATTTATCTTGTAATAAAAAGAATTTTATATTTGAGCTAAAAAATATATCTTTTTAGAATCCAGAATACAAAATCCAACTATTGCTTTTATTATAATAAGAACTGAAACTTCAGAAAGTATAAATGAATAAATAAGTAGTTCTTCAAACAGTAAGGGAGGAAAGAATTAGTTACCAATCAAAAATTATTTGCCCCAGAGTAAGGGAGGGTGGCAATATAATTCAAGACTAGATAATTATTCCCTTGCTGTTAACTTTTTTTCGCTCTCAAAGTCGTCTCAAAGATTGGAAGAACAATTTCTTGGCTAAAAATCTAATAAATCCTGAACATGTAAAAAATCTAACTCAAATAATTTGGAAGAATAATATAGGGAGAATGTTTGAAGCACTCAAATTAGTGGACTTTGTTTCAGTTAAAAGTGGTGCGTTTAGTTATCAAATTCCAAAGCACAAAACCATTTCAGATTGTAATTTGCTTTTACTAAAATTTCTTTTTTTACAGGAAGGCTCTAGGGCTGTGTTACGTGTCTCAATAGCCCCATAATCGTCCATCATGCCTAAACCAGCAAAAGTTGAGGAGGAGGATCCCGATCCAACCCCATACTTGTTCGTTTCTCTTGAACAGAAACGTATAGACCAGACTAAGCCCTACGATGCCAAGAAATCATGCTGGGTCCCGGACGAAAAAGAAGGTTTCGTACTTGGTGAAATCAGAGGAACGAAAGGTGACCTTGTCACTGTCGCTGTTCCCGGAGGAGAGGTAATGTTATAAGTAATACCAAATAAATACAATTTCAACACTTACCAACACAATCACTCACACTTACACCTTCGACACACATTAAACTGTTTTGTGAGTATAGGAGAAGCAGTTCAAAAAAGACAATGTTCATCAAGTGAACCCTCCAAAATACGAGAAAGTCGAAGATATGGCCGATTTGACGTTTTTAAACGAAGCCGCCGTCTTGCATAATTTGAGACAGCGATACTATGCGAAATTGATTTATGTAAGTTTCAAAAACGGAATTTAATTCTTTGTTTTTCTTCCCAAACAGGAAAAGAACTTTAAGAAGGATCAAGTGAGTCAGGTCAATCCTCCCAAGTACGAAAAATGCGAAGATATGTCTAACTTGACATATCTCAACGACGCTTCCGTATTGCATAATCTCAAGCAAAGATATTATGCTCAACTTATCTATGTAAGTCTTAGGTCGTGTGCTAACAAACGAGGACCAAGGATCTTCATCACACCAGTATTATACATACTTGGGCTCTTTGTTGTTTGATGCTCCATTTATCACCGGCACAAAAAACGTGTCAGGATTTTTAATTCAAACATTATGTGCTCATATCCCATTATTTTTGTGATAACAAACCCACTTCATGCGAAGCAGTACCAAGACGAGCTGACTTCTGCCCTTTTTGTGTGCCTTTTTTCTAGCTAACCAACACCTGTTAATTTGATAATTTTGTAGACTTATTCTGGTCTTTTCTGCGTCGCCATCAACCCTTACAAGCGCTTCCCTGTCTACACTAACCGTTGTGCCAAGTTGTACCGTGGTAAGAGGCGTAATGAAGTACCACCACATATTTTCGCCATTTCTGACGGTGCCTACGTCAATATGTTAACCAGTAAGTTAAATTTCACCAAAATCCGATTCATTTTAATATTATTTTTTTGCAGACCATGAGAATCAATCTATGTTGATTACGTAAGTTCTTGTCCTTTTTATTCTTTCTGTATTTAACTATTTTACTCCAAAGTGGTGAGTCTGGTGCCGGAAAAACTGAAAACACGAAGAAAGTAATTGCTTACTTCGCCACTGTCGGTGCTTCAACAAAGAAGTCTGAAGAACAAGCCAAGAAGGGTAACTTGGAGGATCAAGTCGTACAAACTAATCCTGTACTTGAAGCCTTTGGTAACGCTAAGACCGTGCGTAATGACAACTCTTCACGTTTCGTAAGTTATAAATTATAATAAATAAGAAAGATCTTGATGGAATTATTTAGGGTAAATTCATCCGTATTCACTTCGGTCCTACTGGTAAATTGGCCGGTGCCGATATTGAAACTTGTAAGTTTTTTTTAAAACATTTATATTTATTATTCAAAAATGTTGTGTTTAGATCTGCTCGAGAAAGCTCGTGTCATTTCCCAACAATCTCTTGAAAGATCTTACCACATCTTCTACCAAATGATGTCTGGTGCCGTCAAAGGACTTAAGGGTAAAATCTCATTCTTTAATATTCAATGTTTTCATTGATGAGAATAATTGTTCATACACCGATCTAATCTCTTTTTAAATCTAGAAATGTGTTTGTTGTCAAACGACATCCATGATTATTACTACGTATCTCAAGGCAAAACCACTATTCCAAATGTCGATGATGCCGAAGAATTGACATTGACTGATGTAAGTGGGCGAAGGTCTTTTGACCCCCACAGACTTTTTTTCCAGTTTTTTTCACAACAATTCGGTTAAAGAGACTCCGTTTAAGTCTAACCAATCGGTTTGAGACACGATTCGTTCGACTGTTGTAGGTAGTAAAAAAGTAGAAAGACAAATTCAAAATTAGACAAAATTTGTCCTTTAATCCCTCGATTAGATCGGACAAGAAAAAAATACAGACTTTTCTGTCCGATAATTCTATAGTTTGTGTTTGTTCATCCCTCAGAAATGTGTTTATTGTCTAACAACGTCAACGACTACTACTTCGTCAGTCAGGGTAAAACCACTATCCCTAATGTCGATGATGCTGAAGAACTCTTAATCACCGACGTAAGTCCTCTCCTATAATCTTTCCTATTGTGTGTGCACAAAAACCTTTTTGTTTACTCTGGGAAAAGCTTCGCTCACCAGCAACTCCAATCATCTTTTGCTCCAGCAATATATTTTCAGCTTTGCTAATCTTCTTTTCTGCTAATCTCCACAGAGATGTGCTTGCTTTCTGACAATATATACGACTACAACAACGTATCCCAGGGTAAAGTTACAATTCCTAATGTCGATGACGCAGAGGAATGTGAATTAACAGATGTAAGTAATTCTACCTCTGCGCTTATCGTTATCATCAATTTTCTAAAAATTAATCTATAACTTCTATTCCCATCAGCAAGCCTTTGACGTTTTGGGTTTCACTCAAGAAGAAAAAGACAACATTTACAAGATTACTGCCGCTGTTATGCACATGGGTTGCATGAAATTCAAACAAAGAGGTCGCGAAGAACAAGCTGAAGCTGATGGTACTGCTGTAAGTATCATCAATTTTATAATAAAAATTTGATAATGACCAAAAATTGTAGGAAGGTGAAAAAGTCGCCACATTGTTAGGTATTGACGCTACCCAATTGTACAATGCTTTGTGCAAACCCAGGATTAAGGTCGGTGCTGAATTCGTAACTCAAGGTCGTAATGTCAACCAAGTCAACTATTCGGTCGGTGCCATGTCTAAAGCCATGTTCGACAGATTGTTCAAATTCTTGGTCAAGAAGTGTAACGAAACTTTGGATACCAAACAAAAGAGACAGCACTTTATTGGTGTACTGGATATTGCCGGTTTCGAAATCTTCGACGTAAGTTTTTGAAAAGTAGTAACTTAGAAAGCACAATACACTGTTATATTTTTATATTGAGGGTGAATCACAACACACAATTTGATCTTTTATCGCACTTTGGCACTTTCAGGACTGTATTTTTTAGCTCACTGGAGACTGAGATTGATGAATTTCGCTTTTTTTTAGTTTAACGGCTTTGAGCAGCTTTGCATTAACTTTACTAACGAGAAGCTGCAGCAGTTCTTTAACCATCACATGTTCGTATTGGAGCAAGAAGAATACACACGTGAAGGAATCACATGGCAGTTTATCGATTTTGGAATGGATTTGCTGGCTTGCATTGAGCTTATTGAAAAGGTTTGCTTAACTTGCTTTGCTTTTTGCTCTAATATCAGCTTTCAACGGTAAGCGTAGTTTTGCGTTTGGAATGGTAGAAGAAATGCGTGATTGATGTTGTGTTTAATGTTCGTTTTTCCCCTGTCTAGTACAACGGTTTTGAACAACTGTGTATTAACTTTACCAACGAAAAACTTCAACAATTCTTTAACCATCACATGTTTGTACTCGAACAAGAAGAGTACAAAAACGAGGGTATTCAATGGACCTTTATTGATTTCGGCATGGACTTGTTAGCCTGTATTGAATTGATTGAAAAGGTAATTTCAGGAGGAGATCGGGACTATAGAGGTTTGGATTATTTATAGGGCGTGTTGTCTTTCTTTCACTGTTGTTCGAGCGCACACACACCGCAGCAGCAGCAGCAAAAGCAGACTTGTCTGCTTCTTTTGTAGTCTTTTGTTCACTTGTCTATCGTCCATGTGTACGATGTAGTTGTGTTGCGATTCTACCCACGTAACTGGTGAATTGCTCTGTAGTTTTGTCTGTGTGGCTAATTTTTTGTCTCGTTTTGTTTAAACTTGTGTAGTTCAACGGCTTCGAACAGCTGTGTATCAACTTCACTAATGAAAAATTACAACAATTCTTTAACCACCACATGTTCGTACTAGAACAAGAAGAATACCAAAGAGAAGGTATTGAGTGGGCCTTCATTGATTTCGGCATGGACTTGTTAGCCTGTATTGAACTTATTGAAAAGGTAAAAGGAACTACAAAGGAGATGACAAAAACGTCACCTCAAACAGAGCTTAAAAGTGTCAGCGTCTGCTTTGTATAGGTCTAAATAGTGCTTCTAATTGTTGAAAGCTTTAATCCTCAACAACGAGGTTTTGTTCTTTAGTAGTAGATGTCTTTTTACTAACTTGCAGTATAACGGCTTTAATCAACTGTGCATAAACTACTCTAATGAAAAGTTGCAACAATTCTACAACCATCACATGTTCGTTCTTGAACAAGAAGAATATGAAAGAGAAGGAATTACGTGGACTTTTATTGACTTCGGTTTGGATTTGCAACCGTGTATTGATCTTATCGAAAAGGTACTCATAAAATCACTTCTTAAAAATTTCTTCACTTTAGTCTATGCACAGTTTGTAGCTTAGATAGTTGTAAATAAGCACCGGCACACCAGGTAATGTGAAATAAAGTACTTTGTTACTCTTTCTATGAATATAAACTAATAGAAATATTATCATATCTAGCCTATGGGTATCTTGTCCATCCTTGAAGAAGAATCTATGTTCCCCAAGGCTACTGATAAGACCTTTGAAGAAAAATTGAATGCCAACCACTTGGGTAAATCTCCTAATTTCTTGAAACCTAAACCACCAAAACCAGGTCAACAGGCTGCTCACTTCGCCATTGGCCATTATGCCGGCAACGTAAGTTTAATTTATCAAACTCTTTAAGAAACGATAAATTTACAACTTCGTTTTAGGTCGGCTACAACATCACTGGCTGGCTTGAAAAGAACAAGGATCCCTTGAACGACACTGTAGTAGATTTGTACAAGAAGGGTACCAATAAACTCTTGGTAGAAATCTTCGCTGACCATCCTGGACAATCTGGTGGTGCTGATGCCGGCGGCGGCAAGGGTAAAATCTTTTCTTTCACTTCCAACACTATTACACACTTTTTTATTTAAACGTTTCGTGATTCTAAAGGAATGACGAAATGATTGTTATTAAATCTTTGACAATTTCATTTAGGTGCCAAGAGAACCAAAGGTTCAGCTTTCCAGACTGTATCAAGTTTATACAGGGTAATTGTTGTCGCTAATAAGCAGATAACAATTTTACACACAAAAAAACTGTTTTGTTTTGCTAATTATTGCTTGATATCGCTCACTGTTTCTGTTGAATAGGTCGTGGTAAGAAGGGAGGTGGTTTTGCTACCGTGTCATCGGCCTACAGGGTATGTTCATTTTGAAAAATTCATCACTCACGAAATTTTTCTTAATATTTCACAGAAACATTTTCCGACGACGGAATAAATGTTTTGTAGATTCATCACAACTACACTTCAATCACTCAATTAGATTAGGCACAATTGGTTTTATTATTTCGCACATACGCACCCATTACCGAACCATTGTATACAGAATGGTGACTTTCACGTTTTCTTAAAACAACATCACCTCCACTTGAACAGTTATGGTGAAAAATGTAATGATAAATGATTTGTAAATTTTAATCTAATCTAGCATTGCGCTCAGCTTTTTTAACACTACTAATACAAGAAAAATAATAGAATTTCGTTCTAATTTAATTTTTGGGGTGTTATAGGAACAATTGAACAACTTGATGACCACTCTTCGTTCTACTCAACCTCACTTTGTCCGTTGTATCATTCCCAATGAAATGAAACAACCTGGTGTCATTGACTCTCATCTTGTAATGCATCAGCTGACTTGTAACGGTGTACTTGAAGGTATCCGTATTTGCAGAAAAGGTTTCCCCAACAGGATGGTTTACCCTGACTTCAAACTCCGGTAAGAGTTTATTTGAACATGGTTTAAAAATAATTTAAACTAAATAAACTTCTTTGATGTTAACATCATCAAAGAAGTTGCAATATATTTTCATCAACTTAAAATTTACACATGTTAATATGATGTAGCTACATGATCTTAGCTCCTGCCACTATGGCAGCTGAGCCTGATCCTAAAGAAGCCGCCCGGAAATGCCTAGAAGAGGTTGGGCTAGATCCAGACTCATATCGTATTGGACATACCAAGGCAAGGGTTCACTTTTGTACCCCTGTCACGTCACATGCACGTTATCACTTGTCGTTTCGTTTAATAATACCTTTGTACCCCCTTTAGTTACAAAATCTTAAACCCAGCTGCCGTTGATAAGGAACCTGATCCAAAGAAGGCCGCCGATCTTATTCTACAAGCCACTGGTCTCGATGCCGATCTTTACCGTTTAGGTCACACCAAGGCATGTTTTCCTATTGTTGTTTTGTTATTCCTTGTATTTTCTCTTCTTAGTACGACGTCAAAAAGAGACTGACGTTGAAAAATTTCTATCAAAAGGATGTTGAGACACCCACCACCAAACTAACGTCACTTTTGCACCCTTTTTTTGTTGTTGTTGTTTTTTTCACTACTAATCGTTCTTGCGATTGCACAGATACAAAATTCTGGCCGCAAGTGATATTAAAGATGACACACAACCTGAGAAAGCAGCACAAATTATTTTGGAAGCTATTAATTTAGATCCTGAACAGTATCGACTTGGTAAAACTAAGGTACTTTGTAACAGTACTTCTATTTAACAGCAAATGTCGATAACAGTTTATTGCTAATATCTTACAGTTTTCGCGGGGGTCTTGAATTATTTTTCAGTTTGGGGGCTGCTCATGAAATGACAAAATTTTACTAATTAAGCTGTTTGAGATTGATTTAAAATGTGCTCCAGCAAATGCTTTATAATAAAATAAATATTAATGTTAATTCAATTTTTTTATAAATTTCGAATGATAGATTTTGTTGGGAATTATGGGTTAAAATAAAGTCAAACCGTTTGGTTTTTATTTTTTATTTTGCAATTTAATCGATATAAATAAATAAATGACTTTTTAATGTGAGCGAATTTATTTATTTTTGAAATTTTTTAGTATTTACTGTAATAAAATTCTAAAATAGAACCGATTAATAATATGATAATAATAACCTTGCAGTTCTAAAATAAGTTTTTATAATACTTCTCCTATAGATGGCAGCGCTTGAATTTTTTTCTTTTGAGATAAAAGTTAGAGATAACAAAGTTGAATGCATCAAGTTTTGAAATTAAAGCTGTTCCAATGAAACTACTTACATATGATAAAAAGAACTCTTAAGCATTTTATTAGTCTGCTCATATAGAAGTGTGGAGATGCAACAATTTTTTTTTTTAATTACTTACTTGTTTAAATGAGCTTTAACACTTTCACAAATCTTGTTTTTTAACTTTGGTGTAATTTTTTTTTAATTCAAATTTCACTCAGATTAGTTTCTACCTCTAAGTCATTTCATGCGCTAATTTCGCACTCGAAGAAAAAATACGTTCAATTGTGGATAACACAGAACTTGGAAAAATCCAACTTTTGTTAGCAGTTAACTTTTAGAAGCTGGCAACTATCTTGGACACACTTCACTGCTTTAATGATTCGCTTTAGTTTAACAATGAGTCGAACTTACTCGGCGATTTTTTCGAGCGTTTTCTTCAGCACTAAACCTTCGTTCGCTTCGCTAGAATCCGCGTTCTTTTCTCGGTCTAATATGGTATGGTGCAGGTATTCTTCCGTGCCGGTGTCTTGGGTCAAATGGAAGAATTGCGTGACGAACGTCTTAGCAAGATCATGACTTGGATGCAATCTTGGATCCGTGGTTACTTGTCTAGAAAGGAATTCAAGAAGTTACAAGAACAACGTCTTGCTCTCCAAGTGTGCCAGAGAAACTTGCGCAAATACCTCAAACTCCGCACCTGGCCTTGGTACAAATTGTGGCAGAAAGTCAAGCCTCTTCTCAACGTCACCCGTATCGAAGATGAGATTGCGGTGAGTATACTTTACGCAAATCATAAATCTCGGCTTTTACGACTACTTACCTGATGTCCTAAATTTCACGATCTATTTATACCAATTTATCCCTCCTCAATCTGTCAACGTATGAAACATCGCGTACAATTTTTTTTTTTTTTTTTAATCTTTCATCGAATCATCTCGCGCCTACGCATTCTATTTTTCCTCAAACATGAAAGTTGAGATCGGTGCAGTCTTAGTCGGGACGCAGTGCGGTTCAGATCCAGAAACTGGGCGGGCGTCTTCTGGTTCTTTTACCGAACGAAATTGACGATTATTAACAATGGTTGATATCGATTATAACAATCCTAACAAGCAAGAAATTTTACAGAAACTTGAAGAGAAAGCGGCCAAAGCTCAAGAAGCATACGAACGTGAAGCTAAAGCCAAGAAAGAATTGGAAGGACTTTATTCCAAACTTTTAGCTGAAAAGACTGAACTTCTCAACAGTCTTGAAGGAGAAAAGGGATCACTTTCTGAAGTACAAGAAAGAGCTGCTAAACTCCAAGCACAAAAGAGCGATCTCGAATCACAATTATCTGTAAGTAATAATTTCTGATTTATTCTTAGACCAAATTATTTTCTTAAGTTTTGAATTATGACTATGACTTGTTTATTGAAAAGGCGAGAAAAGACCACTTTGGTATAAATAGTTCTTTTAGATGGTGTAAATTGTTTGGATGTTTTGAAACTATTTATTCGGCGATCAAATTATTATTAGATTGCAATAGTTTATCTTTGTACATCTGCCAGTTATTAAAATCCTTCAGGTGATGAAAAGGTCTTTTCATGCCTATCTATATACGTCCAATGATTAGATTTTTCTTTTCCGTTACTTTGGCTTATGTTCAACGTATCACGTACCAAAGGTAATTTATCAAAATTTCTTAATAAGAAAATATGTGCGAACAACATTTTATTGGATTAAAGCCAGCCTCTAATGATGTCGATCCGCCCGCTATTAAATCTTCTCATTAATTTAGGAAACCCAAGACCGCCTCAGTCAAGAGGAAGATGCTCGCAATCAACTCTTGCAACAAAAGAAAAAATTAGAACAAGAAATTTCTGGTTACAAAAAAGATATCGAAGATCTCGAACTCAACTTACAGAAATCTGAACAAGATAAAGCCACCAAAGACCACCAAATTAGAAACTTGAACGATGAGATTGCCCACCAAGATGAACTTATCAACAAACTCAACAAAGAAAAGAAACTTTCCGGAGAAAACAACCAGAAGATTGCTGAAGAGCTCCAAGCTGCAGAAGACAAAGTCAATCACTTGAACAAAGTAAAAGCTAAACTCGAGCAAACTCTCGACGAACTCGAAGACTCTCTCGAACGCGAGAAGAAACTCCGCGGTGATGTTGAGAAGTCAAAACGTAAAGTAGAAGGTGATCTTAAACTCACTCAAGAAGCCGTCGCTGATCTCGAACGCAATAAGAAGGAACTCGAACAAACCATCCAACGCAAAGATAAGGAAATTTCTTCACTCACTGCCAAACTCGAAGACGAACAATCAGTTGTCAGCAAACTCCAGAAACAAATTAAAGAACTCCAAGCCAGAATTGAAGAACTTGAAGAGGAAGTCGAAGCCGAACGTCAAGCTCGTGCCAAGGCTGAGAAACAACGTGCTGACTTGGCTAGAGAACTCGAAGAATTGGGTGAACGTCTTGAAGAAGCCGGTGGTGCTACTTCCGCTCAAATTGAACTTAACAAGAAACGTGAAGCTGAATTGGCTAAACTTAGGAGGGATTTAGAAGAAGCTAACATCCAACACGAAAGCACTCTCGCCAATCTCAGAAAGAAGCATAATGATGCCGTTTCTGAAATGGGTGAACAAATCGACCAGCTCAACAAACTCAAAGCCAAGTAAGTACAGTTTCAGGTTTTGTTTTAATGGATATTAATTTGTATCTATAGGGCTGAAAGAGATCGAGCTAGCATTTATGTTGAGCTTCAGCAAACACGCAGTGCAGTGGAGCAAGTTGGTCGCGAAAAGGTACACGGGTTTTCCCCCTGAACCTTTTTTTTCGTTGTCAACCCCACTTGCACTCAAACCTATTGTCTGTTTGTCTTGTTACTATAAATGTTTTGTTTCGTACTTTAGGGCTGAAAAAGAAAAGGCTGCATACTTTGGTGAACTCAACGATCTCCGCGCTTCCGTCGATCATTTGGCTAACGAAAAGGTATTTTTCTAGGATGGAAAAAACGCATTAAGCTTTATTTCAGCTAATCGTTAAAATATGCAGCAGCTTTTTCGTTATTTCTGTAGACGATCTAATCTTCTCAATCCTATAACAAATCAACCCATCTGTGTGTTTTTGTTAATTTCTTTTTTGCAAAATCTTGAGTAAAAAATATTCTAGGCTGCGGTCGAAAAAGTTTCAAAACAATTGCAACAACAACTCAATGACGTCCAGAGCAAACTCGATGAAACCAATCGCACTCTTAACGACTTTGATGCCGCCAAAAAGAAGCTCTCCATTGAAAACTCTGATTTGCTCCGTCAACTCGAAGAAGCCGAATCCCAAGTTTCTCAACTTAGCAAGATTAAGGTCTCACTTACCACTCAATTGGAAGACACCAAGAGACTCGCCGATGAAGAAGGACGTGAACGTGCTACTCTCCTTGGCAAATTCCGCAACTTGGAACATGATTTGGATAACATCCGTGAACAAGTTGAAGAAGAAGCCGAAGCTAAAGCCGACATCCAACGTCAACTCAGCAAAGCCAACGCTGAAGCTCAACTCTGGCGCCAGAAATACGAATCCGAAGGTGTTGCCCGCTCTGAAGAACTTGAAGAAGCCAAGAGGAAACTCCAAGCTCGTCTTGCAGAAGCTGAAGAGACCATTGAGTCCCTCAACCAGAAGGTTGTAGCTTTGGAAAAGACCAAACAGAGATTGACAACCGAAGTTGAAGACTTGCAAATCGAGGTCGACAGAGCTAATGCTATTGCCAATGCTGCTGAGAAGAAACAGAAGGCCTTCGACAAAATCATTGGTGAATGGAAACTTAAAGTTGATGACTTGGCCGCTGAACTCGATGCCAGCCAGAAGGAATGCCGCAACTACTCTACCGAACTCTTCCGTCTCAAGGGAGCTTACGAAGAAGGACAAGAACAACTTGAAGCTGTCCGTCGTGAAAACAAGAACTTGGCTGATGAAGTTAAGGATCTCCTCGACCAAATTGGTGAAGGTGGCCGCAACATCCATGAAATCGAAAAGGCCAGAAAACGCTTGGAAGCCGAAAAAGATGAACTCCAAGCTGCTTTGGAAGAAGCTGAAGCTGCTCTCGAACAAGAAGAAAACAAAGTGTTGCGCAGTCAATTGGAATTGTCTCAAGTCCGCCAAGAAATCGATCGCCGCATCCAAGAAAAAGAAGAAGAATTCGAAAACACTCGCAAGAACCACCAACGTGCTCTCGATTCTATGCAAGCTTCCCTTGAAGCCGAAGCCAAGGGTAAAGCTGAGGCACTTCGCATGAAGAAGAAATTGGAAGCCGATATCAACGAGCTGGAAATTGCTTTGGACCACGCCAACAAGGTAAAAAAATTAATAAAATAATTCAATTGCAGGTCTAAAAATTTATGTTTAGGCTAATGCTGAGGCCCAGAAGACCATCAAACGTTACCAACAACAGCTCAAAGACACCCAAACCGCCCTTGAGGAAGAACAACGCGCTCGTGACGAAGCCCGTGAACAACTTGGAATTTCTGAACGTCGCGCCAACGCTCTCCAAAATGAATTGGAAGAGAGCCGTACTCTCCTCGAACAAGCCGACCGTGCCCGTCGTCAAGCCGAACAAGAATTGGGAGATGCCCACGAACAGCTCAACGATTTGGGAGCACAAAATTCATCATTGTCTGCTGCTAAGAGGAAACTCGAAACTGAATTACAAACCCTTCACTCTGACCTCGACGAGCTCTTGAACGAAGCCAAGAACTCTGAAGAGAAGGCTAAGAAGGCTATGGTAGATGCTGCTCGTCTTGCCGATGAACTTCGTGCTGAACAAGACCACGCTCAAACGCAAGAGAAACTCCGCAAAGCTCTTGAAACTCAGATCAAAGACTTACAAGTCCGTCTTGATGAAGCCGAAGCTAATGCTCTCAAAGGAGGCAAGAAACTCATCCAAAAATTGGAACAACGCGTTAGAGAATTGGAGAACGAATTGGATGGCGAACAGAGAAGACATGCCGATGCTCAAAAGAACTTGAGAAAGTCCGAACGCCGCATCAAGGAATTGAGCTTCCAAGCTGAAGAAGACCGTAAGAACCACGAACGTATGCAAGACCTTGTCGACAAATTGCAACAAAAGATCAAGACCTACAAGAGGCAAATTGAAGAAGCGGAAGAAATTGCCGCTTTGAACTTGGCCAAATTCCGCAAGGCACAACAAGAATTAGAAGAAGCTGAAGAACGCGCAGATCTTGCCGAACAAGCTATTGCCAAATTCCGCGCGAAGGGACGCGGAGGATCTGCAGCCAGAGGAGCGAGCCCAGCGGTAAGTTAAAATCCCAATATCTATCTCGGAAAAGCGAATCAGTCGTTATTCCGAATTTTTCATTTTATTTTGCTTACTTTTAATATTTCTTATAGCCGGCGAACAAACCTCGTTTGCCAGTCGCGTTGGAGTAATTCGACTCTTGTAAGTGAGAGTTCCCCGCATTAGAACTCCCCATGTTATCAATAAAACACTTTTCAAAGTGTCTACATTCCCTAAAAAAGCTAATGTTCGCGTACTTGTCCACCTAATCTTTGTCAAGTCCTGTTTTTTACGTTAGCTTCATTGTTACTAATGTTAGAACGATAAGTAATATGAAATTATTTTATTTACAGCCCCCAAGACAGCGCCCCCAGTTAGATGGACTTACCTTCCCACCTAGGTTTGATTTGGCTCCTGAAAACGAAATCTAAATTTGTTAATTTTTGAAGAAGCGCTGTGTTAAATTTTATGAACTATGACGCGGATGACCATCGTTCCGCATTTTCATTTTATTTAACATTCATTTTTTTCTTTTATTTTTTATTTTTTGTTTTCATTATTGTATTTTTAATGATTCCGTTGTCATTATGCATACGAGATTGGAGATTTCTAAGGGAAATAGAGACACGTACTTCCATCAACAGCCCCTAAAGTCTCCGAGTTCTCAATGCCATCTCTAATTTTATATTAGGTTCTTAAAATATATTGTATGTGTGACATGTATGGCTTAAGGCACCAATAAACAAGTTATATCGTTCTTGTATTTGTTTACAACTTTTGCATTCTCCTTCCATACATTTCTCCAATTACAAATTCTGTATTTATTTTGATGTTTATTGTTAAATATTTATTGTAATATATAAAAAATTCTATCAGAAAATTTGTTTCATTTGTATCCTTAAATCTACAAATATTTAACAGGCTTAAGAGGCTTTGGTGGTTCTTTATTGGGATGAATCTTTGCTAATTGTCTGATTTGTCCTTTAACTAGTTCAATCTGAGACGATAATCTCCATTCTATACCAAACTCAGCACAAGTTTTCAAAAACGTCGGATATAAAAATTCCAAAAGTCCATGATCAATAGTCGGGAAAAGATGATGAAGAGCATGATCACCAAAATTAGTCAAAACCAAAAAATGCGAGCCTGTTATATCTTTACGATCCATTACAGCATCTAATTGATGAATTCCCCAATCCATCTCATGTTTCGGTCTTGGTGTATCACCATCGTGGAAAATATCCGGATGGTGATGAGCAGCATTCAAGCCAACAGCTCCAAAATGGAGACTTCCAGTAATTTGTATAAACACAAACATAACTATCGGAAAAATAATTTCTCCGATTGTAAAAACCATCAAACCAAGAATAGAAAACGGAAGAAAAATTATCGGATTAAAAACTCTTTCTTTCATTATAATATTTAGCAAACTGAAAAGGAAAAACAGTTTTGTTTTTTTTTATTTTATTATCAAAGTATCAAATTACCTTCTGACAAAAGAACCGATAAAAAGAAAGCAGTAAATTCCTGGCGAGATTATGATTTGTATAAACCTCACCAAATTCTGCTTTTTCCCTGGCAAATATTCCAAGAACGGTTCCAAAGCAGAAATTTCCAAGTCGTTTATAGTATTGGTATGCAAATGATGACTTAAAGCATGGCTAATCCTCCACTCTCTAAAACAGGTGTGTTCACTCAAAGATAATTTTAAACATGAACTAATTTTAACTTGAAGAAATATTTTGAGATTGTTTGCTATTCCAGTTGACGGTTCCAGGATTTACCTTTATGCATTTCAACATAAAAAAAATGATTTCGATAAATTTGTAAAAGAAGTGTTGATAGAATAAATATTCTGAAATATTCGTGTTTAATCATTTCTGGCACTATTGTGGTTCCGATATATTATTTCTTGGCATCTAAATTAGTTTTGTTGTGTGATAAATTAAAGATACAATGAATGAATGGACTGTGGAATCTCTTGTTTACAAATAATAGCTTTTGGACACTAAAGCTATTTGTCATGAAAACAAATGCGTGTGAATTTTCTATTTTTAATTTATTTTTCTAATAATGGATTGTTGTTTCAAAACAATTTTATTACTTAACAATTTGCATGAATGCATTTTTTCTTGGCAATTTTAATTATGATTCCTTAGTAATTATTTCTAGGCATTTAGAAGTTTTATTGCAGCTTTTAAAGCTATGATCAATAAAACTTAAATTTCATTTCGATTTAGCATTGAATTATTTTTATTTTTGTATTTTAATTGCGTCTAAAGATCACATTTCTGCCTTGTTTCCGCTTTCATTTTCTGGAAATAGTAGCAAAAGCATTATTTTTTGAAAATGGTCAATAAACTATGTAATAAGGTTTTGATAATGCAATTATTTTTGACTTTCCTGACTCAAGGTATCTAAATGCGTTGTGTTATGTTCGAGTAACAAAGCCCCAAAAGACGATTTTAGAAAATTGTAGACGTTGAAGTTTAGAAGATTTTACAAAAATTTTATATTTGATACGTTTGAATAATCAACCAACAGATGCTCCAAAGAACATTCACATGTAACTGCTAAGTGAAGGTGTAATAAAAATAAATTTGGTATAAATAAATTCTAATGGGATTAAAATTAGAACACATAATTTCTCTCGCGAATCGTCATGTGTACAGGGTCAGTTTCTGAGGCAAAAATCAAAAATAAATTTTGTCCAACAATTAAAATTACAAAAAAAAATGCTGATAAAGACACAGAAAAGTTTAATCAAAAACTGATTTTATGACTGGAATAGCAAGTACCAATTTTTTGACAAAAAGTCACTTACGAATAATCCATCAACGTGAAGTTGAAATAAAACATCCTAAAATTATCCTTCTGATGGAAAAAATTGTGCGCTGCAATAGCTGTCAGACTTAAAAAAATTCCAGATAACATCCCACAAGTAAAACTCCTAAATATCACAGCAGCAATGGCTAAAAAAACGTAACCACCTAATAAACAGTCAGCTATTTTTTTAGACCTATTTTTTGGTCCATCAGGTACTTCTTCTAACTTTTTAACAATATTTTTCTTTAAAGTTTTATAAAAATCACCATCTTTAAATGTAAACGGTGAATTCCGTGGACATTTTGCTTTTCTTATAAAAAAATGTTTAAGCATTTGTTCAGGGATTAATGTTAAATGATGAGTTTCAAAAGCTTCGGTTATATCAGTCCCCTAGAAGTCTTTTTGAAATATATATTTTTTCATATAGAAAATTATTACTTTAGTGAGCGCAATCCACTCTTGTCCTCCGGGATGTTTTGAAATGAATTCTTCCAAATCGTAGAGATTATCATGAATCCTCCATAACCCTTCCGCTCCATCATCTGCCCTTTTGCCTTTCAACCATAAAATTCCAGTTTTTAGAGGATTATCCCTTAAAGTCGGATATTTTATGCCAAGACTGGATTGAAACCTTGTTACTTTTTTCGTCATAACTTTTCTAAAAATGTAACTTGATTCATCAAAGACTTTCTGACGGATTACTCAAATCTGAAAATATTTTTAGTTGTTATTCATGTTTGAACAAATGAGTAATTGGAAGTGTAGTTTGTGGAATAACAATGATGAAATGTTCCCTTTGATTTGCATTACTTGAGATTAGATGAAAGATTATTATCAGTCAAAGATTTTAAAAACATTAACTTTCTCATTTTATTTTAAGATGTTGGAAGAAAAAATGGGATAAACAAATCATATTAAAAAATACTTTCAAGTTTTGTTTATTTGATTAGTCGCTTGTTCTAATAACGTGATTCGCTGGTTGATTTATTATGGATTTAAGTCCCAATGGAAAAAGTAGCAAAAACGAATCAGTGTTGCATTTGTATAAATTTAGAACGCAAAACTTACAATAAACAAGTGACTCACCCTTTCAGATTGTTCACTATTTCTATTCAATTTAAAATTTTTACAAAAGGTTGCTGCTTGTAAAAAAATGTTAAATAAGCGAAAAAGCTGTGTTTGATGCATTCTTTAATTATAAATCAACTAAAAATATATTATTCATCCTAAAATAACAAAGTTGATGCCAACTTCTGGTAAATCCAAAATATAATGTCATGCAGATCAAAATAATTTATATGGAAAACATAAATATGAAATGAAATATCATAAAAAAATTATTTCGATTTTTCTTAGAGTAGATAATTTTCAAAATTTTTATAATTTTTTTAAATAAGATAAGTAGTTTATATATATAGATGACAGAAATGAAAATACCAAAAAAAAACAATTTTTAAATTTTACGGTGCGTAATTTCAACAATTAATTTATTTTTTTGTGGATATTTTTACTATAATAACCGTTTTTTTTATAATTATATCAACATGTACATATCCTTTAATTAATTAACATTTTTATAAAAGTTTAATGAATTTCTTATCAAATATATACCGTAAAACAAACGGAAATCACATCTTCAGTTCCAAGCTAATTTTATAATATATTCAAATTTTCTAACGTAACATTTTAATTTGAAGCAAATTGCTTCCATTTAGTAATTAAATAACTTGAGTTCATAATTTTCTGTGAAAGATATTTTGATATTTATTCAACAGATGTAATTTTCCCTAATTCTGTTTTTCAGAATCATTGCGGAATTGGAAAATTTCTATGTAGATCGACTGTAAACACTTATACTAACAAAATAAGCTTCTTCTCTTCTTCTTTTTTTGAAAAACTCGGTATGCCAGATCTTATTCATTCACCTATCTTAAGAAGGAGATCAGAGATAAAATTTTACCCTTATAGCGGGAATTCGTTTTTTTCTTAAATTTTATTCTTTTTTTAATGTGATCTTTGAAAATATCTTGACATGACATTCTAACAACTGCTGGAAATGTCTGTCATATCAATCTTAAGAAAGAAGTTAGTGGTGAAATTTCATTCCTATGACGGACAATTGTTTTTCTCTTAAAATTTTATTCATTTTAATGTTATATTTAAAAATATCTTAGTATGACATTCTAAAAACTGCCTTAAATATCTGTCATACAAATCTTAAATGAAAAAGTTTATTGCAAAACTTCTTTTTATTTCTTAAATTTTATTCGTTTTAATATCATCTTCAAAAATAATTTGGTATGAAATTCTAGAGAGAGAAAAATCAGTTAACAAGACTGTTAGAATAAAAAAAAAGCGAAAATTAATATACCCTAAAAAATTTCTTCGAAAATCTCAGGACACTAGTCAATGACGAATAGAAAAATTAGTTTGCAAGCCATAACTATGACAGCTAAAAAATTTCTTGGAGAAAAAGAAATTTTAACAAACAGAAACGACAAATTATTAGGTGTAAATATGTAAATTTTTTTTTAAGGTAAAAAATAGATGAACTTACCAAGTAATTAACAAAATACAATAGAAAAATTTTACAACATGTTGAATTTAGTCAGCCATTATTGTATCAAAAACGATAAAACAAAACTATAAAAACACGATAAGGGTAACAGAATAAATGAGCGGAAAATTTAAATTTAAAATAGTTAACAAATTAAATACGGGATTCATTCGACAGTGATTGACTATTGAGTGACAGTTTTTTGTGAAGAAGTGGTGAAATTTTTAAATTAGGAAAATATGTGGTGTCATTTAAAAGGAGATCCGGGTTCTTAATTAGAGATTCAGAAATGAATATTTTTTCGATAATATCTGATTCACAGGTTTGTAAAATGATTGGTTTTCGGTTATAAGAGTGAAGAGAATCAATGACATGTTGGGCAAAGGCTGATTTTGAAGGATCAGTGGGATTAGGGTTGAAAATTGACGAAGAAGCAATAAGCTTGAAGTGTTCTTTTGTTCTTTGATCTATGGACCTAAAAGTGCAACCAATATAAAATTTATTACAGGAGCAAATCAGTTTATAGATTCCACTTTTTTGTGAAACATTAATGGAATCAATTTTTTTGACAAAAATTGATTTTAAATTATGTAAAGTTTTAAAGGAAATCTTAATTTTAGAATTGTTTGAACAGTTATTTAAAAAGGTTTTAGTGTTGTAGGAAGTGGGATTGAAAAATGGTAAACTAAAATAACTATTAGTGTTCAAGGGAGCGATTAGAGCTGTTAAATTTTTAATATTGAATTGAAATAATTTTTTGTTGTGAAGATTAACGATTAGACTGTATGGATAATTATTGATTTTAGCAAGAGTGAAAATGGTGTTGTATTCCTGAGTGAAAGCTGTAGGAGAAAGAGGGGTGTTAAATAATCTATGAAAGAAAGAGTTGAAAGCTGCAAGTTTGTGTTCTAAAGGATGATTTGAAAAGAAAGGGATAAGGTGATCAGTGGTGGTCGGTTTGCGATAAATGTTAAAAGATAATTTATTGGCGTGTAAATTAATATTTAAATCTAAAAAGGGAAGGGTTCCTTCATGGTGTAGTTCATGGGTGAATTTAATATTGGAATGAAGAGAATTTAAAAATTTAATGAAATTACTTAAATCTGAAAGTGAACCAGTGAAAATGCAGAAAATGTCGTCAACATATTTTTTCCAATAAAAAACATTAGAAAAGAGATGATGAGTAGAAATATAATTAGATTCTGAATTGTTAAGAAATATTTCTGCTAAAATTGGAGATAAAGGAGAACCCATACTTAAACCCGAAATCTGTTTGTATGTTTGTGTTATATTTTCTTATTAAATGTGAACTTAAAACTTAAAACTTTACATAATTTAAAATCAATTTTTATTAAAAAAATTGATTCCATTAATGTTTCACAAAAAAGTGGAATCTATAAACTGATTTGCTCCTGTAATAAATTTTATATTGGTCGCACTTTTAGGTCCATAGATCAAAGAACAAAAGAACACTTCAAGCTTATTGCTTCTTCGTCAATTTTTGACCCTAATCCCACTGATCCTTCAAAATCAGCCTTTGCCCAACATGTCATTGATTCTCTACACTCTTATAACCGAAAACCAATCATTTTACAAACCTGTGAATCAAACCATACCACTGACATTATCGAAAAAATATTCATTTCTGAATGTCTAATTAAGAATCCGGATCTCCTTTTAAATGACACCACATATTTTTCTAATTTAAAAATTTCACCACTTCTTCACAAAAAACTGTCACTCAATAGTCAATCACTGTCGAATGAATCCCGTACTTAATTTGTTAACTATTTTAAATTTAAATTTTCCGCTCATTTATTCTGTCGTGTTTTTGTAGTTTTGTTTTAACGTTTTTGATACAATAATGGCTGACTAAATTCAACATGTTGAAAAATCTTTCTGTTGTATTTTGTTAATTACTTGGTAAGTTCATCTATTTTTTACGTTAAAAAAAAAATTACATATTTACACCTAATAATTTGTCGTTTCTGTTTGTTAAAATTTCTTTTTCTCTGTTATGTAAGTTTAATCAATTTTTAACTTTTCTTAATGTATGTAACTTTTTTATCATTATCCTTTTCTTGTAGGCTGATGATGGCCTTTTATTAAATCATAGGTCGAAACATATGTCGCTATTGACAATAAATTTATGATTGGAATATAAGACTGTGTGAATTTGATCTCCTCTTATCAATATCATTCCAATCTGAGAAATGGATCAATTCAATTATTCAATAATTAATAAGTCAATGCTAATAGTGACTCCATCGTTACGCATTTTATTTTTTTATTCGAAAACGATACGTTTTCAGAAATAGCTATTTATGGTATTAGTGAACAGTTTAGTTTTTAAGTGAATAAAATGTCTTTATTTACGTGTACCATACAATATTTTTTCCAAGTTCATAAAAAGCAACTTCTTAGGTAATTTATTTACGAAATGTTAATGTACTATTAGTATGAATAAAAATCATCAACCATGTAACGAAATTTTCAATGGTAATGCAGTTTCTTATTTTTTAAATTTTATTCGCGTTGTCAATAACAGTGTTTTGGTTAATTTTATTCATCCTTTTGATTAAAGTGTCATTTTAATAGCAAGATTTGATAGACAAAATGAGCATTTTAATAATTGGAATTGGAAAAAATAATAAGTGATTAAAAGGTTTCTAATTTAAATAAGCATTCGAAAGATCATACTAAGGACGCTAAACTAATTTGTAATAAAAAGTTATTTCCCTAAGAACTCCCATAACTCTCTTTCAAGATAATCTACAGAACCACAAATCATGCTGCTGAATGATAGACTAAAACAACGTAGATGTCCCAAGTTTCACAAAAATTGGTCAAGTACTTTTGTAGATAAAGAAATAAATCTCTATTTTAAGGCTATATTCAAGAATCAATAACTCGAATCTAAAACGGTTTTTTGGAAAAAAAGAAATATACGTCCGTTTATTTGTAGTTATTAATTTATAGTTGAAATATTTGTACGTACTTGGTCGTGGGATACCTGTATAAAATATTGAATGGAATAGTCTATGAACCTGTGCAGTGGAAAAAGTGTTCTTAAAATTGTATGTGCATGTGAGTTAACCCTTGTAATCAAATATTCAAACTTTAAAAAAGTCCCGTATTTTAAAATAAATGAGAGTTTTCCACTGCAAATTAAAACGAGCGGTTTTATCGCCACTTCTAACGTTATAAGTCCAAACCAATCAGCGATCTTATTGGTGATGTTTATCCACCTTCAAATCTGTTGTTTAAAAAGCTCATTTATTTCAGCTTCTTTTGAGATTTTTTTTTACATATTTAGAAGACGATTTAAATAAAAATGAAAAATATGAGTATTTTTTATTTATTATAGAATCATTAAAAATGATTAGAAAAAACGCTGTATTGTTATTTAGAATTTTGCTATTTACATTCTATTCAGACTTATCCCACGCTTTCTTGACGAACTGACTGAGAATAAAAGAAAGTTTTTTGTTAATTGTTCATTTTCCTATATTATCATGCGTTAGTTAATTACAGAGTGCATAGGAGGATTGAGGAATATTCTGCTCTCAATATTTCTAAAAAAAAAAAATATATATTTTTAAAAAGAATGCAATTAAAAATAGTAAGTTACATCTACAATAAACTAATACCCAACAAAATTTTACTCTTTTATATTGAAAAAAAAATTGAACCTGACATACAAAATTCAATAACCAAAATGTCAACTCAAATGCTGAAAGTGAGAATTTTGTAACTGACATTCTATTAAAATTCAAATATATTTTCTAAACTTAACTGAAGTTATGTAAAATAGCTGCTTCCTATATTTACTACATCTATCATTTTATACATTTTCTTTCTTTTTATGTTGCATACTTGGTATTGAAAAAATTAGAGAATTTATAGTTTTTAATTGATTTGAATACTAATCGCATTTTCAAATATTAATTATTGAAGTCTAAGGACTAACATGTATTTTTCATTGTAATTGCACATTGTATCTGCTGTCGGTAACAAGATGAACTGAACAATTATTAAAGAAAAACACTTTGATTAAAAAAAAACTCAAAATTGGAAATAATCAAACTTTTTATTTATTTATTATTCAATTAAAATTAGCCAAGGATTTGTTTTTAACAAATTTTCGTATAAATCTTCCGACTCAAATAATCCAAGGCTACAAATTGTATAAAAATGAAACCATTATGAGTGTTACGTTAATATGTAATAATTTTTTTCTATTTCATAAAATCTTAAATCCATAATTCTCACATAATAAAATCAAATAAAAATTTCTTCAAAAATATCGAAATAGTGTCCACATCCACGTGCATACATTAAGTTTGTCTTTTTATAAATTCGTATACGAAAAGCAAATAAAAATAAATTCGAGATGTTTGTGTCAATTAATCATCAAATTTATTTTGGCTGGACGCACGCACATATTCGTTACAAAATTTAGAAAGAGATTCCAAAATTTTACTAAACTAACTAAAACTCACCTTATTTTTATATATAGAACAGAGCTAACAAATATGTCTACACTTTCTGCACCATTTTCAAACTAATAAACAAGTTTTAAAACAATCTTGACTTTAACAGGTATTGGCTTCAAGGATGCGACTTGAATTATTATTAAGTTAATTGGAAGGAAATGACACGTTCAAGTTCATGCATTGATAATACCTGAATAAAAATTCACAGTTGTGTTTTAACTTTTTTAATTTTCTTGTGAAAGGAAAGTATAAGAGTTTGAGTGAACTTTAATCGAATAATTATGTGGTCAAGGTAATTACTGACTTGTGGGTAACCAGCTAGATGAAAACTTGCAGAAATAGTCATTTGGTAATTTAATAGAAAAAACATATTTTTTCTAAATTATTATATTGACATCCTTTGTATTAAGTACTACAAATAGTGTCATTAGAGATTTCAAGACACGCCGAAGGAAATTTTGAAACTGCAACTTTCTACCTTTTTATATTTTCAACCTTCAGAAACGTCCTGTTAGACTTTAAGTTATAATTATTAATTCACAATTAATATTACATTAAATTGTTTATAGTTTTGTTTAGTTAATTATTCTACGTTTCATTCAAATCAAAATAGGACACTTGTTACTATGTCGAATATTTAATTTATTTATTTATTCATAATTACATAAAAAATAGAAGTTTCCAGTAGAGAAAGGTCGGACAAAATCGCTAATTTCAAAAAGCTTTCAGTCGATTCAACGCACATATTTGATTATTTACTTAAATTATAATAATTTCAGAATATTTTGTTAAGAATTTATACATTTTTTCCAGATGTTGGCTCATAAGCATGTGGAAGGGTCAATAAGATCAAATGTCGAAAGAGGAAGAGCTTATAATGTGACTAATCTGTGTCTCGGCTTCATCTAGAACCAAAATAGACTCTTCATCTCAGTAATATTACGCTGCAGATTTAGTTTCTCAAATTTTAGCTTGCTCTCTCAGAGATTATTTAGAAACAAGAAAAGAAATTGGAAGAGATTTCTAAGCAGTTGCAAATTTTATTCAAAGTGTTACATGATACATGAAAAAGCAAAAATTAATTTTGACCTTCGTCACAATTACGTTATAGTACGTTATAGTTTAGGTTGCAAATGCTTGAAAAATTAATTCGTTGAGAATTATAATTTACTGCCTCACTCGCTAATGGATCTTATCAAAACAGGCACTTTGATTTATTCTGCACTCAAAAAATGAGAACAATTTTGAAAAATAACTAAGAACAAATTCAAGTTGAAGATGGATTATTGATTTATTATTTGTGATGCAAACTATCCACTTAAACGGAATGAGCCTTCTACCAAAATCGTTACAAAATCAATGATTTTTGTTATACTATTATTTTGTTAAAAACACTTATATCTTTTGCAGATACAGTGTGTCCCTCGCATAGGTAAAACGACTCTTGTAACGAATAAAATTTTTTTTATTTGAATTTTATTTTTTATGATCTAGCCCTGCTTGGTTAAAGATTAATTTATAATATAATTTTTGTTTTAAAAAATCAAGTATGCTTTGAAAATTTAAGAATGACTTATACTCCACTCGTTATTAATGTGTATAAAGGGAGGCCATGGAAGTCAGATTTTAAGGTGGCTACACAGGTGCCATTAGTTCAAAAATCATCATAGGTATTTTCTTTACGGTCAGCAGCAAATTCACCTGGAAATTGCAATTTTTAAACAGGTTGATGCTTGTTTACTTTATATTTTTTTTAGTGACAAAACTAAAGCCGCATTTAGAATTTCTCTGCCTCCTTGGTGCATAAATACGTCGAAAAATTATTAAGAAAAGTTGTTTAGAATCAACTTCTAGACCCATATACCAAATTTCAAAATAATCGGCTAACTATGATTTTTCATTTTTTTCCAGGTCTGTTTCACAAATCAGTGAAATTTATTTTTAAAAGTGAAAAATCATAGTCTTCTGTAAATTTTAAAATATGGTAACTAAAACTTTTCATATTTTTTCCATGTATTTCTGTCAAATCAACTAATTTTATTTTTAAACGTAATAATCGTAGTTGGCCGATGCTTTTGAAATTTGGTACACGGGCTTAGATATTGATTCTTGACAACTTTTCTTCTTAAAATTAGATGACAAATTAGTCTTTAACCAAGCAAATTATTTTATCTAAAGTTTTCTTTATTTATATTTTAGAACAAGATTTATTCATGTAAATTATTTTCAACTCTGTGTTATTTCCAATTAGACCAGAAACAACAACTAATTTTGTTATTTGAAAAGACAACTTTTTAAATTTTTGGACTATGAGATTCGTCTTTTGAAATTATCAGGTTATGCTTTTGATTGATTTTTTAATATCTAATATTTTTTGAAATATCCAATTCTGCATATAAAAATTGAAACCCTTCCAAAATGTTTAAATGTATTTTTTCATAAGTGTGTATTAACTTTAGTTTCAAAACAACCCTCCTATTTTATGAATAGTACAAGATAGAGAGTTAAAACCAATGCGAGATGAATTACTCACTCGGATTTGGTCATATTATAATTATTAACTTGACTAAAACAGTCCCTAAAAAGTTGGAATTTTCATGGACGGATTTCCTTTTATTACTTATGTAAACTACTAAAAGTTGCTTCTGAAAAATTTTTTTTGGGAAAAGGAACTGCTTTACATTATTCAAGCTTTTCTCTTAAATAACTTTTTTGTTTATCAACCGATTTTGATGATTTTAATTTTTTTAGCTTTTTTTTAATAATTTTAGTATTTAAAATTTTCTAAAAGTTTGAACAACAGCATTTGCTGCAGTGTTATAATTTAATTTGCTATTTTTGCATATATTAAACTGCAAATTTTCAATATCTTTGATTAAATACTCTATTAGCTTACTTGTCAAATTTTGCTTTATTAAATGAATTTTCTAATTACCTCTAGTTTAACAAGTAAAAAAACATGTGTAACTGTCTTAACCAAAACATTATCCATAAAAAATAATTACTCCACAATTAGACCCAGCATACAGTGCCAAATTCATCTACTCTCGAAATAAATTTATTAAAAAAAAAATTTTCACCTTTATGTGAAAAAATTAATATTGGATAAAGTAACAACTATTCACACTCACTACACATTAACGTTAAAATGATTAATCAAAAGAAGGTTTAAATGAAAGTAGTTCAATCGCCTCTAGCAGAATTAGAAAGGATAAACGCAAGTAAAAATCTTGTTTTTTGCATAATATCTAGCTTGAAAAAAAATAGTTTTATTATTATATTAATATTATTTGGAAGTAATCCAAGAATGCATCTGTTACAGATTTTTTTTATTTTCGGTTTGATGTCAATGATGGACGTAACAACTGGCCGACAGCGTCTCAAAACCACCTGATTTATCTAGTTTAGAGTAGGAATGTAGCACAAATTTTCAGCTAATTTAATTTTTGAAAAATCAAAAAAATATTGAAATTGTAAAATTTGGTTTCAATTATAACAAAAATATAAACTCACCCGTAATCAAAGCGTTTATTTATTTATATCTGAACAGTAATTACAAAATACATTCGTGGAAAATGCCTGACCTCTTCACTGTCCTGATAAGAAAACCGAGATAAAATTATTCAACAAATTCAAACGTGATTGCAATGTAACGTAAAATTTACAAACTAAAGTTTAACAGCAGTTGCAATAATTTATGTAGAAATGTTTTTATTTTTCAATATACTTATGAGGAAATCGATGAAAAATTAAAAAACAAAATTGTGTTATGCAACCAGTAATACAGATAACAAAAATAAGTTATTTAGTTTCAGTATTTTTTCAATAAATCTGGTGGATTTGGGTTTGGTTGAGTCCTCATAATCTGCATAAACGATCCTTTAATCAACTCCCATTGTGAAGTCATTCTCAAATCCACATTAAATTGTTTCAATACTTTTTTTAAAGTTGGGTATAACAATTCAAGAGTTCCATGGTCTAAAGTTGGGAACATATGATGGAGGGCATGGTCACCAAAATTAGTTAAAACTAGAAAATGAGATCCTGTGATATCGACACGGTCCATTATAGCATCTAATTGACTTAAACCCCAATCATAGTCACTATCTGATCTGAAATTGTGGTTAATTTTTATTGTTGTTAAATAATATTGATAGTACTAACCTCGGGGCATCCCCATCATGGAAAATGTCAGGATGATGATGTGCAGCATTATAACCAACTCCAGAAAAATGAAAACTTCCACATAAAATAAAAGTCCACATCCAAAGAGTTGATAAGAATGACTGTCCTCCGAATATGTACATAGCCAATGGTAATGTATATGGTACGAAATCGTACCATTGGATTAAGTTGTAATCACCTTTGTAAATATAATATACGCGTTTCAAAAAATTTGAATGGAAAGCTATTGTCCAATACAGAGGAAATAGTAAATAGTATCCATATTTAACAATGGGCGGCTTTTCATGAGGAAGAAACGGCATTGCTGGCTCGTTCATGGTAATCTCCATATCATCAATGGTATTTGTATGAAGATGATGGCTAAGAACGTGACTTATTCTCCATTCTCTAAAAATAAAATTGACCTTTGACTAATTGTTTAGATATCACGGCGCCAATTACCTTGTTTGCATCAAAGATAAATTAAAATAAAGCATCCTAAAGTTGTCCTTTTTATGGAAATAATTGTGAGCAGCGATTATTGTACATCCAAGGAAGAATCCAGCAAGCATCCCCAACCAATAATTCCAATAAGCATTTGCCAAAATCGAGAAGAAAAATGTACCAATCAAAAGAAAATCGGTGAAAAATGCAGAAGTATTGACAGGCTGTTTTGGTAAAGTGTTTATAACTTCTTTAACTTCTCTTTTGAGAGTTCTATAAAAACCATCATCTTTGAAAGTAAACGGAGAATTACGTTTTGTTTTAGCTTGACGGATGAAATATTTTTGTAGCATTTCTTCGGGAAGAGAACTTAAATGATGAACTTCAAACGCCTCGGTTATATCAGTTCCCTTTAATAACAGAAGATTTTAAACAGAAATTGGAGATTTTTTTGTACTTACTTTTGTTAATTCTAACCATTCCGAACCACCAGGATGTTTTTTAAGAAAACTACTTAAATCGTAAAGATTATTATGAATGCGCCATAATCCTTCAGCTCCATCAGTTTCATGCTTGTCTTTTAACCATAATGTACCATTTTGTGCTGGACTACGATTTGGTGGTGGTTTGATTTTCAGAGTGGAAATCGGAATATCCTCTGAACGTGGAGGCATTTTAATAATTGACTGAATTTTTCTGTCAACTCTTTAATATTAATAGCCAAGAGATAACCTTTGCCTTGTTAACAATCCTTGTTTTCTTTGTTAATCACACTTTAGTATATCTTGTGGCGTTTTGATTTTTGCAATTTGATAGCTTATCGTAGGAAAATTAAAGCATTTATGAACTTACATAATTTGAGATAAAAACAATATGATGAAAAAATATAAATAAAAACATAGGAATTTTGCAAAATAATTATTGTTTGAAGAATTGTATATTATCAGGCGCCAATAAACAAAAGTAAGAATTAGTGCGTCCACAGATGAAGCTGATGATTCTTCAAGAAAAGTTTGCTTATTCGAATGAAAGGCTATTTCTACTGTCATCTTCATACAGAATAGGTTCATTGATTAATAATAATAGATTTTTCAACGACTTTGGAAAAATGCTCAATCCGCGAGAGTGGAAAATTTGCCCCAGGCGAGTTTCATGAAGTCAATAAATTGATTGGTTAGTGTTTTTACAAGTCGGTTTAGTTTGCTATAAAAGATTTCGTCATGTTAAAAAATTAGATAAATTTTGACACAAAAATGAATTATTTCGCATCTAAACAAAAAGAAAAAAATGTATTTTGAATTTTTAGGTTTTTCTAGACGTTTTACAAGTGATTGAAATACAAAGTACTTCACAAGGAATTCCTTTTCTATTTTGAAAAAACAATAGTTTAAATAGAGTCGAATATGAGGCCTTGCATCTGTAAGAATTTATTGTTACTTTAAGGCGGCGCAACGAAGAAAGCAGATACATTTTAGTTTTATTTGACGTTAATCCATATGGAGTCACAAAATTTATGTTTAGAATAACAAAAGATGAAGCTGGTATATAGTTTTTTGAATGAGAACCAAATAAGTTTTGGAATAGTGATGAGGTTGTTTCTTGAAATCTCAGAAAGCTTGTGTTTCAAACTTAAAAACATTTTCAACTCAACAAGAACAGAAACGCAGTAGCGTTTCTTGGTCTTGAGAGTGCTGAAAATTCAACCAGGACGTTTATAGATAGTGATAGTCTTCAAACATCTACCTATTTACGTTTGCGTGCTGGGAATTCTCAAGATAACGTGTAATGTGAGTTGCATATCGACAATCATCTACAATGGGTCAGTTTTTGTTAGATTTAACCTAATATTCTTCAAATTCATCAAACAGCAGCTTCAAACGTAATAACACAGATAAGAAAAGTAATAATACAATAAATTTGTTCTATATTAAATATTTATGCAGGTTTTCCTCAATAGTGCGTGAATACTCTTGTTTACGAAAGCTCTATTTTTTTAACCTTTGAGTTTGCAAACAATTGTACTATCTTGTTCGGTAGTAAAAATCAAAATTTATCAATTTTTAATACTGTAAAAAAATGTCAAAATTATCAAGTCAAAATGACAATTTTCGGAACTGTATAATCTCGTAAAATTCACTCTGTAATTTATTTCTAGATTTCGATAAACCAAGAAATAAAAATGTCCAATTCCCAATCTAAGAAAGTACTTCAATACAAAGAACGTTTCAAGAAAGAAGCTGAAGAACTTCTTCTCGATGGTTTTCCATCAACTATCCTAAAATTAAATGCTTTAATTGTAACTCCAAAATTTAAAAAACGCGACTTTAATGATATGCATGAGTTAATAAAATCAAGTGTAGTGTCTGAGCAAGAATTAGATAAAGGAGACTCCAGTGATCCTCCATTAAAAAAATCAAAAATTGATACTTCTCAAGAGTCGAAAGTAGTCAACAAATTTTTGCAAACTAATAAATTTCTAATTGATATTATTGAAAGTGTCAAACCATATATGATAAAACTTGTGGAAGATGCGAAAATAATGAAAATGTGGATTTCCTACATGATTCCGAAAATAGAAGACGGGAATAACTTTGGTGTTGAAATTCAAGAAGAAACTATTGCGTTAGTACATGCTGTTGAAACATGTGCTGCTTTATTTTATGAAAGGATTTCAACGTATTTTACATCAAGAGCTAAAGTGATGAAGAATATTTTGAAATATCCAAATGTTGAAGATTATAAAAGAGCTGTGCAGGAACTTGATGAAAAGGAATATGTGTCTTTCTGTTTAGTATTGTCTGATATAAGAAACCACTATTGTTCTCTGCATGACGTATTTTTGAAAAATCTAGACAAATTGAAATCGCCGAGATCACATCACTCTGTTGAATCTTTGTACTGAAGAAAATACACAAATAAAAAGTTAATAAAAATTTTTATTTGATTAAATTAACAAAAAAGTATAACCTAAAACGGTTTTTGAACACTATGCAATTGTGAGTCGGAGCGGTTAAACCGCGTTATAGTTCCATATTTATGTACACTATTTATATTCGCTTCACATTTCACTTCAAAATATTTACAAATTTCTCGAACGGCACTATGTCCATTAATGTGCGATAAATCATGCATAGATCGTGCACGTTTCGTACTTCCGGATGGATTTTTAAACGAAACATCTTCAGTACTGCGGACTTTTCGTCCTAATTTACACAACGACTCAAAAAGAATCAATTTTTCTTTAACTGGGACGTAGTTTTCGGAATTTTGACATTTCTTGAGCAAAGTTTCGATTGTTTTCTCTTCGGTAACGTCTTCGTTGTTATTATTGTTACAAACTGTACACTGAGCCTCTGCTAAATGAGCTGAATCTATGTAATTTGAATTGCAGTCTTTTGTTGTCGATTTCCGGCCCCAGTAGTTGGCAAGAGTGAAAATGTCCAGGTACTTTACGTCTTCTAATGGCGTTTGGCGGATCAGTTCGATGGCTATAGTCTTCACCCAAGCTTCGAATGACCGCTCGTTGGCAGTCTAGAAAAATATTTCAATTAAAAAAAAATCCAAGAGAAGTTATTCTGATATTAAAAAAATTGAACAAGGATACACTTATACAACCTTATAGAACATAAACAATTGCGATTGAAAGAGCGCAATTTTCAAATAAGAGTTCATTCTAAATAATAAACTCAGATTTCATTGAATCATTTAAAAATGGATAAATGAAAAATTTTTCATAAGTGGATGAAAAATTATGTCCAAAAACAAAAATCTCTAAACATCAGTAATCATTAATATGTTGCTTTTTTCCAAAGTGAATTATGGAAAACTGCAAATTGGCTTTTCTTGTAATGGTGATATTAAATATAAAAAATCTTGTTTGCTATTCACTTTAACATCCTGTTTTGCATTACCAACAAATAACGGACTTTTTATTGAATCTAAAAAGTTCTTTGACACGAAAATGATCCATTTGGGATTTGTTGAATTGTCACCAGCATTGAACTTGCAACTTTCTCTTTCTATTCTATGGTTGCAAATCGTCGATAAAAGTGTAAATTTACGATTATGTTTCAGCGAAAAATTTTCTCTTCAATTATGTTTTCTAATGATTCAAAAGGTAATAAAATTTGAAAAAAAAATTCGAGGTATGTATTTTGACATTTTTCAATCTTTGACCCTTGTATAAAGATAGGTCTGAGAAAAATAAACAAATTTCAACATCAATTGTGTGCTTTTATTAATCATCTTATCAAAAAAATAACTTCATTCATAAAAAAAACTGGATCTTATAAAATGAGTTAAATTATAGGATATGTCAATACCACCAGCTTTTTTCAGTGTTTCTCGTTTTAGTAAATCACCTAATTTGGGAGTTCCAAGGTCAGACATTCAAGTATCTCATTACGTCTTTTTTGTCACTACTAAATAGCTTCATTATTGTTTTTTCAATATTTACAAAGACTAACGATTTATTTTGTCATCACCTCTTTACATAAAGATTTAAATTATCTGGAAATTTTCAGAAAAACAACGCAATTTTCTGATAGTGCTCCACACATAAATAAATCACAAGTTATGGAAAATTTATTTAATAAAAATAACCTTAGAAGATTTTTATTGTTTTACCATTTTACTGTTCTGCACGATTAATAAAATTTTGTTGAAAAAACAATAATTCCGGATAAAAATATTGGCCTTGATATTTGTGCAGTTCAAGAGACGAATATAATATGATGTCTGGGAAAAACACAAGTTCAAAGGATTTTTAATTAACCAGAATATTTTACAGGCATTAGAAGATATATTTTTTAATCTAGAACTTTCTAGATTTTTTTATAAGAATGATTTTTTCAGAGATTATGTAGAAGCGAGCTTCAGAATATCCACAAAGCATTATAAAAATCGAGAGAGACAAAAATAGGTTTATTATTTGAAAGTTTTACAACAATATTAATGATTGAAAAAGAAACAGTTTCGGGTTAACAGACTTCTGTCGCTGACTTTTCATCATGTATTCGATCATAAAATAAACAATAAACTTTTTTTTTATTATTATCTGTTTAAAAACGTGTATTTATTATCGCATCTCTCTTCAAAGATACATTAAGCAAAGAATAAGATAATGCAATTCTGTAATTGAGTCATTTTCCAACAATGACAATTTTTAATTTGGATAGTGATAAAGAGATAAGAAGTTTAAATAGGTCTACGTGTTGGCTTCTGTATCAGTTCCAAAAAATTTAATTTAATCTATATTCATTTTTCTTGTAACAATAATCCCACGTTGTTTCTTATCTGATAAGGTCGATTGTGAAGCTGTTCTATTTTAAGGGTCCGACGTCAAAGCATCAACGTAAAAGTTAGAAATAACAAACAGAAAAGAGAAAATAACCAATTTTTTTTCTGATAGGAAAACTGACATCCTTAGCCACATTTTTCCACTAAGCCAGTTTTTATAAAATAAAAAACAACTTCTATATTTTTGAAAAAATAATTACTTATTCTGTTATTTCTGTTTGGAATGTGAAAATCAGCATTATCGGAAATAAGAAATTCAGTTGCGATATTTCCTTAAATTTTTGGTCTAGTAATATCATAAGAATGTGTAATGGAATAATCAAATGGCCTTGTGACGACCAGCCAAAGCACGACAGAATTCCAGAAATGTCGTAGGAAGCAACCTCTTGCATAACAATAAAGATGAATTATTTCTAAAAAATCATAACTTACTTGTAATGTTAAAACTACATTCTGGCCTTTGCATAATGATAAGCTGTTGGATAAAGGTCCGGCTTGAAGACTTAGATGTCTCAACGGTAGTCTGAGCGTGGTTGGTGCTCCATCTCCGTGACATCCGGAGATTTGAAGTTGACCATTTTTCACTACTGCCCTTCGAGGCCACCACTTTTTGTCAGCACTAGTCCGAACGAGAAGGTCGCCTACAAAATAAACAAAAAAATCATAAATCAAAATTTTCGTGGAGTAATGGAAAAACCATAAAAGTAGACCATATTCAAGTATCTGACTATTTATAGAAGTTGTAGCAATTAGTATTAATTAATTTATTCATTAATGAATTCATAATTTACAAGTTTTGAATAATTATTGATAAAATGTTGCGCAAAAAATCAAATACTTTTTTAATCAAAAATTTATCAAATCTTCCCCAAAATTTGGAAAATCTTCGACCCATTTCCGTTTCCTCCAACGCCAAATCAAATCGCGTGTTGTTTTTTCATCGCATAATTGTGCAAATCAGGCCATTAAAATAATGGGATTGTTTGACATTGACCTTGAAGAGTGTCTTGTTTTCTTCCGAGTTTTCGTAACAATTAATATGACAACAGGTGTTGAGATCTTTTACTACTGACCAAACATTGCGCAGTTTGGAATTCTTTCTCTTCGACACCATAAGTTATTGTTTTGAATGAATAGATAAGTCTTGAGGGTTGTCGTAAGAATGAACACGTGTTCTACAAGAATTTCTTAATGGTTTTGCTTACAAAACCTTATTATTAAATAGAAGACGACTCATTATTTTATCATTACTGATGGACAGATTTTTCATTATAATTGCAAATTCGACGCGATTGAGATGTAATTGCTGGCGATTTTTTGCGTAATTAGATGAAGAAGTAACTGAAATTTTGACCTCGAGATCCATTTATGGCATGGAAAGAAGTCTTCGACCAACGCAATGTCTTACTGAAAAAAAATTGTTTTCACAATGAGAAAATTTGTCATTGACAATGTCAGGAATAAATTATCAACAACTATTTTGCATTATCTACGACAAATATCGGAAATTAGTCATTTAAGAAAATGTTGGCAAGGACTGATAGTACCAAATTGCGTAAAAGTATTTTTTAAGCGTTATCTAGATTTGCAAGGTGTATAAAATTTCATTAGGTATTCTTTTAGATTTTCAATTTATTCACAAAAAGCAAAAATTATGAAAAAATAGTATTCCTAGAAAAAAACTTTTTATAAAAATTTTCATTTTCAACGTCCATTTATTAAAAAAAATCCTTTTGAAATGTTATAACTACAAAATGAATAACCTCCAGTTGCGTTTACAAAATTTCTCTTTCATTTTTACTCATTTTAATCAAATATTCAAGTGCAAACTCATAATCCCACAGATTCAGCCACGCAAAAGTTCTGTTAATAAATAGGTATTTGCTTAAATCGTACAAAAAACTGAATACATTGATGTGGAAATGCCTGTGGGTGTCGTTATTACACATCTTCGTCCCAAATCATCAGTTATAAAAGTTTTATAGTTCAAGTCCAAAATAAAATGTTGTTAATTTAGAAACACGAAGGTTAAAAAAGCAATGATTTTTGTTACATTTTTGGCAAAACAATGTTTGACTTGATTAAATTTAAGCAACAATTAGAATTGCTATTTATTGAGAATTTATGGAAATTGTGTGGATTGTTACAAAAACTTAAACAATTTGCTTCGCCTACTAACTTAGTAAAAAGAAATCTTACGAAACCTAATTGCAGTTTGTAACATTCATTTATACTATCATTTCTTAATTTAGAGCTATTGTTTTCGTATAAGAAAAAGAAAAATGTTTGTTAATTCATAGTAAAAAGTCATCAAGTATCGATTACACTTTTACTACACCTACAGTTTTTTTTTTAATGTTTGAATAAAATAAAAATCAAATTTGTCAGACAGCGTAGTGTCGCCTACATAAACGAAATTGAAATTTCAAATTTTAATGACAGTCTAAAAAAGCAATGGATAGAGACAGAGTGGAATGTAATGACGCTCTGTTTACAATTGCATCTGAAAATTCCTATTAATTTAAATAGTTCAATTAGAGTAACTCATAAATAAAACTGATGTGGAATTGAACTGTGCAAACTTGTTAAATAATCATTTATGCTTTTGAATTAGGAAACAATGAAATTTTATTAACTTGTTAACAATAAGTAAATTAAAATCTATTTCAGTGAAGTTAAATGATATTACAGAATTTCATATTTTTCGATTTTACCTGTTGTAGGGATAATTGCTTCATAGAATTGGAATTAATGTCGGGTAGGAATTTTAGGTGAAAATTCCTACCCGAAAATTTTAATCTTATAGACAAGCTTATGTGAAAGAACACATTTTGACAATTTTCCTTGCATGACTGTCTCTCAGTGAAATTTCTTTTTATTAATTGAATATAATATCAATTTGTTACAGTTGAAAGTAGTACGGTAAAAACAATTTCAGATTGTTATGGCAACTTACATGCAAAATTATCAAAATTACCGATTTCATACTAATGTAGGTTAGTTTAATTGGTTTGATTACAACAAAAATAAATTGACTTTTTACTTCGCATCGTTTACCCAATTTGTCCTGACCATTTCAAATCTAAATAAATAAAGCTTTATCTATGCAATTAGTACATTCAATAAATATTTAAAATTATGCTATTAATCAAATTCTTATCAAAAGTTGTATTTTTTTCAACTGTAATTATGTTTGTGGATTAAATCTGCCGGCCAGACAATCGTCATTAAATTTAAATTTAGTAGGAAAAAGGCGCCGGAGAGACGATGAAAAATATACCAACTTTGCAAATGATAAGAATATCAGTAATGCAAGATTTGTTTATACAAACATCAATATTAATGGCATAGAAACCAACATTAAAATCAAGGACCAAGACGCGATTCAAAATGGAAACTCTTCTGGAATTATCATCAATTCTCATTTTCGAATTTAATTTTGATTCTAGTAACAAAATTAGATATTAAGAATATTTCACGATCAAATAAAGTTATTAGTTTAATTTTTTCAGTGAATCCTGCTCAAAGAAAACAAAAATTTGCCAAATTATTGTTTCTCTCATAGACCTAGAAGCGATGCAATAAATCCAAGGCTCTTTCAGCTCCGCAATTTGAACAGTTTATATTCGAAATTCTTTTGTTGAACAGAAAACAGATACATCACATCTGGTATGAGTCATAAACTAAGCATGTAGGAGAGATTATAATTCAAAAAAACTGATTTCAACTGAACTTATCACTAATACATATTTGCTTGTGCTAAGCTGGTGTCTACGTGACAGTTTTGGATAAGAACTCCTAAGGGTGCTTTCTAGGTAGATAAGTTTCGGGACTAGACGTCTCTTCATGAAATATCTTCAAGCAATAAAAAGGAATTTCCATGCTATAGCAAAGCAAGAAATCGAAACAAGCGGGAAGTCGTCATGATTGGACGTAATCACATTATTTCCTCAACATTTACCACACACTCTCTTATGTTACGTAAGTCAAACACACAAAGAAACTTACAACAAATACTCTCGATCTAAATAATACATGAAGGTTAACCATAATTTTTTCCTTTAAATATAAACTAAAAACTGGCGGTTTTTCACCGAAAATACATGTCAAATTTTGTGCACTAAAAATCCAATTGTTTCGCTTTCCATATGCTAATAACATGTAATAAAGTGTAAAAAAACGGTAAAATTACAGCAATCAATCCATCAACAATGATCGAAAGTTGGTTGGAATTTGTGCTTTACCTTATTTGTTTCCGTTGATAAAACTGACATAAATTGTAACATTTGGACCGGAAATGTTTGGTTCACTACAAAAGAAGGGCTAAAAGGAGAGGCGCCGAGTCACTTACTTATCCTTTTGTTCGAACTTTCGAAGGCTATAGTCAAGGGAAAAAAATTAAATACCATATTGATTTTATTACTAATAAAATGATCTTTCTTGTTTGTGTTTTGAATAAAACCGACATGATAACATTCATAAAGATCAACCGGAAATCGTTCAAAGTCGGTTGCAATTCGATTGTTTTTTTAACCGACGGTTTATTAACCGAGATAAACAGACATCCTTTTAATGGTTTTATGTTGCTACTGTATGGATATCGTTTTTTATAGTTTGAATTCCTCTTCTAGAAATAGCATGTAAATATTGATAAAAGCGCATTATTTCATTATGCGTTGGCAAATATCAAATGTCATAACGATTTAAAGCCTATATAAAATTGATTTGATGTCTAATATAATAAATAAATAGCCTTGAAGTCTTAATTACCTAAAGTGAAAAACAAGGAAGAAATTGCTTTTGTTCTTAACATGTAAAAAAAATTCAATAGTTGGAACAATAGAAAAAACAATTTTAAGGTTGCAGTCTTAAAAATTGACCTAGTAACAATTGCGCTACCTGGGAATCTTTGACAGGAACTCGTGTGTCAGATTAGAAAAAAATTAAGGAGAATTAGTTGACTTGCACAAAAAATTAAATCAAAATATTTAAAAGTCTTTAAAAATGAATAAATAAACAAGCTTATAATTGTTCAGTTGTAAACTTCTAATAATAAGTCGAACACTTCAATAATTAATGCATTTTTTCATCGACCAATCAAATTAATTATTCTCACTGGAAACCACGATTTAACTCAATGATGATTAACCGTACCATTGCCGTATTGTGGTTAAAAAAGGCGTGTCACAATTACTACTAAACAAACATAAAATCAAATAATAACAGGTAGAAAAACATCAACAAGCAAATTATGTTGTTTCTCGAATGTAAAGTGAATTTATCTGCAGACACATGTTGACTTATACCAGGCACTTAAGAATACTCTTGTAAAATAATTAATGGAAGTTCATTTGAATGACTCCTTTATATTTCCTTCTAATTAAAACTGTTTTTTCCGGATTTTTCCCGGAAAATTGCTATCAGTTCTATCTCGATTAATTAACGCTGAATTTCCTTACAATTTTGAAATTGTCAATTATTTTATTCTGTATTTGTGTGTAATAAATCGTTTACAGCAATGTACTTTTTATTTCATTTTTTTCACTCTTCTGGTTCTACTTGTAATAAATAGGTATAATTATAAGATTCACAAGAAAATGAGCTCTACTTGATATAATTGTGCAAAATTAAGTAAAACAGTAGCTCTAACGACCTTCGTTTGGAAGACCTCAATGTACTTTTTTTTAAACCTAAATAGAAAAATAATCGTGTGATAAAAAAAACCTTATCGTTATGCTTTTGTTAATAATAAAGCTATTTATTTTCAAATTGAATGAGTCAGACTTCTTATGTAGATTAAATGACACATTTTCTGATATTCAGAATGTTGAAAAAATTCGTTTTTAAAGCATCTTATTATACACAATGCAGTAATGGTATTCAAAATTATCCGTGATTATTCAAATAGCTTCGCCTATAAATCCACCAGCTGTATGTAACATAATAGATGTTAAAAATGTCAATAAAATTTTGCAATCGGATACTTGACACGTCGATCGGTAATAATAACTTTACAAACGTATAAATCATTTTCCATAACCGCTAATTACATTAAAGTCAGTTTCACACAAAACAGGTAATAGTGAAAGAGAAACTTTAGTCCTTCCTTCTACTTCTTCGCGGAAATCCTAATCAGTTCTATCAATAATTTGTCAAACGACAATTTTAAACGCTCCGGTTCAAATAGCTTACAGGATATCCTTATTTTATAGTCAGCTTTTACCTTGTACCAAAAACGAAACCCATCTCCATTTTCTTAACCTATAAACGTCATAGATTTGTCAAAAGTGACAGTTGACCCTTGTGACCGCAATAGTATCTTCTTATAGGTGCACACGTGTTGTTGGTAATTCGATTAGGAAATGTAAATTTTTTTATCTATTGAGAAATAAAAGCTAGTAATCTATTGTTTAAGTTTAAAACGTTGTTGTTGAAAGTGTAAATAGGCGCGGCTTGTATCTTTAATTTTTTAATAGCATCACTTATACTACTACAAACACGTATACATCTATAATCGTTACATCAATAATTCATGCTGTTGAATGGGTAAAAGTCATGCGGAGGAATCTTCAACGATTTTTTACCATAAAACACATGAGAATATTCAGATCCGCATCTCTTTTGTTTAAGAAAAAAGCTGGCGTTCAATGCCAAATAGACAAGAAAATTAAAAATAAAATGCAGTCGTGCTGAAGATTGAGAATTGTTATTATTCTTGAGCAATTTCAATGGGACTCAAGGATTTGAAGCAGCATGCGGAAACGAAGTAACTCTTGGGAAAAAATCATAATAATGTGTATGTTTGGCTCAAATTAGTTGCGGTTTAGAAATTGAAAAAATAAATAAATAAATGAGATTGTTGGAGATAAATGCAATGAGGTTGAATTATGGGATGTTCTTTGTTTTCATGGATTAACATTTTTATTACAATTATTAATATTAATAGAAGATTGGACAAGTGAAAATTGCAGTTTTTTTTTCTTAAACTGACATTTTAAATTTTTAGTGTTAAGGCTAGCGTTTAGATATATATATGTCATATAGAGAACATGCCGCCGATTTAGTCAAAGTTTGGAATAGAATGGAAGCAAATATTTTCATGAAATAAAAATACTCGAAAGTAGATACTTTTCTTCAGGGTGTGGGGGTGCTTTGAACTTGGATGTAAATTCTGCTTTGCTGATATATATGATCGAAACTTACAAAAACGATCAGTAAATAATTAGAGCAGTTTTGATCATTTTCCAAACTAAGTTTAAGAAAAACGGAAGACTCAATTAAGCCAATGTTTTGTATACATAATTGTCATATTAAGGACAAGGGTCTAAGCTATTTTTTGTTGGATTATATATAATAGCTTTGTTGATATACATAAATGAAACTTACGTAAAAAATGTGCATTTTTTCAGCGCTCAATTACACTCAATTTTCTTGAGATCTACTCATTGATTCCTAACCAAAATAGCTTAGACCCCAGTCCTTGATATAGCAATTATGTATACAAAACATTGGCTTGATTGAATCAATTGTTTTTCTTAAACTTAGATTGTAAAATGACTAGAACTGTTCTAATAATTTTTAGTCGTTTTCGTAAGTTTCATTCGTTTTTATCACCAAGCTAAATTCATATTTGAGTTCAAAATACCCTCACATCCTGGAAAAAGTATCTACTTTGAAGTATTTTTTAATTCATAAAAATATTTGCTTCCGTTCATTCAAAACTTTGACTAAATCGACGGCATGTAGAGAATATGACATACATATCTAAACGCCCGCCTTAAGATTGCAGACAAAAATATATCAAATTTCTAAGTTGAACGCTTTATATTTTTCGTTATTTTGACTAAAATTTTCAATTTTGATGATTCAAATGAAACTACACATATCCATGGTTTTCGCATCGGAAAAAATCTTTATTTTTTTTCATAATAACAGTAACTCGTGTTTGAATAAAAAAAAATAAAAATTTTCTTAAACAAATCCACAAAATATATATTTTTTAATCTTGTACCTGTTGGCTTGGTATTCAAATGAGATAGAAAATTTAGTTTTAAAAAATGAGCTTCAATCCATGGAACTATTTTAAGAATTCTCTGACTAATGTAAGAAAAAAATAGTTTTGGTTGTTTCAATTCACAAAAAATCTTTGCAATGCCGTGGGTGGTGGGTGGAACGACCAAATCATAAGTTGTGAACAAAACTTTAGAATGAATTTCGTACACTCCTCATATTATGAACAATTCATTAAAATTATATGTTATTGTTTGAACTGATGAGTTTCCATAAATTATTTATGATCAAATTGATTTCTTCTCTTCGCTCTTCCAAATATTATAATTTAGTTAATTCAAATGGAACCATAATTAAGCACTTGAAAGAAAATCAATTGATTTATCTTTTAATTCTCTCAAAAAAAAAGAACTAATTGATCATTATTTTTTATCTTTCAAATGTTGTGCATATTTTCATAAAAATAAATATTTATATTCTCAATGTCCTACATAATTTTTTCAAAAGTAATTGAGATTTTTCGGGTCGGTAGCTTCACACTTTTTATCAAAAGAAAAAAATAACTATCGCACATTTAACCTTTCAAAGTTGCAATTATTTAAATACAATAATAGCTGGATATTCACAGCTGTGTTTTTCTCTTAGTCATGGATTTTTTCAATTGCTTAATTAGGAAATAATTAAGTAGCAATTATCAGTCATTTAAGTTTGCATCTTTTCTTTTAATGAGGTGTCAGAAACTTGATTAATCATTAATTTGTTTGCGTTGGTTGCAGTTGCAGAAGATCGAATTGTAGGTGGCATGATTATAATAGTCAACGGAATAATTGAAAATAATTAAAACACAATACATTATAAAAAAAAAAGAATCATGCCGTTCAATTTAGTATTGAAAGTGTGACGTTTAAATAACTACAAAAAAAATTGACAAATTAGTAGACTAAAAAAAATTGGATTGTTTATATGATTGGGTTTAGGAAAATGGATCTTCATTAAAGAAATTCAAAGATACAATAAAAATATTTAAGTTGCCACATCCTGGACGGCGACTAGAGGATATCATTCAATTTTTCACACTGAAAAGCAAATAATCAAAACGATTTAGCAGGTAGTTATCATTTTATGAAACATAATACAAATTTCTGTTAACTTCCATAAAAAGTTGAACATGACTAATTGCATCATTAAAATAAAATTCATGAAATTTGCTACGGACCACCACAGAGCAATCTGTTCCAACGACAAACTGAACAGATGTTCCATTGCGATATTCTGTATACAAACAATCCAACATTTTTCTCTGCCAATTTTGAAACGATTCATAATAAAATCATTTATAATTCTTTAACTGCACTGAATACATATTCATAAAATGATCAACTTCCTCAAAAGAAAGTAAAAGTATATTAACGGTATAATTTTCGGTAATGAAACCGTGTTAAAAAAGTAAAAGTAATAATATTGAAAACCGTTTACTCGGATATTTTGAGATACCTATCATCGAAACAAATTTTTAGGACACTGTTAAGTAATTATTATGAGAAGTATCATTGACGCAACAATATCGAAAAATGGTTAATTATCAATGAGAAAATATTTTTAATAGCTTCGAATTTCAAGGAATTTTTTTTTATATCAGCAGGAGTTTATGGATTAATCAATCTGATTCGTTATCTTTTTATTAAATTTAAATTTCTAATTCGTTTGCCGAATTAAAGATAATAAATCAGTAACAATGGTAAAAATAATATTGCAATTAGTGTTATATAAGAAACTTTCTTTTATAAAAATTAATAATGATTATTGCAAAAATCCAATTGTCTAATTGTAAGAGTGGAAATATAATATTAAATGTATGGTATTTATAAATCACTCTGTTTGTGTAGTTATTTAGACTTTAATTAATCCACAACGAACATTTTTATTATATAGCTGTAATAAACTAGTGAGTAATCAACAACAAAAGCACTATTAACATCATATACGAGTACAATTACTATGTAAAATAATTTCTCCACTTTTATTTAAATGAGTTTCCATCCCATTTCTCGTAAACATTTACATGTTTTATAACTCATTTCGTAATTTATTTGGAAATTACGTTTGCATCAAATTTGAATGCATTTTCTGATAGTATTTATCTCCACAGGTATACATCACAAATTGAAACAAACAATGTTTCATTTATTGAATAATTTGCCCTAAAAAAGTTTTAACAGCAAAATGCAGGAACTTTGATAATCTTAATGAATCGTAGATATTTGATGCAACTACATTACTTAAACGTTTTAAAAAATATGGAAATAATTACAAAAGGTGGTTTTAACAGTTCATTTCAAACAGAACAGGAGATATCACAAAAATCAACTACTGCGGGGTATAATGTGGCACAAAATCCGGATTGAATTTTTTTATAACAAAACGTTTTCAGTTTAGAACACAAAATGATAAAAATTAGTCTTGTAAAATTAGTACAGGATAAGAGCTCCCCAAAAAATTTAGATATTAATTCTCCCATTTTAACAGTTTTTTGAGCTTTGGTAATTCATTTGTTAATGGCGCAGATTTCGAGCTGAACTTATTCTTTACTGTTCAGAACTTTGGAAGTTTTTTTTTCAAGATTCAGTATGAAAAATTTTGTTTGAAAATATACAGGGCCATTTACAAAGACTGGCCTATTAGAAGTTTACAAAGAACACGTATTTCAATCGAACTGAAATTTTGCATATAGGGGTTTTTGAATATGTTCTATCGAAGTAAAACAATGGCGACTTCCCCTTATACCGGCCGTCAAAACTAACTTTATTATTTTAAGTGAAACATTCTGTATATTTTGAATTCCTTGATAAATGTTAGTTTAGTATTAATAGCCACTTAGGACATCTAAAATCAATAGTTTTTGAGTTATTCATGTTAAAAAAAAATGTATCTGCAGTGCTGAAAAAAAAAATAAAAATTGTTCAAAAACTTAAGCTGGAAGTCAATTGTTTTAGCATTCATGAATAACACTATTAATTGCACCACTGCATATTCATCTGTTTTCAATATTTGTCAAAGCTAAGAATTTTCAATCATGGGTAACTTGATTTTTTCAAATGGAATGACATAGCAATTGTTTCACTAACAAGAGATAACTGATAACTGTCAATGCAATTATTTGCAAATATCCCAAAAATTTTTGGCAAAATATTATATCAAATGAAAGAGAATCAAATTCTGAATGCGTGAGTAGAACAATCGCTACATCGTTCCATTTGAAAAAATCAAGTTATCTTTGATTGAATATTATTAACTTTAAAAATCGTTATTGTGATAGATATAAAAAACAAATGAGTATGGCAATTGATAGAGTCATTCTTGGTCTATAAAACACTGAGAACAGTTAACTTTCAGCTTACTTTATTTTTGAACATTTTTCATTTTTCTTGACCTCTTCAGGAGTTAAATTGTGGAGATAACGTGACTAACTCAAACACTATGGATTTTATATGCCCTAAGTGGTTATTAAACCTAAACCAAAATTTAACAAAGAATTCAAACAGTAATATATAGAATGTTCTATTTAAAATAACAAAGTTAGTGCCGCCTTCCGGTATAAGCGAAAGTGCAACAAAGTCGCCATTATTTTACTTCGATAGAACATATTCAAAAACCCCTATATGCATTTCAGTTCGATTGAAATACGTATTCCTTATAAACTTCTAATAAGGCAGTCTTCATAAATGACCGTGCATGAAACTCCCTACGAATTTTATTTTCACTGGTTTTAAAAGATTTATTTTCACACTTCAATGAAACAAACTACAGAGTGTCTCAACGATAGACCAATTTCACAAAATAATTTAGTTAAATTATAACAAAAAGTAAAAGGAATCGACCAATAAAAATTTAATGTAATTGAGATTAAGAACTACATGCAAAAGATTCGTAGTGTTCAGTTTAAAGTAAAATAAGTTTATATTATTTCTGTGAATAATTTCATTGTCGAAATTGATGTCTACAACTTCTGCCTAAAAGATTAAATTTGTACGTTTTAAAATGGATTTTGTTACATCGTTGGGACATTCTAAATAATTTGATGGAGCCAATCAATGTGATAATTGGAAAATATTTCTTCAGAACCAGATGAAAAAACTGGGTAAAAGTGGGCGATTGTTTTTATAAAATGCATCAGTCGTCGGTGTTAAGTCGTTCAACTTCTCTATAGTTCTGATACACATCCCTAAGGTTTTTATCTGTTTATTATTTGTAATAATATCGTGGATGGAAGTTCAACGATTAAACATATTTAATAGTTTTGAGGAAATTGAGATGTTAATCAGATTATTTTAGAAAACATATCCTTAGGAGTCCGTTAACCCTTCAAGAAGTAGGTATACAAAAAAATAAACTGTTGTTAAATTTGCGGTATAACGTTTCAAGGGTTGTGAAAAAACAACTAGACCTGACCTAGCCCAAACCAGCTTACGTATTAAAGGGGTAGTTTATAAAAAGTGGGCTAGATCAAGATACTTATCTAAATGTGTGGAATTTTTCTGTAGCAGAATAGAAAAAAATTATAACCCAGCTGTTGTTTACATAATCCATTAAAAATAAATAAGTCATCCATTAGAAAAATTAATTCTGCGAACATGCTAATGACTTGTAATTGGTAAATATTCTAAAAATTTGCTTTCGACTTGGAAAGATTTAAAATTGAACTAATCCTTGTACAAAGAGGAAGAAAGTTTAAAAAAAGATCCGTTCCCACAAAGAAAGTCGTACTTTTACAAACAAGTTGCCATTTACAACAAAAACCTGAAATCCTTATTTTATTTCTGTGTTTGTAAGCGCTAGTAAATACTTAATTAAAAAAAAAATGTAGATAGAATGATTCACGGTAAGATTGTGTTCGCCAATGATCATACCAAGTTGCACCATGTGCAAATTACAAAAATGTTGAAATAATTAATTCAACATTAATATAAAAATACTCAATTACAATAATAAGAAAATTAACGGAGAACTGTAATTCCGATTTTGAAATCGATTGCACTAAATCGTCGTAATTCAATGGCGTAACATAAATTTAAACTTTTATTTAATTAAAACAAAATACCAGACATAATTACGATTATTTTCATTAAAAGGCAAGTGAGATTCACAAACAGGGATTTGTTTTTATTTACCCTGTCTACCAACCAATCAATCGTCTGAATTAAATACCCGATAAATATTAACAATGAGCAAATATGTAAAAAAAATAAGCTGCAGTTCTTTAAAATTTTTAATACGACCGGGGATAAAATAATTTGTGTGGAACATAAAAGGTGTCATTTTACCCTACAGACAGCCGTTAGTTGTCCACAAAGAATCAAACTACCCTGTGAATTCCCCAGCCTCTCACCCCTTATTACCTGTTAATTTCGGCCGGAAGTCAATCAAATTATTACTGGCATAAGTCTTCTTAACTTCCGAAATTACACGAGGTCTGTTATAGTCTCTATATGGCGCTGCTACTAGCATTGTTTTAATTTTTGTTTTTTAAACACTTTTGCACTTGTCACTTGATTTTGCCATTTCTGTTATATCGGTATGTGTTTAACTTTCACGATTTGTACTCGCGCGCGCTATGACGATGACTAAAACAGCTGCCTGCCGTCAATATCCCAAGGCATTCTGATTATGAGTGGGACATTGCTTGAGTCGTTGGACCGGAGTTCGCCCCTCTCTGCGGAGTTTAGATAAGGGGCTGTTTATTGTCTGGTGACGATTTATTGCATTGAAGAAGTGATGGGACGGAATCAAGTCATACGTATTTTGAATTTTTTTCTCAGAGTTGAATTGGTGGGAAATGTAATACTCATTTATTTGTCTTTTTGATGATAGTTTAATTTTTTTGCTGATTAATTTAATTGTATTTCGGTAATTTCTTGTTTAACAAGGCCAGTATCACAGCCTCGAACTAGTATAAAAATAACATTTATTTTGATTTTTTAACGTAAGAAATGATATATGGAAAATGTTTGTTGTAACAGAATTTATTCAAAACTGATTGAGTTTTTCAAAAACCTCATTAAATTTTTTAAATATTTTATCGTAATAGGCAACCAACTATACATCTCAATCAAAAATTAATTTTTTGGATTTTTAACGAAAATGTGTTTAACATTTTTTTTTAAACTTTTGTATAAATGATCTATTATATTTTAACATTTTTCTTAAATGAAACATGTCATTATCATGTGATTTCAGGTAAATGACTTATTATGGGAACAACCGTCTAAAAATTTGGTAGTAATGAACTGAAGATTTTTAATGTTAGACAGGTCGTTGAGGGCTTTGAACGATAAATGACAGTTTCAGTTTTCTTTTAAATTATTAATTATTATTGACATAAGCGATGGCACGACGAGATCGTTTACATTGAAAGTAAGTTAAGTAAGTTAAGTTTAAGTTCAAAATAAATAAAAAATTGTGTTAATTAAATTTAGTTGCAAAAAATTTGAATTTTTTGAAAATGCTGTATGATTTTTCCTGAATTATTCTCCAAATTGGCCTAGAGTAGTAAGCTGCGGTGTCCGAGTGGTTAAGGAGATGGACTTGAAATCCATTGGGTTCTGCCCGCACAGGTTCGAATCCTGTCCGCAGCGTGACTTTTTTTTCAGTTGTCAACAATTTTGCTAAAGTAATTATTTGATGGAAACCAATTTAGATTTTTTTTTCAACGCTTGAGGCAAAAGAAGCGTTTTATTTGACTGCTCAACCTAGTCAAAAGTGTGTTAAAATGGAGATCAACAAATAGCTCATTGAACATTAAATGAATTAGCAAATATTTTTGAATTTTTGCTTTTATGACAACTCATTTTAGTGAGTTTTGATATTTCAAACCGTCAAAAAGCAATTTTAAAAAACAAAATTAAGTAAAGTTCAGTGGTTCCAAGTGGAGGGTTTTTCCTGAAAAGCAAAGTCTTCATTTCTACAAATGGTAAATTTAGTTAAAAGAAAATAAAAACGTCTGGAGAGGGTATTGAGTCACGGTCGATGGTTTCAATAACAAATCACACACACCAGTTATGGTATTTTAAAAGACACGTTCCATAATTCACAAATTATGGCACGAGTTTATGTTTACAGAACAAGCAGCGAAGCGAAGTTTTATTTTATCATATTTAAATTGGTTAAACATTTTCAGCGTTACATTTATTATTTTTGCATAAAAATAAAAAAGGTAACTGAAACAAAAATAAAAGACAAGAACTTTTTGAAAATAGAAGTGAAATCATTCGTCAGAAACAGTAAAATAATAATATATAGTCCAGTTGGGGCATTTTTTTATGTTAAGAAACTTACTAAAATGTTGAGTAGATTTTTTTCACGCACAAGTGATACATCATAAATTTTGTGACTGTTTTTCTTTTTGAAATCATTACACAAAATATTGGCGCTGTAAAAGACGATTAGATTTAGTAGATTAAAAAATAACATGATATAGGCAGACATTAATACACACCCTTTTAAAATAAAGTATAACTTATAAATTTTTAAAAAGAATAATTGATATAAAAAACTGCGTGAACATTAAGAAATAGAAACAATTACAAGAAAAAAATCAATTTTTGATTTCTATGGGAGTGTTAAAAATCTTGCAAAACGACTTGTCAAATATCTTTTCTTGATTAATTTATATTATTTGAAAAATTCAATTTTTTAGTTCTAGTTTCATAAAGAAACTAATGAATTTATAACGAAGATGTTAATCACGACCATATTAAGTTTAAGTATTGTAGAGAGCAATAAATTTCAAATAATCTTCTAAAAAAAACAGGCATTATAAACACTATAAATAAATTTAATTTTGGACTTTAATTAGCTTGTATGTAGACTCCCACTATTCCATAAAATCGCTTTAAAACTCAGCCAAAAATTCCGTTTTTGTTTTAAATGTTAAATTGTAATTCATTTAAAAATATCCTCAAGTTTGAAAACATTGAGTTATCATCACAGTTTTTCTTGCTTTCTTGTTGAAAACGTCACATTTAAACTTAATGACGTCATGACTGCAGGGGTAGAGCGTCACGTGATGTACCGCCCCCGCAAAACTGCCGGTATTGAATTTGTCCTGTGGGAATCTTTGACGGCGTTGGAAATATCCACTCTCTCGTAACCTTTACGATTTATTTTTGTTTATCGCAAGAGTTGTTTCAAATAGACTGAATACATGACTGAATTCGATCTAGGTCAGATGAATTAGGTCAGAGTTGGGGTTGAAATTTTATTTTGAATACATTATGATTGATACTGAATGATCAAATATGAAAAGCGTTCTTTTAATAGTTTAAAAAATGGAAAATTTGCTTGATGGACATTTTTCAAATTTCAGCTATTTTTTGAAAAAAAATCTGTTAATTTTTATTCACTATTGTTGTAACACATGAAACAAAAAAAACAATATACTTATTAATCGTTTTTTTTCATTACCAAAATTTTTTTTAGAATGTTTGTGAGTCAAATGATAATGTTATCAATCGATACAAAGTAATTCTTTTTATTATTCGTGGATTGTAATAAAACACATTACATGTAAGAATGTAATTTGTTATGTGATTTTAAGAAATTAATCAAGTTTTGAATGATTGATCGCTCAGAGTAATTTACTTGTGTGAATGAAATTTTGGTCTAATTGATCTGCCGATAATTTAATTCCGGTATGAAGTTCATTATCGACATTGATAGAGAAGGCTTTTGAAATTATGTAGGTGCATGCATTATTGTTAGATTAAATATTGTTTCTTTTTTTTTTTTGTACATATATAAGAAGTGATTTGGCTTAATCAAATTTTTGATGCAACCAACATTACATACAATTCAAATTTATAATGAGTAAAATATCTACAGTGTGAATCTAAAATTTGGTTAAGCTCCATATTCCTCATAAATCACTCTTTATAGTTTTTTTTTCTTATTAATAGATGATGCAATCTCACTCAAACCATATCTTTTTAGTAAAAGATTTACTCAACTTTTTTTCCAGTTTTATTCTTTGAAGTTAATGAAGATTAACTTTGCATCTAGCCTCATTCTTGCACAAAATCTTTTCTATTTTGTTTTATACAGCTATAATTCACGGAAAGTCAACATAAGACAAACAAAACACGTCGAATGGAGGCAATTCAAACAATGCCTTTTGTTCTTCTAGCTACATGTGTGAGGCGGAGATCACAGCTTTATCCGAGCTATAATTTTTTCACGAAGGTTAATAAATTAATAGCAAGGAATCGTGAACACTTTTCAATGGGCTGAAAGTAAACAAAATGTATAACAGAACAAAAGGGAATGCATTTCTAAAACTTTAGTTAAAAAGGGTGGCTTTTAAGTTTTTTTTAACATGTTGAAGAGTAAGTAAACAATTGTAAAATGTCTGAGTATTTCAGAACGAAGTTCGGCAAACTTTTGAACTGAAATGAACTTTCATAATTAGGTATTAAAAGTTTTCAAAGTTGTAAGGGTCGAAACTTGTACATTTTTATTTAAAGAGGATAGAGCTGATTTCATACAAAAAAAATGTAAAGAGTAAAGTATTGGACTTATCTAGTTTGAAAAAGAATTTGACACACAAAATTATTTTCGAAACGAAAAGTTTTTTTGAAGACTATTTTACATCTGCACTTTCCAAGCCCTTGAACGACTAATTTCATAGTGATAATAGAATTCGGAAAATCCATGCCTGAAAATTTATCGAAAAAACATTTTGTAATAGTCATATAAAAACGCTTTTCTAGTACAAAGCATTGAAAAAGTAAAATCTACCGAAAAATTACATGTTTACGTCTACACGCAATTTCATTGATTAAGTCAAAATCAATTTTCTTGATTAATGAAATAAAGTTTGTTCATATAACATTAGAAGTAAAAACAAAACACATACTAGTTTTTTATTCATATCTATTTTTTCACTCAAATTTTAAAATTAGAAATAATATCAATTTTTTATAGAACTATCAACAAATTTTTCACTAGAAAAACACGTAAAAATTAAAAATTAATTGTATGTGCTATCTGTGAGACTTAGATCATAAAATTACAATTATTCTCTAATTTTATGAAATATAACATGCATTTATTTATATATCTTCACTGGGATAGAAGCCAGATAATTTCATTTCAGAACTTTTAAAACAAACTTCATATATTCTATAGTGTTATCGTATTAGAAAGTTGAGAACTTTCAGACCAAAACTTATAAATCCTTACCTTAAAAATAGAGTAAAAAAAAAATTGAGAATTCTATAATAATTCAGACAACATTGAAGAAAACTTTCATTTCATTAAAAGTATTGTTGTAAAATACGAAAGTTAAGGAATTTTCAAACGCTCAGGAAACTGGAGATGCATTAATAATTTAAAGGATTACAAAAGCTTAGCTTTTAGATTAAAATTATTTATGAGCGTTTCGTTTAAAACGTTAATAAAATATGTTGCTTAACTTTAGTCAAAAATTAAGAAGATGTAATATATTTGTATTTGAATGTTACGCACGTATTAAATGTTTATTTCATTATAATTGTATGTTATGTATAATTTGGTGATCATGTGATAAAGCTTTGAAATGTGCGTGTTGGAAATAATGTGTGTTCTTATAGCAAGGATTAGGTATTCTATTTTTTAAATTCTTTTCAAATTTATAGCTTAAGTAAATACCTCATTTTTTATTAAAATAGTTTTTGATGCATTTAGGAAAAATAGTTGCTCCATGTCCCATACATATTTCGGTATAATTTTTTTTACTAAATTCCTTTATTTAACATAGTCTCAGACTTCAAACAATCTATATTCTTTCAATCAACATTTACTTATGTCTAGGATGACTTGTTTGTGTTTACATAAATCAGTCCAGGACAAACTTTATGCTTTTGTTTTGATCTCAGACCTAAGACGAGACGACATAAAGAAAATGATTTTTTACTAAATTAAGACAAAGAATTGTTACCTCAATATTTTTGTTAGTAAATAAATGTTTTCCTGTTCAAAATGTTTGAAACTATTTTTGCTTGGGTTTTATTTTAAAGACTTTATTAGATTTTTTTTGTATATAGTCACATTATATGAATTTATGATTGTCTGTCATCTCTACAATGTACAAGATAAAGATTTATTTCTAATTTCACTTTCTTTAATGTGTGCTTACATTGAAAATCATTTATTTGATTATAAGTAAAAACTAGCAAATCTACGCGATGACTCTATTCACACCTGTATTAAAAACTGAATTTTTTTGATAAATACCCATTAGTTTTTTAGATTCTTCAATTTTAATCTTCTTAGAATGATTTGAATTTTTTTTTTCCTTTCAAATATAAAATCGATCCGTGCAAAAATTGCTTCCATAATTTTAATAAAGCCATTTGCTCATAGCACAATGACGCACTAGTTCCAATAAAAACAAGCATGTCATACCTTCACTCTTCAATATAATTGTCCTCGAAATCTCCCAATCATATACAGAGTGAAGTTCTAAAGAAAAAATATACATGCTGTTTCTCCTAAATATCACATTAGAAGTTTCTTAAATTCTATCGAAGATATTTAAATGAGAATTTATATATAACTTGAATGAGTCAAATCCTATTCAATTAAAATATTTTCCAAATGGTGGCACTTTCGTTTATACCGGAAGTCGTTATTAACTTTGTTATTTTAATTGGAAACCTATATTTTTTTATTGTTTAAGCAATTTTATGCAAGTTTATAAAAAAAATTTTTTGAAATTTTTTATATATTCACACCTGTCTGGTGTAATTATCATTAGAAAAAAAAATTACAAATTTCTTCTTTACAATATTCATGTGGATAATCGACCTTAATCAAATCTAGATTTGATAAATTTATTCCACATTTATAGGAGAATGTGTCAAAATTGTGAGCAGAACTTGCCGTCCGTTTAACGAAAGACAAAAAATAAAATTTATCAAATCAGAGAAATTTTTTTTAAGCAAAATTTTAGTTTCAATGTGTTTTGTTTAGTGATGGATATTGCTTGAAAAAATTTTCGGATTTACTCATTTCCATAACAACTTTGCTATATATTCTGTCAGCCGAAGCAATGCAGTGGCAGTTAGATGTCACCTGCACGATTACAAAAAAGCGTTTCTATTGGTTGGTACTCATTCTACTTTTCACTGACCAAAAATAAATGGAGTAACACTGGTTGCATAGATTTACAAATATTTGAGTTGGAGTCAATTAATATTTAAAAACAAACATCATCTAAACATTAAACGACAGAAACCTAATGTGTTAATAATTTTTATGTATATGCAATTATAAGTTGATTAAATAAAAGTCTAAAAAGCAAATTTAAAGCATATACAATAGGCAACCCAAAAAACAATAAACACTAATTATAATTATACCAAAAGCATGATCCGATTTTTCTCATTCAAATGCTATACTAATATTTTCAACTTATTGAAAATAACAGAGATATTAATTTTTAAAGAAGATCAAACTTCAAATTCCTCGAAAACGGTATGAAGAAGGCCACCAATTAAAAAATATTTCCATTGAGTAGGATTTGACCCATTATGGTTATGTATAAATTGTTATTTGATTATTTTTGATAGAACTTAAGAAACTTCTAATGGGACGTTTAGTTGAAACAGCCTGTATAGTGTAAAAAACTTTTTGAAAATATTGATCAAAAAAGACAGAATATTGTTTTCTGGTTGCACCTTTTAGATTGAATCCAATCATAAAAATTCAAGAAATCTGGTAGCTTTCAATCCTAAAAACACATGCAGGTATTAAGTAGATTTTCGTGCATAAATCAACCATAATTTAAGTCTGATTCTGACCGAAAAAATTTTGAGAACATGCATTAACATTATTGATTGCTACTCTTGGCCACTTATCTCTTTCTATGAAAATAATAATTTCTTTTTCTTATTTATAGCCTTTTTAATTGCATGTCATTGATTCCTTTTATTTTTCGATTAAACTGGCAATTCATTTTGTAACTTCCCTGTGTATATGTATAAAGAAATACATATCTGCAACCCGCGCATGTCTATCGCCTTTTGCGTTGCCTATTGAGCGACGAGCTGCAGTGTACGGTGAGCGTCGCGACGTCCGCGTCGTCACCTTTTGCTCGCGGACGGTGGGCGTTCCGACGGCAATGTGCACGACAATACAACTATCCGTCTCAAACGCACCCCCTGAACGAGGCTCTTCTGTCGCCCTCTTGGCGCCCATTCTGTGCCAAATTTAAAACATAAACCATCTTTCGATCTCTCTTTTCTAGTCGACATTTTTTTACAGGTAAAAACATTTTTTGAGTGAAATGGTAGGAGTGCTGATGAGTGCGTTTATGTGAATTTGTGTGTTTTGAGCTATTGTTGCAACATTTGATAATAATTGATGATGTGTAGTTTTTATTTTATTCATTGATTAGGTTTTGAGTAATGGGAATTATTTAAATTCTCGAAAAATTGCACAATGCTGAAGTAATTGTGGTTGATGGCTGAACACAAAGAACAAAGATTGACTTCTATGAATTTTTATTGAAATATGAATCTTATGTAGAGCTAACAAAATTAACTCGTGATAAAGATAATTTTTAAAATTTTGGTACAATTTTTAATACATTTTTTTCTAATTTTAAAATTAAAATAAAACAATTATGAGGGGTGGTTTGAGTGATCTGTACCTTTCTGCGGTTTTTTGATTATTTGCTATTTTTTGATTTTCTGTAGATTTTTGATCATTTGAAATCCTTTAATTTTTTGATATTATGCGATTTCTTCTTATAATTTGAGATTCTTTAATTTTTTGCAACTCCTTGAGATTATTTGTTCTTTGATTTATACTGAGATTCGATTCTTCGAGGTTCTTTAAGTTTTTTTGATTTGTTTATATATTTTGATATTTTTTGATTTTTTATAACTCTTTGAGATTCTCCCAAACTCTTTAAAATTTATTGAAGTTGTTTGATACTTTGCGATTTTTTGATCATTTGCTATTTTTTGAGTTTCTGTAGATTTTTGATCATTTGAATTCCTATAATTTTTTGATATTATATTTCTATGAATTTTTATTGAAATATGAATCTTATGTAGAGCTAACAAAATTAACTTGTGATAAAGATCATTTTTAAAATTTTGCTACAATTTTTAATACATTTTTTTCTAATTTTAAAATTTTTGGAAATCTGTAATCAAAAAACAAAAAGCAATTATGAAGGGTGGTTTGAAACGATCTGTACCTTTCTGCTAAAAATAGTAAACATTTTTTTAATACACAACCGATAAATTTTTGTACGTTTTCCTCATAATGGTGGTTTGTGAATGAATTGTTAGAAAGGGAAAATGTAAGGAGGTTTTTTTTTTTATTTCATTTATCATATTTACTGCTCTTAAGTTATCAAAAACTAAAGAAGTTGTTGTGTATGAAATAGAAGAGTTTACTATCTATTTGAAAGTGTGGGAACAAAATATGTATTGGTTTTCAAAAGTGGTGAAAAACATGTCTTAAATATGTAAATTGGATGTCCAGACATATGAAGACGTTAAGAGTACTAGATAACGTGTCATTGTTAACACCAAAGAGTCAAATTTTTTTCAATTTTCAATTTTTCCACTGGTCTAAGATTATGACTTTTGCATGATAATGAAAAAAAAAAGTTTTGCTCTATATTCAAATGATCGTTTAGATGATTGTGTTTATTAATTACTTATTAATGTAAAGCAGTTGTTTATTGCATGTTACACAATACATAAATAGCTATTCGATAGAAATAATGAGCTAATCGTAAATATCGTCCGCTCGATTTGGTCAATAGAAATACGTTTCAGTTTATCGCACAAACAAAAAAACAATAAGGAACATGCGTATTAACTATTTTTACTATAATTCATTAGATATATAAGTCGAAAATTCACGATCAGAGCTTAATAATAGTATTTTTTTTTATTTAAATTATTTAAATTTAAATTTATTTAAAGTATTAATTTTCAACAACCTTAAACAAATTTAATAGCTAATATACATGAAAAATAAGCATCTAGTAATTTTTCATCCATATGATTTTCATTCATTTAACATTTGAGAAAGAAGATACAGCAAATAAGTTACTCTATTATGAGTTTAATATTTTTACAGAATCTGATGCCTAAGAATGTGGAAATGTGAATTCGTCGTGACGTTGTTCAATAACATTAACAAAATTTATTGTAAATAAAACTTGGGTAAAAATGTTTATGAGTTTTTTCAATTGGAAAACATGCAACTGTTCGTGGTTTCCTGTTTTCATTTTTTTTATTAACTTAAAAAAATTATTTTTAAGTTAGAATAATTTTATATTTTGTTTTTCAAATTTCATTTAATAGATTCAAAAGTAAGAAAGAAGTAGACACAATTTCTCTAAATCTAATCATGATACGATTCTCTTTTATCACGAGTGTGCCTAGGTGCTAACTGAATTCAACAGAATCCTCGAAATCTCAAATTAGCTGAAAGCAAAAATAACCATCAAAATAACATCAATCAAAATTTGAATAAATTGGAAAATTCTATTGCATTTCAATTAGATTGCAATTGCAATTAGATATGGAATTGTTATTGTTTGAGACATAAGTTTATAATAAAATTTATTTTGCTCATATACTGTGTCATCATTAAAACCGGCTCCATATGGAAATTTTTTTTATAATGAAATTTGGTTGAAATTTGATTCAGGGATCAGTTTTTGCTTCAAATTAGATAAGAAATAACAACAGCAAACGTGGTTAAGCGGTGTTCGTTTATCAGCAAATTTAACATTTCTTGTAGGGAGTATTTCAAAATAGCATTTCCAGACGGAATTTTGGAAAATGTTGTTTGTAATGCAATTTAATGCACATGTGCAGGATTTGAAGAACCTAGTTTAAAGTTGATATTTTAGACGTTTTTCGTAAATAATTCTTTTCTCACAATATTAAAGTTTACCAAACTGCTATAAATTGGTTTATTTTCAAATTGTCTATTGTTACAAACTACTTCCATAATAGAAACTTTTTGTTCTTCAATTTTTTAAAATTTGAATTTTAGTCACAAAATAAATTGAGATGAACGATGTAATAACCTTAACGTTCTTTCAATAATATTTGACTGCAAAACATTTTCCATCATAAAATCAATCTAGAATTATAGGAACCCTGCCAGAAATGACAGTAAGTTAAATAGATTTCAGTTTTCAGATCTTTTTTGAACATTTACCAATCACAAAAAATTGTTTTCAGATATGGTCTTAAAACTTAGATGTTATTGGATCAATGTCTGATTTGACAGTTTTTTCATAATCTTACATAAATTTAATACTGAAAGATATACATCTAAACTTTTTCGAATGTTAAAATAACTAGAACTTTGCACCGATCATATCAATTTTTTCATGACTAAATTAAAAAAATTTTTAATTATTAAATAAACTAATTTATACAAATTGGTTGAAATTTGAATTTGTAAAAGAATTATTTAACAAAATGCCTAAAATGTCAATTTTACGCTGGGATTTTTTAAATTTTGCACACATGCATAAAATTGCATTAGAAACAACTTTTCCATAAATTTTTCCAAATTCAGCCTAGGAATGCCAGTTCCAGCCATTCACTGCAAGAAATGTTAAATTTGCTGACAAACAAATACCGCTTAATTACGTTTGTTGTTGTCATTTCAAATTTTAAGTAAACTTTATATTAAAAAATTTTTCCATACGGAGCTGATTTTAATGGTGACACTATAGATTGTTTGTCATACAATCCACAGTTGAATGGTCTCATGAGAGCGAAATTGCCATTCCAAACGTGTTGAAAAATATATTTTTTTATACTATAACATTAGAAATGAGATTGTAAATTAAAAGCAATTTTTTTCACAATTAGTCATCTAGATAATTGTAACTTCTATTAGTTTCCTAGTAAACTTATAATAATTTTTTGATTGTTTATGAGGTATTCAAAAAGTAAGTGATATTTTTCTAATTTTAAGATTGGAAACTTCTCATTTTTTGACCCTTGAAAAATAATACTAATTTTTGGTTATAATGTATAATTTTAATAATATTATAAAGTTTTCAAGACTTTTAAATGTATTAAAATTAATAGAGCTGGAGCAGATTCATTGGATAAGTGAGTTCAAGAAAAAAAAATAGGTTTTCAATGGAAGTTTATAAAAAAGTTAATAAGTCAACACGACAAAGAACTTTTTTTTAATAAAGTCTATCATTGGTTTCTCTTCCTTTAATAAACTAGTTTCTGAATAAAGTCTATTATTTCATTGTTAACCTACCATTTTCTGTTTAAATTGGTAAATGGGTGCGGTTTTTAGTCTATAATTGAATTCTTGAATACATTTTTTCATGAAAATTTTATAATACACATAAAAGAAACATGCGATTTTTTTATCTGCTTAGTCACAAGTGACTCAAACAAAAACATTAAGTTTATAACTGTCATAAAATTAATATGGCTATTTTACAAGATTTTCAAGCCATTTGTCAATTTTTTATTCTATTCTTACTAATTATAATCAATCATTCAATCACGCACTACTATTAATCTCAAATTCACCCTAAAAACTGCCGTCCTTGACATACTTCATTACGAAAAACGTCTGTCTTCTATCAAACTTGCAAATTTTTTACAAAGCTTTATCGACAATCGATAAACCCCGCTCAGAGTAATTTACTATTTCAAATTAGTTATTATTTTTTTACAAAAAATGTATTGTTATCAAAATGGAAAACCATGATTGTATCATCTTTTTTTTTGTTAGTGTGTTGCTGTTAAAAATGAGCTTTTCGTGCTTTTTATCTCAAAAGTAAACGAATAACCGAGCTTTTTGTTTTGGTGTAAAGCAGACAGGGAAAGTAGTAAACCAGAATAAATATACGAAGGACAGATCGTAAAAACTGCAAATGTGGAACTTTTCGGTTTGATTCGTAAATCTTTATTAAATGTGCCACGAAGTTCACAGCGGAAAAGCGATTAAACTTTTATTTTAAAATATTGTCTTATTAAGTTTTAAGACACGAGAATAGACCTCACAAAAGTTTTAGAATTCATTCACAACTAAAATTCAAATCTAATGGTGATTCATTTTTTGCGTCTTCGTTTTCCAGTTTTAAAGCTTATATATTATATATTTAAAGCTGTATGAATACGATGCAGTTTCTAACTTCTTTTATAATATCATCTTTCTGAACGTTTAGAGGATATTAAGATTTTAGTGTCTTTTAGAGACAATCTTTACAAAGATCGTTGTTTGACTATTACACTCGTTTTTAAAAAACTTTGCTTACTTTCAATTTTTATTTTTAGTTAATTAAGCAAAATGCCTCAAGGCCCGATGTCTAGTCCTCTGATGAAGCCATTCGTCGTTTTGGCTCTTCCTGGAATGTACCTCTTCTACAAATATAACCAATATAAAAGAAGACGAAAGGAAAATGCAAAACGTCGTTTAACTGAACGCGAACTCCAACATCTCAACAACAAAATCGTAAGTATTCTCATAAAAATAGAACAAGAAAAAATTGTTCTCTCTAGAGAATGTCCGAAATTTATAGCGCTTAAGTTAACACCACGTCTGACTTTAATTTTTCAAAGACTCGAAGGCTTGTCAGCAATTATTCATGAAATGTTGGCAAGATTTTGCAGAGCACTTACGAAATTGACCAAATACAGGTGGATAATAACAACAAGACATTTTTGTTATAGTGTTTCCAAGATTTATTTTTTTGCTTTCTACTCAGAGATTGGTCATTTATCTCCAGTTAAAAATTGGATCAGGTTATATCCCGAATAACGATTCAGGTTGCTGAAAAAATACAAAATGTGTTCTGAAATTATTTAAATGTCAAACAACATCGTGTAGCCGAATTTTTAAATCAAAATAATAGATAACTATTTTTTTACGTTTTTTTTTCACAGGACAATGCAATAAAATATTCCTAACGTATAATTCCGAGTTTCTCTGCTTTTTCTTGTTCTATCTCTCTGATCATAAAAGCAGGCATTTCGCATTTGTCTTGGCGATGTACGAGATCAAATGCCATTTTTTCTCTCTGATCAAGTTCTAGACACGTTTCTTCTAGAAGAATTAATTCATCTCTCCTTAATTTTCTCAATCCAAAATTATGAATAATTCCAGTTTTGCCAATTTTTACTAAACAAACTAAATGTCTAAAATATATCAAAATTATTCATATATTTTTTTTTAATTTCAAAATTATTACCGACAAGTTTTGATAATGTTAGTTCTAACAAAAGCCGAAACGTTAGCTTGATAATCCCCACACATTCCTGAAGCAATTTGTGTTACTAATCTATTAATTCCAACAGCATTACTCATTGTAGTATCTGATACTTCTTTTCTGAATTCTTCAAGAAGTTTTGAGTAGTCTCTAGATGATATTCCTACGGGTTCAGTTTGGGAAAAAAGTGGGATTGCGCAGTCTAAATCGGGTCCACCAATTATAGGAACGTGGATTATTTGTGGATCTAGAGTTTGGTAGTGTCCAGCAATAGCATTAGCTTTCACTTGTGCTATAGCAGGTGATCCTAGTAATTTTCCTGGATGGTACCATTCTGATTGTTTGTAGACTTCAGCTACTGTAGGTAACATTACTGAGACTGGATTGATTGCAACTACGACTATAGCTTTTGGGGCATATTTAGCACAAGCTTCAGCTAATTTTATTGTACGGATTCCTTCAGACATGACTTGACGGGCTAAAGTCATTTTAAGAGAACAAGTGTTGAGGCCAAGCATCACAATTATGTCAGCGCCCTGTATTTAAAAATTTTATATATTTTTTTAAGTGTAGTGATCTTACCTTGACTGATTTATTAACACTATCGGCGTCAAAGTACGTTTTTACTTTACATCTTGTATCAAAATGACTTAAGTCGAGACCAATTGACTCAACTCTAGAAGTTCCTTGTAAATGTAACCCCGATATTGTAGGATTTTGTTTAAATAGTAGAGACAGCATATTGCCTAATGGAGTATCTGCGCCTAGAATACATACCTGAATGTGTCTTAAAGGTGGTTTTGTACAAAAATGGCGGACAATTTTAATAAAATTTCTAAAGATTGTCATTGTCAAAGATTTGTGTCAAGTCATTTTCAAAAACTAAAATATCTATGACGACAATAAGAATAATCTCTTTTCTTTTCCCCAACATTTTCGCTGTTTGCTGATGCAAATAAGTCCCATTTTTGCCGCTCTTTTCAAGTGTCTATTTTTATGTAAATCATTATTGTCAAAATTCAAGGACAGAACATAATATTCTTATCAGAATTTTTATAGACATTGTTAGTTGCAATCGATTTTGGCTCTTTTATAAAACTTGACACTAAAAGTGGAAAAGTTAGAATTGTTCGCATTAATGGTTGAAATGTTAATTCTAATTAAATTTGCATACGAATTGCACGCGATTATAAATGACATTTGATATAAGTCTTCAAGGATTATAAAAGCTTTTTAAAGGTTTTTATTGCATTTGCTTTTTGTAATTTAGTTAGTGATAACCTCGTTCATTGAAACCAAAAACTGCAACTTAATAAAATTTGCGCGTTTATATTAATTTTCACTCTTGAATTTTCCGATTTTTGTTGCATTTTATATCAATGTCGGAAAAAATTAATAGAAACGTGTCATTGAGAAATGTATTTTACATTTTCCAGTGTTCCAATCTTGTAGTCGTGGTATACAAAACAATCACCGTTCCTGCTACAACCCATCAATTTCCTAAATAGACGACTTACATTATCACACCTAGATTTGTTCTATTATGTATTGTTTATATTGTCCTTTCTTAATGAGACTTCTGTTTGGCTTCCGTGACATTAATTATAAATTCTATAACGAAATGTGATACTCTGTTAATGTTACCATTTTTTATGCACTAATAGACCACTTGAACAAATACATTGTTAAAATGGGAAGTTCGATTTAAACTCGATTACATATCAAAAATACAAAAGAAAAAAAAGTCAAGGGAATAATATTAATTTCGAGTTAATATTTTTATTGTTAGAGGAACGATGGGAAAATTAAAAAAATTTATTGTGTGTGTCCTTAGTCGCGGTATGAATAAGCACTTCAGTTAATTGAAGATGTTATCTTTTATTAATTCAAAATTTATGCAGTCATTAACACACATTCAGATTTTACAGATATACATTTGGCAACCCTGACACGGAATTAACAGAATTTATAGAATTATAATGATTTAAGTGCAGCAGTTCCATACTAAGAGAAACAACGATAAAAAAAATTACGAGTATTGCAGCAAAAGGAAAATTTGCTAGTGATTAATTTTTTTAAGACTTGTCCAAAATTTTCAAATAAAATATTTATTCTATCCTAAGAATAAGAAATTTTGTAACGAATGAGGAATAAAGCGTCAAAACCTTAAAAATCTGAAAATGTTTGACTTTAAACTTAATAATGGGACAAGTGCATACATAAGATTTTATTGTAATTATTTTTGAAATAGGAAATTTTCATAAGACGGTACTATTTACTACTTCTGTACTTTCCAGGCTCTCTGGCAAATATAAAAATTCTACAATTTTACAGAATATGAGAATCCCATGTCTAAAATTTCATTCTGTGATAGTCGCAGAAAAAAATTCACAACCATCCAGAACTACAAGCCAGATTTAATTTATTTGTTGGAAACTGTTTCGATAAATTTCTGTTTCAAAAGTTTGTGACAGAATTTTGCAAAAGCTCAATTAATTCAACAAACTACATACATGTAACAGCTTGTAGTATAATTGAAATAGTTGCATTAATCAATGCATCAAGTCAATCCAAATAACTGATTGATTAAACCACATTTTTAAAATAGCTTTTTGAATTTTCGAATAAAAATTTTTCATGTGGCTTACATTTAATTAATCATAGAAATTGTTTTAAAAAGAAAACAAAGATAAAAGACACAACAATAATAATATGCACCGAGCTCAGTCTGTCAAAATGCAAGGTTGCTCTAGCAATATAAAAACTGACATAAAGAAAAATATGGACAAACAAAAAACTTGCTTGCTTTTGCAGGAGCAAAGAATGTGTTTTAAATATTGTGCGCTGAAAATGCAAACGCGGTTTGTGAGGTTTTCATAAATTTTCTAACGTGTATGAGATTTTTTTTATAAAAAATTTCAGTTTTTATTAAAGCAAATATTTATCGGAAAAGGTTCATATTGTCCTGATTTTTAGGAGTATAAAGCAAACAATTTTTGTTTCTCTAATAACTAAGATAGCAAACATTGTAAAAAATTGAAGAGCTAAAAGTGCTTTTAACCACATCAGCAATTACCCATGTCCTGAGGTTAATAAAAGCTCTTGTAATTTAGAGCTTTTAAGGGTCTAGTGATTAATGTAAATATTTAATTTCTAAATGTTCTTATCCATAAATGCAAGACTAGAGTATATGTAAACATTTTTACAACAATCCATTAAAATGTCCGTAATAAGAAATATTCTGAAAAAAGTGAACCAATCTAGTAATCAAGATAATTCGTTCATGGAAGTGCGCTTTTAAAGATAATAAATCGTTCTCAGCACTCGACTGTTTCGTAAGAGAATGGCACGCGACTATCATCCATTACCACACCATTTTACTTCCGACAAGAAATAATCGGTTATCAAATAAGAAAATCAGTTGATGCAGTTCAAGGTAAATTTAATAAATTAACTATTCAGAGATAATAAAAACACTTAAGAGCTAAGAATCAGTCATTTGTTGGGATACAGTCTTGGAAAAAGGAGCTTTGAAGTTCGTCAGCAGATAGAACTGTCCTTGAGTAGTCCTGAAAAAATTAAACACTTATTGTTAGTCTCTCTGTCAACTCATATTATTTGAATAAGTTATTGCAAAAAAAACAACAAAAATTTTTGAATTTTTTTAGTTATAAATGTAGGGAGTAAAAATTATTGAATGTTCTGTTGACAGACATTTGTCTTTGAAAGTAAAAGAATAAAAATGTATTTTATTACTTGTTATTGGCAAAGCCCATAACTGCATCTTTCGTGAAAATGCACTTCTTGTTGGGTCCACGCCAAATCCGACACTTCGTAGCCGGAAACGCATCCGGTTGGACTACAGATTCAGCATACAGCTTCCAAGCTCTCACGTGACTGCAGGCAACTGAAACCGCGTCCATTAGAAGGAAAATAAATGGCGAAGGAAGCAAGTTTTAGTACAGATCTGATCTACCAATCTGAGTTGAACTAAATAGCTTGGTTGACAGCCGGGTTGGAGTCCTCTGCCTCCGTTCGGATAGAAATCCGCATGACCTATTGGAATTGGTAGTCCAAAAACGCCGGCGTCGGTATGGATAACGTCAATGTAGTCGGCGTCTGTACGAGTTAAACGACGGGAAGTGTCTGGAATACAAATTTTTAAATTGGATTATAGTAAATTAGAGTTTTTTCACCTCTTAGTGAGTATTCTGGAAATGCAGGATCTAGCGCTGTAATTCTTGGAATTTTTAATCCTCTTCTTATCTGTTTTCCTGTAAATCCTGCAATGTGCGAACCTAAACTGAAACCAATTAAATGCACATTTTCAATGGGAATTTCGCCACTGTCGTTGAATACTTCTAAGAATTTACGTAATCTTTCTGCTACTACTTTGACGTTTCTTACAGCGGGAGTATACCAAGGAAAAGTTGCCATTTCGGACCAGTCCACTAGGATAACATTAAAATTATCCTTACGGCTGAGATAAGCTAGTAGAAAACTAAATAAAAAAATTTGAAATTTTTTTTGAATTTTAAATTTTCACCATTTGCAATAGTGCGTCCGCTTCTTCCAGGCGATGCTTCTGAAAATCCATGGATATAAATGACAGTGGGCGCTGCACTATCAACTCCAGTTTTACGTGCCGCCCCTGGCGCGTGCGGCTCAATAATTACGCCCTTATCAGCTTTAGCCTTGGTATAAAGCACGAAACGAACATCCGTGCCTGTTTTCACTGGACAACAATTTGGACAAAAGCCTCGAGGGGCTAGACTCAATTTCATCTCGTTTTCACCTGAAAGCGAAGATTTGATTCAGTGATGATGACAATTAAGGCAAAACGAAGACAATTTTCAATTTATAAAATGCAACTGAATGATTTTCGTGAAAGCTTCTCAATCTACATCGATAGAATTACTTTTGCAATTCTCAGGTGTGCTAAGCAAATTATAGAAAATTCTAAAGGGAAAATGTCGTAATTTCGTGTCGACGAATCAGATTACGATTATGATGACAACACTAATTAAATTCTAGCGTAAATAAAGCAGTTGCTTTCCACCTGTTGAACGATTTTACACTCTTCTCTTCGTCATTGCTTTGGAAAATTCAATTTCGTAAAGTGCTACTATATGAACAGCGAAAAGATTGATCGCAATCAAGATTCTTAAGAAATATAGCATTAAATTCGCAACTTTGAACCATTTGTTTTTTTTTTTTTCTATTTTCTTTGTGTGGCATTGCGCGTAAAATGTTGAAATTTTACTGGGGCGGGATCGGTTTAATATCGTAAATTAAAATATCGATCGGTTTATTCTCTCCGGTTCCCGGTTCCTGACATTTGTTCAGGATAAGGGCTGGTCTGACGCTAACATTTTGGAAGGTCAGAGGTTGGAAAAAGGTCACGTGATAGGAACAGCAATAGAAATGTAGACTGATTTCGAAAAATTAAATTACTTCTGCTTAAAAAGTTGCGGATTGATCATTGTTTTTTTTTTAAGTTATGTGAAAAAACGTTATTTGAAAGGAAAGAATAGAGCCTAAATTTGGCTTTTATTTTATTGATTTTAGTAGAAAATGGTGTTCACCAAAATTACATTTTAGATGTATAAACAATGACATAAAGTAACCAAAACTGCTCAATAAGCTAAACACTGTAATTAATGTTATAATCAATACAAAGTACACGAAAGCAAGCAAGGAAACGTTGAGATAATGAAATAATAGGTTGATTTATTATTTTTTGATAGGAAAACGTATCACATATTAACTTAAATAGCAAATCTCGTTTAGCTAATAATCATTCTACTGAACATTTCTTAACAAAAGTTTAATTTATTTTTAAATAAATATGATTTGATTTAATGAAGGGATGAGTTTAACAAATGTTTCATAGTTTGCTTTTGCTTCACATAATTTAAATTACGTATAATATAAAATAATAGAATTCTATGTGAAACTTGTTTTAGCTCATTGTAATTTGAGGTTTTCTTATTTTTATTTAGCAACTTGGCTTAAAATTTCCATACTTTAGAAAATTGGTAGTTTGGCAATGCTCTGTTAAAAGAATTTAATTTCAGTGGAAAATATAAAAAATATTTGAATTTCCATCAATTATCAAAAGCATTATCTTTTTTGAACTTAATAAATGCGTGATAAAAATTCTATTACTTTTTGGTTCAATTCTTAATTCAAACAACAAACAAATAATTTATGAAATTTTTTTTTTCCAATGATTGAAAACAGATTTTTTCGACAAAAATATGACTGTTGAATTACCTTCTTTAAAGATAAATTCAGTCTTGCTTTGTCCATTCAAAATATTATCAAAAATTTTTCGTTAAAATAATAATTTTAATTGTCTGACTATTCTGTTGTGTCTAATACATTTATGAATATCTACTTTGGACATAATCTCCAAAAATTCCTTACCCAATTTAAAGACAGTAGTCCGACAGGTACTTTCACTAACAATATAGGGCATAGCCGGCGCCGAAGGATTGAAAGGCGTCATAAGCACATTAAGAGCCACCCCCACAACCTGCGCCAGCACGTTCATCTTAACCAAGAAACTAAAAATTAACAAACACACAAAAAATAGTCACCAATACATCATGCATTCATCGGCGTTTCCACCAAACTGTTTGTCTACCATCATCAATTTATTATGTGGACGCTTTTACCATGAAATTTAGAAAGCACTAAAGAGCGCTATTGTGGTTCTTCTTTCCATAATGGTAGGGTTAAATAATAGCATTTAACATTGGATTTTTGGAGTCTATGTCAATGTTAACAAGCTGTAAATTCATTCACTGCTAACATTGAAATTCACACATATAATAATTTGATTGTGTAACAGTTTTAATCCTCTATTATTAAGTAAAAAAGTCTTCCAAGGTCGCTTGTTTTAGAACACTTTTTTAATTCGTTTTTAATTTTAAAAAAGAGAAAACAAAGTACATCCTGAGGGGATTCTTTAATCGAGATTGAGCGATGAGGTCTAAATTTAAAACTGGATGGAATTTTTTTCTAATGGGATAAGTGGAAATGGAAAGTACAACCCTGATTGAGTAAAACACATAATGAGAAGGTTTTTCATTGACTTTGTTAAAAGAAAAGAAAATGACTCATTGTTGAGGTCATTTAGTAATTTTGATATAATTAACTAAGGGCTAAAAATTTGTTATTAGTAGAATTTAATAAAACATTTGATTTATTTCCTTACTTTTATAAGACTTGATAAAGTGGCACTGAATAAGATAAAAATGTTAATTTTCAATTATTACAATAAATTTCTTCACATTTATACATTAAAGTTAATTATAATTGCTAATTTGCTAAAAGAGATTTTGTAATGAGTGTATTGACCTGTCATGTGTAACTAAAAAAACGCATCAATTATTTCACTTTTTATTCAAATGAAAAACAATTTTTGATTTTGTCAAGAGACAAATTGATGATTCATTAATGTGTTATTTAAAAAATGGACTTTTAATTTTTTCAAGTGTTTTTTCTTCATCAAAATTCCATTAAATCAAAGATAAAATCTACTTCCATACATAACAAATTCCAAAATAAAGATCTAGATTTAGCTAAAGCGACTGATTGCTACTCATAAAAATTACAACACTAAAACCAAACTAAAAGTACTTGCTATAAAAAATATAATCATTTTCATTTCTGTGTGATAAATATCATTTCGATCATATAACTTCTACAAGCAACCCTACCGATAAAAATCTTCTTTGATGGCTCATTCGAGAGTACCTCAGGACCTAGTTCACGAGCAAATCGAATAACTTTTACGACAGTTAGTAATTTATGTGATTGATAGATGTAGACACAAATGAAAGAAATAAAACTTTCTTTCAAAGCACAAATAGAATTTGGGTAGAAAGAAACGAATCGATTTTACAAGTAATGCAGCAAACGCAAGGAGATAATGTTTTCTAGGTGATTCTCATGTTATTGTATTTGGAGTACAGAGTGAGCTTTCAGTTGAACTCTCAGTTCTAAATAGATTAAACTTCTTGACAACAATTTTGTGAAAAAAAAAATAAATAAAAAAAATGCAGATACTCATCTAAAAAGATTCGTTACTGTTGACTGAACAAAACAAAATTTTGATTTTAAATGTTGGAATATAGTAGTTTTTCATGATATAAGTAGGATAAAAATAAAATATACCAAGGATTTGGTGAATCTTGCTGAAGAAAGCAGAGCCTAGTCTGCTAACAGCACTAAGTCCAATATATATTTTTCGTCCGTGCCCCTTACTTATTTTATCCAAATGCAAAAAAATGTTTTACCGAATGAAATACAAGTGATTGCTTGTTAATTTCAATATTAAAGATCATTTTAACAAATTTTATAAAAACGCATTAATTACAATGACAACATAGAATTAATGATTGGTATCATTTATTCAATTTGAAAATAAAACAACAATCAATCAATGTTTATGAAATACAGAATAAAAATATTTTTTTGTTTTATTTTATTTCTATTTTTAGAAATTAAAGTTCTGGTTCATAATTTTATTCAACAGAAAAATATTTAGTTACAAAACAATAAAGTTATGACGTCATTTTAGGCATAAAACAAACATTGTTGTATTATTGAGACACTCAGTATAATTCCAAATTGGTGTATTGAAAATTATAGGATAGTCAAAGCAAAAAAATAATAACGTGGATATACCTTCAGCCAATTAATGCGCTTGACATTGGTACTACATTTGTATTAAATAATAGACATTAATTATTGTAATCACATTTCCGATAATTTTACGGTTTTGCAGATCCATTTTCTATTATTTATTATCAGAATTTATTCCATTTTCGCTTGTTATTCTTCCTAAGTTAAAACGTGATCAACTTTTCACAGTGTCTTTATTAGAAGAGCAATTCCAAACAGGTTATTTCCGTTTACCTCTTGGGAAATTCAGCTGTTAATGGATTTATGGCATATATCCAATATATTTTGTTTCGTGTTAGATTCCAATTTCAATTCACTTAATTCATTCCCATCCCAATAGAATTGTCGTAGGCAGATCCATTTTATTTATTATTATTTTCACAAATTATTTATTCAAATTAAATTTTTGTGGTTAATTGTGTTTTTGACATCAATATCAACTTTACACTTCTTCTACATTGTGTAAGTTGTTGTTCCCCAAATTGCATGTTTCAAGGACGTCTGGCATAATTATTTTCGATGTTCTTAATTGGTTTTAAAATATATGCTTCATTATTTCGTTTATTGTCATCAATCATCTCTTTCATCATTTGAACATGTTGACAATTTATTTGATGAAAGTTATTTTTTCCTGTTCAACACCGGAAGATGAAATGATTGTCCTAATTCAAGTGCGAAAAATTTATACAAATTGCAACAGTTTGAATTTTTAGTTCATTCATTGTTTGACTGAAAAGGTCACAAAAATAGATGAGATTTTTGGGGTAAATGAACTACTACAAACGGAAATGACCTAAATGCATCCTTAAATTATAAAATATGACATTTATTATAACTTTCACTTTTTTTATAAGAGTTTTGAGAGATTTTTTCCTAATGATTAAAATTCTGTGATAAGCACAGAAGGGCTGTTATTACATTAATTGGAGCGTTCTTCAATCTAAATATAATTAGCTTTCAATAAGAGTCTATCTAAGAAAATTATTTTGATAAACTGTTTCAAAAGAACGTTATATAAATTTATGTAGAGCTTTAGGTAAAAACAAAAAACAATAATTTTCTAATTTTATTTTACTTTTTCAAGTATTTTTTTATTGATAATTCATTTGTAATCAAAGCTCTTCTCTTGTTTCAGGACAAGTTGCTAAGTAAACTTGAAGAGAGCGAGCCTGAATTGGCAACATGCCAAGAAGAAGAGGTAATAAGTTTCTTGTTTGGTCTTTTTTTAATTAAAATGTCAAAGTTTTTTATCTAGTGTGTAATTTGCATCAATGCTAAAGCAACAATGCAAACAGCTCCCTGCGGCCATCAAGTCGTCTGCAGGAAATGCTTTGTGAAAACTATACAGATTGCGGTCTCACAAAGACTACTTCCGTTGAGATGTGTCATCTGCAGGGCGAAGATTCTTAGATTAAAAGTAAGTTAGAGCAATAAAATAGATAGAAATACTGTAGATTCATCTCTTATGTAGAATTGCTAAAAATTATTACGTATTAAAGACAACTAATACAAGTTGTAGAAAAGTATTAATTTTAGCCCGGCGCATCCACCATATTTCAAACGAATAAATTTTTTAAATGTTTTTTTGCAGACCGGACCGATATTGCCTTCCTCAGCTAGCGGTTACTCAGTAAACTCCCGTTCATCATCAGTCCCCCAGTCCGACAGTCTATACAGTGTTAGTAGTGGCGGTTCATCAGTTTCTTCCACTTCTTGTTCTTCCGATGGCAGTAGGAAATCTTCGTCGTGTTGTGGCGGACGTTGCATGGGAGCTTATCCTCGCCAGCCAACAACAGGCGCTATTAGAAGGTCTCAACAGCACGCTATGAAGATAAGACTGCAGGAGTACTGCCATCCGGAAAAAGGAAACATTAATAGACTTCCTCCTATTCGTGAATTGCCGGGTCAAAGTCCTAGTCACAATACGCCGCCTGCCTCCACCAGGATAAGGTCAGCAAACAAACAGAAATTCTTTATTTTAGCTAGAGGTTAACTAAAACCATAAATACGGGTTTCCATATGCATCATAAAATTTTACTGTAATGGGGTATTTCAGAACGAAACCAGTTTCCACTTTCCACTGGAAATTATGTTTAGTGACCATTAAAACTAATGTGACTATAAATAACGCCTTTTGGAATTTATTCAAGATTTATGTAGCGCTAAAATATTTCTACTTTTACAGATGTGCCCAGAAGATAGTAACCCAGTTGGAAGCAGTGCCACTTCTAGGGAAAAACCGCAACAAATATGAGAAATTATCTCAAGACGATCTAGGTGAAGAAGTGAAAAAAGATCGCAAATGGTGGGCTGATCGAACAAAGAACGAAGAAAAAATTGATAACAAGAAAAACGAACTAACAGAAAAGCATATGGAAATGAAAGAAAAACAAAAACTTGAGGAGAAAAAGAGCACAATAAAAGATGCAAGGCTATAAAATCTAAGCAAATAATAAAGTTGTGTTTTTTTTTATAAATATATGATTTTCTTTCAAGGGGGCTCATCATAACGAGATAATAATAATTTTAGTCAATTAGATTAGTCAATTGATTCGCGCTATATAACCGTGTCTGTTTGGTAAAAAAATCGTTTCAAAATATTTGAGTACAAAAGGGGCTTTCATGTTCGGTGGTAGACATCGTAGATGAGTCAATGTTTGTAGCCCTCTTCTTCTTCTCCTTCTCGACATTCTTCAACTTCTTGTTAACAACTCTAGGAACTTGCTATTTAAATAATATATATTTAAAACGCTTGTGAAGGCCAATTTCAATAACATTGTGTATATCAACCCGATCCATATATTATACGATCACTCTGTATATGAACAAAATATATTAGTTATTAACAGACATATCCTGAATTTACAAAAATCAAAATATTTTCAAACAATAATGTTGATACAATCGATAGAACGTTGTTTGTAGATTTATTTGTTTTTATACAGACTGAGAAGTATTTTCAAATGTTGGCAATAATATTGAAATACATATTAGAAAAAATTATTGTACGTAGTGCTGGTTACGGCTCTGTAACATATATATTATAGAATTTTAATTTTTTAAGAGTAGCTGTGTTGTATCAAATTGTTGTGTTAGGATTATACGAAGAATAAAGTTGAAAATTAGTAATTTTTTAATTATTTTGGAACAGCTGAATTCTAAGAAAAAAATAGTTTGATTTGAAATAATTTATACATTCTAAAATTTGAACAAGAAAAAATAATAAACTTGAAATGTGCAGTCGAGGTATGCAACCCAAAAAACATTGTTTTATATACTTTTTTTATACAGAATAATTCATGAAAAAATGAATCTGAGCTAGTTTTTGATTCATCGAGATTTTCACTTTTTTTAGATGCAAAATAACTTCTAAAAGCTATCACTTTCGTGTCATTATGTAATGTTGATTGCATGAAAATTTGCTCCGGCTTTTTATTACCCTGTTATGCTCTAAAGTTGATAATCATCAATAAAAATTATTGAAGAATAAGCAGAAAATTTATTTAAATAAGTTGAGCAATAACAAATTAAAAATATCAAAAATTTTATTTCTTCTCTTCAATGATGTTCTTTTAAGCTGCAGCTTTTATATCGACTCAACCAAGCTTTCCCACCTTCATCTCTTTCCAAATTTGTTTTGCAGTGATATCCTCCGTTATAATTAATCATAGAAAAGTCATCACAGTTTGTTACACCGTCTCCATTACAATCCTAAAACGATAAACCACATTACTTTAATGGAAAACCACAAAGCAATAAAAAATAAATACTCTTCCGAATTTTGCTATATAATTTGTGACTATCTTCTGAGCACACTGGTAAGAAATCGCACAATCTTCGTAAGCTACAAAAAAATATTAAAAAATTAATAAATTGATGAGTTTTGACCTTTGAAAATGAGAGGGAAATATAAATTTCGTGTGTTTTTCCATACATTATTTCATGACGTAAGGAATGTACTAGCCGGATGTTGTGTGGTAAATGCGTGCAATTAAGGATCGTTTTAGTCATTGATAAGCTGATATTAAGAATAAAATAAAATATATAAATTAACACATAAAAAAATAATACTTCACGGGTCACCTTTTCAATTTGCAAAAATCATAAGTTCAATTTTCCATTTTTTTATATTACTACGTTTATTGAAATAAGTAACTGATCAAAAACACAATTCCTGAAGATTATGTCACGTTCGTTATTTCTCGATCAATTCCATTTAAGATTAAGGAAGTTATTTAAACTGAGTAAAAGTATTTGTTTACGTTTGGTCGCGTGGAATGTGCTAAAAATAGAGCAAAGTTTTATTAAATAAGTCAACAAATTAATAAAATCCGAACTTTCTTTTAAAATTGAGCATCTTTTGATGTTAAAATGTGTAAATCTTACATCATCAGTGCAAATACTAAAATACTATTATTTGATTAGTTGCTGAAGTAATTAATTACTTGTGAATTATTGCTTACTTAAGATTGATTATGTAAATCTTCTTAAAGGAAAAATGATAGGTATAGTTATGCACAAGTCTAATAGTATGTATTCAACATAATTCAATAGATTAATGTGAAAACAATAATGCTATTCGGTATTTATTGAATTATGATCGGACTAAATAAAATTGGATTTTAAAATCTTTAGATTAGAATAATATTGAATTCAAGCTGTGCTTGCAAAGCTCTATTCTGTAAATAATATTCTATGTATAATAGCATTTATTATTTCATGAGGATGAGTCACAAACAGAAGAGATTATAAAAAAATTAAAATGTGACAAAAATAAATTCACGTATTACATAATAATAATAATAAACCTATTGTTCAATGAATGGAGAATGAACCATTTCCACGAGGTTGAAGCCAGTTTTTCACAAGTTTAGCATTTACTTTAAATAATTTTATCCCAGATGCTAAAATTTTATTATTTAACGAGTTAAAATAATAAGTTTATTTCTTCCCATTTTAAATAAACTGAATTTCTCATTTCTATATCCCAAAACTTTCCATTTCAACTATCGGAAAACTGATCAACGAATTATGAATACAAATAAATCGAAACCAATATAAATATTGATGTGAAATCTTCACTTTGGAATTCTGTCATTTTGCAACAATAGAATGACATCATCGAAATCCTTTAAAGAAAAATCCAACAAAGACCAAATTAAGTCAGCTTCAGAAAATCATTTTGTTTTTGAATTCAATACATGTTATCCTCAACCTCATCTCCCACGACAAAGTTAAGGGTCAATGTAACTAAGTTCAAGTTCAATATGCAAATAAGTGCAATAAAATACTGACCTTCTTTTCTTTCTTTCTCATCGTCTGGTAAAATAACTTCTCCTGCATCTTTCCAATAAACTTTACTGATTTTATAAGGTCCACAATAACCTCCTTCACAACCTACAGTCAAATTACATCTTGAAGCTGCAAAGCAAAGACATCGAAGACATTGAGGAGTTAAATTGACGATATAAGGAACTTCTGTGAAAAAAAGTTATATTTTTCATTGTTAAAAATAATATCTTCTTACCTTGAGCGGAAACACTGACAGAGGCCAAGAAAGAGATCATCAGCAACCGCGCCATGTTAACACTGATCTAATCAAACATAATTATCATTATAAATTCTTAATTGCCGGACATTCCCAGAAACTTATGGTTTGATTAAAACTCGTTTGCGAAACTTGTTTCTAAGAACAACAAAAAACTTAACAATATAGATTTAAGCGTTTATTTTTTAAATAATAAATTCACAGCTTTGTATATAAATGACTTAGTTTATGGTTGTTTCACACCAACTATAGCTTTACATTGTTGATAACGTTGAGCGTAAATTCCTGTAATCACTCCTCCTTTACATCCATAGCCTCCTAGTTTATGTATAGTCGCAAAATCATCACAATCGATGACGCCATCACCATTACAATCCTGCAATAATATACCTTCAAATAAAAGATAATAAAACCGGTCCTATTTTACCTGTTGGAATTTATTCATATATCCTTGGACCGCCAAAGCTGAGCAATAAGTGTCACGGGCACAATTCGAGTACGCTGTAGCTGATTCTGGAGATTCATTATTAACTGTAGGTTTACCGGAATCAGCCCAATACGCCCATGTTATCCGGAAAGGGCCACAAACATCTCCAGCGCAACTGTTGCTGGTATCACATGAAGAAATAGCTTCGCAGATGCAACCAAGACATTGTTGATTCACCGGGAGGTTGTCTTGTCCAAAAACTAGAAAAAAAAGCTTTTGGTATAGACTTTTTCAATAACTTGGTAATCATCTACCTGCTAAGCAAAGTGTTGTTAGAACCAGAAATACACTGTCGAGTTTTGCCATCTTCACGAGTCTGTTCTGTGCGATTCACTGAAGATTGCACTGACACTCTTCAACATATGTATGTTTGTTGTCTTGGTAAATTGTTATAACGTAAGAGTGTTACGATTGGTTGGTGAAAGGTTGCATGGTGGAGGTAGAAACATTGCCTTGACCTCACGCAACTGTTATCACAGGTGAATTTTGTCATCTGCTGAGATAAAAATAAATAAATAAATTTATATGTAAATACGAACATAAAATTGTCGATTTTAAATTTACAACTGTTTCATCGTTTTTTATATAAACGGTACTTTCATAAACTTGTTTTGTGAACAGATGATAAATTTTTTGAACATTTTTTTGTTCAATACCAGTTTGAGAACTGAGATTTCCATATGACTCATACTCTTAGATCCTGAACAGATTTCTAGAAGTGTTGTTTACCTACCTACATAATTTTCATCAAATTTGAGTAATATGACCTTCTTACTATAATTAAATTCTATGTTTTAGATTATTAATTTTCCGAGAAGTGTTTAATGTTTCGCTTTTTCGGTCGTTTGTTTAATTTGTGAAATAATTTAAATGTCATTATAGTGATAACATTACTGTCTTCACCAAGAAGCTTTTTTTGATATTTTTATAAAAAACATGTTTGGAAAACAATACAGTTGCGCGAGGAATAATAGTATATAATTTGTAGACTTACGGTTTACGAAAGGCCAAAGTAAAAAGAATAGAAAAATAGAAGACGCCAAAATGTGTAATTTATTGAAAATTTCAGATCGATATTCGTAGAATAGATAGAGTCACAATCAAAAAAGTCAAAAATCTGCCTGACCAAAAATAGTGAAATTTTGTCAAGAGTTTTTAGAATTTTTTTTTCTATTTTGCCGATTTATTTTTTTGGGAGGATGTCTGCCAATATTCCAGCTTCTAATTGGAAAAGTGTTTCAAACTTATGATCGTTTTATAGCCTATTCAAATCTTCATCAATATGCCAAATATAATTTATTTATATTTGAAAATAATGATGCTATAAAATTTTAAATTTCAGCTCTATTGTTGCGGCCTATCGCGACCAAAATAAAACAATTTTAACAGATAGATGGTCTGCAAAATTATTATCAAAATGTTGCTTGGTCTGAAACCATAATCTTATTCCAGTATTTTTTAAATCAAAACATTTTTTTTCAATATGTTAAAAATCCTAAAATTTTCAAATTTTTCTCCCAGAAATTGAAAAAAAAAGAGTTTGAATTTGTAAACGAAACCAATAGTCTCTCAGACTACGCTACTAATCGCAAGCTTTGACCAATCGAATTCATCAAAGAACAAAAAATGTTTTTACTCTTCGTCAAGCCTTAAAAGAATAAAAACATTTGAAAATCTACCAATAAAATGCAGTTTTAAGAATGTAAACAAAAAATACTAACTAGAGACGAACTGCCTGAATAATAATATTAAACAATTTAGAAAAATTTCAGGTTCACACATTTGCAACTATCCTTCAAAATCAAATATACCTCCTATTTTCTTATACTCATTCACGACTGGTCTGTTGGAAATTTATAGAGAATATGTTCTTCTATCGAGTTGAAATTTTACAAGTGCAGTTATTGAATATGGTCTAGAAAATATAAAACTAAAATACTGGCAACTTTGTTGCACTTTCGTCTGTACCAAACATCGCTATTAACTTTGTTATTTCAAATGAAACTCACTGTTAACATTACATTTTTTGACTTCTTGATAAATTTTAGTTTGGGTTTAATATCTAAATATACTCAACAAATGAAACAACATATATTCGAATACTCCCTTTTATTTTAGTTTTAATATTAAAGCAGTCGAATAAGTTATAAATTACAATTGGTGTAACATTCTTTACAGAAATTTGAAATAAATAAAAATTGAAAGGTACTCTATAAAAGTGATTATTTTCAATAAATTATGTATAGAATAATTATGTTGTAAACGCACAGAAGTGTATACTGACTTTGGTAACTGTTAAAAATTACTATGGTTTTTAGTGTCTCTCTATAAATTTCTTATTGGAAATGGAAAATTTCCAATAATACAAAATTTAAAATCTCTCCATCTTGCACAATTATATACAAACAAAATGAATTATTGCTCAAAGTTCACTTTAAATTAATAATTAATAATTATAAAAAAAAAGAAAACCAACAAATCACACCTAGCATAAGTCTTCATCAGAGGTACATGTTAAGAAAATTGACATTGGTCTAACTCCGCACTGATAAAAATTTTAAGCCCATCCAAAGTTAATTCCAGTCATTTGATAAAATCTAAGATTAAATGGTTTGTAAAACTCTCTTAATCTTTGAATAATGATAGGATCAATATATGGATGACTTCTTCCTTTAGTTTTTCCTAAACAATGCGGTGTACTGTGCCCTTCACTTTTAAATAAACAAGGAAATCCTTTAGTAGAATTAAAATAAAAATGCTTTTCTGAAACAACTCGCTTCAAACCTAAAAAATCTTGAACTCGTTTCAATTCAATTGCTGGATCGACTATCAATCTTTCTCCGCTAATGAATAGAAATTGAGATAAAGGAAAATATTTCAACCATCTTGTTAAATATCTTGAATAAATTCCTAATTTAATAGGTCCCCAAGATGTATCTACTATATATCCAACGGAACTATTAACAAAAACTAATTGTTCAAATGGTTTCATATCTGGTTTTTTGGATACAGCTTGTGTATAATCAGAAATAGCTCTAGTAACTGGATCTCTAACTACTATTAAGAGTTTAGTGGAGGGATTCATGTGCTGAACGCGTCTTGGTGCTTCTTTAGTGATAAAATACGAAGGAGTTTTTTCGATTGTGAGCTGACCCTCGAGTGTTGGAGGCATCTTTTGACGATACCACTGAAATCCGCGGAGGTAATTTTTATCGAAGAAGTGAACTTCACAACCTGCTGCTCTCACATCCGGATGGATTCGGATGAACTCCAAAAGAGCGCGAGTACCGCCTTTTTTTACACCTATTCCAAAATTTACATTAACTATTCGAAAAGAAAATTAGAAAATTACGCCTCACCTATAATTAAAGCACTTGGAAGTTGTCTCATAGGACGCAAACCCTGTTCGCGGAAAAATTTATATTTCGGCGATATGTCTGATTCGTTACCGTCTAAAAGCGACACAACACGAACAGATGTCCTGTAGTGAACTAAATTGTCGTTTGGTATCAATGGGTGATGACGCCACTAAAATAAAAGAAAAAAATGAATTTAAGGGCCTAAAGAAAAACCTAGACTTTTATTAGAAAGAACAAATCTCTTAGTTTGTCTAGAAATATTTTCAAATGACATTCAATTACCGACTGTAGTTTATCAACGATCGAATGTGTCTCCAAGTAATTATTTCTATAGAATGCGATCAAATTTAGAAATATGGGACACCATGTTATTTTAATTTAATTAATTTTAATACAAATTTGTTCTGAAATCAGAAAAAAGAACGAATCAACAATCATAAAAGCATCGGTAAAAAACTTAGAAATTCAAAACTAGAGCGTTGAGAAATTTACAACCGAGTAGATGAATAATCTGAAAATATAAATTGTTTATAAACGGTCAAAGAAGTTAAAGAATTCGAAAATATCTAGCGAGTACAGAAAAATCTAAAATAATGTATAACTGGTTGCCTAACTATCTTACTAATTGATATTGTTCTTTCAAAAAGTATGATTGTTGCTACTTACTTTTGGTAAGACTTTGGTAATGCTGCTGACTAGACATGTGTTGAAAGTGTAACTGATATAAAAAGATATGGCAGCCAATATAATTAAAGCTAAAATAACTTTCCGTGAAATCAGTATTTCCATTTGCGACTCCGAGGATTTAAATGTAAAAATTTCATTGTTAATCTGAAAGAATTGAAATTTGTAGAAAAAAAAAAACATTGAAACTTTTTTGGGTATATTAAATGAAAACTGAAACTAAAAGCGGTACAACATTCCATAAATAAAAATAACTTTAAATTGCATAACTAAACTCACATGCTAAGTGGCTATATATTTGTAAATTAATTGTCTCACTATCCATGTTTTAAGTAGAATGTGAATATATCACTCTCAAGAATGCAATAATTTCAAATTAGTTACGCATTCTTTGGCTCTTGAAATTCTGTTAACCTCAAAATTTCTAGGAAATTCAAATGTCAATATCAAATGTGGAAGTGATTGAAGTATCGGCATTACTCAAAAGGAAATTTGTGAAAATAAAATCAATAAATCATGGAAAAATATAAAAGTATAATGATTTTGATTTTAAATGTATAACAGAATACTTAACACGTAATTTCAAGTAATGACATATATCGATTAATATTCTGCGGATGTTGGATTTTATAAACATGAACATAACCTAGATATTACGTTGTGGAAATGCTGAAATTGTGAGTATTTTGTGGAAAACTATTTTTTAATGATATATTTTTAGGGCAGAAAAGTACATAAATGATTTCAATAATCCAATCACCAAAAAACCTGAGTTATTCGGTCCAAAACTGTTCTTGCTAAGTTTGAATGAACAGCAAGAAGCATTATTAAATGAATGTCTTCAAAAGATTGAAACAATATTGAAACATGATCGTGTACATAGAAGGTTTATTTTGAACTTGTCTGTTTTTTTTTTATATACATTTATTTATAGAAGTGCCCGGAGTTTAGCTGAATGGCTAAATGAAGATAATAGAGCAAAATTGATCAGAATTACAAGAGCGTCAGCTGGATTTGGCATCCAGAATAAAATTGGGAAATTTTTAACTGCCGAAGAGACATTGTTCCTTTTGGAAAAAGTAATTATTAATTTTTATTGTTTTGCTCATTATCTATAGATTCAGCATTACTTTATTTCAGAATAGACTCGAATTAGTTTGTAACCATATTCCTATAAGCATCCATCAACTTTACAAAAACATCACAGACTTAAGAAAATATTTGACATTTAAACAACTAACTTTGCAAGGTTATAAGTTGAAATGCGTTGATAAGTTAAAAATAAATCAACAAAAAACTGAAGATGCAGATACAATAGAAGAGCCGCCAACAAAATTAGCGAAATATGAAACGCAAATCAATCGTGTGGAAAAAATATTTACAAGTTTGAGAGAAACTGGGCCACGAAGTTTTAGACATGACATTAAATGTAAAAGTCAGAATGTAGATTTTATTGTTACAGGATCTAATTTTGTAGACAAAGAGAGCTCGTTTGGACTATCCATTATGTAAGTTATAAAAATTTATGGTTTTAACAAATTGATGTATTTTTTTAGACATGAAGAAGAGTTCTCAAGCGATAAACTTAGAGATTATGTAAATGTTTGTTCTCTACCTTGTGATAATAGTGTAACTTTTTATAATTTTTGTAACGTTAGTTTATGTAATCTTTAGCACAATATTAATATGAATAAGCATTTATGATTCGCAAATTCTCACATCAAAACAAATAAAATAAAAAAAAAATATATTGGCAAATTCAAACATTAACAAGTTTCAAAAGTTTAGTAACATACAAACTATTATTTCTATCGTCAGTTGAGATTTCTGCAAAAAAATACATCAGTGTTTATAGATTCCTTTAATGCAACTTACCATAATCATCAAAAACAGAAGGAGGGAAAATTGGGTACTCCGAAAAGTGGTAAACAGTTGTCACAGCCAAGAAGGGATTTTCAGAAAACAGTTTAACACAATAAGGTAATGGTGTTTTGCTAAAATAAAATATTATCATTATCAAATTTATATTGATTTTAGAACATACTCGCTGATAAGCGTAAGGGCTTTCACTGAAGACATACTGAACGAAAAACAAAATAGCTTAGGTTGATTTAAATCACATTTTTGTGGTATTTTCTTGAAGTTTAGAATGTGTTCTTTACATAAAGCCTCATAGATAACGTCAACGTCATCAGTCTCTTTTACATTCTGTGTATATAAAAAAACAAACTCTACTATTCTATGCAACACATGTAGAAAATTAAGTTTTATTTTGTTAGTAATTAGATCAGTAAGTGCTAATTTAGGCTCGCTCAATAGAGTTCTTCGTTTTAAATTTTTAGGTAAATGTCCAGCATCGTTGGGAATTATTTCACTAAAAATACAAAAAATAAATGGAAGGTTGATTCTGGTTGTTATAAATTACTTCCACTTCTTCAAAATATCGTCGACAACTAAATTATTGTATAAAATAGCAACATAATCTTTTTTCAGTTTCTCCAAACCCAATTCTATTAAAATCTCTAAACATTGTGATGGATTTGGTTGAATTTTTTTTTCAAAAACTGTATTAAGCAAATCTGCAGCTGAGGATTTGTCTTCAGTAAATGATAGCATTCTCGTAAATTTTTCTTCCATTTCATCAAGGAAAAAATAGAACGATTTTTGTAAATCGCCTAATGTTCTAGATCCTAAAGTATAAAAATCAATTTGATGAAATACTAAAATTTAAAAAACTAACGTCGTAAAACATTCCACAACGTATCTAAAATATCCAATGATCGAATATTCTTGACATCTGCAGTTTGTGATTTTTGTTTTTTTGGAGCTCTATGAAACTGCGGATCACTTAATAAATCATTCATTGCTTCACAGTCTAAAGTGTTTTCTGAGTTGATAACTTTGGTGTGATCCAATCTAGTAATGTTTTCCAAAGTTGAAATGTAAGACTCAATGGAGCAGAGCTCCTCCCAAAAATGATTAATTGGCGAAGACTTGTGACCTACAATAACTTGCAAATTCTATAAACAAAAATGTTTTATGTCAGAAATAAAATAAGAAATACATGCCATTAAATATTTTGTTTTGTCGCTGTTATTTCCTAATGCTTTGTGTACTTCAACATAAATGTAACCATTGCAGTCTACATCTTGTAAAGAACTACAGTTTTCTAGATTATATCCATACAAGTTGTAAGTTTCTTGGATTGAAACGTTAATCTATAAACAAAAAATTAATCGAAACATAAATTTATAGTATTACTCCAACCTTTGGATCTTTCATGCATCTAATATTTTTCATGTGATCTTTTTTTATATATTCAAATCCAGTTACTTCATGGTCTTTGTTGCAGCACGGAAGTGCATAAACAAGAACTCTTTCCATTTTATTTGATAAAAATGAAGCGCCAAGGCAAACAGTATGTAGTGGATCCTGTCCATCACAAATAGCATAAATAGGTGTAGTTTTGTTGGCTAATGCATATTCTTTTTCCAAGAAACTCCTACAAAATTGAATTGTTTTGTGTATTTACTTTAGAAAAAAATCCTTACCGAGCCTCATTTAAAGAAATAGCATAATGTTGATCTTCTTCTGCTGTCCAGCTAGCAGGTTTCTGTACAATAACATCAGGACTAGGACAAACTGAATCATCTCCAAGATCAACTTTTAGAGGGTCTCCTGTCAACTCCAATTCACTTACTCCCTCGCAGATTGTAGAAGTGTCACATTCAATAGCAGCATTCTCTTTGACTTCATTTTTTTTCTGAAATGATACAATCCGGAGAATGTTCTTGAATATTGTTGGTGCAATATTCAAAAATTGATTAAAAAATTTCATTAATATTGGAGTTTTGAACATTTAAATGCAACGTAGCTCGTGAAAAAAGGCATTGGCCTTTTTTCAATATTACAAAATATTGATTTTGTAATAAACATCTGGTAATAAACTGACCATTTGCCTCAACAAATTCAAACGAAAAACATTGCCCACGCTTATTTCTTTCTATTTAGATTTTTTTTTATGTTTAAAAAGCAATTTGGTTTGAAGAAAAAATTATGAATGTTTGATTTTTTATGTGATTCAATTAAGACAATTAAAAAAAAACGCTGTACATGGTAATGTCGAATCGATAAAATTGAATTGGGAATGATAAATGAAGATAATTTACTTGGATATTGGAAATGATAGAGAATCAAATCCAGAATTTTTATTCAAGTTCAAGTATAGAATAATTGGCTAGAGGAGCAAACGACTGAAAAACTTATCAAAAACTAGTATCAAGAACAGAATCTGAAGCAATAGCATTACCAGAAGCATGTGAAGTTTAGTTAAAAGAATTACTTTGCGATTTTCTAAATATAGAAAAAAAATTAAATAAAACTCAACTCTGCTGACAGATGTGATTTTTAAATACAAACCTTTTTATATATGAATGTTATATCAGATTCTTCTCCTAGTAATAACTTCAAATATGTAGGTAATTTTGTTTTTGTAATTACTTCCATATCGTAAACTTCTCGCACACCGAAACGAAAGCGTTTGTATGCTTACAAAGTTTGGATGTTCGGATAACGTATAAAATTCAAATAGGCATAATGTGAAAGTTAATGCGGTAAATTCTAAAGTCATGTGATCGGCAACGTTTTCCATTCACAGTTGAGAACGCAAGCGCATTTTAGTACAAAAGACGATAACGTTTACCGTATTTATTTTCACGTTATATACGAACAGTCAGTGTCAAAAAATTTTAGGTTACATTAAAGGATCAACAATTTATAACGAATTCTCATTGCAGAAGGCTTAACAAAAATACGAATTATAATGCCTCGCTTTGGAGTCAAAGCAATTTAAGAGATTAAATTAAGTTACATTTTTGAAATAAATTTTCAAAAGCACTTGTCGAAACTGATTACAGGAAACGATTTTATCTTACAGTAACCGTCTTCATTTTCATGCATATTACACATTTAAAATCCATGATAGAATAAAATGTCCATTAGCACCTGCTACTAATGTATTTTTATATCGTTTGTGAATTGTTGAGTAGGAAAATGAATTCCTCTTATTTTGATTGAATGAGCTCCCTCCAATTCCTTCTTTACGACACTGTCAAATATATAAAAATATTATTGTGCTTGTCTTTGTTGTCTGGAACTATCAAATCAAATCTTAATGAAAATAATCTATTCAAACGCTCCTACACAAAAATCACAATTAGTAACCCTGACCAGTTTTCTGCAAGAACGTCAAGTTTGCAAAAAAAATACTTGCTAATCCGGCTATAAGCTAAAATATTTTGATCCTTCATAAAATAATTCTTACAATTTTGTTGGGTCAAATTCAAAAAGTGCGCCTTATTCTATGTCAAATTTTTAGGAAATAGCTTTATCTTCATCCTTCTTCTGTTCTATGACTTGCACTTCTCTTTATCTCTGTTCTATAAATTCCTCAACTCTGTGACCAAATTACTCTGTTCTTCGTTAAGTCTCTCCGAAAAATTCCGTTAATTTTCCTTGACGTGTAAGAAAACGAGGTCCTACTAGTTCAATAATTTTTTGAAGGTTTTCCTCGTCAGCACGTGAATATTTAATTTTTACGTCAAAATAAATCTTCCTCAAGCAGTAAGTTGAATCTCACAGTTCTAACTAGTTAAATAAAGTGTGCTGTATATTAACAAAATTTCAAAAAAATGGGTTTAACAGCTTTATTTAATCAAATTTATTGGCATATATCAGTTAGTTTTTCAATATTGCTCAGCAAGGTTATGGGTGTTTTTAGTTCCAAATTACCCATTGATATGTCATCCCCAAAAGTGGACTTGGTTAAGGATTTGATCAAAAGTGACACTGTTGTTATCTTTTCGAAGAGTTACTGTCCGTATTGTAAATTAGCTAAAGAAGTTTTTGACAACCTTAAACAAAAGTTTACTGCTATTGAGTTAGACAAAAGAGAAGATTGTGATGAAATTCAAGGGATTTTGGGAGAACTAACAGGAGCTAAAACTGTAAGAATAACTTTTTTTTTAATAAAAATTTAATGTATTGTTATAGGTGCCTCGAGTGTTTGTCAAAGGAGAATGTCTAGGAGGTGGTTCCGATGTTAAAGCCCTTTACGATAAAGGAGAACTCCAAAAGTACTTCGCTTAAATATTTATTTAAAAATGTTGCAAGCGCTGTTACTTAAATATATCCAATTATTGTATACATTTAGTAATTAAGTTAACCATGTTTTTAATTTTCTGTCAACTCAAATAATTTTAACAATAGTAAATTCAAATCAAGTTTGACTATTGTCAACTTTTAGTACTTTAATATTTTCGCTTTCAATAGGATCGTCATACTTCCTTTTTGGGGCTGGCTCTTCACTAAACACAAAATTTTTAAATGCTTCATATTGCGCTGGATCACTTAGTAATCCTTTATCTTCTAAGGGCTCATCCATATTCTCATCTTTATTCAACACTTGTTCATTTGGTGTTTCTACATGATAATTGTTCAATTTAGCATGAGCACTGCTTGAAGTCCCACTTTTAAGAATTTCTCTAAGAACCATTGTCGCATAAGACGAAGGTTCCAGACAAAATTCTAAAACTAGAGCTTTATACGTCCCACCTAAAAAATACTCTGTATAATTAAAACCCTGCTTTGTACTTTTCTACCCTCAATATCTTTCGGCTCTTCAAATCCTCTCATTTCTTCAAAATCTGATCGAATTAAGTTGTAGTTGGGATCGTTATAACGCATTATTCTCCAAGAGAAATTTTGGACTTGTCCCATTAATTTACGATATGTCCCACTTAATGAATATTCCCTATGTTCACTATGTTTAGATACATCAGATAGAAATTTTATGATTCTCACCTGACTTTTTGTTTGGTCATTTCTAAAGTCAAACCATAACTTTCTAGAGTTTCTTTGTAAAAGTCTTCTAAATGGGTTGGATAAACAATATCATAACCCGGCAAAGGCAAAACAATGTCATAAATAGTGTAGTTAGAACATTCACTTGATGATAATGCTTTGACTTTTATTTTATTTGAATCTGCAGCATCATCTGAAATGATAAAGCAAGTTTGCCACAATCTGCAGGCGAGTGGAATATTACCATTTTTTTCGCTTTCTTCAGTTACCACAGCTTCTGTTTCTTCTACTACTAAATCCCCTTCAACTACTTCAAAACCAAACTTTTCAATTCTTTTCGACGCCACGAAATTCCAAACTAGACTTTGAAAAGAATGTAAATACAGCAATCTTGTATTCCTTGGGATCTGGAACAATTTTCATTTAATAAACTTCAATTTATTAATTATCTTTTATTTACACTGGACAAAGCGTTCACGAAGTCATTCGAATTTTCTTTGGCTATTCCTGACAGTAGTAGAAACTCAATACAAGTTTTTTTATTTTCATCAAAATGTTCCAACGCTTTTGCAGCATTGCCTGTTTCAGCATACAATTTCTTAGCTTTAGTTATATCCAATTCCGGTCTATCTGACTGAGTTGGTTTCAAAATAATTTGACAAGCCTATGGATGCACAGTTTAACAATAAATCGTTGATAATTAATCAAATTAACCTTTTTCCAGTTACCTAATAATAACTGAACTCCTATAGAAAATGTAGGAACTTCTTTATCATTCCCAAACCTTTGTAGACCATAATAATTAATAAAACCTTTTTCTTTGAGACTGAGTAATGACTGTTCTATTAATTCATCACTCCCAACAACATTTCGTAATGCAATTCTAAATTTATTGCCTTTAAGATCACCCAACTTGAGTGGTTTATCTTTCAGAGTGATATTACCAATATGAATGTTGTGCAACTTTTTTGTTTTGAATATGAGCTTCCAAGGCTGGACTTTTTTTGCAGAAAACCATTGGGTAGTTTTTGCTCTCTTATCCTTAACTCCAGCATAATTAAAACATGAAGCTGGAATTCTCAGACAATTTGAAATTTTCAATGTTGCGTCTAAAGTATCTAAACATTCTTTATAGACCACAAAATGAACATATTCTCCTTTATCTTTCGGCCACCAACTGCGAGTTTCATTTTTACCATCAAATTTTTTAAAAACCATAATTTTAGTGTCATTTTTTGATTCAGTATTAGCAACGATTTTCCTTCCAAAATAATGTCTCACATTTTGATGGAGTTGTGTTCTTTCGTCTTTTGTTAAATTTGTTACATTTAATTCAACCGTTTCATTATTAGGAGTTTGAGATATTTTGACTAAGTCAATCCATTTATCTTGAGGGATATGAGGCAAAGGAGTTTCAGTTGGTGGTTCTTTAACATCTTCATTTTTCTCATTAAATTCTTTAGGTACTTCTTGATTTGTCAATTTTGCAATTTGACCATTCAAATCTATTTCATTCACTTGAAAATCGGAAAATCTAGCTTTGATTACACCAGAATATCCTTCTAATTTACTGACGAATTGTGTGATACCTACGTCCAGTTCGCAGAGCTGGTTTTGATGTTGATACTCTTTGTTACCTTGTGAAAAAGACGGCTTCGTTTTTTGATAATTTTTACGATTATTTCTACTTTTTTGGCGGTTTTTATTCATTTTTAATTTCTTGGGAACTGTTTGAGAAACGTGTTTATTATAACCTTAAAACCATCACATTAATCAAAATTTTGGTTTTGAATATTTTGTTGATTATTTAAAATAATACAATTGTAAATTCACACCAAATAAACAGGACAAATTTGAAAAAAATTCGAAGACTCAAAAAGCTGGGAGTTAACCTAATTTTCCATGCTGCAGGTTTGTCAACTTTAAGCGCGAAATTCCAATTTTTAAGTGATTTTAACAGTTATAAATTTTTGAAATGATGCAAATTAGGTGATATTGGTAACACAAATCAGATATTTCCCAATATGATGCTGAAAAAGTCAAACAAATATTAATCTAAATTAATGAATTTTAATGATTTTTTGAACCTTTATAATACTAGGATGGTAAAATATGTATTATTTAGTATCCTTGGTAGGTCATTAACAATAAAAACTAATTTTATATGACTAGCAGGAATGCTTATTTGTGATGCGAAATAAATTATAAGTGTGTATTTACAATAAGGATAAATGGAACAAATTGAATGAAATAATTTTCTATTTTGTTTTTGTACCTATATAATCCATAATAGTATACATAAATGTGAATCTATCAATCCCTTTGGAACAATTCTAATCAAAATAATCAACAGTATCACCCGACTGGAATTTGCCATTCTCCAAAAGCTCCAATAGCTTGCTTACAGTTTGTTCAGGAGTGAGAATTGAAGTTTCTTTCACTTTCTTGAAACTATTTTGCACTTCTTCACTTTGTGCATTTGCTATAATACCATCAAACATATTGGTATCTACAGGACCTGGAGAATAGTTGAAAACAATGATATTTGGTTCCTCTAACGCTAAAACCTTAAAGAATAGCTCTCTTGCTGCTTTTGCTGTTCCATACATGGCCAAATTCTTAAACGGTGTTCTTCCACAAAGAGATGTAATGTTAACAACAACTATCTGTGGAGCAATTGGACGAATCTTTTTGATAAAGCATGAATTCAAAAGAGCTACAGAAAATAGGTTTATATCATAGTAATCCTTCCATGTTTTCAAATCGTTTAAGTCTGTAGTCTGTTTAATGTCGCCTGTAGTTCCAGCGTTATGGAAGATAATTCCAAATTCTATGCCGCTTGTATCAATTGAAGCAATGACTGAATCTAACATTGCTTCATAGTCCTTGACATCAGCAGTTGCTAAGTCAACAACAAAAGTGATTACGTTTAATGATCTATCTAACTCTAATATTAATTGTTTTGTCTGCTCAAGATCATTTTTTGAACGTGCTAATAATACAAGAATAGAATTCTGATTCAAATTTCGAGATATTTCTAAAGCTATAGTACGACCAATACCTCTAGAAGCCCCTGTTATTAGCACCAAAGTTTTCTTAGAGAAATCAATTGATGTCATTTTCAGACTCTTGATCACTAGTATTCAATTGATCGTAATTTATCAATTCCACAACTTCTCCTTTATTTAAAGCTTGTTTCTGTGGACAAATAGCTTTAATTATTTGCGAATTACCGATTGGAGTGTCTAAAGAACTATCTTCTTCAAACTGAGTCGCACCATTCAACAAATTTTGTAAACAAGCTTCTCGTTTCTCTGCTAGTTGCTTTAGAATATTAGGATCGTTTTTTATATCACGTAACTTCTTTTCTACGGATAAATATAACATTAAAAAAATGTTAGAAAAATGTCAATATATCTACCTAGAGTTGCTAAATATTGCTCGGAATCTGGTAAAGTATATCTTATTGCTGGAATGAAGTTATCTTCGAAGGTTAAATTTGGAAAGTCTTTTTCGCCTGCGGTGTCCTTATCCTCCTTGCCCCAAGGATCCATAAAAACTAATTTGTTATCACGGCTAAATAAACAGACAGACGTCAGTTTGCCAAAAAAAAACATAACCTTCAAAACCAAGCAATTGTCAACTGTCATCTGCCAAATAAAAAATATACTTTTATTCTAAACTGTTGTTGATTATAAATACTCTATTGAGTTTTATATAAAAGAGGGAAAAAATATGACGTTTTAATTAGTTTTGATTTGTTTTTAGTAAACAAAGTATAAATCGACTTTAAAAAAGTGCCGCCTTTTTAATTTCCTTTTCTATTTGATATTTTGCATTTTAATATGCTTTAGAAAATAAAAATTTTAAATAGAATGTGATTTTGCTTGATTTAATATGCAAATAAGGGTCATTCCATTCGTTACTTTAGTTCTTTTTTTGTTTTTTTGTGTTACGTTCGTTGGTGCGACACTGTGCTACATCAGCGCCACTCCACCTGTCATTTTATCAAACATTCGATTAAATATGGCCGTGTTCAGTTGAAAACTATCGCGTAATTGTTAAGAATTCCTTTGTGTTCGGACAAATTTAAATAAAATTGAGTGAAATGAACGGTGACGGAGACAATGAATCATGGTTATCAGTTTGGGAACAACAATGTGCCGATTCTGTAGAACAACAACCAGATTACGAGCAATCACTTCGTGACGAATCTGAAAATTCTCATACGAGAATATGGACTGCCTTCCAAGACTCCGCTGCTGCTATAGCTCAGTTATATCGTGGTAAGTGTGAAAAATAATTTGGTGTATAGTTTGTAGAATTAAATATGGGCGGATTTTCCGACATCTTGTTGACATCTATTGATCATTGATCAGCTGTTAATATTATAACGCATTTTTGTTTCACCCTGTAATTACTTTTTTCCCACAGATCGGGTCACAGGAGAACCTGCCACACTTTGGTTACAATTTCAGACCGCTGCGGGAACAGTGACTTCTCTATACAAAGGTAAGCATATACAGGTGTTACAGAACTATAGTCTCACACAGAAGCTAAATAGTTTAGAGATATTCTGTTACTATTACATTTTCTATAGAATCTTCAGAAAGTATACGGAAATCTAGTGACTTGGCAAAACAAAGTGGATACCAAAAAAGAAACAAGGAAATACTCAATTGGGCAAAAAGAAAAAGGCGATTGATTTGTAGGGAGGACCTCTTAGCCTACCTCTCAGGAAAACTTCCACCAAAACCCAATCATCATCAATACCATCATCACAATCACCACAGGTCAGTTACTTCTTTATTTATTTTTTATAATGTTAATCCAAAATCCTAATCCTCCCACTTGTTGTATATCTAATTTGTCTTTGTTGAACAAAAATATATATTTTTTCATTTATAGACACAACTTTATTCCTTTCCTAAATCCTTCGCAACAATTCATATTTCTTTTATGAAATCAGGTCTTTATGTAAATAGGATTCCCATGTCTCCTCGTCCCAGGAACATATCTCCGCCTCCTGGAGTTTCTCCACCGGAATCTCTGGGTCTCAATACTGAACTTCACACCTTTAGAGAAGCTTTGGCAAGGTCACCTTTATCGTGTATTGCTAGGGGTTCTGATTTGTGTGCTTTTATTACTGGTGAAATGGCCAGGCATTGTAAAAGACCTGCGAGTCCTTCTGACGTAACAATGGATAGTCCAACACAACAGAAAAGACCTCGATATATGTGAAACACCATTTCTCCTGCTGTAGATTACTCAATCAATAGTTATATAGCCTTCCGTTTTTGTACACATTTTTTGAATTTTTTTTTACTTATTTTGGTTTGGTGCTTTTATTTTGTTTAAGTCTGTGATAAATCTAAAAATTTTATTTCAATTTTTTTTCTATCAGGAAGGTGACTGCTATCTAGATTGGATGAAACAATAAATTTAAAAGTGATCAAACAACAATATAATTGTAATTGATTCTGTTTTATAATGATAATGTGTTGATTAGAGCATCTGCAGGAAAAAAAATACATGCTTTTGAATAATTTATGAATAAAGTAGTGTAATATTAGATATAAGGCATAAAAATATTATGGCCATTGCGAAAAAATTTGTACATAAGTTTCGAATTTTTGTTAAATGCTTGTTGAAAATTTTCATTGAGTTTTTACATTTATAAGACAAATCATTATAAAATGTATAATAAAGAGGTGCCTCGGTGAATTTTTTCATAAAGAACCCAAAGCAAAGCCTTCCATTTTGTTAAAGAAATGAATACATTTTTGAGACAGACTGCCATTTATCATATTTTTAATTTTCGACTATTCATGAGAGGTTGAAAGGTTGTTAACTATGAAGAACATTATTTAATTGTTTTATAGGATTATAAAATACCGAGTCTCAGGTTTGCAAAAAGTACGATCCATGTAAAAATTTATATTGATTTATCTTGTATTTGATTGTTATTTTCTGTATATTTGTAAGATCATATTCAACAAGTGCCAGTAGACTGGATATCTGCACTTTGATTTTTCTTAATAATGTTGTTAATGTTTTTAGTTTCATCTTTCGAATTTTTTGAAACTATTATTTTCAGTGATGCAATTGTAAATTATTGGTCTAATATACTATTGGTCTAAATGTTTTTTATAAATATTCCTTTGTCACAAATAACGATTGGATATAGTTTTGGGATTTTTATTAAATAAAAGCAAAATGATACATGAAGAAATTCTTAGTGGTAAAGCTTAATTATCCCGAACCTGGAGGCGTTTTCGTCTTTAATAATCGATTGTGTATAATAGTTAACATTTAATTTTCGTCAAAAAGACGTCTCATCAGTCATTACATATAAACTTAAATTTAAAAAATAAAATATACATCACATAATTGACTCGATTTAACTTAAGTCTAATATTGCAACTCAACCTTAACAGTACAGCGATTAAATTATTTGGATTAATATACATAACAATCTACATACTTTACAAATAATTAAAATAATAATCTAATGACTATTCTAGTAAGTTTAATTTACTGTTTGTTTTCCTGAGCTGCGCTCTCCAAGGAATTATGTTGATGTCTTCTTCTTGTGTATCTTCTTCTACTTGTGGGTTATGCTTTATAACATTTTCGTTATTATTGTTGATATCCTCATTCACTTTCTTATCATCGTTTGGCTGAGAAGATTGCTTAAGACATTCGTGAGCTTCGTAAATTTTAGATGAACGAGATTCGTCCACGATTTTGGGGGTGTAAATAGTTGACCTAAAAATGTTAATTAAGTGTCAGTTTAATTGAAAGGAGTAAACTGTCCATAAGTAGAGTGAAACTTAGAAGACATAAATAGAGCTTTGTCGCTGCTTGACTGCATTCTGCTTTAATTTCTATATTTTTTAAATGATCGAAACTATTGTAGTTTTTAATCAGTTTGGCACTAATAGATGTTTATTTTTAATGAGTAGTTCACTCAACTGTTCCAAAAAATGTTAAATAGTGTCTTCATAATTACCTCATTCTATTTTCGGCTTCTTCTTTTTTCGCCATTAACTGTCGTTTCCATTGTGGTATGGCTTGTAATCTTTTTTCTTCAGCTTCTCTCAACATCTGTTCTTCGAGCTCTTTCCGAGCACGTTCAGCCGCTTTCTTCGCTAACATCTGTCGTTTCCACGCTGGTATAACATTGCCGGTATTATCTTTATCAGGAATCTGCAATAAAAATAAAAATCAACTGTAAACTAAACACTACTTTTTGAACAAAAACCTTTTCAACAAATTTGTTGGCAGTAAATTGCTTTGACATTTCTGTATATAATTCTTTTTCTCTTGATTCTTCAACTTTAGCGCGTTCGATTTTCAGTTTTTTTATTCCAGGAATATCTCTGGATAGTTTCAGTTCGGCTATAAGATCAGTTTTTTGGGCTAGGAACGGTTCAGCTTGTAAGCTTTGCAGACTCATGCTTCTAGTTGGTGCGGAAAATGTTTTTGAAGCTGCTATTTTTTCGGTTCTTCTCAGTTGGACTGAGTTAAGATCTTGAATACTGATGGCTGATAAAGGTTGTTGCTGTTTTTTAGTACTATCTGTATTTTCCGATTTTTGATCAAGTTGTAACATATCAGGAAGTGGTGGAGGTGGTGGTCCATGGATTGGGATCTTATTGTCTTTTTCTTCAACAGTCATTGTTTGTTCACTTTCTGAATTACTTCTCACTGAAGACGCTGAGGATCGTTTATCACTGATACTCTTGAGGTACTCTGAAGGCTTGATGAGATTGTTCGAGTCAGCACTTCCCGGAAAACTTGGTGGTATGAACGGTAGCACTCTTTGTTTATTAACTAAATTAACGTGTTTATCGCTGTCTTCAGTGTCTGTGCTCAAACTGATTATGGTCAGATCGGAACAAGAGGAATTCAGCCGTCTGCTTGCTGAAAAGAAGTGGTACTGTAATTATTCACCTCTCACTCGTAGCATTTGTAATTATAATGAAATGGAAAGAGACGTACTCCCTGACGTTACATTTGTTTTAAACAAAACCTCCTATTTCTGGTTTGATTGGCAAGTGTTATAAGAGTGAAATTGTGATGTTTAATTAACATGTGTTCTTGTTATTTTTTCCGGTCCAAGATGGAATTAGTACCTTTGCGGTAAATTTTTGTTTTTTTTTTTTTGATGGTCCAATTAAGATGATGTGTGAATTTAATAAGATGGAATAAAATTAGGTCGCTTTTGACTTTTTAGAGCGTTGTGTTTCATATTTATATGCCAATTATAAGTGAAGCTTAGAACTAAATTTATGGATTATTATTTAACAGTCAATTAAGAATAATACCACCTAATATATTGCTTATGCCCAAAATTTTTGATTAATTTTTTTTACACAAAATAAAAAACTATTTTTATAAACTTTATACAGAACTTTCTCACTATCGTGAAAAACAATGGTAATATCCATAACAGTTACGTTATAACATTTTTTATAATAGTTTCACCATCTGTTTTGTCTCTTTAAACGCTGTGCCATTTAACTGTATGTTTTCATTTTTCTGCAACTCTTGAAAATACCAACCGCAAGAAATGTCGCGTTGATTTTTTTTTTTATTTTATTTGTTCATAAAGATGTGAGGTAAGTTACTCACTTAATGAAGACATCGTTCTGCACAGTCCTTTGGCAATTTCAGATGGTTTAAGTGTTGGTTCTTCAACAATTTCTACAACTTCAGCTCCTCTAGGTTCATCATCTACAGGAACTTCTTTTTTACCGTTAGGTGGAGGCGGAGGAGGTGGTGGTGGGCAAATATCCACAGGCATTGAAGTAACCCTCTTTAGAGCTTTTGTATTATTGTTATTATTATTAACACTAGGGGTAGTTTTGGGAGGCACGGAGTATCTTGGACCTAATTTAATCTTCTCACCTTCTTCATTATTTGAATTATTATTAGAAGAATCTTCATTAGTTTTTGGTTTCTTTTCTAATTTTTCAATTTTCTGTGGTTTTGGTAAAAATTCGTTTGTTTTGTATGTTTCTTTTTTGTGTGGATTAACTTTAACAACAACATTACATCCAGAGTTTGATGAACTGGCAGATCCTGAACGACTATGTGAGCCACTGTCTCTTGATCTTGACCGTCCGTTTGATTGTTTTTCCACTTTTTTATCAGGATCTTCTCGAACTAGATAGATATCTTCGTAATCATGATCATGGTCGCCGGATCTTTCAGAGAGGTCCGAAGAGGAAAGATTCTCATCTGACCCTGCTCCGCTACTGCTGGAGTGTACTTCCACTTTGACTGACAACAAAGAGAAATGTTATTTTGGTTGATTGGTATGAAGGTGACTTCTTTTGTTATTGATTATAGTCCGAAACTGTTACGTGAAAATCATTTCTGGAATTTTACCACTCACCTGTAAGGGCAGAGAGAGGTTGTCTTTGTGGTTGTGTATCAAAAAGGTCTTTTACTCTGTTATAAATCACTTCTTGAGGATTATGTAAGTAGAAAGATTCGCCGTTAATACTTTCATTCGAACTACTTTCAGATGCACTTGATGTACTGAAATTATAATTGTAGAAAATTAGTTGGAATTGGAAGGGAATACCTATGTCTGTGAGTGTTCATTGGATTGATATAAAGCCCATCTTGAGGGGCGTGGGCAGCTTCCATGGATCTAGAACCTAGTGGTGGATGAAGATAAAACGGCTCCGAATTGGTATCGTTGTTTTGAGGGGGTTTACACATTGAACAATCACTTCCTAGACTACTTCCCTACAAATAAAAAAGTTGTTTTGACTTCTATTCCTATTTAATTACCAATTACCTTTTTTAATTGGTCACTCCTCTTTGTGCAAGAACACGATTTTGTCCCATTACTCTCTTTATAGTCGGGAGTAGTTCCGTGCTGAACCAGTACGTTCAGACACTAAAAAAATGTATGAGAAATATCAATAAATGCAGGCTTAGATTCAGAAGTTGAAAAAATAAAAATAAATGATTTGATTTCTGATTACCTCGACTTGCTGGTTCTCTGCGGCATCGTTGATCGGACTTTTTCCGTATTTATCTAAGGAAAGTCTAGCTCCATGTTTGAGTAGCCAACGCACGGTTTCCAGGTGACCTCTAGATGCAGCGAAATGAAGAGGAGTTGCTCCATCTCCATCACGCAAGTTTGGATCAACTCCTTGTTCTTGAACCTAGGAAATTTATTCTCAACCATCAAAGTTATTCATAAATTTAATATGAATGAATAAAATGTAAATGCTTGTTCAATCGATTTTCTTAATTTAATCCGAAGATGAAAGAACTATTTTTAATAAAATCAGCAAAAAGACATAGGTATTTGCATAATTACTCAAAAATGAAGTAATTAGAAATAACTGGCCTTCGGATGGCCTTTCTGCAGTCAAAAATTCAATAAACATTTTTTTGTAGTTTCAATGTTGATCCATAAAATTTTTTTTATTATATTTAATGTTAAAAATTCCATTTAAAGACATTTTTCATTGCGAAATAATCAAAAACATATTAACCGCCTGGTGACCCAGTTTAAACAATATTTATAAAAAAACTTACCATCCATTTAACACAGTTAAGACATCCCATCTGTGACGCGGCATGAATCGGAGCCATTCCGTCTTTAGCGCGCACATATAAAGATCCACCAGCTTCTAACACCAAAAATTTCAAAACATCCAAATGACCTTCTTGTGCTGCTAGATAAACTGGTGTAACATCATTGTCCATTTGAGTATTAGCACTAAAACAATTGAACAATTTTAAAATTACAAACTGACATTTTAATGATTTTCTCATCTTCTGTTAAGGCTTTATTAAGTCAACGCCATTTAGGTGATATAAATGGTATTAATTAAAGCAATAGCATAGTTGAAAGTCTTGGTTTAGAAGGTTGTTTTTGCGAAACAGGCGACTAATCAATGTATAGGTGTTTATTTTACGGAACAATTATATTTGCAACGTAACGACTTTAGTGGAAGATTAAATCTTATGTAACTTTATTAAGTGAATAATTGAGAATGATTCTTTGATGAAAACTGTGACAGTTGTGAAATTATTGCCCTAGTTTACGGACAACCAGAGACAGTATTTCATATTTTAGAAAAAAATTTTTCAAGTGGGTAATTCTGGGTCTAAGCTAATTTAACTTTTATTAGTATTATTTGATCTATACTCTATCGAGTCATTTTTTAGAAAGGATTATCTTACAACACGTAAATGAAAATTGTCGCTGAAATGTAGTTTACATTAATCTTAGATTTTTTATTTTAACAGTTAGCTGCAAGTTAAGTTCTAAGAAAATGTCAAAAGAAAAAACTTAAATGACAATTTATTAAACTTGAACTACTCAAAATACAATACAACATTTGCAGATAATAGAACATATGTTAGAATACTGTCTTTTACTGACATTCGATTTATTGATAAATGATTTTGACCGTTGTTTGGATTAGAAGTTCATCTAGTCTCAATTTCAATCGCTTGATGCATTTTAATCAAGTATGGAAATCACCTAGAATACTTTCCTTTCTGTTTGCATAATTTTTATTGATTTTATTGCCACTTATTAGTTTTACTCAAAAAATAAAATTAATTTCCTTGTGAAAGAAGGAAAAATTAATTAAAGGTTATTGTGATTGCGTTGTTGAGAATAAATATTAGTTTAATTATAGCAAACAAAGTTTTTAGTGACAATCTTCAAGTTGAAAAAAGGCGTTATTGCACTTGTTGTACCATATAACTCCAAGCGTTTATTTCCATTAAAACATTTAAAGCAACGGTTTTTTGAGGAAAATTTTCGTTTACTGAAGCAAGAGTCTTAGTTAGTAGCGCGTTAACTTCTTAATCTAACAGTCTTATAATGTTCTTTTTCTGCTTTTCATTTTGTATCTAATATTTAAAAAATTGAACTGAAATGTTACGACTGAAGGAACGTAATGTGGATATGCAAAATTGGCGACTTTCATTAGTGGAAATTTATTCCGCGTGAACATGGAAAGTTCAAAAATTTAAATATATTTACTTGAACACAATTTATGTTTTAAGATTTTTTTTACGGTGAGATGCTTCATGCCCAAGCTTTGCATATTTATTTTTGGAAATCTCAGTATATCAATCAAAAGATGAAATTATTAGGTTAATTAGAGTTTTATGGAAGTGTCTAATTAAAGATATTAGATGAAGCTTCAAGTTAAGCTATTTTTTTATAATTAATTATTGCGGTTTCATTTAAGAAAAATGTGACTTGTACTGTTAAGAAACATTTGTCCTCCTCAAGCAACTAATTAATTGCAAACGAATTAATGAATTTGAGAAAGAAGCGTTTTATTAATTGTAAGCGATTACTATTAGCGTATCCTTGGAGCTTTTTCACGATCACTGTGTCAGACAATTTAACAGATGGTCACAAATCTTTGACTTCCGAATTTGAGAAAAAAATTGGTAACTAAAGTGTTGGTGAGAGCCAACAGTTGCCTTCGAGTTAAAATAAATTATAACCTGAATAAAATGTCATAAAAAGGAAGTCAATTAAATAAATAATTTTTTCAAATAATTACAACTTATAAAGCAATTTCTTTTTGATTCTAAGAAGATTAAGTTTAATCACATTTTTCAGACTTATTATTTTGAATCTAAAAGTGAAAACTATGATTATTTTCAGAATGTCGATATTATTAACGACGCAATGAGTTAATAATTATAAACATTCACTAAAACTTGATTTTCTCTTATTTATTTTTCTCAGAACGTAAAATTTTTAAAGGTGGTTGCTCCACCTATTGAAGGTCGCATTTACTAGAATATTATAAACAATGCAACCTTAGCAATAAAAAATTTGAATTACTTAATCAGTGCATTTACCTTGCATGCGCTAGTTGGAATTGCATGTACTTTATACATAACTTAAATGCATAATTGCATTCAAAAATCAACCAATTATTTTTACTAAGTTAATTCCGTATCCGATGCATCATTAAATTATATTGCAAAAATGCAAGGAAATAGTTTTAAAGCAAGAAAGCGTTACCATCAGTGATTTAGTTTAAAAAGTCAAATAAAATTAAAATAATATGGAAATTCGCATAGAACTTTCTAAGATTAAAAAATAAATCTAAAGTAAATTTAAGATGCGGCACTTTCACTGATAATTTTGTTACCGTTTTCGGAATTAACGTCATTCTTTTTTTTACTGATTTAGATGTAGCAGAGCGTAAGCACGTGACTGTAAAGTCCTATAATTAGTCGCAATTAGAAGGTACTATATGCACTAGTAAACTGACAGGGGACTGCAGAAAAAAATATTAAAAATAAAAAACAGGATGTATCAACTTCATCAAATAATTTTTTTTATCAAAATTGTCTGTGCACTGAACTAAGAAAAATAACGTTTCAACAATTAACTCATTGATATATTTTTTTAATTGTACCTTATTTTGGAATTTCTGTGTCTTTTTCTGCATGTTGTTCGATGTATACTTCCCATTATTGTTGTTCACTTTTTTTTACAAATATCAACACAATTAACAAATCAAAATTGTTTGTTTAACGCGCGTCTCACATGCCACTCAGCTGTTATTACCGGTACTATACTATCCCCGGATTCGACAGACAGTTAGTACGGTACTGGCGTAACGATCTTCAGAAGAACTCACAAACAACGAAGAAAGTTGTTATCGTTTTATGGTGGGGCTCGATTAGCAGTAAATATTAGTTAATCTTCGCAGCTACCGATCTTTGTATCTTAAGATTAAACTAAATTTTAATTGAATTGATGATTTGTTTCCATATTGAAAATTTTGAAAACAAATTTTTTTTTAATAGAATTGCTAATAGAAGATATTTTAAGACATTTTAGTTATTATAGGAAGTAATGTTTTGTCATGAAAATGATTTCAATATCGTAGTACGATTGGATTATGAAAAACTTCTAGTTCTAGCAATCGATATACCATTTTTACATGGATTTGCATATTTATAAGAGTAAAATTTTGAGTAATAGCAAACTTATTTCTTGCAAAAATCTTAATTTCCAAATTAGATGGTTTGAAAACACTTGTCTTGAGTTGTTATTCAAGAAATCTTGGTATCATTGAACGATAAGCGTATTTTCCAGCAAGCATGTAATTTACCTTTTTTTCAAATAGTTCAAATTACTAGCCTTTCAAAAACAAAATTTTCAATCCTTTCTCTGACACACCATGCTGAATATTTATATGTTTGTTTTAATGGACTTTTCAATAAGTCAGATTAATAATCTAATATGTTTTATTCAACTGATATTAAATTTTATTATTAAATTCCAATCTCTTATTTGGCTTCAACAAGATTTAGCTTTTAACTTTCATTAAAAGTGATACTTTATAAATAATTTAATTCAAAATTATAATTTTCAAAAAAATTACATATTTAAAGTAACCAAAAGACGAAATTTACAAAATATGTAGAGTATTTACATTTGAATATGCATATGCAGATTAGATTTTTATAGAAAAAGTGCGTTTCGAATTCCTTTCCATCAATTAAAAACTAATTATTGTGTTCGAATTTTGCATTTATTATTTGGGAAATTATTTAAACGAATTTTAAATTTGAAATTAGTTAAGTTGATAAAAAATGTTATGGTTCAACTATTTTTTAATGTTCGTGACTAATTCTGAATTGTTTTAGCTAATTTTGATTAAACAAAAGGTGACTACAGCATAGGTGATACACTGTAAACAATTCAGGTTTCAGGTGAAATGTTTTGCACTTTTTATGCATAACAACTGTATCTATAAATGAAAGTACTTAAGTATATATCTTAAATGATTTATTATGTCCACTCAGTGAATATTAATGACTAAACAAAAAATGAATAAGTTGAGATTTCTGCAGAAAACGTGGTAATTTGCAAGTAGATTTCGATGAAATAAAAAAAAAATGGTTATGAAGGACTTTTTTTTAATTGTTCATAGATCCATTTCATCATAAATTATTCACAATTTTTTTTAAATAAGCAGTTTTTATTTCATTAAAGAATCATTTTATTTTATTTAAGGTGCAAACTTCAGGTCAAAATTACGAAAATTTTAAAGCAAAAACAAATATATTGTGGACGTAAATGATTCTTTAAACTAATAATTTTGGAGAGCCTGAACAAAAAATGAATACTGATAATCATTAATTTATATTTGGCATACTGATTTAGTTTTTGACATTTTTGGAAACTTAGGCAGAAAGCATTGGATAATCGTTTAACCAATTACAGTATACCCCTTCTCCTTAAAAATCATCATGAGGTAGAGTAGAATAATAAAAAATTCTTATCTCTAAAGCCACAAAAACGGATTTCATTTTTAATTGGTTAAAATACGATAAAAGGTTGAGCTTATATAAATCCAATCTAAATAACATGAGAAATCTCTTCGCCTTTTTTGCTTAAAAACATTTTTTTCAGTCTAGGTGCATACGTTTATGTTATTTAATTTTGAAACTGTCTGTTTATTTATTCAATAGCAAGACTTTCAATCTTATTTTTTTGTGCAAACAAATTTATTCAATTCCATTCAGAATCTGGTTAATTATTTGTTTATTTATAGGATTTTTGTTGTTTAACTCTTCCTAATGAAAAAGTAATCAGAATGCGAAGAAAGTCGTCTAAATAAATTTCTTCAGTAGTTTTGTTTTATTTCCAAGTAGTTCATAAATTAATAATGAATATAATATGTAAAAACTGATTTATTTATTTGATGTTAACTTGATATAACTAGTTACCTACTTAATGCTCGTTTAACCAAATAAAACTATAAACAATAAATTTATCTAACAGAAATTTTCTAATTAATGTGATAATTAGAAAAACTCAATGAGCCCTTATATTGGAATTGAATTAGTGTAAATTCTTATTAACCATCTGTTGCGTTAAATGATTCAAATCTAGGTCAAATAGCGACATTTTTATTGATCATTTATTGCAATATCCGTTGAAAAGTCGAAAAGATTCAGACATTATGACGCTTTTATTGGTAGGATAGAAAGTGTCGAAACGAAAGTAAGATCTACTTTTTAATTTTAAGATTCAGATTAAAACTGCTTTGCGATTTCTACTTGAACAATGGCTTATCTCACAGTCAAATTGCTAATGTTCTTCAAGATTTTTTTTCACATAATGTTGGTTTAATTGCTATGTCTATTTGAATAATCTCAATTTATGCCACTTGAGTTGTAATGTAATAATTTCAATAAGAATAGTTATATTATATAATTAGCCATAGTAGGTAAACATCAATTTGTTGTAATTGAACGTAACAGCATATAATAAGAAAGCACCTATAAAGATTGATGGACACCAGTTTGCAGCCAATTAAAAAAGATGAACTGTATTTAGACCATAACGGAGTTATGGTTATGGGAAGTTCCCGGAATATACATACCTCAAGTCCGGAGTTGAGTCGACAAGTAACCGGACGCAATCCAAACATCCTCTTGCAGCAGCATAGTGTAATGCTAAGGTTGTATTGTTTCCGGCACGTTCTAATGCTGGCATGTTGTTAGTGTTGCGGAGCTCAGTTTCCCAAAGCAGCCAGCGAAGAACGTTGAGTCGGCCGTGTCTGCAACATACAATACACGTTTGATTTGGGGGAAACCCTGAGACAGTTTTCTGTACACTTGCGGTTTTACAATGAATTTTTTAAAATACACAAAATAAAATTTCATGAGAAATTTTGTAAGTGATTGTTAAGAGGTTTTTATTTAAAACACTTTGAAATTCTCTTCAAAACAAATACCTGCAACTTTATGAATCTGTTTCAGTTCTGTGAAATTAGTGGTTTTGAAAATGCACAAGACCGACAATATTTGCACTCTACTAATAAATAAAAATTAATTTGTATAATTTTGCCTAATTTATTCTAATTAGGATCTTCACTAATTCACTGATTAAATATTACTATAACTGTTTTGATAGAATTTATAAATATTTGTAGTTATTTAATCTATTGAATAATATGACTAAATAAATAAATTTTTGAATTGAATTTTTGTTATTAATAAATATTAATTTTTGCTAATTTAAGCTTCTTGTCATATTTATTTTGTTGTTTATGAATATTTTGATATCTGTTTTTTTTTATTCCAACCATGTCAAAGTTATAATGGAAAACATTAGAAAGAAATCTGCCGACATCATCTGCTTTTGTATAATACAAAATTACTCTAATTTTCAACCTGACAATTTTTTTTCCATTCATTTTCCACATTCAAAGGACTGTTCAATATTAAAAAGTTTCAGTTTTTATTTTCAAGAAATTTTGCATAATGTTATGAAAAATTAAAAACTCTGCAAGCCAAAATTTCAATGACTTTACATTTACAGCCCTCATGTGACAAAATATTCCAGTTAATTTTCATTTTAAATTAGAAGAAATTCAACTGCGTTTTTACATTTTGCAATCGTTTGAAAAAATATTTAATTATTGATTACCCAACTGCGTAATATCAATCATCAAGTAACTAGCTGTAATATGTACATTAAATCATAACTTGCATCTTTCAGTCTTAGGTATAATTAAACAGTTGTCAAATGGAATTGCATAATTGGCGGTTGCAGAACTTTTTTGTATTCTATGAAATATTTCATTTTTATTGTAATTTTTTAAACAGGATTATTTTTAGATTAATACATTATTCAAATGAACTAGTAGATTTGAAATTTCAGCCAATAAGAAGATCTAATAAAATGCATCTCTACTTGCATTTTAATCGTGAATAAAATGCATGTTTTCACTGTTTCACTGTCATGTAGATGCTGTCATTGCTTTAATTTGGGAAAAAAAAATTAGTGAAAAGTATCACCAAGCATGAAGAACACAAAGACTTCTATCTTGTGTTAATTTGGAATATTTTGTAAAGAGATCAATCAAATAATTATGACTATGAGAAAGATATCATTAGGACAATGTGCAGCCAAGTCAATTCAATCTACTTACTATCTGCAAGTACTTAAGAACTTAGAATTTAAGACAGCAGGAAAGCTAGTTTGTGTGGTTAGAATAAATTGTTTAAATTTTGTCTAATGTAGTCATGTATTGTTCTTTTCAAAACACACTTGAGCTCAATTTCTTAGCAGGTTAAAATATTTTTGATTAACTCAAATCATAAGACATTTACTCTCGAATTAAAAGTATTAGACAAATTTTTTTCATACACGAGTAATTTCTATGACAAACAAATTTTCGTTCAAAAACATTTTACCCGCTAAAAAATTTTGCTCTTGTATATTTAACCCTTAAAGTTAGTTTGCGAGCCATAACTATGACCACTGAAAAATTTCTTGATTTTTTTTTCAAAATGTGACAGGTTTAACAAAAATTAATAAGTGGAAATTTTTTGCTTTCAAAGTTGTCAGATTTTATTGAATTACACAATCGGAAGTACGTTTTAGTGTGTGTTTATGATGTTATGTTATGTTACAAACTGATATTGATAAGCCGAATGCAGAATAAAAACAGAAAACTCTTTTTTAAGGTTTGGGTCGTTACGATTTTCTTACCGAATATCATTCGAGCATCAATTCATATCCTGAAATTTTTTTAGTGCATTCCAAAAACTTACTAATACAGCATTTTTGGAACGCACTCGGATAAGTATCTTTGTTTTTCTAGAAATAATTTCGTATTACAGGGAGTCTAAAAACGCCCTTCAAAGAAAAGAGGGAAACATTTTTCAGCTTATTTTATGTTGATTAATCATAAATCATCTTATCAAAAAATGCTTGGTTGCGGAGTTCTTTAAGGGTGGCGTATCGATATATCTATATGTGTTAGATGCCAATATAAGACAAAACATGCCTCCGGTTTAGTCAGAGTTTTGAACGAATGGAAGTAAATATATTTTGGAAATAAAAAGTATTCCTAAGAAGATAATTCTCTTCAAGTGTGAGAGTATTTTAATTTCGAATATAAATTCTGCTTTGTTTATATAGATGAATAAATCTTATATAAAAAATTGCATCCAAATAGCTCTTAATTAGACTCAATTTTTTTATGAGCTATTTACTTATTCATTTATTATACCTTAGACCCTAGTCCTTGATATAACAACTGTGTATTGGCTTGATTCAGCTCTTGATTTTTGTACAACTAAAATCGAAGGCGATCTATTCACAGCAGATTTAATTGGTTCGATTACGGGATTATATAAACCACAGAACTAAAGACCATTCGGAATTAAAAGTGTTTTAAGGTTGGTTAAATATGTCTAGTTACAATATACCAATCAATGTTGGTATGATTGTATTTCAAATTTGACAGTTGATTGTCAATTGTGACAACGGTGTCACATCTTCTTTATGCCTCGCTTTATCCAAACTGACATTTCACCAATTTTACAAATAGTTGTTGTATTTTTACATATCTACATCTTTTACTTAATTTTTTCATGTCAAAATATGCTCGACATAACCTCATTTAATTGGGCTATTAGGTTTGGGAATATTTTATATGCAGCTGTTCCGTAAATCCACATTTTAGGGTGGTACAGGTCGGTTTTCCAAGAAAATTTGACATTGACAATTGATTTTAATTGCGAATAGACTTTATATACTATTTAAGCTAATGAAATATAATATGTATATAATATAACATGTAAGCCTTCACCATTTTGTTTTACGCCCTGACACATTAGCTTCACAAGTGCTGTTCAGTTTAAATTTTGTTTGAAAAGTTTTATTAATATATTTAACTTCAATGTAATTTTATAATCAATGTCCTCGAATTAGGTTTTCGATTAAGGAAGTTGGTTTTAATATGTTTTATGGTGAGTTTCAACCCAATTTTAATTGTATTTTTCCATCTTGAGTTTGTAGTTTTATGATGGGAATTTTCCTGAATGCCGCTGAATTTTTGACCAACATCAATAAAGTTTTGTGGGAGTCTGACCTTGAAGTTTATTTTGTTTTAATGAAATATAAGTGGAAGCACATTTAATTCTCTCTCTTTATCTAGACTTTAGTAAATCCAGACTTTAAAAATAGCGCACCAGCAACGGTTAAATTCAAATAACTTTAGAACTGATTCTTATTAAGTGATGTAATTTTGAACTTTTATTTTTTGGGTCGTTCGCAATCAAATAACGTAGATATAATTTTTTTATTGTTACATTTAGCAACCTTCATATGAGAGGGGGTGTTATTGGATATTTTTGTCCATAATTTATTTGTTGTTAGAAATTTTTCTGACTCTATACGATATTTAATAAATTTCGACTGTTACAGAAAATAATGCTGTCTGAAATCTCTAACACAAACCGTTTTCATCTTCAAAAAACTCCAACTTTTGAACAAAACATTTTCTTTTTAGACAATTTAAGTTCAATAGTAATGAGCTTCGAAGTTTGTCCTTTCTTTCCTTGAAAATCATTTCAGGAAACCCTGTATGTCATTTTAAGTCGTTTTAACAAAAAAGCTGTTGTACAAAGTATTAGATAATTAAATGGTGATATTTGGAATTTTGTGCTACAAAGTTGGAAGAAAAGATTATAGGGCTATGGCTGTGAAATAAATGGGCTACCAACTTTATTAATATATGCGTGTGAAACGTCCCTAGTGAGTGCGTAGCATTAATAAGATGTTGGTTACAAATCTAAGCTTACATCTGCAAAAAAAATGCAAATTTGGTTCCTAGTTGAAACTAATTTGCAGCCTTAAATTTATTTCTGTAGTATGAAAATTAGTTATGGACAAATTTCATCTTGATATATGTCATAATAATTAATTTATTCTATTATTCTTCAATGTTTTTGGTTTTTGCTACAACAATATTTTTTTGCACATAAATTTAATAGATATATCACACGCAACCTGAAAATGAAGTGATTAAATTATATCTATTAGTTTCTGTTGAGTACTTGACTCGCTTGACTTTGCGTCAGTGCTTTTATGAAAATGGAAAAGCTAACGTGCGAGATATAACAATTTTCACTTAATTTATCATATGGTATGCGGTATAATAATGGATACTATGAAACAATGAAAGATAAAACCTGAGTGAAGTTACTATTTTCTGCTTAGAGTAGTGAACCATTTCTATTTTATTCACAATTTAAAGCGCATTTTAATAGCCGCTTTTTGTGGAGTTTGTTTTATGTTAATTTTTTGCTTACAGTAGGTTTATAAAATGCCCGATTTAGTGTTTCTGAAATTGATTTAAACTTTAAAGGTTCATTTTTTGGAATAGTTTAAATAAAAAAAAATCTTTATCAATTCTTTAATTCAAAATTTACTGGCAACCCAATTACAGAATAGAAAATCAAATATGGTGTCGGAATTAAGTGAAAGTAGGGTTAGCCATACAAAAATATAAATGAATAGTTTTTTTGGGAAATGTCTATGACATTTTTTCTACTCTTAAAACCGTTTTCAATATAGTAGTTTATGTTTGATTATTTTTGCAGTTTGAATAAAATGTTAAAATAGTCGACGTTTTGATATTTAACATGTCAAATGAATTATTCTCTAGGGACGTAAATTATCTACTCTCGTCCCCGTCTTGTCTTGTCGTCCAGTAACAAGATCCACAGAAACAAGCTACTAATACTTCATGTACTTACTGCAAAAGGAGTGGAAAAAATATTTGCTATAAAAATGTAGGCACGTTTGATGTTCTTTCTGGTGCATTTGATAGACGATTGAGATAAAGCTTCAATATTAGCAATAAATACCTTTTAATGAATTGGCTAATTCTGGTAAAAATTTAGCTGATAAAAGAATCATAGATCATCTTGTATTTTCTTCTTTCGGCGTTAAATCCAGGCCAGACTTTATGCGGAAAAATTCAAACTGTCACCTAATCAACTTTCTACATTTTATTACTAGAGAAGTAAGTGCGTTCATCCAATTTGTTGCATCTTTAAAGACTTGTACAATGTTGAAATGAGATTAACATTATTTAGCATCACATTTGTGTCACTTAATGTAAACTTTCCCAACACTTGTCATACAACTATAGAACAATTAAATCCATGTCATTTCAACGCAGTAAACCTTAAGAAAACTACAATAGTATTACTAAACAAACACCATCAAAATTTTTATCGTTTGACGACTTCCATCCTGTGTTAAATTATTTGATGTTAAAGATGTTCTGAAAGTCGTTTGAAATTATCTCTCAGGTGAGATCAACAACTTTCACAAATTATTTTCTTGAATAAGATAACGTACTAACATTATCATTATCCTTTTTCGTAGATGTTCACTGTCTGATATCTAAATACTAATTAAAATGATTTATGAAATATTAATTTAAATCATATAAAAAACGGAAATTGAGTAAGTTTTTAATGATGAGTTTAAAGCTTTGTTTTTATATTGTATGTTATTTTGTATACTATGAAGGTCGTACAAGTACCATGACATCCTCGTAAAATTTTATACTACACATCGAGGACTTACAAGTGGTAGTTTATTATTAGCAGAATCGCAAAACCGTTATTTATTCTTGGAAGACACAAAGATTTTGTAAATACTAACGATACTAAGGAATAAATTAAACATTGAATTGGATTCAGAAATTTATTGTTTTATTTTATTTTATTTTTTAATTAATTTTTATATTTTTTCATAGCTACTGGTCGTAAAATTATAGATGAGAATGGTCTATTTTACTAATATATTTTAATGAAATAATTATAGCCGGGTTTAGTTTAATTGCCTTGTTGCTCTAAATTTTTATAGAGTAAATTTTGAAAAAAGTAGAATACTAAAATTTAGAAATGTTTTAGCTTCTTAAAAATCACTGAAATCAAGTACTTAAAAAATTGTTGGATATTTTCATTACTATTTTAATGCAAGAGTTATCTTCGAATGACAGTCAAAAAGATGATTAAATTTTTTTTATAAATTCGAGAAAATTTTAATATATTTTGGATTATATAAAAAATTCAACAAAAAATAAAGATTTTAGAGCATCCAGAAATTAAAAATGTTTGAAAAATCCAAAGTATCTAGAGAATTTAGGGATAATCAAAAATATAAAGAATCTTTAAAATTTTCAGATAATTCACAGAAGATTTGTAAAGTTAAAAAATTCTAAGAAATCTGAAAAATATTCAAAAGCTAAAGTATCTGAAAAACAAACATTTAGAGGATTAAAAAATTATTGGATTTTTGGAAGAATCTAAAGAATCGAAAATTTAAGAAAAGTATTTAAAAAAATAAAAAAAACTGAAAACATCGAGAAATCCAATAAAATCTCAAGAACTTGATAGATTTGCAAATCTAGAGATTGTAAAAAAATACAAGAATACAGAAAATCTAATAAAAAAAAATCAAAAAAGAATTAAAAAACTCAAGAGTATCCAAAGGTTTCAAGCATCTGAAAAATTTAAAAAATTGAAAATATAATAAATTTAGTTTGTCTAATAATCTATGAAAATTTAGTAAGTCTTAACGATTGATGTTAGAAATCGTCAAATAAAATTTTGGGATTTTTACTTTTCACAAAAAAGACGTAACTCAGTTGCTAACTGAGACTTATTTTGTGAATATGTTGTCTGTCGTCTTCATATGACTGTTTAGAAAGCTTTTAAAGACCAACGAGGAAGCTTTAGTAAAACAAAATTTTCTTTTTCTTATTCTTTATCCGACTTGTTCTCTCAAGAACTTTAGACGCTTAAGGGAAGGTTTTGATTTGTATTTAATTTTTCAAAATACCTATTTAATTAATTTTTTATTCAATCAAAGAAATACATCAATCTGGTTAATGTGCTACACAGCTGCTAACTGTATTTCACACAGCATACAATGTTTCTTGATTGATTTCATAATTTTCCATCTTTTTAAATTTTAAATTCTGGTTTCCATTCTCATTTTTTCATTGCGAGATAAAAAAATTAAATAAACTTTGATTTACAAGAATGGAACGGGATTTGCCTCTCATGCAAAAATGTAAATCGTTTTAAATATCCATGTTATGAAAAACGTAACGGTAACCTTTGGATTAAACAGTGCAATCAGAATTATTTCGATTAGTAACGAATCATTAAAATCTATACATCTTCCTATCATTTTTTTTTCATTAAGAAACAACTTAGATTTATTCATCCGGAAAATAGTCTAATTATCTTCGAATCTTTTTTCTTACGTTAACATTTAATTAATTTTATCAATTAGATACGTCTTATACAGTTACTATCATGCGGTATTTGAAATCAAATTCATAAATAATTCAGAAAAAAAAATGTTTATTTATACTATAGAATTGTCAAAGTCTAAGCATTGAATTACCGTGGATTTTCCTAGTGATTTCAACGGTAGATGCCAACACGAACACATGTTCATTATGTATCACTCATGATTTTTGCACTCGCGCCACTATGAGAGAGGGAATTAACGTCTTGAACCGTTCTCTTTGACTGGTGATCGTATACTGTGCATCTTCCACCAGATTGAAAACTGAATTTATAACGGATACAAACAGACTCAATTAAAAATAAATCGCAACCTTCATAAATATAAACGAGCTGATGAAGCTTCTCAAGCAATTGCCAGTCAATAAAAGGAAAAAAAAACTGCAATTATAAAACAGTTAAATGTAAATGTTTGATAATGTTTTTGGTGAAAAAATGTAGAAAGTGAAATTGTTTACTGCAGCACTCGGCTGTAGCTAGGTGTTAGAACTTTTGATTCCCAGTTTGAGACTGATAAAATCATGGTAAAATTTACTGAGAATTTAGCACATGGGAAAAGGCTTGGGAAAATTTTTGATGGAAATTTAATTAATATGCCAAGGTATTTTTGATTTTCTGTCTGTTTAAAATATGATTAATTGTTTGGTCATTGTGTGGAAGCTTTCAAAATATCCGATTCAAAATCATTGTGATATTTGAATGAAATCTCGTCAGCTTAATTAGAGAAATACCGATACTATCTGTGTGAGCAAGTGTTAAAACTTTCTGTTTAATTTTCTAACATGTGTCGAGAGAAACTTTTTACCATAGTTCGTTTACTTTTTTACTGCACGCAAGTATATCGATCTCATGTACTATACCAGTCATACTCATTGTTAGCGGAAGTATGATCCACGCTCACAACAATTGTCAGTTCCGGTTTATGACCATCGAGATTACCGTTGTTCTAAAGCGAATATCACCATTATCAAATTCATTAAACTTTAATAACTCATACAGTTAAAACAGATTAAAATAAAATTTTATCTAACCTTAGATTTTGAATTTTAATCGATGTTCGACCATTACCAATCCTTCTTTGTTCTTCATGAATGCGCACTATTGAATTCCTTGAATCGGATTTTCTTGTTTTTATTTTTTTATAGCGTTTCTTAAAGTTGCTAACTCTTAGTGATAACATAATTCGAACTCTTATATGTCTTATTATGTATTTTTCAACTTTATTGGAATATTTTCCATAATTGAAATTTGATCTTGATAAACGATTTGAGTGAAAATCGTAATAGCGAGTCAAAGGATAATAAATTGGATTGTTGTAAATACTTATGCTATCTTCGGAACATTCATAAATTGGATCTTCATGAAGATTAGTTTTGGAATTAAGAGTGTTATACAAAGCGATGTTTTTACCCAAATTAGTTCGTTTTTTCATTGACGAATCAGTCCTGAAATTTTGTGTCGGCTCATAAAGCTGATTCACTGTAAATTTGCAATTAATTTTTTTTGTTTTTTTCTTAGGCTTCAATAACTTCCAGATTTGACCTAAATAGTTGTGTTCTTTAGTTAACAAAATTCGTTCTTTGTAGATTTCAGGCAACTGAAAATCGCCACAATATTTAGTAGGATTTTCTGGGAAGTTTTGTCTATAATTTTCAGAAATTTGATGAAAAATTAAAGATAAATCTTGTTCTTCTCGTTCAGCAGTTTCCATTGATATTAGTTCTTCAACATCTTCAGTCGACACTGAACTACTATCATCTTCTTCTGTTTTTTTATTCAAAGTTAATAAATGTGATCTGTTATGAACCCAACCTTTACTAATCGTCCATTCTTTTAACCACTCAGGTTTAGCATTTTCTTCTTTTAATTTTCTTTTTGTTTTAGAATTGATAATAGGATTTGGTGTCCATGATCCTTTTTCTATCACTACACACAAACACAAGAAACGAAAAATATCAGAAAAAATTGTCATGTCGATCATTTCGCGTTTGTTTTTCCACTGTTTTGACTGTTGAAACAAAACGGATATTCTTTGTGATGTTGCTCACTCGTGTATACTAGATAGTACATTGTAAACAATTTGTCAATGACATGAAATTTGTTATCCTTTTTAGTAATTGCATCTTACTTACTTAGCTGCATTTTTTGTAAGATATTCATTTTAAGATTGCCGCAGGCTGGGCAAGACCTAGCTGTGAGAAATCGAACGAAAGTAGACGCAACTCTCACATAGTTTCAAAAGAACAAACAAATGGATATTACAGTAATATTTAAGCCAAAATATGGCAGATTAAAATGATTCAAACGGAAGTTGTGACCTTTACGATTAATTATTTAAGGGTCACTGTTTTTTCTGCATGTCATTACAACTTTATAGTCGCAGAACAGAAGCTTCTAGTGAGTAAAAATTAGTTTTATGTAGTGTGAGTAAGCAAATGCAGTTTTTAGTTAATTTTATCATTGTGAATACTTAATTTATTTTTTATCTTTTCACTTCTTTAGTCGTTAGAATTCTTACATTTTGTTTATTTTATTGAGTTTTCTAAATTTTTAGAATCTTCTAAGATTTTTTAAGTGTCTCAGTTTTTCAAACTTTTGAGATGTTTCAACACTTTGTTCAGATTTATAAATTTATTTATTTTTTTGTAGATTTCCAGATTGTATTTTTCCAAAATATGTTCTATTCGTCTCAGTTTCTTATGATTTCGTAGAGCCTACAGAATTTTTGGGTTTTCTAGACCCTTTAAATTCTTTCAATATTTTTCCATGATTTTCAAGATTTCTCAGGGTTATTAGATTTTTTGGATTGATTGTATCTTTTTAATTGTCTGAATTCTTCCAATATATTGAGAATTCTAATATTTTTCGGAGTTTCCATTTTATTAAACATTTTGGTTTCTAATTGTTTGTTTCCTCATAATTTTTGAGACTTCCCATTTTATAAAAAAAATTTAAGTCTAGATTTTTTTTGAATTCCATATATGATTTTTTGATTCTTTTACATTTTTAATAATGTTTTTTTGAGCAACTGAAGTTCTAGATGTTTTTGTTTCGACTTTGTGGAGTATTTTTTCCAGGTTATATTTATCGAAAAATTTGTATATGATTTTCAGCACTTCTTAGAAACAAAAAATGTCGGTTTAACTTTCCAACAGCTTTACTTATTTACTATTAGTTTCCATGGCCTTTGGATTTTTTGCTAGATAATTTTCAACTGATTTAATTTTTATCTAAATGCTAGTAAATGATACTTTATATAAATGTTCATAATTTTGATCCATTTTGACTTTACCGGCATGCGAATGGAAGGAGTTTCATTTGAATAATGACAGTGATTTTATGTTTATTTGAAGAATATACATGAAAATTCACTTCTGAAGCTTTTCCAGCAAACTTGCTTCAATCGGTGAACTTAAATACAGAAACACTTTATACAGTATCTTCCGGATTGAGTTTACAAGAAGAAAAATTTCTTATTTTTGATTTTACGCCAAAACTGCAAAGGGAAAACATTTTTTGCTTGTCCTGAAAATGGCAAATCTGTAATTACAACTTCAATATTTTAGCTCAGTAAAAAAAATATTTATTTTTCTCTAGATTTTGGATATTTCTCTGTTTTTTGAACCCTATTACATCCTCAGTTCTATTTTTTTTTCGAGATCGATGTCACTTTGACAAATAAAAATACCGTAACAGAGTCAAGTAGATTCTTTCGTCCTTAGACAATACTCCGAGCTTTCAAGACGGAAAGATGTTGCAAAATTGTCAAAACCACATAAAAACAAAGTAAGCTTGTCTTCATAATGAAAACGTTCAAATTGTAATTAATTATTAATAAATCCAAAATCAAAAAAAAACTTTTTCCAATTTCAGTTATTAAAATGCTCATTTTGTCTATCAAATCTTACATTAAATAGGCATTTTAATCAAAAATATGAATAAAATGAAATGAAAATAAAATGTTTTTTTATGTTGTTTGGCTTTAGAGCCAATAAAATGTTTATAACAACATTTTATTCACACTATTATTGGCAACGCGAATAAAAAAAAAATACAATTTCAAAGTAATAGTACATTGACATTTTGTGAATAACTTACCTAAGAAGTTGGTTTTTTTTTATGAAAATGGAAAAAATAATGTATGGTACACGTGAATAAAGAAATTTTATTCACTTAAATACATTATTTAAACTGTTTTATCGTGAATAAAATTTAACTTTATTTACTTATACCATAAATGTTGTCTCTCTATTGAGCTAATGATGTTTTAATTACAGAATTCCTATTTCCAGAACAAGCAAAAAATGTTTTTCCTTTGCGGTTTTGATGTGAAATTAAAAATAAAAACTTTCTTCCTCTTGTAAACTCAATCTGGGGACATACTGTACAATGGAAACACATGATAAAAAAAACTCAGACCTTTCTCTTCTAAAATTTACAGCTATCTGTTAATATATTAACAAGATCGCTTTGCTTCTGAACGCCTGATTGATTATTAATCATATCGTGTGAGTAATTTATAAAACTTTAAGTTTATTATTAAAATTTCGCTAAATTTTTTATCACTTTGCTTTAAGCTTTGAGCCAAAAATGTACGCAGTTGAAATTGAATCTTTGGCTTAAATTTATTAATAAATATTTACTATAACGCTCAAATAAAATTTATTGCTTATTTATTTGATTTTTTCCACTTTTAATAGAGGACTAGCTGCTAAATTATTAGGTTGAAAATTTAAAAATGAGTATAGCTAATCTTAAGGCCATTTTCTTCAGATCATTCAGATTTAATCAATAAATTTAGAGGATTAAAAAAATATGAAAAAATCCATTGTTGATTTTTCACAACAGGTGTCAAATTGATTATAGCTTTGCTGCATTTAATTACTATTACAAAATTATTAATTTTGCTGAATATTTTTTACAACGATCTAGTTAATATCTGATCCGATGATACCTTCCAGTAACTGTAAAAACTACCGTTTCTCAAGCATTTTGTTATTCGTTAATTATTAAAGCAGTTTCTGTTCATTTTTTATATTTGGATCATACAAAGTCGTTTAGATGTAAATTATTACAGTTCTATTTTTATAAAAATGTATAAATAAATTTTTCTTCAATTGAAAAAATTTATGGGAATAAATTTTATAATTACGTTTTAATACACGCGAGTACTTTATGGTAATTCATCAATTATCACTTTCACTTGTTTTTTTAATAATTAGTGTAATAGATCATTTAATAAATTTCTCACAAACTAATATAATATTAAAAATAAAATCATATAATATAATATTGTGAGAAATGGAGAATTCAGCTTTCGCTTACATTTCATTGTTTAATTACTGGTTTGTTTTACTGTTAAAACTATTATCAATTCTTTTAATTATAACATCGAAGGAAATTCTTTCGAGAGAACACTTTTACAATCATTTTCAGCACGTGTAAACATATAAGGAAGAAATTTGATTGGAAAGTTGTTTGAAGGTGTGTCAAAAAAACACTTATTGTGGAGATGCCTGGAGGGCCATTTTTGCAATTTTGCGACTAACGAAAGACTTGTTCAAAAATTACTAATTCACATAGTTTTGATTATCCGAATAAATTTTTCTTTCATGAAATTGTTGATTTTTTAATATAATTATTTTTTTTTTAATTTCAGATTTATTACAAAGTACAACGAAATCAGAAATTTTGAAAATTATAAAATTTAATTTGGAGTTTGGAATATATATAAAGTTATATATATATATATATATATACATATTTTTTTTTTTTCATTTTTTTCACTTTTGCTTACCTGATTTAGTTTCGGAGGTCAATAGAATGAAATGTGTCTAAAAACCACTCTGTCCAATGAAGCGCAACCACCAAAACAAACAATAGTATGACAAACACTTTCAATTAAACCACAATAAGAGATACTTAGATTGACCGAAAATCATGCATCGATTAGTCCGGCGTGAATGTCGGAAGCTTTAGAACAAGTTATCACAAGAGACGAGAAAGCCTTTCTTCTGAAAGAAGAGAGTGGAGATGTGGCGGTCGTGCCAATGACATTGGGAAATGTGGGTCGGATAAGTGGGGCAAGAGAGACCACAACTGATTAGTAAAAATTTACTTATTCTTTACTTGCTCAACAATCAATTCTTTTGTAAATTAACATTTGTGTATTATTTTCTACTGAAAAACATATGTATCTTTATGATTAAATCGAATAAATACAATTCCTGGTAACATTATTATAGGTAATATACAAGAACTAGATAGAAAATTTTCAGTAAATAGAAAAGCAACTTTGTTTTAGAATTAGCAGCAGCAGGTGTTGTTTGATTGTTCCACGATTTGATAATGATTAATATTTCTAGAGTGAAAGTATGTACTGTCAATATTTGACAAGTGAAGTTGTTTAATGATTTAAAAATTAATTAGAATATTAGATGCACTTTTATAAAAACGCTTAAGGCTTGAAACATACTTTAAGAAGCATGAGATGAAAGCGAGGCAAACACAAGAGCTGCTATCACTCTCTTCTGCGTTTATTTAATGAATTTTTTAAACTAGAACAAGTGAAAAATTGTGTGGTTTTGGCGGGCGAATTTAACTCACTTTTTTAATTTAATTAAACTGAGATTTTATTAAAATCAAAATATTAACTTACAATTTTTATAGACAGCAATTCAAATGATTAAAAATTGATTAACTTTTAGAGTATATTCTTTACAAAAAATTTTGTATGAAGATTTGAATTTTTTTTTGTAAGAATAAAAAAGTTTTGCATTTGCTCTTTAATTATTTTTGGAGATTTGGATCAAACAGTTAATTTACTTATCACTTTTCAGCTTTATGATTTTTATTTGTTGCAGAGACAAATTTATTATACTGCATAAAATATGTTTTATGGAATTTTTCCACGTATTTTTGTTCTGGAAAGCGTGCAAAAGCGAAAAATAATAATTATGTATAATTTGAAAATTTCCGAGTTTTATAAAAGTAAACTTTTTGAATTTATGATCGTACTTACTTGAAATACAAATCCATCAAACCAGAAAGTTTGTCATTTTTTCTAAAAAGGAACCAGTTAGATGTTTCTATAAAATATTTCAAAATTTCAGCTTCTTTTAATGGTACATCAAGAGTATCAGTGCCACCACGCCACCCTTTCGAACCCATAAACCCAACACATCCAGTTTTTCTTGCGTATTTTAAATATTTAACACTGTCTTCAACGTTTGAACTCATGTTTCAATTACTAATATTCGATTAAAAATTGTCTATATATTTGATTAGGAAATTTGGTGGCAAATTATAACTTTAACAACAAAATTACGCAAATGATGATTTCCAAATCAATAAATACCATCAACCAAGGTTTATAAAAACTTACCTTTGTTCATTTTTATGCATGTAAAGATGTATTTGTTCATAATCACTAAAATCACGTGAATCCTCAAGAGATGTTGCTTCTGTTTCAGTACTATCTTCATCCACTTTCAGAAGAAGAAATTCGGGATATAGATTGCTAATTCTTGGTGTGTTATTGAATCTTGGATATCTATTTTTTCTAATTGTTTTAGTGTGTGTGATATGTAATCTAAACAATTCCAGTAAACACATTTTAACTCTTTAGATTTGGAAGTGTCAAAGACCGAGTGCTGTCACCGTGCACAGCATCTTCAGGACTGGTTTCTGTCATGTTACAGTAACTAAAACCATTCTTGGCCCATTATTTACGCACGAAAAGTTAAAGTACAAAAAATACGGATAATTGTCGTCGAAATTATTTGAAGAAAGTATAAGTTTCAAAATCCTGACCAATCCGAAGAAAGTTTGGTTTGTTTGAGCGTAACTCCGATAGTCTAAATAGGAAAAAGTGCGGTTTGACACGGATTCGTCCAATTAATCGGTTTTCCTTGTATTATTGTGATGTAACATCATTGATTTTAGTGAGAGCGAATTGAGGAATTTTTAGAATAAACTTATTTTAATTGGATTTTCATTCAGTAAAACTGTTGTTTACTGCGAAACATTACTTCAGTTAATTACTATTCTCGTCGGTGTGAAGAAAAGAAAATTTTCAAGGATGTTAGATTTAATGAGTGAAATTCCGGAAAGCAAATGAGATTAATTTTTTGTAGAAAAATATTTTATTTATTGGAATGTGTGTCAGAAGAATTGAAAAGGAAATTGTTTATGAGTTTATTAATCTTTTTAGTTTTGAAACAAATAAAATGCGTATGGCAGATGGCGAACTTTCTATCTTTCTATTAAAAAATCTTTTTTAATTTCTTGGTAATAATCAAATCTGATTATTCAATTTTGGTTAATAAAAGCTTGTGGTTATATTGGTTTTTGATTGTGTTCAAGTAGCTTTCATTTTTCTAGGCAAAAATTAGTTCTTATGAGCAGTAACGTTGTGTTTTTTTATAAGTATTCCTGAGGGAGTCGAAAAGAAGTTTTTATAACAAACTTAGAAAAATAGAAATAATGTTCTTTTATATTTTGGAGGTGGATCGAGTTACGGCCAATAGTTTTTTGAGGTTTCGATAACAAATCACCGAAACTAAAACTAATGAAATGCATTTTCATGCAAATAAAAAATTATCTGAAATAAAATAAAATAAAAGTCGGTGTTAACTGATTAATTAAACTTTTGTTTATTGGCAGTAATATATTTTCTGCTTAATATTAGTTGTAGTTTGAATTTGAATCAAAGAAAGTAATTCTTTTCCTAATAGTTATAAGACTATAGAAGAAATGCATTAATAAGGCACTTGCAAAACCAAGCAATTCATAAGTATAATGTGTTGCATATATGCTTGTATTTTGATACACTAACAAAACTGCACGTGGTACGGTACTAATAGAAGGATTATCTGAAATCAATGCTCAATTCAGTTTTCAATTCTTTTTCTTCTTTTTTTTAATTTTTAAGTTTTTCCAAGCTTCAAATTTAGTAAAGTTCAGTGGATTTAAATGCCATGATGCGTTTAGGTTGGCTTTACTGAACAAACAAACGTCAAATTCTTAAACGTCAAACTCGCAAAAGTTGCTTGTAATATTGCACACATTCATTCTTTTTTTGAAATTTGTGGCTGAAAATCAGTTAAAAAAATGCCGGACCATCTAGGAGATGATATGCGTAAAGTAAAGCATGAAAAAGAAGAACCAGAGAAAGAAATAAAATGTAAGTAAAAGTACCGGCTACAATTATTTCTTTATTTGATTGAAATCACAATTTTTAGCTCTGGATGAAGGAGATATTGCTCTTTTGAAAACTTACGTAAGTTTATAACAAAGCCTTAAGTGCATTTATAATGTTGTGTTGATATAGGGACAGGGTCAATACACTAAAGCTATAAAAACTGTCGATGAAGACATCCAAACGATAATTAAACGTGTAAATGAACTAACTGGTATTAAAGAATCTGATACGGGCTTAGCACCACCAGCGCTTTGGGATTTAGCAGCTGATAAACAAACTCTTCAAAATGAACAACCTTTACAAGTGGCTAGGTGCACTAAAATTATTAACGCTGATACTGATGATCCTAAATACATTATTAATGTCAAACAATTTGCAAAGTTCGTTGTTGATTTAGCAGATTCAGTTGCACCTACAGATATCGAGGAAGGAATGAGAGTTGGGTAAATTGAAAATAACCAAAAATTTACAAATCTAAATATTTTACTTCAGTGTTGATCGTAACAAATACCAAATTCACATCCCTTTGCCTCCTAAAATTGATCCAACTGTAACAATGATGCAAGTGGAGGAAAAGCCAGATGTGACTTATAGTGACGTTGGTGGCTGTAAGGAGCAAATTGAGAAGTTAAGAGAAGTGGTGGAAACGCCTTTACTTCATGTAATATTTATATATATATATTTGAATAGGTTTAAATGTTTGTTTGTAGCCTGAAAAATTCGTGAAGCTCGGTATTGAGCCCCCTAAGGGTGTCCTCCTTTTCGGTCCTCCTGGCACAGGCAAAACTCTCTGTGCTCGCGCTGTTGCTAATCGAACAGACGCTTGTTTTATCCGTGTAATTGGCTCTGAATTAGTCCAAAAATATGTAGGAGAAGGAGCTCGAATGGTTCGTGAATTATTCGAAATGGCACGTTCTAAAAAAGCTTGTTTGATATTTTTCGACGAAATTGATGCAATTGGCGGAGCGCGTTTCGATGATGGTGCTGGAGGCGATAATGAAGTACAGAGAACAATGTTAGAATTAATTAATCAATTGGATGGTTTTGATCCTCGTGGAAATATTAAAGTTTTAATGGCTACGAACAGACCTGATACTTTAGATCCCGCTCTTATGCGTCCTGGAAGATTAGATAGAAAAGTAGAATTCGGTCTGCCGGATTTGGAAGGTCGAACGCATATTTTCAAAATTCATGCACGGTCCATGAGTGTTGAAAGGGATATTCGTTTTGAATTATTAGCAAGGTTGTGTCCTAATTCCACCGGTGCTGAAATTAGAAGTGTTTGTACTGAAGCAGGAATGTTTGCAATTAGAGCTAGAAGAAAGGTAGCCACTGAAAAAGATTTTCTGGAAGCTGTAAACAAAGTTATTAAGTCTTATGCCAAGTTTTCAGCTACTCCTAGATACATGACTTATAATTAATTTTTGTATTTTTTGTGCTAACTTAATATATGATTTTTTTTCTGAATATTGTTTTATTAATGTGCGATATAATAGCTTGTTACATGAAAAATGTGCCTACTTAAGTGTAACCCAATTATTACTGGCTTAAAATAACTCAGGTGCAAACAGCTAGATCATGTATTTTTGACTTGGATGCTCTAGAATTATAGACTTACTTATCCTAATTAAGAGTATGGGATTTTCTGGGTATTAAGAAACGCATACCAAAAAAACTTGATTTTGATTATAAATTTTGAATCAGTAAAATAATTAAAGTCTCAATTTTGTTTGGATACTGTCATACGATTATTTGACGTCATCACTGAATGTTTATGAGTACAATTGGCAGAAAACGTAAAATCAGCCAAAAAACAAAATAAAATTCTTGCTGTCATTCTTCAGATAATTATAAATGAAGGATATACATATGAGTTATATAATTATCTTTTAATTTCACCGCTCATTTATTTTCGTTTTGAAGTGCATTTGTTGAGTCATGTTTTAAAAATGTCGCAGAGATAGGGTTTATTTATGATTTTCTATCAAAACTATCTGAAAAGAATACAAAGAAATTAAATAAATAAAATTGAATGTCACTGTTTATTCATCCATTCAAAAGTAGAATTGTTGCGATTAATAAAAAAGATATCCGTTTATCAATGACTCCTTTTTTTCCGAAATATGCCATTAAAAAAATTGCCAACAGTTTTTCATACATTTTGTCTGATTTTTCCAGTGGCAAAAAAATTGGAACATTGTAGTGTTTTAGATATTTTATTGTCAAATTAAATTAAAAGATCGATTTTGAATATTTTCTACTTGTTGATTCTGTTTTCACTTTTTGCTGTCTAAAATAATTTCAACAGTTAAGACTTTTACTTGTATCATCGTTATGTCAAAAGATTCTCTGTCCAAGAATGAATCAATATGGTTTAACATTTCAGCAAATCAGAAGATTTTAACAGTGAATAAAATGCATCTCTACATGCGTTTTAACCGTAAATAAAATGCATGTAGGTTTCCATTGTTTCTATTCAAGTAGCTGTCATATAGAATCAGATAGATTGCTTTAATTTGTGAAAAAAGTTGATACTAAAAATGTTCCAGGAATTATTCTGGAAATAAAATAACAAATGGTGTTAGTGTATCACAAAGGTTTCTATCTAGTGTTAATTTGAAATATTTTGTAAAGAAATTAATCAAATAATTATGACTATGAGAAAGACGTCGTTAGGACCATGTGCAGCCAAGACAGTACTATGTGCTTAAGAACTTAGAATTTAAGACTGGAGAAAAGCTAGTTTGTGTGGTTAAAATAAATTGTTCAATTTTTGTCTAATGTATTCATATATGAATCTTTCCAGAATACGCTTAAGCTCAGTTTCTTAGCAAGTTAAAATGTTTTTGATTAATTCAAGTCTGACTGTCACAAGGCAATTACTCTCGAACTGAAGCTATTAGATTTTTTCATACATTTAATTCTAAAGTAATTTCCATAACAATTAGACTTTCGTTTAACAATATTTTGGTTACTGAAGTATCTTAATCTTAACAACATTCCACAGTCCACGCCCATTGCAATAATTGAAAATTAAATGCACATGCTTTTGCATAAATTAAATGTTCTTTTGATGTGGTATAATAAATATAACACGTGGTCATTATGGCATACTCCTTGAACCACTCTCTTTCACGTCATGCTCTTAAACACGTCGATTGTGAATTAAAGGCTCATTTACACTGCAGTATCATATAATAAATTGTTTTTTCATTCATTTTGCCTCAAATAATAGGTTCTCATCACCTTTCTATTTAATTAAATAATGAATCTAATTAATATCTGATATGTTCCATTATTATGAGACAAAAGATCTATTTTTTCTGTCATCGTCGAAGATTCATGAACATTCAAATGCTTCCAATTATCCGCATGAATAAAACCGTTTTATTTAAATCTTTCTAATTAACCGTCACTCACTTTTTGTACACTTTACCACGTAAACAAAATAAATTTAAACTTAAAGTTTCTGTGTTTATTGTCGTAAATAATTTCTATAAATAATCAGTCACGTTCTAAACTTGGCCGAAGATATAAATTGTCTTTGAAATTAATTATTTTCTAATAAACTCAATTAGTTGCTGAACTGAAAATAGATTTTCATTCTATTTTAAAGTAAAATCGCTGCTATATTTCAGTCATCGACAGCTATAATGAAAATAATCTAATTATACCTTACTTTGGCAATGTGAAATAACAGAAAATCTAAGATGAATCATAATAATTTTTAATAAGAAAAGAAAAACATTTTTTTTTAATATTTGAAAATTTTGTTTGATGTTAGAGATTCTTCATAACAACTAAATTTAAATTGGCGTGAAAAAAGTTTTATTCTCATTTCAAAATCTATTTTAATAGAGGTGTTTGCAAACGACTGTACTTTACGAATAATGATGGAGGAGACTAATGATCTACTTTTTGACAGCTTTTACACCTAACAATAACAAGTTCTAGTCCGTTCGTAAATATTTTACACGTTTATAAAATTTTTGCCGGGATAGAGAGTAGTAGGGGAAATATATATCTGGAAGTTTATACACATTCTTACAGTGTCTGTTAAGTTAGCATTTTTTAAACTAACGGCATTCCAGGGATAAAAGCCTGATTATGGTAAGATTATTCTCTTTTATAAACAAAGTTTATAATTTTTTTAACAGGATCCAGACGACCAAAAACTAGCTATCATGCGTAAAGCTTTCCAAATGTTTGATACTACTAAAACTGGATTCATTGAAACTACTAAAATCAAAACAATTTTGAATACTATGGGACAGCTTTTTGATGATACTGAATTGAATAGACTCATTAGTCAAAACGATCCGGACAAAAGTGGAACTGTTAATTTTGATGGATTTTATAACATAGCATCGCACTTTTTGGAAGAAGATGCTGATGATGAATCAACACAACAAGAACTTAAAGAAGCTTTTAGATTGTATGATAGGGAAGGCAATGGTTATATTACTACTGCGACTCTTAAGGAAATTCTTGCAGCTTTAGATGACAATCTTTCTAGTAGGGATCTTGACGGGATTATTGCTGAAATTGATACTGACGGTTCAGGAACTGTAGATTTTGATGGTAATTCATAGTTTAGAAGAAAATTTGATTTATTGTTTTTTTTTATAGAATTTATGGAAATGATGACAGGTGATTAAAAGACATTTTTCAGAGATACTCAGCCAAAAACACCTCTACTAGTGATACTGATAAAATTAATGAAAATAAAGTGATTTTAGTATTTATGATCTTTCATTTATAAATTATTGAAACAAAAAACACGGTTAATTTTGTTTACTTGTCCCAAAAACCATTAATTGAATTTTAATAAAAATATCCAAAAATTTAATTAGTCATAGCTGAAATTAGAACAAAGTCATATTCGTTGTCTAGAAGGAATTTTAGTATTTTTAACATTACTAAAGTGGGAGTTGATTCATAAACAAAATGCTAAAAATTCAATTTTTGGATTATTTCGGTTTAAGTAAAACTTTACTTTTATTTATTATGCCAATATTGTCGCCCGTGCTTTTGGGATTTGATTCACCAAGCTAAAGCGAATGAAAATAAAGAGAAAAAATTTCTCATTTGTCCTTTGTTATCGAGTTATTGATAAAAATGTGAATAATAAGCTGCCATTGTACATTAAATTATTGTTTTCAACATGATGGTGCTTAGGCATCGTAATATTGATTACAATTTTTTACAAGTGAAAAATTTCTTGAATAAAAATTTTCTTGAAAGGTAGATCTATACTATACAAATTTGGATCCGTAAAATTTCATTTTCTTGGGCTAACTGAAAGGAAAATTTAGGTACGTACCGTAAACTCCGTTAGCGTTAAAAATGTTTAGCTCCTCTTCATGCTACTGTAACGCTATTAATAAGTTGGTTTTAATTGAGTTAAAATGCAGAATTACAGTTTTTTTATTAATAACTCGATAACTAAGGACAATTAGATAATTTGCTACTCATAATTTTTGATTTGTAAAAGAATCAAACCCCAAGGACACGAGCGTCAATTTTGGGACAGGCTGTATATAGGCTGTATCAGGAATTGTTTTTGTTCAAGTATCAAAAATTCTAGAATTTTTATGAGTTAAAAATGCGTTGTTTTTTTTATTCATCTTCAAATTTCTAAGTACATTAAAAAAAATTTGAAATGAGGTATTTATTTTGTTTTCAAAACGGTATAGCGACGGAATTTACCATATTTTTTTTTTTAACTAAAGAAAAAAGCAATAGAAACTGGGCTATATTTACTTGGAATTGATCACTCTGTATGCGAATCTATTATGAAGTTTACAAGTACAAGACTTACCGAAGTACACTACTATACGAGCCCCTTCAGCACACAGCCATTTTTAAGGTAAAACACCACGATTGTCCAGGTAGTTAAAAAGGAAAAAATATCAAGCAAAATAGCCCGGTTTTCAAGGTAATCTAAAAAAAGCACAAAAACACCCCGATTTTCAAGGATAAATAGAAAACACCTCCGATTTTCAAGGGTAAACTGAAAAGCAGTGGGCTGCTTCAGCACACAGCACTTTTTAAGGTAAAATACCCTGATTTTCAAGGTAGTTAAAAAAGTTAGAATTCGCTACGCTCATGAGGACTTTGTCCGAATTTCAAGGAAAACACCTGCGATTTTCAAGGTAGATAAAAAAGCAAAAGCCCGTTCAAGACACAGCACTTTTTAAGGTAAAACACCTCGATTTTCAAGGGTTAACAGAAAAGCAAAAAAAATCGTTAAAATATCCTGATTTTCAAGGACAAGCAGAAAAGCAAAAAAAATTGTGAAAACAAAATGAGGTGTTGACTATATCGGTCAACAACTACTTTAAACAAATTTTAAGAATTCATACATATGTTTATGTGCTACTTCTGGAGCTAATTTTGTGAGTATAATATCATTAATTTTTAGATGTAGTTCAAGTTCTTTGTTTTCTGTTAGATCAATTTTAGTTTCTTTGCCCTTTACTTGACAACAAAGATAAGGTTTACTGTTTTCTTTTTAAATTAAAGTTATTTTGTTATTTACTTATAGTGAAAATTAATAAATAAATTAATAATAGAATATCTAATACATATTTCAACAAATATTTATCTTTATTCAATTTATTGAATTACAGCCACAGGTTCCTTGAAATGAAAAATTGACCCTCAAACACTTATATTAGGTACCTAGTATATTAACGTCACTCTACACATACAAAAAAAATGCCAATTCTGTCCACTTCATAATCAATTTAAAACCCAGTTTACTAACTTACGTCTAGGATGTAAATCAGACCTTATTCTTGGAGATCCTCCTCGAACTTTAAATTAGCCAAATTCTCCTCCATCTTCAAATTAACAGAATCACATCTTTTAATTGGCATACTTGCTGTTGGGGATACATCGCATCTACAACCGCAGGAGTGAATTAATTCAATGAATGTGGGATATAGACTGGTTTTTTCAATAATCTCCGTATTGTTCGGCTTGTTATTCCTAATATCCCACACCAGTTGTTCGCCATCCAGCTGGAGATATCCTGCATTCATATTCTTGGTATATCGGACTCTCCATACACATTTTTTTTCGCTTTTTGCGTCTAATGCCAACAACTTCCTCCACACTAGCCGCTACGGGGCATAGTCTTGTAAAGAGATCAACGGCTGCTTCGTGCCTTGCTGCCGCATCCGCTGTGTCGTTGTCGTTGCCTGGACAACTCCACACATAGATCACAGACACAGATCAAACAGCTGGATCTAGTGCTCGTTGCATAGATGGCAAGTATTAACAAACAACGAAAAGAATTAATATCCAAACGGTATTGTATCAAAGTTTTCTAAAATAACTCTCTTGTCATAAACAAAATAAAACTCTTTTGTTTCTATTTTATTTAAAAGTTCTTTAGTTTTAGTATCTCTGGTAATTCAGTTATATTGTGTACTGATTTTACTATCTTTCTTTTCTAAAATATTATTTATACTATCGGAATTAATTTTTTTGGACGTTTCATAATTTAACGTAAATCCTTTTAATTTACAAACAACTTTACCTGTGTTAGTTTTATAACAATAACTTTTTGGACCTGTTGAAGTCCAGTCTATTATCCAAACGCCTTTGCCTAATTCGTCTGTCCAATCTCCCAATAGCCAGTCTGCTTTAACAGTGTTTTTTCCATCATCTATATATACAATACTATCTGTATCGTAATATGCTACGCTTTTTCCTAATTTATCTAATATTTCGTATAATCTTAGTCTTGCGTTTGCAGTTGTAAAAGCAGCTATAAATATATTGGTATTGAAATCATTTTCAACATAACAATCTTTTAACTTATAATCAATTTGTAACATATTTTCATTTATATCGTTTATATGTATATTATCAAATTTCTCATCTAATAAAATTTCATAAAACCTTTTAACATCCGTAACATATTCTGTTGCACCCATATTTTGTCTTTGCCCAAATTTATCCCATAAGGAATTTAAGCATATTTTTGCAACAGCTCTCTTTCCAGGATTAATTTCTATTTTACCCAATTCAATACCTAGATTTTCTTTTACGGCTTTTCTATATTCTTCTTCTGATTCAAAATCATCCTGCCAAGGGCTTGTTTCTAATTTAATTTTCATAAACTCTTTCACATATCCTTTAAATAAATTTGATGATTTTTCGTAAAAATGCCAAACCTCATCAATAGTTATTATTTTGTAACCTTTTTCAGTTGCTTTTTTAACTGAGAACATTTATCTTTTTGATTATTTAATTTTGCGCACAATTGACATAATGAAAATGTTAGTTTTTCATCACCAGATTTGGTTTTATTCTTAACAGGTAAAACGAGGTGATACTAACATTTTGGTGGTAAAATTGCACATTTTATCAAACCATACGTACGAGGTTTGAATATTTTAGTAGGATGTCCAACTGGATAATCATCGTAATATTGTACTGTTGGATATAAACTGCAAATATCTATATATTTCAATTTCTTTGCCTTAACGCGCAATTTTGTTGCATTCGTTCTTACACCAAAGAATGCGTTTCTAAAAACGCTGGCAGAAAATCTTAAAACTACATTAAGTTTCGTCCAGAGTGATTGACGTTGTAATGAGCACTCAAAAGAAGTAAAATTTTACTATAATTTTTAATTTTTTTTTCTTCTCAAACCTCTGCTCAAAACTAAAGTTTGATCTCAAATTTTTGATTGATTGCAGTGAAAATTTACTTAAATGTGCAGAACAAAGTTTGGTTACAAACTTGGTGCTTAATTTAATCTTTTCTGAAAAAAAAATCAGAAAGGGTTAGCTTTTTATATAATTTTGTTTCAGTTGTATTCGATTTTAAGTCAGAATCGGTAATTAGGCTGTTCGGGACCAATGGAAAAATCTCTGAATGTTTCAATTTCTCTGAATCATTCAATTTGATATTAATTCGAAATCTGACGACATTCAGCTGATTTTATGTTGCTTGTTAAATTGTTTTCTATTGTGAACTAGACTAAAATTCATTTCTATCTTGTGCTAATCCGCCAAAATTGAGGTTAGACGCTGAAATTTTAAAATTTTGTAAAAAAATAATTATTTCCAATCTGAACTTAAAAGAAATGAATTTTGGTACTTTTAATTTATTTGGAACCTTGCATTTGCTCCTGTTATCACAATCTGGACATATCGACTGACATGATATTCGTTTTTCCTCTTTTATGTTTGAAATATATTAATTTATTTTATATTTATTATTATTTTTTAATTATTTAATGTAACCAAACTTGGTCTTGGTCACTTAAAGTGACCTTGTCTAGATCATAAATAAATAAATACATCAGTACCGGACTATTTTGCTTAATATTTTTACTTTTTTAGAATACCTTGAAAACCGGATTATTTTGCTTGATATTTTTTACTTTTTATCTACCTGGAAAATCGGGGTGTTTTACTTTAAAAGTGGCTGTGTGCTGAAGGGGCTCGTATAGTAGTGAGTACCGCTCTGAAACTTGTATTAAGTCACACAAGAGTTTCTAGCAACATCCAAAAGTTCATGGAGAGTGGCGAACATAAAAGAGGTTCGGGCCAAGGCAGACCGTGCTAATACAGAAGCAGAAGATTTGTTTCCCTTCCGAGAATAGTTAATAACCACAAAAAGCTTGTTTATTTGAATGAAGATAATCAAAATTTATACAGTAGCACCATCAAAGTCGGTTCTCTATGGTAAAATTTGTTATTATGAGGTTTAGTTAAAATTTGGTATAGGCATCAAATTTTGCTTCAAATGACAGATGAAAAATGACGACAACAAACGCGATTAACCGGTGTTTGTTTTTTGGTAAATTTAACATTTCTTACAGGGAATGGATGGAAATGGCATTTCTAAATTGAATTTGGCAAAAATTTTATTTGAAAAAGTTGTCTATGCACATGTGCAAATCTTGAAGAACCTACAGTGAAGTTGACATTTTAGACATTTTTGACAATTAATTCTTTTCTCACAATATTAAAGTTTACTAAACTGGTGTAAAGTGGTTTATGAAATATCCATTGTTACAAACTATTTCTACTATAAATACGTTTTTGAATTCACTACCTTCAAAATGACATTTCGCAAACCGAACAGTTAACTGCGAACCTAGAATTCGACGCGATTTTTTTTCAAAAAACGCTGGCCTTTCTGGCCATTCCTGAAATAATTTGACTTAATAAAAATAAAATCTGGTTTACGAATTGCCATTTTACTAATTCAAGTGTCACAAATACTGGAGGAATAAAAAGAAATCCAGATTTAAAAACCTTCTTTGACAACTTTCAAATGAAAATTTGAAATTTTTGCAAACGCTGTTAACTAATGACGCAACGCAATTTTTTCAATAAAACAAAGATAAATTTCAAAAAATATTATTCAAACCTCGATGTGCGAAGACGTAGTCGGCTCATTCGCGCACATGAAGCACTCGCTGGTGCTTCAACGTTGCGCCTACGCATACTAGGATCGAAAATTACCATTCTTTTATTTCAATTTTTTTATAAATTTCAATTTTAGTCACAAAAAATATTGACATGGGCGGTGCAAAGTTATCATAACTTTAATGTTCTGTCAATAATTTTAGTTCTTTCAAATATTTTCCAACATCAAATTAATGTAAGATTATAAGGAGATTGTCAAAAAAGAAACTAACTTAAATAGGTCTCAATTTTCAGACCATTTCTGAAATCCAAATATTTTTTCTTAGATATGGTTTTAAAACTAAGATGTTATTGAATCAAAGCTTGTTTCGACTATTTTTTCATAATCTTACATAAATTTAATACTGGAAGATATGAACCTTTTGAAAAGAAAGTTAAAGTTATTAGAAGTTTGCACCGCTTATATAAATTTTTCCTATAACAAGATTTCAATTTTCAAGATTGATAAATCCAAAAAAGAATATTTATTATGAAAAAGACTTGGAATGATGATTATTACAAATATAAACTAATTCATATTAGTTGGGTAAACTTTGAATTTGAAAAAAAAAGAATTATTTAATAAAAATGCCTAAAATGTTAACTTCATGCTAAGTTTTTCAAATTTTGCACACTTACATAAAATTGCATTAGAAACAACTTTTTCAAATAAAATTTTGTTAAATTCAGTCAAGAAATGCCATTCCCTGCAAGAAATGTTAAATTTGCCAATACCGCTTAATTATGTTGTTATTTTTCATCTAATTTGAAGCAAAAACTGATCCCTATATTAAATTTTAAGTAAACTTTATAATAGAATGTTCATACCACATCTAGTTTCCAATAAAGCCATAAAAAAAATTTTCTCAAGAGATGAAATGACCAGTAAGAAGTTCACATAGGAATTTTATTGAGAGAAGGTAAAACGATTTTCAAAAGCATTAAAGCTTACACCAAGCCACAATCAGAAAATAAAATGATAAAGTGAAAAATATACAATTTCTATAATGTATAATTTTGTTAAATAGAAAATTAAAACGACTTTTACTTATTCCCTATGTCTTTTTTCTTCAGATTTTTTTGTAGAAAAATTAAATACGTGAGAATGAAAACATGGAAATTAAATTGTACTCAATTTTCAGTCGTTTTTGTATTCTAAAAATAGAGTCACTTTGTTTAAATAGTCGTAAAGATTTGAACCATAAAACTGTTTTATTTCCTAAGCTGACTGTAAAAACACCAGGTGTTCAATAATATTTCCTGAAAAAATTTCTCCAGGATTCATTATTTAGATTAGATATTACATTGCAAGTTAATTAAGCAATTAATCTTTCCTTATGTTTTTGAAATATTTGCACATGTCTTTGTAAAATGTTACTTATTTATTTACATTCAATAGTACGAATACTGGTTCACGGTTGCATTTCTGGAGGATAACATGTATGAATCTTGACCCACTTGGAAAATTCTATTAACCCCAAATCAAATTACAAATGATGTTATTATTTATATTTATTATCTTTAAATAATTTAACATTAATAACTATTTTTTGAACTATATTTCCAATTATTCAAATACACTTTAACAATGTGTTTATAATCTGAGTTTTGTCCCTTGGTTAATTTTATCCCATCCATTTTTCTTCGTGCAAAAATATTATATGTATTAATTCATCTACAAAAATTGCTCCTAGTGGTAGATAAATTTAGAAGACTGCTAAATAATTCGTATGTGCTTTCTACCATGAATGAGATTCATTCTGGAATTTTCCTTTAGATAAAGTAATTCTACATGTTTACGAGACACAAATGTAATTTTTATATTGGCTCTATTCGCATAAAACATGCCATTGTTGATTTTGTTCCATTGGATTGGCAATCGCCGTATTCCACTGAATTAAAGCTTTTCCTCTTGCAAACATATAAGAACCAAGCACACACTTTCCTATTAGTTTATCTGCAACAAAAATTTACTATTAACATTTCAATTGATCTTGAAATATTTACATTGTTGAAGATCAAGGAAACAGTTATTAAACTCTTGCATAATCGAGTGAAAGTGCGAAGGAAGTTAAGGTAAATTGATCAAAGAAACGTATAATTACATCACAGCGAAAGTATAAAAACATGCAAAAATAAAGATGCTTTTACATTGACACGAACACGTACCCCTACCATAACCGGAAGTCGCTTGAAAAACGTGAAAAGCTACACTGGAGATGTCCACTTGAGATGGTGCTAATTTGAAGTTGAAACCTTCAGTGAAAGTCACTGCACCATCTCGAGAAGGTCGCGCTAAGCCAGTTCGTTTTTCTTTAATACTTCTGTAGTGCTGGTTCAAGGTTAGTCGTACGTAAGCTTCGTGTTTATCACCCTGAAACTGTCTCAACATTATATCCAAATCATTCTTAAGGGCAACTGGGTAATTAAACAACTTTAAGTTAAAAAAACTTTATTCACCAATTTTCATACTTGCATAAATAATAAGCAGCTATTGTAAGACCTACACCTAATAAAAATACAATTAAATAACGAAGAAATGTAAACGAGATTCGTTTCCGTTCCTTAAGACCCAAAGACATAATAGCAATCTTAGAATCAGAGTATGGTGGATATCTACTTGATAGAATCTTCTCTGGAATTGCTTGAAAATCCTTAATTAGAACACTTTTTTTATGGGCGAAAGTATCAAAAGTGCTTTTTCCATGGTAAGCTCCCATTCCGCTATTACCAACACCACCAAAAGGTAAAACATCCACTGCTACATGCAAAATTGTGTCATTAATACAAACTCCCCCACTTGAAGTTTGTTCTAATATTTTTCTTTGATCATCTTTTTTTGTCGAAAAAATGTATAAAGCCAATGGTTTGTCTCTTTTATTTATGAAAGTAATAGCTTCGTTTATGTTACTAATTGGTATTATTGGCAAGATTGGCCCAAAAATTTCTTCCTGCATTATGAGATGATTAGGACTGACGTCTACAGCAATTGTTGGTTCTATAAATCGATCTTTTGCTTCATATCTCCCTCCAAGTGCAATTTTCAATCCAGGAAGAAGTCTGATTAAGCGTTGGAAATGTCTATCGGTAATAATTCTACAGTAATCTGAAGAATCCTTTATATCCTGACCATAAAACTCCAACATAACTTTCTGTGCATATTTCACAAATTTTTCTTGTATTTCTCGCGTACAAAGAATGTAATCAGGAGCGACACAAGTCTGGCCTGAATTAATACATTTTCCCCAGAGTATCCTTTTAACTGTTTTATCAATATCAGCTGTGTTATCAATATAAGCAGGACTTTTTCCTCCCAATTCTAATGTAACAGGCGTTAGATATTTATTAGCCGCTTTATGAATAATTTGTCCGACTGCTGTAGATCCAGTGTAGAAAATATAATCAAAACGTTCTTGAAGTAATTCAGTTGTTTCTTTTACACCCCCGAGATAAACTGGGTAACATTCTCGATCTAAGTAGTTGGGAAGGAAGTCATATATTAGTTTGCTGGTAACAGTAGAGAAATCCGATGGTTTAATTACAACACAGTTTCCTGCAGCTATAGCTCCTAAAATGTGTAAATAACAGTCAGTCAGAAATTTATATTTATTCATATAACGTGATTCAAGGTTCACTTCTTTAATTAAAAAAATCAATAACAAGTATGACTTTGTTGTAAATGACAATTTTATCTAAAATTTGCATAAAACTTGTTTTATCAAAGGTTGTTATTTTATGTGAAAAATGTTTTTTTCCACTCAGCAGAGTGTCAATTAGTTAATGTTGTTTGAGTCTAATAACATAAAATAAAACATGAGTGATTTTCTTCGTTTCCTTATGTCTCAACTTTTTACAACAAAGGTCTTTCAGCAAACGGAAATAAAAATAAAATATAAGTAAATTGTTTGCGGTTTTATTGAATCAATTTCTGATACTGAGAAGAATTCTCCGTTCAGCGACTGTAATATTTATTTATTCTTTTCACAGATGTGTGCAAATTTTCGATAAATATTGTAAATAAAAACTTCTGTTGAGCATATAAAAAAATGCACAGTTAAATGGATATTCATGCATTAAAAATATAAAAAACAGAAGGTGTCATAAATATTTACTTAGCTTTGAAGTGACTGAGTAATTTAAATGTAAATTTAACTTAAATTGACACTTTGAGAAAAGATGGTCATTCAAATGTAACATCTTAGATTTTTTTTTTTAAACATTTATAAAAGAAATGTGAAAATAAATGTTTTTTTATTTCAGAGTGTAGGTCACATGTTTAAAAAGTTTATGAATTGACCTTTTTGTAGAATTTGAATGCTGAATATCCGCTCTATTATGATCAACAAATTTTTGAAATTTTGAAGAAACTGCTTCTAATGCTTGGTTACTTTTGGATTTTTTTTATAAATGTCTGCCAATCTAAGAAGCTGTATACATTTAATTAAAAATGTATGAAAAATTCAGCTTCAGGCACATGTGAGACAATGCTGTTTCCCGCAAAATAATTCTGAGAGAGTGTTTACAGGATTTAGTAATGCGGTGGTCAAGAGTTTGTAAATTTCTTTAGCCAAAATTGGAGGTCTCCATATATGGATAAATTGCGACAAACTCCCCGCTGCGTGAATAAGCTTGTAAGATAGAATAATGAGGGCTTGGGGGATTGGAAATTGAACATAACAGCACGAAAGCTTGTAATTTTTTTCGCGTAAAATTTCATGAAAATTTTTATTCAGACCTGTGAAACTTATTTGGTTTTTAAATTTCCTGAGTTTATCTGCAGATTTAATATGCCAATTCTCAGATTTTCCTGTAAAAGAATAACATAAAACATTAAGCTAATTGTTGTAAAAAATAAATTTAAAAGAAAAATCTCGTCTTTGAAAACATAAAGCTAGTTTTTTTATAGAATCAATTATACCTGGCAGTTTAAATTTCTAATTTAATCTCTCTAACTTTTTTCCGCTTGAATTACAACCATAAACTTAATTATGTCATAAAATAATCAAACAGAATGATGACATTAAATTCCTGCAGTCATTAAGCTGTTACTGACATTTATAATCATTTTCAAATATTAAAATGAAAATCTCCTCTAGTTTACTTACAGCCGGTTACAAATATGTTTGAATAATGCATTTCTTTCAAAAAAATAATTTTTTAGTGCAAAATCCCAAGTTTTTAATTTGAATTATAAATAGAAAATCAATAGAAACAGCCACTTGAATAAATTTAAAATTTATCACCGAATCATTTGTCACGGAATATGAATAAAATATGAAATCAGTTTAATTAAGGACGGAGCAAAATTGTTCTAAACACACCATTATTTGAACTTGGGAAGAAAGTTTCTTTATTACTTGATATAGAATCAAGTCAGAAAATTGTGTAATAAAAAAATATTATTTGTTATTAACTTTATAAAAGCATAATTTTCTTCTGAAAATTTCAGCTTAACATGTGAAAAATTAAAATTTTGAATAACACTAAAGTTATTGGTTTTATAAAATAAGATATTATATTAATAATAATAATAATAATAATAATAATAATAATAATAATAATAAAACTGAATTATTATTTTCTAATGAAGGATTAGATTTAGTAATGACTTTTTTATTTTTATGAAAATTTATTTCTAACAACCGCGATTAAAACACAATTTCAATTCACTTTAAAGCTCATTTCCTTTTTATCAAGATGAACCTTGAACCTTTTTATAAGAATTTACTTACCAACAACAGGCATAAGAACAAGCTGTAAGGGATAATTCCAAGCTCCAATAACAAGTACAACCCCATATGGATCATTATAAACCATAACTCCATCCATTAAATTAACCATAGCTTTTTTTGGTTTCTCTGGTTTAATCCATTCATCCAAATGATTTAAAACATGTTGAGTTTCTTTAATTAATGGTAAAATTTCATAGCACATCACTTCTTGTTTCGGTTTTCTAAAATCTTGATATTCTGCATCTTGAATTTCTTTTTCATATTTTTGTAAAAATTTAATAAGATTATTGAGTTGTGTTTTTCGAAATTTAATTGATCTTGTTTTGCCTTCATTGAATCGGTCACGAGCAATTTGCACTATTTGCGATGGCTTCGGCGCTATGTCAATGACTGTATCTGCTTTCTGTGAATACATTTTCACTCTCGATCCGTTCACTTTCTATTGCGATAATGCATGGATGCAACTGTTAGATAACGACGATCTGAAAGAACTGTGCGATGCGAAGGAATTCTTGCACGGATAGTGGTGAATTATACTACTTGTTCACCTTGCACATAACACTGACAATGGGTGAGGGTTAAATTAAGGACGAAGTTTGGAGTCTCTTGTAGAGAGCGCAGGAGATTCGAACAAGTGGACGATCAAGACACAACTAAAACTTGATTGGTATTGTTAACTTGTTTATAATTCTCGCAAATTATTTTATCTTATACGTGCTCAAATCTTATCAAAAATTATTGTGTCTGTAATCACAATCACTATTGTTTTAGATTTGTCATCTGTAAATTAGTTTTCTTCAGTGTTCTTAGCACAAAGTGTTACAAGAAATTACTCAAATGCAAAATATTGAATTCAGGTGAATTGCATTGGCCTTCATAGATAGAATATGCAATAAATTTGAAAATAAAATTTCATTGATTAATATCTAAATTAGATAAATTTTCTAGGACGTTTATTGGTCAAATTATTTTATCGATTAATATTCAGATTGAAACTATAATAATTACAGTCAAAAGAATAAAATCTTCCTAATTCAGACCAAAATTATTCCAATTTTTTCTGGATGTTTCTAGACTCAACATATTTACTTATATCATGCTAAAAAATTTGGAAAGGAAATCAAAAAATTCCAGCAATTATAAAACATATTTGAATAATATTGTGCGGAAAAATACGAGTCCTTTGAAAGACTGTGACATTATTCCGCGAGTTATGCAAAGTTTTATCACTTTCCAAGTTACAAAAATATTTTTTATTGTAATTTATTGGCAAAATTAAAATTGTCACGACGGTAATCAAAATTTGTGTACTCTCACCTTTGCAGTAAATAATGCAATTACAAATATTTGTATCTTTGTATTGGTAAACAATGAAATCACTTAGTTGTTCATTATTGATGTCATTGTCATTTATTATGTCAAAGCAATGTATAAATGTATTGTTTTGTTTATTGTTAGACTGGTTTCTTATTTATTGTAATACATAATCGTATTCAAGCTTTGCGCTTTCAGCATTCGATTTATTATTTTATAATAAAAATATGTAAAACATTTTGACTTTTTGCAAAAAAGTTTGAGTTATATAACAAGATATATTAAAACTAGGACTTGGATTAATTTATATCTAAAGACGAATTTTAATTAGTTGATTTTGTTATTTAATTCTGTTTCAGACCTACTAATTTGCGTTCCTGTTTCTCTTTAAACTACTTTTTTCAACGATAAAAACAATCACGTAATAAATGGGCTTAAGAATCCAACCTTGCTCCTAAACATTGGTTTTGAGACATTTGCATGTTTATGTAAAATATTATTAAGACTTATTGTAGCAAGTAAATAGTAAATTATTATAAATGTGAACATGCACGTAAACTATTCAATTATTTAATAATTAATGAAGAAATAATGAAGAGTTTATGCACTCATTGTAAGTACAATCTTTATAACTATTTTGTCAAAGGATTAAATTTTGATTTGAGCTGTAAATACTAATTTATTGTAAAAAATAAGTTTCAATTTTAGTTTAATTTTATGTTATTCTTAAAATTAGTTAGGTACATTTCAATCTAAATTTTATTAGCAAAATGCACCTTAAACTGAAAGTAAAAATTTGACTTTGTCGGTTTATTTGGTTTTAGTTGCTCAGGTAAAAAATTTTAATGTGCGAGGCGTTTCAAGGAGAAGACTTGTATGTATGTTTTTATCTGGAAGAATTTCTCAGATTGATACTTGATTAAAATATACACAAAATATACAGTGAGTCATTAATAATCTTACTCTCTAAGAATTTAATTTTTTTTATTTGTCAAAATTTTGATAGTTGATTGCTTTTATGCACAGGTGGATTTTTTGATCAGAATTTCGATAACTCTTTTTAAGCTAAAATTGGTTTATTAAAAATGCCCTCATGTTTCAAGATCAAGGAAATCACTTAACCTAAAAATTAGCAATGCATGTTTAGAAAATTAGAACAAATGAATTATTCAGAAAAAAAATTCAAGCATCTATGTACTTAAATAAATAACATCAAGAACAATTAAGCAATAATCTGAAGCATTGTGACGAATTTGGTAGTTTAAATGATTGACAGCTTTTTTATTTCAGAAAAATGCCTCAAATTTATTCTTATTAAATACAATAAAAAAAGGAATCACTAAAAAAAGTTAATGTGAGAGAAGTTCAAGGTTTATTTCAAATAACTTGAAAGTGTTTTCAAATTATAATGTCTATTTAAATTAGGATTTAAGGCAGAAGATAAGTGCTAAGTAGTTGTCAAAATATTTCGGCAAATATCTAAAGGATTTTCAAGTTCATTCAAATTGTGACTGTCATTAAAAAGTTTTAAATGAAACTTTCTTATTTTTTTTTATCTAAGTAAAATGTTGATACCAATTATGGATATTACCGAAAGTTTAGATGGCCTTGTTAAAAATTTACGCAATGAAGTCTCTGTCTCAAAAATGAAAAAAAATCTGGTTGTTTTTTGTGACACAAAGCTACCAAAGTTTTTTTGTTCTTATTTATTCGTCGAAAACTAATTGAGATTTTTTTACATATTATTATATGATCACAATTTGCAAAAATCCAGTTTGTATGTTACAATAATTTATTTATTTGAATATTCATGAAAATTTGACGTGTTGATCCTAAAAACATGATTATAATAAAATTTGTATATTTTTATTTTTTAAGGCTACTAAAAACTTGTCTATAAGTGTAGATTATAATTGACATCATAGAAATAAAATTTCTGTGAAATAACTTTCCCTTTCTTTTCGCACAATCAAATTATACAGTAAATTCTGTGAAAGAAAAGTATTTGGCAATTAGTTCCAAGACCTTTAAAATACGGACATGACAGTACACGCTTTATAACCGTTCTAATGTCATTTAATAATTAGCCGTTAATTTTTTTGAGCATCCTGTTTCGTAAATTTAATAATTTTACCTTTCACTCATGTTAGACATTATGTAATAACATTTTTAATACTATAGAAATGTAGGTGGATTGTATTGAAAATCACAAAATAAATCAACCAAAAATAAACAAAATTGATGTTTTATTTAGGCTGTCGCAAAAATAGAGTTAAATCGACGAAGGGACGATTTTTCAAAAAACTAAATTAGCAATAATTTAGTTTTCATCGAACGTTAACGTAAGTTAATTACTTTAATACGGCAATTTATCAACTAATTATCTTATTTTTGAGTTTATGGAACATTGCACTTATCTGTACTATACAGGAGTATTAAATCTACTTCACAGCGTACATACAAATTACGTCAGGATTAGAATTCAATTTAGAGCACACGATAGACAGAGACACTTTCTTAGTTTAATGCTACAGTCATGTCAGACGTGCGAACGTGAAGAAAGAGTTAAATAGGGTTTAACACGTAGTTTAACAATGTTATTCTTAGAGAACTCTATTGAATCAATAAAGTGTATTTTAGAATTTTTTCACAGTTTATGTATTAAACTCAACCTAATTATTTACTAATTTACATACTCAATATTATTTCAATTACACATAGTTAATGCATAACTTATGAAATGATTAACGAAAACTTTAGTTGACATGAAATATTTACCTAATTGTAAAATTGATTGCATTCGTGGGATATTTTTATCTGTGGGAATATGCATTTCTCAATGTGTGATTATGGCAATTTTTATTCACTGTGTGACACGCAATACATGAATATATTGTAGAAATATCCAGTGAAACTCTTCCAATAAATTATTTATAGTTGTAAGAAATTAATGGTGGATGCGCCGGGCGCAACTATTTCTATTGTTGCTATTGAATTCCGTGACCTATCATATAAGTTGAATTATAATAAAAAATGCAAAGTTTATTGTTGGTTGCATATGCATTTACGCATTATTAAAAATATACAATAAGATATAAAAGACGATTTTTTTTCAAGGCAAAGTAAATTGATAATTAGTAATAAGTATAGCGTTGTTTACTATAATTACTAAAATAGCTCTGAAACTGATTTCTGTGAGTATGAACTACTATGAGGTTTCTCTTCCGTTCAGTCAATCAAAAAAATTGAGATGCTATTTGTTAAAAATATGTTACTACAAAAAAATGAGCAATATTTTTTGGCCGATACTTCTTGATAAATGTCAGTAGTAGCGATTAGATTTGTTTGTGAGAATAGAGTAATTTTGTTTCTTCTTATTTTGTTCGCAAGATAGATTCACCTTTATAAGCTTCAGCAGAAAATAAATTTTATTTTTGCACATGTATTTTTTGTATTTTCTTTATAATATCTTAAATAATTTATTAATCAAATTAGAATATTACAATACACTAATTTATGGAATTTTCTAGAAAAAATGTTTTCAGTAGATTTGAGTAAATTTGCTTTGGAAATTAATATTTTTCATTATAAACAAATTGTAGAAATTTGTATTTCAGTCAGAACGAATTAATTATTTTTATATGTTTGTGATTGTTTTGTTGAAGATTGCTTTTATTGATTTCAATATAAAACGAATAAAATATCCCAAACACTTTTTAAATACTTATTTGAACAAATACTCACACAAAAAATGTCAAAGGTTTCATGCATTTTCTAGATACGTGCAGTTCCACTTCAAATGGAAGATTAATGCAATAGATTCTTTCGTAGTAGAGATAAAAAGAGTGATTTTAAAGTAATATCTCATTACTAAATAAATGCCTTGTAGCTAACTATTTGAATTTTTAATTTTTGGGAATAAAAAAAATTGAAAATGATGTATTCTTTGTGAAAATGTACATGGTTAAAGGTTTATCTCTTTGATTAATAAAATGCACAGCTTCTTTTACATTTTCAACGCAAATAATTGGTTAAATTGGGCCAAAAATTTCTTCTTGCATTATAGAAAGGTCAGCATACATATCTACAACAATCGTTGGTTCAATACAAGATGTCCCACGACGATGGGCGTCTATTCATAACTTAAAAAATAGTGATAGCATATAATTCAAAATTTTTAGGTAACTTTTATACCAAAAGTTTTTTTTCAGTCAACTATATCAAAAATATCTGCAATTGTGGAGGATGAAGAGTTTAAAGTGATCAGAAATTATGGCTAAACGACTATCAATTCCATAATGGTCCTTTGGCATTTTATAACGCAAATCCTGAGATAATAAATCCAACAAAAAAATGGAGCCGACCTCCTACAGGGCGTTCAAAAGATACATTTGAAAACTGACATAAAAAATTTCAAATGGAAACCTCCATTTATGTTTTTATGTTTAGCTTTAGCTTCAAAAATAAAGACATTTTTGTATGGAGTTATGTATACTCAAACCTCATGAATTTTTAGTTATACTAAGTGCAATTAAAATCCGAACACCTAAAAAAAATGATTGTTGAACGATGAAATTTTAGGGGTTTTTATAGGAGGCCTTAAAAAGCAAACGATTAAATTTTTGTAGCAATAGAACACTGTATACGGGTGTTTGTAAAAACTTTTCCGCAAATCCTTAAACGCAAATATGATAGTTTTTTGGATTGTGATATGGCTTTATCACTCTGAAAAAGATAATATTAGAGGCCATCAGATGCAGAAATGCCCCGTAGAAGACAAAACGCAAATTTTTCCCAGCTTTCCACGTTTGAAAGGGGGCGCATTGTGGAGCAGCGCGAACGTGGTGCGTCATTCCGTGAGATTGCTATTGCTGTGAGGCGCAGTGTGGCCACTGTTGTGGATGCATGGCGGGCATGGGCGGAGGAAGGACGGACACAACGTGCTAGAGGAACAGGGGCCATTAGAAGATCTACCCAACGTGAAGATCGTCTTCTGCGACTAATGGCTCTAAGGGACCGACGCCGCACTACACGGTCTGTGGCTGATTCATGGTTTGCAGCAGTAGGAAGGCCAATTCGACTCCGTACCGTATACCACAGATTGCGCACTATGGGCCTGAGATCTTACCGTCCACACTTGGTGCTCCCGCTGACGGAAAATCATCGTCGTCAACGTCGTGACTGGTGCGTTGAAAGGCAACAATGGAATGATGAGTGGAATCACATTGCGTTTTCGGATGAATCCCGATTTTGTTTAGGAGGCCACGATGGTCGGCAACGGATCAGACGAATGCGCGGTGAACGTCGTCGTCTGGATCTGGCTATTGAACGCCACGTTCACCGCACTCTTGGTGTGATGGTTTGGGGTACTATTGCATTTGGTAGTAGATCCCGGTTATTATTCATTCGTGGCAACATGACAGCCGAGCGCTATGTAAACGATGTGTTGCAGCCAATTGTTGTTCCCTATGTAAGAAGCATCGAAGACGGAATTTTCCAGCAGGACAACGCACGCCCTCATATCGCTCGTGTGTCGCGGCAATTTTTGGAGTTGGAGAATATCAGAGTTTTGCCATGGCCACCGAGATCTCCAGATCTGTCCCCAATAGAAAAAGTGTGGGATGGGATGGGTCGCCATATCCGTGATTTACCCCGTCCTCCAACAACTTTAGATGAACTCCGGGTTGCAGTACAAGAAGCGTGGGACGCACACACCCATTACTGATAAATATGAGACTATTTTAATAAAACTTTGATGATTGCTTGGGTGGACACATTCTTTCATTTTCCCAAAATATTATCCTTAAATTGCCTCAGTTTCAAGGTGTTCGGATTTCACTTGCGAGTAGTATATTTAGAAAAAACTGTTTTCTACCTATTAAATTGTCATGCCAGTTTTATTTGGAATGGTTTCTCAGCTCTGTTAGCTTCATCGAGTTGTTACAAGTGCCAGAGCACGTATTCTTGTATTGAAAATTATCTAAGTTCTTTTTTTTTTATTTTTTGAAAGTGTAATTGTTGTTTCACTACGCAGAAAAAAGTTTCCTCAAATAAATAAGAAACGTTAAGGTTTAAATATAGAAAACCTTTTACAAAATTGCCTATATTTTTAAAACGGAATACAAATATGATATAATAAATAGGAGCTTCTATTTGAAAATTCCGAGTTTTGATGACATTTTCATGTCATGAACATCCTGTAGAACATTGGTTTGATTATTTTTGTGAGGTCTATAATCTAAAATTATGAAATGCCAAAAGATTATTTTAAAATAAATAGCCGTTTAGCCGTAATTACTGACTACCTCTAACTTTGCATCTGTCATTTTTTAATTAAAATTGCAGATATATTCAGAATGGTTGTGTTTAGGAAAAAAAATTGTTAGTATAAAAGTGACCTAAAATACATTGCAGAATTCAAAAACATAGAGAAATATAGGGTATTCCATTTAAAATAAATAGTTGAGGTCTATTTCCGGAAGTGCCAGATTTTTGCAAATATTTTAGTCAAATAGAGCAACTTTGTTTTGTTGTTTAATGAAACAGGCAAACCAAGACATAATTTTACATGTTTTTTTTTTGCATAGAATGAGAGAGGACTTACTTACCTATGTTTGAAAAGATTGAATTTTTGTCGAAAAACTACTACTACTAGCAAAACTTTCAAATAAAAATTGTAAAAGTCTCGTTTGTTGTGTTTTTTTACAATCAGAAAAAATGGATTTCACTGATTGCTTACTATCAAGCTTGAACAAATTTATCACAGTAGAAGTCATTTAGTCTTTGAAGATAACCTTAGATCATTTGTTATCTTGTTAAATTGCTTATTTTTTTAATAAATATCCATTGAGAAGAACTTAATGTTGCTACTAAAACTTGCCAAAATACCAATCTAGAATAATCAAAAGCGGCACTTAAAATTTTGTCATATTTTGTAAGCAGCCATGCAATAATAAAATTGGCATGACTCCAAATTTATACTGAATGTAATCTCATTTGATTACTTGTAAAAAAATATTATCACTTAAGTATTCAATTTTTAAGTTATTTTTTTATAAGGACATTTTCTGTGTCTTTAGCAACTTTAAAACAGTCCATCAAATTTCTTAAGAATGTTTATTGAAGTGAAGACTCTGACAATTTCAAATTTATGTTTCCGAACAAACATATAAAAACATTTTCATAACGTAATATTATATTTATTGGCATTAAATTTCATATGATCGGTTTTACTCCAATATCACAGTGTTTCCATTATCAGTTTTTTTGTTGTTAAAAATTCCTTCAAAAAATATCTAGTCCGAAATAGAATCATAGGATTATTAATAATTTATTTATTTAATCAATAAATCGAATATTTAAATACAACAATTCCTATAATAAATCCAAATATAAAAACGATAATATATTGTAACCAAAAGCACGAAAATCCTCTTCTGTATTTTAATAAAAATGCCGAGATGTTACTTTTTTTACTAGAATACGGCGGATACCTTAATTCATACACTTTCTCAACGATTTTGCTAAAATTTCTTACTAAAACACTTTTTTTATGTACAAAAGTATCAAAACTTGATTTTCCTTTATAACATCCCATGCCACTAAGTCCGACACCTCCAAATGGTAAACTTTCGACAATCAAATGCATTAATGTGTCATTAACTGTAACACCCCCACAAGATGTATTATCTATTAGATAATTCTTCACTGATGTGTTCTTTGTGAAAATGTACATGGCTAAAGGTTTCTCTCTTCTATTGATAAAATCTGCAGCTTCTTTTACATCTTTAACAGTGATTATTGGCAAAATTGGTCCAAAAATTTCTTCCTGCATTATTGGATGGTGAGGGTTCACGTCAACGGCAATAGTTGGTTCAATGCAAAATTCTTTTGTGTCATAACCACCTCCAACAGCAATGTTTAGACCATTCAGTAAATTTGTAAGTCGCTTGAAATGGTATTCATTAACAATAGGACAGCATTTGGGGTCATTGTTATAAAATTTAGTTAAAGCACTTCTTGCATATTTAATGAACTCTTTCTCAATTGACTTTGAACATAAAATATAATCAGGGGCAATACATGCTTGACCAGAATTAAAGCATTTCCCCCATATTACTCTATTTGCTGTTAATTCTAAATCGGCACTAGAATCGACATAGACAGGATTCTTACCTCCCAATTCTAAAGTTGTGGGAGTCAAATATTTATTGGCGGCTAAATGTACAATTCTACCGACCTTTGACGATCCTGTGTAATAAATGTAATCAAATCTTTCCTCTAATAATTTATTTGTTTCTTCAACGTCGCCTAAGAAAACAGGATAAGACAGGGGATCTAAGTATTTTGGTAAGATTGTCGCTAACATTTCACTGAATTTCATTGAGTTATGAGACGGTTTTATCACCACACAATTACCGGCTGCAATAGCACCTGCAGAATAATCCTGTTGTAGTATTTATCATAAAAAAGCAAAGATCAAACCTGTTACTGGAACTAGTGTTAATAGCGGAACATTCCATGAACCCATCACAAGAACAACTCCATATGGATCGTGATAAACATAAACACCGTCTAATATATCAACCCATCGTTTTGGTGGTTTTTCAGGAATCATCCAGTTTTTCAATTTATCCAGTAAATAATCAATGTGATTAAGCGCCACGAAAATCTCCAAGCGTGCTTCTTCACGATGTTTCCTCAAATCTTCAAACATTGCTTTAATAATTTCTTCTTCATTTTCTTTCAGAAATTTCTTGAAATTTTTTAAATATTTCAAACGATAATTTATATCTTTAGTAAAACCTTTGTTGTAAGCTTGTCTTGCATTTTTAACAATTTCAGATGGGTTTTGTACCATGGTTTGGAGGTAACTATACTACTAACTTCATTTAGTTTGAACTACTATAAATATTTATTACGAAGGACGATTTGGATTTTGTTGGTGACAATGGAACGTTGCAATGCTACCAGACCTGAATTAATTATCAAGCTATATCGTCATGAGATTGTCTTTAAGGAATACTTTGAATAACTTGTTTTACTCATATAAACCATTGAATATTCTGTAAATTTACATTACCAGAATACTTATTTAAAATCACCAAAATAAGCACACTTTGATATAATTTGTCGCCACCAAAGTAGTAATAAAACGTGACTTCAAATGAGTACCAAACGTGCCACAAATTGTTTACTTCACAAAAAATTATTATTAATATATTTTTTAATACATACAAATTTTTTGATAACAACAATTATTTAGTCGTTATTCCCGATAATTCATTGCAACAAATTTCAAGTTATTTCTAGAATGCTATTTTTTAGTTTTCAGTTAATGCAATTTGCTCAAAAATACTCATTTTTGTTTAAAAAATATTGAAATTAATAAATTAATCCAAGAGTCTTTTGTGCAAACGAAATGAACATTCAATAATAGGGTCTGTAGGTAGACATTTTCACCGGAGTTTCTAGAATAGGTACATTGATTATATGAATAAAGTAGCATTTAATTTTATAAACAATCTAAGTTGGGGGTTTTTGCCAATGATTAGGTGTTGTAGACAAATACACATATGATTGCCAACATAACTGTGACCGGATTAGTAGAGAACAAAGAAATATAAAAAATCAAAATAATATAAAATTGTTAATAAAATATTAGTAATAGCCAGAACGTGAAAGAAACAATACTGTATTTTTTATTTTACAAACTATAATCTTGGCGTACTTATAATAATAAAGTAAACTGTTTTTAAATCAAAAGAAGTATTTGATTTGATTATAGTAAGCTCAGAAATCAGAAATCATAAAAATTGAAAATTTATTAATTAGAGTCAAAGATAAATTTTCAGCTTTCTTTGGTATGATTTTGTTTAGTTTAGACCAAAAATGATTACCAGAAAATCTTCAGCTTGAAACTTCTTGATAATTAAAAAATACCTATAAATTCTAATACAAATTATTATTATTATTATTACATTAGATATTCAAAATTTCTAAGTATAGAGTTGAGGATTTGATAAAAAGTTCTAATAGTTTTAAAGCAAAAAAGTATTTTTTATAAAAAGTTGTCGAATGAAATAGATAGCATCATATGAATATAGCAATGAACTGTTCTTTGATTGTAATTTTGTTATTTTTTTCCAAAACAGAAACATAGTATTTTATAAAATACGTATCATAAGTCACATATTATGGCACGAGTCTAAGTTTACAGAACGATCAGCAAATCTTGCGCGAGTTTTGTATAAAGCGTGTGCCAGAATTGTCTCGTGAAACAACTATTTTATGCAATTCTGGTATGTTGTGACTGCAAATAACGAAAAATAAACTTGCTGCCATTTCTTACTTCATATTAGCCGAGCCAAGTCAATATCCTTGGGTAAAAATAATTACACATCACCATTTTGATAAATATTCCAATGGACAATTGTTTATTTCATCTTAAAAAATATTTTTCTATTCACAAATACAATTTTACTTTACAATTTCATAATGACTGCAATTTTAATTGGAAATGACGTTGATTTTGTTGAGTTTATAGGTATTCTTTAGAATCTTATTTAGAAAAATATAATTCTTGTGTAATTCCTTATGTTGAAGCATTCAAAGTGTTTGTCATAGTGCCGTAAATTTACCGTATTTTGGATCGTTGCAAAAAAATTTAACTTAATTTTTCTAGTTTTCTAATTTGTCCGCGAATTGTACATTGATACTTCCTATCTTTTAAAACAGCATGAACACCCTTAAACTCACTAGATTTCGTCTTTTGAGACATCAATAGTATCTGTGCTGTACTGTAAAAACCCCTTACAAGTGTAGTTGCAGTAAAAATTAGTACAAAAACTCAACAAATTTGAGTAAACGAAGGAGTTTTAAAAAGTATTCGAATATCATCCAAAAATGTTACATCTTCTTGGAAATGGAATGAGGGCAGTTAGAACAACTTATGCAACCTTATTTTTTTGTCTGCTTGTTTTTGATGGGTGAGTAATAAATGACTTGCAAAAGATGTTTCAAAAATGGACAACCTTCCGTTGTAGGTTTATAATATAATCCCTTAAAATATTTTACCATCTTTTTTGGACATACTGTATATTCACTCAATTATTAATGTTTTTTGTACACTAAAAATCGTGTATTTATAATAAAGTACAAACAAATATTATTATTATCATTTCCACTGACTCTGTTCTCAAGCTTAATTAATATTAGGCTTTGTAATCAGACCAAAAAAAGCTTTTTCTAACTAAATTTTTGTTAGAGTTACGAACTAATAATTAAATAAAAACCATCAAACATAAATTGCAAATTAAATTCATATCTAAACCACCAGTTTTTCAAGTCTTTTTCAAAATTAAGAAAATTGGACATAAATATTCCACAAGAAACAAGAAAACAAAAATAAACATCAATTTATTTGCATTCTTATGTCTTCATTATAATGATCTTCATAACATAGGAAATTTATTTTCTAAAATAAAATCATTGATTATTTGAACAAAATATAATACAAAACTAGATTTTTTTTTAAGCAAATAAAAATGTCTTCTAAGTTTTCGATCATTTTCTGTTTGACTTAAAACTCCAATCTGTTAATAAACAAATTTGCAACAATTTATGGTCACTTTGTGTATTTTACGTCAACAAAATTTCTGTTAAATGTGCAAGCTGACACACTTTTGATTTTAGTGTTATATTTCTATGAAGCAATATCTTCTATTAAAATAGACCATGTCAAATTGACATACATTTCTCAATAGAAGCATTTTCATATAAAAAAGACACATAATTATTATAATTAATAAAAACTAGGGAATAACCTTATAACTATTCATTTATTATATTGTTGCATTATTAATAATCTTTTTTCCAAACTATTGTTGCAATAAATTCAAATTTTAATAAGCTAGCTTAGTGCTGAAGTGGATAATTTTTATATTTCAAATGTGATACCTTTCACACTTATGTAACAAACTATTTTTAGTTCAACACTATAGGTTAAATCATAAACATCACATACAACCATTTCCTCCTTTCGCATGTTGCTTAAGATGAAAGAAAGTAGATCTAAGTTAAAGTTCTTTATTCAGGTGATGGAAATTCACAAGACTTATATAAATAGTCTAAAAAGGTTGTATATAAAATCTATAGAAAAACAGGTATAAAAATTATATGCAATCAGTAATAATAAATAGCTTTCTACATAATAGAGTGTTTAATGAAATTGTAATAGTTCTTGACATCCAATAACCTGTTATTAAAAAAATACACAATTTAATAATTCTAAAGAGAGGATCAATATGAGTCTATGAAGTATAAATAATAAATAATAGATTTCAGACTTACTGAATCTACATATGCTTTATAAATCTTTAAAAAGAAAATAAGGGTGAACTGTGACTCACTACTCAGAAATTTAAATAAGTCCTAAAAATAATTACCCTGTGTTTAATCGTCCTCTCTTATTTATCACAGTTATGAGTTATTGAACTATCGTTTTTGATCCGAATTTTCCATCATAAAACATTGAACGCTGTAAGCAAACGCCACCCCCATTAGAAAAATAAAAATAAATTTAATCCATCCTAATTCAATAAATCTTCGTTTTTTCGAGACAAAACTGAGAAGTTCAGACTTAAAATTAGAATATGGCGGATATCTGGCAAAGAGTGTCAACTCCGTAATTGGTCCCAATCCTTTAACAAGAACTCCTTTCTTATGGGTGAATGTATCAAAACCTATTTTACCATGATAGGCACCCATACCACTCCCTCCAACGCCACCAAATGGTATATTTTCAGTCCATATATGTAGAATAGTGTCATTGATTGTAAGTGCTCCACTTGAAGTATTATAAAGAAACAAATCTCTGACTTCTTTGTGTTTTGAAAATACGTAAATAGCTAAAGGTTTGTCTCTTTCATTGATAAAGTTAACAGCTTCCAATGGTGAGTTTACAGTAATTATTGGTAAAATCGGACCGAAGATTTCCTCTTGCATTACTGGATCTTCAGGTTTAACATTAATTAATATTGTGGGTGTAATCAAGCGTTCCTTAGGATCGCCTATACCACCAAGAGCCACGTCATAACCGTTGATAAAAGTCATCAATCTTTCATAATGTCGCGTTGTTAATATTTTGCTCATATCTTTAAAATCATTACCGTAAAACTCCGGAACGATGGAACGAGCAGCTGCCAAAAACTTTTCTTCTACTTCTTTTGTACAAAGAAGATAATCAGGAGATATACACGTTTGTCCGGCGTTTAAATACTTCCCCCAAAGAATTCTTCGAGCTGCTAGTGAGATATCTGCAGAATCGTCCAAATAAACCGGACTCTTACCCCCAAGCTCGAGCGTCGTAGGTGTTAAATGTTTTGCAGCTGCTTGATGTATAATTTTCCCTACTGATGTAGATCCAGTGAAAAATATATAATCAAATTTGTGTTTCAAAATTTCAGTCGTTTCCTCAACATCGCCAACAATAACATGAAAACAGTCTTTATCTAAATAGCGCGGGAGGTATTTTGCTATGACTTTTGCAGATTCTGTGGCTAATTCTGATGGTTTTAAAATAACACAGTTACCTCCAGCAATAGCACCTATTAAGTTTTATTTAGAAAAAGTAACAAAAAAGTAAAAAAGTACTAACCTACAAGAGGTCCAAGCAGCAGCATGAAAGGATAATTCCAAGCACCTATTATAAGCACAACACCATAAGGATCATTGTAGATATAGACACCATCCAAAATATTCATTATTCCTTTACTTGGTTTAACTGGTTTAATCCATTTAGGCAACTCAAAAAGCGTATGTCTTAGATCATGTTTTACCAAATCGATTTCACCCATAAAAGCTTCTTGTCGATGTTTTCGCAGATCTTTGTACAGAGCTTTGACAATTTCATCCTCACATTCTATAAAAAATCTTTCCAAAGCTTTAAGTTGCTCCTGACGAAATTTGAGAGATTTTGTTTTGCCACTTCTGAAGGCGTATCTTGCCGTTTCTATTATAGTTTTTGGTGATTTGTCCGTCGTTTTTATTTCATCTTCTAAATCAACAACAACTGGGTTATAGTGCCCATTAGATGATTTGGTCGTTGTAAAGATAAGTTCACTATCGACCCGCGTCATGTCGCTTTCTTGTTACTTCAGTAACTGTACCGATTTCCTTCCTTTCCTTCGTAAGACAAGTTTTTTAAACTATCATTGCGCATGGATATCAACAGATGTTTAATAATCACACAGTGCTTTTAATTTTTAAAGGGTTTAAGTGTAAAATAGAAGCATCACTCTTCAAGCGAACAATGCAATCTGCATGAGTTTTAAAAATAAACTAAACTTTTGTTTTAATAATTCAATAGTACATGTGGATTTTTGCTTATGGAAATTTACCAACTGTTATATAGGATGGTATTTTTATGTAATGTAGCTTTAATCAAAACATTCAGTTACGCCACAATTTTCTTAGTTCAATTCCGCGTGATAGAAAATGTCGAAATTATGTAACGGAAATTTTAATATGAATGAAAGAGGAAAGTAAGAGTAGTAACCTTACAAGGACGTTAGGTATTTGGAAGTCAAGTTCAAGGTGTTACGATTAATTTCTATAAATGATGTGCGCTGATTAATCAAAACAATATAATATCTATAATCTAAAAATAAATAAATAACTATTTTTATGCTGACAGGTTGTTTATCTGAAAAACACTTTCGACATAATTGCTGGCTTTGCAAACTGACACCAAACCTCAATGATTTTCTTTTAATGCAATCACATTCATTAGCATAAAAACCTCTATTTGAGCTGTAACAAATTTTTCTGATAACGACGATGTGAAAACTGTTGACAACATTGAGAAGGCAATATTTTTGATTGAGCAGATTTTTCTCTTGTGAAACTGTTCTGTTTAATCGCATTTAATACAGAGTATTTCAAAATCTAATTACCAATAAATTAGAACTGTGATGGAATGCACTGAAATTGCCTTATAATATCACATTTGTGTGCAATAAAAATTCTTGGGTTTGTTTTTAAGGTAATAATGTTTTATGTATTTCAATCGGTATCCAAAATAGTCCATACAATGTGTACGGAAGAGTAATTAAAGCATTAAATTGTTCTTGTTTATTGTTAAGCTTTGAACGCAAATATCTTACAAATTGACTTTTCTGATTTTAAGCAAAAAGTCAGTATAAATTTGTTTCAATTTTTTGTAAAAATAAAATGATGGTCATAAGCGTTTCCCAGACTTATAAATTTCTAGTTGGAATGAAATGGGTTCAAAACTCCCACAGCTTCCTCTAAGGAATCAACTGCAGTGCCATGATTCAGAATAATCCGTCGTATCTCGTTGTTTTTCCAAACTGTATATCCACGTATTGTGCAAATTGAAATCAGTAAATTCATGTTAGATACGAGTCAGATTCGGATCAAATTACTTGAAAACTAATTATCCAAGCCAATGACTATAAAGTCACTTTTTTGTTTTGTTTTTTTATCAAAGACTGCGCAATTCAAAATTTAGCGAATGTAAGTTGAAAATCTGCCAAGAAAAGTCGTCTCTCTAATCTTCCTAATCCTTTAAAAAAGAGTTCACTTTTAGATATGCATATGTCATTGTTGGCAAGTGCTCTTCTTAAAGTATTATTCAGACATAAATCTTTGACTTCTTTGTATCTGGAATATACACAAATAGCTAAAAGTGGTCGTTTCCATAAATGAAATTATCATTCTATACATAGATTATAATTATTGGCTAGATTGGCACAAAAGTCTTATTTAATGTTAATTAAAATTGTGGATGTAATAATTGTTGATAATAACTAAAAAGTGGTTTGGGTTTATCTTGACCCAAGAAATTAGATTTTAAACTATTGAAATACACAGAAACATGTTTATTCATACCATTGCACAGTATTAATCATTGCACCAAGTAATCAAACAATCGTGAACTCTTTTAGCACTTAATTGTCTTTGTAGACATTTCGGGGATTTAACGTTATTATTCAATTCCTGCATTTTGATATTCCTTGATTTTTCACTCGCCTTTTAATGGTTAAAATAATGTGTTTCTATAAAAAAAAATAAAAATTTCAAGGATAATTAAACTCCCTATCTTAACGAATCAGATTAACTCATTTTTTCCAAATGGACCAAGCGGCAATTTTCACTAGTGGTACTTCTGATAAAAATTTCCGATGGAAATTTCTACCATTTTTTGTAAACTGAATTGTTTAACCAAATACAAGAAGAAAATTTTTTGATCTCAGTTACTCTTCTTATGTTATGGCGACAAATTTAATTGTCGCCAAAATAAATATTCGTATCTAAAATCGAAAATTTCCGGCAATTTCATACTCACTTGTGGTATTCCATATGAAAATTCTAATGTAAGCAAACCTTAGAAATAATAATATCAGAGAGTGCGTACAGAAAATAAGAAATATACTGGAGGTCAAAAGTAATGCAACGCTCTGTAGATGTAGCTCGATCCAGAATCAAATATGCATGTTTTAATTATCTTGAGAAGAAAAAGAAGTGATAAAGTTTTTACAGTTTATCTCAATTTTTAATGTAGGATTTTTATAATAATAACAAAAATAAATCAAATTTTCTATTGCTTTAAACCATTCGTTTAAAATCAGAGTTCGCTCAGAGTTCGTGCACACTGTCATTTTCAACCATTAATCGAAGAGTTCTCACCATGGGACTTAATGCATGGATGCTACCATTGACTTCTTGGAATGGTGTCAAGCCAGGTTGGATAGGAACGTAAAATGGAACTTCATCTGCTTCAGTGATGAATCCAGATTCTGCCTAGGATCCCACGATGGACGAAGACGGTTTCGCGGTGAGAGGCAAATTGTACACCCGGGAAAAAAGTATTCACCAGTCTAGCTATGCGCGCTATTTTATTAGTATTTCAGACAGTTTTTTTTGTAATCTAGTAATTTTTAATAGAATCTAATTAGCTCCAGAGGTGTCTTCTTAATCTAGGTCCAAAAACCATCCAACTGCTAACACAATGAGTTAGTCTAAAACACATTTGAAAATGAGCGCATTTTGTAAACACAACTATGTAGACTGACGAATACTTTTCCCCAGGCGTACAGTTTGCTTTAGAGCACAATACAGTCATTGCTCATCATGGTATGGGTTGCTATATGTGTTGAGAGTAGGTCTTCCATAGTCTTCATTAGGGGTAGTTTGACAACTCTACGAAACATCGCTGAAGTTCTACTGTTGTTTAACCTTACATCAAGACTGATGCCATATTCCAACAAGATAACGCCAGGCCTTATATAGCTCATTTAACCAGGACTTTTTACAAATGCTGGTGTAGAGGCCCGCAAGATCTCCAGATCTGTCGCCGATAGAACACGTATGGAACTTCATAGGAAGAACTCTTCAGCGATTGCCAAAGCCACCAAGGACTTTGGACGGCAAGGAGGCATAGACCACTTAATTCGGTCTATGACTCGCCGAGTTAGAGAATATTGCAATAACCGTGGTGAGGCAACACATTAATACATTTTTGTTAGTTTTTTCTAATTAGTTTGAAATTTTAATCGTTTGTTAAGACACACGAGCTAAACGCAGATTTAATAAAAAAACATTCAAAATATTTTTCCTTTTTTTGTTCCATTACTTTTGGCTTACAGTATATAATTATTTGTATTCGACGTACGGCAATAAGCAGTCATTAGTTAGTTGTTGTACCAATCGTTGTACTAACCCTTCCCACAAGAAATCGTTAGTCCAATAACAAAGATATCAGTTAGGTAAAGTAACAAAAACAGTCTTATCTCCAATCACAAGAAAATCATTTTTAATTGTTTTAAATACGATAGAAGGGTGGGTTTATTCAAATCAATAACTATCGAAATCGATAAATATTAGTAAGCAATAAGTAATAAGAATCGCAATTATATGATTTTTTGTTAAATTAACAAACTGTTTATTTTTATTCTATTCTCTTGAGAATTTCTGTTATTTTTAAAACCTACAGAATGGAGTGGGTAGTAATTCAATTATCAATCTTGATGCATCTGAAAAATTAATTAAAAAGCGTAAAGACTGTGTGAAAACATTGTCTTGAACATTATTAAAAGTTCTAAAAGAAAATCCAAATTTATGTATTTGAAAAAAAAAGCAAGTTTCAGCTTTGTAAATACGTTTATAATTTGTACCTACGCAAAAGCTGGCACTATTCAAGCTCTCGTTCACATTTTGCATCACATCAAAATAAATCGATAAAACTTTTCACAGTATCATTGACTATTCAAAGAGTTTTTTGTTGTATGTATATATTCCTTTTTTGCTACTAGTTGTCGTGCATTTAAATAATTGGAGAATAGGTATTTTGCTTGAAATGTTAATTCAGAGTGTTTTGATTATATCAACTGTTGGGAAAAATATACTATAATATATGTGTAATTAATCATTATAAAGTGACATAAATCCATAATATAAATTGCAATTTATGGATGGTGAAGCAGTTAAACTGAATATGGTTTATATAAATTATTAGATTAAGTTTTAATTTAAAACTCATTTCCATTTTGTCAGTTACAGTTTTGAAATAAATTAAAATTTAAACAGATTTTTATTGATTTGTGACTTACCTTGAGTCCTCTTGCTTCAATAACAGTCACTGTGAGTCTGTTTAAATTTTCGTTATACAACAATGCTACTAGAAGCTCTCCTAAATTTGATTTAATCTCTTGAGGTTCCTTAAATCAAAAGCAAAAATCATTTTCAATTCAGATTAGACATTAAATCCTGACCTTTTCTAAGTCAAGTTTGAAAAGCTGCTGTTCGGTGCCATCTCCAATTTCCAAATCCTTCAAAGGAAACGTGACATGTCCGATTTCTGAGCGTCTTTTAGTTCGATTTCCATCTATAACAGTCAACTTAAGAATATGATCCGACATATCCTTCTGTGAAACCTGAAATCAGTAGAACAACAAATAATTCTTATTTGTATGCTTTTGTGTGTGTACACATAAATTGTAATCTGTTTGAATTTGGAAAAGCTAGAGATAATTTTACGACGGTTTTGTTGATAAGAACGTGACGTTCAACTTACTTGGAAGACCAAAGTTTCGTCGAAATAAGGATTGCAAGTTTTCTTCTTTTGTTTTGATTGTAAATAGCGGCGTTCGTCAGGCATTAAATGTAAACTGAAAGAAAAAATTAAAAATGTAGCTTTTTACTTTCGGTTTAAAGAAGATGTTACTAAAGCTTTTGAAGAATTTACATTCAGAAAACAATTATCTACGATTCGTGACATTTTGATATTTAAAATGCTAAAAACAGCTGTTAAAGAGATTCCTATTTAAACATAAACTGAAAGAGTTTTCAATTATTAAAAACTTGAAATGAGCTTACGTGAAAAATACACGGGAGAATGTTCCGGACATTTAAGAAGAATTTATTCTATTTGATAATCAAACTGCAACAAAATTCACTAGTTTTTTCAGTTTTTTTTTGCATTGCTTTAGGTAATAGGAGAATTGCTTATTCTTAAATAAAAACGTTTTCTTTTTGCTTTCATGTTTTATTTCTGATTTGAATGTAAATAAAAGTTGGTAAAAAAATTTGATAATCCAAAATTATTTTTACAATCATTTATAGTAATTTCTTAGCAAAACAATTTACATTTAATTTTTGATATCTACAAATTGTGGATTTTTTTCTATCTTCAGACGTAAAATATTACTGGACTCTGCATAGAAACTGGCGGAACAATAGCTGCTGTGTTTATAATCACTCTTTCTCATTCTACGTAATTTGTATTGAAATGCTAATCCAGTATAGTTCTAGAGAGACTTTATATCTTTTGCTATTTAAATTTCCAGAGTAAATTTTAAAGAATGAGTCATTAAAAGTAGTCGCCCATAACTTTATTCAACATTTTAGTAAAAACATCATTAAAATGAAACCTGAACAGATTCTTATTAGTTAACTCTCAGATCGAGTTTCTTCATGAATGAATCTATTTTTGGTTCACTGCTAATAACACTTTGGAAATGAGTGAAATATAGCTAATATGGTGTTTTGCTTTGACGTCATTCGACTAGACAACATGCCATTCATTTCAAAGAGTTATTTATTCCACATTAATTGAGTTGAAAGGTACTTTAAGGAAGAGAATTATACGCAGTATTATTTATAAATGCGCAATTTCTATTATTCTAATGATAAGTTAAATACTGTGAAATTAATAAAAAATTTTTAATAATAAAAATTTAATGTGAAAGAAACGGTTTATAATTCTCCTTTTATGTAAAATTCCATTCTCGTTCAAACAAAGTGTTCTCATTTACATGAATGAGATGACATTGTTTGTAAATGTTTGGACGGAGAAAAATCTGCTCTTGGAAGAATACATATTATTACCGCCAACGCAAAAGATTTTCATAAAATTTGTTCTATTTAATAGATGCAAAATTCACAAACAGTATTTTAACATATTTCTTACCGTACAAAAGGGTCGCAGCTGTTAACAGTTCCCACTGTTCTTGACGGCAAATTCTTAGCTTTTAGAAGTGAAACTAAAAGTTTTTCAGTTGATGGTTCATATCTCAAAGAAAACCATATTCTACCAATATGTCCTTCTGGCCACTGGATTTCGTCTAAATCTAAAGTACTTCTGTAGAGAGCTGGTTCAATTACACCCAACCCGTAACAACCTGCAAATAAAAAAATTGAAAAATTGAATTTCAGTCTTGTTGGAATTAACATTGAATAATTACGAACGTAAAATGTTCTTTTATAGTTCATATTTTATTCATTAAAACATTTTAAAGCTCTTGAATGCTTTCAAAAACTTGTATATACCACAGAATAATTTATTTAAATTTTGACATATTTAAATACTTACTGAAAGAGTTGGATCTTTGATTTGTTACCGACGGCACTAAAAGCGATTCAGTATCAAGATCGGAATCATCCGGTTCAGTGAGATCTCCCAAGGAAGTGCTTCTTAAAGGTGGAAGACTGAAGTGTATTTCCTTCGTCCTATTAAGACATAAATTACAGTAAAAACAACCTTAGTGACATCACAAATACTTACAAAAATTGTGGAGCTGTACCTTGTTGAGAAGGGTAAACGAGTATACTTGAAGCTTGATGCTCTTCGTCTGTGTTTTTATTTTTTCGACGACGAATGAAAATTACAACTGCTACAGCTGTGAAGACAATCAGAAGCAAACCTACTGCTAATGACGAGTAAAGAATTTCTGTAAAAAATTCAATAAATTTAAATTCTTCAATTCTTTGAGTTTGTAATTTTATTGATATTGACAACAAATTGAAAGGAAACTAGAATGTTTTCAAATTTAATTATGGTTGGGCTTGGAGTAATTTGATTGAAAAAATAAGGATTAATGCGATTGACGTAAACTGAAAATTCAATTACAGTTATTAATAATATAAAGAATTTTGAAAGAAATTAATAGCGTGACTAATCCACAAACATAAAAACGAGATTTTACAATTCATCAGCAAGATGTTATCTTTTGTATAAGCCTTACAATATTTTTTACAGCTGTGTTTTACGATTATTGCCACATTCCGTATAATTTTTTAATTAATCCGAGGTTAAAAATTCAACGAGCTAATCCACAAAACCTACTGCATCCAAAGTTTTATTTTTGTCACTGCAACTAAATAAACAATCGATAATTGCAAACAGTGTATCTTCTGTTGCATTTTCATCGTTACATAATTGATCCGTTTTTTATTAACTCAAGTAATAAGATAGGTACAAACATAAATGTAAATATTCAACTTTTTTATACTAAGTAGATTATGTGAATTTGTAGCCTTCAACTTTAACATTTAAAATTGCAAGTTCAAAATCTAAAAAAATATCAGTTAAAAGCTGTCTGCAACAAACAAATGCTATTACACAGTAACCCCCGAGGCTTTTGTCCTTAATCGCTTTTTATAGGTTACGGAACCAAAAGAAAAACTTGACAATACCTTAGCGAAAAATCTCAAAATTGTGTTGACAAAAGCAACAAAATAACAAGAATTTGTTAAAATAGTGAAATTGTTAAAATTAAGTTTTAGTTTTTGATGTGCGCAAAAATGGTGGATGCGCCGGGTTAACTAGATAAACATAAAATACAATTTACATTATTTGCGTATTCTCAATTTTTTTTTATAAAAAAATTAGTAACAAGTTTTTTTTTGAGATTTTAACAATGTTTTATGCTTTACACGTTGAATCTCACGGAAACAATACCGAAGAAAATTTATGCACATTGCCAATGAAAGTACAAAAAACACGACTAACAAGAAAGTCGAATTGTATTGCTTATTGTTTTATGTGAAGGTTCACTATAATCATAATTAATAATTTGAGTTGGCGTAAAACCGTGTTTGAACAAAGCAACTTTTTCCTCAAAGAGCAAAAAATAAAACTCCGCTTTAAAACATACAAAGAGTAAAAACTAAAAGATGTTTATAATATGCAAAAAGACTAGAGTACAGATAATATGTTTTCTGCATACTTTATATTAATTCTATACAAATTAATTGCTTTCTTATTCCCTAGAGAAAAGTCAAAATATTCTAAATTAATTGAAACCCAAATTTTTATTGAGAGTTTTCGAAATCCATTTTTTTTCTAAATTTTTTTTAATAAGATTATAAACTTCCTAAAACCTGTAGCGTTTTAGTTGAATCTTAATTTCATTATTCAATATAACCATCATCGTTGGCCCTTTCTTAGAACAGTTAAATTTACCTCTAATCATTAAATGCACAACGAACAGGTCCCGTTGAATCAACAAAATTTAAGTGGACACTCGAGAGAGCTGTAACATACAAAGTAGCAATAAAGAGCGGAAAATACTCTAATACTCTTATGTTCCTGCAACCGACCCGATTTGACCTGATAAATGACCTAACCGTAAATCAAATTTCCAACTTTCTTGAAGTTAAATTGCAAATAATATTTTATTCAGTTTGCATGATTATCAGAGAAATAATAAAGTTATATACTAAGTGTTTTTATTATATTACTGGCTGCATAACTATCAGTGATGTTTTATAACTATCATTACCATTCCCATGATGTTCCCCCGGGGTTTGTTCCGACACAACGTATTCTTTGAAACTCGCTCCTGTTGGAGGCGACTGGACATCTCCCGGAGGTGTAGCCGACGACCGCACACTTCTGGAAATTGCCCATTTGTTAGAATTCTGTTGATCTTTCCTCCAAGTGGTAAATAGTTTCCGTTTCCACAATTGATTTTCCATTATTGTGCTGTTGTTTGTACGTCGAGATTTATTTAGATATCAATAAAAAGTCCCATCTTGAACTGTAACAATTTATAAAAATTATTTTCTGAATATGGAATGAGAAAAAACTAATCTTTTTCACTTTAGAAAAATTCGAATAAAAAAACGAAAACCTAATAAGTCTTTTATAGCTTCATCTATTAAACTTCACTTTTCCAAATCTAAGTATTGTGCATACAAAATGGAATTCTATCCATAATGATAAGAATATTACTGAAGAGAAGACATCAACGTTCTGTCGTCACGTTCTAAGCTCAATTTCTTTAGAGTGAAATGTATGCGGTTTTGGTGTAATGTGTGGTTATTTACTTTCATAAATCAATAGATGGTATTGAACTTAGGTGAAGTAATTTCTCTCGAGATAGGCTTTGATTAGATTAGTTGTTTTTTTATTTGATATCGAAGCAGCGTGTTTAGCGTTATATATTTGCGTAGGACGAAGAAAGGATAATAATAATTTAATAACAAAAACTGGATAAACTGTTACTAAAAACATCGTTTTCTTATACAAAAAAACTATTTGTTACTTTTTTTATATGTGTGGGATCCTCCAAAAAATCGAAAGCGCACATTCAGATTTCGGTTTGCCCTCTCTTGTAAATTCTGAGAAGTCATTTCTACTAGAAAGTTGTTTACAACTTTTCAATAATAATAAAAATAGATTACATTTATTCAAGTAATGATGTTTTATTATTCGCTGCTTCCCATGTTTTGCACAATTATCTTAAAAAGTATACTTTTGTTTTAGTAATAATTATTGATTTATAAACCTATTTGCTCACTTGCTGTTTATTTTCTAGAGAGAAAATAGCATCATTAATGTGAGGATAAATGTAAATAAGAAATTTAGCATCAGTACAGTGTTATTATTAACTTAAATAACTAGTTAACGGTATCTTTCTTTCATTACTTACCTACTTTTTCTTTCCCACAGATCACATTATTTTTCCTGATTAGATTTTCATAAACATGCCTAAGCAATTAAAAGTGCGTGTATCGATAATTCAGGAATTTTCTCTTTGATGAAAAACGGTTGAGATAATTATAGGCTTCAAAGTCGATTTTTTGTTTAGATAGATAATCAATTTTGGGAATTATTGGCAATAGAAACATTTAATAAAATTTGCAAGTAAAAAAATCAAAAGCAAATTCGTCCTACTGGATTTAACCGTTTTGACTAGCAAATGCGATGGTGGTGTAATGGTCAGCATAGTTGCCTTCCAAGCAGTTGATCCGGGTTCGATTCCCGGCCATCGCATATCTCTTTTTCTTATTTTTCACATTTTTACATAAAATAAATAAAAAATTTAATAGAAAAAACAAATAGTCCAAAAACGGAAGCTTATAACATCGCAATTCCAGTGAAAACTCTTTTGAACCTTTTGGTGTAACTCCAAACTATGAATGCGAATTATATCCTGCGATTTTTCTCGCTTTCCACTTGCACGCTTTGTTCGGAAATAGGAGCCTCGCTTTCGACTTCTGTTTATTTTCACAACAAATATTCATATTTCATAAAAATACCAGAGCTTTGCTTTAGATAAACTATAGCAAGTTTTCTTTTGATTAAATTAAAAGACAACAAAAAACTTAAATAACTTTATTTATTTATCAATACATAAATAAAAAACCAATTGATAATAACAATTTACTTATTTTTAATAAACTAAACAAAAATTTTAGAATTCATACAGGAGCGTAATAATATAATCTCTTTTCAGGATCTTTGACAAAAACGGGTTTTTTGGTTGTTGTTGGTTTTTCTTCAGAAATTTCATAATCATAATTGGGTTCTTCTTCATTGTCTTCATTCGGTTCTTCAATGGTAACTTGTTCAGTTTTACCTTCCATCAAATGGTTGATTTTTGTTGGGAGTTTTGGGTCAGTGTAATAAGCTGATGGTTTAGGAACAATATCAGTCAGTCTTGTAACTTGTGGGGATTTTTTGGTTTCACTTTCCTCTTCATTGATCTTTCTATAATTACCTCCATGTTTCTTTGATTGGTCGTATTTTTGAAATACTTGGACATCACTAACTTTTGGTGATTTATTATTTTCCTTTGAAGTTTCATTCACTTTTGTTGTTTCTTCAGTTTCTGTACTCAATGGTGTTGTGTCGTTAGACTCTTGGCTTTTTTGATGTCTTCGACGAATAATTTTCAAGGATGAGGATCCTTCTTTATCTATATCTGGCAGTTCTGTTGTTCTGTTAATTTTAATTCTTGAACCACGTCGTCGTGGGAATACTCTTTTAGTTTTGCTTTGGACTCCTTGACTTGTTTCTGTTTGGGTTGTAGTAATAGAGCTAGCAGTAGTGCTAGTAGTTGTAGTTTTTCTAGTTGGCCGCCCTCTTGTACGAGTCCTTACTCTTCTAGTAGTTTTAGATACTTCTGTGGTTGTGGTAGAAGGGACAACATCTTCATGTTTACTCTCGCTCATAACAGGATTAAACTCTTTTTCATCAAATCTTTTCTTTTCCTCACCCTTTGCCAAAATGGAGATGCTGCTGGTTTCAATCGTGTCTTCACGATTTGAAGCTGACATTGGTCGGCTTATTGTTTTATATTTCGAATAATCAATGGAAGTTCTTGGAGTGTAATTTTTAACTTTAGGTAAATAATCATTTATATCAAATATCTGAAACGACTGATCTTTTTTTTGCCCGCCAGGTGAGTTTTGTACATTATCTAACTGCGATTCTTCCTGTTCTTCTTCTTCTTCTTCTTCAGGATTTTCAGTAGTAGTGGTTTTACTTTTTGGTGTAGTCTTATCAGCTATTTCTTTATAATTTGGATTGCTCTTCAGTTTTGACAAAAAACTCAAATACTCTGGAGGATCTGTAGAAACTGGACTTATAGTTGTGGTGGTAGTAGTCGCAGCTTCTTCATTTTTTTCAGTCGGTGGGGGATCAGTAATTTCTTTATAAGTAGCATCACTTTTCAATTTTTTTACAAAATCGACATAAGATGGTCCTTTAATTTCATATTTAGTTGTCGTTGCAGAATTTCGTCTTGTTGGTTTTGGTAATGGTGCATCTGTTACTTCAATGTATTCTTCTTCAGGAGCTTCTGTTTCTTTATCAACTTTATCATAAACTATCCGTCCTGTTTTTTCATCGTAATGATAATTTCTAGGTCGATGAGGAACATAATCATCGTCATCTTTAACAGGTGCTTCTGTATCATCTTCAACATCTATTGGTTTGTTTCTGTTTCGTACAACTTCAGAATAAGCTTTTCTTTGAGGACTTCTTTTGCTTCGTCGGACATACGACATTTTTCTTTTACTGTTTGGTACAATTTTGAAATCAGAATAAATATAAACTTTCTTTGATGGTGGTTTCATACCAAGAAAATAGAAAAGATTCATTTTTTCGGGTTTAGTTAATTTGGTGGCAACAATTGTTTTGTAGTGTTTTGGAGCTGGTGGCATTAATCCAACCACTGCTTCAGTAATATGATTTTCTTCATCTTTCTCAGTTTCAGAAATTCTTTTATCTCTAGAATATGGTTCTGTTGTTGTGAATCTCTTTATTTTAAAAAGTTCAAGATTTTCGTATTTGTTTTTATCTCTGTTTGAAAGTTCTTCAAACAACTGTTCTTTTGTTTTATACGAAGAATATTTTATAGTACCTCTTGGAGCTATTGTAGTTGTTGATGTTGATAACTCAGTGTTTTCTTCTTTCACCATATCCCAGTCTTTATAATGGAAATTTATACTATTTACAGATGATGTTACTCTATTTGATGAAGCGACAGCTATTTGCTCTGGATCTTTACTAGAATTTTTTATATTATTGATAACATCAGCAAAGACGTTTAACTGTTCACTTGGTTTAATTTCTTCTTTGTAATGCACTTCACTTTTACTTCCCTTTGGTAAAACCGTGCTTGTGCGGACAATTCTATTCACTAGATTGTAATTAGTTTTAGGAAGATATTTATTTATGTCAAAAACTTGGTAATAAGGACGTTTCGGTCGTTTTGGTCTTGGTCTTAATCTTCTTCTGTGTTTCAAAGGCTGACTTTTAGGTTTTTCAGTTGGTGCGACTGTTGTTATGTCTTCTACACTTTTGCCCATACGTTCTTTCAAAAGTGTCGGATTTGTCGAATTTTCAGTTATTTCTGATTTCTTGTATTGTGGTAAATATTGAAGTAATTCAATTTGGTGATAAATATGTTTTGGTTTTAAATCTATAGTATATTTAGGTGTGGTTATTATTGATATAACTTCACCTTCTGACTGGCTTTCAGAATTGGTAATATTCTTAACCTTTAATGCTGTTTTCACTTCTGCTGTTGCCTCTTTAGATTTATTCAAATTATCAACAACGTCCTTTAGAATGTTAAAATTAGTTTCACTGACTGCGTTAGCTATTTCCGCTCTAGAATATTTTGCTGAGTATTTTCTTCCACCATTATTCTTATTCACTACATTTTGAGTCTTTTTATTTTTGTTGAATATATTGAAAAACGGAACAACTTTGCCAATTTCTTTTTCTTTGAAAAATGGACTATCTAACGGATCCTCTCCGAAATATTTCACTTTAAAACAATCAATTTTATCGCCGAGATTTTTGAGACGAGGTTTTTTGACCAATTCTTGTACATCTGTACTATCTTCCACACTGTCTGGATCATTTTCGGCATTTTTGATTCGTGCAGGTATAGGATCTACGTCGGTTTCAACTTCGGGGCACTGCAATTTATCAGCTTGGTTATAAAAAGCAAGTTCGTCTTCAGTTTTTTTGGGAATTCTGTCCAAATCTTCAGCGTAACGCAACGGTGATAATGGATTCAGAGTTGGATCATTGTAGTACGGATATTTGGGTTTTTCATAATTTTTTTGAATTACTGGTAGTTTATGACTGATTTTTCCTATAAAATCAGTGTCGACTTCAAGGTTTGGAAAATCATTGACAAATCGTTTGAAACGACGTTTATAAAAAGATTTTTGCATAGTACTTTCCATTACTAACATTTTGGGAACTTCAGTAGTGACTGTATTTTCTTCACTATTACTCAGTTCAGTTGTTACTTTATCATATCTATACACTTTTGGAAATATTTTCACATATTTTTGGGTTTTAGTACCGTTATTAGGACTACGTAGAATTTCAATCCCACTTACAACTTCTAAATCTGTATCACCAAGTTTATGATCTTTTAAAGCCATAGTTTTTACTTGCTGAGTTTTTGAAAATTCTCCTTTTTTTATTTTAAAAGGTTTTCTCACAGGTTTGTATTGCGATCCCGATCCTTCACTGTCTCTATTCCTTTGTCTTGCTTTTTTTTGTCTAGCTCGCTCTATTTCTTTATCAAATTCAGCAAAACCTTCATCTTCTTCAGCAGTCTTTTCATGACCTGCATGGTCATAAGCTAAATCTTCATAACCTTCTTCAGAATAAACCGTTTGAATTTTTGAATCTTTAATCACTTCTCGTAGTCGAGGATCGTGTTCTAATTTGGGCAAATGTTTAGCAGATTCGCTTCGTCTAACTTGTGTATATAATTTAATTGGAACAAATTCTTGTTCCTCTTCTTCATCATAATCTTCTTTGTCTTCTCCGCTGTTTTCATCACTTTCATTTTCTGGTATTTTATTAACATTTTCTTGAAATCTATTTTTTTGCCGTTCGAATAAATGTTTGTTTTTTTCGAAAGTTTCGTATCCATCTGGTTTTTCATCTTCGTCTTCATCCTCTTCGTGAGCGTTGTTAAATTGGTGGTTAGTGACATGAGGTCGATGTTTTATGCCTTTTTTCGCCCACTGTCCTTCACCCGGATAAATAGGACGAGTTGGCACGTCTAATGGTACTTCGTGCTGACTTAACGGTTTTCCTCGATGTATGTGCTTTTCTTCAATTTGCTCTTCGTAATTAGGTTCGTGAGTTTTATCATCACGATAATTCTTGTATAACGGAGATTGTTCAGTGGGTCTTATTTGCTGATGATATTGGGAAGGTAATCCTTTAATGTTGAAAAAAAATTGGTCTTTTTGTATCATTTGTACTGGAAAAACCGGCTTCCAGTCGTCTAGTGTAGCACTGGCTTTGAATTCTTTTCTTTCTTGTGGTTTTTTCAGGTTATGACGAACATTCTGTTGGTATTTCCTTCCAATATTGATTTTATTATGTTTGTGCATATGGCCAACATGTGGTTTAGGTTGAAAAGCAATTTCACTGGATCTAACTGTACTCCTGAATTTATTATCTCGATGCTGGACGTTTTGTTTCTTTGGCCAAGAGGTCGGAACTCTTATTGCCGACGTTATTGTAAACACGCCGATTATAATTACGGTAATTAACTTCATTTTAGAAAGTATCACGATTATCTTAAGTTCATCATTAAACAAGGACACAAGTTCAAGGACACTAAACACGTGAATACACAAAACACCCTTCTAATCCAACATGGCGAAGATAGTCACCCTCACGCTTGCTACAATCTGGAACAATCTCTTATTAGTAATGGATAAATGGCGAAAGCTGATGGAAATTGTTCAAATTTTAAAAACATTCTTTAAAATTTTACTGTCAAATAGGTGTGTAATCTATTATCCATGCACAAAGCTTAAATAATCGACTTTTTCTTTTGGTAATGATAAGAAAGTAATAGATATTTTTCAGTTCAATGAGACGCTTTGATGGAGCTCCAATTAATTAAATTGTAGAAATATGATTTTCCGCATTAGCGCGCTCGAGTGAATTTAGTCACAAATTTAAAAACGATGCCGTTTGTGATGAAATCTTTTGAAAAAAATGCTTAATTGAGAACTGAGAATTTCTTCAATAACTATGCGGAAATTTAAAAAGCTGAATTGAACTTTTTCACTTGTGGTAAATATTGAACAATTTCCTTTTTTGTATAAAATTGTACCTACTTGGACATTGATTGCATCAATATTCCGATCACTGTCAGAGCGATACAAACTATCACTTTCACGTTGTATCACATAATAAACATGCCGGCAACTAGCTATGGCGAAAATGAGAAGTTTATTCTGAAGTAGTGGTTTTATGTAGGTTCACGGTCTACTTGGAAGTAACGTAAAAACGACAAAAAGCCTTTAAGCGAGTTTAGTTTATGTGGAACGGTAGCTTAGTGAGGTGAAAGTGACTCGTAATAATAATTTATCATTATAGCTTGCAAGTGGGAGATGGCCCTAATGACAGATTCGAACGTTTTTAATTGTTTCAAATACATTCTCTCGAACAGATTCAAGATAATAACAATTTTATATACTTTTCCTTTCTATCCAGTCATGCTACATCAGACTTATTTTATATTCTGATCGAAAAAAAAAAAAAAGCAACGTGATTTTAGAAAATAGAATCCTTATCCATATGACTGGATATTTTCTGCATGGCACGAAAATGTGACAATGTGACAAAAGCATCGTTTTCAGCTTCAGTGATTTTCACAAACTTGTTATCATACAAATGCTGAAAATATACATTTTTAAAAAAATTTAAATCTTAATAACCATTCACCTGACAAAAATTATTCACAGTCGTAAAAGATGGATTTTATAGACATACAAATAGAACACATAAATTAGATTTTGCACATTTGAGAAGTAAAGTTTTGATAAAATCTTCTGCTTAACTGTAATGTTGCTTTTTTTCTTTCCAAACTGAAAAGAAAGTTTTAGCACGAAACTTGTGCCAATAAAGATTGGTCACATTTAAACTTCATCAGCTATTACTGTTGGAATGTAACGGTTACATCAATTATTATTGTCTTTTGTGGTTTGTGGTCGACTTTAAATATAAATTATATCCGGTGTTACATTAATAAATAATTTTGAATTTACCACTGAACAAAAAAAAAATAATTGAAATGTGAATACAATTTTACAATGATTTGTGATACCTGGCATTTATGTTTTTGACTTAGCAATCAATCATATGTCAGTTGGATTAAATTAAATAAGAGATGAGCATTTGGTAAATCATAAAGTGGATCTGCATGCATATTATCATATGAGCAATATCATCTATAAAATGAGCAAAAAATCATTAATGAGCTTATTTCTATTTTTCAAAACTTGTTCATTTATATGTGTATAGTTTCACTGAATTTTTCTCTCTTATAAACACCGTAAAAAACTGAATATGTAGTCGGAAAGTTGCCTGCACCCACTGTGCCATTTAGGTCTCTGATTGACCAATCAATCATATGTCAGATCCGCTTAAATTAAATTTGAAATAAGCATTTGATACACCACAAACCAGCTCTTAATTTAATAAAATAAATAAAAAATCATAGAATCATATTGCTGGCAATAGAAGAAAGATTTCTTTAGATACATTTACTCTAGAAAAAAAACATGATTGAAAAATTTGTTAAATACCCACCACAAATCATAGACTTAGGTGATACAGTTTTTATAATAAGTATTTTATAACACAGTAATCTTAAAAAAAAGCATAATAGAATTTATTGCTTTTAGTCTATAAGGATAATAGAAGCAGCATCAAAGTTGAGAAAAAAAAACTAAATGCCTGGTGTCTTCTTGATATAAAAAATTATTGTCATACTTGGACTTGATGAAACATATTATATACAATGTGTCCCTGGATAGGTGAAACAATTCTTGTAAGAGTTAAAGCATTTTTTATTTGAATTTTGATTTAGTCATGCCTGGTTGAAAACCAATTTGTTAAGAAAAACTTACTTTTGAATGAAGTGAAGTGCCTTTTACGTAGCGGATATGAGACAAAATATATCGGACAATTATGATTTTTCATCTTTTTTCACGCGCATTTCACAAATAAGTGAAATTTAGTTTCAAAAGTGAAAAATCATACTTGTTTAATAATTTTAAAATTTGGTGACTATGACTTCTCATTTTATTTTTCATGTATTTTTGTGATATCAACTAATTTTATTTTTAAACAAAATATCGTAGTTAGCCGATGCTTTAAATTTTGGTATACGGGCTCATATATTGATTATAGACTACTTTTCTTCATAACTTTTTATCATATCTATTACACAAAAGGAACTTTATAGGAGAACAGTTTTTTTCCAAATTTCCAAAGCATACTTGATTTTTCGAAACTAAAATTATATGACAAATCAATCTTTAACCAAACAGGGCTAAATCCCCAAAAATGGCAATTTAAATCAAAGTTATTTTATCATCATCATCGAGTCTTCCAGTAGAACAACGATAACTTTGCTTATCCATACCAAAACACTGAGTCAAGTAGACTCTTTCGTCATTAGACAATATTTCGTGAACGTTCAAGACGGTGAACTGTCGTAAAATTGTGAAGCAAAGCAAGTTTGCCTATATGATAATAGTAATTTTCGAACCTAGTATGCGATAACACTATTCGCGCATAAACGCAAAGTTGTAGCACGAGCGAGGAACGAGGGAGTGCTTCATATGCGCGTTTTCGCACATCGAGGATCGAATAATATTTTTTGAAACGAACATTTATTTTTGTTTTATTAAAAAGTTTGCGTCATTAGTAAACACAAAAAAATCTGAAAATATCAAGTGAGTCAACTGCCAGTTTTTCATTTGACAGTTGTCAAAGAAGGTTTTTAAATACGGATTTCTTTTTATTCCTTCAGTATTTGCGACACCAGAATTGGTAAAATGGCAGTTTGTTAACGAGATTTTATTATTATTAAGTTAGATTATTTCTGGAATGGCCAGAAAGGCCAGTGTTTTTTCCAAAAATTCGCGCGCAATTGACTACTGCGTTTGCACTTGAAGTTGGTGAGTTCAAAAAAACGTTTAATCATCACTTAGTCCAGAATCGAGAAGAAAATAAAATTTTCTTTTTACTGAGCTAGGATAACAAATTTTTTATTACAGATTTGCTAGTTTCAGAACAAGCAAAAAATGTTCTTCCTCTGCAGTGAAATCTAAAATAAAAACCTTTTCCCTCTTGTAAACTCACTATGGGGATGTAATGCATATTAAATTTTGCGGACGCAGATTTAAGTTTGTACAATATGATTTCCTATTTTCTGTTTCATCAAAAACAGAATTTTTAAAAATAAAGACTATTTTAATATAATTTTTGAACTTATTACCTTCAAATCTTGCCAAATGGCAATTAGTAAACCGGATTTTATTATTATCAAGTCAAATAATATCTGAAATGACCGGAAAGGCCAATGTTTTTTGCAAAAATTTACGCACTCGTGTGTGAATTCTTCGTTTGCAATTGACTGTTGCGTTGGCGAAATGTCATTTTCAAGGTGGTGAGTTCAGAAACTCACATCTGCCAATAATTTTTTTTCTGCTATATAAATACTTCCATTTTTAATTCATTTTGTATAACACACTTATGTAATTAATAGTAAAGATATGAAACATTTTTAGATGGAATTTAGTACATAAAATTCAAAAATTTATTAGATTAGTTTTAATAATTGTTAACAATAATTTCAAGACGTATCCATTAATAAACTGTTGCTTTTTATGATTAAAAACTTAAATTTCTGTCTGCTGCTATAGACATTAGCTTTTCCATTAGTATCAACACACACTTTCACCGTATCAGAAATCTAAGGTCATTGTAATTCAATAGATTCAAATGTATGTACAATAACAGTATATAATTCTTCTTATGGGAAAAAAATCTGGTATGACTACTATCAATTTGAATCCATCTTTTCTAACAATATCTTACTTCTTCATCAGATAATTCAACTGATAAATTATTTTTTTAATAAAATCAGAAACGCAAAAACAAATGCTTTGCGTTTTATTCATTTTTGTTAAAGTTCTGTATAAATTCTAGATTAATCATATAAATATCTAGTAACAGAAAAGAGAGAAATTCAGATTGGTTTTATGTTTTTTCAAGTTGTTATACCAAAATAAAACTTAATTAATTATTTAATTATTTTTCTTATATTGGAGAAAATAAGTGAATGTCTGTTACATTTAGTATTAGTAAACAAAATTGAGAAAAATTGTGATTATTGTTTGAACTTTTTCTTCACAAAGTTACAAGTAAATAAAGTTCAGTATTGCGTAATCATGCAACTACAATTTTGAATAAAATTTGTGCTTTCTTCAATAGAAATGTTTCAACAAAACAGCATTTTGTTGTTAATTTTTTGCTCTAAATATTTTCCCACTTGTACAAAGTGTCAATGTATGTTAATCATACAATCGTTCGTCCCCACAATGACAATTATTCGCATCGAGTATATGTTGTAATACTCGCTTTTTACATGCTAAATAAATATGTCACCACATATGTCGTCCACATAACGGTTATAGAATATAATGCAAACATTATATACGGATGAAAATTGCATCATGCTGTAGTAACGAACTTGTAATTATCTCACGAATCTCAGTTACTTTGTAATGGCACGTGAAACACTGACAGTAATTAACTTTTGGATAAAGTTTGTTGAGACTATAATAGATGAACATATGACACAAAATGTGTGGATCGTAATTTACATTTTGAACGGATGCTTTTATCATGCATGAATAATAAACATCAATACGTGATGAAGATGAGATTTCTGACAAGTGTGACATAATGGCTTTAAGTGATTGGGAATGTGGACATTATGAAAACGAACAGGAAGTAGATATAATTGTTGGTAAACATTTGAGTGATTGGGATGTGGTGGCAATGCATGTTCCAGTGTACTTGAATTAAACGAGGCAAACGACGATGTTGATTTTTCTGATTTTATACTTTTCAAACGTACCGGAAAAATATAACGGTTATTTTTTCAGTGAAAAAAATCTGTCTCTACAATGAATAGCGATTTTCTTGATCAAATTTATACAAAATGGTTGAATTTCAAAGTTTTATAAATAAGAAACTAAATTTCTTTGCCAGTCAATGTTTCACGTATTTTAAATGCCCTTCAATTTTTCCAATAAGCATTTTTACACTTTCAAAGAAAAAACTCCAAACTATTGAAGCTACTGAATCGAACTTTCAAAATTTGATAGAAAATTATTTTTCTCAGTTAATCTTTTAGAAGATGATTTAGTTTTTAGATCGATTATAATTTTTTACAGTAAACCTAATCAATCTTGTCTTACGAACAAATGCAAATATTTTAACCATAGATTAAGAGCTATAAATACATCGACACGTATTTTTTATTTTTCTCAAAAAAACTCTTTAATATAGCCCCTAAAATAGACATTTATTTCTTTATCTATAAAAGTACTTGACTAATTGTAGAGAAGTTTGACATGATTTGTGGTACTGCATATTGTATCAAAAGAAAGTTGAACAACCACCTTGGAATTAATTTTTTGATAACTTTTCAGCACAAATTAAGCTTCGTCATTCAGATGTTTCGAAAGCTTACTTAATTTAAAAACTTTTTATCTCTTGCCATTTTTTCTTAAAACGTATCGTTTTTGAGTTAAAAAGTAGAATAGTGTTGAATTATCACATTGCACATCATTCGCAGTAAGCAAAATTTTAATATACTAATATTGATTGCATTGTTTTACATTTTATTTTTTTTACTCAAAAAAGATATGTTTTTAGAAAAAATAGCAAGAGAAAAAATATTCTCAAATCAATAGGTTTTCAAATTATTGTAATTAACAAGTATAAACTAATCTGTGTGATAACTTATCAACTTATCAAGATTAATGTCAAGGAAGCCTCACAACTCTTTTTTTGGGACAATCTACAGTACTACAATTCATATGACGGAATGATGGACTAAAGTAGCGTCAGTATGCCAAATTTGATATAAATTGGTCAAGTACTTTCTTGATAAAAAAATAAATGTCTATTTTCGGGTCTATATTTAAGAGCCAATAATTCGAAACTGGGGAGTCTTTTCAAAAAAATAAAAAATACGTGTAGATAAATTTCTAGATCTTAATCTGTGGTTAAAATATTTGCACTTGTTTCTAGAACACTTGTATATACAGTTGTTCGGTAAAAAAACGTCGCAAACGATAACTCTGCTTTTTATGATCAGATTTCAACAAATAATGCATCGGATGATAAGGTCGCTGAAGGACTATAAACTGGACTATTCTAATTTTTATTTGTTTTTTCGAATGGCACTGCATAAAATTTTTAATTAATTCAAAAAAATGTGATTTTTCTAAATATGGCCACATAAATGACATTTCATTTAGATACAAATTTTTTGTAAGAATTAATGATCAAAATTATTGTTTTGGTAAATCGAATTCAACTATACCCTATACCGAGCCGCGAAACTAAAAAAGCGTCACCTTTTTGAACTTTCAGTTATGGAAACTATAGAAGCTGTCTTATGCATGATTGTTGGGCTAGCCTATACATACACTTAATTTTTTGTAGCGAAAAATGTTTCCAAATGCAGATAAATTCAAGTTTCTTAAATAATAAGGAAATTGACTACAGTATACTAGTGGATGGAAAAATTCTTATTATTGTCTAATTTGTAGTCTTTTGACAATCTAATTATTTGGTATATCATTTATAGAAAACTGGCCATAAATAACAAAGATATCGCTTGCGGCGTTTTCCACCGAACAGCCTGTATGTATTTATGACATCCTATTATGGTCGTGGGCCAACAGGTTCTTCCTCAGCTCGATCCCATTCTGTTATAATAATAATAATAACTTTTTTTTTTCATTTTTAGACTGATAAATCCCCTCGTTACTCGATGCGAATGAGACCTAAATAAACCAAACAGGGTTGCCTCGCTTAAAAGCATATAGGTATTGGTTCAAGTATATTCCTATCTTTACTATTACCGTAAATATAAACTTAATATTTGTATAGTTTCAAATTACCGCAAGTACCTGTTAATGCACAATTTCGAAGCTCTTTCATTAGCTCTGTCTACGAACAACTCAACTAAGTACCAATCCGAATTAAGTTTTATAGATCAAAGTTGTAGGCAAGAGGCAAGTAGCAGTAATCATAACTCTTTATTTCAAGTAATTTTCAAATTTCCCTTTTGTTAATTGAGTAAACTAAAAAGATTGTAAATTCCTTAAAGTCTTCAATGGTTTTTATAATTTATAGGCGATTTACAAAAAATTTAACTGCAATCAAATTAATGGCAATTAAAATTGCTATTAGTTAAATCCTCGTTTAAAATTTTTATTTGTAGGATATAAATGCATATTATTGTTTTTTTGTTTAATATAACTTCGCCAAAATAATCACATTCATAAGTCCAATTAACGACTAAAATGAGCACTTTCACAAAAATCAAATAAAAAATTTCTTTCAAATACCTAACAAATCTCTAATTTATTATCACATAGAAATAAGCTGAATTTTATTTATTCGAAAATCATTAATTTGAAGATTTTGAAATGCTCTGTTTAAGACCCACACTTATTCTTACTAGTCTCAGAATAGATTATAAACCATATTAATTAATGACGTGTACATCCTTAATCGATCAATGCAATATCAAACTCCTCTTCATATTTTCTCTCTTTTATCTATTAACACTTATACTTTCATCAATAATTTATTAACAATTCCAACGATTCAAACCAAGTTCTCATCTCATAAATTTTCAAATTTGGAAAGTTCATCAAGTGTTATAACCGTTCAACTTTCATATTACATACAGCTGACCTTTGACATATCGATGACCATAATTATATGTCAGGTTTTATCATAATTAAGACGGACGAGTCTGATATAATTTATCACTGCCAATCAGTTTTACTAAAAAAATAGATAATTAAGTTTTTCGTGTTTAATTCTTAAAATTATCTTTATCTTCTCAAACCTACTTTCAACTTTTAAAAGCAACCACAATCTGAGAATTCAATTTCTTTCACACTTTTATCTGTCGAATTTAATAAAAGGATGTCCTTGTGATATTAATTTAATTTCAGTTAAAAGGTGAAAGAAATGGGTTTTTGCTGTTAAGACAAAAATAATATTAGTAAATAAAATGTTTTAAAACAAATTTTTCAATGTTTTGCTAATAATTAATGTACGAGCTTTTGATATCAATAGTGTGATGGACTAAACAATGAACAAGGTTCCATGGTGTAATGGTTAGCACTCTGGACTTTGAATCCAGCGATCCGAGTTCAAATCTCGGTGGAACCTCACATTTTTTTACTAACAATTGAATAGAATTTAGTCAATAACAAAACTTTCTTCACTGATGTATCTTAGAAATAAAGACAAAGCTGTTACGTCTTCAAACCGATCAATCTTTCAAAAGAATCCTATAGGGTTCGATTATTTGTTTGTTTTTTTATACAATGCAAACAATTCCTCTTGCACAGAGTAAGATAAATGTTGAGATAAAATTAGATATCTTAAAAATCGAAACATTATTCGATTTCAGATAATTCGCATGTTGAATAGAAAATTGGAAACAAACTGAAAATTTCCTGAGAGTCCAGTTTTAGTAGTTTATTTTCCGAGAGTTATCTCCCGCAGACCATAAGAATATGCCGTAAATTAGAAGACCGGTCGTAATATTGCTACAGATAAAAGATGACATACTTGATAGGTGGATATAAAAGAGATAAAAGATATAAAAGAGAACTCCCTTGCATTAATGAAAGCAAACACATTACAGAATACTCTTAAAGTCTTCCAATGTCTTTTATTTTCTGGAAAAATTTTTGCTCAAATTAACATCCCCGTTACAGCTAATTAACTAACGTATTTACAATCTGATTAATCCAAATATAATTTAAAGATACGTTCAAACCCTCTAACTAAAATTTAATTACTGATCTAGTAATTAAGATAAATCAAATCCTGGCGTATTTTTAGTTCTGTAAAATTGAACTTCTCTCTGTCTCATGTAATTTAGATCGCAAAATGCAAAATTGAAACTTTAATTCACAGTTTGATCTTTTAGAGCTAAAGTAATTTAATTAGTAAATGGTGAAACTTTACTACTGAACTCCAACAGAATGGATAAAAAATATTTATTATCTGTTGTGGAATATGAATTAGCAATCATGAAGTTAAAAAAGAAAATATATCCTTTGACATTTTATGAACAATCTAGAGTTAACTTGGAAATTACGCAATAAATTGTCGTGGAGTAAACTAAATGTTACATTACCATTAGAAATAAACACAAACTCTAGTACTCGAATTGTGGCAGAATACTAATTAAAATTGTACTAAAATCTGCTTTATAGTAACTAAATTGTATTCAGAATTGTTATAACTAAAAGCGTTATACCACGAGTACAGATTATGAAATTTAATAGCATTTATATTCATAAAAAAATGTAATTTGAAATGTGGAATAAATGAAATTCGATCTGTCAAGTACAGGCATAAACCCAAAGTTTATGCGTTTAATCGACAACGCAACGAGCCAAATTGTCATTAACATCGGTTTTATATTATCCTCATTAAAATCTTCGGTCGTTTAAAAACCAAAAATTAAACCAATTAACATGTAAGTAAATAGATAGTATTTGAAAACTTTGAAGAGTCAAGATTTTATAATAAAAACATATTTACAACTGAAAAAAGATCAAAATTTCATGCTTAATCTTACCTTTTCTTTTATTTTGTGAAACGCAAAATTATGTCCGATTAAAGTTCGACCGTAATTTTGCCCGGAATTAAAACCGTCGCACCGGAATTCAGGGTGCAACTCAGTTAACGTTTGAATCCGAAGTTGACTGAGATTCTAACCACCCACGCATTTGTTGGGCGGTTTGAGTCGAAAGATTCCGATTAAGGGCGACTACTGATGTGAGAAATTATTCAAAGAAAGTACAAAAGGATAAAATTGGAATTAACATGAAACTTGAAACTCTTATGGTGCAAATATATTTACATAATTGACTATAGTGACTGGAAAAGTAGAAACTTTTATTAAGCTTTTAACGGTACAAGATGGGTTCTATTACTTGCAAAAGCTTCTATTATCATTAGAATAAAGATTTAAAGTTCTTTGCTGCAAGAACAGTTTAGGTTTTAATGGGATCTTACAAATACTTGCGAAGAAATTAATGAATTACAAATGAGATATTCTAACAGTGTTTTCATACGAGAATTGGAGGATTAAAAAAGAATCTCCGTTTGAATCTTTTTTTACACTTTATTCTAGCTGATTAATGTAATTTTTGTTAAAATACAGAGTGATTTATTTATAAAACTAATATACCTATATTTTGGGTTTTATGGTATTTGGACGAAAAATAGTAAAATAGTAAAATTTCGTATTTTGAATTTTTTTCTTTGGACTATTTTAAAATAATTAGATTGTGAGTGCAGTTTAGGTCCGAGGATTAATATCAACAGTAAGACAAAATTTGATAAGTGCAATTTAAGTTGGTTAAGACGTTAATGAAATTGTACAGTTCAGCTGTATGAAAATTATTAACGCTTATCATCAAATAAACACCACCCTGTATTAATTACATTTATTCATGAATCATTACCAAGATGTCAGAAAATAATGACCACCATTAAAGTACAAGAATGCTTTTTCCTGTTAGTATAATTGTCAAAGATGCTTTTATAGATAATTACATAGTTTCAGTAACATGCAAATGTAATTTTTTAAATTAACAATTTGATTGTTTGGTTAAATAAATTTACGTCTACAGCAAAATAAAACAAAGCTTCACACACTTAAAACTAAAAAACAGGCGAAAAAGTATTTTTTATACGACTATTGCAGATTCTGTAACATTGAACTACTACCCTAGGCAGAGGTACTGATGCAATTTTCCATTTCAAAAATAATTACAATAAAGTAAAATCAAATCAATTGGAGATTTTAGATTTTGGCTTTATTATACATATTCTTGAAATCAAATTTAATTCTTCACTTTATAAAGGGAAAAGAGAAATTTCAAGTCCGTGACATCTGTGGTGGTGATAGTGAAACGAATTCATAAAGACACTTGCCTTACCGGAACATATTTGTTTTGTCCTTTTCATGCTTTGATTTTTATAAAACAAACATCTACCAAATTGTATTTCTATTTCTAACGTTATAGTCGTAAAAAAAGTAATGTTTGCAACTTGTTCGGAGTTACCATTTTGCCCTCGTGAACCATCCCCTTCGCCAGCAGCTCGTGTGCCCTCGGGCAAAAGATTCTTCATTCTTAATTCGTTACAAAAACTACTATTTTTCCAAACACTTAATTGTTTTGCTAATTTTGATAATACCATCTCCTGTTTTTAGTTTTTGGTTCTAATTTTTTGGAATGCATCTTCTGACCAATGATTTTCTATAAAATCCAAAATTAAGTGTATCTTTACTATAAACTAATAAATTCTAGTAAAAACTTATACATATATTTAGTAAAAACTTATACATATAATGTATTATTTGTATTTCTTCTACACGGAGTGTTATCTAAAATTGAGAACAAGTGACTGCGTTATGAAATCACTTTGTATAGTTATTTTTATAAATGAAAACCCATCACTTGATATTTAAAATTTAAATTGATATTTAAACTGTACAATACTTTATGATAAAATTATGAATTATCTTCCATTATAATAAAGCTTCAAATACATAAAAGATAAACTGATGAGCTATTTTGAGCCACAAAATACAATATGGTAATCTGTTGTCAATATAATTTTTTCCACCTTAGTAGACATCAGTATTATCATTATGATAAAACGCTGTTAACTTTTACGAAAATCTGAGTTTTAAATTTATAATATTACAGTAATCTATTCAGGAATTAGAAAGATAACAAAAATTTCTGTTTCACTTATTTCAGTGTAAAAAAACTACATTCTTTTACATAAACTATGAATGTAATTTCGTACCAGCGATTGTATTATTACTTTAGGGGCAATAAGAGAATGGCTAATTAAAAAACTGAATAAAAGTGAAAGATCATTAAATTTTATTGCAAATTTTAGCGGAACCAATAGATAAAGCTGAAAAAAAATTACTGAAAGTATTACTTAATAATTTAGACAGTAATTGTGAAAAAAATGAAAATAGTAGAACGTATTAATAAATCCTCGGTAGTATAGTGGTCAGTATCCCCGCCTGTCACGCGGGAGACCGGGGTTCGATTCCCCGCCGGGGAGGACTTTTTTTTCAATTTTACTTACTATGTCCTTATGTTCACTTCTTTACATAAAAATTTTCAGACTATTTTTAATTTTTTTCAATTTTAAATTAGAATAACTAATAATGAAAACGTATATTTCTTATAAAAGTAAAATATAAAGTAAGAAAAACATTAACAAAGACTTATCTATATAATAGACAAAATAAAAGCTCTTATGACTAAAATAACGTAGAACTAATAATGGCACTCCGATATTAGCTGCACTCTTTTATTTCCCAAAAGGAGCTTCGATCTTCCATCAATGTCACTTTCCAATTAGAACAGAAGATTGATCTTTAAACATTATTAAAATGAATTTAATTATAGATTTCAATAACAATCCATATTATTAACATCATCGTCATAAGTCTTCAACATGTCATCCAAAAGCGAACTCAAATCTTCGATCCCATTTAACCATTTCTTTTTTTCAGAAATAATGTTATTGAGATCTTGTTGAGTGAATTGAAGAAATTCATTTGGCGTTACAATTTTTTTAACTTGTATGTCATAATTACTAACTGATCCATAATCGCTAGGTGCATAAACATTCTTCAATAAATTAACATCTTTCGAATTAATAATTTGTTCAATAACTTCATCGCTGAAATCTTGATGATTTGAAGCAAACGAATCCATAGATTCGTCAACTGAAATTCCCGAAGATACTGACATTGTCGAAGCTCCATTTTCAGTCTGTGCAGGAGAAGTAGAAGGGCTGCTGTCACTCGTAAGGTTGTATTTTTTGAATAAATCAACCAAACTTTGGGTTATTTTTACAGCAGTCTTAGAGACTTCAATATCACAGTCATCTTTGATTGCAGACATTAGCACTCCTAAACAACCGATTGAACTTAACTGACTTAAAACTTTAAGTAGTCGTTTTCTTATTTCAGCATCTGTTAATGTAACAATTTTTCTATGTTCTTTTGAAAATGTCACATTTGGAAATCCATCATCGATCATTCCTTGATTTTGCAAATGATTTTTTATTACTTTATCCCAAAAATTTAAAGCGCGAACTTTTACTTCCCAATGTAAATCAGTAGTCGAAGAATAAATCATTGTCTCATAGACACCATCAAGAGTATCTACTGGGAATTGTTGATTTTCGTAAGCGACGCACATAAATGTCGCTGCTTCTACTCTAACAATTCCTTCAGTTTCGTTTAATAAAATGTTTCGCATTTTTTGCTAAAAAAGAAATTAGTTAAGATATTTGATAAAAAAAAATTATAACTTACTGGCAAGTCTTCGGCTTTTAAAACGTTATTCCAGATCTCTTCAATTTGTATCATTTCTTGTAAGCACTTAATGGCTGTTGCCCTTACGAAGCTTTCTCCATCACATGCTGACATTTTTACGACTAATGAAGGCAAATCGGAATCCATTAATACTTTCTGCAAGGACGGGAACTCTGCAAGAACAAAATTTGATTTCAATAAAATCGAAGGCAATAAATTTCTTTCACAATAGTTTTCTAATTCAAAAAAATATAAATAATTCGATTCTCACAAAAGATTTATAGAGAAAAATTAGAAGAGTTTAATGACAAAATGTAGTTGAAAACTGACTGCTTCCTTTCAAAAACAAAACCTTTCGATAAAACTGACTAAATAAAAAAAAATTAACAAAAACCAGAGATGCTAACTTTGTCATAATTAAATTTCTAGTACTTTCAAGCAATAAAGCAATGTTAGGTGTCATATAAAGCGCAGTAGCAATATTCATCACTTTTAAAATGTAAATGACAATTCTGTTAAAGTAATAAAATAAATACTACATTCTACAACATACGTTGTCTCAGTGACATCTTTCAAAATAATGTGTTATTTTTGAATTAAAATAATAAGAAGTCCAAACACTTGTTGAAAAAAATTCGCGTGCTTGAACAAGTCATTTTTCTTTATATTATTGTAGTTACTGATAAAAAGAAAATCTCTTAAATAATGAATGAACATTTAGAATAGCAAAACACCTTGTTCTCTAGTCAAGTAAGGAAATATATAATTGAAAGTTTCAAAACAGCGTTTTTTAATCTCAAACAAATCATTACGTTGTAATTAATTAATCGAAAAAAGCATCCCTAATATTACTCTCAAACAGAAAAAAAAATTCAAAATTTTGCATTAAAACACAGTAATTTGAAATTAGTAAATAAGTCAACAACTGACTTGAGAAACAGAGTTCTTTTTTCTTGTTGCTTTTCTCAAATGATACAATGTTTGTATCCACCAATCTAAGTTCAAGGAATGGCATTATAAATGTAAAATCAATCACGATTAAAATTCATTCTGAACAAGAACTATAAAATCACAAATCTCCTCAATTTTAAGAATTTCCAAAAATGGGAAGAATTTCGAAATCATTTCCTATTATATAAATTTTATTCAAGAAGTATTCGAAAATATCTTCGATTAATTTTAGTGCTGGTTGAACATATCAACAGCAGCTTGGTTGTAAGCTTCTCCGATTCACTAATAATCTCTTAGAAAGAAAGCATTATTTTCTTAACAATTTTATCAGTAAAATCGTCCCTTGCTGTTGATTTCTCAAGAAGTTTTATCATGAACTGAGTTGTCTGGTACTTGATACAACATTTACGATTATTATATTCAATCCCAGGTTCGTCTTCAAGAAAAGAAGACAGTAAATTTATCTAAAATAATTTAACACAGTTCTCACATTCTTCTATGTTTATAGTTTTATTCAATGTTTGTGGTTTGGAGTAACTTTACATTAAAATTATTATTATTATGATTCATAAATGTGTTTTCATTTTTTGCCAAAAAGCTGCCTAAATCTAATGCACGTGCTAACAACCGTTCTGTTAGACAGTGAAGGACAGTTTTATCTGTAAATAAGTTAACATTCAGCAGACTATTTTAAAAGAGGAGTTACTACAAAAAATGTTTTGATTTTGATATAAAAATATAGATATATATATTCAATTTTACTAATCACTACGTTCTCTAATTTTTATTATCAACTGATGTTAATTTTATCTTGTGCTGATAAGTATTGCAACATTTTTCATAAAGTGACAATGAGTAAACATTCGAGATAAAAAGCGCAAAGTATTATTTTCATTCCTCCAAATCAAGTACCAAGTAAAGTTCCGATTTTTTTTAGGCCAACAATGAGTAAATATTTGGAAACATCTCAATCACTTTTGTTTCAAATTGATAATTTTTCAACTCACTTTTAGACGACATTAAAGCTAGAGTATCAACAATCTCTAGAGCAGCTTTCTTCACCTCTAACTCCGTACTAAGTAATTTAGCAGAAACCAGAAATCCTAGCTTTTTCATAGTTAAATCAGTAGTACTTTCAAGCAATAAAGCCATATGAGGTGTCATATAATTCGCAACAGCAATATTTATTAATTTTAATATTTGAATTAACAATTCTATTGGCCATTCCGTCAATTTAATAAAATCTAAACAACTGTCTACAACATACGATGTCTCAATGGCATCTTTCAAATCGATATGATATTTTTTTATTAAAATAATGAGAAGTTCAATCACGTCTTGGAAGAAATTTGCGTGCATTAACAATTCATTTGTTTTCAGATTATTGAGTTCATTGATAAAAAGAAAATCTGATAAAAAGTGAATGAACATTTGAAATAGCAAAACACTCTGCTCTCTAGTGAAATACGGATAAACATATTTGAAATTATTAAAACAACGACTTCTAACTTCAAATAAGTCATTACGTTGTAAAAGATGCTGACGTCTAATGTATAAATATCTGTGAAAATCTATTGAAAATATATTCAAAAACTTATCGAAAAAATTTTCTCTGATATGGTTATGAAGATTTTTCACTCGAAAGAAATTTGTAAAATTTTGATTTAAAACACAATTTGATATCAATAAAAAACCTAACAGTTGATTTGAGAAACAATGCATTTGTTCATATGATGGAATTTCTTTATCCAACAATCTTGCGTATAAAAAGCAAAACACGTAATAATCAGTTTGTTCTGTACAACCATCTCTAAGCAAACTTGTTACTAATTCATGTTTTATTTTATTAACTGAAGCACGAATTTCTTTTGGTGGAATTGCTTCAGTCTTCACTTTAGAATAAAGTTCAAGAAATTGTATTGTGAACATAACTTTATTCACTATCAGTGTAAAACATTCATTTTGAGCGAGCAGTATAAAATCACGAACTTTTACCTCAATCTTAAAATTATTCAGAAAAAGACATAGAATTTCAAAATCATTTCCAATTATGTAAGCTTTATTCAAAAAGTATTCTACAATACTTTCGATTAATTTTAGTTTAGCAGCTTGGTTGGAAAAAAGCTCCGATTTATGAATACTCTCATCTAAAGAAAGCAAAATGTGTTTAACAATTTTATCAGCAAAGTCGTCTACTGTTGTTGATTTCTCAAGAAGTTTTATCATGAACTGTGTATTCTCGTAAGTGATATGATCATTGTGATTAATTCTATTCAAAATTAAAGCATTTTCCCAAAAACTGGATACAGAAATACATTTAATTCCAGATTCGTGTTCAAGAATCGACGATAATAATTTTATATAGGATAATTTAACACAGTTTTCACATTCCTCAATCTTTATAGTTTTGAGTAACTTGATAAAAAAATTATTACTATTGAGGCTTATGAATGTGTTTTCATTTTTTACTAAAAAGCTGCTGACGTCTAATATAAACGACAAGACATGACTTGAAAGTACTACTTCTTTACTATTCCATATGGTAGCAGCAAGCACAATCCATTCCGATAAAAACACAAGAACAGATTTATCTATAAATTAGTTAACATTAAATAGACCATTTCAATAGAATTTTCAATCTAACCAATATCCAAATTTTGTCTTAAAAACGCAGTTATTGTATTTAAATTTTCAGCAGATGGTTCACATTTTCCTTCAAGTAGTCTTTGAAGAAAAATATTCAGTTTTGACGTACACTGTATTAACACTGTCGCCATTTAACACAGAAATCACTAAGCCAATAGTTTATTATATACTCTATCAAGACCATCTAACACGAAACTGAACATGAATTGATAAGATTTTGACGGAATTTTTGAAACATTATTTATAAAGTGGCTTAAAAGCGATGAGCAAACATTCAAGATAACACATTCAATATTATCAGCCATTTATTAATGCAAAAAGAATCCTTCTGGCAAAAACTTTTTTGTACTTAAGGTATCATCTGTTTAATGTAATTTTCTTAAAGTATGGTCAATTATCAAAGTAAATAAATATCTCCATTGATAGCTATTATTTTTGTTTGAAACTTAAAATTCAGACTTACTTTCATTAGACAATGTAGCAAAAGTATCAACAATCTCCAAATTAGCCTTTTCAAGTTTATTTCTATATTAAGCAATATGGCAAATAACAAAGGTTTTAACATCGTCATCCGTAGTACTTTCAAGCAATAAAACCAAATTTGGTTTCAAATAATTCGCAACAGCAATATTTATTAATTGGAAAGTGTAAATCAATACTTCAGAAAACCATTCTGATGTGATATTTTCCGATTAAAATGAAAATAATTAAATTTTCAATCACTGACTTTCACATTTCTTTTCAAGCAATTTATCGCAAAAAACATTTAATTTTGATGTACATACACTGAATCTAAGCGGGCGCCGGACTGATAAGAAATAGAACATTATTTCGAAGTGGCGAAAAGTGAGCATCTAAGCAACAAATAGAGGCAAAAAGTATCATTTTCTTTAAAAAATAAATACAAGTGTCCAGAAACAAATTGAATTGAATCAATTGGCTAAATAAAGTTTCGTAGTTAGAGTTCTTTGAAGTTTAAAAGTTCAATTGAATTTTTATCGAAAACGGTTTGTCGTAGAGATTTCCGACATTAGTATTATTTTTTGTAAAAAAGTCAAATTTTATAGAATATCGTATAAAAATGGGAAAATTTCCAAAAATAAAAAATTATGAACAGAAATCCCCTCCTCTCTTTTAAGTGGGTTGCTAATGATCACAATAAAAAATTCTATTAATGTCATTTGAGTGTGAACAATCCAAGAAATAAATGTGCTAAATGACATCAATTTAATGGAATTTTAAAGTTTCTTGAATTTAATCGTTGTTGCGCTATCTTTAAAGAGCTATAGCTCGGCAACGGAGCGTGTTTTGATATGATTTACATTTAATAAACATCAAATAAGCTTTAAAATGTATTCCTCATTGTTTTGAAGAGCACTTTTGAAAGTTCTGAAAGTTTGATAAATTTGGCCTTGTCCTAGCTTTTGTAAATAGAACATTTGAAATAGAGTCAAGTGGGGTAATTGTAAACTAGGGTTAATTGTAAACGTTACATATTTCTTTTTTTGGCTGCAATAATTCAACTAGTGGCATCTATCATTGAATTTAAAAAACGTTGTTTTGATGTGTTCAAGACTGTAGTGTATAATACGCATTTTTTTCTTATATTTAGCGCCTTTTGAAGTTTGCATGATTAGAAAAACGTGTTTACACAGTAACTAAATGTTAGGCTGTTGAAGATTTTGATTTATCAAAGATAAGTAATGTTTTGTTCATGTGTCCTATGTGAATAAGTATGTTTTCTGGATGCATTTTTTTTTCTAAAGTTAAAGATTGATGATTGCTTCAATTTTCCGCAAAGTTTACAATTACCCCAGATAAAAAAGATATTGGGGTAAATGTAAATAGTAAGAGATAATCGTAAACCTGTATAATTTCGTTAATTGCTATATTTATTGCATCTTTACTTATTATAAGTAGTTTAGATCTGTTATTTCTTATAGAATTGTAGAGCGCAAAATTATTATTGATAAATTGAGTTGGAAGAGTTCTATGTCTTCACATGGAATTTGTTCACAATTACCCCCAAACAAAGGGGTATTTGGTGACAGTGACAGAGTCAATATTTATTTTTTTATCTAATCACTGGATTATGATAATAGAAATCCAATGAACACATTTTATGCCCAAGATATCAGACTTAAATAAAAGGTAATAGTATCCTGCGTTAAATGTAAGAAAACTAATAAAAACTATAGAATCCAAAAACTGTTTACAATTACCCCACTTGACCCTACGTACATTTTGATAAAGTTTACGAACATAAAAATTTACAATATAAAGACTTGTTATATTGCAAAAAAAAGAGTTCTACATAATTCACAAATTCATTATCATCAAGCAATTCGAAATCCTCTTTGACATCTTCAACGCCAATCTTCCAATAAAACCTTTAAAAGCACAAATACCGAGTTATAGCTAAAAAAATGACCGCAAATAAGTTCTAATATTGAACTTCACTTCGTTTTAGTTCGATTTATTTAAAATTGACAAACTTACTTCTGCTAGATAATGATGCAATAGTATCAACAATCTCTAATGCAGTTTTCTTCAAATCCGAGTCCGCACTATTCAATTTGGCACATAGTAAAGGTCCTAGATTAATCATAGTAAAATCCGTAGTACTTTCAAGCAGTAAAACCATACTTGGTGTCATATAATTGGCAACAGCAATATTTATCAATTCTAAAATATTGATCATCAATTCTCTAGGCCAGTCTGTCAAACTCATAAAATCAATGCAACTATCTACTACATATGTTGTCTCAACAGCATCTTTCAAAACAATATGATATTTTTGGATAAGAATAATTAGAAGTTTAAACACTTGTTGGAAGAATTGTGAATGCATTAATAAATCATCTGTCTTCAGACTGTTGTGGTTGCTAATAAAATGAAAATCTTTTATATAGTGGATAAACATTTGAAAAAGCAAAACCCCCTGCTGTCTTGTGAAATAAGGAAATATATATTTGAAAATATGAAAACAACGAATTCTAACTTCAAACAAGTCTTTACGTTGTAAAAGATGCTGACGCCTGGTGTGTATATATCTATAAAAATCAGTTGAAAATAAATTCAAAAATTTTTCGAAAAAAGCGTTTCTAATGTCGCTATTGTGAAGGGTTTCTTTTACTCGAAAAAAATTTTCAAAGTTTTGACTTAGAATACAGTAGTGTGATATTAATAAAAAAGATAACAATTGACTTGAGAAACAAACTACTGGCTTTCCATTGTTTTCCTCAAATGGGGTAATTTTTTCATCCAACAATCTTGCGTATAAAAAACTGAAAACGTAATAATCAGTTTGTTCTGTACAACCTTCTCTAAGCAAACTTGTTACTAAATCATGTTTTATTTTATCAACTGAAGCACAAACTTCTCTTGGAGGAATTGCTCCAGTCTTCATTTTAATATAAAGTTCAAGAAATTGTATTATAAGTGTAATTTTACTCACTGTTAGCGTAAAACATTCATTTTGGGCAAGAATAATAAAATCGAAAATTCTTTCCTCAGGGCCAAAATTCTGCGAAAAAATTGAAAGAATTTCAAAATCATTTTCGATGATATAAGCTTTATTAAAAAAATATTCCAGAATACTTTCAATTAAGTTCAGTACTGGCTTAACAGCTTCTATAGCGTGTTGGTTGGTAAACATCTCCGACTTTTGGAGTGTCTCTTTAAAAAAAAGCTTTATTCGTTTAACAATCTTATCAGCGAATTCGTATATTTTCGATGATTTCTCAAGAATTTTTATCATAAACTGAGTAGTTTCGTAACTGACATGTTCGCTACGGTTATTTCTGTTTAAAATTAAAACATCTTCCCAGAAATTGGCTGCAGAAATATATTCTATCCCTGATTCGTGTTCAAGAAACGAAAATAGTAAATTGATGTAAGATAATTTAACACAATTTTCGCATTCTTCAATGTTTGTATTTTTCAGTAACTTTATAAAAAAATTATTAGTTTGAAGACTTATAGATGTATCTTCATTTTTTACTAAAAAGCTAGCCAAGTCTAAGACAAATAATACTAAATGACTTGAAAGTACTACTTCTTTTCTATCCCATGTACTAACAGCACGCACTATCCACTCCGTTAAAAACTGAAGAAAAGTTTTATCTACAAATTAGTTAACATTCAATAAACAACTCCAAAAAAATTATTATTCCAACCAATGTCCCGAATTTGGCTCAAATAATAAGATATTTTGTGTAAATTTTCAATCACTGATGATTCGTGTTTTTCTTTAAGCAATTCGTCCAGAACAACATTCAGTTTTGATGTACACTCAATCAACACTGTCGCCATTTAGCACAAAAAGTTAAATCAGAGTTTTGTTACATTATATCGTTATCAACTGATGTGAATTTAATCTTGGACTGATAAGAATTGGAACAATTTTTCGTAGAGTGGCGATGTGCAAACATTAAAGATAAAAATTTAATATGTGCTATATAATTTTAGAAGCGTAAAGCATTATTCCGATTTAAATCCTTCGAATCAAAAGTATGTAAATATTTGGAAACGTCTTGAAAAGTAGAAGTTATAATAACAATACTCTTGATAAATTCGGTTATTTTATGTGCCAAGATGTAAGTAAATAAAAAAATGCGAAGTGCTTAACTTAAATTTCAATTTAATTCGACTGTTATCTTTGATTCCAACTTACTTCTAGTTGATAGTGAAGCAATAGTGTCAACAATCTCTAAAGCAGCTTTCTTCAATTCCAATTTCGCATTAACTAACTCGCCACAGATTAAAGATCCTAACTTTGTCATAGTTAAATCAGTAGTACTTTCAAGCAATAAAGCCATATAAGGTGTCATATAATTCGCAACAGCAAGATTTATCAATTTAAATACTTGAATTAACAATTCTATTGGCCATTCTGTCAGTTCTATAAAATCAATACAATTATCTACAACATACGATATCTCAATCGCATCTTTTAAATCGATGTGATATTTTTGAATTAAAATAATAAGAAGTTCAAACACATGTTGGAAGAAATTTGCGTGCATGAGCAATTCGTTTGTTTTTAGATTATTAAGATTATTGATGAAAAGAAAGTCCGATAAATAGTGGATGAACATTTGGAATAGCAAAACACTCTGTTGTCTAGTGAAGTACGGATACACAAATTTGAAAGTAAAAAAACAACGACTTCTAACTTCAAATAAGTCATTACGTTGTAAAAGATGCTCACGTCTAAAGCGTAAATATCTGTGAAAATTAGTTGAAAATATATTTAAAAATTTATCAAAAAAAATTTCTCTAATGTAGTTACTGTGAAGAATTGCTTTAACTCGAACGAAATTTTCTACATTTTGGTTTAGAACACAATAATTTGTTATCAGTAGAAAACCTAACAGTTGATTTGAGAAACAATGTACTTGCTCATATGATGGAATTTCTGTATCCAATAATCTTGCACATAAAAAGCAAAATACATAGTAATCAGTTTGTTCAGTACAACCTTCTCTAAGCAAACTTGTTACTAATTCATGTTTTATTTTATTAACTGAAGAACAAATTTCTGTTGGTGGAATTGTTTCAGTCTTCGCTTTAGTATAAAGTTCAAGAAATTGTATTGTAAACATAATTTTATTCACTATCAGTGTAAAACATTCATTTTGAGCGAGCAGTATAAAATCACGAACTTTTACCTCAATCTTAAAATTATTCAGAAAAAGACATAGAATTTCAAAATCATTTCCAATTATGTAAGCTTTATTCAAAAAGTATTCTACAATACTTTCGATTAATTTTAGTATAGCAGCTTGGTTGCAAAAAAGCTCCGATTTATGAATACTCTCATCTAAAGAAAGCAAAATTTGTTTAACAATTTTATCAGCAAAGTCGTCTACTGTTGTTGATTTCTCAAGAACTTTTATCATAAACTGTGTATTCTCGTAAGTGATATGATCATTGTGATTAATTCTATTCAAAATTAAAGCATTTTCCCAAAAACTGGATACAGAAATACATTTAATCCCAGATTCGTGTTCAAGAATCGACGATAATAATTTTATATAAGATAATTTAACACAGTTTTCACATTCCTCAATCTTTATAGTTTTGAGTAACTTGATAAAAAAATTATTACTATTGAGGCTTATGAATGTGTCTTCATTTTTTACTAAAAAGCTGCTGAAGTCTAATATAAACGACCTGACATGACTTGAAAGTACTACTTCTTTACTATTCCATGTGGTAACAGCACGCACAATCCATTCGGATAAAAACTCAAAAACAGAATTATCTGGAAATTAGTTAACATTCAATAGACCATTTCAATAGAATTTTCAATCTAACCAATATACAAATTTTGACTCAAAAATGTACTTAATGTGGTTAAATTTTCAACAGATGGTTCACATTTTCCTTCAAGTAATCTTTGAAGAAATATGATCAGTTTTGATGTGCACTGAATCAACACTGTCGCCATTTAGCACAGAAATCACTAAGTTGAATCAATATTTTGTTATGTTCTCTATCTAACACGAAACTGAACGCGAACTGATAAGACTTTGACGGAATTTTTAAAACATTATTTGTAAAGTGGCAGAAAAGCGATGAACAAACATTCAAGATAACAAATTTAATAGGTACTATCAGCCATTTATGGATTTTTGGATGCACAATGTTTATTATAAGTTTTGATAAGCGATGGCCATGGAATCCAAAAGTTCTGAAAACGTAGAACTTAAATTAATTCATCTGATAAATGTCAATACTGTCCCATAATAACTAAATTTTAAATTAAGCGAAAATGTCAACGAAATTGTAGAATTCCTACGGAGTAAAACATTTTATGTTTTGTGGTAAGTCACTAACTCCCTTTAATTATGATTTTTCGGATTACTGTCATTATAATTTGATGACACTGACAGTAATGACATCAATTTATCAAATGTATCCATTTAAGAGCTAAGTTTTTTAAATTTTTGTATTCCAGGGCCATCCCTTATCAAAAATTATACTGAACATGCGGTATATTGCTTTCGTTATTTACATAGAAACTATTTTAAAAAACTAACAATTATCTTAAATGTTGTCAAGGTGAAGTCTTCTATTTGATGGAATTGTCTCAAAACATCGAAGTGAATTTTCAACAACAATATATATCTAAAGCAGCCTGTTTCAAGTCTAATTCCGTATTAAGCAATTTGGCATATAACAAAGGTCATAGTCATAGTAAAATCCGTAGTACTTTCAATCAATAAAACTAAATTAGCTATCATACAATTTGCAATAAGAATATTTATTAATTTAAAAGTGTGAATCAATACTTCAGAAGGCCATTCTGTTAAAGCCATAAAATCAACACAAATATCTACGACATAAGTTGTGTCAATCGCATGTTTAAAAACGATGTCGTATTTTTCAATTAAAATAATAATAATTTCAAAACATTGTTGAAAAAAATTTGAAAAGAAAAATAAGTCAACCATTTTTTATTATCGTTACACGTTAAAAAAAAATCTTTTAAATATTATATGAACTTTTGAAATAACAAGACACCCTGCTCTCTCGTAAAAAAAAGGAATAATTTTTTGAAAGCCTTGAAACAACGATTGCTTAATTCCGTTGAGTCAGTACGATTTAAAAGATTAATGTGCCACATATACAAAGATCTATACAGTAGTTATCCACAGAAAATAATTGAAAAAAATATTAAAGCATATATTATAGCATAATAATACAGAAATGAAGCAGCGTTAGAGGAGAGACAAATTGACTTGAGAAATTAATCAATTGGTTTCCGTAATTTTTTTTAACTAATAGAATTTTTGTATCCAATATTCTTGAATACAAGAAAACGAACATGTAATAATTGGTTTGCTCCATAAAACAGTTTCTGAAGTTGTCCTTGTGATTAATTTAGCATAAAGCTCAAAAAACTGCATTATAAACATGATTTAATTCAATATTGGTATTAGACACTTATTTTGACCAAGAAAATTAAAGTCACAAATCCTTCTTTCAACAAATCTTCAAAAAATACAACTTCCACCCAAGCAAGCTTTTTTCAGAAACTGTTCTCAAATGCTACCAATTAATTTCAGTGCTAGTGCAGTTTCAATAACAACTTTATTTGTAAACTTTTCCGATTTATGAATACTCTTGTCAAAAACAAGTATAATCCGGTTAACAATTTTATCATAAACATTTTTTTCTAGAAAGCTGTCTAAAGTCAAAATAAATGATAAGATATAATATGAAAGTACTACTTCTTTACTATTCCGCGTGGTAGCAGCACTTACTATTCATTCCGTTAAAAATCGAAGAACAGTTTTATCTATAAATTATTCAACTTTAAATAAACGATTCTAAAATAATCTTTACTCTAAACAATGCCTCGATTTTGACACAAAAATATAGATGTTCAAATTTTCAATCATTGATGGTTCACATTTTTCAATTAACAGTTTTTCAAAAAAAAATTCAATTTTGATGTACACTAACTTAACATTGTCGCTATTTAACACAAAAATATCAAGTTGAGTCAACACTATATTGCGTTCTGTGTTATAATAATCCACCACAAAACTTATCTTGAATTGATAAAAATTTAACGAAATTTTGAGAATTTTTTAAAGTGGCGGTGAATTAAGTGAAAATAAAATTTAGTGTTAGCAGAAGGAATAAAAAGCAATCAATTAAGAATACTCTTTGATATTTTTAAGTAGGAACATCACTATCACCATTATCAAAGTGAATTCACAAAAGATGAATAGGTAAACGTAACTTATGACTTTTTATTTTGAAAATTTTATAAGTCTCCTGACAACCTAAGCCGTTCGTTAATTTTTTAACTTTATTGATAACTATTATCAATCATTAAATTAATAATTCTCAGTAACTTCAAAAAACATACACGCGAGTATTGAGACGCTTGTGAAAATCGGAGCTCGGACTCAGAAAAAATCAGTTTCTATTGAGAATAAATACAAATTTTGGTGTCTTTGGAAATCTAATTTTATTCCTAAGTCTTTCAAAACATGGATTTCAAAATACTCCACTCCAATAAAAATGCAAAATCTGTCATCTCTCTTACACCGTTCTCCTAATGAAAATCAAATAACCAAAATATGTATATGTATATATATAAAGGATTCTCAAAAGCAATGAATGAAAGTCGCGATGAATTTTGATCGGCGAATCGAACTTTCTACACATATCTTGGTACGATTTCTTTACAGCATTCTAGGAATGATTATCCAACTTGATAGTTAGCGAATGCCAAAGGAACCGCCGCAGGATTTATCTGAACATTTAATTCGCAACTGCGAATGTTTCGAATTGGTGTGGGAAATCTTTGAAACTCTAATGTTACATCATTTTTTTATAAAAATTATCAAATTTTGAAACTTACTTTCGTTGGATAGTGCAGTAATAGTATGAACAATCTCCAAAGCAGCTTTTTTCAAGTCCATTTCTGTACTAAGCAATTTGGCATATAATAAAGGTCCCAACATCGTCATAGTAAAATCCGTAGTACTTTCAAGTAATAAAGCCAAATTAGGAGTCATGTAATTTGCAATAGCAATATTTATCAATTTAAAAGTGTGAATCAATACTTCAGAAGGCCATTCTGTTAAAGTCATGAAATCAATACAACTATCTACTACATAAGTTGTTTCAATGGCATCTTTCAAAACAATGTGATATTTTTCTATTGCAATAATAATAATTTCAAAATGTTGTTGGAAAAAACTTGAATGTATAAATAAGTCAATGATTTTTGGATTTTCGTTACACATTAAATGAAAATCTTGTATATAATAAACCAACATTTGAAATAACAAAACACCTTGTTGTCTTGTAAAAAAAGAAAAATTTTTTTTGAATGTATCAAAACAACGATTGCTTAATTCAAATAAGTCCTTACGTTTTAAAAGATTATCACGCCAAGTGTATAAACATCTGTAAAGATCCATAGAAAATAATTTCACAAATTTATTATACAAATCATTTCTAATATCGTCATTCTCACAATTTTCCTCAATTCGAGCCAAACTGCTACAGTTTTGCATAAGAATACAGTAATGAGGCATCATTAAAGGAGAAAGCAATTGATTTGAGAAATAAATCAATTGATTTTGAAAATTTTTTTCGAATAATGGAATTTTTGTATCCAATATTCTTGAGTATAAAAAAGCAAACACGTAATAATCGCTTTGCTCTGCGAAGCCGTCTCTAAATAAACTCGCCACTAACTCTTGTTTTATTTTATCAATCGAAGCACAAACTTCAGTTTGTGAAAATGTTTTAGTAATCAATTTAGCAAAAAGTTCAAGGAATTGCATTATAAACATGATTTTATTCAATATAGGTGTAAGACATTCATTCTGACCAAGAAACATAAAATCATAAATCCTTCCTTCAACTCTATAATTTTTCAAAAAAATTAAAAGTATTTCAAAATCGTTTTCAGCCAGGTAGGCTTTTCCCAAAAAGTGTTCTAAAATACTTCCAATTAATTTTAAAACTGGCTGAACAGTTTCAATAACAGAATGGTTTGTATATTTTTCGGATTTACGAATAGTCTCATCTAAAGCGAGCATAATTCGTTTAACAATTTTATCAGCAAAATCGTACATTTTCGTTGATTTCTCGAGAATTTTTATCATAAACTGACTGGTTTCGTAACTGATATGATCGTTGCGACTATTTGCATTTAAAGTTAGAGCATCTTCCCAAAAACTGCTTGCAGAAATCCATTCAATTCCAGGTTCGTGTTCAAGAAACGAAGACAGTAACTTCATATACGATTGTTTAACACAGTTTTCACAATCATCAATGTTTGTAAGTTTGAGCAACCTTATGAAGAAATTATTAGTATTAAGACTGATAAATATATCTTCATTTTTTACTAAAAAGCTGCCTAAAGTCAATAGAAACGATGAAACATGACTTGAAAGTACTACTTCTTTACTATTCCATGTACTAACAGCACGCACTATCCATTCTGTTAAGAACTCAAGAATAGTTTTATCTATAAATGATTAATCTTTGAATAAAGAATTCCTAAAAAATTATTTACTCAAACCAATGTTCTGATTTTGACATAAAAATGTAGATATTCCATTCAAATTTTCAATCACTGATAGTTCACATTTTTCATTGAGCAATTTTTCAAGAAAAATATTCAATTTTGATGTACACTGATTCAACACTGTCGCCATTTAGCACAAAAACACCTACAACTCGAGTCAACACTTTGTTGCGTTCTGTGTCACGATAGTCTGTCACGAAACTAATCTAGGACTGATAAGGAAAATTTCAAAAGTGGCGCTCAAAATCAAATCAAAAATTCAATACTATAGTCCAAAAGTATGATTCAAAAAAACAAGTTTAGAATAAGTCCACGACGTAAAATTGACTAATTACTAATAATTACTCAAAATATCTTAAAACGTCAACATTTATCTTATTTGTTAGCGAAAATAATTCTTTGATAACTATAATACATTTGCATATGTCAAGACGTTAATTTTTTTTTCTTTTGTAAAGTTTTTATATAGAAATTTTTGCACGCAATAGATTATTTTTTATTCTTAAGTAAGCAATGATGTTTTCATATTTACAAACATATTTGACACCTTCCTAAAATTATACAGCTTTGTTTACTTTTTTTTAGTTAAAACTGGAAAACAGTACGTATTTACTCCTTGTTACCAATGACAATAATGTGTTAATTTTTCAATTATATAAATTTAACAGTGACTGGTGATGGTATATAATTGCTGATCAATGTTCCCACCTATTTTATGCTAAAATTTCATACCTTTTTTGATAGCCAATTTTTTTCAGATTGACTTCTAATCGAATTCTATTTCTGTAACAATAAACAAATAAAAATAATAAACGCACTTTAAAAAAAAATATTCGATTAATCTAATCTGAAAATATAGCAACTATCAAAAAAATTGGATTTTAATTGATTTTACATGTTTTTATCAGGTTTCAACAATATAGTTATAAAAAATTTCAACACGTGTAAAGAAACGTTCAAGGTATTAGATTACAAGAAATAAACAAATTAAAGTAAACAAATTATAGAAACGACATTTTACATCTCTACGGACAGCATTACACTGAATATTAAGGAAATAAAAACAAAAATAGAAAAATTCGATTTTTAGTTTTACAGCTGTACAGGCTGTATTTTTTCAAAAGAAAAAATTGATTGTTTTTCGTACTTCTGTAATTTTTATAAAAATAAAAGCAAAAAATTTCTAAAAGTAATAGACGACAACGATTAATTTCAAAATGAACAAAACCCCTTTTTTAAAAAAAAACATTTTTTTTAACTTACTGTTATTGGAGATGCACGTAACGGTCGAGATCGCTTCCAAAGCGGCACACTTAATTTCAGTATTTTCATGATGTAACTTTGAAAATAACATTGGTCCCAATAACATAACAGGTGAATCCGTAGTGCTATCAAGCAATAACGCCAAACTCGGTGCCATATACTTAGCAGTTGCTACATTAATCAATTTCAAAACTTTCACAATAGTCTCTGTTGGCCAAGTATGTAGAATTAAAAAATCAAAAGCAGCAGTAAGAATATCAATAGATTCCAAAGTATCTTTCCACGTAATTTGAAATTCCTCTAGAAGAATCACCAAAACATCTATATTTTTCCAAAAAATTTGCAATTCGTTCCGGAAAACATCAAACTTGCTTGGATCTTTTTTGAAAGTACTTACATAATCTATGAAGTTGTAAATAAAGCTCTGTGTCATAAATATAGATTCTTCTTTTGACAGATACTTCCTACATGATTTGATACAATCGTGAGCGTAATAACATATTTTGAATATATCAGATTGATTCATAAGAACCTCGCGCCATCTATAGCCAATCCGTACTACTTCATGCGACATCATACGGAAACACTTTTGTATAAATGTATCTCGAAATTCATCTTGTAACATTGTCTCTAACTCTGCTTTTTCGTAACAGTATTTAAAAAGCAGTGAATAACTCGGAAGCAACAACATAATCATAAATTGATGTGAAAAATATTCCTCTTCCATTTGTACTGAAGTAATTTTTGACTCCACCACACGCCAAAAAACTAATCCAAAGCTAGATAAATCAGCAACGTCTTGAAAATTTCCTCTGCTCAAATTACGAATAAAATTATTTTTGATAGACTGAATGATTGCTTTAGCATCATCCTTTTTAATACTATTAGTTACATCTTTCACATACAATTCAAGAAATTGCACAATAAACACAATTTTTGCAAAATGTAAATTCAAACAATTCGTTTTTGCAATTATCATAAAATCAGAAATCCGTTCTTCTTGATGAAACTTTTTTAAAAATATTAAAAGAACTTGAAAATCTTTCCGTCCAAAATATACACCTTCTAAAAAGTATTCCAAAATATTTCCAATCAACTTAAGAGTTGGTTTAAGATAAACGGACACAACTTCATCGGTAAGATTAATCATATCATTAGAATTCTTAATAGATTTGTAAATATTCTCTCCTAAAGGAAGCATTATTTTTGTAACAACACTTTTGCAGAAATCTTCATCATAATGCACAGTTTTTTCCAACAGTTTTGATATAAAAATCGTACTTTGTTTACTAATTTCATCATTTTGATCTGGCAAACTTAATTGTAAAATATCCTCCCAAAAATTAGACGCAATCATCCACTCCACTCCTGATACGTGTTCAAGAAATGACAACAACAACTTAATATAAGACAATTTAACATCAATTGTCGTTGTTTCAAGCTGCCTCACTTTTAGAACTCTAATTAATCGAATAAAAAAATTATTATTATTCAATTGATCAAATCTCTCTTGGTTTTTCGATAGTAAACTTGCCACATCCAAAGTGAATGAAATAATGTGAGATTGAGGAGTAAATCCAGCACTGTTCCAACTACCAACTGTTTGCTTAAGCCATTCCATTAAAATCGGAAGAGTCAATAATGTAGATTCCACTTCTATAAACTTTAAATTAGATACAAACTTCAACCACCAAAGCACACTAACCTTTTTCTTCTTGCTGCCAAAATTCAATCATCAATTTATTTAAATCTAATGTGTTGTCAATTTGATTCTTTGTTTCCGAAAGTTTCTTCAATAGTTTATTAATTTTTAATTTGTAATTATCAACAGCATCCTCCATTTTTCTTAAGATAAATCAAAACATAAAAATATCAAAACAAACTTCATCTTTGTCATGAAAATTTTAAGCACTACTGAGGTTATCGCCAAACAAGATAGAATGAAAGAAAAGCCGCACTTGCGTACCGCGCACTTTACACATGTGATTTAGTTAAGTACATCGAATAAACTATTCTATCTATATCTGAAAGCATCTTTGTAAACTACTGACTGAGATATTTTTTCAAGAAAATTCCATAATATTTATGTATCTCTATTTTTGTTTTTATTCCAAGTAATTGACGTAGTATGTCTGAATCAAAAATCAATTAATTATTAGAAGATAAATTTAGAACTCTGATTAAGGATATCAAGAATTAAACACTATTTTTTAAAGAATACTGGATTCAGTTGAAGCGCATCATCAAATGTTTGCTTACAAACCTGTGAGTAACCTATATAATGACAATTGCTAAAACTGGGCAAACAAATTAAAGATAATCACGAAAACAAGAAGCAATAAAAACAAATAATTGTATTTTTTTTAAAACCAAGGTCGTAAAATAAACGTATATTATTAAAAACATAACTTATAATTTTTTATTATCATGGTAAGTATTAATTATTAATTTTGTTGTGACCTTTCCAAAATAGACTTCATCCTTTATCATTCTTTTTTATCAGAAAATAATTCACAATAAAGACTTTTGCAACAGTTGGTATGGCATTAAAATTTAGATACTTCCTTTGATTCAAATTCAAACTACAGCTAACATTAAGCAGAAAATTTATTATTGTCACCAAGCAAAAGTTAACACCCACTTTCCGTTTATTTCACTTCGGATAATTTTTTGTTGACATAAAAATGCATTGCTTTGGTATTAGTTACCAATTGGTGAATCGTTTTTATTCAGCGATAAGCAACTTTATCTCCTATTGGACAAACGCAAACAGTTTTTTGTTCCTTGAATAATCTATCTATTGGTATGTGATTCTGATTGGTCATTTGTTATCGAAATTTAAGACTTAAGACCACCTCCGAATCTCTGTATTTCCTCTAATATTGAAAAGTGTAAATATAATGCACAGATAAAATTGCTATTAACTATTTTAATGAGCCGATGATAACTTTGAAATGACTTTTTTCGTTCACGATCAATACAGAAAAAAATATAATTACTCAAAAGTCAAAATTAGATTCAAATTTTTGTTTGTTTGGATTCGAAAGCTGTGCGTCATATTTCAATGCACGGGAAAAATAAAATTTATTGAATTTTGTGAAAGCGTGAAGGTTAATATTCTCTGGAAATAAAAAAGCACAAAGTACATAGATGCAGTGTCAAGAATTTGTTGTTGGTTTTAAAATGAATAACAAGTTTTGCTCCGCCGACACAGATAAATGTTCAAAGGAAAAAATTTAATTCATCCGTTTTTATCATGTATCTACCTTTACATTGAAACTAAATCAGCTAACAAGAAATTACAAGTTTGTGTAATCGAATTATCCAAATTTTCTTGCTCAACAATATTTATGTTGTTGAAAAAAAAAACAATTTTCCAGTTGAGCAGTTTCAATAAATTTGTTTTCCTTATATTCTAAATAATACATTGTTTTTGATTTAAAAAAGTGTATAATCTCAAAATTACTTACTTGTGTTAGACATGTGTGAAATTGTGCAGATTACTTCCAACGCCGAATCCCTTACTTCCCACGTCATATCACAGAGCTTCACATTCAAAAGAGGTCCCAAAACTGCCAAAGTCGAATCGTTTGTTCTATCTACCAGCAAAGCCAAATTCGGAGACATATATTTAACCAACGAAACATTAACCAACTTCAAAGCTTTAACAACTAACGATGTTGGCCAAGTTGGAACCGAAAGAAAATCGAAACTTAAAGACATAACACAAATAGTCTCCACACTATCTCTCCAAGTAATTTGGAATTCTTCAATAAAAACAATTACAGCATCAAATAACAACGAAAAAAAGTTTACTTGTTGAGCAAAAAATGCTACTATTTCTGGAGATTCTTTAATTACACGCATTACATCTTTTAACGCGTAAACAAATGATTGAAAAGCCATCGCTGCACGTTCTCTTGGATAATATTTTCGGGATTTCATGACATAATTTAGTCCTTTTGTAGCTATGTCAAATATGTTTGGTTGAGCTACTAAGAAATGCCGCCAAGCGTAGGCAATTCGAACAGTATTTTCACACATCATCATGAAGAGTTTCTGAATGTATTGATCTCTGAATTCATCCGCACATATTTCTTCAGTTGGACTTGTACAATATTTCATGGCTATAGCAAAAACTGGCAAAAGCTGAATTACTAATAACTGATTAGAGAATATAATTGGTTCATTATCTTTATTTGTTTTGAAACATGGAATTTTATGTCCCATGAGATTCCAATAGAACTGACCGTAATGACACAACTTCAAAACATTTTCGTAATTTCCTTTCGAAATATTTGTTGTGAAAATGCTCATAATTTTTCGTACTGATGTAGACATCGTGGCTACTGTTAAATTATCAGAATTGACTCCAATGCAAAGCTCTATAAACTGCATGATAAACATAATTTTGCTCAAATCAAAAATCAACTGTTTGTTTTGAACTATCATCAAAAAATTGCAAATCTGTTGTTCTAAATGAAAGTCTTTCAAAAAAATCGTTAAAACTCGACTATCATTTCGAGTAACAAGGACATTTTCTAAGAAGTATTCAAGAACTTCGCTGACTAAATAAAGAGTTGGGCTAAGATTTTGATACAAAATTTCTTCACTAATTTCCATCATCTCTCCAGTAGCTTTGATTGTCTTATAATTGCTTTCACCCAAAGGCAACATTATCTGTTTAACAACATTGTGACAAAAAGACTCATTATGATCTATAATCTGTTCCAACATTTTAGATAAAAATCCGCAACCTTCTTTTTTGATATAAATTGTTTGATTACTTAAAGTAAATTTGAGAACATCACTCCATAAGTCACAAGAAATTATCCACTGAATCCCAGATTTATGTTCTAGAAATGAACTTAAAAGCTTGATGTAGCTCAACTTTACAGAAGGTGCAACCTCTGGTTCTCTTGCTTTCAAAATTTGTAATAACTTAATATAAACGTTGTTAGAATTGAGTATGGAAAATCGGTTTTCATTTCTTGAGATGAGATTAGCTAGAGTTAAAGTGAAAGAAGAAATATTTGTTGATGGTTTTATGTTTTTCTCTTCCCAGAGTGATGTAGCTTGAAGTAACCATTCCAAAAAAAATTTGTAATCTGCTAGCGTTGCATCAACTGTAAAAAATTTAGCAATAAAATGAAATTATTCAAAAATTAAAATAAACCTGGCTTCTCTTGATTCGAAGAAAGATGTGTTAATAATCTGCTGAGATATGTATCATTTTTAATCTCAAACTCTGGTTCAAGAAACTTTCGGAAAAGTTGATACATTTTGGGTTGGTGTTGCACCAGAATATCCGTATCCATTTTACAAATCTATCTAAACAAATAAATCAACAATAAATAAAAATAGACAACACCAGCAGGAATTCAAAAGTATAGAACACTGTTTTTATAAAGCTCTACATTCAAAATTGTATTAAATACATAGCGCTTACCTGTTATAGTGGTCCTAATGAAAACCTAACCTTGACAGATCCCAGATCAACATACGTTTCAATTAAAAGTTGAAATAATAATTTTTTTGGCACTAATGTTAATAAAATCACAATTAATTTCACTTTAATATTGCTTCAAAATTTCAAATTTGAGAATTAAAAAGCAAAAAACAAACAAAATGCATGTCCTCAACTGACGTTTATTTGACAGTGAAAGGTTTTTTTGACAATAATTTGACAATTATTCAAGGTCGCCTGATTGCGATTATGTCATTGAAAAAGATGTAAATAAAAGTGTAAAAAGATGAAAAGCTGTGCAATCTGAGTTTGTTGCTTCAAAAATTAAAAAATTAAAAATTAATTCTCATTCAGTTAGTTGGGTGGTTTACGTTTTAACTTAAAACGTAACCGCCGCTTACATAACCTAAAAAAATAATGTAATTTCAACATAAAAATGGAAGTAAATACTGAAGAGACAGGTTTGAGTACTCGTGAAGCTTTGAAAAAACTTCACTTTGAAATAGATATTGTTTTACAACAGTTTAAAGCTTCACAAAAGACTAGGTTTGGTGAATATTGCAAATTTTTGGTTTTTGAATAAGGAGTGTTTTAGGCGCTCAAAAACAAGATTTAAAGATGCTTTTCATCATAAAAGTCAACATACTACTATAAATTGGGTATCTGCAGCTTTTCAGTTATGGGCAGTAATCAGTCTCTTCATTGCTTGCATATTTGAAAACAGTTTCGTATTTTTTAGTGAAAGCATTATTATTCTTATACTTCTAGTATGCAATATATGTTTGGAGTTTTATATTAATAAGTTAAGGCATGAAGAAGTCCCTAATAGAGTAAGTGCAGTTTTAGAAGTGATTAAAAGAGCGTCAGACACTGTCAATTGGGAGAGCAAAAATTATCCAAATCTCTGTTCGCCTTTCTCGCCGTGCATTACACTACAGTGGACTTATAGAGATAAGAAATTAGTCAATTTACCATGGGCACTTTTAGTAAAAGACGATATTATAGTAATAAGACCTGGCCAATTAAGTCCTGGTTATTGTGAAGCTGTTGATAAAAGCTCCGAATATCCACTCCTTCACGCTAAAGAAGTTTATGCACCGTCGCTGCAAAGTGCCAATGAAATTTTTAGTGCTCCCAAATCCCGAAAACCATTAGAAAATAAAAAGTACCGACTTTTGGAAACTCCTTATTTGAACAATTTAAAAATTTATCTGGAGCAAAGTTTAGATAGACCAATAACTCTCCTCCAACAGCAAAGACACTTAGTAACGATTAAAATAATCGAACGTATTTTACTACCAACAAGCTTTTTGATATCAATTTTAATGAATTTGTTACGATATTTTCTATCGTTTGGAAAAAATGATACTTCAGAAATGTTTCTAGTCGTTCCAATTGCAACAATTTTACCATTATTGCCTCTGATATTCCCATTCGCTTGGAATTTTCTAAATTGTTATGAGTTAGCACGATTTCATAACATTTTGGATATTTCAAGAAAAATACAGACATCTAGAGATAATTTGTTTGAAGAAGATACAGAAATTACTAACATTGAGCAGTCAGAATTAACTTGTCGCCGGCGGGAAGTTTGGAGGAATTTTTTGTCTATTATCAAAGGCAAATCGGATTTGCTAATACATTCAGCGAATATTTTACACGTTTTAGGAACAGTTACTGTAAGATTGTATTGTATTGTTGAGTATTTTTCGTTACTGAAATTGTAGGCTTTGGGATGTGTTGATAAAAAAGGAATTTTATCTTGGCCTAATCCAACAGCTGAAAAAGTATTTTTTCTTCATAACAATGAGAATGTTTCGCCATCGTCGAGTTTGGGCAATGTTGGAGATTTATCCGTTGATGCAGACAGTGTTGGAGGCACTCCTCATCATTATACTTATGAAAGCCCCAACACAGCTACTGCTGAAGTTTTGGATTTAACTCATAATCATAGTGAACCTTTCAAACTGCATTTCGATGATCATGAGTGGCATCAGTATTTATCATCATTAAAACCCTTAGGACTTGCTATTTTGCTGAATACTTGCAATGTTGAAACTCAGGTAAATTTATAGAAAACGTTACTAGAAAAAAAAAATATTTTTGTCTCAGGAACATTATTCAGCATTTTGCGCTCATATTACTTGCGAAGCTATTTATAATGAACATTTAGTGCCAGTTACGAATCGAAGATGCCTTTGTGAATTAGCCAAAGAAATTGGTTTTGTGGACCAAGCTCAAAAAATTTTTACTTTAGAACAACAACTCTCGACCTTCCGACATTTGGTATCTATTATCTGCCATTTATAATTTTTCACTCAACTTTTTTTCAACAGCAACCTGAAATGGTCCGCAGAGATAATAAATACGCTCGTTCTTTACAACTATCAACGAAATTGAAATTCCCATTTCCGCATATGTTTGCTGTTGTTGTCAAAGAGCTAAGTAGTGGTTCTATCCAATTATTATCTGAAGGTACAGCAGATATAATCTTGGATTCTTGCGTCGATTATTGGGATGGTCACGACTTGTGTCCTTTAACTTCTTCTGATCGGAAAAAAATCCAAGATTTTTACCAAAGAAGCAGCTTAACAGCTTATTGTACTGCTTTTGCATACAGACCATTGAACAAATGTATAAGCAATAAGTTGAGTGGAGTTTATTTAGAATTGCCAAGTGATAGTAGACATTTGTATATGAATTATCGCAGTCCTACTCCTGTACATTGGGATTGTAAAAGTGTCTTGGAGCCAAAAATTCGAAATACTTTAGGACAGTTTTATAGTACTGGTAATTTGTTATTCTATGGATAAGTCTGTTGAGGTGATTCGAAATTTGTAGATTCGCTATTGTATAACGATTGTCCTTCTGTAGATGTGTCTGATGCAGAAAGTTGCTTCCAGATGCAATGTAATCAAGTTTTTATTGGGATGGTCACTATGCAGTATCAAGCTTTGACAGACATGGTAATGTGTTATTTGATCAAGAGTGACTAAATTTTACTTTATTTGATCGTAGGTGCAATTAATTGAACAATTAGAGCGCGCTTGCATTCGATTTGTGCATTTCAGTAAAGAGAACGAACTCCGCTCGCGAGTTTTTAGCGAAAAAATGGGTCTAGAAAGTGGTTGGAATTGTCATATTTCTTTACTAAGTGAACGGAACAGGTATGGGTTTGAAATAATCAAATAATTCTTTTAATGTCGTTGTTTGTTTTACTGCTTGTATTTCATATTTCAGTTGCTGATTTTTCTTTTTCTTTATTTATGTATTAAATTCTACTGTAAGTCACTTAATTTGTTTAATTTTTTGGCATTTCTTCACCTACTAATCTTATTTTCATTTTAATGTTTGTGTTCTATTGTACTAATTGCTGGGAGGACAGACATGATAGTGGACAACAGGAAAGTACTGTTATAACCAATCCTAGGACGGAAAGACAGAGACGATTGTCACAAAGTGTTCGCAAGTTAACGCCGCATTATGACGAAAAGTCATGTTTGCTGTCTGATAGGTACTACACCCATAATATCGAAATAGTTTGAACGATTTTTTAATTTATATTATGATGTAGTAATTGTCCATATTTCACGCCGCTGTCATAATTCAAATTTAACTGTACAAAAGTAACTCAAGAATCTTTTTTTATAATTTTATGTTATAACTCTTTAGAGACATCGGCAATGAAATAGCGACATACAATTTTTTTCTTAAATTCAAGCTTGCAGTTTGTTGGAGATGCAGCATTTCTTGCTTAATTTATTTTCTATAATCTGACTTAAAATTTAGTCATATTAATATATTTTTTTATCTTAGTAATTTGGAATCTTCACGAACAATGAGTTTCTCAGCTCCGAGTGCTATAAATATGGAACATGCAACTGTAAAATTTGATATGGAGCAAGAACAGTTAAATAAAAATTCGAGTGATCAAAGTGGAGTTAATTCTAAGTTGGCAAGTCATGACAGCGTTCAAATGCACAACGAAATCAACACTTCTCATGATTGGCAGTCTTTAAGTTGCCTCACTGATAGCACCGAACAGAGCGCCCCCATTAACTTTGATATGAGCAATAGGGTACGCTACTCACAAAATGCAGGCGATGTTCCAGAAAGATGAGCCAATTGAATTTTTGGATTAAGACGTCTTAAGTGAATATATCTTTTAGTAACTATTGTTAGCTGTTTTCTTAGTTGGAGCAAAATAATTTTGTCTTTCTGGAACACTATATATTATCTCTTCGCTAGCAGTTTATTTTTTGTTCTCTCATCAATTTTTGCTTGAAATTTTTACATTTTCAAAAACTAAATTCAAAGGACCTAATTTTAACTTCCTATTTTCAGGCCAAATTACCGCGGGGTATCGATAAAATTCGCCCTCACATCGAGTTAATCGACAATGTGCCTCTTCTGGTTTCGTTATTCACCGACTGCACTCCTAGTGCCACTCGAGAAATGTTACACATAATGCAAGATTATGGTGAGATAGTATGTGTAATAGGTTCTTCAGCAAATTGCGAAAATGCTGGAATATTTATGCAAGCAGATGCAAGTATAGCCATGGATCCACTCTATCCCCAAGTTTGTCAAAAAATTGCAGTTTATGAAAAACCACAGAATTGCATTTCAGCTATCGACTTATCACGTGTCCTTAGTTCCATACCGTGTTCCTTAAGTCTTAAACGTGAAGATCCTATATCTTTTTATCATTTAGTAATGGAAGCACGTCATTTTGTTACAATTCTTTGGAGTTCAGTTCAATTTTGGATTTCTTGTTGTGTAATTCTATGTCTTATGCAAGTAATAGCTGTGGTAGTAATGTTACCAGCGTTATTTACTGTCGGTCAAGTTCTTTGGTTAACTTGTATTGTTATTCCATTTTTGAGTGTCTCTTTAATGGGTATTTCGGTCAATCCGGATGTGATGAAAAGACCCCAAGGGAAAAATCAAGTTGGAGTTAATCTTGATCTTTTCTTTTTTATTCTGTGGTGTTATGGATTGAAGTTCCTCCCTACTATTATAGTAGTATTTGTGACTTTCATTGGAATTTTATCAGAACATTGTGTGGATATGTGTGGCATTTATAATTGTACTTGTCAATTTTTTTATTTACCTTCTGGTATTGAATGGAGCGAAGATTCATGGAGTGTTCTTTCTACAAGACTTATTACTGTGTTCATTGTATTACTACATTTTGGTATGTTGATTGCTTTTAATGAATTTTTTTTGAAATTGGTTTTTAGTGGTTATCTCAATAGGGTTCGTTGATAGAGAATATTTAATTTATAAGAAACCTCCCATTAAAAATTACCTTTGGATCTCAACTGTATTTATTCTGTAAGTATCATATAATTTATTATTGTGATATTCAGGGAGCACCTTCCTTGTATAATTCTATTTTTAATTATCAGGGTAATAATACAAAGTATTTATACGATTGCAACTTACTACAGTTTGAAAAATACCACCGAAGACAGTGTGAGATATGCAATACCACTATGGGTGATTATATTCGGGGCTGTGTCCCCATTTTTAACTTTAATAATCAACGAAATAATAAAGCAACAAGAAATAATGTAAGTACACACTTATAACTTTTAATTTTTTTAATCCAAATTTGCGTTTAGGGTAAATAAAAGATTCAGAAAAAGAGCAAGATTGGATTTTGGAACAAAATTAGGAATGAACTCTCCATTTTGAGAAGTAAATAGTCATCAAAATATATTTTTTTATATTTGTCTTTGACATCATAAAAATTGTACTCCTTATACCAATAAGACTGGACTGTTTCTAGGTCATTTAAAATAAAGTGTTGATTTTAAATGAACTATTTTATTATCACACATTTATCAATAAAATTAAAATTGCTTCATGTTTATAAGATTAAAAGATGAGTAATACTAGTAAAATAAAATAAATTAACAATGTTTTAAAATACATTTTACAGATGTTGAGCAAAAATTAAGGAGCCAATAATAAATCCTACAGATGAATGTTCAATTAAAAATGTGATGTAAGAGTTAAAATAAAAAAAAAAAACAATCATCTATTCCTACTATTCTAAGTATAATTGACTTTGTTACTAGGATTTTAGGCAACACTATATTAAATATCTACGATAAAGTGTTAACTGTAGCACTTTTAAAACAAATTGTCATACAAACTCAATGTCACTTTGTACTTTAGCAGTCGTTCAACATTGTAAAAATAAATTTCAAAGACTCCTATAAAGTTTAAATTAAAATCATTAAAATAAAATAAAATCCTAACTTAAGAAATATTGCATGAATCTCAGGGATTCTCTGGTAAATCTAGCACCTCCGAAATAAACGAAGAAATATCAGTATTCATTTCCTTGTGTTTAACAAGGAAGTCGTGATTTAACAACTGTTCATAATTTGACCTATCCATATAATTTTTTTGTAAACATCTTGTAATGAAGTCTTCGAATTCTGGTGTAAACTGACCTTGAGGTAGTCGCGGTGGGTCATCAGTCACTACTTGTTTTAATTGCTCAAATGGTGTTCCCCATTTTGGGTAAGGAAACTGACCTGTTGCTAATTCAATCAAAGATATTCCTAAACTCCAAATATCTGATCGAATATCATACTGTGACGGATTTCCATGAGGATCTATTCGTTCAGGCTGGAAAAAACGTTTTATCATATCATGTTGAAAGAAATATAATAGAATTCTTACAGCCATATATGGTTTACAACCAGCGTCTATAGTTTTTGCGATTGAGTCCACTAAATAGCCGCTAATACCAAAATCACACATTTTTACTTCCCCTTGCCTATTGATCAAAATATTTGAAGGCTTTACATCTCTGTGTATAACTTTTAACTGAGAGTGTAAGTAGTGTAAAGCACTGACTACAGCAAAGGTGATTTTACCTGAAGCAACAAAATCAACAACTACAAATTTATAAAACAGTTGATTAAATACCCAACATATCTTCAGGTATTTTCCGCCCATGTTTATAAACTTTCGCATAGAATTTATCTAAGCTTGTATCCATAACTTCCATACAAATCCATACATCACCTTCGCGGAATAAAGCACCATAGAATTGTACTGTATATGGACAATCACTGGTTCTCATTGAAATATCTAAATCAGTCAAAAGTCTCTTTTGTTCTTGTGAATTTACAGTTGCAGCGATTCGCTTTACGGCCATTATGGTGCCACTAGGAACATGTTTCATTTTTTCAACTATACCATAAGCACCACGACCCAAATCGGCTATTTTCTCCAAATCGTCAGCTTCAACATCGAAAGTCCGATCGCCTATAGTTATAGTCGTTCTTTTATCTAAATTAGCAGGAGCAATTCTAAAAAAAATAATAAATGAACGTCAAGAATCCTAACCTTAAAATAATTACATTGGTGGTGGATCATCCGAAACTTGAAGTTTTAAATTATGCTTCTTCTTACGACCAGGGGCTGCCATTATTTTCTATAAGAAAAACAAGTAATTACTTCCTATTTATCAGTGTAACAATTAATTTGAATACACAATCGATGTCAATGTATGTTATGTCACTAATCAAAACTCATTATTAAATAATAACTATATCAATGATATTAAAAAGTATTACAATTACTAATTACTTTTAAAAATTGCTGAAAAAACTTTAGATTTCAATATTTCCCACTTTTGTGACCATATACGGCACTTTAAACCCAACAACTACCTATTATAACTTATAACCGGAGTTCACTTTCTGTTTGGTTATTTTAAAAACTAATATACATACAGAGGGCGCTATATCCATCCAACTTAACAAAATTAAAAGTAAAAAAAACTAGAAAAAATTTATTAACATCTTTCAAAAACTTTATACAGATTTGGTAAATTAGCTACTTCTAGTACTGCACCATTCTCGGTAAAATTTTTAGGAGGAATAAAATATTCTTTAATGGACGAATAGATGACATGCTCGGTAATCCATCGCCAGTCATTATTTTCCCAAACTAAATCCTCACTCATATTAGAATAAAAAAGCGCAGTTTCTTTTGCAAATGTATCAAAACATTCTTTTTCGGTTTCCCAATTCACTTCTGTAGCTAATCTGACAATGTAAATTGGAAGTTCACACATGTTTGGAGTGTATTTTTCTAAAATTTGTTTTATAGTATAAAAAACCAAATGAAATAAGGCTAATCTGACTTTGAACTTTACCTAAAATGAGAGGAAGAGATAGTAACTGTCCTTGCTGGTTTATATTCATAGAAAAATATTCATTTAACATTTCTCCTTTTCCTGTTAATATATCTGTGATTTTATTAGCTAAGTCCTCTTTATCTCCATCTTCAGGAGTCCATCCAACTTCAGGCATGTCCAAGCCTTGAAGAGCTAATTCATAAACAGACAAAGGGTTGGAAAATTTTATAAAATTGAGATTTTGGAAGTTATACAACAAGTACTGATAGAACAATTCAAACATAATTTTCTTCGTATTGCATAAAAACAGTTTTGTACTATATTGCATCAAAGCTTGCGTTGTATTGATAACACCAACAAAAACATGTTGAGCAAAGACATCACGCAGAACTTTATGGCAATTATTTTCAACAGTTTTACGTAATTCCAATATACTAGTCAATTGAGTATCAATTCTAAAATTTTTAATTAATTTTCTATTATTTTATGAAACAACAAATTACCTGTTTACTTTGGACAAAAGCGAAGAACTGATCATTTCTTTTGGTTTAGTTTCAGAATCACTTTTATCTAAAATACTTTTGTCAATAGGAGCTCCAAAAAACTTTTCAATTTTTTGATTAGTGGCATCAGTTCTTACTAAATCTTTTGGAAGTATTTTGATGTTTTTAGAGACGTCTTTTAGTGGCAAATCCTCGGTTTCAACTCCAGGAAGCTTTGCCTTAAGAATAGATTTGATTAAAATGTGAAAAGACTTAAATTACTTATACTTGTGTGTAGTAGATTCGTGAGTTATTCGATTTTAATAATTTAGTTTCTAATGCTGAACAAACAGCTTCAACAATTTGCTCTTCATTTAAAAAATGAACTTCGTGCTTAGTTGGGTGTACATTAACATCTACAGTAGTCGGGTCTAATTCTAAACTTATATAAACAAAAGGGTGGGCGTTTTTAGGTAAATAAGTTGAATAAACTTGGTCGATGCATTTTTTTAAACCTAAAACATTAGATTATATTGAACTTTTGACAAAAAATTATACTTACTAAGACAATCCACTAATCTGTTATTGATAAATAACAAAAAAATGAATTTTTTATTTGAATAATTAACGTTTGTCATATATCCTTTCGCTTTAAATTTCAACATATTATTTTCAGTTTCGAAGTTTATAAGTTCTCTTGCAATATTATTGCCATATACTATTCTAATATTTTCCACACAGTCTGAATTTACAGGTGTTCTAATATCATTATTCTCATTGGATTTTCTTAGAGCAAAACCAACTTTTGAGTTATGAATAGCATATTTTCCAACAACTTCAGATATTTTTTGATATTCTTCAGCAGGACTTCTCAATGCTTTTTTTCTGACATTCATATTGAAAAATAAATCTTCAACAGTAATTATTGTTCCTTGATTCCCTGCTGTTGGTAAAGGGTCTCCTTGAAGTTTCCCATCAACAAAATTTGCCCTAATAAAACTTAATCAAACTTTCTTTTCTTGCAGATATAACTTACTTATAAGCACAAATTTCGTTACAAGTTTTTGAAACTATAGTCAAATGAGCAATGTGACTTATACTAGCTAAAGCTTCCCCTCTGAAACCATACGTTGATATATTTTGTAAATCATCAAATTCTCGAAGCTTTGATGTGGTGAATCTTTCACAAACGATTTTAAAATCTTCTTTGTGGATTCCAGTCCCATTATCTTGAATCTGTAATTAAGTTCGTGCTGATTCACAACTAACTCAATATTTAACAACCTGCAGCAACTTTAAGCCCCCGTTTTTTACTACAATTTGAATGTTGGTACTTTTAGCATCAAGACTATTCTCTATCATTTCCTTTAAGGCATTAGCAGGACGTTGTATGATTTCTCCAGCAGCGATTCTATTGATAACAGCTTCATCAAGTTTCCTAATAGGTTGTGGTTCTTCCATTCTTCAAAAACAGACACAAACATCAAAATTAAGACTACTTTGGCGACATTAACTTTATATTTTTGTTGCAACAAAAAATTACACAAATATTTATATTTAGGGACTTTAACTTTCAAGTTAGTAACTTTGCTGTTAAATTACTAATGTGAAAAAAGTTTTATTTTACAATGTAATAAAAAAATACATATTATTTTTTGAGTTTATTATGTTTCTAATTATCTAATTAAATTTTGAAATGAAAAATTTCACTGAAAAATATTTTTAATTTTAAAAAACATCACTCCCTTGACATCTGTCAATTTGACGTTAAAAACATCATGATGTTTGTTTATATGTCATCTCGGTCAAAATGTATCACAAAATTTGAATAATTAATTGTATTCAAATCTATCAAAATGTTAAATATTAAGTGCTCCATTTTCTTTTAAAACAAAGAGGTTAACGTTTGAATAATTCGTTAGTTAATAACTGGAAAATAAAACAGTGTACAGTTCTGTCACATTTGGTTTTGTCCAGAATATGGCATTTAATTTAATTTATTTTTTTTAATTTTCCAAGTTTCTCAAATGCAGCTTTCTTGTAATGTACGTCCAAAATCCTTAATTTTATGTAGTCTATGCTTTAAACAAAATGTAATCCAGTTATGGCAGTTTTCAGTAAACTTTTTCATGCAAATCCAAAAATGTGGTTAATGAGTGATTTAAGTCAGCCCCCAAGTGTTCCTACAGTAGTCAGTACTATTATAATCTGCGTTTTAAGTTTTTATTTTTTCAAATGGTTGAGTGGAGATGGTAATGTTCCTGTAAGAGACTCGACGAAAAATCATAGTTGGACTCCTATAAAGATTACTTCAAAGGTATTTAATTATTCAGTCAATTAACAGCTATTTTTAATGCATTTGCAGGCTTGGTATTGCTCTATTTGCGAATCTCTATTGATAAATGGGATAGGTGTGTATTGTGATTGTTGTGGAGTTTGTGCTGACCCTGAATGTATAAAAAAGGCTAACGCAACACTTCAGTGTAAAATAGTCACAAGTAATAAAGAAATTCAGTTACATCATTGGGTTAAAGGTATGAAATTTCTCGAAAAAAGCCCTTGGAGAATTTATATTTTAAGGCAATTTACCTTTGGGGGCTGTCTGTTGTTTATGCAATGAGGATTGTTCAATGGAGCCTGGTCTTGTTGACTATCAATGCTGTTGGTGTCAAAGAACAGTCCACACAAATTGTTTCTCTAAACTACCACCAGAATGTGATTTTGGACCTTTTAAAAATATGATTGTACCTCCTTGGTGTGTTCAGGTAGCACGTCGTAAAGGGGCTTTACATAAGCATTTATTGTTAAGAGGAGTTAAAGATCCAGGATGGTCTCATTGGACACCACTAGTAGTTGTGGCAAATAAAAAATCTGGGAATAACGATGGGTCTGTTGTTTTATCAGAATTTAGAAAGTATTTAAATCCAGTGCAAGTTATTGATTTAAGTGGAAGGAAACCTGCAGCGGCACTACAATGGGCAGTATTATTAGCTCCTAAGGAAATTCGAGTTTTAGTTGGTGGCGGTGACGGGACAGTTGCTTGGGTTTTGACGACATCACACAAATTAGATTTAGACGTTAGTTTTTCTATTTCATATGTTTCCAATTTAAAAGCTTGTTTTCAGCCAGAGCCGCCTCTTGCAATTGTTCCGTTAGGTACTGGTAATGACTTAAGTCGAGTTTTGGGTTGGGGTAAGGAAAATCCACCAGAATTGGATGTGGGGGAAATACTCCAAAATATTCAAAACTCTAGAGTCTCACGTTTAGATAGGTAAAAGCAATGTTGTTTATTACGCTTTTCTCTAAATAATAACTTTGAAGGTGGAAAGTAGAAATAACTTCACACAGACCTCTTGGACTGCGAATACCAAACAAAACTTTATACATGTATAATTATATTGGTATTGGGGTAGACGCCCAAGTTGCTTTAAACTTCCATAAAACTAGAGATAGTCTTTTCTATGTCTTCAGCAGTAGGATTTTTAACAAAGTTTGTGAAAACTTCAGTGAGAATTCCCTTTATAATTAATTTCTATTCTAGATTCTCTATCTTTGTTTTGGTACTCAACAGGTTGTGACTTCAGATTGTAAAAATTTAGAACAAAAACTTGATTTGTATTTGGATGGAAAACAAATTGACTTGCCAGAGCTAGAATCAATTGTTATTTTGAATATTCCATCATGGGGTGCTGGTGTTAATCTTTGGGGTGAAATTGTAATATAAACTTGATTATTTGTTTTAATATTAAATATTGTAGGAATGCTTGGGAATACTTCTGGAAAATCTACGCAATCATATCATGATGGGATTTTAGAAGTTTTAGGCATTTATTCTTCTTTCCATATAGCTCAGTTACAAGTTGGTCTCTCAACTCCTATTAAGTTAGGCCAAGCTAAAACCGTAGAAGTACTTAAATTTTCAACTTAATATTTCTTTTTTATATGAAAATTTCAGGTACGACTTAAATCTAAATCCCCGATTCAAGTTGATGGTGAACCATGGGAACAGCATCCTTGTGTGATGAAAGTAACCTTGGTTAATAAATGTCCCGTACTCATTAATCAGTCTCGAATGTAAAATTATATGTACTTATTATCAAAACTGATAAAACGTATTAAATGGATTATATTGTAATCCACATATTCATGCTAATGTAATTTTGGATATGCTTGTTGAATTTTTTTTTTTTTATTTTATTAATGTGTTGTTAATCTTATAAAATATTATAATATGTACGTCAATATACGTTTTGCTTTTAGATAATTTTTAACTGAAAAAAATCATCAAAAAACTCAACTTTTTTGGATAAATAAAAAAAACTTATTATGTAGAATACTTTTTAGATTTAATGTTGCGGGATTTTCTTTTGAGATAAAAATTGTTGCAAAAAATGCTATGTTCTTTTTTGATTACGCAATCGCTATGTTTTGACTACGAAAGTTTAACTGATTCAGTCCCCGTCGCTGCCGGATTCTAAGACGTTTTTAGAAATTCAACTTTATTTTTTAATGAATCGCAAAGAACACTTTTCAAAAGGTTTGCTCAATTTTTTTGTGGAAAATATCCAAAGTGGATTCTCAATTGCTCATAAAAGACAAACAACAGGATAGTCATAGGCCCAATTCTCAAAAACGCTGGAACATATCCTCTAAAGAACCCAATAGGACCTTCTTTTGCTGTAAACATAATGACATCCCAAACGTTTTTGAACTCTCCAGGATGTGCATTCATTATTCTTGTTTTTATTACATCCAAAGGTTGCGTTATTGTAGTAGCGATTACAGCCTAAAGTATTTTTATGAACTGCAGTGTCAAAAAAAACTGAAACTTACAGCGCCCATGCTACATGTAAAATGTGTCGTTAAATTGTCTTCAAAATACCCCGACCTCAAACAAATTCTTTTTAGCTGATCATAAGATGCAATTTGTCCTATACCCATAACGCCAGCTCTAAATGAAGCAGTTCCTCCACCTGTGAACAATTTCGGAAATCCTTCTTCTTTGTAGATACGAATTAAACCATCAAGACCATGTTTGTAGCTAGAATGGCAATTTGAAAAATTTTCATTTATTAAACTTAACAGTTTTACTTAAATCTTTTTTCAGGAGGCAGTTTAACATCATTTTGCATACGAACATTGACTTTATCCGGAGGAGTACCGATATATCCTCCAATAAAGCCACCCACAAATGCAACTACTGACCGACTTGTTATAGAACTGTCTTTTTCCATAAAAAGCTTCGCTGTATCAAAAATAGCGAATCGAGCAGTAGAATAAGTTAACTGACGAAGAATTGCAGCTGTTAGACCATTATAAAGACCAACAATAACGCCTTTGAAAAATTAATTTTTAACATTGAAGTTACGTATTTTTATAAGAAACTCACCGTTTTTCTTCACAAGATCAATTGTTAATGGAATTATAGAAATTTTTTCTTTGGAGCGTGTTTGCAGTTGAACTTTTATTAAATCTAAAGGGTGTGTGAAGCATACTGCCATAGATCCAGCTACACCTCCAAAGTACCATCGCGGATGCTTTTCGGAAGTTGACATTTAAATTTCTAAAGTTGACAAAGTCAAATGTGATAGACAGTGGTGTCTTAATAAAAAAAAATAAGGATAAATCCATTTTAAATATATTGTCTATTTTGAATAATAACAAATAAAGATGTTATAAAAATATACATATTTTTGGTAGATTGCATTCACAAAATAAATAAAAATAAAACAAAAAATATAAAAAGAAACGAATATTGCAACATTATTACTCAAATTACGGTTATTGAAATAGTTTATGCACAGGTGTTCCACAATTATGTCACTAATATTACTATTTACTAGAAAAGTCACTCTACTACTGCAGATTCTGCCAAACCAAGTCGGTGGATATCCGAGAGACACAGCCTCAATTGAATGCTTTAAAATGTGGTGAAAGTAATGTAAAAACTTTGGTATTATTAAACCAAGTGTCCTAATACTTGAATAAAAATTTAAGCCTCATCAATGACTAGAAATAACTTCATTAAAAGGAGAAAATCTGTTAAAATAATTATGGAACACTCTGGATAGGTACTGGATTGCTAGAATTCTGAAAATAGGTACTCTTTCAAAAATTTGGCATTAAATTGACAATAAAAGTTATCTTACAAATAAAATGCTGGAAGAGTTAAACATTGTCCACACTTTAAATTACATTACATTTTTCTAACTACTCAAGAGAGTCATTTAAAATTTAACAATACAATATAAATCTATTATATTTTCCAACAATAATTCCTTTTCCCTTAATTCTTAAGCAGTTGCTGGCAAGATACCAAAATTAAATCTTAATTGTTCAAGAAAGACAAAAGTGAGAATAGTTTGAGGAGCCAATCTAACAAACGCTGGCACATAACCCTTGAAAAATCCCAAAGGACCTAATTTGGCAGTATATAATATTATATCCCACATTCCTTTAAATTCTCCTGGTTTGGCATTCATTGTTCGTGTTTTAAGTACATCCAAAGGTTGAGTCAAAGTTGTAGCGATCGCGCCCTAAATTATATCTTTTTTTTTAACTAATAACGTTTTTTTTTACTCACCGCGCTCAGACTAGAGACGAAATGAGTTGTTAAATTATCTTGAAAATAGTCAGTAGTCAAAAGGACTTTCTTAATTTGATCGTAGAAAGATAATTGTCCTACTGTCATTAAAGCTGCACGAAATGTAGCAGCAGTGGCTCCTGAAAACAGTCTTGGGATGCCTTCTTCACGGTAAACTCGCCATAACCCATCCACGGCATGTTTATAACTTAAAATAAAAATTATGAATTTTATAAACATTAAAAAATTATATTAATTACTTCAATCGTTTTTCCTCTGGAAGTTTAATATCATTTTGCATCCGAACGTTAATTTTATCTGCGGGGGTTCCCACAAGACCACCTGCAGAACCCGCAAGTGCAGCCACCGCCACGCGACTAGAAAAACTGCTGTCTTTATCCATTCGTTGTTTCACTACTTCGTAAATTCCAAAACGCGTTGTGGAATAGGTCAGTTGACGTAAAAGAGATGCCGAAAGGCCATTGTACAAAGCTGTCACCCCTTAAAAAAATCAAGAGTCGAAAAATAGAAAATTACAGCTCGATAAGCAAAGCCATAAAAACTATTAGTCGCTAAAAAATCAAAAATTTCAATCATTCTAAAGCAACTGTTAATTATTATTATTATTATTATTATTCAACTAGTCCAATTAATGGATTTTTTGGTAATTGCTTCCTCGTAGTCAGTTGCTATGGAAACCACAAGTAAATAATTAAGGTATAAAAATCCTTTTTTGTTCAAGTAAAAAATGCACTTTAAAAGCCGTGAAATAAAAACGTCTGTTAACCATTATGAAATCGTCAAAAAACAATATCATTCTGTACTTGGTACCCTTCATAGTACGCACCGTCATAAAAATAATTTATTTACATACGTAATACTGATTAGTACGCATTCTAAAAACAGAACCCACAATAATTACTTGTTAATCACTTAATCTACTGCAACACCGGCCACATATCCCTGGTTTCTCTACAAAATTCTATTTTCTACATTGCAACATTAAAAATTCTCACCCTGCTTTTTCACAATATTAATTGTAAGTTTAATAATAGAAATTTTGCCTTCCTGTTGAGTTTGGAGTTGAACTTTTAGTAAATCAAGAGGATGGGTACAACAACAGGCCATAGCAGAGGCTATGCCCCCGAAATACCATCTTGATAATTTTTGTTCTTTCGACATCTTCAAACCACTCTGAAACTAAAACAATCCACTGAACACAATACTTTATTTGTTACTTAATGATGACAATGCAAAAGAGAAATTTATCGCTCCACATTATCAAATCTATTTACTCTAATATTAGGCAGAATTATTTGAAAATGAGCGCAAATAAAGCGCCATCTTACGTTAGAAAAACATGTGTAAATGTGCACAAATTTAAGGTTATGCTATCTAAGAAAATACGATTTTCGTGGTGTACTCAAATATGCTGAATGTACTCACATTACTGGGGGCTAATTGAGGTGTTTTCCTGGCTTTTTAGACAGGTACGAAATTAAATCACATTTATTAACGTTGTTTTAGTTGTCATGACGAGTAATCGATATTGAATAAAACATTCTTATCACCCTAATGTTCCATTCATTATCCTTCCACTCCAACACGTGAATGTCCACAGTTGCGTCAAGGTTAAGCAAATTGGACACCGCTTTATCTATACTTAAGTCATTTACACTAAGCGTGATTTCACCTTGACGTTATTGATTACATAATAACGCCACATGGATGCACTTTGTTGCAGGGTCGCCCATGATGGCCACCATCAACCAACTATTGATGTGTCTCGATGTCAAATCATCAGATAGGATCATCTCTATTAAAGAAAACGGGAACATCGACTCTAATTTTATTATAACTCATCTTATCAAACAAATTTTACTGGAAAACCATAAATTATGTTTTGTCATTTTGCACAATACGTTAGGGCACTATTACAATGTAGGAAAACGGCTAGGTTATGATTTTCTTAAACATATTGAAGAAGGTAATGTTAAGACCATTGAACCTCTTAAAGAAGTCGTAGAGGATATAGGCAATGAAACTAAATACTTTATTGACGACAAAGAACAAATTGTTAAAGTCCTATTTGAAAATATTAAAAACATTGTTGATGAACTCGCGGCAACTACTTCAAATCTAGTGTATTTAATCATTGATGATATAAGTCATTTATTGGATTTAGGTGTTGATGTTAAATACATTGTTAGCTTTATTAATTATTGTTTAAGTTTAACTAATAACAACAAAATTTCGGTTGTTATTAATACACATGTTTGCAGTAAATCTGATGAGATTATATGTAACGATTTAAATTACGCATCGGATGTTATAATTGAAGTTATGCCTTTGAAGACAGGGATTAGTAAAGAAGTTACTGGGGTCTTAAACATTGAAAAATCAAAGGATGCTAAGAGTACACAATTCCATTATAAAGCCTATGATAAAGGGATTAAGACTTTCCATCTAGGAGAGTCAGTTTATAATCTATACAAATAGACTGATTTTTGTTTTGCTTTTTATATTTTATATTAATATTTATCTACCTTTAATAAAAAAAGGGAAATAATTGAAATCTGTGTTTGCTTGAATCACCTTTTCGATATTTATTTTTATGAATAGATATTTGGATTTGTATAATTTGAATAATTTGCAAATGTCATGGACAAGTAGTTTCAAGAAACATTGACCTAATAAGAATATACCATTACTATATCAAACCAAAAAGTAATATATTGCCAAATTCAAATATTACCAAAGGTCCGTGGTAGCGACATTAATCGATAAGCAAAAGGGAGGACACAAGTGGACGCTGGTTCGAATTCAGTCGAAGCATGGATGTTTCGCTTATTAGCGAATCTTTCTGCTATTCTAAAAATTCAAAATGCACTCTTCACCCAAAGCTGAAAACTGCAGACGACGTTGCTTTTATGTTAAAAAAAAACATCGACGCCGTCTTCAGTTTCTTCTGCATTCTTTTTATATGAAAATACAATCGACTATTCTGCGTAACACATGCACAGAATCGAAATTTATTTTGTTAGTAATTATATAGAAATTGTCAATTTAATTCCGCTCAACAGGGTCATGAACATCATGAATGGAGGACCAGGGTGTAGTCTTCACCACAAACTCAAAAATTTAAGTCAATTTTGCTATTTTTTGTTTATTATTGTATTATTCTATCAAAAACTTTTGTTGTAAAGGATTAATTTTTTATATATATACCGCATGTAATGTTGGTTGCATAAAAATAATTGGTTAGACTAATTCTCTTGAATTACTTCATATTAAATTCCTTAAAAATGAAAATAACACAAACTCATGTTTGTCTAAAAAGGCATCCTTGTTTTTTAATTTTCATATATAATTATTATTATTCAGATTTTGCTTAATTTTTGCATAAATCTGATTTCTTCTTTTCTCTTTTCGCTTGCAAGTGACTATTGAAATTGATGGTCCAAAAATGATGAGTTTAAAATAATAAAATTAAAAAATGCATCCAAAAATGTAAAAATTGTAGGGTTTTCTATCTAGCCTGAAATGTTTGTTATTGGACTGATGATTTTCAACGAGAAGGGGCAATATAGCGATTGTCTCAACGACAAACCAATGACTGCTTATTCTCTTGGTTGCTGGAACTACCGAAAAAAGATTCTGCCGTATGCTACTTACAAATAATTATGTTTATTATTTTTCGTACTCTCTAAAATCGCTCTTAATATTTATTTTCATTCAAATTTTCTTCGTAATTTCCATACACTTCTATAGAAACACTTTTATTTCACCCAATAAGAGTCCGAAAAAAAAAATTAAATTTCTTATAATAGATAGAATATGAACATAAAAAAATTGAGAATTGTCAACTACCATAAAGATTTATCACAAAAACATAAAGTATTGAAATTTTATATTCTTACTTTCAAGTTTAAAAGAAGGTATTTTTTTCAAAATCCAAACTACTTAAATATGAAAAAAATTTTTATTTTTATTGAATTACATTTAATAAATTATATTTAAATTTCACAACTCACTTAAAAACAAAAGATCTTGGTATTAATACTCGCTATTGCTGCCAGCAGCGACCCTAGGGATCTAATCTTCCTCTATCACAAGGACTTTTGTATCACATAAGTTGTATAAATCTAATGTATGTACAATAATTAAGTTAAATTTAAATAAATTATGAAGTTATCTTTGTTAAATATCGTCAACGACATAACAAGATTACTTCTTCTTAAACTAAAAACCATCCCCTTACTATCTTCTTTAAGCGACATTTATAGCTGGTTTAACAATCGGCGTTGGTACTGTACCAAAGTTGTTTTTTAGTTGTTCAAGGAATATAAAGGTGAGAATTGTTTGAGGCGCTAATCTCATGAATGCCGGAACGTATCCTTGGAAAAATCCCAAAGGACCTAGTTTAGCAGTGTGTTTGATAATGTCCCATGTTCCTTTGAATTCGCCAGGTTTAGCAGCCATTGTCCTTGTTTTGATGACGTCTAAAGGTTCAGTCATAGCTGTAGCAATTGCTCCCTAAACAAACAAAATTATTAAATTCATTTTTTTCTAAGTGATTTGAAGAAACTTACTGCTCCAAGACTAGCAATAAAATGAGTGGTTAAATTGTCTTTAAAGTATGGTGTAGATAAAAGCAAAGTTTTGATTTGATCGTAGGCACATAATTGGCCGACTGTCATCACAGCTGCACGAATAGTAGCACTGCCGCCTCCAGAGAAAAGATGACGGAAACCTTCTTCTTTATAAACTCTCCATAAACCATTGAAAGCGTGTGTGTAACTGTTAAAACTTTATTAGTAAATTTGCAAAGACTTAAAATTGAAGCAACTTACTTAAGACGCTTCTCTAGAGGTAGTTTAACATCGTATTGCATTCTAACGTTGATTTTATCTCCGGGAGTTCCCAAGAAACCTCCTGCTGCTCCTGCTCCAGCAGCCATTGCTACTTTATCTGCAAAAGTCATTTCTCTCTTGATTTTTTGTTTTCCCATTTCGTAAATTCCAAAACGAGTGGTGGCATAAGCGAATTGTCTAACCAAAGCAGCGGAAAGTCCACTGTACAAAGCACCAGCTCCTGTAAAAATAATAAAAAAAAGTTAATGAAGTATATACTTAACAAAAAAAAACAATTTTGACTTACCTTCTCTTTTGACTAAGTTGGTGGTCAGTTTAATAACCGAAAGTGAGCCTTTTTCTTGTGTTTGAAGATGTACTTTGAGCAAGTCGAGAGGATGGGTGCAACAGCACGCCATCGCAGAGGCTAAACCCCCGAAGTACCATCTGGAGACTTTCTGTTGCTTAGGCATCCTCACAGACTGCTCGATGACAACTGACGAAAATTCACCAAAAAGTCTTGCCTTATAAAGGAATAAATCTACCACCTCCATTTTTCTATTAATTATATTATAAAATTGGCAAATCAATGGAATCTTATTATCAAATTAGCTATTAATTTTAACCTCTGTGACACTACGGAGGGTTCCACTCTACGAGAAAAAAGATCTATTACACTTTATTCAAATGATATCATTTCATTATAGATTAAATTTTTTGTGACTGACATGTGTTTGATACAAAAAATTTTGGGTCAGAATCATGATCATGTCTAACGTCGATCATAGAAATGGTTAGTGATAGAAAGACCTATTAGATAGAACCAACTATAAAGGTAACAATTTTATTCAATTTATTTTTTTTAACAACAGTAAAAGAGATTTTCTTATTTTTGAGAAATCTAAAGAACTCAGTGACTGTATATAGTGACTACAATTCTTTTACTTATTTTTTTTGAATTTGGAAGGATTCACGGCGTTTTTGCTATGATTTCACATTATTTCATGTAAGTCTCACCTTATTAATTTTCAAATTTAGAATTTTCATCTGTGTATTTCATAAAAAAAATCTTATTTTACAAACTATAATATTCAATTAAATAAACAAGGATCAAATAATTTTCTTTTACATGAAATTTGCTTTATTTTCTCATTTTACTTTTGTCAGCAATGAATACAAAAACCAAAATTTTGATTTTTTTTTGAAAAACAAAAATAAAACAATAATAATGTAGAACAATTCTTGAGGTGTTAATGATAGCAGTGTTTGTTGTGACGTTTCATGATTTCAAAGGTCGTGCTGAGCCAGACGTTCTTATCATCCTCCTATCACTTTCCTCATTAGAAGTCTGCTTTAACACGTGAATGATCACAGCTTCACCAAGGCCATTAATTTGCAAACGGAAAGTTTAACTATTATTTTCAGTGAAATTGACAAAGTAGTAAAGAAAAGACCTAATTTTTATGAAAAATTATAGAATAACTTCGTCTACACCCCAAATTTAACTTACAGTTTTTATTATTGGAGATTTTTTTTCTTGCTAAATGCATAAAAAAATTATGTCATATTTTTACATGAATTTGCCAACAAGCTAAATTACTTATTTAGGTGTTTATTTTTTGGCTTGCTAAATAGCCTAGTTGAGTTTTCGTTATAGTACATTCACGAAGTACTCAGCTTTATTGTTTTCTCGAATTCTTAAGAGACTCAACATTAAATTATAGTCAGGCTTAGAAAAAAACTCTTATAGTTTATAGTAAAAAAATATTCATTTTCATAGATCTATATTTTTGCCGCATAATTTATATCATAGTGCATAATTACACAAAAACGTAATTTGAATAAATAAATACTTAAGAAATATCTATTACTACTGATAATGATTATATTCATATCTAATTCTTAAACCTCTAATATAATTATAACTAAAGTTACTTAGTTTTTACTTTATACTCATAAGTTCCATTTAATTTGGAAATGCATTATAGGATTCAATATTTTAAATATTTGATTTGTTAAAAATCAATAATAATGTACCTCGGTTTCTAATCAAATGTAATAAAATGACATCAAAATTTATTTTTCTGTTTTCCTCTTTTTTATTTCATTGTAATCGATTACCAACTGTATGTTTTTCTTTATTTATTAAAAACAAACTGAACCTTGTGACTCAAATTACACATTATAGGAAAAAATTCCGCTTATTAAAATTTATTTGTAAATGGAGAATTGAACTTCTGAAGTTCTAAAAGCTTAGAAAAACACTTTTTCAGAATCTTAATTTCTAAATGAGTTTGATAAATATTCTTTTGATAAATATCTTTGTAATTTACCACTACTTGAAAAAAATTTTACAATATAAATTAATTTTAAAATTAACTAAAATTTTATATATCGGTTCATTAGTGTAGCTTAGTTCCGTGTTTAAAAATTAATCGCTACAAAAACAGATAAACTAATCAAAAAATGAAAACATAATATTCGATGGTAAAATCATAATTAAATTGCGTTAGTCAAACGTTTGAAACTATTTTATTCTAGTTGTAGATAAAATAATAGATTATATCGATCTGGGCATTCTAGAAAATATTGAAATATGTCGTATTATATTCATGCACAAACATTATTTTTTTCAATTCGAGTTTTCCAAAATTATTTAAAGATATTATATCTATACTGTTGTAGTGATCAATACGTGAAATCTTTACGTAACTATCATGAGTAAATGTAAACGAGTAAATAAATAAATAAATAAATAAATAAATTTTTATTGCTGCCAGCCAATAGAGAATTTCTGCCAGATGGTGTGTTATTTTTTTATTATTTTTACTAATAAACAATTTACAAGCATTTATTCACATAGTAATCTACACTCAAAACTGTATGCTTTTTTTAGAAATAGAGAAAATAAATCATTACTTGTATAAATGCTATTACTATTAAGCTGGAAATTTTAATTACTTAGAAGTTATTCTTACAAACTTTTTAGTAAAAATATCCAAATGCATTCAATGCATTTCTTTATTCCTTTCGCTTTTGATTTTTTTTTTTATAGTTCAACTGCATATATGAGGAATCTTTATAATAATTTAAGATAAAACATCCAAATTCAGACACCTTAAGTAATGTACGTAACATTTTATTTAATGTAAGTTTATGAGTTTTGATTACTGATTAAGATTCAGTCATTGTTTAACATTAAATTTTGCAAAAAAATATTTATTTGTATTTTTGTATGACAAACCTAATTCCGACACAATATTTGATTTTATTCTGTAATTGCGTTGACAGTAAACGCTGAATTAAGAAATTGGTTTCATAAAAAGACGGCTAACCATAATTCTAGATGATGTGTAGTTCTTATTTTACCTAAATAGTAATAAACAAAAGAGTAAATAGTAATAAACAAAAGAGATTTGGGACAGTGTTTGATTTGGAGCATTTTACCTTAATGTAAAAATAATGTGCTTTTAAAACCCAGCTTGTGCTACTTTTATTATCACTTAATTTCTGATTACTTTAATCGTTAAAAAACTGGCCAAAATTTAAATTGAGAGATATAAAACCTAATCTCTTTTAATTAATCATTTTACACCAAACAGTAAATGAACGATTTGCGTTTTTGATAAAATTTTCAAAGTTTAAAAGATTACTTATTAATTCACATTGTAAAATTATTTATTTACGTATAATTCGTAAAATAAATTTTTTTCAAACGGTCAACGTTTTGTCAACAAAATTTCCAATATAATCATCAAATAAAACTGTGCAATGATTTTGTTATTAATGTTTATTTTCTTATGTATTTACTATTAAGTCTGTCAACTTGTTATGCACATTTTTTTCTTGTCTTATCTTAAATGTGGGAGTTTTGAAACTTGACCATACTTTAGACTAGATTTACTGTTGCAACTGACAACGAAACGTGATCATTGAATGTTATTAATTAAAAATATGACATTTAACCCGTAAAGTTCCCAAAGAGTCTGCGTTTTGTTAGTTTGTACTGGTTAGAATAAAAAAGTTAGTACATACAGGATGAGTAATGGAAAACTTACTATAAATTGTTGAAATGCTATTGCTTTAATTAGTGTTATTTTTCATTATCTTAATGCTTGATTTATACCGAAATCAAAAGTGATTTATATGCTATTAAAAATGATTAAACAATAATCTAATGTTTCTGGTTAGTTTTATAATCAAATTTCTAACCAAGTTTTTTCATTTTGATTGACTAGGTGTGCGAATTTTTTATCTTGCAAAATTTTTCATCAGAACTTCATACAGAACAAGTTTGCATTTTAAATAAAATTTAAAAAGGTTAAATTTCTTTGTCTTAAAATGCGTTCAATAATAAAATTAAATCTATTTTATAATTAGTTTAAGCAAAAAAGTTTCTAATTCATTATCATTTAAACAAGACGTTTGATTCTAATTTTTTTGCGGTAATTTGTTTTAGCAAAAAATTGTAGTAAATGGCTTAACATTTCAGTCCAAATATCAATACTCTTTACTATTACAGGAGATAATTTCAAAAATATTAAAGAAATTTAGATGATTTTATTTATTTAAAAAAATTATTATTTGTATCTAATTAATATAATCGATGACATTAGGGTTAAATATTTTGCAAAATGTGTCACTATTATGTTTTTTTCTTTGTTGATTAATTTTATCGTAGATTATGAAAGTGGACTTTGGACGTCTAATACAACCGATCGGATGGCTGAGCTTTAGGGATTCACAAACGCACTTGGATAAATAATAGAAATATTTTCGATTTTTGATAATTTTCTTTGAAGCAAAGAGCAAAATCTATTTTCAAGAAAAAAACATTTTTTTTTATCTGCATAAATTTTTGTCTTTTACGACTTGCTATTGGAAGTTTTCTTTCCAGAGACCAAATCTTCGGAATAGTGTCCTGAAGAGAATTTCTAAGAATCTATACAGTGTGATCCACGACGGTGGGTGCCTGTCAATGACCCAAAAAATACTGATGGCTTAAAAAAGTTAGGAATCTAAAAAAATGAAGAATCATCAAAATGAAATGAATAAAAAATTTATGGCACAAATTGGAAAATGGCTGTAAAAATTCAAATTGATTTTGCTACTTCTTGCTTCAAAAGATAGAGAAAACAATTTGTAATCCGAAAAACAAAAATCTTTCATATGTAAATATGTAGTAGGTAAAAAAACTATTTTTGATGACAGTTTTATAATTTTATCGATTGGTGTGTCCATCTTAAATAAATTTTGGATAAGCTAGTGTGCATCTAAAAAAATAACTCCGGCGACGTCCCTGTTGTCAAGTTTTTTAAGTCAGTTGTACATATAATCAAAAATATTTTCTTGAAATGCATCTTGAACAACTATTCAGTCTACAAATTAACAGAATCCCAATTCTATTAATAACTGACCTGCAGAAGACTGGGGCTAAGCTAAGCCTTTGTGTAAGACTAAGCATTTTGAGGTATTGAGCAAACGTAGGCCAATACGTAATAATGAATCGCTTTCTTAGCAGTGAATTTATGGTTTAAGTTATGTTTTAACTTGTCAATTTCCAATTTCAGTTGGAATTTGAGACTCAAAATAATGTAACAATGTAAAAGACATGTTGACTGATCACTTCTGCAAACAACATAATGTCTTTTAAATTTTGATCTACTAAATTCTTCACTCTAGCCATCTAAAAATTGCTATTTGAGATTCGAACTCAAAACTTAAGTTAACTAGTAACTTTATTTTATAAACAAGAAATTGGAGACATTTTTAGAATCCTCTGATATGTTCTATAACAATTCTGATGATTTATAAAATAATTGTTCTTCAGTAGCACATCAAAATCCTAACAAAACAAATCTTTTGTTATTTTTTTTTTTTATTATTTTGCTTCCTATTCATACGCGTTTCCTTTATTCTAAAGTTGTTTTTAGAGGAGCTTTGATTACTAGGTTTCAATCATCCATCATAAATCCTTACAGCGAATAAAAATAAAATCTTAATTATAAGCTTACAGTGTTGTACAAAGCCAAAATTACGATCCCAAAAATAACCAATATTAGCATAATTTAACCTTCACTAATTCACATTTCTCAATCTTTAATCGATTGAAGTACACTTGAACTCTATACAAAATTCGATTAATTAATCAAAAACTTCTTTTCTTTTATTCATACATTTGACAGCTACTTTTGTCCTAACTTCTTAAAACGTTATTATCCTTTAAAGCTTTTGTGTTCTTATTTAAATATTATCGAACCTTCGGTTACTGTTAGCAACCCTGTACGTAGTAAAACGCAAAACTAAGCTACTATACCATCAGAATGGGTTAGACTGTGTAGGTGTGTAGTCGATTTCTAGAAATAATGACTCCGGAAACGACTCCGAGTAGTTCCGGGAGTGACACTTCCAAAAGACCTATTAAAAGTGGTGAAGAACGATTAATGGTGGCTGTCAGAATAAGACCTTTGAAAAGTGACGAATCACAAAGAGTTTTATATGCAATTAACAAAAAGGTACATTTTCTTGTTTAAAATTTTATGATGCTTATACCCTTAAAGCAATTAGTTCGATAATTTAGTCTTAATTTTTTAATTTAGTAATCAATCAAACAGACTTTTGCGTCAATATTCACATTTCAGTACTGCAGCATTTCTAGTTCGTGTTTTTCATTTCATTTGCATAATTACTGACGCGGGTTGGAAGATGGAAAATAAGATTTAAGGTTGATGCGGGTTTCAGTTAAGGTTTAATCTAGGTTTTTTTATTGCAGAATGTTATTTTGGAGGACAACGATAAGAGTGATGTCTTACGACAGAAACGAGGATATGAAAAACAATATTCCTTTGATGTAGTTTTTGGGGAAGATTCAACACAAGAAGAAGTGTACGAGGTTACAACAAGTAGTCTTGTTAAAGACGTTCTTAATGGGTAAGCTCCAAGTTTATTTATGTTGAAGCGATTAATCTTATTATATCGTATTATTGTGGCTTTGAATATGTTGTGGAATTTACCTTGGACGGCTAAGGGCAGAAACTATTTTTAACTCAAGTCGTAAAGGTCAGCAAAAGCGCGCTCGCTTATTATCGTATTCAGCAGATTCAGAAAAGCTTAAATCAAGCTATATTAAAGAGTCATACTGAATTAATATTCATTTATACTTAAGTAATTTATAAAAATAATAGTTTCGAAACCTTTATATAAATTATTGCAGATTTTTCTGGGACTACCGGATGTTGTTGTTATTTTTCGCGTGCTTTCTGAGTCTAAATAAAAAGATTTTGATACCATAGATCATAAAATTTTATTGAATAATTTTGGTTTATGTGACAGGCTGCTTTTTATCTCTCTTAGATCTTTATTGTTTGATGAATATCAGAATGTAGAAGGCAATGCCCATCATTCGAAGCTCGAAGTCATAGGTATATTTTTTTATTAAAGCTCTAATTTTATTTTTTTGTGGTTATTTATAGTGGGTGGGTGAGATTTTAGAAATCATGGCTCCAGATAAGCTCCAATTCTATGTTCAAAAATTAAAAAGCTGGGCATTTGATTGTCTCATAACTGTAGAATAATGAAATTCTTACCACTTGATCAGTTGTTTAATAAAGTGGCAAATTTGTAATTTTTTTTGTCTTTTAAAACACGTCAGTAATTCATAGATTAATAAATACAATTAGAAAAACACTATTTTATTGATTTTCCAATGACTATTTATTACATATTATTTTTTAACTTAATATTATAACATTAACTTTGTTTCTGGTTCTGTCTACTGAAATAATATACTACCTACTTACAACAATAGATAATTTATACATAATTACATCATAAAATTGGTTGAAAATAAATTTTTTATAAGTACATACTTGAAAAAACTTACTTTTTTACAAATTAACTAATTTTTTATTCAACTGCAAACGCAATTTTATTAATTTTAATAAATACCTCTCATTCTGATATTGATTACAAGTTTAAAAGATCATGACATTTGTACCTATCATTAGATTAATTTATAATTTATCACCACTGGAAAAAAGCAATTATATAATGTATACAATAAACACAGAAACTTTAATAAATAAACAGAAAATTAGATAAATCAGCTTTTTGCTACCGTAGCTGAACTTCATGTAAAAATTTTTTCCATGAAATTATCATTCTATGTTCCAAGTCAGCGATATAAAAAAAATTAAATAAATGTAAAAGAATAATAGGTGGAAATGTTAAAGTTTTAAATTTAGTGTGCGACTTAAAAAAATATTCAACGATAGTATCACTGACACTGTCGTCAATTTTTTAATTTTCTAAAAATAGTTGGCATGATTAGAAAAATAATCATTGTTTGCTCAAATGATTCAGGAATTTACGGAACTCACTGGGGCAATTATAGTCATCATTACTCAACCGTTTAACAAAATGCTATAATAAAATAGCAAACGAATTGACTGAATTATTTTTATTAATTTTTACTATTTTTGTGTAATAAAATACAACAAACAGTATAGATATGTAATTTTGAAAGTTATAAGTGATTAAGTGCAGAAGCACTAACCAGTTTTTGAAAGATAGAAATTTAGTAAATTTCCTTACACTTTTTGTATGTGTTTATAAAATGTAATTGACGTCAATTAATATTTACATAATTTTAATTAAACATAACGCATTCAAATACACATGAAGAAGATAATGAACTTCGGCTAATTATCTAAATTATTTCATTTATAAAGCTCAATCAGTAAAGCAGTCAATCACGTTTATTTTTTTCGGGGAGATGTAAATTCCTCCGATGTAACTATGAACTTATCTAAAAATGGTAAATTTCTAGGTACTGGTTGTAACTTTACGAATTATGAATAATGGCAGATCAATAAATTAGTTCAACAGATCTTAAAAGAATAGACCATCATGCATGTTTGATATTGCATAATTCAGTGATTTCTGAAATATATTTTCAATAAAGTGAAAGTACCAGTTATTGACACCTTAAGCAAAAAAGGTTTGAAACAGGCTTGTTTTTGAATATTTTTTTCTCAAATTTATCTTGTGGAACACTGTTTCAGTTACTATTTTAACTGATATTTCTAACTTGCTTAATGTTAAACCGTTTTTGAAAAATCTGCAAATTTTCGTTGAAGTGTAACATGTCTCAGTATTTGACCGCCTAAAATTTTTCTGCATTTTCTTAGCTATTAATCAGAACCAGCAAAAATAATCAAACGCAATTAATTGTTCAGTATATACATTGTATATTTATACACTTATCAATTTTTACGTAATTAAAATTTTAGCAATTGTAGCAGATTTTTGACTGCCTAATTTTTAAAGATTGTATTTCAGCAAAATTTTAGTTAAGATCGAGCTGATCAATCAGATTTTGCAGAATTTATAAAATTAATAGTGTTTTCTATAAATCTGACTGTATTTTGGGTTAGTTACTGCGATGGTTCGAAAAAAATAATTATTTTTCGAAGTGTCAATTACTGGTACTTTTACCTTAACTTTCTCTCTGAAGTAAATAAAAAATACAAAGTTAGGTATACTATGTATAATTTATTTCAATACATTAAATAACAAAAAAAATTATACTAACATGCACAAAATTATTACTATCTAATTGGTTTAACAAAACACAACGGTTTATTGATTTTCTCTTATAAATTTAGGCAAAACATTTAAACGAATTTTTTTTTTTTATAAATAACAAACATGAACGTAGACCAAAAATCAAACTTATAGTTATAGTTTCGAACACTATTTATTTTTGTATGTTTCCGCTTGGAATTCCAAATTCGTTTGAACCAAAACAAACAAATAAAAAAATAAATAGATTAAAATAAGAGTTTGAAACAATTATTTGTGTTATTTTTGATACAAAAAATACTTGCAGAGGCACTTGGTGTGCTCTCTGCTCGTCGAAGAAATGCAGTGACAGATAGACGTCATCAGCAAGCGCTTCTATTGGTTGGTACTCATTTTACTTCCCATTAACGAGAAATAAGTGGAGTAACATTAGTTACATACATCCATAAATATTTGAGAGTGAGTCAAAAATATAATAATTTTTTGTTTATGAATTTATGAGTTAATTTAATAAAAGTCTGAAAGTCAAATTCAATGCATGTACAATAGACAACCCAAAAAAAATAAGCACAGGGTAAAATTTTGAAGAATTACTGTGGCTTTTGCTGATCACGTGATTGCTGCATTCGTTGAGCGATCTAACTATAGTGGAATGGTAGGCAGAAAAACAGATAAAATGGTACGTCACGGGCAGCCAGATGTAATCCCTTCCTAATATGGTGGAGGAATTGACCATCGGAGGAATTCAAATGTCTTATCAATACCTAGTTTGACCATCGAAGCAATTTACAATTACCGTTTTTCTCTTCATTCTAACAAAAATATTGATTTTTGTTTTATAGAAACGTGCAGACCTGCTTGATTTTTTGGTTCTCAACATATTTTACAATGTCATATATTTTTGAAACTTTGTCTAAAATTAATATAATTTTTTTTTTATTTTTATAAAACTTATTTTCCAGCTTGATAGTCACGTAATTTTTGTTCAACACGCAATCAGCATTGTACAAGATATACCTTTTATCTTCATGTAACCCAGTTTTTAGAGTAAATATTTCAACTTTTTATACAAATTCACTAGCATGTATAAAACTATGATAAATTGGTTTGGGAACTTTATTGTCTCAAAATAATACCTACCTTTAGTTTATAACAAATGACGTAATTAAATCCGCACTGTAAAATCCTATCAAAAAATCTAAGTTATTATTTTAATATTAATAGGTTTATGCACGCAATTCTGATTTATTAAGATTTTTGAATATTTTTAGAAATTTCAAAATATCAGAAATTCAATCAAATTTATAAAGGATTTTGCTTTTGTAGGAAAATTTATATTGATTCGATTAAAAAAAATAACTAACTTTGCTCGTAAATGTGGTATTATTATAGTTCCGAACTAACAACTTCAATAATTGTTTAAGTGCTCAAATGCAATGCTTCTGCTCTAGTATTATTTATCTATTTTGATCACAATTACGAACACTGCGGATATTGATTCTAACATAAATATTATGAGTGTGTTATTTGGTATTAATAATGCATATTTTAATACACAAAATTGGACTTTTCATTATTTCTTAATACTAAAATTGCGGATAAGTATCATAAATGAAAAACAACCGATTTTTTGATAAAATTGATTTCTTATAAATTTACGAATTTTTGTTTTTAGATATAATGCCACAGTCTTCGCTTATGGTGCTACCGGCGCTGGTAAAACTCATACCATGGTGGGTGACTCATCTCAACCAGGTATTATGGTTCGTGCTTTGAACGATATTTTTGAAGCAGTAAAAGGGAAAGAAGATCAATATTCAGTAAGTAAATCTCAGGATTCACAAATTTTCATATTCCCACACTTTCAAAATTTGATATTATTATTGATTTTTAGTAAACTACTGGAAAATTTAAAGCAGCAAAATAATATAAACACTTATTAAGCTGTTTTTTTGTTATTGATTGCGTAAAATTCCCTCACTTAAATAATTTATTGGAAAGTAATGGAGAATGTTGATAATGTTGATTGTTCATTGATATTACTTCGACTTTGCGTGCTGATGTCATTTGACGGGACAGATATCAAAACAATCGTTGTTTCCATCAGTAATTATTAATGCTGCAATTCCGTCCTATGTACAACCACACTTTATATAATATAAAAATGATAAAGAGTCATTTCATATGAAATTGTCTGACTGTGATTGCCGAATCATTTTAGATTTTGCTCAAACTCTGTAGGAATGTTCTTTAAGGTCTCAAGAAACAAAATTGAAACTTTTTGATGCGCTATCAATTGCGGCTGTAAATTTTTTTCTCTTTGAAACGGCATTTTGAACTTTTGCAAATCGTCCGATGTCGTTCTGAGACGGTTATTTTATGGTGCATGGAATACCTATGACTGTTCCTAGTCAGTCCACAGGGCAGTAAAACAGACGTTTTGCTGACCGTCTATGAACAACCTAAAAGCGATCTATGGACGTTCAATAGACTGTTGTGGACAATGGGACGCTAACTGGATCATTTGCAAACTATTTGAACTGCCAGTGGGCCATTTGCAGTTGTGCACAAGCCAAAAGCAGAACGTTTTATAACAGCTTTTAGCCATCACACATTTACGGATATTCTATATAATTAATGTTTTGATTCATATGTACATAAATATATGTTTATATTTCTTGATTACAATAAATAGGTTTACCGAGAGGATTTCTTTCAAAAACAAAACAGATTTCATTAGGTTCTTAAGAAATTTTGTTCTCAAAACTCTATTCGCACAAGCACTAAGCATTAAAATAACCAAACAAGTGTTATAGAAATTTGAAGGTAAAGGTGAGAGCTAAAGATTCTGTGAATATCATATTTTTATCTCGCAACAGACATGTTCAGTTTATAGTCCGAAAAACACGATTTTTCAAAAATTCAAGTAAAGATTTTTTTTATAAAATGTGGGTTGTTCGAGTCGATTTTTGGCTTTAATTTTTCTCGAAAATATCGACTTAATTTGTGTCAGTTAAAAGTCACGAAAAATGAGAAAAGTATATGTATTTTCAACACCGTGTTATTATTAAGATGTTTTGACAAAGTAAATTTTGATTACTTACAAAAAACCAACCGTTTTTCCTCTTCAAAATGCCGTTTTAACAGTGTGGATATCTTGAAGAAAAAAAATTCAACAACCGCAAACCGGTTATTTCAAAAAGTTTCAATTTTGACAGGAGGAAACAGACGCTTATTAAAATTAAATATCCATAGATTTTGTTTCTTGGCACCTTGAAGAATATTACACAACTTGACAATCACAGACAGAACCAACTATAGCCGTTTGCAACAATTATGTTTAAATTGCTAATAAAATGCTAATAGCATTTAGTTTAACTGTTGGTTTGTTAAACAAAAAATTAATCGGAATTATGTATACTTTTTTGTTAAAACAAAATTTATTATACTCTGACTCCAGAGGTTTCCTGCTGCTGCAATCTTTTACATCTTGGAACTTTTATTTTACTTTCAAAGGGATGAATATTTCCATTTCCTGATCACTTATGACTTCCCTTGTATATGAATACATTAGTGAGCTGATACCATTAATCACCAAAATTGAATTCTAATAGAGTTGTCTACAAAACCTTGAAATTTTGACTTGTTTGATCGAATGTACTTGAATTTTTTTTATTATTCCAAAACGTAAACATCAGTGGAAGAATTTTTTCGATAAAGAAGAATGTTTAATAAATCACATCCGAAGTATAATAAGAAAAAAAAAATAAAAAAAATAACGGTTTTTAGTGAACTCGGTAGAAAAAACACAAAAAAGAAGTATTACAGTTGAGTTCATGTACTAACTTAATGTAAAATCAATCAAATTCGATTACTTTTTAATGGTTTTAATGGTGTTAATGGTTGGACTATAAACGCTATTTAATGAAATGATACAGATGCATTTTCAATGGAAGCGTTGAATCAGTGTTATTAAGAATGGTAAAGAACTTAAAAACATTTGAAAAATTTTACATTGAAAAGCAACAAAAATTAAATAAAATAAATTGTTCATTATAATTTTTATTCAATGATTGATATGTTTGACAGAATAATTGTATAAATGTGGTCAAGCAGACATCAACATGCATGCAACAAACAAAATAAAAGACTGTCAAACTGTGATGGATATTTTATTTCATTGCACAATGCGACAATGTAAAACTGAATTACGCTTTTATTGTGTTTACAGAGTTTGAAAATAAATAGCGAGGATGTAGAAAAGTTTGAATATTCTTTTACTATCACTATTTACCAATACAATTCATTTAAAATTAATTTAATTATTGAGTTTTCTCTTTTTGGATTATCAACAATAAGTCAAAATTGCTTTTTCACCTGAATATTTTCCATAAAAATTATTGGGAAATGGCTTTTTTTCATTAATTTGTTTATTTCCCACATGAGACTGTTTTTTCAATGAACTTGAATTGGGTATCATGAATTTCAAACTGCAATCAGTAATGCTTTCAATAAAAAATAGAAAAATTGCTTCTAAATTATATTCCCTAAAATGTATCTCACTTATCACAAAAACAAAAGAGAAAATCAACTTAAATTACTTGACAGTATCAATCAAATACGAAACAATCTATTGTAAAAATTGGACCTCTCAACTTTGTAAGCCGTATTTATTCATGATGATTTGATCTAGATTGGTCAGGACTCATAACTTTTCCAGTCTTCATGAATTTTCAATAACGGTCAACTACATTAAGCTCAGTATTCAATATAATAAACTTAAATCGATTTCTTCTATAAAATATGAACTTTGAAATTATTTCAGTTTTTTATAAAGTGTTACACTAAAAATCCTTTCTATATTTAACCAACTGATCTAAATCTTGCACTATTTAGCATATTTATAACTCTACGATAATTTCATACGCATATGCAAATTAAAAGTGATACATTTTAATCACAAAACGCATTTATACTGGCGTGACTAGGTATTTTTTTTTAAGTGAAAAAACATTGATTTTATAATCTTTGTTATAAAATAGATTTTCAAGTTTGCTCATTTTTGAATAGTAAATCTAATAAGGAAAACATTGATATGTCATTAATGAATTTGAAAAATGTTTTCTTATAATTAAATAAAAAGTTATTATTTCAATTGATTTTTTAGGTTTCTATGTCGTACTTGGAACTTTATAATGAACAAATAAGAGATCTTTTAAACCCATCATCAGGATATTTAGAATTAAGAGAGGATTCTAGAGGCAGAAACATCCAAGTAGCTGGTTTGCAAGAAGTTTCTACGACATCCACCAATGAGGTAACAATGCTCATTTCAATAATGTTTCTACAGTAGAGATTCAACATAAATATTTTTTGATTGTTGCTATTATCCACCCATCTAATGTCTATACCCTGAAATTATGGTAAATATTTAATGTACCTCTTATTTCTATTAAAGGTAATGCAGCTGCTACAAAAAGGCAATAAAGCTCGAACCATTGAACCCACTGCTATGAACAAAACCTCATCACGAAGCCACGCCCTTTTAAGCGTCACAGTCAAACATTCAGTCCCATTAGACAAAAAAGAACATTTACGAATGAGAATTAAACAAGGTCGTTTATTTATGATCGATTTAGCAGGATCTGAACGTGCTAATAAAACAAAGAATCGTGGAAAACGTCTGCAAGAAGGCGCTCACATTAATCGTTCACTTTTAGCTCTTGGAAATTGCATAAATGCATTAAGTGGAGGAGCTAGATATGTTAATTACAGAGATTCAAAATTAACTCGACTTTTGAAAGAAGCTTTGAGTGGTAATTGCCGTACTGTTATGATAGCTCACGTTTCGCCAAGTGCTTCTCAAAAAGATGAATCTCGAAATACTTTAATTTATGCTGATAGAGCTAATAATATTTCAACAAAAGCTGAGAGCAATGTTTTGGATGTGTCTTATCATGTGACGCAATATCAAACAGTTATTAATGAATTAAGAGATGAAATTAAAAGATTACAACAGAAAATGACTGAAGAAAGACCGAGATCTGCTGATATACGAAGATTAAACGCAGAAGAAAGAAGTAATGAAGTAAAGAAGTTGAGAGAGCAAATTGTGGAAACGTTTAAAACTCAAATGAAACTTAGAAGAAAATTAATGGAAATTGATTCGCATTTATTAGGACTGGGAATGGAAGCCGAAAGACAACATTTGATTATATCGCATTGGGAATCGAGGAACAACAAATTATATAAAAACAGCATTAATGAATCAAGAGCGAGGACGCAACAATCTCTTAGAAGAAAAAAACAAGTTAATGTTGATGGTTTTAGGTCAGCTGGTAATGAACCTGAACAACAACAAGAAGAAGAAGGAGATTTAGAAATTGAAGGTGAAACAGCGATTCAACAAGCTTGGGGTGAATTAGCTGATATTGAAAGAGAACAAGAAAGATGGTCCGAGCTGAGGACGCATATTGAACAAAAATTAGAAGTGTGCAGACAAAGAGGAGTTGCTTTAGAAGATGTAAGTTGCAATTTAACACTAACAAAAATCGATTTTTATAATTTTACAGAAATTACCTTCTTTGTTATCGTCCGACGATGAAAGAGAAATTTTAGCTTTGATGTGTCGAGTCCATGAGTTGGAAGCAGACAAAATGGCTTTGCAGTCTGAAAGACTAGTCCGTCAACACGAACTTCGCCGACGAGATTTACTTATTTTAAGATACGACCGACAACGCCAGCTTTGTGAGGAAATAATAACTAGACAACGACAATTAATTGAAGGTTGATATAATTTTTTGCGCTATTCAATTTAACATTTTTTATCTTCAGACGGTAAACTTAAACTTCCTCCCGATTTGCAAGAACTTTATCAATTTTATCAGCAAGAAATTCATGCTTCTACTTACGCCGATTTAACACCAACTAGTGAGAAGTTACCACCAATAAGTAAAATGTGAGTTTATTTATAAACGGAGATTAAAAATTAAGTTTTATTAGTTACAGTGATCCCATCTTTAGGCGCGGCGGAACAGGTAGTGGAAGTGAGGGTAGTGGTAGTGGTACTTCTCCTCCTTCTTCTGCCGATTCTGATGGTATTCCAGCATTACCTACTGTAAATGACGAAAGTATTGATAGAGTTATGGGAGACATAGTAAGCAGACCTGGGGTTCCGATGAGACTTCCTCCTTTACCTCCAAGTCCTCCCATGAGATTACCAAGAACTTCTACGTAAGAATTTATGATTTTCGTAGTACGTTACTGATTAAACTAATTTTAGAAGCCAAAGTTTGAGAAGGGCTATTAGTGAGGATAAAATAGGTGAAGGAATATGAAGACGCACATTTTAATTATATTTTTATTGTATATTTAGCCTAGGATTAAATAAATTCCATTACAAAAAGTGAGAATTTTATCTATTTTTATTTTTTGATAAATAAAAAATGAATAAATACAGATTTTAAATAACATAAACAAACGACCAATAAAAAATGTTAAAGATAAGGAAACTAAGTGGGAAAACTATTCTGGATTTTTTGTCTATCCAAATGGCTACTTCACGAGGTGTCATTGTATGCCATGGCTGAGGGTCTTGGTTTTTATTTTGCGGTATATTTACTGACGTGCTATCATCTGTATCATCTGTCGTGTCTTTACTATCAGTTTTAATTTTTGGTACTGTTAAGGTACTTGGATAACCCTACAAAAAATTGTTGTCTATGATATTAAATATAAGTTTTCATTTCTTACATGTACTGTCAAGTAATTAGCTTCAGTATTTTTACTGACAGATTCAGCTTCTTCTAAACTTGAGCATGACCTAGTTTTGTAAAGTTGCTTTCGCGCTAAACTTGGTGTAAGAACGCCTCTTAAAATATGTTTACTATTCTTTTTTTTAACTTGGACTTCTTTTCTAAAAAAGTTTGAAATTGTTAAGTCAAAAAAATATTATTTAAACTTACTGTCTTCTCCAGATTACATTAACAAAAGCAAATTCCGCCATCGAACAGAAGATAAAACAAGCACAAGCTAGGAACCAAATTTCACTAGCTTTTATGTAAGAAACTTTTGGTAAACTTTTAGTCAGACCTCCATTCAGTGTAATAAAAGCTAACATAGTTGAAGTGCCTAAAGTAACACGAGGAGGTGAAGCATCAGCTTGAAGCCAAAAAGTCACCCATGATATGATGACTAATAGAATAGATGGAAGGAAATAGTCCATTATATAAAAACCTGTGTCTCTTGTTAGTTTGAATCGGAATATTAACTGACTGAAATTACCAACTGAAAATAAATGAATTAAAAATGATTTAGAATTTTTTTAATTTACCAAAAACTCCTTTATTAAATGAAGCCGGAACTTGACTTTCTTCTGTCCAAGTGTCGGTTAAAACAAATTCTGTTAAATGTAAATTATTTGCAAGTTTGACTGGATCGTCTCTATCCCAAAGAAGGATTAAATTGGTGGAATTGTAAGTCCCTGTTGATTCAAAATTAAATTTAAATAAATTTAAAGAAAAAACTTACAGCTATTCCATTTCAAATTACACTCTTGTGAATCAAACGGAAATTTCCTTAGATTCATCCAACAATAAAAAGTAGCAGTCAATCTATACGAATACACAACATCTCCTCTTGGACTTATTGAAATAAAAACGTCTTTTCCATCAATTCCCATAATTGTCGTATCTTTTTCATTGCCTATCATAATATGTGGTACCCAAATCTTTTCTCTTAGTAATTCTTCTCCTAATAAATTTCCTCTTTTTGGTGACAAATAGTCATATTTAAGTCTTTCATCTCTGTATAAATATTGTACTAACATATGTGCTTTGAATTGAAGCTGATCAGCAGATTCAAAATGTGATAAATCAATTTGCATGAAAACTTGTAATGGTCTATCAGTCTCTGGTTTAATGAGTTTGTCGTACCGACAAGCATCCGTCAGTTTTTCAATCATTTGCTCTTGTGTTAAATCATCCATGTTTGCTTCTAAAGCAGGACAGTTAGTTTTTCTAGTATTGATTTTTGCAAAAGAATTAAATGTTCGAAATGAACGTGGGAATATATCGTAAGAAGAGCGAATTTCTTTGTCAGCAATTTGGTTCTGTGGAACCGATGGAGGTATTACTTTTGGTTCTGCATGACTAAGAGTGTATTTATTGATTCTAGATATTATTGTGAAATTGATAGTACTTACTGTTGAGAATTTGTGATATGATTAACTGTTCCTAGTAAATAAAATCCAAAAATAATTTTGTACATTTTTTAAGATCCCATTCCCAGTTGATAAAGAACAACAAACTAAAATAATTCAAGGTAACTAGTGTCTTATACGTGTTATCAGACCACAAACATAAGTATCATAAAATATTATATTAAACTAGTTAATATTGACTTCAGTAGTAATTTAGTGAGTTTATAACTGATTTTGTGTTTTTTTAATATCACGTATTTATATGAAGTTGTAAAAAAATGAAATTATTCAAGTCAGAACTTAAAATTTAATAAAACATTTAAATTTGTAAATTCTTAAATTATTTATTGTTAATTTCTAAATTTTTCGAAAGCTGGAAAGTTTACTTTTCTATTTAATAAATTATCTCTAAATATTGGAGAATTTTGTTGTTTTGTAAATATGAAAATATTTGGAACAGAAACGAATTTTTGCGCTATCTATTTTTGCTTCTGAATTAAGTACAGCCCCTTTCCAATCTTTTTTGGGTTTATTTTTCAGAATGTAAAATTTTAAATTATTATTTTTAGAATAGGCATCGTTGACTTTATAACAAAATGTGATTTTGTCTGTTTACAAAAATATATCTCTGCATGTGTGTCTAAGATTTAATACAGAGTGTTCATATAATATGGTAAAATATTTTAAGAGGTAATAATATGAACCTAAACAAGCAGAAAAGTCTGAATAAACATAGGTCTGCATAGCAACGGGTTTAAAGATTATTCATTTTTGAAACATCTTTTGGCAGTCATTTATTAATTACTTTTACTTATAAAATACAAACAGATAAAAAAGTAAGGTCACATAAGTTGTTACAACTGTTCTTATTCCAATTCCAAGAAGATGGGACATTTTTGAACACTTTCTAGAACTCCTTCGTTTGCTCGAATTTGTTGAGTTTTTGGATTAATTTTCACTGCAACTCCTGAAGTTTGTATACACTTGCAGGAGGTTTTTACAGTGGTACAGTGGTAATCCCAAAAAACAAAATCTAGTGAATTTAAATCAGGTGATCTTGCAGGACATATTGCCAATCCATCCTTTCTTCCATATCTCCAAAAACGTTGATTTGCGGGCCCATGTCTATTGAGGTTTTTCTGCTTATTTTGGTCTGCACTATTAGCCCTAGAATATTTCACTCTCTTTTAAGAATATTCAGTATAATATTAATAACAATTGACAGATTTAAAAAATGGGTCTATTTGATTAATAACAGAAAACCGCATAGATTTCCTTAAAATTGAAAGTTTATTATTTTGCAAAAGTTTATCTCAGATAAGATAAACAAAAGACCAGTATATAATATTAAAAATTAAAAAACTGAAAGGAAACACTATTCTTGATTTTTTATCGATCCAAATAGCAACTTCGTGCGGTGTCATCGTTTGCCAGGTTTGTGGTTGCTTAGACTTTTTACCATCGGTATGAACATTAACTGAAACATTATCTTCTGTGTTATTTGTATCATCTTGACTTTGTGTTGATACATTTAGATTGCTTGGGACACTCTGCAAAAAAGACTGTTTTTGAAAAAAAAAGCAACACAATTTTCGATGTTAAAATTTAAATCAAATCAATTAATATTGTGATTTTTACATTTTAATCCATTAAACCAATTAAGAATCATAGTCCCATAACTAATTCTTAGTTGTGTGAATGATGTCATGGTCTCTACACAAAAAAATTACATTTTTTTAATTTACTGACATTAAATTAAAAAAAAAACTATTTTTTTATTGGAAAACCATTTGGCGTACTTACTTGTACTGTTAGATGTGTAGAATGCAAATTCTTGCTCGAACTGTCTGTATCTTCCAAACTAGTCAAAGACCTTGCTTTATACAGTTGTTTGCGTGCTAAATTTGGTGTAAGTGCTCCTCTTAGTATATGTTTACTACTTTTTTTCTTCAATTGAACTTCTTTTCTACAATGGGAATTTAACATTTTTTAGATTTAAAATGAAAAATTAACATACTGTCTGCGCCAGATAACATTAACAAATGCAAACTCAGCCATCGAAGAAAAAATAAAACAAGCGCAAGCCAGAAACCAAATTTCGCTAGCTTTGATGTATGAAACTTTTGGTAAAGATTTGCTTAAATTACCATTTAATGTGATAAAAGTTAACATAGTTGAAGTTCCTAAAACAACACGTGGAGGTGAAGCATCGGCTTGAAGCCAAAAAGTAACCCATGAAATAACCACTAGTAGAATAGAAGGAAGGAAATAATCCATTATGTAAAATCCTACTTCTCGTGTTAATTTGAACCGGACGATTAATTGACTGAAATTACCAACTAAAAAAATATAAAAATTGAGAGTTTTGATTATCTCAATTTACCAAAAGCTCCTTTAGAGAAAGCAGAAGGGACTTGACTTTCTTCAGTCCAAGTACCTCTGACAGAATATTCTGTTAAGTGTAAATTACTTGCTAGTTTTACAGGAACGTCTCTATCCCAAAAAAGAACTAAATTTGTAGAATTATACGCCCCTGCAAAAAAAAACATATAACTAAAAATTATTAATTAATAAAAAATTTACAGCTGTTCCATTTTAAAAAACAATCTTGCGAGTCGAACGGAAATTTTCTCAAATTCATCCAACAGTAAAAAGTAGCAGTCAATCTATACGAATAAACTATATCTCCTCTTGGACTTATTGAAACAAAAATATCTTTCCCATCTATTCCCATCATGGTTGTATCTTTTTCATTTCCTATCATAATATGAGGTACCCAAATTTTATTTCTTAATAATTCTTCACCTAGAAGACTTCCCCGACTTGGAGACAAATGCTCAAATTTAAGTCTATTGTCTCTGTATAAATATTGAACTAACATGTGTGCTTTAAACTGAAGAGGCTCAGCTGATTCAATATGAGATATGTCTACTTGCATAAAGACTTGTAATGGTTTATCACTCGGAGGTTTAGTGAGTTTATCGTATCGACAAACATCAGTCAGTTTTGCGATGAATTGTTCTTGAGTCAAAGAATCCAGATTTGATGATAACGGAGGACATTCAGCAAGATTTGTAGATTGGAGAGGTGCTGACAATGATCGCGGGAATATATTACGCGAAATTTTTAAAGGATTATCGGTAAAAGTCGTATTTTGGAGAATTAGGAGTGGAGTCGTAGACAAAACAGTCGTAGCATATCTGAAATGGTGTCATTTAAATTTTGTTTTTACTCTCACAAAAAAAATAACAAACATCAAATTAATATCAAAAAACTTACTCTTGTGATTTTGTCAAATAAAAGAAAAAATTTGATAAACAATATACACAAAAAATATTCTTCATTTTTAAACTTCCATATCGAAAAGCTAAGAACATAAAACTAAATAGTTTCAAGGCTATTTCTGGTTTTATACCTAAACGCAAATTACTTTATTGCATTAAATTTATAAAATATTGACCTTATATTCAATTATTGTTCATAAAGTAATTAGATTTACATATACGAAAAAAAAAAAACTTTAATTACAATTTCATCAGCTTTTCTAGTTATAGAATTGAAATTTAACATTACAAATATTTGTCTGAAGAAAGGAGTTATTTTTGATTACTATTCGTAGCTTATTTTAGTTTTTTTTTTCACTATTATTTTTGTTATAAACTTCATTATTATCCATTTCTGCTAGTCGATTAAATGGTTTAAAATTTAATTATTTGTATTCATATTTGCGCAATTGAAAAATAAAAGTGCAACAATAAATTTTTCCCAAAAGTTTATTTCTCACAATACACACAGTCTGTTAATAATTGATACAAATACATGGACAATAAATACAAATGAAGAAAGTAAAAATGAAGACTAGAATAGCAAGGCGAAGTAATACTTGGACATTTTTTTTATAAAACATATACAAACGTCCAGTAGAAAATATTGAAAATTAAAAACCCAGCAGGAAACACTATTCTCGATTTTTTATCAATCCAAATAGCAACTTCGTGTGGAGTCATTGTATGCCATTTCTGTTGATTCGAATTCATACTTTTATATTCTGGTACAGGAATAGTAGTAACAGTGTCTTCACGATCAATAAAATCATCATCACTTTGTGTTGTTATTGTTGGTATTCGGAGATTAGTTGGAAAACTCTGTAAACAATAAAATATTAAAAAAACATATCTAAACACTATGAAAAAAATTACATGCACTGTGAGATAATTCTGAGATTCTTTCGTAACACAACCATCTTCGCTTTCATTTAAACTCGTACAAGAACGAGTCCTATGAAGACTATTCATTGATTCCGCTTTCCTTAATTGTTTTCGAGCTAAACTAGGTGTTAAGGCCCCTTTAAGTATATGTTTACCACTTTGTTTCTTCAATTCAACTTTTTTTCTACAACAAAAATAAACATAAAAACAGTTACAAAAGTAAAAAAAAAATCGTACTTTCGTCTCCAGATGATATTAACAAAAGCAAATTCTGCCATCGAACAGAAAATAAAACAAGCGCATGCTAAAAACCAAATTTCGCTTGCTTTAATATAAGATACTTTTGGCAAGTTTTTATTAATTCCTCCATTCAGAGTAATAAAAGCTAGCATTGTTGAAGTGCCTAGAGTAACTCTAGGTGCTGAAGCATCTGCTTGAAGCCAGAAAGTCACCCATGATGTAAACACAAGAAGCATGGAAGGTAGAAAATAGTCCATTACGTAGTATCCAACTTCACGTGATAACTTAAATTTGAATACCAATTCGCTAAAATTACCGACTAAAAATATGTAATTTTTTTTATCAAATTTTAAATTTTTTATTAAATACCGAAAGCTCCTTTAGTGAAAGATGCTGGGACTTCGCGTTCTTCTGTAGATGTGCTATCAAGTACGAATTCTGTTAAGTGAAGATTTTTTGCTATTTTTACGGGATCAGTATCGTCCCAATGCAGAATTAAATTAGTTGTATTATAAGTCCCTGAAATAATTAGCTAAGAACTAAAACTAAGTCTATGGAATTTACTTACAGCTGTTCCATCTCAAGAAGCAATCTTGTGAATCAAACGGAAATTTTTGTAAATTCATCCAACAATAAAAAGTTGCTGACATTCTATAAGAATAAACGACATCGCCGTTTGGACTTATCGAAACAAAAACATCTTTACCATCTATTCCCATAATCCGGGTATCTCTTTCATTTCTCACCATAATATGAGGAACCCAAATTTTATTTCTTAAAAGCTCCTCACCAACAAGACTTCCTCGATTTGGTAAAACATGATCATACCTCAATCTTCTATCTTTATACAAATACTGAACTAACATATGAGCTTTGAATTGTAATTGATCAACTGATTCAATGTGTCTTAAATCAATCTGGACATGTACTGGTAATGGTCCTGTAGTTGGAGGTTTACTTAATTTATCATAACTGCAAGCATTTGTCAAAATAGATGTTAATTGGTCTTGAGTGTAAGAACTCATGTCTGGTGTTAAACTCGGACAGTTATTATCTGGAGGAACGGTTGATGGACTTGGACTGGGGGTTCTTGTAACAGTGTGATGAGTTGTATCTTCAATTGTGTTTGTTCGAATTATTTCAGTCTCGTTAACTATTAAACTTTTAGCGGGTGTTATTAAAGAAGTTCCGTCTGATTTAGTTGATGGAAGTAATGTAGTTGTTTCGCTGTCAAGTGAGCTCACATTCGGTCTATGAAAAAAATTAAAAAAAAAAAACTTTAAAAAATGATTAGACAGGTCGCTGTGCATTAATAACTGGGTTACACGCATATAAATATGTAAATATTTATTCTGAAAAACAATCAGCAGTGAAACAGTAATAAGTAAATCATATTATAAATCACGATGTTTTGAAATTGAATGAATGAGTCAGTGATTAAGAGTTCTCTAAAAAAAAATTGAAAATAATAATAGAACAATAAAATCATTAATCTGAATGTAACCAAGAGTTCCGACTTTACTGAATCGCTTCCATTAAAAAATGTACAATTCAATTTTTTATTATTATTTAGTAGTAATTTATAGGTTTTTGTTTTACTTCAAATATTTATAGCCAAAATGTTTATGGAGCTAACCTAAATATTTTTTTCTTACCTTGTTTGCTGGCCATTAATACCATATCCAAAAATTAATAAAAACCCGATAAAAATTTGATTCATTCTCTGATTAAGCACAAATGCTAGTAAAACAACAAACTAAGATAAATCAAGGTTATTCAGACTTTTATACCCTGTTATCACGGCCGCTCAAAAATTTAAACTATATCGGTATTTATGCACACTACAATCAAATACTAGGTACGTGTAATACAATCCGCATCGTACTAACCTTAGGTACTGGAATAATATTGACTTTAAATGAGTCTTTATTACATGCCCCCAAAACGCTGACAGAATTCCTTGTGACTTATTGTTGTATGCTTATCTCAGAATCAGAAGTAATTAATAAAAGAAAAAAGTAAAAGTATGACGAAAATTAAATAAGTCATAAATGACTATTTGTTTCAGAGAAGTCGACTATTGTTCATAAAAAATAACCGGAAATAGCAAATAATTAGTTAATGTCTTTATAAAAAATCCATCAGTTTGCATTGGTTTTACGTCTTTTGAATTAATTATCTTCAAATATTTGTTCTATTTACCGATGGTTTTATTCCAACTAATATTTAGTCAAGATAACGTAAATTTAGGTTGCACTTTTATAATTATAGCCGCCAAATATTTTTTATTTTTGTTTTATTTTAACTTTTATTATGGTTATGCAATTATGACGTTTATGACACTGCTCGATTATTTTTATGGTTTTCATTGTCAATTAATTAACTTTGGTAACATTGGCAAATTTGTATTCAAACAGACCTGCAATATATTCACCTTCACTTCTATTGTTGGCTTCAGATAAATTCGATCATGTCACAAGAAAATTATATTAAAATAAATCACAAAACACAAACTGAATTTATATTTTTTAGAGTTTCGCAAAGTTTGAAAAGTGATTTAAGAAGAATACTTTTTCGAATTTATTCTTGAGGACATCATCTACTTCAAAGTCTTAACCTCGACAATTAGGATGTACGTGAGGTAATTTACAATTTTGCTGAATGAATAACAGCTAAGTTTAATGAATTTCGTTATATAGTACCAAATCTTAGGAAAAAAAATTCAATAATTTAATTCGCACAAGTCAAAAGTAAATATATCTATCCACAATTTTAAATAAAACATTATAAAATTTAGTGAGAAGTCTGATGTATTTTATGGTTGATAGGCTCAATTTTCTATACTGTTTGATAAGAGTTACAATAATTAAGGGGAGCGTTTAGATATATATATGTCAAATAGAGAACATGCCGCCGATTTAGTCAAAGTTTTGAACGAACGGAAGCAAATATTAATATTAAATAAAAAATACTCGAAAGTAGATACTTTTCTTCAGGGTGTGAGGGTGTTTTGAACTTGGATGTAAATTTTGCTTTGCTGATATATATAATCTAAATGTACAAAAACGATCAGTAAATAATTAGAGCAGTTTTGATCATTTTCCAATCTAAGTTTAAGAAAAACGGAAGACTCAATCAAGCCAATGTTTTGTATACATAATTGTCATATTAAGGAGAAGGGTCTAACCTATTTTTTGTTGGATTATATACCATGGCTTTGTTGATACATATAAATGAAACTTACGTAAAAAAGTGCATTTTTTAGCACTCAATTACACTCAATTTTCTTGAGATCTACTCATTGATTCCTAACCAAAAATAGCTTAGACCCTAGTCCTTGTTATAGCAATTATGTATATAATACATTGGCTTGATTGAATTATTCGTTTTTCTTAAACTTAGATTGGAATATGAGTAGAACTGTTCTAATAATTTTTAGTCGTTTTAGTTATATTTTTTTATTTCATGAAAATATTTGCTTCCGCTCGTTCAAAACTTTGACTAAATCGACAGCGTGTAGAGAATATAAGCGGAATCAAATATTTTTATGAAATAAAAAATATATAAAATATATACAGGTGTCCCACCACAGAGCGTAATAACAGTTGAAAACATAGTATATTTGGACAAAAGTTGTTTGAATCTTTCTTGGGGTTGTTTTAAAAATGTTTTTAAAAATGACGCACTTCCGATTATACTGGAAATTGACACTAACTTCGTTATTTTAAATACAATACCCTATAAATTTTTATCTTGGATTCCTTGTTTAATTTAAGCATCACTTTATGTACCATTTGTGACACTTTGAACCATTTTCAAGTAAATCAAGATTTAAAGAAAATATATGGCTGTGCAAAGATCGCCATTATTCTAAATATTTGGAACACAAACATATTTAGAGAAGAGCGGTTTTACACTTTCATTTAAGATATAACAATTTATCGCTTAGACCTGATCATCTTATCAAATTTGATAATTTCTCTTTTGATAGGAGCCTTAAACATGAGGAAGTTCAAACCTGAATAATACATTTTTTTAGATGGAACGCTATACTTTTTAATGTGCAACCAAATAGAAATTAAAATGACCTTTCGATTGATGTCAGGTTGTACCCACTTACTGCCAACAGTTTTTGGAAAAAAAGCATTTTTTTGAATTTTGCAAAAATCTACATCATCAAGTTAGCCTTGATTGTTATTATTGATATAAACATGTTTAAAAAAAGTACTAGACTGTAAGTAAAAAATAATAAGTAAATATGATAAATGATTTTTGAAAATTTGAACAAAATTTCTTTCTGACATTATGAATTTATACGAAATTTTTCTCAAATGAAAAACTTCCATGGGAGATTTCTGTAAGAAGAACAATATCAAAATCAGCTAGCTATTTACCAAGGCTAAAACGGATTTGTGATAATAGAAGAAAATACTTTTTTGAGGTAGCTAAAGTTTGAAAAACACAAATCTTGACGTTTAAATATCAGCAAAACATTCAATATCCTAAAATTATCAATAAACAGAGATTTGCATAACATTATCATTCACACTGTGCAATCACAGCAGAAGTCAATGGTTAGAAGTTAATTCCCAGAGATGGAAAAACTCCGATCTCTAGATTTCTCCATTTATTGTGCATAGTTTTGATTTGTCTTGATGTTATCTTATAAACAATAGAATTTAAGCTTCAATTATACTCTTCTTTTGGTGCAATCTTTATAAATATCAATAGTTAGTAGTCACCAAGGTTAATGTGATCATGTAGTTTTTTTACAAATTTCAAACAACTTTTTTTTTCAAAAACTGTTAGTAGTAAGTGGGTACAACCTTACATTAATCGAAACGTAATTTTAAGTACTATGAGATGGTACCACAAAAAATATAGCGTTCCATTTAAGAAAATTGAGTTATCGTAGTTAGAAGTTCTTCCTGTTCAAGACACCCATAAAAAGAGAGTTTTTCAAATTTGATGAGATGTTCAGATCTAAGAGATAGACTGTTATGTTTAAAATAAAGGTGTGAAACCGTACCTCTGTAAATGCTTTTGTGTTCGAGATATTTAGAATACTGGCGATCTCTGCACATCCATATTTTTTCTTGAAATCTTAATTTTCTTGAAAATGATTCACTCAAAGTGTCACATATGGTACATAAAGTGATGCTTAAATTAAACAAGGAATCCAAAAATGTAAAAATATATAGTGTGTTGTATTCAAAACAAAGAAGTTAGTGTCAATTTCCGGTATAATCAGAAGTGCGCCTTTTTTTAAAATATTTTTAAAATAACCCTAAGAAAGATTCATACAAATTTTGTTCAAAACAAATTTTCATATTTCCAACGATTATTACGCTATGGAAGAATTATATATATATAAACGTCCGCCTTAACGCTTGTCCGGATCAAAAAAATCATCAAAAAAATTGTTATTTTGAACACTAGATTTAGATTATCCTAAAATATTCTAATAAAATGAGATTGCCTAATAATTTTTGAGGGCCATTTCTTTTAGTTTCGAGCGCTGTGCGTCATACCCTCATACATAAAAGCATGTTCCCAATTTATTTGATTTTATAAAACTAAATATCGGCGTGAACAACACTCTGGCAATTGACAGATTTTGACACTTTTTTGAATACGTGTAAAATTTTTACTGTCATTGTCATTTTTGATTAGAACAGTATTATCTGTTTTATTTATTTGTTTATTCCAGGTTTTTTATCTTTCCAATATGTGCTGTTGGCTGATTGGAATGTAAGTATGAACATATAACAACTGTTTTTATTTAAATCATTCTTTTTAGGGTACAAAAAATTTTGTGTTTAGTTGTACTGGTTGTGGCCATTATAGCAATAACCTTTATTGTGCTATATGCAAAGAATCTAAATAAAAGCAGTGAAAAATCGGATAGTTAAGAAACAATATTTTATTGTACTGGGTACTTGTAAATGTAATAATAACAGCTGATGCACATAGATACATTTATTTGACATTTATCCACTATAATTACTAATAAGAGAATTATTAGATTGTTGGAAAAGCTTAACGCTATTTAATGAAAATAATGTAAAAATAATACTAAACGCACTAATTTAAAAAAATAGTAATAAAATTATATTTAATAAACGATAAATTTGGTGGAGGCGCCGGGCTAGCCAAATAAAATATTTTTTACATTACGTTTGATATATTGAACAATATTTTTTTAAAGTTAACAACTTTTTTAACATTTTTCACAAAGCGAAAATATTAAAATAAAAAGTTGTAGAAAACAATGATTTTATCTTTTGTGATTATTTACAGGATTTCCGCTTTGTTTCTGCACATTTTTACAAACTAAGTGTAAATAAATTTGTTTTTGTTATTTTTGATAATTTTTCAATGCTAATTATTGGGTTTGTCGAAAAATTTAATTTCTTTCAATTTACATTTATTGTCTACATTCGTTTCGTCACTTTTTTGTGACTTCGTTATGACTAATCTTAACACATTAAAACCTATAATTAACATTTTTGTATTTAATTTTTCTGTTAGGTTTTTTATCTATATTTTTATCAGATTTATTTGTAATCCATCTAAAAGAAATTGTATAAACTTTTGATAATGACATTGAGCTTTACATCGATTAGATCAAGCGATATTACTGCCTAAATCTGGAAATTACAAAGTCGAAAGTTATTACATTATTGTTATTACCATTACTAAGTTTAAGCTTGGCTGTTTTTCAAAATATTCCTCAACCTGAAGAAATCATCAGTTACACAAAAAAAAAATTGTTCGAAGTACAGTCTTTTGTGTTACATTATTGAAAATCATCTTTATATTAACTAATACACTATTTTCATGAGTTTTCAATTTTACTGTTTGTTAATTTCGGTTTAAAACAACTGTATATTCTATTACATTTTGAATGTATCGAAGATGTGTTGTATACAAAAAATCCAAAAATTTTAATCTAAATTAAATAATTTGAATTAAATAGCTGAGACATAAAACAGATTTAATTCAGGCAACTGTATATTACACAACAAATTATTACTTACATTACTTTGCATTTCCAAGAAGATTTGGGAGTACCTGAACTTAAGGATTTGCGCGAGCAGTAGACAGAATTGGAAGTGTTAAGTTTCCTCTAAAAGCACTAAAAAATTAGTGAATTGATATTTTTCTGTTTATTTTTTAAAAAATTTCAACTTTGTTTTTTTTTTTTATTTTTCTTTGCTTGGAAATCTCGACACCTTGACGCGTTTTTATATGTATGAGTTAATGTACCATAGCCTTTAAATATCTTGATAATAACGTAAAAATAAAAACGCGAAAATCGCTAATACCACTTTATTCGTCAGACTACAGGTAATTATATTTTATAGTTACATTTTTCTTAATGGTCGAAAGAATGTTCTTCAATATGCATATATTTTTTCTATTGATTTTGTTGTGGATGATTACAATGTCATTTATTTTTTATACAACTACTGAGTTGGAGTTGTTTATAAGATTAAAAAAAATAAAAATTTCAGAATTGTAAAGATTTTCAGATTATATTAAAATCAACATCTATTGTTCAAATAAACTTTTTCCCTACAGATTTTTTCGTTTGAAGAAATTGAATGATTCTGTTGATGAATTTACTTCTATTGTGCTTTTACGGATATTAACCGCATTAAAAGCAGAAAAAAACACTTTCTGTAAACGCAGTAAAAAGTATTATTATACATCTTGTTATAAAATACATACCATATCTTCCTATATGTCGCAAATTATTTCTTCATTGTAACTGGTAACATAAAAGTAAATAATTTTTCCTATTTGGTTTTATAGTTCATAAAAAAGAACCAAGTCACTGATGAACCAATACCACCTGAATTTGTTTTTATAAATAAAACATAAACAATCAAAAGAATTTTTCTTCATTATTAAAAAAAAATATTTTTAAAATTTTTCTCATGATACACCTGCATACTTAGTAACTAAAACTATTGTTACAATTCCAATTATAAGTAAAACCACAATGCACATAATACAAAGTATGCTGGAAATTTTAAATGTAGGTATAAAATAATAAATATACATTTATGCTTACCATGATAGCGAGCAGCAGCACATAAAAAAATAAAATTATAAAAATGACAGTTACATATAATTAACTTTCAAAAATTTCCTCCCTGACTTGATAAAATTGACATTGTAAAATCTAATATGTTTTTAAAATTATAAGCTTCTTAGATAGTTAAAACAAGTGATACGTTTCCAGATATGTGTCTTTGTTTTAATTTTTTTGTCGGGAAGAATTACGATCTGCCCAGTGTAGCGTGTTTGTTTATTAATATGAAATATCAATTTTGGTGGATGCGCCGGGTCAATCAATTACTTGTATTTTTGAAAAATGAATTAATATTAGAATTGATTATATTAAATATTTCTACAAAATAAAATGTTCTGATCACTATCTTTCTGCAATTCCAAAAATACACGCAAATGCGTAATCTTTTTTTTTGTTTTATAAAAATTTGAGCGGAACTCCTTTATACTACTTACACCTAGCAGTTAACATTAAATTAGTAATTCAAAACACATTTTTTCAATTAAAACAATATTTTTATTTTTTCATTTCGATTAGATTAGATAATATCATCAACGTTTAAATAACAATACTCAGATAATATCTTCAAGGTTTAAATAAGTTATAAACGTTTCATCATATTTCTACTGTACAGATCAAAAAATAATAACTATAACTAATATTATCCAAATAACTACAAACAATATACGAAAACCCAATACAAGATATTAAAAATTAAAAATGCGATAGGAAACACAATTCTTGCTTTTCTATCGACATAGATAGCAACTTCCTGAGGAGTCATTGTTTTCCAATTGAATTGTTGATTATTTTCTCCGTCTGGTATAGAAACGGTGCTATCGGCATTACTTATGTCCATGCTTTTATAATTTCCCTAAAACAACAACATAAAACACTCCGGAAAATGATTAAAACAGACTTACATCAAATGAGTTATCAAATTTATTGGAACTTATATCACTTGCTGAGGTCGTTATAATAGAAAGTGTTGATTCGTGTTTTCTCAAATCTTTTCGTGCTTTTTTAGGTAAAAAAGCGCCTTTAATAATATATTTATCTTTATCTTTTTTGAGTTCAACTTTCTTCCTGTAAAAACATTTTTATTAAGTTAACAAAAATTCAATTTCCTTACTTTCTTCTCCATATAACGTTAACAAAAGCAAATTCTGCTAACGATAAAAATATGAAACACATCACTCCCAAAAACCAAACATCACTAGCTTTAACGTATGATACTTTTGGAAGATCTTTGCTTACACCTAAATGAAGAGTGATGAAAGCTACGATTGTTGATGCACCAAGAGTAGCTCTTGGTGGGCCAGCATCAGCTTGTAACCAAAATGTAACCCATGCTGTGAAAACAAGAAGATATGATGGTACAAAAAAATCCAAAAGATAGAAGCCAACATCTCTGTGGAATTTCAGTGTTATACTCAATTCACTAAATCCATCGTCTGTAACATTGAAAACTCTTATTTAACAATAAAAAACATGTTTTTGCTAATTACCAAATGAAGTGTACAATATGTTATTTTTAGTACTGTAAGGTCCGGAATTTTTCCCTTTACTGTATTCAACCTCGTCGACTATAAATTCAGTAAAGTGTAAATTATCAGCAAGTATAAGAGGCGAAGCTTCATGCCAGCTTAAGTTCAAGTTTGCATTGCTGTAAGTCCCTAAAAATTCATTCATGACAGACTAGCGTATGAAAGGATATTATTGTTTACATTCAGTGAAAGTTACACTGCATTTTTGGCTATCGAAAGGAAATTTCTGTAGCTTCATCCAACAATAAAATTTTGCCACAGATTTATAAGAATAAACAACTTGACCTGTTTTATCAATTGACACTTTAATATCTTTAACATCTACTTGAATAATGGAAGTATCATTTGTATCTATCATCAACACGTTAGGTGTCCATATTTGTTCTTTGAGAGATTCGTCACCCAAAATTACTGATCTTTTTGGTGATAGAGTTTCAAAATTGAGCTTTTCATCTTTGTACATTAAATGCATTGTTACGTAAGCTGAAATTTGCTGCAATTAAAATAATATAACTGATTTATCAAGGTGAAAATTATAACTTACTGTTTGTGTAGCTTCTAAATGAGTTAATTCCATTTTGACTTTTACCTCAAAAGGTGTAGTCAAATTAGGTCTAACATTTTTATCATAACGACAAGGATCTGTCAAATATGTTATAAATTTATCATCTGGCAAATCATCCAAGTCCGTTAAGATAGAACAGTTTTGAGTCAAACTAAAACTATATAAAATTATATAAAATTGATTTTGAAGCACGCTAAAAGTTATATCAATTGCTTTTTTCTTAAGAAAAAATAAAAATATCTCACTGTTAGTTATTAATATTTTATCCAAACATATTTTTGTTTTCTCTTTTTTAAGGTCTAAATATGCTAACACAGAAACAACAACAAACTGTTGTCTTTCGAAGTTAATTTTTTTTGTAAATCACTTCCAATTAACATTTCTTTGTAAAATTAACTTTACAGTTCAATTCTATTATAAAGAAAGACTATAAAAAAATAATGTTCTATTAATTAAAATACGAACTGAAAAATTTTTGATTATAAATTCACTAAGACATAAGATTGAATAAACTATAGATTGATTAACAAATAATTCCAACCTTGTTCAATATTTTTCAATTTATCTGTTATCTATTAATTTCAAAGTTTTTTTTGACCCAATTAAATCATAATAGACACTTTAGTCAAAGTCGTCTATAGCAGAAAAAGCAGAAAATTATAAAAATAAATGACTGTTTTTTGATATACAAATATTTTGTTTCTGTAATATAAGATAAAGAAATTATGTTGTTTCTAATAAAAAACATGAAAAAATTTGAATTTGTTATGAAACAAGTTGATAGAATATTTGTTTCAAGCACCTCAATTATTTTTATTCTTGTAGATCTAAATGGAATGGAATGAAATGGAAATATTTGTGATTCCGTTTGGCGCATTTGGAAATTATTTTTATGAAACTCAAAATAAATAGTAGCTGCCCAGGTTTGTTATTTTATTATCAAAGATCTTAGAAAAACCTAAAGAATTTTATCTACTCATAAAACATTAAATTTTTTGGCACCATGAATTTTGAGGATGAATTTTATACAATTATAGATAAGCGGTTATTCGTTAAAATCTTAGTACTAAATTTTATTATTACAATTATTAAAAGCTTGCATAGATTTCTTCTCCATGAATAATAATACTGACCTATATGTAATCCCGTAACACTTTCCAAAAATTACCAAAACCAGTAAAAAATACTTAAATCGTATCATTTCACTTATTATAATCACAAAGATAATAAATTGCACTAATCCTCTCAAAATCTCTTTATCCCATCAGGTTTGAGACTGTCTGATTGATTTTTGGTTTACAGTTTTTATCAGCAGCCTATCAAAATAAAATCAGTGTTAACTAATTATCTATCATCTAGGATAAGCATATATATTGAAAAATTCCAATCAAAGAATAGAGGGGATGAGATTTAAACAACCTTTAAATCTCACTTATAAAGATACATTACTGAGACAACAACAATAAGTGCTTCAGTTTACAAATCTTCCCAATTTATATTTTCAACAGAAATAAAATATAAACACTCAACAATACCAATGAGCTTGACATGAATTAGACTGAGCAATATCACTGCGTAAATTTGAAAATTTAAGAAAAATTGAATTTTGAAAATTGATTGAATTATTCTTAATTATATTAACAAATATTTAAAATTAGCACTCAATTATTTGATAATGACGTCCCTCTGACACATTTTAAGCAAGTCAAAAATATTTCGTTGAAAAAATAAGAATATTAAACAAGAACAATCGATGTTAATTACAAGTACCAACATAAGGCATTACGCATTTTGATATGCGGTTAGATCAACAGCTACAAACACAAATAAGCTATCGCCTAATAAAAGCTAATCCGTTATCAAAAAAATTTTCCAAGATTTTCAAGTAGAATAAATACTTAAATGCAGATTTTTTTATTTCATCTTAGAAATTAACTACTTTAAAAATTTTTAGAATAGTACAAAAGACTTTTTTATCGTTAAGAAGTTAATAAATAACGAAACAAAAAAAGAAGAATCAATATAAATTTTCAGCTTTAGGATTTTTCTGGCACATAATGATAATAATTCAGCAATGCATAATTTACGCAGTTTTTTAAATTTAAAAACTTTTATTTTGGTTTGGATATTTATAATAAATTATAGAAAGCACCCATATATCCCAGATAATCAAAAATCTTAATTCACTACTCGTCACAAGTGCATATTATGATATGTATCGTTAGATAAAATACTAAAGTAAACATTAAATTTAAAAACAATAAAATAACTCTCTATCAAAACAATACAAAATTGAAATAACCAAGGAATCTTTATCAGATAAAAATATTATACCGAAATTTCTATAAATTTTACGGGAAACATGATATGGATCTAATAAGATTCATTATCTTATAGATGGTAATAATAACATTGCACAACTAGATACCAAAGTGTATAGCTGAATTTTTCAAGGATCTCTTTCCTGGAAGGTAAAAGAAAAATTTCATAGAAATGCAGTGGTTCAAGGAATGGTTATAGAATACGCTTTTTAGAAAGTCTGATAAATAAAATAATATTCTAACAGTAATAACATTCATTTGGTTTACCTAATCTTCGAAAATAGAAAAACTCTAAAAACTGTAGAATTCGTACAGAAATAAATCAGCAATATTTTTTACAAGAAATTGAAAAAAAGAAATAAGTTACGCCTTGAAATCATTTGTAAACGCAGCCTATAGAACCTCAAACCAGTTCGCCAATTGCAAGTTTAAACCAATCAAATTTATCAAAGAATGTTTTGCCTGTCCAATAGCAGAAGGTGAAGCTGTAAACAAAACCTATGGAAAAAAAAAACAATTTGAAATCTACCAATGGAATGCATTTTTATAAATTGTCACCATGGCTTCATATAGGAAAATTTTTTATTATGACGTTTAGTCAAAATTTGATATAGAGATCAGGTTTTGCTTCAAATTATATGGAAAATGACAACAATAAACGTGATTACGCACGCTTGCCAGCAAATTTAACATTTCTTGTAGTGAATGGCTAAAAATGACATTTCTAGACGGAATTTCGGAAAATTTTATTTAAAAAAGTTGTTTGTAATGTAATTTTATGAACGTATGCAAAATTTGAAAATCCTAGCGTAAAGTTTTTGTCATATAATTCTTTTCTAACAGTATCAAAATTTAACAAACTGGTATAAATGAGTTTATTTTTAAAATATCCATTGTTCCATAATTTTACATACTTTTAATACTGAAAAGTATTATACATCTGAACCTTTTTGAATGAACGTTAAAATAATTAGAAGTTTACACCGTTCATATTAATTTTTTTTATAACGAGATTTAAAAATTCAAAATTATTAAATCTAGAAAAGAATATTTATTATAAAATAGAAAAATAAACTAATTTATACTAATTGAGTAAACTTTGAATTTATAAAAAAAGAATTATTTAACAAAAATGCCTGAAATGTCAACTTCACGCTAGGTTTTTCAAATTTGGCACACATGCATTAAATTACATTAGAAACAACTTTTTAAATTTTTTTTTTTTCAAATTCAGTCTAGAAATTCCAGTCTCAGGCATTCACTGCAAGAAATGTTAAATTTGCTGATAAACGAACGACGCTTAATCAGGTTTGTTATTGTCATTTTTCATTTAATTTGAAGCCAAAACTGATCCCCAACTAATAACTAAACATTATAACAAAAAATTTTCCTATATGGAGCCGATTTTCATGTATATGTAAACAAAAAATAACTGGAGGGAGTGTTTGAATAAAAATTGGCGGCAGTGAATCTGGATATTTGTAAGAAAATTTTACTTATTCCTTGTACTTTTTAGATTTCATTAGATTCCTCAAATTTCTTAGATTTTCTAACTTTCATTGATTCGATTTCGATCTATTGATCAGTCCCCGAGTATTCATTAAAATAAATTAAAAAAAAAACTAAGCATTGTAATACAGATTTATTTTTTGTTTGACAAAAAAAAATTAACACTCGAATATTCAATGATGACGCCTATCTGACACAATTTAAACAAGTCAAGTACATTTAGTTGAGAAAATAAGAATAATCAACAAGAACAATTGGTGATAATTACAAGTACCGACATAAGACATCAGGAATTTTTAATATGTGGCTGCATGCAATTTATGGTATAAGTCACAAAATGCAAATCTTGTAATAACTGCGTTAATCTTTTAAAATGTCGTTCAGTATAAGGCAGCGCTCCTTCTATAGTACTACTCAAACCGACTGGTCTAAAATCTCCATTTTGTAATTCACTGATTAAAATATTCAACACCAACTGAGCTGGTTGGCAATTTCTACTATTCGTATTCCAGTTAGTCGCACATTTGAGTAAACTTTCTTTCTCGTCATTTCTCAAATCTTTAACTGCTTCAGCTAACCCAGTTGTGTCACCTTTTTTTATAATACCTTGAACAATTTTCAAAACTTGTAAAGGTCTATCTAACTTCAACGCTAATTTCAATGCTTTCAATAATTCATCATTTTGTAAATAATTCGCTAACTTTTGTAAGTATAAAGCTTCCTCTTCTTGTTCCTTAATCCTTTGTAACTTCCGTTCTTCAGTTACATCTTTCCATTTAACTAAAAGCGAATCAGAACCACCTGTTATTAATCCAGTTTCATTTTTGCGTATTGCCATTGCCCAAATCCGCCCGTCGTGTTGTTCAAAAGTACCAACACATTCCGATGTTTTAACACTAAATAATTTCATTAAACCATCAGCCCCTGCACTTAAAATCTGCATTCCGTTGCTTATAAAATCGACTTGAAGAACACTCGATTCATGTCCTTCAATTGTTTTCAAGCAGTTCAATTCACTTACAGACCATAATTTGATTGTACAATCGGCTGAAGAAGTTAGGACTACTTGATCGACAGGCGAAAATTTAACACACCAAACTCCACGTTTATGGCCTTTTAAACTTCCAACAAATGTCAAAGAATCCGTCCATAATTTAACAGTTTTATCTTGAGATGCTGTCGCGATTATTTTATCATTTGGAGATACGCTAACGCAATTGATATCTTTCTGATGCGCTACCTCTGTTTTCACACAATTTAGAATTGTATCTTTTTCGACTTTGTCGGGAATTTCCCATAGCTTAAGACATGTGTCTTGACTACCACTGACGAAAAAGTTAGATTTGGTGTTGCTGAATGCCACAGAGCCTACAGAGCCGACATGTCTTAGACCAATTCCAACGCAAGACATTGAAACTCCATCAAATAACCACAAACGAATCTTATTATCCTTACTACCAGAAAGCATAAGATTAGGATTAGATTTATTGGTGGCTAATGACAAGACAATATCAGTATGACCTTTCAATAACTGACAACTCATCGTTGAACAGTTATATAGTTTAATATCCGAAGAATTTGTAGCGACAGCAAAATGACTATCGTTTTTACCAACAAAAGTAATATCTAAAACTTCATCAGAAAACCCAATAAACTGTTTCAGACAAATGAATGATTTTAAATGGTATAAAATTATGTTGTGATCTACTGTGATTACAGCCAGAGTTTGGGTCTGTTCGTCTAATAATAAATTTATAATAGCCAAACCACCGTCTTCTGCTTTGGATACTAAAGAGTTTTGTTGTTTGTATATTTCTTTAGCGTTGATTACATCCCAGACTCTTACTAATCCACTCTCTCCAGCTGAAGCAACATAAATAGACTCAGGATCTGATTTGAAACCTGTTGGTAGTTTAAATTTATTGGGCAATGAAATAATAACTTCCACTGCTTCATACAATGGAATTGTTCTAAGAGCTTTCATTTGATTAAAAAGCCACACAATTATCACTTTATCTCTTCCCGATGTTACGAAGTGTTTGTTATCATTAGCAAAAACTAAAGATGTTACTTTGCTATAGTGAGCATTGTAACCAACTAAAGGTGTCCCTTTAATCAATTCCCAAGAGTAAATCTTCCCATCATCTCCACTACCCAAAACAACAGCTTCTTCTGGATGAAATTTAACAACATTAACTACACCCTGACATCCTTTAAGACTCAAAGTACACATTTGATGATCTAAATCCCAAATTCGTATCCCTCCGTCTGAACCACCGCTAGCTAGTAATTGTCCCTTTAAAGTCAATTTGGCGATTGGTCCTTTGTGGATATATTTCCACATTTTGATAAGTTCTCCTTTTGGATTCCATAGTTTCAATAAACCGCTTTTATGAGAACAAACTATGTTTTCACCGTCTACAGTAAAAGTTTGAATATAATCTGCATCCTCTGTATTTTCTTCGCCGATTGTTTGTACAACTGTGCCGTCTTGAATGTTGAGGAGAGAAATAGAAGAAGAAGTTTGACAATAGAGCGTATCCTTATGCCATTCCACGTTTCCGCCGGTAAAAAAAGCCCCATATTTTGACTCCACTTCAAAACTGTAAAGAAAAATACAACGTAGATTCAGATTTAATATTGGAGAAATAAAAGCATTAAGGTTGATGTACGCTTAATGAGGGTTATTACTAAATTATTATCTACCAAACCTGCAAATGATTGTGTTGAACCTAATAAAAAAAAAACTTAAAATTTCATGCTGGGTTTTAAAATTGTTATCGGTGAAGTTGCATTAACTTTTTTATTTTTTTATGAAATGGAATTGAATTTAAAAGGATGAAGTCAGATAATACATACAAATCTGTTGTAAATCACCAAAAATTTAATGTCATATGCATTGGATTACGATAAGACAATTTAATACGAAATACCAAAATTTTAAGCATAAGAGATGTTAGGAAAATTATGACAGCTAATAAGAAAATGCAAAAAAATGGGTACACGGCCAAATGAGTTACTTATCGATGAAGAAGTCATTTGAAAATGGGTATTTTTAGACAAACCAAAAAATTTTTATTAAACGATCCTTGGATACGCAACCCAACAAACACAAAAAGTAAAAAAGAATTATTACTTTTTAAAGGTAATAAATTGAATTTTTATTGTAATTTGTTTATATCATTGTATGACTAACAACTTTCAGTTTATGGTTTTAATAATTATTTTATCTTAGAAGTTATGTTGACAGCATGTTTTTTTCACATAACCTCAAAACACTTCACTTGAATAATTGTTACATTGCTTAAATTTTTCGCATAACACATCAATTCACCATTAATCAACAATAAACATTCAATGTGGAATTATTGAATTTACTGCAGAATTATGACTATTAGCGAGAATTATAGAACACAGAGAGTTAAATCCACAAAACTTACGCTTCTTTTAATTTAACGTTGCTGGTCATTCTTTAGCACTTTTTATTAAATTGCAAATAACTTAATTATGAGTATAATTGCTCAATTCCAAATCACATTTTTTTATAAAAATAACAATTTAAACTTAACCACAAATAATGTCATAAAAATGACAGAATAACTGTCAAGGTGGACAAACCAACCAAACCCAACTGTCAATTCTACAGTCGATTTATTCTTTATCTATAAAAGAAATTAGAAGTTATTTTAGGAATAGATTTGCAAATCTAAACGAACTTTCTCGGTCCAGGTACGTTTTGAATCCATATCCATAATCGTAAACACGTGTGTTCAAATTTATGTTCCTTTCATTTTGCAATTGGTTAACATTTGACATTTATCCATTTCTTTTTATCTTCCAACTTAAAATATTTTTATCTCATTCTAACACTATGTTTTGGTCTTTGACATTTTACAGCTGGCGGATCGAATTTCGACATAGAAACGTATGTAAACATCATCTTTATAACCACAGAAATTTCCTCATCAAAAATGCAGTCTGAAGATATAGAAATTGAGGTAGGAATTTACAACTCAGTGATTATAACTGTAAGATAAAAAAAACTGTTTGTTTAGCTGCCATCCCCTTGCTTGAATGGTCTCGATTCCGCCCTTCATCAATTAGGAATGTTAGCCTCAAGCACCGAATCAAGAAGAGAATATCTTAAAGAAATTCACAGAAAACCTTATTTAAATATGCTTCGGATTAATACACGATATGTTAGTAATGTATCTATTGGTTTTAGAGTAAGGCCATTGACACCTCATGTTAGATACAAACCATATTCACTTAGGGAAAGACATAGAACTCGATCGGAAAATAATGATAGTGACATAGATACTAGTCTTGTTAAGGCTGTTGTGGATGAAGTAGTTGAAAATTCAGTCGATTTGGCACAGTTAAAAAAAGCAAAATCTTTGGAAAGTATTGTCGCTGAATGTGACAGTAAAACCGATTTACGGAACATTAATATTACAGAAGTAGAAGTTGTTTCAAATTCTATACAAAATCTCAAAGTTGATGAGTGATAATTTATATTCAAATATTAATAATATGATCGAGAATCTGCACTGTCACTGCCTTTTTTTATTGTTTCAACAAGTTATCTCATGATTCATTGTGTACTGAATTATTTATTTTATTTAAATTATTAATTATAGGGTATTTAGGTAGAACAACAAAATTATTGATTATTTTTTATTAAAACAGTAAATTGCCAGTTTTTGTTGTATACCAAAGAAACAGTGAAAAAAGTGTAACAAAGCGACTGAGAATTTAGGTGTATACATCATTAAAATGTTGAATATTTTAACAAATAAATATCCTTTGTTGTAATTTCTATTTAATATATATATAATGAAATAAAGTATTAAAAAATCACTAGCTGCTTAAATTAGCCATTTTATGATATTTTTGGATTGTTGGGGCAAATTCTTTTATGTTTGATTAATTTAACAGCTCTTTCACAATTTTTCTGACAATATGGGCAAAAGTACCCGTTATGTTTCTTTAAATGGAAGATTAACGTTGATTTATATTTATAAGCTTTAGAACAAATGCCACATACATGAGATTCCAAATTACTATGCGCTTTTCCATGCTGTTTCAATCTATTTTTTGTCCTAAAAGCTTTACCACATTCCTTACAGCTAAAGTTAAACTCATTTGAATGCAGAGCTTTATGCCCATCTAAATTACGTTTATCTGAAAAAGATTTATTGCAGTTTTTAAAATCGCAAACAAACGGTCGATCTTTAGTGTGAATTCTTAAATGTCTTTGTAATTTGCTTGGAGCTGTGAAAGAACTACTACAATATTTACATTTATTTCGATCTGTGTGAATTTTTTGGTGATTAGTTAAATCACATTTTGTTGCGTAAGATTTTTTACAAATATCACAGACATAAGGGCGAATTTTTGTATGGACAGCCATATGGGTATTTAGTGTTATCCTCCGTTTAAATTTTTTATCACAATGAGGACATGGGAATAGTTTGGGAGATTCAATTTTTCGGTCAGTTTTGGAAGTTTCTACAAAATTACTAACAAAAGTTGATTCTACTGGATTCGATTCGCGGGCGCTATAGTTTGAGTAATCTAAGCCAGCATTTGTGTAATTTAAATCAGGGAAAGACTCATTTTCCTTATACTGAATCTGTTGGTTTAAGTTTTGTTGGCAGTTATAATTAACAGCACAGGTTTCTTGCGTCTGATAATTTGAAGAGTGTCTCAATACTGTTGATTCTTGATAAAAATCTCCATGGAATTTCTTTATTCCATAATTAGGATTCAAATAATCTAAATTTTCTTGGAGATTTGTGTAAGTACTAGCATTTTCAACAATCTCCAACATTTCATGTTCATTTATTGAACAATTTTCAAGTGGCAAAACTGATTCTTTATATAAATCAATATCGTTACAGTCTAATTGATCCAAAGTCGGTTTAGCAGTCACAATAACACTCATTTTCTGCTGAGTGTAATCAAGAATTGTATCATTACTCCACTCTTGTCGGTTCATTAGAATTGTTTCAAACTTTTGATCCGTAGCGTGACAGATGGTCAGAAATTGATAAAAATCGTTCAGTTTCAATAAACATGTATTACACAATTGCTTCGGTTTGTAGTCATCCTTAAAAATCTAATCTGGGGTTATGGAAGCCTTTTGAAAATTTATCATACCTCCAACTTCAAACATTTTTTTATTTTATCTTCTATATCGCTGTTAGGATTCTTGTTAAATATTAAATGGCACGACTCACTTATTTGACCACAAATTCTGCAAATATTATGATTCCAGTGCATTGTTCTGGGTTTTCATCAACAATATAACCTCAACTTGACCATGTAAAATTATTTTATAAAATAATTAAAGGTTTCATACAGTTAAAATTATTAAATCACAATTCAATAAAAACGATACATTTTTGAGAAGATCCCAATCTTAATACAATTAAATAAATCAATTTAAAACTGACAGACCATAACCTCACTTTATGACAGTAAAAATTTTATTTTATAATTTCAAATACATAATTATTTGAAATCTTCGCTATTAGAATTTCTCCCTGATTTGGCATAAAGTTATCAATATTTCAAATGTATATTTTTAATTTTTATTAACCTTCACTTCGTGGCGGGTAATTCAAACATCAAACTTGTCAAATAATGTTGCTGGAATTAGTAAGAAAATGGTTGAAAAGACGTTTAGGCGTTTATATAACAATCATCCCTGAGTATTTTTTCGAAGCAACAAAAGATGGAACACTTGTGGCTAAAGTTCTGCATCACTATGGTATTATCAGCGATGAAGAAATTCAAAAGATTGAAGAAACACAAGACCCGATGGTAGCATTTGATAATTATTCTAATTTTATCCGAGATTGGTTATATCGCATCGATTTTGAACTTACAGAAAGCGACATAAATGAAATTACTCAAGGTGAATGTTCAACGGCAGCTTCTCTCTTTTACGAACTTTATATGAGATTAGAGAATCAAAGTGGAAATATTCTTCGTCCAAAAACTCTTAAACATACTTTTACAATCGAGAACATAGACGATCAAAAAAATGATATATTCTTTGAAGTTAATCCTTTATGTGAGCCTTTAATCAAACAGTGGGACATAATAAATTGGGGTCGAACACACTTGGAAGCCCTGACAAGAAAGTATGTCGAGTCTAGACAAGAATACAATGCATATCTAGAAAAAAAAAGATCAAAAGAAATAACCAAAATGGAAAAAGCTCAATTAGAGGAAGCTCTTCCTAGTTTAGATTTACAAAAATCTAATTACACCTACGATGAATTAATCATGCTTCAAAAAAAAGTCCTAACAATGGAACCATTTGTTCCTGATAAAAATGAAGCAAAACGAATTATGAAGCAATTCAAACAACGAAATAAACAGCGTGCTGAAAGAGCAGCTTATCGTACTGAACTTCAACATTTACTTCTGAACGAAGTTTGGAGGAAAATCAGTGAATCTGAAGAACAAGAATTTGATAAAACTGTATGCGAAAAACTATTGAAACAATCAAAACATGAAAAGGAAATAGCTGACAAGCTTTTAGAAATCAGAAAGAAAAAAGACACAATTATACAAAATAGGAAGAAACAAGATGAATTGGAAAAGAAACGAAGAGATGAAGAGTTTATTCAAAAACTGATGGAAGATGATTTAGAAGAAAGACTGAAATTTCACGAAGAGCGTATGGCACTCATTGAAGAACATAAACGTCGTTATGCTGAAAAAATGAGGTTGAAAGCTTTAAAACATGAAAAAATTTGTAGAGAAGCGTTGGAAGATATTGTGGATGTAGCGATTATAACAAAACAGTATGAAGATCAATACGGGATTGAACCCGATAAATATTTGAAGCAAACTTGGAAGACTTTGTTTCTTCATGGAAAACCAATTTTCAATTTGATGGAACCAACCAAAGAGCAGCCATTTTATGAAGACGTAACTCAAGAACTGGAGGAAATTTATAGACGAGAAATTGATCGCCAAAACATTTTAAATGATGAAGAATTCAATGATTATATCCATTTCAATAACATCTGGCATCTGGAAGAAGGATTAGAAGAGTTTGTCTTAACAATGAATCTTGGAATGAATTGTGTGGGTTATGTAGTCCATAGAGTTCTTCTAAAAAAATACCCATTACCAATACCTAAAAAACCAGAACTATCACCAGAGATAGAAATTTCAGTTTGTGTGGACTTGAATGATTTAACAAGAATTGACTTCTTGCAGCGTTTATTGGAACTTAGAAATATTAAAGTTATTCGAATGGAAGATGCAACAAATTTTTGTATTCAAGCTTATGAGAGTGAATTGAAGACAGAATATGATGAACCTTTCGAAGAAGAGTATTTAAAAGAGTTAACACCGAAACAAGGAAAAGCAAAAGGCGCTAAAAAAGGTAAAGGTAAAGGAAAAAAAGGCAAAAGTGGAAAGAAAAGCAAAAGTTCAAAAAGCTCAAAAAGTTCTAAAAAAAGTAAAAATAAAAAGAGTAAAAAAGGAAAAAAAGGGAAAAAAGGTAAAGAAGAAGCTGTACAACAAACATTTGAAGAAAAACAAGCACAAACTCCGCGGTTATTCCCATGGGAAAAAATTATATTTTCGAATAAAGCAAAATTGGGAAGAATTGCTAAACAAATTCTTTCGCAAGGAGATCCTCTCAGCGATGCATTACTTGTAGATATGTTTGTGGAATATTTACTTTCATTGGGTGATATCAAAGGCTGGGTGCTGTTAAATTTTCCCAATAACTACCAACAAGTTACTTTGCTAGAACAAGCGCTGAGCGGTAAACCTGTACCTAAAGACTACACTGACAAAAATTTAAACAAAGAAAGTTTGACTAGTGTTGAAGTCGACAAGGAATCAAGCTGTTGTTGTACAGTCTGCAGCGCAGGATCAATTACTGGAGAAACAGTTTCACAATTCGAAGAAGCAAGTAACATATATCTACAAAAAATCGAAGTAGAAATGGGAGAAGCACATTCTGAAGAAAACGAAAATGAAGAAATGACTGCTGTTTCTTCGGAAGAAGTCAGTCATTTTAGTTCGTTTACTGTTACCAATGAGTGGAATTTAAAACCAGAGGATAGAATAGCTCAAATACTTCCAGATTTAAAATATTTGGCCTACTCTTCAGAAGAAGAAAATGAAGGTAGTGAAAAAGAAGAGAAAGTTTGCAGCTGCATTTGCAACTCTCAAAAAGCAGAAGAAGAGAAGCAACTGTTAGAACAGAGTGAAAAAGACGAATATATTAATCCTGAAAGCTGTAGTGAATTAGAACAGAAAACCGAATGTTTTTGTTATCAAGACAATGTAAAAGAAGTAATCGTAGTGCCTGAACAAAAAGAAGAAATAACTCAAACCGATATTTTAGGACTGAAAAAAGATATTGAAGCTATGGATGATCAACCAGTTCAATATGCAATTACTGAGGACGTTAATGAAGAACGACGCCTATCCAGTATAGTTCCAAATCCTCAACCTTTAGAAAAAGAAGAATATTACACAGTTTTAACTGGTTATATTAAAACTATTCAAAAAGAAGAAGAAGATGATTTCGAAAAAGATTATCCGCTTCCTAAATATGAAGAATTGGAAAAGAAAAATGGTTTAGAGAAGTTTTATTGTGATCAAGGCTGTTTCTATCTTCTAGAATACGAAGAAGTCACTTCAGATACTATTAAATGTTTGGCAAAAATGATAATTGGTGACTATAGTTTGCCGTTTAAAAATTCAATAGAACTTTTTGGGGAAAAATACAAAGAAGCTATGCTCGAAGATGCAGGCCACAAAATATCGAAAAAAGGAAAAGGCAAAAAAGGGAAGAAGGATAAAAAAAAGAAAAAATCTAAGAAAAATGATACAAAAGATAAAAAATCTAAAGACAAGAAGAGTAAATCATCAAAAAGTAAGAAAAGTAAATCTTCGAAGTCATCAAAATCTAAAGACAAGAAGAGTAAATCATCAAAAAGTAAAAAAAGTAAATCTTCAAAGTCATCAAAATCAAAAGGTAAGAAAGGAAAGAAAGGCAAAAAAGGTAAAGCTGTAAAAGAAGAACCAAAAGTAATAGAACACGAAGATAGAGAAACTCAAATACCTGTTGTTGAAGAGGCTGAAGAAGAAGAAATAATTGAACCAAGAGCTGGCGAACCAGACTGGGAATATATAAATTTGATTTTACCAGATGAAGTGGAGTTGGCATTAGCAGATCTTTGGGAACAATTTGAACTGAATTATATAGCCAACTTGAAAGAAATATTCTTCAATAAACGAACTTTACTTCAAGAAATTGTTCCATATTTATCAAGAACTAAAGAAATTATGAAAAGATATCTGGACCGACCAGATAGAAAACAGTATTATATGAGGGAATTCCAAAGAACTCTGAATGAATTAGATTTGAATATGCGAAAAGATGAAGCAACAAAATATGAACTATTGTGTAGAACAGATGAATTCAAAGATAAACTTCTTGACATCTGTGATAGTAAAATGAAAGAAAATGAAGAAGAAAGAAGGAATCTTATAAGAGAAAACTGGATCTTCAATCAATTTTATGAAATAACTCGAAATTCTGCTATTGCTTTTCAGTTGGAAATTGACCGAATTATTGACACCCTACAATTTGTATCAGACTATTATACTGCTACTATAACAAAATCAATAAGTGAAGGTTATGAATTTCATAAGGAACTTTTATCTCACCATCTATATGACGAAAGTAAAAGCGAAACTTTCAATAATTTATTCATTGATATAGAAAGTGAAAACAATGAAGATAGTGAATTTCATCAATACATCGAAGACACTAAAAATATGGCTTTAAATTTTGTAGAAAGCTTAAAACCATTAGCTATTAAACCAGTTGAAGCAATGAAGAAAATTTTTGCACCGAAAGAAAAAGAAGCAAAACCGAAAAAGAAACCTAAGATACCTAAAGGAAAAGGCAAAGGTAAAGGAAAACAGAAACCTTTTGAACCTGATGAAGATGTTAAAGAAAACGCTGATAGGATTTTTGAAGAATGGGAGTGTGCAATAAATGGAGAATTTGCTAGAGTTTATTTACATTTGAATACTATCAGAAACGAAGCTTTCAACAGATTCAATGACATTATTATTTGGATTAAAAAAATATTCTCTGATATTTTTGACAGTATTAGAATAAGATATGAAAATGAATCGAATAGTGTTCGAAAGGCTTGTAAATTATTGATGGAATCTATTGAAGAGGAAGTTATTATCTATCCTGAACTTACTTTTGAAGGTGATCAACTAGCTCAAATTGAAATTACTCTATTCCCCGAACCTACGAATCTTGAAGAAGATTCTAAAGAAAGAATATTCGGGTTAGAACAATTAGAGTACATGGTCAAAATTTTATCAAATTTAGCGAAAAGTGGCTTTATGCTTCGAACTACTTTTTTGTTGCTTGTCCAAGACGTATTATATTTAGATGAGATCGACTCTGACAGTGCAAATTTATGGAGAAATATGTCAATTTCAGCGTTAAATACTCTTCTACAGCAGTTATTTGATGATAATGAATACTTGTATTGGAAAGATTTTATAATATGTAATTTAATGATTCCATTTCCAACTAGTGAGGAAATGCTAACTGTTAGAAAACAGTTTAGACAATTCGACACTACATTAACAGAACAAGTCACATGTGAGGAATTTGAAAACGTTAAGTTTTGGTTTGAAGATGATGAAGCAAATGAGGAAGATGAAAGAATCAAATCTATTATATTAAAATTGTATCAAACCGATGAAAATCTTTTTAATTATACTGCAATGCTTTTAGATTTTTGTAAAGATGAAGATCAAATTAAAGGGTTTGCTAAAGCTCTAGAACTGTCTTTAGGAAAACGCATTTGCTATGATGAGTCAGTAGGCTATAAATTTGTAACAGAAATCTTACAAGACAGAATCTTGTTCGAACAACAACAAAAAGAACATGAAGAAGTAATGATTTTAGCTAAAAAAGCAGTAAGTCTTTTGATTGATCAGATTGTTGATACATGTGACGGTCCTGAAGGTTTTTCACTAAAAGAAATCAAAGAATTATCAACTAATAGTATAAAAGATAATAGTAAAACTCCATCGAATGAATCAGAATTGTCTGAAGGGAAAATTATAGCTGAACATAAATTTTCCTACAGGAAAATTGGGTTCGAATCTCGAGATGATACTGAATTATGTTATTTCCTGCCACTCGAACTCATTTTAATTATTATCTCTACTGAAGTGTCATGGAATCTGAAGGTAGAAGATCCAGAAGCTCAAAATTTCAAAGAACAAATTATAGATATTTATGAAGAATGCAGAAATGAAAAATTTAATAATGTTGTTTTGGCTCATGAGTTTTTCCATTGTGAAAAACTAAAAAATCTTTTCAGAACAACAAATAAATTTCTAGCGAAAAATCCTATCAAACTTGTTAAACGGATTTTAGAAGATGATCCTGAGAGTTTAGCAGAACCGGAAGAACTTTTCGGGAATTTTCAATCAAAATTTTCTGTAGAAAATAATGAAATTGGAGTCGGTTATTAAAAATCTTTTATTTCAATATCACATTCGTTTTATCTATACATAAAAATATACATACAGTCAAAATATATCTTCGTTTTCGATTGACTAAACAAGAGGTTGAATAGCAAAAAAAATTAAAGTCTAAAAAAAAAATTAATATAATAATGTACAACAGATTTTTTAATACATGGCATCTGTTCTACACTATAACTTATTGTGTTTTCTGCCTGATAAATGTTAAGAAGATAAAGTTTAATATCTAATAAGTTCTAAAGATATGCCTTATTTAGCTGAAAATATTACGAACGGTGTTTTTGCTTATTTAATGTCATAGAGTTGAAATTAAATTGACAATAAATAAATAAAGTTGACAATAAATTGAACTCACATTTTCTCGACAATTCAGATTAACTCATTTTTTCAAAATAGACCAATCACGTTTGTATTAAACGGAAATTTTTACTAGTGGTATTTCCGTTAAAAATTTCTACCATTTTAAGTTGATAAAATTGTCTACCCAAATACAGCTTGTGGGTACGAAATTAATAAAAAATAAAAAATTTCTTGGATTTTTTTTTAAATGTGACTGATTTAACAAAAATTAATAAGCAGAAATTGTTTGCTGTCAAAGTTGTCAGATTTTATTAAATTACACAATCGGAACTAAGTATTAGTGTCTGTTTATATAATGTTATATAATGATATATTACAAACTGATATTGATAAGCCAAATGTAGAATAAAGTTGGATTACTCTTTTTTAAGGTTTGTGTCGTTACGATTTTCTTACCAGATATCATTCGAGCATTAATTCATATTCTTAAGTTTTTCTTCCAAAAACGTACTAATTTAATCAATAACTAATTAATATAACACTTTTGAAACGCACTAAATAACATTTCCGGAAAAAAATAATGCTCTTATGATATTACAAGTAAAAACACCTTTCGCAAAAAAGAGATATAACAAGAAAGAATACAGAAACTTCACAGCCACATAATCGCAACAATATCTAACGATAAAATATAGATAGGTAGGCCTAAAATTAAGTAAATAAAATTAGCAAAATGAGATTTACTCCTCTAAGAATGTAACTTGGTACTTTTGGCACCTACTCTATCTCTAAAAAATCTCACTCGTTAGATTATTCATGTATTATTTTAAAAGGGCATTTATATTTATTATAACATTAAAATCTTAATCAAAATTTCCACCCAATTATTGAAACAGAGGGTTGCAATAAGAATAAACACAATAAAAATAAACTGGAAGACTTTTCTTCCAAAACAAAATTGGTCCTACTTAAAGTTGCTAAAAGCTATTTGTACCGCTTGCGTGTGACTAGAGTCAATAAAAATGGTTTACAATAAAGGACCTATATTGAAAAGAAGGAAATTAGAGTTTGTTAATATACAAATACGAGAATGCATCGAAAAACTGTGACTAAAAAATTAAAAATTTTACTGATAAAAAAAACATTTTTATTTGACAAAACAGAAAAACATTTGAATTTGCTGGTTAATTCTTTTTTTAAAAAATAAAATTCTATTTTTAATGTCATTTACAAGAGTGTAGTATGCACACGAAAATTTTATTAAAAAAAAAATCGCGTTTCGTTAGCGTCTTTTACTGGAAATGCTGAAAGTTAGAAATCTTCACGTTCTGGATGCAATTTTCCATTCAATCAATGTCATATTCAATAAATGTAAAGCAATGAGAAAACCACCTTCGCTAAAATAGGATCATCGCAATTTATTTAGATTTATCAAACCCGTACACCAACCATTGTTTGCGCAAGAGCTAAGCCTCAATCTGCTTACCGACTCAGGGGCTGATACCACGACTACTAAAAAGCGTGGAGGTGGAGGTATACAGCTGTAGCTGAAGGGTATACACGAGAAACCGTGCAGAATAAAACAAATAATGTAGATCAGGTACTAGAAGATGGAAGTTTAACAGTGTAGTACAAGTCAAAAAAAACTGTAAGCCTAACTTCGAACACAAAAGTTTTCAGCGATTTTCCCGATCTTATAAATAGTAAGTTCAAAATATAATAATAACTCATAATGAAAATAATTTGCCATTGTTTCCTCCCTATACTTTATATCTGTCATGATTTTGACAAGGGAATATGACTGATTATCCCCAGTTGAAAAACACTTGAAAAAAAACTTCATTTTTAGAGCTCTCAAATGCTTTAGAAAGGATGGACGCGAAATCTGATTTAATGGCAAGTTGTTTGATTCCATCCTGTAAATTGCTTTTTTTTTCTTTTCCTAAGTCATAATTTGATTGTCTTTTTCTTAAACATTGATTGAACTTTTGCTAAATTTTTCTGAAAATTTATTCAAATCATCATGAAATTATATATTGCTAAATGCAAAAAAATAAGATTGGCCGTTTCTGATTGCACTGCAACTGGTAAAAAAAATGTTAATCTGTGTATTAACAAACTCTGTGCTATCGCAGCAGGGTGGAATGTTTGTGTACAAAGTTTAATTATGCTATTATCACTTTTATAATATCATACAAGTCCTTCGATGTCAAAGACTCACGGAAATTAAGAATTATGAATATCTACTAAAATAAAAAGGAACTCTTCTAAGTACAGTGTATAATTTAAAAACTTTTAAACAAATACTCTAAAAAAGTAGATAAATAGCTTCATCACCTTGGCGCATCGAGACCAACGAGAAACCAAGTATAAAGTAAATTTTGCTTACTTTGTATTATTTTATATTCTAAGCTGTTGAGTCCGTCTTTATCGAACCGTTTCGGTCCTTGTTTCAACACATCATATCTAAAGAAATAACATCAAACTGTAAAGAAAATAATACTTTTTCAATACTTACCTATTGGGACTTGGTTTATCTTTTTTGTGCGTTAACATTGTATATCGCGCTATTGTCAACGGATACCTTGAAATGTACAAATTGTGATATCTTATTCTATTCGACATATCATCGTCTTCTCCACCCCAACCCCAGAAAGAATTTGAAAATCCATTCAACAATTCGAAATGTTCTCTGTTAATGGCAGAAACTCCCCCAAAAATCGCTGGATACGGCAATCTAAGAAAAGAGATTTTATTGTGTGAAAATAACTAAAGAGCTAACAAACTTGTATTTGAAAATATCAACAGCTACACTCATATGTCTTGGCTGTCCTGGGGGACAAGTATACAAATTCCTGTCGTCTTCAGGCAGAAGATCAATATCATGAAAAATAAAACAATCGTAATTTCGAATTTTCAAAGCTTCTTTAAAGCCGACATTCATTAACATAGCTCGGTTGAATGGTCCATCACCTTCTTGTTCAATTATGTAAATAGTATAATCCAATTGCTGTCTTTTTAAAAACGGATGCATGTGTTGTAGAAATAAAAGAAGATGTTCGCCACGACATCTGAAAGGAATTATCAATGCTACACTTTTCAATACGCGGCAATTTTCTGGAGCCCAATGTCCACCTGGTTTTAACCAAGAAAATCTTTTTTCTAATTCTTGAACTGTTGGAACTGGAGATTTCGAAACTTCGACTCTCCCACCTAAAAAAACCGTTTAAAAGAATATTAAAACAAAAAAGGGGAAACTTCAACGTACGTAAATTTGCCGTCACGTCAGGGCAAAGAGGGAGTTGCGTGGTGTTAATATTCTTGGTGAATTCCGCTTCTGGTGTTGAATTTGGAAGAGTTTCCGATGAAGTGTTCAATGGTGGAATTTCAGTTATGTTGAGTGGAAGTGATGAGTTTTTCGTTGAGTTTGTTACCATCAGTTTAGATTTTAAACGGAAATTCGATAAAAGGGGACTGTGCTGTACCAAACGTTCCTGATGAGGCAGTCTAAAAAATAAAGAGACAAATTTATCGTCAGACGCAACGTGTCTGAAATTCTCAAAATCTCTTTTTCTCTTTGAAAGAAACAATATAAATGACCCGATTAAAAAAACGTGAATAATCGTTTAACAAGAATTCTATTCAATACGAGGTATTCCACAAAATTATTAATCCTCTAGAGCTTTTAAGCGACTACTCGACATGAATATATTTGGGAGTCATGAGATATGGAGAAAGTTAAATTGCCAAAGTTTTGTAAAGTTTATGCAGAGTCGGCCTCAATTATTTGTTTCTATTATTAACTTTAAGAGATCAAGTTAATTTGAAAATCTTTGTTTTGTTTATTTCGAATGCAAAAGGATATTAGCTCTAATTGTGAAAGATCAAGATTTGTCTCAACTCTCAGTTATCATATGGAAAATATTATTGTTGCCCCTTTCAAAAATTATTCCAAAGATTTATCGAGTTAAAAAAAATGCTTATTTGAATCAAATCCGTAGGTACTATCAAGTCTTCCGAAATGAAAGTGGATCACTATCTTAAGTCTTCCCCAAATCCAATTAGTAGTAAAAGAAATGAAATTGAAGAATTTCTCTATGCAAAAGAGGTATATAGCTTTGAAGTCAAGAAAAGTATTATTCTCCTTTTTACTAGATTATACATTACGTCAAAAAATTCTTCAAATTTTATTGTTCCATTGGACTAAAAATTCTAAGGCACGACGCTTATTCGAGACAGAATGTGAAAAGAAATTGAGTTTGGAAACAATTTTCATTGGACTTAAAATTCACTTTTTGGAGATACTTCATTTCTTTAAAAAAGAGACTGATTATTCATTTTTATTGACACATTAGAGTTTTTTTTAGTTGATAAAAAAAACATATGGTTTTAGAAATTAAGAGAATATAACTACAGAAATGAAAATTTTCTTGACATAATATTTTGAGCGAGCCATCCTGTGAGGAAAATTCAATTTTCTTTCTTTTCTTTCGGTCCAAAATGATCAGGAAGACTTTATTATTATGTTTTTTTATGTATCTCACGTAACAATAAATTTCTAAAAAATTTTTTTTATTTTTAGAAGAACTTTTATCATAAATAGATATTATATTATATAAAGACACTCATTAATCTAATTTACTGCAAAGGAAATAAAAATTCCATATCTATACATTCTGTTTTAGAAAATAAATCAATCCAAACGTTGTCAAAATTATCCAAAAAAAAATAAAAAAATAAAAAAATAATTCATAGTAGTTTTCACATTCCATTTCTTAATTTTCAATTTTTTTCTTAATAGAATAAATATATGTCCATTATTTACAATTTCAACAACCAAATATAATTTTTAATTCAATTTCAAGCAAATAGAAATATCACATGCTTTCGCCCTCCTCTTAATCGTTAATCGACCAATCGTCTTAATCCACCAATAAGAGCAAACACCAGTGTGTTTTTAAGTGAACAAAAAACTGGCAAATTTATCTATTTAGAGATAAAGATAGCGCCAATCATCCAATAAAAACAAACCATCAGTCGGAGATACACGAATCACATTATTATTTTCAAAGACCAAAAAAAAGTTAAAACCTGTTCATAGGAAAAGATATAAGCGCAGCCAATCGTTGAATAAAAACCAATCCACCATTTTCAGTATCAAATTATAATCGATATATCTAGGTTTTATCAAATTATCGAATCAAATAAATCCCATTCTTATTGTTAGAGTGACGACGCAGCATTCAAATGTGAAATTTACGTACTGTCCAACTCATTTTTCAATAAATAGAATTTTTGATAACTTTCAAAGTTTTTGTTTTATGTTATGAATGCACATACGGGAAATAAATAAACTCGATTCAGTTTTTGCAATTTTTAATCTACTTTTTATGGCTTTAATGAAAAATCATAAAATTCAGTATTTAAAAATACTCATTTTCCTATAACTTGCTATGTTTCTACAAAAAATTAAATAAATGTTATCTGCAATGCATTGAAAAAACCTACCACTAATTAAAACAATCTTCTTAAACAAACAAAAATGTTTTATTTGAAGTGAGTTTATTGTGTAATTTTAATTAGCAATCAAAATTAACCGTATTTAATTTTTCATAGGTACTTTATACCTAAAGGTTAACCAAATTTTTATTAAAGTAAATATAAGTGGTCAAAATATATAATTTTTAACATTATTGTAAAAAAGCAAAGCATTTTCATTTATTTTATTCTCTTAACATTTTATCTAGAAGCTCATCACCGTCAATTTTAACAAAAGCAGACTAGAGATTGCATTGTTTGCAGTGCCAACTTGGCAAGACGTTTATCTATTTGTTTGTCTACTGATACTTAGAAAAAGCAGTAACTATAAATTAGTGCATTGTTGATTGCATACTTAGTGAACATAAAAGGTGAAAAATAAACTAAGGTAAGAGAGCAAGCAAGCATCAGACAATTAACACCTTCAGTATTATTCATTTCAGTCCAGGGACGCACTTGCACTGTGAAATAAATAATCTACAGCGACCCACAGTTAGTTGATAATAAATTCAGAATTCTAAAGTTACTTGTTACTGAAGAACCCCAAAAGAAGTGCAATTGTAGTGTATCCTAATTTCCCCGAAATTATCCCTAATTTACACCTTAAACTTTAGGAAATCCATGAAAATCCTCAAACTTTGACACGATAAAACCGCCATCATAATTATTATCGTTTCTCCATCGATTAACCGTCACATCTTTTACGTAAATCCGTGACAGATTTATGAGTCGCAGATCGAATCTTCAACATGCAATGTTTTAAACATTTTTCGCCCTTCAAAATCGCTTAACCATTCTCATTATCCTCATAAAAAGTATTAAAAAATCCATTAACATTTTCACTTAACCACTCTCGCTAATAGAAGGGGTTGGATTAAATAAAAACATTTTTTTACCTGGTCGCGTTGAAAACAAAGAAGTGTTTAGTCTCTGTTATCGATCCAAAGAGATATTCAAGGGCCAGAAGGATGAGCACCAGGAAGAACAACCCCTTATAGAGGGTGCCTGAGCTGTACCAGCAGGGCATCACCTACCCTTACCTAGTTTGTATGAGGGAAATCATGTTCGGTCTGAAACAAAGAAAATGATTGGTATTTGAGAACGTATTCAAAGAGACAAGGGGTTTGGGATTAGCGGGAATGGAACGAGATTTAACAAACCGACATTTCGCACGTAATCAAATCTTGCAGGAGGAAACAATTTAATTAAAAACCACCAGTTTACTCTCACTCTTTACAACGAGAATTGAATTTCTTGCTGCCATCGAAAGTTTCATTAATTTTGTTCAAAACAACTGAGTGCCTTTACTAAAACATCCAATACATGAATTTAAAACAATTTTTACCTCATATGATTTTAAAAGTTCCGAATTATTTTTAGACAAATTCATTCAACTTTTTGATAGCCAACATTTAAGATTGTCGAAAGAAATCGAATTTTTTGTGACTTGCATAAAATTCAACGTTTTCATTTCTGTCATTTTTGACGTTTATTTGATTTTCTTTTCTTTGTGTCAGAAATCATTGTTTTTTTCAAGTAAATGCCATAAAAATGTTTATGAATTTTACTTTTAATTAGTGCTATTATGTGAGCTCAATTACACGGCTCCGTTCCGGTATATAAATATGGAAATGCGATGTAATATGAAGTAAAAAGTATTACAGTAACTTAAAAATTCTGTACATGAAACATGAAACTTAATCGTACATTTTATATTACTTCCAACATAAAGTTGTAAAAGATTTCTTAGTCAAAAATTAATTAAATTTTAATAAACTGCAAAGTTTGAAAGAACATAAATTATCACAAATTAAGTAAATAATTATAAAATATAAATATAATACTTTCTAGTTTTAGAGATATTTGTAATCATCCAATTAAAATAGAAACCTGTATACATAATAATAAAATATATTACAGGATTAAATAATAATCATTAATTATTCAGCTTCACACGTGAGTTCAAGCAATTTGTAACTGTAATCCAAGATCCCTAATTTAGTTAACGTCACTTCAATTTAACTAAAATAAAGTGGACATGCAAACAAATATTTTTTCATATATTTCTAAAGCTTCCATAAACAGAAGAACAAAATTTTATTTAAAAAAAAAATGATTAAACACAAAATCCTTCTGCAATAATTCATGTTAAAAATTGCGAAAAAAAGCAAAACAGAAAGATAAAAGAAAACAGTTTCTCAGAATTTATGAGCGCGTTATGTAAATTTCTTTGACTTTTTTTAATTGAGATTATTGTCTGCTGACAAAACATTATGCATTAAAGCGAAATTAGAAACTTAAATTAGAATATCAAAAGATAAATGTATCCATAAAATTCATTCACTTACCATATTTCTAGATAAAATCTACTTTAGAACGAAGTATACTAAAAAGTGATATTTTATAAATTAATTAAAGTTCGTTCAACACAATCATTAGCTATGAAAATAAATTTAAAGGATTAGCTTTGCTGTTGCTAGTCACATTCTAAATTTTAAACTGAGGAACAATAACCGTCTTAGAACAATAGCTAATTTTATAACTCATAAAATATACGGGTTGTCCAAAAAAAAAATTCTAAAGCTTACTTCATGTCAATTAATTTCAGAATTCAGACAAGAGCATTAATTTTTGATAAAAAAAATTGAAATTTGTTAATTGTCCTAATAATATTTTTTTTTAAAGAGCCGATTTATGTCATTTGAAACAAATGTGCAAAATAACATCATTTAAATGAAGTCCGTTTTAAAGTTATTGGATTTTTAACCGTTGTTAGTGCGGAATCTTTAACCAACTTCGTAACCAATTTTTTTTTATTTACGTTCAATCAAAGTAGCTTTATAATATTCAACGTTTTAGAACACCGTGTATACACATAATAATTTTTATCACAAGGTCGTGTTATCGGTGTTATCGGCTCGAATCTGACCACAAAACGCATTTAAAACACTTCATTTTGTAAATTAATATTTGTCGAGAATTTCACAATTAAATTAATAGATTTGAAAAATTTATCTACTCGTGCACACTGTTTTTTTAATTTTTTATAAAGTAATAATTAAAGCACTTCTCTGTGGTATTTTTTCTAATTCGTGACACTTCAGTGCTTATATTTGATAGAGCTTTTTTTCTGCAACAAGACAGGGTCTACTACTTTGAAAATACTCTATTTCCTTACAGAAAATTTTATAACAAATAGAACACTATTTGCTGGATTGTATTCCCAATTACTTAACGTTCCGTATTCTAAACGTCCTTAGATACTCTTCATATTTTTATCTTGACACATTGAATCAAGAAGGGAATGCTTTACAAAGACATTTTGTCCATACTCATTATAAAACAATGCATAAGCAAATTCTTTTAAAATTTTATACTTCTTAGTAATAAAGCAATTGCTAAAGCAAGCATATTCGTGCTTTACAAACAAAAACGCCATTTATTTTATTTCCAAAATCTCTTGAAAATTAACCTTGTTGAAACATAAATTATTCACTTTCGCCATTGAATAAAAATGCAAGAGAATTCTTTATAGATATGAATCAATTAACCTTGTGTTCTCCAATTGTCTACGCTCATTAATTTAAGCCTATTTTTCCTCCACACTAAAAACAGATTTTACACTTGAAAAAATACTCAAGTTCCGCGTGCAAATCAAGCTGCAAACCTCTTACGTGCCACATGCAAACAACCAGCCTCAAAGCCAATTTTCTTTTGTATCCTAATAATTGGAAAAGCTATACTCAACCAACAGACGTAATATAAATTCATAATATTCAAGTATGAGAAATGACAAAACTGAATCAAAAAATATGATCATTAAGCATTCAAAAAAAATGCATGAATCGACAAAATCTTTATTCTGAACAAGAGAAAGTAATCTGGATTCATTCACTCATTGTGCGTAGCTCTTAATCGAATAGTAATTCCTAATGCGATTAACACGAATACGAATGTATAATCTCATCTTATTATTTCAATGATTCAGAGTTGTTTGTTGACGATTTTAGTTGAGAATTCTCTCAAATGTGAACAGATGTCGTCTCTACTCAATTAAGTAGGGTTAAAAGCGGACTCATTTAAAATAAAATGTTGTTGCAATGAAGAGAATTTGTGTTTTGAGAGAGTTTTCGTGATGACAATTTCATTTAACTAAATTTCCAGAATTCGACAACCGATTTAATGTATTTATGGTTTGTAGAAAACACAAAGATGCTTCATTCTAAAACCAGTTTGCTTATAAAATTTTTCATCTTATATAATACCTTATTTTACTGAGGTTGTTGTTTAGAACGCTTTGAGATTACATTATTCAAACGCTATTGTAGGCTTTTAAAACAAACTCTAATTTGTTTTCGTATTTCCAAGCACTTTCGTAAGAATAAGAAAACAAATTTGTGAACAGCTTGAAAATTTTAATGTTCACGTAATCGTAATAACAATTTTTCTGTCGAAAAATTTTGTATTTCAGAGAATTACACAACTCATGCTTTTTAAGCCGACAGTCACAGGATTGAAACTTTTTTTTTAATTTTAATCACAGAGAAATTTTTATTAAACATTTATAGGTAGGTAATGTTTTATTATTCATTTGTAACTCAATACGTCACCTGTTTCTACCATAAATATATTATTGACCAATCCCAATCAATTTCCCTTGATCGAAAAAAGTTATTGCTTTTATACTTTTATTACCAACCTTTTGAATCTCTTTGATGGTTTGTTTTGAAAATATTATTATCCAATAAAATATAACATTCCAGAATTCTCATCAACATTATTTATACGTTTACGTGAAACCAATTTATCCGAACCCTTTTCCAGACATATTGTACTGTTAATGACAGTTACAGGCAAAATTGCTTTCAGACCAACATTTCATTAATTTTCGACAAAAGTTCACTCAAATAAAAAGAGATAAACGTTTAACTATTAAAAAGATCCAATTCGATTTCACTTGACTGTTTGTTATTGTCTTTATTCACAACAGTATCGATGTAATTAACTCTTTTGGTAGATAACACAAAGCAAACTAAACATTTGTCTATCCGAAATGCCACAATTATCTACAAATGAATAAATCAACTATGAATAGTCATAGCTATTAACTAACGTTTGAAATTATTTTTACTAAAATAACATAAATTTTCAAATACAGAAAATAAGATAATTATCGTTTATAAAAATTTCATAAGATGTACAACGATACTTCCGATAATAAATGAGACATTTGTCCTCAATAAAAGCGCACTATTCGATCAATACCAATTTTGTAGTGGGCAACCCGTGATTAATAAGTAAGAAGCAACCATCAAACACCACCACCCCTATAACGTATTAAGTAATTGTATTTAACCCCCATTTTAAACACGAAACGCAAGGACGACTTTATCGATTACTTTTTAATCGTAGGAGTAGCTCCATAAACACGGAGACTCTCTATTTTTGTTTGCTGATTATCTCTGCCAGGATGGAGATTCCATTAAATCTTTCAAATTAGCTATGTTTCCTTCAAAAGATGTTAATAATTCATGACATCATTCACCACTCATCCCTTCTTCTATGCTAATAGAGAAATGCTCGATGGCGGTATTGAAATATGAACGTTCGTGCAATGTTCAAAGCTTTTTACTTAATTACAGCATACAATATAATTGTTAATGTTTTAAGAAAAACTGCAGTATATAACACAAAAAATTCAAACAAAAAATTGCCCGGCGCCTCCACCAAACAATAATTGACTTAAATTACGTTCATGTAAGTTTAACTCAACGTTGAAAACAAAACTAGCAAAAAATTACCCATTAAAAAAAACTGAAAATATGCACTTTAAATTTAGCTTTCTATACAGACTTCCATTAGCGTTGAAATTTGGATGAAATGTTCTACATTTAGAAGGAAATTATTAGGAAATGGCGGAAGCAAAATGTGCAAATGTGCTATCAGGCAATGCATACAACACAGACTATTTCAAGCAAAAGAGGTCCACGAGGAGATTGAATATCAAATAGGTTTTCATTGTATATACCTTAAACACTATAAAAAGAAAAATCAGATGAGATAAGATAAGAAGTACGAAATCCAACTTATAAATTAGTATTTACTTTAAACTGCTTTTAAAATATTACAATCAGAAAAATTGCAAGAAATGTGTTTTAAAAAATTGCTTTGAAGTATGAGTTGTTTTGGTTCAAGCTAGAAACATATTCCTCTCAAAATCATGGAATAAACAGTAAGTATGAATATAACCCAGAAAATTTCGCAGAAAATCGTTGAAGCAAGGAATTATTATTCAGCTTCGAATTATATTGAAGAAAAGCAGCTGGTTCTGCCTGTAATTCTATTTTCAAAGATTTTAAAGAATTTTATGAAAAGTTTTTTTAAGTTGAAACAACTGAAGTGTGTAGAAAACGATTTGTTCGCGCTTATCGTCAAAAATATTTTTTGATGAGAAATGCGGATGTGTTTCAAATAATAAGAAAAGTAAGAATCTAAATAAAAGTCAGATTTTATTTCAAGCGTCATCAACTTTTGTTTTATATTTTCTTGGAACAAAATAACAATAAAAAATATTCTAGTCCATAAACTGTCTGAATTGCCGGCACATGTGAAGTCTCAAAGTTCAGAAATCAACTCGCATTTCTGAAGATTGTAAGTACATACTACAGGAAGTTTCAAAAGGACATCAAAGTGTAACTTTAGCTGACGAAGAGAAGAATTACTCGATCTGATAAAATTTGTAGCTATTATTCTGTACGAAAAGTAGTGAATTCTGTTCAAACTCGTGTCTTTATTTTACATAAAAACTGAAAAAATAATAAGAGGATTTGTTCACGAAAGCATAGAAGTTGAAAAAAAGAAAATCACCAATAATAGAAATGTTAATAATGGAGGTAATCAGAAATAAAAGCAGAACATACAGAGCTTTGTATGGAATGTTAAAGAGCAAGGGTTCAATTTATAGAAATGAAATGAAATTACCCCAATTAGGGAAACAGAAAGTTATTCTCGAATATAAATTTCCGTCGAACTAACCGGATTTGCTGTTTGTCATGCCAGAAGTTTACTTTGATCATACCAATTAAATTTCTAGTTACAAAAATATAGAACTGATGAAAAATTAATGCTTCTTGCTTTTACTGCCTTCACATTTTAATTACTCAAATAAGTATCCTAATTTTTAAGCAGAAAGCGTCAACATCAAAGCTTTAATCCACCCTTTCTAAACCAACTCACATCACACCTACGCATCAATAACTCTCTACACCTCTTTAATGCCCAAAATTAAATCGACATAATTCTGGATACATTACTCCCAGATGACAAAAAGAGACCTTTTCCTATTAAAAACCCCTTAAAAGAGTCTCAACCACCGCTTTAGAGCATTTTTATAGACACTTTCAAAAAGTGCGTATTATCTTTTCAGCGATTAAACCAATACGTCTTTTGCAGGGAAATTCATAAAACCTTGAACACTTCCGCACATTAACAGTGCATGCAACTTTTTTTCGTCTTTACCGCATAACCTAATCGATAAATAATCGCGTGTCTTTAATGACAAAGACAGTCACCTACAGGGAAGTTAGGTAACTTTTCAACGTCGAAAACGAACTATTTGGTATGATGTGCGATTTTTAATGGTGATACCGGATGCCACGCACAAAAAGCTTATTTTCAAAGCTATTAAACCGGAGAGAAACGATTGGATATTAGAGGAAACCACCGCAACAGCATCATGACATGACATTTAAAATAAAGACAGAACACCCGACGAAATCTTCTGACATGTGATGAAATTGCTTGTGCACCTGATGCCATTGTCGACATGGATAAATCGAGTTAGTATGTGCTCCCATCACTGATAACAAACACCGCTACTCGCGAAATCTAATTAAAATAAATGCAAAGAAAATTCGAAAAGTAGAAGTACTCCTAAATATAAACTTTTTTATTCAGATGAAACAAATATGAGAAGATAAGATTGAAAAAGCAAAAAACTTAATTTAAATGAAACGCGGTTATGTCTTGTGTTTCAAACAACATAAAAAAACAAAAGTAATTTCTTTTGTGGCTTATAGCAAGAAAAACACTAAATTATTAAAAAACTTTTTTTCTATAGGTTCGATTTTATTTAATCCGGCTTCTCTAGTTAGAGAAAGTTTACGTATTCATAATGAAATGTCAAGGTGCAATTATGGTACATTTTAACAAGTCATAATCCATTTCTACTTTCTACTCTAACTGATGGTTTTAAACATGGATCAAATTGTAGTTATGATGAAAGTTGCTTCAAAATTCACTATAAATTTTATACAATGTCCCACAGCCACAGCAGTAATTGTGAAAAATGGTTTTATCACCAGTCTGTCGCTATAAACACTGTCCATTATTATTAAACCACAACAGTCGAGTCCACGATTTTTCTATCGCGGGTGGAAAAATGACAATCACAAATAAACATATACCTAATTGAAAACTAAGCTAGCCAGTCCATCCATTTTACTCATTTTTCAATTAGAAAAAATTAAAAACTTAACAATAAAAGAAGTTCACATAGACAAGCAAACATTAATAAAATTCAAAAAATTGCATAAACCTACACCTCCTTTAGATCACGGTTCAGAACTACAAGAAGCTTACAAAAAAACTAGCAACGACAGAGAGTATTTGTGAAAGAGCCAAATCTGTTCGGGAAAGCCTTACTGAATATGACCTGAATCATAGAAAACCATCGCTGCGGCTGAATAAATTGAACGAATGAAGACTGGAGTCGTGTCTTATTTTCAGATAAATCCAAGTTTCATATCTGCACAACAATGATCAATATTTGGGTGTTCAGAGGCTGAAGAAACATTATAATAAATTTAGTAACAAATTCGCCCATTAGGTGACAAAGGTATAAAAAAATTATGGGAAAATGTTTACTCAAAGCGCTAAAACATCCTTCAACTTAAGAGACAAACCAGACAGAAATGATTAACTTTTTTGTAAATAAAGTAATGAGTGATCTTAAAAAGTAATAATAAAAAGTGCGACATTTCACAACACATTGTAAAAGTTTCGCTCAGATAAAAATAAAATTTAGCAATTTCCTATTCAGCCAACGAGTTTCCGACTTTAACTTGATGGAGGAGTTATAGACAAATCCTTAGTTTGAGAATAATAAAATTATGATATAGTGAATCAGATCACTTTTCATTCTTTTAGGTCATAAAAAGTATGTCATAACCTTGTTAAAGAACGATTATAATTTCAAATTATTTTTACCCTAACCCAAAAATGTCACTCCGTAGGAAGAATTGACACTGAATCCCCACAAAACATACCCTGAATCGTAAATATTCACAAGAGTTTGAAATATTCAAGTGTCAGTAAACCAACACAATTACTTTTTGTCAGTTTAAATACCCATTCTCATTCCCAACATCCATGATTGATAAAGACATATCACTGAGGGAATATTTAACTTAGGAAAGATCAATCAGAAATTAGAATAAAATGTAAATGTATTATGTAAATTATTGCATAAATTAACCTTTCTTCTCCTAAACAAGCGAAAGCAATCACAAAGTGTTTGGATATTAAATCCTGAAGCTTCAGTGAAAGTTACGCCAATAAAGCGGAATGAAGAAATTTAGTAATACGAAGACTCGTGACTGGTTAGTGACGGGTCATTAATTTAGGCAACGTCTGTTCTGCACTGCACCAATTCCCAAGACTGTAATCAGTGTTTATGGTTAATTCCTCGACGCAAATTTCAAGGAATACTCCTAATTTAATTTTGATATAAGACACTAGTTCATAAATCAAAAATTACGATTTTTTTTTTTAAACGACCAATAGAATTTTCAACCAAATCTTGCAAAAAAGACCGAAAGTAATTTCCCAGATTGAATTGTTATTTATTCAAGTCGACAAACACTTTTCTGATGTGTAAATTGAATAGTACCCTGTCAAAACTCATTGAAAAAAAAAAAAGGAAAGAAATCGTTTGCTGCTTTGTTGCTTTTTATTGCATTCGTTTGTGATTAACTCTTTTTACAAAATGAATAATGAATTGAAATAATTATTTTTTGAAGGGGAGTTAGCAAGAATTGCGTGAAATATTACCCCACTTATCAAAAACCGGATTTGAATGTTGTGAAAAGCAGTTTGGAAAAAAGTTTCGTATGAATCAAGCTGCAGTTATATTTCATGGTAAGTAAACACGCAATTGTACATTTAGCTGTCACGCCAATAGATAATAGCTCGTTACGACTTTAGAGCTGACATTTTTTCCAAGAGCGATAAATAAGCATTCAGTTTTTTATTTTGCAAATTATTTCTTTTGAAGTGATCCTAATAAGCGCAAAGTGATATAAGGGCGCTAATTATGCAACATTCTATTAACATAAACCGGCGTCATAGATTTACTTAGAGAATGCTGGTAGAGAGTAATTCCCCAAACTTCATCTTATTTTACAACATGAAAGGAAGAGTTATTAACGTTTGTAAAGTAACTCATTAAGGATCTTGGAATCTTGAAACGTTTACAAAAAAGATGCAAAATAACAATAACAAAGACAAAATTTCTCAAACTATATCATAAATTTCAAATTATTTATTTTTTTGACAAAAAAGAAGCTAAAATAAATATCTTCTGAATAAAGCTCAGCTTTTATTAAACATTTTTAAAGAGGCTTGCTATGTGTCTATATATTAATATTCTGGAGATTTACGTCTTACGAAATTCCGGGCAAAATTCTCACCTCTTTTGCTCCCTTTTAACGAATAAACTTGCAAAAGCTGTCTGTTCTTTTTTTCAAGATGTTTCACACCTTGAAATCGACAAGTTTATTATGCTTTCTTGGAACACAGACGGAATGATTTAAACCAATTTAGACTTTTTAGAATTTTTCAAAATACCGCTGTTTGTTAGTCAGTTTTTCTATGTTTTTTTTAGTAATTTCAGGGAATTACTACAAGAGAGATTTTTTTTTAGATTGTCGAAAGTTCAAAAAATTATTAAACAAATACAATGGCTGCTGCAAAAATTTCCGGAAAAAGCTGATTATATTATAAAGAATATCCTCTTTTTAATGTTGATACATTTTTTTCACTCAGAAAATATGCATTTTGCAAGATATAACCAAATGCAGAAATAAAGCCAATCTACGCATTGTTACTGAGTTAGCGTACTTACAAAATTGCATACAATAGTATATTATGTTATTAGGAGATAAAGTGAAGCTTTATGTAGCAAGGCTGAAGTTTAACTGCCGAGCTTGCGAGGTTCATATTTCCAGCCGCGCCACATATCGTCACTTTAGCTCCGAATAACATACGCTATATTTTTTTTTAAACGTCGACAAAAATCTAGCATCAATTAAAAATTTGAGTTATTTTAAACTTCGACATCGAGCTTCAGTGATTATTTTAGTTTGCTTTAGGAAAAATTTCTCTGGTGACAACGTATAAACAGTCAGAAAAAAATTATTTGATTGGCTGTACTGCATTTGGTACCTACTTAGTCCAGCAAACTGTACCATAACAATTACGAAAAATTCATTCGATGTTGCGTTGAGAAAAATGTGGAGAATTATTCTGAAAACGTGCTGTTGGCATATTTTTTTCATTTGGAAACTGAAGTGAAAATGAAGAATTCGACCATGTGGTCACATCTTTCCATGATCAAATGACTTTTGAATATTAAGCAGATTCAGGAAACTATGTGCTTATTTAAAACAACAAAATAAGGATATTTTCCTGAAAAATCGCAAGTTCTAACTAAGGAATAAATTGAGCGTTTCTTGTCTGATGCTGATGCTCCAGATAAAATTTATTTGGCAATCAAGGTAAATTATTCTAACAAAATTAATATAGGTAATATTACAGTAATCCTTTTTTGTAGGTTGTTTTGGTAGTCGCTGTATCAGGAGCATATCGTTGCGATGAACTCGTAAATATGAAAATTCAAGACATTGAAGATATGAAGCCTTTATTTTATCAAAAATCCATATTCTAAAACATATAAGAGCTGATCCTTTACAATTGTGGACGAGAAGTTTCTTCAAATTTATAGAAAATAGAAGGATTCGCAATTAATTACGAAATTAAATGCGAAAACGGAAAATGCCAGAACTTCCGCCACACTACTGATAGACGGAGGTGCTGATCTAACATGTCTAAACAAGCATGGCGGATGCAAATTTGATAGAGAAGCTGAAGGCTACAGTGAAGAGTCTAAGGCAAACAAAAAACACACAGCAAGGATGATATTTTCACCACGTACATCTATTGCCAGTGCTTCAGACGAATGCAAAAATGTCTCACCTAGTCCAAGCATTGAAATTACCTCAACAAATCAGAATAAGACCTATACCATAGAAGCTTCGGTTGGAGATATCATAAACATGCCTGGCAAAAGCTGCGGCTTCAATTTTCAAAACGCTACTATCAATAATTGTACTTTTAACTTAACTTTTAATAACTTGGGTGCAAATGATTTTAGCTGTGTATAGGCATCAAAAGTGAGTGTTATTGATACTAACATATAATTTGACACTTTAGCTCCTATCGATGATAACTACTATCATCATTCTCCTATCCTAGCTGCAAAAAATTGCCACTTTGATGACGTTTGAAAAAAAGTATTTACGTATGATTCCCTCTGAATCAAAATTGAATTTTTCAACATTTCATAAACGAAACTATTGAGCAGATTCATGATCTTTCAGAGAGACTTTTTTTTTATTTTAGTTACATCATTCTATGCCACTAACTAGTACTTTACTTGGAAATCTTAGCAACAAGCCTAACAATAGAAACTCTTAGGACAAATTTACAGAAAGTAAATTGAAACATCAATTGAGAATTAACCTCATGACATTTAGATACTTAACATGGCCAAATAAAATAGTTAATGAATCACGACATTCAAATTTGCCAATCAGTAAAGCAATGAAACAAACCGTGATGATTACTAACTGAAAATTTTACATATTAAGTATTTGAGAGCTAAAATCTGGAAGAAAAATAAGGAATACCCAAAATACTGTGAATCTAGGTATCTTCAAACTGAAAAGAAAAAATCGTTGTATGAAGTCTTGAAAGAATCAATTATTCTTGATGAAAAAAGTCCTCATTGACAAAAAAAATTTACAATAAAAGTGTTATTCATTTTCGCTTTCGGAGAAATGGTTCTTTAGTTTAGGTGACAAAAAGCCGAAGAATGCTAGGATGATTTCATCACGGTCCTGGAGAATGTCAATCTAACATTCAAACTTTCATCATGACATACTAGCGGATAGAATATTTTTATCTGATTGCCATCTCTTTATGCAGGAAAAGTTCTTGAATGAAATTTGAATTCATATTTGATTTTCTCTCACTGCAATGTAATTTTTTACGAGAAAGTTGATTCTGTAAAAAAAGCCATTTTTTAATTATAAGCCTCCACATGAAATATGTATATGTAACACTTTCTGGACAAGTGTCAGACCATAAAAAGGTCACAAGCAACATTAGAAACGAAAACACCAAATAATCTCATCAAGATTTAACAACCCCACGAATGAATAATTTACAATTTCTCCCTAACTATCTTTCATTTCCGGCATTTTGCCGACGAAATATAATGAAATTTTTAGCAACTCTAATCAATTTCCTACCAAATTATGTCAAAACCAAAGTAGACCTGCGGTTGAAGTATATTTCAGAACACAAATTTAGATGATGAGTATAAATTACCTCTATTATCTTAAAGTATGAGTAAAATGCGTTCGCAGAGGAAGCGATAAAGATCAAGAGAACCGAATTGCCTTATGCAGTTAAGAGACACTAACTAACACGATAAGTTTCATTTGAAAATGACTTCGACCTTATGTAATTTTGAGCAATTACCAGCGGAAATATAAAGCATGAGGGAAGAAATAGTTTAATCACTTATTACATGAAACGAATTTTGTGAGTATCCTCCTAGTCGAAATTAGATCATTATTTGTTGATTCCTGCCTCATAAAGAAGCTCAACCAGGCATGCAAAATTATAATACACTTGACCAAACCAACACCATCGATCATAAGTGTTCTTAAGTACTGTTAATACCCTCTTCTTCAACTTTTCGAATAAATCATCTCGTAAACGACTTATCGTGTTTATAGCAATTTTAGTTTTATTGTGTTTAATTTGACACGGGTCGATTTTTTGCGAAAGTTGTTTCCTGCTGAATAAGATAATACTCAACATGAAAGAGCCACGATGTTAAAAATTCAAAGCGTTTTGATTCAGCCGTTTTACGACATCGTCCAGTTTCAATTTAAGAGAAGCGTTAATGTTTTGAGAATGTTTTTAAAAACCCAAAGGAAATTTTAAAAATACAAATATTCCAGAATCTATTCTGTGAAATTGTTATGAGGCAGCAATCCAATAGACTTTCCAACACTCATGAATTATTGAATTCTCGGTCAGTTTCAGACGTTACTGAGGTTACAGCTTGAAAATGATATGCGAAATGTAATACGAGAAGCCGAGTTCAATATCAGAAGATGAAGAATTTTACTCTAAGAAAAATCTGATGAGAGGATTTTTCTTGCGAATTTCACGTAGAAATGCAATATGTTTTGGTTCATAGATTTTCTTTCTTGAGATTCACATTGTGAGAATGTCGTTTCGTTTATAGTATCTTCATCTGGATCAAATAAATCAACAGATTTGAAGGGTTCGTGTTATGACGGTGTTGTAGCCTTATGATATCACTACAGGACACACTATATTTGCTAAACATTATTTCAGGCTTTAATAAGAAACACAGCATTTTCAACTTTACGTGAAAATTTCCATTTTGTTCAAGCAGATGCATCTTTCATTATTCATACAAAACAAAGAATGATTTTTGGTCGATATTATCTACCGTGTTTGTTGAAATCAAAAAGAATAAAAGATCTGATAATATATTCTCATTCCGGAAAAAACAGATTAAAACTGCTGTACTATTATCTCTTTCAGCAATTAAAATCTGAAAAAAATGTGAGATTTAAATATTATTTTTACTAGTCAGTAATTCTAATATAACAGAATTAGATCCAGAGAAATTTGACAGGCCGAATTTTAATTTTCAATCAATATTTTCAGTCTCAGTTCCTGAAACTAGACTCACGTTTCACAAACTGTATTTAGTATTTTCCTTTTCAACTCAAATACTGCAACTGTAAACAACAAATTTCCTTCACATCTCAATAGACTGAATTTTTTTGAACGTCAACAGCAAATTATCTATTTCCCATCAGTTATTAATTTGAATTGCTTTTCAGATGAATAAATTCATTTAATGAAGATAGGGATAAAGTATGCGTCAGAATGAAATCCTCTTACATCCCTTATTCACAAATTAATTCCCTTAATGATATTAGTTAAACAAGAGAATAGTGAAATAAAGTTAACATTTGAATAAAACTAATTTCATTCGACTCACTTGCAGTTTTTTCAACAGAAAAACCCTCAACAGTGCTTCAACCTACCAACTCATTTCAAAGGTTTCAAGTTATAAAAAAAGTTACAATCGTCCTGCAAATATGTTACTAGATAAGAAAGAGGCCTTTTCTGAGGTAATTTTTACACATAAATCAACCCCACAAAAAAGACAAACTGTCAAAAGCAAAAAAATAACTGATGTTTCGTACTTCTCTTGAATTTGTAATACATTATTCATAATAATAATTCACATATCCCGAAATCTACTAACTTCCGTAAATTAATACATACAGCCCACCACTTGACCCGTGTCAAACTATAACTAAAATTGCATGCAAATTTTGTTCACTTCCGAACATTATATGAGTTTTGCTTTAGTTTAATCCAAAATGACAGCTATAAACCACAACAACTTGAACTATTAAAAACAAATTTGAAAGGAACTTAAAAACAGGCGGTTTTATGCAACAGTACGTCAGGGACTTATTTTACGTAATAACAAAGTTTTAATCTAAATAGTAAAAAAAAATCAATTTCATTTGGCATTGGTGGTTAATCAGAATTTCTGTTTGGACAGTTCTAAGTTCATAAATCTAGATACTATATCAAAATATTCATTACAAAATTGCGTTTATTAATATTTCATAAAAAATCGAAGTTGAAACTGTAAACTGATAACGCCCATTACAGTGTTGATAAATTACATTTTTAAAAAGTTTGGGAATAAATTATGTAGGTCAGTTGGGTATGTGTTCACCACTGTATAATTAACGACTAACGAACAGTGAAATAGCGTACGTTTATTGTTCATAATGTAATGTACACAAAATATTTACATTATCTAACGACAAATTTCAATTTATGTAAGCAACAAACTAAATGTCGTCGAAACTGCAACCAACATTATCAAATTATGTCAAATATTAATTGTCAGTAGGTTAGTGAACAATATTATCAACTACATGTGTACACTTAAATGCAAATATTCTGTACATGTTATAAAGTGGTAATAAAGCTTCAAGTGTAAACAAAGATCTTATGTTACTGTAAATTTATGTATTCATAGTATAGTAATGATACGTGTTGTCAATTTAAAAAAAATTTTGTTTTTCAAGCAATTAAAGGTAATCAGTTTATCAATTTTTGTAATTTATTCAATGTCGTTTGGAATGGTTATCATATATTACATTTCAAACAATAAGTTATATAAGTTTACAATAAAGACGAAAAATTTAACGCTTCATTTGGAAATTGGACTTTCATTAAGTACATATTGGAGATTTGTTCAACAAATAGGTATAGAAAAACTTATAATAGAAAAAGAAAGATAAATGATCAAAAATTACAAAGAAATTTTATTAATTTTTTAGTCAACGTTTCGAGCCAAAAGATTTACGATGGGGAAAGGTATAACACTAATTTCGATATTTAGAAATTTCTGATTAAAATAAAGCTTCGAACATTTACTCATTTTGTAGCTTGCCTGAGAATTGATTTTGACGACCAATTAAGCCAAACGACTTGTGGCAAAACTGAAAAAGCTAGAAAAATAAAAGATGTTGAAAGGTTTAATTCAATGCAAGTTTCAACTTGATATTCGAAGAAATAACGATGCTACGATCGAAAAAGTTGAAAATCGTTCTGACTTAAAACATTCAATTTTTTCCTAATTTCGAGTTTTCATGTATACTTTTGAACTCTCAAAAACTCCAAATTCACTTAGATTAGAAGTCAATACAAGAGTTTTCTGAGAAGGCCGATTTCAACAATTTTTACTTTTTTGAAAAAAACTTCTGCTAATATCTCAGCTTCAAAATGGAATAGATAGTTCATTTTCTAACTTTTTTAAGGACTATCAGCTATCTTTAGAAATGAGGGCGCTGTGAATTTTGAAAGTTAAGCTTTTTTATTTTTGAATTTTCGGTTCCAGAGTTGGGTTTAGCATCCAATTTCAAGCAAACTGCTTATGATATAAAAAACTAAATGCGTCATATTAATAATAGAAAACATACCCCAATAATACAAAGTCAACAAAATATTTACCTCTTTTCTTTTAGATGGGAAAAACAATCTTAACAATATTATCGTCATTTATCGAAAACATTTTTAAATCTAATCCACTACCTAATTTCCACAAAAATTGTAGATTCTACGTAAGTTTCTTTCGTGGGAAAAATGCAGAAGAAAAAAAAATTCCCAAACCTAAAGTAAAATTATTAACATTTAGAAAATGGCTATTTAGATCTTCAGAATATATACTTTGTTTGGTCAATATTTTTGTGTACTCTGAAGATGCAAATGGACATTTTCGAAACGTTAATAATTAAATTTAAGTTTGAAAAAAAGTTTTTCTTTTGCATTTTTTTATTCCTCCGCGAAAGATAACTTACAAAATATGAAAAAAAAACAAATTTCATTGTAGATATGATATGTTAGAAAATTACACGAAATAAAAACGGTTAGAGCAGGAACACGCTGTCAGTGTCTTACTGTGAACTGGTCTTAGAGGATTTGAAGTAGAAAAAAACTAATAGAAGTACAAACAACCTCTACCAAACTAAAATTGAATTTTGTATTTTTTTTATTCTCAAAAAACTTGGTTGCAAATACTAACAATCACAAAAAAATTCGAAAATTGGCTTCACGACTGTTACAAAATTATGTTTAATTTATTCAAATTAGCTCCAAAATTCAACTATAATATTATTAACAAAAGTAGATAAAAATTAATATTATTGTTCAACAAATAAACGCCAAATATCAATTAACATAAAATAGTTAATATCAGGATCAATAGAATTAATAGACAAAATTATAACAATAAAAGCAAATCAACCAAATGACAAAATATGGAACAAAATTAATAACATATATTCTAGAACAAACGAAACCAATTTCTTAGAAAAACATCGTATGATACGAGAAAGCATAATTTTCCTTCCACCAAATGTAAACAACATTCAATAACATCATAAAACTAGAAAAGAATAATAACCTAATAACATTCTTGTAGTTCTTAAAAAACTAAGCTCTTTGAATAAGCTAAAAGATTGAATCCCGGTCAATTCGAGAGCTTTATAAAACAGCATCGTAAAGCATGATGGTCATCTGGGGCCATAAACCAAGATTAAATCAGCGTCAAGGGTTCACTTAGCGACATATCTACGAAACTTAAGCTTTATGAAACTTAATGTTGTTCTGTATCTTTTTGCATTGTAATTTACTAAATATGAGTTGTGTCCAATCAACTACATTTGACCTGTGTACGGATAAAATTCGATATAAACTCGAAATCGATACAAAACCGCCTATTTTTTCCTTATCTTTTCAATGACTGGAAAATGAAATGTTCCAGCAACAGGAGACACGAGAGAAAACTTTATCGATTAATTGCAAGCAATGCTGCAAGATAATAAAAAAGTCGTTTCATTTTTTTTTTCGAAAGTTAGAACGTTTGAACAGTGGCCAACAAGGGTGTGGTGAATGCGGACATGGAGTTATTTAGAAGTTAGAACTTATCGGAATATTTGGGGAACATTGCATGCCGAAAAAATTCTATCGATTTCAACGAATAATTGCAAATCCATTAAAACTTTAAACATTAATTACTTTTGTTTTCTGTTCAACAATTTATATGAATCATAATTACTGATTTCAATTTAGTATAAAACAAACAGAAAAAGATAAGCGTTGAAAACCTTTACAAACACTTCTTCGAAATATATACTTTGCCACGCAGCTGGACTCTGAGCTATCTGTAGATGAACTCAAAATGCAAGCTGTTGAAACTCTTATTCTCTTTCTCTTCTTCTTTATATTATTCGAAGAGAATTTAATTTACACCAAATCAGCGACCAGAAACATCTATCTTTTCAAAAAATAAATGTGCATTTAGTGTTAATCTAAAATGAGGATATAATAAATGATAGTCATTTCTAAAATTTTTACAAATTCGCTAACCATGTCAGAGTATGAAGCTCGATATGATGAGGCAGTTGGTAATGTGAAATTACAGTTACATAATTTGGTTGAAACAGCAAAGCCACATTGCACTCTAGTCCAAAGTGTTATACTGACAATGCAAATTGTTATAAATTCAAAATAGGTTGGTACAGGCATAACAGTGTAATCTGGATTGGAGGTTTTCTAAATATACATGAAATATGAAAAAATTAGCACCTAGTGGTTTTTTTTAGTTAATGAACTAATACGTAGGAAGCAAGATGTTCGCCAAAAAAATTGTTGTAACCTCTGACCTTCAAATTACTCGTAACGTTAGCGTGATTTAGTTGCGGATTTTTACCACATTCATCGAAATGCTAGAATAAAGGTATAATATGCAAAAATCAACCTTGATTGATTTCTTGCAAATTCGAAAAAATTTTTACTTAATTGTAATTCAGAATAGTTCATTTTTATACCCAAAAAACAGCCTGATTAAATCAAAATGTTGTGTTTTGAACAATGACATTCTAAATAAGCTCAGGTCGAATAATTGTGATAGATATTTGCGTGTTAAAGTGCAAGTAGTCACGCAAAAGCAGGGATGAATTGAAAACAGAAAAAGACAAAATAGTATTCTAGTATGGTTCTAAACCTCAACATTTGTAATTTTGGTTTTCTTCTCCACTTTATAGCAACACCCATAATGAAATTAATTTTGCTTGAATGGCAGCTGGTGGGTGGAATATTAATAAAACAACAGTATTCTAAAACAAACGAGTTGAAAAATCTACAGAGTAGAATTTTAACTCATGTATGTTCAACTACCAGAAGAATTTCTGATGGAATTACAGTTATTTTTTAGATACAGCAATGAACTCGACCTTGATTATATAACCTTGAAAATTTTCTACGTTAATATAATCAAAATTATTGAATATTAGCCAATTTAATCAACTGTTAAATGACAAGTATCTTATCGATTTGATGCGGAACAGAAATCTCAGAAAAACAAAAAAATTTCAATGTACGTTTTGTAAATTACATATTTCAGCGGTCTGTACATATCTATGCCTGATCTTCCTCTGATAATTTCGACTTTACATATTCCTCCTCCTAATTACTAAACGTTTTACTCGAAAACCCAGGATTTATAAAAAAATTACATAAAAATTTAGATGCTGAGTTAATTCATAGAATTTCCGAAACCAAACTGGGATCATCAATTTAAGTGTGAATAAAGTAAATAAGGTACAATTAACAATATTTATTAAAATTTTTCTGTTGTTTGTTTATAATGATATATGGGAAAAAATGAATCGTGTAAGAAAAAAAAAATAACTAACATGACACCTTAATTCACTCCGAATAATGTGCTAAATAAAATTTCAGCACTATTCATGTTCTTTGCAAATTGACCCATTTCTCAGCCAAAACACAAAATCTACCTGTAAAAATTTTGAAGCATAGTCGCGTGCAAACTATCACCTCTGTCGTCAAGGTTCACAATCGTCAACAAATCTCTTTATTACAAAATAAACATATGTTCAATTAAAATGATAAAATCAAATACGCTAATCATAAAATCGATCCTGCTAGAACTTTCAAATTCTAATTACTATTAATATATTTTTTAAATATTAAATTCGCAAAATTAAACTAACCTAATGTTTTATTTTTCTCTTTGATGAGATCCTTTTACCACTTAAAACACATCTCGAAAAAGCACGTTTTTGCACAACGGAGAACAAACCAACATCACCTCAATCGCGAGAAGAAACGTGAAATGTTGAAATCCGGTAGATCGGAAGACGGCTACTTGCACTATCCCCACCACAACAACCAGTTCAACTTAGTCAAGACATACGTTATTGTGAGCAGTTTTTGCTTGTAGGGAATTTTTAATTTGTATGACGATAATAACTTGCTGAAACATGATCTTGACTGAAGCGGATTGGCATTGTGGGAGGAATGATTGGTTCAGCCGAGTGCACTGGACTGGAGGGGTAGTATGGTCGCTGGATTGGGGATGAAACAGGGACGTAATCAGAATTTTTCACTTTTACATCTTTAGATAAAATCAATGTCAAGGCTAGGAAAGTCAAAGAGTGAAAAAATTACATTGAATTTGTAATTTGTTGTTTGCGTTAGCATTTTCTAACCGCACGGAAGTTAAAATTTCAATCGCATGACTAAATGCAATCAATTGTGAAAATTATTATTTCAACATTTAATTAAATATTCTATTAGCGAATCAGCACTATTATTACTATGACATTAGGGGGGCTGGTAATGAAATTAACAATACAGCGTCTTATAAAAATTAATTCGCACTTTGATAAACTCATTTATACCCGCTTTTTTAAACGTGCCAAGTTACGTGTTTTTCGCAATTAAAATTAGAACAAATTTATAAATATCATTATAACAACACCTGTCGTCTGTCAAACATTAATCTAAGTCTCTACCGGGAATACTTCTCGCACAGCTTAGCGCATATAACATTGTCCTATTTATACAAAACGAAAAAAAAACACTGAGTTTTATGAAAATATAAAAATACTAATTAACTCCCACTTTATATTTGTGTTTTATCATTTTTTTGTTTAATAACCAAAATTTTCATCTTTCTTAAAATCAGATAATTCTAATATAAATATAAAATATTAAATTGATGAAGCAAATATTTTTCCAATTCGTTATCTTGAGCATAACTAATATTTGTTCAGTTTTTTATTGTTTTAATATTTAACATTCAAAGCATTAAGTTCCCGTTTTGATGTCATCATTATTTGTCTATTTTATTTTTAATTTGTGGCAAATTTTCCTTGATTACGTTCCTGGCGTACAACAGCTGGCGTCCTCATATCGACGCTAGACAAAGACAGTTTTATCCATCTTTCGAATTTCTATCCCTTTTCACAGAGATCCGCATTCATCTCGGTGCTGGCTACAGGATAGCGTCGTGAAGCGCTTGCGTCATCCTGAGGACATCGCATTGCTTGATTATGGAGGGGAAACCCCCGTTCAACGTGCTTCATTCATTAAGTCAGATAGAAGAGAGATTGTGTTGAGTAAATTTCCAAATTAGAAAATGTAGTTTTTTAGTTTTATTAACTAATTTGAAACTAACTAACAATAAGCTATAGTATTACAATTTGTCATATTCTTAATTTTTGGCGCCGTAATAATTTACACTTATACTAGAATTATATTTAAATGAGTATAATTGTATGCAATTTTAAATTTATTTAATTTAAGCCATGATTAGATCAGATTTGAAGTTTGGTCGAGTTTCGCTAACGAAATCGTCGTCAAAACAAACCTAAAATATTGATAAATTGATATTTAGTCAAAATATTAATTATTCTAGTATACCCAATGATTGTTGAAATTGTCTTTGCTAATTTCCATTGTAGGTTCATCATCATCACCAAAGTCAATCAACTTTTCCTCAACCACATCTTCAGTTTTCTCTTGATTGATGTTATTTTTTTCATTTTCTTTCGTAACAGTTTTCGCAAACTCTTTAGTCGAAGGGAGAATTCTCCATGCTTCGTAAGCTGTACTAAAGGCATGTGCTACAGCTAATGTGACAGTTTCCGCCATTTTTCGTTTGGAACAAATAAAAGCATGGCATTCCATTGTTTCATGTTCGTCTGTCGATATAAAAGAAAAGACTTGACGATGGGTCGGGTCAGTTGAACAATTCGATATTCTGCAATATCAAAATTGAAATAAAAATAAAATTAAATTTACAGTTCAATAAATACCTATATATAGATATTTTTAATAAGTCGTTCCCTTCCAAATCAGTGACGACGATTCCTTTGAGAGAAATTGCTATGTTTACTCTTTGAAGCTTCTTCCTACTCGCTTTCGTTACTTTTATTATATTTTTCACAGCTTCAGCGTTGATATTATCCCCTATCAATTTTTCAACAACAGTGCTTCCTAGAAAAATATTGTTGACATAGATTGTTGATGTTTAATTGGTTGCATACCTAAGTATTTTAATTTAAATGTTATTACATCGTTTTCAGGTTCAATTTCAGCGTGGTCCTGTTCTGCTTCTTTTGCGCTTTGAAGAGCTAATTCTTCAGACAGTTCTGAAACAAAATTTATTCAATTTGAAAAAAGAAACTAAGTTGCAAAAAACTAGAACATGCGATTTTTGTAGGAAGCTTAAGCAAGAGAGGAAATTTTGAAAGTTTATTAGATTATTTCACTAATTAATAGGGAAGAATTCTTACAACGTATTTCTAATTCACTAATTGAGACACATATTTTATTAGAAATAAAGAATTTTATTTTTTATTCAGGAAATTGTTTATGTACATCACATGCAGTAATGATAATTATTTGAAATTTAATTTTTTTAAATTATTTAAATATATTGATTACTATTATAGTACTATTTATTGATATTAAAGTTCAAATAAATGCGCATTTAAATGTCTACAAAATTATGAAACATCTTTTAAATTTATCGTTTATGTTATGATGAACATCACGATAATTGTCTGTACACATTGCGAACAGAATTTACATAATTGTAATATTTTTAAATTCATTGAAAACTAGTTATAATCTGTAAAATCCGACTTTCTTATATTGTCAAACATTAAATTACTCAATTTTTATTAAAAAATCGTATTTCTTAATAGCTCGTCAACATTGCAAGAATTGTAACAATCTGAAGACACTAATGCGTAAACCACAATTGCGTAATTCATTCATGTCGACGCAAAATTTGTGATAATCAAATTATAGTATTTTTAAGCCTCATATTCTACACTTTGACCTCATTACTGCGCACTTAAACTAAATAAGTCTAGACGAAAAAATCAAGTTTTTCGGTCAGTTTCTTCGTAATTTCTTTAATAACCGCTAAGTGAACCGTTTCACAAGTGGAAAGTCAATTTAGCATTAAATAATGGTCTGGTCAACAGGTAGAATTGTTAGTTCCGCGTACAAAAATGACGCAAAGAAAAACACAAAGTCGATGGACTTTTTAGATTATCTGACATTTTCACTCCTTTTAGAGCAGTGATGATGAGTGGAAAGTCGATGTTTTAATTTGTTTATTGAGACCTCTTTTCTTTTTTCTTTAAGTTTAATAATGATAAGACTGAATTACACAGTTCCTTCAAAGTGCAATAATTGGACTCTATGCTGAGGGTTTTGACATTATTTGGAATTGTTTATCTGCGGAAGACTGAGAACGAACGTAATCGGTAAACATGTTTGCTAAAAAATTCATCATGCGTCAGCTTGATTATTCAAATAAGACGAATTATTTGTTAGAGTTGAAGTCAAGGGTACTAACCCCACAATGTTTATTATAATTGTTTGTTTATAAAGGACTTACTTAACCTAACTAAAAATATCTAAATAATTTGTAGAAATCTTTTAATTTAGATCTGTGTTAAATTTAACAATTTTACAATAATTATAACTGTAAGTAATTATGATTTCGATGATTATTCGAGGTTGTTAAACACTAATGTTCTAAAACACATTGCACATAGTGTTTCTATTATAAATAATTACTTATTTTACAAAATTTGGAAACATTACAATTATCATTTTTAGAGTTAAAATAAAAAAACTCTAGCTTTTTTTTATAAAATACTTACAAAATCATTTATTTTTTTAGACTGAAATGCATTTGTTCGTTTATTTTGTGCAGATCATGACTGTTAGATATTTTTGATAAAACTGAATATCATAAATAAACGTAGAAAGTGAAAAAATTCTTTTAGAAAAACTGCATTTATTTATATTCAATGGTATGAAACAGACAGTAAAAGTTAAAAAGCATTAATTAAAGTGCATTGCGTTATGCAACTAATAAAAATTAATTAAATACAAATCTTTGAAAATCACTAACAAATGTTAATTTAATTTAAAACAGCAAAAGGTGAAAATTAATGTAAATATAAGAAACTTTTTCAATCATAAGTAAACATTTCTGTTAATGAAATACATTTTAAATGATATTTTAGATAAAATTCAACACAAGAGGCGTACCATTTATTTATAGTATGTGATCAGTTTTGAAATTTAAAACCTAGAAACATAATTACAGAAATTACAGAAATTGTGTTAATCAATTTTGGAAATTCGGAAGTGTGTATTTAGAAATTGGGCGAACGATTCTTCCATACTTCCGTTAGCCTTCATCCCAGATTATTTCTTTACATTATTGTCATGAATAAAATATGTCGAGTTCTTAGAGTAATATCTTTTATATTTCTTTATAACGTATCATAACTGTTCGATTTTCTCCGAACGTATAATTAAAAACTGATTCAAGATCAGTTTGATCTGAAAACATATCAGTTTGCACTGATGCAATTTTATTCACAAATTACTCTCTTGCTAATACAAAACATAATTACATTGAATCAATTCAACATGAATCCCTCCGAGCTGTAAAAATAATTACATAAATTCTAAAAATACAAAACACAGAAAAAAACAATTCGTACCAAAATAAATCGTTAATTAAATGGAATTTTTTTTCGCAATTAGATATTAACACATGTAATGAAACCCCTGAATTTTTCTGCCTTTCCATTAATCAAGTAAAAGCTCGGAATTCCGTCAAATAACGTTAAAATTGTAACGATTTAATTTTCCTATAATTTACATGAATTAGTAGCAACATAATTAAATAATTTTGAACGAGATAATAAGACATGATAGGTAGATATAGTCGATATTAAAGACATAAGTCATAATTATACCCGGTGAGTATCAAAATTATTAACTTTCTTATCGATGGTATTGCATCAGACAATGCGAACTACATTTTTAGAGCAGTTTTTTCTTTTTTTCACCTGATGTACGGCTGATGCAATATTTCCTTAATTAATTAAAAAACAGATTTTTATTGAATCCGGAGTATTGATAAATTTATAACTCTTTGTTATTATCTTCATTTTTATGCTAGCCTCGAGGTTTGTGTTTCCCATGCATTCGCATACTTTAATTGGTACCAGTCGATAGGTACCACGACGAAGGTACCCAATGAGTTAGAAAATTTCATTAAACAAAAATATGTATAAGGAATTCCGCACTTAACACAATCAATAAAAAAACATTACAATTAAATAAGTCCTCGAAGCATCACAATTCAATTGGAAAAATAAATAATTAATAAAAAATAATTGACTTACTCTGGTGTTTGGAGTTGTTCTTCCAGATACTTTTCAAAAACGACATTTTTATATTTTTTCACAATTTTTTTTTTCAAGAATTTTTGGTAATAATGTGTCTGATGCAGACAAAACTTTCAATATCAAACAACGCGCTTATAAATTCGCGTCTTCACTAATCACAGGCTGATCAGTGAATGTCGACTCGTTTGTTTGATATCAGCCAAACCATGATTCTTCTACTTCGGCAAGACAGTCTTAGTGACGGACGTCTTTGCTCTGAATTACCCAATCTAAATATTGTTTGAATTATTATGAAGAGTCTAATTAATATTATCATATTTGTTGCGTTTATATTTTACAGAAAAAAATTGATAGTTACGCTATAATAATTATAGTCTGCAAATGTGTATGTTATGAGGATTAGTATGTGCCTGGTACAAACAGAAATACGTACAATTATCAAGAAATTATCTTTTTTTATATATTCTGAGAAAGTGGAGAATCATTCAAATTTTATTATTTTTTTTTAAGTACTAATTAAATCAATAAATTTTGAACAGGAAACGGATGTTTAAAACTATAAAGTAATGAATAGAAGTATTTCTTTTTATTCTTAAATGTATTTAAATTGATTGGATTAGGTTAAAAACAAAGATATTTAATTATATCTCGAAAAGGTGACTGGGTTATACTGATCGAAAGTAATTAAAAATGTAATCGTTGTTCATAATTTTTCCAAAATTGATAACACTGCAACTATACCCTGGTAACAAATACTTCACACTATATTGTTTAAGTTCACCGACATTTTTAGAGATAAAAGTATATTATTAATAATCTGTTTGCATGAATTATCAATCTACTCTTTGAAAATATTTTTAGTCTTTACTGTTACAAAATATGTTTTCCAATTGCTGTTTACAACTATCAGTTTAATCAGAAATAAAGTCATGCGCCCGTTTAACCAAACGTGATGTTAAATGTTTTGTCTTATTATTATCAATACACGTTTTATAGACTCAATCGTGTGGTGGTCCGTCCCTGGAAAATTACAAAATTGTCATTTCGCTGAATTGCAGCATATCATTAAACAGAACTGTTATGGTAAAAACCAAATTAATGTTATCAAACAATTGAATTGTTTTGATAGCCAAACTATATTTATATTTTTTACTATTATGAAAAAAAAAAAAACTTGAGCAATTTTGAAATGGCGCCATTTGTATGCGATTCTACTTTACCTATTGAGTTGACCAATGACGTAAGGGGTACGCCATTTTTAGCGTTTTGTATTGAAAGACAGTTCTTGGGGAAGTTGAAATTTGGACGCTTAAATTTTATATAAATTAAATTTATTTATAATTGAAAATAGCGTTTTTAAGTATAAGTGATAAAGGTGTAAACATTAATAAATAATGGGAGAAGAAAAAGGTAAGTTTATGATTGAATAAATCTCGATGTTATGATTGTTGTTATACTAGATGGAAAAAGCAATGAAAGAGAACGCAGTCGGGAACGGGAAAGAGACAGGGACCGGGAAAGAGATAAAGACAGGAGACGCCGCTCCCGATCAAGAGAACATAGAAGACGCTCACGTTCTAGAAGCAGGGACCGCCGCAGAAGAAGCAGATCTGGGTTTGTTCTTGCAAATCTATCATTTCTATATTTCAATGCTTACTTTATTATTCAGGAGTCGCCACAAAAGCCATTCTCGCAGACGTAAGCCATCTTTGTATTGGGATGTGCCTCCACCAGGTTTTGAACACATTACTCCCCTACAGTACAAGGCTATGCAAGCTGCTGGTCAAATTCCTGCGAATATAGTTGCAGATACACCACAAGCTGCTGTGCCTGTAGTAGGATCAACTATCACTAGGCAAGCAAGACGGTTATATGTCGGAAATATACCATTTGGAGTTACCGAAGAAGAAATGATGGAATTTTTCAATCAACAAATGCATTTAAGTGGATTGGCTCAAGCTGCAGGAAATCCTGTATTGGCGTGTCAGATTAATTTGGATAAAAATTTTGCATTTTTGGAATTTAGGTCTATTGACGAAACTACTCAAGCAATGGCTTTTGATGGAATCAACTTTAAAGGTTTGCGAATTTTACGATTGATAAGTTTAATAACAAAAATTTATTATAGGGCAGAGTTTGAAAATCAGAAGGCCTCATGATTATCAACCAATGCCAGGTATGGCTGAAAGTAGTATAAGTGTTCCAGCAGGAGTTATTAGTACAGTTGTGCCGGATTCTCCTCACAAGATCTTTATTGGTGGACTACCAAATTATTTAAACGAAGATCAGGTAAGTAACTTTATTGAAATTGTGAGTGTGCTTTGTTGATTGGAATTAACCATAGTAATTATACGTTTGGGATATTTTTATTAATATTTCATGCGTATAATTATTAAGAGTTGTGTATGAATGGCCGTGTGTAATGATTCCCTTCCCTTTTTCTTAGTTTTAGCTTCTATCACCAGTTACTTCACGCCAAAACAGCAGTTCACAGTCAGTCAGTTGAACTTTTAGCCTTTATTTAAGTTTACAGGCATTCACAGGTTCTGGGAATTATTTTCAGGGCGGTTTTTTTTAATATTCAGTTTATTGTGGTCATTTTGCGCTGTTTCTCTTTCAGCAAAAAGCTCAAAATTATAACGACAAAAATATCAAATTAGGTTTTTTAGATAGGTTTCAGCATATGAAAGTTTAAAAAATTTACAGGATATTACAGGTGAAAAAATACTGGAATAGACAGTCTTTTTTTTTTCTTAAAAATTGGGATTTTATTTTCATTTTATTATAAAAAAAAGTATACAGGATTTTCCATGTACAATTCGTAGAAAATCATCAGATTTATTTTTTACGCTTTACAGGTTCAAGACAAAAAGCGTAATTATAGTGATCGAAAATATCGTTTGTTAAAAATGAATGTCGCTAGTTTTGGCGGATATTCATTTTTTTCAGATGAAAAACATTTCAGCATTTCAGGTGAAAAGGAAAGTCACAGTTTGTTGCTGTAAATGTGTTTTTTTCAGATAAAATATAAAGTTAGATAAAATTGTTTTTTGTGGGAAAGGGGTTGACGTTTTTCAGGTGCTGAATAAAACATATAAAGTAAACGCCGTCAAAAATTGGCACATCGTAATGTATATAAATGTAAAATACCCTAATTGAAAATATTTTTATGCAAACTTTTCTCATGCTTCATTTTACTTTGTTTGCCCTATAGCTAGGGTTTCCATGTCGGTCCCTATAAAGAGCTATGAACACGACTCAAATAAACTTGAACGCCTTGAGGAATATCAGGCAAGTGTCACTATACTTCACAAAGAAACAAATTTTTTGAAACTGAGGTTTTTTTATCTGACTGGCTTGGGGCTTCCAATTATATAAAAAAAATATCGGGTTTAGGTACTATTCAATTTTTTTATATAAAGATTTTCTTATTTTAAAATGCACGTGAAATGTAAGTTATTCCCATGATCTACGTACTCACATTCAATTCCATGTTGGATGTGGGTGCTAAGCCAATTTTTTTCAATTCATCAAATAAATTTTTACGGATTTTGTAGGTCAAAGAACTTTTGATGTCATTTGGACAACTGAGAGCCTTCAATCTTGTAAAAGACACCGCTTTTGGATTGAGCAAAGGTTATGCTTTTGCTGAGTATATTGACATCACAATGACTGATCAGGTGAGTTTTTCCTTTATTCAATTCAAATAAAATTTATGATTGTTTTTCAGGCGATTGCTGGACTGAACGGAATGCAGTTGGGCGACAAACGTCTAATAGTTCAACGAGCAAGTGTTGGCGCTAAAAACGCGACAGTTTTGCCTGCTGTTCAAATTCAGGTTCCGGGTCTAAGTCTCGTTGGCGCTTCAGGACCAGCAACTGAAGTGTTATGCCTGTTGAATATGGTGACTCCTGACGAACTTAAAGATGAAGAAGAGTATGAAGACATACTTGAAGATATCAAAGAAGAATGTAACAAGTATGGGGTTGTAAGAAGTATAGAAATCCCTAGACCTATAGATGGGGTTGAAGTTCCAGGATGTGGAAAGGTGATTTATCAAATTTTATACTATTGTGGTAGTTGACTATCTACTTTTAGGTCTTTGTTGAATTCAACTCAGTTTTGGACTGTCAAAAAGCCCAACAAACCCTTACAGGAAGAAAATTCAGCAACAGAGTTGTGGTTACATCTTATTTTGATCCAGATAAGTACCATAGGAGAGAATTTTAAACGTTTTGTTGCAACTGTTTGTCATGTAATGTATTTTGAGGAAATTAAATCACATAAATAGGCCTCCTTTTTTATTAATGAAATGTAAAAAAATCATGGTGCGACAGTCAGTTCTTTTCCACTATAAGTAACCGGATCAAATAAGAAAATATTATTGATTGGAACTTCCTTATGTGATACGGCTTTCACAACTTCTTGTCCCATTATTCCCCCTAAAATAGCACACACTGGAGGCATGACACCATATAAAAGTTCAAATAAATTATCCATTTGGATATTTGAGAACTGATAAAGTTCAATTATTTCCGAAGCGATATTCTGAAGATTTTTTATATCTGCTTTTGAAGTAGGATCCCTTTCATACTGTCGTCTGAATTGTATCAACGCTAAAAAAAATTCGACATTAAATTCATTTTTGTTAGCAAAATATATACTTACCCAATAAGCATACAAATAAATTATTTGGTCTTGAAATTTTCTTAATGCAATTGATATCCTGCTTAGTATTCGGTAAAATTAATACTTTATTCAAAGGTGGAAATACCATTTTGCCTTCAACTTTGATTGTCTTTTTCTCACCATCACGACTTCGCTTTTGCCCACTCTGAAGTTGGATACGATCTCTAAAAAAAAAATTATAAAAAAAAAAATAAGATAAAAGCAACAACATACTCGTAGTAATTATGTTCTTGAAAATCTGCCACACAAAATGCAAAATATCCAAAAACGTCTCCGTAAATAAATTTAACGTTATGTTCTCTGCAGATATTATCAATTTTTATAATAGATTCAAATTTAATATTTGTTGCGATTACAATATTAAACTGCTTGAAGTATTCTGGAAATTTAGCAGTCACAGGTTCCGTATCAGCGGTTATTTTTACTAGCGGGTTGAGTTCTTGAGCTCTAGGTAGAGCTTGTTCAGCAATCTAAAAGGGAAAATCCAACAAACTAATCAACAAATAAATAATATTTACCTTAGAACCCAATGGTACTTTTTCATGGAGCATAAAATTACAAACGATGTCTCTTTCACTTACAACTCCATCATCTAATATTGTTAGTGAGTTGATACCCACCAATATGATATTTTTTGCAATTTCTGATCCTAAATCTCTAATTCCTATCAATAAAACATTGGCGGCTCTTAATCTGAACAACAAAATCATAGGTTATATGAACTCTACTCATATCTAATACCAACTTTTCTTGAGATTCTATACCCCAAAGTCGTATTTGACGATCGTAAATTTCAGCTTCATCTGTTGATAACTGTTTTTCACTCATTGTTTCGATAATTCACAATAACGGTTCTTTGAATCCTCAAATTGTTTAACTTTCTTTGTGTTGGCATACAGACAACCAAACCAACCAAACATACATCACCCATTCAATCAAAATCTTCAACATAATAAACTTTAAAACACCATGCAATCAATTGCAAATTAGGAGATGTGATAGTTATATTTTGTTAGTAGAGTTGGCTAAAATGAAAATTATAACACCATCTGACTATCTGTAAGAATGGAAAAAACGAATGGAAAATTTTTAATAACAATAATCAAGATTACATTATTATTTCTTGAAAACGTGGTTTTTATAATAGAACTTTTTTTTGATAAAAAATCTTGGGCTTAAATTTTAATTAAACAGAGTTGCCAACTTTGTCCAATTCAAATTTCCCTTTTTTTTAATATTGTACAATTATCTTGAAACTAAAAATACTTTTTTGGGATTTTTAGTCAAGGTTTTTAAGTAATCGTTAAATCAATCAAAATTAAATATGTACTAAAAGCATTTCATGGGACAATGGTCACGGAAATGCCGCCATCTTGTTTACAAACGTCATTACCAGTCATATGTCAACAATGTTCCAAATGTAAATATTGTTAAATATTTAATTTTAAGGGTAACTTTTTTGTTGCCAGTATGGAAATAAATATAGCAATGATGTCAGATCAATTACCTGTAAGTCTATTATCGATTAAATTTTTTGTTTTTTTTTATAATTTGATTTTAGGTAAAATTTGTTGATGTTCAAGAAAAGTACCCCTGTAACGAAGATATTGAGTGTAAATATCTAATTAATAACTATAAAGTCCAGGATGGTGATCGCATCGCCATATTTCAAATGGGCTGGAAGTCTCTACGAAATTATGTCTTGTTTGAATGGGCTGTAGACTGTTGTGCATCTGAAACCAATTCTGTTATTTTTAGCAGTAAGTTGTTGTTTTAAGTAGAGTCCAAAGTGTACTAATGAATTAACTTAGGGTACGACTTGCCTAACACACCAAATGAAAAAAACGATCTTTACCAATTTTGTTATATTAGTGGAGAAAACGTGGTGCAAGGTATAAGCGAACCTTTTCAAATATACTCAGCAGAAAGCAAGCCAACAGTTAATCTAACCGATTCTTTAAAAAACGAAGCTCAGTGTTCACATCTCAAACAATTACTTTCACTCAAAGACAAAGAAATTCTAAAATTAAAAGAAGAAAATGCAATGCTGAAAGAATCGTTAAAAGCATTAGTTGATCAAAGAAAGTTCCAACCAAATAAATCTTACGAAGATGACATTAATGAGCTGAAAGAAGTGACAAATAAGTTGAAAAATGCTTTATTAGGACAACAGAAAGAAATTGATTGTTTGAAAATTGAACTTCGTAGAGATAAGATGGACTATAAAAATTTAATGTTGGAGAAAGTTTTAGCTGAGAAGAAGTTCGAAGCTATTATTAATAAAAAAGAAGCAAATGGCGTTAAACGATTGAATTATTTTGACTTTGACTTAGGAAGCTTACAGCCTCTTCCAAAATTTCCCTTTGATAGTCCAGACATGAAATAAAATATTAATAACGCTTATGTATAGATTACATATTAGAATAAATATTAATGTATATAAAAGATAATTAAATTCAAAAATAAATTATAAAAAAAATACTTTTAGAGATTTTCTTATTCAAGTTATCATGTTGGTAATGATCACGTGATCGTCTGGAATGACAGTTGCTTGATGAATCATTGCCAACACTAATTTTAGCATTGTTACGTATGTCCGTGTTAATTTTTAGTTACATAAACAATATTGTGAATTTTGGTGAAAAATTTTGTTATATTTGTGTTCCGTTCAATAATATTGAAGGTTGACGAAAGATTCGCTGTGTTTGTCAAACCAGGTACGTTGTCAGATGCTTGATTGAAGTTGGTACTTATATGTGAATAATATGATTGATTTCATCATTTAGTTATTCTTTGTGTTAACTGTTGTTTGTTCAAATTTTCAATCCGGTTTCAATGTGATTTTACGCTTTACTCAATGTTTCACAATTTTTTACATTTTCAAAATAGTATGCAAATTACAATATAGTATAGTATTTAATTATCAATTGAGTGAAGCACATTTTAATTTTTAGGTGATCCTTTGATAAATCCTTGTTTGATTGCAATGCAACTCTCCAGCCCATTTCTTTAAGTAATCAAAGTGACTTTGTTATCTGTCAACTGTCAGTCTTTTGGAATTAACTGAAAATGTCTGAAGATGGGTTTTCGGACTGTTTCGACGAACCCAACATGGAAATACAGATCGACACTCTTATGGGCACGTCATTTGATATGCGAGTTAGTGCTACAGACACCATTAGGGAAATTAAACAGAGAATTCAACGTGTTGAAGGTTTGTAAATCATGTTGTTATGTCAAGGTAACAGATAAAATTACTTATGATAAGAGGATATTTTTAAACTTTCTTACTAGAAGACAGTCATAATGTTTGATTTACAATTCATTTACGCTTTAAGTTTTATATTCTGAACTTTATGACAAAGTTGAACTATATCGGAAAAAGTTCAAATGCGTAGATTTCTTTCAATTAGTAATAAATATTATTTGATTTTCACAATCAAAAATTATTTAAAATGTAGATATTCAAATTAACTCAAAGAGGACATTGGCCTGTTCAAAAATTGATGCACATATAGTATATCCACTGTTTATTCATTGGTTTTTCATTCAGTACTTCAAAATTTTTATTTTTCCACAGCTGGGCTCTCTCATATTTTTTATATTTTCGTTAGGACAGTTGCTTACTTGAAATTATTTCCAATTTTTTAGGGATACCGATACACCAGCAAAACCTCATATTCCAATCAAAAGAATTGAAGGATTCGCGTCGTTTGTGTGATGCAGGCATCAAGAATGGTTCAACAATCAAATTAGTAATAGCTATGAAAGGTGGACCGATATCAACAAGACGTTTATCAGTAAGTTGTGAACACCACGTGATGCTTAAGGAATTGAAGGAATTGTTAGAAAACACCAGGTCATTTAAAGTTCCATTTGTTCAAACATTTCAACTCATTTGCTGATAATTTTTTAGGGATGAAATTGGCGACAAATTAGCGCCAGGTTCTAAAGTTTCAGTACTAGTATTTAAAGAAGGGGATATATTAAATTTATTAAGAGTGATTGAAAATGAAGATGGATCTTATTCGCCATACAGTGAAAAACCAATTTCACCTCCAACGAAACCAAGTCGTAAAGAAATGCAAACTGCAATGTTCGAGAAATTAGTTGAAGATACAGATATGATGACGAAAATTTCTAATTTGAGAAAAAAGATGGAAGACGTAAATTTAAAAAGGCAGTTAAGGAGCAATAAAAAAGATGTGGAGGATAAGTGTATTCAAGAGGTAACCATTGAAAAAAATGTGTCGTATAAATTTTTGAACGATTGTTCTAATGATATTTTGGACAATGTTGACTTGAAAATTTTTGAAAAGAATGAAGAAGAAAGTCAATCTGAGTCCGAAGAAGTTGCTTTGAAAGATAAACATAGAATTAAAACTCGTAAGCCTGTTTTTAGTAAGTCTTTGTATAGCGAAAATAAAGGCGCTTTTTCACATACCAAGCATAACTACGCTCGAATACATAAAAAGACGCGCGATTTGCGAAACGGTGAAGGAACTTCTAAAGATTCGGATCTGTGTTTACCCTTGGCAGTGAAGGGTAACACAGTTCATTTGACAAGATTAGTACTATCAGAAGGTGTGGAACGACCTAAAAGCACTGACAGTATCGAATTAGAAGAGAATGCTCAAGATTTGTGGGAAATTCATGAACCAGCATCTGAACGACTGAAACATAGTGCAACTTGTAAATTGGGTTTGTTGAAAAGAAGACAAAATGTTGATTATGGATTTGATACAATGGAAAATCCTTCCAAACAAGATGTAGGAGAATATAATTATGGTGAAGTTTGTTCAGGGAATTTCTTCCATGTGCCTCAATTTGTAAGTTCACCTAGCGCAATACCGCCTCAATATGCACCAAAAGAACGAGAATTATGCGACTATTACTTTAGAAAAAATAATAGGTCGCCTTTATACGGTCGTAAGAGTAAAACTGAAGCGACGGATAAACTCCCACCGATCAAAACTCCTTTTATGAGTGGTTGTTCTAGTATACAACGGTTGAAAAATGAGGAAACAAAAAGTTTAAGTGAAAGTATCTTGTCGGGTCATGATGAAAGTATAGATGAACTTTATGGATATTACAATTTAGGATGTGCAACGGATCTGCTAAGTGAAACAAAGAAAAACGACGTTGACTTGCCCCCTGTGATAAAGAAGAAATCTAGGTGTAGCGAGTGTAATAAACGTCTGAATATTACAAACATTTATGATTGTCGATGTGGAAAAATCTTTTGTTCACAACATAGGTATTCAGAAGTTCATCGTTGTAGCTACGATTATAAAACTGAAGGACGCAGGATTTTGGAACATCAGAATCCGCTTGTTACTGCCGAAAAGATTAACCGAATCTAAGGAAGGTGCCTGGACTATTTACTTTATTTTTTCTTCTTCTCCAAACATGCTGTATTGTCGATATCAACAAAAATATACCGTTTACCATTTTTGCTTCACTATTTCGTGTTTAGATTTGTGTATATTATTTTATCAGGTTAGGGATGGAAGTAAAGTATAATTCATCAGTTACACTATTAACTTCAAAGTTTTCATAAATGCTTTCAATGATCGGATTGTGTCTGCATTATATAAATTCACCTTTTTACGTAGGTTTTTTAATTATTATTTATTGTATCTTTCATTTATAAAGACATGTATTGTCCTAATTAATGGGAATGATACTTTTTATAACAAGTAAAAAAGTTCAAATGTTCCTGAAGCAAGTAATGTTTGAACCGTCCTAAAAAAATAATAACACAAAATTAAAGAAAAATATACATATACTTTGTGATTATACTGTGTTAATATTTTTAATCTATGTACATATTTACTGTAAAATATAACCCCAGTTAGAAACATTTTCTTTAATTATGCAACAGGTTCCTTCCACATTATACAAAAAAAAGGATAAAAAAACGGTAGAAACTTTTATTGAGTACCAAACTTATAATTCACCAAAAATTGTTAAACAGTGATGCTTATAAAAAAAGTAAAAATAGTAAAACATCCTTTTGATTTTATTGTCCCAATTATAATTTTTTACAAAAAAAAATTCACGCTTATTTTAAAACTGAAATTGAATTGATATTCTAAAAATAAAATTTTGTTATTTAATTTTTAAACAAATTTTAACTTCACAAAATACTGTTCAAAATTAATAATTCAATGAGAATTTATAAAAAAAATAACTTCCAATTATTCACTATCTACTAAAAAATCTTCAAACAGCCTTATTAAGTTGTCAATGCCTTCAAGATAATTTCTATCAATCTCATGTCGTTCAGCCGGAAATGCATGAGCAAAATCAATCATTTTAACAGTAGCCCACAATTCAGATTTTTGTTCCGTGCATAATTCATCTAATATGTAAGTATAATTCTGCTTTTTATTTTGCATATCTTTATCATAATCATTTTGGAAGGAATGAGTCCGCTTCAAGGTTCTAATGGACTTTTGCCAAACATTGCTTTTATTATTCGTCTGAACGAAATCGTTAAAATGTTTTAATTTAGTAGGCGAAGTGGGCGTTTTCAAAATTGGTCCTTCCTTAGTCAACTGTCCACTAAAACCCGTGGAAATTTTCTCATTTTCATTATTTAAAACTGCCAAACTTAATGGTCTATATAAACTAGTAGACCGATGTAATTTCAAAACTGGCGGTTTTACTTCATCTTTCATTAATTCTCTCAGCCTTCTTGCATCATAAACCAAAAGTAAAGAGGAAGAATAGAAATGATAATAACGCTGTTTGCGAGCCCACATTTGAATTCTCCATAAAATTGCCAAAAACTGTACAATCAAACTGCGACAGCATGTAGTTTCTGCGTTAAGAAATGTCTTAAGAGCTAAAAAAGAGAAAAATTATCTATTTCAAAATTAATTCCATGCTAACCTTGAGGCACGGTTTCCTTATTAAGAGTCTTGCCGTAATTTTTATCATATTTGCATAGCTGGTTGTTGTGGATGTTATAAACTTGAAATCCTGGAATACAAAATGCCAAATCACGCTTACATTCTTGATATTTCGCCTAGAATTGAAAAATAACGATTATTCATTAAAAAAAACTGTAAGTGTTTACCTCTTCGTTCATTATTTTCTCATAAGTCGCTGTTGGATCCCATGTTCTTCTTCCGATTTTAATGTCCATAACACATGGTTCTTTATAAAACCTCGTCAAGTCTTCCAACACAATACAATCGACATTTTTACCTTTAATTGGAATAGTTAATTTGCCGTAATATTTTGGTACAAACTCCTTCAACTCAATTCTTGTTTTATCAGTTGCATTGTTGAGTTCTTCGTAAAAAGCTATTTCTCTTTCGCCGCATTTTTGTTTAGTGATTGGCTTCAAAACGGTGCCATTATGTTTAATCATACCTTTTGTAGATAATAATTAATCATTTGTTGCTGTGTTGTTAAAAATTTTACCGTATGATTTCCCATTGTATGTATGACCAGCGACTTGATTAGTGAACAACTGCATATTTTCAGGAATTTCTAGATTATCTTCGTCTTGATCTTCTTCTTCAACTGTCTGGACTAACGTCTTAAAGGCACTTTTACATGCGGCATACAATGTTTCTTGTTTATGGATCGGCATAGGTACTACTTCTGATTTTCCCATTTTATCCTTTAATGTAAGTTTTATTATTGATGATTAATCCCAAAGAGGTTTTATCTAGCAAGTCTAAAACCAAAAAACCATAAAACAGAGATATTGATTTGATAAAAACAGCGTTTCATTTCTTTACTTTTACATTTATTTCCAAAAGCAAATAAGATATGCCGAAATAAATTATCAGACGTGAGAAATTAATACTTATTTTATCAGCAACTGATCGAAGTCTAGATTATCAATTATATGATTTAACTAATTAAAACAAGCACCAAGCACGTCTCATCTACTCAATATTTGAATTTGGATCAACGTAAGACTGATTTATCACTAGCAAGTTGATTTTGTAGCAAAATAATCAGTTGAACCAATCACTAGAAAATATGTTAAAATCAATAATTCAGTCTTTTTGTAAAATCGAAAGTAATCTTATTAATAAACACATCAGAAAGTTGAATTCATTATTACTCATTACCCTATTACTGTCCTTAAAAAACGTGTTTTGCTTGTTGAAGAGTCTCAAGTTTCACTTTGCATTTTTTCATCTCAATGCATATAGAAAATTAAGTTTTAAAATTTTTGAAATATACATTGCTCCATTACTACTGATGAATGATAAAAGTTGCAGCAATAGGTTGCTAAACGTCATGTAGATTTTTTAAACTTAGTAACAGAGTATCTTGGCACTTGTAAAATTTTACCTTGACTATATGCCACGTTAGATAAATGAGAACGCACATAAAAACAATATGTAAGCAATAAACATACTAAATAATATTCAGATAGAACAATTAAAATAAATATATTTTTTATGATTCCAGTCATGTCAGTTTCCTAACATATTCAAGAACATGACTAAAACTTTAGGCAGTCTTATTGAATTATATTACCACCAACGAGTGAAAACAGGTGATAATAAAGCCAGAACTTTTCCTCTAGATTTTTAGAATATAAGCAAAACCATAAACTAAAAATATATTGAAAATTGCAGTTTTGATAGCTTTTTTAATTATAATGCACATGTGGTTATCAATGCGTCACAAGGTTGTAGTGACATTTTCCATTGCATTATTGCATATAGTTCATGGGGTCAGAAAATTGCAGAAAATGGACACTTCATTAAAGTGATATGTATCACCATTGTCTTGTCAACTCAAACATCCTCATCAAATCCTTCTCAAACTTTCTAACTTTCACACAATCAATAAACTTATTCCCAGTGAAACTAAAAAAATTGAAGTTTAGCATTCTTTGTTAATTTTAGGTCATGTCAAACCATACAAATAATCCACAACTTGAATGCATGCAAATAAAAAATCCCGCATCATTCCAAGAGTAAGACTGCAACCGTTAGTCTGCACTATTTCAGAGGTCAACAGCACTTCGCGAAAAATTTTAATTATGAAAAGTTGGCGCTGTCAATAACCTTACTTTTTTTGGATTTTTTAAAAAAGATAAATTTGTTATTAAAAATCATTATTTATTGAATTAACCTTCAAGATAACAACAGATGAAAAAAAAATAGGATACGAAAAGCGATCTATTAATGTTTAGACTATGATTCATTTTTTTTCATAAATGAACATCAAACACTATAAGATAAAAAGCATATCATTTTAAGTGATTCTAATGAGATTTTTGTGTCAGAAATTAACAGAAAAACTGGATTAACTAAAAAAATATTTGAACATGTGAGTTGCAGCGGAAATTTTACAATAAATAAGTAAATACGAAAAGATGAATACCTATTCAACTTCAAACCAGAATTTACGTAATTTATAACCAAATTTGCACTGAGAACACTGCACGTTGTTCATTTTACACAAAAGCCGTTGTTGAAAATTGAAATCAACGATCACACAAATACAGTCACTTTGACAATTAAATTTATTTGATGCCGACATTCTATTTATATTAAATGAGACGCATGCGCATAACGATATAAAGATTATCAAAAATAATTGGCCTCAGAGACAACAATTACATTTTTGCGAAAAAAGATATTAACAATTAAAATTGAAAAAATACAAAGTTATTCAATAAACTGTAAAAACAAAAAAATATTACTGCAAAAAAGGGAATGAATACAAAACAATTTCTTTTTTAATAATTTTTTACAACGTACATAAAAAAGACAAAAAATTGATTAGAAAAAAAATAAAAAAAGATTGTTTAAAATAAGAAAAATTTCAAATTCTTTATGCTTTGCTTTTAGTTACAGCTGTTGCGAAGGCCTGGTATTTGGACTTAATTAAAAATTTATTAGAATGTTGTTCTTCAGATTGTCGTCTTATGTTCGCACTTCCTTTGCGTAAATAAATAAATTAGAAAAACCGCATAAATAGTTTAGCAAAATTAGAATCGATTCAAATTTATTAGATTGATTGCGCACGACTATTTAAATAATATTGTTTTTAACACTTCAATCGTGTCCGAAAACAAAACTTCGAAGCAATAAAAATGTTCAATGTTTGATGTTTAGTGGTTGCAAAACAGGATACTGGTGAGTATATTTGACGTAAAATTTTTCCCGGAAACATTTCAGAACTTAATTGTAATTTAAGCAGAATTCTTACGTCTTCTGAACCACAAACAAAATCAGTCAACAACTGCTGGGTAAAGTATAGACATATATTGATTTAAATATATTTTTACATCGGCCTTCATTTTTAAGCGCACATCAAAAACGATAAAGTAGATAATAAAAATGCTATTTCAAACGAAGTTTTATAGCTTGGAAAACGTAGGACGAAGAAAGGACCTTTTAAATAAGATAAATATTTTTCTGTAAATATAGAAACAGATCTTTAATAGAACCTTGTATGACGGTTTGATGCAGAGTAATGATTTTAAAGAGAACGCAATGCATATTTCGGTGCAAACTTCGGCACCTGGGCTGAAAGGCCACTACACTTAAAATGTTGCCAAGATTATTTTCAGATTATTGATTCAGTAACAAATACAATAAGCAATAAATCGTTTATTTTTGTATAAATTTGTAACATTGATCTTATAAATAATTAAATGATTGTTTATTTATTGTATTTGTAGAAGCCTTCACCTGATTTAACACCAAATTTCTTCTCGGAGATCAATTTTTTGACGGATTCATTAGGCTTGAAAAGAGGATTATCGGGGTATTTCTTATGCCAACCTTCCATAATTGAGTAGGAAGTGTCAAGACCAACGTAATCAGACAGTTCAATGGGTCCCATGGGATATCCAGCCCCTAGTTTCATCGCTGTATCGATATCTCGGGCCGATGCATCACCTAAAAGTGACAAACAATTTTTTGCAATTATATAATCCCATTCAAATCCTTATCTTGAATTTATAGCTTTTCAATCAAGCTAATACCTCCACAAAGCGGTTTAAATTTAGATTAATAGATAATAAGAACAGTAATTGACAATGAAAATTTTAAAGATAGCAATTTTTTTAATGACTTCTTTCATCAACAGCACCAATAGCTATTAATAGATGTGCAACAGCAATAGCTATTAATAAATGTGCAAAGAATTACTTTGGATAAAGTGGGTCAAGGTCAAGGAGACGTTTGAATCTTGACCACAAATAAATACTTTTTGTAATTAGTTGAATACTTTGCGTGAGACAATTTTTCAAAAAGTTTTGTAATAAATCTTGCAAAGTGAAATTCTCCATATCTACCTCTTTCCAGCATCCTAATAGCCTCAGCCATGTAAGGCACCAATAATCTATTCACAATAAATCCAGGAGTGTCTTTACATGTAACACATGTTTTTCCTAAAGCCTTTCCCCATGCCATAAACGCCTGATATGTTTCTTCAGAGGTTTCTGGTATTCTAACAACTTCAAGTAATTTCATTACGGGTACAGGATTGAAAAAATGTAATCCTCCAAATTTGTCCTTCCTTTTAGTTACAGAAGCGATTTCTCCAATTGACAATGAACTGGTATTTGAAGCAAAAAGTGTTTTAGGAGGAGCTATCTCATCTAAATTCTTGAAAAGTTTATGTTTTATATCTATGTTTTCAACAATAGCTTCAACGACTAAATCGCAGTCTTGAACAGCATCGCTGATGTTGGTTGTACCTTTAATTCGGTTCTGTGATTCGGTAACGAATTTCTGAGCTGCTTGGGAGTCATCTTTATGGAGTTTTTTGGCAACTCGAGCTAGATTCTTGGCAATACTGTCTTCAGCCTTTTTGATGAGGTCTGGCTGGACCTCAACAAGAGTTACGTTATGGCCAGTTTGAGCTGCAACCTGAAATAAAGTTTAGATAAGTTATTCAATGTGAAAAATACACAAAAAGTAAGGTTATCTGGTAATTAAAATTTTACATTCTTATGGAAACTAATAGAAAAATGAAGTTGCATAACGTGTAGAGTACTTACTTGGGCTATACCTGACCCCATAAGGCCGCCACCAATTATAGTCACATTTTTTATTGCTGCATTCATTGCAGATGATGTTGAAAGACTTCTTTTTAGTACTAAGGGTAAAGCCATAGCTTATTAATTAATCACCCAAAAAATAATAGAAAAAAATTCTATAAACGCTATATTTTAACGCCAACAAAGCAAAGATAAAATTTATGGATGTAAAGAGTGTAAACTAAGTTAAGTAAAATTGTAAAGGTGAAAGTCCACTATTTAACCTATGTCCCTTAACTGCTTGTTCATTTTGTTTCGACCAAAGTACTAAGGTTCCTTACAATCTTTAAAGTAATTTGCCTCATTTTTCAATCAAACAATAGATTTCATGAAATTTAATTCATTATTAACATAAGATTTACAATTGCTCAAAAAAACCTAATTAAATTTATATTTGCAATCTCCAAAAAACTATAAACTATTAATTATACCTATCTGTTATTTTATAATTAAAGGAATTAAAAAATAAAAATAATTAATTTTGGTGTTTTTGAAATGACCGCTACAGACTAATACCAACGCAGCCAGTTAAAATTATTTCTAAAAACTGACATCTGTCATCTATGACATTGTAAACAACCAATTTTTGTCAAAAACCTGTAGATACCTGAAAATTAGATTTTTTTTAGAGGATTGAACAAAAAGAGTTGAAAATGGTGAATGTAATGAAAGGAGTGTTAGTAACATGGTAAGCTTGCAATTACATAACCTCAAATTTTACTCAAGATAGTCTAAATCTTCTGGGATACCAAACTATTTGTTCAATACTTTCTCCTCTACCATAAACTTTTTTTTACACCATGACTTTACAGCAAAAATATTATCAGTCCATCTATTTGTAGCTTCTTTCACTGGCTGAATCTGCTGTTCTATTTCACTTACAGAATGAGTTTTGTTTCCTATTTTTTGAAACTCCTTTTCTAATTGTTGCTTGCGTTTTTCTAACATTTCCACTTCCTCTATAAGACTATCCAAGTTTTCGTTGTTGGTATTTTCATTCTGAAAAACTGACTATAGATTAGGGGATAAAATAATAATTAATTTACCTCTAAACTTTCAAAACTTTTGTTGATTAACTTTAATTTTTTGGTAGCCATTTCAAATCGTGTTTGAAGGTCTTCCATTTTGCGTTTTTTAGAATTTTCTACATTACTGAAAATTTGCAATGAAAAATTTTATTTTTGATTTAATATTTTTACCTAGGGAATGACCAGAAATATATAGAACTTCCAATTTTGTCAGTATCAACAGCACCGTCATTAACTAAAGCTTGAACTACTTCTTTCACAGAATTCGCCACAATGCCTTTTTCTTTAGGTGCAATTTTTTCAAGTTCTTTCAACTGAAAAAACTCATTCTTTTCATGAAATAATTGTAACATCTTGTGTTTCTTTTCTTCAAAATTTAATCCTTTTTTTGACATATTGTTTTTATTTCGCAGTGATCAAGCAATGAAACAATTTTTACTGTATTTAGATGAAACCACAAAACTTGGCCGAAAATTTATTATCCAGGATTTGGATGAAAATCATTTGTTCATATCATCTGATATTCTGGACATTTTGCAAGCAAAGATTGACGATCTCATGGACCAAATCAGCTTTCCTGTAACAGATAAAGGAAACTGAAAAAGTTTCTTCGTATTTATGAATAGGCTAACTGCTGGCAAATGTAAATAATCACAATATGTGATATCTTATTTATTTTTCATAATTAAAACTGCAAAAAACTTAAAGTTTTTCTGATTTAATTATAATATTACCTATAAAATGATAATTATCTGATAAATACAGACGAAAACATTTGAAATATACATACGTGAAGTTAGCTTCAACACTTAAAAATAACGGAATTAATAATCGTTTCCTCACAGATCAAAATAAATAAACAAAAACTGTATTCAATAATAAAAGTCAATTACATGGTTTACCTTATTTGAAATTTAATAAAAATTCGTTCAATTGAACTACCGTTAACTGTGGTTACAAATACACCAACTTTCTTAAATATCATAAAACAAATAAAATTATAGAAAAGGTAGAAACAATTATAAAATGATCAGCAACATTTGCAACTGAAATTGCTTATGCAAGTAGTTTTTTCTTTCTATAAAAGTTATTCAGAATTAATGACAATAATTTAAATGTCGCCGTAATCATAACCACACGTCAAACGTCATATCGAAAATAGACTTGGTTATGTTGCATTTATAAATTTAATAATTTGAACAGTCCATAAAAGAATACACTCTAAGAACACGAATATCAGTGTGATAATAATAAAAAAGTGTACGTTTTCAAAAATGACGTTGCCCGATAATACACAAGACAAAGCACTCCTAAGTAATGGTTCTCCAAGTCTTAGACCTCAAAATCGTCCAAAATCAGGACTGATGAAGCTGTCAAGCTATGTTTTGGCGTTGCGCCCTTGGTCTTTAAGTGCTAGTCTAATGCCGACGCTTTTGGGTTCAACAATTGCTTACAAATACCCAGGAACAACAGACTTCAATTATGTCACACTTCTACTCACAGTGTTTACTGTAGTTTCAGTCCATGGAGCTGGCAATGTTGTTAACACTTACTTCGATTATGTTAAAGGAATAGATAACCGAAAATCTGACGATCGGATTCTTGTGGATCATATTTTAACGAAAGATGAAGTGGTGTCTTTGGGAGCTTTACTGTACTTTGCTGGCTGCGTCGGATTTATTTTACTCGCTGCATTATCACCAGCAAAAATGGAACATTTAGCTTTAGTGTATTTCGGGGGACTGTCATCAAGTTTCCTCTATACTGGAGGTATTGGCTTTAAATATATAGCTTTAGGTGATGTATTAATTTTGATTTTATTTGGACCTATTTCTGTTTTGTTTGCTTTCATGTCCCAAACAGGCCGTGTTGAGTGGGCTACTATTTATTATGCTATACCTTTAGCTTTAAATACTGAAGCGATTTTGCATAGTAATAATACAAGAGATTCTGAATCTGATAAAAAAGTTGGGATTGTGACTTTGGCAATTATTATTGGCCACACTGCCTCTCATGTATTATACGCATTTCTATTATTCACCCCATATATCATGTTTATGGTAGCTTCATTTAAATATTCAAAATGGTTCATGTTGCCTTTAGTCACACTTCCTGGAGCTTTTAAAATCGAGAAACAATTCAGATCCAACGATATACATAGTGTTCCAAAAAAGACTGCAAAATTGAATTTGTTTTTTGGAATTTTGTACGTTTTGGCATGTAGTCTAGTTCCTTCGTTACCTTATGTTACTAAAAGATAGATGTACGAGATATTATTAGTTATATTTATTTGCGTTAAGTTATTTTTCACTGTTTTGAAGAATTTTATTAAGTACACGTGAGAATGGCTGATATCTAATTTTGCTCATTTTACCTCTTTAGTTGTTATTTATTGATATTATAATGGAGGGAAATCAATTTGCAGTTTCGAAGGCTATTATAATAAAAAACGTATATCGAATATGATACATTCGACTAAGTATTAAAATAGACTTCTGGACAGGAATCGTTATTAAACAATGAAAACTGTAGCTATTTGGCTAATTTAGCCTTGATAAATATTTATGTGTGATTAATTATCCGATGGTAATCCTGGCTAAATTGGCCAATTGCGTTTTTTTTTATAAAAGCACTATTTAAAATGATGTATTTTTATAGCTACTCTAATTTATTGTTGAATCTGTTGATTTTGTATGAAGAATTATATGTAAGAGATACTATAGTAAATCATTTGATTTTGATTTGGTTTTTGATTAAAAATTTATATGTTTAGATCACTTGTAATTGTTGATAGTAAACGAAACGCTTTGTAGACTTAGGCAAATTTGACCGATACCTCTTTGATGACTACAGCGCTCTCTTTAAATAGCCTAAAGTCACGTCCTTTATACAATAAAGTGACAAAATTGAGTGCGCGGCAGTCAGATTTGATTATTCTCAAGTGATGCATCTTCCAATTCTTAATCAAATGGTGTCGCTTTTTGGCGACGGATCTGCTCAGAATATTTAAAAGGCGACAATAACAAAAAGTCTGCAAAAATTTATCAAATTTGAATAATTGTAATTTTTAAGGGTCTGTTAGTTTTGTGAAGTGCTTGTTTGAAGCTTATAACTTAAATCACATTTTTCAAGCAAGTCATGAAACTGATTGACCAATGGCACAATTTTTAATAATGTAGTGATATGATAGCACAATCATAGCATTTTAAAGAAGTCGGAATATAGTGGGGTTTCTTACTTACCTACGCCAGATCAGTATTGCATGATTAGAGCTTACACACATATCTATTGAATGAAATTACTGTACAAGAAATTTCTCAGATTTTTATTTATAAATTTTTATTGTTGACCCATTACATATAAACTACACTAATTTCATATAAAAATTTTCTCTTTTTTATCATTTAATATTACAAATAAATTTGATTATTTCAATTCTATTTATTAAGCTGTCTAAAACAAAAAATAAAATACAAGAAACAATCAAATTTGTTTGCACAAATTAACTTTGAAGGTTATCAATAATATATAAAACTAATTCGATTAGGTGAAAAATGTACATCTCACTTTACGTTTATTGTATATACAAAAAAATCCACCGGATTGGAAGGTAAAGTCAAAGAAAAAGTTGGCAAATATAACTAAAATAAAAGCATTTCTTGACGTTGGCAGTATAAATTTGAGTAAGGAACAAATGCAACAAAAAGTGAAATTTAAATCAGCCTTCTTTGAATCAAATCCGGTCGAGAAGAACAATTAATTCGAGTTGATAAATTTATTCAAATAAAAATTATATTTATACCAAAATAAAATTAATTTGCTGAACGTGTCTTTTCTGATTTCCATATCCTAATCCTTTCCTTAAGTTCATTCACTAAAAATTTTCATCAATTTTTCGCTTTTAAAAAAAAAATTAATACATACCTGGTTGAAGCATATCTTCGGTCAATGGCTGACGATTGAAAGGATCAGTACTACTGTTAAGTAAATGCCTCATTATAACCGATCTATCCATGACTTGTCCACTAGGCAGCAAAACTGGATCAGTCATTAAAGTATCCATCAATGGATCCTTAAACTCATCAGGGGCATCTGACATCCAATCGTCACTTTTCTGATTATTCAATAAAATCTGATACGCCTTGTCAGCTAACGCTTTGAAACGTTCAATTTCCACAGGGGTTTTAATGGCCAGACGTTCTAATCGGGCGGCTGCATCGTCAAATAATTCTTTCCTAAATGACCTCTGCAAAAATTAAATGAAACTAATCTATAATATTCAAATAAGAAATCACCTCATCTCCAGCCAAAGCAGCAGCAAATTCTTCACAATCTAGATGTAAATAAATATCAACTAACTGACTCAACAACCTCCTCGGTTCCCAGCCATATTTGTCCGGATTTCTAACTTTCAAATTTTTGCATTTTGGACCACATAATTGTTGTAAATTAAAGTTTAACATCGATGCTAACCTATCCACTAGTTCTGGTCTCAAAAACGGCTCTTTTATATCAACCGTTAAATAATGAAACATGTCAACAGTCTCTCTAGCTAAAGTTAAATATGATCTACATTGTCTTTCATCAGCTGTTAATTGTCTCATGCGACTCTGCTGCTGTTCAGAATTCATCTTTGACCATTTTTCTTCATCACTTATCAATTCTTGTACTTCGTGTATTCGTTTCAAACTTTCCAATGATTCATCCAGTAGAAAAGTCGTATCATTCATTAACATATTTACGAATTTCACAAATTGTTTACCGGATTTTGATTCATTTATGAGCGTTTGACGGTGAATTGCTGAATTCCACATGCCTTTAATTATAAGACTGATATGATATCTGATTGAGAATTTGTCATAAAATTCAGAACTCGATCCAGTCGTTTCAACATCTGTATAAAATTTCATTAGGGCACTAGGTAGAACGCTTCGCGATATTTCGTGAGACATAAATCGATCATAGAGCATCTCACAGCGAGGTTGGAACGTTGGTATAATGACAAAAACTACTTCAACAAGTTTCGCTACTAAGTAAGGGTTTTTGATCATGTTTGATGAACAAATAGTCACTAATAACCAAGTTATTAACGAATCTTCCATATTTTCTGTTATTCCCGATGGGAAGTATCTGGTATAAAAAAAAATTGTTAAATCAAACTAAAAATTCCTTTAAAAATTGACTTACGGTAGTGCAAACAGCAAAAATTCTGCTATATCCTCGACGTACCATTCGGGTAAAGCCGAGAACGCTTCAGGTGTTGTTGATGGCAGTGGTAAACTTGGTGTGGGACTTCCAGGTGGTGTATTTGTCATCAAACTCAATAAATATTGAGCAACGGAAGTGTAAAAAATTAGAGCCCTTCGTATTAAGTTCTTATCTAATAAACCAGCATCAGCACAAGCCTTAGACCTATATCAAAACAGTCAAAATTAATAAATTAAAGCAATAACATACTCACTTGTTCAATTTCTTCAACTGTTGCTTCCACCTTTTAATAAATTGTTTATTCCTATGCGCAAATGGAGTATTTCGCCATTGTGCTTCAGCTGCGACAGTTTCATCTAATAACTTTTGCAAATCTCGAATAGCCCTGATCCTTCGCTGATATTTTTGAAGTGCAGGTAATAATGATAAATGGTGGCAGTGTAACGTCAAAAACCAGCAAATTGTCGAAAAGTTGGAAGGTTGAAATTGATGAATTTTCTCTGTAAAATAGGATATTAAAAACTGACTTTAAAATACAATTAATCTTACCTAAATTTTCTAACCAAGTAGTAACTTCTTGCGAGGTATACTTTAACCTTGTGTCATTTTTAATACAAATTAAGCTTTCAGGATGGAAAGGATATAAAAAGTCCATTTTATCCAATTTAATTTTCAAAGACAACATTTGCAAAACACTTAATAAATTCAACATGAATCCATCGCCAGCTAAAGATCTTTCTTCCATTTGTAACTGAGACCTTTTTTCGTTGTACTTTAAAACTTTAGCTAAATAACCCAAACATGCATCTCTACTTTCTGGATTAGCTAATAAATAATGGAAAATTCTATGTTGTGAATTCCGAGTATTTTCCAGCTCCAGTTGTAAAGTATGATTTAGACTTTTATCGCTTGAAGAATTTCCCGAAAAGAATTTTTCAGCCACTTTCGGCTCATCTTCTGCAAACACCGATACTGAAAGAAATGGGCCAAGAAATGAAGTACGGACAATTTCTCGACCTTGAGCTGGTGTACACGGTTCCGGCAAAAATTGCACTTGTTTTGTTATTAAAGTACAAATTGGACGAGAACCACAACGAATATCAGTTAAGTCAAATAAAGCCTGTATTGGCATTCTATGTTCTTCGCCAACAATACTGGCGTTTTGCATTAAACGACACAATCCTTGAAGTAAAGGACTGAAAACTTCAGAAAACATCTTTTCATTCGTATGAGTTCTAGTCACTAATTCAGTCAAAAATCCTCTCGGAAGAGTTTGTTGTAACATAGGTGTCAGTAATGGTGATCTTACAAGTTTAGACACATTTTCATTGGGAATGATATAGCCTTTCAAAAGCAGAGCAGTATAATATACTAATTGTGCTCTAACTTCAGTCAAAACATCACTCAACGGAGGTATACTTGATCTCTTTGGATGATTCCTTTCCTCTATACTCACTCTGTTATAACATTCCATTAAATAATTCAATGCTAAATTCATCGGACCATCGTCTTCCATTCGCTTAATTGGCAAATTCGGCAACACCGTGTGATTCGGACTAGGTGAAGGACTTAACGAATTTATACTGCTTGTATCAGCTGTATCGCTATTATTCTGCACCAAATCTTTGAAAGGATTGTTACCTTTCGCAATTTGAACCAAAACTTCCATTAAAGCGTTAGAAACAATATCGCGAATTGTCATTGTTGGATTATTTTTCATATCTTCACTAATATGAGACAAATAGATACGACTTTCAGATGGTTTATCAAAAGTGGAATGAAGGATTCTTAAAACCGTTGATTGCAGTTGTTCTTCGGTCATTTCAGTGACGGAAGACGAAGTTCGTTGTCGAGGAACGTCTTTTTTTTGAATATCCGTTTCATCAACCTAAAAATTAAACAATCACGGTTGCGTTACATTTACTTTGCAACGTATTGTTCATACTGACAAAATCTGGTTAACTTTCTCTCTTTATTGAAATTGATTGATTCGCAAATTTCGAAAATTCCGTAAAACTGTTATTAATATTTTTGCACGTGTAAAAACATCAATGTCAACACGAAGTTTATTATAATGCTTTCATGCATAGTCATGTTTTTTAACATAAACTACTCACAGCGAAATAAATACAGAGTGAATTTTTATTACTTTGATATTCTCAATTGTTATTCTTCAACCAATAAAGAGAGAGTAAACCTTGTGCGATTAATTACAGCATTGCAAATATTTTCTCAATGATAATCATTACTATTACAAAATTGTGATAATGAATATTTTTTATTACTTACGAATGAGAACATTTTGTTTAATTCAAATCTTAAAAATATTAGTTTGAAAGAATTTATAATACACTGAGTATAGAATTTTAACTACTTCACTTAAAAAAATTTCATTAGTTATTACAAAGTCACACTTTCTAAAATTAGTTCTTAAAAATTAATTAATGTATGTTTTCTATTGTATGACACAACTTTTTTTGATTCAGTAACGCATAAAATTTACAATAAATAGAACAAAAAGCATACATTAAAAATACATTTTCATTAGTATTACAATACTAAAGATCGTTAAATTTCCAATTCTTTTTGTAACACCATCAAAGTTAATTAACAACTTAATAACACCAATACAAAACATTCTCATTATCTTTATCAGAATCGTAAATTTTATTATCAATGATCTAAATTAGTGAAATCAATGATTGTTGAATCATCCTAATAAAACAATTTTATTAAAATAAGCATAAAATCGTCGAGTCATTTGATGCATATATTATGTTTATTTTATAACTTACCTCCATGTTTTCAAATCCAGAATCAATATCAGTATTAGCTCCAGCCTTATCAGCACATCCACTGACTTCGTCCACTTCCATGTGTATAGAACTAGTTTCAGAGTCACTTCTTTGAGGAGGCGCTCTAGCCCGTTCTCTTTTTGAACATGAAGGCATATCAATTGGTTTACTTGGTACTTGAAAGACCCCATCTCTTTGTTCGAAACCTACATCTTTGTCTTCGTCATTGGATCTTCTATTTACGTCTGTGAAACATTTCTCGTCTATAGGTGTATTTGGAGGGCTCTGAACTTGATTGGTGTTAATTGGAGATTGAGATATGGGGGTGATTGGAGGTGAAACTGAGTTGGAGGGTGACACGTTGTCAAGTACTGCTAAACGGGCAAGACGCCGTCGACGCATCTAAAACAAAGGAAATCACAATTTTATGTTTTATTGTTTTCAACAAGTTTATGAAAAATCAAAGAATTTTAGTTTATTAAGCTTTGTTTAAATTACTTAGTGTATAAAAAAATAACAAAAAAACAAGTCGTTTTTTCACATGGATAGATAAAAGAAATTTGAATAAAAAAAGGTAACCTTAACATACCTCTTCCTGTGACAACTCGCTCATTTTCTTCTCTTGTGATTACCCTTTGTCTACGATGTCCCAAATGTAAATTTCTTTCAAAATCACGCCAGATAATGACTGAATATGCAGAGCCTTGATAAAAACGAAAAGTCAATCACCCTCTAACAGCTGAGATCTGAAATTGACATTAGAATATTTGCAATTCCCACTTATCTTTGTTGTTTTGTCACAGTCTAACCTAACAACTCGATAATCCAGAATTTCATCCTTCTTTTTCTGACTTACCAACGGCCCAGTTAACTTTCTTCGTCAAGGTGATTGCGCACGCACTATATTTTCATCAGATTGGAGGAAAATGATTTCTATTTTAAAATTGCACTTGGCCGCCAAATTTCTTTGTTGTGTGTATTTTCTCTACGTCTTATTTTTGTTTTTCCTTATAATTTAAGAATATTTTTAATTACAGGAAATGACGGGTCATTAACATCTGTCAAAATTTTGATTGAACGCAATGTATACAACACATTATACATTTAAGGCATCTGACAAGGTGTTTAATTATTAAAAAAATCCGTAAAATAATAATCTTAAATATTACAGTTTATTTGACGTTTTGTAAACATTTACTTCAGATGTTCAGCGTCATCATGATTTGGCAGAATTGTATCATCTGCTCACTTTTACGTCTCATTTTTTTGTAAATTTTTTAAAAAATATAAAATCAAATCAAATTAAGGAAAATTTTGTTTTATTATCAGATCCAATCAGAATTCTATTTAAGTTATCGAAAAGCTTTTTTTTATTGTGGATGTGGAGAGTTTTTTCCTGTCTGGCTCATTATGTGTTTCTTAAACTTTTTCAGTACTCCTAGCATGAACTACTTGAATTGTTTCCAAATAATTTCAGACGTTATTGATTTTCTAGTTTTACTTTTTTTGGTGTAATGGAAAATCAATCCGCGACGTGTTTCATTGAGTGGCCGCGCATTATTCATTTTCCCATAAAAGCTTATCCCTTTAAACAAATCTTTCGACTATTTTGGAAAACAGAAACAATAATATTAATTTAAAAGTAGTCATAATAAAAAAACAAGACTTTTTAAAAAACAGATTTTTGAAATTATATATGTTTTGAAATTGCCGCGCTAAATTCCGGTTAGGTCATAAACCAATAGAAATGTGACCTGTCAGATGTCAACATTTTTGGCATCTTTGCCATGCTTACATAACCTTAACAATTCAATATATTTCAAAACAGAAATCACATTGATTCAGTTTTTCCGTTGTAATTGGCAATGAAAAACGAATCTTACAATGGATATACCTTACGGTAAAATAGCAATTTATTTATTAACGTTCATCGGTTATATCTATTCCGGTTATGGTTCTGGGTTATTAACAAATTTGCGAGATGCTGTAATATCAGCTGAAACTATTTTTGGAGACGTTTTCAAGAATGTAATAAAAGTAGCGAAAAATTTTCGGAATTTACACGAAGTTTTTGATGCGGCAGTTGAAGAGAATTGTGTCTTTAAATGTCCAAATGGTAAGTCAATATTTTTATTTTTATAATATGTATTATTATTGTGATAGATGCTCCACCTCGACCTAATAGGAATCATATACCAACAGCAGATGGTTGTGGTTCTTTAGGTCTAAAAATTGACAGTGATTACTTACCAGTAGGAGAAATGAAAAAATGTTGTGATCAACATGATATTTGTTATGATACTTGTAATAATGATAAGGAAGTATGTGACATGGAATTTAAAAGATGCTTGTATAGATACTGTGATTCGTATGAAGGAACAGTTGGAGCTAACTCTATAATAAAAGGTAAAATATCATATGCATTATTGACTTTATTTGTTATTATTTTTGTTACAGCTTGTAAGGCAGCAGCAAAAATGTTATTTACTGGCACTTTAACATTAGGTTGTAAAGCCTATATAGACGCTCAACAAAAAGCATGTTATTGCCCACCCTCCTATGGTTGGAAAGATAAGAAAAACTACAAGTATCAAAGAGGTGATGATTTATAATTATTTGTATAAGCTAATATATAGATCTAAATAAAAATATTTTTAAATAACTGATGTTTGAAAAAATTTAAGTATTTAATTAATTAGTTTTTCTCGATTACATTATTCAACAAGTGTGCCGATTTTTCTAAAATTTTTTTATGAATGCCTATACATTCTTCTAAATCTGTTAACAAATTTTTACACGATGATAACTCACTTTTAATTTTATTGACATTTAATGTTGGAGGTTTTTGAATTTTGAGTAAAATTTCGTCTAGATCAATTGGTTCAATTTGTGGCTCGTATGTATGAACAGGAGGTTTTTCTTTTTTCTGTTCTTCCAACATAAATAGAATTTTTTGTTTGATAATTGGATTATTAATATAAAACCAGTCACTTTTCACGTAATTATTGAGTACATGAACGTCATAAACCACTATTAGTTGATTATAAACCGACTTATTCACAAAACCAGTTCCATATAATGAAAAATCTGTTTCATTTAACTTTTCTATAGTTAATAACTCAACAACATCCGTCCATACAACATTTGCTATTTTTTTGAAATCAGTCGCTGGGTCAATGTTTCGTAACAAAATACTCATTATTTTATAGAACCCATTTTGAGCGTCTTTAAGTGTTTGAGTACAATATTTTGTAACACTCAATTCCAATTCCGTTTGATCGGTTGAAGGCCAATTTTCTAAAAAGTTTGGTAATCGTAAACTGTCTAAAATACTCTCTAAATGATCCAAATAAGATGGATTATCCCAAAAGTTAGGAAAATATTTGTAATCACAAGGAAGATACTCCGGAATTTCGCTCCGTAAAAATTCTTTGAAAATTTCCGGAAATTTTGGGTAATCTGTATAACTTTCATTCAAAAGTATTTTTTTAATCCGATCGATAGCTTCATTATGTAAATATATCACATTATTTGGACTTTTTAAACAGTCTTTGTAATTAGAATTCCATTTAGAGAAACTATTAACACGTTTCCATAAATCGTTGCATAAATATTTTAAAAGAAAAGACTTCAAAGTATCCATTTCTAAAGGAGGCGATTTTTCAATTCTAGTTGATAAAAATATCAAAGCTTCTTCTATTAAATTGATAAGATTTTTTGATGTAAATTTATCAACAATAATTAAATAATCTGAAATAATGCCTTCATCGCGTAAAGCTTTTAATTTCGACTTCTGTTCCGTATAACTTTGAAAAACAAAAACTGTAGGGATGTTCACACGCTTTCCAAAATTTTTAAAGTTTTTGAGGATTCGTTTGCAAAGATCATCGTTGAAATCATTCGCTACAAAAATAAAACCATTTGTATCATTTCGAGTGTTTACGATGAATCCTTTTTGTTTTTCTAAACAGTAAGTGATAGTTGGTATTGATTTTGATTGTTCAATTTTGACAGTAGTATTTGTCCTTTTCTCCCATTTGATATAACTATCAAGAATTTTTTCTATATAATTCAAACCAGATGTAAATTCTGATTGATTAGGCAATGAAATCGTTACTTTCCAAAATAATTCCTTATGCAATTTCATATCCATTTCCATAAACTTCTTCATAAGTAATTTATAAGTCAATTCACTCAAATCAATCCTGCTAATGTCATCATCTTCTGGTAACTGGATTTCAAACGGCTTTCCTCTCTTGTATCTTTTTATACTCGCTAGAGCTAGGTCTTGACTTTCAATTTTGAATTCTTCCGCTTCTTCTGCTAGAGATTTGGGCCCGAACCATGCTGGATTGAAGTCTAAAGCTTTACGCTTTCGTTTCCTTCTAGTATTTTCTCTCCATTGCGCAATAACTTGTTTTAATTTATTCTCATGTATTTTCTGTCTTATTTCCAATAATTTCATTTGTTTCACATTTTCTTCCGCACTGGCTAACAAATCACTTATCACATTACTAACAGCTACTTTAATCTCAATGTTTTTGCGTCTTTCTAACTCTTTTCTTTTTTGTTGTTCTTCAAAAATTTTCTTTTTTAGAGCAGCAATACGCTCTTCTTCTAATCGTCGTTTCCTTTCTTCTTCTTCTTTTAATCGCTTTTTCAATTCTTCATGTTTCTTTTGTTCTTCTTTTTCTTTCCTTTCTAGTTCTTCTTGTTCGCGTCGTTTCTTTTCTTCCCGTTCACGCTGTTCCCGCTTTTTATCCTCGTCGTGCTTTTCTTCTTTTTTCACAGTTGATATAAATTGATATGTTTCTTTATTACTTTGATTAGTATTGAAGAAAAAATTTGTTTCTTTAGCTGACCATAGACTTTCATTTCTAGCAAAAATATTCTTACTATCAGAACTCATGCCAAATTCATTTTGATCAATTTTAGGCGATGTGAATACATTTTTCGATTGTGTTGGAATTACTGTTGGCAAACTTGATCCAAAACCGTTTTGTTTAGGAGTGAAAATACTTGAAATCTGCGCAAATGGTGTTGTGATAGGAGAACTAAAGATATCGTTTTGTTCGGTTTTTTCCACAATTTTGGTCTGTTCTTTGTTTGGAATCGAATCAATTTCATCTACTTCGAAAGTATACTTCAAAAATCCGTCTTTATCAAAGCTTTCTTGTGGAGTATGATCTTCGTAACTTTTAGGTGGCAAAGCTCGACCACAAATCACTTCTCCCACTGAAGATCCGCGTTTAGATTCCACTAATTTTATAGCTCTATCTAAAATGTAAGGATAATCTGGAGGCGAAAAACTTTGTTTGTCTAAAATAATCCTAGTCCGATCTGAGTTCGTAAATAATCCATAACTTTCGAAAAAATCAATTGTTGATTCGGTCCCTTCAAAAGCTAAGATTTTTGTCAAATAATGTACCGGAAGTGAAGCTTGAGAAACTCGCGGTGAGTATGATTTCAATAATGTTTTTATAGCGGACATTCGAACTTGTACAAAATAACGCATCAAAATGCAAGCGTTAAGAAAGGTTGTAGAGTTGACTAATTTGAAAAATTTTACGTAATTTTGTTTGTCCAATGAAGAATAAACTTCAAGTGCAAATTTAACTTCTTTTGATTGTTGGATTTCTTTTTTAAGCTGTTGAACCTGAAAACATTAAAATTAAACTAACTGTTATATTTAAGTTAGAATTTATTTAATACCTCCCACATGAAATTCCCATCATTTAAATTCAGCAATATTATGTAAGCCCTGAATTCTGGTTCATTTTTACAAGATTCTCCTTTTAATTGCAGATCATGATACATATATTTCAATGTTTGCAAACATTTTGTTAAATTTTCGGTATTGATTTTTTGATCGAAAACTGATGGATCTTCAGCTACTAATCTAGCAGAACAAAATATGTGGAATCGAGCACATTGTTCTACTAATTCAACAGAACCTTGACAACATAATTCTTGTTGAGTTATGTCTTTTCTGATACCTCTAGTTCTATCCCACAAAAAGTGATACCATTCTGCCATATTTACCTACGATAAAATTTTACAAATTTTGTTGGATACACAAACAAACTTACATCTGGATTTTCGCACAGTCCCATTATTCTATGCATTAAATAACCCATCGTCATTTGTAAAACAGAAACTGGTCGCAATTCTTGTGGTAAAGGAGCTTCTTGATCTGCTGAACTTCTGGAATATTGTTTAACAGCTAAACGAGGATTCATTCCTCTTCCTCCTTCTTCTTGCTCATATAATGCAACTTGATGTTGTGTTTCACGCATTAAACGTTCTTTTTCAGGGCACATGTCTGGACAAGTACCTACAGTTGCTTTTGATTTAGATAGTTCTATGTTTTTCTTCAATTTAATACGTATGAGTTTGTCTCTAGCATCTAATATTCTGAATTTATCTTCTACAGTAAAAGCTTGTTGTTTGATTATGTTAGCAAGATCGGATTGCTCTGCACTAAAATATAAACAAACAAAAAATAAAGAATTGAATTAAAAAATAAATTTTTACCTTATAATTTCTTTGCCTTTTTTTTTCTGATGAACTGGAGAACCTGTAGCCCCTTTCCAGCGTCTCTGCTTTGTTTTCTGTGGCACTTCAACTGGATCAACGCTCATCGCTGAAATACTTTTATTGTCGATTTACCATACAAAGCATCAAATTAATTATCACCTGCAGATCTTAGATCGTAAGTTTTTGGAGGTCCAAACGCCCCCATTGCTTCTAATTCAGCCTTTACGTCAGGATCATCAGTAAAATCAGGATCTGCTTCTTTTTTAGTTTTCTTTTTCTTAGTTATAGGCTGCGTGTCTCTAGTAACATTAAAAACATGACCATTATATTCACCAGCAACTTCTAAAGCATTTAACATCCCGTCTTCATTAGCATATTCTATGAGTAGAGTGTTTCTTTTAGGTTTGAACATTACTAATTTTACTTTGCCAAATCGGCGAAAGTAACGTTTGGCTACATCTCGGCTTTCGAAAAATTCACGTGGGACTTTTGTAGCTCTATAATAAACACATTAGTATACATGAGGGATATAAGCGTTGAAGATTACAGCTAAAACAAAAAAAATTGATACCTACTTTATTACAAAACAAGCGTTTTTGTCTACAGTTTCAGTATCTACCTCCATTCTATAAATTCAGTAAAAAATATATACAGCTTTTAAAAAAATACTTAAATAATCTCACTCATCTCGGATTTATCGATTTGTCAAAAATTGACAACAAATAACCTCAAATTCAAAAGACGCTTTAACTTCAAAAAAAAATCTGTCATTTTTAATTTAGGTCTACTGTTTATATGCTCTACTTTTGACGTAATTCTTCAAATAAACAAAAACAAATTCAAATTTTTATAATTACTAACAAAGTTGTAATTCAAGAAATTTGTCTAGTTACAACAAATTTATTAAATATTCAAAGTTTTATTAACAAAATTATTATTATTTGTAGACGCAAGGTATAACTTTTTTAGTTCATTTGACTTCTAGCATCTAACCTCAACTTTTGAAAGTTAATAATATCACAACTTGTGTTTTTAAAGATTTACTTATAATTTACTGAGAACACAATAATAAATCTGTGTTATAATGTCACGGAGAAGTCAAAGCACACGGAGTAGCCAAGGCAGTCAAAGGCGGAGTCAAACTGGACCAAGCCAAAATTGTTCTCAATTATCTCAAACAAGAATTGACCAACTTTTTACTGCGTCGGAGGTATCTCTAGACGAACAAATAAATAATTGTGTTCGATATTTTGTAAATAACGCAGGACACAATGCATTTTTTCGGAAAGCAGACGTACAGAAATTTTGTGCCGCTAAAGCAGGACAAAACTTTCAACGCATTATTGAGAAAGCAGCAGAAATTCTAAAAAATGTATTGACAACGAATTTATTGAAAAATAGGTCTAGTATAAATATTTATATTCCAGGTATATGGTTATAATCTGTTAGTTTGTGATCCAGCACAAAAATCTGGAAAAGCGTATGTTATAAGCAATGCTATGCCATATAAAAACTATCGTGTTGTAAAAAGTGAACCCAATGATAAAGAAGCTGAGAAAATATTACTTTTATTAATTTTAAGTCATCTCTTTATGAGTAATTCTCCAGTATCTGATGGTAAAATAATAATTAATAATTATACATTAAAAAACGTTAATTTTTTTTAGTTTCACTTTATTCGTTTTTGAAATGCTTGAAAATCGACGTGAATATAAAACATCCTGTATTTGGGCAAGTCAAAGAATATATTACAAGCACCTTAGTGAAACAAAAAATGTTATCAATGGAAACAGATCCAGTTTCAAAAAAAGTTATGTTCCAATGGGGGGTTCGAGCTGAAAAAGAAATAAGTAAACACGAAGTTCTCGAGTTTGTTTGTAAGGTAATTGATAATTTAATTAATTTAAATTTATCATAATATGTCTTTACATTCAGATATATAAAGATTCCCAGCCAAGGATGTGGGCAAATCAGTTTCAAGCGGCGAATGAACAGGGATTTGAAAATGAGCGAATTTATGATGAACGTGCAATGGACATTGATGATGATTAATGCATTTTTTGTTATTTTTTTTATTTTTAATAAAATTAATTAATTAATGTGTGTGAGTTGAATAGTTGGCTGTCTGTTTAAATTGATTTTGACAAGAGGTGGTGACCATTTTGTTTTTGATTATGAACTTGAATCACAGTTTAGTTCAAAAAAAGAAAAATAATCATGGATTTTCGTATTCAGGTAAACAAAAGGAAAACCTAAATAATAAATTATATTAAAATGTAATTTTACAGCTTCAAACATTAAGCAAATCATGGGTCCTCCTATTAAACCTCCTCCAAGAATTAGAACTAATAAACAAAAATCTAGTTCATCATCATCTACAGGGACTAATTGGGCAAAAAGTTGCCACAGGTATGTTAGATGCAATATAAAATTCCCATAATGCAAAATATTCAGTATTCTGAATACTTCCACTTTACGTTCTGGGAGTACATCGATATCAGTAGAAAACGAATCTAGAGTAATATTAGGTAAGTTGACAAAAATTCATAAGTGAAAATTGCAATGGAATTTAAAGTAGGTATCTTTTGAAAATTGAAATAAATGCAATTTTCTCCGAAACAGTTTTAAAAATTTTTAGCATTAACAGAAGGCAGAGGTGAAGCCAGATGCGAAGTTGGTTTAGCTTCAATTGATCTTTCAATGCCCACTTTAGTACTTTGTCAAATTTCAGACGTTCAAAGCTATATCAATACTTTAACTAAAATTAATATTTTGAACCCTACAGATGTAAGTTCAAATCAAATATCAATTAATCTATTCACATATAATTTTCAGGTAATAGTACCGTCAACATTTTTAGAATCTGAAAATCGCATGATTAATAAACTCCGAAAGAAATTTCCTGGCATAAAAATTCTTGGCATCCCTCGAAAAACATTTAATAAGTCTAATGGAATTGATAGAATTCTGCAACTGTGTTTACCTTCAATAAATACTATTTGTGTAGGTCTTCAGCATAAGTAAGTTTGAAGATGTTTTAACAATAGTTGATGGAATTATTTGCAGATATTATGCTTTAGCAGCAGCGTCAGCACTTTTAACATATTTACAGAGCAATTTGAATATTTATTACGCTAAAGAATCGATTAACGTTTCTTATCAAGAATCCGAAGGTTATGCAGTTATAGGTAACTCTAACATTATTAATAACTCCAAAATTATTCATCATTTTTAGACGTCTCTACAGCCGATCGTTTGGAATTAGTTTCAAGTACAAAACCGAATCAAGCGACTCGATATTCAACACTTTTTGGTGTTTTAAATCACTGTGTAACTAAAGTTGGCGCAAGACTTTTACGATCTACAATTTTACAACCCCCTTCCTCGCCAGCAATAATTGAAAAAACTTCCCATTGTGTGGCAGAACTAATCAAGCATCCAGAAGTACTAGTTTCCATCCAAGCTATTCTACAAAAAATTTCAAACATAGATCAGTTACTCACATTAACTTCCATGAATCTAGGAGCCACAGATAGTTGTTCTGTTCGCCAATTAAATTATCTTCTTTTATTGAATAGTTTGATAGATTTAATTGAACCATTAAAAGATGTCATTGAATCTTGCCAACAATCGTTTTTTAAAGATTTAAAAACTACATTAGGAAGTGAAAATTTTGTTCTAATAGCAGAAAAAATCAGAGCAATGATCCATCCATCAGCTCATTTTGCTAAATGTGAAGCGGGAATTACACAAAGATGTTTTGCGATTAAATCCAATGTAAATGGATTATTGGATCTTGTAAGAAAAACATATTCTGAAAGATTGAATGATTTAACAGAATATGTCAGACATTTGGGAGAAAAATATAATTTACCTTTAACATTAGGAAATAATAATACTAAAGGGTATCATATTGTTCTGAAGTTGAATAGTCAGCAAAAACGTACTTTCAAAAAATCGGATTTACCTTCAGAATTTATCCAAGTGTATCGTATGGCTGGAAGTTGCACAATGAAGACAGCAGAATTAATAAATTACTCTACAAGAGTAGAAGATATTATGTTGGAAATATTGAAAATTAGTAACACGTAAGATAATTCTTTTTTTTTTCTTGTTTTATATAAAAATTTTCCAGTATGATTTATAACTTAACTGTTGATTTAAAGCAATACATGGGTTTTTTTTATAAATTATGCGAAGATATAGCAAGATTGGATATGATACAGTCTTTGGCAGAAGCAAGCAGACGTAATAATTACGTCCGTCCTAAATTTGGGGACTTTACAGAATTAACTAATTCGCGACATCCCATGCTTGAGTTATTAATTAATGAACAAAATGTTGAAAATCCAATCGTAATTTTCTCTCATTTTATTAAAAAAATTACAGTGAATATTTTTATTTTTTTTATTTTTAGTCAATATGTCAAGACTTCAATGTACAAATTATAACCGGGCCTAATGGCTCAGGCAAAAGTATATACATAAGACAAGTGATGTTACTACAAATTATGGCACAAGTCGGTTGTTACGTTCCAGCAGATTGCGCTATTTTCCGCCCTATGAGTCGCATGTTTGCTAGAATTTATTTAGAAGATGATATTGAATATGGAGCTTCTTCATTTATCCTAGAAGTATTAAATTATTTCTAATCATAATAAATCACTTATTTGATTTTTTTAGATGAAGGAAGTGAAATACATGATGACTTTACTATCCGAAAACTCGTTATTCATCATTGATGAATTATGCAGGTCTACAACAGCAAACGAAGGTGCTGCTCTTGCGATGGCCATTTGTGAAAAATTTTGCAAAACTTCCGTTTTTTTATATATTACTACACATTATACCAACCTGACTAATCTTTCAAACACGTACCTCAATGTTAAAACGTAAGAACAAATATTTCAAATTTATTATTTCAATTTAATTTGTTTACAGATGGCACATGGAAACTATAGCCAGTGGAGACACTCCTCAAGATTTAACTCTAGAATATAAGTTCAAATTAGTGCCTGGTGTTATGAATTTAAGACATTATGGAGTTTATGTAGTTAAAAAAATATGGCCCCAAACGATATTAGAAGAAGTTTATGAAATTTTAGATAAATGTAAAAAAAATCGTGTAGTAATTGAATAACTTTTTTTTTTTTCAAACAAATTGATTGTGTTTTGTCTAGGAAGAAGAACACGATGAAGTTAGTGAAATTATCAAAGTCAAATACAAGTTAGAATCTGATTTCAGAAAATTGAAAAGCATAGGAAAATTGACAAGAGCTGCTGTTAATAAACATTTGAATGATTATCAGAATAAATTACAAAAAATGAGTGTTTATATAGATTTATCGTCTGATGATGGACGAGAATTAAACTTTTGTGACATAAATTCTTTACAAGAAAATAATACACAAAATCAAGAACAACAAATGGATTTAAACGCTGAAAACGGTCAGCAAAGGATTTATCTCAACTCAGTGGAATCAAATGAAAACAGAACAAGTTATAATAATTTATCACAATTTTTACTAGAAGATAATGACAATATTAACAAGTTAATACCGGAAATATCAATAGCATCTTCTGATAGAGTACTTTTATTCCAAGACAATTCATCTGGAGAAAGTGTAAGTGTTGAGCCTATCGCTTCACAGATCAGTAATCAAAATATTGAATTCACGCAAAATTTATCTAAAAGCTCCGAATGTAACAAAACTTTAGATCAAACTAGAATGCAATTGACATGTTCAGGAATTGATTGTGATAATTTAACAGAAGCTGAAATCAAACATCTTGCTGAAGAATTAGAAATTGCAAGTCGAAGTTTCTTGGAGGATGATGGAGACTTTGAATTTACACAAGTTGGTTTTAAGTTTTGATTTTTTTGTACTTTATATATTCATTTGTAGGAGAGTGCATATCAGACAGCAGCTGAAGACAATGCAGGAAGTAATGAAAAGTATCAACACATTTTTCCAAATGTGAAAATTATAAGGGGTCCTTCTTGGGTCTCAACAGATTCTAGTCAGTGTCCTTTGACTCAAGACATTGAAAATCATCAAGAAAACAAACAGTGTGATAACGTTGACTCAGAATCAATCAGTTACTCACCATTGGAATCTCAGTCTTTTAATAATGATGTAGAAAAGACGATTTCAAATTCGGATCAAGGAAACAATAAAACTACTAGTAGTTCATTACATTATATGATGCAAAGTCAGTCAAAAGTTAATATTAACAGTAGTGCAGTCACACCTAGTAGCAATTTTGGTAACATTTCTCCGATAAAAAAGACTTTCAGTGCTACTACAGAAAATACTAAATCTTCTTTAGTCGAAAAACCTCAGTTTAGTAGCGACGATCACTTGGTTAAAGTAGCATCAATATCCTTCAATACAAAAGAAAGTTCAAGTTCAAACTCAAAACAAACTACTACAAATCAAAACAATATCTCAAGACGCTATAAAAGGTTTATTCCGCCAAAAAAATTAACCCGGCAAGAAATTGAAGCTGATTTTAGCGAACAAGATCGTCGAATTTATGAAAGCAGCAATATGTCAGAATCAGAGTTATCGAAATATTTAGAACAAAAATTAAATCGACCATCGATTCGACAACTTCAAAATTCTAAGCATTTAGCCTTTGTACGTAGGACTGATGATGGGGTTGAAGTATTTCCCGCCAAACCTGAATTCTCGAAAAGGAAGTTTTCATTTAAAAGAAATCTATCAGACAATAGTAACATTGACATGTCCATATTTAGTGATAAAAATGCAAAATGTTTCAATGAATTTATGAATTCAAATGAAAGAGATGTTAAACGTTTTAAACTGAATTTTGAAACAGAAAGAGAAAAGCAAGATGATAGTCAGAAGTTTAATTTTCAACCGCAAACGCTGTCTGAGAATGCTGAAAACATGCCATTGTTGTTAAATGTACGAAGCAGTTCAGAGAGTGATGGAAATTCTTTTTATTCTTGCGGTTCGTTCTCTCCTGACGGTTTCTATAAACAAAATAAAGATGATATCAATAATATTGTTAATAAATATTTAAATGAAGAAAATGATTACCAACAACGTTTTTATGATAATGAGGGATTTAATATGTTTGAAACTCGTTCGTTTAATGAAGATGATCTGAGACTGTAGTTTTTGTTATTAAATGTTAAATCTAGTGATTGTTTTTTGACTTTCCCTGTTTTTGACATTCGAAACTTAAATTATTGTGTCAAAATGGGACGAAGGAACGCAGCTCCTTCCAAGCCTTGGAGATCTCCTCCTCCTACCAGACAACCACCAGTGAGAAAATACTCGTAAGTAAAATTTTGAATTTCTTACAAAAAAATCTAGTTTAAATAAATGAACTAAACATTCCATTGTCATAAATTTTATTGCGAAAATTGTTTTTGTTTATTGTGTTGATTGCATATAAGAATTACCGCGTGATAAAAATGATGCTCGGTCTGGTACTTTGGCAAAATACCAATTCAAAATATTGCTTCATTGTATGCAATAGAAGCAAAGCACTCTGAAATTGTGAAAATTATCAATAAATTGCTTAATTTTTTTTAAGTATATATTTATTAAAATTTATTAATGGAAAAAAATATTAAAAATTCATAATTCCGACCCTGTGCAAATAATGAACTTTGATCGATTGACGTCACAAAGCTACGAGCTACGTTTATGTTTCATCTTTGTTTAACACATGAAATTGGAGCATCTATAAAAGCGTGTATTTGATTCGATTCTAGAAAGTTCAGTCAGTGTATAAAAGCTGTCAGTCTATTTTACGTAACAGAGTAAATTTTCGAAAGCTGTTACTGAGTGTTTTGCGACGAGTACATTAACGAAATTATAAAATGCCGCGTCGTGGACGTTCCGCTAGCCCTTCGCCAAGGGCGGCAAGCCCAACTCCAAGGGCTAGTCCGACACCAAGGTAGGAATTCAAAATGAGTTTGCAAATTTGAGGTTATGTTAATAATGTTGATTGTAGGACTACTTTGCCAGCTAGAACTCAGCCGAGTCCTCCTGCTACTACAGCTCCTGCTCAAACAGCACCTCAGCAGCCTGGACTTTTTGGTCAAATGGCAGCTACAGCTGGAGGAGTTGCTGTAGGTTCAGCAATTGGACATACTGTAGGGCATGCACTAACCGGTAAGTTGTAATAATTCAATTACCGAACGTTTATTTAACAGTTTCATTGTAGGCATGTTTAGTGGTGGTTCCAGTGAAGCAGCAGCTCCTGCACCAGCTGCAGAACAAACAGTTCCTCAACAAGGAAGCAGCAACTTAGAACCTACTGGACCATGTGCTTGGGAAATTAAACAGTTTTTACAGTGTGCATCAACGCAGTCAGATCTAACTCTATGTCAAGGATTTAATGAAGCAGTACAGCAATGCAAAATTAGAAATAGTAGGAAATTATTTTGTTGATTTTCATAGAAATTAAATTTTCTTTTTTCAGATGTTCAATAGAAGTTGGCTAGTAATGCGAAATTCTAGTATTTGAGTGAATCTGGACAGGTCAGATGGGTTAGAAAGTGATAAACCGATTCCTTTCTGTAGTAATTATAAATTAAATAAATTGATCCAGCAATATTTTGTTTTGTATGTAATTTTTTTTTTATTATTTTAGATTCTATTGTAAATATTAATAAACAGTTGAGAAATATGGTGTGAATGTCTTTGACAATTATGTTTTTTTTCGGAATTTTGTAAATATAGCTCACTGCTGGGAGCTATAGACGGTGCGACATCTATCGCTAAAACTAGATATTGATTGAGAAACTAACATCTTTCAAGAGTTTTCTTCGTGAAAAATTCATATAATTTTTTTAATTTTTGGTTAGGCAATAGAATTTACACTGCTGTTTTTGTAAAAACCACCCCAAAAATAATCTTCAGAACATTGATTACGAATCGTGTAATTACATCCATGTATCAACATTTCTTTGGAATAATTTTTGAAAAAAAGTGTTTTGGGAAGATTGTTATTAGTTTAACAAATAAAAACTTAGATTTCGTAACCGTTCCATAAAAAAATCTTACTTCATTTTGCAATTTCATTTAGTGTTATTTAATTGATTGTTTTAATAACTAGCCTTACTTATGCCTATAAGCGACATAGAATTTATTATTTTGCAATATGCCTATAGCTAATTATAAATGACTAATAATTATATTCAACAGATTTCTAAATCTTTTGGAACTTAAAATATCCCATTCGATCTCCAGCAATGAATGAAGTGTTAAATTTAATATTGTTTTTATTTCGAGTCCTTTATTCTCTTGACGTAAAAACTACGTAGTTAAAATCTTGGCAAAGTTATACAAAATATCTAATATGTAAACAAATGTTTGCAAATGGCTATCAAATGGCTTCCTATTTATAATCTGAACAAAGTTCGTCAGTGTGAGACGAGAACTATTTATTTATTACCTAAAGTTATTTAAATATTAATGAACTGAAGTACGAATAGATAAAGTGATAAAAATTAGATAAACTAATAGAATTTTTTGTTAAACTTGGTAGAATAAAAAATCCATTCTCTCCATTTAATTTCATTTTAATCTACCTAATGAAACATCTGTATGTAATTCAACTGTTGAGCATTTTGCAAACAAAATGGAAAATTTTTCCACTATGTATTTATAAATCATCATCAAATACAACATATCTTCAATAAACAGAGATGTAACCTTTTTTGTTTCATTAGACATCTTAAGACCGGTCATTAGCCAGGCAGCAACTTATGAGCATTTACGCTACTGGCTACTAGTCTATTTGTATAATAATACTATTTTTGAAATTAACAACAACGTGCCAATTTAAATGAAGGTGAGGAAATACTTCAATTCCACGTTCTCAGTCATGGCCTACTACACTAGAACATTCAAGGTAATTGTATATGTTCTTCCGTGTTTTGATCTGGTCAATAAACTACCATGTCTTTTGAATTATTTATCAGTCACCACTAACCGATTATCGACCTTTTTTACTTAGCTACTTGTTTGATATTCTCTGGCCAATCGTTCAAACTACCGAAACTAATGACATTGTTACTAACTATAATTTGGGAGCCTATTTTTGTTATTATCATCCGCGATTGGCACATCTATAATTATTTTCTTGCCCGTTAGGGAAGGTCGCGGACCTGTAACTGTACAAGAAATCAACGTGGAATTTGAAATATTCCGTTTAATGTAGCATTACACAACGTGGGAATCTGAGTATTAAATAAAATAAAAACATTAGTCTTGACGTTTTTGACATCAGATTTAAAAAAAAAAACGCTACCTATTGTGTATTTTTTTTTTGTTCAATTGAACACTATAATTATGCAAAAATCAAGGCAAATGATATTGTAAATGCGAATTAACCAGTCTTCAATGACAAGTAACAATAAACGCCCGCATAGGCAAAAAAAAAAGAACTGGCGGTTGGTTATTCTTTGCCAACCTCCAAATACAATCGAAGGTTTGTAAAGGTTCGACGCACTGTTAAGGTCACATATTTTGTTGCATAATCTAGAGCAACCTTAAAAAACAGATGAAAAAATTTATACACGCATCTTGTGTGTACTTTCGCTAACTGGGTTATATCGGCCGTGTTGAGAAAGTAGGCTATGGAAATCACTCTGGCAACTGTTGCTGTTTAACCGCCTTCACAGCATTCTTTAAATGTGGGATTTACGATTGTAACCACTTATAAGTAAAAGGAGAGGAAATATAAATTTTTGTTAAGTAAGATTCACTTCTATATTTTGTTATCTGCAAGAATTCATGATCTATTCAGCAAAATTCTATTGAATTTAATCTAAAACTAAGATTAAAATCAGGTTAAATAAACAAAGGATTGTAACAAAGTAGGTGATTATGATGTTATGTTAATTAATACAAAGAGGAATGCACGACGTTTATTTTTGTGTAAAACTTTTACATCAACTTGCACCTATTTACCTACATCGTTGTTTACTTTATTTATTTTATACAAACAGGATAAAAGTATTGCCTGTCACATCAATCAGGTTAAATGAAGTGGAAAAAAAACATAAAAAACCATTAGATTTTTACAAATCGTAATTTTTTTGAAAATTTACAGATAATAATCACATTATAAAATGACGTTCTAAAGAGATTTTGAAATGAAAATAGATGATGGTGAATGGTCGTTTCTAAAATGAAAGTAGAGTGAGTAGAGGTCAAAATTTTTGACACTTTGTTAAGACGAGTATTTATATAAATAATTGAGAATTCTATTCGTTTAATGCTTTGAGTTATTGTCGACCGATTAAACTTGAAAAAACATAGTTATATTAATTTTAAAACCGGCACCTCCACCATTTTTGTTAGATATAAAAAAAATATTATTCATAACATCTTATGAAATAATTTTTCACTTGAATTTTATTTGGAGAGATAAATTTGATCTTTAAATTGGAAGTGAATAATGTTAAATTTCGGCTTACTTTCTTCAACGTAAGTGAATAACTTACGCCCTATGTATATGTGAGTGACAGATTATTATTCGGTTGATAAGTTAAATTTCAAAATGTTAAACACTTGAAATAACAATATTGACAGCTACTTTTGCTGTAACCAAAAAAGGAAACTAGCTGGAAATTTTTCAAAAGAAGTTTCTAATTTTAATGATTTTCTTGTAAAAATCTAATAAGACTCTTGTGTGAATTATCTTCATTATATTCAAACAAATCAATCTAAACTACAACATTTTTTGAAATTATAATAAATCATTTTCTTATTAGCAGCTTTTGCAGGGGATCAAAGAAATCACACCAACCACTGATAACGTAGGTTTTAACATAGAGAAATTTTTATCAGTTTGGAAATTTACTCAGCTTGTCTCGTTCTTTGTATTCTGCTCATAACTTTTACGCAACGACAATAAAAGAAAGTTTTTTAACAAAGCCTAATGATATGAATTTTGCACAACAACCTTGAATTGATTTTTATTGTTTGAGACAATGAACAAATTCATATTAAAGCACCTCTTCTTTGTTATTGTATATTCTGTTATCGCTAAAGATTAAATAAAAAAAATACATACATAAACATAAACGTTCATCCTTTGTCGTTATCGCGGAATAGTAGTATAACAAATACATTATACATATCGCACACGTCCTTTTATGAAGACAGACGTCTTTGTACCATTTCAATTCCACATATTTTTCTTTGTTGACAAGGATATCGTCACTATATGTCATGTGATTAATTAAAATTTATATTTTTATTTCTTTGATATTTTAATTGATCACGTCAATAGTGACGTTGGATTTAAACTGTTAATAAATTTCCTATTTCTGTAATTAATTTGACATTAAAAAAAAATAAGGACAAAAAATTCGCAACTATTTTTTCAATTAAATTATTATTGTTTTGATCTAATAGATTGTGGCTTAGTTTAGTTTTAAAATTAGAAAATTGGAATATAGATAACATTTGCCTAGTCTAATTTTTTATTTATAAATAGAATGAACTGTAACCTTCCTGCACCAAATACAGAATCCAACGTGTACATTATTGCTGATGGTGGTGAAATCTTTAACATATGGAAGTTTAAGTGACACAGAAATAAAAACAGTTAAATAATCAAGTTTCTTAAATCAGAAAGTCGAAGGTTGATCTCAAATGAACAAAAAGCTGATTTAGTTTGATTTAAATAAAATTATAATTATTAGCTATAATATCTATTGGATAATTTTGAATGTTAAATTAGCATCCAGAAAAACTATATTAATTATTTATTTGAAAATTTCCAAAATGCTTCTTATATTTTAATTAACTTCAATTATCCTGCTAACTTAATTTTAAAAAAACTCAGAAAATATTGTTAGATTTTCGTATATATTATTTAATATTTGGAATGTTATTTAACATGACAAGATTTGATTTATTCTCGAATTACTTATGTAACAATATAACTTGTTTTCAGTAAATAGAAAAAATTCCATTTGTTTAAGATAAGTTAAAATTATACTAAGAAGATATAAAATATTGGCAAATTATTCGCCAAAAATTGATGGAACAGCTTCTCAGATGCAAAAAGCTTATTCGTCTACAATAAATGAAACTTTTAATTTTTGATTTTGTTGTTATTAATGATTACTTAAATACTTTTTTGCAATATTTATCTAAAAAATGTTGAATATATAAAGAAATAAATTAACAGTTTAATTAAATTGGATGAACAGGTATAAAATGTAGCCTACAGCCGGATGTCATAAATTGTATGTTTTTATAAAATTATTACCTATCACCTAATTTATTTATGTAAATCTTAGTCAATCTTATTTATTTTGCAATGTTAATAAAACTAAATTATTTAATTTCCGTCACTTTTAATGAGTTTTAACGTATCTTTAAAGTCACATAAAACTACAAATAAATCTAACATTTGTCGTTAAAAGTAAGCATAAAAGAGCCTTGAATTTCAAAATACAGAAATAAAAAATATGAAATGATATTTTTATTAAAATGAGAACTTGTTAACAAAACGATGTTTGGTTCCTACTGAAATATCCTCACTCTGCTTCGTAAAGTGAAAACTTTCACTTTACATAATACATCCTGTATGTTTTTCGTGGCTGAAATTATGCAGAAGTAATTGGGTAAGAGTAACAAATTGAGGAAATAGTGTTACAATTAAACTTGTTTTTTAACAAATGTAAGCTGCGAATTTCGTTTAAATGATGTAATTTTACCAGATATAAAATCATTTCTCTTACTTTCCTGAATATTCCAAATCAAAATCTATCGTAATTTTTATTTGAATGCAATAAACACTTTCTCTTTCTGACTGATGATGGTTCTCAAAATTAAAAATAAATTAGGGAGAAACTTAAAAAAAGAGTCATTTATTTGATTGAATCTAAAAAGAATCCAATTATAGTAATTGTCATTTTGTTGCTTTCACTTATAAGATAAGATGATTTTTTCCAATATAACTCAAAAATTTTAAGGAATACCCTTTTGATCTTATTATGCTTCATTCTCCCGACATTGATCTTTGCTTTTTGATAGAAGATATTTAAAAGAGGCCTATTTCCGTAACTTTGCGAAATATTGATAATTAAAATGGAACGTTGTGTTTACAAGATACTGAATTTTGCAATATTTATTTTTGGAACGAGTCAAAGCAAAAACAGAAATATTTTTACACGTGTGTTAACATTCAATTTGAATAAAGTCTACCTCAGGCTTGCTTATCAAGCTGTTTTTCTGCATTTCAATGTCATTTTGTGACTATATGCGGACATCTAAATTTGTAATTTCCAGTCAACTACATATTTCCATAAAAAGAAGATCGGTTTTGTAAGTTTCGATTATATAAGACAAGTTTATTCTAGATTTGAGAACTCGTGAGAAAGTTCTTATTTGAATAATTATTGGGTAGGATTTTTAACTGTTATTGAATCATATTCTAAATAGTTGATTATTTCGTCAAATATAGAGCAAGTTTTGTAATATTGACCTTGGAAATTTGCTTTGTAGATTTTTATTTGTTGTTATTTTTATTCGCGGAGAGGTAATTTCAGAATTTTTATTTCTTCTTCATTTATTTTCCAATTTTATTCTTTTGATGAGATGTTTATCTGTAATTGTATAGTGAAAAACAATGGATGAGTTTAATATAAAATTATTTTTGTTTTGTTTTTTCATAAATATAGTAGAAGTAAATACATTTTTCATTGATATAAAAATTTTCTTTGTCTCTAAGCTACCAAGCTAGACTAATAATATCAACAATATTTTTTCTAACTTTGAATTTGGATTATTTGATATTTGCAAACTTTCTAAAGAGTTCTTACGCATCAAAGCATTGTTTATTTTGCATACTAATCCACGTCAAAAATTTTATCAACATTGCTAATGACAATAACAGAAGAAGACATCACCAAGTTATTTAGTGCTTTATGTTTGTTTTGGGGCAAACTCTCCGACAAACATCGAAAATCCTTGGCTTCTGGAATGTTATTTTTCAAATAGCAGCTTTTTCTTTGAGTAGTAATACGGCTAATGACCTTTTGAATTTATGATCTGGATACTATTTCAAATAAATAAGTAGTTATTATGAGTCAAATTGACACACTATTTTATTTTTTCATCAAACTCATGAGTTTTAGTATTATATGGGCAATCTCAAAGAAACGTTTTTAACACTGTTAAGGAAAAACAGAATAAAATTTGCTAATTTTAAATGTATTTAATTAGATGCTGATGAAAGATATTGCAGGACAAATTTGAAGGCTTCAAGCAAAGGCAGATAGTTCACTAGCTCTAGTACTATGAGATCGGTACAAGATCCAATGCAAAATGCAAAGTAGATATGCGGAGGAATTTGTATGCAGAAACAAGGCATGAGCAGGTATCAAAGGAATAAAGTTTTGGAATACCTTGTCGTAGGATTGTAAAAAATATATTTACTCAATACAGAAGTAACTTTTTGAACTATAGATAATTTGATTATAGCAATCTTAAATAAAATAAAAGTAGAAATTAGATAATCACGACCATGAAGATCTTTACTCAATTTTACAATTCAACCTTGAAACTTCATGTTTGCTAAATAATGATTATTTAAGCGTTTATGAATATTGTACTAATAACTACACACAAAAAATCATCATCTATTTTCGTATGTATTTGAAAAAATATTGTTTTGCCTAAGAACCCATTTTTTCGTTTATTTAATTTATGTACTTACTTTCTGTCAGTTTTTTCTTAAAAAAAGCACACTTAAATATCATTTATACATATATATATATATTTGATATTACAAACCTCAGTAAATTTTCTTACTAGCAAATTTTCGAAGCGGATTCACGATCGTTTCAGTTTTCTTTCATACAGTTTCACGAGAAATTCCTTACATTTTGACGACAAATCCAATGCTGATTTTTTCGCACAATGTTATGAAATAATTAAGTAATTTTCAAACTACCCTATAGAAAATTGAAAAGGAAAAATTAAAAATTTTATTTTTTAATTACATTTTCACTTCAACAGGCCAAGAAATTATTTTTTTTTTAATTTTTCACTATCAGCAGGCACTTAATTATTTGATACGTTTATTGAATTATCCATAGTTCAGTGACAGTGAAAGTATTGTAGCCTTTAAGGTCTATAACGTTTTTGTTTTCTCCGATACAATTAATATGCAAATAGTAATTGAACATAAGTAGAAAAAGTAAACAAATATGTGATTTCTCCGAGGGTCAATCATCTCGGCGGCAATAAACGCTCTAATTTGAAAAATAGACGCAATTAATGACGACAAACTGCGATAACTCTAATCTCCTTGTATTTAATTGTAGAAAAAATGGAAAGTCGTTTTAATAATAATACAAAAATAATAAATTCAAGGTGTATTGATTGCAACTAAGTCTTGTGTATAATTATATGTTTAAGATAAAATCAACTAATAATTTAGAATATTTTGAAAATTTTTGTTAATATAACAGAAGTGCATTGTTAAATAAAATTTTCTCCATTGTTTTACTAAACCGTTAGAACAATAACAAACATTTCGAACTTTAATTAAAAAATAAATTAACAAGAGTTATGTTGACATAAAGAGTACCAAACAACTTGAGGTAAAATTTTTCTTATAAAATTTTTGTTTATTATCTGATATGTTATTTAATTAAACGTGAAGCAAGTCTCAAGTCGAAATCAAATGGTGAAAGCGATTACATCACTTCGACATTACTACTTTTGTAATGACAATAAAGAATATAATTGTGGTTTAAAGCAGCACGATTATTCATATACAAAAAGAAAAAATTGAACAAGGGATTATATGATAAAAATTAGTAGCTAGAGTCATGTTTCTTTTTGTACTTTTCCCAAGCTGCTACTATTAGCTTTCCATTAAATTTAAAGTGTATAATTATTCTGATAATGTTGATTGTATAAGATGTTTTATACTATCAGTCAGGTTTCTATCAGGTTAGGTTTTGCTTATGATAATTTCTATTATTAGGTAGTTATATTTATCTAAAAACGTGAAGTAGTAGTGACAGTCAAATAACTAAGAATCAACATTTCAATTAATAATTTGAGTTGTAAATACAAACCGATGAAAGAATCTTTTATTGGATTTCGTAATAATTATAAGAAATTGTAATTCTTGATAATTTATATGATGACAATTAAGATTACTTTATGATTACAACGTTTTTTCTATGCAATTATTACTCAATTGTTTTATTTGAAAATGTTTTTAGGAACATAGATAGATGCTAACATAGTAACAATAAATAATTAAGATTTAGTTAAGTTTGAACATTGTAATTAAGTTATTTGCCAATATGATGAAACGTCACGTTTTTAATGTGTGTGTAATATCTGCAAAAGTGTGGACTCATTTCTGTTTTTGTCCTACAAGTTAGTAATGTTTAAAATTCTGTTTATAGGAGAATTTGTATATTAGACTTTTGGAAAAAAATTGAAATTTTGGGCGGGTGCTTTCGCAATGTATTATAAATTTTCTGTACTGCAAAAACTGGTTTTAATCGTATATTATGATATAAGAGCATAATGGAGTCTTAGGTTTAAGAACCCAAGGCTTTTCGAGTGCTCCTTAATACTGCAAGTGCTAGAAAGACTCGATTATGCTTGAATATCATACGATGTTTTTTTATGTTGGCTGCAAAAACTGAATTAAAACCTAAAACAAATTTCTTTCCTTTGAAATCAGTAGGCACGTTGCTTTGGAGATAATACCTATAAGGACTTTTAAAGTGAACTTTGCTGCTCATTGCTTAGTAAGTACGTTTTATGAGCACATGTACAAGACACCTTTTTAGTTTCAAAATTTGACATTATGATGCAACTAAAATAAAAAAAATTAAATTCAGACGAAAAGTCACCTAAATAAAAAAATGAGATTTTTTTATTTTTTATGAAGATGTTCTTTCATTGTGTTTTAAATCAGGTCATAGTATAGAAACACAGCCTTGAATTTGAAGGTTTTAAAAATATAAAAAATGTATTTTTTGAATAAATATTTAAAACTAATCATAAAAATGTTTACTATAGTAACTATAATATTTATTTTCATAAGTTATAAATAGTTGTGAGCTTGAAAAATTAAGTAGATTTCGGGATATTGAAATAAATCATATTTTTTGGCTCAAGTTCTAAAAACTTGCAGATATTCTGAGGAGCCAAATACAAAAGATAAAAAATGAACTCAAACTTATGTAAATTTGAGTTAACTTTAATATTGTTTTCTAGATAATACAATGAATGTTTTTAACTGAAAAATATAGTTTAGGTCTAAATTAGTTTGGCAGTATTAAAGTTGTAACTACTCCAGATAATTCTTAGTAAAATTAAGGTTGTTATAAAAAATTGGCATGCAAAGAATAAAATAGAGTTTTAGATAAGAATACTATGTACAAGAAAAAAGTTATTTTACTATTGTTTTAGATAAATTTGGATTTAATCAAAATTATTGCTCTTTAATGTCTTCAAGAAAACTACTGACAATAATCTAAAGTTAGATTAATAATTTTGGAAAATTATCGAATTATTCCATTTTCGTAAAAGTTCCTAACTATTTAAGTTTTGTTCTTTACGGTAACCTTTTAAGAGTTATAAGATATATCAATTCTTTCATTTATGATGGATACATTATGAGACAAAGACTTCCAGAATTAGTGTTATTCTGAGTAGTCTAATCACTAAATAAATCTAAATGCCTAAACCTGATTAGTATATTTTTATACTAATAAAAGGAATCTGGATTCATGCGAAAGTGTCTATTACAAATATCCTTGATTGTTTCCAAAATTTGATAAGTTGTCATTTCAGCTAAAAAGTGCGATTTCCATTTTTATCTAATAAGAGAATTTAAAAATTAAAAGCCTGACTTATCTTTCTTAGATATGTAAATAAAGCAATTACTGTTTATTAATTTGTCTTGTTATTTTCACTTGAGTTTTGTTGATTTTGTGTAAACTTTGACCACTGCTTGTGAGGTAGGTAAAGAAATTAGACAAAACTTGTTTAAGAAGCATGTTTGTAGAGGTAAAGGGCCAAATTGTTGACCCCATTTAAAAACCATTAACAATCCTAATTTATATAAGTTATGGTAAGTTAAAATTCTTCTTATTTCAGTGTTCTTCTCAAAACGTCCGTTTCTTAATAATTTGTAGTCTGAGAAGTGATCGAAGAAAACGGATCAAAGTATGTACTTTATTTTAATATAATTTATAAATTTTTTCATGGAGATATGAGTTGAAGTACCTATTATGAAATATAATCGGTTTTTGGTCAAAGTGTAATTAATATAAAATGACGCGGATTTCATTCTTTGCAAATAAAATTGTGTCCACACATTTTGTATCTTATCTCAAGGTCAATCGATTTGATTAATATTGTTTCCAAGATACAATTTAAGATCATCAATGAAACTAATAAAATAATTCCTACATGATTTCTATCAATTAACAGTAATTTATTTTACATTTATTATTCACTAATAATTTACACCTATTGTCGTCTGTCATCATGACATATTCAAAAAAATTCCTGAAACTTATTGATTTCCGAGTTAATATATAGAAGTCGACCATGTGTGAACCTTGAATAGCGATAAAAAGGTCGATTGTGATAAGTCAACAATTTGCTAAATTGTCATTAAATTTGCAAGTGATAGTCTTAACTGGTTTCGAACCAATATACCTTTCACGTAAGAAAGTTAGGATGTTTAAAACTGGTGCAAGTGCATCGACTTTGAACTACTTTTAGTTTGAAACCGCGGAAATTGTTTTTAGTTTGCTATCATTTTTAGCATATTATTGAAGTAATTATAACTTAAATGTTTTCTTTTTTCTCTTTTCATTGAGATACTATTTGCCAATGACCTGGCCCAGTAGACCATAAATGATTGTGCACTTTAGTGACTCACGATTCGTCTAACCTTAAAGCTACCGTTTTCACATTAATTTCCATTTCAAACAATTGGGATTAATTTTGTTTAAAACAGACAATATAAATCTCAAATTTTCTTGATATTCACTTTGAGTCTATTTTGTTTAAGAAATGAAAAATTACTCAATTAGAAATAATTTACTTCAGAACCTGTGCTTTTATGTTCCTAACTGTTCAAACGCCGAATTAAATGTCATTGTCTGCAAAGAACATTTAATCTCACTCCTATCTATCTTAATCAGTCATCTGAGATGTTCTGTCGAGAACAAAAGTTGAAGAATAGTTCGACCTAGAGTCAATTACCTCTTTTAATTCATTCGTCTATAGACAAATTACGCTCAGATAATTTTTAAAGCACACTCTATTATAACCATTTGTAGTCCGAAAAATCTCCTAATTATAATGATATTTAATGTAAGAAGCAATGGATAGAATCGCTGACCTACTTAAAATTAAATAGTGTTAATGTCACTTACTTCTTTGTGCAATATTTGGTTAAGCATGAAAATAAATGTCGATTTTGAAACAGTTCAAGTTTAGTTAGAAAAAGAATAAAATTGTTGAAGTAACAACTAAATAAGCCACGTCAGGTAAACTCAATTAATAAAATATTTATTTATTGCTACCATTAGATTAAAAAAAAATCAATCAATAATGGTAGAATTAACTCTTCCATACGTATTATTCCTCTAGAAAATTTTCCACTTATGGAGGTATTCAGGCCACGTGTCCTTATAATCATTTAAGTATGAATAAGAAAATATTATCAAGCTTATATTTCCTTTTATTATTAAAGCGTAGTTACAATTCGTTATCAAGAAGCGATTATGTAATTCAGATATCATAGAAAATAGTATGATTATGTGGTCTTAGGAAAATGTTATCTTTGTTTATTGAGGAATCTGTTGTCTTTCTGTTTTTATGGATTTTCAACCGCAGTTTCCTGACACTGTTTTGGTATAATATTACCAATTTTATTTAACACAATTTAAGGACAAAAGACAAAAACGTCAATAAGGTTATCGGTTTGTAGGTGCAATTAACCTAAAATTGTGGACAAACACTGCTTAACTAATCCGTTATTTGGTCATGAATGAAATTTTCGATTAATCAGTCTAAAAGCAGGTTTTTGTCACAATAAACACATTCACATTATTTCAAATTTTTGAAACTTGACTCTTGTGTTTTTTGAAAATAATATTATGATTGAACGTTAGAAGTTATTTCCTATTTCCTGCATAGCCAGAAGCGCCACCAAGTTATTAATTTTGATAAATAGATCTCATTATAGAACATAAATGACTAGTTTACCTAGATCATAATTTTTTTAGAAATTTCAAATGGTTTAGTTAGAAAAAAAAAAAGAGAAAAAATATTGACTGAATTTTGTTGTATGTCATATCTGACTTCCTAGTGGAAAGAATTTGTTTCACATTCTTGTTTTTATTCAAAAATTACAACATTGAAAACACAAACCAAACACATTTAACAATTGGAAAGCGACTAATATTTTAAAAAATTAAAAAACTTAATGTGGTTTTCAAATATAATTAGATATAAAATAATAAAAAATTGCATATGAAACGAATAACAAATTATTATTGAAATATTCCATTTATTATTTTCATGGCTAAACAAAAATTAATGTTTATTACCTGCTAAACCGTGAAATATTCCAAACGCATTTACCTACCTTTTGAGGAAACTTTTAACTATTGAGCATTTAAGCGGCTTAGAAATGTCACTTTATGATTTTTTTATTACAGGGTGGTGAAACTTCATCTTTCTCAGAAGTAAATCGAACGAACTTTCTTGAAAATCCATCTGATACAAGTTATAGAAACAGACTTTAGCGGACCTAAATTTAGAAGAGATAATCTAGCGGTGAAAAGTTATTCAATTTAATAAATACTTAATTGCTGATCTTAAAAATCGCTGATTCATTTTCTATTCTCCAGTTTTTTAATAAATGATGACACAGTTATCAATTTAAATACTTAACAACTTCCTGAATTAACTATTAGCATACGGGTATAAGAATTAATAAAATAAATATGATCTTTCGATTACAAACTGCTATTCATTACATCATTTTGGTTGCAAAAATTTTTATCAACTTTATAAAATAATTAATGTAACATTCGCTCGTTTAGATTTTTTGGCGACGTCTCAAAATTTTGTTTGCTTCTATTATTATACAGTTTTTTACTAGTTTATTCAAGATAAAACTCTAGGCTTTTAATAAACAATGTCTCTCAGTGTAATTAAACAAATAAAAGCGTTAATTGACGTCGCGTCGGGAGTTCCAATAGCGGGAATCTTTTCCAATTGCGTCTTTTTAAGAAATTTGACATAATATTTGTTTTAATGACACGTATTTTCCTTAGGTTTTACATCATCATAACTCGAATAGCTATCAGAGATTCAACGGAACTTATATGCGTCATTCCTTTAACAGTGTTGTTGGAAGCGGTGTTAATGCCATTAAGAGTCAGTGCTTCAGCTAAGACAGACATAATTCTTTACCGTTGGGTTTACAACTAATTTCAAAGGTGAGTGATTCAGTCAGAGCCTCTTTATCTGACTTTCAATACGCGCATCATAGCGTCGAAATCCACGATAATATAATTCGAGGACACGTCACATAAAGAAGGAGGTATATACTGCGGAGAAACTGGCGCGCGCTTCAGTTCTGAGCAAGTCTTCGAAGTGTTTGTATCAAGTTAAGGTTTTGAATGGAAATTGTGAGAATGCCCAATAAGTCATTTCTAATTCGAAAAACCCGGATGAAAATTCAAATTTACCGCTTCGATTGTACTGCAAAATTAATGCGCATGCGTTTAGCATCTCCCTATCGCGATCAGTAGCGCGCTGGATTTTGTCGAAAACGCCGGGATTTTTGAGAAAAATGGAAAATAATAATTTTGTTAATTTTTTAATCAATCCGACAGTTATTGTCACCGTTTTTATCGGTGGTTGTGCTTTACTTCTTGTCTATATTTTAAATTTATTCAAAGTCGAGCATAACGTGGAGGAAATAAATCAAAGTAAGTAGTTGTCAATCGTTTTTTTTTTATCAATTTACATGTGTCAAACTTGTCAAAACCATGCGGCTTTCTAAAGTAGACTGTTGAGACACTCATTTGTCAGCAATGAGTTACGTGTGTGAGAGCACGTGCTTTTTGAGGTTATTAATAGATGTGGGTTATGCATTCGTCATGCAACAGCACCTAATCATGCGTTTTTTCCAGGTGAGCAAGTTTCCTCTGAACGAAAGAAAGAAGCCCCCAAACCGAAAAAGAAACAAAATTGGTCACGCGCTACTGAAAAGCAGAATTTCACATCGCCGTGGCTTCTAAAAACTCTCAAAAATCATACCGGTCAAGTCCTTAACATCGACTATTCCAGCAGCGGGAAATACTTAGCTTCATGTGGTGAAGGTAGGTTACAATTTTAATTATCACTTATTATATCGTGCCAAGCACAGTGCCGGTGTCGGTGTCAGGTGTTGTGATGTATTATTTTGTGTGCAGAAGAGCCTCCAGACCCAGACCTAGACATGAATACCAGCAGCGGTTCGGAATGTAATAAAGAAAACAGCAGACCACCATCAACAGATCCGAGCCCAAGCACCAAAGGGCTATCGCGACGTCAACGAAAGAACCGCCGTCGCGACGATTCTTCACCCGACAGCAAGAAAAAAATCAAAAACATCGACAAAAAAGTTGAGCCTTTAAAAGAGTGTCTCAAAATGAATATATCGGAAAGAGTGTTTGCCGACCTTTTACATCCGCATTTACTCACTTATGAACAACTTTTTGTGATGGGATATCCCGTACAAAGCCCTTCGCATAACAACGCTGTAGTTTTCTTCAATTATAACAATCCAACGTTTGTTCGGCCTCAGTTTGATGTGAACGCCCGCGAGTTCATTCCAAGTAGATCAAACATTCAATACGATTTGGATTCTCATGGTAGTGACTCCAGTGAGATCGACTCAGAGGAGAGTTCTGGTTCTGAACCAGACTTATCGTTTTACAGTGACAGAAGCAGTGTTAAAGACCAAGGAGTAGAACGCATTTGTGTGAGGTGTAGGCGAGGTTTTTTTATAACAAACAAAGAATATTTAACACAAGAACGGTGTAATTATCATTGGGGTAAATTGCAAACTGTTCATAAAGGTGATAAAAAATACGGAATTGAGAGTTTGGTGTTATATTCTTGTTGTCAAGGCAAACCTGGATCAGTAGGGTGTACTACGTGTAAACTTCACGTATGGAATGGGGTTGTTAGTGGTTTAAACGGTCCATGTGAAGGTTTTGTTAAAACTCGTCAGAAAAAAAATATTCCTCCGGATGGAAATTACGGTGTTTATGCGCTTGACTGTGAAATGTGTTACACAGTTGCTGGCTTAGAAGTGACTAAAGTAACAGTTGTTGGTATGGATGGAAAATTAGTCTATGATACATTTGTTAAACCCCAAAATGAAATTGTTGATTATAATACTCGTTTCTCTGGTATTACTGCAAAAGATTTAAAACCAGGTGCAACAAAAACGCTCAAAGAAGTTCAGAATGATTTACGTGGATTTATAAATGCAGACACTATACTTATAGGACATGGATTAGAGAATGATTTAAGAGCATTGAAACTTATCCATAAAACTGTAGTAGATACAGCATGGTCTTTTCCTCATTACAACGGTCTGCCTTATAAACGTTCATTAAAATCTTTAGTATCTTCATTTTTAAAACGTGAAGTTCAATGTGGACCCAATGGACATAATAGTTACGAAGATGCTTGTGCTTGTATGGAACTGATGTTGTACAAAGTTCGAAAAGAGAACAGAGGTTACAAAATTGTTTGATGATGTTATTGTTGTTGTTTGAATTCCATCTCATTTTGCACCATGCTTTATTTATTTTCGCGTCATTCATCACCTCATTTTTTGGATTTGTTGATGATGTGATATTGTTACTTAAGTGTTCCTTCTGTACAAGTGATATTGGATTGAATCTCATTTTTTTGATAAATCTCGTGATAAAGCACAGGAATAAATTTAGTTGTAAATTTTTGTATTACCTGTGTTCACATCTAGCTCTAAGATTAATATTACTTTTTTACTTAAGATTAAGTATGTATTTTTTTAATCTTTTTTGTTTATTTTAAATTGTGATTTTTAGTCTTTGATATGTACAGTAAAGTTAAGACGAATCAATCACAGGAGTTCCTATGAGTCTACTTTTTTTTTTACTTTTGTACATATTGTAAGCTCCCCAGCCAGTTTGCCACATTTTGTTGTTTTATTATAGTATTCTTTTAGTTTTTAAGTTATCTGTGTTCATTTGAATTAGGCATTTTTGTTATGTTTTTGTTGAAAAAAACGAAATAATTAATAACAGGCAAAAAGGCTGTGTTTGAAGTGATACAATTGTATCAACTATTTTTAATAAAAGATTTTTAATTACTAATTGTGTTTTTCTTGTAACCCTGTATTGAATTAAAATAAATAGGTGAAAGTGAGAGAAATTCATTAATTACGATGCACCTCTAAAACAACTTTCGACCATTAATGATAAAGAGTTGATCAAAAAATCTAAATTTATTCTTGAAATTTGCACTAACCCATTTTCAGTTTCACAACCAGCTAAAAGTTGCAAGTATACCTTTCATTCCTGATATGTTTGTATCAAAAATTAACACCAAACAAATAGTGAAAGTGGTGAAAGTACTAAGGATATATGCTTGCATGTATTTAAAGATTTCAAAATTGCTGTATATGTATATGTGGTATAAAATCCAAGTTTTTTTCCTTTCAAGTTTCACTATACTTTCTTGGATTATTTTATAATATTGTAAATAGTTTTTGATTCCAACAAATAGAAAGTTGTTAGTTATTTAAAAATAAAATTGTGTAGGTTGGACTATTTTATATTTAACTTCAGAAAAAAAGAAAACTAAAAATAGTGAGTCAGATGTCTGTTGTAATTCATATTTTTAGGTAATTCACGATCAGTCATTAATAAAAAACAATATAACTCATTATTATTAAGAAGTACACGTCTCAAATGTCAATTTTCTATTGGTTGTTTTGACAGCTCATTTATTATCTGATTGGTTAATTGAATAGGTGTGTCACGTTTTTGCTTATGAAAGAAGGCGTGCCTTAAATTTCATATATTTTTTTTTATAGATCGAGCTGTTATACTGTGGGATTCAAAGGATTGGACTGCGAAGGATTTGAAATCTTTGAGAGTCAATATAGAATTTGATCATCCAACTTTGGTCAAATGGAGTCCAGACTCAAAGGCTTTTATTATCAACAAATACAATGAAAATGCATTGGAAGTATACAAAGTGGAGAAGAAAAAAGACGGTTGGCTAGGTCATGCAACGAAGGCTTTAACATTTCCTAAAGTGAGTAATTTTATTTCAAAATTTGTCCAAGGTTAAAATGTTGTATAATAGACAAGAAAAGTCATTAGTTATGGTTTTATTCAATTCAAAATGATTTTTTAATCTGACAATGGCTTTTAATTAGTGAATATTAATAAAAATGATTCATATAATTCTCGTGGCTTACTCATCGACTTACGCAATTTCAGGTGCATGAAACTGATGTTATCGGCATGGGGATTGCGAGTAGCGGCAAATATATTATGTCGTGTTCTAACAAAACGGATTTGGTTATTTGGGATCTCAAAGGTCAAAAACTTGCACAGATAGACACATATCTGATGTCTACCACCTGTGCTAAAATATCACCATGTGGTAGATTTATTGTAGCTTCTGGTAATGCAACATCTGCATTTTTACAGAATGTTGAAAACATGAAAGTTTTTAGGTTTTGCGCCAGATGCTCGTGTTTATGAAGTTATTTTTTCAAAAGCTGGTGAATTTGAAGATGTTAAACGTGTTTTTGATTTGACTGGACACACATCAGGGATTTATGATGTTGCTTTTGATGCTGATACATCACATATGGCTACTGTTTCGAAAGATGGTACATGGAAGCTATTTGATACGAAAAGTAGGTCTTTGAGTTATTAAAAATTTGATTTCAAAAGTTATTTTTGCTTGCAGTTGAATATAAGCTAGGTGAAGACCCACACCTAAAGATAACTGGAAAATACCAACAAGGAGGGCCTGAATCATTAATTGCCCTTTCACCCAATGCTGAAGTAGTGGTTATAGCAACCGGTAATTCCTTAGCTTTCTATTCAACTTCAACAGGTCATCACGATTATACTATTGATAATATTTATTCAGGTAAAGGTCAAACATTATAACTTATTGATTTTTGTTAAATTAAGAAATTGGATTTCAGGAAGAATAACGTCAATCTTGTTTGATGCCATGGGAAAATATGTCTTAGCTTCAGGTGATAAGTATATACGTGTTTTTCATAATGTCACAGGATATCGTTGCAATATTGAAACGGCTAAAGAAAAGCTCAAACAGAATCAGACTTCAGCAACAAAAGAAAGATTGCAGAAGTTGATTGAAGACAGTGAAGCATTCCTTAAAACTATCGAGAAGAAATAATTTTTTAATGTTTTTGAAAAAGCAAATATATTCTTATATTATTTTTCTATGTTGTTTTATTTAATCCGCTACTTTGAAATGTGTATAAAAGTATTACTAACAATCCAAATGTTACGACAACTGTTGCAGAAAAAATTACAGTACATTTTTTGTCGTTCAAGTATTCTAAACGTCTATAATAAAAAAAAAATATATTAGAATATATAGAATAAAAATAAAAATTCTCACCCAGTATTATCTCTAATAGAATGCACATACATTCTCAAAATTATGTCAAAAAATCTGACAGGAGTAGAATCAAGATGATTTTGAAAAAAATTAGAAAAATGCCAATAAATTAAAAAAGTAGGCAAACAGTAATACATAATGACAAAAAATTAGATAATGACATCTATGAAAATACCAATTTATTACTGTTTTATTAAAGATATAAACCGTTACTGTAAATATACATAGAAATCTTTTTTGCATCATATTTTTTAATCAAGTTTTCAAATAAAATTTGTAATTTTATCACAAATTTAAGACTTCGCTAATTTTTTTCTTATTTTATAAAGTGATGATAATTCACACTAGAAAAATATGGGTGCATGGGTCCACACAGTTTCAAAAAAATCAAATTTATGTTACTTTAAATTTTTTCAGCATGTGAAACTTTAAGTTTTTTCATTTTCATATTTTACTGAATTGTCGCTTTTGATCATAATCTGCAATTTACTTCGGTAAGATGATAGTGAAAAACGGAGAAATACCAGAAAAAAATGTTTAAGTTGAAACCATTTTGGTGGTACACTTTGACTTTTTGATATTAAAAAATAATAATAAATAAACAGCATTTTACAATAATTTTTAAAAGAAAAGCAAAATTTGGATGTACCAAAAAAATTGCTGGTTACACCTAGCACTTTAGAAAAAGTCTTGTTGGGATTTTATCTATTGAACTACTTATTAAAAATTATTCAGACACATGATAAGTAAAATTTTGTTGCACAATTGAGCAGAAGACTGGCTTCTTAACAAATGATAGGAAAATAGTACTTTTATAATTTTCTTCCATATCAACAAAAAAACAAAAGTACTAAAACTGTCTCATTCAATAATTATTCACAAATTAATGATTTTTTAGTTGTTTTCAAGATACGCAGTTACTGTGATTCATTCTTTATAGTAAACATCGATATGGTGTTCAGTTACAATTTCTAGTATTTTCTTTTTCTTTAACTCAGCTTTTCCATTATCATTCAAAGTTATGCAATGCATCCGGGCAAGTCAACAGAAAATCTAGAACAATATGATCTAGAAAAACAAAATGCGTTATTTAAATTGTTTTTATTATTCATTTATTATACATATTTTTGTGAGTCATTGCTCTGCAATGAACAAATTTCTCATCAACTAGCATCTTAGAATTGTTTGGAAAAAAATGAGAAAATTGACTTTTTGTTTATATTTTTCGTTTTGCATCTGCGTAATATCATTAGCTTTAGATGATGTCTTCCTCAGAGGAAATTTGAATAAACATAAAAAATTGAATTATTTCCAAGAGAGTAGTCTAAAATAACGTGCAACACAATGTGGATTTCGCTCTAGGAAAATAGAGTATTATTGTTTTTTAATTTTTTGTACTACACTAAAATAACAGTATTATAATGATTTATTTATCTTTTTTTGCATGGTTGTTTTCCTAATATGCAATTTATCTAAGCTAGGAAAATTTGGACATAAAAATACATGTCTTCTAGAATTATGGCGTTAATAGATTTATAAATGATTTATAATATTATTTTTGCATTTAATGATGAGATAAATGTATCCTGCTTAGATAATTTTAGAAAAATGATAATCAAAATATGCTTATTGTAATGTTGGTTGCCTAAGCTGCTTTCAATTATAGATTACAAGATTACAAAAAATTAAAATTTTGAGACTACTTTACTACTAAATCTGTTTATGTTTATTAATGTTAATGAGCAACATATTACTTCAATTTTTATAATCAGAATATTTATAATATTTTTATTACAAAAGAAAACAAGATAATGTTGATTATATTTGCGTAAAAATTAATTTCAGTAAAATACAATGAGAGTAATATTTTGTCATGTACTTATAATAAATAAGACTGATGGATTTAAAGCACAAAGTTCAAACAAAAATAACTTGGCAGATGTAAAGAAAGCATTGTAAAATAGGACACTATATCATTAACAAAAAATGTAAAGTTTATTAAAAACTATCTGCATCATTTAGGGAAAAACATAAGTATATGGAATTCCTTACAATAAAAAAAATAACAAGTCCACATTTGGCGAATTTTTCCAATAAAAATGTTTATAAAAATTACATTTGGTATAGAATATTGATTTCAGATTCAGAATATTTGAAGTTGCTAACCTTTAAAATTAAAATTCCGTATATTAGTTTTTGTGCCAAGTTCTGCAAAAATGTACTCAGGATTTGAAATGAGTTTTGTTTAGAGTATGATTGATGCTCAAAACGAAAATCCACCGACTAATTAAAAACTAATGGTATTTCAAAAATTGAAAACAGAGTCTGTTTTAACGCCAATATGTTTTATTGGAAAAATTACATCAAATTAATGGAGAACGCATTCAAAAATTGCACACTCATTCTTTATATTCGAAACATTGATTGATTAGTTTTAATTTTGGTTGAATAATGATAACAGTTTTTTGTAATATGTAAATGTCGCCTAATGGTTCAAAGTCTGAGTATTTTTAGCATCATATGTGCTATAAAAGTTTTTCAAAGGTTGGTAAATTAAAAATATGCATCAGTGGCGTACTTTTTTTTTGTTCAATTTAAAATTTTATAAAGACTTTATTTGAGTTCTGATTCAATTAAGTATTTATTTTTTGTGAAATTTATTGAAAATGGCTAAAGTGTATTTAAATTTCGAAAAATTCTAGTATGAGCTCACCTCCTTATCACTATCCAACCTCATGTTCATGCGCCTTGCTCTAGCCTACATCGATCGTATTTATAGGACTCCTGACTGTGGTTTGTTTTCAGAAGTAAAGTTGTCAGTGCTCGTGCAAGTGCAACTTTATAGAGAAATCTCCTACACAAAACGCGTTTTTCCAAAAAAATTTAAATCCGTGTAAATGTTTAAAAAATTCAAAGTGCGGTAATCTATCGCATTTGTAATTTTTCTATACAAGTTCCAGAAAACCAGTAAATCTGGCGACGGAAATCAGATATAGACTTGGAATGCGACACATCTTAAAAAAGTTTATAATACATACGAGTTCTGATCATTTTTGTGAAAAAGCGATTGATATTTAGTTCAGCTATACAATTGTTTTTTATTTTTATACTATTGTTATACAAATTTTATTAAGAAAAAAGTAAAGTGTGTTTGGATTGTTGGTATAAACCAATTGCAAGCGTTAATTATCGAAATTCATTCAGAAAGTGTTCTTTTTCCACAATTATAGAACAAGATATCAAAATGGCTTCGATTAACAACAATCGCATTGGCAAAAATGAAGAATGCAAAGGTAAGAAAACTGCTTAACTAAGATGCCTATTTCTTTAACATTTCTAAAACACAGTTTTTCAAAAAATTCTAACACAGAAACGAACATTTTTTACTTTTCCTTTGTGTGGTATTTTAGGGAAAAGAAAACAGCTAAAATATTTCCTGTTATCGGAAAATCAATAGAGCGCATGCGCTGTTTAAGTAGCTTTTATATCCTTTGACCATACCCTTACACAATAGATTCTAATGTAGTAATAGCAAAATCAGCTGTTTTGCTTTTGCATTGAAAAAGTCACAAATAGTTTCTCCAACTTATTTCTTTCCATTATTTTCTCAATGAACAAATAATATTTCTTTGTCTCTTATGGTCATGCTCAAATTAATCAGATGGCACTTGTCCAATGAAGAAAAGCTAAATTCAGAAGGACAATAACCTGAGGTGCGGTCAACCGCTATTTGGAACACTGATGTTTTGACTAAAGTCAGCAAAATTGTTTATTTTTATTTAAACGCCAAACTAGAAGCAAAGTGTGCATTTAATTTTTTAAACAAAAACACTTTCATTTGTTGTAATTTTTATTAAAAAAATAATCAATTATTTCGATTATAAACATTACAAGGACTTAAATTTTTATCATCTAAATTGTGACGTCATTTCCTTATTGAAAATTATCTTGGAGATGTATTTATTAATTCTAATATTGGTGATTATTGAGCGGTTAACATTGAGAGAAATACGAAAGCGGAAAACAAGGAATATGTTTTGATCTAAGTTCCATATTACCCAATAAATGTATTTAAATTGAATCCGTCTGAGAGTTAAATTTTTATCTATTTAAGCGTCTCAAGCATTACTTGGAACATTGATTTAAGGATTTTTTTAAAAATTGCAGTTATAATTAAGCTTATCAAGCGATAACAAGTGGGATGATATTTAACAGGATTACGTGTTAAATTTATGATTACATACTATTGTTTGATCTATTGTCAATATCCAATTTTAATAACTTCTTCAAATAATCATATTTGTTTCCATAGAATCTAAAAAAAATTAAATGATAAATAATGAGGTCTGGAAAAAATTGGATCAAAGTTGATTGAAAGAGAACTGTTTAGAACAGTTAGAAATATTTTAGATTGTTCTAGAAAACTGTCAGGTGTAGCGTTGAGATAAAATAAGGACGGGAGCAGTTGATATTTAGTAGGGTACTACGCTTCAACTTTATCAACACAATGGGCAAACAAATCGTAATAGGATTATGTTTTTAAGAGAGTATTTGGAATTAGTCTAAGATTATCTTATAAACGCTTATCATACAATTATATTAATTTTATTTACACTTAAAGTTTTTTCAATTGGTTATATTTTTTTAAGGAATTTCAAATGCAGCTCTATTGCGTACTTTATGTGAATAGATAAATAAAATTTTGCATACGCAAAAGTAAAATGAACCTCTACTGTTATGTAATCAATATTTATTTGCTGAACAATGTTTTTGTGTATTCAAACAATCAGAAATCAACGTTTTTAGTCCCGTACAATACATACAGTGTCATTCATGTGTTATTCAATCGTTTTGAAATTTTGATTGTGAAGGTTCTAAAATATGATCTATTTAAATAAAATACTGGCGACTTTGCTGCTCTTCCGCTTATACTGGAAGTCGGTACTAACTTTGTTATTTTAAACGGAACACTATGTTTATTTTTGCATATTTGGATTCCTTGATTGATATTAGATGATTTAACTTCTGTAGATGTCAAGAAAAATAAAAATTGTTCAAAAACCAAGTAACCTGGAAGTTGACTGTTTTCAGTATTCTGTAGATCAAGAATGACTCTATCAATTGCCTTAGCGCATCTTCATTTGTTTTTTATGTCTATCACAATAAAGAATTTCAAAGGTAATTCAGAATTTGATTCTCTTTCATTTGATATGAAATTTTGCACATCTTCCAACAAAATTTTTTGAGATACTTGCAGATAATTGCATTGAGAGTTACCGGTTATCTCATGTTAGTTGAAAGAGAATTCAATTCGGCATGTATTAGTAAAACGATTGCTATGCCATTCTATTTAAAAAATCTATCATTGAAGATATTTTACTTTGAAAATCAAGAGTTTCGCTTTATATCTATTTTTATTTTTTAATGTAGATCGTTTCCAGATGAAGTAGAATTTCAAGAGAAAGGCTTGTATGTATTTAATCAGTCTATCTATCCAATCTAATCATTAATTTATTTTTTGGTATCTGGTTAGGATAAAAAAATTTCTAAGTTTTTTTATTATGACAAACGCAAAGTTATTCAAATAATTTATTTTATTTTCAAGCACGAAAAGCTTTTTTTACAAATTCTAGTAACAGTTTTCGAATTAAAGTGATTTTTTTAAATGTGAGATTACAGCAATAACTGAAAACCTCCGACAGTTGACTGTGTTACTACAACATCGCAAAATGTCGCCCTCATTTCTCTCTTCATACAAATAAAATTTAATTTTAGATTTTCAACCTCTAAATTTGACAGTCTGCTTTAACCGATTAATATGAAATTCTCAGAACCACTCTTTTTGCAAATTAGGTCAAAAATAACAAGTTTTTGGACTAAGTATGTTGACAAAAAATTAAATAAAAATACTTCCTACATTCAAACGTACCAAAAGCATAACAAAAAATTGACGACAACTTGAGTTTTGACGTCAAGGCTTAATTGCATTCTCATAAATACAGTATTTCTAATCTGATATTTTTTTAAAACTTTGTCATCACTTCTATTTGAGTAATTTTCAAGACCGGCAATGATCCTATGTTATGTAAAAATTGATTGAACTCGAAATTCCTTTGTTGAATCGAAGGCTGACCACTTTATGTGAAAAGATAAGAAACAAGTTAATAAATTGGTTACTCAGAAATGCAAGAAAACATGAACATCATTTTTTACTACAACAATAATAACACGTTGCAAATTTTAATTACAGGTAAACAAGTAATTCATATTTATGACCGTACTTGGAATTCAAAAGAAAAATATATTTTTCAAGTTTAATTGTTTTTCGTGTTTTGTCAAACACTTAGGTGAAGATAGTACTTTTAAGGCAAACTATTTAATCACATTGATAATAAAAGAGTGTTGTTTTTTGTTTTCACCAAATTTCTTTTGTGTTAGTTTTAATTGGATCGAGAGCAACTTAAAAATAATGGAAAATTGATGTCCCACCTGTTGTCTTTTTTTTCTAGAGTATAATTATAAGTTATCTATCTTATCATTAAAATTTTCCTTGGGAAACTATATGTTATTAAACAATTTCCCTTATGTTTAGACTTTGGACTTATTGCAACAAACAACTCAATTAAAATACTAAATAGGTTAATTACTAAACTAGCACATGCAAAAATACGTAATCCTTTGCCCTAAAATTAAAAATGGCTTATGTAATGAGCACGCGTGTGTAGTTGCGCAAAAATATCAATATCATACTCGCCAGGAGCTTTTTCTCGAAGTGTTAAAAAAAATTTCCATACGTTATCTGATTAATTTGAGTGTCAAAACAAAATCGCATGTTTCTGGGTTCTATGTCATGCAATATGTTTGGTGATTCCAAGTTTGGACTTTGATCGTTTTCTTATCCTCATTGTGATTAATTTATTAATAAATTAAATGGAGTTTCTGGATAACATTTCAGTCGTCTATTAATTTGAGGAATTTGATTTTTTTCGTTGAACTGTTGGCGTCTGTTAGTCTAGTCCAAAGATCACATCTAATTTTGCTATTATTGGCTCTATTTATGCAATTATTGGCACAGATAGAATTTACTCGATGTTTTCCACAAGCAAAAATTATTTTGGTATAGCGGAGGTTTTATCGAGAATTCTAGCAGTAAATATATCATATTAAGAAATATTTATCGTTTGACAAATATTTGTATCAAAATCTATTGAAGGTTAAACAAACAAACAAACAAGTTAAGAGAAAGTCCGATCCAGTTGTATAAGTGCTTGTTTGGATAAAACAATGTCGTTGACATTTACCTTAATGGCTTAAGTAATGCTACTTTTCTACTTATCAAGAAGTAGTCGCTTCGGATTTAAAATATAAATTGAGACGCCACAGCTTCTGGAGATAACACATTATCAGTATATTCTTAGTACGGAATCTTAATTTCTTGTCAAAGATCACCTTTATAACATCATCTTACGTTTTAAATGAAAAAAAGCATTACGATAACCTTAGACTTTCTTAAGAATATCCCTGTATTAACATTTCAAGATAAGATTATTCTGTCTTATTTAATTCACATTCACTTATTTTGGAGAAGTTGTAATGATGAAACCGTTTGATTATTCAGGTGCTCAGGCCCCTAAAAGGCCACCGTTGACACAATTTGCGCCTTTGTTAGTTGCTATGGTGGGACTTCCTGGTCGAGGCAAGAGTTTAATGGCAAGACGATTATCAAGATATCTCAATTTTACCGGAGATGTTTGCAAAGGTAACGAGAAGTTTTTAGAGAAAATTGTCCTTATCTAAAAAAAAGATTCTGATTAGATAAATTGTTGTTTTTGTTTTGACACTATTATTAGAAAGTTAATATTGAAATTGACTTCTTGCAGTTTACGATATCAGCGACTATCGGCGCAAACATATTAAGAAATATGCATCGCATGAGATGTTCCGAGCTGACAATTTGCCAGCATGGCGCATTCGTCAGCAAAGCTTCCGTGAAGCATTAGAAGAAGCTGCTTCTTGGCTACAAGAACCAAATCATCATGTTGCTATATTAGATGGACCCAATGTTTCAAGAGCTCAACGTGAAGAAATTTATGATCTCGTCCATGGTCAATTAGGTTTTAGAGTAATGTTTATCGAATGTGTATGCGAAGATCCCGTTTTGCTTGAACGTAATTTCAAAGTAAGTTGTTGATGTTTTGATGGAACAAATAATTAATTGTTTGTTTAGGAGATTCTCCAATATAGTGCGGATTATAGAGACATGGCAACTGAGGAAGCTTTGAAAGATCTCACATTGAAAATGGCACATTATAAAGCACAATACGAATCGCCATCTTTGGGTAGTCACTGGGAATTGCCATGTCCGATGGTTAAAGTATTAGACGGAGGAGCAGGAGGAGTAGTAGCTCATGGAGTTATTGGAACAAAAGAAAGCAAAATTTTGGGATACATTTCTACACCAAAACCTATACAACAAACTTTATACTTCAGCAGAGTAAGTTTGAAATTTTTTTTTTAAGATCATTTTCATTGATTGGAATTTTATAATAGCATGGTGAAAGTGAATTTAATGTGCTGGGTAGAATCGGAGGCGATGCTCCTTTGTCTCCGAGAGGTCGAATGTATGCTCAGTCATTGGCTAAACATATACACGCCTTAAATCTTCCATCGTTGCAAGTATGGACATCTACACTTCAAAGAACTAAAGCCACCGGAGCACATATCCAAGCGCCGCAGCAGCATCTGCCGGAACTTGACGAAATCTACTCAGTAAGTATAAAAAAATTAAAAACAAATCTATTAATAGAAGTTCAAGTTTTCACAATATTATTAAACTGTTGTAATCTGATAAACTTTTGATGATAACCTCGTTCAACAACAGTCAGATGTTTTTTAATGAAAGATTTCGTCATTGAGTATCAAAACAGAAAGTAATAAACAGAATCAAGACTTTCACAGGTGTTCTAGAAAAGCGGTTTCATTTTAAATTTGAAAAAAAATATAGAAAGACATATCTATTATTTCCAAGTTAGGAGACAAAAATATACTGTACTTGCATTAAAAAAGAAGTTAATAGCTTATAATAGAAGTGGTAAGACTAGGAAATCAGCTTTTTTATTCTAAGAGAGTTGTGCCAGTATTTCTAGAAATGTTAGAAAAAATGTTGAGATTTAAATTAGAAATCCCACTTAATAATTGAAGTAACTCATTGAATTTACTTTTATATCTGATGTTAAGATTGAAAACATTTTTATAATACTAAAATATATATATCAGATTCATATCAATGTAAGTGTTTAATCTTGAAAATAACAAATACTTGAGAATCAGAGATCTGTTTGTAACTTAACATATGCATAGTGGTCCTAGAAAAAAGAAATTTTTCTGGGAGTACTGTACTTTCTAGACCCATTTACTATTACTAGTTCAACATTTTTTTCATTAAATAATGAAAACCTTGAAGTTACATAAGTTAGATAAACAGTAGCATTGATGGATCATGATTTCGATAAGATATTGCAAATTCCGACCTCGGCCTGAAAACGTAACCGCATTAATTATTAAACAAAAATCCCATAATCAAATTCTTAGTAAATAATTTTTTTCTAGGGTGAATGTGAGAACTTGACTTATGAAGAGCTTCAAGAGCGTTATCCTCGAGAACTAGCTCGTCGTGACCACGAAAAATTGAAATATCGTTATCCTCAAGGCGAATCTTATTTAGATGTAATGCGACGTGTCGTGCCTGTTCTTAATCAACTCGAATGTGAAACTAACGTCTTGACTATTTCTCATCAAGCAGTTTTGCGTTGTATTTTGGCCTATTTTTTGGAAACTCCTCCTGAAGAAGTACCTTATATTCATGTTCCCCTGCACACTATTATTAAGATTACTTTGCAAGGCTACAATTATAATATGGAGACTGTTAAGATGCCTATAGATTGCGTAGATACTAATAGAGCTAAACCTTTGAATTGTTCTGAAGGGAGGTCAAGAGAAGAAGCACTTTTGACTGTTCCAGCACATTATGATTCAGTTACAAAGTTGAATACCCTTACTTATTGTACTTAGTTTTATTTGTATGTCATTTTTGTTGACAATGTATAGTTACTACTTTAAGTAGTGGTGTAGTTGTGAACATTGTTCTAAATGTTTTTCTTAGCTCTTGAATGTAGTTTAGTTTTTTACTTTTTTGACTTAACATGTGTTTAGAATTGTAGCTGAAGAACATTTACTGGATGAACTTCTATTTAGCAATAAATTATGTATTTCTATAGTATTTAACTGTGATTTATAGTGCATTTTTATGTTGTATGAGTTAACCACTTCTAATAAAAATTTTATTATAAATTATTGAATACTTTCAACAATAATCAAATTCATTGACTGTAAATAAATTTTAAAATATCATCAAAATCAGTTTCTAAACTTTCAGTATTAGTGCTAGTTGTGGCTGGCACTTCATTTTGTTTAACTTCATTGACTGCTTTTTCAACAAGATTATCAATCCATTCTGTTGATTCCTCCACATTAACATCATTTGTATTGGTGACTGAAGTATTAGGAACCGATGTCCCTTCTTCATTTGTACCAACTTCATTTAACCAATCATTCAGATCTTCTTTTCCATTCAAAATTTCAATGCTTTTGTTCATGTCTTCCAATTTTCTTTCAACCACTATACAATCATAACCTACAGGATATTTGCATTTCAAGTCGTCACAAATGTAAACAGCTAGGTTGAAATTGATTTGCTTCAGAGACAAAAATTTACTACAAATGGGGCAGGTTTTCTGAAAGAAGAGATATTATTATAACCTCAAAGTTATTGGTTTATTTTATCATAAAAATTAAACTTAGAAATTTTTTATAATGATTAATGCCTACTTACATTAGTCATTGCTAGTGATGTCTTTTCATGACATAATTCTCACACAAATTTTTGTTTATTTTTGAAAAAAATCTGATTTTACTTTAAAACATGACACAATGAAACGTCAAAATTTTGTTTGAAAATATTGGTGAAGCTAGCTTTACATAAGTGGTAAGTGAAGATAGCTTTAAAGTTTTACATAAGATAAATGTATTTTGTGTTGTCTAACACAACGTAAACTTTTGTTTAAAACGATATTAAAAGATATTTTTCTCTAACTGCGATAAATGATATCACTTTTGATATTTATTTGCATTTGTTAGTTTAAATTAATCACTCAGAAGTCACCATGAGGACTGCTGCAATTTTAACTTTACTTTTATTCTTTTCATTTTCCGAGGGTAAGATAGTAGTTTACAATTATTTAATAAACTGCTTACAATTTCAGGTAATATAAATTATATTGGTTCTGATATTCAAAAATGCCTCAATTGCCTTTGTCACGCAAGAACTGGCTGCTACAGCCGTTTAAACTGCGCTAACTATTCTATTTGCTTCGATTATTGGAAAGATGCCGGAAGTCCGATTGTTGATAAAGGTGACAAACCAGAGAATCAAAACAGTTACAAAAAATGTATGAAAGATGAAAATTGTATTCTTGCTACTATTGTGCAATATGCAGATGTAATAGGTCACATGGTATTGTATACATAAAAATATGATTTGTTTTTAAATTAAATTTCTTAGGATTGCAATTGTGATGGTAAATTTGATTGCAAAGATCGATTTGCCATCCATCTTTTCGGTAGCAACTGCAGCAATCCAAAATTTGGATCAATCTATAGTACAAGATTTAATACTTGTGCTAAAGAAGCGGGAGTGTTTGAAATGCATGAGGAGGAAGGTTTTGGAGGATGTATTCCGGAAGTAGTTTAACATAAAAATTGTTTTAGCAGTTTATTGATTCATTATTCATTCTTTCTGAAAGATTGGTATAAATAGATGCAAATATTTTTTTCAGTTTTTGTGAATCTGCTTTAAGGCCACGCCATATTTATGAACAGCAAAAATTTTTGTGTTCTTATAAATACTAATTAGCAATTATATATTTTCAATATTCTTTTAAATGAAAAGAGACGAGAAAATTTTCTGAATATTTTGTTATGCAGTGAAGCTTGGTATCATAACATATGGAACCATATTTTGACCTTTGGCTGAATACTTAAAAAGGTCATTTAGATAATTTAATTTTGTAATAAACTGCTGATCAGAGTGGTAACAAAATGAACAAAAAAAAGTAAAAAAAAAAATTAGGAACGTTTTTGCTTATATTACATAGAGATTGACTGCTATATGATACCGTTACATTTTGTGTTTGAATCCTTGTATAAAAACGAAGAATATTTGGTTTATTATGTTTCATAAATGGAAAAACCAATCACACATTTGTGGTATCATTTGAAGATAACATTGTAAAAATCGCAGTTGCGGTATTCCCAGCTTTAAATAGAATTCAAAACAATGGAATAAATATTTATTGATGGTGAGTATAATAATTCAATAAGTAATTACCAGTTTTCACTTCATCGATCACGTTTAAGTAACATATTATTTTTCTTAATTTCAGCAGTTCGTTCTTTATTTTTGAATATTTATTGTTATTTAATTATTTATTGATCAATTCTAAACTGAAATGATTTCTGTATTTAGTTAGTTGAAAAACAATTGATTCGAAAGCATTAGCTCAGCTACATTCTATAAAAAAACATGGAAAACATTGACTATAAACAGTATTATCATAAATAATATTTATGTGTTTATTGCTCTAATTTGCAAATTCTTTTAATCCTTTAATTTGCTCGAAAATTTAATAAATAATTAAAACGCACTAAAACCAAACTGCCACGTTTTATCTTGTTAACTCTTCATTTACTCTCCAACATTTCACATTTAAAATAAACTTTTATTTAATTATATCAGTTGTAATAAGTCGGATAAGACTTTAAACCGTCGGTCAATTTCACCAACAACAAAGTATCTTGAAGATACATCTAGGTGACTTATGGTCCATTAAGTTCAAAGCTCGTTTACTTGAGCATTCATAACGAGAAAAGCAACGACGCTTAACCCCCCTCTTTACCTGAAGCTTATGAACCAGTAAAACATCGCCGAAACGCTATTAAATTATACACCACGTAATAATGAGAGCAATTAGGACACTTTACGCCATCGTTTCACTAGCAAGAATGATGATGAGTGGAAGGAGATGTGGTGACCTTTGCACTAGAAGCAATTCTACCAAAGAAAACTAAATGTCTTTGTGCTTGATTGTAAACAATCTGGAGTTTTGTAGTCGTTGAAACGGCAGAACTCTAGGGAGTTGCATTTTCACGTAATGTGTATAAATACAAAAGAGGGATTAAACGGATTTTTTCTCATTAGAAGGAATAAAGATTAAATTACAAAAATGATTATGAAGAATAAAAATGCAAAATGTTAAAAGAATGTTTAGTTGACTTTATTCAAATGAAGACTCATCAGCTGTTTATTTCTTCTTCATTGCAGCATTGCGTGATTCTTGAAAATTACCAACAATACAGATATTAAACCGTGAATTAGCTTAGGCTGTCTTTATCTGCAAAATTAGAATGTGTAAAATAAAATTTTTGAATATGCGAACACTCTCTTTTATCTTTTGTATCTAGTTGAAAAATCAATCAATTTGCTCCATTTTGATTATAAATGCGCGACATCACTCAGCTGCTATAAATCACAGCACCTCATGGTCTTTTTCGTTCAAAGAAAAATTTCCTATTCCAGCATCTACCATAAATCCAAACCGATCGTCATTGTTTATTCCAGCAATTTTCTAGTGTCCGTTTCTGTCTTGCTTTTATAGTTGGCAACTCGTTAACTAACAGTGATTTGTATTAAGTTGTAGCGACAAAGAGCCGTAATATAACTTTTCCTTTGTAGCGTCAAGTTTTTTTCGTCTCTTTAGATCAAAGGGGTTGAATGCGTGCTAGTTAGGTCAGTGTAGTTTATCGTTTTAATTAGAGTGCTGCAATATTTCGGAGAGGAGGTACTAATAAAGTGGGAGGTTTTGTTTTATACCACCTACATATGGAGGAAGTTATGAGGTGTTTAAAAGTCAGGGGTACTTTTAATAGGACATTATGAAAACCAGGGACAGAATAATAGACGAAAATTATACTGAATTTGATAATTGTGTTTTTATAATTTTGAGATTGTTGGTGGAAATTGTAGAGCAGAAGATAATTGAAATCAAACAAAATTTTTAGTGTTGAAATTTAATTAACTCTTTATATTAATACTTAAATTAATTTCGATTGTTATATGTTAATTAGTATAGTTTGATTAATTTTGAAACTAGTTATTGCTCTAATAATTGTTTTGTTTCCCGCCTCAGCAAGCCAAAAAAGTCCGGACAAAACAAACGTCCTCTGATTTCATATTACATAATATTAATTACGACGTTCCAAGTCCAAGGTTATTCCAACCAATAATAAACAATGAAGTACCTCAATTAGAAACTTTTTATAGCTAGAACCGAGACTTCCAATTAAAAGTATTCATTTCTTCAGATGGTTGTTTAAAGACGGAAAACGTGTAATTTCTTTAAGGTCGAGGTTTTTGGTAGATTTATTCAAAATACAGTACGAAATATGATATTACATTTCTATATTACACACCTGGATTAGTAAACATCCGTGTTTTAATGAATATGCAAGTTGACGGTCACTTTTAAACCATTTAAATAATTTATTTATGTCGGAAACTTTGTTAAAACAAATCGTTTAAATTTATTACAGGGAAGAGGTTTTGATGGCTTTTTCCGATCAAAATTTTCGTGCGTGAAGCTTTTTTAAATATACTGATAATACTGAAAAACAGTGTTAAACTAAAGCAGTTTTGGATAATTCGCTTTTACTTTTTTATGATTAAAAAAAAAAAAAAATAAAACACTGTAATTCAATTTACAAAACATAATTGAATGTCATTTCCCAAGCACTTGATTTAATTGCAAGAATTTTCAGCAAGTTAATTTTCTCTATTATTATTCAAAGCTCCAAAGTTTTCCAACTGAAATGCAGAACAAATAATTGCATTCATCCATTGCTTCCAACTTGTTACAGTAAAATAATTATTTTAATTTTCTGTGATCGAATAATAATGCTATTGCTATTTTAATTAAGCAATGCAAATGTTAGATGAATTTTAATTGGGTAATTAATAAACATAGAGTTATATATGGAGTCACAAACGATTTCACACCAAAAAAATTTGAAGAATTTTTTTGTGATGTCGGTGTTCATTGTTACACAATCTGTTTATTAATAACAGCTGTTGTTTCAATTATGGAACTGGGAATACCTGCAAAAATAAAGTCGCTAATTATTTTATTGTACTTTAGTAGTATTAAAAATGCTTAGGCTGGTGGAAAAAATTTTGCTGACGGATCATATGATAAAAATTAATGGAAAACAGTAAGATAGGATGATTGTATATTGTACACAACATAGCCATAAAATTCTTCAATAGCGGTCGCAATCTTTCTTAAATTATCTGTTTGTGATATTTTGCTCGCTTTTCATATCCACACATACATAGGGAGTGGAGTTTTCGCCACGGACAGATTCCCATATCCTTCAGAAATGCAATCCAATTTTGTCCGATCAAACACAACAAAGTGCAAATACAGGATGTGTCAAGAGTTTCAAATGTGCTTTTTATCGACCTTATCTCACTTGAAAGGAAACGAAACTTTGTTATCACTTTTATTACGTATTGTCACTTTGTATGTTTACGTTTCTAAATGGAGTTTTTCCTTTCACTCATCTGAAAAACTTACTTTTGTTCCTTCAAAAAAAAAATGTATTATTGTCTTTAGTTTGTAACGAATTCTAAATAACCTAAAACTAGTATTTTCAGTAAAGAGAAATTTGAATACAGCAGTAGCGTGAGAGGTTACATATGATACGGAATGTGCATGTTAATGAAAATTTGCAAAAGCAGATTGTAGATACGGTTTATGGAAATATCAAATGGATCACAGGCGAGAGAACATTTAATTGATTTACATTTTTGTATGTGTTATTAACGTGGAATTACTGCAAAATTAATCACATATGTTTCTAATTACCTACAGAAATTCGGTATGCAAAACATAACGTTTGCTGCTCTGTCATAAAATAATCATAAATAAGATTTGAAAATTATTTAGTTAATTTCTGCTGCAAACTTCCAACGTACTTGTATGCATGCTAAGTTTTGTTCTCTGGCGTACAATAAAGTTTTAAACTTGTTCCTACAATTTATTTTCAGCGAAGAATATTCTATCAAAGAAAATAATAAAATTTCAAAAGAAACGAAATGTGATTTTCAATAATAAAAAAAGTGGTTGGAATAGATGGAATTATTTGTGTTTGTAAACAATGTGGACTTACGAGCAGTTACAGATAGTTTTACTTAGAAAAGATCATCACAATTCGAATTGAAGGAAAATATTTTATGAATATCTAGAGAAAAATAGATGAAAACTTCTTGAAAATTAGAGATTCTGATATAAAATAAAGCTTTTTTGAAACATCCAAGGCAGAAAGTTTATTTTTGATAATTTGTAAATCTGCGCAATTTAAGAAATTTAATTAAATTTAATATTAATTTTAAGCACTAAGTCAAGATGAGAGGTAATTTGAAAAAGATTATGTCATACATGAGAAATAAAGCTTAGTATCCATAGAGAATATTAAAATTTTTGATGTAATGTGAAGAAGAATAAAAATAAAGTTTTTATTGGAAATTAATGCATTGTAAGAGAAATCTGAAATGAATGAAAAGTCTCAGTTTTAAGAAATAGATAAACAGTGCAATAGAATTTTTTATTTTATTAAAGTTCAAATGTTCCAAAACGTTAATGATGTCTCTAAACGGTTTTATTATCAAAACTAAGCCTATCTAAATATAAGGAAAATCTTTTTATTATACAGGGTCTCTCTTTTAGCTGATATACTAGAAGTATTTAGAGATCAATGATCTAAATTTTTCTTTCGGTTTTAGACTGTTTTCTTAAGTCTTAGTTAACATTTTAAAAATAAAAATGATTTCGTGTAGAATCTGATTCAGCTGCTTTTTTCTACGCACCTAATTATAAAAAATTAAAATCAAATTTTAAGAATGGTCATTAGAGTGTTGTTTAATTTGAAGCTGAAAACTTTTTTCAGTTACTTGTGAAATAAAACAAATGAGAAATTTCACAAATTACATTATAGTTTGTGAAAAATCTCAAAATTTTTCAAATGCTAAACTATTCTTTCTACGACCGCTATCGAAAATCGTACAAGCAACCCCTCTAGTAAGGGCTTCCTTACGTACGTCTATTGTAAATTAACTCAGATTACGAAAAAATATTTACCTAGGAAATTATTAATGGGCATAAAGGACGGCCGTGGAAGTCGGATTTTAAGGTGGCCACATTGGTGACATTGGTTGGTTCATAAATCATCTTACGGTTAGCAACAAATTAAACTGAAGTTGCAAACTTGAGACAGATTGATGCTTGTTTACTTTAAATTTTGAGGTTAGGAATATAAAGCGTCGTTCATGTTTAATAACTAGTTTTATTGACAAAATTAAAGCCGAATTTAGTTTCTTAGCTTTTTTGATGGGATGGAGTACATCTTAGTAACACTGAATGTCGTAATTTGAATTTTTGTAGTTTGACATTTGTAGCTTCAGCAAGACGTCATTTAACATATTATAGTAAACCAAAAGAAAATACGTTTTAACGCACTCATAAAGAAATTTGACTTGACTTCGATAACTGCTGGTTTACTAACAATGAATCCTATACCTCAAAAAATCCCCTAATTTACATAGACCAACAGATGCTTGTACTATACTTCTTACTACTAAATAGTTCCAATTTGAGTCAAAAATTTGCAATGAGAGGGACACCCTGTGTATCCTAACCTAAATAAGGACACAAAATACATCTGCTTTGGCTAACCTGTTATCTGCAAAAATTCGCAGAGTCAAGAACCAAGAATCTGGCATATCTTGAGAGCCAAGTGTAATTTTTCAAAGATTCAATTTGCTTATTTTCAAATATTATTGACTAAATAAATAATTTATTTCTTTAGACACTTTACAATATTACAAGTTTTACAACCAGTAAACACAAATTCCAAATAAAACTTGAGATTTTGTGGATAATTTTTGATTTTTCCAACAATTTCCAACAATTTAAGTTTTATATTTAATCTAAAATTTCTGCTAGATTAAAAAAACTTTAAAGTTTCTATTTGGAAATTATTAGATTTTTTGCAAAATAGAATGAAAAATTTGATTTTTTCTATTTGCTTTGTTTTAAAAGAAAATGAAACAAGATTTCCAGTTTATGATTAAGCAACACTCTAGTAATAATGTTGCAAAGAAATTCATTTTAATTCTTTATAGTTACTTACAATAAGTATCTAAGTAAGATCCTGCAAGTGACCCATTTTTATTTTTAAAATTAAACATCTCAAAAAAACGTTAGACATTAATAAATAAATCAATAACAAAACGTAATAATATTAAATAATATAAATTAAATATAAATTAAATAAAATCTGAAAATGTAAAGAAAATCTGTTTTTGTTTAAAGTATCAATATTTTGACACATGTTAAAAATAGTTTAGGTAAAAAGATCTTATTCTAAAATATAAATTAGAAAAAAATCATGATATTTTTGGGTTTACTAGATACTTCTGATCTTCCAGTTGAATGAAACAATCTGTATAAATGAATACTTTTACCTATAATCAATTAAAATCAGTTCTCTCCCATATGTATTTAATCTCATCACAAGTTGAAAATGTTTCTACAGATAAGCTTCAAACATGTTTTATCGAAATATCTCCCTGTTGTGTAACTGACCAAAACAATTTGGTTTGTTAGTGTACGAATTGTTGCCATGTTTAAACAAAGCTGAAATTCTGTTCAATAGTATTATTTATTCAACAATAAATTTACAGTTGTATGTCAAACTTTTAAATTTATTTTGCTTTGATTTTTTATTTCTTTAATAAGCGAACAAATGATTAATTTTATGTGCAAATTAATATAATATTGCATTTAAATATAATATCACTTAAACAATTAGTTAAATATTGATTATAAATTAAATATTAAATAAAACTGTCATCTTCCAAGGTTTCACACAACATTTTTTTTTATTGTTAAAGCAAATAAATTTAAAATTTAGTGCATCCAACATATGCAAATTTAATTTTCATAGAATAATAGCTCTGGATTTAAAAATAAATGGCCTTAGAGTAAGCTTTGTCCAAGCGCTTGTAATCAATAAAACATTACATCTGTGTCATGTTAAATGTTATTGTCTTCATTTGCAGAAAAATATTTTCTTTTCGTGTTGAGAAATTCAAAGTTCGTCAAAAAACAGCCGTCATTGTGTCATTCATGTCAAGGCCAAGGATAATGTCACACTCGACCGCATCTTGATTGAATGAATCTGTTGTATCAACAAAGAGTACGCTTGAAGCTTTAATCATTCTCTAGAGTTTTTTTTGTTTTACTGTTAATCTCATCTACTTAATCGTAATAGTATGACATCGCTAGTCAGCAAATCAAAACGTATTTCATTTGAAGAAGGGATTTAATGAAATCGAAATGAAACTGAAGGGAAAGTGAAGAACTGTTCGTCCGTTAAAAAACGAATCATCGAATTCTATCACGGTCAGCAAACGCTTTCTACTAGACTGTGTGGAGTATTATCGCACTCGACGAAATAGAAAAATTGCTGTGAATTGATCAATTAACAATGCGAACATGCCGATGTACTGCTCCTTTGTAATTAGAGAACCAGGGCCGGAATGAATAAAATGTCGATGGATTAATATGTCATGGTTTTAGAGCGTAAGGTCATTTGCTTCACTGCAGTTGATCTAAATAATAGGAAATGAGGCGGCAAATATAGACTGCATCATGATGTTAGTGATGGTTTTTTCTACTGAACAGTGTAATGATAAGCAAACATGCGAAGAGGATGTGCTAAGTAATTATTAATAAATGACTTGCTGCAAAACGAATTTCAAACTCAAAATATTTTCATTATTAACTTGTCAGTCATCAAAAAGAGAATAATTTAATTAATTATTCAAATATTTATGATTTATTTTCTGCTTCAGATATTTTTTATACACAAAAGAGGAAATTCATTGTACTTGCAACATTTTTCTCATTTAACTAAAAGCTGATATCTTGGTGTAAAAATAAAAATTGTGTGCGACATTTCTCCTATCCAAAAACACATGTATTGTCTGTTTTTATTCAGCAACATTGAACTACTTGAACAATGGTTGTCACTATTGTTCCATTTAACCAATCTTGAAATGCGAAACACTTTTGTTCAAATTATTTCTACACACTTTGATATTGACAGTCACACGCCAAAGAATAGAAATTTGTACAATCAACCGTAAAAATCAACTGTTTTTATTTCATTTGGCTTATTTTTTACAGAAAGTCATTTTCTCATTATTTTATTAAAAATGTCAAAATAACACGCCAAAATCCTGATAATGAAATAAGAATTCAACGCTGGCTGCGGCTTGTAACCGCTTAAAATCCTCATTTGATCATCCAAAAATTTTAGTTTCAATTCTTCCGGCAACAGGTATTTCCCTACTTCTTTCTATTCTTCTTCGTTGTTCCACTCGAAAAAATCCGGTCCGAGCCTGCTAATTGTATTCCTGCAGCAGCAGGACCTTCGCTGCATCCAATAAACAGAGCGTTTTCCGATCCTAGCCGAACTAAAACGACATCGTTTGTCCGCTGTTATCGCTGACATCGAGCTTGATCGCGAGTCAGTCTTTGCCGCGTCCTTCCAACAGGCAAGGCGTCCCGCAGGACCAATATAAGGCGTCGCGACGCTTCAACGTACATATTGTTGTCAAAGACGTACGTTGCTTAGTTACTAGCCAACGATTATTTTTCGGCCATTTGCTAATTTAGTCATATTTGTGCGTTCATGTTCAAATTGTTGTTGTGCTTGAAAAAGACAAGAGGAAACGTCGAGACTATTTGAAGGTAAGCAACACTTACTCTTGGACGTTTTTTTCGTTCTTTTATCTTTGCTTAGATTAGGTGTGTTCGAGGGTGAGGAAAGTCGATAAATGGGTTTTATGGGCGGTTAACATACACGTATTGGGGGTGTTACTTGCCGAAATGACGGGGAAAGTTATTGATACCCTTCGACAGCTACCGTAAACTTACAAGAGTTCTAAAATTATTTTTGATTAGTTCGGGAATTATGTTATAGCTTTTCGTGAAACTGCAAGCACTTAAAGCTTCAAAATTTTTCGCATAAAACTTTTAATTTCTCTTTTGAGACAAAGGATTCAAAACTAAAGCTGCGTCATTAAATTATATAACATTTCTCTCTATTCAAAAATTGTAAAAATGTGGGCAGCAAATTCGAGTTGCTAAATCATTATCAATTTTAGATGGAATTTTAATTAAGAAAAATTAATTTCAAACTTTTCACTTTTTAAATGAATGAGAAATAAGTTCGCGCTAAGAAATCTATTAGTATTATGACAAAGATGTCAACATTAAAAATGATAAAAATTAAAAAGTTTAGATTAGTTCGAGAATTATCTCCCGCTTTCGATGTTATGAACTCGCTATAAACTTCATCTGTGTGAAACAGACTCAGGATTAGATTGGGGAATTTTAATGTCATTATAATTTTTAAGATAGAATTTTGTAAAAATTGTTTCAGAAAGAGAAAAAAAATAATTTCAAGCTAACTCTAATTAATCGACAACACGATCATCAGTGTTATAAAGGCATTAAGAGCACATTTAAAATAACTTAACAGCAAGGGGCGTCTTCGGCCATTAAGATTAAGTTTCGTGATTTCCACATTTTATATAAAAATATTATACCATATTCTTCATTTTTTTAATTTTGTTCCTAAATATTTAAAGTGGATGAAATTTTAATGAATGTAAACTCCACTTTTTACGAGTCCTGAGTAGAGCAAATTGAAAGCATCGATATTAGCATTATATAACCCCTCGAAGAAACATGGAATGAAGTTATTATGTCAACGTTTGTTGGCGACCTTTCACTTTATCCTCGTTGACATTGTAACCGATTTGAAATGAAATCAGAGCAAAGAAAAAGCCATAAATGAGGAATATAAAACGCTAATTTTTACGCGCCTACGCCAATTCTAAACTCTTTAAAGGAAATGTTTTTTTTTTAATAAAGAGATTTGCTTCGCAGCTGACTCAAATGCTGATTTATTATTCTTGTTGACATTGTGATCGAATTAAATGTCAGCGGATACTTGGAGTGATGATCCAGTAAGTGAAAGCCGTTTTTACGCTAGATAGATTTGCATAAATTGAACGAATCGTTAAAAAAAAAGTGATTATAGAGTAAATGGGAATTTCAAATATTCTAGCTGGATATGCGGATGCATTAAAAAAAATAAACGAATTGGCGTTAAATCACAGCTTTTCGTATTGGATAACTGTTTCACTTTATTGGCGTTTTCGCATAACTGTAAAAATTTAACGTTGCTAGCTAAAAATTGCAAATAAAAATCGACATCAACAGCCATATTTTACTAGTTGGTGACGATGGGAAATGTTTATATTTTTAGCTGCACTCATCATCAGATCATAAACATTTTTTAATTGAAAAAACAAATTTCGAGTTTGAACATAATTGCAAAACACAATAATAAAACATTGCAAAGCAAAAACGTTTTTTATGAGAAGATGCCATTATAAATGAGAAGAATAGAAACTTTAATGTGAGTTAGCATTTTTTGCTGAATCTATCAACTTAAGCTTCGGAAGAAGTCACGATTTTCACCTACTTACCAAAAGGCTTTTAAGTATTGCGTCAGGGTGACGGATGATATGTAATATGTTTTATATTAAACGCAACTTGCATGCGTCCATTTGAAGAAGTACAATCATTAAGTTGGCTTTGACATCAAAAACAATTTGTCTTGACATTTATTACTACTTTATGAATATAATCGTAAATTATTAGTGATGGTGATGCTATTTTTGTTTGAAGCGACAATTTTATTGACTTCCTATTATTATCTTTCCATATTCTGAATAAAAAAGTATGAGATGAATTGTTCATCAGAGTAGTAGTGTGATGCTATTAAATCATGGGTCGCAATGACAACAGAGTTAACATAATTGCGTAGCTTAATGACAAAATTACAGAAATTTTCATTTGTTTTCCAGAGCAAAAACAATCAACTTAATTTATTGTGTAAGTTGTAATTTAACATTTACTAAGGTCGAAAATATGGTAATTTAGTATTATTATAAGATGAATTTTCAAGTTAACCACAGTTTATATCGCTTTAACATTTTTTATAGCTAAAACGTGATCACATTAGATATATAATGCGTCTTATGTTGCAAATAAATGTGTTTTTTTGCAACTGTTTTGCTTTGAAGCAAACAATGTATATGTGTCTGGTTTTAATTTATTAACTGATCAAAAATTCATAAGAATTTTGAAAATCATAATGACGGAAGTAATGTGTAACGACAGTATCAATGAGCTCATAAAATATTAATTTAAATAAATATATTTAAATCAGCCTTGATGTACCTACTAATATGTCTGGAATGACAGAAAAGAAAAAAACTTCATACAATTTTCATATCGCAAAGATCAAGAAAGTTAACATGCGACGTTGCGCCTTCCCCAGAAAGCGTATCAAATCCAACATAAATTTTTCTTTAACATTAGCATTTTTCACACGCGTTTGATTATTGTAAAATGCAGCTGGAACATGTATTTATAAGTCGATGAATCTTTGGTATTTTTCAATAGTGAAATTGAAAAAACCCTCATGTCGGAAAATCAACATGTTTGACGTGACAACTTCATCCCAACCCTCTTACTGTTTGAAAACCGTATTGTGATGTAAATTCGTTGGAGTGTCGTTGTTGAACAACAGCCGAAACAACCCTACAGGACAAAGAATAAATTTTCCAATGTTTTCCATATGGAACTAGTTGAAATATTTAATTGCTGGTAATTTCTGCGCAGAAGTTTGATCGATCAATTGAGTGAATATTAATAAGAAGTAGCCGTCTGTTATTTATTTTTCCAAAATTTCCGGTGAGACTCAAGTTTGGGTTTTTAAAAATCAAGGCGAAGGTAATGTATGTAATTTTTCAATATTTATTGCATTACTGTTATGTAATTTTTCGACCTTGATTGACAATTTTTTCATTCTATGTTGTCAAATGCACCTGTTATTACTTCCTTCAAGGACGGAAGTTTACTTTTTGAATTGTTCTTTTCTCTTGTGAAATTAATTTTAATTCCGAAAGTTCGACGAAACGAGCAAACTTTAATTCGAAGAAGAACAACGATTAAAATTATTACAAAGTAAAAAGAAAGGTGAGAGAAATGGATAATATTACTCTTAAAAAATTCACTGACGTGTGGATAAATAAAAACAGTGCTGTCTTTGGGGATTTTACCGAAAAAAATATTACTTTTTAAATAAGTAACGATGGGGTTGAATGGAACATTATTTTTAAATTTTCAAGGGGGTTACAACACGTCAATCCCTAGACATCATTTATTATTTAACAACCACAAACGCTTTGCAAGGAGATATGTAAAAATTGACACTTTTATTCGTTGACATAAACAAAAAAAAAGTGTTTAAAAAGTGCTTGACCTTAAGTGCGTTTTTAAGAGTAATTAAGCGAACTTATGTGTAATTTTGTTTAATGTGTAAACAATTGCTGTATGAGTTTAAAATCCAGGTCGTTTAAGTCTTTGTCGCTTGCACAAGCTCCGGTAATAGCTAAGTATTAAATTAATTAAAGTCTTAAAATTCGTACTGGATTCTTCCGGGACAAATCTTCCGCATCATTATGAATTTATGATTACTCTTGAAACTTCTTCTAGTTTATTATACATTTTTTAAAATTCATTCTCACAGAAAATTAACGAGCAACTCAAACGTTAAGAATTTTGTTATCCGATTGACGCTTTACTACATATTAATAAGGATTGGAAGCGTTGCTACTAAATAATCACTATATCAGCCCTTTGGGTGATTATCGAATTTTCGTTGCTCACCGGACAAATCATTGAATTGACATTAAAACACTCGATATTGCTTTGTTTTACGGTGTGCTGCTTAATAAATAATGATTATGAATTAATCCTTTTGTATTTTTATTCAAAAATTTCCAAATAGGTTGGGTGTAAAACTGGACTATATGTCTTGATGTTCCTCTCTATTGTAAGCTTTGTTCTATTAAGGACCATTCTCTTGATATCTATTTTTGTATCTCCATTGTGTTCATTCCATACGTCTTTATTGTTTATGTTTCATTTTTGTGTTAGAAGAATACAAAGCTATGTTGAATTTAAACTGAACAGATTTGAGATGGTTTTGTTATTTGTTTAGATAACTAAAGCCACAATAAACTTGATTACGATTTAGTTTGTTAGTTTAGGTTAATCGATTAGAAACAGAAATGTAGAAATTAATTTGAAAGTTTATTATTTGAACGTTCTCATAATTGTATACTCAAATTCAACAGGATTTTCGGGAAGGTAAAAGGTACAAAGTTGTTCAATCGAAGGTTAGGTTATAAATGTGGCGTGAAATCAAATTGAGTGTTGCTTAGAGAAGCAATTTTGTGTTTCTTTATGTATTCTATTCATAAACACACTTTAATTTCTATTTTCTTTCACTTTCATTTGTCAAAATTGCCTGAAAAGCTAACTTATTTCAAAAAAGGAACATTCAAATGTCATAAAAAATATTTGATTATCATTGATATTAGCAACTAATAGATTTTTTCTTTTAAATAACTTCATTAAATATCATCTTTTTCTAAAAATGTTTCAAGAGACAAGAAAAAATAAAGACAAGGATTGTTATCAATAAATAAATCATTTTATTATTACTTTTTATAGTTTTTGATATAATAATACAGGAATCTTATTTATAATATTTTTATTTTTTGATGATTTATAATTAACATTTTCAACTAAACAATGTTCAAATCAGCTTTGCTATAAAAGGTTTCAACATTCTAAAATTAAAGTCGATAGCACTTTTCCTCATTGCAAGGTGTAGCTTCACGAGTTAAACTAACCTTCATTTTCTAGTTTATTCGAAATAAACAACATTAAATTAACATTTTCGTGACTCCAGTTCAAGTTAATTAATATCTTAATGAAAAATCTTAAAGAAAGCACACGCAGAATTAAACGAAGTAAAGTCAACTTTTTGCGTGCTTCTATGAATACACTATTTGCATTTTCACAATTATTCTATTTAGCTTTATTTTTGCTTATATTACAAGAAATTCAAATTGCTGATTTGAACTATTAAACTGAAACTTATGCAAGTACAAATTTTTGTAATTTTCTAAATAAAAACAAAGCAATTTAAGAGCATGGAAATTTTAGTTGTATGTTAAGTAATCCCAATGGAACACAATTGCGGTTTAAGAATTATCTATTATTGGAAAAAATTATCCGAGGTCGTTAAAATTAAAAAAAGTGACTAACTTGAAAGTGGTTCGCAACAAACTTTATAATCGGCTGTAAATATTTACACAATTCTTATTCCGGCCAATACCTTGAAAATTTAGCAACGTGATAATTGTAATTTTTGTTTGTGATCTTGACAAGAGAATTGCATAATGAAGTTATCGATGACTTAACAGCATCCGAACCAGTTGTATGCAAAAGGAACAGGACCGTATATAACGATGTTGCAACTGTCAAGGTCGGAAAATTAATCAAAGGCGTGGAAGACATGCTCTTGAAATCCATCTACACAATAAAAATTTGCATTAAAACGCCTTGAACTGAATCCTGTGGCCGCAGGAAATGCCTTCGTTTTTACATTTTCTGCTCAATGAATATTTGAGTATTTTACAAGAAATTAAAAAAACTCAACTCTTCTAAATGCTTTTATAAATCAAATAATTCAAGGTTACATTTTTTATAGTCATTTTTGAACCTCTTGATTTTACCATAGCTTAGGGCTAATAAGGTTATTGCTTTGTTCGCCTCAAGGTCGTTATCATTTTACATATGTTTAATTAGTTTGTTATGTGTAATTAACTTAGTTGAATTCTGATAGAAGCAAGTTTTATTAATTAGAGAATTGTTTATGACGCATCTCATTGTAGAGAATTACTCAAAGTTGGAACTTTCTGCTGACCTGTAAAGCATTTCACGCTTTGCAACATTTTCGTGCAAAAGCAATGCAGACAAGTGTTGGTTTTACTTTTTACTCTGGTTATGATTGAAACCTTGGAGAAGTTGAAGGCTTGGTTTAGTTTGTTCTATTCAAACGCTCAGATATGGAAATTGCTTGAGTTTTATTGTATATTTATTGTTTTACGAAGAGAAATGGAAATGTTTCAAAGAAAAATAAAAATTTTATGGATAATTACGTTTATGTAAATTAAACGAGAATTAAAACAGTTTTCACTGAAGAAAATGAAATGTAGAAAGATACTATCTGCTTTTAAATGAAATGAGATTAATTTCTATAAATGTGAATATTAAAAACGGAAAAAATTTAAGTCTTTGATTCATGATGCATTATTACTTTAAGCACTTTTATTATCTGATTTATTTTGATTAAATTCTACTTTATGCTCCCTTTTTTTAGGTATTTAGTTGTAAACGTTCATAAGATAGCTTTTTGATAATTAAATATTAAATTGAAATAATTCTATTACTGCATAGGGAGTAGATTTTTTCTCTTTTATGAAGACTTAATTTATTTTTTAGTCTAACACCACAAAAAAGTATCTTGAGTTGTTTGATTTGAGTGTCTTGGGATTTGTATTTTGGATTGAGGAAATGTGACGTCGCTATTAAAAACCTTTCTCTGTCGTGCAAAGTTTCCGCACACCGCTAACAAAAGAGCTACACCCAGCATTCGCCTTGACTTTCTTTTGTTTTCTTAAAGTCCCTCATCATTTTAATTGGTCTCTGATCTCTTTGCTTCTTCTAACCGACCGAGCCCACGAAGAGTCACTCGTTTCGGTTCAGTTGCTACGTTGATTGTTCCTAATTGAATTTGTTTGCTTGATGCGACACAACAATTCGAATGGTTAAATTAACTCATAAACACCACTTAGGTCTTCCTCGTTACAGAAATCTGTAATATCAGTGATTAAAGCACAAATATGAGGGATAATTAGTTTAGAGGAGATGAAATGTGGTCAATGTTGAGATGGATTTGTAACGTCGTAATGAGGTTGACATTCGATGAACAACAAAGAGCTGGGCTTTAATTGGTTCCTTTCACCACGATATGGCGTTAGAACTACAAAAGGGTCTATGAAATGTGCGGAAGGACTCTACACCCAGTTCGCATTCTTAAGCGGTCAGCGATGCTCGATTTAAGCAATTATTGGATTGCTTGGAACAATATAACTGAATTTAAATGCAAAGACGTTAGTTTCCTTTTAAAATGAAAGTCGACAATTTCTTTTGTGTTAAATCAATTATTTAATTAAATGCACTTTTCGTAATCACTAATGCATTTGATTTGTTCTTACAGGTTGACCTTCCACGCTTCTTAAGTAAGTTATTTTTAAAAATTGCTAGTTTTACGATTCTATTATTTGAAGTTATATCATGTAAAACGAGTTTTAATTTGACGTGGAAACATGTTTTTCATGAAAATGCTTTTTTAACATAAATCTGTATGCAGATCTCGATGTCACTTAACAATAGGGAGATCAGCAACGTAACCTCATTTTAACCAAGTCTTATACTTAAAACAAATATTAAAAAAAGGAAACAATTCCAGTTTTTGGAATTTTAAATAAATATTATCTATGTTAACATCTACTCAAAAATGTATCTAACTTTCACTTGATCTCATTTCAGATTTTAATAAAAAAAAAATTGAAATATTAATATTAAAATAAAACGCATAAGGAAAGGTCTAACCACATAATAATCTAAGCTGAACAGCTTTTGTGAATTCTATTAGATTTTAATGTTTTTGGGTTAAAGAATAGATATTTATGTAACGAGTTATAAAAGTCAGATTTTTTAGTACGATGCTTGAAGAATGTTCAACACACTGAGTGACATCTCAGATTATTAATCAAATTTTGAAGTTTTCAACAGCAGTTATCATTTATTTTATAAGGGGTTGTAAAAAATGACATCCATACAAAAGATGAATAAATTTTGTATAAGACAAAGCTAAATTAGATTTTCACTTTTTAAGTTTCCTAATATTGAAATTCAAAATTTATTTTAACTTTGTGTTATTTACATAACATAACTTAAACTGAAGTTAGATAACACTTTAGTTTATGATTTTAGTGAAAAATTAACTATCCTTAAAAAGTTTCATAAAACCAAAGATAAACAAGCATGGAATGAAATTGTATGGCTAGCTGTATTATTAAAAAAATATGCAAAGAGTTGAGTTACAAAATGCAACAAAAATGTTATATCTAAAATCTTTAAAGTGTTTTTTATTTATTAAAAACAATAGTTAAATACATAAATAAATTTTTAAAATTTTCCAAATTAAGTTAAGGCTTCTTTTGTAGTAAAATTAGTGCTATTGTGATTTGGAAGAGTAAATTCTAACTAATAAACAAATTATAAAAATTATCACCAAATAATTAGTGAAGTTTTGGTTGTTTTTAGATAAAAACGGGATTCCTCGATGCTAATCGTAAGTTTAGTTCCATATATGCTAGTTTATCCATGTAATCTATTTTCTGAGATTTTATAGAATACATTATTTTTGTTTTGGTAAGAAAGTTGCTTAAAACAAAATCTAATTAGACTATCTAGCATACGTTTTAATTAAATTAAGATTTGTTTGAGATGATAACACTTTAAAATGAGAGAAATATTTAACACACAGCAAGTCTTTTAAAAGTAGAGTGAAAATTAATATGTTTTTAATATAACTATTATTTAAGAATCTAACAAATAATTTAATTTTGATGTTAATAGATTATTGTTACAATTTATGGAAATCTATTATATTATTTGGATGAAACTTATTAACAATCATGAAGCTTATTTCATACAATATTAATATCTAGTTGTAATAAGAAGATATAAAATAAAATCTACATTACATTAAAGCACTTCTTATTATAGTTTTATTTTTTTTTTTATTACAAGCTCTGTAACTAGTACTTTGTAAGTAGTTTGAAGTGAAATAAGTATGCTAAGATCAGATTCTTGTTTCTTCTATATACTTCAAGATTATTATTATTATTATTATTATTAATTATTATTATTATTATTATTATTATTTTCTTCTTTCTTCTCAGCGATGTGCTGGTGAATTTTTCTGCAACGGGTTGCTACCAAGCTGTAGAAGGATTCTCGCTTTTTTGGTGATTATGTCGTGATGCTCAGGACTTTTCTAAGTGAGTGGCACGTGTCCAGGAGAACTGACTTTTGAATCAATGCGTGCTTGTACCACGGTATTTCGAGTAGCTCGAGGCTTTGTTTAAGATTTTTGGGAATTACACCCGTTGTTGATATGATGACTGGTACAACTTGGACACGTGTTTGGTTCTACATCTCTCTGATCTCTTCACAAAGTTCCAGATACTTGGTGATTTTCTCATTTTTTTTCTTCTCCAAATTGGAACTGTTGGGTACTGACACTTTATTATTATTATTGTTATTATTATTATTAATAATAATATTATTATTATTATGAATCAACTGAAAGGTAAAGTTACAAAGTTACGGCTAAAAAACTGCGTGCAGTTACATCTAAATTCAGTTAGATGCGGCTAAAACTAGATTCGATTGACTAAACTAAAGTAGGTAGTTATGAGTGCGTTTTGGTTTTTAACTTAACTTAAACATAAGGAGATGTTGTCTAGATTGCCCAATAACATTTTTTTCAATTTTTCGTATAAATATTATCTAAAACATTTATTCCAACCTTAACAAACTTTTGATGCGTTATTTGCACTCGCGCTTTTTGCACGCTTACCATCACCGAGTATCGAAAATTGCTTCCAAACTTTTTTGTAGTATTTAAAAACAAGTCAGAAAGTGAGAAAAAGTATAAAAAGTGTAAAATTTTAAATAAAAAATTTTGAGAGAAATTTACTCATTATATCACGCGTTTGTTAAAAAGTGTTATAATATGGTTCCAAAAATGCCGTGTTGTTAAGGTCGGCTATCTAATTGTTCTCAAGACCGGAAATCTGGAAATTTGTTGTTTATGTTGTATGGCGGATTAAACTGAGGCTTGGACTTATATTTGCAAATTTTCATGTTTATCATTATATTCTCGACTAAAAAAATCAATTTTGTGAATTAGATAACGTGAAACTATTTTTGTCTCAATGTTAGACTTTACTGCCTAATTTTCATTGTATCTTAGGTGTTCACTTTCTTTGCAAGTTGGTATATATTACATAATTTTCTCTATTCTATCGGTTTTCCAAATTTTGCTGACTTTCAGTAAACTGACCAACCTTTACTAATTTGGCTGGCCTTAACTACAATTTTTTTCAGTTGCCAATAAATTGTAAACGGCTGGTACAGTGAGACTAAAATAGTTAACCAAAGCTGCAATTTTAAGGTTTTTTTTGATTATATTCAGCTTTGGGCATAATTCGACGTACAACAGAAGTTATTAACAAGAATCAAACATATTTATACTGCTTATAGTTAGTTTTACTTATCAGAGAATATCAAGTAAAATCTAAACCTAAGAATTCTGCTCTCTTTTCTACTGTATTTTACTAAGCACTTTCAATAAATATAAATAAATAATTAATATTACTATTATTAAATCACAATTAAAATTCCTTTGTCCATGTTCTCAAATACGTCATTCCGTTGACAAGTTCACGAGCTCATGCGAAAGGAACAGGTAATTATAGTGAGATTATAATTTTAAAACCTATTGAACTATATTACTTTGTACGGCGTAATCACAAAAGAAACAGAATAGCGTCTAACTGGTAGCTTATATGTAGAAAAATTTACATTACATTATCAAAAATTAATTAAAATATTGGAGATATGAGGAAACATTACGTTTATATTGATCATCACGTTTACGTGACTAAATAATCCATTACATTACAATAATTAACATCTAAATTATTTGATTTATTTTTTATTCATTAAGTATTCGTTCCTTTTGCTTGAAATTACGAAATCATGATTAAAGACATTGAATGTCACAGCATCTTATTTTCAATTGTTTGTACCATATACATAGAAAATGAACCGTCCCTTGACATACTTGCAATTAACAAATACGGTATTTTTAAATTTCCACATTTGTATGTAAAGGATTTGGTCTTGATTGATTGCTATTTAACAAATAAGTAAAATCGGTTATGGTCATCTTTTTATGATTGACACCGTGTAATAGCTTCTATAAAAGTGTTGATTTATATGGAATATTAAAATTGTTGTTTTTCTACAGGAAGTCCAATTAGAGTTGTTGAATGTAATTTTACTTGTGAGGGGTGATTGTTAAAGAGAGTGTCGTGATGAGATTCTGACCTTCACTTATATGTTTAAAGAGTGATGGTGACAAGGATTCTTGAAATAGCTTTCAAATTAATATTTAATTTCATCTTGTTTGTTGTAATAATTAAGGTTAAAGTAGAAAAAAACATTAATGTAATGTAATCGAAGTAATTCATATGCTACAAGTGAAGAGTTATTTTTCAGGTTTTTTTATTGATATATAAAAAGTGGGGAATTATGATTTCATTGTTAATAATAATTAGAATCATTTAAATTTATTCGTTATGGTTAATGCTTATATTAATAAAAAGGATATTATGTTGGCCATGTAAATTAATTATTGTTGTTTGTAGGTTAATTTGAGTTTGATTTACATTTTTTAAAGAACAAATCTATTAGACGCTATTAGACTTGTTTTTGCAATGAAACTTTATTTAATTTTTTAAAGTTAATTCAATAGGTAATAAAGTGTGCAGCAGAAAGTTTTGCAGTCATCCAACCATCAAATGTATTTTATCTATATCGCATTGTGGTTCTGAATCAATTAAAACGCAATTACATGAGTATTTACAGAAGAAAAAGTAAATGTAATATAATTATTAATACTTTTTTTTCTTGTTTGTTGGCAGGTTTTTTTATTTACATTGAGACACCATGTATATGTTTATATAAAAAAATGCTTCGGATTAATCACAAAATTCATTGACATGTATTTTTTTAACTTTCCAGTTTCGAATGGTTGGGCAAATTTCACAAAAATTGGTCAAATAATTTTTGTGGATAAAGATATAAATATCTATTCTAGGAGCTATATTCCAGAGACAATAACTCGAATCTAAAACGGTTTTTTGGGAAAATATAAAACACGTGCCGACTTATTTTTAGTTTTTAATCTATGGTTGAATTATTTTTGCACCTGTTCGTGGGACACCTGTATATATAAAATATAAATTTTTAATTTCATGTAAAATATAAAAATTGTGAGCAGTATTTTATTAACACCTGGAATATGCCAAATAAAATATTGATCTCGTGATTAAACTAAATAAATAATACATGAACAACGCCTAAAATCTGTTATGCAAAAGTATTTTTTATTAAACGCTAAATATACGACGTAAATGTTTTTATAAAAAACAAAATAATTGATTTTCTTTTTATTTTATTAAACGCTAAATATATGCAGTATATTTTTACAAATAAAACTAATTGATTTTCTGTATTTTTGCAATCTTCTAAAAGGAAAGAAAAAGTCTAATTGCTTCTTATAATAACTAGAGATTGGAGAAAAGTCAAGAGGATAGAGATATTCAGTTCAAGTAGCTTATTAGATGCATTAAAAAATTATAATGTCTGGATTTCTAAAGATGTGATTATAATAACATCATTCAGTTTTGATAAAAAATTCATCATTGAAAATTGAGTGATTTAGGTTTATTGAATTAAAAAAACAACAAGTTTTGAAACTAATTAAGAAAAACTCGGTATGTTCAGAATTAGGTTTTATAAGCCTCAGAATACAATTGAAAACAAAAACAGTGCAGTATGAGATATAAAAAAAATTGCTTTAGGCTGATAAAGTAGAAAACTGAATATTAACAAATTTCTATTATAGGAATAAACGAATAGAAAAAGTCTTTTATTTCATTTTGTTTGCTTTTGGAACATTAATCTGGGTATTTCCGACCTAGTTTGGTAATATTTACGGTGTTACAATTAAAGTCGGCTCCATATGGGAAAATTTTTTATTATGAGGTTTAGTTAAAATTTGATATAGGGATCAGTTTTTGCTTTAAATTAGGTGGAAAAGACAACAACAAAAGTGATTGAGCGTTGTTCGTTTGTCAGCAGATTTAACATTTCTTGCAGTGATTGGATGAAAATGACATTTCTAGACGAAATTTCAAAAAATTTTATTTGAAAAAGTTGTTTATAATATTATTTTATGGAGGTGTGCAAAATTTAAAAAACCTAGGGTGAAGTTGACATTTTAGACATTTCTGGTAAATAATTCTTTTATAACAGTATCAAAATTAAACAAACTGTTATAAATTAATTAATTTTTAAAATATTCATTTTTATTAACAACATCAATAATAAATAATTTTCTTTTACTTCAATTTTTTCAAAATTTCGATTTTACCCACAAAAAAATTGACATGAGCGGTGCAAAGTTGTCATAATTTCAACGTTCTTTCAATGATATTTAAATGCAACTCATTTTCCAACATCGAATTAATGTAAGATTATAGGGAGACTGTCAGAAACGGCTCTAATTTAAATAGGTCTCAGTTTTTAGACTTTTTCTGAGTATTTACCAATCACAAAAATTTGTTTTCAGATATGGATTTGAATATGAAGATAATATTGGATCAAAGCCTGTTTTAACAGTTTTTTGATAATTTTACATACTTTTAATACTGAAAAATATTATACATTTCAACTTTTTTGAAGGAACGTTAAAATTATTAGAACTTTCCACCGCTCATATTATTTTATTTTTGACGAGATTTGAATTTTTAAAATTATTAAATCTAGAAAAGAATATTTATTATGAAAATGACTTAGAACGTTGAATATTCTAAAAATAAACTAATTCATACTATTTGAGTAAACTTTAAATTTGTAAAAAAAGAATCATTTAACAAAAATGCCTAAAATTCCAACATTACGCTAAGTTTTTCAAATTTTGCACACATACATATATATTTTTTTTTAATTCAGTCTAGAAGTGCTAGTTTCAGCCATTCACTGCAAGAAATGTTAAATTGCTGACAAACAAACGCCGCTTAATCACGTCTGTTATTGTCATTTTTCATCTAATTTAATGGTGACTTTGTATATTCTCTATTAATTTGTCAAAGCAAAGTGAGAAATCTAAAATTATTTGTAGTTCTTATTAATGATATAATTTTCTGTCGATAAATTTTCTGAAAGATTTTCATTTGCATGGTTTATATTGGGTATTTTGAGAATTTTTTGTATAATAATTAAATTATTTGATTGCTATCCACTAAATCTAAATGAGTGTTCTAAAACTACAGCAAAAGTTTTTTTACAGTTCTGGTGCGTAGATAATTCATAAAAAAACTTCATTGCAATCCGAGCCTCTTGAATACCCTAAGTTAGAGAGAATTCTTCTCTGACGCAAACTTCCGCATAATATGGCGTTACTTGTGACACTCATTTAGAACTCCCAACTGGTGTCAAATATCGGATAACTATGCTCTTTTTACTTCTTTTGTCATTTTTTTTATCTCTATGTTTCATAAAGTTTATTACAACTTCTGACACCAATTGGATCAAAATAAAAAAAAGAGTGGAACAAGAAAAGCCAGCGCACGTACGAACTAGAAATGGGCAGCCCCTGATGTCAAATACGCTTTTACAAACTCAAAGATTTACATTTGCAATTACCGACACTCGAGTCGCATTTTCATTCCAGGAATTATTTGTGCTGCGGTAAAACGGAACTTCTGTTACGACTCTTTAAACACAAACAGAAAGTTTAATCAGTTTTAGGGGAATCCCCCAACTCCTTGATAATCAAGGATTTGTGACCAATGAATGTCAATGTTGACGTACACATTGCCACGTGACTGTCACGTTTGTTGTTTTATGTAAATGTAAATTTCTCGGCAGACCTGATTTTACCACATCCAACAACGTAAAACTTCGAGAAGTTATCCTTGAGTTAGGTCAATCGTATACTGTTACTATATTTTGCAACGCCATCTCTGTGCTTAAATTATTCCCGAAGAAGTTTTTATGAAGAGTATTCGCTCAAGTCTTTTTCTTTTCGCCGCGTACTGTTGAATTTATGACGGACGGATGGAGAAAAAGTCGGGGACAAAAGGAAAACGTCAATATTTGGATCAGTTCTATGTAAGTCAAAAGTTGGCACAAATTGTGATATGTTTCAATCATTTCAATATTCAATGAAAATTCAAAAACTTTCAAAAATTTTTTAATCTAAAACTTTATTACTTTTTAACAATGAATTCTGTTTATATTTTTCTGATTTTTATGTGCGATTCTTGACATGATTTATGGATTTTCAAATTTTTTGCTTCTTGGAGTAAAGTTAAAATTTATTAAATTTTCTTGGGCGTGTGTTAGCTTAAGTGGGAGTTGAAAATGTTGCAAGTAAACACTCAGTCTGTCATGATGGCAACATTTAGCAGCAACAACGCCGTTTTACGCTGCTACAATTATTAACAAGAAACTTAATTGACCATAAATCCCAAAGGGGTTATGTTTAGACTTCATTACCTAGCGAGCTTAGCAGCTTGTCGAGAAAGATAATAAAAATAAAAACTACTAAATGGAAATTGAGTTGAGCTTACTAATTCTTCATTAAGTACATGCATAAAATATGATTTATTGAAACATTAAAGCTTATGAGCCAATTTGAATCGATTGGATTGGATTACGTTTCTAAAAAACTTTTTAAGGAAATGAATTAAAAACCAAATTTATTCTGTTTTGTGAGGACTGTTATTAATCGTACGGAAAGCATTAAACAATATCCGAAATTTCTTCTATAAGAGCTCTCACATTTCCAGGCGATATAATAATATCGTGACATCGGTTTAAGCCCTCGGTCAATACGAGAATTTTCCCTGTGGCAGCAAAACAATAGAAGAAAAGAATAAAGCAGCAACTTTCGCCTTTATCTTCGCCCAAAAATTGCGCCGTGTTAGAACAACAAAACAGATTAATTACGACAACAAAAGCCGGGCGCAGCCTTAATTCGACTTGCGTTTTATTACATTCCCTAACATTCGATGGAGATTATCCTGTTGTAAACGGTTTTAAAAAATGATTGTCAATTTATTTTTTTTTTTGGTTATAAAACGCATTAAAAAACCGCAAGGGGTTGTGTATAAAACACGGGACGGAAATACTAGTAAATTCACTTTTGATGTTTTCAATTTCACGGCTTTCTTACCAATTTCACCTGCAAAATTGTTAGATACGGAACCGATAGGGTGGAAAAAAGGTAAACCGCCACGTGCAGAACCGGACTGGATGTGCCTAAAACTGTTATCAGTAACTATTATCCAACAAGATTCTAAGTGCTTTATTGGCTTTTAAATCTTTAAGAGGTTTTGTTGGTATTAGTTTCGTCAATTATTTGTAGATAGCAAGAAATGTGAATCAGGTGCGAGAATTCGTCTTTAGAGGGCATCATCTAAATTTCCCGTAGCAAACAAATTTGAATAAGTGTCGGATTGGCGTGATTTGCTGCCGCTTTGGACTTCGCCGATAAAATACCGTTAAAAACTACACGAGTGAATCTCAAGAGATGTTTATGGATCGATAGCACTCCAACAACTTGACCTGTCTTAACCGAATCTCTTTAATTGAATTAAAGATAAAAGCTTATATTGATTAACTTGTAGTATTTCGTCTGGTTTAGAACCTTTGAGACACGATCTGCCACAACCTCAATTCCCTCTTAAACTTAATAATTCAAAATGCAAAAACGTCACACAAATCCGGACTTGACTTTAATTCTGATTAAATTCCAATTTCAAAGCAAATAGTCAAATATGAATTGATTTTCTTTGGGACAATCTCACGAGAATACAATTCCTGTTTCGTGGAAAGACAGAGAAAAAAGAAAACAATATAGCAACGACAATGGCAGTGTTGATTATTTTCAGATTGGTAGATTTGTAAAAGGACAAACGAGGTTTTTGATTGGGTTTTAAAACAGAACAGACAAATAAGATGATTTTATTTGATTAGCATCAATTTGGAATTGAATGAATTCAAAGAAAAATTATTTTTTCTGTCTGGAGATTTTGTAACAAAATCAAATAATAAAAAAAAGAAACTCAGCGGCAAAATTAAAATATGCTTTTTGGGAATTACATGGTAAAAGATAAAAGCCGAAGCTTTTACCATATGTTGAAGTTAAATGTCTCATGAAAAAACAGAAGAGATCTCTTTTCGTGACCAGTTTACCGAAAGCTCTGAAATTTCTTCTTTTATACACACATAAATTAAGACAAATACCACCAATGCAGAGTTTTTTCAATACAGAATTTCAATTTGGCCGCTATGCCATTAGATATGGTAATGTAGTCAAATCACGTGGTAATAGCTTCTGTGTCTCATGGTGAATTATCGGAAAGTGCAGTTGAGCTTTGAGGGTGCTTTCAGTGGAAAAAGGATCTTGAAATTCACATTTATTTTATTACTCTTTTATGAAGATAATTTGTAAATATAATGAAGATAACGATATTGTTTGTTTCATCATTTTTGGTTTATCGAATGTCATTCAAAAGCACGTGATGCTGAAAGATGAACCGCTAGCAATTAATTGAATTCAATTCAAAGATTCTACTACAGATAACGTCTGAAATTACATGGATGAGCACGTTTTTTCCTTGTTACTGTAATTAAATCGATAACACGATCGGATTTGTCACGTTGAATTTTTTCCAGCTAGGTTTTTAGTAATAAATAAAATTCTAAGTTTGTTATTCTTTTTATTTTGTTTTTAAATGTAAAATTATTTTTAATACCACTTCCCTACAATCTGTTTTTGTAAATTTTAGCAAAGTTTGCGCGTTTTGTTTTTTCTCTTTGCAGCATTAATAAGTGGCTTCGTCTTGCTTGTCCGCAAGTCCGGAACTTTCCCTCTACATTATTAAATTCCTGCAAGAGATAATGGAATACATCTTCACGACTCGGCAGATCGTTTTTAAAAATTTCAGAGCTGCAATTCAAACCCGCCTCTTGAATTTTTCAAGGGTGTTGTGCATAGTCTCCGGTTAAAAGCTCTCTGGTTAAAGCACGCTCATAAATTATCGTACCTGAACTAAAAACACAGCTTACAACCACGACATCATGTTGGTTTTATAATCCTTTTTATAACATGTTGTAAGAATAAAGCAAATTTCAATAATGATTGAGCAATAATTGTGTTAGTAGGATGAATGGATCTTCGACGCTTTTTCATCCTTTAAACCATCCCTAATTAGTAACGGAGACATTTCGCCTCGACAATGGTTAATTAAGGGTTGCCTCTCGTTTCTTTTTTTTTTTTAAATTCGTTTTAATGACACGATTAAGGCTAACGGTTGTTGCGAGCCGTTTTTTCGATTTGCATATTTTTCTCGCAGTCGTTGGTTTTTTTCCGGGACGACATTCCGGCAGGTCGTTCCACTGTTACCCTGCTATGTTGATAATATTTTTATTGGTGTGCGAGTTGTTGACCTTCTGCACGTGTTGATGATGGACGATTTTCCGAATTGAAACGCTATGCGTGATCAATAGTCGATGAATTATTTAAAATTACTGATGACTGAATTATTTAAAAGATTTATTTAGGACTGGATTCAGGATTATATCGATAGTTTCAGCGCTGAATAATACTAGGGTGTGATTAATTATTTCATATGTTGGAAGAAGCACAGAAATGTTCAATAGAACAAAATTAAAAATTGACACTTCTATTCAGTGATGGTTCGAAGCTTATTATTTTGTGATTATTTCTGTATTTTTGAATAGATAAAATGCCATATTGCGCTGGTAGAGGTCTGGAAGGCACAATTCAATTGACTCTAAATTGACATCGACAAGATTCAAGCATCGCCGGTGGCAGGATTTATATTTTTTAAAACAGAAAAATTATTTGATTTTTCTCCTAAAACTGAACTGTTGTTTTGATTGAAGACATATTTTACTTTTCGTTGCATCAATTTTAATAGATTTCCCAAGGAACTTCTTTGCAATGTCACGAGTTATGTATCCTCATTATCAACGACATTTCACTTAAGTGAATTTCTTGCCTTGCGATAATGTAAAGGTGGAAGATAAAGTTTAGCTTTTTATTTCACCGTCTCGACTGACTCGAACCGGCAATGGCATAAACCTAAAAAGAAAGTAACTTTTACTAACAGTATCTTAAGTAAAGCTCTTCAGAAATGAAATAGTGTTAACGCTTTCATTTGGCTTATGATTGAGATTTAAAAAAAATCCGAAAATGTTATCTCGGAAACCTCATGATGGGTTATTTTCCTTCTTTGAACATTTTCCCGTTTCTTATTTATTAGATGGGTTTTTCTCGTCCACCCATCCTCCCACTGCTCATAATCAAAAGTAACGATAATGCGATTGGCTCTTCTCTCGTTGCGTGTCGAATCCGTCCTGATTTATGTTCAGATATCAGGTCGCGGAACAGGAGCCCAGAGACTGAATTACTTTAAGGATCGCCACTGAATGGCCCTCAAGTCGCTCGTGAAATATGGCTTTCGATAACGAGGATCTTACATACGTAAGGGTGCGAAATATTCCGGATGGTTGAGGGTTGAACGCGTTACCATTAACCAAGCGACTTAATTACAAGTCACCACAACGTCAAGACTTTACGTCAGAACTGAATTGTTTACGATCGGAATTCGAGGAATTGTGGAAGGAAATTCGATTTTTTTTCTAATGCGTTAGTGGATTATTTGAGGATGCAGACTGCTAAGCGGAAATAGGGGCGGTTTAATGTAATAAGATACCAGGGTGGAGATATCTGGAAGAGAGAAATTGCAAACTTTTCTGTGGCCTAGTTTGAATCAAAACAGTGAATATTTTTAGCTATTTGTTTCAGTCCCAACATTCGTTCCAACTTTAGTAATCTTCTATGACTCTTTACAACTCGTTAGGAGAACGTTTGAGGAAAACCTCTCGCGATCCGGAAATAGAGTTGGCCTAATGTGCCCCAAAAGATGCGAGAGAATGTAGAGGAATACGTTGTAAGAGGGTGAAAGAGCTAATAATTATGTGTTTCATCTGAAAAAAATTAAATTATTATTCAGTGAACGTACAATTTGTGGGTCAAATCTAAAATTATGATTCAAATCTAATTTTTTCTCTGCTTTGTAATTATTATTTTATGAATTGGAAAATTTGCAAGCATAGCACGTGGTAGATATAAATCTTCCGTAACGTCTTGGACTAAGATATGACGTTCTATTTAATATGGAAATTAATGGATACCATCTCAAGATATGGACGATAGGGTTGTAATTTATCTTAGATCCTTGAAATTAGATTTATTTCCTATAAAATTTTTACTATAATTAATCTTTCAATAATTTGTAAAATAGTTCATGTGTTGTTTAGACGTTTTATAATTTATTATTTACAAAACATTACTCACTGTCTTTCGGTTTGTTCTAATACAGTCACCTCATTAAAAGTGAATTTAACATTCACAAACTGTTTGTAATTTGAAACCTACTTAACCAAAAATAAAAATAAAAATGTAACTAGTGCGTCCATATTTTTTGATAAATTATTCATTTTTATAATAAAATGAAAGTGAACTACTTGCTCTTTTTCTTAAATTTGACTTTGACCCAATATTATTATAATAATAAAAGTTAGATTTAGTAATTGAAAGGGAAATAATTTTTGAGATGAAATTTAGCAGGAAGGCAACTTAACATTTCAATTTCTCGCTTTAGCGCTCAGAAATGTGCTCCAGGGTGGGTCATCATCCAGAACTAATCCCAATCGATGGGAGGTAATTACAGACGATGGTGGAAGCTTTGACATTTTTGCATAACTAGCAGCTCTAGTACAAAGTGATAAAACGAAAACTTAACATCTGAAAAAACTGTCGAAGTACTAAAAATTTTTAGCACTTTCTAAAAACTTCTAAAAACTTCTAGCACTTCTAAAAACAGTCTACAATTATAATTATTTTTTTTTTGACTGTGTTAGTGCATCGTCAGGAAGATGAAAGAATTTATTTTTTACTTCTTTCTAACAATAATAAGAATAGGATAAATCGAGCGAAATGTGAACTTTGACATAATTAATACAATCAAATATAAGAGAATTTCATTTCAGAAGAAAAATAATGAGTACGGCGTGTTAAGACCGCTGCCGCGAATTACACGAAAGTAAAAAATAAATCTTCTACAACAATTTGGCTCACGAACAGGCCAAAGAGTCGAAATTAATTTTCATGAAAGTCATCAGGAGGCGGCCGTGTGAAAAAGGCAATAAAGCAGACAATAAAACATGAGAGGGCGTTGTTGGACCTTATTGTCCCTTAAAACCGGCAGATAAGTGACGAAGGGCGACGCATTTTTAATGTAAACACTCTGAGAAGAAAAGAGAAAACGAATTCTATTCAAATTTTTTGGATAAAACCGACAAATAACTTGGGTCACAGACGAAAAAATGGAGATTAGTAAGCATTGTTGGAAAAGGTGCTGGACAATTTTTTTCCACAAATATCTTTTTCTTTGAATACAAAACTGCTGTACTTTTTTCAGTATCGCTGAGTTTAATCCTAAACATGTAAAAACAGCGAGCAGCTGTTTCCATCGACAGCTTTTCACTGTTTTCGATAATCCTAAAAACACTGTCTATTTTGTAAACGTCCGTAATTCTTTTTCTGTTCCGTTGCTTGAAAAATCAAACATGCACAATGACAGTCGCTGACAAAAAAATACATTTAGCTAAGTTTCCGTTGCAGAGGCTTTAAACAGTTCGATTTATCAGAGTGGAACATCCCTCATGCTTTCCTCTGATAAGCGGAGGCGCATTCCGAAACAATAACCTCACATGAGTTGTTCCATTCGTGAAAAAAGTGCCAATTGAACGAGTCAATAAGTGAGGTTAACGGAGGATTGTGTATATCCATTTTTTTTGTTAGAGACTTTATTAAAGGTTGCTGCGTCTTACCCTTTTGGTATAATAGGGATGGATAGAGAGTTGGAGTAAGTAGACCGTCATCATGATATCTTTCTTGTTAGACGTTCTAACATGATGAAGGGGTGAATAAGACAAGTAGTTATCGTCTGAGATGGTGTTGAAATTTAAGAGATGATATTGCCGACATGATGGTTTGCGTTTCAACCCTTGTGAGACGTTTGCACCAATGCGGCTCTTATACTTTGAAATTTTAAACTGGCAGCAAGGTTAACTTTAATTAAAATACTCGCGCTGCAGATAGGATGCTTCTTATTTAATTAGAAACACTTTTTAACTCGAATGACTACGCTAATTATTTTTATTGACATAAGTTTATTAAAATCTAATGTTAAGCACTACTTAACCCAAAAAAAAAGTAAATAATATTTCAACAAATTATTCTTTTAAAAATAGCAGCTTATAAGTTACGTTGTTTGTTTCTTGAGATTTTTCCAAGAAATTTAGAATAATTTAGTATGGACATCTTGTATGTTCTCTAACATATTTGCTTCGGTGGATTCTATGTTTGTGCTATATAGATTCTTAGACTCCTACAGTTCCCTTTTCCGGGAGGAATAGATTAATTCCCGTTGAAAGCTTATTGAACAGCTTCACTATTGAACTCTACGATAAGTATTCTTAAGAGGATTTGTGTTATGTTCATATTAGATGATAAAATAAACGATCGATACCAATAAATTGAAAAAAAAAAAAGAATACTGTAAAGGTAAAATTAATTGCAAAGAAGAGAAAAAAAGTTGCGTGAAGCCGTGTTTAATTAAAAAAGTTCTCTTCATTTGTATTAGGTTAATTAGAAGCTGGACACAATGTATTATGTGATTTTATCTTTTTCTGTTTGTTATATTCTGTAAACTTTTGGAGATATGTTAGTAGAATTACTGGGCAAACTGTTATTGCCTTTGCTGCAATGAGCTTTCCTAACACCGGAAACTAATTAATCCAGCAATACGTACGTAGAAATCAAATTTCCCGCTTTTGAAGCTGTTTCGATCATAGTTTTGGAGAAAATGTTCAGCTGCTGCTGTTGTAATCTGTCATTCCGCTCAACACTATAAATTCCAGTTGCTATCACCTCGTCATTACAACTCTGACGCTTTTCCACATCTCCTAGTAATTTTCATTTTGCATCCGTTGCATTTCTGCATATAATATATTATCTGTCATCTCGTCCCGAGCTTAGAAAACTCCCCAAACACCTCTACGACTTGGAATAGGAGGATTTATGCGTGTCGTAATGGAAAAACCACCCTTTTTTCTCCAAAAACACGTGTGTATAGATGGCGCGAGTGTTTTATGGAGTCGGTTAAAGAGACTCCAGGGACGGATAGGGGGTTGATGTTAATACAAAAGAGGCAGGTAATCCGACGTCGGAAATGCTTAATCCGATAACTGCTCGCTTGAATCTGTATAAAGACGACGTGTATCCGGCCGGCAAAATTGATCATGGAATAAAGACGCAGTTTTCGAAGGATTAGCACTCTTGTGTGGGGTGAGTTCGACTAACAATGACGGTTGTTAAGTGCCATAAAATGAGCTATAAAAAAGCAACAAAGTGGAAATATTGTAAACGGAGGAAAAAAAGAGAAAAAAGCGATTTGGTGCCAAATAGAATAGAAAAAAAATTTCAAGAGGTACAACCAGACTTAAAGTCGGAAAAGTAATTGCTGGCTGAAGATTAGCTACTAAGATTTAAGTTGTGAACTGAGAATTTAAAGTTCTAAGCCTAAGTCTGGCGATTTGGGAATGCCGAATTTAGATAATTTGAACAATGAAACTATGAAATCTGGCAACGACAGAAAAGTTGCTTCTTGTAAAAAATAGAGGATGTTTCTAATGTTACAAATTTAAACAGATGGTGCGTAATTTTCTCAAATATTAAATACTGTTGTAGATAAAATTAAACAAATTTGATTTAGTTAAAAACCTATATAAATATAGTCAAATTCACAGATTAAATAACGAAATTTTCAGGGGCGTCTGACACTAGAGGGCACAGGCTAAAAAAGTCTCGGACTATTTTCGCTTCGGTTTATCAACACTTTTGGAAATATCTTAATATTCAGGATTTGTTATTGGAAAAAATGGCTTTTGCATTATAAAATCAGTTTAAAATTTATGTCAATCAAAAAAACAAGTTTAAATGTTATTGTGTTTATAGAGAATTTTTATATTAAAATTGGATAATCTATCACTTATTTGAATTTGTAACAATAGAGTCGACATACCCTGGACAATTTATTTGAAATCATTAATAACCATAATTCTGCATTGCATTCAGTTAATATAAAAGTTAGTATTTAGCTAATATAATATTCAATGTTAGTGTTTCTTGAATTTTATCTATTTCATAAACGACATTTTAATCCAAAACTTCGACTGCTTTTGTCAGAACATCAACATTTTCCTATCCAGTTTATTTGCATGTTATTGCGTTAATTGGGATAATAATTCTATGTTTTCAAAACCGTAACTTTGTTATTTTTAATGAGGTTTTGTGATGGTTTAGATTTCGTAGAAACTTTAGAATCAACATTATTGATTTTAGTGTTTGATGCACATTTTGCTAGTTAATTTTTGTTCAGGACTTCTGAATACCTTTATTAGAACCAAGCTTAGTTTACTTATAATAGCTGTAAAACTCAACAAAGAGGATTCTATGGGACTAACAGATGAATAAATTTAAATAACAAATACGACAATCCGACGATTTGCCAAAACGCAAACAAGTCAACAGATGTGGGAGTCAATTAGGGATTTTCATTAGTATTCTGTCATTGTTATGTCACATATGGAGAATTAAAAGCTTTACACTTCCAAAAATTATTTGATTTGAATTAAAGTTTACCATTCTATATGTTAGTGATTTTTAAACAAATCTACAGGGTTTAATTTTTACATTATGGAAAATAAAAGCACTTTACTTAGGTCCATTAGTAGAGTTGATAGAATTTGAGAGAAGTTAGAGAATGCTTAATTTATCAAGCTATTTGCATTAATCTGTCCTTAGTAGTATACATTAATTCGAGGGCAGTTCCTGTATGAACTAATTTTATATAGCCGCTGGAATGAACTTCAGTCTATGAAGATAAAATATGTATTTTGTTCAGTCGTAAATGTCTGATGCTAACACAGTTGCAACAATTTATAAATGACGTACTCTGCAATGGAATTGGTACCGTTTGTGGAGTAATACACAAGAGATAAATATCTAAATTGTTTCAATTGCGTTTTAGCGTAAAACAAATTTATTTATGTTGAAAACTAAAAATGGAAATGAAGCGACAATCAACTGATTCAATGCAAAAATAACCAAATGCATTTTAAAATATTTTTATCAAACGAATAATTGAAATAAAAAAACAATTTTAGAAATTGAAGATTTGAGACAATTAGTCGTTGACATTTGTCCGCTTTCATCACTCTGCAATAATATAATTACTGTTTTTTATTTTGTTTCAAGTGACATCTAAGTTTAAGGTCAGAAGTTCAAAAGATAAAGATCGTAGAATTGAATAATTGCTGCAATTAAAAGAGTATAAAGCATAAATTTTTTTTTGAAATTTAAAAAAATGCTTGAGTGTCTTTTTATTGATAAAATTATCATTTTATGAAATTTTAAAAGATTTTCGTGAAAATGTAAATCTAATTTTTCTGCATTCATTAAATTTATCTTTGAAATTTTCTTCGACAATATTTTCTGCGAAAATGTTTCGTAAGAAGAAGACAAGATGAAACTTGTTAATAACAGCATAACCCAAACTTTATTTTATCTCATACATAAGTAATGAGATAAAAGTTCGTTGTTTAGATTCGTCGTATTTCATTTTTAGTGCTTAAACCTAGTAGTTTCTTACTTTTAAATTCTCTGTTATTTCTAAAAGAATTATAGATTGATATAAAATTTTCATTTATTTTTAATATTAAGCGGTGCATTAATGCATCATCATTTTTGTTGCACTCTCTCTTTAAACCGCATCTTCTGAACTCATCAATCAACTTCATCGTGCTGAATTCGAAAATACAGAAATTGAAAAGCAACACATACGAGTCTCGAATACAAAACATAAGGAACGTTATTTCGAATAGATGATATCGCCCAGCTTTATTCCCTCCGTCGGAACGATACCATTCATAGTAATTTTGATAAATGCGTTCATTTCAGTCGAATTTTATTGGATATAAGAGGAAGAAAAGAGAGATACGCAAGAACGAAAAACTTACTTCTAAACAAATATTATAATATTTTTCAGAAAAAATGTGTTTACGATTATAACTAACTGAAACTTCTATCAATCTTGTTTTTATTTTTTTATGACAGATTGGTTTAATCGTCTAGGAAAAATCGAGAAAATGATCTTTATAACCAAATTTTTTACTTAGAAATTTGAATTCTATTGTGCAAATTTTGAGATCTTGGAAGTTAGAAATTCAGAAAATGATTAATATTCGTCTTGAGATTTAATAAGTTTTCATAGATTTGTACTTCCCCGGACGTTTCAAAATCAATGAATGAATTAAATTAATTTTTGAATATGTTAAATTCATAACAAAAACTTCGACTTTTTTATTATTTCTCGTTTAGTTTTCTATAAATAGCAGCACTTTTGATAATTAATCACCCTTAAATGTTATAGCCAGTGGAATGCCTGCTGGGATTCTAAATCGATCATTGTCTTTTTAAAAGTTTGTTTATGAGGGTAAACCAACCCTCGTAGCGATTTCAGGAGTAAACAATGGTTATATCGTTGTTTCAATGGCTATGTTGATTGTGTTAAAATTGTCGGGTTTTGACCTCAGAGAAAATCTCCAGAGTGGCTTTTAGGCGACGGGAATTAAATACGCACAACTGCTGTAATAGGGGAATAGAATGGTCTGATTATTTTCTCCCCTTGATTATTAGTTTGGAGAGTAATTTAATTGCTTAGTTGTTGTCAGTTTAATAAATTAGCGTGATAAAACAGCTAATATTAAGACCTGAAATGGACAAGGGTCAGGTAATATTTTTTATATAAAGTTTTTTTCTAAGACTTATTTAAATTTGCCGATATGGTTTCAAATTATAAAGTTTGGTTTTAATTTTGTTGAGATTAAAAATTATAACAAAATATCTGAAAGTTTGTTTTTAATTAATTATGTAGAAAAATATTGAAAATTTTGATTAAATAAATTTATGTGAAATTTAATGAAAACTTCATTGTCTTGCCAAAGTTTAGCTATAAATAACTTCGTGAATACCGTCAAAACTGAAACTACGTATAGTCGGTAAATCAAGTCTTGAGATTATTACAAACTGAAAAAATCACTACGTTGAGAGATGAAACAATATCATCAAATTTTCAGAACCACTTTTATTTTTCAACAATACAGAACTGTTTTATCAGAGATTTTAAATGAGATTTTTTGTTTCTCATATCTTTTGCAATATTTGTACATTTTTAGTTTCATAGTTTTAACTGAGTAATAAGTCAACCAAAAATTCACAAATTGTTTTAGTTTTTTATGTTTTGTAATTTGATGGACTTTACTATGTAGATTTAATTAAAGCCTACACAGCTTTGGATGGCGTTTAATGCCAGCCGTCGATTATTGCAACATACTAATTAAATTAATCTAGAATTAGTGGATCACTGAAAATTCCTGTATAATTATGATGAGATTTAGAACATAATATCCTTTGAATTACGTGCAATTTTGCATAATTGTTCTTCAAACAAGAACATTTACAAAACTCTCATTACTCGGTCATTTTTACCACCATTCATCACAGCTCGATTTTGATGTGGAAGCTTCGTGCTTTAACTACCACGAGAGTGATTACCGTAAGTAGGTTGACGAGGAGAACAAAACAAAGCTAACAAAAACACGAAACGATTTGCATCGTTCTTAAATGGAACAAGAAAAAAAAATGTTTTCTAGTGTACATATACAAAGGTAATTTTCGACGAAACCCAAACATAATGTAGAAAAACAAAAAAGTGAGTAATGAATTAATTACAGCAGTGAAGATTTGATTATATTATTTATTTGCTATGTCAGGAACGAAAATAAAATGAGGTTTTATGTCGTGAATGGTGCTATAGTCGCTTATAACGACACTGTCACGTGACAGAACGTGTGAGAATACGGATTGTTAAGCAGATATAAAGTGTGAGCTGAAAAAATAAAATTGTTTACGATAGAGTTTGAAAATTTTAGATTTACAAATTGGTGGATGCGCCGGGACAGTACGATATTTTATGCTTACTGTTACCTCTGGTATAATGTAATGATTATTTATTCTTACTTAGAACACTGTAACACCTAACAATGTTGTGTGCATAGAGAGATTAGAAATATTTCAGTGGATACATGCGGGCATATAATGTAAATATGAACACGACAGTCGTTGCTTCAGCATCTTATGTAATTTTACCTTTGCTAATAGTTCTAAAATTAAGAGTTTATGTAAATTATTTACTTTTGTTTTTATGGTTTTAAATTTTGATCAATTTATATAACAATTTTCGATATAATTTTGCTGTTTGTGATAAATTGTTTGTAAACACAAATTTAAACATCAAATGAATATGAATTTTTTTAATACAAAGTTTATTTGATTTAAATTTATACAGAGGTTTAATTATTTTGCTTCTCAAATCCTGAGTTGACTGTTTATTTGATAAATAAAATTTTGTTGTTTGGTTTATTTAACACCTAACTTAAATATTTTCTGGATTTATTTGTAGACTTATTAAATCTGTTTTTTTAACTGTAATGGATCATCAGAAATTAAGAAAAAAAATTAACCTATTTTGTAAATATCTATATGTAAATTTGATTGCATCATGTAAATGATGTAGAATTTTTTTATTACTTAGAGTAAAATCAATAAATCGATTCTTCAAACTATTCACAATTTTTCAATATTTGGACTAGCCATTAATTCAATTGAGGTACTGTAATTCATTCCATCACTGAATTTAATGTAATCCAATTAGCTATTTAAGTTTATTTCTTGGTTAATTTGGAATATTGACTCTTTAATAAAACATAGGTCAAATATTCGAGTTTTTCAATGTTTCAAAAAAAAGTTATATTTAAAAGTTTTTTGAAAAAAATAAATAAAAAAGTCAATTATTCTTTGTATGTCTATTTAATATATCTCTGAAATGAAAAGTGTCAAGTTTTAAACAAAAAGACTCAGAGACGTTGAAAACATCAAATTAACTTTTTATGAAAAAGATGAAAGCACAGCTAAAAATTTCACGAAGTGTTGAGCAAAAATAAAGAACAATTGTAGTTACCATCTCCATTAAAAATTTAATAGTCCTAAACTTAATTGCTGCTCGTCAAAACAAACTTTTCAACAGAACAGAATGTAATTCCAAGTTTAAAAAGATTCAATGTATGGCTTTAAAATGCTAAATACAAAGATAACAAACTACAAGTTAATTACTCCTGGAAAAATGTTTAAATTTTTGTTATTTTATATAGATGATGTGTAGATACTATTCTTAATAAATAGACAAATTTGTCAACATTGTTAAATAATTACAAAGTGTATAAAGTTCTTGTTGGCTTCAAGATACAAAGAGAAATTATTAAACAGCGTCAAAGCGAGCAATTTAATTTACAGGTAACGAAGTTAGGGACGAGACAACAGTGGAAGAAACACTTCTAAATTGTTAAAGTGGCAACAAAATTACCAATTTTTAGCGTAGACTAATTCAACTGCTAAAAGTCGACAAAATCGACAAATTTTACAACTGCACTTGATGTTATTTTTATGGTAATGTCGCTTGCGATTTATTTATCGTTAAAGCACACCTGTTTTCAACTACTTTGCTCATCTAACATTGTATATCCGATTCTGTTTTGTGCGACAAAAAGCTAATATCATGTTTTGAACAGGCAATTTCTATTTTGCAAATATCGTCTATTCTTTTTTCTTATGGGATACATAAAACTAGAATATTATTAAATTTAAGTAACGAAATTTTAGAATGTTTATGTATATTTATATTTTTCTTACAACTTGTATTGTTTATTTTCTGGTGTTTTCGTTATGTGTTACTTGCCGCCTCCGTCAAGTTATGATTTGTAAATAATAAAGCCTTCAACCCTGAAGCTACAGGATACACAATAGATGTATGGATTGTTGGGACGCTTCTGTTTGCTGATAGTTACGTGCTTTGTGTGCTTCCGGGCATAAACGAAAACCGCCAACGTTGTAACTAACTTCTGCCACCACCTGCGGGAATTGGAAAGCTTGGGGCGATGGAACTAGGATTGTGTGATTAGTGATTATTAATTATTGCACGGTATTTCTAAGCACGTAACTACCTACTAAAAATGCGATACAAAAATATTAAGTTAACAGTTGATTTCAAGATTATTTCTACAGATAAATGAGCACTTCGCTGTGTTGTTATAGTCCATTTTCTGGAAGCTTTTGAGTGTTTATTACCTCAACTAAGTACATATTGTATTAAACGTTCTATTATTATTAAAATTTATTTTAACTCGCACGTGTTATCCTTTCATATCCTGGCTACTCCCACGTCCTTCCACCAAAATAAAACTTGCAACGTCCGACGGTGAATTTGAGGCTTCGTAATCCTCTTAAAATCCCGTTTCAGTTCCACGAAGCCGTCTGCAGAATACCAGCGGTAAATTAATAGTTCAAGGCCTTTAAACCCTCGACTAAACAAAAACACATTCAAACTCAACACCGGAAACAATTTTTTCTTTGTTTCAAGCGTTGAATGTTATAAATTACTTCTGACCGTTTCAGAAACTCGATCAGTCGAAAAAAAATCACATTGACATATTTTCGAGATGGTTTAGTTGATTTTGTTGGCCACAGAGAAGTTCAGTCAAGGCATACAAATGGAGGAGTTTTTAAAGAGCTTCGCTCAAGGGAACGTATCAACAGATGTCCTTTTGGACTTGTCCGGGGATTTACCCGGAACTCACTTGACAGACCGGAATGACGAATTGGTTCGGGAGAGTCGAAGGATTTGGTTAATAAATGGGTTGCGATAACTAATCGATATTCTTGTTAGGTATTTACAGCAAGAAATAAGGGAAGAAATAGAAGAAAACATTTGTTTTACAGACAGCTTAAATAAGAGCGAGCTTTAATCATTTATCGCTAAAATAAACATTAGGATTTCGACAATTTTTCACAGTCAATTGCTTAGACGTTTCGACTGTTATTTATAACTTTATCAGTATAAAATTAGTTTAAGTTAAATTTTTTTTTATATGTACCTCAACTAAATCTTTCTTTGTTCTTCTAGGAGTGGCCGTCCGCCATGCTGCCTTTGTCGGTGGTATTCGCAGCCGCCTTAGGCCTGATCTCTGGTAAGCATCACCACCTTATAAATTATTCCAAATCTAGAAGCATAAGCTAGGGATTTGAATAGTTGACGGATGAGGTGACAAATTCGGGTTTCTCCTAGACCGGAAACTTTATTTGTCCCTAAGCGAATGGCAGATTAGTGGTAACATAAAGGTTATGGTTCGTTTCTGTTTGATGATAATGCAAGTGTGAAAATGACAAGTCGAAGAAAAGACTGACTAAAATAGTCTCTTGAAACTCTCATCTCCAATTCCCATGATAGATACTGTTTCTTGTATTTACTTGAGCAAATTGAAACGTGCAAATTAAAAGCTTTTTTTAGCGAAGAATGAAAGAGATTTTTTTAACTGAAAAACGAAATGGAAAATAAATATTGACGACTGGCTAAGAAGCTATTTCGTTCGGTTACGCCATGGGTAGATTTTGAATAAATTTTATTATTATTTAAATGTACAAAGCATAGCTATATTTATCTTGAATATTTCCTTTCTTCTACGTTAACAGAATAATTCTCTCTAAAGGTAAATACACGAATTTTGTGCATATCACAAAGCCAGCTATGCAATGCGCATTTCGCAGCCAACTCTTCCTGATTGTAGTGAAATATTCAGAGCACATCCGTTCCCGGAACTTGGCTCTATCTCCAGGTGAGATAATTCGGCATAATCCTGGCCCCTTCTGCTCTATAACTCTCGTTGTGAAATGAGATCAGTTAAGCACCTCCGGTGCATTAATAAAATTTTTACGACGCTATAATCAACTTCAAAATTATTTCAAAACCAACTAATTTATAACCGGACGAGCCTTTTATTCTTTTTCGGTTAGTTGGATGAGGTTAATGGCGAGGAAAAGCTACTGGGATTAATACAACCTACTAATTATGGTCTAGATGTAGTGTTGAATCAAATAATTTCAACTTTAGCAATAAAAATTCGAATTTTACTAAAAATAATATTTAAATGTAATTAATTTTCAGAAAAATCAATTCAACTTGAGCTCTAGATAAAAGTTGAAATTTAAATGAAGCAGCAACGCAAGCACTAGACTTATCTAAATATATTCTTTATTCTAAACAGTTGCGATTGTATCGGAACGAAGAACGCGAGTTCGAGTTTTTTATTTGTTGATTCTTTTTAGTTCAGAACTTTGGTGTAGTCTAGATTAAATGTTGGCAAGTTTTAAAGTGTGAAAGACAGGGTTAAAGCTTGCCTTGTCATTTATTATCTAAACTTATTTGTTAATATAAAAACTAGTCCGGTAATATTATAGAAGTGCATGAATAAACGGGCCTTTGTTTGAGTTTAATCACTTATTGTCTTTACAATAACTCAACTTTGGAATAATTTCATTACAAACTTTTCTAAACTTGTAATAGTCATTTAAATGAAGACAAAAGTACGAAATTACGTTTTTATTCAAATCAAAAAGTACAAAATTTTATCCGTAAGCTTTACAAAGCTTGTCAAAAGTAAGTGTAAAGTTTGAGCTTTCATAAAGCAACAAAAATATATTTCCCGGAGAAGAAATAAATAAATTAAAACGTCGATCTAAACTTATATGTCTGCTGGAATATTTCTCAGCAATAAGCAATTTGTTAAGTTGAAGAAAAATTACCGTTCGTAAAGCGTACTTACACAAGCACACGTTTGCCACCACCACCGAGACACTAATCTAAATGATTCATTGTTTTACAAATGGGTTCCTTAATTTAAACTTGAAGATTAATCAAGACGGCGCTATATAGAATAAGCCCGCAACTAATTCTATCGCAACGAGATGGCGGTGCTTGTAATTAGTAGAGTGGAAGGAGGCGGCGACACATATACGAGCTTAATTAGATGGGTTCATAGATTTTAAAACTTTTATTTAGAAAAGTTTCCTGATGTTAAAAGGTCCTCGAATATCACTGGTAACTGTAAGTTGAAATATGCATGGAATAAATTATTTCATTTCGAAATTTTCAACGATTAAATCACTTTTCGGCACATCAGCTGGAGAAGATTTATTGGCACGCAAATCGCTACTGTTATTGGATTCATGAAGAATGAAAGATGACTTTTTACCAGCTACGCTTATATTTCAAATATTTTTTAAAAGAAAGTCAAGTAAAAATTTTAACAAACTGTTTACCTTTTATTGTTAGGCGAAAATGATAGATTGAGATCTAACTTTTTCTGTTAATTTCTTTCTTTTGAAGAAAATTTCACTAAGTTGGAACAAATAGTGATAAGTGATTATTGTCGTCAAAAGTTTTAATCGTTTATCATTTAAGCGAAATTATGACTTTCAATTTCGAAGTTTCCGACACTTTATTCTGGATATTTTGTTGGTTTCTGTTTGCACATGTCTGCACTTTTTCTAATAAGCTGAAATATCAACAAAATGAATTCTTGAAAAAGCAACTTACAAATATACAAATTCGTTGTTAAATATTCCCAGAACGTGTGAATTTTTCTCAAAAAGAATTTAATAAATGTTGATAAAATTGTACGGAGCAAGCACTTTCAGTTTTATTAAATCTGAAAAAACTATGATAAATTTTGAACTAGGATAAGATTTTTTAAATTACTTAGTTTTCGTTTTATTGTTGAAACTCTTATACTATTTTTCTTGTCTGTCGTACAAATCCTTTAAACTTTTTCAAAACAGAAACAGAAGCGCGATCGTTCTCAACTTGAATAATAAACTTTTAATTGCACCCTTAATCCAACTCGGATCTGTTATTAGTTCTGTCATTTAATAAAGTTGGCAGAATTGATCTTCCTGAGGCAAGTTAACAACAAATGAAAAACGAACGCTACTTGAAAGTACTTGCACGTTTAAAATTTTTAATTAAAAAGTTTCATTGCATTTTGATGACAAAACATGAATAAAGTATATTATTTTTATTGAATTGTCATCAAAAAATATTTAAAATTGTAGAAAATTAAAATAAGAGAGAATTATAGTTTATTTTAACAATCACGTGATGTAAAGACTAAATTCATGTTTTGAAATTTAGTCAGTATTCTAGAGATTTCTAATGTCATTTGCAGTTCACATCAATAATGCTTGATTTTATTGAAATTTTGTGAAAACTAGTTTTCTACACAGAATCTAAAACATTATCAAAGTCGATTGTAATTGTAGATTTGATCGATAACATTTAAAACCATTAAAGCTGTTGTGAAATTTTTTTGTTGATATTAATTTTACACAGTAATTTAAAAATGTATTTGTGCGGCGCATCCACCATTTTTTAATATTGAAAGTAACAAAGTTTATAATATACATTTGTAACCTCAAATGAACAAGGTTTTCAATAATATCAAATTCTGGAAAAATGATTAAGAAACTACTATTTTAAGCTTTTGTGTAGTCAAATCTTTACTGAAATTGTTATAGCGCTTATTATCTGTCAATCTAATTAGCAAAAGCTCAAAACATTATTTTTGATTCTAACACTCAGTGTCAAAAAATGAGTCAATTTATAGAAATTTTAAAATTGCACATAGACTATTTGAAATTCATTCAGTTTCTAAATCTGAAACCTTTATTGATACAGTCTCAAATATGTCATCTCTCCAATTATGCTAATTTAATAACTGTCTGCTACCAACACCGATAGTTAATTTATAACGGAATAATTGCATACGTGCCATTGCCAACTATGGCGGTTATGACATACCGATCTGCATATTACGTGCATTGATCGCAAAATTTCCGATGGATTCAGCGTTCCTACTATAGGATTGCCAAGATTCCACACTTTGATGTAATAATGGTGAATATAAAATGCATCTAGCTGCATGCTATGGCTTTTGTTCGTTCGAAATGAAGCAAGTGTTTGAATGCAACTGTAGGAAAGTGTCAACTTGACTTTGAATTGCAACACAAGTTGCAGCTGAATCACAAATTATGGCTTTTTGAAAGAAAATGACAGTAATAAGAATCGTTATATGAAAAAGTCATATATAATGAGTTTAATGGTACAACTAAAAGTAGACGAAAAAATGTATATTTATAAATTCAATTGTCCAAGAATTGGGTTAACTTTTGATATTTAATAAGTATATTTACTGTTGCAAATTTTACAAAAGATAATTGATAATTAATAGTATTTGAGACATTTTAACTTTCAGATCGACTTATTAAAGCTTAGACTGAATGCCACTTGTTGAAAGACACACTTTGGATTAATTTTACTTGGAATAATTGCTTTTCGATAATAACTAGTTAAAAAAATGTATTGTTTAGTTTGCTTTTCGATCATGCCTTGAACTAAAATTCAGTTTCAACAGTTCAAAAACGTTAATTGAATCTAATAGAAAGTAAATCAGATTAGTTTAATTGTTGTTATTATACTTTTGTTACAACAAAAATGCATTGTACAAAACATTACTGTTAATTGGTAACAAATTAGTATGTGAATGTAATGAAATAAAATCAGTATACTGATCTAAATTTTGTTAATAATACGAGAATATCAGAAATTACACATTTTATCGAAACGGAAACTGGAAGCGAGATATAAAATTGAATGGGAAGTCAGGTCAAGTCACTACCATAATTATTTTCAAACAAAAATAGATTGCAAAAATATAGCTATGATTTGATGATTGTTAATATTTCTTAAGTTTTAGTTTGAGATGATATCTATAAATGAAATTCAAGCTTTAACTTTTGAGCTTTGAAGACGAATTGAATCTTTTAATATTAAATATTTCTGCCTTCTTTCACACCTAAACTCTTGGCGTAGCGATTTTGTTGGGTTTTATGTTGCGTTGGCAACTTCATTTCTTAAAGGATTTCAAGACAATGGCGCGCACTTTTAAGTACTTGAACGTAATTCGTGTGGAATAATAAGCGACTAAAGCTGAATCGACTTTCCACGTAACGTATTACATTAATCCAGTCGACGCTTCCTTCGTCTCATACATTTTCATATTTTAATTCATTCAAGTTAAACTTTTAAAACGTTAACGAATTTTGCAAATTTTATAAGATTGTTAATTTTTTATTGTTTTTTACACCAGTGAGTTGACTAGTTTCCGAGAGTAATTAAAGTTGATGGAGAGGAAGAGCACGATTAATGACTAGGTGAGGATAATGTCTAAGATTTAATCTGTATTAACGAGGATCGTAATGTTGTAGTCAATCTATCGTTTACATCACATTACAAGTGAAAAACCTAATTTTATTTTGATTGGATTTCAAGATAAAACTTGCGGGAGATGAGTTGGATAAATTAATAGCAGCAGGTGGAGAATTCCAACATCTAACTGTTTGCTTTGCGATTTCGCTGTTTGATTAACTTTTAAAGGACTCGAGACGATTCCATTTGCATGAGAGTAGACCTACTCAAATAAGGATTAATGGAGTTTTTTATTCTATTATTGATCTCAGAAAATCACTCTGCAAATATAACTTTATTATAAGTTCAGTCTAATAAACTATCTCTAAAGTTTGACGCGTGAGGGAAAATTTAACAAAACGCCTACGAGAACAAGAATGTAGAGTAAAAATGGGTTGGAATGAATCTTAAAACGCAACTAATTTTTTTTATAAAAGTTTGTATAAGAAGTTGTTATTATTATTATTCTAATTTTTGTATTGCTATTCCGGCGAATCCGTCATTTTTATATAAAGTTGAAATTTTTAAATTGATTACTAAACGTAAATTATGTTCTAATTGGAAAGGTGCAGCATCTGTTTTAACCCACGTGTTAATGTAGCAATCCTTCATAATGACAAAGGTTTGACGTCTCCAGGACATAAAATTTTTAATTAACTAGGGACTAATCAAGCTTACTACTTACCAGTCTACATTTCTACTGTTGACAGAATTCTGAAGTGCTTTTCCACAGATAGCCGATAAGGAGACAGTGAACAATAGAACAAACTCACTCAAGTGAGCCTTTTGCGATTAAATAGAGCTTGGAAAGTTACGTTCCATTCCCGAGAGACTTGTACCCTTGTGGCCTACCATATTTTTAATGGGGGTCAAAATGACCTCGTCTAGCAACTTGCATAAATTTTACTGTTAAAACCGGTCGCGTTAGTTTCCAGTCAGCGGTTATAATAAATACAGCTCGAGCTTAAAAACATCGCGACCGGTTAAAGCCCAAACTCGTTAGTGGTCCCGGAAAGCTCCGGTAAGCTTATGTCTGCCTTTTGAATAGATTAATGCGGATAACTCTTCGGATACTACTACATATACCACTCTTCGTTGTATACGAGCTTTTATGATCCTACACTAATAGTAATACGAGGACTTTCATAGATGTTTATTTGCATCTCGGTGAGCTTTTCACCTCACTCCTTGTTCATTATTCAACTCATATTTTTAGATGTTGTAAAATAATTTTTATTTTAACAATAGTGTTCTGTTTTAACTTGCAAAGTTGATAGTGAATATATCTATTGATAATATAGTCTGAAATTTTTCCGGAATGGTGTCTGGAAACTGCAACAAGTGTCGTTTAATTTTATTGAGCTCCGTTTTCTCGGACTTGAATTGGAAAACGACGATGATAACGGCAGCAACATGCCGAGATTACGACTTGATTTGAATCGAAACGGGGCATATATGTCTGAAACGACACATTTGCTGTATAATTGGTTGCATACTTTATTAGAACATTTCAAATAATAAAGCACAAAACTCGATGTCAACCGGAAATGAGCTTTACCATTGTATGAAAATTAAGATTATGTAGCAATTTTTCCCATTTCTTTGTTTGCTTTACTCCTTTTGACACTCTTATCATTGTCTATTTATTTTTTGTCATGAGTATAATAAAATGGAAAAATTTCTTGTGATTTTATCTTATAGTCGCGGTTTAAAGTAGATCATTTGCGGAAGTTCACCTTTAAAGATGAGTTCAGCTTTACTTCATTTAGTTTATTTTCATTTGTATGGCGTTTTATTTTGTTTGTCTGGGAAGAGATTTACGATTCAAGTCTATAAAAAGAAGACGAATTACTAAATATAGGTAAGAGATATGGTTTAATAAATAAGAGCTAGCAAAAAAGTAAATTGAGGATTTGATTGAAAATCCTTTCACAGTTTTTGTTCTTTAATATTAGAGATAAAAGTCAGCAAAAAATAAGATATATCGAATAAAAGGGAAATTGGCATAAAAAGCAATCAACTTTTTTTTATCTACATAGAGAATACTCTTGTTATAACAACTGAAACTGTCGAATTTATTTATGTAAATAATAAGATCAAATTTCAAGAAGCTTAATATCCGAAGCTATTCAGGTATTACTGGAATCACTAAAATCAATTAGCAACAATGGAATTACACTCTATCCATGTTATATTGATACATATGTTAATTTCAACAAACGTAAGTGGAAACCTATGAACTAAACCACATTTGAACCATTCTGAATATAATATTGTGTGCATTACGTGTTGTTTACAGCAGCCATTTGCTTATTATTTAATGCTCTGTTTTCTGCTATCAGAGTTCACTCGTCTAAATTACAGTATCACAATATTAAACCATATTTTAACACTAATTCCAAAATTTAGTGGATTAAGTATGGAATCAAATATTTATCCAATAATAATTTGAAAATAATTGTGTTGATCAAACAGGTATAATTTTATGTAAACTCGAATGCAGAGAATTACTTTTATTTTTGTTTTAGTAAAATTGAGTAAAAATTGTGACTTGTTATGCAATCTAGTCTAGTCTGCAGCAATCATTTTAAAAGCTTTTTGTCGATGATGAATGTAACATTGTTTAAAATTGAAGAGAATAAACTTGTTATTGAATTTTTACAAATTCTGTATAATGTTTCTGTTTTTTTTTAATACCTAATTATCTATCTACTAAACTTTTTAACAAAAGTCAAACGTATTTGAAGAAAAATGAAGGTTTTTGTGAAATACAAAAGAAAGATTATAATATTTGTCTTGAATTCATTTTCATGGAAAAGTATATTATTATCAAGATAATAAGTTTTTTTAACAACTAACAAGTTGAAAAGTTGGAATGAATTTAGAGAAACATAATGTTTAATTTTGTTTAAATAAGAATGAAAACTAAGAATACTTTATATTTTTGAAACGTACATTCTGATTATGTTGAATTAGAGTTTATTTCAACAAACTTTCTAAAGCATACTCAAAAAATAAACTTTAGATTTTTTGTTGGGCTGACGCATCCACCATTTTCCACGCACAAAGTACTTTTGATGGAAAATGAAAATACTGATTTAGATTTAGATGCATGTTTTTCTACTCTTGTATACAAAATACCTTCAAAAATAAAATGATACATTAAATAACAAAAACGGATAGTTTATTCTTAAGTCCGTGATTTTTAGTACAATAGAAATTCATCAAATATTATAATTTATAAAGCATAAAACAAAAAATTTACTTTTGGATCAAAATTTAATAAATTAATTTGTTTCTTGAAATATAAAAATTTTAATTATTAGTTTTCCAAGAAAGATAAAGCGTCAATTTTCCAAAATCAGTTTCTTTTCCAAATTTAAATTGTAATATTATTAGAAAATGAGCATGTTTGGAAGAGGATAAACTTTTCTCTACATACTTTGCTATTGTATCACCTTTGAGAAACTTCGGCAAGTTAAACTGGGTTTTGAATATACTGAACTTCAAGAAATAGGGAGGGTTTTGGTAGAGGACGTGATTGGCTTCATTAGAGTTACAACACCTATCTTTTAGCTTTTTTTTCTGAAGGTTGCACAATGGCCATCAGAAGTTTCTGTGTCTATTGTCGGGAAAAAATCATTCTGGATAATTTAATTGATGGTATAGCATGGTCAGAAATATCTGACAGAAACTTAAATATTTTCTCCTCGAGCATACGACTGTGGGCTGAAGCCTCTATGTACACTGTAAATGTAAAAATACAAAGACCTTTATTACAAAAAATTTTTATAGCTCATTTAAAATTTTCGACTTAATATTTACATTCTAATTGTAAATAATTCTAAAATAAAAACAAAATAACTAAAAACAATGAATATTTAGGTTTCAGATATAAAGAAGCTTTGCAAATGACCATCATATTTTACTTTGTGTCTGAGTGAGCTCGAAAACTGATACGAGCTTATGACTGCGTTTAATATCCATATTTTTTGCTGTAATTATGTCCATTTAAATTCTGAAAAATTTAACGATGTCATCATTAGAGCCACCCCTAGTTGTGGTTTGCTGCTCGTGCAATAATTAAAGAGCTTCTTTCTCCAATCGCTCTTTTACTCGCACCAAATTACGGCTCTTCCGATCGGTATTTTATTAAACTAGATGCAATCAGTCGTTCGTCTAATTGTGCACAAAGTCTCATTATTAATTATCCTTCTGTGCGGCGTTTAATTAAAGCGTCGCTACGGCGCCAGGTGGAATCAACACTTTTTTCTTCCTTTCCGTTGAGAAGAAATTTATTCGTTAATTTAAGTCGTCTTTCGACGAAGCCGATCTGTTTAATTTGTGGCTGTGAGTGAAAAACTCTGTTCGGAATCAATCCAGTCGACGTGGACGATTGTGATTTGCTTTTGTTGAATGGAGATGGTTATTTGTACCGGGACGTGTAGTGGCAGAGGCCATTATTTTCAGCCATGGCATCCTTTAACATGACACGACAAGTTGGGATTCTCTAGGGAAGGCCCACCGAACTTAACTCTTTCACACGGTGACAACTGTTGATAACACGGTTAATCGACCCGGGGTAGGATGTCTGCTGAGATTTGGGGGCGGCTCCACAAGGACGGAGATTTCACTTGGCGTTTTCTTAGATAAATTGATAAAATTATAATTTTTTTGTAGTTATCGTTTTTATAAAGAGCTCATAGACACAATATCTGGACTAGACAAAAAAATGATTGTAAAATCAAATAACATATAGCATAAAATCGCTTAAAGCACAGAATATTTTTCAAAAGTTTATCTACATTTTTATAGCTTTATGTAAAAATGTTAAAACATCAATTTTAGGCTTTTACGCAGTTTTTTCATCCATATAATATTCATGTTTACAGCTGTTGAAACAAATAGCATTAAAGCTCTGCTAATTTCATTGTTATTTCATTGTTTGTTATTAACTGAAATGAAATGGACAATTAAAATATCGTTAAGCTATTTTTTATTAAGATTGTTTTAGACTTTTTTGTGGATAATAAAAGCACAAAAGAGTTGAATCATTCAATAGAAAAACTTTTTTATGTGATACAATTAATCTGCCAGAATGTTGAAACTGTGTTGAAAGTCAGACAGAGCATTGACAAGTTCACAATACAAAAGCGCCGAAAAAATTCAACGTTCTTCTCAAACAATTCTTTTTGTCTCTTTGATACTAAACTTTTGATTAAAAATCATATTAATATTCGTAGATTTTTTTATTTTAAAATAAATACTATAAAATATTAATTTCAGTATTTACTACTAAAAGTGTTTTTTTGTGAAAGTAAACTTTTAACCTTTGCTGAATAATTTTCTCTCAACCCTTCTTTCCGTTCAAGTAAACTTATTATCTGTTGGAAATTGTAACAGTAAATTAAATGTAAGCTGGACTGCCACATAATTATGCTTCTGTTTTTTAGAATCAATAAAACACTCTCTCTTCCTCTCGTAGCAATTACCAGCCACCCCTCAAAAGCAATCTACACCGCGTAAATTTGTAATGGTGAATCAAGATAGCTGACGGGGGCGGTGTCTACATATCATTGCGGCGGCAGTATTTAATACCCAAGCTCGAGGGAATATTTATGGGTGACGTAATGTTGGTAACACTGCTGAAACGCGCACGTGAACAATCCATCTTGTTGGCGCGCTTTCGGCAATATGTGCTACATTTAAAACCCGGATTCGTCCCAGGGTTTTATTATTAAAAAAAAGTGCTCTGGACTTTTCCAGGAGTCGAAATAAAAATGTTATCGCGCGCCGCTCCCGGCACAGGAGAGTGGCTAGTAATCACGGTGTATTATTTATGAAAGGAGTTTGTAGAAAATTGTGAAACTTTAATCAAAAACTCAACTTTTTTCAAAGACTAATTACTACTAATGCTTCTGAATATGGAAGAAGTACTCTGATTACCTTTGAGTTTCTTACCTGGATTAAAGTTTAATTGATTATTATTAGCTAATTTCGTCAACTTCAAAGTGGAAAAAATAATACCTGAAACACCAATTGTGAAAATGGTGGATGCGCCGGGCAATTTTATAACGTTTTTTCTCAAATTTACTTTTTTATGATTTTTTAACAATAACAATTACAAATGTTTAACAATATGATTTCTTAATCTAATCAAATTATGAAATTTTATTTACATTTTATAAAATTTAAAATCTACAAAATAACTTGTGTGATTTTTTAAAGTTTATTACGTTGTCCTACTCTATATCAAATGGGTTGGCTGCACATAAATACACTGCAATTTATAGCTCTACTACATGACACAAATATTAAATCTTGGATTCCACTCTGAATCTTTATTCAAAGAAAGGAATAGATTCTATCTTCATTCCTCTCCTCTGACAAACTAATTCCGAAAACTATTTTAGAATTTATCTCAACTTGAATACTTTCAAAGAGTAAAATAATTAAAAAAGCAAACGTGTTCGAAGAGTGTCGAAACGGCACGTTCCGGAAATGAAAGCCCGTCTTTAACAAGAACAAGACAAATGGAAAAGCGTAGCTGTAACTGCAAATACTATTATTATGATGAATGTATCTCGTTGACAGCTCCATAAACTGAAAAGTAGGAGTGTTTAGGAACGTGGAAAGATACAAATGGCTGGGCACATCATAAATTTTTATGAAGTCTTTTTCTTTCATTCGTTTATTTTTTGGAAAGATGTAATAAGTATTTTTATTTATTTTGTTGTTTTTGACATAGGTCTTTGCTGTGTTACAGGTTTGCCGTCGATGCGCGACAGTCTTACTAATCCGGTGCACGTCTACGAAGGCGATGATGCTCTCATCACGTGCGTCGTTAGGGACATTGGTGAAAACACGATCATGTGGAAAAAGGAGGACAGGGAAAGACATAGCAGAAGAGTTTTGACGGCTGGAGATAAAAGGGTCACAGCTGACAAGCGGTTTACCGTCCTGCACGACTCTTGTAAGAAAAATTAAACACCTAATAATAAAAATTCAAACTTTTGAATAAGTCATCAAAAATTTAAAATTGATTGAATTTATCATTTTATTTTAAACAACACTTTGACTAGTACAACTTTTCAGACTTTGGATGTGAGAAAAAAACCTAGTTTGTAAAGAACGAACTAAAATTTTATTTTTTATGAAATTTATTCCAGGTTTTAATTCGTGCACGTGCTATACTCTTATATCATAATATACTATTTTACAAAAAGTCTAAATCACTGAAATCTGCAGCAAAATGATTGAAAATTTAAGTATTTCCTGATTCATGAGCTAATAATATGTAAGAAGATTTTCCACTTGAAATTTTCAATCACTCCAAAATCTTGTCAAAAAATAACGATCATCTCATTAAGATTGCTGACAGGACAGGAATCTGAATAAGTAAATTAAATTCTTTGTGGATTTTTTTACCATGAAAATTCAGCTCGATCGTGAGGGCGCAAATCCAATATCGTCAATTTATAGGAAAAGGTTGTTTACATTAGCCCCGATCTTTACCCTTCGTGTAAATACTCAAATTGATTTAATTTGTTATTTGTTCTTTGAATATCGAACGCAAAGTATTTTACTCAGTTTGTCTGTTTCTAAAAATCTGTAAAATTTTCAAAGAAAATTGTGTGGTCTATTTTTGCACACTCACCGGATATTGAATTTTCCTGTTGGATACAAATTTCCATTTATTTAACATTGTATACGTTTACATGACGTCATATTTTTGGAAATTGGTTGGTAAGAGAAACATTTAGATGGAGAGTGGATATTGTCTCATTTAATTTTCATGAAGAAAGAATGTCGACGGTGTCATTACATAAGTATGAGAATTTATTGATTTATATCTCATTTCTACCCTCAAGTTTGGTGCGAAAGGAAAGCTGAGAACCACACTTTTACGACTGGCGATTACCGTAAAAGATTCTTCAAGTTTCGGGTTTTCAAAGATCGTATTTATATTTATGAATGATGTTCGAACAAGCTCTGAGAGGATAACCAGACAGAAACTTTATTTGGTTTGTTAAGAAAACGCGTTATCTATACTATTTTTATAATATCGCAACTGTGATATGTTTTTTCCAAGCTATTTATTTTCTTGTCTAAATTATATCAATTTTCTGAGTATTAAGTACAAATCTCGCTAATGAAGTAGCCGTTACCGGTTCTATTCCATCTCACGTCTCTTTTTTCTGGTCAAATTTAATCGCTTTAATCTCGAGAATCAATTTGGCGGTTATAAATTTCCAATTGAACTTTCCATCGTGAAGTTCCAAATAATTGACTGTCGCAATTGGAACTTTTCAAAAGGTTTCTGATATTGCCTTTTACCACGAAAAAGAGTAACTCTATCGGTCTTGCTCCGGACTCGACCAACTGTAAACTTTTTAACAACTTGGACACTATATCGATCCGATTCAAAATTATACTCTCAATCTGTTTTAATTCAACTCTGCAGATAAAAGAACTTTGCATTTATACAACTTCCATGCGTCACTATATTTTCCATTACTGCTTTCTACCAAAATTAAATTATGGTTTCGGAAGCTCGTTTCCGAAAAAAATTTTTCAATAAGTTAAGAAGATCATTTGATGGGAGTCAATCGAACGCAATATAAATTCCACGTCGATTGGAATTCAGTTCGCTTATGAAACGCCATATTACTAAAAGTTTTCAAATAAAAGGGCGTTGCGTAACGACGTTAAGGAACAGGAAGGTATGAGGGTTTGGACTTATATTGACTCCGGACCTCGTTTTACTTTCAAATCTATCAAATTTCTAATTTGGTTTTGCCTCGTTGAGTTTTTAATTGTTAGCAAAAGAGGAAGTTTTGGATAATTATACCTTTTGATTCATTATCATGAAGATTTTGTTATCGACCGAGGTTTAATCTACAAACATTCACATCCATCGAGAAATTTACTATTCTGGCGAGAAACCCTCTTTGATATAATATTTGCATGAATCTATGAATAATTAGGAAATGAAATCGTATTTACCAATTCCACATTTTTTGTTTCTATTGTAGCTCCTATTGACGAATCCTCAGACGTGCCTTCCGGGGGTGATGTATGGGTCCTAGTCATAAAAAATGCTAAACCATCAGATTCCGGAATCTACGTTTGCGAAGTCAACAGTAATCCTATAGTACGAAGTTTCCATAAACTGAGCGGTTCGTTTCTGGATTTATTTTAAACTCCAAACTAAACTTTGTTTTTTAGTTCTTTCCAAAGCTCTACTTCCTCCCAGCAACACAACAGATTCTTCACAATATGAAGATCAAAGACAGCAATTCAGTAGTAGAAATCACAATTATACTGACTGTTGTCTGGCTAAAAATGTGTCTTCTAATTGTCTTGGTTTTTGTAATATTCAAAGCATTCTTGAGGGTAGTACTGGTCAAGATCCGGAAAATTGTGAAGCAGATTTTCCATCGATTGTTCGATGTATGGCTGATGGTCGAAATCATGTGCCATGCTGTATACAAGAAAGAGTCCCTGATATTTGTCAAGATGTCTGCAGAGGAGAATACACAGCTATTACTGATAACATAAAAACTCATTTTTCATGCTCGGCTTATACTGAACAAACTTTAGCTTGCATTGTCGAAGGCATAGGTAAATTCTCGAATATTTCTATAGCCTAGTCTTGAATTTTAGTTTTAGAACTTTTGCCAAGTCCTCCACAAAACGTTGAAGTCGAAGCGCTTACGGAAAAATCTCTTAAAGTCTCTTGGGCAATGCCAGTGTCTAATTCTGAAACGATAACCAACTATGTCATTAATGTCACAGCTCTGCGTTCTTTTGATGAACATTTGATAGAATCGGAGTCTACACCAAAGCCACCCATGGCTCATACCATCCAAGTAAAAGTCCCTCCAACTGAAAACGCCACAACGTTGAATAACCTCAATCCATTTACAATGTATGAAGTGACAGTAACCGCTGTTAACACTCATGGTTCAAGTCTTCCCAGTTATAGCGTTCGATCGCTAACTTTAACTCCAGGCAATATGAAGTCTACAAAAATGGGCGAAGCCCCACAACTTCCAGACATCAAAAGTTGTTGTGCAAAAAAAGGCATTGCTCATAAAACATGTCTGAATAAACTATGCGATCCTACTTTAGCTGATACGGCGGAAATTACTGATTTGATGATTTGCGCACCATGGGCAACTGACACTTTCAGTTGTCTTACAAATGGTTTGGATCACACACCATGTTGTAAAGCTCGAGGTTTGCCAGAGCTTTGTCAGCAGTTGTGTACAGGCAATGTATCAAGTATCGATTTCAATTATTTCAAGTGTTTGAGATATATGGGAGAGTATACAAACTGTCTTTTGCAAGGTTATGGAGTACTCCCAAGTGCTCCAACTCAAGTGCATGTCACTAATATTGAAACAGAGTTTGCTATTGTTCACTGGTCTTCACCCAAAACTCTTGGGGATACAGTACTTCACTACAATCTTCATTACAGAAGTGTTGCTACTTATGATAATGACTATAAAGCTATAGCAAAAGTTCACAGTCCTTACGTTTTAGAAGACTTAGAAAGCGACACTGATTATGAAGTATATGTCGAAGCGGTCAACACTCACGGCGTTGGAATGCCAAGCAGCAGAATTACTTTTAGGACAGAAAGCAAAGTAAAAAAGTTACTTTTTAATTTTTTTTATATTTTTTTTTTATATTTTTTTAGATTATTGAAGAGAAAATTGAAGAAGCTTCTACTTACAATGTAACAGCTTGTTGCGTCGAGGCAGAATTGAGCAACGTTTGCCTACCTCTTTGTTCTTACAACGCTAACATGAGCGATATTAAACTATTGGCAGGAGTATGTGGTGCCGAATTCCATAAACTTTTGCGGTGTGCTGCTGGTGGTAGAAACCATGGTGCGTGTTGCAGTCGAAGAGGAGTTCCGCCAGCTTGTCTTTCGCTATGTTCTGGCGTCATAGTCGATTCTCTTCTGGTCACAGCTACTACTTGTGTCCCATATATTGGCAATATTGCCCAATGTTTTGAAGAAGGAACTGGGCTTCTACCAGGACCAATTTCAGAATTGCATGCTATTGTAGTTGATGAGCATTCTATTCTTTTAGAATGGGAACCACCAAGTGAAGGAGTCAATGTAACAGATTTTGTAGTGCATTATCAAAAAGTTGATAACACTTCTATGCACGAAACATTGTTGAAACTTGATAACGTAAGTATTGGTAACTGTTGGAAATTTTAAATTATTTTGATATTTTTTGTTAGCAAGTGAATGTTACTGGATTTACGACGACTTTAACCGGGTTAGAAACGGAAGCTACTTACCATATTTTTGTGGTATCGCGAAACCAGCATGGAACATCTCTTCCGTCTTCTATCATTGTCATTAAATTGGTAAAGAACGACGGACAATGGGTGAATGCTGTTACATCGCCGCCTCATTCTTTGGCAGTAGCTGCCCATAGTGCTACATGGGTTACTATTTCATGGCAGCCACCTGAATTTAGCCACCCTTCAGAACAAATTTCCTACAAGTTGTATTACAAATCAACAGCTGAAGAAAAATATAATGTTATCAACGTGCCTCTGACAACACACATGATTACTAATCTTAGTCCCAACACTCAGTATATTATTTATGTGACTGCGTGGACCGCAAGAGGAACTAGCATGCCATCGGAGACTTTGATAGCTTGGACTGATCCGGCCTATCCTGCTTTTGTTGAGGTAATTAGGGAACAAAAAAACGATAAAAACTATTTAAATTAATGTTATAGCCTCCAACGGTACATCCTATCAATCTAGTCATGGAAGGAAGTAGCATGACCATTTTATGTATAGCAATGGGAACACCCATGCCCACTATTTCTCTATACATTTCTGGTAGATTAGTCCGCCAGGAAACAACCAGGCATATGGTCACAGTGATCCATAATGTAACAAAAGACATGAATCAAATTTCTTGCTATGCTGATAATGGATATGGAACGCCCATGCAAGCCTCTAGGAGAATTACCATCAGTCGTAAGTATTATTTAAATGTAAATTACGCGCACTTCTATTTTTATTTTAAGATCCTCCTCATATTCAAGCCAGCGGCATCACCATGGCCGCTTTAGGCGACTCTGTAACTTTAGAATGTAAAGTAGACGCTCAACCTGAACCAAAGATGATTTTCTGGAAGGACCACGAATCAAGAACTCCTGTTATTCAAGGCGGAAAATACGATATTCATACTATGCCAATGAAGGACGAAGAAGACAAATATGTTATGCAATTGACAATCAAACAAATTACTGATATGGACGTTGGTGATTATTTTTGTCATGCTGAAAATGCTTTTGGCAGTCGAACACAAGCAGTATCAGTGAGGATACGTAACGTAGCTGCTACTCACAACGTAACGCAGTGTTGTATCGAACAGAACGTAACTTCTTCATGCATGGATGCTTGTTCTTTCTATTTAGACATGGACGCTGTTATTGATAAGCCTGAATGCATCAATGATTTTGATAAATTGATGAAATGTGCAGCGGATGGTTCCGATCATAGAAGCTGCTGCACGCAATGGGGTGTTCCTAGACGATGTTTGGATTGGTGTAGAGGCGAGCCAATTCTCAACAGTAAAATATGCGTTTTGTCATACACTAAACAAATAATGAGCTGTTTCCATGAAGGAAGAGAAAAATTGCCTGGACCTCCTCAAAATGTCAGAGTCGAATATATCGACTCACATTCGGTTAATATCGTGTGGGATCCACCAATTAAAAATCCTCATACTGTAGAATTGTATAGGGTATTTTGGAGACTGGCAGATTCTCAAGGCAGAACTGGCCAAAAAGGCGATACTTCACAGACGCATTTGAAAATTGGAGATTTGAAAGATGGTGCAACATATGAGTGCGTTGTCAAAGCTGGCAATAGCAAAGGAACATCTACATTGACGGAACCAGTTAGATTCACAGTTGGTGAGAAATACATAACGTCAGCAGCCAGTCACAGTGATGATGGAGGCCACGTCGGCGTTGCTGTAGCCGTAGTCTTAGCATTAGTAGTCGTAGCAGCAATTGTCATTGCTGCTGTTTGGTTCATGAGGAATAAAAAAATGTTAGGAGTGAAAAACTCCAATGGAGTTGCTTTTGAGAATCCAAGTTATTTGAGAGAGGTCAATATGGACCATATTCAGGTGACTTGTTTGATTATTTTTAAATGAGTCTATAATGCGAAATTTCAGGTACCGCAAGGTCAAGCCGATAACGCAAGTGCGTCGAATGGTGCTGTTAATGGTATTTCTGTTTCTTCTGCTTCTGGAGGCCAAGGTTGGAAAAATGAATCACTTCATGTACCTGCAGCGACCGAAGTGAATCCGACTCTATACGAAGAACTGAAATTGGGTCAGGACGGTGCTGGATTCAAGCGTCTTAAGCCCTAGTATGAGGCCAGAGTCGGCGATGAATCCAGGTTTTAAATTTCGGTCACGTTTTTGTGATATTGTAGTTAAGGATAGTGAAATACTACTTTCATCAGCAAGGTGTTTATTGAAATACCTCATGTTTTAGTGTAAATTTTATTTTCTCTCCTAGTTGATAAGATGATAATGTGATTGCGATAGTAGCGGGAAGGGGAGATTTTAAACAAATTATAACTGTTAGTAAAAATAATAAAAAAAAGTGTAAAATAGAAAATTTTTGTAAAGCACTTTTAGATTGTAAAAAAAGATAGATAAAAACCAGTCCAAATGTTTGTACTGTTAGAAATAATTATTATCTAATCGTTGTTGACTAATGACTGAGTGTTTGAAACTATTTCGTGTGTTAAGATGAACATTAGGCATCTATTATAGGTCTTGGACCTAACAAGAAAATTTTGAAAATAGCTAGAGACTCTAGTCTTATCCACCTAAAACCAGTGTATGAAACGAAATATCTTGATATGTGTATCAATGTTATTATTACTAACGAATGAATGAGAAAATCTAATTTAATACACACTTATTGTGCCTTTTTCACAGATCTTGTAAATTATATGGTTTTGAAAAAAAATGTGTAGAAATTTTTAGATATTTCTTTGTACATAATTTTTAAATTTGTAAAAATAATAGAAAAGGCAATAGAATAAATATCAACTCCAAAGACACAGTTTGTGTTTTTTACCTTTCTCTTTATAAAAACTGATAATATTTATGTTTAGCACAATGTCTCTGTTTTGATAGCTGTTGTAAAATTCCACTCTAACAATTTACAATATTAGTTTAGCACTGCATTTATAATGAATTATGTAATCCACTTCTACAATTCAACAAAACAAGTAAACATGCAGTAATGTTTTCACTGTGTACGAGGATAACAAATGACATATTAATTCAGAAAAATAATAAATAAATCCTGTATAATCTTATATTAAAACAAGCAAGTTCTCTAATGTTTATGGAATGTTAATTGCAATAAAAATTAAATTTAATAGTAGAAGAAAACATTACATTAATTGATCATATTCAAATGTCTTAATAACTTTTCAGATTTTTTTTTAATAGTTTCTTTAGAAATAAAATTTGAACCTTCAAAAGTTCTTCTAATTTTGGTGGTTTCATTGCCGTTTGATTTATTGTATAGATTAGATATATTACATATTTGGTAGTCTTGACAGTTTTATTATTGTCTATCACTTCTGCTTAATTCAAGGTAAGTGGTTTCTAGTCACGTTATGCTATAAAAATACAAGTGAAATTATATTCATTATGTCACAGAGTTCACAGCAAATAACTCTAATATTACCTAACTGTTTTGCTTTACAGAAATAAATATTCAAATAAATTGAGTAGTGTTGCTCAGATTTAAAATACTTATCAAATAATTGCAATATTAAAGTAAAAAATTCTCAGACTCTTTCATTTGAGCAATTTTATATAGAATACTAGAATTAGTAGAAAAATTTGACATGACGTTTAATATTATCAAAGTTATTTTATTTTGTTACTTTTGTTTGTTTCATGGAGAGTGACTGAGAAAGTAACATTTCAGAAATACCCTCTGATCGTTTTAGAGAAAAATCTCATTTTCATACATAGTAATTTTTAAATAATTCTTTTGCATAATTGAAAAAACGATTGGTTATAGTTGTTTGCCCAATCGTAAGTATTTACCCCTTGTCATTAAAGGTGGAATAGAATATCAAAAAAAAGTCTCGTCTCAAATTTACAAAAAGTTTTTTGAATTTTAATTAGTTGAAATACGGAAAAAGAATGTACTTAGACTTTTTATTAAATTTTGTTGAATGCCTTCAAGCATTTTGCCTACAGAATAAATCTCAATACAAAGTAATTAATTTGCGCGATAAATATTTTTCATTTATTATTGTTTTCTAAAATAGAACGCACATCAATTTTTGAAAAACCAATTTTTTTTTAAATTGAAAAAATGTATAGTAATTTTGACTGAAAAATTTATTATTAGTTCTATTTGATATTTTCTTATTATTTGTTTCCAAATATATTATTCTCACAGGCTTTGATAAGACCACAACAGAGATTTTCTTTTAGAGTATTTTACTAGTTAGGCTGTATTTTATTTTTATTAACTTTATCTACCTATCACAGACAAAATAAAAACTGAGCTTCATCTAAATTCACAAAAATTATCATTTGTTATTTAAATATGCAGATTTTTTAATGATAAAATCTCTGAATTTAGTTACTGTAGTCTTGAGACAATTTAATTAAAAACTTGTTTTTCAGATCTGGCAATAATCAATTCTATTTTGAACTGCAACTATTGCTGATAAAACCGCAATAAAAAATGCAATCAATAAGATTACTTAACTGTGACATAGTGACTAAAAACAACGATAAAATGTAAATTTTTTCCCACCTACATAAATTTATGGTTTGTTATTCAAATTTCCAAAATGTGTTAAGATTGATAGATTCTCTTTAATATCTTACACCTGGTGAAATGAGTCCTAGGATACGTGTTTTGAGTTCATTATCGCTACAGTGCCAATATATCAAGAAAAGTTGAATTTGCAGATTTATAAATCTTACATTGGGTTGTTTTAGAGCTTAAACGATACGGTTAATAATGTTCAAAAATTGCCCAAAAACTTGAACTTTTTTGAATTTTCAACATTATTTTGGTTTTTATTTGTTTTTTGACTTCTGTGCATATCAAAAAACTCTGGTTTCCTTCATACAGTCTGTTAAAACCGTTTATTTAATGATTGTCGGTTACCCAAATCACCCCATCCCTTACCACAACACCGGAACTCAATTGCTCTTCAATGATGTCAAAAAATCTACACTGGTTCCGCCCCTGTAACCACCCGTTCAACAGGTGTCCGTTGATTTCCGGCTCTATTCGCGGAAACTCGGACACGCAATATTCTCCTAGGCTAGGTATCGTTCTTGCATTTTCTTCCATCCAGTGATGCTTCGTTCGTTTGACACTTAAGTCGTAGATACGACTCAGCAGAGCAGGCGCTGAAACACACGTGCGTCGGTTTGGTACGTCTAGTGTGCGTTGAAAACAAGTGTTTTGGTTTTTCGTGCGTGGCCAATTAGATAGTCCTAACGGACTATAATTTCGTTTTTTAGAATTTGAGCATTTCTTGGGTAAATTTTATTATTATTTTTTTTAATTATTATTATTATATTTTCAGAAATTGCAGGAGGATTTCATGATGTGAAACGTACCAACGAAATGCCTCACACGATCTTACGGCCCCATCATCCTGTCAATGGTTATGCCCATCATTACACCCAGAATGGATATGTCAAAAGTAATGGGCATAGTGGTGAGTAGATTATAATTTCTTTTATTATACGGAAGTCATGACCTACTTCGATTCTTCTACTTCGTTAATGCATTTTTTCCGTTCTGGTTTGTTTTATTTATTTTTTTTTTCTTTATCTTTGGGTTTGCTTGCATTCGATGATTAAGGTGCATTCACATGATGGCTAATTATCAACAATAGCGCGAGCAACTATAATGAAGGTCTTGAGTAATGAGAGACGATGTATGATTGCGTCTGAACAGAGCTTAATAAGCTCTAAATTATTGTTATTTTTTTAAACAATGTTGCAATTATGTACAGCCAACTTCATGAATAATGCACCGCGTGAACGCTGCTGCAATTAACGCATAGTTTGCTATGACAGAAGGATGACGAAGATTTCTCTAGACGGTTACGATAAGTGAAACAGGTGCTATCTTCAAACGTTTCCGTAAATCACTAATTTATTTAATAAATTACTGTAATGCGCAAATGACGCTAAGATAATAACCAGTTTGATGATATTTCCACTTGAGAAAACGAAATCTCAACGTAACCAGTAGATATTTTTCTTCACAGAAAAACATTTTTCTGACAGTAAGATTAAAGTACACCATAAGCAAAAAATGTTTAAAGTAGACTTATTATTGATTTCTTTTTCTAAAATCTATATGCCGTTTTATTTGCTATTTTAAGTAATTTTTGAAACTTACTTGGTGTTGGATCAGTTTTGAAAAATATGCAAATTATCGTCGGAATGTTAAAGCGTAAGTTTGTACATTTTCAGTTGTAATTCAAAACCGACATAAGTGATCGAGTGCTTGTATATTAAGCTGATTGCTTAATATACAAGGTTTCCCAGGATGGTGGGCATCTATTCATAATTCAAAAAATACTAATAGCATATTATTGAAAATTGGACAACAAATTTTTTTCTATATGATCTACTTTTCTGAAATATTTTCAGAGATGTGCCACTCCCCGTTGTACCGGAAGTAGACATCAGGAGTGGCGCTAAAAGCTCATAAATTTTGCATCAATGTTAGATTTGTTGTTTATTAGATTTAATAAGAAAAACTAAATTTAGAAATAATAAATCGAAAACAAACGGAAAAATTAAAAAGTTCGGAGGAAGATTAATTGAGAAAAATTGAAATCGACAAATTTAATTTTCCCAAAATATCTGGAAACTGAGGAGAACCAGAAGGAATTCGAAATGAGATTTGTTTTGAGCTTCGAATTTTGTAAAACATTCTCCATAAACCATTGCTCTATCTCTTCTAACAAGTGAGATTCGATCATGAGCACTGAAATATAGATTTAGAGTTGAGTCCAATGTCAGTTTAAATAAAATAGATAAAACAATTTTGTCTCTATCCAACTGTGTGTTTGAAGACAGGATGTTCCACTTGAAAAAAAAGTTTTTCAAATAGTGTATGGATTTTAAACCCTAGCTCCAATTGCTTACTTAGATAATGATTTTTAAAGAAAAACATATTTTTTCTACAAAAATTATTCCGTTGACACAACTTCTGGTGCTACCATTTAGAAAATATTTATATATTTATTGGTTCTACGCCTTTGTGCAAACATTCAATTTAATTTTTTTTTCTTGGTTTTCCAAATACTTATACTCTGTATGCAGTTACTGGTTCCTACCAACTTTTCTTTCAGTAAAAATCTCAACAACCAAAAAATTTTAAAGTGGATTTTTCAATAATTTTTACTAAAGCAATAATTTCAAATGTAGTTTATTACAAAAAACGCTAATTCATTTGATAAAGAAAATTATAATTTTTGCGCACTTTAAGTTATTGTTTGCAAAAGTTCAATTATAAAATCAATTAGCTGCGTTTAATTTAATTTGCCTCGTTTCAAGCTAACTTTATCTTTTAAATGCAGCAACAAGTCTTAACTAAAAGTATCTAAAGTACTAAACGGTGTTATGATATCAAATCACAAGTAATTTTCCAGCAATAAAAGCTATTAAGCTAGTCACCTTTACTATTCTTCAGATTCACATTTATTAGTAATAATTACAACTGTCTAAAGTAGGCGTATAAAATTTGACACTAATGACACATAAATGATGTTTGAACTTTTCAGCGCCTACTGCGTGGATTTCATTTGTTTTAAACACTATATTATCAAAATTTCTACAGGTCAGATAAATCATGCTATGTCACCTAATACATTTTGCACCTTTCCACAAGTCAATCTATCCATTTTATCACTCTCATCGATTTTTCGTATCTCGATAACACCCAATCACGCTCCCGGAATGCAGAAGAGACCGTCAACAATCGATCATGATTAATATTTCAATTATTCCTTAATGACGTCTGTAATCTTCCCATCAGTTTGTAATACAAATACCGTCCTTGAGAAGAACACCGCTGATGAATCGACACTATTTCAGTTTTATTTTTAATTTTTCATTTAAAGCTGATGACCTGATGATTTGTGTCCTTGACACAAATCAATCAAAAATTCTGTTGACATTTATTTTTCTTCTAAAAAAATATAAGTTCAATGACTTTAAATGAAGAAAAAATTTAATTAACTTGTTGTTAGTAATTATGAAAGATCACTTTCAAATCATAACAATCATGGTCAATAAAAAGCCGCGAACGTGAGGTTTAGAAGCGCGCCAAAAAAACCTTCATTAATAATTATGGAATAAATAAACACACGCGTAACATCTACAAGGTTGTTATTTAATGATAATAACAATAATACTAACCTAATAAATCAAACCGCATGGGCGAATTAAATTTACTGAAATTTTCAACTGATACATATAATTTACGAAATCGGTGGTAAGTCACATTAAAAAATAATTTTGCGGTGGTAGACCATTTTTTAATTTTAATGTGTTTTTCTTGCTTTGCTATTCACAAAAAAAGCGGAAGGATAACTGCTTTTGGAAAATTTAAACTATATCACTTGTAACCAAAAATGATATTTTCCAATAACATTTTTGAATATTTTTCCGGGTGATTTTGGCAATTGTAATTCACCTAGATTAGGACAAAGGACTAAATTATAACAACAACAAAATTTTAGCAAATTTTTTATAAATAACAGTGCAAGAAAATTCCACGAAAGCATTTTTTGATTTTTTTCTTCACATGAATATTTAAATTTATTGAGCTTTCTTGACCGATACTGTTTATATTAACGTTAAAGATGTGGTTAAGGTCATGCAGAGTTCAGCAAGTTCATATTTTTGTCTACATAATTTAGCATTTCCAGCATGCAATAATCCTGAAATACTATGAAACAAATTTTGTCAAAAGTAACTCGAACATTGCTATGTCAATAATTCTGCAGTTTATACTCATTTTTTCAATTAAAATAAATTTTGTGGATTACAATACAATTTCTATTTGTATTCATTTCTCCAAGTACTCATTTTCCAAATGATCATAATTTCAAAAAGATAATACTCTTGACTTAAGAGAATTTGCATTTTAAGTTCAAACTTACGTAATTAAAGAAAAATATACTGTTGCTATTAGCTGGATTATTTTGTTTACAATTACACTTTCTTTAATGAATTTTATATAACTAATTAAAATAATTTTCTTAAGCAGTCTTTTCATATTCTATTTAAATAAACATATAAAATGTTTTGACTCGTAATTAACATTCAGAATCAGTCGGTTAAAACATCAAAATCAATTTATATTAAAATTTAAGTAAAGCTTTCCATTTAGCGATTTTGAATTATAAAGTTCAAGTATCTTCTCTTTCATACTGTCTTCAAATCATACTGTTCCAATTAATTCAAAAATTCAATAGACTTAATTGCGATGATTATATGAAAGTTAATTCAATTGTAATTATGTAATTAGACTAGTACTCTCTCTTGATTTTCAGAACTAGAGCTTTCATTGAATTAGATTTTCAACACTTTCCTTTGTCAAGTTTTCGTGCCGACTTTTTTATTTGATTTATTATTTTTGAAATTATCTTGGAGCTTTTACTATTGTCATTCTAACCTAAATTTCTGTTTTGTTTTTCTGTTAATTAAAATCAAGTCGGATAAGATCTGCGATGCATTCGTTATCATTTGACATATCGCAAAATGCCTTTCTTGGCTAATTACTCCAGTAAGAGCGGATCGATGTCCATGCAGATAATACAGAGAAATTTAACACTTTAATTGAACTTACATTTCCATTTGATTGTCGACCATAAACGGAACACAATTAAATATTATGAAGAAAAAGAGAGATTGAAAAAAAAAGTCATCCATGTCCGAATTCCCTAACGCATTAATTTCGATTTCTATATAATGTCGAGACGCATCGGTGAGAGGAGGTTGTAAACCTTTATGGTTCTTGTACAGTTAATGCTTCCGTTAGTTGTTTTTATGGTTTCGAAGAGTTTACCTAAAGTCGAGAATTTGTTTAACAGTTGTCATCTTGACGTTTTGATTAATACATTTCACGGAATAAGTGGCTCACGATGGCTTCTAATAGGCAAGATTAATGGTTAAAACCAAGGAAACCATCAATCAAAAATTGGAACTTAGAAGATAGCTATCGGTGCTTTTAAAGGACGAATTTTTATTGTTACGGCAGTTAAGGAAACTTCAATGTTGGAGATGCTATCGCAATAATTAACAATGTCGGTTCATTCATATGTTAAACCGAAGATGTTAATGACTCACCGTTAGGTGTTAAATGAGGTCCTTGAAAAAAAAAGAAAATATCCTCTTTTAAACAAAACTCTGATTTAAATATGTCGTAAACAAATAGAGGCGTTTCCAGCTTCACCCAAATCCCCATCCAAAGCTTTGGAATTTTTTCCGCATTCTTTCCTCTTCGTCACGCTTATTATTGATCTCTGTCCCAATCTGTTAATAATACGGCATTGATGATTTGTAGATGTGAAGAAAAATCCTGTAGGCGTCCAAACACTCTCCATTGTTATTATAAATGACGTCGCACTAATTCCTCCACCTACAATCTTATCGACTGTGAAAATTTGTGTTCGTCGTGTCATCGACCGTTGAAGTCTCCACGGGAAAATCAAGAAAATCGTCGTTTAAAGCAGAGATACAGTAACGGTTTTTTATAAAAAAGATTGTCGAGAGGTGTAATGACGTTCGGAATTGCATAGAATGTTAAGTATGCGCGCCTTTTCCATATTCGGCTCAATTTATACGCGGAGACCTAGTTTCATGCCTTGTCACTTGCGCCACAAAGGGAGACTTTATGGTGGGCAAGATCAGCCGTGCCTTTCTTTGGAAACAATCCTGCTGTTGTTTGCAGGATAGACACTATACTGCAATCCTGCGACTATTAAAAATTTATGCCGACTAGGTACATGGTTTATATCGTTAGTGTCGGATTATCTTAATATTTCGAGATTTTATATCTCTCGCACCAGATGGTTTTGGCGTCTAAGTCTTTCCTAAAAAATGTATCATAAGCATCTGTTTTTGTATTTTTTTGCATGACGCTCGGGAAGAAAAATGATACATTTGATAAGAATATTTTATGGATTCACCTGGGCAATGAAGCATAAATTCGAAGCTATTTGAATTTTGAATGAATGGTGTTGAATATTTGAAGTCTATAATTAACATTTGAGATTGCGAAATAAATTTGAATATGATGTAACAAGGAAATAAAAGAATATCCTCAAGGAGTGCGGGAGGATAAATGAAGCAATGTTTGATCCTCTTAATAGCCAGTTTTCTAAACATGCGTGTATTAATGATTAAAATCTTAGTATCTTGTTGGGATGCATGCAGAAATCTGAGAACTTTTAACCTAGTTAAAACCTGAGAGTGTAATCCAAAAAAAGCTTACGTAACCGCAAGCGGAAAACGCAAATTACCGTAGATTTATTTAATTACAACAATTCTCTCAAAGTGATTAATAATACGTGTTGTATATACTGGATTTCCATCTACAGGGTGATATCTTCAGCAATGAGTAGATCGTGATTTCAGTGGGTGTAAGTTACACAACAACGCACAATACTTTTTAATAGTAAACTCATACACCTAAGCACTGCATATGAGAATATTCAATGATATAAGGGAAACCTTGAGGATATGTTCGATGTATAATTACACATACAGAAACTGGTTGCTTAGTAATCCTCACACGCACTTAGGGCACGTGTGCTTTAACTATTGTCTCTTCCAGTCTTTTCGTTTTTCTTTTATCAATTGACAAATAGACAATTGCATGATTTCCGGTTCATTATCATGGCCTTGACGCTACCTTTTTCGTCATTTTCTTCTTTCAAGTGAAGAGGCGGCCAGCCATTACGTAACGGGAAAAGCGATTTGCGATGAAAAACGAAATTTATTGACTTGTGAGTTAACTGGATTTTTTTATTGCAAAACGATTATTTGGGCGTTTTACTGCAAATTTAACCGTTTGACCTCGCTAATATCAAATCTAAGTTGCCAAAGTCAAGGTTTTGTAAGAACAAAGTAAGTGAATATGTTATTGTTGTGGTTGTGATTGTATAAGCATGAAAAATTTCTGCATTGTTTGGCTACAAGATTCCAAGTGCATATCAAGAATTATGAATTCTTTGATATTTAAGTTATTCATTTTATTTGCAGATTAAAGTTACAAAATGTCACATCTGCTGTTAGAATTTACAACAGAATTTAAAAATTTCCTATTACAGCTTCCGTTTTATTTAAAAGCTACTTTTCCTTAGCTTGTTATGAAGTGAATTTCAATAATCTCTTCAAGTAGTAACGCTTTAATTTGTAGTCGTTAGTTTTGCCTACCAACGAGCATTCTCATAATCGTGTAAATGTCGAAAGTTTCACTGCATTTGTAATATCACACATGATAATTTCTTCCTTGATATTCGTTCAACCTTAACATCTGTTTTGGTATGCAATATTTAAATATTTTAGTTTATTTACTTGAAATAAGTGAAAAATTACTTTACTTTCACTAGTTCTGCATTATTGACATTTATGAATATTTAGTGTTTAGAACTGGACAGAAGTAGTGCAAAATTAGTAACAAAGCTCTCTACTTACATAAGAAAAAATCGACTTATCAAATTTTTATATTTACAATTTTACTTGATTGATTTTATAATGGTTGTCAATTTGCAGTCTCTATACTTGCTTTAAACAATCACCGTTTCATTTTTTTTCATATTATGCTTTCCCATAATTTACTCGGGAATAAAAGTTTTTATCTTTTATCTTTTTTTTTTCTAATCCTTTCATAAAAATAAGGCATTTCATATTGAAGTACCATAAATTCTTAAACAATACTTTTCCCATCCCATGTCAAGGTCACAGCCCGTGCAAGTACCACTTCAGTTCGCATAACACCAGAGCTCCATTCCCATGTCGCCTCCGCTACTAAACCACCATCCCGAAGAAGTGCAAAAAATTCTAATTGCACGTTAGAATAATGTGCCAGTAAACCCTCTAACAAAATTGCACAATAAACTTTGTGTTGTGCTTCAGATGAACTTGCGAGATACATATACAGTGGGACGTCTGCAAATTTTTTTCTTTCTTCTTCCGTTCCGTAATGTTGTACTACAAGAGACGACTTGGACGGAACCATCATAAATTATTTTTATAATGTCATAATGCGGTACTAAACTGTTGCTAACGTGAATTACACCGCGAGATGGTGTTGTAAAAGCTATGGTAGCGCAAGTGAAGAAAAATACATCGATATGATCGCATGTCAAACGGTCGATGATTTAATGGGCGACCATAAACAACGTGAAATTAAATCGCTGCTCATTGAGCTATATGGTGCCATAAATATTACTGCTGCAAGGTGCGATCGTATCTGTTTAATTACTAACTGACTTTTTTACACTTCCGCATCGGTTGGACACTCCAAAACAAAGCACAGCTGGAATAAGCAATCCGAATTTTTCCAGTTTATTGAAACATGTGTCTCTTTGTCGTAATAAATCATGCTAATAGCAATTGCTAAAGACGTTTATAAATATGGTAAGCGCGTGATAAAGTTTTTATTAATTGTGCAAATGGTGTTAACGAAAACGGATTCATTAATAAACGTAAAGATAATTATATGTTGTCTGTAATGTATTAAGATTTAAAAGCAAGGTCAGCTGCAAATTTGTAAATTAATTATTATTAAATATCATCATATCTTCTAGTTATGCGTTGGTGTGTGATAAATTACTTGTTTTTTGATTAAAAGGCATACATAAATATTAAAAGTGAAATTAAACCAAATAACGTAAATCAAGTGTGATTTTTTTTCTGTAAACACATGTTTACGTTGGTGTTACAGGTTGGTTAGCTGTTTGAAAATTACAAAAGTCAACAAACTTTGCAAATTATGGAAATAATAAATCAACGTTTTGTTAAAAACAGAAGTTACATTGTTTGTAAAAAGATTAGATAAGAATTTTAGCAAAGACTTGTAGACTTGTAGGTTTTGGATAATGAGATAAACTAAAAGACATTCTCTTATTACTGTTAATTTCTAAAGGAGAATGTTTGCTTGAAAGATTTAGATCAAAATTAATAACATTACTGAAATCACTCTTACATCATAAATTTCTCACGCCCCCTGTCTCCAATCAAAATCGATTGCAGATTTTTAGAAACACTCCGTTTCCATTTAAGTACTCTAATTTATGGGTATTTCACATTTCTCAACTCTAAGAACCATAACTGGACATACCTTTCTAAAATGATCATTTTCAAAGAATTATAAAAATGTCATCGAAATTCAAACATCGTTAGACCGTTGACTTTGAACTAAGTAAAATCTCCACTTGTAAGAGTGTCCATTCTTGTCACGCTTCGAAATAAACCTTGCACGGCGAATATCCATCCGCGTCCGAAGATCCATAAAACTTGTACTTACAAGATTTAGTTAACATCGCACTTAATAGTATTCATGGGGCAATTAAACGTGACGTGGAAGTGAATAATTAAATAACAATATTCTGTGGTAATAAAACTTCCAGTTATTTCTCCTGGAATTTTCCGTCGAATATTTCATACATCTATCTTAACTCATCTCAGCGAAAAATGTCGTCTCATAAAAATATCATTTTTTCATTATTCAACTTCTACTCTTCTGTGCGTAAGTATGTCAGCTGTAAACCGATCTAGCCGCTCATGACCTTACAACACACCAGGAAACGAGCGAAAAACAAAAGAAAACCAGTTGTAGCAACAGTGTGAAAAAAAGGCATCATCGCGCGTGTCCGCTTAACTCGATCGTATATCGAACTAATTACGGAAGTAAAAGCGATTTTCCATCGCCGATGGTTTTTCTCATAATAATACAATCGCAATATATTTTATCGGTTTCAAAGAGTCAGTCGGCTGCTATCGATAAATGACGGATAATAAATCATGACTACGTGCATCTTCATGTTGCTGTCAAAAATGCGAAGAAGGAAGAGCGACCTAGCATGGAAAACGCCATTATCATGTACATTGAGTTTTTCAAGTTCAACATTCGTAGAAAATTTATTAACTATGAATAAAAGAAAACGTATAGTAGAGTTTATGTCGTTTCATATTTCCGGTTATTCCGGAATCCAGGCATCAAAACCAGATAATGTTTACGTTTCTTCAGGATAACAGATAGACATCTCTTATATTTCTCTTTCAGTATTATTCACAGTTTTTTGACTTTAGACATTTTTGCAATCTTCAAGAACAACCTGACTTCTACGACTCGCACATTGTGCTCTTAATGCAAAACTATAAATCACAATGGCAATTTTTTCACTTTTGTTAAATAAAATCAAATAATTAATTATCTCCAATTACATATTTCTGAAACCAAACTAAAAAACAAGATAGAATTTTCGTATTTTTCTTTTCTAAAATGCAAAAAACGCATCTGTTAAAACTACAAAAGTCAAAGCTCGGAGGTTATTCTAAAGCCATTACTTTTGATCACTTTGTTCATATGGCATTTAATATTTAACGGATCCTAAGTATTACCTCATAACGGACAAGTCATGAGATGTCATAAATATCACTACTATATTCTTTTTATTAGCACTCACAGGAGTAATGAGTTTCTAGATTGTTATAAATTTTTAAGTTTTTTTTACATACTTGTTGATTTTTCGTGCTAATGAACTGGAACTGACTAAACACAACTATTATTATCTATCAAGAAACCTTCGAATTGAAATTTTGAAATTTAAAAAAAAAAAAATATTTTTATTTCTGGACTTCTGTTGGCGTTTCTCAAAACAAAGTCATTATTAGTTTAGCAATGAGGCAAACAAGGTTTTTGACACGGCATTGTTATTAAGTAATGGCGTTTCGAAGCACTGTACGTTATATCAATGTGTTGCCGATTTATTCAACTTATAGAGGCAAGTCAGCAGTCATCAGTATTTACTTTTAGGTATTTTCTGTTTTAAAGAAAGTAAATAGGCACATACAATAATTTAAATGTCTGATTCATGCATTCACAATCTGCTGCAATAGCTTCCTGAAAGAAAAAGATTTTTTTGCAGACTAGACCTTGAAAAGATATCTAGATATTCCAAGAAATTTCAACTATATTGCAAATCAGATTTTGGAAGTGATACAAAGTATTATTAAACATATCCCAATCTAATTTTCTTTATTCAAAAAAAGTGGTCAGAATTTAGGTAGTTTCGCTCATCAACTAAATTAAGACGCATTTTATACGTCTGAGAAAGAGTCATCATAACTAATTAACACATTTGTTGAATAATATGTCTAATAATTATCTATGACTGTAAAAACTGTCATTTTTTTCTAAACATGATTTATTACTATATAATAATTCTTATAAACCTGTACAATTTAATCAAATCTGACGTATTATAACAATATTTACGCTAGAGTTAAACTCGCTCTATTTAAGAAAAACAGTTGATAAGTACTTAAAATAACAATAAAAAATTAATGCTTTTTCAAATCAAACTAACTGGAAATGTAAAAAGATTAATGACGATGTTAGACGTTTTTAAATTAACAATTTATTGCACAATAACTAATATCTATCTGCTATTTCGATGAACAATTCATTTGACGGAGATATTTGTTTCGAAAAATTGATAATTTTACTAATTGATTGAAGCAAAGATTGATAATTATTGTGATTGGATTAATGTATTTGACTTAGTCAGGTGCAAATCCTTGTTCGGCATAGTTTAAAGACAAGTATGTATGTATAATGAGCAAGTTGCGTGAACCCCCCGTACGTCGATTGCGCTCAACATCAAAGCCTCTAAACAAATTGAGATATTTATTAATGCGGCGCGATTTAATTTGCATGAAATTACAGCGTACTATCATCGAGTAGGTGTGTAATGCCAGAAGTGGCAAGCTCGGACTGATGTGAGCTGTCATAATAGGGGAAACACACGTTTGCTAAGAAATCGGCCTTTCGCCTCCTCCCGACAAGGTAGAACATAGAAAACACGCAACTGTATCGTGAGATCGATCGTGTTATCAGATTGAAGGGGGCGTTGTACTCATGGTGAGGTTGGGGTCGCCGCGAGTGACAGATCGGCCACCCTCGCACCATCCACCAAATGACATTGATATTTATTTTAATTACGTATGTCAGTCAAAACGCAGGGCGTGTCGAAAGTGAAGCATATTTATGTTAATGAGCGCATTGTGCATTGCACTATGTATGGATGATTTAGCAAAACGGCGTAGAAGACAGGGGCGGAGCGACCCGCTAAGGTTCAGATTCCGTCCCGGTCACTTTACGGGACTGTTATAAAAAGCGGAAACATTGAGTTTGTTGAAATATGACAGAGGCAGTTGCCGTGTAGAAGAAGTAACATTAACATTGCGCGAACGACATATTTCTATCATTGACGGGAAAGCAAAGAGAGCCGGCTGGATCAATTTAATGGTAATAGAGATGGGAACGTGTACTTCATAATTTAGATAACGTTATTGGATCATTTCTCGAGGACTTAGCCGGTTCGCGGACATGTAACGGCCGACCATACTTCAACAAATCGTATAATCGCTAATAACTTGGATCATATCCGTTCGATGCACACAGATCGCGATACCTGCCTTCATAGACCAACACACGGTGGTCTTTCTAACATACCTATTTTATCAACCTCATCATGAACTCTTACATGTAACCTAGCGGAATTGGAATTATTATATTTATGATTTTAAGACACTTATGTAACCGCAATACAATACCGCAAACTCTTCACAAAAAGCACTTGAGGTAATCTATAAAAACTTGCTTCTAATTTGATGCTTGATATCAGATTAATGACTGCAAAAATGTGCAAAAACTAAATTCAGACGTCTATAAATGTCTGACATAGATTCAACTTTGATCTATTTCGCTCGAAACGACTGAAAATTTTATTAGAATTCAAATTTGTTTTAAGAAAAAAAAACTGAAAATTTTGATTTTAATGCATGGTCAAAGCGAAGCCGAATGGCGTGGCAATAATCTGGCAAGTTATTTACCAAACAACTTACATTTTAAATAAAATTAATGAAATTGATTGAATTAGCGCCAGTTTGAATGTATATAGTAAGCTGTTTGTCAATTTCAATGATTCACTTAAAGATAGCGTGCCGTATGTACGCTCTCCCTTAATCCGACAAATTTTCTTACACGTTCGAAGCTTTATAAAAGCATTTAAGATAAAAAAACAAAAAATAAAGTAAACTCAATTCACCAAAGCTCAAGTTATTTTTCTTATTCTTTATGAACTTCTAGTGACTGAAAGCACAAAGGCGCCTTGTGTTTTTTCATGAAATAATCACTTGACGTTTTTGAATATTTTCTGAAGATTTTAATTAACAAAACTTCATACAACTACCAATTTAGAAGCCTCTTCTGCGACCACTTACATTTGATCACTCCATACAGTACAAAAATTATAACTTTTCTCTTTTCATCAAATGAACATTATTATAAAAAATACACTTTGCTTTTTTTACAAATGCTTGCATTTACTATCTTCTGTGGTGGTCTTCGTCATATTAGTAGTCCTTTTTTGTTATTAACTAGAGAAACTTAATTTTCTTACATGTCCGCATCTGCTATTTTCTGAAGTTGTCGTCGTTATCTAATGAATTAATGATTATTTACCATCGTTGATGAAATTGCACAGTTAGAAAATTCAATTCTCTGTATATTCTATATCTTTATTGACATTTTCATTGCTTGTCAGATCAACAGTTAGATTCTTCCTGTGCATAATTTAATTTAATTATTATCTATTATAAGCGCTGTAAATTAATTACAGACTCTGTACTATCTACAAGAAATATCAAATATTTTACTTAATTTTATCGACAGGTGTTGGTAATGGTTTCAACACAGAAAATGTTTTTTTACTTCTTGTGTCGAAGAAGAGTGTTGTTGATATGAAATTAGCAAATTGTCGGTTTCTTGTGAGCATTTTTTCTACTGTTTTCCAACTAGTCACATAACAGCTTTCAACAACTGAATCGAAATTTCAACTGGAAATATAAGCCGTCAAAATTTTCTTGAGGCTTCTCAACCAATCATAATTAAACAACCTACATACTTTTTGAGCCAAAAAATAACAAATGCAACTTATTTTGTTCTCATATTCCATATTCGTTATGTCATAAATAGCAGTCAGAAAAATATTTATAAGAACCTTTTCGAGTTCAGATTCTGCTTGATAATTCAACTCACATTTTCTCGACGAATCAGATTCACTCAGTTTTCAAAATGGACCAATCATGTTTGTATTAAGCGGAAATTTTCACTAGTGGTATTTCCGGTAAAAATTTCAGATAGAAATACCTCATTCATTGAACTGCCTAGCCAAATAGAACTTGTGAGTACAAAATTAAAAGAAATTTTCATCTCATTCTACTCGTTCTTGCTGACAGCCACAATTAAATTTTCACGAGTGAGCATTAGTGTATCTTGAATTGAAAATTTCCGGAAATTTTATACCCACTCGTTGTATTACTTACAAAAAATTTACCAATTGTTCATTTGAGGTCTTCAGTTTTGCTCATAATATTGATTGAAATTTATTTGAAAAATTGCTAAGCAAACTCTCGTCAATAATCGCTAAACTTTTATGATAATGTAACTCTGAATTTAACTCACATTTTCACGACAAATCAGATTCACTCATTTTTCCAAAATACACCAATCGCGTTTCCATTGAGCAGTAGTATTTTCGCTAAAAAAAATCGCCACATTTTGTTCATTGAATTGTATAGTTAAATTAACTTGTGCGTACGAAATTGAAAGAAAATTTCCGATCTCAGATACTTGTTTTTCTTATGGCATCAATTTCCACTTTATTTGAGATCGAAAAATTCCCACGATTTTATACCCACTTGTTATATTACTTATGATAAATGTTCAAAAAATGCGGTCTAGGGTATGGAACATCTCAAATTAATATTTATATTTATGCGGCCACCGTAGACAGTCCATTGCCAATAAAAGATTTACAACGCCATACATAAGGAAAAGGATCAAGGATATTACATTCTTCAATCTACACAAATTTGAATAAATTTCCTTTTTCTTTTGTTTTGTTTTCTTTTTAATCTAATTTTGCGCAGCACCAACAGTGCAAAAAATATTAATCTACAGCTACTTGCCGTGCATTTTTTCCTGTTCCGGCCATCGCCGCTATACCATTCCGTTCCCATTATCAATTAATAATTCACATCCATCTTTAATAAGTAATAATACCATTAACGAATGTAAAACAGAAAGTTAATAACCGTCTCACTCTGTCGGAGTGAAAAATAAGCAATTGCCAAGTTACGCATCCGATCTTATCTCTCCATCGATAAATTAGATTCCACCGTCCAGATTACTGTAATATCCAAGCCTGAGCAGCAGTGTTGCATCCATCGACTGACTGAAACCAAATCAGTGGCGTAACATCAATCGTGTTAATGAATTTGGCATTGCAGGTGGCATACTCCAGAGCTCCCGGAGTTTTCCAAATGAAAACATCAACAATGCCGTGACAGTATTATAAAGCGCGTTCGGATTATTATGCATGGCTCGCCTTTTATATACTGGACACTTGACAAATTCAAATAATTATTTACTGACAAGTTTAATGGAGGTGAGCTTGGTTCTACATAATTGTAAATACGCTCCTGTCGTATGGCTTAATCAAAAACAACATCCATATTTGCCAGACGATCAACGCATCACATCTACAGGGAAGATCAATTTGAAGAAAATTTTTAAATTAAGCGTCTGATACCTGTCTGATACTTCCTTGCTTAATTTTTATGCATTATGGTTTTACTATGCATAATTGTCGATTAAAAATTTATGGGCTTTCCTCTTCAGATAATTAAGCCTAGACTCTGATGCTTATGGTAATAATTATAGATGAACCGTTAATGCAATTAAACATTAATTTTATTTGAATTTTAATTAATATAAATGAATTGAAATAGATTTTTGCAAAAATTAAAACAGCAGCAGTTTAAAAATTGAAAACATTCTTTTTCGATAAATTTGTGATTTTTGTATTGATTATTAATAGAATTAACCTAATATATGATTAAAAATAATTATTAATAGACACGTTGTGTGGTCGACAAGCAATTCGTATTGAAGGAAATTACGGCCGTAGACCGGTTTCGTCATCGTTCAAAAGAAGGTCACTTCTACACATCCATATTTGTGAATTAAAGAGACGAATTAACATAAGAAACTGTAACGTTACTATTTATAATTACAATGGAAGAATAACGTTCAGTAATTAAATAAAATTGTACTGTTAGGAAGCTTCGGAAGTCGTACACGTGACCTTAAAAATAATTAGAGCGATAGTTGCATGGGAACATAAGCAAAAATTAAATTATTATTGTAAGTTGATTAATTAACAAATTTGAACTTGACATTGTTTTTAGTGAACGATTTAGTGTTCTGAAAGATACGCTGTGTTGATTTTTACTCTTGATTAACTTTCTATTTGAAGTCGATGAACGATTGTTTTCTGAAGAATACTATTGTTATTTGCAGGTTGATGTGATGGCGCCGAGATATAACTGTTATTTTTTTTTTTTAATATTTAAACAATTCACAAAATATTTTGTGTATTAAATAGTATGTGATTTTTGTAAAGGATTTTTCTTGAAACTTTATTTTTCGATGACGATTCTTGTCACGGTTTAAAACGTTGGAAATCTTGTCAAATCCATCAAATACCACAATGACGTCTTTGACTGGCTACTTTCCGACATGATTTGTGTTTCAATGAGGTTTAATTTGATGCTAGATTATTTATTTTGAAGACTTGAAAAAATTTGAAATTTTGCGCACAATAAATAGACACCAAAGTGGGAATTTTCTCCATTATGAAAGTTAAATCTATTCAAAAATTTCGAATGATTATATTAAATTGAAACAACAAACGTGTTCCTGAATTGAACAACTAAAACATTGTTTTTTGTGCCGTTATGGAAATTTTACGGTAATTATTGACACCTGCCACTTGTGTTTCTTGACATTAATAACCAATTCCGATCGGATAGGTATTTAAAGAATCACGTCAGAGATTTTTCATCTTACATAATCCAGCGATTATCCTCTTAATTACCACTTAATCTCATATGATCGTTGGTAAAATTATTTCGCCTGTTCAACCGTTTAAAATGATCGAAATTACACCACATCCAATTCGGAATCGAGTCTGTAATTTGCGTTTCATATCATCGCGTAAATAATGACACTTCACCGCAAACTTCGCACAATACCTTAGGTTTAATCACGAAGTGAAAGTAAAACGGTTAGAAATGCATTCCCATGCATACGTTATTTCAGCTCGCTGGCTGGTTTGAAATTTGAATACAATTATAGTTGAGATAACTGTTTTGCTGACTTTTCTTCCTCTCCTTCTATTTCTTTCATTTCCACTTCTTCATTTCAGCGAGGTGAGAGGTTTATGCTATTACCATAATACTCAATATAATGAAAGGATTTTATTTCATTTATATGGTGTTGTTGTTGCAGGCGCGAATGGAAAGCCGTGGATGAATGGACATGTCACCAAACCCGAGGACAAGCAGTCGACTCTGTCGAGGTAATCAATCGTCGATGTTTAACGACGGGAAAAATTGAAAATGCAATGGCCAAATGGGGCACAAAATTTTCAAGCTCATTTCATAGCAACAAATTTTCTAGAAAAAAATTCTTGAAAAAGTTATAGTCTGTCTTTTTTTTATTTTCACACTTTTAATGCTGAATTCATGTCTTTTTTTTAATTAATAGTCAATGCTATCAATTTGCTAATTTGTTGAGGAATTTTTGAACACATTAAAGCGGAATTTTTGAAATAACCAAGTATGTACAATATATAGATAATTAAAGCAAAACTTATATAACTTTAAATTAAAATAGTTAAACTCAAGAATACGTGTCTTATATGTTTTACAAAATTGCGTTGCGTTTCACTTTCAGTGTGTAAAAACCAATCCATACTTAACTTCTTAAACATCTTGATGAAGACGTCCATAAGATAATAATCATGTGTCAAGTGCACCATTATTTGTACATTTTCAACTAGTTGTTATTTATTCTTTGTTCTAAGTTGTAATGTGTTTATATTACTCAATAATTAGACTCTATTACATTCCAAAACTACAATTTTGCTTTGTCATCAATCCTCATTGTGTGCATTCCATTCATCTATTGTTGTAATATAATCAAATGCACTTCTACCAAATAATTTAAACCTTCTTCTACTATCCATTATTTATTTCTTAAGAACACCTTACAAATGGAATTTATTTCATTTATTCTCTCTTGTCATTTCATGCTTATTAAATCATGATCTCAACATTGCTTCTATTTTTAATCGAATTGCATTCAAAGAAGTGAATAATGAAATATTGGAACTAGAAATAAAAGGGTCTAATGATATTATAAACAGATAAATCAATAAATAAACAACAATTTGTTGCTACAAAAAAAAATGGAAAAATAGAATAATTCTGACTTTTTTGCGTACTATACCATAACTTTATAGAATTCTTAATTAAAAGGAAAACCGCTTTTTTCATCTCCAGTGTATTGAGTTTTTTTTAGTAATTGAGATGATTATTAAAATTTTTCTGATAGTTCCAATTAAAATTACATGAAGTCACTTTGCGGAGATAATTTTATCAATTATTATTATCCGTTTCCAGTGTTGAGCTTTATAATCACCTTGAGCTAAAAGACCACAGGAAAACATAATATATGGTTGGATGGTCTTTTACTCTTCTTTTCAATGGCAACGATTATTTGTTAGTAATCTGTCTTTAACAAGATATTTTCTATAATTTCAGTCTTCTGACAGGATATTTACCTGTACAGAAAAATGTGCAATGTCAAAAAAAAGTGTTTTGAATTTGATCTAAGTATTCTTGAGATCTAACTGAAAATTTCGATATAAAGCCATAAATTTCTATTCCGCCATTTATACAGTTAGTTATTATGCAATATGCGTCAGTTCATAAAGTGCTTTTCCTCCTCAGATATCGCAACAAAATATCATTCCCATTAATTGTTACTGTTATTATGATTCCACCAATTACCATTATACTTATAGCTTGTGATATAAATATAACCGTCACTATCGAGGCGTAAAACTTGGGACTTCCCATCGAGGAAGTGTCTCTTGATTCGGCATCTAGGAAGCGAATACCGTCACGTGTGTTCATTGAAACGTGCGTTATGGGGATCGCGCGCACACCATCCCGATCCGACCAGCCCAGTTAATATCGCATTATGAGTAAATTATCTCCGTTGGAGAAATTGACCGAAGATACCTCACGCTTTTATGTTGTTTTTCATTCGTTTTCAACTGGAATCTGATTGCAATGCTTTGGACGTTTCCGGAACCGCTACTATCACTATTGTATGTTGTTCACTTTCGGCGGCACCGGAGGCACTTCCTGTCGTTACAGTGGCGTGCGAAATAATAGCGACGGTGATAATTAATGAAGAAAGTAGACGAAGAAGTAGGCTAGAGGTGATCTGCCAATGGGTCGTGAGGAGATGCATGGGAAAAGACTAGATTTGTAGAGGAATGTTGAAGAATACAAAATAATTGAATTTAGGATTTATTTTTATGTAGTTATTTTACTGGTGGACATCCAATCTGCATCGCCCATGAGAGAATTTTTAGGAGTTAAATCACTCTGTATTCTTGTCTGAACACTTTTAAAATATTCAATCTTCTGTTGTAAATCTCTGCACTCGTCTTCAATTTTAAGTAAATGCGCTTGCATTTCCATACATCCTTTTTTGTATGTATCTAATTTCTGCAGATTATCCAACTTACTATGAATTTTTGTTTTCATACTTTCCAACTCTTGATACTTTTCTCGCAACCTTGCTTTCAAACCTGTTAGATGAAAATCCAACTCTTGCGGCGAAGTTATCAAATCTCCATATCTCGAAATAATTGGAAGAATCGAACATCTCGCTTTCGGTCTGTACAGTTTTTTGAAATTTTCTAAATCTCCTGCTGAGATTAATAAAAATGCAACGATGCACAACGAAATTGCTATCACAACAATAACCAAATCAAGAATGAGTGACATTTTGAAAATTTTGACATTGATTTAAAAGCCTCAATGCTTGCTTGAGATTTATGTCTAAAATGATGTAATAAATCATAACACGTGTTCCAGATCATTTAATTCACGTAAAGTCAAAGTTTATACATTTTCATGTAATAAATCACCATAAAGTATTCCAATGACTGTAATTATCGGAGTTAATTGAATACACGCAAAGACCACACGAGAGTGGCATAACTATTTACCGAAAAAAAAATTTATAGTTCTTTGTGCACAGCTGGAGATGGTCTGACGGAAATTATGGAATCATTTCGGTTTCTACGGAGAGAATTAAAAAGATTTGTGAAGATAAAAGTGTAATTAGAAATTGGCAAATGTTCTAAATAAACAGTTATTCAAAAAAAAACAATAAAAATATATTAAGCGTTTTTAGTATCAACAACATCTGAGAAAATGTTTAAAATATGATTTTTTGCAAAGTTTGAGTTACAGTTACTTTATTGCCTGTATTATTAGTTAAACGGTCATTTTTCCAGATACTGCACAACAGAACGACAACGTCATAGCACAAATTACCACGCAATCCGACGAGCATGTCGCGAAAGAGGTTCTCTTTTTGAAGATCCGGACTTTCCGGCAGGTCCGCGCGCCCTCTACCATCACAAGAAACCTTCCTTGCATCCAATTGTGTGGATGCGGCCACACGTAAGTAATTCAAATTAGTGATATATTAAAAAATACAGACGTAGTAAAAAATGTGTACTTAATTTTTCTTGTGTTGGTCAGCATGTATTTGCTGTTGTCTTTTAAATCACCATCCCACACACTGCCGGGACAGGACGAAATAATTTAGTAGCGTGCGTACAAAACACCATAAATAAGCGATTAGAGCGAAAAACTAGTCTCAAATTACGTCAAGCAGACTGTTAAGACGACTGTATATTATCTGCAACGATTTTAACGATTACTCACAACTGAAAGAACCCATCAGTGTTGTTACTTTTTTTCTCTCCCTTTAGAAACAGAGATCAGTATCAGTGTTTTTTTTTCTATTTTCTTAACAAGAGATAGATTATCTGTGTACAGCAGCGACGAGTTTCAATTCCGTCGATGGTATCGACAAAGTGGCTGTTTCCGACGTTTATTAAGGAAAAATAACGATAGACACGAAGAATTCGCACTTGAGAAACTTAACGATCATCACGGAATATTTTAATTGGTCGCTTCGTGGCGCGCCTACGACACAAATTGTAACTACTTAGTTTTAGATTTAATGATCGACATGAAAGGAGCTTCTGAGTTATTGCAACAAAGGGATTAAACACTTCTTCGCCGCTCCTTTTGACTCCCACTATCTGAACTACTCGAGGAATTAACTCAGGATCGAAAAGGACTCAATTTTTTTTATTTTATTAAAAAGAGTGATTAAGAAAAAATTCATATGTATTTTAATTTCTTCTCTAAAACCAATACACTTCTGTAAATTTATTCAATTTATGTTGATTGTCACTCACAAAAACTTGAGTTCCCATAATAAATAAGTGCTTCCGCTTTTTTCTTTCCAAACTAAACTTTTATTTCATTCCCAACAGTTATCGTTTTTTATTTTCTCTAAATGTCTTTTTTATATTTTAACGAAATTAACCATAAAATTACACTTAAAAAAAATCAGCAAACACTCTTCTTTGTGTCCCTTTGTTCTGTCGAGCTAATTACTGGAATAATTTTCCACCGCATATTGCCAGTTTCTCAGCTTAATTACAAATCACGCACAGCCACCATTCCCCTTCTTCGTGTTCTGTTGACCTCGCAACGACATGGAACAAGTGTTCCATCCAACTATGACCCGACATGATGACCAACTAACGAGCGACGACAACAGTCATTAAAGATGTTAACATCTGTCGATTACCACCGCACATTACATTTTTTTGCAGGAAATGTGTCAAAGGCCGCGCTTTATCAGCGAGAATTCCGGAGAAATGCGATTTTCAGTAGATCCTGGGGAACTAGGCGATCAGTGGCTACTGGCAGCGGTGGCATCTCTTGCATTGACACCGAGGTTCTTGGACAGGATTGTGCCGCCTGATCAAGGATTCGACAACTCGCATTCGTACTGCGGCGTTTTCAGGTAATGAATATTTGAAGCTAATTTATTCTACATCAGCGGAACGCATTTTTGCTAATAAATTTTCAGTTTTTTTGGGCAGTTTGTATGTAAATAAATCACGATTTGTTTGTCCTTATAGTATGCGCGTATTCTATTGACCGAACAGCCTTTATCAGCGCAAATACCTAATAAATCTAATTAAATAGCTACCCGAGCGTTTGCATGCAACTCTTCTAAGAAACACACAAGGGAACATCATAAACAATCATTTTTTCTAAATGATAAAATGCATGAAATTATCTAGATCGTTGAGCGCTTTAATTTGTTTAACAGGATTGAAATAACGATCGCTCGCGCGCATCTTTGAACCAGTGGCGTGGGAAACGGTAAAAGTAAACCGTTACCAATTATTATACACTTTTCGGACACAATCACAAAAAATGGTAATTTACACTAATGAAAACAAACTTGGACGCAATCACCGGAAATTTGCAATGAAAATAATTTCAAATTTTTGTATAATCTTTCCAGAGTATAAATAATTCATGCAGAAGCGCAGAGCCAAGACAAATATATTACGACAAATTGACTGCAAATAAACATTTAATTTGGTATTCTGATGGTGAGACAAGCATGGTTTCCGTTCAGTGAATGAGAGATGTGAAGAATGTTGCACTGTTTAAGAACTTTCCTCGTTAGAGTACTCTAAGGCGAAACAATAATAAGTCCGGGGTGGGTGTATGCCTTCATTGTATTCACCATCAAGTAGGCGTTGAAATAATATCCAACCATTACCATTAAATTGAAAATCAATATTATTTACTCGCTCATTGTAAGCAAAGCAACAATCGAATTTTATCTCGGCTGTAGATGGCGCGCGACGAAGGGTTTCGCACAAGTTATTTATGACATCGTTATATGTATAACAGGAATAATAAAAATATGAGATTTTTCTAGATTGGGAGATTGTTTTCATGGTAATAAGTACCTATAGAAAAAATGTTGTAAACAATGCTTTTAAGAGTAGATCATTATTCAAAAAAATATCAAGTTCAGTGTTGAAAAAATCCATTACTAGAGTCTGCGTCATCTACTTCATCATTGCTTATTTGGTTCGTATTTTTAATTTCTTACAATTATTTTCTGGGTAAAATCCACCGCCTCCGGTCTTGCGAGCAAGATTTAAGCTATGGGTGTTAATTTAGCACCGCCGCCCCCGCGCCCACATTCCGCTTCGCCACACCACACCGTCCGGATGTCACTGACGATGTAATCTCCTGATAAATTCCATTATTAACGACGCGATTTTGTAATTGCGCTACAAAGTAAAGACGAAGAATGTTTATCGGTGATGATTAGTGCTCGTTTTTGACCCGAAATGAGTTCTAATCTGATGGTAGGTGGATGAATATACGTCGTGAAAACTGATCGCAAAACGGACAATCTTAATCGCATTTGCAGCGAAAATGGCTTAAGATGGTTTAACCGTTAATAGACTGTTCTCACGATTATGCCTTTTGTTTTATTTCCGAAACAAAAATCACTGGATAAAACAGAGATCTACAATTCCGCATTAGGAGGAAATGTTGAATGAAAATTAATTTTGCACGTTTGCAATCTACATTCTATGGGAGAGAGAATTCGCGCTTATTTTATAGTTGAAGTGATAGCCATCTTCTATTAGATTCATAATTACCACAATACTTCAGTAATACACACAACGGCCCTTTTGGAAAGACAAAATTACTGCAGGACTACAGGACCGTGATCTTAGGACAGTGCAAATGATATAAATTACACTCTTATTTATGCGGAATTCTCCAACTAAATTGTCAGGAATATTCCATATCACAAGAATTCGATGAACATTAATCTGCACGTTGTTAAAAAATCAATTATTCTAAACAGCAGGAGAGCATTTCTAGAGCATAAACAATCAAGACAGAAAAAACTAAAAAGTAGTTTTATTTTGAAACTAATTTTTATATTGCCTAGGAGGAGTAAATAAAATTTTTTGCATTTTTTTTTCTGTTTTTTTTTTTATGAGCTTGGTTTATGCCAACTGACTGTTTTTATGCGTTGAAATTTCTTCGTTATCGTCGACAACTACTGCCTATTTCTCGTCCCATAAATAAGTCAATTACTGTTTCCAACCCATCCAACTGCGTGCTTTCACTGGACAATGGTCCTTAGAACAGTCCAAGATCTCGTCTTGGTAAAAATGATGAGATATCTACCATTGTAACAGTCTATAGTCCCATCCTGATGTCTAACTCAATCTCGTTTGAAATGCCAATGAGAAATAACTCGTGCTGTAGGTAATTGGCTCAGTTTTATAAAATGCTATGTATCTTTTATGGAACAGTCTGTGTGTCTCCAGTGGCGTACGTAACGATTTGTTAACAAGACGATCACCTAGCTAGAATATTAATAGCTGCTGGTAGTGAAGGCGGACGTTATAAGATTAGACTTACATTTACATTCTGCTACAGCTCCAGCTTAAATTGTCCATTGTTCAATTATGCAACTGATTAGAAAAAGATCTTCTATCTCTAAAGCAAAAGAGAAAATCATTAATTTTTAATTTCAGATTTCGCTTCTGGCACTTTGGCGAATGGAAAGACGTTGTAGTTGATGACAAACTGCCAACTTTTAAAGGGCGACTTGTTTATCTTCACTGTTCAAATACAACGGAATTCTGGGCTGCTCTTTTAGAAAAAGCTTATGCAAAGTATAAAACAACTAATATTTTTATTGTTCTTTGATTGATTTTATATGTTTATAGATTTTACGGTTGTTATGAAAATCTTTCTCAAGGCTCTACAACTCGTGCTCTTCAAGACTTAACCGGAGGCATCGTTCAAAGTTTCGGTCTAACTCATCAAGATCGGTTTTTAACCTTCCAAGTTTTAAACAGCGCCGTTCCTAGATCTAGTCTACTCATTGCTACTGTTACTCAGGAAAAAGAGAACAAAAGACAGTTACGTTTGAGGAACGGGTTAATCACTCAGCATGCGTATAGTGTAACAGGACTGGCAAGAGTGAGAGGACCGCAAGGAGAAACACCTTTAGTGAGACTGAGGAATCCATGGGCTAGAGGAGAATGGACGGGTCCTTGGAGTGAAAGATCGTGGGAATGGGATGGTTTATCAAATAGAGACAAAGAACTATTAAGTGTTAGAGTTTCAAATGATGGAGAATTTTGGATGTCTTTTGAAGACTTTTCCAAACATTTTACACAATTAGATTTAGTGCATATTGGACCTGATGATTGGATGATGGAAGCGGCTTTACATTCGAAGCAGCCGTGGAGGGCAGTTTTGGCTAGAAGAAGATGGAGAGCAGGGTATAATGCAGGAGGAGGGCCGACTTATATTGAAACGACGTCAATGAATCCACAATTCCATGTACAAATACCAAGAACGTCAAGCAATAAGTGTCACGTAGTGGTTTCTATAACGCAAGCTTATGAAACCAACGTTACTGATTCAAAGAAAAGAAAACCTCTGTATGCTATTGGCTTTGCTGTTTATGAAATACCTCATTCTATGCAAAGGTTGACGCCTCACTTTGTTGCCGAACAAGTAAGCACCAAATGTATAATTTTCCAGCTATTTATCAATTTTTTTCTTCAGAAACCTTTAGATGTCACTAATCATTCTGTAGCTAGAGAAGTTGTAACTTTTTTCACTTTACCACCAGGAGATTACATAGTAGTGCCACAGACTAATATCCCCAATCTTGATGGAAAATTTCTTTTAAGAATCTTCACTGATGAACAAAGCAACATTTGGGAAGTTAATGAGGACAATATGATTATCAGAAATATTTCTTCGGAATTTATGGAAGAAAACGCTCCAGTTACGGTAACAAATAAAAAAAATAATATTGAGTAAATAAAAATTACTGATTTTAGCCCGAAGGCAAATCTATTTTAACCAAACTCATCACCAAGTTTCCTCCAGAAATCGATGCTAGTCAATTGCAGAAAATTCTTCGAGCTCATTGGAAACCTTACTTAGCTGAAAAACCATCTCTTGAACTCTGTAAGAGTTTGATAATGTTAAGAGATTATAATATTAGCGGCCGCATCAATCTTATGGACATTCCAGTGTTGATGCATATGCTTCAGATGTGGAAGGTTTGTCTTTATCATCTTTTATTGTTGAATTATTGCATTTTTAATTTTAGTTGGCTTTTCAAAAGTTCGAAAGAGGCCACGGCAATGGTAAAACTTCTAGTTATCACTTACGAGCACTATTATGGGAGGCCGGGTGTACTGTTAGCAATAAAGTCTTAGAATGTTTAGTACTTCGTTTTGCCAAAAATCGAATTTTGACGACGGAGAATTATGTGATGGCTTTAGTGCGATTGCATTTAGCGCATGAAAGATATCATAATATTGATACAAAAATGAAAAGCAATCCTTTGTCTTTAGAAGAAGTAAGAAGTTTGAATATTTTTGACTGATTTTTTAATTTTCATTTTCAGATGATTTTAATGACCATTTATTCTTGATATCTTTTCTGGTGATGAGTGTAGAAGCCAAAGATCTATTTGGAATCCATTCTGACTGTAAATACAAACAAAAGAAAACCTGATTATTTATTAATAATTTAAGAGCAATCATGTAAAAAACTAATATATACATTTCTACAGATAACATTGTTTTACAAATGTAATGCGTGAAAAATTCTCAACTTTCAGTCTACAAAAAAATGTTACAGATATGTTGTACTTTCTACGAGATCTTTTGGCGGAGCTAACGCTTCTCTTAATTTCTTCCAGAAAATTTTCTGCATATTTTCGTCTTCATCCCACTGTAAATAAATTCTAGTCTTCATCAAATATTTCAACGTTGGAGTCATATGTACTTCATTAACAAGTCCCAGTTTTATCAAAATCAAACTATCATCAACATATTCACCATCATCATTTTGAAAAAATAATCTATGGTGTTCAGCAATTTGACTTTCCCATCGGCACCACTGAGATTTTGCATATGAATTGCTGATAATAAGAACAGTCTTTCTACTTTTAGCAATACTCTCCAATACATTTTCTGAAATTATTGTACCAACTTCAAAATCTCTTTCGTATACACAGAGTCGGATATAAGGTGGATAGTTTTCCAGCATTGTAACTAATCTTATAACAAAGTTTCTGTCTTCGTTACTATACGAAATAAAAGCATCGTAGATGTAATTAGTGTAAGTTTTTGGTTCTCTTCGTCTGTGAATTTTTCCAGTTCGACTCAAATGAAGTCTTGTTAAAAAAATCCAATACCTTAAATGCCACCGCATATAATATAATATCAACAAAATGGTTATTACACAGAAGAGCACAACTGATAAAATTATAACCAAAGTCCAATTCTGACAATGCCACTGAGATTCATCTTTAATAAACTTCTTCAGTGTTAGAGAATTCACAGAATTGGCGCAAATTATAGTCTGATTTTCAATCAGATGTATTATGTCTTCAGTTTTCCAAAATAAATGACAGTCACATATAAAAGGATTGTTTTGTAAATCTAAAACAGATAAGTTTTTGAAATCTTCAATCATAGCTGGTGATAAATAAGAAAACTTATTATCGTTGACTCTGACATCTATTAGATATTTATTTCTGTTGAAAAGAGTATTCTTCCAAGGTTGCAAATTATTGTGTGATAAATCAATAGTTCTCAAATTTGCAAGAGCTTCAAAATTTGGTGGTGTTATCAGATTATTTCCATCCAATCCTAAATGAAGCAATTTCTTCAGATTTTTGAACGGATTTGCTTTGTGACTTATGTACTTAATGCCGCATCGTCCAAGTAAAAGAACACGTAGATTAATTAAACTATCAAAAAGTCCTTCTTCAAGTATTGTGGGTCTACTTTTCAAAAACATATTTTTTTCTAAAGTTAGAAACTTTAAATTGGTGAATACTGAAAATGAGTCATTGTCAATTTTATAAATGGTGGCATCTTTCAAAGCTAAAATTTGCAGATTTTCCAAACCTAGAAAACTCGTATTGTACAAAGCTTGGATTCTATTGAAACTAAGATTTAAAGTTTTTAGGTTCTTCATGTTGATGAATTTACTACTTCCATAAACTGAAAAATACGAAGAAGTAAATTTATTTCCAGAGTTCAGCTGTAAATCCAAATATGTTAGTCGCTGTAAAAGTACACCATCAGGGATAGATGCTAGTTTATTGCCTTTCAAAAGTAATGATTTTAAGTTTGGAAAATTTACAAAAGCGTTGTTTGTGATATTTAATATAGACATTTCACTCAAGTCGAGATCTTGAATATTTGGCATTTCTGGGAATGTATGAATGTCAATTATCTCAATTTGATTGCGAGATAATTTCAAACTTGTGATGTTGGTTTCAGCCAATGCTTTAAACAATTCTTTAGATGTACTCTTTTTTAAATCAATAGAATGTAAGTCAAGTACCTTTAAAGGAACTTTACCCACTGTTTCTTTCATCATTGCTGAAAGATTGGCAATACTTATAATACTATTCTCTCCTAATCTCAAAACTGTTAAATTTTTAAGTGGATTCAAAGCCTTTGGTTGTATATTTTCAATCTGACAGAGATCTAAATTCAATTCTTCCAAGCTGGAATTTTGTAAACTTTCAAATTCAGTTTCTATAATTTGCGTGAAAATGTTTCCACGTATATCTAATAGTAGAAGTTTTGGCAAATTACTTAAAGCAATCGTGGCATCAGACACTTTTTTGAAAGCATTTTTTATCAGATAAAGATTCTTTAAATTAACCAAGCCATCAAAACATCCTTTTTGAAGAACTTCCAATTTAACATTTTCAGAAATGAATAAATTTTTCAAACTTGACATGTTCAGAAAACTTCCTGGTAATATCCGAGTCAAATTGTAATTTCCTTCAATTTTTAAAGTTTCCAAATGTGTCATTTTTGCCAGATCTCCTGTTTTGATCTCACGAATTTGTGTAGCGTGTACTTTCAATTCCTTTGTTTTGATTTGAACATCTTTGGGGAATGAAAGACAAGTTGCCCTGCTATAACAAAACGAAAACATTCCAGGAAACTCTCGACAAGTACAACCACTTGATTTATCTTCGGCAAGCAGAACTGCATCGACTTGTGATTCGTCCATTTTTGTTTTTCTCCATATTGACAAACAAAAATCTTCTGGACAAGATTGAAAAGAATATTGAGCTAAACTCACAATGAGCCAGAGAGCAATCATTGTTGCTCATTCTGGAATTGGCAGTTTATATTTTGATCAGTCTTGTTTTTTATCACTTGTTAACTTTAACCACACCTCATCACTCTTTTTATAGATGTATTACATTGCAAATTCACGTATTTAAGCTAAACGTGTTAGAACTAATATGTTAAATAAATATTTTGTCTCCTCACCTTCAACAGTATCCGGCCAAAACAGGGGCGGCCTTGCAAACAGTTGCAAGTACCGCAAACTAAAATAAATGTTACTGGCTGTATACTTGGATGGTGTGGAACATATATGGAAATGGATTATGTTACATTCCGGGCCCGTTTATCGATTATCAGTTAACACCACAGAAGACAAATAATGACGTGATTTTCAAACAAATATAAACTATGGAATTGTATAAAGTTTTACTGCGTAGCATCAATGATTAAAAATAAAAATTTCTAACAAATCGAAAATATGGATTACAACTTAATTTTAAGTTGAGTTGCGATAAGTACAGACGCAAATCTAGCGCTGCTATTGGTTGGTCTAACAGCAACCAGCGGCTGCGCTACTTTGTATTTCACTCATTTTACTATTTATTTGCAAAAACAGAGAATAAATGGGCAATTTATAAGTAAAAATTAGTCTAATTTTTGATTCATTATTCATTCTTCATTCTTATTTTCTTTCCATTGTCATTTATAAAGTGCCTCATTTTAATCGTATTAAAAGAATAATAAAATACACGATTTATTTTTTATATCTATTTTATTTCAAAATTATGTACAATTTACATATTTGATACCTGTAATTAACAATGTAATATTTTTACTTTTAGTTGATTAGAATAGGCTTCATGTAAGTATGAGCTGGATAAGCTGGAGGAGCCGCAACGGCTACACTGGTATGATTTGCTATGTATTCATTGATGAGATCAATTACCTTTTGCAGTCCTGTTCCAACAAAATTTTCCATCACGTTTACTATAACTTTCTTCAAAAGAGAAGTAACAGTATTTGTTAGAATATTCAAAAGCCAATCAACCATAGAATGTCCAGTGAACTTAAACTTGATTTTTCTAAAAATAAAAAATGAACAAACATATTTCTAAATTATTATCATCTATACCCGACGTTAGTTAATTGAAATTCATCTAACGTAAATTTTTTATTAGGAGCATCATAGCTAATAGATACTGATAATGCCAAATCAGATACGGTGCCTTTAATGCCTCCAGTAGGCCCAAGATTCATAATTTTAGCACTATAATCATAATTGACCTAAAAATCTTATTGAATTTTTGCCTAATAATTAAATTGAAGATATAAATTACACTTAAAGTATCAAATCCAACTTCTGCCTTAAGAGTGATAATTTTTTGAAGATCTCCACTGAGGTTAACATCTCCAGTGCGATGAACAGTCGAAATCTGACCAAGTTTTCCATTTGTCAAATCAATCTCGCCGTGATAATTTACAATAAGTGTCTTAAAATCAGAATTATAATAAGAAATCTACTTTTGAATAAATACACTCACATAGTTAAAACCCGCTTGCATATCTGGTATACTTAGAGGCTCGTAATTTTTCGCCAACCAATCATCAAGTTTAACAACCAAATCATCAATACAACGATTTAGACTAGTTTGGTTGGTATAACTAAGATAAAATATTTGGAATAAGAGAGAATTGTGAATTAAGTCAAATAATCAAGGTCTTACTTTATGCAATCCAGAAGATCTGATGGTTGAAACGCTGAATTCAAAATTGCTTCTCTTATGGCATCACTAATGTCGACAACATCTCCAATCTCAACAGATTCTAGGGTCAATTTAGGTTCTTTCTGCGGAAAAGCGCAGATGCAAACAATGAAGAAAGTTGAAAGGATAAGTTTTCTCATCTTCACAGTTTTTGTTGAATGATGTCTGAAGACTGATTTTAGAAACCAAATTTCAGGTTTTTATAGCAAATGTATTCTTTTTATCAAATTAAGATCAAAACATTCAAAGTGATTTCGGTCCTTCAAATTTAATTAAATTTTTATAAAGAGATTTATCAACAATTTTCATTGATAAATTTATTGTTTACAAATTCAGGTACAAATCAATCAATAAAATCAATGTTTACTTTTAAAGAAATTAATTTGATTTTTGAGATCATATTGTTGAAAAATGTCATAATTACATTTTTAGATTTAATTAAATTTTGTTTTTAAAGATTTAATTAAAGATTTACAATGATAAGACAAAAGAAATCAAAAGTTGACGCCAGAGAAAATGAATTTCATTAAAAACATTTTTATGACAATTTATTCAAATACAAATTTATTGGATTGAAAACATATTTATATTTATTTATGTAAAAACCGCAATATTTAGCGTTGAATGATCATTGCTTAATTCAAAAACAATTAATTTTATAATTATTTTTGAATTGATTTGTGTATCAGCAGTTTTCTTAATTACAGTGGGAATTATGATCAAGAAAATTTATTTACATTAAAATAATAATCAAACCTTATCGATTTATGTCTAAAATACAACTCATTTTAAGGACTTTAATAAGTCCTCGAAACAGCTACAATTTTGAATAATCACAAGAGGAGAAAACATACAGGGTTTCCCAGCAAATAGACAAAATCTATTATTGGCCTTTAAATATAAAAATACTGAAAAATTTTATTAACAAAATTTGTAGATACTAATTCGCATAATTGCATCAACTAAAATTATTTTCAAATATACAAAGTGTCTCATAAATGACTTCTAACACTAATGAAACACAACTTTTAATAGACGGTTTTTTATAGTTTTTGAAATAATCAAATTTTTGCCTCCGAATTTTCAAGTTGGATTCAGTTCTCTAAAATTGGGTTTAGCACAGTTTCAATAATAGTCTTAGACAACATATGATTCACTAGAACAATAAACTACTAAAGTTTATTAATACAAACATAATTCAACAAAAATTATAGTAAATGCTTGAATAGGTTGCTATTCTGTTCCACGCAAGCACTTAGAAAATAGATAAAAGATATTTTGGAATGCAGTTTCTTTCGTTACCTCTCTTGTGGTTGGCGCCTTTTGATACACAAGATTCTTAACGTGCCTCCATTAAAAGAAATTACAAGATAATTTGGAGGCTGAGCTAATGGCTTCCACATCCTAATCGAGCATTTATTATGATTTTTTTCATAAAACTACATAGAAACTACAAAGAACGTCTAATAAAAGTTGTGTTTGAAATTCTCAAAATCTCAAAAAATTCTGCTTATTAATTGTTGTTAAATCTGTCAAACTTCATTAGTGGCCTTAAATTTTTTCATAAATCTGATTCCGACGGTAAAACACCCAAATTCAGATATCTTAAGTGATTCATGTTACATTTTATTTAATGTAATTGATAATATTTCACGGACGTTTGAGTTTTGATTTTTAGAAAGGAGAATCATTTCTGTTAAAAACTAATTGTTTTATATTGAATTTTGCAAAAAAAAATTATTTATTTTTTCTTTGTTTGACAAACCCCACTTTCACTTAATTCCAACAACATATTTGACTTTTTTTCTGTAATTGCGTTGTCAGTAAACTTTCATTTAAGGAATTGGTATGTTAAAGTAGAGGGCTAACCATAATTCAAAATTTTGTAAAATTTTTATTTTTCCTATATAGCAAAAAATAGAAAGGTATTTGAATTTGGGACAGAGTCTGAATTTGGATACTTTACCTTTTATCATTTTTTCTATTGACTTTTCTATAAGATTAACTACATTAGCTAACTGGGAGTAATCGATTAGCTTAAAATTTAGCTATTTATACATTAACAAATATAAATGTCTTTAGATCAACTTCAAAAATAAATATTGTAATACAGAATCTTTTTTCAAATTCAATTTTTCTGACGCCAACTTTTAATTCGATTTGTCTTATCACTGAAATCTTCAATCAGATCTTTAAAAACAAAATTTAATTAAATGTTAAAAAGTAATTAAGTCATTTTTTAAAATACTTTCTACAATAGAATTGTTTTTTTAAAAACAATAAATTTATCAAAAGAAATTGCTAATATATCTTATTCCTCTTAAAAATGTAATTAAATCTGAAGGACTAGAATCACTTGAAACGTTTTGATCAAAACTGGATAAGAAGAATAATTTTCTTATAAAAACCTGAATATTGATCCCCAAAATTAGACTTCAACAGTCATTCAGTTCAAACTGTAAAGATGAGAAAACTTATCCTTGCAGCTTTCTTCGTTGTTTGCATCTGCGCTTTTCCGCAGAAAGAAGAACCTGAATTAGCGTTAGAATCTGTTGAGATTGGAGATGTTCTCGATATTAGAGAAGCCGTAAGAGAAGAAATTTTGAACTCACAGTTTCAACTATCAGATTTCTGGGATTGCCTAGAGTAAGACTTTGATTATTTAAGAAAATTATTAATAAATCTCTCTCATTTGAAACATTTTGTTTTAGTTATACAAATCAAACTAGACTAAATCGTTGTGTCGACGATTTAATTGTTAAACTCGATGGCTGGTTGGCGAAAAATTATGAACCTTTAAGTATACCAAATATGCATAAGAGCTTTGACTATGTAAGTGTAGCTATCTATGTGTAGATATCTTATTATTATTCTGTTTTTAAGACGTTGATTTTTCATTACCACGGCGAGCTTGATTTGACAAATGGAAAACTTGGTCACATTTCGACTATTCATCGCACTGGAGACGTTAACGCCAGCGGGAATCTTCTAAAAAACATCACCTTTAACGCAGGAGTCGGATTTGACACTTTAGATGTAAATCATATTTATATTCTAATTAATAAACATAAATTTATTAAGTTTTCTAGGTAAATTATGACTACAGTGCTAAAATTATGAATCTTGGACCTACCGGAGGCATTGAAGGTACCGTATCTGATTTGGCATTATCAGTTTCAATTCGCTTCGATGCTCCCATTAAAAATTTTACGTTAGAAGAATTCCATATTACTAACATTGGGTATAAATAATAATTTAAAAATGTTTTTCTTAACTTTTATTTTTTTAGAAAAATCAAGTTTAAATTCACTGGACATTCAATGGTTGATTGGCTTTTGAATATTTTAACAAATACTGTCGCTTCTCTTTTGAAGAAAGTTGTAAAAAATGTGATGGAAAATTTCTGTAAAGAAGGATTGGAAGAAGCAATAAAGGCTCTCAATGAATATTTAGCAAATCATACTAGTGTAGATGTTATGGCTCCTCCAGCTTATCCAGCTCTCACTTATGTGAGGCCTATTCTAGTTAACTGAAAAGAAAAACTTCGTATTGTTATTTACAGCCATCATGTAAGTTTATTGTAGAAAATTCTAAAATAAAATTAAAAAAATATTTTTTTTATCAAAATTATTGTTATTTATTCGATTAATGTTTGGAATTTGCTTATTAGCATGCTTGAATGTTAAGTTCATTATCCTTTTATCCTATTTTAACCTATCGGAAATTAAATCATTTTTTTTAACTCATAGATAAGAATTTTTTTGTTATTTTACTTGAGCCCAAATGTTTGATGAATTCCACAGAGAAGGAGTACTATAGTGTAATGTAGCTTTTATTTTTGTTAACAATTTTACAATAATTGTCTTTCACTAACAAAGTCATATCAAAAAAGGATGACGCAATAGATTTTAGGGTTTTGGGAAATTTTCTATTTTTAGCTTGGATCAAAAAATTATTACTATTAGAAAGTTTCGTTCAAATAAGTTTGCGACAATGGTACTCATCTAACTGACATTTGTCAAATAATTGACCAAAATTTGTTTAAAATTTATTCAAAGAATCCACTTGATAAGATATCAGACAGAAATTGCAAATAATTTTTCTAAACCTAACCTTGGTTCGAAAAATTTTGTTTTACACTAGAAACTTGAATCAATCCATATTGGTCAAAAACTTTTCTTGTGTAAGTACGACTTTTACCAACTTTAGAAAAAAAAATCTTATTTTTGGTGAGTGATTCATTTCTAATATGACTTTACAAGTAACTACCTATAATATTATACCTATAGTTGCTTCAGTGATAAGATGCCATAATTTCATATATACCGACTGTTTCAATCAACCCGCTTCAAAAAATAGCACGAAACATAATTAACATATTTGTAAAATAATTTATGGTGTAACCAAGGTATCTCCATACGGAACAAAGTAATTTTTATCATTTTTTTGACCAGAAGTGACAGCAACTATGGAATTTTTATTAACAAGATAATAAAATAAAAATCTGAAATTTTCCATAATCATTCTAGTAATAAAAGACAACAATGTGAAAGAAAACCGTTATTTTCATCATTTCTTATCTGACTTTTTAAATTTTTAAATGGCCAGATATGGTTTCCTTCATGCAGATGGATTTCAAAAAAAATCTAGTTTTTGAAAATGTAAATTAATCCAAACATTAGATTGAAAAAATCAAAGAAAAAAATAAAATTTCTCTAAACGTGTCCTGTGCCATTAAAACGCACCAACGAATAACTTTTTCATCTTTAAGAACATCATTTGCCAAACATCTAGTTTATGGTGTTATGTTATATTACAAATTGATATTGATGATCTACATGCATAAACAAAAATGGTTTGTGTCCTTACGATTTTCCAACCGAGTATCATCCGAGCATCAACACATATCATGAAATTTTTGTTCGTGCATTCCAGAAACGTACTAATTTGCTCTCGAGTTTCGCTCGGACAAATTAATATAACGTTTTTGGAACTCACTGAAAAAAAATTACGCAAAGAATCGATGCTCTTATGACATTACAAATTAAAACACCTTACCATAATCCATTTTTGGAATAAAGAAAAGACTCATATTTCACAATTAAAAAGTCTAATTAGTTTTACTTTAGTACAAATAAATCTTTATTACATTGAACTAGCTACGTCTATATCATAATTTTTGGATTACTTTTCAAAGCTACCTTTAATGTATTGGAACTGTCAGATACTGAGAATACTGCAGTTTCACCAACAATTTGTTCATTTAATGCATCAATAATAATTTCTAAACCTACTTCAACATATTTTGCTAAACAAACAATGACAACTTTTAACAAATAAGAAACTGTATCAGATAAAAGATTTAATAACCAGTCAACCAATGAGTTTCCAGTGAATTCCAATTTAACTTCCCTAAAAATTATAAATATCAAAAATGTTATTTAAATTTTTTATACCAATATGAATAATTACCCTTCACTAACTATTTCTGACTTTTCGGCGGAAAATTCTTCTTGGAGAATATCATATCGAATAGTAATTGAAAATTCTAAACCAGAAATACTGCCGACAACACCACCTGATGGTGAAAGACTCATTATTTCAGCACTGTAATCGTAGGTAATCTAAAATAAAATAAAAATTAGAATTGTGTAAATTAAAAGATTATCTACCCCCAGTTTGTCAAATCCTGCTCCAAATGAGAAGTTAATATATGTTTCGAAATCTCCATGAACTTCTATATCTCCATAACGTTTAATCATCGACAAACCGGTAACTTTTCCATGTGTCAAATCAATTTTTCCGTGATATGGGGTGATCAGAGTCTATAAATTATTTTCAATTTTAGTCTTATAAGACAATTAAGTATAAAAATGCAAACATAGTCAAATTCACCGTGCAATTCTGGCAACACCCAAGGTTCGCATTTGCCTGCCAAATAATCATCAAGCATAGAAAATAGTTCGTCAAAGCAAGAATTCATAAGTGTTACATTGGTAATTCTGAAAAATAATAGAAATCAAATAAAAATAAATTTAATTTAATCTTACGCAACGCAGTCCAAAAGATCTGCTGGCACTTTAAAATTGGCTATTTTCTTCTGAAAAACTTCTTTTATTTCGAAAACATTTTTTATATAAAATGAATTAAAAGACAATTCTGGTTCTTTTTTTATGTGGCAAAGCGCAAATGCACGCAATTATAAATGAAGTCAAAATTATTTTTCTCATTTTTGTTATTCCGTCAAAGACTGATTGAGAAGTAGAGTATCACCTTTTTATATGTGCGTTTGGTTTATTTTTATTAATTTATGTTGAGTATAATAATCAGATTAGAAAAAAATCTGATCAAGCGATAAAATTCATTGATAAAAGTTATATCTGTCAGATCTTAAACTAATGAAATATTGTGACGATAAGAAATTAATCAATACATTTAGAAAAGTATTTATATTTCTTTTTATTTTTTTTTTTTTGAAAAATTTAACTTTATGCATCAAAGTAAAACTCAGTGAAGTCTATTTGTTAAGCGATTATAAACAGTTGTCTTTTGAATTACACAGAAGAATTATTGTCAAAGGAAATTACTATTTCAATTTTTTATAAATAATTGCAATAATTATCCTATATCCTATATAATAATTATAATATAATATAAGGTAAAATTTAGACACTGTCCCAATCTTAGACACCCTTCTGTTTATTGCCACTTAAAAAAAAATAAGAATTTTACCATATCCAGAATTATCCTTAGCCGTTTTTTTAAAATACCACTTTTTTAATTCAAAGTTTACTAACAACGCAATAACAGAATACAAAAATCAAATATGGTGTCGAAATTAGGTGAAAGTAAAATTTGTCATACAAAAATATAAATAAATACATTTTTTTGAGATTTTTAATGTTTAACAGTTAGTCAGCCTTAATCAGAAATAATCATTTTTTCTAAAAATGAAAACTCATAAATCTTCGTATATAACGTGAATTCTCAAAGGTGTCTGAATTTAGGTGTTTCACATTAGTTATTTCAGTGAATAAATGCCATAATTCCATGCGTTATAATGTATAAATTGTCAATTTTATTCCAATTATTGATGTATTTTTACAATGTTTTCACCATTATTTTCTACACTCTCACTGATGACTGACAAGTTTTTGGCAACTTCATCTTTAGTCATCAATGACTAAACACCTAGTTTATCTCCGATAAAATGAATTTCAACTTTTCTGAAAAAATATTCAAATATTTCTCAAAGATTTTTGATGCTTCCCATAATGTTACCCTTTATTACTCAATTCAAAATTTTCCAAGACAATTATTCTGAATAAAACATCGTATTCAGAATAGAATTCATAAAATAAGCACAGATTGTTAATAATAAAGCGCAATATCTTTCCAGATAGAATGGAAAAGTTGTAGTACTCGAAATACAGCAAATAAGCTATTTTTATACATCTTTAGAATAGAGCAGAACGTTATTATTTCTCTGTCCTTCATTCTTTTATTTTGTTCTATACTCTTTATGCCGAAGCAGTGCAGTGACAGATAGACGTCATTTTACGTGCTACATAAAATAAGTTCTTCTATTGATCCGGTACCCATTTCACTTCACACTGACGAAAATTAAATAGAGTAAAATTGGTTGCATAGAACGTCAAAATTTTTGCCGAGGTCATTATTTAAAAAAACTGATTTATGTCAAGTAGTTTTTTTAAATAGTTGAATGGTTGTATTACATGTTTTAAAACAAAAAAAAATAGTAAGCGTCAAAAACAAACAAAATGAATTCACTTCCGAAAAAAAGAACAAAAAGACCATTTTCTGTGGAAGACAAGACAAGAGTAATTCGCATTTATAAAGCTTGTCAGCAAGAATTAGTTCCCATGAATAAAGTCCGAATAGTAGAATTCACTACAAAAGCTGCAGGTATGCAGGTATTTCTGATGTTGATCTATATTCTATCGCAATTCGAAAGAAAGTACATGAGTTCTTCTTCAGAAATGAACTTTCAACTTTGCAGAAAATTCTTAAGTCGATAAATAATGATGAGAATCTTCCTACTTTCAAGAAGACCACTTTAACAACTCTTCTTAAGCAAATTAACTTTAGGTTTGTTTAATAATTATACATTCGAGATTTGTTTTCTATAATCAAAATTTTCGATTCAGTTTTGAGAAGAGAGAGAAGAAGAAGAAGGTGGAAAAATGTATTATTTGGATGAGACGTGACGTTAATGCAGGCCCCACAACAAGTAAAGTTAGGGTTGATAAAACCCAAGACAAGCATTTTCCGAATTCTTCTAATTCTTTCTTATTAACTGAATTGAAAAATCCCTTTGGAATTATTATTGTTTATATAGGTTCAGAAAAAGGCTTTGTAAATAGAAGATTTTTATTGTTCCAGTCAAAAAAAACTGGTGATTATCACAAGGATATAGACGCTAACCGTTTTGAAAACTGATTTAGACAAATATTTCGAAAATTAGAAGAAAATTCTGTCATCATACTTGACAATGCATCAAACCTGAGTCGACTGATAGATCGAGCACCAAACAATAATGCCCGAAAATATGACCTGCAGAAATGGTTGCAAGAAAAAAATATTGAATTTTTTGCTGATATGGTGAAGCCAGAATTATTGCAGTTGGTGAAAGAAAATTGTTTCTATTTCTTGCTGACAAGTTTTATCAATACCAATTACTCTCCATCTCTCTCGTCTTTCACAGAAAAGGGTCTTTTTAATCGCTTCTTTGAAAATAATTTCTGCCAACATCGACATTAAAAATGGTATTATAAATAGTATATAGTAAGAAGAAATCATCAGATTATTTAAATCAGTTTGTAATTTTATTGTTAAATTTTGTATTTTTTAATTTCAAAAAATAAAATTTTATCATTTCTGTTGTAAAGAATTAATAAATGCAAGTGAAGTTGCTACTGCTGTAAGATAAATCAGTTTCAATGTGATGTATGTATATTCATGAACTGTATAATAGAATTTTGAAGACAATTTCAAAAAGCATACAGTAGGCAACCCAAAAAACAATAAAAATGAATTTTGACTAAAGTTGGATAATACGAATCAATAGCAAGTATAATTTCTTATTGGTTTATGACTGTTAAGATAAAAAGGTGCTGACCATTCGGAAAATTTCACAAAATCAATCTCTTTCGCACTATACCTGCTGGTCAGCACTCTTTATTTTCAACAGTCATAAACCAGTAAATAATTATCTTTTTATTGACTCCTAATGTTCAAATAATTTATTACTTCATTCAGAGTTCCATGCTTATTTGCAACCACAATAAGATTAAAATTATGTTAACTTAAATAAAAATGCAGATGTAAAATATGATTGTAAGTTTATACATTGTACACCCGGAGGAATAAATGTTCACCAGTCTAGCTATGAGCTGTATTTTAGTATTTTTTAGACTGAATGGAATCTAATCTAAGAATCTTGTTACTCTACCTCAAAAATCACGCAACTACTAACACAATAAGTATAGTGATGGTTAGGTCAGGTCAGGTCAGATAATTTACCCCTAACAATAAGTATATCTAAATCGCTCTTAAAAATGAGCTCATTTTTGAAACACAGCTAGACTGATAAATATTTTTTTTCCCGGGCGTATCATAGTGTTATTACTGTTATTCTACACTTACTCATATGCTATAAAAAACTACTTTCGACTCTTGATTTAAAAAAGTACAATCTATAAAAATATTAATTTATACTCCAAAAAAAATCAACAATCGAGCCTAATTCACAGACATTATTGTTTGCAAACCAAGCACCTAGAAGAGAGAAAAGTTCTTCAGCCCAAGAACTGATCACTGTTTAATTGTTGACACTAAAAATAAAAATAGAAAAAAATAGATTTCTTACAAGAAACAGTCCAAATCATCCGCTGGTATATCCAACTCAGCGATTTTCTTCTGAAAATCGCACGATATTCATTTACGACGAACAGAAAAATTAATCTTTGACGACAAAAAAATTTTTTAGAAATTTTTGAAATTTTGACAGATTCAACAAAAATTAATAAGTGGAAATTTTTTGCTGCCGAAGTTGTTAGATTTTATTAAATTACACAATTGGAACTACGTTTTAGTGTCTGTTTATGGTGTTATGTTATGTTACAAACTGATATTGATAAACCAAATGCAAAACAAAAATGGATTTTTCTTTTTAAAGTTTGTATCTTTACAGAATATTAGTTGAGCATCAGTTCATATCCTAAAATTTTTGTTGGTGCATTCCTAAAACGTACAATTTGCCCGAGCGGAACGTACTCAAAAAAATTTCCGGAAAGAATTGATGCTCTTATGATGTTATAAGTGAAAATTTTCTTTCAAATTAAAAACATTTTTTTCATTACTTAGGTTTTTCTTCTAAAAGATTTATTTATTTAGAATGGATGATCATTTTCTAAAATAATCATTTTCCTAGTTTTATCTAATATTTATTCAAGTTACCGGTTTCGACAATAAGCCTTCTTCAAATTATTCTTACATGTATTACATTTGTTTTTTAAATTTTCAAGTATTTTTTCATTTATTGAATTGAAAAGAAACTTAGCTCTTTCTTCTGAGGGAAACCACAGATACCCGCAGTTAAAGATGTTGTGGAAATTATTTTCGACATTTTGCAATTTAATAATTAACTGATGAATTGTTTCCAAAACTGACATTTGAAAGTAGAGTGGTTAGATTTTTAATATATTTGTTCTTTGCGTTTTATATCTTTGTATTTTGTTTGCGTTCAATAGAAATATTTCAAAAGTACTTTTTTATCAGTTGAATTGAGAGACTTTCACCTGAACTCTAAATTGTAACTTGAGTTCCTTAGAGTCATGTTTATGAAAATGTCCATTTTTGGAATCCCAATTAAAAAACTTTGAGACTGATTTTTAAAATTGCGCATAACTGATTGCTGGTTTAGATGTTTATAGGAAATACTTTTTTTTAATCTGTAACATTATGAAGAGCCCTTTCACACACAGCCACGCCACGCCACAAATTTTGTGGTCGGCGACTCGCTGCCACAACGCGCCACTCACCGCCGACTTTCGAGCCACTAACGGCGACAATTCAGATCGGCTGGTTCAGATTAGTTATTATGATGGGAAAAGTGGACTTAAAAATTATTAAATTCAAATGTACTACTTAATATATTTACTTACAACAGATCGAAGAAACTGACAGTAACGTCTCTGTCTCATGGAATTTCTACCGTATTTTGATCATTCCCATAAAAATATTTGATATTTACATACAGGCATATTATACCTACAGGCAGTTCTGGAGATAGAGGTTCTTTGCAAAAAAGTTCTGTCTTTCTGGATTTGAGAGATAAAAATGATTGGAAGTGACCAATCATGAAAGATATTGCTATAGAAGGCTACGAAAACAAAATACGTTGCCAGAGAAACAGCAAAAAATGAAACGGTATCTATTACTGTAAACTTGAGTTATTTTTTATCCTCTAGTAGCGCTTTTACTGTGAGCGGTATGCCTGGGTGAAAGCTTCTAAGATTGGTTACTCTAAAACTTCTATTATCTCCTAAACGAAGAACAGAAAACCTACATTTTTTGTATTTTTACTATCCTCATTGCTAATAGCACAATAAACAATTATTAAAATGCAATAGATATACGATTTCTCACTATTTAAATATTTATCTTTGATTATTTCATTAGAAACAAAAGTTTTAAAAAATGAAAAGTATTTTGTAATGTAATGGGATTTTGACCAATCATTTCGTTTACAGAAACATTTATAAAAATCCTAACGAGTATATCTCTCTCGTTTATTACCTGAATCCATTAGGTGGCATATCAAATAAAACCATATCAATAACACTTCAAATTTTGGAAGTAAGGACAAACTCATTTCCTACAATTAAATAGTTTATTTATTCTTATTTTACAACAAATACATTTTTTTTACAATGAACTAGCTACGTCTACATTATAATTTTTGAAGCTGGCTTCAATTTATTGGACACGTCAGATGCCGCATTTTCACCAACAGTTTGATTGTCAAGATAATTGTTTATTGCATCAATTAGAATTTCCAATCCTTCTTCAACATATTCTCCTAAATATTTAACAACCTCCTTCAACAAAGAGGAAACTGTATCAGATAGAAGATTCAATAACCAATCAACCAATGAGTTTCCAGTAAACTCAAATTTAACTTCCCTAAAAATTATAAATTTCAAAAAATTGTTTGAATTTTTTTAATACAATAATGAATTCTACCCTTCGCTAATGATTTTAAACTCATCTACAGAAAATTCTTTCAGGGGAATATCATATCGAACAGTAATGGTAAATCCTAATCCAGAAACGCTACCTTCGATACCACCTGATGGTGAAAGACTCATTATTTCAGCACTGTAATCGTAATTGATCTAAAATACGATTAAAATTGTATTTTACTTTCTAATTTTGCAAATTAAAAAACTGTAAATTTACCCCTAGTTTGTCAAATCCTGTTCCAAATGAAAAGCTAACATATGTTTCAAGATCTCCATGAACTGCTATGTCTCCATAACGCTTAAGCGTCGACAAACCAGTGACTTTTCCTCCAGTCAAATCAATTTTTCCATGATAATGGATGATAAGAGTCTGCAAATTATTGTTAATTTCAGTCTTCGAAACAAATTTAATATAATAATTCTAACATAGTCAAATTCGCCATGCAATTCTGGCAAGTTCCAAGGGTCGCACTTGCTTGCCAAATAATCATCAAGCATAGAAAACAGTTCATCAGCGCATGCATTAAGTAGTGTTTCATTGGTAACTCTAGAAAAAAATATAAATCAAATCGCAGATTTTACAATAAATTAAATTAAATCTTACGAAACGCAGTCCAAAGCTTCTGCTGGCACTTTAAAATTGGCTATTTTCTTATGAAAGGCTTCTTTTAATTCAGGAGCATTATTCATATAAAGTGAACTGAAAGACAATTCTGGTTCTTTTTTATGCGGCAAAGCAAAGATGCACGCAACTAGAAATGATGCCAAAATTAGTTTTCTCATTTTTGCGATTCTGTCTAAGACTGATTGGGAAATAGAGTATCTCCTTTTTATATGTGCGTTTAGTTTATTTTTGTAGTTTATTAATTTATGACAATCAGATCTTGCGATACAATTCAATGCTTAAAATTATATCTGTCAGATCTTAAGATGATCAATACATTCACAATATTTGGGAATGCACTTAAATTTATCTTGTTGTTTTGTTGAAAAATTTAACTTGATCTGTTAATGTTAATTAAATTCTCACAATTTATTCGAAAATAACTGCCAAATATTCATTAAATTTTTGAGGAATGAACCCCTGGCGTTAAAAAACCTGAATGAACTTAATATTTGATATTTAATAAAAAACTTCTAAATATAAACACAGTGGTGATAAATTTATACCTATCGGATACTGTCGAAAAGAAATTGTTTTTTTGAAAATCTGAATTTCTACAATTTTTTTCTACTGTTTATTATTTCTAAGAAAAACTTCATTTGGTTCCTCTGTTCTCTTTCTTGAAAGGCTATACTTACAGGTTGAGATTCCTAAGACCACTTAAATTATTATTTTTTTATACCATTAGGAAGCTCGTAAAAAGACAATAATTTCATATCATTGTGTTATTGGCATCTCTACTAATAAAATCACAAATACAAATACAAATTTTGTGAGACTGTAATTGCGATTTCTATTAGAAAAAAAAAAAGATGGATAGAAAATTATGTAATTGATGGCCTTTCTGGCGCTGAGCGTTATCTCCAAATACTCAAAAAACTCGTTGCTTTGCATATTCTTAATTTTTCAGCTGATAGTTTATGATATATGCACAGTGGCTTGAAACAACATTTTCAAGCAATAAAAGCAAGCTTTCGTATCGAAGCCGCTGTTAGAAAATTCTGATATTTTAGATAATTATTTATTTATCCTCCTAGATCAAAAAACACTGTACAATGGACCTGTACAGTGAAAAAAATTTTCTCAAAACTGTACAGGATGAGGCAAATTCGATGTAAGAACAGGAGATGTCAGTAAGTATCAAAGCTAGAAAAAAACTCGTTCTCGATCTACTCTTTTGAAATATTTTCATTAGTGAAAAGAGTCCAGTATTCTTAAAATCTGTGAGTTTGTCTAAACAAATTCAAACGAGCAGTTTTGCCGCCGCTTATAACGTAATAAGCCCAAGCCAATCAGATTATTATGAACTGTAACTAGAGAAACTCATTGGAACGTACTCTGTGCTTATTGGTAAAGTTTATCTACGTCACCGTTGTCACGAAAATTTATTATTCAAATTCAATGTAATTCAGCTTCTTTAGGATTTTTTTTGCATATTTGGAAAACGATTTGGAAAAAAATATAAAATACAGTATTTTAATTTTTAATGTAGATTCATTTAAGATTATTAGCAGAAAACTCGTTTTTATGAAAAAATCAAATTTATTTAATAAAACATTCCTAGAATACTAAAAATAGACTTCAGGTACGTGACAATAAACTTCTTATAATAAAGTTTATTTACCTAATCAATCTTAATCAGATAATTATTTAGTATTGTCTTTATCGTATAGTTACTGATCTAAGATTTTATTTTCATCGATTTTCCACCTTAATTTTTTAATTACAAACAATAGGTACTTATTATCATTATGTTTCCATCAGAAATTGATAAATAATTTATTTGGACACACAACAAGTTTTAATAATAGAATCCTGATATATTTTCATACAATTTGTTTATTCACAACTTTTTCATTAGTCTTGAACAGTAAGCTCTTACAGAGAAGTTCGCGTCTCAATTCACTCTTCTGAAGAGAAGAGAAGATTCCATAGTAGATGATGGTAGCTAAATCTGCATTTGATTATTTTGGAATATATCGAGTATGACGGACCAAGCTGGATTAAGTAGCTGTGTCAGCATTGAAACAATACCAACCATTCCATAAGTCAATATTCAGTGGAGGACGATTAAGAGTCAGACATTTCAAAACGATATGTTGCAATTAGCTGTTTGCAGACTTTTTTAAAACAAATTGCCAACGCATGATCCAAAACAGACAATCAAATATACTAATAAATTACGGAATTTTTTTTCAATAAACTTTGCGCAAACATGTGAAATTACAAAGACACACAAAAAGTCAAACCTTTCGGAAGATTTCAATGTTTCATTTTGTCTCATCATCGTTCAATGAACGCTGAGTACCTGCTTGATATTCATTATAAAATCTGGTTTTGAATCTTCTATTTAATAATGCTGAAATAATTTTAATTTCAAATAAAAAATAAAAAATGAATAACCTTGCGAATGAACAATCGTCTAATCGCTTTGCTATTAATATTTTTTCTTATTTAATATAAAATAATAAATAATTTCAGGACTCACTGTTGAGACATACTAAAATAGTGATGTATTGAATAGGAAATGCTCTTATGCCAGTCGATTCGATAGTCCGAAAATCAAAAAAAGTTAGCAAACTCTGCACGTTTTAATTTTTTTTTAAATTTGATTATCTCAGTAAGTTTCAGATATCAAAAAATAAATCAGGAAAAAAATATAATATAATCAAAAAATAAATTTGAAAGGGCAAAAACTGTATAATATAAAACCAAAGTTACTAGCTGTGGCCGGTATAACCAGAAGTGTTGTAGAATTGAAAGTAAACTCGAAAAACAGATCCTATTTTCAAGTACAGGTGACAAAAAGTTCAGATCCTGAAATTTAATGGCTTTTTAGATACTTCCAATAGTCCGAATAGTTACCTTAAAAAGAAAAGCATTAAATATCCGTGTCTAATGTTTTTGTTTTCTTATAATTCATAAAAGTGCTAGAAATTCTCTATATTATGGCAAATATCTAAACAAGACATTGTTTTTTTAAAAAATGGTTATATCTCTAAGGCGTAAGTTAGCGCAATATCTGCCAATACGTTGTTCTTGTGGGGAAATCTCGTAACATTTTCTTAATCCTCATTGAATAACTTTAAAACTCGATGGAAATTAAAATGTAATTGTTAATAATTTTTCCTGAATTGATACATACTACTATAAATTATTTACTTTACAGGTTCTGCAGTCAAAATTGTAAAACGGAACCACTTCTACTATTGGAGCGAAGTTGTTTTATTATAATTTTGGCTCAGAGTGCGATAATTAAAATGAATGTATAGTCCTCCAAAAGAAAATACGTTTTAAAAACTGATAAAATGTACTTTCTTAATATGCACTCACCTTAACTAAATAACTTTAATTACAACTATAAAGTCAAGATAGAAAATTCTGGTTTCAATTTTCACACATATTAGTTGAAAAATTTTTACTGAATCAGCCAGTGGTAATATTTAAAAAAAAAATGCTGCAATTTGAGTTAAATCAAATTTTAAATTTTGAATCGAAAAAACATATTTATGACAAATTGACTTGCGGTTGTTGTAAATTTGGTGAACTTAAGCATCTACGACCCTGAAATGAATAACATAAAGCTTAGACCCATCCCTTTTATGATGGGGGTGTCATGGATTTTAAAACCACAATCCGGCAAAATTATTCTTACCATAAATCTTACAAAAGAAATTTTTCAATATTAAAATTAAAATAATACAAAACATTTTATAAATTTTATATCAACATAATCAGATGTGCCGATATGCAAATGTGCTACATTCGAAAATTTATCAATTTTTGTTAATAAAGTTGTTAATTAAAAGCGAAATAATTGCCTTATTAACAAAATTAAGTGAAAATGGGGCAGTACGAGCTACCTCAAAAAATAATCAAACGTGCATTTTTTCAGATTTTTTTATTAATTAACATGAGGAATTTTTATCAAAATAAGCGTTTTAGGACCGCGCCGACTTAGTTTATTAATGTGAAAAAACATTTTGTAGTTTTGATGTTGAATACGCGGTAGCACTGACTAATCGAGATTAATATTAAATACCAGTATCGGGTCAACTTTACTTAACAAAATCTCTTTCCACATAAGTCGCAGATCCTATACTTTTCTCTAAAATCGCGGCGTATACCAACTCAACATTTATAATAGCAAATTACTAGGATTATTATATTTAGTCATTGTGAATTCGGCTGATATTGCATTTTATTCGTTTTTTTTTTTGGGCAACGCATTCAGCTGGATTATACCAATTAAGAGCAAAATACCCGCTGAATTCGACTGCGTCGCAAGAAATGAATTCCATGCAAAATGTGTGTTTGACTGACTACTTTGCACATTTGAGATTATGTTTGCATCTGCAGTGATAATAATACCTATTCAAAGTCATATTATATGAGTGTTTTTAAGATTTAAAATACTGCAAAATGATTTCGAATTATTAAGTACTGGCACCTATAAAACACACAGTGCGCAACCCACTTGCATCTTTATTTTCTTGCTTTTTTCAACCGAACAAAGCAACGAGCGACAAACGAATAGATACCAGTACTTTCAGATAGTTCAAATAATTTCTAATCGCTTTTGATAGATGCCAATAATATTAGAGCAAGTGCAAAAATATTGCGATCTATCGTGCTCGGGCATCCCAGTCGACTGCAGAATGATCAGTGACTCAACGACGGAAGTGTTTTGCTAGTTGCATATAAAAATTATGAAAAACAACTTTCTTTTCAAATTACATATTCAGTTAATGTTAAACCGGAAGTTTAAACAACTTGGTTCTTTAAAGTAACACAGTTTATTTTTCAATTCTACTCTAACCTGTTTATTAAAATGATATTTATTTTTTCAAATTGCACTTGAAAATTTTGAGTTATTTTTTTTGTAAAAAAAATTATTTGCAAATGTTTAAGGATATATTGATATCTTTTGCAAAGTGAAACACCCAATTTCACACATAAGGAATATACGTTTATATAATATGATTGATAATAATTCACCGAACGTTTATGAGTTTTGATTGTTAGAAAGAATAGCCCTTTCTGATTAAAATTGACTAATTGTTTTACATTAATTTTTGCAAAAAATTGATTTAAGGTAAAATACCCAAATTTTGACATCTTCCTGTTTATTGCTATTTAGAAAATGAATAAGAATTTTAGAATGTCTAGAAATCGGGTTATCAGTCTTTTTTAACATACCAGTTTCTTAATTCAAAGTAAATTACAAAATAAAAAGTCAAATATAGTGTCGCAATCCAGCGAAAGCGGGGTTTGTCATACAAAAATAAAAATAAATTCAAATGAGGAGCGATTGTAATTTATAAAATAGCGCCATCTGCTGTGAGTAACTATTTTCAGTAAGATAGGCAACCATTATTACTTCATACAAAGTTAATTATCAATAAATCAAAATACCTATAGAATTGAAATTATTGACTGTTGATATTCTTTCAGTTTAACAACATTAATTCATAATAGTCAAAGAAAAAAATATAAACTGTACTTTAACTCTGCAAATCTTTTCAACATAACGACGGAAACCAACCAATCACAATCTAGATTTTAGTCACGTGCTTATATTTTCCATCGGCAAATGGCGGCGTACAAACATGAAGACATCCACATGTTTGTGAAACCACCGATTCCCATTAAATGTTTGCAATATATTTTACCATAATAGTGATAATCTGATAGTCCGCGTTAAATTTTACACATTTGTCATCAATTTAGAAAATGTCAAGCGAAGGTAACCGCGAAAACATGGAGAAGTCTGAACCGGAAAATCCAACCGTTTTAACACTTGAAAAAATGGAAAAATTAGAAATTTCTCCAGGAGCTATAGGTAAACAACATTATTTTCCAAATTCTGTATGTTTTTTATTAAAAATTTATAGATAATCAAGAAGTAGTATGTGAGTCAGCTGATACCAACAAAGCTACACAATCCCAGTCATGTGAAATTAATACTGGCATTGTAGTAAAAACTATGGAATCTGAATCATTGAACAGTCTTTTAGTTTATGAAAGTGATGATTCAAGCACGTCGTCAGAAATGATTGATTTCAATTGGCAGGTTAGGAATGAATCGGAAGATTCATCATCTTCGTCTTCTTCGTCAAGTGATGATGATGAAGATAGTGATTCTAGCAGTGAAGATGATGATGGTGATTGCATTGAAAGTCCACCTGTAGATAAAGGTACAGGAGGAGCTGTTAGAAAAAGTAATCCGGTGAAAAATGATGGGGACATGTCCGTTGATCAATTGCCCCCTGTTCCCGATTTATCAAAGCTTCAAATCAGTATTGAAGACGAGAATTTTGTGCATATGGGTAATGTGCTTGGAATTGTGGACAAATTAGGTAAATCAAGAGTTTTATTTTTTTTTTTATGAATAACTTTCTTCTTAGTCACGGTGGCAGCGATTCCGAACACACCAGCCTATGACTTAGACACACTTCTCTTCTTGGATAATGGGAAACGTCCTTTAGGTTTTGTATTTGACGTTTTGGGTCAAGTCACTTCCCCAATTTATGCAATTCGTTTCAATGCCGTTGAAGACATAAAAAATTTAGGAATCGAAATAGGCGCTAAGGTATATTCCGCACCAACCAGTAAGCACACCCAGTATGTTTTTCTCCAAGAATTGCTCAAGTAAGTTTGATAATTAATTTTAATCTGTAATAAAGAAATTTGTTTACAGAATGAAAGGCACGGACGCATCGTGGAAGGACGATACAGAGGTTCCTGCTGAATTCGCTGACTTTTCCGACGACGAAACAGAATGCTTCCATCGATTTGGTAATCGTAAATTAACGCCACACGTCAAAAGAACACATAGTAATGAAAGTTATAAAAAGTTTGAAAGTACGATGAATAGAAGAAATATTCTAAATACAAAGTTAAATAAATATATGGATTCGTACAAGCAAGCGCGCTTTAGTAAAGCTGAGAAGCGCCCTCAAGCGTCACAGATTGCTGCCGCTGTGCCGATGTTCGATCCGTCAGTACCTCCGCCAAATTTGGCGCAATATATGACTACTTATTACTATCAAGCAGGATCTTCTGATTATCCAGCAGGCATTGTTTATGATCCTGGAAGTAATAATAATTTTTTCATGAATAACTTTTTAAATCAGACAAATTCCGCTAGTTATTATAGCAGTCATCCGGGGCCGTCGCATCAATAGGGTTTTTTCGTTTGTAAATTTCCGCCATGTACAAGACTGTTGTTAAAAAAGAACGTTATTTGTAGAATGTTCAGTTGATTTGGGTTTATATCATGTATTATTTAAAAATTCCATTTTGTTTATTATTATGGTTTAATAAACGTTTGAAAGTATCCTTGTGTTGGCATCCCTTTCGCGCGGAACTTTCTCGCACGCCGACTGCGATGCTACGCACACGGCTAACTGCGATCGCGACGAAATGTCCCGCATTCTAGTTCTATTATCGCTAGGTAACCGCGAATGATCAGCTGTTCCACCTTCTAGTGAGTGATTTGCACGTTTTTTGAATTACAACCACGTGAACTGATTGACTATTTGAAGACGTGAGTTTTTTCCTCAACTTTTCAAATCCCGATGCGATTTTTCGCTAGATTAAGGTCACGGAAACGCAGATGACCTCTAAGACAGTTTTTCAATTTTTAAAATTGATTTTATTATATAATGAAGGCCGTCGTCTTTGTGCGCTTTGACCTTCTTTATTGTTTTTGTTTGGTCAAAACTGCGTTTGTTGTGACTTCTAAGTTTAGTAACTTTAGATTACGAATGAATCTTACGTTATTTTACAAACATTCAACAGGTTTTTAACATTCCTTTGTACAAGTTGATAACTCTATTTAGATATGCGAGAAATTTTAATTGACACTTTCTATCGCAAATTTATTATCAAACACCCCATTCAATGCTTGTAAACTGATGATTTCGGAAATTTATATCACCAATTATGTTAATTCAATAAAAATCTACAATTCAAAGTAGATGAAAATTTTCGGTAAAAACAGACACCTGTATGATAAGTCTCTTATATTATATCAGCGTCAAGTATTTTCAAACAAGTGCCTTTTTTAAGACCGGTTAATCGCGCGCAGTACAATTTTCATACTCGCGACGGATTTATGATTTCCAAATGCCAGTAAAAATATCACGATGTGAATTTCCGAAACCAAAATGTTTATGTTAAATTTAACCATAAAGTTTCTAATGGAAGATCGTTAATAGATTCTAATAATCTTCATCATTAATCCTTCGGAATTTTATTTTATAACTTTGTTCCTTATGAGGACATTGAAATAAATTTTACTTTCAAATATGTTCTGGAATCGCAAAACGACACACATATTGATTTGGAGATTTTCAAGTAGGTAAAAGAGACTTAAAATTCGAGGACAATTCGGTTCTGTTGCTTTTTTTGCATCTTCTATACAAACAACAAGAACGTGCTTAACAATGTTTTTTGAGTAAATACCCTGACACATTTATATCGCTTTCTTTCAGAAAATTCTGTTTTTCCAATAATAATTACAATAAACGAAAACTTCGGGCATTAACAAATGCAAATGTTTTTAGAATTTTTATCCTTGATAATTAAATTTTATTGTACTGAACGTAGGTGTTAGTAACACTTTAAAATAATTGAATAACGATAATTATAGTAAATACTTCACAATGTCACTATCGATAAAAAGTGGAACACTAAAAGGTTATACAAGGCAATTATTCTGATTTACGCAGACGAACGCTTTTAGCTTGGCTTTGTATTTAAAAAATTTCAGTCTTTTTCTATAGACACTTCTAATTTACGATCCCATTCAGTAATTAAGAAAAATAACACGACATTAATCCTAATATATTTGACTTTGATTGAATGAAATGAACATAGGTGGTTTAAAGAAATGTAATTTGCAATTCAAAAAGAAGATATTCGTCGCCACTATACCGCCTCCATCTTTCGCCCACCCGTATGAATGAAAACTGATAAATTTGTATACAAAATTTCAAGTAACGGTTATCCTTATTTTGATATTTTTTGCTGGTACTGTAAATTTCATTTTATGACAAATTAAAAAAAGCTGTGTCTCCACTTCCGGGATATATGAAGTTTAATTAATTCCGAGTAGCCAAACAATGACCCTTTCCTTTTTGTCGGTAGTCTCAGAACCACTTCCGATTTCCGCCAGAACAGCCCATCGGAAATGCATTTTAAATCTTGCCAAACGAAATCTTATCTTTTTCTTATTTTATAATCTGTGCGTTGCTCCGTTCCCAATCTTGGCATTCTAAAGAAATTCGTCCTAATAACTTTCCGGGATGGTTTGAATATTATAACTCTATCCATTTGACTTATGCATAATAGCCCATTTAATTTTTCATTTCATCGTGTCATAGATGTTGTACACTGTGTGCAATTCGTTGTATATAATGGGATATGACACAAGTAAAGCAATAAATAGTGTCGTTTTCGACATATTTATCGACGCTGTGGGGGGCAGCGTTAGCTGTAGCGGCGACGAGGGAGAGTCGATAAAATTAGACGAACCACACAACAATCACTCTAATTACGACCGGAAGGTGCGTTCTGAATTTAATCCAGCTCCGGACAATAATGCGACATAATTGAAAACAATAATTAATAAACAAAGTTGTTTACATGGAGAGTCCTTTCGAATATATTGATCACGCAATATAGTCATTCGGTTTGTCGTAAGGGAAGATTTTCCAACGATTCAAGTGGTTTCATGCGATCGTAAATTTCCAAACACTTCCAAATAATATCTGCATAAGCAACGTTATTCATAAAAAAAATAGGGCTTTAGCCCGAAATTGGTTAGAGAGGGGATAGAAAATGGGAGAAGGATGCACTTAACTGGAAAATTAAATTATATGCATTCCATTTAATTTAGGTTTCTGATATTTGTCACTAGTACAGAAACGCCACTTTTGTGGGTTTGCAATTTAGACTTTTGGAACACAAGACAACGATTTTTTTTACAAGAAACTGTCGACAAATTAAAAAATGATCTAATTTCTCAATGGACCTGTTAAGCGTTTTTTTCCTGATTGTTTCAAATGAATCTAGATTAAAAATGAAAAGATCCGTATTTTTTATTTTTATCCAAATCCTTTTCCAAATATGCAAAAAAATTTAAAAAGAGGCAGAAATAAATGGCCTCAATGAACAATAGGTTTTCGCGCCAACGGTGACGTATATAAACTCCACCAATAACCACAGACTATGTCCCAATAAGTTTCTTTGGTTACTGCTTGAAGCAATCTAATTAGCTTGGGTTTACTTCGGCAAAACCACTCGTTTGAATTTTTTTTAACTGGTAGTTTTTAAAAACGTTTATTTTGAAATATTGTACTTTTTTGTGGACACAAACTCATATGCACATACAGTCTTGATAAAAAATTTTTCACTGTACAGCTCCATTTTTTTTCCTGTGTGTATTTTACTAATTTCAGTTTCAAAATAATTGCTGGATTAGACCAATGACAGCCTTATTCCCTTTGTTTACCAAAAATCATCAAAAGGTATTTCATGCGTTTGTTAAATCCAAAAAATTGAAGTCAAATTGAGTAAAATATTGTAATTAATCATTTCAGAAAAAAAGGGCAAATAAGTAGACGTGAAATCATACATTTTATATGCGAAGCACTTTACCATAAATTATAATTGCAATTAAAATTAGAAAGTTTTTTATAGTTTAATAAATCATACACAATATTTACAATTTTGTGATGAAAATGTTATTTGGGTTTTATTTTTGATATTATTTGAGGAATATTATATTCTAGAAATACCTATTTTTATATGCAATTTCTTCTAAGTGATAAGCTAATTTCCGGAAATTATTTTGACCATCCTATGGACATCGTCTACACGTACATTGTATCAAATTACTCCTTTTATGACACAATCTAATTACTTTGTTACATCATAGTCATAACAAGATTTAATGGCTTCAAATATATTACGTCATCTTTTTCAAAAACAATTCTAATCATATTTATAATTATATTAACTTGAACACTGTTTAGTCTTGATTTGAATAAAGTAATTCAAGTTTTCACATTCTTGGTATCCACGAAATTGGCATCTGTGGGCGGATTTAAATTTATACAAGTTTCAAAATTTATAAAAAATAGATTACATTTTTAATGGCTTTCAAACCTTCTTTTATAGCAAATTGAATAATTAAAAAAATCTTATCTACGTTAATATTTTAGCGACTTGGAAATGAAAATCAAATTAAACAAAAATAAAACTGTTATTAGGGGATTATTATTTACTGTTTCAATTAGTGAACTTTTGAGAACATAATTCGTACACATAACGTGACTCAGTGACTAATAGTCATCTCGTAAAAATTCAAATTATAAGAAATACTTTGAAAACATAGCAAAAGTTATAAATTTAAATGAGAAAGTTAAAAGTAGAATTTCATAGTTTTAAAAACCATCATGAAGTTTAACAAGCGAACATAAAATTGATTTCATTGCAAAATAATTGTGACATTGGGATTTTTACGATTCCAATTTATGTCATGGATCAAATATAATATTTTCTAGAATTTTTATTTCTAGGATTTTTAGATAGTTTCTGATGTTTGCAGGATATTAATGTTATACGACCATTCATAAAAAGTTTGCAGTTTTATAGAATTACTGATTTTTGTTGGAAGTTAATTAAGCCAATTTGCTGAATATAAGATCTACCCAAGATATTAGTGTGTTATGAAATATTCGTCAAATATTGGCTCCAGAATTATGGCAAAACTAATTTTTTCTTTGATAGAAATATTTTTCCACCAAGATTGTTTCAAAAATACAAAAAATTGGTTTTAAAAACATATTTACAAAGGTTATTGAAATGTGTGAACTGCAGTGCTACAAACAAAAATGTCAAGATTAGAGAAAGATTATCCCAATTTATGGTATAAAAGAGCCTATATATATTTTCGGGTTTCTCAGTCGAAAGCATAGATTTTCAATTCCGATTCACAAATCCGGAATTGTCCGTGCTTGCTTTTAGGAAATGCATAGATTTCCTGTAAATTCATAAGGAAATCGATAAGCAAACCTTGGAGTATTCCATCGAAGGCGATAATAAATAGTGTACATTTTTTATCAAGTTTCTAAAACAAAAGTTCTATTTTTATCGATTTTGGGAGGATGTTGATTATTAAATTATTCAATCAATTTTCTTATCGTCCCGACCCCAAATAAGTTCTACACCACTGGTCTAATAAAATCCCTAACAATTTTGGTAGAGGTTTTGAAAATCCACCAAAGACGAATGCTCAGAAGAATTCTAATCATGTGATAAGCTTCGATTTCGCGAAGAGGAATGACCTTTGAGGCGAACGTGAACAAACTTGTCGAGGTTGGGAAATACGTGGAAATTGCAACGTAGCGAACGTGACAAAAAAGGGGCTGTGAAAAATTGCGTTTGCAGCCACATATTTGGTAGTCGGACGTCAAACAGAAGATAAGGAATAGGACGCAAACGACTGAAGAATAAATAAAAAGAGAAAACTCAAAAATTATATTCTATGAATTTTCCGCTTCTTCCACTTGTAATTAATTACAAACAAATCCATTGTTTTGCTCTTACTGAGTTTACAATTATTTGCCTAATCTGTCATTATTATTGAATTTTCTCATTATTACTAATCTTATCTCAGTATCATTTTTTGCTAACATTTTGTTAGATTTTATCGAGCTGTTATAACCGGTGCAGCAAAATCTTTCAAAACGTGACTTAACACCATATTGTTAAATAACAATAAACCATGTTTTAAAGTTTTTAAACATTTGTTAGTATGATGCGTACGAAGAAAGGCAGGAAAATAGCACCTCTAATCATTGGTGAGTGGTAAAAATGCTTCTTTTAACAAATCTTCTTTGATTACTTCCGGTTTTTTGACTCTTTCGTGACGTCGGAAACGGCGACGGTTGCTAAGGCAACCAGCTTGTGTACGGCGTCGCGATGCTTCCGCTTTTCCGCCACGTACTAACAATGAAATGTTAGCGCTATTGTCAAATGTGGCTATTATTGTTTGCTTGAATTGTTCTGAAGTGTAAATATTGGAAATGCCAAATGTTTGTTTTTCGTTCATCTACAGTGGAAAGGCAATATCCTCTCAGAGTACAATGTTTAATTGAATAAATTGTAAAACGCAGTTCAGTTGCAGTAGATTGGAAATAAAACACCGTGTTCATGTAATTCTCTGTCAAGCCATTGTCATGGATGTTTATTTTCATCTTTAAAGCTTTCACGCATTATCTAAATCAAAACAAAGCTTTTTTGTTGAAAGCTTTGGTGTATGCTAAATGACGTAAGACGACGATACGAACAGATGGTTGAAAGCTCTAAAAGATAACAGAGATTAGTTTTTGCTAATCTGTAATTGCTATAATTACAAACCACTAATTTATTCATTTTTTCATAAAACATACACTTGTAATTAGAAATTGATTAGATTCCAATTTATATTGAATTAATTACCAGTCATAAGACATGTTAATTTAATTCATGTTTTTGGCTGCAATGTAGCGGACGTTGCTATTATAACATGATTTAATTTCACCTTTCTATGTATCATTATGTAAGAGTTTTTATCATTAATAAAAATTCATAAATAAAATTATCGAGTTTTATGTGACCAACAATACAATGCCGATAAAATAGTCATCAACAAGTCTTTGCACATAAAGGAATTCACGTCAAGTTAGCATTATCACTTTGAGATGGCGCTACATACTTTTTCTTTTTAAATAAAAATAAACAGCGATTGTCATCCCGAGATTAATTTATTGCCTTCGACCCAGTAAAATTCAATTAACCTTTGGCTTATATCAGTGAAAATATAATTATGTATTATACGCATTTGAAATTTTACAACACAATCATTACATTACTGCTTTCGTTTGTTTTTTTGACAATCTGTCAAAGGCCGAAGATGATCATTCAAGAAGATGCGTGCGCGTTTATGGTTAAAAATTGCAGATTTTAATATATTCAAATACCGATGATATTGTTTAACGGATTCTACACTTTGCGGTGTCCTGTTTGAACCGTCTTCCTGTTGTTGTTTGCTGAATAATCGCTTCGGGGCTAACTTTGAGGTTATGTGGGAGAGTGTCAACATTTGTTTAAAGGTGGCAGATATGAATACACGCAGCTGTTTTGAATGATTCAAAGATTTTTATCGAATTGAAAAGATGTGGGACTGTTTTACCGATAGTTGGGGTAGATGACAACACGTCAGCGCTAAGTTTGAATTTGACGTTTAAGTGGCCTTGAAAAGACGGCGATAACATTATCAGTTACAATTAGATGGGTCTCATTAGTGTTGTGTTATCTAAATAGCGCATGTCGAAAAACGAGTGTTTGTTAAGTACTTAAGTTTTTTTCTTAATGGATGCAGACCCCATAGGGTGAGAATGGTGGAATGATAAGGCGATATCGTCGAGACAGAGTTCCTCGTAATGGATGGTGATTCTCTTGGGTAAGCATTGCGACAACTAATGGCGTAGGATCACCAAATCGGACAATGCTTGCGTCGAAGTGTCGTTTTTGTTTGTTTGGTCGTGGCGATGTCGACGACCGTTGCATACCGGTTACTATAACCCGACCTCACTCACTAACAGATTCCTATTTCGCTTGCCCGATTCGATGACTCGTTCTTTCAACTTCCTCAAAACTGTCAACGAATGATTGATGGAAAAAAACTCATCAGACTCTCTGACGCGGCTGAGGAAATGGCAACCCCACGTTGCCAAAGAGGGAGGACAGCCCTCGCAACTCCAGTTGAGTGTGTAATGTACGACCTTGAACGCTTTCGGCTTGGCAGTCTCCGGGCGCATTTGGCCCCTTGCCAGATGGCGAGACGCCTGTCCTCTTACTAACCCTTACGTGGCTCCCAAAGGGACATACAATAAAGTCAAATTCGCCAATCTTTTTGTCAATAACATGAGTTAGTATTTTCCAAAGGGACATTATCGTTAATTAGGTGTAAAATGAGTCGGCTTGGCAAGCCGAGATTTTAATTATAGTTGTTTTTAATTAAAACTAATTAGCAATTAATCTGGGTTATAATTCAACAAAATCTTGGGAGACCCTGATTTATAGCGCCAGTTCCTGTTGCTTATTAATGCCATTCTGACAGATAACAACGATGCATTTGAAAATTGTTTTTTCAAGTGTTTTGCAATGTTAACTTTCAACGCCAAGGATTGTAATTTCAACAATCATTTCATGAACACATTTTTCAAATGTTTGGCAGGTGTCCTTGCTAGTTTTTTTATGCATTTGTTTCGTTGGAAGGATTAAATTCTACATCTGAAGTTATCTAACGATGTATCTTCCAATAAAGTTTGGCCTAGACTTGGGTATTAAACCTAAGAACAATTGATGAATATTTTATTACCAACAATCACATGTCAATAATGTAAATAATGACAAGTTGAATTTTATTTTCTTGTTATATTACTGCCTTCTATCATTGCGAAATTTAATGCAGCCATTAAAATGTCGAGAATGAAATTCTAACAGCGTCATTAAAAATATATAACTTCCTGCATCGATAATTGTTAATTTTAACAAAACATGACACAAATTTTATTCTTTGACGTTAATTTGCGGCCTCGGCATTACTGAGTATTAATTAATAATTTATTTTAAATTCGGTTTTCAATTGAAGAGCGCATAAAATAATTTCAAATCAGAGAGAGGTAATTATGTTAAATAATTTATGCATTTCCTTTGAACATTTCTCCCTAACAGAAAAAATAAATATAAAATGACGAAGATCTTTTACTTATTATCTCTCTTTATCATAATTATAAACTTCGTTTAAATAACTTTGTTTGTGTATTACTTGTCAGAAAATTATGAGTTAGGAAACCCTTAGGAACATCAAACTAAACATTTACTTATTGAGTTCTTCCAAGAATTATTATTGTTTGACATAAAATTTATAGTAAATCATCTACTAAGATTTTTTCTTTCACTTCCTTTAAAAAATGTTCTTTGCATATTATCTGGTGGGTTCAGAAGATGCTTTTTAGATTTATGAATTGAATGGAGTATGGATGGAAGCAATCTATACAATAATATAAATATTTATTTGGCGAGTGACTCCTTTAATAAAATATTTTTCATAAATTTATCATTTTTCAAGCGTCATTTAAACGTAAATTAATGGTAATGATGTGGTTTTGTATTTTCACTTTTCCGTTCTGTTCTCTTTCAGAGCCGAACATCACCAGCAAGCTGGCTCTTCCGAGTGGTAGTGCTTCGCCCCCAGTCCTGTGGGCTTCTCGTCGAAAAACAGGTAAGTGTTATCCTTTGATAATATCCTTGTATTTTATAACAAAAAATTGGGTAATTTCCTCCGTCGCTGACTATCGCAATACGGAAAATTACCTCACGGTCACGGCGTCTCTGACGTCCGAATCGAGAAAGTCAGCCAATTTTTTTCTCCTGTGTCACCTCCCAAGAATGGTCACGGTTAGAAGAGCACATCTTGTCAAAGATGACAAGAGTTTAGTTTAATTTTACAGAGGGTGAATTTTCCAAACGATTTAATTTTTATAAGCGACTACAAAATATGAACAATGTAACATGTCGAAACACGTTTCATTCATAAAGGCAAACGTAGGTAGTAAGATACGTTGTATCAATGGAAATACACAAGTTGTATGTAGGTGGTCTGAGACGGACGATTGGCCACCCTGTGCATTCAATGGTCTTTTGCTAAAAAGGAAACGGAACGACCAGACGGATCTACAATTAAAAACATCCGTGACGTAACTGTAATCGACGCGAATTACACACGAACTGTTTCAGTGTAAACATGCGGGGGCGCCGTTTATGTCATTAGCGGAGGAAACTGGCAAAGGACGCTTTCTTAAACGGATGACAGTTTACCTACTCTTAAATTACGTTTCCGTTCATGGAACAAAAGCAATATTTTCAGATCTGCATCATTTTGGGAATTGAAATGAGAGGGAACAAAGAGATACAAAATTACTCAAAAGTTGCGAATAGTTTCGAGATGTTGGTAGGAAATGTTATGTACATTTTAATGAACCAACCGATGCCGAAAGTTGATAAAATGTTCCTAAATTTACATCAAGCTATGTTTTATTTATTCAAAAAATATAACAAAGATTATTTTTTTTTTTTGGCTTCGTGTTGTTACTGAAGACATTAACCTTGATCTTCAAATCCAATATCTAATCACAATTACATTTGGCTTTTATTTATCTTCAACAACAAACCCAGTTTTGTTTTTTTAAGTTGATTTTAACTGAAATTTGTGGTTAATAAGGTCCTGCATATCACGCCAAATAGTAGGTTGCATTTTACGACAGTTTGTGCTAGTTTTGTTAGACAACTGTGGCCAGTAGCAAAATAAAGTTCCAAGAAAAGTTATTTAACTTTCAACCCACGCTGAATTCAGGGGTAGTTCTTGGATGATATTATCTTATTGTCATTATTTTATTTATATTTTGTTGTTTCAGAAACTCGAATTCATTATTCTGTCTTTCTCTACTTCTATCGTCTTGTAGTTTTCCTTTGTGAAGAGTTAATATTTCTTTTAGAATTAATTTAATAATGCATAATCCGAAAACAAATCAGCGTAATGCTTACTCAAGTTTTTATTTTATTACAGTTTCTGAACGACCGTTTTTTGCTCCAACATCATTGTTTTTCTCTGGTGTACATTTTCACCCTTTGCAGAAATTTGTTTCCTGCTGTGATTCCCCCTTGGCGACGAATTACAGTAGAGTGGAACATTTTGCACTCGTGTTTTCATGGCTAAACACTTTTAGTCATTCGATGAACAACTTCATGCTGAGGTGTTTTTCCTCTGTTGGAATTTAAATAAAAGAGGACTTGAAATTTTCAAATAATCTAACGGAAGCTGGTATTTTTTGATCTTTTTTTTTATACATCAATCAAAGCATGGAAAGGTTCAGTCATTCTTGATAATTGTGGCTGAAGATAAATTTTATCGGAACCAAAATACTTAGGTTTGGACTGTCTCGTAATTATTATGTTGTGGAATTTGGTAAACATAATAGTTGATTTTTTTATCTGATATATTAGATTGGAATCAGTGAATTGGTTTAACATACAATTCGATTGAGGCAGATGTGTTTGATAACAATTTATAGTAAAGATCGTTTGTTTCTATTTTATTGAAACACTTCTTTGTATGTATGATTTTACGACCAAGGAAGGAAGCAATAAAATTTTCAAAATGCTTCTTTGTCTTTCACTCAATTATTGCATTTTAAAAGTCAAGGTTTATCAAAGCTTTTTATTTAATTAAAAAGTCTTACTTTTCTTTTGATGTAAATGGGTGTGTCTTCTTGGAATAAAGATGATTATACTATGCAAATTTGTCAATAAAATAATAAAAAAAAAACTGCACCATCGCTAATCAATAATCTTCCTTTCACTTTTATCTTCAACTTGATCACCTAAATCATTTGTTTTAACTCAGAATTTGAATAAATTTAAATAAATACGTAATATTTTTCAGAGAAAGTTATTTCTTTGTATTTTTTGAGACATCAATGCACTTTTTCGATTCTTCTTACTCTGATCTTCTACTTCCTGTAAGTTTCGCCCACTGTTTACGTCTGAAATTTCGACACGGCTACCAGATGGTAAACCGTCTGGACGCTACCGGATGTCGTGGGTATCTTCCGGGTCATGGGCGCGCCTCCGGTCGTGGGAACATTAAACATGTACACTCAGTCAATGTCCATCGATAAACATACGACCACACATCATTTACAAAAAGGAATATTGACAATAACTGTTCACATAGATGGAAATCATCCTTAGATCATTGAATTCCAATAGAATTAGTAGGGAAATTATAGATTTTGGAAGAATCTATAATTTTTTCCCCTTTTGTTTAAAAAAGGGGGGTAATTACCGAACAATTTGTTCACAATGTCAAAAAGTCGCTCTGAAATGTCGCCAAATGGGTCAAAGAGATCGCCAAGAAAGATAACTTATTATTCCTGAGGGTTTTCCGAAAGTTTCACGCGTATCAAAACAATTTTTCTTCTATTTTAATAAGGAACAACGTCCTATTATAAATCAAAAGGAACAACGTCCTTGGATAAATCATTCCTTTTTTATGCACATATGCAGATCTTATAACATTAATTATAAAATTACATTTAGACATTTTCCATTAAAATCCTTTTCTTAGGAAGTACATGCAATAACCTGCAGCTGTTAAATAATTCAATTTCGTCTAAGCTTTGAGGAATTCCTGCTGGGTATTGACGTGAATCCAGAGTATTTACAGTAGAATAATATTGCAGTATATTATTGAGGTGGACGGATTTTGAAATGAAAAATGAGGGTTGATGTTTTATTCTGGGATAGAAACGAGAGAGCAGAATTAATTTCTGTTTCATGAAAATTAAAATTTGTTCGGAATTAATAGAATTTTGTTGTAACTAATTGCGACATGAAAATAATAAAGTTTTTTGTGATTTTTCGCAATGCTGGTGTTTTAATCATATCCAAAGCTTTTTTAGCGTTTTTTTTTTCAAATAAAAATTTGTTTGAAGATATAGATACTAGCAAAAATTGAGGTTTAGGATTTTGTCTGTTCATAAAATTTTATGCAGAAGAGTAGGAAATGCAATTTTGTGTCATTTGATTCGCTTATTTCGTCAGTAACCCACTCGTAATATAAAATGAGACATTTTCTAAGAATTGCATAAAAGCTATTCAGTGCATTATAATAAGGTCATAATTAAATAATTGAATTTGATAAAGATTTTTTTCTGTTAGAAATTAATGAAGATTACAGGACGTAGTTTACATAGGCACTTAAATAAAAATTAGCAAAACCTCAATCGACTTTCAAGGAATTTTCTGTGTTTATTGTGAAATTTTATAATATCTCAGCTTCTGCGTTTTATTATATGCAAGTAGAATATTATATGTTTGTTACAATTTTTTGTCATATTTCTGTAGGTTAACTAGATTATAAAATTCGGTACATATTTACTGCAAAACATTAGTTTTTCGTACCTATCTTGATTATTCAAATGAGTCTATGAATAAAGCTGTAGAATTATGTAAATCTTACGTTCCAAATTTTACTATAATAAAGAATAATTTCATTGTTAAATTAAGTGTATAAAAATTGTGTCGAAGTTAAGCAACTCAAAGGGTCAACTACCTTACGAACATGAAACATAATTTCTGTTATTTTTCTTACTACTAAAGTTCGCATGTGTATCATTATAAATGGTATATTATTATTATTACTATATTTTGCTTCACGTTGTTTTCGAATTCTGTCTAGTTATAGTTCTTCTGCTTTTTAAATTTTATATTTATTGCAACTTATAATACCAGTCCTAATGAGAACTTTAAATTACTACTTATGAAAACAGTTATTTTTTAATGGAACAATTTTTCATTTAGGAATGCATACAACAGCTAATTTTTCAATGAATTAGATTCAAAATTCTTATAATTATTTTTTCTCCAATTTGATAATATAGCTCCTTCTTAATTTTCAAGGTTAAGGGAACTGATGCAATTCGAGTTACTCGTACGTAATGGTGAATAATTAGGAATGTTGATACAGTCGTTAGCTTCAGGGTCTACCTTACCCTTAAGTAAATTTAATATTTGTAAATAGAAAGCGTCTTTTTTATGTACAAATAAAAAATAATTAATGCCTTCCCGTCTTTACGCTAGTCGGATATTATTAGAAACGCAAATACCATTCGAATACCGCTTTCGCGTGTCTTTGTCAGGACATGAACGTATACTCTTTGATAAATGGATCGGTAAAGACAATAGTCTTTCTACTATTGTTCGCCAGCAAAGTTTTCGTCTGTTTGATAGAGAACAATGCTAAAAAAGGCGACGAATTAGAAGAGAGAACCACCTCGATTGCATGGACCTCCCCTTCCATATAGATAATTAATAAAAGATAAAAGCTTACTAAGGAACGATCCTTATAAAGCTAATTAAAGTTCGGACAAGGGCGTCCTTCGGCGGTGGCGACGTTGGTGAGTGTATCAGTCGAATCGCGTGCATCCATCGGAGGCGGTTGCCACCTTCAATGCGAAAGCTATGGTTCAAGTTCACGTCCAGTTCTTGTAAGTATTACAAGACGAATCGTGAAGAGTTATACAATTACATGAAGATTTTGGTTTCGCGAGTCATTAGAAAGTTCGTTTATTCGTGATGTTTTAAAGACTATCACCATCATCATGTGAAAGAAAAAAATTTTGCATTTGAAACAAGGTCGCGGGATTTTTCCTCTTTCTGGCGATTTCTCCGCTTCTTTTTTTTCCAAACGAAAAAATACAAAAGGATGATGGAAAAAATCTGGCGCCTACATTACGGTAAACACAATGAAGACTGCTGCAAATAATGCATGTTAATGTTGCTTTCGGTATTATTTATGTATGTACTTTTACAATAGAACTAAGCCCAGGAGCGTACTTGAGAGATTTTATTGTGAACACGAGGTGCTTATTATTGACTCTTAGCGTTGTGAGAATATAACTGAAGGATTCATTTTTAACGTCAAACGGTCCGTACGAATATTCACCAAACACTTTTAGATTGGAATTTTTTACGACGTTAAAAGCCTTGAAATATGAAGGATTTTTTGTTGGAAAGTAGACAAATAAATTCTGAAATTTTAACTGTCTTAAATTAAAAACTGCATGAGTGCATTATAATTCAAGGGTTTGAGAATAAAATTTTGAATTGTTTTCTTTTTTGTAGCAGCTATAATTCATTTCTTTCAAAGTGCAAGTTCATGTTTATTTTTCTTGTTGTATCGGTTCAAAATTGGTCAAAGTAATTATTATGCACATTGCTTTCGAACACTTTAATGTTTAATGTGTTAGATCGATTTTGATGAATGTGTGCTTTGCATTCTACCCTCAAAATAACAAACTACATTTTAATGAAAAGTCAATACGTTTTGGATGGTATAAATTTTCCACATCAGATAACTGGTCCTAAAATTATGTGTCAATAATTGAAGCGTTATTACATAATTTTTTTTTAAGTGAGGTTCTGTGGGAGTGCTTTTTCCTTTCACAAAAACATTGGATATCAAAAGTGTATTCGTATCTAAAGAACTGGGTCAGTTGAGAATCATCCCCCTAATCCGTACTTTACTTAAAACGAACTACACCCCGCGGCACTTTTCATCTCTGTTTTCGTTTTGTAAATCGGTCGCCATTAAAGCTTGAGTGGATAAAAAAAGGAGAAGTAGGTTGAGAGGAAAATAAAGGGAAATTTCGAATGTTTGTATAATCGAATTAAAACATAGAAACAATATTTGAATGTTTGTGTGAAGTGGCTTACAAAAACACTAACTTTGAAATTTGTTCATTGAAGTTTGTGCGAACAGGTTGAATATAAAATCAGTGTTATTGGGTTGATGAAGGGAGTTGTGGAATTCCCCAAAATGATAACTCGTTTTTCATAAAACAATCGATAAATTGAAAAAGTAAGTTAATTGTTCTATTTGAAAGTATTCATTTACTGTTTTTTGTTTAAGAGATTTGTTATCTATTTTTTAGGAATTAACAATAAATCTTCACAATATATTATTCCAATTTAATTTAATGGTTTTTATTCAGAATTGAAATATTTTTTATTATCTGCATTTGTTACTATGCTTTATATATATTTTTTATTTTGTGATACCAGTACTAAATAAACTAAAACAATAAAGGTTATCAAATCCTACTATAACTTGATTTCTGATACAACTCCTAAATGAAGTTTTCTGGAGGTGTGAATCGACTTGGAAAGAGTATTATAATATATCAAAATATCGAGAGTTGAGAAAGTTCTAGTTTCTTTCACCCGATTTAATCAATAAAAAGTTTACTTTATATTGTCAACTTTGAAAGTTTAGTTTACTTAATTTTTATTTAATAATTACGCCATAGTCTTTTTTCTTTAATTAAGGTTAATGATTTTTTTTCTCAGTTTTATCAATGAACGAAATTTTTGCGTCAAACTACTTTTTATATGTGATAATGTCATATTTGACGTTCATGGCTAAGTTGTTTGATACCACTTGTAATTTATTAGTTTATAAACAATTCCATTGTTACTTTCAAGTGGATCTTTTTCCCAAGATTTTTATTAAACATCAGGTGATACCAGGATGACTAATAGTTGAAATAAAAAAACACTAAGTACAAATTGTCTAAGTACGTTTTTGTTTTATTATTCCCATTTTTTATCCAACAGATGTACAGATAAAATTTAACAATAGCTACGTTTTTATAATAAAATGAATTTTCCACTTTTCAGAAAAAAATTGAAAAAAGCTTCTATTGACTATACCTAGCGTTCGCCATTAGTTTATTGAAAGTTGAAAAGACTGGAAATCGTTTTCAAATGTAAATAAGTTGTTTTTAAAAAAGTGAACTTTTAAAATTAATGTCAATACACTTCCGGGTTATTTGTATGTTTAGTAATACCAACGTATGAGCAAATATTTCTCTTTAATATTGTTGATACTACTGAAAATACAAAAATAGAGCTCCGTTATATTGAGTTGGAAAATGAATATGAATCCTATTGCTCCAAAAAGCAGTTGAAGTTTTATCCTTATTAGCAAGAAAGTGCCATTTCGTCAAACTCCCATTCAGTTTAGTTCTTTCAGTTTTTAATATTTCAGGAAATTAGTATTTACGTGCTTTAAGTTTAAATGTTATTTTATGAAATGATAAAAAAAATCAGATAAAAGGAATAGACAGGAGATGGGGTCATAAGTCATTATTCAGTCTTCTTATCTTTAAAGTACAACCTGATTTAGCAACATCTTATATTCTAATATTTCTTTACAAAAAATTTGCATAGTACTTGCTGTTTGATAATTCAATTTCATCGTAACTGCTATCCCTTAAAATTTCATCGAAATTTGCAAAAATCGTGTTTGTTAGTACGATTATTACATTATAAACTATTCCTTTCCGGTGCTGCTTCTAATCGTACCGGGGTATGAGCTGTTTTATTTTTATCCATTACTAGGATTAACTTTCAAGATGATGCTCGGCAGGAAAATGCTAAAGAAAGGCAATTTATCATAGACAAATCAAAATTCGCAAGCAAATCGACTAGATTTTTTTTCTGTTCGATGCCATCGCACCATTCCTTCAATTTACTTTTGTCGAGGACAACGTCAAAACAGTTAAGGTGCTTTTAAGCTGAAACATGTTAAAAGGTGAGTAATATATCTTCATGTTCAACAAAACACTCTTACCGCTTTTACTCTACATCATTCTAAAATAAGAGAAAATCTATGTAAAAATTATGTAAATAATAAACTCATTTCAATTTATAATTTAGCTCAAGTAGAAAACTAAAGCGTAGTGATAAATCTATCAATACTCGTAGCAGTACTATTTTCACAAGTCATTCAATGTGCAGAAAACGTCTTTTCTTCGAACTTGTCACCCCGGTTCGGCTACTAATCGTACGTCCCCTATATATGGAATGAATTTTTTTTATCATCTTGCCGTTTCCGCGATACGTTCGAATGCGTTCCGATCAACATCCTCCGGCATCTGCAAAAGGAGAAAGAGAAATAAATAAATAAAGAAAGACAAAACGTGTGTAGCGATATTTGCCATCGGCAAGGTCAGGATCGTGGCGCCACAACGAACCGTAAACGCCGTCCGTGGCGCAGGCACCAGCACGACATTACCACGAGAGTCTGCGGGCGAGTTATGCGGATTTCGTAACCGCCGCGCACTCCAATTACTGCCGTCGTAACCGATACGGTAATTAATATCTTCCGAAATAGCGACGCGTTTGCGTTGCCTTGTGGCGGTTTTTGGCAAAGGATGAGGATTAAGCGAGAAGAAAATAGAGGAAGCTTTCGTCTCTTCACAAAGGCCACAAGTTCCGTTATGTTATAAATAAAAAGTCGCAAGTAAATTGCTTTGAAGTAAAATTTGTAGATTGAGTTTTATTGTTGATTCGGTCCGATTATCCTTGAACGGTCTCTGTAGTACCTTTCCAGATAATCACTCATCATCAATATCCGGAGAAAAATGACTGTTCTGAAGTGCAATAATATCAAAATTCATCTTTTGGTGAACTGTACAGCAAGTCCCACGAGGTCTGAGAGCAAAGGTCGCTTCAATAAATCTCGCTTCGAACAAGTTTCCGATAATGAAAAGGCTAACCAATGGACTAGATTTCGATAGGGTTTTTTTTCCGGTTAATCGTTTTAAAAAAACTAAAGATGAAACAGATTCGGAGTTAATAATCTGGGCGTATGTTTATTTAATTGGATTCATACTGACAACCTTGGGTTATCTCATGTTTTGGTAAGTGAAGAGATAAATGTTGCTTGCAGTCAAGGTACAAAATTAAAACAAAGAAAAAACGTGGAAGCAAACATGTTCGAACAAGTAACTGGTGATGAGATGATGATACATCGTTTATTGCAACGTTCAGATGACAAGGTCGGTTACTAAACATTAAGTGTTGATAGGCTAAGAGGAATTTGGCAGAAAGCTGAAGAATTCAAATTTGTTTGTTGGTTTTAAGTTTCTTGATTGTGAATATTAACCGCAAAGAGAAATATTGCAACATTTCTAATTTCTTCTGATTAGTATCAGTTTCGCCATTTCTTTAAACTGAAATGTGATACTTGCGGTTGTCGGGACAAAATTTTTAGATTTTTTTTTTTCTTATATAAATATTTTCGATTACATTTACTGCACTTTAATCTGATCCTTCAATTCTAAATAATATTTTCGCTTAGTTGTTTTTCTGTTTATTTATTAATTATTATTTGTATTGATAAATAAACTTTCCATTTGATTTGTCAAAAGGACAAAAAATTTACACGTGCAGTTTAAAAAAATAAAATGCTGGATTCTGGTTCCAAGATTTTAATCAAGCAATTAAGCAATTTTTTTCCAAGTAAGTATGAAATGTTATAATAAAAGTCTTTTTTTTTTGTTTGTTTGACATTGGAATCAATTTTACAAATACCGTCTGCTCTTGGTGTAAATAATGAGGATAATGCACACCTGCCATTCCTGTTACGTTTGATTTGGCTATTCCTTGGAACGTAATTACATTTTTGTAGTCAGGTGTCGGTTTGTGTGTGTTAATTTTGATACCCTCAGGTATTTTCCGACTTTCTACATTTATATTTTCTTTCTTTTATGGATATCAGCTGCAACAAACATGTAACTAAATAATTAAAATCAAAAAATAATACAAAACTAGTTGTTTATTTTAAGGTTAATACACTGTTGACATTTTTGTAATTTTTTGAATATAGGAATCTATGTAAAATAATATTATCTAATTATATATAAATTGAAAATCAAGTTGCCGTTTCCTTGTCATTAATGTCACTGCCTACTAGATATTTGACAGAGATTAGCCAAATGTATGTTATTACGACTTATAATCAAGAATAATAATCAGTTTATGCTTTTTTATGTTAAATTAGAAATTTTGATATTTAGATGGTAAGATATTAAAAAAATGTCCTTGAATTAATTCAATAATACAAAAGCGAATAAAGAAAAAATGAATCAGATTGTAATTAATCTTGATATTAAAAAAGAATAGAACCTACATAGTTCTTATTTCTGACGTAGGATTCAATGACAGTATTCTTGTATATAGTTTAATAAAGATATTGAAGTAATTTACTGTTGGATTCTTGAAACTACGGTTATCAGAAGACATTATACATAATAAGGTTTCATTAAGCTCTTTTTTTTTCAGAAGCCATTTGATTTACACTTTAGTTGGCTATTTTAGGAATTGCTTATTCCAAAAATAAAATGACTATAAGAAGTATTGCGATTCTATAAGAAAGTATATTTTCCAAGAGAGTTTGTCTAACTAGTCCGAAAAATGCTTTACTGACATGGTATTTTATGACGAAATTTTTTTCCGAAATTGTCACTAAAGAATTCAAAATCGTCCTTAAAGTAACTGTCACCGTTTTAATGTTGAAAATGAAATAAAACCTAATAATATTTTCTTTATCAAGAGTTATCCTGTCCTTTAGGCTTGTGCTGTATCCAAGATTGAATAATGTGTTGTTGGTTGTCTACAATTACACAAATTTTGTTTTTTATTTTATTTTCAGTTATAATTTTCATGGTTTCAGAAAAAAACGTAATGTAAAAACTGAAGGCATACAGATTAATGATATTTTTACAATGTTGGCAGTAAAAGTCAATTCTCCTGTACAAATCTGTTTATAATCTGAAAGGTTGAAATGATCAAATGAAAACATTATTAAATTTAGTGTCAGCCCCATGTGCACTTGCGATTCATTGTTGCAGACTTGAAACTACTTTGTAGGCAGTGCATTGCCGCTTCATGAATAGAGGTGTTTTATTGTTGTAAGTTGAAAGAAGAAGTGGAAGCAGCAATATAAGGTTAAACAAGTGGTGATTATCGGGGAATAACCATAAAATTCGATTATCTTTTGTTGTCGAAGTTTAGTTATCAGAATCATGCTCGGCAATGTTCGTAACTTGTTGAGCGGTTTTCGTATGGTGCGTATGGTGTACGTCTGCGTTGGTACGTGTCGGACAAGCGGTGTATGGACGGTCGGTTCGCGCACTGCACCGCATTTATTTTCAGTTGTTTTGAAAGCGCGACGGAGTCAAGTTGGCCGCGACGACGACGTTGTTCGTGAACGCGCGAGCTAAGCAGGCCATGGTTTGAATCCGAGTCGCCGCACTGACATCACTCACAGTAGCCGATTTCGTGTGGAAAGTTTTGGAACGGAAAATGCGATTTCCGGTGTCATATCGTAAAATATACGTTTGAAAAAAAAAAATTGCATATTTTCCGTTTTTTTTTTCTTTTAAGTGCACTTTTATTGGATTTAAAAGTAGTGCGGTTGGGACTGTGACTGAACAGGGCGACAAGAACCTTGTGGATGGTAATATTTCTATCAAATTATTCACTATTGTAAGTCGACGGTTTGTGCGGCGTCTTGTTAGAATCTTAGAAATTTGCATAACTAATATACACATGGTCTTATCAAGTCGATAAGTCTTATCGCACTCTCGATCGTTGGGCTTTTGTTTTTGACGAATAAGTCGCCCTCTTGTGTTGATCATTGATAGCGAGTAAATACTCTTGTTTGATGTGCAATCCCGGATTTTTTTTTTCTTCGGATCCGGCAAACACGTGAACGATTTCCCGCGAACTTTCAGACAGTCAGCTGGAAATTTGCATTCGTAGATTAGTCAGCTTTTTTCTTTTCGTTGACTTGTTGAACTTTGATCTCAATCGAGGTCTAAAAATTCGGAAAAACTTTTTTTTCTTTCTCTGTCTTCGCATTTGATAACACAATTGGCGCCTTCTTTATCATTTTACGCAATGTTAACATAGTTTATCAATATAGCCTCGTACCGATCGAATATGAAAAATGCTAACATTTTAAACTCGTGAAGCGGATCGAATTTCCGTCGCGGTTATTTATCGAAGTGACGTCTGGGCGAATTTTCCGTCGATATGTTTGTTTGCTTTTCCAGATTTCGCGGCCTCGATATTGACATTGAATCTTGGACGGGATCCAGGGCTAAGGTCTGAAAAAAAAAGGTGTTGAAGTAGCCATTTGGTTTGAATTTTTAGAAGGTCTTTATCCTTCTGAAATCGGACGAGGTGGCTTGGAGAATTTCATTAGAGAAATTTATTGGATTTTTTTTCGCTCTCGAGGGAACTGGATGACATTGAAAAAATCCGTAAATGTCATCGGCATCGTGTCAAAGTGTTAATCGATGGAAATTTCACGAAACGAGATGAGCACATCTGGTAGACGCGAACGAAATTCCGGGGGGGAGGACAGAAGGCTAAGGAATTTGACTTAAATTGGGTTCAAAAATCTAACACATTTGGGTTCTGCCAAAATATTTGTATTTTACACAAACTTGTTTGCTGTTATTTGCGGCGTTGATTCCAAATTTCCTGTGAAGTGTGTATGGGGCTGTTCCAAGACTTATAATATTTGATAAATAAAATAATTCCTTATTTTTGATAATTTATTTAAGCTAGATTTTTGTCTTTCTAAATTGTCTAACAAAAGGAGCGATCCCGGTAGTCGAGGAATTAATTTAAAATTAAGGTGTACAAGATTTCTGGAAAATGATGAACAAAAATCGAAATACTAGTAAACAAACAAAATCATAAGCTTCAGAACAAGGTTGTTGCAAAAAAAACAAATACCTGCAAATTTAAATTCCTGGGTTCATTTGCACTTGGGATTCTGCATTGTCGCAATGAAAATGTTGCGAATTTAAATGCGATTCGATATACAACCTTGATTTTGCTTTCAGAAGTTTTGTATCCGATGAACTATTTATTTGGAGATCCCTGTATATGGGGTGTTCCATTGGCGCTTACCGATATCGTCCGGCCGTTGTCCTCCAATCGAGGCGATAAGACCTGATCGCGCATAACAAACTGATTTCTAATGGGCCATGTGATCGTCCTTCCTATATGCTGAGGGTCCGCTTTGAATAATTCATCGCCGAGACCCCTCGTCGCCCGAACCGTCGTCCACACTCTACAACTCTCGTTCGTTGATTGTCACTTAGATCCCGCGAGGAGATGAACCTGGAGAGTAGCACCCGTTCGTTGTGCAATCGTTGCAAATCAAAATCAAGACGGCGTCGTCAAACATCTTCGTTCAGAAGAAAAACCGGAAGAGGCTGAAAGTGCAGCTGTTCCGGAGCGACGGCGGCGGCGGTGGCGGTGTAACCGAGCCGACGTTGAGAAAGGATCAGTGGCCGTTGTCGAACAAACATCGAAAGCGAGAAGGCGTTCTGGGGAAAGTCAGCGGCGTAGCAGTGACGTTGAAACAGTGGTGGCGCGATGTGGGGCTGTGCCCCAGGGCAGCCACCGCGACGGTAGGCGGCCCCCTCACCGCCACGAGGCATCGCTGCTGTCACAATAAGAGGGGGTCCAATCGATCCATGGGACAGTCCTTCAGCATGTGTAAACTGAATCATTGCAGACATAAGAAAAGTAAGTAAAGAGAGATTAAAAAGATGTGAGATATTTCGTTCCCTCTTTTTTCATTCTATAGAAATGACGGATTTGACGTCACAATCGATTCGAAAAAACGTTTGTTATTTTTAGACTTTGGTCGTAAATTTACTGTTCTTAGTAATGAACGTATGGTTCAATTGTCCATCGCGACCTACTCGCGGAAAAACCTACGCTAAAATGAAATTTTACTTTTAAACGCCATTTCAAAAAATTGATTACTGTATTATTCTTGGACAGATGTGGGTTAACAACTTTTTTCTACAGAATTACATTTTCTCATAGAATATTTATTTCAACAAGTTTCCTTCTTTTCAGAACTGATCATTTGATTCTATTTAAGAATAGAGCTATGATTATTTACTACACAATTAGTTTTGCACTTGGGCCGCCGTGGAGATTTGCGAAATGATTTTTTTGTCACCATGTAACATGTATATTTTCTACTTGTTTGCAGAATTTGATTATAAATAAATAATGTATATTTTTGATGTATGTTTAGAATGTCGGTAGCTGATATTTAGGTCAAACCAACAAACAGTAAACATTGCGTGCTTTCCAAGATGCTCAGAAAGACAAGCCATTTTCTGGAATTTAACTTTTCCGATTGTTACATCATTATAGCGTGAAAAATAAACTATAAAATCTGTCTGAATATTGAAATTTATTTTTCACTATCGTCTATAAATATTTTCTCGAGTTACAAAGTAAGTTATGTTTCTAAAAGAATTCTAAACAATTTATTATACTGCAACATCATTTTTTGTTACGCCTTTTGTTTCCTATTAGATTGAATTGGGGAATTCGATTTCGATGTTTCAATATTTTATTTAGTTGTATTTCCTTATTCTTTCTTCTTTGGTGTCGGACATATTGAAGGAAATAAAAGCGATTAAATCAATGTCAGTGCTTTGCATAAATATCAAAGGATGGCAAGGCTGAAACGAGTTGCATATTTGATGGCATTAAAATATGGGATGAAATAGCTAGAAAATAATTAACTAAGTGGTAATATATAATTTAGTCTTTGTTTTCATAAAACAGCGATTTAATTCACATTCTTGAACAAAGCAGGACCTTTTATGATAACAGTTTTCTGAAGGAGATCTTGTTTAAACATTGCTTGTTTGCAAATGAAATTTACTACCGTCTTTTGAGAAAGTAATTTCAGTTTAGTTGGAATTTTCATTCTAATTAATATGGAACCTTTAATTGGCCGTTATCAACAAAAGTTGGCGAATAGAGTGAAAGCTTTTAACACTTATAAGAGTTACGAAATTTTCGATGACAATCAAAATGCAATTGAAACCATGGAATAAATTATTATCTTAAAAGCATCAAGAAAGTTTCGTGAGTGTTTATTTATTTAAATGTAAAAATTGTGGCAAAAACTTGATTTCTTTCTTACATTGGAATAACCTTAATTATAGAACTAAGTAGTAAGTTGTTACAAACCTCAATGACAGCTTTTATCATAAATTTCGAATGAATGTAAATTTTGCAACATTTTTTCTTCCATTGAGATAAGTGATGGCCGTTCAACGAGACGTAATTAAGTATTTCTAATCTCTAATGATTCAGAGAAAGATTTATAAAAAACTTGTGTAATATTGTGAATGAATAAAACTGTTTTTTGTTCATGATATTTACATCTAATTTAACTCATCATTTATTGTATCTATGTACCTACTTTTTTCATTGTATTAAATGTGGATAAATATTTATGAATGTAAACAAAACAATATATAATAGAGTAATTGCGTATCTACGCATCTTCAGAATAATTAAAAATTTTTATTCTTGAAATGTATCTCAGAAGATGAAATTTCCGAATGTCGTTCTGAATTTTTCCCAGGTCCATCGTCGTTTTCATGAATGAGGGGGGCCTGATTTATTTTTAAACAGTTACGTCGTATATCGTGTAGGCGTCGAAAATCTGCGCTTCTTTTCACCCTTAAAATCCACAGTCTCCGCTGACGAATTCGACTATGAAGGAAATCCGACCTACTTTCCACTTTCGAGGACTTTAACCCTCGTGTTTATTTTTAGATCAGAAAGTTTTCGTTTGGGATGTTTTTCGTTCTATTTTCGGAAAGACAAGAAGTGATGTGGAAGTTTGTTTGTTTTTTTTTGTATGTGTGTTTGCTATCAAGAGAGGGTTGAGGGTGTTAACCTTTTTTTGAAGATATTTTCCTTTTTTCCAATGGTTGAAGGACGGTAATGGATGAAGGAGGAGATAATAATCGGTCAATTTATCGGTTGCGGATGTGTGTAGACGCACGTGATTGTTGAGATGACGTTGATGGACGACGTTAATATTGTTCGTTGAGAAAATTTGTAATAAATCTTGATGGGGCGTGACGGGTGTTAATTGATCGCTAATGGGGTGAAAGAAGGGATCAACAAGAAAATATGAAGAGTTATGTTGATTTTTTTTCCAATGTTTATTATTCAGTTATATGCAACACATAATACACTTTACACACTTTTGCTTCCAACTAAATACTCCTGCTGGCTAATTAATTTATACAAAAGTAAAATATGTTAGTAGTACGTTATAAAATGGTTCAAAGTTTTAATAGACTTTCATTTTCGTTTCCTTTTTTTTTTTAATTTAGAAAATAATTCATTACTTACTGTTCTAGTCTGGGATGTAATTTTGCATTTCATCATTAATTTTTTGCTGGGATTATCAATGTTAATGTTGAACAGCATTATAATTTTTCATGATATCTTAGTTTTAATGAGAAAACTTTGGAAGTTTTTCGGTCTTGTAATTTCGCCAAAACTGAAATTTTTGAGTGGGCTGAAATTTTATTATATCTGAAAACCATCAGAAAAGTATATGAAAGAGTTATAAAACTACTTAACTACCTATTAAAATTTTGATAAAGCATTAACATTTAAATATGACGAGAAAAGTAGACGAATATACCATTTACTAAATTTGAACTTTATTTCGATAAATTTACATTATTAGCTCAAGGGATAAAAATAATTTATTATGGGAATACGTACACATGACGGTCTGATGATCCATAGCTGATGTTATTACATGTACTTTACAGCAGTATAGATTACAATAGCTTACATATGATTACTAAAACTGCGACCTAATAATGTAGAAGGTACACACATGCTATAGCGTGATCTGTTGATTGTTATCTATCACTGGCTTAACTTGACCTATAATGAAGAAGAAATAAAGAGGGGAGATTTCTGTTTTGATTTTTCCTGATTCCAATTGCTTTGAATTAATTCTATGTTATTACTTCAATTAACAATTATCTTTGATTTCGCAAGGTCGAAATTTCATCGAACTGATTTATGAACAAATTCTTCTTTTATTAATAAATTATAAGAACATGCTGATTATTTCTACGTAAATTACATATTATGGAATAAACAGTCATTCTAATAAATAATTTTGTCCTTTTGCCTTTTAGAATGTCGGAAGCTTTACTAAACTTTCTTTACTTCTTAATAACACAAACTTGTTCGTACAGTTTCTTAAATACCAAGAGAATAAAAGTTTTAATGCACTTCTTTTCTGTGGATTCGGATGGAATTGTAACTTTTGTTATAATGACAAGCCGAATTAAATTGGAGTTGCAGAAAATAAATAAATGATCTAAACTGAATTATACTTTTGGAACCACAAATCTTTTTACTGGTTATTGAAAAAAATGTGTGAAATATTTTTTCTAACACTGCAATAGGGGGAAATGAATGAGAAAGAATTCGAATTAATAACTTTTGATTATTCTCTGGTTTTTATGTTTATTACAAAATCGTGAATAGACTTTATAGCGGAAATTTGTGGTAGATGGAAAAAAGAGTGTCTTTAGAAGACTGTTCTGAATAGATATAAGAAATATATTGATGTTGGTAGGGTAATATAGAGCGGATTTGTAAATAATCCATGTGTTATTACAAAGTTTTATTAAAAAAGAATGGAAAAAATATTCAGTGTCGTAACCGTTATTATTTCATATTAGCTTTTTTTTTCTTTGTTTTATTTAATCCGGTGTTGGCATATATATTTTTTTTCTAAACAGCGTTCATTGTATTGAAGCAGTAGATTTTTTTAATATTTGAAAATTTCATATAATTGTTAAATTACAATATCACATTTTAAGTTTGACAGTTCTATCCGCTGTTTATTTTAAAACTGAGATGTTAACCAAAACTTATTTTCTTTCTGTTTTTTTTTCATTGACTTTTTAAACATTCCAGTTTTAGAAACTCGCATGAATCTACCAACAAATATTAGCTTTATTGATTTTCCATTTATTAATAAAATAAAAAACAAATCTCTATGGAATTAATTTTCCAACAGATAATTAATTTCTTTTGTTTGGTTTCAGGCTTGCATTTACGCAGTAGTGGCGACGACTGTCGGATGCCGGCAGAGGGGGGTGTCCCCGGCTCGGAGTCTGCACACCGAGATCGACTCCAAAGACAAAGTAACAATCATGCCAGTCATGGAGGTAGCCACTGTTACGATCCAGAATATGCACGGATGGAATCGTGGCTTGATGAACATCCTGATTTTGTTCAAGATTATTTTCTCAGGTTAGTGAAGTAGTTTTTAGCAGAAATGAAACCTTCAGGATTTTCTGAAAAGTTATTTTTAACATTTTCTCTTTTTATTTCTTATTTAATGGAAGCTAGCTTAAATACAATTTATAGTTTTTATCTTGAAAATATTTTTAAGTACTTATCACTTCCGGTTTCCTTTACAACACAGTCTTTCGATTTTGATAGTCATTAATTCATTTATTTCAATTCTTAATCAGGATGAAACGAGGAATTTTGGATTAAATTAGAATAAATATAGAGTAGAATAAATAAATGAAATAATTGGATTGAATGTTTTTGATGTATAATATCAATTCAAATTTGTGTAATTTGCTATGTAATAATTTTAACATTATGGTAACTCGAAATTGAATTTTTGCTTGAGTTAATTTGTTGATTAGAAATATTATTGAACAAAAGCTGCATTAACTGTGAATGCATTTTGTAACTATCAAATTGATAATATTGATTAATGTTATTTCTCTCTATTTCCTGTCATAAATAAAATTTGACAATAATTTGCAATTTTTTTCAGGCTAAAATCTAAAAAATAATCTGTTGGATTAAATGTGATCTGTTCAGTTCTGTACATATATGTATGTATTATGTATTTTTTCTATATTACAGTATTACAACAGACAAGTGTTTCAATTTCTTTGTTTATACATTTGATAATAATATTTTGTAAACATGAATTCTTGAGCTGATGATAGAGGAAGATTACTAATGTTTACAAACTCTATAAAATGTTTCCATTACTATACTTATGTTAACAGAGGATTTAAATTAATGTGTAATACAATTTCATTTCGTTGCAATTATTATTAAAGAAAGTCTGTTCAACATTATAACTTTTTTTTTCCATAGTTTGAAATAATAATTTCCATTTCAGTAAGTCATGCAATAAAATTTATGCAGAAATATTGCAAAGGCGCCATATAATAACATAGTAGAGTAATTACTGTTTTACGCTTTACAAATGAGTTTCATGTTAAGAGTAATTATTTGTTAAATATGTTACGTAACTATCTATTAATCGGAACAGGAGTTGTTAGATACGCTTAGAATAACCTTGCGTTAAATTGCTACGTTTTGAATGAATGAATTTTTTGACGTACGTTGATGTTTATAGACAGTTATCAGAAAAAAAAAGTTTTGAACTTTGAATTACGTCAAGTTTATTGCAATTAAAATTGAATGAAACAAAGAAGATTGAATTAAAATTTAATTGGTACTATTGATACTAAAAATTGGACGTTTATTGTTTTAGCGCCAAATTCAATTTATAAAACAGTTGTTTTATTAATTGATAGCAATGAAAGTAGGCGTTGATAATCACTGAGTGATTTTATAAGATGGAAATTCAAATTAGAATTTTATCGCTTCGAGTAATTCAGCCGTAATTGAATTCAGTTAATATCAATAGTCGTCAGCTGTTGGTTGTCTCACTCAATTAATCATCGTCTTGGTATTACAATATGTATAAAAGAAAACCTGGTTTGGGTAAATCCTGAAAAAATTATACATTTTTGCATATTTTTTTCTATAGATAAACAGCTGAATAAATTAATTGTGGGTAGAAAATTATAAACATACTTCTTTCGTAGAAATTGTTACTAAAAGTAAAATTTATTCAAAGACTGAATAAGTTGTCAATTTGGTTTGCTTTGAAAAATCAAATCAGTTTAAATTTTCAAACATTTCGTTGATTGTCGATAATCAGATTTGTGTAAATTCCGAGTGTTTTTCTTCATTCGGTTCATTCACCATACCAAGTTCTTTACCCTTCATTAGCACCTTCTTGTTCTATGTGTATGTACATACATTCCTTTAATTTACTTTTTTTGTACGCAAAACTTTCGTTGATAATTCCGCCGATTTATATATCTGCGAAAAGCACCACTTTCGCTGCCAGATTTTTGTTTCGAAATTTAGGCCGTGCGTACAAAAAAAAAGTGATTTATTTGAAAGGGATGTCGTCGTCGGGTCGACGTCCGTAATCAGTGACGTGCACGTTTCAATAACACCCAATCAATTTGCATATTATTTACATTGAATTTTCACGTGAAATATCGAATTTAAATTCCTCGTCACACGGTGTTATTAATCGAATTTTTTTCGTCGTAATTCTTACGCTTGTCCGTCGCTACGATCGATCGTTAGTAGGAGAGAAAAAATATATAAAAGTGGTAAGGGAGGGTTTCAGGCGACAAGTATGCAGGGTAGAAACTAAATTCCAATGAGGAAATGAGAACATTAGAAATTCATAAGATTCTGCAAGGTTTCTAACAATATTAATTATCTGTGTCAGGAAAAGTAGTGATAAATGGTTTTTCTTCTTTGCACGTGTAGGAAGGCCACTAGACAAGTGGTGGATTCGTGGTTGGTATCGCATGCGACGCCGACGTCGTCGAGCGTCGAATTGGCGTCGCCCACACATAACCAATCTAGAGCTGGATCGGGCGCCACTACTCCTGTGAGGAAGATCTCAGCACATGAATTCGAAAGGGGTGGACTTTTGAAACCGATGATTAGTACTATTGATGGCCAGCCGACGTTCCTCACAGGATCGGCAGAGAATCAAGTCACTGGAGGACCTAATAGTCCAACAGCTGGAAGAAGACAGAGACGGTCTAGACACGAGTTGAGGCATTTGGACGAAAAAGAATTAATTTTTGAATTGGTAAGTCAAAGTAATAAAAATAATCTCAACTATGTTGAAATTTTAACAAAACTTTTGTTTTTAATTTTTTTAAGATAAAGTTACAAAGTACAAGAAATATCTAATGTTAATTACAATTAACTCATTTTTTTATCAAAAGTAGTCAGGTTATTTTATTTACATATTTCATTCATTAAAAATAGAATTAACAGCCACAAATTATCGATGTACTTTCACAATGTTTTAACAACTTTTAAAAGCTCTGAAGATAGATTAGCCAAAGGAAAAGTTTAGATCAGACTTCAAACTTTGTAAATTAGGAGATTTCTGTAGCTAATGTAATTAAAATATTGATGAAATACAGATGTACTCTACTTTGGTGAAATTTAATTAATTCTATTTTGTCAACATTTAAATCTATTTTGGGATCTTTAGTTAATTTCTTGAAACACCGAAGCGTTTTTTTTTTTATTTGATACTAATAAGCAAAATTCACTTTAGTTCTGTTCAATTTCTCTATATATGAATCGTGTTCGTAAATTTGTACTCTTTTTTGTTCCTCTACAAGATATAAATTTGGATTTTTTTTTTTCGAAAGGAGCATTTTCATGGATGTTTAGCAGTAATCTCCTGTAAGAAAAATGTTTCAAGATTTATGCTATCATTTAGAGCGTCTAATATCCCGTTATTTATCGACTATGTTAAAAAAAAAGAACGTTAAATACTTCTTCAACTTAATCTTAACCGACGAAGCCCATTTTCTTGTAAAAACTATCATTCGTTCCACTCATCTCTAATTTTTTGCATGACGCGTTGCATTACGAAATTTCCTGCAAATGCCAATTGATCATTTTCCTTGTAAAACGCATGTGGGCAGTTGTTAAGACCAAATCAAGAGCTTTTGCAGAACGATAAATCTCAATGCAAATCAAGAGAGATAAATCAGTAAATCAGTCTTATATATTTTTAGAATGATTTAAATGGAAAACAAATAAATGGAATCGATTCTTTTTCAACATTTTTCAAATAGAATTGAGGCAATATTGAATATGTAGCTATACAGTAATAGACATTTTTTCAGATTTTCATGATAATTAAAAGCTTTTGGAATAGGATTTTCAAAGTTATTATATTATTTTTAATTGGACATGATCAACAAACTTTATTTCTATTTATCGGTAAATTTTTGCCAATATTCGAGTTTAATGAAATTTACATATCTTGTAAATAATTCTCAAATTATCACACAAATGGAATACTTCCAAGATTCGTAATTAAACTTAATTATTCCTGTAATGGCCAATTCCCTTTTAAAATTTTCATTCGACTGAAGAGAGTTTATTAATAACTCCTACGGATTGATCCTTATGAAAGATTGAATAGAATAAAAATGTTCAGAGAAGTTTATTTAAAAAAAAAATTGGAATTACATTCATCATTTGAGAAATATATATATTTTTTTTATAGGTGAAAGATATCTGCAACGAGTTGGAAGTACGTTCGTTGTGTCATAAAATCTTACAGAACGTTTCAACACTATTACATGCCGATCGGGGCTCCCTTTTTCTCGTTCAAGGCGAGAGAGGTGGCGGATGCACGCCGTTACCACCGGGGCAAACTCCTCGAGGCAGATGTCTTGTCTCTAAGCTATTTGATGTTTGTTCGCGAAGTACACTCAGCGAAATGGAAAAGAAAGAAGAGATTAGGATACCTTGGGGTACAGGAATTGTAGGATACGTAGCTGAAAGCGGAGAGCCAGTGAATATACCTGACGCTTACCAGGTGAGTTGATAAAATTTAAAGAAAATTTCAAGTCTGTTTATGAATGTCTATTGTCTTGATTTTTAAGACTTGAGTTGAAAGAAGAAAAATTGTAGGTGTTGAGTATTAAATCTTGTTAAAATAACGAGTATTTCGTAGGAAGATTTTTTTTTTGTAAATGATATCTGTCATATTGCAGTTGTGAAAAATTAATTTCGATATTGTTGACACTGGAATTGTAAACCCGGTTTTTTTTTATAATCTAGATATTTGCATATTTATAAAGCAGCACAAAATTGTTCATGGGATTGAAAGATATTGAGATTCATTTTATAGACAAAGAACTACAAAGCAGACAAAGGAGCTTGACATTTCATAAAAAATTGCATATTATATTTCTTTCACGTAATTTATTCAAATTACTAAGAGGCGCCGTTTAATTATAGTTCCTTTTTTATCAAAGGATTAGTTTTTCAAATGGAATAAACTGAGAAGAATAATAAATTAGTACATTGTTGTTTTATATAATTACAAAGAAACAAGTTTTATGTATTACAAGTATGATTTACGTCTTAATTGCCAATTGTAGCAGAGTTGATGAAAGATTTAATTGTGATGTGATTGATTCTAATTTCAATGTGATGGAATTATTTTCAGGATATAAATATGTAATCGTGAAAAATGGAAATGAGTTATGAGACAAGTTTTGGAAAAAATTACATTTCGTACGGCATACGCCAAATGAATGGAATTAACCATAATTAATTTGTGTATTTTTTTTACAAAAATGACGTATCTGTTTTTGTGACTTTATTTAAGGAAGGTAATTACTGAAAGAAATTATAGGAATTCAGATAAAAGACAAAATTAATTCTGCTTCGAAAATTAAATATTTACTTAGTTGCTGAAGCAGAAAATTGTCTTTTTTTACTATTTTTTGTATCCAAGAATATACATTTGCTTCGTACTTATCATAATTCGTGGAACAAAAATTATGATTTTTTTTTTCTCAATTGATGCTAATATTCAAATTTTAAGCAATTAGCTATAATTAGTAGGGTAATGGAAAACTTTACAGATAAGCTTATTTAGTCTGTCACCAAAAGTAACTAAAACATTTCAAACTTATTTTGAGCGAGCTTTAATTAAGAAAGTAATTTTTTAATGCTTAAAAATATCTAATTTATCTGATAAAATCAACAATTTGAGTAAAGTTATTACACAAAAGAAAAGGAGAAAGGTCAATTGGAATGGGATAGTTAATCGAATTGTTTTTTTTTTTTTTTGTATCGGTTACGCTGTTCCATAAGATTGTTAATTTTCGCCGACCCTTGCTAGTTTCTAAGGACAAACAATTCAAGTTTAAGATCACGTAACATCGTTAACACGTCCCCTTTAGCTTTTCGATTGAAATTTGTTAATACAACAATCTAGTGTCATCAACAAACTGATCACGAAGCAAAGTCATAAATTTCTATGTGGTTCGTTCATTAATTCTCCAACGACGACCACGCATCTTGAACTGTTAATTAAAACGTAATAGGAAGAATGAGAAAAAGCCTTCGTTGAGAATTGAGGTTATTATATAATTATTGTCTTACTGAAAGGGTGAAAATCGAACATCGACGACAATTCTCTTGAGGTTTTTGATAGATACGAAAGGACGAATAAAACAGAAAGCTTTGTTATTTATATACGTCGGGGAGCTTATACAACAATGTGACCAAAAATAAACGCTGTTATGATTTACGACTGCATACGAGTATAATATAAATGTACAAAAAGTTTTTAAATTGCACAAAATTACAAACTGGAGGCATTTTATGAATAGTAAGAAAGATAAATCGAAAAGCATGAGTCTCATGAACTTTCTACCACAAATAAAATCAGTTTGATTATATTGAACGTTGGATTGAAATTTGTTCAAGAAAATTTACATACGTATAAAGAGGTTTTTTAGGTAAGATTGGAATAATGAGAATCTTTGTATTCGTCTAAAACATTTTGAATAATTTTGCATTGCAAAGTTGCATCAGGTATAAGATTTTTGTTAAAAAAAAGAAACATTTAATTAAATTTGAATGTTTCACTTATTTTATAATTTAATTGAATTAATAATTGTTGATATTGTCACCAATAAGCGCGACTGTTGTTAACACATAGTAGAAGCAGTTGTCAGAACTCATCGTTTGCGGCTAACAGATGATATGGTGTTTTATATGCAAATAGGGAAATGGATATTATCGCACACTCTAACGTCAAAATGATAAGTTTATATTTCATTGTTGAAGCTCCGCTTTCAGTTGTTGTTGTTGACGGTGGCAACACCAAAAAATACGTTTATCTTAAAGTCGTGGATTAATGGGATGAGATTTAGGAAGATTGATGGTGATCAGTATTAGTAACGTTACCGTACAGTTTTTTTTTCTAATCGATCAAGTTAAGCACTTTGATTGATGTAAACAGAATAAATGATTTTTCTTCCAAGCTGTTTAATATACTTTTGATCTTTTCTAGAAATGATAGTTTTCATGAAATTTTTACAATTTGTTTTGGATTTTCCTAACGTAAGCCTTGTGATTTAACTTTCATAAGAAGTAGTTTCGGTTTATTGCAACAATAAACCTCACTTGCGCAAACTTCAATTTCTTCAACTGAAATTGAAGCTGTAACCTGAGCTATTAAAGTCGAACGGTTGTTGTTTGGCAGATGTCGTCATTATAACGTCCATCACCTTTCGTAGACTCTTTTTTAAGATTATAGAGAACAGATATACTAATTTGATACGATAATTTTGCTCTAAATAAGATTAATAAATTCGAATTATTCTTTGTTGCTATGTGATAGAATCCATTTCTAAACTGAGATTAAATTGAATCATGTAAACAGTTCCACGTTCATGACACAGTTTTTCATCTCGTTACTACAAATTGTTTCAACATCACGTTTCTACAACAAAGAAAAATAAAAACAAAATGTGTGAAGCAAAATCGTTTTATTTTTGCTATATCAGTTTGAAAAGCACTGCTTGTATAACAGTTTGTAACTTTAGATGAGTCTATGTGAATTGGCTTTATTTTTGCTGAATACGATTCAGTTTAGGAACTCAGAAAAAATTTTGTAGGATTTTTATTTTTATTAAATTCTGTAAGTGAAAGCTCATGTCAGATCTTCCCATTCTACTATGGTTAAAAAAAATGAAAAACTTTTCTCAAGTTGTTTTTATACATTTATCTCTTTTTTTTGTCTGGAAATAGTATTTTTTGCAACTGAAAAGGCGACAATTTTAAATGTCGCCATTATAAAACGAAAACGACGTCTTCGACATCACGACTATAAAGTAAATCTTCTCGTCAACGACGATTTTATTCAAATAGTGATCTTGCTACGAATCAGAATGGCATTTTAGGTTGGTACATATCTAAATATTTTTTCTTTTTTCTTTCTCTTTTTCGTTTCGTTCGTGATTTCATCGTTCCCGATATAAAGTGAGTCTAAAATAACAAAAAGAAGAGATAAATTAACGAAAAAGTACGTCGTTTATTTGGCAAAATACCAAAACATTCTCGTTTCCTGGGGCCGTTAATAAAAATATCGCACAGACACATACACGACTGGACAGTCTTTCGCTTCTGGCATGTCTACATCGCAGGAAAAGCGTGTATTTCGAGAAGTGAATTGATAGATTGAAAATTAATGGATACATTCATAACGATACAAAAATTCAGAAAGTCTAGACTTGAAATTTTCATATCGTCATTTTGTAACAATACTTTTAGTTTTATTTTTTGCTAAAATTGTTGAAAAATTATCTACTTTATTATTCAAATTGCTTCTAATAAATAATTTACCAAGGTTAGATGGTTGTTGAGGATTTAACATCATCGTTGATGTAACAACTTTTTTTCAGTTATGAGCCACTTGCACAGAACCATATTTTATATTTGTAATTTCAGCTATTTATTCTTTGAAGTCTATTTGCGACAGAGCATTTTTCTCACAGAAAACATTAACAAAAATTAATTGAATAGCTTACAGTTATATAAAAATTTTTTTGGAAGAATAAAAAGAATGAGCATTTTTGAAATTAGAAAGATTGTAACTTATCAAATGTAAAATTCATTTTGAACAACATAATGAGAATTCCTAGTGGTATGAATTCGGTCGAAATCATAGAATAACCTCTTCTATAAGTAATCTGCATTATCCAGCAAACGTCTTCATTGTTCGTTCCACCAACAAAGAGGCGCATTTTGTTTACAGCTTATGTAATCGTGCTTTAATTGCACGATCCGATCGGCGAACAAACGACCTATTATCACGGTTCTCATAAGCAATATCGTCTCCGTTTATGTCGAAAGAATTCTTCTTAATACAGCCATTAAGATATAAATTGTTGGAACGTGTCTCATCGATCACGTTCATTTAACGATGTTATGTTAACATTTAATCGACGTTTTATTTGCACGTTGCATCTTTGGGTGGTCGCTTATACAACCGAATACCACCCTCTAGGAACGAAAACATCAAAAATGCATTTTATATAATTTTATCCTTCCAACAATCTGTTATTCGTTTTTGTTGCAGGATGATCGGTTCAATCATGACATAGATGCCTTGACAGGATACAGGACGAAGACGTTACTATGTATGCCTATTAAGGACACAAATGGAGATGTCATTGGTGTAGCACAAGTAAGTAAAATCACAAATTCAAACAATTTAATTAAAATGTAAAAGCTTTTATTAAGACAAACTTGAAGCTTTTAATTAAAGGATTAAACAGAAAAATATTATAATGACGTACTGTTTGTTAATTAAATAACTTTGGTGCTTTGTAATTGATAATGTTTCATTAAAATCATTGAGATACGATCGACATTGCGTGGTTATGAAAAATTAGAAAGTCAAAGAATGGAAAAATTTATGATTAAACTCAACATTTCCTCTTATCATAACTAAAAATGTTGATTACCAACAGACGTGGATAAATATCAACTATTTTAACTAGCTTGGGAAAAAGCTACAGTTTGTTTACCTTCCCATAAACAAACAAAAACAGTGATTTATGAAACCGGAAGTAAACACAAAAAAAATAGCAATTTTTTACTATATTTAGAATGAAATTATAAAAAGGACATGATCCAAAAAAAAACAAATGTAACGGAATATATGAAATTTGCAGATTGTTGACATCTAATTTACAAATGTAACACATTGCGATATCCTATTTTTTTTCTTAAGTTTTTATTTCAGGCAAAAAATTTAATGACTCACCAAATTCATTTCGTCATTGTATTTAGAAGAATCGTCACGGCAATGACTAGGATCGATGCCAAATTGTTTTAAAATGATTACGCCATCAACGTGCGTGTAAAAAAAAGTCAGAACAAAAACCAACGGTGTTTTAAGAATAACAGTATTGATTTATTAATTAATTGGAGTATTTTATATAAGATTGCTTGCCATGTTTATGAATGACATTCGATGAGTATAAGATACGGCTAGATGCGATAAAAATTAATATCGATATAATAGTGTACCGTAAAAAATGCAATAAACAAGAATATTACTCTTGTTGATATGAGAACTTCCTTGTATTAAAAGTTGTAGAGTACAAGGTTGGGTACAGTAATGTAAAATTCCGATGTTTAATCTCTTTGTGAAGTTTGCGGTTAGTAAAATATCACATTTAAATATAAATAACCCAATTTTATTTAATGTGGATTTAATTTGTCATCAAGACACGAGCTTTCGATATTGTGAAATCAAATCTCATCTGTAATTTACTTGAAGTTATTATTAAATTAATTACTATAGTCAAGTCTTGGCAAGACATTTCTGATGCATTTGTCAAGGATTTATCATCTGATTTATTTATAATATGTGTTTGTATTATTTTTTTGTTGTTTGATGCACTGAAGCAATAATGCTATATGAATTTGTAAAAATAGAAAATTTTCGATTTTGTGACGTCTACAAGCGTTGGTATTCTGGCAAATGGCTTGTAACAAATCATTTCCAAGGTCTGGCAGATTATTGGTTTTAAATTTATTGGCACTTAACCATTGCATCGATTACACAAAAGCAGCATAAAGTGGGTTCCAAATTCACTGATTCTAATAAATTTCTCGAGATTTTTTTTTAATACAAAAAATCGTTTATTGGAATTTAGAGATAACAATTTTTTACTTAATTTTCCTGTTATTTTAATGAATAAATTTACATAATTGATAATGCTTTAACATATGATGGAAAAAAGTACACAAAAAGTGCATTATATGTTTTGTTTGTTGTTTGTGTTATTTTTTCATTTGGTAAACACATTCATCTGGAAAGCTGCAATAAAATATCTAAAACTAAGTGATCTACCTAGTTAGATGTTTAGTTTATTTTATTTATGAATAAATTTATTTAATCCCATGAAATATTCCGTTATTCTAATATTTAATAAGAGCAATAAAAACATGGCAAATGAAGTACAACGAAGAGTATCGATTAATTCGTTTTGTCTTGAATAAATTGTTGTTTCTGCAAATATGAAGTTAACATTTTGCTTAATGATTTTCGGCACGTCCCTCATTGCCACGATAAATATAATTTTTTTTCACCTTGCCTGCTCCGTAGGCGTTTTGGCTTACAATCTTTAATTTTTTCGGTAATGATGCATTTTCAACAACACCACATGATTTGTGTTTTTCCTTCTAGGTAATAAACAAAGTGGGCGATCAGCCATTCACCAAACTTGATGAAGAAGTCTTTGCTAGTTATCTTCAATTTTGTGGTATTGGTCTTCGTAATGCCCATTTATATGAAAAATCTCAATTGGAAGTGAAACGCAATCAAGTACTTTTGGATTTAGCTCGGATGATATTTGAAGAGCAAAGTACGATAGAACATGTTGTATATAGGATACTAACGCACACGCAGAGTCTGATACAGTGCCAGAGAGTACAGGTAAGGTTTTTTTTTGAATCTTTAATAGTAACAAACAGAAAATAATTGCCTTATCTCGACGCGCGATAGTAGCGCCGCGACCATCGACGTTGCTTTCGTTGCCGCGTGTTTAAACATAATATGTCTCTGGAGGACTGCTATCAATTACGTCAACGTCACTTTAATGACAATTAATCGACGGCGGCTCGAAAGGGAACGGGTGGAACGGGAGGAACTCAGTTGAATTATTGAAAGGGGACATTTAAATAACAGGGAACGGTTAGATTGGACCTTTTGTTGGCTAAGGCGTGGCGAAAAGTTTTGGAAATTGGCGCTACGAAAACGAGGAAAGTAACTCAAACTGTACCGAGCTTGGAAGTTGAAAAAAAAGTCTTATCTACTCAAAATTAATAAATTTAACACATATTTGTTGCTTCAGAATTTTGAATGAGTTTCTTGAGTTTTTTCCAAAAATTTATGTATCACAGAAAATACTTATGATAAATATCAAGAGCACATCATTAAATTTCTCTCTGTATGAACTTGACTGTTATTCTAAGATTATTATAACTGTCCTAGTAAGAACATAAGAGGTTTGAAATTGTCTGTTACGCTGCAAGAGCTTAATATCTAAACATTTAACGATTTTCTGTCAGATTTCACAGAACTGAAGTAAGAAAGTTTGAATTTTTTCTGGGTTTCTAAACTATTGAAAATGACTCTCAAAGTGTCGTAATTTAAATGGATGACTCTAGATAGAAGGAAATTCTAAAAGTTGCTTTTTGTAATCTTTAGTTGCTTTTATAGTAGATTTTTTGTAGGTAATCCTGGTAAATATCAAAGATCAGACATGAAATGCATTTCAGCTGTTATAATGTGGAGCATATTCCAGAAAGAGTTATGACAAATAGCTGCACATTTCTTGACAAATATTCAATTTTTTTGTCGTAGCATTGCTACTGTGAAAATAAGTAGTCTATATTTGCAACGAAGCAACCTTTTTTTCCAGTCGATTTCTCACTAAATCTGTGATTGATACACTTATTTTTCTTAGGTTCTTCTCGTTCATCAAGGCTCAAAAATCAGTTTCTCTCGAGTGTTTGACTTCGAAGCGACAGATTTGAACGGCGAAGAAGGAGAGTCTCGAACTAGTCCTTTTGAAAGTCGGTTTCCTATCAATGTAGGAATTACAGGATACGTTGCAACTACAGGAGAGGTAAATATCGTAATTCTAACATTTGTGTATATTTTTTGTTTTTTCTTAAATAGACTGTGAACATCCCAGTGGCTGAGGAAGACGAACGATTCGATCCTAGCGTCGATGAAGGAACAAACTTCAAGCACAAAACAATCCTTTGTATGCCTATCAAGAATTCCACGGGTCAAATAATCGGTGTTATTCAATTGATTAATAAATTCAACGATTTGCCTTTTACTAAAAACGATGAGAATTTTGTGGAAGCTTTTGCGATTTTCTGCGGTATGGGTATACATAATACGCACATGTATGAAAAGGCTGTAGTAGCAATTGCGAAACAGAGTGTAACGTTAGAAGTGTTATCGTATCATGCTACAGCTAGTATAGAAGATGCACAAAAGCTTAGGGTTAGTTAAACTTTTTCAATAGGAATTTAAATAATAAAACGATGACTTTACAGAGTTTACGGGTACCATCAGCGGCGCATTTTAGATTACACGATTTTGCTTTTGATGATATCAATATGAGTGATGATGAAACTCTTACTGTAAGTATAAAAATTTTAATTTTATTGAAAATTGTATATTTATTTTAATTTCAAATTAACAGGCCTGTATTAGAATGTTCCTTGATTTGGATCTAGTCGAACGCTTTCATATGGATTATGAAATATTGTGTAGGTGGTTACTATCCGTTAAAAAGAATTATAGAAATGTCACTTATCACAATTGGCGGCATGCTTTCAACGTCGCACAAATGATGTTTTCCATTTTGACGGTGAGTACCTACAATGTTTTTCGATATTTTCAGATAAACAAAAATAATTGTATTCATATTATCGGTATTGATATGCAATTCCCAAAGAACTAAAAGTATCAACAAATGAAGCAATCAACGATTTCAAATTTTTTCAATCATTCGCCAAATTTTTCCATAAAGTGATTGTCACAATCAACCACCACTTGCATGATTTTTTTATTAGCCTTTTTCTTGAGGAGTTTTCCATCATTTTTTGTAAATTTTAAGTCAAGTAAGATAATGCGATGTCTTATTGTCATTTTAATTAAACAACAATTTTTGTGATGTTTACCGATAAAACTTGATTTATTCAAACTTGATGGTTTTATAATTTTAACAATCAAGTCATAATCACACTGGACCACTATTTTGATTAAACCGAACAATTTAGCAAATGTATACAAACCATTATTTTATGACAATGAAATATTTGAACTTTATATCATTTGGTTGTATTTGTCTGATGTGTGATAACGTAACTTCATTAAAATTATGTCACATGTCGCAGTATTTGATACATCATTACATTTAAAATGTATAAAGGTCGATAATGGAACTGTTGCCGTGCGGTTGGAATGAGTTCAAAGGAATTTCGTGTAGAATTTGTTTGGTTAATTCAATTTACTATTTAGTAATAGTTTATAATTTAGGGAAGTTACATTTTTGAATAAATTACTACAGTTTCAACAATTAGTTTTAATTGTACAAAATCTGTGAGAGTTTTATTATACTATAAAATATAGAGGAATAAAGATGAGTTTGGATTGCATATTAATTTAGGAAGTTGCGATTACTGTTAAATTCTGCTAGAGATAACGTGCTCAGTAGATAATCTTGTAGGAAAACTTTGTAATTTAATTAGTGATCAGCTAATTTCAATACGCAATTCAATTCAAGCTTTTTTCTTCCATTAATTAATTGTTTGCAGATGAGTTTCTCAAGTTTTCAATTCTTTTATTAAAATAAAAGTTGTTTTGAAAAGTTATCAAGAATAACAAAAGCGGAATTAATTAGTTTAAAAAACCAAAAACGATTGTTTAATTATTCTATGATTACAAAAAGTCCTAAAATAATGTTGATGTTGTAGAGGAAATTCGTCAAAATAGAATAAACTGAAATGTCATTTTAACGATTTTACATTTAGAACAGTCTAAATATGAAATAGACATAACATTGCGCTGTTTTGTGTCTTGCTTTTTTTTTTCAAATTATTTTCTTGCAAATCTAATAGAATCAAAATCTTTCTCAATTCAATTTCCGATTAAATAGATAAAAGCAGACTAAACTCGGTTAATACTTTAATATAATTATAAAACAGAACGGAAGACTACCAAGAAATGCTAGGAATATTTTGCTGGAAGCGGCCACGTGCGTTCAAAGATGAAGACGTTCCAAAATAGATTTCCGTTCCAACTTTTGAAATCAAAGAAATTAAATTTAAGTTTTCAATTTTTTATTGAAAAAATTTCAATATAGTTTGATTAACAGATTTATTTCGATTTGGTAGTTGATGATTGACTAAATAATGACTAGATGGAGTTTCACAAAACAAACAAATATAAAAAAGAAATATGTGAAGCAAAATAAATGAGTACCTAGATCAATACTGCAGACAAAAATTCTATTTTTAACATTATTTCGCTTTTCGTTGGATATTACATAATGTTTTTTGCGCTGTTACATGATGAATTCTTCTTAATCAAATTTGTTCTTTCGTTTAGACAACCCAGTGGTGGAAGATTTTCGGCGAGATTGAGTGTTTAGCCCTGATGATAGCTTGTCTCTGCCATGATTTGGATCATCGTGGTACGAACAATTCGTTTCAGATTAAAGCCTCATCGCCGTTAGCTCAGCTGTATTCGACATCAACAATGGAACATCATCATTTCGATCAATGTATAATGATCCTCAATTCGCCCGGAAATCAACTACTATCGAGTATATCATCGGAAGAGTATTCGAGAGTTATACGTGTTCTTGAAGAGGCTATTCTGTCAACAGATCTCGCTGTTTATTTTCGAAAAAGAGGAGCTTTCTTTAATGTCATCAGAGATAATCCATGTTGGAGTTTGGACGAACATAGAGAATTATTAAGAGCAATGTTGATGACAGTTTGTGATTTAGCAGCAATTACTAAACCATGGGAGGTCGAGAAAAGAGTAGCTGAATTGGTTTCGTCCGAATTTTTCGAACAGGGAGATATTGAAAGGCAAGAACTCAACATAACTCCTATTGTAAGTAAAAAAGTTGTATTTTTATCACTTGAGACTGAAATAGAAATTTTCATTTGTAAGCTGACGGCGATTTTCAAATTTAATTAAGTGATTCTTATTATCCATAATGCGTATCGTAAGAAACGTGGGTTTAATTAAAATCTACAATTCCAAGTAGATAAAAGTAACCTTTCTGCTTATCTTATTTCCTAAAGCTCAAAGGTATCAATCTTCATTGAATTGCGTTATATAAGTAACATTTCTCTGAATAATTTTACATATTAAAAATGTTCACATTGGGATCGTATTGAAAATTGTTATTAATAATAATTAGCATATTCATTAGCAATATTATTACATGATGCTTGGAAAAATATTTTATGATTACATCATTTTCAATATTTATTATAAAAAAAATGAAAGTTTGCATAATCTATGCTTCAAATTTTGTCCTAATAGATGATAAATTAGAAAATATTAAAGGAAACTATGATTTTATAATGTTGAGAGTATTAATAGAATTTTTTTTTGTAGGATATAATGAACAGGGAAAAAGAGGACCAATTACCTTTAATGCAAGTAGGTTTCATCGATTCGATTTGTCTACCAATTTATGAGGTGAGTTAATCATTTTGAGAATAGGAGTCGAAATGGTTCAACTCGGCATTTTTTCAGGCTTTTGCGCGGCTATCGCCTCAGCTGGAGCCTTTAGTGGAGGGTGTGAAAAACAATAGAGTGAAGTGGCTTGAAATAGCAGCAGCACAAAGTCTCATCCCTCCAGAGGAATGCGTACGCGATTCTAACGATAACCTCTCCAAACCCAATACACCCGAATCGAATCCTAACGCGTCCCAAATTACCGATTAGTATAAATAATGTAGTTACTGTAAATATTGTAATTCCTGAGACTATTTATTGTTCTAGTTTATAATTTTAAAGACTTAAAGGACACTGACGACCATAATTTTTCGAGCTACAATTGTAAAAAAATTAAAAAAGTGTTAATTTATTTTTTTAAAGTATTGTCTGAAAAAAAAAAATTTGTGGCTCTAAAATCAACGCTCCTTTGTATTTTGTAGTGGTTATTAATTTATTATTTATATTCGAGAAAAATATTTTTTAATTTATCTGTGAGTATTGTTTGTTTAGGTTTAAGAAAGCTCTCTTTTGTAAGTTTTTAGATTAGATACAGTTTTTTTTAGTAGTCACTTTTTGTGATATTTTTAGTGGACTCTACAAAATTTATCCTTAGTAGAGAACCGTATTTTAATATGGTATTACAATTAAAATGGAGAAAGTAAAAAAATCTATGCCAAAGTGTATTTTTTAAACAAATTTTTACTAATTAAGTTGAAGCAATTAATTCCGTAGTGTGTTGTCAAAACTTGATTTATTGTTGTGTTTCGATTTGTTTTCAAACTTTCTGTTTATAATTATAAGTGTACATTCAGTGTAAAGAATTATAACAATAATAAATTAAAGTAACATGTATTTACCAAAAAATTTCTGTTTAATAAACACCTCTTTTTACAAAAGTCAAACGCTTTTTAACATCAGCAAAAATGACGCTCTTTGTAATACAAACTCAGTGACTTCAAATTTTGTTCATAATTTTTTATAGTTGCAACATTCTAATTAGTTAAAACTTTCTATAAAGACAGTTTTTCTTTAAACAGACTGTTAAGTTTTTCTTGTGAGGCTGGTCTAGGAACATGAATAAACAAAAAGAAAACTCCATTTCCAACAAGGGCTACATCTTGTTCGAATTTGGTTTTTGTTTTTGATTGTTTTTCACTAATTGAAAGAAAAAAAAAACCAACCAAGATTTCTTTAGTTTTGTTTGAGACTGATTTATATTTCATATTGGATTTTTTCGAAAATTCTTTTAATTTTTCAATTCGTAATATTTATTAGATTTTTTTATTCTTTGTATTTGTCAAATTTTTAAATGTTCCAAATGTTTCAGATTTTTTTGATTTCTTATATTTTTATATAATCTAGATTTTCAGTAATGTTCCCAAAAATCTTAAAATTTTCTTTTTGATATTTTCCCGAATTTTTTGGAGGGTTAAGGTCAAAAATACAAAACAACTGTTTCCACTAATTGAACTTGAGTTTCAAAACACGTCAAAACTATTTGAGCGGGAAAAAAAAATTGGAAACAGAAACTTATACCAACTAACTAATTAACTATATGTCGTTACATGCATTTGAATTGCACTTTGACTTCAAGTGCATTTATCAATTTGAGTTGTTATTATTTTGTTACTCATTCTATATAATAAATATTCTATAACGAACAAAAGTATTCGGTTCCTTCAATTTCGTTATAGAGGGTTTTGACTATTTGAAAAAACTGTTGAAAATGTCAGAACATACAACTTGAAATCATTACTTTTCAAAAAAACAATCACTCAGTAACTAAAAATATGTAAGTCTATGATATACATACAAAAATCAAGAAATGCTATGAGTTTTTTTAGAACGTCTGCTATATTCAACAGAAGAAATTCCATTTTTTGTCGTCATCTTTGTTGATGTCTCACTCTAATCTCGATAATTCTCAACAAGCCAGACTCATATTTGCTAAAATATTTACTTTGCATTATCAGACGTTCGTCCTTAATGATTTAGCAGTTTTATAACAATATAAAAACATAACAATCACACGATAGTACAATAGTACAATTTCTTTTATCCTAAATTAAATATATCATAAGCATGATTTTCGAATCGTTTTTTTCAAATTTTTTGGCAGTAATTGTGGCTTTTACTGCCATTGTTATCAGTTACTTTAAATGGGCTTATGGTTATTGGTCGCGAAAGAATTTACCATATCTGGAACCCAGCTTTCCTTTTGGTAATATGGACAACTCTATAAACCGTAAGGTGAGTTTTGGTCTCCATATAAAGAAACTTTATGATGAGATGCGAAAACGAAATTGGAAACATGGAGGGATTTACTCCAATTGTTCTCCTATTTATATGGTATTAGATTTAGATTATGTCAAGAATATTACCACAAAACACTTTAACTATTTTGTTGACCGAGGATTATATTATAACGAAAAAGATGATCCATTAAGCGCCCATCTCTTTGCTATTGGTGGTGTTAAATGGAGAAATCTACGAACTAAATTAACCCCGACTTTCACTTCTGGTAAAATGAAGACAATGTTTCAAACGTTAGTCGACTGCGAAACACAGCTTTTGGAAAAAGTTCAATCAGACTGTAAAAATAATGTCGCTATTGATATTAAAGAAGTTTTGGGATGCTTTACCACTAATATTATTGGTTCTTGTGCTTTTGGACTTGAACTTAACACTTTTGAGCAAAAAAATTCACCGTTTCGGGAACATGGAAAAAAGATTTTTGTAACGACAACACGGAGAAATTTAGCTCGCACGTTTGCAAATTTTTTCCCCAATTTGGCTCTCAAACTTGGAGTTACTTTAATTCCAAAAGAAACTTCCGATTTTTTTATGAAAGTCGTAAATGATACTGTTAGTTACAGAGAAAAGAATAATATCTCGCGTAAAGACTTTTTACAATTATTGATTGATCTTAAAAATAACCCTGAAGCACAAGAAGACGGTTACAAACACGATGGCAAAAGTTTAACAATGGATGAAGTTGCAGCACAATGTTTTGTTTTCTTTTTAGCTGGTTTTGAAACGTCTTCGACGACGATGACTTTTCTTTTATACGAATTAGCTGTACATCAAGATATTCAAGACAAAGTTAGAGATGAAATAAAAAGCGTTTTGAGTAAATACGACGGAAAAATTACATATGATGGCATACAAGAAATGAAATACATGAACCAAGTTCTGGATGAAACTTTAAGAAAGTATCCTCCTGTTCCTTTCATCACTAGAAAATGCGTGCGCGATTATAAAATACCAGACGAAGACATTATTATAGAAAAGGGTGTTTTAACAATAATCCCAATTCTGGGTATACATTACGATGAGAATTATTATCCTGATCCTGACAAATTCGATCCGGAAAGATTTAATGAGTCTAATAAAAACTCCAGACATCATTATGCTCATATTCCATTTGGTGAGGGGCCTAGAATTTGTATTGGTAAGGAAAAAATGTTCAATTTTGTATTTATATTAATTTAGTAAATTTTTTCAAGGTTTACGTTTTGGATTAATGCAATCAAAAGTTGGCTTAACTTCCCTTTTAAGTAGATACAGATTCACTCTTAATGAAAAGACAAAAATACCGTTGACGATGAAGCGGAGTTCTTTTGTGTTAGCAGCTGAAGGAGAAATTTGGTTAAACGCTCATAAATTGTAACTTCACATAATCATTTTATTATTATCTATAGTTAAAACAAACTGATAAAAATGTTGATAAATAGACAAGATAACGTAAAAATTAAGTAGTCTGCTTTAAGTTAGGGCCACAGCTGCGTTCAGTGTCCTAAATTAATATCGAACATAAGAGTAATCACTAATGAGCACCATTCCAACAGCGCAAAATGCACGCAAGTGTGGTCCTAATATTAAACTTTTATATTCAATTTTTTTCTCATAGAATGTACTTTTTTTATGTAAAAAAATTAATTATCTTATTGCCACTGTTTTATAAAGCGCTCTTTACTGAATGTTCAAATTTTAGCAAGATGGCGCCTCCTCGCACTATTCCAGCCTTTTATTGCTCGGATTGTGATTCCTTTAAAACAAAACCTGAAATTCGTATTCTACCTTGTCCGTAAATTTTCCTTCCTATCCGGAAAAGAAAGAAAAACTGTGAATAATTAGATCACTCGAAGCGTACAATAAGCAAAACACCCATTCCTGCAAACTACAATAAAATATCTGCCATGCGCGTCTTGCACCGAGTTAGCCGGGGAAACTGAAGTTTCAGTTCGCGTTTCAGGTCCGGAGTGTGGTGCCCGCAGCTGCGGTGCGAAAAGCGCGCCTTCATATAAATCATGACTATATGTGAAAACTGAATGAATGTCAACTTAAAATTGTTAAATTTAAAGGTAAGATAAATGAATGTTCAATTGCAATAAAAATCTCATCCATTTCCGATTAAAACTTTCGGAAGATTGCTTCGAGGTAATTAGAAATAAGTTGGGAAATTGATTTTCTTTGAGCTTTGTCTGATGATGTAATCATCTAGCAGACAATTGAGTTAAGGTGAAAGGTTAAAAGATTTCTTAATGGTTAAGGGGAGTCAACAGATGGTTTTAATTCGATAGGAATTGAATAAGATGGAAATTCTGTCGAGCTTTGTTATTAGAACTGTTTTGAATTATATTATCAATGTGCGATAATCGGTGATTGTTTACTGGTGAGTTTGACTAAAGGGAATTTCGAAGCTTTTTATTAGTTTGAACACGGTCTTGTTTATTTGTTTTTGTCATCAGGTTAAAACCATTCAGAATACTTGAAAGGTTACCTTTCATTGGCGATTTTCATTATTTTAATGGAGGTTTTATACCATTCACGACATTTCTAATCCACAAGTGGTCAAAGAAAAATTAGATATTTTTATTTATCTATGGTTTATCGCATCATAGTTCTAATTAAAAAATGACTCAGATGCTTCCACAATTGCTAAAAACATCTGTTTTAATTATTTTATCCAACCATTTTGTACTGCATATACTTAAAGTCTAAATAATAAATTTAGTTCATTCTCATACAATTATAATAAAATTAAAACACGATTTTTCAATATCGAGTTGATTGAATTAACATTCTTGAACCAGATTTTATGTAGAATAAATAAAGTTAAGATTTTTTTAAATACACAATAGCAAAATTTTTTAGCGGATAAAATGTTTTTGAACGATTTTTATGGAAATTGCTCGAGAATTAAAAATACGAAAAAATCACGACAGCGAAGCTCGAGGGTGTTTTTAAAGATTAATACGTTAGACAAAATTTAATCAATCATTTTAACCACACAGACTAGCTTTCTTCCTGTCATAAATTCTTAAGTACTTGAAGATAGTACATCGCTTGAATTGTCTTGGCTGTACATTGTCCTAACGTCTTTCTCATAGTCATAATTATTTGATTGATCTCTTTACAAAATATTTCAAATTAACACCAGATAGAAACCTTTGTGTTCTTGGAGCTTGGTAGTACACTTTCACAAACGGTATTTGCTATTTTAGTTCCAGAATAATTCCCGAAACGTTCTTACTGTCAATTTTTTCCACAAATTAAAGCAATGACAGTATCTGCATGACAGCTACTTCATCTCTTGTAGAGATGCATTTTATTCACTTTTAAGATCTTCTGATTGGCTGAGATTTCAAATCTTATTGGTTCATTTGAATAGCAATGTATTAATCATTAATAATTATTTGTACGTCAAACAAACAAAAAATCATTAATAATGTAGCTTAACAAGAATAAAGATTTTATTAAGTATCACAAATAATTCATTGGTGCCCTCAAGGGACAGACTGTATATTTTGTATCATTACGTGCAGTGACATAAAACGAAAAATAACTGACAAAATGCCATTAAGGAATCTTAACGCCGCTAATATAAAAGACAGACAAAAATTTGTCGTTATTTAATGTGTCTATTGTTACATTTTATAGTCAGTTGCTAAAACTCCTTTTATATAGTTTTGAGGCTTCAGTAGAGATAATAATAGTAAAAATTACGACATTATTAAACGTCAATTTCAAGTCGACTTTTCATTGAATTAAATGAAAGTTTTTAATTTTTTGAGATGTACTACAGATTTTTTCTACTCAATATTTTGATAGTTGAGAATCATAAAAATTTTATTATATTATTTCCCATGTTGAGTCAATAAATTTTGATGGTGATTTTAGGGTAAATACGAAATTATAACTCCAGTGAAGGTTAATATTTCCCATTTGTCAACATTTCAAATATAGCGGGTTTTATTCGGATGTTTACACAAAATATGCTGAAAGCGGTTTTGTTGCTTGTTGTGGTTTACGATTTGACAGATAAAAATGATTAATTTACACATTTGCTAACACGTCATTTCCCATAATGATATTCATAATCGGAAATTAGCGCATTTGCATTTATTGCAACTGAAGATAAAATAATAGTCAGGAATGGATATTAAAAAAACAGTTTAACTTTATAATTATTTATCGTTACTCTTGTTACATTTCGGAATTACAGCGATTAATTATTTCTTTTCTTTCCCTCAATGTTATAAATTGTAAAGCTCATTGTCTTCAAAATAAAATCCTACAAGTGATGGTATTGCTTTTTGTGGTTTGGTAATGATAGCGGGATTTAGCTACTGAGTCCTTCCATTTCGAAAGTCGTAGAAGCGTTAAATATTAATATAAAAGTACTGCAATTTCTAGCTTTAAAGCATGACCACAAAATATCTAATCTCGAATTATAAAAGTTAAGGATTTTAAAATTTTCTAATGTAAATTCTCTCATACATCCAATTAGTATTTTTTTATACTGAGTAAGCAAATAACCATTATTCTAATTGTAATAAATCTAAGAAACATTTCCACAGTGCAGTAATTTGATATAACTGTCTGATAAATGGATTTTTTTATAAAAGAGTCGGTTGTACGTTTCAGAATAAAAATTGTTAATTTATTCTCCCATTCTATTGCAAGCCTGCAGGCTGTTCGGCTATTCCTCGAACTAACAGAAAAAAAATTGAAGCATGTAAAATTTTCTTTTAATAATCGAAGAAAGCTTAATTATGCAAAATGTTGTTAACAAACATGACGTCATATTCACTTTAAGGGCTTCTAGTAGGCGATATTTGTCTCGACCAGAAGCTGGTTTTTTATGTATATAAAAAAATTGACGTCATTTGATTTTAAATAGAAACAATAAAATTATTCTTATTTATAAAAGCTTTTGATTGATAATAAAAATTATTTCAAAAAATATTTATTGAAATGTTAATTGCAATTGCTATTTGATTATTCCCATTTTGTTAAGTGAGCATTGAGGTAAAATTATGAATAAATACAGAGTGTTCCAATAATCTGATTATATGTTTATACCTGAAAATATTGAACATTTCTCTATACAGGTTCTCCCACAAAGTAAGGCGTTTCAGAGTTTCAATTTTCAATTAAAAAAATTGAGTCTTAGAAAAGCGGTTTTAGAGGAAATTTTGCTTTTTTACAAGTTTGTATTGTTTTATAGGTGGTTGGCTGGTTTGAGTCTAAGCAAAAAAATTGTGTTTAGCGAAAATTGATACATAAATTGTCAAATATCATAAATTGAAAGTGAATACAGAAGATTTTATGAGAATTCATAAAGTTGTGATTCACCTCTGGAAGATTGAGTGCCTCATTGCACCTTAATTATTTTTAAAACAGAGTGTATCATAAAGACACTATCGCCTCAATTTCAGAATTCAAGGTTAGATGGTTAAAACACGTTGTTTCATGGTGTTCCATTAGTATCGGCATTTAAGATTACATCGTTGTAAATGAATTTGAAAAAAATGTAAAAAGGGAATTTCAGTTTGTTTTTTGGGTTCCTTATTTTAAAAATTATTCACATTTTCTGTCCCATATTTTAATACACAGTTGTTTTCGCTATTTAAATTGCTTTCTTTTGATGCAGCATAAGGCCTACCTTAAGTATTGTTTCAATGACTACTTATCCTGTGACAGTTGATCACAAAGGTTTCAGTCATTGGACAGGTAGTTACAGAAACAACCTCTTATTGAGAAAATTCAGGTAATTAAATAATTAATTAAAAAGCAGCAAAAAACTTAAAAATAAAAACGAATAACTATAGCTTATGATAAATCAAAAGAAAGAAAATTAAAAAAAAGACAAAATTAACTGTTTAATAAAACATAGGGCAATCCATTTGAAAAAAATAAGTTTTTAATGTTTGAAATATGTAGAAATTGGCATAAGAAAACAAAATGTTTTTCAAGATATTTTTAAATTTTTCTTAAAGGATATTATGAATCGTTGCTCTAGCTTTGTCCGCGCAAAATGTCATTTTATTTTAGAAGAAAATACAAAAGATATAATTTTTGCCTGAAGAGTTGCAAATGAATTTTTTTTTAAATATCATTAACTCAAACAATTCAAGACCAATTTGAAAAAATAGATATAATTTTAATAAGCAATCTAGAATCAAAGAAACAAAGTTGAATAAACTTCCAGCTAAACCGGAAGTAGAGTAAATTCTAAAATATTTTTAAAAAGAGAACTTTATGACAGATTAACGATCACTAGTCACATTTTCTCAAAATTTTCTATAACGGTATATCTTCCGTTCCGATACTAATAAAACACCCTGTATGTGGTTGGCTGGCTTAAGTCTTAAGAAAAAAAATTTGTTTAGCTAAGATTGACAATTGTGAATACAGGTTTAAAGATATTTAATAAAGCAGTTGTGATTTACTTCTGGCAGATTGGGAAGTGTCTCGATCATTTTCCAAATTTATCCTTAAAATAGAGTGTATTATAAAGGCGCTAAATTTCAAATTTCAGTGTTAAATTGTTGAAACAGCCTGTATATGCAAAATTTTTTTATCAGAATTCCACTGAGCTTTGTAACATTTTTTATTTACAATGTTAAAACCAATTAATCCCATTCTTTTTCTTTTAAAAATTCCGCACAACTCAATTTCGTTTTCCTTGTTCTTATTCTCGCAATTTGATGGCAGCTTTTAAGTGAGTTAAGCTCCCTAATGGGTAAAAAATGCCGGCCTCAAAATGGCGACATCGTGTTTCGCGAGCATCATTAAGGCCAACACAGGAACTACTTAAAGTGGCGATGAAGAGCCAGAGTTCCAATAAAGCGAAGAGCAAACAAATTTGACATCTGACAGGCACGTCGCTTATCGAAAAGTACCAACTTAAGAAGAGTCTTTAGTGAAAGAAGTAATATATGAATAGACACGTATTCGTATCGATTTAATACAACAAAAACAGATAAAATTTTGACAAGTGAGTAAAATAAATTTTGGAAGTTTAATGAGGATGCTTGAATAAAAAAAGATTTGAAATGCTTAGCTATGAATTTTTTATTGTTTGTTAATGAGAGTTAGCGACTTTTAATTGCTTAGTGTCCCACCTGAATTTAGGGTTTGCGAGCAATGAGATTAGGCTTTTGAAGGGTGAGAGTGAATAAAGATTGGAAGGAGAATATGGAAATTGCAAATTCCTCTCAAACAGATGGAAATTTCAGACGGCTACTTCATATATAGCATACAAAGAATTCAAGCTGTGATGTAAATATGGCATACATTAAAGAAGTTTCTTAATTATCAAATACCTAACGTGTTAAGACAGAAACGCGAAAAATAAATACCTAGGAATTGAGGCAGGAATTTTATTTTTCCCCGAAAATTCGGTCACGGCCTTTCATTTTGAAATTTCATTTAAAAATTGTTTTCAAACTTCCGCATGTCCCGGTTACTCTTAAACTTTATTATAACTTTTTTAGTTTAAACAAAATTTTATATTTTCCAATTTTCAGACGTTTTACGTTAGTTTTCATAATTATAGGTTAAAATAAGGTGACACCTCAATGTCAATTTTTTTTTCACTTCAATTACATTGTGTCCGTTTCACACATGTGCAGGAAATACTAAGTCATAGCAATTTCTGTTAAATAATGCATTTAATTTAAAATGTAGAAATGATAAACAAATGTATATTTCAACTTTTTGATATAAAAATGTGTCATCTGAAATTCCGCATTTTTCTCAATATCCAAAAGTGCACAAAATTTATTGTGACTGCTATAAGTATGTAACTTTCTTGATCGAAGGTAACAAAAATTTCAAATACAGTCATTTTTCTTGAAAGAGCCAAGAGAAATAGCTGTTTGACAAAAAACGCTTGGTCATGGATTCCAATGTAATGGAACAGCTTTAGCTTTAGGGATGAACAGACATGAAAGAAGAAATAATATTTTTTGAGATTATTAAAAAATGCCATATTTCTAAGATGATAAATAGAAGTATTATTTTTGCACTAAATTTTCAACTTTTTTCAACAAAACAAAATGAATAAAATAAAAAGTATTTACAAGAGAAAACATTGAAAAGTTATGAATATACTGAACACTTCATTTGATATTAGCATATCAATGTATTTCAATACTTTTCTTGTGCCAAATCTTTTCGAAAACCTAAAGATCTATAAATTAAAAAGTCAAAGGTTATAAACTCAATTTCAAACTTTTTGAATAATAAATTGGAATTTTATAAATAAGAAAAATAAAATATGAGTTTCAAGTTTTAAATACCAAAACTCATAAGCATTTGCTTTAAATCGACTTCATTTAATTCTTCCACGAAAATAAACAAATCTGCGAACTTTTCTGTAAACCTCCAAGACGCGATAAATCCTTTGAAAAATCCTATTTGAACTACATCATATTCTATCTAGTTTCTAAATCATCTTAGCTTCTCCATATAATTGTCTGGCATTAATTTGATAAAGTACTATAGAAATTCACTGCATGTAATTAAAGACATCATCCTAGAAGTCAAACAAACAAACAACAACTTTGTAAACTTTGAAACGCGTCTTGAAATTCTCAAAAGCAATTTAACGAAGCTATGGAATTGATGATTGTTTATCAAACATGAGAATTTGATGACACATAAGGTGGATTTCCGTCTCGGAAAGGATTAAAAACGTCGCGACGATGTCGTCTGCATTTTAAACTAACAGCATTTGAAGGGAATTTGACACATAGCTTATTTTTATTAGATCGTTAAATGTGGAAATTATATTGCAGGAGGATTAAAAAGAGTAGTTTTATGGTTTTCCATGAAATGCAAAGTGATTAAAACCTTCAGAAAATACTAATCTGTTCGGCTTCAATTTATTGAATGTCGTATTCTTAAATATGCACAGATTTAAAAAAAACTAACAGTTTATTTACTTTAATTTAACAACTGTTCACTCTTTCTAATAAAATAGAAATATCTCTTTCGTTACGAGAAAACATGTTTCTGTTTCATTTACATAAACTGATAATCCAGATAGGGAATGAAAATCAAAAATCAAATAAAAATTGTGCACAGCAAATACTTATTTTAGTCAATAACTACTACATATGAGTATTTTTGTGTTTTAAGTTTCCACAAATTCGCTACTAAATGTTAATAAAATTAAGACTCATTTCATCGAATGTTACGGAATATTCAATATAGTAAAGATTTTTTCTAAATTGTCGCGGCATATATCGGATATGTGAGTTTGTGATGTCATATTCAAGAAAAAAAATTGCAGGAAGCTTTAGGGATTTAAGAGCTGGAGAAGATCTTTGAGTCATCACTCCTACAGGTATGGCATACAATAAAATAGATTTACAATAATAAAATAGATGATAAAGTCCTAAAAGCTATGGTAATTGTGACTTCCGCAAAAGTAATAGAATTTAAAATGTGATCTTATAAAACTGTACATTTAGATCTGCTTTATGCTAGAAATTTTTTATTTATTCAATTAAATTTACTGTGCAATTGAAAAAAATCTCAAAGATATTTGGTGGACAATAGGTTTCCTTTTCCTGTCTGTGGTTTCTTTTTTAAATCTTTTCATCAAACCACAGCTTGATAAAAAATTGAAACAGTTTTACAACTTTTAGTGTCAATTAAGATAGCTGTTTGAGGAATAGTCTATCGTAAGAGCCCCTTCTCACACATTCACGCCACGCCACAAATTTACGAGCGACTTTCAAGCCACTAACGGCTACAGTTCAAATCAGGCAAAGAGATTTGGTTATTAGAATTAAAATATCCTCCACTGTTTTCGAATTGGTTCTTATGATTTTGTTGACAACGATTCGATGTTGAAATTATATCTATTCGTATGAGGTCGATTCTTTAGGCAAAATGTTAAAATTAAAAGGACGTTAAATTCTTGTCTCTATCGTCACAATTTATTCTTCATATTCACTAAATTTAATGAATGGTTTGATGATTATTTGTTTGAAATTTTCACAAAAATTTTTTGGTAAGAATGTAAGTATAATCGTTTTCGTTGTATAATCTATTTTATATCTTGCTCGAGGCTTGGAAAAGTTGTAATTTTAACATCGAAACGTTGTCAATGCAAATTTGTTTAATAATTTTGAAGTCCACTTTACCCTTTAAAAATTTATCATAATAACTAACTCGAAAATAGTGGAGGATATTTTACTGTAATAATTCTAATAACTAAATCTGTTTGGCCGATCTGAATTGTGACCGTTAGTGACTCGAAAGTCACCGGTGAGTGGCGCGTCGTGGCAGCGAGTCGCCGGCCACAAAATTTGTGAAGGGGCTCTAAAAGTTTGAAGTTGCTAAGGCAAATAGTTATTTTTGTATTAAGTGCGCGAAGTGAGTGTTTTTTTAATGGCGCGTGAGATTGTTAATTTTTGGTCGAGACCGAAAAGACAATCGAACGCGCCATTAAAGCACGAATCTCGCCACAAAATTTAAATTTAAAATTTAATTTAAAAAACTCAGGTAGTTACAGATGATAAATGTAATGTAGGAATTACAAATTTACAATTTTCCGCGAATTCTGTAAATATTTTCAGTTTTCCAACAAAATAATTGATTCAAATTATAGTAGTGAAAGTGATATCCCTGCTGAGGTAGCAAAGACTGGAAATGCAGCAATTTCGAAACTTCTACCTTTTAAGTCAAAAGCGCAATATGAGAAAACCTATACCCAATTTCGTGAATGGTGTAAAGACAAAAATGTGATGAAGATGTAGAAAAGGCACTTTGAGCTTATTTAGAAGAAAAATCGGCAACCATAAAACCACCGACATTATGGTCTACTTTTTCAATGTTAAAAGCAACACTGAATATAAAGAAAAACATTGACCTCCGAAAATATCCGAAATTAATAGCTTATCTCAAAAACAAATCTGTAGGTTATCCAGAGAAGAAATCAAAGGTATAAAGCAGACGATGAAACTAACTTATTGAAGAAGGTATTTATACTTTTTGTTGTATGTTGTGCTTATTTTGGGATTAAGTGGCGCTTGTCGTCGAGAGGAGTTGGTTAAATGATTGATGACATAGAAGATGTGAGTTCTGTACTGATTGTAAAAATTCCAGACTCGAAAACTTATTCTGAGCGTACTTTTACTGTGTCGAATGCAAAATATATTGAAATATATAGAAGGTACAGCCTGCCTTACGGCCACAGACTGCTTCCAGTCGTCGATTATTCTTTAAATATAATAATGGAAAATATGTTAATCAACATGTAGGAATCAATAAAATTGGAGAAATTCCTAGTTTTATTGTAAAATGGCTTGGAAAAGAATCGTATCAGAAGCCACTGTTTTAGGCGAAGCTCTGCCACTCTCTTAGCCAATGCAGGAAGGAACATGACATCTATTAAGCGTCATGGAGGGTGGAAAAGTACTTCTATAACCGCGGGTTATATAGAAGACAATTTGAATAACAAAACTGATATTTCAAATAGAATTTCAAATTGTCAACCTTCTACTTCCCAAGAAGACAGTGGCAAAGAAATTTTGGAGTACCAGTTCTACACTTCCGAGGAAACGAAAAATTTGTCTAATGGGGAGTCCGAGAAAATTGCTGGCAACCTCTTTGAAGATTTCCTCTGTAATTAACGTACGAAATAATTGTTCCAATTGTACAGTCAATTTGTATTTTAATAATAAGTAATGTTTTGTTAAATTTTGTATTAAATACAGATGTTTATATTGAGTTGTGAATATTCTTTTGTCCTCTATTGTAATTTTAAAAAATGATAAAATTTTTAGACCATTGAAAATCAGTAAAAAAGTTGCCAAGGTAAAATTAAAAGAAAGTTAATATGAAAAAAATGGCAATTTTTGCGCATTAAAAATAACAAAACAAACGTCACTTTTTTCGACAGTTGTATAAAAAAATACTTTTGATTTCCAATGAGAAAATTAGAAAATGTTCATCAATTTTTTCAATTGTCTTGAATCTACATTAATAATATATATTAGACGATACTAAGAAAACACTTTCAGCAACTTTACTTTGTTGATATTCGCAATGACATAAGAATTTTTCAACATATCTTTTCAACTAGACTATGAATGGTAATAATTTTTTGTCAGTCAATTTGAATTTGTATAGTTAAATTGTTATCAACTTGTTCTAACGGTTCACTAATTTTTGACTTTTTAATAGGTATCATCCTATGCTGTCTATTTTGAGTTAGAGAATGTTTTTGATAAAAAAAAATTGTAACACAGTTTCACAACTTTTAGTGTCAATTAATGCAAATTTATGTATTTTCAGGGTGATGCATTAGAGCAATGTCGGTGAGTATTGAATTTCCATAATAACTTGAAAGTTTAAATACAAATTTCACTCATTGTCCAGTATTTTTTAATCATTTATTAATTTGAAGATATTGCGTACTCTAGAAATTGTTAAATTTAGATATTACCTCATAATCCAGACAGACGTTTGAAGGGGCTATTAACTCTGTATTTAGCTAAAACTATCCTCTTCAAGTTTTCCTCAAAATAATAGATCAAACCCAAAAGCTAAAATCCAGCATCGATGTAATTGGCCTTAGGGTGTCTTCCAAACTGCTTCTTAGAACAATCCGTAATGAACTCTATTCTAAACTTTTGTTATGGGATTAGTAAAGATTTTGTAGTACAACATCCAAAGGCTATATCTAAAGTACAAAACATAATCCATTGAGTCGTTAAATAAAACAAAAAATATATTACTATCATTTAATCAAATGGTAATTCTAATCAGAATACTTCTTGTAATTGCATCAGTTTGTTTTGGAAAACAGTTTTAATCAGCGTCAATCAATTGAGACTGTTGGAAGCAGTGTTAATTAACTTTATACAAGTCAGCTTGATTTTTATCTATTTATCTGTCAAGTAAATTTAATGATGATTAAGAGCTGTGAGTTTTATAAAATATTATTAATTCATTCTTGATATAAAAGAGCGATGAATATGTTCAAAGCAATTTTTCAAGCTTGGATATAGCAAAGCAATGATAACGATAGTCTATTCAGAAATTTCTTTGACAGTTTAACAAAAGACAACGATCGTTATCCTACTTTTCCCCTATATAAAAATTAAACTAATGCCAAATCGATAACAACTGAATAATCACGAGCAGTAAATTGATTGCTTGTCAAACATTTTCACGCATACCATGTGATTGAACGGCCTTGATAAGTAATGTTACCAACTTTTTTTCTCAAGCGCCAGATGAATCTGATTAAGATCGATCTTTTCGAAAAGCAGCTAGGCGTCAAATTATTTCCACCTTCACACAAATCAAATTTATAGGCTTGTTTACTGCTACAGTTTTATATAGAAAATCGGAAATTAAAAAAGTTTCAAACCTAACTTTCAATAAAAAATGAAAAATTTGTAGTGTAACATTGCTTTAGTAATAGTAGTTTCAAAGGGAGTGAGTTAAAACACTTACAATGACATCAAAGAGTGTTTGCATAGTCGCATCCAGTTGGCCACAGGACAGCTAACTGATGCTGGAGTTTTTTCTTCTTTTTATATTCTCTTCATTTAACCTAATCCAATAAATTGCGCAGCTATTTGTCATACAATAATTTAATTTTCTGCAAATAGCAACATGTTGCTAAAGTTCTAAATAATAATGTTAGCAATGTCAAACTGAAATCTAAATAGTAATTATTCTTCTCAAATTGAGTTTTACTGTAAGAATTCTAAAAAGATACAAAAATCATTGTCTTATTTTTATTCTGTCAACTTTTCAGCATAACTTTTCTGATTTTTTTTGTTTCCCAACTCAATGGGAATAACACGACTACGTTAAATAAAAGCCAAACAAAACCTTCGTCGAAGAACATTAACACAATGTTTCAGTCACAATTCTTTCCAACTTGAAATTCTATTATCCTTTTTGCTCTCCAAAGGTTTTCAAAAACACTTTTTTATGTGTTCCGTCTGAATGTTTTTTCGAAACAGGAGAAAGCATATTTAGGGTGAATCACGTTTAAAATCAAGCCCAAGACAGGAAAGACGCGAACCGAATGTCAAATTGTTGTTTTGGGTGTTCTATTTGGAAGGGTGGTCTATTATTTGCTTAGAAATACTGCTGCGGTCACGTATTTGCAAAATAAAGGGGTGACACTTTAGAGAGAATAAACAAGAGTTTGTGCAAAATTTGCATTGCTGGATTTACAGTTTGCTTTTTGTAAACAAATGAAATGTAAAGAAAAGATTTTTAGTAAATAGAAGAAATTAAATATTGAATTTTGATCTCTGAATTTTCAATATTTATGAGCCGCATGTTTACGAGGTTAACATTTGTGATGAAGATTCTAAAACAAAACATCGGTTATGTATGACTTCCGGTCAAAACGGAAGTCGACATAATAAGCAGAGAAGTTTTCTCTTGTTCGATAAATTTTCTATATTTTTTTATTATTGAACATACACAAATGATGAAAAAATTAGCAAATTAGTAAAAGGATCAGTTTTATTATATTTATTTGATCAGTAAATTAAATGGACTGAAATGAAATTAATTTAATTTCCAGGAAACAATCTGTTTTTCATTCGCGTTTTTCAGTACAGTTAACTAATTTCACTGTTTTTCTGTAATCCAAATTGTTGATTCATTTATATGTGAACCTTCTACAGACGATGGGCGTCTATCCTCCATAACTCAAAAATTACTGATAGCATAAAATTGAAAATCTGGCAGCAAAGTTTTTTCAAGATGCACTGTCTTTCTAAAATATTTTCAAAGATGTGGCACTTCCGGTTATACCGGCAATAAACTTCAACTTTCTTATTTTAAATAGAACATCTTATATTATACGAAGACGTTTAGGTCACTTTTATACCAAAATTTTTTTTTTAAGGCCAACAATTTAAAAAATATCTGTAAATATAGTAAACATAGTAAATCCAGCTAAAAAATGTTTTTATATTTTATATTTATTTTTAGCTTCAAAAATAAAGACATTTTTGTATGAGATTTTGAATACAAATGGTTTTTTAATTATTTAGGAAAAACTGTTTTCCTCAAGTAAATAAGAAACGATAATGTTTAAGTATAGAAAACCTTATACAAAATTGCCTTCATTTTTGAAGCATAACACGATTATGATAAAATAAATAGAGATGTACATTTGAAAATTTTGAGCTTTGTTTAGATTTTTATGTCAGATTTCAAATATATTTTTTGAACATCTTGTAGAAGATTGGTTTTTATTTTTTAATGAGGTCTACTGTCTAAAAAGTTGCATTATAAAATGCCAAAAGAATATTTTAAAATAAATAGCCGCAATTACTGATTGCCTCTAACTCTGCATTTTTAAAATGGTTGCGATTAGAAAAAAAAAATATTGGTATAAAAGTGGCCTATAATACGTCGTAGACTTCAGTAGACGTAGAAAGATATAGGGTGTTCCATCTAAAATAAGAAAGTTGTAATTATTCTAAAAAGGCTATAATTTGCTAATTAATATTTTCTAACAAACAGTATTCTATCAAATTCCAGAATATTTTCATGTTAATTTTTTCAGGATTAGAACTTTTCAACCGATAAAAACTTTTGTATTTATTTTTATTTATTTTTTTTATTTAAAAAAGGTGGATGCGCCGGGCGAGTAGTTTATTATAATGTATCGAACTTTAATATGAAAAATGTAATACTAAAGAGAAAATTGCTATTTATGTAATTTCAATTTAACTGTTTATATTAACAATCTATTTTTGAACTTTCGGTGATAATTAAAATACGCAAAACTCTTTCTCTTTATGAACTTGCTCAGTACCTGTTTCCATATTCAAAGTTTAGCGAGAGTTTTAATTACTTTACATCATGAAGTCATAAGTTGAAGAGGTCATATCTCACATTAAACTAAGCCACAAGTAATACACTCTACCTAAATTTTCTTAAGGTTTCTTGATGAAATCAACCTGAAGTTAAGAAAAAATAAAAAAAAAATTAAAATTACATTTAAACCAACATTCATGAAATTTTTTCATCGCTAATATTTTTGGACTAAATGGAAGTCTTGTTGACTGCGTAGTTACGATAAGAGTAAGCTTGAATCTGAAATCAGTGATTGTTCGTTGAAGAATTCAATAGGTAATTGGAAGCTTCGTACCTGAGCTTACCGTAATTAAATAGCAAACTATGATAAAAGATTCGAACTAACTTTATTTCATTTTTCTGAAACGGAATACTTCAAAACAAGGAAATAAAGTCTTCGCGGATTATTTAAGATTTTATAATGAAGGTTGCTTGAGTTACAGCGCGTCACATTTAATTAATTGGATTTCTTAAAGTAAATGTCAGCAACATTCATTATCCACAAGCTATTTATTATAGATGTTTTATTATACTAACGATTTAGACTACAGTGTTTTATAGTCATATTGTAACTCTTGTTTTTTATTATTTTTTAATAGCATAAAGAAGTCAAATTGAATTTATGTGCCGACCGAAATATTTTCGTTAGAAATTTATATCCGGAGCGCAATTAAAACATTTCATTTCAAAGGTGATGAATGCATTTTCATTCAGTCAGAAAACAATTCGCTAATTTTGTTTTGTGTTTTGAAAAGAAAAAAGTGAATGTAACATTTGTTGTGATACAAAAAGCTGAACGTTATTATTATGTCATATCAACCACATCACTGCCAAATTCTTTCAAAGCAATATTCCGTTGGGAAAAATACCACTGTGAAAGCGCTTAAAGCTTCATTGCAATATTCTTCTTTGTTAAAAAAACCAATCCGACGATTCGATGATTCGTTTCGGAATTCTTTCAAGTCGAAATCAAACAAATTCCCCTTCACATTACTCAACACATTTGATCAACACAAACGTATTTCTCCCGAGTCCATTTATCTTTTCATCCACCACTCTTAAGTACCCTTCAGTGTCGATAATTTTGTTCGTATTCCTGCCAAGTCCTTGAAACGAAAAACTTGATATGAAACCGGAAAGGTAGATTTTCATTTCGTGAGAATGAAGGATACTTCAAAACGAAAGAAATTAAATTATTCAAATTTTTTACATTGAGGGAAAATGTATCATAATAGCTCAGCTTTTTCATAGCTTTTCAACAAAAAAATATGAAACAATAACAATATTGCAAAAGGGTCGTTTTAACTTTTACTTTGAAAGGATTGATAGGTCCATAGAAATTTTATAAACTGTTATTTTAAATCAAAATGTCACAAATCGTAATTTTTTTCCTTACTCACAGTATGCTTAAATATTTATTTTTCATCTGTCTTATTAAAGTATTTCAGAATTAATCAGCACTTACAAAAACAATTAATTCGTATTGAGACGAGTCCGTTTAAGATGAACTCTCCAAGCATATTATGCGGAGATAAGAACAAAAGCTGAGGTTATGTAGTTCTGATGAAGCTACTCAGGTTCTCTTCCGAATTTTTCAAATTGATTCCAAAAATGAATGAATTTGTGCAAAATTATTAAGTTTTGCTCTTGAAAAATGCCATGCAATGATGTAATAAAATATGTTTGGAGTAAGCTTCAGAAATCGAGAGGAATAGAGCTAGCTAAGTTATCTTGAATGGTGCGTTATATTTAACAAATGTTACAAAAATCAAGGGATTCAATTTGAAAAAATAGAACCTAATTGTGTGTTTTACTTTGGGACACCTGTATACAACTATAAATATTTTTAGAACTTGCTCTATTATCGGAGACGTCGAAAAAAAAAAATTCAAAACGATAGAGTGCATAGAAAAAAATTATGGAGCTTGCACGCACCCCTGAGTCACCCTGTATAATATACAAAGCTCAAAGCTTTGAAAAATTCCATAACATCAAAACTCTTGCTGGTTTCAACACATTAAACAATTTTAATTAATTGATGAGCATATTGATGAACCACAACCACGCAAAATTTAAACAATCAATTTCGCTTTAGGTTCACAAATCTTCATGCAATGGGTAACGATACAAAAACAATAATTTAATTATTTTGTTTAATCAAAATCAAAAAGCAATTAGTTATCATGTTGTCAGCTTTCAATGAATATTATATTTTTTAGCGAATTAAATTTTGTTAAATTTAAATGAAACGATGCATAGGTACGCTATTTCAATAATAGAATAATTATTCAGTTTTTTCGCTCAATGCATAATATGCAGTATATTATTCAACAACTATTTAATAATAATTTATAATCACTAGACAGAGTGGCAGATAATGGAAAGCATTTACAGCAACACTGTACAACAACAACAAAATAATCACAAATTTTATAACTCACAAAAAATCCTACCTTGCTAACTTTCACTTCTTAGAGCGAGTTCCCTTTTCTTCTAAGACTCACGTTCTATTCTTTAGTGACGACAAATCTTGGTTTACTTTCACTCTGGACACACTAACACTACACTTAACACTTAAACAGTAACATTTCAGCACCAAGTCCAACACACGACTAATTAAGACAAAGAACTGATAGCACATTTAGACATGAACTTTTTGTCAACTTTTTATTTCGTTCGTTGTTTACGGTAATTTTTTTTCTGTTATTTAATCGAACATTAAATCATCAAATCCTACAATACATTTCTTAAAAATTTATTGTAATTTTGGTTTTAATTTGAAAATTGGCAAAATAAACCAAAAAAATATTCAAAAACAAGTTATTTGCATTTATTTCTCATGTTTTGTCTCAGCTGGAATGCAAACTATAAACAATCATTTCTTCGCAAACATTCTCAACTTCGAACAGTTGCGGACGTGTTAAAACCGCTTGAATTTTTTTTCTGCCTTTCATCTTCATAAATATAATTTGATTTAATTTGGGAGTAAAGCGGAGACAGATGATTTAAATAGTTTAATAGATTTTGAGAACTTATTGCTATTCTATACTTTTTCCAATTTTATCAAAAGTACAACAATCTTCCACATCTTTAGTTGAATTTTCTTTTTCTGCTCCACAATTTCTCACTTTCAAATTAGTTTTATATTTGATATACAAAGTTGGCTCCATATGGGAAATTTTTTTCTTATTGGGTTTAATTAAAATTTGATATAGGGATCAGTTTTTGCTTCAAATTAGATGGAAAATGATAGTTTGCTTGTCAGCAAATTTAACATTTCTTGCAGTGAATGGCTGAAAATGGCATTTCTAGACGTAATTTCAAAAAATTTTATTTGAAAAAGTTGTCTGTAATGTAATTTCATGGGCGTGTGCAAAATTTGAAAAACCTATCGTAAAGTTGACATTTTTGGCAAATAACTCTTTTCTAATTAAATCAAAATTTAACAAACTGATATAAATTGGTTTATTTTTAAAATAAGCACAGTTAAGAGCAACTCCCATTATGAATACTAATGATTTTTTTCAAAATTTTGATTTTAATATCTCATATCAATTTTCTTTATGACGAAATTTGAATTTTCAGAATTATTAAATCTAGAAAAAAATATTTATTATAAAAAAGGCTAATTATGTTTAGTGTTGTCATTTTTCATCTAATTTGAAGCAAAAACTGATCCCTATGTAAAATTTTAACTAAACCTTATAATAAAAAAAATTCCCATTCGGAGCCGTCTTTAATTGTGATACCGTATGTATTTGGAAATTTTCTTCTTTTTACCTAACGTGTTCTTAGATAACAAACCGAAAAAAACTGCAAAACTGCACTTATAACTTCTTGCTTGTTTTTCAGCTAAACTGTTATAAGATTACTAAGCTATCTTCACGTTTTAAAATATTTGACAGCAAAAGTAACTTAATTTATTGACTATCTTTGTAACAGTAAATCACTGAATACAATGTAACAAAAGTTCCTGAAATTTTATAAAAGCAATAAATGTAAATTTTGTAGAAACTTTTAATTTTAATTTTAAATTTGTAATTTAATTCAAAATTTACATATTTATTTTTAATTTACAAGTTCAAATTTCATGTTCTTTGAATTATTAATTACAAACTCTCCAAAAGGTAGACCTACGCACTTTGATGTGTACACTTACATTCTTAAAACAAATAAAATTCATATAACCTCATGACCTCTTTCCAATCTTTGTTATCAACCCCTGTAGGCTATGATAAACTCCGGGCATCCTCCGAGCTGGCAGTCCCGGAGTTCGATACTTCCACCACTCCTGCAACCACCCTAAACTGTCTCAGTGGCGTGGGAAGGGCATCGATTCTACAATCCACGCTGTGTACATACAGCGGCACTCAACAAGTGGTACTGACATTGTTGCATCAAGGCCAATTAAGTCTTGATTATTGAAGCAAAAATGTTTTCAGATAATTACTCACTACATACAAACATTTTAATTAAATTTGAAATTTAGAAGACTTGAGTGAAAATTATCTTTCAAATTTGTTACTTTTCTTGCTTAGTAACATATTTTTCTACTCATCTGCTTTTTAGAATAAAAACTTTTACCGACTTTTGTAATTTTATTCCTCCAAATGTTTGCAAATATCTGAAATGATGTTAAAAGTTTTAAGTCAATTTTACAAGTCTGCGAACATTTCAGACACATGAAATCCTACATAAATCGAGGAGATCTGTTATCGAGGTGGTATATAGTATTTTTTTTTAACAACTCTATATCTCTAGATAATTTGAATCAGAAACTCTTTCAAGAAGATTTAGCAGACTGAAAATTTTTTGATTATGTGATTACTATTCATAAATAAGTCTTTGTTGATGAAACAGATGCAGAAAGGTAAATAAGTGTGAGCATAAAGACAACAGCAGTGCCAAAGTCTGAATTTCATAATCGAAAGTGAAGTAAACAAATTATGTTAGCTTTGTGCATTGTTGGAGAATGGATTAGTTTGAGCTTGGATTTATACGAAATTTGTAACCATAGAAAAATTAGTTTTCTGATAGTATATGAGCATATAATTTGCACAATTTTTGCAATTTTGATTAAAATTTTTAGTAATTCATTTTAAGCTGTCTCTTATATAAAAATTGCATTTGACAGCTTTCTTTCATCCACATTTACGCAAATGTCGATTTAAATTTAGACCTAATCCAATTTTATAGTTGACTGAACACTTTGATAAAGTGTTATAAACAAAATGGGCTTATTAGAAAAAATAATTTTTGTTAAAAATATGAACGATGTGATATTGGTTCAAGCGTTCATCGAAATTCAAAAAACGTGTATGAAAAATTTAAGTCTGACGGGAAAAATATGTATGATATGAGGTACCGGCGTAGAAATTTCTTTTTGCGACATTAAATTTGAATAAATCGATTGAAGAGTAATGAAAAAGGATTGTGGTAACGAGTTTTTGTTATTTGCGTAGATGGTGGAGATTGATAAATAATCATGAAAATGTTCAGACTAAAATTAGAAATTTACTGTATTAGCTTCCACATATGTAGAAATATAGTGCTGAAATTTGCATTTTTCTTTTGTTATTTTTACCAACTTTGCGTCTGACATCATTACTTTTTCCAAGAAAAAACTTCATTATCTATTTTATATTGTAAGATTATTTGCAATCACCTAAAAGCGTATTATCTTTGCGCATGCGACCATTTTTGGACTTTAATTTATTTATTTATTTTTTCTACAGAATGACGAATCTTCTCCGGACCCGCTTTCCATCCGCTTAAAACTCATCATTAATGGTGTCTCCCGCAACACCCGGTCCGTCTAAGCAAGGCATCTGCCTTCATAAGTAAGTCATAATGATTGGCAGCGATCACGAAACACCATAAAGAGATCTGAAGCTTTGCCTTCTGAAGCGTGAGATCTCTCTTGGGCAATTTTCTGCGTGCGCTTTTACCTGTATACAACTCTGTTCCAGTCAAATCGAGTGTGAAAGCGAGCAGAGGACAGTCGACCGCACAACATATACCACTTCACCCTACTTTTCATCTCCTATCTATTTCAGGATTGATAAGCTGAATAACCTTGAAATGAATCTTCAAATTTTTTTCTCACTAAACTCTAAAGTTTTTTTTTTTTCAGTACCAATGAGGATGCGTAATGGGGCAAAGGTTTCTCTGGAAGAATTTCACGGTGATTATGGTAATTGCGATCGAGCTGGCATCTGTCGGAGAAAGCGAGCACGCGAGAAAAGTGAGTCTGAAATTATAATGACATAAAATTTTAACATTAACTTTTAATTAAATAAATTGTAAACAAACTGGCAACGCGATATTTTATGCTCGTTGGACGCATTTTTTTTTTTCAGATAGAAATTTGGTTTGTTTTACATTTTTTACTTTTTTAATTACATTTTGAACAATAGGGTAAAAATACTCAATGAAGCTTTTCAAACTCAAACAATTGACTATTGACTTTTTTATAACAAACGAATAATTTTTTGAGTGGCAAATAACCACAATTTTCCAATTATTTTTAGAGAGCAATGCTCATTAAATCGTAATTTTAAACTTTGATTGCATATTTCTATAAAATTGCAGCTCATTTATTCGTAAATTCCCAGTTTATCGATTTTAGGAAAAAACTGGAGTCTAAATTTAGTAGTAATATTAACTTGGAAAACGGAAACGCAGCAAATTATCGATGATTTTATTTCTCACTCTGTGATTTGATTTGGAAATTTGTTCCTCAGTCGACATCTGTAAATGTTTGAATATTAAACTGTCGTAATTAAACGTACATTTAATGACAGTTTTTTTATTTAAAATAGAACGGAAAACAATGAGGCGCGTCTAGACAGAAAACAATAGAAAATAATTAAAATCTTGAAAACATCTTGGTATTTAGGTGGATGGAATCTGAAGAAAAAAATAATTATTGACAATATGAAATGCAATTTTTGAGAAGTAAGTTGTTTTTTGTTATTACGTTTAAAAGAAAATAAATTTTGATGCATCCGCCTTTTAAATTTAAATTAGGAACTTTAACAAAATTTCAGAAATGTGTTAATACTCGTATTTCAAGTATAGATGCAATTTTGAGTGTTCTTTTCTATTTCACCACAGTTGTAATTCAGAGAAGATTTATGAATTAATTCAATGAACAAAACTTTTCGAATTAAATTCTCAGGTGTAGAACTCGAACGCAATCGTTTTCACTAAATTAATTCCCTAAGTTGTTTACTCTAAATTTTCATTAGTTTATCACATAAATTCAATTGAATTCAAAACAAGCTGTTGTTTGGTTTCTCTCGAAAGTGAAATTTGTTATTTATAGGAGGACATCGAAGACAGTCTTCAAGCTATCCACGATGTGGCGACGAACAGTCTGGGTTCACTTTGTGTCACCGAGAAATTTCGATCGTTAAGTGTACCTTTAGCGACAGGACGATTCGAATCTGCAAGACAAAAAGCGGATCTTGCGGCTACGCTTTTACAGGATCTTGGAGTAGCTCATCACAACGGTGAGTTTGATTATATTATTTACTATAAACAGAATGTATTCATTCCGAATGTGGATTTCAATTAATCTCTCTTAAAGTTACACTGACAAAATTTTCAGAATACAAAAAATTAATGACTTGTTTTTCAAACAGTTTGTTAATCGAACTTTGGTTGAAAACGATTACTTGTAAGTTAAACTCCAATTATTTTACTTTTCTCATCTTTAATTAGTATCTCCAAGGAAACCATTTCTTAATGAGGGTAGGATAATTAATCAAAATTTATGTTTGTTATTACAATTATAATGGGGATAACCCAAACTTACAAAAAGTTTCTAAAGTCTTAATTATCGTGAAGGTTTTGACGAATTTCTCACTATTTTCTTCTAATAATTACCAAATTCCTTTGAATATCAGAATGTAAATTTCCATCATTTTTGAAATACATATTTATTGGATCCTTGTATCAACAGTTTCGATGACAACAGATGTTCCTAGTTATTGCCATTGTATCATGTTTCTGTTCTTCTGTGTTTGCACATATTTCATAACCTTTACAGATTATTTTATTGTTATAATATAATATTTGATATTGGTTTTATATAACAGCAAATGTGGATTACAATTCATTGATTCATTGATTATGCCGTAGATTTTGCTGAATGGAAATTAAGATATTTAGATGCAGTTAGTTAGTCTCTGATAATTCATGAAACAGTCTGTGAACACAAATTTGCATTTTGGCTATGCTTTCATCAGTTTCGGATGCTATGCATTCTAGAACACTGCTAATTAAACTGAAAGTATCAAAATGCGGACATTAATTTGAAATTAGAAACTAAAAGACGTTTGCTTTTTTACTTTGACTTGAGGTAGAGTAAATGTAATGTCGACTTTGAATGGATTAACTTTGAACACATTTGTTTGCTTATTTGAACAGAAAGGTCTTTATTTCATCTAAGTAGCTAGTTTGAAAAAACACAAGTTGCAGACAATTTGAAGCAGCAAATCAGAAAATTGGTATACAAATATATTTTTTTTTAATAAAAATTTATTATTGCGCTGAATTTCCCCATGAATTTTTTTACACTTTGTTTACAAGTGGATTAAATCATTAGTGCGGTTCGTTAGTTCAGACCCTGCATTAGATTTGCCAAAAAACATTTTGAACCAGACTAATGTTAAGTTTTTTTGATATACACGGTGATTTGTTAATAATTGTATATAGCTGTCTTTAAAAGAATATGATTAAATACAACATGCCTAGTCTGAAAGTTTTTTTATTCTAATTTTTGACAATATCTTCGGAAAATACTGAATGAATTAAGTTGAAAATTTGCACATATAGGTTTTATGAGACAAGAAGACTCTAAATTATGGAATAGAGGGCGCTAGTTACGCTTGTTTTTATTCAAAAATTTTGGCATTTTTGTAATAATGGAAATTAAGTAAATTTAATTTTGAATAAAAAAGCTAAACTTATCGAAATTAAAAAAACTTGACAGTTTTAGAAATAAATTATATTTAATGTAAAAATGCATTTTTCTGAAAATTATGATTCTTTATCATAGTATGCTTAGATATTAGAAATCACTGAAATTCAGAAAATTGATTTAATGATTTTTCAGTTGTTATGATTTTGTCCAGTTTAATCCAGGTCTTTCTCGTTTTATAGTATCAGCACCAAGGAATCCAAAACTCAGAAAATTAACCATTTTAAAGCAAATAATAGGAAACTTTTTCTTGCATAGTATAGATGCCAATATTGTCTTGGTCATTTCAGACAACAAATGAAACAAATTAGCGTTACCAGTTTTAGTAAATTTCATTCAGAATTGTTAGATTTGGTGCAGAACATAATAATTAAACTAAATAGCGATAAATGTAAAGTTATTTGCTTTGCTTCTAAAAAGATTTTAAAACATTTAAAGAAAAAAATTAATATCAACATAAATAGTTGTTCTGTAAGTTCATATTTGGTTTACGTAAATATGACCACATTTCGCAAAAATTTAAAGAACTGGGATGGTTAAAAAGGAATAATTTATATAAATACCACTTATCGGTTCTCACCCATAAAATTCTAAACTCTGGTGTTCCATCATATCTCAGGAAAAAATTTGTACTTCATGAAAGTTGGGTTGCAATATACTAGTTGGTAATTTTGTTTGCTCAAATTTCAAACAGTCTTGTTCAATACGTCTTTTTCGTATAATTATTCTATCAAAATTTACAATAGATTACTGCGGAAATTTAAGCTCTATTCTGTGAGCAAATTTCGTACAGCTGTTAAACATTTGCTACTAATTCTTTCATCAAAAAACGCAACATTCCTAATTTTTGACTAATTTTAGACTAAACCATTCGCAAAATATGGGCAAAAATTAAAAAGATGATCAACTCAACATTCTGTAGATCAATTAGGAGTCACATTTAAATAAAGCATAATAATCTGAATTGCAACTTTTTGAATTGGGTTGTCACTCCTTAAGCTACATACCAGCATTAATGACTCACCGTGCATGTCTTCTCATTACTACTATCTGCTTACACTTTTACAAAACTTAATTCAATATTGAACATTAATTTTTATGTAAACATTTAATTTCAAAATTTTTTAGATTTTGTTTCATCAAATTTTCCATTTGGTATATATTTGCCCGGCGCATCCACCATTTCTACTTTTATAACAAATTTAATTTATTTGTGTCATTATAATCAGTACATTTGCTTAACAACATTTTATGATACGTTTTAAAACAATTGAGTTATTTTTTGCAAAAATTAGTATAAATATTTTTTTGATAGTTGGTAAAGTTTTTTTCATTTTACTATTTTATGTTAACTATTCGGTAATATCTCAAAGTTAATCTTAAGTGCAAACATGAAAAACCGACTTATTTCAAATCTTCTAAATCCGTCTCTGATGTATTACCACCAGGAAACGAAGCAAAGCCGATTTGATTGTGTCACATGTAGTCATTGATCTAGTAATATCCCACATCTGCGGTGATAATTTGATACTAGAATCACTGTCATATTGAACTGATATTCGACCATTGTTGGAAATTGAAGAAAATGAATCGATAGATTTCATTTATATTAAATGACACTATCAAAAATTATTTATTCACATATTTCGAAAAAACAAAATTTTTACCATAATATTAGAATTGAAATATTTTATCAAAAAATGACGTGAATAATAAGATTATTGGAGTGAATTGATAGTATGCTATTTATCGTATGTGTAATGATAGCTATTACTCATGACGTTGAGAGGGAAAGTTATAATTCGTCATCTCTATGACAAGCTAAGAGTATTAAAGAGCATTATTTATCAAGGAAGGAATATGTAACGAATGAATTATTCAGTTGTTATAGAAAATGTAATGTTACTGATAGTAGTAGTTGTTATACATTATTGATTAAACATACATTTATGTTTACTTATTTCAAAATAATAAAATAATAGTTTTATGTGGAATTCATATTCTGTTTTATGTATCACGTTTGTTTTGTTTACTTGAAGAATATTTGGAATTATTGCAAGGACGTGCTTTAGGAATTATATTTTACATACAAATTCAGTCCGAATTTTAGTGTATAAAAATAAAATCACTCTAATTATGATTGTATAATATCAATGTCAACATTTCGTAACGTTACGACGCAAAAATCATTCTTCTTCTCTTCATAATTCCAACATTGTTTATTTTATTGATCCATCTATTTTTTCTTCTATTATTCTAAGCTTATTTCAACATTCACTACTATCAGGGAAGATAACAGAAGAACATTTATAAAAAAAAAAATTGTCTAGAGTGAAAACATAATAAACAAAAATTATGTTTATGACTGACAAATTAATTACTGTTTTTATTTATTGTTTAGTAAAATAGCACATTTTCAATTTAGTGAGATTAGTAAAAAAAATAATTAATTTTTATAGAATAAATAAGATGAGATAAATAAAAATAAGTAATAAATTATCATATATAAAAATATAACTATATTTAAATAACTCAGAGCATTACTTGTAACCATGAAAATCAATTTTCTCTGCGAAAATTAGATAGATAGAAAATTAGATCTTCAGCTAAATAGAAAATATGAATTTTGATATTCTGGCAAACATTAAGTTCGACGATCAATAATCATGTAAATCATGTGATTGAATTCGTAGAGTTGAAACTATTTTTAATTTGTTCTCCCATTGTATGCTTTGTCAAATAAAGTAAAAGTATAATAATAATAACATCGTCTTTATTGACAAGGAAAATAGTGTTACATTCATTATTGATATTGCCATCCCTCTGAGCCAAAATCTCGCAAAAACTGAAAAGGAAAAATTGGAAAAATTTAGAAACTTGGCCCTCGAAATCAAAAACATCTGGGATATGAGGGAAGTGCACATAATACCAGTGGTAATTTCAACTGAAGGAGTTGTGACCAAGAAGTTTAAGGCTAACCTAAAAGCTGCTGGGGTCTCCGAACAATTATTAAGAACAATTCAAAGGGCAACTGTTCTACAGATGTGCCACATTCTTCGGAGATTTTTGGGCTCTGCGGGCTGAAATGAATTTCTCCCTCGTACGAGTTACTACCGGTTATATCTAACCCATACTACAAAATGAAATAATAATAATAATAATATATTTATTGTCCAACGGTTTCTAAACCCTTTATAGGACAAATATCAAAATGTTAAATGCAAAGGCAAAAAAACATAATGGGAAAGGTATTAAATCATCATTTAACAGAAGAGTAAATTCTTACATGTATTAATGAATTTCATTATAAATTTGTTGAAAATTGGTGAATTAAAATGTCGTAAAATGTGCGCAAATGGATTTACAAAAGTTGGTGAATTTCTAGATTCTTAGAAGTTTTGGAACATGAAATAAAATGTTACTATGAAGTTGAGGACAGTTGATGATACCATGTACAAATTTATTCAAAAAAATTAGGTTCGAAAACTTACGCCAGTTAGATTTTTATTGAAATAGGAATCGATAAGAACTGATGAGTGTATAAATACAGGCTGTTTCTTAAGTTCTATCAAAAATATTTGAATGAGAATTTATATACAACTATAATTGGTCAGGTCATTCTCAATTAAAATATTTTCAAAATGGTGGCTCCTCCGTTTATACCGAAAGTTGGTATTAACTTATTTTATTTTAAATGGAAAGCAATATTTATTATTGCTTTCTTTATTTCAAGTTTTTATAAACTTTCCATAGAGTTGAACTTGATCGTTTTCGAAAAATTTGAACTTTTTTGAATTTTTTGGGATTTCCACAGTTTCTTTTCAAAAATTTATAACTTTGTTATTTTTAATAAATTTAAGAAAAAAGAAAGAATTACAAATTTTCAAAATTCAATAAAACATTCAAAGAACTTTAAGTATTCATAACTCGATTTTTTTAAATGTTTTTTCTATGTATTTCTGCACCGAACTGTATTAATATTCGCTATACCTATAAATGATATTTTTCAAGATATGTTGGATTTCTATTGTAATTGCGGAAAATTCATGGCTACCTGCTGTAGCCATTTTAAAGTTGTTATGGAAGTGACAAATTCCAAAATTTTTTCACAAACATCATCTCTGTGAATTATTGTGAGATTTGACAAACTGAAATTAAATATGGATAATCGACCTTATTCAAATTTAGATTTGATGAATTTATTCTGTATTTACAGGGAATGTAACGAAGTTGTGAGTAGAACTTTCCGACTGTTCAATGAAAAACGATGAGAGCATTATAAATCGACATAATTTACATTATCAAATTAGAGAAAATTATTTTCAGCAAAATTTTAGTTTCAGTATATTCTGTTTAGTAATGTATAATCGGATTGCTTGAAAAAATTTTAGGATTCACTCATTTCCATAACAACTTTAAAATAGCTATAGCAAGTAATGAATTTCCCACGATTACAATAAAATTTCAATATAATTTGAAAAATATCAGTTATAAGTATAGAGAATATTAATACAGATCGATGCAGAAATAAATTCCTCTTCATCTTATGACAAAAAACATAATGTTCTACTTAAAAAAATTGAGTGATGAATGAGTTATGAAAGTTCTTTGATTGTCCCTTTGAATTTTGGAAATTTGTAATTTTTTTTTCTGATTATAATCACACCAAAGGAATGATCCAACTTTTCTCTTTCAAAATAACAGTGTTATATACACATATATATATGATAAAATTATCTTTATTATCTTTTATCTTATAAAAAATAGAATTTAGGGTTCAATTATACTCTTCTTGGGTGAGATCTTGATAAATAACAATAGTTAGTAATCACCAAGGCTAATGTGAACTTTGTAATTATTTACAAATTTCAAAAAACATTTTTTTCAAAAACTGTTGTCAGTAAGTGGGTACAACCTTACATCAATCGAAACGTAATTCTAAGTACTATGAGGTGGTACCACAAAAAATACAGCTTTCCATTTAAGATAATTGAGTTATCTGGGTTAGAAGTTCTCTATGTTTAAGACTCCCATAAAAAGAGAATTTTCCAAATTTGATAAGATGATTAGGTCTAAGAGATAGAATGTTATATTTAAAATAAAAGTCTAAAACCGCATCTTTGTAAATGCTATTGTGTTCGAGATATTTAGAATAATGACGATCTTTGCACTGCCACATTTTTTCTTTAAATCTTGATTTTCTTGAAAATGGTCCACTCAGAGTGTTACATAAGATACATAAAGTGATGTTTAAATTAAACAAGGAATCCAAGAATGTAAAATTATATAGGGAGTTGCATTTATAATAACAAAGTTAGTTTTAATTTCCGGTATAATCGGAAGTACGCCATTTTTGGAAATATTTTTAAAACAACCCTAAGAAAGATTCATACAACTTTTGTTCAAACCAAATTTTCATATTCTCAACGGTTATTACACTATGGAAGAATTACGCTGTGGTGGGACACCCTGTATATATACACTGTATTCACTCACTTTTGTCAGTTTTGAATAATAGCCGAGAATTTACAAAAAAAATTTTGCGGTCAAATACTGGGACATATTACACTCCGGCGAAAATTTGCAGATTTTTCAGAACCTAGGAATAAAGCATTAACCAAGTGAAAAATATTAGTTGAAATAACTGAAACAGAATTCCACAGCGTAAATCTCAGAAAAAAATATTCTGCTTCAAGCCTTTTTTGCTTAAGGTGTCAATAACTGAAACTTATACCTCATATCCATAAGTCACCAATGACAAAAAAAAATATTTGCATGAATTTTGATTTGGATGTTGCAAATAAAGCTAGTCAATCTGGCAATAGGAATTCACTAATCATCAACTTTTTTATACAAACATTATATTAAATAACATACTAAAAACGTTTCAAGAAGTTTCTTTTTTTAATAAGATGTAGTGTAGCTACATCTCTTTTTTGCGACTAAATATACATATTTTAATAGAATCATACAGGTACCTGAAAACCCAAGTACCCGCTTCTCAGCATACGAGAAAATATTGTCAAAGCTTTGCTTGCTTTAAAGGAAAGTTTATTAACTCTTCAAAGTTTACCTTAATGAAAACATACATGCAAAAATGGTTGTGTTATTATTCCTCAAAGAACTTGTAATGTATTTTCATGTAATTTACTTAATATTTTGTATAATATTAGAGTATTAATTTAATGCAAATTTTTGACATTGAAATGGCATGTTAATAAGGATGTAATGACGAGATAAAAGGCTGCGAAATATAGACTTAATTATAATAGTGGTTTTCAATTTCTGATTGACGTTATTCATTTCATAAATACTTAATCATTCATGCACTATACAAGCAAATAAATTTTTATCACTTTGAGAAGCTGACAATTTCCAATTTCAATAATGAATTCGAACAATAACAAAACAATTTATTTAATTTTACGTTTTTTAATTAATCGAGACACTATTTTAGTATTTTAGAAACAGCTTTCAACTATGTCAAGTAATAGAAATTCAAATCAGTAAAATTCATTTTTGTATTGTTCGAAAACTTTAATTAAAAATCGCAAATCGCGAAACTTCTACTTTAATTACATAATTTCTGGAGAACATAAAAAACAACGATTTTATAAAAAATAATCTTTATCTACAAAAACACAAGGAATATTTGTTTTCTTATTATCATGAAGCCATTTAAGGATGATTATAATGTCCTTAAAGCTTTAACTATAATTCTTTAAAAAACATATATAAGAGAACCAAAACCATCTTAGCTGAGACCTCACCATGTTTGTTATAATCCCCGACTGAAGTTCTTAAATGACGTCACAATACAATATAATCTACTCATTGTTTCAAAACTCATCATGTTTTTGAACTAATTCCTGCAAATTATTACACTTTCCGTATGGATTCTCTTCTTTTACTTGAACACTGTTTCTTTGTCGTGCTTTAAGTTCGTTAATAATTCCTGGGTTGCCAACACGAAAACTTTCACTTTTCTTTGGTAAAATTTGTGACAACCGAGGACCGTTTTGATTAAAACTAGCAGAATAATCCAAATGAGAACTACCAGCGTGGTAAATGTGGGAGTACTGTGAAACCAATTGCTGGGGGTCTAATTGTGACGGTCTGCCATACCTCGTCATATTATCGTGGAAATAACCATTGAATGATATTTTATTATAACCTGGAGGTGTAGGAACTGGCGCTATTTCCTGATTAGGATGACGTATAAATGGAGATCTTGACTCATTAATAATGTCTTCGTTTGAACCCCAATAGTCTTTTGGTCTGATAGACGAATCTTTGGAAATGTTGTCGAGAGTAGACCTTGAAATATTATCTGCAGTATCTCTTGAAACATTGTCTCTAAAACTCTCCAAAGTACTCGCTCGACTTATTTCAGAATCTACAGACTGCGCATCAAATCCTTTTGGATGTTCTTGGTTTTTCTTTTTCATCATTTCTTGAATTTCTTGTGTTACCATTTTACCATCGCTGTGTTTACTATTAGGAGGTGCGTATGGAGCTGTGTATGGCGTGATGGTACCCCAAATATGCCCAGTATGAGTTTGTATAACTCCTCGTTCTTTACCATCTTTCGATTTTGACGTTTTTTTTGAAAATTTTGTACTTGTGTTGAAACTGTAAGAACATTCAATTTCATGTTGCCATAATTCTCGTCCAAATCTCAACCGAATAGTACATCCTTTGGTATGATAAATACATGGAAAAATCAACCAGTTAGCAAGTACTTCGTAGGCTAAATTAGGTATAGCAGTGTTTGGTAAGCCATTAGAATGTGAACAACGATGACAAATACTTGTGCCATCTGGCAGCAAATAGACAGGTTTGTTTGATAAATAACAACTACAGTAAACGCACTTTAATTTTTGTAAAACTTCAGTTGATAAATTTGCCAATGGAGCATCTAAAAAATCATTTAAATTAAAATTAAATTGATTTAGTTTAATTTTTGATTACCTGTATGATCTGGCAGTTTTCTATCAGCTTTGAAAAACGTTCCAGGTCTGCAACAAAGTACACTACATCTGTTCTTAAAAAGACAGATATCTTCATGTTCCAATGTTTCGTTCCATACTAATTTTTTATTACAATGTTTTGTCCAGAATTTGCAAGGATAAAGAAATATTTCAGCAGCAGCTTCATAACATAAATTCCTATACTCAAGTTTAGCATAACGATGACAGCGTCCACATAAGACACTACTATTAGGAGTTACGTGAACTGGACCACAACTAACGTATTTACCGCAATGAGCACATAGTAGATTTTTCAAAACTTGAGGTGGTATAATAGGTAGCATTATCTGGAATTTGATTATTACTAAATAATAATTGAATTTTATAACTGATAAGAAATTAATCCACTATTGTTAGTGGCAGTGACGTATCGATAAAGAGATTAGGGTAATTAAATAAAATTTTATTAATAGTTTAGTTTCGAGTTATTTAGACTACTCGTATTTACAACTTATCGATTTACAATAATCAGTCAAAAATTAAAAAAATACGAAAGTTGATTAAACAAAAATCTCTTCAACAATATCTTAATTTACCTGTAGACAACAACAACTTTTTTCGTATTGTTATGGAATCAGTAAGCAATTTATGTATAAAAATTATCTCCACTTGAAAAAATGTTACTAACGGAATTCTTTTCTAAAAACAACAAAAACGTCATACATTCTATGATGTTCTAGATAATGAAAGATTTTTATCTGTAGTCGGTGTTAGTCTATCAATTTTCGACAAATTTGTGAAGCAATGCAAAATGACGTGAATATCGTGACATCAGTAGAGTCTGATAAATATTCAGATGTTTATAAAAAGGCAGTAAATTGCAGCAGTCGCTAAGCGCGCTTTTAATGAATTGAATTAAACTAAATACATCAAAAATTATGATTAGAATTAAATTAAATAAATCTGCTATTGAATGATTCAAAGAAACAAAAATGCTGGGTGTTTAAAAATGGATACTTGCTCTTTTGACACTCTATTCAAGGAGTTAATACTTAAAAGTAGGAAAAAATTTCCAAAACATTTTGTGATCGAAATTGTCCAGAAAATCAAATTTTTTAGTTCCAATATTTTTATGACACAAATAAGATACAAAACTCGTAATGAATGCCTACAATAAAAAAAAATTGCTATATTATCCACTTTTAAGAAGTATGAATGATTTTTGTATTTTATAAATTACAATACATTGTGATTATCTAAAAGGAAAGCTTTATAAAAACTGAATAATAATTATTTTGATTGAACAATTTTTTATCTCAAAGTCTATCGAAAAAAGTCTTTACAAGAAACAAATTGCAACAAAATTCATGGGTTATGAAATATGTATTCATAAAAATGAGTTCATAACTCACTAGTGCACAAAATAATATTTTTATTCTGCGTCTGCGTGTCGAAATAACAATCAGAAAATTTAATTTTTTTAAACTGGTTACCATGAATTGTTAACGTCAATAATTTTTAGGTTAATTGTTAAAACTGATAATTGATGGAATTGAAACTTGATATTATTTTACTTTTTGGCTATACAGGCTGTCCCATGACAGTGAGCGTCTATTCACAATTGCTCTATTCGACTAAAATATTTTCAAAAATCTGGCACTTCTGGTTATACCGAAAGTACAACTTTTTTATTTCAAATAAAACACCCTATATTTTTTACATTTTTGAATTTAAGTTACTTTTATAACAATAATTTTTTTCCTAAACTCAACTATTTTAAAGATGTCTGGAATTTCAATTGAAAAATGGTGGATGCAAAGTTAGAGGTAAACAGTAACTATGGCTACTTCTTTTAAAATAGTTTCTTGACGTTTCATAATGCAACACCTTGGACAGTTAACCTCACTAAAAAATTAATCCGATCTTCTGCAGGATGTTCAAAAGATATATTTGAAAACTTACAAAAAAAAATGTCGTTAAAACTCGAAATTTTTGAATAGAAACCCTTATTTATTTTTTCACATTCGTGTTCGGCTTTGAAAATGAAGACATTTTTGTATATGTTTCCCTATACCTAAACCTCATATTTTCTAATTTATTTAAGAAAAACTTTACTCCATAATGAAATGCTGTATCATACAAAACTCTGTTACACTCTCAAGAGATAAAAAGCAAACTTAGATAATTTTTGATACAAATGCCTTGGCATTTTTAACAACTTTTTAAAGTTAACAAATCTAAAAAACTTATTCCCAGACTATTTCAAATAAATCTGGCTTGACATTTTACTAAGTTGAAAATAGTTTTTCCTAAATAAATAAAAACCATGAGGTTTGAGTATACAAAACCTCACACAAAAATGTCTTTATTTATGAAACTACATCTATATATCAGAAAAAATAATTAAATAAAATAAATAGCGGTTTCCATTTGAGTTTTGACATTATTGTCATGTCAGTTTAAATGTATTTTTTGGACACTCTGTAGAAGATCGGTTTAATTTTTTAGCATAATTTACTATCTCAGGATTCACGTTATGAAACGCCAAAGAACTATTTGAAATGGATAGACGTTTAGCCATAATTACTGATTACCTTTAACACTGCATGCGCCATTTTTCAAATAAAATTGCAGATATTTTTGAAATGGTTGACTTTAGAAAAAAAAATCTTAATACAAAAGTGACCTAAAATAAGAAAGTTGATGTCTATTTTTGGTATAATCGAAAGTGCCACGTCTCTAAAAATATTTGAGAATGATAAAGTATCTTGGAAAAACTTTTCTGTCAAATTTTCAATAATATGCTGTCTGTATTTATTAGACGCCCACCGTCATAAGACACCCTGTTTATGTAATACACGTTATACACTAGACACAGTTTCAAAATTATTTTTGTGTTGTATATTACTATTATCAGACAACATTCATCTTTAATCCAAAACATGCAATACACATGTCCTGAATAAAATATTATCTTTTAATATTTTCAGTTTATCAACAAAATTATTCTAATTGTTACTTTTTTAGCGACGAATTGTCGAAATAGAAAATGTGTAGGTACAAGTATTTAAATTTCTCTATTGAAAAGAAATATAAAGTAGGACACAGCAAACTCTAAAGCCAAATAATTTTAAACAATTTGCATTTACTTACACTACGTGCTTGGAAACATTTGCGCATTAAAACTTATCTTCGTGGAATATTTCATGAATCTATTATGCTAACAGTAAACATGTTTATCGTAGTCTATAGAAAATTATTAAAATATAGAAAAAAAATTTGATTTTTTATAACAAAAACATCAAGAACTTTTTCTTTAAATTTTTCAGTGAAAAATTAAGAAAATAAAAGAATTGTTTTATCTTTCAAGTGATCAAAAATTTAAGCCGATTGAATATAAGTCTATTGTTTTCTTATCTGGCAAGTACATGCCTAATACTCTCAATAGCATATTCATCAAGAATACAAAGATTTTTTGTGGTGCCTTTGAGCTCCCTGCTAATAAAAATTATATGAGCTTTAGCGCTCTTCATCCTTTCTTTATCGATTTTCACCTTTATTCCTTTAATTAAAAATAAAATATTTACACTTGTGTGTATGTAATACTTACAGTGTTTATACCCACGAGGTAAAAATCAAAGATGATGTTTGATGAACAGCATTATTACACTTTAAACACACTTCACTTTATTAGGGTATATTAGAGAATGAGTGTTTAAGAGTAACACAAACAGGTTGATAACAGGTGATAAATTTATCTTTATTATCTTCCGTCATGACTTCATCAAAATTTGATACTCTGAATATATTTCTTTTCGAGGGTAGCCATTTAGAAGTAAATACACTCAAATACATTTGTTTTACGAAAAAATTAATTGGATATTATCAGAAAAGACTATGTTTTAAAATTCAATTTCTACTGTCATCACGATTGACAATGATGAATGCGCTATTATTATAGAAAATATTAAATTGTAGCTTTTTTGCTGTAGTTGATTGTTACTAAAATGTGACACGAATTTCTATGAAAATTTATTTTTGTGTTCGATAAGGTGAAAATTTGTTATTCAACTCACTGATAAGCATTATTGTTGTTTCGTGATTCTCATATTTTGTTTTATACTAAACCGACTTTTAAAAATATTTCGAAATTGCCAAAATTTATATCTCAGATTTGCAATCATTCGAAAGAATTTTCTTTGTCTTTGAACTTTTGAAAAATTTATATATCGGATACAATCTTCTTCACAATTTTGAAAATATCAAAATGAACTCTGATCTATAATAATTTAAATTAACAAAGGTAAGTTTCTTTGATTAAGTTTTTCCATTTCTATGTTACGCACTACACTAATCAATGACTAATAAATTAGTTTGCGAGGCATAACTATGACATATAAAAAATTTCTTGGAAATTTTTTGAAAAATGTAACAGATTTAACAAAAATTAATAAATGGAATTTTTTTGTCAAAAAAGTTAGATTTTATTAAATTACACAATTGCGTTCCGCTCGGATAAATTAATGTAACATTTTTGGATAGCACTCAAAAAACTTTCCGGAAAAAATTGATGCTATTATGATATTACATGTGATTATAAAAATTCTTTTAACGGTAAAAATATTTCCATCAACATTTCAAGCAATAAGTTATATTTCTTCCTTAACCATTAAATAAGGTATTAGTCTGAGAAAATTCGGGTATGACACTTAATGAACAAAATTACTCATAAATCCTCTAGTTTTCTGTAGAAATTCTTCAAAAAACTCCATTTATGTATTTTTAATAATGGCATTTGTTCTTAAATATTATTCGGCAAATACCTCGGCATTTTATAAAATTAATGTCATTTTAGAACATCTGTATTGAAGCAAATTATTCTCAACATTTATCTTTATAATACCTACGACTTATACAAGTACTTAATAAAAGAACTGAGCAAACATTATCAAAGATTTATACTTAGTAATGCGCTTTTATCAACATTACAAAGTATTCAAAATATTTTGTAAGTATTATTGTTTATCCAAGGTGTTTAAAAAAGATGGTAAAATATTTCAAGGTTCAATAGTACAGACCATAATAAACAGAAAAATCTTAATAAAAATGCATTCGCAAACAATGGTTTTTGGGATATGGAAGATTATTCATTTTTGAAACATTCTTTGGCATTCATTTATATACTTATTCACTGATACCAAAACAACGAAAAATAAGATAAGATACGATATTCAAACCTCCTTCCTCCCATTTCCAAAAAAACACAACTTTGAATGATAATCGAACTCTTTCTAGAATCGTTTCTTTTGCTCGAGTTTGTTGAATTTTCCAATTAAATTTTGCTGCAGCCCCTAGAAGTTATTCACACATCTAGGAAGTATTTGAAGTGATAACATTGACTGATGTCTTAAAATACCCTCGAAAAACAAATTCAGAGATCCTCAATCAAGCGAATATGCAGGTCACAATGCTAATCCTCTCCTAATTTATACTACATTTTTTAAACATCACGTTCATAAAACAATTTTTTTTCAGGTTTGCAAGGTGCCATTTCAAAAAATCTTCTAGTTTCCGACCGGAGCGTTCTTTCAGCTCGCGTTTTAACCATCAACGCAACAACCGGCACCTTAATTAACTGTGCATGGTGGCAACGACAAGGACTAGAAGTAGGAGAACCCCGCAAATTACGTTGCGATGAATTCATGGAAACAGGAAACAAACCAGGATCGGAATACCCTTGGTATGAAGATGCTGATACAAGTCCAGGCTTACGTTCACCCAAATTCATGGAAAGTTTGCCTAATGTTTCATACAAAGGATGGTGGACTTATCCTTATTATTCCTGTAAATCCAGAAGATGGCTTATATCGTACAGTGTGCCAATACCACCACCAGGACGCGGGGGGTAAATAAAATCAATTTTGATCAATCTATTTTAAAAAATAAAAAATGTAAAATAATCTTTCAAACAGAGATTCTAATCTAAATAATCTGAAATGAGAAGTATCACTCGACTGTATTTGAAAATTCTTTAGTATTATATTATTTTTGGTTTTATCTTTGAAAGATCTACGCATTTTTATATGGTAACACAGATAATTTCACTTATCTATTGAGTTTAAAAAATTCAAGTGGATTTACAGCGTGTTATTCAGATATGGCATTTTTTTTGCTACCTTGCGTTTATTAAAATTAAAACAGAGAGTTTTTGCTCATAAGTGAAACTGCGAGACATAAATTGCTTTAAACTAACATAAATGAGCAGTTAAGTTTACCTTTTCATATGGCAAAAACTCTAAAAAATTTACTATACTTTCAGTTTTTTGAGTGTTGTATAATCCGATTACTACGGCTAAGTGCACTTTAATCGGTTTAAAATACAAAATACAGTTGGAGTAAATGTAATGTTTTTCATTTTTAACTGAAGTATGCAAAAATTATAAATAAAAAATTTCAATTCTTAATAAATACATATTTTTTTTAATACTTAAAATTAAATCAAGAATAGGTACTTTATGATCCTGTTAAAAATTGTTGAATTGCGTATTTGGATTCTGATTGGAGAAAACAAGAGCTAAATTTGCTGATGATCGCATTGTTGACACTATGTTCAGATTGTATTATTTTAGCGATAAATAAGTACCTAGGAAAGGTAGATGTTTCCCAGATTCTGTCGGTATTGACCGTAACGGACTGGGGAAACAAAATAAAAGCAATGTTCTATATTGGTGAAAAATGAAATTTTTCTCTTTATACTTCAAGCACTATATTTTATTCGCATCAAGCGCCACTGCTGAAATCAAATAAGAAATTTATCGAAATAACAATTTGATTTTATTTCATTGTATACTGTAAATTGTATTCTGTAAATATCTAATCACTGTCATAAATACTATAAGTTTCTAACATCAACTTCATCATATTTGTTTAACAATAAAAAAGGTCTCAAGAGAATAAACACTTCTAATCCTCACGGAGAAATTTATAACTTTAGATAAAGTTTTACAATTTTTTGCACTTGGTTTAATAAACAGCATGAAAAACACAAATATTAAAATCGTATTTCGGTTCATTATCTGAGTTGAAATATTATTATATTTTATCAAATATGAAAAAGATTCGTGAATGTGGAATGCTGGAGAAAATGAAATGAAAGCGAAATTTTACTGTTGTTTTTACTCTTGTTTATCGCAGTAAATTTATTGAATGTTTCCTATAACATGAATTGCAGGAGAAAATTGAAGAATTTTTATAAATGACTGCTTTTTTCCGTTTCAGTTACGCAATTGGTGGAAAATGGACGACTCAAAAAAATGTAAAATCAATAACTAAAAATTTTTTCAAATACCTAACTTTGATAATTTAATAAACTAATTATTTATTTTGTCTAACGAAATACTGACTGATAATTTCGAGTGTTTATGTGTATACAAGGTGGCATTTTTATTTGCTACATTTTATGACTAACTGAACAGATTTTTTTTTTTAATTCCAATTTTTTAAATTTAAAAATTTAAATTTTTCTTTAGACTTTTGGAGAAGTTTAAAACTAACATTTTTTAAAAATCCAGATATTTACAACGGTATAAAAAGGGATACTCTGTAGATAACATATACCTTATGTGTACATTAAAGTGGTTAATGATTTGTTCAAAATAACTAAATTTTAGTAAAAACCTTACTCACATCAAGCAGTTAATGTTATGTCTATATGGTGGAAGCGCAATTAGTGTTTTAGTTTAATTTATATTGCATATGAAATTTCAACTGTAATAGTGTATTAATGTTCTCGTGGAAAGGACTTTATTGTTTAAGGTGTCTGAAAATTACAGACTACTAATGCAATTTTCAAGTTAGCAAATTGAATTATATTAAAAAAAAGATATATTATGCAGTGGTGTTTTTGTGTTACTGCCACAGAAAGAAAAAAAATTGTACTTACAAAAACCTATTTACTTTGATTAGAATTTAGCATTACTATTCTTATCGATTCAATCAAGTTGAATAATCAACTCAGGTCAGTTTTGAAACTATTTGCTTAGAATTATACTATAAATTTACTATAAATTTGTATATCATATTTACAAAAATTGATCTGCGGGTTTTAGAATTTTATTAATTCATTTCATCAAAATATGTTCCATTTTTATTCTTTCAATAAGTTTTTATTTTGAGTTTTTTTGAAACCGATAGGTATCCTCCACTTTGTGATCATGGATCAAATAGTAAACTCTTTAGCTCAAGAACAACCATTTCTCATAAATTTAAAGATAAATTTACTTTACTTTGGTACAATTTGAATTCTACCAACTGTCATCGTCTTACTTTGAACGGACTCTACGCGTTTTCAAAAGCTCTTAAGTATACTCACTATTTTTTTATATCTAGGTCTATGTTCGATAAGGCTTGTGTTTCAGATTTCACCAGTACATTAGAATCTTTTTTCAGAAACCTTTTTTATATTTTACTATGAGGTTGATAGTTCAACAAATAAAAATTACCTTATCAACCAATTTGATTTTTATATAAACCAACCAAACAATCATAATAAACAATAATAAACTTATTGCAAACATTTTCTGGATCAGTTACTGAAGCTAATTAATCAAACAGAGTATTAGTTTCTTCTCTGAAGATCGCAAGTTGGTAACTCGATCTCTGATCTCTATTTCACATTTAACTGCAATTGGGAATTCTTTTTGCGCAAGTAAATAGAAAATAATCAAAATAGAATTAATTGTTATTCAAGGATAAAATTGTATACTTATTAACATTGAAAAGTAAGTTTCAATTTGAAAAAAAAATTGAACAAACTTCATCAAAATAAATCATCAAATTTTCAATAAAACACATGGACTTGTTTCTGTAAGTCTGACAGTTAGCTTTTTTGTTCAAACTAAAAACTAAGAATGTTCTCTTAAGTTTGTTTCTTACGAAAGGACTTTGCAAATCTCAAGTTGATAATTGTAGGATTGGTCAATAATCTGCGGACAACCCTAAAGAATTTTGATAATTATACATATAGTTTTTCATTTTTATTCAAAAAAAGTTGATTATCAGTGGAATCAATAAAATGTGAATTTATATACCTGCATGTTCAAAATAACAAACAAAAAATGAACATTTTATTATTAGTATTATAGATATTTTAATATTAAAATATTAACCTTCATTCTCTTTCCAAACATAATAGAAACATAATTTTATGTTTTTGATGTTCAAAATTAATACTGAAATAGGCAGTCACTTGTCCTCAATACGAAAATTTCCTCTCAATTTTCAAAGCTTAATAATTACATATCTCAGTAAGATTTATATCTTTTATCTTTCGTGAATAAACAAAAAACACAAAATAATTTTATGTGTTTTCATCTCTTGTCTTTCCAATCGATCCTTACTTTTCTTTCTTTTCCTTCCATAAATAAATCCAAAATAATTGTTAATACCTCACCGAAAAATAATTCAGCAATTTCCTCTTCCGGAAAACACGTAAAAATATAGTTTTCGTGGCGCCCCAAAAGTTAAAATATTTACGCCAAACGAGAATCACAGCTTTAATGTTTTTATACTAAATCTATTGATTCTTGATAAAGCTCTTCGGCCAACTTCTGATCCTGTTGATTCACTAACTCCATCCATCATTCTCAATTACAGTCTGAAAGGTTTCTTGAGTTTGGATGTGGACGTGTCCCACCTGGAAGTAAACCAATGTGAATCTACCACACCCTCGCCAACAAAATCCAACGAAATATCTATCTTTCATGGAACGCATAAATGCCACAATGCTACTTCTCAGGTGCTGTTCGATGGTTTTGTTTATTGCTTGGTTAATCAACCACTTTCATTTACAGTGTTTGTATCGACCGCAAGCTCTATCCTCTAATTGGTCCAGAGGGAAATATCAGTGTGTGTGCAGGCAGGGATATTATTCTCCACATTATGGAGGAGTTTTTAATGGAACTCTCGTCGAAGGTAAGGATTTTCAGATTCAAGATTTTAAGCATTTTAATCAATCTAAACTTGAAGTCTTGAAAATGGAAACTTAATCTCAAATAACAAAGTTTAGATTCTTTGAGGAATCACTTAGATAATTTTGTTATTCAGTTTTATTATTGTCCCGATTTTTAAAAATTATACAAATAATAAATCCCTTTTTTATTGAAACTGTACGTACAAATAAAACTGCATTGAACTATTACTCCAATAAACATTTTATTTGGTCACTCAACACCAACTGGGTCACAACTATAACCCAGAATCAAAACTTTTATTATCTTTTACATCCCTCAATTTTAATTTTCTTCTCTTTTTTTTAATCTAAAATTGATTTTCAATTAAAATGTCATTAGACACTTTGTGATAAACTATAATAAAATCAGGAAATAAAGTTTTATGATTTCAATAGAACAATTATTATTCTATAGAATTCACTGAAATAATAATAACGCAAAAAAATAAAATTTTTTGATTTATAGATTTTTTTATAGAAATAAGCTTCTATATTTATAATTTATAATTGAAAGAATGAGAAGAAGTATAAAGAAAATTTTATTTGGTTTATACAAATATATCTTTATAAAAATTATAAAATTAAATCAAGAATAAAAAGTCCAAGTGAAGACTAAAAAAATTCCTGCAACGTTAAGGTTACATAAATAGAGAAATGAAAAATTTTATCCAACTTCTATATTACCAAGTCTTATATGAAAAAATATTACTTCAAATTTAATTATTTTCTTTTGTTCTTTCAGACAGTTTTCTTCCAATAAATTTTATTACATCTGTTTAAGACAATTTTGAATATTCATTTCCTTGTATTTTGTTACTTCAAATTACTGTTAATGTTTACTTTTCAAATGTAAAAGTAAACATAAATGAGTACGTTAAAAATTTCAATTTATATTTAGGCTTTTCATGTTTACCTTTTATGCAATATTTCAAAGCTTAGAATAATTTGTTAAAGTGAACGATGCAGCTGGAATATTAAATTAAAATTCCGATGAAAAGCACTACATTTCAGTAACATACACATTCCATGCTCCTTAAAATTTAATTTTATATATTTTTTCAGTGTCGTGGCAAGACCAAGAAGAGAACAACACTGATTCCTGGCTGAATGTTTTTCAGTGTCTCAAGTGTGCTCCTGGTTGTCATAATTGCACCGACCCTTCGCCCTGCCTAGCCACATATCATTGGCCGTTTAGAATTACCCTATTAGTTTTCAGTGTTAGTTGTGCTTTATGCACAATGATTATTAACGTTTACATGTTCAAACATCGTAAACTGAAAGTATTCAAAGTGGCAAGCCCAATTTTTCTCAGTATTACTCTTTTCGGTTGTGCTACTATGTACATGGAAATGGCTGCCATTTTTCCTGTTCTTGATACTTACTCTTGTATAGCGACGAAATGGTCGCGGCATCTTGGATTCTGTGTCACTTATACAGCATTATTAATGAAGACTTGGAGGTGAGGTAAGTAAGATACTTTTTCTGAAAAAATTGCATATTTATTCTAGAGTATCATTGACGTATCGTGTTAAATCGGCTCATAAAGTTAAATTAACGGATAAGCAGCTTCTGCAATGGATGGTACCAATTCTTCTGGTTATGTTGATTTATCTCAGCACTTGGACACTGTCAGATACTCCGACAGCGGAAGAAATTGTGGATAATGAAGGGTTGAGATTCAAACAGTGTGTTTACAATTGGTGGGATCACAGCTTAGCTATTGGTGAGTATAAAAATCCCAAGAGAAAAGAAGAATTAATTATTTTTGAGCATTTCTGTAAATAGATTTGAATTGAATTTTTTTTTATTTCATCAAGTTTTATTTTTCTCTTTGAAGTGTAAGTTTGTAGACTTTTTTCCGAATATGAGCGGATATCGAGTTGCCGCATTTCCAGCGATCAATAAAGAAATGGCAAATAGGTAATGAAAATAAATAATAAACTAATAAACTAGCAGATATACCTACCTCAGACACCTTGAAGGTTTCATATCGATGCAAGCTCGTCATCTGACTTATCTTTTATACATAAAAATCAAATCAAATCTTTAGCAAAATGCATCAACGATTCAACAGTCATTAAATTAAACATTTTTTCTCTTGTGTCAGTATATCTTTTCTCTTATTTTTATATTTCTTATTCCTTGTTATGCACGAGAAACTTTCTTAAATCACTTAGTACTTGTTTTTTTACTTCTACTCCAGTAACTTTTACCATTTCTTTTATAAACTTTCTCTGCACATTAGATATTAATTTTCCTTCATAAAATTTCGACTTCATATAAAAAGTGCCTTACTTTGTCTTAAATTGTTCTTACTCAGATTATTACCTTACAAAGAATCACTTGAAAACGACATTTTGTTGATTTTGAACAAGCAAACAAGCTTTGTTCAAATGCCATCTGTTTAAATTTCAAATTAATTGCTTTGTCTTTAAAGACATCGCCAAAATAATACCTGTTTTTTCTTTCAAAAAAATCAGTTTGAGTGAAAAATATAAAAAAAAGTATTTATTTCCAGGAGAAGTTCTGTTTTTGGCTTGGGGCATCCGCGTTTGCTATAACGTTCGCAATGCTGAGTCTCTCTTCAATGAAGCACGCTTGATTAGCTACGCCATCTATAACATTGCTATTGTCAACATCCTGATGATTGCTTTCCAGTAAGATCTCTCTATTTTTTTTCTCTTTTTTTATATTCCAATTTCAGTCTTTTCATCTTTCCGCGCGCTGGCCCTGACATCAAATACTTACTTGGCTTTATTCGTACTCAATTATCAACTAGTGTGACAGTAGCTTTGGTGTTCGGGCCCAAAATAATCCGAGTCCTGCGAGGTCAGGGCGACCAATGGGATAACCGAGCTCGATCAAGAGGCGTGACTGCTTCATTTTCCCTCAACGGGATTGGTTTAGTACCAGAAGAAGCGCCAGATTTGTATCAAGAAAATGAAGAACTCAAAGAAGAAATTCAAAAATTAGCAGCGCAAATTGAATTTATGAAAATCGTGCATATGGAAATTAACAATAGGCATGTTAAACCAAAAAGTGGAGGTTATTTTACTACCTTGAATGCACCGACTGTGGTTCATAGTCCATTATCAAGACAGGGATGCTTGTTGAGTAACAAACCACCGGAAGAGCTATGACGTATGCGAGGGAGTTGCCAGAAGTCGCTCAAGTTGGGGTTGTACGAAAAAAGAAATATCAAGAAAGCGGTTTTTGTCTAAAGAGAAGGTCTTCCAGCTTTTTGCCTCTTCCGGTGCTCATAACACACGACAAAAGGCATTTTTTTCATTTTGAAAATCTGAAATTGCTAAATTAATGATGACTGATTTTTATAATAGAACTAGAGATGCTTCTCTTGTGTGATATTGTAGGGAAAACTAGGAGCTGATAGGATCTGTAGAATGATGACTTTATAAAAGCAACAAAAAATGTTAAATGTGAATTAATGTTGCTCTATGTCAAGAAATTTAATCAATGTTGAAAATGTATCTTTTTTGTTGATTGATTTTTAAATGTGTAGAGCATTATCTAATCAAAATATCCGAGTATGTCTAAAAAATAAAAAATAAAAAGAAAATTTATTTGTGATAGATAGTCGATGAACGACAATACAATATATCAATTATTTATTCAAAAGTATTAATGCCAGTACTTGAAATGAGTGTTTAAATAAAATCAAAAATCAGCCTTCAATTCTAATTTAAATATTTACTCTTCTAGAAAAGTAGCTAAAAATATATCTAATTGTTGTGTATCGATGTTTAAAATATTGATGTATTTGATGTTAGATGTCTGCAATACAAAAATACTTTTTTTAAATGAGCCCTCGTTCTTGAAATTTATAATCAATGTTATAAATTTCTTGAAAATTTTTGTATGGCAGACTACAATTTTATTAGCACTATACAAGTATTTAAATAAGAATTATAGGCAAATTAGAGTCTGAGTACTGGCGTTGTTGTAATGTTGATTCGCTCTAAGATGTACTATATATTTGTATTAAAACAATAAATGTGTTTATAAAACTTTAATTTGGTTTAATTTGTTTACAAAATTAAAAAAATTGGAAAAACACCAAAATTAAGTATTATGTTCAATATCTGTACGCTTTATTACTTGTCTGTGTTTTCACTGATAAAATCGTATCACGATTTAGGGGATCCACAAAAAAGTAATTACCAATAATACAATTTTCTAAGCACGTGTGTATCATTAGTTGCCTATCTCGTTTTTTAATAATTTGTGAAACTTTGGTTTATTATAGAAAAAGTTAGAAAATATCTATTAATAATGGTAATCATTAATTCAAATTCTTAAATCAATTCAAGTCAAAATAAAAAAAAATTAAGGATAAAATAATTTTGCAGCTTCGTAATCTGCCGCATAATGGCGCTTGTGTAGTTATTTACGTAAATATGACATTGTGACTCAATACTCTCCAATTTTTTATTAAATTCAAGTGCCTTTATTAAATCATGACAACGATAAGTCGAAATACGATTAAAACTGTTATCTGCCTTGTTTTCACAGCAAATATCTTAACAGGTAACATTATTAATGTTTGTTTTGATTACTAGGTTACATTACAGTCGTCCATTTAATTCTTCGATTAAATGACTACCTAACAGATTGGATAATTACCTGACCAATTGTAATATGACCGCGCCTTCAATTTCTTTTTTCAGTTATTGATGCTGTCAGGTGTTATCAGTGCAGTTCAAATCAAGATGCAAAAGGTGAAGACAACTGTGGTGCTTATAAAGCATTTGATAAAACTCAACATATAGCTGTAGAGTGTAATAGTGAAGAAAGTCATATGCCTGGTTCTTTTTGTATGAAATTGACAAAGCAAGGGCCTATAGGATTTATTTGTAAGATGCATTTGGAAATATGGATTTAAATGATGATTATATTTTAGGGGATGGACGTTGGAGACAAGTGATAAGACGCTGTGCTTCAGTTGCTGACACTGGAGTTACAGGTGTCTGTAATTGGGGGGTTTACGAAAATGGAGATTATTGGGAAGAATGTTATTGTTCTGCAGACGAATGCAACAGTTCGAGTACAATTAAAAGTTCTATAGTGTTATTGGCGACAGTCTTAATTGTTTTCATTATTAGATTATAATTTTCAAGGAATATTATCAGTCCGTCCATTTTTTACTTTTTATAAAATTTATTTTTTACGTGTAAAACTTTGTTGTAATTTTAGAGAAATAAAACATTAAATATTAAACTTTATTAAAACAATATAAAAATAATTACAAAAAATTAATTACTTGAGGACGGAAATGTTCTAATATCATTATGTAAGGCGCAAGTCATGATAAATTTGTCAAAAATTTAAAGTAAATATAAAATGAATACTAACCTAAAACAAACAGATATTTACATCAATCAGATCTTGGAATGAACACAAGTAGAGTTAATTTATAGCTTATCGCATGATTTTCAATATAAGAACTGAGACTACTGTTGAAATGATAAGAAATGGTGAAAACGATACTTTTTTGCCTCCATTGCAACCATCCTTTGTGTTACAAGTGCAATATTCCATGAAAATATTGTATGTTCCTGTTCTCATCAAACAAAATCTTTCATCACCTTGAATTCCAGGTTCTCCTAAATATGCGCAACTCCGAATGTATTTCCACACCCCATGAACTAAACAAAAACAAAACTAATAATGAAAAAATTACAGCCAATTAAAGATTAATTACATTTTTGTCTGATTTTTCTACACATTGTAGCTTTAACATCAGGCATAAAATCCAAACGTTGCTGTTTACAGTCTGTAATTGCGAATGTTGTATTATCAAATGGATCCGAGCATTTTGGATCGGCGTCTGAACGACAGTCCCAACATTTAATAGCCAAACCTACAACGCAACATAACCTCAATAACATCACTTTTAGCTGAAGTTTATTAATAAAAAAATCGATAAACATTGCGGTTTTCAGTCAAAAGCTTTAATAAAAATGGAACTTCTATTAACCTGAATGCCTAACAATTACTAATTGATGATTGATCAGAAAGGGGCGAGGCCCCTGAAATTTGATTAATTAATTAACACGACTTACCATTGTGAATCATAGTAAAAATAACTAAAACTATTGCAAGGCACGAAATTTCTTTAAAAGTAGCCATTTCATTTAAAATTACAAATTAAAAAAGTTTTTCTTTGATTATTTTAAGGCAAACAGGTATGTTTACGTTTACTGTTGTGAGACATGACAAATAAATGACAGTTACTCATTTTTTGAAATCGAAGCGCTATCTATTGACCTAATGTAGAAATAGAAAAAAGTGGGAATTTTAATTTCTTTTAATGTTAAAAATTATTAATTATCAAAAATACATGTAAGGACGTTTTATATATGATTTCAATAATAAACATGTTTCTATAAGAACAATCGAAAGCTTCTCATTGTTAAATCACATAAACCGCGACGTTAGAGGATGAATTGGATGAAAGTTGAGAAATCTAAGAAATCGGAGAATTCTGAGATATCTTAAAGATAAAAAAAAATAGAAGAACTTTTAACCTATATTTAAAACCAACATTTTTCAACCAAACACAAATTATTTTTTGTTCACCTATTTTCATTGGAAGATTTCCCATTGTTATTATCCACCGATTAGTTCAGTATGAACTTCTGCTACTGGAAAGATGAAAACGTTTTTTGTTTATTTTTTAATTTCTTTGGCCAATGCCTTCGATTGATGGGCTGATTTGAGAGATTATTGGCTGTGTTTACAAACAACTTTTTGATAAGAATTTTGCAAAAAATCTAACTTTTATTTCTTACTTATGAAAATTAAAAAATTGCTACCCATTATGTTAATCAAATTCATCATAGTTATATGTATTCTATTCTAGTCGGTCATTATTTTTATTAATGTGAATATTACCTTTAGCTTGCATGTCAAGAACATTTACACGGTTTGTGCATCATAAGTGCTCCTTGAGAAAAATTGACCATTTCTCTGGAAAACATCTTTGATAAAGTAATTGACAAATTTGTCAGTTATTAAGTTATTTGTTTCAGTTATAAAAAAATAACGTTCCAAACTCTTGAATACAATTTTAATACCTATTTTTTCATATTCAATTTTACTGTTTCACTTCTCTTAATAAAACAAAAATTAAAGTTTATTCTAGAATATTTTTTTTATCATGAGGAACTACACAACGCAGAAGTGTTCTACATAATACAATACTTCTACACTAATCATTTACTATCGCATGTTAACAATTGGAATTGAAAATAAGTTTCACAGACTTTCTTGTAAACTAAATCTTGCCTTTTCAATTTCTCCATTGTTGTAGAGTCAATGTAATAAAAATTTGCGCATGGTACACATGCATAATCGCAATTTGAAGCAGATGTAACTTTAAAAGCACAAAGCTCCTTTTTCAAACGTATCATAAAATACTATTTTTGTAAAAGAACATAAAAAACAGATTTTAAGATATAATATTATAAGTCTAATATTACCGATACTTAAAACTAAATAAAAAAAGTAAACAAAGCAATAAAGAATAGAACCTCCCACAATTTTTTCAAACTCTATAAGGTAACGGACGATGTCAGATTAACCAAATTTTTCAAGGTCACAAGGTGTTTATTCACATATGATTAATGCATTGTAGACTAATAAGATTTAATTAAATTGAGTTTATCAATGTGGAAAAATGATTAGTGAACAATGCTATATACGTGTGGCAATTATTTTTTTCTATTATTGTTGACTCCAGGCAGCTTCAAGGTGAACGGAATAATTTTACACTATTTTCTTTTGTCTATTTAAACAATAAAATACACAAAAATTATTTATTGCAACATATAGGAAGTTTCATTTCAGTTCAAAAATGTTCAAAGTTAAAAAATTATTTTTGAACCAGCTTTGTATATGTAAATATTCACTGATTCATCATTCTAATCAAAAGCAAAAGTGCGTATTTTCGATGGTATTGTGTTAATTTGCGAATCAAATTATGAAGACACTCCATACCTTTTTTTGACTTTATATGTAGTAGGTATTTGGAATAAAGTTTTAAGTATTTAATTGCTTTGAGCGCAATTTATTATGATATCTCAATCCGTCAAATAATTGCATTTAAAGTCACCTTTTTTTCCACTTGCATTATTTCATCTTAGCAAAGTAATTTGAAAAAATCCAATTTTAAACGATTCAGCCTTGAACTACACTGGTGTGAACTAGCCTTAATTTGTACAAAATAAAAAAGAAAAATACACAAAAACAAATTTATGTTTTTATTATTGTTAAAAACTTACATTAATGTTATTAACGTAACTATATACAAGTTACCTTCTCATGACAAACATGACCTTCTAGTTACAAGGCACCTCTGGATGGATACCAATTTTTTTCATCTACTCAAACATTAAAAACTTATTTTGTACATAACACCTAAAGCTACACATCTTAAGTATTTAATTATCTACGGAAGAATAAAAGTAACACAGATGGTATAGTTAGAGCAGCTAAAATATTAGCTTTAATTCCTGTGGCACCATTACATCCATCATAGTCGCAATATTCACAGAATTCAATGTTGTTACTTCTGTCCGGACAACTTCCTGTTGCTTGATTGGCCGAAACTGCTTTGCATTCTCTCGAGATGATTTTTTTACCGTACGGTACTAGACAGTAAATTATTAGATGAACGACGCAAAAGAAACTTTCACCTACCATTTATAACTCGTTTTACACACATTTGTTTTTGGTTGTAGATTTGACCTAAATCATTGGTACATTCTCGTAAAGTTGGCATATCATTTCTTTGATATTGATTGTTGTAATTTACTTGTTGGTAATTGTTGCGATGGAGAGTTAAACGTGTGGTGTTAAAATGATCCATGCAACTGGGGTCCAAATCGGATGAACAAGTCCAACAACGAAGGGCCAAACCTTCAACATAATCCAACAAAAATTATGACATCATATTGCCTATAAATATTTGTGGAATATCGTAAGATTCTATTCTAAGTGGAAATAAATGTTTTGCAAGATTTTTCTCGAAGAACTTTCAAGGTGTGTCACGATCGCTCTATTACGTCATTTCATCCAAAATCCTTCAAATTAGATTTTTCTCTAACAAAAATTTAGACATCAAGTGTAAGTGACGCTGAACTTCAAATTTTAAAATTAATTTCCAAATTTGTTGTTTACCGGTCCACACCTACTGTTAAAACAAAGACAAAACTTCTATCCATCTCTTTTTTATTGTTGTTAAAGCGAACAGTTGCGTAACATGTTGTTTATAAACACGAAAACACCTCTCTCACATTTAAAATGCAAGACATCCTGTTTTACAGTTTCCAATATAGACGCGTTTGTAATTTAAATTTTTAGACCTATAGCTCTGAAATAAAATCTCGGCCAATAGTTTACGCAACTGTAATGTAAACAGAAAAAAAAGCATAACCTTGATTGTTATAATTAATTCTAATTACAATAAAATAGTCTTTGATTATTCTTAAATAGCAAGTAAGGGTCGAAATAATTGAATAACAAAGCCCTTATAATTCAATAGAAAAAATTGGTACTTTAGGGGATCCAAGTGGCGCACTCACCATTTTGTACATAAGCCAAAATAACGGCTATCAAAAGTCCTTTGTAAATCATAGTCGACACTAGAAAGCACAAAACGTACAATTCAGAAAGCACTCAACAAATATTCGAAAGTAGTCGGTGTTGGCGCGTTTTAAGAAGCCCCCCCGCATATCAAGCCCCTCCCTGCCTTAGATCAAAGTCGGATTATTATGCTGGTAGATCGTGATGATTCGTGTCGAGGGTAATGAAAATTCGAAAAATAATACGTGGGAGAATTTTTATGAAACGTCATAAACAAAATAGGAAATGATTTCATTATTTATCACAGGACGGAAATAAGAACTTTTTCATTAATGTTAGTATAGTAAAACAGTTTGAAAATCATTGTTTTATTTTTTTGTTAAATTTTCGCATTTACCTTCAAATTGTTTTTTTGTAGACAGTTTTTCCCGCATTTTTTGGTTTGGCCGCGTTTGTTTGCGGTTTAGTTGGGCTTTTTTTGAGAAATAGAACAATGTCGTAGTACGTAATAACGCAATACAATAACATATAGAAGTCGTTTTATAAATCATGTCATGGAATAACCTTTAATTTTGACGTTTTTTGGTCATACTTCTATTACACATTTGAATAAAATGCAAATAAAGAAGCTTTATTAAATTTCTAGAATTCCCAAACTTGCTCTCAAAGTTCTCTTCACACTTTTAATTGGATTATTTTATAACTATTGTGTTCTGTATTTCACTTGTAGGTTAATTTACTTGACTTTACTCCTCCTAATTGCTGATTAAATAATTGACCTTTATATTAATTATGTCTAGTTCCTTCAGAGACGGCTTGGGATTATTTCATGAAGAAATAATAAGGTAAATGTTTCAAGGTTAAGCTGCGAATTATTCTAATATAAAATTTTACATTATTCATGGTTTGAAAAAGGCAGATGCATTTATGGATTCCAATAGTTACTTTAATTCGTATTTTTTTATTTTTTATTCGAGTTTTTTTTGTTATTGTGTTTTAACTTATTCATTCTTATGTTATGTTATGATCATTATAACGACTGAAATCATTTGTGTATGACTCAGGTTAGCAGAATTTTCTTGAATATTAGTAATTATGTCATTATTGAACGTCAGCAGTTCTCATACAAAATATTAATATAATTTTGAAAATTGAATCCAATAATTATGTAACTTTGGTTTTGCAAAAACCACAAATATTAAAAGTTGTTATAATAATGATCTATTGAAACTGATGATTGCAGAATTCAATGGCAAATTGCAGTTTTTTTAGTTTCTCAAACACGAGAATAATTTTTGCTTAAACATTTTTTTTTTAAATGATTAATATGTTAATGAATTTAATATTAATATCAAAAGAATAGGCTGAAAAAAAAATTGGACAGGTTAAAACGGTAGTCTGAATTTGAACAGAAGCTGAAGATGTTATTGTTAGAAACTGTTTTTATCTTTATGTTACATGTTGACTCTGCCATTTTATAAAGAATAACTTTACCCACATAGGAGTATTAGTACTTGTAAATTAGCATTGCCTTCACTTAAAAATAATTAAGCTTAAGTTTTTTATTATTTATACACCTCCTTCACACAAAAATTTACAGTAAATTTATTTTTTGTGATTACTTCCCTTTGATTATTTCGATTTTTCAATATACTAGTGTTTTTTCTTTTGAAACTAGATGCAACACTAGGATAATGGCTCAGGATTTGAGTACATTAAAAGTGCTGATAGAGCATTTGATTAGTGATTAATAAAAGTTGTGCACATACTAATAGTTGAGTGAACTTGACATTATTATAGCAATTCAGCAATACTCATTTTTCTTTCACAGATCAAGGATTAATGTTGGTGTATCTATTTACGTTGCCTTTTAAAAATCTTTCTTACAGTAAAATAGTATCTAATAAAGTGAAGACAGCAAAATCATTCAAATACTCCTGACTTTACAAAATAATGGTTGAATGAATAAAAAAACGTTTATTTTTTATTTAAAAGACATTCATCATCTTTCAATGATTTAGTTAATCAGTTCGATCTTAACTAAAATTTCGCTGGAATACAACGTTTGAAAATTGGCAAATTAAAAATCTACTTCAGTTGCTAAGATTTTTATCGAAGCAGAAGTTAATTAAGATTGATAAGTATATAATTATACAATATGTATAATGAACAATTAACTACATTCAATTACTTTTGGCAAATTTGAATAACAGCAGAGAAATTACAAAAAAGAAAGGCGGTTAAATACAAAGACATCTTACACTCCGACGAAAACTTGCAGATTGTTCAAAACCAATTCAAGATTAAGCAAGTTCAAAGAATTAGTTTAATTAATAACTGAAACAGTGTTTTGCAGTATAAATTTGAGAAAAAAACACTAAAAGAAACAAGTCTGCTTTGAACCTTTTCTGCTTAAGGCGTTAATAGCTGGTACTTTTACTTTAATAATTTTTACAAATGTGTATCAATCAGTTAACACTTATTTTAAATCAAATAATTTTTGTTGGAATACACAACCCCCCAATTCCTATACCTTATACGAAACAGTTGATATGGTATTGAAAACATGAAAGACAGATAAATAGATTAGTTTCTGATATCTGCTTTTTATACAACCGTTGAAGCAGATATTTTATAACCTGATATTATATTTAACCATTGTATAACTGTGTACATATAGTTATGTCTATGTATAGTTATTCAAAGATTTAACGAATTGTTTTTAATATGCCGCAATCCTAAATCTCTTTTTTCAAGATTTTCTAACTCTACAACTGATTATTATTAATGTAAAACTAATTATACTTAATTATTTTCTATTGAAACTTGTTTTAATGATGTATTTTCTAGCAAATTCTCTTGCAATAATTACCTATTTATAGCAAGTTTGTATTTGCTCAAAATGCTTGTTTATTTGGTTGCATACTCTACAAAACCAAAATATAATTCAATTGGTTCAGTTGTTATCTAAATTCCGTTCCCATTGGCTAATCAAAGCAATTTAAGCTTTAAACGAATCATCAAAACACAATTTTAAAAAACTAACTTTAATAACAACTTCTATTTACAAATAAAAAAATAATTACACAGTAGGTATAGGTTCTAAATTTAAAACTGTTATTTTACCAATTATATAAGATTTTCGGTAAAATTAATAATAAACAAAATGCTGAATAAGTTCCAACTGTGGTCGTCACCTTTGTCCCAGAATTACAGAAATCGTTATGACAAACATGACATAAAACAGTGTCACCACTTGGCAATGTCGGGCATTCAAAGTCTTCATGTTTTCCATAATGTACACACTTCTTAATAGTCATAGATTCAGCCGAACCACCCGCTTGAATATAAAAAAATGTACTTCCTTCTTATTTTATATTTCTACTCACTTCGGATTTTTTGCGTCACACATGCGTTAATTTGCGTCTCAGGATCGACTTCTCGACAAACCTCCTTCTGAGTAGATGCCGTTTCACATCCATTACATTTATAACATTGCAAAGAAAATCCTTAAAAATTGATAAATATGTCAAAAGGAAAGAGTTTTAAAAATGGCGCACTTCGAATGTTTACGTAAACAAAGAACTGGTTTTGTTATGTAATACGTGAAAGTTAGGTATTAATGGGTAATATGTGTACCTACATACCATAATGACAAATTGCCAAAAGGAGTAACAAATAAACGGGGATTCTTTGCATCGTCACAGCAGTTGGTTTTCGCGCTGTAAACAAAACACTGTTTTTGCTTCCTGATTCTCGAGAGTACCACCAGAGAGTCAGGGAGTCTTAGGTCAGATGTACAAGGTCACATGGTATTGGAGCACACCGAGTTTCAGTAGGATGGTGAGCGACAACTAAATTATATTTTACAAACTCCTAAGACCTAAATATTTTTCAGCAGGACGTTCACCTGCAGTTTTTACGAGTTTAACGTGTTGAATTGACCGCTGAAGAATGAAACGCTTACATTCACACCTGCTCAATGAGCAGGAAAGAGCGACAGCCGGAAAGAAAATATTCAAATATCAAGTACAGTAGAGTAATTCAACGCTATTTTCAATGAAACAATAATTTAAACTTTGAATAACGACATATTACATAAATACAAGTCTTATACAGAATGCTTTTGTTATAGTTTTCTATCCAATACGTAATTCTCAAAAAAATCTTAAATTTTTAATTCTACTCAGTGCTTTTATAAGAACACTCTGTAACTCTTGTGTTTTTGGATATATGTAAGAGATATAAACTATAAAGTAGTATAGGATTAATTCTCTAGTGAATTTTATTATGGAGTCATTATTTATAACTCACAAGAAAATTGTTTATCTACGTTTTCACATATAATATTAACAACAATAGCAGTAGCAATGCGAAACCTCCTGATGTCAGTATATAAAGATAGAAACACACATGTAGAATAAACAGAATATTATTCAACCACCGATTAATAATAACTGTTAATCATTACAGAATCAAAAGTTTAGCAAGTTATGTAAAATACTGCAAATCATTTAAAATGCGAAAGAAACTTTTTTAAAAACTTTGTTGGATTAATTTAACTGATTTGTTTTATTATCAAAGCAAAATAAATGATTATCAAAAATGTCAACATTTATTCAAATAAGCGTGTTTAATGAATTGCCTACTCTTCAGCTTATCCCAGTTACCGGATTATTTTTTTCGACAAGCAAAACTTTTTATAAAGAATGACTTTTTGTTGTAAAACTAATAATAATTTTCTTTTTCCTATCGTCAACTCATCTGTTGACACATTGTATATTTGAATAATGTGGAAACAGTTATATTTCTAATTTTCAAAAAATGCAAATAATTATTATCTAACCATTAGTTCATTCAATAGATATTTAAATTTTTTATGGTAATGTTCATTCAAGGGAAACTGTCATGCCAAGGCAATATTTAAATTTTTATCTAAAGAGGGTAGTAATAAAATTCTACACACTAAGTATTTACAATACATGAGTATGACCGGAAATACCGGAAAAATGTTTTTCCAAGAAATAAGAAACCAATGCAATTATAGAAATTAAAACTGTTCTGATAAACAAAAAATGAAGAGAATGTACGGTTATATTTCTTCAAATCATAAATCAATTAAAATTACGAATGCTTGAATGTTTCTTTTTCATTAAATTGAACTGTTTATAGTAAAACTCACAAACTCTAACATTATCATGACTTACTGAATTATTGCAAATACACATTTTGACTAGATTTATTTTTATTTGATAATATAGAAAAAAATCGTATCACATTTTGTAATTTCATCCTTCTTTTCTAGGCTCTACTTTTATTTTTTCTTCATATTTCGGTAATTTGTTTGATTGCTTAATGTACTATAACTCTGATATTCCCCCTATTTGTTCCATTTCTAGAAATCGCCCCATTACATCTGTCGGTTTTACAGGTAACACACGTCATCGACTTATATCCCGGATAATCCACACATTCAAATTTTGTTCCTTTAGCATAAAGCACACATTTTCGTTGATATAAAGTCGTATTTTCAGCATCTAAAATTTAATATTAGATAACATCAAACAAATAATTAATAAATAAACTTTTGAATGTTTCAACTAAACAAGCAATTTCTTGATCATCTCCAGGTTCCAGACATTCTTCATCCACCATTTCATCACAGTTCACATTACACTGTTTACAAATTAAAGCCACACCTAGAAAACTTCCATTATAATTCTAATAAAGCGTAGATTATCCCCTTCTAGTCAACATTGATTAGGGTGTGTGGAAAGAAGTAGATTGATAAAACCGAACTTACTTGTTTCAAAAATTAAAATAACGCTTAATATTAAGAAAAATATTGTTGTTATTTTCAACATGTTGCATCGATCTTATTCAGTTGCCAACTGAGTAACCTCTCACCTCTTATAAGGTTATTCACAAAAATAATCATTTCCATAAATAATTCAAGTATTCTTGTAGCGACCTTGACTATTTATGATTCATCAAACCTCAAGTTTTAGGATCTCTAATATAACATTAAACAAAAAACTATATGAAGTTTGAAACCTTTATTTACACCACTTAATAAGAAAACATTGACTTATAATATCATACTTTACAGACTATAATCACGAAATATTTACAAAAATTTTGGTGCAAAAAGAGCTACAATAATACTGCAAACAGTCAAAGAGCTAAAAGTAACTTGAGATGCTCCATTCTTCTCATTACAAAAATCTGTAGTACAAGTTTCACATTTTACTTCGACTTCGCTGCTTTTATGTTTAATGCAGTCAAATTTGCCATCTTTGCTGCGATTTACACATTTCTTTTCGACTATTTCCTCTTTAGCGTTAGCGTCGTCTTTGTAGATGTGAATCAAACAAGCAGCTTCTTGGTTTGAAGGACTTGCAGGGCACGTTACGTCTTCTAAAGAAGAGCAAGAAGCGTCTTTGCAGCTTTTACATTTCAATGCCCAGCCTACAAAAAGAAACAAAGTAAAAAAATCGCTATTTTTAAGCAGTCAAAGTCTAGAATTTTTCCAAGCGATAAGTCTGCATAACTGCACGTAGTCGTAACTGTACTCTAATCGCAACTATTTCCTTCTAAATCCAAACAAAATTAATTTCAATTTTTTTACAAATTTAAAGTCCTGCTATTTCTGTTAATATATGCTTTAAAATGTTAATTTGGAAGAACCAAGGTTAAATCTAATACAAAGAACTAGGCAACAACAATCCTTTAAACAACTTTTCACTTTTTTTTTCAAGAAGCTACACTAATTTATTTCTTTGTTATATTTATTATCACTGGCGTGTCTTTTTGCAAGCAAACTCCTAAATTAAAAGGTGATAAGTATGACAATAACTAACAGAAGGTCATTTCAATAGATATTATTAATCTTTTGAAAAAACGAAAATTTTTTAGTAAATTCGAAAAATACTCACTTGTTTCGATGATGGCCACAAGACAGATAAAAGCTAATACAAATTTTGCCATTGTTTGTGAATTTGTTGTTGTTTATTTTTTAGCTTCGGCTTTGTAAGCTTTCTTTGCACGACTACGAAATGATGATGTTGAATGCCGGCGATTTCACTTTGCTACTCGCTGGGAGACTTCGCGTTGGTGTAATATGAAATTGTTTTGTCGATTGGTTGGCTTGGTTCGCGCTAACGATAAACGGTTTGAATCGAAATTTCTCTTTGATCAAAATAAGAATTCAACGGAGTAAACAGACAAAATTTGCGTTTTAGAACAGGATGAGATGAATAAAATTGTATCTAGAAAATTCTAGTAACTATTTATAAAAGTGACTTTCTCACCAATTTTTGTGATTCTGAAATATGTTATTAAGGACATTTTTCTGTAGCGATTGATGAGATGAGACTAAATCACCAAATTGGAAAAATCAAAAAACAAAAAAAATATGAAATAATCAGCATTTTTCTTGTAAAAGCATATCATAAGAAATTAAATAATTAACAATTGGTTAATTTTTAATCAATTCTAATCGCTTACAACAATAAATTAATCACTTTTAACTTCCAAATGATTGCATCCCTAAAAGAATAAGAAAAAAATTATTGTTTATTAAAATCAAATTGACGAATCGATGTAAATTCGTGAATGTGTTGATCAGATTGTTAAAAGAAATTAGATTATGTTAGGTCACGTCAGGTCTGGTAAGAAAGACATTGATTTGTCTTACTGTAGATTATCCTGAAAGAGAGTTATCGGGCTCCTTTGGAATTAATTTTTTGATAACTTTTTAGTACAAATTAGTTTAGCGTCGTCATTATGATGCTTTGAAAACTTATTCAACTTAAAATCTTTTTTATCTCTTACCATTTTTTCTGGAAACGTATCGTTTTCGAGTAAAAAAGTATCACAGATAAACATTTATTTGCAATAATCATTTTCTATGCCAATATTGATTGTATTGTTTCACATTTTATTTTTTTTGCTCAAAAACAATCCGTTTTAAGAAAAAATAGCAACAGGAAAAACGTTTTTAAATTGAATAAGCTTTCAAATTATTGTAATGGCAAGTATAATCTAATTTGTGCTGAAATGTTATCAAGAAATTAATGTCAAGGGGGCCCTATAATTATTTTTTAAGACAATCTTCAAAACAATAACGTCAGTATGCCAAATTTCACATAAAATGGTCAAGTACTATTGGAGATGAAAAGTAAATGTCTATTTTCGAAGCTATATTTAAGAGCTAATAATTCGAAAATGAAAAGTAAAAAAAAGGAAAAAGATACGTAATTTCCAGTTCTTAGTCTGTGGTTAAAATATTTGCACTTGTTAATGAAACACTCTTTATATACATTTGTCCAGAAAAATGTGCTGGATATTGTTCATATCGGTATCATATAAATCGCTGAAGACTTCTTATAAAAGTCCACTCTGTATTCCGTATATTCTTCGATTTCCGACACTATTTGTTCAATATATTCCCAACAACATGTCCTAAAATCACATAAATTAATGAAGAAGTCACTTTTCTAAATAATTACAAAATTTCTTAATTACCTATTTAACTATAAAAAGGAAGATATGCGCTTACAATATTACTAGAGAAAAATTTTCAGTTTTTTCTTAAATTTTGGTCTTTTATGTATCCTCTCCATATCAAGAGTTTTAGAAAGAGTTCGACTGGAAGCCGATTCGATGCGTTTTAAGAAAATCGATTTTGCTAATTTCTATAATTTTTTGAAACAATTTTTGCCAAATATCTTAGCTTCTACCTATAATAGAGCACTGAGCTTTTGCTCATCTTGTAGACTTTTCAAAGCTCTATCAGTATGCCAAATATTATTTGTTTATCTTTAGAAATAACGAAGTTACCAAAATACTATAAAAATAAAAGTTGTTGATTGGCATAATATAGTAAGTTTTAGCTTGATATTTTATAAGAAATAACGGAGTTACAATCAAAAACGTTTGAAAATCGTCCTGACATTCTATCAACATGAAATAAGTGTTTCTTTTCCAAAGAAAACTCTTATTTTCATGATCTTTATAAGTTTTGGAGTCGGAGTAGTAAAACAATCTTATTTTTTTTCATAAATATAATGCGTTTTGAAATTCTGGGATGGTTAAATACAGATTACAACTCGAATGACACCTGTTCGTTTCCGTATCATTAATAATTTATAGAACAAAAATAATATTTCCTTTGGATTTATTGATTTTTGCTTCAACAGGTTTTTTTGTTATAAAATACTACGACGTAGTACCCCAATTCACATTCGCTAATCTTTTTATCACTAGCCTCAAAAACTCGCCCACAATGTTATGGATTTTATTCAGTTTTTGATTTTTTTAACATAGTAAGTGTGTCTTGAATTTAAATCAATTCAGTTGTCTATTGCTTTCTTTAGGATTAGGTGGATGATATAAAAAATTCAAATATAAGTGGAAATCGATCAATAATAATTTTCTTTAAATATTTAAAAAACCTTGTTTTCTGTGAATCGGTTGCGACGTATAAGAATAAAATATCTACTTTATATTTTCTGAAATATTAAAAAAATTCTGTAAGTCTGAGCAAAGTTTATTCATTTTTTTATATATACATTAGATTTTTGCTGTGGCTAGAGATTATGAATGGTTATAGACTCTTAGTCTTTTTTGATGAATGAATGAATTTCACAAAACCTATTCAGAAATAAACTAAAATTAGACTTAATACTATAAAACAATAATTAGAAATTTGATCCTATTTTTATCCATAACTTCGCGCCAGACATGCTTTATTAAAGGTTATCAACTTTATTCTGTCAATATATTGATTGCTACCTTTATCAAAAGACGTTTACTTATTTATAAAAGTACTTAAATTCTTACAGAAATATAAATATGGACAGATCGGTGAAGGATTATATTTATGGAAGTTCAAAATACGTTTAATTCTGAAGCTCACATATACTTGTTTCTGAAAAAAAAAATTAGGCGAAAAAATTCTGAATGCCAAATAATAAAACAGAAAAAAAATGAAAATTAATAGAATGTTGGGAATAATTATGTTGAACAGTGGACTTTAAATTTTCCGTTGACTAAAAATAAAAGCTTCTGGTTAACCATTTTGGACTCAGTATAAGGAAAGTCTAATAACGTATTCATAATGATTATGAAGTCGATTCTAATCAAGGTGACTATAATATGTGGATAGATTTAACAATGGCTAATTTGCAATAAAAGATTCTTGGTGTTGTTAGCATTCTGCTAATTGAGTTTTCACTTTATGTAACCCAAAACATAATGTAATTAAAACACTAAAGTCACTTCAAACAAATTTATTAAATTAATTTTACAATAGTAAATAATGAAAAAATATTACAGAGAGTCGTATAAGTCCATCTATTTCTCAACGCAGAATTATTACAAAAGTTTTCCATACACGTTTTACACGTGATTTCCTCACCTCGTCCTTTATCACATTGATATTTTCCATCTTTATCAATATTAATACATTTCTTTTCTGTCATTTCAGATTTATTAGCATCTGCAAATAATCAAATTATGAAAATTATTCCAAGGTAAATCGAATCTAGTTTTTCAACCTTTATAAACATATGTCAAACAAGCTGCCATTTTAGTTGCCGATTCTACTCCACAAGTTTCATTTTCTAATTCATCACATTTTATATTTTTACATTTCTTACACTGCAAAGCTTGACCTGAAAATACACATTGAAAATTGGCGCCACATATCTATCGATTTTTGATGTATGGCTAGACTTCGTGGTGCTGGTTAAACTAGGGTGATATTTAGGTACTTCAAGCTTGGATAAGCAATCATAAAAGAAAAAATAAATGACAAAACATTAGAAAACAAAAATTACCAAATCATTGAATTTTTTCAACTTAATTTGATTGTAACAATGAACTGAAAAAGTACGTAGAAATATTTTTTACAAAACTAGAAACCCACTCAATACGCCTTCATTTGAAATGCCTCACACAAAGTTCAATTACATTCCATTATAATCATAAAAGATTAGAATCACAAAATAATCTCATAGAACACGCAAACCAGAAATGTGACAGTGTCAAAAATTGACACACCCACTAAGCCACAAAGAATAAAAAAAAAACAGAAAAAATTATACATATCATCAGTAAAATTAATAAAATAGATCAAATTTCTATATAAAAAAATGTGCAGTTTTTGTCGTTTTATGGTTGTTTTGATACAATCAATGTTCAAGTTCAAATTTTTAATCTATTTCAGAATGAAAGAGTATAGAAGTGCAAGTATGGGTGATATGCCCCATTTCGAATAAATTAATAAATCGAATTTCAAAAAAAAATTTGTTTGTTTGTAATACCATGAATTGTGATTATTTTTCGGTATATGTTAGATACACTACAGAACTGATAAACAAAACATTATTAAGTATCAGGCATAATAAATAGTACAAAAAATCGAAATAGAATATTTTTGAAAAATGAAAATGTTACTTATATCAAGGGACACTATTACCATTTTTTTCATATAAACGCTTCTTACGATGCCCTATGTTTTTCAAAATTTTTGCAAAGGTAGAACATTGATGAAAAATATACAGAGTGACGCATAAAATTCATTATTCTCTTATTTTCAGGCAACTCATTATTTTAAAAAAGCTCACCTTTAATGTAATGGATCACATGTAACGGCCAACATAACAGCGCAGCATCATATGTTTATTGAAATGGAACAATATAATTTTTTTTCTATAATTAGATGCCTTATCAACAGATTCTTACATATGTGTTACTTATTTTTCATGAGTGTGAACAAAACAAAAGAAAAAATATTTTAAATTTTGATTATAAAGTATTGCATAAAATTGATATTTCTTTTATTTTTCGAATATAAAATAAATAAAAAAAGTGGTAACTTAGTATTCTAAAGGAACTTATTTCCAATATATGTAGCGGCCAATACGACGGCGCAATGACGTCATCATGTTTTCTTTCAAATGAACTCATATAATTTTTTTATACTTATATGCCTTACTGATAGATATCTACAGCTGTGTTACTTATTTTGCATGTTAATAAAGAAAACAAAAGAAAAAATATCGTTCCATTCAAAAAAACTTGTGATGACGTCTCAACGCCGCCATATTGACCCCTACATCTGATCCAAAAAGTGAATTCTTTGAAAATACTAAATTAGTTATTTTTGCTTTTTTTTTAAATTTGAAAATGAAAAATAATTAGGGTCAGGTGGAGTAACTATAAACAGTTTTTGCACAGTTTTCAAATTCAATAGTTCTTAATACTTTTTTTAGGTTTAAAGCATGATATTATTACATTTCATTTAAGTTTGATATCTTAGGCATAAAATGTGTTAATTGGATTTGCATTATCATAATTCAGTGATTATATAAAAAAAGAAAAGTTGATTCTGTCACTGTAATAAAATACCCCTTTGTTTGGGAGTAATTGTAAACTTTTTTTTAATTTTGCACTCTTCAATTCTATGAAAAATAACAGATCTAAAGATCTAAAGTTCTTCGACTTGACGAAAAGTTTTTTTTTTGTTTTTAACATCTGATACTGCTTTAACTAATTTTTCTGGACTGTACAACGGACCAAGTGTCTTCTAAGGCAAAAAACTACTTATAATAAGCAAAGATGCACTGAATATAGCGATTGACGAAATTGTATACGTTTACAATTACCCCATACTTCTTGCTTACAATTACCTCAATACCTTTTTTTTTTCTGAGGTAGTTGTAAACTTTGCAGACGTTTGAAGCCCTGATCAATCTTTAACTTTGGAAACAATTGTGTACAGAACACATTACTTAACTCTAATAAGTCAAAATCCTCAACAGAGTAACATTCAGCCAATGTGTAAGCGTGTTTTTCTAATCATACAAAGTTTAAAAGGGGCTAAAAATAAGAAAAAAATGCGTATTGTACACTACAGTCTTGAACACATCAAAACAACTATTTTTCAATTTAGGTGATAGTTACCATTAGCTGGAATGTTGCAGGCAAAGGAAGAAATACGTAACGTTTCCAATTACCCCACTTGACCCTAACACAGATATAAAAACCTATTGATAAGGCATCTGATTATAAAAAAACTATATTTAAAAAAACTTATGATGACGTCATTGCGCCGCTATGTTGCCCGCTACATGTGATCCAATTACATCAAAAGTAGCATACCGTTTGTGCATTTTTTTTTAATTTTGAAAATTAAGAGAATAATTAATTTTATGCGTTTCTTTAAACTCACTCTGTATAATTAATAACCATACCTAATACCTAAGTTTTGCCCTTTGAGGAAACGACAGCTTACATCGAAATATGACCACAAACTTAAAAGTTGCAAATTGATTTTTTTTATTTTTATTATTGAATGTAGAAAAATAATTTAAAGCATTTTTGTTAAAAAACACACATGTTTCCACTATATCAAAAAATAAATAATGATTAACGCAATATTGAAAAAAATAAAAATTATGACCAGTTACTAAATGAATATATTTTTTTTATCACTGTTCTACCCCTGCAAAAATTTCGAAAAAATATATGTCGTAGGGCATCGTAAGAAGCATTTATATGAAAAAATAAAAATAGTTTCTCTTGATATAAATAACATTTTCAATTTTCAAAAAAATTAATTTCGATTTTTTGTACTATTTATTGCGCCAGATGCTTAATAATGTTTTGTTTATCAGTTCTTTATTGTGTTTAACATATACCAAAAAATAATTACAATTGATTGACAATTGACATCCAAAAATATTTTTTTAAGATTCAATTTATTAAGATATTCGAAAAACTAATTCACGCTGAGGTGTGATACTTTAGGAAATAGTTTCTCTTAATGATGTGATGTCACAGTTAAAATATCAACCTAAGTTTCCTGTGGGGCACTCTGCTATACTCTTTATTTATGAAATTTTTTGCAACTCTAAGAATTCCAGTTATACCATCCATTTGTTTCAATGCCTATGGCTGAACTTAAAAACAATACAAAAACACAAATCTGTGTATTTAAATAGTGGGAACGGAAACATCTGATGGGAGATTTACCATTGGTAGAAAATTTAAACCAATCAAAAATCAATATTAAAAAGGCGGCTTTTTATCTTGTAATTCAACTAAAAATTTGTCATTTCTGAGAACCAATCAAATGTAAACAAAGATTCAAAATACTAAAATAAACAACACAAAAATATATTTGTGTTATTATGATATAATATTGATATTTTACTTTTTAGCTATAACTATTAACCGTATTAACTATATAAGTGTCTATTTACAAGAATTAATTATTCCATATTCAATGTTTCTATTAGTAAGAAAAACATGAAAAAGCAGAATCGTGTTGATTGAATAATACAAAACCGAGATAAAAAAATGCGCAATTTACAATTTCAATATTCCTGTAATTTTGTTTATTTTATAATGAAATTGAGGAAAAGCAAAAACGTATTCTAATCCAATTATTACTAAAAGATTAATAAAAATTTTTGAGAAATCAGTACATTTACATCTTCGCAAAATAACAGATTACACTTACTCGTTCCTATTATAATTAGACTCAATGTAAATATTGGAAGTAACTTTGCCATAGCCACGAAATATCTTAACGTTATCATAATATAACCTAGATTCCCACTTCCACCCATAGCCCATAGCTATAAAATTACTTACACTTGCTTACATTGCCATCTACTATACAGAGGTGCAACTATGAAAAAATAAAATAAAGTTATTTTTATTTCCTAAAACTATTACACAAAAATCGAATCTAATGTAATACAAATCTGGCGACAAAACAAGCCATGACAACACCTAATAACGCCATGCTTGACGAAGTAGCTGGAGCTGAATTACACAAATCACTCTTGCAGGTCATACAGTCCGCAGTTGAAGGACAAGGAGCTTCTTGTCCTTTATTTACAATCTGACATTTTCTTACAGCAATTTCGGGATTTTTCGAACCTTTAAAAAATTAATCACTCAATTTTTTCACTATCAAATGAAAAATATTTACCTTTTTGTACTTCTTTTGTGCAGACGGCTTCTTGCGAATTTCCAATTGTTTGTCCGCATATTCTTTCAGTAGCTTTAGAAACTTCACAAGCATCCAAACAATAATGACATTTTAAAGCTTGGCCTGAAATTTGCAGCACGTTAAAATTAATCAAAATTGAAAAAAGCGATGATGGAATCATGACGCAACTAATGGAGCTCAATGGGTGGAAAAAAGGTCATGTGCGACGGGTGTGTCAATAAAAAAAGTAACAAAATTGTGCTTTAGTGCATTTCTTGTTTAATTATTACAAAAGACGATACTTACACTGTTGAAGTGCAAAAATAATACAGATAACTGTTACTAATAAAAATTTCATTTTTGCGCGCTTTCAAAACAACTCAACTCGTAGAAGTGCGTAAACGATTTGAGTTTGAGCGCGTCTGAAATTAAAGAGAATGGAAATGGACGTTAAAAAAGAGGGGGAAATGATAATTGGCAATATACCTATTCTATGTAATATTCACAACACGGCCTATTTGCTTTAGTTTAGGAAAAAATTTCTGGGTCAAGGAACTACCATATACCATAACTGAAATGAGAACTGTTTCGGATTTCGGTTATTTTTATGATTTTTTCCAAAGTCCGTGAAGAGAATACTATGGGGGCTATGAAGGTCAAGCGTTGGTGGATTCGTTGACTTCGTAATAAAACACCTTTTTATAAAATATCTAAATAATAAAAGAAAAAATACATTTACCTTTTTCAATAACCGCACCGCCATTACAAAGATCGCTCTTACAAAAAGAGCAAACTGAATTTTCTGAACAATTAATTTCTTCGTTTTTTCTATAAACTTGACATTTTCTAATGGCTTTAGTAGGGTCCTCTTGATCTAAAATTTTTTATGTATTTTTTTTGAACTTTTTTGAAAATATTACAACTTTTTGAACTTTCAGTAGTACATACTGCTTCATGTGATGAGGCAATATTTTGTCCACAGATTCTTTCACGAGCTGTTGACAAGTCGCACGGATCCGGACAATAATAGCATTTCAAGGAAGTTTCACCTGAAATTGGTGCTAAATTTGTTAAGGTGATTGCATCGATTGAATCAGGCTAGGAATGACATCAACTCATGCAATTTTCATTTTAAAATCATCGCTAATTCAATTTTAAAAATTTTTGTAATCTACACAGAAACGTGAATAAAAAGTCTAAAAATGAAAATTTACAAAATCATCAAACAAAAACTTTTTACTTTATTGAGTTCTATACAGGGTATCTCACGACGATGGGTGTCTATCTATAATTGAAAAAATAGTAATAGCTTATAATTGAAAATTTGGCAGCAAAGCTTTTTGAATATGCTCTGTCTTTATAAACTATTTTCAGAGATGTGGCGCTTCCAGTTATGGAAGTAGACATCAACTTTCTTATTTTAAATAGAACACCCTATATTTTTTCACATTTTTGAATTTTACGAAAATTTGTAGGTCACTTTTATACCAGAATTTTTTTCTAAAGTCAACCATTTCTAAGATATCTGCAATTTTATTCGAAAAATGGCGGATGCAAGGTTAAAGGTGATCAGTGATTATGACTAAACGACTATCAGTTTTATAATGGTCCTTTGGCATTTTATATCGCAAGTCCTGAGGTAGTAAATCCAGCTCAAAAATTGAACTTGAATTTTTCTTTGGTATCGTTTCTTAGCCCTGTTAGCTTCAAAGAGTTATCAAAAATGTTAGAATCAAACGTTGATTATTGTATTAAGATTTATCTAAGATTGTTGTTTAGCTCTTGAGAGTGTAACAGTTTTGACTACTATTAGCCTAGTTGTAAGTTAAGTCGCAAAGATACCTCGGTCGCAGTTGCATGGCAGCAACCAATAGCATTGCCAGTTTTAAGCCGTTACTATAGCAACTCACATTTACATCGGTCGCAACTCAACTTAGAATTAGACGTTATCACGTTTAACTATGCAGAAAAAAGTTTTCCTTAAATAAATAAGAAATGATAAGGTTTAGGTACAGAAAACCTTACACAAAATTGCTTTCATTTTTGAAAATTTCAAGTTTTGATGACATTTTTATGTCAACTTTCAAATATATTTTTTGAACATCCTATAGAAAATCGGTTTAATTTTTTAGTGAGGTTTACTGTTTAAGATGTTGCGTTATAAAATAAGTCCCAGAATCGATAAATGTAGAAAAATATTAAATATATTAAATTTAAAATAACAAAGTTGAGGTCTACTTCCGGTATAATAGAAACAATCAGATTTTTGGCAATATTTTAGACAAATAGGGCATGTGAGAGAAACTGCGTCTCCAACTTTTCACTAATATGCTAACAGTACTTATATATAGACGCCCACTGTCGTGGGACAGTCTGTAGAATATATGAGAAATGAAGACTCAAAATATAGTTTGTAAAAAAAATTACAACAGCCAAAATTTATTTTATTTTTTTCTAAATATATTGAGAACTGAAAATTACCTCTTTCGATCCCACTGTTTGTTTTCTTTGGTTCAGCCCTCAAAAAATCCAGAAGATCAGTGTTGCATCCATTTTTGCCGCATTCAAAACATGCAATTTTCTTTGTTTTTTCCACCACATTTACCTCAATCTCTTCCACTAAATTCTTTATAACATCTACTAAAACTCTACATCCTGTTTTTCTAACACATCCTTTAATAACAACATCTAGAAAATTTTAAGAAAAAATTGAAATATGAACTGGTTGAAATTACCTCTGCCAACGTCGACAGTATAACAATGCGTGGTCACATTTTCCGGTATTTGAAGTTGTTGACTTAATTCTTTAACATTGTTATTATAATAGTTACAATCTTGTAATGTATGGTTTAAATTCTTCACATTTCCTAACTTGAAACTTTCAAAATCCGATACATAACAAACTAAACTGTGAACTAGGAAGAAAAAACACTAAATTGAAAGTGAATTTTGGTGTGGTAATTTTACCATTTTCAGATGAAATGGTAAAAAAGATTATTGTTAATATGAATTTCCACATTTTCGTTGACAATTTCAATCGGACTAAATTTAGATGAAAGAAAAAGTTTTTGGCGCACACTTAACGCATGTGTAAAATGGGTGGACTTCTTAAAATATATTATTATGTTATGATAGTAGGTACTATAATGCAGTGGTGGATACTGTATACTATTTTTAAACATTTTTTGAGGACAACACTAAAAAATGTAAGAAAAACAACGCTAAAAATTTATATTTTTAGTCCGAATAATGTCCAGCACTTGATAATAAAAAATAAATGAAAAAGAGACTAAGAAAATTTTCACTATGAGAAGCAAAATATAAATAGGGTCTAGGCTTTTTTGGATTCATCGCTAATTCAAAAAAACAACTGACTTTCGTAAGCAGCATTTCTTGAACAAGAGAGGAAGTTTCCAAATTTGTCCAATTCCTAAGTTTTATAGTTAATAGATACGAACCAAATGTTGGGACGACATCTTTAATAGAATTAAGAATTTCTCGCTTTGTATTATTCAAACAAACATTTTATAAGTGACGAGTTTGGTTTCATCAATTTTACTCGTAGAAAAAGTATAGGCCCTTATGGAATTTTTCATATTCTAAATTTGTCGCAAAATATACTATTCATGAACATTATTTCAGCTAGATGTCAATACATTTTATTTGGTTTCTCTTGATTCCTTTCAAACGAATAGTTTCAAAGATTTCATTAAATTAAAAATAGCTCAACAAAGAATTCTTCTCGCAGTTCGATATGTTTGCTGTCAAAACTTTGGTAAAATAATAGACCAATTACGCCTGAAAATGAACGGTTTCAATGTAAATAAGCTTTACCGCATGTGCGTTACACAAGTTGTGTTGATAGACAAAAAAAAATGGCAAATATTATCTAATTTTAGTTAAAAGAGCAGATCGAGTGCAATCTGATGTTAGCAAAAATGTTAAAATCTGAGTTTTTCATTATTGTGTGTTTTTGTTTCAGTCAAAAAGGTATTAACACTGAACATCTTAGTATTCATTAACACCTCTTCGTTTTAGCATTATCATTAACATGTTACACATCAAATGGAAAATTCTTTTCTGGTGATCTTCATAACGTTACTTATAAACTACAAGATTGTGAAGATTATATTTACGATGTTTCAAATACTACTACATCCACTAATCAAGAATTGAACTGCTTTACGATAAGTGCAGGTAATTGCAATATAAGAAAAAGAATCTCCACTGACTGTTAAAATTTTATTCTTAGATTATTTAGATTTTGCTTTTAAAGGATGTATTCCTAAAGGTAAGTGTGAAGACATGATTGATGTCTTCAGAAAAGTTATACAAAATGATAAAAGCGTCATTGGAGAAGTTGAATGTCGAGTGTGTGAGAAAAATGCGTGCAATTCAGCGAGTGAAGATAGGTTTTATGTTACTCCGTCTATAACACCTACTGAAGGAACCGCAACGTCAACACCTGCTGCTAATAATGGGAATTGCTTTACATTCTGCTTTAACAAATGTTTAGCTGTTTTGTTTTTATCTATTATTATCATATGCACAACAATTAAATAATTAACAGTAGAATTTTCTTAGAATTAATGCCATTACTGCCTGAAGAAAAATCATCAGAAGGCAATTTTGGTTCAATACATTAAAAAAAAATCCTCTTCATAGTAATTTCCAATTTTACACACTTTTTTCGTGTTTTGTAGGTCACGTTTCATTTTTCTTTTGTAGATGTGCATTGTCTTTAATAAGAACAGAGAAAGAGACTGCCAACTGAATTACAATAATTATTTTAGATGCATAGCGGATTTTTCGCATGACCGATTTTGAAAGATTTGGACCTTCACAAACCAAAGACAAATACCTTCTCAAACTTATTTTGATTTTAATAATAATTTCTATAAATAAAACAAATAAATTTCTATAAGAAAAGTAATTAAGGAATTGCCACCAATCGCAGTCTTTTAACGTGAGCATTTAAATCTTGTTTGGATATAGGTACTTTTCGATACTACACACAATAGTAATTATTACTCATCGTATCGTAATTTAACCAAATATGTAGAAAAGCAATAAGTACCAATTCTTAATTGATTTCCTAATTAATTAATTAATTGCGCTAAAACTGTCTCTTAAATCTGAAAAAAATAAATGAATTTTTTCTTATATGCGATTTGTATATAAATAAAAAAAAAGCTTTTATGTATTTATTCATTTAACCAAATTTGAAAGAATCTTGAAGAATTGCTGATCACTATTGAAACATCAAGAAATACCTCAGCTGAGGATGAATAAATGGAAGTAAAACACTAATTTTGCGTTAATTTTGTCTTTAAATTTTTATTTAACAAATTACCCCATATAATGTGACATCGTCTTTCACCCAGGTGTATTAACAAGGGTGGGTCACATTCCACATTCACAATATTTTACATCAAAATAATGCGCAATGTAAAAAATTTGCGTACTTGCATTTACTGACAGATAACCAAGACCGTGCCTACCGTAAGGGAATTGCGTGCTATTGTAGAAAATACGCACAAAACCAAATTTAAAACCAAACTTTTTTTATTAAAAAAAACATCGATTTTTAAGCATTTATGTGTTTTTGTCTTGGCATCAAAATCTTCCACAACAATTAATTTTAATACCTTTATAGTTTCATAAATTATTAATTGATTAATTGAAAAACTTATAGCAAATAATTACATGAAAACATTTTTTTATTCTACCTCACATCTTCAATAATTCATATGTTTCAATAATTATAGTGAGTTGATCTTGCTAATAAATCTGAAAAGATTTTTGTTCAGCCGTGATGTTCTCTAATAAATAATAAATAAATACATTGTCATATTTTAATTAGCATCTTTTCCATATTCTAAGCCTATAAACAGTCCCGTGACAAAATTCCTGAAAAATCTTGATGTGACCTCAATGAAAAATTTGGCGTTCCAAGCATTTAGCGTTTTAATGGTAGTTTTGAGCACGAGAACTGAAATAAGAAGTTTTTCCATACGATTAAATTTGTACAATTAATATTTTTTCCAAAATTGATAGTTTTCAAATTAAAATATATACAAAAATTATAACCATGACTTTCGAAAATGTATTTTATAAATAAATAGAAAGACGTAGCACTAAAATGCTTATTAGCATTTTTTATCAAATCAAATTTTAAACACTTCCAAACTTAAAAAAATTTAAATTATGATTTTTTGATTTTGATTTTTTAAAAAGTATTATAAAAATTAGAACACAAGTCAAATAAACACTTTTATTATAATATATTCTACACATTTATGTATTTTTAATGACTTTTATCGTTTGCATAAATTTACAACTTTCCATTATGTACTTTTTATCATGTTTATTATAAAACAAAATTTTATCCAATTACGTCAACAATGACAAATAATGGAACTTTACGTTTTTTTAATATTATGTTAGGATATTAGATACTAAGGTCAATATTAATAATAAAGTAATAACAAGCAATAATTGGGACCAACTTGTTAATAATTAAATTAAAAAAAAAATAGATAAATAAAACAGAAAATTTATTCTAACAAATAATAATAAATTAAAAAACAATTTATATATACAAGGCGGCTACAAAAACTCCAATTAAACTGATCCAAGTTAACTTAGCAACATTTCCGTTATTACATAAATCGGAATCGCATATGTAACAGTCAAAGCCATCTGGACATCGCACCTGTCCATTTGTATCAGGGACAACGCATTTTCTTATAGCTTTTGATTCATCATCAGAGCCTATAAAAATAAATTATTCAAAAAATTTACCAATTTTGTAAAAAAAAATCTCAGATTTACCTTTTTTGACTTGTTTGCTACATCTAGAATTGGTCATCAATCCACATTTTATAGCAACAGCTTTGTCAACAGTGCACTCAGAGGTCACTTGCTCGCATTGATAACATTGTAATTTATCATCAGCAACTGGAAAATTTCGAAAAATTTAAATGATTTTATTTTTGGAAACAAAATTAAAATAGCTACTTACGAATTTCGCCGAGAATTAAGCATATTAAAGCCACTAGTAGAAAAAACTTCATTTTTTCGATACAACACGACCAGGAAAACGGATTGTTAGCGCTTGGAAAGACGCGAATGAAATATTTGATTTAACCCACTTATTTTCTTCAGGAATGGGAAGGGAGATTTTTGTCTAGGCCATGTGACAAGTGTTGAGATTTAAGTTTAAAAGCAAACGCGGCTTAGTTTTCAAAGAGTATTTTTGGATAGTGGACAGATGGTTAAGATAGATTGTAAACAGAAGTTTAGAAAGAGAGGAGAGAAAAGATCTTTATTCATTTGAATTCAATTGGTTAATTTTTTTATATTGATGATCAAATGATGTCATCACATATTTTTAGTAAACAGTAATTTATTTCTTTTTAACAATAAAGAGCAGTTCAGGCAACCAACTTTACACAGCTGTATTTACAGTCGCAGAAAAAAGTTTAATAAATTAATTTTCTAAAAAAACATTTTATTAAATATAAATTTTTGATAAATAACCAAATATATAACTTAAATAAATACAAAATATTTTCAATTAATGTCCATAAATCGTCTACAGACAACAAATGAAAAAAATAACATTCATAGCAAACTTTTCATGCAAGCGAGGAATAAAATGCCAGGTCCTGACATTTTTTCTTTGTAGCTTCGTTATTAAATATTTCAGATTTATATTTGGATGAAATGTGTCCACAAATGAAACAAAGAATTTTAGAAACTGCAACCAAACTGAGATTGTGATTTAGGAATTTATTTTCAAAAGTTTATTTTTGATAATACAAAAAAAATAATATTTGGTATTATTCTATCTTTTTAGTAGCATTACTAATATTCACACTATTACAGTAATCTGAACTGTGCTTTTGGTTTCATGAATCATTTTTGGACGAAAATCATAAATATTAAACCTTTTTTTTTGTTTTTGTTAGAAAAAGATACAACTATATGTAGAATTCTCCTATATTCTATAAATAAATACTGAATAGATTTTTTTATAATTTCTACATTTTTTTCCCTAACTAACCTTAACTTTATAATTAGCATCATGTTTATTTCTCACATGTTTGATCAAATTACTATTCCACTTTGTTTTATAAGGACACTGTTCACATTCCAACCAAGTGATTTCTTCAATCACTCCACTATGTTTATACTTGACATGTTTAGTCAAAACGCTTTTACTTTTCGCTCTATAATTACATTGTTCACAGTCAAACCAAATCATTTTCTCTCTATCCGTATGCTTGTTTAGAATATGATCCTTCAAAGTAGATTTTTTCTTAGCTTTGTACTCACAATGTGCACAATGAAACCAGTTAATCTCTTCAGGTGGTGTATGTTTACAAAGCACATGTTTCTGCATCAAACACTTTGTTTTTGATTTGTACTCACATTCATTACAACACAACCATTGTACATCTTCAGTATTCGTGTGTTTATATAAAATATGTTGATTGAGTGTAGTTTTAGTTTTGGCTTTAAAAGGACAATGTTCACATTGATGCCATTTTAAACTTTTTAGTTCTTCTAAAGGTGTATGTTTACGAATTATGTGTCTTCGCACTTCTGTTTTTACTTTAGAAGTATACATGCAATGCGTACATTCATAAATTTTTGTTTCTTCATATGGAATATGTTTATATAGCATATGAGTCTTCAGCTCTCCTCTACGTTTAGCTTTATAGGGACATTGTTCACATCGAAACCAATTGATGTCTTCAGATGCTGTATGTTTATTAATAACATGTTGCTTCAAATCACTCACATATCTTGCTCTATATGGACAAAACTGACATTTGGATTTTTTTGAAGAATCTTCAAGATTTTTCAAATCTCCCAAACCAATCAAATCTGGAGCTACTTCCACTTCATCCGGCTCTTGTTTAATTGCAAGTCCAGGATGCTCTTCAAGCTTGATATCAAGAAAGTTACTCATATTTAATGTTAAACTGTCTTCACTTTCGGTATCCTGAGGTAGATTTATATGGAAACTGTCCATGTTTGAATTGCTTGATTCTAATTTAATTATAATATTATCAGTCATTTTTAAGAAACTACATTTTTTGATTTGTTCAATCGAAGAGTTTTTAGGGTTATGTTTAGGTTTTTTTTTTCGGTTTGGCTTTCGAGCTTTTCGAGAAAATAAACTGTTTACTTACATTAGGATTGGCAGTTTTTGTATCATTGAATATAATCATTTTTAAACAAAAAAAAACTGAAAAATTGATTGATTGCTTTTAAGGTTATGTCAGTATTATTGACTATATTGACATGAATGTTTGTAAGAGCCGCTTTTAAATATCCAAAGAATCAGTTGGAAAAATTAATAGTAATTCAACATTTTCATCTTGGAATTTGTTTCAAGTTGATTTTATTATATTTAATATATTTAAATTATTTGCAACTCAAAAACATATATATTATTTTTTCTTACTAAACATAAATGCAATTATTTGTAAAGATGCATGAATATTATGAATATTGAATTTAAAAAACAAGTTATATAAAACAAATACTAAAAATTAAACAAATAACGCAAACCTCAAAATACCGCTTTCAGGATAAATGGTACCAACTTTAATTACAGCTACATGGTATTTCGAGACTGAAACAGGGGAAAGACCCATTTTTATAAATTCCGGGTATTTAATTGGAACATATGAATATAACCGGGAAAGTTTTGTACCTTACAAGTTAAAAAGTGAGCAAAGGATGACATTTTATAGACAATTTCAGTTTAATGTAAAATTTTATTCTTCAGAAAATTGCAGTATAAAATATTCATCTCATTTAAAATAGATTTTTCCCTGGTTTATTCATATAGACTTCAACAAATAGTTTCACTTCTCCAGTAGGGGGTTGATCTATTTCGCAGAAGACAATTGCTCCATTGCGTGTATTGTGTATCACTATTTTCTTAACAAAAGCATTGACTGGCCCAAAGTTCAGAACATTTACATTTGAAATTTGTTGATCGAATTTTCTGTAGTAAACAATAGGTAACCGATTTTCATCATTCCCTACTAAAGTATCTCTTTCTAATAACTGATACCGGAAAACAGACGTGAAGAAATCATCGTTTGAACTACACATGAGATCACCATTCTCGGAGTATTCCTTATGTGAATTTTTTTGATTTTTGCAAATTATTTTTTGAACTGGGTTTGTGGTCGTAAGTGTTGGAGTAGACGTTGTACGAGTCGTAGTTATTTCAGAAGTACTTGTTGACATACCTTCAGTAATCTGTTCAGAAAAGGTTAAACAATACACACAAATTATAGCAAAAAATATAAAAATCTTCATTTTTGCTTCATTCAACTTTGACTGAATATTAGACGCAACTGCTAGTTATCAATAGTTTGCTCAACTTATCAAAAATCAATATTCATTTGGAATTATCTAAAACTAAATTTTCCAAAATTATATTTTATAAAAATAAGAAAATTCTTATAATAAATATTTATGCATTTTGATTAACGGTTCTTGTGATTGTAGACACTCCATCAATAAACTGTGTTCTAAAAAGAACATTAGCATTGCTGAACATTCCATCCTTCAACGACACAATAATAAACTACAAAAAAATATAGATATATACGTAAAACCTCAAATCAAAATTTTACCTGTGACGTTTTAAAATGTGTCTTTAACATATTTCCAATATTTTGAGTATGTGACAAATCTAAAGCAGCATCCACTTCATCTAAAATATACAACGGTGCGGGTTTAAACAACAGCATGGCTAAAATTAAAGACAACGCTGCTAAAGACCGTTGTCCTCCACTCAACTCCGTTAAACTCTCCTTCCAAACTCCACCTAAAGAAACTTTAACTTCCAATCCTTGTAAAATTGTTTGACCTGTTGGAGGCATCAACTTGGCATGTGCCCCCGGTAATAAAGTACTAAAAATAGAACCAAAATCTTTCGATATTTGTGCATATGCTTGTGCCAATATTTCTTCCTTCTTCCTATCCAAATCTCGAATTGTTTGAAGAAGCATTTTTTTGTCATGGCTTAAGATTTTTTGTTTCTTTTTTAATTCATTATACTCTTTTTCTTCTTGTTCGAAAAGTGACTGAGCTTTAGTATTAACAGTTCTACCCAATGTATTTTTAATCTCTTGCGCTTTTCTTATTTTTCTTTCTAATTCTTTACCCTCTTGTTCACTCATCTGTTCGGCTTCTTCCAAATTAGAATCTTTCAATCGTTTTTCACAATCTATTTGTTTTGCTTTTAAATTTTTACAATCGTCGTTCAATTTTTTCAGTTTATGTGTATTTTCCTTTATTTTAACTTCAGAATCAGTAACAAGTTTTTGAAGCTCTTCTTTTCGTTTCACTTTTTTTTGCACATCCTTATTCTTTTGAGATATAACATCTTTCTCTCGCTTCTGATTCGCTTGCAATCTCAAAATATTATCCTAAAAAAACAGGATTATCTTTGCAAATTTAACAATTATGTCGTTACGTTTAATTCTTTAGTGTTTGAAGTAATTTCATCATGTTTCTCTTTCAATTGAACAATTGTTTCTTCAGCTATTCTTATTTGTTGTTTCGTATTTTCCAAACTTTTCTTCAACTCCTCAATTTCTAAGTTAAAACTTTCATAATCTTGTTCTTTTTTCTTCCATTCATTTTTACTTTTTTCAGATTTCGCTTTTAATTTAAACATTTCAGATTCAGCATTTTTGATTTGTTGATCTCTTCCACCTTTGGAATTCTTTACTTTCTCTTCTAGATCTTGCGCTTTCTCTTTGAATTTGGCTTCACTTTCCTTACAAGATTCAATTTTTTCTTGCAGCTCAACTGAAAATCAAAACTTATTCAATTGTTTATTTATAAAAAAAATAAAAAAATAAACCAATTTCCGTTTCCAAATTGCCGATTTCTTCTTGCATCCTGTAATGTGAGGTTTGTTGCAGATTTTGTGTAAGTAGTTTACTTTCATGTTGTTTAATTTCCAGCTGCTGTTTTAAGGTGATAAACTGTTCTTGTTTGGCACTTAGAGATCTGATTTCTTGTTCAACTTTATCCAGCTCTTCTTCTTTTGCTAACAAATCAGCCTACGAAAAAACGTAATTTTCTACGAAAATGTTATATGGATATTACAACACCTCAGCTTGTTTGATTTCATCAAGTTGTTTAAGAACCGAACCACCCTTTTGAGGAGCGCCACCGCTCAAAATACCAGCAGGATCAACTACATCACCATCCAGAGTCACACATTTACGTTTAATACGATCATGGAAAGCAACTTGTCTGGCAATACTGATATCTTTACAAATAAAAACGTTACCAAAAATAAACTCCATAACAACTTGAAGATGTTTATCATACTTTAAATATGCAAGTGCAGATTGTACATTCTCTCTACCAACCTAAAATACATAAATTATTTTTCTCGTCAGCTACTAATTAAATACTTACTAAATCTTGAGCAAATTTTATCATACTGTCACTTATTTTACTAGCCTGGATTTTATTTATTGGAATAAAAGTAGTTCTTTGTTGTAAATCACCTTTTTGGAGTAGTTTTTTGCCAGTAATGTCTGAATCTATAACTACATTATACAACTAAAAAATTGATTTTATTATTTTAAGAAAAACTGAACATTTTTTCTTACTCTTCCACCAGCTGCTGTTTCAATAGCAACATTAGCTTCCTCATTTATGACATTAATCAATCGACAAACTACTCCAAAAACGCTATTTCTTCTGAAATTTGGCTCAGGATCTTTATATCTAAATTGAGTGTAAGGCCTTTGTGCTTCAAAATTATCAACCTTATCTTTCAGTCTTCTTATATCTTGACACAACTGCCTTCTAGTATTCTGCAATTCATTCATTCTATCTTCTTTAAAATGTAGTTTCTTCAAAGATGTCTCTAAATTTTGAATTTCTAGATTTTTAGTGTCAAGTGCTTGTTTATCTTTTGCTATTTCATTAAAATTAGATACACGCTGTTTCCGTTTTTCTTTTAACTGATCTTGACAGAATTGTAATCTCATTGATGCTTGTTTTAATTCAGTGTTTGCTTTAGTAGCTTCTTTTCTAGCGTTCATTAATTGTTCAAGTAATGTTTCTGCTTCTCCTTCTTCATTTAATTCCATTCCTGCACTCAAAGCTTCGAAACGTTTTTGTGATGCTAGAAAAGCTTTAGTATCTTCTTCATCAGCAGCTTTCAATTTGAGAAAAAGAGACTGGACTTTGGCCAGTTCTGATTCTTTTTGTTGAAGAGCTTTCTCGTCATCTTGTAAATTCTAGAATTAGAATTTTAAGATATTGAATATATGACAAAATAAGGAATAAAACCTTTTCCAACTGTTTCTTTTTCTTTATTTCGTTGTTTAATTCGTCGTTGACTGATTTAATATTAGCGTTCACTTTAGCTTGTTCTTTTTCAGCCGCTTTTAGTTCAGTTTCTAGTTTTTGTAAATTATTGTTGCTTTCCTATTAATTTTAATAATAAAAATAAAATAATTGAAATATGGATATACTTACAGACTCGGCTTTTTTAGATAATTCCTTAATTACTTGTTCTATTCCATCAATTTCGTTTTTATAATTCAAAATATTATTTTCAAGTTCTTTAATTGTTTTTTCTGCTTCATCAACAGCTTCTTTTGCATCTTTGTATCTTTTCTTTGAAGCAACGTATTCCCAAGCTTGATATATTCTTAACAGATGTTCTAATTCCCGTTCAGCATTTTTAAACTCCATAAACTTGACTCTTTCACTTCTTAATTTTTCTAATTTTGGTACAAACTGTTCGCTGATGATCTAATAATACAAATATAAAAAGAAATATTTTCAAGTGTTAAAAAATACCTCATCCAACTCTTTCAACTTAGAGTCCTTTTTTTCAATAAGTTTTTGTGATGCTTCTCTTTTTACTTCGTACATTTTAGTACCTGCAGCTTCTTCTATCATTCCTAATATATCTTGAGGTTTCATATTTAATACTTTGGTGATTTTGCCCTGCATAATGAGAAAATGTGGATTGTTTACATTCAACTGAATAGAACAAAACAAATCTTGAATCTTCTTATTCTGTACTGTAGAACCATTAATTAAATATTTGTTTTTCCCGCCCAAAACAATCTGACGGGTAATTGTTATCTCAGGAACATTTTCAAAACCTGGAGGACATTGGTCTTTGTTTCTATTATCGAAAGTTATAGACACTGTAGCTTTATTTATCCCACACTGTCCACTTTTGTAGATGAGATCTTGCAAGTTACTGACACGGACCTAAAACGAATATGAAAAAGTTAAATAAAAAAACTAAAAAAGCAACTTACATGACTTAAATTCGAAATTCCTAGAACAAAACAAATAGCATCCAAAATATTTGATTTTCCACTACCGTTTAAGCCCGTGATAGCATTAAACTGTTTATCAAAACCTGTGATTTCCGTTCGATGACCATAAGATTTGAAACCATCAAGTACAATTGACTTAACATACATTTCCAATTCTTAAAAACCCACAAATGACGTATTTTCAAAAATATTCAAATTCGAAAATTATTTTCTACGACAAAATTGACAGATTGTTTTTTGCGGTTAACATAAACGTTGGAAGAGTTTATATTTGAATTTCAGGGGAGTTAGGTTTCTATTTGCTAACTACAGGTCACGATTTTGAATTTAGAGTTTATTTTGATGAATTGAAAATTTTGTTGTTTTCAAGGTAGATTAAGTAGATATAATAACAAAAAAAGTGTAAAACAATTCTTCGGTATATTCAATTGTTAATAAAAAAAGCTATTATTTGTACCTGCAACCAACAATACACAAGATTTCCATTCTGCATTTTTATTGTTTTAATTTTGTAATTGGCTCATCACAGAGATAGCAGAGGGAATAGCTTCACCATTTAATTGATAAAACTAATATTTTGTATAAAAATACAAACCTCAACTCTAATTCCATAATACAAAGCGATTGAAAAATCAATTCTAATTTGTTTCAGTGTATTTATTAAAAACAGGAGATACATTTTTTTATTAGTCTCATTCCAGCTATACCAGTCAACATTAAGCAGAGTAGAAAAAATATTATGAAACTGTAAATAATGAAATGAAAATTTTGTATAGCCTGTATAGACGAACCCTCAACTTACGGAATCATCAACGGCTTGAACAGTCCTCACTATCGTAACTAATGTTGAAAAGACAATAGCAGATAAAAGTAATTTTTCGGTACTGATCCGCTAAAAAATCTTTAAACTTATTGATGAATAAACATGCAATTCAATTAGAAAAATGTAAACCATACCAAAAAAAATACTAGTCAATAAAAGCACTGATACAACTTTCGAAGGAAAAAAATACTTCTGGCAGTTTGAGTTTGCATTTTTAACAATTTTGAAATTCAGTTATTATTTATCAAGATTCAAGCACAATTGTAATTGCACTATTCAGACAAGAATATTGATAATATGGAATTTTAAATGAATCCAAAAGTACAGAAGCCTCAATGAAGACTGTATTATTGTCATGTATAAAAGACAACTTACAAACCTAGATAATCCACAAAAATTAATGTACTTGAAAAGTAAATTTTTGCTATATTCACAACAAAAAGTATACTTTGATCATGTTCTGTCGGAATAACGTAAAAAATTGCAGTCATTAAAGCAAGTATGATTGCTGCCAACATATATAAAAATGCATAAAAGAATTCTTGATAATTGTCTTCAATTTTTTTATCAACTTCTCTTGTTTATAAACTTGCACATTCTTTATCAGATATTTCATAGATTGAATATACTACTGAAAAGATACAAAAAATTATCTAAAAGTAATAATGTGAATACATTTAGTTTTTTAATATAAAAATTCTTTACGTAATGTGTAGCTAAATACGTTTCTTTGCCGAATGCAAATATGTTTGAAGTAGCCAAAATCCTAACAGGCATGATAAAGTTTCCGCAAATAGAGCTTTCGATAATTTATTTTGAAAAATATCCATAGTAAGAAAACGACATAATTGCAAGTACTTACCATCTAAAACAATAAAATTATTGCAAACCAGTTAAAAAATACAAAGTTATTTTTCATGATTCTTATAGCTTCAGGAACGAACAAACAACTCTCAAAAATAATACTGAAGTATTATTTAATATTTATGTAATCACTTGTAAAATTACATTATTAACCATTGGTTAATATTTATAAAGAACTGTCTATGGTTGACTAAAGTATTACAATTGACTGAATTACAAAAATGAATGCAAAATTCTACAGCTTACAAATACGTAAACCTTTCAGTGAAAAAAATATAAAATAGTTTACCGGCAACAAGTTAATTTTTAGTTCCATTTCTAATAAAGAGAATAAACAGAAAGTAAAAACGACAAAAAAAAATTCGTTTTCAAAGGATACAGGTATGTTTACTGCAAAGAAAGATAAACAACTAAGGAGAGACAAATTTATTTTATATACAGGAAATATTCACAAAACCTACTCAAAAAAAAGACATCACCGTAAGGCTATATTATATGAACATTGTGCCATTATACATATTGAAGCAAGCGCGTTTTGGTTCCAACTGGTGAAGTGAACTGAAAATATTAACGTTTACTCAAAACTAATAAAATGTTTAATTTCCTAAGGCAAATCATTTTCAATTGAGTATTTTTTAATAAAACCGAAATATTTATATGGAGAAAAATTACATAGTATAATTCAAGCGGAAATTGTGCAGTTTACATATTCAAGATCTACATTGAGGGATTATAGTTACTTACTAGTAATTGCAACTGTCACAAAAATTGAAACGAATAAGTAGATGATTTTCTAGATTTCTATATAAATATTCGTTTCTAGAAATGCTCAAATGAACTGAAAAAAGCTCTACTTTTAATGAAACTATCACTGATACATATCTGAAACAAAAAACAAATATAATGAATATCAGTAACAATTTCAGTAGATTATTATGTCATCCACTGCCTTTTAAATATCTGAAGCTTAAGAATAACTAGTTAACAAACTTGCAGTTTCATTAAATATCACATAAATAAAGGAAAAATATCCTCGATGTAACAAAAAACATTACAACAAAAGTATGTTGTTCTAAACAAAACAGAAACTACAAGACTGTCAAATGAGAAAATTTTATGCTGTTAAATTATCTATAATCTTTAGAATGTACACAGAAAAAAAATCACAAGAGAATCATAAAAGTTAAATAAATGAAATATTTGCACTAAATAAAACCTTTATGTAACAGAATAAAAGTTTTGGCTTAAATTAAATCATACACATCAAATGTGAAAAGTCACTTTTAGAGTTCTTTTAATTCCATTTAGTACGACCTCATCTAGTTGTGCCAACTTAACGGCATTCCCACACTTTCACCGTTAGATCTACACTTCCCGTAATCACGTAAGGATGTGACTTGTGGAAATCTATGATTAAAAAATAGAAATTTTTTAAGAAATAGTTTCTTTAAGAAAATAATTAAAAATCGTACCTACTGCCGTACAAAAATGTTTGTGAGCATCTAATGTCTTGAAACAACGTTTATTCCTCAAATCCCAAACTCTCAATGTTTTATCATCACTGACAGATACTAGAAATTTGCCGCCTGAGTGGAAAACAGCTCCTCGGACCCAATTATCATGACCTGTTAACACGAAAAGCGCCACACCAGCGCCCACGTCCCATATTCTAAAGAGAAGGAAAAAAAAGATTTTGCAAAATACAAAACAGCAATGTTTTCGTTACATCTGGTCTCCAGATGTTGTTTATTATTTTTAGTTTGACGCAAAAGCCTTCTCTGTTTACCTGATTGTTTTATCCCTTGAGCATGAAGCTAAGAAAGGTCCCATATGAGATCCTTTCTTGTTATCGACGCCAGCAGCTTCGTTAATCGCGTTCGCCGCTGATTCAGGAGCCCAAGCAACAAATTCTACTACATGATCGTGTGCCCTCAATTCAGCTCTACATTCCTTTGAATAAACATGCCATACTCTGACAGTCTGATCATTTGAACAACTAGCCAAGAACGTGCCATCTGGTGAGGGCCTAACTACTCTAACCTTTAAACAAAAAAAGTTTATTTTTCGTTTTACAATTTTCATTCTCTTACCCAATCTTTATGACCCACAAAACTTTTGACACAATATCCTGTTGCTACTTCCCACATTTTGATCGTTTTGTCTCTGCTTGATGAAACAACGAAATCACCGGCTGGCATAAAAGCAACACTGGAGATGTTATGATCATGTCCAAGCATTGTCCGAATGCATTCATAACTTTGATGGAAATCCCATAATTTAATTGACATGTCGGCGCTACAAGAAACCAACAATTTTCCAGAAGCATCGAACGCTACGTCTTGAACGGCATCCGAATGACCTTTTAACGTACGTTCATATTCACCCGTTTCAAAATCCCACACTTTAATAGTGGCATCCTCACTGGCCGAAACAAAAAGACTAAACAACGGATGGAAAATGACGCGTGTCACTGGCGCCCTGTGACCTACAATAAAATATAAACAAGTAATGAAAATCGACAGGGTCAAATCAGCTAACCAGTAAGACAAAACTTTTCAGGAGGTCTAGGTATCCACTCAGCTGGACTTCTTTTGCCTCTAGTCGGTGCACCTTCGATGTATTCTTTTTCAGCTTCGTGGAGTTTAGACTCAAGTTCCATCACCTTTTTTTGAAGTCTAATTACCGATGTCCATTTTTTTTCAAGAAGACCTCCAAATTTTCGTTCTAACTCACCTGGCATATCGGTTTCTTTTTTGAATGCTTCTAATGCATTCATATACCCATTACTGCCAAGGTAATCAGCGATGGCTTTATTACTGAAATAAAACAAAAATAAAAAATTACCACCTAGAAAAAAAATGCTGTAATAAATCAAACAGAGATGTTTAAATAGGAATTACGTAATCCTCTTTTGTAATGCTAATTTAATATTGATGATTTTGAGTTGAATTTTATTCAGAAGTAACGTCAAGAATGATTCATGAAAAGTGAATAATTATCGCAGATATATTTTGTTCCGTTTATTATTTAACGAATGAAAATATTCAATAATTGTATTTATTAAACTGTTATGGAAAAGATTCATGTTTACATACATTAATTCCAAATTACCGTAATTATTTAGAATGGTAATTTACATAAAGAAAATATAAGTAAAAGTAGACAACTGAAAACTTTTCTTTTTTAAGAGATCTATCGTTAATACCATACTTTACTCAAAATAACAATTTCAATCAATTTCTATCATTATAATACCCTAAAATAGGACATCGACTATAAATTCAATTTCAAATAGATTTGACAAAATCAATTTACTCTACGGTCACGCATAAAAATAACAAATATTTAAACGGTCAAGGTCCTTCATTGCATTGTTTTACTTGTTAACAAAAAAAAAATCAAAACATATTTTTTTGCAATTTCATATTACAAATGCTTTTTCTATTAGTCACCTGTTTAAAAGTGAAATTATCTGCGGTCATGTGAAACAAATAACCTCGCAAGTTTGATGATATCTACATGATAAAAAGTAGTTTTAGTATATACAGCATGTCCACAGATGGAATTGACGATAACGGAAAAAATGTTAGTATCGATTTTTTGACAAAAATCATTCTTCATAAAAAATTTTGCTTGACGAAAAAATTAGATTGCAATTGAAAAAAAAAAACAATTCCGATAACACGTTGCCATAAAAATTAAGATGAAATATTCCAAGAAAAAATATCACTTTTTGTTATTCTAAAGTTCTGCAGCTAATATTGTAATTCTGCTATTTTCTTTTCTGCTTTTCTTGAAAATTCTTTAAATTAAAGACTAAGAGAGAAAACAGGTCAACTTGATTTTTTATTCAATGAAGCCAAAAAAACTGATACTGATTGTTTTAAAAATTTGAATTTTGATTTCAGGTTTATTTTTAATCATGAAAATTTTTTTTCATTAAAGTTTTCAGTAAAAATAGTACTTCTGAAACAATTTACGAATTCTTTCATTTTCTTGACAACAGGTTATCGGATATGAAAATTTTTTAGAACAATCTTATTTTTTCGACAAACGAAATTTTTTATAAAGGATGATTTAATGTCGTAGAAGTAATAATAAAAATCTTTTCCTATCGTCACAATGGACATGCTGTATTTTTTCTAACAATCAGTCAAGAAATTCTAAAAAATTTACTATAAATTTTCAATATTTGTTTTACAACAATTCAAGACTCATTACGTAAGTAAATATTAAAAACAGCAGCTGCCAATAAAATACATTTCTTTTTTATTCAATTATTCTATTTAATTACCATAGCAATTACGTAATATTTAATAATGCAATGATTCAATATCATTTTGGATGAATAACTATCAATCGAAGGAATACAGGAAAGCGAATTTAAACTGACAAATAATACACTAGAGATGTTGACAATTTTGTTGAAATTTCTTCTTTTTTATGCAATTGACTCAATGACTACTGCTGCATAAAAATGAAGAAATATTCTCAGTAAATGAAACTACCTTATAATTAAATTATTAACTAAAAAAGTTTTGCTTGAATATTATTATTACAACTCTTTGTTTTTCGAATAGAACTGCAATCTATTTATTGACAAGATAACAAATTAAAACGTATGTTAACTATCAAAATAACAGACATCCGATAAAATTTCCAATTACAACCAATTAATCCATTAAAGGCCAACCAAGTCATCACTTTTACCACACATCCGATACACAGAAAAAACTTCAATTCATCTGTCAACCAACATCAACATTAAAACCTTTCACTTTTCGACTTTCTTTATTTCGTTGCTTTGATTCAATTATATTAGAAAAGAAACAAAAAACAAAACAAATAGAACTACTATAAATGGGTTTCACGAAAATTATCATAACAATTTCTTATCTTTTGGCTTTATATAAATTAATAAATACATTCATCTTTGCAACACTATTCCCAGACATCCGGCTCATTTATAAATAAATTATATTTTTCGTCTTAATTATCGTTCAGTTCCAGAACAAAAAGTAAAGTACCATTCATTTATTTTTACAACTGTCTACTTCAACTTGCAAGTACCAATAGTATAATACTTTGTACTATTTCTGGAGAACAAGATAATTAAAATGAGATAAAAGCAATGAACAGTTCTGGTATATTAATATCAAAACGGATTAAAATTCCGAAAGTTCATTACGCCGAGGTTATTTTTAATTTTGAACACTCGTATTATTTATGTCAAACAGCTTCCAATTTGTGGAAATTTTCTCTGAATTTTTCAACCAACTGCGTTTTCTTCACCTTGACAATGAAAAATACACAACGAAAGCGACATCACGCAATGACGTCGCCACCGGTATTGATTTGTCGGCGGCGGTTAACTGCCGTCTCTTTCGCCTTAAAACGTAAACCACGTAATATAAAATTCCAGTACAAATGTACAATAAGAAATAACATATTTTCATAAACAGCACCACCCAAATCGATTAGTCGCCGGAAGACAAATTTTAATAACATCCGTTACCATTTATGCAAACAACGAATTACACTCAAGAATCAATTTCTATTTAAAATAATCTCAGTTATTATGTATAAAGTAAAATTTCATAGTTTATACCTAACAGGAAGCGTTGTAAATTCAACAAGTTAATCAATTCAGGACCGAACAGTTAGATTTTCTTTCAGATTGTAATTACGTTTAGATTGGACATATAACGGAACATAAACGTCATGTATTCAATAACGTTATGTTAAAAAATCAACACCCAAAATTCTTTCTGCATTCATTTATAAAAATTCCCACGATTGTAACAAGCGCCAATCGCTAATTAAATTATACTACATCGAACGAACGGTGTTTAAGACAACAATCTAAATATCACCTTAATTTTATGCCATAAATTTCATTGTATCAACATACAACAGAATGTAATTGTTGTGCTTCAACCTCAAGAATAATTGTGCTTTGATGAGAACAATGCACCTTTTCTTTTCAATTTCGATGGGAATCAGTATTTTAAATTATGGAAATTAAGTAGCTGTAATTTTATTTCACTTTTACATAAACTGTGATTTTATATTTAAAAAACTTTTCAATATAACTTATTGATTTACTTTTAAAAATAAAAACATTTGCAATTATAATTTAGTATCGATTGTTGAATAAAGAATCGATACATGTACAATATTCAGTATAAAAACAGACATAATTTTTAAACGAAACCTTCAGGCATTGTTCAAGAAAGTTAAGAAATTTATTGAAAGATTGACCGAGATCTTGATATTTTTTTCATGTTTGAATTTGCTAAAATGACTTTCTTTAAGGTTCACTAAACTTCTCCTTAGGCTTTGACCGTTAACAGCTAATTAAAATGAAAATTCTTACAACGATCACGGAAACTATTACGTTGTTTCCAGTATTTGCATATACAGTGCTTCATTAAAAACATTTGTCTTTTTTATTAGAACAATGGAATTTGATAGCTGATTATAGTGCAAGTGGTTTTTGACCTATATTCGCGCCACAAAATAGTTACTACTGAAAATGAGTGAATAATAATAATACCTAGAGGATTATAGTTTGCATAATTTACTAGAAAATTATTACATACTACTTTAAATAGACGCTTTAGATAAACAAAGTAAAATTCACTTTCTATGAAATGTAATTTTTTCGAAATTTCAATTCCAAACATATTTTGTGTTTTAATTTATTGCATTGAACAGTAAAAGTCGCTTTTAAATTGTACAATAATGTAACTGTACTCGTGTTTTATCCAGCAAATCATGCATACATGAATAATTTGCATTTTATTTTTACAAAATAGGAAATTTTATTAAGAAAAAAACAAGTATCAATATTTTGTACCTAGATGTATAACAACAGTCTGATGCAATATTTTAATAAATTGAAAACAATACAAAAAACAACTTAAAAAAGAGAAATTCCATTAACAAAACACCATAATTTACAAGTATCGCATGAGATCTTTTCTTTTTTCTTCAAACAACAAAATTAATGTGAATAAGATTTCTTTTACTCACATCCACAAATCCAATGTTACAATCTTCCTTCATTTATGCTATACTAGATATAACAACATTAATCAACTTTTTTTAATCAAATTTTTGTGTAAATACACGAAAGTTAAGATGATTATATCCTGGTATACGTTAATTTTCATGTCTTTTTACATTCAAGAAGTAGTATTTCGGATTACAAATTTCACACTCGTGATGAGATTGAGTTTGTTTAGTTACTTTCACAATGATATTTTTTTATAAAGTACATGATTTTATATCAATAAGAAACTTTTGAACTTTGTACCTTATAAAACTGTTAAATAACGGAAAAACAAACGAGGCAACTGCAAAAAAAAAGAAAAACTGGTTTTTCTTGTTATATGTAGTGAAATAATATGGTCATTATTACGCAAATTAGCTGCCAAAAAGAGCAGAGGAATTAGATAATGATACATTACATCTGAAATTTTGTCAGTTTTACTGAAGATTAATAAGATCAAGATCTTTGAATTCCTTGCCGAACAAAGACCACAGCACTTTTTTTTTCTAAGATATTCCTTTTAATTTTACAGCAATTCACTTGAAACAAAAACGAAAAAGAAAGGTCTGAATCACAAAACTCGATTTATGATCTTCATTCATATGGACAACAAGTGCATAACCCATTACGATTTCACCAAACGTAATTATACGTGACAGTAATTCAAATAATGTGAAATGACGAGGTTACAAATATTACAAAAAAGTTATAATTTTGCTGAATGTAACCAATTCAAAATAACAATATTGACATAATTTCAAAATTCATTAGTCTGACCCCTTGACACAGCTGTTCTAATCAACAATAAAAAAGTAATAATTGAATTAACTTACAGCTCCTCTCGCTGGCGTTGAGATAAAACCATTTTCATGTTAATGTTCCGGGGCTCAACTTTCAGTAAATCTTTATTGCATTACCTGTAAAAAATATAAATATTATTAAAGCACGTTTTTGCCATTTCCAAACATTGCTAGATCAGATCACACCTATAGAAAATCGTGAGTTGTACTAAATAACAAAAGGATTATTGAGTTTCTTTACTAAAGGAATCTTGTTGATCAACAAGAAAGTGTTTTATGAACATAAAGATTGATTAATTCACAAAACCCTATAGCGAAATGTCTGCTTCGTTACGTTTAATCAATAAGAAACAAGAGAAGGAATTTAAAAGGATTATGAAACAAAATGTGCGGTTTCTGGATGACCTAAAAGTACAGACTTCAGAATTATATGCAAAGAGTCACGAGCTTCCACAAAAACTAAAAAAACATTCTATTTTCAGAAAACGCAAAGTTTTCGTGGCCTTGCCAACAAATTTGCTATATAAAGAACCCAATTTTTGCTGATTGTGTGTCAAATATTAAATAATAAATATTTATATAAACATTTTGACCATGGAATTTGTTCTTGATCTAACGTACAAATGGTACAAAATGAAAATGTAATATCGGCCTACGCTCTTGTTAAAATAAATATGGATATATTAACATACAATCAAAGGTCGATTGACAATTTTGTTATCAATGTTCCATTTTTGCATCAGAATTATACCAATAGTATATTATGCATCCAAAATTGATCATTGCTTTACATATACATGGGATTTCCATTCGGAGATATAATTAAAATTTCTGCTGTTAGTCATGCTGTTGAATAAATTATAAAACAGGTGACAAGATAAAAGAAATTACAAACTTAACAACAAAAACTGAATCTGCCAATATTTCAGTTTTGGAAAACACTCAGATAAGGTATTTTTGGCACAAATCGCTTCCCAAATGACGAAATTTGCCAAAATTCGCGACTTGTGACAGTTATCCATTGATCAAACTACAACGTAATTAAATTAGTCATTTAAGCAATAAACCAGTTAAACGGTCAACAATTTTATAATCAATAATCACAGCTATTAATAAATATACTTTTAGTATTAATTTTCTATATGAAAATTCGTAGAATCCTAAGAAATTTTGAAACCCTTCACAGAAAATCAATATCGGCCATTTTGGTTTACCCAATGTCAATTCTAACGAACGTTTATTATTTAATTTTAGAAACTTCAAGTAAATATGGATGGAATTTACTTACAATATCTGAAAAGAAGTGATATCCTAAACACAATTTCTCACTGAAATTTTCAATAGAAAGAGGTAAAAAGTACGAAACACTGAAACAGTCACACAACCGCACAAACCTTACGCGATGCGCAACAGAAAATGACAAAAATTGAAAGATTGCTGCGTGAATGGGAAAGGAACAGCGCAGAAATACCAACAGCAGCAGAAAAATCACTAGAGTTTCAAATTTGACAGGACAATTGTTTTTCAGCAAATTGATACTTTGTTACTATGATGCCTTAGTTTGAAATTTAATAGAAAACTGACCTGATATTTTCGCGAAATAAAAAAGGAGAAGTTAAGGATAATTTGGTGGATGCGCCGGACTAAATAGTGCGTTTTTAGTCTTCGACCCGAAACAAATTTTTATTAAATTCGACTGCCAATTATCATTAAAATTAGACTCTTCTCAGTTTGCAACTAAAAATAATTTATCACTTTTGACAACAGATTTTGACAAAATGTTTAAGTAGTCAAAGCAGTAAACACACAGTTTCTTTTGTGCTACTATAAATGAAAAAGTCATGAGAAATATAAAAAAAAACTATATTTTTTATTTCGCTCTTGTTTTATCAAAACTAATTGTTAACATTCTCCTCATTTTTCGCATCTTTTTCATCTTCCTCTGTTTCTTTTTGTTCAGCAGAACCCTCTTTGCTTTCTTCCTTTTCACACATAGTTTCCTTTTTATTTTCTGCAACTTCAATCCTAGATTGAGGTTTGTCTTCACTTTTATCTACTGTTAGTTCAGAGTTAAGACTGTCTCTTTTGTCATCAGAAGTTTCTTCATCAGAGTCACTGCTGCTCTCTGTTCGATCGCTCTGTGAAGATCTGCTATTCTTTTTCACTCTTTTTTGTTTCTGCTTCTTTTTCAATCTTTTTTGCCTTTTTTTAGCTGTTCGTTCTTCAGCTTTTCTCTTATTTTCTTCAAGTTTTGCATGATATTCATTATCTAATCTTTCCTGATAATAAAAACAAATGTATTAATTCCTTAAAAGGTATTAGTTATATGAACATACTCTTTCTCCTTTCTCTTTCATATACTTTTGTCGTGCATATTCCTTCCGGCGTAAATGTCGATAAACGTGGAATTCTCCAGAACCGGCTCCAGCACTACTTCCCATTACATTTCTTACAAAATCTGGGACTGCTGGTACTCCGCGTTCTTTGGGTCTTTCAGGTATCATAATTGGTTTTTCCTATAAATTTTACTATTTGAAAAATGCAAATGTTTCTAATTCCGAATGACATACCGGATTTTTCATTAATTTTTCTAATTTAAGACGTTGCAAGTCGGTGGTGTTACGTACGACAAAAGGGCGAGGCTCTCGCTCAATTTCCATATCAGGGCTGCTGTCTCGGTCAGCTTGGTCCCCCATTTTGGTGGAAAAATTATTTTTAATCAATTTTGTCTATTAACCTCAAAATTGTAATTTGTTAGTGAAGTTGTCAGCTGTCGTGTCAGTGCTGCCACCTCGGATACTTTTTGCGTCATATCTCTTTGTGCTTGAAAATGTCAAGTAACAGGAGAGTTTAGATAAAATTAGTTAAATCCTTGTGTAAATATGTAAATTAGTTGTAAACTTCTCTGGGTGTAAATGCCAAAGATCAGCGTTTGACTGCCAGTGGAAATGTTAATCTCGTAATTTTGGCAGTTTGTGTCACCTAGTTTCACTCACGCCCACTGCATTTGACATATCCTTTCAATAAATGAAAATTTTCATTGTTTTTATCTCATTGCTCTTTAGGTAAGTCCAGACGCATTTTTTTTAGTTCACAATTACTATCTACAATTGTAGACATAGTTTTTGTTTTCATTAATGTCGTCGTCAATTAGCGGATTAACGAGTGCGATATATGTCAATGGTTTTTATTGGCCCTAATCACATTGATTAAATTCCAGGCGATGGTAGTTGTAAGTGGGATTTGGGTGAAAAATGTGGCCACATACCCAACCCCCGCCATCACTGACATGGTAATGAGTAACGAAAACAAAATGACCGCGAAAGCAGTGCTCATTTGTCGACCAAATTCTCACCCTTTTCAAGAACGCACGCTCATTTTAGATCAACCTGTAAAGGTAGGTCGTTCAGTGGCTCGAGCCAGAGCTACTGCCACCAATGCCATTTTTGACTGCAAAGTTCTGTCCCGACACCACGCGCTTTTGTGGTACGAAAACGGGAAGTTTTATTTACAAGTAAGCATTTAAATGACTTCAAAGGCAGCAATTGTAATCTCGCATTTGCAGGACACCAAGAGCAGCAATGGAACTTTCGTTAACAACAATCGTCTGACGGCAGAAACAGAACACCACGAAGTTTGTTCCGGCGATATAGTCCAATTCGGTGTCGATGTTATTGAAAATAATCGGAAAGTTACACATGGCTGCATTATTGCAACTCTTAAACTCTATTTGCCTGATGGAAAAGAAGCCAAGGCTAGTCCGAGCATAGTTGAGAGCAACACAGATGGTATGTTAGGGGTAATTTCAAAGGGTTGGCACGATGTGTTGTTGATATTCAAACACACGCAATGTTTGCTTTTTACGAGTTCATAAATATGGTAACTAAATCGGAAGTATAAAACTCGCAGCTGACGTTTGTTCCAGTTTGTCATTTGCAGAAAAATAGTTAGCTTTACGTTCTGAATGAATATTGTTCATGCTAATTGTGCTATTAAATGCTTTTATGAGTTAAAACCTCAACAAATCATAACATATTTTATTAGCATTAACCGCTACTAAAAACATCTCAACCAATCGTTTATTTATTGAAGTCGGAAGTAATGAACAAATGATTCTCTCCCACTCAACGACGCGTGTTCTATTGAGAGAAAGCTTTAAATATAAGCTTCTGAAGTTCTATTAATAAAATCAAGGGTCTGTTTGCTGAGGAATAAATTTGAGGCACTTCTAGCAATAAATAATAATTTACATCAAAATTCCAGTCAATATTTCATTTTTGCGAAAATTATTTATCCAATTAATATGTTTAATTTGAATAAGATACAGTCAATTTTTTGCTCAAATTCTTGATTGTGCAAACGTTTTTTTCAGATAATCTTTTTTTTTTTTTTCTTTTTAGAATATTCAACTTGGCTACATTCACAGACTGTTGTATAACAGCCGTTCAATTTTTTTTATTGTGTTAACTTTCACAAAATTATTTTTAGTAATAAAAACATTTATAAAAATTCATGTTTTTAATTATTTTTCAGTCGTGCCTTTAGAAGAACTATATAAATTGCACCAAATTATCCAAGAAGCCTCTCAACGTGAGCAGTGTTTAGAAAGCAAACTTATAGCTCTTCAGAGCATTGTAAACGAAGCCCGAAAATCAGCAGAGGAAAGTTGGCAGGCTTACGTAGGTGAGGAAAGATTATTATCTAGAGTTTCCGCACTCGAAACACAACTACAACAAGCTGGGAAAAATTGGGGGGAAGATAAATATAGAGAGGAAATTCTCAAATTGCAGGTTGGTATAAAGAAAGATAAACATTATAAAACAAAAATGTACGGTTTTATTGTTTTTAGGATGATAATGCGGCGTATCAAGTAGCGGCAAAAGAAGCTTTAGAAAAATTACATGCCGAGCGTTTACAAGCTTTAGCTGTCGCGACAGAGCAAGAAAGATGCAGAATATCAGCTGAACAAGAAGCGTTGCTTATTAAAGATCAATTGGCTCAAACGCAACGAGAACTAGAGGTTTGTTGTTATCATAGTCTGTAATTTTTTTATTTTTTATTTTTACAGGAAGTTGCACAGAAATTAACCGAAGAACAGAAAAAAGCAAACGAAGAAAGGGTCCGTTTAGAGAAGCAACAGTGGGATTTACAGACGCGTTTAGATGCCGAAATCGAGAAAGTAGAAAAATTACAATTGAAGTTAATGAATTCGGTATCATTAAAAGAAAATGCGAATGTGTTTGGAGAATTAGATGTTGGAGTTTTGGATGTAAGTTGAGCGACGGGATTTTGTTATTAATGAGATAATAGAATTTTGCTTTTTAGAAACGGATCATTTATAACGACGATGATTTGAAAACGAAAGAAGAACTTTTAGAAAACGAAATTTGTGAAGCTGAAATGAATAAAGCGAATGGAGTTGAGAATAATCACAACCTTTCTGTGAGTAGATTTCTAAAGAAATTGCAGTCAGTTATTGTTTTTTTCAAGGATTCATTAAGTACAACGGAGGTTATTGATAAGACGGAATGTGAAGAAAAGGTTGAGAGCGGACACATCAATCATTCATTAACGCAACAACATACAATGGTGGAGAGTGAAAAAGAAGAAAATGAAAAACACGTTACATTTACATTACCGGATGAGGTAACTTTGATTATTTTATGTCTTGGGGTTTTTAATGCCAATTTCTAGGCACAGAATGGTCCACAATCTCCAGAAAAAGACAGTTCGGAAGAGAACGAAAAAGATGATTTTGATAGTGACAATGTTGATTCAAAAACCTTAAAGTACAAATACCAGACAGCACAAAATGAGCTGAAGAAAAGAATCGAAATACTCGAATCAATTTTAGAATCTAATAAAGTTAAATTAGAAGAATTAGAAAGATCGCTAAATCAAGAAAAACAATTAAATAACGTGCAAAGTGAAGAAAATCAAATAATAAAAGAAGAATTAAGTATTTTGCAACAGAAATGGAAAGAAAGCTGCAATGAAAGTCAGCAGTTGAAAGATAAAGTAAAAGCGCTATTGAAAGAATTAGAAGAAAAAGATCAGAGCAAAACTGCGGACCAAAATAATGTAAATAAATCGATCATATCAAGTAGTCCCGTAAGTTACGAACAAGTAGTTAGTCTTGAAGAGGAAGTGGTGCTTTTAAAGGAAAGGTGCGCGGAAATTAGTCAAGAAAAGTTAAAATTGCAAAAAGAGTACGAAAAGTTGAAAGAACAATATAACCAAGTTTGTAATAGTTCATATGATAAAATGTATTTCTACATAGCGCCACTCATTTTGATGATTCTTTATTTAGTAATAAGTGCAATGATTTCCTGATTTACGGCCATACTTTTAATTTCGTTCTATTTTGTTTTCGAGTTTTTAATCAAAATCATCAATGAGACATAACTAGGATCTGTATACTTCTTGCTGAAAGTATGGTATTTAATTAAATTGTTGATTTGTTGTTGTAGATAAGGCTTTACATAAGATTTTCAATACTTTCATCAAGAAGAAGCTCAACTCAATATTTTTAGTTGAATCTGTTTTTTTTTTAGTTTTTCTAAGAGTGAAGTTTTGGTGGTATATTCCCTTTTTCTGTTCTAACAATAAAAATTATAGACAAATTTATTGTAAAGGAACTTTGCCATAATTGTTTCGTAGAGTGATTATTTTTTACAAGCTAGAAAAATAAACAAATGAGTGTTAATGCAAATATTGAGAATAAGATTGTGATTTCAAGCTGTACAAACATAACATTGTTATTTGCCAAAAGTTTATTTCCAGAAGTAATAGGTTTGTGTTGTTTTTGTACAATTTTGTGTTAGGTTTGTGACGTGTCGAATCTAAAGATTAGACACTTGTCAGTATAAGAAAAATGTAATATTATTTAATAAATTCTTTGTTCATAATAGATGTATATAATAACCAATGCAATGTATTGAAAGAATAAATTAATTAAAGATGAACTTTATTTAGTTTTCGGGTCTATACAACTCACATATTTTGACTAGCTGAAGGTATTTTAATTAATGAAGTTTTTGTTGTTTTGAAAGATGCGTTAGAAGTGGTTGAATCCGAGCGAGTGAAAGCAGGGTATGTCTGAAATTTAAAAATAATTTCAAAGGACATTCGACTCTCGGGATTGGGAACTCGAAAAAAGTAAAATAAAATCATTTTAGCTCTCTTACGGAATAAAATGTGAACTTGGAGTCGGCACTATCACAGGACTTGACTTCATCTTGATCTACGTCGTCTAGATCATCTAGTTTCAAGCGAGACGAATTAAATCTAAATAAAACTATCAAATTTAAGTAAATGGGATACTATTACTACCGTTTTGAAAAATCATCCGAATCCAACAACTCAGATTCATAATTTTGCTTTTCTCTTGGTTCCGCTTCGTTTTTAGTCAACTCGTAATTCCTAAAAGTAATTAATTTATTCAGCGAATGAATAGAAATGTTTAAAAATTTTCTGCGAGGTGAATTTATCAAATTTAATGATTTGGTTCTTCTTTTTTGGATACTGAAAAAAAATCTATAATCTACTCATTTGATATTTTTGCAGCTTACCAAAAACAGCAAAGTAGGAACATGATGGCAATAAATAAAACACTAGCTGAAATAATAGTGGTGTGCCCTAGAACTCAAATTTCAGTAAAAGTAGTTTTATTTTGTTGAAGTTACACGAAGGAACCCAGAAGACTGTAACAACCATCGCGTTTGAAACGGAACAAAAAATTATCAGATGACCGATAAAAAAGATCAGAAATGCACATAAAATATTTTATTTGCTTGGAGATACAGATCTATCTACATAAAATCCTATAATTACCTTAAACTATTTATACATATAAATTCGGTCTTAAGCAATCGTGCATAACAGTGTTAAATATTAATAAAAATTATAACAATGCAGCAAGTAAGCATGCAAGTGGTATCTTGTATTGATTAAGACATATATAAAATATTTTATGGAATGGTAAATTATTAAAACTGTACATAAACAAAAACATTAATAACATGTAATACCATTAATACATAACAAATTGAAGATTTATTCTAAGACTAATCACTGGTCTTTTTTAGTAGCTTGGCTGTAACTTGGTGGATTCTCCTAGAAAATAATCAAAATTATTAGGAAATGAGTAAAAATATAAACTTGTCTACTCACATAATAAGCTGGTGGTGGTACAAACGCCATCTGTGGCCTATTTGGATCATAATAAGCAGACTGTGCAGCTTCAGCTGCTTTAGCATCTAAAACAAACGAATAACAACCATCGTAATGCTCGTAACACACACTACTTCAAAAAACTAACAATAGTATAAGATGCCACTTTATTTCCAAACTTAATTTCCACTGAATGATTAAATATTAGCGACCTCCATTACCTGCAGCTGATGTAAATCCTGTAGCTCCTCCTTGTGGATAACCTTGAGGTGGGTATCCTCCTGGTGCTGGATAGCCTCCTTGAGGTGGAGGATAACCTCCTTGTTGGGGTGGATACCCACCTGGTTGATAGGCGGGATTTATACCAGGGTATGGAGGAGGAGCTTGAGTCATATAAACCCCATCCGTTGGTGGATTATCAGGAAATGCATTTCTAGGGGGCACCCAACCGTAATATCCTTCAGGAGGTGGTGCATAAGCAGGGGGTGGAGCTGCGTACCATTGAGTATCAGGAGGAACATACGGGGGCGGGGCATCGTTGTTCATGCCTCTGGTTGCTAGAAAAAAAATCATCATTATATCTATCGACCTTGCGGATATATACAAAGTATTATTTCAAAAAATACATGCAATTACACATTATTACTTTAAATTACTGGCATTACAAATACATATAATTATATATAATTGCTTCAAAACTTGCGTCTCGTATCAACACAAATTCAGTCTTTTCGTGCCATTGCTGTCTGATTGTCGGTTTTGTAGTAGGAATAAAACTCAGGTTTGTTAATACAAAAATTTCATTAAGTTTTGTAAAAATCCGCATTTAAAGTTTATGAGTCATAACAAACAAAACTTTCCTTTGTAATTAAAAAACTGATTTCTTTTTGCAGTTGACATGTCTGACAACATTCTCGATTACTTCGAACGAGAAAAATCAATTAAATTTCCATTACATATTAAAAACCTCCTCATTTTTGCCGGCTTCGACAACAAAATTTCTTTATCAAAACTAGAAAATAATGACATCTTCGAATTAGAAAAAATAGGACGTGAAATCATCCCTCATGTTATTGACAAAATCGATCATGAAAAATACCTCGGCTATTTCAAAAGCTACCCTCAAGCTTTCTGCATTTTTCCCGGGCATAAAAAACTCCTCAACGAAATGTCGCAATTCTACAAAACCTTCTCATGCAAAAAAAGAAACCTAGAAAATCCAACAATAGAAATAACAAAAAGAAGCGAACAAACAACTGATAACGAAGGATTTTCTCGAGTTAAATTTCGGAACGTTGATAGTGAAAAACAAAATATTTTCAATCTATTAATGAACTGGATAAATAATTTTTGTTCAAGAAATTTAACTTATGAAGAAACAGCACACGTTAATAAAGAAATTAATAAAATGAAAGTAAATATTTCACACGATGATCCGAATCAATGTTTCGTTACTTGTTGCATTTGTTTGAAAGAATTAAAAATTTTTAGAAATCAAAATGGATTTTGGATTATGTCTAATATTCATAAACATTTCAAGACGCATCTCAGCAGTTACTCAAATAAGAAGTTTAGTAAAAATATTAGCATTTCAAGTTCTATCTCGACAGCTATTAATCAAGAAAATGAAACGGTTTTGGTCGATGAAGAAATGAAGCACGAAGTGGATTCTGAAGAGAACTAAAAGACAAAATTAATGCATTGCATGTCTGTTGTATAACTTTTTTTTAGCGAATCGGAATTAACTTTTCAGTTATTTCACACAAGACTGAGTTTAAGTGAATTATGTTGAACTGTCTAGTTCCTAGAAAATATTTATGTATAGTTATTGAGTTTAATCATCATTACACACAAATATATGAAATTACACTTAATTGGTGTCTTAAAGAGACTCCATTTTTTTTGTAAATATTAATCTAATGATGATAATGAAGGCAAATTAGATTCAATGATCAGCATAAAAATAGTCAAAAAAGTAATTTAGAATAATTCCATATTCATTAGAAACATGTGAATTAAAATAAATGAATTACATTTAAAAAAATCCCTTTATTAAAATGTAATATTCAACTTATAAATAGTTTGAATAGAATCCGTTATAATTAATACTTTTAATTTTCAAGTGAAAGACTTTCTTTTTTTGATAGAAAATATTTGAAGCGAGTCCTGACCGCCAGATGGTGCCAAAAACTAGCACCAATTAAAATAATTAATTTACAAATTTAATTCGATCTATTCAACATTATTAATTATAAAGAGCTTTCCTCACTATTCACATCTTACCACAAAACCGTTTTTCCGCCTACTGAACTTGAACTACATAAATCAGAACGTTAGAACCCGACAATTCTCTGCTGAGAAACTACGAGTTCACAATTGAAACACCTTTCAACAATATTGTGCAATAAAATTCGCACAAAAAAAGCGTATTATATAATATCCAATAATCTTGTCCCCCATCAAATTATTTTTCTAAATGAATCTTTCTCTTTCATCATTAAGCAAAGTAGCAAAAACTGGTTTTGCAATGGAAAATTATATAAACTTGAACTATGTAAAAACTCACCTAAATAAGCGGCTTTAAGCATAGCCTGCCCGAATTCAATCGCGCCACCACGTTTAAACGTTATTTTAAATTTGGCCTCCCCTACCCAGTTGCCATTAGGTTGAGCTCTAACTTTCCCTTTTATGTAATTGGCTCCAAAAACAGGTTGCTCGACTTCGACCTAAAGCACATAAAGCGTCAGAAAGCCCAAAGCAGTGAATCAATCCTACACACCTCATTTAGAGTAATGAAAGGAAAACTAAAGGACTTCATTGGTTCATTCATATTCTTGTTGTTGAATATCAATCGGTGGGTGGTCAAATAAAGACGGCCGTTTTTAGAGCCTCTGAAGACTTCATCCCCTTGTCCAGACCATTCCACAGTACAATTATCAGCATACAGAAGAATACTGCGTCAAATCATCCATTTTAGTGGCGAAAAATAGAGTTTTTTATACTTACCATTCGCCAGAGTGTATTAACACTCCTCCATTTATATGAGCTGTGTTTAAAGACATTTTTTATGATTTTGAGTCGCACTGACACTGCTCTTTACTGCAATGTTTGTTTTTCTAGAAAATTAAAGATTACAACTAGAACCTCCCCAATTTTGACAGACGTGACATCAGATCTGACGTACGTAACGCAACAAACGCTAACTTACAGACAGAAATAGAGCGATATACAAACTAAAATATAATAGAAAAAGACAGATAATCCCAGAAAAGCGCCAAAATCAAAAAACTCATTCATAGAAAAAAATAATTTATTCATTTAATTAAAGCGAGTATTTTCCACTTTGTTAATAATATTAATGTAGAATAGATCAGTACCTGCAGCAACTTGCCCGTTAGCGTTTATTTTGTTCCTACAAAAATTAAATAATAAATTAAAACTTCAGATTTTGGTTGATGTATTATACCTTTTTGGAATTTTTTTAGGTCCTGTGATTTGTGTCCATTTTGATACTTTATGTTCATTGTAAATCATCAAACCTAAAATACAAATCCATAAAGAGTATATGTGAACCTCATGTCTATCTATCCACTTTTCAATAAAACTTTGTGAAAGACTTAAGGTATCAACAGCATTAGACACATCTTTAATCTGACTGAAATATTTTAAATAGTTTTCAAATAAAAATGATGTGAAATTTCCAGGTTGTGTACTAAATTCATCAATTAATTTTTCAAAATCACACTCAAGTCTCCATGTATTTTCTTTTTCTATTCGTTTTGGATTTAGAACTTTGCCAATACCATGAAATAAGCCTAAATTTTGATCTCTAAGCATAGCTCGTATAGAACCTGAAGAAGATCCATTTCGCTTTCGTTTTCCTCCTGCTTTTTGTAGTTTGTTAATCACAATAATAGGTAGATCAGATGTTCCTACAATTATGAGGATTATAATGATTTGAATCTATCAAAATAATTATACCTAAGAGACTGGCAAAGTAATATTGATTGATGGCAGATTTGATATCCCCCATTGCTGTAGCTGTTATAGCATTGACGACTTCAGATGAAGGAATCTTGAATATTTTTGGATTAGATTGTACCAAATTATGCGCTCTTTTAAGAGCATTTTTTAATAAAGTTGGTGCACAAACATTAAAACTATAAAATTATGTTATACATTTTAAATCAGTAAACATTCAAATAATACCTTATTTCTGGTATATTAAACTTGTTTCTTATTTCTGGAGTAAACAACTTATCAGCTAAACTCATTTTAGAATCAGAAGTATCAGTACAAATAAAAATAATAGGATAATTTCCTTTATAGAAACATTCCCTAAAATCAAAACGTTGGAATAACAATACTAAAAATTTAAACGATTTACTCCAAAATGTTCCCAAACTCTTCTGGATTTCTAATAAGAGAATTTGGAAATTCTTCAACTAGAATCACTTTTTTATCACTAGTAGCAAACAAAGAGTTCCATTTTGATTCAGTTAAAAATTCAGTGAATCGTGAAATTTGATTAGGTCCATTACAAAAATCCAAATCCTGATCCAGCGGATTTAACCATTCTGATACGTCAATGCCTTTGCTTTTACATAAAACTTCGACTGTTATGGTTTTTCCTGAGCCTGTGGGGCCAGTAATCAACAGAAATTTTGCGTTTTGCTACAAAGTTTTCTTAATTCCGATGATCAAATACGATAAAAAAGCTTACAGAATTATTGTTGCTATCGCAAATATTTTTTTGGATCCATAAATCAACTTCACTGATTTTTTTGGGATGAACTGCTAAGTCTGATACCTCTTTTGGTGTCAGTTTTTTATGAAAATCAAAAGACGGTTTGCGAGCAATGACGGCGTAATCCAAATTCAGTTTTTTCTTAGTGAAGTTTTTTTCAGGGGTCTTATCTTTAGGTGATCCATTTTTTTCATTAACTTCTAAATCTATGTTCAAACCAAGCCATTTCTAAAACAAAATGTAATATATAAATTTTTAGTCGATCTTACTAACTTTTTCGCTCCTTTTCATTATAAGAATTAGATGTACATCTAGAATTAGGAACAGCTGATTATTTTGAAAATTAAACTGACATTAAAAACCTTAAAATCGTGATAGCCAACATGTGAGAATTAAAGTTACTAGCAAAAAAAAATTAAATTTGAAAGAAACAATAAATTAAACCTTATAGGAACATTGACATTTTTTCATAATAAGTTTTTCGAGTAATAATTTAAATTTTTATATTTAATTTGTTTGATTTTATTCTATTTCTGTTTTTGATATCTAACAGTGCAGCCAACTAGTTGTCCTCGTCCAACATCCGATAGATTTGCTAGGTTAAATCTGAACTTTCGCCGTCAAAAAGATTTTTGAAATTAGAATTTTTCTCATTAATGTCGGTTGACGAAAAATTGCAAATGGGCCCCAAACCGGGTGTAACATATCCTTTGCAAGTGATATATTGCGGTAACTGTTCAATGCCAATTGAGGTTAGTTTCATTTTCACCAAGTATAAAAATTATATCACAAATTGCAGTATTGTGAATATTATCCCGAATATGAAAAATGTAAGCAATGGTTAGAGCGAAATTTACCAGAAGAATTTGAGAAAGTAAAAATAGGCGATGAAGCAAACGAAGGTGGCGGTGAGGAAGAAAAGAAACGCCAGAAACGCGGAGGTAAAGGAATGATTAAAGCTAAAAAGAAGGAGGATGGACCCAAACAAATATGTGTATCTAGGGCGCCAAGAGGCAAGAAGAAGTCTGTAACAGTTGTGACTGGACTTAGTAGTTTTGGTAATAACATTTAGATAATATTCCAAATATTTTTAATCTTTGTCTTTAGATATTGATTTGAAAGTGGCAGCAAAATTTTTTGGTACTAGATTTGCTTGTGGTTCTTCAGTTACTGGTGATGATGAAATTGTCATCCAGGGGGATGTTAAAGATGACCTATTTGATGTCATTCCTGAAAAATGGCCAGAGGTAATTTTTATTTCTTTTGTAATTTAATTTCATTTCTATCGTTTCAAGATTGATGAAGACCTTATTGAAGATTTGGGTGACCAAAAGCGATAATTTTACATTTTTAATTATTTATGTATTTCTATCAATCAATACATTGCTGTTTTTCAATATTTTATTTACAAAAAATATTACATATAATCACTTCTGCTGCTCAGAAGTCTCATCATCTTGCCTTTTTTGAATATGTGGGAAATACTGCAACATTATTTGTAAAATATTCTCTACTTGCTCCTCAGTCAGTCTTTCTTCACTTTCTTCAATCATCTAAAAAAGATCGATTAATTTATGCAATGAAAACAAAAAGCATACCAATTGTATTTCTAAAGCTGATGTAGGTGGGGAATTAATCAACATTAATTTTTCATTTTTGTTCAAATTAAAAGGTTCCAAAGATTTTAAGCATTTTTGTATCGCGTCTGGATTTTGTTGGGCACACGGTGTATTTTCCAAATAACGTAAAGTCTACGAACAAAATTATAAATTGAAAAGAATATAATTCATGGTTTCAACCTCGTAAGTAATTGTTGCTAGCTGTCCTTTGTACTTTTTTCTACTGTCTTTGATTTTCTGCAAATGTTTCATAACCTCAAAATTACATAAAGTGGCACTATTGGAGTTAACTCTAAAATAGATTATCAGTTATTTTTTTACATTTCTTAAAATATCATACATTTCCATTTGTAATATTCCAAATTAATAGAAAAAATCTAAATACTGATTTCAAATTTTAATGCAACGTGAAAATCACTAAACTAAACGTCAAAATTGACAGTTGTGGTTATGGCGATCCCTAACCTAATTTTCTCAAGAACTGTCTTAAATATATCTGCATTTATTTTAAAAAGAAATTTTATGACGACCAAATCACGTGCTGAGAAAGCTCTTGAGCAACTTTCAAAAAATGCATACTACGAAAAATACGCAGACAAAATCGCCAAACTGCAACAGACTTCTCCTGAAGAATTTCTCTCAAGAGTGGAAGAACTAGAGAAGAAGAAAACTCCAAAAAAGAAACCGGAAATAACTGAAGGTAAATTTTCACAATTGCTCCACCCGAAGAAACCTCTTGATCATGCTGAATCCACTGAAGCACCTTTAGACAAAGTAATGAAACTTGAATTAATAAAAGACAAAACTGCGGATGAAATTAAAGAAATTTGGCATCAGTATCATCTTCAAAAAAATTTTATAGCTGCTGTTGTACCTGCTGAGGATTATGAAGAATTGGAAAAGCGAGGTAGGGAATATCCAACTTTTCTATTCGCTTTGCCAAGGAGTCAAGGATATGAATTTATAATGTTACAGTTTGAGAAAAATTGTGTCCATTTTACTCCGTTGTTATATTATCAAGTGCATAAAGAGAATGCACCTGAATGTTTAACTATTACTCATTACACGGAATTAAAAGAGGATAAGAACATTGTTTTAATGAGAGGAGAATATGATAAAAATGTTATCGATTTAAAAGAAGCACAATGTCTAGCTAATCAATTACAATTATATTATGTAAGACCAACATCGGAAAAGTTAGAACTGTTGGAAAGATTTACCAAAAAACCAGATGAATTCAAACACATGGACATCATCAAACAAATCGAAAACTTGTCGTTGTAGTCATTGTCGTAAATTGTAAATAAACTAAATAAAAAACGAATTTTTTTTTTCAAATTTTTATTGGACACTTAGATTTTTCACAAAAAAAACGTAAATTATCTTTACAAATTAATACCATTCAGATAAGTTAATTGAGCTTACTTATTGTATAAGTACTAAAAAAATTAAAATCTCTTTTTCGGTTTTCTAAACTGCCTTCCATCTTTAGTGTCTTCAAGACAAGGTATTTGCACTAAATTAAAATAAATAGTTCCCATAATATGCGCTGTTGGTGATTCATTTTGTTTTAAACACGTAAATAACTGGTCGTCACATGAACAGTGAGATTTTGTATATAAAGAATCATTTGTTATATTATATCTTTGTGAAAATGCCCTCACTTTAACTGGACATAGATCGTGTGCTCTGCAGCATTTATCTACAGTAGGTTCAGCACCTAAGTCGTAATAATCTTTGGCGATGTCACCTGTGCCGCACCATTTGGTCCCTGATTGAAAAAAAAAAGCTGTTAAATTAGCATACAAATTCCTACTTAGTATAATTCCAAGTTATCAAGTAAATGACCTCAAACTTTAACAATAAATGGCTTAAGGTTTAACACTTATAATCGCTTTGTGTTTGCAAAATGGAAAAATTTATAAAAATAAAAGATAGTGATTTTCTTATAACGAGAACGCAACAGTTGTATTAAACGTGTTTATCGCAAGTTTTAAAGTTAAAAATTATAAAGGACAAGTGCGATAAAATCCTCATGTATGATAATATTGACAATGATGTTTTTTGATTTCTGTTTAATTTTTTGCTAATATATCTTAAACAAAGTATATTTATTTTAGAGTAAATTACAATCCAAAATGTGTTTTCTAAAAAAAAAATATATTGTTTCATGTCCCAATGTCAATTAAAGATTACTTGAAAGTTCAATAATGTAATTTTATGTAATGGGGGATATTTAATAACATAATGACATAAATATTCCAAAACAAAATACATTATTTGATAATAAATCTATTACCAAATTCCCAAGTTCATTAGAAACGCAACAAACGTAAAAGGTCAACTTTCATTATTTCTTTAATTTTATTCAAAGAAACAGACAAAAAGTCTCAAAAAAAGTGAGTCATCATATTTTATTTTCCTCCTAAATCCGGCCTAGTACAGCAATCAGAGAAGCGCGTGATAAAAATTTATAAAGCTTTCTCAAAAAATTCTATCTGTTAATTTTTAACAAATTGTAAATAAGTCACCTGGAATAATTCCACTCAATAGAACGAAAGGATTATTGGCAAGAATTCCTCGTCCTGCAATAGGATGTGCAGTGATATTTTTGGACAACTCATTATAATTCGTTTTGCTATCTTCAACTTGCTGACATTGGCGCATCAATGTTGTCATTTCTTGGAATGTAATAGCGACTGGTCTTGAAACATGTTGGAAATCTCCCAATGCCGTAATGGCATCTTCAGGTTCACTATAAATAACAGAAATAACCCATTATACAAAATTTATTTTGTTATGTTAATTTGTAAAAAAAATGGTAATTCCAACCGAATTTCGACACAGAACAATTGGTGTAGATAATTTTTAGTGTTCTACTGTTTTGCACACCAAATAAATAATGTCTACTGAACAAATACAATGCGACAACTGTTAATTACGTCTTATTATACCGTTTCACACTGGACGATTTTGTTGCCGTTATTAATTCTCTTTTATGGAGTATGTCAGATATTTAGATCTATGATCGGAAGTGAAATAATTATTCATTTATCATTAGTACAAAAAAAAAGAAATGGCTTTTAATGCTACTTTTACAGAGTGAAAATAATTGCGAAAATTTCATATGTCCTTCGTGGTATCTATTATTAATTGAATGATTATCCTCAAATTGAATAAGTAGCATTTACTTGTTAATTAAATCCTTCGTACAGTTCGCATATGTTGCAATGATTAATTGCACTCTTATATTCATTCTAGTTTTGTAATAATGCTGGTAACTGTATGACCTATTTGGAGTTTTTTCACGTTTTCAGTGATAATTGAAACTTGTTAGTTTCTCTTTTATCAGGGATTGTGTGTTAATAAAACATATAATTCACATTGTAATTGATTGATAAAAAGAGAAATTATATAAAAATACGAAAGTTTCAATAATTTATGGATAAATACAAAATACACGTGTTGTGTAACAATAAGTCTTCGGTTTGCATATTTATATGTCATCACAGCTAGGATCAATAATATACTTAATGAAATATTAAGATGACAATAAAGAAAAGAATAGTAATAAAGTTAAAGAGATGGATTAGTAAATCTTATTATTTCCAATCGATTTAAATATTTCCAAAGTAATAGATATCTAATAAAAAAAATTACGGAAAATAAAAACAAAACACAAGTTACAATTTTGTTTTAGTAAGTGACCTTTTGAATAAATAAAGATAAACGCCTTCATTTATTGACGGTAATCAGTTTTCAGTGCGATTCATGATAATCAATAATATATTTATATTATTTAGTTCAAAAAAGTATATAAAAGTTTTTTTTTTATATATATCTAAATCAGGCACATCCGACCGTAACCTTGATTGATTCCATAAACTGACACTTTCTAAGTAAATTAGAAAATACTCACTAGACTTCAATTAATTCGCAGCTAAGTAGCAATTTGTCCGGTTCTAGTTCAACAATAGCTACAGTTTGGTCATGAAAATAGACCATCCTAATCGAATCATTTTTCACTCTTTTTCCACTATAGCTTTTAATATGAAAAGTTTGGTCCTTTTGTCCAAAATTACGAAAAGGTCCAATGGAGGGAATATTTAGAGACCACGATGGTTTTCCCTGGATTCCCAACATGCCTACACCAATAAGCATCACTAAAAAAATCACATCTTTTGTTAACAACATTTTAAATTATTTTAGTCACAGTTGGCACTTGGAAAAGTCACATTTTTGAAAAAAAATTGTCTAGTGTTTAAAGTCGCTTTCTGTAATACTTCCGCTAAGCAAATGTTGAGTCGATTGTTAAGTAAAAGCACATTTTACGCACGCATGCGCTTGAGATGGTTTTCCGACTTAGTACACGTTTGATGGTATCGATTTAGAGAAAATGGTATTATTTATTCAGATCTCATGACAGAACGGTGACGTTTCTTATGAGTTGAGAACAAATGAGATTCTTTCAATGGAAATGAAGAGCGTTGGTATTTGGAAGTGAGGAGGAAGGCACTTTCTTTTCCGACGGCTTGGCCTAGAAAAATGGACCTCATTCATTGAACGATTTGGATTTTCTAATCATGTAATCAATGTGGTTCTATACAATTCCGCGATACGAAGAATTTATTGGAGTGGAAAACAGCGATGACATTTAAAACGTCTAAATCTCAATTTACTTTATGTTATATAAATGAATATTTCTTTTTGGTTTTCAAAAACTAAACTAATGGTCTAAAGATTTGACTCCCCCCCCCCATTTCTCGAATAATTTGTAAATCGCGCTTTAAAGGTGATTGGTTTTCAAATTCTCCAATGACTTCACCAAAAAGTTTGACATTGACGCTATCCGTTTGACAATTATTAAGTTGGAGGTTATGTTTTTATATATATATATTTTTTTTTTAATAAATTGAAACGGTTCTAAATGATTTTGATAATTTGATTTAATCCAACTAATTTTTGTTAGAACTGTGGCGAATTTACTAAAATATATATTGAAAAATACTCAATTTCCATTATCAAACCATAGTGAAAATATTGTCCGAAGATCTATAACCAGAGTCTATAACAGGAAATTAACATAGAATAATGTGCTAAACTCAAACCGATTCCAGAACTGAAATGTACATTTCACATATTCTGACTGAGAAAACATCGGAAATAAGAGCCTCAATCTATTACCAGGAACTTGATGTAAAATAATGCATTCACTATAAACCCAGAAATTCTAATGTTAAATTGATTGGATCATATGCATACAGTCCAGTGAAAGGACATACACTATTATTTATAGCCAAATGTGAGAGACGCAATGCTGGATTATTTTCTTTATGTATGTCAAAGTTAAAGCAGTATCCACATTCTGATTATTTTACTGAAACTTCTGGAATATGTCTGTTTGAACCTACTATGGGTGTTTGTGTACATTTTTTTTTCAAGAAATAGTTTAGGTTAAGTTAGTAAATTGATAGAATTGTTTATTTGCAAAAAAAACCATATGATATTGAATATTGTATTCATGGAATAACTGAAAAAAAATCATTTATCTTTAGATATTTTCTGCTATTATCTTTAGTTATGGTATTGCCGCTAAAAATGAAAACAAAAAAAAACGATAATCAGATAAATTTGTATTCACAAATGAATAAATAAATAAATTCAGTTTTTTTCCTTGTATCCGTTTGTCTATAATTTCACTATATCAGTCGTAAGTAAGCCTGAAATCAAATAGTTGTTGAGATAACTATAAAGTGAACAATAGGATGTCGAAATTTGAACCACCAGGGGAATTCCATCAAACAAAAAAATATAAAGGGGATGAACCAAATAAAGAAAAAGCGATGAAGAAAAAAGAAAAACAATTTATTTTCCTGATTATATTTCAAGTGGAGAGGTCGCTGAAGGTTTGAAAAGTGGTTATTTAATCAAAGGTTTTCTTTATATAAACCAAAAATTCACTGAAATTTCTTGAGTTGAAAGTGAGACTTCCAATTCAAATTATATTATCACTTATTTATCTGCAAGAAACAGAGCTTTAGATTATGATGAAGTTGTTTTGCGCATTAATAAAGATTCAAAAGATACAAAACCCGAGATGGAGATTGTACATATTTTGAAAAAAGTAAGTTATAATTGAATGACATTATTTTAATAAAATTCTTTAGAATCATTACAGAATAGCAATTGGATATCTCAAACCTATTAAAAACAATAGTAATTTCGCTTTGTTCCAATCCAGAGACAAACGTTTTCCAAAACTTCATATTCACAAATCCAGTTGGCCAAAACTTTTTGAATCCCATCCGGATCATTTTGAAAATTTTTTTTTTGTAGCTAAACTTACAAAGTGGGAAAAAATCTTGCAAACTCGAGGCGAAATCATGGAAATTTTAGGATTAGCTGATGATCTAAAAGTTGAAACTTTAGCAATTTTACGAGAATTTTCTTTATTTAAAAACTGTTTAAAGCCAAATTTTGCGTTTGAAGTTTTAAGAGAAGATTTGAGAAGATGTGTTTTTACGGTTGCTGAGACGAAATATATGGATGATGCTTTATCCTGCCAACTCCTCCCAAACGGAAATCATGAGATTGGTATTCACATTTCTGATGTTTCACAATTCATTCCAGAAAATAGTGAAATAGATAAAATTGTTAAAAATAGAGCATATAGTGTTTATTTAGTAGATAATACATTTCATATGTTGCCGGAAGACTTATGTCAGGTTTGTTCTCTAGAACCAAGCAAAGACAAAATTACATTTTCTGTTTTTATTGAAATTAATAACGATGGATTTAATATAAAAAAAGGGGGAGCGGAAGTATTATCAATTCTTGTGCTCAGTTGAGTTAAAATCAAGCTCAAATGCTTCTTAATGATGAAAACATTGACTTACCAAAACTTTATAATGGTTTCAATTACTTAGACGTCAGTTCATCTTTAAAAAAATTACATAAATTTAGTAATATGTTGACAAAATTTAGGAAGAATAATAGTGGCATGCGAATTAATAAACCATCAAAATCTTTTCGCTTTGATGATTTTACAGGAGAACCAATTGAGTTAATTAACAATGAAAAAAATTCTGTGCAAGAAGTTGTTGAAGAGTATATATGCTGCTGGCTAACTTTACTGTCGCTGAAAGGCTAAATTATAATTTCCCTTAAATGGCACTTCTTAGGTAACACTACGAACATCCAATTTTTTCTTTTGATGACATTTCTCCAGAATACATGACCCGCCATGTTCTGAAAAAATTACGCGTTTGCAGAAAAAACTCGAGTCAGTTGGAATCCACATGGATGCTTCGACTTACAAAGAAGTCCAAAAATTAATTGATAAAAGCACAGGTTACAAATTATCTGTAAATGAATCATTAATAATTTTTTTTTTATAGATAAATTATATCAGATCGCTTTGAACAGACTTTTTGCTAAATGCATGCAAAAAGAAAAATATATTTGTTCTGACAAAAACAAATACCTCGCACATTACGGTCTCGGTTTTCTTTTTACACTCATTCCACTTCACCAATTAGAAGATACGCTGATATCGTTGTCCATCGACTTTTAGCAGCTGCTCTGAATAACAATTCCGCGCCCAAGTGGATGAACATTTCAGACATACTTTACTTTACAGGAATCTAAAGCGAAAAGAACAGCTAATGTTAGTTTTGAAATGTATTTATGCCGATTCGTTGATAGAAATCAACCATTTATTCAAGAAGCTGTTGTTTACAATGTAAAAGAAGAAGCTTTTGATGTTATTGTTTTGAGTACAGGAAACTCGATTCGAGTTTACGCAAATCTACAAGTATTTGAATTTTTTGCAACATATTTATTGTTCTTTTTTAGACTTTTGATGAAGAATAGATTTGGAAGTCTGAGAAAACTGAAATTCATGGAAGTGATATTTCTATGTGGAAGCTGGTTATTACATTTCCAAAGTCTAAAACGACAGTCGTTGTCGATATGTTCAGTATTGTTAATGTAAAATTAGTAAAAACACCAAAAGTGAATAAATTAAAAGCTAAGTTGTGTCCTTTATAATTTTAAATTATTCACATAGTAATTGAGGTTTTTTGTTATGTTCGTATTGGTATAACTGACTTAAATTAATCCCGCGTAAGTCAAACTTTTGATAATGTAATATTTATATCAAATTACTTGAATTAAAATATGAAAAAAGTAAATTTGAAGTTTTTCTTACTTTTTTATCTATTCATAAATAAATAAACTGACTGCATACCTCAGGAATTTCCTACCGTGTGATGTTTACTTTGCATCGATTTGACAGCTCATTTGTCAAAATTGTAGGTTAAGCTAACGGTACCGTCACCTTATTTCTAACATAAAGGATAATTCACTCGTTTGATCGCGTCAGTTGTGTTCTAACTTTGTAAATAACGTCATAAATTATAAGTAATGACAATCTACAAATTCTTTTTAGTATGTTTCTTCCTAACCTTACTAACTATTACAAGAAGTAGTAAAAAGTGTATAAATGTTCGTAATGATTACGAAAACTATCTGGGAACTAAAAGCCCATACAGAGTTGTAGCAAATCTCACTTCTAACGAAATTAAATATGATGGTAAGACAACAAGAGATAAAGGTGAAATAATCAATTGAAAATACAGGATGCGAACCGCTGAAATTATGGGCTTTAATACGACATGGCACTAGAAATCCCAGTATACAACTTATTGAAAAGATGAGGACTAGACTTGTGGAGATAAGGGATTTGATTTTAGATAATTTACCTGAAGGAACAGGTAGTTTTTATAATTTTAACTATGTAATCAAATGTTCAATAAAATTTTCAGATCAGATTCATAACATTGACTTGGATTTATTCCGCTCGTGGTCAGTTAAATTAAAAGATAAAGATGAAAAAAAACTTACCCATGAAGGTGAAGATGAAATGCTTTTATTAGCTGAAAGACTACAAAACCGTTTTCCCAAAATTCTGAGTAATATTTACAGCGACACTTCATATAAAGTAAGTAGAAAAAAACAACGAAAAAACATGAATATTTGTCTTTAGTTCAAATACACAGCGACTCAAAGAACTAAGAAAAGTGCAGAATTTTTTGCTGCTGGTTTATTTGGTAAAGCAGCTGTTAAAGATATCAATTTCCCAGAGCCAGAGAAAAAAGATCCAATTTTAAGGGTAAACAAAACATTTATTTTAACAGCCTTGAATAAATGATTATTTAAGTTTTACAAATTATGCGAAAGGTGGAGAAAAGAAGTAAAGAAAAATCCTAGAGCTATAACAGAATTAATCGAATTTCAGCAAGGTGACATTATGTCAAAAACTATTGAAGCAGTTAATAAAAGATTTGGTTTAAATGATGAACTTGATTTGACTGATGTTCATGCTATGTACATGACTTGTGCTTTTGAAACTGCATGGAATAAAAGAAAACGGTCGCCTTGGTGTTCAGCTTTTAGTGTTGATGATTTCAAAGTTTGTTACTTGAAACATTGGAAACTTATCAACTTAGAAATATTTTTCTAGGTAATGGAATATGGTGAAGATTTGAAATATTACTGGATTGATGGATATGGACATGAAGTTACTTATAAACAAGCTTGTAGAGCTCTTAGTGATGCGATTGATTTTTTCCAAAAGTATTGAATTATTTTTTTACAATATTCTACTATTAATTTTACAATTTTTGTAGCAATGAAACATTTCCTAAAGCAACAGTTTACTTCTCTCATTCTGGAACTCTACTAAAAATGTTAGCTCATATGGAATTATATAAAGAAAAAGCACATTTACAATCTGAAGATTATGAGAAAAATTCAGATAGAAATTGGCGCGTTAGTCACATTGATACTTTTGGAACAAATTTAGTATTTGTTTTATTCAAGTATGATAGTTTTAAATAATCGAAGCATATTTTACTTTTTTTTTTCAGCTGTAGTGGTGAAAAGAAAATTCTATCACTCCATCAGGAAGATATAGTTCAATTAAAACCATGCCTTGGATCAGATCTTTGTGATTTTGAAAAATTCAATGATTATTATAACGCCGGAGCAGAGTGTCCATTTGATCAAATGTGTGCGATTTAGTTTAAGACTGTTTTTTTTTATAAACAATGACTCAATAAACTGATTTATTTTAAATTTGCCGCTTTTATAAATTGTCAGATAAAGTAATTTTGACATTTAACCTTACTTTTTTAACAATTTTACAAAGATGTGACGTTTGGATATATTTCACAATATTTTTTCGATAATCGGCTCAGTGGTCAAGAAAATTAACATTTTATCAATGGCAAATTCACCGGTACCAGGTACATCTAAAGGTGTGGACTCATACACTGGCAAAGAAACATCTTTTGAAGCAGCCGATGTAAAACACAAAAAAAGGACTAGACGCAAACCTCGAAGTAAAAAGAAAAATACAGACAATCAACTTGAAGATGAAGTGCAAACAGAGACTGAGTTTGTACCATTTACACCAAACTTTGTGATAAAAGCTGTTAGAGAACAACTAGGAATCGTATACAGACAACGTGATAAGTCTTTAGGACCTATAAATTTGAAGTCCTTTTTACATAATGTTACAATACCGCTTGTCTTTCAGACACGTAATAATTGTGATAGTAATTTACTTGAAAAAGTACAAAAACTGTCAATTAATGGTTTGTGCAACTTTAGTAATCACAATGATCATAAGTCTAGTCCTTCAAAAAAAGTCAAAACTCGAGAAAGAAAGCGAAGAAAGAAAAAAGAACCTAATTCATTCTTCAATTATCTTTCTGAAGAAGAAGTGGAATCCGGGCTTGCCAATGGGGAGTTAATGAAAGGATATATTAGAATAAACCCCAAAAACTTTAAGGAATCTTATGTGGGCAATGAAGATTTGTCTAAATCAGATTATGTTATTGTCTCTGTGAAAGATAGGAATAGGGCCCTAGATGGTGATGAAGTTGTTTTAAGGCTTAAGACAGTCACGGAAGATAAGAAAAAACTTATGGAGGTAGTTTACATAAGTCAAAAGGTGAGAGATCAAAAAGTTCTTTCTACAGAATTCTGTAAATACCCGATAGTGAATCATTCAGATCACATTGCACTTGACCTAGTTTTGGTTAAAATCAACGGTGAACCTTAGTTGGAATAATCGTAAAAAACTTAATCTGCTTCTGAAAGGGTATCTTCAATCTTACGCATTAATTGCGGTAAGGGCTGCTAAGCACCCCGCCGCGCGGCTGCGATTTTACAACTCATATCTAAAAATTATTTATTACTAGATAAGAAATAACAATGCAAAAATTTCATATCATCATTGTTTGAAATCAAGATTCTTAAAATTACAGGTTGTCTGGTAACTGCAAACATTAGAAAGAAAGCGCCGCATTGTCATTCAGGGTGCCTTCGTTTAGGTATTTTAAAAATAAAGTTTTTTGGGCATGATGTTGTTATAATTATAATACTTCTTTTATATGACTATTCGAATATTTTCTAATTGTTTGAATTTTTGTCAACTTTTTTGTTTTTATTCAAGTATTATCTATCGATACAGATGTAAAGCACAAAAACTGGTTGACAAAAGGAGGCTGTTCCTCACTTTGCTATTAAAATAAAAGAGTATTTAAGCTAATTGCTTAGAGTCCTTATCAAGCAATCATAACTAAGAAACGGGGAAGCTAAGTTAAGAGTGCAGTCGATTGCATATAGGTATTTCTTCAGTAATTTCACGTTCTAGTTTATTAGAATTTTCTAGTACATGCATATTATCAAGGGCGACGATTTAACCACGAATAACTGCTTCATAGATATATTATTATATACATTTTAGGAATGCAGAAACAAACTACAATTTATATTTACTTTTCTATTATTTAAAGTACCCAACTTTTCTTAGCGGTATCCATTTTCCGGACAATTTTAAATCAGCACTCTGGGTGACGTCAGTCGCGCGCATTTATTCTAAGCTCTGATTGGTTTAAAGTTACCAGACAACTAACCTTATTACTTTAAGAACCTTAGTTTGAAATGTATATTTCTTATTCAACAAGTATTCATTTCAACCGAAGATTGAAATTTAAAAAATTAATGCTTGTTAAACAAAAATTAAAATACCGTTTAAACAAATACTACATGACTTATTTAATTTTAGTGCTTTATATAGGAGTTTTTTCACATCGCGATATTTTGTCTTGTTGAAAAATTAGAGGAGGGAAAGGATATCCTTTAACGTCTAAAAAGCGAATTTCCAACAAACAGATTTTATTCATTAATTTTCAATTGTTTGAATCTTCTGACGTCAATATGATTTATCAAAAAGTATTCAAATAATTTTTCATTTTGGTCATTTGCGCATCTCAGCTCTTAAAAATAATTGATTAAAAATCAATAAAATTGACGATAATATTCTATGCTTGAGGAGTTGAAAGTGTTCTGTAAAGTTTATATGTAAATTAACTTTTATAACGCTCTGTGCTATTCCTCACAAGTTTTGTTAAATGATGATTTCTTAGGTTGACCGAAACACATCCACAACTATATTTTTATTTCTGTCGTTCATTACATGCAAAAAGTATCAGTTGCTATATATAAGGTTTCATTGTCATCTTGTATTCAAACTACGTTTCAGAATTTTATTTACATTTTAATCAGCTTTGGCAGACAAAAGAAAAAGCAAACCTATTTAGGTATCGAAAAATTTAAGGAAAAATAATTTACCGCAATTCATTTAAAAGATTAAAATCATCTGAGCCGCTTACCGCAACTCAGATGAAGGATTATTTTCTATCCTAGCCTTTACCGCAACTCATCATTGCCTAAAATCAAATAAAGTGCAATCTGTAGTGCGCAGTTTATTTCTTGCATTATTTTCAATTTTTGTAATCACAGATATCGCATTTTTACTATATCATCGTGGGTGTTTTAACTCTTTGTTTTCAAATTAATAATTGTAGGAAACTGAAATCGAAGTAGATAAATTTTCTCTTTAATTGAAAGTTAATAGTCTGTACTAGTTGATATACATATAGTGAAAATGTATTCTATCGTGTGTATAAACTAATGTTCCAAATAAAAAAAATCCCCATGTACTATCAGTTTTATCTTTGTTTATCTTTTGTCAAAGATTTTGTTAATACAAAACCGAATTGCATTAGTTAATTAAAAATGTGTGCAGCCAAAAGTTCCAAACCAAAACGCACTAGACAAGAATTGTACCCCCAATATACCTCAAAAGAAATTATTGATGAGGGTATAAAAACTGGTAAATTAATCAAAGGTGTTATAAGACTTGACAAAAACTTCAATTTCTTTGCGTTTATTGAAAATAATAACTACAGTCAAGGTGACTATATAATTGAGACTATAATTGATAGAAATAGAGCTTTAGATGGTGATGAAGTAATTGTAGAATTTAAATCGATAAGAAAAGACAAAAGATTAGTTATGAAAGTCATAAATATTTCAAAAAAGGTTTAAAAATTAATCTTTGAAACAAAAAATTAATAAAATTAATTTTTATTTTTTTTAGATTCATCCCCGCATTGGCGTTGGTTTTCTAGAACCAATCGAAAATAACAAAGAATACGCTTTATTTACTCCACGCGATAAACGGATTCCAAAAATGAAAATACCTAAAGTTAGTTGGCCCAGTGGTTTTCAAACTAATCCCAAACTCTACACCGATATTTTATTCGTTGCAAGAATAGTTCATTGGAAAGAAGTAAAATTTGCGTTAGGAACTATCGTTGAAAATTTAGGTTTAAATGGAGACCTCAAAGTTGAATCGTTAGCTATTCTGCGCGAATTTTGTCTAGATCCGACTCCTTACGGAGATGATATCAAACAATTCCTGCCAAAAACTTGTGACATTCCTGCCAAGGAACTAAAATATCGCAAAGATTTACGCAAAGAGTGTGTTTTTACAATCGATCCTTTAACAGCTCGAGATTTAGATGATGCAGTATCTTGCAAACAACTGCCAAATGGAAATTTTGAAGTAGGTGTTCATATTTCCGATGCTTCTTTCTACCTCAAAGAAAACACCAAATTGGATGCAATGGTTAAGAAAAAAGCAACGACAATCTATATGGTCGATAATGTTTATCATATGCTTCCAGTGGAGTTGTGTCTACACTGTTCTCTTCTTCCCGGTCAAGATAAATTATGTTTTTCAGTTATATGGGAATTAACACCAGATGGTGATATTGTCGAGGAAAAAATTACTCGAAGTGTGATAAACTCGTGCGTTCAATTGGCTTACGAACATGCACAAATGATGATTGATGAACCCGAAAGGGAATTTAGTAAAGAAGACTTTCCGGAAATTCATAATGGTTTCACTGCAAAGGATTTGAGTCAAGTTGTAAATAATTTACAAAAAATAGCGGTCTGTTTAAGAGAAAAACGAAGAGTAAATGGTTCGTTGAAAATTGATCAAGTTAAAATTGGTTTTGCGTTAGATCCTAAGACAGGAGAACCTACGGAATTTTGGATTTACGAAAATAAAGCTGCACATAGGTTAATTGAAGAGTTTATGCTTCTAGCTAATATAACAGTGGCTAGACACATCATTGAAGCTTTCCCGGATTTAGCGTTTCTGAGGTAAAATATAAAATTCATTTTTGGTATATACTAGAAAAATGAGAAAAAATCTTTTCAAGACTAAAATTTTAAGTATTTTTTGTTCATTTGTAGATTGCATGAAGCCCCCAAACACAGCATGATGATAGAACTTCAAAGAAATTTAGAAACTATAGGAATGCACATTGACATATCATCTTCTGGAGGAATCCAAGCGTCTTTAAACAAATATATAGGAAACGATTTCCTAGGTTTAAATTCTATATTATTAATAATTTTTCAAAATTAATTTTTTTTTAGGTCAAAGTAGAATGATTGTTTTAAACCATCTTCTTGCTAAGCCAATGCAACGAGCTAGATATTTCTGCGCAGGAGCTGTTGATGAAGACGTCAGTTATACCCACTTTGCGCTGAGTATACCAATCTATACTCACTTCACTTCTCCTATCAGACGTTACGCTGATATTGTCGTTCATCGTCTTTTAGCCGCGAGCTTACACTATCGCGATAAACCTAAATGGCAGCCAGAAGAAGTAGCAATCATTGCTGAAACTTGTAATAGACAAAAATATCATGCGAAACGCGCCGGTGAAGCAAGTTCCGATCTTTATCTAGCGCATTATATTGAAAAGAATCAGCCATATGTGCAAGATGCTGTTGTTGTAGATACAAAGGAAAGAAGTGTTGATGTTATTATTCTTAACACTGGAAGCGTAGTCAGGATTTATACAAAAGTAAATAATAAAAAAAAAGCAATTGATTTGATTGATTTGGTTTTAGGATTTAGGTGAAAATATTGAAATAACTCCGGAAGAAATTAAGGTTCATAGAAATTCAGATGATTGTAGTAGAAAAATGTGGAAACTTTTTGTTAAATTTCTAAAAACTGGATCAGAACCGGAGGTTAATATGGTGCTGGAAATTTTTACTTTGGTTAGAGTAGAATTGACAAGGAAGCCCAAAACAAATAAGTTGGAAGCTAAACTGTTAAGACCTTTAAAGCAAATAACGATTTTATGATGTTTTAATTTGTAAGTAAATCTGAACCGACACAAAAATGTATTCAATATTTCGGCATATTTTTTATCAAGCGAGTGTACATAAATTTTTATGTGGAACGGACGATGTAATAATAAAGCTTTCATTTTTTATAAAAAAGTAATTGAATTTTTCATTTTATTTTATTTTTTATTATTTCCCATTCTACTCTTCATCGTTTTTGAAAGTTGAAAATAATAATATATCTCCCGCGAACAAAATTCAAACTGAAGCGCATGTTAAATTTGTGGTCTGTCAGTTTTGTAATTGTGTGGGTGTTTTTATTGTTTTCAATAAACTTTGAAAAAAATGCTTTGACAGAGATAGTGAACTGGTGAGAACTGATACGTATATCATTTATTTCAAAATATATCAGTCAAGGCGGGCGTTTAGATTTATATGTATATGTCATATTCTCTACATGCCGTCGATTTAGTCAAAGTTTTGAACGAACGGAAGCAAATATTTTTATGAAATAAAATAAATAGATACTTTTTTTCAGGATGTGAGAGTATTTTGAACTCAAATATGAATTTGGCTTTGGTGATAAAAACGAATGAAGCTTACGAAAACAACTGAAAATTATTAGAACAGTTCTACTCATTTTCCAATCTAAGTTTAAGAAAAATAAATGATTCAATCAAGCCAATGTTTTGTACACATAATTGCTACATCAAGGACTAAGGTCTAAGCTATTTTTGGTTAGGAATCAATCAGTAGATCTCAAGAAAATTGAGTGTAATTGAGTGCTGGAAGAATGCACTTTTTCACATAAGTTTCATTTATGTGTATCAACAAAGCTATTATATATAATCCAACAAAAAATAGCTTAGACCCTTGTCGTTAATATGACAATTATGTATACAAAACATTGGCTTGATTGAGTTTTCCGTTTTTCTTAAACTTAGATTGGAAAATGATCAAATCTGCTCTAATTATTTACTGATCGTTTTTGTAAGTTTCGATCATATACCTATATCAGCAAAGCAGAATTTACATCCAAGTTCAAAACACCTTCACACCCTGAAGAAAGTATTTACTTTCGAGTATTTTCTTATTTCATGAAAATATTTGCTTCCGTTCGTTCAAAACTTTGACTAAATCGGCGGCATGTTCTCTATATGACATATATATATCTAAACGCTCGCCTTAAGAGATAACATAACGCTTTTAGTTATTCTGGGGAATTCCCCTACGTAATCATAATTTTATAAAATATCAAGTGAGTGAGTTTAATGACTTTTCATTTTACTAATAATATGGTAAAATACCCCTTTCATTTGAGGGAAATAATATAATACTACTACATATTTGAAGTGATTTCAAAGTTGCAAAAAGTGTAGGTTACTTTTTGGCTTTTTGGTTTTCGCAACACCTTATATTCATAGTTTCTGAGAAAACATTCTTTGTCAAACACCCAATTTTTATGTATGTTCTTGCTTAACAAATCAAATTGATTTTATTTCACCGTTTATTGTAAATAACATAAGAATCCACAAATCCAGGTAAATCCACATTTCACCTTTACTCCGCAAAAACCAAGTCCACCGTTTTTACAGCCTTGCGCAACTTTGCGCAAATGAATAAAACAGCAATTTCTAACTGAAAAAACTTTATTCGAAATATTTTCAATTACATAAAAAAGTTACAATCTTATGTAAATAATATCACAATAATCAGTCTTGATATTAACATGAGATGTAATAACAATTTCATGTTACTTTATTATCTATTTACAAAATAATATTTCGAAAGTTAGTGCTACTCAAAATTGATAACGCATTTTATTTCTCATTCTTGCTTCCTTCTCCTTCTTCTCCAAATGGCTTTCCAGTATTCATAATAGGAACAGTTCTTCCCTTTTCTTCTTTAACAATCCTAGGTGCTGTTATACTCAATATCCCATCTGAAGATAATTTTGATTCCAGTTTATTCAAATCATGTCCTTGCGGCAGCACAAATTTCCTGACGAAATGCCTAGATATGTATCCTTCGCCTTCCTGCTTATCTTCATGTTTACCTTCTATTGTAACAGTATTGTCTTCGGTAACTTTAACAGTAATATTTTCCGATTTGAAATGCTGAACATCCAAAAGTGCTTGGAATTTGTCTTTGCCGAAATTTACTGAAGCCTCAACGTCTTGATGAGCGAGGAAAGTCCTCCAGGGACGCCACAGACGAAAGAAGTAGCGAAAATCGTGAGCTAGCACGGGATAAAACATTGTTGGTCGCTTTGAACGCTTCGCTTTGTCGCTTCGATTTCAAAATCTAAACTGACAGTGTGCGAACGCGCCGAGTATTTATACGCTGGTGGAAAATTCTAGAATTTTCTAGCAATTTCGGGAAATTTCTATCAAAGGGGATGATGTTAATAGCTGCTAAGTAGTGAAGTGTAGAGCGATATTGGTGTTATGTGTTTACTTTTCAGTGGTATGAATTGCAAAAAAGTTGAAAATTGTGTTTATTTGGTTGCCTATTCATGTTAAAAAAATAATTTGTACAAAAAAAAATTTGATGTGTATAGTCTTATCAAAGCGATGTTTTAGTGTATGTACAAAGATAACTGATAATATTCATTAATTATTATTATTTTTCAATTATCTAGAGACAACATTCAATGAACGTCACATAATTCTAGAAACTTACGAAACATTCCTGACAGTTAGCTGTCAGAAGCACGTGTTGTTGACACTGTTTTGTATTTTATTCAAAAAATGTCTCTATTTTTGTTGAAAGATCCACTTTGGTCTCGAGATTTTGTTTGGAATGGTGACAATTTCGACTTAAATTTACAGGTTGAGCATTTCAAACCAGAAGACATTTCTATAAAGTTAACTGAAGACAATACTATCATAGTTGAAGGTAAACATGGTGAGAAGAAAGATGAACATGGCTCTATTTCTAGACATTTTGTGAAGAAATGTTCGATTCCAAAAGGTTACGATGTTAGTAAAATGCAAGCTAGATTTTATTCCGATGGGATTTTAACAGTTAGTGCTCCAAAAATAAAGGATAAAAGCGATGAGAAAGTTCGCAATATTCCTGTAGTGAGGGTCAAAGGTGATAGTGTAGCATTGAAATCGAAATTATGAGTTTTTATAACAATGTGTAGGTCATTTAATATGTAGTCATTTAATAAGCCTAAAGTCAATGGAACATTCATAATTTTGTTTTTTTTTTGTGATGATAATAGGCAGCATCTGTTAATAAGTTTTGACTTTTTTCAACATGAGTGTAATGGTGTAACTTTTTGGACACTATTGTCTATGTTTCTAATAAAATATAACTTTTCGTTTTTAGTTGTATTATTAGTTGCATAACTAAAATACTTTTATTCAATAAAACTTTATTATTATTTGTACAGTTTGTTCAGAAATATTCTGCGATTACAGCTTTGACTCTTAAAGTATTTTATTATGGTCCTACCGCAAGACTCAATAAAAATAATGCCGACTTCCACAATAAGCTTTGAAATACTCTATGAATGTAATGCTTATGAAAAGGGTCTAGCAAGTAAAGGCAGATTATTTCTGGTCAGACTGTAATGGTTTAATTCTTTTTCATGTGAAAGTACATACAATGTAACAGATTTTCTGTGAAGTTTAACGTTTTTCAATTTAGTAATGTAATTGGTCGTACATTACTGTTAAAATGGTAGCCTATGTTCAGGTGCTTACTTTTTAATAAATACAAAGTATTAGTTTTGGCTAGCTATTAACTGGATATTTTTATATTGGAGTTGCATAAAAAGCTTAGAAGCCATTTCAACATATTAATGAGTCACTGATTTTATTTCAGATGTGTTCAATAAGCGGCTGTTAGTTTAATGAAATTCAATTTAATAATAATTCAAGTATGTTAAGTATGTGTTATTTCATATTACACCCTCTAGATGGTATCGCTATCTGTATTTCACGACTATTGGGGCTCCCTTTCAGTTTAAATATAGTTTATGGGGGCTGCACCGGTATCGCTTCTCGGCCTTATGGCTAAGATCAAAGTGTAGTATCTGTTCTTATCAGCTTAATATCTGATACGCCCCGCATGCGGGGCGTATCAGCTTAATATCTGATACGCCCCGCATGCGGGGCCAGTATATTAAACTGATTTTTGGAAGTTGATGGAAGCTAGGGGCTTGCTCCACTTCCATCGCGGGTTGGCCCGGCATTGCAGTACAGTCGGGATCGGCCCACCTGATAAAATCTAAACATAATTAATTTTGGCTTTGGCTTTCAGTAATAAGTAATACGTTGAATAAATTAAATATTTTGCACAAAAATTATTTATGCTGAGCTATTGAATTGCAATGGGATAGATATCAAGAATTTGTTTTTTGCATAGAGGCTATCTGCGTTACTTTTGCCCCTTGTATGACCTAGACTAAATCAATATCCGGTGAACAACGCCATTCCGTCTAGACAGTTCCATCCCTTGTTAGACTTGCGCCTAGAAGCTTCCATTCCGCAAATTTACTACCCCTCATTCAGTATATTCCCACAATCGCAACAAGTATCACCGTCAAACAAAAAATGTCTTGGCTGCTTCTAAGTGATCCATTTGAATTTTCTCGTCCTTCTCGCATTCTTGACCAGCATTTTGGATTGACTCTAGATCCTGAAGATCTTTTAACACCTACTGTTCCTCGTGACTTCAACAGTTTAATTCGTTGTCCAGCTGGATATTTAAGACCTTGGCGTTCAACTGCGTCTCAGAAAGATGCCGGCTCAACAGTGAGTATTGATAAGGAAAAATTCCAAGCTAATTTAGATGTACAACAATTCAAACCGGAAGAAATCAGTGTTAAAGTCTCTGGAAATGTTATTACTGTTGAAGGAAAACATGAGGAGAAAGAGGATGAACATGGATTTGTTTCAAGACAATTTATAAGGAAATATTTAGTGCCAAAAGGCCATGATTTGGATAAAATTGAATCTAAATTGTCTTCCGATGGTGTTTTGTCGATTGTTGCACCGAAAGTTGCTGCTGATAAGGGGGACCAAAGGGCTATTACTGTAGTGCAAACGGGACAACCGTCAAAGGCTGTGGAACAAAAGGAGAAGAAAGAAGAGAACTAAAAAGTTTTTCATTTTTATATTATACTGTAGCTTCAAATGGTAGAAAAAAAAATTCTTCAACAATTAGTTATTTTAATAAATCCTGACCGACTTTGTATTTTTTAATTGTTTGTAGCAACTTTTTTTTGAATAAAAATTTCTTTTGATATCAAAATATATTTTTCATTTACAGACTTTCCAAAAACGACGTCGAAAAGCGCTTGTGCGGTAAATGTACAACGTCACAAGATTAACTGATATAAAAAAACACGAATATTTTATCTGCAATTATTTATTTATGACATCAGTCTGATTTAACAATTATATTAACAAAATGGCACAATGGTAATTAAATAAATCAAAATAAATAGATTATCTAATAAAATGCAATACAATAACTAAAATTTTGAGTCTATGTAGAAATAAACAAATATCAAGTCTTATTCCTCTTTCTTTCCTTCGTCCTTCTTCTGTTCAACCGCTTTCGACGGCTGTCCAGTTTGTACAATCGGAATACTCCTACCTTCATCCTTCCCTTCAATTTTCGGTGCTGTGATTGTCAAAACACCATCGGAAGACAATTTTGATTCTACTCTATTGATATCATGCCCTTCTGGCAACACATATTTCCTTACAAAATGCCTGGATATGTAACCATGCTCATCTCTTTTTTCTTCATGTTTTCCTTCAATTGTAATAGTATTATCAGCAGCCTTCACTGTTATTTCTTCAGGTCTGAATTGCTGAACGTCAAGATTCGCTTGAAATTTATCTTTGTCGAAGTTAACACTTGCAGTATCTTGAGGTGTTGTGCAATTGAAGTATGCAGGACATCGTAGTAAATTGCGGAATTCTTGAGGAACTAAAGGTGTGATGAAATCATCACCAAAGTGTTGATCCCAAAGACGTGATGATCGAGGAAAGTCAAAGGGGTCGTTCCATAACCACAAGGCCATTTTTAATGACTAGCAGTTTTGTTGCACTTGAAGTTACTATGGAGTCGCTTTGATTCGCTTCGATTGTCTTGCTTTGTGTTTTACTTTTACTCTGACGAGGTGTCGCAGTGTGGCTGTATTTATATCCACATAGAACAGTCTGGAAATTAGGATTAGTCAACGTTCATTAAATGTTGGCACTGACACAAAAATCCAATTATTATCAATTTATTGAAATCAACACGGTTTTAAATGTGTGATTTGAAAATAAATAAAAAGCAAATTTTTGTTTCAGCCAAATTATATGAAGCAGTAATTAAAACATGTGATAATAGCCATGACTGATTGTATTTTGAATATATACGTATTTTCGAAATTTATTTGAATAACCATCAATATTTCTTGAAAGTTGTTTGAATAAAAACTGCTTTTGCGTTTTTCAGTTACGAAAGTAGCACCTTCCAGGTAATAATATGATAAATTTTAGAAATTGAGTTGAGCGATAAATCTATTTCATTTACTTTTGAATTAAAAATTACTTTTAGTGTATCGAACTTGTCAAAAACATTTTTTTAAAATAGATTCTAATCAGAAATCTGGAGTATTCCAGAATTATTAGTGTTATCATTCTATGAACAGTTGTTACCGGCTTAGCTGTCAAAACAAAACTAACCTTCCACACTTTTCGCGATTATTCCATTTCCGACCGCTCTCGAACTTTCTCGAAACCAGTTCCTTTATAAACAAGCGGACTGGACCGCTAACGTCAGTTGAAAATAAGAAAGCGCGCTGAGTAGATCTCAAAGTTCTAAGCATTTTCCAGAGCATTCCACAAAAAGTACAAGTGTTCATTACCTTTAATTAAAATGTCATTGATTCTGTTGAGTGACCCTTTTGAATACTCTCGTCCATCGCGACTTTTGGACCAACACTTCGGTCTAGGACTTGATCCAGAAGATCTTTTATCTCCACTTGTCCCACGGGAAGTTCGCTCTTTACTTCGTTGTCCAGCTGGTTATTTGCGGCCATGGAGATCAGCAGCTTCTCAAAGAGACACCGGTTCGACCATCTGCCGCGACAAAGACAAGTTCCAAGTAAATTTAGACGTTCAACAGTTCAAACCTGAAGAAATTACCGTCAAAGTTAATGAAAATACCATCATTGTTGAAGGAAAACATGAAGAGAAAGAAGACGAACATGGATTTATTTCTAGACACTTTGTAAGAAAGTATCTATTACCAAAAGACCATGATATTAGTAAAGTCGAATCGAAGTTGTCTTCGGATGGAGTTTTGAGTATTACAGCTCCTAGAATTGCTGCTGCTAAAGGAGATGAAGGTAGAAGCATTCCAGTGATCCAAACTGGACAACCATCAAAAGCTGTAGAACAAAAGGAGGAGAAAAAAGAGTCGAAGTAAAGGATTTTGCAGGACATTTTTGTGTATGGCATTTTAATTATCCAGACTGATGTAATGTGTTATAAATAAGTATTATTTTCTTTTCTCAATATCTGTTTCTTGTGTTTTATAGTTTTAAATAAATAAATTTATAAATTAGGTATTAAGTTTTTTGTTTCTCCTTTCCCTTTTTCTTTTATGAAAAAAATAGGTGATTACCTAAAAATAACAGAAAATTTTGCTTTTCCATTTTGTTTTTCATTTTTTTCAATAAATAAATGACATTAATATAGTTTTTTTTATTAAACCAGTTCCATACAAGAAAAAAACTGTACACAATGTAATGTATATATATATCTGAAGATAAACAAGTATCAAAATAGGTGACAAATAAAATTGAATAAGTACCTATATGCTAATACGGTTTTAGATTCGAGGAAAAAAGTATCCACAGGTGGCCCACAATTGCTTACCTAGTGGAAATGGATTTGTGGAAACAGCAATGGGGAAGGCAAAAATACAAAAAAATGTTGGTTTTTTTGTTCTTTGTTTGGTAGATAACAGAGGTTTTAGAGTGACCAATCCCAGAAGCTTGCGTTCAGGCATAGAGCTCATAGGTAAAAGCGTTACTAAGGAATAAAAAATAATTAAAGTTTACAATAATAGCGCCTGTTCAAAGTTATCCCGTTTCCCTGGCAATGTACTTTGTTCTCCTTACAGAGCAAGATCTTTCGGGATTGGTCATTTTCAAACGTACGTATCTTTTAAATGGCAGAAAGATAAAACTTTTTGCAAAGAAATATTATGTTCAAAATTGCCTCTATATGCACCTTTCCGATGGAGAAGTAGTTATGTGCCACTTGCCTACAGGATCCCCCAATGATATAACAAAGTTCATTTTATGTCATAAAATACATGCAATTCAAAAAGTTTTTCCGACAAAAATTGTAAAAGTTTGTTGTTATTAATGGAAAACCCTGATTTTTTTTACATGTTTGATGGTACCTTTAAATGGTGGTTAATTTATACTAAACTTTTGCCAGTCGATTCTTTTATTATAAAAACGCTTTATTTTAAAATTTATAAGACAAATTATAAAAGTACAGATTTTGGGATGATGACATTTTTTCGGCTTATTGCAGTCGAAAAGTTAAATAAATTAAAAAGATTGTATACAGTTCAATAACATTGAATATTTTAACGGAACATTCTATTTTTTCTCTTTTTACAAACATTAATTTTTGAGTGTCGATAAAATCAATAACAATAAGAATATCCAATTTTGAGTATTGAAAAGATTCAAACATTATCCTAATTTCTAAATACAATTCATTATTATGTATTTTAATTCATAATTCCAAAATTATAAATTGTTTTTATATAAACTACAATACTAAGTGCCAGTAGTTCGATGTTTAAAAGTTAAGGATTTTAAATATTATTAATTATTCATTATAGATACTTAAAACTTGTAGTTTCCAAAAAAAAATATATATTTGAGATGCAAAAACCTAGAGTGTTCCATTTAAATTTTTGGAGTTTTTCCATTTTTAACAAACTTTCTATTGTTTTGACTTCAATAGCAATGAGCTAAAAAATGTATTACTTTAAAATTTTAACCTTCTCTTTTTTTACGAATAAATCAAATTATTTCAGAGACAGAGGAATCTATCAATAAAAGTTTCATTCATATTTATCTAAATTATAATTTTACTTGTTAGTAAACAATCCTGTACATCCAAAACTATTTATAGATGATGGGGAAGATTGATATTTACAACTTTTGTCTATAAATTTTTTCCAAACTTTTATATTTTCCGGAAGAGAATGTATTTTGTTACATCGTTGGCACTTCTTTTATTTTATTTAAAAAAAATATTCAATTGATTTGCTCAATTTTGTATAAATTTCTATCTTGTTAAAGATAAAAAAAAATAAAAATAAAACGAATCGATTTGATTTTTTTTGCTGAGATTTCTTATGTTAACATTTTACATTTAACATTTAATTTCATTGGTAGAATATTTTTAATGCAATAATTATAAGGTGATACACATTTACAATATAATATACAGAGAAACTTGTAAGTTTCATTGTATACTAACATCTATTTAGATATTGGGGACATTTAAACAACATTAACATGCAGAACAATCAACATTAAATCACAGCCATTTCATATCACATTTGTTCGATGTTGGGAAGAAATCGACAGACTTGATATGGTAAAATGCCCTTTAAGGTGGATTTTCAAGCCTTTAAAGAGCTTGGGTGTAGAATTTTTCTTCACGGTTACTGGCAGCTTCCTCAACTGGACAACAAACATTCTTCTTCCAGCATACGCTGCATCTAATTTCAATAATAATAACCTTTGGATTGATTTTTCAGTAGCGCAATCTTTCCTCCGGTGATGATGTCTTCATTTTCACAGCTTTTTTTACCACGAGAAATCTGTGAATAACCATGGAGTCGAATGTTCTCTAGGCATCTCTTCCAGTATCGTAGATCTTGAAAATTGAGCCTCTTCGTCACCTTTATAGTTTTGATTTACAGAAATGAGATGGCCAAGAGAAGATACCATTTTTAAAACTGTTTTCACAGTTCCTGAGCCCTTGAGATCTGTGAAAGTAGTTTTGGTCGTTTAATTCGAATTGGGGTTCGGGTTAACTTTGATGTGCAGACTGCTTAAATTTTGCAATGCGCTGCTATTTATACTGTTCCATGCAGTTTACAGGGAGACGGGAGAGTTGAAATTTCCAGAAACTACTGTTCAGTGGCTACTATCACTGAAAACAGATAATTATTTATTATCAGTGAAGATATTGTTCTAAATAAAAAAAGAATGCTTTGTCTCAACTGCTTGACATAAGTATCTTTGTTGATTTTTTTTATTCAATTTTTGAATTCTGAGTTTGACGTAAAATTCGACTTTTTTGGGTAATCAATTTATACAGTTTTATTAGAATCAATACGGAATATATGACGTTTCAAAAATATATGCAGAAGTCCATGCAACTTTGTTTTTTTTTTTTTAAATTTATCTAGTTTATCTTTAAATATTTTAATTCTACCCTAAATTGTTTATTTAATTGTTATCTATTCTTCAAATTTGTTCTAAACTTTTTCATTGATAAATCACTGAATATTTATAATATTTTTAATTTTTCAAAATTCAACTACAAGTGGTAATCTTCTGTGTCGATACTAATGGAACACTCTAAAATAATATCAGATATTGTATTGAAATGTATTCAAAAACTGCCGAAAAATTTAAATATCAATAAAAAATTCTATTATTGCATAGTATTATTAATTTTCCAATTTCACCCAATAGCAACATTCAATGAACAGTAGACACCTTCTAGAATATTCTATTCTCGAAAATGCAGTCCTGGATTTCCTGGAAAACTTCATTAAATGGTTATGCACGTGCAGCAATTGTGTTCAAGAGTTTAATTTCCAGCTTTTGATCTATAGAAATTTTAGAAGCGTATCTAGTTAAAGGGAAAAAAACTTTATAATCAATATCCAGGGCAATATATGAAAATTTAAATTTTAAAATTATCTATAAACCAATATAATTTGAATATTAGAACTTTTGGATAATTGAAAATCATGCCTAATTAGCTATATTGAATTTTCAATAGTAATTAATTCGAAGTTCAAAGTGTTCATAAATTAGTTGGAGTACATGAAGTTGCACTTTACCATGGCAACTATTTCACTTGAATTGATTTTCTAGAAGGTTCTCTGATGCTTGTTATAGAAGTTGTTAGTGTTTATTGATTTTTAAATAATATTTTTTAACGATCAAACATTGCTCTTTTATGGCGATTCTATTCATTTGATCAAATTTTTTTTGTCTCTTTGAGTATAATTTTGAAAAAATAAATTCACCAACTGTGTACAAACTTGTTTAAAAATAATGCTAAGAAAAATTTACGTAACGAACAATTTGATTTTTTGAAATTGGTGGCCATATCATCAGTTACAAAAAATTCCATAAACTTTAAATTTGTACTTTTTTCACTCCAAAAAGACTAGAAAGAGCAAAACAAAAAACATTTTATAAAAGTTATATTATCTCCCTCTTATTTTTAAATTGATTTCACTGGAGAAAATATTAAATTGAACCACAAAAAAGCTGCAAGTTTCTGTTTCTATTGCATCTTATATTTAATATAGGCTATAACCAACTTTCTTTTCTTTAAATAACATTCGTTCTTTTATGTTCAGATACTTATACAGGTATGAAAAAAAATGTGTGTTCGTAACGTAAACAGAAGTCAAAGATAGAAAGAATTTTGTGACTGAATTTGTTTTTTTTTTTTTCTAGAAGAAACTAATAATTTTCATTATTTTTTTTTTTTTTATTAAAACAACTGATTTAACTAGTTATTCAATATTCAAGTTTTGGAATTATAATGCGATTAATATTCAGTTCCTTTATAATTCAATTGGTCGAAATTTCTAGCTATCAGTTGTAGGTGTCTTGGTTATCAGCTATAATTACTCTATCAATAATATCAATAAACGCCAATCTTAGTTAGACACAGTATTTCTGAACAAATTTTAAATTACAGGAAAAGGAAAATTATCATCGTTAGAGTTTATTGAATCATCATTATGCAAAAATGCAAAGTACACTAAGCAGAAGTTGACGTAACCTAACCTAAAACTTCATATTAATTGTGAACATTGTAAAAAATTCAGATTAAATGCATTTATGTCCATGAAGTCGTTGTAAGCATAGATTTCCCAGTTTTTTTGTTTTTTCTTGTTAATCATTAATGAAAAATATAAGATGTGGTACGTTATTATGTTATATTTTGTAGACTAATTCGCTTTCCCCAACTATTAATAAAACTGGGATATTTAGTTTATAAATAGAAAAATATTTTAAATTTGCAATATGAGGTCATTATTTCTACTGTAATATAACGTAAGATAGGTCAAGAACATCGTCTGATAGATAATTGGAACAATGCCAATTGTGGGTTAATAACCTCAATAGCCGTCGTCTGAACGTCTGCGATGAGCACAACCCGTTTAACTCTTACTTCTAGCTTTTAAATTTAAACTGAATAAAACACATCCAAATACACAAGCAAAGCTTTATTTTGAAAGTGACAAAATGACAAGACTAGCTAAAAACAAATGACAACTCTAACCTAAATCAGTCTTAAAATGGAATAAGCAAAACGTTAATTGAAAAATACACAAATGCTAAAAAATTATTTTTCTTCTTTCTTCTCCTCTTTTTGTTGTTCAACAGCTTTCGATGGTTGTCCAGTTTGGATCACTGGAATGCTTCTACCTTCATCTCCTTTAGCAGCAGCAATTCTAGGAGCTGTAATACTCAAAACTCCATCCGAAGACAACTTCGATTCGACTTTACTAATATCATGGTCTTTTGGTAATAGATACTTTCTTACAAAGTGTCTAGAAATAAATCCATGTTCATCTTCTTTCTCTTCATGTTTTCCTTCAACAATGATGGTATTTTCATTAACTTTGACGGTAATTTCTTCAGGTTTGAACTGTTGAACGTCTAAATTTACTTGGAACTTGTCTTTGTCGCGGCAGATGGTCGAACCGGTGTCTCTTTGAGATGCTGCAGATCTCCATGGTCTCATGTAACCAGCTGGACAACGTAGCAAAGAGCGAACTTCTCGTGGAACAAGAGGAGATAAGAGATCTTCTGGATCCAATCCCAATCCAAAATGTTGGTCTAAGAGACGGGATGGACGAGAGTATTCAAAAGGATCATTGAAGTAAATTAAAGACATCTTTAAAGTTCTTTTTCTTTATCGCTGAGAGTCACCTCGAACAAAGCACACAAAACAACTGACGGAACGTTGTTGCGGTTGTGTATTTAACGGAAGGGAGAGAATCGAGAACGTTCGAGAATGTTCGCTAGCGTTGAGCCTAGAATTTTCTAGATTACGCCAACTATAAACAATAGTTTATCAATGAATAAATTTATTGTTCATAGGATATTATCACAAATAACTGTCTGGAAGCTGTTTTATTTTTTTTTATTGAATTGAAGACGTTACTTTTCTATCATATTAAATTAAATTAATTTAATTAAATTAAATGTTAAATGAATTTCCATTTGAGAATTATACTAATTACAGCAACCCTGGATTAAAAATGACAAATTAATAATAATACAAAAGAATACAAAAGTTTCATTGTAAATTTATGTAATTTTTAATTTAATTATAAACGTTTCGTAACTATAAAAATTATTTGTTACTCAAATGATTTTAAAAAAACCTTTACTGTCTAAGAAAAATGTATATTATTCACGATAAATTTGCACTCACAATTAGTTTTGATATAATCAAATGACATTTCATCATGTTTATTAAGATTTTTTGTAATTGAAAAAAAAATCCATTTTATTAAATGCAAGTGATAATAGTCAATGAACGCGAAGTTTCTAGAAAATTCAAGAAGGTTTTGGAAAATGCGCACACTCATATAAATACCGGCGAATCGCAGCGGGCTGGCAGAAGTGAATTGAAAAACTGCGACTTCAAAGCGAGGTAAATAAAAGCGACTTCAAAAGTTTTTTTCTGAGTGAATCCAAGTGTTATTAATTTGGAGAAGATGGCTTTGTGGTTGTGGAACGACCCTTACGATTTTTCTCGACCATCTCGTCTCCTAGACCAACACTTCGGCTCCGTTTTGGAACCTGAAGATCTCATTGCACCATTAGTGCCTCAAGAATTTCGCAATTTGATGAGATGGCCTGGAGGATATTTACGTCCATGGAGATCTTTGGCTTCTCAACAAGACGTTGGATCTACGGTTAGTTACGATAAGGATAAATTCCAAGCCAATTTGGATGTGCAACAATTCAAACCTGAAGAAATTACTGTAAAAGCTTCCGATAATACAGTTACCATTGAAGGAAAGCATGAAGAGAAGCAAGATGAACATGGATATATTTCGAGACACTTTGTAAGAAAGTATGTGTTGCCTAAAGGACACGATATTAGCAAGATTGAATCGAAATTGTCTTCAGATGGAGTGCTGACAATCACCGCACCTAGAGTTGATGCTCCGAAGGACGAAGGAAGAAGCATTCCAATTATACAAACTGGACAGCCGTCTAAAGCAGTTGAACAGAAAAAAGATAAGAAGGAGACAAAAAAGTAAAGTGTTGCCTTTTTTGAATATCATAATTATGTAAAGTATTATTCCATTTCATGAAAAATTTCCACTTTTGTTATAAACTACAGACTGTTTATTTGTGATAATAATAATTTAAGTTTGTATTTTCTATTTTGATTAATAAAAAATGAATTAATAATAAAAGGATTTTATTTCTTATTTTATCCCTGCTTCCAAATTACCTGGAAATTATGAATGAAATAGTTTCTGTGTTTTCGGGTTCATTCGAGAACATTTCGAGTCTCTTCGAGAATATGAATGAAAAACAGCGTGACATAGGTTAGTTTTACGTTGATAGTTCTGAGTGTTCAATAGATGTTATCCCTGTTATGAAGTTATTTAAAATTATTGTGAAGTTTTTGTTGAGGATAATTCCCAAAATTTTCTCATTAGTTTACAAAAAAAAAAGTTTCAGGTTTGCGTCTATAAAAGCATTCATTACTTACTGGTAAAAACAGTTCTTTATTACTTCAAAACATTTAAATGAATATTAATTTTATTCACAAATATTTCGTAGTCATAATAGCATTATTTCTTATTCAATAAAATCTAAGTATTCTCACTATTCTTCGGTTTTTTAACTTGCTCCACTATAACTTTCATACTGTCATTCATAAAATATGGACGATTGTCTCCATCATTAAATAGTAGTAAATCTTCGCAAAAACAAAGAAATATTGTTTCAATAGCAACCTATAAAAAATATCAACATATGAGAGAAAAATACATTTAACAAATTCGTACAGAAAGCATCTGCATAAAATAGTAAATTATATAACAAATCCCTATATTTCCAATGAATAAAATAATCCATAAGTGTTGAAGATTCAACTCTAGATCCTACAAAAATATATAATTTTTTACGTGATTATTTTTGACAGATTACATGAACAATGATTCCAAATGTTGTACTAATTAGTATGATGAATAAACCAGTAAAAAAAATAAGTGCAGATATAATATAATCAATAGTAAATGTATCGATTGAATTAAACCATAATAATCGTGCAGCACGTTCCCCAGATTTAAACAACGGTTTTCCATGCATTGCTTAAATCATGCATTAATTTTTTAATTATTGAACAAACTTCATTACCTGTTTGAATATAAGCCTTTTCATTAAGATATTCTATACATTCTAGACAACAGGAACAAGTAGAGTATAAACAAAGACATTGACATTTCCTATTTAGTGTTAATACAGAAATAATAAGTCGTATTATGTATAAAATGGTGATACAGAATGATCCAAAGGCAATAGTTCCCAGATGAAATCGTATTAAAATGTAAACACCTGTTTTAATTTTATAATCTGGAATCAGTTTATCTCTGAAATCAAAATAAAAATTATAAGTTAAAATTAATGATTAATTACATACTTTCGAAAATAGTAAGCCGAAACTGGACCAGCTGCCATAAAACACTGAACACCAGTGAGGAAAAAAGTTAACCATATTGTCATGAATATAAGGAAAGAATAAGCAACTATTGATAGAACTGTTGTATGGTACTCATAGACAAAGGGAGCTTCTTCTATTTCTTCAAGTATTTCATGGGTCGAAAGGAGGATTGTGCAGAATATTGATAGATTAGTTAAAGTCAACAGAATTATAAGCGCCTACAAGTTTTTTGTGTGTGTCTATATAAAATAGCAAAAATACACAAAATACACTCACAAACATTGGAAAGACAAGTAAGGAAGGGTAACTTCTTGTAGCTGCTGCCGCCTCGGAAATAACTTGAATTAATAATGAATACTTTCTACAGAATATACATAAACACATAATTGAAAAAATTAGAACACATGATAACAAAATTCCAACAACAAGTAGTTGTACATCATCATCTGAATCTGCATACTTTATCCTGAAAAATATTTTGCTTTTTGTGGAAAAATAATTTATATGATAGATATAAATAATTACCAGACGTAGATTAGAAAAGACACTAAACATACAAATGTTGTTGGAAATAAAATAAAAATTGTTATTTTAGTCCAATAATGGAGACAAATTAATATTACAACACAAAGAACTACAAAATGAGTTTAAAAAAATGCTCAAACAAGTCGCATGTACTTATAGCAGTATTCCACATTGTTATTACTATTAAAAAGAATGAATTTTCGATTTCTTCAAAAAATGTCTGTAAAAAATTTGTTAAGAATAATCAATATAATTTTGCGTAAATTTTACGAAGCATTTTAATGTGAAATCTACTGACTTCAATATTAAACTTCGATGAGTTGTGCGAGGAGGAATACAGCGGTGAAACATCAAATTACTAAAATATTTTTTTAATTAATGATAAGAGAAATAAAATCTCATACTTAGGTGGTTCACATTTGCTGATACAAACATCTGGTAAAATTTTTATTCTAAAAGTAACATTGTTTCTTAGTGCAGAATACTTCATAATTCTAAAAAAAAAACTGATCAATAGAGAAATTGATGAATGTAAAGTAATAACTTACGATTCATTAACTAAATTCTTTCCTGAACAATTAATACCAGGAATGGGTTCATTTTTAGAACCACACGTATCACCACATTTGTCGTATCCATAGAAAAACCTATTATAGTCAGTACCTTTATTAAGAGTGCATATAAGCAAAATGATCTAAAACTCTTGACATTCAGTCATTTAGAATTTAAATTTTAGAATTACAAACCGTGACTATGAAAATAAGCATAAAAATTATTAAAAAAGGAACATCAGTACATTTCCGATTTTCTTTTACTTCAGGAATTTGTAAAACCTGTGACTGTTCAATATTCCGGAACTCATAGAGCTAAAAATAGTTTAGTTTGTTTAAATAATTTTGGTTGGCTTACAGAAGTTGGAGGGATTTTTCTTATGTCCTTTTGCATAGTAGATTATATAAAATATCGAAAGTTCAAGTGTTTAAACCAAGTTCTTAAATGATTTTGGATTTGACATCTGAACTGTCATTCTGCTGCCTACTTATTTATCTGATTAGAGGTAAGTAGTATACACAGTGAGTTTGTAAATTAATAGAAATTTTGATGGAAGCATTGTACAGATTTTCACTTTTTTTCATATAACTTTCATTAACTTTACTTTTGGTGTTAACTTTTTTAAATTCTCTAGAAGTAAATTCAAACTATTAATTTAACGATTCAGTTCAATAGAACTATTTAGATAGAATCTTCTTTATCAAGCCCCAATCAATACTCAAAGTTAAGTTCACTGCCCTTCCGAAAGTTCTGGAAGAGGAGTTCTCGAAATTTCTGGATATTTCCAGAAGCATTTTTTTTGTATTCATTCATTTAATCATTCTATTCAAATTACTCGACATTAATACATACAACAGAACAGTTAGATTATTGTCAGCAATGAAAAAAGATACATTGTTGTAAGCTGTAATCAGTTTATGTCTTTTCATTTATTTATTTTTGTCACTTAAAATGTTCAATTTATTTTGAACATTTTATATTTTTAACTCAAATTTTATATTAGTTAGATTGTGAATAATTTTATTTATTGAATATCGAACTGCAATCAATATTTGAACAGTTTTTAAGAAGAAAATAAATTTAATCAACTTTGACATATTTTAGTGTGCCAAAACCTTGCTTAACATTAGCATTATAAATTTCTTCAATGATCTTATCACCTCCTATTATAAACTGTTAGAGACAACATTCAATGAACGCACAAAATTTCCAGAAAATTCGAATGTATTCGAGAAACAGGGCAGACTCGTATAAATAGCGGCGCATCGCGGCGCTTTGTTAGTATTCAATTGTCAAAGCGCGAGTTCAAAGCGAAATAAATCAAATTTCTGCAACTGATAAAAAATCAGTACAAAGAAGATGGCTCTGTGGTTGTGGAACGACCCATTTGATTTCTCTCGACCATCTCGTCTCTTAGACCAACACTTCGGATCTGTCTTGGAACCTGAAGATCTAATCGCACCTTTAGTGCCTCAAGAAGTTCGCAACTTGATGAGATGGCCTGGAGGATATTTACGTCCATGGCGATCATTAGCTTCTCAACAAGATGTCGGATCAACTGTGAGCTTTGATAAAGATAAATTCCAAGCAAATCTAGATGTTCAGCAATTTAGACCTGAAGAAATCACAGTGAAGACTTCAGACAATACTGTTGTTATTGAGGGAAAGCATGAAGAGAAGCCAGATGAGCATGGATATATTTCGAGACACTTTGTAAGGAAGTATGTGTTGCCTAAAGGTCATGATATCAACAAAATCGAATCGAAACTGTCTTCCGATGGGGTTTTAACCATCACAGCCCCAAGAATTGATGCAGGGAAGAACGTAAGTCGAAGCATTCCTATAGTGCAAACAGGACAACCTTCCAAAGCCGTGGAGCAGAAGAAAGAAAAAAAAGATGAAAAGAAGTAAAAAGAAATGTTTAATCTAAGTTAAGGGTTTTAGATGATAGGGTTTCTCATTTCAATCATCTCTCGCCATCAATCTACTGACTGATTTTCTTGTGATATTGTACTTTAGTTTAGTTTCTTTATGAAATAAATTGTAAAAAAAACAAAATAGATTTTTTTCTATTTTCTATTCCTTATCCTTATATCCTTATCGATATCGATTGAGTTGATTACATTCCATAATACAATAAAGAGTGAAGTGCAGAAGGTTAGTTCTTAGAAGGTTAGAAGAAGAAAACAGTAAAAAATTGTTTACTGCAATTATATAAAGATGTGACATCTTAATTTCAGTCATTTTTGTTAAAAAATATAAAGTTTTTATTCCGTAAAAAATTGTTTATTTTTCTCTTTTCTTTTGATTATATCGATAACACAGAAACTGTTGTTTTTTGTTTCTTTATGAATAAATGTCAAAATATCCAATCATCGCTACTAGCTGTAGTCACCGAAGTACTTACTCCAACAGCATGCAACGAAGCATCTTCAGAATCTGAAGTATCCTCAACATTCTTGCAAATTATCTCCACATCTTTAATGATATAATTTGGTTTCTTGAACAAAGTTTGTTTAGTTCGTGGTACTCTTGGGAATAATGACATATTTTCAGCAAGAGGAACTGATTTGCTATCCTTTTAACGTAAAAGCAAAACATAAATAAATGGAAAAACTAACAGAAAAAATGTTTACTCTAAGAGCATGAAACAGAGCTGCTGAATAATCTGTAGCTTCCATACAACGAAATCTCATTTTATCCAAAATTGCTCCACGGTCTTTCAATTTGATTATTCTTTTTTCAGTTTGACTTATTCTTGGTTTTGGCGGTTTTAAGACAGTACTGTATTGAATATTAGATTCTCCTAATCCAGTCAATTTCTTAAAAAAAAGTTAAAAAAGGTGCAAGTAAGACCTTATTTCATACTACTTTCAATTTTTTGTTTGTTTTGTTCATGGATTTTCTCATTTTTTTATCTTTTAAATAATCACCAATTGCCCACTTCCAATATTCGTTCACTTTTTGCGCTTTCTTCAGTGTTTTATTATCAAGGTAACTGAAAATTTTCTTCACAATATAAATTGGCATTAATTGTATCTAAAAATAAAATATAGTAAATGTTTTTCATTAATTTATAATCAATTAACCCAATCTAAAGAGCCTTTTTTGTTTTTCTTTTTACTTTTCTTCTTTTTCTTTTTCTTATCCTTTTTCTGTTTTTTCTTACCTTTGTCTTTCTTTTTTGGCTTGTTTTTCTTTTCTTTAGGCATACGCTTTTGAACTTCTTTTCTTATTTTGTTTATAGCAATATTCCATTCTTTTTCTAATTCAATTACTTTTTGATTTTTTGGATTTTCATTGTCGTATTTGTTCTGTTCTGTATTTTTTTCGTTTTTATCTTCTTTCATGCGACGATTTTCTAATGACAGCTTCCGAATTTGTTCAATGTACATTTCATTCAAATGTTGATACATTACTCTTATCATTGCACCTCCAGAATATCTAATGAGAGCTTAAAATTCTATTGGTTATTTACATAAAATTAACAAAAAACACTTACTAACAAAAAATCCGATTTGTTCTTTGTCGTCAAGCTCTTCAAACCAATCCAAATCATCATTAATTGCACATTCAAGAATTTTTGGTTCTAACATACGGTCATGGTCGATTGCCATTCTGTCAAAATCAATAGGTGGTTTTGGCCTACATCAAAAATAAATCCAAAAGTAAATAATTCAAAGATTATAAAAAATACTCACGTGCTTATGCAGTAATGGTTAATTTTCCCAGTAACGGAATGAAGTGTAGTGAGAAATAATATTGTAGTACTCACATTTTGAATCCTTTTAATGATATTTCTAATGAATTCAGTTTTATTGTTCCATGACATTCGAAGAAAATATGATAGAACGGAATTACCACGAATTAAATTATGAGCTTTTTGCTTTAATTTACTATCATCTTGTTTGGATTTTTCTCTTGTTGATAGTTTAGTTTTTTTGACCCAATAATTTACATCCTGGAATTCTTGAGCAAGAGAATCGATCATTTTTGAGAGATGTGTTTTATCAGCTGTCAAATTTAACTCAAATTTGGAATTTTTGATGTTGCCCCTAGGTAACTGTTCAACTTATTTTTATTAGCAGTGATAAAATTGGCATCATGATGGTTCCTTGTTCTTGGTTTTAAAGGAAAGTCTTTTTACACTGATGGAAGGAAGAAGGCCGTGATGGAGAAATTTGTTTTTTACTGGTATTTCTGGAGTGAAAAATTACAAGAATTTGTTTTATTACCATGTTGAAATTTTTGTGAAAACTTTAGGAAGTATTAATAGAACAAGAATTCTTTGATAAAGTAAATTTATTGAATAATAGGAATAATACAAAAAAAAATGACTAAATATTACAAATTATCAGTCTTCATTTGTACAAAAAATTAAAGAATTAAAAAGAACATCTGATTCTAATCGCATTTACTTCTTCTCTTCTTTTTTCTGTTCAACAGCCTTTGAAGGCTTTCCAGTCTGAATAATGGGAATGCTCTTGCATTCTTCATTTCCCGCATCAATTCTAGGTGCAGTGATGGTCAGCACTCCATCCGATGACAATTTCGATTCAATTTTGCTAACATCATGTCCTTTAGGCAACACATATTTCCTTACGAAGTGTCTTGAGATATACCCATGCTCGTCTGGCTTCTCTTCATGTTTTCCTTCAATGGTAACTGTATTATCCGAAGCTTTTACAGTAATTTCTTCAGGTTTGAACTGCTGGACATCCAGATTCGCTTGGAATTTATCCTTATCGAAGCTAACAGTAGATCCGACGTCTTGTTGAGAAGCCATTGAACGCCATGGACGTAAATATCCTCCAGGCCATCTCATCAAATTGCGAACTTCTTGAGGCACTAAAGGTGCGATGAGATCTTCAGGTTCCAGGACGGAGCCAAAATGTTGGTCTAGGAGACGAGATGGTCGAGAAAAATCAAATGGGTCGTTCCATAACCACAAAGCCATCTTCGACTAGTTTTCACGCACTTGGATTCGTTGAGAATACTTTGAAATCGCTTTGGTTTGTTTCGATTTGTACTCGCGCTTTGATTATTCAACTTTGACGGCAAAGCACGAGGTGCCGGTATTTATACGAGTCTGCGCAGTTTCGAGAATCGACTTGAATTTTCCAGAAAGTTCGCGCGGGTTTTATAAGCTCATTGAATATTTTCACTTGATGTTTACAAACTTTGGCAATTTAAATCAATAGGTCAGTGAACTATTTATACAGATTTACATAACTTGGCACGGTGAACTCGTTATTAATTTTTATTTTATTTTTTATAGGTTCCACATAATATTCATTAATTCATTAAGTATGTTTTCTTTTCAAGTTTCGAAAAAAGAGTATTTTTAATAATAATTAGTTTGCTTATGTTAACTTGATCTTGGATAAAACAATAAATAAACAGATGACTGATGCTTTTCATTGCCACTTTCGACTATTTTCAAAAAATACCGAAGGTCATCAATTATATGTTAAACAAACATTGAAATGAATCGCTGTTTTTGTGTTTGTCTTGAATGTAGGTAGGATTAAAATGTTTTTAATTGTTCTGTAAATAACTTGCTTTTACAAAGATTAACTTACATATTCAAAGTTTCAACAATAACTTCATACATTTAAATATGGACTCATTATTATCTTATCTAAACAATTTAACCTTTAGAAGTTGCAAAAATACATTGTTTAATAAGTATGCAATAAATTATGTTTTTAACTCATAAAAAAATATTTCATTTAAAGTGACTCAAATTACTTGTCTGATAATTTGGAAAGAAGCCAAATGCTTGAATGTTTTCATCAATAGTTTATCTATTTTTAATTTTTTTGGGTGTGAGAATCAATAAATTAAATGTGTATATTTAGATATACCTGGAGTAGAAGGAACATTCTAGAAATGGAAGAAAATCAATAGCTGTTCGAGAAAAATCGGCAAGGTTCGACGGTTAAAAAGGACATCTTCCTTAAAAAGGACGTTCATAATGTAGTTTGTTGAGAATTTGTTAAAAAAGAAATTTTAATAAAAGAGTTATAAGTAAGGTCATGGTTTTAATCAAATTTTGGGATGTTATTCTTTCTATACTTATAAACGCACCTATAAAAAAAGATAAAACAAATATTAACAGAAATGAATTAACTTGAAATAAGCAGAAAAAATTATTTGAAAAACAGTATTAGTTCCATAAAAAGTAAGGACTAAAGAATAACAGTTCAAATGTCAATTCAAAAAATTAATTTTCTGAGTTGAGAGATCTTTGATTTTTTCCACTTCAAATTGTTATTCTAAAAAAATGGCAAAGTAAAAAATCAGTTTTCAGTTTTATTCTTCCATACCTTTAAAATTTTTTCCAATCAATTTTCTGAAGATCTTGAAGCCTGTTTTCTCCGATTTGCAATTTTTCATGTTAAATATGAAAAATTGATTTTTTTGTGAATTTACTGAAGTTTCCGGAATAAAGTACTAGTTGGTGGCAAAGAATGTTATAACTATAATTTTTGAAAATTTTGACATTTATTATATTAGTTCTTCTAAAAGAATAAAAAATCTGCTCAGAATTTTCCTTTTTATGAAATACTGAAAAATTCACTTTTGAGCCAAATGGGAATCACATGTAAACATTTTCCTACACATTTTTTTTACGATTTTGCATATTGCATATTCTGCATTAGGTTATAAAGTATCATTCAAAATCATACTTTCTGACTAGTTCACCAAATTCAAAAGTAAAGAAATTAGCCTCAGGGACAAAGAACACAAAAGACGTCCAAAAACAACATTTGTTCTAAGTAAATATTGATGTTGTACGTAAGATGATTTAGACTGACTGTCATGCAATTTACCATAAAATTAAGGCAACTTTAGGTTTTAGCATAAAATATATATGTGAGACTTTACTCAACCTCTGTAAGCAAGAGCTGTAAAAATATTTTTTCTTGCTTTGGATACCCCGTAACCAAACAAATGCTCCTCAGACTTTGGACTATCTGAAAGCACAGAATATCTATCTACATGAATCATTGTCTGTGTTTTTCTAATTTATAACTTAATGAGTTCTTTCCGTTTTCTCACAAAAAAATGCGCAGACAGTAAGTTAACGCCTGAAGCAGCTGCCAAAGTTTTCAAAATGCATAATTTTGCGGTCAAGTTTGCTGAGTGGAAAAAATGTTACATAACAAATCATTCGATCGTAAGCAAAATGTCTCAACATTAAAAGAGGATACTCTAAGAAGCAATTTGTATTTTATCCAACTTTTTCCAGAAAGTTTTGCAGCGGCCCTGTATAGTGTTAAACACTTTAATTTTGCTTCAATATTTTCAATAAAAGCATTCTAGTATCTGATTTTTTATGATGACAAATTCATTAGATTCAAGAGACCACATTCTATGAACATTGAGTGTTTATTGCGGTTTTACGTCTAGACATTGAACTAACCTTGCTTACAGTATTCTACATTGTGACCGATAATCCTAGAATTTTCTCGAATGTTTACTATTGAAACTCATTTTGTATATTTTTTGATGTAAAATTTGTATGTCAGACAAATTTAAAGAGTTTTGCTTATACTACATGATTGGTGTGAATTAATTGATAAAAAAATACGTAACCAGTGTGTTATTAATTGACACTTAAATATTCAAATTGTAATGAATTCATTGATTTATTTTTCTTATTATTTGATGTATTCGATAAATCGTTAAATTTTTTAACACTATTGCTACCATCGATTTGATTCTGTTTTTGTAATTAAAAGATTCTAGTGACTGAACGATGAAATTTCAGTTGAACAAATAATAACTGGGGCGTAACTATAGACTATCCAATTTCATTCTGGAATATTCGTGAATAAGCTTATCCCAGCTGAATGTAAGTTGGGCAAGTTTCTTATTCTCTCTGGAATGTTCTAGAGTTTTCTTTTAACGAAATTTACAAAAATATACAATATTTTGAAAGAAAATCCATTTTAGTAAATGCTTCATTAGGATGAACTTTGATCTAATGAAAAATTTTTGTTTCTTTAATGATTTATCAAATTAATAATAAATTATATAATATATTCGTGATTATCATAGAAATTCTTATTTCTAATTATAACACAGCTTTGGAATTCAGTTTATTTATCTCAGCCTATTTTTAGCCTAAGTTTCCATTAAGTGTAAACAATAATATAGTAACAATATTCCATGAACGCTTGGATTTTCTAGTAAAGTAACGTAAATTCTAGAACTTCTGCGCAGACTCATATAAATACCGGCGCGTGTCGGCGCTTGATCAGAGTTGAATTGAAAAAGCGAGACTTCAAAGCGAAGTAAAACAAAGCGACAAATTTTCTAAGCGATTTTAACTAAAAAAACTAGTCAAGAAAATGGCATTGTGGTTGTGGAACGATCCATTCGACTTTTCCCGACCATCTCGTCTTTTAGACCAACAATTTGGTTCTGTCCTAGAACCTGAAGACTTAATCACACCTTTAGTTCCTCAAGAGTTCCGCAATTTGTTGCGACTTCCAGGAGGATACTTAAGGCCATGGAGATCTATGGCTTCTCAACAGGATGTTGGATCGACGGTGAGCTACGATAAGGATAAATTCCAAGCGAATTTGGATGTTCAGCAATTCAAGCCTGAAGAAATCACCGTTAAAGCTTCAGATAATACAATTACTATTGAAGGAAAACATGAGGAGAAACAAGATGAGCATGGGTTAATTTCTAGACATTTTGTAAGGAAGTACGTTTTGCCGAGAGGACATGATATTAATAAAGTCGAATCGAAATTGTCTTCGGATGGAGTGCTGACCATCACTGCGCCTCGAATTGATGCTGGAAAAAAAGAAGGGAAGAGTATTCCTATTGTACAGACAGGAAAACCATCGAAAGCAGTAGAACAGAAGAAGGAAACCAAAGAAGAGAAGAAGTAAAGTCATGATGTTTATCATTGTGCCACCAAAATACTAAGTCAAAATGATTTAATGTTTTTATAGACTGATTAATTTTGTGATATTCTACTTTTGTTTGTAATTTTATTTTACTTTGAAATAAATTGATAAAAATCTCAATATGTAGTTTCACTCATTATCCTAAAAATCCCAGGACTAATTAACATAGATATTCCATTCCATTCCAGAAAAATATATTTCGGAATGTGCACATACTTAAAAATTTAAGTTAGAAAAATCTTCGTGACAGCGAATTTTTCACTTTTTGTGCACAATACGGTTACATATTAGAAAAAAAAAACTAGTTTCAATCTATATCTGTGCATAAAATTTTATCTCAAAACAGTGGAAAATTAATTAATAGATTGTCAGCAATAAATTTCTGCGTCTTATGCTAACATTTCAACTCACATTTTCTCGACACGTCAGATTCACTCATTTTTACAAAATATACCAGTCACATTTGATTAAGCAGCAATTTCCACTAAATGGTATTTCCGCTAAAATTTCTGATAGAAATTTCCACCATTTGTTCATTGAATTTTTGAGCCAAGTACAACTTGTGGGTATGAAACTGAAGGAAATATTCTCCTTATTTTATTCATATATGAAGTTGAGAATTTCCGCCGGTTTCATACCTACTCGTTGTATTATTTACGACATTTTGCAGCCACTTAAAGCAATTCTGAAGATCAACTCTAAGGAAAGTATTTCAGATTCAAATGTTATCAAAAGCATTATTCGATTGAAATAGTTTATTGTCACAATTTACATTTCAACAGTACAATCGAAATAAAATTTATAAAGGAGTACCAACTCTAGAGAAAAAAAAATGTAAGAAAACAGAAACTACAGGAATTAATAATTGTGAAAAAAATATGGTAGATGAAATACAAAGACTATAAAATTAGGATAGATGTTTTAGTAATTTTGTATGGAACTCTACAGTGTGTTTAACTTATTTATCCCCTATTTAGAATATTATTAATTGAATAAATTTTACCTTTACTTATAGATAGGTATAAAGAGGAATTAACTGAGGGATATTTTGAATTAATCATTTTCATCGCAGATATTTGTTCCTATAAAATTACATAAACAACACACAATTCTATAATTACTTCAATGAAGTAAAAAATTAACCTATTTATCCTCAGATAAATATTATTTTTTGAAATAAATCTTTGTAAATATGAGGTAAAAATATAAGTTTTCAAAATAAAATTTCGTCTTCTAAAAGGAGTAAACAAGTCCCTATAAAATGGGGCGTATATCGGGGTTTTGTCGGAGTAGAATTGAACATAAAACGAAGAAATTCAAAGTGTAAACTTTCAAGAATAATGGCGTTGTGTTTATGGAACGATCCTTTTGAATTTACAAGACCAACGTTTCGGTTCTGTCTTAGAACCTGAAGACTTTTTTTCACCATTAGTGCCTCAAGGGCTTCGCAACTTGTTGCGACTACCAGGAGGTTATTTAAGACCATGGAGATCTTTGGCTTCTCAACAAGACATGGGATCTATAATGAGCTCCGATAAAGATAAATTCTAAATGAATTTAGATGTCCAACAGTTCAGACCTGATGAAATCGCCGTTAGAGTTGCAGGTAATATGATTATTATTGAAGGAAAGCATGAAAAAAGACAAGATGAACATGGACTAACCTCAAAACAATTCATAAGAAAGTATATGTTGCCAAAAGGACTTGATATTAATAGAGTTGAATCGAAATTGTCTCTGGATGGTGTGTTAATTATCACTGCACCAAAAATGGATGAATAACAAGAAGAAGGGAAGAATATTCCTATTATGCAAACAGGAAAACCATCGAGAGCTCTCGAGCAAAGAAAAGGAACTATGGACAAGAAGTAAATTTGGAATCGGAAGAAGGCCATTTTCAGTGGATTGGATTTTTGTTACTGTAGTTTTTATATTATGAAATAATTATTCCCAAATTAAGTTCAGTCAATAAATTGTTACAGAAAGCGGTTTATTAATAAATAACACACATACAACAACAATTTTGTTGTCCAAGGCCAAGACCTGCATTGCAAACAACTAAAGTAGTAAAAAAGTAAATTTATCTCGGAGAATCTTAAATAACATACGTGTTTACATTTACTTTTTTAAAGTTAAAAATAGATGAAAATATTTCTACAACAATATTTACTCAAGTCGGTAACTAAAATACATTGTGGAGACAAATAAAAATATTTTCAACAAATATAGACACTTTAGATAAGTAATACTGAAAAAGCTTTTCTTGTCAATTTATTTACAGCCTCAGAAACCATCCAGAAACATCGCATGTTTTTTTACAGAGAAGTGGAAAATTTCAGTGTTATATCATAAAATGGCTATTTATTGTATACTAACGGAAAAATTGATTAAAAAAATTCTGTTAAAAAAATTCTCCCAAACACAATTGGTTGAAAAAACTATATAATTGGCTCTAAATAAAACAAGAAGATCGAAGACAATAACAAGTTATTATGTCTATTTTTTAACATAATTGATAACCTTGTGTTTTGCATTGAAATTCTATTTTTAACTTTGAAATCTGCTGTATGCCAGTGTTTTAAACATAACTGCTAATAAACAATTTGTTTTTAGCTAACTCTTAAATTGGGTTAAATTTAAATGCGGAAAATTTTTGGCAATGGATTATGTTTATCTTATTACTTCTAGGATAGTCCACAAAATGTAGTCACTATAAAACTGAAATTTCCAGATCAAAGAGAAAAAAGTAGTTTTCTATGATCGACTAATAATGCTATTAATTAAAAACATGAAAAAATGATACCTAAATATATCTTATTATAAACTGCCGGAAATGCATCTCAAAATATATGTCGATTGTCTGTACTCCTAATTGTCTATTTGAAGAAAACTATATTATTTGATAATAATAAATAATTAAGAAAAAATTGAAAATGTGTAAAACCTCAATTTTATGATAATTAACAGTGCCAAGATTCACCGAACGCTGCTCTGTATGCGTTTGCGTATCACAAACGCATCGAGAATTTTCTACGTCGTCTACTATAAATACCCATCACTGCGCGCAGTCCCCAAAATATATTAAAATTCCAAAGTGTTTGAATCGTTCGCATAAACAAAAAAAAAGAAAGAAGCAAACATGGCTCTATGGTGGTTGCACGATCCTTTCGACTACTCTCGTCCATCCCGTCTTTTGGATCAACGTTTCGGGACTGTCCTGGATCCTGACGATCTTTTCTCGCCAACAATCCCACGTGAATTCCGGTATTATCTCCGCAGTCCTGCTGGATATCTTCGACCATGGCGTTCAGCATCATCGCAACAAGATGCCGGATCGACAGTAAGCTGCGAAAAAGATAAATTTCAAGCATGTCTCGATGTGCAGCAGTTCAAACCGGAAGAAATAACTGTCAAAGTAAATGAGAATACTGTTACTGTTGAAGGAAAACATGAAGAGAAAGAGGATGAACATGGATTCATTTCTAGACATTTTATAAGAAGGTATGTGTTACCGAAAGGACATGATGTGAATAAAGTCGAGTCGAAGCTGTCTTCGGATGGAGTGTTGACTATCACAGCACCGAAAATTACAGAAGCTATAGAAGAAAAAAGTCGAAGTATTCCGGTTATACAAACAGGTCAACCATCAAAGGCTGTAGAACAAAATAAAGAAGAAAAGAAAGATGAGAATAAGGAAGAGAAAAAGTGAATTCTATCTTATGTCGACTGATTTTTTGTGATATGATTATCGCCTTTAGTATTATCTACTATCTATTTTTGTATTACTCTTTACTGCATTGTTTAGCTTTTCATTAAATTCATAATCTTATAGATTTTTGTCTTTTATTTGAGTAACATGAACTCAAATTAGCTTTAAAGGTACATCCAAGTTAATTTTTGAACACTCTGTAGAAAATACAAAATTATCTAGAATACAGATGTTTGAACTTCCTTTGTTTTCAAAATTGTCAGTATGACATCGGCTCAAAAAATTCTAAATTTTTCGTTTTAATTCAAAATTTCGTAAAAAGTGAATAATGCTTCCTAGAGTATTGACTTACCTTCGTCCTTTTATCACAAAACCTCTCCGGTTTCTTTCATTTCCAAAAAGTACCTCAGTTTCCAATGTTAGTTTCGACAAAGACAAATTCCAAGCAGTTTTGGATTTACAGCAGTTCGATCCTTCAGACATCAATGTTGAGATAAATGAAAGTACTATAACTATTGAAGGACGTAAAGAGGAAAAAGATAAAGCACAAAGATTAGTTTCGAAACATTTTGTCAAGAAATATATTTTACCAAAAGGATACTACGATATGAAAAAACTGAAATCGAAGCTATTTGCTGATGGGTTTCTTATTATTACAGCTCCTAGACATGAAACTGGAGATGATGAATGTCGTAAACAAGTGAATGTTGAAAAAGTAAAAGACAAGTTTAAAACGTGGCAATAAATTGTTTTTTTATTAAATTTTGTGTTGTTATTTTGAAAAGTCCGCTTTGTTGCTTTTTACGCAAACTCGAAATCAATCCCGGCGCGTAATCTTTTCAGAATTCAATGATCGAAGATGGCTCTTTGGTTGTTAAACGACCCTTCGTTTTATTCTCGCCCATCTAGACAAGTAAATCAGCAAGTTGTGGATGTAGACGACATTCTATCTCCTCTTTTAAGTTTGGTGCGTGGTTTTGGAGGACATCATCGCCCATGGCACACTCAGGCTTCGCATAAGGATCAAGGCTCAGCTGTAAAATTTGGCAAAGATCGTTTTGAAGCTAATCTAGACGTTCAACAGTTCAGACCTGAGGAAATTACAGTAAAAGTGTCAGATAATATGATTATTGTTGAAGGCAACCATGAAGAACGAGAAGATGAGCATGGATTCGTTTCTAGACGCTTTGTAAGAAAGTATGTTTTACCTGAAGGACATGACATCAGGCGAGTTGAATCAACATTGTCTTCTGATGGTGTGCTAACTATTATGGCTCCAAAACTTCAAGCATCAAGTGAAGAGCATAGAAGCATTCCGGTGATTCAAACAGGTCAACCTTCAAGACCTGCTGAGAAGGAAGAAAAGAAAGAAGAATAAATAAATGTAACATTATCTTTGTCGAATGCTTCAGTTGTAGAAATAAAACTCTGCATTTGCAAAAAACAGTCTTTATTTTAGTAAAATAAGTGGGTAGCAATTTAATAATGGATCTTCCAAAGACTTGCTTACAATTCAATCTACAGTGAGATTAGTGCCAACCTTGTTGCTCGTGCCAGGCAAAAGCTTCCAAAGTTGCAATTGTTCAGAGACGGAGCTTCAATTTCGAGTCTCTTCAATAGAATTTGTCTTTTTTATCACAGACTGATTACGTTAAAAATATCGGTCGAGCACTAACTTCACATTTGAAATATACTCTGACAAAAACGAAAATATATTTCTGTTATATTTACAATAAAAAATAAATAATATTTACAGGAATGAACCTAAATATCAAGGAGCAAACTGAAAAAACAAAAACCAAAAGAAAAATAGAGCCATTCACCCCCCCAAAGCTTTTATGCGTCTGTCTGTGCCTTGGCTTTTCTATGATCGTAATTAACCAATCTTTGCCCAACTAAATATTTATCGTTTTTAATATGCTCGTATAATTTTTTAAATTGTCTAACTTGTAAAACTATCACCACACCCACGACACAAAGAAGAAGAAGAAAAGGATAAAGCCTTCTTGCAATCAGATTCCTCATTTGCAAACTGCTTACAAATATCGGTACAATTGAATAGGCTAAAACATAAGGTATAGCTAATGCTAAGCCAAAACTAACAATAACTGGTGCAGCTAATTGTTTAAATATAAAGCTCAAGTGCATATCTCTAATTCCATCTCTGTACGCTCTTTCAATTGCTGCTCGTAAGAACCAATCTGGCCCCATCATTGTTACAGCACAAGCGATTTTCGTATACAAAACACCTAAAGCCCAATCTTGCCAAATAAACAAAATAGGTGTTTGATGGATAGGAACACGCAATGGTACAATAACTACTAATTCCAGAAGCAATCCAAAAAGTAAAGGAATAACACCCAGAAGTATCGTGCTGGCGACTAACGTCTTCAAACCCAAAATACACCACTGCTTTAGTCTTGAAATCATAGCAGCACGTCCTTGTGGCAACCAACTCATTATTAAAGTCACAGCTCTTGCTGACAGCCAACATAAGTAAAGACCACAAGCTGCTGTGTATAATTCATGAACTTTAACCTCGGTTTGCGCGGCAGTGGCGGAAATTTGTGGCCCTGGCGGTGGTGCTCCTACCAACCACAATGCCATTACGCGACGGCCTAACCAAACTGGAAGAGTGAGCGCTGTGAGGCTAAAAGCCACCAGCGAGATACATACGAAGACAAGAAGACCCACTAATCGGGCCACAAAGAAGGATGGACGTTCGTAAGGCTGGAAACCTACAAAACAGTTACAGTCTGTTTTGGCAACTTATAAAAACTTACCTGAAGGAGGTTCCATCATAAGCAAAGCTTGATGGGCAGCTCCTAAACCCGCTCCTGGTTCTGGTGGATTTATAATTGCTTGTCCGTTTTCATTAGCATCGTCTCCTTGTTGTCCATCTTCATTACCAAGCAAATACGAATGAATATTCAAAATCCATGCAACTGCTCGACACCAATTTCTAACTAAACCTTTCAGCCAAATCCTTGTATGGGATTGTTCCAACAACGCTGGTAATATGACTTGCAAAAGTAGTAATTCTAAAGACAATTCGTTGACTTGCGTTTCGCTATTAAGTGAAACAGTATAAGGCAGAAAACTCGGTAAAAGAAGCTTTAGAATTCTGATAGGTAGCCATAACATTAAAAGAACAACACTTCCAAAAATAACAGCAGAAATTAGTAACTTTCTAATGTGTTCCAATATAGGTAAATGGATCATTTCTTGAATTGGACTAAAATCAGGATCGTTAAAATTGCGTAAAAACCAAAGTACTCCTGGTCTAAGAATCTCGCGAAGAAGAAGAACGAATGAAGCGAAATAGTAAACGTAGACCATTCCTATTAACCAATGTATAAAAATGGAAGTTCCAGGAGCAGCGCTAAAGCTATTCTCTCTATCTTTAAGGGTAGCATCAAACATGGCTAAAGAGCAGATGTCTAACCACCAGCCGCAAACTAATGGTAAAATTCCAATTTCAACAACGGATAGCATTGATACTTTAACAACCACATAGCAAAGTCCCAATACTCTTTTAGCCTTATAAAAGCCTAAAACTCCAGCAACTCGATGGAAAAAAACAAAGAACAAACCAACAGTGCAATATCCAACTAAAGTTGTCAATAATCCTTCAAAATGACTTGCCGATGCAGTTTCTCTCATATTAATCAATGACAAAGTCATTAAACCCATATGGTATGGAGAATACGCAAAGATAAGAATGAAAAGAGTATTTAAAGAAATCACCCAAAAAACATGTTCTAAGAACATAAGAGAACCATCCAAACCTAGAAGTCTTTCCCATGTAATTTCTTCTGCTGCTCGATCCCATTCCATCGGAATCCAATTATTATCTTCGCCTCCATTCGCTTCATTTTCATCTTGTGCTTCAATTTGATTTTCTTGAGGTTGCATTACTCTCTCTTGTTCTTGAACATTCTCTTCTAAATTCTCTCCTTCTTCAGGGATGTTATTATTTAAAATAGGAGCTGGAGCATCTTCGGCGGGAATTCCAGCATTGTCTCTTTGCAACCAATCCGGACCTCCGCCATGTAAAATTTGTTCCCTTAGCCAAACCAAACCAGCGAATGCAAATAGTGTACATGTTACAACAAAACATCCTTGAAAGATATCGGAAGCCAAATTTTCCATGGAAAGCAATTCGAATGGTAGAGTTAGAATAGCATCGACAGTTCCAGCGAATAACGCTCGATAGATGCGGCAAGCGGTCAATGGCACAATTCCTAGCCATGCTATGGCGACCAAAGTGTAATGCAGCCAATATTTAATAGCTGTTCCGATGGATGATAGAAGACCTGCAGCCAAGTCTTTTACGGGTAAACGTCTGGGCATGTCTGGCGAATAAATGGGGGTGAATGAGAAACGATAACTGCATAATTCGCAGTATTCCTTTCGGGAATAACGCATCCATTGCATTAAACATTCTTGATGAATCCATTTAATACTTCCGGTGCATATGCAAGGATGGAATAATGGACGTTCAGGGGCGCCCTCTGATCGACAAACGCGACAAATGTCTGCACTGGATAATTCTGAATCCATCATTACTCTGAAAAAAAAAAAAGAAAAAATAAATTATGACTGGAAGCGAAAAGTGAAAGGAACAACTAATAAAATAAAGGATTATAATTTTACCATGTACGGAGCTGTAGATGAAAGTAATCTATTTGAAAGTTTCACAAAACCATACACTTTTTTTCAAGTTGCAGTTTGTGGGTAAACTGACATAACGTGACAGTTTATAAATTTCATAGTCGTTACAACCATTAATAACTACAAACCCCAATATTTTTGTTTTTCACTAACATAAAAATAGTTTCGAATGTTTGTGCCGCCTATTTTTAAATCGAATATTTAACGTTGGGAATTGTTCCAGAGAATAAATGACTCACTTGAGAGTTGCAAAGTTCTATTTAGGACTAAATAGCAGTAAACAGAATTTTCTAGTAACCTTTTCAATTATCGTAACTTGGAGTAATGTGTTCTTATCAAGTCACACATTTATTTCACAATTTGTTTAACAAATTTAAAACGTTTTTACGAGATTAAATCAATTACTGCATATAACCGACCTGTATTTGAAAACCATTAAGGCTAATTATTTATAATTATTTGTTTAGTAAGAATTTTATTCTAAGCGACTTTTTATCTTGTTTTTGCCTGAGGATAACGTTGGGAGAAAAACAATAACCAGATTTAAGAGACGTAATAAAGAACAATTAATAAAATATTACCAGGTGTTACCTTGTGGAAATTTTACTTGAATCTTGCAGCCATACTATGTCCAATATTACCAAGTTAGAAAAACATTAATTTAGAATAAATTCACTTGTAAATTCACAAAAAACTGTGATTTTTAATAAAATTTAGATAATTTGTTTTAGGACGAACTAAACTTTTTGACGTAACTTGCGAACAACTGACAATGCTGACATTTCGTCATGTGCAAGTACCAACTGTTAGTTGTGCGCAGCAAAAATCCACTAGCTGCTACATTTGAATTCAAGATTTTAATTCGATTTATTAATTATATTTTTATCTTACAGTTGATTATATATGATAGATAAATTTTCTGCAATTAATTCTTATAATAATTATTAATATCTTCATTAGATTATCAAAACTCAACGTTGCTTTATCCACTTCCTATATAACCTCAATTCTGTTAAATGTCAACAGTAAAAGTTTGGCGCCAAGAAATGTGTTGTATTTATGTAATTACTGAAAACTTTTACTTATAATTAATGAAAAATTACTGAGAATAATAAAAGAGACTGCAGTTATGTCATCAGAATTATCGAACTGTGATGAAAGTGCCTCTTTGTGTAAGTCTGTTGATAAAACACAAATACCACAACAAAGCAAATCAAAATCCAAACAATCAAAAAGAAAATCTCAGAATGCAATTCCTAACGATTCACCGGTGAAAAATGGTTGTTCAAAAGCAAATGATGAGAAAGAAAATGAAGACACACCCACAAAGATTAACGCTTTTCAATTTATGATGAACAGTAGACACAAAAGCATAGGTCGGAATTCACCTGGCCGAGAATTAGATTTTAATGATTCTTTAGATTCTGCTTTACATAAAAAAGAGTTGAATGAAAGGAAAAAATTACTTGAAAGTTGGGCTGAGCAAAAAAGTGCAAAGCGCAGGAGAGATTATGAAGGAATTGGGAATATGATTGAGCTTAAATTAGAAAAAAGGAAAAGAAGGTTGAAAAAAATGTTGGATGTAGAATATCAAAGCGACGATGAGTTTATAACTAAAAGGAAAAAACGTGCAGTGGCTAAAATAGACAGTGAAAGCGACAGCGAACACGATGGGGTAAATGAAACAACACAAAAAGAAGAAAACAGTTTTACTAGTAAGAAAGAAAAAACTAAAAAGTCTACACCAAAAGTGAGAAGATCTTCCAAATTTAAATTAAAATGTTCCTTGAACGAAAATGAATATAAAGAAATTGATGTTGAAGAGTCAAGCTCTGATAACAAAATCATTGAAGTAAATAATGAAGTTGAAAAAATAGATGATACTGAAGGAAGGCGAGTTTTAAGAACCAGAAAGCCAAAAATGTACGACGATTTTGTTTTCTTTGACGATGATTTGTTTGAAGAGACAAGGACGAAGAAAAAAGTTAAAATGGCTCCAGTGTTTTTGAAGGCTGTTCCTAAACCCAAAATAGATCCACAAGAAGTTGAAGCAAAAAGACAATTTCTCATGAGTGGCATTCCGTCTTCTTTGAAAAAAGAAATGGAAAAGCAGCAAGGGTATTTTTCTTAATAGTTGATATGTACTCAAATATTGTATTGATTTTTCAGTAATCAAGAAGTTGACTTTGATGTTTTCCCTTTGTTAAGTCATGTACAACAAAAATCTCCCGAAAATTCTTTTTGGAATTTACCGAAAGTTGAATTGAGTTGGAGAAGTGAGGAATGTGAAAAAATAGAAATGATTGATTTTTCTGATGTTTTATTAGATAAAGAACAGCCAAATGAGGTTCAATTTGAAGATATTAAACAAAATAAAATTCAAAATTACAAAAAAATTATTAAAGAAATCAAATCTCAACACCCTAATTATCCAGTATATAAAGTTTTTAATTCATTGTGGAATAAAAACTATAGACTAATTGAGAATCCAGATGATAAAAAAGATCAAAAAGTAACAATAAAACGTCGAGGTCGACCAAAAAAGTCATTGGAAAAAAATTCTCCACCGAAAAAAACTTTAATTAAAAATGAGGAGACTGTCTATGCTATGTGGACTGAAAAATATAAGCCCAAATCTTCCTCAGATATTATAGGAAATTACAACAGCGTTTCTTCTCTTAAAGAATGGCTAACTAATTGGCTGAAAGATCCTAACAATAAAAAAAAAAGAAACGATAGTGATTCGGATTTTGATATCGACAATAGTAATAGCAATAGTCGTGAAAGCACAAAATCATTTGGCAATACTGTACTTTTGAAAGGCCCCACAGGTTGTGGCAAAACTGCTGCTGTTTACGCTGTCTGTAATGAACTCGGTCTTAGTGTCCTGGAAGTAAACGCATCTACTAAAAGAAGTGGTAAGAACTAAACATTTATTTCATATGACTACAAGAATATTTATTCTTTCATTTTAGGTAAACGTTTATTGCAAGAGCTTCAAGAAGCGACTCAGTCTCATCAAGTTTGCAAAACCGATAATGTTTTCACATTAATGAAAGAAAAGCAAGTCAAAAGTTCAAACTTGAAGATTTGTGTGCTTCTTGTTGAAGACGTAGATATAGTTTTTGAACAAGATGATGGTTTTAGTGCTGCTCTTTCGCAGATAATAACTACAAGTAAACGTCCAATCATACTCACGACTACTGATGAGCCTAGTAGTAGTGTACAAAAAGTTATAAATGATTGTAAAATAATCAAATTTTCAAAATTAACATCGATTTTGTCGATTTGGTTACAAATTGTTTGTTTAATAGAAGGACTTTATTTGGATACTAAATCATTAGTTGATATTTTGAATTATAATCGAGGCGACATTCGGCGGACTTTATTGCAGTTACAACTTTATGTTAATTCTGGTGGACAGCGAAAAAAGATGGAAAAGAAAAACGAAACGATTCAAGTTTTTGATGGAGAGTTATTAATGGATGATGATTCGAATTTATCGGATTCTAAACTTGAAGATTTAAATGAATCTAAAGACTGTATAAGAATAAATTACGATTGTCTTGATAGCTGCCAACTTATTAAAAATTACAAGTTATTCAGTTTACCACTTTGTAATAATTTAGAAGTAATTTGGTGGAATTGGGCATCTATTTTGAGTTTGCCTAATTTTTCAAACCGCAGATTAGATTATTCGTCTAAACGTTCTAATTCTGATGAGGGAAACAAGACTGATAAAAAACAATTGAAGCTGTTATCAGAGTGTTATGATTCTTTGGCTGTATCTGATATATTTTCCAACCAAAATGTGTTTCATGAAAGTTTAGAACGAAAATGGCGGAGAAAGACTAAAGACAATTTAGTTTTAGACGAAAGTATGGCTAGTTATAAAGATGAAGAAATAAGTAATGAATTGATTAAAACGTTACTAAGCGGACGTATTAACATCTACAAAGAAAGATACTCCAATCAAAGCATAGAATTAAATATGTCAGTTCCAAATATAGAGGAGGACAGGTAATAATTAAAATAAAAGAAATGATTAAGAATTGTTTGATTTTTTTTATAGATGGCGCTCTAAACAGTATTCTTGTGAAGATACCTTTCAGAATGCAATACAATCGTATAGTCTTTTAGACAGGAAAGCACTAGCTTTGGATTATATGCCTTGCTTACGTAGTATAGCAAGATTTGAGCAAATTCGGGCAACAAATAATGCAAAAAGAGGCAATAGATTTTATAATTATTTAAGAAGTTTGGGTGTTCATACTAGCGAGGCTACTTATAAAAGTGCTTGTAATGTTTTTCCTATTTGGGACTAGGGAAAAAAATTAAACGAAATTTTTGTAAAGCATGCTTATGAATATTGTGGTCTGCCAATTTTTTTAGGTTCTGTATATAAGATTTTATTCGAAGAATAATTATGTAAGAATTTTTAAATTAAATATACATTTTAATAAGTACTTTTCGTTTTTATTGAAAATTTAGTAAAAATCAAGCACGTATTTATTATTTTTTTTCTTTGACAAAGAAATATTGCTAAGACACTATTAGAGTTATTAGTGTGCTGAGCACTCTAGGAACTAGAGCACACAGACTAGTGATTAATTTCTTTCGCGCGTTTACATGATAATTAAACTCATATTTATGGATTTTTTTTATTGGTTTTGATAAGAAATTTCCTTTTTTATTCATAGATGTTGAGAAATTATTTATTTTTGCAAATTTGCCAAACACATACGAAAAATTCTACAAAGTTATTTTGAATTAGGAAGAGCTTGTGTTTTAACAAGCATGTAATCAGATTAGACAGTTATTACATCAAGTACAATGTTTCATTGTAGATAAAATAAATACATATGTGACAATGAGAATTTGTTTCACATCGGAGCACTTATGTGTAAAATTTAAGCCCAAATCACACTATACCTTTGGCAACAAGCCAAATCTTTCTTGTTATTTCCCCCATCGTATGAGCAAATAATGAGGATGGTATAGTATTCAGTATTCCCGTGATAAGATAATCATCAGCAATACCATCGTACAATAGTGTAAATCCATTAATAAAGCAGCTTTATCGTCCAGTGCAGCGTCCATATCGAAAATTTCTCATCAGTGCGACATAACAACGAGCTTAGCGTTAACAATTGCTAATTTATAAACAAACAATTTCATCGAAATTGCCAATATTAAGCTCCGCTTCAAACCCACGTAATTTTCCATCCATCTGTCGCAAGGAAGCGTAATTCCAAATCAGAAAGCCTGATTGAAATTTAAATTCGATTGGCATATGCGTATGGGAGATGTTTTTACCCTTACTGATAACTTATCGATTTTTACGTAGGGGCGGACCGATTGAATTACACGGGTAAAAGATTTATTCAATTTTATTCAAACCGCGTACGTTTATTTGGCGAATTTGCATGGAAGAAAAAATTAAAACCATTTGGGGAGATAATCGACGAAGAGAGAAAGACTTTTTTTCTACACGGAAAATATTTACAAGGGGGAAACGACAGTTCAGAAGGTGCGACTTTCCTAAGGGACAAACCATTAACGCTAACAAATTAATTACCAGACGTCGGAATTTAGTTCGGTTTCTGGAAATGTTAAGGTTCAGTCAACAGGGGATTTAACTTGGAAGAGGGTTAGATTTTTATTCAGTTTTCACTTTTTTTTTCGAACGAGGGAAGTTAATAAAGGTTTATAAACGGACGGATTTAAATTGAAAATCCTACAAACGAGAGGATTATAAAAACTGTAGGATAAATTCCGTGAAAAATTTGGCGAGGATGATTTTTCACAAATGGGGTTGGATTATCCTGCAAAAATTATGATTAAAAGGACGCTGACCTGACCTGACCCAAAAGTGTGTTTTTTCAAACTGTCTTTACTAAAATAAACCAACTAATGATTGTTAAATTAATTAAATATTACTACTTGTTTCCGCATGTAGTTACTTTTCCTGCTTTTTTCACATCCTGTTTTTTTTCAAACTTATATATTCCTGTTTTGGGTACAATGAGTTTAGAACAATGTCAAATCATATTGCTTTTTTTGTAATTTTAGCTTTGAACTTTTTCTTAGCTCTGTCTTCAGATATAAAAGTAAGTTATTTTGAAATTTAATTTATTTTATATAATTTGATCAATAACTCTTGTAGCCGGGTCCTCCAGGTCCTGTGAAAATCTACAAAATCACTGAATGCGATCCTCCTGTAAACTTCGTTAAATTCAAAGCAGAAATAATCGAAGAACCTAACGGTAGCGACAGTTTAAAATGTTCATTAAATCTCGCTTATCCAATCGATGCTGATGTCACTGTAATTTCCTTTTCTTTTCTCTAACTCTAAATATAAAAACAAATTTCAGACAACGATTAAAGCAGTGAGATACGATTCAGAAACAAAACAATGGATCGATGATGGTTATAATTTTGAAGATAAACCTTTGTTACCTTTTCTAAATCAACTCATTCCAAATATTTTCAATAACTTCAAATCAAAAGTTGTACCGAAAATGGAAGATCCTGATGCTATAGCAGCTGTAATTGAGTTTGATATATTTTTCTATTTGAATATTTTGTTGTTTTCTAGAATGAATATCAAATTGAACATTTCACGGCGTCACATACGGATGTGACTGTTTCTGTTGTTTATGGACTATTTGATTCTCAAGTGGAAATAACTCAGCAAGATGAGAAGATTTTGTGTATGAAAGTGCAACTGGAATTTTTCCCGCCGGTGCCTACTGCACCAGAATTGGGGAAATAATAAATAAACCACACAGTTTTAGTTATTTCAATGTATTAAATAAAATTAGATAAATGGAAATTTTTTTCTTTGAACTTATGTGTTCAACCTGTTCTCCGACTTCTTCTGAGTAAATGTCACAAATTGCAAACTCTCAAAGACAAACTTGCTATATTCGTCAAACACATAAAAAGTGAAAAGCAAAAAGTGTTGTAAGCTGTTAGCGTTGACTATGTGGACATAGGACCGACTTGGAAAGTTGTCGGCCAACAAAAGGACATAAATATTTAAGAGGACCGCAGTTTAGAGAAGCACGTCGAGTCTGACCTAGGTAATTTGTTGATCTCAAGAGAGAAGTGAAATACACTGCAGTAGTGACGATGCAGATGCACTCGAAGAAGAGGAAATGTCTGTGGAACCTTTAAAGAACGGATATTGTGCACGAGTCAAAAGCTTCATTGGGATTTACTGCTGAGAGGTAGTCAAGAATGGATTGGCAATATCCAAAGCGAACCTCGAGAGAGTTGAATGATACAAAGCTGTTAATTTTACCAATATAAGAACAATTATTAGCTTACGTTCCATGAAATACACTTATCTTCGGATTAGATTGTTTCCTTTTGTATTATATCGACTTTAGTTTCGAATTATAAAAAAAGAAAAGATTTTCAGAAGTAAATTAACTTGTTTTATGTATTTGTATCGTTTGTTTGTGAAGAGAATAAACAAACGAAAAAAGTCAAGAAATATTTGTTTGGCGATTGAGATAAATTGAGAAATAAATAAGGCGTTTCTGTTTTTATTGATAAGAATTGATAGACAGAAGAAATATTTATGGAGAGTGAGTAAATATAAAAACCTGACTTTTTTCAGATAATTGTGTGAAAACATGTTAAAAGTTTACTTTGTCTTTGAGAGTAACAAAGAAGAAAGTGATACTCTAATAAAATTATTATTGAAAAAATATATTTTTTGGATAATAGGGTAATGTCCTAAAAAATTTAATGATAATGCTTTTAGTCTGGATTACTAAAATTATTTTTTTATTCTGAAAAAAACTTGATTTGAAATAACACTTGCTTAAAAGCCGATTTCAACTAGTTTTGTAAAAAGCAGTTTTACTGTGTTGAGTGGGTTTTAGCGGCTATAAAATTGTTTATTTGTCGGTTGTGAAAAAATGGAAACACAACTGCATTTGAAACGTTTACTTTTTGTAGGTATGCAGTTAGGGAATGAAAGTTTTTGCGACAAATTAGCAACTTACAATGCGCGAGTACACAGACTCTATAAATACTTCTTGAAAAACAATTACGTATACCGTATTCATACGCTATTTATTCTTAAGAATACAAACACATTTGAGTTCAAGATAGACGTAGATTTGAAGCTCTTAAAATAATCAAAAATCAGCTTGACTTTTGTTTGAATTATAATCTGCAGAATCTTTTGTTTTATTTTTCAAACTTGGATAATCTGGCAACTTTTTTTGGAAAATATGCGTGATTTTAAAGTATAAATCACATCAAAATTATTTCAAAATTTTGTTATATTTAAGAATAGATTGAAGATTTTTGGAATCAGTAATTCAATCAATAATTTGTAAATGGAAACATAAAATTTTTATTTCAAGTAATTGAAAAACGTAATTAATTTTTTGTAAAATGCAGTCTGACGATTAATATCTGTGAAATTTATGGTGGATGCGCCGGGAATATGCTTATTTTTATAACAGTAAATATATACATATAGGTATTAAAAGAAAAACTTCAGTTTTTTCAATTTGAAACTGTTAATTTGTGACTGAACAATTTTTTAATGATTTTGATTGATATTTCATTTCATGTCATATCAAAAACAAATTCTTGAAAAGCAAGATAGAATCGAAATTCATTAGTACATGTGCTCATAAGACATAGTTACTAAGCACTGAAAAGCAAGGTTCAGTATAAAGTCTATTGATATCAAAGGAAAGAAATTTGTTCCAGGTTTTAATTCAATTTTCGCAATCAACATAAAAAATATCGTATGATATTCAAGCATAATCCAGTCTTTCTAGCACTTGCAACATTGAGGAGCTCTCGGCAAGCCTCGTGTCCTTAAACCTGCACGTGCTAGAAAGACTCTATTATGCTCTTATATCATAATATACTATTAATACTATGTATAAAATTAAAATCTCCAACAAAGCGTAATTTTCAATTTCACATCCAAATTGATATCTCAATAATTTTATAAAAAAATTAGTGTAGATTTTTATTTTTTTAATAATGAAATTCTAGCGTTTTTATTTTAATTATTATTGTCTCCAACAAATATGAAGCATGTAAAATATTTAATATAGACGTATTTATGTTTGTCATTAAATAACTAAACTAAACCGTATGCAACATTTTTAATGAAAAACATGAAACTTTCATAAAACCATAAAGGTTTGACAAAATCGATGTTGTCATTAAATTTGGAAATCTAAGAGCATAATATTCAACTTTATCTATTCTAACAGTAATTTATGGCATCGTTATACCGTTAAAGAAATTCTCTGACAGTCCCTTCTAAAGTAAATAATTTTAATTAAAACCTTGGTTGAAATATGATTCCAAAATTTTCACAGCTGGGTCTCGACTTGAATAGCTTTATTATATTAAAAGAAAAAAGTAAAAAAAAGGAGACTATGTTTCAAATAAAACACGACTTATTAATAATTTATTTATATTTTGGTGATTGCTTACAATATAAAGTGCAGATCTCTATCTACTTACAACTTCTACATGATTATCATATTTATTTATGTACAAACGTTTTAGAGATGCGATCTAAAATACAATAAGTCATCTCTAATGTGGCAGTTGGTATCATCCAAATCCATACTACATTCATATCAAAATAACAATAAAAATAATCAAATAAAAACACATGAAAATATTTTCGAATCATCGGTATTTTGAAGTTGTTTATGTACAAAACCGTCAACGTTATTTCAGCCACCAAATAATCGTTTAGTAATTATTCTAAATCACTGACGATCTATTCAGTCCCAGTCGTAATCCGCTTTATTATTACAATAAGTATATTACAATATTACTCACGGGCATTACCCGGTTTGTGTACACTCGACCACACGAAAAAGAGTGTACTTAAAACTTTTTACAACCAAATTATAGTATATACATAGTATTTAACAGTTTTTAAAATCATCTATCGGACATAAACTACATGATTCGTTCCAACTTTATACATAAAACACAGTCCTCTAACGTTACTCCAAGTTTTTATGGAATCGTTTTCATTCAACAACGCAAAAACTTTTTTCTTTTGTTAAATCTAAGGAAATGTGTCAAGTCTTTTGTGTTTTAGTTTAAAATCGTTTCGTATAATGAGTAAAGTGTTCAGTTTTTTATTCTTTTCACTTTCCGGATTTCGTCTGAAAAATTTATCGTCCGTTTGTATTACCAACTGAATGACGCGTTATCTCGACTAAATTTTGTATGCAATTACATTAATGCGAACCAAGGCAGATAGCGGAATTCCTAATTGCTACACATACAGATTATTCATATGTTAATGCGAAATTACACTGTTTAGCTTATGAATGTTTGGATATGTGGAAGGGTTAATATTTGGTTTATTCTTAAGAGGCTAGTTTGGACTACTGGACAACCAACAACTTAATTACTTTGCTAATGTTTGCTCTTTCGACCAACTTGTATGACCCAATTACCATTCCTAGATTATCTTGTTAATGCCACTGAATCGCAAATTGCACAAATAGCTTCACAATGGCCGAAATTTCTTTCCAATCCCACATTACTAGCATTTAAGACATTAGATCACTTGGCTTAAAATCTTAAAGTTATTAGACACATATAATTGAGCCTTTATAGATTTGAATTTTAATGTTGAGGTAAAGATTTCAAAAAGTGGAAAAGTGACTGTAAGAGTAATGATTGTATTGTCCGCAATATCCTTGGCGCCACCACTGTCGTAAATCTTGTTGTGTAATATCCATCAACTTTAAACCTCGAAGTCCACAAAGTGTTGAAATTTCGGTTTTGCTTTATCTCATTTTTCAGTTTTTTGTAAGAAATCCTGTAATTTTTCACATTGTGAGTTTTAGAGCAATAACTTAACGGATTAAAAGTTCCTATGTTTCGAGTGTATCGGTGTTTCGAGCGGTCAGTGACAAAGTAATAACATTATGTTGTAGCGCGCCAACTTTCTATCTAACTTTTCATTGAAAAATCGTCATCAAATATTTATGGGACGCTTCCGTCTTGTGTAATTTTGGATAATGATAAATAATTGAAAACATATTGAAATTTGTCTTGTGAGAAATGTTACAAAAGAAAGTAGACGACGAAAAGTATAATATCTAATTAAGTGAGTGCGTTTTTAGCAAGGATAAATCGTTTTTTAGGAGGGAGGATTGGGAATGAACTGTCGGGTTGGAATTTTCTTGCTGAAACAATATAAAAAACGAGCACTTTCGTAAGGTATATTAAAAACGGGCAAAATACCACAAGTGTTTTTTTAAGCGCCATAATTTTAAAATAATTTTTCTGGTGAAGTAAAAATCTGTTCGCCAATGCTATTTTTGTTATCCTAAAACAATAAAATAATTCAACAGAACTCTTTGTTTAATAAAAATGTTTGCCATTAAATAAAAGCGATAATTATCAGAAATTCAAAATTCAAATAAAGTAAATATTCCAATGTTTGTTGAATTTTTTTTGTAATAAAGTTTTCAATGAAAATGATCACAATAAAATAGATATTTGAAATATTAAATTATCAAAAATGGTGAATGCGGTTTTATTGAAACCGAATAACTATCATTATGTTTTTTAACACAATTTTTATTATGAAAAATATTAATTACACAGATAGTTGTTTTTGCTGAAGTTATTATGAACAGATCAGAATTTTAGAATCACCCTTTTTTCTTAAGATGTAAAAAATCATCTGGATCTCACTATACATGTAAATTATCTTTTCCCTTGCCTGTTACATATTCAAACAATAGCTACATCTCATTCTCTCTTATCAGAATACGTATTCAGGAACACAATAAAGGGTAGTAGCTGAACTATAAATTTCCAATGGAACTTGTAACGCTTGCATATGACAACACGGCTATGAAAGATTGAGAGATTTTAAAGTTTAAATAGTCCTGAGCGATGGTATAATGGCAAATTCGAAACTAGGTCGATAGAGACCGAAATGAGCATGTAGATTAAATTCAAGCATATAGTGTGAATTTTTAATTTGCCAATATTTTAAATAGAATATTCCTATTATGTTAATAATTTCCATTGAAATTCAAAATGATTATAAATATGCCAATCATTTGATAAAAAGAAATAGAAAAGAAATAGAAATCGGTTTCCCAGCTTTCCAAAGATCTTATTTTATGATAGTACAACAAAACATAAATTTACGATCGGCAAAAATTGAATAAACTCATTTTGTAGTTTAATAGATTTTTGCTATAAAACTAAAATCTATTGAATATTTAATAGAATTCCTTTCTTCCAATGGGTAATGCTATTGAAATATTGAGAATTTTGTTGAATGGAAATTTTGCAAGCCATTGACTCAATAACTTTCAGAATCTTAAATTCCATTGTCAGTCACTTTCCATTTTCTCTGTTTCTGTTTAATTGGATGCTGAAACTTGAAACACAATCTGAAAATTTGATATTCATCAAAATTATATTGAATCGAGCGTGGTAAAAAACCCACTGTTTTGACACAAATACGTAAACATCTGAAAATGTATTTCCTGTTTTGCATGAATGATTTTTCGTTGAAAACAGTCCAACGGAAATAAATGACGGTATAGCGTCCTTGACCTTGAATGATAATTTACAGGCTTCACCATGTATTGACGATTCGCTTCGTCTACACTACGGATGTTAATTTTATTTACGTGTCAGACGAGGGTCTAAACTTCGTTAATACTCCTGTGAAAATAATTTCCAAGTAGTGAAAGGTTTATAAACATAAATCCCATAGTCCATAAACATATTTCTCTTGGAATCGAATTATGTGAAGTTCGCCGTTCGGATACGCTTAAAATATTCCACTTAACGATTTTAAAATAATTTCCCTTAGGAATTTAATTTGCCTTTAAAATCAGAAGTTTGATTTAAGTTTGTTTGATGGTTACGAACGGAGTAAAAATTCTAATTTCATTATAAACTTTAAATAAACTCAACCGAAACGAAACAAAAATGAAAGAAAGATGTGATGGTTTCATTCTTGTATGAAGTTTTCAAATTACACATTAGCGTGTTTGAAATTTGAACGATCCATAAAAACTGAGCAACGCTGCTTTCAAACCACTTTCGAGAAAATATTTCAACGTTGGCATGAAATTATCACAAGAAATTTTTGAATTATAAACTATTATATCACCTATAGATCAAACATCTGAAGCAACAAAATTCATGTCACTTGCTAAACAAAGTAGCTCTAGGAAACATAAACAGCAGCTTATTGTTTATTTATAATGATCTCGAAAACTATGTAAAGAACGGCACTGATAAATCCTCTAAGAACGTCACATAATAATTTAACTCAACTATTGCACTAGGTCACACTTTGGCACAGATTATTTAAGGTTTCTGGTGACTTGATGAGAGAATATCAGAGGTGGTTTAGACGATTGTCAGTTGTTACTCACCCGTGGCAATCTCACTAAGAAAACGGAGAGATCGTAAAGTGAAGAAGTTATTGTCGACAAAAATTTAAATATTGAATAATTAATATAAATATTTGAATTTTCAAAAAACAAAGCTTTTTTTAAAGTTATTTTCAAAATTGAATATAATTACCACGCTACTGACAACAATGGGTTTCGATTTTCAATGTTTGTGTATACCTCAAAGACCACAATAAATATTTATCGCGAATTTGCATCTACTATTAAATTTGGGTGAGTAACAATTAATTTTTGATCTGTAATTGGCTTGTAATGGTAAATTGCTCATATTCGAGACGTTTATGATTTTAAACAGTTGCAATGAGATGAAGAATGAAGGTTTGATTTGTCAAAGGTTGAACGCATTGTCTGGAAGGGGACGATTACTGTTGTTTGAAAACGCCTCCGTTAATATCCAATCTTCTTATTGCTTAAGCATAGTTAAGAGTGTACACCGTTCCGCAACTGGTTTGTAAAGTCACCACGGAAACCCGTCTGGAATCACTGAAAGGCACCGATAGATAATAAGTGAGCGTAGGGACGGACGAGCCGACAGACAGTTGACCTCATACGGTCGTTTCCCGATCAACATGTATATATTCCACGGGTGGAGCTTTATGTCAAGAATTTAAACTGTTATCGAGCAATCTCGGTCCAGTGAGGAGTTTCTTCTTTGCTAGACGTCTCCTGCGCCTAGCTCGTAGCCGGTGCAGCGTGAGACACATAAGAAGAAGTAGCGACGACAAAACAGCTGCAGCCGCCGCTAAAGCCGCTCCTGGTAAAGAAGTAAGCAATTTGGAGGCAGCACCGCACTGTGATTCCGATTCATCCCATCCCGACGGACAGTGATTCTTACCATCACACCACAAACTGGCGCCGATACAAGCATCCAATTCAGGGCATTTGTGCGGACATTCCATTTCTGTTTCGTTGGCGCTGGTGTTGACCGGAACTTGTAGTTGCTGAAGAAGTGAGGAGCGCGAGCGGGAGATTTCTAACCAGCTGAAAGCGGAGATTCCCGGCTCGGAACTAACCCATTCAACGAGGAAATTAGGGGGACGTTGTTGGATAGTAGCCAGACCTTCACCCCACCATTCCTCGCTGAAGACGTGGACGGCGAGAGGCTTTGCGCCTGGCTCCGCGGGACACACAGCGCGGACTAGCTTCGGGGGGCGACCAGAATAGATGAGAACGCGATTGTTAGTTGGGCAACGAGAAGTCTCTTCACTACGTGGTTTTAGAGGCAGGAACGCCCCCCAACTGAGGAGGAAGAGACTGCGGTTGTGGCGGGCTTCGACTAGCCACGGCATGCCCACACACAACATCTCGTTTCGGTCAATTGGAGGCGTGTTAAACTGGACGTCACCTGAAACAGTACACTGCAATAGATAATTTACATGAAAGAATCAATTCGTACCTCCATAACCTCTGACTCTTTGCTTGCGAGGACAGTCTGGCATTTTTACCACTTCAAAAGTGGCATGGAAATGTAGCACCGTGAAGTCTTCAGTGATGTTCATATCTCTGGCAGTGAAATGTAGTTCTAAAGTTCTAGAGGCGGATAAGAACACTAATGGTTTACTACTAAACGTTGAATTATCACAAATGCAACCGCGAGGCATTCGAACGTCCTTCCATGGTAGTTCCCACACACTCAATTCAGTCACTTTAAAAGTTGAATAATGTTCACAAACCGGACGACCGCTATGAGGATCTGTAAGAGTTTCACACGACTGACTTAAACCAAAAGAAGCGTTATTTACAATTAGTCTAACACGTTCACCAGTTTCTGCTTCGAATCTGTACACACAATGTAAATCTTTAGCACCTCCTCGACCGTACAGGAAAACGTTACGAGGAGCTGTTAACTCTCCCATATGGTGTTTTTTGAAAATACGATGACAAGTCTCCGATTCTTTTCCCGGCCAAGGTTCCCCTCCCAGTCTTGTATCAATAAATTCATATTTAAGTCTAAATGATGCAGGATGCAAAGCAGTACCATCTTCAGTGTGATGCTGTATAACTAAACTTCCGCCTGATGACAGATAGCTTTCGTCTAATTGGCAGGGTCTTGTAACTCTAGTTGCGTTAGATAAAGCGCTATGATCGCAAAGTTTAGGCGGCTCGTCACATTTATCCTCTAGTAGAAGAGTTCCATCCCAAATTCTTAACCTAGTGGCGCAACCTCCTCCTAAAGAACTATTGCTAAGAAGAGCATGCGCACTTTCACCAACTAATAATGCTCTTTGACTGTACGAAACAAAGTTAATCCAAACTAAATCGCTTGGATATCCTCGAAACTTATACGTGCAAGTTGTATTTGGTGGAAGAGAATGTCTTGGACTGACTATTCTTCCTTTTCTTCCTCTGCCTGTCCAAACTTCGTCACTATCCGGACTCGTAGCATTCACATCAAACTCACACTGACTTTGTCTGGAATAATCTAACGAATCAGAGTCAGCAAAAATCACATCAACATCTAATTCAAAGCCTCTAAGAGGTGAATGCGATGGTGGCGAATGCAGCGGTATACTAAACGGTGACGAATGAAAAGCAACAAGCATTTCCGGGCCTCTAGATACCACCCTTGGCAACCAGTCTCCCCCACAGTACTTTGCTAAAACCGGATCATTAGTTGACCCTCCATCATAAAAAATCAAATGATCTCTTTCTCCTGTACAATCCCTCCATGCTCTTAACGCTCTTGCTGTTTTATTTAATCCAGCCACGTTAATAGATCGCTTCATATGCATTTTATGGGCGGCTTCCTGTCGTACCGCAATCATCGCATGTTTACACGTTGGTACAAATTTCTGTCGAAGACTCCAGTAACAAGAAACGTTGCGAGGATACATTCCAGGATAATTAGGAGATTGTAAACGGCATGGCTTACGGTAACACTCTTCAAACTGCCGTGTGCAGTATGTTCCAGGAGCAACTTGACCGCGTTCAAGAGGAGCTGCTGGAGATCCGAAACGAACTACTGCTTCACGGCGAGATACAAAACGATAACGAAGTTGAAATTTGAAAGGGATTTGTGGCGAGCCGAAAAGTTTGACAGTTACTGTAACTGTGGACGTTTCGCTGTAGTAGGCAGCGGGGCCAGAAGAAGAGCCACACCAGGAGCCACCAGTGAACGGGCGGCCAAGTTCGCTTAGTTGCATGTAGCCGTCGGGACAGCCGTCCAATGCGGAAGCTTCGTAACGGCCCACTTTGAACTCGTCGAAGATGATCTGAAAACAAATACAAAAAAATCAGTCTATTTATCGTTGCAAGCATATAGCACGAAGTTCTTAGTTTTTTTGTGAAATTTTAGCCCAGAAGCAATTTTGTAGAAGAAAAGATTTCTGAATTAGAGAAGTGTTATTATGACTCTTAGACGAGCTGTTCTAGCCATTATCGTTGATAAATGACGGGACAATTATATGACGAAGTCCCCGGAGGAGGTAGAAAGAGCGCCATCATCAATCACGTTAAGATGGTTCAGGTAGAGGAAGTCTCCGGCTGCCATCATTTGAATTATTTGCTTAATAACCCTTGGAAGTGATATTGGCTTGACGCTTCTTCCACTTTACATTCGTTAAATTTGTTTTCTAACTTTTCCTCAATGCAGTCCCTTAAGGCGCTCGGAAGTAACTTTCAGATTGCGGTTTACTTTTAATAGTCTTTAGCCATTGGATATTGGATGTCAAATTAGTAATGATTCTAGCTGACGATTAATTTATCCAAATTTTTAAAATAAAATATGTTTCAAGTCGAACGAGTGTTAACAAGTTTAGTCTTTTCTCAAGTGCTTCAATTTATTTTTCGTAACATGTATTATCTGGCCACAAAAGATAACCGCTAGTGGTTGGTCAGCTTTGCCGTTAAGTAGTGATTTGTTGATGTAGTATTTATGACAAAGTGCAAAGAAAAGCAGCTGAGACATTTCAACTTATAAGAATGAGTGTTGCGGTCTGTTATAAAGTTGGCTTGCGTTTTTGTCGGCTATAAACTTTCACGTACTGCGAGCCAATTTTGCTAAAGACAAGTTTAAAGTTGAGAGAGTTAATATTTGCTTCAAAGTTACATTGTTTACTGTTATGTATTCTCTGCCGTTGGTTTTTACAGTCAGTTTAACATTTACGTCGTTTCACAGACACTAGATGCTGATATTATTGATGGCTGGACTTTTCTACATTGCTAAAATTCTTCTCGTGTGAAATTCTTCTAAGCCTAAATGACTTAGATTTTAAAGTCAAACTTTTGACTTTAGCTTGAAGCTATAGATATTTGACATTTTCGACAGAGTAGTGCTTTTCCTTTCACAAACATTCCTTAAGTACAGATATTACCTTCAACAACAATTGATGAATGCTAAACGGGTTTAATTTCGACTGGGAGTATGTGGGATCATCATCTTATCGGAACTTCGCTTCGAGTTGAATTTAAACAAACAATAGTTGAATTGCAAACCTACTTATTTGACTTTGTAATTACTTGGTTTGAAACAAAAACACTTTTTGTACGAAAAAATTTTCTTTGATTAATGGTAATTCTTTTTTCTGGGAGTTTCAAAAAGGTATAGAAGATGGAATCAATTTTATTGTGTGGAAGTGAGAAGCTATTGACTTGGAGCTCCCATTGCGGAGAAAATATAAGTAGAGTTTATGTAGCATGCCTAATTGAATTAGAATAGAGAAAGCTGTAAGGCGTTCGTTCCAGGAAATGGTTAATGAAAATTCGAAGTTGGTGATAAAGTTCTGAAGAAAAAACGTTTCAAAATTTTTTGAAAAAAATAAATGTTCTCTATTTATGATTACATAAATAAGTAAATCTGGTTTGGATACAAGTTTCAACTTGTACTCTATTGTCTCAATAAACTTCATTGTTATTGCAACTGAAATGCATTATCTATTCAGGAGAAAATCAACGCAAACGAGATAATGCAGCTTTCATAATATTGGCATAGAGAGTAAATTTGCAAAATGTACATAATGTATTAACAGGAATTCAAAGTGGTTGAATGATAAGAACAAAGAGTAAATAAGATTAAAAATGGTGGAGGCGCCGGGCTCTAAAAACACCAGTGGAAATAGCTTTTAGCCTGGAGTTTAAAACAGTTATGTGACATTACTAAATGTTCTACAAGACATTACGAACGTTTTTATTATGTACTTGCAGCCTAATTTAGTTCCATAGCGTCCCTAATTAAAAGCATAAAAGCCGAAATATCACGGATTACACATCCGACAGTCTAATAAAATCTCGAAAAAGAGCCTAATTTTTATTAATTATGTAATTTAGCAAATTCTGTATATGTGATGTGTGTGTGTTTTTTTAAAGAGCACATCTCAAATGTGAAAGCTGGAGGCTATACTCTAGAAACATTATGTAAATTATATTCCAGATGGTATATTCAGTTTATAAAATAACGCTCAGAGATAAGAATTGAAAAATTTATTTCTTTTTTTTTTACGGTCCGAGAACAAACGGAATTTTAAATGTGGTTGTTATCTGTGCCGTGTAACTAACAGATGGAGTTATATGAAAGATAAAAATAAAAGATTTTTTACTTGGAAGATTAACAAAAATTGTAAATCTTTTGTTCGTTTCGGTCTTTCCTTCGTGAGAAAATAAAAACAATGAGTAATTGCAGTCCAAGACGAACTGCACACATTTCAGCCAAATAAACAACGAAAGTCACGTAGATAGAAGATAGCTGTTATTACATTGCAAGTTGGATTTAAGAGGTGTGAGTTTCCGTCATCATGCAGCATTAATTAAAGTCGAGATTAGCAAACTTATCGAAATTTTATCTTGTCTAATTATGTTTCAACAACAAGATGCCAAAAAAGCCTTTCTTTTTTGTATAAATAATGAAGACATAGACGCAACGAATTTAACCAACAAGTCAGTGTGATTTATTGCTGGCGATAAAATGAGAAGGTAACAAATAACACAAACTTCGACTCTACAAAACATCTCTTTGTCACTCGGAAAACAACCACGTAAAGATTCCTTATTCTCGAAATAATTCATCATTGTTGCATCTACATAAAATTATGACTGAAAGTTAGAATTGTAAAAAAAAGATGAAATACGACAAAGATTCTTCTACTTTCACAATCTTTCAGTCTAATCACGACTCTTAATGCAAATCGTGATCAATTAAATTCAAAGAAATGTAAAAAAGATCTTCCTAACGATTGTTGGAAAAAACTTGAAACTTTTCCGAACATATTCGTTAAGTTTTTTATCGAATTGGAATACGATTCTGAGGCTTTCATCAATCAGACACCGTCTCGATTTCGAGAATTTGAAAAATGGCAAACTATTGTGCGAAGGACGCCAAGGCATTTCAACGTTTAAGTAGTAGAAAATCGACGTTATGTTTTTATCAGAAAATCAGAGACGAAAAACCGTTCAAAGTTCGCATCTGACATCAATAAGGAACGCGTCCAGCATAATCAACTTCTTCTCCAGAAATCACCTTCTTATTACGCTTTTTTTATTGATCAACGCAACTTTGTTTTGTAATAGAATAGGTCTCGCAAAATTGCCTTGCGGTGCACTTCTTATTGATGGTAATTTTGCCGCTAATAAAACCGACCGGAAACAATGTAATTATGTTCGCGCGAAATCAGCCGCTGGATTCGTTCTTTTATGATGTGCCCTCGAGATTGGAGCTATTAAAGGTACGTCTGGAACTTTTGTGTTCAGTGCACAAAGACAAATTGCCGGAACGAAGATACCATTGAGAAGCGAAAGAAAATTGATTGCTCTACTTTAAAAACAAACCGTTGTTCCGGCGAAACAAAAGACGCGCCACGTCAAAATCGCGGGAAATGTGAAGAAAATGGCTAAGCTCGGATTAAATCGGCACTATTAAATTTATGATTCTTTAAATTGTCTGTGCCAGAGACTAAAATCGAAATTGTAAGTTTGTAAATTGTTGAAAACTGCAAACTTTAGACTGGATATTGTTGGAGAGTTTTTGGTCAGTCTGTTGGTATAGTAGCCCTGTTAGCTTTAAAATTCATTAAACGAAACTTCCAGTAATTGTTTTAAAGTTGACTCAACTCACCCTAAAAGCTTTTCCTCTACGTTTAAATAAAAAACTTTAGAAAGATACTTGATGTAGCTGAATTTTTCTTCTTGAAAATTTAGAATGTAATTTTTTTCGTATCATTTTTGACGTAACTCAGCTGTTTATTCAACTGTAGCTTCAATTTCTTACGTGAAATTAAACTAAGTGGTCATTCGATAGAAATTAATGGAGGAGAAAAAAGCCCTGAAGCCATGTTTAAAAATATGGAAGTCGTCTCATAATTAGTAAGGTTACGTGATAAAGTGGCTTGATAATGTTGGCGATAAAATTATAACGTGTCCCGTGGGTTTCAGCTTTATTCTTTCAAGTGGAGAAGGAAAAGGCAAATACGATTAGAAGACGGGAATAGGGGAAATTTGAAGAGAATTGCCAAGGGATGATCTGTTCACTGAGATCTCAATTCTACATGTGCGGAGCAAATACATAAATTGGACTCGCTCCTGAAATTGCTGACTCGAATCTTCCAGGTTTCTTCTCTCGGTACAGAAGGTGTACGATTTCTATATCAAAATTTTATTATTTTTTGTTTATTGCTAGCTATATCGAGAGCTTTTCCAATCGTTATTATTGTCGCTAAAAAGGAAATAAGCCGTTTAATTACTTTAACAAGTATTTCATTTACGAAATCTTCACAACAACCTACAAGTTATGTTTCGTTTCGCTCAATGTAACTGAATTTCACGGATTATCAGGCACATCAAGTTTAGTTATTGAGTTTTCTTAAATATTCTTTCGTTCGTTCAGAACTGATTAGATTTACATCTAGTCTACGAAAGAAATAAAAAAGGTGATCAAAGTTACTTCCAGAGGAAAGAATGTTGATTATTTTTGTTGCTTAGTTACCTCACGGTATATTTTACTTTTTAATGATCCCTTACTTGCTGACGCATCGTAATAAACCTCGGAAGTACATATCACCCGTTATATTGAACTCTACAATTTTCTTATAAAGCTACAGATGAACGTCAAGTTGTAGTGAGATGTAAGTATGCTATTAATGTAATGTACTTTTACCTAGACTTAAGTCAAAACACTCAGTACGTAAAGCAGGTTGCCTATACAATTCTTCAAACTTTATAAAAATAAAGTTGAAACTGAAAATTATGTTTTTTTTTCTTATTTTGCTACATTTTTCAGTGACATTCGAAAAAAATAAACATTTTATAATGTAATTGCATTACATATTGCACATTATTCCGTTTAATTAACAAAAAATTAACCTAGGTCCTGAAAATGGAATTTGCAAATCGCGTCGTCATCAGAACTCTGTATAAATAAAATTCTGCTTTGATGTTTCTTATCAGTGACGTATTGTGTTTTCATTAATAAAAAGACCACAATTATATTTGAGAACTTTCAATTAAAAACTAATAATAAAATAAAATAGATTTGAAAAACCCTGTAAAATGCTGCCAAAATTCTACTTTTGGATGGTGAAATTATGCTTATCCCTGTTCTCTAATTTCACCCTTTATCGTCAGCCTTACGTGACTGTGTAGTGGTAATTTAACACGCATTATATGTCAGAATCGGCTGACCCAAGCTGACCTACAATCTCACATGGTTCAAGACATTTCAGTCAAGTTCCCGATAAATCTGAATTTTTATTGGAATTCATTGAAAAATCATAACTACAGTTAAATTGAATACAGAATTGATTTGATTGATAATTTTTTTTTATTTTGATTATGCCTATCAGTTTTGTTGAATCTGAAAGCATCGAAAAATTTTGAGAATGGTCAATATTTCCGAAGCAATTATCTGGAACTAGACAAAACAAGGATTGTTTCGCTTCGTCTAACTTTCCTCACTTTAGCCATTAATGGCAAACGATCGTAATTAAAAACAGTACGAATTTACTTTCGAAACTCGCAAAGCCTTTTGAAATGGAGACTGCTAACGGAATTCTAATTAGAGATGTGAAGTGAAGTAAAGTTTGTTGAGAATTAATAATAATAAAAAAAGGGAAAATTTGTATAGAGTTCTAGTACATTGCTAGTAGTTGAAAATTCTCTGTTTATGAGCACGTTCCAGTTAATGAATGCTTTAGCTATTGTGCTAAAATGTTAACCTGCTTTAAATTAGTTTGTATTGGGAATAAATCACTGCAACTTCCATAATCCATTACCAGATAAATCATTTGAAAATGGTGCTGTAAGCAATAACTTGCTTTGTTCGGACGTTGAACTGGTTTAGTTGATTGCAAAATATTGGACATTGTTGTTACAAAATTGAGCGGGAATAATTTATGTGGCTTGGATTTTTCTCATATTTTCCAAGCAGTTGAGTACCAGATTGTTGAACGAAGTAAAAGTTTTTTTTAGATAAGAGAAAGAATTTTCTCGAGAAAGATTTTTGCTAATTAATTGGAAAGGCGGATTGTACATGAAATATTTATTAATTTTGAAAGTTCGTGCGGTTTTTAAATGCTTTGCAAAGAGGTAAATAACTCAGGGAGTTTATTATATTATGGCTTAAGTGGAATTTCAGATATGAGCGGAAATTGACTTTGGGAAATGAAAGCGATTGCTTAACAGGAAAGGAGACAAAAAAAAATCATAAAAATGCGCAAGATAATAAAACATTGAAACAACAACTCTATGACTCTAGTATTTGTTTTCTATTTTGCGTAAAAAAATATTATATTGCAGCTTGTTATAAGTACAATAATAGCAATTGAACAATTATTGTATTATTAACCAAGTATTCAGTTTAATTGTTGCCTATTGCACACATTTGTCGTTGACAAACCTCGAATAGCCTCTAATTTAATTAATACCATTGTAAGTCAAAGTATGTTTGTGCTCAATATCATTCAATTAAAATTCAATAATCCGTCAAAGCCTTTAGTTTGAAGAGGTCCCGTATAAGAGAGTCGCTAATCTATTGATTACTCGTTGCATTGTTCACCGCCGCCAAATCGAATGAGTGACATTCTGTCGTCTCCATAAATAACCTCTTTGCATCATTTTTATGACCTACCATAAGGGAGCACCTAATTACCTGGACTATATCTCCGTGACTCTGGCCGTTGGCGGTGAACGTGAGGTGGCAGAGGAAGGGCAGTCTGGTCCCTGTGGACTTAACGACGCGCAGGTCGTACGTTTTGCCTACGTCCCCGTAGTATGTCCGGTTGCACACTGGAAAAAAGCTTGATACATTACTGATACAGTATACGGAGGGAATTATAGGGATTTATAGTCACGGAAAAAATTACATAGCAAGAGTTAAACCAATAATTGCTTGTTGTCTATTGGTTAATTATTTATTTTGATTGAAAGAATTTTGGGCATTTGCATATTCATTTGCAAAATTGCGAAAAGTTAATAAATGAACTGAGTTTTTCATTTGTTTGGTGTTAATTCGTAATTTGGAAAATCTGCTCGATATGTTTTAAATTGAATTGTTTCGGTGTTTTGAATTTTTTTGGAGTCATTTTGTATACTCAGCATACATGAATAATGCATTCATAATTTTTTAATTAAATTATTATTTATAGTTTCAGGTGAACTATAATCTGAAATTAGTGGATGAATAATCGAAAATAAAACATTTCAGTAATTAATAGAGGCATTAAATGCATTTTGTAATTTTTCAGTAAACATTTTTGTTTAATAAAATAATAATTTTGTAATTTCGCTGACATGTCTTTTATGGATAAATTTGTTTGTTATTTCAATGTCGTTGCCACAATGACAAGTATTATCATTGCTGTCAATAGAAATTGTTGATTTTTGCATATTAAAAAATATAAAAGAGAGGATGACTACTGTGAATAAAATAATGGTGGAATTACGTGCTTCCATTATTAATCCAACACTCGAAAGATCCTCTTGGAGGATTTCCAACTTAAAATTAAATTTCTCCTTATAGTTATTTTGAAGTTGAATCGAACCGACTTTATATCCGACTTGCAATCTTTTGATCCTTTCGATATGGAACAGGATGTGGTCAATGCTAAAAACTTACTCTGGATTATTTGTTAAAGTTCTTTTATTAGTTTGGACGGAGATGTTTGTTCAAATTGTAATAAAAGAGGAAATATTTTTAAGAGAGAGGTCAGTAGACAGATGCAATTATTCTGTCTAGAATGAAGGCAATTCCATACAATGTAGCCATTTAAACTTAGAAACTTTAACTAATCGGTTTTATTTAGCGACAGAAACTTGTAGACAATACGAATCATTACAACATGTTTAATTCTATAACACCCTGTACGTGTTCCTTTTGCAGTCGACAAAGAGACATTTTGTTGCATTTAGCAACATTAAAATTTACGATCATATGAAAATGCACGTATTTCTTCTTGCACGGTATTCCATAATTTTCGCATAAATCTTGAAACGAAAGCTGAAGGAATTTTTATGAAAGCGTACGGTACACAAAGTAGGAATAATTGTTTATGCTGCAAGTTGACGATAAGAACTGATGAAAAGAAAACTCTGTGTTATGCAAATATGTTTTTCATACACTTACAGCAGCATAAATCTTTGTTGTACGAGCTTTATTATTCCTTTGTGTATCGAGTTTATTTGAGTAGGGAGCTTTTGTTAAGAATCAATAAGTTTTTCGAGTTTGAGAGAGCGCGATGAATTTAACGAGAGCGTAACGTAAAACGAACCTTTTTTTATTTAGCTTTTTTTCATTTATTTAATGAAAATTGTGCAAATGCTAACAAGTTCTTCGAGTTTGGAACTCGTTCCGGCTTTGATTTCAAAGCAAACTTTCACAGAAACAAATGAATTCAGTGTTTCATCTTCTACTCAGATAGAAAATCGCTGTATCCCAACTTGTTGTAGAATATACTATTTCAAGTATGACATAACTTTAGAATATAATAGATTACAGCTAAAAATCACGTTCTTCATTTGTATTTTACTCTGCATTTTTTATTATTTTCTTTTCTTTTGTTATGTAAATCGTCAGTCCTGTATATTCTGTACAGTTTCTACTTGGTTGTTATTTGAGCGTTGAAACTAAAAGCGGAAGTCTCACTAAACTTCATAATGAATTTCATTTAGCTCATCAAACTGTGTTGACTCAGTTGCAGGCAAATCACAAATTGCAAAAAAGTAAATAGAAAAATAAATTTTGAGGTAACGCTTTTCACGTTTAAAATACGTCAATGCACTTCATTAACACACAATAATTATTTCAGACGCGCTGTTTACTTTGTATAACAGTAAACAACTACATAATTATTAACGAAACCTCGAGAGTGGTGCAGTTTTACTTGCACTGATAGGGACTCTTTTATGCTGTAATAGAGGATGCCGAGTATCCGAATAATTGTTTCTTTATTCTACCTTTGCATGAAAATTTGAAGCTCTTATCAAAGGACTATTGTTCAGATGGTAAGGAAAGTTCTCTACTCTACAGAATATTTGTTAACTTTGTTTTCACTTCATGTGTGTGTGGGGAGACAGCTTTGTATCAACGAGCAAAGTTATTATGAGCTGGTCATTGATTTGTGGTGAAAATATAATTAAATGACAGGGAAATGAAAGGTGAATATCGGTTACGAATGGCTTTTTATTAAAAGCTGAGGATAGGATAAACAACTGACAAATTGCAGTGGAAGGTAAAAAATAACTGACAGTGGCTTTTGTTTCTATTATTTTTGAATTTCTATGGATTATAACATATATCGGAATAAAAATGTATCCATTTTATTAATTAAAATATAGATTTGTCAGCAACCCACTATACACATCTGTTTAGTTGGTTGCTTTTCTAAACAAATTTATTATTTTGGATGTCAGCGAAAGCTTCAGATAATAATGATCCAGGCCTTCTTCCATGGTGTATCAGTGTCAGTTTAACTCCTGACAACTAACTAAATTTGTCCATCGTTGATTTTGTATATCCTTTTCCCAGAATTCCCTTTTCCGCTTGACCAAATTCAAATCTCTTTTCCGTACATTGACCAGCAGCAATAAACAACCCTTTGGGAAGTAGTATTTCATTGAGACGATTCGTTCATGAGACACTTTCCCCTCTCACGTGACCTAGATCCAAGTGATAGACCGAACAATAGATGGATCGGCAAACCGAGAATTTCCCCTCTTAAATCACCCTTTTCCATCTATAGCGTCTGTTTTTCCAATCTGTGCCCTTTCGACATCTCTTTCCGATCGACTACTGTTTTTTTTTTTAAATAAACTTGTTTGGATAATGTGCCAAAATCGTAGCAGAATACTTGATTCTGGGCATTTCCGGGCAAAAAACTTGTTATGTGTGCCGAAGCCAATCGGAAAGTTGTTGTATTGTTTGTTGAATGTTGACGACAGATGTTTGCCTTTGGAATAACCGATCGACTGCCATCTTGAATTTTTGTTATTGCTTTTGTTAGGAACAAAGCTTCAATTATCATCGCGTTGGGCTGATCGATGGCAGATCGCGCGTCGACGATAACTCACCCCTTTTGTCAGCTTTAATTAAGAATAAGTGGGGATGAAATCGTCGCTTTTCGCACACACGAAACTGGAACAATACACCAAAGCAGAACTGAGCATTAATCAAAAATCCAATTTGCAATTGAACATCTTCTGGATATGGAAAAGTAGTGGTGGAAAGCGCTTCCATTAACCGACGCAAGTAGTACACGAGAAAAGCCACATTTTTACTTTTCGGTTTGTACACGAATATAAATCTTTCAGATTAAATTTAATAGATACTTAGACTTGAGCGCTGTATGCAAGATTTATGGATATTCCCAAATAAATTGTATCGAGATAGGTGTGTAATGTATTGCTCTTTGTTTGCTGCTTTTTGCACACTCGAGAAACAAAGATCAATCATCGGCCATTGATGAGAAAACTTTTTACATCTTGAAAAATCCCTAAATCAGCCATTATATCCGCTCCTCAACGTATGTAAATTTTTTCTCCACTGCAATATTCATTTACAGCCAGAATAAAATCTGCAGCGATGCATTTTACCCTCAATTGCTGAATCCGACATCTAGATCAGCATTACTAAATCAGGAAAGGAATTTATTCTCCAAATGTTTTTTTTCCTGTCAAGTACGTGAATAAAACATTGCACGAAAATCAAGAGGAGTTCTACGATTGTTCGTTTGTCAAATTTATAATGGTCGATTGCTGCTTTACGTCCTTCCGACGAAGAATTATGAGAGGTTTTGCTCCAAGAATTTCACTTCAACTCTAAAAGAAAATAAAATCGACAACGATCTAATAAACACATATTTCATTTCATGAAAACGAACCTTCGATGCGGTTACGTTCGATATGTTGAAATAATAATAAAAAAAGAAGAAAATCGTAAAGAGAATTTGGTGCGCGGAAAAGTTTTATGGATTCGTAAAATTCACGAATGGAATGAAATTTACAACTGTATTAGGGGAGATACGACTAATCTGTCACTTCTGGTTTAGTTTTTTTCTTAATAAGAAAATTACTTTAGTCTGAGAAAATTGAAATCTTCGTTAAAATAGTGCTGAAATACTTAGAGCGTTGTTATTCTTCTTGAAGATGCATTGGTTTTCCGAAGCTGAAGAAATGAATTTAATCTTTATTATTTACAAATTTTTTTTTATAGGTTAACAAACAACTTTATGTACAAAAAAGTTAATCACTGACATAATGACTCAATTAAAAATGTAGTAATAAAAATTTAATAGATTTATGTAAATAAGTAGGTACATAAAATTCATAAATGACATGCAATTTTTATAATAAAATCTAATTTCATAACGAAGCACCAAACGCTATTATATTTTTAAAACAGCTTGTTTATGGAATAAACAGTAAAAATCCCCGACAAGATTTTTTCTTTTTTTTTTTCTTTCAAACTGAGAACAAAAACAAAGTAATTAAATCTGTAAGTGCAGGATTTAATTGATTTTAATACAAAGTACCAGTTGAATAGCATCGATATTTAACTGTAAGAAACAGCTCAGCTACTAATAGATTAGTTTGAGATATTTTTTTAAATCTAATTAGCGATATATTTAATGTTTATAGAAAACATTTCTCCATTTTTCTTGAATTGAAACTAAGTCCTCTAATTATTAAAACGAAATTTCTCTCAAACCAATTCTTTTCTTGTTCGCATTACGTCCGTGGGAACCACCACAATGAACGCATTGTGTTATTATTAAAGTTGAAATTGAATTACATCCCTTCTAGAGATATATATTTAATGTAAGGGAAATATAGAATACCTATGAATTTAAATGACCGCGAAATCGGTGTCCGTGAAATTTAATTCACGACTCGAAAACGTTGAAACTTATTAACTCTTTAATTTATCGACGAAATTTACGCTAGCGTTGCATTAATAATGCCAACGCTTATATTCTTATAATTGGCTGGTGAACTTTTATAGTCATATAAAAAATAAAATAAAGCATAAAAATGTTTGAAAGTAAATTTTAGTTAATGAAAATTTGTTTTGGAGTGGAATTTGTAATAATTATGGCAATGTTTGCATTTTTATTACTAAAAATATATTTTGTATTATGACAAAAATAAGTTGCAATCTGAAGAAGCTTATTTTGGGTATTAACACCATAAATATAGATTATGGAGATTACAAGACGACGAGTTGTAATAGAGGATAATAATTTTCAGCATGATTGATTGCGTTGTTTCATAAAAACAAATCTTTAACATTCTTTATTTTCTTCGTGACACATCTCTGTAATGTAGTTACAATAAATTGTATTTTCTGTTAAAATGTTTTCTCTGATTACTAAATGAATAATCTTCGGAACTATTATCAAAGCAGAACATTTGGTGTTGATGGAAGTTTCGATAAGTTTTGAAATTATTCCTTTCATAAATTAGCTAAGTTGAAAGATAGAAGTTTCGAAAGATCAAATGTGTTTTGACTTGTCATTTGCCAACATGTGAAAGACGATTGTGTGGAGACTAATAATAAGTTGCTGTTGGAGTTTTATGACAAGAATTGAATCTTTGATGCTTTAGAAATGGTAACAAATGGGATATATTTCAAGATTTTGGCTTGTAGGCAAATGAGTAAATTACCAACACATAAATGAAACATAAATAATTCTGTAAAACGCAATTTCTAAAAATATTTTATTTATGTAGAGAAATAATCACAATAATAATGCTAAAGCCTATCACAATTTTTTTTATCGTACGAAATTTCGCAGTTTCTTTTTTCCTTCTGTATTTTAATCTGAAACTCTTTAACACAGCTACAAGTACCATTATTCTTCTCTAAATTAGTAACATTAGCAGCTGTCACCAATTCATAAGGTAAACACTTTAACAAATTACTCGACAAATCCAAAATACCAATTTTTCGGAGCTTAGGAAAAGCATTTATCTGTATTACACTAATTTGATTTCTTGCTAAATAAATTATGTCGATTTGACTTAAATCCTTGAAAGCTCCTTCAGGAATTTCTTCAATGTGATTTCTATCTAGATACAACTGACTTAATTTTTCCAGACCCAGAAAGCTTTCAGGATTAATAGTTGAAAGTTTATTCTTGCTCAAAAATAACTTTGTTTCGGTGATAACTGGTCTGTTGATAATATTAACGAAAGCTTTAGGTGGTAAAGTATTTAATTTATTTCTTCTGAAAAAGAAGTCAGTAAGTCGGGGTGTATTTTTAAACCATTCAGAATCCCACACTTTCAGTCTGTTATTATTCAGTTTAATCGTCACCAAATTTGTCATGTTATCAAAAGCTTCACTGTCAATTTTCCTGATTTCATTCCGATGTAAAGCTAAAATTTTCACAGACAAATTATTAAATACACCTTTCTTTATCTCTCTTATAGAATTATCTTGAAGATGAAGAACTGTTAGATTGGGTAAGTTGAAGAAAGCTTCAGGTTTAACTACCTCGATTCTACAATTTACCATATAAAGCTGCTGAAGATAATTTAAATTTCGCACAGCGTAAGCGTAAAGAGTATTCATCTGTTTCGTTTTAACAAAAATGATTTTCTTATCTTCTGGAACTGTTTCTTCATCGATATTATGGACGTTAGTGTACAATTCTCGTTTAGCATTTTTTGCAAATTTTAAATAACCTTCACGGAAAAGAACTTCACTTTGTATGAAATGAACTGAGAAAAGAAGTAGAATAGCTTTTAGTTGCATTACTAAATTTTAAATAATCACTGGAATTGAGAAATTAAAGGTTATTAGGAAAAGGTTATTGTGATATGGGATATCGCGGTCAACTGGTGTTAACAAATGAGAGAAATTCTCTGCAGAATTGTTTACAATTGCATAGAAAACAAGAAATGGGATGTTTAGCTCCGCCTTTGGAGTTGGTAAATAATTGTTTCGATTTAAAATAGAAGATGAGCATTATGCACTTCTAAAGAATTTCAGTAATTTTCTTGGAGCCACAAAATAGCTTTCTAACATTGACTCAGCCCGTGAACACTGTCAATTTTGATAGCCTAAATAAATAGACATTTGATGTTTGGGATAGTATAGTTATTAATCCTTCAATATGAAAGAGCTAAATAATTCAATTCAATAATTTTGCACAACAAAGTTTACAAACTCTGACAACTCATACAATTGAAGAAAAAAAATTCAGAATTTCCGTTTTTTACAATTTCTAAAAGGCGTATTAAAAATTTAAATATGTGTCAATGTCGAATCCATTTATTTAACCAAATTAACTCATCTGTCGTGAGAACAATACAGTTTTAATTAATCATGTCATAGTGCTAAATATGCACAAACAACAGTCGCAATTAAAACTTCAACAAAACTAGAACCCATCATGTCTAAATTTTTTATAATTTTTGTTTTAATAATTTTCATCAAGATTGCTTCATCTCACAAATATTTATTTGAATCTGCTAGTATTTCCTACAAACGTCTAAAAGAAAAGCCAGTCAAAAATGAATCCTTCAAGAAACTTATCTCAATTGATCATCACACTTTTGTCAAAGCAACAGACATCAAAGTTCGTACAAATTCGTTATATGTTTTATATAAAGATGCGGTAAAGAACTTACCTTATTTGAAAAATCTTCGATTGAAGGAATGCGGTATACGAAGTCTACAACCTCAGTGTTTACGTAATTTACCAAAATTGGAAAAAGTGCATTTGCAAGAAAACGATTTGAGTATTATTGATGAAGGTGTGTTTAATTTTTTACCAATCAAAGAGCTGTGGTTGCAGAAAAATGAAATTACCACCATCAGACCTGGAGCTTTTGATAATATGCCAAGACTAGAAGTGATACGTTTAAATAGGAATTTATTGAGCGAATGGGACAGTCGATGGTTTACTAACACTCCAAATTTATCACAACTCTTTTTCAGGAGAAATCTTATCAAAAAATTACCAGCACGAGCTTTTGTAAATATTAAAACTAGTCATAAAGTAAAGGGTGAAGAACTCGTTGATACTTGTATTTATTTGAGTGATAATCAGATTTCTTATATACATCCAGAAGCTTTAAGAGGAATTGATGCTTTGGACGAGTTGTGCTTGAGAAGGAATAACCTTAAAGAGATTGACTGGGGTATATTTAGACATATGAGTGAGTTGCATAAGTTGAGCATGAGAAGGAATAATTTATCAGAGATTGACGCTGATGCTTTTGACAGAATGAGTGAGTTGTTGGAGTTGGATTTGTCTTTGAATAAATTTGAGTGTGTTCCTTATAAAGTCGTCAAAAAAGTGAAAAAAATTGACTTGAGTAAAAACTATAAGATGGGGTGCGACTGTTTAATGAGTTTGAGAGAAAGATTAAGTGATGATGAAAGCACAAATGAAATTGTCGATGGACACAAATGCGAGTTTGATTAATAATTTACAAAGCAATCAAGAGTTAGCGTTCTACTTGAAATTCATCAAAACAGTTGTATCTTATGACCACTGAGATAGCTGGTACAAAAAAAAAGTATGCTAAAATGCTTTTATTCATTGAAATTTGTTTCAATTTGTTGATTTTGATTTAATAAAGAATGTATTTTTACATTTTTTGTTTTATTTGCCATACAGTGAATTGGGAATTGCGATAGATTAACGTTGAATGTTGGATATACCCCAAATATCAAAAAGCACATATTTAGGCCATAAGCAACGGTAAAAAAAAATGTAAATAGCAGATTATGTTTTATGAAAGTGTTATAAATATTTTAGACGCCATTTGTTAGCGTCAGGTCTAAATTAAATAAAATTAAAAAAAAAATTACATTTGCTTATTTTTGTTTACCTGTGCAGTAAAGAGGTTCGTCGGAGTTGTCCCCACAGTCGTCGTTTCCGTCGCAGTAGGCGTTGAGCCTGACGCATCTGCCATTCCTACAAGGAAACTCGCTGATCCTGCATGCCGGTCCTGTCATGGCCTCCTGCAGAACAACCAGCAGGAAAGCGGCAGGAAGCAGCCACAGCCACATTCTGCAAAACAGGAAATTGTGTTCGTGTAAAACGTAAAATTAGCATTTTCTGTGTTTCTAATTGTTGAATAATTGGGTTGCAGGATTAGCCGTACGATTTATCGAGGGTCGAAAAGTATGAGAGAGAAATTATATGGGCAGCTTAAAGTGGCTAAAAACTTGACAGAGCACTTTAGGCGTCCATCAATTCCAATCTGGGGCATTTTTCAGACGAGTTGATCGCGATGACGCCATCTTAGACATGAGCAATTTGGTGTGGCACAGCACGTCTCTTGTTTAATTTCGCCCTCGACATTTTGAAAAATAGTAATTGCTTTATCTCCTTAAAATGAATTGGCCACTTGAGATTTTTTACGTGACAAGATTTATAAAAAGGAATTATATCTGTATTTCGGGCAGTCTCTCTCTCAGGTTTTGTCATTGCGCGAATTACCGAAATCCAACTGAATTCATCCGGAAAGAAATTAATTAGAAAAAGTTACTGATGCTTTGTTTGCGAGCGGAAATTTATGCAAAAGGTAAAATTGCGATTGCTGGATTAAATTCAAGACAAAAATTCTCCTGCTGCTCTCTAGTTAAAAGTCACTTTGAAGCATACCGAGCACTTACAAGTCTATGTGAAAAAATTGCTAAGTAATTAGCGTTCACTTCAAAGGGGATCTTGTGCGGTTGGAACATGTTTCAGTCGTCACTTACAGCCAACGAAGTAAAACATCAAAAAAAGATTTTTAACTAATCATCACAAAAAACATCGAAACTTATTATTTTGTGCTAGACTTCGCTTCAAATAGAATTCAAATGTTTGCCTCTTTTATCTACGACTAAAATTTTTAACCTCAATGTCAAACTTGCTTCTAAGTAATATTTATGTTGCTTCTACTTTTGGCTTGTTTATAATCTTGTCAGTTATCAGATATGCTTGTTCAACTTTTGCTCGGCTCGGTCTAGCTATATTTTTCTTTCAGACACTTTTCACTTTTAAAAGCTTCAGACGATAAGATTAATGTTGACCTTTTCTTTGCTTATCGTTTAAATCGGTACGACTCTTTAAATCATAGCTGAAATCGAATTTTCAGGTGTAGCCAAGGTTTACATTTTAAACAGATCCAAATGGATACCTACAAATCAAAGTTACTTTTAAGAAAAACCAAACATAAATCGACTTTTTCTTGTATTCCCGAGCATTTATTTTGTGTCACACAATCAAATAAAACGTGCTTTAGAGTGACAACTTAACAAAGTATTTTCAAGTTGTGTCTTATTAGCATTTAAAACACAAAATTTGAGTAGTTGATAAGACACGAACATTGCGCAAAATAAAGATATAAGTTGTTAAAATAAGACATGATGGCATTTAGGGTCTGCATGTGTGATAATTCATCTCCGCTTTATCTTCCTCGTAAAGCTCCTTCACTCTCGATAATAAAGATACGAGAATTCAGCTGAAACATCTCCCTTGCTATTTCCCATCTTTCAGCACTTGTCAATCATCCATCCCTTCACCAATTAATCTTCTCCTTAGCGGTATTAAAACCGAATTTAATCAAAGCAATCGTAGCACACGTCGCATTTTCTGAACTTGCCAATAAAAGACGTTAGACAGGAAAGTAGATGTCGTTGATTGTGGTAGTGTCTAGAACAGAATCGGTCTGGTTAGCCGAAGGCTTTCAACCGTGTACCGCAATTCCATCATTCAAGATCTAGTTACTTGAGTCTAGCACGATGGCTTTGTTCTGAAGACATCTTTAGACTTAGAATATATTGCAATGGGTCAGCTCAGTCTGATTCAATTTACCTCATGTTTATTTATGGCGTTGTGCAAGCGGTTGGGCAAATTTGAGTAATGGGCAATTTCGACCAGATAAGCTGAAAGGATGGAGAGAGAGCGAGGTTAAAGGTGGTGAAGAGTGAGTCTAAGGTCGACAGGACAAAGATGTGTGAGAATGGAATTGGTATAAAAAAGAGGATATTTTACTTTGCATATTTATTAGAGCAATTTATTAAGTGCTTGAACAGTTGGAATATTAATATTATAATTATTTTATTTTCATTTGCTGCATCAATATAACCGATAAATTATTGGTAGGATAAATTGAAATTAATAATATTTATAATGACTGTTAATGGAAACAAATTAATTATTTTGTTTATATTGATTTCATATTTCAGAATTTCAGTCGTATTACTTTATAATAAACAAAACTATAGTTTGTTTTTTTATAGTGATTAGTATGACTGCAACTAAAAGAAACATTTTGCATATCAAAATTCTGAACTAAGTAAATTTTTTTATTCTTGAAACAGTAGTAAATAACAGCTATGTTCGGTTGCTTTTAGAACGAAATCACTTTGAACATTTTGTATTATAATAATTATTTGTTTTATGTTTTCAATATATTCTGAAAAAATTCTACGAGATTTATTTATAAAATGGCAAATATTATTATAGATATTCCAATTTATGATTATTGTTGTTCGTAATAGTTTAGTAAATGCTCGTTCAGTATTAATAGAATATTTATTATAAACTGTGAATAAAGCATGCAACATTGAATGATTATTATTTACTAGAAAATACGTTTGGAACAAATAAATACAGATAATTGAAAATAAAAATAAATAAATCCAATTTTTTATTTTGCAATGCAATTTTTGTTTAAACTCGATTATTCTTTAAACGTTTCAAAATATGCAAATCAAAATCCTAATATTTGTGAATATAATTTGTAATTTATTGTAAGTCAATGTAAATCTGAAATCTGAAACACGAGTTCCAGTTTGTAGCTATGAATATTAATATCATAAGTAATATATTGTAACGTATGCTAGAAATGTGATAAGGTATGCAGATTATGCTAATATTCTAATATCAAACTATTTTTTTACTAATGTTTTTTATCATTAATGTGTTTATAATTAATGTTTGCCATTGCTTAGTTTAAAGATATCTGGAGGGATTATTCTAAACTTCTTATGAGTTACGCCCACATCAACTTCCTTATCGCTTTCATGAAAAAAATCCAGTTTTTAAATACTTTTCTCAATTACTAGGTTGATTTAGCATTGGAAATACATTCAAAAAAATGATGCGGGGTGGACAAACTGGAAAATAAGACGATTCAGTGGCGTGCAGAAAATTTTTCGTATTTGAGGGTCATATCAACCTGTTTTGTTGAACCTAATATACATTAAATTTCAATTTTAAAAGTGAAATTTTGCCTCAGTATTTTTAACTTAAGCTTACTTTTACTTTCAGGCGCTGATTTGATTATTTATTGATGAAAAGATAGAAGTTAATGTTTAATTTTTTAATTTAATTATGTTATTAAGTGAATTATATTTGAGAAAAAAAATCAAAAAGAAGGGGTAAATTTCCATAAGACATATTCCTGAGGGTAAAAAAATAACTCTACTGCAGCTTACCTCTTTGTTATAGTTATCCGTCAGGTACTGTATGATGTTCTATTTTCTCTTTCATAAAAAATTAAAAATCAAAGCAAAGCGGTTCACAGCTAAGCAAAGGATGTGTTTGCCAACGTGCTTGCTTTTATGAAAACAGAAGCACAAAATGCCCTAATTGTACCTCTTTCAAATTATAAAGAAAGAGTTCTGAAAGCTATCGAGATTCTTGACAAAGTGTGTAGAAAAGTTATGCAAGAACAACAGGCAGACGCCCTTTTTCGTCTCCTCTTCGGAAGAGGGTGAAGAATTCGCCAAGTGTGGTTATTCATGATCAGCAACTTGTTTCAACTATATGAGACCTCACTTGTAGTTTTTATATCACTGAGAAAAGAAGATCAACCTTTGAAAATAAACTTTTTCTTACAAATCTCAATTTGGTCTAGTGTTAAGTGTTCTATTTTATTAGAAATTTTGCTGAAAATGTAACAGTCAGAAATTTATTTTTCTGGTTAGCTGACCACCTTATAGAGAGTTACGCGAAAGTGCATTGAATATGTAAGAAAAATAAGGAAACTCCGTGAAAAAGGAAGAACTATAGTTTATACTGACAAATCGTATATTCATAGTTCACTTAGTCAATTACATGGCTGGATACACCAGAAAAACGTCATTTTGAAGATTCCTGTTGAGAAAGAGCAAAGATTTTGTTACATGCCGGAACCGAGGTAGAAAATAATTAAGAGTGATATATTCTTCATAATACATTCTTTTGTCAGGAAGTATGTCAGGAGACTATCATAATGACATGAACTATGAAAAATGGTTGCGTTTGCAATTGATACCAAACCTTCCATCGAACTCAGTGTTTGTTTTTTTCAACGTTTCGTACCATAATATTGTAGATACAAAAGAACCTACAATGGTAGCAAAAAGATCCGAGATGATTCGATTCCTAACTGAAAAGAATATTCCACACGATTCTTCTAAGACCAAACCTGAATTATATCAGCTGGCCAAAGAAAATCAAACCAGAAGTCCAGACTATCATATGCATAAGATTTTAAGCGATAGTAAAAAACTGATTAGCCAATAATAACATCACTTTCAAATTAAAGGATGTAGAAAAATTGACCAGACGAGAATTTGCTGATATTTGGAATGAAGTGTGTAGACATGTTAAAGCAATCGAAAAAAAAAAAAAATTGGAAAAGCTTTAGAGAAGATTGAAGACTTGGAATCATAATTGGCGGCAATCGCTTTGAAGTTAATTTGAGAATAGTCTCTCTTGATTCAGATTTAGAATAAGATGTTAAAACTTGCAAGAACTGTTGAGAAACATCTTTGGCAAATAATAATGTTGGTATGTTCTAAACGGTACGGAAGTGTCATATTCTGTCTTTCAGAAGGTTGAAAACAATGTCTTGGTTGTTGTGCAGTTAACAAGAAAAAAGAGAATGAATACTATTAAGGACGTTATTGTCCCCAACTTTTGATTTCATCAGTTTGAAAAATTGTGTTTGAATTTTGTCGAAAAATCGGTTTCAACCCTCTAATTTATAAAGTAGTGGTTTTGCTCAATATCCGAGAATATTGTTATTAACATATTTTGAATTTTCTAAATAAAATTTGCATTAATTAATGAAAATTATTTAAGTTGAGCGATCCTTTTTAGATCCGATAGATACGCCACTGTCCATATCTGAATCCCCACTAAGTGATAACTGGAATGACATACTCGGCGCACATCTTTTTTATAACAAAAGTAGCAGGAAAATTCTCTAGTCGGTTTAAATCGAGATGATCAATTTCAAAACCACATCTTAAATGAGAAATTATTCTCTTAGAACAGTTTGTTTTTTATTTGAAAAATTCAGATTGATTGTCAACAAATGAAATTAATTATTGTCATCGTTATCAGCCTTTAGTTTAACTTCCTGTTATTTAAAAAAAGACTTTCTTGAACTTCCATTAAAAATATAAAGCAAGGAGACTTAAATAGTTAATTTGAGTGGATAGAAACCAGATGAGCGAAATATTCGACGAGACACTCTTTGTTTTAAGTTGTTTTCCCAAGTCATCCTAGCTGCTATCTTCAGAATCATTGCTCTTCAAAGATGTTCACTTCCAGATTTTTTTGTTGTTATTAAAGTATTTATACTGAAAACAGTACAATATGAGTAACTGAACTAAAAATAGCACATTTACTAATGTCTTCTTACAGGAAAGACTTTATACCAAAGATAACTCAAAGTTTGATAAATTGTCAAAAGATGTAATATGTACACAAGAAAATGTAAGAACCTCCTTGTTCAGTTCTATAATTTTTCTCTATTTTAAGAATCATTTCTAACAGAAAAATTGTATGTACGCTAATGTATTCTTATAATAAAATGAGTTTATTGGTAAATTCATTCTTTGAAATAAATCCAAACCGACGCTCGCGACTGCGCATTTAATATTTAAATCGAATAACGTCAAGAACAATCAGAGTGAAACTGTTCAGTTATATTATTAAAGTTGGGGTCTATTGTCTTAGAGTCTGTTCAAACATGCTCAAGGCCTCCACTTTCAGTCTTACAAGAATCGTCCGCAATAAAATAAGGGTTAACGTTTGATCTGATTTATATCCGAACGTAGTCTACTCTCAACTTTAATCCAAAATCAATATTTCTTCCACTATGTTACGAAAAAAACCAAAAGAGCAACGTTTATAGCTTCATGTCACGAAAATACTTTTCAGAAAAAATAATACATACTACAAACATATTTTGAGTAAAAAGTCCGGAAAATAAGCGATTATCTCATCGTCGCACAAAAAAAATGTATAATTATTATAGCTGAGTTAGTTTTTCCGTTTCATGCTCTGTGAGTTGGACGTTTGTTTGATTTATAGACGCTGAGGCACGTGCCTATAGCAGGACGTTATGTTGTACAGATAGTGGCACACAAATTCTGGATAACAAAGCCTCTGTACATGTTTTCTGCATTATTTATCGTTTGTAGATATGCTACGTACAAAGAGTCAAGTTCAAACTATATTCTAATAAATTTTTGAAGATGGAAAGAGGTAACGTCGACGGAAATATATAGTGTAATGAACATTATTGAGATTCTTTTAGAAATGAAAGCACGCTGAAGATACATTTGCCAAGAGCGCACTGAATAAACTGCACTTTTATACTTTTATTTTAAGACGAATAAGAAAGAGGGTTAGACTGAATCGCTCTTTTATATTAGTTGTCTAAGAATAGGTTTTTACAATGAAAATGAACTGATGTCGACACTTGATTTAAAACAGAGATTACAGACTTAATGTAATCAGTGTTTTAGTAAGATTATCTTTTAATAAAATCACAAGGGTTTTATTTTGAGTAGACTATTTTGAGACAAAAGTTCAAAGCTGTTGTTGACATGGCATGTTTTATTCTTTCAGATTTTAAGTTTCAAATTTATTCACCACAAAAAAATACATTTTCTAAAAAATCAAACATTGATTTTATCTTGAAACTATGAAATAAAATTGTTACCTAATTACTGTATTTATGTTGTGGCATTATTGCTTTTATTGCAGATTGGAACTGACCAATAAGCTACTGTATAATCTTTTGTGATGGAATTTTACGTCCATAATTTATAACATGATAATTATGTAGAATTTAATATCGATAAACAAATGTTTGAAATTTTACAGTTTGTAATTAATTTAATACCAAAACAAAAATGATATCTGCATTGGTATAAGTGAAAATAATTAAATTCAATAATTAGAGGATAGTTAGTATTACTATAGAATGTATTATGTTTGGTTTACCTAGAAACAAAAAATCACAAAAATAATGAAAATATTATAAATATGAACAGAAATAAAGAACCAATTTTGCAATTATTTTTGAATGTGAACTGGCCGTTTTGTTTTGAATTTTTCAAAAAAGTAAGTAGTAAATTATGTATAAGTAAGATTTGCAGTTACACTTATCCAGCACAATTGTTTTCCGGTGATCCAGATTTACGATTTTCCGTCCTAATATCTCGCTTCAAAGTTTCCAGAATTGCGGTAAGCTCTTAGTCTGGCAGCGACAACTTTAAGTTCGATTTGATCTGCGTAAAATATAGCCATAAAGTAAGTGAGGTCAGGAAAAGTTCTGATTTATCATATTTGAAAAGACAGATAGTTTAATTACGAGGTTTACCAGATTAACCAGACCAAACATCATTTAATTATTGACACTTTTCCGGAAAGCACAGCGCAAAAATGCAATTTTATCGTAATTAAATTCTTTTAAATAAATAACTATGTGAGTTACCACAGTGTTGGCTGGATAGCTGAATAATAAAAAAAAAAGAACGGATGTTTAACTGTACCGTGCAGAGTTGTTTGCGTGTTGGTGGTAACACTGCTGTGAAATATTTTTAGGTTTGCCACATTTGTTTGCCGCCGGCTGGTCAATTAACGGAGTCGCTGATCTATGTCTTCGAGCGTGAACGAAATGGAATTTTTTAACTCGGTTTGTGAAATAGGGTAATAGTTTCGGAGAGTAGAATTTTATTTTATGATGGATTCAAAATCAAAATTAGATTAATTGGTGCAACTGGAAGCAATTTTTCGATTGAAAACTCCAACACATTTTTGCAAAATTTAATAAAAGTGTTTTTATCGGACGATCGAATAAAATGTAAATCAAAGAGAATACATGACACATATTTAAATAAGTTTTTTAATATAAATTTTATGTTTTGAAAAACTATCAAAATAGATTTTCTCTTAAACCGTAGATGAGCGCGATTGAAATATTTAATATGAGTTTTCCTCGTGGTTGATCCAATAACGTTTGAAAGGCGCTTTTCTTGCGTCTGGCGAGCAGTAAGTCATAAAAGGCAAATGCTCGAGTCACGCTTAAAAATGCCTATAAATATCGAGTGGCATCTGTGACGCCACTAATATACCGATTTCCGCGAGGAAATCCTTTCTCCCCTACACTTGCTTATCATTCAAAGTTTGGCGACGATTTCTCTCCCTTTTATCAATGCTAAAATCCAAACGTTTGCAATACTCACTCTGACAAATCATTACCCTTTCCTAACTTCTGCCAACATTATAACGTAAACAAACATTCAAAGATGTAAACTCCTTCCCTATTCATTACACTTCAGAGTATATGTTCCCTAGCAACGCACACTTGACTTATAAGTATCTAAGTTCATGATTCAAGGTTACCACTATGCGAAAATTCAAACTTGAAGTTATGTACGTTGCAATTCTACGTTAAAGTTCTGTAATCTTGAGGCAAGTTGTTGGAAATCAATAAAAGCGACTAGTGGGCTGTGTGTTGTCGATAACTACTCGATTAAACGTCGGAAGAGTAGTACAGATGAGAGAATGTATCTCCCATGGGAAAGCTTTCCCATAGTCTTCCTACTGTCGGTTCCTTCTTATCAGTTTACGTAACGAAATTTCCGATTTGATGTAAGAAGTAGAAAATTGCATTTGCAACGATTTTAATTTGTTTTTAACGTAACATCTTGTACATAGAAGATCTAAATTTACTTTCCTGTACGGAAATTGCTTGTCGGTGCATTCAAAATCGATCAGTTAGACTGGAAGTGAATTCGTCCAGCGCATCCACCATTTTCAAATCACCAAAAATTATTCTATTCTACAATTTTCTTACTTGTAAGTTTTCTGGATACGACAAACTCTCGCAATAACAAGTTTGGACAATAAAAATGCTGTGCTATCTCGACTCGGCAAAATTGAAATTGGTCGACGTAAACACAGAAAGCCATCAATAAAAATCAATTTCGTTACACCTTATCAGTTTATTTCGGTTCCGGTTTCTCTAGAGTTTCTAAAATAAAGTATGAAGTTATGAAAAGTAATATTTATGAGGTGCTTGTTGCATAAATTTGAGTACTGTTTCGCCCACTTGATATCTGATATCTACAAAAGTTGGAAATCTTTTCGGAAAAAAGTTTATGACGTTTTCATATGATAAAAGTTTTGTATAAAATTAAGCTTCTGCTCTACTGAAATTTGTGTTTTCTGCCTGATAACAATTTATGTTTTTTGAATAATTTTATTTATTCTTTGAATGTCTTTCCACTCATTGTGCTTCTCCAAGTAGAAATAGTTTCTAAAATCCGATCATGTGACATATAAGTACTAAACTTCGAAATCGATGAAACTTTCGCCAAGCTCATAAAATTTAAATTGAATCATTTTAAATTTTAACACCGATATAAATTCTGAAATATTACAGCTTCAAATCAAAGATAAAAACGTTCTGTGGAAGATGATGTCGTTTAAGAAGCGTAAAGTCCAAAACAATAATATTTGCATTATATTTGCATGTTTGAATATTCACATTAATCATTGCAACGTAAAATAGTAGTGAAAATAACAAATTTGACCACAGAAATAATAGCATCAAACGGAAATCACCGATTTTGTCAATTTACTGATGGGAATAACAGAACCTTCCATTTAATCCTGATTAGTTTTGTATTAGAGCTTTTGTGTGGAAAGCATCATATAAATAAACATAGACGAAAAGAAAATGCTTTCATAAAAATAGGCAAATTGAGCTTTGAGCTTTCAGCAATGCAACTAACCGAATAATGAGTTAACATTCCAAAAACTAAATCCTCACTCAAATGAATAGTTTAATATCGATCGAAGTTTCTTCTTTATCTTCTTTTTTTGCTTCTCTTTGTCTCGTGTTCCAGTTTTGACGTTCACATATCTAATGTTTGTGTAAAGCTGATGTTGCCATTTATTATTTCTCATGAAAAACTTTTATTTCACTAGCTTGAGGCATATTTGTTACTTTTATAATGAAAAATGAAAAGCTAACACATCGAACCTTTATTAAAATATGACTTTAGATGATAATTTACTGTCAGATTTTGAGTCAGAAACAGTTAAAAAACGTATTTTATACGAAAGGGGAAGTATAAATGGGCCAACTGAGGTCTAATAAAATAAATCCCTCAAGGGTTAGGCTTCGGAAATTCCAACCGGAAAGAATTATTATAATGGTGGTGAATCTGTTATGTTGAATTTTTTCAGAGTACAAATTAGAAAAAATGTACTAAAAGTATGTACATTTTGACATAATAGTAAAGCGGATTTTTCAAGTGAAGTGAAGCATAAATAACGGAAGGAAGTCACTTAAAACCGCGTTTTGTCACGAACTAATGGAGAGATTTGTACCGCTATCAAAATATGACAAGTGATAAATTCCAGATAGGTTTTACATTAAATGGAAGTCTTTTCAGGAATAGTTAGAAAGACATCTTAGTTAAAAGGGATCGCTTCATAGATGATAAATAGGATCTAGGAAATGGGTTTATGTACCTCCGAAGAGGAAATTTTAAAGATATCGAACGTTATAATAAGAGGTATTTTATATATCAACAATCAAGCAGAGTTTGATGATTTTTGTACTTTTTGATCATATAATTAATCACTTTGAATTTTGTCTAATAGCAATAGAAAATAATAACACAAATGAAGATTCTGTCGCTTTTGCTAATTACCTCGCTTTTTGGATATTCATATTTTGAGTGAGAAAACAATATCAACAATTATTTATACAGTTTGAAAGTTTTTGCTATGCCATAAACTATTACAGAGAATAAATAACAGAGCAGTCTATTCAGAACGACACACACTTTTACTTATAAAATCAAAAAGGTACAAGGAGGTTTCTTGTAATACACTCATTATCAATCAAGTTTTGAATTTTTGGAGAAACAGTATTTTTTCTTTCACCTAATTCTCCCCTATTAATCAAAATACATGAATTGTTTAGTTAATTTTTATAAGTTTGTTGATGTCTTTTGATTCTTTGAAATTTTATGATTTTTTTCAAATCTTTGATCTTTCGAGATTTTTTAACTATTTAAATTCTTATTTTAGAGATTCTTTGATTCTATGAGATTTTTTGATTCTTCAAGATTTTAAGATCCTTTGAGGTTCTTCGATATTTTTTTATTCTTTGAGATTTTTCAAGGTCCGTTAGCTTTTTCAAAATATTTTGACTTCTTGCAACCTTTTGAGATTATTTAATTTTTTTTTTATGTTTTAGATTCTCTGAGAATATTTGATTATTTAAAATTTTTTAAGTTTTTTTTTTGATTTCTAAACATTCTTTGATTTTATGACAATTTGAGATTTTTTAATTTTCCATATTTTTTTAATTTTTAAGCTTTTTTAATTTTTAAATATATTTTTATTTACGGATTCCCAGTTATCCTTCAAGTTTTTTTTTTTTTTTGATTTTTCGAGATTCTAAGGTTTACTGATACTTTGGAGTCTCTTTAATTCTTCGACATTCTTTGTGATTATTTGGTTACTTGTAACTCTTTGCGATTTTTCAAATTTCTGTAACACTTTGAAAACTTTGGATTTTTTTATTTATTATAACTCTTTAAAATTGTTTCCTTTTTCCAGATTTTTTGATCTTTTACGTTTCTTCAATTTTTTAAAGTTTGTTGATTTTTTGATATTATCTAAGATTTTGTGATTCTTTAAAACTTTTGAAGATTCTTTGAGATTCTGAGTTGAGAATCTTTGATTTTCTTGCAATTCTTTGATTATATCAAGATAACATTAAAACGAATAAAATTTTAGAAGGAAAACAATTGTCCGTCATAAGGATGAAATTTTACCACTAACTTCTTCCTCAAGATTGGTATGACAGACATTTCCGGCAGTTGTTAGAATGTCACACCACGATAATTTCAAAGATAACATTATAAAATATAATTATATAAATATAATATAATTGGCAGATTAAGTTTTTCATAAAGAGTACAAAATTTCCTATCAAACGATTCAATAATCATTAATTTCCTCAATGACGTAAAAACATTTATTTTTGTACACCAGTTAATTGGATAAAAGATACTTTCGGCTAATTGAACTTAGACAAACCAGGCTTATTTTGCTCGTATAAGTATTTACAGTCGATCTAGATAGAAATTTTCCAATACCGCTGTGACGGAATATTTAGTGTTGCCGGCTCTCAGACTATTAATTTTTCCAGATTCTTTGAATTTTTGAGTTTCTTTAATTTTTTGAAGTTCTTAGATTTTTTTATATTTTCTGAAGTTTTTTAAGCTCCTTTGGTTTTACGAGGTTGTTTATTTTTTGTATCTTTTTGACGTTCTTTGATATTTTTTGATTCTTTGATTTCTTGGAACATTTTAATATTGTGAGACTCTTTAAAGTTTTGTTGATTTCTCAAAGATTCTTAGATGTTTACTGATATGATTATCTGAGATTCTTTAAGTTTTTGATATTTTTGTGATTCTTTCATTACTTATAACTCCTTGAAATTTGAGATTCCTCGAATCACTTTAAAGTTTTTTGATTCTTTAATATTATTTTATTTATTGAAACACTTTCACTGTAATTCTTTTAATTTTTTTGAGATTACCCAATTCTCCAAAATTAGAGAATCCTCGATTCTTTGTGCTTTTTGATTTTTTTGCAATTCTTTGAGATTCTTTAAATTTTGAAAAGTTTTGGTTTTTCTTTAATTCTTCCTAATTTTTTTGATCTTTTAAGTTTCTTCAATTCTCTAAGGTTTTTTGATATTATTTGAGATTTTATAAGCTCTTCTCGTTCTTTGGATTTATTTGAAATATTTTTTTATTCTTTTGTTTCTTCTGAATCTTCAAGTTCTCAGATTCTTTGATTTTTTTTGATTCTTCAAGATTCTTCGAGGTTTACTGATTCTTGTAGGTTCTTTAATTCTTTGATATTTTTGTGATACTTTGATTACTTGTAGTAACTCTTTGAGATTCTACAGTTGAGTTTCTTCGATTTTTTAATATTATTTTATTTATTGAGAATTTTATTTTTATTTAGATTTTTTAAGTTTTCGAAATTAATTGATTTTTTATTTTATTACATTCTGTGATTCCTTGGAGCTTTTGAAGGTTTTAAATTTTTTTTATTATTTCACGTAACGTCTCTGATTTATTTCAAAGAGATCAATATTCGTTGACATTTACCAAAATTCCATATCTACAAATTCGTGTTACAGTTACAAAATGAGCACCAGAATAGTGTAATATAAATAATGAGTAGCACATTTCACCTTCTCTAATTTGAAAATAATTAAAATAATATGTGGAAATTCATACCTAAAATGTGACACTCGAAAAAATGTGGGAAATAAAAAGCGATTTAGCATAAAAAGTATGAGAGTAAAGTTTTAGGCTTGTAATACTTGTAAACCGCGTTAGGATTTTTAAGTACGGTTATAAAATCTTTGTATTCTCCGGAGACTAATATGCTAAAAAGTAATTAATGATGGCAAAGTTCCCGGTTTGTATAAAACATAAGTAAATCTCTTAGCTAAGTGAAAACAAATATGAAAAAGTGAATTTGTTTTTGTCGAAATTCTAAACGTTGAAATCCTCTTAAAGACCTTTAATTTAGCTGACACGAAAATAAATTTCTCAGTATCCCCTATTCACTTTAAACTGTAAACGCTTTGTAAAGCATTAACATCGGTTATTTTGATTTACTGCTTCTTATTAATCCCTTGTTTATTTATTTCGCTGTAATCTCGAAAGCTTGTTCAAGAAACCGTAAATTCCTGCGGATAGGTCGTTCAATCACTCTGTATTTAATTAAAAGCGGTTAAAATTTTCACTAAGAGAAAAAAAAGAAGAGACGAAAAAAATTTATTGTCAACGCAAAATCCATGTTTCGTACACTTTATCCATCCGTAGTGCCATAAATTTAAATAGAATTTCGCTAACTCTTCGAGCCCTTTTGTGTTTCGGCTTTGCCAAAGTTTATAATTAATGTATTCTCTCTCTCTTCGCTTTGAATTTGCACGAAAATTGGACTTTGGAAAATGCATTTGGATTTTTTAAGCACTGAAGATGGTTTAGCAAAACAAAATTACTCTTAACCACATTTAAAAAAATTCAACAAATTTGTTTTCAGCAATTTTTAATTATTCAAAAAACTGCAGTATTAAGCAAGCTAGTTATAATTACATTTAATTGCTCTCGTAATTACCTGTGTTGTAATTACAGTATGAAATATTACCGGTAATTTTCTTGCATAGATAAGAAGACTTTCAACCTGGTATAAACTATTTGAAACCGATCTGATAATATATTAACAAATAATTTGTAGATGGCAAAATCAATAGAAAATTGTCACTCCTAAACTTACATTCTTATTTGAATCTGTTTTGAAGAGTTTTATTTGAGTTGGTAATTGAAATTGTTTGCGTTACTTGAACGGTTTTAATAATTTACAACGTAATTTCGGTACGGCTTACAATCAGTCGGTCTAACGCGATTACGTCGACGTAATTGCTTTAGTCAACGTCAACACGGCTAATTCACCGACGAGTAACCGTTCAGGTGAAGGCAAAAGTCGAAATTACGTCTAAGGAAGTTGGAAATTCGAAGGAAGAGGAAGTTGTTTTGACTACGTTAATGCTATATAACAGCGTTATCGTGGTGCGACGGTTCAAGGAATTTAGAATCGTCGATAACATCCGATTCTACGGTTTATTAAAAGCAATTTCAGTGTACTTAACTACTCTTCAATTACACACAACTTGCTTAAATATTCACGGAAAATAGTACTTATCTCGGCGCATCCACCATTTTGAACACCACAAAATTTTGCATACAATGAACGCAAATTTGTAGTTAAAATTACCAAATGAATGGTGTCTTTTCGATGTTTCGACCGTAATTCAATCATGTCAGAAAATAGAAAGGAATGGAAAAAGAGAGGGCAATTTTCCTGAAAGTTGGGTGCATCGGCTTCATCCATCATTTATTATCTGCGGAAAAGGTAAAGTTGTTTTCTGTTTTATGTGCGATTATTGGAGATGTGACTGATGTAATATTAATGATCTTTTGGATATTACGTCTCGGTTATGGAAGATAAGAGATATGAGTATTATTATGTGATGGTAATGATCGGTAAATTTTATGAGAGGATAGAATAATTATGAAGTTTATGGGAAACTGTCAGTAAAACTGTTAGGATGTGTTATGTTGCGTAAATATATATTTTACAGTTAAAAAGAAAGTTTCGAAATTGTTCAGTAAAGTATGTATAAACTTCTTAGTGACAAGCAAAGTTGAAATATCTTCAGTTTAACAGAAAGTATTTCTTGTTCAGAATAGCATCTTTTTAGCAAAATTAAAAAAACAAAATACTTACCAAATAAAAATGTGTTCGAATTATGAAAACAATTTTGTTTTTAAATAGAATTTTGGCGTGAAAGTAAGTTATTCTATTGAACAAATGTCAGATAATTTTTTAACTGAAGCAAAACAAAAAATAAAGTAAAGATTTGTAGCTTAAACTTTGACAACCAAGCAGCTCCAGTCAATGAAAAAAAAATCTGATTGAAATCAAATTTTTTGTATTGTATCAAAATATGGAAAATAGTGCTCAGGTTTCAATTAGAATAAATTCTATAATCGAAGACTATGGATACTTTTTGGTTAATTAATTTTCATTTAAATGTTAGTTTGTGGAAAACAAACTTTTGTCTACAAATTTTTCACAAACACGTTAGTTATCTAGGCAAAAATGCGTGACTATAATTCAATTTGTATTGTTTTGTTAATTCTTAGAAAAGCTGAATACTGTACATCACAAAATTTATTGTAAAACATTCATTAAAAAAAAAGTAGAGTTGATATAATGACTAATCAAAAAAGTCACAAAAACCACTTTTCTGTAGTTTATGCTTTCTGTATTTAAAAAAATATTTAATTAACGAGCATTTTTACGTAACTCTTTTACCTAATCAACGTAAAAACATTCAAAAAAATAAATTCCACAAATAACAAAGTGAATTCGAAATTGAATAAATATTATTAAAATTCAGATTGGTGGTTTTATAAACCCCATTAAAACTGAAAATATTTTCAAATTGCAATGAATAAATTCAAATGAATAAACATTTTCTTTTTGCTTATGTAAGTGTTAAATGTGAGCTGTTAAAACATAAATTAAAAAATATTTTGCTTTACTTAAAAATGAAAACTCATACAGAAATTTGTTTAATTTTGGATTCAATGAAATTATTGATAAGCATTAATTGAAAATTAATAAACAAATTTCACATACATCTTAGTAAGGAACTAAAATTAATTTTTGTTTAAGCTTGAATTTGTTTTGTTTTTATTTTGACTAATTTTGTCCAATTAAATGAGTTTGATGTTAAATAATGATTTATCAGATCTATTGAAATTAAAATTTTTTCAGAGTTTTCAGTTTAATTATTATCATTGAACTGTTTGTTCCTTACCCATCCTTTAAGCTGCCAAATTCCATGCAGCGCTTCAATTCCTCAAACCGCTCGATATTAAATTACCAACATTCACGTCGAATCTAAGTACGTACAGTAACCGCAAAAACGACGTCATCTAAACGTAATCACGTTGTGCTGCAAATCATTTTCGTATTTGCGTTTTACCTAATGGCAACGGCTGCGTTCAAGACGATGAAAATATTCGTACGGCGTAAATTTTCGAAAGATCATAAATCTCAAATCAGAGTTTCATACGCTTAATGCTTTAATTAAATTGGCTCTAATCTGTAGCTTACACGGAAACATTTTCATTAAGCGCACTAGGAGTGTATCATATGGTGAGGAATTGAGGGTGTGGTTTAAATTAAATTGCTGTCTGCAAAAACATTTTTTAAAAATAATTCTTGTGTAAAAAGAACAAAATTATACTTAATTTTAAACGGAAGTATTACATAATTGTCTGGCGCATCCACCATTTTTGCAACTAGCATGTTAACAGTGATTAAAACAACTTTTGAATTTTTATAACTTTGTAATTTATAAAAAACACAGTTTTTTATAGTGCTTTGTCATTTAGTGTTATTTTTAAAAGTTCGCATCATCTTGCATTTCGCCATAAATTCTCACTCCCTTCAGCCCTGGCGAATAATAAAGCAATGAATCTTTCAGGTTCCAGCTTTAAAATGGATGCTTGAGTCTAAACTCATCCTTCATCCACGATAACTACTTGAAATTCATTTCGGAAGACTTAATTACAAAACGATATTCTCATTACCTCAAACACAAACGTTGCAAATTTTTTCTTTCTTCGTTTTTCTTAATTTTCTCTTAACAGGTTTCTCTCTTTACTCGTTAGTATATTACTGAGAATTTAACCTCGCAAAGGTGATATTGTTATTGCTTGTTCTTACGTCGTCGATGAGCTGTTAGAAACTTCCTCTGCTGCATTAATGAAATTGCCCTTAGTCGAGTGCGGTGCCTCTCTTCAAATTACTTATTAAAAATTCAACCGGTCTCTCGTTAATTTTATATGAAAACGAGACAAGCTTGTAAAAGGAGCGCTTTGTCTTGGTTTTATGGTAGAAGAAAGAGAGAAAAGAGAGATGAACGACATATTTAACAATAAATTATTCAATCACTCCTTTAAACTATCAATCAAAAGAAGTACTTTTTTTCGATTTGTAGAGCATGTTCGTTTTAGTGTATGAAATTATAATGTCATGCTTTTAAGTGCAGTCACTGCATATGTGATATGCAAAACATGTCATCACCTTAAGAGCAATTTAGATGTTGAGTTAGCCGCGAATTTAGGCTAGCATGTCATGCAGTAAAGCTCGGTGCAGTAGAAATGCAGCCGGAAATATAACGCTCTGAGTGCAGACGTATGTTGCGGTCTTATTACTATTCGACCTAAAACTTTGAAAATAAAATGAATAAATGACAACCGGAAATTGTTTGCTAAGAAGATATATAAATTTGATTAACAAAAATTTTAATATTGGTGTTTCTTCAACATGAGAAATTTTTGAATACGCATTTAAATCATAAGGCTCGAGAAATAGCAAAATACATTGAACTTATTAAAGCTTTAAAAATAATATTTATAACCGTTTTGCAGATAAAGAACGTTCTTTGAAAACATAAATTCTGGAAATAAAACGTACGAAACCAATTCGTAATATTGTCGGAATTTCAAGTTTATTTCCATTTTCATAAGATTTTGCCGCTTTTATGGAAACGCGTTAGTTAATTTATTCCACTGTAATGTACTACATTAAAAAATATATAAACTACTCGAAACAAGTCTAAAGGAAACAGTTAGAACAACTTTAATCTGGTTACTTCAGTATTCTCTCCATTACCTGCATTAATAATGCGGTCTGTGTAAGCTTTTTACTACAAAGATAAATAATTAAAATCGTCTAAGTTTTCGAATATTTTAAATTGAGGTGCTTTATCGCACTACATTAAGTGGGGGTATTTAAAGTTTTGATAACTAGAGTATAAGCTGCAGTTGGGAATTTACAATAGAGTTGCTGCTTGTTTCAAACTGAACCACAAACTATTAATATAATGCACTGAAGAATAATTTACTAGATTTACTAAGTCTGTTGTGTTCTTGACTCTTCACCTCCTTTTAGCAATAAACCAACTAGTTTTTCACACACAGCCGTCGCTTGTAATTTTCCGGTCTATCGGTCTGTAGTAAACTTTTCAGAGGTATATCTATAGTGTCGAGTGTCCGACAAAGTCATATGTTTCCGGTCTTATGGTCACGCTCTTTTCTTTGTTGAACGCTTCCTTCGGGTGTTAAGTTCTTTATTGTTACGATCGTAGGTACTAGAGAAGTAGAGCTTTGCGAGTTTGAAGCTATAACGTCAGCAAAATGCTGCACTAAGTTTATGTTTATGCCGACTCTAGTCCGACAAGTTGTTCGTGTCTATGGAAGGTAATAAATTTTTTGAAAACTTCAGCTTCTATAGGCGGATACCAATATTTTGTTCATTAGGTCGTAATGTGCGAATTTTATTTAAGAGATTTTTATGTGAAAATGACAATTTTTTTTATTTAATAACTAGATTTAATTTTCTTTTCTCAATCAATCTTTTTATACTTTTTGTTGCAACCGATTGCGCCGTTTGTGATTGTTCTTTGACCAATAGGATTTGGTGGCGTAAGTGTTTTGTTTAACACGCACCCTGCGAAAATTCCGAGACCGTCATAAAATCCAACATCAATCGGCTGTATTATTTTGTGTATAAGTGGTCCCTTTTTTTATTACCACACATCACTTGTGTTCAAGGTTGAAAGTGTTGAGAAGTTGAACACAGTGTGTGAGAGTTTATTTCTATATAGATACATCTGAACATTCCCTTTTATTGTGCAACTTTCTCAACTCGCAGCTTAATTTTCACGAGGGTAACGTTTGAGTAGATAAACAAAACAAATATGTTGTACAGGATACTATCGTCATGTTATACTAAGGTTTATGCAAATTGTCTTTGTATGCTTTGAACTTGTTAATTTGCTATCAAACGACAGCTAAAAAAACTCGATTAAATTTTTTTTATTTATTTGGATTTTAAAAATTTACATTAAAACTTCTTTTCTTTTATAATTTCCTCTCGAATCGTCTTTGACTGTTTGCTGTAATTCCATAACTCTTACCTTCCTTTCATTTCCTTTTCATCTTTCTTTCCATCTGTAGAGAAATCTAGCCGGAAGTGTCGTTTTATTTACCGCATTTTTCCTTCCTGATTAAATAAAATAAACTTCCGCTTGAAGTGAACTAAGTGCATGAAGCAGACCTGCTGAAATTAACAAGCGAATCTTGAGCTAAAGTCTAAACATTACGAATTCTTCTTAAAAACGCTTCAGTAATAACATAAATGTTATGAATTTTTCGTGATTATTTAATGTAGCATATGAATAGCTAATGCAAACATAATTTCGAAAATGTATAAATTGAATGGCTTTCGAGGTAATTTAGGTAAGTTGAGGTGAAACGGCTTGGACCGCATTTGTTCGAGGACAGTGCAAAAACGGAGAATCCTAGGATTAATCCAATTAGAGAAACTTTAGGTAAAAGGAATGGTGTGAAGTTAATTGCTGGTCGTTTCCACATGTAACACCCTTTTTGCATTCGACTAACGAATGATATATTCGGTGTAGACAAGAAAGATGGATTAAATGTGCAAAATCCATCTTGATCAGATAAAACAAAAGATACAAAAAATAAATAAAAATAATAAAAACTCTCACAAATGGAGCTATCATTTATTCCTTCAGTAAACCGGTAAATGACTTTGTATTCAAGCCAAATTTACATCATTACCGGAGCTATGATGAGGCAGCGATGTATAAAAGTAGGATGTGAAATGTTATTTCTGGACCAGGATGTTTGGCGTCTTAAAAAACAAAGCTAAATCTTAGAATTTCAGCGATTTTTTTAGAAGTGAATAATCAAATAGCTTTAGTAAACTTGATATCGGAAAACTGTCAATAAATGGGAACACGAAAAACCTTTGAAATCACCCAAAAAAACAGATTTTTTCTTTTAGTGTACAAAATTCTTGATATTTTTTTTCAGTGAAAAACATTACCTGTTTATAAATGCTACTCAAGTAAAGATAAATTTTATTTTTGTATTCACAACATCTCTTGAGTGCTGATATTCATCTAAATGAACTAACCAAACAGTAAAACAGGGTGTAATTTATGCTGTATAAACAGAATAATAAAAAAAAAAGAAAAACCCAAGATAAATTTTAATTTGCTGTAGTTCTTGTTATACCTATTTCAAGATTTAAATATCAAAGTAAATAGTGGGAAACTATTAAAGCACTTTGCTGAGAGAAAAATTTTAGTCGTTTATCATTTTTCTTCTTGAACTTTATGTATACAGAGAGTCCTACGACAGTGGACGTATGTTTATAATTCAAAAAATACTGCTAGCATATTACTGAAATTGTCGCAAAAGAGTTCCTTCAATGTGCAATCTTTTTAAAATATTTTGAAAAATGCGAGATTTCCGGTTATACCGGAAGCAGACATCAACTTTTTAATTTTGAATGGGGCACCCTTCATTTTTCTACTTTTTTGAATTCTGCGACGTATTTTTAAACCAACAATGTTTACCTTAAACTCAACCATTTTAAATATATTTGCAACTTTTTCATTTTAAGTGAAAAATGAACGGTGCAGAGTTAAAGGTAATCAGTAATTACGGCTGAACGGATATTTATTTCAAAATAATCTTTTGGCATTTTATAATGCAACATCTCAGACAATAAATCTAGTTAAAAAATAAACCGATCTACAGGATGTCCAAATAACATATTTGAAAATTGACTTAAAAGTGTCATCAAAACTCGAAATTTTTCAATGGAAACCTTTTTTTTTATCATATTCGCGTGTCAAATATAGAAGCAATTTTGTATAGGTTTGAAGCTAAGAGAACTAAGAAACAATTTCAAATAAAATTGGCATAACATTTTACTAGTTAGAAAACAGTTTTTCCTAAATAATTGAAAAACCATGAGGTTTGCATACACAAAACCTCAAACAAAAATGTCTAAAAATCTATTAGAAGAGATAAAGCAACGGTTAAATGGGGAATGTTTTGCAGAATTCAATGCTCAAAATTAATCTCATTGAAATTCATTCCAGTTCTTCTCAGTTTTGAGATATTATGAAAAAATTAAAATTTGTCAATTTTCATTTTTCTCAGTTACTCGATAAGGTTCCACTGACGTTTTTCAAATTTTTACATTGTTAAGACACTTTTTTATGACAAATTTATTAGTGCTAACAAGAACAATCCTTCTCATTTGTTTCCAAGTTAGTAACACTATTTTTTGTTTTTCTAATGAAAGCCGTATTGGATTTTTAATTACTTGAATAGTCATTGAAAGAAACTTCTCAAAAACATGACATGTCACTTAAATATCAATTTCTACAAAAGATATTAGCAGAAAATAACTTTAGCACTGATACAAAACCAATAGGCAATGAAATTTTTGCGTCATTGTTAAGCAAATGATAAGCTGTGTTTCTGTCGTCATGTATAAGTGGCACTGGGAGATTCGGAACTGTGTAAAAATTGTAAAAACAATTTTCAATACTGAGTTAATGTCAACTGAGGGACTGTCAAAATGTCACTTTTACAAGTTTAGGTTATAATTCTGTAAGGTTATTAACCGTGTTGAAAAATATCTAATTCTTTGAACATTGTAACTGAATCATATTATTTTCTCTCTATCTTCAATATCATAATTGTCGCACTTAAGATTTCAACCGAAACCTAAACAATACTTTAATGAAATTTGTAATTTTCAAAACGGCTTCCAAACTGTTACGTTTGTCACTATCATCGTCTGTCGCAAGTATAGCCAATGCATTATAAAATACCTAGAATATTTCCTTAGGGTTTTTTTTACATAGCCAACCTTCTGTCAAAAAGACGATCGCACAACCATCTGCAACGTACTGTAAAAGTTTGAAAGTGGTAGCATAAGGCATTATCAAATTATTGATGATAAATAAAATTGGCAAATTTCAGTTTTTCCAAAAAATCTCAAAACTGAAAGAAATTTGAAATGAGATTTGCCTTGAGCATTGAATTTTGCAAAATATTCCTCGTTTAACCAATGTTCTATTTCTTTCAATAACCGAGATCCCAATATTGAGCATCGAAATATTTACACAGTGTATAGAAACTTAATAGGAGGTTTTCATTTGAAAATTTTGAGTTTTGACATTTTCATGTCAGTTTTCAAATGTATTTTTGATATAGGAGATTGGTTCAATTTTTTAGCTGGATTTACTATCTCAGAACTAGCGTTATATAATGCCGAAAAACCGTTATAAAATTGATAGTCGTTTGGCCATAATTACTGATCACCTTTAATCATGCATCTGCCATTTTTCAATTAAAATTGCTGACATCGTTGAAATAGTTGATTTTAGAAAAAAAATATTGGTATAAATGACTTGAAAATTTTCGTAGAATTTAAAAATGTGAAAAAAATATAAAGTGTTCCATATAAAATAAAGAAGTTTAGGTCTACTTTCGGTATAACCGAAAATGCCACATGTCTTAAGACGTCGCGGGACACCTTGTGTTGTTTTTTAAAAAAAATTAAAGTTGTCTCTTGTATTGCATTCGTGTGAAAATTTATATCAAGTTAAAAAATTCTTTCGTGCTTCTGCTGAAAGTATTTGCTTCAAGTTTTATAAATCCAAGCTTGTTAACTAAGTTAGCAAAGTTGGTTTATTTTGTGAAGGATGTCCAACTTTAGTGAATGTAAACAACACTTTGATATGCAGTTTTATAAGTATCAACCTTACATTTTTCTTGTAATATTTAACTTAAAATGAAACTTGGTCAAATAAATAAGAAAACTAATTTATAATTTACTTCTAAAATTTAATAATAAATTACTAAAGTATTTGATATTCAAAACGATATAGCTGTAGAGATTTTTTTTATTTGAAAAAACGATTTTATAAAGACGACCTCATTTAACATTCTCTCTTATCTGTTAAAAGCATTAGGTTTTATGTAAAAGATGGCAAATGCAGGGATCAGAATTTATTACACTATACCTTTAAAATAAGTACATACTTATTTAGAGAATTTGAAGAATTAAATTTTGATGGATTTTTTAAGGATTCAGAAAACCTGGAGTTATTCTTATTGGAGTTCATGTAATATGATTGTTTGTTTAAGGAAGACTCATATACCTTAATAAAAATATTATACTTATAACACTGTACAAATATCTTTTCTTTTTCAATTTTCCCAGAATTTAAAACTCTGAAAGTAAAAAAAAAACAAACAAAATTATTTGTTGATGCTTATTCAAGTTAATCGATTTTCAAGTTTGAAGCACTAAATAAGCATAAAAAGAAAAGAAAGGTCAGTAAAAATTCAAACGTTAAATGTCACCAAACTGTGCTTAAATTTATGAATGTCATTGTAATTATTATAGATTTTTAAAGCACAGTCTTTGTCTCAATTTTTTAGAAAAAAAAACTCTTAAACTTGAATTTTTTATAGACAGTCTATTGTTGTTGAACGAATTTGTGCAGACAGATGCAGAAAGGCAATTGGCTTTAAAACAAAGCATCAGTCAGAGCATGAGCTCCATTAGTCCATGCATTGCACATCCCTGCAACACATCAACCTTAACACGACACAACCCTTGTAACACGAAAACAGACATGATGCATGTAATCTCCATCACATATATTGTTCAATTCCATCCGGCATAACCTTCTCCGAAATTACGTGAGAAATAGAACATAAAAGACAGAAATCAATGAAGCAGATTCTCGATGACACCAGAGAATTTCTCCACTCAATTAGAAATGCTTGTTTCTCAACTCTAAGACCCTTTTTACACTTCCTCCCTCTTTGAAAATATCCCCTCATGCATGAATCATTATGCTTTGATCGTTGCAAAAATAAACTCAGATCGATACATTCAGGTCGTGGCACAGAAAAAAAAACATCGACACAATAGAAACCAATTTTTCTTTTGTGTGAATAGAACGAATCTCGATATGGCTATTGTTGGTGGCCGTTTTTTTTTCATTCAAGAGATTTGCATCCAGAATATGACATTTCGTTCGTATTGCATAGATTTCGCGTGGAACGTTTCCTGGAAAAGCGACTAATTGCCGAGAGATATTTTTCAGGGAAGGAAAGAAGAGAAAAAAGAATAATAAATCAACTTTATTCTAAAGCTCAGTCTGGAATTGCAACGACTCGACGTTTTTAAAGATTTAAAAGTAAACTACTTTTAACTCGTTCCGGGTACTTTAAGACAAACGCAGATAATGTCGTGTCTGATGCTAAATGTTTACGTATAAATAAGGACCAAGTTGGAAAGCTTGGTTTTAAGAACCAAACTTGGCTAGTGCTGTATTCCTTTTTATATTTTTCGATTAATAACTTAGTGATGAATTTTTTTTTGATATTGTTTTTTTTTGTTATTGCAAAATAAAATGTTTTCTTTTCAAAAACAAACATTCTTTTGTTTCTAATTGAATTTATACCCTTCAGTAAACTCAAAATCTATAACAAATCATTAATAATTTTTTTTATGTAATTTTTGTTTTTTTTTTGGTCAGTTTTTTGTTTGTTTCTGTTCGTTATGATCAATTCAACTTTCTTTTTGTTCGTTTGAAAAATCAGCCTTAGGTGAATCAATAGAGATCCTAGCGTCTTGATTACTGAATCCTGATGGACTAACTCATTTCTCTTCTTCGACGAAATTCTCTTTCTCGAAACATTTGTCAAACCCTTTATCTAGACTCTAGTCCCATACGGCCTTTCAAACTGTTTTATTTTCTTGCTCTTGAATGTGACGTTAGAAAACTCCTTAACTTTTAGCCTTAGTTCACATAAATTTAGTGAGGATTTTGCAAAGTTTCGGACCAAATCTGCCCTTCTCGAACTGAACACCTGACGAGTTGAAGATAATAGCTGTAATAGCAATAATACTCAAGTTAACAAAGCAGCAAACTTTTGTTACAAATTATTACTTGACCGGCGCATCCACCATTTTTAATCCAATAATTATTTGTAAGTTTTCTTTGTATAAGAAAATTTAAAACAAGTTTTTGTTGATAAACACGCAAGTACTTTGATTTCCAATTATTAAGCAAACATCAAAATCAGTGGCAAATTAGTGGCGAAGTTTAAAACTGTTTAATGTTAATAAAAGGTTTATGGAATTATTTACTTTGCTTTGAATAGATCCTGACTACCAAGCTTTCTAACTCGAAAAGCCAAAAGCTTTTTCGCTTCCGTCTCCTAAAATCCGCCGCCATTTTACCTAACTATCACCTTCTATTTTCCGCGAGAGCTTTGTGTTCGCACGGATGCCAACTGTGCGCAATCAAAATAACAAGCTCTACTTACACTACACTTCATTATGTTGAAAGCAGACTGAAAATATGATTGCTGTTGAATTTAAGTTTTATGGTATACCGCATGTTCTTAATTATATTGAACGTCATCCTTATAGGCAATTCCATTTTAGTGGACGGATTTATGTTGGAAATATGAGAGCGGCGGCAGTTTTTGTGCCGCTCCAAAACCGGTCGCTGTGAATTCTTGTCGAGAAAAAGAGGATAAATTAAATAGATCTTGAAGGCTTCTTCAGGAGATTTCCGAGATGAAAAGCGGTAATAAATTTAGGTTGGGGATGCAACGAGAAAGAGAAGCAAGAAATGATCAAAGTTAAACGTGTAAACAGGCCAAGGCTTGCGTTAAATGTCAAGAGAAATTCGAGAAAATGTGACGGGTTTGTGACTAAGAAAAAAAATTTGAGATTACAGTTCAAGGATATTCGAGAATATTGTACTAAAGTTGGATTTTTATTTTTAAAAATCGTAAAAAAACAATTTTAAAAATTGAACTTGGAATTTTACTTAACTTTTTATGATTTTTTTATTTGAAATTTTATTTTAAAGGAATGGCTATCATTTTTTATTGTAGCTTAAAAATAAATTTGAAAAATAAAAAAAAATTTATTTAATCACATTGTATTGATGTTTTATTTGTTTTTTATTTTTTTGAGTAGAATATTTATTTTTTGAATTTATTTTACCAGACATATTTTTATATTTTTTTGGCTTCAGTGCTTTTGCTTTTTCACCTAAATAAATTATTAAGCTCTGAAACCTGCCGTCTTTGAAAGATCAAATAAGATTAAAAACGAAGTATCAAAGAAGCGTTGAAGCAGATGATTCGTAAAAGCGGAAAACTACTCTTTTACCACATACATTTCCAGTCGAGGTACGCTCTGGGGATGACTTTTATATTCTTATAATCTTGAAGAAAAAAACAGATTTTATTCTAAAGATTAGTAGAATAAAACCTCAAGAAACATATCTTTCTAGAAACTTTACAAAGTCTAGAAGAACAGAAGAAATATAAAATATTATTCTGGTAAATGTATGTTCATTATATTTTTACAGCTTCTGTTGTATTTTCCATAAATAAACATTAGTCAACCACAGGGTATATTAGTTCAGTAATCAGTTTTACCATAAAATCCTGGTTGTCTGCTAATAATACGAATCTGATTGAGCATTTACATTTAGACACTTGCCTAGTAAATAAAACAGTATTTTCCATGTGTCAATTAACAAAAATCTATCAGAACAACTCACCAAACAAATGCAACCACCATTCTCACTCCACAAATCGAATTTGGCAGCGTGTAATTGGCTTTGAAATTAGTTTGTTGTATTCTATTGGTTACACAAATTGTGGCTAATTTACTTCGAGTACGTCGATGAGTTGAATTGGCCGAAAAACATAAATTTTAGAGCAAAGATCGAAACAACGGAATTTTATTCAACTGCTTGTTGCGGAGAGAGAAAGAAAAAAAGAGCAACTCGCTTGAATGCTGCAAAGAATTATTGTGATGTGAGCAGGTGAGACAGATCGATATCTGAAATAACAAGGATATGTTTTCAACTGAAAATAAAAAAAAAAGTATTTGACCTTGTTTTGTACTACAAACACTCAAACATCTTACTTGGAACTGAATAAATTCAAATTAGTCTGCTGAAAACTTGAAGTTTTACGTTGGCAACACTGCAAACATTTATAGCTGTAGTAATTCAACGAAACCACTTATTACCATAGGAATACATAGAGCTGCTATATCCTGGCACATCCACCATTTTTGTTTATACCAACCTAATTAAATGAAATCACTGCAACTGCAATGTTTGCGTTGTAATTCTTGTTTCTCGGAGAACTCAATTAACATTTCTGTAGTGCTAGACTTATTTACACGTTAGAAGCACATTTACGTCCTCAAAATATGTCATGAGGTATTGAGAAGTAAACAAGTTGTAATCCCAAGAGATCGCATAGTAGCAACAGCGATAAATCTAAAGCTCAACCACTTTTAGTAACTGTCACATTGCTACATAATTTCCTATTTACTCCAATTTCTCGACATTTAATGATTTACAGACGCCTAAAATTAGCATCTTAAAGCAGGTCTTTATCAATTTATCACTTCGTTATCACCGTTGAGTTTTTTCCGTTCAGCTATAACAGTATTTTTGCTCGATAACATTCATAAAATTCTTTCTTTAAGTAAAACCACGAAATTGTATTTTGGTTATACTTTGCAATGCATGCTGCGAACACATTAACGTCGCTATAAACAAACTGGAAAACATTTTCATTCCATGATAAAATTAGCATTTTATTTACAAAATCTTAGAATGTAAGAACACTTTCGAAGAAATGGGATGCTCACAGTTGCGATTTTATTTTATAACTTTTACAACGACAATCTTAGGTAAAGACTTTTGCAATTATTTATTGATGTCGGAGTTTTTTGTCAATTTAATTTTAATAAATGGAATCGCTGAGTTGCATATTTTTTACCGATTTAATATTTTAGATTCTGGTTGGTAATTAATTTAATTACAAATTCATATTCAACTAAGCGTTCTGTATTCATTTATTAAACTGTTTTCACAATTATTTTGTAATTTCTGTTTATTGAAGCAATTTAATTTTTAATATAAATGCACACTATAATTTGTTATTATTTGCAATATGTGAAATGTAAATAGAAAATATCTGTTATTGAATGAAAATTGAAACGATGAAATCTGTAGTTTGCGAATTGAATTCAGACAAGTTGATTAATGTTTAAGAGCGCGCCGACTTAGCTTATCAGCCAATATTAATAATAATAAAAAAAATATATATATAGTTTTGCTGTTGAATACAAGGTAGCGCTGGCTGATCGATAATAACATTAAATACCAATGTCTAGCAAAAAATGAAGAGATAACTCGTAAATGAATTTATAGGTGTCGATGTTTTGAATTTCGTTTTCTACCCAAAACTAGCCGTTGTTCAAAAACACTTGTGCAAAAATATTCAGCACTTTTTATACTGAGAAAAATATTATGTTTTATTGTATTTAATGATAGTTGATTTGTGAATTTGAGTAACAACTATCAATAATCGAAACTTTACAAAATTTCCAGACGCTCTGTTGATCATTATGTCTGTTATCACAGAAAGTGAAAACGTATCATTAGAGTACTTTGACAGCTAAAATCATTTATATGAGATTTATTAAGTTTTATTTCAGTCATTTGTTCATTGTAAAAACATTACTATTACTGCTTTCTTAATAACATTGGTTTTGGCAATTTTCCGTTTGCCCCGTATAAGGACTAGTTCGTAACGTAATTATAGTTTTAATAAATCAAGTATCCAAAATCCGAAGAAATTTTCTTTCTGTAAAGTGCTCTTTATGTGGCAGATAAAACAAGTTACCAGGAAAAAATGTGGGTTTGTATTCTAAATTCCAAAAACATCGGCCAATTAATAATTTTTCATTTTTAGAAGTGAAATTCAATGATTCGTAAAAATATCATGACAAAAAAATTAAAATCATTGTGTGCCGATGATTTTGAAATTTGATATACACTCATTTGTTGATTTTAAATAACTTTTTGGCGTATTTGCTACAGAAAAACACTTTACAATAGAAAGGTTTTTTGGATTTTAATTCTTCAAAATAAAATTATACTGCAAATTAGATTTTAAACAAGCAGGGCTAAACTCCAAACAATGTAAATTCACTTTGGATTTTTTTTATTTTTTACAAGAATTTTTTCACCTCTCCGGAGACAGCTGTAAATAATAATGTATCATAACAAACAATTATCTCATTTACTCGCAAAATAAGCTTTCTGAAAACTTCTAGTGAGAGTATTCACCCATCATTAATCTTTATCGGAGAGATTAGGAACATTTGTTTTGATTACACAAAACTTATAACTTTTTTGTGTTTAAAGCCGCGCGCCGTCAACAGGAAAGTATGTTCAGTAACAATATATTATTTAACAGCAAATTCGTTCTAAGAAAACAAAAACCGATATAAATAAAGACTTGGTTCCTTATGAATTATCATTTGACAGATTTTGACATTAGTTTTTTTACTTTTTTAAGGTCATCGATTTAAATAAAAAGACAGGTTTTTTGATGACTGAAGATGTATCATATGAAATCGATGCTTTTAAAGTTTTTTTAGAATATTTGTAAAAATTTTATTGTTCGAATTTTGTTTAAAAACTTCGCCTCGAACTTCGCCATCTGCAAGGGAATAGCGACACTGTTTTCTTATCTTTATTTACGTTTTTTTTCGGCGATCAGTCTGATAATGACATTTCCAGCCCAAATGAGTCACACACGGCCAATTCTTTCAAATTTTTATGGGAATTTTTGCACAAGTGAATATAAAATAATGTGATCTACTGAATTAGTGTTTTTTGTGAAAATCTGTTGTGATGAAAATCGCAAAAAGTGATATGTTTGAAGGCTCCATTCTCCGTTATCAAAGCATAACCACCGTTCCAGAGGTCGTCACAAGAATCATTGAACTTTTATCTGTAAGTAGTATATAGTAGCTACATGTATTACTTCAATTTTGCAAGGTGTACATTCCACAAAACCTTTACAAAACGCAGGTGGTGCTATCTCGTGTTAGACTTGTTTTGCGGCGCGCTCTTAAGACACATTTATACACACCACAAACAGTACAACAGTTCATTTTTGTAATAGTACCAACGACGGAAAAATGAGACATAAAAGTGTGATTTTGAATTTAAAAAAGTTGTAGCGTTCATAAGACATCAATTTTTTTTACTGAAATGCAAAATTCAAGCATCTTCACCTTCTTTACAAAATTTGATTAAATCAGATGTTATTAAGCTTTGAGGATGTTGAAGCCTTGATGTGTTTGTTAAGATGATACGGTAATAATCCTTGAACGTGCCTCTCATTTCCTATCTAATTTCGTGCACGTCATAGCTTATATAGGCAAAGATCCGACGATAACGAATCCTGTCTGTCCGTTTTTTCTTGACTTTTTGTATAATCTGACACTAATTATGATAAGTCAGAAAAAAATTGACATGCAAATCTTAGAACCCAAACAATCGTGAATTCAAATCCAAAAGGGTTTTTTTAAACATTCAGACATCACGCTTGAAATGTCGAACGTGAAGCAAAAACAAAATAAACTCATAATTTACAATGTTAACTTCAATTAGGCAATTAGTACGTAATTGAATTGTGTTCGTTAGAGAGTTTAGCTACATTAAGCTGTTCAGTACATGCGAGTAGGTTTTTTGTACTAACGTTCGATTTTTTCTGAAAGGGGAAGTGGGACAAGAAAAGGAGGGAAGAAAAACGCTCGATTATCCAAGACTCATGAACATTTTTAGGCCATTAGGCACGTTTCAGCTTCAGCCACTTCTTGGATCGTGCCCGGTTTTCGATGAGAACAAAATAATGTTCTTATTACCAAATAACTCTATAAAATCGATAATGAACCGAAGTAGCTATATTGCGAATTAAAAAGATAAGCATTAAAAATTTCATTCTGAAGAAGTACTTGCTTTGAATGACCAGATTCTAGATATTTTGCAAATATCGCAATAAAAATAAAGTTGATTTTGCTTGTGTTCAGTTAAGAATTTCAAAATTTTCATGTTCTTCCAAGTTTTTGTTAATTTCCATCAGGTTTTTGACAGATTTTTCGATTCATTTCGATTATAACTATTTGAGATTATTTGATTCTTATAAATTTTTTGAAATTGTTTGATCATTTGAAATTTTTTAATATTATCTGAAGATCTTTAATTTCTTAGAAATTTTTCAAAATTCTTTGATTTTCTATTGTTTTGAAATTTTTTGATTCCTTGTACATTGTTGGACGCAGAAAAGAATTCTGATGTAAACTACTCTTTATTGTTATTGCTACAATAATTTGATGTTATTATAATAAATAATGTTAAAAATTTGAAGGTTGCTTTAGAGTTTGTATTGTCGAATAGGCGTTTTCGTTGACATTATGCCCAAAATTTCGTGATCGATACTGTAACTCTGATTTTTCGATTCTTCAAGTTTTTATTCTTTGATTCTTCGATTCAAAAATTTGCTTTTTAGTTCTGTTATTTATTATTGAATAAATTTATGCAAAAGGTTTTTTTGTATAAGATTTTTCCTTTTTCAAGGGAAGAATAGGCAGCTAACCTCGATTCTTTTCAGAAGAATTCCGTCTCTGACTTGGTTGACACGTTAAGCGGGCGAAATGTCGGAATTTCCTGCAAATATGACACGGTCCTATCCCGGAAAATGTCTTCCTCTATAAACGACGGAAGCCTTTGTTATTAAATATTTATTCAAACATTTAGAATTTTTGTTACTACATTTTCACATTCAAGATTTTATCATTAAATTCCAAAATTTCAAGTCTAAATTTATTTAGTTCAAATATTTCCATTTCAACAGAACCTCATTTTCCCAACGCAAACGCCTTCTCTTGTATTTATTCTTCATGAAAAAGCGTTTTTAATTATACATCCACGCCTTTTTCGTGACAGTTATCTAATCTCGGTCATTTTTTCCACTCGATAATCATCGTCATCTCTGTAATGCAACTTGAAGTAATCTGCTTTCGTCGAACAAAAGCTAACATCGAGCACATTGTCCACTTGCTGGCAATTTGCTTCTATTGTATCCTTTCTATCACCGTTTATGCCCTTTGGAGCATAACAGCGAAAGAAGTCATTGTCTACAGATAATTACCTCTGTAGTTTCCGCTTTCGAAACCGCAATCTATTTTATTTCCGAACTAAGTAAAAAAATACTTTTTGATGTCCAGACCAATAAAGACTACGTAAACCTAGTTTCGTGTTTAATGCGGCGAAAGAACGTAAACAGCCACTCGTAAAAATTCTGATTTACTACTGGATTTGTATGCATGGCGATGTTTTTATGTATTGAACCGTAGCAGATTGAGACTTTTGAAACGATACTTGAGGAATTTTGAGATTTTGCTGATTATTTACGAAAAAATTCTGCTTTTAGATTGCGTCAACAGATAATTCAATTTTACGAAAAACGTTTGGAAGTAAATTGAATTATTCCATTTATTGTCTGGATTTTGGTTTTTTGATCTCTTGGGTATTGTTGTTTTTTCCATTACAAATATTAACAGTTTAATTTCATACCTATTCCATATTTAAATAAAGTGTCAGTTTTGTTTTAGTATTCACTTCTTAGAAAATTTCTAAAGGAAAATTCTTGTTTGAGTAAGTATAGCGAAAATGCACGTCTTAAAGTTATGTTGCAGAAACTTCAATTTCATCCTGTGCCAGTTTAATCCTACAAATTTACATAGAATAAAAGAGTATTCTTGCTGTTTTACTTTGTAGCAAATATTTCTGTTTTTCACCAAACATTTAATATTAATTAGAGAGTCGTAAATTATTACATTGAAACGCGCATTTTTTTTTAATAGAACAAGTTAAAATGTTTGGTAGTTAAACTGAATTTTTGCTTTTTTATTCTAGTTACAAAAACGAACAATGTTCAGTATTTTTTCAGGTATTGTTCATAAACTATTTTTCCCATATAAATGAAAATATCTAGTCGTCAATCAAACCTTTCACATTTCATGTGATGTAAAAATTGCTAATTGCTAAAATTGCTCTCTCTGTTTTATTAAACACATTTCCAGTAAAAGCGTCTCAAAATTATGAAAAAAACTCTGGTTTGTAGTTTTCGTTTCAGCCAATTTTCTTTATTTTCCGGATACATCAGTAAATGCACCGTCGCAAAAATTTATGTTGTTTCATAAATAATGAACAGCACGCTTGAAAATCCCGTCGACAATGTCCCCTTTATTTATTCGGTTCGTTGCTTTCCAAACAATAAATTCCGGTGTTAACACATTTTGATGACCATAAATCCCGTCCAATCTCCACTCAACTCATGATTTTTAATTAAATATTACACTAAGACATAAACCAATTATACCCTTCAAGAGATTTCACGCTTTTCCGTCACATCAAATTTTAATTATGGATTGTAATCAAATATCTGTATTTTATAAAGTAATGTAAAAATTTCTCAACGAAATTGGTACAATTTCGATAAAGTTGATCAATGTTTGATGGAATTAGTGCAGACTTGCTTTAAGCTAGAGAGAATATTTCGCTTCACTGGACATCTCACCCTTCAGCAACACCGATCGACCTACATTCGTGATAAGATTCATTCTGTTGTCGGTTTTATGCTTGGATGTGCCTTTAACATCTGTAGGGAAGATAAGAGTATGCTAATTTGTGTATTGTATTACTTCGTGCTATAATTATACTAAAATGTGTTTCTGTTTTGACGCTTATACGCAAACACAAATCGAGATTGGAGGAAGGAATTTACAAACAGAGGATTGTCTACAAACTAAAAGCAAAAATACACAATTCCTTGTATAAATCAAAACAATATTATATATTTTTCTAAATGCAGATAGAAAACATTGTGAATAGAATAAAAAGCACTTTTTAAGGCGATGATGGTGTGATGGTCAGCATAGTTGCCTTCCAAGCAGTTGATCCGAGTTCGATTCCCGGCCATCGCATATGCTTTGTCAAACTTACATAGTTTATGTTTTTCCAAATTAGTTTGTTCACGGATAGAGCTGACGATACAAATAAGATTTATAAAAAACTTTTGCTTTACACAAAAATAGGATTGATTAAAAAAAAATCTGATAAAAGAATTCGAAAATAGTTTCAGAAATGAAGTACTATTTTTACTGAAAACTGTTGAAACAGAATTTTCATGAATGAAAATAAACTTCTTATAAAAAATTTAAGTCAAAATTCAAATTTTCACGATTGAAACAATTAGTATCAATTTTTTTTGCTTCATTCAACAGAAAATCAAGTTATGTCTAAATCTCTAATTCAAGAATTAGTCTCTAATTCGAAAAATTTTATTGGAAAGCAGGAAAGAAATTAGCTAAATTTTAATAGTAGCTGTAGAGTCAGTTGCAAACAATTCTAAAATAACAAATATTGATACTTTTTTATTGGAATATTTCATTCCAATTCTTGTTTTTTCTCATCTCCTTGCCAAGTTCCTATTGGAATTAAATTTTTCCAATTGCAATACTATTTTTTCAAAAAAGCAAAACTTTTTATATTGAAAAATCAATAATAGTTTTTTTTCCTTATTGGACTATTTGTACATCCATGGACACATTTTTATTTTTATTAAGTGAATCCCAAATTACCCTAAAAATTAAGTATCGAAAAATGAGACCAATCTGAATATAAAATCTTATTCTTCATACTGTCAGTGACCTTGAGGCAGATATTGACTGCCTAATTTTTGTGGAATTGTTTTTGTTTGACTCTGTCAATAAACTTTTTGCTTTCTAAAAATCTTCAGTAAGTTCAAATTAAAAGTGAAAATCGTAGGAGATTATGAACAAAGTAACCACTCTACAGGTACCTATTTTGAGTCATTTTATTCATCTGAAAGAAAGATATTTGAGTTTGATTGAGGGAAAAAATCCTATTTTTAAAATATTCAGAACACTTATCCCAAAAAATCTTCTACAATAGTTCACAAAAAAGATATCTTTTTAGTTTTGTTTGGATAGAATTTCATGTTTAAGGGTTTCCCTACACCAACGCGAAATAATCGCAGTCGCGGCGACTCAAATTCTCTTTACAAATCCTGCAGCAATTTTTTTTTAATCGCTAACTATCAATATATAGTCATTCCTTCACCGCTGTGAAGAAATTGTAGCAGGAAATGTGTAGAAATTTCGATTCGCCAAGACTGCAAATGTTTTGCGTTGGTGTGGTGAGTCTTTTAAATTTTTCTTCTGTCTGTATTTAATCTTTAAAAAAAATCTGCAAAAAGTAACACAATCAAAGCGATGGTTGTGTAATGGTCAGCATAGTTGCCTTCCAAGCAGTTCATCCGTGTTCGATTCTCGGTCATCGCAGTTGTTGTAATTTCTCTAAAATGAACATACTTTAGCACTTTAAAAACACAAATAAATCAACGTTTTGTTGCTGCTGGGACGACTATTCTCACTGTATAAAATACAGGTCAAAGTTCATTTCTCTCTATGGGGCACTGTTCACTCATCTATTTTTTACTACATACAATTTTCTAATCTTACATAGAAATTAATTGTTATCTAATTAATCGTACAATTATCTACCAATAGCTAAAATTTCAACATTTGTCCAAGCATGTGAAATAATTTAAATTGATGCCTTAAATGTTTCAATACATAAATGAACAAACAATTATTTTAACAGTTTACTTACGTTAATAAATAATAACAATAAACTATTTATGCTTACACGTAATTGATTCGAATTGGAGATGATCATCGTCTACACAATCGTAACAATAAAAAATTATAGCGTGATTGAGGGACGAAGTATTTGTTTTACGACAAGTTTATTTTATGAGGGTGAATCTGAATTAGAAAACGAGAGAAGTTTTTTTATTTTTCATGTACAAGAAGTGTAAAGAGGGTTGGATTTCTTGGGTATTATTATCATCTGAAATACCATTTGTTAGAAGCTTTTGCAAATATTTGATGTTTGGGAAGTTGCTGAGCTAAAAATTTTTTAGCAGCTTTAGCAGTCGAAAGCTTCTTTTATGTTTATCTATTGAGACTACATAGATTTTGAATTTTAATCAGTTGATAAAATCTTCAAATATTATAACTTCTAACAAATGAAGGTAACTATTATTAATTTTAATTATTAAATTGAAATTATAACTTAGGTAGAGACTTGGGCTGAGGTAGAAGCAAATTGTCGCATCAATAAAAAAATTATCATTTATTAAAAAACAAAAAAACAGTTTTACGAATTTTGTGAAATAAAATAAGAATTTTTTACAATAAGAAAAAATATATTCTTCCTAGTTGTAGCTTATGACATCACTTTTCAAAACAGTTTTCCATCAGATACATGCAATGATTATTTTATATCAAAAAATTCATTATAATTTGAAATAGGTTGAAATTGATTAAAGTTTGCTTAAATAGATATTGACTTTACTTAGATTTCCCTCTCAGATGCTAAAATATTAAGACAAGAGATATAATTTGTGTGCAAATGTACCCCTACTCGGCATCTCATTACAGTGGTCGAATTGGGTCATGTTAACTTGTACTCCAGCCACATTCTCACACATTACAAACTTGACGCAAACGACACTACTCTAAATGTGGTTGAATCCAACATACAAAACTACACCTATCTACAATAAACGAAAATTCTTTATCAGAAACGAACATGAAATGAAACCAAGCATTAAGCTTTTGGAAACGATAAAGCATCGAAAAAGACAAAACTATTGCTTCCATGTTATATTTATAAGAAGGAGGAGAGAAGAAAAAAGTAAAGTCACGATGTTTTCGTGTTTCTTTTTGTCAAAGAATTGTTTGCATGTCGATACAAAGCGACGAGTTATTACGGCAGCGAAACAAAAACATTTATGTTCATCTATCTGGACACATTTTTCTGGTTCAAAGCTTGAGGGTGATGCTTTTAAGGTTATTCTAGATTCGGATGTTTGATCAATACATGGAATAGAGTTGATTTTATGCGAGTGTTTGAGAGCTTTGTGTCAACAAAGCTCAATAAGAATTAGTTGAGGATCTATTATCTACTTGAATTTATATCCTTTTGAAGGAAAAACCATCTCGTATTTATTTTCAGTTTGCTATTTGTTGTTTTTCATTGCGTTGAATAGAATGATTCCAAACAAACTTTTCCATTAACAAATAAACAATAATCATTATTATCACGAAGTGAAGCAGGAAATGCTGAACTCCAAATAACTTGTCTTGCTAGTAGCTCAAAATCGAAAAAATTTTGCAAATTAGGCGATCATCGTATTTTGTATGGAAGCTGCTCCTTCTGTGAACATTTCCAAGAACTCCTTTAATTCTCTTTTCCACAATCGATCATAGTTGGAGAGACACATTTCGTATGCCCCTTGTGCATATCTATAATTTCTGCAGTCAGTCCGTAGACCGTCTGAAGGAATAAGGTGGTCCCTGAAGACGCATCAGCCTTTTAGATTTACTCTCAGACTCATTTCATGTTTCCTTTCATGTAGTTGGTTGCTAAGGTCCATTGAGAGTTGCAGTGTGAGCTTGAATTTTTTTTCCAGTAAAAAATATACACGAAGTAAAGCAGTTTGCTTGTGTCTTTTAAAGACTACTGAAATGTTTCAAATTGAATATCTACTGTGACGAATGATGCAATGTTAAATTTATATCATTTAATATGCGCCGAATTCAGACATATTTATTTTAAATGCATAAATTTTAGACAATGTTTGAATTGGAGTTGGAAATGATTTATCGCCGCCAATATCGAGACTATAAAAATTAAATTTACTCGATACGATTTTCAGAAATTTATTGAGTTTCAGAGTTGGGGTCGATCATTAAAAAATTCAATTTGAAATATAAATAATGACTGAATTTAGTTCCATGGGCGTTGACGACATAAAAATGATTGGATGGATTTCTGCAGTTTAGTTTGAAAATGTCCAATTCATAGTTTGAAAATTGCAGAAATATTTATTTCATTAAGATGATTACTTAAAAAAAATAAATAAAAGCAGAATGCTGTATTTGCTCAATTTTTCTATAGGATAGGTTAAATTGTCTACAAAATAGTTATTGTTTATATTTATTACTCCGCGGCGGTTCTTCTCTGAGTTCTTTCGCTATAATTCTCATAATTTATAGTTCATATACAGAACGCAAGGTGGAGATAATCGTTAAACGTAAGTGCGTCCATATTTATTATACTCTCCACGCACTACTTTCTGTTTATGACATTAAAACATAAATATATAGCGTCATTTCCTTTCAGCCTTTTGTCTATACTTTACGAGAGGATTTTATTGGCATCTATTTTTGCTAAATAAATGGTAACTGATTGATTAATATCGTAAAATTTTGTGAATATTTCTCTCCATATTTTTATGTTGAATTGTGGTAATAGAAAAAACCGATTTCCTCTTTTCGTTTCACTTTGTATAATGTTCAAGTGAACACTTGTCACAACTCTACAAATTTTCATTTTTCTGTTGACAAAATGATGAATTGCTATTTTCTATACAATACGCATATTCATACGTTTTAATCCTGTTCGAATTTGATTCTGTTTTGAAAGGTTTTTGGTTCAATATGACGTGTCAAATTGACAAGGCAAGTGTGGTTGGTATTGGATGTGTTTTTATAGCATTCTACAAATTTTTGTTGTTTTTATAAATTACAATGCATCGATTTTGATTATTTTTCTAGCCTTTGTTAGTTCTATAAATACACCATTCTGTAATTTTCACCTGATAAGAACTCTATCTATTAACAGAAAAAAGTGTACTTCTTAATAACTTCCAACTTTTGCTTATCAATTTCCGCGGCTAAAACTTTTCTTATAAAACAAAACTTCTTTCATTACCCTCTTTTTGATTATATCTATTCACAATTCTTAAAACCCAACAAAACTCAATGAAAATGCGAACTTTCTTATTTCATTTTGTATTAAAATAATCGAAACACCAATAATATTTCCACATCGACGATAAAATTGAAAATATAATCTTCTATCGTTGAGATTTACAGACCTCAATAGGGATTATTGCTTAAGAAATCATCAAAATTATCGCTATTCTACCGTAAACAGATTAAACAGCGTACGGGAAAATGCACATTGCAGATTTAGATGTTAGATAGGAAATCGTATGAAGAACAAGTTAAAACGACTATATCAAATGTATTATAAGCCTTTTGAAAGATGGTTCTTGTTTTAATCAACATAATCGGAGTGAGATATTTAATCTAAAGCTGCGCTTTATACTAACTAAATGAATTTATTTTAATTAAGCTTTATGTTTAATAGATAGAGAGATAATTGTTGTTAATATTTAAACGATATAAAAGCAGAGAAAAGATGGAATGAACGCTTTAGGGAATTTATACTTTTTGTAAAAAATGCTGAGCGCTTTAGATTAAACTCCAAAAACTTAGCTTTATTAAAATAACAAAATAGATAACAGAACTATGTTCGTCAGGAAAATAAATAGTAATTTATAATAGAAATGTAGAATGTGATAACAAACTTATATAGTGTCACCATTAAAGTCGAGTCTATATATGAATTTTTTTTATTACAAGGTTTAGTTGAAATTTGGTATAGAGATCAGTTTTTGCTTTAAATTAAATAAAAAATGACAATAACAAACGTGATTAAGCGGCGTTTGTTTGTCAGCAAAGAAGATCATAGGGATAAATGGACACGCACTGATCAACTTGAAATTTTGACAGCATATTTTTCTAATAAAATTATACAAGTCGTGTTAATATAATTAAGGTGCGATTAATAGTTTAGCCACAATCAATTATTAAACTTTTGCTGTTTAGGTCGACTTTGGCTTCGATGTTTGACCGATTTGTTATCTGATGCATTTATGTTAAAAAATTGTGATTTCCACAAGTCTACTTTATGTATTTATTTGTCCCACAATATTTATTTATTATTATTATTTATTATTAATTTATATATTATCAATAATATATGTTTTCTAAAATAGAATGACACAAAAATTGTGACTTTTATCTTATTTTAGGTCTTTTGTTTTTTGTTTGAGAAATAATAGAGGTTTTGGAGTCACCAATACCAGAAGCTCTTGCTCAAGCATAGTGTTCACAGTAAAAGCGTTACTAAGTAATAATAAATAATTCAAGTTCACAAAAATATCGTCCGTTTCACTTATTTTTATTTTCTTAGTAACCTCATATATTCTCGCAGTCTTCCAAAGTGAGATAGCAAAAGTTTGAAAGTTAATTGCGGCCAAACTGTTAGTCGCACCACAATCATATTAATATGGTTCGTATAGTTTTATTAGGAGAACACTCTGTAAAAATTTCAAGATGATTAAAGCGTGTCCATTTACTCCTATAATCCGTGCGATCTCCTTTAATAATTCTTGCAGTGAATGGCTGGAACTGGCATTTCTAGACTGAATTTCATTTGAAAAATTTGTTTTTAATGCAATTTTATGCATGTGTGCAAATTTTGAAAAATCTAGCATGAAGTTGACTTTTTAGGCATTTTTGTTAAATAATTTTTTTTTACAAATTCAAAGTTTACTCGACTAGTCTAAATTAGTTTGTTTTTGGAATATTCAACGTTATAAGTCTTTTTCATAATAAATATTTTTTTCTAGATTCAATAATTTTGAAAATTTAAATCTCGTCATAGAAAGATTGATATGAGCGGTGCAAAATTCTAATAATTTTAATGTTCTTTCAAAAAGATTTAGATGTATAATATTTTTCAGTATAAAAGTATGTAAAATGTTAAAACAGGCTTTGATCCAATGTTATCCTAGTTTTAAGACCATATCTGAAAACAAATTTTTGTGACTGGTAAATATTAAGAAATGGTCTGAAAACTGAGATCTATTTAAATTAGATTCGTTTCTGACAGTTTCCCTATAATCTTACATTAATTTGTTGGAATATGGCTTGCATTTAAATATCATCAAAAGAACGTTAAATTTATGATAATTTTGCATCGCTCATGCCAATTTTTTTGTGACCAAAATCGAAATTTTGAAAAAACTGGAGTAATAGAAAAGTATTTATTATTGAAATTGCTTGCAACAATAGATATTTCAAAAATAAGTCAGTCTATACCAATTTGATTGATTTTGATACTGATAGAAAAGAATTATTTGGCAAGAATGTCTAAAATGTCAACTTGTTCTGGCTAGGTTTGTCTAAATTACATTACAAACAATTTTTGCAAATAAAATTCTCCAAAATTCCATCTAAAGATGCCATAATAAAAAATTTTCCCATATGTAGCCGACTTTAATGGTGACACTGTATATTTTCTTAAATAAGGTTTATAATTCTACAGGGTGATTCACGAGAAGTCTAACCGAATTTTCGATGTAACCAACGTTATATTTTCATTTTTATCGAGGATTTATTTTGTTTATAAAAATTATGTATTACGCCTGTTGTAGCCTAGAAATTCAATCCATATATAGTGTCACTCGCTTCAAAGTTTTCTAGACTTAGTTTATTCTTTCTCCTGAATCACCCTGTATGTTTTGAAACGATTCAATTTTTGAACACTCTATTCGTTTTAAAACTTTTTTTGTACTTCTCTGATGTGGAACTTGTCCTATAGCACTCCTAAACCGTTGCACCATTTAATTAACGTTGCGGTGCAACGTTAATCTGCGCGAAACTCGCCACATTATAAACACAAACGCTCTAACCACATTTACGACAGTGCAAAAAATCAAGAGATTAAAGTAGATGACGTTGAACTTCTTTAAAAGCTGTTTCTTTTACCATTTTCTTTTTTATTAAAATAATTTTTATCATTATTTACTTTAATACAAGCAAATTACTGAAATAAAAATCTTTTTCTCTTTATGTAAATAAAAGAATCCCTACAATTTGAATAATCTTGGAATTATAGACAACACAACGATAATTTTCTCATGTTTTATGCGAAAATGCATCCAGGGATTTTTTGAAGACATTAAAATTTTATTAGCACATCTACTATAATAATTCGATTTTGTTTTAAAAGCACTCTTCCAGGCGAGCTAATCTTCGTTCTAAGTGCAAAAACATGAACGACGCTACTTCAATTGAACATCGGTTGATATCTACACTTTCAATCAGCTATTTTTCTCCTCTTTCTGTTGCTGCAGTTGGTTCTTGATACGGGTAACGAGCGCTAACTAACAAAAATCTTCCTCTAATGGACCTCTTTTACATTCGCAGCCCGTATTATAAGGGCTGATATTTATACAAAGATGTTCAATTTAAGCGTCTTATATCGGAAATACAAACATTGCCAAGACACCTAGCGGAAATATTTCCAATAGTATATCACCGACAATGTCACTAAAGAGAGACATAAATTTAACAGTACATCCAATGCAATTTGACTTTTGTAGATTTTAGTTTCAAATTCTTGCTGTTTTTAAGCTCTTAACTTGGAAAAACTAAAAGTCTAGTGAGAGATGTAGTTTTCTACCATTTCACTGAAAACTCACCGCGTATTTACAAAGAAAACATTGGCACTGACCAGATATGTCGCAATGTTATTTTTCAAACTGAGAAAATACGAAACCATTCGATCCATAGTCAATTATTTGATAGTTAAACAACTGCGCAACTAAGTGCTAATTTAAAGTTTGGTTGCGGTCTCGCCATTTTCCGTTAGAAAGATTATCGCGAACAAACTCCGGTGTTAATTGGATGAACGATTGTTCAGTTTTCCACTGTCTGATTTTCTTCATTTCTTTTTGAGTGGGTTTTTGCGAAAATGAAATTTATGATAGAACAAACTAAATCTGGATGAGATTAATGTCAAAAATTATGTTTACGTTTACACGAAACTTAAATACAAGGTGGAGTTGTAATGTGGTGGAATAAATACTAAGTTCATAAAAACGATTGATCGCTTTCCTGGTTTATCACGCGGTTTGGAGAAAGACTGAATCTGATCTAAAGTTAGAAAATTCTGAAAAATGCTACTCCAAAGTGATAACTGTTGAACTTTAGATTATTTCACGTGAATACATTCGTACACATGATTTTTTTATGTTTTGTCCAGTGCAATTTGTGCATTAACAATAACATAAATGTTTTCACACATAGATGGTTTGTTGGAAACTTCAATTTAAATTTCTAATTGCGTAAGCATTATGTTAACATTTTCATTTCAATATTGATTTTGTGTACCAGCATGTGGAAATGTATTCACATAAAATTAAAAAAATCTACAAATGTTAAACAAAATGTATAAAAATATTACCACAAAAAATCTTTCCAATTCAGAAAAAAACATTGAACAAAAAATAAGAAAAAAGAATTAATTAATGAAAGTAATTTTATCATTAGTAAAAAGTCAGAAAAAATAAAAAAAATATTTTTGAAGAGCATCAAAATAACTCCAATATATTTATAAAAAAATTTTATTAATGCATTGTTAAAAACAAAAGTAAATAAGTTTTTATCAATTGAATAACGTATCAAAATTTTAAAATAAAGTTTCAAAATTAGTTAAAAAAATCTCTGGAGCGCATATTTGACAGCGCGTAACTGCTTCGGGACGTACTGCAGCAAAAACTTTCTAGCAGTTCTTGTAGCCCCTTGAGCATAATATCCAAAGACAAGAACTCAAACGGAAGCCAATCGAGTTTTCTACATAACCTCTGTTTATTTCTTTTGGTTCAATGTGTTTTATGCTCAATTTCAACTGCACAAACGATGGGAGAGATTTTTTTGTATATAAGAAGAAGATTATTTCTTACTTAAGACACTGATGATATACAAATATATTTTAGTGAGTAGTGTCCTACATACATTCAAGTAAAAATTTTACAAAATGTTTATTCAAATTCTTCCAACATTTAAGAAAAGCTACTTTTATAAATAATAACTTCCTATATTTAAATTTCACCCTCAATTTAATTTATTTTGTCTTTCTTTATCGCAATATGGATGAATTAATTTAGAAATAATAATAAATGTTTAACATGTACTTTTCAATAATCTAAATCAACTGTATTATTTATTTACATTTACTTTCGCCCAAAGAACTAATCACAATTATGTCTAAAATATGAAAGTAAACAACTTTGTTTGTGTTTCATCAGATATACTAAAATATGCACACAAACGCGACCTGTAACTTAACAGTATTCCGCTCCAAACTGAGTATTTTTCAATTTAGTAAATAATTTCCAAAACACAAAATGTTTACTTTTGAAAATCGTGTAAAATTCTCCAAGTCGTAACGTCCATTAAATCTAACATAAACATAAAACAAGTATAAACTTAATTTTGAAGTTAACATAAACGTAGCGTTCTTAAAAAACTCAATCTCTCCATGGAGATTCTGGGGTTACCTCTCCAAAATCATCTTTACTTCTCCGCCGAGAATTCCTCCCAATCCAATTTTCGATTACCTGATCAATTTCATTAATCTCTCCCTAAGTCCCTCTCATCAAGAAACACCTGCTTAACTTTGAACTTTATAATTTTCAATGCATATAATAATAAAAAAAAGAGTGTGTACAAAATGTATGGTATTTCATTTGTCACATACCGATAAATTATTGGTTGGAATTTCAACGATAGATGATAAATTGCGGTAGTTTGTTAACGTTTTGTGACGTTTTTTGTTATCAATAGGAAATAACGAAGTTAAATATAGGAGGCGTTCTTTTTGCGTTTTGTGAGACATAAATAACAGACGAAAAGCAGGCGAAAGTTTATCAGGAGTTGGCTAAGCAAAACGAAGGTTTTTATCACTTAACGTTGCTAGTTTATTTGTTTGGGATAAAAGATTTTTTTTTAGTAAACATAAAAGGTTTTATATTTTATGTTGATACAAACTATAACCTTTACATTTGAAGAGGCAATTAAGTGATTAGTGTCGACCGTAGCGCATAATAGCAGCTATAATATTCTCAATAAAACCCTTACAGAAATCGTTATCCTTATGAAGAGAAGCATTCACCATTATGACCAAGTCCTCAAACCCTCTCACAAGGGTAGATTTAACGTCTCTTTAACTCCATTAGAAACAGGATGACCAACTGAGACACAAACACTAAGTTTACAATACAATTTGTCCAAAATTAATTGGGGAGCGTTTTATGTCCTCTAATGTTTACTAATGTGATTTTAAAGGCGCATTTAGTGATAACTTATCTCAAAGCTTCACACAATATCATTTTAATAGAATTTAAGGAGACTCGGAATAGTTTGAAACTTTCCCTTTTTTAACTACGTAGATTTTCAAACACGAACTGAATAAGTAACAAAAAAATTGTTATGCATATCACATCAAAGGCGCCAGCTATGCAAGCGAAACAACTCAGACCAAATAAATAAAATCCACTCGCGTTCTAATTTAGTGTACGTTTGGAGGGATGCTTTACACATAAATAAAAGAAAAAAATCGATTTGGTGATGTATTTTATGTGTTTATCAAATTCTAGTCTATGGCTTGAATAACAATTGAGATTCTCAATTCACTAAAAAACTGTTCTATTTTGTTAGGTTTATTCACCTTGGAACTAACAGAGTGTTCGCTAAAGTAATAATTTCGAAAATTCTATCTACTGTATATTGTCGTTTCATTACAAAAATTCCTTAGTTTATAATTTATTCACTCAATTTACTTTATTAACTTAGTTGAGTGCTTAACTTTAAAAAGGGACCCTGCTTCAGAAACTTTATTAAATTAATCGCTAATGTCTTTAGATAGTTGTAGTTCAACTCACTAATGGAACTTTAAACACTGTATTTATACTACAAAAGTCTGTTTGTTAACAACTTTACTTTAAAAAACGTTGATAAAATTCAAGATAGTAATGATTTTTCAAAATGCAAAAATGGTGGATGCGCCGGAACATTTTAAAACTATTTATATTCAAGTTGCAAAAGTCCTCGACTCAAACTTAGATTTAAACTAATCCCCCTAGACTTTGAAAGTTTGGGAAAAATGGTAGATCCTGCTAATTTCTTATTAAATTATTCATATTTGAAATCCAAAGGTGTCTGAAAAGAAATAAGTTTTAAATTAATGTCTACTGTAAAACTTTAATATTAAAAAGGCAGGTTAAGACTAGATATTCTAGCTTAAATCAAACTTTCCCATAAAATTATTTTTATTCAAAAGTTTCGAAAATATACATTCTTTGCGTCTCTCAGCAAATATGTTTTATTTTTATCATGTTTATTCTTTCAAACTCTAGTAATAAAAGAACTTGTTTAGAGTTTTAACAGTTTTCAACTCTTTGATTGAAACCAACAAGCAATCAATATTGTTAACTTTTAAGTTTGTACAATCTCATGTGGCAGCCGCTGTAATTAAATAATTACTTTGAAACTTGCTAAGACAAACAGAGCATAACAGATTATCTTTAGTCCCTCACAACACTTCAATCAGGACTCACTCATATGTGAAAATATAACTCAAACGAAAATCACAAAAGTACCTTTTTGTATTTATTATTAGATAAGATAAAGTCTTAGTAGTATTTTTTGAGTATATCAAGTTTTTCGTTTAATTGGATATATAAATTTGCCCCTTCCGGCAATGCTTGCGTTGTCAAGCGTAAATAATTAGCAAACAATAGCTGAATATAACAAAATTAATTTCCGCATATGAAAATTTTGATTCTGTCAGTAAATTTATCTGCTTTTGCTTTTACGCTTTATTTCAAAGGATGTTCGTGCTTGTAGAGAAACTAAAAAAACTTGTTTCGTAAAGTGCGTGCGTGAAGGCCACGTTAATTTCAGACGACGAGATACGTTCCCTCGATTGATTGATGTTGCATTAAAATATTCAACAACAAAGCATGTTCTAGTTTGGCAAATTTGTCACGTTCAGATATTCCCGTTATAATTTATGGTAACGTTGAAATTGACACAGCGGCTTTAGGGGTGGTTTTCCACATGCGAATAGGAATTAGGGTTTGGATCAATGGACACGTTTAAAAGTGCCACTGGATATAGTGGGTGGTGAAAATGCCAATGTAGAAATGGTTGGTGTCGAAAAACAAAAGGTTGAAGGATGAAATGGACAAGGATTAATTGGAAGAGGGCAGAAAGATTGACTGTTCTACTGATATTTATCGTACCGGATTTCAGCTCTCACACTGAATCGATACTCTTCTTATTAACAAAAAATTTAGTATGTCTTATTAGGAACTAGAACTTGCAGAAAAAACCGAACATTTAAATTTTAAATCACTTTTGAGCTATTCAGAAATTTAAAAACATTTTTTGTTGTATTCAGTTTTCAATGAATTATCGCTCTATCAAATAATAATAAAGTTATTTGTATCATAAAGCTAGAAATGCAGCGTTTATAGTCTGGAAGAAATTATCTTTCTGTGTTGGCCATATCAACAGTTATCTGCTTGGTTTTTCTTTAGGAAATAAAATGAAAAGAATTTTTCTCCCTAAATATTTAATTCTGATAGAACGTGGAATTTTCTTGTAAATCTATAAGCAGATTTAATCGACGAACAACACTGATCGAATAAGAATAATGGATTGGCCACAGACTGTTGTCTTGCTCAGCAGTTTTATCAATACAAAAGTCTTTGTGTTTATAAGCAGTGGCGGCGAGATTAGTCATGAAAAGAAACTAAAAAGAACAAAGCCGGTAAAAGAGGGCAATTGAAGAGAAGTTAAATACCTCTCACATTGATAGTTTATGATTTTATAGGTATTTTAATTACAAGAAAAAATTTATAGGCCAATAAAATTGAATAAAAACTTTTTATTTATTCAGTAAATATTCATCATATTTTAATTTACTACGTTACTAGTAAGTCCGTTGTCTTCAAAAAACGTTTAAGCCCGCCACACATTGCAGTTTTGTTCGACAGATTTGATCGATGAACAACGCAGTTCGAACAAGAACGCGAAGTGCGAATTGGCCACAGACTGCAGTTTTGTTCAGCGGTGATATTAAATAAACTAGTGTTCATAGAGATTATTCATTTTGTGCAGTGGCGGCGGCACGGTAAATGCTGACAACCTTTACCATTTTTTTTTTTATTCTGTCACTCTACTCTCGCAATTAAATATTCCCAAAATTTAGAAAACCTCGATATTATTCTATAAATTCAAGTAAAAACCTCATATCCATTTGACGCTAATCCATTTTTGCGCTCCCTAGCTAATACGCTACTAATAAGTCAGTCGTTTTTAAAAAACGCTTACTACTCACTTACAAGTTTGATGGAGATAATCAGGTTGAATCTGATTTTTCCCATCAGCTATTCTCGCGAGCAAGTACGACAGATGTCTTGCCACACACTTCGGTTTTGCATCGTTTTTGTTCGAACACCATTGTTCGTCGATCAAATCTGCCAAACAAAACCGCAATGTGTGGCGGTCTTAACCTTAAGAAAAAGGGGTGCTACTCCCACGTTGACACCCAGTGTATAAAAAATAAATTTATTTCTCAATTCTTTGCATCGCTATTAAAAACTCCCGGAGTAAAACATCAAAGAAAAACCTGATTTGTCGGAGTCTGTTTGATTGCTCCGTTGCTGTAAAACCTCTCAAAGCTTCACACATGAAACAAATTAAACATCAAACACTTGTGTTTTTTGTTCACTCACACATACTTACACGTCATATCTTCGTAGAAACTTATTCATATTCATATAAAACACACAAAAATTTTCTCACCTTATAGAGAAGCAACGCATTTCAGTGAACTAGAAGCTCCATGAAGAGTCTGTAAGAAAAGAAAAAAAACTGATATTATAGTCATGACCTTAATGTGCGCTGTCGCAATAATAGATAGTATCCGTCCGTCGGGGTAAACCGCTCTATTTAGAATTGTCCGCCACTATCATACCTATCTCCAAACATCCCCAAATTTAATTACCCTCTTCCATTATAAATTCGATAAACCGCGCACAATTCAGTACATTAAGGTTTTTCTTAAAGAAGGGTCGGAAGGAAATTGAAACGGTGTAATGGTCCGGTTAAAGAGCTCTTGAGCTGATAACAGCACAATTCTTCATAGAATTCGTAAGAATATCACCTTTGTCCACGTTTGATCGTGATTAATGAAATGTAATAAAATGAACGCTCACAATAATATGTCCACGACTATCAATCATACAAATGACACTATTATTAATCCTTCAAAATGGTATTTATAAAAGATACTTTTACGTCATGCTACGAGAGTGAATCTCATTTGTCAACCAAGAAAATTTAATTGTTAACTCGAAATATTGTCCAAGTTGATAGAAAATCATCCAGAAATTTAAGTTTTTTTTAAGTCTCGCCATGTTCATAAAACTTCCCCTATGTAAATCTGTTCTCATCAAATTGATACGTGATAGATTATCTGTTGGATATCCCACGACCATTAGTAGCTTTAATAAGGGTGTATGGTGGAAACTGGTTGAATACTGATGAGGTCGTTGCAAGGCGATAAAGCAACACACAACCTTTTTTGCTTGGAAAAATATTAGAGATTTGACAAGAATTCTCATTCTAGGTAGTTTATAGTTTTGGTATGGCAATGTTCCTTATGTGACAGTTTATTACTAAGATGGAATACGAAAAGCTTTCAACATGCCAAGAAGAAACATTTCTGAGTAATTATTAACTAAGCAGAGAATGCTTTGATCGGCCAAGTGTGAGTTTTGTGCTTTGGACGGCATGACAGTTTCGACGAAAGATGAGGGTCAGAAATATACTCTGTGCAAATAAGTTTCATATACATAGTGCACTAAAATAAACGTGTTTTTTTCTATTTAACATACACTTTTATCTCATAAAACAACCTGTCAACGAGCAGACAAAGTCACAAAAAATAGTGATATCTACATTTGTAAATAATACAAACAAGTTAATATAGAACTTTTTTCTAATTTGATGTAATCAACATTAATTTTAATTAAATTTAAAACAACAATTCTGTTAAATTTTAATTTCACTTCATCACACTGAACAAATAATGTTTTCATTTGAATTTTCAGCACGCAGTTGCTTTCAAGCAAAGCTTCTGAGAAAATAGGATAATATAAATCTTTCATCGTAAAATCTTATAATAAATGACCTTTTATAATTCTACAATTTTCTAGAAAACAGCATCCAATATTCTCCCATCAATGATATGAACATAAAAAGAAAAAAAAAATGTGTATTTTACATAAAACTAAAAATAATGGATGCGTCAATCCAACAAGTTAATGTTTTAATCTGAAGTTTATTATTAAGTTTCTATGATTATTAATTTCTGCGGGTGTAATTCTGCTCTGTCCTATTGGCCTATAATGCCAATAAATTCCACTTCTGATACCATCTCCCAATAACAGCAAGCAGCTTCCCTCTTCTCTCCCCAGCATACATATGCTCAAATTTGCTCGACTTTACTGAACTTGTCTAAATGGCTTGCATGGGTGTATTCAATTAGAGAATTTTTGCATAAAATCGCCACTAAATGAAATTTACGATCTAAAGCCGACCCTAAACAGTTAAGCTTTCGCGACCTGCACTAGCTAATGGTCTCGTTATTGCGAATTTAAATTTAAACAGCTTAATTCAACGTGAATAATGAAGACACTACTAAAGAAAGAGAAGAAGAAAAAAGTTTATCTAATTCGAGATTTCTCGGCTAAACAAAGGTGTAGTGAATGACGATTATTTGTGCGTGAATAGAGAAAATGGAGAATGGCAAAAAGTTTTGCGTGTAAATTAAACGCGACCCTTGCAATCGTACGGTTAAATAATACAATAAGAACGTTCTAGGCTTGATTTAAATTCGGGCAAACATTAGATATTCATGGAAACTGGTTTGCGTATGCATAAACAAAGGCACGCCATATAATGGGCATAATTAGCATCCGTTTGTATTGATGAGGACATTAGAGATGGAACTACTCGGTACGCTTCTCTAATCTAAGTTGGGAATTACGCCTTATAATTGAGAGAGAATGGATTGGTAATTTAAGGAGCAGTCGAGTTTGAAACTTCCTTACCAAGACTTGACTAGTGTGTCGTCGCTATTCGATATTGCCTCTAATTTGTTTCCTATTATCCTGTGGAGAATATATCGACTGATCCGCTCAAATTATCGCGACTTAATTTGGATTAACTATTTCGTATATTTACTAATTAACTCTAAGTGCATATGCATCAAAATCTACAAATACGAATATACACTTACTACGTCTTGATTTCAGTAAACATCCCACTATTCCATATTTATGACAGAAATTAGAAGCTACAGAATACGTTAGAATGGTAAGATCCTTGCCTTTATTTCGGTCACTTTTATCTTCTTCTAAGGATCAAATGTGTTGTGGTCACGTCGCCGTCGCGTCTACTGATTATGGCTTAATCCACTGTGCATGTTCATTTGCATAGTCTGCTTAATTCCAATCGATCTATCTTGGGTTTATCGTGTCTCCGCATTGCTTATCTATCCGAGAACGTCGTTACGGCTTACACGCTTACTAAACCAACAGCATTAATTTGCTAACGCTTCTTGGTGTGTTAAACCGGTTTAAGAATTGTCCACAGTATTAATTTTGAAGGTACTGTTTAAGTTTCAACTTAAACAAAGCAGAAAGAGACACAAAGTACAATGTGTGAACTTATTGGTAACTATTAAATAAGCAACTACTGTCGAAGTAATTTTGATGCTTTAAACTAACTAAACTTCTGTAAGATTTTAAGTGCAGTACAAACTTCTTAATTCTTGTTTCGCTTGGTTGTAAAGTTTTCTCTAAAAAAAATCTTGATTAAATGTTACACTAACTTGGAGATTCTTTTTATTGTTGCAGTCATTACCGAAGTGTAATGGCTTCTGTGCAATCAAACGAATGTTCATCAAAGTGACAACTTTTTTTGCTTACAAATTTTGTATTAAGAGTTTCAGCAGCTTCACTAACTTCTTAACTTTTGATAAATTTTTCTTTTTTGTGTTAAAAACAGAATTCTTTTGACTTTGATTGTAATATTTAACCACCTGTTAAACTGCATTTTTCTCTGAACTTTTCACTAAATTTTCTTGTAAAAACAGTTTGAATTTTGCTTCATTCTTAACTTCTTCTTTTCACAGATGACTAAGCATAATATGCTGAGTGTTTTTAAACTTAATCTTGGAAAAACTATTATGTTATCTCTTTTATTACACCACAAACTTGCTTTATTCAAATATGAATCTCGATTCTTCTTGATTCCTAATTTTGTTTTCTTTCTTAAAGGCATTTACTATACAGGGTGATTCAAAAGTACGGAGCAATATTTGAACCTCAGATAATACTTTGAAAATATGTGAAATAAAATTAGCCTATCTCGGCTATTAACAATTCTACAGCTCCCCAAAGTTCAGTATGGAATTTGAATCTTTTTTCTATATCTTTTGAACGGTTCACTCAATAATTGAGAAATTTTCTAAATCTACTATTTGAAAAGCGTCTTTCTTAATGGTGCTTGCAAATATTTGGTACAATTTTCCAATTTCCGGTTATAGTACTTCCGGTACACTTTTACGGCTGAATTTTTTTTTTATCTCGATACCACCCTACTTTTTTTAGAGAAATTGATGCGCCGATCAATTTGCAGCAAAAAAAGTATACCTGTTTTATGCGCCTAAAACGCATAGTTTATGAATAAATTGAATTTGAATGAAAGACTGCATTTTTCGAAATTCAAATAAAGTATGAAAAATGAGACAAGGTAACCTTGGAAACAGATAGACTTCAATGGAAAAAAAATATGCAAATTGTTTATTTTTGTTGATTTGTAATAATAAAATTGTAAATTTAGTGTTAAGATTTATGAATAAAATTTATTCATAAATTAATTAATTAACAAAAATATAGAATTTGCATAATTTTAATTTGAACAGAAAAGAGAGGAACAGCAGCAATGGTGCCATCTATATGAGTCATTGCGAATTAATAAACTACCCTAACAGACTCAACAGATAGGTGTGAATTGTAGAGAAATTTCAAATGAAAAAAGACAATTAATGATATCTGGAACAGATTTCTGAACTTGGTACTTCATTTCTCTAAGTTGGTGCTATCTTAGATATTTGTGAAAAATATTTACACCACGTCATTTGAAGTTAAGTTGATAAAAATATATGTCATATAGAGACGTCAAAAAACGTCAAGCTAGTTAAAAAAATTATGCCAACTTATGTTAATGAAACTCACTGAGTAAATTTAATTGTTCATTCAACCTAACAACAATAAATTCGATAAATTTCAAATTTTTAGTGGGCAGTTTATTTTTTTCCCACTATACACGCATATTAAACTTTTCTCCGCGACTATTAGTGAATGTCAACATTCTGTAATTATGCTCGACGAAATACTGGTTTACCATGGATTTCAAAACTGTCAGTGTCAGATGTCAATGCTTCGTTCTAATTATTTTAGTTTCAATTGAAATAATCAAAATTAGTGAAAAACCGAGTGAATCAAATATGGAATTTGATCAAAATTGTTTTAATAGCAATTTTTGGTGATTTTCTGAAATAATGGAAATCATTGCTCTAATAGACTCCTAACTTATTCATACATTCCACCCGTATCTAATTTTCATTCTAGACTCCTTACAGAATCTACTATTACAAGATTATGCATGTTAAAATTTATACTTAGTTCTTACCGTGCTTTAATAGTAATTTTAAGTAAGACATTATTTGCGCATAAACGCATTGTTGAAGCACGAGCTTGGAGGAGTGCTTCATATGCGCGAATGCGCCGAATACGTCTTCGCACATCGAGGTTCGAATAATATTGTTTGAAACGTAAACACAAAAAATCTGAAAATATCAAGTGAGTCAACTGACAGTTTTTCATTCGACAGTTGTCAAAGAAGGTTTTTAAATACGGATTTCTTTTTGTTCCTTCAGTATTTGCGACACCTGAATTGGTGAAATGGCAGTTTGTTAACGAGATTTCATTATTATCAAGTTAGATTATTTCTGGAATGGCCAGAAAGGCCAGTGTTTTTTGCGAAAATTCGCGCACTCGTGTGGGAATTCTACGTTCCCAGTTGACTGCTTCGTTGGCAAAATGTCATTTTGAAGACGGTGAGTTCAAAAATTATTTTTCTTATCTGTTACTTCATTCAATTAAATTAATGAACTGATTAGATAATGTAGGAATCCACTGACACGTGTGATTAACTAATGAAACAGTTATTAATAACCACATCCATTTGTACAGAATTATGAAACTTGATAATAACACTTCCGGCCACGCAAATCCACAACGTGTTTGTAAAAATAAACAAAATAAAGCTAAAATAATTCAGTTCAATAAAGATTTAGGGTCAGTGCGCCTTTGGACTGAATAAGAAAACTTATGATAATGAGGAATGCGTAAATAATTAATATTTGCAAATTTCTTTCTTTTGCAATAAAAGAAACGCTGAAGTGAATTCAAAAGATGAAAAGGAAGCTCTTTTAATATAAATTTATTAAGAGAACGCTTGAACAAGTTCAGCTTGTGATAGGTTTAACAAAAACTCCCTTTCTACTTATTCTTTTGCACATTTTAAATCATCAAGTAATAACCAACAGGGGAGTATATTATTTGACGTTTTAAATAACACATAAATTAAACCAAAACAAAAATATTTTTGTCATCAATTTGGATTGTTTATGAAAATTTTTGTTTCGTTGCACTGAAAAACATAAAATAAAATCTTTCGTATTCTGGTAAATTTCGTACTTTACAACAAGCATCAAGTCGAGCTCTTTCTAAAGAGAAAACTCACCTTGTCTGGATTATTTTGCTCGAAAAGCAGGTCATCAACAAAATAGAATTGCAAGTCGCTGAACAATTCTTTTAGTTAGTTTAAAGAGTTTTGGTGGGAAATTGGAAGGGTTGATGTTTTTAAGAAAGAGGATTAAATTTTTTGAGCTTATCTATGACCGCAAGCGAAGACGAAAAGAATTCGGAGATTTGTGCGCTTGGATGGAAGAAGTGGGAAACAGCTTGAGAAGACGCAAAAAAGATGGATGCGGAAAATTTGAATTTATCGTCGACGAGAGTTTATGATATACAAGGAAATGTGTCGGAACAACGGGTGCGGTTAAGTTTTAAATTTCAACGCAAACTCAATTTCCATATAATTAGGAGAAAAAAATAAATAAAAAGTTACTCTCTGATTTTTGAAGAATTCCTGAGATTTTGTTTTCAAATAAATTTAATTCGAATTTTTGGTTTATGGAAGTAATGAAACATTGATTTTAGATTGAACGTCGAACTGTATCCACAGAAATGTGATGACTTGAACATTTCTCTTATTCAAAATATCAAATAACTTAATATTACTTTAACAAAAACCGCAGGCGAAAATTCGGAATGTAATTAGTACATTTGCAAGGTTACAGATTTAATTAAACAGTGTTCAAAATAATCATTACCTTGTATTTCATTAAATATCAACTATGCGACATAGGTACTAAAGTTAATTAAGAAATACAATGAGAACTTCTCGCAAACAACGTTATTAGGAATTAGCTTTATGTCTGATATTTCAATTTCCTTCTTTTCACTGCCAAAACCAAACCGAAAATATTAAGACAAATATAAAAGGAACAAGATAGAAAAAAAAACTTGACGTCGGTGAGATTGCTCTTTTGTTCAAATAATAAATGCTCATCGGTGTGTGCAAATGTTTCAAAAAGTGTCATCATGCCGCATTTTGAATGCAATTTGATTTTCAGAAAAATCCAATTCGTTTGAAATGTTTCCGCTTGATTTTGACATACTCATTAAATCGACTATTATGTAATATTTCAATTCGGACAAATGTAATTTACTTGTAACAAAGCCTGATTTTGCACCGCTTCTAACTAAACTCTCTCGAGTCCTCTCTTTGCTTCATATGCATGTTTCCATCTAATTTTCTTGATTATGTTTCATGTACGTTTCGCAAAGAACATTAAAACAGCGTCCGTTTATTAGTGTCTCGTGCTCCGAATACAAGAAATTACGGCGAGATGTTTAACGGCAAATTTTAACGGACAAGATTTAATCTCTGGGATAGTTCGGCTTAACCAAACTCAAATGTATTACTTTCAACATTAATTAATTTGCAAAATGAAGAATAAGTGACCAATTAGATGGCAATAAATGTTTGTCTTTCATCAGATTGGGATGAGATGTACGAACTGCAGAAACAACAGTCAGCAATTGCGGAAATTCACGAGGAGTTTGCAACAAATAAACCAGACAGACGAATGGTCAAATAAACCGAAATGGGGTTGGGAATGGGTTGTGGCCAGAGAAAACGTGAGAGACGACGGCCAAGTGCTAAATTGTTTCGCTTATTTACGGAAAATGCAAAAGAAGCAAAGGAACAAAAACTGAGGCAATATGTGGCGGATTTATATCGCTGCAACATATCTGCACAATGTTGCAAACCGCTGTAGTTAATATGACTTCGGATCACTTTCTGTTATGAATTTCAAGATGGTAAAAGATGCATGAGCGTATTTAGTGCATTTCCGGAAAATGGAAATGTTGCAACTCAAATTGAATGAAGTATATTTGAAATTTTCCATTGACTTTGTACGTTTAATTTGGCTAATGCTTGCATTAATTATATTGAGCAAAAAAACTGTTGAAGTCATGTTATTTTAATCATGTTTTTCAGTATTCAAAGATCAAACAAACTGAAATAATATTAATAACCCATTTGTAAAGAAATAGAACTTCTCATGTTGCTGTTTGGTCTAAATCAAGCTAAAATAAATTCTCCTACAACAGTATAACCCTGAATAATGTTATCGGAGTGAACATCTGATTTAATCCGATTGTTGATCTTGTTTTTCTTATGCTATTCTAATTTAGCGTCCTGGCTTGATTTATTGCTAGCATTTAGACCAAAATTTTTTCCACAGAAATTTCAGATACTTATTTGATTTGTGATGTTTTCTTTATTTTTTTTTATTTAAAAAAAAAAAACGTTATCATCCGTTTTAACGACTGAAGATTTTTATTTTATAACCAAAATCAAATACTGACTTATTAATTAGATGCAACGGCAAGTATTTCCAATATGTAAGTATTTTTGGTATTATGTTCAAATTACACGTTTCCCTATTGGGGTCCGCGTGTTGAAATTGTCTCTTTTATTCTAAATGCGTCCTCGCTTAGACGCTCAGCGCATCGTTGAAAAAGTTAAAGACTTCTTCCTACTTTTTAGCAAAGTTGAACCAATTTATTTATTGCTTCTATTCATCCAGCAATTTTGTAACATAATAACTGCTGAAATAACAAAATATAATTCAAAAGAACGGGGAAGAACTAAAAAATGAGTTTAGCTTCGGTGAAAACACAAAGATTTTGTTGCAGTTGTTCTCTCCAAAGACTGCAGGATATAGGTCCTAATAGACACCGTGTGTTCAAAACAAAGAAATCTAGTATGATTTCCATATCCTAATGAGAACCTTCCAAGCTTTAATTTCAATTTCAGTTGTAACAGTTATTTGTGAAAATCGTATTCCTTTTTGTTAAATTTCTTTGTCCATTCAGCCATTCGTCGATTAAAAGCGTCATTTTTCGCACGTGCTTTCTAAAATGCGACCATTATGAAGAATCCAGTGCACGTGCTTACTGCCACCCTGAGACAGCGCTAACCTTTACAAGTCGTAACGATTCTTATACGTGGCCTTTCCACCTGCACTAACCATCAAATCAACGTAGCATTAAACATTAATGTTGTCTTTTTTTTTCTAACTAAAAACCATCTCATTTTTAATCCTGTTTGTTGTCAACGATGTACTGAAAACATCCACCGAATTGAACAGCATTTTACGAGTCATCCAGTCGCATTAAATTCTTAAATTTCGAACGATAAAACTTCTTTACGGTTAATCGTAAAATACATGCATTTTAGAAGCTTTACAGCTTTGCACTGTCCTTATGAACCTACGTTATAAATCCGAGAGCATTAAGAATGTCTTATATTTCTTTCCGGGATGTCCGGAACAATTGCGAGCGACGACGTCTTCGAATCTTATAAAAGACATTAAACAAAAAAATTTAATCGTCTTTGCTAGGGCACGGGTTTATGGCGGAACGACTCAACCACTAATAGGTAGCGCGCGATAAAAGCAACAGCATTACAACCATCGTACATAACCCAAATATCTTCAAATTAGTGTTTATATTTATTTTATAATGTTTGAACACACTCAAAAGCATTTAATTAGCTCTCTCACTAGCTATCAGTTATTTAAATGCACTCAAAGTTTTCCTTACATTTAAATAAGCAAATTATATAAATATATTATATATATAAATATGACTTACAATTAGTTTAATAAACATCAGGAACAGCTTTTGTTTTACTTTTAGTAACAATCTTACATTCTAGTAGATTTTATAAGATGAAATTTTTTTCTAAAAAATCAGATTTCTTTGAGTTAAAATTTCATTATGAGATTTGATTTAGAAATCTATCGAACATTAACAGATAGCGACATTATATCAACAAATGTGTCGCAAATGCAATACCAATTGAGGAAATTGGCTGTAACTGCTTTAAAAGAGGAAATAGACGTAGTGGAGTGTCATTCTGTTTTGTAGGCAAGTGATCAAAAATTGTACTAGACAATTTGATAAAGAATCTTTATTGCTATGAAAGAACGTTTGTGACCTTCATATGTCAATTGTTATTGATTTTATTTCAAAATTGTGTAAAGACATTATTAGATTTCTTAAAGAAAAAAAGGGTAAAATATGAAGAATTTCATTACGTTGACAAATTTTATATGAGTTTGATGTGTATTAAGAAATTCATGAAATTTTTACAAGAGCTTAAAAAAGCGTCGAATTTCTGTTACTTTTTGTAATACATAAAAGCGCAGAGATGATAAAAATGAAAAAAAAAGATTATGAGAGAGCCGTTCATAAACTTGAATATTAACAATGGATTATTTATTCATGTTGAAAAAAAAAAAAAGAAATTGACGATTTTTTCAGCTTTTGCTCCCTTTTATATTATAAAAATTATTGATAAACTGTCTGAAATGAATTTTTTTGTATTATTTTGAAAGAAATTTTTCATATTCTAAACTAAAAATATTCAAAATTTGAGGCGCAAAATTTTGATTATTTTGTACTCTGTCATGTATAATCCAATTCTCATTTTCCTTAAAACTAAATTTTATCTAGAAGCACATTAAGTGTATGTATTTGCCACGAAGATCACGACTCTGCCATCGATTCATTTTCCTTTGTAAAAATCCTCTTCATGCAACTCTTGCAGACATTACAGTCGCATTATTTCCAATTTTCATACATGACACTAAGCCATTAATTTTATTTAACTGTCATTTCAGTGACACAATGCTTTATTAGCTATACCAAATAATGAGTTTGCTGATTTACAACCGAATTAAAAATTGTTAGGGACTAAATATTCGGTGACAACAAATAAGCGAACTAAATTTATTAAAACTGTTTTAAATATTCAGGAAAAAAATCATAGTGGATTGAACTTCCGGTTCATGAAATGCGGTTAACTTCCTTTCAGAACAAGTGTATTTACATCACTCAATTTTTCCCGGAGATTAGAGTTTCCAAAACAGATGCTCACGCATCATATTACAAAGTCTGATAAGACGTTACATCACATAAACAGAACCGTCTTTACATGCAATTTTCAAATTCAATTTGGTATGGAAAATAGATCGGTGTGACGTTGTGAAAGGTTCGTGATGTTTTTTTTTTTTTTAAATTTGTTTTGATCTTTTGAGTAAAGAACAGTTTTGTAACGTCGATTCGTCTCTAACTGGTCATGCAAGAAGTTATGAGGGAAATTTTTGAAAAATGAAGTGTCATATCGTATACGCGTCATAAATCACAAATGTAAAGCTTTTGCTGTCGATCATAAATTTATTTATTTTACATGGGCATTTCCTAAACTCAATACATAAAATATTGTGGTTTGTGGGACAGAAGCGAAGCTTGCACATTGAGATGTATTCAAAGTTTACTTTTGTATTTATTTGTACTTGAAAGATGTTTATTCTTCAAGTTACTGACAGAAAGAAACTAGGAGCTTCAGTGGATAACATGGTTGAAACGTAAAGAATGAAAGACTTGATTCAAATTCTTGTAGCAACCACAATGTTTTTTTTTCTATAAATTATCGAAGAATGCTCTCAGCTCAGCAGCACCGCACACTTCTAAAAATCCCAAGCTTTTAGCTCTAGAGGATTATCGTCCTGGCAATTTCCACAAGTGGCCACCATCCTCGTATGTTCCGAAATAAATTCGTTACATCGCCGCAGCCACACATTTATTTACACTATACCAAAACACACCAATCCACCCCTAACAGATTTTAACTTGAATTTTTCGATTAATTACTGTTTACTGTATTTTCCAAACTCTGATCAATTTCCATTCAAATCAAAAAGTCATTTGTTTGCAATTTTTTTTTCGTTCATATTGAGATAAGAACTCAATTTACAGCAGATAATCATCAAAAACCAAAAACTCTCTCTGTGTGCTTCAACCAAATAATCTCGAAAAGCCGAAGTTGGCTCTACTACGTGACGGACATATCCGAGCAGATTGCAGGAATATCGGTCAGGAAAACACAGAGGGCCGTGTCTCGTACAAATGAACATCGCACAGACAATTACGAAGCGTCTCTATTCGTTTTCTGTCTTGCTTCCACCAAACAGATTCGTGTTTGCCTAACGAAATGTCCTATTCTAACAACGAAAACAACAATTGACAGTGCAAACAAAGACCCGTCTGACGGTTACGTCATTGAAATATTAAAACTTTTCGGCCGTTTGACGTTCGCGAAGTGGAAAGATGGCAAATACGTAAAAGAGAAGGTGGGGTGGTTTAATTAGGAAAATGTCACGGGAGGTGTGGCAGTTTTTTTCTGCATCGAAGTGGAGGGAAATGACTGCATGCGATTAGAGGAAATGAAAAGTGGAGGGAAAATAGAAGGAGGGTAATGATGATTTAAATGGAACAACGATATTGCAATTTACTGTTATCATCATATTACAACAAAATTGGGGATTTGTTACCTCGTTATGGAGAAAAATGAGAGAGTTTTAATAAACAAATCAGTTTCATCTTTACTGTTGTGTTATAAGACTTTTGAATAAGAAAAACACAATAGAATGAATTTTACTAGGAGCGTATTAAATATTTCATTTTCTATGTACAGGTGTCCCATCGTATGCGCATAGTGAATTTTTTGGCTTTATGATAGCATTTAGAAGAACGAATATTGGATAAAGCTAAAGAAGTGCTATGAGAATGTGAAAGCGAAAAACCCAAATGCCATTTTGTTTAACTATTCAGGAAAACATTTTTTTCTAAATTTTTTTTTCCCTTTATAGCTTGAAATGACGCTTATGTATCAGCAAGTGTTGTTCTAGAAATAAATTTACTCAAAATCCACAAATGGCGGAAAATTTATTGAAACCGTTTCAGAATTACTACGATTCTCTATTAGAAACAACAATTATTTTTCAATTAAAGACTTTTGAGACGCCAGTTGATTTTGATCAAATATAACTACAAAACAGTGTTTTCTAATACTAAACCGTCATCAAGAAAATAGAATTTTTTTTCTTGAAGATTTTACTATTTTATGATTGAACAAAATGATTTTTGGTTTTCTGTTCTCAAATTCTTATAGAACTTTACAAGTAGATGATATGTGCCAATTTTCGTCTTTTTAATTGCTGTCATAAGGTTAAAAAATCCACTATGCGTATACGATGGGACACCCTGTACTTGTTTTATTTTTTTATTATTCAGATTTTTTTAAATAAAATAGCAGTTTATGGTATAAATAAGTTTCAAACAAATTTCATAATGTTTTTGTATAGATAAAATTTCTTTATACACAATACTTCAATTTCGTCAAAAACCCCACTACTTTACATTAAAAAATTTCACTTGTAATATTATAAGAGCATCAATTCTTCCCGGAAATTTTTTTGAGTGCATTGTATTAATGTGCCTGAGCGCGACGCGAGAAAAAATTTCAGGATATGAATTGATACTCGAATGATAGTCGGTAAGAAAATAGTAACGACACAAGCCTCAAAAAAGAATTATTCATTTTTGTTCTTTATTTTGCTGCATCAGTTTGTAACATAACACCATAAACAGACACTAAAAATGTAGTTCCAATTGTGTAATTTAGTAAAATCTAAGAACTTTGATAACAAAAAATGTCCACTTATTAATTTTTGTTAAATCTGTCAAATTTTCAAAAAATGTCCAAGAATTTTTTTGTTGTCATAACTTGCGAAACTAATTTTTCTATTCGTCATTAATGAGTGTCGTGCGATTTTCTAATTAATTTGCTTGATTCACATTTCAAGTGTTTCTGTTTATTGTTAACATTGTAAAATAAAGTTATTATTTATGTTGGAAAGTTTGTAAAGTATACTTCAAACTTGAAAACTTTTTAAAAAAACACGGAAATAAAACTCAGAGTAGGTAATGAACAAAACTGCTGCGTTACTTTTAGATGACTTTTATTGATTAAATAACTTAATAGTAGCTGTTCAGAAATTACAAAAATTTCTAAATTTGCTTTGTAAACTTTTCTCTTTCAGAAAGTAAAACTTTAAGCAAAGCTTCCGATTAAAAAAAAAAGAATTTATATTTGTCAAAACCACTTTTGTTTCCGAATCCTTTTAACATCTTCGCTGATAACGCCAGCCAAACACGCTTCAAGTTGCTTCGTGCCGAAGCTCAACCCTTCTCTTAATCCTACTTAAAGTCGAAAGCAACGTTGCATCCACACAAGAGTGAAAGCAAAACCCTGCGAATAATCGTTATCCTTCCAAAGACTGTTATGTATTAGCGTAGCAAAGTTCGTGACTTCAATTAATAACGATTCTTGCCAACTCTTCCCATTTACACACTTTCCGGCTAACAAGTATGGTTAATTTCACTAGACTTAATGGTAAATGAGAATGCTGTGAAATGACTTTCGCCGATAAATCTACACACTCTTGAGGGATAATTGTGACCTAGTTTATTTATTCACAGACCGCAGGTGGTCAGAAAAGGGCTGCTTTATCGAAGCGGTGTTGAGACGAAGGATTTTTATGGCACTGCCAAGTCTATATATTCTAGAAAGTTGGAGTGTTTTGAGGCAGAAATGCAAAATCAGGATGGTTTCCATCTAATGTGCGAGATTTTGAGGTCGAAGTGCTGAAAATGAAAAGGAGATTGAGGAATAAGGAAGTGGGAAATTGGAGGTGAAAAGTGAAGATTTGCAAGATGTTTATGCGCTATAAATGTCAGAAACTGAAGGGTGACGCTAAAAATATCAAAGCTATCCAAAAACCAAAAGCTTTTAGAGTAAATAAAATATTTGTAAAAACTGGAAATCTTTTCAGAACATTCATTAATTTAGAAGTTGAGGAAGAAGAATCTTTTCAAAAAGAGCGTTTTAATTACGACTAAGTGATATTTGTGTTTTAACAAGTTTATTTGAGAAACATCTCCAATAATCGATCACTTGAATCTACAGAATAAATATGAGGGTGCAAGTTGAAATGCTTTTCATCTTATTCTAGTTTAAAGGTTTCCTATTTCCTTTCTAATATTACTCCGATATAACACGTAAGAGGCTATAGTCTCAAGAGATAGCTTGTTTAGAAATTGCAAAATATTATTAGATTTTCTTCTTAAAAGCTATCAGAAAAAGTTGTGAATAAAAAGTATAATCGAAATGCTGTTCTTTTCTTTAAAAAATATATTTTCATAACAAAAGAATCTTTACGACATGATTGTTTTATATTTTTTGCCAAATGTCATCTTTAATGCAATAAGTTTCAACAAGCAAGTTAATTAATGTCATTAATCCAAATTTGACACTCCTTCCGGTCGCATTCCGTTCACTTCTTCCTCTAATTTCCTGTTCTTCGTCTCGAAAATAAGACATTCAATCCTCACAATAAACTCATCAATTTCATCCTTTATCTCCGTTTTGATCCCTTTTTATGACAAATCGCATAAAAACCGATTCATTTCCTTAAAAGCTCGAATCTTGGCTCGGTCATCTGTAACGTTAACGTTCCACCTCTCTAATATAAATTCAACCCCGGTACTTCCCCTTTACACATGGAGTATGATTGAGTGGTAACATTACAGTGAGTTACAGAGAGCCACGATTTGTTGCCTCTGATGGATTCGGACTTCAGAGAACATTTCATGTTATTGTAGATAACGAAGCTGAGTTTAATAAACTATTTTTAACCAAAACTGCAATATAAATAATAGAAAATGATTTTAATACGAAGTTACGTCCAGTTTCGTCGTTAGTAGGACAATTCAAGTTTACAACCGTGCATTTATAGATATCAGGAGAGCTTTTAGAAGCTTCTAAACTTAATCGAGAAGTCGAAATGATACCAATAAACTGCGATGCACAACTTACATATTTAAGCGGAGAATTTATAGCAGCAGTAAACGAAATTTGGAAAAAAAACAAAATTTAGGTCGCTTGTTTATGGAGAATTTATCGAAATACAAAACTTTTAATGCTTGCCATTAGAACTATATAAATTACTATTGTAAAGTGCACAGCTCCTGGCAGCATTGTAATAACAATAATCCACATCTTTAAGACTTTACTACTTGAACAATCCAGAATTTTATTATCTGAGTAAGAAAAAGACACAAAGTTAATTTAAACATGCTCTATAGCACTAAGTGCATTATTTCTGCAGCTGCCTATCGAATTATTTCCGTTAAAAAGTGCGGTGAAAAGTAAATAATTGAAGCAAGCTTGCACTTATTTCGAATTTTTTTCTCAATTTCCACTTCTTCGAATTCATTTAATTGAAATTCTCAATACGTACAAGAAAATCCATTAGGATTCAATTGATACAGTCTGTTCTAATCGATGACAAAGAAGTTTCAATACGTCTCTTCCTAATTGACGTTGATAGATAGGAAGTAAAGCTCCTCCGCGGAATTCGTATTAATTATACGGACCGGCTTTAATTGGCGTTAGAGAGAAAAGCAGGAAGGAAATCGTATAGTATTAGGATTTTGGCGTTTTGCTGTGTTCCTGCTCAAGTCGTGGCTGATACTCTAAGTTACGTCCTGCTCGCTGTTATTGAAGACATTAATATTAAAGGAAGAACGCCAGCAGTAAATATTATACGCATTGCTAGTCGTGTTATACTCGACATTTCCTTGCTCAACACGTCTTAGACCAGGTTAATAATTTAGAATGTTGTTTCATACGTTTACGTTTTAAGTTTATGCCAAGCTGTAAACACGTGCGCGTTTCCATGAACGTCGAGTTAAAGAAGACGAGGAATCTTCGCAAAAGTGATGAATTATGAAGGGGAAATGGTAACACCAAAGAGCTTCTGTATTGTTTGAGGTTAATGTGAGGAATTTATGGAGAAACTTCAGAAGTTTTTATGCAAAATACCTAAATGCAATAGCTACTATAAAACAACATTTTTCAAATATTGTTCAAAAAAATGATTGTTAATTGATAATTATATAATGTTGAAAAAATTGAAAATTATTTTGCTTTTCTCAAATCTATCACCTTCTTTTCCAAAAGCTCGAAGTAGATCGTTGTATAATTGAATTCGGTGAGTTTTGTGTCGAGGGACAGTTGTTTGAAAACTCACTAAGCACTTATTTTGTTGAACTGCATTTCGAATGTAATTCCCATACGTATTTAAAAGATATCAACAATATTTTCAGACTTATTGTAATTGATTTTTTTATAATAATCGTAGACTCGAATTAAACAGATGTTGGTTTTATTAAAAACAGCAGAAATATGTGGAAAATGTGGTTTGTAATGCATTATTTACAGTTTTTTTTAAGTTTTACGTCAGTCATGGACTTAGCTCTTAACTAAGCATTTTCTTTCAGAAACTGAAAGTTCACATCTTCGGTTATAAATCTCATAATAATTATTTGTTGTTGAAGTCGGCAAATCTGTATTGAACATTCAACTTTATCAGCCAAATGCATCATCACATCATTCTATCTAATTTAATAAAATTTTATCTTTTTTAATCAATCAACTAGAAAGAATTATTGAGTATTTTTCAGTATGGATGCAACCACGTAACTATCGTAATGAAATAAATACTGACCGTGTGTTCAGTTGAAAGTTAAGTTATCTCTGCTAAAGCTAAAATGAAAGACAGAAAACAACGACTACGGAAGGTACCGTTCCCAACTGATGTGGAATTCATACTACAACTTTTGGAAAGTTTCGTACGAAAATGGTGCTTAACAGTAATTGTATCTTTTTTTCTTAGGGACAGATATTTGTTCGTTAAAGTTATTGAAGAAGTTTATTTTGTTTGTTTACTTCAAAAGTCTTCGTTTAATCTTGCTAATCAGCAGACTAAGAAAAAAATTCTAAAATATAGTTTACTTTTTTCACATTCTTAATAAAAGGATTATTTCGAACAATTTATTAGGGTGGGATAAGCCACAATATAAACTTTTAATAGCATGTACTTAATTAAAACGACTTGCTTGAAACCGCTTTTATCTATTTTTATTGCTTCCTTATTTATTACTCTTTTTTCAACTCTCTCTCACTTTTTTTTTAATAAAATTAAATACAGTGCTCGTTTTAAGCACCTTAGCTATAATTATCCTCCATTATCCTCAGTTTTTTTAAACGCCATTTCTTAATTAAAACCCGAAAAAAATTCAGTCTTTCTATTTCACGTCATTAATCTAAAACTTAATTTTCTTAAGTAATGATTTGTTAATAAACATACGCAACTAGTACTGAAACATAAAATAATCATCTCTTTGTAGTTACAAGCAATAACAACATCTGGAACTTTTCCATTAATGAAAGTAATCCATCAAGAGCGTCTCGAGAATAGACTCAAACAAGAAAATATAAGTTTACAGGAAGTCTTGAAGTTGATATAATTAAATTAAAAGCTTCATTTTTTTTCAATCGAAAAAAGAACAAATGTCGAGAGTTAGCATTGGACTGAAATGACGAGTGTGAAATATGCAGTTGATGTCTTTAAACGAAGAAAAAAGCACAAAAGTTTGTTACGCTTCTTGGACTTTAAACCAAATAATGAAAAAATATTTTCACAATTAATTTCTGCTCTGAATCAAAATTAATTTTGTAAAAGTCATCTATTTAAAGTACGATTTTCCAATTAAATCCATTAATAGAAAGTTCACTCATTTAGAAATTGCAATTTGTAAATGATTTTAAAGAGCAAGAAAAAAAACATTGGAATCCATCTAAGATTTTCTTCCACGAGTAAATACACAAATAACGTCATCACAATTTAATTAAGTTCGAAAGATGCTTGAAAACTTTTACAAAATTAAATTGAAATTATAAACTCTTAGAGAAAAAAAAAACGAGGAAGGCAAGAAACTGAAATAAGATTACGGACGGATCGTCGAAAAACTGGAACCGAAGTAACGAGATTAACAACGCCGAAACTGCAATAGTTAAATTAGTTTTGACTTTTTGGCGTAGTTAGGAAACTTAGATGGAAGGTGGTTTTACCAAAAGTTGCAGTGTCATCGCAAGATGAATTTACATTAAAACTATTAGACCTGGATTGAACAACGGATTGTTTGGAAAAGTTCAAAATTAGAAAATTAATTTGTTATTTTTTAACAACCATTATAATTTAGAATAAAATCTCAAAAGTTGAAACTAGTTAGAGTTAATTAAGATTTAAGATTTCTCGAGGGATAAAACTAAGCTTCACTAGCACAAGTTAGAACATGGGCTGATGTGTACTTAACGTGCATATGGCAGCGACACTTTCCCTCCGATTTTAGTCGAGACGTCCCAAATAAAGGATTAGTAGCATTTGAAAAGTGATGTAAGTGGAATTTATCGTTGGTGTCGAACCGTAATTAACGTCGGATAAACTGCTAATGTACTCCAGATTAAAGGTTTTCATTTCAATTTAGAAACGACCAATTCTAGGTCAAGGATTCAATTTTCGGAGCGAACGCACAGAGACTTTTTTTAAATTTAATTGATGGAAGATTTACACTTACACGTAATTGACGATACTTCAAAGTAAAATTTATTTTCCAGTGTAAAAAAAGAGAATCATTATGAAAATATTCGTTTCAGTTCGTTTGAATGAAACAAATACATCATTAAATAAATAATTTGTTCCCTTAACGCCAATATTGAATTACGTAGATAACGTATATGTAGTTATTTTGTATGCCTTTGAAGTTTTAATGAACCCTTTCATCATCTACGGTCTTTCTGTGTTACCAATAATTCTGGTTATATACTTCATATATTAAATTCGAAAACCATTATCTACTACACATCCAATAACTGAAAGTTTTGGGAGATACTTTCATTTTCAACTAATCAGAATCCGAAAGTACTTCTACTTGATAAAGAAAGTCGGTTTATAAACCAAGAACTTTTTCCAGTTTGGGTTATTGGAACGAAAATTGTGTTTTTTTAATGCATTGCTGTGTGAAAACTGAAGACTGGATGATAAAACTTGTAATATTTACAGATTCTCTTTAGACAAAAGCATCAAGGTGAATCCTCCCGAGACCACCCCATAAATATCAAAGATCAGCAACGCCGTTATTTATTTATCCGAATGAAATGTGAGTGGCTCAATTCAAACAATAAAATATTTACGAGCTACATCTTTGTATAACGATGTCATTTTGCCAAAGGCCATTTTTCACGTTTCCATTTCGTCTACTTATTAAAGTCACTGGGAGTCATAAGTCGACTTTTTTCCTAAATGATCTTGCGAAAATTTCTTTTGTATCAAATGTTAGAAATGTCCAAGTCTTTGAAAAAAACTTCGTTTTTGATAGAATCCAACCGAAAAGAAAACACGCTTTGAAAATCGTATAATAAATGCAAATTGCCTCAAGATATTTTTAATTAATATCCAGATTAAAAAAACGGAGCTTCTCTTTTAGATCCCATATCAAAAGAAGGTGACGACATCGGCGTAATTTTTAACGGGCGAAGATTAAGAAGAAGGAAAGAGAGTTTTTAAAAGAACGATTAATTTTTAGATTTTGCGGAGGACTATAGAACGAAAGAAATTAGAGTGTGATCGATGTGAGGTTTAGTTTGGCTCGTTTAGGCAGGTAACGTCGTTCATTTTTAACAAGCATTAACCAGAAGTTGAGAACTTTTTCGACTGAAATATATTACTGCGGTTCGAAAGTTTTGCCGTAAATTGATGCAGTTCTTAGATTTATTCCACCTTTTTTTTAGTTTTTTTCATTCCATAATTGAAAATTAATTATTAATAAATCATGGCTGATATTGATAGATATTAATAATAAACATTTGATTTGATTGCTTTTTTTAGATCAATTTAATTATGGTAAATGTAATTTGTTACATCTTTGCTAATTACATGTCACTCTTGCTCTCTGTCTGATTTCGTAGGATATTTATCACGACACATTCTCTCAGAGCTGAGTAGAGGTCTGATATATTCTCAAGATGGAAGTTCATAAATTAGGACTCGAGAATAAGATAAATATCGTGCAATTGTTGGCAGATTCTAGCTATTCTGACTCTATAATTAAATTTGTATCATATTTTAAAATGAATCCTAAAATAATAAACTTCATTTGAACTGATAAATTTGCAATTAATTTAGAAAAAACTAGCCAAATGGTAAAAATTGGAAATGTAATATAGTTTTTAATTTTAGATTTATTATCGCGTACCTATGGTTAATGCTGACTCTCAGTTTAGTTGGTGGAAACTTTCTGATTATGCTGATTCAGGTGCTCTCCAGTCTTCAGACTAATTGAAAAAAAAAATCGTTTAATACTTATAAAATTTGGAATTTGAGTTTAAAAAATAGGACTCTACTCTTACGTACTAAATAATTGTTTACGCACTGTCGTAACCGTAACCGTAACCGTCAATCATTATTGACGGTTTTCTAATCAAGACTTTACAAAGTAACATTTGAAAAAATTCACTAGACGAGATAATTGCCAAATCTTTAATAATTTAGTAATACTCAGCTTGCCAACAAAATAAACTTTGACATAAAAAAAAACTCAAAACCGAGCGTTCTTTTCAATTTATCTTCATGCAGATATTATCGTAATGTAGCAATAAGTTCTAATTAATACTGAAATCTTAACTTAAGTGTAGAATATGGAAAATGATATATTTTTTAATTCAAATTTGTTGGCATAAAAAATATTGTGGATCGTGTTGCTGCGCAATATCGTTCACAATCACAAAACATAATCTTCTGGCCTAGCAATCGAAATAACTATTCTACGAACAGATAAAAAAACACATGCATTAAATTTTTTATAAACATATTTTTTTTGCTTATACCTCATTGTGTAAATTGTTTACGCATGTTAAAAAAATGCTTCACGCATACACTATTCTTTTCAAAAAAAAATGTATAATGTGAAATAATTCGTAATATAAAGCTGCTGAAGCCGTTAATTGCGAATTAAAAAGCAGCTTTGCCAAAATTTGCCGTCATATTTGTACAAAAAAAAACATGAAATCCGTTTTCTTTTTGTCGTTCCTCCATTGAAATATCCTCCAATAAAACATCCCAAATGTTTTGTTTTGAACGGTTCACGCCCAAACCGACAAAAAACGCCATCGAACATCTTTTGGTCAATTCCCACAGTTGGCTGAAACAATGGAAAAGCTTTCCACAAAAAAGTGGAAACGTAAACCAAATTAATTTAATTTCTGTTCGTTTAAAAAAATTATCTCATCGTATCTACTACTCAACGAAAAAAAAAAATAACTATTTAGCATTTTGTTCATGCTGAAATTAATCCGTCATTTCGATATTAAATTGGACATTTTTCCACTTATTTTGAATGGAATTTAATTAATTTTGTGTTCAACGTATCAAATTTATCCATCGATTGGAAAAGGTTAATAATATGCTATATTTTCGTTTTAGGGAATCTATAGATCAATGGAACCTAGTTAAAATGTAGCTCTTTTTATTTATTATGACAGAGATAAAAATAGTATGTAATTATCAGCTCAAATTTCAATTAATTAATTTGTGCATTTAATTATAAATATTTTTCATTTATGTTTACTTTTTTAAACAAGTAATTGTAAAAAAATTGTTTGGTGTGAAGACAAAGCGAGACAGCGTTAACGCTATAAAGCCACATTAGGCTGTGTGAACTCCCGTAAAAACCGAACACAGTATCAACTATCGCTGCAGTAAGGAAATAAAAGTTCCGAGTGCATTCACTTTGAATGAATATATATAAAAAAAAAGTAGAATCCCACATGTCACAGCAGTGCAACTTCACAATAAACTACACTCGTTCCATAGAAAATGAACAATGAACGTCCACAAACAAATGTGTTGGTGTTTGAAAGTGTTTGGAGGCGTTTTGACCAATTTAACGTGCAGATTATACAGCGAATTGTTAGATCGCTGTTACAGAATGTGCTCTTTGTGTTGCTGCACTAAGAGGAAAGAGGATTATATGGAATTCGGTATGTGCTTCACTATCTGTACGTACAGAAACGAAAGATGAATTAGAACTGGAGTAAAAAAATTATAAAAGCTGCTTTATGCATCCTAGTCTAAGTTGAGCTTTGAATTCAATCATTTCAAAGGTACTGAACTCGAAATTTACTATTCACTTATTTTGCAACAATTAATTTAGACATTTAATGAATTTAATTACATAAACTTATATTAAAATTTCAGAAACATCAAGTGAAGAATTTTACAAGGACGTAGGACGAAGCGAAGCTGAAAATTTACTGAAAAATAAACAGTGTGGTACGTTTATAATCAGACCGTCGAAGAGCTGCAATCTTGGAACGTTGTCGGTTATACAAGATGGGAGAATTTTTCATTTAAATGTGAGAAGGCGGGCGGACGGATTGGTAGCGTTAGGGAATGAAAAGGATAATGAGAAGTGCTTCCATGATGTTAATAGCTTGATTAATTATTATATAAGTAATTACTTAGTTTTGTACTCGAAAGGAGAAAAGACATTGACGTTGTTACTCCCGTACAGAGATAAGCGAGTAGTTTAAATATTTATAACTTGATTCTTAATTTTTAATCAACAAGTACAAAGTTTCTTATACCTTAATCAAAGAACAGACAAATTTTTTGTATCAGTAATTGAGTTACTGGATGAGATTACAAAAAGAATAAAAGCTTTTGCAATTAATTTTTCACTTTCTTAATTGTGTCAGAGATGTTCAGAATCATTCATGTTTTATTAACTCTGATTAAAATTTAGTTTTGTTTTAGAATTTTCTATCTTGAAAACCTAATTTTACTTCAAGTAAAGTCTTCTTTAATGCAACCCTCATCTCTACTCAACTCATGTTTAAAAGTATAAAGAAAACAACGAAACAAATCGAATTTTAACACTGAAAACACCCCAAAGACTCAATTTTATGATTTTATTAGTTTTTCTGGAAAGAAAAATGTGTCTAGATAGTAGACCAAAGTTTCCACGTTTCTGTGGTGATATTGAACAGGCAACGTCTGTCTGGAATAGGCAGACCTGATTTACATGCTACACAGCTTCGGAATGTTTATAACTATTTATGAGAATGCTATTGAGAACACCTCGCTTTTGCCACTCGAGACGAAGAAACCGACAGGAATTTGATTGTTTCATATCGTCAACATAAAACTTAGTGGTACGTGATAGTTGCTCAGAGATACGAAGAGAAAATTACGATTTAGAGTTGGAAATAAAAAAAATTGTATTATGTTAAATAAAATTTGTTGATAGAATATGTGACTTTATTTCCATATTTTGAATTCAAAACATGTGGTTGGATTGAAATGTAATACTGAAGATTATACAAACATTGGTTTAGAATATTCCTCAAAGCAATATTCTTCTTCATTTTGTTTTTCTTTAATATATTAGTTTATTCTGGGAAAGAGAATAAAACAGAAGAATGCTTTAGTAACACAGATTCCGCATTTGCGAGGAATATCTTGAGACAAATAACAATTAACTTGACTAGTTTTAACAAAATATTATAATAAGTGAAAAAAAAAATCTGATCAAAAAAAATCAAGATGGAAATGTACATCTCTCTTTATGTAAATATTTTAATTAAAACTTTCCTTCAATAATAACCGTCAAGTACTAAACACTAGCATAGAGCGTCGAGCCTAATTGAAAATTGAAGTTCGAAACTTCTAGTTATTAGGATCGTATTAAAACGCTGTCTACCTTATCCTCATTAGCTGAAGCGCCAGTTCGATTATGAGTTCTGAAACACATTACAAACACATGTCGGTAGCATCTGCTTTCGTTCCTTTTCCTCTGAAAACCGAAGCTTCATTTGAATTTAGAACGCGTCGACGAAAAAAAAATCCCTTCTTTTGCTAAATATTTTACAAAGGGAAGTGAACAAAAAGTACTAATTGAAACTTGATACGGAGGAAACATAAGCGAAAGCTCATACTTATTGGGTTTAAGAGATCAAATTACGATTAGAAGCTAATATAAAATCTAGAAGAGTTGAAATTATATGAGTGTCTTCCAATTTCTTTATTAGCAAATGTCAAGGATAGTCCTTTGATCGAGTGAAACTTGTTAACATCCTCATTAAGACTTTCTACAAGACTGCGAATTGACCAACAGCCCAGAAAGGTAAGATTCAACCACACTACAAGTTTGAATATTTAACCCTAAGGGAAAGTTGGAACACTTGAAGCTTTTGCTAACGCAGAATATCAATAATGTCAACGATTTGTCCAAAGAAGATCGCTTTTATGGCTTGAAATATCCCTTGGTGTGGAAATAATACAAGAGTTGGAAGGTCTCGATTGCACTTTGAATGGTAATTTTGACACGTGGGGTTTCAGACAAGCATTTGCTTGAGAATCAGTTCGAAAAACAAAGCCGCAAAATTGGCTCCCATCTTAATTAATTATTAAAAGATGAATTGATTGTAACAAACTGGGTTTCGTAATTAAATTCGGTGTTTTATAAAATTCAAACAGCGTGAAAATTTTTTTGGACGATTAATTTAGAAGAAGCTGAAAATGTTGAATCGATAAACTCGCTTAAGAGTAAAGAAAAAAATTATCACGCTATTTATCTCCAAGTTCTTTTTATTTTGAAAAAGTTTCAAGAAATTTACATCAAAATTATTCTTCTCTTTTGCGATGAAATCGTATTTATCCTCCAATCTCAATTTTGAGTGTAAACTTTTTATTTTTATTTGGAATAAACTAAGTTTTCCAATAAAGTGCCAAACTGTGTACTCACCAAATCTCACCGAATCATCTCAATAAAAGCAATAAATGAAAATAAACGATTCCATAACGTGTAGAAGATGAAATTGACAAGACAGTAAGGGTTCAAAACGTGACAATAATATCAAAAACGCACCTTTAAAAAACCAACAATCAAATAAAATCTCTACAAATGAAGAGTAAAAAGAGAAATTAGAGATCTAATTCCTTTGGAGATGGTAAAATCAGCCTTTGTAAATTGACGAAATAAGAGCTTGCCACTTATCCCCAATTGCTTCTGATATAAAAAAAGAAACAGATCACAAAAAAAACGCAGTTAAACATCCGATCTCCTTATCAAAAGAATTCGTCATCTACAAAACTTATACGAAGCAGTTGTATAAGATTTTATAGTTGTTTTTCAGATTGGACATATTCTCGATTTTATTTAATAGCAAGAATTAAATGTGGATTGAATAAGTAGTAAGTTTCGGAGCTTAATTAAAGTTTATGAAGGTAAAGTCCATTACCAAGTTAATAAAGCTCATGTCTGCTTAACTACTCATATTTTCTTTTGTTGTTTGTGTTAATTAATGGCGCCAAACAAATGGATTAAGTCTTGTTGTTATTGCTTCTAATTAAGTTTTATTGGTAGCTGCTGAAGCTCAAAAATAATAAATCAGATTTTAATGACTAAACGCAATTTAGGAGAAATTATTGATTTTTTGTTGAAATTGTTGTTTTTTCAACTAAATTACTAATTTAAAACTCTTTTAATATACAGAAAAAAATCTTGAATGTGAAAAAGTAAAAGCTTGAAGCATATTTACGCTGAAATGCTTTATAATTTCAAAAAGTGCTTTGAGCGAAAAGTACATTATTTGTATTAAAAAAACATAGGCACTGAATTCATAACTGTTTCAGGAAGTATACAATAGTTGATTGTGATACAAATGACGGAAAGCTTTACTGCAAAATGAGTAGCATTTTTAATTTCCCAGAATTTTTGATATTTTGAGTGTACAAAAAATTGTGACAAAAAAATTCAATGTTTTTATGCCAACTGCAGAGTGCCGCTCTCAAGACTTCTCATTCTTGTTTTAAAAAAGCTTCTGTCGGTCAAGTCTGTCAAGTTTTTGAATAATAGCTACCACGCCTCACCGCATCCGACACCAAATTAATCTCCTCTAATTTTTCGTCCAACATTCCATCAGATGGTATACGTAGAATAAAGAAAAAAAGAATAAAATAAAAATATTTTTCAGTAGAATAAATTCCATAAAAATCGTGACCTCCGTTAACTTTTTTGTGCGTAGCATTTAATCAACTCGTTGGTAAATTTTTAAATGGAAAGGTCTGGATGAGGGTGAACAGAGAAATAAGCGACGTTACATGAATAATTATAACAATAATTAACAGAAGTGGCACCTGGAAAATGGTTGTTGTTGTGGAAAAAGACCACGAATTTTACGGGAAATCTTGATAACGACATAAATTTAGGAAAATGCGCCGGATTTGGTGCTTTATGGCTGAATCATAATTGGGCAGCGGTTAAAGTTTAGTCGCACCTCGTTTAATTGAAAGGCGGTTTTGGATTCGATGATAGATTACAGTGAAAACACCAAATGAAGAACATTATTTCTAAATGTTTACTTTTTCAAAACAGCGACAATTTTATATGAAAATGAATGTTATCCTAAAATGTGTGTTCATTTATTGATCAAAAATTTCCATGACTGTGAGAATTAATAAAGCAAACCTTTTTTCAGCAAGTCGTGTTTTTCACGCAATTTTCGATTTTAATTGCAGAACAAATTTAAATTTTTAATTAAAAGGTACAAAAGTTAAGTTTGATGTTCGTTCTTTAACGCTAATAAGAAAAATTGGGGGTAAAAATTAATTTTCTTTTGTGTTTCATTTTTCTCCTTGAATTAATAATAATTATGTTTATTATAATTATGAATGTATAAGATAATAACAAGACACTGATACAGAAGCTATATTTTTCTTAACTGACTGCATATTAGATTTCTTTTTATTATTAATTCAAATCGCTTACTCTATTATTTTTTTCTGACTCTACTTGCAACGATAAAATTCTTAAATCTAATTATTCGAATAGTCTTTCGAAGAATTCTTCTTGAAATGAATCCTCATAACTCAAATAACGTGCAGGGTCGTAATAAATTATAAAAATTTGAATGGAATTTTCAGATAAACTTAACTAACTACGTACACAGATCCCCATCCAATCTGCGTTCATTTTAAATCGAATTCCATTATCTATCATCTATTATTTTTCATTTGCTAAACCACCACTAATAAAAAGAGTAAATGCTCATTAAATTTTACAGCTTTTGTATACACGCTTAACTTTACGAGGACATTTTTTTCTGAGTAAACAAGAGAAAAAATCAAATTTGGATGCATACGCGTGGTAATAAAGCAGATATTTTGTTTCCCTCTTTTATTTTAGTGGAGAAGATATGGAGACTTTTAGAACTTGACCAATGAATCACTGACATTACAACTTTTAGGCCTTTCCCCATTTGCTTTTAACTGTCTTAATACCATTACTCTTGATGAAGCCCTTGAAGCATTTCCAACGATTCGCGCCGTTCTGCGAGAAAGGTTGTGAATTATAATGATTATTTTATGGATCATTATAGTGGGGACAAAGATAACAATATAGTACAACGTTGCATTGATAAATTTGCTAATGCTCTCTTGCCAAAGCTGCAGTGAAAAATCTACACGCAAACCGGAAAATCTAAATTAAATGTAATTTCAGCCCGGCGCATCCACCATTTCTAATAGTAATTAATATAAATGTTATTTATTCAAAAAACAAAACAAAATTGTATTGATTTATTTTTGTATTATTAAAACTATAAAATGAATGAAAATAATTTCAAAAATAACAGAGTTTTAATTTGAAGATGAGAAAAAAGTGTGACCATTTTGTGGAAATCCATAATAAATTCTCACTAGAGGACCAAAACTAACCTCCCGTCGCTTAACATGTTAAATATTTATCTAATTAAGTAATTTAACTTCGTGTTAATATTTGAACAAGCGAGCAGAGCTTGTCTAAACCATCCAACTACTCCTCGTTAATTTTTTAATAATCAACGTAAAGTTTAGTGAGGAAAGTTAGATCGATTAATTATACAAATGTTCAACACATAAGAGGAAGAGATTTAGTGTGAAAACTCTAGACTAAGTAGAGTTTGGTTCGATTGAGTACAACAGTTTCAAATCGGAATTTTCGCAATGTTAATATTCTGTTTTATGGTCTAGGACTAATTCTCTGTCGAAGTTTTGCAATAAACTGTAGTAATTCCCTTACCGTGCGATGAATTTATTAAAATGTGAATTTCTCAAGTCTAGAGATTTTCTGGCAAAAACCTGAACTTTGGCATTAGACTTTTGGATTCTGTCTTCGCCTAAACTTTGCAGGTTTTTCGTCATTTATCATCATTAGAATGAATTTTTTATCAAATATACTCTCACCTTTTTTTGTTCTGAAGAAGTGAACGTTTTTTCTAGCACTGTCAATCACCACACAGCCCCCACACACAGCACATGTAATGTGAGTATTCGGCGCCAAATTCTGCTACAGTACTCTTCCGACTAAAGTGTCCTTGAAGATCGTGATTGGTCACGTGTTGATCACGTGTCCACATCGGCCGTAATTAGCGCATTGTTAGTTGTTTGATTGGAGATCGTGTAGTGCATGCTGCGATTACGGACACCACGACCGGATCCAGAACCAACTCGACGTCCCCGGAGCAAGTTCCGGACTTGACTACTGCGGCTCCGGGTTGTCGAAAGCTTGGCAGGAACCGCCCGCTTGCGCAACGCCATCGATTTTGCTGGACCAAACCTGGCCTACTGGATGTATTATACATGACCCACTCGAAGAGCTACGAGGACGAAGACGCGTCATCCGCGAGGTATATTCGCGAGAATTGACAAGAGATAATTAAGAAGAAGCAGTGTCTTTAAATGAACTAAAGTTCCTCCTTGTAATTGACAGTCGTAAATTCTATTTGTCGATATTTTTTCCACACATAAACCCCCGTCACGTTTTCGCTGTTCCGTAAAATAAAACAGAGCTGTAACATTTCTTATTGTACGTCCGGAACATTCCTCTTCCTTGTTAGAAACGACCCTTGTTAAGATTTAAAGAACGCTGTTTTACCAACACGACCTTTTACCTTAACTTTATGCATATATGAAGCATCTTGATCTACTAATGCATTTCGAGGGTTGAGTTAACCCAAAAGTTGTTTCTTTCCGGTTCTAAAGCTGTTGCATTTTTTATAGCGTGTGGTTTTTCCTGCTTTCGTTCTTTTTTGAAATGCTGAAAAAAATTAAGAAATTCCTTTTTTGTCGTTAAAATCTACCGTCCGGAAAATAACATGGTGTTGTACAAGCCATAAAATTTTATCGTCGTCCACTGATATTTTCTATATGTTGTAGAAGTTTCTGACGCGACACCTTTTTTGTCATGTTGAAAACCGTTCAGATCCTTGATAACCTATACAAGTGAAACGTGCCAGAGCAAACTACTCAACTCGCTTGTAACATCGACTCCAACATCACATTCCCTAAAATGGACAAGCACAAACTTCGTCCTATCTTAATACACTGTTACTTGACTTTATGTCCTACCATTTCATACCTGACGAACTTTACAGCTTTGTGTAAATATCCTCATGTTCCAAACTCAATTTTTCCCCATGGTCATAATTAAATAAACTATCATCCTTAACTCGCCTCCATTTTAATATTTTCTAATGCATATTTGCTTACCTGATTTAAGACAAACTTCAAATTTGTCCAAAGACCATAAAAACATGAACATGAAGAAATATACATGTGTTGGTAAAGTTGATGGCATTTTCTGATTTATGGTCGCAGATTTTGCTGCGTATACAGATATAAATCACGCTAAATATTAAAAGTTAAGCTGGTTTTACGTCGAAGTAGCGGCTGTTGATACAAGAAAAAAACTAAACTTCTTGAAAACTTTTTGGCTTATTGTTGCGATGGTGTCAGTTTGAATAGACGTACGATGCGATGATAAGAATTTTGAACTGAATTTTTCGACCAAGTCCTAATGTAATTTACGCATTGGTCTCTTTTGAAATTGCTTCTGTTTATCAACCGAAAGCAATTATTTGCTTCTCTGACTCTGATAATTGCAACATTCTCGCGGTGGAGAAGGAATGCTCATCAAAAATCCATAATTTTTGGTAGAAGGACAGATACCTTGTAGAAAACAATACATTTTCTGCCTTAAGAATTACAGCATTCAATAACAAGAGTAACGCATCCACGCATGTTTATTATTGTCTACATGAAGTAAGTGTAGTGAAACTTTTATTCAACAAATACAAATATTTAAATGTACTTATTTAATATTTCTTTCAATTTCAAATGTTTTTAATGCTTATTTCGCGGTACCTTATTGCATAAAATAATAATTTGAAGCACGATGCGAGTGCTTTAATAATTGAGCGCTTTGAAAAAGATTTGTGTTAAACTTTCTGGCCAAAGACTTCTATCAAATAATAATAAATTATCAGGACTTAATTTTTTTTATTGGAGGTCTTTTTAATTGGAAGTTAAACGACAATAACGTTGATAATTATCACTGTAAATAAAGACAAGAATAATTGCATTATTATACAAATAAATCACAGACATATCAAATCTGTTCACTAAATAAAAATTTGTAAGTGACTTCGTGTTGATAAATTCAATTCAAGCAAAAATGTTAATAAAAGTACCTGAAGAATGAAAATGTGAAATAACCACAGACAAGATTATTATTAAAATATTAGTTGTATGTTAACTTCTTGAGAAAACAAAATAGATTCCACTTTTTAGAACCGCTGGGATATCAATAGACTACATGTGTTTTTTTTTAAATATAGCGCTAATTGTCATAAATGAAAGTCACCAACCTAGCATGATAAATTCCCTAATTTTTTAAATTAAATGATATTTTACTAATAAATCTTAAAGGATTTATACAAAATAATTTTATCAATTAACTATATTTGAAGATTTTAGGTTCAGTTAAGGAAAAACTTATTTCTAGATTTCGGTTAGCCGCGTGGATCAAACATCAACACTTGACGCAACTCGACGCTTTACATAACCTCAAAACTTGTGGTGTTATAAAGTCGTTGGTTTTTAGTTAAAAATGGTTAAGGAATCTAGTAGAGAAGGAAGTTTGAAGAGAAAACGTAAAAGTGCAAATATTGGTGATGGCGAAAATGATATTGATATATATAAAGTATGTTTATGGAAGAGTACCGCTTATATTAATTCCCCATTTTGTAGAAATCAATAGAATTTGAAGAAAAAGAAGCTTTAAGTCGGCCTAACAATGTCGACTCACAAATTTATTTCAATACTTGTAAAGAAATTCGTCAGCTTTTTAGTGAAATTAGTGATCTTAAGCTGAAAAATAATCCTGAAGTAATGTTGAAAAATGAATGTTTTATTTATACTTCAAGTTCTTATTTTAGTTGAAACCAAAAATAATGGAAAAAACGACAGAAGTTTGCTTGTTACTAGTTTTATTAAAAAAATTGAATCGTATGGAAAAAGTGAGGCTGGTTTTTCCAAAAGAACAATTAGCTGCTGAGAAACAAAAAGTCGATAGTATCAATTTACAGTATCAGAATTTATTGTACGAGTCGAATCATTTACTCTCCGAGTATAGAAAATGTTTCCAATTCAAGTAGGCATAAAAATTTTCAGTTTTTGAATGTAAACATTTCTTCCATAGGTCAAAAGATGAACATATTGAGTTAGTCCCAGTTGAAGAATTCTTGCGGGAAGCTCCATCAAGTCTAGTCGAGAAGTTCTCCAATGTTAGTATCTATTCAATTTTCACTATACAAAAACTAATTCTTTATTTAGCTTGATGAAAATGACGAGATGATGAAACACGAGTTGCGTCTGGCAAGACTGGAATGGGAGTTGCAACAAAGAATCCACTTAGCTGACATGTGCAAAAAGCTTGAAGAAGAAAAGAAAAAACTGGAAGCAGATATAACAGAACGTAAGAATAAATTAGAAAAGTTAGGGCCGTTATTGGCTACTGTTATGGAAGCTACTAAACCCGTCCAAGACCATTTGGAGCTTCACATTGATAAAATTCAAGCTGAGCATAAATTAGCATCTTTATTACCAAATCCTCTATATTTATTTTACGCAAATATTGATGCTTACAGACAAGTGAATGGTAATCATTAAATTTAATTCAAGTTCATTAATATTAATAATTGTGACTAGATACCAGCATGAAAGTTGAGATTGTCGGTGATCAGGATGAAGCTTTTCAGTTTAACGAACAAGAGATGCACGAATTGATTGAAGAAGAAGAAGAACCACAATTGTCTGACATTGAACAAGAAATGGAAACTCAAGAAAATGAAGAAATTGTTGAAACAAAAAAACGAAGACGTCATAAATCCATTCATATTGATCCTCTTGAAGAAAAAAAAAAGAAACTATTACAAGTACATCCGTTAAGTGTCGAAGTTACCGTCAGCATCAAAGATGGTCCCTCAATTAAAATCAAATTCAGCTATTACGTTAAATTGGAAATTGTGACAGTATCGGCGATTGTAAATATTCCGAGCAATATTACAGGTCATGCTGCTTGTGAAGTTTTATCCAATGAGAACGTCCTGAATGAGTTAATAGAAGGAGATTTTGGTCTTGAGAGTCCTAATCCTTGTACTTCTTATCAACTCAAAAAAGTTGGATTGGGAACGTTTCGATCACTTGTCCCAGAGTTGGGCTATGTGTATGGTTGGGCACAAAAAGTTTGTGGAATTGATTTTTTGAATAAACAGAAGTCGAAATTTGCTGCTAAACAAAGCGCCGATCAAATGAGTCAAACTAATGTCGAGTTGGTTATGAAAAATGTGAAAAAGAGGCTTAAATCGCGGTTTGCTTTAGCAAAACAATTAGAAGATTTAGGTATGCTATTTTTATTAGAATCTGTCTGGGCTGGTCATTAAATAAGATGGTGGGGTGTTTTGTATCTCTCTTAAACTGAAAGTCAGACCGGACAATTTGATAAAATTATTAAAAGCTGTTGTTAACTGATCAAACTGATATCTTAGGCGTTTGCAGAAAGAAATATGATTCCTGTTTTACCGACCACTATTGACCTTCCAAAAGCAACAATTTCGTCTTTAACAAAATGGAGTTGTTCCACATATCAAGATTTTTGTCAAGCGAAGTTCACCGAAGCTTTATTAGAAGCCGAAGTTATATCTCCTAATGATATGTTTTACTTGGCTACTATAACACGTGACAATGGTAATACACTAATCAGCAATTACAAACTATTTATAATGACTTTTTTATAGCCAATCTACAAGCTTTTATTGTTATCAAAAACGATTATCCATTAGTATCCCCAATTTTTTCTTTATCCTTGAATTATAAAGGTATTCGTAATTCACAAAACGACGATAATGTCAGAGATATGGAAAGAGCCGTCAATGTCGATTGGAATCATGAATTTTCAAATGCTAATTGGTTATTATCAGCGCAAGTTACTTCATTATGCGTTTGTTTAGACATTTATTTGGAAACTGAAGATCCGACTGTATTTCAGCAAAACACTATGTATATAAAATCGACATGTGCGAGAAATAGAAGGAAGCCGTTCAAATTTAGAAATATTGGAGTTGGTGTTTACACGCAATAAAATGAATTTTATTAAAGCCTTATGATAATACATTGGGAAATTTAATTTGAATTTTTTTTGTATTTTCTTCCATCCATTTGTCAGCTTCTCTGTTTAAATCTCCTGTAAAGTAATCTTTCCATCCTCCACTTTTGCCGTTTCTAACATAGCCTGGTTCATCTTTTTTGATGATTCCAAGATCTTTGAATATATCCAAGTTCACGCTTTTATTGTTTCGAAAGTTTTCAATTTTTAAATGATTTTCCAATATTTCGTATTGTTTGTTTGTGTAGCTAACACCTAAAAAATCTGAAACTCGTAATATACATTTTTTTAAATCTTTTATCATATCTTCATAAAACATAAATAAAAAATTGTTTTCATTTCTTCGTTCCCAACCTGCTTGGACATGAGACCAATATGGACCCCATGGCTCTACAAAAGTTAAAAAAATATAAACATTAAACGAAAACTCAATCTCACGTAAATCGTTTTGAAAATATTTCCAATATTTAGGGAAATCCCCTATGTAGTCCTTCGTTCTGAACGAACGATCCAAATGATAATAAGATACAGTGACATCTTTAGGGTTGCGTGCGACGTAAATAATCTACAGAAAAAAAACGTGATTCAAATAATATAGGTTATTTGTGTAATCAAATAATTTCCTACTTTGCATCCCACTTTGAGTAGATCTGGTGGTAGTAATTCGAAAGGGAGGTGAGTTTTAATAAACCGTCTTTCCTTTGAACGCACCAAAGATTTCCATGTTGGTGCTGCTACTTTGCGAATCAATGTACAACGCTCTTCAGAATGACTATTTTCTTTCAAAACTTCTTCTATTACTTCGGGGTGAGCAAAACATTCCATTCTAATCAAAAATTGAGTTTTGGATATTTTTAGAATTGAGTTCTTACTCTAAAAATGGAAATCTTTCGTCTAGAGTTTTTTGAAAAGCTGTTTCATAATATAAATTATTTGCTAAAAGCCATACTAATTCTTGCATCCATGTCGTACCTATGAATAATAAAAAATTTATGGAAAACTCCTTAATCAAAAATACCGGAACGTGGAAATGTTATAACCCAAACATCTGATTGTCGAGGTTGTAAGTTGTAATAAATTTCGGCGTTTTTTTTATAACCACTGAGGAAGAACCATTTCTTGGGGCCTACTTGGAGAAATCCCGTTCTTTCGCCTAGACACATACAGACAAGGAATAAGAGCCACATCATTTTTTTTGTGCAATTTAATTTACAGATACTTCTTTCTCATGTAAAATTTTGGTTGCATCAAAATTTCCTATCCCAAGTCTCCATTATCTAACATGCCATGTAATTTTTCAAAACACTAAAGAAGATAATTACATTTTCTAGTTTTTATAAAAATGAAGTGATTTTTGTGGGAAATATATTTTTTATAAATTTTCGATAATCGATTATTAAGGGTATAAAATTAATCAATCCTCATTTACAATTTGTAAAATTGATAATCTTTAATCATTATATTCGAGTATCAATAATTTGATTAGAAATTTATATTAAACTTTCGAAACCAAATTTATTATGATTAAAATTCTATTTCGGAACTTACCTCTGAAGTCATTAAGCATTTCTTTGTTAATTTTATCATCAACATTCTTTATTTCATAAGGGAATTTTAACCAATCAATTCCATTATTATTATCATTAGGAAATGCTTCTTTAACTGATTTTTTTCCATTACAAAACTTGTCCATTCTTGATCAATTCCAAACTGACAATCGAAAAAAGTATTCAGCAAAACGTTGTTAACAATAATTTTCACGTAGCTGTTTTAATGTAACGATATTAATATCAATTTACGTGGAATATAATGTGCAGTTGCATACAAATAATTATTTCAAAGATATAATTATTAAAAAAAAAATGTTTTGCTTCCAACTAATAGTATTTTTTTTATATTATAGGATATCAAAACAAAAAAAAACATTGTTGATATCTGTGTGAAAACATTAACTTGAGTATTGAAAAAGCATTACTCGGCATTAGTTTAGAAATTTTAAAGTTATTATTCCAATGAGAGTTTAAGAGAATTTATTTCGAAAATTATATTAATACATAAGGAAATTGTATTTTAATATTTTTCGAATTTTCTTCAATCCATTTGTCAGCTTCTTCGTTTAAATCGCCCGTGAAGTAATCTCTCCATCCTCCACTTTTGCCTTTCCTAACAAAACTTTCTTCACCACTTTTGATAATTCCAATTTCTTTTAAAATATCTAAATTTACGCTTTTATTATTCCGAAAGTTTTCAATTTTTAAATGATTTTCTAATTTTTCGTATTGTTTGTTCGTGTAGCTAACGCCTAAAAAATTTGATACACGTAACATACATTTTTTTAAATCTTTTATCATATCTTCGTAAAACATAAATAATAAATTATTTTCATTTCTTCGTTCCCAACCGGCTTGAATGTGCGACCAATAAGGAGTCCATGGCTCTATAAAAATTGTTGAGATCAAATATTAAACAAAAAGTTCATATTACGTAATCCATTTTTGAAATATTTCCAGTATTTAGGGAAATCTCCTGTGTATCCTTGCGTTCTGAATAATCGATTCAAATGAAAAAAAGATACAGCAACATCTTTGGGATTGCGTGCGACGTAAACAACCTACAGAATATTGAAATAATTTAGATTATCTGCGTAATAAAATTATTTTTTACTTTGCAACCGACTTTGAGTAAGTCTGGTGGCAATAAGTCAAAGGGTAAATGAGTTTTTATAAATCTTCTTTCCGTTGAACGCATCAAAGTTTTCCATGCTGGTGCAGTTATTTCGCGGACTAACGAACAGCGTTCTTCGGAATAGCTATTTTCTGCTAAAAATTCTTTTTCTACTTCGGGATGAACGAAAGAACTAAACCTGATAACGTTTTTAATTTTTTTAAATGTTTAAAAATAGGTGAAATATCTTACTCTAAAAATGGAAATCTTGCATCTAGAGGTTTTTGGATGGCTGTTTCATAATCTAAATTATTTGCTAAAAGCCATAGTAGTTCCTGCGTCCATGTAGTGCCTTTAAATGATTTCTTAAGATTTATGGAAAATGTGATGAAATATACCTGAACGAGGAAATGTCACAATCCAAACGTCTGATTGTCGAGGTTGAAAATTGTAGTAAATTTCTGCATTATTTCTATAGCCACTGTGGAAGAACCATTTTTTGGGGCCTACTTGAATAAATCCTGTTCTTTCGCCTATAAACATTTATATTACAATTTGAATTTATTTTTGAAATTTCATAAACAATGAAGTTTGTCAATTTGTAATTTTATGTTTCAGTAGACAAAGGGTCATTAAATTTTATTATGTCGCAAATCACAACTTTCAACATTTATAGGTATTTTGTTTACAGCAAAACTAATACAATATTTCTTGTAAATTTAACCTTTTATATTGGAATTTTTCTATTTTTTTATTAATTTGGTTTTTCTTAGACTCATGCTTAAATTTGTGTCTTTTTTTATCTTTTTCAAACGTTTTGATTAATTTACTTGTGGTGTTTTGGGAGTAAAAGCTATTTTACTACTGAAAATTTGTCACGCTCCTTTCAATATAATTAGAAATTTGATTACGAACTTTTTTGGAGTTTGCGAAAATCCAGTGCCGAGCTAAGCCTGTGTGCACGAATGGCCACAGAGACCACAGAGAGAAATTTTTCAACATTTAGTTCTGATTATCACTTTTCTTTTTTTTTGACATCTAAGGATGCATTTATAGGTAGATATTGAAATAAAACCGAACTGAACCAAGACGGTGTGCGCGACCACTGCAGAGACAGCTGCCGAAATGCCGCCTTTGAACTATTTTATTGAATAATTTTTTATTCTTGGTTTCCAAAAACGATAAGAAGTTAGGAGTAATTCATTTGTTTTAAATTCTTTATTACTGAAATAAAGCTCGACAAAAAAAATATTCTATTCTATATTCTATATTCTATATTCTATAAGATTGTAGACTATACTTTTTTACGACTAAAATCTGCAAAATAAAAACTTTCCGTTTCCTCAACGTTTTAGTTTCAAATTTCATGAAATATGCAACACTAAAGGATTTCACTCATGGATAATTTTTTTAAAGCAAAGTTACAAAACAGCTTTTTAGATCTGTGAATATACCAATCTGACTTCAACATTTTAAGCCTTTTTCTATAATAAGTTTTTCGCATTCTATTTTATTTATATAATTAACAGACTGTTCATAGCCTTAAAAGAAATTTATTACAGAAAGCTTCTAGAAAAATAGATCTAGAACAGATCCTTTAATTTTTTTAAGCTTTACATTAATCTTTCAAGGTTACAAGGAGACCCCTCTTGAGTTCCTCTTGTTAGAGTTACAGTTGGAGAAAAATTTAAATTTATTTCTGAAAACAATTCAGTATCTACCTAGATACTTTTCTCATTTTTGTTATCGTCAAATTATTGATACTTGCTTCAAAATTGAAAATCATCAAGAATCATTTGAGAACGACAATGTATCGAAATAAATTGAACCGTCATGTTATAAATCACTGCAGGGAAGAACGATACAATTACTGAGACAAAATTAGCAAATGTTATACATTTTTTGTGATTTTTTTTTAAATTTTTAAATACTTAATTTTCAATCTTTTGTTGTGATTGAGAAGTGTGTAATTACGATTCGACAATTTAACTAGATTGGGGGCGCAAAGATTTGCACACGGGCGACCACTCAGCCTTGCGAAAATCTTAACGTCTGAATCATACTCGAAATGTAATCTCTAAGTCCATATTAAAAATGGAATAATAATATAAATATATGTGAATCTAAATTTGAATATTAATATTTATTCGGAAATGAATTTTTGGATCAATTTTTTAACTAAATTGTATAAAATTTCGAAACTCACCTGTAAAGTCCTTCAGCATTTCTCTATTAATTTCATCATCAACACTGTTTATTTCATAAGGAAACTTTAACCACTTTATTTCATTATTATTATTAAACGCATCTTTAACTGAATCTTTTTCACTGTCCATCCTTGATTAATTCCAAACTTAAAGTGAGAAATAAATTTCAACACAGCTTTGTTTCCACTACTCTCCACGTATTTTAGTTTACAATTTACTATTTCAATGTCTCTATTAATCATTAGAAGTTTATAGTTTGAGTGAAAGTGTAAATAATTCGCAATTGCATGCAAATGTATCAAAGATATTTATTCAGAAAAAGACATTCGCCATCAGTTTTCCTCACTTTTGGGTAGGATGTTGAATAAGTAGTATCTAAGATATTAAGTTAATCGTCAGTTTTATAACTTTTTATTTTCATCTATTAAAAATACAAATAATGACGAAAAGATTTCAAAAGTGAGTTTCAATTGTTCATGTTCTTGCTTTTTTTGACTTCTGCTAAGTGAGTAAATTTTAGGACATACTTTTTCAAACTAATTTTACTTTTTTTCAGAAGTATCAACTGAACCAAGAACATGAATTTCAAATTAATCTACAAAGTATATTGTCATGTTAAGCGCGTCAAACGCTGTTATCCCATTAACAAAATTATGTTTTTGTATATTCAAAGAAATGAAAAAAATTAGATACTTTCGTGATAAAATAAATGGGGATCTGAAATAATTGAAAATATGTGTACAAAATGAGTAGACAGTGAGCTTCAAATGTGAAACTTCTTGAAATGAATACACAATGGTGAAAGTAACAAAATAATAATTCGAGACAAATAAAATTTTGTGATAAATTAGGACAACTTTCATCGTATCCTTTTTTACAGATCGTTTGTTTGCTTAAGCGTTCAATTGTTTTCCATTCAAGGTTATCCACCTAAGGAATACATTATCTGAAAAGCATTTATTTAGAAAAAAATTCAAATACAGATTCAAAATAAATGTATTGGATTTTTTTTATGTAACAGTTATTACAAATTCAAGTAATGAATAGAAAAAAACATCAACAAATATTGGATAAATTCAAGAGTAAAAAAAGTCTTTTTCCATGTTTACAACAGCAAGAACTTTAGCTTTTGTTTTCATTGAACAAATATTTAACATTTAAATTGGTTTCACAATTTTCAAAAAACATCAAACAGATATTTGTAATAGGCAAAGATGAATGCCTGTTCTACTTAATTTGCCATGTTTCTTGCTTACACGAAAAATATTTGACTCGAACATTGAAAACCTCCCATAAACTGTGATAGCCGAGTCACTCAAGACGATTTTTCACTCTATTTACATTTATCCTAATCAAGTTAAAATAAATAAAACTACTGCTTGTTTTGTAAAAAACATATATAGTGGGGACAGTTGTGAACCTTCACTAAAAAGAAAAAGAAAAATGTAAATATGAGAATGTGTGCTTTGATCTGAGTTAAGTAAGTAGATCTTCCAACCACATTTCATATTTACTTAAGAAATCTTACATTAGAAAATCCAATGCGACAGTAATGTAGATTAAAATTAGGATTTTCAAAAATATTATTTTACGTCCGATATGGTCTAATGAATAAGACGAAGACAAGACTTCAATGGCATTATGGCCTTCCTCACGTTTGTTTTCATTTGTCAACGTATTCAACGTCTTCCGACATTGTTTTTCTCTTAAAGATCGCATTATGCTTCAACGTAATACTTTTGAAGGAGGTAAAGATAATAATTGTAAAGTTGCGTATGATGTAATCTGGACATTTTTCAGCATCCTCTTCACTTGTGCATCAATGCGACTCTGAATAATGAACAGAAATGATTATTTGGCAAAATGGATAAATGTGTATTTATTACCTAAGCTAACATCTTCAAGGTGATTATGGACAAGCATGTGTGAAATCTCTTTCCACTTGGAATATGCTGAAGACTGCACATATTGACCGACATTTATTCAAAATAACAATTTATGAAACTTTGAACAAAATTATACAAAAAAAAACGGAAAACCATCGATTTCTTTTTCGCAGTTACATTTCTGTATGAAAAGACGACGTTTATTTTTGTTTAGAAACTAGCCAATCCGCGACGTTTCTTTGTTTCTTAGAGAAGCCATCTATACGCTACAATTTGAACTCAAGCGCGGTAAATTCAAGTTTTCACTCATCAGTTTTTACTTTTTTGTTTTCTTATATTGATCAAATAAAATATAATTAAATAGATTCTCAGTTTCAAAATGCAATAAATAGTTTATTTTTGAGTCAAATTATTCTTCTTCACAACTTATTTACAAACGTTCTTAATAAATTATAATGTATTAACAATCAAAATCTGAAAGTTTACGCCTCAAACCTCCGGTTATTACTCCTTTTACGCTTCGCAGCTTTCTTAAAGATAATAGCAGATATCAAAACAGCTACACCTACCAGAAGACCTATCCCAATGTACATAGTAATATTTTCCATTGTAGGATTAGGACCTTCTAAATTTTCTTCAACATGTTCATGTATTGGACGCATTGGAGGTTGGGTAACTTCGGTTATATTTTCATACATAATCCGACCTTCTTTATGTTTCATTGTTGCTAGAATTTGTCCTTTTTTAGTTGTTTGTAAGGGTTCAAGAGTTGTTGATGGAATTTCTTGATGCAAAGGTGCAGAATCGAGATAATCATTCAGAGGGGCAAAGTAATTCAAAAGTGCGTTTGCTGACAAATCGTAGATGGAATAATGATTGATTATTAATGATGGCCATTCTATTGAGGATCGGTCGTTTAACATTGTCCTAGAATATAAAAATTACACACAAAAAAAGAATTAAGACGGGGATTTACCGAAAAGTTTCGTCATTTGCTATCTTTTCGATATAACTTTCATTTGATTGCCACTCAGGTTGGTAATATTCCAAAAGTTGAAACTGCAAAATCGTCCCTAAAAACTTACTATTTTCAAAAATTAGCAAAATTGTATTAATTGTATTGAAATTACTTTAAATATGGTTTATTAGATGTCATGGATCTATCTGCTAAGAAATCTGTTTCGTTGTTAAAAACCCCTTCAATTCCTCCATATTCTTTTCGTAGTTTCCACCAAGTCATTGCTAAATCGTCATTACCATTTTCTAATGCGTTTAGTCTAAATTTGTCAGCAACTAAATAAAATGGTAACTGAGGTAAAACTCTCAAAGCAGTTAACAACAATTCTGCCATTTCATACGAATTAGGAGTTGAAGAATCATTCGTTAAAAACAGTCTTTTATCCCAAACGCCTTTGGAACGCATATTTTTCAAAGCTAGAACTGGGCCTAAACCCTTAATAGCCTCGTCTATCACAGAGTATCTCAAATTTGAACGAGCTAATGATAAGTAGTCTATGTTTCGTAAAGTTACGTCTATTGCAACTTCAAAAGCGTCTAAATAGGACTTCCATGACGTCTTGTCGCAGGTCAATAGTCTAAAATTAGAATAATTATCAAGTTTTTTGAAATACATATCAAAGTATTGCATTTTTAAGAAACCTACTCTGTATGTTCGCTTGCACAAAAACTGATAACGTGGTTTTCACAAAAAGTCATATTAAATAAACTGTTCTTCCAAAAATCGGGTCCTAATGGACCTAAGTTCAATTTTTTGGTCATTTCTTCAGCTTCTTTGTATACGTTTTCAATCGTCTAAAAAATTTTTTTCAGTGAATGTTAATAGGAAAAAAATATTTACCGTTTTATTTAAATATGTCTCTGCTAAATGGAATAGATACGGATGAGGAGAAACAATACCAGCGATAGGACTCCAGTCATTCCCAAAATTAGACCCTTGAGAAAAATTTTACAAATATCATGAATCCATCTCGGAAAATAATTACCTAATAAATATACAGGAATTTCAGATTCAGTTTTCGTAATGTTATAAAAATTAAATAATCTCAGTTTTACAAAGTTCTGTAACTTGAAATAGAAAGGTTTGATTTCTTCCCACAGGTTGTCAGCAATTTCATAGGCGCCATCGTAATCCACAAGCATTTCCCAGTAAGATTTCACATTTGCTCTTTCTGCAATATTTAAATTCTAGAAAAATTGAGAAAAAAGTGAAAAATTACCATTTTCAACAGCAGCATTTTTGATTAAATTTAAAAGGCGCGGAAATTCGTTTTGTTTTCTTGAAAGTAGTGTTTGCCAAGCTGACCAACTTTTTTTTAACAACGTTAAATTATGAGATTTCTCGAGAAGATTCTCGTATCCTAAAACAGCAAAATTATAAAAAAGTTACACTTGAGCGGCAACCCAAAATACATAAACAACAAGTGCGCGTGCATTGCTGGTTGCCAACTCCACCTGAGACTACATTCAATGTTTGCAAATTACCTTTTTTGATATAAATACAGTCTTGAGTATTATTTTTACAATGCACCGTCGCTGTATGCATCAGTTCATCAATGCCAATATCATAACTTACTAACTATAATTAGAATTAAAAGTAAAGATGACTAAACAATCCAATGAGTCACTTACAAAACTCCAGTCTTCTTTTCTCAATAAGGCGTCACCAGATTTAACAAAAAAAGTCCAGTTTCGTATAGCATCCAATGGAACTTCGTCTTCAAATGAATATAAATTTTTTGCCAAAACTTTGAGCAGTTCTCCATAATTTTCTTCAACTTTAATCTGTGAACAAATGATATTAATGGTTTAACTATTAAATATTTACTAAACCTTTTCGTCGAATTTATTTTTTATTAGCGATGACTTTAAACTATTTGCTAAATTTTCGCAACCATCCTGCAGTTCTAAAGTAGCGATTTCTATTTCAGCTCTTGCTTTTTCTTCATTGAAGTTATCTTGGGCTTTGATTGTTAGAAAAAACGGAAGACAGAAACAAATAGTCTGTAGAATGTTCATTTTACTGCAACAGACTGGAATAATGACTATTAATTCTTCCTATACCATCAAAATTATGAGTAAGCTATAAAACTAAAATTAACGAAGAATTAGCGTAAATATTATGAATAAAAATCACATTATAAAGTATATTTGGATATTCTCTTTTGATCAGTGTTTGCGTTTATTATGCAATATTTATAAAAGATTTTTTAATAGGTAGAGTTCAAGGCTACTCACTTTTATTCAAATTGTAGAAACGAATGATTTTTGGTGTAAATTATAAGTATAAAAATGAAGAAAGATCAATCTTTCATAAAGTCATCGTAACTCACTTAATTTTTATTTAGTATACTACAAATGACTGGCCAATTTTGGAATTTAAACTTCCGAGTCATTAGTGAAGAATGTAAACTACTATAGAGTTAAACTTCAGTGCAAGGGTCGTTATCACTGTCAAATAGATAAGATTGAATCGATATTGAAGCAAAATTATCTAATCGCTTCTCTAATATAGAGAGATTTAGTGATAAAGGGAAAGAGCTGAGATTAAAATGTGGTTCACCGATTCACCGATTGTTACTAAACTAAAGAGTATAAGCCAAGGTAATACCAAACATGATTAGCATTATCATTTTAAAGATAATATTAAAGAACAAATATTTGAACATCGTCGATATATTGGATTTATTTTATTTCTCTCACAGATTCTATGTAAATTCATCCTTGTATTTATTTTCTCAAGGCGACTCCAACTTTTGAATTTCCCGCGTCTAAGCAAATAAAATTATTTTGGTAAATATTTTAAATATTTCCAATTCCAAAACACTTTTGATTTTTTTTCTCTTTTTTGAAAAAAAAAATTTCGGGTTCTTACCTCGGGTTCGATTTTAATTCAATAATTAAAAAAAATAACTTTCTAAACTATAAATATTAATTTAATTAATTGGAAGTTTTCGATGGTATATTATAAAAATAAATAAACACAATTTCAGCAATTTGAAAATTTATAACATAAAGAAAAAAAGAGAGTTCAATGCACGTTTTCGTAAACAAACCAGTAAATTTGACAGCATTGTGACATGCAGTTGAGAAATTTTGACAACAATATGAAAGATTGAAAAAAAGCGGGAAAATTGTATTTTCTTATACTGGATGTTTTTTATATTGTCTTTCTACACATAAAACAACTTCAGGGTAAATCTGTAATTGTATATTGTTATTATAACAAATAGATTTCAATTGAATAGTTTTGTACATCTGAATAGAATTTTGCGTAAATTTTGAAACTATATGTTTTAAAGCTTTGTTTACTACTTTTTCATATGCACTGCATATTATAGGTATATTATAACTTAGTGTAGGTCAAAACTTACTCATCTCAAGTTCCAAAATTTCAACAAATGGTTTCAATGATTTTACTTCTTTTTCATCTGAACAAATTTTGTATGATTCAATGGAAAGCATAGCTATATTTTGATGATGTAATTTTTGTGACTCTCAATATAAAATTTCCTGCAACCTTAATTGCTTTGAAATTTGGTTTCACTTTTGGCGTGGTTCACATGTTGAGCGTTTACTATATTTCCTCCCTTTCAATCTTTCTTTGTCTCGGGCAAATCGTCGGCCCTTTTTTTTAATTTTTCAAATTCTCTCAGGCTAAAGAAAGGTTTTAGTCGGTAAAAGTCCCGCTCTAACTGGGGCGATAGAACCGGAGTTCCGGGTGTCCATAAGGATTTTCTCTCGCCCAAAAAAAAAAACAATTCCTTATTATCTATGTTGGAGGTGCATGAATGAAAAATGCACTTTTAGCAGCAAAATACACGTTTGATTTTTTTTTCAAGTATTTTAAAATGAAAAGTTAGAATAAATGTAATTTTTTTTATTCCATTAGCTTTGTATTTGAATTGGAACAAAAGAAAATCATACTTACGCGGTTAGATATATTGAGTATTTTTTTGTTAAAACTTGACATCATTAACTTGGTTAATGGCTTAAAATTTAGTTCAAGTATTATTAACTATTAAGTATTTTAAACATTTAAAAGACTTTTCATAGTGCATTTTACGTTTTTGTCATTTATAAAAAAAAAATTAACACCTTTTTTTACTATAAAGTTCTCAGCTTGAATTTTCATTTCCTTTATTAAAAAAAGTATACGTAACATACATATCACATAAACATTTTCACAAATAATACATTCTAATCGATAACAACAATATACATATTTTTTCTTTTCATATTAATTAAAACACTTCTTTCTTAGAAGATAGTGAATTATATTAGGTACAGAAATGGGCAGTGGATATCGTAACTGACATAAAAACATTTAAACTTTTTACGTTTTATTATTAACTAAATAATCCCTTGAGGCACCATCGCTATTACTATTGCAACCATTGCAACTTCTCTGACAACTACTTGTGCAACTAGAGTCGCTGCACAAGCTGACATTTCTTGAATCACAAATGTCAATGAATTCTTCAGCTATAGCTTTATCCAATCCAGTATAAGTTCTAACGACATCCGCTTCAGTCACAGTTTTTTCTTTAGATTTCGTTTTCGGTCTTGATTTTTTGATAACTACATCTCTTGGTGGACATCTTGAATGAAGTTTCTTTTTCTTTCTCATCTAAAGTAATCCAAGATTTTTATCACATTTATCAAGAAAGAGAAAATCAAACTTTTACCATTTCTTTGTGTGGTGGTGATGGCGGTGGTATAGTACCCAGAGGCGCTGGTATTAATGGATATGCCATTCTTGGCGGTACAACTTGATGATGAGGCAACGCAAAAACTGGTACCGGCAATCCTCCGGATATCTGTAATTGCAACTTTCATCATTTTCAATTTTCATAAGGCGCAAATGGTTTGAATTAGATCTTAGTTCGTTGATCTAAGAACTTTCACCTTTACTTTTAATACACACATGAAAATAAATCCAAATCAAATAGAAAAGTGTCGTCATTGTAACATTCCAATGTCTTCAACTGTGAAATTAGTACTACTTTAACTGGAAATCATACAGTTAGGTGGTAATTTTTTCTAAAACAATCGAAATTAAGTCACGCGGTATTAAATTCTGGTTTTGAATAAATGTGGATTTTGGTCTCATTTTTTTTCAACAGCCTTCGGCTAACTTTTTCTCGATTCTTTACAATGCAGCCGCACCTCAAATTCTGGAATTTTCGAAATGACGACGATTCACTTTCAGCGACACACATTTCAAAAGAAAAAAATTAATTGAGTTTTGTTGATTTTTTTTACTAATTAGTACTAATACTAAATTACTTAACCTTCAGTATGACAGGTTATATACAGTTAATACCTATTGCAAAAAGCTTAATAATTATAAAACAAAACAAATTTTTTTCAATTCTCTGCGGGAATTTAACACGAATACTGTTAGTAATAATGTGGTTTACGCAACAGTTTCCTGGATGCTTCAATAAAATAATCCTTTTTGGTCTACCACATTGAACAATAATGAAACACCTTTGTTTTAATTTTTAATTTATGTAATTTTCTCAATTTGTTGACCTACATAAAAATGATGTTTCAGATATTTGGAGTATTTTTTTAACTTTCTGTCTAAATTTCTTTCAGCTTCTGCTAATAGCAATCAATCCATCAAATATTAATTGAAAAGAGATTAATGCTTGCTGTCAATACTGACAGTTAAATCGATGTAACTGATTTTTTTCCTCACCTTGCTTCCTTTTCCTAACGTGGAGGTGTTCCCTGCTACTACGTACAGTTGTGGTGGAGGACTATGTTTCCCCAACCATGAACTAACCAAAGCATTTCTTTGTGCATTAATATCTTCAATATAATCCTTCTGCCTTTTAAAACAAGGACATAAAACCCTTGAACTTTTGTACGAAGCAACAGCAGCTGTGATGAATTCTGCAGCCGAAAAGGCTAACAATCCTAAATTACAGACAATACTCATGTAATTTGCTGGCAAAATGATAGATATTTTTCCTGGTGGTACTGGAGTCGTGACAACCTGTAAAAATGTTAATTCTTATTAACTCTGACCTTCTTAAGTGATAGGTTATTTCAATCCAGAAAATCCTTCAACTCGTATGAGAAAAAATAAAATAGAAATATTTTAATTATTTGAAGCCTTAGGCAGCTTGTTGAAATTGAGAGTATAAGTAGGTTAGGCACGTTTCTTCGTTACTTCTGGTATTTCAAGGACATTACATACCTCGACTTCTTCTTCATATTCGGAATTATTTATGTCTCGTATAGCTCCAGTGGCTGCTAAAGCCATAACAAGTTGTGAAATGGCGAGACTGACTAGGCTGAATGCCAAGAAAATGGTATGTGTGATTTTTTGTGGGGTGGATCTTAAAGGACACCATTCTCGTGCTGAAGCTAAAATTCCTAAGATTCCTGTTGCCATTGCAAGACATCCTGACCATATACCACCACCCAACTGTAACAAAAAACTGACCTCAATTTTCCCGAATTTAATTAATTGAAATTGCGCGTTTTATGTTTGACCTGAATCGCACAATTTAACTCTATAAGTGGAAAGTTGAGGGTTTTTGATGATAATTGACAGGTGATTGTGGAGAAAGAAGTACTGGGTGAGGTTTAAAACGAAGAAAAAAGGAAAATTGCAACCACTGACCTATCACGGAGCTTTAGATTGAAGGTAAATATGTATTAAGATATCGTGAGCTTTAAACATTTATCGCAATTACGCTTTATTACTGAGAATCTTTTAAACTAAATTTACTGTTATGGTTTATTGATTGTCAATAAACAGAGACTTTCACCAACCAATAGATCACCAATAACGAAGTATGTCGCTTTTAGTGAAAATATTTTTACTTTCGAAAAAATTGGCTTAAAAGGATTATGACTAGTTTTATACATTTTATGTACTTATGTTTAATTAAATGCGGTTTCTTGCATCTGGTACGGAGAAAATTAAATTAAATTATTCCTTCAGAAAATAGGTGAATTGGTAATTTAATTTAAATAACGACAACTATTTTAAATGAAAGAATAAAATGAATAAAATTAAAATTATTAATTTTGCATTTTTCAAAGAATTCAAATGTACAGTTATTTAATTATCTATCACACGAAATCATACTTTACCGTCTAAAATAATTTTCTAGATCTATACTTTTTTTAAACAATTTTTTTCAGTAAGTTCAGAAATCTGTATAAATAAATTACACTATGTTTGCGCGAACATTTCAAGTACTTAGATATCTGAGCTCCGTATAATTTTGCTATATGGCGAAGTATTCAATGTTAGTTAAACATGCTTGATTGTTCGTTTGAAAACGTGCTTAAGAACAAGAAACCTATTTGAGTCTGTCCATTCTGATTATAAAATGACTTACGGAAAAAATAAAATATATTTGTGTTAAAAGCTGCACCTTGAAAGTGCTTCGTATTTTTCTTTTGAGCACATTTGAGTCACTCCACCATCTGAATATACTATAGTTTCAGGCTTGTCTAATTTTCATCACTGTTTATGTTCCAGATTTTAAAGTATAACTAGAATTGAACTACTAGGACAAAATCTGAGACCACAAAAATTTAGATCAACGGTAAAGTCTTTATTACTCTTTAATGCATCACCAAGAAGTAATATAATTTTAGAGCATAGAGTGAATTTATGTTGGAAGAAGTTAGAAAATTGATTTGAAGTTTCAGTTTACTACAGTCAATTACCAACGGTAAATGCTCTGTTTAAACACAATTATGTTCGAAAATTCTACTTAAAAAACATAAAATCATTTGTTCTGATGAAAGCATTATTTCAGGTATAATTACAAAAAATTCAGTTCTGTTTCAAATTGTATAATAAAGTAGTTGCAGCATTTGAGATACTTTAATTACTTAAATTAGGTAACAAACAAAACTTTCCTGTTAATAACCGATAAATAATGTTTCAACGTGTATTATATTTTTACTCAAATTGAAAATAGAACTGTTTTTTTGAAGCGCACGTTTTTAATTAAAAAATTTAATTCAAAAAATAATTCAATGCTAGATACAATTAGAAGAAACTATTGTTTTGGATGTCGTGACGATGACAACATTAATGATAATTAAACAATAGAGTAAATATGGTTTAATTTTTCTTTTCTGGAGAATGAGACAAAAAAATGTAACCACAAATTACGATTAAAACAGAGTAAATTTCCTTGTAACAGCTGTAATTTATGTAAGAGAAGTAATTTAGTTATTGAACCGCGACTCAAATCACCACTAATCTGAACTTCAATAAAAGCATTTCCTTCAAGAGGAAATTGCACTAATTACACTTCAGTTGCATAATCCTCACCTGTGCCAAGCTCGCATCATAATGTAATACCAATCCTCCAAAAACCACCATAAAAAATCCAAAAACAAATTGTAGCAAACCTAAACACAGCAAAGAGTTATCATCACCCACTATAGTTTTTTCTAACTCTTTAACAGAATTTTCTGGAGATTCTTGAGGTGATTTACAAATTAACTGATCAGTGGATAATTTCGAGGAGATGGTGTTTGTATTTTTATTTTTTTCTTCGACCATCTCGGTATTGTTTTGCTCAATTCCCGTCATTTTTTCACACTAGATTATTCAATCTTCACATAATTGTATCAAACTGACATAATCTTCACGTCTTTGGTAATAGTTTTTTGAGCGCGCGCGTCGACTATCAGCATGCAACTGTCTTAAGATTTTGTTGTGTCTGCTCTCTTCATCTATCGGTGGTGAAAGCTAATCGGCGAGTTCAATTGGGGACATCTCAGAAGGCTTTTTACCTCTTCAACACTATTTTCTATCAGCAAATCGATTGTTGAACTTTGAGACGATAAGCCCATCATGGAACAAAAGTAATAGTGTGAAATTGGACTATTTCATAACTGCTGAAACGAATTGACTTCTTAACAAGAAATCTCAGTTTGATCTGGTCGGGTTCGAAAATTAAAAAGAATAGACCAAGAAAGTTCAAGTAGAGTCAGATTTTCCAAAGATTTTTTAAGTTATATTGAACTAAGATTGTGTTGAAAGATTAAAAATATGTAAGACTTAAATCTTGGGAACGTTTGTGTGGAAATTTTTCGGCGTTTCGATGTCATACGTGCTTCTACTTGAAATTCTTTTGTTGCAAAAAATTGTTTACTCTTTGTCTGATCATGCAATTAAAAAAAATGTTACAAACGCTTCAGGAATAATAAAATTGCGAGTAAATTTCCAAATCTACTTCTTACTCCTGCTCCTTCAATAAATAAAAAAAAAATATATTATTTATTCACGTTGCTGCAACATACCTGAAACTAAATCTTGTCATATTTCTTATAATTTCTAATAATTATCGCATAACAAATAACTTTTACTTAATCTATGGTTATTGTGGTTTTATTATAATAGCGATGCAAATAATACAGATTTTATTATGAAACTTTTCTCCTTCCTTGTCTGTGATGGTTTTGTTCCGTTCCAAGACTGATTTGATAAATTTTTTCTTCTAGTTTTAGTATTTAAAATGCATCACGCTGTAAGAAGTATACGAAGAATTACAATTTATACGATTTCTCTAAAATGTTGTTAACTTGTTAAGATCTGGATAAAGATTGAAAGTGTGAACTGCATAACGGTAATTGCTTCCCATAAACGATTGAATTATAAATAAGAACAAATCGTTTGCTTGTTAAGATTATCAATGTTTATTTAATTTTTGCAATTCCTATAAATGCAATATTAATTGATTTTACCACCAATCAATTTTTTAAATGATTTTTTTTTAATTGCAGTTTTGTTTTTACTAGATTAATGGTTATTATAGTATCCAAGAAATTTATTTTAGTTTTCTCTTATCATCAGGTTCTTGCACTAAAATTTCACTTTTCATGTATGGGTAACTTAAACGTGTCTTATTTATAAAATTTGAATGGCTGTAACCTGAAACAGTAATTCCAGTTCAGAATAATGAAAAATGTATAAAGAAAACGATGAAAATTTAATGTGAAAATAAATCTGAAGAATGAAAATGAAAATGAAAATCGCTTTGTAACTATATGTTCTTGGAAACTTTTGGCATCAATAAACCAAAAAAAAAAGTATATTTTATGATATACGACAAAATGTACTGTGGCACACTTGGGTTGTATCAACTAAAAAAAAGCATTGTAAATTAATCTTCATTCAACAATAACGCAATAAATTACTATTAATGTTTGAAATCAATCTGCAAGATAATTTCTTTTTCTATTCGATGGCTCATTATTTTAATAGAACACCTTCACATTAATATCAATAAAGAAATAAATTAATAAATCATTCACATCAAAGCATTGTTTCTCAATACAAACGCTAAGGTGTGATTATCCTCGACATCTTAAGAATCTAATTTTTATGCTTAACTGAACGTAGGATTGTTAGAATATAACTAAACACATGTTTAAAATACCTAAAAAAATGTCTAAAATTTTTGCAGTAAAAAGTATTCAAAGCTTTCTAATTAATACATTTGCAAATTCACAGTCACTTAATCAACAAATATTTGAGGCACGTGTTTTTCTGTTCACGTGTATATGCATAATGGTCTGTTATAAAACCTGTTCATATATGAGGGAATATTGCATATCAAACGTAGCTGTCACATCCATATGTAATTCCATTAATAAATACTTTCACTGTCGTTGATTAATGCAAACGCGCCTTCATATGTACCGTTGCCTATCTAGAAAATATCGAATTGTTATATGAAAGTGCGCAATAAATTGAAGAATGCACTTTGATGAATTAAATATAAGAAACGATTACCTCAAAACATATATACATAATGTGATGATTTGTGTGGAGAATACATGTTAATCGCTTTTTTCTATTTGGATGTTTTGTATTGAGAAAATTATGAGAGAAAGTTTATGGAAACGAGTTTTCGGACAGTGGTCTTCATAATTTCACTTTTGATGGATGTTTAGATAAATTTATCGTATTTACATTTTAATTGATTCAAATGTTAGGTGTACTTTTACTTAGCGTGATGATTTTTGAATAAATAGGTGGAAAATAAAAATAAGATTATGGGTGATTATTCAAGGTTGTTGAAATATGTGATTAGCAGAACGGATTACACTTGTTAATTTTGTAGTTATGCACAGTAGCATTTTTAAGAAAGGATTGGAAAGCTCATGTGATTTATGAGTTTTATTATATTTAAAGAAAAGAAACTGGCTACTGAATATCTATTCTACTACCTTAACCAAATGTGATTTTTTATGTCTTGATTGAATGAAATTTATTATAATTGTCTTTATTAGATATATTTATTTATGCTGCAAATATGTGTTTAATATTTGTTTGATGAAACGCTTTCAATTAAAAACTGCGAAAATTTATATTCTTTATGTTAATTTTCTGGGATATACCTTTTTTTCTAAATCTTAGCAGGTAGATAATACCTTCTAAAAAATCTAACTAACAACACCTAACACATTTAAACATTCAAATTATTTAACAGAAGCAAAAATGTCATGTCGGAACCAATCTTTGTTACTAAGAATTTAATCTTACCTTTTAACATATTCGGTATGAATAAACCATGAATTAATATTTAGCAAAAGAAAGAAAGAATGGATGTCGGATACAGTCTGATAAAAAAAGTCCATGTTTCACAAAATATACATATTTATAGATTTTTTTACATTTTTTTTATAATAAATTGACTGGATCCTATACAATCAGATCGTGCAATTTAGATCACATTAAATCGCCACATATAAAATAGTTATTCCTTATACAATTTCTATTTATTTTTGTTTCTTAGATTCCGATTTTTGCAAAAAATGAACATTAAAATTGTCAAACAAAATATAGAAATATTTATCTTGTTGGGTATTATGGACAACCAGGCTGAAAATATTTGCTAAAAAATGTCTTTGTTTGCCTTAGATTTGCCTTAGACCTGGTTAAATGGCAAAATTGGATGAAAATTAATTCATGTTTTATCGTCGTCTTCAGGAAACAACGAATTGTCAAAAATCACAATTACAATGATAAAATAAAATTTTGTCAAAATCTTAGATTCAACAAAATATCTAATTGTTTCTGTTTCACATTTTCAAATTAATCAGGAAACCTGAAAAAGTATTTGTATTTTTTTCCCCTAACAAACTTTGAATGCAACCAACTATACACTACCTTTTATGATTTCATACTTGTGAAAGAAAAAAAGTGCCCACTAGAAGTAATTGGGTTTTTTCTAGAAAGTTAGTAGAAGACATGTTTACAATAATAGTATTTTATTAAAATTTTTAGTAGATTTTTTTAACACGATTATATAAAATAACGCGGATACAGTTGGAATAAAATCATTACTTTATTGTTTTTGGATGAAGCTATACACCTTTAAGTTGCAAAATTAATGTATTATATTTTAGAAATTATTTTACAAATATCAATCGAATCGAAACCATTACCTACCATTATTACAAAAGTATTTCAATAAAAATAGGTTTTTCATCAACTTTATTGTTTTGATAACAAAACGATTTACCATTTAGGGACTTTTGCAACACTTCGTAAAATATTGAGCAATTATTGTCAACAAACAAAAGTTCATTCAATTAGTTAACACCTACTTTTCTTTTTTTAGTTCAGGTAATTTTTTGTTGACAGTAAAATGCTTTTTATTGGTATTCGTTTTCAATCGGTGAATCGTTTTTATTCAGCTATAAGCTGACAGATTGCAACTTTATTTTTTATTGGACGAATGAAAACAATTTTTCGTTCTTTAAATAATAGATTTTATTGGTGTGTGATTCTGATTGGTGATTTGTTAAGAAACTGTTGGCTTCAATACTCAATACCACCTCCAATATGTCTATATGTTTAAAGTAATCAAAAAATCGAGAATAAAACGCTGAGTTCAAATTTAATAGAAAATCTTTGAAAGTGATTTATAAAAAAAAGCTTTTATAATGTGTTATTTTTTAATGAATAGATTATGTGAAAAACCCATCGTAGAAAACATCATTTATTATTTTTTCATTAAAACACATAAAATTACTATACACTTTCTAAACAAGAAAATATTGGTATCTATCACTAAAAGATCACATTTTGTATTTTAATCAACAATTATTTTTTATAACTAACATTGTCCTCTGAGGTACGTAAATATTTAATATTATAATTCAAAATAAAATCGTCATTTTTTCTGAAGAAATATACACAGAATAGTAAATAAACTTTTCTTTTTGACTTTAAATCAGCTACATCTTATCACAATACAATTGTTTAATCACACTAATGACTACCGTTATTCTCCAATGAAATGTCCGATTTCCGCGAATATTGTTTCAATAATTCATTTAATTCCATGTAAGTTTGACAATAAACAAAGTCTTTTGGTTGAACACCTTGAAATGTGTTGATCACACTTGGCTTTAAGTTGTAGAAAAGAATTGGTTGTTTTCGTTTATGAAAATCTTCAATTAGCGATTTAATGCCCTGGAAAATCCGTTGCGATAAACATTATATTTTAAAATTGATTTGGTATTTACCCTGGCAGCTGTAAAATCTGCACCTTGTATATGTCGGGCATCAATCACTACAGGAATAGAACTTGAGCCTTGCTTCACTCCTGCTTTTGAAACTACAGTTCGGACGTACTCGACTGAAGGAAATGTTAAGCTTCTGTCGGGAGTGATTAAGAGGTAGTCGCAACCTGAATATCCCTAAAATTAATAAGACAAGATTGAAATTTACATTTTCAAATAAATTAAAAAAACTTACTGAAACTTTCTCCACGTTCACTGAAGGTCTAGCCGTGGCATATAACAAGAAAATTAAATTAATTCCCACCCCAACAACAATTCCAATTTCTAATCGTAAAAATAAACAACAAACAAATGTTGCACAAGCCGGAATTAAATCGGACTCTATTAAAAAAAAAATCATTGATTTATTTGAACAAAAATTAATAAAATCTTACTTTTTGTCCTCCATATCGGTTTGACAACATGAAACTCAACCATAAAAACAACAGCGGCAATAATAACGGCAGCTAAAGAAGCTTTAGGAATGTAAGAAAAATAAGGAGTGAATAGATGTAAGGAGAGAATTACAATAATTCCAGTATAGATTCCTCCAAAAGTAGTTCTAACACCACTAGAGTGATTAACAGCACCTCTTGATAGTGCTCCGGACACTGGCATGGATTGGACAAAAGAAGAAGCAATGTTGCACAATCCCAAAGCAAACATTTCCTGAGTTGCATCAACTGTCTTACCGTCAGCTTTGAAAACAAACCGACAGTTGATATATTTTTTAAATTTTAAACTACTCACCAAAGACTTTAGCAAGTGCGATGTTTTCCATAATGGCTAGAAGAGGAACAACGATGAGTCCTGAACCCATGGCCGAAGTCATATCAACAAAACTATACGTAGTGTTATCAATATTAACCTCAAAAGGGGGTGGTTTGAATTCTGGAAGTCCAGGCTTGATGTATCCAGTTATTATAAAAGGTTGTGAACCGTGGAGTTCGAAATAGTAAGCTAAGGCCGCGGAAAAGACAACAACAAGGATGTTGCGAGCTGTTGATATAAGCCATATAAATTTTGAAATGATGTCATGGATGCGTTTGCGCTCTTTAAGGTCTTGAGGACCAACCTTAAGGTCTTTTATGCTCTGCAACAAAATAATGTGTTAAAATGAATCCATGATTCATCACCGATAAATGATAAAGGAAGTGATTTATCATGTTCTCTACATCCTTTGGAAAAAAAATTAATTATTTTTTGTGAATGAAAAATTGAATGAAACAATTACTTTAAACAACAGTAAAGGAAAGATAATTACAGTTTTAAAGATTCAAGGATAATTAAAAAAAAAGTAATAATAAAATTGAGATAAATTGAAGAAAAATAAAAATAACCGCAATAAAGTGATTACAGATTTGGAAAATTTTTGGAAAAAAAAAGTTTGGCCAAAACGAGAAGTAATAAAGAAACCAATCACTTAAAGAACAAAAGTGACAAAAACTTAAATTAGAATTTTTAAACTATTATCTATCGTGGTTGGAATTTACCATATATATTTTTATGTTAATATAAATAGTAAAACGAAAAAGTAATTAAAATATGCAAAGTAACCAAACATAAAAAAAGAATATTAAATGAAGCTATATAAGAAATTGCGAATATATGAATACAATGTACCGCAATATACTGTTCTCGACCCCTTTTTATAACTTTAGTTGCTAAAAATTCGCCCTTTTCCTTTCCATTCACTGCTGTTAAGCTATCATTTACATTCACGTAATCGTTAATTTTTAAAGCAAAGCTTCTGCAAAAAGCTATTGTATAATAGACGATAACGGCAACTATCATAATTTTATTAAAATATCAAGGTTGAGCTTACTCGAAGGATTAGCAGAACAGCCATACATGATAGTCCTAAAATACAGTCCCATAATCTAGTTTCAGTGATGTGTTCGAAAATTTGTTCCCAAACTTGCAAGAATTTACCTCCTGGGTAACTTAAACCTAAGACGTCCTTGACTTGAGTTGTAGCGATGATGATAGCTGCTGCTGATGTAAAGCCAATGGAAACTGGGCCTGAGATGAAGTCGATAAGGAAGCCTACAAATTGTTATTGTCTATCATTACTCTCTAGTTTCGCATTTAATATCAAGACATTTTGCTTATAATTAATGTTCGATATAAGTTTTTACATTTTAGGCAAATAAATAAAAAGTGTTATTAGAAATAAGAGCGTTTGATTTTAATATTCATTGTTAAACCGCAGGTTGATTGAAAAAAAAAAAAAATATAATATACTGATTCAACATATGTTTTTGAAAAAATTGAAGGTTGTTAAATCTAAAAAAATCTTTCCAGCTAGAAGAAATAGAAAATAAATCGAATACGGTGTGGTTTCTTGAATATTATAAAAATTGTAGCTATTTAATATCATATTGCTTTATTAAGTATACCGTGCGTTTCAGATTATTATAAACTATTTAAAGCAAATTTAGTAGATAATGCATTTAATTTCCCAGCACACATTTAACAAGTTAATAACATTTTCATACATGTGCATCCACGGATAGATTAATATTTTATTTTTAACTGTTCAGAGAGAAAAAATTGCTATATTTAAAAAGTAATTTGCCATTGTGACACTAAAATTATATAAATGAACATTATGGATTTTAACTAGCGAATTTTGTAAAACTGGTGGAAGATAGATTTTATTCACATTATAGAAATCTTATTTTACAAAAAGTTAGATATTCAATTTTTATTAGAAGCAAAACTCACCTAACTGTAGAAGACCCATCAACAACTCAACGCAACCACTAAGGAAGCACAAGAGTACAGCACCGCCAACACCGAATCCATGATTATTTTCACGAGTGAGGAGACCGGCTATTGCTGTAGGACCTATAGGGGCTTCCTTACAACTACCGAAAATTGTGTAAACAAAACAAGCCATGAAAGCTGAATATAAACCTAGAACAAAACTAAAATTGAGATCTCCTAGATATGAAAACAGTGAATAAATTAAACTCTGATGAAATTCAAAAAAAGGTTGCGAAAAATGTCTAAATTATTTTCAAGAATTTTTTTCAAGCAAAAGGAAATGTAGAGCGAACTAAGCACAAATTCAGCTAAAATTGGATTACACCTTTGCGATATTTGAGAAATCAATTTGCTGAATTTGCTCGTCTTTGTTCGATTTAGTTAATTTAGAAGTCTGTTTACATTTTGCTTTGCTGTTTACTTAAACTTTTTTTTCCAATAATGAGACTATTTTACCAAATTTTAATGACTTGAACTGAGACAAGAGTAGTAATCCAATCCAGTCGAGTAAAATAGTTTTAAGAAACGTATCCGAAAGATTTATAATTGCAATTTGAGTTCTTATTAATATTTGTCAGATCCGCTAATCATTGATTTGAATAAGTTAACTCTTTTATTGCATTTTAATCAATTGAAAATGAAAATTTTTTTATGACTGTAACGGAGTAATTCAGCAACTAAACGACTAAATAAGGTATATTTTGCCAAAAATAGTTATAATTAGATCAATTCAATCAACTTCTATGCCAGTTTTAGGTCTTTAATTAGAAATCTCAACCATTTTAAGCACTGTGATGATGCATAAATATCAAAACTTGTGTTGGTTGCGGTTCAAGATTCTCCTATGAGTAGTACAAAGTACAAAATATTTCCTACTTGTTTCTTAATAACAAATATCATTCAACAAATCCACACAAACAAAATAACGGCAAAACATAAAAAAAAAGATAAAATTTCAGTATAAATTTAAATTTGAATATTAATTATAAATTATAATGTTAGTTGACAAAAAAAAAGTCTATTGCTAAAGCATTTAAGACTGAAAATTTGTAGGCGAAGCAACCGTTAGCTGAAGCAAAAATGTATATATCGTTGACGTCAGATGACAACAAGAATCTAATCTCAGTAAATTACATGTCGCAACCAAAGGACTATAATTTCCTGATAAACCTACACTTATATGAGCTTAAGCAAACAATAGTCTAAAAACCATTTTTTTCTAGAAAAAAAATCAAATTCCACTTACCAATTTGCGGTGGTAATCCTGCTACATTTGAATAGGCAATTCCTTGTGGTATAACAGTCAAACCAACAGTCATTCCAGCTAAAAGATCAGCAATTGCTGCATCTATACTATATTTAGGCAACCATGTCAAAATAGGAACTCTTTTATAAATTAATTTTCTAGTACACCCTCGTCGCGCTCTCTCTTTTAACCATTCCTTCATTTTTGGTTTATTCGATTTCCTATGAGTGATATTTTCTTGAGGAATATCCAAAATAATATTTATACCCTTTTTCATATCGCTTCCACTTTTTGTCGAACTTTCTTCATCTGTGTCTAAAATTTCGCCAACCATATATGATGTCAGCGTGACTTGACTGCCAGTGGTAGAAGTACTATCGTTGTTCATTTTGTATTTGGTCATTGTTTTCGAGAGATGAGGTCAGAGAATGTTATTGACTTATAGCAAGACATCACATAGAAAAGTCTTCTAATGACTTTGCAAAGACTTTAATTTCGACATTTTAGTAGTTTAGTCTGGAATTAAAAAGATAGATAATGTTGATGATGCAATCAGTGGGGAAAACTGCGTTAGAGGAAATGTTCTTGAAACATTCTAGACAGAACTGATAAAAAAATACAATGCATAACTTAGCTGCACAATTGTTATTATTCCCAAAAAAGAAATTAAAAATTGAATCAAGGCATTGACGTATTGAAAAATTAGATCAATTTCAGTATCCTATAATTATTAATAATGCAACTTTTTACTTAATAACCAGTCTGATGAATTTTGCGTCAAATATATTTAAGCAGATTAACAGTGTAATATAATCCAAAATAATTTGCTGCACTGAAAAAATATTTTTTGAAAATTTTGTCTTAGGTCTTTTTATATAATTTTTGACTTTTTCTTATGTTCCTTCTTAGCCTCTGATTTGATGTAATTAATTAAGTTTTTGTTTATTTTTGATTTTATAATAATATTTATATTAAATGCGTGCATCTGTTATTAATACGACATAAAAAGTAACATTAATCAGTATTCAAAATTTAATTTTAATCAAACCATAAATTCAGTTCTATGATTGTTATTATTATTATTATACACTTCCGGGAGTAAAAATGCTTTGTCAGTCTTTTTTAGAAAAAAATCAGAAACATAACTCGTTGAATATCATATAATTTACAATCAAAAGGTGTGCTTATTCTTATAGATGGATGTTGTTTCTCGTTAGGTCGTTTGGTAAATATGAGCTAGCCAAATGATACGATATCTTTACTTTTTATCAAATTTTATTACACTTAAATACGTAAAAATTATGTCTGACGCTAACAGTTATGGTTTGACGTTTCCATGTCTCCAGTTTTTTGTTGTTTATTGCTGAATTATGAATTTTTTTATAGTACGTGAAATAAAATTCATAAATGATACATTGTACTTTACGTTTTGATAGTCAAAAACAATTTTCACGCACTACACCTAATACTTTTATACAAAACAGTGAAATAAAAATCTGCATGTTACTATTTAGAATGACAGATTTATTGGTTGTTTCCGATACAACCGGAAGAGTCTCAAAGTCGAAAATACGTTAGTAGATAGATTTCATAGATTTCAAAATTTTTTTGGTTCTTCATAATTTATAAAATATCAAAGATGAGTTTCTTGATGTAACTATCTACTTACAGAACGATTCATCAAAAATATGAGACATCACTATTATTTTGAAAGTAAAAAAAAAACAAAACAAATAAATTGTTAAAATATTAAAATATATTTTTTACAGTTTCTATTAATCATAATTAATACAATGAATTGTTTACTAACCGGTAATGTCCGGTTATCAGAACATACAAAAATGAACCTAACGTAACCCATTTTGCTGTACAAAACCACACTTGAAAAACCCATTTTGAAACCGTTCAAAATAACTGCATTGCAAGCATTATAAATCAAGTGAAAGTAAATTAATAAATGCAATAACAATAGGATTTTTTGCACGCTAAATCAATCATTTTTTTCATTGCAACTTTCAATTATCTGCTACATTTCCAAATACGCGACTTGCATCATAATAGTTTTACAACCTATTGTTATTTTAAATCAACCGAAAACAACAAAATTGCAGTTTAATAGAAAAATGTGGAGATGTCGGAAGCATAATTGGGTCTAGGTTTTATCGGATTTATTCCGGTTGAATATGCATTCTAGACAAGGTTTGGGGTTTGTGACCACTGACGATGATAGTCAGAGGAAAAGTCACGTTTTGGTTGTATTGAAGGTCCTCTTCGTATTTTTAAAAATTATATTAATATTAGTAATTGCTTTATACTTATTTTTTATTTATTAACAGTAAAGAATGTATGACATACAAGGTCAGAGTTTCATTGTTTTTCGTTTAGATTTGTTTCAATAATTAGATTAGAAAAGTTATGACTTTCAATGAATTCTTCGTATAAGAAAGAAAAAACGAAGATCTAGAGTTAAACTTTGATAATAAAACATAAAATTGGACAGGATTGGTCTAAAATTATCAAAATTTGTTTGCTATTTGATTCAGGTACATAAAATATGAAGACAAGAAATCGAATGTAGTTCTGCTATAATTATCAAGATAAAGCTTTTGCTATCGCGTCCAAAGATCCAATGTAAAACATTTTCTAGAAATTTAAATGTGAAAAAATCAATGATATCATATTTTTGAAAAAAACTCTTTTACTAAAATCAAGCTGCTTCAGAACTTTATCATGAATGTCAGGATAGTCTTTTTTTTTCTAAAAAGACTTTATTTGATTTTTTTTTTTTTTTTTAGTTTTTGTTAGATAAGGTGAAAAATCCAAATTCAGACACCCTTCTATTTATAGCAATTTAAGGGAAATACGAATTTTACCATATCTAGAATTGTAGTTAGCTGTCTTCTTTAACGTACCAATTCCTCAATTCAAAATTTACTGGGGTTTGTCATACTAAAATATAAAAAAAATAATTTTTTTGCGAAATTTAATGTAAAACAATTAGTCAGTTTTAATCAGTAATGCTTATTCTTTCTAAAAATCAAAACTCATAAACGTCCGTAGTATATTATCAATTATTTTAAATAAAATGTAACGTGAATTGTCTGAATTTGGGTGTTTTACCTAATTTGGAAATCATTTCACAAATTATTTCCTACTTTATTTTAGAGAAATTTGAGGAAAATATAACTACTATTTATCAGTAATTCTAGCACTAGTTGCTGATTTGTGATTTTTTATTAAAATAGCTACTCGTATTTATGAATATTCGCAAACTTTTATTGTTATTTTGAATAATTACACATTTTTAAGAGGTCGTATTCAATTCAATTAAATTTTGGTGAGAACCAATGAATTATAATTTTTTTTTATAAATTGTTTATCACAATAATGAAACATTCAACACTTTACCTCATAATCAAATAAAACGTTTATCAAAAATGACAGCTTGATGATTAGAACAAATTGTTCACTGGCTCTATAACTGTTAACTGTTGTCAAATTTATCAAACCATTATTTTAATGAATATTTTATTTATCACCATGACTTTAAATCTATATTAATATTTTTTTCAATCAAAATGCAAAACAATCTGATCAGCCTTTCATTATCAATTTGCACCGATATCAAACCAAAATTCAATCAATGTAATTAATTCATAATTAGAAAGGAACAATTCAGTTCTTTGAATTAAATTAAATTATTAATAATTGATAACTTTTTGTCCTTGAATAAAATTCATTAACTAGAAAATTCAATTTTTCGGAAAAACAATTTTACTAAAGGTCAAAATATTACGGCTTTCACTTCATTACCATTACTGTAACCTTATCGTCCTGGAATAGTCTTCACAAGAGCATCACTAAACCCATCGAGGTTGGTCCTTAAACGGAAACTATCAATTGTTCAAAATTGATGAATGTTGCATTGTTATAAACATTTTAAAAACTATCATTACGTTAATCTGTGATGATAGTGTGTAAATTTAATAGACTTTTCTGATTTTTAAAACGGTAGCGCTCTAGTGATTTATTAAAGGACCTCGACCTTACTCTTAAAGCAAAAGAAGGCTGAAATTGCAATGTCGTGATGGAATAATTATAAGTTATGTGAGACAACGCTGTAATTTTGTTACGCAAAGATTAATGTTAAAATGTAGAGAAAAAATGAGAAGACGACACAAATAACAATTTTAAATTTTTAATGATGGTTTGAATGAAATAAACTTTTGTTTTTTGGAAAAACATGTTTACATTTGTGTTTTCGTTTTATAAATAATAATTTTTTAATTCGTTATTTTGTTTTGATATAAAGTTGATAAAAGTCACGTACGAAGAAAAACAAAGGAAATGTTACTTTTGTGTGAATGACCCGACTCAAAAATTCTAGAATTTTAAAATTTTCAATTACAAATTAAATCAATTAATTTTATTAAAATTTTGATAGATGCATCTAGAGTTGACTAGTCATTGCACTAAACCGTCGAGTGCTTATTAACCAATAAAAAAAAATTGAACGATTGTAACAGCGAATTCAACTTCGAATTGGAAAATTTTTCATTTGAAATTTTGATTTTTTAACTGAATTTTTCAAACGAACAACTTTAATATTGAACTTTCCTCTTGTAAACATTACAATTACATTCGAATTCAATTTTCTTTCTCTTCAATCCACTTGATTTAGCGTCCTTTGACCTACTTAGAAGCGTCCTCGGCTTTGCATTCATTTTTTACATTTTGGAACTCTATTCTGTCTAGTCTATGATATACCTTGTACTGCTTAGTTTTTATCTGTACTATTTAAATTGACCGCATCAAAACGATGACTATTTAATACTAAAACACAACGTGTGTTTCATAAAAGAAATGAAACAAACGACTGAAATCCATTAACATAAGTTGTAATTGTAAAAAGAATGTAATTTAGACCGGATTTGAATCGAAATTTTGTGGCAAATTCAAACATACAGTTTTAAGCTGTAGCTTATATTAGCCAAAATGAGTCAAAAGTACGTGAAAATTTAAAACTCATCAATCATTATAAATTACATAATTTTAGGTATGTCAGAATGCTTTATATCGTTAAATGGTGATTAGTAGTGCTAAAAGCCAGAACTAAAATCGTTGATTAATTGACAATAAAAAATAATTTTAAAAATTTATTAGCGTTTATTTTTCATTCAAATTCACAAAACATTGTATAACATTTCTGATTGTTAGCAATTTATTTACATTATTATTAATCTCCTTTAAATGTTAAAAATTTCCAGAATGAATATCTAAAATAACAGCATAGAATTATTATTTTTTTTTAAATAAACTAAGATTGTTTGGACTAATCAAAATTTGCCAAAATTATATGAAAAAATACCAATAGAATTTTAACGCAATTACCATTGTATTTAAATGAGGTACTAAATCCTAAGTTTTGAACCAGCTGAGACATCTAAACCGTACCATAAATATTTATGTCAAAATTGTAAAAGCTCCTAGCGGACAATGTAACAAAAAGCACATTCTTGGCATATTTAAAGTGTTCGATTTGCGGTAACAATCACGTATTCATTGATAATAATCAGTCCCTCCCATAATGATGGGACTTCCGGTGATTTTTTTCTGGAAAACTGAAATTTGACCTCGATTTCGAGAAGAAAGGTGTGCTAAGTTGGACATTGGAAAATTTTCATAAATAGTCCAGAAAAACAAATTTTCCTTGTGGTTGTTTTCAATTTTTTTTTTTTTTTGAAAAGTTGAGCTTAATGGCGCTAACTTACCATAGAACTTTTTTGAGAACTTGATTCACTTCACCTAGAACTTCGAAAAAAACTAGAACTGGTTTCTGTCGTAAATTCGCAACCTGTTAGAACCGAGTTTACAGCTAGACTGAGCGAAACCAACTGGAAAGCACTACACAAGGGAATTCTCTTCGTACTATGGAAGTTAGATTTTTTTTGTTAATTCAGCTTTGATTGAACCATGTTTCGTTAAATAGTCACATGACTGATTAGTTTCGCTTACGCGTTCACCTTTATAATGATTATTTTGTTGGTTGTTTTTAATACTGTCTTCGGATGGGGGGAAAGGAGGAGGAAACACATATCGTCCGACCATGTGGGTACTGCTTGGTAACGTTCGACCTGATATGTGAAATATGCGATTACTATTAAGTATTCATTGAAAAGGAAATATAAACAAAACAATACTTTTTGATATTTTTCTTAATGGAATTATTCTATCAAATTCACCTTTGGACTCATTTTGACATTCTTCTAATACATCGTCACCATAAAACCTTTTTATACACATATTTATTCGAGAAAGTGGCTATTTAACACAGTTAAAGTCTTAATTATCTGTCACCGTATTAAACTCCAATAATGTACATCGTTTGAAGAAATTCTGATTTAATTACGTTATACCCAGAGAAAGCTGAGCTAGAAACGTCTTGAGATTTATGAAGATAAAAAATAATAATTTGCAAAGGAATTTTGTAAAATTTCAAAATGTTCAAGAGTTACATAAACGAAACAAAAAAACAATTTTATTACACTTGGATTCTCCACTTAAGAAATCAAGTTAGTGATTTGTGATTTCCTCGATAATATTTGAACATAAAAATATAGAATATATAGAAAGTAACTATTTTTTTTGTTTTATTAAATTCTCGACTGTTACATTTTATTGACTGATCAATAATGTGATGTATTTTTTGAGATCAGTAAAGAGAATTTCTACGACTGAAAATCTTCAGAAAACAGGAGACTAACTTACTAGTAAAATCTTCAAAATTTTGTCTTTCCGCCGTAAAAAACTTAAAATGCAATAATACAATTATTTTATGTGAATTTAATATAATCATTAACTGTGGAAGTTTAGGAACGAAATTACAATGTAGAATGAAGAATTAGATTTCAGTCACGAACTTAATTATGGAATACAAGTAAGTTACTTAGTAATTAGTGATTAATTAGTAAAGTTGCACGTTTCTCAAAACTTTTTGTTTTATTTTTTTATTTCAAGATTGATCAAATTCAAAAGATCCAATAATAATATTTGAATTATTAATTAAAAATATGAAAATTTTCACTAAAACAGAAGTCACTATAATAGATTACTGCAGACAAAAACTGGAAGAGAATACAAAGCTGAAACCAAAAATTCGGATTGCAATAATGTATCTCAAAGAAGAAAGATCCAGTCTCATTTAGTGCTAGCCCATGTTAATCATTGCGGATGCTTATTGGCTAAACCTGATTTCAGGATATACTAGTTTCACCTGGATAAAACTGGTTTGTTTGACGCGTGTTAAATCAGGATTGATCATTTGAATATGAGAAAAATTTGTAAGTCTTAGCAGGACAATAAGTCTCCAAGGAGAAACTAACGTGATCTAGTACATGTACACTTAGTTTGAATTGTTCTAGACATTTTAGAGTTTTTATAATACATACCTGATTTTTCGCTGAAAAGAAATAAGCCAATTAGAATCGCTGTTAGAGTTAAAAAGTCAGCTCAAATCAAGTGTAGTCTAGCTAGATCTTCTGAAAAATATTTTAGAAAACAGAGCACTGCAAATAATTTTTAGAAATGCAGAATGCTAGCATCCAAAGAAAATAGTATGCAAAAAAAAACAAGCTAAGTTTTCCAGTTTATAGCAACTATATTTCTTACCTTTGTTTATTCTAGATATGAGAGCTAAAAGTGAGACACTTTTAGCTTAGGTTTTCCAATAATTAAAAATTTATTATTAAATTAAACTAGTGTGAACAGGACTGTTGGTATTTGATACTTCGATTCTTTAAAATTTTCCTCATTTGCCTAATTTAGGCTGGATTTCATAGTCTTCGTTAACTAAACGTTTGAACTGAAACTGGAAATATTGAAAAAGTTACTCCATTTAAGTCAATGGAGACTTTAATTCCATTGGGCTTTATTTTAGTTAAGTCTATAATTACAATAACAACTATAAAACTTGTTTCAATTTTTTTATCTTATTTTTTTTCGATTTGGGATTTGAAATGATTTTGAAAGGGTGAAGTAAACAACAGTAAATGTTGTTACAAATCAAAGTTTATCATTAATTTATGGAATCTTATCCAAATAATGAATATTTTAATCTACTTTGCAATTTCCAAGAAATTTATGGAGTAAATCATGACTCTTACTCTCATCTTCAGTAGCTTTAAATTTCAGAAAAAAAAAACTGTTATATAATTATTGGGTACTATAATAACATATTATTATGAATTAAATTTTAAAGTAAAATGAAATTAATAAATATTGATCGACCTTCTAGAAAAGCTGATGAAATAATCAAAATATTTATGAAAATCTTAAAGCTCTAAATTTACATATAAAAATAATTTAGATTGTGACGGTGACAAGGAATCACGTGCTGGTACTAAATGCCTATAAAGAACTGAACGAATCACATGATTCGATTGTAGTAAAATGTGTAAATTTTTCAATATTTTTTTTATAAAGTAGTTAATTTATTTACAATAAAACATATGACCATTTCGTAATTGAAAAACCAAATTATATGTAATAGTTAATAAAGTTTAGTAATAAATGAAAAAGTTAATACCGCAAAATTGCACGAGACGTGAGACGTCCAAACCACATTTGTAGCCCATAAAACTGCGTAGTTCTCAATAAACAAGTTCTGAGATTGGTAGTAAAAATTCAAAAAAAAAAAAAAAAATTAAAAACTAGCATTTTTATCAAGGAAATTTTTCATCTTAAGAAGCTATAAATTTTTTGCACGGTTTCGGACACTGTATATCATTATTAAAGCGAGAAGATATGACAATCACGTGCTTCAGTCAGGTCTTCATGTTTTAATTACACTTTTTTTTCAATTAATTTGTTAATTTGGATATGACTTCTTGTATGTTTTGTTATTGTCACAGAACAGTAGTTTCAAGTGTTCTAATAAAAATCTGACAATGATTTAGTCAAAAAAAAAGTGTCCAGTCGTGATAAACAATCCTGAAAATTATCAAATAATATGATATTAAAATGACGTCATCAGTGAATCCCTAAAAATGCTCTAATAAAATCGATGATGGTCAAAACCGACAGACCGAAAAATCGTTTAGGATTCAAGGTTAATGTTACGGCTACTCGTTCTTAAATAAAGACTATTGCAAAAAAAAAAATTCGATTCGTGATCGTAACCTTGTATGTATTACATAATAGAAAAATTGTAAAATTTGAATAGTTTTGATTGTTGGAAAAATATCGGAATTTCAGTTAATGTGTTTCAGATTGACCGCAAATAATGCTTTGATTAGAACTGCATGGTGAAAGGCTAATTCTTTGCAATTTTCTGCATGAAATTCGTTGAAATTTTTGTCCTTGGAATATCCATAAGGCCGTTATGGTGACAGAGTCCAGCTCTTCCGCTAGAAATATAAAATGGAATGACCGCATTTTACCTGATTTATAACTGCATTATACTTAATTATTAGTAATTAAATAAGATTTGAATACAATAAAATCTGTAAGAATATTACATAAATGTTCAAAATATTACATAAGACAAAATCTCTATAAATTGGTATATTTGGTTAATTTTTTATTTATATTATTATTAATATTTTACTCTCAATCTATCAATTTAGTTTCGTAAATAAATCATCTATTGTAGTAATAGAACATTCACCTTGTGTATTGTTGGCTGCCTATTTTTAAAAATCATCATCACTGTTGCTATTCATTTTACTGATAGGTTTCGATGATTGTGCCCTTTTAGCCAACTCCATTCCAGACAATTCTAATCCTAAAGACTCATCATCAGAATGAATTAACTCAGATTCATCTTTATCTATAAACAATTCGTCGGTTTCCGAATCGGAACTAAGCGAAGGCGTTGCGGATATCGGTGGTTGCATTCCCCCATAGACCTTTGCGGTCTTACTAGTCCGAGCCCTACCTCCCGTGCTAGCTCTCGGCCGTTCCTGTCTATTCACCGCCCCTTGCCTATCAATCTCCTCCACCTCCAAGAAAACATCGCCTTGATCACCGCTTTCGAGGGGAATGGTTTCGATACGTGGCGACGCCATTTGTAACTGCTTCTCAAGTTGAGCCCTTTCAGCCTCCGACACTAGACGTTCCAGTTGATTTAATATCCTCACTCTTGTGGAATATTCTACGAAAAGTTGCTCCAATTCGGTTTCTAAAGCTGTAAACTCTTCTAAAAATGCCGGCCGGACTTTTTTCAGTGTTTGTAATCGTTTTTCATATCGATCGATTTCTACCTTCCTTCGTTCAATTTTGTTATCAAGATTTGCTTCAGTTGCTGTTACATTGTCAATTTGTTGTTTACTTTCTTCGATTTCTTGCTTGATGGCTTCAATTGCTTTCTTAATCCCGGCTTCTACATCGTTTACTTCGTATTGACGACTGACGCTTTTATGTCTTGCAGCCTATTTACACACAATAAGATGAAAGAAATAAATAATAAATATCATATACTCTCAACTCCACTTCTTTTCCTAATAAATCAAAAAGAGACGCTCCTGTTGAAGTAATTTCGCTTGCTAGTTGTCTCGACAATTTCAATTCACCTATCTTTGAAATAAATATTTCAAAATTGAATTTTTTATTTGACAATCTCACCTTATCCGTCAAATCAAATTCTTTCAAACTCAACATCTCTTCATCAAAGCTTTCATCTTTCTCTTCAAAGTTAAGATTTAAAGCTTCGTATAATAGCGTCGTTATTTTCAATAATTCTTTCACTGCATAGCCGTCAGCTTGATATAAACGCTTCGTGTTTAGTTTTATGTTGGCTTTTAAAGCCATAAATTGTGCGGCGTTTCGTATCAGCTTAACTCTGTCGTCTTCAGTTTCGGTTTCTGAAGGAATATCGACGTCAGGATCGAAGCGCTTTGATAACCATACGAGTAAATCGGCGACAAGTTGGAAATTTGGGCTACGAAAACTTTCCATCGAAATCAGAGAAGGGTAGCCAAGAGCTCGAGTCATTTCAATAAAATCTAGTAAATTTAATTACTGAATAATTTCTGTTCTCTTTGTTTTACTTACTGCGGACGTCCCTGTACGACATTGTTAGTTGGTGTGACCATTTGTTTGTATTTTGTTGCTTAGATACCGCACAGAAGCAATGTTTCCTAATATACGGGGTGACAATGGATTATTGCTTGCTTTTTTATTACAGAAACGTACTCGTATGTGCACAACTTGCTTTTATATTAAGATCAGTATTTTACGAAAACACTCTGTATTTTTCAATTTTAGTAAAACATCCTTTTTATCAAAAACACTTTATTTCTACCAATTTAAATACAAAAAAAAAAAACAATAAATAGTTATAAAACATCAATAAATAAAAATTTAAAGAAAAACATATCACCCATGATGGCAGTATTTTAGCCGGTTTCCAAAAAAAGTCGGTAAAAAGGTCAAGTCTCAGTCGCGTTTAGTTCAAGTCCTGTCCAATTCCGTCGAAGAAAAGTCTCACTGAAAGGTCTTGGCAATTCATTTGTTGATGAAAAGTTAAAATTAAAGTCGGGTATTATTAAAGGTTCTATTATTTCTTCGGTAGCATTATAAACCAGCCATTTTGTTTCATCCGGTAGAACTTCTAAATCTACTAATCTGACATCTTCAGTAGTTTCGCTTTCAAGCTCTAAATCTCCTTCTCTTTGAGCTACGTGCAAATGTACAGTACCTCCACTTGGATCAATAAATTCCTGTCCTTTAACACTAGAAATCTTGATGTACTTTGTCGGTGTCTGTTGCTGTTTCGTCCCGTAAAAGTCAAACTTGTCGTGTTCGTCGTCAGTGGAAAGTTTCTCAATATCTCCATTCGAATAAAAGTTGATTGGTTTTGGCATATCGTCTTGTTCTTGTCCATATTTTTTATTGTTTGTTGCGTAAACATCACTGTAAAGTTTATCAAAAGAATCATCTCTGTCTAAGTCATACTGCGGTCGTTTGTTCGTATAATAGTCTTGAATTTTCGAGGAATAGATGTACTTATCAGAGTAAACGTAAGGTCGTTTTGAAGTTGAAAATGGTAAGTCTTCATATTTGCTTTCATAGAAACTATTTGGAGGTCTAACTACATAACTAGGTCTGTATACTGCAAAATCGTCACTATAAATATTGGAAGCTTTAGTCGTTGTCTCGTATTTGTCATAATGTTGTCGTTTAGTTGTGGTTTTAGGAGTAGAAGGAGGATAATATTGGATTTTAATGTTAACTTCGAAAGGAGTTTTAGGAATAGAAGTGGTGGCTTCTGGAACCATCCCAAAAAGGTAAGTCATGTCATTACGTAAAGTCGTCCGTCTGTCATTGTAACTGTCATAAGTGGGTCTTTGAGGAACACTAAGAGGAGGGGCATAACCGTTCGTATTATAAGTCTGTTGTACTTTTACAGTATGCGTGGTGGTATTTTTAACTTTAACCTTCACGTTTCCATTTGAAGGTTTAGGCTTTCTCGTAGTCGAACCAATACGCTTCCGTTTCTTCTTCCTATCTCGCGACCTCCTTTCAGCTTCATTCTCATCATTCGGTCTTATACTGTTCGGAATATCTTCAATCCAAGGGGATAGATCAAATTTATTTATCAAGGGACTATCGCAAGAAACTCGCGCGTTTCTAAAATCATCCGGACTTAGAAAAACAAAAGGTTGGATAGTTTCAATTTCCGTTAATGTTTGACATAAAACGTGCGAAAAAGTAACGTGGCGAATTTGCTGAAGTTGCGCTGGAGTAAAACTCGATTCAAAACCCCCGTTCTCGTACCAAAATCGATCACCTTTGCGCAAATTTAAGAATTGTTGGGCTATAATGCAAGCAAAAGTCGGACCGACTATACCACCACGTACTGGTTTTTCCGCAAGACCTCCAGAAAAAAGATCAATGTCGTCAACATGTTCGTAGAGGGATTGGAAGCGGTGGACAGTATCGGGGTTCATTATTCGTTCTAAGTCTTTCCAGTTTTGAATGGGAGTTAAACCGCAAGGTTTACGCCAGGCTGTATATGGAGGAAGCCCGTGATCTCTACCTCTTTGGATATTAATAGCAGTTAAATCCATCCCGAAAGGAAAACCTCTTGATTGAAATAAATGGTTTGTAAGTTCGTCACAAACGAATTCGTCGCGTCTTTGCGAAGGCTGATTGGCAAAACCCAAAAGAAGACGGTCGAGAGAACCGAGACTCCAAATATTCTCGACATTTTCTAACTCTTGATGTAAAGTCACATCTAGGATATGCAAAAAAAAATAAATAAAAACTTGTAAATTTTCTACTTACTGTTAAAAAGAGGCCTATGTAAAACATCAAATCTAACAAAAGAATTTTGCACTAAACTATGGCCAAATCTAAAAGCAGCAGTACCAAAAGAATTGGCAATTTGCGGATTGACTCTTTTATCAAAACCTGAATAATACCCTTTTCTTTCTAAACTCAATCCAAATAAATCAATAACTTCTTGTCCTAAAACAATCGGCAAAAATTCCCGGTAGGTGATGTGTTGGAATAATCCAATAATTATTCTTCTTGTTTCTTGATACACTTTTTCATCGCTCCAATGTCTATTGATTTGACTTAAAACCGTTGCTAATCTGTTATGGTATCTAACCCATACTGTATGCAAAGCTGTTAGTCCAGGTTGTTCACTCAATCTGCCATCACCTCCTTGCAAACAATCACTTGTAATAGCTCCAGTGCGACATAACTCCCCTTCTGGAGGATCTGGAGGTTGTAACGGTTCGCGCCCCGATTGCACTCTCCCATAATGAATCTTGCCTTTTCGAAAAGTACGCATGGAGTCTGAAGTTTCGAGTTCGCTCCCATAGATAGTAGAAGCATCGAGATAAGAAGTCGCTTGATTGATTTGTTCTCTGTAGCCCAAATCGCAATCTATTCGAGTGGAAGGAGCGCTGCGTATAAATTCAATACAACGGATTCCTAAAGGTCCCAAAAACCAGTCATCAGGTGATACTTCAATCGGTAAACAACTAGGATGCTAATAAAAAATATTAAAAATTGAAAAATTGATAAATTTTGTAAACTAACCAATAAATCTGGCGGTAGAAAACTGAGTCCTCCACGATGGCAGCACCTAGGAACTGATCCATTGAAGCTTCTGGATTTAACAGTAGAGACAAGATCATGGTCGATTAGTTGGCCCCATTGCATAAACATCAAGTTGACTGTTGGTAGTTCATTGTTTTTGTCTCGGTGAATTCGTATACTAATTTCCCTAGCTGAAGGGAGCGGTCTATTGGAAACTGATCGACGAACTTCTTGTAAACCTAATTAAAATAAATTAAAATTAAAATATTTGTATAAGATAATTAAAAAAATAGTTACCATCATCATAAACTGGAGGCAGGAATCGCTGCATTGGTAGAAGAGATGATCCTCTCCAAGGTTTACTGAGATTGTTGCAAGATCCATCGGCTGTTCTGTATCGCCTTGTAGCTGCGGGACATCGAGGTACTCCTTGCAGAGGACAATCATCTTGAAGAAGTTTTGTATCGAAGAAAGTATTAGATTGTCGACTGATATTTTCAGGATATCTGAAAGCAAACCATTTCTGATCCACTAACCTCTATCGGTAATGGTTGAAGACTGATGGTTTTAGAAATCGTCAAGCATAAAAAAGCGTTTTTCCCCACCAACAACAATTCCCACCTATTGTCACCAGAAGGAAGAGACTTTGCAGGAAGAAGCTTTCTCATATTTCTTTGTAAGGAAAAATTGAAGATTGTGGTTAACAATTCTGGGACGGATTTACATAATGATTGATAGGTGTCAGCCTGACCGAAAAAAGATGGCTTAAAACCCATAAATAATTAATTCGATTTGGTTCATGGTGTTTAAGTAGCTTTCGTTCATGGGAAAAATCAACAAATTTCTGGTCTGTTTCATTTTTAGAAAAATTTTTTAAATACTTACGTTTCAGCTATTTTTTTCGCTGCTTGAATCGACGCATAACCGAATTTTGATAGTTCGATGGCTTTCTTGATCGGCGCTCCAAAATTCGCCACATGATTTGCTGGCTCATTGTGTTCTAAGTAAAGACCTGAAATTTATGCCATCAGAATATTTATAATATTTAATAAATCACAGTGAAAGTGACCTACTAAATTTGATTATACATTTTTTTATTAGGAGTTTGGCTCGAATTTAATGTGAGATGAAAGTGTCCTAATTGTTTGAGACGATAAAATCTTTAAAATTGAGTTTATTGTTCCAAATTTGCTTAAAATGTATAAGTAAAAGTGTTTGAATAAGAAAAGTGGAAGCCCAAAGGCCATTTTCTCTCCATTGTACAAAAATGGGAAAAACAAAGTTCCGGAGAAGTTTTAATCGATACTTTTGTCAAACATCTGCTTGTTTACATAGTTTTTGATTTTTTACTAACCTGATTTATGCTCTCATAATATTACCGGAAATTTATTCAAGAGTTATGACATTAATATACTGATTTAATACATAATTAACAAAGACTTTGAAATGTCGAAATTATATTCCCTTTAAGAAAGTTGAAACTGATGTTTGATTTAATTTTCATTTTCAATTGCTAAAAGAGAAACTTCCTACATTAAACAATGGTGGAAAAAGAGAGTGTAACTGACTAATAATAGTTATGATTACACACAGCCTGATCAAGATGTAATATTGATACAAAGACAACGGACTTAGTGAGTTTTATTTTATTATTTCACCAAAAACTTTTTCTACATTAACTGTTATGTAAATGCACTGTAAAAATTAGTCAAGTGATCCGTGTTTGATTTTTACAAACGGATGCTCAAGCGGAAAACAAACGGTCAGTAAAATGACCCTTGTGTGACACTGTTTGAAGCATGACACAAGTCAAAATTCGCAGTCATGAATCATTCACATGTAATAAATTTTAATTTTTACGCAAAAAGCGCAAAACCTTTAATTCAAACATTACCATCATCTAAAGGTATTAATTCAAAATTTTTGATATTATCTATTTTGAATGCTTTAGAGAAAAATTTAGCAAATGCTTGGATTAAACGTCTGTCACAAGATTCATCAATTTCAGATGTCTTAAAAAACAATTATTTGAAACTTTTGATATATTTCCTTCAAATGAAAAAATTAGACGGTCCGTTTCTACAACATCCTAATCAGTTCCAAGTTTTAGAAGAACTACCACAGAATCAGAATGTTTGTAAGTTTTAATTTTTAATTTTTACTAAACAGTGTTTTTATAGCTCTTTGAAATAACTAAAGGATTAGAAATAAATAAAAAGAAAGCTTATTTTCCTGATATTCCGGGTGACTTAAGTATGTAAATGATTTATAGAAATACAAATTTTTATTCTTATTATCATAACCATTGTGAAAGTTGAGTTCAAACAAAAAGGTTGCGAATCAATTATGTGAAAAAAATTAGATATTATGTTTGTAGGCACAGAAAACCAAAAAGAAATGGAATCTATAATCGGAAACGGAAGTAAGAAAGTAATGTTCGAGGTGTCTCCCACTGTGCATAAAACAAAAGGAAAACCAAATAATATATGAAAATGCACTTACCCATTTTGTACCATTTTGGTTCTTTAACTTCCAGTAAATCTTGCATAGCTTTAAGCCCAAACTCCACCGCATCTTCCAACTCTCTTTTCTTAACTTCATCCTTTTTAGTTTCTCTTCCCTGAAGATCCTTTTTACCTTCAACCGTGAAATTCCTCAAATTTCCACTTTTGTCTTCATGTTTCGTCAAGTTAATGTCCGTTAGTCGATTAAAGTCCGCAAGTGTAATCGTCGTCGTCAGTACAACCACCATCGTCCATTCTGAAATACTGTAAAAAATTCGAAAAACTGAATAAAACACCGAACGCAACAAAAAAAAAATTCGAATTTGTACCTCATCTTTATCACGTTACATGTGATGGTAGAAGTTAAAAACTGAACAGCCAAGTCCAGGTTCTCAAGATGTTGTATGAAGATTACAGTTATAATTGTTAATTTGTATACCTTCAGGTCGTTTTGATCTTTTTTGCCAAAGCTGTTTTTCGGACTTGTCACGAATGTTAGTGCTTCTGTCGCAATAATTTTGTCTTTGTTGGATCATAAATAATTTTTTAGAACTAGTTTTGATAGAAGACGGTAAATTTTTTATTAGAAGAGAATATTGAGAGCTTTTTCGCAGAAATTCTAATGGGAGAAAATTGAACGGTTTGCTAAGTGCTTAATGGACATCCTGTAATGGCATGATGATTCTCATCTCTGAGTTCGTTTGTATCAGAACTTTATAATTACCACTTGTAATTTTTCTCTTAATGTTATTAACTCCAATTAACAATAAATCAAAGTTGTAAAAATTCTGTTTACATTTAAATCCTGCTCAATAAAATTTATCTCGTTTTCGTTAAAGGTTACCATTTAATATGCAAAGTGAACGTAAACAAAAATGAACAGTCACTAATCTAAAATCAACGAAACATTCTCTCAACCCACTCATCGTAATTCTGCAATTTGGAAAAGAGAAAATCAGACCTAATTCTATCTAAATAGTTAAAAAAAATCAGTCGTGATGTTATGAAAGTCTACCGAACATCGTTGCATTTAGAAAGTTCAAGACTAACATTTTTACAAGGGTGTAATTTTAAGGTCAGTTTCACAAAATCAAGGTTAATATCTCAAGTGGACAAGTGCAAAGAAAGTTGTTTGACCCAACTAATAAACCAGAGAAAGCAAAATGAAAACGTACAATAACAATTAGAAATCGATAGAGAATCCAAAGAATGTTAATATTTCCATTGTGTAAATACTGTAAATATCATTAAGCTTCACCCTGTTAGTCACCTACTTACATTAAATTCGTTTATTTTCCTTCGCCGCCTTCTCCTCTTGTTTCAATCTGCTGATAGCTTGTACCGAGCCGAAGAGAACTTTGGCGGTGACTTGAATATTTCGCTGCTTATTGCCCTGCGGATGGTTCCTTTCAGTTATTCCTGCTGTTATTGGAGCAGGATAAGTGTTATTGTTGGCATCTCTCAACGTACATGACTTACAATTCTCAGGCATCTTTACTCTTCTGCAAACAAAATAACACATCCGTTCAATGATTGTATTTCCAATGATTTCAGGTTAAAAAAAGTGGACAATAACGGTAGAATTTTGCAATTTTTCTATTGGAATGTAGGGAATGAATTAGAATCGATTTACATAACTCTGTTAATGACGAAAGACGGTACTTACTTTTATCGGTAGTTAGTGTGTTGTAACTTGTTCGACTAACACGACACCAAACTTCATATCAACCAACGCCAAGACGAAATGTGTAACAGGGACAGGATAGCAAGTATTGGAGGTTGAGGCGGGTACTACCGACACACTGACTGAATGAACTGGTACCGCTCGTACGTCTAGTCTGCGATATTTCGTATATAGTCAGTCCATTCTTCGCTTTTTCTGTGCACTCTCTGTTTTCTGGACAGAGGTGAAAGGTTCAGGCGCAAGGTGCGTCACGTGTATGGTACCATCTGCTCCAATACTTTGCAACTTTGCACGATTTCTGGTTTTTCTTGTTTTGGGGAAAGAACAGGATGTATAAATGTGGGACAACAGCTGACTGTAGATTCTAACATCGATTGGTTCAATCTCATTAAAACCAAAGAAAATCAACAGAATACTGACCTACTTAAAATATTTGATGAAAGTGCACTACCAAAAATTCCGTATGCAAAAATTAAATGCTAATTATTTTGATTAGAATCCGATGCTGCAGATGGTCGACTTTGCGGACTGGAGATAAGTAGGTCATGGGGTTAGCCATCGTTGGGTCACTACTCCCACCATTTAATTGTACATTCAACTCTACTCTACATGTGAATAATGTGTTTATTCGACTTTTGCTACTAGTGCGGACACTTAGGGCGCCACTGACCAATGTAATTGGACTACTGGTTATGCTTCATGGATATATAGAGTCATACCAAAAAAGTACATTGAACGGATTACGGTTTTGGAACGACGAACCGTTCAAATGCATACTATTGTTGCTTTTTTATTGCGTACGATCAGTTTGTTATGCTGATGTTTCATTTTGGTACCGTGATATTACTCAAATTAGCAAATTTAATTACAAGGACCGTTTCGCTGAAAATATCTAACGTTTCAATTTAGTTTCATTGATAATTGGATACTAAAAGAGGTCATTTTTTGTTAGGAAAGTTCAATTTAATTCTCAATTACAGTGTAGCATGTCAACACGTTCTCAAATGAAAAGAAGAAAGATCTACAATTCGACTTAATTAGAGCTTAAACTAACGTCAGTTTTACAACTCGACATGATCAAATTTGAGAATTTGGTAACTTTTGTAACAAGATTTGAACTGAAAATTCTTTTTTTTTTAATATGAAAACTACAATAGATTTCAAACAAATTCAGAGTTTTTAAGAAACATTTATTTATAGTACCGTTCAGCTTTTGATATATCAAAAATCAACATCTCTGATAGTATGCCTCTGGTTTGGGATCAAAATTATAGTTTCAAATTGGAACTCAAAGAAAAACTTCACTTAAAAATAGGCTTTTCGATAGCTCTTCATTGAAAAGGATGCTGAGCCCAGCAATTATATGTGAAGCTTTACGACTTTTAGATGTCATCGGAGCCAACAAAGATAGCGTGTTTATACGTTTGGTCTAAAAGAAGAAGAAACTCCTCCTTTGCTTTAACTCAACTTTGAATAATTGATAAACTGAGATTCACGTTTAAAACTGCTTTGAATCTAAAGAATGGAAGAGAAATTTGTTTGTTTTTTTGCTTTTGGGGCGCTTAAACAGGTCTTTCCTTTGACAAAAAATAGTTGCTTTTGCTAGTTTTAAGCTAAGAACAGGATATTTTGTTACCTCAAAACAATTAATTTCCATAGTCATTGCTTTGGAAAGTCCATCCTTTTATCACATATTAAGCAATTAAAAATAAAATCCTTTTTTTGTGACAACAAAGAATTAGAGATAAGACTTTTTCGTTACTCTACTTAACCTGGAACTGTTCTTATAGGTTTAACGATTTCTTGTGGGTAGGAGTAATACAACGATTGGTTCCATAACTAACCAATGACTACTATGCCGAATTCAAATAATCATATTTATTATTTTTCGTATGCACTCTCAAAGGATTGAGAACCGTCAACTGCTATGTAGATTTAGCACTTAAAACATGAAGCTATTGTGTTATTATTAAAATAAAAATAATTATGATATATTCATTTGAATACAACCGCCGAAACCGAAATTTTCTCAAAACTACAAATTGTGATATTTTTTCTTATTTTCATGAAATATTTATATATTTTGAAATAGTTTTTTGTACTTTTATAATGCAAAACCTGAGATAGTAAACCCCGCAAAAAAATTCGACCTATCTTCTACAGGATGTTTCAAATTACATTTGAAAATTGACTTGGAAATGTCAAAATTCGAAATTTTCAAATGGAAACCCCTATTTATTTTTTCATATTTGTATTTAGCTTGAAAAATGAAGATATTTTTGTATAAGGTTTTGTATACTTTGATTTCATGGTTTTTTATATATTTGAGAAAAACTGTTATCTACTTAGGAAAATGTCATACTAAGATAAAACACCCAAATTCAGATAATAACATTTCCGTAATTCAAAGTGTACTGGAATAAAAAGTCAAATATAGTGTTGAAATTAGGCAAAAGTCGGGTTTTTCATAAAAAAAATATAAAGAAATAAATTTTTTAAGAATTTTGATATGAAACAATTAGTCAGTTTTAATCAGAAATTATTTCTTTCTCTGAAAATCAACATTCATAAACGTTCGTGTATTATTATATAAAATCTAACGTGAATTCCTTAAGGTGTTTGAATTTGGGTGTTTTACCTTAATTTTACTCAGAATAGTCCCTTAGTCTTTTAAGCTTTAAAGAGTTGTCAAAAATCTTAGAGCTCGTTAATTATTTTGTCAAAAATTATCTGAGTTTATTTCTTGAGAGTATAACCGACTTCTGTCCTGGAGAAAAAAGTTTTCCTTAAATAAATAAGAAACGATTAGATTTAGATATACGCCATTTTTTAAATAAAATTGCAATAGAAAAATTGGCGATACAAAAGTGACCTAAAGTTTTTTGTAGAATCTAAAAATCTAAAAAAAAATCTATTTAAAATAAAAAAGTTGATGTCTACTTCCGGTATACAGGATAAGTTTTTTAAAAGTATATTTTTATTTTATATCAAAAAGTAATAATAATGCAAAAATCAATTAAATTCAATCATTTGGTAATATACATCTTGGGGCAGTGTTGCCACATAATGTATTGGTATTGTTCGATATTCTCTTCTTCTTACTTCCAACTCTTTTGACAAAAATTGCGTTTTTCTAGAAGTGTTAATATTTGATAAAAAATAATATACTTATGTTAGATCAAATCGCACCGTTCGTAGTGATTTTTTGTTATCATTTTCATTCAATGTTGATTAAAATCTACAGCGAAAAACAACGTCAATGACTATTCTCAATAACTTGTCTACAACCATTTACTAAATCGTTGCCAAAACAGAAATGAGTAAAATGAGAATGAAATTCTATCGAATTCTACTTCCAAAAATTAACGAATAATTTTGTCAATACATTTTGTGATATTATTAAATTTTTCAAAATAATAAAAAAATTCTACAAACGGTGCGTTTTGATCTGATATTAATTCATTTTGTTAAAGAGTGAGATGGTAAGTGGGTATCGACCGTATTATCCAACAATACCAATACATTGTGTTGCAACATTGGCATAAGATGTACATATATACGTACGTACATACATTACCAAATGAATAAATTTAACTATTTTGTGAAGATATTTGAAAAAAAAATAATTTTTTCACGCAAAACAATATTTCATTAATGTTTCTTTCAGAATGTCATAAAAAATAATAATTTTTTTAAATAATTTAATATCAATTAATCAAAAAAAATAATCAAAAAATTCTTAAAAATTCACATGCATTGAAGAAAAATATGTTTATAATAACAAAAGTTGGTTTATGTATTACTATTACTTTTTGATATAAAATGAAAATATACTTTTAAAAAAGTCATTCTGTGTAGAGCTTATCAAAAAAACTTTGTTGCCAAATTTTTAATAATATTATATAAGTATTTTTTAACTAAATAGACGCCCACCATTCTGGGACACCCAGTATAACTTAATTAGATTTTAATGATATTCAATATATTCTAATTATTTTTAATGTTTTAGAAGTCTAATGTTTCCTTAATAATAAAAAAGAATTTTTTTCAGTACAGTTTATTATCTCAATTACCACAATACATTTTTAAAATTACAATGTTTAATTGAAGTATTTTAGCTAATATTATTTTTGTATAAATAAAATGAAACTTTGAACATTTGCAACCAACAGTTCGACTTGACATGATCCCAGAAAAAAAATGAGCATCAAGTGTATGAGAAAAATCAAGTCAAATCCTTTCGACAATAGTGAGTCAAGTTTAGAAATAAGTCTAGCTAAATAACGATTATTAAGTACATTTTTAATCTAAGAAGTGATATTTTCTTTGGTGAGTTTATTACTGAACGCACTTTGATTAATAGATGTCATACATATCGTTAGTTAAACCTATACTAATTTAAATATTTAACTTTGATTATCATATAATATATAGTTTAACTACGGCTATGATTACTTCATTAAGTGATAATATTTTAAAACCACGCTAAAGCGTGTTGTAAATTTTTAATCTAATTATTTTTAACTTTAACAATCATTAAAACTATCCATTTAAACATTGAAAAATTCCCTCGCTTTATAAAGCGCTATTACGGGAAGACATCGGGGAACCGAAACAAGCCACAAGCTTCTTAAAGTTAAATGTTGAGTCATAGTCGAGATTATAAGTCTTGACAGTCATCTATCTCTCTTAATGTTTAATCGAACTTTTTTTTTATCTCATATTTTGGTTTTAAAAAATGGTGACCAATATGAACGCTAATTTGATCGTCTATATTGGTCACATGACACGTCGTTTTAAACGCGACTGTTGTCGCTAGATTTAAAAGTCATTTTATTTTACACTGTCAGACTGTTATCAAAATTGAAATAAATTCTAACAACGTACGGATGGCAGTGGTGTCGAAGAGATCGCAAAGATGGTAAACGGAAGTTGCTCTTAATCGTAGTCGGCTTCGACACATGTACGCGTTAATTTGTTTCAAATTTGAAAGAGGAAGTGGTAAGGGAATGTGTCGATTTTGTTGGTCACAATCTGTCAAAGATTTCGTATTGACTAGACTAAATCCTAGACATACATTTTTAAAATTAAGTTAACAACACAAAAAAATAGAAATAACAATGTCAGACTTGAACTTAAAATAATTTGGTTTCGTTTGTAAAAAAATTGATTGTTTACTCTTTTTGTTTAACTCCGTTTTTCCGAATGGAAAAGTGGATTGAAAAATCCAATACACTTAGTCGTACATAAAAGTGTGAGTATGTTTTAAACTACATAACAATAATGTTAACAATTCGCCAATGGCGACCACATTCACAAACTTGACGACGTTTCGATCTTGGAAATTTGAAAAGTGTAGAACAGTGTAGTTATTCCATCTAACATCAAACTGTTGAAATTAAGGTAGACGAACAGAAGAAATGGGAAAATCAATATGAAGAAACTAAGAAGCAACTGCATGAAATTCTACATGATGACGCATTTGCCTTTTTCCGCCCATGGATTGTTCTTTTTATCAGGAGCGTGGATAAGTGGATCGTTCTTCTCATTTTCTTCAACGTACTCTCGCATTCTGAAAACACAAAATTACAATTATTCTCTCAAATAAAACTTTTCAGAAAATCCGATTTTAATAATGTTCTTTAAAAGCAATCAATCATTTATTGAACCGAATTCAATCCCATTCGCTAATTTAATTAAAAAACTGTCGGTTCCATTTTTATGCTCTGTAAACAGCGTCTCAAACTTCAAGGTTTTGTCGGGGAACAACAACGAAATCAATAAATGCATTAAAAGAGAAATACAAACATAGATCAAAATAAGAATCCAATCAAATCTAATTAATCTAAAATTCAGTTTTGTTCTTGTTATATTATTAAACGCCAGTTATAAATTCCTGTAATGCAGACAGTCTGACGCTGAAAACTGTTTAATCTCAAACTTAAAACATCTCCACTGATTATTTGGACTTAATCTTCATTGGTTCATTATCAACCACAACTAAATATCGGACTTGATAAAGACAGTGGAACAAATAGTTTTACATCTAGTGTAAGTATCGATTTGCCACTTCAACAAACAATTTCTTTGAATTACTCAAAAGTTAAAAAAAAATCACTCAATAGAAAATTATCTATTTTGCAGTTCAGTTTAATAATTATCTCTAAAATCATTTATAATGAACTAAAATAACTGTTCAAGCTGATGACATAAATTCAGAGGCGCCATTCAAATTAGTTATTTAATAAAAATGAACATAAAGAGTCACAAAATAATTCCGAAAATGAGATTGTTATTACTCGGGCTTTTATGTGCTGAAAAAAAAATCCCAATTATAATACGCAAAGTTGTTATAAACTCAGTTTCGATGCTTTCGTACATGATTCGAATTCAACTCAGAGTTTGCTGTTTGTTGGCATCTGATGCGGATGGAAATGCGAAGCTCAAGAATCGATACTTATTTAAAATGTAATGAACACGTTTCGGAGTTTGAAAGATCTTTAATACCTCACTTTAGTTTTATGGAATAAGGTCTTACGAGTATAAGAAAAGAATACGTTTTCTGTTTGCCAATTCAAATGCAAAAATTTCAAATAAATACTAATAGTTAATTATAAGCTATCAAGTTTTTGTAAGAACAGGTGAAATGTAATTTATTTTGACCTTTAAATAATAAATTGAGATATATGTATCACGTGAATTATTCATAAAAGTGTAGGTATTTTATGCATAAAATCGCCGTAGGTGGATTTACTTGCTTGTTTTTTCAGAAAAGATAATCCTACAAAAAGAGTTATGAAGCATAATGGATATACTGTGAGTTGAACGAAATCCTCCTTACGCTTTTAGAAATAATGATTTATTAATTTTATTTGAAATGATATTTAAAAATTTCAAAATTAGCTATTTCTAAGAGATCATAAAATCTGTTTAACTTATCTTAAGCAAGTTGAAAGTTTTTTGGACCTTGACCTGCTTATAAATGAGTATACCATAGATTATTTTTTAACAAGTAAACATTTACCTTGTTTTGTTGTCTTAGCTATTATGACTTTCAGTTTCAATTTCCAGAATTTTCTAAATAGCAAACTAATCTAATTTTCTGTATTATTCCATTCAGTAGAACTAAATATCTATTCGGCAAATGATAAGAGCCAATTCTCCCACATTATCAATATTTAAACATCTGACTAATGAATGTTTATAAACAAACCACAAATGCAAAATTGATTAATGAAATGTTTTATTCAATCGAAAGTACAAACCAGGTGGTACAATTTTTAATAAAAAAATGCGATTTAAAAGTAAATTTGTAATTTCAGTCACAAAATAGAACTATTCATAGAAATACATTGTTGAGAAATGTCAATAAAAGTCTTTAGAATGGATGTCGCAAACACTGAGAAGGCGCGTATGAAAGTAATGACTAAAAAATGCTTAGTTAATGATAGTTTAGCACACATGTGTTCCAGAAATAATGGCATAGTAAGGAACAGTTTCATATTAGTTTTCAAGACACTCAAAAGTAAAATGACATTAGACCTACGACCTTTCAAACTGTTCTTACGTGTCTTAAATGCTAAGATGAATAAAATTCTTTCGCGTCCGAAAATATTGTTTCAGGCACAAGCCACTAAAAAAAAAACAGAATTCATAAGTAGCAGTATCTTCTTTCATCTTGATATTAAAACTAAAAAATTCAATAAACTGGAGCTTGTATTATGATAAAAACTGATATTGAATCCATGCATGTACTGTTCTTTACACGGATACACAATGCTGCAGAAACAGAGCGCTCTAGTTAATTGCGTTTGGTGGTGATGTCTGTTTGGAGATGTGCCAGAACGAAGCACGAGGTGGAAAGAAAATTTACTGTAAAGATACGTGCCTGTACATACATACTGCAACTGCTTCAAAGATTTTCAACTCAACTACTATGCCATTATCAGTTGGAGGAAAGTTTACGGGCTGACATGCTATCGCCAAAATCTCTACTTTAACAAATAGGGAGGAGAACGAAAAGGGTGGACTGTTTTGCCAAAAAGGGTTAGATAGAATGGAGTGATGTATAATGGAGTCGAACTTTGCAAAGAAAATTTATCATCAAAAACACCTAAAAATGATAAAAAAAATATTCTTTTAGAATTAATTTATGTGTATATTATTTATACATTTTTACAGAAAAAGAGAAAATAATTTGTTTGTGGTAAGTACCTAGAATATTCAGATGATGAACAAAGTGAATACATAATGATATTAAAATGTGATTAAATTTCCCGCAAATCCTGAAAAAATTAAAACTTCCATTCAAAATACATTAGCTTCCAGCAGAAATACAATTTTGTCAGGAATATAGGCTAATAAAGACTGGAACATTAATTACTGAAATGTCTACAGAAAAATTTCCGGAATTTGGGAATTTTCACGCTACTGTTGTTATTGTTATGTTTGACATGTAATCGCTGAAAATTTCATCATGTAATATAATAAATTCCTTTCATAATTATAAAACCAGAAATAATAATTAGCATACCAGATCATTTTGATGAAATACAAAATTCTGTGCTGAAATGTTCAACAAACTTTTAATTAACTTACGAAACGCAGTAACTTTTATAAAGGAATTTTATTTGTGTTTTAAAACAAAGCTTTCAATTGGTATATTATAGCTTATTTGGAAATGTATGAATGTTGTTTTATAATGGAAAAGCTTACATCCACCAGAAAGCCTGCATCACTAACGTAAATTTTTTATTGGATTTTACAAGAAACATAAAGCAAGAAAAATGCTTGTTTTCTCTTTTCTGCTCTAAACGACCCAGTCGTATGTTTTCTAAAGATATGGAAATGCAAATTTTTATTTCATTGGAAGGTTTTATAACATCCTTAAATAAGAAGAATTCATCACTTGGAAAATTCTGTAGTTTTATATTTCTTGCTGAAGCTGCAATTCATTATACTGATAGAATTCATTTTTGTTTTATTTCTCGATTTCAAAAGAACGATATAAAAAAAAATCTGAATTTGTTTTGTAATATCCAATTCTGCTACCTTCTTAATAGCTAACAGTTTAGTTCTATTTGCTTTCCAGCTCCCGTAATAAGAATCTTCTATCCTTGTCTTTGTGCAAATAAGCGCTGATATTATCCTTGAGAAGGAGACATAAGGCTACCAAGAAAGTAAATAAAATCAACGTCCCCTCAACATATTAGAGATTTATGGATTATAAAGTCTCCATTTTGCGGAAATTGGCTATGTTTGCTTCCAACTTAACTCCTCTGTAATTATTCAAACGCGATTAAAATTCGACATGTTTTAACTCATCAGGATATTGGCATGCCAGTTTGATGCCCCAATTAATCCCAATCGACACCAGTTCTCTATTAAATAAAAAAAAAAACTAATCCACTATACATATCTATAGTTGAATGGCGCTTGGCTTTATGCCAAAACCAATTTTTTTTATTCGATCTTTCACTTTTTGACCTCGCTACAAAATTCTGTCTTTGCATTACTATCAATTACAAAAGTTAAATTAATGTTTACACGGGTTGGCGAGGAACTGAACAAATGGTAAGTTAGTAATGACTTTTAGAAGTTAATAAATCCATAAATTTTTAATAACTTCAAGTTAATCAACTTTGACTTGGCAAATTAGATTGTCGATGTGGTTCTGGGATTAAAAGACTTTGGAAACCATTGAAAGATCTTCCTCAAGTTCGTTTGTGTTCGAAGAAAATAAAAATGTCAAGAAAAAGCTTGTTCTTTTTTAGCAGTGATTATTTGCTCATTAGGAAAACAATTTAATGGCTATTATATTAAGAATCTGAATCAAATGAAATGTTCCTCGAAGTAACAATTCAATAATCTTTTGTTTTTGCTGATAAAAACATCAAGTTTTTGTGAGAATTAGAAAGTTATAATAAGGAGTAATCAAGTTGTCATTTTGATGAACATTCTATTTGAACACATATTTATGGTCCACTGGGTATGAGACATTCGCCGTCTTCATATCATCTTACAAAGTTAAATCAAGTGTTGAGAAACAAAATACGTCCAATTTTCATCTAATAATTGAAAATTGATTATTTCACTAGAATGATATTTTAAACACAAACAAGTAATTTATCATATCTTTATGGTAAAATCTCTTGGGTGTTATTAAAATAGGTAGTAAATTACAGGTAAACTTGGTTCAGTAGGCTGTGAATAAATCAAAGTGACATTAATGACATTACGATATGAAATAATAACAAATGTCAATCAACGCCAACTCGAGCTCGTTTTAACTTCATTCACTATTGATATTCCACTAAAGTCAAGACAGACATGACAACTTTCAGGTCAATAGACATGTTCTAACTTCTCAACTCTCATTTATCATACATGTCCTAACTTCTAATTGCCAAAGTCCACGCACATATATGCGATTAATATCGATCAAACAGTTTTACTGTGTGAAAATAATGTCAATAAAGCCGCTTTATAACACGCTCTTTCCCAAGTGCATAATTTGATTATCGTGATCGAACTGTGTCAAAAGAAAAAAAATTATACCCGTCTTGAGTCAATATGATACAATAGGGAAAACGGAAACCGCTTAGGTAATATAAATTTATGGCTCTACATTACTCACGTAAATATTTTAAAAGCAGAATGAAATAAAACGTTCTCTATCTCAATAAAATGTCGACTTTACTTATCAATCATTTCAAAATTCAGATTTTGTTTTATCCCATGGGAGTAATCTCGAAAGTTGATAAATAATTCATAAATGGGAGAAATTTTTATAGCGTTTTGATTAATACCGGAAATCAATAAACTGATAAATGTTATTAATTAATCGCAATAAAAGAAATTTTCGTCGATAATGTCAACAGCGGAAGTTATATGTTTTTCCCATACCGAGGATTTTTACATCCATCATAAATATTTTGCAAGCATGTTATGCTGCAGAATGATCGGATAAAAGTATTGAAAATCAATACAAAAGGGGGGTAGCTTCCAGACTATAAAGGGGTAAGAGATTTATACGAGAGCTGAAATGAGAAAATCATTAATTAACTTGACACTGAACACGCATTCTGGTGTTTGAAGAAAATTACAACAAAACGAAGAAAATAATTCAGTTAGACAATAAAATGGAGAAATTAATTGACAATAATTTTATTAACAAATGAAATATTTGGAGAAAAGTTTTAAAACTTGATTCTTTTGCTGAGATTTCTCAATGTAATAAAATGTGCTGTCACGCCATTACCGATAACATTACTCAAGGATAATGAGTCTTGTAATGGCACAAATAAGGTAAAGACTCAACGTTTCTCATTTCTATCATTCTTATTTATTCTCTGACCTAACAAAAAGCTTCTATAATTGAATAAAAGTGGACAAAAGAGAGGACATTGTTAGTGTAGTTGAGATAAATTTTAATATAATGAACAGAAAAGCACAAATTGGTCATTTAAAATTCGGAGGAAAAGTACTAATGGCTTGTGCGAAAACAGTGAAATTGTTTGCCATTTATGACATCGGATAGATAATAGATTTAAATTTCCAACTCCAGTGAAATTAAGAATCGAAAAAAAACTTTTCTTAGAAAATAAGTGCGCAGTTAGACATAACTTTTAAATTTTTGGAGTACTTATTTAAAATATTCTATAAAGTTCGATAGGAAATTAAAAAAAAAATGCCATTTCAAGAGCCCATCAGTCAAGCCTTCCCGTGTAATATGTATTAATGTAATTTTACGGAGAATATTGACATAAATAAATATCTTTCATTTTACAGATAATTGTTTGTACGCTTCCTGCGGGTATGTACAGGTGTTCCATAATTATCATTATTATTTAACCATCACCTGTTTCCCGGTACCGAGCTATAAGTAAGACTGTGGTAATTCTCGAAGAATTCAAAGATGGTAGCTTTTTATCTTCAAAAGAAACAAACTGAAATTTTTAAAAAATTATTGTTCGGTTTTTTGATACACATGTTTTAGTTTATTTTGATAAAAATGGCAGATAAATTTTCATAGATTTTACATTTAAATTAAATCTGTTTTAATTTAAATTTAATTTATTTGCAAACTAAAATAAAATACAATTCACAAAGTTTTATACAGTCCAAAGCACGTTTAAATTAACTCAGCACTCAGCCTAGATTACCTCACAAAGAATATTTATAAAAACTCACTAATCAAAACTAATTTCATTAAGACAAAAACATAATCCAAGAAGACATTACAAGAGAAAAACAATAATACAGGCAGATGACAAGAACGCTAAAGATAAAATCCGATTGGTTGAAATCTCCAATAATTCAATCTAGACGTTGAATGGCTACGTGCGGTTAAACAAGGACTAAAGAAGACTTACAGAAATTTAATTACGTAGCATGGACGAAAAGTACAAGCTTGAAAAACCTTTCAAGTATTAAAGAGTAGGAAGAAAAACCGGTCACGTTTATTAAAAACTGGAAAATTGCTTTTGAAAATTTCCTCTCTTCTAATACTTCTCTAACTACAGAGTTTCAAAGTGAAAATCCAGTTGACGTATGTTACGTTAAGACCAGCGATTCATCTTCCAAATTATGTTTCAGCTGTTAGCGACAAGGCAGTCTTTCGATAAATCCTAAGCTTTAATCTTTCTAAAACGGCAATTTCTATATTACTTTGGTGGTATCAAATACATCTGGCGTCAAGAATTATAAATAACACATAGAAATGGTAAGAAAATTTAATGGTTTAGTTGAGTCTAAACAGTAGTAAAATACGACCCGAACCTTCTCTAATAAAAGAACGATTGAAGACCTGACGAAAGACATTTGCATGCAGTATCCTAATGAAATTGACAGACAATAAAAAACTTGCCCTCATACATTATTCAACAACTTTGCAAATTTTCTTAAGATAGCTTGAAGCAAAAATGTTTACATAAAAACAAATTGGATTTTAATGTTTGATAACGATGAGTTGGCAAGGGAAAAATGAGGATAAAGCCACAAAAGAATCATTATTAAACGCACAATTAATAAATGCTTAATGGTAGTGTTGTCTGAGGTGTAAAAAGCAGATAAAAACATGACCCTATTATGTATGTCAAAAATTAGAGTATATTTTGCTATTTTTGACTAAGTCTATACACTAAAACTGTGTGTACATTTGTAAGAGTTAATCTGTCTCTCTTCCGCCTCCCACGAAATCTCGCCTGAAACTTTATTAAACTCGGTATATCAGTGGTGTTTCGAAGTGAATTTAATTGGAATGACAGAATGACTCAAGTGGATGGGTTTATCCACCTGAATTGTTATTTGCACTTTTCGGTTGCCAACTGAGAGATAATAATTTATTAAGAAAAAGAAAAAACTAGCTGTCACTTTTATATTAAGTATTTTTTATGGAAATATTACGAAACATGAAATTGCGGTTGAACGCTCGGATTTATCCTAGACCGTGACGTAACATTTAATAAATAATGAAAATATCTAAAAATAGAAGCGTTTGTAAAATTGGTATCACTCTCTCGCGAGATAACTGCGAAAAAGTGTCATCTTAACCAAACTTTTCCATTTAATCGCGTTTCATTTAAATAATTGGGGTTATTTAAAAGTTAACCCAAATAAAAGTGTGGACAAGAAATCCCCTTAAAGTTAATTAGCGGAAACTTTCGGCTTAACCCTGTTGTGCAGACTTCATAAATATTCAATTAATCCGTTGGTTACAATAATTAAACAAAAGTTTAAGTTGAAAATGCAAACAAAAAAACATAGGGGATTTAATACAATAAATCGAAATTAAACTTTGGTAATTTCTGAAGCCACTATCCACAAAACACCTGTGGAACCGGCAAAAATCCACATAAAAGCTAACGGTTTAAGCGCTTTTGTCACTCACTTCGCACAAAAAAATTCAACACAAATTTAATAAATATAAATATTTTTATTTCGAAACACCTTCACTTCCGATTTTTTCGGAACAGTTAGTATAATAAAGTTGGCGGCATCGCGACGCTCGATATGTTCATCGGTGATTGTTTTCTTCGATAGAATATTCTTAGAATGTACGAATCGAACGGATTTGTCACATTAAAAGTTGGTGAGTACTTACGCTGCGATTGATTTCGACAGAGGCCAGCGTTCCATTGATGCTTGATATTTCATGTTCTCTATTTGCTTCTTGAGCGCGTCCTTATCCATGGCTGAGAGTGTACTGGCGTCCATCGGGTGCGGTTGAGAGCGCCGATCTTCACGCAGGCGTCGAAGAGTAGTTAACAGAGATGGTGGAAGATGGCAGTATAAGTGGGGTTTTCTTTAATTGAACTTGAGGACACAGCTACGAAGTGACTTTATGTTAATTAAAATTTGCACTACCTTTTTTGCAAGCTCTCAAACAGGATGTTGACATGGTTACTGAATTTATATAATTACAATATACTGCCTGATATCTGGGTCAATTGAAATTGTAAACTGTATTAATTAGTGAATTTAAATTTAGGCACGTGTCCAACGGCCAATCAAAAGCTTTCACAAAATTTACCGCTAGTAACAATTTAAAAAAATAAAAATAAGGTAGAAAAATTAGTATTCGTAATTAACTTTGTTGGATAGAAAAATGTTACTCTTTTATAAATTCCAACAGAAATTTCTTTTATCTAATGATCAAAATTTTTTTGAAATTAGACGGCAATTTTTTTTTTGTATTCCGTGGGATGTTTAACTATAATTGGCTTCTCAGCTGCTTCTGCACTACCTCTCCTTGATCTGTTATCTATCTATTTAATTAAATATGTTGCCAGATCAGTTATTAAAAATTAACTAACAGAAGCCATATAAAAAAAAAATATTTATTATAAGAATAAAGATAACAATTGGTGTCAGTCGCAATGATTCGATTGCAGAAACCGAAATTTCAATTTATGTATTTGTTTCAAGTAAATTAATAAAACATATAATTATCTGCACACAATACAAAACTTATAATAAACTTCACTAAGAATAATTCCCGTAGGCGAACAAATGAACGAATTCTATCACTTGTCGTTTCACTCTCGCATAAATTTAATTATCAGTGGAAATTAACAACTCGACTCAACAATAATAACATGTTGGTTAATTATTCAAAAGTACTTACACGTGACTTTTAAAATATTTACTATTCCTTCACCAAATGTTTATTCTCAACAATTATTCCACTCAAAGACATTTACAATAATAACACAAAATTAATAAATATGCTATTCTATGGTTGACAAACTAAAAACTAAAGCAAAGACATGTAAAGTATGACCAGGTATTTTTACTCAGCTTAGTTGTAAAAATGGGAAAGTAATTTTGATAACAGAGATAATACTAGAGATTTGTGATTACATCGATTTGTATTTATTTTTGTGTTAAATTTATTAATTGATAAGGGAAATTTGAAGAACTTTATTCAATTTTGAGCTATCAACAAAAACTTTACAAAAGAATCTGTATTGCAATAAACAATGTTTCTTTTCTTTACCAATTGCTATAATAATATATCACTATTCTGAAGAGTTGAAAAAGTCTAATTACTTACAAATTATTATATAAGTAGCCAAAAATCTACTCTATATTAAGTTCCTGAAACCTCTACTATGCTTCTGAATACATACAAATGCAGACATTTTTATGGTTTATGATAATCAAATACAGTTCTTGTAAGTAAATGAATTTACAGCTATTATTACAATCGCAGTTCGTATTGACTATTTATGACATGGTAATAGTCTAATAGGACATTGTTAATTACTTTATAATTATATAAGTATAGGCAACCAACTATACTTAGTAATGAAAATTACTCGTAAATTTTGGGAAATCTTTTATTTTCTTTTAATAGTATTTTTTTATTCATTGTGTATATGCGCATGCTTGAACTAGAAACTCCAACAACCAGAAATATTTAATATTAATAATAAAATGAATAACTTGTTTATGATTCGACATAACTGAACTACTTCCGCTTCAATAAAAACTTTCGAAATTTTCTATAATTGTAATATCAGCAGCGCTATTTCTACATGAATGAAATTAGAATCGATCGTGACCTCACACAACAATTGATTATATTTAAATCTTCTCGGTTCAAGGCACAAATGGTTATTTTAGAATAGGCGATTCAAGTTGAAGGCAAAGTGGAAAGTAAACAGAAGAAGAAATGGGAGAGGCGAGATCAAAAAGAGCGGACGTAAATAATCCATGGTTCAGATTTCGGGGTAATGTAAGGTGCTTTTTGTTGAATACTCGACATATGACTGATGTTGTGTGGAAAAAGGATTACAGGATATACAAAAAAGGATCAAGGTTGAAATGTTATCACAAGTAGGTAGATACGTTTTGGAATATGAAATGTCACACACTATTTTCTTTGGTATATAAGAGTAATTCTCTGTTTTGTTATGGAAACAATCATTAAATTGATTACAGGTACTTTTTTCCTATTCATTCGCCGGTAGTATTTGAATATAAAGGGTAAATTGGATTTTTACGTAATAAAACATTGACTTTTGCTAGACGATTTCACAAAATAATTATAGTTTAAAAGTATGTTTTTATTAAGAGGTAATAAACATATTAGATTTTTTTAGAAACTTATCGAAAACATACCAATAACTATTTAAATCATATTTACAAATTGACCTAGTTACAATTTTGTCTACAAATCTGATAATAATATAGCAACATTTCAAAGTGAATTATCAGTTTAATAAATCTAAAGCGGCAGACCTGTAAAAAAATTGTATCACACTTTTAAATACTTTTTGTATGGGCCCGAATCCTGCAGTCTTGAGCTGTTGATGAGCTTGAGCAATTAATTATCAAACTAGGGATTCAGTTGGAATATGTTTATTTTTTGAATAGTAAATTTATTGTATATAGAGTTTCGTAGAATCTGGACAAAAGCTTCATGCGAAATGAGTATAGAATTTTAGATTATTTTGATAACTATTTGTTGTTTTTCCGTTGAATTAATGAATTTAGTTTTGCATCAGTTTATAGAAAAATTTTTTTCTCTTTGACGTTTCGTCCACAGCTGCGGCAGACATCTTCAAACACGATAAGAAAGTAATCAAAGCTTTCAGCTGTTTATGGAAAAATGTGGACTGGGAATATTTGTTTGTGTCCCAACTTAATCAAAAATAATATAATAATAATAACTGTTTTTTTTTATTATAATCAAGATACATAAAGGCTATGGTACATTAACTCATACTCATAAAAACGCGGTCAAAATCGGTAGCGACCAAAATGCTTAAAATAAAATAGGGCAGATGGCGCTATGGTAGTCGAAGGACTTTCAGATACATTCGCAAGTTCTGCCAATGAAAAATCAAAAAAACAAAGTTCAAATTTTCAAAAAAATAAACCGAAAAATATCAATTCACTGATTCTTTTAGTGCCTCTGAAGAAAACTTAATACCTTCAAGTCTGTCTACCGCTCGCGCAAGTCCTCAGGTTCAGGTACTCCCAAATCTTGTTGGAAATGCAAAATAATCATGGAATAATTTATTGTGTAATATATAGTTGCCTGTATTAAATCTGTTCTATGTCTCAGCTATTTGATTCAGATTGTTTAATTTAGATCAAAATGTTTGGATTTTTTTGTATACAACATATCTTCGATACAGTCAAAATGTAATTAAATGTTCAGTTGTTTTAAAGCAAAATTTGCAAACAGTAAAATTGAAAACTCATGAAAAAAGTGTATTAGTTAATATAAAGATGATTTTCAATAATTTACCACAAAAGGCTGTACCTTGAATAATTTTTTTTGTTTAGCTGATGAATTCTTCAGGTTGAGGAATATTTTGTAAAACAGCCAAGCTTAAACTAAGTGTGGGACCTGCATTTAGTTTCAAGGTTGGCTTTGCAGCAGGAACCCCTCATTAATAAATTTCTTACCAAAATGAAATTTGCGTACGACATTCTTTTTTTCCGAAAGAAATTCTAATGACATAACTCCATTTTTAAACTGTTTTCGTTCTGTAATGTAATTTATTAAAAAATAATGAAGAACAGTATATTTCATTAAAAAAAAAAACAAGTAGGTTTACTGAAGAAACTTTAAAAATGTAATGGTAGGGGTTTAGTTTATCCGCAAATAACCCTCGACTTCACTTTTCCTAAATTGCACTGAAAGAGCAATTCAAAATAATTTAAAATTTTAATTTTGAAACCTGTCAAGCAATGACGTCAGTCTAGACAGTCTCTCGCCTATCTTAGCGTCATCTAGAATATTTTAAAAGAATTTCCGAAAAAATAAAAACCATGATCAACTGTATCAAATTCCGCTACGCGTCATTATGCCGTAACAAAACTTCATTTTTCATTGTTGATTTTGATTCCTCTAACCTAAAAAAAATTTGCCTTAACTAACGCCATCTTATTGAAAATTCACAAACTATAAAAATTTTGTTTCCATGGATTATTTAAAAATACTTAATTTGGTGGCAATTCATTTAAATTATCCAAAAAACTGTAAACCGAAAGAAAAATGAGTGCAAAGGAAATAGCTATTACCTAATTTCCAGTTACCCTTAGTATCATAGAAAAAGGTTGAAACCTTAATTTTTTTCTGAATAAACTTGTGGTATACTTTTGATTTTGTAAACCAGAATTTTGATATAGTACAGAGGATAAAAAATACATGTATTCTAGCCACTCTTGCATTCATAAACGTTATGGAAGAGGATTCTTAGTAGAATGCATTTTTCACTCGATTTTTCGTGGCTCTTTGAGAAATTCTTTCACCAGCCAAAATGTAGAAATTATACTTTTTTCATCAAGTTTTGGACTTGTGAGTTTTTTCTGTAACAAATATTCCAGAGCGGGATTGTCTCCAATATTTATCAAATTCACTTACGATAAAGTCAGAATTTCTAGAACTCTTAATATTCATCCCTCCATTAATCAGTAAGACCAATTTGTTCCTCTTTTTTCATAATAACAGATCTTAATGAGAATATGTACTCAAAATGAAATATTTTTTGACTTTGAAAATTCATTTTATAGTATTTTAATGCACTATTGTACTTCGTAGACTTAAATTTACCCACTAACATCTGTTTTATACGAATGGCGGCGAGTTATTACACCATATCTTATAGACATCTTGCTTATAATCTAAAATTTCAAACTTTTTTAAAGTTGTCATTTTGATTAACATTATTTCCACTCGCACTCTATTATTTCTGTTGCTAAATGTTTAATCTAAAAGACAAATGTGAGTGTATGAATGAAATGACGGAAGTGTTCAAAGACCACATAAATAAATAGAAGAAAGTTGCGGTATTTACATTAACTTTATAAAAATTATTTAACAATAAACTAATGAATAAATTTCTTATTATCTCTCTAATAATAAATTATAATAATTATTATTTCCTTAAGTAAATATTCATCATGAAAAATATTTAATGTTTTTTTTATTTAGTTTCGTCCAAGAAAGTCAGTTTTAATATATGACATGGAACTCTAAAGATGACACCTTAGAATATAAATATCAGTTTCATTTTAAAACATAAAGTGCTTTCCATCAATGTTGACAGCTATACTTTCTATCTTTTTTCTTGCCGTAAACCAATACATTTTGACAATTTAAGTCCAAGACATATTCCACCATTCGCATTTTTGCAAATGCTACTTTTTGTATCTTATATACAGTATAGTGAAAGTTGGCAGAGTGAAAGTGCATGCGTTAAAGGGTACCAACGTGTCGACGGTCGAAAATATCAATCCATTCATTCATGCACCCATCGTGGTACAAAATCCACCTGTTACCACACAGTCGAAATTTCCACCTGTTTTTATCTTTTTTTTTTTTTTTTATTTAAACTGGTTATCAAAAGATTTATTATTAGAGAGACTCGCTGACGCAACGAATCATAACATAACATTTCTGATTCGTATCTTTTTATTTTTCTCCATTTAAATTGTTGAATGGAGATTGGAATGATAACGTGATTTAAATATAAAAGGAATTGTACAATTGGGACATTTTCTGCACAATTAAATGAGCAATGCATTGTGTTCCACTATTTAAAACTATTTGTTAGTGAGCTTGTGAGTTTCTATTATTTTACACTTTTCGGTGTTAATTAAACTTAAGAATTTTTTTGTTGAATTTTTATTAAAAAAATATGAATACTCATTGTCATAACTTTGCATGACTCGTGCCTGAGAACTGCATTGTAAGCGATTTGTGGCCTAATTACTTCTTTAGAGCAGATTATTTACAGTTCATGGGTGAATTTTAACCTTGCTATTGTTTGAATAAAATCAACAATTGCGAAAAAAATTTTAGAAATCATTGTATTTTTGGAATATTATCAATTACTTATTGTCATTATTCTCTTTTTTCTTTATTTGTTATTAACTTTCTCTATTTTTTACGTGTCTTATGACCTTTCAAAAATTAAATTAACAGTTGGTTATTAAATATAAAAAAGGAAAAGATTAGAGATGAGAATCTTAGCATCTATCAATAACCTCTTCAATTATCTTCGAAAATTACTGTTATCACTCTCATCTCGATAACTTTCTCTCTTATTTATTTGACTTTTAGTACTAGTCTATTGCCTTTTTTGCGTCTTCTGTATTTTCAAATGCTCAGTAACCTTGAATCAATTTTCAGTTCCTGGAGAAGACTATAACTTACCTAAATCGAATCCTACACATTTTCTTAATTTTCGTCCAAAAATTGTATAAAGTGTTAAGCAATATTTGAGAATAAGTGACCTTCTAGCACGTTTTTTAATTTATTGTATTTTTTTAATCTCGCAATATTTTGGGAGACGGTTTCATAATAAAAAACTGGACTGGAGATAGTGTTTCAATAAATTTATAAATAAAGTAGTCTTTCAAACAATTTGAAGATTTATGTAATTTTGTAAAATCAAAATTTTTGTAGTTTCTAAATTGTAAATAAAGGTTTTTGTATTACGTAGTTCTTTTTAAATTATTCAAATCCATCAAACTAAAAAAGTAATACAGAATATTATAAATTTTTGAGCGTGGAATATAAATATTTTATACATTTGTTTTGTATTGTATATGTATACCCTATGCATTGCCTATTGTTATTTTTGGAGTAATAAACTTATTATTATTATTATTATTATTATTATTATTATTATTATTATTATTATTATTATTATTATTATTATTTTTATTATTATTACTTCCAGGTTTCCATAGTTAATTAAACAACAAAATAGATGGGTATTTTTTTACTGGATACTGCTTTTGCTGGAACAGACCGAGCGTATGTGACGCATGTAGTTTTTTCGATTCTTCTAAAGTTATCATTTGTGAATAAATATAAAGATTCTATCAGATCATTTGCCATGAAGGTCTGACTCAATATGTAAACGACTTCTTTTGTAAACGAGATTTGATCATACATATTACTTGGGTTGTTAATATGAATTTTTTTAAATTACATTTTACAGTTCGTTGTCAGCAGCACCGAATTAGTTTAGCTTCTAGAGTAGAAAAAGTGGAGACAGTTTTCATGCTTTTGTTGACATTCATAACCCAGATCTAAATTAATAACTTTCCATTGAATTCAATGTGCTATACTTTAATTCGGCAAAGTCGTACCATCAAAAAAGCACTAGTCTCTTCTTCACTGATCATGCATGCAACTTATATAACTGAAGATTATCTTCATCATCAATTTCGTAACGTTTTCCGTTAATTTCAGAAATTCTTCCAACCGATTTTTTAAATTACTAAATATCTTGTAAATGAAGCTCGTTACCACCTACTCAGCTCGTTTATATCAAAGCACTTATAAATCCAACCAAACTTAATGATGTCGCCGCAAGCACATTAAATATTTTACAATCCAGTTCTTGCATTTTCGCTTTCCAACTGTTTCATTTTTACTATTATTGACAGTAGATAGCACAAAAATTGCATTTTGAAAGACTGAATATTTTTGGTGCTACTTAAGCGTGTAGTGGAGAAAATTTTCGATTCTGAATTGACAAGGTGAACTAGAATGTTTTTTTTCTGTCGCATTCAAGGAAACCAACAAGTCTGCCATCTTGAGCCAAAATAGCTACTTCCTTTCAACAGATGTTAGTACCACTTCTAGGGCTAATGCAACCCTTCGGTATAAAACTAAGAAAAGAAAGGTACTGCAAGTACTAGGTAACAGTCCTTCGAATAAAACGAGACAAAGTTACATCTAAAGTGTGTCAAACAAAGACACCAATTCATAAACTTTCGAATTGAGTGTGCTATATGTTCATAGCGGAGAGAGACAGAAGTCGGCTGGTAAGAGGGGCAGACAAAGATGGGGGGCTGTTGGTAGGGGCCTTATCGAGCGAAATTCATACACTGTTTGAATTCATAGTGGCAGTTTAACACTGAAGACGGTCAGTATAGTGAAGAGTTGATGTTTACATGAGTGCAGTGAAGTGACTGGAGTTTAAAGTGACAGTGACATTTTTTTTTATTCACAATTTCCAACAATAAAAATGGTGAGTTTTATTTTTCGGTTTCGTAATAATCGAGCTTGTGACATTCGCCAAGTGGTATAATGCATATTGGAGGTTGAATAGAATTGATTTTTTACACCCCATTTTTCGCGGATACGCCACTGGAGCGGAAAAAATTATTGTTCAAATCAACCGGTAGTAGAGAAATAGTAATATAGATCAACAATTTTTAATTTTTTCAAGATTTCCATAAATCAAAAAGAATTATTTTTAACATTTATAATTTTATAATTTCACAGCAATTTATTACCAACGAGTGAAAATTTTTATACATTTTATAAAGTCATAAAAAATTGATTTGTACATGATCTAACACTCTTACATAATTGAGACCAAATATTATACAATTACACTCAGTGATAATAACATTTCGACCTGAATTTCTGCTTTGATCTTTTGTTAATGTCTTTTATTATTATTTCCTTATTTGAAATACAATTAAGTTAACAATAAACTAAAAGAAAAAAGAAATTAAAAGCTTCTTAATTCATTTTTTTGAATTTTTTAAAATTACTTTTTCATAATAAATTACATTTAATTTTTCACGGTTTATTATTTTAAAAGTGGCATTGCCCTGTTATCTTACATTGAACATCTCGAATTATAAAGTTAAAGAATTATTTCACTTTTCATACAAAAAGTGAATTTTCTTTGACTGAAGTAGGTGACCCATAAGCAAATCTAAGCAATTAATAACTTTAAAATTTATTATTGACAATTAGCGCTATATTAAGGTCAATTTTGAAAGTGTTTCCGATCGTTTGAAAATTTCGGCTGTTTTTTTATTTACATAAATGCCAAGCTTACCATAAAAAAATATAAGTAGGTGTTATTATCACACTGCGTGTATAATATACATATTTCTATTATATTTCCTGTATATTGTCGTACGTAACAAGGTAAACCTCTAGTTCTGTCCTCCGGCTTTTACTTTCTCATAATTGGAACAAAGTCTTGATACAGATTTGCGTTCGAGAAAATTCCAACAAAAGAAAATTTTCTACAAAATTTTAAGCCATTCTATGAGTGAATGCAGTTGACCTGAAACAGTGTGTATGTGATAAAAATTACTACTGGTCGTAGCCAACATCTTCTTAGTATGCATGATGACTTCAAGGTTGTATAGTGAAAATAAAACAGTTAGCAACACTTCCTAAAATAAGACATAACGGATACTTCGAAGGCTACTACTTGGACATTAAAACAATTAGACAACTTCAACCAAATGAGTCAGTTTTTGACATTTTCCATTTTGTCCACTCACTTATTATATAAATAGTCGATTTCGTAACGATTATTGATAATAATTAGAAAATCGCAAATATTATCAATTCTCTGTACTGCAAGAAGTGTTTGTTTAGCTTTCTCAACTTGTGAATGTATTATCTTCCCAAACTGTGAGACGGCAGTTATGTAAGTGTTTGGGATGCACTGGTTTAGAACAGGTGTTTCACACTCGATGCGCAAGTGTAACACTTTTGAATGGAAATTGTGCCAATGAATTGTTAAGACTAAAGAAATTGAATGTTTGGATTGCATTTTATGGTGTGGAGAATTGTTGTTGGTAAATTTGTATTTGTTTATGGCTTCTGTAAACGATGCCGAATGAATTATTGAATTGTTACAGCTGAAATGATGACTTGCTGAAGGTAAAGTAGGAGAAAATAGTTTTACAAAGTTAAAACTTTTTCTTTTAATATACAAAGATGTGATTGTTTCGTATGATTATAAATATCTTTTTTGTCTTTTAGTATAATGTTAAAATTTGCAAATGTTCAACTACCACTTGGGAACAGAAAACTGAATAGTATTAGTATTTAATAAGTCAACCATAAAAAAATACTAGCATTTGTTGCGTTACTTTGGTTTATTATTCTCGGTAAATAAACATTAAATGGTAATGGGAGAATAAAATAAATGAACTCTGATTATGCACCATGTGTACCATTCATTTCAGAAGAAATTTCTTTGAATGAAGATAATATTTTAATTGGAAACAATCTAAATAATAAAAATTTCAATAATGTCAAGTATTGTTGCTCGATTTAAACTAGTTTCAATCTTGTATATATTGAGCAGATTTAAACGTAATAATTTTGGAGAATGTGCGTAAACTAATAAATATAATTACTTGTATGCGGCAGAATCTTTTTTCCGTAGTTTTGGCAACGTAGGCAATGAGCAAACATTTATTAGTCGCTGAACCAATCACTGTATTATCCCTCGTTTAATGGCAGAGATTTCAGGTTGAGTCGAGTAACAAAAAAAAGTCTTATCTCTATAGTAGCAATAAATATTTCATTTTTAATTGGTTAAACTACGACAGAAGGGTAGATTTATTCAAATCAATGACTATCGAAACAAATTCAAATATTGTCAATGTTAATCAGTAATTAGTTGTTATGATTTGAGTGTTTGCCGTCTTACACTTTCTTATTTACAGATAAGTCGTGATGAGTACATTAAGCTATATTTGCTTTTAAACAATCTTACAGACGATTCAGGAATTACTTATCTAATCAACTTTATTTATTTGCAACTTTATTCTTATGATTTTAGACAAAAAGACAAATTTTTGATTGCTTAATTTATTTTTTAAAACATAGTATATCGATTTATGTGAAAAAATTATTGACAGTATAACAATAGATATTTACGTCATAAGCGTGGAAAGTAAAGGATATCGTGCGAGTGACAGTTTGGCGAACGAGGCGCAGGCCGAGTCAGAAAAACGAACGAGCACAGATAGTTACTTTCTAACAAGTTACACGACCTTACACCACTTTAGATGTTTAGAAATTTCTATCAAAAAATTCAATTTTTCAATAAACGTTAAAATATTAACGTCAATTATGTCATGAAGTCATCACGAGAAAACTGGACATTAAAGTTAGAAGAACTCATTCAAAGATTCTTAATAGTCATGAAAGATTGTAGTTTACTGGTGTTTACTCTCCTTTTTGAATATTAGAAATCATTGGGAATTCAACTGTGTGCAATGACATCTGACAGCCACATCACACTAGTGCGGATATATTTCACAGTTTTCTGACGTAGGCTTGTCTTATGATATTGACAATTTTCGGTAGAAGTCGTGTAAAAAACTGTTTATCTGCTTGATATGCTCATTATATTTTAATGCATCTTATAAATTCGTTTTTCTTTTGTTGATTCTTGGCATTTTCTAAAAAGAACTGGATCATTTGCTATTTGCTTATCTTCTATTTATTCGCTTCTTAAACTATATTATCGACAGGAATGAATATTTTATGTTAACAGCTTTTAATTAATTTTTATGATAGAAAATAAGGATATGTTTATTCATATTAGAACTTTATCATATTTAAGGAAGATTCTGTTTTGTAATCTCCGCAAACACTAAAATCACCTTTGCCAAAGAATCCAAGGTCTACAACCTAATAAATGCCATTCTTATTTATCCTTATCTCCATATTTACCAAATATTTTAAATCGCATTCATTCTACTTTTCGACTATTGTTACCACACCTAGTTGTTACCTTTTCCATTTTTATTTATTTTCTTAAATTGAAATGCATCACACATACACAGGTCAAGTTACACTAACATAAAAACCATCTTGTATATGTTATCGATTTTACATTACCACAGCTCATACAACTTTGAATCAGACAACAAATTACAAGTCAAAGAGAAAAAAATACAAATTTGCATTGAATACCAAACTGCCAACAAGTCAGAATGAAAGATGCACTTAAAATAATTAGTATCATCGCCAAGGTTGCTTTGAATTATTCATTTAAAGAAAAAAATGACATTTTACAGCGCTTTGTCATTAACAGTCCTTAACATTGTATGGTAATGATAAAATTTAAGGGTAAATATCACTTTCCTTGACATATTTTTTAATATAAATCGTTAGTATTATCTTTAGATCTTGATGGGCGGAAATTAGACTGTGAAATTAGAATTTAATAAAAATTTGAATCGACAATATAATTATCTAAAAATCTAAAAATAAATTATTTAATTAGTACTGTGGCATTTCCCTCAAGCGCTTTTACCCTTTTGTACCATATGTTAATTAATTAATTTTTCTGAAAGAAAGTAGAGAAACTGAGAGAATGTTGAGAAGAAAAAAATTAACATGAGAACTAGTAATAATACTTTAATTAGAATATAAAATTGGCGATTTTCATGTCTATAAGAAATTAGTTCATATAGATGAAACTCACTTCTTATTTGCCATTAATTAAAAATTATCACCGGAAATTTATAAAACAATTGCATAAAACATCTGACCGTCAGATAAGCATCCTAAAAATACTATAAAATCTAGAAAAGAAATCCTATTCATTAACCTTGACATTTAAAAATCGTAATTACGTAAAAGTTACTGCTTCTATTAATTAATTAATTCAAGTGTTTGCAGTTGAAGAACCGAAAAAGTAAAAGTATATTTAATTAAATCAAATAGATTTTTTGCGTAATTAGAATAGATGTTTCACATGATGTAACAGCCCTTTTTCAAACGACACAATAGTAATCACGTTGTGCATTTAAGCGTGCAATTGATTGGGCAAGAAAGCAACGTTTTGAAAAATTTTTGTACCATTATGGGTGAAAATGTCAGAATGAAGAGTTATGTATGGGTTAACGTGATGAGTACCTATCAGTTTTGCAAGAATAGAAAATGATGAAAGGGTCGGAATTACAAAAGAAATGATTTAATTCTGATCATTAATTTAATGACGATTTTATTGTGCAGTAATTTAAAATTATAAAAAAGTCTTTTATTTTTAAACTCACTACCTTTAAAATGACATTTCGCAACCGTTAACTGCCATAATGTTAGTGTCCATAATTTGGCAAAAAACACTGCCCGTTTTGACCGTTATAGAAATTATAAGACTTTACAATAATAAAATTTTCACATTGCCATTTCACCTAATCAAATGTCGAAAATACTGAAAGAATTAAAGGGGATCTTTATTTAAAAACCTTTTTTGACAACTATCAAATGAAAAACTGTCAGTGGACTTACTTAATATTTTTGGAAATTTTGCAAGTGTTTATTGTAGATGCAAAGTGGATTTTTTTAATAAAAAAGGTTTGCTTCAAAAAATATTGTTTTCTGACATTAGGTTTGAAAATTACTATTTTTTTTGTGAATTTATAATATACTTATCCACATTTTTCACCTTCTTTAAGATATAATTACTTAATTTACTTTAAGTAGTGTGATTAATTGAATTAAATGCTTTAGCAGAAATAATTACTCACTTTGTTATAATTGACGATCATAATGATAATTATTCTTATTATTATGCATTTATGTGATCATCAAAAAATTTAGAAGGTAATTACTGAAAACATGGCGCTTTTAGTTATATCGGAAGTAGACTTTAATTTTCCTTTGTCAAATGAAACTTTACCTATTTTATTACGTACAAGTGGAAATGTTTTTAAAATTCTGAATTTCCAAATGGAAATTTCTATTTGTTATTGTTATAAATGTGAGTTGTTTGTCGCCGTTTTTGACGTAATAAACCCAAATCAGTCAGATTTCTATGAGCGGATACCAAAAATACTTACTGGTGAGGTTTATCTACATCACGGAAAATCTGTTGTTTCAAAAGCCCATTCATTATTAATGTAGATTTAGTTAAGACAATTGACTGAAATGGCAACATGTTTTTTTATTTATAAAATTATCTATTTTTAACTTTTATTAATTTTATGGTTAAATAATTGAAATAATACTTCAATTTTTTGTTAAGAAATTTCCCAACTTTCTACGAAAAATTTATCGAAACATCATCAACTATCGACATCGCATTTCCTCTTACTTATTAAAACTATTGAAAAAACATGTAGTTTAGTAGTATATGTATAAACTCGTTCTTTCTCAATCCAAGGCAAAGCACTCCAGTTAGAAGGTAAACACCCATATAATTATGTCCACTCGACAACATTTCGCATTATCGATCAAGCATTAACTTTAGCAAAAATCTACGTTTTATTATAATTGAAGTGAAACTTTTCGTATGTTTTTCACGAAATCGCGAAAAGATTTAGTCGATTGACATCAACCTAGTAACCTGAAAATTTTCTGTTTCATTCGTGAAACTAAATGCAAGATAGTCGTGACTAGATTCTGCATTATATGATGTAGAGGAGAGTTATGCGAACTGGCACACAAACCACTATAACAATAAGAAAAAATCAAATGATGTTTCTACATTATCGTTTGATTTTGAATTGTAATAATAAATCAACTGCTATTTGTTTGGTTATTATGGTAAGGATATTTTCCGTGATCTTTAGGTTAATTGCAGTCTGTAATCGTTTGCTAAATGGCATCTTAAACGGAAATCACGCGTCATAAATGACAAGTCAATGATCTTTTAATATGATGATGATGAGGATATACAAAAAAGAAGAAAAAAGTTATATCATTTTATTAACATTCTTGATTGGTGATTAAACCAGGTGATAAGAAGTTTGAAGCGGATACTAATGGTGAATGTTGAAATAATTAATTAAATAATAATTAGGATATTGAAAAATAAAGGTTAGAAATTAAGATCTCCAGCAACGAATTTTTTATGTCGTTTTACTCTCAAATAATCAGAAATAAATTACTATTGCTCATTTTTACAATGATAAAAATTTGAATTTGGATGCTATCGTTGAATTAATTAAATAAAAATTCCAAACTTTAGAGTTTGTAGAGAAAAATCAAATAAAAAAATCTTTATCTAACGGCGGTTCTTGGACGCACGAGGGTTAGAGCCTTGCATTCATTAATAAAAATTCTTCTGAAATTGTCACTAAAGAATTTATAATAGTCAGTAAAGTAAATCTATCATTTGTCTGTTTTTCCTAATTTATTATATATACATATAATATTATATATTACAAATGGAAAGAAATTTTTTCTTTGACATAAGTTGTGCTGCCTTTTAGCGTCCTACTATATCAAAGTTTTAATAATGTATTGTTAGTTGCATAAAACTATACAAATTTTGTATTGTTTTTGCAAAATTTAAGTTATAGTTTTTTTGCGATTCTAAAAAATAATAATATACAGTGTGTCCATGTTTCGATGCTCACCATTGGTATCTCAGTTATCAGAAGAGATAGAGCAACGGTTAATGGGGAATGTTTTGCAGACTTCAATGCTCGAAATAAATCTCATTTTAAATTTATTCTCATTCTTCTCAATTTTGAAATATTTTGAATAAACTAAAATTTTTCCCAATTACTCTTTAAAACTTTTACATTGTTAGAGGAAAACCTCGATTCTTATTTGTTCCCGAGTTATTAGGGTTAACTCTCACTTTTTTTATGGGGGCCATATTAAATTTTTGATTACCTAGATAGTCTTTGAAAAAACTTTTCAATTATGTATAACAGTTCACAAAAATCTATTATTTCCACAAGAGATATTAACAAAAAATAAATTTAACACTGATCTAAATCAGTAGGCTATGAAATGTTAACGTCATAAAGCGTTATCGATTTATTGACGATAAATGAAATCTTTAAATTTTAGTTTTTTCGAAAAATCTTAAAAATGAAATGAGTCTGAATGAATTTGAAACAAGACTTATTTTGAGCATTAAATTCTGCTAAAGATTCTCCATTTCACCGATGCTCTATCTCTTCTAATAACCGAGATACCAATGGTGAGCATCTTCACTATGTAGTGACAATGAAAATATTTTTTATTATTCAAGTGCATACTCTCTTCGGTTATTGCCACATCAATAAATAATACAAAATAGTAAAGCTTCACTACTCAAATAAATCTACAAACAGCAATTTTTTTCGCTTTGTTCTATCAAAAACGATATTTTGCTTCTTTATTTAAAGACCCAAAGTATGTCTTTTCCTCCTAAGAGAGGTAAAATAGTCGAAAAGTCCCTAGGGAGCTAAAGTAATTAACATAACAATATACATAAAATATGAATCATTATACTGTAAATTGTATTTGAAATATAAATTAGGTACACCACTTATCATAAAAATCATTTATTTATTCAAAAAATTAATATGGGAAGATACAATTGCTCGTTGGCTTATGTGTCATACCCAAAACATCTTAAGATTTTTTATGTTTTAACTACGTTATTTAAGAGTATTTAAGATTTTTGTGAATTTGCTGAAACTGAGACTTGTTGTTCTTCGTGAATATATTTTACTTCTTCCATTATAACGCTAGCATTTTGCTTACAATTGAATTAGATACGTAACTCTTGAGGCATATTTAAAACAATAATTTTTAATTTAATACCTTCATCAATAGATACTCACGTCTGGAGCTTTTAATAAAAATTTTAGAGTTTCTGCCACTACTTCCGAAATTTTACTCATATTTTAATATTTTTCTTTCAAATTATGATAATATTCAATACTATTGAACCGTGTATATACTAGCCTGAATTTTATTATAATTAAAATTAATAATAATTTTAAAAATAATCAAACTGCTACATTCATGAACATTCTGTATAATCGCATGCTACTTTCAGTAGTTTGAATTAGGCTTCCGTCATTTCGGCCTTCACTTGATTCATAACTAATGGAAAAATAATTACAAATTATTAATTTTTTATCGTTTTTCTAATTCAAATGCTCACTGTAAAATTGTTAGTAATTAAAGTCATAAATATATCAAAACGCCATAAATTAAGCAATCTCTACTACAACCACTAATTAAAGATTTAACTGACTAACTTGCTTATATCTTCTTGCATCTAATCAATATCCGAAAATTTCACTTAACGTCAAGGTCGCTTTACATAATCATCAAACATTGTAAATTAGTACCGACATCAAAGAGAAAGGTTTTAGAAATTTTCCAAACTTTTTTCAAACATTCAAAAGCTTTTACGATTCAGCAAATTCTCAACATTTTTACTTAATCACTCTATATTTATTACTTAACAAGACATTTTGCGTACTTAAGTAACATGTGTGCACTTTCACTTAAAAGAAAAAATCAAATTTATCCGCACAAAAAGAATCTTTTCATTGCTAGTCTTAGTTTCTGTAGCAAATAGAGCAGAGAGGCAAAAGCAATGATCTACATACAGAAATAGAATTTTTAATCAGTTTCAAGGTCGACAGAGATTTTATTTTAAGTGATCAAGAGATAAAATTTTGTTAGACAATGATTCATGAATTATGTATTAAGTGAGAATTCTGTAAAATTAAACGTTTTATGGATTGTAATGGTCACTCTAGACTGCTTAGAGTTGGGCACACCCAATACCTGATTCATACCTAGTTTTGAATAATCGACATTATTTATGAGATAAAGTCAAATTTTTGAACAATCGATATCATTTGGATAGTGCCGTGCTATGTTCAGCAAGATTTAAAATTGTTTATTGAGAAAAATAAATAAATTTAGATTAGAAATAGCTTGTTTTAGGATGATTATAAATTTAAATTTCAAAAGCTCAAGCTAACAAATTTTATATTGTACCTATGATCTTAGATCTCATTTAACCAGCTTTGCAACAAATCCCTTTTAATTCAAAGCACAAATTGGAACTTTTAAGTGTTTAAAAAAAAGGTCCGGAATTCCGGATTCCGCTCCTTCAACCTCAATCTTTTAATCCGGCACATTGAAAGCTCCTTACTCCTACTTCATCCATATTTAATAGGACAATTAGTCCAACGAACGTAACAATAGTCCCCTGTAGCTACCTCAGAAGGTTAACAACTAAATCAAAGGTGCGGCTGAGTAGATCACTTACTCAACCGGACTAAAACATTGCTGAAATTATTAGCAACAGCGACCGGAAGTAATTTTTTTCACATCCTAATTTATCTCTATCTTAGCTTTTGTATTTAATATAACTTTCTACTATTTAGAACCGCGTGTGACTTACCTATCACAAATAATTACAATGTAAATTTCACTTGACTTTGACGTTTTTTCGTCACGAGAAAGTTTATTATGATTCATGCGATGAGTTTAATATTCAAGAAGGGTTTGATTGTGTAATGACAAGAAGAGAAATGAAAATTACATTTTGATGACTGGCTAAAGAGGAGTTTTTGCGAGGTGAAATTGATCGATTTTGATTAATCTCATTTGAAGTGAAAATTGATTTGCAGTGTTGATGAGTTTGAATGAAGCGTAAAAATATAATAATTTGATATCTTTTTAAGTATTATTTAATAGAAAAGTAATAGTGCAATTAAATAAAATGTTTATCATAATGACAAGCTCAACAGATTTCCAAATAGTTTTAATAGATAAAAATGAAACGATTTATTTATTTATAATTTTAGTGAATGAAGATTTGTTGGTTGAATGAAGAGTGAAAGGTTAACAGTTTAGTCAAAATCAGTAATTGCTTGCTTACTGGTTTCTTATCTTTGTCTTGATATTAGAAGTGAAAGGAAGTAGATAATAATCGATGATTAATAAATTCCTTGAATTTCAGATTCTATCTTTTTCTATTTAACGTTATTAATTATAGCAATTTCAAATTAGGAAGTAGTGACGAATTTTAGTTTGTTGTGGACAAATAAAAATGCGGAATTTCTTTTACAATAAATATTGATTTTCACTTTGATAGATAATAACATGATTAATGGTTTCAATTTAGATACATATTTAGACAAACTTACAATTTTCAAGTACTAATAGACTTTCTATTCCAAATAAGAAACAACTTTTTTGAATATGAATTGAGTATGAAGAAGTAAAATCAATAGAAGATTTTTATGTATTGTGCTTATAGGTATTGACACATGCGTTTCTATTCGTTAGAAAAAAAAACTACCACAATAGTTCTAATTTAAGTCAAACCATTATTGTTTTTTATAGACTTATGAAAATTATATTTTTTTTGTTTATTGATTGCTTAAAACTATGTCAGGCCTTCAGAAATACTTAATTGGATTGTAAATTTCATAAATTAACAATTTAATTAACACAACTTAAAGGAATTAGATATATTTCATTATTAATTTGGAAAAGTATAACCATACCCTGAAAGTTCAAATATGAATAGTAAATAAAAAAATGAATCTTGCAAGCTGCTTAAATTATCATCAAAACTACGCATAAAATAGTTTGGTGGTTTTCAAGTGTCAACATGTACTCCCCGTCATGCAAAAATAGCTATTCATATATCAAGGGAGCAAAGTGTAAAATCTCCTCCCGCGGCAAAGTTTGCGGCCCGGAGGGCTATATTTGTACAAGGGAGAAAATTGACTTTACTCCCATGATATATATGACTTTTGGCTTTTCTTATTTTTTAAAAGAGAAATTATTATTAATTTCAATTATAATAAAATTCAGGCTAGTATATACACGGTTCAATAGTATTGAATCTTCTTATAATTTGAAAGAGAAATATTAAATTATGAGTAAAATTTTGGAATTAATGGTAGAAATTCTCAAATTTTTATTAAAAGCTGCGGTATGAGGATCTATTGATGAAGGTATTGAAGTAAAAATTATTGTTTTAAATATGTCTCAAGAGTTACGTATCTAATTCAATTGTAAGCAAAATGCTAGCGTTATAATGGAAGAAGTAAAATATATTCACGAATAACAACAAGTCATCAGTTTCAACAAATTCACAAAAATCTTAAATACTCTTGAATAACGTAGTTAAAACATCAAAAATCTTAGATTAATAATTTGTAATTATTTTCCATTAGTTATGAATCAAGTGAAGGCTGATATGACGGAAGCCTAATTCAAACTACTGAAAGTAGCATGCGATTATACAGAATGTTCATGAATGTAGCAGTTTGATTATTTTTAATTATAATAAAATTCAGGCTAGTATATACACGGTTCAATAGTATTGAATCGATAATTTTGCAATTGCATAGTTTAAATTCTGTAAGTGAACTTCAAAAGCAAAAAGTTCAAGTTGACCCTCTTTCAAACTGTGAAACATAATTTCGTAACTAACTTCTAAAATTCTTTGTTTTTAGTACAGAAATTTCCAAATGAATTAATTAACTGAATTAATTTAACCAAAAAAAAGAATTTGTGTAAGTGTATTTTTAACGCACACGTGCGCTAAATAATTAACTTACAATTAATTTTCACTGATGTTTACAGCAATTTCAAGCAATTTTTTATTGTTTGTATTTTTTTGTTCTTTGCTAAAGAAATCCTCAAGGTTTGTTCTCTCACACATTATGTCATATGCATCATTATTAGCTCAGCTTGTTCTGTACACCTTGAAACAACATTTCTAATAACCGTTTGTCTATTTGTTTTTCCGCAATGCCAATCACCGCCTTCTCACACTATCAAATCCTTCTAATTGTAAATCTAAACATTCTTCAGAAGGTTATCCTTTTACCTTCTGATGTCGCAAATTATATTAGCGCTATAAAGTTCAACGACTTATTCTTCACATATCTACTTACAGTCTTTTTTTATTCCAGATACCACGACCTCGTTGTAAATTACGAGCAATTCTCTTCATTTGCTTGGTTGTATTTCTTCTAGTCCAAATTACATCAACTGAAAGAAGTAAGTCCAAAAATATTGTTGTGAGATAAAAATTAAAATTTTCTTATAGCGACACGACGACGTCTTCGACGGCCATTAAAATCGACATCACAAACAGTTTCTGTATCAAAAGATCAAGAAGTATCTTCAAGTGTTAACAGATTTCGATTAAGATCACGACCTAATCATCGCAAAACTGATAATGCTCTTACCACAACTTCTAAAAAAGACAAAGATGGGTACAAAGTTGTATGTTATTACACCAATTGGTCACAGTATCGAGTCAAAATTGGAAAATTCACTCCTGAGGATATCATTCCAGATTTGTGTACTCATATCATCTTTGCGTTCGGTTGGTTGAAAAAAGGAAAATTATCTTCATTTGAAAGCAATGATGAAACTAAAGACGGCAAAATTGGTCTTTATGAAAGAATACAAAAATTGAAAAAAGCTAATCCAAATTTGAAAACTTTATTAGCGATCGGTGGTTGGTCTTTTGGTACTCAGAAGTTCAAAGATATGGCATCGACAAGATATGCAAGACAAACATTTATCTTCAGTGCAATACCATTCTTAAGAGATAGAGGATTTGATGGGTTAGATATAGATTGGGAATATCCAAAAGGATCTGACGACAAAAAGAATTACGTCTTGTTATTGAAAGGTATAATATTGTTGTAAAATTTTTTAAATTATTTATTGTTTTATAGAACTCAGAGAAGCTTTCGAAGCTGAAGCTCAAGAAATTAAAAAACCGGCTTTATTATTAACAGCGGCAGTACCCGTAGGACCTGATAATATCAAAGGAGGTTATGATGTTCCAGCTGTTGCTTCTTATTTAGATTTTATTAATTTAATGGCTTACGATTTCCATGGTAAATGGGAAAGAGAGACGGGACATAATGCTCCTCTTTATTCACCAAGTAGTGACAGTCAGTACCAGAAACAACTGAATGTAGAGCATGCAGCAAACTTGTGGATGAAATTGGGAGCACCTAAAGAAAAATTAGTCATAGGAATGCCTACTTATGGGCGCTCTTTTACTTTATCTAACAAAGCAAAATTCGGAGTTCATGCTCCTGCTAGTGGAGGAGGAAAAGAAGGAACCTATACCAAAGAGTCAGGATTTTTAGCGTATTACGAGGTGAGAAAATAATTTCTCCTTGCGTTTGTACTAATTGATTTTTTGTAGATTTGTGAAATGCTGCACAATGGTGCTACCTATATATGGGACGATGAAATGAAAGTACCATATCTAGTACATGGAGATCAATGGGTTGGTTTCGACGATGAAAAGTCAATCCGAAACAAAATGAAATGGATCAAAGATAATGGATTTGCAGGTGCTATGGTATGGACTATCGATATGGACGATTTTACTGGTACAGTCTGTGGTGGTGAAGTAAAATTCCCATTGATTGGAGCTATGAGGTACTACTAACTCTCTATTTTTGTTTTCTAAATACTAATAATATTTTTAGAGAAGAACTTCGAGGCATTTCACGTGGTAAAAACGCTAAAGACGTTGACTGGCAAAAAATAGCTGGTGCTACTGAAATTGAAGCTGATGAAGATGCTATAGAAAAACCAGCAGCAATTAAAATATCTGTACAGGAAGTATTGAATCGTGTGAAGAAACCGAACAAGAAACTTCTTTTAAAAAATTCAGCTGTTAGCAAAAAAGGTAAGCCTGCGTTACGTAAGAATGTCAATAACACATGTATTTAAAAAAAATAAATAAGTGACGGGATATTCGATTACCGAGACGACAGCTTCGGGCTATTTTGCATATTATATAATAAGTAGGTTGAATGAATGAGAAGGCTGCAGGTTGAAACGTGACCACTTGATTCTTTCGCTACTGCAATGTTTAACATACAAAAGAAATGAAATCCAATTCTTTTTTAGTACGACCTCCACAAATCTTTTGCTACATGACCAGTTGGTCGTCAAAAAGACCAGGAGCTGGGAAATTCTATCCAGAAGATATCAATGCAAATCTTTGTACTCATATTATCTACGCTTTCGCTACACTCAAAGAACATAAATTAGCGGAAGCTAATGATAAAGATCCAGATATGTACGATCGAGTGGTAGCGTTGAGAGAAAAAAATCCAGATTTGAAAGTGCTTTTGGCTATTGGAGGATGGGCATTTGGTTCTACTCCATTTAAAGAACTCACTGGCAATTCCTTTAGGATGAATCAATTTGTATATGATGCTATCGAATTTTTGAGAGAATACCAATTTAATGGTTTAGATGTAGATTGGGAATATCCTCGAGGTGCTGATGATAGAGCCGCTTATGTCAATCTTCTCAAAGAATTGCGGATAGCTTTTGAGGGTGAAGCTAAGACGAGTGGACAACCGAGATTATTATTAACAGCAGCGGTACCAGCATCTTTTGAGGCTATAGCTGCTGGGTATGATGTTCCCGAAATATCCAAATACTTAGATTTTATAAATGTTATGACATACGACTTCCATGGACAGTGGGAAAGAACTGTTGGACATAATTCACCTTTATTCCCTCTAGAAAGCGCCACAAGTTATCAAAAGAAACTCACTGTGGTAAGTTAAACTAATTTTATTGTATGCTCTCTTGCTTATTTATTTTTTTAAGGACTATTCTGCAAGAGAATGGGTAAAACAAGGCGCTCCTAAAGAAAAACTGATGATAGGTATGCCCACTTATGGGCGTAGCTTTGAACTAGTCAATACCACTCAATTTGATATTGGTGCTCCTGCTAGTGGAGGTGGTACTCCTGGCAAATATACTTCGGAAGCTGGCTTTATGAGCTTTTATGAAATTTGTGACTTTTTGCACGAAGATAACACAACTTTGGTGTGGGATAATGAACAACAAGTACCATTTGCATATCGTGGAAACCAATGGGTTGGTTTTGATGACGAAAGAAGTCTCAAAACAAAGGTACTATTCTATTTTTTAGTGTACTTTTGCTAAATATCAATTTTAGATGGCATGGCTTAAGGAGGAAGGTTTTGGAGGTATAATGATTTGGTCTGTCGACATGGATGACTTCCGTGGCTCTTGCGGAAGTGGAAAATATCCATTAATCAATGCTATGCGTCAAGAACTTGAAGGTTATAAAGTCAAACTCGAATACGACGGACCTTACGAAACATCCATTTCTTCCGGGCAGTACACAACGAAAGATCGTAAGTGGAATAAAAAAAAACACACAAGTTTTCAAAATTGCAATGAAACTCTTTTAGCTAATGAAGTGACGTGTGACGAAGAGGACGGCCATATCAGTTACCACCCAGATAAAGCCGACTGTAGAATGTATTACATGTGTGAAGGCGAAAGAAAACATCATATGCCTTGCCCTTCCAACCTTGTTTTCAATCCAGATCAAAACGTTTGTGATTGGCCGGAAAATGTAGAAGGATGTATGCAACACACAGCAGCGCCACCCACTAAACGATAAGAATTAATTTAATTTTTTGTAAATAATTTTGGAGTGTAGATTCTTAGTAACAGGAAAATTGATTCATTTCTAAGTGATTACTGCCATCGACTGAAAAAAAAAACTTAAGAACTACTGCCATAAGAAAAGACAGTTATTTCTTTTACGCACATGAATATTGGAAATCCATTGTTTTTATCATTTATTTAATTATTTTACATATTTATAAATTATACGAAGTAGAGTGTAGTCAAAGACATACGTATTTTTATATGGTTTCCATTGTATAATATTTAAGATGAATTTGTAAATTTAAGTAATTGTAAATAAACAAATTAGTTATTATAGTTTTAATCCCAATTTTTTGCCTTCTGGACTTTGAAGGAAGAGATCTTCCCAAAACCTCATTCTTTCAAGAAAAGGTTTCTCTAAAGAAGAAAACTCCTTACCAATTTCCAAAAAATTCAGATTTGAACTGGAAACAGGTTTCCAAGTTGCTTTCAACGATAAATCTGGAGTTGGATTGCCAAATTTAGCGAAATTTGTCCATAGTTTTATCATTTTATTCAAACAAATTTCTTCTTCACTACCAGGTTTTATCTCTGGAGTAAATGCAGTTTTAAATAGATAACCAACGTCATCGAAATGAGCAACTCCTGAATATTTCAACAATCTAACTCAAGATAAATAAAATGTAAGACCTACGTACCAGGCGATTTAATCTGTAATAGATTTTTTAGCACATTCAATTGAGTTTCCATCGCCATTCGATATAAATATAAAGGACTTTTAGAAGTTTTGAACATGATTTTAGCCGCAAGATTCACTCCAAAAACTATCTGGGAGTCGGAAACAAGCTGAAGACAAAATTTTTAGTCAAAATTTTAAATCTGTAGTTGAATACGAACATCGTAAATTTTCGCGATTTGGTCTTCAATCTTACCATTACCAAAATAAAAACTTTTAATTTTCTGAGCTACAGCTTTTGATTCAGGGCTGTCTTTTTCATAACCAAAATACCAATGAACGTAATTTTCCATATTTGGAGTTTGGAACTGCTCTTTTTTACTTTCTGTAAGTTCGATAAACATTCCTTCTGATGTAGTATATCCTAGCATGTAAGGTACTTGAGTATAATTTCCAGACAATAAAATTTTTATAGGTTCTTCAGACAAGAATGGCTGTTTTGAATTTTTTTCTACAACAACACTATATGGTCTATGAAGACCGGCAGCTAAATTCTATAAAAGAAAGTAAGATTTATTGAAAAGTAATTGACTGAAGACAGACTTACATCAGAAATTGAATCCTGTATTTTCAGAATTTCTTCCGCCGATAACTTCATTAGAACATTGTAGATAGTTTTTTCATCATTACTTTCAAGTTTCAACACTTCAGCTATTGGTTTAATGCCTCCTGATGCTAAAACCCATGGGTTGAAAACAGCACCACTTTGAGCAATAGCTTTATGGAAAAGTCCTTTTGCCATGGGTGACATTGTAAGTAAATGAACTGAAGATCCACCAGCACTTTCTCCAAAAATGGTAACATTATTAGGATCACCACCAAATTTATTTACATTGTTTTTGACCCATTTTAGAGCCATCACCTGGTCTTTTAAACCAGCATTGCCAGAAATATCCAATGAAGGGTCGTCAAAACTGATAAATCCTGAATTGAAAATCACTTATAATGTGAATAAAAAATATTAGAATTACCAAGAAGGCCGACTCGATAATTTAAAGTTACAAGGACTACATCTTGTGTTAATAGAAACTCGGGACCGTAAAATTCTTCACTTCCAGATCCAAAAACAAATCCGCCGCCATGAATCCATACTAAAACTGGATTCAGTTTTGTATCCTTACCACTAGAAATCTAAATAGATGGTTTTACTACTTGAAAAAAAAATTTCTCTCTTACATTTTTTGTGAAAACATTCAAATATAAGCAATCTTCACTTCCAATAATTTGATTATTTTTGAAAAAATCTCTACAATAACTTCCCTCGCGTTCTTTTGTAGCGTCCCAAATTCCGTCCCATTTTTCAGGATCTTCAGGCGCCTAAAACTCTGTTTTATCAACAGTTGTTGATTCTTTAATTCCATACCTTGAATCTTAATGGACCTAAAGGCGGTTTTGCGTAAGGAATTCCTCGAAACTTGTAAAAATTTCCACCATTTAAGTCTTTCGCAATAGTACCACGAAGAGTACCTTGCGCGATTGTTACTTCAGGCTGTGTCATCTTAGAACTGATGTTTATGAAGCTGTTTATTTTGTTATGAAATAATTATCTTTTCAATTTCAGTAGATGTTGTACTGTACTGTTTGAGTGGCTAAAAATAGAACAAGATAACCAGCTGTTTATCTAATTTTATTTTATTTCAATTGTAATACAGTTTTATTTTTTGATGTGTTTTGTCGGCAAAAATTCCAAACAGCAATTTTCAATCAAATGTAAATAAAAAATTGCAATGACTTTAATGTTTAATGTTTCTTAGAAAAAAAATTTGCATTTTTGAAAATCAAATTTTAAAACCATATAAAAGTTTAAAGCTCGATAATATATACTTTTTTTATTAACACAAAAATAATAATATAAAAGATATTCACCGTCTAAAAACTTAATATAGAAAAAATAGTCCTTATTTCATTACAATCAAAATTGCCAATTTTATTCTGTATCATTTATTCGCCATCAGATAATGGCAGTTACTTGCCGAAATATCTATAATTGGATTGAATCTTTGATAGTGGAGGACTTGACCCTATTTTTTTATTGAAATAATTATTCTCAACAAAATACGTCGTAATTTCTTCTGCTACCTTCAAAAACTTTCAAAAATATTACAAAATCAAAAATTATTATTATCAATCGAGTAATTCACGTAACATTAAGTCTAATGTTCTATATGAAAGTTAATTTTACTTACGCTAGCTATTCAAGCAGCAATATTCTGTCAAAATGCACTATTATGCTTTGCTATTTTTTTACACAATCATAAAATCAGTCACTTGTTGTGAAAATTACACAGTATGGCCTTTTTCGATAGGAAGTATTGAAAAATATTTCCATTTCACAACAAACAAATTCGACTCAAATGCATCAAAGTCTGTCGAATCAATGTCTATAATTATGAAGATGGATAATAATACGAAATTGTGCAATAAAATGTTGTATCTTTCCGGCAATATCGAAGCGCTTTCATTAGAGGGTAACAAAATTACTGAAATCGAGCAACATTTTTTGAGAAATCAGACAATGAATATTATAAGTTTATATATAGAATATTGTAAGATTTCTAAAATTAGAACACACACTTTTGAAAATTTTGATGTGAAAACTATATCACTACAAAATAATGAAATTGAAGTGATAGAAAATAAAGCTTTCTTAGATCTGTTTAGTTTGGAAAAAATTGATTTAAGTAATAATAACATCAAATATTTGAATACACAAAGTTTTGTAAATTTACCAAATTTGAATTATTTTTCGCTTTCATTTAACAAAATTACAAGATTAGAGGAAGCATCGTTTGTTTTCTTAGAACAAAATGGATGTTATATTATTATATCAAACAACAGAATTAAATTTATTAGTGATGGAGTTTTCAATGGATCGTTGGCACAAAATATATATTTTATGATTCAGTTTAATTTTCTCAACTATTTTCCTTGGAAATTATTTGAGAATAATAAGTTTAAGCATGTTGACTTGAGTTTCAATCGAATTAGTTACGTAGAAAATAATTTTTTTGTGTCTAAATATATTGATATTGGCAGGTTAGATATTTCAGATAATTATCTATCTCAAACTTATATCGAAAAATTTTCTGCTTGGGCTTTACAAAATAATGTAATTTTAGATGTTGAAAGAAAAAGCAGATCTGTGAAAATTATAGCAAGTATTTTTGTACTTATGTTGTTAACAATTCCTATGTGCTTGTTTATACAAACGTAATTGAAGTATTGATGCTTTGTGCTTTATAGATGTAACACTTAAAATAAAAAAGTAGTACATTATTTTGATCTATGATTACCATCTTCTATGCATAACAGAGATAGTACAAGGTAACTTTGTAATATTTGTGTGTAAATTGATATTGTGTGATAAATAAAAATAAATTGTTTGAAAATTTCCAGTTTACCCTGATTGATGATTATCAATAGTAATCTGATAAGATAACACATAAGTGTTTTGCCATTTTTGAAGTGTAAAAGTATAAATATGAACACTTACAATATTTTTCTAATTTTAATTATTTGCCATGTAAGTTATTCTATGAAATAAAGCAATGTTATCATAAATGTTATACAGATTTCAGCATGGGCTGACGAGGCTTGTACTTCTGACGATGAATTTCAGGACTCTAATAGTATCACAAGCGGTTGGAGAAGTTTTATGGACAGATTGAATGAACTTACTTTTGATACAAAGTATTCCCTAAAATGTACAAAAGATCCTTCAAAGTATGTAAATATTGATTATAACTCTGATTCTATTTGGAATATAAGGTAAGAAAAAAAATTAAGATTTACGTTTTTAATCACACAGTTCTAGGTTTCAGATTTATAATGGAAGTGTAATTATTGGAACTACTATCAAAGAGTGTAATGAAAAAGCTTCGAAAGAAGGTGAATGTAATAGGAATGTCTTTGCACAGTGTATGATAGAAGCAAGAGCATATATGATCAATTTTTTTGTTTCAAGTTGGAATACTTTTATAAATGGAGAACTTGAGAAATTAGCCAACAATTGTTGACATGTAGCTATCTTGAATTTCTATAATTCAAATCAATTGTTTCCATGATAAATAGAAATAAATACAATGAGTTATCTATCTAACCATTCAAACTTGATGCAGTCTTAATTAAAATACATTCTTCTTTAAATTATCTACTTTAAACTCAATTCTAAAAATTTTCTTAATTGTTTTGCAATAAGCTATCTTTTGAAGAACTGAAATGACATTGAAACAAAATTAAAAAATAATCATTTGTTTTATATCTGCCTTATCAGCTTGATACAAAACACCGAAGTAGCGCGGCAATGATTTGGCGGGTTATTTGCTTACATTTGGGGCCGATTTACAGAAGCGTCATTAAGCTAATTGGAATCAAATTTGATCACGGGACTGAAACTGAACCAATCAAATTAATGATAATAATTAAATTAACGCCAGTTTGAACACAGTTTGTTATTTTAATCGCAACACCCTATATATTTTTACATTTTTGGATTCCTTGTTCAATTTAAGCATCATTTCATGTAACATATGTGACACTTTAAGTAAAACATTTTCAAGAAAATCAAGATTTAATGAAAAAATTTGCCTGCACAGAGATCGCTATTATTCTAAATATCTCGAACATAAAAGCATTTACTGAAGAACGAATTTATACTTTTATTTCAGACATAATAGTCTTAGATTTGGTCAACTTATCCAATTTGGAAAACTCTTTTTTTGTGGGAGTCTTGAACATGAAAAACTTTCAACTCAGATAACTCAATTTTTTGAATGGAACGCTATACTTTTTGTTGTATCATCTCATAATACTCAAAATTACGTTACAATTGATGTAAGTTTGTACCCACTTACTAACAACACTTTTTTTAAAAAAAAGGTTTTTTGAAATTTGTAAAAAACTACATTAGCCTTGGTGACTATTGTTACTTATCAAGATTGCACCAAACGAAGAGTATAATTCAAGCTTGGGTTTTATTTTTCATAAGATAACATCAAGACAAATCAAACTATGCAGAATGAATGAAAAAACCCAGAGATTCGATTTTTTTCATCTCAGGAAATAAACTTTTAACCAGTGACTTCCGCTATGATTGCATAGTGTGAATGATGTTATACAAAAATCTGTTTATTGATAATTATTGAATGTTTTGTTGATATTTAAACATCAAGATTTGTTTTTTTTTTAAACTGGATCTACTTCATTTATCTTATCACAAATCCATTTCAGTCTTTATTCAGAAAATTTCGCATAAATTCATAAAGTCAGAATAAAATTTTGTTAAAAAATCTATTATATTTACTAATTAAATTTAACTTGAAGTCTAGTACTTTTTTTAAACATGTTGATATCAATAATAACCATCAAGGCGAACCTGATGATGTAGTATTTCGCAAAATTCAAAAAAAGCAGATTTTTCAAAAACTATTGGCAGTAAGTGGGTACAACTGACATCAATCGAAAGGAAATTATAAGTTCTAATTGATTGCACATTAAAAAGTATTGCGTTTTATTTGAAAAAATCGAGTTACAGGTCTAAGAGATAGACTGTTAGATCTAAAATGAAGGTGTAAAACCGATCCTCTCTAAAAACTTTGAGGGATTGTACAAGCGACATTAACCAATAGTCTTGTGGATTACGAAAATAGATTATTGTTGAAAAAATTACTGTTGTGTATTCTGTGCGTTCTGTTTTAAAAAATTATAATAAATAGAAAATATTTAAGACTAATATAACATTTAACAATAAGGTACATTAATAATAAAAATCTAAATGCTTATATTGATAAAAATAATGTGTAGAAATAAAATTCGCCAGTTCAACAACATACACTGTGTTACATTATATAGGACACAAACTTCAATAATCATTTAAGGCTTTAAGCCATTAACAGACCCGCCTATACTTAATGTATGGGACTATTTTTTCGGATTTTTTCTTCAAATTTGACTTTGAAGAGACGCTTGACGTCTCTATCCTTAGATCACACCTAAACGCAGTTCCGAGAAATTTTTATTTTTTAATTAGGCTGAAAATTAAGCTTTAATTAACTTTAATTACTTTTTTTCAAAATGTTTCATGATATAAAGATACTATTTACACCATTTGATAAAGAATTGTAAACTCCAGCTCCAAGAAACCATAGAAATTTGTAAAATGATTGTGTTCATTAGATATTAAGCATCAATTAAAGTGAAATTTATCGAATTTAAACAACTAATAATACATATAGAAACCACCTGGGAAAATGATTTATGTCTTTGTCTCAGCAGGGTGCTTTTAATTCTCGACAAAAGTTATTGTTGGATCTACACAAAATATCGTCATATCTTTGCATTCATTCAAACGTAATAATGCCACAGTAATATAGTGTCAATTACTTTTAAAAATTCGGTTGCACATAGCTTCGTTCTTTCAAACTATTGAACCTTCTCACCACGTCAAGGTGGCAACCATACGAAAAAGTTTTTTTAACTCTAGGCGCAGTTTAATAATCTAACTATGATAATTCATTATTAATTGACTATTCTACAAATCTTTTACAAAAACTTTGATATGATCATTATTTCACGTATACTTATTATTATAGATCTTGTTTTAAAATGTTTCTTAGAGGTAAGTTTGTGCTATGTCTTGAATCAATTATTTCCGGCAACATGGCATTCAAATAAAATTTTACCAAAATATCTACTATTTTTTCATTCCAATATTTAGTATCATCTCTTTTAATTATACAATATTTCGGATCAGATTCAGTGTACACCACAAAATAACACGTTTCGCGATTTGTGATATGAAGCTGTCCTTGCACTTGATACATATAATTATCTTTTTCCTTCAAAGTTATTTAATTATCATCTTCAGGATCTAACTCTAAATATTTGATAACTCTTTGTTCTACCGCCGGCGGCTATATAAAGTTTGTTAGCCATATGGATTTTTAATATTCAAATAATAATATCGAGAAGAAAAATGAATAAAGTGGTTTGAAACGTCATTTTCCAACAAATGTTTCGTTTTTATGTTCTATTACTAGTTACGTAAATTAATCATAAATAACCTAATAATCTTTTAGAGCTTTAGCAGTACATGATAACAAATATAATGTCAACGACAGTGATTTTAATTTAATCCTAAATCTCTGTTTTATATCTTGAAATTTGATTTTTTTTTGAGACAAGAATAAATATCAGTTATGAGTAAAATGTGTCTTTTTGAAGCATTTAGTATCTTAAAATGTTTCAAATAAAAACAGAAAGCTTCCGGATTCTGGTTTTGTTTTCATTCATTAAAATTACTATACTTTTGTAACTGTATCCTAAATTACAACAAGCATGTCAATAATTTTCTGATTTTCCAGTTAGTTATTAAATTTTTTGTTTAATTAGTAATTATCTGATAAGATAATAAACTTCTTGCTTATTATGCCAGTGTAAAACACGAAATAAGAATGAACAGCCACAATTTAGTTCTAATTTTTGTTATTTTTAATGTGAGTTTTTGTTTTAAATAAATTGCTGTTACTATTTCAGATGTTTTGTAGATTTCAGCATGGGCTAATGAAAATTGTACCTCTGAAAATGAATTTCTACACTCAATTCTTACAGATGAATGGAAGACATTTATGGATAAATTAAACGAAATTACATTCAATGGAAACTATACCAAAAATTGTATAAACGATCCGTCAAAAAATGTAACTGTTAATCCTAATTCTGAAATTATTTGGAACTTAAGGTAAATATTACTTTTTTTAAAGTTTTTTATTTACTCTTTTAGGTTTAAGTTATATGATGAAACACATAACGAAACTAGTTTTAAAAACTGTAATGAAAAGGCATCAAAAGGAGGTAAATGTAAACAAACTGAATTTGCCAATTGTATGAAAACTGTAAGGACAAATATGTTAGAGGAATTGGAATCAGTAAGGGATCAGATAAATAAAGAGCTTGACACATTAACACAAAATTGTTGAAATAGTGTTACATGTAATTTGTAACTGATGTACCTATTGAAAAGTAATATCCTGCAAATTATATACAATAAATTCGAAACAAAATATTTTGTCTATTCATTCAAGATTACAATATTAATAAAAATACAATCGAAAAATTTCAATGGCATTAAAATTATTAATAATAATAATGATTTATTTCCAATCAGACTACAATGTCTATAATGGACAGCCAGTAAAAAAGATAATACAATAATACAAATAAGAATAGTGTAGATAGCAACAAAAAATACCATTAGAATTTAACATATGAGAAAATGAAGAAATTAAAAGTTAGGGAGAAAAACATCGAAGAAGTTTGACCTTTACTGATTTAGAGTGAAATTTGTGAAAGAAGATATCCAGTTCTAAGCCATTAATGCTATTATATAATTTAAAACATTTAAAAAGAGGTGAGTTAAAGTGATGCAAAGTATTTGGGGATGAATAATAAAATGTAGAGGAACTTCTGTTGTTTATTCTTGGTACAGTAATGTTAATGTGGTCCAAGAGATAAGTGCTGGAAAGCTCACCAGTCAAAAGTTTTTGAAGAAAAACAACGCAAAAAACATTCCTTCTACATAGTAAGCTATCTTCTTCCACATTAAAGAGAAGATCACTCTGGTCACAATGCTTATTGGGATACCTATGAAATATTTTGAAATACAGATACTTTGCAAATTTTCTTAAAACGTTTTCTAACATATTTATATAGAATTGATAATAGGGACTCCAAATAAGGCAGCAGTATTCAAGTCTGGACCTCACAAGTGCATAGAATAACATTTTAAGGCATGGTACACTAGTAAATTCTTTTGTGTTTCTACATATGAAGCCTAAGGTCTTTAAAGCTGTACTAGTTACAAACATTATATGGGGAGTAAAAGTCAAACTACTGTCCATAACTACGCCTAGATCCGTAACTTGATCACAGGATTCAATCACAACACCATTTATGTTATAATAAAAATTAATTAAATTAGATTTTCTAGCAAAGGTAAGTTTTCTACATTTTTTAGTATTTAAATCGAGACGATTATAATGACACCATGAATTTAAGGCATCAATGTTATTTTGTAACTCAAGGCAATTTTCATAAGAATCAATAATATGTACAATTTTCAAATCGTCTGCGTATATAAATACCTTACAATCTTTCATATACTTTACAACGTCATTATAAAAAATAATAAAAAGTAACGGACCTAGATTGGAACCTTGCGCAACTCCACTTTTAGCATAAAATACCTCCGATTTAAAACCCCCATATTCAACAAACTGCTCCCTGCCAACAATCATTGACTTCATTAATATTAGAAATTTATTACAGAAACCAATACGTTGCAATTTTTTTAACAAAATACAGTGGTGCACTTTATCGAAAGCTTTCGTTAGATCCGTATAAATGGCGTCCACCTGTAAACGATTGTCCAAGGCTGAGGATACGAATTGCGTAAATTCACACAAATTTGTTACGGTGGAACGCCCTTTAATAAATCCATGTTGTTCCTGAATTATTTGACTACTAACATGTGCATAAATAACATTTGATAACGCGCATTCAAAAAGCTTTGCAAAATTTGACAACAATGCTATTGGTCTGTAATTGTTGATATGAGTCTTATCACCTGCCTTAAATATTGGAACTACACGAGATAATTTCCACTTAATTGGATAAATAGAAGTTGACAAAATTAAATTAAAAATGTGACACAATGGAAGTAAAAAGCATGATATACAATCCTTCACCAGAAAAGATGGAATATTATCTGGCCCACAAACGTTGTTACCTTTCATCTTCTTCACTGCCGTTAAAATCTCACTTTCACTAATCGAGCACATATTTAAAATTAGATGATTATCATTGTTGACATTATCACAGTTAAATTTATCACAGAGAGATGGACAGCTTTTGTTATCACAAAATTCACAACCATTTAAAGGATTATCATAGATCTTTTCATCACAGACATTATCACAGTTGGAGTTGTAGACACTAGAAAAATGATTTCCAAATGCATTAACAATTTCTTGCTGATCCATTAACAAATTGTCTTCAAAGTGCATGGCACCCGGAAGATTCGACGACTTCTTTTTGGAATTGATGAAGGACCAGAACTTCTTCGGATCACTTTGCAGTGAACTTTCCATTGATTCTATAAACTTCTTGTGTTCGCTGGAAATTTCTCGTGTAATTTCTTTGCGCAATGACTTCATAATATCCAAATGAAAGAGAAGCTTGGTTTTTCTGTAGAGATTCCAATGTTTATTTTTCTGTTTAATCTTAGCGATGATGGAGCTCGTAAACCACATAGGATATTTGGCTACTCTTTGAACCATTCTTTGTCTTGGCACAAACTTATCTAAGATATTATACAAGATCTGATAAAAGTGGAAACATGCTAATTCCGGATCAACAATATCGACGACAGAAGACCAATCGGTTTGAGCGAGAGTAGAATATAATCCATCAAAATTTGCTTTACGGAAATTATACTTAAAGGTATCGCTAGATGTTGAAAATGAACACATTGAGTTTTTTATAAAGTCCATTGTAAAGCTCAGGCATGGATGATGGTGATCCTCTACAACTAACGGAAAATGATGCCTTGAGACCTCAATGACTAAGTTATGGTTCGTCAGAATTAGGTCTAATATTTTGTTGTTGGAATTTAATACATGGTTATGTTGATTTAAATTATTTAGATCAACAAACTGAGAATAAACGGTGTATAAATTTGAATTGTGGCCAGCTTGACAGATTGAAAACTCAGAAATATTGAAATCCCCACAAATTAATATCGGAAGTGAGAAATCTAGAGTTGATTCAAGATAATCAAACAAAGTAACATAACTATCTAGGTTTTGAGCCGGAGGAATATACAGTACAATAATATTAAGACTACATTTTGGGGACTTTACTTTTACCCCCACAATATCAATTGTAGAAATCGGAGATGAAAGATTTAAAGAAATTGTTTCGAAATGATGAGTATTTTTTACAGCAACCAGTACACCTCCACCACGTCCAGTAACTCTATCACAACGAAAAACATTGAAATGATCAGGCAATAGTTCATTAGATGAAATATGCGGACTCAACCATGTCTCAGTTAAGAGAATGATATCTGTTTCAGCTGTGAAACAGTTCCAATAAAAGTTGAACATTTTAGTATTTAGTCCCCTCACATTCTGGTACAGCACATTACATTTAAAGAAAATTTGCGTCTGTTGGAAATTTAAGAGTTTTTTCCCTCCACAATTTTAGGCATACCATTATAATATTTGAGTCGAATATCTTTCTCCCCATTTTCAAGACGATTACGAAACTCCTTACGAATAGTGTACGACTTGTTTTGCTGCATCCTAGTTAGGTCTTTATTGATGAAAATTCCTTTTTTTGGACGACTACGAAGAACACGATGAACGACAGAGGAATCGTGAAATGTTACTTTGATTTGATTATTGAACAATAGATATTTATTTCATATTTTTTATCAGAAAAAAGCACCCAATAACCTAATAATAATCATCCTTCATCAGCGTATAGTTTAATAAAAATTTTGCTTGACGGTTTTTATTGTTTGATATTTATGGAATGCAAAATTAAATAAAGATTCTGTGAACCTGTGAACACCATCAATAACAATAAGCCATCTAAGTTACAATCACAAAGTTCGATTTAATTTCATTTTACACAAAAAGTATCGCACCACCCTCATTTTTGGTAAACCAGTGTAGATAATGTCTCAAAAATAAAAAAAAGTATCAGATAGAACATTTAAATAATAAAAATATGCGGGAGAGATTTTTCGTATTTCAAATAATGACTATTTTCTAGCCCCCTAAAGTTTGCTATGGAAACTAATAATTTTTGTAATAGTAATAGTAGTAATAATAATTAGTATATAGTAATAATAATAATTTGCTATATTTTTCCAACTATTAACCGAATAATTGTGAAATTTTGTACAATTACTATTTAAAAAACATTCTTGCAAATATCAGATACAAACTCCCAATTTCCGGTACAGTTTTTGAGCTGAAACTTTTTTTCACTTCATTAGCCGTTTACTCTTATACGAAAAACTGATTCACTTTTCAGTTCTACACTAAAAAGGTATACCTGTTCAAGGTGTCCAATATGCGCCGATTGGTAAATATTTATAAATTTAGGGTGGTGCGATTAAAAGTTTTTTTTACACCTAGCTAAATCATCCTTTAGCAATCATTATTTATATTTTTCAATATTACCTTTTGGAGAATTCTCTTCAAATCTATTTTACTCTCAATTTTGAATATTAGCATCGACACTTTAAACATGACATCATCAATTTTCGAAAATTGTCTTTGCGTTATCTTAATTTGAAATCCAAAATGAGCAGAAGTACTTGGGTGGACAACACTAGCATCTAATATGTTTAATTTTTTTTTTCTTTTTGCTTCTCGACTCATTCATTAATTTTATTAACAGTTTCTAAAAAAATTTTAGAAAAATCCACATTTTCTACTGATAACTACGACTTTACAGCAATTGATTCAAATTCGTACTTGACTATGACATTTTTATCAACGTAAGTTTTATTAACTAAACGTAACGTATAATTTCTTTGTTTTTAAAATTCTTAAAATTCTTGGCAAATGTAAAGCAGATCGAGTTTCTTCAGCAGTTGCATCTTTAGCACCAGATTCAGCTAAATCTAGAATAATTTCAGAAGACAGAGGACCCATCAGAAAAGAATTTCTATTTTTTAGCGCTTCCTAAAAAATACATTTTTTTGATTTATTTTTTTGCGACTTATTCAATACACATCAGCAGTGAAGAAATTGTTGCTTCTGAAATATTTCTGCACAGATACGCTATTGTCAAAAATCTAGAGTTTAAGAAGAAATGTTATTGAAAAGAAAATTCTTGTTTTGTATAACTCTAAGTAATAGATTAATTTAATTGGGAAAAAGATTAAATTCATTGCGGACTACTAATGAGGATTTTAATGTAAACTTTATACAACAAGTTTAAGAAATGGAAAGTGCGAAGTAAACATTTTTGCAATAGAATATCAGAAAAGTTAAAAATAAATGATATGCTATGAACCACAGTTAATATAAATTTTATCAATTATTGACTTGGTTATATCAATTTTTATCATTTGCCTGGTAACAGATACTTTTCTCACTTTGGCGACTTTACTCTTCCTGCGAAAAGAATCACATCTCCTGCTTTGATATAAAACATGAATGGATGATCTACTTCAAAATATTTTTTTGGAGGAGGTGGTCCTGATAAATAAAACCCTAAAATTATTTGTATGTATTTGTATGTAAGTGTAAAATTTTATCGGTTTCTTACATAAATCAGTAGCAGCCGCTGCTTCAACTCCATCTCGATTAACATCAATATAAGTTTTTTGTAAAACTCCTGCTACCGCTATATCACCTTTATTTCCCGCAATCCCACTAAAATCAGCTTCATTTTGATTGAAAGCTTTCTGAACACCTAACTAATCATTCTTTGGTAATTATTCTCTAAAGGAAAAATATATTACCTCTTGAAGAATTTTCTTAAAATCTATTTTACTTTCAATCTTGAATATTGGCATTGACACTTGAACTATTTCTTTTTGAAAACTGTGATTTTTAAAAATTTTGTCAGTTTTTTGTTCAACTTTTTCAAGTGTTGTGTTGTTAGGTAGTACAATGACCATTTGCGCATCACCTTGTAATGGTAACTCCAAGATTCTAGCTCCGATTTCTGAATCTTCTAGATAATTGAAAAGCTCACTTTCATGAGTCATCATATCAACTTGTACCACATCTTTATTATTTTTTGAAAAATTTCTTTGCATTATTGGAAATTTATAAAAATCGTTGTCCATCCATCTTGATTTGAAATACAAAGTGTTAATGACAAGAGCAGGAGTACTTGGATTAACAACACTAGCGTCTACTATGTTTTTAATTCTGTTTTCTGTTTGTTTCTCGACCCATTCGTTAATTGTATTAATAGTTTCTGATGTTTTAGAAAAATCCACATTTTCTACTTCTGATAAATATGAATTTACAGCAATCGATTTAAACTCGTTTTTAATTGGAAATTTTTTTCCAACATAAATTTTATTAGCTGTACGTAACGAATAATCTTTTTTATTTTTCAATTCTTGAAGAAGATTTCTACAATAAGATTGAGTTTCTTCGTCTGAATTTGGCAAATGAAGAGCAGTTCGAATTTCTTCAGCAGTTGTATCTTTAGCACCGGATTGAGCTAAAGCTAAAACGAATTCAGCAGATAGAGGACTTATTAAAAAATTTTCTTCTCCATTTTTTAGTGCTTCCTGAAAATTATAATTTATTTTTGTTTTATTATCCTATAACTTACTTTATACACAGCAGCAGTGAAGAGATTGTTGCTTTTGGAAAACTTTTCTACAGGTATGCCATTGACAAAAATCAATGGTATAAGAATAAATGTAATTAAATTAAACATTCTTGTTTAGAGTAAATCTAAGTAATGGAATGAATCAGATAGGAAGAAGGTTAAATTTACTGCAGACTACTGATAAGGATATCAGAATTTTGTGAAAACAAAAACAAAAAAATAAAAATATTTACTTTTGAAGAATATTATCCAAATCAAATAAGTTTTAAATTTGACATTTTTGTCAAACCTATTTTTTGTGTGTAAACTGTCATCTTTTAGTAGATAAAGTGGCTGAGGCAAGATTTGCCGCAAGTAATCTTTCCTTCACTGTCAATCTTTATAAAGTAAGCAATTCAATTTTAAAACCTAAATAATATTTTCTACATTAGGAATTAAAAGATGTGAAGGGTAATTTTGTGGTGAGTCCTTTAGCCCTCGAAGCAATGTTAGGCTTGATTCGAGTCGGAGCTTGTGACGATACATCTCAACAAATTAAAATCGCTCTCAGTTTTCCAAATAACCCTCGAGATGCCGAAACCGGAATCCAAAAAATTAGTTCTTTATTAAAAAAATGCAAAAGTTTTCAGTTTTATATAGCTAACAAACTTTATTTGAGCTCAAAGTATTCCATGAGAAAAGATTTTGTGAATGTCGATGCAAAATATTTTGATGTAAGTGCAGAAAATATAGATTTTACGCAACACGAAGTTACTGTGAAAGAAATTAATGAATTTGTTAGAAATCAGACATTTGAAGATATGAAAGATATAGTTAATAAATCCAGTATAGAATCAAGCAGCAAAATGGTAACAATAAGTGCAGCAGCATGCAAATTCCAATGGATGAAATTCCAAAAAGATAATATTTCAACAAGAAAACCGTTCCATTTAACATCTTTTAAAAAAGTAGACACCGATTTTCTTGAAAAAAGTGGATATTATCGATACTTTGAATGCAAAACTTTAAAAGCAAAATTTTTGGAAATGCCAATTGAACTTAATCTGTTTAACTTAATTATTGCTCTTCCGGATGATATTAATGGATTAAATTTATTAGAAAATAATATCAAAGATGTATTTTGCGAACAACATTTTCAAGAAGAAAATGTAAAAATATCTATACCAAAATTTGTGGTAGATTTTACCACTGATCTAAAATCACCTTTGAAGCATGTGAGTTTCTATCTAATTCTTAAATTAAAAAAAAAATACTTTTACTAGATGGGGATGAAAAAAGCTTTTTCTTCTGAAGCTGAGTTTGATAATGTGTTAGCTGAAAAACGAAGTGAGTTACGTCTAAGTCATGTTATACATAGCACTTCAATTACATTATGTGATGATAGTACAGTTGCAGGAAATATAAGTAAGTATAAAAAAAATAATGAATAATCAGTTCATAGAAATTTTTAATTTCAAGAGGCTGTAGGTGCTACGAAAAGAGTATCAGTAACGACTAAAGTCTTCGATGCAGATCATCCTTTTATTGTTTATTTCAAATCTAATAATACTATTGTTTTTGCAGGAAGAATCAAAGTACCCAATCAATCAAAATGATCTGTTAGCTTAGGCAACCAGAATTTTAATAATTAACATTTAGTAAAATGTAGTAGATTATTGTAAAATAAAATATTTACAACTAATAACAAATGTCGACGATATTAATGAAATATTCAATAGAGGTTCCATAAAAATGAGAAATGAATTATTTCTTGATGTCGTCATTTCACCAAAAATATGATGAAGTTTTTTATTGCACAACGTAAAACCGCTATCAACAAATAGATCATATTTAAATTATCAAACACGAAAATTTACTAAAGTTATCGATATTTTCAAAGAAAGAACGCTTTGATGTCTCCGCTAGAAAGATACAGAATATTATAAAAGTGCAAATCTGAGTATTTTTTATAATCAAAATCTAATGGTTGTGATTTAAAAACTTCAAAGATGAGAGCAATTTTTGCATTTATTGCAACTTTTGGGGTAACTGAAAAAAAATCTATAATTTTATAATATTAAATTCTTCCTCATTTCAGGTAGTATGTGCCGCCCACAGTCTAGTCGACTACCGTGTTTATCTGTCCGCCTCAGCCTCGAAACCTCTAAACTGCACAACTTCTGGTCTATTATGTGAAACTTGTAGCGATCTTGTGGCTTGCATCCTCAATAGCGATAACACTTGGAGTAAGAAAAATGTTAAAACATGTTCTAATGGAGAAAAATGTATAAAAAATGAATGTACGACTCAATACGATCCCGTTTGTGATCATACAGTTGATTTAACATTTCCTTGTCAAGAAGTCGGAATTTTTCCTGATCCTTTCTATTGTAATAAATTTATTATGTGCGTTCAAGTTAACGGAAAATTGCAAGCCTATTCAAATAAGTGTGAAGAAGGACTTGGATATAATATAGGAACTGGCCTTTGTGATATAAAGTTGGAAAATGGAGAATGTAAATCCGGTGAATATCCACTGCCTTTGTGTTCAACACCTGGACAAACTGATGCGTTACCAAATAAACCCCAAGAGTATTACATTTGTGACCAGTATAGTAAAACACAAGAGGTTTTGTATCCGTTTATTAATGCGTGTCCGATGGCAGGAAAATATGAAAATTACAAATGCAGTCCTTAAATCAATTAAATATTTCAAAAATGTACCTGTCTAAAATAAACTTGCATTGAACGAAATTTTTGTCTTTGGTGAAATAATTGAAGCGTACAATGATGATTGAATTTCTGTGGAAAGAACATTCTTGATCTTAAATTTATTCAATGGAAGTGTTACCCTCACAGTGTTCTAAATCTGTAAATAGACAGTGTGTGCGATAATAAATCGAAAGCCTCTCTTGACGTCAGCAGAATAAGTTAACAGTTAATCATGTAGAGTGCGCTAGCTTTCGAAAAAGCTCCACAAGTAAAGATTCCTGTAGTTCCATTTACATTTTTTTGAAATTCCAATTTCATATCAACAAAAACATTTTTTTTTAATGCAAAATATTTATTAGAAGAAGTCTTGGAAGGTCATAGCTTAGGTTTTTAGCTTTTTGGTGAATTATTATAATTATTAGCTTTTAATTTTGAGTGATGTTCTTTGATTTATTCATTTCAAGTCTTTTCATCGTTTATGCCTTTCAATATCTGGACTGCTTTTAGATATAATTGTCCTTCTGAAGAAGCCTTCGATTCAAATTTTAAAAGTTCGATAACTTCAAGTAAAATAATACGAGGTTCCTGAAAAATAATGCATGAATTTAATTTTAATCATTTAAAAGAAAACTCACATTTAATGTTTGCAAGTGTTCATTTTTCAGTCTTTTACCTATTTCTTGTACAGCTGTAAACTTTTCAAATAATACTCTTCCAAGAATACACTTTTCAGCTGGACAAACTCTCCTAATCAATTCTTCCAAATTTTCACAACATTGCAATTTTAGTTTTAAATCTTCATCATTCAATAATCCAATATCATGTTTACCCAAAATCTGGCACATTTCGTATTTAACAACATTAAAATAGAAATGATCACCGTGCAAATAATTTCCGTAAATATCAAAAAATTTCTTGCATTCTTCAACATTCGTTTTATCAAGTGATGACAAATCTGTGCTAATTCTTTCTAAAATATCGTAAACAGAATATGATGACAGGGAGCGGGTACATTTGTTACATATCCATTGACACATTTTTTGATTGTCGATGAAACTTTTAGGCAGAAGAAAACCAGAGCAATTGCTTGAAAAATAATCATTTAAATAGATATATAAAAAAATTTAAAAAAAGGCTACTTTCGACATTTAATAGCACTGATATTAGTATTAAATTCTGTTGGATCTTGGCATCTATGGCACTGACACCAGAAAAATTTTTCTTTGTGAAGAAAATCTCGACGATATGGAGTGCCCCACAAAGCGTTTACAACAGAAAGATTTATATGATCACCTTCCTTAATTGGAGTAGCCGCTGTTATCAAAATATCCCCAGAGTCTGTAAAGCTTTTAGTGCAATTGGCAGAACAGTGATGTTCTATCCAAGAACTCATATCATAAATTGCTGAAAATGGTGGATTTGTCAACGTCACTTGATGACTATTAATCTAAGAAAAATAATTAAAATCTGCAAAAGTCTGTTTATGAATTTACCATAATAAGACCACAAATTGTCTTCACGTCTTCTATCGAAAAAATTGAAAATAATTTAAAAAATCGTCTGATGAAAACCGCTAAAAGTTCTTGTTCTTTTTCAACTTGTAATGTTGACCGTATTTCTGAAAATTTTTCAAGTTTTTCTAATTTTTTCCAACTTCTTGATAAAAACTGTTTATGATAAAGACATCTCAAAATTAGAACGCATCGATAGATTGGATGTGGAACTCCAAATTTTTTAATACTGACTCGTTCACCTCTTTGAACTGTATATCGACATTCTGGGATATGACATGGAGATTTTTCACAAAGATCCCCACACATAGGCCATCCGCATTTAAAGCAAGCTTTAGAATTTTTTTCGTCAATTTTTTTAGCACATCCTAAACAAACTGGAACAGATTGTAACGAAGGACCCCATATAATAGGCTTCTCTTGTAAGATAATCTCCCCCAAATTAATGCTCCTCGTCGCTACTAAATAAAACTTATTATCTTCATTTAGAACCTTTTAAAGAATACTTAGTTGACAATTATTAAAATAAATCTTCCTACATTCTACCTTGAACGGTCTGCAACTATTTTTGTGTTGTTTCCAATGCTCTCTCTGATGATGTTTACTACAATAATAAACCATGTGACACTGCCCGCATCTCCGCTCTGCCGCTTTTTGGCAAATCTCACACAAGTTACTTGCATAAGATAAATCTTTTGCTTCTGGATTCATTCGTAAAAACTGAAATGAGTCCAAACAAACAACAAAAATGTCGCACTGTTAAACTCAACTAAAGCAAATGTGTTGCGTACGCTATTAATAAACCTTGATCGTACTAGTTAGATTTAAATGGGTATGCGAAATGTTAAACCAAGAGATGTCACTTGAAGCGCTTTTCTATCTATTACTCAGTAATTTATGCGTCAAATGCAACTCAATACGCACGTGGACGCCCACAAGAAAGGAATAATTTTTTATGTTTTGTTAATTTATCTGCCTGAAAAGAGTCAGATTTATTATTTAATTAATTATATTTTTTTTTACAGTTACAGTTTGTTGATTCATTTTCGAAGATCAATGCTGAGACACTTCTTGATAATACTTAATCCTTAGTGATTCTTTCTTACACTATTTAAACTATAATATTGAAAAACATGTTTTTTGATGAAAACTTTATAATTGAGATATTTGTTTACACATATTTTAACAATAACAATAGAAATTTAATTTTTACAGATAAACGATATGTTTAAGTTTTATAGTTTTTGATGTAAAAAAAAGAAAATTAATATTTTATAAAACGAGGGAATGAAAGGATAGAAGTGAAATTTAGCCGACTATTTCGGCAATTGACAATGAAATTTTTTAAAATTTTAAAATTTTTCAAATTATTCAGTTCAAATCAACCAATCCTAAGCAAGCTTTAGACACAAGAATTGTGTCAAAATTCTTGATAAGTAAGAATAAGATTTATATCAAAAATTTTGACAAAGCTATCGTAGATTTAATAACGTAAAAAATTAAAAAGTTTCAGAATTTGTAAGAAAGATAATGCAGAACGACGCACAAAACGCATATTATTTAATTTTTTTTTTCAATTTTGATGTTCGTTTATTGGTAAGTAAAGAAAAAAATAATTATAGCATCATGGCGTATAGTAATTTTTTAGATGTACAAACCGACTTTAACTCACTATTAACATAGTGTCAGTATAATCGTTTAGAGTTAAATACAAATAAATGCTTTGTAATTCCGAATACTAAGAAAATAAACAAACATAATTTTCAGTATTAAATAAAAAATTTAGTTATTGAATGAAAATCTGTCATTAAAGATTTAGACTCCAAACTGTTATTCAATGAACATACATATATCTAATATTGTTAATACAACGTACAAAACTTTATAGTTAGGAATGTCAAATCTTTTGATAATATAAATGCTATAAAATGCCTTTACTTTGGTCTCGTACTGAGTAAGCTGGAATACGGATCACTAATTTGATCGCCTTATTATCTTAATTCTTCTTTTGCTTTAGAAAAAATACGACGACGTTTTTTTAAAATTTTTGTTTTTTTGAGTTAATATTTGTTATCCTGAACGAAACATCAGCCAGATAGGCCTTCTAAATGAATTTTCTATGTACTCATTAAAATCAAGAAGAATGGTTGTATCTAAAATGTTTATGTGTAAGATCATTCATAGTAAAATTAAATGTGAAGAGTTAGCATCTGTGCGAACTGGTAGTGTGTGTGTCTGCTCGAGTTGTAATTGGTCATATTGAGTATTATTTATCACTCACGTCCGCATTTAGGGACGAGTTACCTGATGAGATCCAGGTATTGTACCTATGGTTGGCACGTGGTACGATAGTGCATCATTATTATTGTTATTATTATATTTGGTACCTCTGGTACGTACACTTCGTCAGAAGAAATGCGACAAGGCGTTGGTATCTGCGCAGGGGTCCGGTCACTTGCAAGGGAGACTCGGCATCTTTCGGCTCTTAGATAGATGGATAGGACCGAGGGTTGCGAAAAATAAACAATTCACTGCACAAACTTAAGTTGACGAAAATGTAATTTTTAACTTGATGTAATCAGCGCTCCTGACTAAATTAATTTTTTTATATAACTTAAATATGACATTTCAACGCAATTAAACATATTTTTAAAACAATTGTCATTGCAGTTAACTCTTCATAGAAAAGAGGAATACATTTTAGAGCTAATTTTATGTTGATTAAACGAAAATTGCTTCATCAAAAAATGTTTGGTAAATTCAAGTAACTTCAAAACGGATTCCAATTAAATGATATAATTTTGCATTTTGTATTTTTCATGATCAAATGAGGTAAATGGTAATCTTGTTTATTTTAACAATTAGCAACCTTCTTAACAAAGAGGAGACGGTTGTTGGATATTTATGTTCATCATAAACGATCTATTCATATTTCTAACTTCTGAATTTACTAGATGATTATCGGCCTTTGTTATGATTATTTACAACTTGAGTGTTTTACAACAAACCGGCACGAATTCGTGAAATACACTGTGATTGCGGTAGGAGCTAAAGAAATCCATTAAGAAAAAATTAAAAATTTAATAAACAAAAAACAAGAGTTCAAAATTTGTGCGAATCCAAAAACAATTAAAAAAAAAATTGCATTTTGAACTGATTACACTGGAGCTTTCTATACCCCCATACATATTGACATCGCTTCGCTCTTTTTTTAAAATAAGCTCAAGTCTCGTATTGGCAATTAAAGAAGCATTGGACGCTGTTTTCGTTCACGATAATGTTGATGATTGAATATAATTTTTTTATTTTCAGTGACAATACAAATATAAGTTTTTAGAATGGTAACAATACAGACAAACAATTTTACAGTTTTAGTTCTTCTTACGATTTATAAATAAGCAACAATGTCCTTCATTTGAAAAAAAAGTTTGCGTTATAACTATTTTTAAAAAGTATTTATGTTTTAGCAAACCTTCCTGTTCTTTCTAGAAATCAGAGAAAAGAGGGAGATGTTTTCGAAAAAAATCTATTTCATTTTTCATCTCTAACTTTTGATTTAAGCATTTTTTGATACGGTAATCTTTGTTTAAATGATAATAGTTGGCATTAGAATTTAGGATTTTTTTTCTATGAAGAAAGATCGTTTCAGTACATCTTTATATATTCTTTCATTTTGGATTGAATAAGGTTTAACTTGTTTGGTTTTGTCCGCAGCCCTGATTCACAATATTTTATTTAATCATTATAATGTCTAATCATCTATTAGTGCTTTCATAGAGAATGAACTGATTTTTGAATGTTTTCTGTAAGAGATATGACTCCATCGCTATTGTTTGCGACTGTTATTTAAAATTTTTCATAACAGACTTCCAAAATAATGTATGAGTTTGAGTAAAAAGAGATAAATATATGGTAGTTATTATATGATTACAGCAATATCAAATAATTAGTTAATAGTGGATATCTAAAACTTATAAATTTTAATGATTTAAAAAGTAATTCATTCATTTTGATCACTATTTATTTAGATGATGATTATTATTATTATTATTATACTGGTTACTTTATTATTGATTTTATCAAGTCCAACGCGTTAATTATATTCAATCGAAGTTTGCATTTTCTTAAATTTTTGCAAAGAATTGAAATTGACTATTTTTTTGTAACTCTGTGTGCTGTTCTTGTGGCAAAAAGCCGAAACCGGCCGAGTCTTCCCTTTAGTGCGATCTGCAAGCAGCTAGGCTGATGCGCAAAGTCTCACTTTGTCGCATTGATTCTGACAATATTGCGTTGATTATTATTCTACCTTTGATATGTGACACGTAAAGTGCGAAAGCACACTCAGTAGCTTTGCTACGTAGTCAGGGTAGTTGTCGACTTACCTCTGACGGTGGGATCCACATAAAACAACTCAGTGAACTCAAAATATAATTATTGGCTAGGTGCTGATATACTGTTACAATCCTTCGAAGAGGAACCTCATATGCTGATGTTTCAGCTCTCAGCACGGGGTGTGTCGAGAGTAACAATTGATGCTGTGCTATTTAGCCGGGACTGAAAGGGATCAAACCTGGACATCGTTTCCTCATCTCAACGCATCTTCACCTCACCTCATTTGAGGTCATTATTCAATGCTAGACTGTTAACACACGTCGTAAGTGAATATCATCATTGAGTAGTACTCTAATTAATTATATCTTCCACGGATTTCATGTTGTTTTAAAATTCGATGATGAATAACGTGCCTGAGTACGATACTAGCGTTCTCCAGTCTTTACCTACCCCAATAGAGTCGTCGTCCGATGGAATCCCAATTACAAGAACTTAAATTATAACTTTCTTCCAATATATAAACAATGTGTGAAAAAAATTATTATTGCCATACACTTGCTGCAATATTTATAGTTTTAGTGCACTCGAAGCTGTTGCTTTTGGAAAATCGCCACTCGTCTTCGACTCATATTGTTGACCAGAATCTTGTCACTCGTTACATTGTACAGTGTGTCCACGGATTAAGTTATTAAGTAATTCTTCATAAAAAGTTTTGCTTGTCGAAAAAATAAGATTGCTTCAAAAAATTTTTAGATCCGTTAACCTGTTGGCAAGAAAACAAAAGAATTTGAAAATTGTTTAAGAAGCAAAGTACTATTTTTTCTAAAAACTTGATGAACCAAAATTTGCATGATTGGAAAGAATTTTGAAACAAAATTTGAATTTTTACAGTTAAAACAATCAGTATCAGTTTTTTTTTTTGCTTCATTCAACAGAAAATCAAGTTGGTCAGTTTTTTATTTTAGTCTCTATTTCAAAGAATTTTCACGGAAAACAGTAAAGAAATTAGCAAAATTAGAATATTAGCTGTAGAGTCAATAGCAAAGAACTCTAGAATAACAAATAATGATACATTTTTCTTGGAATATTTCATTCTAATTTTTGTTTTTTCTTATTTTTTTGGCAACGTGTTATTATCGGAACTGGTTATTTTCAACTGCAATCTTATTTTTCCGTCAAGCAAAACTTTTTGTAAAGAATGACTTTCTGTCGTGAAACTAACAAAAAAAAATTTTTATCTTGCCTGAAATCAATAAACAAAAAAAAATTAAAAATTCGAATATGATTCATTGGTGAAAGTTCCAAGAAAATATAACAGGTGAATTCGTCAGTGCAAAGCTTTCTTAATCCCTCAAAAAGTTATATGTAAATAGTTGAGAAGTTGTTCAAAATACAAATCTAAAAATAATACTATTTTTGTTGCATTAGGAACAGAATAACAGAAATGAGATCTAGGTACAATAATATTTAGATGTAGATTGACACAAGTATATCGACATCACCTACTTCCTCGACTATAATCCTTTCAGACTTTCAATAATTCAGATAGATAGGAAGTAAGATAATTTTGTGTTAAATCATTTGCGGTTTGAATAACTTGTTTGTAAAGTTTTGTAATAAGTTGAACTACCTGCTGAAAGCTCGTAAATTGAACAGTTTTTAGTTTATTTTAAATCTGAGACTCTAAACATTGCTATTATAAATCATTAAAGTTTTTGAACGCAAAATATCTATTCAAAAAATGATGAATTTTTTATTTAATTTATTGTAATTAAAGTAAACAATAGCTTTACTATGCGAACTGCATTGTAGTATATTGAATTTTGAAAGGAAAAACACATCAAAATAAACTTTATACTGCACAGATTTATTTATACTAAGTTTAATGTGTTTATTTTAGAAAAGAACTGAAATTATTTATACAAATTTTTAATTCCTGTTTTTAGAACAATAATCTGAAGTACAGTGAATTAAACAGAGAAATAATTTTGTCAATGAAAAAAATTATTTTTTTTATTGAAATTGTTCACAAATTTGGCTCAAAGCAAGAACGTATTATTTATTATCATCAATCAAAGTTTTTGTTTATTAATTTTTGAAGTTTTGTTTTCAAAGAAAATAATCTTAATAACTTTGAAAAAATTTAATAGAGATAACAGTACTCATATTTGCTATTGCGTTCATTCATAAATGCCCACAGATACATTCTGGTGCGAAATGAGTGATGCTTAAACAAAATAAACTATAATAGAGTTCCGCCATATGCTGAAAATGCTGTCCTTGTGGCTAAAAATGTTCGAAAATTTTGTGAAAACAATAAAACAAAAAAGCACTCAAGTCAAATAAAAAATTTATCAGAAAGTTGTGAGACTGTTGTTTAATTTTTAAGAGGAAAAGGAAATGAGTATTTTTATATTATTTCTGTTAGTCGCAAACTGTTTATAATTTGTAACTTTTTTCAAAGAAACAATTAGTTCTTGTTTTGTCGACGAAAACCACCAAAATATTTACTGATATTATAATAATTTTAGTTGCTTAACTTGAATCTTTCTTCATAGCAATATCTGTTAAAATAATAATCCGTTTCATCACTTAATTTTGTTAAAAGTAATAAAACTTGTTTAATAGCTTTTTCATTTATTACTCTCAAATTTATACTAACGAAGCAATACTTTTGTTGTAGATAACAATCTATCAATTAGTACAATTCTATTTCCATTTTTATTGTCATTTTGTTGCATGCCGTTTGGCAACAAAATCCTAAAATAAGGATTTGGTTAAAAATAACTTTGGCGGCGTCCACAATAATTTCTCCTACAACAGATTAGTCGGTTTAGATGAGTTGATCAATATAAACGGTTGAAGATACATTTATTGTCAGACGGTGAATTAAAAATTCTTTAAGTATTCAATATGAGTAAACACACAAAAAAGCGGGTAAGCTTTGAAATATTAATGAAAAAAAAAAAAATAATAATAAATGTAAATTTGCGCAGAACAAATCGAAGAGGAGATCACATTCAACTATATCTTCAGATACTACTGACGATTTTTTGGAAACAACCGAAAACAATGGGAATTTTGGAATTAAAATTTCTAAAGTTATGGGCAGGTATTTGTGTTTTTTTTTTTTCAATTAGTTAGGATGATTAATAGTCAGTTATCACCTGGCACGCGTATTGTGTCTAGAAAACAATTAATTGCTTTTAGAAAACGATTGTTCTGAATGTATCTTTAACTATTTTGACACTGTTGCTAATGGCATGTCATGATAATGAGATAACATTTGTATTATTTCGCAGCAAATTAAAATTAATATTTTTAACATTTTATGAAATTTATAATAAATTTAAAATTTGAAAGATATTGCTACGTATTATCCATTTTAGCTTTTCAAATGTTTACCAGCTTTATTTTTCTTTATTAACAAAATAGTGCAAATGTTATGAAAACAAATTTGAAAAAATGTAAACTTTATGTTTATTTTTTATCGTTCCTCAAAATCAAATAAAAATTTCAAGAATTCTAATAAATTTGAATATTTCAGAAATTTAAGGATATTTAATAATTTTCTTGGCATTAACATCAATTTCTGATGTCGCAAGTTTGCTTCCGTTTCAAATTGTTGCAAGTTTTTGAAATTTTATTCATGTCACCAATTTTAAACTTATGTACAAATTAGTTCAGTGAAGAAGAGTTTAAACAAGCTCACAGAGCTCTAATCAAACTTTACGAAAAACTAAATTTTAGATAAAGCATTACCTATATAAATCATCCTGTATACGTAGATATAGCCTTCTTTAAGAACAAGCTAAGATTTGAAAACTAAATAAAACCTGATAACTAGTAAGAAATTAGTTGTATCAGGAAATTTTAAACCTAAAACACTGGAGATGCTTTGAAAAATTTTTGTAAAATTCTTGAACATTTTTCAAAAAATTTATAACTCTTAACATCTTGTGTAGAGCAATTATTTTTTTTATAGGGAAAAAAAAATAGTTTGTTAAAAATTCTTGTGGAAACTTTGAAAAGTTGAATTTTTCGTGAACCCTTGTAAAAGTTTGATGATAAAATGCAGATTCTTTGTACTTTTAATTAACATCGACAACTTGTAACTTGTAACCAGTAGATATGGTGATTTCCAAACTATAGATTTGCCTTGAGAAATCCTGGTAGAAAAGGGTAGTACCATAATGTCACTGTTGTGGGCGCTTCCGAAACAAAGATTGCCTGTTGCAATAGTTATTTTTATCACTCCAATAATAATCGATCCCAAAAAAATTATTTCATTGTTTAATTTACAATTTTTATGACATTGCGTTTATAAACATACATATGAAATAAATTTCATTGAAATTTAGTGATAATAATTTACATTGAATCATCCCGATGTTAAAATCTAGAAATACTGAGATTCAATTCGAAAAAATCAGAAGAAATATTTCGTGGAAAATACTACGCAATTTTACAATGAAACTTTTTTTCATCGAATTGCGTTTTCTTTTAAAATGACTAATAAAAAAATGCTTCTAATGAATAATACTGAAACTAACAATTCTTTTCATTATCATCACCTAACTCTCTAAAATCAAACAAAAAACACATAAACGCCTAAATACCCTCACATGTTTACATCAAATAAAATTTATATTCCGATCTGTACCTTTTCGTTCAAATTTATAATCACATCAATTTAAACACAAACGAATAATTCTAAAACTACTTCTATCCTTATTTCCTAGATACATGGTTTCGAAGAAGTTTCTAAAGCCTGGCGAAATAATTTTAAGTGAAGCTCCATTAGTCGTCGGGCCTTGTACAAATTGCAAGGTCCAGTGTCTAGGCTGTTATAAACCACTACAATCACAATACATCAAGTAAGAATCAACAGTTTTATTTTAAGAACAAAACAAAAGCTTCGATTTTATACAGGTGTGACGGTTGTAGCTGGCCTCTATGTTCGACGAAATGTTCTGGATATAGAAAAAAATATGGACATACAGAAGTAGAATGTGCAGTACTTAAAGAAACAAATTCTTCACGATTTCTCGATTATGAAGACTTTGAATCAATGAGAGCAAACTTTAATGCTATTGTGCCTCTAAGATGTCTTCTACTCAGACATACTGAGCCAAAGTCTTATGAAAAATTGATGGAAATGGAATCACACAATACCATAAGAAAAAACATTCCAGATTTGTGGCAAAATAACCAAATCAACATTGTTGATAAAATTATGTATGACTGGAGAGTTACAGAATGCACAGAGGAAGAACTGCACACTATTTGCGGAATACTTGAAGTTAACTGTTTTGAGATTGGACAACAAGGTGTAAACATTAGAGGGATTTATCCTACAGCATTCTTAATGTCACATGATTGTGTACCGAATACTAATCACATTGATGAAGAAAATACGTATAAATTAACAGTAAGAGCATCAACCAAAATCGAACCAGGAGAAATGATTACTTTAAGCTACGCTTACACACTTCAAAGCACATTAAAAAGAAGAGAGCATCTTTTAGAAAATAAATTCTTTGAATGTCAGTGCAAAAGATGTAGCGATCCTACTGAGTTGGGCACATACGCAGGAGCATTACTCTGTCCAAAGTGCAAAACCGGATTTGTCCTTTCCAGTAATCCGCTCAATCCAGACGCTCCTTGGAAATGCACAAATATTAACAAATGCCCCGGATACACAATTACATCCAAGTCCATGCAACTTCTCATTGATAAAATCACACAAGAAGTGGAAAATATAGACTGCAACGATGTTAGAAGTATGGAAACGTTTTTGCAGAAATATCGCAATGTTCTTCATCCTACCCATTATTTAAACTTGAGCATAAAGCTATCTCTGAGTCAACTTTATGGAAGAGTAAATGGATATTTGATTGATGAACTTAGCGATAATCTTCTGATGCGTAAACAAGAAATTTGTGAAGAAATTATGAAAGTTTTTGATATTATTGAACCAGGTTTCACTAGATTAAGAGGTGTTACTTTGTATGAGATGCATGCACCATTGATGGTTCTTATAACAAGGCAGTTCCAAAATCAATGTTCAAAGAGTGTTATTAAACAAAAATTGAAAAAAGTTGTTAAATGTTTGGAAGAAGCGAGTGTGATATTGAGTTACGAGTCGGAGAATTCTCCTGAAGGAATGATGGGATTAGCTGCTAAGGATGCGTTGATCAAAATCAAAAATTGGGAAAAGATTTTAGGAAAACTCTAGTTAGGTACATTTATGTTTTTTGTATTTTTAGAAAAATAAACTATTTTAAAAGTTTACAGAACTTTTTATCTGTTCGAGTTTTTTTTATACAAAAGATAAATCATTTTAATTTTAAAATCAATTTCTTTGATCTTTGTTGAAAAATAAGAAACCTAGAAGATTGCAGCAAAGATTAATTTAATATTTACAAGATTGTTACAAGTTTTGGAGAAAAGCAGAACTACCTTTTTGTATGTATGCTCATATGAGGCATATAAATACTTGCAAAATATATGTTATCAATAAAATCAATTTCAAAAAAATGTCTGTTTGCCAAATCCATACAAAAATATTACATCATAACCACATATGTATAATGGCAAACTCATGCTCTGTTTCCTCAGATTCAGCCAATTAAAACCAAAAAAATGTATCTTTAACATTCACTATTGAAGAATATTATTTTCCAGAGCATTACTAAATCACATTAAAATTCAACCAACCGATTTTCTAATATTCTATTAATTCTGCTATAAAAATAAATGTTACTCCATCAAAACCATCATTCTATTTTTTGCCTTCGTACTTATAACAATCTCCATCAACTAGAGGTAAACGTATTCTGTTAACATCTCAAAATTTAATCAAATAGTTTTTTTTTCAGGTAGCCATGTCTAGAGTTTTTGTTGTTTTGACCTTTATTTTAGGTAAATTTTCCAGTTTTCAATCATTTCTTTTTAATTAATAATATTTTAGCTACTTCCACTTGCGAACAACAAAAACTGAGCGCGGCTTCCAAAGACCCTCAATCTCAGTCAACTAATCACATTCCTGTTATTGAAAACTATCATGAAGGCAAGAAATTCTCTACCGGAGAAGAATTGACAAGTCTTGCTCATACTTCAGCTCAGCAAGCTACAGCAGCCGTCAAAAGCCAGCAATCTGCAGGTCTTCAAGCTGCTTTAGGCGCACAAAGTGGCTATGCTCGTGCTGCTTTAGAAGCAGCTTCCGCTGCTAAAGTCGCTCTTGTAGCCAAACAAGTTATCGTTGAAAATTTACGCAAACATGTAGAAGAAGCCGAACATATTCTTCATACAGAAAGAGCCCAATACGAACAAACTTTACGAGCTGCTGTTGTAGCTCAGAGTGCGATTGAACAAACACAGCAGCAACTCTCATCAGCTACATCTGCTGTTGCTGCTATTGAAAATTCTATACTTCATTCACAACGCGCTGCAGCAGCTGCTTCACAAGCAGCCGCTGCTCAACATCATATGGTGCAAGAAGCAGAGCAAAGACTTAGGAGATTGCATGATAAGTTGGAAGCGGCTTTGGAAGGATTAGAAGAGACGGAGGTTTCTGCACACAAAGCTGGAGCTGCGGCTGAAGTAGCGCAAACCAATGCTGCTGCATCTGCGCATTTGGCTAATAGTGTCAGTGAGGATGAGGAGCATGGGGAAGAGCTGCAGCATTGAAATCGAAGAAAAAAAAATGTAATAATAGACTTACAAAAAATGCAGAAAAAACTATTGTCTTGTTCATTTTCGTGACGAAATAAAAATGAAAATAATATTTATTAAAAAATTGTTTTGTCAAAATTAAATTCTAGAATTGTTGAATTGTTGGGGGAAATTCAGTTTTATACTTCGTTTTTAAATTCAACACATTTTCTATTTTCAAATTACCATTCGAATTTCGATCTGTGTTTATCGTTTCAAATTAAATTTGTTGATTTTGAATTGGCGCCTAAAATGTGATTCGGTGGATTACAGTTGCTATGGTTACAGATTTGATCTCACCCAATCTTAAGCGGCAATTTGAATAGAAATAATTTTCTTCTTATATTAAAAACTAATTTACTAATTAACTAAAAATAATACACGACAAAAAAAACAGAGTAGGTACCTATAATTAATTTTTTCCGCTTGATCCTGCCTATTCAGCCTCTCTGCATCCCCTATTGTCAGCTAAGTCCTTATTCGACCTTCAATCCATCCACCTTAATTTCAAATACCGGCTCGTACTTCTCCCCTAGCCCAATTCATCAGCCGTTACAAAACCGTTATTTTTACATCTGTCGCTTAACCATTCGTCGACTTTTCCGCTGAAAATCGTTTTTCCTCTGTGAGCAATATCCATCTCTATCTCTTTCTCAACTTCGTTGTAAAAATCTAGCAAATCACGTTTTTACCCCCTTGCCATGTACTTAAGTGTCACCTGAATTGCGCTTGTGCGAATCCAAGTATCGATCCTATTTCAGTAGGGTGGTTGAGTTCCCTCGTCTCCCTTACCTACTCAGTTACGACGACGTCACTCTACTTACTGCATTTAAGTCCATTTCTGCTTAATTCCGGTAAAAAAATTGACAAGCACATAAATACATAACATAAAAAGACGTTGTCAGCGCGACCAATCGCGCTCAGTGATACTATGCTCAGTTAGACTAGTGTTAATCAGTGGTTTTTTGGCGGGAATTATTCGGACGAAGAACAAAAACAGACATTTAGGTAACAATTTAGAAAAAAGTTTATTATTGAACTTAATATTGCTTTGTAATGGAGTTGTATTAGCGAAAATGTTTTTCTCGATTGTCATTCAATTGACAAGCTAACAATACTACTAAGATTACTTTTTTTTATTGATTTAAAATAGATAATGCATGATTGTAGGAGAACAGACGGAAAGTTGTTAGAAATTCTCTCAATATTCGGCGTTTTTGTCGTGATATCTTCGGGTGTTACTCCCCTCCAATACTTAGTACTTAATCCACTTCGCTCTTCTGCGATTTTCTGTACATAGATTATCTTCTGCTCCAATTTTAGGAGAAAGCTTTTTTTTATAGACTACCTAAAACTTATAGTATCAACTGTTTCACTTCTTTAAGTCATTATAAAAAGTTGATTTATATAATTATAAAATTGGAAAAAAAAACAATAGATTATAGTTCTTACTTTATAATCTTAATCTGTCTTAAATTTCTAGCAATAAAAAGAAAAGAATTAATTCATCATTCATCAATTCAATTAGTTCTACAAATATCTACAAGCATTGAGATGTAAAACTTGTGAAAAATTATTAAATAAGAAATCAAATAAAACTGCTTTAGCCGCTGAATTCAAAAAATAACTGATTGGTATTATAATTAATTTATTGATATTATATTCGATTCTTTGTAAGTTACTTAAAATTTATTAATGAAAACTTTTCTTCTTGCTTCAGTCAATTCACCGAATGATTTAGAATGAGACACTAATTATTTACTGATTTCCCAATATCTCTTTTTCAAAACTATTGAAAGCTCTGTATATTTTTTCCACATGCTGCGCTCGATTTTTTTTCTTGTAAATTCATTTACCATCCGAACTTACTTACGTATTTATTAAAACTAGCATTCGTAAAATTTGGGTTATAGTCACAAGATTTTCTTAATTGCATTTTGGTGCGGCACATAGTTTGTGTTGGAATTGTTTGTAAAAATTAGTACAAAATTGCCGTTTGTTTGTAATCGGTTGGTTAAATACGTTGGTGACGAGCCTAACTTTTCGTGGTTTCTTTTTGTTATTCTTCAGATACACATAACCCTGTCGTTCGTGATGGAGGCGCAAAGTTATCGTTCGCTTCAAAAGAAGCGTACGACGAATTTCCGCGAGGATGAAACGAGATTATTAATACAATTGTGGGGAAGTCCCCAAATACAAAACAAACTCTACTTGACCCATCGCAAAGAACCAGTAATGCGTCTTTTGGCTGCCAACATGCAACAACGTGGTTTTTACAGAACCCCCGATGAGATCAAAACGAGGATAAGAAATCTGAAGTGCCTCTATCACAGAATCAAGAGGACAGTTCAATCAGGATCAGGAATTGGTACAGTTGATCCAGATTGGCCACACTACAAAGCGATGGATAGAATTTTGAGTAAACAGAATCAGAAAAAAGATATTTACAAGGATAATGTATTTGAAGGGCCCAGATGCGAAGATATCAAGCAAGAAATAGATGATATAGACATTAACGATGATATGGAGTCATATACTACCAACAGTTTGGGGGGGTAAGATTATTAGTAACAAAATTTCGAGTTTTCCGATTCCTTTGTTTTGTTTAGGTCTGAGTTTGAGGAGGAACATGCGCCTTTACCTCCGCTAACACCAGCACCTAATAAAGATGGAAAAAAGGTAGATGCGCCAAAGACGTACCAAAGTAAAACTACTTTGCCGAAAATTCTACCTAATGTCACAATACCAATACAAAATCAGCAGAATGGAAATCAGAAACAAAGCACAATTCCTTCTATACCATTCCCTTTGTTAATACTAAACGGAGTTCAGACGCCGAATAATAACGCAGAAAAAAGAGATGCTCCCAAGTCGGCAACTACTCCTAAAAACGACGCAGGTATACAAAATATAATTTTCTTTAAAATAAAAACAGCAAAAAAATGTTTCAGATATTAATCAAGTTCTTAAGGAGTTATTAGATGTTCAAAAAGAGAATCTTGATATAGAAAGACAACGCTTAGAATTGGAAAAGCAAAGGCTAGAATTTGAACGTTTTGTCGGTTCTCAGCTGTTAGCTATGGGACCTTTTTTCGGAAGTTTATTCCAAAGGTTTGCCTTCCCCAATGATAATGACAACTCAGAATCTGAGAAGAATTGTAGGAAAAGACAAAACTCTTGTGATATTGACATGTTGAAAGATAACAAAATTCTAAAAACACTGCTCAGTGAAGGTATTAAAAAATACATGATGGGTGAAGATAGTGAAAACGATGACAGTGGTATTCAAAACGATGAAAATAGTAATAGCAGCAAGTAGTCAGTTGCGATGATTTTCGTGCCATTCCTTAAAAAACATTCCTTTAGTTGTTTAGTAATTTATTTTTTTGTATAGAAGAATTATATTAAATTATGCAATTGAATATTCATAGAATAAGTTATTAGTATTACGTCTTTGCAAATCCCTAATTTCCATTATATCGGTCTTTAACCTCAGCTTCAAAATTTCACGCCAAATTGCTTCACGGTGAGTTGCATCTGTTATCCCTAATCTTAACAGGGAATTATCGTTTATCCTAATCAAAGTGCGTCCTGTTACATCGTTCTGGACAAAATTATCGACATAATCATTGTAATATTCTGTGCAGTGTCTTAAAAGCCATTTCCTCACTTCAACCACGGTCCATGAATAAACAGATTTCGGTTTGTCATTACTTTTAACCTATGAAAAATATTCCAAGCTACAAATCGATAAAAGAACAACAAGTTTACAAACCTTGGGCTTATTTACAGGATTGATTGCCTCCTCTACCATGATAAACTATCATTAACCTTATTTGCAATGTCTGTCATTAGTGTCATTGTCAGAAAAACTAAAAACACTATGAAGAATCACCAAGTTTAATTTCTATGTAAGAAACAAAAAACAATAAAATTCTCACATTATAATGCTTTGTGGCATACGGAATTTTAACACAAACTCCACTTTTCATAAATGTTTTACTCACATTTCAAGAGATGGACCAATAAATTTCAGTTGGGATTTTTTTAAATAATTTTATAAAAGCGTTAAGTTACAATAGTATTAACTGTAACTAAGATTAAAAAAAAAAGAATATAATAAACATCTAAAACATAACGTATAGATTCATTTATCTAAAGATACAAATAATACAGAAGGTTGGACCTTATCTTAAATAAACTTGTAACTGCAAAGCACACTGTAATAATACTTTAAGTCCGGGCATAAAACTGGCAATTTGAGCAAAATCTGGCCCTGACACTAGTTGAGTATGTAAATTTAATCCTCCTGTATAATCTCCATTTTGCACTAATTGCACCATTTGATGTAAAGATGATAATGTATTTGGAGACAGTTTATTTTCCCGCAACATATCATACAAAGCTTCTAATTTCCTTCCGACGTCTTCGATTTTACGTTTTGTTTGCTAAAAATAAAAGCAAAATAATATATTCTTCGACATTTATAAAAAAAAACTTACCGGATTATTTGCAGCGCAACTACACTGATACTTCAGCTCATCAAATACAGTTTGCATGTGAATATGTTCTTCTGGGATGGGCGGTTTTTGAATAGTTTGAGGTTTTTCAGGTGCTTCAGTTGGTTGGTTTTGAGGCTGATTGTAACTAACAGCATTTGCTTTAAAACTACCAGGACTAAAGGTTGGCGGTATTTGTCCATAGTTATTCGCTTGATAGTTATTCGTTGGAAGAGGCTGAAACATCTGAGGTTGAGTTTCTTGTCCATAACCGTTATTAGAAGGAGCTGCTCCATATAAAGGATGAGTTATAGGCGGAGGAGGAGCTGCCGATTCTGGTTTTTGCTGAAAAACACCAATCTATGAGAAAAAAATTCAAAAATTTAAATGTAAAAAAAAACAGTCAATGTCAAATAACACGCAAACTCGCAACAAAATATTGTTAAAGTTGTGGGTGTGGACGTAAGAAACAAATACCTTAACGTGACCCATCCCCTGTCTCCAAAATTTCGTCCCTGCATGCACTGCTGACATTTTAACATAATCACCATCAAACTTTTAAGAGAAAAAATTATATAGTCGGACTAGAAATAATAAAAAATCTTTACCTGTTGTCTTAATGGTTTATTCAATGGTGGAGGATCGTTCCAGCCAGGTGCACTTTGCTGGAAATACTTGTCAGCCGGTTGTGCCATCTCGCTGGTCATAGGCGGCGGTGGCTGGACATTAGGTACCAATGGCGATGGGTTTGGCACCAATGGTGTCAGATTAGGCACTAAAGGTGACGGATTTAAAGGAGGATTTGGGACATAATTATTGTTATTCGGCACCAACGGAGTCACAGGTGCTGGCACTGGCGAGCCGTAATTGTTATTTTGGAAACTTGGGATAGGTTGAGGAGGTAATGGTTGATACATATTTCTGGGTGCTGACCCGTATGGATTAGATGTGACTGAAGGGTCTAACACGTATTTGCGAGATGGTAAGCCAGAACCACCTATAAGCAGAAAAAATTAAAAGTGAGATACTTTGAAACAATATGAAATCATTTTACCTTGGTTTGAGCCTACACTTGGCGGTCTTGGAGGTTGAGTTGGCGGCGGGATAGCCGGTGATGGTGAGAAAGTCCTAGGCGGTTGAGTATACGTCTGTGCCGGTGGTTGCCACGGCTGTGGTGTTGCAGTTGGTGCATTAGGCAAACCGGTATTGAATTGATTCACATTAGAATAACTAGAAAACGACTGACGCTGACTTTGCCTTCTACTTTGAGGCTGTTGCCTAGCCCCATATCCAGGTTTCTGTCCCAAACTCACATGCAACCTTTCTCTTAAAGAAGCTACTTTCTCGTCCTGAGAACTACCCAAATAACTCAATGCAGTCGCTAAACTTCCTTGCGATGCTAAGATCGACGCATAATGTGATAACAGATCCGCTAAAGCTCCAGAAATTTCCACATGCCGTCCTTGTCTTTCAACTGATTTTTGTAAGAACACAACCAATTCTACTAATTCTTGCAAATCGTTTGTAGAATTTCGAGCATGACCGCTCCATGAAAGCACCAACTTATCAAAACTACCAGAGCAAATGTAACACAATTGTGAATCTTGTTTTAGTTTCGGATTTCCAGCGCTTTCCATTTCTAAACGATTTCCAAGTTTTTCACAAAGTATAGGGAGAGTTTCGTCAGTTGAGTGCGTTAAAGTGGCTGCAAGCGCTTCCTTCCAACTACTCAAATCGCAATTATTTATAACGGAAGCCCAATCTTCGGACACTAATGCTGATATAAGAGACGAAAGATACCCTTCACACTGCTCTAGATAAGCGTGCTGCGTTCGAGCCAATAAATCAGAACCACCTAAATACTCAAATAAAATAAAATAAAAACAATTGGTGTAAAATTAAGCTACCTGTCATGGCAATAATAATGGCATCGGCAAAACGCTTAGCTTCTAAACACAATTCAACAGCAGCTTCGACGTTACCTAAAAGAAGGGCTTGAGTGATTAGGCCTTCAGTGTCATCGCCAGTGTTGATTTTGAAAGGTGTTGAAGGCTTTGCGTCGGCAATAGCATCAAAAGGATCCTAAACAAATAATCAGTTCATTGAGATCGTCACAAATGAGGTTAAGATACCTTATTCAAATTAGACAATTTATTAGTTACGTTATCAACGCTGTTTTTATTAATATACCCATTCAACTTGTTATTAATATCCTCAATACTATAACCAAGTAGGTTCAACAGTTCTACTCGAGGATTATCTTCAAAATTCGCTCTAATGAAATGCCAAATATATTTTTTGTGTTGATCTTCAGCGGCTTCAGCTTTCATTGCACAATATTCTGCAAAATTTCCAAATTCTAAAGCTTGTTCCAACTCATTTGATTTCTGTACTAGTTCAGGTTCGGTTATAACTTGACTGATTTGAACAGTTCTGTTGAATTTGTTTGGATTTTCGTTGTTAGCTTCAGTTTGTGGTTTGATATTATCAAAAGTTACAAGTTTTCCACCAAACTAAAAAAAATGTTAAAAATGAAATTTGTTTTGAAAATTAAAACGTGATAGCAAATTTATATCACACACCTACCCCAAACCGCGCGCCTACAGGCCTCTTCAACCATTTTGGGGGTTTACTAAGATCCACACTAACAGTTGCTAGATTTTGTTGTGGTGCAGGAGCTTGAACATAACCTTCCATCCCTGGGAAGCTATCAGCAATTTTATTTGTAGTTTGAATTTGTTGCGTTTTGCCACCCATCAAAGAGAAAATCGAAACATGTCCATCGAAATTAGGACATGCAATTATTGCTGGATTCCTAGGACACCATTGAATATCAAAACTCCATTGATTAGTTTTTGCAATTTCAGATAAAACTTCCCCATTTGGTTGATTAGAATTAGGATTCCATGCTAAGATACGATTATCTTTACCACAACTAACCAATAAATCTGAATCTTGAGAACACCAAGAGACAGATAAAACACCTCTTTGATGATTTTCTAATGTTTTCAAAGGCGAAGTGGCAAAACGTAAATCCCATAATTGAATTATCGGAGAGTGATCTTCCTCTATGAAAACAGAGATTGAAATCACTTTAATTTATATAATTTGTGTTTAATACCAGAAGCAAGACATAACTGTGTGGCAACTTCTGGATGCCAGGCGATTACTTTCCACCGTACTCTTGAAACAGTGTCAGTAAGCTTGATAATAGGCTCATTTTTTCTCAAATCCCAAATGACACATTTTGTTGCAAAAGTTGAAGCTAAAATATGTTGCACTTGGCGATTCCACGCTATTGAAAGAACATCCTCTAAAGGTTGTGATTTAGTTCCTTAAAATTCATAGTTAGCCAAACAAAATAGTATAAGCGAATAAATCTTTACCTGGGCTCATAGGAGTTGTAGTGTTGTTCAAATCCCAGATAAAAATTTCCGATTCTGTTGCTCCAGTGGCAAACAAATTCTGTTGGAAAGGATTAAAATCTAAAGAATGTACAGGCCCTGAGTGTTTATCTTGGCGACAAATCAACCCGTTTTCGCCCTTTAATAATTTGGAAGCACTATAAATTTGTATAATTCCTCCATCACATCCACCAACTATAGTTCCATTACTTTGATCACCTCCATGCGCCCCCCAAATCACTTTATGGAATCTTTGCTCACTAGCTGCAGTTGCTTTAAGTAACATATCAGGCCCAGGTTCAGCCAAATTAAGTGAATAAATTTCCAAAGCTGCATTGGTATTGAAAGAAGCATCCAGTTGCTGAGCAGCTGTACCGGCAGCCAAAAGGATAGGATTTTGGTTTTTGGGAGACCAAGCCACGTTGGCTGTACGTTCCACATCTTTGATTTTCATCACTAGAGTTAGATAAAACAATTTTTTCACAAAAATCACCCTTCACTACCGTTTAACTCAAGAAAAACCTCCAACGTGGCTTTTGAATAATTTCTAATTTGACAACTGGTGACAGTTTGACAGGAACACGTCAACACAACCTAACCGATATAAGGATGGATTACAAATTTGCTTATCGACATATAATTTAGATTAAGATGCAATAAATGTAAGATCTAGTTTCATCCAACATTAATTTCAGACCAGAAATTAGGACAAATCCATTAAACTTGTGACTTAAAGTGTAAAATCAAAAGGACAGAAGAGGTCACTGAATTATCGACCTGTGAATAATTATTTTTTAATTTTTCTTTTTGCTTTTCTCACAATAAAATAAGTAAATGGGTGCTAAATTAATTTAATATTTTCTGTCTTATTGTTTGTAAATAGTTCACGCGGTATATCTTGTTAATTGTTTAAAATTTCCGTCAAAAATTGGAATTTTCCAGATATTGACTCGTAGCGCCCACTGCCGGCTAGTTAATTGACATTTTGTTGAGAGTGGTTTTTGTTGCTGCAGCAGAAGTTTTAAACGAATTATTTCTGTAAAACAAGTGTGAATTTAGTGAAAATGTCACTTTTTGGCTCTCTAATGGGCGATATCGAAGACGATCCATTCTTTGGGTAAGTTTCCGTTAAGATATCATTATTATCCAACGTCAAATTCTCATAAACAATCCGCCATGCTGTTCATAAAAATGAGCTCTTTTTTGTAAAAAAAATTTGGATTTTCGTAGATCGCACATGAATATGATGCGACAGATGAATTCAGTGATGAATTCTTTCTTCACTGATCCTTTTTCGATGGGTGGCTTCGGTGATTTCGACAGAGGTCAACATCGCAACATCCACAATTCTCTCATGCCTTTCTCTATGCCAATGATGCCAAATTTTAATCGCTTATTAAGTGGTTCTTTGGACTCTCTTGGAGGACACAGTTATAGCTCAAGTACCGTTGTCAGTATGTCTTCAGGACCAGATGGACGCCCTCAAGTATATAAAGCCACTTCTAGTACACGCACAGCTCCTGGGGGCATTAAAGAAACACAGAAGACTGTAACTGACACTAGATCTGGCACTAAAAAGATGGCCATTGGGCATCATATTGGCGAGCGTGCCCATATTATAGAAAAAGAACACAATATGCACACAGGAGATCAAGAAGAAAGACAAGATTTTATTAATTTAGATGAAGATGAAGCAGAAGATTTCAATAAAGAGTGGGAAACCAAGACAAGGTCTCGCTCAGAAATTCCTAGAATTAGCTCAGGAGGATCAAGAAACCGTCATTCCTATGGAAATCCTGGAAGTATGCTGGCCATCACTGGAGGCCCAAGGTGATATTTCTTTTCTTCCTTTTATTTTTCATTATTTTTTTTTTCTCATGGTGCTGGTATCACTTCTTTGTATCATGCACTATTCTCAGCTCAATTCACTTATTTTGTGTTTTGATGTTGTGATAAATGTTATTCGCATGTAGTAGACGTCGGCAAAGACAATCGACACCTTTGGTTTCCCCTCGTAGAAGTATACGTGCGTCGCCTTTGACCGTACCGCAGTCCTCAATAAGGTACGTTTTCCAAAATTCATAATCAAAATTCAACACTAACATCATCATCGACCATCATTTGTTATAAACTTTATTTAGAGCTAATGATTCATGGGATTTGGTATCTCATTACAGGTATTCACATCAGTATTAGAATGTAAATAAGAATAATCGCGAACTGTTTAAAAAGTAAGTCGGTTTTTGTAATAATATACATTTTATAGTGCTTTCGTAACATTAACCTTTTTTTAATTCATTATCGCAGTAATTCAAAACTCGACTATATTTTGCAGCTCGTTGTCATCAAGAACCCCTTACAGTCCCCCTGGACAAGCCCAAACTGCTAGAAAAAGCAAGAATATTAAGACAGTATCCGGATCACCACCACCAGCCGACTTATAGATTATTGGTGTTACCATCTCAATAAATTTTAACGCTGTCTATCCAAGAATGTTTCTATTTATTTTGACTTTTCTTGGAATGAATAGTACAATTAGTATTTAATTTTTATTATAAGCATTTGTCCACTTTGATCCATGCAAATATTATTTCTTGTTAATCATGGTATATGTAATTGTAATGTTGTTGGGTCACTGTAAAATTGAATTCGCTATTTATGTAAGGTATGTTGACTAGAAATCTCTGATATTGTATTATATTATCTAAGATTACATTGTATCTCTAGTTTTAAATAAAGCTATGGAAGAAAATATTAGTATTTATAGTTTAATTTCACTACTAATAATGACTTCTTGTTAGTATAGATTTATCAAAAAAGTTGATGACATAATTTACAATAGAAATAAAATATTTATTATTAATAAAATTATCACAAATTATAAAACGGAAATGGTGTGTTAGTAAAACGTTTACACTTCGTTTTCCACGCTATGTGTCCCAGGTGCCATTTCCCCATAACAATGCTTAGCTTTTGGATCTCTGTAAGAATTTTCATGTTGTACACTTTGTGAATTGGTCCTACATTTTGCTAAACACAATTCAAAATGATCAGTTACTGACGCAAATAAAACGTTATTTTGCTCTGTAGCTTTACCCAAAACAGCTTCCAGCATGTCTTTCTGAAACAATATCAAAAATCACCATTTAAACCGCCAAGTTAAAACAGGAAGTTGCTATTCTAGCTAGTCACAGAAAAAAAACTTACTTTATCTGGATGTAGGCAACAAGAGACGCAAAACTCATAAATAGCACAACAATTGTTAATCTTGCAGGTATCACAGGAATACTGTGGGCTTGTTTGAGGAGTATCATCGCAGCATCCCGATGAAATAACTTCATGTCGAGGGCAAACAAAACCTCTATCATCTACTATTAACACTTTTCCTTGAACCGAGTTTCTGCATGTTTCGGCCTCGTTCGATGCATTGTGTTGCTGAAGGGTGCGCCAAATAAAAGGTTGTGTTCGACGAATTGGAATCACTTCGTCGTTATCTAAAAAGTCACCCTACAAAAAAAAAATTAATAGAATTGAAAATAATAGCATTTTTGTGAACCTTGTTTACATAGCTGAAAATGTAATAAAGTAAAGAAACAGTGAAGATTAAGCCTAAGATGATACGTCGTCTTATAAATCTAATAAAAGCCGTCGACCACATTGTTTATTTGGTTCTTTATCACGCATTTTTCACTTGATTTGTACAAATACAATATCTGTAAACACACCCTGATGAGACCTCATTAAAAGAAGTGAGGTTATGTTAACTACAAGAATTGTGCGTTTTGGGTCAATGCGTTTACTTGAAATTAGCAGTTTTATCTGTTTTGTACCGTTTTACGTCATGGTGACAACAAAAAATCACAAAAATTGGTCTATTTTTAGAAATTTATTATAAAAAGTCGAATTCACAATATAAAAAATATTTTAAATATACTTATACTGTCGAAAAATACCAAAAAAATATATTAATTAATTACGACTAGAGGCTTATTCATTGATTTTAAATTAAGAAGTGACTTCTTCACAGTCTTTTTTGCAGTATTGCCATTATTATTGACTTTACGTCCTAGAGGAATCAATTTCATAGTTTCCATATGTAAATTAAGAGTTCTGTAAAAATCTAACACATTTTCATTTGCCCAAACTTGGGAAGCTTTAAAATCCAAAACCCTCAATGTATCTAAACTTTGTGCTCTACTCAAAGCCACATACGCTTGCCCAGCTTCAAATACTTTTGCTAAAGACACTTCCACACAATCTAAAGTTAAGCCTTGTGACTTGTGTATAGAAAAAGCCCAAGCTAATTTTAAAGGAATTTGTTTTCGCGTCAACATTGTCCCACTGGCATTTTTCACAATCCATTTTTCATGTTTTGCAGTATACTCTTTATTTCTGAATTGAACAACTGGAAAACCGTCTTGAAATGATTTTATTACACCCCGAGCGCCGTTTACTAAACCAGCGGAAACGTTGATGTTTTTCAATAACATTACTTGAGCCCCAATCTAGAAAACCACAATTAAAAAAAATATATAAGTCAGAATTTTTCACCTTCAATTCCAGTTTATATGGGACTGAAGTCTGCTGTTCCAATTGTTTAGCTAAATGTGGATCGGAATCTTCAGCTGTAAATATTTGTTTTTCACCTTTTAATTCTTCAAGTTTCGATTCGTTAATCATATTAGCATCTGCCGTATGCGAGCATAATCTTGTAGCTAAAATTCCATTTTTCTCAATTTTTTGTTTGGCAGTGTCGCTCAGTCTTTTAGCCATAGGTTCAGGAATTTGTCCTATTCGAATTCGATTTAAAATCTGTATGAATTCATCGTCAGTTTGTCTGTGTACTCGTTTTAATTCATAAGTACGTAATTGACAACGACTCCAAGCTTCGGTTTGGAAACAAAATTTGATATTTTTGTTGTTTCTAGTAATTGGAGGTAATTGGAAAAAATCCCCGCATAAAATAAGCTGTATACCTCCAAAAGGTTTATCGTTTCTGCGCACTTTTCGGGCGACTGTTTCGATTTTCTCAAAATAAGCACCGTCAACCATTGAAATTTCGTCAATTATCAAATGTTTGCATTTACGCCAAATAGCAGCTGAGCCAGGTCTGGATGCTAAATCAATGCTGCGTTCTAAAGTAGCTTCTCCTCCACCTATACCAGCGAACTGATGGAGGGTAATTCCCCCGATCTGACAAGCAGCGACTCCTAGACAAAAATTTAAAATCTAACAGATTCCAAACAATTAATTACCTGTTGACGCGGTAGCCGTTGTGACGTCAGGAGGCAAAGCCCCAATTATTTTCTTCAATAAGAAACTCTTCCCTGTACCAGCGCTCCCGGTGAAGAACACATTACACCCAGACAAACAAGCTTCCATCACTTCTTTTTGTTCAATATCTAAAAGTTCATCAGGAACTGGTGATGAGCAATACAACTTTTTAGAAGCGGGAGCTTTTACACCATCTTCACGAGGACTCATTTTGCGTTTTTTGCTTAAAGGCGACGGTGTTGTATCAGTTGCTTTTGAGACTTTTGCTCTAGCTTTATCTACTTCAACCGAAGTAACTGGACTGATTTCTTCAAACTGTTTCGGCTTATTTGCTAATACTTGTGTACGTAGAGATGTATTTGCATTACTTTCCGACTTTTCGCCAGTCATTTTAACAAACAATGTTCGCAGAAAAGTAAGAAGTTGGTTAGGGGGTGCATTGGACAAGTACATTGTACATTTAGCTTCTTGAAATTTAATTGATGCTTTTCCTTCGTTCATAAACTTTTTATGAACAGAAATAGCTTTCAAAAGTAGCTTAACTGGAGTGGATTTACCTGCAGTTATTTCAATATAAATTTCACGAGCATTGCTTCGTATAAGTCTAAGAAAAGCATTTTTATGGGCTAGTTTTCGTTGGATAATGCCTTGAGCATTCAGCCACTCAACATTAACAGAACATGATAAAGAATTTTCGTTTTCCATTCCAAATAACATAAGTTTTATTCACTTTTTCAATATAGAACGATAATAAACTAAACATTAAAAATAAACACCATTGAACAGAAAATATTTCCGATTTTCCCACCAACATACAAGACTAGTTTCAAATTAGTGTTGACGTTTGCAACTTGTAACGCGTTACCAAAAGTTAAAAAGAGTTAGATATCTACGGTATACATATAGTAAAAAGAAAAAGCAAGTACGTTTTTGTTGGTGAAAATGTGAAACTAATTAAACTTTACTAAGTTTGACAGATTTCTAACCACGTTGACTAAAAGAGGTTAGAAAATCATGTGAAATGGCAAATAAAAACGATTCAAAGGAAATACATAGTTTATTGCAAGATTCCTGCGCTGAAGAATTGAATAAAGATGTATCAACACCAGAAATTACTGTAACAGAAACTGATCCTTATGCTTATTTAGATCGCTCAGATTTTTCATCTGAAAAATTCAAAATAGAAATAAAAAACCTTCCTAAAATTTACGGAATAAATGTAACATTTATTTTTTTTTTATAACTAAATTAACTGAACTTTCTTTAGGAATTCCGCAAATTATTAAAAAACAAGTTAAATTTAGATTGCACTAAAATTAAAGCACCAAAAAGAAACAGTCCTTACGCTTTTGTATGTTTTCGAAGCGAAGAAGGAAGAGAGAAAGCGATTCAATCTTTAAGTGGATTTAAATGGAAAGGAAAGCCTCTACAAGCTATTGTAACTCTCTATGTTTATATCAGTCCAAAATAATCATTATTTTTTGTAGAAAGCCAAACCTTCTCCAGATCCTTTAGTAAAAAAAAGAAAAGATGATGCGGTTGAAGCTGCTAATAAAAAAATTAAGATTGATAATAGGAGTCAAGAAGAAAAATTGAAAGATTCAACCATACCATTATGGAATGTACCATATGAAGAACAAGTAAAAAATTATACTGAATTTTTTATAAGTAAATAAATTGTTTTAGTTGGAGAGAAAACAGAAAGATATAAGAAATATATTAATAAAATTAGGAAATGAATTGGCAAGATTGAATCCAGATTTACGTAGTTGGTTGAATGAACAAAAAAGTAAATGTAATGGCCTTCCTTGTGAATTGTTAAGTATTAGATACGCGGAGGATTATAATGGGTTTTTATAAAAATAAATTAAACTATATTATTGAAAAATATAATTCTTTTTAGATATAGGAATAAATGTGCTTTCACTGTGGGTATTGATGAAGAAACAAAATTACCAACCGTAGGTTTTCGTATTGGAAGTTACGTAGATGGAGTTACTGGAGTTGCTAGTGTTGAAACATTAAATCATATACCTGCACCCACTAAAGCTGTCGTGAAACTATTCCAAGATTACGTCAGGTCTTCAGATTTGCAAGTTTTTAACCCAGAAAATCACAGTGGGCATTTTCGACAATTGATGGTGAGAACTGCGGAAAACCAAATTATGTTGGTTGTCGGAATCCACCCCCAAAACCTGTCAGATGAAAAATTGAAAGAATTCAAAAATTCGCTTATTTATTATTTTATTGAGGGTGCAGGCAAAGAAGCAAAAATCACATCATTATACTACCACGCAATCACTAAGAAGTAAAATTTGTAAATTGGTCAACAATTTTTATTGTTTTAAAAGAATTGCAGGGGAAGTCCCTGAAGATGTAGAACACTTATGGGGGAATACTCATATATGTGAAACATTGCTTGGTTTAAAATTTAAAGTATCACCACAAGCATTTTTTCAAATTAATACAAAAGGAGCTGAGATTTTATACAAATCGATAATTGAATTAGCAGCAACTACCGAAGAATCGACTGTTTTAGATGTTTGTTGTGGAACAGGCACTATTGGATTATGTTTTGCTAAGGTTTTTTTTTTATTTATTTATCAGTCTAATTATGAAATGACGGTTTAATCGTAGATGTGTAAAAAAGTTTTGGGTATAGAAATAGTCCCACAGGCTATAATAGACGCTAAAGAGAACGCTAAATTGAATGACATTACCAACAGCGAGTTTTTTGACGGCAAAGCTGAAGATATTTTGGGTTCTGTGTGTTACAGAGCTACCAACGATGTTGTAGCAATTGTAGATCCACCAAGAGCGGGTTTACGTAAGTGATTCGCGAATAATAAAAAGCTGGCGAGTTTTCGAAGGCAACTAAGATTACAATTCTTGGAAGAAATATAATCTTGGTTGCATCAAAAGTTTGGTCAAGCTTTTTATTCAACTTTAATTTTTTATTATCTTTTTTCAGAGCAAAAAGCAGTTATCCAAATTAGAAAAGTGAATAAAATCGGCCACTTAGTATATGTATCATGCAATCCAAACGCAGCTTTGAAAAATTTCATTGACTTTGGTCGGCCTGCATCTAAAACTTTACACAATGAACCTTTAGTGCCTGTAAAAGCTGTAGCTGTAGATATGTTTCCTTATACAAACCATTGTGAACTTGTTATCAGTTTCGAAAGATTTGATAAAGTTGTCAATAGTAAAAATCAATAAAATTATTTTTTTATTAAAATATTTTTTAAACGTGTTAATAATCCTGTTTTCCGCAGTATTGCAATTGCCATTGCAAGTATAAAAATCGCATAAATCTGATTGTATGGATCCAGCAGTTTTTTGAAAATATTATCATGAGATTTTGTTCGCCTTTGAATATCAGCCCAATTTAATCTACAAATAAAAAAATTTCGATTTATTGAAAAAAAAAGATCCAGATTTACGCAAAAATTTCCATATCTTCAACTGTTAGTGATGATGGTCTCAAATCGTATATAACTTCGTGGGCTACTCGTTTTCCGGAAATCACAGCCCCACAAATGCTTCCGTACCATTCTGTTGAAGTTTCAGCACCAGCCCAAAATAGTCTGAAAGCTATTTATTTTTTTGCAAAAAATAGTATAAAATAAACCTTTCAGTTTTAGACTGCATTTCATATACGTCGTCACTACATTTGTAACAGCACATCGGACTACCTGAATCCCAAATTTCATACGCAAATTGTAAAGGTTCTAGCGCTTTATCCCCCAAATATTTAGACAACTCTTGTAGAACAATCGTTTCAACTTCTACATCATTTTTTACATTAAGAAAATAACCAATTAATGTTGGATAACTTTCTATACTAGTGTTGAAACAACAAAGTAAAGGATATTCTTGACTGTATTCGTCCAAAATATAGATATCACCACATAGATTGTTTTTTTTCCAAAATGCTTCTTTATAAGTAACTACAAATTTATTAATTTCCCCGAAAACTGAGTTTTTAAGCGCTTTAATTTTATACTGAGGTAGTGCCGGTGTGAATTCTATTTTCAAAATTTTGGGAGGCGGAATTGCGATAATAACGCAGTTACTACTGATATAAAATTACAATTAGATGTTTAATTAAAAAATCCGTTGTACGTACTAATATGTATCATTTGTAGTTTTAATCTCAATATGCATTTTGGTTCGGTGTATACTTTTAACTTCTGTGTTTTTTTCCAAGATAATGTCGTCTTTAATTGCATTCATAATGTTATCATAAAGTTCTTGTGCACCATTCTGTAAATTCACTGTTTTTAATTAATTTCATAATAAGACTTTACCTGACCTGAAACCACAAACCATATAATCCGTTAGCATCTATTTTCAATTGATTGGTGATTCCATAAGTTGAAGAACAGAAAAATATGTAAAATCCTACAGAAATATCTTTAGAATAAACTCCACAATAAATTAAAATTATCCATTTGACTATAGCTTTATTAATTTCATGTTTGAGATTATTTTCAATGAATGAATGCATAGTCTGAGATGCAATTTGGGGATTTATAGTTTCTTCTTTACAGAGTTTTTCAATCTTGATTATAAAATTTGTTAATTCTATTTTAGCAGTAACACTGGAAAAACCAAATGGGTTTTGTCTGCTTTGTCTGTGTAAATTTTTATTAAAGGATATAAGAATATGGCCATTTTCTCGTTTTTCGTAAACGTTAATACTAAATTTATTCAAAAGTTTTAAAAGTCTTGTTTGTAAAGGATTTATATATTGGCCTCCGACGTCGAAATTATGGGATTTATTGTTTGTAACAAGTAAAGGTTGAGAGAAAGTCCGGCCACCAATTCTGTCTGATACAAATGTAAATAGTGTGATTTTTTTTTATAACTTACTTGAAGATTCTAAGATTATTACATAAAGAGATGGGTCTTTTAAAAGTAGAAAATGAGCAGCAGCTAATCCTGCAATACCTGCTCCTATTATTATAACATCGGCATCTATCTCATGATATTCGCTAGACATTTGGACATTTCAATTTGAATTTACCGCTGACAAAAATGTCACTCAGTCGATAAATGTCAAGGTGTCTAACTTAGAATTCACCAATCGAGTAGTTTTGAAAGATGGCCGATGACAAGAATCGGTATTAAATGAAAATCCAGCGCTAATCTAGCTGTAAAATTGTAAAAATAGTGATATGTAAATATATATGTTATTCATTTAAATGTAAATATTAGCCTGTAACTGTACTGTGATATTGGTAATGGCCGATGTGGACGCGGCGGAGCAGGAAATAAGGAAAAACCTTCATATAATTCAATCCATGATTGATGTTTCTGCTCAACGCTTAGAAGGGCTCCGAACACAATGTGCAACAAGCGCAGAGTTAACCCAACAAGAAATCCGAACACTGGAGGTAAAATTCTATCATTTATTTAGAAAAACTTAACCAAATTTATGCTTTTTAGGGCAAGCTCATCAAGTTGTTTTCAAATCAACTTATTACCAAACTAAAATTGCGCAGTGGAGGCGCCGAAGAAATGCCTTCCTTACGACAGTGGTTGCAAGTTGTAGGATTAGGTGCGGATTCCATACAAGGTCTTTGCCAGAAAATTTCTTCTGTTGAGGAACTTCAGGAAAAATCTGAACATGAACTGAGAATGATTCTTAACGACAGAGCTGCTAGACCTGAAGAACTCAGTCGATTATGTCGAGCTTTACACAATCTTAAACGATGCATAGGTATTTATTTAAGTACAATGTTCATAATTTTGTACAATTGATATTTTTAGATGTTTTGAAAAAAGGTGATAATGATAATGCCGATATGCATCTGTACTGGGATTCATGGGATAGACATCAGAATTTCAAAGTAGCAGGGTTATCTCCTAGAACTAATAGAACACGAGCTGCTAGAGCTTCAGTTCCTTCAGAAGAGAGCTTAGGGGTTTATAACAATAATAATCGTGGAGGTGCGATTCCTCCTTCTTCTTCTGTGTCTAGCATCAATTCTTTGAATGCTCAGTCTGTGCTTGGACCTCCCCTTACTCCCCCGCCCCAAAATAGGGGGAAAGGTACGCATGAATTTGCATGATCCTAGAATGTTATCGCGTATGAAAATATTTTTTAGTTTCAGCGGGCTCAAATTATGTTTTATATTGATGAATACCAATATGTTGTTAATTTTTCAATTTTTTACGAAATACCTTGAAAAAACTATTTTATACTGATATTTTATTAAATATCAAAAGTTAAGTTCAAAAGTTAAGTTAATTGCATAAAATCAAATCAAAATAATCTATAATTTTCAAGAAACTGTAAGTTGTTATTTCATATTGATAATTTTGAAAAATCAACTTTTCGTATCAAACGGCTCACTTTTTGTTGGATGTATAATTACATTATTTTTTGAATGTTTTATCACTATGAATGTTTTTTTTTTTTTCAATGGTTGCTGTTTTTGCACAGAAATATTTGCTCTTACAAGAGTGAATTTTATGTGAGTTTTGCGTCCTTTCGTGTTGGCATGCATCCTAACTGTTTAAAGAAAATAAGTGAAGTCAAGAAAAGATAGAAACTAGAAGCTTTACTAAATCATAATACTAATTTAAGAAAAATTTCCGGGTTTAATTTGTGACCTTTGACATTACTTTAAGTTTGCCTATTTTCTCTTCAATTCACAGGAATGAAATTTCCAACAACGCCACCGCCGCGTCGTAAGCATTTGACTGGAATTCAAAGTACAGTTTTGTTACCTGATTCTTATCCTTTGACAAAAAGCAAGTCGCATGAGTCTCAATTGGCTAAGGGCGACAATGGTGAAATTAACAATGGAGAAAAAGGATCGGGGAAAAGGTCAAGATTACCGACTGAACCAGGACCAGACACCGATTCTAGTCCTATTTTAACCAGTCCAATTAAGTCGCCTCCTTATAATAACACTGGCACTGATAGTGACGAAAATAGTTATAAATGTAAAAAAAATATTTTTTATTTAATCAATACTGATGTTAACTTTTAGCTGCGACGAGTTTACAAGTGCCCAAATCGCCTCGTACTCCTACTCCAGTTGTTCGAAATATGACACATCAGATTAATCATAGGTTTACAAAAAGTTTTAAAATGATTTCGACTTGTGGTTATTGCATGAAACCTATCTATTTTGTTACTGGCTTGAAGTGTAAAGAATGCAAATACACTTGCCATAGAGAGTGTGAAGATAGAGTAGCGCCGTCTTGTGGTTTGCCACTCGAATTACTCGACGAATTTAAAAAAACATTCAAGTATGAAGAACAGGTTTTTAGATCACCTAATCCTAGCAGGGCTAGCAATACTAAAAATATTATCAATTCGTTGACGAGGATTAGGAAAAGGTCGCATCCGCAACCTTCTATAAACATTCCAGTGAGTTCAGTTGTTAAAAAATTGAAACAAATTGACTAATTTTTGTAATTTTTAGCCTCCTGATTCTAGCTCTAACACTTCTAGTTGTAATAGCTCAACTCCTTCCAGTCCAGCAGTTCAGATTATACCAACACCTCAAGCTAGTCAAAAACAACAGTTTCATTTTCCGGGTAAAGGTTAATACGTTTTTTAATAATTGTTTTGTTTTAATTCTACTATTTAACGTTCTAGAAATATCTCATAATGAACAAATTGAAATTAGTAACGATGTGCATCCTTTGAATGCACACCATCATAACACCATTCAACATACAAATGATCGTACGGCTTCAGTATCAGGAAGTACGAGTACAGACTCTGACAAGACTCCCGTTAGAGTAGATTCGCAAGATAGTCAAGTGTCTGACACAGAAACTGTAACAGATGCTCATAGATGGCCAAGACAAAATAGCGTAAGCAAAAATTGAACTTTTTGTATATTTATGATGGATTATTATAAATTATTATTTGCAGATGTCTATGAGAGAGTGGGATATTCCATTTGAAGAATTAAAAATGGGAGAGGTTATTGGAACTGGAAGGTTTGGCACAGTATATAGAGGCTATTGGCATGGCGATGTTGCTGTTAAAGTCTTAAACATGAGTTATTTAAACGATGAAAAAGCTTTAGAACAATTTAGAAATGAAGTATCGACTTTTCGAAAAACGCGACATGAAAACGTTATTCTATTCATGGGAGCTTGTATGCAACCACCGAAATTAGCTATTGTTACGAGTTTGAGCAAAGGCATGACATTATATACACATATACATTTAAGAAAAGACAAATTTAACATGAACAAAACGACAATCGTCGCACAACAAATATCGCAGGTAAGAACAATAAAAATATTTGACAGTTTGGAATGTTATAAATTATAATATTTAGGGTATGGGCTACTTACATGCAAGAGGAATCGTTCATAAAGATTTGAAAAGTAAAAATATTTTTTTGGAAAATGGCAAAGTTGTTATTACTGATTTTGGTTTATTTAGTGTGACGAAATTATGTTTTGGCAATCGGTAAATTAGTGATATTTTATCACTATAGTATTGATAATTTTATTTACAGTAAAAATGACAGTTTATGGATACCTCCTGGTTGGCTGTGTTATTTATCACCTGAAATAATTAGAAAGTTACACGCGCATCAATTACATGCTGAAGAATTACCATTCAGCAAATCATCGGATGTGTATGCTTTTGGGTATATTTTTATAAGGTTATTTGAAAAAACATAATTCTAAGAATTGTTTCGTAGAACTGTATGGTATGAGTTATTGTGTAGTGAGTGGCCATTTAAATCGCAACCACCAGAGGCAATAATTTGGCAAGTTGGTAACGGTATAAAGCAGCCCTTAGCGAATTTACAAGCTTCTCGTGATGTTAAGGTGAGTTCAGGTTAAAAAAATTCCCATATTCAAAAGCGCTTTAAAAGCTATTTTAAGGTAAGACCTTTTTTCGGCTGAACTCAGCCATTGGGAGAGCTAATAGGTTTTTGATTGAGTGCTGCCATCTATACTTTTTAAATTATAATTTTTTTACAAGACTAAATTTCAGGATATCTTGATGCTTTGTTGGTCTTTCCGCGAAGAAGATCGTCCCGATTTTATCCGATTGGTGAATATATTGGATAAATTACCGAAAAAGAGACTGGCACGAAGTCCTTCTCATCCGATTCATTTATCACGTTCGGCTGAATCAGTCTTTTAAAAATAATGAGCAAAAAATACCACAGAAACCCCTGTATGTTGTGTGTAACTTTTTGTAATTTTTGCCTTGTCGGTTTTTAGGTGTGAATCTAAAAACCAAATCACGTGTACAAATATTATATGTGCGTGCAATGATCTTACGAAAGGATTGTGCTTATGATGTATATTTTTAAATTATTGAATATTTGACGGATCGAAAATTGTTAAGAAATGAGATTTTTTAAGATCGATGCGCTGTTTTGTTAATTGATGGAATCATTTACGAATTGTAAAAATTACAATAGTAAGTGATTCTATTTACAATTTTTCCCAGTATTGCATTTTACTGTGATCTTTAACTATAGTATAACTGTTTGCAATGTTTTATTCTGACGTATTATTTAAAAAGCGATTAAGAAGTTTTTCAACTTTGGTTACAAAAGAAATCTAAAGTTATATTAATGTTTGAATGAAACGTGTTAGGTTAGCGCCTGTTTTATCTTTGAGGCTCAACCTAATGTGTTATGTTTCTGAGAATTTAGTTGAACAATATGACTTGCAATTCAAAATCTCCTTAAACTTGGTATCAGACGTGCAGTTATTTTATATTTTTCAAAGAGATGTAAATTTTGTAAATTATGACTGAGAGGTAATTTAACTGCACTTTCGACTGTCATTAAATTATTTTTGCCAACAATTTGTAAATAGTATTTTATGTAAATATGAAATTTTTGGTCGTTTTTCGACGACTTTGTATATATGTTGAAATGCATTCCCACGATGTTTCTGTCACTCTAGTCAATTTACAATATTTTGTCCAAGAACGGGGCTGTAAATTGTTGAAAAGTACGTTTAATGCCCCGCTCTTGATCCCATACTTATACATTCTGATCTGCAGTCAATGTACATTATTAAGGGATTAGGGTAAATAAACTATTATACAACATAACAAATGCTTTTTACTTCTTAAAAATAAAACACTTCTTTCTTCGCATATATTTTTTATTTTTCACGTCGGTAATTGAAAATCGCTTCATCTCCAAATGTAAATAACAATAAATAAACAGTCACTAATGTCTTAACAATCCCATAGTATTGGCGATATGTTTGCACTTGGTCGATACTTCTTCATGCACTAAACTAAAACACATCGCGACAACGACAAGTCCAAGGAACAGGTATAAACAGCACGCGAGCAATTGGAGTTGAGCATTCGTATCTCCACTTTGGGGAAGTTTATCGCCGATACCGATAGTTGAAAGAGCGATGAAACAGAAGTATGTAGCATCGAGAAAACTCCAACCTGTAGCGGTGGTGAAGGCAGCGGCTCCCATGCACACGTACGAAAAAAAGATAAGCAAAACTAGACTGGCAGGCACTGATGGTGAAGTAGACTGGGCTGGGGCCGGCGTTCCGTCGCAGTCAGTGGAACGCCAAATCAGGGGAACACGCGAAGGGGTGTCATGAGCACACATCCTAGAAAATAATAAAAAAAATCAAAATAGTGTAATTGCGTAATTGCTGGTTGCATAAATTATCTACTCTGGCCGACAGAATTTGCGTCACTCCATACTTGTAATAGGACATACTATTTCATAGTAAAATTAGGGAAAGCTTTTTAATATGTGGATTAGGTTTTTTTGGGAATTATTTTACCATTTTAAAAATTAATTTTTGTTTGATTGTCCAATAAAAATCAAAATAAAATATTTCTACCTACTCCACTTTTAATCCGTGCTCTTGTGAATGTTTTAATTTGTTTTCCATTATGTTCAGCTTTTTAACAAAGAAATAATTGCAGTCTAATTAAATTTTAATTAATATGCGCGTAACATTAAAATTTATGTCAAATTCGTTTAATTAGTAAGTACATGGTGTAAGCATAGAACTCAAAACCACATTTATAAAAAAAATGTTAAAAACATTTCAACGATGAAAAGACTCCATTTTTCATTACCAATTTATTCAAGAAAAAGTTCAGTCTTATATAAAGGCAAAAAATTTGTCTTGGTTTTCAAACACAAAGCTTTATCGCACGCACCTTTATTTTCCTTTAAACTAGCAACGTCACGTTTTGAATAAAGAAACAAATTCCTATGCCCGTTCATCATTTCAGTATACAAAGACTAAAAACTTACACGTGTTCACTTTCGTCAGCTTCTTCGGCATCGTCGATATCCGACGACGTCGAGCCAATAATTAATGAACTTTTTGTAGGCGTCCCATGACTGTGTGCTGGACAAATTGACGCATCCGCCAACATTTGTCGAACTTGACTTTGGCGGCAACGTCCTCTTGTGTGACTTGCTTTTACTGTTGCTACAACAGTTCGTTTCGGGATTTCCCCGTGTTCCACGTACTGGTAACTGTTTCGGCAGACATGGTTCGGGGTGCTGTGGGAAGATGCTATTTGGATTGAAGCTGAGTCTGTAAACAGTTATTAAAAAAATAAATATACCTTAAGCTCGAACCGCATTGATATTGATTGGTATTTTGTTTTCAATCGACTTTTGCGTATTATTTTTATGTCTTCGCAGTTAAGCTTTAAAAACATTTTCCACAAAGCTCTGACTGATATTGATACTACTGTATTTATCATCCCTATGAACGTTATTTTTCTTATTTTGAAAAAAAAAGAACGAAAGACATTTCTGGATCGACTTTATTCGAATTTGATAAAAAATTCATCACGATTTAGTGTTCTCTTGTGTTTCTGGCTTTTGAGATTTTTCAATAATTTGTTAACTTAGTGATATCATGCATCTTTAACACGTCTCTTGTCTTCAAATGTATTATGTAATTATCACTACTTACATATAGAGTGTTTCATTAGTATTAGGACGGAAGGTCATGGCGTTATAGTAGAATTTTGAGAAAATGTAAGTAGTGAATGTTAATCTGTCATAGACTCTACTTTTTAAAAATATTTTCGAATTTATTTTACTTCCGGTTTTATTCAACTTTGTTTCTTTAAAGTAACACTGAATTTATCTCTGGATATTTTAATTCTATTCTAAATTGCTTTTTAAAGTTATATTTGTTTTATTAGTTGGTAGCAAAAATACAAAGTTGCATTATTTTTAAATAGAAATTATAGTTAGCTAAAACATTTTTGAAAACCTATTTTTTTTAATTTTGAAAATATATGATATGGTATATGGTATAAAAATATCGATTTTAGTATAAATATTCAAAGACCTAATTCAATAATAGAAGAAATTATCACTGGATTTCACAGGAAAACGAGAAATGTCCAACAAACAAACAAGCTCTATCCATGGTAAAAATTTCTTGTACCATAAGCCTATATGTACTTAAACTCTGCATTAAAAAAAAAAAAACATTTTTATGTAAACACACTAAAAGTAGGAACATCTATCAATCAAAAAGTATTATCGAATCTAGTTGATATATTTCTAAATAAGCAATTTCTAAATAAACCATTAGTTTCCATAGCCAACTGCATATTAACAACAAAAATTAAAACAATCAATTTTTTGAACAATTTTGTAAAATCATCTTATAAGATTAAGGCGGGCGTTTAGATACGTATATATATGTTATATTCTCTAATGCCGTCGATTTTGTGAAATAAAAAATACTTGAAAGTAGATATTTTTTTGCAGGGTGTGAGGGTATTTTGAACTCAAATATGAATTTGACCGAATGAAACTTACGAAAACGACTAAAAATTATTAGAACATCATTTTCCAATCTAAGTTTAAGAAAAACGAATGATTCAATCAAGCCAATGTTAGGGTCTAAGTTATTTTTGGTTAGGAATCAATGAGTAGATTTCAAAAAAATTGAGTGTAATTGAGTTCTGGAAAAATGCATTTTTTTGTGTAAGTTTTATTTATGTAAATCAACAAAGCTATTATATTATATAACAAAAAAAAGCTTAGACCCTTGTCGTTAATATGACAATTATGTATACAAAACATTATTTAATTATTTACTGACCAGAATCTACATCCAAGTTCAAATATATATAAATAATATATATATATATATATATATAATATATATATATAAATATATATAAATAATATATATATATATATATATATATATATATATATATATATATATATATATATATAAATATGTTAAGGCGAGTATATATATATATATATATATATATATATATATATATATATATATACTCGCCTTAACATATTTTTAGGGTCAGAAAAAAATTGGCATTCGTTTTTCCATAAACCTTCTAGTTTTGGAGATCTCGCTATGCGGGTATCGAAAATGCACCATCCTGTACATGTAGTTATAAATATAAAGTTATACTTTTTAAATTGATTATTTCACTGCCTAGTAAATAAACCATTATTTGTATAATTTGGCGATAAAACATTACATTTACTGATTGATTAATTATTTATTAACTAGTTAAAAAAGCTATTGACAATTTATCAATTTTAGCACTTTGTCGATATTTTTCTATTCAAAAAATAAATTGAATTTTTCCTATCTGAAATGTTGTAAAAGTTTATATTATTACCGCTTAAGTAGAGGTACTATTAAAATGACATTTTAATCAAAAGGATGAATAAAATAAACCAAAACAGTGAATAAAATGTTTATAGCAACATTTTATTTACACTGTTATTGACAACGCGATTAAAATAAATAAAAAAAAAAAAAAATAACAATCTGCACTACCGTTGAAAATTTCGTTACTATGGTTGATGATTTTTATTCATACTTATAGTACATTAACATTTCATATAGAACATAAATTATCTAAGAAGTCGTTTTTTTATGAAATTGTATTGTATTCACTTAAAATTTATCTTTATTCACTAATACCATAAATAGCTATTCTATTTCGAATTAAGTGTTATATAATATTTTATACAAAATATCTTCTCTATTCAGTTTTTGTTTAGTTTGAATAATTTTTCTTTACAATTATGTCTCTTATGCTTTTACCTTCATGAGTTTTACAATATAATTTGGCCGAAGGACTAGAAGGCGCCTTTTGGTAACCAACTGTAAATGTTTTCTTGTTGTTGTCACTGCGACAGCATAGTTGCGAGTAGGCCTTTCTTGCTCCGGATGCTAACATAGCTCCTAATGCTGACAGTAGGATTAACATTAAAGGAACACCAATTAAGGCGTAGATTACCGCCACAACTTTGCCTAATGCGGTTCTAGGTGAAAGGCGGCCATATCCTGAAAAATAATTCCATTAAAAATAAAATAGTTTTATTGCTAGATTTTTATGATCAAAAAATACATTAGCACAATTTTATAAATCTTATCTTATCATATTGCTCAGATTTGCAGTTATATTTTTTTTATAATTATTTCATATTTCATTATTATTTTGTACTTTCAAATTATTGGTACTGGTGAAAAATTTTTGGCAGTAAAATGAGGTAAGCCTTCAGTATAATTTTTGAATAACAATTTTCTAATTAAAAAATTTTTAGACTGATACTTATTTTTATTGTTGCTAATTTTTTGCTACCAATTAAATCCGAAGTACCAACTGGGGTTGTAGTAACAAATGGCCCTAAGTGCGCTAATATCGGAGCTTCAATTTTAACAAAAGGTGGAACAGCAGTAGAAGCTGCAATTGCTGCTTTATTCTGTGAAGGCGTTTCTATCCCAAATTGTATGGGTTTAGGGGGTGGTTTTTTAATGAATATTTATATAAAAGAAACAGGAACAACAGATTTCTTAGTATCGAGAGAAGTAGCACCTAAAAATGCTAGCAAAGATATGTTTGGAGATAATGAAACTCTAGCGCAAAAAGGAGGATTAGCAGTCGCTGTACCTGGAGAACTGAAAGGTTATTGGGAAGCCTATAAAAAGTATGGTGGAAAAACTCCATGGAAAGAGTTAGTTCAGCCAACAATCGATTTATGTAATGAAGGTATTCCAGTGACGGATTATCTAGAAAGGGTTTATAAAAGTCAAAAAGATGTTATTATTAATGATCCAGTTCTCAAGTAATTTCCGCTGTAATAGTAAAAATAGTAATTTTTAAAACAATTATTGTAGAGAAACTTTCATTGATCCAAACACAAACGAAACTTATGTAAAAGGTCAACTAATAAAGCGTCCTCGATTTGTTAAAACTTTACAACTCATAGCGGAACAAGGAGCAGATGCTTTATATAACAGCAGTTTAACTAAAGATTTTGTTAAAGATATCCAGGATAAAGGTGGAATCATCACTGAAGAAGATTTACAATCTTATAAGTTAGTATTTTAATTAAGTTACTTCTTTTATTAAATTTATACTTTTTTCTTCAGACCTTTATGGACAGAATCAATAAAAGTTCAACTTCCGTTTAATCAGACGCTATATGCACCACCGCTTCCAAGTTCTGGAGTGATTTTAGGTTTAATTATGAACGTACTCAACGGCTTTTTAGACTATTCAGAACCTTTATCAGTTGTAAACTGGCAAAGAATTATTGAAAGTTTTAAGTTTGGTTTTGCAAAAAGAACAGAACTTGGAGATTCAAATTTCGTCAATATGACTGAAGTGAGTTAACGTCATTAATCAATATTTTTTCAACTAATTCTAAGAGCATTTCTTAATAAGATTATAAAGATTAACTCAGGTCATAAACAACAAACAAAAACAATTCAATAAAAAATTTCCATTGTATTTTCAGATAATCACTAAGCTGACATCAAAAAGTTTTAGTGATGAAATTAGAAACAGTATTTACGATAATTCAACATTTCAAGATCCTAATCATTATGGAGCAAATGTTACTCAACCAGATGATCATGGTACTGCTAATGTTTGCGTGTTTGCACCTAATGGAGATGCTGTTGCTGTTACCAGCACCATAAATTTAGAGTATATCAAAGAGGGTACTTATTCTTTTATCAAAAACACTTTTTAGTTTTGGAGCTGGATTTATGTCTAATAGTACTGGAATTATTTTGAATGATCAAATGGACGATTTCTCTTCACCAAATTTCACAAATAGTTTTGGAGTACCTCCTTCGTACAATAATTTTATTGAACCAGGAAAAAGACCAGTTTCGTCAATGAGTCCATCAATTGTTGTGAGAAATGACGGAAATGTGAGATTAGTAGTTGGGGGTTCTGGTGGTACAAGAATTATAACATCGGTAGTACAAGTAAGAAAAAAAAATCCACATTATTTTTCTCAAAAATTTGAAAAAAATTATGTTTCAGACTATGATTGAAAATTTATGGTTCAACGTAACCATAAAGGACGCTGTTGCTGATAAAAGACTTCATCATCAACTATTTCCAATGCGAATTGATATGGAAAAAGAATACGATCAGGTTATTTAGATATTATAAAATAAATAAAACACTACTTTTTTTTTATTGAAGGATGCGGATTTTGTAAAAGCACTTCGAGAAATTGGACACGTCGTTGTGTTGTCAAATCAAACTAGTGATGGATTTAACACTGTTACGTCTATTTCTATTGAAAATAATAATTTGTATGCAGCTTTCGATCCGAGAAGAGGAGGTGCCGAAGGTTACGTTTACACAAGTGGAAGTGCTAAATCAGGAAGTTTTGGTGTATTTTATTCTATGATTGCTCTTATTATATTAATTGTTAACAAAATTTGAAATTTTCTGTAAATAAAATTATCAAATTATTTTCGTTCTTGCAATTTTGACGTTGTACACCTTAAATTCTCTTATCTTTGTGTGTTCAAAACGTAATAAAGTTTACTTTACTTTTACGTCATGTTCATAGTTAAATTAATGAAAAAATTAATATTAGACTTATAATCTATTGGATTCAGTTCATATTCAACTCAAAAAATGATCAACAGGTGAGTGAGTCATATTTCAACTTTAATAATTATTTCTGAAATGTTTTTAGACTAAAAGAAACAACAAAATTCTTCATTTTTTCTCTTGTTGCTATAATTAGTCTTGCCATCATTGTCATTATTGTCTACTTTGTACAAAACGAGAACTAATAGTGGAAATATTGTATTTTTGGGTAACATGCGATAGTTAAACAAATCTTAAATAGGTTAATGTGTGAATCATGTACTATTGTTACAAAATATAGTGTCAATATAAATAAGCACGTTGAACAATGTATAACAATTGTTAATTATTTGTTGGCAAACCTTCTATTTGAGTTTAGAAAAGAAACAGAATAGATCTGAATAAAAAGTAAACTTTTAAGAGTTCAAAATCACAGCCTGTATAAATTAATATTTCTAAGAGAAAGCTTTAGCCATCCAATTGAAGTTTAAGTGATGGTTTTGGAATTTTATAACTACCTGCATTAAAGAATAAATATAATTTCCTTTTTATTTGAATTCTTTTGAGAGATCTTCTTTAGAATATCTTCACGAAAATCGGATATTGGAAACGTTGGAAAACTAAGCTAAGTGTCGCCGCCACCTCTAACGTCAAGTATAATTGAGAGAATCCTCAAAATCTCCTTACCGACTGTCGTGAGCAACGTGAGAGAATACAAAAGCGCTCCACCGAATGTCCAATGAGGCGCTGTAGGATTAGATGCTCCATCTGCTTTGCCGGCTTCGACGACTGCCCTTTCAAACCTCTTCAACTGCTCGGTTACCAAACGTGTCCAATTCTTTTCGTATAGCACGTTCAGCCGTTCTGAAACAACCAAACAGACCTTTAATTCAGTTTAAAAAAGATATTCACAAAATTCCGAGTAAAAAATTCAAAGCATTTTCTCTCATTAATAAAACAGACATCAGACAGGAGAAATAATTACACCGGAAGTGCTCTGCAATTATTATAAAAAATTATACGGTTTGGTGGAGGAATTAATGAAGGTTGAAGCATCTAAAATTAAATGGTTTTTATCTCTTCAAAGCTAGATTAGGCATGTTTAAAGTCAATGTATTTAATTCTAAACAAAAAATAGTTATTTGAATAAGTTGTAAATTGGAATATACGACTAAAGCGTGAGCTACGAATAAAATACTACCGTGCCATAAGCAATTTTCGTTTTAATAATGTTTAGATCTTTCTAGGATCAATTATCTCTAATTTGAATTTAAATAACACATTTATTGTTTCGTTCGCTTGATTGAGGCTCATAACTTGGGTATGTTTAACGCAATCGTGACATTACTTAGCAAATTATTTGTTGAGTTGTGTGTAATACTCACGCATTTTGCTCGTATATCAAAGCATATGTTGATACAATTTACCAATGTTACCTTTAGAAACGTTTCATTATTATTACGTGAAATTAAAAAGCAACAAATTTGTATTGTAGATTAAAGTTGCTACAATTGTTTGCTTGTACTTTGACTTCAGTTAGCAATAATTTCATTACATAGAATATGCTGACAGAGGTACTGATAAACTAGTTAAGTTTGCTGGGAACGCTTCAAGTACTCTGGTTTGTTTGTAGTGTCGTAAGAGTCATCCCGACTTGTTGAGATTATCTTATTAATGCAAACTAACGTTATACTAATGTTTATTGCCTCGTGTTGAGGATTTACATTCTGACTTGAGTAAATACGATGAATTACATTGTTCAATTTTGTTATATACTAGAGATTTAAGCTTTAATGTTATTAAATATTAATTAATAAATTGCATTATTTCAAATATATTGTTAATCATAAAAAAAACAAAGAAACAAACGGCCACATGGAATGGATTATATGACACAAAATGAGAAAAAGAAGTTTATTTATTTTGTATATTTTGCCGTGACTGTTTTTTAAAAAAGCAATGCTACAAAGTGCAAATCTATGAAAATGTTTTGGTAAATTTTTATGTTAAAGTACTGAAAATGTTTGATTACATTTGAGTTATAAATAACAAATATCACTAAAACTATATAATTAGTTATGAGTTGAAATAGTTACGCAAAAGTTTGACTAATCCATTGTTCTTTCTAAAAGTTCCGAAAAATATTGATAGAAACAGTTTCCAGGTTTGTTATGAATTTTTCTGTTCCTCGATCTTAAATCAACGACAACAATAACGGACAATATGAAATATGTTCGCATTTTATAGTCCGTTTTGCTGTTTGGTAATAGAAATCGTATAGACATTCATTAGTATCATCAATTCAATAATAATGATGAGTACGCTTGTATCTCAAAATTTTATAAATATCCAACCGATTTTTTTAAATTAAATTTTTCAGGTTTAATGGATCTGCGCATCCACCATTTTTACCAATACTGTCAGTTTGATTCTGTTCATTACGTTTGTGGTAAAATAAATAGAATTTATCTATACTATTTTTATTATGCAAAAATTTTTTTGGGAGCAGCAATAATGATTGAATTGAGTATTCAAATAGCTCTACAAAATATTTGTAATTAACTTACATGGCATGTATATAAAGTATATTAAATTCCTATATGAAAATTTTAATAAACTTGTTTATTTTCAATGATTAAAATCTTCCGACTTGAAACTACTCAGACATTTTAATGATGGTAGCAGATGTTAGCGATTTTAAGCGTTGCTATAAAGAACAGCTGTTTACGATGTTGAAACTGTTACAACTTCATCAAATATATCTAAAGTGAATACATTTCTCATTTTTGTTCTATTTTTGCTATTCATTTCGTACTATTATATTCCAACATATCAGAGCATAATGCCGTAGGTAAACCTGGAAATTACTTGATAAGTTTATTATAAATATTACCCATTTTATTATAATGAAGTAATTGGAATATAATATACAACCTACATAATTAATTTTAGAATAATAGCAGAATATAAAATTAGTTCAATCAATAGAAAATAAAAAGCAACCAGCAGATTATATTATCTGGATGTATTTATCAGATTGAATACTATATAATTTTAATGTAAACATTAAATTAAATTGTTTTTAAATAAGCAGTTTTGAGTTGATGTCAAATCCATTAGTAAACAAGAAGCAATGAGTGTTGCTGCTTCATTTTCCTTCCTGTTTATAATACCATTTGTGCTAGGTTGGGATCTTATGCAAATAGGAGTATCCTTCCGCTAATAACAATAATAGTAATATCCTCACAAAATTAATATCTATTTTAGGGAAGCCAAGCACGTTTTGATCGTTTCGATGGAATGTGTCGTGGATACAAAGGTATCAAAATATTCTACAATTATCACGATAAGAAACAGATCGGGAATAAATTATTTATGAATGCCACTATTCGAGTGACAGAAGATATTGTCCATCCACCCACTGTAACTTTTTGTTCTGAAAAACTCTCAGTCATGTGTCAATTTTCTAAATATAATTTCAGTTAACAATAAATGTAAGAAGATGTAGGTCGAAAGAAAATTTGGACACTTGTGAGAATTTCCATCACTTTACTACTAAACAATATTGTAAGATGATTCAGTCTGAGTCAGAAGTATGGCATCCGTTTTTTGGAACGATTGAACCTAAATGGAAATGTCCTATTAAAAAAGTCAAATAATTTAGATTGATGGACTTTTTCACTTTACCATCAATTTTAGGGGATTTACAAGTCTATCAACAGCAGTTTTGACGTGACCGCCTTTTTATTGTTCCCTGTGGATGAATGGTTTTGGAGTGTTAGAGGCGACATGTTTGATGGTCAAACTGGACAGAGAATCATGTGCGTGATTGTTGAAGCGAAAGTGAGTGTGAATAAAAAATCATAAAAGCAGAGTTTAATTAAGTTCTGGAATTTTCTCAAATCGTCCTTATAATAAAATAAATTGAAAAGTTTATTGTGAGGAATTTTTCTTTGAGTGTAGTTGTTAGAACCAAGTTTTAATATGGAGTAAGTAGTCTGTTAAGCTCTTTGAAAAGTTTTAATTGCAGCTCAATGCACTTTAATTCTATGAAAAACTGAAGTGTGTTTGGAAAAAAATCTCAGAAATGATTTTTTTCAACGCTATTCAATTTATTATAGTTCTAGGCGATTCCCACTAAAATTATAAATTTTTTAAGAAGTAAAAGAATAAAATAAGTTTTAGAAAATAATCTTAGAATATGAAATATATAACTTCCGTTTACAATTCTTACAAGACGGGAGGTTTTTTGCCAAATCTGGCAGCACAAGACAGGTCTACATATTGTTGTCTGAAGGAAACTTTTCAGTTCTATGTTGAATTTTAAAGTAGTTCCTCATAAAAATAAACTTCTTTTTTATTGTTCTATTACTGAAAATTTTGTTGTCTATCTTTGTAGTGATATAAAATATAAAAACAATAAATAGGTATTTATGTTTATGACATTATGACAATAGAAATTCATTCATCTAAAACTCTTTAGTTGAAGCAGCAGAGTCGTAACAAAAAATTAGTACCTACTCCAGATTCAGAGGTTTTTTTTGGGTGAATAATTGTTCTTACGAAAAATAAGTTTATGATCTCTGCATGTACTCAATACAATTTTTTTTTTCAATATTCATGCATTTAATATGTAATATAATTTTCAGAGTAAATTTATTGAATAAATAACATAATGTGACAGTATAACAATGATAATTTTACCACAAAACTTTTACTAATAGAGATTTTGGGTTTTCAGCATATAACTATTGTTACTCCACATCAAACGATTATTTTCAATTCAATATGACATGTGGTTTCTCATATCCTGTCTCTGGTGGGAATTATAAGATCGATAAAGACAGTTGTTACAATTAACAACATCTATTACTGAATAAACCACATACATAACTAACATAACTTTAACTTTTTATGCTTTATACTCTTAAGACTATAATTAGAATTTTTGTGTCATAATGCATTTTTTGAGGTGAATTTTTATTATTTGTAGTCATTGCTCTATATACATTTTTTAGCCGATTCAGGTTAGCAAAATCAAATTAGCTAAATTTAAAATATGCTCACATTTTGATCATGAACTAAAAATTTAATTTAAATGTACTGAAAAATTTTTGCGTTAGATAATATTTACACTCCAGTTTTAACCATAATTTTATTCTGAAAAGAGGATTATTACTGAATAATAAAAAACTATGTTTTGTAGAAATCTATACTACTCAACGCAACGTCAAATCTGATACGCTTTGCAAAATTTGGTTTAATATTTTCAACGTAGATATCTGTTTTCAGCAAGATAATCAAGTTTTCAATTTTTCACGTTCAGCAGAGCGAATACATATAGTTCACATAGTTTACAAAATAATATTAGAAAAACTTTCTCAATAAGTTCAACCAGATGACATGTTTAGCTTATTGAAATCTGAAGACAAACAAAAGTCGCGCTTATAAAATATCTTGCAAATCTAAAGCATGTTATAGGTTTTTTATTTTATACAGATTATTCTGTCAATAACTCACAGGTACCCGTAATAATGTAAGTGATAGAATATTATTTTTAATAATTTTTTTTTTGAACAAAGCAGTTTAACAAAGATTAACAAAATATTTCTCAAGAAATTGGATTTTGAAATTTTTATTTATAGTTAAAAAATACCATAAAAATTTATAACAAAATTAGTTGATTTAAATCAAAAACAATATCTCCTAGCTATTCAAAATAGCGTGTTTTAAATTTGGTCAGAAAAATTTACAACAGCTGATATTTTAAATACTTCTTTCGATTCAAATTCAATGAGCAAAAAAATATCATTGTCAGCAAACAAAACTTTAATTAATTAATTAACAGCTTTTATTTTGATTTAGATAATGTTTTGTTCACTTAAAAATGCATTTCATTGGTAGACTTTCCAAGTGGTGACTGGTTTTTACTTAGCGATCAGTCGATGATTATCTTCTACTAGAGTTTTTTGTTCTTCAATTAACAGATTTTATTGGATTTTGATTGGTAATTTTTTATCGAATCTTCAAGAAACTTTTGGCCGCAATTCCACATCCTAATTATTTTTATTTATTTTTTAATTTATTTCCTAAAAAAATAAATACTTCGCTACTAATTCGGATGACCGATGGCCGGTATCGTTGTTAAATAATATCTATAAGAAGTTTTTAAACAGTTTAAGAGAAGCGAAGAAACGGTTTATGAAAAAGGACTTCTTATTTAAATTTATTTTATATACATTTCTTGCTTTTTCATTGATATAATTTTCCAACAAATTTTCTCTTAAGCTATCACCTGGAACTCTTCCACTAAATGAACCTCATCTTTAGGTAACAATTTTCCTAAATTTTATGTAGCAAAGATTTCCCTTAGGATAAGAACCACTTCAATAATTTTACATCCTCTCGTGTCCTAATAAGTCTCTATATTATACCTATAAAAGAACAATCACCGAGACTAATAAGGGAATGAAGGATTTTTGTCTTACGTTTATTGGACTACCCAAATTCCTAAACTATACAAACTTGTTAATTTCACCCTAGAGTTTCGCTCTTCCTAAGGGTTGAAAAGGGTACAATTAATTGTGAACGAGTCACGACAGTGATGTTAATCTCGTCATGAGACAAAACAAATTTATATTATAATTAATTATGCAAGATGAAAGTAAAAAATAACTGATGCTGTTGTCATGAAATTCATAAATTTTATTTAGTGGCAAAGTTGCAGAAAAAATTATGTTTTATAAATTCAAATCACGCAACTTGACTTATGTTTTGATGAAAAAAGGTAAAAACTAAAAAGGCTGAAAAAATAAAATACCCCAGAGACTAACCCAACACACTTTGTATTTTTAATGAGGAAAAAATGTGGTGGGTTATTGCATGTGAGGTTACTTTTGTTTTAATTTTGCACATTTAATTGTGTTGATGAGAAACTTTTTTTGTTTATTATTTAAAAACGAGATTTTTCAACTGCTGAATTCACATAATTTATTTAGAAATTTATTCGACTTTTTGGATACAAACAAAAGTTACCTGAGCATAGGTATTTCATGTTTAAACTAACAAATTTTGAGAAAGTCTTGGAGTTATTATAAGCTTAATAAGAAACAACCTATAATCGAATTATAAGTGAAATTCAAACTATAAAATTTGATTTTTTGAGTGTGCTGTTCGCACTACCAAAAGTTTTTCAAAGATTTAACTTAATAAAAATTCGAAAATGACATACAAAAATAAGCATAACTTATTTAAGGTAGCTAAAGTTGAAGCATAAATGTAATAAATAAAAACTGTCTTAATACATTCCGGATTTGTTCACCAGAAAACAAACAGCCCAATACAAAGTTAAACACTTGGTTAAAGTCAACTTCTAATTTCGAAAGCGCCGAAGCAGAAACCTGAGGCGTAAATTTTATTTATTTTCCATAAAATCACAACTTAGGACATCAATTACATTACTATTTACATAATTAAAAATAATATAATTCTATTTCAACGATTTGAATATCGAATCAAATTTTTGTTAGTGTTTTTTTCTATGATGCAATGAATCTTATATTTGTTTTTGAAAGTTATACAGGAATGTCAATCCTCGTCGACGAGGTGAGATATGTGTGGTTGATATTTTTGTCAGTAGGTCTAATAACAGGGTTTTTGCTGGAATTTAATCCTAGCTGTTGCAGTCTTGGAGCAAATTTAATTTTGACTAAAGTCATCCTAATTGCATCGACGGGGTGACTAAGATGAAATAGCGTTACGGTCTTCTTCAAGTTAATTCGGTTTTCATCCACTTCGACGGGAATCATAATGGAGCTAGGTTATGAGATGTGCAAAGCACTAATATTTTTTAAAATTTAATTGAAACCAAAATCTCCCCTAGTTTTTGAATATTTAATTTTTATTAATTCCACTACGACGCGGTATAATTTTTAATAATTAAATACTGTGCACGAGGAAGATAAATATTATAAAAGTTTTTGGTGGTCACATAGAGAAAAAATATAAGTGTAAAACTTTGGAGTGTATTTTTATTATTTTCTTTGAAGCCAATCTAGAGAAAAGTGGAAAGAAAATACATTGTAAAAAAGCAAAACCAACATTGTTCTGTTCCTAATAAAACATGATTTTCTTTTTTAAAAAAACTCCTATTTGTATTTTTCCATGTTGAAACTCTCACTCAGTTAACTCATGAATAACCACTTAAATTACGGAAACCTTGAATAACCGACTAATTCACAAGCAAACATCTGTCAGGTTTCCCATAACACCGCAAGTTTCGATCTTGCAACTGAATCCAAAACAAAACAAAACTCACAACCTTGTCATTGCAAACTTATTTTCACACCAACTTAATTTCAAACGACAACTAATAAAAAGTCTAGCTTTTTTTTTACTTTTTCTGGATTCCAAACTAAACGTTTACTTTATAAAATTTTAATTTTCGTTCCAATAAAGTGAATTTCAGGAATGAAGCAACTATGCGAAAAGCCAAGAATGTACCACCTATACATACATCACGTCACACAAAAAGAGGAAATATTTCAAAGTCACGGCGTATTTTTGGTTGGAGGGTTACAGCTGCAACTCAAAGACTGAATGAAAATTACAGTACTAATTATAAATTAGCGTCGTAAAGATAATGAAAAGGAAAAAAGACTGATTACTTGGTCTTTGAAAGGTTTCCAATATGCGATAAATTTTCGGGTGCGTCAGATGTAAATTCCGCTTTTGCCAATTTAATTTAGAATAGGCGAGTGGAGAACTTAGTTATGGATATATCTTACTTTAAATTGAATTTTCAGCTTACAAAATTATTTGAATGAGTAGCAAATTGCATTCTTTTGAAGCTTATGTGAAGTTATTCCGATAGGGATCATCGTTTCGTCATCTAATTTTATACTGAATTGACAGTTTTTAGAGTTATAGAGTGTTGTCAATTCTGTAACGTCTGGATTATCAATAAAACACAATAGTTGTATAATTAACAATAGGATTATCAATTCCACAATACTTTATTATTTTCTCATTCTTTAGATTTTAAATGAAAACAAATGTATTAAACTCTTGTTGGGGGATCACATTTAAGTTTAGACAAAGTCAAAGTGTTGTTGATTTTGCAACTTAACTTTTCTACAATCTTGTAAAGTAATCCAGCGCAAACTTGTATGAGAAACTCTATGCTAATATCCAAGTTTAATAAAATATTATTCAGCGGCAACTAATAAAACTAATAAACTGCTGTCAGAAATTTATTTTCTCTTTTCACAATAAGAATAAATAAAATGATAATTTTTAAATTTAATTAATATTCTCCGTTGCTCACCCTGTATGTAGATGTAAAATGTGATCTTTGTCAGAGCGTCGATATCTGTGTTGGTGCGTGATGGAACGCAGCCATCTGCACAGTTTAGACTCGCGTGATTTCAATGCAAATCCAGCCCCATGTAAACAACCCTTTTTTTTGAAACGTGCCATATTTTTATTACGGCTTTATAGTTCGAAAAGACACGCGAGATAACTGTAAAAGCTTTGGGAATTTTTTGGTGGTTAATTTTTTCTTAAATAGATAAATTAAATGTAAATTTTTAGATTTGAAACTCGTTAAAATACAGAATTTTTAATTTGTAATTATTAAAATCATCCCAACGTTAAACCCGTAGAGAATATGAAGCAGCAGATTTTTTCTCCATGTAAATTAGACGTAAGCAATATACAAGTGGTTTGAATGTTTTTCACATAATACTAAATAATAAATTTTACTCATCTTGCGAATTATTTAAACATTTTTTTAATTTACAATTTCAACTATTTGTTTTGATTCTATCACGACTTTAGATTCAGCCTAGACAAAATCAGTAAAAATTCAATAGAGATTGCACTTTTACAGAAGTCATTATAGAGATCTTTTGGCTAAACGCTATTGCTTGCCGCTTTTGATATGCAGATTTACCGAGATTGTAGCGCCCTCTCTATCGGAATTTGTTCGACAAGCCGGTGGCGTACTAATACGACCCATATAATAGCAGCGGTATTAAAAGCCACTCTTGTTCGAACCATTTCGGCATTAATAAACTCATTGATTTATAATTCGCGATATTAAATTCAGGCCGGAGATATCGAAGACTTGGGGAAATTTTCGTTGGATCTTGGAATCTAATAATATGATAAGATAAAGGTTAATAGCTGGTCTCTTTGGAAACAAAATAAGTACAACATACTATTCATAATTTAGAAAAGTATTTTTTTTTATTTAGTTTGTGGTAATATCTTAAGAGTCAGATTTTGCAACATTTCCGGATTCTTCCGGGGAATTTAAATATGAATATGTACACAGTAGAAAACGCCTGGTTATCTCTCCCTTCGCTACTTCAATCCAAAACATGACTACTGCGTTGACAATTCGCTGCTTCAATCCACTTAGGACCTCGGTGGGTTAGTATGCGTGTTAGCCCTCCTCCACCCTCCACCTTCTCGTCCCCCGATGATATATTCATAAGGTCGCGTTTAAAGTACGTGCCATTTCGCTTAAACTTGTTGCGAACCAGCTATGCTTAGATTATATTGAATTAAATATTAATGGACATCATGCTGTATAGCAAAGTTGTCTCCATCGTCTTTCTCCTATTAAAATTCGTCTGAAACTAACCTCACCACAGTTGTTTCAACTAAACGCATTATTTTGTGTTATTGCCAAGGGGTGAAATGATAGAATCCAGTAGAGCTGAAGACGTCGTTTGGAAGGCGCGAGAATTTGACGACTTGTAGACAAGTTGACTGCATGACTCTTTTCCAACCAACTTGACATAATTTTCATTTTAATATGATGGAAAATTAAAAATAAGATAAAAAGAAATGTCAGAAACAGAAAGTAAAAAAAAATATATTAAGTTGTGTGTTATAATGATAAAATTACGTTCTTAATTCTTTGATTCAGTATCTTTAATATCATAAACTTTGATAAATTTCACGCTCTGATAAACTGCAAGCTTGGATGATTATATTTATTAAGAAATTAGAAGGAGCATTCAAAGCCATAAATAATTTCGTATTAAAATAAGCGGTCGGAAGCGACGAGTAAACGCCATCGTAATAAAGCTCACCGTCCGCAGAGACTTGTCGAGCTTTCATTTTAATTCTTCTATAACTTAGTTAACTGCAAAGATAATGAAAAATGCCACCTTGAGCAACTTCCAACTTGTAAATGACATCACATTTTTCATTATTCGATTACATTACTAATTAAATAGATTAAAATCAAGTAAAAAAAAGTACAAAGACACTTTGAGAATTTATTATTTCCTGAATTTGCGATGTTTAAACGAGAAATCTTTTTTTGCGTTTATGGAAGAAATCCTAATCCTGAGTCTCGGTCGAAGTTACCCGAAGAAGCTAAGCATTGTCCATCCCCAATCCTCACATATCCACATTTCTTTCCGGTTCACACAGTCACATGAATTATTTATGTCTGTGAACGCGAAATTCAACCTAACACAGGCACAATACCATCGCTTTTCCGTTTAAATTGTACGTTTGCATCACATCCGGTAAAGTGGTTTGTAAATATGCATCCTGTTCAGTAGGAAAACTCTCTCTTTCCCTGTAGAAAACAACTTGTTCCGTTTAGTTTCGTGATTTGGAAAACTTGTTGAATCAAGAACTTTCCGGTTATGTAATTTTTACAAAGAATGGAGGAACTTGTCGACACTCCAAGATAAATGTTCAGCAAACTGAAAAAACTGTCACGATTTGGGTCTAAGACAAGACATTTGATTTGGAATGGTAGCGAGATGAACGATTCAATCCACTTTGCTACGGTATTACCATACTTCCAAGTGAGATTTTTTTCCATCAAGAAGAATGAAAAAAAGAAAAAGCTTTTATTTAGAGATTAAGTAGATTTGGCCGTTAAATTCATTTCAAAATGTTCTATTTATTTATGAGAACTGTTTCACGGTAATGCGAAAACCTAAAAAGTCCGAGAAATTTGTAAATACAGGTATAAAATTCCTGAAATTTATTTGCTTGTAGATGGAAGACATTTTAATAAGCTATCAAGAAAAAGAAATATTTGTTTACTAGGTTCACGTTTACAAAAATTTCTGTTTAGTTTGAGCCAGAGAAGAGATAATAAATTGAAAATGATTTTTCAATTTTACTAAAGTAGATCTAAAAACCTGTCTCAAAACTATGATCCTGATAGAAGTGACAGAAGAGGTTTATTTCCGCTTTGACGTGATATCTTTTCGATAGAAGTCCAATGGAGAGACATGAAGCTTGCAATTTTTCACACAACTTCCAACAGAAAAGTCACTTTGTTACTATAAGTTACTAGTAACTGACACAGTTTCCCAACTGTGATGGAAGGCATATTACCATAGGCTTTGTCGTCCAGAAAGTTCAAATCGACCGGAAGATCCACTTAGCTACTTTTGTATAACCGGTAAATCCGGTTGTTTCACTTTAAAGACTAATTTCAAAGCCGATTCTCTGTTTTTAATTAACAACAAGAATTCTGTTTGAAATTTTCATAAATGTTGTTATTGTACAAAAATTTTCTTTAACATACTTCAACAAACTCTATAGAGAATTGAATCTTTCAAATATTTGTCATTTTGAAAGTGAGATTCCAAGTTGTGCCAAGTTTGTAACATTTTATATTCCTTAGAGATTTTCCACTCACATTCATCTATAGTGATCACAAACTAAATTTAATTTTCTCAGAAATATTTTCTCTTATACATTTCAAAATTTTTTATTCTTTTAAATTCTTATTAGCATTTGAATAGCGTTGATGGCTCAACATGAATGATGCTAAATGTAGATTTAAATTACTTAACTTGATATTTAAATTTTTGTTATATGACGCTGTTAAAACTTCCTGAAATATGCCAGAAGAATTCAGCTTAGCGTGCGGCTCTCACTGTCAAATAGGCAATAATTCAATCTATTGTAGCTTAATAATAAATCAGAAGTTTAATTTCCGCTCAATGTGTAACTTCGTTATGGGACTTAAGCATTTCATGTTACGATCAAACTGAATTACCACTTAAAAAATAAGAAAAAAGACTACTATTTTAGTGAGCAAATAAAGAATTCTTCTCAGTTCATTTTTCTGTTTATTGTTGTAGATGTATTATCAAAATTGCTATTTTATTTGGAAAAGAATTTTTGTTTTTAAACAGTGAATTACTTCTAACTGACTGAACTTGTTTGATTTATTTACATTCGTTTATCTGTCTGTTGATTTGTGAATTGTTTCAGTTAAATATTCACGTGAGAAATTGAAATAACGACTTTACAAAATAATTGTATAATCAAGACCGTCATTTCGTACCTGTTTATCTTCAACTTCTTAACAAATCTGTATAAAATCTCCTAAATAAATGAAGATAATGTGAATTTATCCAAAATTAAGCACGAACGCTGTAAAAATCAAGACAAAAAAGAATTCGTTAATAGCCTGATCTTTAAACTTGCGATATCATGTCTTGAACCTTCCATTCTTCCATCCTAATTATTTCCGAAATTGAAAAATGCTGCTTGCTGTAATCCAAAGAGAACTCATAATCAATTTTCTTTTAAGAAGAATTTTTTTTTTAATGTACTAAATATTCCCTCATCTTAAATTTTCTTTAATTTTTTTCACACAAAGTATAAACTGCTCCCGTTGACTGGCGAAAACGCACTTTGGAAATAGGATTTATCCTACAACCCTCTGGCGATACCAACAGCTTTCAAATTACCATTTTAAATCAGGCGCAGTAAACGCACGTACAAGCGATAGAAAAGCCATCAAACACCTGTACAGCAGACTGGAGACGCTCCGGGCCAACCTTTTGGAATGCACCGGAATTGATCAATTTATGCACGTTTTAAAAACGACATGGTTTTCCAGATATTTTGGTTAATATTAAGCAGTTGCAGATTGGTATTGACAATTTTTTAGTTTTTGCATGATGGAATATTAATGACTGTTTAATCAAACATTGCAGTTGTATTCCTGTTTGTTTACAGAAATGATTAAGGTGACACTTTTTTTCTTCATAGTTTTATTCAAATTTTACTAAATGATTTTTTTACTTTGAGATGTATTTATTACTCCATTAGATTGATTTTTTTACCACATTTTTTCATTTATAACATCAGCAAATTGTTTGACCAGAAATAAATAGCTGTGACGTTCTAAAACTGAAAGCTTTGTTATCAAATATTTATAAAAGCCCTGCAGCTCTAGCAAATTATTGCACTGGTCTAAATCGTCTGAAATAATGCTATATTTGTGTTACGTAATTCAAGACAATAGAAAATTATAAATAATTCAACTTTAAATTAGTGGCTATTTTGGAAGCTTGGAAAACAATGATTGAACAAAAACTAATGGACAAATAATTAAATAAATAAATAAAATACAAAGCTTTATGTTGGAATTAGCGATTAAATTTTTTATTATATTTTTATAAATTGTTAAATCTGTAATTTTCAAATTTTTGTAAATGTGGTAAGGTGGATATCTTTTTTTTTATTTTGGTAAGCTTTTATAATTGCATTTAATACTGTTTTTATACTATTTTTGAAGAAGTATTCTATTATCTACATACAAAAAATATTGTAATGGAATGTCGAGTTGAATTGATTTTGCTACCTCCAATAAACAGTTTTCAGGCTTTTATTTTTAGAACTGTACATTTTATACATATTTCAAAAAAGAGCAGATTTTATAAATCAATAAAAGCCTAGTCAAAAACAATAAATATACTGAATTCTTTTTGGATGAGCCAAATTTTTTTTATTTTCATGCACATTTATGCTAAAATTAAAATTTTGGGCGTGGGTGTCTGAAATTTGGCTTCATCATCCAACTTGTCTATGAACGTACAATAAACCCTAATACAGCCGTTATCTACAGTTTATAACAAAAAAACTTATTCTGGAAGATCAATTCTTGCCTTCAGCTAAATATCTAGCTTGAGCAGCTTTCCTAATCTAAAACTAATATCAAAATTCAAGCAGATTAATAGTGCAAAACAATATTTTTTTTTTACTTTTGAAAGCACTTTGCGTTTACGCTAATTCCACGCAATTAAAAAATATTGATGCGTCATAACCACCCGAAACTTATGTTCGTGTATTTGATTGAGTAATAAATTTGTTTGATTCGAAAAATTTACGATTATAACTGCGCATACATCCGTATATTTGCTATATGTCATTTGCATTGCAATACATCGACGACATGTACAGCATTCACGATGCCATCAATCCGATACGCACAAACGACGGTTTACTTCAAAGCTTTCTGTCAAGAACTCAAAGCTGCTTTAAGTGATGGAATTACATTTACGAGTTGCCAAACTTTGAATGTTAATGTGACAAGCACTTGTAGAGTTTACTAATAGAGACTAACCGATTTGTAGATAAAGTCCAACTAAGTGTAGATATTTGGTTTTATTGAGTGTGAAAATTAACTTAAATGTGCTATCTATCGAAATTTTCTAATTTTACTTGAAGAAATTTTGAAATTGGTTTTTTGATTTTGAAATTTTGGATATTTATTTCTGTTTATGAGAATGAAAGTAACAAATTCTGTCAGCGTCCTAAGTGCTTAGAATGTCAGAGTTAGGTAGAAGCGTTAATCATACGGATTAAGACGAGTCCTTACACACTTGATCCGATCGGAGTAACGTTAAGATCCATAAGCACGCATTTAGTCAACTAATATTTCATGAGTCAGTCTTTAACATAGTATGTGTTTGCTTTTAATGATCAATATTACAAAGTGTTGACTAATATTCCAACAGACTACCTACCATTTCTCTACCTTTATAATAATGCTTTTAAACAAACACAAAGCTAACTGGTACGAGCAGTAGCTTTACAAAAGACGATATGTGTGGGTTGACACATGTATTTAATATCCAAAGGAAATGTTACAAACATAAAATAAGTTAACTAATGCTTCTAGAAACCATTGATGAAATTCATAATCTTAAACCTTGAGATCAAAAGATTTGTCTTGAGAATGTCTAAAAGTCTTTTAATTTTTGCTACAGTTATGAATAGACAATTAAGATAAGCTTGATAATTAATCTAAGAAAATTAGTTGCTTTATCTCCACTAACTCAAATAGGTCTGCTAATGGAATTTTTAATCTTGCCACTCCTTCAAAGTACTCCAATTTCAGAAAAGTTTGATATTTCAGACAAAATTAAAAAGGTCCTAAGTGAAAACAGAGCAGCTTTGTTCTTTGGAAAAAGAAACGAGCAAAAAACTTTATTTCTACCTATACACTGCTTTTAAGTGTTAGTAAAACTGCGAGGTAAATTTTTTCAATATAATCAGTGCTGCCGATCTCGTTATTTACTCTTTAGTTAAACGCCGATGCCAGGAGTTTTATCTCTCTTATTTCATGGCTTATATTGGTGAAGTTGAACGAAGTTTGCGCTTAGAATTCCCTTCGAAAATTGTTTTATATTAGTTTCCCTTTGAAAGAGGCTCGACGAGAGACTGCCTTTTTGAAACAACAAACCTTGAGCTCTTATCGTATTTCTTTTTTCTGTTTAAATAAACACTCAAATAGGTTATTTCAATTATAATTTGCACAAACAGTAATTTGTTGCAGACGTTGTCTTCCTTTAAAGCCTCAGTTGACAGTGAGTGTTTATTTGGTTTGTCTGAATTAGAATAGAGGTTGTAATTAGAGTTTACTCTCTGATTCAATCTGCACTTTACAAGAACCTGTAATGTTCTATAATTGGCTTTAAAATATTAAAATTCTTTTTTTGTGTCTTCTCAATAAAGACTGATTACTTATAATAGTCATTAATGTTATCTGAGATTTTTTTAAGCTAATATGAGAAAAACTCTTATAATGAAAAATAAACGAATCACCGCGTGCATTTTATAAACGCGTCAGTACATGAAAACGGAAGTATAAATTTTGGATTAAGCATCCGGAAAAAGAATTCCATAATCATAAAACACAGTATAAACCCTCTAAGGGTAAGATTAATTCAAATAATGCAAAGTCGAAAAAATATAGAAGTAATTTAGACTAGATGAGAAGCAAGCAGAAAAGACTAAATAAGTCTACCCCTAGAAACGTAAATAAGAGACAAAATCTCAATTTCTTAGAGCTAAATGAACTACTAAGCTAATTGGTGGTTTGACTCAGAAAAATTTATCATTTGGATATACAGAGTGATTTATAATAATTAATCCTTGAATCTGGAACAAAACAAAAACCCTTATGTTGTCAGTAAAGTGATATTCGGGAATGCGTTTGATCTAAAATAATTTTAACTCAAACAATAAAAAATTTGCTTTATAATAGTAAAAAATACATTTGAATATTTAGAACGCAGGCTTTGACACTCAAAGTCAGTATGAAAATTAGTTTTCCCAGAACTAAATCCCGTCAAAAGATTTTTATTACTTGACGTTCTGCCAACCAACGTAAATGGCGTCTTTAAGTGTAAAAGACTATCGAAAAAAAGTTGAACACAGATTTTTCACAATATTTTTGTCATTGTACTTTGTGACCGACGTTAATTGAGAAAAAATTAATTGAATTTGAAAAATTCCCACTTAAATATTCATGATATAGCGTTGAATATTAATGAAACATATTGAAGGCATAAAAAATCAAAACGTCCTTTCAGCACTTCGATTCATTTTAAAGGGTCATAACGTGAGTGTGGTATAAATAATTAAACCGAGTCATTGACGTCATTACCCTTTTTCTTTATTAATAAACGCACAAGCAACCCTCTAGCAAGTATCAAATTTAATGCTGTCAATAGCGTGAAAGAATTTCCGTTAAACACAAGTTAAATAATGGATTTTTAGAGCACCTACTTAATTCGTCTCAACGCAACCCTTTTGAAACAAAAAAAGTAATCTCAAATAGAGCTATAATACCTACAAAATGACGAAACTTTTGTAGAATGAGTGAAGTTTGAAAAAGTTTTTGCAAACTAAATTCAATGAAGGCAGATCTTGAAATGGAGAAAGAGAATGCAGGGTAAGAATAAGGGATGGTGTTGACTTGAAACAGATGAAAGTGTGTCTTTTGTGGGTGTACGCTTTAAAAGTGTGAATTGCAATTGCTTTTCAAAGAAAGCGGCTACAAAGAGAATGTCGCATGTAATTTGCCTCTGGAGGACTGCAGCAAGAGAAAAGTGGGCGAGTTGCAAGAAATCTGTTTACTTCACGAACACAACGTAGAGTGAAATATCAGCAGATTTACTTTTTTTAAAGCAAAAACTAATCCTAGATTCAGTCAATTATATTATCTAAACAGAATCGTAAACGATTATCTTTACTTCCCAACAATTCTACCCCCTGCTAAGGCTAATGGACACCGTTCAAGCGTTAAGGGTAAACAAGCCAAACAAATGACCTACTCGATCAAATCCCAGTGACGTCGGCAAGTAATCCCTTAAATCTACCCTTCACGCAGTTATTAGTTTTCATCAACAGACTAAAAAGTCCAAAGACGGCTAATGGAAGAAGTGTCGAAAGCTTCAATCTTCAATCTCTTCTTTACTTAATAATCTCTGAAAACTTAGCTCAATTAAAAAAAGGTTTTGATGGCTGATTGAAAGCTATTATAATAAACTATAAATCTTTTTTTTTATTTAAAATGTTAATAATTTTATTGAATAAAATTGAACAACTGACCATCCACTACCTCATAATTAAACTTTAATTAATTTCAAATTTTAATTGGAACAAGAGAGAGAGAGTTTGTGAATTAGTCAGCCACTCGATTTTCTGCACTATTTAATGATGTGAAACTATGACAAAAGCGTGGCTTTGAAAAGCCGTTGATGTTTGGATGCAAGATGGTGTAAATGTTTTGTAAATTTTTATAAAATAGAGATTTGTTAGAAATAGAATTTTGGTGGATGCGCTGTTTTTTTTAATTTCTCAATAAAAAACACAGTTAGTGAATATAGTTTATAAATTTTTGTTTAACAAATACAAAACAAAATAGTTCAAAAATTTTTTTTAAAAAGATTTGAATTGTTTGTAGGATAGAAAAATAAACCTTCAGAAGATTAGTCAAGCGTTAAACACACTAATGTTTGTGTAAAAGTTAGTTGAAAGATTTCTCATTTTATGTTTTAGTAAAAGTATGAAATTATGTCAGTAAAAGCATATCAAATTTACTCAGTCGTCTGGAATTAATAATCTTTGCTAAGATAAACACTTCTTGTTTAACTTTCTGACAAAAGGTGTGTTGGATGTATTTGAATCCATCTCATCTCAAACAAATTAACACTATTTCATTTCATTTCATCTTTCAGCTTCGAATAATAATAAACAAATATATCGTAGATATTCTCTGGATTTTGTTTTAAATTGAAAGAATAATAAAATACATTACATGAGAATGCATTTTGGATAATCATTCAATAAATCGAAGCTGTTTTGTTTTACAGAACCTACAACAATTACATAAAGCTTTTAATGACTTTGTTGCACCTGTTTCCAGTATTGTTTTCAAACTATTGAGAGAAAATTATAAATGCAATAAACTCAATTATTTTTTGTATGGTATGTTTCAAATGGGTAACGTTTTTTTAATAGCAACCAGAGTTTCAGTAAAACAAATGTGGATTGTTTGCATATTAATCCTTATGAAAATTTACAGATTTAGTGACTAGTTCAACATAACAATATAATTTTGAATTTATTGTCAATAATAATCCCTCAATATTATTTAATTAATTGTGCATTATTGTAACCAAAAACACCTCTACAAATGTATGACATTTCGAACATATCCTGTTTTTCCCTACCAAACCAAATTTCGCAGTGACTCATAAAAAAGTTTCAGTATACTTGGAAAATCATGAAAACTCTTCCTCTTTTCCTATAACGCTTGAGGACTGAAAAGATATTAAATGTGAAAGTGAGAGTATATAACTTTTCCTTTCCGACCTTATTTTTATGAGTTTTCAATTTCAATGAAACACGTGTACTTATACCCCTAATCAGAAAATTTCAACTTTAATATTTTACATCTTTTACTGACATTTCCTTATTAAAAAAAACTGTTTACACAAATTGTTAAAAAAAGTCCAACACAATTTAATTCCGCTTTATTTAGAAGAAACAATTTTGCTCCACTTCTGTACTTGAAACTTGGTGATTGTTTTAATTCTTCAACATCAAATGACCAATTTGCATTTTACGCGTTTCGGTTTGATGGAACTGTTAACTTTTTTGTAGTTTTCGTGCATATGACAATATAAATTGTGGTAGACAAATGGTTTAAAGTTTGGATTTTTTTTCGTTTTAAATTAAAATACCAAAATAGAAATTCTTGCAGATTTCTGTAGGAAATAGCAACTGTGGTTTGTTCTAATTTTAATATTGCTGTTTTACTAGGAGGTATTCAGGTGTTACATGAACTCAGCTAGATGCAGAAACTGAATTTGTGCCATCTGGTAATGGTCACATCTTGTAGCTGTGTATAGCGATTTAAATTACAGTACATTATTCAGTAACAAATAAAGAAGAATTAAATCAATTTAAGAAGTATTTTTCATTTTTACAAGTTTAAATGAAATCTCACAATAAGTTATAGAACAAAACATTAATTCTTTTATTTTCTTATTTTTGATAGAATATTTGAAGATACTTGGAGAAATGTGTTATTCTTTCAGGCGTGTTAATGTTTCAGCATCAGACATTTCTTTGAAAGTAATGTCTTATTTTTATAGTTGGAGAGATTCGGTTTTTAAAGAAATGTCAGGTACAGTTGAATAGACATGATGGTTTTGTAAATTGGGAATTATAAATTAAAAAAAGTTTTTTTTGTAGAGAGACCAGACTATCTTCGTTACTAAAATATTGTTGGAATATTTGTCAATAATTCTGACAGGCAACATCACTCACTTCCTATTTACTAAAACTTTTATTTGCAGTATTTAAATCCTTCATCAGTCGTGGCATATGATAAATGAAACGTATTATGCATAATAATGGAATCGATTAGACATAAACAACAGTATGAGGGTTAATGGGCGGATGCGTCCTCACCAAACATAACGCACGTGGTGTTTTAGTAATCCCATCCGATTTATGGTAAGCTTAGAAATAGAATAGGACTTAATACACCTGCGTCTAAGCTTGACATATTCTATGACAGAAGTGTAGAAAACTGTGGCAATTTCCGATGGTCACGCGGTTTAGTATTATACCATTAAATGAATCTCTAAGGTTAAAGTCCCTAAACCATGCGACCCTTTTCAACCTGTTTGATCTTCTTAACCCTGATCTGAATAAACCAGACCTTAATCCCTATACCAGATTAGTGAGACTATTGTAGAAGGAAAGGTAATATTCGATGACGAAGACAAAGCGATGTTTGACACCATCGTGGTCATAGCTCACTTCACTCACACGGAATAAGGGATGGATGGGAGGATATATTGATGGCTTTCAGATCGAGATTCGATATACAAAGATAATAATTTAAAGGAAAAGGGAAATGGGCTGATTTATAGCAAATGTCTCTCTGTATTTCTTGCGAACAATGTACTGGTTTAATTATAAATTTTTAAACTGGAAAATTTATAACATTAAAGATTTATTTTTCTATTGTAAAAATAGCAAATAAAATTGCTTAAATCTGAAACAATTAATTAAGTGCAAATCTTTGTCAAACTTTTATATAAACTGGATTGTTTTTTTAACTTTTAGTTAAAAAAAATCAATCATCAACGCTTATGAACCATTAATTTTATGTTTACCATTTATTATTTCTTGAATAAAACTTCCATGTAAAACTGAATTAAAAGAAGCTAAATTTTGTTTCTAAATCTGAATATATTTACAAACATGGAATGTGTTTCTACTTTTTGTACTTATTTAATAAAACAAACTGAAAGAGAGAAAATATTTCTGTGGTTTTTGTCCCTTTTCCTTTGTATTTTCAATTACGTAAACTACGCCAGTCTCATTACCAAAAAGTTAGTACTGATTTTAAAGCAGTAAGTCGAAGCTTTTATTATATTTGGTTAAATTTATATTGTCTGCAGATCTTTCTTCCTGTTTCTTCAGGAAAGAACAATTTAGCCAATTTAGACACACTCACAAATTTGAGGATGTTTTCTATGTTTATTTTATTTTGTAATTTGGAAATTTTTTTGTAAACGTTTTATGTTTAGTTTTCCAAAAATACGAAAAAATTTAAGAAACTTTAAGAAATATTAGGAGTTACCCAAAATAAAATGAATGTTTTCTTTAAGAAAATTTAAAATACACATTATAATAAAAATATTATTTTCTTCAAAAAACAAATATACTTGTTTAAAAAAAAAATCTTATCTGAAACAATGAGTGAAATAAGATATTTTTTTATTTTCTTTTTTGTTTATTGTCTACAAAATGTTTCTTTAGTAACAATATAAACTGTCGTTAATTCATTTTTATAAAAGATTCGTAGCCAATTCAATGATGCAAAGACAATTTCTCTTTCATTTTAAGATTTTCATAAAATATATTGTATAGTCGTCTTCAGAAAACAACAAATGTTAAAAAATAACACTAATTCTGGCAAACCGTTAGATACAACAAATTATCTAATGGTTTCTATTCCACATTCCTGAACTGACCAGGAAACCTCACAAAAAATACAGAATATAAAGAAAAAAATTATATATTTTTAGGCTGCAAACTTAATTAATTTTCAGCAATTATTTTACAAATATCAATCAAATAATAACGATTTTTACAAACGTGATTCAATAAAGCTTGATTTTTTTAAACTTTGTTGTTTTATTCTAATTTCAAAAACAAAATCTAAATCTTCAGAACTTCAGAATAGAGAGTGTCATCCATTTCAGAATTCTTTTTTAGAAAATGATTCAAAGACTAGAGAATTTTGCAACAGTTTGAATGGCATTGAAATTTAAATGTTTTCTTTGATTCATATTCAAATTACAAATAATATTAAGCAGAAAAGTCTATTAATGCCAACAAACAAATGTTAAATTATTCAGTTAACACTTACTTCCTTTTTATTTTAATTCAGATAAGTTTTTGTTCACATAAAATATATTTTATTGGTATACTTTCCAAGTGGTGGATGGTTTTTATTCAGCAATCAGCCAATGATTGTAACCTTATCTTCTACTGGAAAAGCGCAAAGAGTTTTTTGTTCTTCAATTAACAGATTATTCCTTTCAATTTATTTTAATTTTTATATAAATTTATTTTTTGTTTTATAGTTATACATTAAACTCTATTCTTATACAAAACTTCTGAAAAGCAAACTGATAATAAACGTTGTTACATCTTTTTAAGCTTTTTTTAATAACAAAAATGTATTTCGGTGGACTATAAACAGTTCAAATTAATTCGAATTGCTTCATATCACGGAACGTTTGTCTTTTCGGCCTCTTTAGTTAATTATTCCCAACAGGATAAAGAGATAGGTTCAAATTCCTCGCCTTTTATACATCTTTAACAATAAAACCAGGAGATAAGCTCAAATTGTATTTCCTGTTATCCAATTTACTCCTGAAATTAGTCTAATCAACAAACAGATACTTAAGTAAATAGTAAAAAAAATGAGTTTTTGTACAATTGATTGCTAAGATTTTTGTACATAAAAGCCAGGCGAAACTTTTCTTTTAATTTATTGGATTAAAATGCAAATTGAAGTTAACCTATTTAGCTGTCGTCAATTATTAGAGTAGCGTGCAGATTTTTTCTATGTATACAACAATGCAAATACTTTAATGTGAGAGAACTAATCAATGGCTGTAACTGTTCATTATCAGAATAAATAATTTAGAATTAATTTGAAGCACAGAGAAAAGTTTTATTATTCTGATAGCTGTATCATAGTAACTTTGTTGTGTAAAAAAAAAAACAAAATTGGGGGTTGTACCAATTTGAAATGAGCTTGTTGAATAAAAATATATCGCTATAAATTACAGTGAACTTAATAGCCACATAATAATAATATATCACAATCTAAGCGTCGTTATTACAAAAAAGAACGGAATCTGACTATAAATCATATTTTGTCAATAGAAGTGAAATATTTCTTCATTTAATCTGGCAGCAAACTTGGGATATTTCTGATAAAGAAATTAGTAAAAAAAAAAATTCCTGATAAAATCTTGGTGAAGTTTCATAATCGTCCTGATGTTACCTAATCGAATTGTTCAGCACCGACGCTCTTGAATCGAATTAGTCCGTAAAACTACAAATGAGTTCCATCTGAAAAGTTATTTTGTTTCCGACATTTTTATCAAAAGGAAAGTCCGCGATAATTCCACTAAATGATCATAAGAACGACGAAAAAAGAGAACGTTTCGAAATTTAATCTCCTTTCCGTTGCATAGACCTGCTGTTATGGCTTTGTTTTAATCAAATATTCATCTTTATTTAATGGTTTCTTTTTGTTTCCACAGAATCATCTCATCATAACCAACACACTTTATCATTTATGTTTTCTTTATCTTCTAATTACCTGCTTCCAGTGCAGTATTTAAAGAAAGACATTTATTGCATTTCATGCGAAGGCTGATCGAAATGATAGACACGCAAAAGCTTAACTCTGCTTGGAATTTTTCATGTCAAAAAAACTGTCAAGATACATATTAATGTTGTGATAAATGTCGACAAATTCAGTTTTATTGTGAACGATGTAGAGAGAGGATAAACACGAGGCTATTAAAATAATACAGGAATTGAATGACGCTATAACTTGAACATTTGTTTAACACCTTACCAAGTTTTAGCACTTTTTAGTTGAAATAAAATTAAACCGAGAAAATCCATTCCAGATGGAAATTTATTGAAGCCGAAGAATATTAATGTTTCAAATGAAATTAACTAAACACTTGAAAAATCTCATCAATTAATTACCCAAAAGCTTTTTGATTTAAACAATCGTAAAATATACTTTTTGATTTCTGAATTATAAAATAACAGAAACCAAAATCTTTGTACATTCGAATGTGTCATTTCCTTCAAGTCTTCCCACTCGATTTAACCTACGAGCGATTTTCAGGAAGACGAGATGACAGGAAAGGGTTAATCTCGTACCAAATCCTTCACACTCGGAAGTAAAACGACAATAAAGGAAATTCCCGCAATATTTCACATTACGTCAAGATCTGAATCGACATCTTTATGTATTTTTCCTAACTTTGATTTCTATTAAAGCTAAAAGTTTTGCAGTGCATTATAAATTTCACAATTTTTGTAATAACATTGGAAAAACAAAATCGAAAAACAAATCTAACACTTCCGAGATTCTGTTCTTCTATCTTCCAATTACTGGAGAAAATGTGTTCGATTCGAAACGATCAGGATAATCGAAGGATAACTCGATCTAACTTTCTAGCGTCTATTTCACTGTGGCGGTTTGTTTGGATGACCGTATCTGAGATGTGCTACTTTGTAATTGTTAAACTTTGGCAGCAATTGAAGCTTTGGCAGGATTCCTACTAAAGACAGTTAGTTTAGACTATTGTACGTGCTAGGATTAACTCTTAACATAACAATCTATTTTAACTTTTTAATTAAAAAATGATTTGTTATTGATGCAAATAATACTCCAAGATATTGTATTTTTCCTTACAAAATCTGCAGTTTTCTTTTCTTTGCGTTCATTTTTTGAAAAAGGCGTGTTTTTGATATACGATGCTTAAGTCTGACACAAATAGCACTATTCCACCCTTCAGCATTAATCAAGTTATTCGATAATATACATAGCGCCCATTACTAAACGATTGCGTTTGAAATTCCAGTGTCAGTGACATTCAACGATCTCGTCCCAACAAAATTGTTTAGTCGTGCGCTTCCCTTACGGCTTCCCCATTGAAATTTAAATTATGCTATGTTTTAGTAGCCCTAAATCGTCTGTGGAGGCCGCTTATTACACTAAATACATAACTAAGTGTATTATTAGGTCGCGGAATCCAGGCCGCAATAATCATAAACATTCCATATTATGTGATATTAGAAAATCAAGGTGAAATTTGAGTTTGTATCAATAGCTAGAAAATTAATTTATTATTATTAAAATTTACTCTGATTTTTTCACACTAATAAAAAATAAAAGAAATTCTGTGATGTCGAAAATGAAGAAGGTCAAATATTTTCAATTTAAAACAATATTAGTGGGTTTGAAAAAAGTCGAAAAAAGGAAACTCAAGTCGATGCTTATCCAGATGCTGTTTGTTAAATTAACTAATGTTTATTTTCTGCTCAGACTGATAGCCTTAATCACTTTACACTCTAGTACAATTAAATTATCTGCTAATTTATGTGGAATCTTTGTGGTTTATTATTTTTTCTACGATCGCTATCAAAAGTAGTCGATATTGTACAAACAACCCCTCTAGTAAGGGCATCCTTACGTACGTGTACTGTAAATTAACTCCGCACACAAAAAAATATTAACTTAGGAAACATTTCTTTTGTATTGTCGTTATGATTATCGCTAATCGAAATTGAATGAAACGCAAATTTGAGATATTTTAGTAATAATTAATGTCATACTTTGAATTTTTGTAGTTTGACATTTGTACCTTCAACAAGACCTCATTTAACAATCAAGCAGTGTTGAACATAACTTCTTCGTAGTTGAAATTTGAGTCAAAAATTTACAGTGGGAAAGACATCCTGTGTATCCTATCCAGAATAAGGACCCAAAATTAATCTGTTTTGGATAACCTGCTACCTGCTAAATTTGGCAGAGTCAAGAACCAAGTGCTATTTTTTAAAGATTCAATTTGCCTATTTTCAAATATTATCGACTGAATAAATGATTTCATTTCTTTGGTCACTTTACAATATTTTTATATAGGAATGTTATTCTATTCTGTTAACCTAGTGTGCGAAGACAGTATTCGCTGGGAGTGCTTCATATGCGCGAATGCGCCGAATACGTCTTCACACTTCGAGGTTCGAATAATATTTTTTGGAACGAATATTCATTTTTGTTTTATTAAAAAATTTGCTTTGCGTCATTAGTAAACACAAAAAAATCTGAAAATATCAAGTGAGTCAACTGACAGTTTTTCATTTGACAGTTGTCAAAGAAGATTTTTAAATACGGATTTCTTTTTATTTCTTCAGTATTTGCGACACCTGAATTGGTAAAATGACAGTTTGCTAACCAGATTTCATTATTATTAAGTTATATTATTTTTAGAATGGCCAGAAAAGCCAGTGTTTTTTGCAAAAATTCGCACACTCGTGTGGGAATTCCATGTTTCCAGTTGACTGCTCGGTTCGCAAAATGTCATTTTGGATGTGGTGAGTTCAAAAAAAGTATAGTACGTAACTGGAGTTGTAAAGCACTCACATACGCGCAGATTGTATTAATCGCTCCCTTTGGTCGCTCGTATGCAACTCTTCCATTTGTACGTAATATGCTTTTTACAACTCTTGTTACGTAATTTACTATTTCTGCTCAGAAAGATAGCTTTAACCACATTATCCTCTTGTACAACCAAATTATTTGCTAATTGATTTGCAATTTCTGTGGTTTATTATTTTGTCGAATTCAGTTACAGCTTCTTTTTACGTGTTTCAGTCGGACATTATAACTTCAAATGTCGCTTTCACGTCTGCTTGGTAGATATATCATTTAAATATATCCAGACAGTAAAATGCCACTTTAGTGCTTTTCAGTTGTCAGTAATACAAAACATTTTATACAGCAAACATCTTGTTGTACTATGCCAAATATGAAAGAACACTAAATTTGTATGAGGTTGTTGATGAAATTATAACAAAGATTATTTGTTATTTAACTAATGTTAACTAATCTTCTTCGTCGTTAGCATTTAGTATAAGCAAACCGTTGTCTTTCTTGAGTTAATTGTTGCACCCAAGCTTGGTGCTTTTATGCATTGCTGACGTCATTTTCATTGACCTATTTTTCCACAATTGTAAGGAAGTAACGTCAACATCAATCTAAAGATGAGTTTTAGTAAAAATAAATTTGCATCATTATTTTATACGTAGCCAGTTTTGTGGTGAAGAAAATCGATGTAATAAATATTTTTCAAGTAAACTAAGAAACCCACAACTTCTCAAATTCCATTTACATTTCATATTGGATTTCAATAAACTCTAATATTATACGTCATCCAAGCTGGAATTCCATACCATCGGTCGCTTAGCTAACTTTTTTTTTTACTTAAAATCGATAAAGGTTCGTACACGACTAAATTAACTAAAAACGTGACCGTGTAGATTTTAGGTAAAAAGGTTTTCTATGCATAGTATTTGAATCCAATAGTCGTAAACTATCAACATTTACAATAGCTACGCAAATAAAGTTTTGGCGACTGGATTGAAAACTCAATGGTATTTTCTATAAATAACCAACACTTTTCTAGTTTAGTGCCGAACATACAAAAGACTTGGTATTTGTCAACGTAGAATAAAATCGACAAGTTTATCAGTCAAAAAGGTTTTGATTGAATGAAGAAATAAAAATGCAACTAGAAAAAACGTTGTATAAAGTAAAGCCTACACGGAAATCCGGGATCGGTCAAATTTCATTTTATACGTCTGTCCACATTTCATAAATTATAAAGTGAATATCGATTTAATCTGAAAAATATAAATAAGTGAATCTTTCTGCATTTATAAGCTAACTATCTGTAAGAAAAATAAATGATAAATAGAATAGTGTAAGATGCAGCAGATACTCTTCAGTAAATGAACTTCTTGCTTTCGGCAACACGGTTTCGATACCAATCTTCTATCTGATTTAGGTTCAATCAAATTTGTTATTGTTTTGCAACATATCAAGAGCGGCAAAAGAAACCCATTGTAGTGTTTTTCTATAAAAAGTTTTGCAAAATAAAATATTTACAAAAATATAAAAGGTATTTTTAGAACGATGTATCTAAAGTATTACTTCACTAAGATATTGAAAATATATTTAAAATAACAAAGTTTTCAGTTTAACCAAAAGTTTATCAAAAATGGTGGATGCGCCGGACGAACAAATAACTTAGCTTTTATTGTATAACAAAAATCAATTAAAAAATATCACTAACGACATGTTTTCCTATTTTGAGTACAAATCTGAATAAATCTGCAGCAATAGGATAATGGATTTGTAAAATGCGAATGGGATAATAAAATAGTTAATGGCCAATTTCATTGTGCAATATGTCTAAACTTTTGTTCATAATTTGTTTTAGATTGATTTATGTAACTATGTTAGTTAGGGATATTTTTGAGATAAACGTGCCGCCCTTGCTAAAACGTAACGTAATGGTTTTTACCTCTCCTCTAGCAGTATTACGTGCTTTAAAAACAGTTTGTCCCATAAATAAGTGTGGATTAAACTTCAGTAGCAAAAGCAATGCAAACGTTCTGGATGTCGGTTGAACGCAATTAAACCGAGGTTGGTAGAGTTGACCGGCTTGCTGAAACTTTAGTTATTAAACTTGGATATAGTAATGCGTCCACTTCTGTATACGGCCGATCTCTATCTAAGCACAATGAAGTTCGGTAGCCACAAATGCTTCCGTGAGTCCGTCCCGTTGATTATAAGTGACCACTATCCCTTAACCTAACTATATATCGAAATTAAACATAAGTAATAAAATGACCGCAAACTTGAACCAATCAAATTTAGTATAATTGCAGTGTCTGGAATTTTCCGAGAAACAGCTGAGAGCGCGGAATCGCAGTCAAGCGCTCAATTATCAATCAAAGCAGCTGACGGTATTTGTCCCCTTCCACCGTTTGTTGGATAGCGCCAAAGGAGAAATACTAGTCAATTAATCTGGTGTATTTGTCGTCAGGGACTTCCCTTGAAATGAAATCGTGTAAATTCGTTTAATATTCTCGCTGCGTACAATTTCATTTTCGTAAGATGTTTCGGCTTGTCATTCTGTTTCTCGGATGAGTGTAACCTACAAAGTATAGTGAAAACCAACGCCATCTGTTTTCGTCATTATATCGCAGCTTGAGATTAAGGTCTCCATTACAGAAGATGCCTGGGGATTAATGTCAGCGCACGGCTTTAAAATCACTAATTGCTTAAGCCGAACGAATACTAGCATTTTTCAGATTTGTGTTAGGTTGTGGAAGGGATCACAAAAGATTTACGGCATCTTAAAATAAATTACTTTCAAGCTACTTGAAAATCAAAAAGAAAAAAGTTTCAAGTTCTCAAGCGGAGTTTATGGTAAACAGTCTACCGAAAAATATAAATATAAATGTATGAATAAACTTAATTTTCATTGTGCGTGAGCTTCTACTTTTTTACACAAAAACATGGTATTTATATTAATTTTTATTATTTTTTTTGTTTATGTTAATAATAAATTGAACTCTTGCGCTAATTTTAAATGTATTGTTTTATCTCAACTCTTTATGAAATCAGCAAAAAAAAGAAGAAATCTCAGTATAATGTTTAGTATTTTCAAAGCTGCCAGGAATAATTCAAGCTTTGAAATGTACAGGCTGCTCCAACGAGTAGACAAAGTTCATTATTGGCCTTTAAATGTCAAATTATTGAAAAAATTTATTGACAAAATTTGTAGATACTAATTCTTTGTATAAACTAAAATCATTTTCCTATATACAGGCTGTCTCATAGATGAGTTTTGACACAAAATTATATTTTTTTCAACGTAACTTGAGATTTTGAAAATTTCAAACACAACTTTTATTGGACGGTTCTTTGTAGTTTATAAAATAATCAAATGTTTCCGACAAAAACACACATTTTAGAAATAAATTGTTACACAAAAACCAAAACTATCAGAAAAATGGTATTTGTACTAACTGAAAAAAAAAAAGTTTAAATTTCATGTCCATAAGATTTTTTTGACGCATTGGTGAAAGAATGTTCATTAAATGAAGACGTTTATTAAAAGTTGAATAACTTTGAAATTTTAAATGAAACATCCTATATTTTGTTGCAATATCTGAAAGATCTTTAATTTTTTTTTCTAAAAATATCAACTATAAGTATCTATGACCAATAACACAAAAAATATTCAACTTCGAATGTTTGAAAAAAATCTCAATCATTATTTTAGTGCAATTACTATGATAACAATTGAAGTAACATGTTTCTTTCTTCTAGTATACTCCATTCGTTATTAATGTGCATCCAGAAGGCTGAGAAAGTCTAAATGCAGCTTTAATTTTGTCACTAAAACTGGTTATTAAACGTAAACAATGCTTTATATTCCTAACCTGAAAATTTAAAGTAATCAAGCATTAATCTGCCTGAAGTTTGCAATTTTCAACTTTAGTTGAATTTGTTGCTAACCGTAAAGAAAATAGGATGATTTATAAACCAATGGCACCAGTGTGGCCACTTTAAAATCTGATTTCCATGGCCGCCCCTTATGCACATTAATAAAGAATGAAGTATACAAATTCTATTTTTCTAATTTTTGTGGTTTTTGTGTGATAACTTTTTAAAAAATGTGTTTTTCCCAGAAAATAATAATTATTTCAATAAATATAAAGAACCGTCTAATAGCAGTTGTATTCAAAATTCTCAAAATGTCAAGCCACGTTTAAAAACGTAAAAAAATTTAGGGAATTTCATTTAAAAAAAGATAAGTTTGTGTTAGAACTCATTTATAGAAAATATACAGTTTTTAGAGAGGAGCGGTTTCACACCATCATTTAAGACATAACAGTCTATTTCTTAGAGCTGATCATCTTATCAAATTTGATAAACTCTCTTTTGATGGAGAAACATGAGGAAGTTCAAACCTGAATAATTCGATTCGGTGAAGCGCTATACTTTTTAACGTGCAACCGAATAGAACTTAAAATCGCCTTTCGATTGATGTCAGGTTGTACTCACTTACTGCCAACAGTTTTTGGAAAAAAGACATTTTTTTAAATTTTGCAAAAATCTACATCATCAAGTTAGCCTTGATTGTTATTATTGATATAAACATGTTTAAAAAAAGTACTAGACTGTAAGTATGATAATTTTTTTTGAAAATTTGAACAGAATTTCTTTCTGACATTATGAATTTATGTGAAATTTTTCTCAAATGAAAAGCTTCTATGGGAGATTTCTGTAAGAAATACAATATCAAAATCAGCTATCTATTCACCATTTTTGAATAAAGGCTGAAACGGATTTGTGATAATAGAAGAAAATACTTGTTTTGAAGTAGATCCAGTTTGAAAAACACAAATCTTGAATTCAATGGTTAGAAGTTAATTCCCAGAGATGGAAAAATTCCGATCTCTAGATTTCTCCATTTATTGTGCATAGTTTTGATTTGTCTTGATGTTATCTTATAAACAATAGAATTTAAGCATCATTTATACTCTTCTTTTAGTGCAATTTTGATAAATAATAGTTAGTAGTCAACAAGGCTAATGTGATCATGTAGTTTTTTTACAAATTTTTAGTACTATGAGATGGTACCACAAAAAATATAGCGTTCCATCTAAAAAAAATTGAGTTATCTGGGTTAGAAGTTCTTCATGTTCAAGACACCTATAAAAAGAGAGTTTTCCAAATTTGATAAGATATTTAGATCTAAGAGATAGACTGTTATGTTTAAAATAAAAGTGTGAAACTGTACCTCTGTAAATGTTTTTGTGTTCAAGATATTTAGAATATTGGCGATGTCTGCACATCCACATTTTTTCTTTAAATCTTAATTTTCTTAGAAATGGTTCACTCAAAGTGTCACATATGGTACATAAAGTGATACTTAAATTAAACAATAAATCCAAAAATCTAAAATTATATAGTGTGTTGCATTCAAAATAACAAACTTAGTATTTATTTCCGGTATAATCGGAAGTGCGCCATTTTTAAAAATATTTTTAAAGCAACCCTAAGAAAGATTCATACAACTTTTGCTCAAAACAAATTTTCATATTTCCAACGGTTATTACGCTATGGAAGAATTACGCTGTATATGAAAATAATTTTTTTAGATACAGAGAATTAGTATCTACAAATTTTGTTAATAAAATTTTTCAGTATGTCTAAATTTAAAGGCCAATAAGGGACTTTGCCTACTCGCTGAGACAGGCTTTGTTTTTAATTTCAATTAAACTTAAATAATGCTTGTTAAAGATTAACTGAGTTAGAATCTCCGGCAATGTAGAAATACAACAAATAACCAAATTTTCAGAAGTGGAAACTGCAAAAATATTGGATGAAAATATGATAAGTTATGTAAATTTCCACCACTCCGCATAATGTGCTTTTTATTTAATTAAACAAAAAATGGTGCATATCGTAATCGTAACGAAAATGTAGAAACAGAATAATTTTTCACATAGTTCTGAGGTTCGTTAAAGCCTTGAAACGTAAAAAGCACAACATTTTTGCCCTTTGTCGCACTGATGTAAAACCACACAAAGTTGAGAAATGTCCAGCCGACTGGACAAATTCGCTTTTTCTTCAGTATTTACATTTTATAGGGTCGTTTATATAAATCCGTGTTCACCGACCGTAAGCAGAACAATAAAACCTTTCAAAAATCATCCATTTATTTTGAGAACAAGCAGAAATTTTACCTGAACAAAATTCTTCATCTGATTGATGTTTTTCATCATACTTGACATTGTAAAACTAATAAACAAGAGAATGTTACACAGTTATATGACATTTGCTATCTTTTAAACTGTCTCAAAGTTAAAATTCATTTTTAGATTTTTTTGCCAAGCGAATTTATGTCTGCTGACGTTGGGGATTTACATTGGGTGTCAATGTGACTGTGACAAAATGTGTAAGGGACATCGAATCGAGCCGTTTTTAACATATTATTTCCACAAGTAAAAAACGACGCCGGAAATGTAAAGAATTTCAATTTATAGTCTCTTTATGTCGCTTCCATCTTAATTTAAATTCGCCATTTTAAAGTTCGTATTGTAAAGACAGATTTCGATTTCTTTGATAAATGCTTTACTGCTTGAGTTAAAGTCGATCAAATTTAATACAGGTTTAGAGAAGGTTATTGTAAATGACCGCTTTAATCCTATAGGCAAAACAGGAAGCGGATTGAAGTTATTCAAATTCCGAAACCATTTCAGTTTAACCACCTATGCCGTTTTGGAGATGTAAAAAATGTGCGATATAATTTGGAACGTTCCAATTAAACTGACGGTTAATTGAAGGCTTTTATCTCTTTGTTAGTGGCTTATTGTGAAGGAAGGGTTGTAATTGAAGAGAATTATCACGGGGCATTTGAAACTGTTTTCATTAAGAGAATGTTTTTTTAGTAGACAGGAAAAAAACATAAGATTTGCTTGATTGTATTTCTTTATTAAATTATCAAAAATGGTACCAACATTTTTAGATTAACTTATTCTGACTTTAATTCCTTTTCTACGTCCTATTTTCTAAGGTTAATTTCATAAGAGTAGACCCCAAACTTCCCTTAGTTACTTTCCGTTACGGATGGTTAGTTTACTGTGTAAATAAACGTTGTTTACAAGCTTACAATTTAAATTCGATGTATAAATTACCGCCAATTTACATTGTAATTTAGTTCTTTATTTTTGCGGTTTTCTAAACGCCACGTGACTTTTGCAACTACCAATTAAAAAGTAATTTCTTGTAGTTAATGCAACTTAGATCTTTTGGTAAACAGAACAAAGACAAATATTTGATTAGTCAACAATTCGCTTAAAAGCAAGCTCAGGAAAACGACAGCTAAATAGATTGAGTTTTGAAATGATAGTCACTTCACGTACAATGACAGATGATGGCGCCATATGTGCGGTTACAACCTCAATTGGTTAAAACGTATTAATTATAACGTCATTTTCAATAACTGAATTGAAAGAAAAAGCAAAATGGAAATTGCCTTTTCACCTACATTTCATTTCATCAACATTTGTTTTGGTGTTCATTAACAATGAAGCCATTGTTGTTAATTATTGGCTATCTAAGTGGCGGAATGATTTTCACATCGATCATTCTAGGTACGTCCAAAACGAATTCATAATGAAATTGTAACTAATGAGCTCTGGAAATTAATTAATAAATCGCATTTTCGTGAATAATTTTCAATGTGCACGTTTAATTATTTTGGAGCTTTATTTGCTGACATTGGCAGTGTTGATACAGATGGGTAATTTACAAACTGACGTCAATATATTTAGTACGATAATGTCAAATAAGGGCATTGAGAAGTACTGAATGTGTAAATTTAATAAATAAACAATAAATATAATGGGAAATAATTATTATCTTTATATGATTATACTCTCCAAGTTTCATGAATAAGTAATAGATTAAATACTAAAATTTACATCCATGTTGTTCTTCGTTAATTTTTAATTAGATTCGTATGAAGCACTTTAAACTTTTCAATAGAATCCATTAATATATCCTCGCTGAAGTTTCAAACACGTTTAACATTTTTGTGCATTTAAAATCATTTCAGATCAGTGGCGGCTTCTCAAGAGAGACTAACCGCCTTGTTTCATATCAAAAAAATTACTAAAATTGCATTTGTTGTCGTGAAAACAAATTTATTAATATCAAAATGTGTTTAATAAAATTTTTGTACGAAAAAATGCAGTCTTGTATTTGAAAAATCTAAAAAATCTACAAAAGAGAATTCATAGGCTAGGGAATTCTTAAAAAAAAACTAAAAAATTATAAAAATTTAAATAATTGAAGACAATAAAAAGCTGAAAAAAAATCTAGAGATAGAAATTTGGATAAATCTAAAGATACTATAAAATTCTAACAATTTTGAATAAGAAAAAAATCTTGATAATAACAAAACTACAAAGAATCTAAAATATTTAGAAAATCTGAAAAATTAAAGAAATTAGAAAATACAAAGTGTTCTATTAGTATCAGCACGGAAAATTATGGTGTGTAAAAAAATATAAAAAGTGAACGTTAATCTGTGTTATAGTCTTTTGAAAAATAATTTCAGATTAATTCTACTTCCGGTTAAGCGCAAGTCTATGCAACATTGTTTCTCTGAAGTAACATTGAGTTTATGTTTAAAGACTCTGAATAGCTTATTTATTCGTTAACTCTTTCCTAAAATTTTCCTAAAATAATGTTTTTGATTCAAAAAAAAAAAAAAAAAAATTGCAACTACTCAGAATAAAAATTCATATCGTCTGTATTTTGTACTAGAATAAAATGGAATTTTGCACGCATAAAGTAAGAGTAATAATTCATAACATACTTTCAGGAGAATTCAAAAATATCTCAAAAAAGTATGCTTTATTTTGCCAGTTTCCACATATTCCAAATACTCAGAACTACTTTTTTTAAATTTAATGCACAGTATTTTTTTTCAAAGTTGTTTTTGATTTTTGTTTTCTCTCTTTTGATATTCATTTAAATTTTCACTTTTCATAACCGAAATTATATGAAGAATTCAAAAAATCTAAGGGAACTTGGAAATTGGAAGACTCTGAAAAAACGTGTCAAGTGTCAATGAAATTTAATGAATCTACACAATCTCAAAATCTATAAAAAATTTATAATAAAATAATAAAAAAAAAATCAAAAAGTTCAAAGATTTTGGAAAATCTTAAATTCTACAAAATCTCAAAGATCTGAAAAATCAAAACAATGTCGATAATATAAAAGTTTGAATATTAGAGAATTCTCATGTTATGGAATATTTGTCTAAGATAACCAGACACTTTTGAATTAATTTTTGAGAAACACATAAATGCAATGCTGTTAGCCTCCCTTATCATGAAAACTAAGAGTCAATTTTGTTTGGGATTTTCAAAACATATACAGTTTTGAGAGTTGTATACAATAAATAAGTTGATAAGTTAAAATTATGATGATAGAGTATGATATAATTATGCATATCCTTTCTAATATTAATATGCGGATGTGATTTTATAATGTCAACAGAGTAGGAAGTTTGTCCACCCGGATTATTTCATCAACCAAAGTTCTAATTGGCGGCTTATACAGAGAAAAGTTTAAATAGTTTGTTGAAAGTTACACACTACTGAATTCTATATTGGGTTTGAATAATAAATATATACAAACGCCGTCCTCCCAGAGACTTATACATATTTCAAATACATCTTCATCCAAGCTTGATAACTTTCAAAACGCTAAATAAAATTTATAGATTCTGCAAAACTTTGGAAAAAATTAAACCTCAAAAACTTCCTCTTAAGATTGATATAATCTAAGCTGGAAAATGATTATGATAAATGAATGAACTTAATAAGAAAACTTGATGATACGTAAATAAAACAGTAAAAAAAAATTCAGTTGATGCTTAATGTTTCAAAAAATTAACTATTACCGATAAATTGGTTTTTCCCACTTGACTCAAAAGCTGCTTTCTTTAGAGCTAAAAATCAACTTAAATAAAAAGTTTAGATTGAAAAGTGACATGCTTAAATCTAACGAGCTGTTGAATTAGACCTCTTGAGATTTTCAGAAGATGGAATAATTAGTAGGCTGTCGAGCGGAAATTTGGCAACCGTGAAATATAAACTTTCAACTCGCAAAAGATGAGTATCAAATTCCATTCCAGAAAACCGCAAGAAAATAATTGAAGGAAATTGGATTGTTTACTGTATATTAAACAGTGAACTGCAAAACAAATATTCAAACGTGAGAAATCAATAATATTCATCTCAATAGTGTTTTTTTTTAATTATCAAAATAACATGATATTGATGTAATAAAGGGTTTCACATGTATAACTGTTACGTATCGATCTCTTTTATTATTCAACAAAAACTCTGTCAATATAAAAGCATAATATACTTTTTTTTTTCGTATAAATAAACATAATATGAAGCGATGACTTAACCTTGGAATGATTGATGAAGACAAGTCCAAGATGAGCGATTTCAATGTGAAGACTATACCCGAACGTGGCGTCCGCTTAAGAGATAAACAGTTGTGCAAAGATAAATCTTTGGATCAAACATAAACCTGCCCGATCCCGAGTTACAAATGATCTCGAAACAGCGAAACAAGCAACCAAACTAAACACTAGAGTTAAATCCTTCGGGACCTTTAAAGACAGCTAAGGTCTCGAATTATCAATCCAATTGGTAGCAAAACAGCGACAATTCCAACAGTTGAACTGCTATTTCGTAGTTCTTTATACGTATAATGAGTGTAAATTCGATAAAAAGGGAACAAGTCTGAATTGAGAAATTGCAACATATTCAGTAAAATTGTGCAGTTAAAAGATAAAAATGGACAAATAAAAACAGAATAAGCCTATTTTGTTTTATGTTCAGGTCTTTGGGAATTCTTTCGGTTTTTATTGGGAATACTCGGACGACGAGTTTTATCCAACAGGAACTATAAAATGAAAATAAAACTGAAATCACGTTATGGCGGAAAACAGCAGACAGTACGTAAAATTGTTCAAATTTTATAGAGTCTCTTGTCGGATCTATAAAACACCAAATTCTGATAATATAGATGAGACAAGACAAAGCACTTTTACTACACACTGAATTATCAAGAAGTTCGACACAGACATTATTATCTCAGTTCAACTTATATGTGAAAGCATGCAGATTTTTTTTATATCTCTTTCTTATCAACAGATAGTAAACTCAGACCCCAGACCTCTACTAAATGTTTATATTGGATGCAACTTTTTTTTTCTATTAAAACTTTCAAATTTTAAGGAGACATGAGTACTCATATCCTACTCATGATATTTAATACATCAAGTCTCAAAATTTACCCTTAACTGCGTTCGTATTATTGAAAAAATGTCAATACGTTAGTGAATATAGTTAAGAGAATCTAAAACTGTCTCAGTTTCTTGAAAGGTCTGATACAAAGGTTTTTTATATATAATCATCATCCATATTTACTTTGTCAGCAAAATCCTTGTTTTCTGTTATATGAACAAAAATAATCTGCATTATACTCCATCCTTGTTTACTTTTTTATTAAAACTTTTTTTATTTAGAGAAAGTAATTGAATGGAAATATTTTTTTGGTTTGACTAATTAAAACGTAACTTGAGAAATTGAAAATTTAATTTTGTTTATTGAGCATAAACATAAATATTGAATGAGCTTAGGCGATGTAAATTTAATATTCAATGTAGATATTACATAGAATATTGTAAATATTTACAAGTATATATTTAACTTTGCAAGATTCAATTCAGCTTTTTGTCTTTTATTACTTGCAATGTCAATGGCAAAACTGTTATAAAAGGTGGATTATCTTTGAGAATAAACTTTGTTCAGTAAAATAATACAGTTGAAATTCTAAAAAATTTAATTTTGACTTATTGGCAGCAACTTTGGTCGGTGATTCAGTTTTGTCATTTTGACAAATGTAATTAATAAAAGATAATTAGAACGTTCGGGAATGAAATGTGAAATTCGATAGTCATTGATTTGAATAAGTTCATCCATTTATTGTATTTCAACCAATTAAAATTTAAAAGACTTTTTGTAACTTAGAAATAAGACTTTTTTGATACTCTACTCAACTTCAAACGTTTGTTATTGGATTGATGATTCCTAATGTTATGCCAATTTCTACATATTTCAAACAGTAAAAACTTATTTTTTTCAAATGGAATGTCCTATATTTTATTACGCAGTTGATTTTGGTTGTGTATTTTGCTGTTTTTTGAATAATTATTCAATTTCCTAATTGCCCAATGACTGAATCAATGTGATCAACTTTATTGTCAAACTGTCTGTCATGGGGTAAGTAGTTATAGAAACAATACTTCTATCAAAAAAATCCAGATAAAATTAATTACTTTCTCAAAAAATGTGAATATTTTGAAAACTGAAAAAACTAATTAGGTCTTATGCTACATCAAAAGAAAGCAATTTAAATAGCGGAAACAACTGCGTATTAAAATACACGACATTCCATTTGGAAAAAAAGGTTACAGGTGTTTGAAATTTGTCGAAAGTAAAATAAGAAAAATCACTATTTCTCCGGACGTTTATAAATTTTTTTTTTACAGAATTGTATAGCAAATTGTTTCATTTAATTGCATACCAAATTTCATTTTATTTTTTCTGAAGAGTTGTATATGAAATTTTTTTGGAAAGTCAAACAACTGATAACCAATTTAAACAAAACCAAAACGATTGAATAACTAATTTTAAGGATATTTCAGATATGTAAAAAGAAATGAAATGTTCCGTTAAAAAGTTGCTTAGACTTCCAGTCAAACTGAGAGTGGAAATAATGTAAATCTATTTTTGAAAAACGGAACCTTATAAACAAATTGACATTGCCTTTTCCCATTTTTTTCAAATTTATTTACAACGCTGTAATCTTCCGTGCCGATACTAATGGAACACAAAACAAAAAGATTACAAATTGAGTTACATTTCAGACAGCGCAATAACAAGTTAAAAATTTCTGAGGAAGTCAAATTTGCTAAATTAATAAAGGCGTTTATAGTTTTAAAAAGTGTAATGAAATCTCAGCAGACACACGTAAAAACGTTAATGACTTTCAAGAGCTCTTTGTAAGAGACTGGTTTTCGCAATCAGTTTGCTCCAACATGATCAAAGCACTTAGGTACATTTTTCTTGTAGGTTTTATTACATGGAGGGTTTTCCCATTTACTAACTTCTAAATCGTTAAGTGCAACTTACACTGATTTATTGACTTATCTAATCAAATGGTTTGGTTCTTCTACATACTAATTACAATATATTTTCTATGATACCTAATAATTATTATTCATTCAGTAAAACCACTTTATAATCAATCAAATGTCAAACTTTGTTGTTTTAATTCAACCATCTTCCATTTTCATGTATTCTTCCCAGTGAATCCATCAATTAATAATCTCTTTGTAACCAGAATATTGTTTCTTGCATTGTATTGCCAACCAGTGCCTCTCAAACAAACCACCTTAAATGATTAATTATAGTAGTGAATCTGTTAATTGCTATGTTTCCGGAGTTCTCTCTTGATGAAACTCTGCCGAACATCGATCATTGCGATTGCAGACACATGTGTAAATTTATGATTGCTTTGTAAGGTTGTTAAAGCGGAAGAGTTTTATTTAATTTACATATTTCGACGTGGTGATTTCAATCAAATACGCTTGAAAAAACAAAATTAAAAAATATACGCATATTAGAGAGCAAAATTTTAGAGAAAATTGTGATTAGGTAGCATGTGTGTGAAATTTGGATAATGGAAGAACAGTTGCCGAGAGCTGATTTCCGCTAGATTGGTTCTTGCTTATTAAAGCAAATCAGTTGTAATTGGAAATTGAGGTTTTAAAGAGAGAATGTTAAGGACATTTGCCGCAGGTGGTAAAGAGGCATCTGAGAAGTTTGCATGTGTTTTAGAAGCACAGTAAAATATCTCTAAGCTAACGTGTAGTGTAGTACTCCAAGTAGCAATATTCAAACTTAACTCGGCGCATCCACCATTTTTACATTCGGAAACTAATCAAGTTTGAAATGTATAATACAATAAAATTATATGCATAGTAAAATAACATGTCAATAGAATTCTCTCTATTGTTAATATAAATAGCGTTTGATTTAGCGAACCAAAGATTAAATTGACATTACTGAAAGCCTTGTCAGTTGAATAGCTTTAAAGATATCAACAAATGTAACAAACAAATAATACAATAATTATCATTTCCTATTTTATCAATTATATTTTTGAAATTATACAATGAATATCTCTATTTTACGTCATAGATGAAAAGAAAATAATTTATGTTTTCAAACAATATTTTTCCACATTTACTTGATGTAGAAATTGTTCCCAAATCAAAAACCAGTCTTGTTTTGAGGAATCCAATCCACAAAAAAAAACACACACAAAGGTTCTTGATGGCTTAATATCGGCACAAGTTCCCATAAAACTTTCAAACTTAAAACGAAGTTTCATGTGTCAACCGATAGCTTTTACGCTACAAAACAAGGCAAACAAACGCCAAACTTTTATTGTACTCATTTTAAAGACAAAAAGTTGCACTAAGTTTACAGAAATGATTGTACATCAAAATATCTTCTACACTGTGTTACTATTTAAAGTTTCAGTGAAGGTATTTGCAACATTAAACAAATCTTTTCTCTTGATTTAATAAGACAAAGTCACAAATTAACACGACATTAATTTTCATTAGAAAGAGAGTAAATTCGTTAGAAAAATCTGAAGCATTGTGTTATCGCAGTTGTTAATTCCCATTTATTCCATCACATTTTCCAGTTTAAAAATAACATAGTTAATTAATTATAAATACAATTTACAAAAGTTAAGTTTTATATTTAGCTGGTGTTAAAATCACGAATATTCAACATTTACTTGATTACTTTTTTCTGTTGCCATGTGTTAATTAAATTTTCTGATAGCACTGAACAATGCTTAGAAAATTAATTGAATGCACGCAAACGTTTTATTTTAATTTGCACCTTATCATTTCAAATTTTTTTTTTAATCAAACTTTGGAAATAAAAAATGTTTTGTAAATAGAAAATAGAAAAATTTAAAATTTTTGTTTATATTATCTTTCTTAATAGTGTTTTAATTGATTTTCTGCATATTCGTCAGTATTTTCTCATTCCTTGCTATTGTACACTCTTTGTTTTTTTTTTTAAATCGATTATAATTATAAGTGTGATATAAAAGACCCAAATCACAAAACTTGTTAATTGGTAAAAACCAAACCATTGTTTCCAAGATTAGAGTTTATTGTAATTAACGACGTTGAGAGAACATGAAAACTGGTCGCAAAGTGACGGCCCAACAGTTTAAGATTAAATTTCCAAGTTACATTATTTAGCCTGAAAGTTTGATCTGATATCGTTAACACTATTAACTTTCCATAAAATTCTATTCTGACGGCGTTTTCAACTCGAAACTTCCCTCATTTTAATTATTTTGCAAGTAGAAAATAGAATAATTATTATCAGAAACTTAGTTTAAGTTTATTTTTTTCAACTAAAAATGCAAAAGTAAGTTCTGCAAAGACACCAAGGAATGGTTTTTTAAATAAATAGAATAAAAGTGACAGCAACTCTCTTGATAATTCTCTTTTAGCACAAAATAAAGTTCTACTGAATAGACGTTTCAAGAATTACTAAAATCTAAAAATATTTTCATAACTTCACAAGAGTTTTGTATTTAATTCAAACTGACAAATAAATGAGTTTAAAAAAACTTTTTGGTGAAAAAATAACTGTACAGTTGAATCGAATGTTTTACTTGTGTTTTCAGAGTATGAATATATAAAATTCATTCCCATGTATTGACTAGAATTCAATCCAGATTTAAAAGTAATCAATTTTTTTTGGTTTGATTGAAATAAAAGCGCGTATTGTCTATTCATTCACTCCCTTCTGGAACTCCTAAACAAACCAACATCGCATAACCCCAAACGGATAATTAAAATATCGATTCAACAATAAATCAGAGATAATCGTCGGAGCAGTTTACGCTTCATGGAACCAGCGATAAGATGACGAGGTCTTCGTTTCGATCTTAACTCGAGTTTAATTGCACTAAAAACGTTGAAATTAATTTCGTTTAAATAATAAAAGCACAAAAGTGATGTAATTCAATTTAAATGGGCTATCGCCTAGAGAGAGAAAATTAATTTTTGCTGTCGAACAAAGAACGATCATCAAATCTTGCAATTACGTGAAGGTAACACTAGTACGAATGGGGCTTTAGGGACTTAATCCAAAGTCGAGCAAAGCGAGTATGGAGAATAGAACGTTCTTCAGGACAACATGTTGCTGAGAGATAGAGGCTGGTAACGGAGCGGAAACGTGAGGAAATATTTGATTAGGTCTTGACGGTAGGCGAAGATGCTCGCTTATCTGCTGGGGGAAATTTTTATACACTGTGTGCTCATGTGTGAACGGGCATTTTCGACATTCCATAATTATGGACACGTATGTCACGTTAGTTTGGAAATTTTAAAATAAAGCTAATTTTGTATTTGATAAGTATGCGAATTTTATGTTTTCCATCAGTCTTAAATAAAGAAGTCGAAGCAAGTTCGTGATTCTCCACTGTTGCATAAATTACAAGTATATTCTCGTCGTGATTTAGCATATAAAAATGAGATAATAACACCAGTGAGATGATAAGACTTGAGAATTTTAGTAACTTATACTACAGAAGTACACGATATCTTATTGTCAAAGCTTAAGAATAATTTTATATAAGTTTGTGAAGTGCATGTAAATGTGACATTTGCTATTGCTATACTTCTTCGTAAAATAACATTACCCACGATGTGAAAACATGAAGTCGTAAAATATTTTAAACGATGTTAAGAAAATTACTCATATTCACAAGAAAAAAAGCTTCAATAATCTGACGTTAAGAATTTTTTATATTCCAGCTTGAAAAAATGCAGAAATTTAAATAACACATTGAACGCTCTTTATGCGAATTTACTTTGTGTTTGTCCTAAGTACCCACACTTGACAGAAAGTTTCAAAAGATTCTACATGTCCACACGAAAGACTGTGTCTTGTATTTCTTGCAGTTTGCCTTTGAACAGCGTGCAGAGATAGGAAAGAAAATCTAGATTTTTTAAGATTATTCAGTTTACCTGATCACAGCCTTTCAGTTGAAGTGAGTCCCCATTGATTTAAGAACTTGTAAAACATCTTCAATGGTGCAAGCTTTCTATCAGTAGAACAAAAACCTTCGTATCTGAGTTATTACAAATTATTGAAACTTTTTTGTGAGAAAATTCGATTCTTTCAAGCAGCTCCACCACAGTTCACTAGCAAAATATTATATTATCTTTGCTCCGTAATTTTTTTTTTAATTGAAATAAAATAATGGGATTAGTTTATTGATTTTTGTTAAATTAAATATAAGCAGTGGAAAAGATTTTCCTTAAAAAAAATATCAAAACATATAACACCTTTAACAATAAAGTTGTAAAAGAAGAAGAAAACAAGAAATAGACTCGTACCATAATTCACTTAGTTGTTCGTTTCTTTGGCTGTAGGAACTGTTGGCTTTACAATGCTCTACGTATGACATAACATATTGAAAAGTTCTAATAGAAATGGGACTGAATGCTATTCTACATCGAATTCAATATCGTAACAGCTCCCGGCAGAATACACATATAAAGATGATCTTATTCGGTAAAGTTCATGTCGTCATTGCAATCGCAACCAATGTGTCGTTCAACAATAACTCAATCGTTTCTTCATTACTCTTACAATATTCACGATGGATTCTGTTAGTCTGTCGATCCGATTACTTTCGATTTTCTTCTTCTCGTCCATGGAAAGAAAGCAGATTAAAGGCTAATAACGAAAATAGAAAGTAGAGAGAAGGAAGAATCGGCAACCATAAATTGCTCATTCTCTTTTCAACAATATATATTTGGGAACAGATTAACTGTGAACAAATCTCGAGAGATGAGTTGAATACTTCAAAACCTACTTTTCCTAGTTTTAGTTGGGAGAATTTAATAGCTGTGCAGCTGCTCCATTGTGCTTAAAAGTTTAATTGTTGCCATATTTTGTGTCGTTTTAGTGGAAAGCGGACGGCTAATTTGTTTTAGGCTCAAAATACTTCATTGTGTGGGGACGATCTGACAGCGAGTTGAAGGAAAATAATGGAAAATTCAGTTCACAATACAACGCTGCGTTTTCTAAAATTGCAAATGTCCTAAATCTTCAAATGTATTTCAACAATAATTGAATTGCTGATAAACTACAACTGTGAAAATTTTCAAAACAATGACGCTCAAGTAGCATTAGGGAATATAAAATTTGCATTCGATAGCTTTTACGTCTTATAAAATATTTAAAGACATCTTTTCTTTAAAACTTTGTTAGTTTTTGTTTCCATAACTTTACTACTAAAACTTCATTTCTTTAGTCAGTTTCCAAAACATCTATATTTTCTTAATTCAGTTTCTTAAAAATAAAGTTCTTTCAAATCAAGATTTATAGCAGAAGATTTTAAGGTTTAGTTCATTTTGTACTCGAATAAAAAAACTTTTATTAATTATATTTGCAGTAAATCAACTATTAACATTCAGTTTAATCTTTTCGTAAATTGATTATAACCAAACACATCGATTCTGAAAATTTAAAGCAATCAATACCTATAGATAATTACAGAAATTTTCTGATAACCATTCAAAATTATTGATTTTGGTTGGGCACAGTCTGCTTTTATCTCAAAACATTAGTCAAAAGGATTAACAGTCCAATTTTTAAGTTTTTATGAGCGTGCTTAACAAATCATCAGCAAACAAATATTTGTAAACGTTCCACTTACACAATTGTATGTTTTACAATTCTGAAACGGGAAAGTCAAATAAAGTTGACTTAAAGCAATTTATCTCTTAGCGTTTATTTTATAGTGCTCATGTTTGTTAGGAACCGAAAGAGCTGCTTTCAATTATTGAAATTATCTACACTCATTTCTGAAAGTATTTAATTAGATAATGGAAATATAAAAACTGACATATTAAAAAAATAATACAAAGGAATGCTGAAGTAACTTAAACTGTATTTATTCTATACTCGTAATATTTACATGTTTAGATCATATTAAAAAAATGAAAAATTTTGGTGATTTATTTAAAACCCTTTAGAAAAACGTCAACCCTACTCTAAAATTGTGTTATAATTAATGTCTGCAAAATCGGCATCAGCACACTAATGATGGGAACATATTCTGAACTGATATCAAATTAAATAGCACTTAACCCATCGAAAAAAGTCACAACAAACATAAAGAAATAAAAAATGAAAAATTTGTGATAAAAATAAAATAATTCATCATTTAACGACCTTCTGTTTTATTTTACTGCGAGTTATTATAATAATTTGGACAACTGTCACTTCTGTTTTATTACACTGTAATCTAAAAAACAAACCGTTGGTTGCAAACAATTTCTGCTATCCAATATTTCACAAATCTTCAATATGCTCTGCTATCCACTATTTGAAATAAACAAAAAAAAACACGCCGTTGTAAAAGAGAACAATCAATAATTCATTAGTAAAATCACAACCTCTTCAACTGTCTTTGCAAATTTTATCATTGTTTCTCATTCTTCACATCGACTGATGTAGAACAATTAAAATAAATAGAGTTGAGCATCTAAGTCTTTGTTTCATCTTTGCTTTTATCCTATAAATTTTCATCTGGTGGTTCAATAATTTAAGCTTTGTTCGAAATTTACCCTTTATGGGTCTACAGTCTTGTGTTTGAGAATGTCTCAAGACGTAGAGATAACGACATCTTTAACTAATTCATCATATAGTACAATGAAAACGCCTAACCTAGTGTAATGTAACCTATTATAGCTAGAACGCCCGCATTTCTATGCAATTACACAAAGTTACTATCAAAGGTTGAACAGATTTTAGAGTGTTAAAATAAAACTGACACAGTTTTATTAAAAATTATCACTGACTATGTAGTTTAAAGTTCAGGAATCCCAGCAGTGCTTTATAAAAATCCCTTATTATACATTAGCTTTTTTTAGTTTTACTGAAGTATATCCTAGGACCGTGGCGTCGAGGTAGAAACTTATATATGATGCTATAAAAATTTATAAAACTACAAAACTAAAACTTCATACTATTTTCATAAAAGTGTATAAAAGAGAATATTTGTTGTTGTTTTTTTTGTAAATGTAAAAAATTACAAACTTGTGATTGATAATAATAATTTTGGATTTTTGTAGACTTTAGTTGATTCAACAATAACCAGTCACAAAAAACTGAATTATAGCTAAGAGTTAATTAACAGTTGGCAGCCAAGCGTCTAACAAATGCATGATTGTGTTTGCACGTACAAACTGCGGTTTTGTTGTTGCAGACATATTCTCTGTATCAACATTTCACTATGTAAAGGTATTCATTCAGTTTGCAACCGCTTGTTGTGATTTTGCTACCAATTACTACGCATAACTTTGGAAGTTTGCTGATGGTAAGGATCACATGTAGTGAGTTCGTCAGTTGAGCGGATATCATATTTGAACTTTATACAAGCTTAATGTTGGTGAACATAGCTATTAAAACTGCGATTATTAGAGTGTAGAAAGGCAAACTCTGCTAACTTGTAATTCAGATGAGGAGTTTGTAAGAGGCTATACACACAACCACAACAAATTTACAGAATATTGCTGTCGAGTGAAATTGTGCGATATAAAATACAGTCTTTGTCTAGCAGAGACATCCCATTAGAATTCAAATGAAAAAAGAAACAAATAACGGAAAACCAATTTTAATATTTGTTGGAATGTATGTACTCTTGAAATTTTCGTTGCTCTCGCTAATCGAATAAAGTTACATGTTTTAGATTTGCTTTACTCTGACTGTGCGCTCTTCCATTCAGCATTTTAGCAATCTTTTCAAGTTGAACTTTATCATAAATTTTCAGGATGTTTGGACTGCATCGCTTTTTGCATCATCAGCATTCCAAATAGAGTCATTTGTGCAATGTCGAATATTCATTCGATGTGCAAACCTATATGCAGTCAGTTTCTAGATATGGGTTAAGTGGTTGATGGTGTGGTTCGGTTGCAAACAGCCACAACCAGACCACTTTCGTGTTGTAATCAGGCGATGATTACGGCCCTCGCCACGTTTGTAATCATAACACCGCAATTTTCATACACACTCTATTAAATTTCAACAAGACACTATCGAAAAAAATTTTTATTACTCTCTCGAGTAATCGCTAAGGTTGAAACATAGACAATTTATGTATAATTCCAAAGTCATAAAACGAATAACTTGCTAATATTTCGTGTCGCATTCATCATTGCCTAGACAGTTTAAGCATTTATGTAATGAACTTTTGTTAATATATCTCACTTTACACTCATTTGCTTGCATCAGAGATGGAAAATGTTTGATTTACAGGTAAGAAAAGTTTGGAGAGCAATGATTGATTGTGGAAAGAGATATGGAACGTCTTTAGTTATTCAAGGTACGCTAAAGTATCTTCTACTAAGAGCTAAATTTATCATCGAGGTTGAAATGTCGAAGAGTGAATGCTACGAGACGTTTTAATTATTACGTGATGTTACCACGGGGAGGAAGAAAATGAGAATTTTGATGCTCAAATTTTCGATGACACAATGGAAACTTTGATGGAGATGGAGCCGAGTCAAAAACATGAACGTTTTACCTTTATATCTATTTAACTCTGCCAAATTTTATGCCAAGAGGTTATAAAATAAAATTAATTTTTCCGGAAAATATTTGCTCACTGAATGTCATCAGTCATTTCTATATTGCTTTAAAGTATTAATAGCTGTCAATATCATTTCGAATTTCAGTTGAATTTCAAAGGAATAACTGGGAAAATCCTAACTGAACTTATTCCATTGAAATCGCCTGGATTAACAGTGAAAATTTTCCTGTTGTTACGCATTATCTAAGACTATCAAGTATTTTAAAGTTGTAAGCTTAATAGTTCCTGTAACTTCAACAACAATAAACCAATTTCGGTTTAACACAATCTGCACCCTACGTTTACCGCTTTTCGATTTCCTCCTCCTTTTATCTCAACTTAAAATGCTTTATTGTTTGAATTTTGTTAATTATTCTCTAAGATATTAATTTCCTTTTGAGAGATATTTAATCCGTTGTCATTTGACTTTTTTTTAATTCTTTCGAAGACAAATTAATTAATTTAAAGAAAAAAACCGTTGTGTTAACATGACATCAATTATCAAATTTGATTCTCCAATAAATAAATATCATTCACAGTTGTACGCTAATTGATTTCATTAATGGAACAGGAATTCTAATTGATTATTTACAGAAGCTCTCAATGTTAATAATATGAAAATGTCAAGTTCTAATATGAGCCAACAAGTATTTGTTTGCAAACTGTGTTCTATGTTTGAATTTCCGCAGACATACAATTACAATCATTCTTATTATTTTGATATAATATATTTTTTTCATTTGGACGGTTTATTTTACTGCATAGCATTTTTCGAAAAAACAGATATTTAGTTGAACATTTGAATAAAAATCATCGGTCAATTTATTTGTAGTATCATCACAGAGTTTTAATTTTTCTCATAAGAATTGAAAGATTCATCAGGATTATATAGACTTTGTAATTTCACTTTTGATTGAATTTTGCATTGGTAATTTTGGCAGTAGCAATAATTTTTTAAATTATTTTTCAATAATTTATTGAAAATTTTGATCAGTTTTTGTGTTACTTTATATACACCCAGTGTATTATTTTTATCTCCTGCAACACTTGTATACACAAGTCATTATATAAACATCAGGTTTATCATTCTGATATAGCGTGAAATAGATGTGTCAACGGCTCACCCAAATGTCACTCACCTACCGTCCAATAATCAAATAACATGCAACCAAACGTATCGCAACACACATTGTCAATTAACAGCTTTTAAAAATTACAATTTAGTCTGTCCATATTTAACAAAACGAATTTTTAAATATACACCTTTTGTGATCGATTGGTTTTTCTCTGTTATTTGTATTTGAAAAGTGAATTCATCAAAAGTTTCAACATTATGAAAGGACTCCAGTTTTGTTTTAATTAACCAGTCGAAGTTGAAACCCCACCGTTTTAAGGCTCTTATATAAACACGGTCAGTGTTGGCGTGCGTAAGCAATGTTTGCTGATGAAACGATAAAGTCTTGATAATGCTATAATTCACACACTGTGGCATGCAACTTGCTCTTGGATGTCCACGATCTAAGTGCTCCATCATTCTCCGCAAGAGAAAAAAGATGATTGCAACAAACCTATCGACGATAAAATTGATTTTTTTGCTAGTTAAAAAATTTTTGTGAACTTGAAGCTAGAGTTTTAGATAACAAATATTATACAAGGTGTTATGGAAGCACACGTAAAAATTTTAACCACCAATTGAACTTAGCAAAATAAACAACTTTTTCATTTAAAACTTTTTCAGAAAATCAACCCTTTCAGACTTAAAATTAAGTGTAATTTGAGCTTGAAACCCCATACCTGCCTATGTTTAATGTGTTTACTTCCTTAAGTAAACATACTTTCAAGCAAAACTGGACGCAAAAACTTTCTGATTGTAAAGACATTGTAGTAAGTTAGTTATAAGATTACTGACCTGACATTCGTCAGATCGAAATGTCCACCATTATTTTCGATGCAGATCTACACCCTTCTTGATGAAGAACCCTGGGTTCGAGCTAGCATCGCTAAATTTGTTGATAGTTTCGGCCACTTCCATCACGCGGTCAGTCAGTTCTTCAACTGTGTTCAGCAGACTCGAGTACACTAATTTTTTTAAGAGATCCCACAAAAAGAAGTCACAAGGATTTAAATCCGGAGACCTAGCAGACCACAGCACAAGACCGAAACGGCTTATCCACATTCCTACGAAATTATTAATTAATCAATCCGTTAAGTCCATTGTGGAGAGTGGTGTAAATAACAGATATCACGTCACGTAGCCAAAAGCGCGTCTTCCAAAAGGTTATTTGATGTATTTGGAAATTAACCATTTTTAAATTATTAATAAACAAATGACGGATCACTGCGCAAAAACTAATTTGTTAACACGGGCAATCAGCCGATCACAGACTGGCGATATCAGGGAAAATAAAGATAATTTTTTGCGCTGAAAGTTTCAACTCGTTTTTTCACACAAAAAACAATACGTATCCCATAAAAAACATATTTGTTTTCTTTTACACTTTATAGTCCGAGAGCCGGCAACACTGAATTTCGCGTCATCGCGGATTTAGAAAATTTCTATGAAGATCGACTGTGAACACTTATACGAACAAAATAAGCTTGGTCTGCGGAAATTAATGATTATTAGATCATTTGATAGGAAATATTGTACTCTTTTGGAAAAATTCGGTCTGCCAAACTTTATTTAGCCGAAAGAGTCTGTCATATATATCTTAAGAAGGTCAGAGGAAAAATTTGACCATTACAGCAAAAATTTGTTTTCTTTCTTAAATTTTGTTCTTTTTTAATGTTATCTTTGAAAATATCTTGGTTTGACATTTTCACAACTGCTGGAAGTGTCTGTCATACCAATCTTAAGTAAGAAGTTAGTGGTAAAATTCCACCTTTATTAGAAAACTTTGTTCTATTTTTCAAATTTTATTCGTTTTGACATCATCTTCAAAAATATTTTGGTATGAAATTCTAGATCCTATCAGAATCATCTGCCATACCCGTTTTATTGTATAGTATTGTATTACTCTGATTACAAAAAACAAACTGAATTGATGGTCCTTATAAAATTCAATACCTCATTTTTACCTCATTTAATATTGAAAGCTCAATTATATTCGCGTTGATAGAAGTATTTATAAGAAGAGTATAATTGAAAATCATCCAAATCATTATCATCGCAAGAACAGCATCATTCGTTTTCTAATTCAACATTTTCTTCATCACTTTGATAATAACAATTGGCCGTCATAGGGATGAAATTTTAACACTAAGTTCTTCCTCAAGATTGTTATGGCAGACACTTCCGGCAGTTGTTAGAATGATAGAATGATAATTTCAAAGATAACATTAAAAAATATAAAATTAAAAAAAACAAACTTCCGTCATGAGAGTAAAATGTTACCACTGACTTCTTCTTTAAGATTGGTATGACAGATATTTTCGGCAGTTTTTAGGATGTTATACCAAAATATTTTCAAAGATAACATTAATACAAATAAAATTTTAGGAGAAAAACAATTGTCCGTCATAGAGATGAAATTTTACCACTAACTTCTTCCTTAAGAATGTCAAGATATTTTCAATGAGAAAAAAATAGAATTTAAGAAAAAAAAAATGATTTTCCGCTATAAGGGTAAGATTTTACCTCTGACCTCCTTCTTAAGAAGGTATAACTGACATTTTTGGCTAAATAGAAATTGGCAGACCAAGTTTTCCAAAAAGAGTACAAAATTTTCTATCAAATGCACTAATAATCATTAATTTCCGCGATGACGGTAAAACATTATTTTTTTTGCGCACCAGTTAATTTGATAAAAGATACTTTCGGCAGACCGAGCTTATTTTGTTCATATAAGTGTTTACAGTCGATCTACATAGAAATTTTCCAATACCGCTGTGACGGGATATTTATCTCGGACTATTACTCTCGCTTTTATTATCAAACGTCTTGTCGAAATAATGGGGGGAAAACAAATATTAAAAAATTAATGCGATTTCGCAAAAATGTTATAAGAAAAAATTGCGTAAAATAACGAGTTTTATGTTTTTTCTTCGCGTAGACTTCTATAACACTCTGTAGATTATTACTAGTTACCTTAAAGATGCAATATCTCAATATCATTTAATAAAAACCAAATCAATGCATTTATTTTTATAATTGAAAGCAGATAAACAAGCAAATCCAATTTCTTGCTAAAATTATAGCTTCGTACAAACAATCACAAATGAGAGATTTATAGATTTGCATTGATGGATAATAAAAGCGCTGAAATGAACGTTCTCAAAATGTGACATGACATGGTTCAATTTTCATTTTGAGATTTGCTATTTTATGTGAAATGAATACTATTTATTTTGCGTAAAGAGAACAGAAATAAAAGAGATAAATTTGACTACAAATGCGTAAAAGTCGCTGAGAAGTACAAGCTAATTTTTATAAGAATTGCTTGAAGTCTGAAAAATAATTTAAAAATGCTTAATGAATATCTTTTTCAAGAATACAGATTGAGGTGTTAAGAGTTTTTCTCTGAATAATAAAAAGACAAAAATATTATCAGTTTCAAAACACAAATTTAAATTTTGAGTTTTATTATAAAATCTAACTTTTTATAATTTAGTACCTTTTGGAATTATTTCATTTGTTTACGTTATTAAATAGTTACATCAGCCTCTTTATAACGAGAGACTGTTAATAAATGGTGGGTGCGCCGGGCTGGAAAAATTAAATCTTGTTTACTACTACAATCCAGTTCAAAAAACTCCATAAAAGTATTATAAAATTTATCATTTTACAACTTTTCATAGTAGACTTATTTAATTTAAGATATAATTTCTATAGAGCATTTTATTTTAATAAATGTTTTGTTTTGAGTAATCTCACTCTACATCTTGAAGCGTATTGAAAAAACTTCAATCCAATATTCTAAATTAATTAGAAATGGAATCTTTTTCTTACTCTCGGAAAACACAATGTAATTATATTAATAAGCTTTGATAATATATACAAGAAACTTCAAATCACATTTTCTATTATAAACTTACGATTCGTGCTAACTTTCAAGTGGTCACACATCACATACTTTATAGAAAACCTTCTTGGTCAGTGTTGAGCTAAAGTTAGGAATATTCAAAGTTTAGAACATATTTGTGGTAGCTCCAGTTTTTCTTCAAAATTTGAGTTTATTATAAATGTTAATAAACAGAGGTTTTACAAAACTTGGAATACACACTAACATACATAAATAAATGGATTTATAAATTTATCTAAAATGATATCTTAACAAATTTGAAACAACATTTTGCTATTAATTCTCATGAAAACCGCTTTTGTGTTCTATGCAAAACCGGAAATTAAACCTTCTTCACACAATAAACAATATTTTGTCCGGCAATGCATTATTATTTATCCACAATATGTGGTGTTGTCCAATGTCGTCGACGGCAGATGCAATCACAGTTCGGCCAAAAACACATTTCACGTTTTTCGCTTTCGGCTATTGTACGTTTTGTGCTCCCCATTGTTACGTTTGAAAAATTTTGTTGTTGTTTTTATCATCACCAATAAACTTACTTAATAATGTAAGATTCAAAGCACTGAAAACACACCATCAACGAATTTATCACATCTGGACGTAATAAAACTTTAGACGACTTTAGACAGGTACGAGCTTTTAAGACTCGGGGAACTACCGGAAGAACTTAAGTAACAGAGTTGGTAGAAGCGCTAAATTGAAACGGAGGATGATTATAAATAATGTCACTTGAGGAGAAAAATCTTAATTACTTGTTATATTCTGTGTGGAATAATTTATGAGAATATGAATTTATATTCAGTATAGCGATTCAATCAGAAAAAAACTGATTTTTTTTTGAAAGACATAGATCAGAGGTTAGGCGTGAATTTAAAAGAGAAAACATCTTTGTGAAATGAGAAGCGATGGCGTGGAAATGAGAGGTGAAAATCTTGTTATTGTCATCCAGTCGTTTATTTATAGACATAGATGTTGCGGAGGAAATCTCACTAATAAAGCTAAGCCTGAAGCTGTCAACGTTGCCAATAATAGAGCGAACCTGGACACACTTCGACAATCAGAAATAACAAGGAAACGCATTTTTTTTCCTTTATTCCTCATCTTGTGTTTCGTTCTCGTTTTAGTTTCATCGATCGTTAATAAACAACACGAAATACATCTCCATTTGACATCACAATGCAGTTGAGTTGTATTTGTATTGTGCACAATGTATCCGGACAACGTTTTATAGATGTAGTGCTTACTACACACTTTCTTTGTTTCATTTGTGTTAAGCGAGATATATTTCTGTTGAAAGAAGATGACATCGGACACAAAGAGGCGAGATATTCAATTAAATGAACTGTCACGTTTGACCTTGTTCGATGATGGAGATTACTTACCAAGAAAAAGTTGCTCTTAGTTTAACTGGACAATAAAAAGAGTTTAATCTTAGAAATAATGTAAAGTATAAAATTTCCACGAGATAATGTCATATCATCTTCAATTATTTGCCTACCAATCCAAATAAATTTTTTAACAGGATACTAAAACAATGTAAATTCTAAATTTCAGTACTATTTCAGTAGCTTTTTAAATCAATGAACTAAAGTGTTTAATTAATTGATTTTTTTAGACATTTTTATTTAAAAGAATATTTCCTTGTTTTTGGCAGAAACAAAAAAATTTGATTGTTATGCTCTAATTCAAGTTATATGCATCTAAAATGACTCTAAAGCTTTGCTAATGCAGTCATGAGCTTTAAAAGCTCTATTATACATAATGCATACAAAACTTGCTTGCCTCAGCTTTAACAGCTGCATACAGTACGCCTTTTTATTTTTATGGACACATTTAATATCTACAGATTAATCTTAATTATCTAACTTTATAACATTTAAATCTAACTTGACATTTACTTTAGAGAATCTGGGAGCGAATTTCGTTATTTGAAATTTTCTTTTTTCTTTTTTCATACATTTCCCAGTCTTTCGAGTTGGACTTCACATGGAAAGACTAAAAGAGCTTTGACAAATTGTCTTTGTACGTAAAAAATTTGCTGGAGGAACGTCACAGGCTGATTATTCTTTGATATTTCTTTTCTCGTATTCCGAAGATGTGCGAGCTTTCGAATATAACAATAGACTAAACAGGTACTAAAATTGTTCTTTTGTGTCGTTTTTAATATTATAAACGTTTTATCAATTTTGTATTCAAAGTAACTTAGAAACTAAGTTAGAAGAAACGCGAATTAGATTTAACCATTATTCAACAGGTCCTTTTATATAAATATGTATATTGGTGGTTTTAGGACGAGACTAAACAAATGCAACCGTCCGGAAGCTGTCTGTTTTTTACTTGGAAAATTTAATTTACACCGTAATTACTTTACAAAAAGACTAAAAATAAACGGGGATTCTGACAACGGGTTGACTGGATTAAGCATTAGACTACAACTCACGCACTTCAACATAATCGATAGACTTGTGGAAGAGGAATTTCAGGCAAGCCAAAGAGTAGGTACAAGATTGGCTAGGTATATCAACAAGGCAATCAAACGCATTGATTGAAAAAGTAAATTTATAGCACCAAGTTTGACAAGAAATTTTTTACGATAATCGCAATTAAAAAAATAAAAAAAGCATAATTAATGTGTAGAATAATTTACATTTTTATTTTTAATACTTATTTTAAATAGTTAAAATTTAGACAATTTAGAGAATTCTGTGAAGTGATCCAAAAGTGAAACAACATTTGTAGGCATAATGTCTTTGTAATTTGATTTGTTTGAAAGTTTCCAACCCCAATTCGGACATGATTGCTTTTGATTGTAACAATCATCAGTATCGAGTTAATGTGTTTTATGTCAAGCCATAGATTTTACTTTAAGTAGTTTTTGTGTCATTAACAAGCTCTAACTCTTGTTCTTTTAATCACAAGAGCAAGAAGATAAAATTATTCAAATTATACCTTATGTAGCTTTTGATTTAGATGAATTTTAAACTGAAATACAACTTTTTCAGTTCTAGAGTTGTTTTAGCTTTTGTAAAATTACCAGAAAGTGCTCAATTACAGTACAATCGAACTGAATTTTTGTATATAGGGGTTCGTGAATATATTCTTTCGAAGTAAAATAATTTTATAAGTTTAATAATTTTAAACAGAACACTCTATCTATTACTGCATTTTTGAACTCCATGATAACTTTTAGTTTGAGTTTAATAACCACCTAGGGCATCTAAAATCCATAGTTTGTGAGTTATTCACATTATTTCAGAAATGGTCCAAAAAATAAAAATTCTTCAAAAGCCAAGTAAGCTGGAAGTTAATTGTTTCCCGTATTCTGTTAACCAAGAATGACTATCAATTGCCGTAACGCATAATCATTTGTTTTTGATATCTATCTCAATATCAATTTTAAAGTTAATAATATTTAATCAAAAATAACCTGATTTTTTTCAAATGGAACAATATAGCGATTGTTCCACTAACACATTCAGAATTTAATTCTTTTTCATTTGATATGAAATTTTCCACATCTGCCAACAAAGATTTTTGAGATTTTTGCAAATAATTGCATTGACAGTTACCATTTATCTATTGTCAGTTGAGAAAGAATTTAATTCTACACGTGTCAGTGAAACAATTGCTATGTCATTCTTAACATTAATTGACAGATATTGTGCAATTAATAGTGTCATTCTTGATCTACCGAATACTAAAATAGTTGACTTCCAGCTCACTTAGTTTTTGAACAATTTTTATTTTTCTTGAACAATGCATGCAGTTGCAATTTTTGTTTAAAAAACATGAATAACTCAAAAACTATGGATTTTAGATGGTTTAAATGGTTATTAAACCTAAACTAAAATTTATCAAGGAATTCACAAAATCAATAATATTAGAGTGTTATATTCAAAATAACAAAGTTAGTACCGATTTCCGGCATAAACGGAAGTGCAGCAAAGTAGCCACTATTTTACTTCAATAGAACATATTCAAGAACTTCTATATGCAAAATTTCAGTTCAATTGAAATTCGTGTTCCCTATAAACTTCTAATAGGCCAGTCTTCGTGGATGACCCTGTGTTATTTATGCAGCATTATCTGATATTTTCTTGTTATATTAAACTATACAATATTTATTTTTGTATTATACATATCCTTAAACTTATGAACAAAATTTACATTTACTGGAGGTTGCTGATGTACATTATAAATGCGCTCTTTGTTGTGCACACAATTAGCTGGCATACCCAATTATAAATTGCTTTCAAGCGAATGTAACTAAAATTTAACAATATTATCAAAGTAATTACATTTTAAAAAACAGAGCTAGGTAATAACCAGTAATAATTGTAAATATATGTGTGTGAACACTACGTATCAAAACATTGAGTTGAATTTTAGTCCCGACAATTGTAAAGATTTGAAAACTTTGATTTTTATGATATTAATCAATTTTTGTTGACTAAATAAATTTCTAACTATCAAGCCACACAAATAAGCCTTCTAGACAAATGTTAAATATAACAAAAAAAAAATTACATTGTATGTCTTTTGTTTCACTAATTCTTTTATTGGATTAAAGTTAACACCTGTCTGATTGACGTAAAAGCTTTATAAACTGCATTAAAAAGCTTATTTTATTAAACGCAAAGGAGTTTTTGTGATAAGTTATAATGTATTAAATAAAAGTCTATCTAAGACAAATCATTATTTTTGTGTTATGAAATTATTGATTAATAATTGTTATTTATTACTTCTGTTTGTCTATTACATTGTATAATTTTTCATTGAAGTAGTGAGTGATTACAGTGATTAATAAATAATAATATAATTTGAGATTAAGTTTTCACGAGTTCTATTGATTGAAACAATGGAAATAGTACTTGAATGAAATATAAAAATTTAGCCAGAAGCACTAATGCTTGAAATTTCAAGCTTAAATCATCTTTTATAAACACAAACTATGTTGTCATCAAAAATCTAAACAATACAGTAAATATTTTTCCTCTTTTAATTATTCTTACACTAAAGTATAAATTATATGAAACTGTATTTCTAAAGCTTTACTGAAAATACTAAAAAAAATTCTATCACTCGTTCGGTTCGCATGTTTTCTTTGAATCAAAAGAAGCATTTCGTCTTTTTTCCGAATGATTACCGTTATTATTCCCTAAATCGATTAAATTTTATCGTTTTTAGAAACGCGAATCTGTGAGAAAATTCTCACACCAAGCGCTAAATCCTTTACACTACATTACCTACACAACATAAACTTCCTTATTACATCGACGAGTTGTAATAAAAAAAAAAATACGATTATTTAAAATGCTTCTAATAAATCTTAGAATGGCATTCAATTATGCAATAACGTCAAGAAAAGCAGTTGCATCTGACGCGTAGATCTCCATAATCTGTGAAAAAAAGAAAAATAAATGCGTTGAAACGTCCAACATTATTGAACTCTAAATTTTCAAATGCGAATAAGGAAATTGAGTTTGGTGATGATAAATCAATGCACGTCGAATGCAGGTGGACAATTATTCCGCTCATTAAAAGAGTGTTTGACAAAAAGAAAGTTTGCAATCGTCTATTAGATATCGGCGATATTGCATTTAAAAAAACTGGGAAGTGAGGAAGCCGTTAGCTGATTAATTAATCGAATACTAGAAGACAAAGAAATTTTTCACAATTTCCGCCAAACTATTATTATTAATTTTTTGATTTTGTTACTTCATACTGTTGAAAAACGTATGAAAGTTTTTTTATTAAGGTTGTTATAAAAAAGAATTTATGTATTTTTTTATGCACTTTGCATAATTGAATAAAATCAGCAACTCATGTTTCATAGACTTAAAAGCTTTACAGTGGACAATCTCTGTGTACATTATATTTTCATAACAATATGAGCAGTTCAATTTTCCGTCCATTTCCAGCACAAATTTAATCCTCTCAAATATTTTTTAAAATAAACTTTTAAATAAAACAGTTCAAAACAAATATAATCTAATAAACATTCTTGTGGACAAATTCTTCACAGTATGTTACTTTTATGAAATAATTTCCAACGAATTTATTTAAATGAAAATGAAAGTTGCTTTAGAAAAATGCATAAGAGAATATCATTCTACATTCAACATTAAAATACAATACTGATTTCATTACTAATCAATATTATTTTCAATTTAAACAAAATACAAAATGTGATTAACTTTTTCTAGCAAAAATGTAAAAGTTTAATTTTAACAAACATTAGCAGAAGCACCTATTAGCAGCTTTTCCCAATTAATTGTTTTTTTTTCAAATTGTTAATTTTATTCAAAATCAGCTCAACGCTAAATAACCAACCAATGTATAAACTTATTTTATAAAAAAAATATTTATAACATATTGTCTATCATTTTAATTTTTTATGTCTTACTAAATAAAATACAAATTAATTCGATAAATCTTCCAATAACTCTGTTTGAAATATTACAATATCAGATACTAAGCTCTAATCTCCTTGTTGAGAAATTTATATTCACATTGAATTTACTAGTAATTCTTTGTTTAAAATTCTATCAATACAAATTTACTTGATTACTTATAAATTATTACAGAGCCCCAATTTGTTTATCGGCACACAAGGTTGCTGTAACCAACAAAAATTCATATAGTTTTTTACATTTCTGAATTTAATTTCACAAAAACATTTAATTTAAATCAAAATTTTAAGTTAGACGTTGAATGAAAATAAATTTATAGTTGAACTTTTTTTATTAAATTTCTTTTTCAAAGCAATTTCCATCTCCTAAAATGTAGGTCGAAAATTTTTGCTCAATTTGATAAAATGAAAGGGTCTAAAATACTCTGGTAGGAGGATACATAATAGTCCTAATAGGAACGTAAGCACTGAAATTCTTCAAAAAGAACATTTGTCAAGAGACCCATCAATAATACTGCTAATACTGTAACTGTACAATAGCATGAAAATACAATAATAAAACTTTTTTTTATAATACTTTTGATACTCGGAAATAAAACAAAAATGCTAAATTGAATTATGTAAGAAACATATAGTTATAGTGCCATCAATCCTTACTAATAGTCAAAAGATAAATTAAAAGCTAAACTGATACAAAAAAAAAACTATAAGCCGTAACTTAATTAAAAAAGCAGAAATAAAAACAGTCTCAGAAAATACAAGTTTTTCTATTTTTCCATTGCTGGAAATTATTAATAAGGAAATTTTTAGCAAAGTAAAAATTTTAAAAACAAATGGAAGTTGATTTTTAGTTCTTTCAGTTCGTACAGTTCATTTAATATCAAACTGGTTTTAGGTTGAATGTCAACGCTTATAACAAATTACCTTTTCACTTTTAACCTTTCTCTAATGAGACATAAACTTGAGATTTCATTGATTGATCAAAGACGTACAAGTTATCGAAACAAAGCCAATTATGAAGCCAATCATATTCGTATTCAATATTCAGTCCTATTATTCACAGCCCCACAAGTTTGCTAATTTGAAAAACAATTCTTGATATTTATAGATTTGGTATTTTTTTATTTATTGATTTAATTTTTTATCCAATATTTCAAGCGTCGTTAACCTGAGTTCTAATCCCGATTGTTGGCAACATTTATCCCCCTAATTGTCACTTATATACGAATCTTAGAGGAATTCACCAGAGACAAACTTCACGAGAAACAATGTATCTTCAAGTTTCTAACAGTATAGATGCAGCATAGAAAGCACTTGTAAAGTTTCGTAATGTTCTTCTTAGTAGCAAGCCTTTCCTCCACCTCTTATTTGATTAAGAACTCCCAAGTCCTCCCACGAAAGTATCCGTCACCGTCTGTGTTAAGTCTTCTTAAGAGAATTACACAAAAAGCAAACACAACATCTGTTTTAGGAAAAATAAACATATATCTAAAAAGATCAACAATAAAACAAAAGTGGTTTGTTTAATTTATGAAAATATATTAAATACAAAATTTATTTTATAATAACTTTTCATTTATATTTTTTCTAAATCACATTTTAAGGTTAGTTATGTTAAATTATTATTCTATAACATGTAGAAGCAATAAAAAAATGATATAGAGCTAAGAGTGTGTTATTTTACAAAAGAGCGACTTTGTAAATATTTATAAAGGTATTCTAATGTCAGGCAGAGATGACTGTAGATATAAAGATCACATAAAAGCTTCACAAAAAACTGAAAAATTTATATTTCTTTATCATGAAACTTTCAACTAAATCAAGTACTTGTAATAATCATCAACCAATTTTTATCAACATTAGATTTTTCATCATAAAAATGATATTACTTTTTTTAGAATTAGATTACAATCGGTAATTTTATACTCTGGCATGTTTCAGTTAATCGAAAATCTATGAAGCAACTCATGTCAAGGTTACCATATCTTTGATTGATTGTCTTGTTATTGTATTTTTAACAATAGAAGAAACAATAACAAGAAAGATTTTTTTCTCTTTTACTAAGATGGAACGCATTAAGTTCTAGTATGAATGCTTGTATGAAGATTTTTAGGTTTTAAAAATAACATATTATTGTTTTATGTGCCAAAAGAGTCGTAAAAAGATTGGAGAGGGTTTCTGTAATATTAGAATAATAAACATCAAGGGTTAAGTATTATAAAATGTACCTTTGCGCTATAAAAAATTTATGAGGGTCTTAAATAAAATGTTACAAATGACGAAAAATTTCTTATCGCTATGCTTTTAATAAAAAATTATCAATTGGTAATATCTTAATTATAAATACGCAAACTAAAGTTAAAATTTGAAATTTTGCTAGCTGCAATTTTGGTGGATGCGCCGGGCCACACCTATTCATTATACAAACTTAATTTTTAGTTCCACTTTAACTCAGTAAATCATTATCCTTTCACACAAGAGATTAAGTTTTATTTGCTCCATAGACCCTGAACCCCTTTCATTAAACTAAACAAAAAAGTAAACACACCAACATAAATAATGATGTGTCTACCGTTTGAATTATGCTAAAACGGTGTCGTTTTTTTTACACTTCTAAAAACTAATTTTTTACTTTTGACACAGTGAATTTTTATTCTTTGAACTGTCAGTGAATGGAAAACATCACTAACAAGGCAAAGAGACTGTTTCACTTTTTAAACACAGCTGACATCTAGAAGGTTTTTTCCTACGGATCCAATTTACAGGGACGTTACAACCTTACACCCCATACCAAAAAACAAAAGAAGCTGACATATCATTAAGTCAGAAACTTGTTCATTAATCGTCCAAGTTTTTTGCACATTTAGGACAAATCTTCAAAGAATGAAGAAAGATGAAATATGAACGGGTTATGAGGTTAGGTTAATTTGACGAATCTTGATTCAAGTAAGAAATGAGGAAAGTCGTAAATCTTCTGTACAATAAGACAATTCTCTAATATACTGAAATGTGTTTTAACAAATGACAACAAATTTGTCTAAAATTCAACGATCAGTTTGAAAAAATAATACATAAAGAAGCAGTTTAACTGAATAAAAAATAAACTACTTATTTAGTTTTTCTTTGAACAATGAAAACTCTGTAAACAGCATCAACATTCATAATTAAAAAGAATTCATTTTAACTTCATGGAATAAAAGAAAGTTTTTAATTTACTTAGTTTGGGTTTTTCAAATATAACCGTTTATTTTTGTCTACAATGCCTTTGAAAATAAATGTAAAATCATGACTGATAATGCTAATAAAAAACGTTTAACTTCCGTTATCGTTCCTAATTATAATTACATCTTCCCAATTCTTTTCCGTCATTCATCTTTACACCCTACCGCATAAAAAACCGCCAACACATAGCGTGCGTTGTCTCCATAAGCTCCCTTTTCAATTAGCTCAATTATTCACATTTAAGTGGTGCAGTTACGGACGTAATTACCATTCGGTAATTATCGATTCAAGTTTCCTCCTCTTTCACTGACCTGTTATAAGCCACAATTCACGAAGACAATCCTCTCTGCTACGTTGCACATGAGCAGGAATGTCACTTTCAATACCACCTTCTAAAGATTTGAAAAGAAGAGCTCCAAGGAAAGCGTAACCTGTCATAAGAACTAGAAGACCAGTCCGACCGCAGAAGATAGCAGTTGTGCAGCGTCGGCCGCCATGTTCCTCCATCTGCAATTAAAACATAAAAGGAGTATTTTAACTGGAAGTAAAAAGGGTGTAATTCTATTAACACAGGATAAGTAGGTTAACGATCGATCTTGTCAATAATTAGAAGGTTTTTGAACGTTTTGAGTTTTTTAAAACAGATTCACTATTTACTATTAGATTTTTATTAATTTTCTGAATACAAAGCTAGTTTATTCATTTTTTCATTTCAATTTCATAATAACAAAACAATTCTTATTTATGATAAAGACTTGAATCATTAAAATAAATAATAATGGAGTTTCAATTTGAATTGTTTGTTCAAATTATTATTAAGCACTTAACACATTTATTGTAATTTCATGAATATAAATAGTCAAAAATATGTGTTTAGCAGTAAAAAATATATGTATGTACAATATAATATAACTGTTACTGGCTACTGTAATTTACTAAGCTTTTATCATGAAACAGTATTTCATATTTAGTACATTCAACTTTTGTTTTGTTTTATCAGCTTATCGACTGTTACTGAAACAGTGCGGTTTACATTACAGATAAGTGCAATATTTTTATGTTGAGCATATATTTTTAATATAAAACATATTATAAAATTTTACAGAAAGATTTATAAAACTGATTATTGATAATAGTAACGACACTTTTATACTTTTGAAAAGTTTGCATTAAATTTCAACTAAATCGAATTGATCTAAAAATCATGAAATTAATGAAAAACCAATTACTAGCATAAAAATATGGAAAGAAAACAAAATTTCTAACATGACTAATATAGTCATTTTTACGTACCCTAGTGAACTTTTTGAGTTTTGAAGGAGAAAACTTAACTGCTTTTTGGATCAATCAAAATCTGTGGCAACAATTTTTTCTATATTGAATAAAAGCTTTAAAAATGCTGTTTTTGTTTTTCTCTAAAATAAAACATTTCTTATTTCAACAAATGATTAATTTTTGTTTTGTTTTATTCGCAAAATACAGTTGTTTTTCGAATGATTAAGAATTCAATTATCAAAATAGAGTTTTTTCTCATTTTGCTCTTCCTTTGAGATAAATGGGTTATTATGATATAAAAAAAATATAGATAATTTCTGTGTTAAATCAACTGTAGTTTTCAAAAAGTTCTAAGCTCTCTCTTTTATGTCAATAAACATTAATACTTACATAACATTATTTGGACAAAAAGCTGTATTATAGTAAAAAGTTTTGTATAACCCTTAAAAAAACAATGTTGTTATTGAGTATTTCTGTATATTTATTACAATTCAAATCGGACGTGTTTATGGTTTGAAATTCTAGCTTAAAATTACTTATATTAATGATCTAGTTAATCACTGATTACATAAAAAAGAAGTTCTATAAGAACTCATCAATGCTTTTATAAAAACTAGAGTCTTCCACAAACAAGTGTAAAATATTTTTATTCTAAAATTCAAAAAACTTTACAAAAACTTTAAAAATCACTTACGTTATTTCTATTATTTATACAATCTTGTATATTAATGAATACCAACAGCAAAAAAATAGCCAAAAATTCACGTCGCAATATTTTTTTTTTTATAACTTTATAGTTGAAAACAAAATTTATATTCAGACTAAATGGATAGTTTTATAATAAAAATATGAAGTACTATTAACTATTACTTATGTTTTATATCTAGATCCATAAACAAGTCTATAGCCCTCTTAAAATTTTATGAGAAATCAGCTATTGATAGGATGTTAATACACAAAGTAACATTCTGAATTTTCTTTAATATTTTATTCTGAATTATTTTTTTATGATATTTTTCGGCCATCTTTGATAAAAAAGGTAATTTTCAATGCACACTAATAAGCTGAAAGCTGTTTTCTATAATGAACCATTAATTTGCAATTTACTGAAAATTACACAAGCTCCATAGAAGCAAATGTTTTTCAGTTCAATAATAAACGCTTAGTTACTTTTTTGTAACATTATCTTTAACAGTGTCAATTTTTTGCAAATTCTTTATCTTCTCTCAACAAGCTGTACAAATTTTAATTCAAAACTGACAAAAATCCAAGATAGTATTATTTAAAACAATTTCGTTTACAACAAGATAAATCCTTGTCATTTTTCATCATCAGTTGAGCAGACGGCGGCGGCAGTGGGAACGTGTAAAAAATTCACAAAGCAGGACCGTAACGGAATTCAGGTCACGGTCGAAAAAGTGATTTGTGACCGAATATTTTCTCCCAAAGAAGGGTCAGTAATTGAATTATCAAATGGGATCGCTGCCACATATACAGGGGGTGTTCTACTATCATTAAATCGCTCTATTAACGTAAACGTGACCGTTGTAATAAAACTGAAAATTATCATTTTTTGGATATTCGTTGGCTTCAACCAAACAATTTTATTATTAAAAGAAACGGTCTGCTTTTGATAGTTTTTATGATTCTGTGTGGGAAATAAATTACCTAAATGAATTTTCATAACTTGGATGTGGGTATCTAAATCATTTTACATTGACATTGTTTTATTTTTGCGAACAACTGAAATGGATTAAAAGCTTTGCAATAAATTTTGGTTGTCATATTTTTTTAATAATATTAGCTAAAAAACGGGAGCAAATTACAAGTGACGGTTTGAATGAAAATTAGTATAACGATTCTTCATTAAATTTCAATGAGATTCTTTCCTGTTCCAATTTAAATCTTGAATTCAGTCTTGTTAGTTCAAGTAATTGTTTTTCTAATAATTTTTTCACATAAAGCAAAAATTAAAACAGATTAGCTTTTTACATGAACTTTTATGCATTTAACAAGACAAAGCAGAGTTTGCCGTGTCTGCGCACCAAAAAATTGCAGCTTGTTCGGAAAGTCATAAATCCTCTTAAAGTTAGCATAGTTATTCATTTATTTTGATAAATAATAACGTTATTTTTTAATTCCTTTTGAGCCACACTTTGAATAATGGTATCTACATAAATAATATAATACACAAAACAACATATATAGAGAAAGAAATCAAATTAATAAAAATATCTTATAAAATTTGAAATTCAAACCATGTTCTCCTTGTAGAACATGACTCGATACTAATGAACAACAATGTATCCAATCTGCAGTATCTCCTTTATTCCTAAAGGAATTGTCCTTAAAGTTTCAGAACAGTCCGCTTCTGTCTTGTTAAGAACATAAAAGACACTCATAATAACACTGCATCTGACACTGCATTATTGCTCAAAAATTGCAGTTCCAATTTTAAAACAACTCATCACCTCGTTTCTTTGTATCAAAATTGAATAGAGCAATCGTTTTCAATTACTCAATGTAACAAGTTAATAAATCTACTGTTCTTTAAACTAAAAGGTTTTTGAGCAGCAATTTCATCAAGAAATCAACACTGAGAGTTTATTTATATTTTATTTAAATTTTATCAATAAAAATGGTTTTATCTCAAATGTTTTGCACTGTGCTAATAAATATAGAGGTGGGATTTATAGGTTAATAAAGTTAAGCCAACAGTACGCAGATTAAATAGCCAGATTTACGATATTTGAAATGTGATGGATTAAGCGACTCCATGACAATTAATGTTATCGTGCTGATCCGAGTTTTTCAAATTAACAGACTGGCTTGAACTATAGTGATGCAGGTATACACCAAATGGATTAAACATGATTTTATTATTAAAAAGAATGCTAAATAATAAACTTAAATGAGTTTATTTCTTCTATTGGAAAATTTCTATGCAGTTTTCAAAATTTTGCTCTTTTTATAGAGCGTCCAAAATCAATCTAATTAAAATAAGAGCAATTAAGCACTTATAACTAATGTCTCTGTATAGTAATATAAGACCTATTTGATAGTTTTAATTTGACACAAGTGTAAATTTAATGAAAATTCAAACATAACACAAAACTTTTGATATTAGAATAAGTGAAAAGTTGCTATAAATACATGAACGAGATTCCATTGATCAGTGATTTACTCAAACTTTGCCAATTAATTGTAACTCAACTTGGATAACGTGCAAACTATTTGAATGAAAACTAAAACAACACTTTGAACATGTGCAAGTATAACTTTACAGAATGACTGTAATATTAAATAAAAAAACGTATTGTATAAACAGCTTTTGTAATCGTTGAATGAAAAAGCTTTCATTCAAACAATTAATTATTTTCTATTAATTTTCCCATTGATTTAATTAACTTTATATTTGTTGGAATAAATACTTTTTTGGATTCACAAGTTTTTACAGCCCAAATAGTCTCTGAGAAAAATAACGCTTGTTGAACCTCAAGTATCCGAGAAAATCTCTCGATTAATCCCCCACTTTCCGTAGTTGAAAAGAGAGTGCTTCCATAATTCAAAAAAGCGTCCAACTCAAAAAATCAATTTTTTTGCAATATATCCACTTTTTATAAATCTAAAACATTACAGAAAAAAGGCAGTTTTCAATTTCATTTAGAAATTTATGACGATCAACTACTGCCAAAAACACCACAAAACCCTTTCTATTTCATAAAAAAACTGCTATACTCAAACTCAATCTTTATATTCTCCTCTATTCACATTATATAGATCAAATTTCCTATTAATCGTAAAATGTGCAAGCTTACAAAAGAAACTTTCTAAAAATAATTCATCGACGGAGCATAATAAATTTTCAATTCAATACCCATCGAAGTAAGCTAATCAAGCTTAAAACAGAGAAATCTATTATTGAAAATTCTGCGGTCACTTTATGTCGGTACACCATTTAATTATTAATCTTTGTGGACTGAAATCAATCCGAATTGAATTTTGAATATGTAGTAGAGAAAAAAAAATCATAATTTCATTTTTTCAACTCACTTTGAGCTTTTTCAAAGTAAATAACCACAGTAGAATCACTCACTTTGCAATTAAAGTAGACAACATCATTAGACGAAATTTACGCTCATATCGGCGTCGCGACGCTCCGGAAGACGTCGCACTCGAGCGCCGCGCGCTAAACAACTGACTGTCGCTCCAGAATACCACCTCCGACGCTGACTGCGCCGACGATTGTTCTCCAGGAAGATGCATAAATTTCACACACAAAACTAGAACCAAATAAATCAAAAACTGTTTGTACATTGTGTTCCTATTTAAAAAAAAAATGGAAGATAATAAATAATAAAAATATTTTAATTGTAAACCAGTCATTATTTTAACGTTGTTTAGAAGCAGCAGATGGCAAATAAAGACTTATTTGGTTAAAACGCCATCTGGCTAACTAAGCGTTGTCATAGTTACGATTTTTGTTTGTAGTGTTTGACTAGTAGTCAAAGTGAGTTAGTTATGTCAGACAAACAATTAAAAGCTAACAATAATAATCAAATTTTACGACTGGATGGTGACAAGGTAAACTAAAAGTTATATTTGAAATGCTTTAATTGATTTTTCTTTCTATAGATTTGTTTAGAAGTAAGACCACAGAGTAAACTAAGCACAGCCAGTTCTAAATCGTCTCTACTGACAAAACTTTATTCGAGACCTGTGTCAGCCGTACCCCTTTTACCTCTGAATAAGGTTTAAATGGTCAAATGCTGATGACAATGTAAACAATGTTTATCATTACAGGATGACGTCAACTGCGATTTGAAAAGCAAACGTCCGTTTTCAGCTGAATATCTTCCTAATAGTTACTTTAGCAGATTCAACTCGACTGTCTCGACGAGAGATCAAAGCACTGAAAGTCTTGAAAGTATTCAAGGTAGCAAATTAGAAAGTTATCCAGTTTTGTAAACTAATTTTGAAAAGTCAAAATTCAAGCCTACAGAGAAAAATTTAAAAAAGTTTAAATATTGCATAAATTTCACAAAATTTAATTTTATTTCTATTTTTTATTGATATAATTAGAATTTGGGAGCAATGCCAGCCTATAGAATTACTAAACAAACATTTTGGTTCAATATAATGGAATACTTCATAAAGTTTTCCTACAACTGGTAAACATTATTTAAACCTAATAGATATTTACATTATTTAATTAAAATCGTTAACACTAATAAGTCATTAGATTAAAATTCTTTTTGGATTGTATTCTCTAACTATTTAATTTATAGACGAATCATTATCCTCTTCTGCTCTGTTGAAAAATTTACTATCCGAACCGATAAAATCATGGAGAAATTATTCAGCTGATTCTGATAAAACAAACCAAAGTGAAGAAATTACTGGCAAAGAAACACCAGAAACGAAAGTTCTGACACCGGGTGTTGTATCTAAACCACCTTTACCAATTAAATCTGATTCTTTAAAAAACGAAGAACAGTTTGATGACGATCCAGGTGTTAATGCTATTCATGATTATTTAACTTTAAAATATGAATCATCTCTTGAGAAAGAGAAAGAAAAAGAAAAAAAAGTAGAGAAAGCTCCAAGTGATGATTCTGCTATTAATCTAATAAATTTGGATGACGTCAGCAATGATAATAATAATGATAATGGAAATATACAAAACATACATATTCAAAATTGGATTGAAGAAAAAGTTGAATGGGATGATGGGAAAGAAATTCCAAATTTGAGCGACATTGATATTGACGATCTTTTTAAAGATGAAAGCGATAAGAAATTTGATAATTTTTTTAGGAATATTGAAATTAAAAGTCCAAATAAAAAATCTAAAGCATTGCCTAAACCAAAAGTTAAATTTACTGCAAGTCCGATTAAATCTGATCCAGATTATAAGGAAAAATCAAATAATAACGATGTGGAAACTTGGATTTCTAAAAAAACTGAAACTATGGAGAAAAAATCGAATTATTTAGATTTTTTAGATAATATTGACGATATCGAGAAAACTATGTCTTTGAGTGGAGTCGATATTTCACAAGATCTTCCTCAGCATGATGTTGACGCTATACCAAACAGTCCGACGTTTGACGACATTGCAACTATTCTAAAAGTTCTGGAAGAAGAAGATAAAAAATCACGTATTTGAAAAAATTTGTTGTGTATTTTTTAATAATTTAAAATTTCTAGAGATGAAAATGGAATCAATGAAGCAACTGGTTGATTCTGAAATTTCTATAAAATCAAAATCTACAGACTTAGAAGTAGCGAAAACAGAAAAGAAAGCAACAGGTAGATTATTACTGATAGTTTTCCAAACTTATACTTATGATAATTCTAGAGAAGAAAATCAAGCCTTACTTGTCTAAACCTGACATTATCATTTCTGACTTAACTGAAAGCACGGACACTAAACAAGCACAAAAGAATCAACTTTGTTCTTCAAATTATAAGTATATTATCAATTATTCCATTTTAATTTGTATAAATCTGGAAATTTCAGTGAGCTTCTTTCATTTCTAGACGAAGTAGATCGAAGTGTCTCAAAACCACTAAGTGAAGTAAAATCAACAACTAAAATTAAGGAAAAACCTAAAATAAAACTAGACACAATACCAAAGTAAGATTTTTTGTGAAAAAAAAGTGATTGATTAACAAACTAAAAAGTTTTGTTTCATTTAATAATGTCTCAATGATTCATCAATTTTAATTTTAAAAATTATTACTTTTTTTGTAGATTTGATGATTTGATTTTGTTTTCCAACGAAGAGCTAGCTCGTCAAATTATTGATCTCAGCTTAAATTTGAAAGAAAAATCGTCTTCCATCTTTCTACTCCAATCAGAATTGTCTTCTTTAAGAGAACAAATAGTCGCTAATTCAAAGAAAGCCGATCAGACAATCAAACAGAAATTAAAATCTCAAAAAGAAGAGTATGAAGGAGCAATTAAACGTCATCAAAAATTCATAGATCAATTAATCAATGACAAAAAAACTTTAAATCAACAATGTGAAAGTTTGGTTTCCGAAATGAAATCTCTTGAAGATCGACATCAGTCCAATATAAAAGCTTTAGAACACAAACATCAAGTTGAAATTCAAAAACTAAAAGAAATGCAAGTTGCTGGCGAAAAAATAAGACGTGAACGATGGATAGATTCGAAAACTCAAAAAATTAAAGAACTGACTGTTAAAAGTATAGAACCAGAATTGCAAAATATGGAAAAGCGTCAACAACAAGAATTAGCAGATTTGAGATCTTTACATAAACGCGAAATTGAAGATCTTGAATTAAAAGCTGCTCGAAAAATGCAAGAACAATGTGAAGCTTTGAGAATTCAATTAGTTGAGGAAAGAGAAAAAGCTTTAGCGCATGAAAGGGAAGTTATGAGACAAAGATATGAAAAAATGGTAGAAAGTGAAGAGAAAAGTTTTCAAGAGCAAAGACGTCGACTTTTAACAGATCATGCTGCAAGAATAGCAGAATGTGAACAAAGAGAGGCACTTGCAAATAATGAAAAAGAAAAAGCAATAAGGCAAGCAAAAGAAGACTTTGAAGAAAGATTACAAATTGTAATAAGACGCCATGCAAATGAAATTAAATTAATTAAAGAAACTGCAAATTTAGAAATGGAAAGTTGGCAAAATAACTATAAAAAACAACAAACAATACAACTGGCTGAAAAAGAAGCAATTATAAGAGAACAATGTCGGAAAGAAAGAGACAGAGAAATTGAGACCGTTATTGAAAGATTAGAAGCTGAAGCTAGCGAAACTAAAGCACAAATTGAACAATCAACGGAAAATCGAATTAAGCGTCTTAAGGAAAAATATGAGAAAGAAATAGAAGATTTAGAACAGAGTGAAAAAGAATCAAAAAATAAGTATATCGAAGTGAAAAAGAAAATGTTGGAGAATGAAGATATTATTATTAATCTAAAAGCAAATATTGAACAACTACAAAGCCAGTTGGAGATTTCTAAATCTGTAACTTTGAAGTTACAAAGTGAACGCGAAGAAATGAAGGAAATTATTAGGAATGAACTTAAAAAAGAAATGGAGTTGTTGGAAACGGAATTAATTGCAGTAAAAAATTCTAGAGAAAATGAAATTCAACAGTTATATGCAAGAGTTAAAACTGCGATTGGTAAAAAAGATGAAGTTTTAGAAGAATTGAGTAGAGATCACAAAGCTTTGCAAGAAAAATGTGCGTATTTGGAAAGTATGTTGGAGCAGCAAAGGAAAGAATATTTAATAAAATAACAGTATCCGGTAGTAATAGAAAATCCTAATGATACAACTAACTTTTTTACTCAGAGTGTGTGTAATTTTTTTAGGTTTAAAATGATGTATTTTTTCAGATTTTTTTGCCACTTGACCGCTTTCATTTATATAAACTTATGTATTGAAAAAATATAAATAAATAAGTTTGAATATCATATTAACAAAATATTAATCTTTTGTTTAAATTAGTGAGATACACAAAATACAAACATACTTCTACTGAAAACATTTTTAGAATGTTAACGGACACATTGTGTCCCAAAAGTCATATCTATATTGATACAAACTTTCTCGAAGTGTAAAGTTGTTCCCTATTTCCAAATATCTTCTAGTGGACCTATTATATGGTTCCCATTCCACCTCTCCAAATACCTGACTTGAGTTAACAATAGGCTTGCTAAAATAATCAACAGTCTATTTAATCCACTAAAATTAGGATATTTCTCACCCTGTTCGAGCAAAAGTAGTCCATAATAAAGTAAGTTTTTCTACCATTTCTTTTTCAGGATAAGTTTCGTCAAAAAATGGAAATGCAGCAGAAATGTAGAAAAGATAAATTAAATCATCATGATGTACCACTCCTACAACTCACAGTAAATAAAAAACTCTACAATTGATTTATTTACCATAAGGTATCGTTCCATTACTTTCCGGTAAATAAAAATGACTAAATCTTCCCTGATATGTAAATTCATAATAATATACATTTTCTGAGTTTTTTTCAGATATTAAATTCACTGCTCTATTTACAGGAAATCCAATTATCGAGTCCGCATATACCTAAAACTCATTCTTCAAAAATACAATAGCAAATTTTTTATTATTACTTTTGTTAAACCTGAAAGTGATGCATTAGTCAGAGGTCCTTCCCCGAAATAAAACTTTCTAAGAGCAGCACTAACTTCTTTAGATCTGGTTGTTTCTCTCTCATATAGAAAGGAAATGGGAGCGTAAGTTTCGAAGTTGTCGCTTAATAGATTCAACCAACTCTCATTAGCAATCACGGCTATAAATTATTATACTGATATTAAGTTTAAGAATAAATCTAGAATCAACTCACGAAAAGCTCGATTAGCAAATTCATCTTTAGTTATTCCAATTATTACTGGAATTTTTGCAAAATCGCCTCTATTAAACATCTCGAGAGGATCCTCAATGAGGAAGCGTTCTTGACCGTAATCCTCTTCAATTACGGGCCACCAAATGATAACTGGGTCGTAGCCGAACTCCTGGAAAATAAAATCAAGTGCGTCCTCAACGGTAACTGATAAATTCAATAGAAAATCGCACGGCACTAATTAACGAACAAATTAATATAACGTTTTTGGGACGCACTCAAAAAGGAAAGATTTGATGCTCTTATGATATTACAAGTAAAAATTTTTACTTACGTCAAAATCATACAAAGAGTTGCCTAAGTCTTCAGCAGGCACTGTTTTTAAGCACTCCAATATACTTTCCGTGTTAACTGTAACATTACATCCCACAAGTCTAGCTTGCTTTCTTGCTAAATCTAATTGATTGTTTGGTAGAATAAATTGACCTAAGCTTGACCCACTGCTCATTATAGCCCTATGGAATAACCCACGTGACATGGGTGAAACAAGATGAAGACTAATACTAATTGACCCAGCGCTGTATCCAAATAAAGTTACAGAATTTGGATTTCCTCCAAAATACTCAATATAATTTTTAACCCATTTTAAAGCTAATACTTGATCTTTTAGACCATTATTTCCAGGTGCGTCTTTACCAGTACTGATAAAACCTAAAGAACCTAATCGATAGTTGATAGTAACTAAGACAACATCATGATCTAGAAGATATTGCGGTCCAGCCCAGTTACTACGACCTGTAACACTGTAATATCCTCCTGAATGAAGATAAACAATAACTGAACGATTTGGATTTTGGTCAGCGTCAGGTAGCTACAATTTTTTTTTATATTTTTATAATGAAATGAACAAAGCCAAACCTTTGTTGTATAAACATTAAGCAAAAGACAGTCCTCTGAAACAGGTTCGTCACTTGGTTGGGGACAAACAGGACCATCAGTGGTAGCGTTATAAACTCCAGCCCATTTTTCCACTGGTACGGGAGGCTAGAAATTATTTTAAACATTTGAATTCTGTTTTAGTTTCTCACCTTGAAGCGTAAATCTTTTACAGGTGCTTGGGCATATCTAATGCCTCTAAAAGCATAAATCGTTTTATTCAGTCTACTTGTGAGTGTAGATCCTAAGATATCGCCTAAAGGAGTAGAAATCTGCTGACTTCTTATCAAACTGAATATTTGCAATGAAAATACTAAAATGAGTCTCATGTTGAATAGTGAATGTAACTTTAGTCGGTAACAAAATAATGCAGTTTATATAAATTGTTCATAAGTTCAATATCTTATCTAAAAAATATCACTTATTCATGCTTAGTGTGAGTTTACACATCGCCATTGAGATTTTATCTTTTAATGTAATCCGAAAATTTCAAAATCTTATTTTCTTTAAAAAAATCCTTTATTTAATTATTTTCTTGTTACATTGTTTATAATATTAAAATAAAAAATTACAAATAAATTATTTGTAAAATACACACATTTTTCAAAATTACAAACCATTTACAACTAGAAAATAATGCAACTCCAAGTATTATTACTTAGGACTCAATAAAATATCAAATTCGTAAGTAGAGTAGTCCACTGACCTATACAAGCATTACGCTTTCTTTTCTGTGTAAGCCGTCAATGGGAATAATTTTGTCCATTCGGCATATCGTTTTTCATATAATTTTTCATTCAGTACTAGTTTATTACCAACATCTAAATATTTTGGATTCTTTGAAGTGTAAGCTTCCCATTTTGCATTATCCAACTTGTCATTTGTTTCCAGAGTTGGATTTCTAAAAACAAAATTAACAATTAATTCGGAAAGATAAAAATAAAAAAAGCAAAAATAAAGTACCCAGTTTTTGCAAAGTTCGTCCACAATTGAGTGAGTTTTATAACTGTTTGAACCTCCGGGTCGGTGTCTTTAATCAAAGGGAAGAGTTTTTGTATGTAGAATAAATAGATCAAATCGTCATTGTGTACAACACCTAAATAAACAAAAAATTATTAAAAATTAAAAACTGAAAGTGAAATTTTATTTACCAAATGGAATAGTGCCGTTGCTTTCTGGCAAGTAAAAATGACTGTATTTTCCTTTGTAATTAAATCTGTAATAGTATACAGACTTGTTACTTTTTTCTGAAAGTAATTCAGCAGCACGGAATACGCTAAAACCTGTTAAAGCATCAGCATATAATTGGATTAACCCAGGTAAAGATGAATTGTCTAGAGGTTTGTCATTCAAATAGAATTTTCTTAGTTCGTCGCTGATAGTCTTCGACTTATCTCCGTCACGCTCATACAAGAAAGCAATTGGAGCAATTTTATGGAAATCCTCATTTAACTGTTTCTTCAATGTTTCATTAGATAATATAGCTAGTAAATGTATTAAAATGAAAAAACTACAATTTTCAATAAATTGATCTTACTTAAAGCTCTTGCAGCAAATTCATCTGTTGTCACTCCCAAAATTACAGGAACTTTAGCAAACTCTCCTTTATTAATAAGCTCAATAGGATGGGCTGTTAAAAACCTTTCTTGTCCAAAATCACCTTCAATTACTGGCTTCCAGATATAAATCGGATCGTCACCAAATTCCAAGAATTTAGGCTGAGAATCACCTAATTCTGCAGCCGTTTTAGTCTTGAGACATTTGATAATATTAGCTGAAGTGTCATCAGCACAGTCTAAGACTTTTGCTTGTTTTTTGGCTAAATCTAATTGATTGGTAGAAATGGGGATCTGACCGAAAGCTGATCCACCCATAATTATTGCTTTATGGAATAAACCACGTGATAAAGGTGAAACTAGATGTAAAGTGACAGCAAGAGCTCCCGAACTATAACCCATTAATGTAACAGATTCTGGGTTACCACCAAAAGCGGCAATGTTGTCTTTGACCCATTTCAAGACTAGAACTTGATCTTTGAAACCATTATTCCCAGGAGCTTCTTTGTCACCGGTGCTTAGAAAACCCAAAGAACCAAGACGATAATTGAAAGTAACTAATACAATGTCTTGGTCAAGAAGATATTGGGGACCTAACCAGTTGCTGCTACCACCAGTGCTATAAAAACCACCACCGTGGATATAAACAATTACTGGACGCTGTTCATTGTTATTATTTTTAGGCAGCTGAAAAAAATTAAGTCAGAAACAACTTATATCGAAAATTGTAGATTTACTTTAGTTGTGTAAACATTGAGAAACAAACAGTCTTCTGAAGTAGCCTCATCAGTCCGTTGTGGACACAAAGGTCCATCTTGTGTTGCATTGTAGATGTTATCCCATTTTTCAGCAGCAACAGGCGGCTGTCATGTTAAAATTTAGAAATTTTAGGAAAAAGCTATAATAAAAACTTTACCTGAAATCTTAGTTCATTAACAGGAGACTTAGCATATCGAATTCCTCTAAACGAAAAAATCTGCTTGCCGAGTCTTGACGCTAAAATGGAACCTTGAATTTGTCCCAACGATGTCTGTACAATCGGTTTATCAAGATTTTTTGTTGTTTTTGGATCAGGATTTGGATAAGTAGAAACGGCCCCAATTAAAACAAAAATTAAGAATTTTGCAGACATTTCAACAATCTCACTATGTTAACACTGCACAACCCAACGTTGAAACTGAAAAATCGTATTAACCTTGTGGGCTTTTATAGAGTAGGATAAAGGGGGTTTAATTGAATAATTCGCAGCAACAATCCAATATGAAAACAACAATCGGTGTAGGGCACGGGCCCGAAATTTTATTACTAGTGAAGTATAATCTTAAATAGAGATGAAAAGAAAAAGAGATGAATAATCAATAATCTGGAATAGGTTTTCAGTTAATAAAAAGAAAAACTGCTGGGATTCATTGTTACTGACCTATAAAGCCACTTATCATTTGAAAAGAACTAATTGTTCCAGCTCAGTAAAATTCCCAATTGATTAAATACAATTTGCCAAATTAGAAAATTGGCTATTATTCAAGCTGGGATGACAATTTAAATAAATTGTATTGATAAAAGGTTCCTCCTCCTTATGCATTTAGATTCTGGAACATCCTCTCATTTAAACGGTAATATCTTTGAAGACTTTATAACGACTCAAACTGAATAATGTATTGCAAAAGAAAAACTATCAAATATATGTAAAACATTGAATACTGATATTGATGGAACCCTTATCAAGTAACCAAGCGAGACGCCCATTTTAAGATAGCAGTCTATGGTTTTCCGCCGGGTAATCAAGCTTCCTTCGATTAACTTTGTTAACTTTGCTTTACGATGAATGGCTAGGTTGGTAGTAACGAAGCAAAAGTGATTTACGTTCCTGCACCCCATGAGGTTTCTATTAGATATTGATATTCTATAGACTCGATTGGACTTTTTTTCCAATACTGTGTTGAAACAAAAAATAAAATCTTCGACTTATTTAGTTTAGAAAGATCTAATTGGGAATATAGAATGCTTATTGAGCATCAGCGCTTCAAAAGCTTATAAAAAAAATTTTTTTTTAACTTTATATGACATGTTTTTAATTCAGTTTGTGTTTTTTGAATTTAACTCACAATATTATTTTTTTAATTTATTCACCTCCCAAAAAAATTATATTCAGGTCAAAATAATAATTTATTGATGCTTATTACAAATTCTTTTTGCTCTGTTGCAGTTTATCGAACACTTCACTCTTTTCCACGATGAAATTCAGAAAATATTAGAATTTAAACTTTCTTCACAATCTGCACAACATCTTCGTCAGCGAGAACATGATCAAGACCAACTTTCTGTGGTTGATGTTTTACAGAAGAGCCCCACACTAAAGCACTATAAAAAAAAGCAATAATTAAAATTTTTCAATTCAAGTAGAATTCCGCCAAAGTGCTGTCGTCTAGAAGTAGAGCGACACAATTTAATGATTACAAAAATACATAAGTAAATGAATAAACAAGCCAAGGCGTGTTTCTGTCATATCAGAAAAAAATACTTACTATTTGAACTCCTTGGCAATGCTCCGATGCAACTTATTACAAAAATCTTCAACAGTTGTATGTTCAGAATGCAGGACAACTGGAGAATTATAATCAGGCAGTTGACCTTTCGGTTTTGTATAACTGAAATATTTTTTGTTAAATGGAGTTGAAACATAATAAGTATTTTGCAAACATACATTCTAACTAGTTTTAAATATTCCCACATTTTCTCAAGCAGATCATCAAAATTCCATTTATGATGTGCAGAAATGGGTACGCAATGAGGTATTTTATAAATAATATCTAATTCTTCAATACTAATTTGATCTGAAAAATGTAAATTTGTTTACAATAAAAAAACAAAACATTAGTAAAATAGCGGATAGTTGTTTAAAAACTGGATAACAAATCTTTAAAAGAAATGCTTGGATGGATGCAAATGTGCGGTTTTTTTTCAAGCATTTGATAGCCAATTTTTGTAGAAGTTATGAAATCATCTTTACTTATTGTGAACTGAGGCGTTTCTTTCAATTTTTAATCATCTCAACTTCGCAAACAAGTTGCATAAAAAAAATTGTCATTTACCTATTTTATTTAGAATGTAAATGCAAGGAATATAAATTCTATTCCCTTCAATAACGTCAATTAAATCATCACTTGTGGCATCATATTTGAGTGTAACATCGGCATTGTGTATTTTATATTCAGATAAAATAGATTTAACAGTATCCGAATCAAGTTCAGATTGAGGCACCATACAGTTCAAATTAATCCCACCTTTATCTTTTTTCTTAAAATAAATGTTAGGTGGTTGTTTATTAAGTCTCAAGCCAAAACCTTCCAATTCATGTTCAATTAGCTTTTTATGATGTAGAGGTTTCAATACATCCAAACAAAGGAAAATCAATGAACAAGTTCTCGCCACAGCTATCACTTGTCGACCTCTACCTTTACCATCTTTAGCACCTTCAATAATTCCAGGTAAATCAAGCAATTGAATTTTTGCTCCTTTATATTTAATACATCCGGGAACAGTTGTAAGCGTTGTGAACTCATAGGCTGCTACTTCTGAGTATACACCAGCTAAATTGCTTAATAAAGTTGATTTCCCAACTGAAGGGAAACCTACGAAACCTACTCGAGCATCTCCTGTTTTAGCTACATCGAAACCTTCGCCTGTACCACCACCTCCACCTTTTGGAGTAATCAATTCCCGTCTTAATTTCGCAAGACGAGCTTTCAGTAGTCCTAAATGACCAGCTGTAGCTTTGTTTTTTTGAGTTCTAGCCATCTGAAAACTTAGGTTATCACTGACATGACATAGAGTGGGCATTTTTTACCTCCTGCTCGATGGCAGCAATTTTTTCTAGTATTGTGCTCATTATTATCAAAAAAGTAGATGCAAATCTAATTATTTGGAAAGTAATTTAAGAAATAAGTCGGTCTCACACGTTTCCAAACATGCGGGTGTACTTCTGTCAGTGTCACCCTGTCAACCTCTTTGACAAAAAAAAAGGCGCCAGTTTTAAATGACGACAGACAATTCAATCAGAGTTTAGATCACGGTCGTAGATATATATCTACAATTTAGATACAATTGTTTTATTTTATTTTCGAAATCTGTGGAAAAGCATATTGCAACTATAATTCAAATAAATATTCAGAAGTTATTTAATTTTTGGTAGAAAATTCTATAACCTATATTTTTGACATTTGACATTTGAAGTCAAAATTCATGACTTGTGTTTTGCTAACAGCGGCATAAGTTTGTGTCCTTTAATAAAAGTTTTCTAAAGAAAAAGTCGAACAAAATGCCTATCGAAAATTTGGAAGATCAAGGTCTTGAAAAGAACCCCGATTTAGAGTTAGCTCATTATAAATTTCTGTTGACTTTGCCAGAATACAGAAATGATCGTTTCGTGCACCAAAAAATCACAGAAGCTATCAAAAAAGACGGTAAGATTTTTATTTTAACAATACTGCACCTATTACATGTTTGAATAATAATTTTTATTCAGAAAATGAACCTCAGATTTGATTTTTTGTGAATAATTTCAACCTAACCACACTTTCTTTAGATATGGCTCCATGGTACGAATTGATTATTAAAGATGTTGGTTGGAAAAAAGACGCGAATTTTTTGAAAACTCTTCAAACTAAAAATGCTGAAGAAATTAAAAAACTAGATGCTGCTATCGAAGATGCTGAAAAAAACTTAGGAGAGATGGAAGTGCGTGAAGCTTACTTGAAAAAAGCAGAATATTATAGTAGAATTGGGGATAAAGAGAACGCTATTACTACTTTCAGACAAACTTATGATAAAACTGTTTCTTTAGGACATCGTCTTGATATAATTTTCCACCTTATTAGAATCGGACTATTTTTCATGGATCATGATCTCATCACTAGAAACATAGACAAAGCTAAAAGGTAGTTTTTTTTCATCAATTTTTAAAAACTATAAGTAAATGTTTTTGCAGTTTAATTGAAGAAGGAGGTGATTGGGATAGAAGAAATAGATTGAAAGTGTATCAAGGCGCTTATTGCATGGCAGTTCGTGATTTTAAAACTGCCGCTAATTTATTCTTAGACACTGTTAGCACATTTACTTCTTATGAATTGATGGATTATAAAGCTTTTGTTAGGTATACTGTATACACTTCAATCATAAGCCTGCCAAGAAATCAACTTAGAGACAAAGTAAACAACAATTTTATTTTTTATTTTACTTACCGAAACACTTGATATTTTAGGTTGTAAAAGGTTCTGAAATTTTAGAAGTCCTCCACTCTGAACCTTTCGTAAAAGATTATCTTTTTTCATTGTACAATTGTCAATATTCAGAGTTCTTTAATAATTTAGGTATTTTCAATTTTACATTTTTTGTTTATTGTCACTTAATAAATAATGTTTTAGCTGAAGTGGAGACAATTTTACGAAAAGATTACTTTTTAAATCCTCACTATCGTTATTATATTAGAGAAATGAAAATTTTGGCATACACCCAACTATTGGAGTCCTACAGATCACTGACATTGCAGTATATGGCTGAAGCTTTTGGCGTGACTGTTGATTTTATTGATGAGTAAGTTTTACTGCAGTTCAATTGATCATAATACAGCTATATGTTTCTAGGGAATTGTCTACATTTATAGCAACTGGACGATTACATTGCAAAATTGATAGAGTTGGTGGAATTGTTGAAACAAATCGACCAGATTTGAAAAATGCACAATTTAATTCTGTAGTAAAACAAGGAGATTTATTGCTTACTCGCGTGCAAAAGCTTTCTAGAGTTATTAATATATAAAATATTTTTGTATTAGAATTCAATAACACATTGTTAATGAGTTTTCCAAATTAATTTAACCCTTTTCTACATTTTGTGTTTTGATTAATAAATTATATAGTCAAATTCAAATAGCTTTTTATTTACGTAATAACGACGATGGCGCATCTTCCCAAAGTTAGTCAGAATTAAAAAATCAATGAAGTAACGGACCCATTAATCATTTTTAGTTTATTATCGGAAATGCAGACTATTCGTCTCATTTTTAATCAAGCTCATTGGTAAGAAAAGATTATTACTTCTTATTTGTGTAAAAAAGGTACTTAATAAATAGACGAAAGAACAAAATCACAAAAATCAATTCATGAATCTGACCATAAGTCCCAGTCTAAATAACACAGCGTACTTTGTTACTATATTTTATTATATACGATTCAATACATCTGGTACAAATATCGTTGCAGTATAGTCTTAAGTCTGACAGTTAAAAACCGGCTAGTAAATTTTAGGATACATTAACACTAATTTTATATTGTTCCCTCTATCATGCAATTAGTTTAATTCCTTCAAAAACTTTGTCATCAAAATATAGAAAAAAAGATGACAAAGATTTTAAAACCACAATTAAATTACTTCTAAATCAATTTTATATACAGTTGAGCAATCATTGTAAGCAAATTAAAAAAACAAAAAAGATTTTAGCATAAATTCTGTAAGATATACACTAATTTTATGTATACATCTACTATTTAGGCCGTTTTTAGCTTGGTTTTTAGAGGTTTTTTTTAAATCACAAGAAATTCATGAAAAAATTAAATAATTTATAAAGAATTTTTATATTAGTCCATACTTGCAAGACAAACTGGCAGTTGGAACTACTGAAATCAGGTACTATTTAAATTCAAAAACAACATGTATTTCTTGCATTTATATTTAGCCTATCTGACGCAAACTTATTTAAAATGGTTTCATCATAATCAATTTTTACACTTTTGAAGCCATTTTAAACAAATATGCGTTTTAGGGACTGAATTTTCATTTTTAAAAACATATTTAAAATCTCGTAATTATGTTTTATTCTTTTTTTATATTAGTTCAGTCTTAATAAAAGCTTATTTACAGGATATTGTGTTAATATCTATGTTTTGTGCTTTTTTACAAACATTTCAAATCTGTTAGTTTACAGCAATCTAACATTATTAAATGATTCTATGAATTTTTTTGAACAGAGTTTTTTTTTAACATTTAGGCCTTTTTAAAAGCGCTGACACGTCACGTTCATCATTAAATTGGGATTAAAAAAGGAAAAATAATAAAAACTAATAGATTGCCGCAATCTAAGTTTACGCTTCATTGATCCTAGACCTTCATTCATGATCATTTATCTGCTGTACAGATATTACTGCTTTTTAACAGAATAATAGGACACACTCCATCAATATCTAAAGGTATGATGGTATTTAAGCAAAAAAGCTTTTTAGATGTAATGAAAGGCGGATCGAAATCACATCGAATGGATGGGTTTTAAGATCAATCTAGTACGAAATTTAAAGCAAAAGACTAGATTTATTGTAGAGATAAAATTATGGAATATATTCGCATTTATCGAAAATGAAGCTAAAACTGAAATTTCAAGTGTGTCTGGTCACTAGTCGTTTATCTAGTCAAAAAAGTACAATGCAAATGAAGCCATTTATTTTCGAAAGTGTTCTCAGCTTTCACCACTTTTGATAAATTTGAATATATCTTATGCATTTTGTCTGTCGCTAAACTAACTTCAACATCACTTTGTTACAAAAACTTGTACGTGCTAAAACGCTTTTTATCATTTTTGGATCCATTTCCCGCAAAGTTGCTTTTAACACCTATCCACTTCTCTGTAAAACCGTACGTGACATTCGTGGAAATTTTGTAATAAAATATTTTATTGATGGAAAATATGAACACGTCGTCTATAGGCTTAAATAAGATCGTAAAATAGCAATCAAACTTGTCGGAAAATGATCCGTTGAACTCATATTATATAAAACGCAGTAAAAGTAGAATTCAGCGAATAAAGTGGGCTGGTAAAAGTTTAGGTTCTGTAGAGGCACAGCACAGAAAGGCAGGCTGATATGATAGGTTCTACATTAAGTAGATGGTTTTTCTACAATACCACATCTAGAAATATTACCAACAATTTTTAAGCTGTGTTGTATAGATCAAGCAAACTATCTAAGGTTTCAAAATTATTGTAAAAAGTGAGAGCTGCTTGATCTAAGCAAAACAATAATATACAAACTAACATTTATTTAATTCAATGACGCTATGGTTTAATTGACAATTGGTATATAAAATTTTGGCCTAAATTTAGACCTTATCAATTTAGAATGCTGCAACATTTGGATATTTATTAAAGAATTGCAACTGATAGCGCACAAATCCGTTTTGGCAATTGCAGTCTTCAATCATAAATTAAGCAAATGCGCTAAGTTACTCAACAGTACTGTTTTCGTAATTTTTTTTCTATATTATTCGCTGTGCACTTTATATAAAATGGCAATGTTTCCGACCTTTGGCTTTTAAATCAATAAAGGTATAATAACATGAAAAAAATCGCCTAAGTCTAAAAGGCACCTTTTTAATAAACTTGAGGTGAAAGATTTAGAAGAACGTTGCTATAATACATGAAACCCCTAATTGACAAGTTGACATGAAAACTTGCCATTTCACGTAAAGCTTAAACCAGCGTGAAATAATAAAAATCAAAAATTTTGCTGACCGTTTCGGATGTCTTTTTTACGACACTGGTGCCAGCTTTATTAATCGTATAACATGCCACAATTGAGTTCTTTTCAACTGATCACCAATTCGTTGTCGTCCATTGCAATCTGGTACACGTAACCATTTTCCATTTTGTGAACTTCACAAGAATCATTCTCTTTTTTGTCGCATAAAACGTGATGTCAGAGGTTGATGGAATCGCCATCAGAGGGCTCGACTAGAGGCCAATCGCTTTCGGGACTTGACGGTCTGGAAGAGGTCGACGATGATACACTGACTATACTGATGGGTATGTCTGGACTTAAGGGAGGTTTGGGGGGTGTTGGTCAGGCCACGGTCACCACATGACCTTCCGGATCCGGTGACCAGCAGTTGTCTGAAAGCCAACACCCAATCACCACCGTCACCAGACCAATCAACAAAGCCAACATGATGTACACCTCTGCATTGCCTGAAAAAAAAAAGTTTTTTTCTAAGTTAAAAAGTAAATGTAATGTTTGATGATAAATGATGAATGTTTCAGAAATCTTTTATTTATTCCAAGCTGAAATGGAAACTCCTCATAAGTTCAAATGCTTTTAAGCTGACAAGAATTTGAATTACATTTTAGAACTTTTTCTATTCAAACTGAAATTACAACTCCACATAATAATAGTTCGATTTCTTGCGACCTCTTTCATTATACTTCAAGTGACTATTGGTGGAAGGGCGAACACTTTATTAGCTAAAATGCAGAATCGTTTTTGATCAACTTCTTAAATAAATAACAAGGTAGACAAGAAATGTCACGCTTGCTTTGACCGACTAAATCTTTGATTATTTATAAAGAAACGGCGTATTCAAGAAATGGAAAAGCTCAAACTAATGGCTGAGATACAATAGAGATCTTTTTACAATCATTTGATTACACAATGCACAAAGAATTCAAAGGAATTTATGTGGAAAATGGCCTCTAATGATATCATAAATTTAGGACTCTTGAATTTACTTATTGAATAGAAAATGAAGGAACAGCTAAATATGTCATTAGCAGATATAAAAAATTAAACGAATGTCTCCTTGCATTTTTTCATAGTTAATTTGCAAAAAACTTCAAACTTTTAAACTGTCTTACAGAGGTGAAAATCTCAGAAATCGTTTAATTACTACTGGATTTAATTAGTCTAGACTAAAGTTCAGGGTTTGATTACATTATTCCAAATTGCAAAGTTAGTAACTAAAAGTGATTGGCCAGAAATTTTATATTTAAGTTCGCTTCATTCTGTCAATTTATAGCAAATGTGTTGAATTTAATTCAGCTTTCCTCTGGAGAAAAAACTAATTGAAAACTTTACCGCTCGGAATACAAATCCACCGAAATACATTCAATAAATAAAACTTTTAAAATATTCTGTCTCGGAAATAACTTGAAAATATTATTTAATGGCTGAGTTTTAAGATTGATGGATGGATTTACCATTTATACTAACCTAATTGTTTCCTGATGCCATTGCCCATTTTGCTTCTCCATAAACTGTTGATCAGAGTGGGGTCGGCTCGTCTCCATTCTCTCCATCCAGACAATGTTCTTCGTATTCCCCCCACACCACCTCCACCTCCCGGGAACATCACACCAGGACTGGGAGTGCTTTGCGAACCTGCTTGCGGCTGCACGTGTGCACTCCCTTGCGGAGACGGCAATCCAGTTACTGAAAACATATTTAAAAATTCATTATTCCGTCTTTAAATATTTGCTAATTTCAATCTTCCAGTTTTCTTTTGAAATGAATCAATTTACTTTCTCAACGTTACATGAAATATTTATTATGGAACTTGCCACCACAGTTGGCATATTCATGAATGTAAAACTGAATATTTTACAGCTCCACTGGTTGAAAATTCAGACGGATGTCCGAACGGCATTTGCACTTTTTATATGTTTTGGGGAATTTGAATATTTCATGCATCAAGTGGTAAATCGATCCCGGTGACAATGTTAAATGCATCCCAAAAGGTAATTAAATTTTGTTCGAATGCACTGATTTTTAAACAAATTAATTTCTATATGAAATTATGTTACATCATCATTTAAGAAAAATATTAAATTTTGAAATAAAAACAAGAGGGGCTAAACTCCAAAAACAATAAAAGTGCGTTTATGAAAGCAAAACAATGGAGTTTCCTCTGAAAAATTTGTTAAAATTTTCCGTACTCGTATTCGGAGTGTATGTTCAGCGGAATTATTTGTTCCATCCGTTCTTTGTTTATTTTGTTTTGCTCGTTACCTTGTGCTCTGTAAATTTTCTAAATTAATCTGCCACTTAAATGAAAAACCTAATGCATCATTTAGTAGATACAAAACGACGTCTAAAGCGTACAATAAACATCTCGAATAACTTAGTAATGTGGAGAAATATCATCAACTTAAAATAGGTAAAAGGAAAACGATGCATTTCCGCTTTATTTCATATTTTCATCACAAATCTACTCGCTTTCTTCAAATGAAAAGACTTTTTAAAAATCTCGACATTGAAAAATTGAAAACTTTAGTTTGATAAATGATTGAGTCATAATGAATAGTCGAAATATTAATACTTACCCATTAAAGTGATAAGGGCTAGCAAAAGAACGAGGGTTAAAAGCCAGCCCATTCTTGGAGGTCACCAGCTTCGAGGCGTGTTGGATGCACATGCAATCGGCATTCCACCCACGGTTAAATCAATTTTTAACAGTTTTTTGTTTTATTCAATCTAGGAAAGAAAGAAAGTTAGTTGGATAGAAGCAATTAAATTAAATGTTAAGAAGTTATATGTCTTGGTATAAATTGTAGCTTTGGAACTTTATGCACAATGCATATCTTCGGGTTTGTAGAAGGTCGAGTAAAGGTACAAAGCGAATTGTTTGCCAACGTTGAATTGAATATTATAGTTTTAGGGTGCTTATTCGGTTTTGTGGCAACCATTTGCCACCTCAAAATTGCTATTTTATGGAAAGCCACCCAAAGCTTAACAAGAGTGTGCAATTGAGCTTTGCTGAAATTTTTCTAATATTGAATTTGCAATGTTGGTTTAACATTTCAAAAACAGGAAATATTTTCATCGGTTAGGAAAACTTTCTTTTATCATCGGCTTCCCAACTGCCAATCTTTTAGTTTTTCTCTTTAATTCAGCTTCCCTTTCAGTAGAATCGTTTCCGTTTATTCGTCGACTGTTTGAAGTTTTATGAAAAGTCGGAACACAACGAAATATGTTGTATCTCGAGAAATAAAATAATAACAGATCTGGAAGCTATAAAAAATGCTACCTTTGAAATACTTTATACAAAATACACTTTCGTTTGTTGAAGGAAGTTATTCAATTTTGTAAATAAACATGAAATTGAAATTTGAAGTTTATTAAACATAAATTAGAATATAATCGTTTTTGCTTTTTATTTAATTAGGATAATCGTCAAGAAAGTCATTTGGAAGTTTTTTTGTGGACATTATAAGCAAACGTTAACAACTTCTCACAAGTTTTGCAGTTGCTACTTTGGGGACTGGTTATGAAATATGATTAAGTTTTAATTTCAAGTCAAATAAGAAAACTTTTAATTAACAAATATAATTTATTAAAAACGTATTAACAGAACAATTTCCATGCCAATCTTTTATCAGCTTTTTACCAAATTTCAATGAAACTCTTTATGCAAAGCACAAAAAATTTCATTCTTCTGAATATTATTTTTGTTTCTAATATTGGTGTTGTTTAAAAATTAGTGTACCTTACTGGTGGTAAGATAAGGTCATTGTTCTCTAAAGGCAGGTATAAAACGTGCTCCAAATATTAATTGAACACATTAATTAATGAAGATTTTTTTGTTGGATCAATCTCGGTTTCAGTCCACGAGATAAATGAACAGCATTTCATTGTCCTAGCTCAATGGTGATTTTGCAAAAAAATGAAAATTACAGTTATCTAATATTCTCGGTTTTATTACGTTTATTTCTGAAAGTTTTGGAAATACAATCAGTGGCAAATTGTTGATTTGAATAGAAAGTAGAAAGATTAGATATTTGAATTTCTGTTCAATTTCATAAATTATTGATTCTCCATTTGCAAAATTTTCTAAATAGATTTGCCTTAAAAATTAATCAAATTAAAAGAAAAATTTTCAATGATAAAAACTAAAAACTGAAGCGCTTTCTAATAAAACAATAAGAGTTAATGATAAATGTATTTTGAATAATAACATTCTGACTAATTTAAGCGAAAGCATCTACTTGCTTATATTTTTCATCAAAAATTTCAAAACATTTGAAATATTCACATATTGTTTTCTTAATTCTCAAAAATTGGTTATTTAAGAATTTTTTGTGCCTGATTTGTTTTCATACTTTCATCAATATACTGCTAGCTTTTTTGTTTACAAATAAATTTTTATTAGAATAAAAGTGTTATTCAAAAACATAAATTGCATTTAAGATTGGAGACTTGATAGTAATTTGTAATTCTAGAAAACAGTAATTCTAATTCAGCCCATAAAACTTGTGGATCTATAATTTATAATTTACCACTATTGGATTTGCAGTTCTAACAAATTAACGATAAATGAGAAAGGAAAACATGTTATACAAAACACATCAACAGTTTTTGTTGAGTAATCTGGATTGCAATTTTGTTATCTAATATACAAAGCGTGATCTGAATTGGAATTGTAAAATGTGAAACTTTTGTTTTTACAACGAACAAAAAATGATATAAAATTCAATAATTTATTGCAATCAACTATATAAAATGAGACATATTTTCTAACAAACGCAAAAAAGAAATGTCCCGGCGCATCCACCATTTTTGTACATTTGAAATAATTTATTATAAATATTGCAGTATTATTTTATTTTGTCTAAATCAATTCTACTGATGTAGATTTGCTCTTAAATAACAAAAAAGCAATTAATATTACGTCCATTTCCGTTGGACCAAGAAAATCATCACTGCTATTTAGAAATTCACTTTTGAGATGTTTTTCAGTCAGAAATACACAAGAAAAAGTTTTAGAAAATGATATACTAATAAAAAACGGACATTTAGAATTAACTCTCAATTTTAAAGTGTAAATTAAAAAACCTTTGACGCATTTTGCTCCAAATTTGTCTATACTGAACATTTTAAAGTTTGAAAAAATCGGTAAATTGGTATCAAATAATTCTGGTTCTTTCAAATGTCTGCAGTAAATGTGGTTTTGTTATAGTGTTCGAGAAAATTTATAGATGATAATTTTAAAAAGAAACATTACTGTCTTCAACATAAATCTATTGCTCATATTTGGGAAACCATCTTGCAGCAGTCTTGAACTTATGTTCGAGTATTTCCGAACTACAAAAATTTATATGATTCAAGAATTGTATACCTTTTGATGTTTGTATTTAGTTTAGGCATTTAAGCAAGAAAAATAAATTTCAGCAGAAAAATTGAGAAGTCGAATAACTAGCGATTCCTAAAATTCAATTTTTTGTGATTTTTTTTGAATAAATTGAAATTATTCATTTTTTTTCTCTTGATTTTTGAAACACTCGGCAGGTGTATGCCAATAAAAAATCTATGCGAAGAAAAATAAGCAGAACTGTTTAATTCCAGACTCATTTATCATTAATAAAGTAAAATATCGTAGATGGAGGAAAAGAGCAAACCGCCTTCCATTAATTAAAGCACCCTACGATGCGTAGCACAGGATTTTCCTCTCGTTATTATTCAAATTTTATTTCAATATTTTTCCACATTAAAATGACAATATAAATCACTTTCATTACGTTCGCATTTTGTTCATTTAATCCTTCAATAATGAAAATGTAGTTTGACTTAAATCTCAATTTGATTCATCAATGCATCTCCCACACTAAATTTTCTTATCTTGAATGTGAGTTTTTTCAAGCAGTAAAAAGTAGATTTATATTTTTGCACGGATACCCTTTGGTGATTTGTTATTCGTCATTTTGCGCCTTCTAGTTTTACTGATATCGAGCATTCACATAAAGTCGAAAATAAAAATCTAAATTTTATTTGCAGCTATAAAAAGCACACTATATGTTGTAGTTACTTTTTGAATCTTAGTGAAGCAAAACAACATTTTTAAAAATACATAAGCAGACGCTAAAGTTCTAAGGTGAGGCAAGCTTATTTGAAATTTTAATGATCTCGAAAAATCGATATACAATCTATAGTTGAACAATATTTTATACCAATTTGTTTAAAGCTTCAATAATTAAAAAAATTACAAATTTATCCTCGATTTATTTCGCAATTTAAATGATTGAAATACGCTATAGAAGTGTGACTGAGGTTTTAATTACCGTCGTGATTTTGACTATTTCCAATACACTGGGTTTCATTTTTTTTTAGAAAGGATTAATGATACAAATTCAATTTAATTTGAATATTATTATAGCGTGGAGGATGTCTAGTAGATTTGTTTACGTCTAAAGAGGCTAGAAGGAATTATTAATCAGAATCCCTCGAGTTTCATTTCCCTCTTACCACATAACTTATCTAAACACCCATCGAAAGATGGTTTCTATGCATTAGTTGAGCGTAGGCATAATTTCTGTCGAAAATTTACTTCCATTATGAGGTTTGTGTAATGCATGTTGTTTACATTATAAGAGACTATTATCGATTTCTTAGAGTGCGTTTCAAACAATTACACAGGAAATGATAAACATATTTGTCGTTTCAGACGCTAGTTTCTAGAAAAAATAAATATGCTCTCATTAATTATCCTCGCCTTGACCCTACAGTTGCATGTTCATAAATTAACAAATATCAATTTCTTGAACTTTGGCCATTATGTAAATACCCTTTAAGTTTGTTTCTGCAAACTATTAGCAGCCTCAGATTTAATACATACCGCACTGTAAGCCGCGCGCTAATAAATAAAGAACTTTTCCAATCGACGCCAAACCATGTCCCCGAATTTTCGCTAAGCAGAAAAAAATATAAAATAACAGAGAGAAAAGAAATTATGGCCTGCAGATCTCATATACAATCGTCCAGATGACTTTTATATGGACGTATATAAGATATTCTTTTATTTAAAGCTTAGTTTCTGTCAAATAACTCGCGGTTTAGAAAAGTATATTGCTATTAAGGTCGGCAGCTCGAGATGGTTTTAATCAGAGCTGCAAGTGAATTTTGCTGTTGGTGTCAATTAGTAAGTTTTTTTAGCGACCGAGGGAAAATTTTAATCAGGCATTTCATACAGTTACAAATTGGAAAAAATCACTAATGGTAAAAATAGAATAAAAATGGACTGCATGCGTAAAATGATACAAGATGAATGTAGTGACTACTAAATCATTAGTTTGCTATTCTGAGATTCAAAAAATCAATTTTTATAGCCAAATAATCTAATTTGTTATAACCAGCTTTTTTTAGTTAGCTTTTGCGTCACTGTCAAAATTATTGACTTGAAGACACTCTGAAATAAGAAAAACACATACTGAGTTTAATTAAAATGTTGTTTAGCGTCGCATAAGTATCTCTGAAGTATAAGGCCTTGTTTACAGTCTTATAAAATACTAATTTAAAGCGGGCATTTAGATATAAAAATGTCATATTCTCTACATGCCGTCGATTTAGTCAAAGTTTTGAATGAACGGAAGCAAATATTTTTATGAAATAAAAAATACTTAAAAGTAGATACTTTTTTTTCAAGACGTGAGGGTATTTTGAACTTAAATATGAATTTAGCTTTGGTGATAAAAACGAATGAATCTTACAAAAACGACTAAAAATTATCAAAACAGTTCTACTCATTTTCCAATCTAAGTTTAAAAAAAACAAATGATTTAATCAAGCCAATGTTTTGTATACATAATTGCTATATCAAAGACTAGTGTCTAAGTTATTTTTGGTTAGGAATCAATGAGTAAATCTCAAGAGAATTGAGTGCTGGAAATATGTACTTTTTTTTGTAAGTTTCATTTATGTGTATCAACGAAGCTATTAAATATAATCCAACAAAAAATAGCTTAAACCCTTGTCCTTAATATGATAATTATGTATACAAAACATTGGCTTGAATGAGTCTTCCGTTTTTCTTAAACTTAGATTGGAGATTGATCAAAACTGCTCTAATTATTTACTGATCGTTTTTGTAAGTTTCGATAATCTATATCAGCAAAGCAGAATTTACATCCACGTTCAAAACACCTTCATACCCTGAAGAAAAATATCTACTTTCGAGTATTTTTTATTTCATGTTATTATTATTATTATTATTATTATTATTATTATTATTATTATTATTATTATTATTATTATTATTCTATTAAACTTGATCGGTCAAAGTTAGAAAACTCATTCCTTGTGAATACACTGTCCTAAAAAACAGAAATGAGAGGTTTTATTATTGTCGATATTTTGTAATAATAATGCTATAAAAAATGCAGAATTGTCACAGGATTGAATGTATAACAAGTTTAGGAACTATTTTGCATGTTGCACTTACACTTGCATAGAACGAACTTATAACTAATTGTAAAGTTCTGTTATTGATTCTGAACTTAGAAGACTGTTGCAAGACGCTTTATATTATAATTTCAAGCTTGAATAGTGGTGACTTCTATTAAAGATACTAACGACACAATCAGATCTTCTGTCACCAAAAATATAAAAAAATTTCAATTTTATTTAAAAAGAAAACTTCCATTATGCTTTTTATATTTTTATCAAAGCAAATTTTAGACAGATTAGAAAGGTGATAGCTTTAGATGTTTTTAATTATCATTTAGATAGATCTCTTACTTTCTCTACAGTTGGGTTTTCTCAAATAGAGATTTATCTCAATTTTGTCGAGTTTGATAATTTAGTGATGTTCCAAGTAGATACTGAAAATTCAAGATTACACTTCATTTCTGTTAGACTACGTATATACGGGTTTATATTAAAACTCATAACTTTCATCAACTATCCAAATTACTTAAGTCTAATTATAGAATTTCATAAATTCTAAAAAAAATTCCAATGTTAATGCCTTAAAATTTATTATTTTTTAATTTTTTTGCATGTTAAAATGCGTTAATAACAAAACAAAAATTGTAAACTGTGAAATATAAAAAATACGACTGAAACAGATTCAATTCTCAAGTGGTTTTTTTTAAACAGTACAAGTGAAACTTTGTATCTTTATGTATCAATAAACATAGTTTCAAAATGGATTAGTAAGAAGGTTTTAAATCGCAATGAAATCCTATCGTTAATAAAATTTTTAAAATAAAGTTCTGGTTCAAGGTTGTCGATTAAGACGTCAGACTGAATGTAATTTTGTATTCATGTTATAAAAAACCAATACCATCATAAAGTAATTTTTTTAAACACTTACATAAAAAAGTAAGCATGTTATATTGTGTAACAATTGCGTGGAATAGTTTTTTTTGTTTGAGCCTGTAGGAACGATGCATAGGCGAGTGAAGTAACACGCGAGTATAAAAAGAAGCTTTATCAAGTCTTATTGACTTACCTATTTAATATTTTGACTTTTTCAACAGCTCACTAAGTTACTACCTTTTTACTTGTGTGTAAAGCTTAGTGATAGTGTCTAAAATATAGCAAAAACAAATCACAATGAATTTCACGCACATACAGTGTGTCCTAGGTGAGCGTCTATCCATAACTCAAAAAAATACTGATAGCATATTACTAAAAATTTGGTAACGTATTTTAATTGACATGCTCTATTTGACTGAAATATTTTCAAAAATCTGTTATACCAAAAGTGGACGTCAACTTTCGTAGTTTAAATGAAACAGTCAACAATAGCAAAATTTTTTTTCCTAAACTCAACCATTTCAAAGATATCTGCAGCTTCAATTGAAAAATGACAGATGCAAAGTAGAGGTAATCAGTAATTACTGCTAAACGGCTATTTATTTTGCTTTTGGCATTTTATAATGCAACATCTTAGGCAGTAAAGTTCCTAAAAAATTGAACCGATCTTCTAAAGAATTTTTTAAAAATATATTGGAAAACTGTCATGAAGATATCATAAAAACTCGAAATTTTTAAATGGAAACCACTATTTTTTTACATTCGTGTTCAGCTTTAGAAATAAAGACATTTTTCGACAAGTTTTTCTTTATTTAAATCTTATCGTTTTTGATTTATTATAGATTCTGCGTAATGAAACGTCATAGTAGACAAAACTGTTACAATCTCAAAAAATAAAAAACACTTGGATAAATTTTAATTCAATAATCAACGTCTTCTGGAATTTTTCACAACTCTTTGAAGCTAACAGGGCAAAGAAACTCTTCCAGATAAAACTGGCATGACATTTTACTAAGTAGAAAACAGTTTTTCTTAAATAATTAAAAAACCATTAGGTTTAGGTGAGCAAAACCTCATACAAAAATGTACCTATTTTTAAACCTAAAGCAGAATATAAAAACAAAAATGGGGGTTTTCATTTGAAAATTGTATTTTTTGAACATCCTGTAGGAAATGGTTTAATATTTTAGCTGGATCTATTATCTCAGGACTTGCGTTATAAAATGCCAAAAGATCATTATAAGAATGATAGTCGTTAAGCCATAATTAGTGATCACCTTTAATCCTGTATTTAAAATAAGAAAAGAAAAAACTTCGCAGCCAAATTTTCAGTTATATGCTATAACTATTTTTTGAGTTATAGATAGACGCCCAACGTAGTAGAACACTCTCTAGAGTCGAACTTTTCACGTTTCATTGAATGTGTGAAACAGATACAAATGAGAAGGAAAAAAATATTGAAAACTTTTCACTGTAATTTTAATAATCCTTTATTTTTTATTTGTTTAGTTTTGATACTAAAACCTAATTTTTTATATCGTGTGTTCAATTAGAAAAAAACCCTAGAGAGCTTTGAAACTAAAAAACAATTTTGTTTTGTATGTCTGAACACACGATATAAGGTTTCTTTATTATCAGTGCAAAACCATTTTTGAAAAATATTGATTTTTTAATTTTTTCCAATTAGTTAAGTATTTAATTAGAATGAAATTAATTTTTAAAAACCCAATAAATAGAAAAATCTATCTATATAATATTTTTATAATAAATAAATTAAAACAGTACATTATTTCATTCTATTTTATGCAGACATCTTTTTCGATAAAAGTAGATTAACTTGTTAAAACCTTCAAGGAGATACTCATAGAGTGAAGACTTTATATGTAACAGAGTGCATATACTCTATTAACCAGAGTGTCGTTACATGAACCGAGTTAATAGTCATTATTTCAAGACATTTTAGTCTCTAACATTCAAGATCAATGCACTATGAATATCATTCTTGATCTGGAAGACTATGAGTATGAACCAATTTGCAATGAAATGCAAATGCAGCTTATAGAGATGTATCAAATTCTCATCATTATTAAATTTGGATACCTTTGTTCATGCTTTGGAGTTGACTCTATGTATATTACCACAGTTAATTAATTTACTAATTTAGGTTTATGGAGATGTTTATACTTAATTACAAAAGTACAATTACATATATTATAGAAATTTCGGAAATATAAAACTTGATTGCTATATAAATTATGACAAACATAAACATATCAATCTTTATAATTAATTAAGCATTGATTAATACAAACTAATTATAGCACTAAATTATCACTTGGATCAAATATGAACCACGCATTTTTTTAATTACTAATTTCAAAACTGTAAAAACAAACTTTCAGCATAAATCAGTGCAAAAAAAAGGTTGTATTTCAAAGATATTATTTGTCTTATTCACAGCAAAGTGTCAAGAGACACACGCTTGATGTTTCATTCTTCGAAACGCCGGTTTTCTGTCAGACATAAAATATTATTGTACTTATATCTCTGGTTTTATTTATACATTTTCGATCAGAATCAGGCCTAACAACGACATAGCATTTTTGTCTTATTTTCTAAACATATGTCCTTATATTGTTATATTGTTAAAGATAACTTCCGCAGATAAACTTCTGTAGAGGCCGCTACTCCTCAACTAGAGACTCTAAATTTCATTACTGCTAACTTTTAGCTAATTTCCGCCATAAATTCCAATTAGACGGAAACGAACTAGTTGCAGCTTTATCTAGATCATCATTTATTTCTTTTAATCAAATACTATGTCGATTTTCCAACCACAGATGTTGTAGATTTTCTTTTCAAATCATCTAGCACTGAGAAACGAGGAATTATGGTAATCCTAACACTCAACAGGTTTCAAATCGTATACTGATGTAGGTATCATATGTTGCTTTTTGTTTCAAAGCTGCTCTAAAGTAAAATGAAACGACGATGAGATTTGCCAAGTAAATGAGTAAAATTTAATTTCCTGTTAAAAGTTAGAATCACGGGAAACAAAGATAGATGAGATAAGACAAGTCAGATTTTTTTTTAATTCTATAATTTCTTGCTTCAATGATTTTTTTTCAAACCAATTAAAAAATTGAATTAATTTTGCTTACACTATTTCTAGAAAATAGTGGTAAATGTGTAAAAGCTAGCTGTAGCTTAAAAAATTTTCAAAGCACAAGCAAAATTCTCATTCGTTCCTCTTTTATAACCTAACCTCGTAGAAATTTCCCTAAAGACATTTTTCCAACTGAATTCCGGCTTTGACCAATTAGTTCAGAAGTCGGCAAACTTCACCACCGCATGAAAACACGGCCTCTAAGTAAGCCGAATTCTCTGAGGTCTGAAATCGAATCCACCGATCCGATTGACTCAATTGTATTGTAGCTAGACAAGTGACCCAATAGGACAGCTTCACCACCAATCTATAGTTTCGTCTATAAACGACGTACTCTAGAGGTTAAGGCAATTTACTAGTTTAACGTATCACAGAAAAAATCGAGCTTTTATGTGTCTGGAAAAGGATTAAAGGCGAGCTTTTAATTACGTTTAGGGACGAAACAAGCGTAATGTCTTTTTTTGCCCACTAACATTACCGCTGCGGATTAATAGATTTTTTTTCGTTAATATTGTTAGTAAGTAAAAGAAGCGAATTTTTCACCGTAATCTATTTTTCAAAAGTGATGCCGACCATTTCCAGAAGTGTCCTTCCATAAATATACGAAGAAAAACATCGGAATCAGAACTTGCCACACGATTTACTATCTTATTTACAAGTCGAAAAGTTTATTTTTGGGAATTGGAATCGTCAAAGTTTGATTTGTAGAAATTTTTATAGTTTTATTGTCTTTTCCTATAAATAAATAGATAAGAACTTGGGAAATAAATCAACTTTTATAGATCATCCATTTGGATAATTTAAAGAAAATTACAAAGACTTGTTAATGAATATTTCACGCAATAATAAACATCTTAAAATGTTAAATCAACATCTTAACATGAGCTAACTTCACTATGATTAACGCTTTTAATTAAAGTCTGAAACATTAATAACTTAAGGAACGTAAGGAACATGTTTAGGACAATAAGCGGCTTTTGCTATATACTTAAAGAAAAATTTCAAATTTTTTTGGAATTACGGAAAAAAGCTTCAAATTTTCTTCACACAAGGGTGTATTTAAAAGCGGCGGTAACGTCTGTCGACCACTTTACTTGCTAAAGCGACCACTGACTCCATTAGCTTTAGAGCGCTTACGTAATTGAGCTTTTTAACGTCAAACTCCACACTTGAATTGAGAAAAAATTAGTCTAATAAAAATTGCATTAGAATTGTGAAATTTATTAGACTTTTGTACAATCCAAGCTCACTTTTAGATTTATAGTAAATTTTGTGTACAAGTCCATAGGGTCCTATAGCTATGCAAAATTTAACCTCTTCCTCCTTTATTTTTTTTTTACTCGAGTAGACGCAAACACGGAATGTTCCGCACAATTTGATACAAAATTTGATTAATGAGGCAGTAAAATATATCAAGAGAGTAGCAAAATTGTTGTACTATGGCTAGACATCCGGTAATTTTATTGCCGTATAATTAATCTATCTGGTATAATACCTCGTAATGATTTTAAGCTGCTTTTATTTCAAAGCAAATCGTGCTTGATAATTGGGATGTTTACAGTTGAATTTATTCGTGGGAAAAAACAAAAACAACAGCGTCAAAAGCAAACTCACACCTTCTTTTGAAAAATGTAATTTGAGATATTTTATCTCTTGAATGTTTTTATTGAGACGATAGTTTTTTTTTTAATTTTAGTAACATTCATGATTTTAAATTAAAAATTTTCAACTTTTCTAAACTTCTGTTTTCAATTTTACAAGATTATATTTTTTGTTCTGAATCTTTTACGATTAGGTGTATAGAAACACAGTCAGTAATGTAATGATATTAATGAGGAGTGAACCGCAACTAGGACAAATGGTTAAACGTAGAATGATTAGTTTCCGGGCTACGGTAGACAAACTAATCCGGGTTAATTATGATGTAACACTAGATCGTTTCCGAGGTGATGTCTGATGGAAATGTTAACTGAGTGGCAATGTGTGGAACAAAATTCTCTGATAACATGTAAAAAGAATAAATCGGAACATTTATATTTGTGACAATACAATCAAAATATGATAGAAACAAAATTTTAGTCGAATGTTTTCCAAGAAAAACTATTCCGGGTGTTTTATTGGATATTGATTTATTTAGCAGCTTGTATTTTTATGCTTCAAATATTTTATCAAATGATTTGCAAACTGAAGCAGCATTTGTTGAATGTCTATTCAAATAAAAAAACTTCAAGAACTTCATAGATTAATTTTTTTGAGCAAATAAAGGAAGGATAATGAAACTACTGCTAACTGTAAAAATTTAAGTTTCATGAGAACTATTTCAGAGGCTAGAGATTATATCTGCGAAAAATTTAAAAGATGCAGCTGAACACTATTTTTTAATAGCAAAGACATGACAAATGTACGTTTTATGATGTGAAAATTAATCATTTAACCAGTTTATCTCAATTACGAAGTCACTACTGAAGGAACCACTTCAGCAATTAATTCAAAAGTATTTTAATGATAAAATGATTTCCATCTGACTGAACAGACTTTACGTATGACTATTGAGATTTACTAATCATATGCAACAAATGTAATCTATGAAATTTTGATTATCATAGAAAAAGTGTCATAGGTGATGATTATCAGACATTTTTAATAAATTAAGTTTTATATATATAATCAGGTCAATTTTTCGCATGGAATTGAAAAAGGACGTTCTCCGACATTAGCATTTTAAAATAGAAACCAATAAATATTTAGAAGAAAACATGTTCTTATTTCATTTACAAAAAATTGAAAATTGATATCTCAGTGTATTATTCAAATAAATTGTTTTAAATCTCAAATTTCTTGATTTACGTTGGCAAGTAAAACTAAAATATTGTACAAGATAGTGCATTTTCTACGTCCGCATAAGGAGATCTTCAAAACTAGAAGGTTTGAAAAAAAAACGAGTGGCACATTTACAAGGTCGTTTTTTGAGAAATTAATTTTGGTAAATACCGCAAGTTTATATCGTCTTTTGTTTTTTAGTTATTAAAAAAATTTAAATCTACGTTGATATTGGAGATAAGCGATTGAAACAAAAACATGATTAAACCGTTTTTTACGTGGAATTCATCAGTACCAACAAGAATTTTTTTCAATCATTAGATTAACTGGAATAACACAAAGTTGCACTTTTTTAAATAGAAACCATAGTTGACTGTGACACTTTTAAAAAGCTAATTTTTTCCTGATCTTGAAAATATAAATTTCATATGATAATTTTACATAATTGTTTGAATAATAGATTATTTTAAATTTTTGTTGTTAATGTGCAGTTGGCTATGGAAACAATTGGTTTATTCAGAAATTGATTATTTAGAAATATATCAACCAAAATCGATAATACTTTTCGACTGACAGATGTCCCTACTTTTAGTGCTATTACATAAAAATGTTTTTTTAATGCCGCGTTTGAGGAAATATAAACTTATGGTACAAGAAATTTTTACCATGGACATGTTTTTTTGATGGATATCACATTTCTCGTTTTTCTGTGGAATCCAGTAATAATTTCCGCTAAAAATTCTGTTTATTGAATTATGACTTCAAATATTTATACTAAAATCAATATTATTTTATTTAATTTATTCATAAGAGTATGCAAAATAATCATCAGCACATAATCTTTTGTTCTTCATAGTCAATCAACAACCATAAGTTATCTTGAATTTAGCAGTTTTTTCTTTATAGAAACTTTTTATGGGCATACAAAGCATTTGTCTTATAATTAGTATGATCAAATGTAATATAATAATGAAAGAATAGAAACTAATACTGTTTCTATAGAAACCAATTTTTCACATAACCAACTATTAACAAATAACGTATTAAAAAAAATTTTTTCTAGAAAGTTTGTGGGAATATAGTATAACATATTTATATTTTCAAAATCAACTTTTCAAAAATGTCTCAGCCAACTATGGTTTCTATTCAAAAATGCAACTTTGTGTTTTAGCACCCAAAAAAATGTATATTGATATTACTTAACTTCACAAAAAACAGCATAATTCTGTTTTTGTTTCAATTAGTTACCTTCAATATTAATGTAGCTATGAATGTTTTAAAATATTGGTGGATAGTCAATTTTTGCTTATAACTAAAAAACAAAAACGGTATCAATTCGTGGTATTCACCAAAATTATTTTCTCAAAAAACGACCCCGAAAATGTGCCATCCGTTTTTTTTTCAAAACTTCTCAATTTTGGAGATTTTCCTATGCAGACATCGAAAATGCACCACTCTGTGCATTTTATTTTTCGATCAAATAAACAACCTGGGTTTTAAACAACGATAAAATAATTTTGATCTACTTTTCAAAGTATTCACAGCTGACACAATTTCGAATCGTCAGTGTCAAAATATTTTAGGTTACGTTAAGAATTTTGAAATTTGATAAATATCAATTACAGAACGTCTGAAAACAAAAATACGAATCGAAATTTCTGGTTTCATTGTCAAAGGAATTCAGAACGTGTTTGATACAAAAATTTGATTTTTGGAATCAATTTCAAAGGCGCTTCTCAAAAAACTGTCTCATCTTGTGACACCATCTTGATTGAAATTTTCAGTGCCGCCAACAGACTCAGTCATTGTTGATTGCACTGTATTTAGTGCAAACAATAAGGTTCAATTTTGCTAAGTGTTTCCACTTAAAAACACCTGCCGCTTAAATTTAATTTGTTACACACTATTCCATCTTTTTTTTATGAAAACTCATTTTATGCAATATCTCTTTACATTCAACATTCTAATTATTTATTACTCTAATATAAATTTCAAGATAAAATATAATAAAAAATCTTATAAATAAATAAACTTTTTAAAGTTCAAAAGCTAACATTTCCATCATAATTTTAAATTCGAAAATTAATGAAAAATAAACCACAAACTCTACGTTTCAATTTTATTAGTACTAGCAACATATTGAAATTACTTTTTTAGACTTCCTGAAGGCTAACGCTACTATCCACCCAGTACAATTCCATTTAATTTTGAAAATCGTAAATATTAAATATCCCCACATTGTGCTTTCTCTGAAAAAGAGTCACTACAGCGAATAACTGTAATTTATGTTCTTAAATAATTCTATTCTCATAAAACACAAATGTTCATACAGATCTAAATTTGGAAAGAAAAAGGTTAAATGTTGTGTGAATTAAATTAAATTTATCTAATTATTGAATAATCCAACAAAGATCCAATTTGTGTATGACGTAAACCGAATGATATAATCTCATTCTTTGTCACCCTATTTATCCCTTTCCGATTTGCCACAGATAGGACGTGTTTTACATGCGTGAAGACGCTCTCATCAGTGCCTCCGTTCGATGTTTGATGATTTATCGGTCACAGAGGGTAAAGGAATACCGTTACTGGCATGAATAAGATGGAGAAAAAAATTGGATTGCTTGCGATAAGAAAGATGAAGTGAATTACGTATGTGTCCTTAAGATAAATGTAACTTTACAGTTATTTTACATTTTACGGAATTCCGCTGAATTAAACTAACGGATGTTTTCGACACATAGAAGCGTTGGTTAATGGAGGGTGATAATGGTAAAAGAGAGAATGTGGAAGAAATTTTAGAAGAGAATCGAAATTCGAAGCCCTATATCAAACTATCCATTTACCTTAAGAGAAAATAAGAAGAAAATATTTATTCCTACACGGACGATACTAATTGGATAAATAATCTGATAAAAGAGCAATCGATATTTCCAGGTTTTCTCAAGCTCAAGCTGCGTCATCCTCAAGATGAAATTTTTAATTGCTTGTGATCAAAGTTGATTAAAAACAAACAAACTCATTACTAAGTGAAACAAAAAATTAGGTAGAGATGAGAGATGTTTCGACGTTACATTAAGTATCTTCATAATAGAACAGCAGCAAAGTTCAGCAAAGCTTGGAAGATTACGATTGAAGTGTTCATGAAAGGAATGATTAAAATGCATAAAGTTTTCGAAGCTTGGTTACATGTTCACTTTCTGAGACTCGAGTATAATTGGAACTGTTTTCTTTTTACTTACCACTGACGTAGGAGATTTGCTTTTTTCGAAGCACCAGAAGCGATGGGACTGAAATAAAATGAAAAAATTATAAGTTTATAACTCGAATTTAGAATTTCAACATTTACATATTTCTAAAGGTGTACCTTCATTATACAAAGGAAATTATATTGAATAAATTTAAGTAACAAAAAAGTACAGGTTAGGGATTTTTGTATGAATAAACTGTGCAGCGTACTACAGGAACAGGGACATAATAGTAATTTTTATACGAAAACATAAAAGTACATTTTTATGGCACAACAGTTATAATATTTTAGGAGAAGTCTTAAAATATCTACAATACTCTAGAATCAACGCTTCAGTAGACTATTTTTATCCTTATTAAAAAAAAAACTAAATACTTTGAAATATTATTTTAAGTTTAATAAAAATGGAGCAGAAAACATTGTCTGAATGTTCACAGCTTTCACAAAAATATTGATTGATGGTTTTAAGAAAAGCTTCAGTATATTTTTCAGTGCAGAATGTGTTTCTTGTTATTTAAGATTCTATTTCCATCAATATTGAATTCAGAGAGATCAAAATTTCTCTTCAAGTTTTCTATAACTAAGAATCAACTCATAATTGAAAAGAGCTTAACTGAATTTTTGGCGGAAGCCCAAAACTAATATAAGTGAAACAAATAATTCATAGAATAAATATTGAATCAACGGAAATAGCGAACACTTTTTACCATATTCAGCAATGGATGAATTTAAAATTTATTATTCGTTTCATCTTAGTTGACATTTGTTTTTTAATTAAATATGAATAAAAAATATATTAGCTTCTTTAAATTTGTTTATGCATTTTCAGGACAAAAATCCTGCTCGACTTAATTAGGTGGAAAACAAGATAAAAAATAATTTTCAGATTAGACCCTAATTTAAATTCAACATTTTAACCTTCTTGTTACAATCCATTTTCGTTAACCAAGTCACAACGTGTTACGATTACAAAAGAATCAGAACTCTTTTTCGACTAAATTATTCTTTCCACTGTATTAAAAAAGACTTATTTTTGCATTTTAATTCAACAGTTTTGATGAAATACGGATATTTTAAATTCAAATATTAAGTAAACGTTCTATCTTGTAAAATTTGAGATGATTTTTTTTTCTCTATTTTTCCAGATGCAACGTTGGTAATCATTTAACCGATTTATTATATGCAAACATTAATCTTCCGCTTAACTTAGAATTTTTATATTTTTGTTTACTTTTCAATGAAAGCAAAATGTTTGTTTGAAAACACTGGAAGCTGTGGGTTTTAAATGTTCCAATTGGGAATAAATTAGCATCACTTGTAAATTACACCTAAGTTAATATTTTTGCTTAATTATAATTTGATATATGCTGTTGGAAACTAAGTTGTTTGCTGTGTTCTCCAATAAGGGAACGCGTAGCTTTGTTGACTATTCGAGAGAAAAGAATCAAATATTTGTTACACTTGAGTTAATTAGGAAAAAATTATAAAGATATTTTTCTATTCTTCAAAATATAAAAAAGCTGTCTCATGGATGTTAACACTTATGTAATTTAAAAAAAATTCATATTGAAATACTAAATATTTATCAGGGCATTTTTGAACAACTCTATTTCAAATGAATCCTCAATTTAAATTTTGTTATTCGGAAAGCTAATAATTTTAAGAAATAGAGACGCTTCAAAAGCTTAAATTTGATTTGAAGTCAAGAACAGATGCCAGCAAGAAAGCACTTTTAGAAACTTGTCCTTCCCCTATACTGTGTTCTTGGAAATTAAATGATCTTGCTCCAACCTCAAAACTGTAAATAAATATAGGTTTTTTCCATTCTCATAGACAGGATTTACAAATCTAAAACCGCAATGAAACATGAATCTTTTTCATTAGTTCCATTAAACATAAGATTTGCGTGTAAATTTCTTGTGATATTTGTTATTTTTTTAATGCTGACATTCACTTTCTTGACATTAGAATCACCGGAGTAAATCACAATTAAAACTTTACTCAATGTTATAAAAGTAACCGCTTTTATCATAAACATTATCAGAGCACTTAAACTTGCTTGAGGACTGACTATTAGGTTGAACTTTGTAGATACGTTGTCCTTTGAATTTGTAGGGTTTTAACAAGGAATTACACTGGTTTAGTGGTCTTGAAAATACGACCGATCTTGACATTTTCTATGATGTTGATAAAATCAAAGTGGTAAAGCAATCTGACCTAATTAAACCTATTCATCAAATATACATGACCATCATGAATTGTCAAGTTAATAGTTTCTATATGAATACAATGATACACATTAGGGATGTTGTTTCCTACTAATTGAGTTGTTGAGTTGGCGAGTGAATTGCAGCAACGACAGATCTACTAAATTATTTAAATTATATTGATTTCTAGAAAATTATTTTCACAGAGAATCTGTCATAGATCACACAAATAGATTGGTATGCATTATGCACTGTACCAAATCGAAATCTTGACAGTTAAATGCATCCCAATTATAAATTCATTTGCTCACTACACACTCATGGTGATAGGATTCAAGATTAATTATACGAACATTATTCTATGCTATGCATCTATGTTAGTGAATAATCGAACTTTTCCATATTTCATGTTGACACATTTTTTTTATTGTTTCAATTCAACAGAATGTAAATGCATAGAAATGAATTTCTAGTGAGATCTTATTCAAATAGTATATTCGAATATAAATAATTGGTTTGCCAATATAGTCTGAACAACGTAAGAATATTCTATAAAAATTTCTATACTTTTTTCCTTATAAACATAAATGTTTAAATTTTGCCTAAAAACTTGAAAAGTTTTCGAAGTCTTATTTCTTAAAAATGCTCGTACACAGTTTTTTTTAATCAGGTATGATCACTTAATTTCCTGACTAGATTCTCTGGAGAAATAATGACCCAGAAAACTCAACATATATTATTTCAGTTTTCTAGTGAACTGAAAATATAAATTTATAAGCGACTTGTTAGTGCTGTAAAGGATAGAAATGTGAACAGTTATTTCAAGAAATAAAAAACGTTGAACTGTTGTTAAGTTAGAATCTTTACCAAAAACTACTCAAATTTATTTAAAAAATCTTGAAAACCAACTGCTTCAACAAAAACTGCAGCTGTGAAACGCATTGATACTTTTAACAAGCTGGAGCAACGTAACAATGTTCTGCTTGAAGCTCGAAGCTTCACTCGCTGATTACATATAAACTGTTCATCGAATTCCTTATCAAAAGCTTTGGTGCATTGTGATCGAACCATCGTTGTGGGATTTTCAGAAGTTCAAAATAAAACTGAACTGTATTTACGTGGATTCATCATAACACCGAGTTCACACTTGAACATTTTAACGCACGAGTCAAAATAAAAGTTGAGTTGAGCAAACAAAAATTTTTTCTGAAATCTTTGTTATTGGACTAACGATTTCTTACAAGAAGAGGTAGTACAACGATTGGTTCAAAAATTGATTAAAACTTCCAGTTTCATTAATAATTAAGAAAATCTTATGAAAATTGGACTGCAGAAGCTTTTATATAAATAGAATACAATGATGAGAAAAAATTTCAAACAATTTTATTTACAACCCTTATTGAGAGGTGGAAAATGAGAAAAATCGCAAATAGACGTAAAAAAGCTTTCTTTTATTGATTAATTATTTTAACTACGATTATTTATACATAATAACGTAATATTATACTGATTTCTTAGAAAAATGTATTGGCTACAATGCGATTGTTGTTTTTCAAGCCAAAAAGTACAGAAAAATAGGTTAAACGTGAACTTCTGCTTTTTATTATATTTTTTTCATATAACAATCAGTTACTAACTAGATCATATTTTGGAAATGAATGAAATTTCATCCATAAAAGTAATAAAATGACACTATCTACATACTTAAACAGTTTCATATTTAGAATTATTAAATTCTTTATACTATTATTGTGGAAAAACATCTAAATAAAGATTTTAAGAAAGGCTAATCTTAGATAAAATGAAAAATTTATTTCGACCTAGAGGGACCAGACTAAACTTTTGTAAACAGTTTAGTATGGGTACTTTTTACTAATAATTGTGAATTAGCTGTCGTAAACTGATTAAAAAAGAAAGATTTGATTTGATACATTTTTACATGACCACGCGCTTTGACTGCTCTGTTTTCGGTACCTTCAGTTAGCTGCAAATATCCTTGCCACAACTAGCCTTCGACAAATAAACAATCATCTTATTCCAAAATTATTAAGGAACAGTATAAAAACCACCTCATTGTGTCTTGACTTGTCTTCCTAAACAAATCATTAAATATCCACGAAAAATGTATGAAAAATGAAGTATCCATTTTCGCTAATTTCCTAATTAAATTAAATTATCATTTTTTAGATTTATTTGCACTCATTTATTAATTTTCATAAAAACGCTTTATTTGTCCAATAAATTATGAATATTTCATAACATTGACAATAACGAGTAATTTACCTCAAAATCCTTTGAAATGTCTTGCCAAAAATTCCAATTCCGGTACATCAAGTTGTGTTAAAATATTGAAATAGAAAATAACAATTTTGTACTTAGAACTGAAAACACGCTATAAAAACAAACTTCAACAGATTGAAGAGAAAATAATATACCAATAAATTAAAAATGTGTTACTTTCCAAGGAGTTTGCTAAGCAGTTAAGAAACAATATCATAAATCGTGTCTATAAAAATTCGACATCTATTTTTTTGAAAAAAAAAACAAGTCAACTGATGTAAATTATGAAACTTTAAGTTTTCTGGTGACGCTGAAAATTTTAAGTTGGTGTCACTGCAAGACAAGATGTTTTCTGTGTTGTCACTTCTGATAGTTTTTTGACAAGCGTTTCTGAAATTGATTCCAAAAATTCAATTTTTTATTAATTATCTTTTGAATTTCTTTGACATTGTAACCAGGCATCTCGGTTCATATTTTTACTGTGTTTTCATACGTTTTCTAACGTAATCTAAAATTTTTTGACACTGACGTTTCGGCTGTAATTTCTTTGTGTACCAATTGCAAGGAAAAAAATCTATATTTTTCAATTGTTTTATTGCCAACATACTGTCATCCTTGATTAGTCTGTATATTAACACTTACGCTGTTTATAATTGCTAGTTGCATGCCCAAGTAATTGTCAACATTCGTTAAAAGCGCGCCGACTTAGCTTATCAGCTAATATTAATATAAAAAAACTTGTAGTTTTGCTGTTGAATACAAGGTAGCGCTGGGTGATCGAAAATAACATTAAATACCAGTGTCTAACTTAAAATGATGTTTTATTGTATTTAAGTTGATTTGTGAATTTGAGTAACAACTATCAATAATCGGAACTTTGCTAATAATAGTAAATAAACAGAATCAAACAATTTAGATTTGATTTCTTTTCACGACTCATATTTTCAAGAATGCATAATAATTGAGAATTGTATCATAATTTGATTATCTTTGAAAGTATTTTTGATGAGAGTTCAAACTAGTCGAATCAGAAAATTGTATAATATAAGCCGAGAAAAAGTAAAACAAGTAGTTCTCGTCTCTCCAAGGATCAAGTACATACAACGTTTCATGCTATTTTGGAATGATTTTGGGTTGGTATTTGTTTTGAAGTCAATTTGAAATTATTAGGTTAATTGAATGTTACTGATACCAATTTTGTAAATTCAAGATGTTCCATTAGCATCGGGACGGAAGATTATGGCGTTATAGTTGAATTTTTTCGAAAATGCAACTGGTGGATGCAAATCTGTGTCATAGACTCTACTTTTTAGAAATATTGTCAGATTTATTCTACTTTTAAGTCTACCTTGTTTCTTTGAAATAAAACTTATTAAAATGATATTTATTTTATCAAACTGATCTTGAAGTGCTCTAGTTATTAAATTTTTTTTCAAAAAAATTTTCATTTGCAACTCTTCAGGGAAGAAGAATTGATATCTTTTGTATATTCTCCTAGAATAAAATGGAATTTTGCGCGCACAAGACTAGAGTAATAACAATTCATAATATCCTTTAGAAAAAAATTTGAAAAACATTTTGTTTTCTCATGCCAATTTCAACATTTTAAAAAAAAACTAACTTTTTCCAAATGAAATGTTCAATATTTTAATAAGCTGTTAATTTTTTCTTTTTAGTTTGTTTACATTTTTTTCTTAATAAAAAAGGTCATCGATTTAAATAAAAAGACAGGTTTTTTGATGACTGAAAATGATGCTTTTGGAGTTTTTTGAGATATTTATGAAATTTTTACTATATGAATTTTGTTTATAAAATTTCGCCTCGAACTTCGCAAAGGAATAGCGACACTATTTTCTTATCCTTGTTTATGTACAGCGATTCAGCCTTTTTTTCCACATTTTTATGAAAATTTTTACACGAGTGATTATAAAATATTGTGATCTATCGTCTGTAAAAATCTGTTGTGGTGAAAATCGCAAAAAGTGTCATGTTTGAGGGCTCCATTCTCCGTTATTCAAGCACATCTACCGTTACGGAGCCTTCGTAACAATAATTGAACTTTAATCTGTGAGTAGCCCTATATAGTAGATCGATATATTGCTTTAATTTTTCAAAAAGCTGTTTCCACAAAACCTTTACAAAACGCTGCTAGCGCCTTATTTCGGTTTTCATCACTGAAGGCGCGCTCTTAATAACGTCCATAGCAGTCAGACTTTGCGTATTTATACGTCTGGAGCAGTTTAGTGTTACTTTTATAAAAATTGATCACCTCCGTATTCACAAATTGTTAGAGTATTTGAAGAGTATTTAATTTTTCTGAATTACTTCAATATAACTTGATAAAATAAGCATATACAGTGCTGAATCCGTCTCTGGCATTTCCCATTACTGTCAACGCAGTAAGTTTGGAATTGAGGAATTTGTATGGTGAAAAATCGGGCAACCATAATTCTAGATATTGTAATAGTAATTTTCGTACCTAGTGTGCGAAGATATTATTCGCGCATAAGCGCAAAGTTGAAGCACGAGCGAGGAACGAGGGAGTGCTTCATATGCGCGAATGCGCCGAATACGTCTTCGCACATCGAAGTTCGAATAATATTTTTTGAAACAAACATTCGTTTTTGTTTTATTAAAAAATTTGCGTTGCGTCTGAAAATATTAAGTGAGTCAACTGAGTTGTCAAAGAAGGTTTTTAAATACGGATTTCTTTTTATTTCTTCAATATTTGCGACACCTGAATTGGTAAAATGGCAGTTTGTTAACCAGATTTTATTATTATTAAGTTATATTATTTCTGGAATGGCCAGAAAGGCCAGTGTTTTTTGCAAAAATTCGGGCACTCGTATGGAAATTCTACGTTCCCAGTTAACTGCTCCGTTCGCAAAATGTCATTTTGAAGGTGGTGAGTTCAAAAAATTCTTATTTTACATAAATAGCAATAAACAGAAGGGTATCTGAATTTGGGTACTTTACCTTAATCCTTAAATTCTTTCTGTACTCTAACTCAACAACCGGATCTTTAATTTTTAGAATTTGTTTTTTAACATTGAGCATTGCTTTAAAAGCAATATAACAAATTCTTTCTGTAGTTTATCTTAGCGAGCGGGTTTGATAAAGATAATACTACTTGTACATTACTTTGTAAGGAGCTTAACTAATACTTTGTGTGCCGAGTACAAAAAATCACTCAAGTTCGTTACGAAATATAGAATTTTATCCTTCAAACGTAAATAATAAATAAGTTGTAGGATTTTTCACTTATTAAAATCAAATTTAATTGTAAATTGATTAATTCATTAAAGTTTTGACGTAAATACATTCAAATAATTAAGCAAACAGAGTTTGTTTACTAATGACAATAAAGTAAACAGCAAGAATATTTCAAGATGGAAGCTGCATACTTAAATATCCATATGTTTAAAGCGTGTTCTTAAAATATGCAACATTTTGTTGAATTATAAATGCCGCCATAAACTAAGCCACTAAAGACTCGGTCATAGATATCTCAAGTACAGTAGTATAGTAGCATTCCGCATAACACCAAACTATAATTTTGCTAACAAAATTACAATATTCTAGAAGACCTTACTGAAGCCATTCAAGTTATGACATCACCCCGATTTTATGTTCACCTGCTTTAAAATAATCTTTTCACTGTTGTTTTATAACCATCCTTTCTGCACAGCAGGTCCTAACTAATTTCCACACAAACTTGCTGCAGTTTAATTAGAAAACGAATTTTTTTTTTATTAAATGATGAAATAATCGGGCATACCTAAGTTGAAATCTTTTCATAAAGAGTTGACACTTGGAAAGAAAAAGTAAAAAATCTAATAGTAAGCTTATACGTTTGAAACAAAACTTGGAAAAGTTCGCAGCTGTTTAATGTCTTATACACAGATTGCTACTTGCTTTTATTGGACGATACTATGATGAAGCAAGTTGGAGGGTCTTTACGACGAGATGTTAAAACAACATTGTTAACAATATTTAGGATAGTTGTTGGTTTAATCAGCCGTGTTATTACACTTCAGAATTAGGTTATTTTATGGAAAATTGTTTTACTATTTGATCACATGACTGGAATATAAACTAATGAGGTTTGTCGTTAATGCTAGAATTACAACTTGCATCGAATGGAAAGTTCATCAGAAATGTAATCCAATATATCAATGCATATTTTGCCCTGGCTAATTAGCAATTGCAAACAGGTATTCCAAAAACATTCTATTTTTTGAACATAATTACTTCAGATGATTATATGGAGAAAAACATTGGATATAGATTTGATTTCCGAGATCGAAAATGTAATAACTGTGGTCATCTGTGAGTAATAAAGAGATCTTGACATATTATTTACCAAAACCTCACGTAAAAGCGCAAGTGCAACATCGTGTATAAACTACGTACACATTACACTTCTTGTTGGCAGTATATTTTCCAGAAACTCAGGTAACATAACAAAATTTTTACACATTCTAAATAAAGCTTTCCACTAGAACACCAATCCAGACAGATAACTAATGGATAATAATTGTCTATCAAACTAACCCTTGAACAATTTACTTAGAAGCTATAAATGTGGGTTTAAAATTTGATATTCTATATCGTAAATCTTACAACGAAAGAATCTTTCAGTAGAATATCATAGACGAAGCGATATTAAACAAGATTACTGCATATAAAATTTGCTCTAAAAGTGCATTTCTCATTCTTCAAATTTTAATAAAAACTATTCCACTTTTTACATTTAATATGAAAGCAAATATTTTATTTGTCATCTGAAAATGGAGCATTCTGTTCATTTTCAGCCTGACTACATTCAGTGGAATGCTAGAAATGACGTTCAAACAGAATACAAACGAATTATTTATAAAGCATCTCTTTTCACACCAATCCTAATTAGTAGGCTTTGTGTTTATTCAATTGTTTGAGTTCTCAGCTCGTCTACGACCTAGATATATACTCATTTCAAGCGAATTCATCATGCAGAAAGGTAGAAGATTGGTAATGATTTCTTAGTCACTTCAACAGGAATGAATCTCTTTGATTTAGAGAAGTTTAGTGAATTACATCAATATTAAACAACAAGAAGCGGACTTTGTTTTTATTATTCGATTTATCTTAATCGAATGAACGCTGATCAAAACTTTGGAATTCCATTGACAATTATTTTTTTATGATTTGTTTAATAATTTCCAATAATAAATCAACAAGGAAACTGTTTTTTTCATAAATTTTAGATGAATCAATATAACAGATAGTAAAAAATCTGAATATTTAGACAATTTTACATAAAAGAACGTTCTCGTTATTTTTGATCAAATAGCATATCAAATCTAAAGGAACCGCGACTGAAATTTAAACAAATTGACTCATGTTAAATGTAGTTATATTTGTTTGACTGTAAACTTGTGTTACACATTGTTTGATTACAAAATATGGGCTCACGTTTGAGAAATTAATTAATTTCTCTTTTACTATTAAAAGACTTTGATGCTTTAAATTCTTGCGATTAAAATTTACCTTAACAAACTGGGTATCAAAACAAACTAACAAAGAGGAAATAGGTGAATGAATAATCGATAATAACAAAAATAATACAAATATCTTATTTTATATCATTTTAGTCACTGGTAGTAGATTTCAGTTGTCAGTTTTAACATCAGGAAAAAAATCTTCAACTATGTTATTCAGAATAATATGAATATTTTATTAACTCAGGTTTAAAATACAAAGTACAAAAAAACGAATAAAAAAAATTCTATCAATATGAAAAAAGTAGAATTGTTTTGATTAAAGTGTATTGAATTTTCACATCTAAAAAATAATAGGATTCACGTTTTCACCAACAAGGTAAAATAGGAAAAACACTATAGCTAAGAGCATTAACAATGTTTGCTTATTTCCGATAAATCTGGCTTACGTCATTGCCATTAGCAGATAATTTTGGACTTAATACTTTGAAACAATAATAAATCAATAACCTAACAAAAAAACTACTCAAAATTTTAAAAACACTAAAGAACAAATCGTGAAAAGCTCAACTCTATTGAAAAATAATATCTTAAATTTCTTCGAACCACAACCTATATCACATATGAATTTATTCACAAAGAAAACATTTTTTTTTTCAGAATTCCATTTTTCATCTTTATAACATTCTAATTATACACTTTCTCTGTTACTTCTGTATCATAAAACTAACCTTGACAGTGCATTTTAGATTAAAAAAACAGTAATATAATTCCTGACCTTTAGGCTAAATGCACATACGCTCCAGCAAACAACTGTAATACATTATATAAAGGGTACGGGTAAATTAAATTTTCTGCGCCCTGAATTAAATAGTAATTATTTAGTTTAAATTCAATTTAAGGATTTGTGTTCATTAACAGAAAAGATTGAAGCATTTATCACAAAAAATTGAAATCAAATAATATTCAGCAATGTGAAAAAAGTTGCAGCTTTATGAAAATTTTATATTTTATATTGAAATAAAATGTTTCATTTTTTGATAACATAAATTAATTTAATGACAACAGGAGATAAAAGTTTCAAAAGTTCAAAGTTCAAAATTAAAAAAATTTTTTTTTTAATCTTATGTCATCAAAGACAATACTTCACGTGTCGATTTATATCAAAGTAGCTTAATTCTTCAGCAAAGCTCAGGACAACACACTGTTAATTTTCTCTCTTCACTTTAAAATTACTTTCACTTCATCTTTTTTTTTTTTGCCCGAGAAAGCTTTAGCTTATTTTTGATTGAGATTCAATACTTTCGGAAATATTGAAAAAATAATGTAATACTTATTTTATGAACTTGAAACCTCTAAATTTTTAATATAACATTTTATTTAAATGCTCCAGCCTATCGCCTTAGGCTAAATATTGAAATGCTACGTTTGTGCAACATTAAGTACATCCCACAAAATTTACACAGACACAGAACAGAAATGCTTCCTTTGTAATAAACTGCAGATACAACACCTTTATCAATTTTCATTTAAAACCAAATCTATCTTTTGTTAATATTAAACCTATTATAACCACATCAATACGCGTACAACTAAAAAGCACTTATTTCTGAGAAAAACCTACAATATTTATTACCAAATTGCCATTTATGTGCATTGCAGTTTTAATAGCCAAAATTGATGAAGTTTATTTAAGCTTTTTTATCCAGGATTTTGATAGCCACATACTTTATAAATATGACAGGACGTTACATAGAAATATCACATCGTATTAAAATCCTTAATACATAAAAACGGTCATTTAAAAATCTGTTACGTGCACATGAACGATTGGAATCAATCTCTGTCAAAAATCTGGTATGATTTATCAAAATGTTGGTTTTAATCATGTTAAATAAAATTTCCGAGAAATATATCACTAGTGACTATAAATAACTGAACGTCAACGTAAATTTATTAACTGTCGATAATAGATATTTTTCTTATTTACGTTTCGACAGGAAAATAAATTCGACATTTATTATTTCAAAGGTAGATTCATATTGTTTTCTGCGAGAGAACGTTATTTTTATTATACAACCACGACTTAATATTTTATGTTAGGGCGTTTAATAGATATGAAGTTGCAATTTTGAAGTTTGCAAGCTTTTGACTGTCAAGTACTGTTGCACTTTAAGTATTTCAACATTCAACCTTATTAATTCTACGATAGAATTATGTTGATCATTTGTTGGATAGTAATGTTTATAGTTCAGGAATATGCACAAAACTCCTAATAATAATAACCAAAATATCTGCAGTGCGATTATAAAATAAACAAATGGATTTGCGAGATATTACCACGTTCGAAATTTGAATAATTTTGTACTTTTTTATATTCATGACATTTCAGTATTTACATTAACATCAAGTTAAACAATATTACATTCCAAAAAAGTTAGTGAAGTGAAAATGTTTTGTATATCAGTTGATCGAGATAATAGTTTTTTACAAAACGCTGAATTTGCATTTTTTATCATTTCCGATATGTTTTAATAATAGATGAAATCAAACTGATTTCGTTATTACAAATTGAGTAATTTTTTATTTTGTGATAAAAAAACGCTGAAATGCATTTTTTCTCTCTTGTTTCTTGTTTCTAATTTATCAATCTGAAAATACATAAAATGTCACAACTGTGAAAGAGTGAAATTTGAATATTGGAATCAATGTTCGGTAATATAAAAAACTGTTATTGCCCTAAAACGAGTTTTTACCACTGATTTCTTCTTATCATAGTAACTGAATAAAATAAAAATTATACAGCTTTTCCCAATTCAAAAAAAAATGTGAAAAATTTGTTGTAAAGATCTGGAGTTTTAAAATAGGCTTTAAATTTTGACAGTCTGAGTCAAAAGCTATCAAAGCCCTTTAACTGAAATAAAATTGTTTCAAATATGTAACTCTGAAAATTTTTGAAATATTTCTATCATATCAGGTTTTGCTTATGATTAAAAAAACAGTGGGATGCGGTATTTGAATGAATTTTCTACTCTGCAAATGAGCTTAGAAATGTCTTTTTTCATAATCCTCTTAATTTGAAAGATCCCTTTTCTATATGATCACTGAATCTGCGCCATTGTGGGATGTGAATTTCCAAAGATGATAAAATCTAATATTCTTTTTGTTTAAACTAATATTTTGAATATCATTCATTTGAAATTTTTTTTGCGTTGTAGTTTTTTGAACTTTTTGTGTTTTTTATGGAAGCTATTTGATACAAAACTCTTTTGTTTATCATCAGATTCTAATTACGAAATGATACAATGAATGTGAAATTTGTTAAATGAATCACTAAATTATACTATTTTTGTTTTCAGTTTTCAGATCAGTATGAACGATAATAATCAACTAGGATTTTTCAAATCTTCCGAAATAAAAGATCCTAAATTTAATTTTAGAATAAAACAGAAAATTTAATTCAAGTTTTCTCACATTGCAAAACCCTGGAATTTGCCACATAATAACCTAATAGCAAAAAGTGATGTCATTTTAAAAACCAATTTTAGATATTATCCACCAAAAACATAAAGCTACAAAATTAGAAACATCAGAATAAATCTTAGCTTTTATTGCTCTTTCTTAAGTCTTCAAATCCTTCATTACAATTTTCCAGTATTCATTCAATTCAATAATATCTAAGTAAAAAACAAACAGTTGAAGAAGATTGGTTGTAACTAAAGAAAAAAAATAAATATATTTTTGGGTTCTTCGTTTTTTGTTAGTCTCGCATGATCAAATAAGATGTCGATCCAAATCGCATTTGTAATCTATTATTTTGTGCATATATGCAACGCATGTTATGGATTTAATCTATACACAAATCCATTTTTTTCGTAGTAAATAGAACGACAGAAAATAAGATGACAAGTATTCACATGTCAGTGCCAGAGGTTAAGCTAGACAAAGTGTAGCTAAACAAAAATTTTTATCACGTGAAACTGATATTTTTTGGATATTTTGTTCACTAATAGGTTTAATTAAATTTTGTATTTCAATTACATTTTTAATCAACTAAATTTTGCTCAAATTAATTTCAGTTGGATAACATAAATCCAAATTATGCCTTCAAAAATGAATAAAAAAATGTGAATGTTCTAATCACACTTATTTTTTTAAAGAAATCGTAACAGCAACAAGCTCTTTTTTCCTTTGTAAGAATCCTTTTGAATCTACTTATAAGTTTGATTTTCAGAATACCTTCGATGAGATTCCGTAACGAAACTGATTCATTTACATTAAAAAAAAACAATTCAAGATTATGTTTTGTTTTTGACAAATTTTCACAATGCTGTTCTATCTTTATAATAAAAAAAGCAGATTACATCTATAAAGAAATAGACAAAGCGGATTTTTTTATAGAATTTATATATTCTCAGATTAACTAGATTAATTTTTTACAATCGCAAATTTAAAATTAACAATCTTGCAAAATTATATTGTTTGAGATAAAACTTGGTTATTATCTAAACAAACTATGTCATACACAATGAAATAAGAGTATTATATCATTTACCAATCGAGTAATGTTAACTATCAATTAAATAAATAAGTTTTTTTGAAGATAGCAGTTGTTAGAATTTATTATCTTCTAATAAAGATTTTGTTTATTCAAAAAAAATTTGGCAGAACTTTTAAAAAAATATTTGAATATAGAGGATTTTATAGCCCAACGAGCGCAAAATATTGAAAAGTGTTGTGTAGCTTCCGATGCTAATATACGCCTGTTTTTCAGGTATTTCCTAACGTTTATCTATGATCTATGACCATTTATGATCTATGATTTAGAGATGAAACTAACCGCAAGAAAGTTCAAATTAGAGAAATGGTCTTAGCTTTAGGGCGGACGAAAGATAAAACAGCTTCCAATAAGTTGAAATCTTTCAATATAATCTACATATTCTGGAAAACACCAACCATTTTATGTTCAAAATTTTCCAAAATGATTGGGGATACTTTTTCAAAGCTTTAATAAAACAATCAAGACTACTGGTACAGTTACAAAATTTTTTTTTTCTGATTTAATAAGCAGCAGTTTATCAGGCACTTTTTTGACTAAATGTAGAGTATAATATTGATTTTTTTTTGTACGATTCCATCATTGGAAATTGCGAGTTTTTCCGCATGAAGACCCGACTAAAACATATTTGATGTGAAAACATTAAAGACAAGTAAACAACCATGAAAATGTTAAGCGTTTGGTGTCATTTAACGAAAGCATATTCCCTCTGAAAAAAAAAACATTCCTAAAGCTATAACGTAAATATATTTGATGATGAAAAATGACCCTTTTATTTCCATTTCTTGGAGTGAATTCAGTGTCGGAAAGAGATACAAACCTAAAACATCTAAATCCACACTCAATAAAATTGATGAAGCTTGAAGCTATGGAAGGAAACAAATCATCTTAATATTCCTAAAAAGTTGCTAATATTTTCTTTTAATTCTCTTCGGATTTATCGTAAAATTATGGTAAAATTCCAGTTCAAATATTTGAATATAAAATCTCCAATTTTCATAAGCAACATATCTGCTTTTAGGAAGAAGCACAAAGTGAAACGTGAGAAAGGATCAGAAAATATAACTCATGAAATAAATGTTGCATGAAACATAAAACGAACACAAAAAATATTTTTGTATGCGAAATGTGACAGATATTAAGGAATCTGTCGACGAACTTTGAATGAATGGCAGTTTACTAATGAGGGAATATGTCGTAAATAACAAAAAACTTGTTATCTTCTTGCATGTTGGCGAGAAAATAGATAAGGTTTGCCAACTTAAATGTAATGTTAGTGGACCCAAACACGGAAAAAAGAAATCAAGGAGACAATAGACAAAGAAAAATAAAAATCATCAACTCTGCGCAAGAATAGAGGTATTGATAAACAAACACGAAAATGAAATAATGGAGCCGAAGTTACGTCAATCATCAGTTCATTGAATTGGTTTTGATTAGTCCCATTCAGTTAAAAATTTTCGAAAATTTATTAGCTGTAGATTAATTTGATCAAGTTCTTTTTTTAATTTGCCTAATAGTTTTTATTGCCTCTCTGGAGTCAAATTCAATTAATTCGCTAATGTAACAGAGATGTAGACTTTTATCGAGAAAATTGATTTATACCTGATATTTGTACCTGTAAATCCGTGTCTGGTTTAAAATTGGAAGCACTAAAAATTAAGCCATGCAATAACAGCATGAAACCTTTAGTAAAGAGGATGAAACTACCAGTTGCGCTTTTACCCTCGACACAGAGAAAATGTCCTCACACGCCGGCGACAAAGGTCGATGAGAGATTTCTGTATTCAGACCCATTTGCCACTTCATCTTCATTAAACAAGTAGAGAAAAAACAATGATAATAACAGCAAAAAAAATTAGAACAAATCAAAATCTTGTTTCTGTTTGCTGTTATTTTTACATCAAACTTACATTATTTGTAGTTTTAAAATAGAAGTAATTTTTTGAAAATTATCGACACAAGAACTCTCCGTAAATTTCAATCTTGCGTAAGTTTCAACTTCGTCGCGTCTTATAGTAAGCACTGGAATCCCGGAATCGGCGAAGCACCGGAGAGCACTGGCCTACTCAGTGTTGGTCCGGGCGTTGTACTCGCGCATGATCTACCTACATCCTCCCGGAGCAACCGGAGTTACCTCTCAACATTCACCAGGAGGTACATGAGTGCATTCTCATGTAATTGCGCAACTGAGTTTGGACACTGGGATTTTTCCTTCCGGATTTAACGGGGGATTTCCGGAGTAAAGTCCGTAAGATTGCAAGGGTTGTCTAATAAGAGCAAGATGAGATAAGTTAACAAATTACTGAAATACTACGACTATTTTGTTTTTTCTATATAAAATGAAATAACTGAAGTCATAAAAAATTTATGATTTACGTAGAAATATAATGGTTTACGATTATTATTATTATATGGAAGTTACAGCATATAATAAATGTAGTTTATGATGAAGATATGAAATAAACAAGAATTAATGAATTTTTTTCTCCCATATTTAGTTTAACATATCTCTTACTGACAATTAGTGTCCAAGTCCAAAGCGTTCTTATTTTTAGCTCTTTGACTCTATTCAAAAGAGCAGCAATAAAAAATGCTCAAAATTTCTTTATTTTTTTACCACATCCAGCCATAGATCAAGAAGACAGCTTTTGCGCTTATCCAAGTTCTGTAGAAATAAACACTTAAATTCCAGAAAGCTGTTAAAACTAAACATCATTTATAATTGCAGATTTTAAAAGAAATTTTAGAACCAAAACAATAGAAATTATGCATCGCATCTTCTTTTTAAGGCTATTTGCATCGTAAAAGTTTCAACTAATTTGCATTCGCAACAGATTATTTTTTGAACTAACGATAAAATGGCTTCTATTCATAAACTTACGTTACAATTTTCAGATTTTTTATTATTTGTAAATTCTACCAAAACTTAATTAATAATGAATTGATTAAGGTAAAAGAATATAACATAAAAAAATTGAATACTGTTTTAATAAAGATGCAGTTTGCAGGGATACCAGCAGTTTTATATGAGCAAAATTCATTGTAGATTTTCCTCTATAAATTATAATTAAACGACTAAAGTATACACTAAGAAAGCAGAATACAACTATTAGATATGCAGGGTGCCCCACGACGACAGGCGCCTATTCATAACTCAAAAAATACTGAAAAATTGGCAGCAAAAATTTTTGAAGATATGGCACAGCCGGTTATACCAATTTTGTCAAAACTCAAAATTTTCAAATGGAAAGTAGACCTCAACTTTTTCATTTTAAATGGAACATTTAATTTTTGAATTCTACGAAGGTTTTTAGCTCTCTTTTATACCAAAAGTTTTTTTTTAAGGTAACTATTCCAAAAATATTTACAATTTTATTTGAAAAATGGCGGATGCACAGTTAAAGGTAATCAGTAATTGTGGCTAAGCGACTATCAATTTCATAATGGTCTTTTGGTATTTTATAACGCAAGTAATGAGATAGTAAACCCAGCTAAAAAATTTAACCGATCTCCTACAGGTGTTAAAAAAATACATTTGAAAACTGACTTGAAAATTTTGTCAAAACTCAAAATTTTCAAATGGGAACTCCTATTTATGTTTTTATAATTACTTAGCTTTAACCTCAAAAATAAAGACATTTTTGTATGAGGTTTCGTATACCATGGTTTTTTAATTATTTAGCAAAAACTAATTTCTACCTAGGAAAATGACATGCCAGTTTTATTTAGAATAGTTCCTTGCCCTGTTGTATTCTAGTTACTTTTACCATCCTGCATTAAATAGTACTTTTTTGTTAGCAAACTGCAAAAAAGTACTAGATATTTAGATATTTTCTATTCCTTTTGTTTTGTATTGTATATGTGTACCCTATGTATTGCCTGTTGTTATTTTTGGTGTAATAAACTTATTATTATTATTATTATTATTATTATTATTATTATTATTATTATTATTATTATTATTATTATTATTATTATTATTATTATTATTATTATTATTCTCGTATTTCTCACTGCCATTTTATCAAATGGCTTATTATTATCCAAATATTTTCCTTATTATGTGTGCCGTTCCGAGTAATGTTGTTTTTTGTATTGATTGTGCGATATGCTTATTCCCTGGTACCATCTTTAACCATTCCCGCAGAATCTTTGATTATCCCTGTTGCACCTACTATGATCGGAATGATTGATGTTTTTAGTCCCCACATTCTCTGTATCTCTATTTGCAGATCTCGGTATTTGAATATTCTTTCTACCTCTATATTTTTTACGGTTTCATCGGATGGTATTGCTACATCTATGATTAAGCAAGTCTTATCTTGTGCGTTTTTGATTATTATATCCGGTTTGTTTGATGTTATTTTTCTGTCTGTTTGTACTTGCGAGTCCCATAAGATTTTTATGTTTTTGTTTTGTTGTACTGGTTTTGGTTTATGGTCATACGATTTTTCTGCAACTTGTATGTTGTAGTGTCTGCACAGGTTGGAATGCAAAGTTGAACAGACGTTATTGTGTCTCTTGATAATTAATAAATAGCCTTAAAAGGGCATCCTGTAACTACATGTTTTACAGCCTCGTCATATTCTTCACAGAGTCTACATTTAGGGTCTGTTTCTTGGTGGAAATTGCTTGATCTTGGGTTGCTACTATCAACGACTCTGTTTCTCCTTTTAAATTACTTTTAGTTAACCACCCAAAAGTTTTTCCTTTATCTATCTCCATCTTTCCCATTTCTCTTTTATATTGTCCGTGTAACGGTTTTTCTTTCCATTTTACTTCTCTTTCTTTGTCTATTTCTTCTCTACACTGCTGTTTAAGTCTTTTTATCTGCTCTGTAGTTTCATCTACTTCCCCTTTCTTTTCATCCTTTTTTTTTGAATAAAGCTTTGTCCACTTCTCTGCTTGTTCTAATATATTCTTTTCTGCCCTTTCTTCTTCCCATTCTTTGACTATTTGGATTAGTTTGTCATTCTTTTTTTGTTTCAGGTAGTTTGCTATATCTATAATTGTTAATTTAAATGCTTTTGAGTTGCTTATTAATTCCCTGCCTTCGTTTTTCGTAGGTACATAAAGTCTGTCTATATCTGCTTTGGGATGATGAAGGTTGTGCAAAGTTAAAAGTTTACGTGTTTTTCCATCTATCTATTGTGATCTATTTCTGCACTTTCCGTAATTCCTAGATATTTGTACAACTGTGTTTGTTCTAGAGTGTAACAATTTTGTCTACAATGACGCAGAAAAAGTTTTCCTTAACTAGGTTTAGAAAACTTTATAGAAAATTGCCTTCATTTTAGAAGCAGATTACAAACATTATAATATCAATAAAGGTGTCCATTTGAAAATTTCGAGTTTTGATGACATTTTCATGTCAATTTTCAAATATATTTTTTGAACATCCTATAGAATATCAGTTTAATTTTTTACTGAGGTTTACTGTTTAAAATTTTGTTATTATATTATAATACTTTAAAATAAATAGCCGTTTAGCGGTAATTACTGATTACTTCTAACTCTGCATCTGTCATTTTTCAATTAAACTTAGAGATATTTTTAAAATGGTTGAATTTTTTTTTATTGGTATAAAAGTGACCTAAAATACGTCGCAGAATTCAAAATATAGAGTGTTCTATTTAAATTAAGAAATTTGAGATCTACTTCCGGTATAAAAGGAAATGTCAAATTTTTGCAAATATATCAGTCAAATAAAGCATGTCAAAAAAATACGTTACCAACTTTCCAGTAATATGCTATCAGTAATTTTTGAGTCGTAGGACATCCTATATAGATTATAATAATAGAAGACATCATAGCATTTTGTTAATAAAATTAAATTGTTTGTTGAAATGAACAGCAATCAAAAAGATGAGAACTATATTCACTATTTCAGAATCATTTCATATCAAGCATGACAACTTATAACCCCAAAATTGTTTAACAACATTTTTTCTACTTTTAAGTAAATAAGAAATCTAAAAATGCCAGTGTTAGTCACATACTCCTAGGGCGTAACTTACTTACGTCCTGTCGTCAATAGAAACACAATTATTTTGATAAAACCAACACGCTTCTCTGAAACAATCTCCTAATCTAATAATCTGCTTACTATAAAGATAAGGAAAAAAAATATTTTCGCAACTTTATTAATGAAATCAATACCTATTGATTGATACCGCACAAATGACTTGCACTGTATATGTAAAACATTTGTTAAAATGTAGTTGTTTTATCGACTATCTCACTCAATTGATTTCGATTAAATTGTTTAAAATACATGAAACGAATTCAAATCCAACAACAAAATTGCTTTAGGGAAATTGAACGGTTGACCATTTTAGTAGCACAAATATAAAAACATGTTTCTTACATAAGTTTAAATCAAGATAAAAAAGATAAAAAAAAAATATAGTTTTAAGTCTTTTCTGAGTAATATTTTTTGATAATAATTCCAATAAATGTAGCTATATTATAGCCTACAATAAATTCATTTGGCTAAGAAGAAGAACAATAAACTTAACCGATTTTTTTGCGGCAAACATATAAAGAACAATAAGATAAATAACTTGCTATTATTTATTGAAAACTGCAAATAAGTACCTACTTCAATACTTTTTAATTTTTTTCTGTTTTTTTTATTTGAGAACAGTTCCAGTTTACATAATCTATTTCTAGAAATACTCCTTAAGTGTATATTCTACGTCTCCGATTTAGATTTTATTCATTCCAACGAGATAATAAATGTTCTTTTTATAATTAGTAATTTTCTTGAAATGTGTGTATTACTGACTTTCTTCAATGTCGTATCAGAACTACAAACAAGGAATATAATTTAAAAATTTGTTTTTTCTCACTAAGCAATTTTAGAAAATTAAAAAATTCTCATGACTATCTCTATAGTCTAATCTACACCATTTTACAATGCTTAGTTAGGACTGAAGATATTCTCAACGCCTGCAAGATTTGCTGATGTTGCTAAATGTTATAGAACTCTGAAAATTCTTTAATTTTTTATTTCTTATTTGTTTATTTCTTTATAATTTGTAAAGTTTATATAATTTTTTTTATCCGATTTTAACTTTCATAAGTCTAATTAAATATGAAAAATATTTTCTTGCGACTGGCTTTCAACCAAATTTTATTTCTGCCATATGCCAATTACAGAACTCGAATATTTATTTACTGTTTTGTAGAAACTATAAAAAGAGTTCACAAAGTTTTCCACTTTAAATCAAAACAACTACATTTAATAATAATTATCCTCAATTAACTTTAATCAAAATTTTAATTAAAACTGTGAATTTAATACAACTTATAGGAAATATCCATTACTTCCCCCATTATCATACTTTTTATTAAACCATACATTTAAGAATTATAAAAATCTCACATTACATATAATCCACTTTTATAGGAGTAATAAAAGACACTAGCAATGTTTACTATTGTTAACAGAAACTTTTATTACAATTGCAAGTTACGCGTTAAGTTCCATTATCAGCTCAAGTGAAAAGAAATCCCAGCTGGACTGCTAATAAAAGGTAAAAAAATTAACATACCATTAATTCCAAACAGTATATTTTCCTCCTACTAGTTAACTCTATTAAACTCAGATAATAATTACAATGAAGTTATCATTCTGATAGGTTTTATGTACTTAAATACCAATTAACAAATATTTAACCATTTTTATAACTCAACCCAGTTAATTCATCGTCAGTTTATAATTTCACAATGAAACTGATAGCACTTCTAGCCTTGAAACCCAGCCATGTCTGAAGAACATCAAGAAGAAGTCGATAAGAACCGTGGGAAATGGGGAAACAGTATCGAATTTCTGATGTCTTGTATCGCCATGAATGTTGGTTTAGGTAACATTTGGAGATTTCCATTCGTAGCTTATGAAAATGGTGGAGGTGCGTTTTTAATACCATACATCTCAGTTTTAATTTTATTGGGACGTCCTATGTACTATTTGGAAATGTGTTTAGGCCAATTTAGTAGTAGAGGAAATGTTGCAATGTTTGAATCAATAGCTCAAGTTCTAAAAGGTTTGTCTTAACTAAAACAAATAATAATTATTTGTTGATATTTTTTTCTAGGTGTTGGTTATGGGCAATTAATTGGGACATTTTCTGTGGCCACATATTATTGTTCTTTAATGGCTTTGACTCTTTACTACTTAATTCATTCTTTTACAAGTGATCTGCCATGGTCTAAATGCGATTCTAGTTGGAAAGATAATGAGTGGGTTAAAAATGTAACTTGCATTCCATCAAAAACAACAAATGTTGGACAAGTTAATGATTCGATAAGTTCAGCTGAAGCTTGGTTTAGAATTGAAGTTTTGAGAGAAAAAACTGATATCTTTGATGGAATTGGTTTTCCAAATTGGGAGTTAACACTTTGTTTATTATGTTCTTGGACTATCACGTTTTGTATTTGCGCTAAAGGTGTTCAGAGTTCAGGGAAAGCATCATACTTCTTAGCTATTTTTCCTTTTGTTATTTTATTTGCTTTGTTAATAAGATCCGTCACCTTGGAAGGCGCTGACGTAGGGATTTTATATTTTGTTAAACCTGACTGGGAGAAACTACTCAGTGCAAAAGTAAAAAACAAAATATTCACAGTTTATGAATTTATTTGAAGCTTTGTAGGTTTGGTATTCAGCTGTCACTCAATGCTTTTTCTCTCTTAACATCGGTTTTGGCTCGGTTACAATGTACGCTTCTTATAATCAATTCCATCATAATGTTTACAGGTTCATAACTAAAATATAAAATATAAAAAAAACAATAATTACTAATTTTCAGAGACGCAATGGTGGTGACAACTCTTGATACTTTCACTTCTTTTCTTGCAGGCTTAATTATTTTCGGTATTTTGGGTAACTTAGCATTTAAAATGAATGTTGAAGTTTCGGATGTTGTTAAATCTGGAGGTACAGGTTTAGCATTTATTTCATATCCAGAAGCAATAGCTAGATTTGAAATGATTCCCTGGGTAAGCTTATATCAATTAATAAGTAAAATAATAATACAAAGTTTTAGCTCTTTGCTATATTGTTTTTCTTTATGTTATTTGTTCTTGGAGTTGGCAGTTTAATAGCTCTGAAAGGTTGTGCTTTTACGGTAATTTTGGATACTTTCCCACACCTCAAGACTTGGCATGTTTCGCTTTGTACAGCTATGATTGGGTTTTTAGTGGGTTTGGTCTATATTACACCTGTGAGTATAATTTTCTCTAATTAAATTTTTCCCATATTTGTATTAACCTAGATTAACAATGCGGATTTTTTACTTCAAGTTTGATCAAGTTTTTGCTTCTAATTACGATTAATGGTGTGATGCTTAATTAAACTAAAAAGTTCCATTCTATACTTGGTCATGGTATGAATATGTAGTTAATACCAGGTCATTCAAGAAGAGTGACCTATTAGAAAACGTGTTATTCAATCGATTTAAAATTTTGCTTGTGACGTTTTCAAATATGATCTATTTAAGTAAAATAATGACAACTTTAATGAGAATTCGGTAATAACTTTGTTATTTAAATGGAACACTATGTATATTATTGCATATTTGGATTTCATGATTGTTGATGTTAGCTTGTGTTTAATAACCACTTAAGGTATCTAAAATTTATAATTTTAGAGTTATTCATATTATTTCAAAAAATGTAACTTGTAGAGATCAAGAAAAATAAAACTGTTCAAAAATCAACTGTTTTCAGTATTCTGAAGGCCAAGAATAACTCTATCAATTACCATAACGCAGCTTTTTTTGTTTTTTATATCAATCACAATAAAGATTTCTGAATTCAATGATATTCAGTTAAAGATAACTTGATTTTTTCAAATGGAACGATATAGCAATTGTTTTACTAACGCATTCAGAATTTGATTCTCTTCCATTTAATATAAAATTTTGCACCTACACCAACAACAATTTTTGAGATATTTGCAAATAATTACATTGACAGTTATCGGTTATCTGAAGTCAGTTGAAATAAAATTTAATTCTTTATGCAATTGTGAAACAATAGCTGTCATTCTATTTGAAAAAAAAAAGTTATCCATGCTTGAATGTTCTGAACTTTAAAAATCAAGATTTTGGCGGAGATTGAAAATAGATGAATATGCAGTTGGGCAATAATTATTGTCATTCTGAAAACAATTACCTTTCAACTCATTCAGTTTTTGTGCAATTCTTATTTTTCTTGATCTCTGTAGATGCTATTTAAAAAAAAAGTGAAGAACATTAAAACTATAAACTTTGAACACCCTAAATGTTGATTAATTCTAAACTAAAAGTTATTAAGGAATCCAAAAATGCAATAATATACAAGTGTTTCATTTAAAATAACAAAGTTTGTACCGACTTCCGGTATAAGCCAAAGTGTAGCAAAGTAGACCTCATTCAAAAAACCCTATATTCAAAATTACAGTTCGATTGAAATATGTGTTCTCCATAACAAATATACCAGTCTTCGTGAATGACCCTGTATAATTTTAGCACTCGGATGATAATCAATTCAATATTAAACTATCAAATCTAATTTGTGGAATGTTGTTAAAATGAAGATATTTTATTTATTTATTTATATACTGTTTATTCAGTAATTATCATACTGACATAAGTAAAAAAACGAATAATTCAATCAAACCAATGTTTTGTATACATAATTGTTATATCAAGTACTAGGGTGTAAGCTATTTTTGATTAGCAATCAATGAGTAGATCTCAAGAAAACTGAGTGTAATTGAGTGCTAAAAAATGCACTTTTTTTACGTGCGTTTCATTTATGTGTATCAACAAAGCTATTATATATAATCCAACAAAAAATAGCTTAGACCCTTGTCCTTAATATAACAATTATGTATACAAAACATTGGCTTGATTGAGTCTTCCGTTTTTCTTAAACTTAGATTGGAAATTGATCAAAACTGCTCTAATTATTTACTGATTGGTTTTGTAAGTTTCGATATCTATTAGCAAAGCAAAATTTACATCCAAGTTTAAAACATCCTCACACCCTGAAGAAAAGTATCTACTTTCGAGTATTTTTTTATTTCATGGAAATATTTGCTTCCGATCGTTCAAAACTTTGACTAAATCGGCGGCATGTTCTCTATATGACATATATATCTAAAGGCTTGCCTTAGATAAGACTTTTTTGTTACTCTACTCAACCTGAAATCTTTGTTATTAGACTAACTAACACATGGTTATTATTTTTTTCATACCCGCTCCTCAAAATTATCATTTTTAAGATTCATTTGCATTCGAATTTTCTTTGGAATTTTAATACCTTTCCATAGAAACACTAAAAAACCAGTGATAAAACAAGAAATGTCAATTTTCCAAAAATTTCTACAGGTACAATATTCACATAAAAAAAAGATAACTATTCGTTTTTTGTATCATTATTGTATTTGATATAATTTTCTTTTTTTTAATTTTTGCACACAATTAGTTATTGTAGACAAAATGTAAGTTTCATGTGATTAGGTATCATTACTTGTAGGAAATAAAGAATTATTAATAATAATAATTTTATTATTAAATATAATTGCGTCAACTTAAAACTCAGTTTTCTCAGAAATTATAAATTGTAACATTCCTTGTCTTTCCCATGGACTCTTCATTTGACCACTGGAAAATTAGCCGAGCTGAGTAAAATTATACATTATAAAACAATAGGTATCCAACTGGGATACCTATTGACATAATTATGTGAATAACTTGAACAGGGAGAATTAGAGCCAACTCTAGTTCATGTTCACATATTTGTAATATGACGTGTAATATGTGTGGGCGCTTTACGAATAATCTTTGAATGTACAGCTCGAGTAGCAGCTCAGTTTCTAGAGAAAATTTTATATTATCTAAATTTACATCCCAACTTGACTTGCGAATATTCTTGTGTTCGTTACAATTTATACATCATTTTAGTTGGCTTAAAAATTAATTAGTCCCCATCTAGTTTGCCGGAAAAATCAGATAAACTATGCCATTTGAAACAGAAAAAAGAAAAACCTCCAAAAATAACAGACAAATGGAATTAATTATTACTATGTGTATTATGACATTTCAGACAAAGATCTTTATTTAGAGATTTATGAATTTATATAGTCGGGTTTTCAGTAACCGAGAGTAGATATGTGTTTGTTAGAAAAATAACAATAAGATTTTTACTTGAGTAAGCTTTCCAAGTCTAGACAGAGACATGTACTGCTCCTGTCAGCAATGTTGTAAATAAATAACAGTAAGTTCTGTCAGAAGTCGTCTCATCTGACTTGAAGTCAAATAAAATCACCTAGGGTGTTTTATTTCGATTAATTCCGATTAGTTCGATATTTGAAAAAGAAATCGTCATCAGATATTAAACTCAGCTTCAATTAAGTATTTAAGTTTTTCTAATGAGAAAACTATAATGAGACATTTATTCCGAATTTTGTCCATTCTTACGTAAATCTGCAAACGCAAGACATGTTGACCTAAAGCATGGAGAACATGCAGATTGCAGCTAAACCCCCTGTTTGAGCCAACATAGTGTTTCTATTCTTTTTTGGAACATGCGGTCAAGAGTTATCATGTAGGAAAATAAATTGTTGTTGACTATTAGCTTCGATAACTTTTCACATCAATTCTTCTCGTTGTCGGTAGAATAGTTTTTAAAAAAGAACAGTCAACCCATACTTCTAATCTAACTTTAACATTTATTAGTTTATCTGTTAATTGAATATTCTTTTAGGCTAGGTAAAAATTTTTTGTATTAAAGTCAAATTAATAGCAAAAGGCAGAGGAAAACTAATTATTATCAACTCAAGAATTCTAAATAATGATACTTGAATACTGCGAATAACCTTAACACCAATTTACACTTTCTATTTAAACATAACTTTAGATTTCCAAAAAATATCAAAACACTTCAATTACTCGTGTGAAGAAGAGAATGAGATTCAGATTTTATTAATTCTCACTTGTAATATCATAAGAGCATCAATTCTTCCTGGAATTTTTTTTTGAGTGCGTTGCAAAATCATTATAGTAAATTAGTACGTTTTTGGAATGCACTAAAAAAATGATCAGAATATAAATTGATGCTCGGATGATATTCGGTAAGAAAAACGTAACGACACAAATATTAAAAAGAGGTAATCCGTTTCTATTCTGCATTTGACTCATCAATATCAATTTGTAACATAGCATAACACCATAAACAGGCACTGAAACATAGTTACAATTGTGTAATTTAATAAGATCTCACAACCTTGACAGCAAAAAAAATCCACTTATTAATTTTAGTTAGGGTAGGTTTGTGTAAAATTGCCCACTTTTTAATAATTTATAAATGAAATATTAATACATGGTATCCCACCACAGCGTAATTCTTCCATAGCGTAATAACAGTGGGAAATATGAAAATTTGTTCTGAACAAAAGATGTTTGAATCTTTCTTGGGGTTGTTTTAAAAATATTTAAAAAAATGACGCACTTTCGGTATACCGGAAATTTACAAGAACTTTGTTATATTGAATGCAACACACTATACATTTATAGATTTTTGGATTTCTTGATTAATTTAAGCATCACTTTATAGTACCATACGTGACACTTTGAGTAAACCATTTTCAAGAAAATCAAGATTTTAAGAAAAAATATGGCTGTGCAGATATTGCCATTATTCTAAATATCTCGATAACAAAAGCATTTACAGAGGTGCGGATTCAGACCTTTATTTTAAACATATCAGACTTCCTTTTTATGGGAGTTTTGAACATGAAGAAGTTCTAACCACGATAACTCAATTTTCTTAAATGGAACGCTATATTTTTTGTGGTACCATCTCATAATACTTAGAATTACGTTTCGATTGATGTAAGGTTGTCTCCACTAACTGACAACAGTTTGAAAAAAAATGTTTTTTGAAATTTGTAAAAAAACTACATCATCACATTAGCTTTGGTGAGTACTAACTATTGACATTTATCAAGATTGCACTAAAAGAAGAGTATAATTGGAGCTTAAATTCTATTTTTTATGAGATAACATCAAGACAAATCAGAACTATGCACAATAAAAGGAGAAACCTAGAGATTCAAATTTTTCCATCTCTGGGAGTTAACTTCCAACCATTAACTTCCGCTGTGATTGCACAGTGTGAATGATAATGTTATGCACAAATCTGTTTATCCATAACTTTGTAATATTGAATGTTTTGCTGATACTTAAACGTCAAGATTTGTGTTTTCTAAACTGGATCTACCTCAAAACAGTATTTTTTTCTATTAGCACAAATCCATTTCAGCCTTTATTCAAAAAATGATGAATAGATAGCTGCTTTTGATATTGTTCTTCTTACAGAAATCTCTCATGAAAGTTTTTCATTTGAGAAAAATTTCGCATAAATTCATAATGTCAGAAAAAAATTTTGTTCAAATTTTCAAAAAACATTTATCATAATTACTAATTACTTTTCATTTAAAGTCTAGTATTTTTTTTAAACATGTTTATATCAATTATAACTATCAAGGCTAACTCGATGTAGATTTTGCAAAATTCAAAAAAATGCATTTTTTCCAAAAACTGTTGGCAGTAAGTGGGTACAACCTGACTTCAATCAAAAGGTAATTTTAAGTTCTATTCGGTTGCACATTGAAAAGTATAGTGTTCCATTAAAAAAAATAGAGTTATTTAGGTTTGAACTTCCTCATGTTTAAGGCTCCCATCAAAAGAGAGCTTATCAAATTTGATAAGATGATCAGGTCTGAGAGATAGACTGTTATGTTTAAAATGAAGGTGTAAAACCGCGCCTCTCTAAATACTTTTGTGTTGGAGATATTTAGAATGATGTCGATCTTTGCACAGACATATTTTTTACTGACATTATGAATTTATGCGAAATTTTTCTTAAATGAGAAACTTCCATGAGAGATTTCTGTAAGAAGAACAATATCAAAAGCAGCCATCTATTCATCATTTTTTGAATAAAGGCTGAAATGGATTTGTGCTAATAACATCATTCACACTGTGCAATCATAGCGGAAGTTAATGGTTGGAAGTTAACTCCCAGAGATGGAAAAATTCGAATCTCTAGGTTTCACCTTTTATTGTGCATAGTTTTGATTTGTCTTGATGTTATCCTATAAAAAATAGAATTTAAGCTCCAATTATACTCTTCTTTTGGTGCAATCTTGATAAATATCAATAGTTAGTAGTCACCAAGGCTAATGTGATGATGTAGATTTTTTACAAATTTTGAAAAAACATTTTTTTCTAAAGTTTTGTCAGTAAGTGGGAACAACCTTACATCAATCGAAACGTAATTTTAAGTATTATGAGATGGTACCATAAAAAATATAGCGTTCCATTTAAGAAAATTGAGTTATCGTGGTTAGAACTTCTTCATGTTCAAAACTCCCATAAAAAGGAAGTCTGATATGTTTAAAACAAAGGTCTGAATCCGCACCTCTGTAAATGCTTTTGTTATCGAGATATGTAAAATAATGGCAATATCTGCACATCCATATTTTTTCTTAAAATCTTGATTTTCTTGAAAATGGTTTACTCAAAGTGTCACGTATGGTACTATAAAGTGATGCTTAAATTAATCAAGAAATCCAAAAATCTATAAATGTATAGTGTGTTGCATTCAATATAACAAAGTTCTTGTAAATTTCCGGTATACCGAAAGTGCGTCATTTTTTTAAATATTTTTAAAACAAACCCAAGAAAGATTCAAACAAGTTTTGTTCAGAACAAATTTTCATATTTCCCACTGTTATTACGCTATGGAAGAATTACGCTGTGATGGGATACCTTGTATAATTATCAATCAAAAATTGTTTCAATTATTATGATTCTTTAGTGATCTGGTAACAATTTACTACACTCTGTTTCAACATAAAACTATTAAACTCCAAGTGAATTATAGAAGAAATCAAAAAGGTAAATGCGCAATTTTATACACGCCAGTGTGTAAGAGTGTGCATTGAAGGTGGATAAAAAAGCGCAACCCTTTATGAAAAATTATTTATAAAAATAACATCTAAATGATATAGAATTCATGTCATTACCAGTATGATATGAATGTCTTTTTTATGGTCGGATGTGAACTAATTTGGCAATAAGTTTCTGAGGCTTTCTAGTTTACATTCTAAAAATAGTGAAATTCTTAAATAAATCCTAGAGATCTTACATTAAAAAAAAACAACTGCTGGAATTATTTTGATATGAAAAGCTAGGGAAAATGCGTAGCTGGTCATACACATCCACAGAATGCGCACTCATCAATAATACACACACCAACAACTCTGAAAAGATAGCAGTACTACTGTTTTCTCTTAGGGAATAATTATACTGTTTTCTCTAATTTTAAAACTGTGATAACAGCAGTAGATAGAACAAATATCTACATACTATTATTCCAGCTGTTTCTGGAATAGTCATCAAATTACTTTGCTGAAAAATAAGAGCGAAATTGGAAAAAAACTTTAAATTTACTTAGATGTTTCAATTCCAATTGTACCGGATTGTTTCTCTAGGAATATTTATCACTTTTGATGATTAACAAGCATAATTAAAATTAACAAAAAACTTCCTCTGGTTTTCGAATTATGATATGTACGCAATCTTACACGGACTTACCCTAAATCAAAATTTCCAAGAATTTTCTTTGTCCTCATAGTTATAATTTGCGAACTAATTTTCCTATCTGTCTTTAATAAGTGTAGTGCGATTTTCATAAGTAATACCAAGAGAGTATGAAATTGTGTGAGATCAAAAACTTTACTTCAATTTCGTACACACAAGTTGTTTTTTTAGCGAAAATACCACTAATGAAAATTGCCGCTTAATCCAAACGCAATTGATCCATTTTGAAAAAATGAGTTAATCTGATTCGTCGAAAAAATGTGAATTGAATTGTCGCTGAAATTTCCATAAATTTTTGAAAAGTAAACTCGATATTTTATTATAAGACCATCGATAACTTAAAAGCAAAGTGGCAAATTATTTATTAAAATCGTCTTCTTTATTTCCATAAGTTTATAAATAAAAACGACTTTTTTTCCAGTCATTAAAGTGACTTGCATACAAAGTTAGGTATTTTATTTATTAGTCTATAAACCTAGCCTATCAATATGTACCACTGACTATAACAAAAACTTTCACTCACTTCTTTTTGTTTTGGATAAACACTTTGTGAAAGTTCTTTTAACTACCATCCAGTAGTTGCATAATTCTTAAGATTTTAATTCATAATAAAAATACAATAATAGATAAATTCTGTTTTAGGGAGGTCAGTTTATTTTCACCATGGTTGATTTCTTTGGAGGTACCTTTATATTCTACGTTTTAACTATAATAGAAGTATTGTCAGTGATGTGGTGGTATGGTAAATATTTTTTTATAGTGTGCGAACTCTTGGAAATTATTTATAATTTAACAGGTTTAGAAAACATTTGCCTTGACATTGAATTCATGTCAAAGAAAAAACCAGGACCGTATTGGAGAATATGCTGGGCTGTTTTAATTCCAATAGTTCTTATCACAGTATTTTTGTATTTTATTGCAACTTTAGAAGAACTTAAATATGAAAACCATCCTTATCCTTTTAACGTTATTGGTATTTTATTTTAATTTTTCTTATTATTTTTTTATTAAAAACTATTCTTTTTAGTATGGGGATGGGTTTTGTTTGGAGTAGGAGTAATGCAGCCTCTTCTTTGGTGGTTGATCCAAATTATCAAAAATTCTCAAAAAGAGTCACTTTCAAAGGTAATACAAAATATCACAATAAAAATGTTAACTTTTAAATCAATAATAATAAAAATAAAACGTAAATGTAAATGTTCAGATATAACTTAAGGATTCTGGTTTTATCCAGTTTCATAACTGCTCTAGCAGTCACTCAAGATGAAATATTGTAAGAATATTTACTGAGGATGATGTCAGAAAATACTCAACTAGTACTAAGCTTAGTAAATATGAAAAGTACATACATAAGCATAAGCACCTTAAAATTTATGCGTTTCTAACAAGATGATAAATAGCTCATAATTCATTTCCTTGAAATATATTCAGTATGCAAGTGACTGCAAAGTCGCATTCAGTTTTCAAACAAAATTATGACTCCAAAATCTGATGCTATTAAATTTAGAAAAAAATACAAAGATCGACGTATATGTAGATGAAATGTAATACTGTAAAGTAGATGCTATTTTTATTGTGAATTTATATCTGGGAAATTTTGCGGTCTTTCCCCAGATAATGTAAAGTGTGATGTAATCTCTTTTAATAATTATAAACAGTCGTCTTTAATTTGACAGATTCCGCTACCGCATCCAATTGGATGTTTACAAATAAACAACAGTTTAAAAAAATTGAAACAAACAAGAAAATAGTAATAAATAAATGTATAATAACTGTAAAAATTTCAACAATTATAGAGTCATTATAAGTAATTGTAGTCGAAACAGGTGTTACTATTTCGCATTTTGCTACTAGATCAAAAAAATTCGTTCATTTCAAATCCTTAAAATTTTTAGAATTTCCAGCTGGAGAAAAAAGTTTTTTGGTAATATTTATTGGGATTTTGAATAGATCGATAAAAAAAAGTATTCTAATAGAATTATATAGCTCCATAATTTTTAACAACAAAAATAGAGATTATTTTTCAATTTTTTATAGCTGTTTCATAGAATTTTGTACTTATTTATTTGTGGTTAAAAAGACCAACAAATACGTCAAACCACAAAAAATGGACAGTCTTGACATTCACACTTGACAAATTTGATAAATTTTTAATATTTTTCTTCAACATTGCATTACGTGTTTGTGAAAGAAAATAAGTTTGATACTCCTATTTACAAATAAAAAAGTTTCAAAATCGTTAATCATTTTTATCTAAATCCTCATCTTTTTTACAAATTTGTTTATTACACCATTTACATTTTTTAAAGACTTGATAAAATGAGACAAGTCTGCACTCTATTTACATACTTTAGAAATGAAAATTGTGTTATTAACAATAATAATAATTCAGATATTTCAATCAATTTTACAAATTTATTAAACCACATCCGACAAATAAATCAATGTTTGATTAGCATGTAGAACTGCCTTAATTTGCATTTTTTGTACCTAAAGTTTTAAAAACAAATTAAAAGAATTATTTGAACAAACAGAAAAATTTCAAATTTAATCAAAAAAAAAAGAAATACAATTTTGTGTTTAACCATATTTAATCTTTATTCTAATCCTTAGACTCACAATCGGATTATTGAATTCCTCTTGAATGCGAACCAATAGAATTGAAGCAAACTTTCATCAGATATTAATACACAGTATTACACTTTTATCTAACTTCTAGGTAATAACTAAATTTTTTTTTAATTAATTTTTAATTATAATTGCAAGTAATCAAAAGTGATAAAAATTTGCTAAACCTTACACCAAAAATCACCACAAAAGCAGTCGAAATTAATCACGTGTCCAAGTGATGAAATCCACACTCAGTAATAAAAAAATACGTCAGACACGTGGATTATAATATATGATTTTTTCCTATTATCTACTATACAAATTTATAGAATTTTCAAGAAATTGTTCCAAATTAAATACGGATAATGCACTATAAGTGAAGTGCTTTACTGTTAACTTCCACATTACTTTTAATAAGATACACTGGGAAGCTTTTTAAATTAAAAATCAATGGATTTTTTTAATGGAAATTAAATGTAAAAGATTCTGTTCTAATCTGGTTGTAATCAATAATATAATATGATCATTAAAATTTAGAAATTCTAAAATATTAACAATAGTTTCTCTAAAATCACAGATTCGACCCACCGTAAGAATTAAAATAATAATTAATTAATTAAATATAATTATGTTTATAACATGCTGTTATCTTATATTAATTATTTTCAATCAACTGATTAATAAAATGAGAAAATTGTACTTTATGAATCTATATTTATTTGCAAAAATTGAAAATATTTGAATAATTTTTTAAAAAGTATCTTCAATGTTTTTCAGTTGACTCTAATCTTCCATTAAATATAATTACTCTCCAATGATAAAAAAAGAATAAAGAAGGTCAGAACGTTTGTAAACCAGAAATGTAAAACGTTATGTTAAAGATAAAACCAGTTTTCAATTTCCAGTAAATTAGTCATAAAAATTTTATGCAAACTGTCAAAATCAATTTATAACAAAATAATTGAATCGAATGCGATTAGAATAGTTTTTTAATGCAAACCACATTCCCAAAACTATATATTGCAGTTTAATCTATAATCTAATCTTCTCTCTAGGCTATTATGAGCACCTTTAAACATGACGGATGGGGCCCAAAAGACGCTGCTGCTTACGATGAATGGATAAAGTTCAAAGCAGACAAGAAGGAAAAATTTACGACTCGAGGAAATTGGTTAAAACAAAAATTGTATCTACTTATAGCCAAGTAGTATATTCTATGTTAAAAATAAATCACATGACTTTACTGCATTTTACCTTCATTTTCTAATAAGTGTAATTAGTCAGGGCTATGTGTATACTGCACAACTAATGGTATTTTTAATTGTATATTCAAGATTTTAGTAGTTTTCAAAGTCATTTCAAAGTATTAGAAGTCTCATACTTTTTACATCAATGTGGTTAGCATTCTTATAACTTTTTTGCATTGCTATACTTTTACTTTTTAAATCTAAACTGTTGCGAAAAATACGGTAGGAAATTTTTAATGGAATTGCAGAGGTATCAAAGTTGATCCTTGAGGCGTGACCACGTTACTTGTTCAATAGGTCATTGAAACCAATTCTAAGTTATTGAAAATGACAATTTAAGAAAACCTTTCCGGAAATGCGGAAGTGTGAGAAAGCAGTTCAAGGTGTGATGAATTATTTACAAAAGTGTAACTGAAGAAAGTGAAATGAAAAATGTGAATTTAAATCTTAAAAAAAAAAATAATAAAGCGCAAAAATGACGCAAAAGCAAGGCTTATTGAAAGAGTTACAATGAAATCGGAAACATATCCCCTCTACTTTTGGCAAAATATCTTCATAATAATTTTACCATAGTGCAAAATACACCTGCTTCAAATTCAGTTGTTACTGATGTATGTCAGATTAAACATCCTCCAGCATGAACGACAATAAGGTAATTTTTTAAATAATTATATACTTGGTTTCCTGCATTCCTTAACTCCATTAAAACATAATTATTTTTTTCAAAAGAAACATCCTTAATTTAAATCCTTTTATTTATTTTTTAAATGCTTTAACTTTCTTGAAATTTAACAAATATTTACTTTTGAATCAAGAAATTTCTAAATTCTGTTAAGTCGATCCTTAACACAAGACGTCGTATTTCCTCTGTTTGTCCAATCAATTTACAATACTCTTAAAGTTTTGAAAGTAAACTTTTTTACTCCTAAACTGCAAATTCCATACATAATGGATTGGACACGGTCGCGAGTTATCAGTAATCATAACAATGGCAAAATTTTGTAATATCTCATTTTTTCTCTTTCTAGCGTGGTGGCTTGGATAATCCAGGATTTGAGTTAGGAAATGATGTCTTGAATAAAACAAACGGTCAAATCGCCAATGAAGCGGTAAGTAATTATCTAATGTCTTTTCCATGAAAAATGTATTTTATTTTAATGTACACAAGGACATGTCGTATTACAACAATAGAATTATATTGCTATAAGGGATTATTTTTTAATTTCATCTACTGTAGTTTGATAAGATTAACTTGTCTGAGGTTTATAAAATCATCTTTTGTAATTTATTTATTACTTTTGTCTTGTCGTGAGAAACATGCTATAAACTATTTACGAAAAAGTCAGAACGGCAATTATTACTTACTTAACATCCGATTGCATCAGAAACAATTTAAGACGACTTAGACGTAATTTTAGCCACTGAAAGATGATAGGTTACTATTATAATTGATTACCTATTACTTAATCTATGAATGGGGCAAATTATTAATTTGTTGCTGTACTTTCTAAAAAACTTTGTATTATTTTTGAATAATTAAAACCGAAAAAAGTTGCTGAAAAAATTAGAGCAATTGGAAGAAAAATAAATAGAGCTAGCCGTACTTTCTGTGTCAGTTGATTTGTGACATACTTACCTAAATTTATTACATTTCAATAAAAAAAACATCATTTATTGTTTCTATGGATTATCACATGTCTAGACTGTGAGTAATAAAATTTAAAATTATTAACATAACGGAAAAATCTGATAAATATGTATTTTTCTACTCCCAAAGACCTTTTATAAAACATTTATGTACTCGGTAATGTTATCATAAAAAAAAAATATTCAACTTCATTCCTCTAACATACGTCTGTGGTGATTAATTGTTGATCAAATTCTAGAAAACAACAAGCTCATTCTTGTTATAAATTCTTTATAAATGACTGAAAAGATTTATAATTTTGTGGTAGCAAAAGGCTATATCAAATCCATAAGAATAAGTTTAAGGCCGCAGCGTGAAGTCTCGAGTTTTGTTCCTGACTTGCTTTGGGGTGTGAGCCCGACACGACAATTATGTACACGAAATAAACAAACTGAACGTCGTTAAAACTATGTAGCCAAGGAAAACTACCCTCCTATGATGAAATAAACATAAACAAGGGATTTTAGTGCGCGTGCGACTTAAAAAGATGACCCGAACTTTATATCACAAACTACAACCTGAAGCATGTCGCGTTTTTTCTTTAATTTGGTCAATAATAATTTTTAAATCTATGACTATGAAGATTTCAATCAAAAATCCTTCATTTTATTATTTCTGCATCTAAGGTAAAAGCACCAGTGATTGACCGTGTTCTTGGAATAATAATTATGTTTTTCAAAACATTGCTGTCACTAATACCCAAAAACCCCATTTGTAAAAAACAATTTCATTTTTATTAATTCTACAAAATTTTTCAATTGCTAAAATTTTTACTAAAGTCTAAGCCGTGAGTATATGAATATACAATGTTTATATTCAACGTTCAAATTTTAGGCGATCAAATATTGGAACATTTTTCTCTTGGACAGAAATTTGCAATAAGCTTGAAATATTAGTTGAAACAGTAACTGAAACAGTTTTTCAAGTTATCCAAAAACAAGTCTACTATAAATTTTTTGAGCTTGAAGTGTTGTTAAAACTGGTAGTTTTATCTTAACCTAAAGTTATCAATTTTTTCATGTTAGCTATTTTGTAATTTTCAAAAGACTAAATGATTAATTTTACTTTGAAGTCATAGGAGCGGTATTTCCATAACTCTGTAACTTTCTCACATTATACAAATATGTAATAAAAAAGTAAACAGTGAAAATTCTCTATCAAGAATTTTGTAAACGAGCTTTATAAGGCAAAAGCTACAAAAACTGAATTATCATATTACAGAGTAAATATCCGGAAGAAAGGGAAAGGGCACAATGGGGCAACGGCATCGAATTTCTCATGTCTTGTGTAGCCATGTCGGTCGGCTTAGGCAACATATGGCGATTTCCATTCACAGCATATGAAAATGGTGGCGGCGCTTTTCTAATTCCTTATATTATAGTACTGACAGTAATAGGAAGACCACTTTACTATATGGAAATGAGTCTTGGTCAATTTTCTAATCGTGGAAATGTCCGTTTTTTCAAATCTTTATCACCATATTTAAAAGGTCAGTCGTAATTAAAAAAAAAAATAAGATTTTTTGTTAATAAATTTTTAGGAGTTGGTTATGGCCAAGTAATTGGATGCATTTGCGTAGCGACTTATTATTGTTCGCTTATGGCTATAACATTATTCTATTTAGTCAATTCTTTCACAAGTGAACTGCCATGGGGAAAATGTCCTGAAGGATGGATCGACGAAGATACTAGTCAAAATAGAACTTGCATTGATGCTTCAGCTGTTGGCAATGTTAATCAAAATAATACTATCAGTTCTTCAGAATTATTTTTCACGTATGCAGTGTACAGTTTTATCTTTAATCAAATTAACTCTTTTTCTCAATAGACAAGAAGTTTTGAAAGAAGTCAGTGACTTGAGTAATGGTATTGGGACACCAGAATGGAGATTAACACTTTGTCTTCTGGTTTCATGGACAGTTACTTTTCTAATTTCGGTGAAAGGTGTTCGAAGTTCAGGAAAAGCTGCATATTTCTTGGCAATTTTCCCTTATGTTATTATGATTGCTTTGTTGATACGTGCAGCGACGTTAGAAGGAGCAGCTGAGGGAATGTATTATTTTATCAAAACAGACTGGAGCAAACTAGCAGAAGCCGACGTAAGTTACCATATTCCCAAATTAGTGATCTTGTGTTTAAAATAAAAACAGGCCTTTATTTAGTCTATTTATATACAAATTTTTTAAATATAAAACTTAAATCGTATTTACACTTCAAATGTCTAAAAATATTATAAAAAAACAACAATTATTCTTTTTTATTAGCACATAACACTTTTAAATCTTTGTTTAACTTTTTTATTCACACAGTATTAGCAGCTCGATAAAATTACTACAATCAACTTTTATGATGTGAATTAAAAATTATATTCAAATTTTTATGGAAAAATTTTGTGCTAAAAAGGTGGAAAGTTGAGATGCTTACAAAGAAGAAAGTGGATTGACTCGTCTTTAGACAGATTCTTTAGATCCAAACGACGTCAAATCTGAATTGTACGTCCAAATGCATGATGTCCACGCGATGTTTGATCCAATATAAACAATCTAATTTGTGTCTCACTGGTTTTCTGCTTTATTCGTAGGTTTGGTATGCAGCTGTAACTCAATGTTTCTTCTCTTTAAACGTAGGATTTGGTTCTATAATAATGTTTTCATCATATAACGATTTTGAACATAATATAAATAGGTTAATACATACACAACTCTTTGTGTTTTTTTTTATTATTTACTAATTTTAGGGATGCTTTAATTGTAACTACTCTGGATACATTCACATCTTTACTCTCCGGAGTGACAATTTTTGGAATTTTAGGAAATTTAGCTTACAATTTAAAAGTAACTCCAGACAAAGTAATAAAATCAGGTGGTGCTGGTTTAGCTTTTATCTCATATCCTGACGCAATAGCAAAAATGGAAGCGGTACCATGGGTACACTATACAATTGTATATAAATATATTTTTTGTAACGGCATTTTTTTCAGCTTTTTGCTATTCTTTTCTTCTTTATGTTATTCATTCTTGGTATTGGCAGTCTTGTAGCTCTCCATGGGGTTGCAAATACAGTTATTCAAGATATTTTTCCCAAGCTGAAAAGTTGGCAAGTTGCTGCTTTTACCGCAACTGGTGGATTCCTAATAGGGCTTATGTATGTCACTCCTGTAAGTTTTTTATTTTTGTTTTTCTAAAAGTAATAATAAATAACTGATTCATAGGGTGGACAGTTTATGCTAAATTTAGTCGACTACTATGGAGGAACATTCATTATATTCATTTTCTCTATACTTGAAATAATTGGCGTAGCTTGGATTTACGGTACCTCTACAACGTAAAATAACTATTGCTATAACTTTATTGTCTTAGGTGTTGAAAACTTCTGTCTAGATATGGAATTTATGTTGAAAAAAAAAGTCAGCGCTTATTGGAGAATCACTTGGGGAATTCTCACTCCAGCTTTCCTTTGTGTAATTTTTATTTACTTCTGTGTAAAATTTGAACGTTTAACTTATGGAGGAAAAGAGTACCCTGATGGGATTTTAGGTACTTGAAAAAATAAACATATCCTAGAAGTTTAAACTCAATGTGATTTTTAGCTTTTGGGTGGGCAATTTTGGTCGTCTCCGTCGGACAGTTTCTATTATGGATAGTTTATTACATATACAAAAATCGAAGCTATGGTTTCCCTGAGGTAAATATAATCAACATAATTCCCGTTTCTTCATAAAGTTTTCCAGGTTATTTATAAAACATTTTCTGACGAAAACTGGGGACCTTCGAATCGGGTTAGATATGAAAGTTGGAAAAAATATAAAGAAGACGCTCTACAAGAACAAAAAAATAAACAAAAAGGATTCTTAAGACGACATATTGATATTCTACTAGGACGAAGTTAAATAAATGATTGTGTAATTAATCAAATCCGCTAAAAATTCTATATGACATAGTTGAACTGCAACTCTTAATCTGTGATATTGAAAAAATATACCTGTTATGGAAGTATTATCAACGCTAATAATACCGCTAGTCATAAAATGTTTAGAGCTATTAGTTGTAAAGATACAAAGTAGTATTATTTGATAAGGATTTAGATAGAAGAATGTCTTGAAACAATATTACAAAGTGAAAGTTGCGATAGGCAACCAACTATACATTTTTAATCTAAACGCTCAATAAAATCATTTGTTGCTCTTACTTTTCGTTATTGACACTTGACTAATCTTTTATTTGTTTTTTTTTTTGTTGAACTATAGTTTGTCGCCGAATACAATTCGTAGTCAACATTCTGCTGGTCATTTTTGCGGTGCTGCTAGTCATGTCTAACGGCGCTTTCAAATATTCGAATTCCATTTTTGAAAGCACTCGTTAATTTGATATTCCTTTGCCTTTAGGTTTTAAAAATAACTCTAACTATACGAGGTCATGGTATAGACATTCTTAACACTTCCTTGCCGAAATTGTGTAGTTATGAATATTTCCGAAGAAATGATTGTTGATAGTTTGCATTTCAATTTAGATAAAGAATAAATACAAAAAATGGCAACATCGATTCATTGTTCAATTGAATAATAAAAAAATATCTTTGCAATGAAAAACTCATTCATAGTTGGCAAAAAGTTTAGGGGTAAATGCTCTGTTAGTTAATTGTCTTAATTAGTCATGAGTTGGATATAGTGCTGAAATGTTAAGTGTAGCGTTGGTGTCTCCAGAGTGAAAAGAAGCTAGGATTTGTCGTCGCGAAAGAATTAAAGTTAGGTCCATTTGCTTTGAAGACTTGTCCTAATGTGACAGAAGCAGAAACCATCAAGGTAGGATTTTATTTTAATCTTGAGGACAATTTCTTGTCAAAGTCTTTATACCTATAAGCCGGTACACTTAAACAAAGTCCAGAGTAATTATAAAATAAATTGTTTTATTTATTGTTACTTTTACTCAATTGTATTACATAATATTCTTTTATAAAATTTGTACAAATTTTAAATATTTTCAATTGCGATTTAAGCGTAAGAAACAGTACATTATTATTGCTACTCCATAACTATCATCTACCAATATCTTCTTCAACAACACCCAGTGCTTCAAGTTCCCTTAGAACTCTTGTTAAATATCCAGGATCTGGATAACTATGGGCACTATTACTTGGCCCAATCTCAGTTTTATGTGGTATATTCCAAGACACTACATCTTCACAACCAGTTGTATTAGACCTACTTATAGTAAAAATCAATTTTCGATGCCATGCTATATTTAAGAGACGCAAAACTTTTTGTCCTTTGGGACTGTCAGGTAAATAAGCCACACGCGGAAAACCTACAGCGTAGTATTCTTTACCAGGATTGGGGTGATCCGGTCCTTGAATTCCAGATTGAATACTATAAAAAACGTAATAAAATTATTATATTCGGATCATCCATCTACTTACTTATAGACAATTTGTATGGTTCTGTAATTCTGATGTCCCGGCAAACGTTTATCAATAATTCCCCATTCCATCACTCCTGGCGGTTGATTTCCGTGTTTTTCTCCATAAACGCACCCGCATATTGCACAATCAATGTGTAAATGCACTCCATTTTCCTGTTGTTCGGTTAAAGCGTAATTCAGGCAATCTAAATGTAAAGCGTGGTTGCACGGTAAAGCAACCACGACAAGTGTTGGTCTTAAGGGTTGTCTGCAGGATGGGCAAGGCTGACGTGGTGCCCATTCGCACGGTTGGGAAATGCGGACAAATTTTGAAATTATTGCACTAGCTGGATCCACTCCTAAGATTTGTAATTCTAAACAAAAGTCAATAGAAAAGTTATTGAACTTACCAACTATCGAAAGTAAATCATGATCGACATTATCCTCTTCACTGCTTGTACTGCAGTGTAATAAATCAGTGGTGGAAACAGTGTTTTGACTTTCCCTACTCTCTTGACTTAAGTAAGTTGAAACTGTGTCTAAGCTTGGACGTCTTCCAGATTTTGTACTACTGCTATCAGCGTCTAATAAAGACTCTTTATGAGTGCGATTTTCTGAGGTTGATAAATGATTATTACTATTTTTATTACCTGTAAATTACTAAATAGTAATGATTTATTTTATGCGTCAGACTTACTGAATATATTTAAATTATTTAATATGGCTCTAGCTAAATTTGTAGTACTGGTTTCATTTCCATTCTTTGGCTTATTGTGTGTTCTTTTTTTATTGGCACTTCGTTTATTATTATCAACTAAGTTTAAAGCTGCACTACTACCTATCGTTTTTCCGTGGTTTGGTTGTGGAGGGATTTTAGCAGCTTTAGAACTGTCAGAACGACGACCTAAAATTTGAATTGATAAAACAAACTTTCATCAATTTTATTAAATAAACGCCAAACCTGTGACGGAAGTGAGTTCTTCTAATTTAACTTTAACTAATGGATAAGGCGCTTGTTTAACCCTTCTCACACTTCTAACATGTCCATTGGTCAACCATCTCTGCGTCAAATTACTAAAGTTAATCAAGTACGGAAAACCGAGATGAGTTTTGCTCATATCAATATTCTGATCTCCCTATAATCAAGATAAATTAATGCGCAATCTTCTAAATTGAAATCACACTAACTCTCGCCCACGCTTCCTCAATTAAACACTGAATGTCCATATCAAAAGGATGCCATTCTGTCCCGTTTTCGGGATCTACACATTCCCATTTTGCGCCTTTGCCTGCTGGGGAAGACGGTGGATAACATTTTCTTCGAACACGAACAACTTCATCTAATAATATCACACTTTAATTGAAAAATTATAATAAAATTAAAGGTGATATACCTGTTTCTTCTTGTACTTGAGTTAATGTACGCAAATTTACGTAAAAATTAAAAAGAGTTGGATCTGCGTCGGATAAAAGGACACGAGTCAATTGCTTTGCATTTGCCCTTTCTAAATGTTGGGTGACAGCAGGGCTATAAGGTTTCCAATAACCAGTTCGAATTTCATATTCCCAGACGACGACAGCGTGTCCAGACATTCTCTATAAGCTCGCAGATGGCATATTCCGAAGAATATGTCGTCTTGAAAGAAGAAACAAAGTGTTAAAAAAAAAACACATTCCTACAAACTTTTATGCTCTCTTTATGTACTTTTAGCCGAAATATTAATATTTAACTAGATTTTTTATTCTTCTACGCTCAAAGAATACACTTTATGTTGTAGATTTGTGTCTTCTAAATTTTTATTTTCCATTTTATTTTTCAGAAGTACGGCGGAACAAAATATTTAAAGAAAAACGTATTGAGGAATTGGAATGGTATTAGATTTTTAAAATACTGAAAACAAATTTTCTAAAAAACTTACATCAAGTGATCAGTACATGTAAAACACTTCATGCCACCGTAAAGTAAACAACAATTTGAAAAAGTTGATAATTACGTTTATTTGAATAAAAACAATGCTAACATTAATTTATTTTAATTGTTTCAATAGAAAAAAATGCCGAACTTTGACCCAGAATGGGAATATTTCCAACAAGCAATCAAGTTTGAACTCACCAGTCAATTAACATAGTGACCTAAGTTTTTCAACTTTTTTTCAACACAACACATCTAAAACTGCACTCAAACACTGAAAAAGTATCATTTTATACACCAGCAATGAAAAATGAGCCAATTTACATTCATAATTTTTCCTTATTAAGTTCAATTATGTTTTGTAAACAAAAAATCTGTGCCTCTTGTTACAACTTGTTAACAAACCACATCCACCACCATTTCATACGTCACACGTCACTGACAGGAACTTGTTAGACAGAATTGCCACCAAACTTTTCATTAAAAAAATACCCGTTTACAAAATTGAAAAATTTTGTATCAGAGAATGTAGATTAGTTCCAAAATTGTTTATTTTATTTATTTTTAATTCAAGAATGCTAAGCGTCCTTGAAGCTGTCAAAACAGCTTGTCAAGTATGTCGAAAATATAACCTTAGATTTTTGCTAGATTTACTTTGGATTATAATGTGAGAATGTCGTAACGATTTATTTTTTGTAATATAATCATAAATTTTAAATTTACAATTTTGCTTAATTTATTATTTTCAGGTTATATAATATAGATATGTAAAAACCGTGGAAAACAAAATGTTTGCTAGACACTTGACAAAAAAACTAGACAAAGTATATACCATCTCTAATTATAGTGTCAGTCGTTGGTCAGCCTTAGAAAAAATTTTTAACACAAAACCTGGTTTAAATTTTGATGTAGTGACACAGAATGTGGTAAGTCTAATCTACTCTATAACTCACGTTGTTATCGTTCAATTTAGGGTCTTTTTGGGGTACCCCACTTAAAATCACCGGAAGGATTTTATAACGTTACAGAAAAATGCATTCAAAAGTCAGAACTTTTAGTTCAAGAAGCTTTGTCACCCACAAGAAACAGAAAAATGGTAGAGATTTTTGATGAGTTATCGGATAGTTTATGTCAAGTTGCCGATTTAGCAGAATTTATAAGATTTGCACATCCGTCATCTGATTACAGTGCAGCAGCGGAGCATACTTCTGTTTCCATAAGTAAATTAGTGGAAAAGTAAGAATTTTTTATATAAAACATGTTTCTAAACAAAAATTTCCAGATTAAACACAAATCTAGAAATTTATAAAGCTTTAAAGTCTGCTGTATACGATAAAGATATACTGCCAACAACTGAAGTCGATAAACTCGTCGGAAAATTATTTCTATTCGATTTTGAACAATGTGGCATCCATTTATCTGAAAGTAAACGCCATAATGTAGTTGAACTTAACAATCAGATTTTATGTGCTGGACAACAGTTTCTTAACGGAATTTCCAATCCGAAAGTTGTTCGAAAAAGTGTTTTGCCTGAAAACGTTCGGGATGTGTAAGCATTTTATCCAGTTTTTTTTTCCATAATTATCTATTTTTTACAGATTTTCTTGTGATGGTGATAAAGTTGTAATTTCTGGGCTTTATGCAGATTCTTCCAATCCGTTAGTTCGCGAAATGGCGTATAAAATCTTTCTTTATCCTGACCAAACTCAAGAAAGTTTATTGAATCTTTTATTGACTTCCAGAGATGAATTAGCAAAAGCTTGCGATTTTAGTTCTTACAGCGAAAGGGCCCTTCGTGGTAGCATTTTAAATAATCCGTCAAACGTAATGGAGTTATTAGAATTAGTGTCTGAAAAAATTCGTTCTAAAGCTTCATCTGATTTTGCTGATATGGCTCATTTAAAAAAACAAGAAACTCCAAATAGTGGTCCTTTAGCTGTCTGGGATGTTCCCTATTTTACTCAAAAAGCAAAACGAGACAGATTTGAAATTTCAACTAAAGAATACTCCCCATACTTTTCTTTAGGAGCGTGTATGGAAGGCTTAAATGTAATATTTACAGCTCTATATGGCATTTCTTTGATAAATTCAGAAATAGCCCCAGGCGAAACGTGGTCAAAGGATGTTTACAAACTTTCTGTAGTTCACGAAACTGAAGGTTTGTTAGGATACATTTATTGCGATTTTTATGAGCGGAATTTCAAACCAAATCAAGATTGTCATTTTACGATTCGTGGTGGTAAAATGTTGCCTGATGGTAGTTATCAATTGCCTGTAGTAGTGCTCATGTTAAATTTTCCATTACCACGATGGTCAAGTCCTACCCTGCTTTCACCTAACATGGTCGATAATCTCTTCCATGAAATGGGTCATGCTATGCATTCCATGTTAGCACGCACTCGATACCAGCATGTTTCTGGTACTAGATGTAGTACTGATTTTGCAGAAGTACCGTCTATTCTAATGGAATATTTTGCTTCGGATCCTCGTGTTATCAAGCTCTTTGCCAAACACTTTCAAACTAAAGAAGCAATACCAGAAAAAATGCTTCAGAAACTATGCGCTTCCAAAAATTTGTTTTCAGCTAGTGAAACTCAACTACAGATTTTTTATGCCGCTTTAGATCAGATTTATCACGGGAAGCATCCACTTGATGGGACAACTACAGATATTTTAGCAGTAACTCAGAATAAATTTTACGGTTTACCGCATGTTCCTAATACGACTTGGCAGCTGAGGTTTAGTCATTTGGTTGGATATGGAGCTAAATATTATTCGTATTTAGTATCAAGAGCTTTAGCTTATCTAATTTGGGAAACTTATTTTAAAGCAGATCCTTTAAGTAGAACACAAGGGGAGAAATATAGAAAAGAATGTTTAGCTTATGGTGGTGGGAAAAATCCATCAGATTTAATCACAGATTATCTGAATGTTGATCCAACTTCAAAGTTATTAGCAAATGCTTTAGACGGAGAAATTGAGGAAAGTCAGAAACAAGTTTTGGAAACACATCGGACTTCAGTGTATTTTAGTGATGTGAATAGAAAGTGATAGAGTCGCTTTTGTTTTATTAGTCTGTACATATTTATCGTTGTTGATTTGTTTCATATTTTAAGAATATTTATTGATGTCTGCAAATTAACGTGCAAGTTACGGAGTAGAGGTTTTTGTGGTTTTAATAAATTGCAATTTTTTTATGAAAATAGTTAGGAATTTTTTTGCAAAGCATCAGTTAATTATTAAACTGATAAATGGCCTGCAAAAGTTGTGTTTTATGTATCTGGAAAAAATAAGGACATTTCTTTCGTGTGAACGGATCTTTAGTTGCTTAATCAATATCAATCGATAAAAGAGCAACCTAATAAGAACCAGAGAATAAGAACTTCCCAAAAAAAAGACAAAACATCAACAATAATACAAATTATGAATTGCGAAATCGATAGAAATTAGATTTTTCTAACAGTACAACACTTATTAATTTGTTTAAAATGTTTTTCCAATCTTCAAATTGACAATTGACACCTTTCATCTGTCAAAATTTACGTTAGTCTATATTCCAAACTGTCATTTTACATTTTGTTGCACAACATTATTTCACCTTTTTTCTTTATAAATACTTAACATTTGTGATATTTGTGCTAGTTATTAATTTTAAGTAAGGAAAAATGAGTTGTCCGTGGGCAAAAATTGAAAAACTGGAACCTATAAACTTGGATGAAATTATGTCAGAAGAGGTTGCTCGAGATCTCCAAGCTAAAGAGAATAAAAAATATGCAGAAATGTTTAAACCTCCATCTAAAAACGAAGAAGAAATACCTCAAGAAGTACTTGATGCAATTGCAAGCAGCGAACATTGTGAATCCGACGAAATGATAGCTCGTATGCTGCAAATGCAATTTGATAAAGAATACGACGAGAATTTGAAAAGAACAGAAGAGAAGTATAATGGAGCATCAAAAGTGTCAATTTCTTTTGAGAATTATCGTAGAGTTCCTCAAAATTTTGGTAAATTGATGTTTTTAGTTTTCAAAAGTTAACTCTCTTTATTTAGATTTTGAAAGCGACTCGGAGGAGGAAGAAATTGTGGATATACGCGACCGTCGTGATTGGGATCGTTTCGACACTCTTCAACGACAGTTTGATTCAATCCCTCCTTGTGGTTATAAAATGGAAAATGGTAGTATGGTAACAAAACACGATGTGACAATGAACGGCCGTAAAAACGCTTGTAAGCTCCTATCTTTTCCACCTAATTTTCAAACAGGCGACGGTGAAAATTTTGATTTGAAATTATCTAACAAAGTCTTCAATACTCTTAAAATGCACTCGAAACACGAAGAAGCAAGACGACAAAAAATCCGCGACAAAAAAGAAGATAGAGCAACACAAGAATTTGGATTGGACGAATATACCAGATTGATTATATACAAAATAATTCAACGCGAAATTCTAGAAAACGTTAACGGAGTTATAAGTATAGGAAAAGAAGCTGTAATTTTGCATGCAGATGCAAATGTTAATTACACAGAAAAGGTTTTACCTGCAGAGTGTGCAATAAAAGTGTTCAAAACAACTCTGTCTGAATTCAAACAGAGAGATAAATACATAAAGGATGATCATAGGTTTAAAGGACGAATGGGGAATCAAACAGCACGCAAAACCGTGCATTTGTGGGCTGAAAAAGAAATGCATAATTTGAATAGATTGAAAAATGCGAAAATACCATGTCCTGAAGTTGTTATTTTGAAAAAGCATGTTTTGGTTATGTCTTTTATAGGCGAAAATAATAGACCTGCACCCAAATTGAAAGATGCTATTATGAAAGAAGCTGACTACATTATTGCTTATGAACAAGTTGTTGAAGCTATGAAAACTATGTTCAATAAAGCTGAATTAATTCATGCGGACTTGTCTGAATATAACATTTTATGGCATAATGGTCATTGCTATTTTATTGATGTGAGTCAATCAGTGTTGCCATCACATGAAAACGCATTCTATTTTCTTATGAGGGATTGCAACAACATTACTAATGTAAGCTGATTTTTATATGAAAATCGATTGAAACTTATTCAGTTATTTCAGTTCTTTATAAAGAAAAAAGTTCCAGAAGTAAGCACACCAGAGGAGTTATTCAAATCAATTACAGGATTCTATTTTGGTGAAAAACAAGCGCTTGCGGAGTTTCAAGAAGCGTTTAAAATGAAACCTCATTTGGTAGACAAACCAGGTGTTGAAAGTTCTTACAGTTTTGATAAAGGTTGGGAAAAATCCAAACAAGAATTGGAAGCTTTGGCTTTAATAGATCCACCATTGGCATAACAGTTGGTTTACTAATTAATAAAAACTATATACATAAACTGCGTTAAAAATTATACCTTAAAACACATTTCGTAGGTTGGTGGTTTTTCGGGTATTTTCATTATATCCAAATCATCACTTTGAAACCAAGAAATTTCTTCTTCTGTTAATTCTTCAATTTTTGAATAAAATTCTTCATTTGGTTTAATTTGTATTGGCTTAGCTAATGTTTGTTGCATTAAATTACCAAAAATATTCTGTGTGTGCTGAAAAGATGGTTTGTTTTGTGTCGCCGCCGAAACTTGAGTATTCCCAAACTGATTTTTCTCTGTATTTACAAAAGTATTTTGATGTACAAATGGGCTACTTGTTGTTTGCGTTCCAAATAAACCACCAGTAGATTGAGGTGCTGAAAATGCCGGTTGCGTTGTTCCAAATGGATTGTTTGCAGTTTGCGATGTTCCAAAAGGACTGGTCGTAGTAGTTTGCGCTGTTCCAAAAGGACTGGTCGTAGTAGTTTGCGCTGTTCCAAAAGGACTGGTCGTAGTAGTTTGCGCTGTTCCAAAAGGACTGGTCGTAGTAGTTTGCGCTGTTCCAAAAGGACTGGTTGTAGTAGTTTGCGCAATTCCAAAAGGACTGGTTGTAGTAGTTGGCGCAATTCCAAAAGGACTGGTTGTAGTAGTTTGCGCAGTTCCAAAAGGACTCGTCGTAGTTTGAACTGTTCCAAAGGGACTAGTTGCCGTAGTTTGCGCTCCAAAAGGACTAGTTGTCGAAGTAGTTCCAAAAGAACCATTTGCAGGTTGAGTGGTACTGAATTGAACATTTGTTGGAGTTCCAAATTGATTAGCACTTTGTTGGAAAATATTCTGTGTTGGAGCTGTGCCAAACAGCGGCTGATTTTGTCCAAAGGGAGAAGTTGCTTGTGCAAACGTTGATTGTTGAGTTGCACCCCCAAAAATAGAATTACTGCCACCAAAAAGTGGAGTATTTGTTGGTTGTGTGCCAAAGATAGATTTAGCTTGATCAGTTTGTTGTTGACTTCCAAAAAGTGACTTATTTTGATTATTAGTCTGTCCTCCAAATATAGATGATGAATTTGTATTACCAAAAAGAGAAGTTGAATTTGCCGCTCCTCCAAAAATACTTTTTTGAGGTGTACTAGTGTTGGCAAAAATGTTTTGATTAGGAGCTACTGATCCAAAAATGTTTTGGTTTGGAGTTGTTGAACCAAAAACTGTATTTTGTGTGGGTTTTGCACCAAACACTGAATTTGTTGTGGTTCCACCAAAAGGTGTTTGATTACTATTAGTAGCATTTGACGAAGGTGTTTCATAAAGAGTTTTTAACATAGCAACAGCATCAGGAGATGGATTTTGTAAAGCTTTAATTTTCATCACTGCTTGTTGCAACATCATTTGTAAATTTTGTTTGTACTGATCAAGAGTTCCGTTTTTCATAGATTCATAATAAAGACATCTGATCTCTTCCATGCTATGATCTTCAAAGCCAGGAAAAGGGGGCTTATCTCTAAAAGGTGCATATGATGACAAAAGCCATTGTCCACCTTTTTCTGCTACAGTCATGTCGTTGACTACAGCTTTGACTAAAGTATTTGTATCTATGCTTGCATTCGTTTGCGGCTTAGTGTTATAGTTTTGTAAAAGAATAGATGGATTTGTATAAGTATGATCTAAAAACAAAACTGTAAAATATGTTTTTAGTTTACAAACCTAACCTGTATTAAGTTGATGTTCAAACTTGCAGTTAGCACCAAATTTACAAGTTCCCTGTAGAAAAAATTTGCATATCACCATTTTTGTTTATTCTTATTTAATTTTTTACATACAAATGAAAACAATATAACAAAATAATCACATCTTTGACATTCAATTTGACAGATTACAAGTCGCCACTATCAAATGCGTGTGTAATCGGCGCCAAATTCAAATAAACTAATATTTCAAAATATGCTCTTCCCTCAATTTATAATTCATAGATCAAATACTCTACAGCGTTGCTTGTTTTTTAGTAAAACAAAAAATCAATATTTTATTGTTTATTTGCAGCGAAATCGTCGTTACGACAAATCAAGGTACATAAGAGTGTTACGTAACTTATATACAGAGAACACTTAAATAATAGGTACTTAAATGAGAAAGCTTCGAAATAAAGAACTATATAATAATAATTTGTAGCATATTACACATTAAGTGTAGCAAAAACGCTCAATTTCCGTTTTTGCACAAACAGTTTTATCACTTTAAGATCATCCTAAGAAGGCCATCGAGCTGTTTGGTTAGAATACATTACCAAACTATTACATCTATTACAATTGTTAAGATGAAGAACATATGTATTCTATATACACTACAAAACTTAAAATATTGGGTGTACTAGAATTTTATTAATACATATTGCAGATGTACAAACTTAAAAAAAAAATGAACATGTGAGTAATATAGAATCTACAATATTAACAATATCCTCAGGAAACTCTGATCTTACAATCTAATAAATACTTTGTTATGTACACTTAGTAAATAATTTAATTTCTGAAACAGAATTTTTGGGGAATGTTAACTTTGGTATCATTTTGTTGGTAAAGTTGTATTATAACTATACAGAAAAATATTAATAAATATCTAAAAAAAAAACAAAAAATTCTCCAAAAAAAAACCAACACCCTTAATGAGTAATTTCGTTGTTTATTAGAGTATTTTACAACAAAAACAAAAACGAAAATCCCCAGTTACTCAAAAAGGGTAATCAAGAGAAGAAAATAAAAAGAAGATTTTCAGATATCACAAGGCAGTGAAGAGAAATACGTATCTGATTGTGTGATGATGATGCAATTCCCATGCATGTGTATATGTGCAAACATCTAATTGACACCGTTAAATTTTGTTTACATATTACCTATGTAATTCGAACCGAAAGATAAAAGTAATCGATTATTTTAAATATTAAAATAACAATTACTCAAAATAACAGAAAAGAAAATGTAACAAAATAATTAAACTTAAACCGGAGATCTGTCGCCACTTGGACTGTAATCCTTCAATAATTCCCGCAAACGGATGATTTCCTTTTTGGCGGCATCCAAATCACTTTGCAAACTCAACTCCTTCTCTCTCAACCTCTTAATATCTCTCTGACAACTCTGGAAATAAACCAAGCATTATATATCATTATCCTTTTATTTTATAAGTAATTGCGTACCACATTCTGTTTTAAAAGATCCAATTTATCACACTTGAGTTTCGCAACTTCTTGAGCCAGTATTTCGGTACTAGGACCCGTTGTACTTATAGGTCGGTCCTGGCAAACGCTGCACGCCTTTGCAGCTGTTTCCGCACTCGACATGCTTTCTAATCCTGTATCGCTATCAATGTATCCGCCGGCCAAATGCTCCTCCAAATCTTCACTAGTCAAAGACGAATCATCACTGGCTTCAGAAAGAGCCGGATGTGTGTGAGCATGAGCTGTCAAATCCGGAGATGAGGCTGTCGAAGAATTGGCGCTTTTCTTTCCGTTTGAAACGATAGAACTTTTCGATAGAGATCTTCCGCTCTAAAAAATAAAAAAAAAACATTTTATTCAATATTTAGCGAAGCATTAAACCAGATAAATGTTTACAAATATTACTTGCAATAAAAAGAAACATATAATAGTCAAATCTTACCGAAGGCGTCGACTCGGAAATGGTCGGCTGACTCGACTTCTTTGACAACCGATCGTGTCCATTAGCATTAGATAAATTGTTGTCAACACTTTGACTTGATTTAACTCTGGCGCTCCACGCCTTTTTGACTGTATCAATAAATCTAGATCCAGGTCCAGAATCACTTTTCGGAGTTCCGGGTACAATCGTAGCACTACCACCTAAAAATTCGTTGGTTTTTTCTTTCAACTCCTCAGTTAAACTTTGAAGAAGTGACGTTCGAGTTCTTAGTTCCAGTTTTGCGAATTTTTCAGCTTTATAACATGCATTTTCGGCATTAATCAATTTCGTTAACAGAAACTCTTTGAATTCAGGACCGTGACGAAAAACAGCAGGCGTCGGAAGCGTCGGACCGAAGAATGGGACGTCATCACGTGCCGTTACACTCACCTTGTACCTGGAAACAAATTACAAAAAATTTATTAAAAATTAATCAAAAACGATTATCCAATAACTAAATATAACAGAAATGTCAATGTCAGCTCTGAGTCGATTAAAATGAATAAAACAGACGTAGGAAGATAATAACAATAATGGGATTCTAAGAACCCACAACTATTGTTTCTGTATTTTATAAACTTATATAAAAATAAAATCTCAGCAGTATATTGTTGATAAAACTCAATAGTTATTTTCCATTTTTGATAACGACCGTTAGAAAACGTACGGAACTAATAACTCACAGAATCTAAGAAAAAATTAATTTGCTTTGAAAATTGAAAATTTGCATATAAGTATTACCTCTTTAAAATAATGAATCATAAAAAAATATGAAGTAATACATTACATCATTACAACAGTAAAAAAAGTCGTCAACCCAATTTTCTTGTTAATGTTAACGGAATCATGAGTTGATTAGACCGGTGATTTAATAGCCATAAAATTACAAAACCGCCGTTGCAACTGATTTCTGTCTTTCAAATTAATCGTCCACCTCTTGAAAAAACAATACCAAAATAAGACTTATTGGAAATAACCAATTAACACACGAACGAAAGTTGTTATCTGATTGCACTTAGCATTGTAGGTTTTTAAATAAAACAGGAAACTTTTATTAGAAACTTACAAGCATAAATTCTTTTGAAGTTTCAAATTCAATATCAAATAGATTAATGAGAATATTTTCTTCTACAGTTTGCGATAGTTTAATTTTTAAACAATTTATTATGTAATATCGTTTACTAAATGGTTGAAGTTACTATAAGCGGATGCTCCAAATATAAAGCGGCAGTAAAGTAATGAGGAATGAGACTTTATCTTCTACTTTGTAAGGAACTCGTCGTAAAGAGAATTGCAACTATTAGGTTTATTCAGAAAAAGTTTTGTCCTTAACGATGTTCATTTGACGGTACTTAATTTAGTACTTCTTCAAACTTATTTAATTAAAGTTCAGCAAATTATCACTGTGATAATAGTATAGAATAAAATGTCTCATTTTCAACAATTTTAACAAGAGCTCACTATTAAGTAGCAAAATTGTAATAATAAGTTAAAACTGTTTGATTTGCTATAAAGTTGCTTTGATACAGTATAGGCCACATTGCAAATTAATTAAACCGCTGACAAGTCAACTTTTGCTTTATAAATTAATTAACATTTCATTTCTCTGAATTTCTAATTGAAGATAAATATTAAAAAAAGCAAGTTTCACAAGAAAAAGAAAATTACTTCTTATCATAAAAGACTTTCAAATAAATCACTTGTTATAATTAATGAAGTTGACATTTTGACAAATTAGTATTAATATTATCAGAGCTTAACACTGTCACCACAGCCTCAAAGAGTTCATTGACTTCACTCAATTATTTTACAACAAAGACAATATCCATAAAACACAGAGAACGAAAATTTTACGGAAATTGTTAATTCAGACTAAAATTTAATTTTTATACCTTCCGTTAACAAACGGAGGAAGCTTTCTTGACGTAAATTTCCCGTTAACAATTATCCAAAGAATAAAAATTTGCTTTGTTTCAATAATGATAAAATCGTTGGTAATGGTTTTATTTCCCACACTGTCATTCAACCGTATTACATACGATTCCAATTAATGAAAAAATCTTAAATTACATTCGAGGTCATGATGTGAAGAGTTTCTTCAAGTTCTCTCATTAGAAATACGAGAAAACGAACAATGACTAACATTACCGTTACTCATAAAGTCATAAACATACCCCACCTGCCATGAAGGCATGAATCATTCTTCTTCATCCACCCTCGAAAAAAACCAGTAAACTATTGTAATAAATAATTCACACTACTAATGTCGATTTAAAATTCCGGTTTTCCGGGAATAATAAAAACTAAAGAAATTTGCATAAAAACCATGAAGTTATTCGGAGCTAACGAATCAACGTAGAAAGGGGAAAATGCAAATGCGAAGAGAAAAACGCTCAATTACACCTGTAAATTTGATTTGGATCTAGTGTATAAAATAGACACCTGTCATGGTAACGTTCCACGAACAATAATCCAGTTACACTTTTTGTGTTGAATGTAAATTGGAGTAAATGTAGACTTTTGGCAAATAGTCGCAAGTGCGTCATTCGTTTTTCCAATTAAGAATTAATTAACAAACTTCAAAATATTTAAAACGTCTGTCTAGGGTAATTTCTTTTAACTGCATCATGCATCTTTGCACGATTTGCATTTGCACTTATCGATCCTTTAGCATCGGCATGCAAGTTAACATGGCCTGGAATACACATAATGAGCCTTGTACTCCAGCTTAGGCGAAAATTAACTTTAGCTACCACCACACAAATTACGTCGCAAACTTTAACAATATCAACAAAGACGGCACACGATCAATAACACCAAAAAATTTTCAATATCAATTGTTTGTAACATGAGTTGTTTAGGGATATATAAGAATATAAGGATCTTGTTTGGAAGACTTTGGCTTTAAATAGTTACCGCTTACCTCTTGTTAGGCGTATTAGCGTCAACAACTTGGACCACAATGAAAGCGTGCAAGAAATGCGATGCAATCATGTCTGGTGAAAAAGGCGTATTCTCCTCTTGAAACACAATCGCAACGATATCATTCCCTATATGCCTCTTCCTTTGCAACTGCTGTGGATCGCTCTCCGTATACGGCAATAATGTCGAAACGTGAAACATGATCTCCCTATCTTTGAAAACTTCGTAAACTGCTTGATCGCCAGTATATCCATTTTGTATATCCAATCCACCTCTATATCCTTTATGATCTTTCAATTGTATCCTTTGTCCTAATAATGACAGAAAATCATCGAATGCAGGACTTGTTACGTTGTTACAAAATAGTTCCTCTTCGGTGGTTTGACCGAACTTTTGGTATAGAACACCGAACTTGAAATTTGTCACCAAAACGTGTTCATCGTAGTTAGCGATCAATTGAGAAGCTTTCGGGTGTAAAACCGGAACAAAGTTGTCGATGTTTAGTTGTTCGTTAAGTAGTTTAGCCATACGTGCTGGATTAGGAGTATCACCTAGACAAGATGATGGAACTATTTCGTGCATTGTACCAATACGCATTCGTAAAAGAATTCTAGTATGATCTTGATTTGCCACATTTTCGGTTTTTATTGAAAGAAGAACGGGGCCGAGGTTATCATCGTTGCCGATGAGGGAAGTATGCTCCTGAAAAAAAAAATCGAATTATGTTAAATTGGTAGAAATTTATGAAATGCATTACAATTTTGTAAGTACAGAATAAATGGAAAAATTTTGAAATACCGTACCTATTTTGCCGTGATAAGTAAAACATGAATAAAAATATTCCGTCATTAGAACGGTACTAAATAAGATTGACTATATATTTAGAATCCTGAAGAAAGCTTCTATTTTGCAAATTAACGTACAATAAGTAGAATTACGGTAAATGTAAGTTTAATTTGAGGTTGTCATCGCATCTAGTATGTAAAAAACTGTATTTACCACTCAGATATCTGTCAACATCTGACTAAGTTAATCATGAACAGATTTCAGATGAAAACGAGTAAATATGAGCCATATAATTAATCTTGGTGATAGCTACATATATAAAAAAAACACAATTCATGATAAATTCTCATAATCGAAATTTTAATTAGATTACACTTTTATGATTGGATGAAGTATGACTAATTCGTAAAAGATAAGCTAAATCAAATACTTAATAAACTTAATATAAAATATTTCCTTCAATGTTATTTTTAAATGAACAAATCATGGTCAGATTAAGAAAAAATTACACAAAAAAGAAATGATTCAAACAATTTAATTCTATTACTTAATTGAACCGAGTTCCACACATAATTAGAGGAAGAAGTAAGTAGGTTAATGTCAATATATAATTTAAAGTTCTTTAACAACACATCTGCTATTTATGTATATGTTGCTTAGCGTAAATTGGTTCATTATCGTAACAAAGATAAATATAAAATTCCACATTTACTTATCTATGGCCCATTCATAAATAGCTAAAGTGTTGAACTTAAACTTCTATTTTCATCATGTGCAAATGAGCGATTTATCAACAAAGATGACATCATCAAATTGTACTTGATAAAAACATTCAGTGTCAACGAACATTAAGTCAATATTTGCTTATATCATTTAGAACGCAAAGATATATTTTTTTTGATGACAATACGAAGTTAAGTACAATGAATGAAAAATTGCAAGGGTGTAAAATTATTTTTAGGATTTTTCGTTTCTACCAACGTTTATTTTTAAATTCTTGTTAAAAATCCGATTTGGTATTCTGACCCGAATTTACAAATTTAGTTTCCCCCAGTGCCTTTCATTAATTTATTACACATGTGTGACTGAGATCGATTTTTATGCACGCACAAAAATAGTATTAGTTCAAGATTTAAGATATTGCTAATTATTCTTGTATTTTTTATTTAACATTATCGATCTTTAATCTACCCATTTGTTACCATCAAACCGCCACTTTTCTGTCCGCCTCTACCGTGGGTGTCGTCGAGTCAAAGGAGGGCACGGCTCCATATAACAACTCTAGGAATTTTTTCTATTATTATTTCTTCAATGAGACTTTCACACCCACGCCCCGTTCTTATTTCAAACACGTTATTATTGTCGAGCTCTATTGTTGTTAGAATTACGATGAACAATGAAAGAGGCCGCGCTTAAACGTGCGCCACACATACGACCAACCACAAAATTAATAATTAGGAAGTTCAATGCATAGACTACCTTTTCCATAAGAGTATCTAAAAGACCATCACACAGTAAGGTGCTTATTGAGGGAAAGCTGACTTTACTTTCTTTCATTCCAAATAGATTGTGTTAGCAAAATTCTAATACAACTTTCACAAAAGCCGTACGTTTTGAAAAATTTAATTTTCAAGCAAATTTACTAAACAACATTCATCATTTACTGACATTTCAGTACAACTTTCACTTAATTTTGAAATGAGATTTTTCAAAATTGCCACATTCGCATAAATATTCCACTTCATCAAATAGACTAATCTGAATTTTAATTTTTTTTTTCTGTGAATGAATTGGTCACACAAAAATCACAATGCTCGATAAAGTGAAAATAAGCATTTTATAGTTATGATTGATACAATGATAATAATTAATGATAATCAAAACTAAATATATCATTTCATTGATTAAAAAGTTTGAAACCAATTTTTATTTAATTTATTTCAGAATTTAATTAATAGGAAATGAAAGTGCCGAATTTGAATATTGTATGAAGATTTAAATAACAGAAAAATATTCTGTCAAGGTTGATGTACTACAATAATTGAACAATTATTTTGCACCTTCAATAAAAAATCAATGCGAGCATGGCGTAGCAAATGCTTTCATTAAAATTCTAGTTGATCAAAACCAGTGCAACGCAAACATATTATAAACAAAGTTGGATAACAGAACTGTTTATTTATCCTCATGTAGATCATTACAATGAAAAAATAAATGAGTAGTTTTCTTGTTAATTTTTTTTTTTAAACACATTTTTAAACATTTTTAACAAGTCTAATAATAATAAACATTTTATTTCCAATTACATCATCGTTACGATTCATCAGCAACTTTCTAAAAAAGGGTCACAAATTATGATAATGAACCATTACATAGTAAATCCGAAACGACAATATTTAACTATTGTAATATTAATTTTTTATTTTCGGTGACTCCTTTCTCCTTTACGTAACAAAAGAAAAAATCCAAAATTTCTTAACAGCTGAAGAGAATGATAGAGTGAGTTAACGATAGCTTTAAAGCAGCTCATTAAGAGACGAGAAAAACTCACATACATGCCGGAAACGGAAACGATCGTATCACAACTCAACCACGAAGACGATAACGATTCGATCAAGTTTAAGGGCAAAAAGCGTAATGCTGAACTCTGCGAAAATGGGGAACTAAACGGAGGATATGATAATAAAAAAAAAAAAGCTTGAATGTCAATTCGTAATTTTCCTTATAAATAAATTTGCAATGGAAGTGAGCATTTATATTAATTATTGCATCAATTTGTTTTATTCATGATTGGTTGAAACAAAGAATTAGTTTCATTGTGCGAACGATTGCTTGAGATCTGAGTTTGTGCACAGTTAGACAAGAGGTTTGTTTGCTAAGCTTTACCATTAATCAGTCAATCGCTTTCAATTACCCAAAGAAAACAGTGAATTGTCGACTCAAGTCATCTTCACACTTTGTTAGAAATATTCGCTTTTCTTGATGGAAGTATCAACGTCCGGTCAAGTGAAGAAAATGGAAAAAAAGTGTCAAAACCAAGCATTGTTCATTGTGAGAATGTGAATCTTCACACGGTTAAACCTCAATTGCGTACAAATTTTGAATTAATTACGTTTCGGTCTGTTGCTGACACTCTTGTATTTACATATTAAACAAGATGAGGAAAGAGAATTATTGTTGTTTCTTATGATGATTGTATGGCAGTTATGGCGCCGCGATGTTGTCTTAGCGGCGGCAATGCCACCCACAACACTCTGTTGTGTTGCATCTTCCTACGACTCCGTCGACGAGCTTATCTTTAAAAATCTCTACAACCAAGCCCATCGATGTAGTTCAAGCAAAATGGCGCTTGAAAAACCAAACGCCTGCTAATAATTTATCGTACGCGTTTAGCGAAACGAATCTGATAATGTCTATGATGTTGTTTTGTACTATTTTGTCGAAGATCTTGAAAACTGGCGGCGGTTCTTTCTGCTTTGTCTTGCGTAAGTGGAGCGAGTGATTGTTCTGAGATTGAAACGTGCGACAGCAACAAGCACATGGCCTCGATGTGACGCAACTTTTTTTTTAACTTTTTCGGTTTGGGCGATTTTATGGTACTGAAATTCGTTAGTGGCTTTGTCGGTAAGGAAACCGGGATTTGACCCTGGTTCCTACTGCGACTGTGTGTGGCTCGATTGCCAAATGTTGGCCAAATGAAAGACAAAAGAATTTTTTCAAAAAGACTTACAGCTGTCAGATACACACTTTACAAAAGGCCAAAACAAACTCACTAACTTAAAAGGTAATTCAATCTAACATTATTATTCTAAATAAATTAAAGGCATCAGTCGTACAGAACATAACTGTGAGCTATTTTAGCTGTAAATTAATCATACCCGTGTAAAGTTCATTGCTGGTTGTCTTTTACTAGACACTGAATTGTAACTAAATTCTCTCTATGTTATCTACCTTTTCTCTATTTCATTCCCATTCACAACGCTCCCTCTTAAAATTCATCCGTCGTACTTTTGGATAAAAAAAAACCTTACATTCTAACCAAACCCTCTTACTACTTTATTTCAACCGTTCGTTCCTTTGCAAACCAAATAATAAATTTGTTCCCTGAAGGCACTATTACAATTTCCATTTATAAACAAACAACCTACACTTTCATCATCAAGAGACCAAAAGTAGAATACATAAAAAAAAAATCTTAACTTACTCTGCCAACGTAGAACCTCCTATAACATTTTCCTGTATCGTCAGTTTCAATTTTTGCTCTCCACGTTTGATGTGATAAAATTGGAACGCCTCTATGATCGAAGGACACCTCGTGATCGGTACCATCGATCCAATAACCTTTTTCCGGAGCAACTATCATGGGGTACGGCGTCGGTCCGGAAAGAGTTTCTTGTAATAAACGTCTGGATTGTGTCGCCTGTTGCGGTGACGCTGGAGGGGTATTATGCTGTGAAGGAGTACAACCGCCTATTGGCGAAATTTTCACATTGTTGTTGGTAGAAAGGCGACATTCGTCACGCGGGTCTGAGCCTGGAACGCTATGTTGTCTCTGCGCCAGAGGCGGCTGAAAAAAGAAGATAATGTTAAAAAAACATACAAATATCGAGATTTTAATATAAAATCCTGTTGTTTTCTAATTAATTATAACAAGCGAGTGAATAGTGCAGAAACTATAAATATGTTGCCATAATAGATAATTTAAACTAACGGTTTATACAACTCAGTAATGCAGCGTACTATTAATATTACTTAATTCAATGAATTCGATATTACTCTGTTTACGGGTTTCAATCAATTTACACACAAATTTGTGAAACTTTCAGTTTGAACAACTTGATAATACTAAACTGAAAATGTTTCAGTTTTTTGCGTATTTCTGTTATAACTGGTAACAATTTTTGCATTCTAAAACATGTGTTTGAGATTAACTAAATAAATTTGAATCATTTGCAATATTTATTTCTACTTTCGCAATTACGTTTTTATGTACAGTATTTATTTAACACCGCCTAATAATTTACATGTAAATACAGTATTAAGAAATAAAAAACAACAAAAGAATAATTGAAATATGACTTCAGCAACAGAAGTTGTTATTTGGCTTATGTTTATCATGAAATATTTCAAATCCCAAGTGAGTTACTGTTCTAGACATTGTCTCCAAGTTTGAAAGACCTACTTCCGTTTTTTATGATTAAAAGGTGTATGCTAATAATAATAATTTGTGTATTGTATGAATAAACTTAATTCTTTAATGCTGTCCAAATAAAGTATTACATTAAATTTCTAGATTAATTAAATAACTCCAGATAATTTTTTTTAGTATCAACTCTAATTAAATTTAATAGAATCAACAGTGTGAAAATATAACACAAAATTTCAACATCATAAAATTGAAATATGCCATCTATTTGTTTGGAAACATTAACCATATGACCATAGCTTTGCTATCCCCATAAATAAAATCCTTTACAACAAACTCTAATTATTAGATTTCAGCATACGCTGTTTCAAATACATTCGTATAAAACAAAGCATAAAAACAATCTAAAAAAAAAAGTATGTAAAAAAAGATTAATTCGTAAATTTAATGTTTAGTAGTTCAAAGGAATAACAATTCAGTTTTGAAGAAACAATTTTATGTTGCTAATTAAAGTATGATTCATCAAAGCTATAAAATTGGAATATTACCATAAACAGTCTATCAAAAATCACCATACCCAAATTTAACCCTGTATAAATCAGGCTATAACCATTATCGCGAGTCGTTAGACCTTGACCGATCGATTCCTCGGCCGTCTGTACGACTCCTGATAAGAAACAAAACCCATCAATCAGTCAACTTGCGTTAAAACTATCCCATCCATTGATTACTTATTGGTTCTTCGATCTTATATTTTACATATACCACGCAACCGATCGATTAAAATAATAAGAATCTGATAAATTATTTAAGGAAAAACAACTTTCTTCCAGTGGATCATAAAGATGGCCGAATGACTTACTTCTTTGATCAATATTCATACGACATAACTGTGAAACCTACTTCCCAGTTTCTAATTCCGACAAAACAAGAGAGGAGGTTGTTGCGAGAGATGCTCCATTGTTTGGCAAGTGGGACGAAAACTTTCTATGGTACGTCGAAGATTTAATTTAATTAAAATTTTCAGAAAATATGTTTTATATGAAAAGGGAAGCACTGCGTCCAGGGATATTATAATAAATGGTCGGTCATGATCAACATGCAAAATATTGATCAAAATAGATGATGTAATTTTGCCCATCTGTGGCATGGGAATTAATTATATACCTGTTAGCACCTGTTATGCAACTTTTTTTGTTATTTTTAACGAAGGAAAAAAATTTGCAAAAGTACTGTTTGTTCTTTTATGAAATCCACTCATTAGTGTAATGTTCATTTACACATGTCATTAAAAAATCTCATTACTTTTAATTTATTGGAATGAAATTTTTGATTAAATTTCTTTCAAGTTTTCTTATACTTCTTCACAGTTAATTAGTTACGTTATAACTTACACAGTTTCTTCGAAAAAACGTTATATAAGCAACAAAAACATCAAATGAAACAAGCAATATTTATTAAAACTTGAAAACTTAGATTTCTTAATAGGACAACCATTATACAATCATTAAGTTCACAAAAAGATAATTCTATAAAACTTACTTGTTTTGTATTCTACATTAGTATTTGAAATTATCAACCAAAATTTCAAAAATTCAAGATTTGGAGCAATTCTGTGTTCCAACTACACAATTTGCATACTTTAACTAACTGTTTTTGTAATTTTTGCACCATTTAGCAAACAGTTAATATCTTCTAACTGTATGGAGACGTTAAATTTAATTTGTAAACAAACAATTACTAGACTCGTTTTACATTTTTTTAAGAAAAAAATTAAAAACCTACTTCAATACTAGTTGCTAAATAAAACACATTAATCAGTTATTCAAATCAACTAAGATTTATTACTTGTTTTAATTCTCCAAATAAACATGTAAACCATAGCTCCAAATGCTACTTCAACAACTTGTTTATATGAACATTCACTCATTGAAGATAGATGAAATTCCTATCAGAAAGTGAGTATAATTGGAACAGCCAATTATTTTCAACTTAAAGTTATTTATGCTGAAATTTAAATTTAAATCGCAATACTGAAAATTTGTTGATGGTTTACTCGTTTAGAAAATCTAGATTAAATTTGATAACATATTTGTTAGTAATCTAAAGAAAAAAAAAACCGTTACATGATAAACGGTTTATTTTGAACGTTTTAACGTTGAAAATGTTATAAAGCGCCCCATTATTTCTACAAAGTTTAGTGCTTCTATCTCTTGTATATAGAAAATTCCATATTTCTTAATGCGTTGTTATTGATTAACGATTCAAACAAAATTTACGAGCTACAGCTAAAATCCAAACTGATAATAAAACTTTTTAAGAAAAGTAACAACAGAAACAAAGGTTTTGATAAATAAAATATAGAATGTGTAAGCTACTGAGTGTCTTACAATCCATTTAACATTTCCTTATTTATTTCATACCTTATTAAGCCTGACCTTTTTCCACTACATTATACTTACACATGTTTCAACTAAGAAACCATAAACAACCTTTCCAGCCAACACCTAGATGATTTTCAAGTGTCTAGATTTTAACACTTTCCTAACAAGATTTTCTTCAACATTCAAAGTAAAATTTATTATATGATATCAACTTTTCTTAGAAACACAACATTCTTCCATATCCAAGTTTCTCAAGTTCCTTATTTTTAAATCTGAAATACTGGGACATCGTAAAATTTATTACTCTTCCTAAAAAGTCATATTTCCAGTCAAATCCGAATTTAAAACCTTAATATCGTTTCAAATAAAAACATATAGCATTAAATTTTAAACTAAAACGTTCACCATTTCAAACATATGTCATTCAATAGACGCCATCTTGAATTTCAATTAAATTTTCCTCTAACAAACGACAAAATAATTCGATCGGCAGCAGGTGGTCAGTTAATGTAAATCACTCACTCCCTTTGATAATTTTCCAGTAATAAGGGTCACTTTCGATCCTGAATAAAGTCACGAGTGTTAGTTATTAATTCCGCAACATTATCCATTATCCCACAGGGTCTAACGGTGCGATAATCGCCTTCGACCCGGTGGCGGCGTCGACGGTGGTTAACGACCGTCCTCATATGAGAAATACCCAACATTTTTCTCGGATATTGCACATAATTCTTACCACCCCATAAACAAAAAAAGATAGAATTTTAATTTAATGAACTTTTTCTAAAATTATTATTAAAAAAAATAAACATTGTATGCACAAAAAATTGCATTTTTGGTTTAGTATTTTGAATAAATGAATAAGATGAAACATTGATACCGGAAACGTGCCAGAAAACACCTACGTGACGCCCTCCGCTGCATTAAATATTCAAAACTATAAACTTATTTATTATTTATAGATGTTTCTTACCTGACGATGATCAAGTGGGACCATAGGCGCCAACTTTAGAAAAGTTTTGTCGTGTTATTTGCATAATAATTCTTTAAAAATAGCGACAGAAATTGTAGGCGAAAGTAAACTCTTATTTTAAAATATAGCAAATGTCAAAAAGCAAAAGTCAGGCCAAACACCTGTAAGTTGTAAACACGTAGAAGAAAGTCATTCAAAAATTGATAAGAATGAACAGGTATGAAAATAAAATACTTAGATAGATAATAACAAGAGGTAATAAAATTTAAATTAGGCAAACAAAATGTAAATTTTTAAACGCGGTATAACCATTCAAAATGCTATTAGAAGGATCGTTTGAGGTATTTTTAAGTGTATACAAAAACCTTAGAGTTTTAGTAAAAAACAAAGAATTTGCGTTATTCCTAAAACAGGGAAACAAAATTGTAATCATCGAAAAATATTCCTCATAAATAACACTAAAAATGACGCTAATTAAGGTAGTGACCATCGCTGATAGTTCACCTTGGTAAAACTTGTAAATTGTTGATTTCTCTAACAATAAACCAAAAAATAAAAATAAATAAATAAACTGAATATCTACTTAGATACTTTTTTTCACTAGTCTATTTTCTCATATTTTGCTATTCCATCATCACGAATCCAATTTTTCAGCTGTCAAAATCTTCCACTCTTAGATTCAAAACGTCGTAAATAGTGAAATTTAGATAATTTTAAAAACACGCTACAAACTTGGCTAAATTTATCAAACAAGCTTCATACGAAAACTTTGCCATTATCACGCAACGCAAAAATCAAAGATAATCCTCTACATTGCCTTTTTTCATTCATAACCTGCGATAAACTCTCCCATTTTCATTTTTCCTCCAACTGTTCGAGGATGTCATAAATCAAACTTTTACTGCATACGTGAGGATTTACAATATTATGCATTGTATGTGCCCAATCGTCTGGTACTGAGTACAATGTTGATTAAAACAACGACGATCATCCCTTTTAATTGTTCCCAGTCACCGTTTTAATTTACAACCCTCTGAAGATTCGCGTGCATTGTATGAAGGTTACATGGAAGGTCGTCGCGACGCTTAACATTTCAGATTCCAATCGTGTCTATTTATTTTTAGGACAGCAGATGTGTTGGTTGAGTGAGTGAACTCCGAAAGTCATTAATTTCTCTTTCGTATAAAAATGCAACCAACGACCTAACGATAAAAAATACTTTCTTTTCGATTCTAGACCTTGACTTGCCGAAAGTGAATGCTCAAAAGACACGCCTTATGCAATTAGAAATAATCATTGAAAAAAAGATAAAATACAAAAACGACGCTTTCTCTGTGAACGTGACCGGAATGATGGCCGAGAGAGAAAAAGGAAAAAGTTCGATCGAAGGGGATTAACATTATCGACCGACGGAACTGACCAGAACCAACGAGGTTTTCGTGTGCCTGGACTGCTTGCCATTCTACTATCTATACCTTCTAAAATGGACTATGTTAATATATGGAATATTAAGTTCAAACAACTGACATTAAAGTTGCCCAATCTGTTATGTAAAGAAATTGTTGCAACTTTCTATGGTTTCAAATTAACTAATCACGGGAAGCCGAAATCTCGGCTCTTAGCTGCTGCCGCTTTAGAAACAGCTAATTTCAGACTGTGTAAAGTGATATATCAAACGCGATGTGCTGGAATGACATCATGCAAAGTGATGACCCGCAATCCAAATTAACTTTCGCAAACTTACTCATCTCGGATTTGCGCTATGAATACCAATGTAAATTTCATTAACATATACAAAGTCGAGGCGACAAGCAAAAAATCGCAAACTTCTGTTTTAAGGACAAAAATATTTGTTGTTGTTGATGTGACATTTATAGAAGTTTACATTAACACTAACGATTGCAAAAGTAATTCATAAACGATAATTAGAAGGTACTTAGCATTGACAGAGTTCACTTAGCCCCAATTCTCACGATCCTTTTTTAAATACGAGCATTACTATAATAAGCAATTTGAACTACTATAAAGAGTCTCGACTCACATAAAATGATTTCACGAATCCGCGAAAACATGAAAGTTCAAGTTTTCACTCGTTTTTAACATTGACATTACAACTGGACGACGTAAAGTCAGAAGAAAATTAAAAATAAATGATTAAAGAAGGTAGAGTTTCGCTGTTGGAATGCAGAAAAAATATCAATTTTAAATTTTACTTTTCTATAAAGGAAAGCAAAATTACATCTCTCAATAATTTTATTTTACAACGCGTTCACATTTACCCTAATTTATGTAGAATATTGACATTTGTTAATTAATTTATCATTACGGAAAACAATTTATCACATAACTTCCAATTACCTTTCTACTATACATTTGCCTCTCAACTTTCCAGTAAAACTGTCCTAAACACTTACATATTAATCATTACATTGGATCTTATATTTAATCATTTTGCTTTAGTACCTACTTGAATATCAATTTCCTGCGAACGTCGACTTATTTTCATTTCAAATCAATATCTAGAAACGATAATTACATTGAACTGACTAGGTCATCTATCAAGAGAACCATCTGGCGCGGAAAGAAAGTATAAAATTTTTCTACCCTCAATTTATAACATTTAAATGCCAATTAAATTCAATACTACCATTTTAATAAACGTGAGAATTATAATTTCTTTAGAGATAAAAAAAACATCCAAGAATATTTCCAACATAAAACCTTCATTTCGAGACAATTTTGTGTCGCTCGTTTCCATTCTGGAACCCTCAAAATTTCCCCGATGTCTCAACTCGGTAAAAAATGAAATAAAAAAAGTTTGAATTTAGCTCAATCCAGCACAGCTTTCGCACATCTTCAACCATACAAAATACAGATTTCGCATTTCAGTCTGAAAATCCTCTTATCTTTCTATTTAACTCGGTAACAAATTCACACCGTTAACACGTCTGTAAATCATCAAATTTCATAAAGTTAAAATTGGATCATCTACGTCAATGTGATAAATATAACTAGATCCAAAGCAAACAATGCATTGATTGATTTCTTTCAAATACAACATGTTGCAGGAAATAAAAAAATGATTTGGCTGTTTCTACCGGAAGAATAGATTGGGAAAAAAATCAGCACAAGTTGTGATGATTTGTTTTCCTCTTTAGGAATTATCATGTTGATGGCAAGCTTGAAATTGAAAATTCGACGTGAAGGCCGCTTTATGGTCGCTTCGGGGGTGGCGCGACTTATCGATTCATACAATCTCAATAAATACCGTCATTTTGAACGACCTCACGTTAGGATTTATTGGACGAGGAGCTTGGGTAAAGGCCAACGTTCATAGAATACGATGCAAATTTACGATATGCATTTGAACGCACTTAATAATTATTTTATCTATTTAACAAGAAACTGTTTTTCAATAGTTGTCGCGTGGTTACAATACATGCATTTTCAAGGACATACTCACTGTTATGTAAATATATACATCATATCACATTCTTACTACTTCAACTGTAAACTGACACTTTATATACAGTACATTACACATTGTATAAAATCAAATGCGTTAAGCTCAGCTTCAGATCAATCAATAGAATCAAAACAGTATCAAAAGACTGAAAAATAAACTTTTTTTTTTAATTCGGAAACTTTTCCTCCCTTGAGAAAACAAAAAGCAGGTAGACAGTTGTTCATTTCTAGAAGATAAATTCTGTTGTTGACCTGAATCAGTAGTCGATTTCAATAGACTTTTAGTTTAATTTTCCCAACCTTTCCTTTAAAAAAACAAACCGGACAAACAAACAACAAGCGAAGTTTTTTCGTCATTCCAAATAAAGACATGAAATTTCACGAGTCGTTATTCAGATAGAATAGACAAATCTGACATTGGAATAATCCAATATACGTTTACTTGGCTTTATGATTGGAATAATTTACAAAGTTTCGTGAGGACTTATTGATTTTTCGTATTTATTCAAAATAACAAAATCTTGTTTGTAATTCCAAAAACGAACAGAAAAAATCATATCCCAATAGGTTATAATATACGTTAAAGTGTAAATAATTATCTCTGAGTTCATTTCCTGAGCCAAAGCTAGATAATAAAATAAACCTTCCATCTCCAACTTTCTCAGAATAAATTCACTAGCAATTCGTGCCTGACTCCAAAAGGTAAATTGTGTTTCCGCTATTCCAGATTAATTTCAGTTTAAAAGCCAAAAATGCCTTCATAAATCACAACCAATTTTCAGATAGGTTAATTAGTTCACTATGCATTATTATTAAAGTCATCCTCTCTATATTCATTTCACACTAAATAAAACCTGCACATGACACAACAATAAGTTAATTAGTTTTAAAATAACAATCAACACAATACCCAGTTCATCATGTTTTTTATACGAATGACCAGAATAAGTCAAAACCATTTTAGTAAACGTTTGAGTAAATAGAAGACTATTCTTTTCAATTCTCTGTTCTAATTAAAAAAAAACCATCTTGGTGTTGATGGATGGGTAGATGGAACGAAAATGAAAAAATTCTTTTCTATATAAAACGATCGATTTTAATCGTCAAGTGTGAAAGAACTTTTATCGTACCAGCCTTTGAAATGTCATATATCCAATGATCGGTCATCTGAATCGACATCAATATTTTCTACAGATGCTAACATGAAAATTTCTTTCATTTCGAAGAAATATTTAAAAGTCTTTACTATCCGTAACCTTCGCCAACAGGTGACGCTTGATAAATTACAATAAAAATTTATGTTTTCTCGCAAAAACTCACGTTCCATTGTTTCCTAATAGAATTCTTTATCACTCACACATATAATACCAACTTTTATCCAAGTGAAAATCTTAAACTGTTATTTGTTTGCAGCCTTGTAATAGTCCTGCCTGCCTTGATCTCTTGCCTCTAAGTATCCCCCCGAAAGACAATAGAAGCCTTCTGCTTTTTTGTTCTTTTCTTCTTCTTCATAATGGCAAATCCCGGCCGTTTAACGGAAAGGAAGTCGTCCGTCTCGACCGGTACGTGGCAAACATTTCAATGCTGATAAGACGAAACGACCAGACGGTCGCTCATACAGTTACATCTTCGCAATAACATTGCATCGATTCATCTTGCGGTTTGCTCCACTTTTCTCGGCCAGTAAGTCACGGTAAGCCGGTTTTCTTTATACTTCTTGAAGGAGTAAATTAAAAAACACTACCGTGCATAAATCCAGGATTGCACTAGACAGGACGTATCTTCCTCATTGGCATTCCATGTAGAAATAGATCTAAAACGGTTGAGCACGTGATCCAACTAGTAACGGCTACTATTATATTTTAATAGGACGTGAAGTTGATACTTGAAAGGAAGTTAAGAAGGTGTACCGTCTGTTCTTTGATGATTTATAATTCCGTTTTTTGTTGATAATACAAATATGGATAAAGCGGACAAGACACTGTCCAATTGAATTTTTTGACAACTTCAATTTAGTATGAATTACGGTGATTAGAGAGCGTCGATGCCTATATATAGCTATAAGGGGGTCGTTATGGAAGCGACAATGTGATTCAATTAGCGAGTGCAAGCTTTCGATGCTGGTGGTATTTATTTGAATGTTTATTGACGCTGGAAAATCATAATAAAACCCAACATAAAAATAACCCCAGAAAAGAATTAGATAATCGCAAGGCCAAAAGGTAATTCTCTATTGATCTCATTTCTACTCTAGTTTTATTATACAACGGAATATGCCCTGCAAATCAGTTCAGTTTGCGAGAAATCGTGTTACATCAATCGTGGAACTAATCTTCTCACGATACACGTTTGAATACCACTGCTTGAACTAAATGTACAATCAATAACCCTTCACTTACACCTCAAACTTGTCTACTAGGGGGTTTGTTAAATTGCTAAAAAAGATCCTCAATTATTTCCACACAATTGCTCTATTGTTGGTTAATTTCCGTTTTAAATCTACTGAATTCCCAAGAGCAAACGAGTTCTAGAGGCCATTCGCTGAAACGAAAGAACAATTTTAAACGAAAAATCGTTGAATTTGACGACATGTCAAGTGCGAAGGTCATCACTGACGATATTTATTATGAATCAGAGTTGTTGTTTTTTCCCAAAATTACCTCCTAAATAACATTTTAATAACAAATATTAAGCTTTTGTGACGCGAAACATCCGACAATTATTTTAGGTGTGTTTAAATGATAACCCAAAAGCGGCAGTTGTGTGTATAACAGTGTCTAATTAAATCGAGCATCTTCCTTGCCACTAAGTTGTATGTAAATGAGGAAGGATTACAACGTAGAATCTCTAAGAAGGATATTACTAGGCATTTTTGTTATCTTTTCGGATTTAGTCGAAAGACATAAACTATCTTAGCTTTAGTCTTTACAAAAAATCTATTTATTTCAAATCTGTCGAAGATGATTTTCCTAGAAACGGAAAGAGGTAGCCGGAGGATAAACTGTCGTGAATCATCATCCCAAATCTTATCTTCTAGCAATCTCATATCTATGTAGCCAATCGTTCTCATTTGTTCTGAATGAGTATTTTGGAATAAAAGGACAGGAAAAACATTGGTATCTTTTATCTACTACGAACCACAGACCATTATTTTCGTGCATAATGTATCACTCTGTATATATGAGTCCAGGCGATCTTATTGCCGGCGAAAGTTTCAGCAAATATTGAAGGATCTTATCAAAGGCTATCCGACTAGTTCCGTTGCAAGCTTTCATCTTTGTATCATCCTAAGCGAACATCACACACGTATTTCCGTCCGAATTGGTTTCGCAATTTTCCTTCCGGTAGACACTATTTAATCAAAAAAATCAAGTCGTTGGCGTCAAAAAAAATGTTAAAGCGTTCCAATAAATGTCAAAAATTCACAGCCGACCGCAATATTTATGATATTTTTCACATAGTTCCTAAACAAACTTTTATCCGTATGAGTTATGATAATCTCTCTATGACAAATTGAAATTTTTTTCCCTTGATATAAGAAAAATGTCCGATTGTTTGTATTTATAATATCTATAAATAAACATTAGATCAAACAGCATGCATACCAATGTAACAAAAATGCCTTATTTCTTTGAAGTTACCTGTAAAGTCGCTCCCTTGTGCAGAGTATCGTTCCTGTTGTTGCCCGATGGCAAATCCTTCCACCTCAAAACACCCATCACAGCCTGTCTAACCCACCCTCTAGGTAAAGTGTTCCTGTCTGTTTCCGTCAACGTACGCATAATAAGAATAACTCCACTTTTTCAAGAAAAAAGTGTAAAAAAAATTACACTCTTTTAGTCTACATTATTACACTACCATCGTCGTCACACACCATTAATGACGCTCAAATTTCAACCAGCAATAATACAAACATTACACACAACGAACTGCCGCGAACTAAACATTCGAAACCGTTTGAGGACACGGCATGCTACTACTACCTTTCCAGTGTACGAATCCACCAATGAAAAGCTCCCATCCACGTCCAGCTACAACAAGTTCGGTTAGTTTCGGAAAGAGGATTATAGAATACTAAGAAAACACGAATAAGTACGACCTTTACAAGCTTAATGCCGGTGCATTTCGGTCCTCTTGACATATTTATTTATAATATCGGTCGAAGCACTTTTGGACACGTGAAACTCACAACGGCAGGTGCTACGTGTCGGAAACAGCGGCATGTGCCCCAAGACAGATGGTCGACAACGAAATGAGTTCGATGTTATTTTAGACAATTTGAAAAAATGAACAATTTATGAAGGGATGTTCTAGAATAACAGCGATATAAAAAACTGAAACTCCAAAAAAAGCAATCCGACAGATTGGAGATGTTGCTCTTAATCGCTCTGTTAATCTTCAACGGTTGAAACTTGTCAAACTAAAACTTTTTTTTTTTTTCAATAGTATGTATTCTCATTTGGAATCGATCAGTTTTACCTAAAATCATTAACAACTTATCATTCTGAAATGACATCAAAGAAAAATAAATTAATTTACACTAAAACTAAAGTTTTGTTAAAGGTAATCTTAAAATATCAATAAGATGGTTTTATTTGAACTTTCTGTTTCTGAAACGGATGGATACAAATTTTTGATTCTAGAACATTCTATCAATAAAAAGCGCAAGCTTCAATTTAAAATAAAAAACAATTTTTTAGAACACGTTATATTGCATACAAGGTCAGAAATCAAAACTTCATCACTATCCCGAAAGCTTCCCAAATTTCCTCTCATGAACTTTTCAAGTGCTCGACTTGAGGCTTTCAACACTGACCGATAAAGCTCTGTTTAAGCTTTTATCAAAACTAAAAAGTGATTTACCGTTTTCTCAGCGATATTTTTTTATGGGCTCTGACAAGGTACTAACCAGGTGACGTCTTCCTGTCAAAGAAACTAAAAAACAATCTGATCTAATTTCCGTTCGTCTTGATGTTTTTGAATCGCATATATCCGTTGCACATATCTGGGGGAAAAACAAGCTTGACTACTGCTTTCAATTGAATAATAAAGTAATAAATAACGATGAGACTGTCTGTACTTTTCTCACAGATTATGCCGTTTATTCATTCATAAAATGGAGAATGGATTTATCAACAGTTGGGATTTCAATGCAGTTGATATACAATGAGGGTCAAGGCGTAAAACATATTTTGTACGAGAGATAGCCAAGAATGAAGAGGGATGTCATTCGGAATGATAAATGTAAAGGTGGAAAAAATATTTAGAGGAATGTGAGTAAATAACAACAAATACAAAATTGGAATGAAATATTTGATTGATATGGAAGAAAGGGAAGATAGCAATAGAAATATCATTGGATGATATTGTTTTGTTTGATGAAGGGTATAATATCAAATATTTGGTAATATTCAATCAATGATTCAATTCACGCACAATTTGTAAATATGTACATGTTCGTGCAATTATATTATTCAATACTTCTGACTGAATAAACAATAAACTTGTCAAAAATGAACTCATAAACGCTCTTTTAAAATATATCCAGGAAATACATCATAAAACATTTCGTTGATGGTATTTTAGTCGGAACGTAAACTTCAAGAATTTTGATCCACTTCTCCATTTACCCATTACACATAATCCTGAAATAACGTTGACTTTTCCAAACTGCCTAATTACACCTCTCAACCGTCAATTCTTCAAACAAAAAGTCGTTTAAATGTCGGTAGCTTCGTCTCCATTGAATTCCATCCATCAACATTAGCAAAAAAAGTAAAAATTCACCAAAGGATTTACAGAAATTGTACCTATTAATAGCAAAACGTATTATTTCGCTTAATTGTAGCCTCTAGGTTGTGTATACCAATGGTGTTCAAGGCGTGTCCACCTTTCGCTCTCGACTCGTCGAAGGATGAACCGTTGAAGGTTTCACGTTTAAAGTTGAAAGAATGTAATATTTATTTTTCGATTTGATGGAAGGTGTCGGTAAACCAATGGGCGGTTGTGTGATAGTTGCAATGTATAGTTCCCATGCGTGCATTCGCTTACCCTCTCGACCGACTCAATCGTCGTACACCGGAAAGCCGAAACGGATGTGACGGTCGCGCTCAGATGCCCACGATACAGACACAATGGCTAAGTTTGAAGAAGACTGTTGAGGTTTTCGATGAAAAATGAGGTTGCTTTTGCTACGGAAAGAACACTCTTTGTTGATTTCACCCAATGAAAAAGGATAAATGTGTCTCAAATCGAAATAAGTTGGTAATCGACCAACTACAATTTTAGTACAATTACAGCTATTGTCTTTTTGTCGATAAAACTTTCCAGAATTGGTTTAGCGGTTTGCAATGGGACTTGTAAAGGTTTTTAACACCTTTTTATATTTTAATTCCACAGCAATTAAAAATTATTGAATCAACAACTTGTAGCTAAATAAGGAAGAGTCTATGAGTCAGATACTCTCAGTCTGTACTTATTAAAACAGTGATCGAATAATAGATGCTAGAATTATGAAAATGTATAGAAAGTGTGACATTAAACTAGTTAAAAGAAATGATACAAAAAAAACTTGCCCAAGGATTGGATTTATAGAAAACAAAACGTTTGATAACTTGAGTTATTTTGTATTTTATTAATACTCTGTATAAAATGTAATAAAAAACCACAATGTATACAAAATATTATTAAAACATGAATTTCCATAACGTGAATTCCCTCATCAATGAACCCAACCAGAAACATTACATTATAATTTTTCTAAAGTTTTCTGATGTACATTTTCATTAGCTCATGTATAATGAATTATTTTGATCATAGTCATTTAAATTAAAATGGCAGCATATGAAATGGAATCCAAAACAAAACCGAAAATAATTCACTACACCCACAAATAATTCAACGTTCAATTAATTTTCCATTACAAAGAAAAACTTCACCTATTGGGATTCACTAATTCCAAGTTGTCAATTCTTCTGTGATGCTAATGACTCTTCATAAAGTCCACATTTGTTGCGTTGTCTTTTGTCCTTTACTTTCCTATGAATTTTTTCCGTAATTTCATGCAAGAATAACACTTTACTGTTAATTGTTTCCATAACAGTAGAACCAACACAATAAACAATTTCGTCGTTGTGGTATTAAGTTGTTCTGTGAATACTAATGAATGGAGCGACTCGTTTTCCCAAATGAACGCAAAAATACAAATGCAGAAATTGAATTTATCCTGCAATTCTGTTAAAAAAAAACTTCGAGTAATTAGAATTCAATTAAAGGTAACGATTGAAATTCTGAAACGAACTTTTACATTTAAAAATTTACATCGGGTCAATATTATAAAAATTCAGCATGTTATTAATTGCCTAATAGCAATATGTCAATATTCGTGTTAATGTTTGTTTATTCAGCTTTTTCGAACGAATAATTGAAATATTGAAACTTAAACAAATATGTTGAGAATTTCAATTTTGATGATATACGAGAAGATGTCAAAAGGTTCCGCCATGACTGTAAATTATCACACATTATTTGTGATTATGCAATATCTTCATCGCTTTCGAACAACATATTTGCTTTTATGACTATAAAATCAAGAAAAAATACCAAAAAGTTACTCAAAAGCTATTTACTTTTTATTATCGTATACAGTTAAGTTTAATTAAGCTGTGACCATTTATGAAGATAATTTGTAATTTAAATTTTCAGGCGTTGTCAGTTTTAGGAAATTACACTTCATAAACTCACCTTAGAATATAGGTCGTTCAATTAACATCAAAGACTAGATGCACTATCTAGCTTCAGAAAATTCAATAGAACAGAAGATAAAAGCCAAATTGAGTTAATTTCCTCAATAAATTAAGGCACTTTCAAAAATTCATCCAAACTTATTGACGCTGAAAACTTTAAACCCTTCTAAAATCAAGATTTAATTTTAGAAACGTCAACAAAACAACAACAGAAATTCGTTACTTCAAATAAATGATTCGTGAGAGAGAAAAATACTCGCTTCATTTAAATAGTCTCAACTTTTGTTTCAACTTCCATCAAGATAGAACAGTGCTATTTTATCATGATTAACAAATAGATTACAAATACTCACTGGAAAAAGTAAATTTACTGCACTATTATGCAGTTTTTGTAAAATTTATTCCCATAGTTTTGAAAAGATTTCCTTCTGAGTAACTCAATAGGTCAATAAATTCCAGTGATGTGAATTGGATTTAACGCCTTTCTGCGATGGAAATTCGATAGTCTGACAAGGTTTTGCGTTCGTTTCAATTTATTAAGCGGAAGGAACATATGTGTAAATTTACGTCAAAGTGTGAGTCCCAATTTGGACCCAATGTTTGTGGCCAAACTAGCTCCACAAAATTTATACCTTCTGTTGTAACTGAATAGAAAAACCCAAACTTTCCACAAACGTCTGTTACTGCTGTTGTAACAACTATTAAATATTTATTATTTATTTAACTTCTGACATAAATACCTATATAAATCCCGAACACAATCTGTAAACTTCCGTGAAATCGTCCAAGAATTGTAATTGCTGTTAAATTTTCAATCACAACGATAAACCTACATTTCAGTCACAATAAAACTCGCGGGTGTTAAGAGACCAATATGTTGTGTTTTCGCAACATAAAACTAGCAATAATAAATCGAATCAGCAATTTAATTTTAAATATTTATTACTGTGCCATCTGTTAAAAGAAACTTATTAGTGAATCTCATATTTTATTTTGAAAAAATTTCATTAAAAAGTATCAAATGATTCCGCTTTGTTTAATCTGATAAATCCTTTATTCCTCATTATTTTTATTCTGCCAGTCGAGATCGTCATCATTTTCGGTTAGAAAGATATAAATAACAGATACAAGCGAGACTAAACCGTTTTTCTACAACCCCACGGGATTATGACAAAATGCGGATAATTTCGATTTATTTTTCAGAATCGCACCATAAATGAATAAGTAAAATTCAATTAAAAAATTATCATCTATGATTCAAACAGCAAAAACAAATTGAGGTACTGAGATTATAGAAAATAACTGTTGTGTAATCATCCAGGCATATAAATTATGTAGTACTTGTTGTTATTAAAGAGCGACAAGGCGCCACCAAACGATCATTTCCAACTTTTTCAAAATTTAATCCGGTAGCTGCATATTACCGGCGTGTGAAGAAAACTTGTCATAATTATCTACTTGAGTTGTAAAAAATATAAAAGATTATTTGCATTAGCTAATTTCGATTAAATAAGGGCTTTGTCTTTAAAAATCCATAGATCCCGTAGCACTAATTAAACTTGTAGGAGGAGCTCCAGCTCTAATGACTCTCGACATTAAAGCGCTTCGTCGAATTTTCCACAAACTTTCACACGGTAATAAACGTGCAGAAAATTGCTGATGGTCGAAATCAGTCATCTAAAGTATACACTTTTGTCTTTACTTGAACAAAAAAAAAAAATGAGCGGATTTGCGAAAAGAATATCTTAGAGGATTTCCTCAAAGAGCGTCAAAGCCTTTACGAATTGATTTCTCGTCATACATCGATGACATTTGCTTTGATCTTGACTTTCCTGGGAAAGAAATGGTACCAAGCAAGTCTGACCATAAAAGAGGTTACGAGAGGTGAGTACACAAAGAATAAATGTTCCGTTAGCTTTCGCACAAGCTTGGTCGACAACAGACAAATTACTAGCAGGTGTAATGCTCTGGAAAAGTTGAATTGGGGGTGAAAGATCGAAAGTACGAAAAGAAAAAAAGAGGACATAAGACGAAACAATGAATTGAATGGAGCGGAAATTCAATGTTTTTAATATCGACAAAAAAACTGAAAACTGAACTAAAACTTAAGTTGTTTGAATCAAACTGTCAACTCTTTGAAGCATCAAATCCATTGTTTGAAATACAATGAAAGTTCTACTCTATATTAAGTACATAATCCATTTGGGAAATAACACTTTTAGTAGACTCATGTCCGCTTGAACAATTACTTTATGCTTTTAAATTAAATAAATTTGTTCTTGGTTTGAAACATCTGTATAAAACAAAATCCCTTTTTGGTTCAGTGGTAATTTGACAATACATTTGGAAATAAAATCGCTACGTGCTTCAGCATTTGTCACGTCATTTTTCAATCGCTAACTTTCCCAAGTCCATCAATAATTCGGATGCAATCACAGGTTAACGCACCGATTGAATCGAAACTATCTATTCCCTCGACGCCCCTTCTTAATGGATCCAAGCACAAACAAGCTTCCACTTAGATCAGTAAGGGTAGATAGAGAATCATAACACGTCTCAAGAACTCGAAGGATGGCGAGATAAGCCTTTCAATACAATCAATGCGACAAACAGAGACGTCCTAATGTGGTCGAACTAACATCTTAGGGTCGCTCTCTTTACTTCAAAATTAGTTCTATGGAAAGGCTTTAAGTGTATTTCTCATCACCTGCCGCGCAATTTACTGAACCACTTCCTGAGAGGAAGGAAGAAGAGTGGAGAGAATGCACCTGGTTGGACGTCTTAATGCATGGAGGAATTAAGGGCTCTACAATGAATGGCTTCACGGGATAAAATTATGAAGGAAAAACGAGCAAATACGGTTTATATTGGAACGTTGCGTGAATACGCTTTTAGTATTTGTCTAGGTATGCGGTTACGGTGAGTCAGTTGTCACACTTTGCATATTTTATCAAATCGGAGGCGTTGTTGTGGCGAACGGAAGTTCGATATTCCACAACACAAAACTCCCGACGATATCAACTACCACTTGATAATGTAATTCACTGTTTGCGTGCCGCTTTAGAAAATCAACATGGAACAAACCAAACAAAGTAGCATGAATATAAAACAAAATAAATAAAACGGAACAAGCGAAAATTTTGTTTCAGTAATGAGATCCGCAAGTAAGAGGTTGAATGTATTGGCTACTTGGGCAAAGGGTCTCCAAATTGGGGTTGCTCTTTCTCCGAGTTATGTAAATTCTTGTGACTAAGTAATGACCGTTTATGCTAATACTATTACAATGCGATCAATAGAATTTTGATTCTTCGATAATACTACAATTAATCAATTCTACTACCATGACCGCAAAACTATGCAAATAAACTAAAAACCAATACAACGAGAGAAAAATTTTGATCGGATTATACTTTTACGTGACCGTCTCACTCAAATAGAATATTAGCAATAAAAAAGTTTACAAAAAAAGCTTTTTTCATATCAATATGGGCATGTATAATGCAACTTTAACGGTCGCCTTGTCCTTTTATACCCATCGAGCAAAAACCTTTGCAGATTAAGATCATTTGAATGATAATCGTCAGATTTTTTTTTCAAAGTCCACAGTCGAAAGAATGCTATAAAAAGAGCTTTTACATGCCCATTCACACAAACTTCAAACGGTTCTTAGAAAAGCTTCTTTATCCAATTTAAATCCAAGATCTCATGGGGCTCCCACATCCTGCATATCGATATACTCACAGGAAGCAAAATACAACATAAAATTACGTTGGAAAGTTTGCAATTGTCAACATCAGCAATTCTTAGGGTTAACGATCGGGATTAATTTATTTGATAATATTTTTTTGAAAAAAAGCTAAACTCTCCAATAGATGAAATATTCACTTTCACTTTATCTGTCTATAGAAAAAAAAAATAGTGGAAAGTGTTTAAATCTGAAAAAATGAAAGTGGAATTTATTGAATAATCCAATAAAAATGCAAATTTATAAAGAACACCTGTATCTATAATGTGTATAGTTCATAGCGCAGCGCCATCTGTTAATCAGTAGCATAACTAACATAACGCGTAAGCAACTCAATAATCACGATGTAATGGTTTGAACCTTGACTAAGTAGTGTATAACTGGTTGCCTACATTTAGCATTCAAATTTACATCGAAAAAACAGTAATAACTCTTTGAAATCTACTACTTTGGTAAGATTTTCCCTTGAGACATTCCTGGAGCACTTTTCCGAATTAAAATCTTCCCTGGATCATAAACAGTAAACACTCATAATTTAATGCTTTTTCAGTCCACATTCGAGACTTTGCCGGGTAGTACATTACTCTAATAAATTTTCCACTAACACCCACGCTCTGTATTTCACCGGATTTATGCTTTTCGCATCTTGGAGATAGGCAACGTAAAACTAGTTTATTTATCACAAACTCAACTTATTTTAGATTCATAGAAAAAGGAAAAAACGACTAGTCTTAAATCTGTGATAACAAGTCTAAGAATACAACTACTTCAAAAGCGTCATAATTTCCGGATAACAACATATAGGATGCAGCTCTCGAGCACATGTTGAACATGAATCTTAAAGTTGTAATCGTTTTATTTGTGTCGCAGTTTACTTCACAACAACACACAAGATAAAAAGTTTTATTTTGATTTCCAAAATTACAATTAAATCTTACAAAACAACCCTTTTCCACTATAAACAATGGTTATAATATGCATGTCAACAGCAAACCAACCACACAAACATTTTCCCGCTAGTACTAACCTTGATTACAAAACGTATACAACATTAATTACTCAACAACTCATTCATAAATGTCGAACATACGTAGGCATACATTATATTCTCGCCAATTTTCTCCGCCCTAACTTATAAATCATGGAAACATTTCCCCCTTAAATATTGCAAAAGGACGACTAAACTTATCTATTCCATCAAAACAATCGTGACTTGGATTGGTTCATCGATAATATAAACTGATTTTATTCTAGGAAATGATGAATGTAGCGGTTCTGTCCATATCTTCGGTACTATTTCATCATTACGAAAAAAGGATACTTAAATTATATTTATTAGTTGGAGAGCATTGTTGAAATTCCGATCTTTATTATCAGATTCTAATCGAAAGTTCAGATAATGAATCTTTTTGTCCCACCCGGAATAAGAGTTTCCCCTTCGGAAGTTACTATTTATAAAATTGAACCCTCATGACGACTAAATTAAAACATCCGGAAATATAACAAACAATTTGTTTTACTAACAAGATTACAAATTATAGATTACAAAAATCAATAATAAACATTATATCATATTAATGGGTCTTTAAAAGGTCTATACCACCTACTTGTTTAGTTTAATCTCATTTACAAAACAAAGCAATCACTTCCTCATCTATTATCTTTCCAATGTAGTCATGATTGCGACAAGAGAAGAAAAAAATCGAACATGCACTTCAGAATTATTTCACAATTTATACATTTCTCCTTTCTCTTAAAACATCATCCCACGCTATTAGGTCCTTGCATTTTATTCGATAAAAGCAATTTTATTAACCGTAGGTAGATCCAACAACAATAACATTTAACAAAATTACACAAAAAATTCGCAAGACCTTGATTGAAATGCGTCAGACCACAATAGTAGCCTGATTTGATGACATTGAAACATTTGGTTTAACAAATGTGACACATCGCGAACACATTCCCACTGAAATCGTTACCATTTCAGTAGTCTGAGAAAATGGCAAGTGGCACCCTCCTGCTGTTTTTATACAATGTAGGTTTAACAAAAAATCATTATGTTCGTTTATTAAAAGACAGTAGGCGTTCCAATGCTATTGAAGACATTAAGTGAATGTGTTTAATATTCATCGATTAGTTCGTTTTCCATTTGTGGATTGTGCAATTATTTTTACTAATTAAAAACGGGATTAGAGCGAAGGCGAAATGGGGAGAAAAGGTAAAACTGCTGATTAATCAAAAAGGGGGTGAAAACGTGTCTGGAAATGCTCAAAAATCACCTCAAGTTAAAAGCAAAGTATAAATAAGAGTTAACGAGGAAAATGAGTACCGCAGATTATAAACAGAAAAAATTAGAAATTAAAAAAGTTTCGTTGATGTTCATGAAAGTGTAGCAAAATGGTTTTCATGTGATAGCTACAAGAAATGTTTTCACACATGTTAACATACAATTAATTGTATTAATAACTAAACAAACGATCAAGAATAGTTTAATATAGTTAGTTGCATTTTCATATTTAAGGTTTGATTTTTTGTTTGTGAATGTATAAGTTGATAGAGAAGCTTTATGAAAGCTCGCAACACACTAATTAATGAAGCAGACTACACTAATACTGGGCAGAAGCCTTGATTAATCAAATGAAGATCTGACAGCAAGTTTGTTTTTGATTAGTTGTGAATATAATCAAAACCAAAGACGAATCCAACTGTAAAAATAAACCACTCAAAACTATGAAAAGTGTAATTTCGAAATTATCCAACAATAAGTCACATTTAAGTGCTTTTATAAATATGAAAACATCCATTTCAAATGTAAATGATTGATCGGTTTGTTTTTTCGACTATAAAACCGAACTTGATTAAATATTTATTTTGGACATTGAAAGAAGAACTCTGAATGACTTAGTTGGTGTGTACTACCGATGATAAATGACAATAATAAAAGTCATATAGTGTATAGTAAAAACTCACATGTAAACGTGAAATGGATAAAAGTGGATTATTTATTAACGGATTATCATCATATATGAAAGAAGTCATCAGTTAAAAGTCAGCCACACAAGTTGCAAGAAAAATATCTAGGACTTGTAGAATCAATGAATGTATTGAATTAAAAGTGAAACTATTAATTAATGAACAGCTTACTAAATTACTATGCCCTGATTACAAGACAATTATCAACAAATTATTCGTGAATAAACAAGAAATAACGGCTCGACCCATTTACGTAAACGCTGCCCACTTCAATGCACGTGTACGAACAGGCAATGATTGTATAACAAAATAAACAATAACAAAAAACATATAAAAAATGGAAGGAAAGATTAGGTGCAATCAAAGCTGAGTGGGTGGCAGTATACCAAAGCTCACAATCAGGAAATACAGGTGGCAGTTTTCTCCAACTATTCATATATGGGCAACTCCCATTATTAGAAACAGTCTTAGTTCATTCATAAAAAAGAACAGAGCCTCCTGAGCAGGTATTACTTTGTAAGATTTTGAGCAACAAATCTGTATATTTGAAAGTAAATTTCTAGAATATCCTCGTCATAAGGCATAAAATGGAGTCTGAATCATCGCCAGGACACCCTGTATAAGTGAAGAAAATTATACACACGACCTTCATCTACTATTCAAAATTGCGTGTCTTAAATGCCTAATTAGACACACTTATAATGAATAATACTTTTCAACGAGTAATAATTACCTACTCATTTTTCCCAAAGAACAACAAAGATACATAAAAACAACAATAACAAATATTTGATATAAAAGAAATAAAACTACTAACAAAAAAGTGTTACTTATTACATAATTATTTATAAAATTGTTTTTTTTTAATGTTATTACTTTTCCATATGATCCAAATGATAAGGTACAGTAAACCATAAAATTTACTTCTTAATTGCTATTCCCAAAATTCAAGTCTATTAAACACAATCTTTACCCTTGAAAGCGACTTGATTTAATCAAAATTACAACAGAAAATAATCCTTGATTAAATCCTCTTCAATTTAATAAAGATATTATTACAGTGAAATTCCGAATTTTATAGAGCGAAACTCCAAACATTGGTATTCAAGGAAAAAATAAATATAATTCAACTAGAAATATGTTACGTTACGAATTTGCAACATTACGTTCTGATATGTAAAAAAAAGATTATTAATTTTGTTGAAAAAAAGTGAAATGTGTATTATAATTCAAGTCTGCATAAATAGTAGCATATCCGGCATTGCTTGGAGCGTCTTCTGCTACATTAAAATAGTTTGTTGAATTTATAAGCAATAGGAAGCCGTCTGCCAATGGATCTAATCATTTGCGTCAATTACTAAAGCAATACTGCGTATATACTTTTCATACTTAATTAGATGTAATTTTATTTATTTCAATTTGATGTTTCATAATTACTATTTGGAAATTTTCTTACCTGATTGAAATACGCTGGTAATACACATCTTTGGTCATCTAATCTGGAACTTTGGGCTTTTTCTAATAACTCGAATAGATCACAAGTGGTGCCCTTCAGTCTATCCGGGCTCTGCTTGATTGGGGTTCCTTGAACCCCCTGTAAAGCAGTCGTCCCGTGCCATGTAGTGTTGCTTTGATGCTGGCGCCTGAAACCAAAGCAAAAATCATTATCAACAAACACTTCTTAACGACTTTATCAAAAACTCGATAAACTCTTTTTCAGTTCACTGAACATGAAATAATAGCATTGATAAAATGCGAAACCTACATAAAGTTCCCTATTCGGTATATCGCATATCAGTATTTCCAGCGATGGACTTCCGGTCAACAAAATTTAAAGCTCCATTTACGTAACTCTTGTGACTCATGCTATGGCACATATGTGGTGTTAAAAAAATGTGTGGCAGAGGCGTGCTAAACTGACTAGTTTATAAACGATGCATTTTCACCCCTTTGGGGAGGTCCCCACACACAAAAAAACCGCTCCAAAACACAATGGTATGCAGCGTTTTGTTACCGCTTCGAGATTAAAGAGTTCGAGATCATTTTACTTAATGATATTGTAATAGTGATTTATAATATCGGTATTAATTGTGTGCAATCGAGCGTAAGAAAAGATATGAAAGATTTTCGGAGCTTCAATCACACGTAACCGGATTTGTTTTTACGTCTTCATGAAACCTCGAAAAAATATTTATAAAAGTGCTTTTCAGACATGAAGCTGTAAACTAGTGTAATTCCGTCTTTCTGCGCATACACCACTTAAATAATAATCCACCGGAAAAAAATCTTTAATGACTCAGCATGGTGCCTTTATCGGCGTTGTTTTGTTCAAGATCCTTAACTGATGTAACATCTTTAAACATTAATAAGTCAAGCTTTTATGCTCTCTTCGCTAATTCATTTATTATTAAATGAAATTATACATTGATTTTCATTGTATAAAGCAAATCCTGTTCAATTTTCAAGCAGTTATGATGCATCTATTTCAAAAGAAAGTGTCGATGAAATTTGAATAAATTAATTAGAGGTATTACATTGCGCAAAATTTTAATAACAATAAGCAATGAAAGTAGGAATAATTAAATTATCGACAAATTAGTAAGATAATATTTACATAACTGAAGAAAAATTAAAATCATTTTTAGCAAATTTCGAAATGGTGTGAGAAGTCCTTTAAAAAACCGGAAAGTCATAAACAAGAATACGAAATTCGATGCTATAAAGTAGTCTATTACAGCACTAAAGCGAGCATAATATGAATAATTTTCAGAATTTATACTCTCAAATTCCACTTACTAAATCATAGCCAATGTCTTGGCAGGCAGACATGCACACGAATAATCTTTACGTAATTTAGCTACATAATTCAAAACCCACTCGTTTGATAATTTCCTAAAATTACCTTATTAATATTTTTATAACTACATTTGTTATATTCAATTATTAAATCAACAATCATGTTCTTTTTGAATAAACTAAAAACCTCCATAAAAACAAGTGGGTCAGAAAGAAAAACTCTAATGAAAGCTTGTCACAAACTGAATGAGAAAAACCTGTTTGAAGTAAACAAAACTTCCAACCCTCTAAAAACACATATCGCAAATGACAACGACCATTCAAGCGACTCTGTATTCTGATAGTTTAAAATTTTCAGTCAAGTTAATTGAATGCGTTGTTGATGCTTATTTTAAAGCTCCTATCGCTATCTTATGTGGATTAAAAAAAAAAAAAAAATCTAACAGAATGGTCATTAAAATCGAGATCGCACGACATCGTAAAGAATGGCAAAGTAATTGCAAATCACGGTTTTAAATCGCGATAAGGTCGCAACAAGCGAAGATAAAAAAAAGAATAATTACAGACACATTTTTAATACCCAATTACAGATCTGTTATGAATAAAAACGTCTAATTATACTTAACAACGAATATGGAAACTGCATTTCCAAGAATTTCATTCAGAAATGTGCCTTAAATAATTGAGAATGGAATCAATCAAAATGGCTGTCGAAAGCTAAAACGCGCCATATTGTTCATTACCCGTAACTCACAGCTCACACAAGTATCATATTTCATATTTTATATCATACCGTCCATTCATAACCCCATTCAACAAAAAGCCTGTTGTCTGCAAATAAAAGGAAGAAGGTTTGGAAAAAATTGTTAATGGATGCTATGTTTCCATTCTATGTGTGAATTAATACAGATTTACATTAACGCCCTCTACGAATGATGGCAATTAGTCCAAGAGTGTAGATATTACACTCACCCTTACGAAGATGACGCATCTCGAGGGTAGAATTCATCCTATCGTGTCTAATTAAGTTAATGATTGCAACGGGGAAAACTTTATCAAAATATTCAACTCTAAGAAGATATCAACCAACATGATGTGTGCGGAAACGGAAAACCAAAGAATTTATCATAGAAATTTCCTTGAAGCAGAAAATCAAAATTTTAATTTCACTTCTTGAGTGCTAAGTTGGATTATGGAACTTTTATGTAATTAGTTAACTCAGATTAACATAGTCATACATGTGAACTTCCTCTATTGCTCAATTCCATATAAAGTTGAATAAAAAATTCAAGAAATATGAAGCAAACATCCATACTTAATTCTTTTTCGGACAATTAATTTTGTTTTGTAATAGAAGATATGTATTTTTTGTCACGCTGTCAATGGTCATAAATAAGCTTTCAAGCTTCAATTTAATTAAGAATGCTTCATTTCAAAGAGATGCTAATTCACTGTTAATTTAAAATTAATTAATCTCTGTAGATTTTATAAATTAGAATTCAGACAGACGATATAAAACAGAAGCTCCTAAGTTGCGGAAAATAAGAAAAAGTGATGTTGGCAGGATATTTATCTGGCTGAGCATAGACGGAAAATTTATTAAAGTGAAAAAAAAATGGTTAATGTCTCAAGATTCTCCTAACGTCAAAATTACTAGCGAAAAACTGGAATGTGAGACAAAATTGCAATCCAACATTGTCACAGCTGAAGTGGGATGTTAGTGAAAAAGAAAAATATTTGTTGAGAAGTTCATACAGAAAACAAAATAAAAAAATAGAATTATGCAAACATTCTTGACATAAGATATACAAAATCCTGACGCACTTTCATATATTTTAAACATGAAATTGCAGCGAAGCTGTGTCCATCCACTCTGAGGACAGTCTGTAACCCCTTCAAACTAAATTCCAATCACTATCAAAAACTACTATTTGACTAGATTTTGTATCTCGCAAATTCGGTTAAATGATAAGAGTTCGACGCCCTTGCCAGTTAATCCCAATCCTCACAAAGTAGCAACTATTACTTAATTAACAACAAAATCATATTCGCTTACAACACAATAATTCTGCATTCCTGCATACTACCTATTCTCCAAGAGCTGAAAATAACATTTCGAAATACGCAAGTGTTTATTTTTATTTATTTAAAAGTGAAACTGACGCAAATGTAAGTATTAGTCCCAAACAATTCGAACAATTGTTCTTTTATTACAAAAAACTTTTGTGCTTTTGTTATTTTGATTCATAGATTCAGCTTAGTTGGAGTGTTGTAGACGGAATATGAAATCTACTATTATCAAAGTTCTTAAAAGCATTTCCTGAAACCATATAAAGTATATCGTTATGTCTTTGTTTTCCAGATATACGTACTTATTAGGTAATAGAGCTGTTATAACAATTCCCGTTATTTAAAGTGACTCAAAAGATAATAAAAAAAACTTTTTTTGTGAAAAATTATCATAAAATCTTTAGATTTAAATAAATTTCTACTTCACACATTATAACGTATTTTCTAATAAGATCATATCACAAGTGAGTAAAAAGCAGTGATTCAAACTGATATCTCTTCATTTTAACCAAAGCGCAACATGTAGCGACCTATTATTAACAGGTATACAGAGTGTTTACATAATCTGTTCTATTTATATCAGCAACAGAATGTAACAGTAAAACATTTCTGGCATTAAGTTATCCTTTACCATTTAATATTCAGTTTTAAAATATTTCCGTTAAACTTTTAAATATTTGTTTAATAAATTAAATGTTTTCTTTTCATTCACAAAACTTATTAACTCAACGATAAAACTTTATCAGCAGTTTCTTCGTAAATTTGCTTGTCGATACAAATGATAAGAAATCAACAGTAAACCGAGTGAGTAATTCATTGAACGTCATCATACCCAATAAAAATTATTTCAATTTTTCAAAACTGCCAATCTTGGGATATATAATTGCTCCCTAATTTAGATGCAATCGTCTTCTCAGCCAGCCCAGCAATCTTTTTCTGAGAATATTCCCCTTAATTATATTTTTATTGTTAGATGTAGAGTAGCCCAAAATTGACTTAGCAGTTTTCCCAATTAGTATCTATGCAAACAATACCGTCGAAAAGAGGTTGGTAATGATTTCCTGTCTTCATAAACTGACTTAAAAACAGGTAATTTCCTTCGTTCTCAGTTATACACCCAAATATCCGCTCCCACACAAAAATTTATGCAAACAGCGTAGCAATAAGAGGGTGGAGATACTCCCTTGAGTCGTCTCGCGATCGCATCTCTAATTGGTACCGCCAAAAAAAAGGAAAAACCATTCAATTGCAATAGCTGAATCGTGTCATTATCCATAAACAGAAAACATATAAGTTTCAGCAATAATCTTAAAAAGAAACTTGTCTGAAGGACAAAAAACCGAACGAAAACAAAACTCTGACATAATTATGTTAATTTACCTAATTGGATCTTTGACATTTAATATCAGCGTCATAATCTGTCATCACCGATTAGAACCGTTATTAAAAGCACCATTGTATTGTCTTTTTTTTTTTCAGAAGCTTTTTCTTCAGCCGAATGATTCCACAACGTCTTCTTTCCGAGTTCTTTTACCCTGAATATTTGAATGAATTAAAATAAATTTGAATGAATCGGGATGAAGGCTGGATTTGAGCTGTCGCGAGTTTCTTTTTTATAAACGTTTCGCTTCGTAATTGTTGGGGGAGAGAACTTGCATAGAATTAACGAATTCTGTTAGAATGGAAATAATGGAATTAAATAGCATCACACAATGAAAAATTTCAGAAAAATTATTTTTATTTTGAATAATAAGAAAAAAAGGTCAGAAAAACTTGATGCTTTTAATAAAGATGATTTATTTAGACGATCCAACAATTCTGTGAATTTTTTTGGACTGTTAAATGTGCTAAACTGTATTCTTTGTTAACATCGTTAACCTTGATTGATGCGGGAAGATTCTTCAATGAGAATTTTATAGACGCTTCTGTAACGCGTTAATCTTTACTTGGGAATTACACCTCTATAATTATTTAATTTGTTGAACCACGATCTAGAGATAGGATAGAAACATAATTAAAATAAACATACTTTACGCTTTAATTTCTCTGATCTAGGATCATTGTAGATGAGGTACAAAACCTGTTATTAATCAAACTGTAATGCCATCATTTCCACAGCAGCTAGCATTTTTTTTCCATATAAATAGGTTAACACTATTACGTCAATTTTGCAACTGCAATAACTGTTTAAATAGCACACAAGTGCATTTAAATATTAAAATAACTATAAAGAATGTTTAGAGAAAACTAAAAGCTTAAGCACTTACGCAAACAAGACTATAAAATTTTACTTACATGAATGTTTTTCACTTGAGCTTTTTTCTATGTTGTTACTTCAAATCTGATAGAATTTCAAAATATCCAAACAAGTTTACTCAAAAAAAAAAGATAATTTAATCTAAACAAATTGATTACAGCATACCCATACTTTATACAAATATCAAATCCAGGTAACTTATTTTGACATTTTAAGGTGTTGATAATAATAATTTATTTGAAAAAAATAAATAAAATCTAAAAATTAGATGGATTCAAAGTTCTTGTTTTACACTCTCTAGTTATCACATACATTAATTTGTCACGCTCCAACATGTTAAATAGTAACCACCAATCAGCTGACAGCATATGGTCAGAAAATTTCCTGCAATTTGTCATCGCACTGACCTTATTTTCAACGGAAGGAGAAATATGGTAACACCAATACAAATTTAATTCAAGGAATCTAAGAACTCAAAAAAAAAAACACTAAATTAAATTAATCAACAACTGGAACCAATCAACTGAAGATTAATTTTTTTATTTAATCATTATTAATTAGAGTACTATTATTTTGAAATATTAAAAAAAAGTTGGGTATTTTTTTGAAGTGGGTGTAGTGAAAATGCGGAAATGGTTCAATTACACAATGCAGACGAAGAAGGTGCTAGATTTATTGTACCTTCAAGCTAGAGTAGTCTATTTAACACCAACACAACTTACAAGTAGCTAACAACTTAATGTGATTGTTTAATAACAAGTAAAAAAAATGAAAAAATCCAACAAGGAAAATTGTAAGCTTGTAAGGACAAAGTATTCTTTTCAAAGAAGGTGATGATTGATGTTTCAAAAACCTTTACAATGTCTTGTCAAGACGAAGAAATTTGGATAATAAAATTACATACAACTGTACTTCTTTTATATCAATGACTAATGTTTTTTTTTTTTTTAATTTATAATAATACCAAAGCGCATTTCCGTTATTTATACATTTTTTTAATTGCCAATTCTTTGAGTTCGATTGCATAAAAGCAAAAGTCTTCTTGCGCAAATCCATCCATCATAAAGCTATCGAGAAAAATGGCACTCGTCGTTACAAGTGAAATCATGACCGAATTAGTGCAATCTGATTAGAAAGAAATACAGTCTTGCAAGACCATACGTTAAAATAACAAGACTCTCTGTCTCGTTCTGACTGATAAAGACAATAATAAATCAATCATTGACTAATATATGCGAACGAAAAGATAAACCGTCCCAATTTGGTAAGAGAAACGCCAAAACACTTCCTCAAGGCATAATCTTTTATTGTGCAAGTGACAAAACTTGAAAACTGCACGGTTTTCAATAAACGTGAGAATCAAGATTGAGACACAAATATCAACCAACGCAAACATTTGAATAAGTTAATAACCATCCATCCGTTGGTCGGATCTGAATCCGGGTGAATTTTCGAGGTGTGCGAAATTCGTTTCGATTACGCCATAATTAGAAATTAAGGAAATTGCACGATTTTTAGAACACTACTATTTCACTTACAATTTCTTCACGTGTCTTTTACGCGCTATCAGCGTATAGGACTCCTTGTGTCCTGTACTGAAGTACTTCATGATCACTGCACAAATTTATTGCACACAATGACCGTTTTGTCACCCTGGACCGTTACATCATCAACATCACTGCACTTGATCCTCGAAAAATGGACACGAAGAAGGAACACGTGCGACGACGGCTCAAGCCAATGCCAACAACGTACATTTCTCTTCACATGCCGTCGAACGACTACTACTGAAACCGAACGTGTGGATGAATAGAGCGAAGGTGAAGCTCTCAGTGCGGATAATAAACTACTAGGGGGAATGCTTGGCCTTTAGCGATTCCCCTCTTCTGCGTGATTTGGGTGCGAGCTAGCCAAGGAAGAATAGCCAAACCGTCTCTAGTTAACGATGCGGTGTTCTAGACACATGCCCCAATAAACATGAAAATTTTGGTCCTACATTTAATTTAGTATTAACTGCAAAGACCATCCCTAAATTCATCTTACTCAACCACAAAACTTCAAGTGTGCATTCATAAATCGAAGCGCTTCAAGTTTATCTAATATGAAACTGCATTGCCTTGCCGATTGCGAGTCTAACCAAATCGTTTCGGTTTTTGTGTAGTCGTAAAGTCAAATTTTCCCAGTGCATAAATAACCAACTTTATCTCCTCCACACAGTAAAACTTTAATACAGCGAAAAATAAAAAAAATCCTATCTTGTTCGGTATTTACCAATTATTTTTACCGTCACAATTTGCATATCCAATTTCTCAAAAGTGTATTGCAATTCTCCCCTTTCTGCTTCAATACAATATCTACAATGTCATCTCCCCATCTTAGTTTAGAATTTAGATCACAAATAATTTTTCGAATGAAGCATTCCCCTAATTTACAGGCAATTTCTTCTCAGCCATTTCAACCCCTATTTGAATGGTTGCTGGCTCAATAATTTAAGCAATTTTTCGCAGAATGTTGGCCTTTTTTCCTAAAAGATTTTCACAATTCTGTTTTGAATGCATCCGAGACTTCATTAGTACTTTCGTAAAGTAGCTTACTGCAAGCAAAGTTTCTAAATGAGTTTTATGAAGTATAAATTTTAATAGAGAATTCACAATGCTTTATGGCAGTTATTAAACTAATAAATTATTAAAGAAGGAAGTAAAAAGAAAAGCCTTATGTAACGTTAATTTACCAATCGATAGCTGAAAAAAATTTTCTCTTGTTTCTTGCACATTTCCAACGCTTTAAAATCACAGCAGGAAGTATTTATTGCCTTAATAAAATTGAGAAACAACTTTTGAAATATTCTGTTGACAATAAAAAAATCAATACTGTTTTTTCCTAAAAGAAAGGTTAGCTAAAGGTTGATATTTTGAAGAAAATGTTACAACCCGACATTTTTCACATCAATAAACTTGAATAATCCTAAAATCTATGCAACTATTTCCTTCCCGATCTTCTTAAGATAGTCTCACAATAATCCTATTATGTTAATTTACTGGTTTACTGCTCTGAATCCTGGAAAATCCTTAGTTCTAATTAATTTTAATAGGTGTTACAGTAAAACCAAAAGAATACCTTTAGGAGTTGAAAATTTTAAAAACCCAGAAAGGAAGTTCCCATCACTCTATAATACCGAAAGTGTTACACTACCATGGGGGTAATTAAAGACTCATTATGTATTTCCATTTCTCATCTTTCTAGAAATATTGGTCATTATTGAATGATTTTCAACGGGGAGTCCGCTCTTTTAATACCAATAAATGACAAAGCTAATAATCTGAAAAATGTCGATTCATTTGAATCGATAAAAACTCACCACAAAGATTTAACAATTTTTTTTTTTAAATAAATTGATCTTACAATAGTTGTTTAACGCCCCATTAACTTTATCATTGCACGGAATAACATAAAAAAACATCAACATAAATTTCAATGAACGCTCTTGATGACATTTGGAAATGTTCAAAAATGCAGAAAAGCATGAGTTGAGAATGTCTGAGCTAAATCAATGACTCGTGTATAGAAATAATGAATCACAAATGGAAAAAAACACATTTTTTCCATATTGATAGAAAAGTTTTCTACACGGGTGTTTTGGTCGGTAATGGATTTTCAGTTATGAATTACGGATAAAACGAAAGTTATTAATGGGAAAGAAGTTGATAGAAATGTTTTTGGCTACTTTTTTTTCATAAATTTATGTTTTAGATACTGAAGTGAAATATGATAAGCTTATTGCCGCTAGAGTATTACTGCAATAAGTAATAATAACTGTTTGGGTGATAAAAATCTGTGAATACAGAATCAATATCCATTAATTTTCAAATATTAGATAAGCATCTCGTCAAAACATGAGTAATGGACAAAATACAGCTAGAAAATTCTTGGCAAATTATTTATAAAAATCAAAATGATCAGGCAGTTGACTAGAAAGAAAATTTTATTTGATTCAAAATTGGGTCCAAAAATAGACCTTGACATTTCTTGAAATAATCACTTTCGGAACTATCCAAACAATTGAAGCTAACGTCAATAAGTAAGTAAATCCAAGACTTTCAAACAATAGCGTTTTATTATCGGATACCGCAGACACGTGCTTCATGCATAGCATGTGAACACAGAAGAGTCAATTACATTTCATACTTCAGAAAACAATAATAATATAATAAGTATTTTTTTCGTTTGATAAATTGAAAAAAAAAAAATCGAGCAGATTTCAGTACCTCGAACCCTAGAATTTTAAACACAAAGCATCGTCCCGCCCATAAACAAACGAAACGTCGCAATCAACGCACTCCCTTATGTCCTGAGGGTGGCGAGATATCACCATGAACGACGCGCCATTTACAAAACCGGGGACTAGTCCTGATAACTATATTCCCCAACGCTTGACATTTTCTACTATGTATATAGGGTATAAAACATTTGGCAATCCTCAACCTACCGATTTTTGTGAAAGAGAATGAAAAGCTAATAAGAGTAGGTGGAATTTTTAATAAGCTTTGATATAATTCAAAATTCTCAAGATCCTTTTATAAGAAATGCTATCTTTCTTTTTTGACGTTTGTCCGCTTCATTATTAAACCGTTTCGGAATAAATCATTGACTTTATCCGATTTTCGAACTTGTAGACGAAACGTGCTCGAAATATTTCTGGTCGTATTAAGACCACATCTGCATTAAACATCTGGTTTTGGTTTTGTTGTTAAGTGTATAAAATGATGAATAAAAAAGTGAACTTTTTCTAATAAGACAGTCAAGTTCAGCGGCCTTCCATTCAAAATCACCTGCTGACTAGTATAAAAAATGGAAATTAAATCAATAATTTTAGCGGAGACAAGATATATTCCTCCTAGATTTAATTTTTAATTAAACCATGTCCAAGTAAATACACGGAAGATTATATTTCTATTTTCGCATGATCATGAAGATGCCACCTAATACACTCTGGATAATAATTTCCTGCCTTTTCATTTATTATTAAGGCATTAAATTCAATTTGCGTGCCTTTTATTTTCTTTGTTAGTGTTCGTGGTTTGTTCCCAGTTTGGGGTCAATTTTTTTAATTTAGCAACTGTGTTGCCTTTTCTTCAATTAAAAATTCCCCGACAGAAACTAGTTTCCAGTCTGCATCCACTTTACGGAAGAGATTTGAAACGTGAAAGCTGATGTTTCTCATTGTTTGATGCCAACGATTCTAATTGCTATGAAGAATTTACATGAGTGAGAGTGCAATTTATAGTACTAACAAAATAGATTGGATGAGTTTTTAGATTGATTATGATTCACGCTCTTTTAAGCAGCGCTAGATCATATCGTAGTTCATTTATAAAGCTTCAAATTTGCATGGAAATCTCTCACCTTTAACATTATGAGAATTTGCACGACAACTTCATCAATAAAAGGAAAAAATCATTGCATCATATGTTATCTATTCCCCTAACATTAGTTGATTTACAGAAATAGTAAATTTGTAGTCTAACTAGACGACAGATTGGAAAAAGCACTCATCATTATCCCTAAACTCGTCTGTTGTAAATCTGCCGAAAAGTTTTAACAACGAAACTTTACCCTGAAATATTGCGACAAAGGGAGCAAAACTGCCGTAACAATCGACAACAAAATTGGATTATACGGTGTACTTTTGTTCGCCAACTTTACGACATCGATGATCCTTTGTGTTGAGAGAAAAATGGTAAATAGTTAAGCAGATAGAGGTCGTATACCACTAACCAAATTAGAAGCAACCACCCCCAGAAGTATTAATCGACACGAGAAAGCCTAAGCTTCTGTAATCCAACTCCAAACAATCGTTAATCTACTTCTGCGTGAACTTTAACCATTTGCGTCAGAACTTGCCAGATCAGACAAATGTGGTCAGTTCAGGGTTGAAACCATCCGCTCTTATTACACCATTTCAAAAAAAAAAAAAAACAACAAAATCCCTTTAATAACACCCTTGACAGCAATCACTTTGCGTCCCTTTGACTGTAGCGTGTCATCAACCCCTCCGGTTTTGATTTATACCGACAACATAAAATGTCACATTGTTTCTTTTATTTGAGTCGAGTGGAGAGGATAGTTTATTGGTTTGTGTTCGTCTTGTTTGGTACAGCAATAAAAGCTCTCAATGCAACAACAGACGACAATAACACAAGATTAAACTGCATCTGATGGCCTTTGAAAAAATAGAATTTATTCTTATCTAAAATAAGAAAATAACTCTTCGTAACTCGACCTTATCATCACAACTTCTATCAAATTTCAAAGACTTAATCAACTCATAATCAGATCGTAGTGACTTGACTGGCTCTTAAGATACCTTGTTTGATAACACGTGGAAAAATTAAGCTCAAGCTAAATGCTTTATTACAAGAATCAACTGTAGCGAGAAATTCTTTGATAACATCTCCAGCTTCTGTGGTAACATTACTAACTTTGAGAAAAAAATCCCTCTTGGAAAGTAACCGACTCAATTAACACCATCACGCTGTAAATTAATTAGAACTCCCATATCTCAACATCAAGCTTCAATAGAGTCGAATACGAATTATCCAACAAGCCAGAAGAAAAAAAAAACTCACTCAGCACGGTCCCATAAACTCAACAATAAAACCTAAGATTAATGATGAAACAACAACCGACAATTGACTCAAGCAAAATGAAGAACAAAGAGCACGCAACTCTTGTTCTTTGTCATTGTAATGACGTAATATCCGTAGGGGTTAACTCATTTAAATGAGTGTCCCCTTTTTATTAAGAGCAACAATTTCGATTTCATTCCGGCATCCACCAACCTAAGTTTTTTTGCCGTTCCAATAAGGGTCAAAACTTCTTTGTTGATCACTGACCCGAAATTACAATGACTAAGAAAAAAAAATCTGATCTTTTGTAACAGTGACCATATTAAAATGGACGTTATAAGGTGTTAAAAGACTTCACCGATACTATTAACCTACATTTTTCAATTGAGAGGAAGTGCATTGAAACGAAGTAGATCCGTTATAATGAGATTACAGTTGGAGAAAGACCGCATCGCACTCTCTCTTACTGCTTTTTTGTACATTGCCATTATCATTTTTCAATTTGTCGTTACGTAACAAGAGACTATTATCAACAAGATAGTGAAAAGGTGCGCAAATTCTTCAAATCATGGCTTGTATTCTAAGATCTATTAGATCATTTCTTGCCCGTCATCGTATTGCTGATTTTTTTTCAACCATTGACGTGCTTGAAGAGTTCAGGAAAAGTTGCTCTGAGAAGGATTTCGTCATTTAATCAGACATTATCTGATCCAGCGAGAAGTCACAACATTATTACTCCTTTCCAAATAACAAATCTTACACAGAAAAAATTACACAGAATGACATCATTCTGATTTAACAGGCAGAAAATTGAAGGTAATTTTCAAAGATAAAGACAAATATTACAATCTGTTTTTGATGCAAACAATTATCGAAAATAAAAATGAAGTCAACAACAAACAAAAAAAAACTTGATACATTTTCTGTCCCCACATTCCAGTCATCACAACAGCTTGCATCACCCCATGCACCCAGCCGTAACCATCCGACCATAGAGCACACGCGACCATATGACAAATCTGTCAAGAATGATTGAAAAGATGAGGACCAAATCCAACAGACGGTAACCTTATGTTGCTTTTTTGAAAGCAGAAACAACCCTTTCGAGTTGTTTAAAAATCATACTTTTTTCCGGAACTGATCAATTCGTATTAAGCGTGGCTGTGTATCCTTTGAAACCCTTGAAATTTACATACTCTGTCAAATAGGGACGTTGCGGAATGTCCAGGGGGCGCGTCGTGACGCCCATCTGTTCATCCTCAAACACCTTTTGTTTGGAATAATGAATGAAGATAAAAGATGGAGTGCTGCAGAGCAGCAGTTATTTAGAATACAAAAAAAAAAAAAATCATAAATACATCTGAATTCATAAAGCAAAAAGCTTTTTAAATTTACTTTTTCACATTTTCTCATATGAAAAATGTTTGCATCCTTCGCACGTGAATGTGATTTCCCTAGTGCGTAAATCTTTTCACCCTGTATATTTGCCCATGCAAATTGCCGCCTGCGACAGGACACCACCGGAATTATTCAACGTCACGGAAATGCATAATTGTAGGGGAATATCAGCTTACATCAAAGCATGTTCTGACACCATGTCATTACATTGCTAATAACACGAGACGATCTACTGCGTTTTTCTTTGACACCATCTCAAAGGTTCTATTTTTCAAAAAAAAAAAACTTTTGTTCTTTTTTTTTTGGCTAATTATGTCGATCGGCCTTATCTACATGGGACCAATTAATGAATTCTCTTTTCTCGTCGAAAAATTTAAAATTCAAATCGAAACCGGCAATAATCGTAAATAATCGCGTCCCATCAATTTTACGATCGTTCAGCGGAACGAGTCATGGTTTTGTACAATTTTTTCCGCAATCTAATTTGATCAAAGCTAATTTAGCTAGACGAATCTTATGTTTCTCCCTTTTTCTTCATTGTATTGGTGAGAACTCCAATAACCGCAGAGTTGTAAATTAACTTTAGCTTAACATGCGTAGGTTGATCTTTTGTACCTATCAAATAGTAATATAGTCCGAACAGATCAAACGTAACGATTATTTTATTTATTTTTGCTCAAAAACGCAAATTTGAATTTTAAATTGACGTGTTGGTAGACGCTGTCGCTGAAATTGTACTCAAAACTATAGTTTTTCGCATATATTTGAATGGCATCAAGACTTAAAAGAGAGACGGTTTTTTGCACACAAATGTCAAGTGCCAAACAAAATAGAGTATTGTTAACTTTTTCAGACTGCAAGAAAAAAACGAGGAAACTAAAAAATCACAAAAATGATAAAATCGAAAGTGTTTTAGATTTAAAATCACTTTCCCTGTTTTACATTTATCCCCAAAAAACTAAATCCCCTGTGGCAAATCGAATAGTTCCGAGTACATTATACTTTCATAGTACTCTTTATCACTGTTGGATTTTTGCATACAACTTGTAAGATAGCTAGAAGGACTCGCTTGTCACATATGCAAATGCGCACCGCATCAGCGGCTTTTTTCTTTAATTAGTCATTTCAACATACTAACCAGCAAATAAATATCCCCCAGTTGAAGAAAAAACATGTCCACGACCTCTCGGTTCATTAACTTTAATTGCATACGCACCTTTGTACACCCACTTCTTCCGACATGTGTTTTTTCCATATTCCTTTATATTATTTTATTTAATCCATATAGCCCATTTGTACAAACACCAATTAACAGCACGTGTTCAAATTGGAACAGTTACAAAGCGCGACGAATGAACGTCTTTAAGATATTAAAATATGAAAATAGGGGAACTTTTCGACTGCACTTCCTTCCGGTTAGATCCACGTCCACCCTCTTATTAGCACAAAAGATTTGCTTGTTCAGTTATCGTTCAAAGAATCGTTAAGAACACTATTGAAAATTAAAAGCTAATTTGAGAATTTATGATTTAGCCACACTTCTACTGACACCTGTTAAGTGAAAGCTGAAACCTACGAAACTAGATTTCTTTCAAGAATATTACCGCGCGTAGGAGTTGTGAGTAAAAAAATTGGGAAAAAAATTGCGATTAAAACAGTAATGAAAAAAATGGTTACACAACGTTTGAACTATTTAGAATTGATAAAATATATCCTATTCTACAACAACTGCTTGAAGGCAGAAAAAATCGACTATCCTTCCTTGTAAACCAGACAGCACTCCAATTCCCGCAGCATTTAGCAATTAAAAGTTCAAAAGGTGAATGTTGGAAAAATCTTTCCATAGAAATTCTATCGATCAATTTATAGACCATGAATTTTGACTATAAAATCAGCAATGTTAGAGCACTGCCCAGAAAACCATTACCATGATAATAATAAAAATAAGCACAAATTCCTAAGACTACATTATATAACCAGTTTCCGTACAAACATCATCCAATTAGGCGTGTTCCGGAAGGTGACGATTCAATGACCGAAACGGAGTTTTTAATTGTAGCAAACAATAAGCAGAGGGCGTGGTTGTCATTCAAATATCAACACATCATTTTCCATTTAAAATTTGTAACCTAATGGCCTAAAAACGATAAGAAACTCATTCATAGAAAAAAAAAGTATTTTAATTTTTATTACATTCTGAAATTCTTGTATTCGTGCAAATTAGATGTGTGAAACGATAAAAGCGGCTGCTTGTAGATCGTTAGACCATCTAGTGGTGAGTTAGAGAAGTTGTTAATGAGTTAATCTCACAAACATGGAAAGCTACTTTTCTTGGATTTTATGAGATAATTCGATAGCGATTTTTACAAGTACTGATTCAAAGAATTTAAAAAGGTACTAAGTGGTGATCAAAAATAGATAACTTAATAAGATCTACTTCAGTAACAAGTATCTTTAGATTTTAAGTAAGGGCAAACTGGAATTCTCGTAACATCCGGTTGGAAATAAAAATCTTTTATTATTTTTTAATCTGATAACATACTTTATTTTTGTAATTAGAGCCTAGTAACTCAATTTCTGAGTGCAGACATAATAACAGTCATCCTTAATTTTTTAATTTTTTGTAAAAACTTTTAACATGTGGTGTTTCCGCTTTCTTAGTTTTGTTGTTTATCAAACACATTTTTTGCCGACGGGATTGTCTCTATTAAATTGTAGCGGAAAACTTTATTGTTCGCACAAATTCAATTTTCGTTCTAAAAGGTTTTCGAGTAATAATGTAAAAATTGCCAGTGTTGAAACAGTAAATTACTTTGCAAATTTATAATTAATAAAATTCTTCGTTCTATTCAAACTTTTACTAACTTGAACTTAACTCGAGGAAAATAAACTCAATTAAAGTAAAATCACTGAAAATTAATAAACGTAACTTGTGAATATACCTTTAATATCTTCAACAACTTTATAACGCCTCTAGCGACATTCTTATATATTTTCTAGAACCGTTCCACTACACCACACCTCAAAGAATATTCTACAAATTGTTTTCTTAATTTTTTTAATTGTTAATAGACAACTATAATTTTCCCATGGTTAACCCTTTGTAGATTGATGCATCTTCCTCAATGATAAAGTCACACCCTCACAATCGGCACCCACGTGTTAGATTTTTCCAAGTGTCAAATGTCTAATAACAACTTCCTGAGTGTAGTACGCCGTAATAAATAAAACAGTTAAATGATACGTGCAGAGAGAGACATTGTGTATGCAAATATTGAGATCTTTCCTATTAATTTCAACCCACCAGGTTTGATTTATGTGCTAGGTTCGAAGGACATACGTCTATTGTTAGTTGTAACTCAAGTTACATTTGATTTCTATGCATTTTGAAGCTTTGACACCGTTCTTCCTTTTCTCTTCGCATAAGAACCATCAAAAGTTGGAAAGTTTAGAAAATGTAACATGGATAAAGAGAAAAAGTTTTACAAAATGCTCGGCGATTGGGGCCTGTTGCATCAACGAACTTTTCAACTTTTCATTTTGCACTTTTTACTTTTCAAAAATAGTTACTTTGCACCGAATCAGTTTGTAAAGTAAAAAGTGCAAAGTGGAAAGCACCATTTTTTAGTATGCAAAATATTTTGACAGTTGTGCAAAACTTTTCAAATCTTAAAATGTCATTTTGACAGTCCCTCAAATGACATCAACTCAGTATTGAAAACTGTCTTTTCAAAAAGGTTCCCCTAAAATACATTCGCTGACAAAATTTTATGTGTACAGTCCCAAAATTTAAGCACTAAATGACCTTGAAATTGCACGAGTATCTGCAACAGACTTTAGTTAAAATATTTAGTAACTTTTTTATAACACGAGTACATTCGAAATCCTGAGAGACGCGAAAAATAAAGCACAAATCAGTCTAGGTTTATGCTTACAATTCTCAAGACCAATAATAAGGAATATTTGTTTATCAACTGCCAACATCAGTGTTTGTTTGCTTACTTTTTTCATAACAAGTTGCTGCATATTTTTTTTCTTAGGAATAGCACATGAAATTGTATTGAGAAATGTAATTTTTTTCATAAGAGAGAGTTAATTATTATACTGGTTCTTATGGCAAACCAAACAAATGCAGCTGATTCGTTCGTTATAGAGGGTTTTTCGTTATAAAGAGTTTCTTTATAAACTTCTGACTGTATACACAGTAAGAAGAAATTTTGAAACTGAAGATGTCTTTTCATTTAAGGAAACATTTAGGCTTAATAAACGACAAGTGATCACACCGTGCATCCCTTCTAGATTTCCACGATTGAAAAGTGAAAAGTATTATTGAAAAGTCTTGTGAACAGTTACGTGAAACAGAATTACTTTTCACTTTGCTAAATTTTTTTGATGTAACAGGACAACGTGTTTTTTTTTAATAAAACATTGTAAATACTTATTATATGCATAATTAGACACTACTCTTGTGGAGACTCTGTAAACAACTTTATATTCATGATAAATGATTGAATTTAAATCAGTTGGAACTCTATTTTTTGTAACAAATGTTCTAAATCAATACAATTACATTTGAGATTGCAGAAGAGCTTACGTGTATACTTAGAGATGTTTTTGATTTTATGTATTATGACAGACGTTTTTTTTTGACGGATATTAGTCCTCACCATAATCTTTTATCTATGAATAAAATTATTGATTAAGTATAAAAGTATTATGAGCGGATATCTGCATCAGTTGAATCCTGCTCATCTAGATTGAACGAGTATAATAATAAGAGAAGAAGTAAAAAACTGAACAATGAGATTTCTTTTAATTTCAAGTGTTCTGTTTATTGTTTGTATTGGTAAATGCAAAGCAGAAAAACGGCATAGCCAAGAAGACGTTAGTTCATCGTGGCCCCCTATTCATTCAACACCAAGTTCAACATGGTCAACTGATAAATCAAGTCCATCATGGCTCCCCAGTACGTCAACACCAAACTCGACATGGTCGACTGAGCACCCTAGTTCAACATGGCAACCTAGTACCTCACCACCAAACCCGACGTGGTCAACTGAACATCATAGTCCATCATGGCTCCCCAGTACGTCACCACCAAATCCAACATGGTCGACTGAACACCATAGTTCAACATGGCAACCTAGTACCTCACCACCAAACCCGACGTGGTCAACTGAACATCATAGTTCAACATGGCACCCTAGTACCTCACCACCAAATCCAACATGGTCGACTGAACACCATAGTTCAACATGGCAACCTAGTACCTCACCACCAAACCCGACGTGGTCAACTGAACATCATAGTTCAACATGGCACCCTAGTACCTCACCACCAAATCCGACATGGTCGACTGAACACCATAGTTCAACATGGCAACCTAGTACCTCACCACCAAATCCGACGTGGTCAACTGAACACCATAGTTCAACATGGAACCCTAGTACCTCACCACCAAATCCGACGTGGTCAACTGAACACCATAGTTCAACATGGCAACCAAGTACCTCACCACCAAATCCGACATGGTCGACTGAACACCACAGTTCAACATGGAATCCTAGTACCTCACCACCAAATCCGACATGGTCAACTGAACACCATAGTTCAACATGGAACCCTAGTACCTCACCACCAAATCCGACATGGTCGACTGAACACCATAGTTCAACATGGAACCCTAGTACCTCACCACCAAATCCGACGTGGTCAACTGAACACCATAGTTCAACATGGAACCCTAGTACCTCACCACCAAATCCGACATGGTCGACTGAACACCATAGTTCAACATGGCAACCTAGTACCTCACCACCAAATCCGACATGGTCGACTGAACACCATAGTTCAACATGGCAACCTAGTACCTCATCACCAAATCCGACATGGTCGACTGAACACCACAGTTCCACATGGCAACCTAGTACCTCACCACCAAATCCGACATGGTCGACTGAACACCATAGTTCAACATGGCAACCTAGTACCTCACCACCAAATCCGACATGGTCGACTGAACACCATAGTTCAACATGGCAACCTAGTACCTCACCACCAAATCCGACATGGTCGACTGAACACCATAGTTCAACATGGCAACCTAGTACCTCATCACCAAATCCGACATGGTCGACTGAACACCACAGTTCCACATGGCAACCTAGTACCTCACCACCAAATCCGACATGGTCGACTGAACACCATAGTTCAACATGGCAACCTAGTACCTCACCACCAAATCCGACATGGTCGACTGAACACCATAGTTCCACATGGCAACCTAGTACCTCACCACCAAATCCGACATGGTCGACTGAACACCATAGTTCAACATGGCAACCTAGTACCTCACCACCAAATCCGACATGGTCGACTGAACACCACAGTTCAACATGGAATCCTAGTACCTCACCACCAAACCCGACATGGTCGACTGAACACCCTAGTTCAACCCTGTGGTCAACTGATGGAACACCTTCAACCGAGCAGGGTACAACTCAACCTCCACACACTGAAACAGTGGTTTGTAAAAATTCTCCTAGCAGTGTTGACAAAGATGTTGACAACTATGGGGACTTAATATGTTCAGCAAATTCAAATCGGTCCAGAGAAGACATTTTGTTAATAAGAGATACAGTTATTAATTATGACAACGAGTTTACTCTTAGTTACAATAAAACTTTCTCTAATATTATTATTAGCACAGTAAATGTACGCAATTTTGGAAAGGATCATGGTTTCACAACATCTGTAAGTATCACAAACGAAAATAATGAAATCCTCAGTAAAGCAGATATTGAAATCAAGATAAAAGTTCGTAATTCTGACGGCGTGCGACTATTCGTTGAAATTTATGGAAGAAAACAAAAATATTGATTATAAGTATTAAATATTTGTCAGTATACCTGTTATTAAAAATAAGCAATATAATAAAATTTAATCAATTTAATAACACGATATTTTTCCAATAGATTAGGCAGATTATTTAAAAGTCAATTTTTTGCCACTTAAGTCCGAGGAAATGTGTCATAACGACAATAACTGTAGATCTAATCATTTTATCTCATCTTTCTCTCAGTAATTAGAAATAAAAAATCCAAAACAAACTCGACAACATAAAATTATTCAATAGCAATCAGCTTTTATTCCATAAAAAAAAACTTATACACGACAAGTTTGAGTACCAATTTTACATCATTCGAGTTGACTTACTGTAAGCTGCTAAAATTTGAAAAAATGCTTTTACATACACAATATAAAGTGTTTTCGTATATTTGAATAAGGTAGTAAACAAAGACTATTTATTTTTATATTATGAAATCCATCCTGACTACAAATCATGAGGGAAAAAGCTTGAAACTAAGTATTTTATCCGTAGTAGAAACGTAATGAAATTTGTCCTATCCTCTTCCAAGGATTGCGCATTAGCAATCAGAAAAATCCCTCAACACAACTCCAAGCACGTCCTCTGTCACGTCTTCTTGGACTTACGTCCGTGTGACGTTACGTTATCGCTTTACAAATCCGCATCAGATTAATAGTTATGTATCTCTCGTCGTCTTTTCCAATGCCATCTGTTGCGCCAACGCGCAACCAACCATCTATCCCGTCACGTAAGCGGAATCGATATTTATTATGTTCTTAGTAATCGATTGAACGCAACAGGACGATTTTCCTGTCCCATGTCTATTCCAGACCATTTATGACAAACCCAAAGTTGTATATTTTATTTAAAACAACATTTTCAAACCTCCTGTAGTGCTTGTTTTATTCAATGATTTCCAATCAACCTTAACAATTGAAAATTATTAAAAAGCAGGCAACCAGTAATACAACTAATCGTATCATTAGTTTTTCTGCAAACTCTGATTAGAAACTTTATTGTCCATGTTTGTCCACATCAACTTTGCATATTTATTTTATCGTAAATCTTATTGGTCGCGACTGGAAACGCGTATACAAGCCATTCATTTGCAATTAACAGCATCCAATTATTGTTCTCGGTTGGAAATTTATTGGTAAGAGTATTCGTTTGCGTAATTACTCTCTAGAGTATTTAAAAATTTATGTTTGATTAAGGAGGGATGATGCCGGAATTACTAATATCATTATGAAAATGTCAAAGGTTTTTTTTTAAAAACTTCACTGGACATTCGAGTTGTTATTTTTATATCCGCTGTAACTCTTAATCGTGTGACGTTTATGTGGTGTTGTGCTTAGCTGTAGCACTAAAGGAGTGAAATGTGAGGTCCGTTTATTACCTTTTGTGCAGGAAGAGAAATGTGGATAGGACAATTATCAAATTGACAAACAGTATTGCACATATTATAGCACATAAAATTTCGTGAATTCTACAAGCTCTGCTCTCGCAAACAAATCGCTACTAAAGCATTGATTTTCAAAATAGTATTTTCTATTTTATTTGGTACTGGCAATTCCGTGTCAGATAATTTCGTTACCTTATAAGGTTTCGCTGGATTATTTCAACTTCCAAAAAATAACTTGGTATTTGAAAAATCATAAGTTTTTTAATTGATGACTGAACACATAATAAATAATAAGGACGCTTGTTTGAAACCAAATGTTATTAAATCGAGAAGTCAAACTATTGCTGACATCAATATCTATTAATAAAAATTCACAAATGATCACCATGAGTAATGATAACTAACAATTAGAATAATTTGTATTAAAAAACTTTGGAAGAAATGTAATATTAAAGTTTGAAACATCCAGCAAAAAAATATCTTTTCTTTTATTTATTCAATCGATCCAAGTCTCGTTTAAAATGTATTAACTTTGAGACTAAATACGAGGGAAAATTTCACAGCAAAAAAGTGAAATTATTATGAAGAGGAATTCTTTGACTCAATTTGGATGCTTCAGATGCAGATTTAATATCGCTTCTGGAATTTTTTAATAAAAATTAAAATAAGTACTCAATGAAACACTTCGACTTAGTTAAACTATATTGTAAAGAGTTTTGTTGCAGAAATACGTAGCTGGAATTAAATTAGTATTATATGCGAAAATTAATTTTCATCTAGACAAGATTTGGCACACCTGTGCAGACATAATAAAGAAACAAAATAGTAGATTAGCGCATAACTTTCGCAGATTAATCCTTTCAGATAGTTAATACATAATTTCTAATGCTATTTAATGGAGCTGGAGATGTAATTATTGGAATGATGACTATTCAGTTTCAAGAATTTTTACAAATATTAAAATATGCAAATCTAAAAAAGTAATAAAAAAATTCCTTTGCACTTATACAAAGTAGAATTTTGGAATAACTCCTCGAAGAAAATTTTAAGGTACTCCACCAAAATTTCGCCACAAAAATGCTTTGTTCCGCAATGTAAACAACAGAGTACTTATGAAAAATGACAGGAAAAAACACAAGCGATGTCAATCTGTTCTTCAAAATACAGGAAATGTAATACTATGAATATGTAAAAAAGCAAATGGAATAACAACGTTTTTTTCATGTTTCTATGTACAGACACTCCTATTTTTCATGTAATCAACAAGACTATTTCACAACGCTATTGTTTGAAACTTTTATTTCCCGATATCACATCAAAAACACAATAAAATCAAAATAGTCAACAGAACAATCTTGAAAACAGTAAAACCGAAAAACCTAATAAAATTTCCGATGATACAACGAAGAAAATTTGTTTTTTTTTTCTATTGTTGGAATATTTCTTTTCATATGCATTTCTGTTCCGGACATATCAATAAATTTAACTTTATTTTTATTTTGTTTTTGAGAAACGAAATAAAATTGTGCCAAGTCACGGTAGAGAAAGTGACAATCACAATGAATGACACGAATAAACTATTGTAGTTGTAGTGATAATGAGATCGTAACGCCTTCATAGAATTATTAATCGTTTTTAATGAATGTCTTCATCGAAACTTAACACTTGAATTGATTTCACTTCATTGAATTTTAAACAATAGAAAACAAACAATATTGATCGAATTACTGTTTTGATAATAATATGCGAAACGAAATAATCCTTTCTTCGTGATTCATTGAGTTGTAATGAAGGTCAGGATTTCTTCTTGTTTGTAAGTTGAAACGCCGATGATGTAAGGATTAAATGATGTTATTCATAATTTTACAAGTTATTCGCGGTTATGTAGGTCAGTAACTGTTTATATCACAACCACACATGTGTCGCTCAAATAACAAATAATTGCAGATTATCAAAGAAAAAAAGCGATGACAAAAATGAAAAATTCAATGAGATTGATATAAACGGATCAAACACGTGCATGTGTGGCTTGAGAGGAAAGCATTGGCGGCGTGAGAGCTGCAACAAAAAGATTGGAGATCAAAAATTCATAATACAATAAAACTGTTACAAATTTAGAGTGATGTTTGGTAAACAGAGCTAATTGGGTTTGTTGTTGTTAGCTCCGACATTGTTTACGTACGTAGGTGATTAATTCGCTCTAATGAATCTCTCTGTCTCTACAAATCTGAATCCAAATATTGATTATCGTAGAATAGTATAAAATAATACACTTTTTTAGTGTTGAAATGCTCAAAAATTCTATTCACACCAACGCTTTAATAGTGTTGAATTCTAGAATAATTCACCTTATCTCCACCACTGGTTTCTCATTCTAAATTGGTTGTTAAAGTACCCAGTCGCGGATGAACGGCTCCATTATAAGATCTTACAAAATAACCTCAACAATGAAATTAGTGTTTAAATGCGCTTCCTTTCTAAATTGACAATTTATAAGTTTTGATGACCAAATTTTCTAAAAATATTTTCAAAACTTGTTTTTATCCTCAGCAAAAAATTATTGAAACGAACGGCTGCAGATTTATTTATGTTTCTAAGATCAAATTTCGTTTCACCTCAAGCTAAGAATATTATTATTACAAGCAGCACCATGATTATGGGGGCCCCAACACCGCTACCCACGCTCATACCTGAGTCAACTTTATATCGACGTGTTGAATACAGGTGGTTTCAAAGCCGCAGGCCCCAAAGAAAAATGTTCATTGAAAATTATAATTTTTATAATTGTTTCGGTAATTATTAACTAATTAAGAACATGTTACCTGTCATATGGTTAAATTTACTACTGCAGCATACTTTCAATATTAAAAAGGTTATTAAATTTGCCTTTTACCTTGTAGCACATGAAAGTTTAAAGGAAATCAAAATATCTAGATTTTTAGTACAAAACAGCTGTAGTGATTGTCATTTTTAGTCAGATGGTGAATGAGATAAAAACTTTTATTAAACGACTTTTGCATGTACAATCGTAAAGAGGTTAACTTCTAAATGATGATGCTTAACCATTGACAATTGTTTTTTACGTAATTACTAACTGGGAAAGTAGCTTTATAAATATTTTATTATTATGAATTATTTCTTTGTGTTATGTATAGTATACTTTTATGTCAAATTATCTAGTAAACTATACAGTTTTTCAATGATTATCTACCATTATACACACAACAGAAATAACATGTTATTTAGATAACTCTGACGGATATGACGATCTATACTTTCAGTTTAATGAGGAAATGAACTATTAATATCAGGTAGTGCAGTGCAGGTAGTTTATGAGGAAGTGACGCTAAAGTTAGCACCAGCACTATCTTAATAACAATAATCCAAAAGCCGGCATTAACTGTTTTAATCACGAGTACTCTGATATCGGAATATTATTAACGTTCCATCAAAAGCACCGATATCCCGTGTTACTAAAATATCTTTTTTGCAACAATTTCCTCACTTTTTATTAAAAAGAAAAATTAGAAGAGATAAAAATTTGATTCAAGAGTAACATTTTTTATTCGATTCCTAATTATCCGCATTATCTATTTTGGAATATTTTCAAAATCTCAAGAGAATCTGTAAATTTATGAGCAGATATGCGCAACTCATTTTAATTTAAAATTATTATCTATTCTATACATGAAACATTGACTAACTCTCAGCATGAGATGAGCCATGTACTCACTTTCAGTTGATAATGTTATCTGCCTAATATAATTTTTAATTAAATCATTACTAAAACTTGTATTAATTTCATAAACTCATAATTTCCCCAATTTTTTTAACATTATCGACAAGATTATGTAAAAAATCTAAATGAGTCAAAAATTTAAATTAATGTACAACCTTTTGTTACTGAAGCTACAAAAAAGAATGTTACCAAATTTGTTGTTTTTTCACACAAATTTGATTTTGCTTAGCAGTGTTGATGGCCAATCAAAAATATTATACCTAACTGCATTTTTTTTGTTTAATGTTTCTTATCAAAACTATTTTAGTGCTTTTAGGTTTTTTTCAATCGAGTTTTCAATCATAAGAAAAAAATCCGTTTCGAAATTATTCTCGATTTTAATAGTTAAAGGTAATATTCATACAGATAGGTGACTTTAAAAAACTGTAACATATTACTGTATAGAAGTACTTGACAAAAAAATGTCTGAAATAAAGAGTATGATAGGGGATCTAGAAAAACAGTTATTAAGAATATCATTCCATATTTTATTACAAACTTTATGAACTGTTAGAAATTAGAGTTAACGTAAACTATTTTTTTTTTCGATGAATCATTATCAAAACACAAGGAATTCAATCTTGAGTTCTCAAATAGTATCGAATAATTTCCATTATTTAATTTGGCATCTAATATTAGCTCCGATTTTCAGCAATGAATTCATTCGTAATGATAATAAATTAGTCATTTACTATTATCCTCTTTCTTCACACCAAATTATTTAGATTTATGCCATCATTTAATTTTTATTTATACTACAATAAGTTTTATTGTTCTTTGTTCTACTTTCGTTTATATTCATATACATGTTAACAGGTTCAGTAGTTTCTACAACTATCAAAAATTCCAAACTGAACTTTTTTTTCTTGCACTATTTTTTAAGCCTAGTTTTCTACATTTAACAATGCAATGCAATTATAAAATAAAGGGTAACTCATTAAAGCTTAAAAGAAAAAGTGTAAGTACATAACATTCAATGCTCATTCCATGTTAGCACCATTTCCATTAAGAGACGTTAAAATTATACCGCAAGTCAACAGTAATCAAGTTTTACTTGACATTAAAGCAATAAACATAAATTATTTTAATAAATTTGACTGTTTGTAATTAATTGATGAAGTTCCAAACATAAACTATTCTATCTTTTATGATTTTGCAATTGCAACAAGTTGTTGAAAAAACTTCATATGCAAAAATTGCACCGCCTCTTCCTGCAATTTATCCAAGCAACTGAAGGCCTTTTATTACACTTCCTATTTTTCTGGCATTCCCGGTAGTGTGCTGCTGTTATAATTTGTAAACAAGTTAATGTGTAATTTCCCGATCATTAGAACCCTCATCGCGATTCCACTTCAGCTACTTTTCATTTTTGGGTGGCCCACATGCAAAGTGGTTGACCCATTATGGATGTTGCTGCGTCATCTCAAGCCCTTATTCGCCGAGACATCGCACATGTTGCCAACTTTGTACATCACATTGCGTGCACGTTTCGCATTTAGAATTTTAATTGAAGGCATCATCATCATGAATCGCCAACAAAAAGAAACAGCGAGACGTCTGTCTTTATAATTGCACATGTTGGTCTTCACTTTTGATGTTTTAATACTTGTCACAGAAAAAAAACGATTTTAATTGATGATGTCTTCATCAACCCCCAACTTCCGTTGTTAGAAAAGGTTAACAAAAACTGACCTTTCGGAAGAAAAGTCATCGACAAAGAGACATTTCCCACTGGGATTTTCAATTACTTCTTGTTCTAATATAAAAATTTTTGAAAGAAAGTCGGTAATTCTCCATTGTCACTAGAACAATTGTACCGATCGGATAAATAATGAGGGAGTTTCTTTTAGTACTATTGTCTGTGAAAACGTAGACGTAACGACTTGACAATAAATAACGAGAGGTTTTGTTTTCGCACTAATGAAGCTCCAATAAAAAAAAATCACTAAATCAATTAAACAGTTCTACAACCAAGAACGCAAAATGCAAGTTACAATGCTCTCAAATTAGTTTAACAAATTGGCGGTTGCTCATTCTACCAAGGGCAGAATTTAAACTAGAACCCAAACTACATCACTTTAATAAAATTTTAAACTGCTCCAGGCTTATATTCTTGTTCTGACGTTTATAATGCCATGAAAAATTTCCTTGACTTTCACTTAATTAGTTTCGATGATAGCGGCTACAGATAGTGGCTGTTAAAAAGATCTTTCAAGGATTTTTTGGTGATATCTAATGTTCTGTAACGTATTTATGACCACATTTAGATAGCATAGAGTCAAATAGGAACACAAGAATTTTCTCTCGTTACTAACAATAAAATGATTACGAAATTAAAAAATTTTACAAAAGTTAAAAAAAGTAATTAAACAGCAAGCAGCAGGATTATCGATTTTCTCTTGATGATGCTATTCAATTTCAGTTAGATTGAAATTGAGGTTTATGATATAACAATTGTCCTTTTCATATAAAATATGTGTTCATTGTAATAATGGAAAATGCAAAACAATAACGTATATGAAGCACACATCCATAATTACCATTGTCCCTAGATATATTTAATTATTGGTTGAACAATGCAAATAAATGGCAATTCTGTCATCATTTCTTCATGAAAATGTATTTATGTTTGTAATGCCGCGATCGTAATATTTACGTGCATACTATTTAAGGACAACTATTGTTAATGACCGTCAGAATAAGGAATAGCAACACCCTCAAACCGACCCACAAGTCTAATTAAACTCAATTAATCAACTTGTCCTAAATAATTTGTCACGGCTACATAATATCAAACATACATCTAGTTTTAGTCTCAAGAGACATTTAAGTAATCATTTCGCAATAAAAACTCTAATTTTGTAAACTCATACAAAAATTTGCAATAAATTTCTTTAAAGTCCACCTAATCCAGTTCAAATCATGAATAATTAATCGCATTAAAAGGAAAATTAGAAACGGAGATAGCTTTTCACATGTTTGAAAATCATCAAGATAAGGATGTATTAAGTCATCAATATTATGTCTGCTGACTTAATTAATAATCCAACCTACCCTCCAGTTCCACTTTCTAGTAAAACAACCCTAAAGTGATAATTTCAATTAACACTTCATCCATCAAGTGGTGATACATCTTTGACAAGTTTGAAGACCGACCTTAACCTTCCGAACTAATCCAGTAAAGCCCACGTTCTTATAATACAATTAAACCGCCTTAAACAGCCAAAGGAGAAATTTCTTCAAGACAACAACACCGCTAATACTATTCGGAATTCTTAACCCAGAAACGTGTCGCACATCTCAAAACAAAACCAATTTTGAGGTCGCTCACGCATTGATTACTGTTATTTTGTGTAAATTTTTATCAATGATGGGTCAACAAACCAAATAAGTGCTGATTTTTTTCCCAATACTCTGTATTTATCCACCTGTTGCTAAAAAACTCACCCCGTATTTTCATTGCTAACGAGCTGCTCCAGCATCTGTATTTTCAACATGATTGTAATCCGTTCACATTGTCACACAGCCACCAAACTAACCAGATCTGTGTTCGATTGATGCACGCGGAAACACAAAAACACGTTTATCGATGAAGAAGAAAACAGCGACCAAACAGCCGCCCACAATAGAACGAGGCGAACAACTGTGCTACTGCTGTCTATGATTCCCTCCTGCTACAAGCAAGACCATCGATCATGATGAAACTGTCTTCCTGACGTTGGCGCTCTCTCTTCAACACCTGTCGGATTCGGAAAGTTGGAAAAAGATGGAAGAGGTTGAGTGTATCGACACTTACAGCATGCAGGGCACGCGCATATGCGTAATTTTTAAAACAAAAAAAAATCACTGATGTTTTTTGAGATAAAGACTGATAACTTCAACACTTTAGAAATTTGATAAAAACCATTTCCTTCTAATAACAGCAAGTTACACCGATCAATTATTAGTCCTGGCAGGATGCAGGACATCCTAATAATTTTTTCAAATACTTATTTAAGTGAAACTCCAGGTAGTGCAGTTTTTATCGTTCCGCATCTAGTAGAAATGAATGAACGAACACCAAACAGCTTTCTGTTAATTGAATGAGTCATGAATTAGATCTTGTTTTTTTAAAAGTTTTCTCTAGTTTTACGGATTTTAAAATTTCACTAAAGTTTAATAAAAAACAATTAAATAGATACCGTGCCAAATTAAATTGTGTAATGAATATATTAAGAAAAAACGTGTTTTTTAAATGTTTAGACATCTAGTTAATGAAGCATAAACAAATTAATAATCCGGAAAAATCTTAACTTCCACAGTTGTTTTGTTTCGACCCACAAACTACTCCAATGTCAGGTGATGGTTAATATTCATAAGGATGTGTTATTATAATAATAAATACACAGTATCTGTTCCAGCCAAGTTCTCATGTAAAATTGGTTTTGTATTTATTTAGAGCTTGTTATAAGTTATAAGTAAGTTAAGTATGTTGAACAAATTAAACTAAAAACGTGTTACAAACCGAAGTAATGATTTTTTAATTAGATATCATCAAATTCATTACAAAATGTCGAGTCTTAAAACAAAAACAAAAATAAACAAACATTTTATCTGTTTAGTGTTCAGAAATATAAATTATTTCACAAATATAAAAAAGATATCAAAGGTTAAACAGTTAAACTTTCATTAGAAATCAACACGACTTAAATAAATAAGATTTACTGCAATTCAGAAAATGTCAAAATTTGATAATAAAAAAACCAAACAAAATAAGTTTTATCAATTAACTACACCGAAACTGTCACTTAAAAAATCGCACAATTATTTTGAATTGCCATGGAAAACGCAAAGTGTCACGGCAATGTAACAAAGTTTATTTCGAAGAAAAAGTCTTCTGCATGACCTAAAATGATTTCCACTAACAAGCTGCTGATCTCAATAAATTAAGGCAACCGAAAGTAATTTAAAACTGAAACATAACAATAGGTATTCAGTTTTGATTTTCTATTATCCTGAACAGCTTTGTATTTTTTCGACAAATCAACTTCAATAGTTTTGTTTAAAAATTACGAAATCATAGTTTTTATATTTTCTGTGGACTCTCTTGTTTTGGGAGTAGTTAATAGATATGCTTTTCTAAACGACACTGATAATCCTTGACCAACTGACAAAAATAGAGTAAGTTTCCTGAAAAACTTCTGCTCAAATACAGTGTGTCCATACTCACCATTGGGATCTCTATTATTAGAAGAGATAGAACATTGGTTAGTGGGAAATATTTTGCAGAATTTAATTTTATTTATCATCAATAATTCGATAACGCCTTATGTTACCACTTCAAAACTTTTACATTGTTATGAAACTTTTTTAAAACAAATTTTTTAGTGTTAGCGGAAACTGCTGATTCTCATTTGTTTCACAGTTATTGAGGTTATTTTTTTTTATGATGGTCATATTAAATTTTTGATTACTTAGATAGTCCTTGAAAAAAACTTTTAAATAATTTATAACATCTTTATTTTTACAAGAGATTATTAACAAAAAATAAATTTAACATTGATCAAAATCAGTAGGCTATGAAATTTTAGCGTCATTGTTAAGTAAATGATAAGCTATGTTACTGTTGTCATGTAAAAGTTGCTTTGGTTAGAGATGTAAGACTTGATGTGTTAGTTATTTTAATTATTCATGTACCATTATTACGACTAATCCTTAAAAGTAATTATTTATTAATAATTCATACGCACAGTTCCAAATCTCCCACCAGTGCCTCTTTTACAAGTCGACAATAACATTATATACAACTTATCATTTGCTTAAAAATGACGCAAACATTTCATAGCCTGCTGGTCATTCATCAGTTTTAAATTCATTTTCTGTTGAGTCTCTTGAAATAAAAAAAATTTAAATGACATGTCATCATTTCTGAGAAAACTTTTTTCAGGGACTATTTAAGTAGTGAAAAATTCAATATGGCTTTCATAAGAAAAACAAAAGATAGAGTTAATAACTCAGAGACAAATGAAAGTCAAAGGTTCTTGTTAGCACTAATGAATTTGTCTCAAAAAAGTGTCTTAACAATGTAAAAGTTTGAAAAAGGTCGGAGAAAGCATTATCGAGTAATTGAGAAAGATTTAAACCGGCAAATTTTAGTTTTTCAAAATATCTAAAAACTGAGAAGAATGAGAATAAATTTGAAATGACATCTATTTTGAGCATTGAATTCTGCAACACATTCCCCATTTAACCGTTGCTCTATCTCTTCTAATAATTGAGATACCAATCGTGACATACTGTATAGGGTGTTTCGAGTTTTTTGGCCGAAGCAGAAATAAATATTTCTAATCGAGTAAAAAATAATTGTATAACCTAAACGATAGAGAATTATCTACGCTACCATTTCATGCTTTAATATTGTTTAAAACTTTTATGGTATGGCTGTGAGGCATTAAAAACCACGTTTTTTAATATTTTTTTAAGTTATTGGCGTGAAATTCCTTTGATTTTTTGAGCCGTAATTGCTGGAACAAAATTAGGTGGAAGTTGATACCTTTTGAGTAATTAACATTAATATTGAACATGTAAAAATTTTGGTTATTTATTGCCAAGTAACCCTGTGTTTTCTTGTTCACAATGGAGCTGAGACGTGATGGATTTATGATCTCTCCAATAGATGGGTCACTGCAAGATTTCGTTCGTCATTTCAGGACTATAACAAGATGATTCATTCAAAATTTTATTTATTTATTTTTGCTTCGCACAAAAAACTCGAAACACCCTGTATAGTTACCTTCTTCCATATTTTTTGTCCGTTTTTTTACAAATCGATAATCAATAAACAACAACAACAAACAACCAGTGCCTTTCATTATTCACTAAATCAAAGCAAATTAATTATTCATTTAATTTATTTTTTTAATTGAAAATGGGTAATCAAGCTTCATAAATGGAATGATTGTAGTTGTTGTATGTCAGCTTTGGTTGGGTTTAATCACTCATCAAAATTAAATGCAGCTTCAACATTCGTATATTTGTAAAGTAAAATTTATACCAATGAGCATAAAAAAAAACTTTAAATCTTGGATTCCAATTGAACAGAACATTCAGTATTGATTTTACAATTCCCAAGTTTAAAATTTGTTTGAAAAACAAGTTTTATTTGTTTCCGATCAAAACATCAAAATGTAAATTAAAATTGTATTTAGGCATTCTAATTATAGCTTCTTAAATACACAAACGACACAATTAATTATTACACTATTACATTAAAAATCAGCCATTGGGAAAATTGACAACCTACGTGAATTAATTGTATCTGAATTATTTTAAATAAATGAATAAAATTATGGTTTGAAGACATTATAAAGTTACATAACTAAAACATTATTATTATATTTAAGGTGCGTTTAAAAATACAAGCAAGTCATTTTATTTCCATAACCCAAATAAGACTTCACAGTCGGTGTAAGCTGATAACCGAAAAAATTCACATTTTAAATTTAATTAATTGAAATAAATGATATCACAAAATTTATACAGCAAAGACTTTATTTTCCAACGTCGTCATATTCATTGTAAATAACCTTTTTAATCTCGTGTTGCAATTTGACACTCGTAAATAATTAAAAATAATAACAAAAAAAAGATAAAATGAGAAATCAGGTCGAGAGTTCAAAATAAGAATAAATCAAAAACGACTAAAATGTGATAATAAATAAAAGTGTGATTAATATCACCTTTCACGTGTTTCATGTATCATTGTAACAATCCAATTTGTTTTATATTTTCGTGTCGTTGTCTAATTAGTCCCACTTTTGGTAATTTCGACAGAAAATAAATTTTTCAACAGCTTTGATAAAAGCTCTACTTTCAGTCTTATAAATGCTCGCGATAAGCCATCCACAGAACCCATTAATAATTTTGTCTGATTTCCATAATAGCAACATTTCTCGGCCGCTATCTTAAGTATAATAATTCTGATTTGTTACAGGATGCACCGACGCCAAGTCACCGCCCCCAATTACATCTAAAAAAAAATACATTTGTTTTGTAATAATTGAGCATTTTTATTACAGTTTTTCAAAGAAAAAAAAAGAAATTTACATTATTAGCTAAATTCCGGTTGATTTTGTAAAAGGAATATGATATCAAATTGGGATTAGATTTAATTAATGAAGGAATGACAAATATCACACGCAGCTAGAGAAACTAATTATTCGAGAATAACAGAAATGAGCTGGATATTATGTGCGAAATTAATTTAGTCAACAATGGCTCGATAAATTGTTTATCTTTAGTGGATATAACAAGCACTGACGGCTCAATAGGGCTGTACGCTTCATTTGCTAGACGAAATAGGAAGACTGTCAAGAGAGGTTGCCTTAAAAGGGTTTAATGTGTCAGCTGATGGAGTTAGAGTTGCGTTGCGTAACCACTAAACAAGTTCGTTTTTTTTCTTAATAAAAAAAAAATTAAAAACAAGAGTCATTAAACTAATTGACAACAATTTTATTAGCTAGATGTCACTTCTAATAAACTCCGTAAATAGAGTTATAATACCACTAGAACTAAATACTTGAAGAATTATCAAAGAAAATAAAATGCGATTTTCTATCTCTAGGCAAGGAAAGTAAAAGAAATATGACTCTGCCTGCAGTGTTTGTCATATGTTATTTAACAATGTCCTTTCAAGAATTTTGTCCGCTAGACTAAGCGAATGAGAACCACTTTAGGCATAATTTAACGAGCAAAGAGAATAGGGAAGTAATCTTCAATTTTAATTTTTAATAACTTTACATTGTAACAATTACATCACTCACGCATTTGCGACTAAACGTCTATCTAAGTTTATTAAATTTTCATTAAATCATAAGTGGATATTATTTATTTAATCTGGCATTTTATTTAAGAAATTGGTTGTAAACGGTTGTAGCATTAGGAGGAGTTAACTCAAAGGAATCCTAAAATTGATGTAAGCTAAAGCAAAAGAAGCGGTTGGCCAAATTGCCACAACTACAAATAATTTCCATTAAATTTTTGGGTAAACAGTTTATCTAAAAACTGGTCTTGACGTTTTTTAAAGATCAAAAGACAAATTTGTCCATGAATCTACGTTCAAAATCCCAATATTGTATTTTTACTTTAAAAATTTTTTATCTTGGTATTTTTCTCTCTAAATTAGATGTTTTGATGATTTTTTTTTTCAATTCAGAATTTAGTCTATTTTCATATCTAAACAAACTAGTCAAAATTATACCCATAAAAAAATTATTATTGATCCTGAAAATTGCAGTTCTGTACTTATTATTCCTCTGAACACCTGGTAGAATAGCATAGAAACGTAAACAGACATTGCATTGATATTTAAAAAAAAACGTAAAATTTATAGTTAGATAAGCTTCTAAAAAATCTGTTATCGTTCCCTCCATAAACTCCGGTTTTTTCTTCTATTTTAGTGTTATTTAAAAATTCAATATTTTTATTTAAAATGGAATTAATGGAATTCAGTTATAAAAGCTTGAAGCAAATTAATTCTGTGCATACAGTGCAATCTAAATCAGATATTAATATTTAATATTTTCTCGTTTTGGTGAATAAATGGAAGGGATTAATACCGAATGTTGTTTTATAAATATAAACCTAAATCGATTTGAATTATGCAAACTTTGGCAAAACAACACAAATTTGCAAGCAATATAAACACTGAACAAAAATATGATAATTCACAAATAGCAACAACGCGTTTACATATTAAGAAATACAACTGAACATAAAGTCGGATTTAGTTAATTTACATATAAATATAATCTCGTTTACGTGTTAACCCATATTTATTTTATGTAGATAGAATGAAAGTTATAACAAGCATTGAAATGTTAACAATTAACAATATGTCGGCAAGTATTTTTTTGAAAGATTAATTTGTTGTTTTAATTAAATCGAAACAATAACTAACAAGTTTTCAACAAATTGCTTTCATAACTTTACTGACAATCTGCTGAATGAATTATAAATTCAAAGTTAATTTTGAATGTCCTTCGGTGTAGGTTCACATTTCAAACAAAATTTATTATCCAAAAACTTGTATTTTGATGAAGAGAGATATAAAATTAAATTATTAATATATTTAGAGTTAATATTAACTGTCTCATAATGTCACCAATTTTTCATGTAAATAAGAATTTTCGAAAAATTACTATTTATTAATAACAACTTAAAATATGGCAAAAATCGCGCCAACATAAAACCAAGCTGACAAACCGTAATTTTCTCGACTAAGACACCTTAATAAATCAAACCGACACAACTTACGTAAAAATACCACCTGTTTGTGAATTTATTAAAAAAGTCTTAGCTTGGCATATCTGACCATTTAATCGTAATTTATCCGTTTTGCAGAGTATTCTTGAAATATTCTAATTGGTACATTGCACCTTGTGATATTATTATTGTTACAATTTACAGAATATTTAGTGAAACTCGTCGATTTACTAGTGAGTGAACAAAACGAGAAAATCTCGCTCGTTCCGTCATAAACGTTGAACGGATTTGTTTTACGGAATCTAAGTCTTGATCCCTTACAGCGTCGCAAACGCTCATTACCGATGCAAATTGAAAATTTGTAGTAAGAATTCCGCAATAAAAATGGAAATAGTAGAGTTGGAATAACACGTTTCTTCATTGCAACAATAAATTTTGGATTTTTTCAAAACAAATCATTCATTTTTACGATGATAAATCGAATAATACATCGCAGACCAAACAGTCAATAAATTTAAAAGTCGTATTTCTCAATTTGGTATTTCTCCAAAAACTAGTACATTAATTTTCAAAATAACAAACAACCCTGTCTAACCTCCCTCTCAGTTACCAAATCAACACCGTTATTCATCAACCGGAAATTACCCGGACTTGTATACGTGCAAACATTTCCGGTCACGTTGCTAATTGACTTCCACAGAATGACATTATTTAATAATTCGCAAACAGCAATTACCTACAACCATGGTAAATTTCATTTACTCGAATGTTGATTAAATTCAGGGATGTTATTCCTACCTGGAAAAAAAATGAAAAAATAATTAGTATCCATTCCCTGGTGGATTTAATTAAGAGTGATTTTTTTCTTTACCAAACTACCAAACGATTAAGTTTATTATAGTAATTTATTTAATAGGTGAAATAAAAAAATACGTAGGCGCACGTTACAACCATTATATAGGGTTAAAGAATTTAAACGGATTGATAGTTGTGACCACACGCGCGAAGATTCCTATCAAATAATTTGCTAAATCCGTGCATTGCAATGTAAAGAAGTTGAAGAATTATAGTTAAAAATGATGTCGTTTAATATTGACTGGAAATTGTAATTTTGCTTTAAGCAAACACATTGCTACAACACTCTGACTTCATGGAAAGATGACACAGGTGGATTAGTTAATAGTTCTCTAACAGATGGGTAGCTGAAACTTTTTACAATATAAACAGTCAACTCACAATCTGTAACCTGAATCGGTATTCCACTTAAACGACGTTGAACCACAACGATTTTCAATTTTCAACCACTCAATATCGTAAAGATCGTTGTCTTAATGCTTTTGCCAGAACAGTACTGGTTATTTACACGAAACAATCCATTGCATTTCTGATAGTTTTATCCATATAAAAATGAGGATTTAGCTTATTGAACGTCAAAACCACAAGACACATCTTTCTATAGCAATACTATGCTTTGATGTTCAAATCTAGATCCATAAATTTAATCTAATTGTTATCATTTTATTTAATTGTTTGAAACTTATCATCTGCAGTTGCAAAAAACCTAATATCTTCATTTTTCCCAGTAAAAATGTATTCATCCTGGTAGTTGAAACAACACTGCCTTTGAAAATAATCCTATACAATTTTCTATTTTTAAACAACATTGTTCAGCCAAAGAAGATCGTATTAATTTGACTCTCTCCATCGAACTTTAAAAGCATCGGTTTTTTTATTAAAGTGTTGTGTGATGCATACTTGAAAGCTTTAGATACATATTAACTAACTTTCAACGAGGATCCTCTATTCTATAAAGCGTTTTACGGATATTTTCAGAGAGATTATAACAAAATACAGACGTATTAGTTAGTTTTAACTGGGAATAATTAACAAAAATATTAAAATAAATGTTTACACTATTTTTTACTTTTCAAATAAAAAAGATAAACAAAATAGCGCAAAAAATGTTTAATGGATGAATTTTATTATGACTTTGAAAAAATAATTTCAGTCAAGTATTATTTGAATCTCGTAAAAAAATACTGAGCTCAAATTTAGTGCATAATTTATAAATGGAAATATTACACCAATGAGACAATGAGAACAACAAAGAGTCTGAGAATATTTAGTATTTGGAATTTAACTTCCTCTAAAACCTCCTAAAATTGGAAATTTTATTACAATGTTATCGCACTCTCCATACTTTTTTATTGTTATAAAAAATAAACACAGTCTTATGAACTTAAAGACCTCTCATTTCCTAGAATTAATAATCATTCTTTGTATACTTTTTGTAATTAATAATCTTCAAGTTTTTCGACTTTAAATTGCAATTACACATGTCGACATCATACAGCCATTACAAGAAGTTAGTAACACAGTTATATTTATATTTCTTTCCAAACAACGAATTATAATTGCTAACAATTTGTCTTTTGATAAAGAATGTCTGTTTCATAAATCCTAATATGTGCTGAAGGACATTTGAATTTATAAATGATTTCCTGCTGCAGTGTTGCATGAAAGCAACAGCATTGGTGACCTGAAAAACACAACAAACGACAAAGCCATGTTCTCAACATTACTATTAGCTACCACTTGCATGAAATGTGAATGGCTTTATAATTGTCACTGTTAAAAGCAGTATTGAACGCTTCCCACAATATTGCATTTTGGCGTTCAACGCCCACATAAAATCAAAAAACATTTCTATTTTATCTATAAACCTACACAATCACAAAAAGACAAAAATGAAATTTATGTTATCTCTGTATTTGGAATAGAACTTTTAATGTTTTTAGCAAGACAGTTCTAAAACCACAACTGTTATAGACTTTCACCGTTTTTGCAAATATGAAAAAACGCACAAACATCCGCCCTCATGTTAAATCGATCAATCGTAACGATCGCATGTTCATTGAATTATCAACGTCTTAAGTGCATTTCTATCATTCACTGATAGAAATTCCTTAGCGTTCCAATCAATGGAAAAAATAAATTTATAATACAACAAAGTCTATAACCATTTATCACTTGTTATTTGTAGCAGTAGTAAATTACGTATGCATTAGTTTACAGTGCGGTTAACATCACCAATTCGGTAGAAAATGAGAAAAGTTCAAGTTGGAAGTTAATTTTCAGAGAACTGTGTTTTGAATATGAACATAACTTCTAGCGTTGCTTAATCGGATTGTTTCCCGCAGGAAGAGGAAGCGTTTTAAATAGAGAACGAAGTGGCAGATGTCTTTCACAGAAACAACGCTTCAAAAGAAGCGTCTTCGCTTTGACATTAGAGCTATTTAGAGAAATATAAAATTAAAAACATCAATAGAACAGAATATGAAAACAACAATTTTCGAATGCAGATCAGTACACCTCGGAATAGAATTAGAGTTAGGAATCGAAACTTGGAAGGAGTTATAGATCGGTAACCATAGCAACTATAGATATATTGATGACGTCAGAGAATGACCCTGTCGTGCTAATCTCATTTCACCCCCTCTAATACGTCACTTAAAATGCGAAAAACTTCGCCATCATCAAAGAGACAACAAACACACCGCGAGTATTTTCTGCATGAAAAACGACTCATTCTTGCGTGTAACTAACCGGAGCGACATAAAACAACATTGCTTTCTAGGTGCTGCTTACGTAATCCAGTGTTCTAATCCGTAATTTCCCTTATTCTTTTGTGTATGTGTACATGTTGGCTTATATCGGCTCGACCATTTAGATTGTGAAATGATCCTTGACAACCCTCCGGCATGTGCTCTGTTTAATTGTCCAGCATCTGTGTGTGTATGTGTATGTGTTACAAAAAGCCTAGGGGATACAAGGACGACCTCGTGACGTCTCACTTTATTAGATTCGTTGGACGGATAAAATAGGAATTAAAGGAGACAAAGAAAGGGAAAAGTCTCAAAGGATAATATCGAACTCGGAAAATTCTTTAGGGATAGACTATTATTGCAGGATACAGATAAGATTATGAAAAGGAAATGTTACTTTAGAGATATGAAAATAAATAAAGATGTTATTTAGAGGATTGAAAGAAAAGTAGGTTCAGAAGAAGTCACTCAAAAGATATTTGTAAAAGTATTAGATGTCCTATAATAAATATAAAAATTTGAATTCTGAAAAATTTCTGAAAAACTTGATACTTTAGATACACTAAACAAATTCAACAAATGCTTACAATTACAAAAGCTGAAAAATAAAATTTCTTATAATCAATACTAATAGTTAAAAATTTCAATGAAACAATTTTTGTTTCCACACTGTTGTTTTTAACATCACTGAAAACTCTGAATTCAGTAATAGAAAAATTCCCGGACAGAAAAATGAAAAAGAGTGTTTGCATAGGAAGTAATTCTAAATATACTTGATATAACTTAAATATAACAGGTTTAAATATAATTTCAAAATATGAGAATTATTAAAAACTTTATGTATTCAAGTCCTATAAAAGCGCAGAGTAAGTATTAATTTATTAATAAAGCTTTTACCACTCGCCACAAAAAGCACTTATTTGAAAATTATGTATTAATTAAAATAAACACAGCAAAGTGGAGAACAGCTTGGCAAAACACATGTTCCACAGTTTCATTCCGAACAATCTCCAAAACGAGAAAACTAGTTATTATGTTTCCATATAAAATAAAATTAAAACGAATTTATCAAAATTTCAAACGTTGATTTAAACTAATATTGTGCAGTCTTTATACAATCATAAATCACAGATCTAACGAGAATTGATTTCCATTGTAACGAAGTCAGGACCATAAAAATCAGTTCAGTTCTATTATTGATCAAGACCTTTTTTTTGTCCCTTCGACAGCTGATAATTTATTGTTAACAACAAATCAAAAATAAAAGGTATCTTATTAACACGGTTTTAATAGATAGCCGATACTCGTCGCAATTTGCTCGTAGCTTGTCCCAACGAGCAAAAATCGTACAAAATGCAAATCCCATCGTCGCGTGTGCGAAACAACTCGTTCCATGAGTGTAATTTTCGCCACATGGTGTCCAGAACGAGATTTCATACATCCATCGTTTTATATGTTTATTCTTTTTCGTTTATTTTGCAAGCTAACACGATATTTTTGTCATTTGAACTTTGTAAATCGAACTCGTTAACTGTCAAATTTAATCTTTCTACTCGATACAGGGAAAAAAATATAAACGAGTCGATCCATGACACAAAAATTTCATGAATGGCTTTTAATTTACCCTTTTCAAGTACGCAGACTGCCCACACCTGTCCCGATTTTGACCTAATTTGACGGGCAGAAAATTCTGGGGTCGGTTGCACTCGCCATTCACAATTTTACCCTCTTTATTGTCCGGTCTCGTGCTTTAATCTGAATAGGCCTTTATTATCTCCCCATAAATCAAAACCACACAAAAATGCAGTCATAATTTAATTTAACTATTCTTTAGATGCAAAAAAGCTAGGATATGTGTTGAAGCGATTCATTATTTTTTCATTCTATCTTTTTCAAAACAAACAGAATTAAATTGCCCCCTAATAGAAGGGGAATGGTCATTTATAATCGACCGATAGAAATCAGTTACAGTGGTAATTGCATCATTGAAAAATCAACGGTTATATTTTGAGGGCGTCGTACAGCTATCTACTAGTCACGATTTAGAAGAAAAGTGATTTGAAGAATGCTTCTAACAAATTATTTCAAAAATAAAAAACACATAAATTATACCAAGTATGATTGAGAAATTTTCTGACACAAGTATATAATGTTAAATATTCTTCTATCAAAAACAGCCTACAGCTAAGCTTCATTCACCGATATATCTTCCGAGTATAATCTGAGGAATGCCACCATAATAATTTTTTTCTAAATAAGAATTCACGCGATATAGTTTAAACCGTGAGTCCTAAATGCACATCCATTTTTTAAAGCCTGACATTGAATTCGCGTTTTGCCATGGTCCTTAACCTGATCAAAATTAACGGTATTCACTCGACCTCTTCTAGATGGACATTGTAATATTATGTCGCGAGACGAAATCGGGGCAACGACGTCTTCGGAATCTCACAATTATTCCGCTCGTCTTTGCCCCAAGAACAAGCATATTGTATGCAAGACAACAACTTCAACATGAATTAAGTAAGCTCAATTTACACACCCTGCTATATCGACTAAAAAACAAAATTTACTTATATCATAAATTCTTGAACAATCTTCACAGAATTGCTGTTTAAATTTCAAAAAAGTTATTCAAGATGATGATGATGATAAATTCTTGATAAGTTGCTCGGATTATCACATAGTGATAGTTATCTTGTCATTTAGCAACCATAAACGACATGTTAACATTTATTATTTTTTTACTTAACATTTCTATCATAGCATGTATACATTCTTTAAGCATTAGGACAATAATTAGTTAATTAAAATAAAAAACTCCTCATTTATTTATGTCAGTTTTTAACAGACCAAAACTACTGGTTTAAATGCTTTATAAAATTGTTGAGTAGACAATAGAGTGATTGTTTAATCATCAATAATTACTTCTACTTTGGTCAATCCTCTCAAACCGCTGGTTTAAATCACCACATCGTGCAATATTCATTCTCTGACCCCTCATCAAACAAACGCAACCTTCTTTGCGTAATCATGCAATAGTACAATACTTTTTTAATTATCTCATTCGATCCAGTCTTATTTACTTGAACGAGTTTTCTCTCCTCAAGATGAAAGTATGTGTATTTACCTACCGGAAACGTGATTGCATCAAGGTCATTCAGTGTATAGCTGATTACTAACATGCACAAATACAGTGCAGTATAGTGGAGGGAATGAAATGGAACTGTCACCGTTGTATTACCGCCTACCTTACTAACTTTTTAATAAATCTAATAGCACATTGCCAGAGAACTGAAACTATATATCAAAGCTCGTTCCTGGAACAACTCGGAACAAAGCGTGCCCTTTCAACTTGAAAAGATTGACTTCATACAACCCAAGATAGAATCTTTGACATTCCATCAAAGTTATTGGTATTGTGAACTACGAAGTAAAGACAAAAGACTTACCATTACTGTTGGTTTAATATTTTAATAGATTCCATTTTGATCTAATGAATTTCCAAAAACTGCAACAATCTTAACAAAACTTTCCAATGCTGCTAGAACTAAGCCAACATTTCGTTGAAAGAAATAATAATAAAAGTAGAAGGTTATTGATTGCTTCCTTGTGTAAATAAATGAACAGCTTCGGAATTCTTTTTCTGTTACGTCTTCCTTGTTAATGATGAAAGTGATGAAAGGAGATATGCAAGGACTGCCTATATAAAGCTGTAAATTGTACTAAATTCTAAAGTTATAACACAGGAAGAATAAATTACCCAAGTGGTTATGCTTGGAAAAAATTCATTCAACCAAGAAACGTATTTAATAACAACGAGCAAAGTTGATTTTCAAGTGGTCTCTTGTTTAATGAAACCAAAACCAATTTCAATTTCATCCTTGTCCTGTAATTAATTTTTCTTGGATATCCTTTTCAGATTTAATTAAAATTCGAGAATGTTAGTGACGTTCACTTTAATCACTTTATTGCTTTAGCCTTTAATTAGAATATGATCTAATGCTTGAATAGTAATATTTTCCACACCAGGTATTCTGGTATGTTCGTAATGACAATGTGAAGAAGTAATTCAGCCATGAAATACTCTAAACATTTTTAGAATTCATTCATGATATTACTAATTTTGAAAAATGGTTAAAGTTTAAGTAAAAAAGTAACATTTTACATTAAACTCCAGACAAATTTTGAATGACTAGCGTGAAATTGCTGCTTAAAAGCTCAAGAGTTCTAAAAGCTTTCAAAACTTTGAGATCAAGCTACGTGTTTAGCAAAGCTCTCAAAAACCTCTACACTTAGGATAAGAAGACACAAAAATATCCATCTAAATAAAAAATATTATTAATAATAAAAATGATTGCACTGGATGGTAAACAGGTTCATTAAGCCTTCGACTCAGCTTCGTCCAGGCATTTGCCATGTAGTTCATCAATATAAGTCATGGATGATCCCTGCTGACATCTGTCAAATTACAAACGACAACGATATGACGATGTTCAACTAGCCACAATGGCCGTCACGGCCGGACAATTTTGATAAATTGCTTCCGTGTTTGGGTCGACAAGACGCAAGCACCATCAGATTAATTTTTTCAGACAATAAAATCAGTGACTGAAGATTAAAAGAAAAATAAAGAACTGTGCTATATAACTTAAAGCAAATATTTATCTTGTATGTAAAAAGACATCTGTGTATACTCTCTACAAGCGTTGCTATCTCGTAAAAATTTGTGCATATCGATATTGAAATAAGACGGGCAAATGTAATAAATTCTTGCATGCAAAAAAATATTAAACGAGAAACAAGGTAAGTATACACAGCGGTAGTACTTCAAGGCCGTATCAATTTTTATGATTGTGCAAAAGACCTTTGCACTCCCATACCTATAAATATGCGTTCGGTCTTCGAAGGACTTAAGAGGGTGGAACTTGCAAATTTTTTCACTTTTCAGCGATGCTTGACTTTTTTCTTCAAGATTCATTAATTATAACTGGACTCTTATCCGACTATCCGCTTGTTCTATTCTTTTGAGATTTTATCAGTGCTATAAACAGTTTCAGGAAACTATTTTCATTATAAATATAATCGTTATAATTGTTGATAAACGACGAATTGTAAAAAGCCTTCAAGCATTTTTGGCTTGTGTATATATCACAAGTTAAAGCCATCTAAGAGTCAGCAACTTTTAATGAGAAGAAAATTTATTCCGTTATGTGACTCAAGAACAGACTTACTAATTCATTACAATTCGTATCAATTCAAGAACCAGACTAGAAATTAAGTCGTTTGCATTAAATTAACTACGAGGGAAATTACTCTTTTTCTCGAAATCGAAGTTTCATGAGACATGACGCGGGAAAATTTTTTGCCATTAACTTTAAAATAGAAGAAATTGTTTGCAATATTGGAATATGAGCACTACTAGAAGAACCTGTGAGTAATAAAAAAAAGTCTATGAACTGGGTAAAGTAAATATACGAGAAAATACACACCCACAACCTTAGAAACAATTCCATCTTTCAAGTAAATGTTTGCTTTTACAGTCATGGGGTATAAAATGGCAGTAATTCTTAAAATGTGAGTACTGCTAAGTGCATATTAAAATATCTATATTTGGAGAATACTGATGATTATAAAAGTACTCTGTACTTTAAAAAGCTATCTAAATGCAAAACGTTTACAGGTTTAATATTCTAAATTTAACAGTCACTTTATTGGCATTATTTCTTGTAAGCATCTGTACTCAATATTTTTTTTTATTCTAGAAAACAAACAAAACAAACCATACATTTCACTAGAAATTATTACAGTTATCGAATAGAAAAACGTTATTTTGTTTTCAAATCTATAGCTGAAACTAAAATTTTTATTGATCTATTGGTAACGGTTCAAGTTTCATTCCTTTTTTTATTGATACGAAGAAAATATTTGATAGTCCAACAATGAATAAACAGAATTTTAGCATACTTACTGATAAAAACTTTATAATATACATTGTACTACATTTCAATTGTATTCATTTAATCACTTCCCAGAATTCCCTTCAATGAATAATTTAAACAAAATAAACGCAGAATACGTGGTAAGTTCGGTTAGTCAGGGTAGAACGAATTTACAAACTCGACAAAAGCGAATGAATGATTCATGTAAACGACCATTGCTGTATTTACTTTTCTTATGTAAAAGTCACGTAGAATTTTTTTTCGAAAAGTGAAAGAAGAAAAAAGAAGAGGACGATGCGTGCATAATGAACAGATGTGAATCATCACCAGACGAAGATTGTTAATTTTAAACAAAACATGCTGGATTCGATCTGATCGTCCCACATTCTAAGAGTGGATAGTGCACTTCCTTATTGCAGGCTGTAAATGCGGGTGTCAAATAAAATTTGCATTTTTTATCAAGTTTATCGATGGTTGTCGCCGATATGGCTTTGCGTCAGTGTTCATTTATTTAAGCAAAAAAAATATTTTATAGCCTAAAGATGTAAAGATGCACTTTTCGATTTCATCTAAAGCAACAATCCAGTTTTTTAATTAAGTACCTACTCATTTGTTGAAACTCATTTTTCTAAAATAAAAAAAGCTATTCTATTTTTTTTCTTGTATCATAGGAAAAGAAACTGATGCTAATTTTTAATTTATAGAATGTCGTCTATAATTTTCTGACCTAAGTAGAAGCTATAAAAGTAGCCAATTAGAAAATTTAATTTAATTCAATTCAATTCAATCAATTGGTTTTATTTGTGATATTACTCCTAAAAAATTATTTAATTACATTACACAAGTTTCGCATGACTAGATCTCGTTTTTGTTTAAAAGCTAACGGTTCCTATAGATACAAGTGACAGAGCTGACTTGATTAATTCTATCGGTCAGTTTACCTAGAAACGCATATCAAACAATATCTCTGTGGCAGATGACATTTAAACATTGCCAGACATCTGTGTTAATATAACTCAGTGCTAATTGTAGTAGCCGTTAAATCTGACATCGAAACCAACTGAAATGTTTAGATTTTTTTTATAAATAAACAATGTTGCTAAAATAACATTCAACACAATGCTGTACAAATTTTGGAAATATTGTCGAAATAATTTAACCGTTAATTCACATTATTTTTCCAGACTTCGTCCAATTTTTAAAACTATCTAAAAATTTTCAGTAGCCTTGACTGTGGGAACAAATTCACTATCTTTTCAATCAATCATCACTTAAAAACGGATGTGCATTGATTCTTTATTATACAATTGAATTGACGCAAATAAAGCAAATATGGACAACAATTAAGCATTGTTATTGTTTTAGTTTAATTTAAATAAATCTTTGTTACAAATTTGGTGGAAGCATAAAATGTGGTCAAGAATATTATAATAATGTATTCTTTATCTCTGACTATTAATTATATAGGAAATGGATATTCCGTGACTACCAGATATCTCCAAAACGAGATACACAATATATCCAAATATGTACAGAACTTTGCATTCAGTGCTTTCACTTTAAGTTGTCAAACCACAATTGAAATTCTGCAACAATATTCATAAATAAATAAATTGAACAAAAAATAATTAGAGCTTTGATAAAGCATTATAAAGAGCGAATTACGAAATAACCAAATTAACGAGGTGTGAAACGATTCACTAAAAAAAACTTTACATCCATTCAACACGTTCATGGCCACCCAATGACATAATAGCCCACCTACATTAAAAAAAATCAACTAACCTAGCAACAAATCGTCCTCTAGCTGGAACTTGGGGTGGAGTCCCTTCTTGAACCCTTTTATTCCTCCCGGTAACAGTAATCGAAGAGTTATGCAGCACCATTTCGGCATTTTAATGTTTAAAAAAACAATATAATCATTAGTGTGCTTTTAAAAAAAAACTGATGACACTTTCACTAGTCACTATTCGACTTATCAGTCCCGATGATTTTTAAATAAAAAATTAACTAAGCGACCAGACGACCTAGCAATTCCCACCCACACTATCACATAACTCAATTACGCTTCACTTTTTTGGAAAACTGCGCCTACGAAAATCGTTCGGAAAAAACGGTGGCTATTATAATGATCCTACACGATCGCAAGACAGCAGGAGACTAACTAAATAAAGTGACTCAATACGCACACCGATCAGTCGAAGAGATCGCTGCTCCTGCTGCTGCAGCAATAACTAGAGCTTTTTAATTCCGAGACGAGTGGCCTGCCTGCTCCTGCTGCAGCTAATGGAAAACAACGGCTTCTTAGTTGTTGCCTTTTTATAGATGACGATAACAGAGACTGAAAGTCTGCTTGGATTCACGACGTCGCGACGCCAAATTTTCCAAAGGGTTGTTACTTTATTAAAAGACATAGCGGTACCGTTATCTTTTAATAAAATTAAACTAGCAGACAGGAAAATCGAAACTCTCTCTCACACTTCTAAAATTATTTTAATCTAACTGTAAAATAGAAATAAATTAATTTCAAAAACAGATTCACTTTGTTGATATTATCAAAATAACTGAACATGAAAGCGAACGGCTTATGTGCGAAAAAATAAAAGTTGATGTAAACTGACAATATAATCTCTCGTTTCGATCGGCAGGAAATTAGAACGAATATAGTCACCAACTATATTCGCAAAATTATCATTTCCGTCTGACACTTTAAAATTATCAATAAATTTCACTATTAACGGTATCAAAAACTCTCATTTGTGGTTACTATTAATCAGGAATTAACTCAATCTATTATCAATTAAATCTTGGAATCAATTCTCAAATTGTGAATAACAGTTTAAACGGGAGATAGAGTTAGAAGAGTAAGCCGATTTATTGTAGTTTTATCGCTCCAGCGACAATTATTTGCTCCAGTGAGAAAATACATCCTTTCAGTTAATAGACTACAATTGGTAATAAGATTTCATGGAAAATAACACCTGTTGACAAAAAATAAGCGTAAAATTTAAACGTTTGTATAATAGTTTAAATAAACTCCATAAAAAATTCTACAGTTAAATTTGAGTTGGAAATTGAATACATTATTGAGAAGCCTTACAAAAACACAATCAATAAAGTAGGTCCATAATGATTCTCAGAACAAAAGCTGCTGTGAGTTGATCGGTCTGTTTTTATGAGAAGGAGACATCCTACATGAATAATTTTATCATTAGAGTTCAGTTAAATAATGAAAAAAGACTGTATCATCAAGAAATTTCGTTACCATAAACAGTTAAAAAAAATCACATTATTTTTAATTACCATCTTAAATATTAATGCATTTACTGTTATAGAATTTAAAATAATAATCATATTTGCATTAGAAGAAAATTAACAACTATAAAAATTTACTAACACACAGATTTGGTAGTTATTTATTTTATAAATTGTTTATTCAATATGCAGCTAATTTAGATGTAGGTCAGCTATTTTGATGAGATTTAATAAAAAACTACAATTTATTGTATACAATCTTATTAAAATATGAATTTATTTGTAATGCAATATGATAGAGTAACTGACCTCAGAGCTGGCACTGCCCTAGATTTTGTTAACAGCATATGATCCATAAATAAAATGCAAATTTATTTTGAATAAATTTTTGCTGATTTGAGTCGTTGAATGCACCAACCATTAAAGCATTTGTTGGCTCAAGTTGATTCAGTTTTTTCAAGAAACTAGAATTTACAAAAAAAAATAAAATTGCGAATAATAGTTTAATAAAATATCAAAATATAAAAAAAATTAATAATGTTTAAGAACACTCTATAAAAATGTTGATATTTTTATTAAGTAAAATAGATGCTTGTAACTTCCTAAGCCACTTTTCCGCTTCTTTTTTAAACTTGATGTTAAAATTTAAAACATCGACTTAACACCTTTAGAAAAGTTAATTTTATTCCTTGGGTTTAGTTTTAAGGCTTGAAAGCATAAATTTTTTGGTGCAAAAATAGGTTACGGTGGTTTTCTTGAGCCCACTTTCATTCCACATGGCATTCGTCAGGCCATTTATTTTTTAACGCCACGAGCCGCCACTGTGAGGATCAACAAAATCCAAAAACTTTACCAGTCGGTAGAGCTGCGCCATCTCAACACTTTTGTTCGAACTAGTTACGGAAATCTTTAGAATTTTTAATAGAAAAGTATCATCTAATTCAATCTACAATAAACCGTAATAGTAAATGGTAAATAACAGACTATACTATTCACCGAAAGTCACCAACAGATAGCATGGCAGTGTTACTTCCGTAAACAAAACACCAAAAGAGAGTCGATTTTAAATTTCTCTTAATAAAACTTCATAATTTTCTTCGTAGCTTTAAAAAATAACAAAAAATCGCTAAATTTCTACGGTTTTCCTAATTTTGCAAATAAGTCCAAGCGCAAAAAGCACCCTTGTTAGTTTTTCCAGCAACATAAACCGTCAAGAATGATTTCGAATTCTCCAGAACCCCAATACAAAAACGAATCCGAAAAATCCTTAATACTGCGTTCTTGTTAATTATAAACCTTTGAAGTGCCACTGAAACTCATTCAACCGATGACAATTACGATCCTGTTTATAACAATAATGTCTTTGAGGGTGAGTTAGATGCAGTAAAGCGTACGTCTTCATTAAATGAAAATAGCCGGAAGTAAATAAAGTGCGGTTTTAAAGCGTCGCAAATCACTATCGAACAACTTCTCGAAAAGTTCAATGTTAATATTTTTGCCGGAAACACAAAGAACATATTTTTCTTTCGTTTATTTTAAAATAGATAATTAACTGTTCCCACGCAAATTAGGCTTTGACCTAAATTTGTAAAATTAATCAATGTTATTTTGTTACAAAATAGAGGAAGTACTGTGACAAAAGTGTCAAATAAGGTCAGGATTAGAAAACTTGTTCATATCACAAAGATTGATGACAGCTTATAACAAACCAAACGAAAGCGAAAGAAGAGACCGAATAATTGGGAATAAAATTTTGATGACCAAACCATTTTTTTTGTGACATTTTTATGAGTGAAAAGATAAAACCTAAAGCTTCAATAGAAAGCCATTTCCACCTTCTCATAACAAAATTACATTGATTCTGTTTTAAAAATACAACTTTTTACCACATCCACAATTCATTCTTTAAAATCTATCCTCATCATCTCTGTTGCAACTGACGTGTATTACGTCGGTCCATTTCGATCAGCTGACTCAATGTAGCATTATTGATTTTGAAAATTCAACGTTTCAGCCGGTTTCAGTGAGAAACGCACTTAAACAAGGACGAAATAGAGTCCACGCAAACATGAAATGTGGGTCAGAATTGTCAGTGGTGGTACGTTTGAGTCCTGTCCTGTACGTCGCTTTCGCTGCGGAAAATACGCTAGTGTGGTAGTGCGACGAGTGACGCTGAAGATAACACAACTACTGAAAATTTTTAGTTGATATATAAACACACGAAGATTTGAAATTCTGCAATTGGTGAGTTATGACAACTTCAAATTTAAGAAAGTGAAATCCTGAATAAATAACTTTCACCTATGCAAATTTTTCTACTCGCATAAAGCTAATTTAATGATTCGGATCTAGCAAAATTTTATTAAATTGAGGTGTGTTAAAGAATAACATAAAATGTGGTGACGTTTTTTTTTTACTATGACAATCAGCTGTAAACTGGGTCGAGTAATGAAGCCCACACATTGCTATCTTGGATTCATATTGGGTCAAATGTGTGTACACTGTACTACAGTTACAAGTTGTTTCTATTAGCTCCGTGAAATTTAATTGCTAATATTTATAGATTTTACATCATCGCAAGGTGATGATATAAATAAAATGAATACTAAAAACAACATCATACTAGAAAAATAACAATTCTAAATTTTTCATTTTCAAAATTTCTATTTTAGAAAATGATACAGTCTATTCGTAATGCTAAAATTACACTTAACGCACCTTCCGCTTTTTACAACTCTGTTATCGTTTTATTACAGTGTGTAATGTCCGTTTTGATTACTGTTTTTGGGAACGTAATGTACGTGACAAAAATATCAACTGTATAAAATTTGTTTATTTTTTATTTGAACAAATATGTATTCATTCAGGTTTACTGACAGTTTCCGGCATTTATAAATTTAGAACATTTTATTTGAAAATTATCCAAAATATTTTTAAACACAGCATGCATTATCCACTTTTATTTAATAAATATCATTTCTTATTTTCACTTAATTGAATTGAGAAAAAAACGAATTATCTTTGAAAGAGAAATTGAATGTCATAATTGTAAATATTACATTAAAAGATACTTCCTTGACCAAGTTATCTAATTACATCTACTGGGAAAGAGGAACTAAAATTAAAACAAAAATATAAAAATAAACATGCACAAATCTTGTACCAAATGGAAATTAATCTTTCAACTTGTTTTTGAATTACTGGTGTCAAAAAACTTGCTAAAAATGCTTCATTGTTGCTTCAGTTTTTGATGAAAATGTTATCAATTCAAAAATTTGCATTTTGATTATAATTATGGAGATATTTGCATGGTATTATTTTACAGGGAAATTTAGTGTTCATTTTTGAATCTAAAAAAAAACTAATAAGCAAGAGTGTTTATCCTATTCACTATCAAAACAAAACATGCATTATGTTCAATTAAAAAAATAGAGAGTATAATGAATAAAAAAAAGAGCGAAGTCCAGTAGTAGTTCAAAACAACTAACTGCAAATTACGTTAGCAAAGTTGTAATTATTTTCTCTTAACAATTATTAAAAAAATAATTTAAAATGGAAATTAATCTCAAACTTTGCTACTGTTAGAACTACAAAATACTGTTAAGCCAATTTATACTTTAAATGTTTGAAGCTAGTGCAAATTGGATTATCCTACAACAAACCTGTCACTACCAGGATAAAATAATTGCATTATTGTACAGATTAGACCAGTTTAGTTTAGTCAAAATTCATTATAAAATGTGTTTAGACATTAAAAATGATTATCCTTGTTGTCAATAAATAATCAATAATTAAGTCAGGTCAGGTTAAAAAACAAAGATATAATTTATTGTGAATAATGCAAAATGGGACGTGTAAAGTTATAATTTATTTATTTGAGATAATCCACTTTGTACTGGGTTAAACCAGTTTTAAATCACACTTCCGATAAATTAAATTGTTAAAGAAATAAAAATTTCAAAATTAGACAATTTCTTGCAGAAAATTAGAATGCTTTGTTTGAAGAAAAAATCTCATTAAAATTTTAGTGGAAATGTAAAAAAATGGCCTTTACTTTAAATGTTTTTTCCCTCGATCATAGGTAATCCAGAAATAAAACACAAATCAACACACAGTTGAGTTGTTAATACCTCCGGAATATCCTGGCATTAAAATATAAAAGAATAGCAGAATATTAAAAAATACGTTTAAGTTTCATAAGAAGTTTATGGTACAGATTCAAAAAAAGGTCACCTTTTGGAGAAAGTTTTTTAAAGGATAAACACTATAAAAGTTTTATAAAATGGTTTCTGTGTAGTTTTTTTCGTTATGGTTTAGGAATTAACAATTCTGAACTAAGTATATGGATTAAAATATGTGAAATATTTTAGAATTGGGATTATTATTGACCTTAATCGGTGTTTCAAGGATTCTAAATTATTACCGTGAAAAATTGAATCTTCTCCCTGTTCATACGAAATCAGTCAAAGAACTAAAATCAAACCTGTCATGTCACCTACACCTTATAAATTCCATTAGTCAGCCGTCCTCCTCTATACTCATCAAATTCCAATTTCAATTCCGTTTGAACGCACGACTTCTTACATTTAAAATAATCCAAAGTCCGACATAGCAACATGAAATCCGTTACAGTACATAATTTCATCATTCGTTATTTTGCAGTACAATAATGACATCCCCGGCAATCAACGGCCAAAAGGACAATTCCAAGACCGACTCGAACGTGACTTTATCCCAACAACAGCCCCAACAACTTGCTGAACCGGCATCAACATCTATCTTCATAGCTTGGTGGAGAATTTTCAAATTTGCTAATCTTTTAATAAAACAAAGCTGTTAAAAATCAAGATGTAGAAGAAGAAATATCAAAATAAATTATTTAAGGCCGTATGCACGAAAATAAAGTAATCGTCCGAATAATAATATCATACGTACAAAATATGACAGATTTTCGTACAAATGGCCGTGCGTTAGTAGAACTTAAAAAAAAGTAGAATAATTATTGTCTTAACGTTAGTGGATGATTACATTTCAATTACTAGTAGGTTGATAATAAACGATAATGGGTTTGAGAAAGTGTTGATTATGGCGCCATATTCGTGACGTTCTTCCATTATTATTATTATTATTATTATTTTAATTTATTAATTATTACTTAATGCGATTTTGGTCGTATTACGAACACCGTTTTTGATGTTGTGAATTATAATCTTTGTGTTACTAGATCGAAAGGGCGGTTTGTCTCTGGAGTAATATTATTGACTTAATAACATAAAATAACACCGCTCCTCTTGATGATAAGACACAGAATTATATATTTTTCACATGATGTGTTGTGTTATCACACAAGTTACATAATTAAACCATAACCCGTATGTGATATAATACAATTATCATAACTTTATATCGTATTTTTGGTATTAGAGTGAATGGTTGATGATTAATGTCAAGTTAATAAATGTTATTCACTGTTGATATTTCTTTTCATTCTATCATTATTAGGCATATTATTTTCTTAAGTCAACTCGCAAATTAATATACCTAAGTACGACTTTCCTTCCTATTTGTCCACTCAGACGAAATAAGCAAAAGGAAATTCTTTCGTTTAGGACTCATTACTGTTATACAGATCTATTCCTGTGATATTAAAAAATATTAGGTACTTACTTTGTTTTTGCTGTCGACTCAGTTTCCTGCTATTTTATGTAATCATGATTTTAAAATGAGTTTAATCAGCTGAGTGAGCTGAAAAGATAATCCATTTATAGTCCCGAGTCCCAAAAATCAACAGAAATTGTTAAACTGATGACAGTATTATCTAACCAAAATACAGAGATGAAAACACCGAAGGCCGATATTTTTGGTTCAAAATCTAAATTTCTTTGCAAAAGATCAAAAAATCATTTTAACAGTTAAACAATTGCAGCTTTTAGTTTCTTTGAAAAATTTCAGTAAATTTTTGTCAATTTATTTTCTACCACCCTGAAGAGCTCTTTCAGTAAAAGAATCAAGGAGAGTAGAGCAGTATGAAAAAGAAATAGTTGAATAAATTGAAAAAAAAATTATAACGGTGTTGACGTTGCAGATTTATCTAGTTATTTATGTCAAGAATCCTCAGTTAGAGGCAAAACAGAAAGTTTTACCGGGTGCTAGTTACATAAATAATGACGTTTAAACTCTACAGTTGCAAAGAACTCTGCAAAAAATTCATTCAATTTGAGGGTGATTACACCATTTTTTCTGAATCTCAGTAAAAAGATATGATATGGTAAATAGTCGTTGCCTTATGAAGAGAAAATGTGTAATATTTAAATTTGTCTCTTTTAAAATGAAAAAGATAAACCGTAAAAATCCTTTGGATATTAAATAGAATTCTTTTCAAATAAATCCATTACTTCAATAAAAACCGCATTGCATCTAGATGGATAAAAAAGTCTACTATATCTATAGAAGGCAACAAATCTGATTATTATGATAATTAATTGGTTTGTTTAATCTACTACACATATTCTATGGAGACAACAGTTCAACAGAATATCGAGAAATTAATTAGCAGCAATTTCATTCAATTGCACTATAAATAAACTCACCTCAATTTATCGCCATAAACGGCTTCTTTCGTTAAAGGGCTTCTATCCACCGAGCTAAAGGAACTAGGACGCGACGAACACCCACTGCTGCTTCTAAAACTCCTAAAAAAGAAAATATATGTTTTTTCCAGATTTTATCCTCCAGATCTAAAATCTTTCCATACCCTTCTTTATAAAGAGATTCATCTGAATGAAAAGAAAATTCTTCTCTATCAACCTTATCACAAGGACTAGCCGGCATTGAACTAACTTTTAAACTCCCGCTACTTAACATTTTTCGGAATTTCAATCGAAATGGTCTAAGAACTGGTGAGAGAGGTGGTTTTTCATTAGTTAATTTTTCATAAGCTGGACTTTTTGGTTCCATTTCAATTTTGATTTTCGTGTGTTATCAAATGTAAAGACGCACCGACGACTGACTCGATAACACTATTATCATCAAATAACACAAATTAATTCCTGTGTACCGTTGGAATTAGCAAAACGAAGCTAAACAACATATGACGTCTGGAAGTGATTACGCGTCAATTGGTACTATAAAACGGATGCGAAAAATAAAGATATGAAACCGGGAAGGCATTTCCGGCTTACCACAAACCGCGTCCGTTTCCTAAAGAATTATCTTTTAGGGAACCAACATTTTCTTGGAAACTGTCTTTAAAAAATGCAAAATTTGGTGTAGTAAATAAATTATTCATTTCTGTATGTTTTAATTTTTAGTCAAAGCCGATAACAAGATTTTCAAGCACTTCCCAAATAAAGAGAAAAGTAATGCACAATAATCGTTTCTTAAAGATTGCTTCTTGAAATTGTAGATTCTAAAAGACCGTTTTGCATGTTTACATTTGAAGGAATTATTTCAGTCATAAAATATTGTATATAACGGTATAATTTCTAGTTGCCAACTTGTGTAAGTACTTGTGTAAGTACTTGTACGTAGTATGAAATAATAATTACATAAATCAAGATGAAAAATAATCAAAAAACCACAACGATTTCTCGAAGAAAAACATGTTTACATGCAGATCAGTTAAATGCAACTCTACTTTTACACTTTTATCAATATGTTTTTATTTCAACCCTTTTTTTGTCTTTAGAGTTCGGCATTGTCTAGTCAACGCCTAACTTGAGTTTTCCATAATGAAAAAATCAAGTTAATTATTTTTGCTTTTAAAATTTTGACCTTATCTTCGTTATAAAGAGGAAAAAGATAAAACAAAAAACCATTAAAGTGAGAATAAAAGATGAAAAAAATCAAATTGTGAAACTCTAACAGATCAATTTTTCAGAATGTTTATAAGAATTTATCTTAAAAGTATGCAACCCAAAATACACAAAACTTATAATAACGATTAGTATTAATTTTACAATTAATTGCAATACTTTTAAATAGTATAGGTGCTTATAGATGAATAAATTCGACTGATAAATTACAAAATTATTTTTATGTATTTTTAAAATGTTATTGGAGCACAGTACCATCTGTTACTTAGTAGAATAAGTTTAGCTGGATCAAATAAATTACCTTGTTGCGCGGGATCGCGGGAGTTGGTGAAAATAATCGATCAGTGAAGTTCCACTCGTGAAGGTGTAAGGGTAGTCGAATTTAGGTTCGTAATTTTTTTCTTATTTATTCACTTCAATTAATTTTTTATGGTTTTGTAAAATTAAAAATAGATCATATAATCAAACTTAATCTGCATCAAACATTTTTTTCTTTATAACGACACCTAATAACCTACCACCTATTACATAACACTAAATCGAATTTTTATAATAATTGATCAAAACTCGTAGTCCTGGTATTAAAAAAAAAAAAAAAATTAAATTATCCGTCACCTAACCGTGCCTTTTTTCATATCCTGTCATCGAATTTCAAAATTTTTTTGTGGTTATGTAAGTCTGGCATTGGTCCAATAATTTATTTGTTACACCTTAACCTATATCTAGATAATTAGTTTGAGTTACCTTAACCTTTTTCCTTCCTTATCAATGAAATCCTAAATTTCCTCAACTGAATCACGTGTATGACGTCATCGTCTCAAAGTACATGGAATTTGCCTAACCTTTGCTTAAATGCACGTGGCTGTTCATTGCGTGGACTGTCTGATATTGCGTCACATAATAATACTCTTGATTTCATAAATTCCATTCAATTTTAGCGTTCGCAAATTCAGATTGGTAATCATGGGTGTGCCCGCTGGTGATGTTGAAAAAGGAAAGAAACTCTTCGTCCAGAGATGTGCTCAATGTCATACTGTTGAGGCAGGTGGCAAACATAAAACTGGACCTAATTTACACGGATTGTTTGGACGCAAAACAGGGCAGGCTGCAGGTTTTGCTTACACTGATGCTAATAAAGCCAAAGGTAAACTCACAATGCAAAGCCAATATTATGATTTTTTTGTTTAACATGCAATGCCAACTTGAACTTTGTTTAATTACTAAAGTTAATCTTTTGTTTCAGGTATTACATGGAACAAAGACACTCTCTTTGAATACTTAGAAAATCCGAAGAAATATATCCCAGGAACAAAAATGGTCTTCGCTGGCTTGAAGAAGCCACAAGAAAGGGCAGATCTGATTGCTTATTTGGAGCAGGCTACCAAGTAGACTGCGTTTAATTCATACAAATAAAAATTGCGATTACATTTTTCAATATGTTGATCGTATTGATTATTAGTCGTAATTTTTATTTTATAAAAATTGTATTTGTAGTAAATTGTCAGTCAAGTACAGATTTTACCACTTGTACAACAAAGACGACATACTTGTACAAACTAGCCAATTTTCCTCTTAAATTATTAAAAATAAACAATTATTTGACATTTTAATTGTAACGCTGTACAGTAATGCATTAGATAACTTATTTTAATTGTGTTTGTTTTATTGTCACTTTGTTGTCACATTCAACAGTAAATTATTGATATTAATGAAAAAACAATAAACGAATTAAAACCATTATTACTTAATTGTTAAAAAAATATATTAAAATCAAACTTCTTGCGTTTGAATCTTAACATTAATATTACAAGAAGCCATTTGAGTGACAAAAAACTTGAAAATGTAAGGTATCTGAATTTCAGAAATATTCTTGCCATGTCCACACAATCTACAAGTGTTTCTGTAATTTGATAAACTCGGTTTTTCAGCTGCTCTTGTAACCACTGTCACTGGTCCCAAAAGTGAGCCGCAGGAGGAACAAATGAAAGCCTGTGGAAAAAATGTTAGATTCGAAATTATTATGAAAATATTTACCGTAGTCTTATCAGAACAGTGTAAAAGTCGATCTTGCAAAAGAAATGACGCTCCATGACTGATTAACGAATCACGTTCCATCTCGCCAAAACGCACACCTCCTCCCCGTTTTCGTCCTTTGAGAGGTTGACGAGTTAATATATCCGAAGGGCCCGTTGAACGTACCTAAATTTTTATTGACTTTTTTTTCCATAACTGTAGTTTGAATAATCACCTGCCACTTATCAGAAACCATATGTCTAAGTCTTTGATAATGTACAATTCCGAAAAATATCTGTGCTGTCATTTCTCTTCCATCAATACCAGAATACATAGTTTCAGTTCCATAGTAATTATATCCTCCAAGTTCCAACAATCGTCCGAAATAATCAATTGCAGTTTCTTCTTCCGTAAATTTGAAAGGAGTAGCATCATGGACTAAACCATGAAGAGCAGCTGATTTACCAGCCATTACTTCGATCATCATAGCAATAGTCATACGAGATGGAAAACCATGAGGATTGAACACAATATCAGGAACTAAGCCAGTTTCAGTGAATGGCAAATCCTCCATCGGCCATTTTTGAGAACAAATACCTTTTTGACCAGCACGACTCGCGAATTTGTCACCAACAGTTGGATTTCTCTAAAAATATAAATTGAATGTTTATACACCAAGTAAATAAAAAACATCGCACAACGTATACAATAAATAATAAAAAATTCATACCGGAACTCGGAATGTGATGCACGCTGTTCGGTTCGTTGTTTCAAAATTCGAGCACAGTTTAACACTATCCACAAAACATTCTTCTTTTCCTTTAAATTTCACAACTTTATATTGCGATTCGTCAACACTGTAATAACAATAAAATGGCTCGCCTTCTTTCATTCGTCTACTAATAAACGGCAAACCGTCAGTATCTAAAAACTCAGCTAAATGAGTCTGTTCAGGATCTCGACAAAAATAGGAAGTTGTGTGTTCCAACTCCACAAATTCAGATTTTACGATACACCCATGAGCAAAACCTCTTTCATCTGAACATTTGTTAATAATCATTGCATCTTCCATATCGTATCCCTATTAACATTATCAACAGACAAATGAAATATTTTGTTAAATAATTTATAACTACCGTGTAGCTAATAACAGCAACTATAGCATTAGTTCCCATTGCAAAATCATCCAAATTTATGTTATCATGATGAACTGGTCGAAAAAGAGGTGTAGCTGGTGTTTGCAATCTGTATAATTTAGTTTCGGCTTGAAAACGCCAATTTAAGCATGGGGTACCCATTGTTTGTTTACCCATTTGACATTGGTACATGTTACGAGGTGATTGATTACAGTCAGGCATTGGAATTAACTGAGCTAAATTTGATAAAAACGTCAATTTGGAGAGTTCCATGTGGGTTGTCACACCTAAAATAAATTTTTCGGAGTCAAAATTATGGTGGATGCGCCAGGTTAGACTGACTTTCATACATTCATCCTCATTTAAACAATTTCATTATCTGAAAACTTCCAATATTACAAACACAATGCATAAATATTTATGCACTGTCTAATTTTTGAATGGATTTTTGTGATATTGATAAATTCATAATTACTTTCTATTTCATCAGTTTCAGTTGATAGCAACAATTTACTAAAGTCTATTATTCATCTCTAAATGTTAGATTATCCAAAAAATTAAATGGAAAAATATGAATAGATACTATTATACTGAAGCACATTTAATTATTTTCAATATACAGAAATTAGTTTTAATGCAAATTCATAGTATAGAACGACTACTATTTGCATGTTTAGATATAGCTTTCACTTTGAATAATTCATTCATAATATTGGTAGATTTTGCTTAATTTTTTAACTAGTTTCTTTTCTATATTTAAATTTTTTTGAACATTTTAACAATGAAAATTCAATAAGAAACTTAACCACTCGTCAGCACACCATAAGAAATACTCTTACCTTTATAAAACTCATTCGGAGCCACGCAGATCTCCATATAAACTTGTTCAAAAGTTCCCACAAGTTCAATAGATTTCGTTGCTAAATTCATAACAGGCCGCATCATTCGAGCCGGTCCTGTAAATAAATACAGCCCTGGAAACTGCGCAGTCACATTTAAAATTGGAACCATAACTATTTCCAAAGTATTAGGCGCTTCTTCTCCTTTTATTTTATATAATCTCAACTGCTCAACTAATTTCGGTGCAATATCTTTTTTAACATAACCGATAACTTTTCCGTCTAACATCACAACATAGCTTTCGTTTACATCAGCATTAGTTACAAATTTTATAGCAACCATTCCCAATTTTGTTAAAATTAAAGGAATATTATTAACTTTTTGAGAATCAGGAACATCAGTAACAGTGCAATTCATTGTTAAATGATTGAGTAAACCACATGGAGCACCATCTGGGGTATGAACAGGACAAATAAAACCCCAAGCATCTGGTAGAAGTTGTCTAACTTCAGTTGTTCGCATTTCTTGAAAGAAAGCACCTCGATGGACAGCTTTAAAATGAGACATATATCTCATCCGATTTATATTTTCCGCAACTATTGTTAAACCTTTATTTTGCATTAAACCTAAACCAGAAGGGCTAACTAAATTTCCAGTCGCCATAAAATTTTCGAAAGCATGTTCCAAGCCACCGCAACGTTTAGCTGCTATTAAAATTTCAGATTGAGATAAGGAACCTGAAGCATTTGATCCACGTTTCATAATATTAAATTTTAAACTATTCAACCACAGCTGTAACTTTTCTTTGAGTATTTGCAAATATAAATGTCCTCCTAGAAGTAGTTCTTGCATCATCACAGCATCGGCGCCTTCAGCTTTGCATTGATCTTGAGCAAAAACGAATAATTTCTGTGTCATAAAAATGAGCAAGTTGAACTTGTCTTCAGGTTTGTTCAAGTGAATTAAAACACATTTTTGAAGAATAAAGTCGGCGATTTCGGAGTCAGTATACCATTCCGGACATTCAGTGAATTTTACTCTGAACATTTTTCCTATGTAATTTTTACAGTCGTCGTGAGTGTGTAAATTTTCAACGTGGATAAGTCTTAACATATTTTGCACACAACTAAAAACGCATTGATAAAAATAATTCAACTGTTGTAGATCACTTACTCGACGTAGTACGAATCATTCTGATATCCTTGAATCAATTTTTGATAAATAAAATGATCACAATAATCACCTAAACATTTAAGAATTAGCACTAAAGGTGTATAGTATAAATTTTTCTTATAACTAAACATTAATTTTGCTGTTCCGTCCGTAACAAAGTGCAGAACGTTATTCTACAATTGAGATATAAGTGAAAATGTTATTTATCCAATTAAAAAATTACTGTAGCTGTTTGATCTTCTTTAACACATCGGATTGTAACTCCATATTCGGAAAAAAGACTACCTCTCATTTTCCAACCACCTCTTTTAATAGCAATAGGATAGTTTCGCCGCATCATTAACAACATTCTCACTAATCTTTCATGTCCTTTCGAAATAAAATAACCACCCCATTCGTCTTCATGTTCCCCACGTTTAATCAATTCTTTAGGACTCATATTACTTAAATGACATTTGTTAGACTAAAAAACCACAATTAAAACTTATACTCAAAAGTACATATAAACATACTTTCACCATAATTGGAAGCTCGCCCATATCTTTGTCAAAAGGTGGCTGCTCAACATTATTAACACTCCAATTAACTCTAGCTAAAAGCTTGCCTTTATAAGTAGCAGCTCTTTGTCTGCACTCCGATGGAAAAATCTTCATGCTTTTAACACCTATTGTACCCATAGGTACCAAAGGGCAGCTGAGACTTGCATCTACGATTGATAATTTTATTTTGTCACCGTTGAACAAAAACTCAACTGGTTGCAAATCAGCAATAGCTTGCTCAAGGCCTTTATTTACCATATAATTGAAACTAGAAACATGTGGAAGCCCCAACTGTTGTAATAACTGAAAAATATAAAAATTCGTGACATAAAAATTTGAAATTCTAACCTAAAAAATGCACGTGTCAACAATTTACCGTATTTTGTTCTTTTGATGGGGCTCCAAAATTGGATTTCGTTAAATTAGATAATGTAGGTTCTTGCAACATGATTATAGCAATACGTGCATATAAACAAAATAACAAATAGATTAAAAATTTATAAATCACATGCAAAAAAGTAAAAATTTCTAACTGTCAATACAGATTTCTGTTTTTTTCTTGTCAATAGGTTGTTGTATAGGCTACCAATATTACAAACGAGTACGGAAAAAGCCTAATTTAACTACTTGACAAAATTATTTCACGTCAAACTATAGAATGTCACAATTTTTAAAATTTAAAATTATGAATTCCTTTATTGAACCAAGTTCAACATGGAGCTCTAACTTGAAACTAAATCTTGCAATGCTGAGTTACTCCACAGGTTTGACCATCCCCAAACTTGCAAGTCCTTGGTTTTTAAGAACAAAAGCTGGACTGTTACTTTTAATTCCAATCCAAATTTTCATACTATTTATCATCACAGTACCTTGTCTTTTTTTGGAATTAGTTTTGGGACAATATTCCAACAAAGCAGTAATAAAAATCTGGGACTTATGTCCTCTGTTCCGGGGAGTTGGAATATGTGGTTTCGTAATATTCATTTTCTATCAAATTTACTACACTTTTGTTTGTACTTGCACTCTGTGTTTTATTTTTCTGGCTCTTACAAATGAACCTAGTTGGAAATCATGTAACAATACTTGGAACACAATTAATTGTTTTACTATGCGCGATAATTATACCAGAAGAACAGAATGTTATCAGAAATTTGGAAAAGAACATCAATGTGATAAAATGCAGTGGCAATCAAGTGTTGAGCAATTTTATCTCTACAGAATACTTAACACAGACGACACTAATGGATATCTAGGTAAAATTCAACTTGAATTTTATTTTGTTCAACTTTTAGTTTTAGGTCCACCCCAACAAGAACTTCTCCTTTATGCTTTAATCACACTGGCTTTAATTTTTTTCACTAATTATGGTGGTCCTAAATCTACTGAAAAATTTCTTGTTATGTTAACAGTCATCACAACAACACTATTAATTTTATTATTTATAACTCCACTTGCAAATAAGAAGGGTTTTTTCATTTTGAACTATCTCTTCACTAATTCCGATAAATCAAAACTTGCGGACATCAAAACATGGACAAAAATTGTTAACTTTTCTCTAAGTATTCCAGGTTTGGGTTTTGGAGCATATATTACATTAGGCACGCATTACTCTTTCAGAACTCCTCTTCATTTCAAAGTAATTTCAATCAGTCTTCTCACATCATTTTTTACAGTTCTTTACAGTATCGCGTTACAAAATTTTCTTATATCTTTATGTTTACAAAGCAAAATGCTATTTGATGATTTTTTCGATTTAGAACAAATACTGGCAATGCCCGATGCTGTATTTTTCCTTCAACACAGCTCAAAATTTTGGATGACGATGTGGTTATCAAATTCTTATATGCTTGGTTTACGCAGTCTTATTGTAATGATGTCATTAAACGCAGAAACAATTTATAATTCATTCCCGAAAGCACGGAAATATCATAATTCTTGTGTTTTCATTTTCTGTGTTGTAATATACAGCGGGGGGATTTTCCTTTCGACAAGAATAGGATACATGGTTATACGAAGCTTCGAAATAGTTCTAAATGATTTTGTGTTATTATTTCTAAGCTGTTTTCAAATCATGGGTGTTATAATTTTTTACGGACTGAAAAATTTTAAAGACGATGTTCATTTCATGTTAGGAATCAGACTATCAAAATATTGGGACGCTCTGTATATTCTTAACCCTGTTCTTCTAGGATCTGTTTTAACTTACAATCTTTACGAATTTTACAATAACAGTGCTACTTTCCAGTTTTTCTGGGTTTACATACTCGATAACTTCTTCGTTTGGTTTTGCTCAATATTTGTTATATTATATGGATGTTTCCATTTATTGAAAGCTCATTTGAGTGAGAATGTTAAGGTACTCAAGCCAACAATTGATTGGGGTCCAAAATACACAGTTCTTTTCAAAAGTCGAGAAATGTTTAGGGAGTATAATATGGCTAAAGAATATCTCTATCGACAAGAACGCTTCAGACAGGAATTTGAAGAAAGTAAATTATAATTTATCACATTTATTTAAAACATTACAATAAAATATTCTTTACAACTGAGCATAAATATCACAATCTCTTTTAATAATACTGAAATGAACCCTGTAACATTTAGTCAATAAAAACTGAAGTGTTTCGTTGTTTATCTGAATTAACAATAACTTTGGAACTTGTAAAAAAGATAGAAAAAGGACGGTAGAAGCATCTAACTAATTTATATAAGATTTGAAGTATCAAAGAGTTGGAACTGAAAAAATCTACATCTAAACACTGACATGCTCTATAATTTTAAATATAGGTGCGGAACGAAGGATGACTTCTGCTGCATCAAGTCGCTCTAATTCATGCAAACTTGTTACAAGAGCACCTGTGAAATATTTTGGTGACTATCTACAACTAAAGGATCGACTAATCTACTACGTTTACCTATAGAACAGTCGGCAGTTGTTAACAATCTCATAGTATGGCTGGAATGTTGCGAGTCTAAAGCTGCTATTTTATCTTGACATAAACCTAAACGTAGAGCTAACAAACACCAATCTCTTCCATGCGGTTCAGGAGGATCTAACAAACCGCACAGTTTTAATTTAATTGGTGGAGATAAATCTTGAATTTTTAAAGCGCAACCCCACTGAATAGTACTCGCTAATTCAACTTCATCTTCAATAGAAAATTATAACAAAAGCAGATATAATAAAATAAAAACTTACTAAATAGAATCAATTGGACGATACTTTCTTGAATATTCACATTTGGATTGTACAACGCTATATCAAGAGTAGATTCAGCTTCCAACATTGCTGTGGTTATGTGGTCCGGTTGATAACAAAACGGTTCTTTTGAATGTTTCTTCAATTCAAAAGGACTTAAAATATGCTTTTCAACAAGCAGTCCAGGACAGACCCTTATAAATGCTTGATTGACAGTCAGCATAATTTGTTCCAGAAAATAAAAACAATATTGTGACGAATTACTTGGTCCCCTTATTTTAATCTCAATATATTGTAAAGCCACTTCGTCTTCTTCAAGCGTTATCAGACTTTCCAGTTCAGAGTTACAAAGTTTTGATCCTAAATGCCATTGATATAAATCTGTATCACTATCATTGTTGCTGTAATTAGCTAAAGTAGCTCGTCGTAATTCGACTTGAATATGAGAAAAAATTGATTTAAAAAGATGATAAGTTCCAAGCGGCGTATACAGTCTTATCCCACCATATAGGGAATCTTTGGTCGAATATCTCGGATCTTCAGGATCCCACAAGCCTTCGATTGTTTCGGTATGATTATAGATAGGAAATTCATATTCGATTTCACCATCAATGTCACACTAAATAAAAATGAATAAAAACCAATTTTTTTTTTATATTTTTTCTTATACCTGGACGCATACATCCAAAGCTTCTAGTAAATCTAAGGCCCCTAAAGCGTCACACTGATTAAAACTTGCTTGAAAATCATCAGTCGTATACACTCCTGTTACTCTTGCATGCAAGAAAAAATCAACAGAAAACAACTCGCCTAAAAGCTGCATGCCTAACCAAGAAACCGAAATTACAACTAAATCTTGAATACAAAAAACTTCTCCCATAAAATGCAACTGTTGGAGTAATTCTTGAATATGATGGTCTGACGCGAGGATATTAACTTGACTTCTTAACAATTCGGAAAAAGTCGAACGGGTTAAGACGGGAAACTGTTCATATTCTTTGTGAAGAGATGACAGCCATGACAAAGTTGCTTCCAAAAGACCCGTCCAACTACCAATCGTTTGCTGTAACATCAAATCATTGATAAGAAAACACAATGAAACAAAAAATTGATTTCTAAAAGTGCTTTCTAAAGCTTTGTGAACATTAAAACAAACACTTCAGCGCAGTACCTTAAACATTCTGGTCATTACTAAATTGTATCCGTTTTTAAAAGTAATATTTTCCTGTGGAAAAATCGTTACTGAAGAAACACTAAAAAAATTATAAGATTTCAGCAAGTGTAATTACCTGAAGACATTCTTGCTTTAGTTCTGTTAATGTTGATTTAAGCTGCTTAAATGCATAAGAAGCAGGTACATTGGTGTCCATAATCACAACATTAGACATCAAATTAGGAATATGTGGTAGCATTTTCTTCACAGTTTCTAAAGTTTTTTGAGCGTCTGGACATATCCACTCGCCGTTTTGAATCTTCACAGCTCTGGTCAGATCAACATGAGTCGCCACCAAAAGAATATGACCATATTCAGCTAAAATTGCAATTCATCATAAGAAACTAACTTGAAATCACTTACAAGACGGCAAATCAGCGGGTTGTCTCGCTAAAAGAAAATTAAGCCAAAAGCATACTTGCTGAACTTGAATGGACGGTGAATCTTCCAAACTAAACAAAACTAAAGTAAGACAATGAGGAGAAGGCCATAAAAAATGATGATAAACAGGGAAATAATTCTCTTGGCCTGAGAATTCCCAAACTGTTGTTTCGCCCACACTTGATATGTCCAACTGTAATAACATAATAAAAAATTGTGGATTTTTCAAATTTTGCATACATTTTGTACGTGGATTCCATTGGTCGATTGATAGTTACCACTACTTTCAAAACTTAAAGAGTTTTGTCTGGAAGTTACATCCATTTCAATTTGAGTGTTAATTGGTGATGATGGTCTCGCTATAAAGAGAAAATTTTTAAAATATCCATTAAAAACTGAACTCACATTTGTTGCTTTGCAACGAACTAGATCTCCGAAACAAAGAACTGAATAAACCGGCACTTATCGATTTGATCAAAGACGATTTGCCTACACCACAATGCCCTAAAAGACGCAAAGACAATCGAAGAGCAGGTTTTGAAGTCGGTACTAATTGTCTTGCTAAGACATCTCTATGCCCAGTTATTCTTAGTTTATCCAATAATTCAGCTATATCATTATGACCGTACTTCAAAGCTGTGATATCAGCGCGGATATTATCAGCGTTGCGGATATCTATATTACATCCAGCGGCACACAAACACCTTCAAAAAATTTGTTTTTGTGACTTATTAAAACAAATTGAAAACTCACCTAACAACGTGTATGTGTCCATTTTTTGCAGCTAAATGAAGAGGTGACAATCCTTTAGCTGTTAAAACTTGGACGCTACATCCTAAAGCACATAAAGAGTGCACTACATCCAGGAGCCCTAAGGTACAAGCAATGTGGATTGGATAATCCCCATGCTATTAATTTTTTAAATTAATTTAATACAACTGATTAAAAAAGAACTCACAGAATCTCTTATTTCAAAATCAGCACCGGCATTCAAAAGAAGATGTGCTATAGCTGTATGTTGTTTACGTAAAGCTAAATGTAAAGCTGGATCCGGTCCGATATCTAAATCTGTTCCACTTTCAACCAAGTAACTAAAAATTGAATCATAATAATGATAGAAAGTATGACAAAGAAGACGAACCGGACTTGCTCTAAAGAACCACGCCGAGCTGCAAACTGTAAAGCTGTATACTCAAAAGAATCTTTAGGGCTATAAGAACAGCCCCTACTTAGTGATGTGCTCATCTCAAAATAAAAAAACTCTTAAAGCTAAAAAAGATTGGAGATGAAATTGGGACAGAATTGATAAAATTTACCTTGAAAGTGGATTTGACGCAAACTATGGCCCGACTGAAACAGTCGCATGGCCTTTTTCCCACACTTCATTGTAAATTAAACAATGTTTTTATCACATTTTCCATGGAAACTTAATTTAAGATACAGCGGTACATACAATCTCTGTGGAAAACATCAGCTGATACTGATCAATATTTATGGGGGTGGAAAAACAAAGTATTCAAAATTCTAATAAAATCAAACTTTTAAAGTGAATTTTATGATTTTTTAATAATGCTTGAAGATGTGAAAAAATAGTAAAACGAAAATTTCCAATTTCAGGTGATTTCCCGGATTAGGAATCTTCGTTATTTTGGAAAATTAGATAGCAGATGGCGCCAACGCTCCGAGATTTAGATGTTATCAACAAACTTGACCTATACCACTAATTTAATCGCATTATATTTTAATTTGAGAATTTATAAATGGAATATTCTTTAGTTGTTATAAATTTACACAATTGATACACAAGTTCCAAGAACGTTAATTTTTCATGACGGAGTAGATTCAATCATCGCTTATTTAAATCTTTTCGCAAGTAACGATTGAATGAATACTCAAACAATATCGAAATTAATCAGTTCAGAATAGTTCTCGGAAAAGTCACGACGGGTGGCAGTCAAAATTTTTTCTCAGCTTTTCAAACTGACACGTGATAGATACAAAACCCATCCGTTGAACTCTTAGAGACATGATGGCCTCTTACAGATGAGACTTCCAGCTATTTAAAACACATTAAAATAAGAAATGACGCTGAGTTGAGTTGAGTCTGTACACATACACATAAACCATACACATGAGTATGAAATAACATGTAATTTATTTTCTTGGAAGATTTCAAATACCAAACGGAATTAAAATCGGTTCTAAGAAAACTATTCAATTTTATATTACGAAATCTACTTTCAGCCAATCTGAATGCAAACGATTATAATATGTATCCACTTTTCAATCAGTTTTGTTTTTGAAGTAGCCCCTAGCTGTTACCAAGAAGGAAGTCAAGAATCTCATTAGATATAACAGTGAATACCGTTAGCATATTTGTATCTTCGTGTTTTTTTCAACTTCATTATATTGCAAATTAACATTTAGTTTGGAAATTCATTCTTCATCTAAAATAATTAATTCTTAACGTGCATGACGACGCTCCATGTCAGTTTCTAAATATCTCTTCACTAGATATAATTCCCAGTAACTGATAATATGCATTAATCTACTTTGATTTAATAGTGCTAAAACCTCCGAAAAATTAGATTTGGGTAAATTAAGTTTAACTTTCACTTATTGGATATTCACCTTCCTTCACAGTTTAAGTTACCTAATTTTCAAATATTATCAATCATTAATGGAGAAATCAAATAAAACTGTCCACATATTTTGAAGCAATTAATTTTATGGTAATTTTCAGAAAATTTCCATTCCAATAAAAACCTATTATCATATAATTAAAATATGTATTTTGAAATTTCTGAAAATACTGTAAAGATATCTCAGATAAACATCGGCTTTTGAACATTGCGTTAGTTTTCCTTTCCAAGATATTAAGTTTCTAAGAACAGGTGTCATATTTGAATAACGTGAATATGATAATTTTGATATAAAGCTAATGAACGGTATCTAAAAATATGTAATATAATAATAAATGATTTTCTGTGTAAAAGCAATAAATATTTACATGTAGATAATCAATAATAAATAGTCCCTGAGGCGACAATAAACTGCATTTGTGCCTTGCATACCTATCATTTCTCAACTCACACTTTCTCTAATTATCCAATAAATCTTTTCTTTTATAAGATAATAGTTTCTATGAAAATTATGTTTTTAAGTTTTGTATGAGTTATTGATATTACACGCTGATAAAAACGGCGCTTAAAACTTGATAATAATATTTCAGTTGTTGTGCTAAACATGATTGATGATAACCTCGTGAATCTGTTGCAAACATTCTTCTTAGAATCACACCCTCGATGACGTATAATGAAATGATTGAACTATTTCATTGATATTGATTTCATATTCATATGTAAAAAATATCCTTGAATGAATATTAATTATATCTTTGTTGTAGTAGTGATAAAAAATATTCGGCGAATATCATTTTTATTATAGAATAAACAACATTAATAAATAAATCCTTTATGACATTTCCGAAGTAAAAGCCTTACCAAATTGTTGATGCAACCAACATTACATTTCTACCCTTCAATATGCAAACCATTTTTATTTTTATTAAATTATCTTTTATAAAAACTCAAACTCAACTGTCTCCGAAATTTAGCTTTTTGGCATTTTGAGAGGAAACACACAAAAACAATATTTTCTGCTTTCAGTTTTGCTGCATATAAAATGCTATTTGTGCTCGAAAAGTTGCTTAAAATTGTTTTTTTATTTACTTTACTTGCTAAGAGCTATAGAACAATAAAATAATTCACTTGGAGTGAAATTTTTCAGCTTCTGTCTTCTCCCTGATTACAATTGCTTTCACTTTTTTTCCCATTGTGCGCACTTACATTTCACAGAATTACTTTAATACGAAGAATTTCAAATGACATCATTTATTTTATTATATTAAATCAACAGTTGGTTTTTTATGTTTATAAATGAATAATAATAAAAATGATTATAAAACCTTCTTTTATTAAAAATGTAAATTTAATAAGAATTTTTCTTTGTTGCTTGCGTTTTGTAATATTAAATATTTGTAACCTAGTAGATAGTTAATTATGTCGTCGTTCTGAGCTTTATTGTTTATATTATGATAATAAAAATTTTAAATGCAACATTGTATACAAATAACTATCAACTTGACTTGAATAATTATGAGTAAATGTTTAGAACTGCGTTATTTGTAAAGAAATTTAAATTATAACATTTATTATAATAGTAGGTGTACTAATTCCATTCAGCAATGTGACAGTTAGCATAACTGTTATAACAAGTATGAATGAAACAAAAGCTTAGATGAGCCCACATCAATTAACCATCTGTAAATTTTTACCATGTTGTTCATGATACCAAGAATCGACTTTCACCAGCTTCCTCAATCCCATCAATTAAACGTTAACGAGAAAGCCTGCAATTTCACGTTGCAGTAAACTGCAATTTAACACGTAATTGTAGCTTTGTAACTCATAAACAACAATAAATAGGTGGGTGTTGAAATAAGGAATTTTTGAATGGAGACATAATTTTTTTTAAGAATTGTGTAACAAAATTACCAGTGACAAACGTCATTTCCTCATTACCATAGCTTTCATTCAAAACGAATTCTTTCGTTCGCTAAAAGCACAATGTTTATTTTGGAGGAGTGTAGCAACAAACTAATTTCATTCATTAATTCGGAGAAGCTGGTAATTTTAGAGGCGCCGATGAAATTATTAGAAGTTGCTTCCCACAAAGTACACAAATGAATGAGAACTTTGTTTATAGTTTGTTTTGATATAACCAGACTGCAATTATAAATTTATAAATTTATTTATTACTGGAAGCAGAAAAATTCGAAATAAAAGTCTTTTGTCATTACAATAAAACTATTAAACTGCTTTCCATTCATAATTGAATTCCTTTTCTATAGACATGTTGCTTTAATCAAATAAACGAAGTTCCCCTATCCATTCAATTCTTTTTTCCAAACCCTCTTATGGTTAAATTTTAATTAAACTCAAATTCAAACACCATCCTCCGCACCATTTTCGCTTAGCGTCAATCACTGTTATATTGATAGAATTCCATTTGACCCGTTCTGAAAATAATGCAAACTCATCACGAGTTAATATTCCGGAGAATGGGTTTTTCAAAGTATAAGCATTATTATCTGGTCGAAGAATTCAAGGCTGATTCCGTTTTCAGGGAGTATAATAGGTCCTGACCTGAGAGTAGCAGATGATGGTGTATTATTCTTGGGCGCATATGTGCGATACACACAGACATATGGTCCTTCCACGAATAACTGCCTCTAACCCCCTCGGACCCTAAGAACGACCGTTGTTACTCTTCGCAGAACTCTTCAGCTTTGTGCAGCTGGAGTTTTCGGAAAAATGATAGCCACATTTGGTGTGTAATTAAATTATTTAATGGGTGCATGACTGAGGGTTAGAAAAATAACGGGAATTTATGGTATTATTCTATACATTTTTGTTATTTTTTTTTCGTTTAGTCTTCTGTTATTTTTTGCCGAAATAAATTCTGCATTATTTCTTTTTAATTGGTCCATTCTCAATTCCCCGAACTCTTCGAAGAAATTCACATGCGAATCATGAAATATTTCAGGTCAACTACTTATAAACATTTACCTACTGTGTGTTTGCTTAACCTCGCGTTCCGAACGTTATTCACGCGAATCCCAAAGCACGTGTGTTGTATAAATGAGGCTTTACTTGAAATTTATTCCTTCTTAATTGATTCTATGGAATAATATTGCATTCTGCCAAAGGCTAAAACAGTTGCGTAAACAAACACATGTGTTATTGTTTGTATGTTTTCGGAAATACGTTTAAGAGTCACACTTCGTTGACATATACACGGAAACGGAAACCACTTACTACCTGTTTTGGTTGAGTTACATCTAGGAAATGGAGTTGCAAGTCACCTGTCGAAATGTGTGTGGAGAGAAGAAAAAGTAATGAAATATTTTTTATTTTTATCAGAAGTTCTTTGTTCCATTTCGAGCTGAACCAAAACATTCTTATAACAGTGTGAACTTATGTGTCTGTTAGAACATTCGCATTTTTTATAAAAGCATAATTTCACACCTCTCTTGTGAAATGCTTTGTCATTAGAATTCTTTGTAGAGAAAACCGCTCAACTTCACTCACTCTCAATTTCTATGTTCAAAATGTTGTAATTCAAAAATTAAAAAAAGTTATTTGTAGAAAAAGAGTAAAAAAGTTAGGACTACATTTACAGAATAAATAATTTAACTATAGTCCAATTTAGGCAAAATATAGACTGCACACAATAAGCACTTTTTTAGAACCTTCATTATTTCTGATTGTATACAAAGCACTACCTAGAAATAAAATTTTATGTCAATTTCATTAAATTTTTTATTACAATTTTCTACTCGCCACTGACTAACATCATTTTAAGCACCTATTACCAAATATTGATTAGCGGTAATAAAAATTGAGATCTTTGCCGAAAAATAAGATGAAAATTTACTTTTAACTGTAAAATACTGATAGAGTTGTAAATCAAATTACACTTTCTTCACTTTTATCAAAAATATTTATTTACTATTGACAATTGTAGACAAAGCTTCTCAAACACCAATAAAAGTACCTATAACTGTCTTATCCACAGTTGGTATTTTTTTCTATTTAGGATAATCAGTGTGAAATTAACAACTTTATCACTAATTTATAGTTTCAGCTTCAACCATAAAAAAGACAATTAATTATAATTCAATTAATTTAATTGTATGTGTAAGTATTCAATGGGTCCGATTATAATTTCCATAGAACTGGCCAACAAAAATTGTTATCGGTGAATTTGTTTTTATACAAAATATAAAAAGATGGGACGTTTTATTCTTGGAACCATCAGCCAGCATACCTATCGTCTATTCTATTATAAGCATTTATTTATGATTCACCCTCCACAATCTGTAAGACTTATTATAACTTCTACTGCGAAACAACACCTTGCCTTGAACCACAATCTCCCCTAAAACACGATTCATACTAAAAACATTTCCAATCTTCGACTTCCCGGTAAGTCAACAACAATAAAGAACGGAAATGGTTAATACGATGCAATTCGTAAAATTTCCAGTTTTCTTTCCTTCTCCGAAAGTCGTCTTTCAGGAAAGTTAAACTTTCCAAAAACGATCCAATCTTTAATTTATAACATCTCAGGCATAAAATTACAACTACGTACCTGTTTAAAGATGCACTTTAATGAATTCAACGAATCGCTACAGGACAATTTCGTAAAACGTCGGTCACTGATTCCGGAAATTAATCGCATTATCGCGTGACCAGGACCGGATCAAGGAGGGGAACAGTAAATGCGAATCCTTGCTTGTTTTATCGACGACAGGTCAACTACAGTTGCTACGTATGGAATATGAATATTCATAAGATTCAACGGAAAGAAAATTTGAATAATAATAACAATCAGAGAAAACGACTTTAATAGTGAAAGAAGAATCGTAAATTTCAGAAGAATCGTTGCATGCTGACGGCTCAATTTAAAAAAGAGATAATGATCGGAGTTATAAGATAAAATTTCGCTGTAAAATTTAATTGGCGAGTGTGAAATTCGCGGAAATAAGGTTCTGACTGTCCACTCCTCAAGTTACCGATTGTAATCTGAAAATATATTAAAGATGGTCGTAAATATTTTTATATGGATCAACTTCTTCCAATTCATTATTTTATAAAAATTAGTTTGCACATTCCCAACAAAATCTGCGAATCGGCAAATTTTAAACAAATGCTTAAAAACTATTAGTCAGTTTCGCTTGGACGACTATCGAAACAATTCAATTTTCAATATTTGAAATGAAGAAATTACTGTTTTTTCCTGTCTGAATAAGGAGAAATATTCATTTGATAGAAAAAATAAATTGAAGCTTCTTCGAAAAATGACTTAAATAAAACAATAATAAACTAATCTGCTTCATTAGTTTATCTTTATTATGTAACAACGATCATTGCCTTCCAATTTGCGTTTAAAAAACTATTCACTTTAAAATATAATTCTAAGAATTGGATTCAAATGAACCCAGCTGTGAAACTTTTGAAAAAAAACCATATGACAAGCCCTCTGTCACTCAGTCGCGTGTCAATATCAAATAACAAATGAATATGGAAAAAAGAAAAAGACGATGGATGCAAAAAGCTACATCGCACATCTGCTTCAGTTGCATTCTGAGAAGCTGAAGCGACTCTCCTCCATCATCAATCATTATGAATTTTTCCAGTGAGAGGCAGTGAACTGAGCATAGAAAATAAATACCACACATGCTTTCTCATGCAAATCAACATTCCGATAATGCTACTTTTTTTGAGAGATCTTCCTTCGAAATGAAATAAATCAAAGAGAAAAGATTATTGCTGAGTACTGAGAACGAACATCATGACAGTCTTGGCGATTCTTGGAGAACAAACATGGAAAAAATCTAATGTTATGTCAACGAGATAAATGGGAACACTATGTACATACAGCGAAATGTAAGGTTCATTGCGGTTTTAGATAAACTCATAACTTCTAAACCATCAAAGCGATGACGCAACAGTATATTTGATTTTAATCAAGATGTCTATAAGATATAGTGTAATAACTCGCCGCCATTTTCTTTTTATTTTTGGGCGCAAGTTGGGAAATTCTTTTAAAATATCCTAGAGGACTCTAGGATAGGCGATGGACAGCCAAACTGACATTATTCCTTGACTGGTTTCAAAATTCAAACTTTGAATTATTTTGGATTGCTCTTTTAGTGCAATTTACGAAAAGTGAAGTCGAGAGTTATTTGCGAATACACTTAACATCTACCATTACATTTTTTTAAGTTTTTTCAGCAAACGTATTTGTCTTTTTTGAATGAAATATACAGTTCCTCATTATTTTTTAACAAATTACATTACAGAACGAAAACAGACGAAAACAAAATGCACTTCCCACACTTAGTTTAAGCTTGGCTGTTTTACAAAATATTCCTCAATCTGAAGAAATCATTAGTTACACAAAAAAAAAATAGTTCAAGGTACAGCGCTTTGTGTTGAATTATTGAAAATCATTTTTATATTAACTAAACAGCAATGCACTATTTTCAAGAGTTTTCAATTTTATTGTTTGCTAATTTCGCTTTAAAACAACTGTATATTCAATTACACTTTGACTGTATCGGAGATTTGTTGTATCCAAAAAATTCAAAAATTTTAATCGAAATTAAATAATCTGAATTAAATAGCTCAGCCATAGTACAGGCTTAATTCAGGCAACTGTATATTACACAACAAATTATTTCACGATATCTTGTCATTTTCAAGAAGATTTGGGAGTACCAGAACCTGAGGACTTCCGCGAGCGATAGACAGACTTGGAGGTAATTAAGTCTCCTTTACAGGCACTAAAAGAATCAGTGATATTTTTCTGTTCCCTTTTTTAAAAATTTGCACTTTCCTTTTCTGATTTTCCTTTGCTTGGGAATCTTGACACTTCTGACAGAACTTGCGAATGTATCTGATGGTCCTTCGCCATAGATATAAAGGTAGATACGCCTATCCTATAAAATTGGAAAAACATATCAACGATTTTGATACATCTCTCCATCTCTTTCTAACTTATGTACTTTAGGCTTTATTATATCACATTTTCACTTGCGGTATGTCGTAGATCAATTGAGTCATTGCAGTACTTGTCACAAACATGTCAAGTGAAATTATTAAATTTGGATTATTATCAAAAAAGAAGCTTCACGGTTTGGTTTTGACCTCTTTTGTATATTATTTTAGTTGATTGACTACCCAAAGGGCTGTTTATTGTAAAAAAAAAAATTTAGTTGCCACATGTCACTGAAAAAATATAATGAACTTAAAAATCAAAATTTGTCTAAAGTTAACAAAACTTTGCTGGGAATGTAGTGGAATTGTGCGTTCGTAATTATATTATTCAACTGGAGCTTCAAGAAAACGTTTTGTTGCTCTGACAAATACCTAAAACTTACTAGAAAACAAACATCTTGAGCTTCTGAGTTTCCCACTTTATTTTAATATTTTCAGGATAAGAAACAGTCTGTTACGGTTGTTCATTTTTAATTATACACACAATTTTATAAATGTGAAAGTTGCAAAATTAAAATACGCGTTATGAATTTGTTGTAATTTTGTTTAGGGTAAGTCTGTTTCATTTACAGAGGAAACATAGCAGTGTTATGGAACGGTTTGTTTAAATCAGTTTCTGATAACAGAAACTCGAAAATTTCAAATTTTCTACTTTTAATCATGAAGTTCCAATTTTTCCAAAGAATATTCGAGATGTAATTTTTTTATAGGTCAGCGGACATCAAATGAGGCACGCATATGACTGTAAACTTGATGTCTAATGAAAATCTTGATTTCCTCAGTTTCATTTTATGATTGGAAATTATTATGAAATTTTAAAGACTCTGGAATAAGCTTTATGCGGGCAGTATTCTTTTGTTAATCTGGTCAGAAGAGAATTTGTCAGCTAAATAAAGAAGCACTAGAAATTCTTGAATTTTTAAATATTCCATCTTCTAATGCTGGAATGTGGAAAACTCTTAAACTATTATAACACATATTCAACATTTTCATAATTCCTTCTTATGTTCACGCTTGAGCTTAAAATGCTCAATTTTAAGTTTTCAGATGCAAAGTGTCAAACTGTCACTAAGGATTGACAATTCAGAATTTGAAATTTTGTTTCCTAAACAAAGATGTTTACATAAGTGATGTGCGTTAGAAAGAAATGGAGATGCAAATGATTCTAGATGGTAGAAAAAAATTTTTTTTTTATAGTTTAAAAGTTACCCCTATCTTGGGAACGGTATAAGATAGAGAGTTGAAACCAACGCCAGACGAATTATTCGGTTCGAATTGGTAATCTTGCTTAGTTTTCAACCAAATATGAATGTAAGTTCTGTCTTAGGAAGATAGAATTAAAAATTTTAAAAGTCACCACTATCTCAGGAACGACACCCCCTAGAAAGTTGAAACTTTACAATTCAGTTTATCATCAGCCCACTAGAGGATCTGCAAAGTTAGGCTTCTTACTTATTCACCGTTCCTTTGGAATAAAAAAGTAAAAAAAAATTTTTCACATTTGCAGCAAAAGCTAGCGAAATAGTACCAGTGTCTTTGATATGTTTGAACATGTACTTTTTGGCGTAGACGTATCTACCCCTACTACATCTATGTTCTTCGCCTACCGAAGTGCCATCTGCCCTAATTTATTTTAATCATTTTGGTTGCTACCGATTTATTTAATACAATAAACTAGTATTTGGTTAAGACGCTTTCAAAATTTCCTTTCTTTGGTTAAGCTTTGTTTATGTTTTTGTGTTTATTATATATTATTTTATTATAATGTCCAGCAAACTCAGTGCAAAATGTGCCATATGAGGCCGAAAAGAGTTTCACTCAACATAATACAAACTCTTTGAAAGAAAAAAGAAAAAAAATTTGAATACAATACTTTCCAAAATCTAAACCAAGGTTTCTATTCTCGAAGAGTTTTTTCAGTTACAGAAAAATCGGTGTAGTTGTTTAGAATGATTTTTCTGTATTTTTAGAATGTCTAAAGACATTTTCACCAGAAGAACATGAAGCTTATAACTTGACATTCATCCACAGTTTTCGGAAAGATAGAAGTTTTCATTTCAAAAAAAAGTTATATTGCTTTTCGTTGTTAATAACGTCTAATCATTTAACAAGTAGCTACCTGCTACTGTAAATTCTAGCTATTAGTGTCTTGTGTCCGGCTTAAAATTTACAAGATTATTGTCCCACGCTGGTTTGATTTTATACTAAAGGAGAACAAATACCCGTTTATTCTTATTCATTCTGTTATACATTTTTATTTGTGCAAATTTTCTTAACAAATCAAAGAATTATTTTTATTTTTTTCTAACTACAATTTCAAAAATCTATTGATTGGTAAGTGATGATGTAGAACATTAATTTGATTATTTACGACTTGTTAGAGTGCATCTTTAAAGTCGTATTTTGCAGATTATAATCTGAAATTTACAGTCAGCTATATGCAAGTAATTTGATTCTATTTGCGGTTTACTTTGCATATCAAATGCTCATATGACACACATAAAGCAGACGTATAGTCTGTCGTGTTCGACGTCATCAACAGTTGACGAAAAGCTCTGTCAGTTAAAACTATTTTTATCCAGCGTCTAGCAGAATCACATTCTGTATTCTGCGAATTAATTTAGAAAAAAATAATGGAAACACAAAATATGAATGATCTCAAAAGTATCATTTAAAATAACGAGGGCGGCTGTAAAAATTACATTCATGAAGATAATACCTTGGATAGGTTAGCGACCTGAAACATGCTTTTCCACTGATTGCCGGTGGTGCACTTCCTAGTAGTAGTAATGGGCGAAAGTCCCGTTTTCTTGGTAATGGTCTTATCGTCGTTCATTTGTTTAGATAGTCATAGGGTGTTTGTCATCATAGCAATTTTCTGGTTTATTATTTATATCCCATAATATAGAAATTCTATAATAAACCACAAGGAAACTGGAAATAGGCTCAATTACCTAAAATTACTCACATCACAAAAAATACTTATAAATAACAGTCATGTGTTTTGATCATTTCGCCGTAAACTTGATCAATATATGCAAAGAGTATTTCGACGTTTCTAGGTAATCTATAAGTACAAAATGTAATTTTAGAACGCCATTACAGCTTTGTTCTCTGTTTAACTAAATAGTATTCGTTGACGTCGCGGCGCCCATCGACTAATTTACTAAAACGCTATTATTCCCAGAATAATTACACGATTTTATTGTCCTTGTGTTTATTATCTAGTTATTACTACCTCAAAGCACGAACATTTTCAAGTGTTCAATACTAGGAAGTCGATAAAATATTTTTATAAGGAAAACTTGATACTTTTATAGTATATTTTCTACGAATTTTAATTCTAGTGAAATGACCCACTAAACCAAATTTGGCGGCGACTTTGCATGTACCGTAAATTTGTTGCAGTCACGCTAAAATTTAAGAGAAAGTAAACGCGTAAAACAAAACGGCAACATTGCCAAGAATTTATAAGTTCCTGTCGTTAGAGATTTTCTCGTAATTCGTCTTGCGTCGTTTTTACGCAAACTGTTAGTCTTTGTCTGCTATTCCAAATCTGTACCGGAGACATCTTGCCAATGTTTTGGTACGGCGTCAACATTTTTTCAGGTTAGGGTCAGCGCCCACGTCTGCGATACGCCAATGGATGTGAAACATTTATAGCTCATTATGAGTAAATTTAGAAACGTGAGGGAGGCAAAATATTTGAATTACGAGCCGGTGAGATAGTAGAAAAAAAGACGGATGATTAATGGTTATTGGAATTCATTCATTAGATTTTTTTCAATTTTAAAACAGTAGATTTGTTCAAGTATGTAGTCCGTAGTAACTGCCAACGCTATTGTGTGTAAAAATGCTTCGAAATCAGCACAATCAGTCTGTTGCTTATTACAGAAAAGCTCATGCATTATGCAAACGTCATTTCTTTCTGAACAGGGTTGGCTTAACACAAAGGCGATACAATTTAAAAATAGACCTGTTTTCGTAGAAGCCTTCATTTTTATGAAACATAACTTTGGTCACAACAAACGACGAAACAAAGACGCCGTGCGTCTAAAAATTGAATCAATTACGTTGTCGTATCCAAGATGAGTCCTTCTCTCCGCCTCTGACTTCCGTGTCACACAGATTCCCGGAATTGTATTTTACCTGGTTTTTATCACCAGGTGGGCAGGAAAAAAGGTGCCTATAATAATCGTTCACTAGTTTTCGTAGAAACAATTTTGTGCTCTAATTTCGATACGATGGCGTGCTATAAGGGCGCAACAAGTGTCATGGGTGTAGATAAATTTTTTAACTGAGTGCCCCCTGCGTGCCAACAACTGGTGTAAACTCGATAAGATAAGAACGGTAATTATAGTCGTTACGATTATTATACGATTCCGTGAAAGAGTTAAACCTCAGACTACAACTACTTATTATCTAAGCTTTAAAGTTATTTACAGAAATTTTACATAATTTACATTTCTTAGGATTGTTTCTGTAATTAACTTTACAAAATATTGGTATTTTAAATATAGATTGTTTACAAGAAATAATTTATTTATTATTTCCAATAATTAAATAAGTATTTTTTCAATACATTTTTTGGTTTTTATTGATAAGAATTTAATTCTTGTCAGAGCATCGACGCCAATTATATCTTTTTGTCCATCTGTTTTGCAGAAAACTAACTGTACAATTTACTCGCATTTTTAGAAACAGAGAATGTTATTTATGTATAGAACTATAAATATGGTAAAATTCATATAACTTTTTATTTACGTCATAAGATACGATAATTTAAAAAAAACACGTCGCTCAGACTATTTGTTGAGTTGCACAAAAAAAAGAAAATTTCATTTTTGTATGTCGACGTTTGATGTATTTTTTGTCTTGTTATCACATAAATGAATGATGACTTACTAGTTGAATTTTCTCTGAATCTGTCTTCTGAGTCGTTGCTTCTTCGATTTTTTTGGCTTCTTTAAGACTGATTGAGGTTCTTTAATTGTTTGATTTCTTGCAACTTTTTGAGATTCTTTGATTCAACAAAATTTTTTGATTCTTCGAGATTCTGTGATTCTTCAAGGTTTATTGATATTCTGAAGTTTTTTAATTCTTTGAGATTTTTTGACTCCTCTGAGTTTTTTAAAATTCTCCTTGTTTCTTTGAGCTTTGTTGATATCTAGTAATTCTTTGAGATAATTCATGCCGTTGACTTTTTAATTTTCTTTGAAATTCTTTGATTTTTGATTTCATGTTTTTTAATTATTTTGTTATTTCTTGAAATAAAACAAAATTTAATCGACGCTGTGACGTAAGCGATGACGTAAATCAAAAATTATATGATTTGAAGCGTACATGGAAATAAGATAAAAAACTGAATCTTGTCTGTTTATTTTTTATATATAATCAAATACAAAATTTCAAGTATTTATGTTTTGTAGGTTTTGACTTCAACTACAAATGTGAGAGGTATTTCCGTACTGATAACATCAGTCATTACTATCCAGAATTTATAAAAAAGAATGTTGAAGAAAAATTTAAATTTTTGCACATCATTGCAAACTGCAAACATGTTTATGAATTTTTTTTGTCTACAAGTAATCCTATAAACAATGAATAAATAAATAATTGAAATAATAGTTAAAAATGTTTTATTTACCAGTGTTTAGGCAGGTACTCAAATTTCAAGTAGTTTTTGAAAAATACCAAATTTTTTAATAAGGAAGATAAAATGTTTCTGATTAGTATGGAAATTATTTGCAACAATCTCTAAGTTTTTACTGTTTTCAAAAAAAAAAAAAAATAAATAAACTATGATGAATCACTTATCTTTGTGATACAATCGATATAATTATTTATTATCTAAGGATAAGTAGTGATTATGATTCTGATAAGAAAAAGTCTACTCTATCAAATGATTTTTATAAAATTTATCTTCTTTTGAGAATTGCCATCAAAAAATCGGTCTAAGTTATTTTCATTAATAACGGAAAATACTAATTTCATTATTAGTCGAAAAAGAGTTACAAACAGTCTGCCACATCCGACACTTGTTTATGTTTTTTGTCATTCTACTTTATGCGTCTGATTGCTTGGGGTCAAGCATGAAGACTTTAGTTTTATCTTAGGACAAGTTTTGAATTGAAATAATTAAAGATAAAAGAAAAATTGCATATAGAGGACAAGAGATTAGTTGATATTCATTATTTCCTGGAAGATATGTAAATGCAGTCGATTTTAAATGGTTTTTAGTTCCCCCTAAAATTTAAAACTTTTTGATAAATTTTCATTCTTATTTAATAATTTACGATGAATTCTTGTTAAGACAGTAATAAAATAAAATTTAAATAAATAATCATAACTTAATGTCGAGAAAATAAGGAAGCTTTTTTACATAATAATCTAATAAAACCTTCACGAATAAGTAATTTTGGCTATTAAGTAGATTATCCTTTGGTAATTTTTTTTTTAAATCTGATAAAAATATTCCATTGAATAATTTTAATCAAATTTTCAAGAACTATTGTATGTTATCATAAATGAGAAATTTTATTGTCCTCTATGCATGAATACAATAGTGTGAAAGTTATAAATTCAAGTGCATGATTATGACAACTTTCTTCGAATCTGTTTTCAATATGAAAAATAGAATTTTAAAAACAATGTTAGTGTCAAGTCATCTTATTACTTGTATTGTACTGTTCCAATAATACGTCAAAATTACAATAAGAAATGTGTGCTATAAATTATAACTAAATCGTTTTAAAGTCAAGTAGTACCTATCCGTTCTAAAATTATAATTGGGTAACAGCCACGTGTCGCTTTATTTAAGTATTGATTAATCGGTATTATAAAAGACCATGTGGATTCTCAGAATCATTTATATTTGAAATTTAAGTAAAAACTTGGCTAGGACAAGACATTCCGTTTTTACAAAACAAATCTATTATCAGTAGAACAATTAAAGTAGTAGTAAATCCAACATTTAGTTAACACTCTTGTGATTAAAAATACAATGTAGATAATTTCAAAGGTTTTTAATCTATAAAAATGACGTCAATTGCATTGTTACGTCGATTCAGTGACTACCCCTAGAACGTCTTTTATTGTCATTAAACACGCAATAAATAAATCTAGCTACCTCATATATGATTCAATAATATTCCTAAGTAAAACCACATCTACGTAAATGAAATATAAGAAATTATTTATAAAAGCTTTTCTCATTACTTATTATTACACAAACTTTCCATTTTTAGATTCATTTAATGATTTTGGAAATCTGATTGGAATAACAAATATCATCAACTAATCTATGATCTCACATTTAATTCAAAAAGATATAAAAGGCAAAGTTGAAAGTTTAATGATTTTAATGAACATTTTGTTTACACGCAAAATGATAATTTTGTAATTTATATTATTATCATTAATCGTGAATTTGCAGTCACGTTGTTTGTTTAAAAAGTGTACAAATATTGCAACCGTATTTGTAGAAACTATTAAAATAAAGATGCAAACAGAAATGTTTTTTATCTGTTAGTATTTGTTTTTTCATTTGAACTATAAGTCTGAACAGAAAAGTTTAATTGAAAAGACGCCTCAACTCCTGTTATAGATGAAAACAATTATTTGAGAAGTTCGTGTTTTGGTAATTAAATAGGAAAAATACGATTGATATGTATTTTTTCGAACATTGAGGTCTCAAACAGAAATTGTTTTAGATAATAATTTTCATCGATAACAGTCAACTGGTAGTCTATTGATTTGTGTTACAAAATGGGGGATTGAGGTGAAAATAAAGACTAGGTGATACATTGCTAAAAGCTGATAAAAACTGTACTGGATAGAAATTTTTTTTCATCATTTCTACTTTGATTTCAATAGATATTAAAAAATGATAAATTGCGATCTAAAACAGGTCATTCAAATTACCAATTTTTTAACATTGAGCCAAAACACCATAACCCTTCAATTAAAATTTCAACATCCTCTGAATTTTTTGTTCATAGTGTCCAGCAGCTCTGTATAATGGGGAGGATTATATTTGTCTGATAGTCAAAGTCTTAGTTCTCTGGCATAAAAATAACGTCCGAATTGTGAAAGTAAAAAGTCAAATAGCAGCATTATCCTGTCATTTTACTAATGCGTTATTACCTATCAACTAAGTTCTACTTTGAAGAATCAATTCCTTCCCGCATTAAAATCCAAACTGTTTCTTTCCAACAAACGTTATAGTTTCAATTCAGAGAACATTTTGAATATAGTAAGTAATAATACACTAAAGACAGAAAGATAAGTTCTAAGTGCTGATTTTCACTGGATATGGAGGTTCTGGACGACTTTTTCGGACATTTTTTTGAGTTAAATTTTTAGAGCCGACTACTTTATGCATTTTTATAAAATCTAAATTCTCCAAAAAACACAATAAATTTATGATTTTTTTTTCAGTTTTCTCGAGATAAAAGCAAATTTATAGATTACATTAATTTTGAAAACCTAATTGTTCTTATTTCAGACATAATACGAAAGTTTTCATTTGTCTTTAAGAACTAATAGATAATCCGTTATTAACTGTGCATATTTACATTCCTCACTCATTCTTTAACTTATTTGGTCACCAAATATTACCAAGAATAATGCTGCACCTAAAAACGGCTTTTTGTGGTAAGTGAAAGTAAATTAGTCTTGTTTGTAAATTTTAACATTAATATTTTTCTGGTGGATGTCAATCACATTTTGCAATTTAGTTGAACTATTTTTCTCAATACTAAAATACAATATTTTTTAATCTTGTCTACACAACAAATTCTATTATTTTTTGTTATTTAGCAAAACTGGAAGTTAAATTGAGCTTTGTTGAATTTATCAATTGAAGACCTTAGAAAGTATAAATAATTCAATTAGAAAAATTAAAAATAAGTACGCATATATGGAAGCGCAAAGTATCAGTTTGCTACTTTGATGAATATTTTATCTAAAATACTTAATTTATCACAAAGCTGTAAACATAGAATAAACTTCATTTGAATAAAACTGAAAAGTCAATATCGATTTTATAAGAACCAATTAAAGATACAATAAATTGATTTCTAATTACACTAACAACCTCAACGACAACAAAACATATATTTTTTTATAAATATCTCATTACTACTATACCTAATAATTATTCATTACTCATATAGAAATTTTTTTCATCGTTAATTTCATAAGTTCTAGAAAATTTTAATTAAAATTGATGAGACATTTCTTTCCTGAAAGAGAGAAGTGAGTTGTCATTAATAATAACTAGAATAAAAAATTGTTGTTATCAGCAAGTTATTAGAAAATATGATTACAGTAAATACTTGCCTTGTTATTCTAATTAACACGTTAATAGAGCTTAGATAATTATTTCCAAAAAGTGTAGATAAAAAACCGATTTGTCATTTGTTGAAAAATTTTGAAAAATTATTGACTGAAGTCAGCGTTAAAATAATACTTGATCTGTAATGATAATTAGTACTACTGTGTACCTTGAAAAGTAGTAAATCCTTGTTGAAAGAATTAACAGTGAGTTCCGTAAACCGCAATAGATTTTCTATTAGTATTTCTGATGTCATATTTCCAGTGTAAACAAAACTAGGTTTCTCTCGATGTCGTTTTCATAAAATAAATGACTTGACTTCAAATACCGTAACTATTTTACATCTTCAGACTCATAAAAAAGAAATAAATATTTAACATTGGCTTTCATCTCACTTTCAAACGTCATCGTCATCATGCTCTCAAGAGAGACAGATCTGACGTCACAAATCAATTAACACCGGTGTGCAAGTCTGAATTAATTAAATACTAATCGTTGATCTATAATACGTCATGATTCGTTGTAAGGTTAGAGACATCAATGATGTCGTCAGCTACAAGAATTTAGGGGTGTGGCTTGACTAAAACAAAACAAATCACCCGGAGTTGGAACGTTATTCCCGGAATCACGGTAGTGGGTAATAACACTCAAATCGATCCAGGAGTCTAAATACGGATCCGTCAATTATTCAGTTAAATTCATAAATAGAATTATTTCACAGAACATATAAATATTTAATAATGATTTAATTTAAATATGAGCCATATAACGGAACTTGACTTTTTAAAAATAATTTGTAGTTCTATTATTTTTTCATGTTAAGTGTTGACTTTAAATTTTTATTTGAATTTTATTGGATTTCTAGGAAAGTAAATCTTTCTTTTATCGATCCACTTGTTGGGCTTTGTCTTTAGAAAAGGATTCTTCTTGGTATTTATTCTATATAAGGCAAAGCTAACGGTTCCAAAACATTATTGTTGTGACACACTGTAAAAACGCATTAATAATGCCATTATTATAAGAATCGAAGCTTACTCATTGTCATCGAGAATTACATTGAAACCATTGAATTTTATTCAAACCAAACAAAGGAAGATTCGTGGAAAAAAATCGCACCATCACGTACTACAACACAAATTAATAGCAATTACGAAAAATTTTCAGCAGAATTATTTAGAGCATTTTTAGTTTTTTTGTTTATGAAAATTATGAATAATTTTTTAATGTAGCCGATGAGTCTGAGATAGCTACCTGCGCTGAAAATAACCCAACGAGTTACGTTAATTACAGCGTTTAAAATCGCAGGATATAAAGGAATCTCCAAAATGCGAATAAATAATCGAAAAGTTGGCAGCTCTGAAATTAGAGTTCCTCGAATAGAGTAGCGCAACACATTTTCTAATAATATACAATATCAAACACTCTTCTCATTATTTATTTTATCAACATGACTATTATTACAGTACTGAAAGAGAATTCTCCGTAAAATAAACCAATAATTCAACACTCGATCGTTTGGCTTGATGGAAACCTTGGTTCATTATTTAAAACGATATCCATTTTTGGACTCATTAAATAGAGAACAGAGCACATCAAAATGTTGACATGAACAACCTCTTTTGTATATGCGTGAGCAATGGTTAAACAGTCAAAAAGTTGACACAAGACATCATTAAAGAATACTAAGAACGAAATTTCAACTCTTCTTAAGAAGGCAGATAAAATTACCGTTCAATTCTTTTTTTAAAGAATTTTAATGAAATAAGATTTATTATCTACAGGCCATAAGCTATAAAGCTATTAGACCATAAACAAATTCATAGAAGCAGATTTTTTTGGATTTTATAATTATTATCAAACTGAGTATTTCGGAAAACTGTAATTATACTTCAGTTATTTGAATATATTCCGTTCATTTACAGTTTGATCGGAAAAAAATTAATTGCACAAAACTTAATTATTATTGAAATAGAACGGATGGATGGATGAAATTAATAATAACTAGAATCAGATGTATCATTAAAAAACACAAGTTTTTTTTTTCAAATAAGATTAATAAACTCATTAATCATTATACAAGCGAAAATCTGCGAAATATGAGCTTAGGTATTAAATTCAAAAAAGTTTTTTTAGATTCGAATGAATTAGCTTGCATATACTTTAATTTTTGAGAGAATCAATTGATAACATATTTAAAACCCTATGGTGATTCATGAGTTATCTTATCAGGATGAAACAAAAAAATTGAAATATTTCAGCACATTCTTTTCCTTAAGTCCATACTTAAGTAAGTTCATTACCTACCTAAAATTAAAAGATAAAATGACTTACTGTAACATGTTTTATATCAGTTTTATCTTGTCCTATTTTTTTAATTTCTTTACAAGAAATTTTGTTATTCAATGAAGCATAAAAAGTTTTTGTATTTATGTTTGAGAAATTCTGCATAACTTACAACCTTTGTTATTGTTACAATCACTGAAAAGTAGAGCGAAATGAAAGTTCCTATTGTGAAAGATTAAAAACAATAATAAATTGTGGTCTTGTTTTTATTCCTAGAAGTTTTAAATTTTAATTTTTTGTAAGAAAATTGAAACAAAAATCAAAAATTTCAATGTAAGAAAAGTTCTACATATTCAAAACATATTATATTAATTATGATAAATTTTCCTAAATAATCAGCTCTAAAGTTATGATAATGATAACGTGTTATCTCATTTCAAAATCTGATTAGTGATTTCCTGGTAGATACTTATCCTTATCATATCAGTTTCAGGAAGCATAGATATCCTTTATGTTAATTACCAAATTCTGGAAAAATCGATATTTACTCATAGTACCATTGAACAATAGAAGAATTGTTATCAAAAAAAATCTATAAATATTAATAAACAGTCTTTTAAAATATTTAGGACAATGACAATACTGCAATGTTCCAGTGGAACTCTGTTACTTCAATTTCTCAACTGTAAATATTTAATAAATGTGGTTATCATGATTTCAACACCTTGTTCTATTTTTAAAAATTTAAACAAATTACTGAGACGTTATGTAAGCTTAAATAATATTTTATAAATAGTGAAAATTTTCATTGAATATAATTTATTTTTACATGGAATGAATTGAAAATAATTTAGGCAATTTTCACAGTGTATACAATAAAAGGTAGGTTCAAGATCATCAAGAATCAAATTTAATTTAATAAAAGTGACAATTTACATTTTTCGAGTTTAACCATAATTAAGAAAATCATTGCTCTAATAACTTGTTCAATTGTGGTTTGCGAAATATGTCGTCATTAAGGAAATAGTTGCAGTTTAAAAAAATTTCAAGCTACTTTATTCCACAAGTAAATTCAACGAACAGTTTTTATTTAAGATGAATTGAAATCATTTTAACTGATTAGTCGAATTCCAAAAAAAAACTGAATGAAGCAGCAATTTCCAGAACAAATTTTCAAAATATTTGTATCGCCAATTACCTAATGAAAGCATTATTCGAACTGCTTTTATCGTTTATCATTTGGTAATATGAATAACTGTAATAATGGTATAAATGTTCCATACATCTTTAATTTTTTTCACTAAAATTTGATTTAGTTGAAACTGTCGTAAATTTATAATTTTCTATTTAACAATAATTAATTTCCATTTTAACTAGATTCTATTGCAATCATCAGGGTAGATAAAATAAATTTAGAATCCCATCTTAGTAAATTAGGTACATATGATACATAATTACAGCTTTCTTGAAACTTAACAGAATATACAGGCTATCCCAGCGAGTAGGCACAGTTCATTATCGGCTTTTAAATGTAGAAATACTGAAAAATTTTATTAACAAATTTTGTAGATAGTAATTCTCTGCATCAACTAAAATTATTTTCAAATGTACAGAGTGTTTCATAAACGAGTACTGACACAAACATATGCTTTTAAATGAAACACCCTATATTTTTTGCGTTTTAAACGTAGCTTGAGATTTTGAGAACTTTTATTGGACAATTCTTTGTAGTTTTTGAAATAATCATTTTTTTTTTGTAAAATCACTATTTGAATTTGTGCTAAGTAAAAAGATTGAATAAATCACCCTATATTTTGTTGCAGCATCTTAAAGACCTTTGAATTATCTTTCTAAAAAATCAACTTTCAATTATCTATGATCAATAGTACAAAAAATATTCAACTTCGAATGTTCGAAAAAAATGTCAATCATTATTTGAGTGTTTCAGCACAGTTGCAATAATGGTCTTAGACAACATATGATTCGTTCTTTCATATTCTCTTTTGCGGTTGGCGCTTTTTGATACTCAAAATTCCAAACGTGCCCCCATAAAGAGAAATTACGCGTGGTGAGCTTGAAGATTTTAGAGACCAAGCCAATAGACCCCGAGCCTTTATTATGATTTTTTTAACAAATTGTATTTGTATTAATAAATTTTAGTAGTTTGTTGTTCTGGTGAATCATGTGCTGTCTAAGACTGTCCTGAAAAGAAATGATAGGGTTGATAGGGTTGCTACAATTATTACCATAGTAATTAGATTCAATTAATTATTGAGATTCTTTTCAAACATTCGAATATTTTTTGTATTATTTTTTGATATATTTAGAAAGAAAATTTAAAGGTGTTCTATTCAAATTTTTAAAGTTAATTTTTAACAAATGTCTTCATTTAACGAACTTTCCTTCACCGATGCGTCAAAAAAACTTATAGTCATAAAATTTCAACTTTTTACTTTCAGTTAGTACAAATTTGATGTTTCTAACTTTTTAAATTTTTGTATAAGAATTTTTTAAAAAATGTGTGTTTTTGCTAAAAAAATTGCTACAAAGAAATGTATAAAAGTTGTGTCCAAAGTTCTCAAAATGTCAGCAAAAAATATAGAGTATTACATTTAAAAAAACCTTAGTTTGTGTTAGAGCTCGTTTATGAGACACTCTGTATATTTGAAACTATTTTTAGTTGGTATACAGAATTAGTATTCACAAATTTTGTTAATAAAATTTTTCAATATTTTTACTTTTAAAGACCAATAATGCCTACTCCCTGGGACATCCTGTAGATCTATTGATCAAGTAGTTCATTATTTGCCACATGAGATTTTTTTTAATGTCAAAAAAAAGGTGAAAGTCAATTTATTCAAAGTCTGTCGAATAGGATGCATAATTCCAATCTCGCTTCTTCTGTTTTCTGAACAACAATTTGGCTTATATGATTAAACACTTTATTGCATTGAAAAATTTTTATTAAATTCTTTTTCAACTCTAGAAACACTTTTCCAACAAATAATTTTTTTTCTACAGCCGTCAAAAAATCGTGACATTTATGCATGGTTACCTATGCGCGAAGTTTGACGTTTTTTCACTGTGAAAAAATATTATTTTTTCACGGTTTCACAGTGAAAAAATAATATTTTTTAACTGTGCAGGCAACTCGATTTTTCAGATCATTTTGTTCCAACTTATTTCTGTTACAATTTTAGTAACACGAAAAGACATCAACAGCAACCGAAATGAAGAGACGGATCGATAATGAGAGGTAGTTTTAAAGGTTTTATAATTATACAGAACAATATTACAAAACAATAATAATAGATATTTACTTTGACATATGAAAATTAAATGTGCATGACGAAAACGTGCCCCCGTTTATCCCCAGAGGCCTGAGTGAAGACGCTTGTAAATGAAAGTTATTTTCGCCATTAAAAGAAGCCGATGTAGAAGGTTGAGTGATTTTGTTTTCTTCTGTGGAGGAAGAAGGTTGAATTTTATTGGCAATTTCAATTTTATTATTCAAAGAGTCCTCGATGTAACTTTCTGCCACTGTGCTGCTTCTCCAGCCCCCATGACGTTTAATTGAAATTAGATCACCTCCAGCATTCGCCAAAAGAGTGGCAGAGCTTCTTCTGAAGCAGTGACCAGTATATTTTTTAGGTTCGTCTTTGTTAAGCCACTTTGCAATCAAACTTGGTATCTCTCCGATTTTGTTAATTCCAACATTTTGATTCACACATTTTCCGTTGGTATACTTTAAAAATAAACGGTCACTAGTCGCCCGTGGAGGCCGCAAAGCTCTATATTTTCTGACAATTTCTATATTTTCTAAATTTGAAACAGTAAATATTCGTTCGCAGTGGGTTTTTGTATCAGGCACCTTCACAATTAAGACAGACTGTTTATCTTCTATGTCAGTTAGCTTCATTTTAACTAATTCTTCACGTCGAAGGGCTCCCGATATACCCAAAATTAGCACAGTCTATAAATAAAACGAGTTGTTTTGATTTGTATTACACTAATATGATAAGTTTACCTTCATCAGTAAATATATCTTGTCATCTGCTTCATTAATAAACTTGCTAATGTCTTCTTTGTCTAAAATTTGCGACTTCTTGCTTCTGTAACCTACGCTTTTGCTTTTCAGGTAGGGCACTAACTTCGGAAACTTACGTGTATCGATATTCTCTTTAACGTTTAAGGTGGCTTTCAACATCGCATAAAGGGCCCAGAGTGTTGGTGGCTTTAAGGTGGTAGACTTTTCTTCCAAATACGCCAACAAAACATTTTCCGTTACTTGATCAATCTTTTTCATAGAACACCACTGCCGAAACTGAAGATACGTTTTTTCGTACTGCGGTCTTGATTTAGCAGGCAAAAGATTCGACACTGCCGCGCTTGCAATTGCATCTATTTCGTTTTCGCTGCTAAAATCCATCACACTTCTTCAACAAAAATACCTATTGTAACAAATTTTTCGCAACTATCACTTTTATTTATCATCGTAACCATGCAAGCAACTCGATTTATCAGACCATTTTGTTCCAACTAATTTCTGTTACTTTTTTCTTCATCTGGAGGCTGTAGAAAAAACGTTGTTTGTATTTCGTGGCGAAATTCATGTTTTAATGGCGCCTTCGAATGTCTTTTAGGTCTCGACCTGGCGGTCTCGACTAAAATAACATTCTCAGGCGCCATTAAAAAAACACTCATTTCGCGCACTTAATACAAAAATTACTATTTTTGAATTATTTATCCAGATATGGTCTAAATTTTTAGACTACGAATTAGAAGGAATATTTGATTAGCAATAAATAAATCAATGTTTCATCTCAAGTAACTGTTATTGAACAATTCTTATGTGACAAACATTAAGTTATTTAGTGACTTCAATGGAATATGCTTTATTTCAATTATCGGTCAATTGCTTGCCATTTAGATCTAGGTCTTGAACTTTATCAATTATTCTAAAGTATGCCTTTTTTTTCATTTTCTGAATTGATAATTCGTTTATAGGTTGATCACTCTTTTGGAGTTTGGAGTGACATCAAACTTGGTTTAAATGACAAAAATTAAACAGAGTAAACAACAGCAGCAGTGAACAGTTACAAAGTGACTCAAAACGTTCACTTATTATTTTCATCATAATTAGTTCTATGAAGTAGAAAACGATGAAAACTAATTAATTGCATAATCATCAACAAGATTAATTCAGAAGGAATCATCGACGTAAGTTTTTATATTAACGTAAACTGCAAAAAAATCCTTCTTTCTACTAAAAATAAGTGGAAAAAATAACCTGAACAGGATTGAACCATCAGAAGTATCATTGGAATAAAATAATATTATTTAAATCACGTAATTTCAAGAAGTGTGGCAAAGTTGTCATTATTTCATTTCGATAGTCATTCGAAAGTCCCTTAAAAGACAGAATTTCAGTCTTATTGAATTACGTATCCTTCATAAACACCTTATAAATAAATTCTTTGTAATAACCCTATATGTTCTGACACATTTTATTCAAAATTGTTTTCTTCTGTATAGAAGATTTTTTAATTAATCTTCTCTTGTTCGTCTTCTAAGAAATATATAAAATTAATAATAATTAAAATCATACTCTTTCTAAATAGATGATTAATTATAAGCGTTTTTTCTTTTAAGGAATCTGTCATTAGAACATAAATTGTAGTTAATTGCCGTTTGCAGGTTTGAATTATATGACGTCTAGAAAAACATAAGTACGTATTTTTATATTCATCAAAATAATACATATCATAAAACAAGTGATAGTATTATACTCTGATACGAGTACTTTTCAGAATAATTTTGGAAACATCAGTCTTTAAATTTTTTAAAACACTTAGAGTGCTAGTGCTAGAGTCATGTTAAAAATAGATTACACGCTATGTTTAGAGAAAGTTGAATTGGAACATCACAATCAACAGAAAATAGCAAAAAGTGCCCTTATTTAATAGACAATTGTTAAATAACCACCAAAAGTAAGAACATCAACATCATTAATTTATTTGAATTTATCCTAATGCAATGTAGAAGTGTAAAACAAAATAATTTCCATCAAAAACAACTGATGATGATTTGACAGATATTTTGTATACTTAAGTGCATTTCAAAAGTTTAATTAGTTTTAGAAAAAAAAATTGCGTTTAGGAATATATTTAGTGCTAGCTTTCGAAATAACCTTTTTAGTTCATTTTTCGATAGAAATGACCAGAAGAACAAGAGTTATTGAACTGCTATTACTCTTTTTTCACTTATGTTGGTTATCCACTAATCCTCTTACACCTTCAACTAAAAATCGAGTTGTTACTGCCCCAATCTTCTTAGTGCAGTCGAAGCATTCTTATTCCTATACAAGAATAAAAATATGGAAAACAGAATGAGGTCTTTAAAATTTTCTCGATTTTCCATTATGCTACTTAGATTAAAACATTCCTTAAGTGCATTGACTGAGTTTTTTACATTTTCATCCATTTTTTAGCTTTTATTTTCTGAAGGTTGCGAACATAAAATTGGCGTGTTGAAATAGCCTCAGTAAAGGACAGAAGTAAAATTCTTTTTGGTAATGAACTCATTTGTTTCATAATAAAAAGATAATTTTATGAAAGGTGTTATTTGGAGACTTTGACGTGAAACTAAGCACGTGTCAAATTTGACGTCATAACTTTATAACCAGTGTTGCCAAATCTTTTCGATCGATGTAACATTTTTAGAGCCACTGTTTACGCGAGTTGTGGGTCTAACCCGCGGCTAAATATATACATATATACGTACCTTCTACGAACTGAGGATTCCCTGAAATACTCCAGCCAGAGCGCCCCTCCACTCGTAGCCTGCTTAGCGTGAAGTGAAAACACGTTTTATCATTCTCAGAAGGCTAAACACTGGCTATCTTTTTCTATTACATGTTGTCTTGCGGTTTTCTCTTTTTATACGTCATACCGAGTGTAGATCGGTCGGACATCATCGTCGGGGCTTCGCTTATTTCACATCTCGCATTCGGTTGGCAGCCGTTATATGGAGTAGTGTTAATCAATAACATAACCTCACACTCTAAAACATCTGAAGTGGGCCTAATGTGTAGTAAATTTTGTGATGGTGTGTATTATCGGACAAGTGTTGGATGTGTTCGAAGTGGATTATGCAGAAGTTGATGGTGTCCTTAAGGATTAACTTAGGTAATTGTTGGCTTTTTTGGGAGTTCAATCGCGACACGCCTGCTAGATGAGAAGAATTCTCATATGACAGAAATCAAGAAGACATATAGAAATGGGTTTATTACAACACCATGTAAACGACCATGAAATTAAGTTTGTTAATGAGAAATCATTATCTCAATTGATTCTCAGTACGCCTCTTTATCTCCAAGCTATATTTAAATCCTACAACAAATGAATGAGCCGGATTTTAAAAGTATTCAGAAAAATGTATTTTATACCATCGCGTGCATCTATTTCCGTGCGTAAACATTAAACTTTTCATCAAAATCAGCTAAATTTGACTTTCCACGTATTTTCATTGTACTTGAATTATTTATAAGTTTCATGGAAAAACAGTGACTTGGAAATATTTATTTTAAGGGTAAACAAGAAAATGCTTGCTTCCGATTATTCTCTATAACATTTATTGTTACATAAAAAGCTACAAATCTATTTCATTGCTTCATGAATTATGCATGACGAGCCGGTGCTGGATGAATGCTAATTATGTTTTGTTGAACGTTATTTCCATAACGGACCGCGGATTAAAAAATTCTTGGTCCCATTCATGTCATCAGACATTCATGGCTGATCTTTACCAAATTACACCTATCTAATCGAATTGGAAAAACCAACCAAAATTATCTTGCAGGCTCCAGCTATTCTCTATTTCACATGGCTGGAATCACATAATCTTCTATTATTATTGTTCTTCAGCTTACTTTAATGACCGAAAAATTATGCATTCATCATCTCTTATTGTAGGTTCGAATTAGCAACAAGTTAGTTCAACGTCCCCTTCCTTCCGGGTTTTCGAATAATTGTTAAAAAAAAAAATCGTTGCAACAAAATGGCGGGAAAATATTGTGATCATTCTTTGAAGAAATATTTGTGCTTGAGATCGTTTTCACTCAATTTATATTTACTTTGTTTATAACGATCGTTAACGTTCAAAGCTTTAATAGATATTTCCTCATTTTTGTTTATAATAGAAAATAACTCATAAAAATTGTAATACAATTGTTGTAGGTTCGTGTGCCGATAAGAGGGTAATACATAAAACAGTTCATAGAATTTGTCAAATTCAATACAGCGGTATTTCAAAAAGCAAACTGACTTGTCGGCATTGTTAATTTTTTTTCGATTGTATACTTATGAAATGTCTTGTTTGTAACAATGTCATAAAAACTAATGAGCAGATCCAAGGAAAAACTTGTTAGATTGAATCAACTTGTTTATTACTTTTGATTATTTTGGGTTTTTTCTCTCATCTTCTTTAATTGTTTTAAAAGTGGAAAAAATAAGTTTGAAAATTTTATTATAACCTGTATTTTCCTTTTCAACTTATTACAATCGGAAAATTTTTCTTGCATAACTTTCTTGCGGTTGTTGATTTCACATGCACAATAGGTAAACCCATTCTATATTTATTTGACTTAATATAAGTATTTTGCGTGGTAAATGACTTTAGCAATATAAAAAATGAGGAATTTACACACTGTTATCAAAGTTGATGCAATTGTCTTTATTATTGTAATTATCTTACCTTGCATGCATAAGCAGTTTCGTGTCAGCTGTTGGCAGTAATTAAATTCACAATTTCACTCTAAGTATTATGTAAAAACATTTTTCTAATTACTAAAAGGGCAAAAGTTTTTAGGTTTTTAGTACGTTGTGATTTGTACTTCTTCAATTGCAACAGTCCTTCGACTTGTTAATTAATGTTAATGAAAAATTGACTTACGCGCCAAAGAGCTGATTGTTCTTTTAATTTTAATTTTTCTGTGACAATGGAAACTTCTTTTTTTTCCATCACTCGGTGTTGTGCTGTGCAATCTGGGAATCTGCCTTTTGATAAAGTTCATTGCTCTTTTACTTTTTTATTCTTGGATATGCAAATGTTAAGTTGGGATTAAGAATGTTATTGATTTCTCTACAAATATGAAAAGAAAGCGAAATAGGAAGTTGTATGACGAAAATAAGTTATTGATTTTCAGATCGAAGTAAAAAGGTTAAGTTTCTGAATACTTGTTGAATTGAAATATGGAAGGTTTTATGTGATGGAATAAATGAATTTTTTTGTAAATTTTTTTATCGGAAATATTTGCTAATAAGTTGTTTATCAAAACAGCGACCTCGTCAATTTTGTTTATCCTATCAAGGTTATGAATTTAAACAAAAGACCAAAAAATCACATTTTCTTTAATAAATTAACAACTTTAATTGCTCCAGCCTTGCAATTGCAGTACGTAAAAATGACTTCAAAGGAACATAATTATCAATCGACTTAATCATTCTTGGAATAAACCTGTTTCCTTTCAATAGATAAATCGCGTCGCTTTCTAATCCTCCACCTACTCCATTTATGAACGGACACCTCATAATACTTTCTTTTCCATTCTTTTTTCATCGGATTTCGTGGGCCATGCAAAATGGCGACTAACCTTCGGAGAAATGGAACCTTGCAAACGCCGATGACCTTCCAGTCACACAAAGCCTCCAAAGCTACAAAGTTTCTGGGCAACCAGCTTTGTTGCATATTCCGCGAACAGAGTCTGATCAGACTTCTAGGAACCGATCAAGTATCTCTCTCGCACACATTACTTTCGAAAAGTCAGACTGTGTGCACACCTGCAGACGGGGTACCAAGAACTTGGACCATAACCGCCAAATTCAGGCACAGGAAATGGTCTGAATGTTAGGCAGATTTATGGCAGATGGTTGTACAGATTTGGGCTGTGGTATTCAACAGGTGAAACGATGCTATTGGAAATCAACAATGTAAATGCTTTTCTTGTGAAACACATGTTATCTTTTTTTAAATTACTGTTTTTATTAGAACAAAGAGTTATTCACCGTTCGATAAGAGAAATCACTGATCAGCAATTTAACAAATAACGGAAATTACTTTCACATTTTCATAGCTTCGTTGCGATGATTAAACAGAAGATATTTAATTTTTGTCGTTTTTTACTGTCATTATTGACATTGAAAGTCCTACTTCGTAAATGGATTTTTATAGGATTTCCGGATTTGTGACGGAGAAAAAAAAACAACTTCTGTGCAAAGTGGAAACCCAAGTCCGTTTATTTATAACACAATAACTTTACTAATCCGGGATGTTTTTACTATCAAGTCGTTAACGAAAAACCTATTTATTTTTTAAAATTATTTGATTGACTTCGATTAATTTTTATGTTTCTATAAAATAATGAATGCGAAGTATGACTAATTTAATGTGTAAATTTCTATCTTTAGCGTAAAAAACCATTATGAACAAGTTTCTACAAATTGATATTTGTGAAAACAATAATTTATTGTTTTTTAAAGAGCCTAATTAATTGAATTAGTTTGAGTGGAGTTTATCGTTATTGGCAATCATATGTTGACGCTTATCATGGTTTTGGTATTCAACCAACAAAGTGGAAGTATTACGATAAAATATTTGTACGATTTCTTTATCTAAACTATACGTGACGTTTGAAGCTATTCATACTTTCAAAAAGTTCCGTCTTGTCATGCTTGACCACAATATATTCAGTAAGAGAATTAGATTAATGGAAGACTTACGGTATTTCCACGTGTATCAAAAGCACGACCTCTTAAATGTCAGCATGACTAAAGTTTAGAGTACGTCGCTCCTTTTATACTTCGATCACGAAGATTAAAGTAGTTCCATTTTGATACATTTCCTTTCGTAGATTTAAAAAGGATACGAAAAGTATAATTTTTTTTTTAAATAACCCGAAAGCTGCCTCATTTACAATAAATACGTATTTTTATAAATGCTGCGATTTTCCTAGAATCGCTTTGTCGCCAGCAACTCTAATTATCAAGCATATCCTCTTGATTATTTCGTGGAAATTCACATACCTGTTTCTTAAAAGTTTCGCAACGTAAATAATCTCTCTTATTCAAACCTTATTATTTAATCCGACGTACTTTTGTATTAAGTCTGTTGTAAAGCCTAATTTTTTTTTAACATATGGTAAATAAATTTTTGTTTGTTTCAGAACGAAGACTGACCGGGCATGGCATGTGCCTGCAATGTTAGGCTGTAGTACCGTATGCCCCAATTGCAAGCACCAGTTCACGTGCTGCGCTCCGCCGCCATGCTGCTCTGCCCGGAGATCCATGATCCTATCCGGCGGCGGTGTCGTGACGCCATTGCCGCAATCTCCGTCCCCGCAGGTGTCGCCAAGCGTGCCGCTTACTTTCGTGCTGCCGCCTTTGGTTTCAAATCACCCACCGCCTCCAGTAGCCGGTCCAGAAAACGAACTGGAGCGTCTCGCGACCACCGTCAAGGCTCTGCGCCTATCCGGTTGGTATTACGAAGGACTCACTTTCGACCGGAGCGATGAGCTATTGAAAGACACTAAAGTTGGAACTTTTCTAGTGCGCGACTCATCCGATCCGCGGTTTTTGTTTTCGTTGAGTGTACAGACAGACAAAGGGCCTAAATCTGTGAGACTGTTTTATATTAATGGTTATTTTCGGCTGGATGCACAGCCACACCTTCAGGCTTCAATGCCTCTTTTTCCGGGGGTGTTAGAGTTAATACAATACTATGTGCGTCGGAAAAGTGATGCCCAAGTATGGATGGATCCTCAAGGGAAATGTCTTGCATCGATTGTATTAGATCAGCCATTGAGGAAAGAAGGGAAGCCCCCAAGTCTTAAACATCTTGCCCGGCTGGCTATCAATAAACAGCTTAAAGACGTTTCGAAAGTTAAAATTCTCAAACTCGAGCTGCCGGCTTCTTTGACGCAGTACTTGGCGGAGTATCCGTACTCCTTATAAAAGTGGTACGTACCAAAGACTGGTCGGTACCTTTTACATACCGACATTCAGGGAACACCATTCAAGTATTCTAAAATTTGCGATTAGATAGGGTAACAAATTACCAGATTTCTGTTTGTTAATCGAAACTACTCGACGGATATTTGTGTAAGCCATATTGGCTAAGATGTAGCGAAATAATGATTGTTAATCATATTTTGTTATATATTTTTTTATATAAAAATAAAAAATCATGATCGATTATCGATAATGACCAAAAAAATAGTGAGATCAAAATAGTTTGGGAGCCTAGAACTCAGTGTATCTATAAAGGGGCCTTAATCTCAAATTATTTTAATCGAGAATACGTTATCAGTGTATAGATAATAAGCTATTTATTTCCAATATAGCTCTAAGCATCAAATTTAACAAACCTTACCAATATCTACATCTCAATTGTTATTGTATTCTAAGTTTGTAATCGACTATGTTACTTAGTATGTTCTGTACTAAATAAATTGTAAAGTGTCGGCTTATCACTTTTTGACAATGAAACATGAACAACAAGGCCTAAGTCCGACTCTGATTATTCATCATCCTCTAGAATAGCAAAACTAGTCTTGATTGTTTTGTATTTCACACAATAGAGCAATTATTGTTTTCATTTTTTAAATTAAGTATGTAAGTTTGAGATTAACAAGCAGGATGATAATGTAATAAATCTGAATGTATTTATATTTTGTTGTAAACAAGGAATGAGAAAAAACTCGAGTGTTTGTATATGTGCTTTAGTTAATTGAAAATCTGTATTTATTTCTTTAGGAAATTATTATTAAATTATTTATTATTAATCTGTCTTGTTATTGGAAAAAAATAGAATCCTATAAATTATAAATAATGTCTATTCAAGTTTTTATTTAAGTCTTCTCTAATTAATGGCTACACGTTTTTCTTTTACCCACTGTCTAATAATTTTTGCGATTTGATCAGCTTGAGTTGAAGTACTATTCCTTAATAATTGTAACACATCTCCTAGCATATCCATTGGCAATTTCTGAGCAATAACTCCTTGAAAAACTCCAGCAATTGCGCCACGTTTTCCTTCCCAAAATTCAGGATTTGGATCAAGTCTATCCAACATATCAAAAGCCTTGGCTGCATACCAGAATTGACCCATCTTATAACAATCGTTAGCAATTAATAATAACAAATTGAAGCTTTCAGTACTACTTTCCATTTTTAAATATAACTCCCAAGCCAATTCTGGTTTACCGTTCATAATATAACATCGAGCTAAATTAGACAGATAAATGTGACTCTCCTTAATTTTTGTATTTTGAATTAACAAAAAAGTTTCCTCAGCTTCTTTAAATTGATTACAAGCTGTTTTAGCTTGAGCAAAATTGAAATTAAAAATGTCATCTAAAAAAAATATGTAATGGGATGTATTATTGGTTGCATATCATACCCGAGTGTAAAAAACTTTTGATAGAGGATAAATACACAAGGACTTCTTCAAATTGTCCAGCAAGAAAGAAAAATGCTGCCATGCATTGTCTCCCATCAATGGTATCACATTCACTTGCTGAACTGCCAACTAGTTGGAAACATTCTTCCGCTGTTTTGATATGTTCAGACTGAAAACAAAATGATTTTGATGATATTTTTCTAATTGGAATGTATTACAGAATTGAGTTCTTGTCCCAAAGCAGCATTTACGACACCTTTAAGGATATATTCATGGGGTACAGCAGGTTGTAAATCTTGTAATAAATCATAGGCTTCTTTAACATCATCGTGTCTTAAGTGATGAATTACTAAGTTCAATCTAGCTTCTGGAATAACATCAACCAAAGATGGAAAAACTTGCATAGCGCCTTCGCCATCTCTAAATACAACTAAATTGTGTTTGACTAAATCATAGCCAAAACCAACGTTCGCGCTTTGTTCGACAATTGATCTTAGTTCGTTTTCGGCTACCGATCCTTTGTAAAGACGAAAATGATTGCAAGCCTTGAAAAAAAATCATATACAAATATTGTCATATTCTACTTAAAAACTTACTTTCAAGTTTGTAGCTATGACAGAATCCGGGTGCTGATTCAAATACAAAGTTAAAACTTCTTGCGATACGTCATAATAATCCAATTTATAGTAACATAAAGCAACATAAACATTCAACGCAAGATTATTTCGATTCTGTAATAACAATCTTTTATAAATATCAATCGCTTCCTGATAATGAGCTCTTAAATAATGAATCGCAGCTAAACTCAATTGATCCTCTAATACATCTTGTAATTGCTCATGATGTTCCATTAAAGCAGCTTCATCTCTCAGTTTATGAGATAAATGGAAATTCAATCTTGTTTTCAGTCCACTGTTTGATGCTTTTTGTAAGATATCTTTTGATTCTTCGTACATTCCTAAATAAAAATAACAACAAGCTAAATTTACTGCAAGGTTTTCCACTTCTGGTTTAGATTTTAGTAGATTTTCATAAATTGTAAGTGCTTTTTTATAATTGCCTTGATGAAATGCGCAATAAGCCATCCACAAATCTAAATTCACATCTGGTTCTTGCATTTGCTTAAACTAAAAGAATTGAATTTATTTATCAAACTAATATATGAGTAAATTTGCCTCTAGTAAAGTCATAGCTCCAATGTAGTCTCGTTCTTTTAAGTAATCTTCAAACTTGGGAACATTCTTCTCACTGAAGTTATCCCACGTCGATTTAGATTCATTGTTAGTGCTGAGTGCAGGTTTTGCTCTACTTAAAATCTAAAATTAGAATTATTATAAGCTGAAATTAAATATTTTCAAATACACCATTTTATTCAGGAATGAAAGGTGTTTGTAATTTCAAAGTTACCATGACAACCTTAGAATTTGAAGCACCTTCACAGCAAAACACTACAAGACAAGCATTTCTGTATTTTTCGTGTTTTCTATTGCTTTAGCGCCCCACAGCAAGTTGAGGTGGCCCTGGTACTCTTTCGTGTGAAAACGGCTTTAAAATAATTACTGGAAATTTTTTTTCAAGTTGTAAAAATAAAATATTATTGATATAAGTTCTTTTGCTCACTATCTTTTGTGTGAGAACATTTTGTTTAATTTATAATTATTATTATATTAAATAATTTTAAAATTGAATTCAAACAAGGACGCCAATCACGCAATCAAAAAAATTCTATTTAACAGTCGTGAAGTTAGCTGTTTTATTTTCAGTCCAAATAAATATTCTGAATATAAAAAAAATTCTGCAATAAACGTTTTTTAGAAATATTTTAGAATTGTAAATTCAACAAATTGAATTTTTTTTTAACAAACTGAATTTTTTCCATAATTGTCGATTTACTTCACAGTCATAAACATAGATATCACAAAGTTGACATTTTTATTTAACCTAAAATTTTCAATTAAATAATTATTCAAGAACAAGCAATTTTAAGTAATGTAACAATGTTAGATAACGTAAAACACATAATTTTGATTCTTTCTGGCAAGGGTGGTGTAGGAAAGTCAACTGTTAGTACTCAATTAGCCTTAACATTGAAAGAAAAAAATTATAAGGTTATGTTTTTCTTTCAATAATTTCACAAAAATAATGTTAGAAATTGCAGGTTGGTTTACTAGATATAGATTTATGTGGTCCTAGCGTGCCCTATTTACTTGAACTGGAAGGCAGTGATGTCCATCAAGCTGATGGAGGGTAAAAGAAAATTTCATTAAAAACATAAGTACAGATTAAGTGTTTTAGCTGGATTCCTGTTTATACCGATAAAGACCAAAAACTAGCAGTAATGTCAATAGGTTTCCTATTACAAAATAAAAATAATGCCGTGGTTTGGCGTGGTCCTAAGAAAACGGCAATGGTTAGACAGTTTTTAACAGATGTGTGTTGGGGCGATTTAGATTATCTTATAATAGACACTCCACCAGGTAATACATATTTATTGATTTCCTATTTTATTGTTATACGCTTATAGGAACTTCCGACGAACATATCAGTGTGATGGAATCTTTGAAAGATGTTAAATGTGATGGTGCAATTCTTGTGACAACGCCTCAGCAAGTTTCAATAGAAGATGTGAGAAAAGAAATTACATTTTGTAAAAAAACTGGAATTCTCATTTTGGGTATAATTGAAAATATGAGTGGATTTGTTTGTCCTCATTGTACTGAATGTACAAATATATTCAGTAAGGGTGGAGGAGAAGCTTTAGCAAATTTAGCTCAAGTTCCTTTCTTAGGTGTTTTACCTATAGATCCCAGAGTTGGGACACTTTTAAGTAAAGCTTGTGTCAAAGAACTACCAGATTCTCCTTCAGCCAAAACTTTTAACAATATAGTTGAAAGACTGAGTGTATAAGATTTTAACATTTTATTAAAAGAATTTTATATGTACAAGTTTTGGACCGAATTCATTGTATTCATCATGAGTCATGCATATATTTGGGAATGTAGATAAAGACGAAATTATACTGCCACCAATCCAGACTGAATTTCGCCCATCTTTTGTTTTTGCTATCTTTGGCGTATAATCTTTTATTGATTTATCTTCTAGAAGAGCCTATTTCTAAATGTTCAACAAAACCAGGGAGCAATGTATTACCATCAGACAGGCTTAACAAAGGGTCGCACTTGAATAATCTATACAAAAGTATCTCTTCTAATCTTGCATTTCCAACTTTTCTTTAATATTGTTAGCTGTTTTGTAATCAGATTTAGAATCTTTTTTCTGTAACAAGTCACGAAAGAAGTTCTTTACGTAATCTCCGGCAACTGGTAATCTGCATAGACTTCGTTCTAGAATGTGGCCTTCATATATTGGGTAGAATCGTGTTTCGTAAAATCCAGACTCTAGGACAAGTCCAGTTAGAATTGCATTACTATATTAATATTGCCGATTGGTAGTTCATTTGAAGACTTTGAATATTCGAGTTTCTGTACAAAATTTGAGCAATTTTTTCATATTCAGTCCTCCAAGGTACACAAATTTTGTTAATCACATTTGAAAGTTCAAATTCATGTTCCAAAATTTTTTGTTAGAGATCCCAATTTATAATCATTCTGTTTTCTGGCAGTCCCCTGTTGATGTTGTTATAAGAACTAGGTGGAGAATGTATAAAGTGTTGCAGCATTTGACAAACCAACCGTTGTTGTAGATGCACCCAGATCAAAATCAACACACTTCCTTGATTCTATTTCATCTGAACATTAATTAATAAGTTGAAGTTTTAAAAGTGGTAAGTTGATAATATATGAGTTCAATAGAGTAAAAGAGTGAATGGTATTTTCCTTTTATTGTAGAAAACTGAATAAATTATAAATAAAAGGACAAAGATATTTTACAAATTTTAAACTATTTTATTATCCCATAGTGTTAGCCTAAAGTAATAATAACGTATAGTCTTCTCCAATCTGCACAGGGAATAAATTAAAAAAAAAAAAAAGATTGTAATAATACTTTGGCCTAGTGCATAATGTTATGCGAAACCACAAGTGGTTGTTAACATACAAAACATGGCAGTTCCTTGGCCGCTAGTGCTGCGGCTAAGTATATCGCATTTTATAATACAAAGAAACTGAACGCATGGACTAATAATGGAATGAATATAAGATACAAATAGTAATTTAGAAGCATTTCCTGTGGACAATGGATGGTCCAGATTCGTCGTATTCTTGCTTGGAAATCCACATCTGTTGGAATGTAGAGAGTGAAGCTAAGATAGAACCACCGATCCATACGGAGTATTTTCTTTCTGGAGGAGCAATGATTTTGATTTTCATGGTGGATGGAGCTAAAGCGGTGATTTCTTTTTGCATACGGTCAGCAATACCAGGATACATGGTGGTACCTCCAGAGAGTACAGTGTTGGCGTACAAGTCTTTACGGATATCGACATCGCATTTCATGATTGAGTTGTAAGTAGTTTCGTGAATACCGCAAGCTTCCATTCCCAAAAATGAAGGTTGGAAGAGAGCTTCTGGACAACGGAACCTTTCATTACCAATGGTGATGACTTGACCGTCAGGGAGTTCGTAGCTCTTTTCGAGAGAGCTTGAGCTGGCAGCAGTTGCCATTTCCTGTTCAAAATCTAAAGCTACGTAGCAAAGTTTTTCTTTGATATCACGGACAATTTCTCTTTCAGCGGTAGTGGTGAAGGAGTAACCACGTTCAGTCAAGATTTTCATGAGGTAATCGGTCAAGTCACGACCGGCTAAATCCAAACGAAGGATGGCATGTGGCAAAGCGTAACCTTCATAGATTGGGACAGTGTGCGAGACACCATCACCAGAATCCAATACGATACCAGTAGTACGACCAGAAGCATACAGAGATAATACTGCTTGAATAGCAACATACATCGCAGGTGTGTTGAAAGTTTCGAACATAATCTGGGTCATCTTTTCACGGTTAGCTTTGGGGTTCAAAGGTGCTTCAGTCAAGAGGACAGGATGTTCCTCTGGGGCAACTCGCAATTCATTGTAGAAAGTGTGATGCCAGATTTTCTCCATATCATCCCAGTTTGTTACAATACCGTGTTCAATTGGGTATTTCAAAGTTAGGATACCTCTTTTACTTTGAGCTTCATCACCTACATAGGAATCTTTCTGGCCCATACCAACCATCACACCTTGATGGCGAGGACGACCAACAATTGAGGGGAATACGGCACGAGGAGCATCGTCCCCTGCGAAACCGGCTTTGCACATACCGGATCCATTGTCGACAACCAATGCAGCAACTTCTTCGTCACACATGTTGATTAGTATTTACTGAAAAGAAAAAAAAATTAGAACGACTGATCCAAGTCAATTCAAGTTTAATGAATGAAGACTAGAAACGCAAAAAACCGGTATATATTATACACAATGGACTCCGTTAACGCGGACGCTTCAACGAAACCGGTTAACTGGCTACGCGTAATGCATATTTATGGACTTTAGATGTAAGCTGCCCCCATGTGAACGGACTATTACGAAATTTTTATATAAAACGGTGAAAACTTTACAGTAAAAGTTGAAAATTTTGAAAAAAGTTATCATTTTTACCGATAATAGATAAAACTTGATTTTAAGAACACAATCTCCACTACTTGAATCAATTCAGTCAACCACCGGTATAATCCACGTTTCTAGAGCCACACCCCACGACCACGGCACTACGAGTTATCACTAAAATTTGATGAAAATGAAATTGAAACTTACATTAGTGTTACTAAATTATAAAATAAAATAAATCTAAGCACAGAAACGTCGTCTTCTTGACGTCTGTACACAATATCACAAAGTCTCTAAAACTGTGTAAAATTTGAAAATTTCTCCGGCTATATGTGTTTCTAGACTGCCCCTCCCCAACATAAGAGCGCAGTGGCGGCAAGAGCCAATCGCTGCCAAACATTACCATATAAGGAATAGCATTGCACCGAATCCCCCCCTGTCCCACTCGAATCATCATGACACAATTCATACTTTACTCATTGAAAAAAACAGATAAAAAGGAACCGATCCTAAAATTGGCGAAAATACGGAATAACCGTCAATTAGATTACATCGTAAAGAAAACATTTATCGTGAATTAAGAGTTATGTCTTGGATTTGGGCCAAGTGTTCGTTATTTTTGGCCGGCCACAACAACCACCTGCAAACAGGATTAAAAATAGCACTTTTCAGGTGGTTGTTGAAGCATGCTGTTTGATATTCAAAATAAAAGCAAAAACTCCGGAAATAGAATAAAAATTTTTGGAAAAAAATGTCAAAACTTACCGTTTGAACAGACACGTCACAAAACAACAACGTTCAACTAACGAATGAAAGATGCCGGTTGCGATTTCGAGGAAGCCGGCGCTGGGAAAGCTGGACTTGTCCGGGTGGGTCTGTATAAAAATTCAAATTTTAAAATTTAAAAAACGGGATTTGCTTTATGAGATCTGATAAGGAATGTTAACTTAGGGATGATTTTGTAATTGATTACGTCAAATTCGAAACAATTGACGTATTTTTGTTGATACAGTTGTTGGATACGGCAAGGCCTCCCCTACAGATGGACTCGTCCGCCCCACCAGCTTCATTCACAAACGTTACCATATATGGGCATAAAGCGGACGGTGCATGCTGATTGGTCAATCTGTTTGGCCTAACCTAACTTGAGATTGTGTAGCCGGCCGGCTTTCCGATTCATCGTCCTCTTTACTCGACCTTGAATACTTATGTCACCAGAGTCAAGACCTGGAGGTCTTCTTCGGCGACAGATGGCAAGCGATGACAATTTCTCAGAATCAACAAACATGGGAGTGTTTGCGATGAAGGGATTTCGATCCAACGGGACGATGGTACAGTTAGAAATTAAATCAAATCAAGACGGCCTGTTTTTGCCCATTAATGGCTTTAAGAACGCTCCAACTTCGATTCAATTCAAAAGCTTTTTCTCGGCCGGTTCTACTTCATAAATATTCCAGGGTCAGACAATGTTTCAATGCTTTAATTATCCCTGCTTTGAATTGATGGATTTGGAAGCTTAAAACGGTGGTTTTTAGATGGATTCACACAGGTGAAGGTTACTTAAATGTGTACTTTTACCTCTCTTTCACCTAAACTCTTCTTTTATTTTAATAAAGAAAAAGAAAAGCGAAAGCTAATGGATAAATGGTATAACAACTTTTCACTTAAGGGAAATTCTGACAAGAAAATTTGGAAAAGTAAACAGTTTGTTAATAGCTTTAAAAATTTAATGGAAGTACGAATATTAGATTGAAAGTTTTGCTCTAAAAATTTAAGCTAATGCTTTAACTTTTTAAATTTAGTCTAGATTTCTGGAAGAATTAAGTGCAGAATGTTGTAACATTTTTTATGAAACTTATATATATATGGAACCAGGACAGTATTCTATTTTGTATGAATTGAGCACATACCTAGAAGATAACATTTTTCGCCATTATCAGGCAATGTCATTCATTTTTCCAAAACACTTCAAATCACACATTCCCAAATCTAATCTTTGAATGTGTTGCTTCAACTCACAATTTAAATATACAGAATGTTTCTCAGATATTCAATAATGAAATTTGTTTATAAAATAAACAAAACTGTAATTTTTTTAGAGAATTAGGAAACGTTTTTATATTTATTGAATTAAATGAAATGAATTTTAAAAAAAGCTTCCATATTTCAGTGATTTACTTATTTCTTGGGTAAAGATCCTGCTGTTTCGATCAGGTCGTTGCCCGGCTCGGGACACACCCTCCTAGTTTCAAAGGGCGCTTCTCCACCTTTAAGAGCCCACTATTGGCCCAGAATCCCAACTTTCACTGCATTTTCGTCCGCGTACTTTGAACTTCCAGCTTGCAGACATTCGCTAGACGTTGCTTTTAAATTTAGACTCGTATTGATCAGTTTATTCTCAAAACAAAATGCTCCATCTTCCGGTGTTTGTGAAAAATCGTCAAGTTTGTCCCATGTGCATGCCATCCACACGAGATAAGAGAAAAAGAGTGGGTGGACGGAAGGAATAATAATGACGATATTATTCTTTAGATAAACTTTAATTTCTATTCAACGAAGCCACACCATCGATATCAACAACACATGTTCTCTGAAGCGTATAGATATTTCCAAATAAGGATAAAATTTCGTCGCTATATTTCCTTTCTCGCTTTCACGTTCAACAACTGTCTCACTTGATGGGTATGGGTGTGACCCAAAAATCTACCAAATTAATAATAATTAGACACACTGTCTGATGGAATCACTTATGCAAATCTCCGTGTGTTTTATTATGGTTTGTTAAAGTTAATTGGATGGAGGATGGGTAATTTCGTTTGGTTAATTGTTTTTAATGCTTGCAGCCAGGGACGGTTTAGGATATAGAAAAGGCATTGCATGTGATAGTTAAGGTTGCACTGTGGGTTGAAATGTTGATCTGTGGGATTTTTGGCGGTCCTTACCTTATTTGTTTGCGGAAATTTAGTAGAAATCTACTTATTTTCTATTTATCATAACAAAATTTTATATAAATAAAAAGGTTTCGTCAGTAACTAATATTGACTACAAAATGGCCTAAATTGAACTTCCTCTATCTTAACATTTTTTTTCCATTAATGTGCAATTTAAGACAGCTGAGTAGTTTATTATGTCAAACGTATTAATTACCAATTACAGTAATTTAATTAAATTTTTGTTACTTTTATTAAATGCAACTAAATACAGGAAAATGGAAATTAGATTGATAAAAATTATAAAAATACTTTAGATCTTTTATAATTGAGAAATTTACAATTCTCTAATTTGTTGTTTATACATTCTGTCTTTGGCATTGAACTTGATACAGTTATCCCAGACGAACATTTTTTAAGTCAGTGCATATGTAGTAGGATATCTTTGAAAATAATTAAAATGTATTTAAGAATTATCAGTTTTCAATACATCCATTTGCAAAACTAAAAAGTGAATTTTTTGCAATTTTTGCTTTATAATCAATTTGTGGTAAAAATCTGCTATGTCACATGGAAAAATTTTAAAAACGTACTTATAAATTTTCATTAATAATAACTATCTCACTTTCCAACAAAACTAATAAAAAATATAATAGTGATGTGTCCAAACAGATGGCAATCAATAACTATTCGACAACCTCTTACTCTAGAATGGATTTCATACTTTACATTGCCACTCATATCTGGACTTAAATTGATTAGATTATTGTCAAAAGCATTCATCTAAAGTGTCCTGGTCCTTGGATTGATGAAATCATCAACTTAAAATTTGTTTTCCAAAAAAGCTCAACAAAACAATTATAAGGGCGTAAAATGTAGAAAACTATAAGCTTCGAGTCTTTTTTTTTTTTTTTTGAAGAAAGGTTTTTATGCAAATCTGACAAAGTTTACTTTTTATTGTTGATATATTTTTTTCTAATTCCACCTGTGAAGTAGTTGCTTCACATCAACTGTCGTCTGTGGAACTCGGTACAAATTATTTATTTTAGAATTTATTTCACGCACTATTGAATTGTATACAATGTGTCTCCGGATAGGTAAAACGACTCTTGTGAAAGATAAAAAAAATTGATATGAATTGTCATTTTTTAGGGTTAAGCTCCGCTTGGTTAAAGACTAATTTGTCATATAATTTTAGTTTTGAAAAATCAAGTATGCCTTGGAAATTTGGAAATATATACCAAATTTCAAAACCATCGGCCAATTACGATATTTTACGTTTAAAAATAAAATTAGTTGATTTGACAGAAATACATGAAAAAAATATGAGAAGTCATAGTTAAAGGTATCAGAAGATTATGATTTTTCATTTTGAAAAATAAAATTCACTGATTTGTGAAAGACCTGAAAAAAAAAAAGAAAAATCATAGTTAGCCGTTTATTTTGAAATTTGGTATATGAGTCTAGATGTTGATTCTAAACAATTTTTCTTAATAATTTTTTGTCATAGAAAAATTTTCTTTCTTAAATTTCCAAAGCATACTTAATTTCTCAAAATTAAAATTAGGTTGTAAATTAGTCTTTAATCAAGCAGGACTAGATCACAAAAAATTGAAATTCAAATAAAAAATTTTTTGTCTGTTACAAAAGTCGTTTCACCTATCCGGAGACACACTTATGAAATTTCCGCAAAATCTTTGCAACACAAGTTGCACATGCAACTTCTGCGTGAAGCTTCTATCAGTAGTCTACGTATTTTTGATAAATTCACTAAAATATTTAAAAAATAATAGGTTTTGAAACTGAAATATTTTAGAAAAAACCATTTTGTGAAAATATAATTTCAAAAAATTATTTATTTCAAAAAAACTGTAATTTTTATAGAACATTATTTTTTGCCCATAATCTTTGCATTAATATTTCTACAAGTAGTTATTTAGTCATTATGTGTTTTGTATTAGTATCTTCAGACTATGATTAAACTAAGAAATGATAAAATAATCATTAGCTTAGAACCTGTAAATAATAGGTATTATAGGTGAATATTTTCTTTGGTTTATTCCATGCGAGCATTTAATCGGAATGAAGACATTGTGGGGTTGAAACAGAGAACCAATATTTGAGTTCCGAGGGGATGATTCATATTGAAGTCTCTGCCTCACTACACTGTTTGCATTCCCACAAAATATTTTTTTCTATCAGCTGAACTATTGATTATTCATACTATTACAAAAGAAATGATCGATAAATTCGTTTATGTAAATAGCTGAAAAACATCTGTTCTTAGAGTCCATTATTTCCTGCAAATCTAATTTTATCTTTTCCGTTTTTAGATTAGTGTTCCAACCTTTACATTAATATAACCTCTCTGTAAACAATTTCAACCTTTTCTTATTTTATATAATTCGACCATGAACATAATCAAAGTTCCTCCAAATCTTACTGTAACTTGTCAAACAAAAGAAAAATGAGTCATTAAAATAATAAACAAATTTATTTATCAAAGCACGCATATGCAGAGACATGTTCACATTGTCGTCCTTCTTTGAGACCAATCCTCATCGTCCTACCCCAATATTGGTGGGAATGAGTCAGGTCTGACGTGTCCACCCTAGGGCTTTTGCTATTTCTTGGTGATTCATTCTGTTTTGGTAATTAGATTCTTGATTTAAGTGCTAGTGAGTAAGTTGTAAATAAGTGGGAGAGAGGAATTTAAACTGTGATTAATTTTTCATTCATTGCTAATACCTAGGCGGAGACTTGGAAAATTTAATTTTAGTTAAAATCAATAAACGAAATCTAGGATTTCCTAGATAAACTAAATTATTTATCACATTCCGTAATTTTGACTTTTCTTGAAACTAATTTGATAATCAGAAAAGGAAACAGATAAGAGGTTAATTTTTTTTTTTTTTTTTGGTTGACTTTCCTGACCAAAATTCAACCAGCGGAATGTCTGTCCACTTCCTAAGTATGCCAAGCAATTTCCCAAAATTTATTTATAACTTTTGAATAGTTGTCTTTAAGTACTTTCACGCATCTTTTAACACCTATCCAAATTTTCTAACTTACATAAACAAAGCGATCAGCTATTGTTTCTATTTTCACGTGATGTACGCTAACTTTCTCGATTCGCGTTCTACTTCAGTTGTTGATTCTTATCACTTTGGGAAATGAAAATAGAAAGGAATCTAATATTTTACTAGTTTTATTGTAATAAGAAGATACAAAAAAAATCTATTTTTTGTCCTCCTACAATATTACATTATGTAATTATCAATATTGCACAAATGTAAATATAGACGAAATTTACTAACTTGTGTTAATTATATTCAAACATTAATTTTGTGAATTTGGCATAATGCTGCTAAATAGAACAATATGTAGGTGTTTGAAGGATGTTCTAACGATTTTATAGTTACGCAGAATTTGCTCAATTTTATTTATCGCAATGAAAGTAGGATAACTATTATTTTACCAAGATTTGACGTTTTCAAGATGTTGAAGATAAATAAAGTTATAAGATTAGCGCCGACGGCTGAGAAAGAGGAATAATTTTTTAAATGTTATGATGACTATTACCCAGAATTTTTCTTTGAATCTTTTATTACTGTAATTAAATAATTAACTAAATATTTGTACCTGGCGAAAGGAGCATTCATATTTGGCACTTACAATTTTCAATAACATTTTTATTATTTAAGAATATGTTAAAATTTTCATTCTCTTTATTAAAGTTGAAAATTCTAGCGCTCAGCGGTGTATCTATCGATAATTATAATTAACACAAGCAGCATATTGTGTTGAAATTATTTCTATAGAGATTTTTCCTTATAAGGCAATCTAGAGTATATCGTACCGATCCAAATGAAATTATTATTATTTGTTTCTTTATTTGTCGTACTATTAATAACAGTTTTATGTAACTGCATAAAATTGCAGTTTTACAATTGAACTATAGTTTATTTTGTTTTGAAAAGTCACTGAAATTGAATAAAAGTGTTTAAAATGCTGTATCACACATACGACACATTTTCTATAAATCTGCTAATATCTATGATTCCAAAAATGGAAATAACAATAGAAACTTATCAGTTACTACATATTGTATTTAATAATTGAATTGTTGATTAATGATTATTAAAAATAAATTACAGGTGTAAAACAAATGGCTTTGAGCAGATTTTTTTATAAACGTAAGATAGAAATAGTAAGAAGAGTCAAAGTCGTTGTTCCAAGGCTTATTTTCCATAAAACACGAATCGGTGTCGGTTTCCTTTTCGAGACGTCTACTTCTCTCGTATTACACTTTCTTTACCATATAAATCGCCACACAAATTTATTATTTTGCTGCTTGAAAATTCACTAATATGGTGATAACAAGAACATTGCTTTGGAGTGAAATAGGGTAATTACATATCACGGTTCTCACCTGGAATAAATAATTGCTAGACTTGGGTTTATCACAATGATCAAACATTTCAAGAATGTGTACATGCTGTATAAAGCTGATTATTACGTATACGTTGTTGTACTTTATAAATGTTATAGAATCGATAAAGGACAAGATTAATTGGAACTTATTTTTCGAAGAAAAATATTTCAATTATCTAATAAAATTTTTTTGTTTGTCCAAAAGACAATTTTCTAACAATTACGTAAATATTGGAAAAAAGTTTGTATCCATCGGTGTCATTTGGAAAGGTAATTAAGTCCGTATCTGGTAGTAAGTATTCTCATAGGAAACGATACGAGTCCAACAAACCGTGCTCTGCTTGTTCTTCAGGTTAAAGAACTGACGTAACCGTGAATGTGCAGCAAAAGCAACAAATAAATCAGCTTCAATATAACCTGACAGAAAAATAATCAGAATAGTTTTGCCATATGGGGATCGTGTTTCTATATAGCGGCATTTCAGTTTGATTGGAATTACTGCAAAATTGCAACCTTGGAAATAACACTTTTCAACTTAGAAAATTTTAGATTGAAATATTGAGTTTTAGTCTAGTGATTACTTATTTTGACTTTATAATAAATTTTTACGAATTACAATAGAACAAAGTGGAGCGTTAACATTAAAGTAGGTTTTATTTTCGCATTTTCTCTTTTTGATCATCATTAATTATTTATTATAACAATTTTCAAGATGATTTGAGGTAAGAAACATTAACCTAATAAGTTACGTAACTGTTATAATCATTTTTACATTCTGTTATAATTATTCTATCTACTCATGTTACATTACGCTATCTATAAGAGAAAAAAACAACCACATTAATTTTATATGTTACAATTTGATAAAATCTTCACAAAGAGAAAGAAAAATTTTATTTTGTTTTCAAAAATTGAAAAGTAGCCAATTTTGTACCGGCGGGTCTACAATTAAACGGAATTTTTGTTATTAATGTTTCTGATATTCTATTATCTTCAGATAATAAAAATGCGCTAATTGTTTATCAGAAACAAATTTACAAATGTCGCAGAACTAAAAAATACATGACACAGATTATTTTTATTTTGACTTTAATGACTCGATTCATTATGACTTATTTTTGAGTTATTTAGGTTTCACACACTTACTCCACTTATTTCAACTGTTAATGTTATAAATGTTCAATAAGACACATGTATAATTCACATTTTAAAAAATTCGCTACTGTATCAGTATCCTGTTATACATATTTGTTTTGTGTAAGGAAAGAACAAATTTAACATTAATGCGGTTGAAAACCACCTGCAATTTACATTCAAAGGAAGTGATATCCGGAGCAGCTGCAAGTTTTATCAAAACTTTGTATAAGAAAATTTTAAATTAAAACATAATGTCAATGGACCTATGCAGTGAAAAAAATTCTCTCAAACTTATATATTTATATGATTTTGATCCCATAAGTGAAAAGTCGAAGAAAAAAATTCCATATTTTGCCGCCACAGCTGATGTAATAAACCCCAGCCAATCAGATTAACTTATTGGGACTTACTCGATGTTTATTGGTGAAGTTTATCTACGTCACCGTTGGCGCGAAAATCTATTGTTGAAAAATGCCATTCGTTTCAGCCTCTTTGAACATTTTTTTTTGGATATTTGGAAAATGATTCGGATAAAAATAAAAAATACGGGTCATTTTGTTTTAAATGTAAATTCATTTGAAACAATTACGAAAAAACACTGTTTCCATCCATTGTATCCCTGAAAAATTCAAAATCATATTCAAAATTTTATAGAACTAAAATGATAAGTATTAATTCTCAATCAGGTTGTAATATATAAAACATCAAAAGTCTTCTAACTGACTATTGTAATGCGACAATCATTTATCACTTTATTTTTAGTGCATAAAAGGTAATAAAATAGCTAAAAATAATTATTTCAATGATTAATTATTAAGCTTCGAATAGTTTTTGTGTCAATGACAATAACATCTTGTCAGTTTTATAAATGTGATCAATTTTTGAATTATAAAGTTGTGACTTATTAGTAGTTCCCTAAAAATACTCAAATAAAATTCATTACATTCTAATTTTTAAATTCTCACACGTTTTCTCATTTAGATGAAATAGACGATAAAAAAATTAACAATCTAAAACTACGCGACTTTCTGATGTGAATCTATTATTAATACTTGGAAAAACAGCAGGAATTTTATCATGTAATGAAGCCTTTTTTCAGTATTATTATAAATGAGGAAATTCTACAATAAGGAAATTTATAATAACGTGAACTGATTTATAACTTCACGTGGAATTTAAAATTGTGTGGGTAGCTGCCTGCAGATAGAGAAATGTTAACACCTGGATAAGCTAAAATTATTATGGAAATCATTTTTTTGTTGGAAATTATAGGTGTTTACAATTGTAAATGTTATCTAACAATTTCAAAATACGAAGCAAGAGAAATAGCAAAGATCTGAGGGAATAAACTATAATTAAATGTACCGTCAGATATGATGATTTTATATTCATTATTGGCATTGAATAGGAAATGAGATTTCCAATTTGAAATTTGAATATTGCAAATAAACAATTCTTTGAGTAGAATATTTTTATACACTCGTGCTAGAAATAAACTGCGAGGTAAAAGACGTTGCAATGTAAATTTGATTCCTTGAATTCAATTTAGGAAACAATTGTGAAGATTTATGGGTCTGATAGAGTGGAATTCATTTTTACAATTATCGATTAACAGAAGGAGATAATTTCAAAGAAAGTCATCGCGATAAGAATTTTTGCGAGATCACATCCTGTATATCTTGGTTGGTAAATCAGAGTTATCCATTCAAATCTACAATTTCAAAAATTGCATTTTTTTGTTCTTAACAGATGGAAGTTTGCAAAACCTCTGATATATTTGTTAAAACGCCAAAACATTATTTCTTTATTATATGGTTGTATGTAATTATTACTCTCAGAATGTTAAGTACAATGTAAGCTTTCTCATCCTGCAGCTACTTGCAATTAATTTTCCCCTGAAGGTCAAACCAGAAGAAATCTTCATTTAATAGTGTATTTGCAATAATACCAATTAAAAAAATAAGTTTGTTAGCTGAGCGGAAAAAAGTTCGTTCCGGATCGATTTAACGACTAGTTTAAATCAACTCACGTTTATACAATTATTTTTGCAAACAAAAATAATTTTCCTATATTTAGTTCATCGGATATGGAGACACTTGAATGAGTAATAGAATTCTAAGAGATTATGTGATCGGAAATGAAGGAAATGAGTGAATCATACAACCTATCTTGTTTCAATGAAGTATTGTAGAATAATATGTTATTATCATTATCCTGTTGAAAAGTATCACTTTTTTGGAAGGATTTTTTCCGTGCACATTATTATACGCATGGTTTCCAAAAATAGAATAATTTCACACTATAGTATTTATTTTAAGTAAAGTGCATAATTAATTTACCGGCAAGTTCGAGGACCGATGTATGGCTTTCAAAACCTCGAGACCTTGAAGTTGGAGATCATTTCCGTCAGCTGATTTCAATGCTAGCTCGTCTTATGGGATATAAATAACTGTTTATATTTAACGAAGGTTTAATTATTAGGTAATGAAAATAAAGCTGTGATGAATAATTAAAATGAACCTTATGAGACAGCAGTAGATCTAAAAACAATAAGGATTGTTGTTTCTATTTCCGTTAAGATTATGATAGATTATTCTGAAATTTGCATTATTTCTGCAAAAAGCTGAAACTTTTGTTCAAAAAAATAAACGTATGAAAATATATGTCTCATTGTTTTTGGAGTAACAGTGTAATCAATACTAGGATTTTCCAAATTTTCAATCCATTTTTTCTTTTTATTATTATAAATTCATTTATAATTCAGTTGATTATTTTACGCGAGTATTTATACAAGCTGTTTAAAAAAGGTGGTAAAATAATTTAAGGGGTAATAGTATAGACCAAAATAAGAGGAAAAGTCTTAATAAACATGGATCCATAAGCCAACGATTTCGGAGATGTAGAGGGTTACTCTAGGGGCGGATTGGCATTATCGTTTCTTGTCAATATTTGAAAATATGAGTCCCTGGTACCACTGTAAAAACCTCCTAAAAAATTGAAAAGTCTCCAAAAGTTGCAGCTAAACTTAATCCAAAAATTCTCACAAAAGAAGGGGTTTTAGGAAGAGTTGAATTATCATCCAAAGATGTCTTCGTGGGAACGGAAGGAAGGCATTAGAAAAACTTATGTAATTCTATTTTTCTATCTTATTGTGTTTGAAAAGTAAGTAGTAAATAATAAAGATGTTCCAAAAAAGAATAACTTTCAGTATCTCCGAAACCATTACTTTGCGGACCCATGTTTTATTTGACTTTTCTGCTTGTTTTGATCCATATCCCTTAGAATATTTTACCATCTTTTGTAAACACCCTGTATTTAAGTTGTTTCAATTTCTCCAAAAAATCGTCTAATTTGATCCAAATTTTCCATTTAGTTGAGCTGATTTCTTTAATTTTTATGCATAGTAAGCACAATAAATTCGTATGCTAATGCAAATTTGTTTACATTATAATTTGCACAAAGTTAATATGTAAAACTTGTCTATATATGGCTAAATAAGTAAGCAATACCAAAAACTTCCGTTTTTGGACATACAATTACAATACTATGAGCGGGCGGATTTTCCAATACATAACTTATCAAGTAATTCAAATATTAGGTATTACAATTCACATTTTTTTTAAATCAATTCTATGTAAAGTTGAAATTCTTAATTCATTTCTACATGAACAATGGTCCAATAATGAGTTCGGAACGCGAACACATTTCAAAGACTTGAGTCACAGTCGAATCAAATCTGTTATCCTTATAAGGTCTAAAGTGTGCCTTTTAAAGTTATGTTTTGTACTGATATTGGCGAGGTTTTTGCCTTTATTAGCACTGGAATCAAATCGCCTTGTATGATGATAACCTGACCCAGATTAGGCTGTGTATGACAATAAAGGTCAACAGTTTATTTTACAGGGATAGACGGAGTATATTTCCTTACAAGGCACCACCTTGAGGCAGGGTCAGATATCGCGAAATGTGGTTTTACGATTATGTTTATTTATCAGCCTTTTAAAAATCATCCTTCATAAAAATTGTAGAAAGAATTAATTAAAAAAAAAAATCATAATGTAAGAATTTACAACAAAATAAATTTTTAATTGTACAAGTGATAATGTTTATTGTAAAACGGAAAGATAAAAAAAAATTATAGAGTTGCTTAATAATTTTTTATGATTATTGTGGCTTTGCACGTTTTGCAAGCACCCAGAATTTTGTAGTTCAAAGAAAAAAATAATGAAATACTATTGCATAAATATGATTTATTTTTTATTTTCAATTTATAGTTCCAATGACTTCAATTTCAATGCATAATTTATAACATCTGTCGATGCAAAATTCCGTTTTCTTATATTACATATTTGTATAACAGCAAATTGCAAGTTGTGAAAATACAGTTTTCAAAGCAATACTTTCCCTTAGAACTAGAGAAAACATATATTATTCATATATTCACTATCAAAACAGTTCATTATTATATGAAGGGTTTACGTAATTTTTAAAACTGAAAATAATTGAACTTATGACCTTTTTCTAGGGCAGAACTGAAAGTTAGTTTTTAGAACAAGTTTTACTCAAATAAAAAATAATAGTTTAAGTGAGGAATTTAAAAAGGAGGATATAATAGATGTACAAGTTTTGATTATGTAAGAATGCTAAAAATGCGCTGAAATTATTAAAATCCACCTACGATAACGACAAATATTTACTACTCAAATTTGCAAATTATACGAATTTTGTTGCATATTTTTTTATAAAAGAAAAAGAAATTTTGTAGCAAATTATTTTTGCATGTAAATCATTAAAAAAAAATTGCTGGCCTTGAAACACTTTCTGAACATGCGAACTATCTTCAAAGCTATTATTAATATGTGGAGTCACAAAAGTTATTGTCAAATTATTAATTATAGATTTGGTAAATGTATTATTTTAATTATTTGATCATCCTTATTTAATTCAGCATATGAAAGAAGATAAAAAATTAGTTAAAAACAAAATTTTATTCTTAATTTTTAAATCAGATAAACTTTTGAAGTAAAAAACAAAAACTAAACAACTTTATAAACGAAGTCTTGAGACTAGGGCTGGGGTCAATCACATGAAGTCAGCTATTTTGCAATTGACTGCATTAATCGCAAACAAGCATATGTAAGATAATAAAAAAATGCAAACTTCTTATCAAAAGTTCTGAACTGCATAGAAATATCAATGAATTAAATTTTCTAGTCATAAAAAAACTTTTAAAATTCCAGAAATCAATTTTTATTTTTTGATTTTTTTTTTTGAGTTGTGGCTAAAACACCTCAAATTGTGAAAAAATAAATCACAAACTAACGGGAGTTAGTAATAAATGAAAACATACATTTTCTGTGTTTTTTAAATCCAAAATTGCTTACCTGAAATGACTACTTGTTTTTTTTTTCTTTAAATTAATGCAAAAAGAAGCAGGTCTCTTAAGATTCCCATACATATCAAGATCAATATTTAATTCAAAAACTGTCTGCAACAACGTGTTTGCAATAATTTAACTTATAATGATGAATGTTCGAACGGTTTTATTAAATATTTCTGCTTTTCTGTAAATCTCAACGGAATTAAATCCATATCGCATACAACAGATCAACAAACTCTATTACAAGTTTCTGAACTCATTGAAATCTACCATAACAAGCTACTTAATGAAGTTATATTCATCAGTACAATGTTACATTAACTAAATATTATTTTAAACATCTTCATTTCTAGCTAATATTCATAAAGCTGAGAGGCGAAACAAACTTTAACTAAAGTTAAAACAGTGCTATGCATAATAATCCATCAGGATTCTAACATTTTCTGTAGGTGTTTTAGTACAGAAGTAATAAATTTATATCGTGTAGTCAGGAAGAAAGGGAGAAAGAGAAAGGAATGCTTATTAGCTTTGATGAATTATGATGTTTAATTTGACACAGAATTTTATTGAAAAAAATTTAATGACTTATAATTAAGGTTCTTCAGAACATAATCCCACCAAGAACGCTTAGAAAAATTATGCATTAATTCCCAAGCTCATTACTTATTACTAACCGTCTTAATAAAATTTTTCTTAAAATAAACCGTGAGTAACAAAACTTGAAAAAAGTTTCTCACGGAGAAAACTTCTATTAAAGAAAATTAACTTCTCGCATGTTTGAAGTCGGATGTCATTTCTCAAGAGTCAATAAAAATGAGAATCACAACCAAACAACAATCAAATTAAGTCGTCTGTTGGACGCTAAACAAGTTTTTTGTTAATAAAATGTTGATGTGTATTTCCTTCTATTCTCGTCTAGGTTTTTGTGGCGCGAATCCGTTGGTTTGCTGAGAGAGTGTGTTCAAAAAACCACATTCCTAACGACATGAATGGCAGCAACGGCAACGTTCAGCTCATCCGTTAAAAGCAAAAGTGGTCGTTGAGGGCAAAAGTCTGTCTTGTGCGTTGTTAGTATTCAACGCCTTAAGTCTACCTGCATAAAAATCGACCTTGAATTGGAAGGCTTAAAGGCGGGAAGACGATAACGCCATCACAATGGGTCATAATTAAATTAGACATAAAATAAAAAAATAAAAATATAGCTGCAAAAAATTCCTGTAATTCAATTTAATTGTTGATAATTCAATTTTTATTCATTAGTTGAGAAATCGTCGTAATAGATGCTCTAGATTAATTCATTTATTTTCAAATTAATCTCAGACAACTGTTCATCTACATATATTTAATATTAATTGAAAAAGTAAAAACTGCAACTATTTTTAATTATTGTCTTTATAATTATAACCCAGATTTTATATTACTGATTTTTGACTAAAAGAAATTTTTAATGTTCTCAGTTCTGAGTTTTGTCTCATTTTAACACATCAATTTCTTTTATAGCCAACTTAAAGAGTTTGAAGCCGTTGAATTTGCATCAACGTGTGGGAAGTGAGAGAATGCGAATGTGTACCACCTGCTTACCCACTTGCGAATTGATTCAATTTCTTTCACTTGTCTTATTTGAATTCAGAAGAAAGGTGGCATTTCTATTGCTTGTTTTGATACTCAACTTTAGGGCTGTAAATCATTCACACGTGATTCTCATTTATATGATTTTTTCGAAAAAAAAAAATAAAGGTTATCATTTATGAGTGAATTTCTTCAAAGTCTTTATTATTGTTATTACCTATTTGTTTGTCAGTATAATTCCAGTGATATTGTGGAATGATATTCCAATGACGTCACTAAACACTTGTTTGCGTTGTGAGATAAGATTATTCTTCACATCTCATAATAATTGTTTAACGAAAACTTTTGACTGTTAGGCATGCAAAAAATACAAATTGAAATTCATAAGCAACGGCTGGAATTACCTTGACCTCGGCTGTATAGAATCTATGAGCATTGTAATATGTTGTGGGTGTAGTTACAAGAATGTTAAAAGTAGAAGGACTCAACCGTTCATAGAAATTCGTTTTTTTGCTAACTCTCGCTTGTATTATAGATTGCTGAAACTTGAATATTTTCTCAAATAAAAAATTTTTTTCAATATAAAAATCATTAAATATTTGAAAACACTATTTTTAATTCTAAATTTATGCAACCATCAATACAGATATGTAACAGAAATGATTCAAAATAGTTGATTAAATTGCAAAAACTTTTTATATAAGTGGTACTTTAAGTTAATAGCTAGTGCTGCCGCCCCCAACCCCGTTGTATGATCCGAACATCCATAAGCAATGACATTACTTGAACGTTTCAAATTAACTTTTTTCTTGCTTTCATAACATCCAAACTGTGTCTGCCATTCAACAACTTTGTTTCTCCAGTTTTCATTCAAGAATTCTGAATAACCTTCTATACCACAAAGAACCACTGAAATAGTTTTGTGTCAAAACAATCATATCAGCTACTTAGGAAATTCTCACTCTGTTCTAAAGCGATATCATGAGCCGGAAAACCAAGATAGGCGTTTGTTCGAGTTTCTCTCAACATTAAAGAACAAACATTTTTTGTAAGTTTGGTAAATAATACAGTGTTATATAGACATCCCTTCAACCGTACAATTTGTAAGTAAAATAATCTGAAAAAATTAATATAGAAATTTAAAATTCAGCATTAATCTATTTACTTGTGTGAAAGAAGATATCCTGTGTCTAAGCGAGGTGCTAACATCATTTCAGCACAAAAAGAACTCATATAACAGTTTTCGTTTAAAATTTCCAGTAAACAGTAATCGCTGGGTATTCCTTTATAGAAAGCATGCTTACTCTTCAGTATATCATCCTGAGTCCAATTTTTATAAATACCAAAGTTTTCCAAAGAATTTTCTTTGAAAGTTTCATTTACTAACCAATTTTCAGGGCGCAATAAATATTTTGCTACTAAAAAAATGTTTATTCAATCATTGGAATCATAAAAAGTAAAATCGTTTACGTATTGGCATTTTAGCCGGTTTTCTTGGTAGAATCGGTATAATTCTTCTTCTCATTTCTGCACATTTGCGTAAAAATAATTGCAAATCAGCGTCTGTGAATATGTCTAAATCGAACTGCAATGACTGCCGTGTCTGTGCTTTAAACAAACGTTATTTTTTTTATTTATTTTTTTTCACATACATACCTTCAGCAATGACGAATCCAAGCAAACCATCAAAATTAATCTCTTGGTAGTGTTTTAATCCAAAATCAGTAACTTTGTGAAGTCTATTAACCAAATCAATTTGCGTTGAAATGAAAGGTAAAAATAACAAAAACACAAACTTATTCATTGCAGTCATTTTTTATTGACTAAAATATTATCGACAGAAGCAGTAGCGTAAAATCTAATTAACTCTATTCAAGTATTAGTAAATAAATATAAATGATAGTGATAATTAGAACCATTCTGATGTGAGTGTTAACGTTTCCTCGTTTTTAATAATATAGTTCAAATATAAGCTCAAAACTGCAGCTCCTAATCCAGTAGTATGATCAGCACAACCATCTTCAAAAACATTAGTTTCTCTTTTGCTTCTATTACCAACCGCAAAAGCAAAACAGCCACTTTTGTGCTGAGCCTCAAAGATTTTTTCTAGCCATGGAATTTTTAAAAAGTCGGCGTATCCTTCATATCCGCATAAAAGACCTACAGTAAAAATAAATTATTTGTTCTTAAGGATATAAATAAAATTACTTTGCTCCAAGAATAAGTCGAAAATTTCATCCAATCCTACAAAATAATCCACACTAATAGTCTCCGTATATATCGTAGTGCAAACTTTTTTTATAGCTGTGGCTAAGATTTTTGGATGCATTTTACATTTACGCACTCTTGCAACTTGCAGTAAAAGTAATCTAAAATTATGTGTTTGTGATTATTGTAAAAAAATAGTTTAAGTACTTATGTGTAAGAAGATATCCTGATCCTTTATCTAAGCTTTCGACGAACTCTTCACATTTTGAACTTAATCTACAAAAAGTGTTGGGTTGTAAAAGTAATGTGCTGTTGATTACTAAAGATAAGCATTGATCGGTAAAATTCTCAGTGTAATTCTCATAAGTCTTCATTGAAAAGAGGGATTCGACGAAGCTTTTCATTGGATATGCCACTCTGAATTCTGAAAGCTTGTATTTCAGCGGCTTTGGCCACAGCTCTGGAATAACAAGATATTTGGTAACTGAAAAGAAGAGAAAATGAAATATATATTATCCGATTGCAGTTTTTGGTTTACAAAGTTGAATTACGAAGAAAACAAAAAACTGGTATTTTTCTTCTAATTTTCACTGTTGTTTTTTATATTCTACTTACAATAGCTCCAGTTGGGATGTTTATCCATCACTGGTTTAGTTTTGTCATAAATCTCTTTGGTTTTATGTTTCAAAGCTTTAGTTTGTTCTTGATAAGGTCCTGAGTAATCGTCAGTATCCTCCAGAATCGCTATGAGAATTATTAAAAGGGGAAGTTTCAAACAAGGGTTGAATTCTTACCCCCAGCTAATACAACCCCGAATAAACAATCCACATTGATTTTATCATAATTCCTTGAGATATAATCCAAAGTCGTTTCCAGCCGATCCAAAATTCTATAAATGACATTCTCAGGAGACAATTTTGACAATACAGACGAGCACAAAATTAGTGTCACTAAATAAAACCGTTTCCACATCACTGCAAATAAGTCACAGGTATCAGCAGCTTTTATATATCTTCTGCAAGGAAAAATCTAATGAAGACAGTGGCAGATCGTGTTGATTATTTCTTTAATAGTTCTTTGACTTGATGCCGTTTAGAACTATTCATTTTGATAAAAAGAAAATTATGTTTTGAAATTGTTTGTTTTAATTTAATTTGTTGTGGAGAGTTTTATTAGCTTATGAAGAAAATAACTTGAGGGAAACTACTGGAACGTCGCTGGTTTAAAGCCTGAGGAGTTGTTTAGTATTCACAACGGTTACGGTGTTGATGAAGCCATAAGTCTTCATTAAGTCCAGATGAAACTGATGAAAACAGTCTTGATCCTGACAACGACAATCGTTTTTAAATGACTCAATAGCGGTGAGAGAATTCTCTAAAAAAAATATCTAAAAAATTTTTCTCATTTAAAATTCTAATTTTATTCACTTGAAAAGTTTTAATTTCAAAATCATATCTACTCTAATATTCTACGCAGATATTTCACTTCAATAATCTCAGGAATTACGAATGAAAACACGTATTAAACTTGGCTGTATATTATGCTTGTAAGTTACTTTTGTACTTTAGTTGTGGAAAATTTAACTAAAATCTCTATGAGTAAATTTCAGATCCAACAGTTTGGTATAATAGAAGCTAGTAATTATACAAACTAGCAAGTTTGCTTTAAGCAGATTAATTTTAATAATTTGATGAACTTCTTGAGAAAAACTACAGCAACAATCAGAGACATGAAGAATGTATTTCTTCAAGGTCTAAATACGCAAAAAAGTCGATAACGGTTTATACTAAAATGGTATAAATTCAAGTTTAAGAAAGTGCACTTGTGCGAATGTGTTATTTATAAATACATATACAGGTGTCTCACGAAGGTAAAGATTGAAGTCTTTTAAAAATTTCCGTGTTTTGAGCACATTTAGAAAACGTTTTTCAGTTATAGAAAATTTGATGATATTGAAGCTGGAATATCCCAATATTTATATTATACATTAAAAAAAGTAAATAATTATTTAATAATATAAATCGGATTTTTCCACATCATGCTTAAAATAAGTTATATCTTTTGACTATTTTTTTCTTATTTTTATGTATTTTTAAATTCGTTTGTAACAAATTTTAGCTACGCAAATAAAACTTTGACAAATTATTTTTTTGTTCTTATCATATGGCCATAATGACAATTATCAATAATTAAATATATGAATCTAGGCCAAAAGTTTTTAAAATTTTTATTTTTAATGGTCATGTGTCACGACTTATCAAAAATTATAATAAACGGTATCAAGCTTTTAACCTTTCTGTAAATATATGACCAATGAAGTGATATCATTATTTATTGTTTTACTTTACTTCTTGATAGTAGCTTCAAAAATGAATATTACTTTCAACGGAAAAAGAGCTCTAGTAACAGGAGCTAGTCAAGGTAAGCAATCACTATAATAATAATAAAAAATAAATTAAATTTAAAGGAATTGGAAGAGACATAGCCATTCAGTTACATAAATGTGGCGCAAAAGTGATCGCAGTTGGTCGAAACAAAACTTTACTATCCACTCTTCATCAAGAATTTCCATCAATTGAAACAATTTCTGTTGATTTAATCGATTGGAAAGCTACCCAAAAAGCACTAGCCAATATTTTTCCTATTGATCTTTTAGTTAACAACGCTGGTATTGTTATTTTGAAAGAAGTTCCTAATTTTGACGAAGAAGATGTCGATCGTCTTTTTAACATAAACGTAAAAGCTTTAATTAATGTGACTCAATTAGTTACGAAAGATTTACTTTCAAGAAAAGCCCCAGGTGCTATTGTTAATGTTTCATCTCAAACTGCTAAAGTTGGATTGGAAAGACATGCGGTTTATTGTGGTACGAAAGGAGCGGTTGATGCTTATACAAGAGCTGTTGCTTTAGAACTTGGTCCTCATAATATAAGAGTGAACTGCGTCAATCCAACTGTCATAATGACGGAAATGGGAAAAATTGGATATTCAGATCCAAAACTTGCTGAACCTTTGAAGCAGAAAATTCCTTTGAGACGGTTTGGGGAAGTGAGAGAAGTCACCGATGCTGTTCTATTTCTTTTGAGTGATAAAGCTAGCATGATAACTGGAGAGTCACTTTTAGTAGATGGAGGATATGTACAAGCTTAAGAATATACTATTGGTTGTGGAATTGTATTTTTAAAATCACCGCTGAATGTTTGATTGGCTAAAAATTTTCTGTCACTATAGTAACTTTACAAATTAGATTAACAACCAATCAAAAATAAGACGGCAATTTGAAAACTTTTTGTTCAATAAAAAAATTCAAACGTTATAATATAGTTTGATTGGAAAATCTTCAATACAAATACTAAGTAGTTTAAAACCTTGTCGTATGTTTCCACCACAAAGTGTTCTTAAATATAACTCGACCTTCAATGTTCATTTGATCATTTTGACGGCGCAGTCGATAAGCCTCATGATTGCGCTTTTCGTAATCGGTGACCTTCATTGTTAAGCTGGTTATAAAGATAATAACGTCTTAGACTGTGTTGGTAACAAGTCTTCCACGATGGAAATTAACTTCCGTGGGAAAACTGCTTTAGTTACTGGTGCTAGTCAAGGTCAGTTCTATTTACATACTCCTATTATCATTTGATTGGTTGCATCGATATAATTTTGGGACAGGTATTGGTCGAGACATTGTTAAACAGTTAGCTAAGGGCGGAGCTAAAGTAATTGCAGTTGCAAGAAATAAGGACTTATTGGGTAAGTATAATTTTTCAATAAAAAAAAAAACTGAAACAAGAATTTTTAGAATCTTTACAAAAAGAAGTTCCTGAAATTGATATAATTCTTTGCGATTTATCAGATTGGAATGCAACTAACCAAGCTTTAGCAAACATAAAATCGGTAGATCTTCTAGTGAATAACGCAGGTTTAGCTATTTTAAAACCATTATCTGAAGTTGAAGAAACTGACGTTGATCAACTTTTTGGTATCAACGTAAAAGCTCTAATTCATGTTACCAAAATCGTCGCTAAAAATCTTCTCCAAAGAAAAGCGGCAGGTTCTATTGTGAATATTTCGTCGCAAGCCTCCCAAGCTGGTCTTTTGAATCATACTGTATACTGCAGTACCAAAGGGGCAGTTGATGCTTTTACTCGAGCTGCTGCTCTAGAACTAGGTCCTCATAATATCAGAGTTAATTGTGTAAATCCCACAGTCATTATGACAGCTATGGGGCGATTAGGATGGTCTGATCCAAAAGTAGCTGAGCCCATGTTACAAAAAATTCCTTTAAGAAGATTCGGAGAAGTCCAAGAAGTAGTTGATACAGTTTTGTTTTTGTTAAGTGATAAGGCTAGTATGATTACTGGTAGTTGTCTTCCTGTAGATGGCGGGTATCTCGCTGTATGAAAAATAAATCATTATCGAATAATTTGTTTTTAATTTTTGGTTTTAACCTCTAGAAGATAGTGTTTTAACAACAAACAGTAGAAATGGACATTAATTTTCACGGTAAGAGAGCCTTAGTAACAGGTGCTTCTAGAGGAATCGGCAGAGCTATTGTGGTTGAATTAGTAAAATGTGGAGCTAATGTAATTGCAATTGGTCGTTCGAAACCTGACTTGAATTCTTTGAAAAAAGAACTACCATCAGTAGAAATTATAGTTGCTGATATTTCCGACTGGAAAAGCACTGAAACAGCTTTGAGGAGCATCGGTCCTGTGGATTTATTGGTCAACAATGCGGGTGAAGGAATGATCAAAGCTTTAATAGATATAGATGAAAAAGACGTTGATAGGTACTATCATCAGAATTCAGTTTCAGCTATTCAAACTTCTAAACTATTTTAGAATATTTTCACTGAATATTAAAGGCTTGATCAATGTGACTCGAATTATCGTCAAAGATTTATTATCAAGAAATGTTTCTGGTTCTATTGTTAATATCTCTTCTCAAGCTTCTTTAGCTGGATTGTTAAATCACACAATTTATTCGGCTAGTAAAGGTGCAGTTGATGCTTTTACAAGAGCCTGTGCTTTAGAATTGGGGCCACATAATATCCGAGTTAATTCTGTTAATCCAACTGTAATTATGACGGAAATGGGAAGAAAATGGTGGAGCGAACCTAACAGAGCAGCAACAATGCTTCATAGAATTCCATTGGGAAGGTAAATTTTCAATAATTTATAATTATAAATAACTGGGATATTATAGATTTGGCGAAGTCCACGAAGTAGTTGATGCAGTTTTGTATCTTTTGAGTGAAAAATCAAGCATGATCACAGGAACTTGTCTACCTATCGATGGCGGTTTTGTATCTGCATAATTTTTGAATAAATTTTTCGAATTAAAATTAATTTATTTGTGTTGACCTTTACATATTGAACTGTCAGTTATCTTATTTTGTTATTATCAATGCTTTCATAACTTTTCATGGGCAAACACAGTGTAATTGTCTTTCAGACAAAATGGAGATAACATTTGAAGGAAAACGTGCTTTAGTTACCGGAGCTACTAAAGGTTTAAAAATGAATTTCAAAATTCCAAAGATAAAATAATATTTTTTAGGAATTGGCCGAGATATTGCTATTCAGTTATCTAAATGCGGCGCTAAAGTCGTTGCTGTTGGTCGTAACACAGAACAATTAAGTAGGTAAAAACAACTTAATTTTAGCTATTTCTAATACTTTGCCTTTCCAGAGAGTTTAAAAAAAGAAATACCGTCAATTGAAACAATCGCATTAGATTTAAACGAGTGGAATGCTACAGATAAAGCCTTGAGCACCATTGGACCTATTGATCTTCTTGTCAATAATGCTGGGTTAGGATGGCTTAAACCCATAACAGAAATCATGGAACAAGATGTTGACAGGTGAGAGTATTATTTGTCTCAAATTTTCCTTATACCCAAAAGTATTATAAAATCAAACCCTTATTGTTAATTTGTTATAGTTTAAGACTTTTAATGATAAATTGTGGCATATTCTATCTTTCATAGATTGTTTAAGAAGTCAAAGCAATAACCGCAGAATATTTTTGGTTGGATTACATATACAATTAACAATGTCCTGTTCTTGTTTTTTTACAGCGTTCTAGGCACTAACACAAAAGCTTTAATCAACGTAACTAAAATTATTGCAAAAAATCTGTTACAAAGAAATGCTCCAGGCTCCATCGTTAACATATCTTCTCAAGCATCGCTAGCAGGTTTAATGCATCATACCGTATATTGTGCTTCAAAAGGAGCAGTAGATGCTTTTACAAGAGCTGCAGCATTAGAACTTGGTCCTCATAATATAAGAGTGAACTGTGTTAATCCGACCGTTATTATGACGGATATGGGTCGATTAGGATGGTCCGATCCGAAAGTAGCTGAACCCATGATTCGGAAAATTCCATTGGGAAGATTTGGTGAAGTTAGCGAAGTTGTGGATGCTGTTTTGTATTTGTTGAGTGATAAAGCAAGCATGATTACTGGTACTTGTTTACCTATTGATGGGGGTTTTTTGGCTTGTTAAAAATGTATGCAACTCAGATTACGTTGTTGTATAAAATTAAACTATAAATCAGGAAAAAATAGTTTTATTTAAATATCAATTTCAAATTTTTTAACAAGTAAACAATAGTTGATGTGATAAAATAGTATAATTTTTTTATAAAAACATATATCTTATCTTATCGTAAATTCAACATCTTCAGATTTGAAGACTTTCAGCAATTTTGCTATAAATCTGAATAAAATATACTTGCTTTTGTACCTTGTACCACTTCTGACGTAATAATGGAAATTAATTTCAAAGGCAAAAGAGCCCTAATTACAGGCGCTGCTCAAGGTATGTAAAATCTGGAATATTGTTGAACATCACAAAATTTGTGTTATCATAGGAATTGGAAAAGGAGTAACTACCAAACTAGTCCAGTGTGGTGCTACTGTTATTGCTTTCGACGTTCGCAAAAGTTCCCTTGGTATAATTTTTTTTTTTTTTTGGTAAATTAACAATTAAGACAGTTTTTTTAAGATCAATTAAAGAAAGAAATTCCTTCAGTAATAACCGTTGAAGTTGACCTTTCTAATTGGAAAGCAACAGAACAAGCTGTAAAATCAGTCTGCCCAGTTGATTTAGTTGTCAATAATGCGGGCATAGCAATTGTAGGTCCATTATCCACTCTTGAAGAAGATCAATACGAAAAGTATTCATCGATTCTATTCAAAATTTTCAATTAAAATCGCTTCAGATTATTTTCAGTTAATGTTAAAGCCCTAATGAACGTCACAAAAAATGCCATTTCTGATATGGTATCCAGGAAAGCTCCTGGAGTTATTGTTAATTTATCATCTCAAGCTTCTAAAGCTGGTTTGCTGAATCACTCGTTATACTGTGCATCTAAAGGAGCAATTGATTCATTCACGCGTGCTGTAGCTTTAGAATTTGGACCGCATAACATTAGAATCAATTGTGTGAATCCTACTGTTGTTATGACAGAATTAGGTAAAAAAGTTTGGTCAAATTCTGAAGTAGGAAAACCAATGCTTGCAAAAATTCCTTTGAATAGGTACCTAATTTCATTTGGAATAAAACTCTCTCCTTTGAATATTTTAATAGATTTGCAGAAATAGAAGACGTGGTTGATGCAATATTGTTTTTACTCAGTGATAAAGCGAAGATGATTAATGGCAGCTGTTTACCCGTCGATGGTGGATTTCTTGCATGTTGAAATCATTATGAATTAATAAAAAATAAATATTTCCAGTCTGCCTTTTCTTTGAAGTTTGAAAAAAAATAAAAAAAATACTAAATTTGACAAAAAATGTCAAGTTCAAGAGAATGATCAGAATAATTATAATACAAGAATTAGTTTTAAAATTATTAATAACTTTGAGTCAGGTTGTTTTGGCGACTATCGACTTGAATCGAGCAGAATTACAATACTTAGCGGATCACCTTCTGCCTGAAGAGTGCCGCAGATTAGTTGCAGCAGCGCATTTTAAATCCGATTCACTGCCAAATATTTTAGCTCAAGCAGGTATTTGTACTTCTGTTATGTTCGCACTTTAATTTAAAATGCATTAGAACAAGCAGTACCAAAAGATGTTCCTTGTATCCAACTTCTATTACATTGGAATTCAGCTGAAGGTGAAGGCAAAGGTGAAACTCATGAAGCTTTAGAACACCGCTTACGACAAATGGGTAAAATCGATTTAGCAGATTGGTTAGGAAAAACTGTTTTCCATCAACTTGGAGAAGATTTAGAGAACAGTCTACATGAAGGGCTTAAAGATCTTGCTAATGATACACTAACGTAAAAATTCCATTACAAAAAAATAAGTTTGAAATAAAACATTTCAGAACAGTTAAAAATATTTCAATGCCAACACTAGCTCCAATTATTGAATATTCAGACCCACGTGAATGGACACCGTTTGATACAATTTGTTTAACTTTATTAGTTGGTTTAATATTAATAACATGTGGTTTGTGTTTTTATATACTTTGTTCTAAATGCTGCCAAAAATGCAAAAAGAAAAGAAAGTAAGTTTAGAATTTTCAATGTTTCTCATATTTTAGTACTTTTCAGAGTTATTGAAAATGAGTATTATGAAATGGTAGAACATGATTCTAGTTCGGAATCTGAAGATAAATTTGACATTCGCCAAAGAGGACATCATTTATAGGTGTAGAGAAAACAATTCAAAACAAATTGTTATATTAAAGTTTATATTTAAGTTATAAAAGTAAAATCATTTAAGTTACTTTACTTCTTTTACTTGCAGACCTGTAAAGAGAAAATTTCTATTAGCGTCTGTTTTAGATCGGTTATAAATCTTAAACATCATTTTTAACTGAGTTTCACTTTGTTATTTGCATTAATTATACTAAAACAGATTTTGTTTAATGATTATAGACATACCTGGGGGTAAAGACTGTTTCAATTTTTCCGCCTTTTCTTTGTCTGTGATAACTAAAGTGTAAAGAAACCTCGAACAACGCACTTTGAACTTCGTATTCTCAGGATTCTTCTTTATTTTAACAGCTGAAACCAACACTTTGTGAACTCGGCTGAACCAAATTAAAGTTAAATCTTACATTTGGCGTCTTTTCTCCTCGCAGTGAGAAGAAACTGCTTAATTTCGTGAAGTTCACGTGGCTAAAAATCAATAAATAAGCACTGAAGAGATTTAAAATCTTGAAAACTTACCATTTCAGTTTGACAACGTTCTAACCTATAAAAAATAAAAACACACTTTTTAAAATACTGATACAAAAACTAAAAATAGATGTATAATATAGAAAAAAAGTTATGAATCAATGATATTTTCAACATTTTTTGATAATTAAATTAAAGATGTTTGAAATATTTGTGAATTTACAAATTTTATAACTTACTTGCTGTCAACAAACGATGAAGAAAGAGACAAGCTGCCAACTTTGCAACTTTTAAATCACTAACAATACAATAAGCGGAAAATTTAAATTTGTACCCAAAACCTTTATTAACAAAAATTTGCTATAAAAATAACAATAAAAACAATAAGTTTAACAAAAAAATGACAATTCAAGATTTATGAGCAATCCAGTCTCCTATAAAATTTCCAACTTCTTCGCTTTCGTTCAAGACAAAAGCATGATGGAAATTTGTAACTTGAGCATCAACATCTGGAATGTCTTCTTTTAAAGAATCACAGTAACCTGGAGGAGCCCATCCATCGGTTACCCCATAGACAAATCTGATTTTATTCAAATTAGCTTTAATAATTTGACTGTCTCTTTTTTTAACTTGGTCAAGTTCTTCAAATGCCATAAAGAAGACTTTATGTAAAATTGTAGGCTCAATAAAATTAACTAAAGTTTTAAAATGCATTTTTGGCATGCTTACGATTTTCATATATAAAAACATTAAAGCATGTTGTAGAAGTGATGGCAAAATAGTGTAAATAAATGATAGAAAAAGAATCAACCATACTATTGGTTTAACGTAGAAATTTAAAAATTTCCCATTTGGAGATTCTGCCATTTCTTCAATTGTTGGGAATAATAAATTAACATCCACAACTTTGGCGTTGAAAGTTTCATCTTTTAATAAATTTAGAGCAATATAGGAACCAATAGAGTGACCTATTAGGTGTATTCTTGTATTTTCTGGTACATACTTTTTGATAAAGTCTTTCTAAAATTAAATTATCTTAAATTAAAAATGTAAAATATGAAATTGTACAAACTTTATGCTGTATCTGTCCTTCCAACCCAAATACGCATTCATTGCCTTTTAATTTTTGTATTGGAGCGGCGCAGCCTTTTCTTGGTATTTCATGCCCAGCATGTCCCACAATCCATACAGAATATCCTGTTTTTTCATAAAGAGTTTGCATAAACTTATCATAAAAACCAGTAACTCCTGGGTTTCCAGGAATAACCAGAATTATATCTTCAGCTTTGTTCGAATCAAAACTATCTTGGACCCACTTTCCATAAGTGAATACATTTGTACTTACATTGTTTATTTCAAGAAATGATTCCTTCATGTTTAGTCTTCCAACATATTCAAATCACATGCAAATTCAAGAATTATTGAACACTTCAATAAATACATACCTGATAAGTTATCAACTTAAAAAACGATTGAACATTTAATTATAGTTTAGAGAGCAAAGATCAACTTTAATACCTTTAAGTTAGAAAAAAAAAAATTCGAAGGATTTTGCTCTTATTAATTACGGTGACAGATGTCATAACTGTTTTTGAAGGTTAACTTCTCCAAATCGTACTAATTACATCTAAAATAAGTTGTTAATTGCCAAATAACAATTATAATGCAATGTATTAATTAAAATAATGCAACATGCATGTATTATGGTGATAATATTTGTTTATTCATGAAAGTAGTTGGTATGAGGATAGGCTACCCGCTATACAAATTTGTATTATGTGTTGTCTGATATTTTATATATTTTTTTCACCTAGATAACAAAATCTATATACTAAATTATACTGATAAAACTATGAATTTTTTCTTTTTGAATAAAAATTATTATTTATTTATTAAACAACTTGATAGATTGTTATGTAGAGAATGTCAGAAGATGTCACTACTCTTTGAAAAGAGAAGCGTCAAATTCGAATTTTTTTTCCAGCGCTTTATCTGAAACGCAAAAAAAAAGATTATTTCAAATAGTTTCAACCTGTCTTCAACAAAATATGATACACATGTTGAACATTTGCAATATCAACTTATTTATGGTTAGTTATCTTAGTTTACGTATTTTGTTTCAGTGCTTTATTGCTTTATGTGCACTCAAACTCAAACAACAAACAGTTCAGTTTGGCATTCTTTTGCGGAACGGTTTTTCTTACTGCGATTGATAATTTTGTGATTATATTAATATTATGAAAAATGTCTATTCCGTAAGCGATTTTTTCAAATTATTTATTTGTATTTAGTAGTATCTGGTAGGTTGTTTACTTTTGAGTCCATGAAAGAAGTTAATTTTTTAGAATTTTTAACATAACCTACGTCTTTATAATCATGTTATCAAGGCCAGTTATATCGAAAAAGAATCCATGGTATTTAATTAACTAACGAGAAATTGTTCAAGTTTTTGAGCACCTTAGTCTTCAAATTTTTTTCTGTAGCTGTGAACCAACAAAATTTGAAACGTTAAGAACTCAAGTAACTGAGAACCATTCAATTAATTAAAAATTAAACATAAAAAATATGAGCATTTATATATATTCTGCTTCCCCTCATTTAGATTTTGTTTATATTTTTTATCTTTCAAATATTAAAGTAAAACATTAGCAAAGTAGACGCGCCTTCAAGGCCACGCTTCAATAGGAGCTTCTTATGAAATCGTTTTATTGCATTTTTGTAAAGAATAATATCTATGCATTTTTTGAGCACAATTTATCAGTAGCATACTTTGGAAATCTAAGAAACAACCAAATTTTTAATACATAGCTGATCTATGCCCAGAGCCCCCCAAAGTTCAATCCTGCTATTGTGAAAACCTCTCATTGTAACCACGTGTGTTTCAGGTTTCATACAAATTCATTAGACGACGATAACGAATCAGCTGACGTAATTTCAGAAATAGAAAAATTTATACAAGAATCTGAAATACCATCAAAAATGTCACTTGTAAATAGGAAAAGTGGTCTGTTTGCTAGTGATGCTGAATTATTACGAATTCTTTCGCCTGAAGTTAGTACTGATAAAAGCATAATAATGAATAAAATATTTAAACTACAGGCATCCGTATCTCCGAAGAGACGTAAAATTGAAGATAATTGTGAAACAGAAGCGAAATTTCAAACACAAATTAAAAGACGACGTGGTAGACCACCAAAGAGTATAAGACTGAAATATATTAAAGGAAAGTTGAGATTTTCGCAAATCCCCAAACTTGAACATAGTAGTGCATTTCCGGGAATTTCGTATACAAAAAGAAAGATTGAACGTGTTGTGACTCATCATAGAGAGAAACATATTGCAAAAATATTATCTGTTGTTTGTAGATATGATTCTAAAATTTGTAGAAATATTAAAATTAAGGAAGAGATAATAGATTTAACAGGAGATGATACTCCGACTATTGATTTAAATGCAATGCTTAAATTTGCATTTATTTGTAATTTAGAATCTTTCCAAATGGCTGTTTTGATTGATTCAATAGAAGCCAAAGCTGAAATTGTAACTGTAACAAATAATCTCGAAAGTGCAAAAGTTTTAAGACCAAAAATTGAATTCCATATTGACAAACATTGTTATGATTTGACTAGTGAAAGTGAAGATGAAGAGAATATCGTAAGCGAGAAAGAATGTGTAAATGCGATTCTACCAATTTTATATTGTTATCATAAAGTACAAGATACTAACAAACAATTAGAATCCATAATCGATGAAGAATCTGTATGGACTTTGAAATTATTCTCCAAGCAATCATCATTTCTAAGTGAAATGTTAATGGAAAGACTGTCTCGCATTTTTGTTAGGAATTTGAACGAATCGAGATTTATAGAAATTCTTACTTCCAAATTCAATACTAAATACAATGACACTGTTACTGCTAGTCTTATTATTAACTATTTACAAACTATGTATATTCAGGCTCAAGGAAATTGTAAAAAAAGTTTTGCGAAACAGTTTTTTATAAAGATTAATCGTTATGTTGATGAATTACGTGTTAAAGAAGAATGTTATCAAAACCGTCAAGGTGAGCGATACACTTTGGTTTAATTTTTCAAAATTATCATTATTTTTTTTAGTTTTCACTAACGAGCAATTAGAACTACTTGTTTGGCAAATTGAAAAATATAAAGAAATTACGCGTGAGCTGTTGAACGCTAATCAAGTCGGATTTCATCCGGAAATAGGGTTCGTATCAATTTTCTTTAAATAGTTTTGGTGAAACTGTTTATTCCAATCAATATTTTTGAGGGTTAGATTTTTTTTTTTTGAAAATTCTAAAATGTTTATTGAGTTGTTTACTATCTGATTCTCAGTTTAACATAGATTTCCAGATTTCATTGGGGAGTGAAAAAGCTTGAAAAGGAGTTTTAAACCTTAAAACCGAAGATGTGATTTTCTTCAACGATTAAAAATCGTTCGTGTTTTTTTTTTTGTATTTCTATATTTGAGAAGAGTTATCTTTCAGTTTTCTTTGTTGAGAATTTGTTTATTTTGTTTGGAAATAAAGTTTACCTAAATATTGTTTTAATTTTTTTTTATTAATATTTGACAAACATTTGTCAGTTCAATCGCTTGAGTTGACATGATTTAGTCAAGTTTATCAAAATGTTAGATGTTAGCTAAAAATTCTTTTTGTGTTCTTAAAAATTAGTAAAATTCTCAATGTCGAAAACATTCTTACCATCTGTAATTTCTTCTCACTCTTTCACGTTGTCATCAGGAAAACATGTTTATAAAAAAGGATCAGTAATAGACGCAGGCTTAGAACATGTATTTGCAAAAAATGCTTCAATACAAAAATTGAATAGTAACATATTACAATGTAATCTTCACCGACTTAAATTTTATAGTCAGCAGGTGAATCATCTAAAGCTTCATCCAAAACAAAAAAGAAAAAGAAGCAGCTGAAAGCGTTAAAGATCGAACTATTAAAAAATGAATTAGTAGAGTGTTGTTTAACACATATTCAAGACTCATATCGCGTTCATCTGAATCGTCTTAAAGGTAAAAATCGTCGACATTTTTTGATTTCTCGATCAAAACTTTAAAGGGGTGCGCATATTGGACACACTCGTTGATAATTGCTTCATTGAAAACATCAATCCAGAAATGGCCACACACATGGTTTGGGCATCTATAAGTTGTATTCATCATTTCCTTTTAAGAATCCGAAACGAAAATAGTCTTATGCAATGGATTAGAAGGTATAAATCAACCCAATGGAATAAATATTAACTAAACTTATAGGAAACAAGCGAAGAGAGCAATTAAAGCTTACGATAAATTGTTGAGTTTTTTAAATCCTTCGTACTACTCATTAGTTTTCAATGCAGTTATAACATTCTTTGAAGAGGCTAATATATGGGATGTTGAATATTTTTGTGCTCATTTACTACGAAGAGTCTTAGATAACGCTGATGAGAATCAAAGAATTGAATCGATCATCGAGTTGATTTGTGAGTATTTCGAAGAATATAATTTTCTTATTGTCTGTTAGCCTTGATGGAGAATTCTACTCTTACGAATTCTTTAACTTCGCGACAAATACTTCAAGTTCTTGTCGATATTGAAGAATCACAAGAATGGAAATGGTGTGACGATAAACTTGTGGACAGATTTTTAGACATGTATTATCTGTGTTTGTCTTCAGACACACCTCAAGATTATAACTATGAATCGTTAGAAAAAGGTCTAGAAACTTGCCTCAGAGCAATGAGTATTCATTTTGATGAAAAGCAGTTGATGTTTATGGTATTTTTGAAATGTTTACGTTTTTTTTATATGAATTTGGTTTTTATAGATACAGTGGATGTTGCAAGCTGTGACTTCTGAAAATATCTCCGATGAGAATTTATTAAACTTTGGTAGTCTTTTAGAACACATTACAACATTGTACAGTATGAGATCTTCAAAACGTCCTCTACCAGAACTTGTAATGCCGCCTATTATAAAACTTATCGCATCCGAAAACCTTCTTTATAGTCTTCTTGGTAATCGAATATTACACAATTTGATAGACAGATGTAAGAACAAATTAAAATTTGACACTCCAAGAATATTTTTCCGGAATTCGCATTACAATATAGTTTTGAATAAATTCGAAAACGTTGATAAGTTACTTTTCCAACGATATAGACAACTATTACATAAAACTTTTCTTACATCAGTGCTAAGACATGGAGCCTTCAAGTATTATAAATTACATTATGAATTTTTATATTAAACAGTTAAATTTCCAGAATTCATCTTGAGAATATCTACATTTCTATTGTCTTATTTCTTGTGGAAATACCATGTGCTTACACTGCAGCAGCAGCAGTTTGTTTAGCAATGTCGATTCAAGAAGCTGCTCTTGAAAGTAAAGAAATCGAAATGATCCACGCTCATCGGCTTCATGCAACAGTGGTTTCTATAATGTCTTTAGTTTGTTATATACACAAAGCTGGAGTTTTTTATGATTATGTTGAAACTATTATTGACAGAAGAGCTAATTTTGCCCCCCATTTGAATCCTCCTTTGAAACTCAAATATAAATATGCTCAACATCATGTGTTGTGGAATAAACCTGATCTTTTCTTTGAAGACTGGGAGACAAGATATGGGCTGTGGAGGTGCTTCAAAAACAGACATAAAAATATAATTGTCGTTCATACTTGAGTGAATAAAAATATTGAGGACTATTTTCAAGTTGAAAAAAGTTAATCTTTTACCCAAAAATAATAATAAAAAAAAAAATTATTCGAAAATTCTGAAACTTAGAGTAAACTTTCATAAAAAATTCAACAAGACTATTTTAAATAAACAATCTTGGAAACAAAATAACAATAACAAAAAAACTTTTTTTTGTTGCATTAATCTGAACATATAATACTGCGTTTCTTTTAGTCTAGCTTGGAAGATTAAGATCTTCTTTCCAATTAAGACATATTTTTATAGCATAATTTTTGATGGGAATTCCAGTCTTTGATCTATAAAAAAACACATTTAGAAAAGAACTGGTGAATAAATTCAACTACTTACTTGACAGTTAGTACTGCAGTACATAGACAGGTTGCAAGCACATACATAAATAGCTTTATTACCACAAAGACATCTAAAGCTATCATCATGTGTTACAGGACTCCCTAGTCCGCTATCAGTAGGAGAAACCACCTATTTAAAATTCAAATTAAACAGTTTCCTATAATAAAATCTTAATTTCAATCATACCTCTCTGACAGGAATGTCGTCATCTTCAATTTCAATAATACCATCCTCAATCTTGAAAGGAAAAGCTTTACATTCCATAACTTCTTCTACAATTTCTTTCTGATCTCCATCATCGATCCATGTCAAATCTATAATATCATCTATTATTCCATCTTTCGTTTCACTTTTCAAAGTACTTGAAACTTCTGGTGCTGAATCACAAATATTCGAAGGTTTCTCGTTATCTAGTGTATTTTTTTCGTCACTGCACATCCGAGAATTTTGTACTTTTTTTGGAACAATATTAGATGGCACTGGCGCGTTGCTTTGCATTACTTCTGGTAGTTTTGGTGGTGCTATTGCACTTTGAGAAATACTTGGTTGGAATGAAATTTGACTATTTTGAATGTTTATTCTAGTGTTGTCTTGACTTGTTTGTTGTGTTCCTGTATTTAGATTATTTTCCTTTCGGGATTGTTGACATGAAATAATATTACTATTTGTTGGCATTAATTGATGCAGGTTAGACGAAAGAATATTATTATTAATAGAAGACGTAACATTATTGTCCACATTACTATTATCAGATATTGTATTAGGCGTATTTAGCAAAGCTGACAAAAGACTGCCATTTCCATTTGATTTGTTGTTAGAATAAGTTTTAGAAGTTTTCTGTTTCGATGTATTTATGTCATTTCTTGAAGTTCTCTTAACTGAAGGATTGGCCGGATTTGCTGCATTCTTAATATTATTCATAATAAAAGAAATCCGCATCTGATTGTTAAGTTTCTGCATCGATGTGTTAATCCAAGCATTAATTGAATGAAATTGTTTAATTTGTGCTTCAAGTTGACGAAGTTGATCTACCGTAAATAATTGAAAATCTTGAAAAGAATCAAAATGAAATTCCAAATTAATTTAATAACAACTCTCAACTCACCATCTTTGGGATTTATAACTTGTTCCATTTTTTCATTTGCCATTTTAATACAATATAAAAATCGTTTCAAAAATGGCGTAGTACAATTTTCCTCAACTTCTTTCAACATTAAATTAATTGAAGTACATACGCGATATATAGAGATCGTTTTGTCTTTCATTGCTAATTTAGTTGATATAGCTAATAAGACATCATTAATTTGAAAGTTTTGTACATCAACATTCCAAAGGTCTGAGACTAATTTCAAACCAAAAACTTTTAATGTACTATTCGCATATCCCCGGAACCTGAAGAAATCTTCTCTTAATTCAGAAGAATTGAAAAAACAGAGTTTTGCTTCTTGATAAAAGCTGTTAATCAATGTTCTCCATTGCACTACTCTTGCAACGTGAGGAAGAAGCATATCAGCAAAAGCTATATTAGACATTTGATTGTTTCTAAACAAAATATGCAGTTGGGGAATGTGTAGCATACTTTGCGGATTTGATGTACTAATTTGTCCTGTTTGAATATTTGGCGGTTGATAAGTAGTTTTAGATGTTGTGGGTGTTGAATGCAAACTAACTTTTTGTGTCACACTTGGACATGGAGGCTGTATAGACACATTAGGACAGGGTTGTTGCATCATCTGACTGTTGAATGTCTGATTAGACAAAATATTTATTTTGGGAAGTGAAGACTGATTAACTCTCTTATTAACTTCTTCACTTGTATTTGAACTCTTCAAACCAAAATTACTCATCACATTTTGAATTTTTATTTGAGAACTTTTCTGTTGAGAACTATGTGAAGTTTTGGAAAAACTTTCCCTTGGCTGACATTGGGTATTTTCAACATTCCGCATTATTGTATGAAACTTATCTTGCATTTGATGATGAAAGTTGTTCATAACACAAGGGAATTTTTTGTTCAATTCTGAAATTTTTTCCAAGTTGGTTTTTTGGGGAGTCAGAAAATTATTCTTCTTAATTTCAAAATCAACTGATCTATTAGTAGTGCTTATATCCCGTATTTGTTCCATCACAGTAGCTAGTTTTTGAGGGTTTTGAATCACTCCCGGCCGAGCTAAATTTGTTTTCAAAGTATCTTGCGGAAGTATAGCTTCAGCCTGACTCGGTTGCACTGGACTCACAGGTGACAATAAAGGCATCGATAGGGCAGCATGAGGAATGTTTGCTGTTTCACTACGATTGGACGCTTCTATGTTTTCTGATTTAAAATTATTGTAAATTTCATTTCGTATTCCGTTGAATTCTGTAGGTTCAGTTTCATCGAAATTACCACCCGTTAAATCGATGAAAGCGGGTAAAGTTTTGTCCATTTTAATACTTATGCTTTCACCCAAAATTGGTTGATTTATCACTATTGCTTCATTCAAGTCACAACTACTGCTCGCGTCAGCTTTTGCACTATAAACTGGAGGTAATATTAAATCCGCAACTGTCATATATTCAACACTCAATACTTCAATCACACCGTTCACTGGCAATTTATCAATCTTCTGTAATTTAGTAGAGAAAATAACGTCTGTTTCACTTTTACGTTTTTGACTGATCCTCATAGGTTCGATAAAACTCGAATCAACTTGAATTGAAACAGGCAATGTGTGTCTTCTACTAGTCACTGATTTTCGTTGTTTTTCTCGAGGAAATTCTATATCATCTAAAGTACTGCCAAACAACTGTATGAGTAATTCTTTCAAACTCTGGCGTCGTTTGCTAGACTTTTTGTTTTTTTTCATCTTCTGAATTTTTGACACTTCTTCATGATTATTTTGTTCAATTTCGAACATTTTTCTTAATTCTTTCTCCATTTTATCAACATGATTGTATCGTGAATTTGAGGTAGTGGAAGTTGAACATTCTATGTAACTACCCACATTATTAATATCCGGTTCGTCTGTGGCGAAACGAGAGATATGACTGAAAACAAAATATGGAATAAGTTACTTATTTACATGAATGGTCAGTAAAATAATTACCTATGCTTTTTGATAACCACTTTAGGTTCTTGTTTCAATTGTTGCAGCGTTTTGGTGTTTCTCAACTCTGTGTGCCACTGGAAAAAATTCGAATATTGGTAAAACAGAGAAAAGTCAGTTTCTAGGCGAATAACTTTAGTGCTATCTCTTATTTACTTTGAGGGTTGTAATTAAAGGCCGGTTCAATAGTAATAATTGTAGAGTTAATAACCATTTAATGACACATTAACCAAATTAAATGTAAACTATTAGCTGTCCCTCTCTTCTCTATTAAAGAAAAGCTTCTTGTTTTTTTTTATTCATTTAAAATTATTAATAATCAAAAATAATTACCACGATTATTTTCTAACATTAAATTAATTTATATATTCAATAATTGTTAATTTAATCAAATGCATATACATAATTGTTTATTAGTCATTAACCCACAACTAACAAAAGATAAACGCTGACTGAAGAAATATTCTGTTTAGTGTTGGCTCTATCTGACATTGTCTGGTGGGGGCGTAAGGGTAGTTACATAGAGGGGAGCCATCACTCTTGGTAATGTCTTTGAATAGGGTTTTTCCAGGAAAGAAACTTTAGGCACAACTTGATAAATGAATCTTTAAAAAAATTAAAAAAAAATAATTTCAAAACATTTTTTTTAATAATTTTTCCCAGACGCTATGCAATCAAATTTCTGTAAAAATGTTATTTACATAATTGCACAAAGATAATCGTTCCCGCGCTTTTTGCATCCACGTGTTTACTTATCTGAGACAATTTTTTTATTACTGTTCGCTATTTTTATATATTTATTATTATTATCAGTAAATAAAACCAAATTTTACGACCTTGAACATAAATTGGTGATAACAATGTCCTAAAGACTATCAGCTTTCTCTTCGTCCGAATAGATATAAATAAGACAGATCGGAATGGCAACATTCAGTTGAAAATGACGCGTATGACAATTACAGTACAGGTGAGTCCTTAACAATGGTATACACTTTGAAAGTTATCTTTAGAGTTAAATGAGCCTAGGGTTGAGACGTGAGACGGAATTTGCTTAAACAAAAAAAAATGAACAAATTATCGTCGGCGTCAATTCTTTTAATAACTACTTTTTTGCAAAAACATTTTCCGTTTCACGCCTCTGTTCAACCATGTCTGAAAGCAACTGATAACTGAATAGAAAAAAACCCTATAATAAATGAAAAATGGATTGTTAATTTAATGATTTTTACTTGAAAATTAAGAGGCGTATTGTTTATTTTCGAGCGATGTGCGTCTTATTCTAATACATAGGAAAACTATGAAAAGTCTACTTTTCTTTATATGACATTTTTTTGACATCAATTCCAGGACTTCAACAATGATCACTAACATAGACTTGTATATTTTATTTTGCTGTAAGTAATTTTGGCCTTTGTTCAAAGTCGAAAATGGTAATTGAAATCGAAATTTTTGTCTGATAAAAAAAATAAAATGTAATAACAAAATTGCTATTGATAAAATAGTTAATTTGAGTACAAAGAAGATTGTTTAAGTAATAAACATCCTCAGATTGTAGAACAACACAAAGCATGCTAAAATATTTTTTAATTAAGTTCTTACCAGAATTTCCAGATATAATCGAAAATCCACCATATTCCTAAATACTATCTCTTTGCTTAAAATTCCGTAGATGCAAATTTTAAAAACTCGTTAAATTTATAATGTCAACATAAAAAAATTTGGACACGCTATATAAAAATTTAACATTTTTAACACTACCAAAACCATTTTTACGCTACAACTAACGTATTCACATATCTAAGCTTATTAACTAATTGATCAGCCGCGAGTTTTATAATTTGACTCTGCTCTTACTCCGCATAGCTTAAATTTCGAAACTTTTCATCAAGGTTTTTTTTATTTAGGGTGCGTTTCAAACGCTACGTAAAGACTCCAACTTATTTTGTATTGTATAATTAGTTAACTTTATGTCTAATTTGACTTTATGTTTGAGGTTTTCAAAAGGGTATTTGAATACAGAATATTAGGTCCTGTTTGAATCTTTTATGAATAAATTTGATGAACTTCTTTTAAGTCTTTTCATTTTACTGGTATCTATAAATTGAAACAAGTTCAATCTTTATCTAAACATCATTTGTATTGAAAAAGCAGAATTTAATTAATTAAAGTTTAAAATACAGACTATCATACCCTAAAAAGAAGTTTATGATAAGAAGATATTTGTTTTTATGTTGTTAATGAAAATAAATTATAATCGAAGGAATTAATTCAATTGAAGACTATCATCCCTATGCTTCAATCAGAAAAATTCTTAAAAACTCCAGCAGCCGAGGAAGACTGTTGATAAAAGTACTTACAAATACCTATGGTCCGTAAATTAATTAAACCAAAAGATTTCACGTGATTTTTTTCTCTGCATTTTGTCGTTAACTAATTTTCTAATTAGTCAGTTTATCGGTCAAAAGTGAATCAAGATGCCAAGAGTCTCTTATGGGGAGAAAATAAATTCAGTTATTTAATTAGCAGGAATATTTACACATTGCGTGTGTCAAGTTGGATTCACCCTGAAATGTGGACAATAAATTCAACTACTTAATTAGACGCACTTTTACACCTTGCGTGCGACATGCTTTAATCAGGGAATTTACTTGGTCCACGTGCTTTCTAGATCCAACCTGCCGATTCCTCACCTGATTTGATGCCTTTCCACTAAAACCCTTATACCGGTGGACATTGAGTGCGCTTTTGGAATCACCAGAGAAAATCTGTATTAGAAGAGAGAGTAGCATCGGTTAAATGGAGAGTATTTTTTATATTAAAAAAACTGAATTTTACCGATTTTATTGTTCATCAATAACGATAATGCCTTATGCAGTCACTTTCAAACTTTTACACTGGCAAGACACTTTTTTAAAACACATTTTTTTTAATTTAGCAAAACTCTCGATTTTCATTTGATTTCGAGTTATTGAGTTAAAGTGGTGCGTAAATAACGTGTATAACTTCACAGATAGCCAGAAATTTTCATAACGAATATCGAAAATTAAACTATTAATCTGTGTATAAAAAATATTTTCTTTATTTTGTGATCAAACATGTGTTTGTGATTCTAAGAAATATAAAGTAATGAATAGTGTTTTTCGATAAGAATTGATAGTTTGTAAATAACCTCGTAAAATCGTGAAACTTCACTTGAAGCTTTCACACCCTTTACAGAGTTCTATATCTGAATTCAACTCAAAAACGTTTTTAACCATGAAGAAACACCGGATGTTATAAATTTAAGTTTCTTGGAATCTTTTGTTTTATTTTCTAGTTATTGAATTTATTGATGACATCTTCGAACGGTCAAGAGTGGATTTAAAAATTGGCAGCACTCGGTAGTCGTACGTTGCGATGAATAACGCATGTCAATCAACATGGTAATTGAGAAAAAAAAAAAAAGTTAAAAACTCGCAGTCAAAGCTTCCGAACTTTCTGAAGTAAACTAATTTGTTTGTAATAAATTGCCATGCTTTTAGGAACAGTTTAATTTAAACACATTATTGAGTTTCATGACCTCAGTATGAAAATGCGTCTGCAATGCTCATAGAGACTTGCGCAACTCAAGTCAAGTTTTAAATTTTTGGTATTTTGATTAATTTTGAACATTTCATATTTTAAGAAGACAATTATTATTTACATTATTCCATATAAATATTTTTAGTAAGGAATGAATGTTATAAATTTACGATCACACTTAATTATTAACTATTGATTCGCCATCAAGTTCATCTTTTTGATATTTGATTGGTCAAAATTTAATCCACCTTCTGTAAATTGGCCCTATCCTGTTAGCTGAACTGAGCTGTAACACGTTCTGTGTTAAGCAACAGGTTGATTGATACTAATGTTATACCAAGCGGTACGCCTTACCTCCATTTCCTATTTTAAAAAATCACCCCTTGTTACTTATTTATCTAACACTGCAAATGTGAACTGAAATATTTTAAAAAGGGTCACAAATTTATCAGTTATTTCTCAAGGATTTGTAAAAGGGGATGACTGATGAGTGAAGAAATGTCGGTATGGTAGTGGCAACAAAAAAAATATCAACAATTCGGAAGATTTTTAGAAAAATAAAGCTGAAAAAAAACCGGAAAATCCAGATTTGTGAGGAAAACAGAAAAATCTAACTCTTGTTCCATTCACGTCACAAGAACCGAAAGATTTACTTTGTTCCAGTTCCAGAATAAAACATAGAAAGACAGCAACATATCGTAGTAAACAAAACGACATTGTTAACTTCTTGGCTTTCTTCAATGAACTTCAGTATAACTGGATATAAAACCTAGTTCAGTCATCATTTTGAATTTAATTCACATAAATCGACTACACTAAAACAACAAATAAAGAAGGGACAAATTCTAGAGTTTATTTCATGTCGATTAGTTTAACTTGCTTCAATCAAAAATGCTTATTTTAGGAACTAGAGTTCTTGAAGATGAAAAGTTTAATTCAATTTTTCTCGAAAACAGTTTGTCGTAAAAATTTCAGAGTAAAGCATTATTTCATGTAAAAAAGTTTAAATTCATCAAATGTATTGAAATAATATGCACAGAAACATCCAAACACTTCTATTTACGTCATTTGATTATGTACAATTCAAGAAATAAATATGCAAAATAATATCTCTTAATTGAAATCTGTTTTAGACTTGTTTGAATCTAACTGTTGTTGGTGCGCTATCTGTAAAGAGCTCTAGCTCCGTAACCAAGCATTTTTTTAACAAGAAAATTTATGTTTAATCAACATAAAATTAGCTCTAAAATGTGTGCTTCTTTTCTTTGAAGAGCGTTTCTGAACACCTGTATCATCTAAAATCGACACATCTGGCAACCAGTCACACTATAGCTGCAGTTGGAATCAACAAATTTTAGTTTGATGTTATAAAAACGAGTCAATTTTCAAAATGAGGAAAAAAGAAATAGAGGAACACAATACAAAAGTAATAAAACAGCAGATTTGCCGAAAACCGGTTTATAACTACAGAATTTACCAAACTTACCAATGTCACCGACACATAATCCTAATCTTCAGCTTAAACTAATTATCTAAAAGGAGATGATCATACGAGCTTCCTGCTTAAAATAGAATAAACAGAAATTTTATGAATTACTTCTATGTGTTATATTACTTATCAGAAATTCAATCCTGATGTTTGAATTCTTGAAATGCTAAGCACATTTCTATCTGCATTAAAGCATTACATTAAAACCATATCAATGAGACAAAATAAAAACAATGTCATTTATTTCAATTAAATGGACTCATTTAAATGTGTGCGTTTTGGATTATTGACATTTTCTATTTCATTATTTATTTATTATGCAAAATAGTTAATTTATGACTAAAGCGCGGGAACATAATTCCCTCGTCTGAAGCCAGGTGTATGAATCACCCCTAAAATGATTAACTCAAATTTGAGAAATACAAGTTTTAAGAAATTTTCGCAATATTCCCGGATCTACTAGTCTAGGAACAATGGAGTTCTAGCTGTTAAAATTGCCTGCATTAAACGTAAATTTCGCAGCAACGAGTTCAAAAATTTACATACAACACTGTTTTATAACAGTGAAAATTATTTATCTTGAAAATCGGTTCTAATAATAAATTTTTTTTCAATTTGGGATATAACTGTCATTGTTGGAATTTAGCTAATTTTCATTACTACAAAAAAGGTACAAATGAAGGCTATACATTTTTTGACACAGTCGAAAAAGGCCTTTCCTAAATATATAAGACGTCTCGTACCAACTTTTTCAAAAAACGACCCCATTTTAGAATCACTATAGCACACTGAGAGAAAAGATTGTAGTTATTTGGGACACATGAGAGTTAGTTTTAAGTTATCAACGTTAAAAAAAAAAACAGAAAAAGTAAAAAAACAGTTGATAAGTTTGCGTTAGAACTCATTTCTGAGAAATAATGGAAATGAAATCCAATGATGCAGTAGTCTGTAGGTAAAGTATAACCTTCAAAGAGAAAACAAAAAAAACTTTAAATCCATGTGGAGCACTATGCTTTAAATAGTAAAGGTAAATACAACCCATGATAAGTCTATCAAGCTTAATTTTTAGCACTGTCAGCTAAAGTAAACCGTTACCAAAATTTGAAATAACATGGTTCAATTTGGTGTTTTGTATATTTACATTAATTATAAAAATTGGTAGAAATTGTAAAGAATGTTCTTACTTGTTTAGGATTTGTCCAACATCCTTTAATCCTAAGTTTTCTAGAATGGAAAGACATTACAAAAATAGTTTCACAAACACTCAACTGATAGCTGTCAAAATTTTCAGGTAAAATCAAAGGCAACTATGTTACATATTGATTTATTACAAATAATTTCAATGATAAAAACGACCTCTTAATGAATCAATTATCGGACAGAAAATGTGATTTCATATAAAAAGATTAAGAATAACTTACCATAATCACTTAGTAAGAAACACTTCAATATACTGGAAAATGATAAGTTGCTGAATATTATTGCATAATAAGCCGCTTCTGATCTACGAAGGAAATCCGTCTCTCCTCTCTTTATCACTTACACAAACACTGATAAAAACTGAAAGAAGCATTTATTTATAAGCTCACTATTCAAAATTGTCTGATTTGCTTCTCATAAAAACTGTTTTTGTAGAATATCATTTATATTATATCACTTTTGATTCAAGATTAAAAGAAGTGTATAATAATACTGCAGTTTTCTTTGCGGATGTTGATGTTATGAAAAGACGGAAACATGTGGGATCTCTTTCGGCATCCGAGATTTGCCGATCAGAGGCACAAGTGTCTATTACCAAGGTCATATTATTTTCAAAGCTCCCAAAGAAAATGTGAGTGGGGTGTTTAAGCTTAGGGCAAGCGCGCAGTCTTTACATTACTTACATTCACAGTACTATCCGTTGCAGGCACTTGTGCCACCTCAAGGTCATTTAATGCTTAAATTTAGGGACTGTACACATAAAATTTTGTCAAAGAATGTACTTTCTGGGAGCTTTTTTGAAGAGACTGTTTTCAATACTGAGATAATGTCAAGTGACGGACTGTCGAAATGACATTTTTAAATGTTTAGGTTATGGTTCTCTTGGGATTTTAACTACACCTTGTTGAAAAATACCTAATTCTTTGACTATTTAACTGAATCATATTATCTTCAGTATCTTAATTGTTGCACTTAAGATCTCAACCGACACCTGAACCATACCTTAATGTCCTTAACAAAATTTGTAATTTTCAAAACGGCTTTCAATCTGTAAGGTCTGTCACTATCACCTTCTGTCGCAAGTGCAGTCAATTCAATATAAAATACTTAGAACATTTGACTAGGTTTTTTTTTTTACTTAACCAACCTTCTGTCAAAAAGACGATGGCACAACCACTTGCAACGTACTTTAGTAGTCCAACTAAAGATTATGTAAGTTGTAGATCAATGTAGATTTTATGTCAATGCGCGCACTGTCACTCAAGTTGCATTTGTGTTTATTTAATGTAAGCAGCTTTATGTAGGTGTATTATTGTGTTCGACTGTTTGGATAGACATAAAACAAGTTGCACATGAAAACTGGTAGTACGCGTTCGCCTTTACTGGTGGACATACCCTTTGGATGACAGTTCTCAACTTCTTATAATTCAGCAGTGACAGTGACAACTATCTGAATTAAACTCAAAGCCCCCAACTGTTGGTAACATGTTAAACCTAAACAAGTTTTTCAAAAATATAGGTACTCCATTCGATATTAATGTGTGTAAGAGGCGGTTATGTCACATTGGTGACATTGGTTCATAAATCATACTATATATAGGTATTTTCTTTACAGTTAGCAGCAAATCCAACTGAAGTTGCAAATTTCAAACACATTAAAGCTAGTTTACTTTAAATTTTGAGCTTAGAAATATAAAGCGTCGTTTACGTTTAGTAACTAGTGACAAAATTAAAGCCGCATTTAGAGTTTCTCAGCCTTCTTGATATACTATTTATTGCAGATACTTATCTTTGTGAAATTCGGAGCACCCATGTTATTTCAGTCATTATACAGCAGCATGTTTTGTGATATTGTAGATTATCTTGAAAGAGAGTTACTTTGGAATTAATTTTTTGTTAACTTCCTAGCACAAATTAGTTCAGGATCGTCATTATGATTTTCTGAAGGTTAATTCAATTTAAAAATCTTTTTATCTCGTCTCGTTTTTGAGTAAACATGTAAAATGCTGAACGATGTACTATTAGCATTGAATTGTCACGAATAAATAAACATCTATTCGCATTTCACTATGCTAATATTGACAGCATCTTTCATTTTATTTTTTTACTTATAAACGATACGCTTCAAGAAAAAATAGCAAGAGAAAAAAGGTTATAAATTGAATAGACTTTCAAATAATTTGTGCTAAAAAATGGATCAAGAAATTAATGTCAAGGGAGTCCTATAACTCTCTTTTCAAGACAATCTTCTATACTAGAAATTATACTATTATTGGTTAACTACTTTCGTAGATAGAAAAATAAATGTCTATTTTTGGGCCTGTTTGCAACAGCCTATAATTCGAAGTAGGAAAGTTAAAAAAAAATGAAAAATACGTGTGTTCGTGAGGCACCCTGAATAATCCAAATCAACATTGCCTTTGTAATTAAAAAGGTGGAATATTATTGTTACTCAATTGACATAAAATAACATTAATCTATTGGAAAAAGATTAAGGTTTACACTACAGTTTCATTTAACACATCAGTGACATTTCTACCTCAACATAAAAATTGTCGTATTTTTTTTCTACTATTAATGTGCATCAAGAAGGCTATATTTGAAACTCTAAATGCGGCTTTATTTTTGTTACTAAAATTAGTTACTAAATGTAAACGACTCTTTATATTCCTAACCTCAAAATTTGAAGTAAACAAGCATTAATCAGCCTAAAGTTTGCAATTTGCAACTTCAGTTAACTTTGTTGCTAACCGTAAAAAGACACCTAGGATGATTTATAAACCAATGTCACCAGTGTGGCCACCTTAAAATCTGATTTCCATGGCTGTCTGTTACGCAGATTAATAATGAACGGAGTATATACATTTAATAGATTTAAATTATAGTAAATTTTCTGAAATGATGTCAAAGTCTTGTCGTTTCTTGTTATTTGCTTTCGTTGTCAAGAATGCAATAATCTTCACATTCGTAATAAAAAAATTCTAAAATTGTATACCCAGGTATACAAACAACATTGGGCCAATAATAATTTGATTTGATTATAATGTTTTGATTCAACTTAAAATACGAAATAGAATCCTGGGGCACTGTTTATTTCTGACATCAGTTCAGTGGCATTACTGAAAGTTAATATCTGCTTATATTGGCAGTTTTAACATTGAATTGATTTTGTGATTAATCTTATGTTTATTAATGTCATATTTGAACTCATAGAGAGTTTCGTACATTCAAACTAGGTACTTATAATTTATTGGATAAAAATGAGTGTTCGTATAAAAAATCATTTCAAAAATTTAAAAAACGTAGCGCTAAATTCATTCAGTTGATAGAGTGATAAATGCCATTACTGTCAGTGGCATAGACTTATGATCATAGTCATACATAAAATCCTTTTTCAAGGTAGTTTTGCGTTCGACTGTAGAGCAAAAAATTTTGTACTTCGTGGTAGACTCAACAATTATGCGTTTGATTTTACGTATGATAGTTACAGTATTGACATTTATCAGATGAATCAATTCAGCCCCTACGTTTTTTGAATCTTTGTACACTATATCACCGCTTATCAAAAATCATAATAAACATACGATACAAAATTTCGTCCTTTTTATTATAAAATATTTATAAAATATAACTTTAAAATTTTGGATTGCAAAACTTATGCAGTTTGTTTTTCAATCATTTTATCATTTTGAGCTAATCAGAAACAGCAAAATTCGATAAATTTCAGAAATAATGTTTACATATCGTAAAGTCTGATTTATAGTTTTAACGCAAATATAAACGGCAACGGAAACGTATAAAAGTTGGAATATATGTCATCTGCTTAGATTCATTCATAGTCGGCTTCTGGAACCGTTTAGCGATATAAATGAATACAAGGAAAGGACATGCCTCAACGTTTCCGTCACGTTTACGGTTGCGTTTACGTTGAAACTATAAATCACATTTAATAATGTTGAATCTGGATCTAAATCATAAATAGATAAATTATTACTGTCGAAATCTATTTTATCTAAACTCAATAAAGGCAAGGTTTCAATTAATTTGAAGATGGCAGAAGATTAGATAAAAATGAAAATTTCTTCGAAAATGAATTGCTAAATTTTGCAATTTACTGAAGCACGAAAATGTTCATTATTTATTTTATAAAAAGTTTATCAGAATATATGTATAAGCGATTATCACGTCCTCAATTTTGTATTTGGTTATTTTTATATTATACCCATATACAATATTTCATTGCAGCTTACTTTTTTATAAGTTTGGAAAACAGGAACTCAATTCGTATTCGCAACTAATCAATAAAACATTATCTGTTTTGCAAGTGTTTTGCAACTTTGAATAACTGCAGATAATAATAATTTACCTTAGATAACTTATAAACACAACCATCAATTTCCAACTTGTAGTAATTGTCTTCCTCTGAAATGGATTTTGACGTTCTGTCCGTTTCCATTGTTAGATGAGTAACAAAACCTGAAATAGCTTTGTTTTAGAAAAAAAAAAAAAAAAAAGCTATGAAAAAATCAGAATAAAGACTAAAAGATTAATAATAAGTGTCAAAAACTAAGATGTTAAAAGTTATCAAATTTCTTATTTTATTTTAGATTTATGAAGATAATTAATTATTCAATTGTATGGCATACTATTATGATAAAATTTATCCCACATTTAAGCTGACTAAGAACCAGATAAGTTGCAGATGCATCTTATATCTGTAGACAGATAAACTGCCAATGTGCTTCTATATTACGTGACTTGACCTGTTGACAGTGAGTGTTTTTATCTTCCAACTAGAATAGAAGTTCTGTGGGAACTCAAAGTGTGAAAAATTTGACCTATATTTGAACTCTAGGAATATAACTTTTCTTCATAACGTAAGATGAACTTTACATCGAAAGAAAATATTTGTGAGATATGCGCACTATATAATTGCCTATTTGGTACAACCTCGACAGTATGAGTGATAAAATGTGCAATGTATGGTTTCAAGAATTTGATTTTAATAAGTGCTGAAGTTTGAAGTTTAACTTGGTAGGAGAGAAAACAGTGGGACTGAGTATCGACATACCAAAAATTTCCAACTTTAAAAATCCATTCCTAAATACCTTCATACACTGTACAAAACTTTCAAGTTAACCAATTTCACAAGCTTTGTTCGCAAGTTCCAAAAATATGATGAAATTGTATAGTTTTCAATTCTTACTAATAACACTCCTTCGATACCGTAAGAAACCTAAGTTCTCTACAAAGACTATAAAATGAACAATAAATAGCGCGAATGAAGTTTTGAGATGGTAGTTAATAGTAATACTAATGCAAAACTAGTTCTAAGTTCTTGTTTATGAGTTTATAGACTAACTATAAAACAATTGATTTTCAATAAGAGTTAGAACGCACCATTTCAATCATAACAGCATTTAATGCGTCGATTACCTTTTATCTTGAACTACTTTAATTATGTATTATTAATGGTGTGGAACTTAATATTTCATTTACATAAAAATAAATGAAAATATATGACGTTTACAGAAAAACTTCGCCTAAGCAACTTTATTACGCAGTGAACAAAAAAACAGGTAATGGACACCGATATTTTGAAGATATCAACAATTTTCCGAAAAAATTAGATGTTCAGGTTCTTGTGTGTATATTTTATAAGGCAATATGATTTGTATGGTGTATAATTCTATTGTTAACTAATCAGTCCTTCCAGAAAAAATCATAGTTATTAAGAGTATCTATATGTACAAGAAACTGACAAACCTCACAAACAAAAAAAAAAAACTTATAATTCAGAAACTGCTTCCTACCTATACACAGAAATATCCAAATATACAAAGACAGCAAAAACGTATCAAAATCACTTACAGATTTCGATTGTAGCATCATTCAAAAGGTATTTTCATTGGCAGCTTTCAACTCAAATATTTACTTAGAAACACTACTATCTATCTTCTATTGAATTGTCCTAGATAAATATATTTACCTGACAATTCTAGAGTTTTCTTCTGAAATTAGATGTATAGCAGCCAAAAAAAAAAAAAAAATTAGAAAGTTACAGATTTTGATAATTTCTCGTGCTTTTACAATATCCCTAGTTGTAAAAAGTCCCTTGCTGCTAATTCTGTGTCATCTGATAATAGAATGAGGCGGAGCGATTTACCATGTGCTTAAAAAATATTCGTGGTAGAAAATAAACAATGACTAATAGTTAATCAAAGATAAGTGTATTCGAACGTTCAAACAAAGATAGTATACTATTTATAGTATCTACCGCAGACCAATAGATCAACATGACGGAATTTCTCTAGGGCTACTAGACACCAATAACGTTTCTTTCTTGTCACTCTTGGCTTGGGTTTATGGTTTAGAGGCATTAAAGCATTAAAGCACGAATTTACTGTCAGGGCCTTTACATACGTTCACATATATTTATGCCACTTCTGCGCGGAGCTGTGTCGTACGAACCGGTCAACGTTGTATCATCATTTATCAGTCATCATAACGACTGTTTGTTTCTCAGGAGTATTTGGAGTCCGCTTTAATTTCAAGTGAATAAATTGCTGTTTATAAACAAAATTCGCGATTAAACATTTGTTAACTGATCCACTGAGCCCATGTGTAAATTTGCCACAAATACTTTGGGGTCGAAGACATAATTGTTCACAAAAGTTGATTTTATATGAAAAGAGTGTCCCATCCTAAATGCATAGTGGATTTTTTAACCTTGTAGTGGCAATTAGAAAGACGAAAATTGTTACATATAAAGCTTTATAAGAAATGGAGAACAGAAAAACCTACGATCATTTTGTTCAATTATAAAATAACAGAATTTTTGAGAAAGTTTTTTGTTTTTTCTAAATATTCTATTTTCTTCTAGCAACACATGATGGTTTAGTATTAGGAAACACTGTGTTATAGTTAGATTTGATGAAAATCAATTACAAAAAATTGAAAAACAATACTTGTTTCTAGTAGAGAATCGTAGTAATCCTGAAACTGTTTCGATAAATTTGTTGCCATCTGTGGATTTTGAGTAAATTTATTTCTAAAACATCATTTCTTGATACATAAGCATTATTTCGAGCTACAGAAAAAAAGCAAATATTAGGAAAAAGTTTTTGTTTTGAATATTTTGCTATTTTTTGGTTAGATAAAATGACCTTTGGGTTTTTTGGTTCTATATTTTTACAGCACTTCTTTAGTAGATGCTTTATGCAAATTTTCGTTCTTCTAAATGCTAGCATAAAGCCAAAAGATTCACTATGCATTCACATTTACAGCTTACTGAAAACGTCTTATCCGAAAATTAATTAGAGAATCTGCAGCTGTACACTAGTTATTGTAAAAAAAATATGATTGCATCATCAAAATCCACGCGTATTTATTTCATACTGTCTTATCAGATGTAGTAGTAACAGCATGCAAGATATTCTTCTGAAATATCATCTTTTGTTTATAATTTAAAAATTAAACGTTGGTGATAACGGCATGCATTGTTGCAGTATTGATAGTGAAAAGTTGAAAAAGTGGCACTTTTTTACCTAAGTCGTCCAGCTCTAGATCCTTTTAAGAATATTGTCAAACACCTTACATATCTGTTTTGTTCACTAACCAATTTGCTTTGAATATGAAACACAATCACTACATTTTTTTAATTTCCGCAAAACTATCAACAACGCATTATTTTATTATGTATATACTTTTTAAATAAATGAATTGCACTTCTTGATCGTATTACTTTACACTCTTGCTGATGCACAATCAGCAATATAAAAAGAGGACATTCCATAAAAACTTTATCAGCGTTTCAATAAAAAACCCATTTGTTTTTCATATGAAAAATCACTTACTTGGAAATTTCGCAAATAGCACATGCTTAAATAAAATTGTTAAGTTTGATTCCTAGTCAAACGACAGACAGAGCTGCGATCTACGACTTCTTAAATTTCATTTCATACTAACGCGGTTATGCACATGTGCAGGTAAATAAACACCGGTTCGAATTCGGGTAGTATTGTTATGGTGAAAACACAATAAAAATTGTTGTTTGAGTCTAAGAACAGAAAAGTGGTGGGTTTTCTAGAACTCGTAAAATAAGTCCTACACCAAGAAAAATTGGAGGGATTAATAAAAACACTCAAAGTCAGTAAAATCGACAGTTTTGTTGTTTATTACTTACAAATGTTCCAAAATGAGTAGGTATTTTGAAAGTGGATTTTAACTATAAATCAGTCATTTACATTTTTGTTCAATTGTCTATTCAGCAACATGTGGCAAGATTGTCTAACAAATGAGTGAACTTTTCAACCGGAAGGACCAGCTTTCAAGTAGAGATGTGTAGGCAAGAAGCAACGGGAATGTGACACTTAGATGTTGACTTATAAAGGATATCTCATTGCACTCCTAGAGTCTGTTTAAAATGTGGCAAAGCTGTGTTTTGCATCAAAGTATTTAATAATTAGAGTGTTTGTTTTAAATTGATGAAATTCATGAAATGATTTGATGTTGTTATCAGTAACACTAAATATGATATATTTTTTTTTATTCAAGCTTTTATTAAGTCATTAATGTCGATAAAGTCATTAATCGGAATTAATGTATTTAGAGAGAAATTTGGAAAAAAGATTGCATTATTCTCTAAGAAATATTCATTGACAATAAAACTACCTGTGAAGAAAAATCGTAAAGATATTTGAGTGTTCTTAACACAAAATGTTTTTCGTCCTAAGTCGATAAAAGTTTGCATTTGAATATTTATTAAATTCACCATATCAGTTGCTAATATTGTGTGTTAAATTATAGTTGATTTATTTGTTATATGGCATATAGTTGGTTTCCAAAATAAATATTTATAAATTGTTTTGTATTAACGTTAACTTGAGAATACAGAAAAAAATCCGAATATATTTTGTTTAAATATTTGAAAATTTTTTAAAAGTGAATTTTGTATGGTTCATCTTTTGATACAGGTAGTTTGTTATTTGTTGATTTTGATGAACTTTACTTCAATTCTTCAGTCATTATCGTCTAGTCGTGATTGTAGGCTTTTATTATATGCAATCAGTAAAACAAGCAATCAGTATTATTATTAACAAAATTAATTGAAATTTGGACAGAACTTGCTGCTACATGCATTTTTTCAAACTTTTTGATAAATTTACATAAGCTCTTTTTGGAGTGCAAGCTCTCAATGGAACATCCAGTTAATTTGGTATTTGCATGTTCTGTTTGTTTTCTGATTTTGCTTCTACATTGTGATCAAATCTGTCAATACCAGAACAATAAAAATCATGATCGATTAACTGATTCAAACAATACATTTTCAATCTAGTTTTTGAAGTGGTTCGCATCTATATTTCATTCTTGAATGATAGTGACAAGTGGTGTATATAAAACACAATAATATGTTGTACACTTAGTTGTAATTTTTCTATAATATGTATATGTGATTGTTTGATTATTTATTTGTTTCTATAATTGAATGAATAGATTTATAAGAATGTCAGAGAAAGTGCAGTTACCCCAAATTGAAGAAGCTATAAAAGAAATTCAAGAAGTTAAAGCACCAGGTTTGTTATATTCTGTTAGAAGTGTAGATGTTTTTAAAAGTGCGTAAGGCAAGATTTTTTTACTGTAGCGATAGGTGGCAAAAAACCGTATGTTAGGTGTCGATGTTTTTTGTCACATAAATTAAGAAAACTTAACATTATACTTATCCCATTTTAAAAACCTTTCACAACTGATAAAAGTGAGAAAAATTGTTATTTATCAACATTCTGCAGCTAATATCGAAGTGATCGTCGGAACCTTTGTTGACCTAGAAGAATGATTTGAGGATTTCAAGAATTTGTGAATAGGATTACGAAAACGGCTGATGTGTAAATAACAATTCAACTTCGTCTGATATTTTTTGCATATTGACCTAATGATGTTAATAAACAGAATGCAACGCATATCTCAATTCTATAAAGGAGCTCTTTAAAATAATAGACTTAAAAAAGTTAGGTTTTTGTTTGAATTATCGATTTTAGTATTTTTTTCATGCAAATGTAAGTGTTCAAGGTGTCCTACGACGATGGGCGTCTATGTATAACTCAAAAAATACTTATAGCATATTACTGAAAATCTGGTAACATAATTCCTTCAATGTGCTCTGTCTTTATAAAATATTTTCGAAAATATTGCACTTCCGGTAATACCGGAAGTGAACATCAACAGCCTATATTTGTTTACATTTTTGAATTCTGCAAAAAAATTAGGTCACTTTTACACAATCAATTTTTTTTCTAAAGTCAACCATTTTGAAGATATTTGCAATTTCATTGAGATGCAGAGTTAAAGGTAATCAGTAAGTATGGCCTAACGGTTATACATTTCATAATAGTCTTTTGGCATTTTATAACTCAAGACTTAAGATAATTAACTCTACTAAAAAATTAAGCCGATTTTTTACAGATGTTGAAAAAATATTTTTGAAAACTGACAAAAATTTTGTACAAACTCGAAATTTCTATATGGAGACTCCTATTTATTTTTCCATATTCGGGTATAGTTTAAAAAATATACACATTTTTGTATAAGATTTTGTATACCTTAATCTTATGGTTCCTTATTTATTTGGGAAAAACTTTTTTCTACCTAGTATCACGTCATGCCAGTTCGATCGTTGACTGTGATTTACTTCAGAAAGACATTACAGCAGTAACTGAGTAGTGTATTAACAATAAATTACAATTAAGTATTGATAAATGTCATGTTATGTCGTTTTCTCGTAAAGTTACCAACATCAGGTATGAATATAAAATTGAGAACAAAATTTTGGCTAGATGTCATAAAATTCGAGATCTCGGTGTCACTATGGACTCCTCACTCTCTTTTGTTCCTCACATAGAAACGATTTGTGGTCAAGCAAGTAAAATGCTAGGATTCATTATACGCAACACCAAAGGCTTCAAAAATGTTAAGTGTTTAGAAATATTGTCGTGTGGTGTCCATTTTATTATAATCAGATAAATAGTCTAGAATATGTGTAAAGAAAATTTTACAAATATCTTCACTATATTAAATTTGGCATCTATCCAGAAGAAGGGTTTTCACATAAAATTTTACTAGACGAATTTAACCAAGTTGAGCTAGAGAAGAGAGGAAAATTTAATGTAATTTTATTTTTATTTAAACTTGTGAACAATATTATAGACAATTCAGAATTACTATCTTTATTAAACTTTTATATACCTAGAATATACATAATGTAACATTTTATTGTGAGTTGACTAAAACTAAGCATTTTCAAAATTCTCCCGTGAACCATATGTGTAATTTATACAATTCGATTGTGTCCTCGGCTAGTGATATAGATGTTTTTGGAGTTAATATAAATAAATTTAAAATATTATCTAGAGATTATTTTAGTAATTAGAAGTAATAATGTATTACGTTTTCTGCTCAACTATTATTCTTATTTTCCAATTATTTTATTATTTTATGGTATCTACTTTTATTTTGTAACCACATTTGGACCTTTTGTCTATTGGTTAATAAACTATTATTATTATTATTATTATTATTATTATTATTATTTGGAACGGTCTTCTTAATCCTGTTAGCTTTAAAGAGTTGTCGAAATACCTGCACAGGTAATTTATTGTATCCAAGATTATCTGACTTCGCTTTCTACATACTGAGAGTTTAACAAAGTTTTGTTTGTTAAGACAGATTTACTTGAATAAATAAGAAACAGTAAGGTTATAAAAATGTCTTTATTTTTTAAATCGAAAACAAATATGAAAAAATAAATAGGGTTTTTCATTTGAAAATTTCGAGATCTGACAACATTTTCATATTAGTTTTCAAATATATTTCTTGCACATCCTGTAGAAAATATGTCTAATTTTTTGATGGGGTTTACTTTTAAAGGATTTGCATTATAAAATGCTGAAAACTATTTTAAAATAAGGAGCCATTTAGTCATAATTACTGTTCGTTCAACTTTAACTCTGCATCTGTCATTAAAAAAAAAAAATGCAGATGTCTATGACATGATTGAGTTTAGAAAAAAATATTCCCATAAAAGTTATCTAGAATTTCTAATAGAATTCAAAAATGTAAAAAAATATCGGGTGTTCTATTTAAAATAAGAAACTTGATGTTTACTCCCATATAATTGGAAGTGCCAGATTTTTGAAAATATTTTAGAAAGATAGAATACATTGAAGAAAGTAAGTTGCCAAATTTTTAATTATATGGTATCAGTATGTTCTGAGTTATGGACAGACGGCCACCGTCGTCGGACACTTGAATAAGAGAGTTTGTAACAAGAAAAACTTGCGAATCACAAAAATAAATCTTTAGCAGATTGCACAAACTCACACCATTCTTCTAAATAGAGTAGCTGAGTACATCTTAGAGAATAAAATAAGAATTTAAATTTTGACTTACATTGACGTAAACTGTAATCATCTTACACTATAAAGACTAACAGCAAAACATGACTTTACATCGACTGATTAATCCAATATCCAGTTACGTACCTTTCTATCCTTGCTCCTCTCGCTTTCCTCTCTACCCCGGTGATTTTTATCATTTCCTTCAGAATATTCTAAGAGTTTTATTTTTCTTAGCTAAACCCCTTATCTCCTGGTTGGTTGATCACTAACAACCCCCACTTTACAGTTTAACCTTCTTTGAAGCTTCATTGGGAGATCGAAAATTATTGATTTTAAAATTCTTTAATTTCCTCCTTATTTCCTCCCATCACAGTATTAAAAAACACCCGGAAACAGGAAGATATCAAACTGGAAAATAGCAAATTGTATACATATTTTAAAATATTCGATCTATATTATAATAAGGATTCGGTAAATGTGATCATTTTATATATTTCATTATTTCTTTGGATTGTCATTACTTTAACTATGTTTATTATTCATTACAAACAATTCTACTAACTGTCTGACTAAATTCAGTTGAAATTATCAGCAATTCAGGTATGGTTAATTGGTATTAGGGAAACTCAATTTGATTAGAACATAGTTTTTTATGAAATTTATAGATCCTGTATCTAAATCAAATAGATCTGTATTGAAATTTGATAACATTGACAATGGCAAAAACAATAACCGTCCTCTGAATTTGTCCTAGTTTTCTGTGCCTACTCAATCAATTATAAAATTAATGCGGTTGATAGCTCCAGTACTTGACTTAACACCCAATTTGCTCGAACTTATTTTGAACACTCTCTAGAAATTTTAGTATGGTTACCAGTTAGCCTTCTAAATTACGTTAATGTACATTATTATCAGCTTTAATGTGATAGTTAAAATTTTTCCAATTTTGAACGCTCTTACAAAATAACAATGTGAACAAATTTGTTGAAACTAAAAATGACTTCAACGTCAAAGAGTGAATATTATTTTTTTGAAAGTCATTTCTTTTATTTTAATTTTAGGTGGATTATATGGCATACGCCATATCCAAGCTATTTTATGTTTTCTTCTTCTCAGTATCGCTTACGCTATGAGGGTGAATCTCTCCGTTGCAATTGTGGCTATGACTGATAATAGTACCACATCAAATCCTGATATTCCTGTAAGTTTTCAAAATAAATTTACTTGTATATTTTGTTTTATTTTTTAGACTTATGATTGGGATGATAAAAGTGTTGTTCTTTCATCATTCTATTGGGGTTATGTGATTCTCCAAGTTTTTGCAGGAGCATTGGGCAAATCTTATGGTCCTCGATGGCTTATCACCATTGCTATGATTATCAATTCGATTGTTTGCTTGCTAACCCCAATAATGGCAGATAATTTAGGTTCAAAAGGTGTAATGGGTGCCAGATTTATCCAAGGCCTTTTCCAAGGTTTTATTTATCCATCAGTTCATAATCTGTTAGGAAAATGGGCACCAACACCTGAGCGGTCTCGTATTGGAACATTTGTTTATTCTGGTATATGCTTAAAATAAATTGGACAACAGTCATTTCTCATTTTATTGTTAATAGGTTCTTCTTTTGGTACAATTATTGCAATGCCTATTACTGGGATGATTTCAGCAAGCTGGGTTGGTTGGCCAGTTAGTTTCTACACATTTGGATCTCTAGGATTTCTGTTTGTAGTGCTGTGGATTTTTCTAGGTTCAAATAGTCCAGCAGAACACAAAACTATTTCGGAGGATGAAAAATATTACATTGAGTCTTCATTAGGACAGCAAGAACACAGAACAGTACCGACACCTTGGAAAGCTATTTTTACTTCACTGCCAATGTGGGCTGTAATTGTTGGCAATTTTGGCCAAAACTGGGGCTATTCTACACTGTTAACTGAAATTCCAAACTATATGAATAAAATTATGAACTTTGATATACAATCAGTGAGATCTATCTTATGACAATTTTGTTTTAGATTTATAACGTGTTAAATTTTCAGAATAGTCTTTTATCGGCAGCCCCTTATTTAGCATTATGGATCCTCTGTTTTGTTTTCGGACCTATTTCTGATTATTTAATCAACAATAAAATACTGTCTAGAGGTGCAGTAAGAAAAATTTTCAACACTATTGGTATTTAATTCAAAACTGTTATAATTTATCCATAATTTTTAATTATTTTCAGGAACTTGCGGACCTGCTATTGCTTTAGTCGTTCTTGGATATGTCCCTAACAATCAAACTACTCTATCAGTCATACTTTTGATATTAGTGGTCGGTATTAACGCGGCTGTATTCTGTGGCTTTCAAGTAAATCATATTGATTTGGCACCTAATCACGCTGGAGTACTTATGGGCATTACCAACGGCTCATCAAATATTTTTTCCATTATCGCTCCATTGGTAGTGCAAGTTGTTGTCTATGATGAAACAGATAAATCATTATGGAGGATTATATTCATCGTTGCTGCATGTATATACGTGGGATCTGCTATTTTTTACATTATTTGTGCATCTGGTGAAATACAGTATTGGAATGATGATGCTGAAAGCCACGAAAACAATAATAAGAAAACGGAAGAAGATGGAGATTTACAGAAAACTAAACTTTAATGTTGAATACTTTAGCTGTACTTAATTTATAATAAATAAATTTAATAAATATTCAATAAATAGAGGTAATTTGTCCTGATCGTCTTGGATCAGCAGCACCTTGCAAAGTACCATTTTTGTAGGAGATAGCAGTTACAGCCGAGAACCCACTGGTATCACTAATACTGTACTCATGCCCTATTTTATGGATAGCATCTATAAATTCCGTATCCTAAAAAAAAAATTACAATTTTTGTAAATAAAAAACAATAAACTAACATTTTCGAACGATTTTTCCATTTGCACTTCCATCGGAAAAAGTTGATGATGAAGTCGTCTGCTAGCGACTGCTTCTACAATAGGAACATTAAACCATAAATGTTTAACCATTATCTACAATTAATCTATTATTTATAATACTTTTTTCAATAATAAAAAAATTAACCTGAGCTACTGCAGTTGTGATTTTAGTGCCTCCTGCTGCTCCAATAATTAGCTCAACGTCTCCTTGATCATTGACTATAATAGAAGGAACCATAGAAGACAATGGTCTCTTCCCTGGTGCAATAAAATTAGCAACAGATGGAGGCAAACCAAAGCTGTTATTTATATTAGGTGAAGAAAAATCGTCCATTTCATCATTCAAAATAATTCCGGTACTATTAGACATAAAACCAGCGCCAAAACTAAAATTATTATTTCAAAATTTTAAAATTTCAACAGTTGAAAAAATATACTAAAGATTGATGGTACTGGTAACTGAAACTGCATCACCATTTGGTGCAAAAACACACAGATGGGCTGTACCATGATCTTCCGGTTGGACAGTTTTAGCACCATAATAATTTGGATCTTGGGAAGTGTCATTATCACTAATTTTTTTTCTTATTTCTTTGGCGTAACTCGTAGAAGTTAAATTAGTTATTAACTGAGAAATGGCTGTTAGTCGTTGGTTTTTTTTATTCAAAATTACTTACATCGGCTATATCAACAAATTTCATATCTCCTAATTCGGTTCTTTTGCCATATCCAAATTTAAAACTTTCTATAATTCTTTGCCAATTTGTTATAGAAGCCGGATGGGAATAATCAATAAAACCATTAAGAATATTCATTATAAAATTCAGAATCACTCCAGATCCTGGTAAAGGTGCGGTGTAAAGCGTCTGACTGAATGGTAAAGATACTGTAATCGGGTCTTGCCATTCAACACTACAATAATAAAAAAATAAACAAAATTTATGGAAAATGAAGTAAATTACGTGTAGTTTTTTAAATCATCTTCGGTGAAATTGCCATTGTGATCATTTATATCTTTGACTAGACTTTTTGTTAAAACTCCGTTATATAAAACGTCAGCTCCTTCCTCAGCTACTAATTCGAGAGTTTTTGCTAATCTAAGTCGCTTAATTTTTTCACCTTTAGCGTAACTATGATTTGTTTTAGGATCAATAAAAGTTTCCCTAAAAATATCGAATTAAACAAATTTTTTTCTCTTGTTTCAGAATAATACTTTAGTACTTCATCTTTTCTAAATCTGTCTTCTATACTTCTGTACAAACTTGCTAAGTAGTCCGTGACTAGAATACCCTCTTTACACATATCTATAGTAGGCTGCACTAAATCTTTCCATGGTACCTTCCCTCCATATTTATTATAAGCCTCCCAATATCCTTTCAATTCTCCTGGTACTGCCACTGCTAACCCACCTCTTGTTGACAACTCCGAATCCCCATCAAACATATCTTGACTAGCACCAGCCGGAGCCGTTTCCCTAGCATTCAAAGCTACTGCTTTTCTTTTCTCTTTGTTATAAATAGTCATGAGAAAACCACCTCCTAAGCCCATACTTTGTGGCATTGAAACTCCTTCACAGAAAAGAGCGGCAATAGCAGCATCAACAGCATTACCTCCTTTTTCTAAGATAGAAGCTCCAATCTCAGCACATTTATAACCATTACTAACGACGATTCCTTTAGGATTTTTGTCAGCAGAAGCATTACTAATTAAAAAGTAGATGATTACGCTTATTATAGCGAGGATAATAAGAGCTGTGATGAAGTAGATTAAATACTTGATTGGTGATCGTATTCTAAAAAGAAAAAACATGGACTTGACACGATTATAATCGGAAATGTTGATTACATAATAGATAATTTTTTAATAAATGCGCCATAATTGCAATTTCGAACTTACTTTGCAAACATCTTGCTAAGAAAAAGACACTCAATCTTAATCTAAATTAAGTAACAATGTAGTAATAAAAACGCGGATTAGTTCAATGTCGATTCGAATAATTTTGCTGTCGCTACGACGCAAACACCTTTCTGTACAAAAGCGGACTGTATTCTTACCGCTTTCAGTAATTTAAAAGTATTAAAAAAGATGAGATAAGTCTAAGTAGAACTAAGTACTCTTTATGATTCTCCCGATTAATTTTGTCAATTTAATTTTTAATTCGATTCTTTGTAATACCTTCTTGATTTTAAATTATGCACTTCATATATTACGGTCATGGTGAGAAAGAGAAAGTAGTGTCCTATTCTTTAAACTTCCTGAAATTATTAATAATTTTTTTATTCTGTAATGTAATGTAAATCTACTTACTCTTTGCAATCAAATAATGTTCAATTGCGTTTTGAATCAATTTGTTTATATTTTAATTATCGATAACCATTTTCGTAATAGACAGCAATAATTTACTACGTAATTTAAATTAAATTTGACACAACTTTTTCCTTGACTAACATTCACTACCTTACTGAATATTTATTAATCTACATTTGAATATAACTTTTGTGTAATAAATACCTAGGAATAGTGATAACGGTATGTTACTTTGACCGGAATGTGTAAAATTTCGATAACGAAAAAAATGTATAATAAATGGTACAGGCGAAAATCATAAAAACTGAAGCAAACAATGATGTTGAAATATCATATTCCAAACACTTGAATTAATGACTTTAATTGTATAAATTATAACTAAACTTAAGTTGCTATTTGCTATAGCGGTAATTCCAAATAATTTTTTTATTTCTTTTATTAACGTATTGTAAATGTGAAAAAAGCATTGTCATGTTTAATTATACACAATAAAATTTAAAAGGTTATCTGAGTATACAATATACAATACATTATTATCTCTATTTCATCAATATTTTTTCCTATTTTTGAGTACCAACCGATAGGCACTAAGTGGTGACAAGTTTGAGTATGTTTTTGTGTCTGTTATGAGTTTGTTATCATTAGTTGAATTTAATAGCAGTATATTCCCAATCGAGATTTATGTTAAAATTGTTACGATGACTAGTCTTCATTGTTAATATAGTAACAAATAATAAAGTGTCCTGTATCTATTGATTTGGAAATTTATGAATTATAAACTTGCATTATAATTCACAGATAAGGAGTCTCTATAGCGGAATGGATACATATTTGATACATAAAAAATTTCAAATAAACTTTAGATAATTAAAATGATGTACAAAAATGTCAATGTGAACTAATGGCTGGCGTTTACAAGTCTACGAAGGTTTGTTGCTAAGTTAGACTATTTTTTATCTTTATGTAAACGCTCTATGACAAGAGTGCGTGAAAGAAACTTAGCACTATATACTGATATTAAAAAACGGACATCACTCACTGATCTGTGGAGATACTAAGAAGTAAAGAAAACAAGTAGGTATTTGTCGTACGACTCTTTCATTCTAGTTTTTGAAGCATTTTCTATTTCAGTACTCCTTTTAGCTTTCTGTCGTTCATTTTTTGTTATCGTCAAACACAATACAGGCAAAACTCTCTTTATAACAAATAACTATATCTAACGTATGTATTATCTGCATTTATTTGGTTTTCCATAAGAACTCATATTTACAGTAATTCTGTCTATATAATAAAAGACTTTTTGTCTGTAGAGAACAATTTTTATTTTGTCAACATAATTTTTTTATGCTGTCCTCGAGAAAAATTTTGTCTTACAATAACTTTTTATGGAAAAAAAATAGTTAGTAATCGATGTCTGTGGCTGATGAACATATGTGCATGTGACGGGTCTTTGATGGATAGTAATTAAATTAGCAATTATTGATATGCTAGGCTCAATCGCCACACGCCATCATAGTTAAAATTTTCATAGCTTAACCCTTTGGAAAGCTCTAGATCCCCATTTCAAATATAGAATGGTCAGAAAAGTTGAGATGAAGGAGGTAATTGAAAATTAAAATATACTCAACAATATATATTAAAGTAAATAAAAATAAATAATAAAATGATTAAATATGGATTATGTTAAAAATGAAATTCATGATATGACAAAGAATAATCCTAAACTCCTATTATCAATGCAAGTCTGATTTGTAAAGTTAATTCGGTAGTTTGAGCGGGGTGACTTCCAATATAATTTACATAAGATTTCCTAATGTAGAAATCGAACATGCATTAAACTTCACTGATAATAATAAATAAGACAATTTTGAATGATGAAAGTGTCCAAATACTTGTTTAAGTACAACTGGGATTACTGTTAAACACTTTATAGCGCGATGAGCGCGCACAAGTCACTTTGTTTCAAGCACATTACTTCAACCACTTAAATATACTTTACTCTGACAAAATGAACATTAATTAGAAACTGCAAGATATTTTTTTCAAACACATTGCTCCAGAATACAGTGAAATATACTCAACTGACTCAGGAAAGCGACTATGTGTAAGCAATACATTAGTTGGAGAGCTAAACGCGAAGAGTGTTGACTGATTATTCCTAATTTATGATTCGACAGTCAAACAATTAACAACAATTAACGTTAAAGATTACTTGGCCATGCGTATCTACTTAAGAAAAGTATGAAATTTCAACTAGCACATAAAATTTGAAAAACTCCTACAAGGTGATAAACTACATATTGCGAGTAACAAAAATAATTTCAAAGTATGATTTACATTTTACTTAGCACTGAGATCACGACCACACACACTTGTAACAACAAGTCAAAAATTAAAATACAGAATCTTCTCCGACGATATGTGCATTCGTTTTTATATTTCACCCCATCTTCGCGTTTCATCCCTCTGTTCCACAAGTTAATCTAAACAAAGTTTAGATTATCAATTTCTTTAAACTTAGATATTTGTCCCCTTTTTAAATTGCTACTCCATGTGGGGTTATAGGCTTATGGCATGGTTGACATGCTAATTACCCATAAGTTTAGTGTTTTATGTGACATTTCGAGATATTTGACTGTTTGCCAAGTGCTTTCAGATGTTTTATCAATATTTGGAAACAGATATCTTTCAAAATTATTACTGAGTTGACCCATTTATGTTTTTTTTCCCATGCTTGTGAATCATTGTTAAGCCGGACTCAGACGACTGGTATATTTGACAAATGCGCCAATATTTGTATATTTGCAAAATGTGCCAGGCAGGGCTCACACGACGTGTACAATATTCATAAAAATACGCCTCAAATGAGCCAATACTTGTAATCCCATTGACTTGTGCCATTTTTACCGACAGAGGAAGTAGCAAATATTTGGCAAATACTGTTAGGGTTTTGGTATTTAAACCACAAGGTTCTTCTGACACCACTTTATTTAAGGAAAATAAAGAACCATTTAATTATGGAACTTTTCGTACAACGATTTATCCCACAATCAATCTTGAAGTCAACTCGAAAAATCTAACTTACTTTATAATCTGCTTTTAATTCCTTATATTAACTTTCTTATTGGGTTGGGCTAAAAGATCCCTCTTCTGTCTTAAGAGATTTCATTGGTTTTTATTTGTGATGTTATTGGTTGGAAATAGCGAAGGATTTCCCCTTAAAGTTATGATTCACCATTAAGTACCAAATGTATCCATACGTTTAAAGTTATACAAAATAGGGATGTTATTCCTAAACATTGCAGTTTTAAATATTATCTCTAAAACTTAAAATAATACAAATGTTTCTAACAGTTGCTTGCGGTTTGTGCAAAGCAGGTGGTTTCTTGTATTATCAATAAATAAGATGTACGGCCTAATCAGTGATGGTACATAACAATACACCAGTCGTCTGAATCTGACAATTATTTATTAATTAATTTCTCGTCCATCACATGCATTAACTAAAATATTAAATACTATAATGAGAAAAAAATAAAAAATGCCTTACAGAGTGGCTTGCTTTCACGGTGTGTTGAACCGGAATAAGCATCCTCTTTACCCCCTAGGAAGTGAAATGTGCAATTTTAATGTGTTTTATTAAGTGCACCTGTTTCTAGATGCATTATACAGAAACCATATGTATTTAATCTCAAACACATTGAAAAAAATTATAATAATCCCTTTGTTTTCAGAACTTAAATAAGTTATTCTATAGAAATTAAAAGATTATTACTGATTGTAGATAATGTCAATTTTTTCAATAGCTAACTCATGAAAAATCTATGAGATTTTTTAAAATAGGTACTCCAGAAAGATTTTTGATAAGCAGCTTTAAACTTTAATTATAAAAATCTCATCTATTTACTTTAGAAAATTGTTCTGTTTTTAATATTTTGATTGATTTCAATGATTCAATAAATACTTTGGAAAAATGTTGATGTTCGTACAATTCTTTAGAACTGTTACAAGCAATCTTAAAGGCGTTTTCTGCTCTAAATATAATATATGTAGAGGATGAGATGGCTACCCTTTTTGTAAATGGATCCCAAAAAAAATTTGGTGAGATAGGCCTGAATTATATTTTTTGTTCCACATTGGCCATCTATCCCTTTTATGTCTTTATTCTATAACTCCTAGCATTCTGTAATGTTATTGTTTGACTGTAATCTCTATGTTGCAAACAATTGTTTCCATAGAAATAAAAACTTAACAGTAACAATACAGAATGTTAACATTGCAAAATAATCCCATTAGTTGAGTGAGTTGCCCAATGCAATATAAGGTAAAAGTACCAGTGATTGATAGTGGGTGGTATTAATAAAAATAAGCATTTCCTCATAAGCATTAACTTACTAATATAAGATTTGATTAAAAAGTAAAAGATTGTTTTAGCAAATAATTATTTTTGTATTAATAGTAAAATGCTTTTACTTATAAGCTATTGCTTGATGTTGTTGAAGAATTATATGTCAATTAAGTGTCACTTGTAAAACTTTGAACAAATATGGCTTTTTCTAAAAATATTTCCGTCACAAATCCAACCACAATCAAAACACCCATATTTTTATCAACGCTGATCTAAGAACCTAAAACCTCCCAAACAAAAAGTTTTTGGGAAAATTAATTATTAACAGGTTTGAGTTACTTTATTAAGTTAAAATAGTACTTAAAAAATGCTTTCAATGACAAAATCCGATTGGATCCATCAAATTCATTTAATTTTTGGTTCTTGAATCTTGTTTAAATGATTATTCATCTCTTTGGCATTTGCTAAATGAAGCCCAGTCAGTGGTCTTCAACTATTCAAATCTGCTTGATCAAGTCTTCTTCTCAAAATCTGCTTACTAACTACATCTCTGATTTATACTAAAAAGTTTCTGACTCAACATCAACTTTGAAAATAGTAATATACCTCTCAATACTGTCAATTTATAAGTCAAACATTTAGCAGATATTTTTAAAAGCATTTGCTGAAATTTGTAAGCTTATCCTTGCATTTATTGATACAGAAATAAGCATTAGCTTATGCTGAATCAAAATTAGGAAAACCTTATACTTAAATTTTCATCCATATTTTTATTAATACTCATTTAACGAATTACTTAAAAAATCGCAAGTAAAAGCAAATACTTATTTTTATTAATACCATCCAGTGCCTCAGTGTTAGACATTTTGAATAATTATTATGTTAGCAGTAACTAACACCCTAATCATAGTCAGATTTATAAAGAACACTCTTAGTTTCTTGAATTCTACATGATTCAATTGATCAGTTCGATCTTAACTAAGATTTCGCTAAAATACTTTTGAAAATGAGTCAGTTAAAAATACGCTTCAGTTACTAAGATTTTCATTGAAGTTGATCAGAACTGATAAGTATAAAAATATACAATGTATTTACTGAACAATTAATTGCATTCGATTACTTTTGTTTATTTTGAATAATGGCTGAGAATTTACAAAAAAAAATTAGGGTGGTCAAAAACTAGGACATGTTACACTCCGACGAAAATTTGCAGATTTTTCAGAACCGATTCAACATTAAGCAACTACAAAATATTAGTTGAAAAACTAACTGATCCACAGTATAAATTTGAGAAAAAAATATTAAAAAAAAATCTGCTTTAAACCTTTTTTGTCTTATGTGTCAATTACTGGTACTTTTACGTTAACTGAAATTAAAGAAGCACATAATGTAACAAAAACATAACTTTAAGATACACAATAAATCCACTTTATATGCAATTTCACCACAATTTGGTGAGTATTTTTGAAAGACGAGCAATTTTCATAGCACCACATCAAACATATTTTACAAGACACCATTTTTTTGTGTGTGCTGTTGCAGCTTTGCCTCATTCCGTATATTCTGTAAGATTTGTACATTTTTGTCGACTTTTATCTTTGTATTGTAGACTTTTAGCCGTTTTTAGAGGTTGAGATTCTCCAATAAACATTAATCAACTAGGACCCAAGAATCTTCATACACCGATTAAGAGAAAACTTCCGCAGGATATAGTTACCAACCAAATGAAACGCCTGCCTCATAATGGGTATCAAGTTATTTATTGTAGAATTTTGTTTTATTTAATTTGCTTTTCACAAAACTATGTATAGCAGAATAAAATAATAATAAAAAGTTTTTTATAACGAATATTTGTGGAATTCGCTAATCATTTTTGTGTTCTAACCAAACAAAAATTAAATAATTTTTGTGACTAGGTATAGAAATGAGACTTTTTTCGTTACTTTACTCATTCTTAGGAGGAAGATTGATGCAGCGATTCATTTGAATTCGAGTTTTCTTTAAAATTTCCATACCTTTTCATAGAAACACTTTATTCTAGTTATTAAAAGTTCAGTGAATGAACAAGAGGTTCTGCTGATAAAATATTTTGATAAAAGATTGAAATCTATCAACTGCCATGTATGCGCACGTGTAAATGTATCTTTATGACATGCGTGAAATTTGTATAATAAAGACTGATTTTTTATGTAAACATCAATTTTGTTTGTTGGATGCTTCCTAATTAAATTGTTATAGGTTGTGTAACAAAGTAAATCTAGCTTCAACGACGGTAAAAACAGGATACTATTTTATACGAGAAATAAAATAAATTGCTTTGAAGCGTTTATAACAAGATACATAATTGTGCAGTTTTATATTTTGAAATATTGAATCAACTGTGCTAAAAATCGTGGTTGATTTTGTATATTTTCCAAATTTCATGGATTGATAGCTGGAAGCTTTGATTTTTGAAAAACAAAGTTCTTCCAAATTCAAATTTATGAGTGTAAAAAACTATTCTAGATAAACAATACAAAAGAAGACTTACCCCCTACTAAAGGGTTTTGAGTAGTCCCATTTACGCACAGTACTTTTGTTAGACATAAACAAACAATGTAACATTAATTTCCGAAAAATTGAGTGAGACGTTAAATAACCATTTTCAATTTTGACATTAAACTGTCATTACTAATTATTAAATTTAAATTTAAACCCGACAGGTACTTCAATAAAAACTTTGAAATAAGTTATGCAACTTTTTTAACACATGGGTACATACTATGTTACTATGACAAAATAATATAAATATTAAATTATCTTGAAAACCTATTGGCGATTTTCTTCAGCGTTTAGCAAACCTGAGATGGTAAAATCACCAAGATAACAATGCCGTTTTAAAGAAGCGATCTCTTCACCTGTCGCTTTCCTAATATTTATTGCAATCATTGTATTAATTCCGCTCATATAGCCAACACATCTGAAGATAAAAAACAAATGTTTCGGAATTGAAAAATTATCTACAACCTTATCATTTGACCAATATTAAATTCATTTTCAACAATTTCGTGATTGAAGTAATGAATTACTTGTAGAATTGGTCCTTTTTTATCTTTTAAAAGCAAAATGTTTTGTAAGTTCTCTCGAGATTCTTGGACTGAAATTAATGATGCTAAAACCAATTTTCATTCTTTGTTCTAATTTTTGCATCAATTATACCTATAACTTCATAATACCAACGCTGCTTGGAAACTCGGTTCCAAGCTATAACTTTTTCGGCTGTTCCAGTAAAAAAGTGCGTTTTCTCACTTAGAGAAGACTAAAAATAAAAAAAAAATCAGAAGTTTGACTCAAAGATGTAAATCATTACCCCAAAATTATTTAAATATCTCTGAACTGAGGATTCCTGAGTCTCTGCACCATTATAAGTCTAAAATTGCATTTTTTTAAATTAATTTTGAAAATTTTGAAAGATTATTACTTGGGCAGGAGTTGAAACGGGTATTACGGATTTGGGCTGAAATAAAACATAAATAATACAATGATAATGTAATTATAAATTATATACTGTCTCCTGAAAAAATCTATTAGAAAAAACACTTAAATCCATGTTATCTAAAAAAAAAATTAAGGGCAAAAACTAAGGTTATCTTCTTCCAATAACAATTCATAGCCAACTCTTAAGTGAAAAAACACTTTATTCTTTTAAATTTACATATCAAAAATACATTCTATATAAAAGAGCAAAATCACTAACTCAATTAGTCGTTTCAGTTGCTTCTTCTGCAACTTCTGTAGTAGTATTATGTTCATCGTTTTCAAACATTTCCTGTAGAAACAATACAGTTTATGACTGCTGTAACATTCAATCATCAACTTACTTGTAAAACCTCTACTAAATGACGCGACTCTTCCAACATTTCTTTAACAATTTTATTTTCTTCTACAAGCGCATCAACAGTTTCTTTTAACTTTTCATTTTCATTAAAGCTTTCTTCTAACTGTTCTTGGCGTTTTTCTGCAAGTCTTTTCCAGTAATCAGCACTGGGCTCTTCTGAAGTCAAATCATTAGCAGAAATAACACTTTCACCAGTTTGTACTGCTTTATCTTCTAATTCTACCGTTTTACGTTTAAACTCGTGTCTAATACTAGAACTGAATTGAAATTTGAATTTTGAACTTGAACAATGCAAAATTGAGACATACCTAGCTAATTTATCTTTCTCATTGTGTAATCTACCTGCCAAATTCTCTTTATCTGCTGCTGCTTTTTGCAAAACTTTCAAAACGTTTCGTGTGTTTTTAATGTTTTCCTAGAAGTAAACGATACATAACCTAAAAAGGAGGGAATAATAAACTTACTTTTTGTTCTTGTTGAGAATCTAATTTAACTCCAGTCCTCATGATGGAATAAATAAAAAAACAACTAAGCAAAATTAAAGTAAAGTTGATATAAGGTTCAAAAACTCATTAAATTAAAAACTCGTTAAAGATGCCAAATTCAAAAGCCAAAACCATTAAGAAAGTAAATAACCGAACGTTATTCGTTCGAATTCGTGTGATTTCGTAACTATTATACAAAAGCGCCACCAACTGTTTGTGACAGAGATTGTAAACTTTATACGAAATTGTCTTGGCGCTTTCCACTAAAATTTGAAAATAAAGGAAAATTATCTTTGAATATAAAGCATATTCATTTTATATTTAACTGATAATAATTTTAAAACGACCACTTTGTTGTATTACTAAGTATTTAAGTATTTAGAGAAAACAGTGGTAGTCTAAGTATGCTTTGAATAATTTCCAACAATAAACGAACAAAAGACATTTAATGTTTCAGGTTTCATAATATGACTTATTTTGTTTGAAAGTTGAGTTATTTTAAGTATTTAAGAAATAATATTTTATAATGATTACCAATAATTCACAGTTTGATCATAATTTTGAAATATTAAGACAGACAATGCAGGATCAGGACGATTTTAGTAACACGAATAGGTAAGTCGTACTTAAGTACCTTTCTATGTAATGCTTTCATCACCAAAATTTAAGAATTTTGTGAAAAAAGTAATTATTAAACCCATGACGTAATAAAAAGGCATGATGTGATGCCGGCACAAATGTAAATTTTTATTGTTAGTGTTGATGCAACTAATATTAAAAAAATAAATCCCAATTATATAATAGTTGTAATACATTAAATAAATTATTATTAAACATGCGTTAAGAATATTAATGATTCAGATGTTATTTTGAACTACAAGTGGTAAAAATGTAATGTTGGTTGCATCAGAAATCTAGGTTTTTAAGTCTTAATAAATTACCCTATATTTTACCCTTTACAAAATACAAGGTGATCTATTTATTCAAGAAGAGTTTTTATTATAAGTAGTCAGTGTTATCTTGTTATACAGCCACATTTGTAACTGACTGTAATTTCTTAACAGCTTCTTGGATCTATGCTTAATTTTTGAATTGACTATACTCTAGCTTCTGAAATTAAAACGATGTCGTTGAAAATGTGAGAGGAAATGAAAAAACAAATTTGTCGGCTAGCCAAAATGCAACAAATAAAAAATAAACTGTATAGCGAGTTTTACATTTGATAAAACAATTGAATTACAATCTAACTCATAAAATATCTCGAAGTTTTCAACTGATATTCTCAATAAAAATGTCTTTTGAAGTAAAAAGAATCTAAGTTTATTACTCATAGAAAAATTGCTATTCATAATCTTTCGAATTTCTTGCATCTTTAAAGGGATTTTTAATTTTTTTTATACAGCTTTGCAAAAAACTCGAACAATTTTTTAAATTGAATTTGTTTGAAATTATTCTAAAATAATTTTGTTTCAGTTCAAGATGTAGACTCACAGAACTTAGGCCTATTGAAGAAATTCCGCATCCTTTTCAACAAGTTTTTGCGGGATATTCAAGCTTCAATGCCATCCAGTCAAAAGTTATCGATGATGTTCTTTATACAGGTAGATATTCTTATTATAGCTATAAAAGTATAAACAAAATATAAAACTTTTAATATTATAACATAATTCATTAAAATTTAATTACTTATTTTTTTCTGAATAGTGTAAACTGATTACAACACTAATTTTTATTATACATCTTTTTAATTATTAAAAAATTAAAATAGTTTTGTCTTAATTTATTTTTATAATTAAAAAAATATTTAATTTATAATTAGTTTGTTATTTTAAATCTATTTGTAAACAAAGGCATTTTGCTTGAGGAATTAACGCAAACATTCTCTTTTTTCTACAAAATATTCTGAAATCAGCTTGCAATTTTTATTATTTCTATAATTTTAGAAAACAATGGAGATGGTAGGATATAATTGTATTTATTTTATTCCAGATGATTCAATAGTTGTATCTGCTCCAACTGGATCAGGCAAGACGGCAATTTTCGAATTAGCCATCATCAGACTTCTTATATTCTTGGAAAGGATTCAATTTTCAATTGCATTTAAAATTGTTTACAGTAAATTGTTCATTTTTTATCGATTCCAGTGAAATATTTAATTATCATTATAGTTTGTCCGATGAAAGCTTTATGTGAAGAACGATTAGTTGACTGGCACAAAAAATTCTCACCTCTTGGAATCAACGCAATTTCGGTCACCGGAGACAGTGAAGATGTAGAATTTCAAGATCTTTTAAACCATAATTTGATTATAACAACACCAGAAAAATGGGACTGTTTAACAAGAAAATGGAGAGAGAATATAAATTTAGTTCAAATAATAAAATTATTTATGATTGATGAAATCCATTTATTGAATGAAGAATCGAGAGGATCAACTCTGGAAACAATTGTAATTTCTTTGTTATGTGTGATTTTTACTATTTACACTATTTTTCAAGGTTTGTCGGATGAAAACAATAGAGGAAACTGTAAATACTGAAGAAAATGATTATTTAAACCATAAAATTAGATTTATTGGTGTGTCAGCAACTGTACCTAACATAGAGGATGTGGCAGAATGGATTGGGAAGACATCCAATGCCAAATGTTACAAGTAATTATAATTAAGTCTCCAATTCAATAATAAATCTATATTCTATTTTCAGATTTACTGATGAGTATAGGCCAGTAAAGCTTAATAAAATAGTTTTGGGATACCCTTATAGCCTAAAAACAAGCTCTTTCAAATTTGATTTGTCATTGAACTATAAATTACGCAATCTGATTATGCAATATTCTCATGGAAAACCTACTCTAGTACTTATAATTTTTTATCATTATTATAATAATAACTTAATTTTTTAGATATTTTGTGGAACACGAAAAATTGCAGAAATGACAGCCAAACATTTATTGCAACATTTAACAATAAACTTAAAACCTGAACAAAAACAGCGGTTATTAGAAGCAGCAGGTTCTATAACAGATATCAAAGTAAAAGAAACTTTGATTCATGGTGTGGGGTACCATCATGCTGGTATGTTACCAGAAACAAGGAAAGTTATAGAAAATTTGTTTCGCAACAGCGAACTTCCTATTTTGGTTACTACAAGAACATTAGCAACGGGTGTGAACTTACCAGCCCATTTAGTGATTATCAAATCAACGAAATGTTACACAAATGGTAGTTTTAAGGATTATACCGAAACCGCATTGTTACAAATGATTGGAAGAGCTGGACGACCGCAATATGATACGGAAGCTACAGCTTTAATTCTAACAACAACAAAAGATAAGGTAAAATTGAATTTTTTTATTGCAAAAGCATAAAGCAGTATAAAAAATATTAAATAATTTATGTACAGTAAATTAGAAAATTAACCTAGTACAGGTCTTGCATTTTGCTGGAAGCTGACTCTTGGAACATATCCATTGTGGTCACTAACATATTCTACAGTCATTAATCTTCCATCTGGTAGATAGACGTAATAAGACCCTGTAACTCTTCCAGCTAAATCACCAGCTTCGTTTTGGCCGAAATAAGTATTAGTTGGTGGATTTTCAACTTTGTATTGAAAATCATACTAAAAATATATATACATTTTTTTGTTATACTAACAACAGAAAAATTTACCGGAGCTGGTGCTTCCAGCGATTGTTGTGGCGCCGCATACGTTGTGGCTAATAAACACAAAACTAAAAGTTTAATCATCTTTGTTATAAAGAAATTTTGAAATGAACTGAACGCTTTAGATCTTCGGTGTATTTATAAGACCCCCTACAGATGAATTTCGTCAAGGTTGATCTAAGATGGTTGAGGAAGATGTAACGATGACAAATTTGCATACACAGGAGCAGAAACGAAAGTATGATGAAATATTCACACAGTTTTGCACATTGTGACAATATTCAGATGTTTTTCCTAATTAAAAAATTTGATTGTTACGAAATTATAAATATAAAGACCGCTATGAGAACTTAGTGCTCATAACTTTAAATGATTGGCAGGACAGTTATTATAGAATGATTTGATATTTAGAAAATTGCTCGATATTTAACGATTATAAAAGAGTAATTGCTGTGTAGTACTTTTTAAGATATGATGGTTTTGTGTTTACATCATACTTTATGACTGTAGGAAGATGATGAAGATTCATATTAAATAAAAATTAAAAATACCAGCAGTTTCGAAACGCAGCATCCCAGAATTAACATTAATAAATTTGAGAGTAAATTATTATTCACATGATGCAAAATAGTAAAATTGTTTGTACCTATTCTCATTGATTACACGAATTTGTAGCATTCTCACGAGGTTTTAGGAACTGAGGACCACCATGTCATAACCGTTTACATAACCATCATATGCCAAAGATTAGTAAAAATAATGACTGATATTTAATTAAAAAATAATTATGAATACGAATGAATAATTGTAACGCGTGTATAATAAATGGTTTATTGTGTTTGCTTCTCAACCGTGACTATCTTTCTTTATATTTCAGGAAAAATTCGAAAAGATGATAGGCGGACTGCAGCCAATTGAATCAAATTTGCATAGGCATTTGGTTGAACATCTGAATGCCGAGGTGGTTTTGCAGACCATAACGGACCTTGAAGTAGCTCTGCGTTGGCTTTCTTCAACTTTTCTATATATAAGGGCTAGGAAAAATCCGCGTTTTTATGGATTGAGTTCTTCGGATCCGTCTTTAATTGATAGAAAACTCTTAGGTGCATTAGTTTCACTTGGATGATTATTCATTCACTATGCTTTTATTTTTAGAAATGTGTCAAATTGAGCTGAATAAATTAATTAAAGCAGGAATGTTAACAATGGATCAAGACGTCCTTCTCAAGGCTACACCGTTAGGGGCAGCGATGGCTAGATATTACCTTGCCTTCGAAACGATGAAATTATTCACACAGGTAAATTACAATATCAAATATTCAATAAAAATATTTTATATTCAGATTAACGGAGAAGAAATTCTACAGCAAATTTTAATGCTAATTTCGAAATGTCACGAATTTTCTGAAATGTATCTAAGAGTTAATGACAAAAAATGTTTGAATTTGTTGAATAAATGCAGAAATCGTGAAACGATTCGATTTCCACTGAATGGGAAAATCAAAACTATCGATATGAAAATTAATTGGTGATAACTAAAATAATTTATATAAAATTATTAAATTAAATTTTTCAGTATTATTCAAGCTGTTTTGGGTTGTTTGGACATTTGCGACCATTCTATTCTAACAGAAGCGTTGAAAATAATGCGAAACGGTGAACGGATTGTAAAATGTAAATAAATAATTTTGAAATAATTTAAATTACCTTGAAATTTGTAGGTCTTATTGAATATTTAGAATCCAAAGATAAATGTTATCAAGCATTGCTGAATACAATCATTTTAGCTAAATGTTTCCATGTAAAACTCTGGGAAAATTCTCCTTACGTTAGTAAGCAGTTGCCTGGAATTGGAAGTGTAATGTCGAGGCAGCTAGTGAATGCAGGAAAAACATCTTTTGAAATTTTAGCTGAATGTGATCCTAGAGAACTTGAACTTGTAAATTAACAACTTCTTTTGAGCAATTTTTTGTTTAATTTTTTGCAGTTAATTAATAAAAAGCCTCCTGCTGGGGCTAAACTTCTAGATCAAATAGCTCGTTTACCAAAATATGTGTTAAAATTTGAAATCTACAGTAAAAATAAGTTGAAACTAATTATATCGTTGGAAAACGCTTTAGATTTGGATCGGACTTGCACAGTGAATCGGAACTCTTTAATGTATCTTCTTGTAGGAGATTCATTGAATAATATTCTATTATATGAGAAATATAGGTAAATATTTGTTTATTATTAAAACTCTACTCATATTTGTTTTATTAGTCATTCCTTTTTGATTGAAAATCCAGATGTAATAAAGTTTATTGAATTTGAGGATAGTAATGTTGAATATATTGAAGCGAATTTTATTAGTGAAGATTGGGGTAAGTGGAAAAATTAAATTAAGTCAAATATCTAATTTTTTCTCAAGTTGGTATTGATAGTGTTAAGAAGTTTGAAATAAATCAAAAAACGGATAAAGATCAAGTGAAAGTAGTGAAAAAGAATAAAAAACAAAATCAAAATCAGAATCCGGACTTAATGTACATGCAAAAATTTATGGAGATGTACTTGAAATGTAAGAAAAACAAAGATGTAAGTGTTCTCCGGCCTTGTTTTTCTCTTAATTAGATGTGAAATTTTTCAGGTACAAATGATGAAACCCATTGGCAAAACTCCCGTCAACGAAAATACTTTTGAGGAAAATGCAGAAAACCAGAAAAATGTTTATAATGAAAGCAATAACAGTAAAATCATAATTCACGGAAATATAACAATTGTGGACAAGAATAGAAGTGAAATAGAATCGAACAGTACAGAAAATCAATCCAGAAAAATTGAGAAAAAAAATTCATTAAAAGAAAGTTCGGATTCTCCTATTGATCTTTCACATTCCACATTATCTTCATGTTTGCAATCAACTAAGGATAATTTTTTTTCACCTGATAGTGGATACTCAAAGGTTTTGAATTTAGGTTTTTTTAATTATTATTGATTTTTTTGCAGGAGAACATAATTACGCAATCTGTTACAAAAAATTTTGGTTTTAAATCTAAGAAGTTAACACATAAACGTGACGTCGAGTTTGATGAAGCGCAAGATGCAGAATTAGTTGCAGTTTCACCTTATAAAAAAATTAATATTGATAATAAAGCCAGAAACCAAACTAAAATTACGTGGCGATCTCCTTTAACATACTCACCTCCAGTGAAATTTTCGCCTAAAATAAACTACAAAAACTTGGTAGAGAGCAGCCGTGAAACTAACAGGTAAATAAGTAAACCAATTAGTATACTTGATTAATATTTCCTATTTAAGTGTTACTAGCCGGGGCTCATATTCGAGTATCCTTTCGGAAGTGAATTCAAAAAATCTCAACTATACATTGAACTCTCCTTTATCTAGAACTCCATTAAAATCGAACACCCAGTCTCAATCAAAAGTTGTTTTTCCTCTGAGTGATAAAGCTTTCGCTGATTCATCTTTAGAGGAAAGTATTGAAAAAAGAGATGAAATATTAGAACAAGTTGGGGATGTAGCGTCAACTACATTTCTCGAAGATTTTGGGCTTATTTCGCCTTCAGAAAGACAAAAGATTAAAAGTCAAGTCAAAACACCAAATGAATATTATAAACAATTAGTGTCCCGCTCACAAAATGAAAAAAACTTTAACGTTCTATCAGAGGAGAAAAAATTAAATACGACAAAAGCTTTAAAACCAAGAGAATTGAAGCTGGAGTCTGAAATTACAGTGAAACACGATTTTGGTTTAAACTGTTCAAGAAAAAATTCTTACAAAGAGGATAATGACACATTTTCAAATGAAATTTTAAAGCATTCCTTTGGGAAAACATTTCTACAGGAAAATAGTAATACATTTTCTGAAAGAACTTTGAACTACGCTAGAAAGAACTTGACAGAAAAAAATAGTAACCCAAAGTCTGACGAAATTTTCAAGCGTTCGCTGAGGAAAACTCCATCAAGAGAAAGTAATGACACATTCAATAGTAAATCAGTGAAACTTTCAAAAAAATGTTTTGTTAAAGAAAATAATGATTCTTCGTCTAACGAATTAGTAAAACATTCGCTCAACACAACTTTCCCAAAAGATAATGTTCACTCATTTTCAAATTCGACTTTCAAGCACTCATCAAAAGAAAATTTTGATTCGGCTTCAAGTGAATTTTTAAAGCAATCATTGAACAGAAGTCCGTATTTCAATTTTTCAAGTGATGGTCATTTATCTAATATTGCAAATCGCAATGAATTTCGATCAGAAAACTTAAGAAATCTTCATTCTGTAAAAACTAATCGTTACGAGCAAAACTTGAGGACGTCACCAGACAGAGGAAGTATGATATCTCACTATCGAATTTCTTTAGATAAATACAAAGAAAATGATTTTGCAAGTGATAAAAGTTGTATTATGACTGATTGTGTTTCAAACAAGTCTATATGTCGTCAGAACAGTAATCAATCCTATAAAAACAATTCTGATAAAAGACAAAATTATATTCATGAAAATAAAATTGAAGAGGTAGATAACGATGTTCTTAATGATTCATTCAATTCTTTGATAGTAGATATGGAAATACCATCAGAAGTATCGCCTTTTGATTATGATGTAAATAAAGTATCAAATTCATGGAAGAATGATAATGTAGAAAGTCGATCATTACTTATAAAAGATGAAAGAGATTTTAAAAGATTTGACAAACATGAAGATGACTATAAAGAGAATATACCGTTCAATGAAAGTCAATATCAGTATCCTATTAGAATGAGAAACAAAGATGTTAATGTCAGAGAATGTTTTGACGATATCAAAAAAGATGATTATCAATTCTTCCAAAGTCCTTATGATGAAAGATTAATAAATAAATATGGAACAAATGATCCACAATTATTATCACCTATGAACAATCAAAAATTATCTTTTAATAGACAACAGATGAGTTTTTTTCCGGAACCACTTAGTGTCGTTGACCAGAATATTTTTGTTCCAAATTTGGATTTCCATCCAAGTTCAAGACATTTTAATTCACAAGAGAACTTAATGCACACAAGAAAGTTGAGTGGAACTTTCCATCCAGAATCTGTTAATTTTTCAGACAATCAACAAAGCCGTTTGCAAGATTTCAAATTTAGAAATAATATTTTTGAAAGATCTTCTAGTCTGCGAACAAATTCCAGTATTTTGGATCACCCTGATAATTTTCGCATGCGCTTTAGATATAATCAGAGTTTTGCGCCTCATGAAAGTTATCAGTATTTACGTAGAATGATGGAAAATGAGGAAGATACTTCTGGATATAACGCAATACCTTCGCCTGATTATTTAAACCCATTTGAAGCCGCTCAAAGATATGCTTCTGATAATATGTATAATTCTTCCAACTTTCCCGGACTTCCAAAATATGGAAGTCTAAGCTTTGGTATCCCGTTTAGTCACAACGATCGTTTGAGTCAAGAATCATTGAGATTTTTTGAAGGAAGAAATGATACTCAGGACATCTATTTTCGACATTCTCCTACTGATAAGCATTATTTGATGCAAAGATTTTTTCAAAGAGAATCAAGAGATAGAATTTAATTATTATTGTTTAGAGTGTTAAGTTGAAGTTGTGACAATAAAGATAATTTTCTGTTGATAATAGATTTTTGTCTATCTTTTAACAAAAAATTTATAGTATAGTCGCGTAAAAATTTGAAAAAACTAGATCACGAATAAAGTTAATGTGCAATAATTGATGAATCCACAATTCGCCAGTATATTGCATTTGAATGTGAATGTGGAACATAAAATAGAAGTTTTATTACACAAAACAAGAAAAATGCTTTAGTAGAAGCTTGAAATTGGAATTTACATTTTAATGGTATTAAAAATATCTGAGCGATTATAATTGATTCGGAATGTGACCCGACTATGCACTTAACCTACTCTGAACTCTGGTTTTCTAGATGGAAAAGTTAACCACGTTGCACGTTACGCTCTAAAACAGAAGGATGCTTTAAAGCTCCGAGGTTAGTAAGGCTTAGAGAATACTATATAGCACAGAATGCGGTTGATGGAATGAGAGATGTAAAGAAGAGAGATTACCTGAACGACTTTAAGCAGTAAATTACTCAGCTTTAGTCTTAGCTAGAGTTAGTTATTTAGTTATAATGTGCATTTGGCAATTAAGATTTTTCTTGTAATTGAAATATTGTTTTGGTAAAATTGAGAAAATAATTAATTAATTCATAATTCTTTGGAAGTTATAAGCTGTTTGAAGCTGGTGCACTTGTTTTTCATTTGCGAAATCAATTATTTGCTTTTGATCATTTAAATTGGAAAACTAGAGCTTTCCAGTGACATCGTTCCAATGTTCAGTCAGATGATTTTTCCGCTTGGATGATACTTTTGAGTTCACATACGACTGCTTGTACAAATTTTTAACCAGGTTTTAGTTAAAACTAAAACTGAATCAGTTGAACTATGATACTTTATTTTATGTTTCTAGTAAGTATTGCTTGCTGGAGAATATAGTCTGCTGAAGTATTTGAAATCAATTGAAAATTAGGAGTTGAATTATCAAATTTGCGTATAAGAGTAGTCATAAAAAAATTAACGATTGACAATGATTTTAGGATTGATGTGTCCAAACATGTGTATGCTTAGTCTAATACTGCATATTGCTTCCGTATTAACCACCACTGTGGTTCGTATAAGCGGAAGTCTATGCATTATACATGCTACGTTGATTTCATGCTTAGATAACGCCAGAGTAGGATTGAAATCAATCATACATGACAAGCTCATAAGCAGCAGTTTTTGCATTTTACCATACAAATCTATTTATTTTTTGCACAGTTGAAAATAAGAATTATTTTGGATGTTTATTGTTCTGAACTGTAGAAAAATATAGAAACGTTTCAGTAAATAGTTTATACAAAAAAAACTGAGTCTGGAGTATAGAATTTCCGTTATTTTCCATTGAAATTTTTACATCAACAGAACATATTCTAAAGACAAGCAAAACGTTTTATTTATATGTATTTTTCCGATGCTGTGAAGTTTTAGGTCATTTCTGTGTATTTTCCAAACAATTTTATAAAAATAACAACAATAACATATAAATTATTAATTTCAGTTGATTAACTACAGTCAGTGTTTTCTGTAGTTTCAGACAAGTTTACTCATTGAAACTGCTATTCTGATTTTGACAGGAAGGACAAGCGAATTCCGGAAATAAAGCTTGTTGTTTGCTCAGTTTGCCGCCAGCTTTCCGCTGGAGTATTTAGGATTCAAAGATAGAAGGTAGGGAATAACGCTGTGTAAGAATTTCCCATCTTTTGTAGAGTTTTAATTGAATATAGGTGAGTTTCTAAGTTTTCGACAACTACTATATTAAAATAGTTTCGAAAATACATAATATTAAAAAATAATTTTAATAAAAGTTCAAACTTCTTTGTCTGAATTCTCATAAACATCAAATTGATTGAATTGAATGTTTATTAAGACGAAGCTGGATATTGTATTGATCTGCAACTGCAAAAAAAATCTAAAACAGAGTGCAATTCATATTGGTTAATTAGCATGTGAGCCGGGTGTACAGTTTTAACCCAATTTTGAAATGGCAGAACAAAGGCAGAACGTTTTAATACTAATTAATACTAAATTATTTAATTTTCGTCTATTTTATAGCAATATAATTATATTTATCAAGTTAAGTTAAAGTCACTTATTAATTGTCTAAATTTGATAGTCTAAATAAATCAGACTTAGTAACATTTTTGCTTTTACACTTTAGTTCGAGCAAAAAATGCTCTCATGAGAATTTCATCTTCCATTAACCGATATTATTTAGCTCAAAATTACTTTAGATATCCTGTAATTGTAAAGACAAGTCATAAAAGCTTTAGATAGAAACCACTATATTGTACAAAGTGTTTTCAAAATAATTTTTATTTCAGTGCAAAACTCTTGATAATACCATTTTATTGCGGTTAATAAATTATTGTTAATGTCTAGAATTGTGTCGGTATGGAATGTTTAAAGATGTACGGATAAGTTTTTCTGAAAGCTACGAAGTTTAAGTTTAACACTGAAATGACTTTGAACCAGTACTTTATATGAAAGACTAAAATAAAACAGCGAGAAATACCTGAGTTGTACGGTGAATACAGGAACATAAAACGAGAAGTTTTTCTTGGAGAAAAATATTTATCCAAAAGTTTCTAGCAATTTTATTATCATGACTATGGTAGCGAATCCTGAATTTAAAATTCAACATTATTGTACTTTACGAAAGAAGTGTTGATCTTAAAAATTTATAATTTTACAGTTTGTTTTGATATAATAGCTTGTTCACCTTTTCATTTCATGTCGAGTGAAAGAGTAATGTAACTCTTGAGTAAATTAGATTTACCTGAGTGAGCAAGAGAATTTATTGCTTTGCGTCGGCGATACGTAGGATTTGCTACATTATTGATTTCACATTAAAACATATGCAGAACATGTCTTAAATTTGTTATGCTTGTTATAATTTCTAAGTGAGTATCTGAAGCAGAACTAACCTAAACTCAGATTATTTATCTTAACTACAAGAGTTTTTAGTTTATTATTATGATAGAAACTAGACATTGTTTCTGTTTTTTCTTATTCACTGGTGAATTAAACATTTGTTAATTCTGTTGTTACAATTAATAAAATATAGCGACAATTGTTTTTAAGTCGTACGTACTTAATTTTAAAATTCTGTTGGTGCCTTAAACATTGCAATTTAATTTTTTATTTGCATTAAAATTATATTTTTTCGAGTTTTCCTCTTATTTTTACATATTTAATGAACTACAATATACTGTAATTCGAAGTAATGCTGAATTTTATTAATGTAATAGACAAGTTACTAATTAACATTCAGTTTTATTGTAGTGCTGTCTTTACCAACTCTAAAACTTTGTAATGTCTACACAAAGTATGGCAATAATGGCAAAAGCGCAAACGATTCAACGTAATTTTCTCTCTAGCTTCAGCTTTCAAGGATGTAATTTCAGTAGATAACTATAACGCCACTAAAACTAACATCAAGAAAAGATTTATTACATTTTTTTTCTTTTCTATACATTTTTTTTTCTATTGTTGAAGCCTCTTATTTTTAGGGCTTTATAAATGCAGAGTACATCATCTAACAAAATGATTTCTCGCTTTTTTAGTAATAAAAGCGTAAAAGAAAAATGAGAATATTATTGGATCTTTTATTAAATTGCTCTATTTATTCGTGCTTTCATTTATGACAATTTTCAAACGCTTTTCTCTTGAAATCTTAGATTGAATGATTCATTTTCTGTGAAAGTCTTTTTGATATAATATTAAGACGTGCAAATTGTCAGAGTGATGCACAAACTTGCTCTTATCTAAATTTTAGTTGCTGTTCTTTTTTAGGTCATTTTGTAATGTAATGAAGATTCTGCATGGTTAGCACTAGCAGGATATTGTGTAACGCTACATAACGTTATGAAGTGAGATTATATTACTCGCTACCCGTTTTTATTGTCTTTGTGAATATACTAGCCATTTCCCTGATATCTGGTGAAATATTTTTTTCTAAATGCCACAGCAAAAGATAAAACCTACAATTAAATTCAGCTCTTCCATTTAGAAGAAGTGTAGAAAACAGTAGAGTGGTTTATGAAATTGCAGAAACTTTTAAAAATACTGAAAAAATTATAGACGTTTGAGGAATTTATTGATTTCAACTCATTGTATTCGTTTTTATTTGAAGAAATGATTTTTTAGTTATTTATACAAATGAAAAAGTAAAATACGATACATTGTTCGTTCAACACGTGGCAGAGTGTTTGTATAGAAATATTTTATAAAAGTTGAATTTATAGAGATACACGAAAGAAAAACATAAATTTTCTTTATTTGATAAATTGCTTTTTTATGTATTTATGCAGTCTTATAAACATAAGCTTGTCTTTTAAGCAAAGTTTATTCTCCAAAGCATCTACAAGAAAAAAGTTAATAGAGTTTTAGCACAATTTGTATAATCAAGTCAAATATTTTAAAGAAAATTAACAAGCAGAAAATCTACATTACAAGGAATGTTGAGCATGCTTCTTGGTGCTATGAGCACTTAATTGTTACTTTGATTGTAATATATGATGTTTAAAAGTTTGAGACACTTTCTAACTTCTTGGAATTGCGTATAAGTTGGATGAAAAATACCATTTTTTATAAATAACACAAAATTATGTCTTGCTTTTGCTATTTCATAAAGATAATTAAAATTACGAGCTAATTTTATAGTCACAACTACAAATTAGAATGTAGATTCTTTAAATAAAAAACGATTTTCCGCACTATGCAGAGAACTGGGAAATAATGAAGAGCAATGAGTACGAAAAAGATTTTTTCATCAGCACTTTAGAAAATAGATAGACTAATTATGTTTTTTTCACTACGTTTTTTACCTCAAAAACTATTACTGAACGTCTTGAGCTTTACGAAACACCTTGTATATGAGGGGAAGAATTGATTTACGCTTTCACTGTTACTGAAGAGAGTGTATTCAGAGTTAAATTCGACTAACCGAATAAATTCTTTGTCTGATTTTTTTTGACAATATTTCTTTGAAAATCATTGATGCGAAACACACTTTGGTATGGCCAAGTTTTCTTAATTCACAAGCGAATTTCTATGGAAATCGTAGAGACGATTCAAATTTAATGAAGTGACTAATGACGTAGTTTGTTCCTAGAAAATAATAACGACCACATATATTATTATTTTTTATTATAAGCTTTTGTTTCAAACAAAAAAATTCTTATGATTAATATTAGTCTAAAGTTGCTTATGTATTCAATAAATCGTTTTGTTTTTATGACTTTTATAGAGTTTCTGAATGCACTTTCTAACCAATCTGAGAAAAAGCTTCAGTACGAATATCAGGTTTAACAAACTTTAAAATTTTCAAATAAAATTCAGTGATGGTCCAAATAGACATTATCCATAATATAATTTATTTCATCTCTTCTTTTTCAGAACATTGCCCTCAGATAATTCGAAGTCATCATAAAAAGTAATTTAGTTTAAAAAAAAAAATGTTATCATATAATTTTTTCATTCATATTTAGTTTTAAGATCAGATAAAAATTATTATTTGTAATATTAAGTCTTGTTTATTCACATTTTGTCAGCGCTTTTTGGTGAAACTTGAAAGCGTTCCATTGTTTTGTGATTACTTATAGTTAACATTATTTTCTAAATAATTTTATTAATTATCTCAACTTTATGTTATATTCATTGTTTCATGAAACTTTCATCATCGGAAAAAACTTTTATTTTTCTCCATCAACAAAACATTGACAATAAATCAAAACCAAGCATCCAAACAATCAATCTTTATTTCTTAGTGTTTACTATAACGTCAAAGCTTTAGTTTCCATTGTCACCAAACAAGTCTTACAGAAAATGGGTGTTGTCTTTGTATAGGTCGCCGCATTCTCTCGAATCATACTCTATTCCTGTAGGGTTTTATAAGAAATTGTGGTTATATCAAACAATAGTCGTTGAAATTGCTCGAAACTTCTATTATTCAGAAGGTTCAAAACGTAGATAAAACCTCGTAAGGACAAAAAAATCTTATAATATTGTTGTTCTTTATCGGCTTACATACATATATAATAACAAAATTTAAAATTACAAATAACACAAAACTTTCATTTAGAATGTTTAAATTTAGTCATTTCATTATAATACAGAATTGAGTGGCGATGACTCTTAATGTTTTATTTTAGCTGATAGCATTTTCGTATTTCTACTTCAATCTACAGTTTTAGTTTTGAGTGCTACCGCTTTCCTTCGAAAGCTGAGAATTGTAGTAGATATGTTTCCTGGTGCGAATAAACTGGAACCCGTCTCATAATTTGCGTGTGTCTGGTTTTACGGTGTGAAGGTGGAAATTCTCTCAAGCGTTTATTTAGAGTTTCATTGCTTACCGAAGCAAAAAAGGTATCATCCATATAAAGAGGCATTGACTAAATTAATCGATTTTATTTCATTTGTCTATAAAATAAAAAGTGAAGTAAATGTATTACTCAGATTTAATTTTTGAAAAACTTATCAAAATTTCAAACTTTTCTGTAAGATTGTATTGTGAATTACAAAAGTTTATTTGACGATTTATTACTAATTATAAAATATGATGCATTGCTTCACCGAAATGATTCACAACTATATTCTTTCCGCCGAAGCAATGCAGTGACAGACAGATGTCATTTTCACGTGCTACATAAAATAAGTTCTTCTATTGGTCAGTACCTATTTTACTTCACACTGACGAAAATTAAATGGAGCAAAATTGATTGCAGAGATCGTCAAAATTCTCGCTGAGGTTATTATTTAAAAAAACTGATTTATGTCAAGTAGTTTTTTTAAAATAATTGGATGGGTGAATTACATGTTTTAAAACGAAAAAAAATAGTAAACGTCAGAAACAAAAAAAGTGAATTCACCTCCGAAAAAAAGAACAAAAACACCATTTTCTATGGAAGACAAAAGAAGAATAGTTGGCATTTATAAAACTTGTCAGCAAGAATTTGTTCCAGTGAATAAAGAATTCACTGCAAAAGATGCAGGTATGAAGGTATTTCTGATGTTGATCCATATTCTATCGCAATTCGAAAGAAAGTATATGAGTTCTTCTTCAGAAATGAACTTCCAACTTTGCAGAAAATTCTTATGTCGATAAATAATGATGAGAATCTTCCTAGTTTCAAGAAGACCACTTTAACAACTCTTCTTAAAGAAATTAATTTTAGGCTTGTTTAATAATTATACAATCGAGAATTGTTTTTGATAATTAAAATTTTCGATTCAGTTTTGAGAAAAGAAAGAAGAAGAAGAAGGTAGAAAAAATTATTATTTGGATGAGACGTGGGTTAATGCAGGCCACACAACAAGTAAAGTTTGGGTTGATAAAACTATCAAAAACCCAGAACAAGCATTTATCCAAGGTTTATCAACTGAACTGAACTGAAAAATCCTTTTGGAAAAAAACAACGGCTTATTATTGTTTATGTAGGTTCGGGAGAAGGCTTTGTAGATGAAGGACTTTTATTGTTCCAGTCAAAAAAACTGATGATTATCACGAGAATATGGACGCCAACCGTTTTGAAAACTGGTTTAGACAAATATTTTCAAAATTAGAAGAAAATGTACTTGACAATGCATCAAACCTCAGTACACTGTTAGATCGAGCACCAAACAATAATGCCCTAAAATGTGGACTGCAGAAATGGTTGCAAGAAGCAAATACTGAATTTTCTGCTGGTATGGTGAAGACAGAATTATTGTAGTTGGTGAAAGAAAATTGTTTCTATTTCTTGCTGACAAGTTTTATCAATGCCAATTACTATCCATCTCTCTCCACTTTCACAGCAAATGGTCTTTTTGATCCCTTTTTGGATAATAATTTCTTTCAACATCGACATTAAAAATGGAATTGTAGAGAGTATATAGTAAGAAGAAATCATTAGATTATTTAAATCAGTTTGTAATTTTATTGTTAAATTTTGTATTTTTTATTCTCAAAAAATAAAATTTTATCTAAATTGGTTATAGTTAAATCTATCATTTCTGTTGTTAACATTTAATAAATGCAAGTGAAGTTGCTAATGCTGTAAGATAAATCAGTTTCAATGTGATGTATGTAAATTCATCAACTGTTTAATAGAATTTTGAAGACAATTTCAAAAAGCATACAATAGGCAACTCAAAAAACATTGAAAACATGATAAAACTTGACAGTTTAAATATGGCTTTTGCTGACCACGCCCCTGTCGACGAAAAGAGTATAATTAAAAATGTTCTATTCATTAACAGTTTTATAATTTCGTTATTGTAGTCCAGTTAGTCTATAAAAACAATATTTTCATGTTTCAATATATTGTTTCTCATCCTCTGAATCTAAATAAGTCCAATAGTTAAACATTATTCAGAAGAAAGTTCAAGCTAAAAGCGAAATGTAAACTATAAATCAGACGGTATTTTCGTATTAATAACATGTCTAGTGGAACAAAAAGTCTATAAATATTTATGTCTGTTTACTGTTCTTTTGGATTATTATTATTAATGTCATCTTATCTTTTGCTACATCTAGAAACTTTTATATTTACGAGTGAAAAAATGAATCAAATTTTAAAATCTTGCATTTCAGAGGTTTTATTTTTATAAGAAATTTTGAAACATATCAATAACTGCTTTGTTTATAGTAATTTTGCAAAAATTTATGCTATAAAAGTTTTCTGTTCGTATAATTCAGAAAGCTTTAAAGTGCAAACACTCTAAAGCGTCTACGAATAAAAGGGTATACGTGATGCTGAAACAGCTTGACGTCTTCTTTGATCACACATTCTGTAATACAAACTTTTTTTATTTTCTTGACTTAGTAACTTTGTTTTAATTGAATAAGTTTGATTATTAATTTTAAATTATCAAGTTTCTACCATTTGTTAGAATTCTGACTTAGGCATTTAAATTTTAAGTTAATTAAAATGTTTGTTAATTTAATTTCGCATTCAGTTACGTTCGTTTGTGAAACTGAAATAGTAAAAACGTGCATGTGTGATATTTTTAAAATAGTCATTGATGTTTTTGATGGATTAACAAATGAACATTTTCACTAAATTAGAGATTATACCTACACATCTGGTGGGTATAAGTTGGCTTGTGAATGTGTTTGCATTTTAAAAAAACAGAATAAACAAAATTTAAACATAAAAAAGCAAATGTAAAAAAAATATAAAAAAACTGTATTAAAATTTGTGTGAATCAATATAGATTTTAAAATATTTTTGAATGAAATATAGATACAACAATTAATCTAACAAAAGATAAGAAGGTTATAAAATTTGATTTTTCAACAGATGTTGTGTAAATTTTCACTTTAAAATATTTCTAAAAAGTTCACTGAAACGTTAAGTAGAGATTTCAACTAAAAAACAAGTGCATTGTCCGTCTTTATACCAAATCAATAACAAATACTCAGAGTTTTGATAAGAGAAAATTGTTTTTGAGATTCAATTTTGTTTACAATGCAATGAAATAGAAACTTTTGATATAATAGTGATTCACTATGTACATAAATTGCTGGAAGTGAAACTAAATAATTGATGTTGAAGACCTTCCAAGTTGGATTTATGATCTGATTTCAGTATTAATTTTGATTTGTTTTAAGCTATTTCACTTTGTTGAAATTACATTAGTAGATGCAGATGTGACACTGATAATACATTAAGGCAGTGGTGAACAATCGTGTTTATTGCAACCCATATTTATGTACAACACAGCCTTCTGGCACCTATCCAAATCAGTCAACCCTATGTAAACAGAAATACATATCTTTATCCACACTGGAATTTTTCCAAATTTTTCGCTTCTCTAAATATAAAAGCATTATCGATAACAGTAAAACCAAAGCTTCAGTTTTTACCAGGTTACAAGAACAAAACTTTATAGTGCATGCAGCTCAATTTCAATCAAATATCAATAAATTTTTACTTAATTATCAATATTAGAATTACTTTAAAAATGGTGTTTTTATAAAGAATAAAATGATAATCTCTTACTAAAGATTTTTTAATTAAGTATCTACATATATAGAAGCTGACAAAGACAACAGCACAAACCCCGGCAAAAGCGCTTGTTTGTCCAGTACGCTGTAAACTTTCCCCGGGAACGTACGTGAAATAGACTCGAATCAAAATCGGATCGAAGACTACACTTGGAGTATTTCGAGATATGATACAGAAAAAGTAATTGCGTTGGTAAGTTTTTATCACTTTGTCTAGTTAATAGAATTAAAGACACAGTTCAGTAGTCATTGATAGTTGAGTTAAACAAATAAATTAATTGTATGAGACTGCTGAAAGAAAACAAATTTTTGAAGCTTACACAATGCAGAAAAGTTATAAATCAACAATCAAATAAAAATTATTAAAAATTTAATTAAAAAAAACAACGCGGCGCATCCACCATTTTCATACACAAATAATATTGTTAAACAAATAATACTTCAATGTTGCACAAACTCAATTATTGTTTGACGCATTTGTATAATATTATGAATGCTTAAATTTAAAGTAAACAAAATTGTTCATATTTGAGATATATTTTATTAAGGACTTTATTAAATTTCTTGAGTCATAATAATTCTTTATAATAATGATCTAAGTATTTGCATAATAGTAAACAGATCTTGAGCATGTCGATAACCATGTTCGATGCTCCAAATTAGTCATATAAAAGTAATGCTAAAAGTAGATATATCTATCTATATAGCCGTAATATAACTAGGTATGAGAATCAACCTCTCAAAGTGCTTGCTATTGGATTTTGAATTACCCATTTGTAGAATGGTAGTGGAAGTTTTTTTATGATGGATTTAAAGCTCATTGAGCTTGGGTACAATCGATTTGTTTTTATTTTAATTTATAGTCGCAAATTCAGTTTCTATTAGTGTAATTTAGTACTTTCTGGACCCTACTCTAAGTTAATTACATTTATCTGTCTCATCACGTAATTTTGCACTACAAACTTAGACTTGCATGAGGAATTTTAAGTCTCAATTAAGGATTATTACTTATTAGTTAATACGAAAAAATCGCATGTATACATTTGTTCATTGTGAATAACAAAATATCTATAAATTCCAGCTCTCAATAAAATTCTGATTTTGTAAATACAATAGAAGAACTTATTAATTTCATCATTTTATCATTTTTCTTTTATTATTTTATCTAGTGTTGTTGTAATTTTTATATCTACATTTCAGTTAATAAAATTGTAGAGTAGTCGTACACTAAACGCTTGTAATAATGCTTTTGCTAAAAACTTATTAGAGAATATTAACTTGAGATTTTGTGTTATTTCAATATAAATTTATAATAACGCGCAAATATAGTAATATTAATATTTGTTTCCTTACAAAGTTGTGATTTTTATTATTATGTTATATCTCTAAATTTTCCTGTCTTCAAAATAGAAGTTTAGTAAACTTTTTTATTCAAAATGAACTAAACTTTCTGTGGAATTACAATCAAGTTATGACTTAATCTAGAATAGAAAACTTCACTCTGATTATTGATAAAATGTTTCAAAAAGATTAAACCGTGAAAAACTTGAAACTTTTTATTTATTCTTTCAAGAATTTGAAATTCTACAGAAGAGTTTATTCCGATCAACAAATTATTTCTTTTTTAGGACTTTTTAACAGATTAGTTAATTATGACAATAACCTTCGGTTTACAAAACGTAAATAATTTAATTGCGATTAAATTTAATTGACATTTTATTGGTCAAAATATTAACTTTTTCAGTCTGTTGAATTTTTTTTTTACAGCTGAAAAGCATATTCAAAAACCGGGAGTCGAGCTTGCAATGAAAATAAACCGGAACTTTGCCGAGGCCAGTATATCAAGCATGAAAGTTTTATACCCAAAAATGGAAATTGATGTTTTAACGACATTTCAACAAAAAATTATGAATATCGTTATATTCAAAATGGAAGGTAGCAAATGTGAAATTCATAAATATTTCATTGAAGCTCTATGAATGTTATGAGACTTAAATTCCAAAATTTAACCGCATAAAAATTATAGTTCATAAACTTCAACTATTGTGAATTTCAGAGAATATCTTTACAGCTGAGTCACAAAATAGGAAAATTTTTCATATATGTACTTACTGCATCAATTTATTTTATAATATCTTTTCTATGAACATTTTGCATATAAGTTGTTTTCAATTTAACTTTCTGGCAAAAGCCGCCAATGAAAACTATAAACACGATAATGTCATTCAGAATAGCTAGTATTTACCTATAGGGTAGAAATGTTTCTCAAATTAGATTATAAATGATGTAGATTTTTTGCTCATTCACAAATTTTGAACAAAGTTAAATTTTTTGCTTTAGTAAATAATCAGTCACATGAAAAACATAATTTCAACTCTTAATATATAAAAACAAACATTTAAGTTTTGAATTATGGAACAGTATACAGACATATTTCAGTATTGAACTCGTAAAATTTTAGTTATTATTTTTACGTTTTGAAACAAAATAGGTTTCGAATTTGTATATTGAAAAGCATTCAGGCTACAAAAGCTTTCGCAATATGTTCGACTTACATCAAAATGATCTAAAATCAAGCAAAGTGGAGCTTTTTCTAAATCACATTCATTTACTATGCTGTCTAAAGCACGAAGTTCTGTAGACTGTAGGAAAGCAAAAATAAAACATATCGATATGTGGATTGCTTTTTTAGTGACAATTAACGTCTAATTCAGTTTTTCCAATGTTTAGAGCCGACTATAAATTGTGTCTTCTATTCTTTTTCTTTTAATTAATTTAAAAAAAAAAACAGATCAGGAGATGAATAGGATTAAAACTAATTATTAAATCCTAGCTGTCTATATTCGTATTCGCACCATCCTGATGACTTCTAAACTATTCTCTATGAAATGGCAAAAAAGTTGTTTTCGAAGAAAAGTTAAAAACTATTCTCAACATTGCTGTTGGCTTTGAATTGGTTGGAAAATCGAATAACACATATCAAGACCATTTTCAAAAGTGATTCTGCTTACTATTGAAAATTCTATTGAGTATTTTACTAAATTTAGTTATTACTAAGATTTGAAATATTCATTCTTGTGTAGCTCACATAAGTCACAAGGCAGAGCTAAAACACAAAATCGAGTTTTGTAGCTAAGCTTGATTTTTTTAATTTTAATGTTTCCGGTAACAAGTAATTTCAAAAATAAAAAATGGAAACTGTAATATAGATGGAATAAACGAGAATCAAGAATAAAATTTGCAAATCAAAACTTGGGACTTTTCTCTTGGCGACAAAATGTTGAGATAAATGTTCTAGAGAACTATTATAGACTGATTGTTGGCACAATTCTACAACTTTGCTTCCAACTTTAGAAGACAAACGCAAATGCTGTTCAAGGATTTACGATTTTGCTAACTGCTCAGATTTATAACAATTTTTCTCAAAAATTGTCTTTCAGGGAGTTGTGTTCTTATATTATATATAATGATTTGAGAGTTTAAACAGAAAAAATGAGTAAAAATAACCTTTCATCCATTTTTTTTCTGTCAGAAGAAGTAGAATTTTTTTCAAAAACAATGGGGCTTGAAAAAATTACTAGTTGAGAACTTTTGGGCAATTCTGTGTAACATGTCAGAAAAATTTTACATAATTTTATGAAATTGCTAAAAACATTGAAGGCTTTACGCGTTGATAAGTATAGCATTTTGAAGCAACACGGATTGAAGTTGCAGACTTGACCTGACCTTATCTCTACATTTTTCCTTGTGACTTGACTTGTTATATGCATTTGTGATCAGCAACACTATGCGTTTCAGCTTGAAACTGACCCGTAAGCTTAGATTTTCACGTCATTTATATTTTTTGTTCTGACGTTTGAACAAGTTGGGAACAATAAGAGATTAAATCTGGTTTTCTTTCAGTTCAATTTGTTTAGGAATGTGGTTAATAATAGTCATTTTATAATATTTTTTGAACAGAATTCTAGCTTTTGTAATATTTTCTATCCGTTTTTAGCAAAAATAAAATTTTCTGATCATAATAATTGAATTTATGTTTAGCAAATAAATATTATTGTTAGTAAAATATGTATTTTATTATTAATTGTTTTTAGTCTATCAATCTGGACAACAATAAAAGACTGTTCTCTACTCTGTAATTTATATTAATGATTCTTTCAGATAAATTACAGCAAAAAGTTTCACCATTTAAATATTTTCTGCACAATAAGCCAATTAATCACACTTGATTGCAGTAATAAGCACATTTGGTTTAAACTGTTATGCAATTTATTAAGTTTGACGTCAATTGGTAGTAAACATTAAACATGCAAACAATTTTCTAAGAAACGCTTTTATGAAAAGTTTCAATCAACTTAGAAATTCCTGTTACCTAATTTAAAGTTTCAAACCCACAAACTCGACTTAATTAATTTTGCGCAATGTTCATACAGAACATACTCAGCGTTTTGAAATTTTCAATTGAATTCATCACAGAAAATTAATTATCGTATCAGATTCAGATTCAAAGAAAATCGATTGAACCTTACAAACTTAAGACTTTTTCATCATGTCAACTTCGTTACCATTCATCAAGATAGAAGCAAAACTTTGCCTGGATATATTTTTACATGAGAGCAAAATAATTTTTCAAGACTGTGTTTGGGAGAATGAATTAGATTATGTTTGAAAAAATGTTTGGTTTGTCATAAAACAAGTTTTTAAAATGCACTTATCATTTTATAAGTCTTCAAAAATTTTCAGTTTATTCAGCAGTCAAGAACTCTCAATTCGTGACGAAAATGTACTTCAGATTCATTGTTGCTCTCTTACTGAATTAAATTGGAATTTCGCCAAGTATCAAGGAAATACAAAATCAATCTTATATTTGTTGAATATTATTAAGCACTAAACTACTAAAAACTATATTAATCCAGTTTATAATTCAAAGCAAATTTCAATTTATTACAAGACTTTATTTTTACGTGTTTTATATTTTTTTACAACTTACAAAATCAAAAGTAACCATTAGAAGAAAGTTTGTGTTTTATCAAAATATAAACAAACAAAGTGTTCAAGCTGATTTTGAACATTATTTGTACTTGAAAACATAAATAAGAAAGAAAATAGATGAAGCAGTTTTTAGACTAACAATAAGAAGTGAAAACTTGCGGAGCTTGACATTTCGCGCACGATTAAGTTGGTTATGTTCAGAAGATTTTCGATTAACTGAATCTAATCTTAAAAGTTTTTCAAAGTAGAAATGCTTTTGCTAGTCGTGAATGTCTCTAAAGAATAATGAAGCCAGGCAGCTTTTTTTATAACAATTCATTGGATTCCAGTTGATTCTGAATAATTTGTAGCTCACATGTCAATGTTGATTTGCATTTGGTAAATTTTTTCAAGTTTTTCTATTTATTTTTAATGGTTAAATTAAAAAGACACTTTGAATTTTCAGAGATGAAAATTTCAGCGGTTTAAGATATAATATAATTTTTCAAAATCATTTAGAAAAAGTATTCAATTTTTTGAAACTTGTATTTCACCAGAGTTAAATTTTCCACACCTATTGCTTCATAATTCATAAACATGGTGTTTACTAAAACTACTTGCAAATATCTTTTAAATAAATTATATGTTTGCATATTAAATTTTCTAAAGAAACCAACTTTTCATGATTTAATAATCTCAAGTTTTTATATAAAAAAAAATTCAATCTACTTGTAGCAATCTTTGAAGAAAGGCGAATGATAAATCTATTTGATGTCCTCTACAACTCTCTAACTTTATCACTCAAATTACACGATGTCCTGCTTTTTCATGAAAAATTTTCTACATGTTCGATATTAATCATATAAATGATATTTGATGAAAAAATATTTTAATAAGTTATAATTAAATATTTTTCAATTATATTTATTCAATTTTTGATTTGTGATTGTTTATTTGTCTGAATTACAACTTTGTAACGAAAAGCATACATTTACATAATAAAAATGCATCGTTCGTTTTGAGACCAAATTTTGCACTTGTTATAACTTCACCTGTACCCAGAAATCTTGCGCTGTAAATCGACGCTGAAGACAGAAAGGGACAGCAAAAGCTCCAGTGTTGGCGTCTGTTTGTTTATCCAGTACTCCGTTGACTATATTCGAGAGTGTACGTGTACAACAGAGAATGGAATTGAATCGAATATAAATTTTTCTCAATTGAAAGGTGCCCAATCCTGTTTTTCCATTTAACTAAAATTTTATCGAGTGAGTAATGGAAACGTTTCTTTCATAAAACACAGCTTTAGGGAATAATTCCCAACCCACGCTCTGATTTCTCAATTCATAATTATAGTAGAATATTGAAAGAAGTGTTGGTAATGTGAAACGGATTTAATTTAAATCTATTTTTTATTTATAAGTTCGTTAATTTTATGTTTTTATATATTTAAAAATTTATCAAAATTTAAGTTGTACAATAAAATTCTTAATAATTAATAATTTACACTGGTCAGCAACAGTTATAAATATTATAAATGGTGGAGGCGCCGGGACAATGCTAGCCAGTAAGCTAGAAATATGATTGTTTCCGATCCGTGCTTGTTTTGCATAATTTAATCTAAAAATAGAATAATTTCAATTAATTTTGGATCAACTGTTTAATTAACGTTAGCTAATGTTTTAATATTTATCTAGTAGATAATTTATAATTCATACATTTTCATTAATAGAGTGTTAATAAATTACGAATCAAAATCAGGTTCGGAAAGTCGATGATTAAGTTAACAAAGTAAAAACTTGTAATTTTTATCTAATTATTTTTTGTAGTTTTCTGTTAATTGATTATTTGTATTCCAAGCACTGAGTGTATCAATGTTAATCTAAATAGACTTAACTTTTTGACCTCCACGTCTCTTCTTTCTGTTAAGAGTATCTGAGATATATTGTAGCAACTTGAAAATTATTCAGTTTTATAAATTTGATTGAAAAAATTATAATTGATTGTTACTACTTGTACTTTAGTGTATTTTATCCTATATTGTTAAAGCATTTCTTAATTGAATAACAAGTTAATGATAAACAATTAATAATTTTACTAAATTTGTTTCTCTGATTACAATTGCAACTGCATGTATGAGTTGTTATGGCTAATATTGTTCATAAAAAAAGTGAAAAATTTTCTAACGAAAATCTATTGTTCTTTCACATCAATTAGCACCTTCAACGTTCTTGATACATTTGCTGAAAATATCTTCCAGCTTCAATTGAATACAAATCTGAGTAAATAAACAAAAAACCTATCAATTAGAGTTATTTACTTTTATTCAGATATAATGTTTGAAAGTAGATAGAATTAGAAGAGTCTTTGTCTCAATTTTGATTAAATTTGTTTGAATTCGTTTGTGTCTGTAAAGTGTTTGGTTTATATTAACTTTAAACTTCTGACTGTTGAACCACAACAAAAATTTGGAATAGGTAAACTTCTGAGTTGAATTTTTATGAAGTTCTTTAAAAAAATATAATTTGTTTAATTCTTCAGGTAATCTGATGGTAATACAAAATGTGACGGATTTATCAACAAAAGCGACTTTTTGGAATTCAAAATTATTTTCTAGTAAGTATTGATATCATTTTAGCATTTCTGATTCGTCACTGACCTGTTAAATAAACATCACCCAAGCAGGATAATGCGCTAGCGGATGTCGCTAACAAGTAAAGATCAATGGGAAAAAATACAGAAGCATTGCATTATATTTAGCGAAACCAATTGGATTATTTGTTTTAATTTTTATTGTTTTTTGGGGATAAATCATCAAGAATTGATAAGCAAATGATTAAAAGCGGATTCTAATGTAAAAAAAAGGTTATTATACTTTCTTCTATCAATCTTTATTTTTTGAATAATTATTGATGGTGACAACATAGCGATTGTTATTAAAAAATACAAAAATGCGACTTTACAAACCAGTCATCTATAAAACAGTTGATAAAACTTACAACAGACTTAGCAAAAACTCTCAAACTAAAAGTTCAAACATTGTATGGATTTTATAAAATATAAAGTTTTCTGTATCTTCCAACGTTCATTTTTGTTGTAAAGAATATAAAAAAACATTTACTATGACACTGATTTATTGTTTTGTGCTTTGTAGAAGATTTCCAATAAAATGCATGAGTTATTCTTAAAAAACTATAAGTTATTTTGCAAGAAAAAAAAAGAGGTATTTTGATCAGTTTATTTTATTTAGAAAAATCCATAAAAATTGGAAGTGACTCTTATTGGCTAATCCAAATGATTTAGTGACATAAACGCGGACGTAATCCTATTCATTGGTATAAAAAATTATTTTTTTTTTAATTTTTTTAGAATTTAATTTACGAAATAAATATCAAATTTTTATTTTTATTTTTATTTTTAGAAAATCAATTTTTAGTTTTTCCAATCAAATAAGATGGTAATCATAATTATAGACAGCTTGTTTATTACATTCCCAGTATCGTAATATCTAATGCCTGCAAATATCCAATACCTTTCAATTAATTCTGCATGTATTGATTAATCCCTCAATTACTAGTTCACTTATAAAGCTATCAATAATATTGCACTTCCTACATATCAAAAGCTGGCTTAAGTTTTGAGATATAAATCATAAAGCTATTGAAACAATGTCTACTACACACTCTCTCTAAGTACAAACTGTTGAAATTTATTATGAAAGTGGAACTTTTGCTATAATTAGTTTGAAAGAGAAGCGACATGAACATTTAGTTACAACATATCCTAAGTTTAAATTAGATTATTACTAGATGAACATTCAAGGACAAAGTAATTATACTCGGTTCATAGGTGAAGCATTATTGTGACAATCAAAATTTACACTCATCTTTTTTTTTCAAATTTGAAAAATAATTATTATAGTTTTTATCGAATTGGAGTATTTTTGTTGTATGTTTCCACTGATATCAATAAAATAGTTAAATTAAGTACGGCAATTGTTGTTAATCCATTAGTTCACATCAGTTCGTCAATTGCTAATGCAATTCCATCAAATTTAGACACGACTTTCCATGTAAATCATCACTCTAGAATCGAGACTAACAGAGCAATTTGCACAATGTGCTTTCTAAGGCGTACAGAAATGGCAGTTGAGGCATCTGTATACCCTCTTCCGCTAATATTCATTATTAAGCATTTCCAGACATGTCAAACTGCTCCATAGTCCAATCTACTATTGTCATTATTATTAAATTTTAATTAGAAAGATTCTTGTCTTTTCAGCTTGTTTTTTATAATATTTTTTGGCAAAATGTAATACTAAAAATAAGATCGTTTTGTTTATATTTTGCATAAAAATGTTGTAACTTTATGAGCTTGTCCAATGATCCAATATCGTTTAAATCTTTTGCTTTTGTAGTTGAAGAACCTAAAAATGAATATAAACTGCAAATGGAAAAATTGCGAATTCTCTTTCTACAAAATTATAGTTGTTAGTGACTTTTTAGATGCATTTTGACACAAAGTAAACAATTCAGAAATAAAAAAAACGTTAATAAAAAATAGTGAATGCACATGTCGGCATTTTTTCATTCTGACTGGTTTATGGGAAGAACCATTTCAAAGCGTGCTATCAAACCCATCATAACGACAAACAAAATGCGAATTAAGCTATTCCAGCTTTTCATAGATTTTATTATAACGAAAAATGTGATTATTTGACATTTTTAGTTTAAGAGCCTGAGTAATTTTTGTTTTTAACATTTTTTTGTTTATAATATCAAGAGGTTTCTATCATTTTATGAAAAAAGAACTAGTACGTGACTTTTTATTTTCTGGGTGAATACTTCCAGCTATTGTGTGTAAGAATCCTTGCGGAACACGCATACAAATTAATTTCCCAAGTTAACTGAATTATTTATTTTCGGCAAGGTACTAAAATTCCAATTTTATCTGTCCTGGAAATCGATAACAGACATCGTGCTATGCACAGAGACATTTATACAGAAGAAAAAGAAAGACTAAACGTGACTCGTTTATGACAGTTTTACCTGGACAAAAGCTTCACTTAAGCACGTTTCAGATACCACGTTGTATTCTTATTGTATGAACCTGCACGCTAAAAACTTTTTCTGATAAATAATATTAAACAATATTCAACGACACGACAAGTATTCATTTTTAATGTTCTTTTGCAACATAGATTTTGGACTGAATTATTATTTGAATTTATACAGGATGTCCCAGCGAGTAGGCAAATTCCATTATTGGCCTTTAAATGTCAAAATATTGAAGAAATGTATTAACAAAATTTGTAGATACTATGTCTCTGCATAAACTAAAATTATTTTTAAAGATACAGGGTGTCTCATAGATGAGTTCTGACACAAACTTATGTTTTTTTGAATGGAACATTCTATATTTATTTGCATTTACAAACGTAGCTTGATATTCTAAGAATTTTGAACACAACTTTTATTAGACGGTTCTTTGTAATTTTTGAAATAGTCAAATTTTTCCACACACTTTTTGAAAAATTCTCACACATAAATCAAAAAAATCAGAAAAATAGAATTTATACTAACTAAAAGTAGAGAGTTTAAATTTTATAATCATAAGATTTTTTTGACGCATTGATAAAGAAAAGAACACTCTATATTTTGTTGCAGCATCTGAAAGCTCTTTGAATTTTCTTTCTAAAAATATCAACTTTCAAGTACCTGTGACCAATAATACAAAAAATATTCAACTTCGAATGTTTGAAAAGAATCTCAATCATTATTCTAGTGCATTTACTATGGTTACAATTGTAGCAACAATACATCTTTGGATTTATTTTCAATTTTTTGCTTAAAAATTTTGAAATAACTCAGAAAAAAAAATCATAATAATTTTCTTGAATAAATTGCCATTTTGTTCCACACAAGCATTTGGACTCCGAATTGTTGATCTTTTAACTCTGTCTGTTCCGATATTTTGGAATGCATTTATTTTGTAATTCAATCTTTCATATACTTTCTTGTGGTTGAAATCTTTTGATCTACAAGATTGTTAACGTACCCCCACAAGCTCGCTCACAGAGATTTTGGAGGCTTTGCTGATAGACTTCTACAGCCTAATCGAGCATTTATTATGATTTTTTCTAACAAATCATGTTTATATCAATAAACTTTAGTATTTTGTTGTTCTGGTGAATCATGTGCTGTCTAAGACCATTGCAACCTTGCTGAAAAGAAATATGGATGATTGAGATCAATTTCAAAATTCTCAGACTAAATTTGAAAATAAATTCGATGGTGTATTGTTGCTACAATTGTCACCATAGTAATTACATTAAAATATTGATTGAGATCCTTTTCGAACATTCGAAGTTGAATATTTTTTGTATTATTGGTCATAGATACTTGAAAGTTGATATTGTTAGAAAGAAAATTCAAAGAGCTTTCAGATGCTGCAACAGTATATAAAGTGTTCCAATTAAATTTATTAAAGTAATTAAACTTTTAACAAACGTCTTCCGTTGATGAACTTTCCTTCACCAATGCGTCAAAAAAATCTTATGATCATAAAATTTAAACTTTCTACTTTTAGTTAGTATAAATTCTATTCTACTAATTTTTTTAGTTTTTGTGTGAGAATTTTTCAAAAAGTGTGTTTTTACCGGAAAATATTGTATATAATTTTATTTGAACAGGCAAAAATGTGCTTTTATTCTCTTTTTAGTGATAACCTAATGGCATTTAACTGTACTTACGAGTAAACTCACAATTAAGTTTCTGGCATATATTCAATTATTCAATTTTTTGCGTGCGAAATTAGAAATTCAGCTTCATTTTCTGATAAATTTATGGGTTTAGATTAATAGCCAAAATTTACTAAATCAATGTTGATTTTTTTCAGTTTAAGATTTAGAAACTCAGTTCTAAAAATTAGATAGGCATCAAAATGAACGCATAAATAAAAATTTTGAAAATTTAATAATAAATAGATCGATCTTTTCGAGAAACTTGAAAGGTTTTATTGAAAGACCGGGCAAAAGTACGCGATTTAGTAAACACAAAATTAGTTTGTAATAATAGTTCATAATTTGGTAATAAATTATGGGCATAAGTAAACACAACATGTTCTTTTCGGATGTTGTTTTTCCAAATTTTTTCAGTCTCTGTTGTATTAAATTAACTATTGATTTTTTCTGTTATTTATTTGCCTTAAAATATTTTGTTTAAACATTTTTAAGTTAATTTAATGAAAGCAGTTTATTACAGTTGATTTTACTGATGCGTTTAAATGGTGGATGCGCCGGGCTAAACAATAAAACTCATGTTCGATTAGAAATATACAGTACGATCTAAAATAAAGAACTGAATCAAACTTAACAGATTTGATCAATTTTCTGTAACATTTTTATTACTTGAATCAAGGTAAATTTGCAAAATAGACGAGCTTAGGATTTAACTTTTTTTATCATTAAAGACATTAAACAATTTCATAGAATAAGTTTTAAAAGCATTTATTAAATCTTTTCTTTCTATTGTCAGCTGTGAAAATCTAGGTTCACTTGATGTTGACAGAAAAGGTATGTATGTGAGCATACGAATGTTGGCTGTTATACCTGAGGTACTTTTTGCGGTTGCAAACGAAAGATATTTCAAGTTGAAGCGCGACGGAGGTCACTATGCTTTGACATTAACGATGAAAAATGCGCCAATGTACGACCTTTTTCATTGCTATTTATATAAAAAAGATTGATATATTTTTTTCTATCAAAGAAATGTGATTGATCTTATGATTTAGTTACATTATAACATGATAAATATTAGTGCAATAAATTATTAATAATAATAATTTTCAGCAAAATTATTTCCAATTATTTTTCGGAAGAAATTCAATAGCTCTAGAAATTTAATTACCTCCATTTTATTCTCCGGAGATTTTATTCTCACTCAATAACACCTACGTAATAACTTTAAGGTCTCTGTAATGACTTTGGCCTCTGGGTACAATCTTCTAGCTTTAGGCCCCACAGGGCAACTAAGAACTAAAGTTGGAGTTAAACTGAAAGTGTACGTGACCAATGTATTAATAAACAGGCGGTTGTGGAAATAACAGAAAGTTTTTAAATTGCTTTTGAAATTAAAATTTGTCTTACAGTTCATTCAAAATATAAGAAGTTTTAATTTTTTGGTTTTTATAGTAGATTTCAATTCAAACAAAAGATGATCCTTGTTTGCAGCTATCTTTTAATATTCTGTGAAATGTGGTAAAAAGTGCACTATCCATTTTCGACAATCTTTCCGATAAGACGTAGTGATAAATGTATTTGGTGTTTTCAATACTTCCACGCTTCCATTCGACTTAGACAGTGACAAGCCTTTCACGAAAAAACTTTTCAAATAAAATCTTTTAAGATTTGAAACGTTAGTCCTAATGGAATTTTAAATTAGCTGATTTAAATCTCACCTATTAAATAACTAATTTCAATGAACGTTTAATTATTATTAATTATTAATCACAATGTGCAGTATTGCAGTTTTATTTTTTATGTTGTTGAATTTAAAGCAAATATTTGAACTCATAAATTAATAACTTTCTATAGTTTGTACAATAAAGTATGTAAATAAGTTCAATATTGTTAAAGTTGTTAAAACGGAAGTTAAAAGAAAACAATCAACCTACTGCTGTGGGCGTTATTTGAGTCGGAATTTACATTTAAGCTTTTAACTCTACTGGCGTATAATACATTTGTATAATAGATGTCGGCTGGAAGTCTTCTTAAAAATGTAATCAAAAACAGAATATGAAATTTCACATAAAATAATCTGATTTCAAGATGAAGGATGTAAAAATTAGTAAAATATGTTTTATCTAAGTAAGTAAGTATGTTTATTCAATTTTAATTTTTACATTTTGAATTGCAAATGTGCTAGCTACTAACTCAATAATGAGAAAGCAACAAACAACAACAATCATAAAGCTCTTAACTTAATTATTAGTACCTAGTTAATACAAATCTATACCTAATTTAAATAATCTAATAACAACTAACATTAACATTTTCAATTATGAACCAAAATTAACCTACTTTTTGTACTAAGGGGAAAATAATAAAAAACCCTCAAGGACAAGTGTGTGATTGTGTAAATGTGTGGTGATTTGTAATTGAATGTGTGTTTGAAATATAATTTAAAAGAAATTTTTTATAATAATAATTTAGAAGATATTTAATGCCATGTATTAAATTTTTCCAGGATATAATTTTCGCTTGAATTTGAAGTTTCGATTTGAATGATTGATTTTTCCAATTTCTTCAGTGAATTTTGAGTTTGAAATTTGGTTTTCCAAAAATTTATTATAATTTATTTTAATTTGCTCGCTTACTGTATTTTGTTTTGTTATTTCATGAAGAATTTTGATAGGCGTTCTTCTCCTCGAATGAGTTATTAATCTTAATATTTTGTTCTAAAAAATTTGCATTTTTTTCAGGTTTAATTTTGAAGTTTGAAACCATATTGGTGAGCCAAAAAATAAGACCGATTTTATTAACGCGTTATATAATAAAATTTTGACATCAACATTTAAAGAGCTTCTGAAGAGTGGTATTAAATTTATGAATATGCTCTGGCATTTTGCCAGCTGATTATGAATATGATATGAAAATGATAAATTTTTGTTTAAAGTTATGCCTAAATATTTAACCGAATCTGAAGGATGAATTTTATGATTTTTGATGGAAATGTTTGATAAGACTTTTTTATGGGTGAAATATATCAATTTTGTTTTTTGATGGTTTAGAGCTATCTTCCATTTTTCAAAAAATTTATCAATCTTTGAAATATAGTTTTGAATTTTCCTATCTGAATTTTTTGTTTTTCAAGATTTAGCCAAAATTGCCGAATCGTCTGCAAACATTGCTAAAGTTAAATTTATATCACTTGGTTTCGGGATATCATTTATGAAAATGTTGAAAAGAATTGGAGATAGAATTGATCCTTGTGAAACTCCAGCAGGAATTTCAGTTTTTTGTGATAAATGTGAATTTAATTTAATTTGAAAAAATCGGTCCGATAAAAATGAAATAAAAAATTTGATTAAATAATGAGGAGTTTTGAATTTTAACAATTTTATGATTAAACCTTTATGCCAAATAGTATCATATGCTTTTTCTATGTCTAAAGTCACCAAGGTTGAAATTTTGTTTAAATTGTTATTTATTTTTATTTCATTCACAATTCTCATTACTTGTAAGTTTGAATTTAATTTTTTACGGAAGCCAAATTGTTCAGGAATTATGAAGTTGTTTTCAGAAAGAGACTCCAATAAACGATTGTACATTGATTTTTCCAAAATTTTTGAAAATACTGGCAATAAACTTATGGGCCGGTAATTTATTGGTAACGATGAATTTTGATATTGTTTTCGAATGGGAATGATTAGTACAGTTTTCCAAATTTTGGGGAAATGAAGAAATTTATAACATGATTGAATAATTTTGACTAGATAATTTTGTGCATTTTTCAGAAAAGTTTTTTGATAATTATTGTTCTGATGCCGTCGGAACCACAAGATTTTTTATTTTTCAATTTTTTTATGATTCCTATAATTTCATCTTTCGTGGGAATTTCATTAATTGGAGTTGAAATATTTAGACTTTCAAGTGCACGAAAAATTTTGTCAATATTAGTTTTAAAAATTGGATCTCTCAAATATTCATTTTTTAAATAAACATTTTTAAAATTTTTACTAAAAATTTCACACTTGTCTTTATCGGAATTTTTTTCGGATTTGGTTATTTCATCATAAATCGAAGGTATCAAATTTTTCTGAAAATTTTTAGCAAAATTTTGATTTTTTATAAATTTCAAAATGTTTGTTTTATCCAAATTACGAATGTTATTATTGAATTTCTGAATATTAAAATACTCAAGTTCAGTATGAATTTTGTTTGTCAATCGATTGATTGACAGTTTTAAATCATTTGTGCCAAAATATGTTTTATCTCTAGTGCATTAACGTATATCTATTCCATTTTAATGAATAAGTTTCAGATTATTATTGTGACATTGTGTGATTTACGAGACAGAGAAAGCAAGATGTTTTAAAATTAGAAAATCAATAATTCAGTTCTCCGTGCTTTGAAATGTTTGAAAATATATTATTATTTTTTTTAATTTGTCTGATAATAAAGCGCAAATTTCTAAATTTTTCTTTAACTACGAAAACTTGTTATTGGAGAATTGTTTTTTTTTGTAAATAAACTGTTGCTATTATCCAAGTATTCAGAAATTTTGAGTCAAAATTTTATTGATAAGGAGTTAAGTAATTTCTTTTTTTTTTGTAATACAAATTTGCTATACATGTTTGTGATAACAGTTAAACCAGTGTATAGACAATCAAAAATTTTTTACTAACTGTTTTCTTCAGAATCCAAAATTCTGCAACAAGAAAACCGTCCAATGTATAAGTGAATTCTGAATAAAATCTGCTGAATTCATCAACATGAGACATGATCTTTTTGTGAAAATTTTATCAATTTTAAACATAGCATTTAACAGCGAAGAGAGAAATGTTCTAACTAACTTTGAGACTCACAGTAATACAAATATTAAAACAATGAAATACACATATTTGTCTTTAATTTTTGCGGTAGGTTAAAGCAAACGGTTTTCAATTTTTTGAATTATTATAATTCGCAAAACACATTGTAAAATAAATTATTTTGTGTCAGTAAAGTCATACAACAATTTACAACAGAAATATTATTCACAAATGGTGGAGGCGCCGGGGCAAGTTAACCAATATAATCGAGTTTATAATTTTTGATTGGTTATTCTTGTATTTGAAACAATTTGTAAAAGTAATTTTTAAGTTAGAAAATATCAATTCTCTGTTATTTTGTGAGAAAATAGTTATTTCATACCTTATGGATTTTATTACAAAAAATATATTTTGTTCAAAATTCAGAATAACTTTCAGTTTTGTCTAATAAATGCAGATTTATTGCTGATAACATGCAATCTATAAGTTACAATCAGTAGCATATTTCTGACAGACTGATTAAATAAAATTTCTTCTAGTCCAATAATCAATTTGAGCTTATAATTTAATCATTAACAATATTTATTTTCATAATATCAAAAAAGAGATATAAATTGAATTCGAATCTTAAATCTCTTTTTTTTGCATAGAAATAATTGTCATGTGGATTATTTCAAATGGTAAAACTTGAATAATTATAATAACATTCCCAATCAAATTACGATAACGTATATGTTCTAAAGCTCTTAGAACTCGCTTGAAATTAAGCAATTTAAGGTCATCCTCATCACTAAACTGCAGTGAAACCCTCTCAAAAACAAGCTAATTTCTATGCTAATGAAAACCTCCACATGCAAAATCTACATCCTGTTAGAACCAAACAAGATCTCATATGTAAGCAATATATTCTAGTCTGAATTGTGAAAACGCTTGCATATTGTGAAAATTTAAAGAAACTTTTGACAATTTCTTAAACAAACATTTATTTTCAGGTTGAATGCTTCTGGTAAGAAACTCAAATAGTACGCCATCCGTCCAATTGTAACAGGAATAGCAGCACGAACAAAATGCCTGTCGGCGGTAGAGTGGCTGGAAAAGTTACCGGCTATATCTCTAACGGATATAATGGTGAGAGAGTAATGAATTCTAGGAGGATAAATCTCAGTGTTTTTGGTTTTATCCCAAATAATAGTTATTTTCAATTCAGGATTCGTATCACAAAATTAAACTGGCGGAGATTAACAAATTGTAAGTCTAACGAGAAAATTGGAATGTCTGAATCAGATGCAGATAAGAATTTGCTTAGAATTAATTTATTAATTTGAATGAAAAAGCGTTTAAGGATTTTATTTTCAAATTGTTTAAATATTTCCTGATTGATGCTATTTAACAGTAAAGTTTGTTGGATTAAATCAGACAATAAGAAGAAGTAAAACAAAATGAAATAATATTTCATTTTCTTTGTATGATATTTCCACATGGTTGGATATTAATGTACACTTTAGAAATCTATTTGCAGCACGCAATTAAAAATACCTTTGAATTTGAGCTTGAATTCATCTGAACTAAATACCGATGTTGAATGTGAACAAATAATGGAGTCTAAATATAGTAAAGTCCTAAAAAAGATCGAATGAAATTTTTTGGAGCTGAATTAATTTGGTTTAATGTAATCAGTGAATTACAAAATCAATTAAATCAAAATGTGAATGGTTGGTATTTAAAATAAAGCTATCATTCTTGAATAAAATTGAATTTCTAAAAGAGTTGTTCTAAATTGAACTGAATTTTGTTTCAATATTCTTCAATTAGAAAATGAGAAAAATACTATTTGAATTAGCATAGTGCGTACTAAAACACACGCACAATAAATAACAGTTATCTAGAAATACACTCTACATTATATACATTTTATACTTTATTATCACGGCTAGTATTGCTGCCAAAACCAATATTTCATTATTATCTTAAAAATGTTTGTCCTGCATGAACTCCGACCGCAATTTATTAAAGATACACAAGGGTAAATATTGTTATTTCTCAAAGATTTAATAGAAATTTTAGTTATGAGTTTAAGAAATAATTTTTTAATAAAATTCTCAAATGTAATTATTTTTCCAAGAATAAAAAACTTCTGTTTCAAAGACTTATTGAGGATTAAATTTGCTGTAAATATATGAAATAAAATAATTAAATTAATAAACATTCCTCTCTTTATTCTAGTTGCAAAGTTTTGATAAAGTTTTAATGAATCTGTGTGGAAAAATCAATTCTATTAATTTCGTCTTAATTTCTTAATTATACGTTTCCAATTGAACGCATCTATCCATCGCCTTTATTTTCAATAAATCTATATTTCAGTTAGTTTTGTTGACGATCAATTTCGAAAATCTTCACTCCCGTCTTGACACGTCTTGAAACTTACAGAGAATTATATTATTGTTTGATGTTACAGGTCGTTCATACCAAGGAATCAACGAAGAAATAATATGGGTCAGCATAGGAATGGGCATAGCAATAGCTGTCCTAATAACGATAGCATTATGCTATATTATGCGCGAGAAATGCATACAGAGGAGAGAATATTATATAACAGCATGAATTGCTCCTATTTAAATGTTAGCGGTTAATGTAGATATTCTTCGTAAATAGAATTCCTTGTACATATTAGAGATAACTCATCTAAATTGCTCAGTAAAAAATAACTTGCCATTAACTCTCATTATTAAAATGCGCGCCAACTTTTAACTCATCCATCTTTTACGACAATAAATTCAGTGAAGGTTTATTTCGGGTAATGTTTTACTGTTTCGGTTTTATCTCTAAGTTTTTTCTTCTTTTTTGAGTGATTCATTTCTTAAAGCTGTGAGTTTTCAATCTTATGTGATAAAATACAGAAATTTAAAATCTGTGCCAAATAAATGAACACTTAAAATATTAAGCTAATTGACCAGAATAATATAGAGTAGAATTTTAGATTATTTATGATAGGAATAGACAAGTTCATATTAATTCTTGTAGCGAGTATGCGTGCAGATTCATTTCCGATCGCTTTCGAACTGTTTTATTCAAACAAAATTTTTCGCAAACCGGAATTGGTTACAACTTATTTTCTTTTAGATGATGTACGTACTTTTTAGATAAGATCTAAAATTCTATTTTTTACGAACAAAATCTCGGCAGTAGATTTAATTTTTTTTTTATTTGTTGTGTTTTTTCAGTAGTAACTGCTCAGGACAAAAGCAGTGTTTCTTTTAAGAAGTTTATATATTTTTTCGTTCTTAATAAAAAGTAGTTTATTGCATGGGAAGCAACGATTTTATTCATCACTAGAATGATGCGATGGTGCGTTTGATTATACAGTTTTTTGTAAGTAATTAGAAGAAGCAACTTCGCGCTTATCTCAGTTGGAATTAATAATGCATAATTTGCTCATTTTAAATTTTTCAGCCGGCTTCTTGTATAAGTTTCTATTTATATTATTTTCACTGGCGTAATCTGTTGTGACTAATTTGCTCAATTTTTTGTTTTGAAAAACCTCTAAAGCAGGACAAATAAATTTTGATTATTCAGATAATACTTATTTACTATTTTGGTATTTCTGAAATTTTCAATTCAATTATCAAAAGTTCAACATTTTAGCTTTCATTTAATAAGCGAAAAAATAATTTTGAAGTATTCTTGTGCCAAGTTCTTTTATTGATTTTTTAAGAGCTGGCTCTTTTTCTTAGTTATTTTTAGTCACATACAGCTGGTTGATATTTTATGGATTATACGTCAAATGGAAAATGATATTTTAAAGAAAATTCCAATTTTTAATATAAGTTTTTTCAAATAAAATATTCACTTAGTTCTAACATTTTGCAACTTTGAAGTTTTCTGAATTTTTTCGAAGACTGACTTTTGAAATATTGACTATTCACTATTCTGTAGATATGAATTGATATTTTGGAATTAAATTATATTAGGATATTAAAATTTCAGTGCTCTGAAGAGACTGACAAAAAAACAAAAAATATATAGATTCAATAATCTTCTAAAGTATTTATAGAAAAAACTGTAAAAGTTTATAAATGGAAAAATTATGCTACTTCAAACTAGATTGCTATAGAGTCAGAAAGTGTTTTTATCTACAACTTTGGATTCTGACACCACACAGTCTACATTTTATTTCAGTCGTCGAAGTGAATCTACTTTATGAGTTCCTCTCCTCAACTAGTAACATTTTAACTAAAAATCCTTCCGGCGCTGTTCCAGATTTCATGATAAAAAATCGTTTTCACTTTATTCCCTTCGGAGCTCGAGTGTCGCTGATAAAACGTCTCGTAAAATTTGTATTATTTTTACCTTGTTGTGTACCTAAGGTTATGTTCTAACAAAGATAATAAACTTAATCTGATATGAGCTCAGAATTTTCACAAAATTTATTCGCCATGTGTTAGATTTAGATACAAAAAAACGCAAAATATCTCAAACTTTAAATTTATGAAAAATTTATTTTTAGGTTTTATTAATATTTGGATAAAAATGTCAGTTGGTTTAGAAGAGAACTCTAGCTCGACGCTGATGAAATTTCAGAAGATTCACTTGGAAATTACATTTTAGAATTTCACTTTTGTAGATCAAATTCCTACAGCTATTTTACGTTTTCAAAGTGAACCAGAACATTTAAATATGCAGAGGATTTTACTACAAAAGCTTTGTGATTCTAAGAAATTTAGTCGATTTATGAAAAATTTAAAATTCAATTTATAAGAAATTAAATTATAAAAAAATATATTCTGCTGATTCAGCTCAATGTAGTGACAGATTTTTTAAGACTTTTAAATTTATAGTAAAAATGCTTCCTATGTTCAGAGAAAGACTTTCAAAATCGCAACTAAAAAACTCGACAATTCAAGTTTTGTGGCATTGCCATTATAAATATTTCTAGACAAATAAATTAGAGTTTAGTTCAACTAAACAAAACTTATCAGAAAATCCAATTTGAACGTCAATTTCATTTTGAACATTTATGAATATTAATAGATTTAATATTGTTTGGAATTTTTCAGTTAGATTGGAACTTTCGACATTTTTGACATCAATTCTATCAAGATAATTTCCCTAGAGCAATGCAATGCTTTAAAATACAACAGAAAAAACCATTAAACAAAGCTTCTCACTTGACGTGGCATCAGACTATAATACATTTTCAAAACAATAGGACATTTCATGGTGAAGAGCTTTTGTTTTATTCACGTATGACGTGATATGAAGCTTTATAACCTTTAGATTTTATTAATCAATTTAAATTCCGTTGATTAATTTTATGGGCAACCAAAGCAAGTTTATTAAATAATTCCTGACATTACTGAATGAAATTTCAATATTTGTGTTTAAATTTGCTCCGAGATTGTAGGCCTATGATGAGTAATCCAATCTTTGTCCTTTTCTGTGGACCAATTGTAAATGTGTTAGAGTTAAATATATTAAAGAATGTAATGAAAGCCACTCTTGCTGGCTTCCAGATCTCACTTTTTTTAAAATTTTGATGACTGCATTATAACTAGGTTTAAATTTCCTGGAACGTCAGCAGCAGAGTGACTTTTTCTCTGAAGAATGTTAGGTCAATTCATGTAAATTGTATGTGAAGTAGGCACTTATTATTAGCTTTTTTGAATGCTATTGATAAAACTATTTAACTTGTTTTGAGAATCGCATGAAAGAATAAAACTGCAGTTGCATTTGAGTGTTTTTATTTGTATTTTTCTAATGTAGATTGTCAGTCAAAATAAATGGACTATTTTTAAGTTTTCCTTATTCTTGTTTTTATTCTTTTCAATCTCAAATTTCTGGAATTTATCAATACAAATTAATGAAAAAAACAAACGCAGCAACAAGCGCATGGAATGAGTTTATTACTTCTTATTTTTTAGTCAGGTGACATTCGTTTCTATGGCATTAGTTTGCGCTTTTGCACCTCTTGGCGCTTTTACGTGCCCACATACTTCTGAAAAAACAGCGACAAATGAAAAAACTATTGATAAAATCAATGATTCTCTTTTTGAAGATACTCAACTTTATCCTCGGTTCTTGAGTTACCTCGCTGGATTTTATATATAGTTCATGAGCAACGTTCTCTTTTTGTATTTTTTACTTCAGTCAGTAGTTTTGAGAATCAATGTATTCAAACTAAAGGAGCGTAATTGATATAAAAATATAAAAAAGCAAAAATTAATAAAGATTCACTGTATTATTAAAGTATATTTTTTTCGAAAATCCCAGATGAATACCAAACGAAGTTTACACGTCTCGAATTTTATTGAATAAAGCGTTCAACTCTCGCAAAATAAATTGGAAGCTTTCAAGACGAAATCTGTTTCATTTAACGTAAATTACATTATAAGCTACAAAACATCATAATTCTAGAAATATCTTTATGAATTTAATTGGTTTGTATAACGATCGTAAATAATACGAGCCATAGCACAATCTTCAACTGCCATCCCTGAAAAAGATTGAATAAGTCGAAAAAAGAAAATTGGAAATAGTTGCGTAGTTGAAAAATAAACTAATGCATGCAATTTATCTTACTGGAAATAAGTATTTATTACCTAGACTTTGAAAGACTGTAACTTTATTAGATGGGGGAGGAGACGAGTCTCCAGCTATTAGACTTCCAATTTCTCCCTTAAATTTAATACCTAATTTTGTCAAACCACCTAATTCGGTTTCAGCGCCAGCCCAATGGTCCACATACACGTGAGAAGATAGATAAATTGATTCAGATAACTCGCTATGATGACTGATACCAACCCCGACAGCTGAAATTGATAACTTGTATTGTATTGCCTTGATTCATTCAGAAGTAGGGCATCTGAATTTACTTTCAAGTATATATTTACCATTAATGTGGACTCCTTGTTTGAGCCATTCTGCTTGCACAACTGGAGTAGGAGAAAATGTCGCCGTTACAATAACATCAGCATCTTCAACACATTTTTCATTGGACTCAAAACATTTAAATTTTGTAGTGTTGTAACTTTTATTCAAATTATTAACTAATTGCAACGCTTTTGTTTTGTTGTGGTTCCAAATGCGAATCTGTTAATAACAAAATTTTAGAAATAAATTAAACAATAATACGAATTTGCCTCTTTAAACTCAAAAAGATGATGGAAAGCCATTGCGTGACTTTCCCCTTGAGCGCCAGCACCTAGTATAGCTAGAATCACTAATTTTTTTGAATTCTTGAGATATTTAGTAGCTACTGCTGAAGCAGCAGCTGTTCGCCATTTAGTTATTTCTGTAGCAGCTATAATCTAAATAAACTGTATTTACTATAAAAAAATGTCTGTATTTTACCGCTTTTAAAACTCCAGTTTCTTCGTCGAAATACAAAATGTGTGCATTTATAGGAGGCAAAGGAATTGGTAAATTGCGGTTACTCGAAGCAATTGTAACTAATTTGCATCCTAAAGCTCCAAATTTGCAATCATTTAAATGTCCTGGCATTGTTAGTAACGAAGTTTCTGAGTTTAAACATGTTGTGTAAGTTCGTGGTTTTTGGATTGCGCGCTTCATTGATACACTTTCCATTGCCACTTTCATTGCTTGATAAGTTGTATTCCAATCAAGTAGTTTAACAACTGTTTCTTCACTGATAAATATCGGTTCATTCATTTTGAATCACAAAATATTTTTGACTCTGAAAATTTGATTGTAAATATGCAAAATTTTTGGGCAGAGAGTTGTGTATGTAAAACGTACAACTATTTATTTTAGATAACACTAAACGAGCGTTGAACTTCATCTACACATCACATGTTTACGATGTAATCTACTGTTTTGATGAAAGTTTGAAGATAATTTAGGATTAACATAATGTTACCAACTGTGGTGGGATTAACAGCACATTTTCATTATTCTTTTTAATCACTTTAGTTATGTCTTCCGCAGAATCAAAAATGATTTTTTGTTGGATCTTTTGGATGTTAATTGATCATTATTAAATTAAAACAAGTTTGTTTCATAATAACCCATATCTTATTGATTTTTTATGTAAAACCATATAGTTGCTGCTATAGTATAGATGTATTTTTTCCTTATAACGTTTCTTTCAAATCGACTTTTAAAATGTTTTTGCTATCTGACTCAAATTCGATCTGATTTGTTGACGTAAAATCTTTACTTTTTGTTTTTTCCTGCTTTAACTATAAATTGTAAGAAGTACTAAGCTCCCTGCAACATCCGACTTTCTGTAATTTAAAGTTTTTTCTTTCTTTAAAAAATGATCTCTTTGTACCTGATTCTCTATAAAGCCAGATGTGTTCAGTGTCAGCACATTGGCTGGTAACCCTCTTGAGGGTCTCTAGCTACACTTTCTAATCTATTCTTATACTAAATTTTATTGAAGAAAATCAAACTAAAACTAGTATTATTTTATTGAAAAAAAATGTATAATTAAAATTAAATCTTAATCATCTATCATCTACGTTTTTTTTCTTGAGGAATAAAATGGACTTTGAAACACTTTGCAATTACCTGACAAATAACGTAAAGCAAGACGAGCTTATCAAGTAAAATACCGACAGTAAAATTTAGATTTGGGAAATTCACGTTCATTCTGGATTAGAAGATTCACTCGACTGAATTTTAAGCAGAAAATCTAACAAATGAATGGAGAAGAGGTTGAATTTATTTTATTGATTGTGAAATTTTATCAAAAAATTATGTGAGAAGACGATTTTTCACGATACGGAACCAGCACTAGCAATTACTCGAAGTAGAAAGAAGAAGAAATTGTAAACTTTAAAATTGGAAATGAAATACAGTCGGAGATCTAATAATAGCAAGTTTGCTCTAAGACTAAGAAAACAATAACAGTTTTTGCTTCAAGACACGAACTAATTTAACTTGAAACTGATCGACGACAGTTTTATCCCAGATTTATTTTCCCACAGTTTGGACAAAAATAACTTAAAAGCTTCTTCACCGATTTATCAGAAATATAGAACTAAGAAGTTAAACATGAAACAGTGGCGTGTTATGGACAAATTTAAGAATCTAGGAAATTGAAACTCTTAGAAATTAAGGCAGTTGCAAATCATAATGTAAATAATGAGTACAAATTTAATTCGTTATTTTTTTACTTGAAGGAAACATTTAATGGTAGACATAAGAAAACGAACAATTCTGCAATTTGATTTATAACTGTTCTAAGATTGATGCGCCACAGTGTAAAACATAAAAAGTGTCTTTAACTTTTAAATTAACAATAAACAATGAGGACTGAGTAGCTTTTGTAAAAAATTATTTTTTTTTACAAAAAAATGTCAGCTAGGGTCAAGTCGACGAATAACTCTAAAAAACCAACATGTGTTTGTGGATGGAAACGCCGATCATTTTTCCTACAAAAACTTTGCTCTTTGTCTGGTTTTTTGTTTGCACGCGAATTGTGATTTTTGTTCGCGAACTGTTGCCAATTGACAGTGTGCATTTTATTATATTTGGTGTTAAACTAGCATAAAACATTTCTACAGTAAGATTTTTTTTGTTCTTCGTGTAAAACAAATTTTATTTTTCAATGAGCATTGAAAATTAAGATTTATAGCGCATTGAAAAATAAAATTTATAATATTGAAAATTTGTTTTCTAAAAGATTGAAACATCTAACTGTAAAATACAATGCCAGACAGATTAGGTATATTACAAGCGTAGTCATTCCGACTTGCGACATGGTAATCAAAGTGGACAGAACATCAGTTCCGAAAAACTATAAAATCCAATGTATCATTTAAGCTACTCTTACCAGAGGACTCACATTCGAAGATGCTCATTAGAAACCAGACTGACCAAGCAGTTCTGGTTAATCCATCAGCATTTATAAAAGGATCAAATGTACATTTTTCCCGGCTCTCAAAGAATCCGGTCAGTTATCAACAATTTTTCATGCTATCAAAACCAAATGATTAAGTTTTATATTTATCCAATTCAGGTGTTGTCCTCTGAAATTTTCAAGATGTTTAAAATGTTAGGTTTTACTGAAGAGCTCTATCGTCGAATGTAATTTAGATCTTAAGATAGCGATGATTCATTAATCATCGACAATGCGTTTTAATCTACCTAGAGTAACTAGAGCAGTCTCTAGGTGTCTTATAAGGGTGGTTGAACTGTTATGTTATGTGTTGCTTGTTAACTGATAACGTTAATGAGCTACGTTGCATAATGCAACATGCAATAGATTTTATTTTCCATCCACTATTGGCCAGAACTTGATATTCGATCTGTACCATTAACTGCTTTTATTAGGCGTTATATAATTACCTATATTTTTTCTCTCAAAATAAACAACAAAAACTAACATCGTTTAGACTTTTCATAAATGCTTATAGGTATTAGCTAAGTAACTGATTTTTATAAGTTAAAACTGTTTTGTATATTTGTTGAGCTAACGATTAAACCAATTTGTTGTTTAAAAATTTTTAATTGTTTATGCTATATGAATGATTTTTTCTACTATAAATAGGTAATAATTAAAACGTGTATTTTGGGTTGCCTCTCCTATAAAACTATTTTGTTGGTACTCATTAATGTCATTTTAATACAAAGATAACTATGGGTAACTGTAAACGCGTGCGCATTGTTGTCCCGCCAATATTGTTCATTCTTTATTTTAGGATAGAATTTATGCGTTAGTTATGTTGTTATTTATTATATTTAGATGATAGGTAAAATTTATACTTTAGATTTTTTGTTAAAAATGTGTATTAATTGAGTCGTTATTCTAAAAAGTCAAAAATTGAAAAAAACAAGAAAATGGCTCTGGTTGTAAGTATATACTCTTATTTTGAATATATCTGTCTGACAGAGAACTGCGAATGGATTTTGAATATTTTGTCATGCTTTTATTGACACAAAATATTTTAATTTCCAATATTTTCGTATTGACGTTGTGTTTACATTGACATTTAAAAACCTAACCTAAAACTGTTTAATCTGATTATTATCAATTAATGTATATTATCTTAATTGTAAACGATTGTTTTGCTTTAATATGGGATCTAGAATAGTGAAGTAATATTTATCTATAATTAATGATGACTGTCATTATTTGTTTTTGAAGATGGGAAGAAAGAGGAAGCCCCTTTCTCAAATCTCTCAAACAAGCGATGATTCCCTCTCTTCTAAAAAGAAACGTTCAAGTGAGCCTCTTCAGGTAATACTTATTGCGATATTTTGATTTTTTTTTTAATAAATTTGTTCCTAGAAACGTGCTGGCACAGTTTTACATATGACTTTGAAAAACTTTATGTGCCATTCTCTTCTTGAAGTTGATTTAAGCGAAAATATAAATATTATTATTGGACGTAATGGAAGTGGCAAAAGTGCTATTTTAACTGCTTTGATTGTGGGACTTGGCGGCAAAGCTAGTTTAACTAATAGAGGAAACAATGTTAGAAGTTTTGTCAAAGCTGGAAAAAATTCAGGAAGTGTAGAAATTCAGCTTTATAATGCAGGCCCAATGGCGTATCGACCTAATATTTATGGAAATAGAATCACAATTTGTAGAAATTTTACTGCAACCGGAAGTAGTAGTTATAAAATAAAAAGTGAAAATGGTACTTTTACTTCTAAATTTGTTACAATCAATAAATTTTTTCTTATTTTAGGCGAAGTAGTAGCAACTCAACTTAGAGAAATTTTAAATATAACGACATGCCTTAACATCCAAGTTGATAATCCTATTTGTATTTTAAACCAAGACACTTCCCGTAATTTTTTAAGTAGCAGTGATCCTAAAAACAAATTTGCTTTATTTATGAAAGCAACAAGGTTAGAAACATTAGCTGATGATTATAAGAAAACCAATTTGAACAAAAAAGAAGTAGCTCGTATTCTAGCAGAGAAACAAAAAAATTTTGAAAAATTACAAGATGAATTGAATTTCATCAAAAAAAAAATTGATAATCACCGATCCGCAGACAGCATACGTGATAAAATTAAATTAAATCAAGTTGAATTACTCTGGGCTAAAGTTAGAGACGCTGAAGAAGAATTAGAAAAAATGCAAGAAAAAATTGGCGGATTGGAGCGAAAACATGAAAATGTTTTAAGTGAATGTGCGAATAAAGCATCTTTAGTTGAAACTATTAGGAAAAATATTGCGTAAGTAATTGTTAATTTTTTATTTTTCCAATGAAAAAAAATTATAGAGCGTTCAACCAACAAATGAGTGAATTGAAAGAGACTTACCAAATCCAATTGAGGCCACAAATGGATGTGAAGAAAGTTTCAGAGGAACTTAAGATCAAATACAATGAGAAAAAAACACAGAAACAATTGCTTGTCTCTGCCATTGAGTCAAAAACGCGTGATGTGGATATTTTAGTCCAAGAAATCGAAAATGTCAATGAAAAGTAATCATTCAAATTTAATAATTTCCTGTTTTTTAATTTTTTTTTTCAGCATGACAAAAGTTGAACAAGAAAAAGTAGAGCGTTTGCGTACTTTGAATAATTTGAATGAGAAAATCAAAGGAATGGATGATCATTTAGAAACTTGTCGAAACGACTTATTCCAAATTTCCAACGACACAGCACGAAAAAATGAAGAAAAGCAACAACTTAGAAGAGAAATCTCTAATCTAGATCATCAAATGAGTAATTTTTTGTGTTTTTAATAATTTTGATATTTGGGTAATTCAAATTTTGAAAAATTGGCAGTCATGAAATGTTTGTTTCAATAATTTGTATATTGTATAATCTTAGCTTACAAAACATGCTTTTTTTTATTTCATCATTATAACACTGGAAAATCTGATTACCTTGTTTATTCACTTCTAGATACTGAGAGGAATAGTTTGAATGCGCTTAAACGTGAATCTGGCAACAATTTGTTACTTTATGGACAAGACATGCCTAAAGTGAAGCAGTTAATTGAGCAAAATAAACATAAATTCAAGCATGTTCCAAGAGGTCCATTAGGTTCTTATATTAAACTAAAAGACAGAAAATGGGCGATTGCTATTGAAAGTTTTCTCGGTCAGGGATTACTAGGAGCATTCATGGTTGATAATGCAAGCGATAATCAATTATTGCTTAAAATTCTTAACCAAGTGTGTAGTGATAGAAAACCGATGATAATAACTTCAAAGTTTTTTTATCAAGTATTTAAATAATTATTTTAGACTTTAACATAAAAAATAAAATTGTTTTAGAAACATAACGTTCAGCCAAATTTGGTTGAGGCTCCGTCCGATTGTATGGGCTTTTACGATGCTCTTGAAATCGAAGATCCAATTGTATCAAATTGTATAGTTGATCAAGCTGGTATTGAAGGAGTATTACTAATTCCAAGCAATGAACGAGCTGTTCAGCTTCTTTCAGAAGCAAGAAATGTACCTCATAATTGCCGACAAGGTGTTACAATCGGTGGTGAAAAATATTATCCTGATCCTAATTACAAAACTTATGGATCGAATTATAAAAGAGTGCGGTTTCTACAAGTTGATACCAAAGATCACATAATGTAACTATTTTTTTGATTTTTATTTTATTTCAATCATAAAATTGGTTTTTGCAGACAGTTGACTAACAGTATTATTGAATTGTCCAAACGAAAAGAAAATTTAGAACAACAGCTAGGTACTTTAAATCAAAGTATACAAGAACAAGAGGACAAAAAAAGACAATTGGAAGATAAAATAAGAAATTTGAATTCGGCTAAGTCGCGCGTTAGGAAAGAATTGGAGAATTTGAAAGCGACAGTAGAGCCTGAAGTTGCCAATGTCGAATTTTTGGTAAAAATTATTAATAATAAAACAAAATTTTCACTGATTATATCTATTTAGGAAACAGAACTAACTGAAACTCGAAATAGTCTGCAAGAGAAAAAAGTGCAAATATGTAAAGTTGATGATGAATTGAAAGACATTAAAGCAAGATTACAAGAAAATGAGGACAAATTACGAAAATTGAAAGAGTCAAATTCTAGTTTAGAAGAACGAATGGAAGCTTTAAATGTATTTTTGAATTATTTGATTGAATGTCATATTATATGAGTTTTTTCAGCAACAAATTCGTGAAGAAACCAATCGTCAGAAGGAAATTTTAACTAGTTGTGAGTTTGATCAAAGAAAAGTGAAAGAGTGTGAGGCTAGACTAAATGAAGCACGGTCGAATTTAGTGATTAAGCAGACCATCACCGAGAAGGCTTTGGATGAAGCTAGTAACGTAGGGGAGAGAGTAGAAACATGCAGGTATTAATTACCTTTTTTTTTCGTTAAATTTTCAAAGCATTGATTTTTTTGATAATATGGAATTTTATATTTTGTAGGAAAGTGCCTGACATAATATCAGAACTGAACCAGTTCGAAAAATCGTTACGGAAAATTGAGATCTTGTCAGAAAATGTTGACGAATTATTAACAAAATATGGCGATTTACAAAAGAAACACAGACAAGTATCAGATCTTTTAACTTGTTTGAATGAAGATCTCAATGAATTGAATTTTGCCATAGAAAAAAGAAGTAGACATTATAAATTGACTGAAAATTATTTTGTGACGTTTATTAAGCATTCATTCAAGAAAATAATGGAAGTGCGCCAATTTCAAGTAATTTGTTTTTGTTATAAATTATGGAAATTTTCAACTAAACTTTATAGGGAACAATTGAGATTAATATGCATGATAAAAAATTGGAGTTGATTGTGATACCGCAACAAGGTTCTCAGGGATTGACAACAACTTCGAATTTATCTGGAGGAGAAAGATCTTTTTCTACAGTTGCTTTTCTTTATTCATTGTGGCAGTGTATGGATTTTCCTTTTTATTTCCTTGATGAATTTGATGTTTATATGGTTTGTTGAAAAATCTAATTTCGAAATAATATTTTACAATATTTTAGGATAAGTTGAACAGATCCAAAGTATTTGATATTTTACTTCACCATGCAGAAACCCATCCTGAATTACAGTTTGTTTTTTTAACACCTCAAGATGTCTCTTTTATTGAAAGAAATGTATCAATTTTGAAGCTGCAAGATCCTGAAAGAAACGCTTAATGTTCAACGCTTCTAGTTCTAGTTAAATATACCATTGATATTTTTATAAATTACAATTTTTCATAAAAAAATATATTTTTTTTTCTATACAAGTTAATACAATTATTATGCGTTTAGGTACAAATAATAGTTGAGCTAGGAACTTTGGTAGGATTACAAAAATCAGCTACTTTGTCGTTCATTATCTCTGAAAGTTCTACAGTCATGGTATAATCTCCTTTCATTATTAAATTTGTACTGAAATACTTTTCCTTGGCAATAAAAACAAGAGGCATACGGTTTATGTTGCACCATTTCTCCATCAAAATGTAGCTTCAAGGCTCTAACTGTTGGTGCAATGAATAAATTACATTCTTCACAATAAAAATTATGCTTAATTTGGTATTGTCTAAGTACTTCCGCATCTTGAGTTTCCATAAACCTTGGGTGGATAGCATCCAGTTCTGTGTTAGTTTCATTTTTCAAAAATTCTTCAGTTATTTCTTTATTTTCCATAAAGATTGAGCACAACTGCGCAATATTATTTATCTATTTATACGATCAAAGTAGAATGTAATATCGATTACGGTAAGCGCATCATATTTATGAAAAAACTAATTGGAATGTAAACAAAATTTTAGGTTAGAAAGTGTATAGTTGGCAACACTGGTATGTCAATAACAAAAGAAATTAATGTTAAAAGCACTCATTACTTTCCGTTTATGCCACTTTTGAAGCATTAGTAATTGTAAAAAATAAAGTTGTTAATGCCAACTTTTAAAAAAATATACCCTAAACAAATATGAATATAGAATTTTTTCAAATTTTAATCTCTTTTGGCTTTTCACGTATTGATTAAATGTGAGTCATTAGATTATGGAAGCTTAAAATAAATTTCCTCCTGATCCAAACTGATACCTTTTGAAATTTTAGCTTTAAAACAGTCTCCTTCCTTTGATAATAAAATTCTATTATTGATAAAATGATAAAAACTATCACCAAAGCAAGCTGTATGATATGATTGTCCTTCACTTATTCTAGTTGTCAAATCATTAGTGATAACAATCTGAAAAATATATAATTAAGTCAGAAAAAAAAATCTCATCCTTACTGTAAATTTATAAAAATTAGCTAAACTTCTAAGCTCTTGAAATATTCTACATATTAAACTAGTTCTTTCTAAAGATCCTTGCTGTTTAAGAGGCCATGCAATGTTATCAATTATTAAAATTCTCATCTGTAATATAAATTTTCAATATTAAACTCAAATTTAGGCAATTTTAGTATACATTTTTCGATTCACGTAACCATCCATCTAAAAAATGAACACTTGCTAGAAATTCTAACGGATTGGAAGCTTCAATGCATAGAATATTTTCCAAAATTGCGTCATAATCGCTGTTGAATTTCACTGATATTTCTTTGAGTCTTTCGTTGCTTAAATTTTTATTAGTATGGATGAATACAACTTGTCCTTTGGAACCAGCTCCAGCAGCCAAATATAAACAAATCTGAGTTCTTCCACTGCCTGGATAACCACAAAACTCTGTTATACAACCTGGTAACAAAAGACTTCCCAAAATAGAATCTAATTCCAGGATTGATGTCCAAACATATTGAAAATTTGTTTCTCTTTCAATTAAATCAAAAGCGGTTTGTGGTTTTGGGAATTTACAAACCGACGACCAATCTGGTAATCCAACTTTTTTGTTTAAAACATGCAGATTATTTTTGACATCATTGCAATAATAAAATCCAGCATTTTCTAGTTTAGTGATAACATCTACTGATAAATTTAGCGTAGACACTTGTTGATTCATTATAAAGAAAAAACAATAACATCAAGTTTCAAATTTTTTAGGTTATGTTAGTTGCCAATTTATAGATTTATACTGTCAACAAATTAAAAAGCGGTAAATTCAAAAAATCATCAAAATTTTATTTACAAATAGTAATACATGTTTTCATTTTTCAATCTAATTCATTGACTACTGCAGGTTCTTCACAAGCGTCATATTTAACCAAATACAAAGATTTCTTTTCTTCATATGATTGTGATTTCAAATAGCATGAAAATTCGCATTTATTTCCGTAAGTTTTGCCATTCGAAGCACATACAGGTGCATAAATTCTTGGACAAACACACGGAACTTCTTCTTCTATTTGCACACATTCCACAAACTTTGATAAAACTAAGAATAGAACGAGGAAAAGTACTGTCGTTTTCATTGCAACAATGCTATTCTTTTATATGTTCAGAATAAATGGATTTCTATTCCACAAACAGGTTTTATTATCACAGATTTATCACTAAAGTATCTGATTCTTATATTATCGACTCTATCATAAATTCTCACAAGGTGTAATAATGTTTTACTTATCTCTACTTGTGTATCTTAGAATATAGCCATCATTAAGGTAAACACTTGGTATGTTTACTTTATATTAATTATTAAAACAGGTGAGTGTATTTTAGATGATTACAGAAATTTTATTCTGGGACTACGTTGTGACAAATCATCGATTCAGTAAATATCGGAATTTTTTTGGGGGATTTTTTTTGTCATTTAAAAAACCCAGAATTTTTCGAGTGCAATTCCGCGAATAAAGATTCAAGTTATATTGTTTATAAACATGAAAACTTTTTGAGAAACTCAACATAACTGCAGTATTAGAATAAATAATGCGAAAATAAAGTCTACCGCGTGATTCTAATTAAAAATCAGTACTTAACTGATTAATTCAAAGCAGGAAAGTATTAGTTAACACACTAGACTGAGTAAAGATTAACTATATTTAATTCTGTGCTGAAGTAAGGCGATGAGGAGAGGACTATAACAATCCATAATCCATAGCAAATCAATGTTTCCAACGTTTTAAGTTGAAAATTGATTCTAAGATGATGACAAAAAATATAAACTAAAAGTATCTGGCACAGACTTTGATGGACTGCAGTTTCATCGATTGGAAATTGTGAATGATGAATCTGTCTTAACTTTAATCAATATATCTCTATTACCGCATTTTAGAATCAATAAAATTTCATTAATCTAAGTATAGACATAATTGTTTTATACTTTAGAAAATGGAATCCTGAATAATGATTATTATGCATAAATACTCAAAAACGATAGTCACACTACTAATAATTAATAAAATACACTTTATTGAATGACGATGTATAATGTTAGTGTGTTTTCCCACGATACAATCAAGAATTCTTAGTAAATACAAATTTTGTAAGAAACGATCCCATTTGCATTTTAAAGAAAAACTTAGAACCAATGTTGATTAAATTTTATATCGTAACTTTTCACTTCCAGTAACTCTAAGATTAGAATTTTAAACGACACTTTTTGCCATGTGCATGTACCTTCTTTGCAGGAGCTGGAACTCTGCTCACTTTTTAAAAAAAAAGCGAGTGTTTGCAATCAATGGTCAAAATCATTCACATTTTAGAATTTAGAAATGGAAAAAGCGTGTTAAGACAGGCACTAGTGTTATTTTAAGCCGGCCTCAGACGCACAATCATGTTTGAAATTGTGTAACAACAATCACGCCTCCGCATGTTAGCTTATGTATGTGAATGAAACTTATTTGCCTAAACAATTTCAGTTAGAACGTCTGGAGGCAAGATTTCTTCAACGTTTACAACCACAAGTTGAACATAACAAATTGTCTATTCACACATTCTAACAATTTTTTTTTAATGTTATTAAAAACGATTTGTGTTTACTTATCGTTGTGTTTGAAAGCATAACAAATTGGATGTGAAATTACTTATATGCATACATACTATTAAAGTCGGCTCAATATGCAAAAATTTTTGATTAAAAGTTTTAGTTGAAATTTGATATAAGAATCAGTTTTTGCTCTGAATTAGATGAAAATGGACAACAACAAACGTGATAAAACGGCGTTCGTTTGTTGACAAATTTAACATTTCTTACAGGGAATGGCTGGAAATGGTATTCTAGGCTGAATTTGGGAAAATTTTATTTGAAAAAGCTATTTCTAATGCAATTGCATGTGTGCCAAATTTGAAAAACCTAGCGTAAAGTTGATATTTTAAGCATTTTTGATCAATATTCTTTTTTTACAAATTCAAAGTTCATCCATCATAAATTAATTTATTTTTAGAATATGCAACGTTTCAAGCCTTTATTATAATAAATATATTTTTTTTGTATTTAATAATTTTAGAAATTTAAATCTTGTTATAGAAAAAATTGATATGAGCGTGGCAAAGTTCCAATAATTTTAACACTCTCTAGAAAAAGTTCATAAAATTAATAAACTGTTTTATCGTGAATAAAATTTGTCTTTATTCACTTATACCATAAATAGTTATTTTTCCAGCATGGTAAACTTTGATATTGTGAGAAAAAAGTTATTTACCTAAAACGTCAACTTTTCTCTAGGTTCTCCAAATTGCATGTGTGCTGAAAATTGCAAAATAAACAACTTTTTCAAATAAAATTTTCTGAAATTTTGCTTAGAAATTTTCAGTTGTTTTCTGTAAGAAATGTTAAATTTGGCGATAAACGAAGGCCGCCTTATCACGTTTGTTGTTGTTATTTTTCATCTAAATTGAATCAAAAGCTGATCCCTATATCAATTTTTAACTTAACCTAATAATAAAAAATTTTCCCATATGGAAACGACTTTAATGGTGACATTGTATAAGAATTTTAACAGATGGTAAGTATAAAACAATCAGGGGGGAATTTGAAATTGTAGGTAGAAAATTGATTTCTGTAAATTAGTATTTTTACTGAAATTGTTAAGAAGAAGTATTGGCAACTTTTATGTTTATCTATTCTATTAAGTTCTATCATTTCCATAATCATCGTTATGTTTATGTTTTGCTTAGACTAATTAGGAGGTATAACAAGAAATTAAATTGGCAACAAGACATACAACAAAAACGTTTGTCCTGAGCGCTTGTTTGCAAACTACAATCCTCCTCCACAATTTACTACTATGAATTACTGTATTATTGGCAACAATGAACATTTTGGGTTTCAGTTTCAGAATCTGAGAGCGGATAATAGTAGATATTTTTATCAAACACCTACCTTTTATCCTTTAGCGACGACAAATCCTGGCTCTTATTCACTCCGAAGACACTAACACTACACTTAATACTTAAACACCAACATTTCAGGATCACATCTAACAAATGACTAATTAAGACAAAGAACTGCAGCATTTATATCTAAATTTTTTGTCATTTTTTTATTTCAACAAAGAATGAATCGTTCGTTGTTGAAGATAATTTTTTTTCTGTTATTCAATCGAACAATAAATTAATAACGCCATTGTTATCACATTTCTTAAAAATTTATTCAATTCAAACTGTTTAATCTTCAAACTAAAAAAATATTTTCAAAAATAAATTATTTGTATTTATTTCTTATTTTCGATCTTAATTAAAGTGGAAACTATCAACAGTCACTTCTTCGGAATTATTCACAGTTGCGGTCGTATTAAAAATGCTTTAATTACTATTTTCTGTTTTTAAAATCTGATTTAATATGTGAGTAAAGCGGAGACGGATATTAATTTAATAATTTAATTTAGGATTGATCTCTCAGAACTGCTTCTTTAAAAAGTCAAAAATCAATTCTTACTTTCTCCTATTTTATCAAAAATACTCAACCGCTATTGCTAACACATTCCGGGCATTGCCTTTCCGTCTTTAAGAACATCATTACTACTCCCATTCCGACGATTATTATCAGAAATAAGAAATAAGATCCTGGAAGACACAGCCGCAAAAACTTGGCCATTGATTATAATCACAGTCATTGAATTTTCTTCGTCTGGTGTTATATACATTCAAACAATGCTGATTGCTTCAATGGTATTTCTAATTTTCCAGGATAAACCCGAACAATTTTGGGAAATCCCAGTCAGCTTCATATTATATTCTGAATGATTAGTCAAACTAGTAGCTAGAGTTTGACATAAACTTAAAAGATCAACAGTTGAAGAAAATAAGAGTTGAGCTTGTTATTATCACATTGTCGATGAAAAAAGAGATCACTAATCACGATTATGAAATAAATCACAGTATACTAAAGTCAGAAGTCTAATTTTCGTAATGATAAAAAGTTTCACTTTAAAATTTTTCTAAAGAAATTGAGTATGGATGCCAGAGATTATTTATTTTTTCTTATATAACATACAGGGTGATTCATTAATAATGGTATATGTAGTTTAAGGGGTGATAACTCAACTCAAAAAAAATGTAAGCTAAATATGCTCTCTCCAAATGTGAGTTTCTTATCGACTGACAGGGTATTAAAGTTGAATTTTTTCTTTTAATTTTTGCTCATATTTTGAGAATTATTTAGTTAATTTGCTCAAAAAATAGCAGTTTTGCGGATTTTGATGCAAAAATTGAGAATTTCACACTCAAAATTTTTTACAGCATAGTGGGCGCTAGTTACATTTACTCAGCTACACTAAAAGTCCGGAATCTTTTTTGTTTTTTTGATTATTGTTTTTGTTTTTCAGTATTATGAAACTTTGTTTAATTCTCAATAAAATAGGTATACTTGTCAAATACTAAAATATACTAAAAAACCATGACAGTGAATCTACCGATACATAACATCAGTTTGACCAACAATGGTCGTAATAGGCTTAGATATTATAAATTACTGAAACTCACAACGCTAATTTGTTTCGTTTGTTGTGTGAAATCACCAAGACAAAACTGATTAAATGCATTGCAACAAAAAGTTTCCTTTCATTTGGATTAAAACGGCTAATTTTCTCAGTTTTGGATTATTTGGTACTGATACTCAAAAACAATCAAAATTTGGCTTAAACTGTACAAAATCGTAATAAAGCTGAATATTTATCAAATTGGTTTTCTTAATTTTAGTTCCAAGCTTACTACGATCAAAAATATTTTTTGTTAGATTGGATGTGATTTATTTCTAAAACGGTCAAGTTTTTCGATTTCAGATAAGTATAGCTTTGTTCTCTATTCCGATTACTACAGAAATAGGAAAATTTGAAAATAAAACAGATACGACACAATTTTTGTATCAAAATATACGCAATTAGCACTCTATTCCATAATTTGAAATTATTGAAAAAATTATGTTTCTTGCATCATAAAACCTACATGTGCAAATTTTCATCTTTAATCATTCAATATTTTTGATATATATGTTGTTTTTGATCGTATTTTTTTTAAGATCTGTCACATGTTAAGATATGTACTATTATTAATAACTCACCATGTATATCTGTTCTAAGACGTTTTATTTTATTTTTTGACATTAATTTTAGAAACTTCTAAATACTTTTATAAATCTTTGCATATTTTTTAACATACTTAGGGACGACTACTAAAATTTGAAATACGTTGTAGTTTTGCATCAAATATTTAATAAAACAGTTTTCTTTTTCTAAAGTGCAATGAAACTTGATTAAACTCCTATAATAGTAATTTTTGAACTCACTATCTTCAAACTGACATTTCGCGAATGCAACAGTCAACTGCGAACCTAGAATTCGCACACACGTGCGCGAATTTTTGCAAAAAACATTGGCTTTTCTAGCTATTCCAGAAATAATTTGAGTTAATAATAATAATAAAATCTAGTTTACAAATTGCCATTTTACCAATTCAAGTGTCGCAAGTACTGAAAGAATAACTGAAATCCGTTTTTAAAAACCTTTTTTGATAACTGTTAAATAAAAAACTGTCAGTTAACTTACTTGATATTTTCAAAACTTTTGCACGCGCTAAGTGTTTACTAATAACGCAAAGCAAAATTTTAAATAAAACAGAAATAGATGTTCCTTTCAAAAAATATAATTCGAACCTCGATATGCGAAGACGTTACTACACTAGGTTCGAAAATTACTATTTCAAAACTAGTGTGAAAAGACATTCTTTGCGCGTGAGCGTATTGTTTGAAGCACAAGCGAGAAATGAGGGAGTGCTGGTAGAGCTTTTTTTTGGTACCTTTAATTGAATGTAATGCTAAGGTCGGACTTTTCAGGGGCGCGTGTCACAGGAAACCAAGAAGAGTTTAGTAATCATTAAAATTTATTTTCTCAAAAAATAAAATAATAAAAAAAAGATAATCCGAAAAAAACATTTAAAAAATGAAAAATATTAAAATATTAGTTCTTACATTATAATCTTAGTAATTCTTGCGGGCGAGAAGGTGGCACTTCATTTCACTATTCACTCGGTTCACTGACTTATTCCTCCCATGTCTTCAACCCATCGTCCGTTTTTGAACGTTCAATAAAAATCTCCTCAATTGTTACAAATGTATGGCATCATTATGTGATCGGATTTTTGCTGAACGTTCATTCGGCGGATGATAGTGTTAAGTTTTAACATAGCAAGGAATAAGTCAATGAACTTAATTATATAAATGTGACAATATGCGCAAATCCGTCGAATGCGTCTTCACATATCGAGATTTGAAAAATATTTTTTAAAACAAACATATTTTCTATTAAAAAACTTACGTTACGTTAATAGTAAACAGTTGGCGCTTACAAAAATTAAAAAAATATTAAATAAGTCAACTGATAGTTTTTCATTTGACAGTTGTCAAGGAAGGTTTTTTAATACGAATTTCCTTTTATTCTTTCCGCATTTGCGGCACTTGAATTGGTAAAATGGTAATTTATACACCAGATTTTATTATAATTCAAGCAAATCATTTCTAGAATGGCCAGATAAGCCAGAGATTTTTGCAAAAATTTGCGCACTCGTGTGGGAATTGTACATTCGCAGTTGACTATTGCGTAAGCGAAATACTATTTTGAAGGTAGTGAGATCAAAAAATATTAATATTTTACTAAACAAATTTTTAATGCTAATACATCAAACGTCTTGTTATTCTTTTTTGAATTATTAAACAATTTTTGCATAGTAAATAGATTTTACCAAGAATATTTTTGACATGCAACAGAATATTTTTATATCACTTGAAATTCAAACATGACTGTAAATGAATAATAAAACAGGTATGTTTATCACACATTTAATGTAATGGAAATAATGAGTTACATTTTTTATTTTACACATTCCTCAGTAAAATTACTCGTTTTTTATTAGCCAGTGATTCATAAAAGTACTTTAAGCTAGAATATCCGCTGTTTTTTTACCAATATAAAAGATTGTTTCACGACAGCTTAAACCGGTAACGGACAGTAACTGATTAACTGTTCGTGTTTGTAACTCACTTATAGAACTTGACAGACTCTGGGGAAAAGACTTGTGTGAACAAGTTGAAATTAGGGCAATAGTTGATGTTTGAATTATACTCTCAAAAAGATTAATCGTTATTGTTATTCAAATTAAACAAACTTTAGATTGTTTTAGTATTGTTTAATTAGTTTTAATTAATTATAATTGGTTGCATTATAATGAAATGAGCTAAAAAAAGTATTCCTTAAAAAACATTAGTTAATATTAATTCGATGTAAATTTAAACTTTTATAAATGGTGGATGCGCCGGGTCATTATGTAAATAATTTTTTCCTAATTTCGTCATAAAATGTCAGACTTTACGTCATCTTTTGGCGTTATGTACTGTCAGTTTTTACGTAATTGTGACAAGTTTCGTTACATAACTAGTTACTTAAAGTACATATTACACAACTCGCGATACTTATTCAACCATCAGCAGTATAAAATCCGAAAGAAATCAAATATTTATTCTACACATTTATTTTTTACATTTTTTCAATACGATAACATGTCCAATAAATTCTTATTGAAAGATTAAAAACCACATTACTAAAAGAGCAATTGCTAAATTGAACAGAAGGCGAAGGTTTTGAAACGTTTACTTCACTCAAAGAGACATTTGTTTTGTTATTCACTAAATTCTCGCCAAGACTTTCAGCATTTTCTTGAACTATATTCGAAGATTCTCCCAAAATTCTGCTAGATATCTTCTTTGTGTTTACAAGCAAACTTTCGATATAACTCTCCGCAACAGTGTTAGACTTCCAGCCCCCAAGCTGCTTTATTTTCAATATATCGGCCCCAAAATCTGTAAGTAAAGATGCTGACGATCTGCGGAAGCAGTGACCAGTATATAAAGAAGAATTTTGTAAATTTAGATAGATATTTGTTTTGGAAAATTTTCAAATGTATTAATTTCCATTGGCTGTACTCTACACTGTTCTTTTGCATATTTAATAAAAAAACGATTATGTTTTATATTTGGGGCTGTAAATCGATATATTTACGAACGAAATCAACCGAATTTATCCCAAAAATGTTTTCTGGCATTACCACAAACTGTCTAACTACATGTGTTTCAGGGATAGTGATTTTATAGAATTCTTGTTCTTTTATTACATCCACTGTTCTTAAATTTAATAATTCAGATTTTCTAAGTGAAATTCCGATTATTATCGATACCTGTAACTTTTTTTTTCAACATGTTATTCATCATCAGCTTACTTTCAAAAGGTTTCAATATTTTCTTTAGTTAAGACTGCAGATTTTTTTGCATGATAGCCAACAAACTGTCTTTTCAATAACGCTAGTAAAATTGAGTATTTTTTTAACGCTCAATTCGGCTCTCAACATCAAAGAAATAGACCAGAATGTAGATGCTTTCATCGATTTTAAGGAATCAAAATACGCCAATAAAACTTTCTCATTGATATATTTAATATTCTTTTGCTTACACCAACTATGGAATTTCTGATACATTACTTCATACCTCTGCCTTGACTTTTCCGGTATTAATGCACTTATTGCTAGATTTGCACTTTCTTCTATTTCTGGAGGAATGGCATCGGAATCAGAACTCATTTTTACTTTTTTTTCTGACTGTGAGAAATTTTCAAAAATCGAATATTTATGTTATAGCAACGATAGCAACGGTCGTGGCTAACTGATCTAGTGATGTCTATGTGAGAATGTAAGAACTTTGCAACGTTGTGAAATGTCAAAATCAATGTCAGTTAAGATTTAATGCCAGAACGAAGAATTTAAAGAAATTAGGAAAAAATTTGTACGTAATACTATACGAAATAACCTAGTATTGTATAACTCACACAATTTGCATACTCGCTCCCTTCGTTCGCTCGTTTTGGCAAACTTTGTGTTCGTTATACAAAATCGGTTTTTTCGTAACTAATTACGTAAATATCTGTTGTTCTATTTTCCGTTTTAAACAACGCTATTTTGTTTGACACGTGATTATGATTTGAAAATTTCAAAGTATTTTTTTTATTAACACACTCGGACTGATCATAATAACTAAGTATAAATAGTAACAAATTATTTTCAAAAGTTACTAATGTTTTTACAATGATTTCTATAGAAATAGAGAAAAATCAAATTTAAATATCGTTATACTCTTTAATGCTATTCAAGTGTTCCACAATACATATAATTGAACATTTCCTAACGATTTTCAATTTCCATTTGATTTGAATAAAGTCTTTAGGCAAATTATTCTAATTCCATTCCCATTTTCGTTAAAAGTATTGATGCAAAAACATTTTATGTTCAGTGTATTACAGATATAATGTAGAACTTTCTACAACAACAAAATAAATGGTTGAGTAAAAAACAAGTAATTTATAAATAAAAAAACAAACTGGAGATAAGATTCAAATCAATATTTTCCACAAACGTACAAATCTCAGAAAATTCTTGTTTGCATCATTTTCAAGTACTTCGTAGAAGTCCTTTAACAACTTCAACTTGAAAAATTTACACACATTGTTAAAAATTGAATATAACGACAATCGTCTAGCTTTTGAAATCCTTACTTGCTCTAAGGTTTAAAAGCAGCACTTTGTGAATTTCAATAACAGCACTTCTGTTCTTATTAACGTAATGGAGTTAATGGAGTGTCTCAATTAGAATGTTAAATTTTAAATTGTTGGCGTTAAATTTCTAAAGACACTTTTCGTGCCACATTATCAACTCACGTGTGAAAGACCTGACAAAAGCTTCACTGAGACCATGACTTGTAATCCAAAGTTGTTAATGTATAAGTGCAAGTTAATACCTGCTAGTTAGTGAAAACTGAATCAGCTGAAATCCGCTTGAGTGGAGTAAGTTGTGGCTTACCGCTTGTTCAAAACACCGGAAGATAGGGTTTTCGTGATTGAATAAAGAACTAGCCGACGAAATAATCCAGCTAATATTTGACACTCTCAAATTTACTTTTTATCAAAACATTAAATTAAAAAGTCAATATTATGTGTATTTTTAGAGTAGGGTCTTGTTGTTCCCATCCGCTATAATGCGATGTTGAGGATGATATGATGCCATTGTTGGCAGGCAGGATATTCGGCTACACTCTAGTAATGTTACATAGAGATGAAAGCGAAGAGCAATTTTCCAACAAGCGACTTTCTAACGCCTCTAAGACGATTAATAATAGTGAAGATGGTGATAGACGACTTTCTGACCGGATTTTCGACATGAGCTGCACTCATAAGTCACTGATGGTTAGAGATAATGGAAGGATGGCTTTCACAAAACTGCAGAAAACACATTTGTTTTCCACAGTTGAAAATAATTGCAGATTTATATCATGTTGTATAATAATGTAAATTTAGTGAAAAAACTAGAATGAAGCTCAGAAAAAATTAAATTGCTATTTGGAAAAAATCAAAACAAAAAAGTTCACAAAGTTCAAAACATTTATTTTTTTTTTATATGAAATGACTTAAACTTAAGATTGATGCTGTTTTTGTTCTGTTTGTTTTCCGAATATTTGTTAGAAATTAAAGTCACTCAAACTTTGTCTTGAGATGCACATCTTTTCTGCTAGAAAACAAATCATTTTGCAATTAATTCTTGCACTTATGCGTTAAAAGCTCTTCAAATTTTCCGGTGTGCAGTCAATAAAAACAGAAATTTAAACTTTTACGGTAAACAAAGTTGTAACTGCGAATAATAGAGAAAAACTTAAATTTTAGATTGTATGATTTTAATTAGATTTAGTGCTTTGAACATATACTTTGTAAGTTACTAAATTATTCTTAGTTTTTGGGAAGATTTCAAGGATTTAGATAAGAGGAAGGTATGGCTTTGGAGGATAAAGATAAAAGCTGAGATGTTAGAAGTACATTTGAAGATTTGGTCAAAAGCATCATAAACAAAAATCCTGTGGTTGTTATGTTGACGACAGTGATTCCATTTGGAAGATAAATGCTACAATAACAGAACTTGCAGAGACCTATTCTTTTGTTAGTAAAACCGTAGCCATGAGCTAATTGTATTCAGCCCTCATCGTATTATTCTTATCCTATATGGGTGATGGAAGGTGTTTTCAATTCAAACAAAAGCGTCCGCAATTCTGGTAATATAGGCATAAAATAATTTTCTTTTGAACCTGTGTAATTGAAAGAAATGAATATCCAATATTCTGTTTTCAATTGAATAAATACCCAATTTGCCAGTTTACTTCAATTACCGTTGACTCTTAAATAACAAAACTTTCAAGCGGTTAAAATTGCATGCTTTCAATTTTTCAACATCTATGTAATGCAGACATGCAACTTGTTCATTATTTTTATATTTTTGGAGTGGATCGTAATCTAAATCGGAATCAATGTAAGAAGCGAGAGAGCAGAATGAATTAGTTTCATCTTTCTTCGAGGAAATTTTCTACATTAACGTGTTTTGATCAATATGGAACAGAAGTAAACAAATTGTAAGAAATTTTGTATTTGAATTGTTACTTTGACTTAAGTACGATTTATTGCTGTTTCTCTAAAGGATTCAGATGTGTCTCTTTCCAAAGGATGCTTTTTTATCTGATTTGTGATTTTGGTTTGAAATAAAACCAATACAAATACGACTTGTAAGCTAGAAAATAACATTTTTATAACCTATAACAAACAACAGTACATCGAATTTCATTTATTCTTTCCATTAATGGTATCCAAAAAGCAACCTCTCAAAAATAGATTTTTTATTTATTAATTGTTTTAAAGTTGTGCTTTAGATTTAGTGATATTTTTCATTCATATTGACTGAAATCGAGGTTTTGTTGATGAAGTTCAATATAGCATAAAGTGCACAAATGACACGCAATCTTTACTCTCAGAGAGTAAGATATTTGCATCAAAAATATGAATTGCTTCTCTAAGTTTTCTGCTTTTTTACTCTGAATTTATTTCGCAATTTAAAATTTATTTTCTGAGAAGAATAATCGTTGTAAATTTTATAGTGGACTGTCTTATTAAAAAACATCTTTCTATAACTCTACAATGAGTAGACATGATTACAAAACATTAGAATTTGTTTTCATGAATAGTTATTCAAATTTAGATTAATAAATTATATCTAAAAAAAAATCCATCAGAAAAATCTGCCTAAACTTTCAGAAAACGTATCTGCGTTCAAAACTGAAGAGGAAATTGCAGAATTTCACTTTTAATTGCAATTGAAATTGAACAGCACATAATGTATGGTGTTGGCAGCATTTATCAGTTAACATTTGAATTACATTCAAAATGTGCATTCCATATAGTTTTAGTTCCAACGCAAAAGAACTAAATAACTGCTTTTTTGTTATTTTCATCATACTGAAAACTGTCATATGTGTGAGTTTGAAGTTACATTATTTTAAAAAAGAGAGTTAAATTTTTATTTATTAAAAGTAAATTCAAAGTTTGATTTATTTTTCGTTTCATTAAACAGAGTGGGTGTATAAAAATTTTGTTAGATCGTATGGATGTTTTTGTTTATTCTAGAAATAAAATTTGATAAAAGTCTGGTAGTAATGAAGTTGTCATTTGAAATTTTAGAATTTTTTTTAACCAGAATTTTTGGATATTTTTTGTTTATTCTATTTTAAACTAAGATTTTGAATTTTTCAGTTTTAAATTGAGTAACAATTCTATAGCAGTTTTGAAAAAAAATTCAATTTCATTTATTACCGCAAACAATGATTTTAATTTCTGAAACGTTGAGAATGGTGAGGAAAAGCATCCCAGGCAAAGGTTTTTGAAAACAAGAGTGTTAGGAATCATTTTTTGTGAAATATATGTTTTCAAGAAGTGAACAGAATGATGAGTAGTATTTTCTATAAGCTTCGCTTCAAATTAAAATAAAGCTTTCAAGGGAGTATTACCTTTTAGTTCTCTGGATATTTTTGATAGTAAAAACATTCATAATTTTTTTTATTAAATGATTGGAAGGCATTATTAGAAAAAAAAATAGTTGCACACAATATTTGAAAAGTTGACCGTATTTATTGTAAACAGACTAGCAAACAAATTGAACGTTATAAAAAAATATTTTCCGGCTGCCTGCAATGGAAAAACACTAAATTACTTGTTATTCTTAGATTTATTTATTTTTTTTTTATTAAAACTGAGTGCGTGTGATTTGATAAAAAAATACAGTAAACGAAGATAAAATTAAGGAAAATCCATCAAAAATTTCTCAAAGTATTTTAAACTTTTGATATTTCTAAAAACATAAAAAAGTTCTGTTTTGTAACTATTATTGTTACAATCTGTTATTATTTAACAACTCGCTTTTTTTCAAGTTGTAACTGCGAATGTTTAAATTCTAGCCATATATTTTTTATAAATAGCATTCTCTGCGGACACCAGAACCCATCAACAGGTCTAACAATCAAGCAAGCTTAAAAAGTTTTCTCGTTGGGATTCCCCCATATTCACTTGCAGAATGCTCCATTATATTCCATATCAAAAACATTCTAAAGCTTGGCTCATAAAAAATTAACTTTATTTAAATACGCCGTGAAAGAGAACAAGGTGGGTGTTTTCGTCAATGAATATACTTGGCGGGAGCTTAAGCGCATGAGTTCCTGTGGAAAAAGGACACATTCTGATTTTTCAATAAGAATGAGAGAGACAACTGCGATCTACCCCCTGTAAGCTCCGACAAGTTTAGTTTGTTTGTGAACGTCGTACGGTTGTAACTGAGCTTTTTCTATGTAGATTAACGAAACGATTCTATCGTGGTAATTTTTTCAATTGAAAAACTTATGAATGGAATTATGTGGGTGTGATTATGGATTGTAATTGAATAAACGTGCTTCAAGTTTTTGGAAAGTAAGCACAAAATATGTTTTTAATCAAAGTGTTTTTTATTAATTTTTTAATTAAAAAAAAAAAAATTGAAAATTAATTTTGTGTCTCAAAATCAAATATTTATTTGATTGTTTATAGAAATTACAGTGAAAAGTGAAGAGTTTTATTAAAATCAACAAGTTGGTACTTACATCTTTATAAAGAACTAATCGATGGATAGATAAAAATAACGATAATAAAATACTTCACCATTATAAATTTATAAAACTCAATATTCAAAGAATAGGTAGTTTGCTAATTTTAACATTTGATAATCAATTATAAAAAAAAAATTATAAAGTTCATTTTAATTTAACTATAAATATTTTTTGATAATGTGAATGAAGTTTTTTTGAGAAATGCTTTATCAACAAATTTATAATAAAATTATTTTGTTATGAAATTTAAAACAGGATTTGTTTTTTAAAGGAAGCTTGTCAGATCGTTACCAGGACGCGTCGGATTATGAAACTTATACTTCCGTGTTTAAGGTGTTTATATTTTCATAAAAAATTTCTTTCGTAAATTTAATCAATGCTTTTGATACAAAGTAAATCTTGGTTTTGACGTGTTGAGAATTTTTATACAACCATTTAAGATTTAAAATTAGAATTTCACTAATAAATATACCAACTTCAAACTTTTCTTAGTCAAGACATTTTTTAGAAGTTTAATCTGTGATTTCAGTTTTTCATAATCTATTGTTATAATAAGTTTGAAGATTATTAAAGACACAGTGACATTTATTTTCCAGTAGGTATCAAGTACTCACACAACAAATTTTCAAAGAAAAAATTTTTTTAACACTGTGAATCTACTTCAGAGTATTCCTTTATAGCTTTTGAATTTATATTCACTATTGTAATTCGTATCATGTAAGGACGTGGCGTCGCGTCGCAAGTCTACTTACGAAACCCGATTTCGTGGACTCAAAATAGGCGACTCAGAAGGGACATATTATAATGAATATTTAATAACATTATAAATCATAATCAAAATTAAATCATTCAAGTTATCCAAATCGTGAACTTATAGTTTTATGTCATTTGAAAAATTTTTTATAAGAGCATCTTTAAATTGATCATAGGTTTCACTCATTATCTTTTCTTCTAATGAACAAAGAATAAAATTAAAATTGATTTTTTGTAATTATTTGCTAAATACTTAAATTATTCCATATTTGAAATTAAACTAAAGAATAATTTCTTCTACGACTATCAAAAAATGGCAACTTGATCAAATTTTAGGCATGGAAGATTCTGTGACATTGAACTGCTATATCTATTACATTAGGGCGAGAATGTACAGATGTAACGCTATGTACTAGATGTAGAAACTTTTCGTTACACAAATAATTGCAATAAATTACAAACAAATGAAAGTAGATTTTATAATTTCACTGTAAAATAAACATTTCTGAAATTATTATGTTCAAATTCAAATAATTTATAAAAGAAAAAGACAAATTTTAAGTGGTAATTATAGTAAACCAAATCCGTAAAGACATCTACCTTACCAGCTCAGCTTTGACTTTTAGCAGACAGATTTCAAATTGTTTTTTTATTTCTTACGTTATGGTCGTTGAATAAGTATAGTGTCTGCACGTTTCTGCCTTCGTCTTCGTCTGCAGCTCGGAGCTCAAACTTTCACTCAGGCAAAAAATTCTTCATTCTTCACTCGTTTCAGAAACTACTATTTTGATTACTCTTAAGTTTATTCATAGTTTTATTATTTCAGTAATGTGTACTTTTTTAATTTAATCGCAATTTAGACAATTTTTTTCACCTTTTGGATGCTTTACCAAGTTTGGTTTTTATTTTTTTAAAATACAAACCTGAATATACAGCGTGTCCGCAGATGTAGTTGGTGACAGAAAAAAATTACGACTTGAAGCGAGCCCAAAATCTCGTTTATCACTGACATTCCAAGTCGGAAAATTTATGTTTAAATAGCCATTAGAAATGATATTTTCTAAAAGCAATTTGCATTTTTAACAATTAAAACAATTTATAAATATCTTGTTTGATTTTTTAGTACTTCTTTAAATAAATGTTAAGAGAAATCAATAAAGGGTTCATTAAACTAATTTGCTAACATTTAAACTAGGCAACAGACATACAACGCTCCATGGTATAATAAAGCGCACGTCTAATAACACATTAGCTTGAAGGGTGCAGATCTCTTTAATAATAAATTGCTTGATTTCGGTAGGAAGATTCTTCATGTTAGTAAATATGAGTTTATGGTGAAGCTATTAAGAGCTTGATCTCTAGCAAAGAAGTTGCACAAATTATATTAATAAGTTTTCTTTACTTCATAAAAATTAGCCATGTTTTCTATTCAAAACATCATCTCAATATTAAAAAAAAAACCATTAACCATTGATTTATTTTTGATTTTTTTATGTTTGTATAATTTATTTCAATTTAATTCACAACGGAGTGATCTCTATATTTATAGCTGCAATTTGGTAATTCAAGATAAATATTCTTGTTATGCTACTTGAGAAAAACAGTTTGTTAGTATTGTTGTGAGATGTTGTGTCTGATATTTGTTTGCTTTTAAAATGGAAGTAAATCGATATTTATATGTTGTGGGTGCATCTAATATTCATTTCTCAATAGATATAAGATATTGTGTTTCAACAATCTTAGACTTAACAAAAAATGTTCGTTATCGTGTCCTTTAACAGTGGTTCAGAAATTGAAAAAAATGGCTAAAACTCTTTTTGTTTTATTTAAGATAAATATTAGAAGTATTTAAAAACCAGAAAAATATATACAGCCAGTCCCAAGATTTTGGATTTATATTTATATTTATGAGTGCAAAAAATTTATAATGTGATTTTTACCTTACTTTTTTAATTTTAATAAAATCATTTTAGACGAAGTTGAAGGAAGTTATTAGTACTTGGCACACGAATTTTTTCATAGATTTTTTGTGTAAAATGTTAGAGGTGAATAAAATTGCTGAAATATTTAAATTAGCGCCAAATGATCGGTGATACAGTTATGTTATTTGTCATTTTGAATTATGACATTTTCAAATGATGAAATGTCTGAAAATTCAATGCTAAAATTCCATATTTGTTAACAAAATATTCAGATAATACCATCAAAATGTGAAATTTGTTGTTCACGATTGAATTGATCAAGTTGAAAAGTTAAAAATGCATTCAGCGATGATAATTGAAAAAATGTGAAATTTTGTGGTTATTGAATTTGGTTCTTTTGACCTATTAGAAATAATCTTTTATTTTTAGGAGATGGAAGCGTTGGTGATTTAGTACATTTATATATTTTTGAATTGATCATAGCTAAGTGTACAACAAAAAAGAATTCAAATAAAATAAATTGACAAAGAAAGATTTTTCCAACATAATCGTGTTCAAAAATTTTGAGATTTTTCACAAATTATAATGCAATTTTTGATTTTTTTCAATTATTCTGTTTTTCATGTTTTTAGTTTCAAATTAATCAACGCTTTATAGATAATTTTGCAGAAAAAACTTTTATTTCCGTAGGTTTTATTTTAATTTAATTATTTCCAAATTGATGTACTTAAAGATAAATTTGAAAATTCCAGAAAAACTATGTTACTACAAAAGATTTAAAAAAAGGTGGTAAAATATTTCAAGGACTAATAGTATAGACCAAAATAATCAGAAAAGTCTCGGAAATATGGAAGGTTGTTCATTGTTGAAACATTCTTCGTCATTTATTACTGAGTACAAACAATCGAAACTTAAGATAACATACGTTGTTCAAACCTTTTCCTTTTTTCCAAGAAAACACGACAACTTTGAATGCAATTCGAACTCTTTCAAGAACTCCTTCATTTCCTCAAATTCGTTGAATTTTTGAATTAAATTTTGGTGCAATTTCTAATAGTTATTCACACATCAAGAAGATAATTACAGTAAAACCTTTTAATGTAACCGAAAATCGAGGTTTAGAGATTCTGAATCAGGCGAACTTGCAAAAATTCTAAACCGTCTCTAGAATAGCTTATATCCAGAAACGCTCTTCAAAGAAAAGAGGTTCACATTTTACAGTTAATTTTATGTTGATTAAACGTAAATCACCTTATCAAGAAATGCTTGATTATATAGCTAGAGCTCTTTAAAGAGAGCGCATTAACAACAGTTAAAGTCAAATAATTTCAAAACGGATTCCAATAAAGAGATGTAATTTTGCGCAATTATTTCTTGGAGTGTTCACAGTCAAATGACATTAATATTTTTTTTTATTGTAATTATTAGCGATTTTCTTAAAAGTGGAGAGGAAAAAACTTTTCAACTTTTCAACTTCAAAGAAATCTAGTTTCTAAATTAAACATTTTTCTATTAGGAAAGTTTAGTTTAATTAACATGAAATACGCTCTAGCAACTTTTTTTGCTTATTTTGATGCATACAATTATAATTTAAAATCTTTTATCATTTTTTTTTTTATCATTCTGTGTTTAAAATAACAAAGTTATTGCTGTCATAAAATTGAATATGATCCATACGAATAAATCCCATTCTGAGATTAAAAAGACAAATATTTGAGATCTAAATATTTTTTTGTTTCTCTAAATATTTTCAGTAGTATTCCAATGCGCAAGTTAGCAAAAATTTGCCAGTACTGTCTTAATGAGGAATATTTCGTGCTCAATTTAGGCACAAAAATGGCTATGGAGGAATCTATAGATTTTTTTATAATTCTTGAAACCACAATGAAAATCAACGATGTAAATGATAATGAATTTTGTAATAAATTAACTCCTCCTAATTTAAAGACGAAGTAATGATAAATCGTTCCAAAACAATTCGTTATGTTTAAAATATTGCAGCAAGCTAACTCATAGAACAAAAAGGTCAGAAATTTAGCAAATGACAGTTCAGTGTTTTCCCATTGCACATGTAAAATAAGAAAAATGTTGAGCGAAGCTGTTTTTCTATATTGTTAGCCTCTTTTCTTAAGTTTCGAACCACAGTGCTTTTGTTTGAATGAGATAATCAATAGATTACTATAAGTAGACAAAAATGATGAGGCATCGATGCATTTTTGTTAACAAAAAAAACTTTTTAAAAACTAAATCTAATATCTACAGTGTGGAAAAGTTACTTTTCTATAAAGTAAATTATTTTAAAATCAAAAAAATGTATTGTTAAATAATTAGAGCTATAAAGAGTCACATGTGCTTTTTTTAAGTAATCTAAACATCAATTTTTTTATAAGGTTATTCCATAGTCAACTTGTCTAAAAATTCTATCAATGAATTCGTGTTCAGACTCTCGGATTTACTCAATAAATTATTGTTAAGTTGCAATTATTAACTAAATCAGTTATTACAATAGCCATAATAGCTTATTACTGTCAGAGACTTAAATTAAAATTTATGGCCATGCCATGAATGAATTGGAAAACATCGTTTCTAAAAAACCAGCTAATTGTCCAGATTTTAAACGACTTTTAAAAAATTGAAATCTAATAACAGATTTCTATCAGTATTGATTTATTTTCCGCTTGAAAGAGATATGGTAGAATGAATTGCGTGGGTGTATTAATTATGATAATTAGCATTTTCATTCTAAACTATGAATTAAACTCCAATGTCAAAGCTTTAGTGCTCTGGATAATTGTCAAAATCTATAAACTCATATTTTTTATTTTCTAAATAATTGTTTTTATTTAAATGACTTGAATCAATCTTTGGGAGATATTTTATGTTTTAACGTTTTTTGTAATAAACGAGTTGTAATATTTTGTTTAGCTCTCAACAGGTTTTCCATTTCCTCATTTGTCAATATCATTCTTTTGTGGCAGGCGAACCGGGAAAATATCATTCTTTTTAATCCAACTTTATAATAGAACACTAAATAATAGCTTAACGACGTTTTGTAACAAATAACCAAGTATTTTCATGCGTGAATATCTTTTCAAAAATTATAGTTTCCAATTATTAGCTATCGTATGGAAAATTGAATAAAAACGATAGAGTCGAAATCGATTAAAAGTTTGTTTTTTATTTAGCTAAAAAAGTCAAAAGTATTTTCAGAATCATTCTAATACTTTATCAAAGATACGTTCAAATTTAAAGTTTTCTAACTGAACATTGCTATCTTTCAACGATCTCTTGAAAGAAAACTTGGATGAAATCAGTTTTTCACTTGAAGTTGATTTCTTACGACTTTCGATATTTGTTACTTCTGTTGGGTTCAATTTATCGGAAATGGAAATTAAGGAATATCTAGATTACGTGATTACTTGTTGCTTGCATTTCACCTCCAATGCTAGTAATCAAATGTAAATAGAAAAAAAATTTAATCTTAACTTAACTTTTTCCAAGTTATCACCAGATTCTATGGCGCCATAATAAAATTGTTCATCAAACTTTTCTAAACATTTGCGTCTATGTTGGCTTCTAAAAGACTGAAAAAGTATTTCAAGTATCAGACTTTTCATTCTCACTGAAATATTTTTCATTCCAAAGATGTTTTAAAATTGTTTGATATATTACTTCCATTTGTTCAAAACGGATGAGGAAAATGAAATAATAAATCAGTAAATTTATTTTTATTTGGTGTATAAACCAACTTAAACGATATAAATTCCAGAGGAATTCTGAAAATGAAACGTTTCAATTAATAACTAAAAACTAAACCTAAAAGAGAAAGTTTTTTGTTGTATTTCAAATAGAATTGTATTTGAACTTGAAAATATTTAATGAGGAATTACGCATTAAAATCGTTTCTGCAAAGCTCAGCTGAATGATTTAATATTTTCAAATCTCTTTATTTATGAATCTTGATACTTTAAGTGCCACTTTAAATTTAATTGGAATTTCAAGTTTTAAAACTTTTTTGTTAATTTCAGATCAGCAAAATGCGAGCTTTAGGAAATCTGGAAGTTATTGGGCTTTTCTGTTACATTTCAGGTAAGTTGGTAAATATTTATTGCTTTATGTTGAACAAGACTATGATGGTTTATAATATGTTCCAATTTTTGCTTGAATGTCCAACTCATCAGCTAAAAATTTTCCGGATGAATCGAATGTTTTGGGTGATAAATTTCCGCGTTTAACGTCAGAAGAGTTAATGAATGTTCGCTGCTGGCGACATCTTTCGTTGAATCCATTACAAACGGTCTTTTCAACTACCCACTCTTTTCAAATATTTTAAGATAACTATGAATAGATAAGTTTTTAAAGGTTTCACTTTCATACCTTCTATAAACCTGTATGCACTTAACGATTTTCGCAAGCGAAACGGAAGTAAAAAATAATTAATAACTAATTTCCTTTGAAACAAATCAAATCGGAATAGTTATCTTTCAAATAGGATATTACCCAAACTGAAAAATATTCTATTTTCTCAAGTAAAGAATTATAAATTTCTTGTAGAATCGCTGATTTTTCTTGACCTGCTTTTTATTCTCTGGGGCGATTCTCGAAACCCACACATATTCCTTTTTTACATTTCACCAAACAAACGTTCCTATTTCTCTTGTTTATTTACGTTTGTATCGTTCGCTTTTTCTACCATTAAGGTGAAGAGGATACGGATAACAGTTTATGACACAAAAATGGCGCTGACATTAATTGACCTTTCTGCTAGGTTGGCGGCAAATAATTAACAGATGCTAATTAGGTTTTTGCCTAAAAATGGACGAATAGCTCTTTTATGTAAATGTAGTTTTCATGCTACTTCGTGACTAAAAAAAAAGTCAGAACAGATGTTAGATAGTAGAAACCAGCACAATTCATTTCACAGTTTTATGCAGTTTATGTTTGTTGGTATTTACAAATTAACATTAAGCTCACAGGAAATTGTTAACTATAATAAAATTACCTCGCGTGTCTCTGACATCTTATTCCCAACTGAGAACTTATAAAACAACACGAATTTTATTTTAATTTCTTTTATTTCAAACTTAATTGTGACGACAGTTGAGATAACTCCCTACAAAGCCATGAAATCGAGCTGAAATTGAAAAATTCCAGATGCTAAAAACGTTTTAAACTTTAAAGAAGTTAATTTAATTTAGGATCAAAACGATGGATTCAAAGAAACTTTTTATTCCAATTGTAATAAAATATGTACTAATATTTCGAAAAGATTTCCAAATGAATCAAAAAACTCATATAGATTAAAGTATTAAATTTCTGTTTTGTTATTTTTAAACAAATTTATGTTTGACTTTTGAATATTAAGCACAAAGAATTCATATTTGCATGTTAATGAAATAACATTTATGATACCTGATGATAATCGATTGTGACCATTTTATCGCTGTAAAATGTGACATTAATTTTTTTTGTAAGTTTTAACACCACACACAAGCTCGTTATTTCAAGCTATATCTATGATAATAATAATCCTTCGGATAACATAATTTTTGAATAATGTCTATTACGTGAGGGAAATTTTTTTCAAGAGAAATTTGCTTAAAATAGAATTTTAATTTTGAAACTGTGACAAATGATATAGTACTTTGTCTTAAAAATGTGTGAAATTTACAAACCAAGAGCTTAAAGTGGAATAAATAGAGCTATTATAAATTTTTATCTGTTCAAAAATAAGAATTTATGCACCATTAATTTTTTCCGCAGCCACTTTATTTGCACTTTTGGAGATATGAAAGTAAATTGCATCTAATTTTCGTCTTGTTATTTATTCGCTCCAGTGGGGATAGGATATGTCTCTTCTTTAAAGAGGACAAGAACATTTTCTCATCATAAATTTGAATCAATTATTAGTTGTCATAATTTTTATTAATTAATTTACTTTTTTTGTCAGTCTCCCTGTATCTATACAAAATGTGTTTTCTTTCTTTCTTCTAAACTTCTCACAAAATCTACCATTTTTTTATTGTTCAAATTTTTCATCAAAATCTGCTGAAAATTTGTTTTGTTTATTATTTTTGAATACACTGTAATACAGGGTGTTCAAGAAAGATGGTAAAATAATGTAGGGGACAAAAGTATAGACCAAAATAAGCAGAAAAGTCTTAATAAACATAGATCTGCAAACCAACCAAAAGTTACTCCAGAGGCAAATTGACTTTATAACCACCACTATATCCACTAGATTACGATTTTTGCATTATTTTACAGCGATAGTCTATGGCGCCAATGTAAAAACCTCCTGGATGTATGAAAAGTCTTCAGAAGTTAAAAAAAAAAAATTTAAAAACTCAACAAATTTGAGCCAACAAAGGAGTTCTAGAAATTGTTCGAATATTGTTTGTAAAAGTCGTGGCTGCTTGCAAATGGAAAGAAGGCAACTTGTGTAGCCTTATTTTTTTGTTTATTGACAAGTAGGTAATAGAAGAGATGTTTCAAAAATGAATAAACCTTCGCATTATAACGAATTATTGCTTGATGATATTATTGATGATGATGACGAGAATGGAAGATGGATAAAATGATCGTTTTCCTTTTTCGATAGGACCCTTATACGTTGCGTTGCTCAAAAAAGGAAAAACAGAAAAAAATAATTAGAAAGGAAATATTATTTGCGGTCTAAGTTGTTCGATAGTAGTAGGCCTTGTTGAGTGAAATAAAAATCAAGTTTAAAACCACACTTAATTTATTAAAACACAAAATAGATAAAACGGGACTTGACCGTAGTATGAGATTATTAACTGAAATGAAATTAAATACTACTCAATAAACTGTTAATGGTTGATCGCAAAGTCGTCGCAAAACGACCAAACAACACTGCAATCACAAAAAATGGTCTAAGGCAGGACTCATCCAGCAGGACCTGAAGGGTCTACCACTGAACGTATAATTGTCTACCACCTGAACGCCGATCACAGAGCAGGTCTCAGGCAGGACGGTCAACCACCGGACGTTAAAGTGTCTACAGCAGGACCTTGACGTGTCAAACCACCGGTTCCCTAAAGGTGGAGGACGTGGTGATTGAATTTAAACAGGAACAAAAAAAAACTGAACTATTAGACTTGGTTCTTGAACGAACTGCCAAAACTCTAGTAGCAACATTGATTCAAATAGATGAAACTGAAATTATTGATTAAAGGTGAGATTAACAAATTAAGATTAAAATCAAATTAATGGACCAAAAAAAAAACAAGATTTAACTTTAACTTAGCCGCGTAAGTCTAAGTTGTTGACAGTTTATAAAAACAGAAATAATAAATTCAAAAAAAAAAACTTAAATTAAATAAATGAGATTTCGGGCTTTATGAATCTTTATTTACGTTAAGTATAGATACTGGGCGAGGTTTCCGTCACTAAGCAAACTACACTCTTCTGAGGATTACCACCTAAATTAATTCAACTCAAATAATTAACTTTTGCACAACAAATGCAAACACACAGTTAAACCTATAGCCAAAGTTAAAGTCAAACTAAAACCAAAGCTGAAAAGCTAAAAGCAAGAAAGAAAAAAAACAAAAAGCCTCTTTTTCCTTAATTACCATTGATTTTATAGTATCCCTACTACTCCTTGCAAATCCCCGAAAGTACCACCCTCACATTAAAAATTGCTATTAGTTATCCCCTAAAATCAGTACCTCCCTAAACGACCCTATTGGCATATTTCCATTTACTCCCACTCATTTCATCCCCTACCTAAATAACATAAATTTGATAAACAACAAAATAATTAACAGACAATGAATTAATTGACCATGTTACTTTTTCTTCAAGTCCCCGATAAACAAAGAAATCATACTTAATTACTAATAACAAAACAAGTTGCACTGTCATAATTGGCATCACAAAACTTAGCAACACTTTGATTATTAATCTTAATTACAATTCTATATTTTTTTTTATGAGCTGTTGGTTTAGTCATCGGATATTTAATCATGCTTTCTACCTTAAGTACTACCTATTTATCCACTAGAAAATTTTTTATTAAATTTGTTAGCTAATTCACTAACTACGCAAACCTCTATTTGAATTTTTCTACCTTCTCATGCATTTGAATATTAAAATAATTAATTAAAATAATTCATGTTAGAATTGGATATTAGTATTATAATGAAATCAGCCTTTACAATTTCTCTAACTTAAAACTATCTTTATGATGTGATCTGACGACTCCAAATTTGGCATTAAGACGATATTTTCATTTTTATACAATTAAACAAATAACAATTATAGAATATTGCCAATTTACAGATTTAGCAATTTTCTCACACATTCCTAACATCTGGTTAACAACCTTATCTCCTATGTATTATCTGGCGACTAAGACTTAACCTTTTTCAAAAATTGAAAAGACTTTAAAGGTTTACAACTATCGCTTTACTTTTGCTAAGAACCCGAATCCAGATGAGGTGTTAATTTATTACTTTGAAAAAACCAAAATCATGTAAGTCACTTTAACTATCTCTCGAAACAAAGTCTAGGTTTCACAAACTGACACATTTTCCATTATCGATGGGACAGTTCTGGATACTTTATAGTATAGAGATGCAGATGTTTGACACATTTAACAAAATTATAGGAAACATACTTTATAAGAAGAATTATTCAAAATCACGGTATTTGATAATTATCCGGGATGTTACAGCGTCTTTGACTCATTTTGGTTAAGACTTTTCTGCTTGTATTGGTTAATTTTTTTTAAACACTGTATATCTTTTTTGTTACTCAATTGCATAATGTAAATTCACATCTATAATTTTTAGAATCGAACATTCGCAGATGTGAATATTTTATAATGTTTTTGAGAAGGTTGAATTTGAAAAGACTTTTGTTTTGACAGCAGTCAGGGTATAAATAATTCTGTCTTGTCTTGTTCTAAAAATCATGCAAAAACGTAGAATTTTCACACTGAACTGCAATGGACTTTATAAGGCACATAATGTTATAAGTCATATAAAACCACGTAACTATTATATTTTAAAGCTTTCTTTTGGAAATAAATAGATTAAGTTTTACTGCTTGCCGCGTCTTCGCGCACTTGTAAAATTCCCACATTAGGATAAATATTGCATTAATGTATTGATTTTAATGTGGTAATGCGTACTTTGCCATTAATGATTAATACATGCTTTTCTATGATAGTCATATAATATCCAGAGCTTTTGGGGATTTTTCTTTTATAGCAAACAACAAAAAAATCATAATAGCAGAATTATTCATTGTATTCTATGTGTAAGGTTGAAATTTTTTAAAAGACAGTTTAATATCAATTTGTTAAAAAATTTGCTCTGTGATATGATATCACATATTTGCACTTTAATCTTCTTTAGGCAAGTTATGCACATATAAAATGTATATTATAGGGGTTGTAATATGACGGTGAAATACAGTTAGTCCGACTTGGCAAGATTGAAAGTAGGGTGGATTAGGTTTAGGACTTTTTAAAAATGAAATATTTTCGTGCTAAAGTATAGTGCATGAATCATTCCAGATTTATGTAAGTCTTCACCTGGTTATATTAAAATTTAATTAGAGATACATCTTATCCTTCTTATTATTTATTTCTGTTACTAAAAGTATCTAGAATCAATTTTTGGAAATGGTTTATGGCAAATATTCACATCGCTGCATCACGACTTTAAAATTTATAACACAAAAAGTAGTGATATTTTTGTACTAGTGCCAAAACTATTTCTCTTATAAGTAATGAAATGTTGGACGAAAAACATCGTCTCACTGCCGAATTTAGAGGAATTCGATAACAATAAATAATTCAAAGGGTAAAAACTTTCAAGGAAACACTTTACAAACTTTTGACCTTATTTTTAGCGATCTGCACATTTTAGAGATAGATTGTTTTCATTCGAGATAAATCAACTTAAATTAATTAAATATGTGTTTAATATGAATATATTATTCAATAATTTTTTGAAAAAAGAAATTATTTATTAAAAAATGTTTTCTTTTTTTATTTACAATCAAGGATTTTTTTCTTATTTACGCTTGTCCTTAGCGGAAAGGACCTTGTTTGTGTTCTTCTCTGTTTAATCCGTCTCTTTCCAGGTCAGTTGTTCTGATTTTCTCTACCACTTCACGTATTCCAGTTAATGTAACACTGAGGCTAATACCAAAGAGGGATTACACTTTTCTTTTTGAAACAAAAAAATCTTAAGATGTTAAACGTGATAGAGAAGTTCTACATCAGTTTAGATTAAATTTATTCAAAGACCTTTTTTGTGTTTTCTTTTATTTTTTAGAAAACATTTATCGATGTTGATAGACTAACCAGGTTTATATTTGTTAATATTAAGTTAAAATTGATTTTCAAAGTAAATTCATCAATCACTTCCAAACATTAAGTAAAGTAGGGCTCTGTCTATGTTGCAAACTTCTAAAATCATTTCAGAAACGACAATTTGTGGAGACATAAGCGACAGGTGCTTTTATACACAATCAATTAAAATTGATTACTTATAAACTGGTAAATTGGCTGTAAAATCTCTAAACCTTTGATTTATGTTTAAACGGTAATCCAATTATTTTCGTTCCATTGACTTATTCATTAAATATAATTGAATTGGCCACTTAGCAGCAATTTGCTCTTACAACTAAGTACTTTTATTTAACAAAAACTGGTTCACCTTAATAAAATCACGTCATCATTTGGGTATTCAAATAGGAATATTTCACATTACTGATTATTAACTATAAATCCTTTTTAGGCAATTCGATCCTAAACTATCGAATTATAATAAAAAAAAAAAAAAAATTAAAAAGTTTCTAAAGCTGTTATTGTCTTTTCTGCTTCTGAGCTTTTTTGAAAAAAGGAGAATTTTGAGTGTAAGTGCAAGATTTCATAATAAAAGACATTTCCATTGATACAGCAATAAAATTGAGTTGAAAACGCAAAAATGTCGAGCTTACATTCTATAATAATTCACATGTTTCTACGAGAAATATATTTGACTCTTCTTTTCTTTTAACATAATAAAACAGAGTTGATATATTACAGCAATACTGTTAGCTTTACTCTGTAGAAAATATATTGAAAAAGACGTTACGTTTAAAAGGAGCCTTACTTCATTAATTTTAGTAATAAAAATAAATACTAAGCAATTTTTATGCATTTTTTTTTTATTATGAAAAATTTAGAAAGAAGTATAACATCAAGTATAAAGCTTCCTGAAACAGGTGAATATTTTTTTTATGTAAGGTTGTGTATACAAAACGGGCGTAAATGCGGTCATTTAAAATTATACTTGTTCAGGTAAATGTAATCTTAACGAGCTTTCTCATCTTCCATGTTATACGTGAGGCAATTTTCGTTGTCAGTTGAAAGTATTTGCATATAAAAACAAGATTAGATTCTTGTCAATATTTGTGGAAAGGCACATTTTACTTTCTTAGGATACATATTATAAGAGTTGCTTTTATGAAAAAAGTGTTTATTGATTTTTATCAATATCGATGAAAAATGAAGAGATTACTTGAATATGAATATGATAAATGTACAGGGTGGTGCATTTTCGAGGTCGTTTTTTGAGAAAATAATTTTGATAAATACCACAAGTTGATATCGTCTTTTGTTTTTTAGTTATGAGCAAAAATTGACGATCTGCCAATGTTTTAAAAAATTCATAACTACAATAATATTGAAGGTAAACAATTGAAGTTTTTTTCGTAGAATTCAGTAATACTAATACATAATTTTTTGGGTTATTAGTTTGACTGCAAAAACACAAAGTTGCAATTTTTAAATAGAAACCATAGTTGGCTGAGACATTTTTGAAAACCTAATTTTTTTCTGAATTTGAAAATATAAATATGTTATATTATATTCCCACAAATTTTCTAGAAAAGATTTTTTTTTATTATGTTATTTGTTAAGAGTTGGCCATGTGAAAAATTGGTTTCTATAGAAACTGAATATTCAAGTGTAAATAATCTATTAGATTCTATTCTTTTAATATTATAAAACATTTGAATCATAAAACAAATGCTTTGTATGCACATAAGAAGCTTCTAAGAAGAAAAAACTGCTAAAGGAATTGAAGATAAATTATGGCTGTTGGTTGACTATAAAAAACAAAAGATTATGCGCTGATGAATATTTTGATACTGATATAAATAAAATTGATTTAAGTATAAATATTTCAAGTCAGAATTCAATAAATTGCATTTTTGGTGCAAGTTATCACTGGATTCCACAGGAAAACAAGAAATGTGGCTGCATTAAAAAAATATTATGTAAAAGCACTAACAATAGAAACATTTATCAATCGAAGAGTATTATCGATATTGGTTGATATATTTCTAAATCAACCAATTTTTTTCATAGCCAACTGCATATTAACAACAAAAAATTAATACGATACGATTAAATCGATTTTTCAATCATTTTTAAGATCAGAAAAAAATTGGTTTTTCAAAAATGTCACAGTCAACTACGGTTCCTATTAAAAAAATGCAACTTTGTCTTATTCCAGCTAAACTAATAACTGAAAAAAATATTTGTTGGTACTACTGAATTTTACCTAAAAAACGGTTCAATCATATTTTTGTTTCAATCGCTTACTGCCAATATTAACGTAGATATTATTTTTTTTAAATATTTACAATTTGTCAATTTTAACTAAACAGCAAAAGACGATATCAACTTGCCGTATTTACCAAAATTATTTTCTTAAATAACGACCTCGAAAATGTACCATTCGTTCTTTTTCAAACCTTTTAGTTTTGGAGATGCACCACCCCGAACAAAAACAAATTGTTAAAAATAAATAAATAACATGAGTTATTAGAGTTTGCACATTGCCATATAGTTTAATAAATATACTAAATATATACTGGGTGAATCATTAAATACCTAATTTGAGGGGTGATAGTCCAACTCAAAAAAAGCGCTTGATCTTGTTATGTTTTATCCAAATCTTCATCAGTCTGAAGGGTGTTGAGTTGAACATCTTTTCTAAAATTTTGCTTAAAATTTGGGAATGATTTAGTCAATTCAAAATTTCCTACACCATAGAGGGCGATAGTAATAACTATCCTTAAAGTCTTGCAATTTTTTTGTTCTTTTCATTATTATAAAACTATTTTTTATTTTTGATGGAAATAATATACTTGTCAAATTTAAAAAAAAACTGCACTGTTTTCAAAATAAATGACATTAAATTTACCGATACCTAATATTAACGTAATGGTCGTACTAAGCTTAGATATTAAAAATTACTGAAACTGGCAAGGCTAATTTGTTCCAATTGTTGTCTGAAATTATCAAGACAAAATTAGCATCAATGTTCTGCAAAAAAGTTCTCTTTCATTTACATATAAACGGCCAATCTCCTCAGTTTTTGGCTTAAACGAGACAAAATTGTATCAATGCAGAATTTTTATTGCATCAGTTTTCAATTTTTCAATTTCTAGATCTACGATCAAGAATCATTTTTGTTAGAAAAGTGCGAATGCGATTTATCTCAAGAACCGTCATTTTTTTGACTTATACGATACTATTTTCTGTATAAAAATAAGCGTAACTAGCGCCTCTTGTTTTATAATTCAAAACTAGTGGAAAAATCATATTTCTTGTTTCATCTGCAAATTTTCACTTGTAATATCAAACGTACTAATTATTATAACGGCTTTGGAACGCACTCAAAAAAATTTCTGGAAAGAATTGATGCTCGAATGATATTCGGTAAGAAAATCGTAACAACACAAACCTTAAAAAAGAGTAATCCATTTTAGTTCTGCATTTGGCTTATCACTATCAGTTTGTAACATAACACCATAAACAGACACTAAAACGTAGTTCCGACTGTGTAATTATTAATTTTTGTTAAATTTGCCAAATTTACAATTTTCAAATTTCTTGGAAATTTTTTTGTTGTTAGAATTATGACACAAAAATTTAATTTTTTTATTCGTCATTAATGAGTGTCGTGCAATTTTCAATATTATTCACTCAGTATTTTTTGAGAGTTAAAAACTGGTATATTTAATGCTCTGTATAATGGTGTGTAAAAGGCATGCCAATTGTGTGTTTAATCGTATTCTTATAATTTCAGCTTTTACTTGTTAAGCTATGATCATTATTAATGAATCACCTTGTATATTTTGGAATATTTTTTATAGATTTATTAGCAACCAGCATCAAATGGAAATCAGTTTTCATATTTTATAATAAACTTACTTAAATGTAACACATCCTTATAAAAAATGTCGCATTCCATCCATAACTTGTTCGAAACTGTTAAATATTATTAGACGACTAACAAAATATTATTTTCTCTATTGCATTTTTCTAAAATGAAACCAAACAAAATTCTTACAAATTTTCCAAAATTTTCTTTGATGAGTGTTGTATTGAATAGCCTTGGGTTATGTTGATTTATTACACGTGGATTCATTTGTACAATACCACAGCTTATTCTGTCCGTCTCTTTTAAAAAGCTCAACTATGTACTTTTTACGCCATTTCCCAGTAGACTTCGATTGCCAGACATCAGCAATCCGAACAAAATGTAAAAAAACTCGCCCATATAATTCACATTTCCTCTCTTTTTAGAAGCTTGTTACGTCCAACACACATGTTCAATTTATTACTGTTTGTAAATCTGACCAAAAAAGATAGTTTTGTAATGATAATAAGCTTAAAAAAGTGTATGCTAGAATCCTGTTTCCTGTTTCATATGCAGATTAATTTTAGACATAATATAGAATTTCCTGTTTCAGTTGAAATTAGAATATAAATTGGATATAAAGTCAGTTAATCTACTTAAAAATCACACACATACAACAACAATAAAGTTTGCATTTTAAATAAGGCAAAAAAATCTAAAGCTCGACAGTTTTTCTTTTTGGATTCTTTAAATAACCACACTTTATGTGCTTGCCTTATTTTGCTTTTATATCTGTACGTAGATCTAGGCTAGTACGTCCTTTGGGAAATGGCAAGGAATGTAAAATAAAACAACAGGGATTTATTTTTTATAATCTTGCTATAAACTATAATTAATTTTTTTGTTTAAACAATGATAACAGTAACACAAAGAGAACTTAATTTTCTATACTAATTTTCCCTCAGCGGTTTTAAACTCATTCGCTTTCATTTTAAGTTTACAACTTGGAACTCTTCAAAATATAAAATAAAAGAAACCTCAAGCTAATGAACTAAATTAGTTACTTGTCCCATATACACAACTTCTTTCTTGTCTTAATGAAAATTTTCTATAGAACTTGGAAATACAAATATATGAAAACTGTTTTGATATGGAAAATCTGAAATCCAGAAATTCAATTTAATTTATTATAATTGGATTATTGTTCTGGCAGCCAAAACTTTACAAATATTTCTAGAAAAATGAAAGCGCTCATGGAGAAATTAATTTCCTTTGATTTAAAATGAGTTGGAATGCAAGAAAATGAAACTTGAGGTAACGGATTTGCGACTAATGGGATTACACCAGAAAAACTGATTAACAATTTTCTTATAGAAAAAAATTCAGAATTTTATTTATTTGACTGTGGATTAGATAGATTGGTTTGAAAAAATATTTAGAATTTACCTTTCCAGCTGCTGCTTTTGAAAAGATTTCAAACGCTGTTTTTGTATTTGATCTAAAATTGTCTAATCCAATAAATAAGTGCTTATTTATGTGATTTTTTTTTAAATGCGAAATGATCTAAATTTTAGAAAATTAGTTCGTATTTTTTTCATGACTTTACTTATATTTACAGACAATAAATAACACCGAGTTTGTTTAATTTTACAAATGGATGCAATTAAAGAATTGGCATTGAAACAAGTGGCACACCTTTAGGAAAAGCTTCCAGAAACAGTTGTTTATTACTGAATAAACACTTTCACTGGAAAGTTCAAACGAAAAGCGCTAGTAAGTTATTATTAGCGTAAGATTATGATGATACATCATACTTTAAGAAAATTGTATATCAAAAATTTGTTTAGGTGTTTCAAACAATTTTAAGTCAACATCACGCAAAAGCCTAATTATGAAAGGGTGGAGTTTATAATATGTCCCATGTCCCATGTCATCATTAGTAATTTTTTAAAAATGATAGAGAGTAGATAAAAAAAATTAAATATAAATGCTTTAGACATCAAAAACTTCTCCATTCAAATCGAATTCTTTTCAGTTTATTATCTCAGAAGTGATCCGGTTTCATTTAAATAAATTTGAGCGCACGTTTAAAAGGATTTAGGGAGAAATTCTTGGAATAAAAATCGGTCGTCGTTGTGAGAGAGTGATTCCAATGTTAAAATCCTGAAACGATTGAATTGTAAAAAAGATCGCTCTCTACCAAAGAAAAGCTATTTGGATGGATTGCCACCACGATGGATTTTGGAAATGGTCGAGTACGTAAATGCAGATAGCAGTCGACGACTATTAACATATATAATGCTGCCGTGACAGGACAAAGCTCTAATTGTTGCGCTTCAATGAACGATGCGAGCTTTTATAGAGCTTTTGCAAATATCCCACATACGACTTAATCTATGGTTAGTAGAAACACTAATTTATAGCTATTCAAATCATAACAATCTTTTTTATGAAATGATACGAATTGTCGAAATATGGCTTCAATGTTTATCTAGATAAAAAGGGTTGTGTTTTACGACGCTTCCGCTTTGAAAGCACTAAAATGTCAAACATGTTATCTGCTTTAAGCGCTTTTTTCAAACGAGCAGCTAAATTAGGGCCGTTTTGTGAGATGAGTAAAACTGTAGTAGAAAGTTTTATTTTGTTGGTAATATCGATGTTCTGTATTTTATCGACTCTATTACAGAACATAAGCAAACTTAATTACTTAATACAAAAGAGATTACCTTTCAGAAATTCAATAAGTTATTTTAGTAAGTTTTTGTTTGTGATGTTCCTCAAGTATAGCACTAACGGTAGTTTATTTTGTTGTTGAATATTACACGATATGTTTTGCATAGAGATAGATCATCAAATTAGAATTTCAAAACAAGTTGGAGAGGTAAGTTTCACAACTTGTGAGTTGGGCATTACTCATATCTAAACATAACTGCATATTTTGTTGCTCGAAAGCGTTGTTATTTTTTTCTCTTAGAGACATTCTCATGCTAAACGATTATGTTTTATTGAGCGAACCGCAGCTTATATATATTTAAAGCATAACATATTATCTACGTAAAATTATAGCATTAAAATTGTAAGAAAAATGACACGGTAAATGATAATGAGGAATAGGATAATTTTTGTTATAAAATGTATTATAAGAAGGTGTAATTTATGTTAGCTTGAAATAAGCCAGCTTTTAAGCCTTGATAATTTCTCAGTTCTTTTGTCTAAAAATTAATTAAGCAGTCAAAACACTTCCTTAATTTCAAATTTCTAGTCAGCGTTTCATATTTCAGTATTTATTTGAAAGGTTTTCAATTTCCGGATATTAAAATTTACCTGTAAAACGTTCAAGAAGATCTTTTTGCTTTATTTTATAGTATAATTTTTATAGACATTGAGCTCAAAATTTGTTGTTTAAAATGTCAAAATCAAATGAACTTTTTAAAATTTTAAACCTACATGAATGCTTAAACCATCCGGCAACTCTGTTATTTATAATCAGATTTTAACAAATGATACGTCTGAAGATAAGGCTGCTGAAGGACTGTAGACTGGACTCTTCTAATATTTTTTTCCTTTGTTAATCTAACGGCAGTAATCCTCAAATTTGTTTTTTCAAATGGTAATGCATAAATTTCTCCATTTATTCAGAAAAATGTAATGTTTTTGAATATGACCACATAAATATTATTTGATTCAAATAGTAAATTTTTGCAAAAATTAATATTGAAAATTGCAAAAGTGCTAGTAGAAAAAAACAAAATTAACTGAGTGAGTGAAAAAAATGTTATTTTTCTCTAATTTGTAGTCTTTTGACAATCTTTTTATTTGATTTATCGTTTATTAAAATCTGACCATAAATAACAAAGTTAATTCTTGTCGCGTTTTTTACCAAATACTCTGTATACAATAATCATTCGATATATTTTTGGATGTAAAATTTTGAAAACATTTTGAAGTTTCTTATTACCTAAAATTAAAAAAAATCTGCAATAATGATATAACATTTCTGCTCTTACGAACTGGAGTATATAAAAGTAAATATAGAACATACCATGCTAATATTTAACAATATTTAACAACCAGTGAATTTATAGGCGGCAATGAAAACTTGAATGAAGTTGGTGTTACTGCAAGACGAGAGTTTCCGGTTGTCACTTTTGACATTTTTTTGACAAGCGCTTCTTAATTACAAAAATCAAACTTTTGTATCAAGCATCTTCTGAATTGCTTCAACAATGAAACCGGGAATCTCGATTCGTATTTTTGTTGTGTCTTCATACGTGCTGTAATTGATATTTATCAAATTTTAAAATTCTTAATCCTCTTAATCTAAAATTTTTTTCGAAATTGTGTCAGTTGTGATTATCCTGTGTACCAACTGCAAGGAAAAAAACATCCATATTTTTTATTTTTCTGCATAACAAACATGTAAATTATATTCGTAAAATATTTGGTTTTGCTTACCTAAATATACAGCGATTCTCATCTGAAATAATAAAATCGTTGTGTGCTTCTAAGGGCCGATTGCACAGACACCGATCAACGCGGATCCAGGTTTTAAGCCAGATTTGCTATGGTAGTGATATTTATTAACAAGTTTGATCTAGGATCACAGTTTGATCTGCATTTCTGCAACTGGCCCTAATAGAACAGGAAGTCAGACAAGAAATTATTAGAATTTAAAATTTCAGGTTTCTGAATAAGGCTGACATTGTTTGGCTCACTATGCAACGAGTATTTAACGATCCTTTTCTAGGAGACTTACATATAAATCATGTGGTACAGAAAACTTATATTCATTTCAAAACAACATTTGAAATGTCAAACGTATTATAAACAACAAACATGCATAAGTGAGCTTTTTGTAGTTGTTGATAACTATCCTTTATTAAATAAATATCAACTGTTTACGTCAACAGTATTATAAGTAATTAAAAAAAGAATTTTTCTTTTGGAATTTGATGTTGATTTTTACTGAGTATACATTGATAATTTGGATTATTAATATTTAAGAAGTAATAAAATAAAAGACCATTTATGTGCATATCTAAAGACAGCGCATCATCCCTGTTTAAAAATTAACCATCTATTGAAAACAGAATATTTTCGATCATTCAAATAGTAGGAAATAACAATTAGCGTTGCAAATGGAAAACCAATATTAAATTATTGTCTTTATCTTTTTTATTTCAAAGCAATAGTTTTTTACAGAGTTGATTTATTTTAGAAGGACTATTATTAGTTCAGCATACACAATCTCAAGCCAAATACAATAATGACAAATTGTTATTCTGATAAAGGTCTGTGTGATAGAATGCAATGCAATAACTGTCATAACAGTTATTCAAACTTTGGACGCATTTCATAACTGCACTAATACTCAAAATGTAAACGCTCTTTTACTACCTATTTGTGGTAAATATCATTATTATCAGATTTGGTTGGAGCAAACGTTAGATTTGAAGATCACTAATTTAAATCTATACAAATCATTAATAAATAAACATTTTTTTCTAACAATAAACTGAAGATGAATTATTAAAATTCTTAGTTGAATAGTTCCTTCAAGGGAAAACATAATTTTCTCTTTTATATTTCTATATGAATTAATTAGAGGATGGTAGGCAATACTGTATGAATCGTTAATAATAAGTTGTCTGTGTTTCAGACGAAACATTCGTATAAAACCGGTAAATAGATTCAAAAGCAGGTGCACTTAATGGAGTCAGATTGTCTTTTGCTAGTCGTATAAATAACGTCGTCTTGCCCATAAAATTTCCCTCAGGAATAAAACAGACCTTAAATAAATACTACATTTTATTTCATATTCAAACAACCTCACATTCTTTACCTAATATAAAATTCAGTTTGGAGAAACATCATTTGTTATTTACCCAAACGTGGTTACACACATAATTAATAAATTGCATAGTCTGTAAAAATGAAAACTTCAACTTTTTTCATTATAATCCAATTCAACATTCGTCATTTTTGGGCAAACACAATCACAAATGTAATAACGCAAGTTTGTCAAGTTGGTGCTAAACAGTCAACCGAAATTAGATTTACTCTCACAGCAAATAATTAGAGAGTGGCATTTGAAAATGACGTTAACATAATTTTGGGGGAAACACTCGACTTTCATAACAATTTCTATACAGGTACCAAAGAGATGCTTTCAAAGCTTTGTAGTAAATGAGAGTGTATTTTAAAAAAAAAAAGATACATCAAAGCTTTTATTAAATATAAATATCAGTGCTACCAATTGCTTGAAGGTGAAAAATTTTCTGTTGGATTAGTCTGTCAACACGTAATGCCGCTGACACGTGTGCACATGCGATATTCAAGTAATTACACGGAATTGCTTGCAGATTATGCAAACGAATCGATTTGACTATCTCCTAGTGCAAGTTGGAACAAAATATGTTTATGGTTAACAGAAAATTCATTATAGTAGAAGTAACCAAATCTAAAGTCATGTTAAAAAAGAATCACGTACTAGATTTTAGGGTTTTAGGAAATTTTGTATTTTTAGGATGGATCAAAAATGTTGACTATTAGAAATTTTTGTTCAAACAAATTTGCGGCAATGGTATTCATCTGACTGACATTTATCAAATAATTGAACCAAAATTTATTAATTAATTTTTTATAAAATACAATCTAGGAAAAATCCATTCAAAAACAGCAACTGATAAAATATCAGAGCGAAATTGCAGATATACATGGAGAAAAATAAACTGCCCACTAAAAATTATTTATTTTATTAGGTTGAATGAACAATTAAATTTGCTCAGTGAGTTTCATTAACATAACTAGCTGGTAACTAGCTTGACGTTTTTTGACGGTTCTGTCTGACAGTTTTCTTCTACATTTGCGTTATTAACTTAACCTTAAATTCTTTAAAATGACGTGGTGTAAATATTTTTCACTAGAATCTAAGAGAGTACCAACTTAGAGAAATGAAGTACCAACTTAACCAACATTTATCCTAATTTTTAGTGAGCAGTTTATTTTTTTCCCTTATATAATTCCCGTGGCCAGAAAATTCCCTCGTGTAAATACGACTTTTACCAACTTTCGAAAAAAAATCCCACTTTTAGTGCGTGATTTTTTTTTGACATGACATTAGTAATATTTATTGTTTAGCTAGGTAAATAATCTCTATCATCATCGTCTCTACTAATTCTCATTGTAAAAACAGCTTGATAAAACCCAAACTTAAAGTTTGATATAATGCGTTAAATTAACAAAAACCAAATTTTCCAAAGAATTCCACTCATACCTTAACTTCCTACTTTTCCTACTTTAAATGTTGCCTTTCTTGGAATGTTCTTCGGTTTGTGAAAAGAAAAAAGTAATTAAATCTTATATGAAAAATCATGACATTTCTGACAATTCTTTTAAAAATGTTGCCAATTACAATTTTTGGTGGATTTTCAGATATCAACTTCAAGCCAAAAAATTTCCGTTAGTTACTTCTATTGAGCGCTAATTGACTATACGATAGTAGAAAAAAAATTGTAAAAATGGTGGATGCGCCGGGCTATTAATTTTTAATTCAAGTGGCACAACAGTTTCTGTAAATTTTATTTAACATTTCAGTGATTAAATTATAAATTATAGAATGCTGGCACTTTAGTAATTAGACTATATGCTGATTTACAATAACTATCAAAATTTTGCAAACATCCAAACTATTTATAACTAAATTATTGGCATCTTTATGATTCGCGATTTTTCTAAAGCCGCTGCCACCGAGTGAAATTGTTGCCTCTGTCGGTGAAGAGAAGTAAGAGGGGTTTGTCACGCTACCTGTTGGTCTATTCTCGAGGTCTCTCTCTCTGTATTGATCTGCTTGCACACTGACGTGCAAAGGTTACATGGCTTACTTTACTTGGTGTTGGTGGATTTTCCTATCCATACTCTTTGGTATTGATGTCTTGTCACCTATCTTACCACTAGATTTTCTCGTTTTCAATTACTTTCACATTTTCTGAGTCCAATGTTAATACAAAAGATTGAATGTGATTCACTGTGGACGTTCACTGAAAGTTTAATCAGTTGCAATTAAATGAAAGGTTTGAGAGTTTTTTTTGCGTTTAGATAAAGAACAGTGATTAATTTTTGATGAGCATTTGAAGAAAATAGCGACTGAAAGAGTAAGAATTAAAGAAAAAACTACGAATGAACTTTATAAATGTATAAATTTTCGTTTAAGTATTACCACGTCGGTATCGTTCCACCCAATTAAAAATCGCTTCTAAAATAGCTCCGCTGAAGTGTTGTGAAAAGGAAACTCGGGCTAGCTTCGACGGAAAACTATTTTTACGTTGCGATATTGATCAACATATTAAAGTTAATTTAAAGGCTATCCTTCTGACGGCTTGGAAAATATCGATTGCAATATTTATCCCAACTCTCTTATAATCAAATTTATTTCACACTAACAAAACTTTAAATAAATTAGAATAGATAATATATTTGTCTTGAATAAAATTCCACTCGTGGTTGACACCAAAAGATATAACACATTATCGAATTTTGAAGTTTACGGCCCATAAAACCTCGAAGAGAATCAACATAGAATTCCAACTTGGAATGTTTGCAGCAAATGAAATAGATTTTCGCCATTTGCTGCGTCGGATTTAAATTGTAAAACAGTCCAAGTCTTCAGCTTCAACTTGAAGTATAGACTATTTACAGAGGAAGATGCATTTTTACATTCCATTGTTGATTTACTCAACTTTTTTTGGTTAGACAGATTGTTGGAATTGCTTCAATAAAAGTGTTAAAGTTTATTGTAAATTATTAGATCCTGTTGAGTTCCTTTTTATTTCCTGTTTATGTAATGGACCAGGAAAGTGTTTGGAACGACTTAGTTGTCTCTTTCGACTCCAAAAAAGGTCTTTTGTCGATCACGATATCTCGTGACAAAGGAATATTCCACGCAAGTAGTTTTGCCAAAATTGATTGTTTTAATAAACTTGGAAAATTAGCAATTAATTACCGTCAAAGTGTTCTGATGGGTGCGTTTATAGTTCTCATAAATTCTGGATTTTTTTGAAAAACTAAAAGTTTTTTAATTACAGAAAATGAGAATCTGCTTGCCCAAAGGATAATTTTTCAACAAATTAATTATGAATATGAAGCATTATTTTGTTCATTAATCACAGGTGTTTTATACTTAATTATACCATTTTCATTAACTAGTCGGTAGCAACAAACAATGATATTGATTAGCTGAAAACAAAGGTGAATAATGTAAACCATTCTTTAAATTTGCATTCATCATATTGATTAACTTGTTTTATAAAAAAAAACTTTTTTTCTTGATTTGTGTTTGTGGTGGCTTAATTAACGTTCGCACAAGCAGGGCCATAGTGTGACTAAATCGGAGTTGTCCCGATTAATCTAGTTAAATTCTCGTGTTAGTCAATTACAATCAATACAACCTTGGTCGTAGACCATCACCGACAGAGAGAAAAGTAAAATGAAGCAGCCAATTCAGTATTTCCTCAATTGTTTCAAATCTAACGAGCTCGAAGAGAGAAGTTCCCAGGCTACAAGAAAAGGCGTTACAGTTTCAGGTTTCAGTCAGCGTCGACTTGAAACATTCGACACACATATACACCATCACTACCACACCTAAACGAGTTACGCCTCTTCGTTCCCTACTTAAAATCAGTTTGGTAAAGTTCGTAGAAGTACAAGTCTGACGTGAACGGAAATAAATGCTTCACATAAAGAGTAAGAGAGAAGCATTAAATTGAAGAACTAATTAATGGTTTGAGATCGGAGAATTTACAAATCCTGTTGGTACGATATAACGATGCTTGATACAAGGATTTAACACTTGCTTTTAAGCTATTAAGGAATAGCAATTTCTAATTTTATGACTTGACTAATTTTAGAGATTATCTGAGTTCTCATTCTCAATAATTCTTAACATATTTTAAGCTGAAATTAATTAAGAAGACCAAAAAAAAAAAATATTGTTTTAAATATAACAACTAATATACTGTTTGTGAATTAATTAGCAGAGAAACAACACAAAATAAGCAAAAAAAGATATATTTTATGGGAATTAATTGATTTTAATATCCAGTTTTTGTTTCATTTTTATTTAATCTATATCGAGCCTCCGATTTCATTATTAAATTGAAACCAGGCTCGACGCTTTTTAAGTGATGTACTATCGATCTTAAGGGGTAGTTTGCGTTGACATGGCGTCTAAAAGACAATAAATTTCACTTGGAGGGAATCTCTATACCTATCTGACATGCGAGTAAATACGGTCGGTCTGTAAATTTTCACTTATCTTTAAAAGTTTATATATTTCTAAAGGCATTTTATTTTATGTTGAAACTACAACTGATTTATTATTTTTTTTTTTTAATAGATATTTTATTTTCCACAAAACTGTACAACCCTTTAGTATCGGAAGTGATTCAATAGATTTTAGTGCTACATTTATATTCAAATTCAGCGTTTCATAGTTTTCGTGATACTTCCACAAGGCATTTTACTACAATATTTTGTAGTTACATTTATAGCTTTAAAACAAAAATCATAAGTGATAGCATCTAAACAGAAATAAAAAAAATCGGGAAGCCTGCGGGACAGACATTGTATTTTATTTTTTCTTTGAATTTAGGTTTATTCTCAGACACTACTTTACATCAGTTTGGAACTGATAGACATCAGAATAATTTAATAAGAGACTTAATAATAATAACCTTTCAGTCAATTATAGAAAACTTTGGTGATTCTAGATAACGATAGTATAATTTATTGTAGATGAATAAATTTTATGTTAGATGAAGGAAGAAAATAATACATACCTAAAAGAAACTTAGAAATATGCACTAAAAACAGAAAAAAGAGCTTGCAGATATGCATAAAACACTGTCCTAATATGTACAAAAAACGTGCTTGTATGCACATTAATAAGCAAATATGTATATATGAAATAACAAAATAAATAGCGTTTTTATCGTATTTTGCTATTGTAAGGACTATAAAAGTTAGATCCAGCGAAGACAATGAGATAATTGGAAAAATAATCAATAACTATTATATATTTACAAGAATATAACATTTATTATTTATAACTAGCAAATTTCCTATTCCATTTCCTAACATAATAATTATTGGTAATTATTTAAGAAGGTGGCTTTTTTCTATAAACTTGGGATATGTTGTTCAGCAATTTTTTCTGAACAAATTTATATACAGGATGTCGTACCACAGCGCAATTCTTTCGTAGCGTAATAACCGTTGAGAATATAAAAATTTGTACTGTACAAAAAAATATTTGAATCTTTCTTGAGTTTGTTTTGAAAATATTTTAGCGGCGCACTTATAGGAAATGGACACTAGTTTTGCTATTTTCAATAGAACACTTTATATGTTTTCACATTTTTGCATTCTTTGTTTAATTTAAGCATCACTTTATGTACCATATGTGACAGTTTGAGTGAACCAGAAAATTAAGATTTAAAGAAAAAATATAGCTGTGCGGAGATTGCCATTATTCTAAATATCTCGAACACAGAAGCATTTAGAGAGGAGCGGTTTCACACTTCTATTTTAGACATAACATCTCTTAGATCTGATTATCTTATGAAATTTGAAAAACTCTCTTCTAATGGAAGTCTTAAACATGAGGAAGTTCATACCTAAATAACTCGATTTTTCCAAATGGAGCGCTATACTTTTTATATAACTTAAAATTACTTTTCGATTGATGCCAAAAGTTATTTTGATATGCACATGTTTAAAAGAAAGTATTACACTTTACAAGTGAAAAATAATTAATAAATATGATAAATGTTTTTTGAAAATTTGAACAAAATTTATTTTGACATTATGAATTTGTGCGAAACTTTTCTCAAATGAAAAACTTCCATGAGAGATTTCTGCAAGAAGAACAATATCAAAATCGATATCAATCTATGTCAGTATGACGAACACAGAGAACTAATACTTCGTTCAAATAACAACTTTTAAAGAAAGCATTTTTATATCATAATTTTTCCACGTAAAATAAATTAAGAATACGTAAAATCAAACAAACAAATTCACGATAGAAAATTTTTTTTTGTAGATTCTCTTTGAATTTGAATCCTTAACTATAATTAAACTCAATACCAAACTCTAATTTAATACATTTTCAACTTTAAACAAAATATAGGCTAGATGAAAAACTGAAATTTTGATTAGCAAACATTGCGGTGATAATCCAAATGGACTAGGTGACACTGAAATGATAGCGACAGTAAATTTTGGGCTAGAACTCCAGCTGTCACAGTATTATTTACTTTATAAACCCCAAGTTCACCACTCGACTAAAGCAGTCTATCTGCAGGCATCTTTGCACATGTATAACAGAATTACAATCACATAAAGGCTTTGTTTGAATCCTTGTGACGATGGTTTTAAAAGCTTTGGCTTTAAATCCATTAAACATCCGTTTATGTAATCAATTATGCTGCAACTATGACCAATTCTGCATTATTTAAACAACTAACTTTAAGATCCAAAGAAAACAGCATTTTAGCACTTCTCATCAACAAACCTTGATTAGAAAATAAACGGCAATTACTTTTCCATTAGTTTCAATTTGTTTTTCTCTAGACGCGTCTTTATTTGACGTCCAAATAAAAACTGTATTGGAAATTACTATTAGAGAAGACAGCGAAAGAATTGCTTACTGGCAGTTTGGTTCGTAAGGTCGAACCTTCATCAGTAAATGTTACAAGAATAAACGATGGAAATAGCCTTTGCGAAGAAACGTAAACAGTTAGTATCTTTTTAAATGACCTAATCAGTTTCTTATCTTGACTGCTTGAAAGTATCTAACTTTCTATGACGAAATTTCGAAGAAGAGTCCTCATATTGGGGACCGATAATGGGAAACGTGATGTTTTTTTTACGATTCGAGGGTACAGTAACCATTACTGAAAAGAATTATCAGTGTTAGAAATTAGCTGGAAAAAGAACAAAGAATGTGAAAATTTTTTAAAACTGATTAAAAGAAAAACAGCTATTTCTATTCTATGTCTTAAGTTGGTGTAATAAGAAACTCAGGTGGTGTAAACCTAAATAACTATTCTTTCAACCGCATTATTACCGTCAAAGCAATGTTGAGAACTTTAATGAGAAACAGGAGATCTTTATGCGTTGAGTTTGTCAGAAACAGCAGCAGAAATTGTAAATTCTCTCTGTGTGTGAGAATTCCTAACTTGGACTTAATTTAATTACATGTTCTGTACTACTTGATTTTTGACACAGATTAAACTAAACTTACATTTTATGGTCTATTTCTAATTTTCTATTATTCTTGTAAATGGAAAGAAAGCGTTTTTAATTAGATAACATCCGGAATTTCATGTAAATTAGAACAATTACACAACATACGTTTCGTGCAGATTTTAGATACGAGGTACTAAAAACACATTATCTTTGTAACTTATAAATTGCTTTTAAAATCCAATTTTCACAAGTTCATCGATGCGAAAATGCACTAACACGAGACTAAGTGCATTTGAAAATTTCAATTTTCTGCTGCAATTGTAAAATAAAACAGAGGATTATAGTTTGAAGGTTATAACAAAGATTTTGTTTCTTAATGCAAAATCTTGATTTTTTATTCTAATTTAAATAAAGTCGATTTCTACAATTTATGTAAATTTTGAACTTTTCCTCAAGCTAGACCGTATATTGACCGGAATAGTCAATCTTCTCAATTTGTCCTATCTAAGCTGCAAACTACGTGCAGCTGTAATTCAACGGCTGAATTTCTGGATTTTCTGGAATATTCCTTTGACTTGATGATCTGAATTGCTGTAGTGGAATCACACAAAACTAATTTCATTTAACAGATCTCACCTTTATGTGCTGCAGACATTACATTTAATAGAGAAGAATCTACAGGGTCTTTTTTCTAGTTGGGACACTAGAGAACAAAATAACATTATAATTCGAATTTTTGCTGATTTACATTTTAGAACAAGTTTATTTGCTTATCTTAATTTTAACCCTGAAAACACAACTTTCTTTGAGTTTTAACATTTGTTTTCTGATAAGACTGATTTTTTATTAGTTAACATTTTTTAAGTGAAATCATTATTGTAGAATGCTGCTCAATTTGGAACTGAAAATCTTATTTCAGTTATTTTTAAAACAAAGAAAATAAAAAAAATCGAATTTAATTCATGCAGCCCTAAGTGTGTTTTTTTATAATTTCTAAAACAGCTCCAAATTTATTACAATAAAAATTGATTTGCAGTCGACTTCAGATCTATAAAAACACGTACGCCACTGGAATAGTTTGATAAATAAAGATCCCAAAGTCGTTCAATTAGTTTCTTTCTGCTTATCAGGATTATAACTGATAGCGATGGCAAAACTCATCTACGTTTTATTAAAATGACATGTCAGGTTATGTTTATACAAATAATTTTCATGAATTATCCAAACGAATGAGTACTATCATCAACTTTAAATTTACTGAAGAATCAAATTATGAATGGTTATTTCCATTTAGTTACCTATTTACAGGTCGATTTAATGACTGATGTTCATTTTCATCAAACTAACGTAAGAGTGCCTATTTATTCATATTTCTTACCGGAAAAATTATTGAAAATACAAAGAATGAGGCTGCAATTTACTCTTTCATTTAAACTGAATGATCAATTACCAATTTCGAAGAAACCGTCAGACTACCACTACTGTTATTAAATTATTTCTTGTAAACACTCACTCTAGCTTCTAGAAAATAACTAAATCTACCAAGTAATACTTTTAAAATAATTTTAACATAAAATATTTAACTTCTAGCTAAAAATGTACCACAACATTTATTAATTACCGACTGTTCGTCTCTAGCCTTAAATGTCATACCAATAACAAAATGTCATTTTTTTCAAACATTTTCACTATGCTTTCAATATGAAATTTCTTTAGAAACGTAGTACAGTCCCAAATTTCACGACCTTAGTGACTTTTAATTTCTCTGTAGATTTGAAACCGAATGTAGTTTTCAGTATAAAATAATTTAGTCTGTTCTTAAATATAAATAAGAAAACATTTGGTTTAAAAAATGTTTTGGTTCACTATATGCTTACCTGTATATTATACAAGGTGTTCTTTTTACTTGGAACATTGAAAATGATCTTGATTTTGATCAATGTTTTATGACACCAACTATTAACTAACTAAATGTTATTCTATTAACATCAGATTTTAAAAATTTTAAATTATGTTTTTTATTGACAACATTTCCAAATAGCAGTTTTTTTTTCTATTTGGAAATACAATAATCTTAGACACGCCAAAAAATTTCTAAAACATTCAATCTAAAAATCTGCATTTAGTAACTACTAGTAATTTCTTTATAAAATGAAAATTTTACTTATAAAAACAAGTATTAACAAGACGATGAAATGACCGAGATAAAAATTAAATAACCATAATGTAGTAAGCTTTTATTAAGGTAGGGTAAAAACATGAAGTCTATATAGCAGCATCTACTGAAAATATATTTATGAGAGCAACATTAAACTTGATGTCTTGTAATTTGAGAAGGGCGACAATTTTAGTAAACTTATGTCAAAAGTCAGGAACTTTGCTCGAAGGACGACTATTATTTTAGCCAGGGTGTGTATATCAACTCTAAAAGTTTGTACGCCATCTTCATTAATTTTATCAATGTTTATCACAAAAATAGCATTTCATTGTACACAATTAATTTAAACACAATGGTTAACTTAGAAATTTATTCTTATTTGTACGATTAATTATTTATCTGTTTTGTTTAACTCTTGAATTTGTTCCAATTACCTTGGTTGAGTAACAACATATAAAAAAAATGCTATTTCTTGCAGCTCCCAAAGCCACTTACTCTTAATCATTCTATAATCCTACCTAATTTATCAAGAACAACAGCTGCAAACTGCTTTTTTGAACTTCTATTTTTCCTGAAAAACGTTGAAGTTTAGACCTTAATTATCCTAGACCAAATTTCTTTCTTTTTTATTTTAAACTATAAAGACCTTAAATCCCATTTGAGTAATTACTGTCTATTTGTTAAATTACCAAATTTTAACAATAAAGAAAACTTGGATAAATTTATCAAATAAACAATTATAATTTTTGAAAGGAGTCAAGTCTTTTATAGCACGAAACAACACATTTATTGTTTTAATACAGCCAATAATTAAGCTAATTTTGTTACTGTTGAAAAGCTTTGTAACTCGGTCTATAGATTTCGTAAATGGTGTAAGAAGTTCGTGCGGCTTTAGTTCCATTCCTGCTGTGATATTCTCTAAAAAGGTTTTGTGAAAATTTCAATAGAATGAAATACTAGTCTAGGATTGGAACTATTAATTTATTGAAGAGAATAATTTTACTAAAATTAATTTCATATTTAAATTAGAAATGAAAGTCATGCTTTTCAATTACAAACATGGACTTGTTTGGTCACAGCTTCATTACAATATAAGCGGTGAATAAATATTTATTTATACGACACATGCCAGTGGATTTTAACCGAACAAAACAGGACAAAACTCATTAGAAAAAAGCAGCCACAAGCGAACACAAGAATTAAAAGTGAATTCACCAAAATTTAAAACACTTTGGGATATTTGCATGGTATAAAAAATATTTTGTTTTCTATGTGTTGTATCTATTCAAAAAAAAAAAAAACAATCTAAATAAAGCGGAAAGATGTTTAGGCTTTCTGGATTTTCATTGCAAAAGTCATTCCCTTGGTAGGAGACAAATTCAAAAGTCAGCTTTTTCCATTAAAGTCCACCAATATATTTGGCGACAATTGTTTGGAATGGTCTCTAGCAAACAATGGGGTTGTACGTGCCACTTGAGCCACAGAATGGTTCTCGCGGCTCTAAATGATTTATGAACGACGAATTCGAAAGGATGATGGGGTTAATGTCGAGAGAAACTGAAGGTCCGCCTCTAAGCATCTTAGTGACAGAATGAATGAACAATGTGGCTGTCTCTTCCAAACGAAAAAAAGCGACATTTCAACACTTTTCCGCTTTTATAGTACATGATAACGTGTGTTAAATTCGTACCATAAAAGAGTTTTATTTACCAAAAGAAAAAGCAATGTTTGTATAAATCATTTAATTTATTTGACTATTTGCTTTATTTTTGAATCGGAGATGATAACCATCGTAATGTTGGTTCATAAAAAATAATTCGTTTATAATATAAAATTTATCTTTCCATCAGTACATAATTGGCCCATTTTATCGATTTGAAAACGGCGATGTGGGAATAAGCGTGAATTAATAATTCTTATAATCTCGTTTCCTAATTTCATTTTATTTGCTCTTTCTGCTGCTTCTTTAGATTAGTATAATTGAAATTGTAGATCTATTCCAAATGTCATGTAAAACGTTATAAAAGCAAATTCAAAAGATAAATTGGAATTTAATTCTGATTTGTTATCGGAGTTTCCCCATCAACAATACAATTCATTATTCTGATCGTGTTGAATATTGTTTGATTTTAATCTAACGTCGATCAACATCCAACATCTTTAGATAGAACTTCCATGTTTATTTTTTTCAAACAAAAAAAAAATATTAAATCACTTACAATTACTACTTCACCCTGAAGACTTTCTAAATTTTCCAATTCTAAGTGTCTTAGAATGGTACTTGCGTTGAAGCTGAAGTGGGCTTGACATAAGCTCGAGAATTAAGGACAATTGCATTAAATGAATTATAGAAAAAGATTCGTGCAGCTTTGGAAAATCTGAGCAAAAGCAAACATTCTTCTATGTATTCTTTCCTTCAAATTAGAAACAAAAAAAATTAAAATTGATGATCTAACTTATTAGTCAAAACTTTTTCTCGAATATTGAACTAAATTATATCCAAAGTCGAATTGAAAAACATCTGTCACAGCTAGTCTTTCGGATTTTTTAAATCTGCTTCTCTACATTTACAAACTTAATTAAAAAATCAATAATGATTTATTTTCGTATTCCATGTCAATTTTAGCTCTTCATAAATTATTTCTCCACCAAAGTGTTCTAATTTCACACTACGTTTATTACACTTCTATAAAGAATTTAATCTTAAAAAAATTATAGTCTTGTGTAATCACATTTATTACTGTAGATATTATTAGGTTATTTTAATATTTATACATGATGAAGGTTATTTTGGGTTTTTGAAATATTAAGATTATTATTGATCGAAAGTTTAGGGGGTCGTAAGTATAGACTTTATAAAATGACAGAGTATAATCAAGATACCTGATCATGATTGATTAGGATATAAAATAATTGAACAGATCTTTTTGTCTCTAAGGATAAAATTATGAAAAATTACATTATTTTTTAAATGTTAGTGATTTATTATACGAGCAGAAGTTGTTTTTGTTTTTTTAAAATGGATGAGTAATTTAATATGAGGAACAATGAAGCACGTGGGGTTAGTGCTTGGTTATAATTTGAGATTTTTATGCTCGTAATGTTGACCTTAGTTTGACTCTGGAGGATAATTTATTACACAGAATCATTTAAATCTAGAACTAAAGTAATATAACGTTTCATAGAAGGCATAAGACCAAAGAGCAAAAATTAGCCGTTGTTAATTTAACAACAAAAACTAAATTTGTTAATTTGGTTGAAAACAGTAGACAGAGATGGAAAAATTAACATGTTTTTACCAAATATATTTGATATTTGACTTTTTTTCTGGAATGCAATGGAAGTTGCACACAGTTTGGTAGTTTGTATTCATAACATTTATAAATCCAATAATATTGATGCTAACTTTATGGTCTGTTGTTATACAAAATCAAAACCACAACACCACATTTGAAGTTATACCTATCTGTATGTTATAAATGCCTTCTAGCGTCTGGATTTAATTTATAAAATTCTTGAACTTCCAATACTTGCAGTCTTTTTCATTTCTCACTGTTTGTTGAGATATTTTGTCAGAATGATTAATGTTTACCTGTCTCTCATTCTTTTTTTTATCGTACTCACCTACCGTTTTCACGACTTTTACTGCATCATGTTTTGTGTAATAAAAATAAATGCGACTAAAATGTGACCTCACTTTGTTCTATTCGTAGCATAAAAGAAAAACGTCTAAAAGACGCGCCAACCACATAAAATTTTTAATGTCGCATCACTAAAGAAAAATACGTGAAGCAGGTTACAGAACTCTTTTGAACTTTTTTTAAAGAAGAGAAGCTTATTTGACAGTGCTCCTGCTCCTAATTATCGAAGAAGTTTGACGTTGAAACTTTAGCTGTTTTAGTATTCTGTACTAAGCGGGTTTTAAGTGCAATCAGAATATTTTTAAATAACCACCAGTTTTCAGTTTACTTTTCTAATACACGGAAACCATCATTATGACGTTTTTATAGCGCAATAGGGAATACTGACGAATGATACTTAAAATTTTATTAAAGGAAAAAAGGGGTAACAAAATACAGAAAAACGAATAAGCAAATTTTACGACAGGTTTGGGATTATGTTAACAGTTTAAATGAGCTAATAAGACTTAATTGATTAAAAAGTGCAAAGTACAAAATTATAAATAATCTTTAAGTAGGCTATTTTGAAGGAAACTCAAAGTTTAAGCACTTTTACAAAAACTGTAAAACTCGCTTGATATTATCTTAAAGATTGCTTAAGCGCTTCCACTAATTTAATTAAATAGAAGCGAAAGTAAATTCAATCAGAAGAAAACTGGTTATTAATATAAAACTTATAAAACTAATACTTTCAAGTTGTTGAAGTTCGTTTAATTTTTATCATTCACAAAAAGTTTGAGGAAACTCACAAAAGACTGAAAATTTCTTTGAGACTTTATTTTAAATTCACAAAAACTTTCATTTGTTCGCATTACGAAAATATTAGATTGTCGCCGGAATCATTCCATTATGTTTGCTCTTTGCGAGGATTTGCCGCTATATACAATGTACTAAAAAAACAAAGAGATACCAAACTTATTCTCAACATACACCTAACGTCTCAACTTTTAGCGTTAAAATAAAAAAAAAAAAGATATTGGAATAGGTAAGTAGGTTATTTTCATTGCGTCAATACTATGTGATGCCATACATACATAAAACACAAATCTCTGCCCGTAGATGTCCTTTTGGGGATCGGTTAGCTATCCAATTTTGAACCAATATCTTAAATGTGTAAAGTCAGCTTTCCATCATTCACATCTACAAGCACGTCTTTCCGAATTTGCTGCACTGGAAAATCTCCATGGATGTGTCGTAAGTATAAACGAGATCGATTTATGTCAAAAAGCAAATTGCAGCTAAGTTTCAGAAATAAAACTAAATTTACAATTTTTCTTTGATTCATTACATTCGTTGAATTGTGTAAAAAATGTTTTCAGTATTAGTTTTTACTCTCTTGAATATTATTTTCTCAATGTGAATATAACAGTCAATCACATTTTCCTGCTAAATAAGAAACTTTCATAATTGCAACTATATACTTATGACCTGTGTCACAAAACCTTCATGCATCACGCAACTCATTAATAATGTATTTTCAGGTCATATTGTAAAACAACTGCAAACACAAATTATTAATAATGTATTTTTCGCACGATTTTGATCCGCTTCGTCATGGAAACTTACAATTCTTCTATCTTTATCTTTCTTTACACTGCTCGAGAACTGCCAAATATTTTACATCTGTTTATTTTTTCGATCCATTTCTATGATAATTTTGTCTAAAACAAACTCTTGACGTTTATTAACGTTGTTTACTCAGTAGGAATGCTTTTTTGAGTTGTGTCAAATCTTTATTTTTTAGATTTAAATGAAAATTGTAAATTATCGGATTTAAGGATAGCTCATCATGACGTATATAAAGAAATTAAAGTAATTTGCTTAATCTAATTAAAAGTCTAGCTTAAGGGGATGAAATCAAGCCGCTTTAATAGCTGCTCTAAGTAACGTTAAGTGCTAAATGCCAAATTTCGTAATACTGCAAGGCTAAACTAATCGATTTATGGAACGTTAAGAAATAAGTGCATGTTTAGTTTCACTATTAATAAATTTTTCATTATCTAAAAGTATCTCATATACATTTACAGCGAGTAAAATCCATTATAAACTGTTTTTTTACATTTTTTAATGTAGTTTCTATGAAAATTTAGACCTAGATTTTCTTCTTCTGTAAAAAAGATTTTTCAAAATTTTTCAGCAAAGTCATTGCTGTTTTTAATTCAGTTCTTCTTCTCTGTGTTCGAAAGTTTACACAAATCGTTCAGTTCTCAGTTTTTCAAGTTCTTTAGCAGTTGAGACTAAACTGAACTTTAGAAATACAGTTGGTACAATGGACGCAAACGAAACAAATAGATCTATTCAGTCTAACTTTTTCTATCTCCAATTCGTTATTTTTTTCTAATTTTGGTCTCTTATTTATATTTTTAATTCTTTGTAGATTGAGTTAGATTGGTACCCGATTTGGAAAATTTTTGGAAAATGCCGTCTTTTACTTTAAGTGCTTTAATAGTAATTTTCGAACCTAGTGTGCGAAGACATTAATTACGCATAAGTGCGAATGCGCCGAATACGTCTTCGCACATCGAGGTTCGAATAATATTTTTTGAAACAAACATTTATTTTTGTTTTATTAAAATATTTGCGTTGTGCATTAGTAAACACAAAAAAATCTGAAAATATCAAGTGAGTCAACAGTTTTTCATTTGTTTTTCATTTGACAGTTGTCAAAGAAGGTTTTTAAATACGGATTTCTTTTTATTACTTCAGTATTTGCGACACCTGAATTGGTAAAATGACAGTTTGTTAACCAGATTTCATTATTATTAACTTATATTATTTTTGGAATGGCCAGAAAGGCCAGTGTTTTTTGCAAAAATTCGCGCACTCGTGTGAGAATTCTACGTTCCCAGTTGACTGCTCCATTCGCAAAATGTCATTTTGAAGGTACTTTTAAAAGCTCTATCCGAGTGTCAAATACAATTTATTTATCTTTAAAAATAATGACAGTATGAATTTCCACAGTTCAAATTTTTAATTTACCTTTTCCAAATACTAAAGAAAAAAAAGACGTAACGGAGCTACAATAGAAAATCATTTTGACCAAAAGTATTAAAATTGAAAATGGATTAGATTGGAAGCCGAATTAAGGGTTTTTGATTTTGTCAATTTTATACGTAAAAAAATGTTGTTAATATTTCTGTTTCCAAATGAAATTGAGCTTTGAACTTGTATTCATTTTGTAGCTTTCCAAAGCTCTATCAGCGTGTCAAAGATAATTTGTTCAACCTTTCTCCCGACACAAAAATTCTGTATCTTGATAGAAAAGTGAGAAAAAGTAAAACATTTTTTTGCAAATTTAATTTTTTAAAATACTTATCTAAATTTAAATCATTACGTGCATATTATTTTGTAATTTACATTTAAAAATTATACATTCGACACACGATACTGCAATGCAGCGTTTACTTAAGTTTTTATTGAAATCCCAAGTTGTCGTGATGATTTTCTAACACTAAAAAAATGTTTACAAAAGTAAACAACTTTTAAGAAATGTCGTGCATTAATTAATTTTAATAAAAAATTACAAATTTGCAAAAAAATTATGTATGAAGGTTTATGTATAAATTTGTTTTTTTTTAATATTTTCAAGAGGTAAAGCGAAGGAACTTCTAAACCGATAACATTCAATCTAAACTGTCATCTTGTTTTGACGTCTTGTATGCCTCACCCTCGCGTATAGTAAATCAATCACGTTCTATAATGTATATGATGTTACCTATATTCAACATTTACGGAATGTATCGTGCATAAGCTCCAACCGATAATTGACAAAATACTCAACATATTGTGCTAGTAATCAGTGATTTGCTAATACACCACATAATTGATAAACGCTGTTTCAAATTGAGTTAAAAACTCGATTCAAAATGTCAGTTATGTCTCAAATTATTCATTAAACTACATACAGGGTGTTTCATTAGTATCGGGACGGAAGTTGAATTTTAAGAGAATGTAAGCGGTGAACGCTAATCATGAACTTTACTTTTTAAAAATATTTTCGAATTTATTCTACCCCCGGTTTAACCGGAATTTTATTCAGCTATTCAACACTGAATCTATCTCTGAATATTTTAATTCTACTCTAAATCGCTTATTAAAATTATATCTATTTTTTCAAACTGGTCTTGAATTGTCTGAGTTATTGATATTTACAAAAAAAATTTCATTTGCAACTCTTCAGGAATAAATTGATATCTTTTATATTTCTTTTTAGAATAAAATGGAATTTTGCGCGCACAAAGCTAGAGCAACGATTTATAGTATCTTTTAAAAAAAAATTGGAAAATATGTCGGAAAACATGTTGTTTTCTTATGCTTCTATCAAGGAAATCCAGATGGAATTGATTACTTTTTCAAAAAATATTTCGAAAACTGAAGGAAGCAGATAGGACTTATGTTACATCAAAAGAAAACAATTTAAATAACGGAAACAACTGTGTAATAAAACATGGGACATTCTATTTGAAAAAAACAAGTTTCAGGTGTTTGAAATTTGTCAAAAGTAAAATAAGAAAGATCATTGTTTTTTCGGACGTTTCTAAATTTTTATCATAGATTAGTATAAAAAGTTTTTTCAGTACATACCAAATTTCATTTCACTATTATAATACAAAGACCGCTTTTTTCTGAAGAATTGCATATGAATTTTTTTTTGGAATAAAAGTCAATAACTCAAACAACCGATGACCGATTTAAATAAAACAAAAACGTTTGAATAACTAATTTTAAGTACATTTCAGATATGTAATAAATAAAATGTTTTGTTGAGAAAACAATGTTGCTTAGACTCCGGTCAAACCAGAAGTGGAAATAATGTGAACATATCGTGTGTTCATTTAAAAAAAACTCGGTGGAAGTCATGACATTTTTACGTATGTCAGAGATGACCTCATACAATAACAAAATGAAAAGCTGTAGTGTGATAAATAATGTTCGAAGACGATATGCTTTGAGTGCTGAGCATCAAGGAAGACATTTTCAACAGTTTTTATAGATAATAAATGAATATTTTCATGAAAATGTGTTATTTTTTTTAATTGTCGAAAAGTGTGGTTATAAGATTTTTCATTTTGACAAGTATATAAAAATTAATTACAGACATACAAAACAATTGTTTATTAGTTTCAAAGCCTTCTAGAGTTTTTTTTTTAAATAAACACACGATATTCCCCATTAACATTTTTTTTCAAATTTATCTACAACGCTGTAATCTTCCGTGCTGATACTAATGGAACATCCTGCATAATCAAAAATAGCTTTCTTATTTTGAAAATAAAAAATATCTTGAAAATAATAATTGTTAAGAATTTTTTTAGATAGGTACTGATATTTTTGAGTTTTGCACTGAATCGGTTGAGTGATAAAAATTCGTCTATTTGTGTCAGTTCTGGCAGTAATTTTAGTGGTGACTCCTACGATAAGCCCCTAAAACATCTAACCTTCATTAGTAGTCAGCTTGTGGCTTGTGGGAGCTATACGTTTCCAGAATTCTTAAAGAAATATGTATTTTTCGTTTTGTCTAAAACACGTAAAAGTTTATTGGAAAGATATTTCCTTGATACGTGCACACAAGTTCATATTTTTCACTCAATCAAAAATTCATTTACGAATAGAAGATTCAATCATTCGAAACTTTCGTTGAATTAGTTGACGAAAAAAAAAAATTGATTGCATCAAAGAATTTCGAGCTATAAACTAACGGATATTCGGGTTGTTATATAAATTGTTAGTGGCAAATCGAACTCATTGATTGTTTCTCGTTGACAGGCGCTATAAATTTCCTCCAAATATTAACGCAGACCACAGTCTCATTGAAAATTTGCTAGAATATATAAAATAGTTGATAACCACTTGTTGATGGAATCAATAATCGGATTTGGGAGGCAATTACGCCCGAAACGATTTCAAAAATGTTCTTTAGTATTTTTTAATATTTGTGAAGTAAAAACTCAAATACATTTTATCTGAAAGTATTTGGTGTAAAAATTCGATTTGATTTATTATCCAAATAAAAGAATGTCTCAGTACTGTTCTATTAGAACAATCCCTGCACAGTTCTCCTATAAAAGAAAATCATTTAACGAATGTAGCTTTTTACTGTCAATAAATTTTGCCAACAAACTTCGAACACGAAATTTTATTGAATTCTCGGTCTCAAAGGACATACACGAGTCAGAATGTCTGGAGATGATATGCGGTAAAAGGACAACAAAGTAGAGCTGTAAAATTTTTCAATAAAAATGTTTTTTTTTTAAGAGTCAAAGCTAAAAACTAACGCTTGTAAAAAAAATATTGCAAAACTTTTATTTATAGCTTTTTGATTTTTTAAGTCTTTTTTTTTGGTTTAAGTTCAATTGTGAATATTTTACACAAAAAATCGAGTCTCACTTTGTTTGGATAATTATATCGTTTTCTTTGCGATTGAAAAGTTCAAGCTATAAAATTTAATTTGGGTTAATATGCGGCTCTTGTAATTTCATGAATAATAAAATTCTTTATTCTTGTTGGTGTAACTCAAAATTGTAACAGAGAGAGATTAATAAATCTTCTGTTCTCTCATCTACTGCCTTGTCTGTGTATCCATTCATAACATAATTTTTCTTGTTTTTCTATATCCATCCTCGATGCAATTATGCTGGAGATAGCAGGAGTGGATGTTCCCAGGCTTTTTAATACAAATTGTTGCTTCTTTAAGCAAGGCATCTGGAAAAATAACCAAAAAATTGTTTTAGTACTAAGATTCTTTTATTTACTTAAAAAATGAGTTTGACATGTCCCAAAAGCAAGTAACTTGTACAAAATTTATGAGAAAATCGGATTCTTATACCATCAATTAGAATCAGATTTTGCTTGCTAAATGCACTTCTAATTTGGTAGACATTCTAACAGACTACTAAATCTTGAATTATAAAAATGATTTTAATTTTTTCCATATAAAAAATATGCATTTACTAGCAATTCAACCGGGGATATGTCTTGCTGTAGTTGCGGAAATATAATGCAACAAATATTTTGAACACGTAAAAAAACTTTAACTTTCAGTACATTGTCTTTAATTTAACAAAAAATCAGCGCTTCTTATTTCCATGAGAGCATAATTACTTGAAAGTATTGTGACTTAAATTGCGTAACTTTTTTTGATTTATAAATAATTCTTCGAAAAACGCAAAAAGCTTCTCCAAAAGCTTCATTTTAATGTCTTGCGGATACACATTTAAGTCTCCTCCTACAGATTAAATTTAAAATTCATTATCTCTGCATTGTTCTTTGTGCGCGCAATTTCAACGTTGAAAACTTCATCGAAATAAAACGTAAATTGTAAGTCTCGTCTTTGACTGCAACAATACTGCTCTCGAATAGCTGTCTGCAACAGAATCAAAAGACGCCTTGTCACGTACGTTGGTGAATTCAACAAGAATAAAAAAAGTGCTGACAATTTTAATTTTTTTTTAATTTATATACTTTATTAGAACGAAAGAAATTTGTAAAGATTCTTAGAAGTTGAATCTAATTGAATGTTTTATTTAAAATATGTGTGGTTTCTTTTAAAATTCATTTTGTACTCAGTTAACAAAACATGTTGTAGGAAAGTTTCTGGGAATATTTCCATTTACATTCTTTGCCAGTCTTCGTGACGGAAGCAAGAATCCAAATGTGGTTATTTACAGAGATAAAGAAAATTGAGAAAAATAACCACACAACAAAGAGCTTTGATTAATTTGACGAAAAATTATCATGCAACCATTTAGTAAACTTCCAACTTTTGCCAAATGTTTCTTCTATGGAAATTGAACAAATCTTCATTTCTCCTATTATCTACAAAGGCGTATTTTAAGTTAATGGTCTTTAATGCAATTTGTCTTCAACGTCCAATTAAAAGTTGTATTAGTTTATGGATTATACAACATCAAAATGCCTCCAGCTTGTTAACAGTACAGAGAGTTGAATGTATAATGAAGTTATTGATTACTTTAGTTAACCCTTTATTTCCGTATAATTAATTAGGGTATAGGCGGAAATAATTAGAAGGTACCTAAGTCGTATCGAAATTTAACCGCGAATAGCCCACCTTTTATGTTAACGGTTCTGACAGGTAAGACATGCAATTAACAATATAATACAAAACTGAAAGAAAATGAATGTTTAACTTTAGACGAAAAAACTTCAGAGGTTATACATAATAATATTATTCAACAGAGTTCAAAAATACAATTAATAAGATGGATATTTTCAAAAGCAATCAAATAATCTACCGTATGGTCGTCTTGGTCAATTTGTCTATAGAAAAATCTTCTTTATTATCGCAATTTTTTTTAGTCTCTTATCTTTACCTTTCCTACATCCAAAATGTTTCAGATCACGCAACATCACAACAGTTTTAAAACCTCTCCGAAACTCTCTTAATATGTTTTCGAATCGTAAAAATAAGCGTCCGGAAGCTTCTAAATGTATTCACAAAATACTATATTTTTTGCTGCAGTCGACATTACAAAAAAAATCACAATTCCAAAACATTCTCTTAAATTAAATTTGTATAATTGTTCAACTATTCCCATTCCAATTAAATTCCGTTTTAGTTGGTCGATTTACTTTTGATTTTTGACTGAAGAAAAAATAAATTGTCTCCGGTCTGTTATTCTAATGTTTTAAGCAAAAATAAGTAAATTAGTTGATTTCATTTTTTCTGTTTCTAAAAATAATATAATTTATTTTATGTATAAACTGACGACAAGACCTCGCTGTGGCGTAGGCAGCTATAAACCAAAATAATTATGCTTTGTTTATTCATAATGAATTTTACAGTGATATTATCTGAAAACGTATATTTTTTATTCATAACAAACCTCAGGCCCTGTACGTTGGAGTGAATTCAGTAAATAGAACGTTTTCAAATTTCATTTCATATTCAATTTAAATTATACTCATTCAATCACATATATTAATATTCAATTTAGTGAATTTTGTATAACACTTATCTTAAGATATTTAACAAAGATTCAGACGTTAACTGCTGCTTTTGAGCTTTTAAGCTTTTAGGTCTTTAATCCATGCAAAATAAGGATTTAATACAAGTATATTCACTTGCGAAAATCTTCAAGTTTATGTTCGGACTTAATTAATTTTCTTCCCATGAAATATAAACGTGTATATTGTGATTACATACAATTAGTGCTTTCAAAGGTATTGAATAATTTTCTATCTTTCTAATGAGATTGAGTAAACAAAGCAAATAGTCTTTTGCTCTCACGTTTTTCTAGACGTACCAATTGTCAGATATTTTTTCCGCTAGCAAATTTCCACTCACGAAAACTAGTCCTACGTGGCATTGTATATTTGTGATCTTGTGTAGTTCGTGATGTGTTTGCAGGCTGTTGCCGATGAAAGAAAATAAAACGACAGACTTTTACTTGTTTGATTTAATACAAGTGTACGTGTATGTCAACATACTTCAAGCAATAACAAATTTCATTTACATTATAAAACCTATACTTTTATTTCCACTCTTTCAAAATAAACGTAAAAGTATCGATAAACATTTACTTGATGGACATAGTGCACCATGAATGTGGTATGATGAATTTTTAATTGAAATATTGATTATTTTTTTTAGTTAGAAGCCAGATAGCTGGTATACAAATAGTAAGCTTTTGTCATTTAAAAATGAAAAAACTATTATTTCCATATAAGCGATTGGGTAAGTGCCATGCATTTATATACTTACAACTTATGTTGAAAGTGTTGATTTTGTATAGAAAGCTTTGAACTTTGTTTATACAAGAGCCATGCTGAAATTATTATTAAAAAGATCAAAACTTGAGTAATTGTATCTATTTTGATACAAGAAACTCAAAAACAAACAAAAAACTAGTATGACTAAATAATTTTAGATTCTAGTTCTGTTATTTCTTACAACATGAAGTTGTCCTTCATTGTTTGGAATTTTTTAGATCTGTCAATGCATATGATTTTGTGCTTATAAGTGAAAATTTAAATGTGATTCCAAGAAAAAAATCATTTTGCTAAAGTAAATTCAAACGAGCGGTTTTCCCGCCGCTTCTGTCGTAATAAACCCCACTCACAAAAGAAACGTTTTGGGACCGAAAATCTGTTGTTCAAAAAAGTCATTCATTTCAGCCTCTTTTGAGAATTTTTTTGCATATTTCGAAAATGATTCAGATAAAAATAAAAAAATACAGGTTTTATTATTTTTAATGTAGATTCTAGTATCTAATGTAAATCTAAAACAATCAGTTGGCTAAAATCAGCCGCCAAATGCAACTTTGAATGCAAAAATTTAAAATTAGAGAGTCTGACATTTTGAGGTTTGTAGCGTCTTCATTTCTGATTTCTGATTTGACTGGTTGAAAAGCCACAAAATGAGCGCAAGTTATTTGATCTATCTCAACTAGAAGCTGAGATATTTTTTCAGAAAAATTAAAAATCTGCGAATTTTAAAATTTCAACTGTTCGAAAAAAAGTAAAACTGCCTTAAATGTAACTCATTATACTCAAATGCTATAATTCATAAACAAACAAAAACTGTCAAAATTTGATATGAAATTTTTGTTAGTGTTTTAAAATGTTGTTTTGTTACTTCTTATAATATCGAGGTAAAACTAAACACTAACTTGAAAACCAACTTGAATTTTCCAAAATCGAAAGTTTGACGTAACTGGTACGTCATTCTTGTTTCTAAAGAGAAGCAAGCAAGATTTGGAAAACTCTAGTCTGTACCACTAATATAAGCAATGCAAAATTGAGTCTCATTTTATGGACGCATTTTAGATTTTGAAAAAAATTGTCAATGTCCCAATCGATTCTATATTAATTCTAAATTAATGTTTTTTTTTTAATTTTCAAAAATCTCGAAAAAATTATCCCCATTTTTCTGCCACATAAATATGTTTCTCCAATTGAATTTATTACGAATAAATAGAGCTCTTTTGTGGGAACTGCGGTAGTATTTTCTTTTTGTTTCAAGCATAATAGTTTTTTGTTAAATCTGATTAAAAAAAAATTAAATTTGGCAATTCTTTGTACATACATCCAAAACTATGAAGAGATACTCTCATGATTTATGGCCTATAGAAGCTACTTGAAGTGACCCTAATAAATACCGAATATTAAACACTAATAGTTGTGGTTTAGCTTTCTATGAGATTTAAAATACACAATTCCAGAGTTTTAGTTTAAGTTTTTAATATGGGATTAATTATTATTTATCGATAAAAAATTGAGTTTTTTAGCGTTTAACTGCAGGGTAAGAGCCTCTTCACACACAGCCACGCCACGCCACAAATTTTGTGGCCGGCGATTCGCGCGCGTCACTCACCGGCTACAGTTCAGATTGGCCAAAGAGATTTAGTTATTAGAATTAAAATATCCTCCACTATTTTAGAATTGGTTATTGTGATAAATTTTTAAAGGGTAAAGTGGACTTAAAAATTATTAAACAATTTTTTATTGACAACGATTCGATGTTAAAATTACATCTTTTTGTATACGCATAATGAGGCCGATTCTTTAGGCAAAATGTTAAAATTAAAAGGACGTTAAATTCTTGTCTCTTGTGTCTATAGACTTTTTGTGTATTAAAACAAAGACAGAAAAATGAACAAACTGTTGATTATACGTTTTATGCTAAAACAAGCTCTTTATGATAATCACTAAATTTGATTGTCACAATTTATTCTTCATTTTCACTAAATTTAATGAATGGTTTGATAATTATTTGTTTGAAATTTTAACAACAATTTTTTGGTAAGAGTATAAGTATGTATAATCGTCTTCGTTGTATAATCTATTTGATATCTTTCTCGATTCTTGGAAAAGATGTAATGTTAACATCGAAACGTTGTCAATAAAAAATTGTTTAATAATTTTAATTTTCACTTCAACCTTTAAAAATTTATCATAACTAATTCGAAAATAGTGGAGGATATTTTAATGTAATAATTCTTATAACTAAATCTCTTTGGCTGATCTGAATTGTAGCTGTTAGATGCTCGAAAGTCGCCGGTGAGTGGCGCATTGTGGCAGCGAGTCGCCGGCCACAAAGTATGTGGCGTGGCATGGCGTGGCGTGGCTGTGTGTGAAGAGGCTCTAAAATTGAAAATGAAGTTTACATTTATTTTATAAGGAAAATGAATTTGCATTTAAAAAAAAGTTAAAGAATTTTGAGAACTGACAAAATAATAGATTAATTAAAAAGAAAATTGAAGAAGTTAGAGGTCTTTTAAAAAAATTCTCCTCAAAGGTTTATTACTGTTGAACCTCGAATCAACAATTTCGGGTAACATTGCTTTCATATAAAAATTTTCCAGAATTTGGACCATGTTTTCAGACCAAAAGGCGTCATCTCCTTCAGTAATATCGCAAGCCAAGACTTCTTCTATGTATACAACAAAATATCATACATCTCTTCTCGTAATATGCAATTGCAAAAGAACAATAAGTAATAACTTTTTTTTCAATGGTTTCTTTAATTGTTAAATCTCGTGCAGAAAATGGACACTTTACCTCGTTAATTGCACCTATTAGACCATCAGGGGATCTACAAATAAACCGTATTTTATAACTTCCATATTATAAAATTGTTCAAATTTTTCAATGGCAAACTTTTCACCAATAATTCCATGTTCTAAAGAATTTGGCAATCTAGAGGTCATTACATTTACATTATTCGAATACAAAATATTTCCCACAGTATTACTGTTTTCTGTTGACATCTGCATTTTACAAACTTTACCAAAATTACTAGCAGTTAATCTAATAGATTTTTCTTTAAACCACACAGGATTACAATTTTGCCCCAATGTTTTTTCACATATTTTTTCAGTATCTGAATTCCAAATATTTTCTAAAAAGTTTTGTTTTGCAGTTTCGAATCAGAAATATTTTCTTGATTTGATAGAACTTTTATAATTACATAGCAATATTTATTCAATCTCGAACAAAAATTGATAAAGCAAGTTTTTTGAAAAATTAAAATCTGTAAAATTCTAATCTAAAAACTTATAAATTTTAAAAACAAAAGAAACTGTTAAAATTTTCCTACAAAATGTTAATATCTTAAGGTGCTTTTCGACATTGTGAAATTAGATTTTTCTCTAGGATATAAAATTAGTTTAAGTTATTTATAGAGTCTTTATTACAATCTTTTAACTAGGAAACCAGCGTTAAAAACAGAGATTTTTTCTACAGCATCTCCATCCCGCTTCCGAAATCATCTTGTAAAAATAGACAGTCTAACTTATTATTTCCTCAGCTATGAATTCCAGAGAATAAAAAACTGGTACAAAAAGCAAATCTATTTATCTGGATTCACCCTCCAATTCAGCCGGCAGCAGTTGGTGAGTGAAGAACTGAAGCGCCATCTGTGCGATTTTTTCTCTTATCGTGAGTGATTCTCGAATCGATAATAATAACATTAGCTGTGTTCGCGGAAGCGCTAAATTTGAACCCAAAAAAAGAGTGTTATAACATTCACAAATTTAATGAGAGCGAATTTATACCAGTGAATCAGAGTAATTATTGCGTGTGTTTGACGTGGCGGCGGTAAGCATCGGTGCAGCCGACATAATTAATGACCATACATCGATCTCAAACCGTATACTAAACATGTAATGTCATATTTTGCCTTCAATGTGACAAATGTCTAAAATGCTTTAAACGATCGATGAAGAGGCATTGTACGAATTAATTGTGTGTACTTTAGCTTGAAAAACACTTTTCTCTGTATTTTATTGAAAAACAAGAGCTGTTTTATGGAGCATCCTCCAATAAATTTATTTGTATCTGGGAATTGCACATACACAAGTTTTATTTACGACTTCTACGGGTTATATCTCACAAAGATAAAAGGGCTCAATGGAATGACCATCGAAGTGTTTATTTATTAGTTGGTATTTTTATTCAGTCTTTATTGAAATCACTTTAAGCAAATTTTTCAATTGGGAATTATAATCTCAGATAAAATCCACTTTTAGCTGGCACTGTCAGATTTAATGTAATTGAATTTTGCGTGTTGAATAGAATTTGAAATTCAGACAAAAATAAAGAAAAACATTCGAATATATAATTTTCTTCATTTCGTTTTTTAATAAAACACGCATAATAATTTTGAGATTTTTTTTTCTAAATTGCTGTAATAGCTAAATAATCAGTAAAATATTAATCTTATTTCTATGAAAAATTATAGTGGGGTTGTAATAAATGTGACATTGTTGTATGAATTACCATCACTCCGTTTTTTCCTTTGGACAGATGCCATCATTAATATCAATACCCATAACATTTTTTTATGATTGATGCGTTAGTTTCAAAAAAAATGCAAGCATATAAAATATATAAGCGCATAAAATTGCAATACAATTTTTATTCAGATTATTTCAAATTTTAATTAAGTTTGTTGGAAATGCAATTATTATTAACTCTTGAACCAAACTGATTGATTTAATTCCAGTAATGTTGAAACTGCATAAATCAAAAACGAATTAAATTAAAACAAATCTGTTAATGAAATTAATTATCTATTACATAAATCAAGATATTTTGAGTTGCTCAGAACTAGCATAGGATGAATTATGTGCGCGAAGCTTCTTTTTCACACAATATGCAATTTATTATTACCAAAAGCGACAAGGGCAAATTTCATCGTATGGAGACCGAAAAATGAATAGTTGATTTTTGCAAGAAAGTAGTGCTATCCCTAATTTGTCTTGAAATCAAAAATCAAGTCCGACTATGAATGTTTTGAATAAAATATTTGAAACTTTTCAGCATCTAAAGACAAATACTTCAAAAATTATTCAAACATTAAATTGCAGAAAACAAATAATTTTGAAATGATAAAAGTAAAATAATAGACTTATTCAAGCATTAAAGCGATAGGTTTTACCGATTGAAGGCAAATACAATTTTGATTTCAAACAAGCTTAGCCATATTAAAATTCTGATGGTTTTGATGTCGTTTGCTTTGAGAAAACTAATGATATTATTTCCTGCATCAACGATGAGTGAAAGTCAAAACAATAAAAACATTAAATTAGAAGCTGCATGAAAGATTGGTTGCAGTGCGGTGATAGCATAAAAATCGTAGGGTCGCTATCAAAATACTTACGACAACTTCAAGCAGTGGTGCGACAAAAAAAGTTAAATTACATTAATGAAAAAATCACTTTTAGCTTATTTCATTTATTACAACAAAAAGCTAAAAACTCAGGTAATTTATAGTCGGAATATGCACGATTTTCCTCAATAATTCTAACGATATTTCAAAATATGCGACACTAATTGCTTTTCTCAAGAGAAAACATTTAGATAGAAACCAAAAAAAAAAACAGAAAATCTTTATTAAAGAAGATCTTTTAAAATTTTTGACTAAAACGTGAGTAAACGAATATCTGATTCAAAAGGTTAGTTGTCAATTCTTGTTTGAACATCTATCTTTAAATACATTGTTTCATTAGATCGTAATGATTTTTGGCGGAGGAGAACCTTACAACATAAGAGTTACAGATACCGAAGATCAATAACTGTTAATTATAGATAAAAATGCTAATCTTCAAATGGAAAGTGCCACAATCAAATTTTTGGAAAAAATACCATTGGTATGGTTTACATGCATTTCGACCAAGCTCGACAACACTTCCAGCTATTAAAGGCACAGCGATTTTAAGACTCAAACGTAACAGAGGATAGCAATCGAAAAGCTTGCAAAATCATTATGTTATTTTAATATTTATAGTGTTTTTGTTTAAGTGAATGTAATTGTATTACAAGTGACGTTCCTATTATTTATAATAATTGTCCTTCCGATATCAACACAAATTAACAATAATTTGTTGATCAACTCAACCTTATATTTACAAACCTTACAAAAAAATTCTTACAGATCATTCGTCGGTAATTATATTCTACTTCCTTCACAGTAAAGCTCGTAAATTTGCAAAAATGCCCAATCGTGTAATATGTTAATTAAAATCTGAATATTTATAATTTGTAGTGAAATATTTATTAATTTTGCTTTGAGTGTTACATTTATTGTATTTAATAAATTAGCACCACATATTTTTTTCTCTCTAATAAAACTAAATAATTTATCATTATTTCCACACCTAAACCATAGTAAAATGAAACATTTGTTTGAAAAGTAGTAAAAGCAAATTTGAAATTATTACTGAACCATAAACCTGAAATTTCTTCTGTATAATAAAGCTTTCAATTAAATTTAATGTGGTTATATTGAACAAAAGTATAATAAAATATGTCGACGATGAGGTAATTAAATCTAATTGTCAACATCACAAAAACAATTAATAATGGTCGGGAACGCCACTAGAAATTTTTTTAAGCTGGTATTGTTATCCACATCCAACTTAATCTCTGCGCACAACATGCATTTAATGTTGGGCAGTTTCAACACGAGCGCAGATTTGCGTGCCTAAGCTAATAATACCCTCTATCTGAAGTCAGATTATAGCAGAAACGACAGCTCGAATTATTTCGATCCATCTAACTAACGAACCTTTAGTTTAATTATTATCAACAAAATTAAATTCGTGAATGAAATTTTAATACGTTTGTGAAATTGGATAAAAAATTTTGACTATTGTTGTTTCTTACTAAAAGAAAAATCTCCAGAGGATTTTGTCTTGGGTGTGAACTGAGGTCTTCACTTATTTGGTGAGACGTTGATTTGGGGAGTATTAAAGAGTAAAAAATGAGCAACAAGAGAGAAAAGAACAATCTGAAAAAACATTTCAAGATTCAAATCTCTTCTTTTTTGATTTCGAAAACAATTCACTACAAAAAAAAACTTTTAAATATTTTATTATAATTAGGAGATTATGAATACTGAATACTCTTCTTCGTCGTAATTCAGAAGAGAAAAGACGTCAAAGTGATTTTACCACATCTGGTCTTGACGTTTATTAATTATAAAAGCGCCAATTTGCTCCAAATGGTATCTGATGATATAAACCCCACAGATTTAATGGAATTCTATATCTTAAATAAGAATGAACTTCAAGTCTTTAGAAAAATAACAGAAATGAGGTTTTTCAAATTAATAAATTTATAACTTTAAAAGGGTTGCTTTCGAAGAGTCATAAACATAGCAAACAAATTTTATCGACTTTAATAAAGAAAATTTACATAAAATATAAAGTTTGCTTTTCTTAAAATGTTTCGGTAATTGTTTTGATAATTTTGCTCCAAGTACTCATGATGTATATTGAATTAGGTGGTACAGTTTGAAAAACAAGAAGTTGGCAGAGAAAAGTAGACGTTCATTAAAGCCGTTTACTAAATGATGGTAGTTCAAGTAAAGTAGTTAAATGGAATGAAACTTCTAAATTTCCTACCGAGGAAATGAGAATTTTTGTATTTTTTTTATCATTTTATTAGTCGTGGAGAAAATAGGGAACATAAGATAGATTTTTATCACCCGAGGATCTGACTGTAAATACGTTATAGAATGGTCGACTCTTATTGATACAGTCAGTGTTGACAACACAAACGAAGTCGCTCTGGCATCCTACATTGCCTAAGGCTTGACATGTGATAAAGGAAAATCAAAAATTGTATTTGATACAGAAATTTAATATGACATATTAAAATTGAAATTTGGATTGAACGAAAGAAACCTTGCAAACTACTAATGGAAGCGTATTTCTCGTATTAATTATAGAATCTCTGAAAGAATTTTAATATCAGCGCTCCGTAAATCTCAAGGTAGACGTTGAAAGCATTGGTGAATAATTGCTCTTTTAGGAAAAAGCTGTGCCATACTTAAAACAACATTACTAACTTATGACAGGCTAAAGTTTTCAACTTTAGTCTTAACATTGAAACAATTTTACAACACGTGTCTTATCAACTTTAGTTTTAAACATTGTAATTTGCATGAAATGACAAAGTAGACGCATAACTTGTAATTTAGGAGATGTTCATAACAGTGGAATTAGAAATGCTTAACCCGTAAATAGGAATCTATAGAGTCCGACTATGAAAACAGTTTCGCACTAACTCAATTCGAACTTTGTAATAACAACCAACTTACTGAAATTTCGACTATAATAGGATAGACTGAGATAATTTTCGAGTAACAGAGATTATTGATTCACCTAATATGTAATTCCATAAAGTGAATAGAATCATATATTAAGAGATGACAAATTTGAAACTACAAAATTATATTTTTGGTAGGCAATTTCACAATAACACAAACATGAAAAATGTATGAGTTTATTGAATTTGTGAGCGGAAATTTTGGTAGGAAATACAGGAAGATTCATATTAGGAATATCCGCCTCAGAGTATTTTTTGATGATTGGAAACGATAGAAAAACACAAAATGTTAAACAAGAATCGATTTACTGAAAAATAATATCATAAATGGAAAAAAAAATTACAATGTTCTTAGTGTCCCAAAAGAACTAAAATTTCATTGGTAAATACAAGTTTATAATTGCTGACAGAATAAAAAATAATTTCCACTTGAGACATTTGAGAAACTTTCTATACCTACATATATTTTGTTCTAATTATTTTTCACAACATATTGGTTATACAAGTGTCGTTGAGAAATTCTCTACGTGAAAAAAATTCTTAATTTACATAAGCTATAAATCTGTCATTTTTTGGACACATTTTTACCTTACATAAATCTTACATTGTTGCACGCCAAAATAAATTGTTCACTATGAAAACACAAAGCAATAATAATCATTTTTGTTGCTTTAAAAAGACATCTACTTTGGAACCGGTAACACGTTCGCCTTTTCAATATTCTCCTTCAGCTGTCACACATTCTACTCAATGATAGCTGAACGCCAGAAACATCTTTTTAAATTATTGGAAGATGCCTTTACATGGTAGTTTTTTCTTATAAAAGGAAATTGTGCTTTCAGATCGCTGTTCTTTTATATCATAATATTTAAGAAAAAAACGTAATCTTAAATAGAATCATATTTGAAGCTCATTAACTTCCAGCAAAAATTGTATTTAAATAATAATTAAAGATGAATATTAATAGTATTGTGAGTCTTTGTCCTGATTCCAACGTTACAAAACCATTTACTTGCTTCCAACAGGCTTTGTTATAGCCTCGTTATAAAATTATTTGGTTAATTAAAATGATACGACTTGGTTTGGGTTTAGTAAAAAGCTGCACAAAACTTCTTGGATATTACATTTTTAATAATTTGCTGAATTTCAAATGCAAACCAATATTCGATAATTCTTCAGAATTATTCACAATAATTGTTTGTATTTTTGAAAATTTGTATTTTATCTCAATTGAAATTATGTTATACAAACGTATAAATTTCTTATTATTACGTTATCAATATATTGGGTAATGGTAACCACACATTTAGAATGTATGCTCTACTCCTTATTTACATATTATTTCCATTATTTTCTGATCTTTCATCTAGAAATCATAGAGTTTTGTGAGTTAACTGCCAGAAATTTACATAATTGTAACATAAGGCACCTTTACTGCAAACTCTTTATATTCATTATTATTGTTATAGTCGAAGTCGTAATCCAACAAGTTTCCTCATTTACTTTCTGGTTATATGTTTGATTTTAGACGTAATTTTACTATGAACACTCACAATTTTTAGCATCTGTTAGCTTATTAAATTTATTCTAGAAAGTGTATTTTTGTTTTTAGTTGGAATTGATTTTTTTCTATACTTTTTGATCTTTGCTTCTTCCTTGATTCCATTAGTCGTTCTTGTTCTAGTTTTTTCACTTATATTTTGCTAAGAAACATATTTCAGGCACTGAGTGCAATTTATTAATTTATTAATTTTGTTATTAAATCATGATTTATATAAGGTTCATTGTGTACACTAATACATAAAATATCAGCTATCAATCTAATTACCTATGTTATGTTTATTATAAATAATAATAATATCAGCTGTCATTTTAACAGTCTTTTGTTAAATGTGAACAATTTCCAAGTAAATCGAAAATCGTTAAAAAAAACTGAATTAAGTTTTCTCTAGTAAAACGTGTTTGTGACAGGCGAAATATGGGAAAGTCAGCTTTAGCTAGTTTTTTCGACAAAATATAAATTTTTTGTTTAAATTACACTAAGAAGAATTTCTTGGAAATTAAAAGCATAGTTAAAGCACTATCAAGAAATGCAATAAAGCTAGCTTGGAAGAAGGCTTATTCCGCCCGAGTAAAAGTTTGGTACTTGAACTGCACATAAGTAGGACGATTTCATAAGTTGCAGGCAATCATTTTTAAATTGCAATCATAAGCTAAAAGCTATTTATTACATAAATGTCAATGTCAATAAATTAGTTTGATATTATCATCAAACAATTTATAATATAATATATACAATATAATTTACATTATATTTTCTGTTTTTACTTATTAGCAGTCGTAGAAAAAATAGGAAAACCACAGAAACAAAATAAAGTCAATAAATACTCATAGAAAGTCGGACTAAGGAAAATAGCGTTCTCCAACTATATATTTTCCTAGAATAGTGCAATATGTCTCAAAGCAAAAATAGTTCAGTGGCAGAACTGCTCAGATAAGAACATTCCAAGCTCCAGAATTCTTCACAAAAGATTAAAGGCTTGAAGCTATTTTTTAACAAAAATATGATAGATTAGGCTGAAAATTGGCAAATCACTCGTTCATAAGTCAAGTATAAATATTACAGCATGACGTAGACGCCAGAGTCTGCACTTTTTTTCGTAAGTCTTCCATCACATTTTTCAAGTGGTAACATTTTTTTTTATAACAAAAAAATAACTTCATTTTTTAGGGGTTGATTAAATCTCACTTTTATGTTCAGATTATTTAAGTGGATATAACCTGACATTTGATGGATTAATTAATTCATACCTTTGATAATTATGTGGGACTAAAGCTTACTGATTTTAACAATAAAGCAATAAAAATTGGAACTTGGAAAATTAATTTTGAACTGATGTTTTACCGGAAATTATTAAATTAACACCCAGTTATATTCGTACCACCGGAGTAATTAAACCCTTTCAAGCCTGTTGAGTAACATTAAAAATTCTATCTAACATTTATTGTCTGGAATAATACAACATGAAAAATAATACTGCTTGAAAATGATTGCAAAGAATTAAGAGAAATGTTTATTGAAGTGGCAAATTGACAAATGTTTGCTGCACGCAAAATAATAAGCTGAGTGGTTTATGCTACATATACACATGCAAAGTGATTCTGACTGAATTTTTTATGCAAACATAACATTGTCAGTTTTTCCAAAGCCAATAGCAACTAAAAATCAAGACTTTTATTATTATTGAGAATTGAAAAATATTATTTTGCACTTCGTGATCTCGAAATTGGTAGTAATCGTAATGTTGGTTGTATTGAAAAATTGGTATTACTTTTATCCTTTCGACTTTAGGTTGTATTCTATATTACTTTTTTAGGAATTTTGTCATCTTGCATGAATCATCCTGTATATATTATACGATGTGTGATATTTACCAGAAATAAAATATTTCAGTGTTGTATTAATAAATTTAAAGCTTGAAGTACTAGGTAATATTTTCATCACGTTGCTTCTTTCAACAAATTTGTTTTTGCAAAAGTAATTTATTTCTTTCAAAGGAATTTCAAGGAGCTTCACCGCTCTCTTATAGCTTTCACAATAGTCTCACCCCAATAAATCTCCATCCACCTTCCGGCAGACAGGGTAACTCGTGACCAACCTGCCAGCTATAAAACCTAAATGTTTAGGTATTCAGTCTAAAATAATAAATGTCGTTGTAAGTGTTAAAATTGTTGAATCTCTTTATGTCTAACTTAATACGAATTACAAGTTAAACTTTGACTATTAAACAGAAAGTTGTAGGCTTGATAAGGCTGACGGCAATTTCTAGACGAAATTCATGCGGGTAAGATCATTATAGAGACTTGATCTTGTTTCAAGTAGACCTCTATTACTAACACAAAATCTTGTAAGGAGTGATTTAATCAATATGTTTTCAATCTGATTTGCATTCGCCTCAATTAACTTGGAACGTGGATAGTTTCACACGCTTCTACTATCGTCGAATTAAACAGACATCTTTGCATAAACGAGCGTTTAAGACACGGATTAAAAAAAAAATATATAAAAAGTTTGTGGGGACTCTATGTGTGTACCTACTTATTTTTATAACACGTAAGTAAAATGCGCAACGATTCAATAAATGAATTTATCAATTTGTGCTTTGTGATAATCCGACAAAGCATTACAACGCAAACATACCTCTTCAATTTCACAGTTATAAATTCCTTATTGTATCTAACACAGAAGTTGCTATCGATTACTGATTAACAAAGACGGTAATGTGAAATGCACGCTACAATTACGGAATTGTTGTAATGGGATTAAGGGAGGCTCATTAAAGATTTGGAGTATTCAATAAAGCTTCCTGTTGTTTTGCTACAAACCTTAACAAGCTTTCAACCCTTTAAAAATATTTTTACGATTATTTTACAATCTTCCATTATCTTGTATTTCTATTTTTTTGTCTTGAATTTATTTATAAACATTAATGTACATGTTATTGTTCACTAGCTCAAAATTAATTTCATTTATTAAAACTTTAATTACGATGTTAAATCTGTCTAATGTCATTTATTATTAATTGCATAATTAAAGAGATTAATTAGTAGAGGAAATGTGAATATTTCTTGAGCTTAATGGTTATTTTATTTGTAATTTGCACAGATTTCGTGTTGGGAGTTTATTTTTTAATTTAAAAGGGAAAGGTAGCTTTAGGTTTATAATGATGAAAAGCTAAAAAATGTTATGGAATCCAAAATTCATTCCAAACATTTTTATATATTATGACAAATTTACAATTTGTTTTACGATTCAAAAGTTAATTAAAGAATAAAATATCCATCCATAGCAAAAATAATAAAAATGCTGTGTTGCGTTTTTGGGTTGTTTACAACTTCCAAAAAAATCTCCAACTGAAACGTTGTATTTTGTAGTTCTGCAATTGTGGCTATTTATGTTCCAATTAATATTCACTATTTTTTCTAGGAATATTGATCCAAAACCCTTCAAGTTAATTAATTTCTAAGTACGAAAAACTGAACTTAAATCAATAATTTTAAAAAACTAATCAGAAAAAGCGTTCAATACACGCCATATACTTTGTAAATGATTTTTTTATAACTCTTTCAAGACATTCAACTGATGCATTTCGTTGCTTCAAACTTTTCTAAAAGTTTTAAAACTATTTGCGCCTAACTTCCAACCTATTACAAAACCATTAAAATACGTTTGCTGTGAGATTTTCACCAAAGTTTTTATGAAAGGAAAGAATATTGAAATTTTAGATGAAGCAGTTTTCAGCAACTCAATAACAACTCAAGTTAAAGTTTCATATTTACCACAGAATATGCTACAGACAAAAGTACAAGAATTCAGCTACAGTTACTTCTGATTTATTAATAAATCGGTGAATACTCAATTTTGTTGTTTGAATAAGAGCAATCTTTGTACAGTTTCAATTTACATATGTTTTGTTCACTGTAAAGCTCTCAGATTACATTCCATCTCGTTATACTCCGTTTTTGAATTAAATATTTTATAAAATGTGTGATGAAAAGGTTGGTCGTTGATAAAAAAAGAGATTTTTATGCAGACTCAAATAATTTCGTTGCAAGAATAATGTGGAAAAAAATAGTCTCCTGACTGGATTGAAATTTTTTTTTTTTTAATTTATAAGAAAATAGAGCTGTTTTTAGAAAAAATGAAAAATTACAATTTTTATTATAACTAAAATAACTTAAATAAAATTTTTTTGCAATTTTTCCACTGACATTCAACAGATAGGTTTTGGTAGGTTGAAAGGGATCTGAATAATAGCTTCTACTTTTTTTCGGGATCGTTCAGGGACTATCATCCTCTATTTTTGAACATTATAAATATTTCAAACTTGGTAAGAATTTCCAAAAGTTTCAAAAATATAAAAAATTACTTACATTTTTCTATTTCTGTTAATAAAAACTTGTTTTCTCAGTATAAAAACGTTTTGTGTCTTAAAAAAATTACAAGTTCTATCTATTCTCTTTGTCAATCGTTCTGTTTTAGTGTTCCACTTGAGTGAAACTATTTACAGAAGCGCTGAAGAAAGCACAACTTCTCATATTATCTTAAATCTTATCTCAACGAACTTGTACGAGAAGTTTCTTTTGTCTAAACTAAACTAAAGCATCGTTTCTTGAAAAGTAACTCAACTGTTTTACTTTCTGATCGCGATTTCGCTTAGAAGAATTGAGATAAAATAATTATCTAATAAATTTAATTAAAAGAGCTGCTTCTTCTCTAAAAACCTCTCAAATATCTCTTACTCAATGCGAATTCAAGTCGCTAGAGTAAAGAAAAGCTCAATGGTGATCACAGTTTCCAGAGACTTTTAATACGACTTTATTGCGTCCTAAAATATTTTATTAGATGCACCATCAAACCGTAAAAGACACATTAAACGTTCGACGAAGTGTGTTGTAAAATATTTGTAATCTGGTATAATTTCACATAAAAAATTTCATTCAAAATTATGAAATGTACAACGAGGGGAAAAGTTAAGAGGATTAAAGTAAAGGTAGAAGCTTTCTCTTATCATCTGACAAAAAGTTCAGTAATCGATCTAAAAATTTTCAGTTTACTAAAATAAATAAAGATATAGAGTATAGTTAAAAATGGTGGATGTGTCGGATAATAAAAAGAATATTCTGAAAAATTGCTTTATCATCAGCTTGGATGTAATTATCAATACGTCGAATTATGATTTAAAGGCTTTATTGAATCTGCGAGCTTTTCATCTTTTAGAAAGTTTCTAAAGTGTGTGAAATGAAATATCTCTTAATGGCTTTTTGCTTATTATTCCTATTAAAATCACCTCTTTTCAGTATCGTAAATCTGAATAAGAGTCACTAATGACGTCATTCATGTGTATTACCTAGATAAGAAAATCGATACGATACAAAAGCTGTATTTCATTCTCCATCCCAAATAATATCGATGTTGCAAATGATAAATTGTAAACGTCAGTGCAACGAAAGCTGCTGATAACATCGATTGATCAACTCAGACATATCCTCATTGTATCAACAATGTTCCTGTATTAAGCGCATTTGAATTAACGATCATTCAATATTCAACCAGTCATAAGATTAATCTTTAATAAGATTATCATCTTTTTCTCACTAGCTTGTTGATTCAAATGTCAGATACATATCTGTAACAAGTAAGATTTCCGTTTACAACGAGCTCAGCTGTGATAAATTATCAGAAAAAGAAAAAACGAAAACATAGCAACACCTGCGTCATTTGATAAAAAAAGTAGTTTTTAGATAAAAGTCTTAGAATAATTGTATTATAACTGCAAGAGGACATGGATTCTTCCAAGTTAATTTCCGTGACGCAATTACTAAGGAAATATGAACTCCCAAAGACAGGAACGTAATTAACTGGTTCTAATTACTTCAGGCAGGCATGAAAATCTGTTTTTCACCTACCTTGTAAATTTCATCTTCTTCTAACTGTAATCTTAAGATAAATGGAATGAGTCGAACTATAAAACAAAAACTTGTAAATAAAATGAAGCGATTTGCATCATTATTTTTGGCACGCTTCGATAATGTTTTGACTTGTTAATATCATATTACATGGATGTATGTAAATTTTCTAACAAGATTTACATTAGTTAGTTTTACTGATATATCGATTTCAGTCAACGATGTAAATTTATTTCCAATGGGAACTCTCTCCGGACTAACTTTGTTTGGCATTCTGGTTTCCATCTCAAGTCTTTCTAACCTCATTTGTCCTCTCCAAAACTCTCGACCTCAACAGCTCCGCAACGAGCTTCACACAAACCGATTTCCTAGTTTTTTGTCAGCCTTGGAACTAAACTTTTAGTAGACACCATTTGCATTGGCAACTACCCCTTTCCAATCAAAATTTAAAATACTTGAATGAATTTCCAAAAATAATTTTCACCTTGACTATATTACAAATATTCTTCAGAATGATTAACAATCAAAATAAACACGTGTTTTGGATAATTGCTTCCATAGGACTGGCCTCAATTTTCTTGGGTATTGTTGTGTTAATTTACAGTTGATGTTCTAATTAACATAACAAAATGACTGCCCAATCTACATACTAATTAATTTCCAATACTGATTTTTTTCCGTTTGTGAAAAAATTACTAAACTTTTATATATCACAGCATCAAAAGATAATTACGTTTAACGCCATAAGTTTTCAGTGTCGAACAAATAATTTAATGCCGAAGATCAGTCGATAAAGACGCTTTAAGAGTGGTAGAATTCGCGCAATATGACGTTATCAAGAAGTGATTCTTTCCTCATAACTTGTGCAAGCACTTCTAAACTGAGACACTTTAGAAGTCAAACTCGAGAGAATAACAATGGAGATTTTCAACTGAGAACACCTTGTTTGTTATGCTATGTGCAACGTATGTTATCTGGAGCTTGTCTGAATTTTAAGGGTTACGATGTTGTGTGCATACAGTTACATTATTTGCTGGCACTGTGTCGGAGAGTAATATTCTAAACCTTTATGTCTTTATGTAAATGCTGCTAAAGTTTACCGACATGCTAATGATATCGAAATTTAGATACAAAGTGGCTTATTAAGGACGATAAAAAATAGAAAAACAATTTCTGGTCACTTACTCTTATTCTCAAACAACGATCTCAAAGAGGAAGTTTTGTAGAAGAATGTTACAAATTAGGCTACATTGTAGAATGTTTTTGTTTTGTGTTTATGATAATATTTTTAAATTTTTTCTTCTATTTCATGATGAAGTGTGTTGGTGGATAAACTAGAATATAATTTGTTTGTATTAAAACTGCCACGAAAAAAATTTAATTAAAATTTATTTACAAAATATGCGAGTACTTTGTTCATAATGTTCGCAGGTTTAATTGAAAGAAACCTTTTAACAAACTTTTCATTTTACAAATAATTATATCAAAATTCACCGTGAATAATGTTATTTTCAGCTAAACACTTTTCTTCTTCTTTTTTGATAATTTCTAATTTTTCATCAACACTTTTTAGTCTTTGTTCTAAAATAAGATTCTGCCAGAAACTATCGGATGCTGATGCATTCTTTTTCAAATCACGTGTTTCTGTGAAATTATTTTCAAGTAACCAATCAATATCACTTATCCTTGATTTTTGCTCAACATTTAATTTGTAAGGATTATCAATATTATTATCATTTGTACATTCATCACCTAAGGGTTCTGTATCAGCAGGAATTTCTTCATTATCAATTGTAGCTAATATTTCAGCTAAATGTTTCTTCTCTTCATCAGTTATTGGTAATTTTGTTACAGCAGCAGCTGCTAATTCAATATTTCGTCGAATAAAGTTTTTTTCTTTAAACTGACAAGTTTGGAAATTTTCTTCATTTTCATCCGACTGTTCTTTTGAAGATTTTTCAGTGCTGCTTGCATCTCCTTCATCAGCTTAAAAATACACAATTTTGAATTGAGAGTAAAATTGATATCTTGATAACTTACTCATTTTAATCAAAGAATGGGTTTCTGACAATTAAATCTTAAATCTGCTGTCAAAACAAACGTTGACATAGTTGTGGCAATTGTATTAAAATAAAACAAAAGTGCAACAGGCTATCAAAACATCTGCACAAAGCTTATGAGTTGAATGAGTCTTTTTAAAAACACTAATAATCATGATTATAGTTTGATCTTTTGTAAATTCTGGTTTATAAAATACAATTTCAATTTTTTTTTTTAGTTTATTTCATTGGGAATAAAATACATAGTTGTAAAACATTTACGTAAAGCTTTTGTTTACACTCGCGTGCTTATTAAATAGGAAGTCAATTCATTATTTGTCAAAAGTGTATAAAATTTAAAAAGTAAAAATGATCGGTCTTTTCACAACAGCTTCTAAATTAGATCTGGTTTGATATATGAGAATATGCATTTGATAATTGCAGCACACGAATAATGAGGTAATTACCCACTATAAATCTCAAACAAATCTGTTGTTTAGAACCGCGCTATAATTTAATTTTCTTCTAGAATTGAATTTTAATATGATTACAACATAAATTTTAATGTTTCTTCCATATAATGTCCCATTTAAAGAGATAATCAGATTACATGAAGAGGAAAATATGATATTGAACGTTCTAAATTAAGAGCATATGAATTTAATTTAATGCACTCACATTAAGCATTTTAGATGTAACGTATAGTCCTAATCTTATAATTTTTGTTTTACGTCATTTCTTACGTCAAGGCGACGATGCCGCGTTTTTTTGTTTTGTTTCAAAAAATAACTTGAAATAATTAAAAAAATAAATAAAAAAACCTTTGTATCTAAATATTCCGAAAAATCAAAGACTCAAAAATTTCAAAAGAAATCGAAGTATTTCTAATAAGATCAAAGTATCTCAAAAAATTGAAAAAAATCAAAAGTTCAAAAAAATTGTAAAAAATAAAAAAATTACAAAAATCAAAAAATCTCCAAAAGTTACAATAAATAAAATAATATCTAAGAATTAAAATACTTTAAAGTGTCAGGTAGTTACAGGTAATTTAAAAATGACAGAAAACATCGAAGATTAACTTCAAAAATTCAATAAAACTCAAATAATCTCGATGAATCAATAAAATCTTAAAGAATCTCAAAATATTGAAAAGTTACAAGAAATCAAAGACTCAAAAAACCTCAGAATTACAAAAAATCGAACAATCTCAAAGAACAAAAGAAGCTCAAAAAGGCTCAGACAATATCAAAAAATCTTAAAATCTCATCAAATCAAATAAGATCAAGAAATCAAAAAGCCTCGATTTCGGAGAATTAAAGAATCTTAAATAAAAAAAAACACAAAGTTATAAGAAATCAAAAAATTTCAAAAAAGCAAAGGATTCAAAACAATTTTGAAAAATATCAAATATTTAAAATACTTTATAGATTTTCAAGAAATCAAACAATCAAAGAACCTCAAACAGTCTCAAAATCTCAGAAATATCAAAGAACCTCAAAAGATTGAAGAGTCTCACAAGATCAAAATATCTTGAAAGAAATAAAAAAAATAAGATTTAGAAAACATGAATAACTTAAATGAAATAAGAATAATAATATATTAATTAATAAAAATAAAAATTAATAAAAATATGTCATTCATTCAACAAAGCAAAACAATGCATCAAGCATCGATATATACAGGCTAATCCTTTCATAGCGTAATAACAGTTAGAAATATAGAAAAATTTTCAACAAAAAATGTTTAAATCTTTCTTGGATTTGTTTTAAAAATATTTTCAAAAATGGCGCACATCCTGTTATAGCGGAATTTCACACTAACTTCTTTATTTTAATTGCAACACTTTGAATATTTTTACATTTTTGGATGCCATGTTTAATTTAAGTATCACTTTATGTACCATATGTTTAAGTGAAACATTTTTAAGAAAATCAAAATTTAAGAAAAAATATGGCTGAACAGAGATCGCCATTTACAGAGAAGCGGCTAATGTGATGATATAATTCTTTGCAAACTGCAAAAAAACATTTTTTTAAAAAAACTGTTATCAGTAAGTGGGTGCAACCTTATATCAATCGAAACATAATTTTGAGTATTATTTCATTAAAAAATTGTGTTATCTAGGTTGGAAGTTCTTCATGTTCAAGACTCCCATAAGATAAGACGATTAGGTTTTAGAGATATACCGTTATGACCAGAATTAAGGTGTTAATGTTTTTATGTTCGAAATTTTTAGAATAATGGTGATGTCTACACAGACATATTTTTTCTTTAAATCTAGATTTTCTTGAAAATGGTTCATTCAAATTGTCGCATATGGCACATAAAGTGATGCTTAAATTGAACAAGAAATCCACAAATGTCAAAATATGTAAAGTATTCCATTTAAAATGACAAAATTAATGTCCATGAAATTAGTTTTAAAACAAACCTAAGAAAGATTCAAACGTCTTTGGTTCAGAATAAATTTTCATATTACTAACGGTTATTACGCTGTGTCTGTATAGTTTTCTTTTTTTGTGTAATACAACAAAAAGTTCAAGCGACATGTTTTTTAAACTGTCGTATTTTATGACATAAATAATCATTTATATGAATTTTACCATGAATGCATTATTTTGAAATTGAAATTTAAAATAACACTCAGTACAGCTATGCTATCTACAATGAAAATTTCAGTAACAAAACCCTTTTTATTTACTTAGCTTGTATCTAATTTGTCAATTATGCTTCAAAGACATTTATCAAAACAGACTATTCACCCATAATAACATTATTTACTAGAAACATCTAAAGGAATTTTCTCTATTGTCTTCTGCAAGACTGAATTGCATCAAAACAAATAGCATTAACACTCAAGAATCTGTTTTTAGATTAAATGTTTTTGTTGTTGGACTTTGATTATTTGCAAAAGAAAAAAAACGAATCTTATCTGTTCTTCTAAGCTACAAGAATGCTTTCATGCTCTGAAAAGCCAAGTCAGCTAGAAAATATTACGGACCAAATTTCACATAAGGGACACACAAAAAGGCTGTAGAAAGAGGTTACGAGATCATCTTTGAGTTATCTTATTTCTATGCGACAGACAAGTTCATAAATAAAATTGCGCATATCATAGAAAATCGAAAGAAAATAGACTTTGGTGAGGAATCACGCGGTGGGAAATAAACTTGTGATTCTCGAGTATAACGAATTGATGATGTTCTTTGAAGTTTTTGTGAAGGGAGTTTCAAGGCATGTTCATACATTTTAAACGAAATGAGTATATTATATCAACATTGAAATATCACAATATACATTAAAAATTATAGATATAATTTTTTACATTAGCAGAGGAATAAAGAATTCATAAGTTAAAATTTCATCGCATGGCGAATGGAAATTCACCTGACAGAAGGTATTAGTTTGGTAAGGGTCACCTGTCAGCTTGAATTTGCAGCACAGTGAGACGACCATTAAATTACTTTTCTATAAAGAATTGATGGAAACCAATAGTATGACACTGTCATAAAAATAGACAAAAAACTGAAGAGAAAACTTGGCGTAATTAAACTAACTCTCAGCTAATTTCATGTTGTGTTTACGATATTTCCCTCAAAGTTTTCGTCATTAAGTTTATTACACTTCACGTGAACGGCTTTATTTGGGATAGTCCACATTCAACAATGTGCAAATAGCTTTGCTGATAAGGTTATAGGAGTTAATTAAAGACGGCGTGTCATGGAAAACACCAAATAAACAAAAAAAATCAAATGTACAATTTGGATTATTCAAGTTTATGTATGTGAACAAAATGTTTTTTTGTGCTTTAACATAATAAAAAATGCATTTTTATAGAAACAATATTTTTATGCATAAAAATGTTTATTTAACAACAGCAACAATTGCAGAATGAATTTTTTCACAATTTACCGAGAAATAAATGCTGACAAAACCAGACTAGCTTTTAAAAATCAATACTATTTAGGTTTGTCTTTTAATTAGTAATTATTAAATTTGAGATAAGTGGCGTGAAGAATTGACATGATATTGACATTTAAAGTTCATTGTGATATTAAAAGAATATCACGAAACAAACAAAGCAAATATCCATTCTTTGATAAGCTGTTAATGCCAATAGAATTAGATTTTTTTTTCTAATTATAACAAATGTTTGATTGTTAATAAAATGAATAGATAAGAATAGAAACTGAAAAATTTTCAAATGATTTATTTTTTTGTAGGCAGTCAGCCATTAAACTCTGCTTTGGAATTTTATTCGACAAACTCTTCGTCCCTTAATCCAATAAGATTAAACAATGTCGACAGTATGAGTTTAATAAGATTGAAGTTGCCTTTGAGGACAAACAAAGCTGCCTTTTTATAACACTTTGTTTCCGCATAATGTATTTGAATCTCAACGAATTATTCGCTTACCTTTTTGACTCTCTTCTATGCCCCAACAGAGCCTCTGTCGCTGTTAATTAATTTTTCAGACATGATTTGCAGCGTTTTTTCAGACATAATCAAATCCATTCTTCCGGATTAAAATTGCAACTGGCTACGGTCAGCGGTTCGTACATTACTGTACGCCCTTGAATTACATTATTTACATTGTTGACCCTTTTTTCCAAATTACTTTGTCGAGAAAGAAAAATGAGACATACTGTTAAAGAATCTCCCATTTATACATCCGTTTACTCTTTCATTAATTAAACAAATTACAATAAGAGAAATTTTAAGCATCATTAAATCCTAAATTTCCACCACTTTTTTTAGTTTGTTGTTGATTTCCTACAACTAAGCAACAGTTTTTCTTTTAGGGTCAAAAAAGCGAAAAGCAATTACTTTGAAGAGATTAATGCTAATCACACCAAACTCGGACACGCATTTGTTACGCAGCGTTAAACTAATCCACAAAGTTAACTTGTGACCTTGTGCCACGATAAAATCAAAAGTTTGGCTTGTAATTATTTAATCGATTACAGAGACGTTATCATTAAAATTGCTCCGTACTCTAAATTTTAGAAAAGCTGTTGGGAATTTGAATAATTCGACGAAAACCACCTCTACCAACTTACAAAGTAATTATTAAATATTTGGGTGGCTACTAATCAAAATTATAATTTATTATAATTTAGCTTTTTTGCAGGATACCTTGTGGACATCAAAAACAACTATACAAAAATCACGCAAAATGAATTTATCGAAAATTTTGGACTTCACAATATTTATTCTGTAGAACTTAGCTTTAAATAAAGAATGGTTCAAGTTTGGACAATAAATTCATCATTATATTCAGAGAAAATCGAAATTGCTACAAAACCAATTTTATGTAATGGAATTAAATTACATGATACACATAATATATTATCTGACGTAAGCTTTTATATACATGGTGTGGAAATTTCACTGACAAACTCTCAGCAAATATGTTTAACTTTATATAAGATTCAAACAGGATAACAGAATTCTATTAAATTAACCATCTTCAGAATTTTATTAAAATATAATTTATTATCAATTAATTATATTTACTAAGTTGGTGAAGCAATGGCATTTTATTTAACACAGAAGAAATCTGGTTTGATAACATTGGAATAAAAGAGACTTGAAAAAAAAGCAATATAACACTCCAGTGAAGTAATATTGAATAAGCAACTTTTGGTTTTTACAAAATGGGACAATAAGCAATACTTAGCTTAAACTAAAATCAAACTAAAGAGCAGTTACAAATATGAAAACATTCATAAATAATTTGGTGCTTCACTTAACTAACCGCACATATTTCAACATGAACCGTTTGTGAATTAATTAAAAGTTTAAAACTTACATTTGCAGCTTTATTTAGAGAGAATAACTAACATTTGAAATACGGTCATCATCAAAATTAGAGCTTTCTAATAAATAATTTAAAATTCAAATCAGTCAGTTTACTTACTCAATTACTAAGCTTTCTAAACACTCAAGCTATGTAAGTAAAATGGATAATGCATTTAGTTCCAACTAAAAATAAGTTCACTAAAACCCTGAAAAGTTATCGAACGATTTTTCGCTTAAAGCTTCTCGATTTAATGTACGTTCCGAACAGATATAGAGTGAAGATTTATACTGAAAGATTTATAGAAGTTTTATACTAATGAAAATTTTTCGATGAAGAGTAGCTCTTGAAAATTCAGTAAAGTTATGTAGGTAACATAGACCTACATGTCTGAATATATTTCACAAGTTTTATGAGCACAGCTGCGATTCCACTCTCTCTTTGAAGAATTTAACCAAGTGAAACTGCACGAATGAACGGCTATTTACGATTTTCAAAAAACAAACCGCACATTTTACAGTATTTGACTATACAATTTTATTAAAAAATTACGCTGAATAATTTAAAAACGAAAATAATAAATTTTGTTTATTATTTAATTCAGCTTTGTTTTATATAAAACAAGAATTATTTTGTATATGGAAGATAAATTTTATTCAAATAAAGAAAAACAAACAGACAGGAATATTATGTCCATTTGTTTGTTTAAACATTCGAGTTCTGTATACTCAAAAGCGAAATAACATATAAAGTAAATAATAACAAAATAAATCTAATAATACAGTCAAACAGGTGAGATATTTTTTCTTTTTTTTTTATAGGTGATTGTAACCTAACTTGATTTGTTATTGAATAAACTAACAGAGTTTCTGTTAATCTGTAAAATTTATATTTAGGAGAGGATCATATTTAGAGTCTATTAGTACAAATAAATTAGAGCTAATTGGATTTATCCAACCATTACTATCGGTTCGTTTAAAGTTACATTTTAGGTTATTGGCATTCATAATGAAGTATTATGTAAAAGTCTCCAACTTCCAAACGAAGATTTCAGAAACTATATCCCAAAAAAAGTTTGTACTTATTATGTTATAACAGAATAGAAAAAAAAATCTGTTAATAGAATTCACACTCATAAGGCCAGATCCTTTCAATAATCCATTTATTTAGAAGAACATTTCTCTTTTATGGTAGAAATGCGAGATATTTGAAATTTGTAATAATTTTTATTTGTTAATTTGTTTCTATTATTTTCCTTTCAGGTGTCTTCTGCAACATAGAACGATTAGAACTGATAATGCCTAGATATGCCATCCGTGGTGGTGATGTGATCTTAAAGTGCGAACATAGTGTGCCACCAGAGCAACTCTACAAAGTTGAGTGGCAGAAAGCAGGGAACAAGATCTTTCAGTATATCAAAGGAAGAAAGCCGCCATTTAGATACTTCCCGACTCCAGGAGCTGAGTTAAATGTAAGAATACTTTAGATATAGATTCTATTCAAAAAAGTTACAAGCTACCACTTCATTCCATAAGTTATGAATAACAAAAAAAATTGAATTAACCAAAATCTAGTGTATATTGAGAATGATATTGTTGGTCGATATTTTGATGATTCCTGAAGCCAGATTGTTCTTTCAATTGAACACAATAGAGCTATAAAAAAGTCATAAAATTTTCGGAGATGGTCTGTGTTTTAGTTCATTGGAGCGGATCTAGAAGGACAATAAATGTGTTTTGTTTTATTTCGTTGGCAGTTCTCGTTGAAAAAATCTTATAAAATTTGATACACAGAATCATTATTTTTAAAAGCATAAAATAAGTAGAAATGCTAATTTTTTTTCACAAAGTGATAAAATGTTTCTGGATACCGGTAGCTGCTCATCGACTCTTATCAGACAATACACTACAAAACAACCATCCAGACTTAAAAAAGCATCAGCTATTCCACAAAAGCCATATCAGTGGGTAACAAGATACTTTAAACGTCTGGGTTTTTGAACTTATGTTTTCACAGATTAAACTTGATACTTTTTTATTAAAAATATAAAAATCCAAACACTTACTCTATTTATTTTAAATATTTATATCAATGTTGAAATTTGTGATTTTTTCAAAAAGCAACAGTTAATAGTAATAAACCTAAAAGGGTACATAAGTAACTTCAGCTATGAATAATTCAAACAGCGAAAATAGCCTGAAGTTGTTGTTGTACAAGTTCGCGTCGACATTTTGCCGCTTTTTATGTATGAATGTCGATGCATTATGGATCTTGGAGTCTTTTCGCTATCTTCAATTTTTTATGTTTTTAACTTGTTATGGGAAAAGCTTTATTTTGTCGTACGTTTTAAACTTTTCATTGTCTAAAATGTCAGAGTAAACACGTACAGGGTAATTCTAAAGAAAAGTTTATTGTTGTTAAAAGCACTCATTTTAATTCTGCTGTTCTCTTCTCTAATTAAACTTTGTTTTGTTTTATTTTTATTTAACTTTCTGGCAGTTTGTTGTAATGTAAATAAATTTCAGACTTTGATTTTGGGGAAAAGCTCAATTAATTTAATTAATCATTAGAATATGAGAGAAAACAGGTGTGAATTTAATGTAAATATTATTCAATTTACATTAATATAATTGAGTGCGTACAATGTGGAACATAAATAATATAAATGCTTTATTCTGCTTATTATAATTTAAACATTTTAAATCTATCGAAAAATTTCTCCTCAGTTGTGTGAATGATGGTGAATTTCGAAATGACAAGTATGTGTTTTTTGCAGTCTTAATAATAAATTTTGTATTAGAATCAAAATTGGCATTCTAAGATATTAAAAAAAATGCTCAAAAAATGATCATTTTTTTACTTTGTTCAAAATTTTTTCATATTCCATATGTCATATGTCATATCTTAGTCAATATTCCCAAAAAAATCTATAGAATTGGAATTTACTTTGACATTTAGTATAGAACATTTGAAACAAAATAGTGTGAAGTCAACTATTTTCAATAATTTTGTGTTTATCATCATAGATAACATTACAAGTGAATTCACTCCAAAAGTAATTATTGGAATATTGATTCGTCAAGTTGAATCGCTATTGCTGAAAATGAAACATCTGGAAATTGATTCCTTTTGCAATCTACACGTTAATAGATGTAATAGTTCACTTTTTTCATGTGGATGAATTGAATACATCTCCCAAAAATATTTTTACTATCCTAAACTTATAGAAAGTGACCAAAAATATACAAAAACTAATTTGCTCAATATTGTTCTTAATTTTCTTTCATGTTCTATGTCCATTAAAAAAAAAAATGAAAAAAATTAACAGGAAAGTGGCAACCAAAAAATTGTTTTCAATTTGCATGTCTATTGAGAAAGCATGGAATGATGACCATTTTGTTCCAAAGATTAGCTTGCTGTGATCCTTGACAAACACATTTGGTACAATTCATCATTATTTCGTGTACAAATTAAAAAAAGTATCTGCTCAAATATAAGAAGTGTTTTCGTTTTGCAATTTTGACTACAGAACCTGTAGAAAAAGTATATTATACACTAAGGTGGCGAAGACTATTATTATTGACCGAGCACCAAGATTATTTCGCGAGGGGCTTTGCCCCGAGCAGAATAATGTGCGAGGCCTATAAATGTCTTCCCCACCGTGATGTATATACTATTTTTCCACTACTAGCCAAATTTAAGGCAAAAGCTAAAATAAAAACAATTCTTGTAAAAATCAGATAACACAGGAATGCAAATTTACTCTTCCACTAATAATACAACTTTTAATGCCACTAACATAACCAAACTTCGGTTCCCGCATTCCGTCATTCGAGGTGTCATCAGTCATTTAGACATTTATTGGGTAAACGCGATTTTTAAACTGGTAGTAATTTTATTAAAATAATTTTATCGTGTTAGATTATTTTAAGCTGCAAATAAGTTAAGGACAATTTCCTTGGTATACAAAAATTATCTCTGGATTCTCAGAATATTTGAATTTATTCCTTAACAATTGAAAAAATTATTAACCACTAGTAGAGAAATTCAACTTCTCAGTTGTCTAAGAGACGCAGTAATTGTCAACTTTATAGCTAGTAGTGGAAAAATAACAGTATTTGGTTATGAAAAATAAATAACATAATTAATTCGTTTTTATTCAAATGAACCAATGAGGTTTGAAACTTCAGCCAATCAGAAGATCTTAAAAGTGAATAAAATGCATCTCTACTTGCATTTTAATCGAGAGTAAATATACAAGAGCGATATTTTTTAGCGGATAAAATGTTTTTGAACGAAAGTCTGATTGGCATGGAAATTACTAGAGAATTGAAGGTATGAAAAAATCACGACAGCAAAGTTGTAGTGATTTTGTCCAATACCTTTAATTCGAGAGTAATTGCCTTATGACTGTCAGACTTTTTAAAACATTTTAACCTGCTAAGAAATTGAGCTCGAGTATGTTTTGGAAAGGTTAAGATTAATTAATTTTTACTATCAATTTTTTTCACAAATTAAACAATGACAGCTATTTGAATGGAAATAATAAAAACCCAATTACATGCATTTTATTCACCTTTATCATCTTCTGATTGGCTGAATTATTCTGAGACTAAAATAGGAAATGCCGTTAGTGAAATTGTAGCACCAAGAACACAAAGTGTTAGTTTGGAATATTTTGTAAAGAGATCAATCAAATAATTATGACTATGAGAAAGACGTCATTAAAACAATGTGCAGCCAAGACAATCCAAGCGACGTACTACCTGCAAGTACTTAAGAACTTAGAATTTAAGACAAGAAGACACCAAGTCTGTGTGGTTAAACTTCATGCTCAATTTGTTAACAACTTAAAATGTTTGTTATTAACTCAAGTCTAACTGTCATAAGTCTTTCGAATTAAAAGTTTCCGTGTAATGTAGTTTTCATGACAATCAGACTTTCGTTTTCAAAAACATTTTATCCGACAGAAAATTAAAAAAATATATTCAGCACAGATATTTTACACACATTTACATTGCTGACATCTCTATCTTTTTACTCTACTCGGACCATTGAAAATATCTAGGGAACTAAAAAACATTAAGATCTCATTTATTTAAGATGGGATCTATTCTTCTAGATTATTTTTACTTTTATAGCATACCGAAAACTACGAACTTCGTTATTTTATCTTTCTTACTTCTTATTTTTGATTGATTTCTTAATGTCACTCATTGAGACAATCAAATCTAAAAAAAATTAAAAAACACTTAAATGTTTTTATTTGCAGAAATACTACGATGAGTTACGACCAATGTACGTACGAGTTGCTATAGTACCTAACAACTTAAATCTAACCGAGGTATCTTTGCGGCCTAACTTGGAATTCTTTTCCATAAGTCAAATCTTTTTCAAGCATTGAATTCAAATCTGAGCAAATCAGTTTTTAAAGATGTTCAATTCATTTAACTTAACTAAAATAACCAAGTTAGTAGCTGTTTCCGGTATTATTGGATGTGCCTCAAAGTTGAAAATAATTTGGATGTCTAGATCTTATCTCCAAACATAAATGACAAAAAACTAAGATCATAACATTAACTGGTTTTCCAGATACTTCCAAAAATATGACTAAAAAAGCAAGTTTTTATAATAATAAGAAAACTGTTAGTTTTAAATTTTCTTTGTTGTAATGTTAATTATCAATAATTTCATTACAAAAAGAATCAGAATTTGCATAAACTCAACATAGATTACAGAAAATCAAAACAAACCTGCACTAACACAAAAATAAGAAAAATAAGCAATCGATACTTTTTCCATAGCTTTTTGTTCATATTTTTTCAGTTTTGAATGTTCTGTGCTAAAAAACTGTATAGCCGTACAGCTGTCTCTTGAGAACATTCCAACGCTAAAATCAGATTGCAGTTTTGATTGTACAGCTTTGCACTCAACGTCGTTCTATACTTTCTATATCCCTGATGTCGATGGTCAGAAACTCAAAAAAACTGCGTTTTACAGTACAGAATTTATATGCCATGAGTAATCTACTTGTAATAAAAATTTTACGGCAAGAACTCCTTTGAGGTATGTTGAAAGCTACTCGATTCTCTAAGGTTATAAATTTATCACAAATTTATTTTTAAGATTTCAAAATATATAGAAACAGCAATCTTAATTATCATTAAACAGAACTGCATAAATTTATTTTTTATTTATTTCAAAACTGCCGCCGTATAAATCGTAAAAATGCATTCTGTACATTTATTCAAAACAGATTATTTCTAGGTTTCAAATTAAACTTTCCACTGCAAAAAAACACCCTGGCAGAATTTCAAAACTCAACCTTATACAGGATGTGTCACATATGGTACTTAAAGTAATGCTTAAATTGAACAAGGAATCCAAAAACGTAAAAATATATCAAGTGATCGATTTAAAATAACAAAGTTAATGTCTATTTCCAGTATAACCAAAAGTGTGCCATCTTTGAAAATATTTTTTAAACAAACCCAAGAAAGATTCAAATAACTTTTATTCAGAATTTTTCTATATATTCTTAATGGTTATTACGCTATGAAAGAATTACGCTGTGGTGGGACACCTGTATGTAGTTTATATTAATTGTTTCAAATTCAGTTTTAAAAATTCCCAATCAATATTTATAAAATTTAACAAAATGATTTGATAATTTGATAACAACAAATAATAAAATTTTGTCTCGGCGCATCCACCATTATTAATCTGATAGAAATAGTTTTCTAAATTGAATGCCTCAAGTTTTTTTTTAACTATAGTTGCTCTAGGCTTTATACAAAATGCTATGCTTCATTTTAAAACTTCAGTTTAACTTTTATTCTATTATAATTATTTTTATAAAATATAGAAAAACGATCTCATTATTAACATAATTTTGTTTGATTATTTATATTAACATTCCAAACTTGAAACCAAATCAAAAACTCTAAACAAACTTTTGAAATTACTTTCCTATTTCAACTCCGAAATACCTTCTATCAACTCTTCTATTTATTTACATTTACTTTTCCAAAAATTATTTACTTTTTCCTTTTATTAAATTAAATTAAATATCAACATCGACTGCAAACATCAGTATAGCATTAATCTATCATCTCGTTGTACTTTTGTATTATTAATAAGTTTCCCCGCTAGAGTTCCAACCAAATATAAAATGAAAACTAAAAAATTACATTAATTTGAGAAACTCATTTGTAGTTAAAAAAAATTAACTTATTGTTATTCTTGTCAAATTCTCATTATCATTTAGATAATTATTATAGAACACCTCACAATTTAATCATGCAAATTGCTGTTCAAAATTTTCCACAACTTAACTTCTCCAGACTTAAAGTTCACCTTACTTTGTTTAATTATTTTCAACTTTAGGAAACTTACTTGTACTTGAGTAGTTTTGTTATTTTTCTTTTAAAGCAACAATCTTGAGTACCTGTAATTATTTTACGTCACTTGAGTTTAGGAAAATGTGATTAACAATACAAACCACTGAATCAACTAAAATTCGCTTCAGCCACAATTCACACCACACTTTGTAAAGTTTGCCTGCCGGTCTCTATCTTTGCTTAAAGGTGTAAATAGCAGATGCTAGGTTATATATTAATGGAGAATTAAGACGAATGTGACGCAAACACTACGATAACTTTGTAGTTGGAACTTCTACAACGATCCAAAGTTTGACAAATAAAATGTTGTTTTTGCTATCAAACTTCTATTTTACAAAATGTTAGATACCTAAAAAAAAAACATAAAATCCTTAACTTTTAAAACACATTAAGCAACTTTCATTATTCTTTGAGTTTTTTACTCATCGTTGATTAATAACCAACCTTCAGTGGCTAAATCCAGTTTCATTTCAAAATTTGCATGAATATTATACAATTTAGACACGATGTCATGAATATATTAAATAATATTCACTCTACCGTCCATCTCATCAAATATTCGGTTTCACTAAAGTCTTCTCTCTGATAACTAGAATCGGATGACGATGTCTGTATAATCAAACAGATGTTACCGTTAAATCTTCAAGGACCAACTTTAAGGATATAACTTTGAATTTGTTCTACATTTACTTTGAGAATTATCGATAAGAGGGACGTAGAAACGAACAGTAAACAGATTTTTCACAAAGTGCCGACGAAACTAAATTCAATGGTTTGCTTTGCTCTCAAAACTCGCAAAGATTTTCTAATGTAGAATAAACTGGAAATGATTAAATAACATGCCAGTCATTATGTTACTTTTTTCAATAGTCTATTAAACTGAGTACTGTTTCATTGTTTCAGAAAGCGAACACCAGCGAGATGCAAATCCAGCTTTCAAAATTAGATTTTTCGGCATCGGGATCATATTCCTGCCTCGTTTCTATGGAAACGCCAATTTTTACAAAGGATTCGAAGAGTAAGGATCTTACGGTTATAGGTGAGTGTGGTCAGCGGCCCATGAAATTTATTATTATCAAGTTTTATACGAGGAAAATCAGACGACCTTATGTTCAACAAAAAGTGCAATTTCTATTTTCTGAAAAATGATTTTTCAAGCCGAAAAGTTAGAAGAATCCGACTATAAATTAAATGTTATGATTTAAACCCACTATCCATAAAATGGGAAGAGATATACATACTTTACAATATTTCAAATAGAAGCATCGACTATATGTCAAGAACTATAAATTCAAAGAAGAGACGAAATTTTATGAGAGATAGTGCCATGAATAAAATAACAGCCTTTATTTAGATTTTGTTCTTCTTCTATTATTACAGCTATGGTAATGCATATTATATTTGTTTCTGTTGTTCAAATAAATATAAGTCAAAATGTAGTCAGTCACTGGACGTTCAATTATTCTTAAGTCAGTAAGCTTTTGTTCAATATTATCCAAATGTTAAGCAGAAAAGCAATTAAACTTTATTAATTTAAGTTTCTTGTTTTAAGAAGGTAAGAATTTTTTCTTTTTATGAATATTAATACTTTCCAATTTCAGTTGGATAAACTGAGCCTGAACTTAGTTTTTTAATATCATCTTAGATTAAAGATTTTTTTCAATCTCTAGATATTTTTGGATTAAATGTAACAATAAAATTCTTGTTTCTACATTTCTTAAAAAATGTGAATTTATGCAAGTCATACAAAGGTCGAAATCAAATAAAAAACACTTGACACTTATATAGTTATTTAATTGCACTCTTTATTTTTGCGAATTATTCAAGATGTACAGGGTTTCCCATCGTATATGCATAGTGGGTTTTTTAACCTTATGGTAGCAATTAGAAAGACGAATTTTGGCGCACATCATACACTTATAAAGCTCTATAAGATTTTAAGAACAGAAAACCCAAAGTTCATTTTATTCTATCATAAAATAACAAAATGGTTTGAATTTTTTTTTGTAAATAAGCAATTATCTCTTCATTTAGTTTTAAGTTGCAGTTAAATTTGATCAAAATCAATTACTATCTTGAAAATTGTCAACTGAAAATTGATAGTGAATCGTAACGGTTTCAATAAATTTGCCGCCATTTGCAGATTTTGGGTAAATTTAGTTCTCGAACATCACTTGCTGATACATAAGTATCATTTCGAGCTATGAAAGAAAAGAAAATATTAAAAAAAAAAATTTCTTGAATATTTTGCTATTTTCTGATTGAACAAAATGAGACAAATTTGGGTTTTTACTTCCATATTTCTAAAGCACATCTTTAGTAGCTTTATGCAAGTTTTCGTTTTTCTAAATGCTATCATAAAGCCAAAAAATTTGCTGTACATTTTCAGATAGAGTTTCAGTTCTTTTGTTATTTTACATTTCCATTAATATCGTTACTTGTGCGAAATTCTAGAATCATTATTTATTTTCATCAAGATATTCAGAAAATTATCTCAATCTCAACTGAGATTTTGCTAAAAAACAAAATTTGAAAATTCGCTTTCAAATTATTCAGTTGCTAACATTTTTATTGAAATAGAAATTGATAAGAACTGGTAAGTGTATAAAGATGCAATGTAAATATTGAACAATTTATTGCATTTGATTGCTTTTGTCGGTTTCGAATACAAAAAGAGAGAGTATAAAAAAATGTTGAGCGGTCAAATACTGGGTCCTTTTACACGTCGACAAAAATTTGCAGATTCTTTAAAACTAATCCAACATTGAGCAAGTTAAAAATATTTATTGAAATAGGAACTGAACCATAAATTAATATGTCTAAAAACAAGTCTGCTATAAACCGTTTCTCCGTAAGAGGTGTCATTAACTGGTACCTTTACCTTACTCAAAACTTGAAAACTAAATTCCTTATTTCTTAGATTTATTTAATTGTTATTTTCAGAATAATTTTTCCTAATCAACTTAAGCTGCTTGAAAGGCAAAATTAATTAGTAACTTTTCACTCAGTAGCAACACATTACTTTTACTATTTGTTTGAGGTTTTTTGATGTTTCGATCAACTTTTACGCTATTTTGCAAACATATTTGTTCGATACTTACTTTGTTACAACAAAACCCAATTCCAGAATTCAATACATTCATACAGTTCAAATTGCTTTTTTACTATTGGATTTTTTTTTAATTTTATTGAAGCTACCGACATAAATAGATTGTATTCAAACAAATGGAAAAATTGGAAAACTAACCAAATAAATTCATAAAAAACCGTCTTTGATCATTTGTAATTATCGACAATCTGTTATTAAATAAAGTAATAATAAACTCATATTACGACAATAAATGCATATTTAAAGTCCAGAAAAGAATTCAATATTTAGAGTACTTGAATAAATGTGCTTCGTCAGTGAAACAGTTGATTCCAGAGAATCGAATGTATTACCATCTGCAATCTTTTTAGATATTTCATTAGTCTATTCAAGTGTTTCAAAACAAAGAAAAACCAATGCTAAGTAGAGTTGTTACATGTCTTTTGATAAGAACTAATGGAAACTTTCTGGACATATGTTTATGCTATTTATGTTATTATATTTAACTGTAGAACTTAATACATAAAGTAAAATTGCCTAATATTTCAGAACCTCAGAACACAGACCCAACAATAACCTTCAACAAGAGTACTTACGAAATCGGAGAGGTATTAGAAGCAAATTGCACCACCGCTCCAGCCAGACCACCACCTCACATTACGTGGCTAATTAATGGTGAAAAGGTGGGTTCTTGAATTTAAATTAGATCAGTCTCGTATTTTACTTCACATTTACGTACTCAAAAACACATTCAACTTACTATCTTACATTTTTAAATCATTAGTATGTCTTATCATTAAAATTTATTCTTTCCTTGATTACAAATTCACAATAATTACAGTTTTTTTTTAATTTTCAAGTTGTAATTAAGGATTTTTGCGTGTGGTTTATGATTTCTATCTGAAATTCAAAAACTTTGACCTATTTGAAATAAAGTATCAAGGGCGTCCAACAAACAAGAATGATTATTTTGGTTAACACTCAATCTAAAAATTTTCTCAGCAAAAACTAGAGTTTGAAATTTTATATTATAAACATATCATACTTTTACGTCGACCAACCCATTTTCATGGAAGAAAAACGGCGTTAGTTGCTACGCAACCTGGAAAATGTTAAAAATAGAAATTCCTCAAACTTGAAATTCTCCAAGCATAAATCATTCTAAATAAACTCATTTCCACATTATGATAGTGCGATAGTTCCTACGCATTTCTGTCTAATGGAAGATGTTATATAACAACAGAGAACTCATATTGGAAATGATAAGTCATTTCTCTGACACAAACTTCCATCATCTAGTTTAATACAATATACTGTGATAGTATATTAGATACAAGGAACCTGAGAAAAATAAACCATTTTCGCAAAAAACTATCTTCTTGTGCTTTGTTGATTTTACATAATTTATTTCACTTATCCTTGCAGCTTTCAGCAAGCTTTATCTTATTTTAGGTGCCTGACACTTTAACGAAGTCCTTTTCAAACGGAATGGTACACGGTCATGGCTACTTTGATCAAAAAGCATCTTCCATAAAACAACTAGCCATCGAAGTATCCGAATTGCACGTAGGGGATGATGGTGAACTTCGTCTCACTTGTATGTCAACAATTCCGGGTTATATCAACCCGAACGAAGTCTATGCAGATGAAAGGAAAACTTCAGTACGAAGTAAGTTATTTTTCTTTGTAAAATACACCAATTGTTTTCTTTTTGTCCTTTTTTTCTTATTTTAGTTGAAATTGAGATGACTGAAGGACCGGTCGAAGCAATCTCCAATAACAATGTCTCGTCGAGTTGTAACAATAATTTTAGTTCGTTTTCATTCGAAATCGTCAACGTATTTGTTTGCTTGTTATTTTATTATCTATAAATAAAAAAAAATAGTTGTTAATGTGTTGCAATGTTATATATTTGAGATAGATAAAATATTTTGGCGTTTTTGAGTCAAAATATTATTTGTGTTGTTGATTTCTATAACTTTTATAGAAAGGTGCTGTAGAATAATTTAATGTAAAATTTACACTCTTCATTTTCTTGATTGTGTAAATTTTGCAAAATCAGTATTTTTTTAAAAAATAAATTTAAATTTCTAGAATAATTGTCGCTTGATTTTCTACTACTATAATCATGTAATTATATCACTAAAAGTGGTATAATTTAATGATAAAAATTATGCAGGAGAATCTCAATATTCGGTCAACGAAACCACGCCATAACCCATCTGAGATTCTACTGTAGAAAAATTTGTGTTTTTACACTTAACCTTTACAGCTTTTAGCAGGGTAAACTATTAAGAAAATAATTATATGGCTGTCATTCTAATTTTTTACAATACAGTTATCGAATATAACACATTGTTACAAGCCATTTATTTATTTTATCGAAGTTCTAAAATTTGTATATAAATATATGTGAATATAATGTACCTATATTACCTAAAAAGTCTGCACTTGATTATTTTTACCTTTATCGTGCGATCGAATAAAATATTTATTAGATCGTTCGATAGTTTAATAACGAAAGCCTAATTTTGTACTTAAATTAAATACTAAAGCTCATCTAGTTGTATAATTTTGTCTTTACGTTGCTGGTAATTTTACCGCTCTACTGTCAATTATAAACCTAAACAATCACGTTTCTTTATTGCGTTAAAAGTATCTAAAGATATATTTTTCAAGCACCGATTATGAATTTATGTATAAGTGTTCTCAATTCCAAGATGTTCTTAATTGGTAACTGTTAAACACACTCTTCAGTGTTACTTGTTTAATGTGAAAATATGTCTTTCTTTACTTTATCGCGATGATGTGTATTACAACTTATAACCGTATTTTCCGATTCTGTTTTACTCAACAATCAATTATACAATCATTTTTTTAGGATTACTTTGCAATTTAAAAAAATTGATGAATTGCAAATTTAACAATCATAAAATTACAATAGAATTTTAGTGTAAAAATAAAGTGTAACTAAGAGTCAATCATAAAGTCAATATTTTTTTGACAAGTTTTGCAAAGTAATCTTAAATAGAATTGGCAGATTACTATTAAAATAAAAATTAAAAAAATCCAAATTTAGAGTATGATTTCTTCTGATATTTTGTCATACTGAATGAATAAGTTAGAAATATAAGAAAATTGCAAATTTGACGCTAATATGATATAGTCTTATATTAGGTAAATAGCTTAAATGACTGTTATTAGAACAGTTCGCAGGCTATATGGCCAAAAATGTCTTCCTTGAAAAAGCTATTGTCTATTATAAAGATAAGGGAGCAAAATTGTCACTTCGAGCTAGAAAAAAAACTAGATTTTTAAATTTTCATGTTATATAGTTACATTTTCAGTTCAATAAAACGACTGATTAAAATACCAACACAGTTTTTTGTCAAAATGCACTTTTTTATTTCAAGTTCAATTTTTTTATTAAGTATAGCGATTAATGCAGGAAAATATTATTAGCTCGTAGATTTGACAATAAATTGCTTTAATAACAACTACAGATTTATTAATTTTGTTTGGATTTTTGTCCTTAAAATCCCAACAAAATTCTTTGATAAAAATGTATATATTATATACGTGTGAATTGTAATTGTATGAGTACTAAATGTTTTAAGACGACTATCTGATAATAAATTAATTATGTATTAAGTTTTTTAGCATACCCAAACAAATTCCTAATACAAACAAATTCATTACAGAATAAACATATTAGAAAAGTTTTCAAAAAATTTCTCAAAAAATTGACACAAATTTTGCTATTTTAGACTTACAGCGGTCTCTGGCGACAAAAAGGAACATCTACGTTAGAAAATTACAGCACATAAAATGGAAAATGGATAAACTGTCTTATAGATAGCGTTCTCGGAAAAAAATTAAAATTAAAAATTTAGTTCTTGCTCAAAATATCCGTTTTAATTAAATATAAGTATGTAAAAAATATTTCAAATAAAAATTCTTAAATTCACTGATTAATATTTATTGTATGTACCAATACTAGTGTAAAAATTAAGCTTCACGCACTTATTGCACAATGTTTTAATTATGTTACAATATATCTCAAAATTAGATAAGTGAATTTTTAAGAGCAAAATCAATTCAAAGAATTTTTTTATTTATTTCTATGTTTTTTGAACAATAAGTTGACGTGATCTTTTCAATAATCAATCAATAACAATTCTTGAAACATTTTTCAATAACTTTTCAAGAATTAGATAAGTAATAAGTCATGGAATTTATAGATTCATTGTCCGTGCTCATCCAATTATCTTCTTTGGTAATTCCCAACCAAAACATTTGCGGTCATTCGAAACAATAGTAAACACAAGATAATCTTAACATAAACAGTTCTATAACTGGTTTCAAGAAAACCTTGTGGGGATAAAATAAAATCTTATTCGAAAAGTCGCCAGTTTAACATCAATAGCCAAGAAGTAGTAAGTTCATATCTAGAAGTTCTTACTTTTTTCAAATAATATCTTTTAGAGTCCACAATGTTGTTTATTCTTTTTGTGTGTTTTTCCTTAACCTTGGCATCGGATTCCGCTCTTCAAGAACTTTCCTCTGGCAATAACTTGTTTACATCAGCAATTTACAAAGTGAGTAATCTCAATCTTAACCTTCAGTTCTAAATTTGCAATTGTAGGAGATAAAAACAAGCAAAACTAGTAATTTTTTTATAAGTCCTTTTTCACTTGAAACAGTATTAGCTTTGGTGCAATTAGGAGCTAAAGATGCAACAGCTGAAGAGCTTAAAACCGCCACCCATTTACCAACTCAAGACAAACTTGAAGCAGCATTCAAAACTTTAAATTCTGATTTAAAAAAAAGTGATACTTTGTATACATTCCGATCGGCGAATAAAATCTATCTCAATAATGATTTTAAAATCAAAGATAATTTTAAAAAAATAGCTGTTGAATCGTTTGATGCTGATTTAGAAAATATTGATTTCAAAAAAAAACAAGAAGCAATTAATTCTATAAATCAATGGGTAGAAAAGCAAACGGAGAATAAAATTAAAAATTTAATCACTCCTGAGGATATTAAAGAAAGAACAAAATCAGTTTTGATTAATGCTTTATACTTCAAAGGAAACTGGTCAAAACCATTTAAAAGCTCGCAAACTTACAAAGAAGATTTTTATAAAAATGGTAAAGAAGTTATGAAAGTTGATACAATGCATGACTTACGTGATATAAATTATTATGAAAGTCAAGAATTAAAAGCAAAGTTTTTGGAAATTCCATTCAAAGGAGGAGATGTCACAATGGTTATAATTTTGCCTAATGAAAAAGATGGAATTTTTGCTTTGGAAAACCAAATGGACAAAGTTTTAACCACACAACAGTTCTCCCAAGAAAGTGTTAACATCATAATTCCGAAATTTAAGATTGAAAGCCGTACCGATTTTAAGGATATTTTAGAAAAGGTCAGTCAACAGTTTCTTTGATTTTTATAATTTAGCCATTTTTGTAGTTGGGTGTGAAAAAAGCTTTCAAAGCTGAAGAAGCCGATTTTAGCGGAATATCAGGAGATAAAGGTGATCTTATTATAGATAAAGTAATCCAAAAGGCTTTCATTGAAGTTGGAGAAGGAGGAGTTGAAGCAGCTGCTGCTAGTTTTATATGTAAGTTGAGCAATCAAGAATAATTGGTAATAATTTAATTTTTTAGCACACGTTGTTCCATTAATCGGATATTTCCCATCCCAAAAACCGAAAGAATTTATCGCAGACCATCCATTTATTTTTTATATCAAAGTCAAAGATTTAATTGCATTTGCTGGAAGAGTTGTAGATCCTAAACAATAAACAATAAATCACAAATATTTTCTTTTATTTACATAATCACTATTACATAATCTTGGAAAAACCAAATTAAAATAAAATGATGTAAAAGTGATTAGAATGCAATACAAAAACATTTTTAACCTTATTTAAATTTACTGAAGTATTTCAACAAAAAAATGAGGTCATATGTAATAGTCTTATTAAAAGCTCATTTTACACTGACCTGTTAAGAAAAATGCCATGAATGGCCAGAGTTCTGGCAAAATTTTATTGTCAAACATGATAGTTTTACAGATTTTTATTACCTTATTTATTCGAATTTTTGCTGAAAAAATTGAAGTTCAAGAAATCCAACTAGCAAATAATTTATTCGCTTCGTCTATATACAAAGTAATGTCATATTTTTTTTATTATTTCTAATATATATAATTGTAGGTTGTTTATCCTTCGACTAATAAAAGTTTTGTTTTGAGTCCTTTGTCAACAGAAACAAGTTTTGCGTTTTTGCAATCTGGATGTAAAAATTCAACAGCTGAAGAAATTCAAAAAGCACTTCATTTGCCAAACAACAATGAATATATTTTAGATGGGTTTGGAAGTTTTATTCCATCTTTAATAGGAAATGGGTTTTACATCGCTCAGATCATTAATAAACTATATGTATCAAAAAATATTAAGATTAAAACAAGCTTCAAGAAAACAGCAAAATCGGTTTTCAAAGCTGAAACAGCTAATATAAATTTTCGGAAAAAAGCTAAAGCTGTGCATACTATAAACAAATGGGTTGAAAAAAATACAGAAAGTAAAATAAAAGATTTATTAACATTGGATGATCTGAATATCAATAGTAGACTTATTCTGGTGAGTGCTTTCTACTTTCGAGCTAAGTGGATGGCGCCTTTTACAACTAATCTTACAAGAAAAGCTTTGTTTTATAAAAACATTTTTGATACTGTTGCTGTTGATACTATGTTTCAAGATGGGGAATTTCAAGATTACTACGAAAACAATGAATTAAACGCAAAATTCTTAAAATTATCATTTAAAGAATTGAAAGCTTCTTTAACTTTAGTTCTACCAAACGCAAAAGATGGTTTGCCAAGTTTAGAAGATAATATTGAAAGTGTTTTAAAACCTCAACCTTTCGTACATACAATGGTAGATACTGCTGTTCCAAAATTCAAAATAGAAACACGATGTTATCTAAAAAATCTTCTAAAAACTGTAAGCTCCAAAATTATTTTTATAAAATTAATTTTTGTTTTTAGTTAGGCGTTAATAGAGTTTTCAATCGAACGTCGGCAGATCTTAGTAAAATTGCAGGTAAAAAAGGAAATCTTTTAGTGGATGATGCAATACAAAAGATTTATTTAAATGTGAACGAATATGGAGTTGAAGCTGCCGCGACTGCAGAAGTTTCAGTCAATAGAGCTAGAAGCCTTTCAACCAAACAGTTCATTGCTGATCATCCTTTTTTGTTTTATTTACAAATTGAAAAATTTGTCGTTCTTGTTGGCCGAGTTTTAGATCCTTCAATTTTAAATTAATCCTAACAGTTTTTTATCCAGTTTTTGAATATTCTAAATAGAACATGTTTAACATAAACTTTTTGAATAAACTAATATGACAACTTTTAACAAAAGAAGAACATCTTGTCAAAATTCATTATTAATTACTATGTTTTGGATAGACTTGATGCAAATTTTGATGTTTTGGTAAATCCTAAATTTTAAATTCACGCGCGGCTTACTAGAAATACTCTGCTCTATTATGTTTTCAACCTTCAGCGTCAGCGCATTCTATTCCCAATGACCTAGCCCATCCCAAAACCTACACTTGTTAAATTTTGTTATACGTGAACACCATGTCCTCAGCATCTCCAGGTCAATTTTTTTATAAATTTTTGATTTTTTTTATTCTTTAGAATAATATTGCTTTCGAATTTTCATTAAATTATGCACATCAATAAATATCATATTTCTCCAATGTTTTCCACTTTAATTTATTTAATAGCCTTGAAAATGGAATTACATTTTCATCCATCATTTCGTTGCTACAATATATCTGATAAAGAATATAGTTTCAAATTTTCTAATGATGTTTTTTTTTAGAATTGACTAACGGCCTAATTCTAAATTAGGTCACAAAGATACCTCAGTCGCAGTTGTATAGCAACAACCAATAGTATTGCTAGATTGAAGTCGTTTCTATAGCAACTCGCATTTATATCAGTCACAACTCAGAATTAGGCGGTAATACTTAATACATAAATCACAGGAAGTTAATAGAAAAAAAATGCCTGAAGTATTTTCCTTATACTCTATTTTTTTAATTAGCTATTTTTAGCTTGTGTCCGGAAATAGATTTCAGTTTCATATTTCAAGCAAGATACTCTATAATTTATGACGCTTGTCGAAAATCATACTCGAAAATTTATAGATGGTAGTGCAATAAACAAAAAAGTTAACCTCAAAATTATTTTTGAGAATTTTCATTTTTGTAATGGTTATAAAAGTTACATTTTAAGATCATTTTTTACGTAAATCTATAAATATTTGAACTTTTAAACAGTAATTTTTGTACAATTAAATATTGAAATTTATTACAAATAAAAAAATGTTTTTATAAACAAATTGCAATAAAAACTTGTTCTCTATACTTCCATTAATTTTGAACATATTAGAGTAAAGTACGTTTATCGAAGGAAATATTGCCGGAAAAAAATTTGTTTAATTGGCATAGTTTATTCACAACATAGAAAATGTCGGAGGCTGCACGCTTTGATGATACCGTGCGCTCGCCGTTTCAACGGTTTCTATCCTGCTACATGTTTTCCACAAAGCACTTTTTAATGCAACTCTATGCTTATTATCAGTAATAAGTACAAATATACTCTATTTCTATTTAAATAGTATAATTCCAGAGTGATCATCTTGTGAAAAAATTTTACACTCCATTTTTTGTTTATCGTAGTTGGTTATAACTTGATGGAACTGTGGCGCTTTTGCAATTTTTGAAATGTATTTCGTTCTTTTTCTTTATACAAAATTCAAATTGAATTGATTTGAAATAGATTTGCACCCATTCAAAAAGAGATTCTGCTCCCATGATTTATACTGATCTGACCAATAATTTTTTTTCGGGAGTATATTCTTCGATAAATGTAGTTAATATTAATACGTTCAAAGCTGATGGAAGTCATTAAAACTATGTTTTTAGTCGTTAGTCAAAAACATTTATAATGGACGCAAACGTATTTCAAATCAATTCATTTTGAATTATGCCCAAAGAATGAGTACAAAATACATTCTCAAAAATTACAAATAAAAAATTAAAAATATTTGTCAATACCAGCGCATTGTACTAAGTAATAAATAAGAAATGGAAACCTTTTTTCAGTAGATAATCGAACTACATTGTATCAAAAATTCTGAAACGGCGAGCGCGCGGTGTCAACAAAACGTGCGGCCTCTGACAATTCTCAGTACTGTAAATAAATTATGCCGATCAAACTAAATTTTTTTTCAAACATATTTTCTCTAATAAACGTAAGTTACGCTAATATTTTCAAAACTAATAAAAGTCATAGAGAACAAGTTTTTATTGCAATTTGTTAATGAAAAAAATTTTTTTATTTATAATAAATTTTAATGTTTAATTGAACAAAAATTACTGTTTAAAAGCTCACGTATAAAAATTCAGCCAATACTTCCAGAGTAATTAATTTTTTTTTTTAAGTTAAAAATATAATTGGTTTTAAAAATTACAAAAATTGAAATTTTCAAAAAAATTTGGTAATAGCTATTTTGTTCATTGCATTACCTATCTATAAATTTTTACATGATTTTTAACTTGACCAATTTTCGAGATTCACTTGAGAAATTTAAATAAACCTACTATTGTAATTATTATAAATTTCAGAATAATTCATGATTCAATTCAGTTTAGTGAAATGCTTTTGAAAAATGTAGAAGTTCATGATTGATGATCCAAAAAATACTTATAATTGTATTTGTTGGATTTGAGACCACTTTTTTATCGTATTCTAACCAATTAAAAACGAATTATTTTTTTGTGACTATAGAGATAAGATTTTATTTGAAATATTTGTTATTGTACTAACAGGTTGGATCAGCGGCTGTTTATTTCCTAGTTTGCCTAAACTACCAAACTGAAGAATGTCTAAAATTGATCTTCTGATTTGATTTGATTTGATGATAAAACATATAAAACACTATGAATATTTTTTTATTTCATTTCTTGCCATTTTAGATAGAAAGAGATATCCGCCAAATGACTTCCTTACTTCTTCGGAACGGTAATATAATTTTTGTAATTTTTTTCCAACATTTTCCATTAATTTTGCTAGTTATAATAGTAAATTCTTTCAATCAAAAAGGTACACGATCCAAGCAATCAATTCTTGGCAACTTCTCATAAAATAATTCGATCATAAACCTCTACTTTGGAAAATGCAATGTTTTAATTGCAATTCACATATTCTTGATTTCCATACGAATCAATACATCTTACAATCTAGCACACCTCACAGTCACTTTTCAAGCAACTGAAAAAACGGCCAATAAACATGAAAAATTTCAAAAAAGGGAAGTAGAGGAGTCATTTGGGGTTCTTTTTTTTTAATCATAAAATGCAACGATTCTACTTTCAAATGAGCCAAAAAAAATTTTAAAATTGGAAATCTAATTGGAAGCTTAATTTTGGATACCCTATAGGATTGTACTATTATGTGATTCACCCTGTATGCCGCCAATTGGAGTTATTGTCTTTTAAATTATTAAACAGTCTGGAAAATAAAATTGGCTTTAATTATATTTCAAGATACATAATCGGATTGAAATTTATTAAGATAAATAACATAAATATCTTTGAAATAAATCTAAGTTCACAATAAAACGAAAGTTCAAAAGCACTTTTATAAGAATTGAGTTAACATTATCTGTAAAGAAGCGGGAAATCATTATTATAATTCCAATGACCCTAACCTTTCTAATTATTTGTTAATCACAAAAATATTTTGATAATTCTGTTTTAACAATTATCTACTGAAAAGACGAACAATTTCATTTATTACTTCTCCGAATTAAGAGAAGTAAACTACTTTTACCATGAAGTCAACAATCATTTTATTTGTTTTGTTTTATACAGCAAATGCCGAAAAGACAGCTTCTGAAGAATTTGCAAATGCAAATACTCTTTTTGCACGATCTGTTTACGAAGTAAGTAGAATTTTTTTTTCGTTTGTTGCAAATACATTTGAATAATTTAGCAACTTTTAAAAACAAAAACTGGCAACTTGTTGGTGAGTCCACTTTCTGCTGAAACAATCCTAGCTTTAACACAGTCAGGATGTAAAGGCGAAAGCGCTGAAGAATTGATTAGAGCTTTACATCTTCCAAACGATCAAAATAAAATTGAAGCAGCGGTGAAAACAGCGATTTCTAGATTGAAGAATGATGCTTTTACTATTCATTGTGCTAATAAAATTTACATGAAAAACGACTTTCAAATCAAAGATCAATTTAAATCAGTTGCGAAGTCAGTTTACAGCGCCGAGATTGAGCCAATAGATTTCAAGAAAAGTGTTGAAGCTGCGAATTCTATAAATAAATGGGTCGAAGAACATACCAAAAACAAAATAAAAAATTTAATTGATTCTAGCAGTCTTGATAAAGATACAAGAGCTGTTTTAGTCAACGCTTTGTATTTTAATGCTGACTGGTCGATTCCTTTTCGGGAAACATCAACAACAAGTCAACCTTTCCATAAAACAGAAACTGAAAGTGTTAACATCAGTACTCTTCACCACTATGGAGAAGATTTTAACTATTATGAATGCCCACATTTGAAAGCTCAATTTTTAGAGCTACCATTCAAAAATAATGAAGCTTCAATGATTATTGTTCTTCCAAACGAAATAAATGGATTATCAAGACTTGAAAATAATTTAGAACAAGTTTTTTCTCCACAACACAAATTTGAATCTACTTACTTAAATGTTGATTTGCCTAAATTCAAATTTGAATCTACTATCAACTTCAAAGAAATTTTGAAAAAAGTAAGTTTGTAAAATTTTGTTAGTAAAAAGATTCAATGATTTTACAGCTTGGAGTCGAAAAAATATTCCAAGACGATAAAGCTGATCTAAGTGGTGTGTCTGGTGAAAATTTATTTGTCAGTCAAGTTGTTCAAAAAACTTGTATTGATGTAAATGAACTAGGAGTAGAAGCAGCTGCGGCCTCGTTTGTTGGTAAGTTTGATACTAACAGAAAAATGAAGGATTTAATGTTTTATCATTGCAGAGATGGAAATTCTATTAAGTGGTCGAATTGATACTCCCAAAAACTTCATTGCAGATCACCCATTCATTTTCTATATCAAAATAAAAGATCTTATTCTTTTCGCAGGAAGAGTCGTTGATCCATGAAAATTATTACAATAATTGAACATTTGGATATTTTTTTGTAATAAATTTAATAAAATCTATCAATTATATTTTAATAACTTCTTTCCTTGTTGAATATTAAAGAAAAAATTGACCGAGTCAGGTCTTTTTTAATAACTTATCCAAAACTGAAACGTCTTCAATAATAGAACAATTCTAGATTTGACAAAAGCAAGAAATAGACAAAAGTTTGAAAAAATTATAATCTCAACAGCTTGTCTTTCAAATGATCAATCGATCGCAAATTTATTCCACCACAAAAATATTGAACAAATAAAAGGAATAATTTAATGAAATTGGAAAATCTTTATTGAGATTTTTTTCTAATTACAATTTTTCCTAAAAAATCACATTTTCAATAAGTCAAATTTCCAATACAACTTGATTACAAGTAAATTTACATTATCATTTGTTTTATCAACAAAATCGGGAAATAATTGTTGTAACTTGAATGACCTCGACCATTTCATTTATTGATAGTAAACATACTTTGATAATGTTCCAGTAATATAAACCTCATGATTACATAAATGGCTCAATCTCCTTAATAATAAGTACAGTAGTTCTCCAAAACTGATTGAATAAACCACTTATGTCATGAAGTCGTTAATTCTTTTATTTGTATGGCTTTATGTATCTAATGCTGAGAATACTTCTGAAGAATTTGCAAAAGCGAATACCCATTTTGCACGATCTGTTTATGAAGTAAGTCTAATTTAATTTTTTATGTGATAAAATACAAGTGTTATTTAGCAACTTGCAAAAACAAAGTCTGGCAACTTTTTGGTAAGTCCTTTCTCTGCTGAAACAATCTTAGCTTTGACACAATCCGGATGTAAAGACAAAAACGCTGAAGAACTAATCACAGCTTTACATCTTCCTAACGATCAAACTAAAATTGAAACAACAGTGAAATCGGCATTATCTGAATTGAAAAAAGCATCTTCTTCTATTCATTGTGCTAATAAAATTTACGTAAAAAACAATTTTTCAATTAACGATCAATTCAAATCAATCGCACAATCAGCCTATCAAGCTGAAATTGAGCAGATAGATTTCAGGAAAAATGTTGAAGCTGCAACTTCTATAAATAAATGGGTTGAAGAACATACCAAAAACAAAATAAAAAATTTAATTGATTCTAGCAAATTAGACCAGTTTACAGCTGCTATTTTGGTCAACGCTTTATATTTTAACGCTAAGTGGACTACTCCTTTTTCTGAACATTTAACCAAAAGTAAACCTTTCCATAAATCAGAAACTGAAATTGTTAACGTTGATACGTTACAAAATTATCGAGAAAATTTCGATTATTATGAATGTCCACATTTGAAAGCTCAGTTTTTGGAACTACCATTTGAAGGTATTGATGCTTCGATGACAATTGTTCTTCCAAACGAAATAAATGGTTTATCACGCCTTGAGAATAGTTTAGATCAAGTTTTTTCTCCACAACATAAACTTGAATCTACTTACTTGAATGTAGCTTTGCCTAAATTTAAATTTGAATCTTCCACAGACTTTAAAGATATTTTATCGAAAGTAAGTTCGTTTATAATTTAGAACAAATTGAAATAAAAATTTTTAGCTTGGAGTAAAAAAAATATTCAATGAAAATGAAGCCGATTTGAGTGGAATTTCAGGTGAGAAAGGCGATCTGTTTGTAAGCCAAGTTGTTCAAAAAACTTGCATTGATGTGAACGAAAATGGAGTAGAAGCAGCAGCTGCTTCTTATGTTCGTAAGTTTTAATTTAACAGAAACAGTATCCGAATCTATTGCTTTGTTTTTGTAGAAGTTGAATATCCAAGAAGTGGTCGAATTGATAGGCCCAAAGACTTTAATGCAGATCATCCTTTCATCTTCTACATAAAGCTAAAAGATCTTATTCTTTTTGCAGGAAGAGTTGTTGATCCATCAACAGTGTAATTTTTAATAAATAAAAACTTCACTTTTTTGAATAAAGTTTTTGTTTAGTCATATTTTGAATTTTCCATCGACTGTGGTGGTACAATTCTTTTATAGCATGCATTTAATTTTTAGAGAGGCGCTTCAAAATGCTGTGCGTCATATTCCAAAACATTAACACTTTGCCTCACATGATGGCAATTTATCAAATTTAATGAGGGCAGGGCGCCTTCGTTGATATTGATAATAAAATATTATCACAATTAGTTGAAAAATGTTTTCACAAGATATATGAGTTTTCAATTCATTTAAATATTGATGTATTTCTTATATAATGAGTAAATATTTGTTTGTTAATTATAAATGACCTCAACCTTTCTGGTAACTATGTTTTTGATAATGTTATTGTGATAAATCATAACATAAAATTAACCAAATTGGATTATCTCAAAAATATTTGCTACATTTTCTGTTAAAGTTCAAAATTGTGCGCTTCTACCATGAAAACAATAATTCTTCTATTTACTTTATTATATCTAGCAAATAGTGAACACAGTGCTATTGAAGAATTTACAAAAGCGAATAATCTTTTCACGCAATCTGTTTATGAAGTGAGTAAAACTTTAAAATTTTTAGATTATTTTCAAACTTTATTTTTTCAGCAAATTTCTAAAACAGAATCTGGTAACTTTTTAGTAAGTCCTTTTTCTGCTGAAACAATCCTAGCTTTAACTCAAGCAGGATGTAAAGGCAAAAGCAATGAAGAATTAATCTCAGCTCTGCATCTTCCTAATGATCAAAATAAAATAGAGACAGCAGTGAAAGAAGTGCTTCCAGAATTGAAAAAAAACACTTATACTCTTCATTCAGTCAATAAAATCTATATTAAGAACAATTTTCAATTTAAAGAAAAATTTAAATCGACCGCAGAAAAAGTCTATCAGGCTAATATTGAAACTATAGATTTCGAAAAACAAGTTAAAGCTGCAAGTATTATGAACAAATGGGTTGAAGATAACACTAAAAACAAAATAAAAAATTTGGTAGATCCGAACATTCTTAATAAATATAGTAGAGCTGTTTTAATCAACGCTTTGTATTTCAAAGCAAATTGGTCTAGTCCATTTCTATTATCGTCAACAAAGACTAAACCTTTCCATAAAACAGAAACAAAAACTGTTAATGTTGATACCCTACATCACTATGAAGAAAATTTTAAATATTATGAATGTCCACACTTGAAAGCTAAATTTCTAGAGCTTCCATTCAACGGTAATGAAGCAACAATGACTATTGTTCTTCCAAATGAAATAAGTGGATTGTCAAGACTTGAGAAAAATTTAGATCAAGTGTTTTCGCCTCAACATCAACTTCAAGAGACATTTTTGAATATCGCTTTGCCCAAATTCAAAATTGAATCTTCTATAGATTTCAAAGACATCTTATCAAAAGTAACTAAATCATACACATTTACAAAATTGAAATAATTTTTTTCAGCTTGGAGTTAAGGAAATTTTCGACAAAGAAAAAGCTGATTTGAGTGGAATTGCCGGTAAAAAAGGCGACTTATATGTAAATAAAATTACTCAAAAAAGTTGTATTGATGTTAATGAAGAAGGAGTAGAAGCTGCTGCCGCTACATTTGTTTGTAAGTTTTTAATGCTAGTGAAAGAAGAATGCAAAGTTAATTTTTTGTTATTCAAGTGGTTGCTGTTCCTGAAAGTGCCCGACTTGAAAGACCTAAAGACTTCATCGCAGATCATCCTTTCATTTTTTATATTAAAATTAAAAATCTTATTGTTTTTGCAGGAAAAGTGACTGATCCTTCTTAATCATAATTTTTCCAAACATAAAATAAAAAAATTTAGTAAATAGAGTAAAAATAATTTTTAAATTATCACAAAGATTCACAAAGTAACTACTCTTATAATTAGGTAGGTATTCAGTGATAAAAAATAAGAGTTTTTGTTATAGCAACTTCCTTAATACATTATTGGATAATTTTTCACTCAGTTTAATCAATTACCAATTAGACAAGATTATCAGTTTTCACATTTTTTCATTGAATCCAAATTGAAAATCTGAATGGATTATATCTTTATAAATAAATAAATAAAATGACCTCAACCTTACTGTTACTAAGAAGAAATATTATGTTGATGCTATTATTGTAATAAGTCAAACATCCTATTATATAAACTGAAGAATTCAGTCTGCCATCACATTTCCTCTTGAATTTTAAAACCGTAAACAACATTAAACATGAAGCGGATAATATTCCTAATTGCATTAATGTTCGTTGCAAACGCTGAAGATTCAGCTGTTGATGAATTTACAAAAGCGAATACTCATTTCGCACGGTCGGTTTACGAGGTAAGAGATTTTACAAATTTTCAAATTTTTTGTATCCGTTTACATTTATTTTAGCAAATAGCAAAAAAAAAATCTGGCAACTTTTTGGTCAGTCCTTTTTCTGCTGAAACAATTCTAGCAATGACACAAGCAGGATGTAAAGGCAAATCTTCTGAAGAATTGATTTCAGCATTACATCTTCCCAACGATCAAAGTAAAATTGAAACAGCGCTGAAAAAAATATTGCCAGAATTAAAAACAAATTCTTACACATTTCACTGCGCTAATAAAATGTACGTTAAAGACAATTTCCAAGTCAAAGATCAATTTAAATCAATCGCTCAGTCAGTCTATCATGCTGACATTGAGCCCATTAGTTTCAACAATAATGTTGAAGCTGCAAAAACTATGAATCAATGGGTTGAAGAACAAACTAAAAACAAAATAAAAAATTTAATTGATTCTAGCAACTTAAATTCAGATACAAGAGCTGTTTTGATTAACGCTTTGTATTTTAAAGCTAATTGGACTAATCCTTTTCCTTTATCATCAACACAAAGTAAACCCTTCCATAAAACGGAAACCGAAACTGTTAACGTTGATACATTGCAACATTATGGAGAAGATTTCAATTATTATGAATGTCCACATTTGAAAGCTAAGTTTCTAGAGCTACCCTTTAAAGGTAATGAAGCTTCAATGATTATTGTTCTTCCAAACGAAATAAATGGATTATCGAGACTTGAAAATAACTTGGAGCAAGTCTTTTCCCCACAACACAAACTTCAGTCTACGTACATAAACGTGGCTTTACCTAAATTTAAATTTGAATCTTCTACTGATTTTAAAGATATTTTATCAAAAGTAAGTTTTACTCTAAACTAGATAACATTTAACTTCTTAGAATTTTGCAGCTTGGAGTCAAAAAAATATTCAGTGAAGATGAAGCGGACTTGAGTGGTATTTCAGGTATACAAGGTGACTTATATGTGAACAAAGTTGCTCAAAAGACTTGCATTGATGTAAGTGAAGATGGTGTAGAAGCAGCAGCAGCTTCATATGTTTGTAAGTATTTTTCAACTTGAAGTAAAACAGATTTCTATATTTTATGATTTAGTGATTGCTGTACCTACAAGTGGTCGTCTCGGAGGCCCCAAGAATTTTAGCGCCGATCATCCTTTCATCTTCTATATTAAAGTAAAGGACCTTATCATTTTCGCAGGAAGAGTCACTGATCCATCAAAGTAATTTTTCTTTGACATACAAAAATAAATATTGTGAAACAGCAAATGTGAGTTATTATTTGAAAAAAAAAAAAAACAATCCACATAAAGTGACTCAAGGTTCTCTTAAACCTATATTGTCTGAACAAATAATCTTGTTTATTCACGATATTTACGAGATTCTTCTGTAATTTTAACATTCTGTAATGTTACTGTTAAGTTTTTATATCTATGGGAACCATTGTTTACAACAATTATTCCCATGAGGATAACAGTCTAACAGTAACATTGCAGAATGTTAGGACTTACAGAATAGGAGTATTAATTTATTACTTCCAAAGAATTTGGAGCAATTTACAGAATTAAAAAAAAAGAAGTCAAATCAGATCTTAAAGGCACAAACGTTGAAGAATTTAATTTATTATCAACAAACATTTAAAATTTATTGCTTCTTTGATTTATCAACTTGGCACTAATTCCTCAAATAAAAAAAAATGAAGCAGAGACAGAGATTAAGCATATCGATAAATAGGTTGAAGATCAAACTCAAAAAAAGATGAAAGATTCAATTATTCGAGATAATCTGAACCAATACGATATCTATTAAAATTCTATTGATGAAACTTGAAAGGCAATTTTTGGGTCCAAAGTTGTAACTTTTTGACTTTTTATGACTAATTCTTGATGAATAAACATCCATTTTCAGCAACTTAAGTATTTTTTAAACAACATCTGTTTAAATATTTGACGTAAAATGGCCTTCAACTTTCTGATACTTAATTTAACGATTTAAAAATGTATAAATTATTTACTTTTTTATGATAGACTTGCATTACCATCTTCAAGTTAGAAAACTCAACTGTTTAATTTTTAAAAATGAAGTTGATAATAATTGCGGTAATTGTAAATCTTACAAGTACGGATAACACTACAATTGAAGAATTTACTAAAGCAAATAATAATTTTTCCCAATCTACTTACAAAGTAAGTAAAAACATAATTAACTTTGACATTTAGTTAACAAAAAAAATATCTAGCAAATAACAAAAACTGAAGAAAATTTTGTGGCCAGTCCATTCTCTGCGGAAATTATTTTAGCTTTAACTCAATCAGGTTGTAGAGGTAAAAGTGCTGAAGAATTGACTTCAGCTTTACATCTACCGAATGATAAAGGAAAGACAGAAATAGCAATTAAGAACATATTACCAACATTGCAACAACCATATGGGTATTCGATGCATGTAGCTAATAAAATCTACATCAAAGAAAATTTTACAATAAAAAATGAATTTAAATCAACTGTGAATACAATGTTTCAATCTGAAATTGAATTAATTAATTTTGAAAAAAATATAGAAGCTGCAAATACTATCAACAACTGGGTTGAAGAACAAACTGACAAAAAAATTGAAAATATTGTGAAGTCTAATGATTTTGATCAGAATTCTAGACTTGTTTTAATAAATGCTTTATATTTTCAAGCTAATTGGTCAATTCCATTCTTACGACAATTAACGAAAAACTCATTTTTTTATAAATCTGAAACAGAAACTGTAAATGTTGATACTTTACATCACTTTAGAGAATTTTTCAGATATTATGAATCATCAGATTTAAAAGCTGAAATATTGGAATTGCCATTCGAAAATCATAAAGCATCGATGACTATAGTTCTTCCAAATGAAATACATGGAATATCAAGAATTGAAAATAGTTTAGAGCAAATTTTCTCAAACGACCATAAATTAGTTTATCAACTTTTAAATGTTACTTTGCCCAAATTTAAAATCGAATCTTCTATAGACTTCAAAAGCGTTTTGAAAAATGTAAGTTTCCTTTAAAACTACATTCCCCAAATTAATGATAATTTAAGCTTGGAGTTGAAACTGTGTTTGATGAACACAAAGCTGATTTGAGTGGTATATCTGGAGAACCTGGTGATTTATACATAAATAAAATTAGACAAAAAACTTTTATTTATGTGTATGAAGAAGGTATAAGAGCAGCTGCTACTACAAGACTTCGTAAGTATTTCTTAGTTAAAAAAAATCGTAATTGATTTATGTTTTTAAGTGATTCCATTTGTGAGTGAGAAAATTGGCACTGAAAAATTATTTGAAGCAAATCATCCGTTTTTATTTTATATTAAGATAAAAGATATTATTGCGTTCATAGGAAAAGTTACAGATCCAGCAAAACTGTAAAGATTTTTCAAAAACAAAATTAAAAAAAACAAATATAGTGTATAAAATATTACTCGTAAACTAAGAACTAAGTAAAAAATCATTAAAAGCACTCCAAATAAGACATGAATTTATCAAGAAATAGTCAAAAAAACTTCAACTTCAACTACAATGGTAGAATGTTTCAATTTTGTGATTTAATTATATTTTGAGTTCTTAATATTTATTTCTCACTAATATTCGCCTGATTTGAATAAGCCAGCTCTTCAATTTTATTTTAACCAATTAAATTTTTTTTTGTAGATATAGAAATAAGTTTTTTTTGGACTAACGATTGCTTACAAAAAGGGATAATATAGCGATTGGTTCAACGACTAACCGGTAACTGCTTATTGCTATGTTGCCAAAACTACCAAATAAAGAATATAAATAATTATCTTACTTTTATCTTCAGATTTAACGAAACAATTTCTTATTTCTAGACCAAGCATTTGACGAATGCAAAAATCTGTGCCACTTCACGGTCATTTAGTGCTTAAATTTTGGAACTGCACCCATAAAATTTTGTCAGAGAATGTACTTTAGGGAAATTTATTTTAAAGAGACAATTTTCTATACTGAGTTAATGTCAATTGAGGGACTGTCAAAGTGACGTTTTTAAACGTTTAGGTTATAATTCTCTTAGATTTTTAACTGCACCGTGTTGAAAAATATCTAATTTTTTGAATATTGTAACTGAATCATTATTTTCACTCCATCTTCTATATCTTAACTGTTGCACTTAAGATCTCAACCGAGACCTGAACTATACCTTTATGTCCTTGATGAAATTTTTAATTTTCAAAGCGGCTTTAAAACTGCTAACTATAACTACTAAAACTAATCCCATTTCTAGTGCGTGATTCTTTTTTGACATAACCCTACCAAGTATAGTACGTAACTGGAGTTGCAAAGCAATTACGTACGAGTGGAATGCATTACTCGCTCCCTTTAGTCGCTTGTACGCAACTCTTTTACGTAATATGCTTTTTACAACTCTTGTTACATAATATACTAATTTTCGCATCTGCTTCTATCTAAAGCGAGTTTCCAATGAATAAATCAACTGAAAACCACGATAAGAGGTAATAAAGACACGTAAACTATTCTTTTAAGTAAACTAAAGCTATAATCGCGTTTTTGTTAGTAGAATTTATTTTCCATGACTTATTTTTCTTTACAATTACATCAACATCTTCAGCTGTAAACAAACAAGAATGAGTCAGATGGAAATTTATCAATGATATAGGGTTTTTCTTAACATATGTAGAATTGAGATTCGTTTATTTTTCAGTGAATTCGTTACGACTGCGGAAACCACATCGTATAATTATCGTGAAGATAAATTTGGGTTACAATTATCAGACAGTATTGTATATAGCACGTAACACTATAACCCATAACAAATGTGTTTTCTTCTAAGTGGTTTTACTCACAACAGTATTTCCCGTAACCAGAAATATTTTTAAAATAAGTGTAAATAAATTTGCGAGTAATATTTCTCTAGTATTAAAATGAAGCTCTTCTTTCTTGTATTATTGGTATCGTCGACCTTGACATCTCCAGTGACTTTCCGAGATGTTATTAATAATAAGTTTGCAGCATCTGTGTATAAAGTAAGTCACAGATTTCTAATTCAACAAAATATATATTTTTTTTAGGAAATTGTAAAAGAAAATGAAGAGAATTTTTTAGTAAGTCCGTTATCAGCATTAATTATTTTGGGATTATCCCAAGCAGGTGCCAAAAATGAAACAGCTTTAGAACTACAAAATGCGTTAAAGCTTCCACAAAAAGATTTAACTAATTCAAGGATAACAAATCTTCTTCAAAATTTCAATAAAAAACACGACTACATAATTCAAACTATTAATAAAATCTATGTCAAGAAAAACTATATTGTTAAAGAAGATTACTTAACTTTAGCTAAAAAAGTTTATAATTCCGAAATCGAAGCTATTGATTTTGAATCAAAAGATGCAGCTGCTAATTCTATAAACCAATGGGTAGAAGACAACACTGGAAATAAAATCCATCAGTTGATAAACCCGAAAATTTTAAGCAACACAACTAGATTACTCCTTATCAATGCGTTACGATTCAAAGGAAATTGGAGTATTCCCTTTCAGAGTTACACAACAACAGAAGAAGATTTCTTTACAAGGAACAACACCATCAAAGTCCAAACTATGCACCTCTACGAAGAAAATTTAAATTATTACGAAAAACCCAATTTGAATGCCAGTTTCTTAGAACTACCTATAATAGGCGGTATATCCATGACCATTGTTCTTCCAGAAACCAACAGCAATTTATCAGTAATCGAAGACCATATTGATGAGATTCTCGAATCACCTCAAAAGAAAGAACTGGTTACCTTCAATTTAGCTTTGCCAAAATTCCATATAGAATCTAGATTTGATTTTAAGCAAATTTTACAAAACGTGAGTTGATTGAAAATTTTGTATTTTAGCTAAATTTATTTTAGTTAGGTGTGAAAAAAGCTTTCCAAGATGGAAAAGCAGACTTTAGTGGAATTGGTGGCGAAAAAGGAGAGCTTTTCATTAGTGATGTTATACAAAAGGCTTTCCTTGATGTAAATGAAGATGGAATTGAAGCTGCTGCTGCAACTTACATTGGTATTTAAGCAAATTAGTTTTTTTATTCAAATCAAATTCTATTTTTAGTAAAAATCGTGAACCGGAATGGTGAATCACCAAGAGAATTCGTAGTGAACAGACCATTTATATTTTTCATAAAAATTGAAGATGTAATAGTATTAATAGGAAGAGTAATGATACCAATTTATCAAAATAAACAATAATTTATTTATTTAGTGCAAAATTCCGCAATACTTCTTATAGATTAAAATTCATTTTACTAAGTTTACAAGTTTGTTTTATTTTATCTTCTCTTTGAAATTTTGATTTTTATCATAACGTAAGTGTCATGAAACAACTTCAAAAATACCGAAAAAAAAAACATCAAAAACAAAAATTTCGATATTCTTTAATTGGATTTCATCTTATATAAATACAAACTAAACTTTCGTTACACCCATTCTATAGCAAAAGCATCAAAATGAAACGATTAGTTGTAGTTTTAAGTTTAGTTCTGGCAAGTCACGCCGCTGATATTAAAGATTTAGTTGAAGCTAACCGAAAATTTACTGGAACACTTTACTCCGTAAGCATTTTTTCTTATTTGTTTTTCATTCAAATATTTGAAATTTTTTAGAAAGCACCAACTACTGATGTCGACATTCTCCTTAGTCCTTTGTCTCTTGAAGTAGTTTTAGCTTTAACTCAATCTGGAGCTAAAGGAGTGACAGCGGAAGAAATTCGAAACAATCTCTTCTTCCCTAACTCTTCGTTAGCAACTGAACAAATGATGAAAAATGCATTGTCTTTAATCCAAAGTAAAATAGCAAACAAAGTTTACGTTCAAAACGACTTTCCAACAAATGAGGATTTTGAAAAAATAGCTAATGATGCTTATAATTTTGCATTTGAAGAAACTGAATTTATAAATAATCAAGCTGCAGCAAATGCTATCAATAAATGGGCAGGAGAACAAACAAATAACATTTTTGGTAGTTATTTCGCTTGGTATGGAGATTTTAGTAAAACCACGAAAGATTCTTTAATCAACGCACTTTTTATGAATGAAACTTGGACTAATTCGTTTGATTCTGTTCGAACTCAAACGGAACGTTTCACGTATGGTACAGCTAGCAATCAGTACTATAATGTACAAATGATGACTCAAGGGCCAAATTTGTACAATTATTATGAAAGTTCAGACTTAGATGCGAAGTATCTAGAGATGCCTCTGGGTGAAGACGCTTCTTTAACAATAGTTTTACCAAATGCTGTTACAGGAATCACAAAAATTGAAGAAAAAATTGATTTAGCTTTAACTCTACCAGAATACAGTAGAGAATTTATACAAGTTTCACTTCCAAAAACTTCAATACAAATTACATGGATCCAACTACAGAATTCTCTAAAACAAGTTTGTTTGATTGAATAATTTTTTTTTATTATTCTGATGCTTTTAGTTGGGAGTCCAAAATATGTGGACCAATGAAGCTGATTTGAGTGGAATATCAGGTGTACCCAGTCAGATTAGTGCTTATAAATTAATTCAAGACTCTTATATTAATTTTGATGAAAAAGGAATACAAGGGGCTGCAGGTATTATTACATTATTCAGCTTCTATATTCTCAAAAATGTAGAACTTTCCAGGAGCGTTACTTGATGTGGCCGTCTCCACAAACAAAGTATTCAATGTCAATAGACCATTTTTGTTCTATGTTAGAGTCAACGGTGTTATACTTTTTGTCGGAAAAGTTGTTAATCCCACATTTACAGTACATCATTAAATTATTAAAACAAAATGTTTACGTAAATAAAATTATTAAGAACATATGGTATACAAGTTGTCATTTTATTATCTCCAAAAAAGCTAAACTTGTGCAATTAATTCATATCAAATTCATTTTGATCTTCTCGCTTTTCATTTCTTCTTTGTTTAAGTATTAAAATATTTCATATTTTCTCGATCCATTAAAAAAATTCTTACTCATCCAATCAAAACATCTGGTCACTTTCTAGCCAAAAGTAGTATACCACAAAAGCAATTACTGCACAGAAAAATAATGCTATAGAGTAGAGAAAAAGGGTAACACCGAACAAAAATGCTCCTAGAATAACCAAAAACATTGATTTAGAGAAACTGTCATTCTAATGACAAAACCTAGCAAGACCAAATACTGACATTATAATATGTAAAATAGAAAAATATCGATGGGTTGCAAAGAATGTTATCTTCACACAAATAATTCCACGTATTCTGAAAATGAGCACTTCTTCAGCACATAAAAAGCAACTTTCAAATTTCTTTTTTAATGTTAGACAAAAAACTTACACAATGCGTATTTACTTCTCTAGTTAACTTTGCTATTATTAATTAGAACTATACCAATATCAAGAAGAGTTTACGATTAATTAACAAGAAAAAAAAATCATAGTGATATAAATGTATTGTTGGCTGCATAGATTGTTTTAAGTACAAAAAAATAAACAAACGGAATATACAAAAATTTTAAGAGTGCCAATAAAAATAAACGTCTGTATTTATAAACCAATTTAAATAAATAATTTAAATTCGATGTCTTGTAGCAAAAAACTTCGCTTTTCAGAAACTCCTTCGTTTGGCATTTGACGTTTATGACGTCAGCCAGCATAACCTACAAAACTTAGTTGACAAGTTCAAACAAAAAAATGGCAAAGTTTAAACTGAATAACCACAGGTGTTAATTTATTCAATTATTTAGTTAGCTGTACTAACAATAGAACATAATGTAAATCAATATCTTAACTGTGTGTATACACAGCTTAATTTCAACGCTCAATTCTTCATTTCGATGTGATATACCTACAAAAGTATTCCCTAGTGCTGTGATGTGACTATTTAATCAAAAATCCACAATGAACCAATGTCCGTTATGCTCCTTCGAATCAAAATGTGAGACAATTCTCATAAATCACATGAATATCCATAGCGAAAACTTTTCAGTTCTCGACATCGACGACAATAAAATTACAAATTGTTTTTGTGACACTTGCAAAACTGAAAAACTTCTACTTTTAACTGATGATCTCAGTCAGCTGCCAAATAACATTCGGGTGGAATCTAAAGACGAATTTTTCCCGGATGATATAAACGAAGATACAATTCTAGTCGACCCCATTAAATTCGAACCGAATTTCCACAACAAAAAGTGGTATAAATGTGATCAGTGTAAGTACAAATCACGCGAGAGTGAGAATTTGAGAAGACACTTTGTTCTTAAACATGGAGATGGGACTGAAATTCCCTGGTATTATTGCGATCATTGTCCGTATAAATGCAAACAGAAAAGTGCAATGAATGTTCATATGAAGCATAAACACATTCCTGACGATGAAATCAAATGGTTCTATTGTGATCAATGCTCATACAAAACCAAAACTAAGTCATGTTTAGGCTATCACAAATACCAACATGCTAAACCCGAAAATATACAATGGCATCCTTGTACTCATTGCGATTATAAAGCAAAGACCAGAAGTAGACTTAATAAACACGTTTCGGAATTACATAGCAATCCTGGTGATATCAAATGGCTCAAATGTGAATATTGTTTCATGTACATCACTAGAAGGAACTCATCCCTGAAGCTACACATTCGACGGAAACATTCAGAATTTCTCAAATGATAAAAAAAATGTATATTTATTCAATGGAGAGTAGATTTTTCCAAATAAAACTTAGACTTCAAGTTTTGATTTGTCTCAAAGTCGTGATACCAAAAGGACACAGGTTGTTGTTTAAACAAGAAATGCATTGGGGCTTCACAGGCTGGCAAATTTGCTGACCAAAACCAACCAATAAATGATTAACTTCACTCCAATATTCTTTAGGAAGCCAATCTTCTAATTCTTTACGCGTTTCTTCTGGGGTTTTCGTTTTTACCCAACCTAAACGATTACTAATGCGATGCACGTGTGTATCTACACCAATTCCAGTAACTTTGCCCCATGCTGTTTTCATACAAAGATGAGCCATCTTGGGGCCAACTCCTGGCAGTTTACATAATTCTGACACAGTTTTAGGAATGTCGCTATTCCAATCTTTTTTTAGAATTTCTGTAGTTTTTTTGATATATTTTACTTTATTCTGTTACAAAATCAAAGATAAAATTTTATTATTTTTTAATCTCTACATACCTTCCAAAAACTAACTGGATAGATAAGTACCCCCAACTTTTCATCAGATGTTGCTAATATATTATCGATAGTACATCCATGTTCCAACAGCTTGAGCATAGCAGCGTGAGTAACTTGGTCCTTAGTTTGGCTACTTAACATCAAAGACAACAAAGCTTGATACCTGGTGACCTAAATTGATTTAAATTACTGAAAATTAACAAAGTTATAATTATGATTACTTCTGGACTAGCAGATTCATCCTGACATTTATCACAACCCATTGAATCTACAGGAGCATCTGCACTTTTTCTCATCTCTCTTAAATTTTCTAACATTTTTTCCCAATCATTTGGAGGCTCTTTTTTCATACTTTTTGATTGTATTTCACTATCATTCTCAACATTTAGGTGTGGACGCTTTAGGTTTCTCTTTTTATTAGCTTTTACCACTTTTGTTTCATTTTCATAAGCGTTTGCAGTCACTTCATTAGAAGATTCACCATATTTACTGACAACACGTCGATTTCGTGTCTTTCGTTCAACATTTACTACTTTTTCCTGTGTACGAGATTTCTTATCCATCCTTAAAATTCACAGAAAATCAGTTTAAAATTGTTAGGTTAGAAATTTAAATGTATTTTGACAACTAATGTCAACATTGTTAACAATTGTCATTCGTTTAAATTTATTACAAAAAACTTTCAGTTTTTCAGCAAAAATACTCAAGACGATACGATTTAGTAATAAGTTGAAGAATGTCATCGTTATGGATGTGAAGCCCGATTTGTCAAAGTTCAGATTGCATCCAAAACGTAAATTATCCACGAAAAATACAGGACGACTAGAACCAGAATCATCCGAAATAAAAAATGAAGAGAAACACATCAAACGTAAACACATCAAAATTGAATACGACAATAGTAAATCCGACATGAAAAATGTGAAAACATGGGCACCAAATAGTTGGGAGCAAGTTTTATCAAATATCAGAGAAATGCGCAAAAATTTTGATGCGCCTGTTGATTCAATGGGTTGTGATAAGTGTCAGGAAGCATCTGCATCGCCAGAAGTACTTTGAAAAATGTAGTTTATTATACAACTGTATTTTCTGTAGGTTTTCAGATATCAAGCTCTATTATCTTTGATGCTAAGCAGTCAAACTAAAGATCAAGTAACTTACAATGCTATGTTGAAGCTACAAAAGCACGGTTGTACTGTTGATAACATTCTAGCAACATCAGATGAAAAATTAGGTGAACTTATTTATCCTGTCGGATTTTGGAAGGTTATAATATTAAAAGATGTCATTAAATAATAAAAATTCATATTTACAGAGCAAAGTTAAGTACATAAAAAAAACTACTGAGATTCTTAAGAAGAATTACAACGGTGATATTCCTAAAACGGTTGAAGATCTGTGTAAACTTCCGGGAGTTGGTCCGAAAATGGCACATCTTTGTATGAAAACTGCTTGGAATGAAGTTACAGGAATTGGAGTTGATACTCACGTACACAGGATATGCAACAGATTAGGTTGGGTTAATTCTAAAACTCCTGAAGGGACAAGAAAGAGTTTGGAATCATGGTTACCTAGAAATTTATGGGTTGAAATTGGGTTATTATTGGTAGGGTTTGGTCAGCAAGTTTGTCAGCCTGTAAAGCCGCAATGTGCTACTTGTTTGAATAGCACCTTGTGCCCTTATGGCATTGACTTCATTAGCAAAGAACTGAGAACATCTTCGTAGACAGCTCCATAATTATTAACTTTTTCAGAAGTACTTGTTGAGATTGAGATATTTTTTATTCTTATTTTGTATACAATTTCATAATTATTGACCTTTACAGAAGACGAACTTTTACTTGTTGGCATAGAGATATTATTTGTTGTTTTTTTTTTAGCATATTCAATAAATTTTTTTATTTATCTGTGAGTATTGTTTAGGTTGAAAATTTGAATATTTATTATGACAGTTGACGTTGACATTAATGACATGTCAAGGGAAAACCAAATTCCCTAGTGTCAAGTTCTAATTTTCTTACTTTATTTTTATTACGTAAAAGCGTTAGAAATTTAAACAAAATATTAGGCGCAATTGACTAAGAGAAGGTATTTATGATTTCTCAGAATATTATGTGAAATTCTTCAAAATAAAAAATTATAATTCGAGTTAACTTAACCTAATTTTTTAGATGTTACGCACAGCTTTGGCATCTTGTAAGGAGCCTGTTAATCTCCCATCTTTAACTAGGATCATAACTGGAAGCTTTGCACCGCAATCGCGCCTTCAGTCAACCCAAACTGAGGTGGCAACTCAAACCCCTCGTCCGTACTCCCCTTTTCCTAAAGCGAGTAACTTAGCCGAGTATTCGCTTCACCGTCTTGATGATCTTCTCAATTGGGGCCGCAAAGGCTCTTTATGGCCTTTAACTTTTGGACTAGCGTGTTGTGCTGTAGAAATGATGCATATTGCTGCTCCGAGATACGATATGGACAGATATGGGGTTGTATTCAGAGCTTCTCCCCGACAAGCCGATGTTATTATTATCGCTGGTACACTCACTAATAAAATGGCACCAGCATTAAGAAAAGTTTATGATCAAATGCCAGAACCTAGATGGGTGATTTCGATGGGAAGTTGCGCTAATGGTGGCGGGTACTACCATTACTCATATTCGGTGGTCAGGTTTGTAGAATTTAGCGGAAAAACTGAACGGTTCTTATTAAAATAATTTTTCAGAGGATGTGATAGGATTATTCCTGTTGATATTTACGTACCAGGATGTCCACCAACTGCTGAAGCTTTACTTTACGGGATTTTACAATTGCAGAAAAAAATTAAGAGGTACAATAGCTTACAAATGTGGTATAGGAAATAGATAAAGTAAATTTTATCCAATAAAATGTAAATAAGTGCAACACGGAGAAATAGAAATGATAATTGTCCTTTTTTCAATTACACTTCCCAAGCAAGTTTTAATTTATTAAACAAAGATGAATACATTTTTGCATTTGTTTGAATTTTATTTTTACAAAATCCCATTTTACAGAGATTTTCCCTAAAAAAAATTGGGAAGGTGAAATTACCAACTCGTTCATGACTATGTTTCTAATATCATAGAAACAATATTTATTATATATTACATCACTCGATTCTTTCAGAATCGTACACATAAAAAATTGTTTTTTCCTTCCTAACAAACATTAAATAGAGCACAGTGATTTATCTACATTATATCGAAATGTATTTTGACAAGGCGGGTATCTACACGCGATTATGACTTAATTTTATATTACAAGCTACCTCGTCACGAATTTGTTTTCTAGGGCAAAAAATTCACGCTTTGCCTTTTTGACGTTTAAACAGTGGAAAAAGTACGTGCCAAGGTACTGGTTTCAAATCATATTCAAATTGGTCCACAAAGTACTCTATGTACACAAAGAATATTCATAATAATAGTAATAATAATAACAAATTTTGGCACTGAGTATTTGTCAAGAGAAAAAACAATTACATTCTATACACACACGTACATTTAAAAGTTGATTCATTGGGAATAGCGAAACATACCAAGCACAGTGGCACGCACGATGGGACCTTTTTGCATATTTTATTCACTTTCTAATTATTGCATTAGATCGAGTCCCACGTATAAATCGGAACGGAAATGAATGAACTGCAGCCGCTTGAATTCTTATAAATAATAAAAATGTATAAATAAAATGAGCTATGTATGTCAAAGATGATAAGTCATCAGTCTTAAATAAATTACTTATGATGAAAAAAATATACATTTAAATAAATAATAATAAAACAATGAAAAGGGAATCAAAATTAGTTACGATCTTGTTTACGTCCACGAAGAAGCTGTTTTTGTTTTATACTGTATGTACAAGAATTTAGGCAAACACTATCATAATTGCCTGAATGCGTGTAAAGTATACGCAAAAATCTACACATTATACATACAAAACCACTGCAAAAATATTTCTAGGAACGATAGCCCCCTCTTTTCTTTTTTTGATTATGCTATTATAATGAGATCATGAATGAAAGAAAGCACTGACTCAAAACGTGAACATCTTCCACGGAAAAAAGCACTGAAGAACAAAGTTATAGTACGGCCAAAATTAAAAAATTCAACTAGTTTGAGCCAATCTTTCTATTTACATTATAATGTGTCTGGTCATGAAAGATCTCTATTGAGTACCACAATCACCATTACGCTATTCGCTATCGCGGCTCTTCTTTTTTATGTAAGTCCGTTGGTGGCGTAACGCTTATTTTATGAGCGGACTGTGGCGGCGGTGGCGGTGCTGGTCCTGGCCTTAGATGCATTAAACTTGGATCTTTACGCATTTGCCCGTATGCACTAAATAATTTTGCCCGTTCTTCTTCAGCACGCATCACATCTACTAAAGGATTATACCTTAACGGTTCGTAACGATAAAACGGATCGGTTGTCGGAGGCCAATGTGATGCAGCTGTTGGCGGTGGTGGTGGCGCGTAATGTGGCAACGTATGCGGTAACATTCGTGGAGGCGGTTGCAGCGTCGGTGGTGGTGGATGTCGTAAGAAAGGATGATGGTACCTTGGATCGGTAGTACGCGTTAACATATCTTCTTCTTTCGAACGAGGTTCTTCTTTCACTCGAATGTCTGTGGGATCAGCAGTACCATTACGTAACGGTGAACGATCGCGTATCACTGATGGCGGTGCCATCTGTTTTGCTGATTCGGCGAGACGCTGCTGATGAAGAAGACGTTCTCGTTCCCGCTCTCGCTCACGCTCACGCTCGCGTTCACGTTCCCGTTCGCGTTCACGCTCCATCTCACGACGTTCAAGCTCCCGCCGTTCTTTTTCACGACGCTCACGTTCTTGTTGTTGCTAAAACAATAATCAAATTAATATATTTTTATTTTATTACAATTTTTTTGTAATATACTTGTTGCTCAATACGCCTTTGTTTCTCTTCTCTCTCCCTTCTTTCTCTTTCTTCACGCTCACGCCTCAATCGTTCCCGTTCTCGTTCCTCTCGTTCTCTAGCTTCTCGTTCTCGTTGTTCCAAAATTGGATCAGGTTTAATCGACCATGGTGTAGGCGGAGCTAAGCCAGGCATACTTGGCGGTAAAGGATTTACACTAGCTGGAAAACTGGGAACTGTCCTTTGTAAACCACGCCAAGGATCATGTAACGATCCTAACGTTAAATCTCTAGTGCTAGTGAATGGTGAAACACCGAATGGAGAAGTCGTAGATGTAGATCCAAAGCTGCTTCCATATCTATAACAATTTGTTTTTATTTTTCTTTTATTATTCAAATATCATTCTCACCTTGTGAAAGGCGACATCGTACTAGCAGCAAACGGAGATTTTCCTAAATGCGTCGGCGGTGGTGGCGTAAATAACGAACTAGGATGCGGTTGGTCAAAACCAGGCGGTCGATGTGTAGCTAATGTTGGCGGAAAGGTGAGATCGTGGGGGCGTCCAGCATGAACACTTGGTGAAAATAAATGACTCGGTGGTCGTAATAAGTCCGCCTTAGCACTACTACTACCTCCTTTCGCCTCGCCACTTTTCTGTTGATGATGGTAAATTTCCCAAGCAACTCTCACATGCATTGCATTCCATTTACCAGTTTTCTGAAACAATAACTCATTCTCAAAATTGCTTTCAATAATTATATGAGGATTAGGATTGAAACATGCAATGAATAAAAATGTAGAAGCGCTATTTTTGCACGTACCATTGTTTTGGGTTTACTTGGATCTGAGGGCATCGACTGTGGACAAAGAAAAGCGTTAGGGGGTAGATAGCAAAGGCAAGTTAGTGCACATTAGCATGCCGCAAGCATAACACTCAGCGATTAAATACAGATTTCGCCACGTTAGTTTTTTTTATGCATGATGGGCATACAAATATGACAAAAGTTCCTTAGAAAATGTACCTTCGGTTGAAACGTTGAAAGATGATTAGGTGGCACAAAAGGAGTAGGGCCGGCTGTTAAACCTGGGTGAACTAATCCTGGAGTATATCCGGGATAATTGGGAATGCCAATATTCTGACGATAAAAAGGAGATTCAATTCCGCCTAGTTTAGGAATATCTTTGAACTGTAAAAAAAAATATAAAATCAACTGGGAGTCTTTTCACATATAATAAACATAGTTTCACCTGCAAATTTTTTGCCGGCTAACTTTAAAGAAAAATTTATACTCACACTGCTGCCGTTTCTTCTTGCTAGGCGTTCCATTGGAGACATTGTCTAATCAGAAAAAAAAAGTTTTCACAAATTTCCACAAAAAATTTGCTGGTTTATGAAAAAAGTAGTTTCAAATCGAGTAAAAATGAACTTTTGGAAATAGAACAAATTCATATTCACTCGATTATACCTTCAGCATAAGTCTTACCAAAGGCGACGGAAACAGCGTGGACGCAGCTGGCGGTGGTAATAATGATGTTGTGTGCTGGTGAACATGTGTATGATGGTGCTGATGTTGGTGCATTTCGGTTCTTAAGTACGGTGGTGGCGCTACTCCCAAGCTACGATCTTGCGACGCCAAAAATCTGTTATCCAACTCTCTTCTAAGCATGTCGGCTTGATCTATTCGAATAAAGAAATAAAATAATTTTTGGAAAACTCCCAATAAGATCAGCAACTCACTCGTTTGAAACAAACTCTCTGCGGAAAAAGGATTAGGATTAGGTGGTTGTACCGCTGAAGTGAGAGGACTAGCTCTCGAAACCGGCGGTAAAGGTGCCGTGAACATTGGTGGTGGGAAAGACGAATGTAGAGGCGGCGTCGGTCGTGGGGGCGCCGGACTCAATTGTGGGCTAGGTCCCGTCCAAGGTTTGCTCATGGCTAGACTAGAAGACACTGTGGTGGGGGGTGGACAGCTCAGAGGCGTCACGCTGCCTCTACTCAAGCTGCTCACGTTGCTACTACAAAATACCACATCATTAACTTTATTCTACTTTATCCATTTCAATATCATCTACCTGTAGCTCTCTCTTTCCCTATTAGGACTATGTCCACGCGGCGATGGCGCTTTCATCGTAGCCGTCGTAACAGTACTAACAGGTGGCTGAGGAGCCACCGTCGCTGATGTACTACTCGGTACAGTGGCCGTATGTACAGCATATGGAGCATACAAAGGCTGATACGACGTCTGATGATGATATTGTCCAGCACCTGGTGCTACAGGAACATTAGCAGACGTAGCCACTGCTGGACTATCCGTCCTCATCGCATGTGTGGCAGCGCCTGACGTCGAATCGGGATGATGAGCGATTGGGGCTGCAGCCGCTTGTGGCATCGTCACCGGTGGCACAACACTAACTGGAACACTAGCTGGTGGTGGTTGTGGTGCCGACGACGTCGGCAATTCACCGTTTGATGGTGGCATCGCCGATGGTTTACTGTTGATAGTGGCGGCAGCTGTAGTCGTCGGATGTAGCGGCGGCTGTTGGGCGGGTGCCGGAGATGGTACAGGCAAATTGGGTGGAGTTGGTGCTGGTACTGGAGAACTGCTCGTGCCATTGCTCAACGGTAAACTAGGAGGAAGAGCACCGGGAAATTCACGTTTCCTAGACGCCGGAGTTGAAGCGAATATCACCGAGCTGGCGTCAGAGCCCTACAGACAAAAAAAAAGTTAATATTATCTCCTAAGTTAAAGAGATTTCTCTACCGGTTCCACCGCATAGTTTCTGGATATTCCCTCGACTAGCACTTAATTGTCTTTTAATGAATCATTAAGGTGCGGATAGCGCTGTATTAATTGCAAACTCGATTGCAAGCGCTTTAACAAGCTCGGTAATTGCACCCACGAGAATTGAACAACAGAGATAGAGAGAAATGACATGAACAAGCAGTCACCGACAACTTTTAGATAAAAAAAAAACTATATAAACAAATTCATTCCCTGTCTAAAAATAGATATCATTTTAGTTTTGTCCAGAAAACTAAAAATTTCAAAAAAAAAACTCAATCTTTATATGACCAAACACCCCCCACCTTAATAATCAATTCATTACGTCTACAAAAGAATCTACATGATGATGCGCCGTCTGTACAAAACCCGGTGTGTGTAGGCTGCATCTTCCAGTGGATTATCGATTGCGGCGCGTTTTTAATTGCGCGCTTGGTCCTTGCAACGGTGGCGGTGGCGACGACGGTGGCGGCAACATCTTTTTTTCAAATTCATTAACTACCCAAAAATATAATATTTATTTTCTTTGCGCGTGATATCATTGCTATCACGAATTCGCGTGTCCACCTTCAATTTCTCAACCACCTACCAACGTCATAATCAAATATCGCGTTTAAATCGTCCAGAGTTCATCTATCAGAAGAATATCATCATCAAAAGAGATTACCACTATGATTGTTGAAACACGAGCAAAAGACCACCGTTTCGTATTGATTTGCACCACCTCCTCCAAACAACCCCACCTCATCCCCAGTCCATCGAGTAACGTGGCTACAGTCTTTGTGTGGCGGCAGAGACGTCAGTAGACGATATTTCCATTTCCCATTATTATAAAAATCGTAATAATGAATAATTATCAATATTTTCCAAGCATTTAATTTATGCGCATTTTTTTTCTTCTGAATCATTCATCTAATAACGCATTTGTTTCAAAAGCCACGAACCATAATCTAATCATCATAACATGACGTAAAACACCTTGAATAAATGAATAGCTACAATACATTGTCTGTAATAAATCACAGAAATTTTATTTAAATAAACTTGTTGAAGATTTAACCACTCAAAAACACATTTTAATTATTCAACAGCTGACAACTTTCATGTAAGAAAAAAAAGGCGGCACACGCACGTAAAAGTCTTCAAGGTTAAACCGATAAATATAATATTTAATGAAAAAAATTACAGTTTTAAATTTCATTCTTCTCTTTCGTAATTAACTCCATCGTTGTAATTAACCCTATACCTGCACGATATCATCAGATGGGGATGTTAACGGCGTATCAACCGTTTCTTGATGTCCTTCTTTCTCTTTGCCCTCGGACGTTTCTTTGACCACATCTTCCTTCTTCTCCTCTTCTTCTTCTTGGAGTCTCACTATGATCGCTATTGTGGAGTCTTTGAAAACTCACCGACGATCAAACAATAGTAACACTACCATTTTTTATTTTTTCACTCAAGTTTCACTACTTTAGATATAATAAAAATAATAATAGTAGGTCATTCTGAGTTAATCATTTAATGTTTATTTGAAACATAAATTTTATGTAACCAAAGTTGAAAAAATACAATAATAGTAAATTTCATTACTCGAGAACGACCCACGAATTCCATAACTCAACGATGAAGGCTATAAAACGTCGACAGTGCAAAATTCCCCCTCGGATTATTTAGTATCATGTTCAAACCGGAGATAAATATAACACACGTTCTTCTTTTGTGTCTGCATTAAAGAAGATGAGTAAACAGCATTGTGTCAAGTATGCACCTACTCGACCGTGCCTGTCATTCTTATGATAATAAGATATCGGCTAAGAGAGTATATAGTCTATAGGTGTCGTTGTCAAATACCCACGCGACCAACGAGTTTCTAACACCCTTCTTTGGATTAAAGGGTTGTAGACGAAAGGTTTACGTCTATCCCTCTCTCTATGTGTCGTAATGAGCTTGAATCGACAACCCCTTACATCCCCTGGAGCAGGACGTGTGATTTCCGACCATTAACTCGTTAGTTGGCCTTTAGAGAGCCCGAAAGCTTACGTTACGGCTCGTAAACGCCATGAAATGCCACAAAGAGGATTTTTAATGTTTGAGATTTTATAAAATCATCTAGAAGTCCTATTTTCTGTATCCTTATAAAATAAAAACTTTCCGCAATAAGCACATCGTAAAATCTTTACATTTTATTTACTTATTTATTTCTTCTGGTATTTTTACTACTGCCTCCGCACCATATAACCTTATGAAAAAAACGCATGTTAACGATTCACACGTTTATAAACAAATCTGTTTAAAATTTTTACGATAGGTCGTTAAAGCACGATTATTAATTGTTAAACTCACAGAACAAAAAAAAAAAAAACAATAAAAAAGTAATTAAATTAGTTCTTAGTTTTATTACTAAATAAATTAAATGAAACAATTTGAGACTTTTCCAAACCACAATTTTTCTTTTTTTCATACGCAACGATAAAACTTTAATCCACTTTGGAGATCCTCTCTTCTTTTCGAGTTTGAGAAATTGACTCTATTCCGATTGATCGACGTCGAATGACAGATCAGATTACTGAAATGACCCATCTGTAGAAAATCCCGGATTCGACGCCCGGAAATTGACAAGATTGTAAAGAAGGGAACAATGCTAACGCTAAAGCTTTTGAAACCAAAGAAAAAGATGAAAACGTCATCGTAGTCGACAATTGATTTTTCAGTGAATTTACGTCATATTCAAGAAAGTTTATTTTTTTGTAAGCCAAGGTATGATTAATTATAATTCCTTAGCATTAGACACAAGTATAAACATGCAAATGGAATCTGATAATAATATATATTTATGTCAGGTCGATAAATATTCATAGGTTTTTCTACACGACAAACATTCAATAAATTCAAAACGAGAGAAAACACGGCATACACATATTGCTGTTGAATAATAATTAAAGCCGGATGCATAAAACTTAAATAGATAATGGAGCAACAGCAAAAACTCGTCCCTCTAGTAGTATTTTAAAATATGCGACCAACGACGACGCATTTTTATTTATGAAACGTTGAACGTTAGAAATAGCTTACGACATCGCGTGTGTTCACACTAATAAACTTGCAAAGTGAGATAGAAAAGAAAAAAATTATACATTTTGGCATGATTCCAAATCTACCCAACATAAAATACGCGAAATTCACAATTTTCCGAACGTCGCTTTTATTACACACATTCAAATCCCGACCGATTTATAGCCTTCGTCGTAAAGTAGCCATAACACTATCGACATTTACGAGCGATTAAATTATTTCCGTACCACTAAATCACTCCACAATTTTTTTTCTATGCAACTTAATTAACAAAATTATTTCATAAATAAAAAACACAAAACCCACTAAAAAAAAATCCAATTTAATTTGAAAATCTTGGTAGAATCAGAACGATTCAAATTGTTTCGAGACGTCGTTTAAATCCGCACAGTAAAACACCTCTCCGCAGGAATTTTCGCCTCATACTGAGCGAGGAGAACCATGCAAGGCGAGACTGGGTTGGAAGGCGGCAGCGCTTGCGCTTCGACTTTTCTTCGCCCGGACCAAACCATCGTTTTACACCATTTTTCACAGCAGGAAAAGAAAATAAAAAAAGAAACACGAACAAACGATACTGAAAATGATGTAGAAAGAAGAGGAAAAACGAAATTTTCTCGTATGATACGAAACGATTTTGCGGATTTCGCACAGGATGACGCTTCGATTCGACGTTTAATGACCGTAAATAAAATTGGAAAGCTAAAGCTTTGCTTTGCAGGAGTTGTTCGACGGGATGTTTTAACAAATCGCACGCGCGGGGAAGAACAAGGCCGTCTGTGTAATTCGATGCGGTGGTGTTTTTTTTTTCTTTTCTTCCTCATAAATTTAAACGCAATTTTTTATTGGGAAAATAAGAAAATTAAACGAGAAGCAATTTTCGATGGAGAATAAAAATGTAAAATTAAATTCAACAATGAAAAATTCGCAGCTCATTAATATATTGATTCTAATCGATCCAATTGACATATTAATGTCGATAATGACACGTTTAATTTAAATCGACACGAAAATCCACTCAGGAAATATATAAATCGGAGCATCTGGTCGTGAATGATATGATAATCGACAGCTTGTCGACTTGGGCACAGTAGCTTCAGTGACTTATCTCCACAATTTATTAATTTTCCTCTGCCACCACACATTTTATTCATTTTAGTATACACCAGAAAGCGTCATTGAATGTTTTAAAAGCTTCAATCTATTTAAAATGCAAAGAGAGAACCGTCAGTACCCACATCAATTTTCAATAACGAACATGCTTTAAAAAAAATCTACACAAAATTCACTCGTTTACGTCTAATACCAATGATAATTAGCCGTCCATTGACGTATGAATGGAGTCGTAAAATCTGCCAGTATATCGAATAAATTTGAAAAGAGGCAAGGGAAAAAACGACAATTTCTCGACTCGTTTTCATTCTATCTTTCTCGTCTTTCGAGCATTTCTCGTTTTGCATAATGGGATTCGAGCGTGGAACACGCCAGAAAACATTCACTTAAATGTAAAATTCAAGCGTATTAATGCAAATCGGGAGCCCCCTCTCAACACTGTTTTGCATATCGATGCGACGCGCAAAGGCGGATTTTAATGTCGACAAGTTGGAAATGACAAAAAAAAAGAAATCAAAACTTTTACTAGTAACAATAAAAACAAATTTATTTCTATCGTTTATTTACGTAACTAGTTAGAATTTATCAGATGCTAATAACGACAAATGTAACGTTTATAAGACACTGCTATTTATTTACAGCTACAATTAACACTTTCACAAATATTTATGATAATTAATACGTGCCGACAGTTCAGAATAGTCGTGTGAAAAAATAAAAATACAAGCTACAAATTAATCGTTTTAAATTTCACATTATACAAATGAGATAAAGAAATATTTCCACTTGAATGAATAAATAATCTCACATCGTTGGTTGCTTTTATTTTTAATTTTAAATACCAAATAAATCACAATCTAATATTAGCTTTTGATTGAAGAACAAAGGAGAATAAATTTAGAAAGTCCAAAACCCTGGAGGTATAAACCCTTACCTTCTTACTAAAATAATTACTAACTGTTCAACCATAAAAGTCAACTACAGGTAGCTCTATTATAGTAAATAATAATAAAATCCAGAGTCAGTAAAACATCAAACAAACCGCACTTGACTAAAGATAAACAAATTAGAGATTCAAATGACGAGATTATACGACTCTTCTAAAAATTTATCGTCGTCGACATCCACAAATTCGTTTCCCTTTCACGAATGAGAATAATTTGTGCGCGCGAAAATAATGTCCGTGCCATAAACAGACGATAAAAACGATGTAACGACACAAGTTTTAATCTTTATTAGAATGACTACATTTGCGTAAAAAAATATAAAGCAACATTTAATGATTAACAAGGGAATAAATTATATATTTCACAACAAATAACTTAACGATTTTCACTTAACAGTTGTGTAATTTAACACAATAATACCACTCTCTTCACGAAGACATTTATGTTCGTCGATAAAAAAATCTCTTTCCAACCCCATCTCTCCAGAAACCTCCGTAGTCCTTTCGTGTTTTTATCGTCTTAGTCTGAAAATTCAAGACGCGCCCTCCGATCAGTGTTGTTCGTGTAGTCGTTTAGGGTCGTCCTCAAAACGTTTTCTTCTTTTTTTCTTTTCTCCCTTATTCCCTCTCCTCAACATCACCACACTCATTTCACATCCTTCTCGCGTCGTAAAAGTAAATTTCCAACCACGTTTTCGTACCAATAAAATTTATTGGAATTACGTGGATATCGACTGAGTTGAACGTTTTAATACTTTCCTTTTTTTTACGTCTTTCTGGTCTCTACGATAGAGGTCTCTTTCTTGTAGTTTCTTTTTCCCCTTTTAACCATTTTTTCCCACTGTGGTCGGCAAAATCCAAACTCACATCACACATACTACACATTGTAGCCGATTCGATTAGACGGTTCAAAACGCGACCAGCTTTTTAAATTTACAGAAACCGAGAAATTCAAAGGATTTTAAAAAGTCTCAAAAAGAAATAAAACTTTTAATATTTTTAAAACACCCTTAAGCGTCTAAATATTTCCTTGGTGTTTTTTCTTTTCTAAAAGAAAAATTGAGATTGAAACTTCACACTTGTTCCATCAACCATTTCATTCATAAAAAAAGAGGTCAAAGAAAGAATTACTCTACGCCATTACAGACGACAAACTTCCGAAAGCTCACTGCATAAATATACGACGTTGAGCTTTATGCGACTTGTCGTTCTGATAAATAAACGTTTCATCGTTTCGAACAAATCCTTTTTCAAGACGCGACACGCTACATCCTTCCGACGGACATTTCCAGACGTTTTCAGCAGAATCGGATTATGAAAAATTCTCTTCGCCAATATACAGAAAGTCAAGTTTTTTGAAACATTGTAAAAAGAAAAAACGGAATGACATGTATAGAAAAAGTAAAAAAATAATAAATATTTTAACATGGACTCCGTGTAGCCGCCATAAATCAATAGATTTATTTATGTGCTCAAGGGAGTTTTCCTAGACGTTGTCGACGCCTGACATACACTCTCTCTATCTCTATTCCTTTTTTCAGCACAGTAAACAAATAAAACAGCCGAAAAGAACATAGAAAAGAAAAAACTCACCTTATCGTCTTCGCCTTCGCTATCACACTGGAAAAACAGAAAAAGAAATCCATTAGTATAACAACAAAAATTCTCCAAAAAAAGTTAATCGGTTTTTCTGAAAAGTATAAAGAAAAATACTTACGATATATCCTTTTCCTGAACTGCATCGACTGCTGGCCTGTTTTGAGAAAAAAAAAATTTAATAAAATTGACCAAGTGCAAAAACGTCTATTACTCACATCGCTGAGACGATCTCTTGAACTGTCAGCATCTCGTGGTGCTACCGAAGACCCAGTCAAACGTTCGGATGCCCTTCCACTATCGTCGCTGGTGGCTGGGTCCTGGGTCAACGATAAACCCTTCAGAACATTTTTTTATTAGTTTATACATACTGTATATTTTATTCTAATAGGGTTAGCGTCAGAAATATAATTAGAGTTAATTGCTCAATTACTTGTTCTGAATAAACATATACCTAACATCTCTACACAAAACGAGTTGATGTATTATACAAAGAGTAAATTATAGAGGTCTCTTATGACACGCCCTCTTATTATTTTAATTTCCCTAATAACTCTAATGGTTTCTGTAATATTTAATATTGACATGACACGAGAAAATATGTATAATAATATATCATAAAGGATAGAATACACAATTAATTCCATCATCAAACGATGACTTCCTTTTTTCTTTACATAAATTGCCAGAATGATATACTAGAATAATTTTAATAATAAATCTATATTTAAAGTTCAATTAGTAATTTAATACCCATTTTCTAGAAAAAACTTATCTATGTCAAAATAGTAAATTTACAAATTGATAAAACGGCAAAAATACTATACCAAATGACACAGAAAATTACCACCTTGTCAACCGAAAAAGTCGTTGCTTTTACCGCACGTTCTCATGCTTTTTTTCTTTACAAACCATACTGTAGACGTAAATACCATCAGTCAGTTGCTTTACGAAAAAACAACTAAATCGAAGTTTTGTCCCGACAATTTGAGACTATTATTTCACCATTAACGATGAAAAAGACTCGAATTACTTACGCAATTCTTGTTGGTAATAACAAGCAACGTATTATTACGACGGTAATGAACGACTTATTAAAGAAAAAAAAGCGTGAATTAATCAACGACAAATTAAATCGAATGAGAATGAAATCGCACCAAATTACACGTCAAGAAAAACATGACATGTTTCAAAAATATGAGAAATTCAAGATTTTCAATAATGATAATGTGATAAAAATACTCACATGGTTGTTATGCGCCGAGATATGATGTGTGATGTGCGTTTTATTTTCAATTCTTGGCCTTTCAATATCCGCCAAACGTTTTATGTTCTCTTTACTGCTGATCTTTAGCACAAACTGCAAGAGAAGAAAAATATTAGAATGTTAATTTAAGAAAAATGGCGGATGCGCCGGTTTGACACTCAGCTGGATATCTCTAGCAATGTGCGCGGTCAATGACATGGTAAAGGTACCGCTCATGCCGGTACCACGTCCATCAAGGTCAGTCTGGATTCCTGCCGAGTTCCGCTCAAGAAAAGAAGTACAACGGCCTAGCGGATAGTACCGCCACAAACATACGGAAGTACCAAAATTATATTGCAAAATTTTATTCCCTTCAATAAAATTATAACCTAAAAGTAAAATTCAATATTCGAATGAAACATTTAATTAAAGAGAATAAAATCGATAAAATCTGGATTGGATTTAAAAAAAAAAGTGAAATGATTTATTAAAAGAATTTAGAAAAAAAAATGAAAATAGAATTAAAATTATATCCCTGTCGATGAATGAGAGGCTATGATGTTCAATCAAAATATTTGATTTGTATGTTGTATGTTTACCTTTACTCTGATTGTTTATCGGTCCGATCAATCATTCAATTATGAAATAATCACCGATCGAGATATTGATAACGCTCCTAATTCATTAACTGGCTTTAACAACCTGTAGAATAAATGGTCAATAAAACAGAACTGTTGATTAATTAATGTATGAATATTCCACTTTTTAATGAAAACAAAAAAATACAACTAAAAAAAAGCGAGTCCAATTTAGACATTGAAAAATTAACCCAATAAAAAAATGTGTTTTTGAACGTTGATATCACAGTAAATTGAGCGCTTAATTTAATCAATTTATTAAAATCTCTAATCCCCAATCGACATAAATCGGATTACTGAATAGCTTAACTTCAGTCACATATGACAAGACCTTAATTTTATCATCCATAAAAATTAAAATAAATCAAACATTGATAAATATATCGAACGATTAACTTGAAATTCATTACAAACTGAAAAAATACCGACGGTAAAAAGACATCGCGTGCTATAGCTCCTGAAGTAGTCATCATCAACATCATCATTGTAAACCGGCCGACCGCAAGAAGAGTGAAAGGCTGTTGAAGAGAAGAGAGTTCAATGCCCATAGGCTCTACACTTTACGACTACTGTTTCCATTGTCTGCCAATTTCTTATCAGCTTGTATCAATGTTTAAGAAGTTTTTTCGCGTGTTTTTATTACATGACTTCGTCGATTAGTCTAGAAAGAAAAATGATCGCATGTTCAACGAATTTTACGTTAAATCGCAATATTTATCCTGATGACGTATAAAAAGAGAAAAACTTAAAAATTTATCGCGATTTTCATTGAAAGAAACATAAAATATCACCATTTCTTTAAGGGTCAAGTGTTCAAGATAATACTGAATTAATCTAATCTTTATAGTGTCAATGGACTAATTTACAATTTCATTAAAAAAATGCTATCGATTCTATTTATATTTAAAAGGTTCCGGTCGATGGTTGTAACTTTTGGATTTTGCAAAATTGAATGAGATTAATTTTTTATATCCAATACACCTTGAATATTTTGCAAGAAATTGTTTTTCTCTTCGTACTAACAATTATCCATCATAATTCAAAGTCTGAGTCGAATCTTAATTACCAGCAACCGGATGTAAAACATAGATTAGATTTTTTGCACTCAGGTTGAAAAATGTATTAATTATTCAACAATCGAATAATATATACATCTATTAAAAAAATCTAGCGTATAATTAAGTATTTTTACTTGACAACCCACATTTTTACTAACAATAGTATCTAATTTGAATTGTGTTTGAAAATTAAATCATTCATGACAAATTGACATTATAACAAATCATAAAACCATGCCATTACAATTTAAAAACAATCAAAGACCGGTCTGTCATTCAATGGGCCTTTTTTGATCCGTTATTGATGCGGATGCATGTGTCGACCATATTCGTATGGAGCAGGTTGATGGGACATCTGCCGATGGGATCGTATGATAAAAAAGAAAGTTGACAAACCATCTATTTCGATGAAAAATAATAAAGTTGTGAAAAGTGTTTGTGGATGAAAATATGATGATGATGTTGACGAGATAACAAATTACTGAGAGAAGATTGTTAACAAGAGGAAAAGAGAGAGATCGACTAAATCTACACCACCCCCTCGACATAACGTAAACAGCGCTCCATACGGAATGCTGACGAAAGTCGACCAACAGGGGTTGTTGAGGGATAGATTGACGGGTGGAAGTTTTCACCTTCACAAATCTTTGAAAAATTGCAAAGTCCCCAGCTGTGATTCACAATCAAAATTACCTCCTACTTTGAACTAAAATAAAACAATAACTCCCGCTAATTCACTCTATAGAATTGTAATTCATTCTTTAGAGCAATAAAGTTTGCCTAAAGGATATTTGGACAATTCTTTCAAACCACAACAATACACTTGTAATATAACACTCATAAACCATTGATGACCTGAGTTCAAGAGATAGGGTATAATTCAACACTAATAAATAATATTTATGGTACCTCAGAGAAAGATAAATAAAAGTGTAATAATCTCACTTTCTTTAACCGATTATATGACAAAGTTGTGGGAGAAAAAATTAACTTGACGAAGAAAACAAAGCCATCAAGAAATAAGTTTATCAAAGTAATTTTTTGCACAAATTAACACTTCTTGAAAGCGTGTTAAATTTAGTAAGTAATTATTTTGATTATCACCTTGCGATTCAATTCAATTGGGTTTTACCTCGAGGTTCTGATGGATAATTTTTTTTTCTTCACATTTTATTGAAGCTTTTGAAATGCGTTTTGACATTTCCATTCATAATCGTAAAACACATTAATACTATTAGAAAACAGTTGAATTATTATGTAACAGAAACACTTTCTGTTTTTTATCGAATCGCTTTTAACTGTTAAAAACAACAATATTTTGTTGTCTTCTTAGTTGAATCTTCGATAAAATAATTGGCAAATTTTCATAAGAATGAAGAAAATACATTTCAGTTTTAGGATTAGGTATTATAGTGTATTACATAAAAGGTGTCCAAATATCCTAGTGAAAGTTGGTTGAACTCACTTCGAGATCCTCATAGGACCGAAACTGCAATATGGAGAATCCTTCAACGATATCCTCTTCGACCAGGGGTTCTTTGTTCTTCTTTCGTCGATTATGCGGCCGTTGTGGCTTCTCCCTGACGACGTTCTCGTCGTCATCTCCACTGTCTGGTCCATCTCGGCGGTCGGCTTTGCCCTCCCTTTGGGCCTGCATGCGCTGGGCGCGTCTTCTGCGTGTGTTTCGCTGCTTCACCTCCACATCCATGTCTCAGACATTGCAGCCGTTCCGACGGTGGTGGCGGCGACCATCCGCCAACATAGCGACCATTCAGTAGCACCACCTGGAGCTATGGCGGACTCGGCACCCCGTTTTCGCTTGTTTAGCCCATCACCGGCACATCGCACGCCCACCACTGCCCAACACACACCTAACACCATACACTGGATTCAAAACACCCAAAAAATACAACAATTAACAAACAATATTTACAACGGACACGACACGGCCAGTCAATACAATGTAAAATGTCGCGACGCACGGGCGCCCCCTGACGGAAACAAACGCAAATAAAGAAAAAATACCATGCTGCCAACCTAACACACGCAATTCCTCTATTTTATAATAGGAGATTTAGGGGTTGACAGGGTTGAAGCACCCTATAGAACAAAGAACATAACTTTGATCCCCTAATCTAACATTGATCCAATGCTAATCACGCAATTTGCAAAGAAATTATCCTGTGATTTGTAATAAGATTCTTAATTAAATGTTATGGCATCCCTGATTACAATCAGCTGAGACACCTACTCACACCTTTTACCCTTATTTGATTAATTCTAAGCAAGCGCACACCCTTCATTATGTCTTCAAGTTGGCAATGCTTGTCAATTATTCTAAGCATTAAAGCATTTGCTCAAAGTCTAAATTTATTACGATGGTTTCTATCAAAGTTTATAATTATTGTATAACGTTCTTTTGTTTAATAGGTTTAGGTTTATCAATTTACGCCTACATTGTTGAACTCCAGTTGAAAAATAACAAAGATTATGTCGCCATGTGCGACATAAGTGAACATATGAGTTGCACCAAAGCATTTGGTTCAGGGTAAGTACTACTTATTTGCACGGTACCAAGGTACCACTCCATCCATTTAATTTTATAAATTTTTTTGAAAAACTCACGTCATTCAACATTATAAGTAGGAATCTGTAATTTTTAAGTTACAGCTACCACTAACAGGTTGCAGCACAAATAATTAAGTCGTCTACGAGAAAAATTTAAAAAATTGATTTATGCTGATTTTATAATTACTATTATTTTTGCAGTTATGGGAAAGGTTTAGGTCTTTTTTCCGAAGGTTCCATATTCTATCAACCCAACAGCCTCTTGGGCATTTTATTTTATAGTCTCGCCGCTACATTAGGTATTCACAATTTTTTCAAACAGTATCAAAGTGGGCTGTAAATAACATGCTATTTTCATTATTGGCATCTACAGCCTACTTACATAATTAAATTTTTCAGTTAAATGAAAGATCATAATTAATTTTTTGTTTTTGTTTCCAGCTCAGTCCAACTCTTTATTCATAACAAGCTTCTCCCACTGGTCATTTGTAGCTTCAAACCTCTTGTCGCTCTACTTCGCCTACATCCTCTACTTCAAACTGTATGATTTTTGCATTGTTTGTTTTTCTACCTACGTCGTTAACGCTCTTTGTTGGATATTCACTAATTTGAAATTACGTCAAATAACTTCTTTAGATGTTGTTAAGAAAACAAAATAAATGTTTATATTATTTACAAAAAGAGACTGTACTTACTGTTAAATATACGATTTATTTTTGATGTCAACAGTAGTTATATAAATATGCGTGTTTTAACGCAGTTTTATTAAGTATTATTTCTATACCCATTAATATTATTTTGGTTTGGTGCAAGTTTTGTTCTGTGTTGTTGGCTTTGTCTTTCTGTGTAATTCACAATGATTTAAAGATTTTATTTTTAACAGTTACAAAAAATGTAGTTTGTAATAATTTGTGTATAATGTGTTGCATATGTTAATTTCATACTTGGAATCCACAGTTGAACATTTTGTATACTATTGTTTGGATACTAAATACCAACAATGCTAGGTGTTATTGAATTAAATCTATAACTGATTTTCAAACAAAAATTACAAACTCTATCTTTGGCACTTCCTAGATAAATTATACAGTTTTTCAGCTTTTTGTGAAATGCTATCACATCCTATTAGAATAGAGCAGTAGATCATAACATTTTATATTGAAAGAAAATCTGAATGATTTATCAATCTATTGAAGAGGTTAAGTGAAATCAAAAAATGTATGATTAAGGTCAGATCGCATTAGTTTGAATTACCTCTTATTTTTTCTTCAACTACCTTCACTGTTTTCTCCTGATTATTTTTAGAAGTATCACCTTTTTGATATTATTTCATACTTTACTATGAAATCGTCATTATTTTATTATATGTATAGAATACCTATATTTTCTGTAATACTGAATCATATTTAAGTAAAGTAGGTATTCAGAATTCCATCAAATACATAATTCCAAAATATAGTGTTAAAACATAGTATTTATGTAACTAGTGATTAAATATTAACATATAGATATTATTTATTTATTTTTCAACACCAATTGTATAATCCGCTCCGGTTACGTTTCTTCAATAGCACTTGCCATGTAGTCAAAACCCACACATTTCTTGACGCAATCGTTTAAGAATTCCGATAGAAAGACGCAGAGGCGGACCCGACTTATCCCCAAGAAAGGGCACTCAATAAAAAAAATCGAAAGTTTGATTTTGAAACATTAATTTAAGTCACTTTCCGTTCGTAATAAACTGTAACATCCTTTTCCGTAGTCTTAGCCAAGTACGGAATTTCGCAGGAATTTACAACTATTTTGGTTATTTCCTGGTAAATAGTCAAAGCATTGACAGATCAGTGCTTGTTCACACCTACACGCGTCTTACAACTCGCAAGGTGATCTGTAGGCACCAAGGCGAGGCTCAAACACGCTGCGACACTCGCAGGAATAGTAACGCGGCTGCAGAAGTAGCAGGATACGTGCTTACAGTGTCTTCGTATTTTGTGCAGTGATGATAGTGAGTTTTTAATAAAACCGGATTACCATCAAGTGAGTATTTTTGTATTTGCTGTGAAAAATTTATTGCGGTTTTGTATCTTGACCTAACGTTGAAGTCTCTTAGAATTTTTTTTTTTTTGGTTAATTTTATAATAGTTGGTACTTTTTTTCTTGAATGTGTCTGTCATTCTCTAAATAATGTTTTGCAAGCATTAGACGCAAAATTACAGCATCCAGGCAAATTGTGCTGTGTGAATCGGATGACGCACACACATGTCGCATGGCCTTGGCATCTCTAAACCTAGCTCGAGTTTATTTTTCCCAACACGTACATAGACTAACAATATAAGACATTGTTGAATACTTGCCGATTTCGGTCAAGATTGTCCCTTTTTGGTATCAACAATGCCATTCGCAAGGCTTACCACGAAGGTTAGTCAAAAGCCTAAACAAGGCTGTTAATGAACACAATTATCAGTTCGTTGACCAATTTGTGACAAATCAGGGGTGTAAAAATGGACACTGAATGACTCATCATCCAGTTCTTAAAGGCTATAAAAGGACAGTGGAGAAACCTGCCCGGTGTGTCTGCAATAGCAGCAGCGATTTAATATCGAAGGCTTATCATGCTTAGCCATCCAATTAGAGCCTCAACAAACTTTTACGGTTTTTCTATGAGCGTCTAGACGTCAAACAAAAAATACAAAACAGAATTATAACTAACATAGTTGAGAAGTGACTTTCAGATGCAGCAGATGTTAACATTCTGCATTCTTTTCACGATAGCATCTATTGCACGACCCTGAAAATAACATCATTTGACCTCCGTGTTTGGAATTTATCAATCATTATTGCATAACTACAAGGATTAAGAAAAACTGATGGACATTTTAGAATATATTATATAAAGATCTTGTTTTCCTTTTATGTATAAAGTGCTAAATAATTTTGTAATAGTCATATAACATCAAAGTGCTGTTGTTTGATGTTTAACTTTCTACTTCTATTCGTGGAAAAAATATTCATTCGCATTTCTTCAAAATAATTCATAATCATATTGCATTACAAATATCAAAACCTTGAACAGAACAGAACAAGCTATGAATCAAACATCAATTCAATTATTTTTTTCAAAGATAGCCTACTTGACAGTTTACTCATATTTTGTTTCGCCATATAATTCCTTCTATTTTTGAGAAACTTTCTAGTGTTGAAACCGTCAAAATTGTTATTTTTTTCTCTCAGATATACCGATAAATAGTGAAATCACATCTCTGTTGGGATTTATAGCTTTGTAGAATTTCCGCTTGAGATAGCAACGATTAATTATAGAGAGAATTTTAAAGTCTTTGACCATTCGGTTGGTATTCGTGTTAGATATCTTTGTACATAATTGCTTGAAGACGTTTTCAATTAATGAATGATGATGAGACTCTTGAATATTTATGAAGATTGGTGCGAATAACACATGTATGAAATTTTATTGCTTAAATGGGAAGTGGAATTAGAATTTTTTAAATTATATAAAAAATTGTTACACAGCGTTATATATTTATAAAAATGAATCATTTTATGAATATAAGAATAAGAAACAGTTATATACATGCTGGTTTTAAGGAAAAACAATTATTTAAAAGAGGCGTAAATGTGAAATTTGTAACACCGTTAATCTGCCTACAAGTAAAGAACGGTGAAAATTTGCTATTTGTATACCATGAACTAAAATTGTACCACCTACAAGAAGTGGTAGAATTTCGATTTGACCTACAGTCTGTTATGATTTTTTTAATCGAGTGTTGACCATGGAAGAAATGGAAATAGAGTCGACGCATGTAATTATTTTAATAACTTCGATATCTTATACATGATTTTTTACTTTAATTTCTTCAAAAAACTTGAAACATGATCTAATGTTTTCTAATTTTAGCTTAGTCGGAAATTCCTCGAGAAACGCTTGATTATAGACACACAAGTCTGAAATTAAATAGAAAATCAAGTTAGCTGCAGAAAAAGATCAAGTTGACATTTTCACTCCATAGTCTACTGTTTTGTTTAATTTCTCGAGATGGTTAATTGAATAGAAAATACAGGGTATCGCCTTTTCATTGAACTTATTTAGAAAATTAGCTTTCCAATTGTAGGTTATAATTTTTTTCTGTTGTTCACTGATGTGAAATATTTTATCAGTCACATTGAATTCTTGCTGAACTATATCTACTATAAATGTTTCAAAAGGAAAAAGTAACAAATTCCTTTCTTTCTCTTAATTAAAAATTAATAGATTGAAAGAAGTAAACATTGTTGGTTGCCTAATCTAAAATGCAAAATTTTCTTAAAAACCTAAGGTAATAAGTATAGGTGGCATTTGAAATTTCAAAAAATTAAAGTTGGCAACTCAATTTTGTTCGTAGAGTATCTAGTAACATTTATTTCATTATTGTTATTATTATTATTATTATTATTGGCGTAAATTATATCCAAGTATTAAAAAGTAGATTTATAAATCATATCGAAGTATTTTATGGCTGTTTGTAAGCTTTATTTAGTAGATCACGAAATGGGTATACTGTAAATCTAGAAATGGAAAACAAAGTAAACTTTTTCGTGATTCTGCTGCAGTTTTACGTTCATATATGCGCCCCTTCCATTCTGCACTTTTTCATTGAAAACAGCACCATTCGTAGAAGTATTATTTACGAAGAAAGCATGCACCAATCCCACAATGACGTCCACGTACAAATTTCCAAGAATTGAAACAAATAAACATTGAATAAACACGTGCCAAAATTCTTCGATTAAGGTTTTCAACGCCTCCGATTGATTAAAATTCAGTTCATTATTAGAAAAATAAAAACTATAAAACGCAGGTCAAGGAAATATAGTTTGTATAACGCAATAAAATTCTTGCGATTTTTTTTTATTTCAAAATAAAATATGCAAAATCATTTGACATTCAGAAAAAAATAGTTTGCTGTTTCAATTAGGAAATCCTTGTGGTATGTTTTCTCAAAATTGTTGTTGACCCGTGGGAAGTCGACAACCGTTACGTAACCAAACAGGTGAATATCTTTTTTTTGTCTCTTTCTTATTCTAACAATGGAGTATTGTTGAAACTGAAGATTACAACATGATTTTTATTGTTTAACAGAAGCGAACGATTTTGAATTGATTTATTTTCAGAATGACTGAAGTGGCAAGTCTTTTACCGGCTGACCATCGACTGACGAGTGTTCGAAGATATGAAGCAGGACCTCCTGAAGGTTTACAATTGGTATGTTACAAAATTTTATATCTAAATATGCAACCAACAATACAATTGTCTGATTAAATCTCAATTTGTTCATCGCCCACACACTTTCAACATTTTCGTTGCAATAAGGCACACCTCCATGACCTTTTATCTTCATGAAACTTCGATAGCGGAACGCAATTTAACACGATTATTATACGCATTTGATGGTTATAGTATTAAATCACTTCAAGCTGTAGATGTCAAATGAAAAGAAATATAAATCTTTTGGGAGAATATATAGATAGCAATTACAGTCAACGCTGCTTACGCTTGGTAATTGTGTGACGAATGGACTTAATATTTAAATTAGTTGGAGGTTTATTTACTGAACTGAAAAAAGACCATCTGCGATTACTCGATCAAGGTTTAAAAATCTCTGCGACCTTCCACTGCGGGTCACTAGTGGCAGTTGTCGTTTATTATAACCACACCTTTTGAACCTTTGTTTTGATTTGAATGAACATTTACGATTTTTTATGCTTTCAAAGCTACTGGAAATTCTTTGCGAAAGTTATAGTATAAAATGGAGTTTTTACCAACTTTTGATTTGTGATTGGAGCATTTTTCAGTTACCATAAAAAGAACCACACATTTTACGCCTGATTCTATTTCATGAGAAAGAAGAAAATACATTAAAAATCCAACTCATTAGATCAATATTCATAGATATGAATCACATTATGTTTCTGACATACAAAAAAAAAGAGGGACAGGAAATTTGTGACGCATTTAAGCCATATTTAGTTTATCGAATTGTAATTATGATAAGACACACATACTGAAATTACTAAAGTTTATTTTTTTGTTGTTTACTATTCAATTAATTGATTAATTATGTCAGTATTTCAAAATTTGAATTCATTGAGAAATTATAAACATTTTCACTTGTTAATTTATAAATATGTATTTATAACATATGTAATGAATAATTGACCTAATCCTCTACTAATACCATTATGGTAGAATAACAATGTTCATTGTTACTCAAAGATTATGCTAATGAACTTAAGATGGTATGTCCCCATAGTAAGCAAAGAAGATAATGAATATGTAAGCAGTGAAGTAATGAAGTGTTTAGTGCACGATTTATTTTTTACAACAATTGTCATAAACACAATAAAACGAAACTTTATTGAATATAAAATATTAAAAAAAAACAAACCATTGGAAATGTGATTTAAAATTTATCTTTAATTAATCAATTTTTCCTTAATTTTTTTTTTTTTAAGTAATAAAATAAATCTTTAATCATCCTTTCATTTTTTTAATGAATAGAACTGGTTTCTTTTATAAAAACTCATCAAGCGATCTGGAACTATTTCAATTTTCCTGCAATAAATTAAAATTAATTACAACATTATCAAAACAGAAAAAATAAATAAAAAACATGAAACATAATAATTGGTGCAAATATTCATTAATTGCCAAAAAAAATAATACGGTGGTTTATAGAAAAACTTGTTTTTCACTATGTTAGTCGATTTGAAAATATTTTTACTATTATACAGAGTGTCCAGAATTATGTTACTTCATCTAAAACAAAAAATTCAGAAATCACAATCAATTTTGTAAAAATTAAAAAATTATAATAAACAAAGCAATTTAATTCAAGAAATTAGTAACATGACGTTGCCATTCTCCCTCCCTTTTTTCTAGGAAATGGAAGAAATAGGTTTTTTTTGTTGAAGAAGTCAACGCGCGACCAATTGTTGAAGATAACAATTCGCCAATCGGAAGCTAAGACCAATAACAGACAGTTCTACCGGAATAAAAAACATGAGTTCGCAGAGTATCGATTTCAGAGATATTGAAAGTTATTCTTTTTTGGAACACCTTTGGAAATCTTACTCTTACTCTTCAAATACAAAAAGATAAAAAAATAAAATTACTTAAGTTCTTTTAATGCCCTCCTTCCAAAGATTCTACATATTTGGATGATTTGACTTCTCAATTTTCTAGGAGATTTACAGTAGTACCAAGGATTGATATTTTTGAATATTCCCAAAAAAATAATTTTTTAAACACCCACTGTTTGTTTTATCTAGATTTTGTAACTAATCACTTTCTATAGCAATGAGAAAAAACAAAACATTCCAGTCTTTTTGCCGCGGTGGTGAATCCGACGAATGTTAGTATCTGACCTGATTTCAGTCTTCGCATTGTTCTCACGCTCCTTTCAAAATTCAGGATAGTACACTGAAACTGAAAGTGAGCAACATTCCAACGCCAACCGCGCCCCGAACGCTTCCACCAAATGTCAACTTTTTTTTAATTAACCGCAAAATATTAGGTACATATACATGGTGGTTTATAAAATAGCGTAAAGTAGGCTATGAATAAAAACGTGTCATTATCAGATGTTTTTTTTGTCATGGCCTACTTCAAAAATTTCGTTTTCTTTCAAACAATGAATGAAAAAAACTGCTTTCGTGCACTTGCATCGCGTCGCGGCCTCCTAGACTACAGGTGGAAGGTGGAACAATACCAATGATGTAACAATTCCACGAGTATGTGTTTATTCCGCAAAGTGGGAAGTTGGAGTTAACAGTGTGTGTTGACCCTTAGTGCACTTCGATCTAAATAAAATTAATAGTGTTTCTACGAAGGTTGATGCATTCTGATCGGTCATAAATTAGTTTAGGGTTCGGTTTGCGATGCATGTCATTATAACAACGACATAATTTCCCAGTTACGTAATATAGTAATTTTTGCACGGATCCATGTTTAATCACCTGCGACCAAACGCAATGAACGTAATTGTTCGCAAACGTCGATCTAATTTATAATTCAAGTCGATAAAATAAACGCTTTCCAATCGATTCAATCGCCGGATGTTTACAATTTCGCACGATTTGAAGGTTAGAAAGGGGGGCTGTGCAGCGCCACCTTTGTTATTTTAATTATTATTACGTATCGGGATTAATTAGTGTGAAGGTGGATTTTCGCGGACGGTCCAAGATTCGTCCAGAGGATATGAATGGTGGTGATAGTTTTTGTTGACGATCCTAGAGGTCGTTCGCAGTTTACCAATAACAATAAAGTTACCTATTGTTCGAGGATTTTCATTCAACCGAATTTTTTTCCTACACAGGTTGAGCCGGGAGAAACATATGCTACTACCAAAGAGGGTAAGTATAGGGCAAGAAAAATCTTGTATTTCTTTGGAACGGTTTCACTTTTTTCTATTCCACGTCAGAATCATGTGAAAATGCTTGAATAACAATAACAAACTCTTTTATGGGTCGTGAGGAAATGTTACGTCAAGCATTTAGTCATGAAACTAAAACCAAAGCTGATATAGAGGACTCAAATAAGTCTAGCTTGAAAGCCATTACTACAATTTTTTCATTAAATCAATTATCTACACTATACTCTCTCCTATCGCGTATGATTTTCGTCTTTTCCACTTTCATGTAGAACGTTTTTATTTTGCATTTTTTATATGAACAAATAGTTCACATCATGCTCATTAGTTCATTGCAAAACAATATTTTTTAGTCTGTTTTCTTCCCATGCAATACCAAATAAGTTAGATTAGGTTAAAGTCTGGCCAATTAAGAAGCCAACGATTTATTTTTTATTTAGTTTTTTGCGACACTTAAAGTGCCGGCTTATTGCTTCAGGCTGTTGGTTTTATTAGTACCTTTGTAACATAAAATGAAGAATTCATTCAATGTTGTATTTTAAATCCAGTCAAGAGCTTTTGATTAGAAAGCAGCATTTTTGACCAAATGAATAGAATAAGTGATGATATTCCGTTTGCTTTTTAAAAGAAATGCAAGATGTTAACAGCTCTATTTTTCACTGTTCTTTATCCCTGTTCCGTGAGCAGAAGAATGGATCAGCAAAAAAAAGACAGAAGTGACAAATACGAAACAAATCGAGACTCGCGTGAAGCGTCAAGTGGTTTTAGAAGATGGCAAAGTGGTGGAGGATTCTGGTCCCATGGTCACAACCAACACCACAGAAGATACAGAAACGCAAGAACATCATCAAACTGAGGTATTATTTTAAAGATTCTCACGATTAAATTGACTAATTGGGTAAATGTTATATTGTAGTTGCGTAAATTGGGCGATGACGATACCGATGGTGTTCGTTCACTGAAAGATTCATCACCGACTGCTGCAATCGAGGACAGTTCTCGATGGATCGCCGCCCCCAATCCCGATGGTGTCGTTCGCGAAGTGAAAGAAAAACGAGTAATATCTCGAGAAGAAATCGAAGAGGTGAAGGAGACGGAAGATGTGCAGCATTTCGGCGACATCACCGACGAGGTAAGTTGGGAATGATCGGAGCGTTGGCCATCAAGATCCGAGAGGGGCAGAGAGAAGACGCGGGGCCTTCCACGACCAGTCAGACGACCGTTCACTGTTGGCGAGCAACACAAACGTACTAACAAAGAAATCGAGTGTTTTTTTAAGTGATAAGTAACAAAGTGTATTGGAATTGTATTTTAGGTGATTATAATAATTTTCACACGTGAAAAACTCCCGATATTTCCATATTATCTATCGTTTACAACTTTGACATTTTCGTATTGCATTGTTACGACTTTCTCGAAGTTCTTAAACGTTTGCAAATTACGTCACAATCGTACAGGTTCTCTCTGTTGCTATTATCAGCAAATAGCAGGCGTAGCCTTCACGGACGTTAGTTTCGAAAGGGAATGCTCTCGAGAAATCGTAATTATTCGTATTAATGGTAATGGTAATAAGTGGGTCTTTGATTCGGGTTAGAAACGACAAAATCCGCAACTGTTAAAAACGTGATCCGTTCAGACTGTGACGAAATCGCACACTTGTTGTCCGTCAAGGACGTACAGAATCGGGCACGGCGCGCACCCTTGCGGGACAGAACGAATAGAACCGGGCCGTTCATAGACCTTTTGCGGCTTCTGTCAATTTTTTCCTTCTTGGTAGAGAAAGTAAACACATCTTATATACCTACATATGTTTCTATTACATAATCGCCCCAAATTCGGTGAAATCTCGATCGCTTTCCCCCTTTTTTCTGATAGAACCATTTTTAGGATTTTATTGCTGCTGTCCAAAGTGGCCGAAAAGATCTTCGCGAAGTCCTTCGCACTACAAAAGACGGTCGAACGGTAGTATCTACTGGACCTCGTCTTATCTCCGAAACATCGAAAAGCAATAAAGTTGTTGATACGGAAGATACACGAGAATTGAGTTCTATATTGCCCGATGGTAAAATCGTAACCGAGACGAGAAGAATCACTGAACACGAAGAAATTAAAGACGACGAATTGCCGGAAGACGAGCCCGATCGAGACTTTTACAAGGAAAGTTCACAACGGTATGTAAAGACGCGCGAGCAAGAAGATGTCGATTATTTGGCCGACGGCGTGAAGATCGGACACGAGATGAGATTCCGGACGGAGACGATGGAAGTAGAGAAACGCGGAGACGGTGATGGAGATGATGATCTACCTGATTTGGATTCTTTAAGTGCCAGAGCAAGGAGGAAGCAGCGATACAGAGGTGAGTGTTTAACTAAATAAAGAAAAATCTATGTCTGTAACAAATTAGATTTATGCTGTTTGATTGGGTATATGGAATGCTGGTATCCTTGATTGCATTATCGCCATATTCTATAGCACACCATTGGAAAATTGTCATTTTACGATTTTAATATTCATAAGTAAACACTTGACAATCGTGTTAATTGAAATATTCAACATTTAAGGATAACTGTCAAAAGTCAATCAATTCAAGAAGCAGTTTATACGGTGCACAGAATTATGATCTTGAACTTTTGATTAAATAAACCAATTTATGGAATTAGGTGCTGTAGAATGTAATAGTTGATTAATAATAGACAAAGTGATAGTTATAAGCCCTTCAATTTTCAAATAGCATCATGTGGAATTTCTATCAATTTTCTATAGGTCTAGAAAATGGTATATCTCCGCTGGATCGTAAAGACGCTTTAACGAAGAAACCACTCGATTTTGACGCTGAAGAAGAGACACGAAAGGCTGAAACAAGCAAATGGTTAGAGCATCATTTCGGTAGTGAGTCTCGATCTTCAAACAATTCCATAATAGATGAAGAAGAACAACCTCCAAAGACAAGTTTTTTCAATGTTACAATTAAATCTCAAGAGACTACGCCACCACCGCAAAAGTACATCACAACAATCAATAATGGGCCGAGAATGTATAGTCCTGTGGAAGCGGAACGGGAGTATTTCAAAGGTAAGATTTGTTTTGGTTTTAATTGATAAGAAGGTAAGGTTTTTGTGGATAAGGTATTAGTCAATGGTCAGAACGTCAGCAATCGCCGCCGACGCCTGTCGCCTACCACCAGGATACCCCGATCTATATTCACGAGCCGGTGACGTATCCACCTCCTCGTCGCTCTCCCTCCCCCAGGTTGTATCGTGAACCAATCGGCGTGGCCCCCATGCGGGACACCACGCCGACACCTCCACAACGCAAACGAGTCTCGGAGCGTCGCAGCAGTCGCTACACAAACTCACCGATGGCCGAACCTCCGCCAGATTACTCACCTCCAAATCACGTCGTTAGTGACAAAAAAGCGATGCAAAAGACGCGTTTCGCGCCTGATCCACCGAAAGCGAAAAGTGGCAATATTATTGGTAAGTGATAAAAAAATTAATTAAATTCAATATAATAAAAAAAAATACAGGTCAGTCTATCCGTAAACTCGTCGGCAAAATCCGATCGGCCAGTTCCGAGCGAAATAAAACGAAACAACACAGGACAAAACGGTCGCCGAGTCCTTCTTACCAGAAAGGTCACGTCATCGACAACAACATCACACACAATCATCACATGGAGAACAACAGACAACCGATGCAAAGGTACTACCTTGGTGAAGACCCCTTTGGTGGTAGCATCTACGGCAGAGAAAATAAATATGATGGGGTTAAACCAGCTAGAACTATCAAGAAAAAAGAAGAAGATCACAGGTGAGTGTTGAAGTGCGACTTATATGGTCAGCACAGGTGATTTCATTACGGAAAACCGCCAATTTGCATCTGTGTAGGTGTGTCAAGAAAAATTGTGTCGAGGGAAACTGTCAGTGCCTTTATTTGGGGAAAAACCGGTTCTGATGCAACAAAGATCTTGGCGATTATTGATTGAGTCATCAAATATTTGTCGTACTAATAAAATTTGTTTACATTTCGCCATTGGAAAAAATTTGATTCTTGTATTGTTTCGCTAGAAATCGCCCCATTTCGCATACTGGTGACGTAACGCACTTAATACGGAACCGTTTGAATGTCCTTCCATCCTAAAAGCCCACACATACTTGTGGGTCCGCTCCATATAAGCTTATGTCTAACCCGTAGCAATCTTCCAGGTCGCAAAGCACGTTGGGTCGCTTCAGCAAATCAACCAGTCGTCTTTTGAACAATTCAGTGTCAAACGAGCGCAACTCTCAGACTCTTCCTCGGCACTTGTCCCGTCACCACGAACCTCCAACGCGTCTTGAAAAAAACAACAAGTCAAACAGTACTATCAACGTCTCCATCATCAACACCGTCTCGCGCACTCTCGGCCCTCAGCTTGGTCCAGCGAAACCTGCAAGGACTTACAAGTCGAATTTATCACGAAGCAAAAGTCTCAACGTCCATAATACGGGGATGTATACGAGTAATCCGCAGTTAAATCGACTCAATGAAAATCCCGTCGGCCTCAAAAGTCCTGGATTGATTTCCAGTCTTAGTAGAAGCCAGAAGGACCTCCATGATGATAATAGTGCGTACACGAACCGTTTCGCGAGAAACGGAATTAGTGAGAGCGCTAGTGATAATAAACGTGTGTTTATGAAGAGTTTAAAAGATAGAGCGCCGGAACTGTTCAAGACGTTGCACGAAGACGAACCGGATACAGTAATTTATAGTACGCCAGTTAAAAATCAACATAAAAATAAATATAATGGTGATATCTATGAGCCTCCGACGAGATTAAGAGAACCCCAATCTATACTAAGAAGAAGTAGCAACTCCAGTACGGATTATTCCGAGACTTATCATACAACAACGAGAAACGATGATCCGTTAAGACCGTCAGTCACTAATACTGTCAAAAGCTTCTCCAAGAAAACTATTCCGTCCAAAAATGGTAGATTAGAAACAATTGAGTCAAGTGAAACAAAATCAGTCACGAAAAGTCACTATCGTGGCGACCCCAGTGTTAAATTTTACGAAACAGAAAGAAGATACAGCGGGGGAAGTCCTGTTGTTATTGAAGTCAGAAATTCTAACTACAGAAGCAAATAATTTACTTACTGCCATATGAACTCTTATTTATGTTAATAGTTTTGTACTAACGACGTTGTTTTTTTTATAATTGTGATTTCTTCGGTTTTTGTGTGGTAGATTAGGTGCTAAATTTTTGTTTTGTATCATACTTATTTTTTTTTTGTTTCTAACGTAATAATCACAAAAACAATAATTCTAGAGGTATAGAATGTGCCAAAATAATTTGTAAATATGAGCTTATTAAAATTTTTAATTAAAAAGTTGTTTTATAAGTGACCTTCCAATAAAATAAAAGTGGGAAATCTTGACGACCTTGGCTCTAATCAAAGGTTTGTGGGTTTGAAAATAGAGGTAGGAGATTCCAACAGATGGTGCAAAAAATAAAAATTATTAAATAAATTGTTTATTTATAATTGGTTTACATAGAATAAACACGTTACTATTACTAGCCTAATCAACATAAGAAAGTGATCATAAATAATTTTACTCAATAGTTATTGAAAAAATGTTGAAAGAAAAATGAGATGTAAAAAATTTAAAATTATCCCTACCATTCTTGTTGACTCATAGCTCTAGCCTGAGCTCTGACTCTCTTCTCATATTCAAGGCGATTTTGGCTATAAAATGTGAGTTAATTTGAAGTAATTAGATAACTTAACAACTTACCAATAAATTGTGTAAGCTTCAGCTTGTGCAGGATCTTTTACATTTGGTTCATTTAACAAGTCTTGTATTCCGAGCAATATCTGTTTAATTGTAATCGCTGGTCTCCAGTCTTTTTCTTCATCCAACAACGACAAACACACAGTTCCTGAGGGATAGACATTTGGATGGAATAATGGAGGTTCAAATTTACATTTTGGTGGAATGCTTGGATATTCGTCTTTAAACAACATACGTAACTTGTAATTACCACCTTCCCATGGTGTCTATTAACAAACTCTCATAAGTTTAAAAAAAACAAGAAAAAAATCCACATCTTACGCCTTTTTTGCCGGGAATTGAGCATTCCCAATTCATTAAGTTCAATGAGCCATCGGGATTCTTAGACGGACGTGCCACAAAACCCTATTAAAGTTTGAGTTAAAAGTAAATTATTTTGAAGTTGTGTTGACTTACAAATGGATGTTCTTTGCGCCAAGCTTTTCTCTCTTCAGCTAAACGAGCAGGTGCGATTCCAGACATACTATAATTTGAAAAATGTTATAAAATCCAAAATTACAATTGTTAAATTAATTTACGTAAATTTTTTTTCAGTTTAAACAAAGAGTTAAAATTATTTCCACAAGAAAATTCCAGATTCAACAACCTTCCTACTTTTTTAACTGCTAGTTTGACAGATGACAGACAAAGGAACTAACATTTTAGGGATTTTCGTTCGTTTATTACGCGTTTGGCGCGTGATTGTAATGGTAAAGAATTTAATTTAGGTTTTTTGCTAGAACATTTTTCCAATTATATTCTATCAAATTTTAAAATATTTTCATATAATATAGCTTTACAATTTATTTATGCTCAAAAATAAGAAATAAGCTCTGTCGATTAAACAGGTCGTGTGCTTCTATACTTAAGCGGGTAATTTAAACTTGTTCTGTTGTAGTCCCTTCTAATTTAGCCCCTAACATAATGTCTGCAAACTTTTTAATATATTTTGGTTGTTCAACATTTTGTTGATTAGCATTTATCTCTAATTTTTCTTGAATCTTTGCATTTTCTTGATCAAAATCTTCTTGAATTAGTTTTAGTGCTAAAATTATTATCAAAAGCAATATTAATTTGAATAAATTCAAAGAGAATACCTTGTTGTAAATCTAAAATATCCATATCTTGATTCTGAATCATCCGTAGCCGTTCTTGAAACTTTTCCGCTAATTTTTTTCGCTTATAATCGCCTTCAATTTCTTGTTTAGTTCGAGGTATTCTGAATTTAACGCAGCAACACGTAAGAATTACTGTAATTGATTAGAAAATAGAAAACTTACAATTAGAATGAATATATTACTTACTTATGACCGTAAGTCCAGAAAAACAAAAAAACATAACATGCCAATTTCTGAAACCATTAAACGCTGCTTTTTCAATCCATGGTTCATTGGTATCATTTGGGTTCGCATAAAACGTGGCCATGATTGAGACTAAATGGGAATAAATGAAAATAATTGAAACAAGGGGTGGTTCGTGGCCGCTCCCAATAACACGCCTAATACAAGCATTAATTCACGATGGAGGGTGTTTAGTCAAGCATTGGGATTAACTCAAGTCGAATTTAAATATTCCCAGGTGAAAAATGTCGTTTATCAGTTAATCGTCGTCAAGATTTGATTACAAGGAGTTAGAATTAATATTATTTTAGTTCATTTTTTGTATATTTTTTCAAATGCATCAGTTTTTCTGTTTCAATGTACAGTATTAATTATGTTTATGAACTTTGATGTGTGCATAACACAGTTTGAATTTGGCGCTTGGGGGTCGCGCCCGGTCGAACATCCCCGATTATTTCCGAAGTGTCAGAAACGAACCGCTCACACTGCGGCAAGTCTCCTGTAACCTTTTTAATTTTCTTCTGGAACTGTTTAAAACCAATATCCCCGATGTTTTGCTCATGATAATAATGAATCAAATCGTACCGCGAAGTGTTTTAGTGGTTATTGATCGTCTCGATTGTTTGTGAGTGTTGTAATAAAAATAAACGTTCAAACTGGCGACCGACAGTGATAGCAAGTCAAACATGGCTTCTTCGGCGAGAATTATCCAAAGTAATTCCGCCTGGTTTCAGAAGAAAATCAATTTAAGGCCGCAACACAGAGGTGTGCATCTAGTCACCGAAGAAATACTTAGGCAAGTGCCCGAACTGTCGCAGTTTGCCATGGGCTTATGTCATGTGCAAAGTAAGTTAAGGTTAATTTTTGAAAAAGTGGGGTTCATTACAAGTTTTTGTTGTAGTTTTGCATACAAGTGCTAGTCTTGCATTGAATGAAAGCTGGGATCCGGATGTACGAGACGATATGGAGATGATGCTGAACAAAATTGTGCCGGAGGGACTGCCCTACAGGCACTCCTGCGAAGGGCCCGATGATATGGTAAGAACGCACATAAATTGAAATTTGATTCAATCCAACATCAGCAAATTCGCTTTTGTTTATTTTTTCATAAGTTGCTTACATTAATATTGAATAAACTTCAGTAAGATTATTATGATTTGTCATATACAAAATTAGCTTTAGAATAATATGAAGAATGCAACTTTAGAGGAGCAGATCTAATTTATGTTTGCTAACTGTTTATGAAATAGCTTATAGCATTATTCATATTGCTATATTTTTTAATTTTAAAATAAATATGTGTAGGCAACCAATAAAACATACGTATATTATGCAACTACAGTGAATTATTCTTCCCTTTGCATGCTTTACGATAAATTTGAGACGCATTGTGTTGTTGCAGCCGGCCCACGTGAAGGCGTGCTTCTTGGGCTCATCGCTGACAATTCCAATAACGGAAGGCAAGTTGAATTTGGGGACGTGGCAAGGCGTCTGGCTGTGCGAACACAGGGACCACGCGGGCTCACGGAAACTGCTCATAACATTGAACGGGTGTCTTCGTGACGCCACATGCACTCCCTTGTCCCCCGTCAGCCCAATGGCAAGCACCAGCAGTTAGGGAAAACACTCGGGTCATTCATTGTCTAAACATTGAATGACTCGAGTGCCTCACATAAATCAATTTTGCAAAAACTATTACCAAAAAAATGGATAAAAAAATCACCAAAAAAAAAGAGTACATAAATTCAAGCTACAAGCTAGTGTCACGCACAGACTTAAAAAATATTAAACTTACGACAATATGTACATAGCTGTACATTGTATATTACGATATGTCCTCTCGGTTTTTATTCAGATATTATAGGGTGATGTAGGCGATTACGTAATTTAAGTGCTGTGCATTTTTTTTTATTATTGTTTTTGGGAGTGTCGGTGAGTCTACATTGTTCCTTCTGTTTTTTTTTTTTTTTTGAGGAATAAAATATATAACGAGTTTGTTGATCATAAAGGTGGTGGCGATTCGTATCGATGATGTCATTATTTAAATCCCTACAAAAAATTACATTTTAATACTTGGCAGAAATATGATTGCCTTAAACCTGAAACGAAATAGATCCTTGCAGTTTTTTGACAATAAACAACAATTCCTATGTTTTTTTGTTGGACTTTTTCGGTACGAATCGATGTCGTTCCTTCCGACTTAAGTGTATATAATAACATTACGGGTTGTAAATAATGTGTGTTGTTACGGACTGATGCTGTCTGTCTTCCTCCCTTTTAGCAATATCCATTTAGTCTCTATCCCAATCCACATTCCTTAAGTTTAAATTTTTAATTACTTCGGCATACAACGAGCGTTTTTGTTGTGACAAACAGGGTAATATAAGAGCGCCCTCTGGATGGTCTTAATTTACTCAATTTTTGTTTCAACTGGTTAAAATTAAAAAAAAAAAAACAAATCGTGGCTTACCTTAAACATTCCTTTAGATTTAAACGTTTACTTTTGTTTTGTTATTTTTTTTTGTTTTTTTGTTACTTTATTATATTTTTTTCATTTTAAGTTGTATTTTTTTTCAGTCCTTTCAATCCTGCAATCTAGTTATGTCTCACTAGTGTAGATAGATGATCACTGAATTACAAAAAAAGAGAACAATGCAAATTGTTGAGAAAATATTGTTTAATGAGAATTTTTTGAATTTAGATAGATTTTTAGAGATTGTAACAAATAAGGGAGTATCGACGGAGGTGCTTTTGTCTCTCTTTCTCTCTCATTCTCATTTAGTAGATTTAACATATCAGCAGAAACGTCCATGCAATAATTATGTTTTTCTTTTGCTGATTTTATGTTACTTCCGTCGATTTTCTCGCCGATGAAAAAAAAAATAGACTATTGTTACCGATTTTTCGGCAAAAATACGGCTCGACTTGTGCAATAAAACAAACTGCTTTGACATTCCAGAATTTAGCTTTTTTCTGTTTTTTGTAAAGTGTATAAAAAGTAATGAATTGAGTTGTACCCATCCGTCCTAATCGTGTAAGTATTACTGTGAACGCGTGTGGCAGAGTGAATTAAACGCCTATATAATGAATAGCTGTATTTTTGCCTTTTCGTCTATTAAAAAAAAATAAATAAATAATTAAAAAACAAAACAAAGCTCGACTCAGATCGAATTATGAATGATTGAAATGAATAAAATAATGTAAAGTTGGGTTTATAAATAGTTCACTGCCACTATATGCAACTTGTAAATATTTGTTTACATTTCGGTTTTGTTTTTTTTTCTTGAAAAATTATTTGATTAGTGATTTACTTTGCTCACAGATTTGAGAAATGACGACCTAAAAATAGAAATTGTAAATAAAATTTAATAGTTTTAAGGATAATATACAGATAATTTAATAAAATATAATTGCATATCACATGAAAATGCGCATTCCTCTCTATTTTCATAATGTATGCAATTAAAATAAAAAGAAATATTTTGATGACAAAATCGTAAATAAAATCTGTGAGTAAATGAAAATATACTGATCTTATGTACGTACTGAGTACCAATTTTGAGGGTGTGGAAGATTTTAAATCTGTAGGGTTGGCTGCATTGCAGTCGATCTCGCATTCTATATTGTACCTAGGCGCATAATTTGCATAAATGAAATAAATATAAACATTCACAATGTGTCCATTTCAATCAAGAACCGGCACAAATTTCCATTTTACCTGAAAATTTCGTTTGATGATTTGGGGACATTATATTTCTTTCATGACAATTGTGTCTGCTGAAATATGCCGTTTTCAGTGAAATAATTTTGAAATTATTCCAAGTTGTAGTCGGAAGTTGCACGCCACCTAGGTTTAGACAATAGCAAAACTAATTCAAGAATTTAATACTCACATTTTTTGCTATAACATATTTTTTCTGTTAAAAAACGAACATTTCTTCAAAGATAGTCACTTTCTATTAATTAAATAAATAACAATTTTCCATTTTATTGAAATTTTATAATTTTTGCTTCAATTTATCAAAAGTAGATGGTGCACCTTTGTGAGTTTACATTTTGATGTCTATTGACATCAGTTGAAAAAACTATTAAAAATCGAAAAGTAATAATTTACCATTAAATAAAAATATTGTGGTGATGAAGATTACCCAAAAATGTATAAATTTTGTACGCTTTAAGGGTTGACTCAGGTTTTCAAGCGCTAACACCGATTAGTAGACCAATTATCTATATTAATAATGTAAACAATTGAAATAATTTATATTTTCACAAAAAGTAAGACTTTTGAATATTTCCTATTTTTGATCTTAACAACAGAATCATTTTGCTTAAAAATAGCCTAAGAATTAATTAGCCTTAAATAAGTTTGATATGTTGTGTCGTTATTTACTAGAAGATGGTTCTTCTATTTTATGAGGTCCTGGTCCTTGGTCAGCTATTTTATCTTTAACCGTTTTATATGTAGATCTCATTTCATCTAAAGCTTTTCCTAATCCAGATTTAATCTGATTGAATTCATGAGTAACTAAAGATAGTTTTCCAAGAAGATAATTCAGATTTTCATCAACTTCCGTTATACGACTTGTTATCGTTCCCACCTAAAACATATTTTATGAGTTTATCGACCTAAATATTGAGCTATTTTAAACGAAATTGTTTAGATTTCATACTTTTCCTTTCATATTATCCATCACATTCAATGATCCGCTCACATACTGATCCGTCTGATTCTGTAACCTGTTGAGAGTATCAGCACTAGCGCTCATTTGTTGATGCATAATTCCAATTTGTCTCCAAACTTGGTCTATTTCTTGTCCAATTTTAGCAGTTAAATTCGCTAAAGCTCCATTGTCTTCGTCTAAAACTGACATTTCGAAAGTATCAAATCGTTCACTAATCGCATCGTTCACATCTTTCGAATTTGTTTTAATCAATTGTTGCATTTCTGCAATTATTTGATGAACGCCATATTCAACTCTTCGTTTTGTATCTAAAACACTATCAGCTGTTTGTACCATCACTTGTTCAACTTTGCCTAAATTCTCTATTTCAGATTGAAGATTCTTGGAGTTAGTTGCGAACTGCGATGAAAGAGAATCGACATTAGCTGAAACAGTGTTGATGGAATTGGTAATATCCCGATGATTTGCGGCGATATTGTCGCGAAGAGTATCAATTTGAGGATTTTTCAACATATGAAGATTGCCCAAAGTTGCGTTTTCGAGATTCTCAAAGTCGGTTTTATTCGGAAGTTGATTGATTCTTGTATTTAGAGTTTTTACATCGGAAAGAATCTCTTCCACGTTATTCTTTTGCATTTCAAGAGCTAAAAACAATAAAATGGAATAAAAAAAATTATTAACATGTATATGAGTACCTTGCAAGAAAGTTGGATGCCAGTCATTCACATCTTTATAATTGGCGGGAACTTCAGGAATTCTGTTATTAAATTCCGCCAATTTGTTTTCATATTTTTCTAATAATTGTTCGCTAGTGCTTAATTGTCGTTTCACTTTGTCTAAGTTTTCCGAAGACTTATTATTAATTTCCCGGATGTTTCTATTATCTTCTTTTATTTTATTTAAATCTTGTTCCATTGATTTTATTGTTTGAGAGACCTTGTCGATCTTTCCAGTCAGGTCCTTTTGTAATTTTTCAAAGTCTTCTTTAGTAACAGAAGGTGCTTGTGCTGTTGGTTTTATAGTTAATAACTAAAAAAAAAATGAAATAAAAATATTAGATTAAAATTTTTCAAAAAGCACCTTATCAATGATGTCGCTTTTTAATTTTTCGACAATAATCGGTAAGTTCTTTTGAATATCTTCGACAGTATCGAAAGTTTTCTGTAATTGGATCCTTTCTCTTTCATCTTTCTGCATTAAGATCGTTTCAACTGCAGCTAAACGTTGATCCAAACGGCTTATAGTCCCCTTAAACGGCTCTAATAATTTAATTCTTTTATCAATTGAAATTAATCCTTTTTTTATATGTTCTCCCAATACTCTTTCTCTATATTCATGTCTTTCTAGTTTATCTTCAGTGGCTCTTACGACATTAACCACTTGAAGAATCGCGTCTCGAATGTCTTCATTCCTGAGAAATAATGAACAAGTTATAAGTTAACAGTTGTTAGGAAGGTCTGTTTAATCGTTCCATAAACCCACATAAATCACAAAGTGCATCTTGTCTGTGTGCAGACCAGATGCGAAAGCTCAAAGAGAATATATAAATAAACATCAGTTCGTTTACCCTCCCTAAATGTGTGTAAGAAGGAGCTTGTCTTTTTGCGTTTTTCATAATAGTTTCGTATCTCTTTTCCACTCAAAAGTCGTAAACAAGTGTTTAAGGGATATTTTTAGAAGATACTCACGTGACGGTGCTTCTTCCAACAGCTGCTGCTGGACCGGAAGTGGACGAAATGATGAAAAGGCAGAAAATGTAAAAACGCATCATTCTTGAAAAAAAAAAAAACAATTAATGCAACATGCTGAGAACAAATTGAATTAATTCGCGATAAGTTTTGTATCGTTGACCCGACCGGGCGACCTTTTCATCAAGGTTGTAGTTTTTCCGACAATATTTTTATTTATTTATTTTTGTGAAAAGGGTTTAAAGAACGCAGTTGATGATGGAATAGAAAAAAAGTTAATTGAAAGAACAGATGGCTGTAGATTATGGTGGCGCCCTGTTTCTTCTACAATTAATCTGCTTATTAAGGATATTTATATCAAAGCGCGTGGCACAGAAGAAAACAATATCACATTTTTCCGCTCGCAAAATTTCAAAGAAATTAATCATAAATTGCGTTAATTTTGTTTTTGTTTTTTTTCCTTGGGAGATAAATGCAAACAAACTTACGTGATGAAAGAACGATGAACTAACACGAGAACTGATGTGTTCTTCTTGTTGCCTTGTCGAAGGGCACAAGAAGACTGATGGATACAATTATTCAAAAATAGTACAAAACTACCCTTACGGGAAACCCCGACATCTACACTTGAGTTAGAAAAGATAATATAGGATCCTGTAAAAGACCTCTAGCTGCAGTTTTATTTACTAAAATTATATAACAAAAATGGCGGTGAATTTAGCACGCGAATTTCATTGAAAATTATTTTTTTCTATATTTTTAAATAATTTTTATGAAAATACAGTTATGTATCGATTATTGAATACACGACTTCCCACTCCGCGGAGTTTGTCAGGATTGTCATATGGCTTTAACTGCGGAAATCCGAATTTTAAGGTTAGGCATAAGAAACAGGAGTTTTGTTTCGGTAAGTTAAAAAAAATATAATAGAATTGTTTGAAAGTGGGCTTTTAGCATGTTATCGGAATCAATCCACTATAATTAACCCTAACTTAGTGGAAAAAAAAGTACGGAAGCGATCGAAGAAAAAAAGTTATTATGACCTTCTAGTAGGTTAGTATCAAACCCTTCTAAAAAAAACAGTTTTTAATATTTTTTCATTTGTAGTTACAGATTCTAAGGCAAAGCAACAAAAAACGTCGATTACAAAATTGGGTTGGGACGACCTTCAAGTTTTAGCCACCACAAATTTAAATCTCAGTGAACTTTATAAACTAAAATGCCTTTCTAAAGAAAACCAACACATTCAAGAACACACTTATAATAATCTAGCTGTGATTGATCCAAACGTTCCTAACAATGAAGAAATTCCATCAGATAAAACTGTAAAAAAATCTGTAACTATAGATAAAATCCCAGCACCCCCTGAACCTATTGGAAATTTCACAGAAGAAGTTTTCGATTCAATTCCAAAAATCGACTCATTACAACCGGAAGTTGCTGATGACATACCTGAACCTTTTGAATTGGAATCTAATAGTGATTTGAACAAATATGCAAAATATGAAATAGCAGTTAGAACATTAGGTTCTTATTTGGAAATGTGTTCTGTATTGAAAAATCCATCTCGTGGTTTAAACGCTATAGTTTTCCACAATCAACGAGCGAGTAGATGTAAAGACGCCGCTTTTTCGTCTATAAAAGACATAAAAGTTTACAATGCGGTGCTGAAAGGTTTTGCGGCGAAAGGCGACGTTGTAAAACTCGAAGAAGTGATTGCGATGGTCAAAAAAGAAGGAGTTAAATTAAATATGCAAAGCTATATTGCAATTTTAGAGTGTTATGGTCGTGCGAACTTCCAAGATCATTATTTAAAACAGATTCGAATTTATGCAAATGAAGCTTTTAATTCTGGATATACTTTCGATAAAATGTTGAATAAAGGAGTTTTTTTAAACGATGAACGTAAAGTAGTTTTAGAAACGATGAAAAAATGTGATCCCAGATATAGTCCGCGATATTGGAAACCGTCAGTGCAATATAAAAATAAATTAGTGAATGTTTTGAATAATAGTGAACAATTAAAACCTCCTCGTTTAGATAAAGCATCAAAAACGGGAATGTTTACGTTGGATTTTATGAAATCTGCTATTAAAAAACAATTAGATTTGGAGAAAAATAGTTATCTAACGTTGAAAAGTATAGAAAGTCGAGGAGAAGTTTCCGATGATGTTTTAAAATATCGGAAAATATTGTCAGATCATATGAAAAATTGGGAAGAGACAGCTACTAAAGCTTTTAATCGCGATTTGAGCGCATTGTCGGCTCAAAGAAGCCCTTTAAGTTATGAACCATTTATGCGATGTATTCCTCTAAAAGATTTTGTCGCAATTATTATAAATGAAGCTAAACAAATTGCGGAGGGATCTGAAACATATAGTCCAACAGTAAATCAGTTATATCGACAATTAGGTAGTAAAGTTTACGCAAGATACACAATGTTACGAAAACAGAGAACGGGCGTTATGGATAAAGTAACGTCAATTCATAAAAAATATTGCGAATTATATGCAAATCAACACGAACAACTCGATGTTTTACCTAAAAAAGAATGTAATTTAAATCCCAGACAGCAGTGGCAATGGTTAGAATATGAATGTAAACACGAAGGTGCGACTCTGAGAATGGATCATCGCAAATGGACCCCGACAACACTCCAAGCAATTGGCAAATTTTTATACCGGATAGTAATGCACGATCTTAAAGTTGACGTCAACGCTATGAAAGTTAACAGCAAACATAAGAATTACCATCCAGCTTTTTATACAATTTTCCGATCACAAGCTCGGATTTTGAAGGAAGAAATCAAACCGCATCCAGTTTTGTCGCGGTTGGTGAGGGCGTCGATGCCAGAAACATTGACTTTTCCATCGTATGAACTGCCAATGTATTGTCCACCTGTTCCATGGACTTCTGTGGAGAACGGCGGATTTTTGATATCACCCTGTGAAATGATAAGATTACCATCGCAAGCTATAAGTCAGAAGAATAGGTTATATCAAGCTGAAACTGAACAGTTGTATCCACCTTTAGATTCATTGAATCAGTTAGCTACAGTGCCATGGAAAGTTAATCAGGAAATTTTGGATGTGATTTTGGAAGTTTTTAATAATGGAGGGTCGGCGAAATTGGATGTTCCGGAACCCCCGTCGGCGTTACCAAAACCGCAGACGATCACTAATGAAATGGATAAAGCTCAAAAATATAAATTATTCATACAGAGACTGCAGTACAGAAGAAAAAAAGCGGAAATGTACTCGTTGTGGTGCGACTGTCTCTATCGCCTCTCTTTGGCCAATCATGTAAGTTTAGAAAAAAATGGAAAATGTGTTTTATTTTGTTTTAATTTTTTTCTAGTATAGAAACGATATCTTCTGGTTGCCTCACAATATGGACTTCCGCGGTCGCGTATACCCGGTTCCTCCTCATCTAAATCATTTAGGTTCGGATTTGGCACGATCTATGTTAGTTTTTGCTGAATCTCGACCGTTAGGGCCTGAAGGTTTAGATTGGCTTAAAGTCCACTTAATCAACTTAACCGGTCTTAAAAAGCGCGATTCAATAGCAGACCGTTTAGCCTACGCTAATACAATTATGCACGAAATTTTCGATTCAGCTGATTATCCTTTAACTGGTCGAAAATGGTGGTCAGAGTCTGAAGAACCATGGCAAACTTTAGCTTGTTGTATGGAAATAACTAAAGCTGTGCGTTCTGGAAACCCCGAAACGTATCGTTCGCATTTTCCCGTGCATCAAGATGGTAGTTGTAACGGCTTACAACATTATGCTGCGTTAGGTCGTGATAGTGCAGGAGCGTATAGTGTGAATTTATGCCCATCGGAAGTGCCTCAAGATGTATATAGTGCTGTAGTTGCGTTAGTAGAACAACAACGATTATTAGATGCTGCAAATGGCAATGAGGTGAGTCATGATAATACAGGGATCTGTAATGATAATGTTGGTTTTAGATAGCAAAAGCTTTGCATGGATTTGTTAAAAGAAAAGTGATTAAACAAACGATTATGACGACGGTTTATGGAGTTACTAGATTTGGTGCTAGGTTGCAAATAGCAAGACAGTTGAAGGATATTGATGATTTTCCAAAGGATTTAGTATGGGCAGCGTCTTCTTATTTAACAGGAAAGACGTTTGATTCGCTGAGGTCGATGTTTACATCAACGAAAGAAATTCAAGATTGGTTTACAGACTGTGCGAGATTAATTTCAGCAAGTGGGCAACATGTGGAATGGGTGACACCGATGGGCTTGCCGATAGTACAACCATATATTAGGTTCAAAAATTTTAGAAATTCACAAATTTACAAACCATACCATATGGATCAATTCGAGTAAGTTATACATTTCTGTTTATATTGAATACCGTGCAGTAAAATGTAAAATAATAAGTTCATCAGATTTTCGCTTACGCTTTCTGACGAACTTTTTATTTAATGACAGGGTATTAAATTGGTAGTTTTAGGAAACCAAATGTGATGAAGCAAAAAAATGCCTTTCCTCCGAATTTTATCCATTCGTTAGATTCTAGTCATATGATGTTAACGTCGCTATTTTGTGAAAGAGCAGGAGTTACTTTTGTGTCTGTGCATGATTGTTACTGGACTCATCCATCTACTGTTGCCATTATGAACAAAGTAATAAATAAGAATTACTATTAAACTGAATTTAATGTTTTGTATTGTAGATTTGTAGGGAACAGTTTGTGGCGCTACATTCGTTACCGATTTTAGAAAATTTATCAACGTTTTTGACTGAGAAGTACAGTTTTGGCAGAAAGTAAGTTTTTGAAATTTTAATAATCTAATAAAACAAATAAATGTTTATAGTGATTTTCTTGGAGATGGGTCTTTAAATGATCTGACAAAGACAAAACTGAATAGGATATTGCGAAAATTACCCAAAACTGGGGACTTCGATATAAATCAAGTTGTAAAGTCAGTATACTTTTTTAGTTAGTTTAGGGAAATAAAGTGATTTGTATATACTCGTGTTTTTGTTAATTTGCAATTTTTTACAATAAAAATTGTGAACTTTTTTTTCTATTACACAATAAACCACACCTCCTCGCATCGCCTAGTTAAAAATCTGCATGAACCGTTCATTACTAAATCGACTATAGCATTCCAGAATCTTCTAGTTGCATTGAACCTGCCATACCACTTTCGATTTAGCAAATGGAATTTTCCTCTCTTTTCAAAATCTGTGTATTTTAACTTTGTGAGAAAATGTGAATGATAATCACCGGAAGAAACAAATCGATTGTTGCAGTTAGCATCATTAAAAAGTCCGTTGAATTAAAGCGATAAGGAAATTTATGGATTTATATTAGGCAAATCATAATAAATAATAAATTTTTGGTTAGTCTTATCGAAAAATAATTTCCTTTTTTCTCTAATATTTATGTACAACAATTTAACACATTCTGTACAATTTCACCGACCTCCGGTTCATAATTGAAATCGCATTTCGAACGTTATCGCATAATTGAAACATTATTTTCATTTTTCAAGTTAATAGGATTTTATGCAACCGCACGGTGATATATTTTTAATGTTACATGTGACTTTCCTATTGTAATCTTTTGATCTTAAGCTATAAAAAACGTGCGAAAAATTATGGATAAATTATAATCATAATCATTAAAAATTTTAATTCTACTGTAAACCACAAAAAAGTCAACACTTCAGATAAAGACATTATTTAAGATTTAACATTTACTCATAAAATTATACCTCTCGTGTAGTATTTTTTCAGTTTAGTAGAGGTGGAACGTATATAGGTAACGGTAAGTATCGTTACCACTTTTCGCGAATGTTTCGTGAAAGCAAGTCAAAAGTGCCAAAAAGAAGGTATTTTTTTATCAAAACAAAAATATTGAAGGTATGTGATATATGATTTTCCATTAAAAAAAATATTTTGGCATTGAAAAATATAATTGCTTCCGTTATAACTTCAATTTGTGCTTTTATCACTTTAGTGTTCTACATAATTACGATTTTTGCATGACTATTATTAATAAAAATAGCATCGTAATAGGATTATGTTAATCTATTATTACTTAAAAACATAATTGAAAGATTACACTACAGCCTGTGCAGATGTTTTCGTTAAAAAAAATACATATTTGTGTCAACTACCCAAAAGTACAGACTCTCGTCAAAAAAATATCCAAGCTTGTAATACTTAGGAAATAATATTTGTTTATTTTTTTTTATAAAAATTTATTGCACAACCACTAAATTGTTTATTTTGCAGTCCGAATAATGCAAATTTGACACCACGATGGAACTACCAAAAGGTACGTTCTCCAGTTAACTCTTCCAAACTTCATTTCTGAATTTCAGGAATATTATCTACGCGATTTGTAATTGGCATTATGCTATTTACTGCTTGTTTTATGGCTTACACGATGCGTGTTAACATGTCGATAAATCTCATAGCCATGGTTGAACCATCAAAGACTGATGGTAACTTAACAGTCCCAGAGTGTACAATTATCAATAGAAACGATAGTTTAGAAGAAAACGCTCAACAATTAGTCTCAGTACCTGATGTTAGCGACTCTAATTTATAAAACAAACAGAAAATTGAAAGTTTTTTTTTCTAGTACGGACCACGTTATGAATGGGACACCAATTTGCAAAGTCAAATTTTAGGCTCGTATTTTTGGGGGTACACAATTACATCAATTCCTGGTGGAGTCCTTGCTGAAAAATTTGGACCAACGAAGACAGTACTCATTGCTTCGTTAATTTCAGGATTGTTAACACTTTTAGGACCAGTGTTGAGTTCTTGGCATTATGCAGCATTAATTGCGTCTCGGTTTTTAACAGGTTTATGCGGGGTTGGTTTAGTAATTGAGCAAAAACATGATTTAGAGTGTTAATCCATTCCAGGGAGTAATCTACCCGTGCCTTCACTGTTTAGTAGCTCGTTGGGCGCCGCCTGAAGAAAAAGGCAAATTTATCGGATCACTTTTAGGTGGTACTCTTGGAACAGTAGCAACGTGGCCTCTCTTAGGCACAATTATTGAAAGTTTGGGATGGTCATGGTCGTTTTTTATCAACGGAGGTGTGGTTTTACTATGGTGTATATTATGGGTTGTATTAGTAGCGGATAGTCCTGATGCACACCCACGTATTACGAAAGAAGAAAAAGTTTATATTGCAAAAAGTCTTGGAAACACGGTTAAACCAATAAAAGTGTGGATTTCACAAAAGATGAATTTTAAATTAATCAGTATTTGTAGGGACTTCCTCCGTATAAAAACATCTTTCTTTCTATGCCAGCTTGGGCTTTGATTGTTCTACATTTTGGCAATCTCTGGGGCTTGTATTTTCTAATGACTGCAGGCCCGAATTTCCTTTCCACAGTTTTGGGTTTCAATTTAGGTCATACTGGAATATTAGCAGCGCTACCATATTTAGCGCGACTGATTTTTGGATTTATTTTTGGTTTAATTGGCGATTTTATCAGACGGAGGGAATTAGTTTCAACTATTGTAGTCAGAAAAGGATTTATTTTGTTTTGTAAGTTATTATTACAATTTTTTTCTAAATTTTGATTTAAAAATTCAGCTCATATTGTACCTGGAAGTCTTCTCCTTCTTCTCAACTTAACTGGATGCGACTTAACGTGGTCGGTTGTTCTTTTAACAATGTCATTAGGCTCAAACGGCGCTTCCACAATAACGAATTTGCAAAATTCGCAAGACTTGGCACCGAATTATGCTGGGACGTTATATGGAATCGCCAATTGTATTGGAAGTACGACTGGATTTATTACACCTGTAGTAGTTGGACAATTAACCTCAGAACATGTAATTTATTTTTAATTTATTCATAATTAATTCAGATTTCTATTTTTAGAATGGTTTATATGAATGGCACATAATTTTTTGTATTGGCGCTTCAGTTTACATCGTCTGCGGTTTATTCTTTTGCATTTTTGGTAGTGCCGAAATCCAGTATTGGAATGATTCAGAAGAGAAGGAAAAATCAGGAATTGCTAATCCTACGTTTGATAATTCTAGTGAAATCACAGTAAAAATTGAACAAATTGAAGAAAATACTAAAATTTAGGACTTAGTGGCCATGTAAAAAAAAGACTTTTTTAAAACAGACAAAATTGTTAATGAATATGCGTTATTAATTAATTTATAATTAAAACATTTTGTCAATAGCCTTGTCGCTAGATAATGTAATTAGTCACGAGGTAAGACTTTCTAATAAGGCATAAATCACATAATAAGTAAAATTGAGGAAAAAGATTTATTAGCTTTAGAATAATAATTTAAGCGGACAACAAAAAAGGCATTAATTTAAAAATATTTTACGATTTTATCACATTTAATCGTCATTTTCTTCTCCAACCAATATTAGAGTTTTTGAACATTTTTTCCCAACAAGATCTCCTATAGTTTTGAATATAGCTTCTCCTCCAAATCTTGTTTTATATTGTCTGAACCGAACAACTTTTCTCTTCATTAAAATCTTCATTTGATCTATATCACTCTCCGAACAAGAATTCTCATCAGTAGCACTTTCATCACTTAAACGCGAATATTTACTGACTTCTAGTTTCGGTAAACAATTTTCAATGGGAATCCAATGATAAGTTTCAGGACAGAGGAGATATGAAGGGGCGAGTTTACCCTTATAACGCATTTTAGGACAAGAATGAATGTAAAAACCCATATAGTAGTTCTGTAAAGTGGGGATTTTTTTATGAAGACTTCTTGTAAATTCAACCTCTCTAAAACACAAGGTAACAATCTTTTTTACATGTTTCTCTTAAGAGAATTTGTATAGGGAAAAAGAACTCTGTATTTTTTTGTATAAAAATTACCTCAATGAACCGTAAGTTCCCAAAGTAAGGTCTCTGTAATCCGGATCATAGAAGAAATACACAGCACTGACACACTTTGGAAGAATATCAATGACACCCACAGCAATTAGTTTATCATCCAACCAATACAATTGGTGGAATGAGCCATAGCCAAGGTGTGAGTCTTGACTAAACCTAACATACTGAAAGTTTTTTAAATTTATATTATGTTTTTTAACTGCTTTGAAAGTTTAAAATCAGAGTAAAACATACCTGTAATGGAGAGTTTATTAAAAAATTAATATATTGTAGATCAGTACATTCTTCTGGAGTTTCATTATGAACAGCAGTTTGATACTTAGCAAATAAATTAGCAGTTAATCGAAAATGTCTATGATTCTCATCAATTCGTTCCAATGTAATCTATGATATCAAATCAATTAATTAAACTCTACACAATAGTTATTCTTTTACTCTGCTTTTAAACCACTCTAATTAAAAATACCTGAACTGGTGAATGTACTAAAAATCTTAAAAAACTTTCCATCTTACATTTTTCAGGAGGATCGTTATGGACAATCATTTGATATTTTTTGTATAATTCAAATTCAATTTTTTTTACTCTTTCCCAATCTTTACTATCAGTATGAATTAGTTCAAGCTGATAAAAGAATAACTTTATGGGATATCAGAAAGTTGAAAAGAATAATACCTTGAATTTGTGTTTGCCATTTTTTGGTGCTTCGTTTAAAAAATCTTCTAACGATTTTTGCTCATTTTTAACTTCAGTTTTCTCCAAGCTAATGCCTTTTTGTAACAATTTCTCTTTTTTACGTTCTTTTCTAAGAAGTTTGGCTTTTTTACAAGGAGGTTTAGTGGGATCTGCCCCTACGCCACTTTTAGGTTTAGATTTTTCGATTTGAGGTTTATTCACAGGAGAGAGGCTTGTGGGAAGTTGTTTTTCATAAGTATTTACAGTTTCTGTAGTTTCTTCAACTTCAACAATTGACGATTTTTGAACCTGTTTTGGAGCCTCTCTGTATACAAAATCTGAGACTGTATCACCACTTTCATTATATTGAGTTTCCACTTTATTCAGTTCTCCATCATTGAGGAATTTATTGAATTTTTTTATCACCTTTTTTTGCGACTTAGATAATTGGAAGTTTAAAGCATCACATCTATAAATAAATTTTCATTATTGTTTTATCAATGATTCACTAAAAATATTACTTAATTGTGTACATAGGACAACAGACTTGGTCCATTATGGGCTTATAACAGTAATGCCCAGATCGCCTCCAGCCTCTGTCGATCAAGTTTTGGTAGTCTTCAGGTGTTAAGTACTTTGCCCACATATCTTGAAAAATATATGAATTGTTGAAAATTAGAAAATAAAGAATTTTATTACCGTGATTTATATTTCCTTTTTTATTTTTGCAATAGCCACACATGTGTTTTTCAAGGCTTGAATACCAATAAACAATACTGTGTTCACTCATTTTGAGGTTATGTATAATGAAGATTTGCTTTCATTAAGAGACTGATTCTTTAAATGCACAACTTATGCTTATAATTTCCCCATAATCCTTTTTTGGCAATAATGACGTAATCGTGCGCATTAACTTAAAAAACTGTCAATTTGACAATCGAAATAACCTCTTTTTCGTTCGAGGTAAAATACCTACTTTCGTTAGTCAAGTAGTTCTATTGTTTTAATTGTTTTTTTTTTTAATAGTAGAAAACAGTACTTTGACCTATGTTGTTGGCTTTCACTCTCAGGTTATTAGTTTACTTCTATACGGGTGATTATAATGACTGTTAAATTATATTTCGACTTTTTATCGCAGCCTTCACGGGCTTTATATATTTTTTTCAAAATTAATAAAGTCCCTTTCGAAGAATGTCAAGTGGCGTTGCGTAAAGGTAATCACAACAAAAAAAAAAGGTAAAATTAATCAGAAGAATTTAAGGTGAACATTTGACCGACGAATTCAAACTTAAATATAATCGTTTCCAAAAAGTGCCTTTTATTCATGACGATAACTTCAAGCTAAGTGAAAGGTAATAACATAAACAATAAATGCAGAGTATTTTATTAAGAATTTAACAAATTTTTCGATGCAACGAACTTTACACTTTCGGTTTTTACACCAGATGTAATGTTGGTTGCATAAAATTGTCTAGGCTCATTCTTCATAATAGATGAAACATTAATAATTTTTTCAGTATTGCAATCGTGCGCTACATTTCAAAAAAATTCAACATAGACAATCATTGGTATTACCAAGATTTAAAGCCTCAAGCGCGAATCGACGAATATTTAGAATGGCAACACAACAATACAAGAGCTTTTTGCGCTATGTATTTCCAGAAAAAATGGTTAATTCCAATTTTAACAGGAAAAGCACCTTCTGCTGAGTCCATTCAAAAAATTGAAGATAGTATGATCAGTTGTCTGGATACTATTGAAAACATTTGGTTAGCTGAAACACCGTTTTTGTGCGGAAATGAAATTTCAGTCGCTGATATTTTCGCAGCTTGTGAAATTGAGCAACCGAGACTTGCTGGATTCCAACCGACTGAAGGTAGACCTATTTTAAGTAAATGGCTTGAAAGAGTGCGACAAGAATGTAGCCCGCATTATCAAGACGCGCATAAAATTTTGAATAAGATGGTGCAAGGCGGCAAGGCTAAGTTGTAAAGGAGCAAATATTTTATAAAATCATTTTTAAGTGTTTTTATTTGGATCCATATGTTATATTTGAATGAAGATTTTTGTGTGGTCAAAAAAAAAATGAATGGATAAATAAACTGTTTTATTGGTTTTATCTTCAGATACAATTATTTTTTTTAAGCTTTTTAATAATAGTTTTGGAATACCTCGCCCATAATAGTTCTACAAGAAACACTACAAAGCTTGCTCCCAGTCCGAATAAAAATAAAACAAACGGCAAAGCCATACTACCAATATTATTATAATATTCTCTTTGTTTTGTAATTCTCAATTTGGTTAAAGTTTTCGTTTGTTGAATATTTTCTATATATTGGTAATCATGAGAAACTATTCCATTTGCTTGTAACAGCATCAACAGCCTGTCAAATTGTTCGAAAATTGGGAAACCTTTCGCAAAAATCATATGAATAGACATCAGAAAAATTTCATCTTTTAAAACGTGGATCAATTTCCGTCCGTATTCATCCATGAATTCAGGCAATCTGAAGTTAATGTATCTCCCAAAAGCAACACTAGCACTGTCTCTTTCGTATGCAGTCTCATGAAGACATCTAAGATCGTCGTCACATCTGACATAATGTTCAAAAATATATTTATCAATAAGAGAATCTTCACTGTCGTAAAGACTTCCAAAAACTTCCGGTAATGATAATTTCAAACCGGAATCTATAATATCTTCAACTGAATCTATATCTTCGGCGTAATCCACGCCACTCAAAAGATTCAACATTTGACTTTTAAAAGCTGTGGATATAACCAAACAATAAAAAATCCAAGTGAATAAGAATCTTCGAATTATGAATACATTCTTCACTCGTCCAGCTTCTTCGATTAATATACCAAATAAATACAAAACTATTTCTACTGATGTTATTCTCTTTGAAAATTTCAAATACGAAATATAGAATATGCTAAAAAGTATAAAAGAAAAAATAAATGCTATCCAAGTGTTAACAGTAAAAGCTAAAAACACTCTTTCCCATTGTTGTAAGACTCTAGCTTTGGGAACTATCCAATAAAAGCTGTCTTGCATATAAGAGTAAGTCACATCAAACTGAAAATGCTCCAATTGTCGCAAATAGAAGGCACCAACAGTCAAATCAAATTCATGATTAACTAAACCACCATAAGCTTGCTCAAAAGTTTCTGGAAATCTAGGGTTGTACCAACTACCATTAGAGAAGTAATATTCAGTTTTAAAACGAAGGCATTTTTTGATAGTTTCGATTAAAAAAACTTCAATACCTTGTACAGGAGAATTAGGTTCAAAAACATAAGGCTCATAGGGTTTGTAGCCTATTCTAATAACTGAATTATCCCAAGTTTTGGGCATTTTCCTATTGAGTACATTCAATAAATTTTGATAATTTTCTAAACACTTTCCTAAAAAAATGAACTCTGTGCTTGGTTTCCTCACATTTTTCGACTTGTAATAAGGTTGGTAGGTGTACAAAATTTGGCTTTTTTCTTCTAAGACTAATAAAGAAACAATGTAGAATTTTGAAGCCGTTTTGAAAATTTCTTCATTAATGGTGTTTTTCCAAACTAAAATAAATTTAGCTCGTGGATTGAAAATGAGGAATTTATTCAAAAATTCCAAAACTGTCATAAAGTCTACGTTGGCTTCTAAAATATAAATATCAACAAGCGAAAACTGTCGCAAAGTTAACTTATTGAGGACTTTTAAATTCACTGATGGATAATTCAAAGGAAATGTAACATCCAAAGTTATAATAAAGTCGTTTTGGTCAAAAATTGTCGAAAGGATTTTATCTAAACATAACTGGGTTGAATTTTCAAAGGAAGGGACTTTTGGATAGGGTCTACCAACTGATAAAAAAATTAGTAGAAGTGAGAACAAAACGTACATTTTGGGAAAGTAAAACGTTGTGAAGGATAAAAATAGTGTAACTAATTTAACAACGATTTGCTTTTAAGAATTTAAGTAACGAATTATGTTTAATTGTCTTTGACGTCACAATGTGATTAAAAACAAAAAATAATAAAGTTATGACGAGAAATTGATTGATTAATAGTGCAAAAGTTAGGCAACCAATAATTCTATATAATAAAATCCTTGAAATTGTAAATATTCCCATAAGAGAAGAGATAGGCGTTCCATGGCGTGATAAGAAGACACCTGCTAAAACATCTGCAGTTGGTAATTTGATTTAAGGCCCAATGTTGTAAAGGATAATTCATGAAAAGCGATTAATAAATTATTCGATAAAATGTCAGTAAGAGATTGAAATATTATATAAATAAAAAATGTAAAGATGTTAGGTTGTTAGTGTGAAAGGTGGTTTCAATAGCTTTTAAAATGTAAGTACAATCATTTATATTTTTCTGTGGAAAGATTTGTAATAGAGTTAAGTAGAATAGCAACAGGCTAGACTTCGATATTGAGTAAGCCAGAATTGTGATTAATTTATTTATTTTTGTTATTTTTTTTCAGATGTAGCTTTTTTTATTAAATTCATGTTTTTTTCTTTTTTCGAAATAAAGTCATTATTATTATTATTATTATTATTATTAAGTTCACCGATACTTAAAAATGATTATATTTGCAAAGAACAAAGAACTTAGCTATTACAATTATTCCCAAATTGCTTGATTCATTTTGATGTTAAATTAGGATTTTAGTTTTTTTTATATTTATTGAGCACATAGTCAAGGTTCTAAATTTATTATTGTTTTCATGTGAATTTTTAAGCTATTCAAATTTTTCTTGTTTTTACATTAAGCTATTTTATTTTATTTTGTTATTAAATGTTATTGTTCAGTTTGGATGATGGGTATTATTGATTGCATCCTTTCTCAACTTTTCCTGTTCGCTACTTATTGGAAGCGGGAACTTATTGCATCTCTCAGGGTTAAGCTGTTATCTTTTAAAATCTTAATGTTGGTGGTCGTCGATTCGGTTTGATAAAGAGTTAGTTGAAAATCACGCACGGCTATCGTAAAGTATTTGAAATTAAAGTGTAGTGATGATTGGTTCAACCTTTCTATTTTGATTGTGCTGATGACTGAATTTGTGAGGAACGGTCTACTGAAAGGTGCAGATTTCTTACATCTAAACTATGCTGATCTTCAACGGTAATTATTAACAGAAAAGCTTAAATCATGAACTTTGTTTCAGTTTCAATTCAAATAATACTAAAAAATAAAGCACAATAATAATATGAAAATTTATAACGATTGCCATTTTATATTTTTTGAACTTAATTAAAATTTTAGATAACTCTATACTGACTACCATTGAGTTGTTAAAACATGTTGGATATGGATCTAAAGAGACTGTAAATTTGACACCTTATTTAATCAATTCACGTAGATTTAATTTAATAATCTTTTTTCTTAGTCAGATTCAGTCCTAATTAACAATCAAGTTGAATCATGTCACGATCTTTTATTCTACAGTCAAGATTACAAAACAGAGATGAATACCGACTTGATTCTATTAACACAAAAAAGAGAATAAAAATATTGTGTCTTCAAGAATCCCATACCAGAAAATTGTGAGCTAGATAAAAGTTTTTTCCTACTGACATACAGGTGGCGCCAAGTCTCTAAATTAAAACATTTTTTAAGAACAAATATTGATGTACAAAAACATTTGTGAAAGAAAAAAATTTCTGACATTCATTGTTCTGGAAATGCTGAAGTTTGGCAAAAAAATTATAGACCTCACAAAAAGGATGAGTAAACAGTTTAACATTTCTTTTTTGTTAAGAATGCTAACGGTGACGCTGAAAATTTCTTTTACAGTGTGACCTAAAGAAATGGAAATTTATCTTAACGACAAATCATTTTATGTAGATTACTTCTTGAATAAAAATTTAATTTAACGAAGAAAATAATGTTTGTTTTGCATATAGATTTTTGGAACAACTGGATATTGGCGGATTTCTAGAAAATTTTTTCTTATTATTATTAAATATCTACAACAAATATTATTTCTGGAACTAATGGAAGTGTTTATAAAGGCTTTTGGTTTTGATTGAGCTTAAACAATTTACTCACCGAGAATATAGCTTTAATTCCATGATCATTTTTATTTTTGCTCTTTAAATTTTATCAATAAAACTTGATACATTTTTTTTTCTGAGCAATAGTTAAATTTGAAAAAAGTGTCGGTTGAGCAATTTATTTAGGATATGGTGAAATAACTCGAAAATTTCATCCACTAACAGCATCGCGTGTAGCAAATTAATACTGAAGTCCACATTAAGCCCGATCTAAAATTAATCTTCATTTTGGTTTCCTGCGTTTGTTTACGACGTCGGCCTGGAATAAAAGTCCTTGCCACAGCCGTGGTAAATTCATATTAGATATTTAACAGAGAGAGAACTCAAAGATTCCACCTAAATCCGGACACTGACCATTTGCTCATCATCATCATCCCACATGGCTGAACTTCACAAATGTGGAATTTCAAAGGATAATCTCCTTAACGTAAATTACAACTTACAAAACATTATGTGCTTTAATTAAGTTGTGACTGTGATTTTCAAACCGATGTTGCGTCATCTTCCATTTAATTGAATGAATCGCGCGTGTCATTGTTGTAAGTTCCTTTTCAAGCCATTCAACCATATAGTTTTAGAAGAAACTTTAAAAGCGGTTAAAAACAAACACAAAATTAATATTCCGAAGCAAAGAAACTCTCGGAAATCCGCAAATCAAGATTTTGAAATCGAGTTTTTTGGAAGATCGAGAAAGCGAAAGAAATTTCAACAATCTTGCAATAATAATCATTGAAAGAAGCCTTCAATCTTCTTCTAAAACATCAACAATCATGAGCAATTTCAGCTGTGGTATTCTTTATACATCGTCTTCAGTAAAAGATGAAGAAAGTCGATGTAACAATCCATTGTCGCCGTTTTTTTCGTAATCGGAATTCGAGAGCAACAAAAGAAACCAACCGCACCAATGGTGCCAGAGAACTTGCTGGAACTGTATCGAAAATTAAGAATTTCGTTTGAGTATAAAAGCTGTGAGTTTGCACAACAGAGACAGTCTCACGACAGCATCGAAGAGACGTGCACAATGTGGTTTCAGGTAGTTAACACTTTATCATCTTTTCTTGGCTTTTTAAAACTTGCGGTTTAGTTTTCAGCGATAGCGTTGTTTTGCGCCGCCTCGTACGTATGTGGGGCGGATGTTAAGGACAAGCGACAAGTTGGAAGCATCACATTGCAAAAGGACGATCATCAAGTCGCCGAGACAGGATTTGGCGGGCCTGCTGCTGTACACGCCGGAAGCAAATATTTTCAGTAAGTTTGAATAAATTCATAATAAATGTAGAGTTTTTCGTAAATCTATGGACTGTATTAGGGATATGTATATGGCACAACATTCTCCTCATGAAATTGAATTCGGTCATGTGTGTGAAACACCAGACGACTGGGAGCAGAGATTCGAAAAAATCAATTTTGAGGAGATGAAGCATCAAGGAAAGGTGCTAATTTATTTTTTTCTTCTGACACTTAAAACTGTTTCAATGACTCTCTTCATGCTTTAATTTCTTGTTAATTGAATTTCTGGTCAAGGAATAGTTTTTTCTTTTTAATTATTTTTTCGGGAGGTTTTAGACGACTAGTTCTGCTTTGCAATTCAATTTTCTTTATTGTGATTTTTTTTCTAATCACTTTTCAAATTGGACTTTCTTTAATTAGTAACTGTTTTTTGATTTTACTTAATAATTTGCCAAAATTTTAATTTCTCTATTTCTTTTATATTAACTCCTAACAGATCTTTGCTTTTTTATTAACTCTTTATTAAGGTTTTTCAGTCTTTCCAAATGTTGTCTTAGATGTGTTCTACTTTCTTCTTTGTCTCCTGATTTGCTTTTAACGTAATATTTTTTTCTGTTTTTACTAAATATTGAAAAAAAAAAGATCAAACTCTAGTTTACTCCTCTCTTAAATAAACCTGTTGATCACAAAAAAATTGGAAACGAATATACTCATTTCTTTTTGAAACTCATAGTTTTTACAATTTTTTCTCATTTTGATTTTTATTTCTGAGCTTTTATTCATGAAAATTATACTGTACCTACAGCACTTTCGTAAGTTAACTTTGTTCTTTTCATCTTTCATCTATTTATGCACAAAATGCAAACTTTTGCATCCGTTCTTTTATAACTTTTATGGTGCTTCAGCAATCAAGTCGTCGTTTTTTTTCTGTTTTTTTTTTAAGATCAGTTTAACACATATTTTTTTTCGGAATCTTTTTTAAAAAATATTTGCGAAACTTGTCTATTATCCCATCTTGTCTTCGAAGTTATCACCTGTCCTACATTTGCTGCTTTTTTAATCCAGAACTAACTTTCTTCTTTCTTCTTTGACTAACAGATATGCCCATGTTCCTGCCAAAGACCACTATGAACACGGCCACAAAAGAGGCAACGAACACCACTTTATCGAACGTCATGAGAAAGCTCATCCTCATGCCGGTGAATTCAAAACAAAAGTATCAAAATATTTTATATTTTAATCTTTTTTTTTTGTTTAACAATTCGTTCGGTAATTGTAGGTCAGATGGGGAGACAAACACGGAGGATATGGTGAACACTATTGGGATTACAACCATGGCGGTCATGGTCATGATGGTGAAGAATCCCAACAAAAAGAAGAATATGTAGCTTATGAAGAATCTCAACAGCAACCAAGCTATCTGACAGCAAGAGGAAAACGTCAACCAAATTTAGACGGAGATGTTGAATTTATCAATGATAAAGCCCGTCAGCTTGTTTTGAGTGGTGTAACAGGCAAACATGGCGGCAATTACAAAAGTGAAAAAGATTATGAAAGAGGAAAAAGAGAACATAAAAATTTAAATGGTGAAGATTTGGTATTTGATAAAACTTTAGGATTGATTGTCGATCAAAAGACAGGGATTAAATATGAATTAAAACCTGTAGTTGAATATTGAACTGATTGTTTAAATTTTTTATATTGTTAACTAGTTCTTAATAAATTTTATTACTGAAATACTGATGTTCATTCAGGCGGAAATTGCTCTAGATATTCACAAATAGAGTTCGATGACCAAACCACAAACGTGAAAAAAAATTGCTTTGTTCTTTTTCTTGACATTAAACGCCTACAGTGTTCTGTTCAAGTTTGTTTATATTTTGTAAACAAAACGGTTGAAATACAAAGAGCTTTCAAGCATCAAAGCTTACATTACCGGAAGCTAATTTCTATCTACTCAAAATAGTTGTCATAGAAATAGAAAAAATAACAGAACAGTTATAGTATATCTATATAGTGATATTTGGCTTTGATTTAACATCAGCCAACTTTGCGTATTATAAATTTCTAATCTAGAAATGGTAACCAAGGCAACTACAATCTTTTCTTTGTATACACCTCTATTTGTAAAAAAAAACATCGATTCAACTCCAACCAATCATATAAGAAAGTTCAGTAATGGCGCCATAATCGAATAAAGCACTGACGATAATTAAACGTGCAGCGCCCACTATGCCATTAACGACGAAAATGTGTAAAGTATTGTGTTATTGGACCATGACCAACTCGGATTTATGCTCTCTGTCGATAATAACGATGATGTTTGTTGCTATAGCAACCAGGTGGTTGCATGTTGGAAATGCGAGTGATATGATTAAGCCTTCAGAGCCTATTGTAACGCTAATGCAGTATAAAGGGCCACTTGGATAGAATTATGGAGATTAATCGATTCGTTAACGGTGGGAAAAATTATTCACAATTTAGAATACTTAGATTTGAAAAACGCCATTCTGTGTATTTTTGAGTGACACTAAACTAACGGCAAAGCAGCCTTTTATCACCATTTGATTAAATAAACTGTAACGCGTTTCATTTGTTTGGTCTCGAATGAAAATAAACAAAAGGAAACGAGTTACAACTTTGATTAATTCTTTGCAAATTAATAGTTTTTTTTTTAGTTAATTTCCAGAAAAAATATATTTTAGCAAATGCCTATAGCGATTTATTTGAATCAGCTAGTTTCTAATGTAAATATTTATTGGATTCGATGATTCTTGTTAGAATTCTGGAAAGTATTTTCGTTTGGATAAACACAGAAATGTGTAGATTTGTAGTTAAAAGTAAAATTTTGAAAAGTGGTAGTAGTTTTGCATATTATTTTTAGTTTTTAACGTTTGGGGTTATTTTTAAAGTATTGACGTAATACTGGAGGCAGTGGACGACAATGTTGATTATAAATCAGCCATGTAAATGAAGATATTTATGAATGGCTGTAATTTTATATTAAATCTGTTTACTAAAAAGTCGATTAAACAAATTTTCGAGAATTTTTTCTAAGAATTTCGAATTTTTGAGACAATGCTATTAGAATCGTTCTTCCTTTGCTCCTCAGAGTGATACAATTATAATCTTCAAATTTCTGTCTCAACTAAATTTCCATTCCACTTAATTCTCTCCATTTCCCAACCGCTGTAATGTTTGAATTTCACTTTTAAAATTCTGGAAATCTCTTTTCAAGCTCACACAAACGCAATTCTCAACTTTCCAATTGAATTTTCCTCAACTTATTGTTGACCTTTATATATCCTGTTTGCCTTTTTTCCAAAGAAAATTTTACAATTCTTTTGCATTTTTCTTCAAATCAACCTCTTTGGTTTTACATAATTATTCCTTAAAGTGGAAATTACATTGGCTCTCAATTTGTAATTTTAATCGTTTGTCAGTAGAGAACCTGAAGTAATTTTTTTGCAATCGGTCCACCGCAGTCTCAAAAGTTAAGGTGATTAGTGAAAAAAACGGCGGCGTAACGACCGCCAACGTGTGCACAAGTCTGCAGCATCCAGCATCCAGCAATTCAGTCGTCGGCCGAGAGGCGGTCAAGTAAGGCGTCGCGACGCTTGCTTCAAACCACGCACGTCTTGAAGTTTTGCGTGTATGGGTATAGTGAGTTGAGACTTATAAGAAGCATTTTTGACAGTTTTCTGCAACCAAAACTAAGGTAGGTTGTTAAAATGTACTGTTTTTTGTCTACTTTTAGATGATTTTAAATATTTATACATTGTTGAATAGTTATTTATTAGCACAGTCTAAAATTAATACATCTACTTTTATAAAACTTTTAGTTGGTGGATGTGAAAACGCAATCATAAAATTTTTACACTCAATTTTCTCCGTAACCAACTTCTTTGAAACTTTTTTCTTATTTTGGATTTGTCGATAGATTTTTAGCGTTTTCTAAGCAAAAAATTTAGTTATTTGAGAAATTGTTGCTCTTTCTGGTTGAAATTATAGAACCCGATGAGCTTTGACAAGGGTCTGAAAAAGGAAACGACAGAAAAGCGATGATTGAAATATTATTGATGCAAAAATAGAATAGGAAATTTGAATCATCCACAAAAAATGGAACAAACAAATAAATGTTTGGGTATCTATTAAAAAAGTTATTAAAAATTCCATTAAAAAGCTCTTCAATTCAGTTCAATTAATCATAATTTCCATACATTTTCAGTATGATGAAGTTATTTATTTTATGCCTCCAATCCACGCTTTAATTAGTTTCATTTCTTGATAAAAATTATTACAGAAAATTGATGAACATTCAAATCTATATCAAAATATAATAGACTTTGGGAGTAAATATTTTTCTAAAGTACAACCCGTTGAAAGCTCGAAAATAAAAGAAAAGCGAAAAGAATGTATTCATAAACTTTAACAACTTAGTTCGGATTTTCCTTTTTCTTATTTGTGAATATTTATTTTGTAGAGTCTCTAGTCAATCTTAGCGACCTCTATCCCAAGATCCAATCGGTGTTTCGATCGTTAGCTAGTTGAACTAGCCGCAAGCTACATCAAATTAGCTCACTTGTTGCGTTCTGAAAAGCATCTAATATAATAAGTGGCAAGACCTGAAGCAAACGACAAACAAAGATGAATTTAATCAGAAAATTCAATAGAGTCATACAATCCAACTTGCATTCGCTCTAATTGTGTCTGAATTAAAGATTCGCGAAAACAAACACCTCAATAAATTTTCTTCTTGACCTAAATTAAATCAAATTTTTCTAAGTGTGAAAACAAAAGTCCATTTTCTTTCAACAGACGACAGTTATTCAATTCGATATTACATTCTTCTGGAGTGAATCCGGAATCTCGAATAGACTGGAGCTTTTATTGTTACGCGGTTTGAATGCGTGTGTCTGTATGCGCTATTTTTGGGACCGGAACACATAAACACTTTTAATATTCAGGGAGGGTGTTACACGTATATTTTCAGTTTTCGTGTTGAAATTACAGTTTTTCGGTATTTTTAAAAACAAGAATTTACATGCAAGCGATGTATCGGAACAAATGAAAAAATTTATCATTTTGACGACTAATAACTAGAGGGATGACTACGTATTTTTTGCAAAGAAATAAAGTTATTAACAGAGTTTTTCATAACAAAACAAAATGACAAAATGAACGGTCACATTTGCTAATTTATATTTGACAAGCGACAAAATTTGTGGATAATGTGACGATGACGTTCTGAATGAATATGTTATAAGCGACATTGGCGGCTTTAATTTTATACAAAAATATTTAACACAGATTGTTAACTCAATATTATACAAAGAGCCTATGAGATGAAATTGAAGTTTTTATATCTATAGATTATTTTGTAATAAGTGCGTGAAGTTCAATCAGTGGAAAAATATTTCACACTATTTTTTTGCATTGTTTTCTGAGTTGAGAATGATGAATTTGACGTTTTGATTCTTCCGAAAATTAATTGCCAAGTTATTATTTCTTTATCTATACCTAAGAAAATATTTGTTTTTATTGCTTTAGTGCGTGAAATATAGGGTGATTCATATAAGTGGTTCCTTAGAAGTTTATGAAGATATAATTAAAAATACGATTTAAAATTTTGGTCATGTATAAGGTAGATCAGAAACTCTATTTCTGAAGTATTTTCAGCTTGTTTCCATTTCTGCTTATACGAGAAGTAAATGCTAAATGGGTCATTTGCGCCAAACAAACAAATTTGAGCATATTTGTAAACCAGGTATTAGCTGTCATACACAATGGAAAAACGTCTCAAAATAATGTGTTACAGAATTTTTGTCAAATATTGGCTTCAAAACTAAGGCGAAACTAATTTTTGCAAACAGAACTCATTTTTTTTAAGTCACCAGTAAAATTTTAGTCAAATTTTAGCAAGACTTTCTCAGTACAACTACTCTTCTATTTCACAATTTTGATTATTATAGGAGGCTCATCATTATAAAAACAGAAAAATTGTCAAGATTTTTATCCCACTACATGTTTTGCTAGTTTATTTTCTGTGATGTCAAATAGTAATTTTCGAACCTAGTGTGCGAGGACATTGTTCGCGCAAAAACGCAAAGTTGAAGCACGAGCGAAGCTTCATATGCGCGAATGCGCCGAATACGTCTTCGCACATCGTGGGTTTAAATAATATTTTTTGAAAGGAACTTTTATTTCTGTTTTATTAAAAAAATTGCGTTGCGTCATTAGTAAACACTTACGAAAAATCTGAAAATATCAAGTCAGTCAAAAGTTTTTCATTTGACAGTTGTCAAAGACGGTTTTTAAATACGGATTTCCTTTTATTCCTTCAGTATTTGCGACACTTGAATTGGTAAAATGGCAATTTGTAAACCAGATTTCACTATTATTAAGTCATATTATTGCTGGAATGGTCAGAAAGGCCAGTGTTTTTCGCAAAAATTTGCACACTCATGTGCAATTCGCAGTTGACTGTTGCGTTTGCGAAATGTCATTTTGAAGGTAGTGAGTTCAAAAGTTAGTATTTTAAACACGTTCCATAGGTCAAAAACTATGACACGAATCGAAATTTACAAAACGAGTAGCAAAACACGAGTTTTGTAAAACACGAGTGCCAAAATTGGCTTATTAAATAAGTTTTTTTTGAAATTTTTCTGCTTTGCACTTTTTTAGCCTTTTTGAAGTGAAAAAAGCAAATTCAATATTTATTAGTTGGTTGTGTTAGTAATGGTTTGTAGATTTATACAGCTTCTAATACATTTTAATGATTAACCAGCAGAATTATTGGCATTAACATTTGATGATTTCAAATAATCAAGTTGTCCAATCGTTCTTTTGATAAGCAAATTTTTCTTTTGATACGCAATGTAGTTCTTAAAGGTGTAAAACAGAGAAATGATTTTTTTAATTTTAGAGACAGTCAAATGTCAATAGCTTTAAAAAACGCAATTACTTCAAAAACAGTTAGGATTAGCAGTAACATGATAAGAAGAAAATGTATTTAGAATTTTAAGAGTAATCTTAAAATGCCATAAAATATATGGTGCCCCATTTAAATGAACAAAGTTAGTGTCTACTTTTGATCTATTTTATATATAACTAAATTTTTAAATCTTAATTCTGATATTATCTCCATAAACTTCCAATAAACTATTTATGTGAATCACCCTGTATATCAGAAAACAGAAAACTCTTGATTTGTTGCTTCAATATTACATGTAGATTAGTTTCCCTCTACAAGAAAGCTAATATTTTTCATACCAAATGACAAACTCTTTCCACTGTCTCTTAGTAACAATCAGATTACTCAAATCTTTTCAATTTCCCTCTAGAATAGCGTAAACATATGATTTGATGGCAATCCAAGATCTTCAAGTCTAGAGGTCAGCTATAAGTGGAGTTGGCCTCAATGTAAGTAATCTTTAATAATACATTGTATCCATTTGCAAGAGCTAAAAGCAATACGCTAAAGTTTTATGTGGCTATATTAACAATTTTGAAAATTTTGATATTTCTGTCAGATCGCCAAAAAACAGATTTTCTTGAAATGATTTAGATGAATTCAATTATTTGATGAATTCAACACTTGATATCAAACGGATATTGAAGATTTTACTGAAAAACATGTTGATTTTTTTAAATGAATTTTGCTTAACTATTGACATAAAAACAGAAAAAATACATAGTATACAGCCAATGAATAAAAATTATTACTGGACTATAAAAAACCACTTTGTTCGTTTTATAGACACCTGGGAAATAAAACAATAGCTAGCAAAATAAATAATTTACTACCAATTAGATAATTGCTTTTTTTATATATTTGAGTTTTTTCTAATCTAAATTTATCAAATCATAAAAATCTGACAAAATCGTTTGTTTGTGAAATATAAAATAAACTGAAGAAATCTTTGTACAAATAGTTCATGCAGATTAAAACCTCATAAAACTTCCCACTCTTATCGTCATCAACTTAGTAAATGTTCCAATAAAAAAATTGTAAATAATTTTACGATTCTCGCATATGAATTCAAACAGTCAGTCATAAAATAGTCGAAACCTACACTAAAGTACTAAATCCTTACTTTTTCGATTATCATAACGGAAATTAATCGAAATTTATGACGAGTAAAACGAGGTCTAGTTACATATGTGTATGTTTATGTCAATGTCTTTCTCTTATTCTACATCACGTGTATATTAAGCAACAAGTTCATTGGTTGGAAGTTAACCGAACATGTCTCAACGCCGACTTTGGGGAAATTACTCAACCGAAATTATTCATGTAAGACATCGATCGATAGTTCATTTGTTTTCGTTTAAGTGGATTGGAAATGCGGTAAATTTAAGGAACAATTGAATGACATTTTAAAGATTTTTTTTGGAGAATTTCACAGTGTAATGAAGTAATTGAATTTTAACTTGCTAATTCTAATTTGAAAGGGTCTTAACAAATTTAATTATAAAGTCTGGAGTGGCTCGGCAAAGAGTGCAATTAAAAGTGATCTATACAGGAGGACCAGAATAATTAAAAAAAGTGAAATTTTTTAAACACTTTTCGATGATTTGAACGCCCTAGATTCATTTTTAATGTTACATTAGATTTGCCAACTCTGGGCTACTTGAGTTTGGTCTTAAAGCTGCTATATGTTAGGTAGCTTTGGAGTTTTGGAAATAGTCTTTAAAAGGTGATATGTGCTTGTGTTGATGTAATGCGTTATTTTGCTGAATTGATGGATAAATTTGGATAAAGAAAATTCAGGAACTTATAGCTTTCAACTATCAGATCTCCTAAACAAGATTAGTTTTGTTTTCTAAACTACAACTTGCCAACTTCCAAATTTAACAGAGTGTCAAAAATATATGAAGCCAATCTACAAATCCTTGAATTGATATTTTAATCTTCAACTGCAAGTCTTTTGGATTTTGACACCTTAGTTTAAATTTGTCCGTCTTCTAGAAAAGCTAAACTCTTCTTTTCAATATCCACTTACAGAAAGAGTTATGAAAGGTAAACTATTAGAAATGGAGACACGTCTTAATTCAAATGTATAAATTTCAGTGGCGACTCTTGGATGAGGGAGGCTAATAACAAAATCCTCAGCCAAATTCAAACCTAAAAAACATATTCACTCAAAAGAAAATTTTGGTTATTGTATGAATTCTTTAAACTCTTAAGATTCTTTTACGACTTTTATAATTTCTGAAATTTTCTAGATTTTCTGGCTTATACAAACATTAAGATTTTGAAAAAAAATCGCCTCTCAGTTGATATTCCTTAAATTTCTCATTTTTTTAGATTTGTCAAATTTGTTGGAGGTTTCTTAGATTTTATTCTTAAGATTCTGTTGATTTTCTAGTACTTTCTAGATTTTCATAGAATTTCAAAATTTTTACGGACTTTTAAGGTTTTTTTTTAATTTCTCTGATTTCAATATATTTTCAAGTGTATTGAGTGTAAAGTACTCTTTATACTCCTTGGATTCTTCCAAAAATTGTTAGACTAGGAATTTTTCTTAGACTTCAAAAATTTTTTGGATTTTTTAATTTTTTAAATGCTTCAGATCATCTAGATTTATAGATTCCTTAAATTATTAATATTTCTCAGCTTTCCTGAGACGTTTAGATTTTCCAGAACCCTTATTAAATTTTCTCGAAAATCTTGGAATTTACATTTTTTGAGATTTCAAATTATTTTGGACTCTTCTGACATATAAGATTTTTAAATTTATACTTTGTAGTTTTTCTGATTTTTTTTCTATTTTCTCGATTTTGATGTCTTATAGATTTTTCAGTCTCAATTTTTTTTTGAATTATCAAACTTTTGACTCCTTTATAAATTTGCTAGGTTTTCTTTCAGATCCTTTAGATACCAATGAAATATCGTTGAGTTCTACAATCTGTTAAAATTTCTTTCATTTTTTAATTTTTTAATATTCTTTACAATTTTTGGAGCTTCTCAAACTTCTTGATTTTCTATTGGCAACATATGATTTAGAAAATTGAAAAAAATTGTCGTTTCTAGAGAATCGTAGTAATCCTAAAACGGTTTCGATAAATTTGCCATTTTTGGATTTTGAGTAAATTTATTGAGCACTTTTTTGAATATTTTGCTATTTTCTGGTTGAACAAAATGACATTTGGATATTTGCTCTTAAATTCTTATGGCATTTCTTTAGTAGATGCTTTATGCAAATTTTCGTTCTTCTATGCGCATACGATGGGACACTCTGTACAATAACTCTCACTTGAAAATTATTGTAAAATTAAAAACTTCAGTTATAAGATGAAATAATGAGATTTTTAGTTATATTAATTTTTCATTTTTAACGAAGAAGCTCAATCTCTCTTGCTTCCTCTGAGAAGCCACCTTTTCTGATCTTTTCTCAGAAGGATAAGCTTGATGAGTTCTTTTGATATATGAAAAGCAATATAAAGCTTTTCTCATTAACACCTAGTACATATAGTTCTAACATACAAAATAGAAAAAACAGCGTATAATTTGGAAAATTCTGAACGCTTCAAATGTTGTACTCTTATTAATTTTCCAAAGGACAAAGTCTACTTAAGTTCTACTAATTTCAAGAATTAATAATGACGACTGTTTTGGTTTAATTAACACGAGAGTGAAGAAATTGAAAATGAGAAAATTACTTCGATGTTTTTAATTTGTGACGTAAGCGCTCTCGGCTATATTTTCCATTATAGAGTATTAAATATACGATGTAATTCTGGATTAAAATTTTATTAAATGTATAAACAGACTCTTCGGTTTTTGTGAATGGAAAGAAGTTTTAATGATCAAATTAACCCTTTCATTCCAGTTAGTTATAAAACCTTAATTGACTACAAAGCGTGAGGAAATAAAACAATTGAGCATCTGAAGTAATTTAACATTTAGAAAGGTGAATAATGCACAGTTGGGAATAATTTATACTCTCCGACATTTAAAAAACACTTTGTATGTAACCGCAACTTTGAAATAATCGTTACTAAATAAAATTAACAAAAAGAATAAACTGAATGTGAAAGTTCAAGTTTTTTAAACTAAAAGCAATTTCCTAGAAAGCGTTCTCTTTGAGAAATGTATAAACTTGATGTCAAAATAAACGCTTTATATTCGATACGCGAGCTTAAAAATGTAGCAAAGCTCATTTAATTTGATTTAGTGTATCTCAAAAGCGCACTATATTGTCAATGTCATTTTATACCAAAATCATATCTTCTTGGTAATTCTGACAAAAAGTCAAAATGTTTCATAAAAAGTACAATCATGTTTGTGCTCTTAATATAAATCTGTATGATAGCTGCTTGCCACCGCTCCCTCCTTCTGCCTCCAAGTTCCAAAAATTTAAACGATTCTTGAAGAAATTAATTCTTGTAACGGAAGTTAATCCTAACAGTGTTATTTTTTTCAAGAATGTTTATGAAATCACTGAACAACGACGCGAACAAGTTATGACTGGATCATGGATTATACATCCTTTCAGTGTTTTCAGGTACTGAAAATAATATAATTTTTTTATTCTAGTACAAAGTTTTTAGATTGATCTATGAAATGTGGATGGCTATTATTTTTTTCATTTGTTTAATTTATATGCCTTTTTATGCTGCTTTCCACGCATTAGTACTAAAAAAATTTGAAATACTACACGATTTTTTGTCAATTGCTTGTTATATTGATATTTTTTTCAATTTTGTGACAGGACAATGTACTGGAGATGGAGAAGTTGTAATGAAACCACATCTAATAGCAAAGTTATGATCAATTTAAAAAACAAAAATTTTTAAAAATTGTTTCAGGATGTATATATTTAGTCCGTATTTTATATCCGATGTATTATCGTCTATTCCTGAAATAAGAATTTTACTTAGCGATAAAATTCTGATCGAATTAGCTGCATACTGTTTGCTTCTGAAGATTATACGAATGAAAACTTTTTTAAAGTATTCAGAACATAGTTTTGCAGTGAGTTTTATAATAAGAAAAATTTTGATTTTTGTTTAGTTTTTTAGTACTGGAAGTCTAACCCCTTTGGTTCTTAAAATTGTGTTCTTTTGCATAATCACTTTTCATTACTTGATTTGTAGTGAAATAATGGTGCAATCTTTAAAAATGTTTATCCAACACCAAAATACTACAGTACATTTTCAAAATAATACTGTAGATTTATCAAATCTTACACATTATTATGTAAACTATGTTTATACTAATGCTGCTTTCATCTTAGGTATTTTATATCTCTTAATTAGATTGATATTTACTTTTTTTAAGGCATAGAAACACATAAAGAATTAACGGATAAATATTTTTATCAAGTCTATATTGGTTGCCTATACCTTTTCGGCAAAGTTGCTCTTGGTTTTTTTACAGTTGTAGTTTTGGACATTATCCATGTCCATTATTCTTTGGAAACCAAGTACAACGAAATGATGAGTCAAATCTATGGTTTCATGTCAGCACACAAATATTCTATTCCAGTTCAAGAAAAAATCAAAAGAATTTATAATTACAGATACGTTGGTAAAAATTATATCAATGTCGGTAAAATTGAATACTACATTTCTGGTATATTTTTGGTACTGTTTTATTTATAAATACAAATTTTATCGATTATAGATAAACTCAAAAAAGAAATTAAATACCATGACTGTCGCAAATTAATAAAAGATTTAACAATTTTCAATCACCTTCCACGAGAAATAATCGAAGATTTTGTATCATATTTAAAAAAAGAATTATTTCTGCCAGGAGATACTATAATTAAAGCTGGAATGAAAGGCACTTGCATGTATTTCATAAGTGCAGGAACAGTAGCTTTACTGTCACCTTCAGGAAAAGAAGTTTAGTATAATCAAAAATGAGTCATTTTCTAAAAAAAAAAAAATTCCAGGTATGTCATTTAGAAGACGGCGATTTTTTTGGTGAATATGGTCTTCTATTTCCACAGTTTACACGAATAGCAACCGTTATTTCGTTAGAAATGTGCGAAGTGTTTATTTTGCAAAGAAAACACTTTTGGAAATGTTTTTCTAACAATGAAGAAGTTTTCAGAGCTTTACAGCAAATAGCAAAAGCAAGATATGACGAAATTAAAAATATTGAAAGTACAGTTTTGTAATTTCGTTCTAATTAAAATTTTGTTTTAAAATCAAGATTGTAAGTTGTTGCTTGGAGATTAAAATTGAAAACATCAAGATTTAGAAAAATGTTTGATAAAAAAACTCATGTTTGCACTATTGCTGCAGTTTCTTCCAATAGTTTTCTTCCAAAACTTCCTCCAGATGCATCAAAAGTGCAAAAGTTTAAACGTTTTTTGAAAAAGTTGATACTCGTGAGTGAATATAATCCTTTCAGTATTCAGTTTTATCGAAGTCCTCCGAAAATTGATGAAGCAAAAATTGCACAAGTTCGAACTGAGTCTTGGGTTATACATCCGGGGAGTATTTTCAGGTATTGCTCTAATGAAAAAATTGAAAATTCTTCAAGTTTTGAGTTGTAGACTTTATTATGAGATGTGGATGGCTGTTGTATTTCTTGTATGTTTAGTTTATATGCCTCTGTATGCTTCTTTTTTTCTCCTATTTGAACGTGGATTTCCAGTTTTGCATTATATTCTTAGTTTAGCTTGTTATGTGGACGTTTTTATCAATTTTATGACAGGATGTTGTGTGTCAAAAGAAGTGATTTCAATGAAACCAAAAGAAATAGCAAAGTTAATCAAACTTACTTTAAATACATTCTAAAAAATAATTATAACTTTTAGGAAATATATTATAGGACCTTATTTTTTCTGTGATGTTATTTCATCAATCCCAAACATAAGAAGTTATGGAGAAAGTTCACAATTTTTAAATTATATTTCTTTCTTAGCAGCATTGAAAATTGTTAGATTCACAACATTTTTGACCTATTTGGATCGAACTGCTAGAGTAAATAATTCCAAAATTAGGAAACTTGAAATTTTGTTTAGTATTTTAAAGTTAAAGAAGTTGTATACCAATCTATGAAGATTTTCTTGATGATATTGATGGTTTTTCATTACTTTGATTGTTTAATTTTTTTGTTTACAAGATTTTTCAATACTTGGAAGGGAGAAAGTTTAGAACAAATAGCAAGACATGTGTCAAAACAATACAATGACAAAAATGAAGTTTTCAGTCATTTATATCTGCAGTTGTTGATTAGAGGTGCTTCATTATTTTTAGGTAAATTCAATCATCAACTTACAAATATATTCTATTCATTTTGTTATTTAAGGTATCCAACATTGGCCAAAACGAGAAATGGATAATGTTAATCGTCTTATAGAGATATTGCTTTACATTGTCGGCAAAATTGTTCTGAGCATTTGCATCGGTTGTAAATTCCTTCCACAAAAATATTCCTGACGTTTCAATTTTAGCTTATTTTTTAAATTTACTCCAAGTTCCTGGAATATTGGAAGTAAAATATCAAGCAATGATGAATCAGGTTGAGAGTTTCCTGTCAACAAAAAAAATTCCAATTCACTTACGTGAAAGAGTCAAGAAAATGTATTCTTATAAATATCATAAAAAATACATCAATGAGACAAAAGTCGAAAAATACATTTCTGGTAGAATAATTTTCAAATAAATAAAAACTGAAAAAATTGTTTTAGAGAAACTACGAAAAGAAATTCGTTTCGACGAATGCAGACAATTGATAAAAAATGTGAAAATGTTCGAAACTTTACCTCAAGAAATCGCCGAAGATATCCTTTCGTGCCTTCACAAAGAGATTTTCTTAGCTGGCGATGTGATTCTAAAATCGGGATCGGCTGGTGATTGTATGTATTTCTTAGCTTCAGGAACGACAGCAGTGTTAAGTCCTTCCGGAAAAGAGGTAGTTAAAATTTTTTTCAAAAGCTTTTCATAAAAACGAGCTTTTTAGATTTGCCACTTATCCGATGGTGATTATTTCGGTGAAATGAGTCTTTTATTTCCAAAATTGAAAAGAACAGCCACAGTTGTAGCTTTAGAAATCTGCGAGCTATATAAGTTAGAACGTAAATTTTTCAAACGTTGTCTGCAGCCACAGTTTGAAATGTACAAAATGATGCAACGACAAGCTAAAGAACGTATCTCGGAATTGAAATATGTTGAAAGTAAGAAACGGTCAGAAAGTACAAGTTCTTAGTTTTTTAGTGGAATTAAAATTATCAAATGAATTATTGTGTTGTCTTATCTGCAAATGGCAGGAATATACGACATAGGACAGCTTATATTAATACCATTTTCCGTTTCCGTTCCATCTTGTTCCTATTCGAACTCACATAAATCAATTATTAGTAAGAGCTTTATTCAAAATCCAATCTGTGCAAACGGGAAATTGTTTCCTCTGGAGACTGTAAGAGGATGTAATAGGAGGATTGAGTAGTTAATGTTTTAAAAAATATATAAATGTACCCTTTATTATCGTAATTTTCGTTTCAACTCATCATGAATTGTATAAATAAATAATAGTATGTGCGTTTTCCTTTGTGAATTCTATACATTTCCGGGCCTCCGGCTTTGGAAAGTATCCAGTCTCTTTGTTTATCAAATCCTTTCGGGCTGTACAAAATTTCTAATTCACTTTAAAAATTTATAAGAAAATATAAGTTCTATCATCTGTTCTTGATTGCTGTCGACGTATTTCCCCAAACTCTCTCATCACTGTAATTGGATTAGCAAGTTGTAACTAAATGTTTGATCCTCAATCATCAGTTACAAAATTCTTGTGAAATCGTTTCTCAGTCGCAGCTGTAATTGTTATTTTTGGCACCACCATTCTCAAGTCAACACTAACTATGAGAAAATCCTCTTGAGCTTTGCTGTTTACTTATAACCAAAACTTCCTTTGAATCTCTGTTCTAATTATAACACTAACGTATAAAATATTTATCACATGCCAAAGATGTTTTCTAATCGATTAAACAACATTTTCATACATAATTTATAAGTCTTGGTATAACCATCAACGTCATCAATTTCCTACAAAGCTGATATTAAGAAAAATCGGTGAGATTTCATAACAAATTTTCTTGTTTTTGTTTTGAAGTAAGTGCAACGGTCTCTTTGTAGCATCCATTATTAGTCTCTGTCACGACGATGGGATTATTGCGGGTCTCGACGATATAACAAAGTCTAAGATAGAATGAAAACACGAGATTTTTATGAGAGAACATGCAGGTGAATCTGCATTTGATATATTTTTAGATTTGCTACAAAAGTGTAGTAATTACGTGAGAATAATGTCCATGTTATTATTTTATGGTTTCCTTCCAAATCTCATTATTTACGTGATTTTGTTCAAATTGGCATTTAATGAATACTAGAGATATTTTTAGACGGTGAAATGGAATTGATAGAAAGAGGCTCTATTTTCAGATTCTGATATTCTATCCAGCCTTTTCAATACTCAGACTAATAGACGATGCTCAAAGTTTCAAGACACACCTAAAGCAAGCTGTGGACACTCTTTTGTCTACTCAAACATATAAAGCCTCAATTACAGTTTTGTTAGTACATGTCACTGCTTGACAGACATTTCAGCACATTCTGACAGCATTTTTTTGCAAACAATTTATAGAAAAGCAAGTCAAATTTGATTTTTTATTGAATTTGAGTTGAATTTCTAAGGAACTATAAAATACAGTGTGTCCATATTTTGATGCTCACCATTAATATTAGAAGAGGTAGAGCAATGGGTAAATGGGGAATGTTTTGCAGAATTCAATGCTCAAAATTAATCTCATTTCAAATTCATTCTAATTCTCAGTTTTGAGATATTTTGAAAAAACTAAAATTTGTTAATTTTAATTTTTCTTAGTTACTCGATAACGCTTCCCCTGACGCTTTCCAAACTTTTACATTGTAAAGACACTTTTTTATGACAAGTACATTAGTGCTAACAAGAACCCTCGATTCTCATTTGTTACCGAGTTAGTAACACTATCTTTTGTTTTTCTTATAGAAGCCATATTAGATTTTTAATTAGTTAAATAATTTTTAAAAAAAGCTTCTCAAAAATGTATGACATGTCACTTAAATCTCAATAGCGGAAAATAAATTTAACGCTGATGCAAAAACAGACGATGATAGTGTCAGATGTGACAGTTTGAAAGCCGTTTTGAAAATTACAAATTTCATCAAGGTATGGTTCAGGTCTCGGTTGGTTATTAAAGTGGGATGAAAATAATATGATTCAGTTACGATATTCAAAAATTAGATATTTTTCAACACGGTGCAGTTAAAAACCTAAGAGAACCTTAACCTGAACGTTTAAAAATGTCCTTTTGACAGTCTCTCAATTGACATTAACTTACAATTGAAAACTGTCTTATCAAAAAAGTTTCCTTAAAGTACATTCTCTGATAAAATTTTATGTGTACAGGCTCAAAATTTAAACACTAAATGACCTTGAATGGTGCGTCCATACAACTTGAAACTAAGAATTAGCAATTATGAATTAACAACTAAGAATTTGAACACACAGTTTTGAATGGGAGCGTTCATACAGCTGCTAACTAAGAACTAAGGGGCAAAACAGTTACCAACTTTCTTAATTCTTAGTTGAATCGAACTCTGCGCAAGTCTTAAAATAGATCCGAACTTGAAACTTCGACAGGCTTCAACATGCTTTGACTGTCCACACTAATATTTCCACGTTCAATTAGGATTTTAGGAATACACCCATAAAGCGCAAGCGTAATTTTTAGATTTCTAGTTGATGTATGAACGCTTGCTTTACTTGTTAAAAAGTTTCTAAATTGAATAGGCTTTCAACTTATTGTAATGGTAAGTATAAACTAATTTGTCCTGAAATGTTATCAAGAAATTAATGTCAAGGAAGCCCAATAACTCTCTTTTGAGACAATCTACAAATTATACTGCTAAGTGATAAAATAACGTCAGTATGCCATGTTTCATAGAAATTGGTTAAGTATTTTTCGAGATAAAAAAATAAATGTCTATTTTTGGATCTATCTTCAATGGTCAATAATTTGAAACTAAAAAGTTTTTTTGAAAAAATAAAAAATACTAGTTTTTAAAGGTATTTTTGAAAAAGCTAAACTCTATGGCCTTGCCCAACACACCATTTTTTATCAAATCTATCCCGTTTTTCAAGGTACTCTTGTTTTAAAGTTAAAATTCGGGCAAGTCCTCATAAGCGAAGCAAATTCATCACAACCCGATTTTTTAAAGTAGGTATTTAAATAGGTTAAGTTGATAAAAAATTTCTTTATTATCTCAAAAAATAACAAAGTTGTGGGATTTCAAAGTTCAAAAATTTTCATTTCCCGCGCTTGGCATCTTTTGACTAGTGTGACGTCACTCGGCAGCTGAGATAATGCAAAATTCGATTGTTTTGCACGCTGTATTTGAATAAAACTGACACACTGAGACAATTTATCTGTAGATAATACACTGCTTTTGTTTTTACACACTTTTTTCTTTCTTTTCTTATTATTCAGAAACTAATTAACAATTTTGAATTAATAACAGATGATATGTAGCATGCTTGGAAAAAAGTATTTTTCCCAAAATAGAATAAAATCCAAGTGAAAAATTTCTGCATTTTTGTCCTATTCCTGAGTGTACAATGTAAAGTTCATAAAACCCAACTATTTTAATTAATTAATTTGAATTTGTGGTATATTGCAAATTTTGATTTATTGCTCGGACCTCATGCCTACCAGTTTATAATTAAGGTTTTTACCTGTATAAGTTTTTCTAAACATTTATGCGCTACCTTCTCCGTTCTTCATATTCAAGTGTAACAAGAGCACTGTGACGTCACATTTTGATGGTTTGATTGTTTTGTTTATGAAGGTTCAAATATGTGAATTGAGTCCTAACTAAATTCGACTTATAACAAAATAGAAAAGAGAATTTGAAAAAAAATCCTTTCAAAACTATCAATAAGTATTCCACTATTTTAATGACAAAAATACAGGTCTTTATACCATTACATGCAGAAAACCATAGAAAACTAACTGAAATATTAGTTATTTGGAAGCTAAAATTACAGAAAAAACTATAGATTTTATTGATTCTAATCATTTTAAAATGAAAAGTATAAAAAAGTGGAGATAATTAAAATATCTTACAAAATGCTCCTTTATACCCAATCGCTGCCTTCTCAATGGTATAACCGGTGGACGTCTCATGCCGCGTGATGTCACAGCTATAGAATCGTCTCGATAGGGAGCGTCACATATAAAAAAATTAATATCTCCTGTGTTTATAAAGATATCAAAATAATTTTTTTAGCATTGTTTTCTTTGTCTAAAATACTAAAATATTACTGAGAAAAAGCAGTATTTTAAAAAAATTGGAAACTTCCTCATTATAAAATCTACTTAAGTCGTAATACAAATGAATATCTAATACATATTTCAACAAATATTTATCTTTATTCAATTTAATTAATTACAGCCAAAGGTTCACTGAAATGAAAAATTCACCTTAAAACACTTGTATTATGTACCTTGAATATTAACGTTACTTTATACATACAAAAAAAAGCCAATTCTGTCCATTTCATAATCACCCTGTTTAATTTTCCATAATTCTAAATCAATAATAAATACCGTTTTTCTTTTAAAGTCGTCAACCTTATAAAACATGGTAAAATCTTTGATGAATGTTAATTTTAAAATATATTTTAAAATCGACGGTGTTTTCCTTAGAAGTGGGCAGTGTGTCTGTTCTGTCATTGTGTAAAAATGACACTGGTGGGAGATTTGGAGATTTGGTGTGCATAAATTATTAATAATCAATCACTTTTAAGGATTGAATCAAACGGTGGTAATAATGGTACATAAATAATGATAATAACTAGTACACAAAGTTTTACATCTCTAACCAAACTGCTGATTTTAATCAGTGTTAAATTTATTTGTTGTTAATATCTCTTATAGAAATGGAGATTCATGCAATGTCATACATTTTTGAAAAGCTTTTTCTAAGAACTAAGTAAATAAAAATTTAATATTACCCCCGTAAAAAATAAAAGTTGAGCCTAATAAAGCAAAAACAAATGAAAATCGACGGTTTCCGCTAACACCAAAATATTTGTTTCAAAAAAGTGTCCTAACAATGTAAAAGTTTGAAAGTGGTAGCATAAGGCATTATCGAATTATTGATAATAAATAAAATCGGCAAATTTCAGTTTTTTCAAAAAATCTTAAAACTAAAAAAAAGTTGATTGAATTTAAGATGAGATTCGTCTTGAGCATTGAATTCTGCAAAATATCTCCCATTTAACCGATGCTCTATCTCTTCTAATAACCGAGATCCTAATGGTGAGCACCTAAATTTGTACTGTATAGGGTGTTATATTTAAAATCAAGTAAGCAAAAATTTGTCACTGGCACATCAGATGATCACAGTTTTTGGAATTTTTTTGAATTTGGCGCCTTAGTTTATCAAGAGACAGATTTAACAAAAAAAAAAGGAATTTTACGCCCAAAATTTTCCCATTTTATTTTAGTTAGAAGTGACATTAATAAGAGAAGCGTCTTAGATACCCATTGTCACACTCCCACTCATTCCAATAGTTCATTTTGAAAAAAGATGGATAATCTAAAAAGTGAAATCTAAGAAGACTGAAACTTTTATACTTTTATAATCTTAAAATTCTTGAATAAACAAATAATGTATCAAGGCACTAAGGCGGAGCATCTAATCCCGCCTACTCGTTCAAATTTCATTAAGATTTAGCCTGAAGTAAAATCCACAATTTACCAGAACCGACTTTTCCTCTTATGAAAAAGAAGAAAATAATGAAATAAAATTCAATTAGTACTGCCTTACAGAGCAGTAAATACTAAATTTTTAATTGGCTAGAACATGATCAAAAAAGTGAATTTTAGCATATACGACACTAATTATCCTGAATTTCTTTGATCGTAATTGGGTTAAAATAACTTCCAATTTACAAAATTTGATGATAACGAGTTAATTCGAATGTTGATTCGAAATGCAGAACAGCAGAATAATTGATGTTGTCGTTTGAAACTGAATAATTGTAAATAAAATGCATAAATGAGTTTTGTTTGATTTCAAAGACTTAATCAAAGTTTTCTTTAGCAAAGGAGTAGGTACTTATCAGTAATTAAATCAACAGATTCTCTGCGTTTCAGAAGCAGACATTTAAATATCTAAAGCAAAAATTTTTTATCATTATATGAAAGCTTAATCTTTTATTAAAGTGACACTTTCAAATTTATGAAACATTTTTCACAGCGAACAGTTTCGTTGAAATGAAATTAATGGTAATCAACGATCTCTTGCTTTTATAGGTATTCATAAAAAATTACATTTTTTTCTTTCAGGTTGAAAATGGAGCACTAACCGGAGATTTTCTCTTGAAAATGTGGTTGTTATGGATGGCGAAAATCGCATCATTTTGAACGTTGGCGGTATTCGCTATGAAACATATAAAGCAACTTTGAAAAAAATTCCTGCGACAAGACTAAGCAGATTGACGGAAGCTTTAGCCAATTACGATCCTATCCTCAATGAATATTTCTTCGATAGGCATCCAGGAGTTTTTGCACAAATTCTCAACTACTATAGGTGAAGAAAAACATATTTTGATTTTGTAAAACGGTTTCATATTATTAATTGGATTATTTCGGACAGGAAAACAGAGCCCTCGGTTAATTATAACATGTAATTCCTTCGTAAATTATGAGCGAGAAATGATGGATGATGTTACAGAATAAACAATAGCGAGAATTTCATTAGCAATGTCTAAAACTTACAAAATTTAGTTAAAATAGCTGAGTTGGTCATAGTAAAACAAACAAACCACTTGTTTTTCATTAAAATCGATACTGCACATTCGACGCTATTACTGTTTGCCTATCACTTCAAACATTGCAATACTGGTTGTCTGTTCTATTAAACTCTTGCTTTTAATTAAATAAGTGAATGCAACCACCTCTACACATTTGTAATATAAGTTGTCTGCAACTTTTTTAAAGAACTGGCAAATTGCATTATCCGACGAATGTCTGCGGTCCCTTATTTGAAGAGGAGTTGGAATTTTGGGGTTTAGACTCGAACCAAGTTGAGCCGTGCTGCTGGAGCACGTACAGTGTCCATAGGGATACTCAGGTGAGCACATAAATAATTTGTAGATTTGCATTGGACAGATGTTTAATCTCGCGAGAGGATGAGAATTATACGCACTGCTGGATTTTCAATCAAATCGACTTTGATAATTACATGTTGTTTAATTAACTAAAAAAAAAATTATAATCAAACAGAATTAATAATTTGTACTCTAGAATTATTTAATATAATTACTATTGGGATTAGCAAACAGAAACGCTTTCAGTTTTAATGGTATGAAAAACGATAGCGTTTGTATGAATTTTCATTTAGAAAGCATCAAATCGATGGTTTTATTTTCATGTTATTTTTAGACTTTCATCTCGGATTTGTGCGTTGAATTTATAATTAATTTACAACAAAATAAAGAAAAATTGAAATTTCCATTTGAGATTTTGAGCGAGGTTATTAAATATTCTTTTTGTGTTTCGTCTTTCTAGTGTGAAGTTCTCAAGACTTGTCTATGTTTAAATAAAACTCAAGCTATTTCATAAACTTAATGATAATCAGGCTTGGAGTTATCTGAGCGTACATTTCAATTATGTTTATGAAAATAGAAGCCTCAAGCAACCACCTACCAAATTTTCTCTTTTGTTTAATATATCTGAAGTATCGTTTCAGGCAACTCTCGCTATTTTGGATAAACTTGATATAGACACAGAAAGACCAAGTGATGAAGAAGTTGCAAGAATGTTTGGATATGAAGAAGCTTACTATTCGGGTACTTTAACTTCTTGGCAGAAACTCAAACCGAAGATATGGGCGTTGTTTGATGAACCGTATTCGTCATCCGCGGCTAAGGTACCGCCCATCAACGTGCAACATCGAAATGTGATTGGCTTTTTGTAACAATACTAAGTAGTTAGTAAGGAGAAGGAAGAGTGGCCTGACTTATCTACTAACTAACTAGATTTACCTAAAATTCAATTTACAATTTTTTGGATTTTTTTTTGTAGATTGTGGCTGGAGCGTCAGTGTTTTTTATCTGTGCGTCGGTTCTATCTTTCTGCTTGAAGACTCATCAAGGTCTGCGCGTGGCCTGTGATTTTCAAAAGAAGAATGTTACGGAAGACGAGAATTGTACTGATCCGCATCCCTATTTCCACATCGTAGAACATATTTGCAATGCTTGGTTTACCTTCGAGTTTGCTGTGAGGTTGATTGTAAGTTTTAGTTTTGTTAACACAAAATACTTCTTTTGATTTCTCGCTTCAAAAAAACTTTTCACGTTGCTGTTTAATCATGCGAAAATTGCTCTCAACTATAAGTCGAATCGAACTTCAATCATTTCCTTTTATAACATAAGACACCTCCACTTCGAATCGATTCAAGAATTGGTCGAGTCAATAAACTCTTTAAGTATTTTAGTCGTTGCGAAAGTTTAACTGTCATAAACACTTCACGCTCAAGTTGCAACAGTAAACTTACACAAAGTCCTATTTGTACTTCCAAACCAGATGACGGCATGGCGAGTTGCATACAAAACAAGGAAACAAGAAAAGATTGAGGCAATGCAAAGACAAAAAAGAAGTTGCATTCTATGCGAAAGTATATCTTGTATGATGTTGGAAAAATCCACTTTGTGGAAGTTTCTTTAATAGTTCTGACATTAATTCAATCTGATCTTCTCATTTTCGCCAAGCAATTAGTCAAGTTGGTAATTCCCATTTATGTCAGCAAATAATAATAATAATAATAATAATAATAATCTTTATTGTCCAACGAGGTTATCAGTTACAGGACAAAAATAAATATTGTTACAAAAAATAAGAAATTATAGATGCAGGTATTCTTACACTAAAAATAACGAAAATTAATATAAATTTAAAATGTAATAATACAAATAATAGACTTAATCTAATTTAATCCCATTTATGATTGGCGAGACTGCATATTATGAAGAGTGGTGAACGACGCAAAATGTTAGTTCTAGGTGTTGGGAGCCGGAACATAATTTCATATCTTGAACATATGCGTGGGACATTGAACGGAATCTGAGCCAATAAGTTAGAGCAGTCGATCCTATTGCTGAGTAATTTATCTAAAAAATTGAGACAAATGTGCTCTCTTCTAATGTTAAGTGCAACTATGTTATGTCTTGCAAGCAGCTCGTCTTGGCTGGTGCCCACTTCTGGATAAGTTCCATCCAGTTTAAACGACAAAAATTTTAAAAATCTGCGGTGGATTGAGTCTAGGAGTATAGAGTGAGAGATATAAATTGGAAACCATATTAGACATGCGTATTCAATTTTACTTAAGACAAAAGCATAATAGAGATTTTTTAACAGTGCAACATCAGAAAAATATTTACCCATACGCATAACAAAACCTAACGACTTGAAGGCGGAATTACGAACATTTCCGACATGGATAATGAATGTCATAGCTGAGTCAAAAGTTATACCGAGATCTTTAATGGCATCCTTTTTTTCAAGGGCAAAATTGTTAATAGAATATGAAGATGGAAAAGGAGAACGACATCGAGAGAAAGAAACTGTGCAACATTTACTAATATTTAAATGTAATTTATATTTGTTACACCAGTCTGCAATTTTACTTAAGTTCAGTTGTAACAAGTCGGCATCATTTTGATTTGTGATAGAATTAAATATTTTTAAATCATCCGCATACGCAAGAACAGGACAGGATAAAGACAGTAACAAATCATTAATAAACAGAATAAATAAAAGTGGCCCCAAATTTGATCCTTGAGGGACTCCAGATTTCACACAGTAATTGAAAGAAGAAAAACCATTAAAGGAAACATAGGAAACTCTATTTGATAGGTATGATTGAAGGAGGAGAAGGGAAGAAGAAGAAAAGCCGAAGAAAGTTAACTTATGAAGCAGGATATCATGACTAACTGAATCAAAGGCTTTAGTAAAATCGGTGTATATCACATCTACCTGACGCCCAGAATCCAAGTTGGTTGCAATGTACTGTGTAATAAGCGCGAGATTCGTAACCGTTGAGCGCCCCTTAACGAAGCCATGTTGATCCGGAGAGATGAAATTTTTTACGCTATAATAGATATCCTGATACAAACACTGCTCAAAGACTTTAGCAAAATTAGAAAGTATAGAAATCTGTCGATAGTTACAAATAATAGCATTGTCCCCTTTTTTGAAAACTGGACATACCCTAGCTCGCTTCCATAATTCGGGAAAAGTAGATGTATTAATTGCAAGATTGAATATCCTTGTTAACGGCTGAGCGAAAACATCGCTACAATCACGAACAATAAAAGACGGAATCAGGTCATCACCGGCAGTAAATTTGTTTGAAAGCTTTTTCATAATAGAAACAGTTTGATCCAAAGATATTGAAGAAAACTGGAAATTTAAACCCCAGTTACATGTTTCAGGAAAGAGTAAATTTTCCTCCATGTTTATGAGTGCAGCCGAAGAAAAAAAATGAGCAAAGCCATTAACAATACTTTGAGGATCAGCAAAGTCAGAAGATTTATCTTCAGTAAAAATTCTTCCTGGTATACGAGAACAACCTCTCTTTTGATTTAAAAATTTCCAGATGTCGGAAGAATTGGAATTTATATTTGTTTCCATATGGCTGACATAAGATTGATAAGCAATCGAGATTTGTTTCTTAGTTAGACTACGTAATCGTTTAAATTCGTTATAATAAAACATAATATTTCTATTACTTTGTAGCCATTTTTTCCTAAAGTACCTTTTGGTCTTAAGATTGTATTTAATTTCAGGAGTAAACCATATCGGATAACTAGACTTTTGTCTACGTTTTTTCGGAACATACAAATCAAATAGTTGATAGATAACCGAGTAAAATGACTCAATAGCTTCATTGACATTGGAAAAGTCATTTAGAAAAGACCAGTTGATATCACAAAATGCATTATATAATAAAGGAAAATTAGCTTTGTGAAAGTTATAGACTAAGCTATTGTTACAAGGAAAAGAAGGATAATTTAGGTTTTTTGTTACTTGTAGAGAGATAGATATTGAAGGATGATGGAAATCTTCGAACACTAATGGAAAGTCACACTTAGTGACGTTTAGGTTCATCTCACTGGAAGAAAATACAAGATCCAAAAGATTGTTGTTAGGGTTCATTACTGAGTTATGCTGAATAGCGTCAAGGACATTTATGAAGTTGTGAAAAACCTGCGATTTTCGGGATTCGTTTGTTTTCCCGAAATCAGGTAGGTTAAAGTCACCAAACAAAATAAACTGATGGCCCAAAATAAGTTGTTCTAATCCAGCGGTAAATAGATCAAGCTCATTTGCCGTGACATTTGGTGGTATATAGATAACTCCTAGAGTCACACTTTGCATATTTATAAGACATTTACACAAGACAATATCAATTAAAGGCACAACGGCAGAAAGTTCAGAAGTATTAATTCGGGAGAAAGTAATATTATTTTTGATAGCGAGTAGAACACCACCTCCCTTCGACAGTTTAACCAGAGAAAACTTACGATCACAACGAATCACATTATATTGATCGGGTAGTAATTCAGAATCAAAGACAGAATCACTTAGCCAGGTTTCCGTGACGCAAATAATATCATAATGTAAATCCAAACAATTAGAAAAAAAATGATCCGTTTTAGAATTCAAACCTCTGACGTTCTGATAATAGATTTCAAATTGACCTGATATGGTGTTGGACAAATTTAGTTTTCCGAATGGGACTGATTAATTATGGTGGGAACACCATTACGATATATTATTTTTAAATTCTCCTCACCATTTTGTAGCCGCATAAGTAACTCCTGTTTCACCGTTTTGTATAATTCAATTTGTCGAGGAGTTCGGTCATAAGAGAATGCCAACGCTGAAAATTTTTGTAAACCTTTCAGTTTTTTCACATTTCTAATGACATTCTGAACTAAATCAGCAGAAAACAGATTAACCTTTATTGGACGTGATCGAACTGTATTGGAAGCATCATATTTTCCCAACCTAACCGGCTTGATTTGTTGAGTTGCTGATGAGCCCAAATTGTTCAATATATCCGAGATCAAGGTACAGTCTAAGTCAGATTGTTCTTTCTTGGACGAACCAGCTTCCGTTACACCATAAATAAGTAAGTTAGAAGACCTTTTATTTCTTTCAGATATTTCAGAAATAATTTCTTCCATGACCATAGGAGAGAGTGAAGTATTAGAACTAACCGGGTTAGAAATGTTTTCAATCTTTTCGTTTAACTTATTGATCTCTTGTTTCAAGTCAGTAACTAGCGAGAGAATTTTTGGAAGCTGATGCAACCCCTGTTCACAGTCCATACAAATATATTTAAATCTACGTTTAGAATTTGGCCTTAACTCAAAACACTTAATTTCAGCAGCCGAGAGATCTGAGCAATTTACATGTACCGGTCTTTCACAACCATCGCATTTGATAAATGATTTAGTTTGATTTTCATTGACCGGATCTTTACATTTTAAACAAGAAAAAGGCATTTTGAAAAATTAAATGCTAAATAAATAAATAATTCAAATAATCAAGAGTAAGAAAAAGTAAGAAAAAGTGAAGATAAACTGAAGATATCTGACGAGCAGCACGATAATCAATCGTTTGAAACCGATAAACTAAATTCAACTAAATTACCTTCGTTGTAGTACTCAAGATGACATAAGAGAAATCACTGTTACATCAAATGATGCAAAAAAAAATAAGCAATACACTGATGTAAAATGCACTAATTAACTCAATTTATTACTTCAAAAATGTGAGACCAAATGCACTGCTAAACTTTTACAGTGTTCTCGCAAGAGAGTCTGGAAAGTATAAGAAGTGTATATTCGCACACGCAGGACACGCAAATGCAAGTTTAATTACGTAAAATACGTACGTACCTTCGGTCGGACGTGACGGTCGCTTGTCATTTGCAAACAGACCCTATTTGCAAGTTTAGATAAGACGAGAAAGAGACACGTGATGTCATAACGAATGAAAACAGTTTTGAGAATTTTCGATTTAATTGAGTGAGACAGAAAAGAGGAGGAGGACAAGAGAGAAAATAAAGTGTTTAATTAAAGAAAGGGTTGATTTATGATCACGTGAGGAAATTTTAGCTGTTTGTTTAGTTTGCTTTAAATCAAGAATTGAGAAAGAAAATCGATTTTTCATTGAAACAATTTAACAAACATAAAATTTATTTTAATGTAAATTTAAATCAACGATTCAGAAATAACTTTCGAATTAGTCGAGCAGAATTGAATTAATGATAATTACTGTTTAAAAATTCAACAGAAAAGATGTAAATTTAAAAGATGATAAAAACTTCGTTGTATTAAATTTTCACAAGTAGAAAATGGAGATAAACTTTGATAAATTTCCAATAAAAGGCTTTTTGCGCAAGCTTAATTAAGTTTACTGCAGATATACAGTATTACCAAAAATATAAACTAAGAATCAACAGACTTGAAACTTCTAAATATTATGAATAATTAGGAAATCGTTTTGAACTTTTTATTGCTATTCTTTAGAACTTAGGTCAAGTATGAGTTTAACTCACTCGATGTTCTTAAAATAAACAAAATAATTATCAGAGTTGCAGAATTATGAGCAGAAACAATTTAAATTCTTATGCTGTTTCACTTTTTACTTCGAAACATTTTCATTTATTTTCCGATTTCAATAGTTTTTTCTTATTAGAATGTTAATAAAACTTACTGAAAACGCTACTTTTGTGAATAGAATCGATTCAAACGACATATTTTTTAGAATTAGCTTTCATTCCAGTTAACTGCACACCTTTAGTAGTATTTTAATCTAAAAAATTTAAATATTAATTATCATTAATTTAGAAACAGATTATTTTTCATAAAACTGTTATTTAACAATCTTAGGTTCAACTCTGTTTCTTATAATCAGATTAGAACAAATGATACATTAGATGATAAGGCCGCTAAAGGACTATAAACTGGACTATTCTGAAATTTTTTGTCTTTGTTAATTTAATGTCGGTATTCGTCAACTTTGTTTTTTCAAATGGCATTACATGATTTTATTTATTTATTCGGGTAAATGTAATTATTCCAAGTATGATCACTTGAATAATATTTGATTTGAATAGTAAATTTTTGAAAAAATCAATATTCAGAATTATTGTTTTGGGAAATCAAGTTCACCTATACTCTAAGGTAATAATATTTTTTTCAACTTTCAGTGATGGTAACTATGGTAGTTGCTTAATGCGTAATTGTTGGTTTAGGAAATTTACTACTGATTTTTGAAGAAAATTAAATAATTAAATAAGGAAAAAATTATGTTGCTAAAAGCAGTAACTTCACGTTTCTTAAATAATTAGAAAATACCATAGAGTGTTTTTTGAAAAAACAAAGTTGACTGTCGGGTACGGTAAACTAATGAGTGAAAAAAATATTGTTTTTGTCTAATTTGTAGTTTTTTGAGAACGTTCTTATTTGATATATCATTTATTGAAATCTGATAATAAATAACAAAGTTATGTCTTGTGAGGAACATCTTGTAATTAATAATATTTTTTTTATCAAAAATGAGAAAAGAAATTGATTTTATGTTGTTAAAATTATTCATTTAGACAAGATTAATTGTGACGAAATTTTTCAAGACTGAAAGGTTCACTTTTTGTGATATTCTATAGCTTTATAACATATTTCATATCTAAATAAAGATTAATTTATTAATGTCTATTTTCTACATAGCTTCGTTTAATGTTTTTTGTAGCGATAACTATATTATGTTTTTAGAAAATATTAACTGCAGATCAAAATGATAAATTGTGTTAATCTCAGTTTATAGTAACAACTGTTTTTTATGCGCGAATTTTTTTTTAGTTTTCAGCTCAGTTCAAACTATGATAATTTTATAGCCTCACTCTCAAAAGAACTGAGGTGAATAAAACAAATAGTCCATTTAGTTTTTTCACAAAGGAAAAACGGACAGATTGGTTGGAATTGGAACTGAATTGGAACTGAACTAAGCTCCAGCGACTAGTGAAACCAAGTTAATGCATTATAAAGCACAGTTTCTACAAGGGCTTTAAATATTAAACAATGAATCTATAAAATTGAAATTAATTGAGTAGAACACATTCAATAACTTCATTAAAAGTCTAATCATTAATTTGGAAAAAAAAGACAATGTAAAACGCAAACTCTATAGAATATATCAAGACGACTAAATAATGCATAAGCTTCATTTTACTGCGCTGAATATCAGTTTCCAATATTTCAACGTAATGTTCAATTTAGTTTGTTTAATTTTTCAAATGAATACTAGTCGGTTAAAAAAAATGGTAAAAACATAGGTACGCTTTTGTTTCTTTTTTTTTGGTTTATTTATTTTTGGTTCTTCCAATGATAATATATGACCGTTATGCCTCAGTCTGTTTGCTCATTGCTCACATCAGATCTTTTGAAAGTATGTTTAGAGTGTCGATATTTATGATCTGAAGATAAAACTCTTTAAGGACTGAAAAAAGTGGAAATTGCAAGCAGAACAGATCGTGTGAACTGAATAATAATTATTAAATTTGATGATTAAAAAAAAATGTTAGAATTTGATTACAGATTAGAAATTCTGAGATTATAATCACTCATACCTGGTAAGGCGAACACCCTGTAGAAAATTCTATTCTATGCAATTTAAAAACGACTTTTAATTAGAACAGTTTGGAATTATCATTCAATGGAAAACTCTGTACTATTATGTAGAAATCTGTAATTAACAAAATATCAAAGCAAATAAAACTTTATGTTACTTTATGCTCAGCTCCTAATTAATATTTACTTTGGCAAAAAACTTAATTGATGACAAGCAAAACTACAATCTATGTTTTAGTTTACTTTTTGCAGCAGATGATAGTAGCTTCTTTTCACAAACATCCGAGTTAATTTTCGCATTTCCGTGTCTTTAATTTGAAATTTAGAAGCCTCAAATCCAGAATATTATCATGTTTCAAGTTTCAAGTTTCACTCAAGCCAGCTTTCCATAAATAAAATAAAGCATAAAGCAGTTCCAGAGAATAAATAGTAATGTAGTGAAAAGAAGTAATGTTGTGTATATTTACACGATAAAGTTGTTCCCAGATGTGCCGCTATTCCTTAAAATATTTATAATGAAATGTCTTAGTGTCGGAGTTAATCCATCAAGCAAAGTTTACAAGTCTTGATAGGGTAATTTATACGAAGTGAATTTTTTATTAAGCTTTTGCTAATATTAGCAGAAGTAAGTGGAAATTTTATGATTTATTTTTTTTCTGTTTAGGTTTCGCCGAATGTGATCGAATTTGTCAAATCCCCTGTGAATATTATAGATTTTGCTGCCACGTTGAGCTTCTATATCGATATGATTTTAATCTTCGAGAAAAAGTCTCAACTGTTGGATTTCTTCAGTATTATTAGGATACTTAGATTATTCAAGCTGACAAGACACTCACCAGGATTGAAGATTTTAATACATACATTTAAAGCATCAGCGAAAGAGTTAGGATTATTGGTGTTTTTTCTCGTTTTGGGCATTGTAGTATTTGCGAGCCTCATCTTTTACGCTGAGAAATTGGAGGTGAGATAAGATTTTATTTTTAGGCTCATTTTGAACACCGTTTGCTTGTTGAACTATTATTAGATAGGTCGTACATTTCGTTGTTTCCGGAAAGTTGTCTGAAAGCGCACTTCCTGCGAAATTACCATCGATTGAATTAACGATGTGCAATAATTCAACACTCATTCTGAATTCTACGACGTACATTAATTTGACTAGTTTTTGGCTTAACGAACAAATGTCAACAATTTTGTTTGGAGAACGTCTCTTTATTTACACAAAACGTCCGAACTATTCAAATATTGTCAAACTCTCAGTGTATATATTTGATTCATTCAAGCCGATTGGAACGTTTAGAGTATGGTGTAATATCTGAATAGCACTATTCTAACTATTAATAACACCCAAATCTCTTCCGTCAAGCAAATTGCGACTTACTATATGAGGGATTAACTCGAGGGAGCTTTAAACATAATCCTCGGCTCTTCGACGAATATGGAGCCTGATAAAGACTGGTTCGTGACAAAAAACTTCTAAAAGTTGAGAAATGTTACACAAAAAGAGATTATATCGGACTAAACTTTCACTTTATTAAAAAATTCAAAGAAAAAAGTTCCGCTATTGTCTAACAGATGACGTCGTTTTATAATAATCAGAAAACTATATAAATAAAAAAATCCAATTCTGGTTTCGTTGTAGTATAATCCAAAGAACAACTTCAAGAGCATCCCGGAAGGTCTGTGGTGGGCTATCGTCACCATGACGACTGTCGGTTACGGCGATATGGCACCCAAGACTTATACTGGAATGTTTGTGGGCGCTTTGTGCGCTCTCGCGGGAGTTTTGACTATCGCACTTCCGGTTCCGGTGATTGTCTCCAATTTTTCCATGTTCTATTCACACACCCAGGTAGGGAAAATCTTGCAATTTATAATTTTCAAATAAAAAGTGTGACTTTAGGCACGATCTAAATTGCCAAAGAAGCGTCGACGAGTTCTTCCAGTTGAACAGCCGCGTCGTAAGAAAATTGAAAATGCAACAAATCGACGCATGAACGCCATCAAACATCCACTCCCAGCGTTTAGCGCAGCTAAAATCGGTTACTGCAAATTTCAACTTAGCGCCATCTTTTAAGTAATAGCTGAGTTTATTGTTACAGGTAACGTAAATGGTGTCAACATGATTGGATTAGCGCTTCAGGGACCGTCAGTTCCAAGTATAGCAGTTTTACATCATAATGGTCCCTATAATATTCAAGGTACAATGTGTATTGTTGGTTGTATAACTATTGATATTTTTTGTAGAAGCAGCATGCAGTGCTTCTGCCTCCATGCCTCTTCAACCCCGCCCTGCTACTACGGGGAGTATGGATGTATTACCCCTCCAACCTCGCTACCTCCTCGATAGAGAGTCACGTTCCGAACCACGTGATATCCCTAAACCTGATTCCAGCCCCTTGAAAACAACAGAAACTGAAATAGGCTTAGCTAGTGTTCCAGCAATGGCGATTGGAAGTTCTACTGAAGTTTTAGTAAGTATAGTTGAGAATCAAGCAGGTTTGAGAAGAAATTCCTACTTCAATCAAAAATCACCCGATTGCGATGTTGTCAAGTCGCCGAGTACAGAATTGACGAGTTGTGAAGGCGATGCTGACAAATAAATGTCATTCAATGTGATTTTAAAATCCTCCAATAAAAATCAAGCACACCCCGCTAATTCAAATCCTCAGCACCGATTGGACGAACACTCAATTCCTCTACCTTTTTCGGGCCCAATATTTCCGTTAGGTGTTTCGTCAATGTGTTTCTGTTGACATCATCAGAATTGGATTGGAAGAATTGGAAAAAAGTTTAGTTAGTCTATAATAATGTTGCTCATTGTAACTTAGGTATATTTTTATAATAACCTTTTTCATTGTTGATATAATTAATAAAATGCTTATCAGATCACTCAATTCTTTCATTGATAAGATAACCAATCGTACTAACAACAAGATAATTGCCACAAGTTGTGATTTACAATAAAACTGACAAGTTATCAAGTTAATTGTTGAAATGGCCCTAGCAGATGGCCAAAATCCTTCAAGAAATGACCAGCAGCCAGCTGAAATTGTGTCAAATCAACCAGTGCCAAATCCGGCAACACCAAATCCATCAGTACCAAAATCTTCGTCTGTTAATGGTGACATCTGGTCCATCCAAGAACTACTCTTTGGTGTCTTCATTATAATAGTCGCCATAATTGTTCTTGTTGTTGTTGGTTATTTAATTTCAACGCAAATACCTCAGACAAAACCAATGTAATTTGTAAGTCATTGTAAATAAATACTTTTTTTTATAAAATAAAATAGTTTTTCCTTTTTTTGTGCCATTATTCATTGAAGGCAAAGGTCAACGGATGATGGCTTTCACGAGAAAATTCAATTTTCTCTCAACGTTTCAGACATGTGTAAGGATAAAAGAAAACTGATCCTCGAGGATTATTCCAACGCATTTAAGAGATGAAACAATCAACGATAATGGATAATTCCGAAGGCTTTAATTAATCATTTGATTAAAATCGAAACGACGTAAAAATATGATAATTCAATATTTTTGCGTGATTGTCAATGAAATTGTTTAGGAATTTGATTGATGGAGAAAATAATGAATACGAGCGGAGAATGGTAAAAATTTTACGAATCGTGTGAGCGATAAATTAGAGAATTACAACAGACCTGTGAACATGACGTTGGGATAAAAACTGAAAAACAAGTTTGTTAATAAAGTTATAAGGAAAATCAATGAATGAATCCTGAAGCAACAAAAAAACTGTATTCTAAAATTATTGATTGGACGTGTAGAAGAATTGGAAAAATACATTATTCAAAATTTTATGCCAAAAACTGTTCTAATAAACATAAATTTGTAATCACAGAGATGCATAAAATTTGAATATATTTCCCAAGACCGATAAACAAAAGCGATCTTGTGTTTGGGTTCAATTTCAATATGTGAATCTAGTTAACAATTTGTCAAATAAATTGCACTTGCCACTTTTTCAGAAGCAACTTGATTTGTCAGTTTATTTCCAACAAAACAATTAAATACTTTTCTAATCGTTCATCTTTGATAAAACAATCGTTAGTACTTAAATTGTGTGAAAAGACAATAATGTTTTTTTATAATGCATTTAAGATCGATTATTGATTTTCTTATCCCCACTCTGTAATTTCCACCTATTTATATTCCAATTTTTCCTGTTTTAAATATTCAATAAAATGTGTAAAGCGAACGATTGCATATTTCCTAAGACCGTTCATTTGTATTTTTAGCCCTTTCCAATAGTCGTTTTAAAATCAATGAAAAGTAAAAAGGTCGTCATTTCCTTCTTAAATAAACCAAACCTATTAATTATTCTCCCAAAAAAATACTAAAATAATTCAGTGATCAATTGAACTACTCCACATTTAAATTCTTAAATAATGAACAACATACGTCTGTTTCTATAAATCGGTTTATTTTTAAACAGCCATTTCTATTTTCATCGTTTATAAATTTTTCATAAACCTTTAACATTTTTTTTTTGTCTTCTTCATTTGATTAAAAAGACGCTGCAATAAATACGTAATATGTTATGAAAGTTGAATATTACGAAATCCGGGTCAATTTTCCGGGCATTGAAGCGCAAGCGCGAAGGTTTATTGCGCGAATTAATGGACTTCCGGAGGTGCATAAGGCGCGCTTTTACGTATGCTATTAGAATCGACGTGAAAAAATGTATAGAAGATGAAACGTTTTGGTTCAATATTAATTAAATTTTTCAAATTTCAAGTGTGGTCGTTTTGATCAATCTGTCAAAGAGCAAGTAATTATTAACAAATGAACATAATTAAACTTCACTAACACAAACAATGCATTTACAATGGTAACGGAAATCGATGATTGCTATAGTAAATATTTGTTATACGTTTGTATGAAAATCTAGTATCATATGTTTGATAATTCTAACTTTAGCTAATCGGTAAACATAAAAAATTAAAAATTTATTGACTTGAATAAATCAAGTTGATGTTGATAAACAAAAATAAATTAACAGCGACTTGATTTATACTAAAAGCGTGTTGTTAGAGTTGTTGTAATAATTGTATAACATTTTTCATAAAAGATATTTTTTGGTAACTTTTGTGATTTATGTTTAAATAATTCATAGTCAAATAAAATATTTATGAAAATAACGACTTGATTCTTTTGATTCAAAAAAACATAATAATTCTCTTTTTCTATAAAACTAATCAATCAGTTTGCAAATGAATAAGACGAACAAAAACTTCACACTGAATTATTACAAAAAAAAAACACAACTGAAACTATTCAACTTAGACACAGACATGAAATCACAAATTGTTCAGTTTTATGTTTTTTTTAGTGAGCCATTTTTTACTCAAATTTTTTAACTGACTACTTATAAGCCTGTAATTTTACTGTTCTTCAAGAGTAAACTCAACAAAAAAGTTGCATTGTTGTAGATATCAAATCAATGTGGATTCAAAGGCAACAAGAGAGTAACCTCTTCTCTAAACTTCAGACAGAATTCAAAATTTTTCAGTGAAGTGCTTAGAGTATTGAAATAACTACAATTAGACAGATCATTTCCATTATAAGAAAGTTTAGAATTTATTTACCTAATTGGCTTTTAACCTGATTATCTTTGAGTATAATTATTCCCATTTGTAATATCATAAAAATATCAATTCTTTCTGGATTTTTTTGTGCATTCTAAAAACGTTATATTAATTTGTCGAGTGTTCCGCACTAATAGTAGATTCTGTAACAAATTTAGAAGAAACACGGATTGAGTTTCCAAGAGGAAAAATGTTGTTATCTTTGATTTTACGCCAAAACTACATAAGAAAAACATTTTTTCTTGTTTTAAAAATCGCAATTCTAGGTCTGTAAAAAACATTTTTGAACTCACCACCTTCAAAATGACATTTTGCGAACGGAGCAGTCAACTGGGAACGTAGAATTCTACGTTCGTGAGTGCGTGAATTTTTGCAAAAAACAATGGCCTTTTTGCCCATACCAGAAATAATAAAACTTAATAATAATGATATCTTGTTAACAAACTGCCATTTTACCAATTCATGTGTCGCAAATACTGAAGAAATAAAAAGAAATCCGTATTTAAAAACCTTTTTTGACAACTGTCAAATGAAATATTGTCATTTGACTCACTTTGATATTTTCAGATTTTTTTGTGTTTACTAATGATGCAACTCAAATTTTTTAATAAAACAAAAATAAATGTTCGTTTCAAAAAATATTATTCGAACCTCGATGTGCTCGTTTCTCGCTCGTGCTTAAAATTTGCGTTTATGCGCGAATAATGTCTTCGCACACTAGGTTCGAAAATTACTATTTTATCTTGATTTTGAACTTTTCTCTGTTTTTTAAACCCTATCACATACTTGATTGTATTATTTTTTTGAGAATCATGTCACTTTGACGAATCATTAAATTTTTCAGTAGAACCACGTTAACCCGCAAGTAGATTCTTTCGTCCTTAGACAGTACTTCGTGAACATTCAAGACTGTAAACTGTCGCAAAATAGCCAAAATCAATTTTTTTTTCTAACTGAGCTAAGATAATGAAGTTTCAATTACAGATTTGCTAGTTTCAGATCAAGCAAAAATTTGTTTTTCTTTTGTGGTTTTGATGTGAAATCAAAGACAAAAACGTTTTTCCTTTTGTAAAATCAGGCCGGTAATATACTGTAGAATGTTCATTTTCTGAAAATGATTCTAGAATTTTAACATTGACTAATGGTCGTGGAGAAAAATTTTTTGGATATGAATTGATGATATTCGGTAACGACACAAACCTTAAAAAGAAAAAATCCATTGCTTTGAAACGTACTACCAATTGTATAATTTAATAAAATCTGACAACTTTCACAGCAAAAAATTTCCATTTATTTCTATTACTTAAATCTTTCAAAATTTTAACAATTCTTCGAGAATTTTTTTTGTTGTCGCGAACTAATTTTTCTATTCGTCATTAATGAGTATTTTGCTATTTTCACATTTATTTTGAGCCATATAAGATAATGCGTAGATATAAAAAAAAAATGTTAAAAGTTGTTCGCAAAAGAAATTATTCGTGAGCCACGGATAATTACATCAAGCTGATTAGATTTCAATTCCTAACATTTTCTATTTTTTGCATTAATTCTAAAGACATTAGAAAGAAATTAATTTTTTCCATGTAACTCAAAGTCGTGCTTTTGTAACAGCTAAACTAGAAAGTTCTTGTAATAAAATTTTATAATTCTCGAAGTTTATAACTTAAGCTTTCAGCTACAATTTAAGCCAAACGTTAAATAAATGCAAGTATAAGAAAAGTTTTTCTTTTGTCTTTTTAAACAAAGCTAAGCTTTTGTTAATACTTTAACTTAATATTCAAATAAACTATAGATAGAATATTTGTAAAATATTAATAATTTTTTATACAATTTTTATAGCTTAAATTAAAAGATGTAAAATAAAATTGATGTTAAGTAAATTTTGTCTTGAAATATTTGCTTCAACTTTGTAGTCGTAAGTACTAAACTTTCATCTTTAACGATATTTACTTAATCTTGAATATTCGACTTCTTATTCATCATTTAACTGAAAGTTCGTTAAATTTTATAGTTAAAAGAAAAAGAACCCTACTTTGGGAAGGTCAAGTGTAAAATTCGGTAAACAAATGTAACCACATTTCCGAAAAAGTTATTGAAAATTTAAAATACCCAAAATTCAAGTAGATTTGACAATACTGGGAGTATATATTTGTTTTGGCTTTTTTATGGTTTGGGATTGGCTTATTTTTTAACGTCTTGTATTTGTGTTGGTGATTATTGAGTATTATCCTATAAGGAAAAAGTACCAGTGATTGACACTTCGAATAATAATTATGTTTTTAGAAACATCTGTAACCAAATTAATTAATTTTATGAAATTTTGTTGATGAGCTCGATAATTATTGAAGTTGAAATTGATAAGAATTGGTAAGTGTGTTGTAATGAATATTGCTTGATGATATTATTATGAGAATGGAAGATGGATAAAATGATCGTTTTCCTTTTTCGTTAGGACCCTTTTACGTTGTGTTGCTCAAAAAAGGAAAAACAAAAAAAATAATTAGAAAGGAAAGATTATTTCCGGTCTAGGTTGTTCGATAGTAAGGCCTTGTTGAGTTGAATAAAATTCAAGTTTCAAACCACATTTAATTTATTAACACACAAAATATATAAAACGGGACTTAACCGTAATATGAGATTACTTAACTGAAATGAAATTAAATACTACTCAATAAACTGTCAATGGTTGATCAAAGGTAAATTACTGTAATCTGTCGCTAGCAAAACGAAGGCGAATGACATAGGTAGGAGCGGTACTTCTCTCACTAGTACCTAAGGATAGGTTGTGCGTCTTTCACCCACACGGATCAAGGAGTCGCAAAACGACCAAACAACACTGCAATCACAAAAAATGGCTTAAGGCAGGACTCATCCAGCAGGACCTGAAGGGTCTACCACCTGAACGCCGATCACAGTGCGACAGGACGGTCAACCACCGGACGTTAAAGTGTCTACAGCAGGACCTCGATGTGTCAAACCATCTTTTCGCTAAAGGAAGAGGACGTGGTGATTGAATTTAAACAGAAACAAAAAAAAACTGAACTATTAGAGTTGGTTCTTGAACGAACTGCCAAAACTCTAGTAGCAACATTGATTCAAATAGATGAAACTGAAATTATTGATTAAAGGTGAGATTAACAAATTAAGATTAAAATCAAATTAATGGACTAAAAAAAACAAGATTAAACTTTAACTTAGCCGCGAGACTCTAAGTTGTTGACAGTTTATGAAAACAGATATAATAAATTCAAAAAAAAAAAAAATAACTTAAATTAAATAAATGAGATTGCGGGCTTTATGAACCCTTATCTTACATTAAGTATAGATACTGGACGAGGTTTCCGTCACTAAGCAAACTACACTCTTCTGAAGATTACCACCTAACTTAATTCAACTCAAATAATTAACTTTTGCACAACAAATGCAAACACACAGTTAAACCGATAGCCAAAGTTAATGTCAAACTAAAACCAAAGTTGAAAAGCTAAAAGCAAAAAAGCCAAAAAGCCAAAAAGTCCCTTTTTCCTAATTACCATTGATTTTACAGTACCTCTACTACTTCTTGCAAATCCCCGAAAGTACGACCTACCACCCTCATATTGTAAATTGCTATTCGTTATCTCCTAAAATCAGTACCTCCCTAAACGTAATTGGCATCACAAATCTTAGCAACACTTTGATTATTAATCTTAATTACAATTTTATATTTTTTTTCTATGAGCTGTTGATTTAGTCATCGGATATTTAATCATGCTTTCTTCTTATAGACCCAAGTACTACCTATTTATCCACTAGAAATTTTTTTATTAAATTTGTTGCATTTCATGCATTACCGTATCAGACCCGCTCACACTCAATGATACTGCTGGAATTTACTTGAGTTAGACTTTGAATTAAAAAAAAAAATTATGCTAGAAATGGATATTAGTATTATAATGAAATCAGCCCTTACAATTTCTCTAACTTAAAACTGTCTTTATGATGTGATGTGACGACTCCAAATTTGGCATTAAGACGATATTTTCATTTTTATACAATTGAACAAATAACAATTATAGAATATTGCAAATTTACAGATTTAGCAATTATCTCACACATTCCTAACATTTGGTTAACAAACTTATCTTCTATGTAGCATGCGAGACGAATTTGACCATTAACTGGCGACTAACACTTGACCTTTTTTCAAAAATTGAAAAGACTTTAAAGGTTTACAACTATCGCTTTACTTTTGCTAAGAAGCAAAATCCAGATGTGGTGTTAATTAATTACTTTGAAAATACCAAAATCATGTAAGTCACTTTAACTATCTCTCGAATCAAAGTCTAGGTTTTACAAATTGACACATTTTCCATTACTTTGTAGTATAGAGATGCAGATGTTTGACACATTTAACAAAATTATAAGAAACATACCTCATAAGAAGAATTATTCAAAATCACGGTATTTGATAATTATCCGGGATGTTGCAGTATAAATGTACAATGTTCTTATATAATGAACAATTATATCAGTTTTGGAAATAACTTGAATGTACAAAAAAAATTTTGGAATGTACTGTCAAGTACTGGGACATGTTACACTCCGACAAAAATTTGCAGATTTCCCAGAACCGATTCAAGTTTGAGATATTAGTTGAAACAGTAACTGAAATAGCGAAAAAAAAATTTAAAAACAAGTCTGATTAACTTTTTTTGTTTAAAGTGTCATTAACTAGTACTTTTAATTTGAACAGTTGGAAAAAATTACTTTACTTGAAATATAAAATACTTTTTCCACAGTTTGAAGCAAAGAAATAAAGTCAACTGAAAGCCCATCACAACATGCAGCGAGCCAAACCTTATTATTTATTGAAATTATCTTATTTGAAATAGGAAAAGTTTTGTTAACAATGTGGAGTAGAATATTTGTCACTTGTCTTTTTAATAATAAGGGAATGAGCGAGTGTATGAAGAGAGCAACCCACCTGAAGACTGCTGCTGACATTCAAGAAAATCATGTTAAATATAAGTCGATTCCAGGATTTGAAAATTTAATGATAGACATTAATCTTGGTTAATTTACAACTTTTTTTGATGATCTATGATTTTCAAAGTATAACAGTATTTTTTTGTGAAGCAATTTTGAGTCGTTATGAAGCAAAAAAATACTTTTCTGACAAGGATTGTGCTTGGTTTTACTAAGGTCAACCTAAAATCAAAAGGTTAACCAAAGTGTGACTGGCAAATACAAAGAAATTTGTAACACCTCCAGTTTTATAACACAATTAATGTTAGGAATAATCAGGAACAGGTTTCAATCTCCTGCTTCACTTTCGACATTTTTGAACAACTTTTAATATTTACAAAATGTGAAATAGTCCAAGATGCTTTTCAGTTTGAGTGCACTGTATTCTTGGCACTAAGACTGTCGAAATTTTGCAGGAACATATAAGTCACCACACCCGCAATTCAATAAAAAAAAGAATAAAAACTAGAGTAAATATTTTCTCAATATTGTTTAAACTCTGAATGCTAAACTCGATTTTAACTTTATTTACTTGAACGTTAAATTCTCAAGTTCTAGATCCGTCATTCAAACTAGTTAAACTCCTTTAAATTTCAAAGTATACTGATAATGTCTCCGAACCAACTGTTATCCGTCCCCCAACTCCCATCAACTTTCAAAAGTGAAACTTAAGAGAGTATTCCAAAAAAACCAGAAACTTAGAAAAAACATTGTTCATTTTCACCCCCTCTATTGATTACCGGCCTATTTGTACACCAGTTATATATCGGACATCAAAGTAAATGTGAGTCAGCGGCATTCGTTTCACGCAACCTGAAAAGGGGTGGCGTCTGCATGCGTCAAAATTACCCCCTCCGTCGTCCCTCTGGTAAAGTTGCGCCGCCACCACACCGTTTCAGTGTGTTTCAGGCCGCGACAGTGCCAAGAACTGCGTGACGTGATACGAATTTTCAGCGCCTTACATTGAAAAAAGCACTTTTTCAATTGAAGCATTTCAGTGTTTTTGATTTAGTAGTGTTTAAATAAATTTTCAGTGAGGATTAAAAAAATCAAACTTATTGAAACTAAAGTGACATGTGTTGCGCTTTTTCAGCTTAAAAAACTTTTCATTTATTGACTGAAATGACGCTGGAATGTCAACGGTGAAAAAATGCGAAGGTACTGACAGATCCGAAAAGCACAACACCAAGAAACGTAAGGTAAGAAAAAAAATTCAAAAGGGTTGTCTAAGAAATTGAATTTTGACGCGATAAACGCCATTTTTTGACAGTTTGAACCAAAATGGCGCGTCTAATAAAACTGTCACTGATATGATTAGAATCGGGAGTTTGGTATTCCTCATTCCAAGTTTTTTTTTATTTATGAAGCTATCGATCTAAAAGTATGCCGACTTGACTCTATAGGAAAGAGTATCGGAGTTTTCGACAATTTACGACTTTTTCTGACAAGACAAACAAACATATTGTCTTCTTCTTTATGGATTTTGAGCGATATCGAAAAATTGTTATGACACAAAAATCGAATATTTTTAATAATAATAGAAAAGTTGGTTCTGTCAAACCAACTTTTAAACTCAGTTAGGGATGATACTCGAGTTAAAGTTGTTGATAAAATCAAAGCTAAGTTGTGATATATCGAGTTTAAATTCGAATTGAGTTAGCGATGAATCTTGTTACCAAGTAAACCGATAAACAATAGATTACTTGATTATTTAAAAGTGACATTTTAGCTCTTCAGACAAATATTCAGTTTAAACTATCTAGTCGTATGTTAATTTATCCTGTTCGCTTAATTCTCATTACCATCGAGATTAAAGCTCGTATTGTGCGGTATTTCTGCTAGACCTCGAGAACAAAGCTCGGAGAAAAGCACAATAAGCTCGTACCATTCCTGCGACATTCTTTTTGCATTACTAGTGCATCACTTTGGGAAAATATGAATAAAAATTCAATGAATACAATACAAGTTTCCCCTAAATGTAAAATATAGAGTAGCATCAGCTTTTTCATGCCTTATTGCTTCGTTGATGAACTTTCGGAATTTTTACGAGCAAAGATAAATAACTGAAAAAAAGATGCTCTATAACGTATTTAATTATCCGTTGATGAATTATTAACATCGATGAAAAAAGGTTCAGTCATTTAGTGAATTGCTTGAGCTTCGATCTAAGTCGGCGACGACGACAATTAAACGATTTGCACTTGTTTGATTACGTCATTCGGGTAGTTATGAAACCAATTATACACTTGAGTATTAATTAGGACGAACGAGTTTTATGTCCGGTGGTGGATTAGATTTTACTGGGGATATTTACGATGTCTGCAGTGCTGGAATGATCACTTTAGAGAATTGGAGAGGAGGAGGAATGTCTTTTCAAGTATTACCAACATACAATTAATTTAAAACTAATTAATTAAATTAAAAATTCTAAATCTACTTTTAAGTAATAAACTCAACTTTTTAATAATCTCTTCTTTTCCATCTTTTTTCTCTATAGAAATATAAAAATTTCCGTCGTCATTGTATCCCTTCGTAGTTCCCAACTTTTCCGTTCCAAATTTCCGTCCAATTTTTCTCCGGAAATAAAATACCAATGGTTAAAAAAAAACTCAGTAATTATCAAATGAAAATTTTCTTTTTGTCAGTATTAAAAACCAAAAAGCTTCAAATATTATCTAAAAAAATTTCATAAACTCCCACGGAAATCTTCCTAAACATCCTTTATCCAAGATTAACGTTAAGAGCGCCAACTTTCTTCTTCTTCCCTCTCTCTTCCAAACAAACAACACTTTAAATCACATAATTTCATTTTTCTCCATTAATGTTAAGCTTCTGAATGAGGATAATTTGTGAAATAAGTAGGAAAAACAGCTTATATACAAAGTAACCAAAATTCAAACTACATTCTTATTTATTTCTTTCACCGCAAATATAATCATCTTTCTTCGAAGTTTTAATGCTTGTTCGAAGCCTCCAAGTCGCAGTTTATCGCTAAAGTGGATCGCCAAATGGCTCACTTGATACGTGCTGTGTCGAGGGTGAACAACCCTGTAAGAGACAGTACTTAAACAAAGATCGCAGCTACCGCAAACACCCTTCGACAAGGGTTAAACCACCGAAAAAAAACTAAAACATCAAATTCCTACAGTGCCTTTGTTTAAAACCAAAAGTATCGACTAGTCTTCGCTTTCGGTCTACACCTCCTTGATCTCTTTCTTCAAGCGTGCTTAGAAAATTACAAAGGTCATCACCTCCAAATCGATCTCAGTATTTGCGTTTTTCCATCGTCTCGGTATTTTTTTTAATGTAGATACGCCATCTGCACATTTGTGGCATATCTTGCTTCAGTTAAAGTTTATTATCCTGTGTCAGGATACTTCAAAAAAAGTGCCGTTTCGTTCTTGCATATGTACATCATAATAATAATTCTACGGAGTCTGAACATCGATCCTCTTCCACTTACTCCCAACATTATTAAATTTTGTCGGAAATATTTTCGGAGGAATCGAAAGATACTACGCTGAAGAAACATACGATATCCGTTATATGTTGGTATTCAAAAATAAATAAAAATTGTTGAGGGCTAAAAAATAACCAAATTAATTTCATCAAACTTGAGTTTGGAGGTGATTTATATCAAAGTTATAGGATTTGGAGTACAGCAACTTTTACTGTGGCATTTTTATATCAATTTAAATTAGGACATACTTTAAGATTTGCATTAAAAGTTTTCACTCCGATCCAAATGCTGTTTTAATATACATAGATTCGATCTAATTTGAAAATTTGAATGCCTTCTGTATAGTTTCGTGAAATTTGAATTGGCCTCTTCCACCCATGATCGTTCGTTAATTTGCCCTTTCTCGTTATCATGCAAGCCTCAGCCTGCCCATCTCCGATCTAATATTGCATCGCCTTTAAACTTTAAACCATCCTCCTCTTAATCCACACGACGGATTTGAATTCTCATTACTTCCGGCTGCACAAGATGGGCGGACTGCCTACTCTTCATTCCACCTACCTCATTTCCGGTCAAATCAAACACCTTTCGACCAATGACCGCTTAATTAAAAATGCTAACATATCGTTTTCGAAATCGGTATCGTTGATTTATTTATGTCGATGGTAAAAAGGAAAAAACCACAAACGCAATTATATTACTCATCAATCATTTAATTTTCAATATTTACCCAATCGTGAATGGGTGTTTACGAAGGGGAGCTTTCAGAAAGCTCTCGTCTTTAATGCACGACGAAATTTGATAATGATGAGACAGATTTTAACGTTTTTTGCTCTTTAATGTTTAAAATTAACTCTTCGTACCAGTCGCTATTGTACCTTTTGTATGGAAAAAAATTGCTTCAAAGGAATACTGCAATATTTCATTTAGATAGAGTCGATTTCAAACGCTAGCAAAATATTTGAATAACATTAATAAACCTAAAGTTTCCCAAAAAGGGAGAAAAATAAAACTATTTATCATTCCTTTCTACAAAACGAAATCAATTCGAAGTAAATTCAGAATGCCGTGCACGTTCTGATGTTTTCTAATGGCGACTTTGATACACCACTCAAATAAATACAAAGTACCTACATTTGTTTTCTTATAAAGTTTTTGATTGGTTCAGTGGAATTGGAATTGTCGACATTAGTTAAAGCATCTGATGATGCAAATTCTAAATTGCCTAAAATTGATTTAGGAAGTGGAGAACTTCGTTAAATGTTAATGTATGTATGTATACAAGTTATATGTATGAGATGGAAGCTTTCCGCTAATTTTATTACAGGAAGATGAATGTTTATTTTACATTAAAATTTTACATTCGAAAAAGAATTTTTATTACATCTCAAATACAATTTTATTGTTCCAAGACAATCAAACCAAAAATAAATTTATAAAGAAAGTCTCAAAAAAGTCTAATTGAACAAAATGTGTCGACAGACAAATAAATTCTTTCAGGAAAATCCTCAAACATCCACCTGCGTCACATTTGACAAAGAAATTTATTCATTCATATTTTTACTTGAATATAATAATGAAACAATTGAATACGTGGTTACCTTACTCACCGTCATCATCGCCGTCTTTCTGCAAGAAAGCGCAACAAAATCAATATGGTTTCAGTGTGGTACGTCGCAAGAGGGGCGGTGCCGATTGTCACGACTGTTTTGTAAGGAAGAAATGAACGAAAGAAGAATCAATGGTTATATTAAAAGCACCTGAAGAAAAGAAGCAACAAATGGCGGGAAAATTCAAAATCTTTATTGAATTATTAGATTTTCAAATGAGTCTATTCTGTAGAAACATGTCTACAATTTGCTTCTTAACTGAGTTAGACAAGTTTCAAGCATTTGTGGATATCTTCGTAATATTGAACGCAATTAGGAGTTGGAAATGTTATCTGCCTCTAATTCTCTTCTATTGTTGAGGACTCGCACTTCATCTTCACCAGCGACGTTCAAATAATAATAAAAAAATTATATATAATGGAGTTTGTTTGTTCCACAAAATTGAAATGAAATTTTGCCACAACTTTTTATTTAAAAAAGAGAACAAAACTTTTTCTTTTGTATTGAGAAAAAGTTTTTTTTTTTTAATTCTTACTTGTTGTCATTGAAAAGTAAATGAAAGGTTTAATTCTCTCTAATTAAGAGCTTTTTTCAACTCATCCTTTAATTAACAATTTGTGGTAATTATTCAAGCTTTGCAGTCTCAGAGAAGTTTTTTACAATATTGACATACATAATACAATCCAACGGTATGCAAATATTTTCACAGTCGGTTCATTTTATTGATTCCGGAATAATTTAAAATTGCCGCTGCATAATCAATGGCTAATGTATCATTAATGACAAAGGGGAGAGCAAGAGAATAATTATTACAGGAGAACATAAAAAAATTGAATATTGCATCATTTGAATTTGATGAAGGAAAAATTTTAATTAATAAATGGTTCGATCTTCTCTATGTGATTTATTTCGTGTACGCAGTTGGCTTATCTTACAAGTTATAAATTATTTCACAGTAAAGAAAAATTACCATTTGGGACTGCATAGATCCTATCATTATAAATAACATTTTTATGAATTAAATAAAACAGAAAAACAATTACACTGTTTTTTGTAAATTTTATTAAATGCTGGAATTATGGTGATTATTGGACATTAGATTTATTTATTAACTGCTCTACAAGAATTATATTATTTCAATTTTTTATTAATTTATTTGAACTTAAATTTGCCCGGCGCCTCCACCATTTTTACATACCAATGCTTGATAATTTTTCTCATTTCAAAGGTGTATTCATAATTTATAAATAAAACAAAAAACTTTTTTTTTTAACATATATACAGAACGTTTTATCATAGACATCAGTTTTCATTTTAAGCTTGAAATTGCTGCACTGACATTTTTTCAAAGATTTTTTGAAATTCACTAATGTTTGAACTTATTCGTGTTTGAAAGTGTTACATATGTAAACGAATGAAAAAACTGTACAGGAAGTGCTGTAACCGAAAACTGAGAATTTGTATCTGATATTTGCAGATACCATTTGAAAGAATATTTTTCAAGTAGTATACAGGGTGAGTTTTTTAAAATTATATTTCCATTTTATATTAAAAAGTAAGAGCAAATAAAAAATAAACTTTTGACATTATAATCTATATTTTTTTTTCTCAATGCATGTGAATTTTTTGAGAATTTTTTAACAATTCTTTATAACACATTTTGATAAATTAATATTAAATTATTGAAATTTTTTTTTTATTTCTTATTACTTTTCATGACATTCTGAAAAAAATAATGCTGAAATATTGTTATTACACGACTTCTACTCAAAGTTGTCAATATCATAAGACCAGCCTACCCCAGAAAATTAGCAATATGAAAACTGTTACGATATGTGAAATACTATTTTTTGCAGATACTTGTGCCACTTCAAGGTCATCAAGTGCTTAAATTTTGGGACTGTACACATAAAATTTTGGCAGAGAATGTACTTTAGGGGAATTTTTTTGTAGAAATAATTTTCAAGTTAATGTCAATTGAAAGACTGTCAAAATGACATTTTTAAACGTTTAGGTTATGATTCTGTTAGGTTGTTAACTGCACCGTGTTGAAAAATATCTAATTCTTTGAACACTGTAACTGAATCTTATTTTCTCCCTATCTTCAATATCATAATTATTTCACTTAAGATTTCAACCGAAACCTGAACAATACCTTAATGAAATTTGTAATTTTCAAAACGGCTTTCAACCTGTGACGTTTGTCACTATCATCATCTGTCGCAAGTGTAGCCAATGCATTATAAAATACCTAGATCAATTCCTTAGGGTTTTTTTACCTAGCCAACCTTCTGTCAAAAAGACGATGGCACAACCATCTGCAACGTACTGTATATCCATACTATTGTGATATGGCTGCCAGATGTCATCGCTCATGATTGAATTCCTAATGATTTAAAAAATGCAAAGAAATGAACAAACTCCAGTGAGTACTAACTTCAAGCCTTTATGACTATTAAGTATTCTTGAATGAGTTTTCCTATTTTTTTTGTTCAGTTTTCTCTTGAATGATTTTATGACATGACTGATGTTATTTTTTTGGCGTTTAATGAAAAGTTGGATCTTTCGTTAGGAATTTCGTCGCAAATATCTAAAGTGGTTTGAAGTCGTGTAGAAAATAGTGTACGTAACTCACTGAAAAGTATCTATCTGTGTTTGTTCGTTTTCCTCATTCGGCCTACGCCTCGTTCGCTAAACTCGCACTCGCACGATATCCTTTACTTTCCACGCTTGTTACGTAATTATCTAATTTGTGTAAAAAATAATTGATTTTTTTTTTCAAATAGCTTTATAAAATAGTCAAATTTATTCATTTGGTAATGTAATATCTGTTGCAGATACTTGTGCCACTTTAAGGTCATTTAGTGCTTAAATTTTGGGACTGTACACCTCAGATTTTCTCAGAGAATGTACTTTAGGGGAAATTTTTCAAAGAGACAGTTTACAATACTGTTGATGTTAATTGAAGAACTGTCAAATTGACATTTCTAAACGTTTAGGTTATGGTTCCCTTGGGTTTTTAACTGCATCATGTTGAAAAATATATAATTCTTTGAATATTGTAACTGAATCAGTATTAAATTTGTTGCTGCGCTTAAGATCTCAACCAATACCTGAACCATACCTTAATAGAGCAGTTCAAAATCCGGACCTGTACAATATTCAAAATGGTTGCTGGAAGAAAACAAACCGATATCACTGATGACACATTGAAATTTAAGGTTATTCCTTATTTATTTACAAGTTTTTTCTTGGCCCTCAGTATTCAACTTTTACAGTCTTAAATCACGCTCTTGAAGATTTCGAAGTAAATGATATTCAGAATTTGAGGTTATGAAGTAATGTTTTCTTACAGCAACTGCCTATATTGGATTTACGATTTTGACGTTTCCTTGGACCATTCTATATCATTAATGGAATTTGTGATTTTCAAATGCAGCCAATTCATTATAAAATACCTAGAACATTCGACTAGGGTTTTTTTCACTTAGCCAACCGTTTGTAGCATTTTTTTTAAATATTTTTAGTAATTTAAGATTTGATCATTGATTAAATTTGAATTAAGTTGTCACTTATTTGCATCAATAATTTACAAAATTATTCCTTAATTTATTAATTTTTGGATATAAATTGGATAGAATTTCATTCTCATTTTACTCATTACTGTTTTGGCAACTTTTAAGCAAATGGTTCTAGATAAGTTATTGAGAAAAGTCATTCGGTTGTTTCTCGCTGTAGATTTCAATGAACATTGAATGATTAATGATAAAAAAATTACTACAAATGGTGCGATTTGATCTAAAATTCATTACTTTTGTCAAATATCAATACTTCTGAAATTTGAAGAAAAAACCCCATTATCCTCAAAAGAGTTGGAGGTAAGAAGAAGTCCAAGAATGGGTTGACCGCATTATCGAACAATGCCAATACATTATGTGACAACACTGGTACAAGATACACATTATTAAATGAATGAATTTAATTATTTTGTAAAGCTATTTAGAGAAAAATTTATTTTTTTTGGCACAAAACAATATTTTAGCTTTGTTTCTTATAGACATTTTGAAAAATAGTAATAAATAAACATTTTTTTTTCAATAATTCAATATTGAATGTATTTAGAAAAAAATGTAGTTTATAATGAAAAAAGTATTTGTGTATTACTTCTACTTTCTGATATAATATAAAAATATACAGAGTGATATGGAAGTCCCCTTAGAAAAAACACACCCACAGAATTCGTAATTTAGAGCAACTTTTTCTTATAGCATTTTTACGAAATAGCTATTATTTGTTAATTTTTGCCCCTCTTGATTTTGACGAGAGTAAAAGTGAGAGTATAAAGGAAAACAAATTCTTATTAGTTTTTTGTGTCAAAAAATGAATTGAAACTGTTCGCACAAAAAATTATCTCCATTTTACCTGATATCGCCAGTCTGTAATCGGCTGATCGTCCGTGTAAACGAATTAGTTTTCATACACAATGAAGTATCATTGCACTCCATACGGGACGTAACAAATTGGCTAAGTAATAATTCTAAAGAAAAGTGGGTGGGCCATTTCTGTCCTGTGCTGTGACCCTCTAGGTCTACGAACTTAAATCCGTGTGATTTCTTGTTATTGGGCAATACGAATCAATTAATACAATTAAAGAACTGACTAAACGTATAATTGGAGTAGCCGAAATTATTAGAAGAAATCCAACGATTCTAGCTTGAATCCAGAGTTCTTTGACAAGAAGGATGTAGGTCTGCATCTGAAATAATGGTGCAAATTTGAAGTAATTATTAGGAATGTTAGGTCAGAAATCTTATAAATAACTAATCGAAATGTGTTTACAGAAAGTTTTTCCGTTTAGTTTTTGCTTAAAAGTGAGTTTATTGACAGAATTACACATACTAAGCATAGGCGGGTAAGGGATTTTTGACTAAAATTACATTACATTTTAACTCTGAAACGGTTGAGTTTTGAAAAAAGTTTTAAATAAAAAAGTTGCTTATTTTGCTGAGTTCTACTAGCGGTTAAAATTTGTACCTGGTCTTCTATAACACAACAGTGAAAACATTTCTATAAGAAATCCAAGCGGCTGTAAAATAGTTATTATTTAAGATAGGAAGCATTTTTTTTACACGTTTTCATTATTTCAACAGTTCTATCTGAGGTTACAATATTCTTATTTTTGAAATATTATATGTAAATTGGTATACCATACATAAATATGAGTAATAATGCATGAATTAGGAACAGATAGAATAAAGAGTTTACCAGTTCATTAATTTTCATCACACATTGTTCGACAATTAGTACTGCCCGGCTAATTTTAAGTGCTAACTTAAAACTAAAAAAGTTAAAAAGTAATTAAGGTAAAACACCAAAATTCAGGAACCTTGAAAGATTCACATTGCATTTTATTTAATGTAACTGATAACAATCAACGGAGGTTTATCAGTTTTGTTTTTTTTTAAAGAATAATCATTTCTGATCAAGACTAAATTATTGTTTTACATTAAATTTTGCAAAAAAATTATTTATTTATATTTTTGTACAGTAAACCTTACTTCCACCTAATTGCGACACCATATTTGATTTATTATTATTATTCTGTAATTTCGATGATAGCAAACTTCGAATAAAGACATTGATATGTAAAAAAAGACGGTTAACCATAATTCTAGACATTGTAAAATTCTTATTTTGCCTGAACAGCGATAAACAAGATTTTTGAATTTAGGACAATGTATGAATTTGGGTATTTTACCTTAGTTTGTTTTGCACATGATTTTATGCCTTTTTGACAGTTTTATGTTTTTGAAACAAGAAGTGAAGTAACAAGTTGATGGACTAAAAAATAAGTATATAAAATAGTGACTCTAAATTATCAAATAATTAGCAGCTAATAATTAATTTACAGCGTGTGTAAATTTTGCATTTTACTTTTTCAATCCACTATTTAATCAAATATTTGAATGTACTTTTTTTTAAGCTTTCAGTTTAAAAGTTAACTATCCAATCGTGTATTTAGTTTGTGTCTTGTTTCAAAATTGTTGAACATTTTATAAAAAGCATTTAATTTTTTTTCTGACAATGTAAAGTTGAGAGTACATTTCGTCTACGATGATCGTATGTTGTCCTGACAATAAATCCGCCACTAAAATGCATTAGTTATTGTAGCACTCATCGTTAAAAATCACGTATTTGTATGTCAACAGAAGATTTTTCCAAAACTGAATTGTTTAGGTTGGTTTATTGCAATGACAATATTGATAGCGCATTTTCTCTTAATTGTTTAGATTATTTTTAAATCAAAATTTCTAAACAATAAATTGATTTTAGAGCTAAAGTGCTATAATTTGTTTTAACATAAAAAAAAACTTTAAACAACTTTATTTGTAGTTATTGTTGAGCTGAGTTGTTAAGCTCAAGCTTAAAGCTTAAAATTTGAAAATTAACTTGTGAAATTTTTAGATTGAGTGATAGCGAAAGTGCAATATTGCGTGTCTTATTCTATTAAAAATAGAGTTGATTTGGAATTAATTGAAAAGACGTTAACTTTGAAATGCAAAAATTGAAAGCTGGTTTGAAATAACAGTTGAATTTTGAAATAAAATATGTACAATGAAATATAGGTGTCTTATTTGAAATAACAAAGTTGATGTGGGTTTGCGATGTAATCGAAAGTTTGACATTGTTTATAATTATCCGATTTTGTGCTCTCCATGAATGGATACATGTAGATTCTCAAAATTTTAAGTTTACAAGTTACAAAAAAGTCTGAAGCACGTTGTACAGATATTTATATTTTGATTAGTTTTTTACTATTGTAAAATTTTTCTTTTTTCATTTAACAAACAACAGGAATCAAACAAATTAACAATTCACATTTTTGTATGTGCTCAGGTGTTTATTTGATGAGAAAAAAAGGAATAATAATGAAATAAAAGCATTTTATGCTATTTACCAAACAAATTACCGATTTATGTAAATGCAAATAAAAGCTCGTATTTTCTTTATTCCACCTTGAATAATGTAGATTTAGTGAAAACACAAAAGTCCCAAATGAAAATATTTGTCGTCGGAAAAGTGTCGGCGGAAATATCGAAAACAAACGATAATTTAACAGTGGAAAAGTCTAGGTGAAAACAAAAGCTTTAACGGACTTGTTTACTTTCGTCCGGAATTGTTTTGTCACCTGTAAAATAGCGAATATCAATGGCCACCAAAACCCATGATGGTAATAATAATAATAAAGGAATTTCTGATAAATTGCGGTAAACATTTTTATTGCGAATTTTACCAAAACGTAAATATTTAGTAAAAATAATAAATCAAATTTTGTTGATAGCAAAAATCTCCCTTCTATAAACCACAACGTAATCCCCAACGACCAATAACATGCTTACATTTTTGCCGTCACATTTCTTTCTTTCTCCTTCACCGTTGACTTTGATTCTTGAAATCTTCGTCGTCTGCTCGACCTTAACGGTCATAAAGCGGCCGAGCAAAACGCTGTATTTTATTCATGCGACGAAATAAAAATTTTACAGCGAACTGTACAAGTCCGAAATGGAATTCTTTAGAGGAGTAATCAGAGTACGAAGAAAAAATATGAAAGATAGAGTTGGAGAGGGGAGAAGACGATTATCATCGTTGCTTTACTGGACGCATTCTTTTTGAAAGCTTCACGTCCGAAGAGAGCTTAATTGACGACGCGAAGATTCACTTTTTCATAATTGAATCTTTTATGGCTTTGCTTTCAAAAAACAATAGAAGAGTGGAAAAATGTGAAGTAATTTACTTTTTTATAAATTCAATGTAATTTTTTCTATAGAGTTAGAAACTGAAATATAACGTTTGATAGTTTTTCGAGCTCCGATTTCATGAATGGCTGATATAGTTAAAAGTGTACTTGATGTTCATTAACGTTATCTCCAAAAAGAATTAAATGGGGTAATTTTTAGAAAACAATGAAAAATTTTTTTTTTTCAAACATCATTAAAGAGGCAATTTTTTGCAACTATCATAGAAGCAAAAGTGTCAAATTATATCTTAGTAACAATGACACTCACTTTTGCTGCATATACGCAGTAAAAATCATTTGTAGCCAAGGCGGCAAATATTATGGAAACTTGATTAAAATTATGAGGTTTGTGATATCTCCAGCCGAAGCTTCTATGGTATAAGTCTTATTCTGATCTGTTGTGGTAATTTCAATGCTTGGAGTAGGTGAGACATTTTTGCCTTCGTCTGAAGCAGTACAATAAATGTACATGATGAAAATATCGTCCTCGCTGAGTGGCTCTTGTTTGCCATGGTCTTTTCAATGTAGCCCTCAACTACTGTATCAGATTTCCATCCGCCATGCTTCTTTAGACATGTTAGATCAGCACCTCCGTCTGCCACCAGTGTGGCGGAGGTTCGCCTCAAGCAATGTCCCGTATATAAATTTGGATTGGGCAATTTTAAAACTTCGCAACTTTTTTCAGGACACTGCCAATCTTGTGAATTTCCATCACAGCTTTCAGGATTTTCCGTTTTCATATTTCACAAAAAACCGCGAATTTTTCATCTCTTTTGGATGCAGAGAAGCGTATTTTCTGTAAATTTGAAGAAACTTCTCGTCCACAATGGTAAAGGATCGTCTCTTCTAAGTTTTAGAATATGGAATTTTGATATGCAATAAAGTCTTTATATCTTCAATGTCTTGAATTTTCATACTTACGAGTTCATCGCAGCGACATGCTCCTGATACGCCGATTACCAAAACAATCTAAAAAAGGGGATTACAGTAATATCACCTATATTAATTTTGTCAGAATAACTTACATTGATTGCCAGATAAATTTTATCTAAAGCATCAGACAAAAAATGTTCAATTCGCTCCTTTGTTAGAACTTTCGATTTTTTAGGAAAATATTCCTCATTTTGTTTTTTTAAATATGCAGGTAGTTTCATGAATCTGCTGATGTGCTTGATATTCAAAAGTGATTTGATCATGGAGTAGTGTGACCACATGGTCAAACTCTTCATCTTCATCTCAGTTCCAAATGAGAAAAATATGCCAACAGCACGTTTTCAGAATAAGTCTTCACATTTTTCTCACCGCACCATCGAATTAATTTTTCATAACTGTTATGGTACATTTTGCTGGACTTCGTAGGTACCAAATTATTCACAACTTCTGAAACGGCCGCAGCCACTTCAGGGGGCGTGCAATCAATGTCTGACATAGCAAAAACTACAAAATAATTACTTCCAAAAAAGAAAATATTTTCAGAATATTCGGTAAAACTTACAAAATGCTGCCAAGTTTTGTGACACATCAAATTATTTTTTTTCTGGTTGTTTATACATTGTCACCAGAGAAAATTTTCCTAGAGCAAACTGTAAAAATCACTGATGCACAATACCTAAGTTTAAAATGACTCAAATTTTTGTCGAAGTTTGAAAAAAATAGTGTATGTTATTCTGGGCTAAAGTGACTTTATGTGGCGCGGCTTTATCTCCTAATAACATAATATTCTATTGTAGCAATTTATCTATTTTCTATGAAAACTACGTGTTGATATCTTCAATTTATAGGGAATACTGAATACTTATGTTCGAACTATTAATAAAAAAAATAAGTTTTCTTATTTAAGTACTCCTTTTTTATTATCATATTATTATTCATATTATTATCAACAATCCTCTGCAGAATTTTCTACCAGTTTATTTAGCAGCACGGTTTTTGTTTTTGGATAAACAATTTACAACTTCTATTAAGCCGAAATTGCACAGTGGAAATGGTGGAGGCGCCGGGTTACACTATTCCTTTCTATAATTATAGATCTATATAAAATCAAATTCACTTTTATGATGTTACAAATTTGATTATCAGCTATTACTTTTCATAACATATAGCTGTAGAGTTTTGGAATCAAAACAGTAACGAATCAGACATCTTTCTTCAAAGCAACAATATTAATTCAGTGTTACTTCTTTAAAGCTTTATGGATTTTGCCAAACAAATGCTCAAAATCCTCTACACAAAAAAGTTTGAAACAAAGATTTAAAGTGAAATAATTTAAAACAGAATTATTTCTATAAATGTGAGAAGACTTTTCGACACTTTGGTACCTCACTTATTTCTGAATCACTTTTTAATCAGACGTTTTGAGTGCTACTAATTAAAATTACGTTTCAGAAGACACCGTGTTGAGTAAATATTTACACGGCAAATAAAAGCGTGAAATTTGACGTGTTAAATTAATTTCTTCGAAGATTCACGTTGCCGAATAATTATAAAAAAAATCTTTTTTAATAAAAAATAGCTTTTGAACTATATTTGGATCTAGTCGAATGAAACTTACCTGTCAATTTAATGTCAAATACTTAGAAGGACTTTTTAATTTTCTCTTTCCATTAATTTTAAAGTGTTGTGAGTTGTATCTTCCTTGTGGAGAGTCCTCGAACTGTTGTAAACTCTTAAATAGTTGTCTAAAACTTTTTAATTAAAACTTCTCTTTTATTACAGAAGGGTTAAAAGAAATAGATTATTCAAAAAAGTATCTAAAACAAAAAAAATGCTATTCTTCTATCTATTAAAACAAATCTTAATTCATCATAAATCGCAGTGGTAGTCTGTCACGAATGTCAAATCTGTCATCCGTCTCGCCTTCTTGATTTCCTCTTTTTCGATGCATCGCCAGTGTGATTCAATAGCATAAACGACGCGCGAATCTATCAAAATCTTATTTATTTTTCTATCGAGTGTCTTGGCTGAAATTTTTACAGTTACTTCGTTCTTGTCAGATCCTTTCGACCTAAACATACACCTAATGTAAAATTTATCAACTAATATCAAACATGTCAAGAAAAATTTCTGTTAATAGATGTTATCTAGAATGCCAGATTTTTGAATAATTGATGATCAAATCACAGACGTGACTTGCAGTTTATATTCTGGATTTTATGTGGCAATTTTCAAGTTTAATATGCAGTTTATATAAATATAAATGAAGTGTTTAATCGAGTTTTTGAATATTTCAAAAGATATCGTTAAATTTACCAAGTTTTAGAGGTATTAAGCGAGAGAAGGAAGTAATAAATTTTGTTAGCTTAGCTCGTTTCAAAATACTTGATGAAAATAGAAGCAACTTACAAATAATATTTCAAATTTGAAAGTGGTGGCATAAAATTGTAATTGGAAAAACCATTGTTTTTTAATTTTATCTTCATAGTAATCTAAATACATCACTCTGTGTAGGCACTTAGTGCTGGATAGAAACAACATTCAATGATTATTTCAAGTGTCAAATTTGTTATAATGTTAGATTTTTTTATCATCTTAAACAAAAAAATAATGACATCATAGTTAACAGACAGTGATTGATTATGTTTTGTTTTTAGTGCAGTTTAGACTGTTACTGTGTGTTTTTTCACGAAGCATCTCAGTGGAGTGATAAATTTGTATTTTTGATTTTCGTCTGCATTTTTATCACAAAGATGTTGTGTGGATTCTGATGGATTTTTTCAAATGTTAATAGAACCAATAATCACAGATACTCTTATTTCTCTAGTTTCTTCTAATAGTCTAAAAAAAAGAGATATTCTTTATAGTCTGAAAAGAAACTTAAGATACCAAATAATTATGAAACATCTAAGAGGTTCTTTGAAACTATTTCAGAATACGTAGGATGATAGAATAAGTGTGCTCTTAGATTTGTAGGATTAAATAAGCCAAGATTGTTGACATTACCAAGAAAATGTACTAAAGAAAATTAGAGACATTAACATTCACTTGAATATAATCAAACGTATTCAGATTCAAGGCAAACAAGTTTAAAACTTATAATTTCATAAAATATAGAAACCTGAAAACCTGAAAAAACACAAAGTTTACGTTTTAGATTCAATAAACAGACATCTCGCTTAGTTCTTTGAACAAATTAAATATTTTTTAAAGTATTGCAGAATGTAAATCAGGCGATATGGATTGCATTGAATGTTCCATAAATCTTACATTTAATTGCAAATAAATAGAACGTATACAACGTCTGACGTTATTGCGTAATACATCAAATTTTTTTTTTTTTAACAATCAAAATTACGATTTCTGATATTTCTCGCACAGTTATGCAGACATTTTATTCAATACGTCATCGCTTATGCCACATTTTTCTAAAATTAGTTTATTTATTACAAGATTTTTATTATTTATCAATTGTAAAGACCGAAACCATTGTTAAAAAAATATTTTCATATACTAATATTATCTTTATATACATTAGTGTAAATGAAAAAATATTTTTAAATCAATAATATGATAGCGCGACGCAAAATTTTATACGAATTCATATCAATATTATTTTTCGATTTTCTTCTAAATGTATTATTGATTTTTAGACATTTTCTTAAGAAAAACGAGTCGCTAGACTTTTTCTATTCCAATCTGCTTGATCAAGTCTTCTTTTCACCGTTCTTTCACTAACATTTATACTTTTTACTTCTTCCATTGAAAAAGTGATTCTTCCAAAAGGTTTCTAGCATCAGGATCAGCTCTGAATCTGTTTCTCAATATTTGTAGTAGCCTTTCCAGACAGTCCAGCTGTGATTCAACTTGTGGTGAGTCAGTACGAAGTTTCTCCAAAAGCTTTACTTTTAGATTACCTTTTTGTCATTTAGAACCAATTTTATATAGAAAATATGTAGTTGAATACCAACTTGATTTTTCTAGATGGAGATTTCATTGTGAATAGCTCTTAGATCCAAAAATAAAAAGTCATTTGCAATTCTTTTTCGATTTATAGTTTCACATTCGTTTTGCTAGCCTCTGAAATCTTAGTTAAAGTCGGTAAAAACAAATTTGAAGCATTTGATACTTCTAAAAATTAAAAAATAGTAATTTTTGAACTCACCACCTTCAAAATGACATTTTGCGAACGGAGCAGTCAACTGGGAACGTAAAATTCCCACACGAGTGCGCGAATTTTTGTAAAAAACACTGGCCTTTCTGGCCATACCAAAAATAATATAATTTAATAATAATGAAATATGGTTAACAAACTGTCATTTTACCAATTCAGGTGTCGCAAATACTGAAGAAATAAAAAGAAATCCGTGTTTAAAAATCTTCTTTGACAACTGTCAAATGAAAAAGATTTTTTTGTGTTTACTTTTGACGCAACGCAAATTTTTTAATAAAACAAAAATAAATGTTTGTTTCAAAAAATATTATTGGAACTTCGATGTGCGAAGCGGTATTCGGCGCATTCGCGCATATGAAGCACTTATGCGCGAATACTGTCTTCGCACGCTAGGTTCGAAAATTACTATTTCGAACTTTTTGTGCGAAGACATATATAGCTAAAAAGCTAATTTTATAACTTAAAACTGTGAATTAAATCTCGGCAGAATTTGCTGTAACTCACATTAAATACATCAATTTCAACTTGATTCTATTTGATTTTATATAAAGGTGACTTTTATTGGTAGTTGTTTCGAGTTGCATCTAACTAAAATAGATATTTACTTCTAGAATTTAAGCGTGGAATCCGAAAATTCAACTTGCTTAACAGTTCAATACTATCAGTTTTATTATGTAAAATTTTATATAGAAGACAGTGCAACAAATCGGAATCTCGTCTCAAGACTTGGCAGTCGAAATCTTTTTTACAATGTTTCTTGTAGATAGCCAGTTTGAAGATAAGTCTTATGTTCCTTAAAGGCTACAAATTTCAAAAATTTTCTTTGAACGTTTTCCAAAATTTTATGATGTGTGATGTATATCGGTGACCATACTATAGACGCATATTCTAAGCAAGACTTAACAAACTTCAAGGTATCAGTCTGTGAAAATTCAGATGCATTTGTTAAGACAAAACCCAATATTTTTATAGCTTTCACAGATATAATATGAAGATGATTTATGAACGTAAATTTAGAATCAAAAGTGACTCCTAGATCTTTCACTGACTCTACAGTATTTAGAAGTATGTTGTCAACATAATAGTCATATTGTATAAAAGAAGATTTGTTAGAAAACTTCATCATAGAGCATTTCCACAAGTTAAGGTTTAATTTATTATTTTTACACCAGTCCAAAAGTTTAATGATATTACGTTGGATTATAACGCAATCATGTAACGTATTTATTTTATAAAAAAAATTCTCATCGTCAGCATAGAGAAGACAAGGCGCGTCAAAAATTGTGGCAGTGTCATTAATAAACAATACAAAAACAAGCGGACCGAGTATTGAACCTTGCGGCACACCAGAAGTAACTGTGAATCCATCAGACTCAAACCCATTCAGAAAAACACACTGTCTTCTGTTTGTCGATTATGATTGGAAGGTTTCAATAATATTTTTTGAAACAAACATTTATTTTTGTTTTTTTAAAAAATTTGCATTGCGCCTCAAGTAAACAGTTACAAAAAATCTGAAAATATCAAGTAAGTGAACTGTCAGTTTTTTATTTGACAGTTGTCAAAGGAGGTTTTTAAATACGAATTTCTTATTAATCATTAGTAATTGCGACACCTGAATTGGTAAAATGGCAATTTGTAAAATCTGTTATAAAAAATTTCTAATTTCAGAAAATGTCAACTAATTGAACAAATGTGTCTCATTTTCAAAAAATTGGCATCAATTTACGACATACGAAAGAATACTTTTCTCTTCTTGTACATTACATCTAGAAGCATAACCGATATCTTTTCTTAATCGTTCGTTCCAGTCACGTAAATAAAAAATTATATGAATTTGACCATATCAATAATGTCATGGAAATTTTGTATAAAAAGTAAATATAAAATATCAACGTTTCGATGCACCTCACGTCGTTTTCTTTGCTGAAGGACGTCTGAATGATTTGACAAGACGTAAAATTTGAATTATTTAGTATTTTAATTTTTAAACTGTCGTTTTTTTGATTATTATATTATAACTAATGTACTTATATCCATTATTATTTAATATACATAACATTGAAAAATTGTTAATGACTAGTGCTTGTTGACATTGTTAGCGTTTATTGAAATTGAAGTAATAAAACTGCTCATATTCTATGATTGTATTGTGTATGAAGTTTAAAATTTTGTTTAATTTGTAATTCATCCGTTTAATTTCTCTAAATTTTTTGAGAACTGATAAAAAAAGGTGGAAATTTTTTTGCTGTTAAAGATGTTAGATTTTATTAAATTACACAATCGGAACTACTTTTTAGTGTCTGTTTATGGTCTTATCTTATGTTATAAACTGATATTAATAAGCCAAATGCATAACAAAAATGGATTACTCCGAATATCATTCGAGCATCAATTCATATCCTAGAATTTTTCTTCGTACACTCCAAAAATATACTAATTAATATCGTGTGTTCATTTAAAAAAAAACTCGCAGCAAGCCATGACATTTTTGCGTATGTCATACATGACCTCATACTGCAACAAAATGAAAAGCCGTAATGTGATAAATAATGTTCGAAGACGATAATGCTTTGTGTGCTGAGCATCATGGAAGACATTTTCAACAGTTTTTGTAGATAATAAATGAATATTCTCATAAAAATGTGTTATTTTTTCTAATTGTCGAAAAGTGAGGTTATAAGATTTTTCATTTTGACAAGTATATAAAAATTAATCACAGCCATACAAAACAATTGTTTTTTAGTTTCAAAGCCTTCTAGAGTCTGTTTTCAAATGAACACACGATATAACGTTTTTGGAATGTACGAACAAAAATTTCGGGAAAGAATTGATAGTCTCATAATTGTAATATTTGATTTTTATGTAAAAATTGACCCGGCGCATCCACCATTTCATAATTGTTCTCATAGATATAAAGACTTAATAGTAACATTACAGAATGCTGGAAATGAAGAATAGCTCTATTAAATGAATATCTTTTTATTTTAAATTCTGATAGAGAACTCCATAAATTTCCTACAATGTTTTATATTTTAGTTTTCATTATCATTCTTTAGAATGGTTTAATTTTATATAACTGTTTGCATAAAACCTGAAAAGCTTTAGAGGTTTAAAATTCGTTTGAAGAATTCTAAAACATTTGCTCACTGTTAATACTATTCAAGTCTTTAATTTCATTATTATGTCCCTATAGTGTGGTCAGCTTTGTATCAAAATTCCGAATACAGACTAGCAGGAATTTAAAAGTAAAACCTTGAATATAAAATGCAAAAAATTAAAAATTGATTTTTGTTAAATTTTCAACAAGTTTTGTTTCATGCAACAAAATATTTTTTCTATAGAAAAACTGTCTAGAGTAAAATAAGACCAATTTTTCAATAATTTTATAGCATCTGATCAATAGTAATAGTGGTCATTGTAAGATTGCGTTTTGGTTGAATGTTCAGCAGCTTGTTCAATAATGAAAAGAAAAAAATATTACTCTCTTTTGTAATATAATAGTATTGTTTTTCCATTTTATTTTGAAATGAATATAAACAAAAACATGAAACTCGCAGTTACATCTATTATTACAATAAAAATAAAAATAAAAAATTGTTTGCATTTTTCACATGCTCGCTCTGAACAACAATTAGATGCGTTTGACAATTCGATAATTTTTAAGTTTATGTACGCTTTCATAATTTTTGTCTATTTTTTTGTTGGTCTTTGAGCTCAACAATTATAGTTATAGTAACTGAAGTGGTTCTAAAAACTCGACACAGTTAAACAAGGAAACTAAAATAAACTTCCTACAGTTTTCGCTCATTCTATTTTGCATTCTGTTAAACGGATTATCTTAGTTAAGGCGAAAATTCAGATTGTATTTCTCAATAATTTCAATTTTTACACCAATTTTCCTAATTCTGTTTTTATATTTAACAATAAAATTCGCCCTATTATTATTATTGTTTTGTGTTTTATGTGGTGATAATAATTCGTACAAGAATATATTTCTGTAAATACTTCAATTTCATTATTATTGTATCTTACAGATCATAAAACTTTGTGTATTATGTAATAATATAATATTTACGAGGGAATATTATATTTCTATTTTCTTTCCACACTTTTAATACTTTCAAAATCGATTTTAAAAACTCGTTGGTAATTTGTTTTCCTAACCGCTCACTTAACTTTTGAAGCAAAGAAATAAAATCGATGGAAGTGTAACCGTTTTGTTCCAATTAAGAAATCGTTGGGTTTAATAGCTGATTGGAGTCTTTTAAGCACTAACTGCATTGCTCCTTTATAAAAATCGCCAATTTCCGACTAATTTCTCTCTTTGATGTCATACGATAGTGTTGATTGAATCAAAGTCGTATAATTAAAAGTTAAAATTTGAATTTGCTTAATCATTGAAGAATATTATCAAACAGTTTTAATTATTTTCTAGTCAACTAACATCAGTCTGTTGAAAATTTCCCATTTCGTTAACCTTACTTGTCCTTTTCATGCATATTCATGTTGAATTGTTTGTTTATGAAAATGCACACGGTTAGAATTAGTTTGTAGTTGAAAGGTTGAATTAAAGACTTGTAAAGGGCTTCCGACATGCTTAATTCAATTGTTCGTGTCAGGAGAGTAATTTCGAGATTACCCTATAGATTTTTTTGCTATATACAAGAAACACTCTGTATATTATTCCAAGACTTTCATTGTTCTCAAACTTGTTCATTTCTTAGTTGGTTATTGTTCTAGCGTCAGATTTTATCGACATATGCACTAATTAAAGTTGGCGCTGTGGAATTGGGCGGTGCTAAAGGAAGCTATAGAAACAGATGAATTTAAACAAAAGCTCGTTTTTGTTGTGGATAAATTGAGATTGAAAAGTTTTGATTAGTTCACTGTAGTCGTGCTACAAATATTTTATTTGTTGAAATAAATAAAATGCTTTTATTTTCTATAAAATATAAATTGCAAGTGAGCTTTAACGATTTATTTAAAGTTTCGTCTAGCTCGAAGAAAGCTTCGTGACTTGAACGTCGTTTGGTTCGATAAAAATAAAAATAGTGACATGCAGCATGACATTAAAATTCTAAGTTTAAGAGAGAGGAAAAAAATCGATTCTGTTGATGAAATAATAAGATATTATGACCATGAACTAGTTTAAGTGATTAATTTAACATTTAAAAATATTGTTGTGGTGTTTACGAAAACGTTATTGAAATTATTGATTTTGTAATTATGTTATAAAGAAAATGCTTTTAGGGATATTTTCAACTCATTCACCAGAATTTACTTGTTTTATAAATCGATCGATTAAAGCAAAAGTCAAGAAACAAAATACTTTAAAATTTGTAGTTGTGTGCTGAATGACTAAATCCTCCAATTACTCTTTCTTGGCGGAAACGCCTCTTCCAAGACCGGAAACTGACGCCTTAACAGCTTGTGTTCATCCGCTAGAATTGCTAATTGCTTCGTCCCACACATTGTTAATTTCCTTTCGTAACAAAAAACCTTATTGTCTTAACAACAAAAAAATCAATCTTTTTTCTCAAAAGTGCAAAAACTCAGTATATTATAATACGTTCTGTAATTATAGTTGCCTTAAAATTAATTTACAGTAAATCTTATAATTTTTGAGTTACATCACTGCAAAAATGTCACACTTTTTCAAATTTTGTCTTGCGTCAAAAAATAATTAAAATTTAGAAATTTTAAATGGAAGAATTCCGAAGGACCAAAGAATCTAAACAGATATAAAAAAATCAAACATGGATAGATATTAAAGAATAAAAAAAACTGATACAGTGAAAAAAGTTTGAAGATTTAGAAAATATTAAAAAATATCTAAGAATCAAAGGACCTCAAAGAATTAAAAAACTTTAATGAATAAAAACGTCTCATAGAATCAAAAAGAATAAAAGAAACTTATAGAATAGAAGAAACAAAGGATTGAAGAATCACTAAACTTTAAAATCTCGAAGAATTAAAGAGTCCCAAAAAGATGCAAAAAACTAAAGAATATTAGAAAGATAGAATAAATTAAAGAATATTGAAGAATCTCAGTGAATCAAAAATCCAAAGAGTATCAAAGAGATGAAAACAATCAAAGAATATAAAAGGATCCTAACGTATTTCAAAGAATAGAAAAATCTCAAAAAATATAAAAAATTAAATAATATGAAACGGTCAAAAAGTTTCAAAGAATCCCAAAGAATCAGAAAGTTTTAAAGAATCAAAAAATAGCCAAAAATCTGGAAAAATGTGGAGAGAATTCAACTAATATGTCATTGTGTTATTTAACAACAAAGCCAAAGAAATGCATCAAGTTGCGTCATACGGAAATATGGTTTTCTTTTTTGTGAAAAACAACTAATTGATCGAACGATATCTTTTTTTGATTGTCGTAAATAAAAAGTTATATAAATTTTGACAGTATATCTAATTTAGAGAATGATTCAATCAAATTTATGTATGACAGTTGTTTTCCAGTTTAGAAAGGCTTTAAAGTTTTTTCTAAACAATTACCAATTATAAAGGATTAACAAACTGAAAGACAAAATAAAAGTGTTGGTCATAATAATGTCCAATCTGAGTGTTACTCTTTTCAATCTAAAAGACGTGTTTTGTTATTTATATATTTTTGTATTTTTGAAACATCTGGACGTAGATAGTGAGTTTGGAATTTGCTTTGCTCCATTTTTTGTATCGGAAAAATACAAAATTTCATTTCTTTTTTTTTTAGAAACTAACTTTTCTTCAATAACTCAGGGTGATGTAAGGCTGCATTAAATTTGTTTCTGTTAGCTGAACCAATAGAAAAGTCTAGAGAAGCAAATAATAATTTTTTTCTTATTCAAATTATAAAAATTCTCATTTTGTCTATCAAATCTTACTATTAAAATGACATCTTAATTAAAAGGATGAATAAAATAATCCAAAAACAGTGAATAAAATATTTATAGCAAAATTTTATTCACACTGTTATTGACGAATGCGAATAAAACAAAGAAAATCAAAATTTCGTTACTATGGTTGATGATTTTTATTCATACTAATAGTAATTTAGCATTTCGTAGGTACACGTGAATAGCTATTGTTATTTATTACTTTTATTTTCAGATATTTGTTTTATTTTAAATGATAACACTTTAATTTTTTTTTACATTTTAAGAATTGTTTTTAAAAAATGTTTTGCTAATTATTCCTTTCACATCTTCTAGAGGAGAAAAAAATGTTTTATTAGTTATTTTGTATATTATGTGTTAATAGCTTCAGCCATTGAATTAATTTTTTCTTGAAAGTAAAATACAAAAGTCAACTTTTTGATTAAATCAAATAAGCAACAAAAATCAATCTTATCTCTGGAAAATGTAATTTTTAAAGCAAAACTCTAAATCCAGCCTCTCTCCATTACAAATCTGGATAATTCCTTTTCTGGAATAGAGGATGTATTTTCGCTCTCATACTCGCGACTTTTGTGTGCTTTTTCAAGTCGGGATTACTCACGAATAAAATAAACCTTTTGGCATTTTTCGACTCAATAACAAAGTACAACTTTTGATCTGTTTGAATAGAAAATGGATTTATAATTATGAAAACGCTTTGATTCTTTTCAACAATTTATTATCAAATAATTATCCTCTTTTGTTCGTGTTAAGATCAAAATTGTCAATTTTCTCAAAAACAAGTACAATTTCCTTGCTCTTTCGATCTTGTCAAGTTTCCTTCAGAGACTTGACACGTACAAGCCGTCCACCTAACCCGATCGTTTATCGTCTGACACTATCTCTCACTCTTCAGATTAGCACTCAATCCGTCCGGAAAGTTTTACACCTTTAACGCAATTACATTGTTGGAGGAAGTGGAGAAGAAGGAGGAGGAGAAATTGTTCAAAAATTCATCTCGCTAAGAGCTGTGTCGAGACGTCGGTTATGTGATGGTAATTTATTAACTGATGTTGGAACAAGTTGGTATTGTATCGGGTGTAGTGCGATACCATTAAAGTAACATATAGTTTAACTTGAATACGGGCAATGGCGCTTGAAACACACTTGCCTAGCCTGCTTGATTAGAGATAGTGTGAGGAGTGGGATCATAAATTAATGACGGTTCCAAAGGGAATCGTAAAAAATTCATGAATCAACGAAAATTCATCGAAAATATTTTTATAAACTTGAAATTTATTTTATTTCTGTAGATTTCTTGAAATTATTTTATTCTTCGCTGTTATAATCAACCATCCTATATTATATTAAATCTGCCTAGAAAAATTGTGGTTTACCTTCATTTTTTCCATAACCATTTTTCAAACTCTCTCCCGATTTCCATTTTCCCTTTAAACCGTCTAATTTTTCACCGCAACCCTCTCTTCAGGTAAGCGTTTCGGAGCAATTATCTCTCCATCCTCCTTCATCACATGAATATTCCCGCTGCTGGAAATGTCACAATTCACAATTAATGCTAATTAGGCCTTTATGACCAAAGTTAGCGGTTTGAATCTGCAAGTGTTAAACGATATTGCTATGTCTCTTGTTTTATTATTCAAAATTAAAAGGAATGATTTGCAATTTATGTAGATACACACAAAAGGGGATAAAAATTTAACGGGTCGAATAATGGTAATTCTTCGTGATGTAATTATACATAGATTTAATCGGAGTCTAAAGTTAAAGCTGGTGTTTAGTATGGCGGAAATTTACATGACGATGGATTTCGGGATATGGAGGATCATAATAGGATTGCATGGAGGGATTATATGAACTTAGATTGTTGATATTTTGCAAGAGATGTACCAAATAAATTTAACATTTATTGGGAAATGATCAAAATTAGTTTTATTGATAAACCGGCGCATCCACCAAATTTTATTTCATAGAATATATTCATGCTTTAGCTTTTATGAAAATTTAAAAAAAAGAAAACGTAAATCTTTTGCTGTCAGCATTTTCCCTCAAAAAATACACCCGATTACACAACTTCCCTATTTTCCTTGTCGACAATAAAACAAACGATTCAAATCATCTTATCCACATACATATCGAAATAATCTTTCTTTTTGAACTTATTCTTTTTAAATCTCTTCCTTGATTTTTTTCTTTTCTGTTCTCAGCATTCACGCTTTGCCATTTCACGACTTGTTTTTTGATGGATTACCATCACAAGTTTTCGCACAAAACCGTGTAATCACCTATATTCACCTGAAATAAATTCTGAAATTGAACCGTAAATGACAAATCGTGTAGTTTCATGGATTGCTGACTTGCTGTCATATCCATGAAACGGACTGTTTGTCCAATGGGAAATCATATTACGGTATCGAGGGGGTGAAAATGAATGTAAACTACCAAACGACGATCCTGATTTTATTCCCTTTGCGAAAAAGACCAACTCAATTGGAAATCCTTCTTTTACGAATTGTTAAAGTAAGACACTCAACGAATTTTTTTCACAGCATCGATCTCAGAATTTCTCACCCTTCTAAACATCCACTTAAAAAGGGAGTAAATTTATCAAATTCACAAAGTGTTTTCAATTGATATTGAATGTGAAAAATCAATCTAAAATTAAGATTAAAATTCAGATAATGTTTTAACAAATAATTCAATTTAAAAAAGAATATTGAATAAAAATGATTTTTTAAATTTTTAAATCTTTGATTTGGACTTTCTTTTATAATGAAAGTTGGCAGATGTGATTCACTCGTTTGTAAAAACTCTACACACATTGAGATTGTAAAAGCCTCAAACGTAAAACTTGTCTGAAATAGTAACCCAAGCTAGTTTAGTCGACGGTTTATGAATTTTTAAAGAACAAAGAGGCATTAATCCTCAAGGCAATTTAGTAAAGGTACGTTTTGCCGCTCGTCTGTTTTATTGATGGTGCTACAAACAAGGACGAAAGCAATCCTCTTGCAGTTTAAGTGTGTAACCTTCGATGGATGAATATTTAATAAATTTAGCGCTCGATTTTACCGCACGATAACAAGAAATGTCGAAAAACGATCAATTAACTACTAAAGAATAAGTGGATCTTTTTTCACTTCTTCTTCCTTTTTTAAACGAGGATTCTTTGCAAATGACAAACTGTTGCTCTATCGCATCGACGCACAACAAAGCATGATGCCCCTTAAGTTAGACCATTGTTGAAAGCCGTCAAATCTACATTCTGGAACATTCAAAGTGGAATTGATAATAGTGGCTCTATTCAACTACGAAGTCATTTGGGATGTTATAAAGCATAATGTTATATTTATAAAAAAAATAAGGAAACTTAAAAAACGATATGGTTTTCAGTAAGATATTGGTTCACTCGTAAATTCAAGTATAAGAAAATTCTAGACTCTCTTCGAAATATTTTAGTAGCATATAAAATGTTACTTTTAGGTCAGAAGGTTTGATATCAACAGGAGCATCTTCACTCGTCACTTTTTCACAAAGATTGATAGAATGACTTTGTTTTCTAGACTAGACTTTATTTTTATTTGAGTAAAATTTTCAACAAACAAAGACTATATTATAAGTTTCTGAGAAGAATTTTATTTTTAGTTTATAATAAAGATACTTAGAAAGTGTAGTCTTGTACTTGCCATATATTACTTGGAATTTAGTCAGGCTCTCTCAAAAGTATTGGATATAAAAAAAAAACATTCAAAAACCAAACGTAATATGCTAAGAGATAAATTTGAAAATGCGAAACAATCGTATATTTCCATTTGAAATAATGAAATTTGTAGTTGTTTCTGGTATAACCGGATATGGTATAGAGTTGGAATTAACTGAGGTAGATAAAGATTAATGTGAAATATAAATGATTGAAAAAAATTAAATCACACTGTTTTCTAACTTTAACGCTGATTCAGCCAAAAACAACAACTAATGAAAAATCCTAGCAATAATAATATTATTGAAAAGTTTAAGATAATATCTACACAAAAATTACAATTTACAAAAGTAAACTTATCTCTATTGACTATGACACTTATTCCATAATAACCAAAATTATTTGGCTTAAAAGTGTATCTTTGATGTTTGCAAATTTGCATTTGAAAACATTTAATTTTTATTTTTTATTCACACATTTGGAATTTGTTCAGTAAATAGTTTATAAAAAACAGTTTCATAAGTCACAATTTATAGCAAAATTCTAGGTTTATAAAGTCAACAGCGAAGCAAAAGTTTTCTAAATGACGTGTGGCTTGAATAATTTATGAAACAAGTTTATATTTTCTGTACTTTTCATATCACTTTCAAATGAAAAAATATTATTTAAAAATTTTGAGAATTTTTATAATAAATCCCCAATCACTAGAAGTATAGAAACATTAAGTCTACCAAATTTTGAAGAAGTAAATTCTTTCCCGAATGGAAATTACAGATTACCAACTGTTTGAATTTTTTATCAACTGCGTTGTTATTTTTACTCATATTGTTTCAATACGTACTGTTACATATTATAGCATTTTATAAATTTTATATTCAGATTTTCAAAACGATATTTTGTATTCCGTTTTTTATAATCAGATTCCAACAAATGATACGTCAGATGATAAGGCTGCTAAAAGACTAGAAACTAGACTATTCTGAAATTTTTTGCCTTTGTTAATCTAATGTGGGTACTCGTCGGCTTTGTTTTTTTTAATGGCATAATTTTTTATTTATTGGGAAAAATGTAATTATTCCAAGTATGACCAGTTGAATAATTGCAGAAAATTAATACCTAGCCGCGTAACTAAGTGTCATTTTTTGAACTTTGAGTAATGGTGTCTATGGTAGCTGTCTTATGCATAATTGTTGTTTTAGAAAATTTATCCAGTTAAATGTATAGCCTGTGTATTTGATTTTTTGAATTGAAAACTTTTAATACTAATTTTTGATAAAATAAATAAAAAATGCCATAGAGTGCTATTTGAAAAAACAAAGTTGAATGTCGCCTACGGTAAACTATTGAGTCAAAAAAATATGATTTTTGCCTAATTTGTAGTCTTTTGACTACTTTTTTATTTGACATCATTTATTGAAATCTAACAATATACAGCCTGTCCCAAGATTCCGGATATATAGAGAAATGAGTGCAAAAATTTATTAATGCGATTTGGGTAAAATTTTTCCCTTGGGGCTTTTGACTTTTTCAAGAAATTTTTTTCGATTCACCCTTAAAAAGCCTCTAAATCACAGTGGTGACCTTAAAATTTTGCGCAAATGAGCCGTTTGTGACCTACTAACCTTTAACTTACAAAAAATGAACTCCACGATAATTTACTTTTTTTTTCAATTTTATAAAAAACTCCCTTTACACTACGATGGTAACTTCGAAATTTTATATCCAAATAACCCTTTTTTTGATACTATGATCTTGAACTTCAAATGTAAAATTCACTGTACTTCAATTGTTTAAGATTTTCACATCATAAATACTTAAAATTAAGATGAGATGCACAGATACTTTCCACACGATGCTAGAGACACATTCCGCTATGAATTTTTTGCGCTTTTTTGCAATAACATTAAAATCACGTCGGTTCCATTAAATTAGGTTATGGTCACGCTGAACAGGTTATAGCAAAACAAAGCAAAGATGTTTTCAGAGCAAATAATGAAAAAATGGTCCAGCGCGGCTTTGCCCTAACCTGACCGGGTCAGGGCGCTAAGGTATTTTGTCGAAAAACAAAGAAAAAAATGGAGGGAATAATTGAATCTTCCAACCATCTACCAACCCCACGTGACAATGACAGACAATAGGAGAAGAGAAAAATCGTTTTTTATAGAGCTCCTAGCGGAAAACATTGTAAAACTGAGCAAAATGGTGTATTTTTTAAGAATTGTTAATACGTAATTTTTCATTTATTTGAAAAAAGCGCAAGGAGATTCATAGTGGAAAGTGTCTCTCGCATCGTGTGAAAGGTATTTGTGCATATTTCAATTCGATAGTGCAGAAGCCGCAAGGGTAAAAAATGACCCGAACTTTTTCAGAGGTTTTCTATGTTTCAATAATATGCTAAAGTTAAATGAAATTGCTGAAATATTTAAATTGGCGCCAAATGGTCGGTAATACAGTTATGACGTTTTACAATAATAAGTCAAGTGATGGAAATCAGATTCAGGTTACGGTTTCCAGATCTTACATAACAGTTTTAGAATGTGAAATTTATTAACAATCCATTATTTACTGGTCATAAAGTTCAGGTGGACGTATAAGGCTTAGTAACAATGCAACAAGGATCAAACTGATCAGTTAAAGCTAATTATGCACTTGGGCACTTTGGCAATGTTAATAACTTAAAAGCTTTATGGTGATTGAACTTAATTTGTAATAATAATAATAATAATAATAATAATAATAATAATAATAATAATAATAATAATAATAATAATTTGTTTTCACTGAAGGTAGAAACTGTTGAAGTGGTTTAATCTTTTTTAAACTATGAATTATTAAACACTTTGGTATTCTCAAGATTAATAAGTCAATATTTCGCAAGAGCTGAAAAAACCTTTACTTTATGTTAGCTTAAAAATTTTATTTTTCACTTTGTTAAATCAAAAGTGGGAGTATCTATTACAACTTTTTATTCAATACAACAAATAATAATTTGTAAATTCAAGTTGATAAAAACCTTTCTTCGTCAATTTATTTGATTTGAGTTTTTTTGTGTTGCGTACTTAGCTGTGATTAATTCACAAATACCTAAATGTAATAAATGACTAAAGCTTCTATCTCCTAAAAATAAAAGATTAATTTTAATAGGACTGATGAACCAAAATTAACCACAAAATCACGCATTTCTTCAATTATCATCGTTGAATGCAATTTTATCTTTTCAACTTAAACGAACTCAATCGTGAACAACTATCAATCCATCGATCTGAATTTCTAAATAATCAATTATTGATAAATTTTACATTTTGATGATATTATCTTAATATTTTATAAAAAAATACCAATTGAAATCCTAGCATTGCATTCTCAGCCATTTTTATCATTTGAAAATGTCATAATTCATAATGACAAACAACATAACTGTATTACCGACCGAAATTAAATATTTCAGCAATTTCATTTAACTCTAGTATTTTACTGAAACATAGAAAATCTGTGAAAAAATTCGTTTGTCAAGTACTAATAGCTTTCTTTAACTCTATCTAAAAAGATTTTATTAAAATAGAATTGGTAAGATAAAAATCATATGAATAAACTTTTGCACTCATTTCCTTATATACCCGGAATCTTGTGACAGTATTACAAAGTTATCGCTTTCGGCGTTTTTTACCTAACACCCTGTATATGAAATTAAACTTGAAATAAACATCTCAAAGTACAAAAACATTGTTATTGTAATTTTTTTTGCAAGTATGTTAATTTGCAGACCAATTTACGTTGATTATTTTAATATACTTTACACAAAAATTTTCAGACTTATTTTATAATTTGCATTAAATTATTTTTTGGGTCTAAACTCGTGAAATTCATTACGTTTTTTGCGTTTGATTGTTTTATCGCATTCAATTTTTAAATTGAATAAAGCCCAAATGTGGAAGCCCCTAACAAAATTGTGTTGTTTATTGTTTGATTCTGTTAAGAACGGATTTTAATTTTTTTCGAGACACCTAAACTTTTTTGGATTTGCACCTTTCTCTACAAAAATTTATAACTGTTGTTTTCAATAAGTCGACAATAATATTTTGCCGTTTGAAAGAGAAAAGTTGGATAGTCAAGTTTAGGTATAGGAAAAGCGTATAAAAACTTGCTTAAAATTAGTCAAATAATTAAAAAAAGCAATAAAAAATTAGCTTTCTATTTAATATAACAAAATATAAACGGTATAAATGGAAATGCCACCATTTTGAAAAAATTTTAATTGAGTAGAACTTGACCCATTATGGTTGTATTCTCATTCAAATATCTTTGAAACAACTTAAGAAACTTCTAATGTAATGTTTAGGTGAAACAGCCTGTATACTGCAAGTTTTTTTTTAAGTGAACACTCGTTACAACAATTTTGTGCCAATAAATCAAAAGTTTTTGTAAATATTTTCTTTAGATTTGTTAAAGAATTTTCTACAACGTACCGAAAAGCTTATATGAAATTTTTTATAGATTGTGTTAGATACGATGCTGTAATCTGGTTTATAGCGATTTTTTCAATCCACAGTTAACTGCAGCATAACACACAATGTTTAATCAACAATTACACCGAAGATAAATTTCAAAGCATTAGTCTTTGCTGAGTCCCAATTACTCTTTTTAACAACTCTATTTTCCTAAAGCTTATGTAACTGAATATTTTTATACTTCAATTTTAATCGCCATTACAGTAGTTTTATTTGTAACAAATGACCGTCGGTCACATCTCAAGCGTCTTTTCCATTTTACCGTCAACAAATTACAGCGACTTTTTATTTCGGCACTTCTTTGTGAGTAAAACATCAGTTTCTCTTTTCAAAGAACGATTCAACATGTCACTGAGAAAACCCCAAACGAAATTTTCAACCTAAGGAAAGTAGTTAAAGCATTCCACTTCTTCTTCTCCTTCCACCGTTAAGAAAAAGTACTTTACAAACTTCAAACGTCAACTTTGTGTTTTTGTTTCAGCGATGTCATCTTTGATTTATTGATCGATTTATCAAAACTGTGCATGACGATTACTCAGTTTTGAAGGAAATACATAGATTTTGAATCGTTTCTTGGATGAAATTTACTCGAAAAATACGCATTCAAGCATAATGAGGGTTTTGAATTGTGAAGAAAAAAATCGTCGATTCAAATCTATTCGTTATCATTTTGGCGTAAAATTGTATCCCAATTAACCTTACGAAACATTCCCCATTTATTTAGGTGAACGCGTTTCTATTCACCATTGAAGTGTTTATCTTGGAGATTGCCTCTTCACCGATTCTGTTTATGTAACTTGGTCGAGAGATATCCGTTTGGAAATCTATAGATTTCCTTACGTAAACACAACGAAAGCACAACACATTATGCAGCTTTTACGACATTCGGAAAAAAAAATTCAGAAAGCTTCAAAACAACACATAATATTTAAATGACCTTGAAACTCCTATGTAAATGTCGTGTTACGAAAGATACAAGAAATTTCATGCTTCCATTTGACGGAAAAATCACTCTTAGTTGAGTTTGTATCATTTCCATTTTTCATCCTAAACAACAAAAAATACATCAAGTGGTCATATGTCATCCAAAGCTAACTGAGTTTCATTTTCACACCCAAAAATACTCATCACATGTGCAAATAAAATAACTTGCTGTAGTGGGCGTACTAAATTTATGCGTTTAATTTCATCCGAAAGATAATTTTAATTAAAAAAAAAACTGCTGAATCTTGTTTAATGTACGATTTAGTGTTGGCAGTTCAACGTCCTAAACGACTGAAAGCAAGTCGATTAATTTCGGAAAGTTTGACGGTCTGACATACTCTATAAGAGCAAACTCTTTTGTGTTAAGAAAATATAGAGGTCAGAGGTGATAAATCTCATATAAAGTGCTTCAAGTCAATACAAAAAATATAGCCCGGCGCATCCACCATTTTTAAAGTCTGCGGAACAAAGTAATTGAATTTTCATTAAATTAAATTGCAAAAGATCTGAGAAATATTTACGTCTCTCATCATTTTTTTCATCTTTTTGCAACTTTTAATTTTCATAAGCTCATCGATCGCTTTCGTTTCAATTTCTTAATCCTCACTCAACAATACTCAGCACAAAACAGAACAAAAAAGCATCCAACATTAATATTTCGGCTTTTTATAAATGAGAATCTGGGTAATTTGAATTTTTCCAAACGTAATTGGAAAGCTGATCTCGGTTCAAGTCTAACAAAAAATTATTCAACAATACAGTTTTGGAATTATAAATGTAATCTACATTTACATATGATACGCTTTATCACACATCCTTTGAAGTTTTCCAGAACTCAATCGCAAGTAAGCAAAACCACTTCGTCCTTTGTGAAAATCAATCCATTTGATTAATCCTCTAAAGGAATGTGAAAAATTTCAGTGTGTGAAGCAAGCTTTTAACAGGTAAGCAGATAACTCTTGCGTCCAATTTTCCACATTTCATGCTTTAACCGCAAAAGATAACTCGTGACAGGTGTTGCCGCCCACATTAACGCCCCCAGTCCGCAGCATAATATATAATAAATAGCTTCTCTTACTTTTTTGGGTGTAATAAATGAATCGCGTTTATTTCCAGCCATGATTAATTGTGCTTAATCAGAGTCATTATGTCGTATCAAAAATAAATAAAAAACGTTAGGAAAACTTTTCCATCATTGTTATTTATGATTCTTTTGGATATTTTGTATCTTGCCGAGATAATAGATACACTGTTTATGTTTAAAGAATTTATGTTTGCTTCTATAGTGATTTATCGAGTAATTTTTTTCTCTTAAATTTTCCCAGGATTTATCACAAAATGTTGATGACAGGTTTTATAGAAACTAAAATTTTTATTTTTGCGAGTGAGATATTAAAAAGTGAAAACAAATGAGTCGACAAGAAAGAAATCATAAAATTGACATAAACTTACAAATATTGCTACTGAAAATTGTAAACTTTTTTCTATCATTAAAAAGTTTACATTTCATAAAAAAAACTAAAAATTTTCCAACTTTAGGCGACTTATTGCTCCCTGAAGGGTCGATAGCTGAAAGCTGCTAAGCTGTTAAATTGCAACTTGCGGACCTTCTAAGGAAGTAATCGAAGAAGAATTATGAGTTTCGGGGTTATTTTATGTAAAAAGATCAGGTCATCAATAGGGATGCCATTTTACCGGCAATGCGGTATTAACACCCTAAAAAAAATTTCAGCTGAAAATAAAAAGAGTTGTTTTTTTGTTTCAACAACGTTATAAATCACTTTTTTTTCATTATTCTAAAACACACATGTCGGAATGAATATAAATGAATTCTTGAACTGCTCGAGTCAGTATTAAAAGCAGATGGTTGGCAGCAAAAAATGAATCTACAGAGGATTCGTAGAGAAGTGGCCAATCCATAAACGTTGATATAATTTATAGAGCTTTCTCAATTCATGTTCTGAAAAATTGGAATGGAAAAAATGTAAGAAATTATTTTTTATTGTTGAAAGCGCAGCATTTTATATTGGAGGCTTTTAAAATCCATCATGCACAATGCCCAAAATCCTTTTAATTTTAATACATAATTATTTCGGAGAAAGTTACACGCATATTAAATAAGCATCACTCAGTAGATTGGTGAAGCTTGTTGTTATTTTTCCGTAAAAAGCAGTTTTTTTTATAAAAATGGAACTTGAATTTATGGCTGAATGTTCGTTGCAGGAGTGTGAATCCACGTCAAATAATCATCTGTTAACTTGGCAACTTTTCTTGGTCCTAATTGCACATCTTCGTATCGATTTCGGCCTTCCATCCTTCCCATCCCTTTCACTATTTACGATTCGCTTCAACACAAACACACTTTACAATGTCGTAAAGTTAACTTCACACTCTCCGTTTGCCTCCCGAGTTTCATTTACAATTTAAAACTTGCAGTTTTGAAACAAAAGAACTGAGTATAGAGTAGTGTCTGTGTTAAAACTTGTCTGATAATGCGTCAAACAACAATGACAAAGTAAATATTACACAGGAATGGAATTATCGCTCAGAGGCACAAACAGTGGCGGTAATAAAAGAGCAGAAATAATTCTCTAGTGACCGACGTTGTAATATTATTTGGAAGGGAGAAATTGGAAATGGATGGTGAGGAAAGTATTCGAGTTATTAAAGGTTAAATTTCACCTCAAGCGAGAAATTTATAATTACCTGTTAAAGTACTTTATTATTGGTTAATTAAAAATGTAGAAAATTTTTTTCCTTTCGACAAAATCTTATCCAAATAGAATTTCTTTAGAAATCTCGACAAAACTTTGTGATACATTCAAGCTTGTTACCCATATATGAATCCGAAATTCGAGCTTTTCGTCCGTAAAAAGCTTCTCTTTATTCAGACCCGAAAAAGAGGGCGAACACCCCTTGCCGAATCAATTATGTATTCCAATCAACAAGTATGTTCACTTCACAAACACACACATACAAAGAGATGTTTTGGCGCCGATCCAAAAGGATGAGAAACGTTGATAATTGTTTTAACGAATTGCCAGGTATTTAAATTAACCAAAAAAATAATCGGATTTTTAAGTTTTTTCCAAAAGAAAAACTGAGAAACTCCTAAAAGGAATCTAGATGAAGAAGTTAATTAAATCGGAGGAGAGCACCATCTTGAGTGGAATATTAATTTTTCGGGAATTTTTCCAATGTTGAAACTACTCTTGAAAATTGCTCCCATTTCAACTCACGATGAATTTTCCAGATAAGTGTCATCTTAAAAAACTTAAGATAAACCGAATTTAAACTTTTTAGATAACTTGAATAAAAATAAACTAATTAATTAAATAAAATAAGAGTTCGGTTCTGGACGCGACATACATTTATTCATTTTGTAATGAATACTTTATACTCATTAATAATTCCATTTGACTCTTGAAGCTCTTTCATTCCCTTCTCTTTTTTCAGTGATATTGCTGAAATGCTATTCTACAGGTTTCCTGCTGACCTTTCAGGTAAATTTTAGCAACAAGCAACTGCTGAAATATCACGACATTTCCCAACTTCGATTGTTAATTTTCTCCCAAAAGACCCTCCTTAATTAATCATTCCAATTGTAGGTTCACTAACGATAGTGGCTTAACTTATTAAGTCACTGCAACAACGCTTACTACATCTGAAAATTCAAGCTGGATACACGCCTGAATAGATGTCCGGAACCCGGAAAAATTTCCATTTCGTTTCGTCTATCCCTTTTTATGGAAATCAAATCAATGTGTATATGGTTACTTCATTTTGCCACTAGAGGAGGCTTTTTTATCGATGACGTAATTGTGTAAAGTCACGCGACTTGTCGGTAAATCCCTTGCCAATTATCCCCAGCAGACTTGGATGAATTGAAGTTATTAACGCTTTGATCTATGTATAGGTTAGTTCGCTAAACCGCCGTCGGAAACGACTATATTTGCAATGCAAAATATGTAATTGCGTTATAGATGGCGTCGTGTAAATTTTTTCCTAAACGATGATGATGTTTTAAGGGTTTCAAAGCCGATTTTTCTTCGTTTTAATTAATTTCGAAAATAAATGACTGAATTTTAATGAAAACGTTGTTTCGAGACGAAATATAAATTAGACGTCATCAGCGCTGACATTTTTGATCGCGGTTTTACAAATAACTTAATTAGTTTCATGCGACTTTAATAAAATACTTTTTCGAAAATAGTTTTTCAAATGAAATTAAATGGAAGTAAAGAGGCAGAATGTTTTAAATTTTAAATTCACCCAAGGACGGTGTAAATCTTTTAAAAAGTAGCTTGTTGTTGAAATACCTTTTCGCCAATAGGATAAATTTCTAAAACGAATTTCCATAGAATTGAGCCATTCATCAATAAAACATGGATGGAAACGCAGCAATCTATTTACAAAATGGAAAGGATTTTATACAGATTGAAACAATTAATCGAAAAACATTTTTTTCAGGACCGTACCGGCACGATGGATCCGTCTCACTGTCATCCGTAGCAACTAATCAAGTAAGTCTTGACCCGACTGTCATTCCATTCATTTATCACATATTTTCGTTTTATAGCCGCCATGAATCTCATTAATATGGATGCCGAAAACAGGGTGGTCCTGAATGTAGGAGGCATCCGTCATGAAACCTACAAGGCCACTCTGAAGAAAATCCCGGCGACTAGATTATCACGTCTGACTGAAGCTCTAGCCAACTACGATCCAATACTCAACGAGTATTTTTTCGACAGACACCCGGGAGTTTTCGCACAAGTTCTTAATTATTACAGGTTAGGATATAAATATGAAATTGAGAAAAATTTCATACGTTTTCGGGTTTTTCCATCCATCTATCATAAGCTATTTTTCGGCCGATATATCATAACTGAAAGCTTTCCGTTTTTCGTTAAATGTTTACAGAAAGTTTACAAACAAACTTGGAACAGGAAAGGAAAACACCCAAAAAATAATATTATGCAATTGAAGAAGATTCGTTGGATTAAAGTACAAGAAAATCGTAATTTACTCAAATAAAAACAAAAGAAAAGAAAATGAGATTAGGGACAATGACGAGAATTAATTTTTATGTTAATGTCTGACAGGATCCATTTAGACTGTGGTATGAATAACAATGAAATACATTCATTTCCGCTTTTTTTTCCAAAGTTATATAACTAGAACGGTTAGCTCAGTTGACATAACCCCACTTTAAATCCTACCTTTTTTTGTTAACTTTTTAACTTGTTAGGACCGGAAAGCTACATTATCCTTCCGATGTCTGCGGTCCCCTTTTCGAAGAAGAGTTAGAGTTTTGGGGTTTAGACGCCAATCAAGTTGAACCTTGTTGCTGGATGACATACACCCAGGTAAGGATGTTATTAATTTCGCACTGAAATTTAATTAACATGGAAATTGTCGGGTTTTGGGATAATGGTCGGATAATGTTTAAGTTAGATTTAGCCTCCAGTCTTTCCGTCTTTCGAACATTCACTCAGTTTACAACATAAAGCATGGAGGTTCTAACCGAATAACCGACTGTCTATCGTTATCGAAATTTATAGCTTTCGAACCAATCGAAGATGATTTAACGTGTTTGCCGTAACATAACTCTTCTATTTGTTGGTTATAACTGATCAATTGTTATAATTTTGCGCTTTTTGTAGCATAGAGACACTCAAGAGACGCTTGCAGTATTGGATCGGCTGGATTTGGATACGGAGAAGCCGTCGGATGAAGAGATAGCTCGAAAGTTCGGCTTCGAAGAAGACTATTTCAAAGGAACATTGAGTTGGTGGCAAATGATCAAGCCGAAAATATGGTCACTATTCGACGAACCGTATTCATCGACGGCAGCCAAGGTAACAACCGGAACTCGATGATTTATACGATTTTATATCCGAAATTCGTGTACGAACATGAAAAAGCAGCAGCTTTCAACTTGTAAACGCACGCAATGTTCTAAATCCTGCTTAGACAACCAGTAAAACATTCGTGTTGTTTATCAGACAACTACTAATACTTCTTCTCGCAAAAAGTCAATTTGTCGGCAAATCGATGGTGTAATTAATTCCTCTGTTACTTTACTGCCCCCTATCGCTCTTTACCAACATTGGACCTTCTAAGCCCTTTCATAGATCAACACTGATGGTCAATTACGCCCGTCAGTGATGATTGATTTGACTTAATAATTTATTTATGTATAAAGTACCTAATTTTTTTCTTTTGCTTTTAGGTCATAGGTGTTTTATCAGTATTCTTCATCTGCGTGTCGATTCTGTCGTTTTGCCTGAAAACACATCCCGACATGAAAGTGCCCGTTATCAAATCAAATCCCGTCCGCACGGCGAGCAATGGGACAGATTTCGTCGTCGATAAAACAGATACTGATGCTCATGTCGCTTTTTTCTACATCGAATGCATCTGTAATGCATGGTTTGTTGCTGTGATGTTTGTTTGTCCGTCTGGAACAATGGAATTTCAGATAATTGGGATTTAGCGAAGATAAAGTGGACTTTGTCTGAAATTCCCTTGTTGCTGAAAAAAGGGTTAAATGGAATTTATTACAATTTGTTGTTCATTTTTGAATGTAGCACGCAAATTTAGACTTGTTTTTTTCTTGTATTGAGGTTCACCTTCGAAATCCTCATCCGCTTCATCGCCTCTCCCAACAAATGCGAATTCATCAACTCCTCCGTCAACATAATCGACTACATCGCGACTGCTAGTTTCTACATCGACTTGATCCTTCGTCGCTATGCCAACCATTTAGAAAACGCCGACATTATGGAATTCTTTTCCATAATTCGTATTATGCGTCTGTTTAAATTAACTCGTCATTCTTCCGGCCTGAAGATCCTCATTCAGACATTCCGCGCTTCAGCCAAAGAACTCACACTTTTAGTATTTTTTCTCGTCTTGGGTATTGTCATCTTCGCCAGTTTAGTCTATTACGCCGAACGTATCCAGACGAATCCCGACAACGATTTCAAGAGTATACCACTGGGTCTGTGGTGGGCTTTGGTCACCATGACTACTGTAGGGTATGGTGATATGGTGCCGAAGACCTACATTGGGATGTTTGTAGGAGCGCTATGTGCTTTAGCCGGTGTCCTTACAATAGCCTTGCCTGTGCCTGTGATCGTCTCTAATTTCGCCATGTACTACAGTCACACGCAGGTATAGTCGGGGGTGGGAGGATTAAGGGAAGAAAGGTATATAGTGTGGTGTGCGTAGGCGAGAGCCAAGTTACCAAAGAAGAGGCGGAGAGTGTTGCCAGTGGAGCCGACAAGAGGACCGAGACTGCCGGGCCAAACAACAACAGCACCGCCGGGGGGCGGCGTCGGACCGGCAGCAGCGCAAAATAGGAGAATGAATGCGGTCAAATCCAATCATCCGAAAGATATGATGAGTGGACCTGGACCGAAAATGGGTAAGCAAAAAGATCTAATTTATACAGTGACGTCCCAATCAAGATGAACGTAGATTCATATTTTTGCCAGAAATTTTAAACTATATTTGTCTTGACTGTTCTACATTGGACAGCAGAGTCAGCTAAAATGCTACACTTTGCATAAATCTTTTGCATAATGGTGTAGAGTTTTTTGACTGCTTTTGTATAATAACTGGAGCTTCTATCAAACGAATTCGATTGAAATTGTAACTACCCAATTCTTCCTTTTCGATCATTCATCGTGGTGGCGTTTTTGTAGGGGTCGAACGGCGTATCGTTATTTCAACGTTTCATGTACTCAAATCATCGTAAACGTTGGAACAACGCCTTCGTTGTCCGAAACAAATCTTGGTGAATCCCCGAGAGTGTGTTTGGTCGTTGTCACGTCAAAGCTACGTAATCATTGTCATTCATTCTGTCTCATTCACACATCCTTCTCTCTTTTAATCTTTTATCATCTGCAAATCGCATCTCAAAATTTGAATAAAGCTTTCGTTCGTCGTCTTTTCGCCAATTTTTACGATGTAATGCATCGTTATCACCAACTTTTATCGTCTTCGATTGTTTCGTAACGATATCATCAAGACACAAAGTCTTGGCGTGACACAATCCCGGCACACTCATCTCATTGTCTTCAAATACATTTCAAACACGTTTTTCAGGTGTGGACGCCTTTAACTAACCCACAAATTTTATTAACAATAAGGTATGTGATTGTGTCGCACTAAATGGAAGCGCCAAAGATTTATTTAGATGAATTGATGACATTACTCACTGTCGTGTGTAAAATTATTACACACATCTTTAGCGTTTCTGCATTCGAAATTTGCATGGAAAACCTGTGAATTTTTTTTCTATTAATGTATTCAGTGATTACATAAATGACTTGGTCTTATGTAGATTTTTGAAATCGCCTTTTTTGAACAAACTAAATTTTTGATTGATTTTTATTTTATTTTCAGCAGACTAGACATCTCATTTTCTCTATTTTTTATTTATCTATCTTCCATTTGATTATTCTATCAAGAGTCCCGAAATGGCTACTGAAAATCGTTGAATTGTCTCAAATACATTAGTTTATGTTTTTTGCATTGTTGCCGATTTTTTTAGATCTTGAGTGGGGGGATGCTGCTGCCGCAATTGTAACCTTAAGGTCAGTATATTTCGTTTCCTATATGAAATAGAATCAGAAGAATTGCTTTCTTTTCTTTGCCTAATCTTGAAAATAATAAAATAATAATAAAATAATAATAAAAATAATAATAAAAATTGAAAAAAATATATTGGAAACAAAATTTTTGAGATTTGAAAATTATATGCTCTAAGAATATATTTGGAAATATTGCTTTGCTTAGTTCCAGTATAAGTTATGTTTTGAAAAAAAATTGGTTCAATTTGTCTAAAAATGCGATTCCAAAAATCAGGACAGGAACGTGTCATTTTTATAACTTCTGCATTTACGTCTAAAGCGACGTTCACGTACTACTTAAACGCCTCATAATTGCATGCATCTCACTTTCATTTGAAATGTTCTTCATCCATTTTCTACTTTTGAAAATATCACTATTTTTTCAGATGAACGTCGTCAATCGAATTTGCGTTTGAACGGTACCAAAACAAACACGGAAATGAATAGAGAATAAAAGCCAGGGGTATTATCATTAACGATGTTCTTTAATATTTTTTCTTTGGTTGTTGTGGAATGAGTAATTTTTGTTTAGCATGTTACCTATTTCCTTAATTACCCTATGATTACCTTTATGTTAATAAGACGTGTTCGTGTGTGGTATACTTTAGCATTTTTTACCAAACAAGATATTCTGCATGGTAATGTTGATGAAATAACTGGAGTTTAATGTTAATGATATTTATTTGGAGATTTTGCAATGTTTTTCTTAAAAAAATATTCTAATTGGTTATTATTTACTCCTTCGAGTTTAAATGTCCGCCTATTAATGACCTTGTCCGCAGGTACAGTGATGAGCGTAATGACGTCATCGTTAAACCCCAACGGTTTGGAATCGAACCCAGCCGTCATGATATGCAAGCCTAAAATCGAATTCTCTCCATCACAAGTGAACCTCGCTCAAGGTTCAGGGCAATGCTATACGACGCTAAAATCCCCAAAATAAATGCTGCCAAAAACTGAAGTGTATAATTTTGTACAAAAGACAATAGCATATCTCGTGTTATAAAGATAGTATTACTAAACACCCGTCATGGATCAGGGTGGAAATTGCAACGCCATCTGGTAGTACCGATATAACATATCAACGAGAATGTACGCCACTGTCTATTCTCCACACATCGTAGTACTTTACCAATAGCATATCTCACACAACACCACGTTGCAATTCTTTCATTTTTTCCGCTCGAGATTGGCAATATATATATGTGACGGGGTTTGAGTATAGATGGCGCCACTGTGCTCAGGCCTCTACAGGGTGTAGTGCAATATAGGGGTTCGGGACCAAATTTAACAAAACAAAATATGTAATATAATTAAAAGAAAAATATAAACGTGTTTTTGATGTCAGAAATAAATCAAACTAACATCTTTGGGCTATTAACTACCACTCTTTTTTCAAAATTTCCATTCTAAATGTTAAGAGTTGTTGTAAAATAATGGGTCCATGTTGAATTTACAAAGTTTATTGTGATTGGTGAGGATTTTAGCACATATCTGTGGTTTATGATTTTATTTTTATTGAATGGACCAAAATTGTAAAATAAATTATAAAACTATAATCACTGTGATAAAACACAGTCGCTAGAGTATTATTTCTTTTGTAAAAATAAAGTACTGTAATTGCTGTATAATTATTGTAAATTACGATTTTTGGCCTTTGCTCTTAACTGTAAAATATTAGATTTTAGGGTGATTTTAATAAAATTAAAATCGCTGATAGACCCGGTTTATCCAGCGAATAAAGTAAATATACTGTATGACAAAGAAACTATAAAACGTTTATCTAATATGAATTTTAAAAATAGTATATTTAAATTAACAAGTTAAAGTATGCTATGACTTATTGACATTTGATAAATAATTTTTAAGTTATGACATTTGCCTACTTTGACTAATTTTAATTCTATTGTTGATTGCTGTCATTGGCTTTTTCTAAAATAGATTTTCTACTTAGATAGATGTTAGAGATTTATTTTGATGAAGTGGAAATGATGATTCAAATAATGATAATACTAAGAGCTAATAATGATATTGTATTATAGTAACAATAAATTTTAAAACTATTTCCATGTTACGAAATGCGACTTTGTTATACGTACACATTAAGCATTGTAATAACAACACTAATTATTTCACCCTCTCACAAAAATTAACTATAAGTTGTTGGAATCTTCCTAAACATAATATAAAAATTGTAGAAATTTCGATAAATAAATAATACAGGATTTTAGATACTTTTTATTTATTATAAAAAAAAGTCATTGCATAATGTGTTTAATTACTCACGCTTATGAGTAATAAAACCACATTTCTTAAAAATTTTTATACAAGAGATCATAAACTAAACCTTTAACCATCATTTGTACATTTTCAAAAAATTTTTAAACAAAACACTTTGAGCAACATTCTCTTTGAGAACGGAAAAGTGTGCAACCCAAAACACCATAACCTTAAACTTTCACGGTAGCTGAAACACAAAGCTACCTGAAGTGTACTCTAATATTGCACAAAATAAACACATAAATATAGAAAGATAAATAAATATTTACAATAAATTCGTTGTAATGAAACCTTAATAAAGTCCTGACGGTAAGTCCGTCACTTTTCCGACTCTATCTTTACTTTTTTTTCGGACCATCGAATTTTGTCTTGTTATTTGCCCCGAATACAAACCTGCATTGGTATGCCCTCTATTAATCAAAAAACTATTACTTTTCCGTTCTTGAATACGTGGAAAGTAATATAAAATATCGTTACGGTCCTGTTTTGTTGTAGTAGGTAGAAACATCTTCATTTTTTGATTTGTATTTAAATTTGTAAAAGGATCATTTCGAATACGGACCTGCGTCTGTTCAATTGTTTGGTCAGTAACTACTATATCTACTAATGTATCTAAACCATCATCAATTCTGTCTAAACTCTTGGATTTGATTTTCTTTTGTTCCTCTATTACCACGTGACTATAATACCCGCCATCGAGACTATTCTGCTTGGATAATTCAGGTGGTGTGGCCAATTTCCGTAAAGACTCCGATTTTGCTCTTTTGACTTTTTGCTGTTTTTCGACTCTTGGAAGTTGGTATTTGGAAGTACTCAACAATGAATCTGATCCTTCTTCACTCGTATAAGGAGTTTCGTTTTCAAAAAACAACTCTTTATTACTATAATCGTAATCTTCAGCTGGTATGAAGAGATGGACTAAACTTTTAGTCCGTCTTGGAGGTTGTGGATGTAGGTTCGATGGTACTATTTCTTTTTCATTATCTAAAGCATAATCGTCCATCGTTACAGTCATCTGAATCTTACTAGCAATTTGAGCTTCTTCGATTTTCTTTCTTTCAAATTCCTTCTTCTTTTCATCTTTATAAGCTTCCGTTTCTGCATCGTTGATGATATTCCGTAACTCTTCAATCACTTCATCAATTGTTGTTTCGTCTTCTTCTTCGATTTTTTGTGATTTCTTCATTTCGTTTTGTACGCTGTATAGCTCATAAACTGATGATTCACGCTGAAGGCCTTCTTCAGGTGTAGGGCTGCGTTCAGACGAAGATATACCTTCATCTTCATGAGGAGAATCATCTACAAAATATTGTAAAAAATTGACATAAGTCAATTGAATACAAACCTTTCTTTTTTGAACTGCCACATGACGAATTTTTTGCGGATTTTAAGGAATAGACTTCCTCTTGAAGCTCGCTACATCGCTCTTTTAAACATTGTTCTAAAGAAATCAGAATGCCTTTTTCTTCTAAAAGGATTTGGACTCTTCGTTCCAATAGAAGTACTTTATCCCTAAGATTATCATTTTCACGTTCGGTACTTTCTAAACGAATCATCAGACTTTCAACATCTAGGAATTTTTTCTCCCAGTGGTCAAGTTCTTCGAAAAGCTGTTCCGTGGATGATGAGTTAATACTGATATTCTAGAAAATATAGAATTGTAATAATATATTCAAAAAAAAAAAAATAATTCTAATACTTTTTTAACTGTGGCAATGTCAAATCCAGCTTGTTCCAGCTCCGCCTGTACATACAACCTTTTCTGTAAACTCTCCGTATTGTCCAGAAAAGTATTCAAAAATTTCATTCCAGCTACTAGAAGTTCGCCTTGTCCGCCAGCTGACATTAACATTCCTACTAGAAACCTAAACCTAACAGGTTCTCCGAATCTCAGTCTTAAAGTGCTTAAAGCTTCAGAGACTGAACTGTGACCTTGCTGGCAAGCTTTAGTTAAAAGCTGTAAAGCTAAAATTCTTGATTTGGTCACATTACTCATTATGCAAATTGCTAAAGTGAATAATCCAGCAGATGAAGTCGTTAGTTTTCGTACAGACTCCGAGTAACGTTGACAACAAAGCAGGAGACATTGAAGACATGACAATTCATCTAAAAGAGCTCTTCGTTGTAAAGACGGAGGAATTTTCGTAGTTGAATGACTTCCTGGCTGATGATTATTAGACTGGCTGAGTTGAATTGCTCGGAGAAGATCCAAAAGAAGAGTAACGCCATCTAATGGATCGGCGACGAATTCTTGGACAAAACTGCAAAAAATTGACGCTTTTGACAAGTGTAAAAACTATTTAAAAATAACAGTTTTTATCTAGTTTGTATTTGTCACGTAACGAAAAAAAATTTTGACATTCGGCTCTTCTTCAGCCAAATTTTTTCTTTTAGGCAGTACCAATGGAGTGTAAAACGTGCGCGAATAATACCGACACCCCTCGTCGCAGCCGTTCGAATATAACCTGTCCTCCAAAATGCTGCGCTATTCCCGCTCTCGCTGATCATATCCCTAAAGTAGCCGTCAACCCATGTCCGCCGCCTCCAGCTTGTCCGCCAGCTGATTGCTGTAATGTTTGTGTTCCGGTAGTAACTCCTGCACCTCCAGCAGAACCATGCAAGCCTCGCAAAAAATGCAAATATATCCAACCACCTCGACCAAAATCTTATGCCCCGGAAAGGAAATATATCCCACCGGCAGCAAAAATGGACGATGATACAATTTACAGGAAGTCGTATATTCCTGCTGAAGCTGACCGCCCTGCTCCTATCCTTCCAGAAAATAATTTATGTGTGGGAGAGGGGAAAATGTCGGATAATACTGTGCATAATATGTCGTATTTGCCTCATAAAGTAGCCCCACCGTGTCCCATCTACCCATGCGAGCATAGACTATTAGGAGAAGGACCCATGCAGGATATTACCACTCAGAAGCATGACTACGTCCCTAAACCATTTTCAAGACCCGATGCGATTCGTCCTCAAGTTAATCTTTTCTCTTCTGATTGCCCTCTTGAGGATAAAACTGTGAATCGCTTATCCTATCTTCCAGTAGATAAACTGTGCAAAGCAGAACCTATTTATCCTATCAATGCAATTGAAAAACCATCAGGGAAAATCAGCGATAAGACTGTACATAATATGTCGTATCAACCATGGGAACCCACCGAACCGATGGAAACTCCATGGGCTGAAAAACCCAAATATCAACCACCAAAACTCCGAATGGAAGACAATACTGTACAGAAAATGAGCTATATGCCGCCTGGACAGTATGTTGAATGTGATGATGATGATCCTGATTGTGTCGAATGTCCAGAGCCGCCCTGTGATCCACATTGTAACCCTAATTATCAGTGCCCGTTACCGTGCTGTTGTCCTAAAGCGGCGTGTTGACGTTTGGGAGTGAAGTGAAAATTCTCGTGAAAGTCTCTTATAGTATCTACTTTTTTCTTTTTTTTTTATCTATACATGTATACACGTACTTTTAGGGAGCTTTTTCGGGACCCACTTTGTATAAATTAAAGTGTTTTTGTTAAAATTGTCTTTATTTGTTGGAATACTCCAACTATGGTGCCAATAAAGGTGTCAAAATTTTTGTTATGTTTTTATTTTTCAGATTTTATTTAACAAAATAATGATAAATATTTGCTTATTTTTTTTTGATGAAATAAGAAAGTATACAACGTCAAATGAATATTTGCGTCAATCAAGTAGACATCTGTCAGTTAAATGCCATAGTTACAGTTACAGTGACGACTATGATTATAGTTATCTCTATAATTACTGATATCAAGTTGGCTTCTATCAACTTCAGTGTTAATTAAGATAAAATAACAAAATATTTTATTTTTCTCGAGCTTTTACCTGGGATAAGCGAGTCGCAAGTCCGACTTCAATTTGGCCAAAAGTTCACTGACAGTTCCAAACTGCCGTAGCGTCATTTCCGAGCCTGAAGACACCAACATTGGGTTCCGATAATCGCGGAAGGAGCTGTTTTGCGACCGACTGGAATCCGAATCGGAACTCATTGGTGTGGGATAAAGTGAAACTGACCCACCATTCGATGGCTTTTTTCCCCATTTTTTCAAAGAAATGACATAGTCTTCAGGATTGTAAATTGGGGGGCGTTGTTTTTCCTGAAATTATGAAAAGTTGGATCGTTTACAAAGTTTCGTCACATTTCGTGAAAACTTTAATTACTTTCAAACAGCCAACATAAAGTTCCTTAATACAATGAAGAAACACCGCTTAAAAATTTCATACGAATTAAAATTGCATTAACGACTTTCTTGTGACAATCTCCATTGAAAATAAAACAGAATTATGTTAATTCTTATAACTGTGCTAATGATACATCCACAAAGTTTTCAAATAAATTAACTGAGTGAATCAACGTTTATAAATAATTCATAACGTCATTAAAATGTTTAACAAAAAAAAATGTTTCAATTGTTTAAAGAATCAAGATTCGATATTTATTTATTCACTAATAATTAGGTACTTAAAATTCGAAAACCATAAAAATTAACGGATCTAGAAAAGCTTTTATTTGTCAACATTTCGATCAAGTAGGAACATGTCTTAATTTTTGACAATTCATTCTTTATAATAATTTGAAAATGTTCTGAATATTACAACTTTCAAGTAAATTACTCCTTACGGTCAATCTAGTGAACATCTGTCATGAATTCAACTATTACTTGTAACTACGTAAACGCCAAAAAAACATGTTTCTGGTATTCAAATTAATGATTCAGCTAATCAAGTAGACTCGTATCCAAATTTGAAGAATTTTGATTTATACAATTAGCAAATAAGTTTAAGAAACCGGAAATTAAAAAATGTAAATTTGTTGGTGAATTAGTAATGGCTTTAATGAAGTAGCCACCCGTTAGAATTTTGACAGCTCATCGTCAAAACTAACGGTAACTATGATTTGCGTAACCAGAAAAAATACTCTTAATTGAATACTACTTAGAGAAAGTAATATCCTCGGTAATATCGAGTGAACTGTGGAAACCTGAACTTTTCCGAATTAGAAATAACAGAAATTTATTGAATCATTAAGTTGATAATCGATCATTATTTTTTAGATTATCAAGATTTACTGAGTATTAGTCAGCATTTTAAGCTACTATATTGCATTATCAAGTTAGTAGTTGTCGGAATTCTGTCAGTTAAATGTCAACAATGTAAAATTTAATTTTTGTAAGACAAACAAATCGCACATACTTGTTCTTTTTTTTGTAACTGAACATACAAGTTTGTGCAAACATTTTTCTAACTTTAAAGCTGAGGCATGCTTATTGAGACGATTAAGTCGTCCGGACACATATTATAGTGAGAAGATTTTATTTTATTTTGTTTGTACGACTTGTCTGTTAATACAAAACAGTCTAGTTTGTATGCAAGGACATGTTGTACGAACAAAACTGTACGACTTGTGTGTGCATACAAAACAGTCTAGTTTGCATGCAAGGACATGTTAAACGAACAAAACTGTACGACTTGTGTGTGCATACAAAATAGTCTACTTTGTATGCAAGGACATGTTGTATGAACAAAACTGTATGACTTGTGTGTGCATACAAAACAGTCTAGTTTATATGCAAGGACATGTTGTACGAACAAAACTGTATGACTTGTGTGTGCATACAAAACAGTCTAGTTTGTATGCAAGGACATGTTGTACGAACAAAACTGTACGACTTGTGTGTGCATACAAAACAGTCTAGTTTGTATGCAAGGACATGTTGTACGAACAAAACTGTACGACTTGTGTGTGCATACAAAACAGTCTAGTTTGTATGCAAGGACATGTTGTACGAACAAAACTGTACGACTTGTGTGTGCATACAAAACAGTCTAGTTTGTATGCAAGGGCATGTTGTACGAACAAAACTGTACGACTTGTGTGTGCATACAAAACAGTCTAGTTTGTATGCAAGGACATGTTGTACGAACAAAACTGTACGACTTGTGTGTGCATACAAAACAGTCTAGTTTGTATGCAAGGACATGTTGTACGAACAAAACTGTACGACTTGTGTGTGCATACAAAACAGTCTAGTTTGTATGCAAGGACATGTTGTACGAACAAAACTGTACGACTTGTGTGTGCATACAAAACAGTCTAGTTTGTATGCAAGGACATGTTGTACGAACAAAACTGTACGACTTGTGTGTGCATACAAAACAGTCTAGTTTGTATGCAAGGACATGTTAAACGAACAAAACTGTACGACTTGTCTGTTAATACAAAACAGTCTAGTTTGTATGCAAGGACATGTTGTACGAACAAAACTGTAGGTGAAATTAATAAGTTTGTGAGTCTGTAAGGCAGATTATTTCCAAAGTTTTCATTTACAAATCAGACAAACAAATCGCACATACTTGTTCTTTTTTTTGTAACTGAACATACAAGTTTGTGCAAACATTTTTCTAACTTTAAAGCTGAGACATGCTTATTGAGACGATTAAGTCGTCCGGACACATATTATAGTGAGTAGATTTTATTTTATTTTGTTTGTACGACTTGTCTGTTAATACAAAACAGTCTAAAGTAAGTTTACACTCTATTTGAATTTAATTTAAAAAATTTTATGAAATAGAGAACACTGACAATTGTTGTAACTTTAGAAAAAACAATAAAATAATAATATTCAGTAGATATTGGCTTAATCAAGTAGCTGTCCGTCAAAAAAACCTTTTCCAAATTTATGGACTGAATAAATAAAAATGAATTACTCAATATAAAAAGTTAGATACAATTAATTACCAACTAAGTCTGTTAATAGGTGCAATTAATAATCCAGGCATTTTAATGGCGCGAAGATGGCGGGTGCGTTAATTGTCGAGATTATTATTAACTCATTAACTAACCTTATTTTTATTACAATATTTTTCTTATAGACAAATACTTATCGAAAGAGCTAATGAAGAATGTGAATTTCCTGTTTTGACAACAATTTCGAAGAAGGTAAAAAATGGTTTTGACTTTCAACATCAAATTTTTTTTTAAAAAAACATTCTTTAATAGCATCTTTTAATGAACAATTTTCTAAACAAAATCATGCATTAATTATTTATTTACTAAGCGGTCAATGGAAAGTCGTTTGAATAATTATGAATTGTAAAATCTAACGTCAGACTGTTAATTTAATCCATATATGCGTTAATCAAATCAGGTAGGCTGATATTAAAATTTTGACAGTTAATTGTCAGTGGCAATTATAATTTGCGCAATTTGGAAAATAAATTTTAGAAACTTATCATTATTCAAATTAGAACCACTCATTAGCACGAAATTACAACCAAACCATAATTTTCTCCTTCATAAATCAATCCAAACTTGAATTAATAATAAGTTAATTTAATTTGAAAAATCTTACCTTATTTGAAGCATCTTCATTAAATGAGAAATGTCCAAATTTCAATTCTTCCGAATTTGGAGCCATACTGCTTCCAGAACCGAACAAATCACTGCAAAAGAAAAAAATGCAAATTTAGTAGCGACTTATGTTAATGAGATTCCAACGGTAAAATCATAAATTTCAATTTCGATTTTTATTGAAGAAGGCTTCCAACCAATAATTATGTAAGCGATAAAAGTCGATGAACTTGATTTTGGCCGGTACTGGAGGAGTTGGGATTTAAATCTAAAATTATCAACTTTCAACTTCATAATTCACATAATGAAACTTGCTACATTAACTGGAATTTAACAACCAACTACATAAATATATTCAGTTTTTTTACATTATCTGGATCAATTAATTAAATTAAATTTGATGAAGATAATCAAAAGCTTGAGGCGGAGTGATGTTATGTAATTGCTGCAGAAAATCATCTAATCGAAATACAGTTATAGCAGGATTCTAACTGGTTCGGTTAAAGAGAAGCAGGTTAAGTTATTAGAATATTTACCATATAAAAGAATCGTTTTACACAGTATTTAGTGTAGGCTGATTTATCGGTATGTGGGGCGTAAAGAAAATAAAAAAAGAAAGTCGATGATTGTCGCTACTTGTTATCATTATTCATAATTTATATCTGAAGGAAATGGAGCGTCACCGAAGGATAAATAACAATAATTTTAATAGGTGCAAATCAGTTGGAGTTCTATAATATTATTACTAATAATAATAATACTTTTTTGCAACTTTGTTTACGGGTCATAAAATTTGCAATTTTACGATCATTTCATTTATGGTATCAATTTATGGCAATGATGATCATTCTTGAAATTGTTGCAGATCAAACAGGAAATTAACTACTAACATTCATATCGCAAAAAGGTAAATCCTTAAATTTTATTATTTTTTGCTGAAATGAATCCTTAAACGATGGAATGGAATGGAATGCAAGACTATAACATTCTGTCAAACAAAATTCATGGTGAATATTTTATTAAACGATTTCTAAAGCGCATTTAATGTTACTTCCAATCAATTCTAATATCGTTGATTTCTCAATTCTTGAGCAAAATTTTACCTTCAAAGTGTTCACACCATGAAATTCATTGAGTTTTTCACAATTTTTTCAATCAACACTTTCAGAATTTCAGCAGCAAAATTGTATACAAAAGATTTATGATTGAAGTAAGCAACTGTAAAAAATTCTCAAAATAGTTTGTGCATATGGTTTTGTGGCTGACTGTTCCTTACAACAAATTCAAACAAGCGGTTTTGCCGCCTCTTGTCTGGTAACCAAGAAAATTATTGGTGCAATTTATCTACCTCACACATTAGGGGGAAAATCTGCTTTTCAAAAAGTCTATCTATTCCAACCTTTTTTTAGTTTTGTTTTATATTTAGGAAACGATTTAGACTGAAACAATTAGAATATCTATAATTAGTTTCTTCATTGTATATTTAATTAGTCTATACAAAAAATGGATAATTTTTTCAATAGACTTAGGGCTGGTTTACAGAAGCGTCATTAAGTTAATTGCAATCAAATTCTCAGATTCATGGAGTTAATCGCAATCAAATATTTAATTCACTTTCTATAAAATGGTCCTTATAATTTTTCTTCCATTTTTATTTAATAACATTTTGTTTTACTGGAAAAAAAAAATAAATCGAGCAAGACAATGTTAATATCGTTTTTACTTGATAAAATCTATCAAAGATTCAAAACTTTCAGTCTAAAAAAGCTTCAGAAATATCAACTGTAGCTAATAGTTTACTCAATTTTCTTTCGTTCGGAATGCGGATTTTTTAATTCACAATGATTGAACCTGTATTGATGTGTTTCATACTAGAACCATTTCAATACACTTTAGATAATGTCACGGTCAAAAATAATTAGATAACAACATTATGAAAAGCACAGTAACAATTATAAACCAGAATATTCCAAAATTATGTTCTTCAAGCATCAACATTACTCTAAACGACTGTGGTCTAGAAGAACTACAATCAAAATTTTTAATCAATCAAAATGTTGTATACGAAGTATACAGCACAGAAACAGCGAAACAATTGATTAAATTTAAAAATTCCTATTTGAGATTTAATTCATAGATGTTCAGCAACTGCCTATTTAACATTTTTGTCATCTTTATCTTCATTTCTAGCTTCATTGTTTGAATATCTGGCATGAGAAAAATTGTAAAAATTAGTAATTGATCTAAAACTTGATCTTATTTTGATATGCATTGTGGAAGCCAAGGAAATTTGTTTTCATTTATTTTTAACGGCACCATTTATTTCTTCATCTGGACAGACTTAACTCATACACCATTCATTATTAATGTGCATCAAACAGGCTGCGAAATTCTAAATGCGGCTTTAATTTTGTCACTAAAATTAAACCTCAAAATTTAAAGAAAACAAGCATCAGTCTGTCTGAAGTTTACAATTTCCAACTTCAGTTGAATTTGCCACTAACTGTAAAAAAAATACCTAGGATGATTTATGAACCAATGTCACCATTGTGGCCACCTTAAAATCTGATTTCTATGGCCGTCGCTTATGCAGATTAATAACAAATGGAGTATACAAAGTACGTTGAAAATCTTCGAAGTATATTTCCACTTTCTACGTTTTTGTTTAAGTTAAAAGTACACAAAAAAGTTGATGAATTCCAACGGCGTTGTTCTTTACAATATAGAATGTCTATTTTGTAAAGTTGAGACATAAAAAGTATCTAGAAAACCAAAAAATAACACGATTTGAATTTTTTCTCATTCTTATTTTAGAAGCTATAACCATTGTTGTTTTGTATTTAAACACACAAATTCTCTGCATTTTTAGATTTGTCTTTAGAAAATATTCCGTTAGTAGTTAATAGCTGTCTCCAGTATAACCGGAAGTGACACAGAGTTAAAAATAATTTAAACGAATAAATTTTATATTAAACCTTATTCTGTTTACAGAACAAATGAGAATTTTAAAAATTGCATTCTAGTTTGTGAAAAATTTGAAATTAAATTGATAACCAGAAATTTTTTTCATAGATCAAAGATTTATTAACTGATAAACTTAAATTCCGGACAAAGTTTGAGGTATTTTAGAAAATTTTCGATTTATTCAATTCAGAATGTAAGAAAAGATGTTTTTATACAATATGTCCCCGGCTTCAGTTTCCAAGAGAGGAAAAAATTTTATCTTTGATTTTATGCCAAAACTACAAATCTGTAATTACAACTTTTAATTTCTAGCTCAGTAAAAAAAAGATTTATTTTTTTCTTGATTTTGAACCTGCCCCTGTTCTTTGAACCTTATCACATTCTCCGTTTTATTTATTTTTTTTCACAACCATGTCACTTTGACAAATAAAAATCATCATTGAATTTTTCAATAAAACAACGATAATTTTGCTTGTCCATATCAAAACACTGAGTCAAGTAGATTCTTTTATCCTTAGACATTATTTCATGAACGTTCAAGACAGTAAACTGTCGCAGAATTGTCAAAAACACATAAAAGCAAAGCCAGCTCGCCTACATGACAAAAACATTCAAATTAAATAATAATTAATTAATTAAGAACAAGCAAATGATGTTTTTCCTCTGCGGTTTTAACGTGATATCAAAAATAAAAACTTTTTCCTGTTGTAAACTCAATCTGGGGACATAATATAGATTAATAGAAGAATAAAAAACATACAAAAGTCAAAACTGAGAAATCCCAAAATAGTGTTTTTGGCTTTTGAAGTTGCAAATAAATAATTGTTACCATACAGAATCGCTAAAAAGTATGGAGACAGCTAAATATTTTCAGAACGGTTTGACAGAGCACGCTGAAATTTAGGGCGCAGCTAAATCTGTTTAAATTCTATCATCTTAAATTTTTCCAATTTTATACCGTCATTTATTTTGAAAATACAAGGCTAACTTGATTTTTCTTAAATGACTATAAGGTTTAAAATAAATAATAATCAGAAAAGCATTTTTGTCTGAACTTAGTTATGTTAACATATTACCTTCACCATCATTCTTGTCAAAAAACAAAAAAATATGGATTTTATTTTGTCTTTAAACTTTTTTTTATTAAAATGTGTTTTTTTTAGTTGAAAATATTATTTTAACAATTAAAATCTTTTATCGTGCTTTCTTTTTTCGGTCAAAGTTCAAGCTAGAGTTAACGTCAACATTTCCAAAGCTAACAAAATTATACATTTTTCAAAATTTTATTAGTTTGATTGAAAAATTTCAAGTTTCGATTGAAACAAGGTATGCAAGTGTTACATCATAGAACTAAGAAAAAAAATATTAAATGTGACCCTTCTAGCTATTTGAAAAAAAAATCAAGTTAGTCTTGTATTCTTAGACTAAATGTAAATAAAAAATTGATAAACATTCAAAACGATACAATTTGTATACTTTCAAGGTTATACCAAATTTCAATAAGTTTTGATAAATAGTTTTTAAAATCTTTGACTATATCCATACTTTTTAGCGACCCAGTATATTAATGAAATTGTAGTTGAATTTTTTCAATGTTCAAAGTTGAATATTTTTATTGTTATTGATTGTATTGAAAATCAGTGTGTTTAGATTTTTATTTTTTATTAGATTTTTGAATAAAGCGTCTTTTTGACAAAGAAATTAATTCTTTTACCAAAGCTACGAAGAATTGCTCAATAACAATGTAGATTAAATTTATCAAAAATCAAAACAACATCCAAGAATCAAAAATAAATCAGAGTGTTTTATTAAAATAAAATATAATTTTATACTATAGTTTGGCAGTGAACAACCCTGTATATTTAAAAGTAAATTCAGATTTATGGGTGATTGATATTTATAACTTTAGTTAGAAAAAAAATTAAAAATTCATGCATTTTAGAAAAAATATAAACTTTGTTACATAATTGGGACACTCTGTATACCTCAAAAAATGTTAGCTATTACGAAATCAGTCAAAAGCAGAGAATAATATTTTTAAAAGACAAATACAAAAATGTAAAAATGTTGTATGTATCCATTTAAAATAACAAAGTTAGTAGTTGATTCCGGTATGACCGGAAGTGACACAGAGTTGAAAATAATTTAGCCAAAGAGATCTCTTTCTAATATATACATGAGGGGAAAATCCAGACCATAATGAATTTTGATTCTCCAAATTCTTCTAATGTCCCAGCTAATACAAACCCTTTCAATTTTTTAACTTTTGAATTCCTCAATAAAAAAGATCACATTTTTAAATTAAAACTAAAAACGACAACATTCATAAATAAATACTTTTCTTTTTCTGGATTCCGAATAAAACAGAAACTCTAAAATTTGACATAAAATTGTAAAAGAGTAAATTTCAATTCAATAAACTAGAAGAGACAACATGTTGTCAGTTAAACAACTGATAGAAATTTACAGCACGAGTTCAATATTCGACAAGAACTATAAATCTCTAGGAACTGTCAAATACTCAGCATTCTCTGTCATTCCAATCTTAATTTTTTCCTCCATCGTTTGAACTTGACACTATCAATTCTTTTAAAACCCGTTTTAATTACTATCATTAGTGAATAGAACACGGAAGACATGATACCCACACAAGAAGCTTTATTATCATGGAAAAAAATAATAATAAACATCGACACATGTCAAACTCCACAACATACTCTTAAATTAAAAATCTAGATAAGAAGATTTAGTCGCATCAATCATCGATTTAAAGGAACAAATCGAAACGACATTGCGTTATTAATAACGTCCTGTTAGACCGTGTGAATCTGACTTTATCAAGCATCAAAACCAGTATTTTAAAAACAGAAAAAAATTTCGATGATATCTAATGAGGCACCTGAAATTAACATCTCCAGGAAGTAGGCGTGATTAAGTTACTTGGCAACGTCACACGCTACACATTTATCCATTTTTTCGATTAAACTTTGTAAATAGTAATTGTTTGTTTATTGTTTCAGTAAATTTTTTGATGGATTAAGGTCGGCTTTGTGATTTGATTGTTTTTTTAAGAACGTTTGTTAAATGAACGGTATAAAGCAAAGTCCGTCATCTGGTTAGCGTGGAATATCCCCACTATTAATCGAATGGATGTTGGGCATCGACTTCTTGGCACACGCGATAGCGGAACTTTTCGAAGCTTTTGACTAAATCAGATTTGAGTACTATTAAAAATGTTTGGTTTGTATAAAATTAAACTGATGAGGTTTCTTTCTTTCCAACAATCAAGTCCCATTGATCCAATCTTGTGTAATTTTCTTGTCGGATATAGTGTGATTCCCACACTGTCTTTAATGATACCATTCTTACCAATAATTCACGTTAATATCCCAAGACGGACAAGAAAATTACCAAATGACCGCGTCGAAATCCTCCAATAAATCATCAACCGCCGATGTAAATGTTGAATCTTACATCACAAAAGATCTTAATATAAAAGCTTACTACTAAACGAGGTTAATGGTGCATTCCCGTAGTTATTCGTTTTATTCTAAGCATCTTAATAGCATACAATTAAACAAGCGGATTGGTTTACCACATATCCCGGACACGTTATAATTCCTTTAAAGAAAATCATGACAAATTAATAGCAAAGTCGCACTTTCATCAAGAGTGAAAATCTTTCCTAATATTTTTTTTAATCATCTTTTTTTCGTGTTTATGCTAACCCACATGTGCATTTTACTTTCTGCGCATTATCGACGACTTCCTAAGCAAGTTTCTATTTAATTGTAATGATTATGCGTGAAAAAATCCAAGTAAAAGCGAGCACTCTCAATCGGTAATTTCGATGCTGAAGCAAGACACGAAACTTATAAAATGAATGACCTTGAAAGAAATATTGCCTCAAGATTGTTGATTATCTTTACGTCTTCCCTTGAAGGAATTGCGATTAATTAATGTTTTTATTAGATGTCGAGAGGATATTGCTGCTGTCTTAAGTCGTTAAGATAGAAGAAGAGGAATGTCCGATTTGCACACAATGCTAGAATAACAGGATCGTACCATAAAAGAGTGCCATTGGTAATTAACCGAATGTTTAATTCATGGATCTTTCTGCAAAGTTTTTGCCATTAACTTTACAGATTTGAGGCCTATTGAATTTGAGTAGAAAGTTACAAAAATGACCATATGGTTCAAATCAACGATGAATACTAATAAGCTGTTCTTTTTGAATTTCTTAATTAGAAGTCATTGCATAATAGAATTTACTAAAATCAAAACTAAATCCATTTAAAAAAAGATTTCTTATGACCCAGAAAATATTGTTCTTGATTTCCAGTTTCTATTTTAACACGGAAATGCAACATATTGCAAAGAAGTTGGTTTGATTAATAATCGAGAGAAGAGAAAACCAAACGACTTTCATCACAATCATTACCATTAAAATACACTTAAGAGTACGACACTTCTTCTCTAATCTACACCATTAAGTAATCTTCATTCTGACATGGTTACTTCTTACGGTCAAGGTGTAACGAGTCACAGATGGATTTCTTGCTAAAAACCATTACCATAAGAAAAAGAAGGGAAAATAAGTAAAGTAGGTTCAAATACGGTCTGTGAAAGATGCACAGTTAACGTGAAATATTATAATTATGGAGATATGCAAAATGAAATCTGTTGGATAGATGATGGTGGTTAAATGGGTAATTTTCAAAGCGGAAAGTAAATGGAGCGTTGAAGAAAGAGTTGACAATTTTTTCCACAATTGTAATAATATGCATTACTTTCTTTCTTTGTTTCAGAAAAGTTCGCTTTTCAAGAAAAGTAATTTTACGGTTTCAAGAACTTAGCATTATAAATCATAAGATTTGCATTTGACTAGCTACAATATTATAATAATAATGACTTCATGATTTATATTTCAATATACTGTAAGTTAACGACTTTCTTTCTGACTCGTCTCAATTATGAAAATTTTCTGCTTTCTAGCAATTTTTTCAAAACTGAAAAATAAAATGTCACGAGTTCGAATTTCAATTCTGGTGTTTTTCTTTATTTGTTAATTAAAGATGTTTATTGCCAGTCCACCTGCCACTTGTTTTCATTTTACAATTTTTATAACTCAATTAGCATTAAAAATCGAGATCAGTTTATTTATCTTTACAATTCCATTTTTTCCTTTCAAAATGTTAATTACTTTTTTCTCAAAAAATTTCTTCAGTATTTGAATACGAATTGGCAGTAAATGACAAATACACAAGTCGTATTTTTAAAAAAAATAAATCACTTTCTTCAATTAACATATAGTAAAGTTAATTAATCATAGGAACTTGTTTCGATACAGTTAGAATTCTGAAGAAAAGGTTTCGCTTTTTCTTTTTCCTTGTCTCTATTGTTGGTTTTGTAACGGTACAATTTAAGGCCCAAGTCCGTCCCTGCAAACGGCGTACGTACAGAGAAATGCTCACAATAAAAGTGCTATGACCTTAACTTCCTATACACAAGCCGGAGAATCTCGAAGAATTCCTCTATGTCCATCAAAAAACACCAATTTATTCTTATCTTTAAATCTTTAAACTTTGTTTTAACTTAACAAAACCCGCGTTACGCACAAGAACGAAATATGATGTGAACCGATTTGTTTAGACAATGAAGAGATTTAACACCAACAAAGTGTTTAATTAATTAACAGCAATTAATAATAAACTAACTAAATTTCTTACCTTCAACTTGTCATTTCTTTAGAATTTTATTGAAAAATTTGTATCCCTTTTTAAAAATAGCATAAGTCACTGCACTCTTTCAATGCCTTCTCCAACCACGATTTTAAAACTCATTAACTGTTTTGATCGCGGTTGACTGAGAAACACCTGCGCGAACAGTTGAAGTACGACTGACTGTCAGCGGCGAGCTTCTTGCAAGAGGTTACGCCAAGTTGGCTACTTTGTCATCATCAAAGAAGGCAGTGGACTTTTAACTCCAGCGAAACGATTGTTTATTGGTAGATGAAAAACAATATTTGTTGTAGAAATCAAAATAAAGACGTCAATTGACCGTGAAGAAAGCTTTTACTCGAGCTTTTTTAATCAATTTTTGCTCAGCTAATTATAAGTAAAAATAAAAAAAAAGATATAGAAATTACAGAAAGAAAACAAAGATTGGAGCTCTTGAAGATAAATAAAAAAGCCTTTTATGAATGAACTCAAGTACTTTAAAAGAGTCATTTGAATTGTTTAATTTAATACAATGACTAATCATTATTGTCGCTTATAAGCAATTTTCTTAAATTTTTGTTGCAGCAAAACTACCAAATACATTTCTTATTAAATTGTCATTCTTTTCAACTGTTTTGTTGTAACCAGTAATTAAAATCAGAAACTTGAAATGCACGTTTAAGGTTTTGTTGCGCAAAGAATAATTAAGTAAGCAAAGAGACGTGAGATTTTTCAAAATTTTTTTAATAAATCAAAGCATTAATTTATAGCTGTTTAAGCGTTTCTTGCATTTCAAGAATAAAACGCATGAAAAGTTGTTATAGTTTGAATTTCCATCTCATGTAACTTGGGCCTCGTAGAGGCTCAAAAAATTGGTAATTGATTTCTTTTTGTATTATTAACTTTTATATTTTTAAGCGCAAATCGATTTAATGATTATCTATTACTTTCGAAAACTAATCACTTTTTAACTGCTCAACTTTTCAACTATCATTCTGAAGTTTTCCATATTAGAAAAGACATTTCTAAAAATGAGGTCTTCAGTGATTCTTATAAATTTTCTAGTTTATATTTTCAGAACCTCTCTCAATTGTAACATTTCAGAACCTCCTGAATTTACCACAATTCATCTTCAGACAACGGTAATAATTTCAAATTTCAAGTTAATAGAATTTTGTCAGAGTTACATCAATATTACTTCTGACATCGACAATTTAAACATCGTTAATGGAACCATCGAACTACTGGAGGAAAATTTTCTATCAAATCAAAAAAATCTTCAACGTTTTGTGTTGAGTTATCAAAATATAAAACTTCTTAAAAAACACACTTTTGTTAATCTTTCGTTAAAACACATTGAAATTTTTGAAAATCCAATTACAACTATTGAAAACGAAGCATTTCTTCATTTACCTCTTTTACAAAATCTGTTAATTTTTAATAATAAAATAACAACTTTGTATCCTGATTCTATAAAACAAGTTTCCAAGTTATTTCTTTTGAATATGGGTATGAACTGTATTGAAGATTTGCCGCATGGCTTTTTTAAATTTATAGAAGAAAATTATACTCAGATTGTGTTGGAAAACAACAAATTGTCAAAAATAGAAGCAAAATGGTTTGATGGAATTAAAGCTCGAAGTTTAACATTTAATTTTGAAAACAACTTTATAGAAGAAATAGATGAAGTTTTCGATGATTGTAGGATTGAAAGAATTCATTTGGAAAATAACAGAATTCATAATTTACCAGAAATGAATAGACACAATGATTGTACTATTTTTATAGATTTAAGAGAAAACCAATTGAGCGAGGAAGCTTTAATTAAAATTTCTAGCTTCAACACAGATGTAATTACTATAAACATAGATCAATTTTTAGAAAACAAAACAAACAAAATTTTCAAAAATTCTTATTTAGTTCTTACTGTCATTATAATTAAGTTATTCAAATAAATAATATACAGAGTTGTTTACTAATACATTACAATAAAAGGTATGAACATTTGCATTTTTGTATATAGTTTTCGATTTTGATAATTGAAAGAAAGTTCAAAGCTCAAATTTTTTGAATTAACTCAATTTCTTCGGCAAAAATCTATTGTTTTATAAATTAGCTTACAAAAAATCTAAAAATAGAATGTATATTATACAGGCTGTCCCACGACGATGGGCGTCTATCGATAACTCAAAAAATTCTGATGGCATATAATTGAAAAATTGGCAGCGAAGTTTTTCCAAGATGCTCCGCCTTTCTAAAATATTTTCAAAGATGTGGCACTTCCGGTTATATCTTAAGTAGACCTCAACCTTTTTATTTTAAATGAAACACTATATTTTTTCGCATTTTTGAATTCTACAAAGATTTTTAAGTCACTTTAATATAAATTATTTTTTTTTTAAGTCATTTCAAAGATATTTCCAATTTTATTTAGAAAATGGCAGCTGCAAAGTTACGGGTGATCAATAAATGGCTAAATAACTACTAATTTCATAATGTTTTTTTGACAATTTATAACACAAGTTCTGAAATACTAAATCCAGCTAATCAATTTTTCAGCTGGATTTAGTATTTCACTGGTCTCCTACAGGTGTTCAAAAAGTACATTTGAAAACTGGCATGAAAATGTTGTCAAAACTCAAAATTTTCAAATAGAAACCCCTATTTATGTTTTTATATTTAACTTTAGATTAAAAAATAAAGACATTTTTGTATAAGGTATTGTATACCCAAACCTCATGTTTTTTTAAATTATTTACGAAAAACGAAAAAATGATAGAGTACATTGATTAATGTATTAAGATTTATCTAAGTTTGTTTTTGTTTATTTTAAAACAAGGTTTTCTTTAAATAAATAAGAAACCATAAGGTTTAGGTATAGAAAACCTTATACAAGATACCTTAATTTTTAAAGCTGAACATAAATGTATTAAAATAAGTAGGCGTTTCCATTTGAAAATTTTGAATGTTGATGACATTTTCATGTCAGTTTTCAAATATATTTTTTGAACATCCTGTAGAAGATCGATGCAATTTTTCAATGAAATTTACTGACTAAGATGTTGCTTTATAAATTATCAAAAGACTATTTTAAAATAAATGTCCATTTTGCAAAGTTTCAGATTTCTTTAAAATGGTTAAATTTATGGAAAAAATTGCTTGTATTAAAATACGTCACAGAATTCAAGAATTTTGAAAAATATAGAGCGTTTTATTTAAAATAATAAAGTTGATGTCTACTTCCAGTATAACAGAAAGTGTCAGATTTTTGAAAATATTTTAATCAAATAGAGTAAATCAAAGAAAATAAATTACCAACTTTTCAACAATATTCTATAAGTATTTTTTGAGTTTCGGATAGACGCCCACCGTCCTGGGACACCCTGTAAACTGTAAAAGCAATTTAAACCATACAGTTTGAGATAAGTAAGCTATTTTCAGCAAAACTTACAGAAATAAGAAAAAGTACAACAATTTCTGAATGTATTATTATAACTACAAGAAAACAAAAAAGCATCACTTTAAATCTAAATTTGTTGCAAAATTAACGCTTCAGTACTGTTCTGAAGGTGTTTCAAGTAAAATAGAAAAATGAATGAGATTGCGGAGACTACAAGTGTTGCTTGTGTATCATTGTTACCTGAAAAATAAAAAAAATTGCAAAATTACGTATGACTTGGGACCAGATTCTTAAAATGCGTACAAAAATTTTCGCATGCAAAACTCTCGCATAATATACCGCATGATTTTGTCCAATCAACTTTTTGCCATGGTCTTTTCGTAAACGATTGTAACGAATTTCAACAATTGATCCTCCTGCTTCGAAAGTGGAGAAAAAGAAAAAAGTGGAATAAATAACTAAACCGAAGAATCAATTTTGTTAGTGAAATTGAAAGATTCTTGAGTGAAGCACTGAACGAAGTATACAAGGCGTCTATCCATAACTCAGTAAATGTTTTTTTGAGATGCTACATCTTTCTAAAAAATTTAAGAAACGTTGCACATTCGATTATTATTAGAGTAAACATCAAATTTTTTTATTTCAAATAGAACGCTCTATAGTCTTTGACATTTTTGAATTCTACAAAAAATTTTCTTTTATTTTTATTCCAGGTTTTTTTTCCAAACTCAACCATTTCAAAAATATGTGTAATTGTATTTGGAAAATGACGGATTCTTCATCGCCCTCTGGTAAAGGAATGCAGAAATCCTCCACGGTTTTACCTGGTTCGACATAATCGGGAATTCGATCTTTTAATTTATATACGACCCTCCATGCACACGATGGTTGACAATTCCGTTTCCATTAATAACCACATTCTTGTAGCAATAAAGTAAGAAGTAGATTGTCAGATTGATCATGATCAAACATCTCTGAATAATGAGTCGTTATTAAGAAAATGTTCCATTTGTAAAACTTTGTTTTTAAATTTGTAAAATTTTGTTAAAAGTAAAAATCAGAAATGTGGAATAGGATACGTGTGTTATGATTGTAAAAAAAGACAAAATGATAAATTTACTCGTGATATATGTTTTATGGATGTTCCGATACGATATAAAAAACAGCATTTCAAAAAAATATGGCGTGAGAAATTAGAAAAACATATTAACAAGTTAAAATGATAAACTCATTCATAAATTTTTTTGAATAATTTTTTCTCTAATAAATGGAGCTCTTGAAAGATGAGCTTCTTAAAATGACTCTTGAGGAACTTATAAAACTTACTAAAGGTGATTTAAAAAAAACGGGTGACATAATTGAACAAATTAGTGAAGGCAATTCGTCATCGAGTTCAGATAAGAGTTCATCTTTGACACATGACTCGTCTTCGATGAATAAATATTTTTTAACACCACAATCAAATAATGAGATTGTGCTAAATAAACTAAGTTTAAAAAAAAATAAAAGCCATCGCAAAAAAGATGGGGTTAAAAAACTATTCGCTATATAACTCAAAGACTAAATTAGAACTTATAAAATTAATTCTAAACAATGCAGGTGATTGGTTTAATAAACTAAATAGACTCAATATTAAAAAGTTAAAATTGCTGAAAAACTAGTTATAAAAATAAAGCAAAATATTAAAAAACAGATCTAGTGAATCAAATTTCAGATAATGCACTCATGAGCAAAGAGAATTTAAGTACTGTTCTTAAAGAAATCGGGTCGCAAAGTTTAGAGGAATGATTAGAGGAAACCATGTCAAAAAACGTATCGACTCAGAATGCAACGAAAAAAGAATTAAGAAAAATTGCTAAAGAAAAGAATATCAAAGGTTACTCTAAAATGAAGAGGGAAGAATTATTACAAAAAATTAACGACCCACCGTTCGCTTTCGAAGATAGCTATTTAATAATATGAGAAACAAACGCTGAATACACCAAAAAATGGAGGAAACATAAAGTTTACTATAAAGTTATATTATTGAGAGAGGAAGAATCTTCCGAGTCTGATCTTTCAGACATAATTATGAAAAAAATTACTGCTGTTAGAGAGGGATTAAATGAAATGATTAAAATATTAAAACAGAAAACAAATTTCAAAGAAGGAGATTTGATGAATATAGTGGTTAATCATCCTGATTTTTGAAATCCTATTTCAACAGGTATGTCAAGAACCTCAGATATTAATAATTTATTAAACAATATTCAAAGTATCTTAACTTCAAATCATGATTTAGATATATACGGTTGTACATTTAATGCTGAAGTAGTTAATATGCCTAGAGGCGCTACTAATGCGAAAAGACTGCTAAATATAGCAGAAGACTCACGAACAGAGAAAAGCATAACATCGATAAAAAACAAAGATAATTTATGTTGCCCAAGAGCTGTTATTGTTGGATTAACTTATCATACAAATATTATACTTGGTAGAGAATATGATCATAATGATATAAGATACGTAAGAATGGGAAGAAATTTAGAAAATACTTTAGCTCAAGAATTATGTAACCAACTTGAGGAATATAATAGAAATTATTTTACTTTAGATGATATTGCAAGTATACAAAGATTATTAAATATTCAAATAAAAATCGTAGCAGCCGAATGTTTTAATTCTATAATATATTCAGGACCTGAAAAAGATGTGAAAGTTTATTTATATAAAAATGGAAATCATTTCGATACAATCAATAGTATGACAGGTTTCTACGGTCAGTCTTATTATTGTAAAAAATGTGATAAACCATATCAAATCAAAGATGACCAAAAATGCTTAAAAGTAAAGAAAACGTGCCTAATGTGTTTAAACCCCAAACACGAAAAAGACTCTAAACAAAGAATATATTGTGAAAAATGCAATAGATACTGTTTTAATCAAGAATGTTAAGAAAATCATTCAGACGTTTGTTTGTGAAAGATTTCATAAATGCTTAAAGTGTAATAAAATACTCAAAAGAGGTGATAAAATGGTTGACGAAGGTAAAAAAATGATTGAAGCAGGAAATAAAATAATTGTAGAAGGAAATAACAAGAAGGATAATCAAATCATTAAAAAAGGTAACAAAATGATAGAAGAGGGTAGTACAGAACACAGATGTGGATCGGAAAAATGTCAAAATTGTTGTTAAGAAGTTGAAATAAAATAAAACATAAATGTTATATGAAATGGAAACGACAAAAAGGTGGAATCTGGCAAACAAAAATAAAAGAAAATGACAAGAAATACATAGTAAAAGGTTGTAAAAATTGTAACGAAAAAGGTTGTACTATAATATATTCTAAGGAAAAAATTGAAAACAAAAACTATTGGGTTTATCAATGCTGTGAATGCAAAAATTGTAATAAAAAACCGCTGAATGATACTAAACCGTTTAAATGTGTTAACATTTAAACGGTTCTACAAGGCATACAAATCATTTTACCTATACAAAAAAATATTTATTCTTTGATTATGAAGCATTTGTCCTACACAGGATTTTAGTGAGACCGCAAAGTTACAGAGGTATCCCTTACTTTCGGCAATATGACATTGTAATTCAATTATTTTTTGTAAAGTGAAATTAAGTTTTTATATATAATATGAATTAATTGAAAGAGTTGTGAAATTAGCTAATTTATTTTGAATAAAGTATTTTTTATTGATGTATACTTGACAAAATAATTGATTTTCAATTTTAGTAGTCTAATATGTTTAACTTTAAAAAAAAAAAAAAAGATCCTACTTCTAAAAATATTACCTGGAAGAGTTTGCTAAACAGAATAAAATTGGTGAAAACACAATTAGGAAACTAATTAATCGTTTGTGATCATCTTCATATAATTGTTTTCTAATAAATCACAGAAATAATTAACTGTAATTATGATAACTCTTATTTTTAACTGTTGAACAAAAATTTTGTTTTGGTACTTTATCCATTGTCCCAATATAAGAACTACTTCTTACGTTATTGCTACAAGGATGTGGTTATTAATGGAAACGGAATTGTCAACCATCGTGTGCATGGAGGGTCGTATATAAATTAAAAGATCGAATTCCCGATTATGTCGAACCAGGTAAAACCGTGGAGGATTTCTGCATTGCTTTACCAGATGGCGATGAAGAATTAATCAAATTATTTGCTAATATAACCGCAATGAGTAGTAGCCACCAGAGAATATATTTATGATAAAACCTATCCTTTAGTGGATTATGTGCCAAGGAGTTGCTCTTGTCCTACACAGGATTTTAGTGAGACCGCAAAGTTACAGAGGTATTCCTTACTTTCAGCAATATCACATTATAATTCAATTATTTTTTGTTATTATACAGTGAAATTAAATTTTAAGTTTTTTGTTTGATGTATACTTGGCAAAATAATTGATTTTCAATTTTAGTAGTCTAATATGTTTATCTTTTTAACTGTTATGCCTAGTTTTCTTAGTCATTTTTCTATTTTCTTAGTGATTTTTTTTAACAAAAACCATAGATCCAGTTACGTCTGGCTCACATTTTAAAGAAATTATAAAAAAGGGTTTTTTCACGATTTTTACGCTTTTCTGTTTACCCTTGAAAATCGGGGTGTTTTACCTTAAAAATGTGCTGTGTGCTAAAGGGGCTGATATAGTAGTAAAAAGCGAAAATAAATTGACTGGATTATATTAGATTGGAAGCACAATGAATTTTACTTACTACAACATTACAGTGTCCTTGCTGTTTGTTACTCAGTTGTTGAATATCAATCTATTAAACCCGCAATCAAGTACCAACCAAAGAAAAAAATATTAAAAAGCATTTGGAAATTATAAAGATATTATATGTTATTTTACAACTTTTAATTTTTACTGAGTGAAACTTGATAATGAGGAGAAAATGGAAAAATGACTGAACTATTTAAGTTTTTTCTTCTTTTGAAAGCAATAGTTTAATTAAAGTATCATGGTCAATTAGTTACGAATAAATTACTACATTTTTTGAATAATAGAACAGAACATATGTACTAAGTATAAGACATAAAAACGTAAACAAAATTATGCAGAAATTCTGTGCAAGATAGAATTAACAGAAAATGCATTTTTGGTAATTATTTAGAAAAGCGAATTTCATTCCAATTTTTATAACTTTAAAATACACATATTTTATTGAGAACATTTTTTGGAACGATTGATCCATACATGTAACTGTCGGACGTATCAAAAGGTAATAGTAATACAAAAATCAACTTTTGTCAATAATTTTTTTTTTCTCAATACATGTGAGTTTTTTAAGAAATTTTTGACTACTCTTTATTACAAACATTGATTAATTAATTAAATTACTGGAAAAAAAAAATGTATTTATTAGTGTTCTTAAAGACATTCTGGAAGAATCATGCTGAAATATTGTTTTGGGCAAAAAAAAAGATTGTTTTCAACGAGCTCTACAAAATGATTCAAGTCATTCATTTAATAAAGTACATCTTGTAGTAGTATTGGCACTGTTCGATAGTGCGGTTCGATATCCACCCTTGAGCTTCTTTGTATGAGGGAAGAATGATAAATCAAAAAACCAAAAAAAAAGTATATACGGCTTTTTTTCTGCAAAAAGATTTTATATAAAATCGAATAATTAATAACTGGTTAATTTTAAATCATTTTTAACTTCCAAATCATTGCAGTATCTAAAAGATTAAGATAACGTTGCTTTTTGAAATCAAAATGGTAAATCAATAAGTATTCATGAATTTATTAGTCATAATGTTGAAATAAAGTAGATCAAAGCTGGTTAAAACTGGATAACATTAAGTCAGGTCAGGTTAAGTCACGTCAGCTCTGGTAAGAATAAGAACATTCAAGAATAAACATTTGATGTTTTCTCTTTGAAAAAGTAATAAAAAAATTATGAATTTTTGATTTAATGTTTCCTTATATCCAGAAACTCGTCGAAGAAGAGAAGAATAGATTCTAAAGTCAATTTTATGTTGATTCAACGTAAATCACCTTATCAAAAAATTCTTGGCTGTGGAGCTTCATTCAACTCAAATAACTTTAAAACGAATTTCCATCAAATGATAAAATTTGGCACGTTTGTTTCTTGGACTGTGCGCATTCAAATAACATCAATCGAATTTTTTTACTGTTAGCATTAACGACTTCCTTAAAATAGAGGTATTAGATATTACTATTCATTTTTGTATTTGGTAATTGCTCCATTTTTATTTGATATTAAACAAATTCCAACATTTTTACAAAAAATTCTACAAGTTGTCTGAAGTCTCTATGACAAACCGTTTTTGAGAAAAATTGAATTGAATTTTTTAACTTCAAAACCCTCTAGTTCCTTAACCAAGCACTTTTTGATAAGGCAATTTAAGTTTAATTAGAATAAACTCTAGAATTTACCCCTTTTTTCTTTGAACAACGTTTTTGAACACTCTGTAGATATTGTTCTTTTATTTTCATTTTTCACTTATATCTTTGGCATCCGATAGTCAAAAATATATACCGGGTGATTTTTTAAATTCTTTATTAAGTCATTACTGACAACGATAACGTATGGCATAGATTGACTTTGCCATGAGGTAAAAGTTTGATTTGGTTTCAAACCTCACTCAAAGCTCGTGGCAAATACAAGCCATCTATTGTTCACTTTGGAAAGAAATTTCAAAAGCAGTCTGTTATAAATATGAAGTGTCATAATTCTGTCACAATGACAACTTTAATCTTTAATTTAAAGAAATTTAAAAAATCACCCGATATAAATGTGGCTATAAAATGTATAAGCATCTCTGGAACTAGTCACTCCCGACACTAACATATACCTATTCCATTCGTTATGAAAATCAGATTTTAAGGTGGCCACACTGGTGACACTGGTTCCTAAATCATCCTAGGTATTTTCTTTACGGTTAGCAGCAAATTAAACTGAAGTTGCAAACTTGTTTATTTTAAATTTTGAGATTAGGAATACAAAGCGTGGTTTACGTTTAGTAACTAGTTTAAACTTTCTCAGCCTTCTTAGTGTACATTAATAACGAATGAAGTGCATACAGACTGTCCCACTACAGAGTAACTCTTTCATAGCGTATTAACCGCTGTAGTGGAACAGCCTGTCTATACGGATTTGTCCAGGAAAATATGCCAAACATAGTCCAACATATCCCAAAGTCCTCGAAATTTGTGAGAAAGCCTCTGTTGTAAACAATTACCGTCTGTTTTAAGCTTCATTTGGTAAACGAATATTTGAAAAGTTAAAATTAAACGTACAAATCAATTTCATGAAGAAAAAATCATTCCAAGTAAAATAAAACTATTTTTAGAAAAAATCAAACTCTTTTATAGAGTAAAAACTGTCATCTTAATAGCTAATAAATAGGATCTAAAGAACTAAAAATACATAATGTAGCAAAATGACTAATAAATAATCTTAAAAAATCTTTTGAACGATATAGATAAATACCTCCTCTAAACTTAAGAGCAGTCTTTTCGTGGAAATTTGATAAAGCAATTAAACATCTCCAATCAAAACCTCAAACACAAAAATTTCATATAAAACGTTTTTAATGAAAGCATATTGTTGTACGGATAACAGAAAAGAACAAAAAAAATCCAATCATAATCCGCTTCGTAAGGATAACGATCTTTTAAATGTAAGCCAGTTGGAAGCTTTAGTCCCAGAATTATCTAACTCTACTTTACTAAATAGTAAACTAGTAATGACTTTAATGGATTCATGTGAATTCCGCCATTAAAACCTTTTAGATAATGATATATTTAAACATAGAATTGTCAATTAAAATATAACAAGAGCATATAAATGTATTGTATTCTAATAAATCAAGCAAGAATCAAACTTTACATAAACTTTCTCTAAATTTTTAATTCCAATTAAGTAATTATTATAAAAAAAATTCAAAACATCAATCTATCTGAACGCAGTTATCTGCAATTAAAATGAACCGATAATTGTTTCCTCAAGTTTTGAAGTTTAAAGCACGCGATGGTACGTACTATAACCGTTCCAGTTTCTTCCTTCAATCTCATTCGATGATCAATTGTTCGTTGCGTTAATTACATTTTAACGATCTTCAATCATTTTACACAAGTTGTTATATAATAATATTACTTGGATATAAAATTCGTTAGATTTATTGGATATTTCCGCTTCCGTTTTATGCCCAGTCATCAAACCGATTAATTCAATTTATATTAATTACTTCTAAATGTCACTAAGGAATTTTCTCGATTTGAGGTTTTGCTAGAATAGAGAGAAATCTACCACAAAAAAGTTAAGAAAGTGAGTTGGTTTTGTCGTAAACTAATGACACAATGTTTGTCAACGACTTGAAAAAATATTCTTCAGCTAGATTTGATGCAATTACTCTTCGGTTTGCGTAATTGTTATGTAAGGAAACATCTCGATAGATAAAAGAAATAAGTGAGTTCAGTAGAAGAAAGATATCCACACAATCATAATATCATAAAGAAGCAGAAATAACACAAAAACAATCCTAAGGCTATGCAGCCCGTAATACAGAATTAGCAATTAAAAATAGCAAACATCTTAAATCTGTTTTGAAAAATAAATGTCCAATTAAACACATTTAATAAATAAAAAGGAGTTGTATTTAGAAACCGAAATATTAATTTAGTATTCCATTAAACGCATCTAATTAATATATGTTTTGAAGTTATGCAACTAACTAAACTTTGATCTGTTTTTAGTGTTGTCTTCCATAAAAATTAAAAAAGTTTAAAGATTGAGTTTTGTGAAGTATTTATAAGTTAATTAACTAAATATATTTTTCATGTGAATTTGTAAAATATAATATGTAAAATAAAAAACGAACTTAAATATTAATATTAATAATAAAATAAACAACCTGTAATTTCCAGCTTAAAAACATCCCCGATCATAATTTGTTTATTTAGTGAAGAAATTTGTTTATGAAAATAATCTTTTTTATTGTTTTTGTATCTACATAAAAAAAAGTTTTAACTAATCTTAATAACAATAGCGTGAAAACAGCCGTTTCTTTACTATTTGATTATTATTTATTCAAAATTGTTGATGTAGGGCCCTTCTGCTCAGCTTTCCACTTTTGTAGCTTAGTTATTAACAAATTTGAAATTTTAATATTTTGTAGATTTGCACAGTTGTTCTAGACACATTTCAAAAAAATCTTATTGAATATACGGGCTGCTATACATTTTATGTTCATTAAAATACTTCTCTAGTTGTTTATATATTTATATTTCCAAAATTTTTACCAAATTAGTTCATTAATAATTGAAAAAAAAACTTCAAAAAATGATTTTTCAATCTCTATTTGAAGAAAAAATACAAATAGTGTCTTTTTGTTAAAATTAATAAAAGATACTCAAACAAGTCGTATAAATCAAGTTTAATTGATTCGATTTAGAACATTCAAATTTTTCAAATTTAAGAACCTTTTATTTTTTATTTTGAATTATGTAAGAGTTAGTAGGGAGGCGAGATTTTTTTTGATGAATATTTTTTTTGTTTTCATATATGTATCAAATAAACTAAACATGTAAATTATGGTCAGGACAAATCACTTACATTTAATTTCTCAAAATACAATAATGAAATAAATCATGTGAAATCTATGAGCGGCCAAGATATTACAAGTGTCAGAACATCTGAACGGTTATCACTTCAAATTATCTCGCCAAGCAAAAGACAAGTCAGTCTTCTTCATCATACTTTCGTTTAGCCCAAATTTATGAATTCGTCCAGAGGGTCCTTTGTTTGATGATTTTATGTCACCTAAATAAGAAAAACTTTATGAGTAACCAATTCCTGAATATGTGTGAGTCTGTTTAACCCGAAATTGCAATTGATCTTTAATTTTTAATTATCTGTCAAATTATAAATGTTCTTCATTGAGCTCTGTCCTAAAGGTTGGAAACAGCGGGCCTGTGACAGGTAAGCGGACGTGCAATGGACCGCGAGCGATCCACCCAACATAGATTCACTGGTAAAAATACAACAACATTCGGCAACTGATTGCCATCAAGTACTAATACCGAAATCATCACCATAGGCGTGCAATGGGCGACCCATTAACGGCTCACCCGGATGATCACTTCTTGCCCGGAAGCTGACGACCAAAAATCACAATATCGCACAATACAAAAACAGATACAAAAACAATAGTAGTTCCAAGAGTGCAATGGACACGATACACGACGGTCCTCCCAAGACTACTCGATCGTCAATTAAAGGGTTAACAGGAGTTCGGACAGTCTAACAAAACTAGCTCGACATGTCGGGGCTCAATTTCATTTAATTCACATTTTTAAAGAAATCGTAAAAAATGAGCATGAACTCCAAAATATTTAAATATTATCATCAATCTTTCATTAAGGCTTGCAAGACTCTCAAATCCAACTTTTCGCATTGATATTAAATTATAGATAAATAGTATAAAATTTTATATACAAAATTATGAAAGAAAAGTCTTACAATTAGATTTCTCATTGTTCCTAAGTTTGGAAACTGTGCACATCCTATAATAATTTGGATGACTCATACTTGATTAGCAAAACCTTATTAAAATCTTATTAAATAGGTATCTAATCAATTATTTTATTGTATTTTACTTAATTCTTCAAATTTTTTTTAACTTCTTTTTAGTTATTTATAAACTGATTTGGAAATAATAGTATACAAATTGAAAAACTGTATCATTATTTTGTCACACTTTTTTGGGTCATTCTGTAGAATCAAAAATGCGTCCTGAACAGCTGTTCAAGTCTACAAAATATCCAAGTCCTAAGTCTATAACAACTGAACTATAGAATACGGGAGCTGAACTGAAGAACACTGTGCATGAAATTAACGTATAGTTGGTTGCCTATCATTATTATTATTTTTATTTTGAATACAAGATGATGAAATTAATATTATTAAATATTATCAAATTTGATTACTTCTATTAAACGTGAATTAATTATAACTGGCCATGACTTTGATAAAAATTGTTATATACAGTGTGATTCAAAAGCACCGCACCAAAACTTAGGCGCTGATAAAATACATTGCAAAGAACACAAATCATGTGTTAATACTTCAATATAAAATTGAAAATAGGCAACACTACAAACCATTATGCAAGCCCAGTTTTGAAATTATAACTCACATCTTCTTTTTCGATTATTGTATTGCGAAAATACGACATTGGTACCTCAAGCAACAAATTGCCCTGGTGTCGACTCCAATTATTTAGCAAATGGTTACAATTTAACACATGTTTTCTAATTTGTTCGTTGATAATTATTGTGGTTTAACTTGTAGAAAATGTTTGCATTTTACTAACAAACTGAATAGAGGTTAAAATCACATGAGTTTTGGTGCGGTCCTTTTGAATCATCCTATATATGAAATTTGTCAATCTCTATTATTTCCTAAACAAAACCTACATTTTTATGTTTTTACTTTCTTCATTGCTGTGACCACAAGCCAGTTGTAGGCCTCCCTGAATTTCACAATTTGTACTAATTCTTTAGTCTTAAAATTTCTTACTTGTTTTAAATACTTCATAACTTACGTATGATAATAAGCTACATTCTTTAAACATGAATATAATATTTATTCAGTTTTATGGAATAATATTTACTTTCTTATTCCTACTTTTTATTCACATCCTCCTACTCCAAAAATAAACTTTCTTACTTTAGTGCGATTTTCATACAAATAAATGAGAGTATTTTAATATACCTACTTTAACCATAACTTAAAATAATTCTGACACAAAAAAAAAACAAACTTATGATGAATATTCATTTATATTAACTTTCATTTATGATAATAGTACTTTTCCGTTTTATATTTAAATATTATATTAATAACAAAAAGTTTAATCCATAAACGTCAAATAGTGACACTTTTTTGACTAGATGAAGGAAGAGTTTACATTTCTGTACCGAGATTAATGTGCAAATTTCACCTTATGGATCTACTCTTATTTAATCTGACTGAATCAAAAACCCTAATCTAAAAATAAATATATAATATTCAGTTAAAATATTTAAGTCACGAAAATTTTTCATTAGTATAAAGATAAAAACTAAAGTTGAATTTATTTTTTAGGATAGGAAGATTTGTAAAATTACCAACAATATAAAAAATCGATATTTTGATACTTTCACCACATCCATCATCTGCTCTAATTAATAGTCAATTTTATAAATTCCATCACCGATTGTAATCACCAGAAATCGCAATAACTGTGATTAAAATCAACGATAAAATCGGAATTGAATCAATTAATTAATGCTAAAATGTTATAATTACAGTTATAATTCAAAGTCAAGTGAAAAACGTGATAAATTACATAATTATCGAACAAAAGCTTAACATTCCATTCTCAATAAAAACTAAACCGTGTTAAAAAATAATACGATTATTCAATTAATAATTAAATGAAAATTTTTTTCAATACAAAATACAAAAGATTTAATTATGCGAAAAACACGTCGTCAATGCTTCTTATTTTTAACAAGGATGTTCTCTTAACAATGAACTATTTGCAAGGTTAGTAGTCTGGTTATTATTAGAACATAAACACATGCATATTTATGAGCTACTGAATTACAAGCTCGATTATTAATTTTATATTTACTGTTACGTTCACCCGTTTCTTTACAGTGCATCAATCGCACAATAAATAACTATCTTGAAAAAGCAATTTATAAAAGACTTTTTAAATGTAAATTATTATTGAAAAAAATGACCTACAATTACCAAAACCAAGCTAAAACACTTTTTCTACTCAACAATAATTGTAGTTTTCAATTGAATGTTCAGAGTTTAACAACCAAAACAAAAAGTTAATGTATTTGAACTAGATTATGATGTATCCATCATTAAACGTAATTAATGTCAGGTACGACAGATGTTTGGTTGTAAATCACGATTATATTACGTAATCTAAGTTGTTTTACAATTTTATCTAAAATCTTAATTTTTGTTATTTCTCTAGACTAAGAAAGTTCATAAATTATTAGTAGTCGGTTAATTTTAGAAGTAAATATTTATCTATAAATCAGTTAATATGTTTGGACTACATTACTTGTCTGTCATTATCATTAATACGTATCTTGCATGACAGATGTTTAGATTTTATGCATATTAGGTTAATATTTTCTAATCATACAATTACTTCTTATTTATTTGGTTAAATTACATGATTTATGAAATGAGTATAAAAATCATTTGCGCATGTATATTATAACTTTTGATTTAAGGGAAAGTCTGCGTAACAAATTTTTGACACGAGTGTTCAGTTTGCGGATGAAACTTGAGCTCTTTTGATATTTAGAAAACCTTAAAAATTCTTTTTAGTTCCATGATGAAAATTCTAGAAACTGCGTTGTTACTCCCTTTTTCCATTTACTATAAAATAAAATAAATAGTTTGTTTTTTTGCTGAAGAAATCAACGTATGACCCATTATTGCAAAAGACCAATAACAGATAGTTCTTATTGAATAGAAAAACAACAAATCAACACTGTGAAAAAAAATAATGTTTTAGCATCGACCAATAGGTAACAAAAGTGGTAATTCACCAATAAGATGCACACAATCACACAAATGAAATACTTTTTTTGGTTCTTCAGTTACAGATACAGATACACTACTTGCGAAGCTTCAAAATACAAATATCGAGTGAATAATTGATATTTCTAAATCCAATTTCTAAAGCCAATTTATGATTATGGAAACAAAATTTTGAATACATTACAAATTCAGTTATGTCTATATGCATCACAGGCCACATTAATAATAATTTTGGACTGCATTTTTTTGCTTCGATAATTATCTGATTTATGGCTCACAAAATCTATCAAATGTTACTATTCTCAGCTCCTGTTTTTTTTTCACATCCATCAAACAATTACATCAACAACTACCGAAATAAACAAAGTTGACATTTTTAATCATTGGATTTTGATGGATGATTATTTAAACTGTTAAAATAAAATCTACTAAAGTTATTGTTTTATTTCTTATTGAAGTAATCCTAGAATCTGGAAGGTTATTTAATTTTACATGCGCCTGAAACTTTGAAAGAAAATTCTATTTTCTCGTGAAAGTCATTCTCTTGACCATAGGAGTATATTATAAATAAAATATTGAAAATAACTCACAAATTTATATTACTTTTGTATCACGACAACAACTCCAAAAACAACTAAGGTGATTAATGTGACAAAGACACGAAGCAGCAGTCCACCGTAAGCAGAAGAAAGTGATGGTGAATTATGATTAGTTTCAAATGGCTCCTTGGCAATTTGCACAAGATTTTGATCAGCTGACGATGCCACTTTGCAAAAAACCGAATAACAAGTCAGTTTTTCTATAAATCACAACTATAAACATCAGTTATTTTGTCATAGATAATCCTTATCAATGAAAAAATTAGGTTTTAGACAAAAACTATTTTAAAAATTGTAAACAAATAGATCTTCTCTTTTTATCGGTAACTGATAAGTATGCTGCGACTGATTGGTAGCTTAAAATTTAGCTATTTTTTTGGGTCGGCTGTTAGAATTTTGAGATAAGTTCTTCAATTTACTTCAGTGTCTTAATTTTTTTTCTGAAAACGTTTTTTTATTCAAAGGTTCTATTGATTTTAGCAATTTTTACTCAAGCTTCATTTATTTGTATCAACAGATGAAAAAATACAAAAGAGTTTCTGAGTGTTTTTTATTTCAAAAGAATATTTGAATTCAAGTTGAATAAAGGCTGATTTTCATTATCCGTCCATTAGGTATCCGTCAAATTGTTGTCTTGTTATATATACATCTTTATTTAACGCCCTCAAGCAATTTAACATACAACTAAACAAATTTCATACAAAAAAGCTACAACAGTAAAATACATATTTTAAAAATTTAAAACATTTTTTAAGTTTCTTTTGAATATATTTTTGCTGCAAAAAAGATCCAAATCGCTGCAGTATTTATTTACACTATTACTGCAGCGGTCTCTCGGACAGTTAAAACCATACAAAGTTCTTGAGTAGATACCTGCAGCAGGGGAGTATCACGCACTATATACTGGGGAACATGGAACGAAAACTGTTCCAATAATTCACTACAGTTAGACTTTCCACTAAGTATTTTTTGAGTAAAACATATGTCAAAATAAATACGTCTTGTAGATAACGGATGAAGTCCAAAATAGTTTAAAAAATAAAGATAGTGATCAGTCTTAAAAATAATTTTAGATTTAAAACACAAATATTTAACAAATCTCTTTTGAATGTTTTCTAGCCTTGTAATTTGAAGATTGTAATATGGAGACCAAACAACACTACAGTAATCTAAAATACTACGTACGAGACTAGAAAACAAAATATTTAAAGAACGTGTGTTAGTAAAGTCTTTTGTCGATCTACTTAAAAATCCCAGCATTTTACTAGATTTAGATACAACGGCGTCAATATGATAATTAAATTTTAAGTTGGAATCAATTATTATGCCAAGATCTTTAATATAATAAACATTTTCTAGTAAGATGTTATTAATGGAATACGAAAATGGATTGACACTGCTTTTCTTGTAGAAACGGATCGATTTACATTTATCCGGGTTTAAGTCAAGACCATTTGTAACACACCATTTACTAACTCGATCTAAATCACTTTGAAGATTAAAACAATCGTTAGCGTCTTTGATATTTAAGTAAATTTTAAGGTCGTCAGCAAATAAGAATTTGGAAAATATTATTTCTTTTTTAATGTCGTTTACGTATAATAGAAAAACCACCGACATTAACCTTTTGAATAACTCTTGTATGTATTAGACATTTTAGCATTGTTTAAAAAATATTAACCCCGCTGTATTTTCCATTGTAGCAGAAAAAGAAGAAAATGAAAATTTAAAAAACAAAACTGAAAATAGTAATTTTCGAACCTAGTGTGCGAAGACAGTATTCGCGCATAAGCATAAGGTTCGAATAATATTTTTTGAAACAAACAATTATTTTTGTTTTATAAAAAAATTTGCGTTGCGTCATTAGTAAACACAAAAAAATCTGAAAATATCAAGTGAGTCAACTGACAGTTTTTCATTTGACAGTTGTCAAAGATGATTTTTAAATACGGATTTCTTTTTATTTCTTCAATATTTGCGACACCTGAATTGGTAAAATGACAGTTTGTTAACCAGATTTCATTATTATTGAGTTAGATTATTTCTGGAATTGCCAGAAAGGCCAGTGTTTTTTGCAAAAGTTCGCGCACTCGTGTGGGAATTCTACGTTCCCAGTTGACAGCTCCGTTCGCAAAATGTCATTTTGAAGGTGGTGAGTTCAAAAAAGTATTATGGAGATATAAATTTTATAGAAATAAAGACCAAATGAAAGCTTTTTACTTTATCTAAAGATTTATAAGAGAGCTGAGGTAAATTTGATCAATAATTCAGAATTTCCAAATTATCAGGTCAAACTGTCGTAAGTTGAGGTGTTCAACAGGCACCGTCACCGTCAAAACATTCTTTCCGACAATGTTTGCCGCAGTCAGACGTCCGTTAAACTCGAGGTAGATAGAAAATGTGAATACATCAATGCATATTCTATATAATAATATATTGACGGGTATCTGATGGACGGTTGCCTGCCGCTATCACGGCGGATAACGAAAATCAGCCTTAAAGCGGAAACATGTTTCTCATAGGACGCACAATAAATCTTAAATTCTGTTGTTCTATGAAATATTGTTGTTTTAAATACCTGTCATTTTCTTTCAATCATTTTGTTAAAAAGTATGTCATGTACGATAACTCCACATTTTGACTCATTTGCTTTGATTAAACAATCACACGTTATCAATTTAGTTCAAAATCTACATTTTTAACTGATAAAAAATTATATATTTATTCAATTAAAAATATTTAATGAATCATATCAAAAAATTGAAGAAATGCTAAACTAATTATTGTAAATGTAAAAACCCAATTTCAGTTTTTGTGAAAAGACATTTTGCCTAAGCAAACGCTTTTTATACAAAGATTGTAAATAATTAACGCGATTTGGTTTGACATTTCCTGTATTAAGCGACATTTAAATCTTCCAATAACTGAAAAACAAATAGAAAGTGGTTTTAGCTTGAGTGACTTATTATAAATATAAATAAACAAGAACACATTTATTACCTGTATCCTCCGCTACTGAATCCATCATCCCTCTGACACTGTGAGCAACTACAGAATGAATACTGTGACATTTGCGATCCATATTCACTAACCGAATCACAATTTCGATTCACTCGCGTCCTCCACTTTTCAGTCACAATCACAGTCCAAGTTCGATGAAGAAAAAGTAAAATTCTGCTTCCACTATTTCCTTCATTTCCTGAAGGATTAATACGAATACTGTTGTTGTTTCCCATAGTTTCACATCTTCACTCAATCATCACGATCTGCAAATAACACCAATTGACTCTTACTTTCATTAGAAATTCAATCATCGAGAGAGTAAATAATGCGTAAAGATCAAAGAAATAAGTTAGAAGAAAGTGTAAAGTAACGAGAAAATAAAACTGTAACGGTGTGTTAAGTTTTTCCAACGTTTTGCTTATAATTAACTCATTTGCATCGAGCCTTAAAACCTTGTTCACACGATGGGTATTATTGCTTTTGGACAATGTGCTATAATTTCACGGAAGTATTAACATCGGAACTAGACCTAAATATTCAAATTAATTATTTTTTTTTTTAGAATTGGTATTGATGTTGGGTAAGCTTTCTATTGCTTTCAATTATCGATACAAAAGTTCATATCCTTTCTATTAAAGAGACAATTTTCTGCTTCTTAACTCATGCTTCCAGCTTTCATTAAAATGCGATAATCGCTCCATTGAACTTTCTGCATCAATAGCTGTGTAAATAAACGTAGAACCTTACCAGAATTCAGCGAATTTAGCAAAAGTCCTAATTTTACACTATCAAAAATCCACCAATCTACCAAAATTATATTTGATGATAAATCCGCTTACAACACGTGTAGAAAGCGAAACAAAGGACAAAAGTCAAATCATTTGAATTTTTCCACTAAGACGACCCGATTCGTGATTATTCGATGTCCAATAGTTCTTGTAAAATTAAACGTTTTAGTTTTTTTCCTTCACTGATAGTTATCTCAACACTCACTCAGTTTGTTTTATTGCACTTTTAACACGGTTAAAGAAAAAGAAGCGCGGACACCTCCGTTACCATTCACAAGTCAAACGCGAATACCCATATCTGCAGGTTGCAACGTTATGTAAGAGAAATGGGTTCTTTCTTGCCTTTCTTCAGCGATAGATTGGTTAGTGGTGGCAAACTAAATGTTTTGGATGATGGTATCAGCAATGCCAAAAGTTTTCGTCACGGATTTATTTACATTCGTGCATTGAGAAATCAATTAGAGACGGAAGATTTGGGGCAAGGCAAGACACAGTCGGATATTTCAAAAGATACAAAAATTAAGTATTATCTTGTTTATCATACTGATTTGCATAGAGTTATACACTGATAAAATAAAAATATTGTTTTTAATTATTTTACTTATTAAAATATTTACACTTGTCTGTGGAGCACTCTGTATATCTACTCAAAAACGGCTTTTTATTGAAATAGGAATCATTTTTCTATTTTCACCATATGTCCAAATTACAGTGTCTATAATTAGTTTTTTCCATAGCCAACTGGGAACAAACTAGAAAAGTTAATTTTAAGACTCACTCTGTATATAAATCCTAAGACACGAACATAAAATCCACTCAACTAGTTCATTATAATTTTCAATAATAATCATTTATGATTATTATTAATACAATTTTGCTGTTATTATTCAGTAATGAAGTTTGTATTGCCTAAATGCCGGTTATGATTTTTAACAGTTCTAATATAAATAATAAATTCAGGAAAACTCACCATTTGTGTAACTTGCTTCTGAACAAATCAATGACTGTTAGACTACTTGTTTTGTGACTACTTCTTTGACATGATGTCTTCAACATTCCATCAACTGTTAGATCGAACTGGTGAACTCTTAACCAGACAACATACTTGCAATAGACCCAGAAAAAAGTGCATTTACGATGCAATTAAACGATGCGTGTTGCTTAGTTTTTTATTGTTTTTTTTTCTAATAATAATTATCCTTTAGGCGGTACCATCATACCATACCATCATGGTACTGCTTTCCTCTTTAATACAACACCGTTATTTCCATAATGATTTTCTCGTGGTGTTTTCTACACGAGCGCTTCCGTGATTAAACGAACTTGATTTTTTTCTCTTGGTTAATTTTCAAAATTTGAAGAATTATACAGTGTAGCGTAAAAAATAGACTTTGTGTGACTAATTGATACTTTAATCACATGACATTCCAACTTGCTATTTCCTAATCGCGTCGCCTTAGCTAAATAATATTAGAACATCGCTACACCCGCCAACTACGACAATGTCTAAACTTTTCTTTTGTGGTGTTTTTTTTACAATACTTTACACAGTTTGTAAGTATTTTGGATTTATTTTTCCATATGCCTAATTGTATCATTGTAGTTGCTGTTGAACTGAAATGCTATCAGTGCTCTCCTGTGACATCCGAATGTTTGGATGTCCACGCTGAAATTGTTAAGTGTGGCGATGCATCAATGTCCAGATGCAGTCGACAAGTGAGAAGAGGTACGTTTCTACAATTTTACCACCCATCTTCAGTGTGTTTCTTTTTTAGATTCAGTCGACAAAACAAAAGCTGTTCGAAAATGTGTCATTCCGGATAATGCCGGCAATGTTCGATGTCCTCCAGGATACGATTGTTTCAACTGTGGTGAAGATTTATGCAACGCTAACTTTGTTTCCACTACAACAGCCCAACCTAATTCGGGAGAAAAAGCAAACGTTTGGTCAGTTCCCATGGGTTTATTTTTATCGCTGGGTATTTATAATCTAGGATAATTTTAGTTTCGTTTCAAGTTAAAATTGTGCAATTGTGGGTAATTAGAGAATTTGAGTTTAATTTAAATGTTGTGTAAATGTCGAAGTAGGCTATGACTGAATTAAGTGTCAATGTCAAACTAATAGTAATAGCCTACTTGTCAACAAATTAAAGAAGTATTATTGTTACTGTTTAAAAAAATAAATATTTAACAAAAATATAAATATTAGTAAATTGCTATAGAGTTGACTTCCTGAATTGCAGTTGTCTCCTTCACATTCAAAACATTCAGTTTCTGGAAAGAAAATTAGATTTTGTCCATTGGTCAAATTTGATGAAATTCCTTCAATTTGATTACAGTGGCCTTTCGGCGCGCATCCTTTTATTTCAACAATAAATCCCAACGGATCTACAATTAAAAATAATAATAAATCTAATAATAATTATTAATAAAAAATGTACCTTTTCCAACAATTTTAAAACAATTAAATTCATCGCTCTGTTTCGTTGAAAAACCGGCGTTTAATCCATTCTCACAACTTGTAATTTTAAGATTTCTACTCAATAATCCATTTTTAGGGTTACTTTCAATTTCTGTCACATAACACATCAAACTAACACCTAAAGTAATTTGAAACAATAAAAGTACAACTATATTTTTTTTTACCTTCTTGAAATAGGAGAAGTAAAAAAATCACAAATGCGTGCATCATAAAATTGCAACTTTTCACAAATGAATTTAAATGAATCGTATGATCTAAGCTGGGCGGGTTTAATTGGGTTTTATTGAGTATTGGAATAAATCCAATGTCAACATACAAATGTGAGATTGAGTTTTATTTGAGTGAGAGAATCGTGCTAAATTTCTATTTTTATGGATTATTTATACTTTGTTTAAAAATTTTCCAAAATAAACAGAAAATGTATATTTAAATTTGAAAGAACCTAACGGCATTTATTTTTTCACTTCACATCAATCAAATGAAAATTTAGAAAGCCCAGCGTCATTTGAGTCAAATAATTTTTGATTGAGGCCATAAAAAAGTTGACATAGGCGGTGCATACTTATAATTATATTGAATTATCTCGATAAGATTCGAATCTAGAACATTTTTCGATATAAAATTTACATTTTTCTACCTCTTCTGAAATTTTATCAGCCACAGTCGCAAAATAAGTTAAGAGTTTGTAAAGCTAAATTTTCCGTAATATTCACACCTGGAAAAAAGGCATTCAGACAAGAAAATCGTAGAGACAAATGAGCAATTTTCGTTTTAACCTAATTTTTTCTGAAGAAAATTCATTGATGATGGAATATGAAACTTTCACTCAAATTTCTTGAAACTTCATGTACTCAATGAAAGTTCCAAAGCTCTTTCAATGTGCCCACAAGATTTTCTAAAAAAGTAAAAATTCAATCAGTGCTTTAAGAAAAACTATAGTCAGAATAAAGCTTCATCAAATTTGCAGCTAAATTCTAGCACTTTTCAACTATGGCTTTTTTGAACAGAAAATATATTTAAAAAATGTTAATTTTTTTCGACAGTGAAATTCGTATCAATATAATTAAACTGGACATTTTCGTCTTTTTTTTATTTTGTACATTTTTTTTATTATACACTATTTTCATTACATTATTCACAATTCGAGGATAATTACAGTCAACAAAAAACCCAACCAAAAAATTTGCATCTTTGATGTGCCATTGCATTCATCTCCTTCACACTCAACACACTTAACTGAGCTTGAACTTGAATCGATCATTTTTTCGAAAATTGTATTTAAAACTTTACATCCTCCTTTTGCTACACATCCTTTAATAACAAATTTTTTATAATCTGAAAAAAAACTAAACAAATTCATCACTAGATCTTGTTTTATTTGTAAACTTACCTGCTATTAAAGTAGCGGTCCAGCATCGTAATTCAGTTGTTAATAAATGACCTTCTGGTTTTCCTTGACTGCGACGAATATCATTTATGTATTCAACACAGTCTTTGACTTCATGTGTAATATTATGAATAATTTTTGATTTTACAACAAATTTTGACGAATAACATTGGAGACTGTAACCTATCCAACACTGAATTACAGAATTTCGCAAAAAACTTCTTACCTTTTGTTGAGAAAGAAAGAAGCAGCAAAAATATAGCTTTGCAATACATTTTTTTTTTATATATTGTTATCTTAATATAGTTTTTGACACACACATTTCAGATTGTTTTTTTATTGAATAATTTGCATCACTCACCTAAACCACATATGGTTTATCTCTTCATCAATGGTGTGCTATATACGAATTATTTAATTGCTATCACTGAGTGATTGAATCTAGGTGATAATAAAAATAAATACTTTAAGCGACTATAATTTAGATAAAATGGTATTTAAGCATTAAGAGCGAAAACTACTACTGAAATGAAAGTTCGAAGGTTGTAATAGTTTACATTATGTGATGAGTAGCAAAAAACGGATAGCGTATATCGGGAACTTTTACACCATCTGTATACACATTGCAATTAAAAAGCAAAAAAATTCTACACGCAGATTTGTTATTAGATATAAATGTTTTGCTGTTGTTATAGTGATTTTATTTCAACAAAAAATGAAATAAGTATTCTATTTCGATTCGATTTTTTGCTACACATATTGAATAATCACATTTTTATCTCTCACCCGTTATTATTTATTATCTCTCATTATCAATATTACCGCTTTTCTCAAAAAAAGTAACATATGCTGGGTAAATACAATCAATAAAATTGGAAAAATTGAACAAACATTAGATAATAAACGAAAACCAATTTTAATTTCATTAAATAGAATGTTTAATTATTTATAAATCAACCCTACGTTCATAAGTTGCATCAAAAATTTTATACATATAATTCACTTGGGAATTGTACAGACAGGTTGATTCATTAATATACAGTTATAGAATTACAGCACAGATAAAAAAATCGTATATAAATCACACCAGAAAAATCATTGTCATTAAATACTTGAAACACAATTAATTAAAATTTTTCTATCTTTGTTCAGTTGATCCCTGCAAGCAAGCCCATCGAAAATCAAGTGCTAAAAGATTATTTAAACGTTTGCTTTCAAGCAGAAAGAATATTTTCTAAAATCATCATCCATTTCTCTGTCTATTTTAACAAATGATTGTTAAGTTAAGTAAAGTTTTTCGGTAAAACCAGCCACAAAAAATTATAGTTAGATATTCATCACCCAAACAAGGTGATTTTTTTAAAACCAGTTATTCTGGGTATTTTGGAAAATTTGACGCAAGAAAATATTTTTTGCTTCTACTTTTGAAATTTTCACATATTTTAGGTAATTTTTATTCAAGTTTTTTATCAAATATCATACTATAAAAATTTTAATATAGTAATTAAAATTGTAAGAACGGCAAAGATTACAAAATTCAAAAAAATACTAAAGTCGTTTTCTGTCAAAATTAATTGACCGATTTTTTTATAAATTTTTAACCATTTTACAATCAAAATGCCCACCTGTCCTATCGTTATTAAGATCAATAAAAAAATGTATAAATGCTACATTAAAAATCAAATCAAAAAAAAGGTGAAACAGGAAAAATCAGTGATATATGAGAAAGACTTTCTTAAAGCTTTGGGCGCCTCATTGAGTTGAGACTCCACTGTACATATCATTCATTGTTAATGACCATCATCATTTTGCTGATTCTAAAATTGACAACTTGACATTTGTTTAAATACCCATAACAATAAAAATACTAAAAGATTCACTGTATTGTAAACTTTCAAATTGCATTTTTTTTCGAGCATTAAACTCCCATTTCAATCAAAATTTAACTCAACTCAAACTATCAGAATTTTTTTAATCATATTTTTCTTTGTAATAACTCTACTAAAAGAAGCACAGCATTGATATCATCAAACACTAAAAACATTCTTTATATACAGCACTATAATATTTTTATTATTATTGTAAATACATTTAAAGCATATCAATAAAAAAGATATATTCGAAACAAAGTACTTGAAACAAGTAAATTGTTTTTAAACAAAAAACATTTGAACACTACATTCAATACAGTTCAACTTCATAAATATTAAAATAAATTTAACACTAAAACAAAAGATGTAAAAACTTGAATATCTAAGGCTACATCTATTGGTCTTTAATATATTTCTACTCTATCAATATCAATATAAAGCTGCGCTCTACTATAGCAAGAATAGTTTCATAAAAATTTAAGTATCTGAATAAACATTAAAATTTAAGAAAAATCTATTTTCTTTATCTGTTTTAAATCTTGTAGAAAAATACTTCGTATCACAAAAACCTGTTATAAGAATATTAATTATTATTGGTAACGCTAAACTACAATCACAACAAAGGAACAAAAGTTTAAATTATGAAAAGAGCAGATGCAAGAATAACACCCAACAATGTAAATCCTCCCATTTTCGGTGCTGAATTACATTTATCGCCATCGCAAGTGTAACAATTCATGTCTTTAACATTTCCTTCAATACTGCTAAAGAAACCTAAGACTTTAGCAAGGGCATTGCAAGCTCCACCGGAATGAGGCATACAACCACGAGCGATGTATTCATTTCCATCATTATCTAGAAACACAAAGTTAGACAACCATCAATACAGATGTATAAGATTGAACTTACCTTGCGCAACTAATTTAACACATTGCTTTGGAATCCAATTAGTTAGAATACTGCTTCCCATTTCTTGATCGCAATTGACAGTATTGTAAGTGAAACTGCTGATTCCATAAGCGCATAATTTATTTTCGCTTGAATCGCATTTGTAGCAAGTTAAAGCCAACGCTGCAGAAAAGAATAATTAGAATCGAGTATTTCTCGAAGATTAATAACTAACGATTTCATAATTCATTTGGAAAATTTAGAAATAACTAAAATTAATAGTCGTAAGATTTATAAAAGTAAGACTTGATTTAACAAATTCTAATTTAAAAAAATATATATTCAATTAAAGGCAATTGGATTGAAAGTTCTATAAATAATCAATTTATCGATTAACTATCTCATCTTTTTTACTAAATTTAGATTATTGGATTTTGCCAAAGGTGAGTGAACTAAGAGCGATGACACTTTCTTGGAATATAATATAATAACTTGTGGTTTATTTTTATTATGAGTCGTGGTATGACCTAAATAAAACTTTAGGGTTCATTAAAAACAATAGAAGTGTGACCTTCCATGCTAAAATGCGTTAATAGAATTTTTATTGCACTGTGGGTATATTAAATTGTGTTTTGAAGGTGTGCATGTGAGAACACTGGATTGAAAAAATCAATAAGAACTTTTGTAGACGTTCATACTGAGCTTTACATTGTTATTATTAGTTAGGTATGGGTACTGTTAATCAATTAACTAAAGTAAAAAATCCCTAAAAATTAATCTCCTATAAAATGAGATCACTGCTTTTATTACTGGTTTTAATTATGTTTAAAATACATATGACTCTATAAAAAGAGATGTAGAAATAGCACGACTAGAAAAAAATGCGAATAAACTGAAGACTCCAAAAATGTTTCATTCAAACTTAAATAGAACTAGAGAATATATATATATATATATTCTCTACATGCCGTCGATTTAGTCAAAGTTTTGAACGAACGGAAGCAAAAATTTTTATGAAATAAAAAATACTTGAAAGTAGACACTTTTTTTCAGGGTGTGAGGGTATTTTGAACTCAAATATGAATTTGGCTTTGGGATAAAAACGAATGAAACTTTCTACTCAGTTCTACTCATTTTCCAATCTAAGTTTAAGAAAAACAGATGATTCAATCAAGATAATGTTTTGTATACATAATTGCTGTATCAAGGAATAGGATCTAACCTATTTTTGGTTAGGAATCAATGAGTAGATCTCAAGAAAATTCAGTGCAATTGAGTGTTGAAAAAATGCACTTTTTTTACGTAAGTTTCATTTATGTGTATTAACAAAGCTATTAAATATAATCCAACAAAAAATAGCTTAGACCTTTGTCCTTAATATGACAATTATGTATACAAAACATTGGCTTGATGGAGTCTTCCGTTTTTCTTAAACTTAGACTAGACAATGATCAAAACTGCTCTAATTATTTACTGATAGTTGTTGCAAGTTTCGATCGTATATATCAGCAAAGCAGAATTTACATCCAAGTTCAAAACACCCTCACATCCTGAAGAAAAGCATCTACTTTCGAGTATTTTTTATTTCATGAAAATATTTGCTTCCGTTCGTTCAAAATTTTGACTAAATCGGCGGCATGTTCTCTATATGACATATATATCTAAACGCTCGCCTCAAGTTTGGTTTCAAGTGCTGAATTTGAATAATAATTTTCATAATTACTAGAAAATAAAAAAAAACAGATAAGATAATTAGAAAACGGATATGAATTAAAACATTTTGAGACCTAAATGATTAAAATCCAAGAAATTGCGTTGCCATTCCTCTTTTATTTTCCAAGAAATGAAATAAAAACCTGTTTTGTTTTTTTTTGCTGAAGAAACCAATGCGTGACCAATTGTTCCAGGTAACAGTTTACCAATCGGAAGCGAAGACTAATAACAGGTAGTTTTAGTCGAATAAAAAAATCACATATCGACACTCTTAAAAAAAAAGTTTTAGATATTGACCAATAATCATCGAAAATAGATAATTCACCAATCAGATGCACTCATGAATCATTATAGATATTTCATTGGATTAAAGATGGGAACATAAAATAGGTACAATTTTTCATATCAAATGATTTGTGATTGTGAATTCTGTGCACTTGACTTGATATTTTCAAAATGAAATGAAGGCGTCAACCCTTCGTTGAGCTAAATCTATTAAAAATAAGCTTTTCAGTCTCAGAATTAAAATTTTACCGAATATTTAGACTATGATTTATCTTAGGATTCTTCATATGATAAATAATATAATATAATAAGATTACAATTTTTGTGTTCAAAGTATAAGATTTTTCTTATTTGACAGATTATAATAACGATCATAAACTACAAGGACCCGAAATAAAAATAAATATTATTTTTCAAATGCTATGGATTTTTCACAAAATTTCGTCACATCGAATATCATATGATAAATAATACAGTCTAAAGACACCTTAATATTTAGAATTGTCCGGCAAATTATTGAAATATTAACAATTTGAATTATTATACTCGAGTTGAACGATTATCTAAGACAAAAGTATCACCATTTCGCTTGTTTGAAAATGATTAAAGATATTCTCAAAAAAAATACTTTTGGTTGTGAAGGAACACAGCCACACAGCTGATAAATTAAAAAATAATATAATCCTAGGATTATTTTATGATGCCGTGGAATGCATATCTAAAAACGGATGTTTTCCTTAAGTCTTATCAACTTTAAAGCAAACAAGCGTTATTGTAATGTTATGTCTAATAATTTGCAAACACAACGCCATTAAATAAAAAGCAAACAAATTTGAATCGATTCCGAAAACAAACACTGACTCACTCAACTAAGTGACTTAAGCAATCTTGTCTGATGACCTTGCATATACATATCGAAACTTGAAGCTTCAAAAATTAAATTCACAAAAATACAAATCGAAAATAACTAGGAAAAACTACTCAAATATTTACTTATAAAAAGATGAAAAAAAAATTTTCTAAAAATAATCTCACCTGTGCTGATGGTCAGCAAAAAAGCAAAAATTTGCACAATATTCGCAGACATTTTTCTGATTTATGCACCCTTCGGCGACGCCCTTTGTATTGATTCAACAGCGCAAAAGCTGTGACTATGATTTAGACCAAACTGACGAAAGAACTAAAAAAAGATGATAAAGACTAAATTATTTTAATGTGTATTCAACTAACTCAGAAGATCGCCAAAGAGAATGAATGCTTTTGCAATGAACGATTCTTTGACTCTGGGAGGACAGGATGAAGTAAGAGCGCTGTTGCCGATTTGTAAACATTCTTCGAACGGTTGGAAGAGAGTGAGAGTGAGTGGGAGAATGAGGCGACCGTTTGGAAATAGGATTATGAATGAATCATAACTACAGTGACCTGTAAAAATAAAATTCGTTCATTGAAAAATAATTATAGCTGAACGATAGCTTTGTCAGATTTTTAAAAGAATATCTGTCATTAGTAATTGGTGTTAAAATTTTATTTGGCAATAAGCGACTTTTATGAATATTTTATGATGTACTAACGATTTTAAAATGTATTAATTGGCTTCGAACAACCTGTAAATTTCACAATGTTTAAATTAATTTTGTAGTAAAAATGTCAATATTCATTAGTTTAGTAAATTAACAAGCACAACTTAACTTTCTCAGAGGTTGGGTTATTCACAAGGAAAAAATTTACTCTTTCTAAGTTAGTTCAATAAAAAAAGTTATTAATACACTGAAAATGATTAATAATATTCATGTGAGAATAGTTTTCATGTCTGTCAATTGTTTATATATATAAAACGAATTATATTGCTTTTGAGTCATTTTAGAGTTTACTGAAAATCACATGGTGTATTTATTCAACTCATAATTAGACACAACTAAGGCTTGTGATAACATTAACACTCACACGAGTGATAAGTATTTCTTATATATATACATATAATGTAAGTTTATCAGAACCTTGAAAACAAAAGTATGTATATTCAAGTTATGAATTCAATTTCATTATTAGGTAATTTAAATAAAACAAAAAATTACTGAGAAAAAATGTTTACTCATGTCAATTTTTTTTCTACCAAAATTGGGATTATTAGGCAACTTTTTTAACAAAAACTTGTATAACAAACTGCCTCTACTAGCATTTTTATACAGGAATATTTATAAATATTGAATATTATTGGATTAGGTTTCAGCCCATTTGTCACGATCTGTAAAATAATTATTTATATTGTAATTTAGATTATGCAGTCTTGTATTTAGGACTTGGGTTACACAAATCTATCAAATCACATATTTATCACGAAGTCTTATAGTGTTCGCGACATTTAAAAATTTAATAATTTAGTAATTTAGTAATTTTTGTTTGTGATTTTTGTGATCCTTTAAAACAAGTTGAAAGCCGTTTTAACAGTTTTTTTTTTTTCAAATAAAATGAACTAAGAAGGCAGAACATACATATTCAGTGACAATTTTGAACCATATGAAGCAGTCAGCACTTGAAACAAAAAATAAAATTACAACGGGTGTAAACTATAATAGAGCATATTCTTAATGATGAATGCATCTAGAAGTAATATAGAAAAAACCTAAATGAGAAGCGTTAGTGCGACTGTTTTTTTCATAATGTATTTTACTAGTATTTTAACAAAAAGTCGTGATAAAACTACCACTAGTTATTGATCACATTCATTTCACAAACCACCAAGACAACCGGTGCTATATTCTGTCCGCCGAAGCAATGCAGTGGCAGATAGACGTCATTTGCACGTGGTATACAAAAAAGCGCTTCTGTTGGTTGGCACTCATTTTACTTTGCACCGACCAAAAATAAATGGAGTAACATTAGTTGTATAGATCCTCAAATATTTGAGTTGGAATCAATTAATATTTAACAACAAACATCATTTAAACATTAAACGGCTGAAACCTAGGGTGTTAATAACTTTTATGCATTTATAAGCTGATTCAATAAAAGTCTAAAAAGCAAATTCAAATCATATACAGTAGGCAACCCAAAAAACAATAAGCACAGGGTAAAATTTTGCAGGATAACTATGGCTTTTGCTGAGTCCGTGATCGCTACATTGGTTGAGCGGTTTTAGTATAGTTAGTTTACCTACCAGAAACCACCTATGCTTTAAATTTTTGAAATTGAATATAAAATTTCAAAAGATTGTATTCTATCTCTACTCTACTCTCGCCGTTTCTCTTCTCAAGAAGCAAACAGAAGCTTGTTTTTGACGATTGCTTTTTCTAATGAATATTTGAAATTTTAAGTGAAAGGTTTTTTTTACTATTCTTTGTTATTTAAGTCTATTATATACAGGGCTGTCCCACAACGGTGGATGTCCATCCATATCGTAAAACATACTGATAGCATATTATTGAAAATTTAGCAGCTTTAGTGTTTCCATATTTTCAAAGATCATATCAAAAGTAAACATCAACTTTCTTATTTTAAATGGAACTCCCTACATTTTTTGCATTTTAGAATTCTACAAAAAAAATTTAGGTTATTTTCTAAACTCAACCATTTTAAAGATAGCTGCAATTTTTTATTTTTTTTTTTAAATAGTGGATGAACTGTTAATCAGTAATTACAACTAAACAGCTATCTATTCCTGAATCTTTTCTGGCGTTTGATAACGCAAGTCCTGCGATGGTAAATCTTGCTAAAAAATTGAACCAATCTCCTACAAGGTGTACAAAATACATTTGAAAACTGATAGTATTTTTTGAGTTATAGATAGCCCAGCAGTTTACAACATGCAATTTTATGTTAATAAGCCTTATTTTTTTCAAATAAAAATGTTTTGGAATTCTTTTTAGAATTACAATTCTCAGCTATTCTTCGCAAGAAAATTTGACAACAAACGAATAGGTTTAGTCACAGTTGTTGCTACAATTTTTTGTCCAATTAAACTAATTAATATTAACAAAAAAGTTCCATATGGAACTAACACCGCATAAAACAATTTATTTGATTATTGCTGAGAGGCTTAAAAGCAAGCAGCCTTTGTTTTTAAATTACCTCACAGTTCGCTATTTTTGAATAAACAGCCGTAGAAAAAAACTAATTGTGATTGTAATTCACATATAGTCTTTAAACTCAGATAAATAACATAAAAGTCAATTGTTGAAAAAAATTGTTTCTATAAGAGTTCCAGTTTTTTTTCTTTGTTGTTAAAGTTTCTTTGTTTTTACTTTCAATTCTGACTCGAGTTAGATGATATCATACTCTACAATTATATAATAAAAATTAAATCATCTCTATCAGACAAAACTAGTTTCAAGATACAAGGTCAAATAGAAAACGGTTAAAGTAAAGATTTGAAAGAGAAGAGTTTTTCAAAAAGTATTTTTTTGATTAACCGCTAAATTGAGAAGTTTTCGAAAAAGTAGTTAACTTCAAAGAATAAAAAGGAAACAATATTTTATTTTTCAATTTTCATCACCAGCCCACTGGGCATACATTCTTTCATTGCAGAAAAGTCTCAACGAACAGAAATAAATAATTTCAATAAAACTAAGCAATGAAAACCCTGTAAAGAGTCCTAAAAGTCCACCAAAATTAGAAATTAAATCTGAAATTCCATACAATTCATTTCTTTGCATCGTCAAAAACTGCTCATCTTTTAAATAAACTTGCAGCACTGAAAACTGACCAATCATTGATGCATTCGGATGATAAACTTTAAAATATTCTTTAACGTAAAAATCACTATGTGATGTTTCAATGTTGTATTTAACACTTGTACATGATGGTTTACAGTCGCAATATTTCTGCCCAGAAATTTTCATTTCCAATTCTTTCATTTTCAAATCATCTACAAAATAAAATAGAATATATAGAAAAACTTGGAAAAGATTTTTACTTTCAGCTTTTTCTGCACATGTATAGCTTCCACTCCCACAAATCGGTGTTTCATTCGTTCCTGAAAAAATTCTCATTTACTATTTTTTCATAGCTGATTATAATATACTTGGCATGTAAAATTGCACGCATCCACATTTCAGCAAAGTGTAATTTGTTACACACTCAAGAAGACAATTAGGCTGAGTATAATATTGAAAAAATTCTAAGGGCCTCTCATCATACATGAAACACTTTCGTTTTTCTGGACTGAACTTCCGCACAGTTTCAGAAGTTGTAATAATTTCTGGCCCAACTGCAGCTACAACCACTTTACCGAAAGGAACACGGAAATAATGTTTAGAAAGTCTTGGGACATCCCATGGATTATGAATCAAAACCTAAACAATTTTCAAACACTGTACAACTACTAAAAAATAATTATCTCACTCTATATCCATGGAAAAGACCAGTACAAGTAAAATCTGTATCTAAAGGATCGTGTTGAAAAATAACAATCAAAGAATCATCAGCTCCTGACGCTAAAGCTCGTATTGGATATGTATTAACGTCAGCATTATCTTTATACCCAGTTTCCATATCAAAATCTCTTCTAGATTTATTCGCAACTTCATAGTAGTCTCGAAATTTAAAACTGTTTGAATTATTGAATAATGAAAGTGTACAAAAAATATTACACTTGGTTTCTAAACACTTCATCTCGACTAAAAATGTTGAAAGAGTAGCAAATACCTTCATCTATGAAAATCTTAGTGAAAGATTCTTTAAATGAAAGTTCTTCGTTATTTACAGAAAAATATACAAATAAATCGCTGTGATCCAATCTCAGCTAAAAAATAATATTTAGTGCAAACAGAACTACTGTTATTAGTAAATGTACATCATGAACAATGTCAAAAAAATCTTCATCAACAGTTCTGTTAGCGCTTGACTCAATTTCATGTGATTCTTCGCATAAAAGACTCAAATCATAAAATTTCTTCAATCTAAAATTAAATTAGTTTTTAACAGAGAAATGATATGTATATTGGGATTTGGAAAATTCTTACTCGTCTTGATCCACTTTATTTTCTTTAGCTTTAATTACTTTGAAATAAATTTTACTGTAATTAAAACGCAAAGAAGAATACTTAGCTTCTGGACAAACCGTTATTGCTGGAAAAGGTATTTCGTAGCTAGGAGTATCTTCAGTTGCAAAACTAACAACTACAGGACTATTATTATATTTGCAAAGAATTTCATAAATCATATAAATACAACCCATAAGCGAAAGCACCAAAAAAATAAACCAAACAAATCTAAAAAAAAAATCAGAAAATATTTTTAATACTTAAGTTTCAGTACTCACTTTTCTACTCTTGATCTTTTTTCTGTTAAATATCGAATTCCATGTATTCCAGTCACTTCACCATACTCTCTTAAATATCGACGGAGATTGTGAGAGAATCTATTCGACTTTCTTGGATCCATCTAATTTTTTGTTTGGATTGCTGTAAAACGTCTTTATTCACTTCGGTTTGTCATACAAATGCAAAATCCAGCGGGGACTTGAAACTCGGCAGTAATTATTTTCAGTATGAGTTTGATTTACGTCACAGTTATTTCTGAGACAATGTTTGAAAATATAAACTGATAAAAGGAGAAATATTGGGTTTTCTTATAGAAAGCTCTAAGAACTTAAGATAAAACTTAATTTTATTTTTTTTACTGTGAGAAAATTTATTATCTGCGTTTTTGCTTTTAGAATAGACAACATTGCGCATTATATTCTGTGATTATCTAATTGAAAGTTGTCGGACAAAACGGGTTAAAAAAGGCAAGGTCACTTCTACCTGGACGAAGTTAACAAAGCTTGAAACATGCAAATGGAGGCTGAAATTAATAAGACGAAAGTTTCTTAAAATAATTATTCAGCTGAAACAGGTGCCAAATTAATTTGGCTTATGTAAGATTAATTGAAGAGATTCTTCAAAGAATACCTACACTTATTAACAATATAATAATGAAAAAATAACTCCATTACAAATACCAAATATTTTTTGTGTGAGAAGTCAAACAAAATGAAGTGATACTGAGTTTATGAGAGAAAAAAATGAAAATCATGTAGACAGTACGACATAAAATAATATTTTTAGTTTTACTTAATATTCGTTCCGGTCCACGATTTAAGTTAGCACTTGTAGTCAACATGTTTTTGATTTCAAAACTTTGCTATATAAATAACTATCAGAATATAGAGGAAACCTTTATTCTTGTATCATAAAGTTTAACAAAACGAATAGACAAATATTTAAACACAAAGCTGTATTTATAGTTGTATGCAAAATAAATCAAATTATACAACTATTCAGTGAATACAAACTTTTCTTCTAATACTATAACTGGAAAGTGTTGAATTTAACTAAAAAAAATTCTTCTTAATTTCTATCATCCGTCCATTGCCTGTAAATTTTCATATTACAAAAAAGTCTCAACGAACAAAAACAAATAATTTCAAATAAACTAATCAACGAAAAACCTGTAAACAGTCCCAAAAGACCTCCAAAATTCGTTTCTTTCTATTGTCAAAAACTGTCCATCTTTGAAATAAATCTGAAGAACTGAAAATTGCTCACTGAGTGTTACATACCCTAACGAAGCTTTAAAATATTCTTTAACATAAAAGTCACTATGTAATGTTTCAACGCTGTACTTAAGACTTGTACACGACGGTTTACAATCGCAACAATTCTAACCAGAAATTTTCGATTGTAGTTCTTTTATTTTCAGATAACCTAAAGAACAATCTGTTGACAAATATCTAAGAAACAAATTAAAAAATTTACTCTCAGCATTTTCCACACATTCAAAGTTTCCAGTTCCACAAATCGGTGTAGTATTCGTTCCTGAAACAAGAAGTTTCAAGATTTTTATTTTTGTATTAATGGTATATTCGTAGACACTAGGCTTATAAAATTGCACACATCCACATTTGTTAAACACAATTAGATTGAGTGTAATAATGAAAATACTGTAAAGGTCTTTCATCGTACATCAAACACTTTTGTTTTTCTGGATGTATCTTCCGGACAACATTCGAAGTCGTAACCATTTCTGGTTCAAGAAAGTCTTGGAATATCTCATGGATTGTGAATTAAAACCTAATTTATTGTTAAGTTTTATAAGTTCTTAAAAAATTGTTCTTACTCGATATCCAAGAAAAAGACCTGTGCAAGTAAAATCAGTATCTGCAGAATTATGTTGGAAAATAATTTTTAAAGCATTATCATCATTATCATTATTAACTTTGTGGTAATCTAGAAATTTAAAACTGATTGAAATGCATATATTAACTTAGTTCAGAAATAGTATATTACAGCCAAGTGGGAAACCCTTACACATTACATCGAGAGTTCAAGAATGTAATGAATTTCTCATTGAGGTTTGTATGCTATTTTATTCACAACCACTTTTTTTTAAAATAACACTTTTATCTATACTAAATACTTTAAACCATTAACTTAGTAGTCTATGCAAACAAATTAAGTTTGACATTCACTTATAAAATTCTGAATATTATTCTAGTTCAGAAGAGATTATTATTGTTTGCATTTTAACAGAATCACAATAATTACAATATAATCACAGCATAGACCAGCCTGCGGGCCAACCTGTCAAGAGACAATTTGAATTTGAAAGAAAAATTCATGTCGTTTTGTCTAGATGTCATTACAGACGTCACTTCCCAACCAAGAGATGGAAGTAATTCCTGTCATTTCTCAACCAAGAGGTTGTCATCTTGGATAGAAATGTCGGATTTCCCAACCTCCAAAAAGTTAGGAATCGACATATTACTATAGTGATTGTGAATAAAAATTATTACACATTGCTTTTAAATATTTCGTCTCTGTCAAAAATATTGAAAGAGTAACAAATCCCCTCATCTATAAAAACGGAAGTAAACTCTACATCTTACTTTACATCTGAGATTTGTACCAGTCCATAAACGTTGAGTGTTAGGTAATAAGAGAAATTTCTATTCAATATCTTGTGCGTTATGTTATCTCAAACTAATTAAAAAAAAATAAATGTCATTCAATTTTCTTTCTTTTTAATTATGATTTTACACAATAATTTCGGTAGATATTTCAGTGATAGTTTGCATTGTTAAACAACTTCTTCACTTTCTTAGAGATCATATTAATTTGGTCATTAAACACAATTACAGACGTTGAAAATGTTACTGGACAACTATGTGTAGTGCATATCTTAACTCTTTATCTAGTTTGGATGAGTTTAAATTTATTTATCTATATAAATAGCAACACAAGAATCTAAATAACATCAAGAATTTTGAAGTGAAATAAAATTGTTAGACTTGGAAATGAAGATGTTTATTAGTTTCAAAAATTAATGTACTGACGCGTTTCAGTATAAAATATCCAACACAAAAATGATTTTTTTGTATTTTTTATATTTTTTTTATTTCATACAAAAATTCTTTATGATTTAAATAACAAGTCTGCAGTTGCTCCCATTTAATTAGACCCATTTAAAAAACGTATAAATTAATATACAACTTTTGTTTTATTTTTTTAAATATTTTATGAATATTTTCAAAAAAATCGGCTTCCACAGTTTTATTAGCAATAGATTGAATGTCAAGATTTTCTTCGCTTAACACTCAACTGGTAGAAAATTTTCATTCTAAATTAAAATAAAAATCTAATTTTTTTCACAGAAATTAAGTATTTCAAAAATTTATTGGTTCTTACTCATCTTCATTTACGTCATCTAGTTCTTCTAACATTTTCAAAAAAATTCTTCTGTACTGAAACGCAAAGAAGAGTACTTAGTTTCTGGGCAAATTGTAACTGCTGGAAAAGGTATTTCATAGAGAGACGTATCTTCAGTAGCAAAACTAACGACAACTGGGCTGTTGCTATATTTGTTGAAAATTTCATAGATCATGTAAACACATCCAAGAATTATCAACCACACAAATCTAGAAAAGTTAATATTAAAATTTTTATCTATTCGACACAAATAACAATTTAAATCGATCTAATAATTTGTCAAATTATTATTATTTTTCAAATCACATAATGTACTCACTTTTCAGTTGTCGATCTTTTTTCTGTCAAATACCGAAAACTATGAATTCTCTCTTCAATGCGAATGTGGTTGCTGATTAGAAAGCTAACAAAAATTATTCTCATTAAGAGCTGAAATGACAAATTTTTGAAACATTAATCGATTACAATGAAAGTCTCTTAGGAAAAAAATACTCAAACTAATTTGTTTGTTAAAACTGTTAATTATCTTCACGCACTTATCACACTTTATTAAAATAGAATGAATTAATGACTTTTTTTTATATTTCAGCGCCACCCCAAAATCCATACAACCGAACATTACAACAAATTCTAATTGAAAGAAAATAAATAATTTCCATTAAGGATAGTACTGAAAATCCTGTAAACAATCCTAAAAGTCCTCCAAAATTTGCCAAAAAGTCAATAGGACCATACAGTTCATTTCTCTCTGAAGTGATAAAATTATCGGATTTGAAGAAAATTGTTAAAGATGATAAATGTGAGCTGAAAATTCAATATAAAATTTTGTGTTTTTTTTTTTGTTTACTTGTACAAACTTATTTGGAATTAGTTGTAAATGTGCTTGATATGATTTTCGCCAATCCCAGTCCGTTTGAGATGTTTCAGAATCATAAGTAACATCAGTACAGATTGGTAAACAGTTACAGTTTCGTTTTTTAGCAATTCTAGAATCTAATTTTAAATACAAATCTTCAGTTTGCATATAATCTAAAAAACACATCATTACCATACTAATTAATTATTATAGTAATACTTTCTGCAAATTTCATGCAAGAAATTTTCCCAGTCCCGCAGATTTTTGTTCCATTTTCTCCTAAAAATTCATCTTAAATTTTTATTATCTTATTTTAACGCCATTACTTGGCATGTAAAAGCTAACGCAGCCACAAGCCTGTAACGTTCGATTGGTCAAACACTCCATTTTGCAATTCAAAGAAGTATAAATTTTAAAATATTTCAAATTTCTTTCTGATGGAAAAAAACATCCTCTTTTTTCAGGATTATACATTTGCACTTTACTTGAAGTACTAATCATTACAGGCTGGATTGCAGCAACTACACTTTGATCCAATGGTACTCTAAAGTACTGTTGACTAGGACGTGGATATCTCATAGGGGAGTGGAGAATGACTTTATATCCTTGAAGAGAAATTCTTTGGCACGCGTAATCTAAAAATATTTTTGGAGTGACAATGATGAAAGAAAAACCATTAGAAGCTCCAGCAAAAAGAGCGCGACGAGGATAAGGAGTGTCGATTTTGTTAGAAGTGTAGCCGTCTTCAACAGACCAGTCACTTACATTATAAGGAAAACGAAGATAATTTTTATAGAAAAGTCTAAAATGTAGCAATTAACAAAAATTCGATTTTTAGATTTTTGTTCTACTGACACATTGTCTTTGAAGATTTCTTTGCGATCTAGCATATTGTAAGTATAGCAAACGCCTTCATCGGTAAGGATAGGTCTAAAAAGATTGTCACATGGTATCTCTCCGCCCATATTCATGCAATTCCATAAAAGCAAATTTGGACGAATTTTATCAACAACATCCAGGAAATCATCAGGAAAAGTCGAAGGATTTGTATAATTGAGTCTGTCGTAATACTTACAAATCATAGTCATATATTCAAACTTCCTGTCTCTAAAATTATCAAAAATTTATGTTTTCAGTTTTGGCATATTAGACTTACTCATCTTCAGTAACATTAATATTCATCAACTTCTTCTTCATAATTTTTGTGTAACTGAAAAAGACTTGATTTGATTTTGATTCCGGGCAGATTGTTACTGCTGGAAATGGTATTTTATAAATCGGAGTTCCTTGATTAGCAAAATTTACAATAACAGGACTGCCTTCCCATTTTTTATAAACACCATAAATTGAATAAACACAAATTGCTAAACAAATTGAAAAGACTATAACCCACCAAATTCTAAAAATTAATTTATGTAATATAAATTTTTCGGATAAAAAAATTATCACCGTTCGAAAATTGTTCGCTTTTCTCCAAAATAACGAAACCCATGGATGCTAGTACAGTTGCAATATTCTCTGAAATAGTTACGAACGTTTTTCAGAAATGAGTTTTTAGGTTTTGCTTCTTCAGCGTTTGGTTTTTCCATGATGATAGACAGAAAATTTTATTTAAGTGAGTAGTTTTCATTTAGGAGTTTATTAACTACATCATGCTTATGAGTCTCTAGAGAGTCGTATTGGGTAATTTAATTAGCTTTAGGTAAACAGGAGGAAATTAAGATATATTAGACGTGATAAAATTAATGCAGAAAAATAACTAAAAAGTAGGATTTTCGACGAAATTTTTTATTGCTCTTATTACTTATTCGAACAGAGGCATAGTTCAAATCAAAAACTTTCAACTGAAACTTTTTTTTTTATTATAATTCAAATACAAATGCAAATTTAGTATACGTCCAAGAATTTTTGAAAAATTTTAAATAGTTGTTGCTTTATTCAGAAAAATATTGCCGTCATTAAGATACATATTTTTCTATAATTTTAGGATTTATTCCTCAAATTACAGAATTTAAAAATTAGAACAAAATCTTTGTTCGAAATTACATTTTTATGAGTTTTCTGGCCCCGCCCATTGTCCGTACAACTTAAAATTACACAAAACACGAATCGATACAAAATAGATTATTTCCATAAGAGATAAAATAGAGAATCCGGTGAATAATCCTAGAAGACCTCCAAAGTTTGACAAAAAATCCATAGGTCCATAAAGCTCATTTCTTTCAGTTGTTATAAAATTATCCGATTTGAAAAATAAAGTTAAAGATGACAAATGATAACTAAAAAAAAACAATATATTTTTTATTTACAAAGTGAATCAGTTATTACTTCTCATTAAACTGTGGTAAATCCCTTCTAGCCCGTTGCAGTTTTTTCCACTCCCAATTAGTCTGTGAAACTCCAACTTCATAAGATAGATCTGAACAAAGTGGCAGACAATTACATTCATCTAAAACTTCCGATTCATCATATTCTTCATCTTCACTTTCCTCTTCTTCGTAATCACTATAATCATAATCAGCTTCGCTTATTTTTAACCTCAAAAACATCAAATTCATAATCACTAAAAAGATTTATAAACGACAAAATCAAATAAACAACAATTTTTACTTTGCGTTTCTTTCATGCATTTTATTCTTCCAGTTCCGCAAATTTTGGTTCCATTCTCTCCTAAAATAAAAAACTAAAAACTTCGACTTTTGAAGTATTAATTTACTTGGCATATAAAACCCAACGCAACCACAAGACAACAAAGTAAAATTTGCCAAACATTCCAGTCTACAATTTGACGCAGTATAATTTTTAAAAAATTTTAAATTTCTTTCTTCATCAAAAAAACATTTTCGCTGTTCTGGGTTATAAGCTTGAACTCTTCTTGAAGTAGTAATCATCACAGGATCAACAGATGCAAGAACGCTTTGATCTAAAGGAACCCTGAAATATTTTTGAGTAGGCGGAGGAATTGTAACAGGAGTACGAAGCATAACTTTGTATCCTTGAATAGAATCCCGACAACCATAATCTAAGTCTTTTTTTGAAGTTGAAATTGTCACAGATAAACCAAATTTAGCACCTGGCAGGTAAGCTCGTAATGGATATGGAAGAAAACCAGCTTTTTTTACGTAACCATTTTGCAAAGACCAAAGAGGTTTGCCTTTTCTACCATAAGAATGATAATCTTTAAATTGCAATCTAGAAAAATTAATCAAATAGAAGCTTTTACAAAAGAATTTTTTACACAGAGTCTCTGTAAATGTTCCTGCGGTGAAGGATATTAAAAACGTAGCAAATACCTTCTTCTGTTAATATTGGCATAATAAACTGAGAGCAGTTAATTCTTTGATTCAGAAAAGTACAATTGTGAAACTGAATGTCTGGTTTTAGGTAATCGATAGTATCTAAAAAATCTTCAGGAAATGTAGCATTATTAGTGTAGTTCAGATGAGAGTAATAATTACAAATTACAGACATATACTCGAAGTATGTATCTCTAAAAAAATTCAATTTCAAGAGAAAGTAATTAAAAAAAAAAATTTACTCTTCTTTTGTAAGAACTTCTCCATTTTCTTTCTTTTGCATAACTTTTGTAAAATTAAACCTATCTTGTCGAGACTTACTTTCTGGACAAATTGTAACCGTAGGAAAAGGAATAGTGTAAATGGGCGTTCCTTTATTAGCAAAATTTACAATAACTGGACTATCCTCCCATTTCTTGTAAACGGCATAAATTGCAAAATAGCAGCCAGTGATACAAATCACAAAAATAATAAACCACCAAATTCTACATCAATTAAATTGATAGAACAAAAATAATCTGACGTGAATTACCTTTCAAAGAGTGTTCTTTTTTTCTCACCAATATACTGAAAGCCATGGACACTAGTGTGACTACAATACTCGCGGAAATAGTTCCGAAGATTTTTGAACATTTTTTGCGTCATGATTTTGGATTAGCTTTGATGAAGTAAAATGACAAAGTGAGGGTTATTTAGGGTTGGTCTGTATTATCAGACTAGGACACTCCACTAGAGACAAATATATTACATCATTGTTTGACGCTTTTAATGTAATTAAAATCACGCTAACAACATATATAATGTTTATGATGTGTAAACTCAATTCAAATAAAAAATATAAGTTACTGTAATTCAAAATTTACTGACATCTAGCTTTTTTCAAAAAAAACTAATCAAATAAGATATTTTATTATAATAAATTATATAATTAACACCTTTAGCAACATCTACACTTTCAAAGCGAAAACAACATTGTAATTGTAATTATTTGCCGTGCCATCTATACGCGGGTAGCTGAACTCAAGACGCTTTTTTCTGCCCAGACCAACGTCCAAATAAATAAGTGTTACACAATATTCTAAGTGTTAGAAAATAAACCATTTCCATCAATGATACAACTGAAAAACCACTAAATAACCCTAAAAGACCTCCAAAATTTGCTAAAAAATCTGTCGATCCGTACATTTCTTTTCTTTCGGTTTTGATAAATGGCGACGATTTGAAAAAAATAGTGAGCGATGAAATGTGTGGCCTATAACTTTGAAATTAAAAAAATTGGATTTGAGTTACTTCTAAATACTTGTCGTAATTGACTGAATATTGGCCACTGTAAAACCACTTATTTACATCAAGAGTGCTTTGAGATGTATCAACTTCGTAAGACAATTCGGTACAAGACGGTAAACAATTGCAATCCATTCTTTGTAGTGTTTTGTTTTTAGAACTAAGCAATTCCTTAGTGAAATTCATAAAAGATAAAATATTTTCTGATGGTTTTGAATCAGAATCTTGCACTTCTTTCCATATTTTATCGCTTAACATTATAACTAAAAGTAGTTAGGGACTCTCTGTAAGATTTACAGGAAGCTATAACTTACTATCAATTTTACTCATGCAAGCTACGTCTGTACAAATTTCTTCGTCTTTTTCTCCTGAAAAATTAACTTTTGAAACAATTTTGATTTTTTTTTTTTTTTTTTTTCATTTACTTGGCATAAAATAAGGTACGCAGTCGCACAAATACAGAGTATAATTTGCTCTACATTCCATTTTACAGTTAGCTGAAGTGTAATGTTTAAAATATTTCAGCTGACGTTCATTCTGAAAAAAACATTTGCGTCTGTCAGGAGTGTATTTTTTCACTGAATCTAAAGAAGTAGTCATTAAGGGTTTAACAGTAGCTACAACACTTTGATTAAGAGGTAACCAAAAATATCCTTGACTTAAATCAGGAAGATTGACAGAAGTATGAAGAAAAACTTTATATCCCAATTCAAAGCTTTTACATCCATAGTCTATGTCATTATCTGATGCTAAAATTTTCAATTTGAGAGAGTTTTCAGCACCGGACGAAAATATCCTGAAAGGGTATGAATTCAAAGATGCTTCTTGGTGATATCCATCTTCGATCGACCAATCGGAAGATCTTGTGCGGACAGTGTAGAAATTATGGTGATTCAGACTTGAAAAAAAATAATAAAAATAAAAATTGAAAGAGAGATTCTTACACATTTCTCTTGAAGATTTCGCTACGATTAAGAATATTGAAAGTATAGCAAACACCTTCGTGAGTTACAATAGGAGTGAAAAGAGTTTTACAACTCATATTGAAAAGGTTATAAGAACAATCAACCATATGAAAGTCCGGTTTCATTCTATCCATAATATCATAGAAATTCGAAGTGAATTTCTTCATTTTGTTGACGTTCATACTCTGAGTGAAATTTAAAGGCGGTGAGTTACAAATTAAAGACATAAACTGAAATTCAATGCTTCTACAAATTTTGTTAAAAAAAACACAATCTAAAGTAAAAACTCAAACTTACTCAGAAGTGTTTCCACTTTTTTTAAATTCTTCAATTTCTTTCAACAACTTTTCATAATTCGGCTTATTTCGTCCAAAAATCGATTCTAAACAAATTGTCACTGCAGGAAATGGAATCGTAAATAACGACGTTTCTTTATTTGCAGGATTTACAATGATTGCAGACTGATCCCATTTGATGTAAATTTTATAAACTGATACTGTGCAGGCAATCACACAACAGATAAAAACGGCCAACCACCAAATCCTGAATTTTAGAACTGAAGTGAGTAATTTTTTCAGAAAAGATTTACCTTTCAAAAATTGTTCGATCTTTTTCAGTAAAATACTGCATACCATGGACGCTTGTACGATCACAGTATTCCCTAAAATAAGAATGAATGTTTTTTAGGAATGAATGTGTTTTTAATTTTGACTTTGCCATTGTCTGAGACTTGAATAGAGTCTGAAAGTTCGAAAAATCTTATAAAATAATAGTAAATGTTTGGCAAACATTCAGTAAATATTTGTGAACAAATGAAGATTTAATTAACGAGTGCGATAAACGACTTAATCAACTTGTCACACTATGATTTGAAAAAAAAAGTTTTTCGTAAGTTAGATGTCGTTAATACCACAAATAACAGATTTTTTTTCAATTTTCGAAAACTAAAAATAATTTTCAAGTAATTCGATTTGAAAAATAATTATTCAAATTGAGTAGAACTCTGTGTAGGTCTATTAGACACACAAGCAAAAGCGACAGATAGTTAACCTACCAATTACTAGATGTCGTTAGCTGCTGTTTGAAAAAGTGCGGATTTTAACATTGAAATTGGACAGGTTTGATTTTATCTAAATCACTGTTTTGATCTGTCACATTTTTTCATATTGCTTTCTATTTCCTGCGGACACCACTAATTAATTTTAAGTTTGTTCATGAGATGTCATGTTGACGTTAACGAACAAATTGATGTTATCAGCCAATTACCTTATTTATCCAATTAGAATCTGATTGGATTGGAGTGGACTCAGATTGAGTGTAAACCAGGTTCAATTCCATTGAAAAAGGCGCCAAAATAAAAATCAGAAATATATGTAACATTCGTATTTATTTGGAAAGTATTTCGTATCAAAAATACAAACATCCTTATCACAGTATTGCTTGCAATACATCAAATATCTCGAAAAAGGCATTTACCAAAAAATTGACATAATTCGAAATCACAGGTACCAACAATATAAATATCACAAAAATCTAACAAAAAAATTCCTATATAACAAACAATTTAAAGCTTCAATAATGAGAGATCAACCTAAACTAAAGCAATTGAGCAACACTAAATTGAAAGACGTCGTGAGACATGAAACTATGTACAGAAATTGCACCACGTTTCACCACGGTCTCCACACATCTTCAGTTTTGTGATGCGCGACTTTTAAAAGTCCGGCGGTGGAGCAATCAATTGGTTGTGTGGGTGATGGTGCTTGTCTAGACGACGTTGACGACGCTGGTGTCAAAGGCATGGAATAATGTAAAGTGTCGGGAACAGGCGAACCTGGAGGTGTATATGGATTGGACACTTGTATGACCAAAGGCGCCACTTTGTCCATTTCGTTGAGTCTATGTCCTAGATGGGTCATCAGTTTAGTACCTAATTGGACGTCGACGTGTGGAATGGACGCTAAACAGCGTGACACCTCGTTGGCGCAATGAGTGTAACCAGCACGGAAACGATCGGCATCGATGACAGGATTAGCGGAAAGACGCTGCTGTCTTCTAAGTTTATGAAGATGTCGCACTGTCAACTCCAGGATGTCGGCTTTTTCCAACTTCGAAACATTTTCTCCTTCGCTTTGCAAAGCTGTGACCATTAATTCTTTAAGTTCGTCCAAGCAACGATTGATACGAGCACGCCGTTTGCGCTCCAACATCGGCTTCATCACTTTTCGGTACTGGTAAGTACGCGAGATTGGTTGAGGTTCTTCAACGGATAACATTGTGGCACTGTCTACAACACTCTAAACGCTGCGACTGCCAAGTGGCGAATGAAGCAGATTGAGGGAAGGGCGCGCTTTTATAGCCGCCCCAGGTGTGTGCACAGAACGATCGTGGGAAACTCAGAAGCCAGCTCGTTCCCACACTTCGGCCACCTGTGCCGAGTCAGCGCGTGCAGCTGCCCTCGTTCTTTCTCGCTTCTAGATATCTCTCTCACTCGATGGCGCGTTTCAAGCTCGTGCGAGGTGCGTGGATGGACGGAGGTGTGACAATGGAGCGGACACTGCGAAGGATCTTACACGAAATTGACACCAACAATTTTCCTAAAGAAAAATCAACATCACAAACATCTTGAGCACTCAATGCTCCTTTCAGCAAAAACGAATAATCTAGACATTTTTCAGGATTTTGGATACAAAGATTACAGATTTTGGAGCTCAACCAGAAAATGCACTTTTCTAAAATTTTTGAGTGGAACTGGATTTGAGGAAATCTTATTTCTTCTAAACATCATCTAAGGAAAAAGCGCGATTTTAATCAAAATTACTCAATGTTTATCTATATCAAATCAATTAGAAACTACAATCTACTTAGCATTTTTTGCTCTTTTTTCTTTTAAACGCTCCAGTTGGCATTGCTTAAAACGTCAACTCCCGTTGCGTAGCAAATCTCCGTCATTAGTTTTCCAAATTGTCAAATTTCAATCATAAACCGGAAGCATCCAATTTTCGTTTAATGTAGCTAATTTTTCTTCATAAAATGCTAATTTTTACTTTTTTATGGAAAAAGTGAATCCGTGCGATATATTCTTTAAGTTTTCATACAATTTCTTTTTGTGTCTGAGAATTAGAATATTTGGCCACTTCCGGTCCTGATGGTAATTTCTTTATGGCCAATCATCCATTGTTATTATCCAAGATTACTCAGTAGTGCATAATTACACTGGTTATAAACATGAATTATGGTAATCACAAAAATTAATCAGAGGCCAGTACACCCAAAGGGGTCAAATTTTTCATGTTGCAATCAACAGCAATGCCGAAATAGTTTAATTGTTTATACAGGATGTGCTTTAATGGGAAATCGTTTAAAATATGGAAAATAGTAGAACAACAAACAGGTACATAAATAGAAGATTATTATTTTGTTTTTCTTTTTTTTCAATCTTGTGCCATTTACATAATCAGCTGAAACGTTGACACCATTCAGGACTGTGTGAGAAAATCCGCAGATGCGCATGAGGTTCGAGATTATGCAGCTTAATTATTATTATTGTGAGAAAAAAAACACAAAAACGGGATTAATATTTCTGGTCTGTTGACTTTTTTTATTGAAGACATTAGTAGAAAGAATGGTTTCGTTGCACTTTCCTTAAAATCAAGTCGTCGATGTCAAATTTTCGTAGCCCACTAAATATTAAATTGTGATAACATCGAGTGAACGTAAATACAACGATTCAATTGTTTGCTTTCGAAATGCCAGTGCCAACGCCAACTTCCCAAAAGCAGATAATACAATCAACTTGGTTATTGACATATCCGTGGGAACGTCGGACACGTTCCAACACGTAACACGTGTCTTTCGATGCGTCATTGTTTTCGGATCTTTTGTTTTCGGAGCAACCTTGATGAATATGGTAATAAAAACGAGCGCAAAAAAGAAAACATGTGTCGGCCGGTTCACGAACTTGTTGTCAAGGTCGACATTTGCACTAAATTAAATGCAACAAGTGGAAAGAGAGGCGGCAACAAGTTGCAGCCGGTTAGAGAGTATTGCGCCATTTTTGTACAAAACAATATTTCAAAATACAAAAATGGTATTTTATAAAATTTGATTCAAATATGCGCTGGTTAAACGCCAGCTTGACATTTACTTCAACTTGTTAATTTATATTTTTCAGTATCTAAGTTGGCAGTGTCACATTCCAAAGCACGCTTCGATCTAATCGCAAAATAGTTGGAATTGAGCGGAAGTCACTCTAACCGTTCTTTCTCTTTAACAATTGAACATCGCGTCGTCTCGCACGTGCTAGACCAACGTTCCCACGGTAGTTCTTGGCTTCCTCTTTTCCCCTTCGCCGCTATCAAAACAAGCGTGAGCAACTCAATGATGATTACACGGCCTACTACGTACAGCCGACCAGTTCGTGCTGCACATAATAACAAATGAATAACTATTATTTTGCATGCGCTGCCTGCTATGAAGTTACGTCCTTTTATTATTTTTTTTTTCAAAGGGGAAGGTTTGATCTTTGAATTATCTTAAAGAAAGATTAAAGTTTAGATTTTTTTTTCAAGTGAATAAATGGTAACTTCCGTTCACTTTCGAATTTTGCGTTTGTCGTTTGTTTTTGAGGTTGCGTCAATGGACGGTTTTAGGTTGCGTGAAATGTTAAGGTTGTTGATAGAAGGTTTTACATTGGTTCATGACCTCGAGGTGGGTGTGTGGACGTGTGCTGGTCACGATGAGTGGTTGATGGGGTCAGGGAGGCTTGATTATTTACCAATATTGATTGTTCAGATTTTTTTTATTATCATTATTAATTTATGGATTTTCCTGATAAGATTTTTTCTTTCTATTTGAATTAATTATCAAATTACATCCTCCAACTATTGACAGTAAACATTTTTTTTGCAAAAAATAACTGTGATATCATAACATTTTTTTTTCAGGAGACGCCCATTGAAAAATTAATGTAAGCAAAATGACAGGTGGCGGATTTTCATTAATAAAAATAGACAGCCAACCTAGATTTTCCTAAATGATTTTATTCATTTGATTTTTAATATCTTTTTAAAGAATCAGAGCGTTTTTTTCTTAAAAATACATTTTTGGCAATCAAAAAATCTAAGTTACATTTTTTGCTTAATATGTGTTTGTTATAACTGTAATTTTATTAGACATTTTCAGAAGCAACGCCTACTGTGAATACAAGTGACAGCTGACTAGCAACGCCAACTTGTTTTTCCACCAATTAACAACTGATATAACATATCAAATCTAAAATTCAGCTGCGTTTTATTGGAACCTTAAATCAAAACAATGGTTTTGATATAATATCTAGTTAATTCCGATTGCTACAATTCCATAAGCCACAGGTGTGATTTATCTGTTGATAAGAAAATGTGTCCAGATAAAATGACAAATTATTTTAAATTTCAAGTATTTAGAAAAATTCCATTGATGCTAACTTATAGTTAAAAAGGTAAAAAAAGGAATAGAATCAGAATAAAAAATAATCAAAACCATTAAATCCCTCCACATCCACCTGTTTCCTTCCAGTTGTAAATCTCTTTATCATTGAATATATTTATTATAGACAGATCGGTAAATCGTCCGGCAAAAAGCTGAGAAATTCGTGCTTAAAAGTCAAGGATAGCCATAAAAAATTCCTATGCAAGTTAACACCTGCCTTGGTTTCCCACAGAAGACAGGAAGTGTGCGAGAGAGCTGTCGAAAACTTGACCTAACTGAGTGGAAAAAGACGGAACTATCATTATACCATCACCATTTATGTTTAGTTGCGTGATTGTGTTTACGAGTTGTAGATTAATGTGTACTATGTTGACGGTACCATTAAGAAGGAAAAAGAAAGAAACAATAATTAATTACTTTCATAGATAAGAGCAGAATTAATCAAGATTTAAACATTTTTGCATAATTTCTAGGTAGATTTCCGTGGGTATAGATTAGATGGAATTTTTGGTAATTTAACGGAAAGGCAATGAGTCAGAAGAGAAGTATGGATTAAAGGTACGGCCTTGAGTTGACCACAACAATAAATGACCATTTTTTAGATTGTGACAAGAGATGCAAATGGATGGAATTTTGAAGGATGACAGGAAATTGTCATGGGTGTGGGTAAAATGAAGATAAAACCTTATGATAATAAATTTGATTTTTTTTGTCTTTGATTAATCAAATCAGAACTGAAGAAATTGAGTTTATGAAAGCTAATTATTTTTCTAGCACTTTGAGGTCAAACTCGAAAATCACAAATAACTGAGCTATGAAATATTAAAAAAAAAGACTTAGACAATTATATTGGTTGGATGTTGTGAAGAATACAGAAACCAGACTTTGAAATTCCAGTTGTTTGATCTTCTAATCTAAGATATAAAATCTACAAATTTCCATAAAACTGAACTTTTCGAACATTACTCAGTATATGTTCAACATTCTCAAGAGCAAAAACAAGCAATTTGTCAAAAGTTAACGTACTATTAATGACTTTCAGTATTTTTTACATAGTGCAAAACCACACTTTAATTAAATTTTCTCAGAGCAAGCTTAATAAATCACTAGAAATTCTATAATAAGTCTTTAATTAATGTTAGTGTTAACCTTTCATCCATTTCAAAAAAAACTTAATTAAAATTCGTCCACAAGCAACCTGCATCGAATTACAATTTTGATGGGTTTATTTACAGAAAAAAAACTGCGCTAGAAATTTCTTATATAACAAAGTTGCAGCCAAACAAGTGACATTTGTAACATCTTAGAAAAAAATAAATAGAATTATAATCTAATGTAGCCACACCTATAGAAGTGAAATTAGATAAAGTGTTGAAATTAATTAATAAAAAACCATTTGTTCAGCACTTTATTTTTCCAGTGAAAGTCTTCTCTTAAAGCAAAGTATTTGATGAGCAATCTAAATCACAACGACGTGAGTCCCATAAAAAGCGGTCTCCTTTTTTGGGTAGTTCTGTGTAATTGCCTTTGAACACTTCAAATTTAATTCGATAAAGTCGGAGCCTGAAATTAATTCTCAGTCGATCAATGGGACCGCCTTAATTAAATGGAAGTGAAACCCATGGAAGAATTAATAAATGGACGACGATATAAAGGTCAATGATATCATCAATAAAAAAAAACTTGAGATTCTCTAATAAAATAAGAAACTACAATAGTCATGCTTTTGAGTGGTTAATATATCTAAAACTGTGTAACGATTGGTTATTTTATTAGTTGTAATATTGTATCCACTTATTAACATTCTTTCTTCTTTCCATAAAAGTTAAACGACAAATACCTGTAGTAAAATAGGTGGCGGCTATAAATAATAAGCATCCTGTGGAGAGGTTTAATCGGGATTTTGTAGATAAAATGACGCTCTGTTATGGATGAGAATTTATTGCTTTGTCGATTATGGTGGTATTTGGAATTATTATAGCAAAGAGGTAGCCTTCAAAAGTCGTTAAATTTATTTTCTGCAGTGATTTAAAGCTGCAATTGAACATGCAGTTTTTTTATTTTTGAATCCTTGAATATTCAGAACAAAAACAGAATAAATAAAAAGTATTTTGAAATGTTATTGAAATTCTTCAATTAATTTTTGAGATTTGTATTTTAAATTGAAACTAAAAATGTCAGTCGTTTGGGACATGAGGCTGAATTTAAGAATCATTCAGGACCGTCTGACATTGAACAAAGTCAAAGCTACTTGGACAAATCGAGGACATGGGGCTCGATAAACGACTTGAATCTTTTAACCAGATAAAATTGCCAGATTTAGTCAGAAGTTGTACTCAGCTGTCTTAAGATATCATCAAGTGAAGAATGTTACCATGAATGGTTGTAATTTATTATTTATTAGTCGATAAATGAAGCAAATTTTATAGTCCAAGTATACTACTATACCTAGACGAAGTTTTGGATTTTTTCGATTAAAACAAATCCAGAAACTGAAATGTTTATCGGTGATAATTCTTTTTTTCATTATTCTAAATCGGGAAAAAAGGCTTGAGGAAGCTCTTTAGTTAATCTTGATCGCCATGACTAGACAATGATTACTGTGTTTTTATTTGTCACTTTTCTCTAAACGTTGAACTGCACTGAAGAGTATTATTTTTATTCCAACCCTATAAAAAAAATATTTTCCATATCAATTATTTTTCCCCTTGACACTTAACTCTAAATTTGCCAAATTTAGATAAGTATTTAGATATATTTGGATATAAGGTGTTCAATTTGAAAAAAAACTTTTGATCATTTTTGTGTTGTCAAGTTTGAAAAATTTAAATAAGATGACTGTAATCATAGTAATAAATATCAATTTATCATTTTTATTATTCGTAGAGTCTTTCAACTAACGTGTGAATTTCAAGCCTTAACTCCAATTACTTAGATAATGATTTTTATTCCATACTGACCTATAATGTTGGGTTTTACGGTAGAGTGTACTTGAGTGTAAATTTTTACGGTAGGGTAAGATTTTTACGAAACTCAATTCATAGCTGGCATTATAAAAAATATTTATTTATTAACTACAACATATTTATCAATAATAAATCAAGTTCCAGCTCTTAATTATAACTAAGAATATTTTAGAATCTGAAAATTAATGTTGATTGTGCAATTTTCGTTTCCTTGATTTGCAGTAGACAAATTTGTTCATGATTTAAGACGTTACTGACATTATCTTCTGATGGTACAGTTTTTGTAGAGGACTCTTTTTCTTGTCATTTTTCAACTACTTCCACAGAATTTGTGCCGCTTTGAATCATGCGTGCAATTTTGTTTTTGCAGCAAGAGAGTCTTGAACATATCTTTCAGCGACGGTGCTACTTTTCCACCCTCCAAATCTTTCGAGAACCAAAATATCAGCTCCAGAATCAACAAGAAGTATGGAGCTTGTACGCCCCAGAGAATGTCCAATATAAGTTTCACGGTTTTTTAATTCCAAATTTTTTTTTGCCACTTTACTATTTGTGTGAATTCCAATCTTTGATTAAGGCATTTCCAATGCCAGCATTTCACAAACAACTTATCATGCTTAACATTTTTTTAACGTAAATGGACGTATTTTTGATAGACAGCTTTACTTTTATCAAAAAATACTCCTGATCAGGAGCATTTTTGACGAATTGATAAAGATTTTTTTGGGTGAGAACGTCTACTACATTCTAATTGAATGTCTTTTTATAAGTGGTTTCAATCTTGAAAATATGAAATATCAATGTTCTCAAAGACAAACAACATTAATTTTACTATCAAATAGTTGCTCCATAAAGAAAGACCGCAGTGTTTTGTGGACTAGAAATGGAACAAATTGTACTAAAACTATGTTTGTAAAACGGAAAAACTACTTACCAAATCATATAAATATGCAAGCAGCGCTTCCACATCAATTATTTTTACTACATGTTGCCGCCGCTATTCATTAAACACCTTGTATTCTTTATTGTAACGCTCTTCAGACTTGAGAGGAATAAGTTTTAAGGTAGCTGCTTTGCTTTTTTTTAAGATTTCCTCAGAATTCACAGAACAGAACTCATTTTCACTTTTTTGATCGATTGCAAATTGTAAACAAAGCTGACCACGATAATTATTCATTTTTGCTTAACGCAGGTTTGAACAATTGCATTTTTGGTTTTTCTTGATTTTGAGTAAATTTCATTATGAACTAAAGTACTTTACGTTATTGTTCTAGTACCAGGATATTACGCAAACAAATTCTGACTCGGGTTATTCGTCCGTAATATCCCTTTTACCGGACTTATAACGTAAATATCTGTTAAAGCATAGATTGCTCTCCTTTCAAAGTTTATTCAAATGTTTACTTTATCAAAAACTGATACTCTATTTGAAGTTACAAAGTTGACACCTATTTTCGGTGTAACCAGAAGTGCTACCATTTTAAAAATATTTTAGTTAGACAGATCAATTGATTTCACGTCCATGTGCAAAAATTCAGTTTAATACCTATGTTGGATTTTCAAATACTCCTAATAGACCATCACGGTGAAACACCTTGTATAGTTCCTAAAAAAATACGGTTTTTTAATATAAAAATTAATTCACGCACTCGTCACTCAATGTGCTGTTATTATTATACAATAAAAGAACATGATATGTTCTAAACAATTTTAGAAACACTGTGATTTAATAATCAAATTTTACTTAATTATATTCTATTATATTTCCAAATAATATTGAAAAGTAGCAAATTTATGCAGATGATTGAAAAAAATTATTATAATTATGTAAACGTATCTACATTTGAATTTTGATCATCAGCAACAACCCGTTTTATTTTTTACTTTTTCAGAAACCTGAAACTCTGAATTCTGCAAACCCGTTCCATTTAACTCTTCCTTTTTCCAAAAATCTTCATCGCAGATGAAATTCTACTCTATAACTTTTATATCAGAAACCTTAGTCAAAGCTTGAATGTTACTTCCATTCATAAAAAAACCGTTACAGCAACGATCGCGATTTCTGTAATTCGACTCTGAAATCTTATCTTACTGTTATCCATGCGCTATGATATTATTTAAGGAGTTAAGGAATTACGCATGAATGGATATTTCATCATAAATTGAAAAAAAATAAAATTATTTTCACTTTTTAATTGTCTCTTTTTTGACTCCCCTTGAAGGAGAAATCCGCATGTTGGCTCTTCATCATCTTCAGGTATTTATCCCGAATAAATAATAAATGCAAGATGCCCTCGTTTCCCACGGTCTGAGAACGCGTCGACCATATGTCGTTCGTATGCCGTACATAATAGGGGGCGCACAAGCACAGCGCAGGGTTAGAAACGAGATAATTGAAGAAAGGTGTTCTTCGATCGTGGGAAACCACCGTTCCGGATCCTGTTGTTTGGCATTCCATCGCTTGCTTGTTTGTTGGTATTCGCTTTCGTTCAATAGGATAGACGTGTGGAAGGAACGTGCGATGCACGCACCCGGATCTTTTAACGGAACGAGAAAATGCGGATGGGGATATTTGAGAGAATGGACTTCCAATAGCACAAAAAAATAACAAATACTTTTCTTTTCGGCCCCTTTGCATAAATTAGATTTTTTTTTTCAGCTTCTGTTCATCGTCAGAATCGATTTCAGTTTAACAATTTCTCCCTGTTACGTCTACCATCAATTTCCTCATTTAGCAACAATTATTATATCATTAGCACCGAACCGTCTTGACTGTAAAACTTTTTATAAAATTTTCCAACTTTTGAGCCATAAACCAGCACTTAATTATTTGTCGGTAATTTAAGTAAAAGAAAAAGAAAAAATCGTACGCTGTAAACTTCCTTGGCTTGAAGCTATAAATCGATTAAATAATTACAAAGAATAGACTTTGTAAAAAACCGGCCATCATTGGTTGAATCACGGAGGAACTGGCGCTGATGGAAAGATCACAGGTCATCCTTGTATATATAATTACACGAATTACAAGACTTTCACTGTTATTATATCTATTACGAGCTTCCGGTGACGTCGTGGTCACGAGATTCTCACGGATCAAGGAGGCGCTTCCGTCTTTAACAAGTTACCTAGGATAACTATTTTACAAACAATATTTTTGACGCCAAGAACCTAAAAAGATTACTTTTGCAATTTTTCCTTTTTTTCTTGAAAAGGTGTCTAATTTTCGTTGCCATCTGTACGTGGCAAAACGGCAATTTCATCACTCAAACCTATCCATTATCTCCGTTCTTACCACCTAATAATCACCCATAATTTCCCCATGGCCTCACCCATGATGGTCGTGTTTGTCAGTGTGCAGCCTTCGCGTGCCTTTTAATAAGTGGCAAAGTGCGATTGTCTGGGAGAGATCGTGGGAAAGAACCCATGGACACGCTCCATGACACTGCGGTATGCGGTTACAAAGCACGCGTGCTGGGCACGGGATGGGTGCGTTGGCGGCTGTGGAGGCGGCAACTACACTCGGAATGTTCTTCAAGTGTAAACAATTCCCACCAACGAGAGCGGGATTTGACCCGTGCCAGCCCGGAGCGAGGGCAAAGGTCGTCACGCGAACCGGCCACTTGTTACCACTTCCATTATAGTCGTGATGGTACTCGCGATCTCATGAGTCATCAGTGAAAAATTACCATGATCTAGATTAATTAATTATTTTTTATTTAGAGTTCACTCACACCATTCACTTAGATTTTTATGTTATGTAAAGCAAGTCTTGATTGCTTCTAATGAATAAATCTTTTTGTGAGCGGTTAATTGATGATTTACACTTTGACGATGATAAAACGCCTTAATTCGCGGTCGAAATTTCATTTTAATTAAACTTTTTTTTGTAGTGCACGAAATGGGTGAACGGATTTTTGATTTGGACGATTTGATAATGGATGGAAGTGAAAGTATAGGCAATTTCCATAGATGAACATACAAAATTGTATACCATAATGATTTCATAAGTAAAGAGTGCAAAAATATTTGAAGAAAATTGTTTATTTATCTAGTTTCATCAATAAAAAAATATTAGAATTTACCTCAACCTTGTACATCTGCGAAAGTTAAGGCCACGTCCGTGACACCGACCGGAACGACCCTTAAAATTCCACCCCTTGACATACAGGTTGGGTCAGATCCAGGCCGTGACCTCCTCATTTCAACGGTCTTGACCTGCTTACCCCGGGTTAGGTCAGGGATAGATTGCCGGAAAAGTGGAAATGGGGTCAAAGTGTGCGCATTGCAAACGTCACAAATCAATACATATCTTCCTAAATAATTCTCACATTATTTAAAAATTTAAATAAAAATACCATATGGTGTTTAGTCCCCTTTATGTAAATAAAGATATTTCAAACACATGTTTCGATTTCTCATACCATCATCATCAGTTTTTCCCTTTCTTAAAATCGTCAACATGTGCCATATTGCATATGAGTTGGACCCTCGCTGTTTAAAATTCCTGAGGAGGAATCCCACGGTCCTAAGTTTACTGAAGAAACGACACGTGATAAGCGCAGCATATTTAAATTCATCTACAAGAAGTGTAAGTGACCTAACTTGACCGAATATGCCAATACATGAAAGAGAAATCATCAGCGATAAATCGAACGAATTATAAAAAAGATAGCAGCAGAAGTTGAAGAATGCAATACGTGATTCACTTTGTACGCACATCTGCCTTTATTCCCACGATTTAACAACACGTGTTCTTTCAAGGAGCGAAGAAGTGAGCTCGTCTCGTGGCTTTCAGACAACACTAATGAAAAAAATAGAGCCGTCAGGAATGATGAAATTAATTTGTAAATGATGATGCGTTCTGATTAAATGGATAAATTTGCATTATAATTGAGTCGTGTCAATCTAGAAGAGCACATTAATTGGATATTATTCGGTGGATATTAATCGAAGTAACCTAAAATATTTTTTTTTTTGTTTTGAAGAAGAAAATCAGAAATTATCACCCTTTTTTCTTGCACCTGCTTCTATTTAGCTTGCAAACATCTACTTCTCACCTGTTGTTAAAACAATTAAACTGAGATTAGAGTTGGCCATAATTATATATCATTCAATAATATCTAAATCTGGTTCAAGTTTATACAGCCCACTCTAAATGCTTTGTTCAATTCTAATTAATTAAAACTTTTAAAATTTTTCATCTTTTTTAACTAGTTGAGTTGGCTATGACTGGCGAATAATGTTGTTATATTTGCAGAGGCTACTGAGTCAATTTAAACATTACCAAATTGCCGCCAACTAGTTTAATTATTTAATAATGACAAATAAAATTTATAACTTTTGTAGTTATTTGACAAATTAAGAAATCCCACTTGGACTAATATTTATTTCCCAATTGTTTTGCAAAATAAAAAATTGTTTGCAGTAGCCACATGTCATTTAAGTGCGTGACTGATTGACTTTTAATTATAACGGATTCTGATTCTATCAAAATTAACCTAAAACTGTCATTTTTTACAAACCATTTATTTATAAACAGTAAGTGAAAAATGACTGTAACTATCTGTTTATCAATTTGACTTAATTGAAATTCAAATCTACATAGCCTACTTATTTCTATAATAAATTAATATTTTTCCAATAATATTCAGTAGACTTTGCTCAAAGTATAAAGGCACAAGTGGAAATTTATGGCATTGATGATGTCAAATTTTCCTAGCTTGCTGTGTAGTACCTGCTCTAATAGCAGCCATAAATTACCAGCTTGAACAAATTCCAAATTTCCACTAATCATAAAAGGTACAGGTGTTATATCCCCAATCTTCTTTCATCTTCATCCATCATTAAAATCGGGTAAAGCTCCTCGTCATTGTTTGGAAAGAAACGCTTTCGACTGGACCTTAAAGTCCCTTCCTATCTCTTTGATCTAACTCAGGTCAATTTCGTGTCGCTCGAGGCGATTCACGTGCACCCATCCAGTTTTTGGGGTGTAAAAAAGGCAACGCCAATGGTGGGCGGTGTAGTGGACAGGATGTTGGTGATTAGACACGGCATAGGCGAATTCCAAACAAGACAAAGAGGTGATCCACAGTAAAAAAATCAAGACAAATTCTGCCATAATTTTTAGTTTTTTTAGCTTCTTTGGCACGAGTTTGAAAAGTAATAAAAGTCAGAAGGTATTATTAAAAAAAATATTTATTCAATAAAAATTATCAAATGGAAGACAATAATACAAATAAAAATAATAAAAAAATTAAAGCTGCCATCACATTGCAAAGGTACAATCTACTATCACAATGACATAAGTCATAACAATTGAGCATCTTGATGATCACAGACCACTGGGATGTGCGAGTATCACTTCAAGCTTGCGCCCATCGAAAAGCGGGCACTTGCAATTCCGGTAGTTGGTAATTGGTGATGGCGTTCTTATCGCCATGGCAATCAATATCGCAGTCGGCTGTGCTGGTTGTAGTCCAAAAGAATGTTCCAGCTTGGGTTCGGGCAAAGTGGACTGGGATGTAGCGTTGCCCTTTTGATATAGGTAGAAGATGTCTTCGACCTTCGAAGTATACCTCCACAGCAGCATCATCTTCACAGCCATCCATCTCTTCGAAGATGCTGTTTTCGAGGAGTTCATTTGCGATATTATCTTCGATTTCACTGTCTTGATAATTCTTGTAGGTGTTGGCGGGCTTCTTGACCAACATGCGTACCAGTTTTTTGAGCTGGTGCAGTGGCGATTTGAGCTTCTTAGCGTTATAGCGGTTGTCGTTGTTGACGTTGTCGTTCATCTTACTATTGCTGATTTCGAATTCAGAATGAAGAGTAGTCGAAGGGTCGTCGCTTTTATATAGTACCCTTAGGTGGGGTTGGACCTATGAGCGTGGAGTATAGGGACAGGTGTGCGTTTTTCGGCGGAGCGAAATCGACAGATGGTCACCGGAATGCTTCTAACAGAGATGGAATATGCGTGTGTGGGGTGTGGATCGTGAGAATCGCAACTTCGACTTGGTTCCCACACACACGAACAGGCAGATGGTTGACGTACAAGGGGTGTTTTATTCCAGATTTTCGCTTGATGCTTTTTATTCCACCCTCGTATCCTTTTACTTTTGTTGACACCCTTTTCTTACATCAAGGGTTGTTTACTTTACTACCTCTCTACCTGCGAGATTTCTAAATGCGGCAGTAATTAAAGAATTTCAGAACATTTTATGAATCACCTGTTCGCGCCAACCTTCAATCAAATCACATTTTCTTTAAATGTTGAACGGCCTGATCTAATCTTTTCTTTATGACGCTAAAAGCGAGATTTATTAATAATTATAATAATAATAATGATAATGATTGTAATTCATTGGTTGACGGCGAGATTTAATGGTTGGCTCTTATGGGAGTCTAATAAGAATGAGCGTTGATTACATGAAAATAAAGGACGACCTTATATGGCCGACATTTTTAAAGAGCGCTCGCACCTGCCTGATGCTCATTTTACACACTAGAATGAGAAAGAAACAAAAAAGAAAACCTGAATGAGCTTGGAAATTGGTTTAGGACAAGAAAAAAGTGAAATGAGTTGTGATGAAAGATTTGAACTGTTCTAAATTTGGTTATGGTGTGACAAGTGAAGGCCGGTTTCAGAGTCCCGGTTTTTCATTTCCATCCATCAAAATAATTAAAGAACAACTGCCTGTTATTCTTTCAGATAGAATAAATTAGTTGCCTGTGACTTTCTGCGCAATCAACTACTTTATACAGTTTTTTAGCAATTTCTTACTGATTATTTAATAAACCTATTTATGTAGTTAAGTTGGCTATGAATATAACTCATCTTATTACAATTAAAATGTCACATTTACATAGATCACTTTGATTATTTAATTCAAATTTATCTATTTTTTTATATAAAAACAAGTAATTTTATATTTAAGTTGACTATGATTGTGTGTTCCTGATAATAAATGACTTATTAAATTGTCAGAACTTACTTTAATAATTTAATATCTTTAATTTGAATATTTTATAAATAACTTCCTTGAATATTAAATAAAAAAATATATAAAAAAAACAAAATAATGATCTCTGTTGTTCTGACAAACAAACAAATTAATTAATAGAATTAAAGTACATGAATGTATGATTCAAATTATAAAATCCACATAGTCTACTTAGCTGAATTTATTTTAATAGTGATAGCCTACTAAAATGATTTCAACTGAAGGTAATGTCACTTCTGCAATTGTTTTTGGAATGCAGTTATAATCTAAGACTATTTGATTTTTAATCAACTGTCAAACTCACACATCCTACTTCGATATAGACATTTAATCAAAATTTCCTATGAAAAATAAATTTTGTTAAAACGTGTCTGAACCTGTTTTTTTGTCCTTATTCTTCCAAAAAACCTTTCTTTATTTCCATTTGTTTGCGTAAGATTTGCTCAACACCAGATGCGACTTAAGTCTTTGATCCTCCTCAGGCCTGTCTCAACTTGCAACGTCTCGTTCACCCAATTCTTCTTCGACTAATTAATCGATTATTTTCCATCCCCTATCTAACGGTTTTTCTAAAGGGTTTAGGGTTACCGTTTAGTCGGCTTGCAACAAGTGCCACTTGTTCGAATGGAAAGGGTTAAAATTGCTTCCACTTGCTGCACGCATAATAGCTATAGGAATTCGCCCTTTTTAAAAGGATGAGTGAAACTCAATACACTATAAAGGGTTGTGTGTGTGCAAATAACACAACACGGAAATTCGAGAACACTTTTTTATTATTCTCTTTCACAAACATTTTTTTTTTCTGAATGATTATTTAGGAATGTGTTGTAAATTTTGATCTAATAGCTACTGGAATTATACAGATCGATTTTAAAATATAGCTAATGACAAATTTATGATCGATTTGAATAAAAAAATAATTAAATTTACATTTTAATTGTAAGTGCGTGTGTTGGGATTGTAACGATTGTAATAGGAGTAATGTTCTTTTAAAACCAGTTCCAAAGAGCTATAAATGTCAATAATATTTTGTTATTATGATAATAATTAACATAGTTAAACGTTCAACGGATAGTTAAATCAAAAAAGAACACATTTGGTTCCAAGCTAAAGGATTTATGTAATAATGACTGATCGATTCAGATCAAAGCAATTATCATATCGTAATCATTTCATTTTATAATTCTACTCTACAAAGTTATTTTAATTTTAATCTTCAGCAGATTACATAGATATTGTTGCAAAACTAATTATACCCTTTCAAGTGCATCTAAAGTAAATTTTAATTACATAGTACAATCATAAAATATGATTTTATTATAATTCACCTTGCACAAAAACTCCAAAAATAAACACGATTCAAAAAAAGATATAAAAATTTGAAATAAATATTTCCTAATTAGCGCTCCCATATCCTTCTAAAAGTCTTGGCGCGTAATGTAAATTCAGAAAATAACGATGTAGTCGCAACAAATTATCATAATTTCCCGAATAATTACCGTTTTATTTCATAAATTCTTTTACGTAATTACAACGGCCGTAATTTGTTTATGACGTTGCAATTTACAAAACTGATAATGTCTTAAGAATTCGCATGCGGGTATAATTTCAGCTCATCTTACAACGAACAATTAAATAAAATATTCCATTAAATGAAAATAAAATGATTTAACTAACAATAACATGTGATGGAGTGTATATAGGTAAAACTGGAAAGAATGAAAAAAGAGGAGAAATAAGTAAGTGGATGAGATTCATGTCACATTCTATGCGGGTGATTAGTTAAGAAGTGATGGAGGAAATGTACAAGTTTAAGGTGGATATAGGAAAAAACTGGTAGAGATTGGTCATGGTGATGCTTATGTTTTTTTTTTATTAATTTTGCTTCAAATGCTACAAAGAACTATTTAAAGTGTTTATTTAATTACTTTGATACTTCGACACTTGTTGTTGTTGTGCGTAATATGGAAGTTGCACTTCGACCGTCCTCATGAAGCAGACTAATTCAAACATCACTATTGAGGTTTTGGTTAATTTGACCAGAGTCAGCTGTGGTTTGTTTGTTTTCAAATTCGAAAAACTTGTAAAAGCTACCCACTTACAGAAAAATACACCCATTTCTAGAATTGCAAATATTGAATAGAAGTGCACCATTAGTATCTTGAACAGTTAGACAAAAGCTTAATATTTATTTTTTGCTTTGGCTATTTAAACAGCTCTAATAGCCATTTTTTTATTCTCCATCTTTAGTTTGATTGGACGAATTATAAAAGTGATTTTTTTTTAAACAAACCACTATAGGTATCAAAAAAAGTAATAGAAAAATTTAAGAAAGTATATTTTTCTGTGTGGTTTTGAAATTTGTAGCATCTACGACATTTTCAAAATTTTGAATGTCATTATACACTCCGTACGCAAGAATAGTAGAGGCGAAAAACTTCTTTTGTTTTTTTTTATTGAAATAACACTAAACAAAACCATTACTTTTGGTGAATGAAAATTAAAAATAAGAACTTATTTTTAAAAAGAAAAGCCCAAAGGCTTGCAAAAAAGCACCATCAATATTTTTTTAGAGATTTTAAAGGCTAATTTTTTTATTATTCTCTAAAATATCCAATAAAAAGGTTGGATTTACGGCATTAAAAAATGTTAAATTCATAAGTAAATAAGGCTTTTTAAGAAGACTTAAAATTATTTTTTTATATTCAAAAGTGTGATAAGATTCTTTGGTGTCTTGAACTAAAAAAACTCTAAAATTTAGGTGAGAAATAAAAAAATATTTTGAATTGTTTTACAGTTATTTTGATCACAAAATTACTTTTTGATTTTAAGATTAAAATACAGAGTGTTACATTAGTATCAGGACGGATGATTATTGAGTTATAGTTGAAATTTGAGAAAATGTAACTAGTGAACGCTAATCTGTGACATAACACTCACTTTGGATTTTTCAACTCTATTCTAAATTGCTTATTAAGATAATATTGATTTTTTTCAAATTGGTCTTGAATTGTTTAAGTTATTAGACTTTTTCCAAAAAAAATTTCATTCGCGACATTTCAGAAAAAAATTGATATTGAATAAAATGGAATATGCGCGAACAAAGCTAGAGCAACAATTCATAATATTTTCGAAAAAAAAATTTGAGAATATCTAGAAAAACATTTTGTTTTCTGATGCCAATTTCAACATTATTTTTTTCAAATAGAATGCTTAATATTTTAATAAGCAGTTGATTTAATTTTTTTATTTTCTTTCTTTTGATATCTCATAAGCTATACTTATTACTAAGTTTTTTTTTTATGTTTTTTGAATAATCGATCAATTACCCGAATTTTCTCAATAAGATATTGTTTTTATGACTACTTGTCCAATGACTAAAACTTTGTGGTCAAATTTATTGTTAAACTGTCTGTCACGAGGTAAGTAGTCATAGAGACAATAAGAAAAATAAGAAAATCCGGATAAATTTGATTACTTTCTCGAAAAATTGTTAATACTTTGAAAACTGAATCTAATAGGTGTGATAATAAAAAAAAGCAACAACTGCGTCTTAAAATATGGGACACTTCATTTGAAAAAAATAAGTTTTAACTGTTTGAAATTTGTCGAAAGTTAAATAAGAAAAAATAATTGTTTTTTCGGACGTTTCAATTTTTTTTTCACAGAATAGTGTAGAAAGTTCATTCAGCTAAGTGCATACCAAATTTCATTTCATTATTATAACTCAATGACAAGTAGTAAGCTTTTATCTGAAGAGTTGCATATGAAATTTTATTGGAAAAAAAAGACAATAACTCAAATAATTGATGACCTATTTAGAAAAAACAAAAACGATCAAATAATTAATTTTAACCATATTTCAAATATGTAAAAATGAATTAAATGTTTCGTTGAAAAAACAAAGTTGTTTAGACCTCCGGTCAAACCGGGAGTGGAAATAATCTAAAAATATTTTTAAAATGTGGAACTTTAATTGACATTCTCTATTCACAATTTCTTAAAATTCAACTACAACGTCTTAATCTTCATGCTGGTACTAATGGAACAGCCTGTATAGAATAATATTATCAGAAACACATTTCATACGTCAAAAATTATAGCACGAGTCTAAATTTGAAGAACGAGCAACAAAGCGCGAATTTTATATAAAAACGAATACCAGAACTGACTTTTAAAGCAAGTTTAATATGCAATTTTTTCTGTTTTGCCCTTTTTTATCATTTTTGAAGTGAAAAAATTTCAACATTAAAAATTATTGACATTGACATTTCATGGTTACCAATTTGGGAAAATCAATTTCTTCGATAGTTCTTAGGATACGCGTTCTTAAAAGTGCAAAACATAGTCAATATAATAAATAGAATAAAAACAAAAATAGAGATTGATGGAAATCAATCTAATCAAGAAATAGGCGTCTAATTTTAATGCTATGAATATCATTAGACAGATATTTATCTTCAGACTCCATTTTAAAAGTTAGAGACTCCAAATAGAGAGAAGATACAAAAAACGCTTTCAATAATTTTTTTTCAAATACTGAATAAAAAAAGGAATCTAAATCGAACATATTAAGAAATGTGTGCAAAAATGATACCTTGTTACATAAAAATTACAATTGTCAGAATATATTTGAGTAGGTAAAACATGGAATCATTGTCTGTATTTAAATAGGCACATTTAGTTGTTTAATTATAGAATTCTGTTAAAATATTCGATGCAGAAAATGTGTTTTCTATTTAAAATAAATACACTTAATAATAGTTATTGATAACGAAGGTGAGATCATTTTGAAGCATTTAATTTTTTTAAGTTGCTGTATAAATTCCAGTTATGTCAAAATCTGAATTACCAAATATTTGACCATTTTCGTACTTTAGTTGTAAATTATCCCCGTATTTCTTCACGACCTATTAACTTCTTCCTCCTTTTTTCTCTTCTTTGAGATGGCAGCTGCACACTACGAGATGACTCACCTACAAGTCTCAACAGGTCTTGTGTGTGATTTAAAGACCTTGACTTGTACCTTAATTATATAATTTTTTTAGTACCAGTCTTCGCATTAATTACCTGAGAAAGAAATAGAAATAAATAAAGAAAACAACCCTTAGAGTGGAACACGTGTGCGTTTCAGGAATTTTTCGATGTTTTTGATAGAAATCTTGCATGCGGTGTTTGTAAGGGGGTGAAGATCTATACCTGTCCGAGGAGTGATTATGCGTTTTCAGGTATAAGGGATATTTGAAACCCTTATTTAAGGGATGGTTTTTGTGAGATTGTTATAGTATTCTTGACAGGTAGATATAGAATTCGTTTATGCTTCACTTGTTCGCCGACTTATTATTGGATAATGGATGACAAGGGGCGAAGGTGACTCAGAGGGTTCTGCAACAAAAATTATAATAAAAAAAAATAAATTCGAAAATATTTGAAGAGTTGATCTACTCAAAAAAGCTTAAAACTTTGAAATTTGATATCACCGCAGTGGCTGTTTCCTTTCGAAAACTAAAAACCACTCAAGCGAAAGCCTGAAATGACGACGGTCTCCCTCGCCCACTAGATTGCTACTTCCTCTTCACTGCGGTGCTCTTTTCACAAGATACCACCACCATCCATCATCCAAACAGTTTTTTCTTCTCTTTTGTATCGCTCTTTCTTGAAGAGATTACAGTTTTTGCTCGATATGGATTCGGTTATAACTGCAATTAGCCAAAGACGTGTCTGTTACTTCCTACTTAAGTATTGAACACTTTCACTACACTTTTCCTTCCAACATAGTTATTGGGATGTTATCAGATGGATCGACTTTGGATTACACAACTTCTTAAACTGCTGCGAAATTTATAATTGAATAGAATCTATAAAATTTCTTATTAATTGTTGAGGAAGTGTCAAGAGCCTTCCAGGTATCGTTTTTCAATAGCCAAAAACTCAACCGTCACACGTGTTGACAAAACCAATCCATTTTAAAAGCTAAAATTTATTACAAATCGAAGAAAAGCGATTTTTTCAAAACCACACTGGATGTGCGTCTGTTATTATAAAAGTGATTTCTTCAAAGCTCTGCCTAGTTTAGCCCCTTTGTCAAGCCTCTGTCTGCAAAATATCAAAGCTGACAAAAGATTCAAGCGTGACTTACAAGGGTGGCATTGATTTTCAGCCTTGTTTGGCGCTTCAAGAACTATTATACTAATAGTAACTTAAAAAGCAAACAAGTAAAATTGAAAAAGTAATTAACTATTTTAATCCGAAACAATGTTGATTATTGTATTGAAGAGATTTACTAACTGTTCAAGAAATTGATCACTGCAGTGCCATAATTTGAGAAATAAAAATATTTTCTAAGATTATAGTAAAACCTGATAACCGTTTGACTTTCCTCAATCAAACAAACAGTTGTTTTTCTTTAAAAAATGTGAATGTTTGAGCTGTATTGTTTTCCAGTTCTGAAGAAAATTTTATCAATTAAAAAATGATTGGGACATAAATCATTAAAAAAGTGTTGAACAGAAATTTTATTAGTGAAACATTATTCTATTTATTTTTTTATTACGAACAATTTTATTGCTTTTGAGTGGTTAAAATTAACATTTTTCTTAGAAATAAGTAGGTAATAAATCTATAATCAAAAAATATCAAAATAAGCTAAGGCAAAAATTGCAAGATTTTCTCACAAATCTATAACTTAAAAAAATATTTGACTTCTTGATTCTATTCACTACTCGTACAGATGCTATAGCAGTGGTAAAAATTATCCATCTGAAAGTTCATTTGCTTCAATGTTTTTTTATTTATTGAACACCTTTCCAGACTTTTATTCTAAAACAATTTTTTTTCTGCTAGATTCTAAAGAAATAAATAATTAATTCCAGAAATTATCTTTTATTTTAGTGATTTTCATAAAGAGTATAACGATTTTCTTAAATTTTTTGAATAAACTAACATTTTAAAGCTGCTAAAAAATAAATCCAACAACACTGTTATGTCATCAAATATATTTGGTAAAAGCAAGTTTTGGACACCTTTTTTAACTCTCAATAAAGTGTCTTGCAGAATCGCGTTTGTGACACTTATGCTCACCATTTCTGCTTTCACGTTTTTTACTAATTTTTTGTTTTAATTGAAATTCACAGAACGTTTTTGGTTATTTTAGTATTGCTTAAAAAAAACTGTTACTTTTTTTCGGTTTTAACTTTATTTTGCAATTTAAATTGAAATATCTACAGATGAACATTTTTTAAACATCATTTATACAAAAATATCAAAGTGCTCAAGAATGAAAAACGTTGCATTCAGACTCACTTCTTAAAGAATTAAACGCTCTCTAATCGAAATTCGCTTCTAAACATTTGCACACCGATTGTTATCGACCATTTCAAACATTTGAACAACCTACAAATGCAGACCTTTCCTATCTAAATATTCAATATTTACCCAATTCCAACAAATGTTTGTGTTAAGTGCATTATAACATCTTTCCTTACCTGATTTTTGAAGATTTCTTGTCATCCAAAGAATCAAGAACTTTCAAGTATTTTTAGGTATTTTTTTCCTTCAGAATTATCCAAAAATAAGATGACATGTGTTTATCTAAACATCCACAAAAGGTTCATAAATGCAGTAACATAATATTTTGGGTAATATTATGGTATGGTGGATTTGTGCAATATAGATTATACGATATGCTTGTATTTCTGTATTATTTTTTAAGAAAGTGCGTTTGAGCGAAAAGAATTCGATCTGATATTTTGTCAGGCGGATAATAGATTTTCGGTTGTCGTCGACCAAAAATATTTGTAAAAATTTTGCTTAGATATTCACTTTCAGAAAATTTAGTCAAGCATCAAATTTCATCCAAGTAGGCATAAAATAAACATATGAAGATAGACCTGTCAAAATGACATACAACATGACTGGGGAAAATCAAGTAGCGTAGGATTAAAATGTCAGTTAATTAATAAGCCTACTGTGATCATTAATTTTTATGTAATCTCTTTATAGACGAAATCTTTTTGCCATGAAATGACGGAAGACGAAAACAAATAGGCATGAAACAATATTACACGCTTTTTAATCCTCGAAACGTTCCAGAAGCGCCCACTAGATTACCGAGTTCAGGTTAACCGTGAAGCAACATAATAATAGAAGTAAGACGGTATATCTTTGGAGGCTTAACAGTCACAAAAGAAACGTCTTTTGTACGGTAAATCTATAGAAGTTACCATAATAGGCCAAATAGGCAAATCACTTTACGCTATACTAACCAACTATAGACCTCAGTATGGCGTTTGTTATTACAAATGTTTTGCCAGTTTAATCCGAAGGATTTCGATTTGCTACCATCTGACGCGAAGGAATGGGATAAATAAAAATCGACACAAAAATTATAAAAAAAAACTGAAACACTTCCGTCAAAATTAAACCCAGCCGTACATAATTATTAATTTATGGGTCATACTGTACACTACCATCAATTAAAACGAAAGCATGTCAAATTATATCTCTTGATCCACTGAAATTAAATTCGTTGAAGTATTAATCAGACCCATCAAAATTGTACATTTCTACCTTCTTATCACATCTCAATATCGAGGTCATCCATTGCGCAGTTTCATGAGTTATCCATCCCTAACGATCATCTTCACATTAATTTCTGTTAAAATTCCAACACGTGTTTTCTGGTCGAAGGAAATACTTAACTGCTTTCTTCTTTTTTGAAAGAACCATCTCTTCTATAATTTTTCGTTCATCCGAATCGAATCCTCCGGCAGTTACCAAAACAGATTTTTCTGATTCGACCACAGTATAGCTTTTGTTCTGCGGCACGTACAATATATTCTTTTAAACTTGGCTTTAGAGCTTTTGTGCTTTGGCAGGAAAAAAGCGAAGCCGAATTGAAAGTGTGCGTTTAATTCGGCGTGAAGCTCGCTCAATGGACGTGTAATGAGGGGAGACAATGAGCGAGCTTTCTTAGAAATAGACCCAAAGGATTGAGCAAAAAACACCTTTCGTTAAAAAACAAAAAACTTGCAAAAATTAATTATAAAAAATTTTTTGATTAAAATTGCTCAAGCTATTTAGAGCTTTAACATAGTTTTTTTTTTGGTAACATTGGTTCAAAAACTGTATTTTTATTATTTTTGCGAAAGCTCTTTGCATCATTTAAAAGCTCTCATCTTGCACTTAAAGTTTAGATTTCACGGAGCGATTTGGAATTTTCCAGCAAATTTTTACGCTTTTAACTAACAACGCCGAATTCTTCGTGGTCCTTACCATCACTTATACCATCACAGTACCATCTGGGACAATTGTATAATAGTCATCCGATTCGATGCGCAACAGTGCAAATTATCAATGGGATTTATTGAAATCGAGTAAAAGGAGCTACGGATTTTTTCCCGCCTTGAAAATTACAAAAATACAGTGTAACGAATTTAAAATTTGCACGTGCAAAATAGATGAGTGAGAGGATTTATGGAAGCGGAAACGGAAGTTGTTTGTTTTAAAAAATCTTTAATTTAATAATTTTTAGAAAAAAGTCGATAATTATTTTTTCTGCGTATTTGATTTACGTATTTAATGGAAAATGAAACTGTTTACGTAAAACGCAATGAACCTCGACAAAAAATAAATAAATAAATATTCTTGGAAATGTGTAATTATTTCAGCAACTGTTCTTACATAAAATCATAAATTGAGTCGTTGATTTTTCATTGTCCCGAAATACTATAATCTCCAACCTCAATCTGAAAAAAATTCTTTTCGACATACGGTGTGGTCCATTTCAAAGAAATTAATAACATACAATTACCATAAATACAAGAGATTTTTAATCGCAGTGAAATTTACATCACCCAAATTCTTAATAATAAGAAAGCGACAATCTTCGACTCCTAATTTGCATTTCTCAATCATTAATTACCGATTTTTCACGTTTCGATTTATAATTCGGACATGGGTTTCAAGTATCATTAAAAAACATCGATGATTATCTTATAATTTTTTTTTAGATTGTTAGTGTGCAAATAAAAAGTTAATAGTTGAGTTGCAACGGAAGTACTTAGAAGTGTTTAATGTTAATGACTGGAATTTACTCATGTGGTCAAATCTGGAACTTTCACGTTAGTAAGGAGCGTGGGAACGTGCTCTTATGGGTAGATAATGAAAAAATTCATTTGTTAAGTAACACCCTTCCACCGGAAAAATGAGTAATTGCATAGACAATTTCTTTAGTGAATTGAATTTGGATTAATTTGCTCTAAACAACAATAAACTGAACTCAATTTTTTGTGAATTGTTCTCCACAAACGACCACCTCTCAAATCGAGTCCAAAATTCCAAAATCGTCAAAATTGTGATCCATTGAAGCGTACTCTTTTATTTCCCTTCCCTCCATCATAAAGCAGAAATATTCTTAAAGTATTTTAAAGCACACACACACATATATACCCTGTAAATGTGTTATATTATATTATTATAAAGAAATAATTTCTTCACGGCTAAATGCTCAACTAGCAAAAGCCTTAATAAAACGTTGGAAAAATTGTAAGAGAGATTGTATCTTTAAGATGTGGACAATGCCAAGCCCGAGCCAAAAATCTATTCAATGTTTTCTATTCAAGAGCCAATGTTTGGTTAGCTGTCGGTCGGTATAGTAGTTATTCGACACAATACCCGCCCTTACCTTTTTCTCTTTCTCTTTCTTTTTTGAACTGCTTAGAGATGGGATGAATACTGATAAGATTTCGACGATAAGTTTTATTTCGGAACGATCTTTTCAAGATATGGATCTCAGAGACAGATGTTGGTACGATACAATAAGATAAAAGATTTTAGACGAGATTATAGTTATAGTACAGTCTGATAAAGTATCGGACACCATCTAATCGATGCATCTTAATTAGATAAACAGATAAGAAGAGAAGAGGCGTGTCACGAAATAAAGATAAATTCGCAAAAAGTTGAACCAATTAGTACCGAAATTTGATCAATTTAGAGAGAAAAAAGAGAACGCTTTTGACTTTGTCTTGCATCCACAACCATCAAGCCAATTAAGCTATTTTAATGCTTGTCGAAAGCTCATCTAAAGTGTCGGATTTTACTTTTTAGGGCAAAATATAACGACATAGCGGAACCAAGGATATCATTAAGAAAACCTAAAATTAACTAATTCAGATTTCTCGAGTTTTTTGTTGTTTTTTTTCTTTTAGCTGTTTTTTATTCTGACGCAGTTTACGAAAGGATAGGTAAACTGTTTCGTTCACATAACATCATACATGTCATGGATTTGTAATGAATATTTCTTATTTATTGCGTTAGTGCTCAACATCAACATCAATAGGGACAAGAATTGAATTTTTGGCATTTTTTTAAGTATGTTATAGTCAATTAGGCAGTTGTGAATTGACTTATATGTACGACAAAAGAAGTCTTTTAACTCTTGATAGTAAATTATTATGATTAGACACTTAATTATAAAAATCTATTGAATACAAATTACGTTTCTGAAAACTTGAAAAAAACTTAATTTTTTTTTTAAGCGCCAACATAACACTAACTGATTACTATTTTTTTGAAAAAATATTTTTTTAATTACTAAGTTGTAATAATTATTTGTTTAATTAAGCAATAAAGATAAAACATCGTATTTTATGCCGTGGTTAGACGATTGAAAGCAGCTTTCTTTGATTGAATCAATATCATAGTTTCCTTTTTTCTGACGAAGACTATACTCAGAATCATGGTTTTTTCAATTCTGAAGAAGACTAAATTGTTATTTAAAAAATCTATTATTTGCTTCTATGTCTTTTAGAACAGTTTTTAAATAATCTCTTTGTCCCTGTGAGTGGTGCTTCAATAATAACATGATGAACAATTTTTTTCTCTATTTGTCCAAGTAATTTACTATAATCTATTTCCAAAGTCGATCGATTTATCCGACAATCACAAAGTGCAGATTTCAATCAAATTTTATTTTCTAATTTTTCTTTATTCTGTTAAGTAAAACATTCATTCTCTTTGTTTGAACCAGAACGTTCGAATCTTTTTTCGCAGTAAGTCTTTATGTGTTCGTCCATCAACAATATTTTGCAGTTTTGCTATTTCAGATTTCAAACGACGGTTTTCTATTGAAGAATTTACATATATTGCATGAAGTTTTTCGTTGTGTTATTGTTTTACTTTTTTCTTTTATTTTGTTCTAAATTCGTGATTCATCGATTTTTTTCACTCAGTCCTGAATTTAAATGTAGCTTCGGCTTCGAAAACAGCCATCGGAATAAATATGCTTTATTGCCAATCGTTTAGATTTAAGGTTTTTTAGCAATGCTACAAAAAGACTGGTACAGGATGATCACGTGCCTACCATCAAAATTCAGGTAGCTTAAAAATTCTTGCACCAAACGATAGAGAAAACAGTTAGCAATCTAAAAAACAATACCTATTTATGGTATAAATGCCTAAAGACAAATTTTATCTACGATAAAACAGTTTAGCGTACGAGACAAAGCCGAATGCCTTTAATGTTTTTGCGTGAATAACATTTTTTTATGCACGTGTACTATAAAATATTTTTTCCAATTTTTTAAAAAAATACTTTGTATGTAATTTGTTTACAAAATGTTAATCTACTATCGTGTGTTCAATTAAAAAAAAAATTCTAGAGTGCCTTGAAACTAAAAAACAATTGTTTTGTATGTCTGTGATTAATTTTATACATACTTGTCAAAATGAAAGATCTCATAACATCACTTTTTGACAATTAAAAAAAAACACATTTTCATGAAAATATTTATTTATTATCTATAAAAACTGTTAACAATGTCTTCCTTGATGCTGAACACACAAAACTTATTGTATTCCAACATTATTCAATTCAACCAGATTTTCATTATTTTCATCAATTTTTTCTTGAGTAAGACGTCTTAATTCAATTGTGTTTGGAATAGGTGTAACAAAAATCAAATTTCTAATGTGTGACCAAAGAAAAAAATCAGAAGGTGTTAAATCACATGATCTCAGCAGATAATCATTTTTTGTATTTCTGCTAATTATGCTGTCATCAAAAAAGTTTTTCAAAATATCTAAAATTTCTGCTGAGCAGTTCGCTGTAGTCCCATCTTGTAATAATAATTCTCCTAATAATTATTTTAAATAATAAAAATTTTGTTGTTGTATGAGGTCATGTACGACATACGTAAAAATGTTATGTTTCAAGATTTTTTTTTTTTTCAAATGAACACACAGTATTAGTATGAATAAAAATGATCAATTATAGTAACGAAAATTTCAACGGTAGTGTAGATTGCTATTTTTTTTATTTTATTTGCATTGTCAATAACAGTGTGAATAAAATGTTGCTATAAATATATTATTCACTATTTTGGTTCATTTTATTTATCGTTTCGATTAAAATGCCATTTTAATAGTAGGATTTGATATGAAAAAAGAGCATTTCAATAATTGGAATTGGAAAAAAATCTTTCATGTGTAAATATGTACATATATAGTAAGTTTGAAAAAATATTTTTATAATTTCATCGATTGTGACTACTTTAAATAAATTTTGGATAAGCCAGTGCCCACCCAGAAAAGTAACATTGGCGACGTCCCTGCACGAAATTGCATAAGTACCAAAAAATGTAGCATCAAACTGAAGTTACTATAATAAGATTTGCAAAATATAACATCTTAAAAAAAATAAATTCGATGATTTTTGTAATACAGAAAAACTACTTTAATTGTATTCTGAAGTTTAGTTGATTGACTGTATGGAGCATCTTTACGATTTTGATAATATTGTTGAGAATCTTAAATTCATTTGAAATTTTAATTCGATGAAGACTGAATCAAGAAAACTTTAGATTGATTATTATTCTAAAACCATAAAAAAACCTTTTCTTACTTTTTTGTAGCAGAATATTTTCAAATTAAAATTTAGGACATTTTTTAGGCGTCATCATTAAAAGTCAGTTTAAAATTTGCAAATTTCACAATTTTTAATAAATTTGTTACTTTGACTATCAATTTTCTTCGATTTTGAGTTTTTTAGTTTATTTAAGTAAAATTATAACTTAAAAATTCAGAGAATATCAGATCTACTATGCAGTTTTGAACGTTACAACTTTGACAATGAAAAGTCAGTTTCAAACGACAGAAAATTTTTAATTATATTACTATAATAGTACAATCTACATCTTTGGCAAATCTAAATTTCTTTTTAATAATTCATAGATTCAAACATTTTCATTATATTTGTTTCAAATAAAATTATTTATAGCTAGAATGTATCAAACATAAAATGTTTTAAATTGATCAGAGTATTAAATTATTTGACCAAACTAGAGCTGTGACTGACTGTAACATTGCGTCGTTTCTGTAGTTTGATAAAATAATTTGGTGAAATTTGGTCTTAGGTATAGAAATGCCAAATCATGTTGATTAAACATTGTCGATTTAACAATTTAATCTGAAATAAAAATTCAATTTTTTACTAAAATATTTTCTCAACTTTTTGTTACAGAGATCAAAGGCTTCCATTTAAGTACGTTTAGTTAGCTACTATGTATAACAGCTCCTTCTTGAAAAAAATCAATCATTTTAGTGATGCTACTTTAAGCCAATTACCCTCTTTAAACAAACGCTTGATTTATGCTTCAAGTATACAGGTGTCCTATTGAAATGGTACCCTAAATAATCAACAGGTTGTTTACATGAGGGGAACCACACTAATATAAGGGAGCGATATTTAGTTTAACTAGGGGTAAAACCATATCATCAAGTAACCTATGCTAATTTGACAAAAGGAAAATTAACAGTGACTTCCTGTAGTGAAAGTAATATTTTTAATTATCTTCCGATTGTTCTCAATTCTAAAGCAACCAAGCATCTGTCTCTCAACCACCTTTTTTATTTTGCGATGTTTATATTTGTTTAGCATTTTGCGTGACACCATGTCTCTATTTTCCTGCAAATAAAAGCATCACATGGGGGCATGAGACAAATCCGACTATTTAAAAAAATACCCACCACCAACCACCACCTAGGTTTCACAATACATTTTTCCTCTTAAATAAGTAGTTCAAAAGTAATTTCTCGTCTTTTGTTCGAATTCATCAAATTTCTAAAGCGATATCTCAGTTTCAAGTCTCAAATGTATGCTTTAGACTGTGAGTTGACTCAACTTTATCGATGGGAAAATTCACAGTCTGATGGTTTTAGTCTAACACGTGATGTAACAATAGCCGCCCAAAAGTCTTTAAATGGTTAACCAATTGTTAGACATCTATTATGTCGTTATATTGTATACAAACTCAAGCCTAAAGCTATTGTCGTTTATTTATGGCTTCTGCAATTATTATTATAGTCGAAGCTTTAAGGATTTCGAAGAGAGATCGATTGATATTGCTAAGTGGTGCCTTAAGGCACAACACACATACATTGAAAATAATCGAAGGCATACATTCAAGATGTTATTATATTATTAATCAAAAAGTTGATTTAATATCAAGTGGCGAGTGCAGGAATGCTGATAATTATTAAGTTGAAGAAGCTTTAGAGCTTTTTGACACTCATATACACATGTGGCCAACACGGAAAGATTTTTTACAGAGATTGAGAGAACTGTGTTATCTTAATTGGGGGAATGTGTGCGGTTTTAACAAGTTGAAATTCCAATGAGAGGGCGCATCCGGAGGGTCGAAAATCTAACGGAATTTGACAATTAAGTGTGATTTACAAGCTTTAAAATTCGCATTTTTTAAACGCACAAAGTGAGACAATAAATTCAATCGTTATAAATGTCTGTAGTCAAAAGTAGAAAAAAAATTTACAGAATCGTGGACTGCCATCATATTATGTCCAGTTTTTAGTTGCAATAGTTAATAGTCATTTTATCTGTCTTTAAAATTTTTTCTTTACATATTTGTTCAGTCAAACAAATGTTGTTTGTTTTTGGCATTCTATGTTTTTCCTTATCGTAAAAATAACCGTCATATTTCGCCGCCTGCGTGATTTATCCTTCAGCCAAACAACGACCGTTTGTTCTACATCATTCTTCACATAATTCATAAACACGTGTTTAGATAATAACACGTGTTTCAGTTTTAAAGTAATCGGATACAGGTCCGTCCGCACATTTGCCAGGCGTCTATTTATTAGATGAAGGCAAAAAAAGTGCGCCAAAGCTCATTTGGTCTAACCATAAATTCTGACATCCGATATACCATCAATAAGAAACACACTTTTCTGGACTTGTAATTATCTGAAAGATAAAATTTCAAGTCTTAAAGAAATGGATTCTTTCGACGTTATTGTATAAATATTTGTCGATGGTTGCCATGTGGTAAATATTAGTAAATACATATGGCTTTTCTATTGCTTAAGTAGTCTACTCGAAAAGGGAGGGTTTTGGGGATGGTTAGGGTGGTAAAGAGTCATTTGTTGACGGGATTAGGATCGCTTAATACCACCCTGCATATTTAAGAGAAGTTAAACTTTTTTACTATAATTCTTATTAAAATAAGAAAAATGAAAAAACAAAAAAGTTAAAAGAGGTGAAGTTCAAAGAAAAGATATCTGAAACCCTTCTGCCAAAATAATTTGACATGTCATGTCATTAGGCAAACGAAAAATATTATACAGTGTCCAGAAACGCTCATCAAAGAAAATGGGTACATTCTAGACTTAATTTTATATTGTTTAAACGTAAATCAGCTAATCAAAAAATTTTTGGTTATAGAGCTAGAACTTTTTGATGATAGCGCAACAGTAACAATATAATTCAAATAAATCTAAAACGGAATTTGTTTAAGAGATGTAATTTCGCAATTTATTTCTTGGATTGTTCACAATAAAATAATATTAGATTTTTTTTTGTTGTAATCATTAGCGACTTTCTTAAGAGAGAAAGATTATTGGATTTTCTGTCTATAATTTTCTTGTATTTAGAAATTTTTCAATTTTTATACGATATTCGATAAACTTCAACTTTTTTACATAAAATAATGCTCTGCGATCTCTACGACCAATATTTATCGAGGCAAATTGAATTGAGCTTTCCAGTTTCAAAGAACTATACCTCCATTAAGCAAGTTAAGTTTAATTCACATGGAATAAACTCTAAAATTTGCACTTTCTTTCTGGGCAAAACACACTATACAGGCTGTCACGCTAGACAAAACAATCAATATCTCAGTTATTATTGAAAATATGAGAAAATGTTTTAGATAAAAGTTTTCTCAAATTTAATGGTATATATTTCTAATTTAGTTTCTAATATACCAAGTGTTCAATTTAGTCTGTACATGACTTAACTTTGTTATTTTAAAACACTCTGTATATTATTGCGTTTTTAGATTCTTTAAAAAACTTTTTTTGACCTTGACTTTTATCAATATTTTTTTAAGTCTTAAGTTAATAGTTTCAGAGTTATTGGCGTTTTTTAATAAAAAATATAACATTTGTAATAATCAATAAAAATAAACATTTTTCAAAAGTTAAGTAAGTTGAAAATAAATTTGTTTTAGGGTTCAATTCAGCAAGGATAAGACTATCAATTGTTATAATCTGAATTCCTTTATTTTCAATATCTGCCACATAATTGACGTTAAAGGTTAGAAATATTCGATCACAGACAACTTGATTGTTTCAAATAGAACCATATAGCAATTGTTCCACTAATTAAATTCTCTACAATTTGATATAAAATTTTACACATCTGTCAATAACAATTTTTGAGATATTCGCACAAAACTGCAAATCAAGTTATCCATGATTAAATATTCATAACTTTAAAAATCAGTATGGTGACAAATAAAGAAAACAAATGAATATGCAATCGTGCATTGTTGGTTTACTGGAAACTGAAAACAGTTGATTTTAAACTTACTTAGTTTTTGAAAAATTTTTATTTTTGTTGACTATTGTAGGCGTTATATTTTTTTTAAAAAACGTCAATAACTCTGCTTAAGACCCTAAAAAATATTGATAAAAGTCAAATTGAAGTTTACTAAGGAATCTAAAAACGGAATAATATACACGGTGTTCTATTTCAAATAAAAAAGTTAGGTCATGTTCAGTCTAAACTGAACACTCTGTACATGGAAAACAATTTTAGAAATATACACCATTAAAGTCTAGAAAACCTTTGTATGGAATTTTTTTTATGTAGAGAAATTGAGCGTTTCCTCTAGCGTGACACACCCTGTATACAGTGTGTGATCAAATAAAAAGTTCATCGAAGAATGTCATGATTTTAAAAAATATAAATTTTTGAATTTGATTTTCTTGACACTTCTACCAGTTATCACCTACATTCTCAAATAAAACTATCTACCAACTGAATAAATTCAAAAGAAACTAAATTCCATGTTTTCAGAATAAACTTAGCAAAAAAGATTTAAGCGTCTTTGAATACATACAAAAATCAATAGTCTTTCTAAAATAAATGACGTTGGAGAATTGAAAAATAGATTGAAAAAAAATCTATTTCTTAAAAGTAGAAACGCATTTATTTCTATCTGTACCCTGTATATTTTTTGTTTAGAACTCAACAAATAAGATCTTATCAATATTAACACAGTTGAAGTTTATGATAAGTTTTCGAAACTCATAAGAAAATGATAACATTTTTTACTTTGAAATGAAATTTTATTCAAAAAACTTAACACTACATTAACATAAACTTATTTTTAAACTTAAAGTACATAAGAACTAAACCATAGCTTAGTTAAAAATATGTGTACACATACATCCTTAAACTAAAAATTTACCACAAAATTATACAAAATCAGAAATCATATCAAGCTGATATCACAGTAAAATATACAATAGAACTACTAATCAAAAGTCAAAAAAAAAACTGATCACATAGCTTGCAGAGCTTTAAGAAAACAACTAAATAACTCAGAAAAGCTGATGTGCATCAAAATGTAAAAGAGTGCAAACTTAAAAATTAATTTTGATTAAATTTAAAGCCATAATGCCTACATTTAATAACCTAAAGCATGCAATTTTTTATGTACATAAATTGACACTATTCGGCCTATTTTTTCCATGAGGTTACACTTATGTATCAGTAAGAAATAAAGCTCAATTATCACAGATATGTAACTAAAATTAATTAAAGCTTTTAATGAATTTCAAGTGATCGAAGCACTAAATTAAAGCTTGAGCAAAAAGGAGATGTGTCAAGTGATTTTATATACAAAGCTTTATCATTATCACAGACTCAAAATCCTAAGAGTATTAAAAAAAATCACAGAAGTAGCGCGTAAATGGAAGACAATGGAAAATTCAAAAACCCTTAATTACTTAACTTTTAACATTCTCTTCAATCTTGATAACCTCTTCAAATTTACCCCAATATAAATTGAGATTCACCTTCGCACTGCTGACAATCTTCCGCGACAATCTCGGCTTGACCAACTGCAAAAACGAAAAATAAAAAAAAAATAAATCCGTGTCTTAATCGAGCATTGATATCTCTTTTTTTTAAATCACTCACCTCTCGTTGCAACAGTCTGCGTCTTGGAGATTTCGCTTTAGCGGTTATTTCAGACGAGTTTTTAGCTAGACACATTTTCAAAGATACGCTCACTTCCACTACTGACGAGAAAGTGTGCTCGACATGTGCTCCTATAAGCGTTTTATAGCCTCGACGACTACCTGATCTTTAGCGCATGCATCATGCAAGATTTTCAGCGCGCGCTGAACACGCGCTCGGCGTGCGCAACTTTCAGATCTTCTATCTTTATCTAAAAACTGAAAAAAGCACGCGAGGGATGGAAAGAGGCAAAGAGAAAGTGGTGTAACGGATTTTTGGAGGCGGTAACCTAATGAGAAAGAGAAGACTAATAATAAAGTGAGATTTTTTTTATTCATGAAATTTCAATTTTCAATTGCTGAAAAAATTAAACTCAAAATTACAAATTATCAACCAATCATACATTTTCTGATACTGAAAATTATTATCCAATCTGGATAAACGTTAAAAATTTTATTCGAATTTTGGAGTCTTCGAAAGCTCAAAAACAAAATGAAAAATTCAGCTTTGAGCTTTTTTTATCATCTGAAAGCTATAGATTTTAGAGCATAAACTGCTTTTAACACGTTTACTGTTTAAATGCCCATAGAAGTATTCTCCCAGGACTGATAAACTTTTGGTTTTTTTTTCAGTTTTCAGTTTGTAATCTTTTTAATTTTATAAATAGCAATAAACTTTATTTCAATAACTAGAACACTTCAGAAATTTTCAGATGTAAAAAAGTTTTTTTTTTCAGATACTGCTTCAATTATTCCTAAGTGTTTCACTGAAAAAACAACTGGAATACAAATTTTTCAGAATTCAACAGCATTCATTGTTTATCAACTCAAATTTGCTTTAGTCTAAGAAGTGTTGAAATATTCAGTCAAAGCAGATTTCAATTAGCTTGCAATTTTGATTCATTTTTGCTAACGCTTCTTCTATATAATTCTGAATTTTTTGTTCTCTTGGTTAAATCACTCCAGTAATACCAGTAGCAGCTATTTTAAATGACCAACACAAAACAAGAATGTTGGTTCAAGTTAGTATTTCTTTCTCACACTGTAAGAAGAACAAAGATAAACTGAATTTATGAAAGCATCATCACTAAAGTATTAAAACCAAACCGATTATTTTTATTTCGAATTTTAAGTCGTTAGCTTCTTATGCAAGGTCTTTTATAATGGATGGGATAAATTACAGTTTTCGGTTACTTTTTTAAACGTCTATCGTCGACGACACGAATTCTTCGACTCTGAATTAAGAAATAAAAATAGACTATAAAACATTCACTCTTCTATCATTCATAATTAAAAGTAATTAATTGCAAATCTACGAATAAATAAATGAAACAAGTCATATCCTGTTTAAAACTATCTTGATTTAAGCGGACTTCCTGCTCTTTATATTTTCTTGTAATTTGGAGTATTAGCAATGGTGTTTCGAATAGGTAAATGACATCAAAATATAATTATAAAAAAATAGTAGGTGATTTCAATGATAAGTTAAGAATGTAATAGTCCGATTTATTTTTTTTTTCTTGAGCAAATCGTTCCGTGTCTCTTGCCACCCTTCATGCACGTGTATATTTGTGTGTCATAAGTGTTCATCGCATACGCCAGGTGCTCTTTGGGTGTGGGAACTGAGATCGTAGCGAGTTTCCCAGGCTCCAAAAGCACCTGCCACCCTATGGAATATACAAGGATTCGTGTGGCGCGAACACGCATCTATTGCAACTACAGGGATTGTTCGTGTGGACGGCGTGTGTGCCCCAAGACATCACCATAAAACCCATTCTTCAAAATTTCCAAATTTATTCAATTTGTCTCAACAAAAGGAATTGTTATCTGAAGATATTTTATTATTTTGGTCTAGTTCTTCAAATATTCGCGATTTTGCTAAATAATTGTCGATGACAATTAAAACAGTAAAGTAGTCTCTGCCTAAACAAACACAAGCACCTGCTCGATTTTCCCACGCATAGAAGAAGGATCGTAGCAGGTCGGTGCCGGTCGGCGCCTCGTGCAAAACAACTGACGATCGGTCGTCATCTCCAGCCAGAATATTAATGAAGTCGACTGCGATTCGATGTGATAATTTGTTAATTAATTCGGATCGTAGTTGGCGTATTAAACTGCTTTTTATCGTGCAGGTGGTATTCAGAAAAAAATCCCAACCCTCTTCTAATTCGTATTATGTTTATGTGGGAATTCACCCTCACACTGAAAACGTCTTTGACGAAGAAGTTTTTTTCGTGAAGAAAGAACCGTGAGAATCTGAGACAGGTGTTGTGTAATCATTTATCTAGACTTACAATTAAGCTACCGTGTTACGTTCAGCTTTTTTAAAGTCACTAGATTTGAAAGAAAGAGACAGAGAAACTGTTCATGGGATTGAGGATAATTAAAAAACGGTTCATTGAATGTAAAAAATCAATTTGGAAAATGTCATTGCGATAAGCATCGTCTAATTAAAATCTTGTATGGAAATTGATTTTATGGATAATAGTTTTAATAAAGATGTCATACATTAAAATATGGAAATTGCTGCGAAAATAATCACTTACATTGATGTTTTTTATTTGTGGTAACAGCGTTGATGCGAATTTTTTCCTTTTAATATGCACTTAAAATGATGATGATAGCCGCAGGATTGGAAAAAATTGGATGGATAATAGCTTGCTGATTTCGGAGGGAAAATTAAAGTTATAGATCAAGTGATCAGACGATGTCAAAATAATGACAGTGACTGATTAACAAAAAAACAATTATTATGTTGTAACCAGTATGCTAGATTCTAATTGTTTGCTTGTTACCTACAGTCCATTTACATCGTCTTTAGTCTTTAATGAGTCGCAACGTTATTTATATTCACATTATGTTGTTGAAAATAAATTATAAAATGTTACTAAACTGGTCTGCTGGTTATGGCGGTGGTATGTGTAATTTCATTACAGATCAATTTTATACAAGCGACGACAAAATACTTAAATTTTATTACAATTTTAATTGATTTTAACATAAAAACAAGCAAGCTGAGATGATATAAATTTTGGTTTACACGGCATATACGATTGGTTTTATGGAATAAATTACTAAATGTCAATCGTAAAAATCAACAAAAATTCATTTGGTATTTCTTAAAAACAGAATTTCAAGTATTTTTTATGAAACTGCATACCTATACATTTTTTTTTATTATATGTACAACATAGACGGCTGTCTTATAAATAAATAAATGTTAACGAATATTCAAATAGCACTAAGATGTAATAAACCTAACTTCGATCTAGTTTGTTTAATTTTAATGATATGCGGGACCGTATCAGAATTTTTACAGATTATTTTTTTAGCAAATTAATATATAGGATTATTATATTCCAACTTTATAGTTGTAACTTTTTTATTAGAAATACAACTTGAGTTAAAACTGTGAGCACTCCTGAGTTAAACCAGCTAAGTTGTTTAGATTATTTAAAATACAGGTCACATTTTTTGTTTTTAGCATACAAAACCCACTTTCCAAGTGAAGTTATCAACAGAAAACAAAAGAAATTATTTATAGGGACTCAATTTCATATAACTTTGAAACTATACGTGATATCCGGATGGTACAAAGTGTGTTTGACAGATATTCTTTTATAGATTTTGAATATCTAGATAACATTTTCATAGCATTCATTGTTTAGGAACTATAGCGAATGCACTGATTTTCAAGAATTAGCATATTAATATGTCATTTTCGTTAGCAGAAAATAAGAATCTTATCAAAGTTTCAGCCAACTATCTGTTCCATCAAAAGAAACAGAATGCCATAATTTTTTTATCAAGATACATAAATGGAATCTATCTGTCATCTGTCAAACACAATTTTTTCACTAATTTGATACTGAAGTATGCTGTGCCCATGTATTTGCAATTTTACCGCTCTATAAAAAAGTGCTTTCTTATTTGACAGAAACGTCAACTTTAAATTTGATAGATTTTTGCTATCTAACTATTTACTGTGACTTCGACTACAGTTATTTATAATGACACCACAGTTTCACATTTATGATTATTAGGAAAAACGTATTTTTTCCAATTTTTAACGACGCAGAAAGAAAGCAATGGTGAAAATTCTGCTCAAAATTTGGTCAAAGCTGATTCCTAGAATACAATAAAAATTTTGTTATATAAAGTTTGAGAAGTAAATTTTGTAGATAAAAAAAACCGATTCGTAACTGAATTTTGTGAAAATCGAATAGTATTAATTATTCAATATTTTTGAACATTATTTTTAGAAAATATTATTTTGATTATTTATCATTTGAAAAAATAGAGACAGTTTATTATAAAATACAGGGTGTTTTCTAATAGTCCATGACAATTAGACACCCTGAACAAGTAAGTACAAAAAAACTATCAAAAGTAATTCACATCTTTAATGTCTATTTTGATTTAATTGTATGCAAATTTAGATTTATAGAGAAAATTGATTTTTAATCACTGATTCTTATCAAAAAAATTAGTTTTGACTTCAACTAATTTACACACTAAATATTTACGTAAGCCATTATAATCTACTTTCTAAAAGAAAAAATATATATGGTGAATAAATATTACTCCTATTTGTAAAAACTCCAGGACTGTAGTTAAAATTTTTGTCTTCTATCGCTATGAATAATCTTTCAACTTATAGTTGGCTGCTGTCAGTTTCATCTACTATACAAAAACCTTCTAATCACTCATTCCCCATTAAAATTTTACCTTTTCAATTACACATACATTCTTCAATACAGAAATCTGTAATCACCTTTTCACATCACACTTTTCACGTTGAAACAAATTAGTTCGAAATCCGTCAGATCTATCTTGATTCAAAATCGTGATGTACTCCACCTCCGACTTATATATACAGTTAACTTGTAATTAGCTATAGCATGAATCGCCATATTTTTTCTTTCTTTTAGAAACATCGACACGACTCGGTGGTATCTAGGTTGATACTAGATGAGACGATGAATTACCCCTATTTATTTATAACAATACATATAAACGAGGGTTACTGGACGACCAATCAGATTCCCGGAAGTAGGAAGTGATAGCACGTGTCATGGAGGGATGATATAGAGAATGATAGGGGAGAATAGGGAACACTATGAGAAAATGTAATGAGGGGAAAAATGTCAAAACAATAGAACTTATATAAAAAAAAAATTTAAGCCCAGTCATCTCTTTTTTTTTTTTATTTTCTAAATATTATTTACAATTTTTCCCGTTGGCTAATTAATGTGAATTTTATTCATAGCTTCCATTTCATTCTATATAATTATAGTGGCAATAAGTCACTCCTCAACACCCGTCTCCTATCGAAAAACTTGCAATTATCCAATTATCTCAATTAAAATTCAGCGTGGATTTTTTTTAATAAAAAGCCTTTAGTCCTATATTTAAAATCATGCTGATATAACTCTATAACTGTTAACATAACAAAAACATCACATTCGAAGCGTAAAATTGAATCTAAACGAAATTTCATTACGGAAGCACAATGCGTGGAGAAGATTAGTTGGAAGTTAATACTGAAAGCGCTAGAAGGCGCTAGTTTACAGGTGAAAAAAATAAAAATATATCAACAAAATCGATTGATTATAAAATACATCAAAAATTACATAAATATGAATCACTCTGTATATATTGACAGCCTATACTATGATTAATGTGAAACATGTGATGATGATTTTTTATATTTTTGGAGACATCGCGTAGGCTTGTAAAAAATCTGATAATCTTGTTTCTAAATTTTCCATTCAGCGCCGCCTTCGACAAACATCGTCGACTGTTTTATGGTGCTATGACCTAATCTAACAAAATCAAGCAGTAACCGGGCACGAGACTGTAAGTAATCGCTGTTAACTGCACGCACGTTCGCTTTAGAAAGAGATAGATTATGTTTAGAAGAATGTATAAGTAAAAAAGAGATAGAGTGTTAGTACATTGGAGGAATGACGTGCACGAGGTCAGCCTTGTGCTGGCATGGCGCGGTGTTTTGGGAAGCTCAGAGAGAAGCCGTTCCCACGCTTCTGTGACGGCATGCGGGGGGACGGCGGGGGGGCGGCTACCGCGTGCGACTCGCACCTGCCGTCCGCAACACGTGCTAACACTGCTAAGAAGGAGGAGGGGCTGAAGCCGACAGGGACGTACCGCAATTTTTGAGCCTCTGCTATAACTTCTTCCATCTAGCAAGTAGTGAATTGAAAATAGATAAAAAAAAATTGTATTGTATCTAATCATTAATTATGCTTTTTTATAATTGCAATATTCGAGATAATGTTAGTTTTGCCTTTAATAAATTAGTTGTAAGCCAGAAATAACAGTACAAATAGAATTTTTTTTATTTTAATTTATATAATTTTTATACACAAGTCTCAGAATAATTGGACAGATCTGTAAAATTCTGCAGTCCGCCCCTGCCTTGCCCAACCATTACTCAGTTACGTAGTGAGTCATTATCTCTTTCCCATCAAATCACAGCCTTTCATTCTTTCTTTCTCTCTCTCCTTCCCTTCCTTTCTCTTTCTCTTCACCACCACCATCGCTTTAATAACAATTCGATCGTGAACCATTCTTTAAACCATTAATATCCTCAATTTTCATTCATAAATAATCCCAATAATGAGCATTGTTAAACGTAGAGATAGTAACACCACAGCTACCACTTTGCATAATAACAAACCAAAAAGTATTGTTTTCAAATGAAGGACATTATAATTTATAACAGTTGACAACGACGCCACCACCTTCTTTCCTTTTACATGAAAAAATGCATGTCCTTGAAACGTCAAGGATATAACGATAAATTGAACGTGATGTGATAATGTTTGATTTGAATGCTTCAACTTCTTCTTCATATTATTATTAGGATTATTACGTGGAGAGGTGGCTGTGCTTAATTGGACTTCCGGTGTAGACCGTGGGAAATCAGGACAGGTGCTCCATTGATGTTGTCCTGCTTTCGATCTGTATACAATCAGTCGATTATAAAGAAAAAAAAAATTGCTAGATTTTGATTTGCAAGGGGAAAATAACACAACTCGAAACACCCACGAAAACTGAAAAAGTATAATCTATAATGCACAAAAAGAAAAAATCCCTAAAAACCATTCTAATAACAAGACAAATTATGTATAATGAGTTATTTTTTAATATTCTTTCAGCATCCTTTAGACTTAATGACATTATCATCAGTACATAAAAATCTTTAAATTGCCATTAAAACCCATCTAAGTAATAAAATTCAATCAGATATCAGAATCACCAAATAAACTGAAAGATATTTCGATAATAGCCACTTTACTTTCCAGAAATGAAGACATCGAGCAAAACTACTACCAACGTAAAAGCAAAAAACTAAGAAAAAAAGAACATTATTATCTCATCCTCTACGATAAATAGTTGATTCCGTGCTAAATCGCCATGAAATTTCGAAATGAATAAAAGTAATCAAGTTGGCACCTTTGTAAGATGGAGTCTCAATCACTTAACGGAAGCTGTAATCAAAACTTGCTTGATTCTCACGATGCACGAGTCGATAGTTTTTATAATTTTTTGTCGAAAACGCCTACGATCAAGAATGGCGTATCGAGTTCAAGTTCACACGATGGATGATAGATAAATGGATTCGAAGACATTATGATGAAAACAAAACAATATCGCCTACGTTGCTATGGTGAAATTCATTTGGGTGGAGAGGAATGACAAAGTGGAAAAATGTGGGTGGAAATGTTGGAGAGACAAGCATGGGAAAAGTGAAGGGTACCACAAGTAGCTATCTTTAGGCCACGGTTTTTTATCTACTTACTTAAGATAAAAAATAAGTCACACTGTATATTCATACTTTTTTGGTTGTGTAATTGATTTAAATCAATTAAAATTTTAGATTGGCCATAAATAAACACACCGTTACGATTTATGACGTTTTCATAACAGATACATTTTAAATGAACAATAAATATTCAACTTTGGAAATTAGAAACTGTGTGAAAATTGCATTGGATAGAATTTAACTGCTTATAAATAGTTTTATTGCATCTTTATGAGTTTTGGATTAATTGGAATATGCGAAAAGGAGGCTATTTATCATTCACGAACTGGGAACAGACGTGCGTAATAGCTACCATTACTAATAAATGTATAATAGCGCCTATTCTCTATGTGTTGAAGTGAGATGCAAAAAGTAGTTTCCATAAGGCAATATAGGTAATTGTAAAAAACAGAAATAGAGTATTTTTCTTTTGTTTGTGGCAATCCATCGCCTACTTTATCTCGTTTCATCCGCACGCTCATTGGTTGTAATTAGAGGCCGCCAAACGACGGAAACAACTTCACCGGTTGAATTTTTTCTCGTCTTTCTCACGGTAGTCGTAAAAATCCATCATCTTCGAAGTCACGAAACGCTCAGAAAATAATTAACATGAAAAGAAAAATTATGAAGAAAATTGCAGTAGGAGCAGGAGCATCCGATCGATAATCTAAATTCGGACAGGAAGTCGGTTATGACCGACGTATCATTATCGACTGAGATAATTTTAAATCGTGAAATCAAAGTTGGCGACGCGTTCTCACGATATATCTCGCGCAAAATCTGCACTAATATGAAACTTTTTTCTCGTCTTCCGTTTTATAAACGATTCATTAAAGTGTGCATCGATAATCAGTGTCGACTTGATTTAATTAAAAGAAATAATGATATTAATCACATAGGCTGGTAATTTATTTTGTTAATGTGATTCATGAATAAACTAAAAACAATTGTTAACGACAGGCAACTCGATTTATTTTTAAATAAAGTTGCTAGAAGCGTGACAATCCGTCAAGCGTTTCACCCATTTGTCCCATTACAAATATCAAATACCGCTACCGTTATCCCATTTCCTTGGGCATTCGTCCGACACAAGCCCATCGCAAACCCATCAATAGTACCATTTTTGCTACAAATGCATAAATCATAGTAACCCTCTAAGTAGGAGAAAAGATAAAAGGTAAAAGGAAACGCGTTAGTCGCTCGTCCGGCCCGCGCCACACAAACGAAACAAAACACGAGCGGTGAACTGTGGCACAGCTCACTTGACGGACGGACCCTCTCGTTGCTCGTGGGATGTCTAACCCATGAACGTTCCCACGAGCGATATACAGATGCCTTAGAATGGCACCTGGCTAGAAAAGGATATCGAGTGGTGAAGAGATGTTGAAAAATTTTAAGACAACCGATCGTGTGCTTTACAAAGGGGTAGTCATAATCAAATTGCAGTAGCTAAAAAGGAAAGGAAGGTAGACTATGAATGGGGAATTAGTTTTGACGATTTAATTTATGACGAAAAAAATTAAGTCAAGTAGGATTATAATAACATGGATTTAAATAAAAAAAATAACTGTTTATAGAAAAAAAAGTGTGAACTTGGGGAAGGAAGCGAATATGTATAGTTATGGATTGACTATTGTTTAAAATATAAAGTAATGCTTTCAAGTTTTAGCTTTACTGAAAAAATAATTTTATCTATTCTTTATTTGCATTATTTATTCCTGCACTTACGGTTAATTAAATATTTAATAAAAACAATGCTAAAATTCAAAATTAGTATTTTTAGTTGAAAATCTAAATAGATTGAGTATTTTTAGGTGAATACTAAAACTCCATTACTATTGTTTTTTTTATAAATTTTTCAACTAAAAATTAATATTTCATCGACCAGAATAACTAAATTTCCAAATTTAAAAATTGAGTTTTAAGAAAATGCTCAATGACCATTATTTTTGATAATTAGGTTGTTAATCGATCAAAATTCATAATAATAGATCCTTTTATATTTATATTATTATTAGGACTTTATAAACTTTCTTGTTTATCTGCTAATCTCCAAAATAAGTGAGTTAGGGCCGATTTCATAATAAAATTCAACTTAAATAAAGTTTGGACTATGATATTGACACTATTGTTCAAATAATGCCAGAATCAGTATAAGTTAATTATTATATATTTAAGTTAAAGGAGACTTTATTCTTCAGAAAGCACATACACAGAAAGATCCTTTTCTCAATTTTATCTTAATGATTTTCTTCCAATTTATACTTAATTTAACTCTGATATTATAAATGATATCGAAATATAAAGGAATTGTTTTTACAGGATGAGTCTAGTCCACACATTGAAAATAACTGTCAACAATAATCAAGCTGAAGAAGTGTTCGTTCAAAAGTTAACACAAAATTATGCACTTTCAGACGAGATTTGTTGTTGAAAATTTGAGTATAAAATGTTGAATTAGAAATCTTGACATTTTTTAAATTTTTTTGCAAGATTTAGGTTATAAGCCATTAGAGTCAAAGACAATTATGAGTTTTATAAAAAACACTTACGTTTGCATTCTATCATTGAAACAAAAACTGTCATCTATCAACATATTTAAAATCTCCAAACAATTATCTGCTGAAAACACTTTGTCTTATTTTGGCATGATATACGTACAGGGTATTTGATAAATAAGAGCACAAAGTTTTGTAAATTATAGAGAAACTCAACAGAAACAACTTATTTTAGCAATTCTTTTTATAACGTAACATTTTTTCACAAATTAAAGGATATTTACTGTTTGAGAGTCACTTATCACACCTATTTTATACGCAAAACAGCAACGATTTCAGTAGCATTTTTCTTAGATACGACATTTATATTAGCAGTTCCCTCAGAAACGTAAATTAGATGCCTTTGGTCTATTTAATGTGACTTTGATAGATCAGGTGAAAATTAATTAAAAATCCATGTTTATATTAAAATCAGAAATAAAAATGTCTTACAGATGACGTGGCATTTTTATAATTTCAGTCATTATTACAGTAATTCACAAAATTAAACAATTAGTTTTAGCAAAACCAAATCAGGCAGAAAAAAATGTTATGTTGCATACTATTTACCAAAAAATTTGTTCACTTATTCATCAAACACCTGCATAGTTTAAAAGTTATTATTATATCTGAAATAATATTCAGTTTCTGTTTTTTTCCAATAATTTAAAAAATGAGACTTGTATAGTGGAAATAAAAATAGTATGTTGTTTTTCGAATAATTCTTTCTTTAAAAATAAATAAACAGAAGATATTTGGAATGAATTTTCATAAAGTTTGATTCCAATAAGCGTTTAAAGTGTTTACATTTTTCAATTAGTGAATTTTTCAGTTTTCTACTATCATTTGTTTTGAAAAGTCATAAATTTTAATTGACGAGAATGATTTATGGAAAAATAACTATCGAGTGCATCTTAAAAAATGTATAGCATTATAGCTAAGTTGCTTCTTAATTTAGTTTATTTGCACACAATTATTTGCAAATCGGAGAAAAGTCACTTCATGTTTGTTTCTTAACAACTATTTGATTTGAGTTCCAAAATGATAAATTGGGAAATTTCTTTTTTAATAGATAAAGATAAGTGTTAAATTTTTTAGAATTTTTTTTGTTGTAACTTTTGTCTTGTTTCCCATCGTTGCATTGCTATGTAAATTTTAGTCCCCTTGAAAATTCCCTTGTAAATTCCCATGCATCACCCTTCCCCACTCATTCTCCCCTCCTTTTACGTTTCTCATAAAAGCGTCCACAGTCGTTCCATTCTTCATTTCTTTCGCATCCACTCTGTGTATCGTATCGTAGTACCATGGCACCAACCCCATACATGGTTCCCGGTGAGTACAGCGAAGAGCCAATTTCGCGTACTTACCAATATCGAAAAGTGATGAAACCAATGTTAGAACGTAAACGACGTGCTCGTATCAATCGTTGTTTGGATGAACTCAAAGAATTAATGGTGACAGCATTACAAAGCGAAGGCGAAAATGTGTCTAAATTAGAAAAAGCCGATATTTTGGAATTAACAGTGCGACATCTTCATAGTTTGAAACGACAACATCAATTAGCTCTGCCTCCGGAACACACCTATGCTGACAGATTTCGAGCGGGATTCACACAGTGCGCTAAAGAAGTTTCGCAGTTTTTGACAACTCCATCAGAGGCGGTTGATGTGACAGCAGGAAGGAAGCTTTTACAACATTTGGGGGCATGTGTACGACAACTGGAATGTGCACAAAATGCCGTCGCTAATGTGCAGTGTCATAGTGTTACGCCGCCAACGTCGCCGCAAATGCAAGCTAAAATGTGGCGGCCGTGGTGAAAAGTGTGCTTTTTAGTTCACAGTATATTTTGATTGTACATATTTATAGCTTTAATACTGTGATATTCATTGTTTGTTGTATATTTTTGTACCTGACTGACTATTTTTTAAAAATTAATTGTAAGATGCATTATTGAGTTGAATAAATTTTTATAAGCTACTTATTTCTTTTTTATTTTTTTATTATTATTCAAACTACAGCTGAAATCTCTAAACAAAGTCACAAGTTTTGTTTATAAGAATATGCTAAGGTTTTTCAGAAAAAAAAATTGGCGCCATCATTTCAATCCATTGAAAAATTGAAAGTAATGTTTCTTCTGACATCTAGGAAAATAATTCGATAACCATGTTTGTATGTTCTACCACTAGGTATCGTCAAACAACATGTGTATAGTTGGTTGCCTACTTATTAATATTAACCAAACTCCGCAGAGAAAACCGGCCTCCACCTATCTATAATCTAAAAAACTCTTCCATTTTTTTCAAAAAACATTTAGCCGCCATCTTAACTTCTATCTGCAATAGAGCAATAAATTAACTTGCAAAATCTCATCAAAAATAAAGATCTAACATACTTCAAAATTTTAGACTCTCGATTTTTCAATTTTCGGTTTCAAAGTTGCGTTTGGCCCATTGCAGTCATTAAATGATCTACAAATAATATAACAAGAAATATTTTAAAAGTATAAAACATTGAGAGAAATAATTTAATGTGAAATATATTATGAGAAACCACAGAACTAAAGTTGAAAATATTGAAAATTTAAAAAAAAACTTCAGAGATTTTATTCTTTGAATTTCTAATCTATTCTGGAATTTCACAATAAAAAATTACAAATTAGGTAGGTTTAAGCTCGTTTCAATTTTTTTTAGAAACATTCAATAAATTTACATACTTTTATTTTTTTGATATAATTTGAATCGTTATCCCAATTTATAATTATAATAATTATAAGACTGCACTTATCCTGAAGCTATCAAATCAAATATATCAAATCTTTTCTTGTAAGTAATAACGCTACAAACTTTTAAATTTTAGTCTCTCGAAAATATTTTGTTTATTTAAAAGCATTCAAAGTATATTACTCTTTATGTTCTATAATGCATTTAAGGTATCCTAGTTTACACAAAAATGTTAATCTCAAGATTGTAAATAATAATAAAAAAATGTAAAAATGAAATTTCAAGTAGATTTCTCAAACATCAAATTTTTGTGATATTCTACAATTTTCCTGTAATAAAGTTTTACACGTTTGCTATAACCTTCACCTACTTTCTATTATCTATTTATTTTGAAAAATGTTTTGATTAAACTAAGACTTTTTTCTAAATCAATATTAACTTAGTGAATTTCATTTGCATTTTGATAATACTATTTTCAATTTTACAGATTTTTTAGAATAATTTGCAATGAATCACACAGCAGAGTTTTACATATAAGTATCAACTCAAGAATAAACAGTCGTTTCTGAAAATAAAAAGTCCATAAATATGTTTATATATACAGTATACCATTAAAGTCGGCTCCATATAAGAAAATGTTTTATTATAAGGTTTAGTTAAAATTTGATGTAAGGATCAGTTTTTGCTTCAAATTAGATGGAAAATCACAACAACAATAAATAATAAAGCAGAGTTCGTTTGTAGGTAAATTTAACATTTCTTGCAGAGAATAGCTGGAAATGGCATTTGTAGGCTGAAACTGGGAAAACATGCTGTTTTACGCATGTGTGCAAAATTTGAAAAATCTAGCGTGATTTTGACATTTTAGACATTTTTGTTAGATAATTCCTTTTCTACAAATTCAAAACTAGTATAAATAAGTTTATTTTTGAAATATTTAACATTCAAAGCCTTTTCCATAATGAATATTCTTTTCTGACTTTAAAAAGTTTAAAAATTTAAATCTCGTCTTGGAAAAAATTGATGTGAGCGGTGCAAAGTTCTAATAATTTTAATGTTCTTTCGAAAAGATTGAATTTTTTGATATTTCTCTGTATAAGATTTATATAAGATTATAAAAAAACTGTTATCCAATAACATCTTAATTTCAAGACCATGTTTAAAAACAAATTTTTGTGAATATTCAGAAAAAGTCTGAAAGCAGAAATCTGTTTAAGTTAGTGTCATTTCTGAGAGTTTTCCTATAATCTTACATTAATTTGATATTGGAGAATGTCTTGCATTTAATTATTATTGGAAGAGCATTAAAGCTATTTGCACAGATTATGTTAAATTTTTGTGATCAAAATTAAAATTTTGAAAAAATTGAAGTAAAAAAAATTTAATATAGAAACAGCTTGTAACAATAAATATTTCAAAAATAAACCAATTTATATTAGTTTGGTAAACTTTGATATTGTGAGAAAAACATTATTTGCCAAAAATGTCTAAAATGTTAACTTCACGCTAGGTTCTTCAAATTTTTCATATGAATGCGTCATTGAAGATCATACTATTTTTATACTGTCAGTTAAAAAAGCTTACTCATAGCTTTTTAATTTTCTAAAACAGCTATAATCCGTTTGTATATTTAATATTAAAAATGCATTTTACTCATCAAATTGTTGTTGCAAAAAGGTAAGTATTTTGACGGATAAAATAAATATTTGCATCTCTTATCTTAATTTGTTTTTCTATAAATATCGCATTACGTCGAAATTAAAAAAAAAGTTAAAAAAAATCTCGGTAAATAAAATTGAAAAACAGACATTTTTTCAAATATGTTTTTGAAAAAATTTTTTGGCTCTTATTAATTAAGAAAATAAATATTTAGTTTAAAATTAAACCTTAAACAATCATCTCTAATACTTCCTTAAATAAAAAAAATTATCTTTTATCTTCAGTATTTGGTTTACAAATATTAGACAATAAGCGAAAGCAAGAAGAACAAATTAAATGATTTTTCGAGACTAAAACATGTTAAAATCACCAGCATTAATAGTAATAATTTTTGTTTTATGTACCAGTTCCATAGTTCCAAAAGAAACTAATTTTTTATTGCTTTACAAACAAAAAGGTAATTAAAACTATGTTGAATTTTCTAACGTTTATAATTTTTTTTTTAGGTAACTGTTACTTTGATACTCGAAATCCATCTTGTAATAAATGCTGCTACGATAAGAATTACGGCTACGTTATCTGCCGAAAATGTACTAACACTTTTAGTAAAATTTCAGAAAGACCAGTCGTTAGTAACACTGAAAAAACTGAAATTATCAAAGAAAAAGATAATACAGTTGAAACAACTGTAGATAACAAATATCTTACAGAGAAATATGAAAGTATTACCCCGCAAGAAGATCAGCTTCATGAATCCAATGAGTGGAGTACTCGATAATACTGAAAAAAACATTGCAACAACTCAATCTACTACAACAAGAACAGTTCATTTGATAAGATCCCGAAAAAAAATTGAAATGTCTACAATTTCAAACATTTCAGAAAATTAACAGTTACGGAAATAAGTAAACGAAAAAACGCCAAATGCAATCTCACAAATTCCTATAACATTATTTTATTTATTAATTGGTATTGTAAATATTAGAATCAACTACCTTGACAAATAAAGTAAACACTCACTCTTCTTATCTCGATTGTCATTTCCGCAAATATAAGGCCTCCTGCATTTTAGAAATAAAGGTGTGTAGTAGAAAATCGTAAACTTGTGTTAGAATTTTTTATATTTATCAATGCAATATGTTAGAGTTTGTGTTTGTATTTGCTGCTCTGACTAGTACAAAAGTAGTTTCAAGTTACGTGATAAATCCTTACGATGGTCATTATGTAAGACACTATGGACATCATCATTATTATCTTAACAATCCATCAATTTACTATCCTCAATTGTATTCAGGTTATTTGAATAGTCAAAATTGTGCATATTTGTATCGTTATTATTTTAACAATCAACTGATTAATTATCCTTGGATGTATAATCGATATAGAGGTAATTATAATAAAAATAAATTTTTTATTATCTTTTAATTTTAGGAAACTGCAATTTTAATCATCACTGCTGTTCATGTTATTCGTGCTGCTACAATCCATTTTATAGACATCGCTTTTGTAGATGGTGTCCTCGACTAAGTACAGGCACTACAACTAGTAAAACTACAGAAAGCTCAACAACTGCTACAAAAATCGAAAGTACTACTAAAAATTCTGAAGAAATTAGCACTGAAACTCAAAGTATTACGGAAGCTGGAACCACCGAAAGTTTTGAGACAAGTTCTGCGGAAGTTATAGAAGTTGAAACAACTGAAAGCTTTACATCGAATTCAATGGAAGTTATGCCAGAGGCTGGAATCAATGATGTTTTTAAAACTACAACTGAATTTAAAACTACTGAAAGTCCTACAACAAGTCCGATCCAAACTACCCCAAAAGTTGAAACTACTGAAAGTTCTACAACAAGTCCGATAGAGACTACCTCAGAAATTGAAACTACTGAAAGTTCTACCCCAAGTCTCATCGAAACTACCCCAAAAGTTCAAACTACTGAAAGTTCTACAACAAGTCCGATCCAAACTACTCCAAAAGTTGAAACTACTGAAAGTTCTACCCCAAGTCTCATCGAAACTACCCCAAAAGTTCAAACTACTGAAAGTTCTACAACAAGTCCGATCCAAACTACTCCAAAAGTTGAAACTACTGAAAGTTCTACCCCAAGTCTCATCGAAACTACCCCAAAAGTTCAAACTACTGAAAGTTCTACAACAAGTCCGATAGAGACTACCTCAGAAGTTGAAACTACTGAAAGTTCTACAACAAGTCCGATCCAAACTACCCCAGAAGTTCAAACTACTGAAAGTTCTACCACAAGTCCGATCGAAACTAACTCAGAAGTTGACACTAAAGCAGACGCAACTATCTTAATTGACGAGAATACGACAGTCAGAATAACCTCTAGTACTACTCCAAGTTCAACGACAATAATAACAGATGATGAAGACGGCATTGAAAGTGGAAGCGGAAGTGACGATAATTAAAATATAATAATTTAAGATTTTTTCATTTTTTTAAGTATTTATCTGCTTTAAATTTTATAATTATAGTCCAGAAACATACTGGTAATGTTTGAATTCCATAAACAGCAGGCTAGATCAGATGCTGAATTGGATCAAATTGAATAATCAAAAAAGTAAAAAGGAGACTCAATTAAGTTTTTTATTATCTATTTCTTTCAATGAGATTTGTAAAATGAGAGATCTTAAATGAGGAAATTTTCGTTTATTCTCCACCAAAAATTTTCGAGAAATAACATTTCTAATTACTTCCAGTTTACATTCTAATGGCAGTTAATCGAAGAACTATTCAAAAATCTAAAAGTTTATTAATCTCAAACGTCAAAACTTATGCACTTGATATGAAATGAAAATCTTTTTGTGGAAAAATGACTGATAACTGTGCCATAATTTTCATTCAAAATTTATTGCCAACATTTCTTTAAAAGGTAAGAAAAAACCGCGATTTACCTAGATTGCTCATTTCTATTTTTGATCATTTGACTCATATTTAGTATCATTATTTATATAGACTCTTATCAATTATTTAAACGATAAAAGACTGCTGGTTATATTTTAGTAAATTTTGATTAATCAAGATGTATTTCTTATCCTTGTTACTGCTATTTTCTGCAATTGCTCTAATTAGAAGTAATAAAAACTTCAAAACAGAAGTTGATCAAGAAAACAATTCCTCTAGATTACCTATTTCTTTTGAAGAATACAGTGGTAGTGGTGATTTTGATTCCAAAAATGGTAGTGGCGAAAGAAAAATAAATGAAAGTGAAAATGATGATGAAGATTTCAGAACAACTTTTACAACACCTAGAACTACACAAGAGCTTGCTACAACTACAAGTCCGACAGAACAACCATCGTCTACAAGTACTATTGACATAAATACTATAATTATTGATGATCAGAAAAATAACAACGATGGAATCGTTTTTGAAGATACTACTAATTCCCAATCTGTACCTCATGAAAATAATGATACAAATAATAATAAAGAAAACAGAAATGATTTTGATGAAGAACTGGTCGAAGAACACATGTTTTTCTATCTTTTCAGGATCAAAAAGAAAGTGTATTTTAGAAAAGAAAAACCATACGATATTCCCGCTGTCTTAAAAGAACAATCAGTAAATGATGACAATATAAAACCAGAGGAATATTCTGTAAATCAGACTAAAAAAGTTGAAAATTTTGACGAATATGTGCAAAAAAATTCAAATTTATTTTACAGTGTTTTTTCACGTGGAATTCATAAAATACCTTAAATTTTTATGAACGGAAGTGATTTTAAATAAAAACGTCTGTTGCTTTATCTAATCTTAACAAAAATCAACAAAAAATTTGCCTCTGCTGTCAATATGTGAATTGATGTATGTCTTCAGTGACACATTTCTTTCTAAAATAAACTTATCAAAATGTTAAAATTTTTCCTATTTTTTTGCTTTGCTATGTTTTGCATTGATACTCGACATATTAAAATAATTAAATTAAAGAAAATGAAAAATGTACATATTGATTTAAAAAACCCAGATGCACAATTTGATCCTCGACTTGACAACTGTAAGTACAAAAAAAAATATATGCAATTTTGAAAACTTTATTCTAGATGCACCTCTAAAAGAAAATCGTATGAATGATCCACAGTGCAGATGTGGTACTGTTTTTAGATGTTGGTGTAATCCATGTAAAGAGATTGATTTTTCTACTACTAAAAAATATGAATTCAGCAGTCCAGAAACGACTAGTGTTATCACATCAGAAGATACAGAACTAACAAGTACTACAGTCATTCCAAGCTCTTCTGTTTCAGAAACAGAAGAGTCAGAATCAACAACTTTAACCATGCCAGTTTTTTCAACAATTTCAACCGAGGTAGTTCCAAATGAGAGTGAAATTTCGAGTCTAGAACCGTCAACGTCCATAAATACAGTTTCGGAAGAAAGTGAGCTTGTTGTAACTCAATCTACTGTGACAGTACCAACAACTACCGAAACAACATTGACCACTACAGAAGTAGCTGAAAAATCAACTTTATCTACTATAGTTTCATCAGAAACAACTGAAGATTCAACTTCGACAATCATTCCCATAGTAACAGTTCCATATGAAAATGAAATTGTTAAAATTCTAACAACTCAATCTGATACGACAAATGCGAAAGTACCATCTACCATAGAAACAACAGATAAAAGTGAAGCTTCCGAAATTTCAACAACAAATGAAACATCTACAGACAGTAGTACCACCGACATCAGATTTACAACTTTTTCGACCACACCTCTTCAGGTAGCTACTATTCCTATGCTATTGCCTGAAACTGAAGGAAGTGGTGATGACAAAGATGAAAGTGAAGATAGCGGTGAAGGAAGCGGAAGTGACAAAATAATAGAAACCCCAAACAGAATAAATAGAGATAGTGATAAAAATAGCGATTTTAGTTTTATTGATTATGAAGAAGAAAAGGAACATAAAAATATTTTAGATGATGGAGACTATGATAATAGTGGGTCTGGTAGCGGCTATATTGCTTCATCGCAACCAACTGAAGAATGGACTTCAAGTGGTAATGGTGATGATAAAATGTTTGTTTATAGTACACCAATGCACGAAGAGCAAAAGTCTGAAATTATCAAAGACAAAGTTCTTGGAATAATTCCCCCAAAACTAACAGAATTGAATAAGAAAGAATCAGACGAAGACTATTATCTCATTGTTGATGGTTTTGAAGATTATTTCTACGATTATACGACGCCGAGCTAAGGCACTTGGTAAATTCACACAGTTTATCTTATCTCGCAAAAAAAATTCGGCAAATGACTATTCAAAGAAAATGTAAATATATGTATTGATCTTTCACTTATAATCTTAGTTTCTTCTATAGAATCATTTAAATTTTTTCAAATTTATATTCAATACAGTTCTATTAAAATGCTTAACAAAATTTTGTTGTTTTTGTTTTTCTGTGCTAGTGCTAGTTCATATACTTACTATTACTACAACGGAAAACTTTATCCTAATACAAAAGTTTCACTTTTTGTTAAAGAACCACCACCTGATTTTGATCCTTTTTCTGTAGAAAATGAAACAGGTAAATTATTAAATTTCTAAAAATTGATTCAATTTATAATATTTAAGACAAAAAATTTACTGAAAGTACTAAAGAAACGGAAACTACAACACCATCAACTGAAAGTACTTTAACATATAATGAAGAAACTGAATTTCTAACAAGGACGATAACATCAAGACCAACAGAGAAAAGCACAAATTCGTGCTTTGGTTGTAAGGAAAACTGTATAATAACGCAGTATAGATGTTCGTTGGATAATGACTGCCCGCCATGTTATAAATGCCAAAATAGTAGATATTCAATTTACAAAATTTGTATCTATGTTGATTACAAAGAGTCAGAAGAAGAAGTATTTGGTAATGATAAAAGTATTTCAGCGATAACTGATATAGAAAGTACTAAAAGTATAAAACGAGAAAATCAAAAAAGTGGTACTACTTTGAAAAGTAGTGAATTTTCGACGACTTTAAAAGGCAATAAATTTTAATGTTGTATTTAAAATATAATTTTTATGATTTTAGATACTTCTGATTCTGTTAGTGAAAGTACTCTTATTGCTGGTACTACTTACTCTTCAGGTATTACATTTCATTTTGACTTATTAAATTGAAATAAAACATAATCAAAATTTTATTTTCACTAATTCAGACCTTATCTATTCTACGAGAAAGAAGATAACAACATCACTTGGCACTAGTACAATAACAAGTAAAAGTACTCAAATTCAAAAAAATACACAATTTTCAGGTACAACATTTAAAACCTAAAAATAATCAGTACAAAATAATGAAGTAAATATTGAAAAGCACTAATTTCAGGTTCCACCCAGCTTGAAAAAATAAGAAATAGTACTACATTATTTAGTTCTGGTACTACTGAGAATGAAATTTCATTCACGGAAACTCCAATAGGCAAGTAACTTTTATAAAAAAATATTTCATAATGAATATGATTTTTTTATAATTACAGATCTTTCTGATTTTGAACGCATTGATACACTGACTGATATCACATCAAGTTCAGACAAAATCGAAAATTTAACAACTTCTACAATATCATTCACAGGTATAAAATTTATCTTATATTTTTGAAACCATCAACTATAAATATTTTTCTACAAAAGAATCTGCTGATACCATTAGTGTTGAAAACGATATAAGTACTATCAAAGTCAAAAAAACAACACCTTTTGAAACTTTCCCGAAAAGTGTCGATAAAATAATTACATTTTTAGAAGAAGCAAATAAAAATGACACCACAATAATTTCTGAAAAAACTACAATAAGTTTCCAAAAAAAATCTGATTCTACAGTCTCAGAAACAATTGCTACAAAACCAAATATAGACGAAGAAGACAGATCTAGAAGCATTATCAATGCCTTAGCTGATCGAATCGGTCTGATTCTTGCTATTTTTACAACTCAGTTCAAAACAAAAGTTTTGATTGAATCAAAAGCAAGTACATCAGTTTCTGAGTTTATGAACAAAACTTCAGAATCTACTACAGAATTTTTTAAAATTTCCGAAAATACTGAATCAGCAATTACATATCCAATAACTTCTGGTAAACTGTTAAAATTAATTTTTCTTTTCTTATTCTAATTTTATTTTCCTAGATGATACTAGTTCCAAAGAAGCTAGATCGACAATTAACTGGTTTTCAACTTTTGGTAAAAAATATCTATTTATGTAAATCATTTACTTTTTTTGATTTTATTTAAGTTGATTCCATTGATGAATATGGCAGTGGAATTGGTACTGATGATGATGGTAATCTTAAGAAGTTCCTTTTTTAAATTACAAATAAAAATGTTATTTTTAAGACGAAGAAAGTGGTATTGATAGGGTTACCGATAGCAACACCATTTCCAACATGCAGTCTACTACGAAAATAAGCAAAACTTCTGAAGACAAAAAGACGACAGAGATGAATGAATTCACAGAAAGTGAAAGTGGCAGCGGCTTTGATATTGATGACGATGACGATGATGATAACAGCAAAACTTCAGATTTTTCTGATCAAAAAAAGACAACAGTATTCCATTCAAATACTTTTGGTAATATTGAATAATACTTTATTTTGAATTATAATATTAATTTCAAGATAATGGAGTTACTGACAGCAGCAAAACTCCTAGCATGTTGTCTGCAACGGAAATTAGTAAAACTTCTGCAAAACATTCTGAAGAAACGAAAACGGCAGTGATGAATTTTTCAGAGAGTGAAATAGGCAGCGGTTTTGACGATGATGATGATGAGGATAACAGCAACACTGATTCCATCAAAGAAAAAAGGACAACAGTGAAACTTTCTAAAACTTCTGGTAATTTCAAATGCTTATCTTCATTGCATTTAAGAAAATTATTTTAAGACGACATTGGAAATGGTAATGATATAACTTCAAGTATGTTGTCTACGACGAAGTTTAATAGAACCGAAGAAAAAAAGACGACATTTATGAATGGATTATCAGACAGTGTAATATATATTGATGACAATAGCAAATCTCTAGATTTATTAGATCAAGAAAAGACAACAGTAATGCTTTCTACTACTTTTGGTAATATTGAAATATATTATCATTTAGATTATAATAAAATTTTTAAGACGATGAGAGTGAAAATGGCAGTAGAACTAGACATGATATTGATAACACTACTGACAGCAGTGAGGTTTTAAAATTGTCCACAACGGAAATTAGTAAAACTTCTGAAGAAAAAAAGACGTCTGTAATGAATGAGTTTGCAAAAGGGAAAAGTAGTAATGGAATTGATATTGATGATGACGTTAACGTCAAATCTTCGGATTCTTTAGAAGAAAAGAGAACAACAATGATGCTTTCTACAATATTTAGTCAGTAATTATAATTGTTTTTCTTCAAATTAAAATGAAAAATTTTATTTTTAAGACAAAGAGAGTGACATTGGTAGTGGTATTAATATTGATAAGGATACCGATAAAAGCAAAACTTCTTACATATTTTCTACGACAGAATTTAGGAAAACTTCTACAAAACTGCCTGGAGAAAAAAAGACGACAATGAATGAATTAATAGACGGTGAAAGTGGTAGCGGAATTGATACTGATGATGATGATGATGAAAAGGATGAAAATTCGGATATTTTTAAGCAAAAAACGACAACAGAAAGGCACGCTTCTATTTTTGGTAACATTAAGTAATATTATTATTAATCCAGATTATAATATTATTTTTAAGATAAGGAGAGTGGAATTGATATTCATACAGTCACTGTTACCAACATAGAAAAGACTTCAAATACATTATCTACGACGGAATTTGCTAGAATTTTGTCGAAAGACGACGAAGAGAAAAAGACAACTTTGATGAATCAACTTACAGCAACCGGCAACGAAACTGATGATGATGATAATGATGATTATAGTAAAACTATATTGAGAAAAAATACGTTTTGGAATTAATACTTTTTTTTAGACAGCGAAAGTAAAAGCACTGATACTGATGGAATTACAAACAACGACATAACTTCAAGTATCTTTTTCACAACGAACTTTAGTGAAATTTCCGCGAAATTGTCTGAAGAAACAAAGACAACAATGATCACATCCCCATCATCCAGTAAAACATTCCATAAACTTGTTTGTTCTTAATCATCTGATTATTATTTTTTTTAGATATGTTTGAAGAGGGTGAAAGTGGCAGCGGATTAGATAATGACGCTGATGGGAGCAAAACTTTTGACGAAAGTGTAGTGTTATCCACAACTTCTGGTAAAAAATATTCAACACTTATTTTTATTTTTCAATTAATATTTTTTAAGACGATGAAAGTGGAAGTGGATTTGATGATAAAAAAGACATTGGGTCAATTGCTATGAACCAACCTCAAGAATTTAAAACATCCAAATCAGACTTTCTTTTCGCCGCTTAATATTTTTTCTTATTATTTATTCAACCATTATTTTACAAGTCTATTAACAAAAGAACAATTAAAATTATACAGTTGGCATGAAGAAGTAAAGCCATCTTTGTTGCAAGTACAGACGTTACAGCCTACAGTCCATGATGTAGCGTTCCCACATCCTAAAAAAATAAAAATTTTCACTTTCTAATACCTATACAAAACAAACACCATTGATAAGAAAGATTATCACTCTAACCTTGGCTCATATATCACTTTTAGAAAGAATGTTAAACGTATTGATAAATAAAATTGGAACATTTTTTCTACTTTATATTTTTGAATTTTTCAACTCACCCTCTTCTTCAAAAGCAACAACAATCATAAAAAAAATCACAATCAAACATAAAAATTTTATTAAAATGAAACGCAAAGTATCCATATTTCTAATTGATTCTTAGTCAACGACACAACGACCTAGTATAAAGTAAACGTAAAGAAATACAACACCAACTAATAAAAATTTCTATGAACGTACGGCCCTGAAATGATCAGCAATGCAATAAATTTGCAACAGTATCTTTTAAACAAAAACGATAATAAGCAAAAAGTAATTTGTGACTATGAGTTTGTTAAAACTAAATGAGTCACTTTTTTTTTTCTATAATTTGGTTTATACCTTATAGGCAAGCTTTCAAAGTACAAGCTGCATTGGTTCCATCTTGATTGCACACGCACGTGTTGCAGCCTTTCTTATAAGTACTCCCAGGAGTACAGACTGGAGCTATAATCAGAATTAATAAATATTAAACACTCTGTACATATTTTTTTACCTCTTTTGTGACGTGGAGAGCAAAAACGGCGAGAACAAGCCCAAAGACCGTTCACACATCGACAACTATTACAATCTATTTTTTTGTTTTCTCCATCTTTGCATTTTTCTAAAAAAAATTTAGAATAATAAAAAAATCTAATGATTATTATTTCAAATACCCTCTTCGCTCAAGACGCTAATAATGAGCACACTGAAGATAACACAGCTCAAAATAATGGTCTTCATTTTTGATTATTCAATCTCAGACTGATTCGCGCTAAGACTTTACACTGTTTTATATTCTCCAACTCTTCTTCATTTCTCATAATATTTCAAGTGTTTGCAGAATTGAATTATCAGTCAATATTGATTTTGAACGCAATTAAAAATTCACGTGACGTCAGATGGATTTTATATTAAATTATTATTATTTATTCAAATCGGAATAGATTGTGTAAGAGATATATAGTGTGAAGGTTAAATTATAACACTTAAAGAGAAGAAATGGGGAATTTTCCCATGTAATTATTATATTTAAAAAAACATATTTGTTAGTATTTATTTTTCCAATTCTTGGATGTTATTGTAAATGTAAATAACCAGTTAATAGATCCGTTTTTAGGGGATTTACAATGTTGATGTCGTTCAAGTCAATTTAATGCAGTAATGACAGTGTTAATTGCAATAACTGCGTAGGAGAAAAAATGAATGTTGAGAAATAAATGATCTTGACCGTTGTTTCGACTTGACTTTATTTAGTAAAAGACATTTGTATCTAATTAAGGAAATTGATTGATTACTTTCTTTTTGTTAAATGTTTAATCATTTAGTTTTTATTAGCTATAAATTTCCCAAAACTCATTTTAATTTAGTATTTTTTTGACATACTATTTTTGAAATTCCCAATCTGAACCATTATTATACAGTCAAAACGAAAATCTCTCAATAACGGACGGATTCATTCAAACAATTTTCATTTTCTGAAAACTATTTTATGTGCTTTTACTAAAAAAAGTTTTGTATCAACTTGATATAGTGAAAAAAATAAAAATAATCAATGAGGAATTATGCATTGATTTTGGTTGGTAGAAACGTATACTAATTTATATTATAATTCTTTGCGTCTTTCGAGATTCGGAATGTCCTGGGGTTTTGCCTCGTTTGGTGAAAAACTAATTTGTCACAAAAGTTTAGTTTAGAAATATAATGTATGCCTTGGAAACTTGGAAAACACCTGTTTTCCTGTAGAATAAAGTTCCTTTGGTGTAACAGATATGACAAAAAGTTATTAAGAAAAGTTGTTTGGAATTAACATCTAGACCCACATATCAAATTTCAATAATTGGGTAACTTAATAACTTTTTCTTTTGTATGCCACATAAAAAGCATTTCACTCCATAGAAAAATGAGTCTTTCTCAAATTTTCAAGACATATTTGACTTTTCAAAACTAAAATTATGTTACAAATTAGTCTTTAACCAAGCAGGGTTGGATTACAAAAAATTAAATTTCAAAACAATAATTTGATATCGGGGACGACTCTATATAGATTTGAATTAATTTTTTGTCTTATTTAAACAATAGAGTTTGCTAATAATTATTTAAATTTAGATCATTCATAGTACTTACCTATCCAAAAAAATAAAAAATAATAAAATCTGAAATTCTAGTTATCTACAGTTTTAATAAGTTTTTACATATACCTAAATGTGTAATATTTGAATTTTCTATTTGCTATAATTTATGAATTACTGAATCTAAAAAAATGAGATTTAGATAATAACATTACTTTAATAAGAAATTATAAAATAGCTTCATGTATCTACATTACTAAAAATTTAAGAAAAAAAATTCAAATGAAAACATGCCGAGCTGAATTACTACTTTTACTCTTAACAATTCAACTCATATTTCTTTTCAAATCAGATTCACTGTTTTTTTTACAAAATGAACCAACCACAATAAATATTGCTATAATCTTCAATAAAAAAATACATTTTCGAAAATCTAGTTTACTTTTCACATTTTTTATGGCAGTTTTATTTCTACCAAAAATTATTGAATAACCAAATCGCTGAATGTTGTTTTATTGAAATAATATTTTAATGTAAAATTCAAAACTATTTTTATTTCCTACTCAACATGATATGCATTTGAAAAAACTGACCAAAAACCACAAACCGCTATCACTTCCTAATGATAAATCATGAATCCAAAAACCTAAGCGTTTAAAAAACATATCCATTTTGAAATAAAGTCTCTCCATATTAACATATCGAAAATTTGCAATGTACCGATTTTTTGTCATTGTTGTATTCTTGATAATCTACGCAGAATGTGAAAAGGATTATACTAGTTACAGTGATAAAAATAAAAGAATTCATCTTTCAAATTTTGGTAAAATTGATCCAGATTACATTTTCTTCAACGATTTATTTAAAAATATAAAAGAAAGTGATACTTGGAGTGATGATGAAGATTTGGAAGTTTTGGAACATGGAAGTGGTGAAAAAGAGTGGAGTGAAAGTGACAAATATCAAAATGTTGATGATTCTTCAGAAAACAAACTTCTACATAAAAACAAATATAATTCAGTAGACGAAAAAGCCAAAAATATTATTGAATTATATTAAACTCATGTATTTTATAAAATTTGAAATAAAATAATTTTTTTTATCAATTAATTTAATTTTTATGTTTCAATTAAATAACAAAATACATTTGAGGTCTTACATCTAATTATTTCTATTTCACTGAATGACAGTACAGTTTTTCAAAGTACAAATTGCATTTTTTCCATCTTGAGTGCACGTGCAAGTGTTACAGTCCTTCTTAAACGTCTGACCAGGAATACAAGAAAAATCATCTACAATTTAATAAAAAAAAACTCAAAAATAAATCAAAATTTAATTTTTTGCTTAAACATTAAGAATGTGTTAAATTTGTACCACCACTATCTAAACTTTCAGTTGTAAAGTTAACAGTTGTAACTTCTACTAAGGTTGTGGTTTCAGTATTTACAACAGTAGTAACAGTTACATTTTCTGTTTCAGTATTCCCTTTGACTGAACCATTAGTTGGTGTTGGTTCAGTAAAAGGACACAGATTTTCCGTACAAAGATATCCCGTTTTATCGATGTTACAATAACAAGTGTTGCAGTCGATTTTGAAGTAATCATTAGGGGCACATGGGGTGTTTTTTAAGTCGGCTGTTATGGGCACACCTAATAAAAAACACTTGTAAAAATCATAATTAAATTATAATACTAAGTATTTGTATTTTTACAAGTGTTTTTTACAAATACTTAGTAAATTAAATTTACCTCTTCTCAGACGGCAAACACGCTCAGTACAATGCCATTTCCCGTTAAGACACTGACAAGTATTGCAATCCATACGTTTATGCTGACCAGAAATGCATTGTTCTGAAAAAAAAATATATTAATCTAGTCAGTAAATGTTACTTTATATTCAAATCAAGTTGGTAAACGTCAAATCAACGGCACAGGTTACTAGACTTACGTCTTGGTGAGCAAATCTTGACAGTGCATTCCCATTTGCCATTTTGGCAAATACAGTTATTGCAGTCAATTCGTTTCGTTTGATTTTTGCTGCATTCGACTGAAAATTATAGAAAATACCTACAATTATTTATTTAAGATTTTGAATCAATGACTCCCTTTGTTGGGGTCGACTAAAGCTCGATAACCTTTTATCAAAGATGTAGAACACTAATACATAAAAAACTGAATATTTCTGAAATTCGTAGAAATATTTTTATTTAATGTTATTCAGTTGGATTAAGTAGATAAAACATTAAAAAGGGAAAAATACTAATAATACAAATTTTATTTACCTTTTGCACGAATAATCTCGGCGGCAATTAGAGCAACTGTGCCAAATAATAACACAAATGTGAAAAGAATTTTCATTTTGGTACAAATATTGTATTTGGGTGTTTGATGCTGCTTCTCTAACTAATTCTCGAAAACTGATAACAGAATAAAACTGCGACCTTTATATCAATGTCTGTATGGGTATAGGTCGTAACCTACTACAGTACTAAAATTCAGAAGAATAAAGCTATTTTTAGAATAACTTCTTTTTTTTCATTAGAAAAAAAAAAAGATAATAGTATTCAAATCTTTATTAATAAAAATCAATTAAATCTGACAGCGCTAGGATCAAACGGTCCACTAAACGGAGAGCCTTCAGCATTCCACGATTTTTCTAAAATTTTGTGCATAGCCAATTCATCTGATGTTGGTAATCCCAATCTCTTCCTCTCTTGATTCCATTGTAATTCCTCAATCTTAGCTTGCGCTTCTTCTGGCAGTTCTTCAAAAGGCCGACTACAGTCCAATGTATTAATATCTAATTTCGGCTCACTTTTCACTAAACAATTCCACCAAATCTCTTTACATTTATCTAAATGAATATCAAGTTTGGATTTTTCTATCGACCAAATCGCTTCATTATGTTTACATTTTTCGCATAAATCGCCTTCAAGAAGAACTTCACCACTTTTTAACTTCACACAAATCTGATCCGGAGTAATTTTTATTGTCAAATCTTTAGCTGTTATATTTTCAGGGACTTTAACAATAATATCGATTTCAAGAAGAGTTTGAGACCAGCTGTAATTATCAAAAGTAGCACCATTATACGATTCTGATGATGTGAATTTAACATTTGTAGGTTTCGACGAGACAGTCAAAGGTTGAACTGGTTTTGAAGATTCAGGAGGTTTTTCAGGAGGCACTTTCTCTGAAGGTTTCCATTGATAGAAAATTTGTTTAACGGTTTGTTCCGCTAATCCTGGAGGAAGACCCACAGGACTTTTTGGATCAGTAGCAATGTGATAAAAGTCAGTTCTAAAAAACAAAGTTATATTTTGAGAAAAAAATACAAAAATTCTCACCTTCTGTTCAAGAATCCAAAAATGTGGTTTAAGAAAATTGGCAATGTTTTGCATTCTTTTAACATGGAAAAAAGTAAATCGTCGTGTTCTGTCGAATCTACCATTTTTTAATTTATTTCTAATGGTTTTGTTGAAAAAATATAAAAATTTGTAAAACAACTTGGAGTTTTTGTTTACACTTGTCAAAAATGCAAATGAACTACTTTCTGGAAGCTGTCAACTGCAATGGAACTACAATTGAATACATCTACTAAAATAATTTTTTCAATATTAATAAATTATCATAACATAAAATATAATTATACTCTGTTAATAATTTAATAAATGTTTGTTCAAAATAAAACTCATAACAATGCAAATTTAGCTATTTACATTGTTGTATTTTTAGTTGCCTATCTATTTTTCAATATAACAACGAATTGTTAAATGTTCTGATCAGAAAAGATACTTTATGAAAATGTGTTTTGCTGTGCAGATAAATTTTCCAATTTCTTTAAAAGAACATGCTACCTTTTACAGAACTCTACCTTATCGGTGTATCAGAGGGTAAGTTAAAAATTGATTCTAAATTTATAATTTATTTATTATTAATCTATAAATGCATGAGAAATTTATTTCTACACAAACCCTTAATTAATTCCTGCCATTTGCTTACAGCTAATAACTAAGTAAAAAATTACAATATTGCTTCAGTTCTTGTAAAGTACTAACTAGCGTTGCAATCACAGAAAAATCACAAAGTTAGCTTAATAACAACAACAACAATAACTAAATTGAGATTTGTGCGTGAAATTCCTAAACAATACTAAAAAAAATAACAACATAACAAAAAAAAATTATAATTTATTATTCAACATTATAAAGTTTAACAAGAGAAATTTAACAAGTGGCTCCTGCTTTTTTAAGAGCTTGTTTAAACGCTTCAAGCGCTGATTTGAGCGACAATTTCAGTCCTTTACTTACCGGAAGCAATGGAAATTCTGGTTTGGGTCCATTTCCTTCACAATATCCTAATATTCTTTGACACATTTTTTCTCCATTTTCTCTAAAATGTGCTAAAATCTCTTCTTTGAACACTTCTGGTGCCGCATTTAACATCTCCGTCGATGATTGTATCAATTTCAAAATAACATATTCGTTGTAAGTTCGTGAATTTTCGTATCCTTGTTGCGTATGCGTTTGTTTTTCATAACCTGCTTCATTATAATATGGTTCAGCGACTAGAATTAATCCTTGAATTGACACAATCAATTGAAGAAGAGTACTATTCGGCCCCCACACTTCGCTCCCTCGTCCAACCCAAGTTCCCAACAACGAAACACACACTTTTCCCTCAACATACAAATTCGGATTCAACGGTTCATTGATATAACTAATGTAATAAACCGACGGTGGACTTTTCGGGTAATCCCCGCTCAATTGTACATCAAATAAAAACAACCCATCTTCATATGGAGTTTTTGCTGGACCTTTAATCATCACTGACAGAAGTTCCATTCGATCATCATAAGTTTGGACCCAAACACCTGGAGGTAGCGAATCTTTCAATAATTTGTACTCTTTTTGTAAAACACTAATGAATTTTTGCATATCTTTTGGCTCGAAACGACTTGAATAATATCGATGAGTTTCAGGCGCTTCTTCAACAATATTAAATGATTCGCTTTTTGGACGAATTTCAACTGGTTTTGAAGGAGTAACTTCAGGCGTAAGAAGTGCATTATGTAAAGCGGCACTACTTGTTGACGGTTTCAACTTTTCGGATTCGGTTGCGTTAGTTAGGACGGTTAAGGCTTGACGACCGCCAATACGACTTATTATTTCGGCGTAAACAAGATCTAAGCGAATTTTTAACATTGCAAGAAGTTCAATACAGAGGTTTTCGTGAGATTTTTCCAACGGCTCAGAGGTGTCGGGAGTCGGAGGACCTGGAAAAATTTAAGTGCTTTAAATTGAAGTGAAGAACAGATAAAAATATGCGGTTTGTTTCTAATTTACAATAAGTCAAATTAACGTAAACAAATTTGGCTGAATTGATGGTCTGCCAAAGAACCTTTTTTTATGACAAATCAGGTAAATCGAGAATCTATAAAAAAGCAGTTAAAGCACCGAATTAGAAGAGTCTGTAAACCTACTCTAACTTACATGATTCTCCACTCAGCTCTTTATTGCTTTCAATCTGAGCATTGACTTTACTTTCCAACTTCATCATAGTTTGTATATATTCCTTTTCAGCATTTTTCAATTTGTTCACATGCGGTGACAGAGTTTCCTTTGAGAATAATCTTCCTCTCAATTCAATGCCCATAGCTTTAGCTTTTTTCTTTGTTTCCATCAATAAAGCCTAAAATTATCCAATAGAAACCTCTGTAAAAATTACAAAAAATAATTACCTGAAAATGTTTACTCTCTAAACTGAAAAACCCAGTTCCTAAATACTTATCTAAATAAGAAGAATTATCATAAACGCAAAGTAAGTCTTTGAGGAACTACAATAAAAATTATAAACAATTAAATCGAATGAAAATCATAGAACATACAAGAAAACTTCCAATACTGTGTTGTCTGAAAGCTTCCCTTAAATAATTGATACGATTTCGTATAAAATCGACTTTAGTTGCCATACTTTGTAGATTAATTTCATCAGTAACGTCACCATCGTACGATTCAACACTTTCTGTTTCCCAAGAATAAGCGTCTTCACTTAAATCATCATCACTGTCATAACCATCCGGAAAATCGAAATCTTCACTTTCCGGAATCAGTTCAATAGTATGCGGCCAACAGTTTTCTTTTTTACCACCTAACCATTGCACTATTACGTAACCCTTAAAAAATAAAATCAATATAAATTTCTAAAACCCAAAAATTTTTACTTCAGGACAACTATCAATAACTTTTCCTATTTTATCTTCAATTGTTGGCTTCGTTTTAACTATACTGCCGGGACGGAATACATATTTATGATGTTTTTTGAGATCATAGACACTTAATTCTTCAATTAAGAGTTCTTTCGGTTTTTCGCTGTTTTCCGAATGACTAAACCATTTAATCTAAATTCAATAAAATTTAAACAATTGGTTCTTAAAGCTATGAAAATCTTACTTCAGCAGTTCTTTCTACAAAGTTAACTTTTTGCACAACTCCAAATTTATCCGAGCCACCGTTCGCAGTTGGTACAACCCACTCTCCGGGAAAAAACTCATGATCATCTAATGACACCGAATAGTATAATTCCGTCGTTGGAATATCTTTTTCTTCAGTTCCGTCTTGCCAAACTACTGTTGCTTTAGAATCAGTACACAGTACCTGAAGTTTCTAACAAATATCACCACATAAAACATTTTTTTACAAACTCACCTCTACCGCTACCACAGACAATGCGAATTTATTTGATTTCGGAGGACAATGTTTTTTCCTTGGTTTTATTTTCGCCATTCGATACGACCCAATTTCATCACCTTCTTCTTCTTCTTCATCTTCTTCCGTACACCAATCGTCTTCAATATCAGCCGGTTCAGCACAGGCATTTGTTTTTTCAACATTTTCATCAGTTTTAGTTGGGAGATGTTGAAGAGATTTTTTCTTTATCCATTCGCGTTTTTTTAACAAAATGTCACTAGGCTTAAGTTTTAATAAATGACGATCGCAGATGACTAGGTGGTCGGAAAAAGGCAAGACTTTGAGTCTAAAATATAAATAAATAAAAGAAAATATATATATACAGTCGCACATTAACAAACCTTTTGATTTCGTCTTCTTTCAATTCGCCGTACTCAGTGTGACCGTTGGAATTGTACCACCAGACTTCTACTAAACAGATTTCTATACTTTGGATGGTGAATGTTTGTCCGATTTCCATTTTTCGCTTCATTGCTTTGGATTTTTTTATCCATTTGGGGTCTTTTAAGTGCATTGGGGTGCAAATCTAAAAATAATTGATTTTATAACTCAAATATTCTATTAGAATTACAGCACACTGCTTTATCGACAGAACAAAAATCAAATTTAATTAGGAAAAACACAAAAATTGTAATTTTTCTAATCACCACAGTCTGTCCTGGATATCCTGGGCCCAAATAGACTCCATTGATGGTGTAATTCCAGTAATCCCTAATTCCATAGTTAATACTACTCCTGACTTCCACAATCGATCCGCATTTCGACTGCATCCTAATCATTTGATCAATTCCCTTAAATAATAAAAAATAGTGAATCCATATACAGCTGTTATAACCCCTCACTTGTATCCTTCCAAATTTGTCTCCCAGCGCCACCGCATCCCCCACATCAAAAGGTTTAATAAAACACAGCCTACTATCTGGAACATGTTCTATAACTTTATCGCTTTCAACCACTTGCACAGTAGCCATCTGCTTAGTTTTTTTACAATAGCCCCTTTGAGTTTCATGCCCTTCTTCCAGCCGCCGTACTATATCTCCTGGTATAATACTACGACTCATTAAATGCACTTTACTCTGTCTGCATATTTGTTTTTTCGATGAATTGCTCCAAGAAACAAGAATCTGGCCTTTTTGTAAAGCAGGATATTCATCACTATCGGAACCCTCATAGCTCTCACTAACTATTCCAAATCTAATTCGTTTGTTGTCATCGAATTTATAAACGAGATCATGGGGGTAAAACTCTTTTACGTTATCGCCACTTGACGACATTTCACATCAAGAAACTACACTACGATTTTGAAACTGATGGTTTTTTTAATCGAAAAAAAGCGGTTTATATCGCCGATACGATTCGGCTTTTTTTGACGTTTATGAGCAGCGCATGACGGCAGGAAGGTGCTACAGAAAACTGCATATGTGTATTGCTGGTTGTCTGACTTAAAAATTCAATGTTTATTACATTTTTGTGTAGTGTTTTTTCGTGAATTACTCCAAATAATTTAAAAAAAAAGAATAATCTCCAATATTCTAAATTGGAAATAAAAAAACGTGAAAATAAATATTTATTACTAATTAAAAACTTTTTATGAAAACAAAAAATGTTACGGTTTGAAAGATATTTTTTTTCTTGTATGAATTATTGAAATAAAATCACATTCTATTGAACATATTATAGTTTTTAATTTCTTACATTCCACGTTTATTAATTAATTGAATACAATAAGACTACAAATATTTTCTGGTAATAAAATGCAGAAAAATTAATAAAACTATCACGAACTACTTACAGGCTAATTAAAATCATGTAACAAATGTTGTTTTTTAACCCAGTTCTTAAAGAATTGACCACTCCCACCCAAACTGATTTGCATTGGTTGTAGGTGGAGATATATTACATTAGGTCATGTATAAATCGAAGAATTTGTCAACATAATGTGTTTATTTAAACAGTCAAGATATAACAGTAGTTTTAATTATTTACATAGTGATTCACGCTACATCTTCCTTTGGATCTTTAAGAAAACATGTTTCTTATTGCCAAAATAGTAATTTTTCATAACACTCTATATAATTTGCATTTTTTATGAATAAGTAGTAAGCTTGATAGAATTTGGCGCGAAGCTTATTTCGATTACCATTAAAAATATATAAAATCTTCCGACTTTTATAGAGATGCTTGAAATATTTGGAAGGAAGTTTTTCAATGTTAATTATCCTCCACATTATAACGTTTAATTTGAGCCATCTCCGACAGTCAAGTAGCAAAAGTCATGTCTTGTTTGTAGTTGCGCGACAAATTAAAGAATTTATCGCTCGGCGTTTTTTCTTCTTTCATTCCAAGCGGATAAAAGTTGTTCGATCCAGTCCTGAATTATTGCAGATGTCATCGCAACATGTTCGATTAGAATCAACCCGAACGTTGCAGAAGAAATGGAATTAACATAAAATGATAATTTTGTGTATTTTTCGCAATTTTATTTCTTCTAAATTGATTCTTTAAGCCGGTTTTAGGATGTTGACATACGATTTTTGGCAATGACCTGACGTTGCGAAAATTATGCTGAATCAGCTCATAACGGCCTGTGTATATATTTTTTTAGCTGGTCATGTATTTACCCTCGATTGTTTTTAACATTGACATAGCGGCAACAAGAATTCATCATCCGAAATATTGCATTTAACGGTAAATCATAAATATACAAAATAAATATCGAAAATTGAAAATCAAGTGTGTGCTGGCACGTGACAGTTGAATAACCGGAGTATTACCCATGACTCGAACTTGGCCGTACTACTCAGCGCCGTCTACGACCTTGCAGATTCTCAAAAGGATTATTCTACAAGGCTGACTATGTGATTTTCACAATTCGATTATTTATTAGGTATTTATGGGGATTTATTACAGTTATGTTTTTGAATTGTTGTTGCAGATGGGAATTTTAATGACTGGATATGAGTGTAACTACATGTGAAAATTTCTGCTTATATGCTAGAGCCATCTACATTTTTTATAGCTCGATGGCCTCGCGTGTTGAGGTTTAAATTAATTATATCAAGCTACTTGACGGAGATTTTAAAAGCGATAGGGGAAAATGGAATTTTAACTATCAAGACGTGGAATTACTTCTTTTTTCGGTGGTTTTTGTTGCAATTTTAAAAACTGTTTGTTTTTGAAATTTATTTATTTGAACTTTAAACAACAACAGTTAATGGTGATCTCAACGTTAAACACACACCTAAATCATGATTTTCATTTTTATTGCCTATAAAATGTTGTACTTCTTTTGGCTGTTTTATGATTCTTCTTGAGCTTATTAAAAATTAATTAATTTGAAAAACTAAAAAAGCGGTAAACAAGAATTAATAAACAAAGTTATTGAAAAATGAGCTGTGAGGGAGCATAAAATTTTTATCCTTTTGTCGGATCTAAAACATAATTAATTTTTTGTTTTGTTTTTAACTAAACTCATCAGTAAATAGTCAAAAATGCATTTTAATTCTTATTAGAATAGATTGTAATAATGATTATAAGTTAAAAAAAAAAAGAATAACATTTCTTCTACAGAAAAGAAATAATCAAAATATTGGGCGAAATAAGTATAAATAAGCAGTCTCTTTGTGGATACTACAAGTTTGGGCTTTCTATTTTTTCCAAATATTTTTTTAATGCTGTGTTCAAATCAAGATCTTGGTTTGATATATTTTTAAAACAATTGTGTTTTTGTCAGAGAAGTCAGATCATTTAAAAAAAAGTTGAGTTCAAGTCTAGAAGGTGCCCAATAACATTCTTCAAAGAAAGGAAGGATACATTCTAGAGATAACTTTATTTTGATTAAACGTAAATCACTTTAACAAAAAGGTGGAGCTTTAAAAATAGCGCACCAGCAACGGTTAAATTCAAATAACTTCAAAACGGATTCCAATTAAGATATGTAATTTTGCACTTATTTGTTAGATTGTTCACAATCAAATGACGAAAATAGATTTCTTATTGTAATCATTAGCGACCTTTTTAAAAGAGGATAATTTATTGGATATTTCTGTCCATTATTTTTTTGTATTTAGAAATTTTCCCATTTTTATACAATATTTGATAAACTTTAACTTTTTTACATTGAATAATGCTCAGAAATCTTTATGATAAATCGTTTTCGAGAAAAATTGTACCGAACTTTTCAACTTCAAAGAACTCTAGCTCCTAAACTAAAAGTATTTTTCATTTGAGCAAATTAAGTTCAATCGACATAAAATAAACTTTGGAATTTGTCTGTATTTTCTTTGAAGGGCATTTCTGAACAACCTGTACAGGCTGTCCTTTGAACAAGTGCAATTTTTATTTTTTCAAAAAAACTTTTCATTTTCGAATTATTGGCCTCGAAAATAAACATTTATTTTTTATCTCGAAAAATACTTGACCAGTTTCTATGAAACTTGACGTTATTTTAGTCCATCACTTAGCAGTATAATTTGTAGTACTGTGGATTGTCCCAAAAGAGAGTTATCGGACTCCCTTCCAATTAATTTATTGATAATTTTTCAACAGTCAATATTAGTTTGCTTACTGTGAACAGACGCTTATGTACGATACTTGATAATTCAATGCTAATAGTGCCTGCATCGTTCTGCATTTTATTTTTTTACTCAAAAACGATGCGTTTAAAAAAAAATGATAAGAGATAAAAAAGTTTCTAAATTGGCTAGGCTTTCAAGTTTTTATAATGGCATGATTAAATTAAAGTGTGAAACGTTATAAGACAATTAATTCTAAGTGAGCTCCTAAAATCCCCTTTAAAGACACCCCACATCAATACGAATTGTACCACTGAATGATGATTGGAAAAATAGCCCCCATGCCAAATTTCACAAAAATTGGTTGAGTACTTTTGTAGATAAAAAAAATAAATGTCTGTTTTAAGCGTCATCTTCAACAGCCAATAACTCGAATCTGGAAAGTGTTTTTGGGAAAATAAAAAATAGGTGTCGACTTATTTTCAGTTCTTAATATATGGTTAAAATATTTGTACTTGTTCGTGGGACACCTGTATATCAAAAGGATACATCGAAAAATGCAAATAATTCAATAATCCATTCAATTTTTTTTTTAATAGATTTTAATTGTAGTTTCTTAGAAGACAACTTTGTTCAACATGGAGTGATGAATTAATTTAAAAAATTGCTTTAAAACGGAAAACAGCAAAAGTATAAAATCATGCGTTATGTTTTTGTATGCAAATTACCTATAGACAAAATTAATAATTGAAAGTAAGACAAGTAGCAGAATTGTTGATGTAATCTCTAAGTATGTTAAGTATACTCGCTTCTGTTCTGATCTATCATTGAAATCGCTTTCTTCCTATGACATAGTAGCCTTGTATTAGTGAATGAAAAGTGCCAAGTAATGTTCAAGTGGTAATATTACATCATAAATAATTCATGTTGAAGCGATGTTGTGATTATCGCGATACAAATTTTGTCACTTGTTTCCTACAAAACTGTCACTATACAAATCAAGTTTTGGTAAACTCTTTCGAAGAAATCTATTACCATGTAAAGCTCTTTTCATACCATCTGCGTTTTTTCTTGTTCCCACAACCATTACCTAAAATAACCTGATTTAGCGGAAATACCAAATTTGCAACTGAGACTTGTAAAATTTGCATTTTTATGGAACTTTCTGTCTTATTAAATTATTTATTTAAAAACTACAAAACCAAAAAATATCTAATAAAATTTAAGACTATGCAACAAGCTAAAAATAATGCTATAAATATGTAACTGTAATTTTATAGCTATCGCCATTAAATTCCGGTTCAAAGATCTAACTAAAAAAATATAATAAAACTTTAGATTTGATATCAGAAAGAAAAACAACTGCGTGCGAAATTGTACGTTTTATGCTAATGAGAAAATATCACTGACTATTATTACTCCAAGCCGTGAAGTTATGACTTGAAATAAGCTTTGTGAGGCTTTAAGCGTAAAGAATAGTTCCCAAGTTTCAATAAAAAATCATATATAATTTAATTAATTGTAAGATAAGTCAAAATATATATTGTTAAAGCAATAAGTATATCATTAAGATAAAAAATAATAAAAAAATTACTAATGTGAATTTATGTTTCTTTGATTGGCTAATTATCCTAATCATATGATTGGTCGTAAGTTATACACGTATTAATTCAATGTTGTAAGGCGGAACTAGAGAGGATTTTTTCTCATTGGAGAGGCATCTTTTTGCATGCATTATATCACGTTTCATTGGTATGCATTTTAATAACAACAGCATGATTGGTTATTGGAGATATTAAAAATTCACATGCAATATTATAATAAATACACATTCTCATGTCAAAAAGAGTGCTTCATTGGAAATTACTTTCATGTTTATAATACACAGGGTGAAATAATAATAGACTGACAGAAAATACTGTTTTTATTATGACCATTTAATTCATCTGTTATTTCACGTTTTCAACCAATGAAAAAAACGAAATTTTACTCTTTTTTATGGTTACAGAAGAATTGCACTAATATTGTATTAGTCCTAAGAGTGAATATTTTCTACACATGAAAATCATTCTTGAAACTTCACTGAAAGAATCAATAATCCCCATCATTGTTATTGCAATAACATCTTACTTTAGTTAATATCGTATCTAATTCAACAAGATTTTGAGAGTCTATTATTTAATTGATTCCTTAAATAATCCACCGAATACGATTCGTAGTCAATGTTCTGCAGATCATTTTTGCGGTGCTGATACTCATGTAAATAGTGCTTTTAAATTCGACTCGTGCAAGTACGCGCGTCGTTGACAATTATGGTGTTACCACAAAATAATCGGCATAAGAGTGACTACTCATCGTATCACATATGAATGTTGGTATTTGAAAGACGAAACGTTTTCTTTGACAATGAGATTTATTTTATACTATATTTCCACATAAGAACCATTATGGTATTTTCACAGGAAAAAAATCTTTGACAACGAATCATCGGCATCGAAGGCATGAGAAAGTCAAACCGATTTCTTCACATCATAATTAATTGTTGACGTTTTTATACATTTTATAACACTTCAAGTGTCATAAAAATTGTTCGTAGAAACAATCCGTCAATATGTGGATGATGCTTTTTTTACACCTGTGTGTTGCTGCATGCATTTACGGATATGACAAAAAAATACTCTAAGCTTTTGTCACACAATATAGTATTATGTTTTATTGTGTGATTATTCATATATACTGTCAAATTCTTATAATTTTTAAATCACGTTATCGGTTACGTCACAGCGACGATGCCACGTTTTTCCAAACTTAGTTTATTCCCAATTTTTATATATTTTGATTTTTGAAATACAAACAGTTACATTTTAAATAGAACCTATAGTTGGTCATGAATTAGAATAATGTTATTTTTTTGTTTACGAAAATATTCAAGGTGGGTCAATATTCGTGACCCAGAGAAAACTCGTTAATCCGACATTATTCACTGATGAAAAATCTCAAAAAACAATTTTCGTAACTGAAACGGTAGTCAACAAAAAAACTGTACAGGGTGGTGCATTTTCGATGTCCGTTAGGTTTGGAAAAAAACGAATGACACATTTTCGAGGTCGTTTTTTGAAAAAATAATTTTGGTGAATACTGTGAGTTGATATTATCTTTTGTTTTTCAGTTATAAGCAAAAATTAGCAATCTTCCAATATTTTAAAAAATTTATAACTAGTAATATTGAAGGTAAATAATTAAAACAAAAACTGAATTATGCAGTTTTTTTCTTAGAATTCAGTAATATCAATACATATTTTCTTGGATTATTAGTTTTGCTGCAAAAACACATAGTTGCATTTTTTTTAATAGAAATCATAGTTGGCTGAGACATTATCAAAAACCTAATTTTTTTTTGATTTTAAAAATATAAATATTTTATATTATATTCCCACGAATTTTCTAGAAAAGAAATATTTTATTCTAATATGTTATTTGTTAATAGATGGCCATGTGAAAAATTGGTTTCTATGGAAACTGAGTGTTCAAGTGTAAATAATTTATTAAGTTCTATTCTTTTAATATAATAAAACAAGTGATTATACTAATTATAAGACAAATGCTTTCTATGCACATGAAAAGTTTTTAAAAGGAAAAAACTGCAAAAGAACTTCAAGATAAATTATGGTTGTTGATTGATTATAAAAAACAAAAGATTATGTGCTGATGACTACTTTCCATAAATGAATAAAATAAAAAAAAAAAAAATTAAATATCAGCTTTTTGTCAACTTTTGCGTATAACTAAAAAACAAAAGACGATATCAACTTGCGGTATTTACCAAAATTATTTTCTCAAAAAACGACTTCGAAAATGTGCCATTCGTTTTGTTACAAACCTTCTAGTTTTGGAGATCTCCCTATGCGGATATCGAAAATGCACCACCCTGTACAATTCAACCAATCAGAGCATTCCAGACCTTTCACGTCTATTCTCCTAATTCATGCTGCTAGGGTATAAATTTTATCAAGTCCATTAATGATAATCCAAGTGTCTCTAAAAATTTTATTAGACGTCAATGCCAAATTCAAATTTGAAAGTCGCTTCAATACCTTCTCTGAGCCAATCGTAATCTTTCATTATATTTTTTGTTACAAATTCATGAACTTAAAGGAAATTGATGGAAAAAAATTTTTGTCACAATAAAGGAATGGAACTTTTGGGAGCTGTCACTTTCGGTTCTTCTTTTCTCTCTTGTGTGATGCTCAAAAAATTGATTAAACGTGAATTAATTATCACAATGCATAGTGGCGTATTTTCTTAAAAAAATTTCTAATTTTTCTTGAATAGTGAATCATAATCTCCTCTGGAAGTCAAAAATGTATATCAAAATATTCTGATTCTTCATTTTCAAACTTCAAAATTCGAGAAAACCATGGAAATTATAGAAAATTAACCACTCTGTACACAGTGGGAACTAAGAATCCATTTACAACACGATGCACAAAAATAAAAGGCCAAAAAAAAGACAAGTAAATTCTATCAGCCCTCAGAAGGCTGCTTCGTTGTCATAAATAATAATCAACGCCGTCTTAAATTACAAATTTAAATATTACAAATTGAGAAATAAAAACTAAAACATTTAAAGCAATTGAATTGCAGATTTTGAGATAATGAATTCAAAATTATAACACACTCGAGTATTATTATTAATATTAATGGCATATTTCAAATGTTTAAAATTAGCAACATTCGAATGAGTTCAAATGCTTTGTCAAATTTTATAAATTGACAATTTTTCTTTTTGTAACTGTACATTATTTTGGAGTCATAAAACTACCGCCTACTGGATGGAACGGTTGCACACCTGTTAACCCAGAAATTTCGGCCTATTTTCTTGCAAAAACTCAGTAGGCGCCGTTGACCGATTCGGCACAATTTTTCTCTTATTTATACGGAACACGGCATGTTTATGGATGTCGATGTCAATAAAATTCGGTGCACATACAAATCGGATCTAGTGTACGCGGATTTGCCTCTTATATTTTTTTTAATTCGCTAAACACGTTTTCTTCAACGGTATTTCTTAAATAAATTTTCATTCTGGATTTGAAGTACAGGTGAACTTGAGGTCGAACATGTATGAGGTGGTTTTTATAATGGTAATAGGATGGTTGACTTGTTGAATTTATGAAGAAGTATATTTATATAAATTTGCGCAAAAAGTGGGCTATGAATAAAAATGGCAACTTATGACGTTTCTAACGTTACAGTTGTTTTTCATTGGTAACTTGACCACTTGAAAGCTCTCCAGTATTAGAATTTTTCTTCAAAGTCGTAACTCCATCCGAGCTTTAGTTTATGTTTAGGAATTTCCATGTTTGCCGTGAGATGTCTCCTCTCTTTTCCACTTATCTACCAACAAGATCATCCACATTTCCAACGATATTAATATTAATAATATCATTTTATTCGCAGTTAGATGTTTTATGCAATCGTGACTGCGATCTTCTTCACGTGCACTCTCACCGAAATGTAATAAATTTTAACGTGATTTACTCTTTTTACATGGGAATTTTTCAGTGAGTGCTTTAGCAGGTGGTCGACACCTGAAAAACTATACTTGACAACTGTTTCGTGCAAGCTCTTTGTCTATAACTTAATGGAAAAGACAAAAGAATTCAATTCTAAAGACAGACAGTTCATTTCTCTGCTCCTGAAAGCTCGATCCAGCAAGCATCCGCCGGCTGGAAATTTTCCTAAAAAATCGTCCAACGCTCCCTCATTATTTATTCACGCAAACAACTTTATCACTGTAAGCGTATTAACGGTTTTGGCTATTTGTATTTTTTTCAAACAGATATTTGTCATCTGCGGTCGATGATGTCCGATTTAATTTGAAGAACGTGTATGACTAAGATCCAAGTCGTTAGATTTATTTATGGATGTGTTTTCCGACCATTTTTTAGATAAACTAAATTCGATTTTTGCCTTATCAATGTTACTCGGAATTTATTTATTTAAATGCATTTAATTAACAAAAATTGGAATTTAATGTCTACAGATGCGGTCAAAGTCTATTTTTATAAATAAAACCATAAACAATTTTATGGTTGTTGTTGTAATTTTTCAAATATTTGATGGTGGAAAATTGATTAATTTTTTTCTTGTTTGTCGGTAGTTGGCTTTAAATGTTCCAAGACTTGTTTTTCACACGAAGCTGTGCCGGAAGTGATCTCAACACTAGGTTTTTGACTTCTATTTAAATATTCAGTATAAAAAAATTGAATCAACAAACAGTAGTTAAAATTGCATCATCAAGTAAGTATTGCATAAATGACATTATTGACACTTTCCCTTCCAAGTTCACTATCAAGGTTAGCGGATCAACAATCATCATAGTTGGCATGTTATCAATTTTATTCGATGCTTTACAGCTATTCTATATAGGTAAAATGTTTGTGAAATTGTTAAAAAAAAATTTGGCTTTAGTTTTATCAATACTTTCGGTCACTCAATCAACAATTAAGATTATTTTTTTCCAGAGCACTTATGATAATGGTGCCAATAATCGTTAGATTTTATTATTATTGTTATTACCTATTTTTCCATCTTGTTATTATTATCATAAAAAACGATAATAATTTTAGTCTTAATGCTTCAAGCTATATCAATTATAACTAATCAACATAGCGTCGAAAATCATTACGTTATTGTTTACAAACAAGAGTTCATTTGTTTCGTTCAATCTACGAGCAAGGTCGGTCGAAAAAAATCGAAATCATGATTCAAACAATCCTATAATTAAATAACAATAATTATTTTTTAGGTTCATGGTTATAACTGGAACAAAAGAAGAAAAAATACTTCCAAAATTTTATATAACTGCAAAAATATCCTGCAGTGTTATAAAGTAGGTTATTAAGTAGGTGTCTATTATCCTTTTTTGACTATCACCTGTAATAAATGAACCTGTAGATTTTAATATACAACGCCTACTTGGATGCATATTTCAATTCTACCCAAATGAATGGGTTAGGTTTTTTTGGGATTTTTTCAATATGGAATGTCAAACAAGAATAGGATATGAGCATCAAAAAAAGAGTATGCAAAAAGAAGAAGAGAGGGTGGGAAAAAAATGAAGAGAATATGAAATGTAACCAGTGAAGGAGAAAAGATTTTATCTCTTGAGATGTCGGCAAATGTTTTGACAAAAGCAGTGATGAGCTGAAAAAAGAACGCTTAGAAGTTTTCCAAAATTGTAAAAAAAAACACTATTGAAAAAGTAATTAAATGAAAGCAATATTGAATAAAGTTGAGCCTTTTTAGCAGAAAATAAAATGTTTTTCTGATTATTTTTTAACTTCTTTTAAAATACAAAACTCAAAATATTTAACTAACAATCCAACTGGACAAAACTTAACCAATCATTTTTTTTTTTTAATCCGAATCAACAATCCTAAACAAGCTTTAGATTCTTGCCTTGACAAGAATTATGTCAAAATTCTTGATAAATGAGAAGATTTATGTTAGGCCTTGGTCAGACAATTAAATTTTAGTCAAATTCCATCACAATGTTTAATCAAACTAAAACTTTGATTAGGGTGACATTACATTTTAATAGTTTGATGTGACATCCAATTTGATAAAAATTTGACAGTCTGACCAGGGACTTCTAAAGTTTAAAAAACTGTTATAGATTCAATAATATAAAAAAAATATAAAACGCAGAAATTGGAAGAACGAAAGTACAGTATGCGATTCATTTAATTTTTTTTTCAGTTTTGATGTTTGTTTGTTGGTAAGTAAAGAGCAAAACAGTTATAGCATTGTGACAGATTAGTTGGTTATGAATTAGACATTCGCTTTGGATTGTCTAGCTGAATACAACTTGTAACAAGATTCTTGCCAACAATATTTGACGTTTTCCACGAGTAGCTGTTGCCATGAAAATCGCCACTCGTCTTCTACCAAAAGCAACAACTATGAGTGCATTAAATGTCACTTGTTATAATATAAATAAGAATGTTTAAAAAATTTTCAACGTTTTTCAATAATCCAATGCGGAAAATTAATCATTATTGAAATAAACCAACGGGCCAAGTTACTACATTTGATGACTCAGAATTTAGTCAATTTTATTTTAGGGCATTTATCAATTTTCCAAGAAGTCTGCTGAATTAGTGACTAAAAACTTTGTGTGTTTGATGGAATAAAGAATAAATTCAAGTGTAATGTTAAAAGTGAAATCGTTCCGATTGCACTTGAACCTGAAACCACCAAAACCTTGACTCTAAATAAGGTTCTTTCGAAGATAATCAGTAAATCGTCTAATCGACCTTGCGAACAATAGTTCTTGTGAGAAACAATGAAAAATCTGTAATAAATAACAAATCCTTTACGTCATCGTTAACGATTTCCAATTAAGAATATTTTAATCAAAAATTTCAGCTCAACATAACCACTTTTTCTTAGTATTATCCATCTTGATTTATTCTTGTTCAAATCTTGTAGGTTGTTATCTTGTCTTCAGCAAAAGAAACATGTTTGTTCAATTTGATCAGTCGGTGAAATATTCTTCTCCAAATCAAGTCTGACACCGATTTCATTATGACACTCTAGGTCAGTGTCGGTGGAGAAGGTCAAAGCACCTAAAAGAAGTTGCGGTTTGGGTCTTTTATTATTGTTCGGACCTTCCAAAAAAAGTTCAACACGACACCTAATTGGCTTTTGGAGTGAATGCAGAAAAACAAATCGTTCTAAAACGAATGTTGTTAATCTTAAGTGCTCCAAAAATAAGCTCTTCGAAAATCACAGGACCGTATAAATCATAATTTGTAATTTTTTTGCCTTGAGGCAATGTTTTAACATGAGCTGGTTCTGGGAATCTGGGCGTAGCCTTCATAATCCGCTTAATTAGTTGCTGAAGAATTGTTGTTTGTAAAACGAAGACGTCATTATTACAAACTACAACTGTCATAACATTTAAAAATGCGTTAAAGAAAACGCGGATTAAATTTAATGTTACTATTTTTCTTCACTGTTAAAAAAATTATATTCCGGTTGAAACTAAGATGCCAATCTTAGAAAATGCCGAGTTGGGATTTTAAGTATCGTTGACCTTATCAATATCAAGAAGCGAAATGAGAGTATTAATCATCTGACGAAGAAGCAGAAGCAAAAAAATATATTCAAGGTTTGTGTCTTGATCTATCGTTGAAGTCTTTACAAATCCGTAATTTTTTGCTTAATAATCGTATGCAAATTACTGGATCAAACACCTTCTTCGTCCTTAAATTAAAGCTAATTACTTCTTTCAGTGTAAAATTCTTGTTTCCGGTGCTGAGGAAATATTTTAACTTGCAAATTTGGTTTTATGGAATTGCAGATAACCATCTCGCTCAATCCTTAGTTTAACTGCAGGTTTTTCCTGGCAATGTCATAAGATACAGTTATGGTGTCACATAAGTTAGACGATTTTTTTCTTGTGGTAGATATCCACACACATACCATCAGTGGGTGCATACCACTTTTATTTATTGTTTTGTTGAACGGTTATTGTTATTTAGCAATAATCGATTGTCGATGTCCTACTTGAGGGTTTTATGCAAATTCGATGGCATTCTTCTAGTCGTTTGGAGGAGGCAGACGCTTAAATCCTCCTCTTCCAGAATTCAACAACATGACTCAGCATTTCTACATTTTTACCAACTTTTCCGGAGGCTATACAGTTTAACCTTGACAGGGAAGCTTACCCCACAGTTCAGTATGCAAACCAATGTCAATTAAAATCACGAACATGCACGACTTGACAGATTTGGAATTATGTTGTTGATGAATTAATTTATACTGTTAAAGAAGGCGATGGACTAGATTTGTTCTTCGCCAAAAGCTAATGGATTACAAGAGCTTTTAATCACTGGTATCAAGATAACCATCAAAAAAAGAATACTAATAGATATTAATGTCGCTAAGTGTTTGTAGCCATAAATTTTAATTGATTTTTTCAGTGCAGACTTCTCAAAGATTATTACAAGAAAGGCCTTCAACGGATATGATGTATGTGGAGGATTTGTGCTGTAAACTACTCCCTGGGGATTTGAACATGGGGAGACAGGTCATAACTATTGAGCAATGGATGTTCAAAGAAAGAAGAATTGTAAAAATTGTTTAATGCGCAAAATGAATTACTAATTAATTCCAAAATTAATAATCGGAAGAATTCCTACCGAATCAAGTCATCGCTTTTTCAGCAAAACACCTAACAATTACTATTTTTTGCATTACATCAGCAACAGACTTTGAACATAATTTGACTCTCAATCCATAATCTTTGTGAATTTTTTCCATAAAGTTAACACCCAAGAAAAAAATGCGCTAATACTTAGCAACAATCAAAAAACATAATTTAAATGTAAATTCGATCGACTCCTAACTGTAACTGAAATGTACCTTCAAGCAAAAATTAACATAAAGTTGCAAGAAGTATTTTCAGGATTCTGAAAATAAAAATTTGGAATTTATTATTCTTGAAACTCTATAGATCAAAATAATTGAATTAAGCCCTTGATGACGATAAATCCGGATTGGTAGTTTTTCTTCGTTGTTTTTTTCGTCTTCTTCGTCTCTCTTCAGCATCATCTTCACAAATGCGAATTCACTGACATGGCTGATCTGGAGGGGGCTCCTATAAGTATTGCGACCACCTGAAATAAGCGAGTACTAAACGTGCTGTGACATCTCAAAACTCGCGGAATCTGGAGCACGTGCCCAAAGTGGATAACTAGTCAGTAGTGACTGAAAAGTGACATCGAAACGATTTTCAGGAGGTAAGATTTTTTTAAATTTTTTTTAAGTTTTTGCATTCCTCCAGCTCATTAAAATCTTCAAGCGTTAAATCGCTTTTCGGCAGTTGCGAATTCCTGAAATAAAGACCCAAGTTCAAGTTCGATCACTTCTGTATAAAAATTCAAAGACTTTGCTACCTAACCATAATTGTCTTTTTCTGCACTGGTCGAACCAGTGGTAAGAACTAGATGGTAAATCTTCATGGTATTGTTTAGTGATAGTAGCAATGTCAATTACGTTAAGATTTATAATCACAGTCGTCTGTGGAAAACTGACGTAATGGATGTCACTTTCCCTCAACTACTTTGATTGATCTGATTTTCGGCCACGTAATGACGTCAATAAAAAAAAACAGTTACAGGGTGCGCCAAATAATTTAAAAAAATTCGCATATTTGAATATTTAAAGTCAGGTGTGCGAACTAGCGGTCCAATGTCGATCTTTATCAACTGTTTTTAAAATTCATCAAACGTATTTTGGGTTAGAGAAAAATAAGCGTCTCTTGTTTACCACACACACACATTCGTGGTACATTTTACCATCATGGTATAAACTTGTTTCTTTCGTTCCAATAAAAGCAAGACGAAGGAGTATCCATTAAGGATTTGCAGGCTTTTAATAACGAGATAAAGTAAGACTTCGCAATTAAGAAGTAAATAATCGTGTTATGTCAAATGATGGAACTTGTACCATTTTATTAGAGTAATATAGATAATTATAAGCGTTTTTCCCTATGATGACAACAGGTGATAAGTGGAGAGGTCGATGACTTACAAATCCAAAAATATTTTTTTACTTTTTCAGATGTTTCGGAGGAGTTCCAACTGAGAAGAATTGATGGATTTAATGATGAGTTTCTGGACGCTGGTCCTGTTTTTAGCATCGGCGTCTCTCCTCACAGGTAAATTAACATTACCTAATCAATTTTCAATGATTAACATATGCTTCGAAGTTGGATGATTTAATGAGACATTTGATGAATGATCATTGTAAGAGTTTCAATTAATTTCAATTTATGATTTTTTTCCGTTAAACTACAGTTAAAAAAATCCAGTTTTTCGCATTTATCAACAATTTTTCAATAATATCCAACAGGTTAACGTAACCATAAACTTGATTAAATTCCTTGTCATCAGTTGGTATGCTAATTCATTTCACGTAATATTATCCAAGAGGTGTTAATATCATCACTCAAAGAAGTATGTAATTGAAGACTTCGAATTACATCTTTATTGTTTGCACTTTTGATAAATAACTTCTTACTTCTATTAAATAAATTATCGCTGAAATTCTTTGAGTTGCAAGAAACAGCAAATCTTAATTTATGTTTGTGATAAATTACATTAATTCGGCGTTTGCATAAAACGAGTTTTTTGACTATTAATTTTCCTTATTTACATATTTCGAAAAAAATGCTATTAATAGATGTAACCGCACAACTTGTATAAGACATCAATTTTATCTTAGACAGACGTAAATGTAACCTTGTAAGGCTGCACAATGGAAGTTATTGAACCATTCATAAATGTGGAGAGATGATGTAAATCAAGAAGGCGTGGGGTTACGCACTGTGAAAACAATCGAACGCCAATGTGAAGTTGTCAAAAAAATCCTCATGTTAAAAATAGTTTTGAAAAAGCTCATTAAAATGTAAAAAACTCAACTTTATCGAACAAATAAGAACAAAAAGCTTTTCTAGTCTGATGAATAATTAATAGGCAAAAGTCTCGTTAAATACCGCAAAAATATCTTCCTCTAATCTCTTTAATCCCATGTAGCTTAATTAATCTTCGAAGTCGCTCTAACACCAATCAAACCATCAGATTATTAACAAACTAGAAACTGAAACCACTTTCCGCCCATCACCATCAAAATTAATTAATCGGAACGAGATGTGCGAAAGCTTTAACTTGTCTTCCAACATTTCTATAAATAGTCTAAACCATTATCCTTGATCGTCTCGTTTCAAAGTTCTATATGGTAGATAATAATCATACCATCAAGTCGGCAAAAATTCGATTTTCTACCATTGAGTCTTATCTGTAATTGAATAAAGGTACAATGAATTCTTGTAATTTGCATCTTAACAGTTGGTCGTAAATAAATAACTCATACAAGAAGTTGCTGTTTGTTTTGGAATTAAGTTTGTATTTTATTGCAGCTAATGTAGTGGAGGAATATCCACGAGAAGGAAGGCAAATATTTGAATATCGGGCGAATTTTCGGTGTCCTAATGAAGGATTTCACGCTGATCCACAGAATTGTCGAACTTTTTACCGATGCGTTGGTAATAATGGGAATTTGACGCCAATTCAATTTGAATGTGCTGAAGGAACAGTGTTTGATCCTTCCATCAACTCTTGTAACTATCCTTATGCAAGTAATCGAGAAGAGTGTGGAGGGAATGGTGTTGATGGTGATTATGGTAATATCCAAAATCCATCAACTTCAACTACGACGTGGGCGCCATCTACTACTCAATCGCAAACTTCCACTTCGTCGTCTTCGGGATCTTCTTCTTCGTCTACTTCCAGTCAGATAGGAGACAAATGTACTCAAGAAGGTTTTCTCGGCGATAGTAAAGACTGCAAGAAATTCTATCGTTGTGTCAACAATGGTCAAAATGGTTTTATCCAACACGAATTTTCTTGCGGCAGTGGTACAGTCTGGGATCCTCAAGCAATTTCTTGTAATTATCCATGGGCAGCACAAAGAAACGGTTGTTCGTATGAAGAAAGTAAGGATGCTAGTCAAGAATTTTCCACTCCTGAAAGTGACTATGTAGCACAAAGTTTTAATCAGTCTAGTAGTAGTCAGAATTCTTCGTCGTCTTTCTCAAGTAGTAGTAGCAGTAGCAGTAGCAGTAGCAGTTCTAGTAGTTCGTGGAATCAATCTTCATCTTCTAGTAGCAGTAGCAATAATTCATGGCAGAATCAACAAAATAGTGGTTCCTCAGGCCAGCAAAGCAGTAATCAACAACAAGGAAGTTGGGGTAGTGGATCAAGTCAGCAAGGAAGCAATTCATGGAATCAACAAGGAAGCAGTTCTTCAAGTCAGCAAGGTGGCAGTAGCTCATCAAATCAACAAGGTGGAAATTGGTCAAATCAGCAAGGAGGAAGTAGTACTTCGAGTCAACAAGGCTCAAGTAGTTCTTTAAATCAACAAGGAGGTAGTTGGTCAAATCAGCAAAGTGGAAGCAGCTCTGCAAACCAACAAGGATCAAGTAGTTCTTCCAACCAGCAAGGAAGCAATTGGTCCAATCAACAAAATCAACAAGGTGGAAGCAGTTCGTCCAATCAGCAAAACCAACAAGGTAGTAATTGGTCTAACCAACAAGGTGGAAGCAGTACTTCCAATCAACAAAATCAACAGCAACAAGGTGGCAATTGGTCCAATCAACAAGGAAGTTCCAGTTCTTCAAATCAACAAGGTAGCAATTGGTCTAACCAACAAGGTGGAAGCAGTTCCTCAAATCAACAAGGTGGTAGTAATTGGTCCAATCAACAAAATCAACAAGGTGGAAGCAATACTTCCAATCAACAAAATCAACAGCAACAAGGTGGCAATTGGTCCAATCAACAAGGAAGTTCCAGTTCTTCAAATCAACAAGGTAGCAATTGGTCTAACCAACAAGGTGGAAGCAGTTCCTCAAATCAACAAGGTGGTAGTAATTGGTCCAATCAACAAAATCAACAAGGTGGAAGCAATACTTCCAATCAACAAAATCAACAGCAACAAGGTGGCAATTGGTCCAATCAACAAGGAAGTTCTAGTTCCTCAAATCAACAAGGTAGCAATTGGTCTAACCAACAAGGTGGAAGCAGTAATTCCAACCAACAAAACCAACAACAACAAGGTGGTAATAATTGGTCTAATCAGCAAGGCTCAACTTCATCATCAAATCAGCAAAGTCAACAAAGTGGAAGCAATTCTTCTACTCAACAAAATCAAGGCAACAATTGGTCCAATCAACAAGGAAGTTCTAGTTCAAATCAACAAGGTGGTAATTGGTCAAACCAACAAGGAGGAACAAGTTCATCAAACCAACAAGGTTCAAGTGGGTCATCTAACCAACAAGGTGGCAATTGGTCAAACCAACAAGGAGGAACAAGTTCATCAAACCAACAAGGTTCAAGTGGGTCATCTAACCAACAAGGTGGCAATTGGTCAAACCAACAAGGAGGAACAAGTTCATCTAACCAACAAGGTGGCAATTGGTCAAACCAACAAGGTGGAAACTGGTCTAATCAACAAAACCAGCAAGGTGGAAGTAGTTCTTCTAATCAGCAAGGAGGTATTTGGTCCAATCAACAAGGAAGCACAAACTCGTCAAATCAACAAGGTGGGAACTGGTCCAATCAACAAAACCAACAAAATGGAAGTAGTTCTGCCAATCAGCAAGGCGGCAATTGGTCAAATCAACAAGGAGCAAATAACCAGCAAGGTATTAATCAACAAAATCAACAAGGAAGTGGCAATCAACAAGGTTCTAATCAGCAAAGTGGAGGATCTACTTGTACTACTGAAGGTTTCATTGCTGATGAGAAAAATTGTAATAAATTCTACAGATGTGTGAACAATGGACAGAATGTTTACACAAAATATGAATTTGCCTGTGCTTCTGGATTAGTATGGGATCAAGATGCTTTAACCTGTAATTATCCATGGGCTGTTAATGGAAAATGTTATTCTACAACTACACCTCAACCACCATCGAATCAGCCTGGTGGAGAAAATCAAAATAATCAACAGAATCAGCAGAATCAACAGCAAGGAAGCAATCAACAAAATCAACAGGGCAATAATCAACAGAATCAACAACAAGGAAGCAGTCAACAGAATCAGCAAGGTAACAATCAGCAAAACCAACAACAAGGGAGCAGTCAACAAAATCAGCAAGGTAACAATCAACAAAATCAGCAACAGGGTAGTAGTCAGCAAAACCAACAACAAGAAAACAATCAACAGAATCAACAAGGTTCCAATCAGCAAAACTCTAACCAGCAAGGTCAATTAATCAATAACCAATGTGCTGCAGAAGGTTTTGTGAAAGATGATAATGACTGTAAGAAATTCTACAGGTGCGTAAGTAATGGCAAAGAAGGGTACATTAAATACGAATTCAACTGTGGAGATGGTACAGTTTGGGATGAAGATACTTTGTCTTGTAACTATCCATGGGCGGTCAAAGGAAAATGTGCTACATCTGGTCCCAGTCAAGGTTCAAATGGACCTATAAATAATCAGCAAATATCTAATGGACCCTCAAACAATCAGCAAGAACTAAATGGTCCAATAAATAATCAACAAGGACCTAATAGACCAATAAATAATCAACATGGACCAAACGGGCCCTATGGATCAAATAGACCTAATAGACCAAACAGACCAAACGGACCTAACGGACCCTCAAACAATCAAGAAGGACCAAATGGTCCAATTAATAATCAACAGGGACCTAATGGACCAATAAATAATCAACAGGGACCAAACGGGCCCTATGGACCAAATGGACCAAACAGACCTTCTGGGCCAAATAGACCAAACGGACCTTATGGACCAAATGGGCCAAACGGACCAAATGGACCGAGTGGACCAAACGGGCCCTCCGGACCCTTAAACAATCAACAAAGACCAAATGGTCCAATGAATAATCAACAGGGACCTAATGGACCAATAAATAATCAACAAGGACCAAACGGGCCCTATGGATCAAATGGACCAAACGGACCTTATGGACCAAATGGGCCAAACGGACCTTATGGACCAAACGGACCGAGTGGACCAAACGGGCCTAACGGCCCCTCAAACAATCAACAAGGACCAAATGGTCCAATGAATAATCAACAGGGACCTAATAGACCAATAAATAATCAACAAGGACCAAACGGACCCTATGGACCAAACGGACCTAATGGACCAAACGGACCTAATGGACCAAACGGACCTAATGGACCAAACGGACCTAATGGACCAAACGGACCTAATAGACCAAACGGACCTAATGGACCAAACGGACCAAATGGCCCAACAAACAATCAACAAGGGCCAAATGGACCAACAAACAATCAACAAGGTCCAAATGGAACAATAAATAATCAACAAGGACCAAACGGACCGATAGATAATCAACAAAAACCTAACGGACCAAGTGGACCCATAAATCAACCAAATCAACCTGGTCAGCTGCAGAATCCTAGTGAACAAGGTCAACTCAGTGGAAATGAGTGCACTAAAGAAGGTTTTGTTGGTGATCCAAATGACTGTTCTAAATTTTATCGATGCGTGAATAATGGTAAAGGCAGTTTACAGAAATATGAATACAGTTGCGGCCCTGGAACAGTTTGGGATCAAACATTGCTTTCATGTAATCATCCTTGGGCGGTCGAGGGCAAATGTGCAAGTCTTGGAAGTGGACAACAAAGTCCAAGCGAACCGAACAGTTCTTCAAACAATCAGCAAGGACCAAATAGACCAATAAATAATCAACAAGGTCCCAGCGGTACAAATGGACCTAATGGACCTTATGGACCCAACGGTCCAAACGGGCCAAACGGACCAAATGGACCCAACGGGTCAAACGGACCCTCAAACAATCAACAAAGTCCTAATAGGCCAATAAACAATCAGCAAAGTCCTAGTGGCCCGAATAATAATCAACAAGGTCCCAATGGCCCCATCAATAACCAACAAGGCCCGAACGGATCAAATAGACCAAACGGACCCTATGGGCCTAACAGACCTAACGGTCCTTCAAACAATCAGCCCGATCCCAATGGGCCAAATGGACCTGGAAACAGTCAGCAAGCATCTAATCAGCCGCCAAATAATCAACAAAATCCTAACCAGTCAGGTCAACTCAGCGGATCTCAGTGTGTTTCAGAGGGTTTTGTTGGTGATGAGAATGACTGCACCAAGTTTTACCGTTGTGTAAACAATGGCCAAGGTAATTTACAAAAATATGAATATTCTTGTGGACCTGGAACTGTGTGGGATCAAAATAATCTAGCTTGTAATCATCCCTGGGCTGTTGTTGGGAAGTGTGCAAATATAAATAAGCCCGGTAACAATCAGCAAGGACCTAATGGACCAATAAATAACCAACAAGGACCCAACGGACCCTCAAATAATCAGCAAGGTCCCAATGGACCAATAAATAATCAACAAGGACCCAATGGTCCTATTAATAACCAACAAGGTCCCAACGGACCAAACGGACCTTACAATCCCAACGGACCAAACGGACCTTACAATCCCAACGGACCAAATGGACCTTACGGTCCCAACGGACCAAATGGACCCAACGGACCAAATGGACCCAACGGACCAAATGGACCCAACGGACCAAATGGACCCAACGGACCAAATGGACCCAACGGACCAAATGGACCCAACGGACCAAATGGACCCAACGGACCAAATGGACCCAACGGACCAAATGGACCCAACGGACCTTATAAACCTAACGGACCAAACGGATCTTATGGACCTAACGGACCAAACGGACCAAACAGTCCGTCAAACAATCAACAAAGTCCTAACGGGCCAATAAATAATCAACAAGGTCCTAATGGTCCTGTTAATAATCAACAAGGACCCAATGGTCCTATTAATAACCAACAAGGTCCCAACGGACCAAGCGGACCTTACAATCCCAACGGACCAAATGGACCCAACGGATCAAATGGGCCTAACGGACCCAACGGACCAAATGGACCAAACGGACCAAATAGACCAAACGGACCAAGTAGTCCCTCAAACAATCAACAAGGTCCTAATGGGCCAATAAATAATCAACAAGGTCCTAATGGGCCAATAAATAATCAACAAGGTCCTAATGGGCCAATAAATAATCAACAAGGTCCTAACGGTCCTGTTAATAATCAACAAGGACTCAACGGTCCCATTAATAACCAACAAGGTCCCAACGGACCAAACGGACCAAACGGAGCTTACGGTCCCAACGGACCAAATGGACCTTATGGACCTAACGGACCAAACAGTCCCTCAAACAATCAACAAAGTCCTAATGGACCAATAAATAATCAACAAGGTCCTAATGGTCCTGTTGATAATCAACAAGGACCCAATGGTCCCATTAATAACCAACAAGGTCCCAACGGACCCAACAGTCCTTATGGTCCCAACGGATCAAACAGACCTAGTGGACCTAACGCTCCCTTAAACAATCAGCAAGGCTTGAACAATAACCAACAAAATCCAAACGGACCAAATGGTGCAGGCGCGCCAAATCAACCAAGTAATACTCAAGAACCTAGTCAAGAAGGACAACTAAGCGGAGCCAACTGTGCTAAAGAAGGATTTGTTGGAGATCCAAATGATTGCTCCAAATTCTATAGATGCGTAAATAATGGCAAAGGAGGTTTACAAAAATACGAATACACATGTGGTCCTGGAACAGTATGGGATCAAACAGTTCTATCCTGTAACCATGCTTGGGCAGTTAGCGGAAAATGTGCAAATGAAAACTCTAATCCAAATCAATCGGGAGCAAACCAAGGAAGACCAAATCAGCCGGGTTCTAACCAACCTGGTCAAAACCCACAACATCCCAACTATCCTGAAAACCAACAAGGACCTAGTCAACAAAGACCCAACCAACCTGGACAAAACCAACAATATCCAAATTATCCGAATCAGCCTGGAAATCAACCAAGCTCTAGTTACCCAAACAGTAATCAACCAGAATCCAGTCAACCAGGTCAAAACCCACAGAATCCCAATTATCCTTCAAACCAACAAGGACCTACTCAACCTGGACAAAACCCACAACATCCTAATTATCCAAATCAACCAGGTTCCAACTACCCAGGCAGTAATCAACCAGGATCAAACCAGCTAGGCCAAAACCCACAAAGTCCTAGCTATCCATCTAATCAACAAGGAACCAGTCAACAAAGGCCTAACCAACCTGGGCAAAACCAACAATATCCAAGTCAACCAGGCCCTAACTACCCCGGTAGTAATCAACCAGGATCCAACTATCCCGGTCAAAACCCCCAAAGTCCCAATTATCCTGGAAACCAACAAGGACCTAGTTCACAAAGACCTAACCAACCTGGACAGAACCAACAATATCCAAATCAATCCGGAAGTCAACCAGGCTCTAATTACCCTGGTGGAAGTCAACCAGGATCCAGTCAGCCTGGTCAAAATCCACAAAATCCCAGTTATCCTGGTAACCCGCAAGGTCCCAATCAACCTGGTCAAAATCAACAAGGACCAACTCAACCGGGGCAGCAACAACCTCAAGTAATTTAAAAAATTATATTCTTATTATATTTACAATTGTTTTATTTTTTTTGAGGGTCCAAATGCGCCCCCATCATCTTCGATTGGAAATACCTGCAATCAAGAAGGTTTTTTGGCCGACCCTAAAGACTGCAAGAAATTTTATAGATGTGTAAATAATGGTAACGGAGGATACACAAAATACGAGTTTGTCTGTGGCCCAAACACTGTCTGGGATCCGGATGCAATAACTTGCAATTATCCTTATGCGACAAACAGAGAACAATGTCGAAATTATGTCGAGCAACCACAAGGGCAAGGGCAGGGTCAAGGCCAAAACAGTTCATCGCCTAACTGTCCAGATGGAAACACGTCTTCAACAGGAACAACAAGTCCAGGGACGACAAGTCCAGGGACGACAAGTTCAGGGACGACAAGTCCAGGAGGGACAAATCCAGGGACGACAAGTCCAGGAACGACATACCCGGGAACGACAAATCCTGGCACGACATATCCGGGAACGACAAATCCTGGCACCACATATCCGGGGACAACCAATCCAGGAACAACGAATCCTGCAACGACATATCCGGGAACGACCAATCCAGGAACTAATCCAGGCACTGAACAGACCACACCAGGAAGTACTATAACTGATGCCACAACTCCTGGAAGCACTATAACAGATAGTACGCCTGGAAATACCCAGACAGAAAATTCCACTCCAGGAAGTACGCAGACTGGAAATTCTACACCTGGAAGCACTGGAATTGATGGTACTACTCCAGGAACAGATTCTACTTCAAACCAAAGTGGTACTGATACAGGACCAACAGAAAGCACTCAAAGCACACCAACAACTGGAATTGAGAGTACTACCGACAGTTCCCAATCTACAACCGCCCCATGTCCCATTGGCCAACTCGAGGGTGATCAAATCGCCCTCATTTGTCCCACTGGTTTCAAACGTCATCCAAAATACTGCAATCTTTTCTACCAATGCACAGAAAACCATAAAATCCTTGTTTTGAGCTGTCCAGAAGGCACCATTTACGATGACAACAAAATACAATGTCTACCACAAAATGAAACATCACCCTGTAATGGTCAAATCGCTCAAAGTTCCTTCTATAAAAGACTCAACGAAAACTCCTTGCCTCCAGTAAGTCAAAAAACTTTCAGTTTTTTTCTTTAGTTCTAATCGTATTTTGCAGATTCCAATCAACACTCGACAGAGTCTCTGTCCAAATGTCGGCTTTTATGAAACTGACAGCGCCATGTGTGCTACCACCTTCATTAAATGTCAACGCAATTATGGTATCAACGTAAGAATGGAAGGCTACATGTACCAATGTCCCCAAGGTTTTGTTTATTGGCAAATCAGCAAACAATGCGAACGACCATCTCGATTACACCACTGCAGTGGCTACGATATCAAAGATACTAGATGGGAAATACCAGTAGAAACCATCAATGTGTCTTATCGACGACGAAAAAGTGCCAGTTTTCTCGACTTTATTCTTTAAGTAAAATGCCATTAGTTTAATTTTTTTCATTTCGACTGAAGCAATTGATTTTCTTTGAACTATGGATCAGTAGTTCACTGTAAAATATAATTAATACAAGTGGCATTTTCGAAATTTTAATGAATTTCGAAGATGCTAAGGGATGGTATTGGGATTATTTATTTCTATCTATTTATTTATTTCCCTAACTACGAAATTTCGAATGTATTGTAATTGAGCAATAAACTTACCATAGAAGTAGAATTTTAATCCCTGATTTCATCATTCCTCCCTTTTGGATCTGACCCTTCGGCTTTGATTTCAATATTCAGTATTTAGATAAAAAAAAAAACTGTTATGGTTTTCATTTTCTAAAACAATTTTTTATTTAAATTCAAAGAGACGCATGAAATATTTCCAATTTCCGCAAAGCCGGAATCAATACCGCAATAAATCATTCCAAATTTATGTACGTAAATTTCAATTGTGTTGTAATAAAGCAATTAATCCGCCATACCATGTTATTGTTTAAAACAACGAGCGTTAAAAAAAACACCTCGTTAACAACAATCATTACAATTGTTATAAATATTGGCCAGACTGTTTCATAATCAAAAACGCAAATCTTGCAATTCATAAAAATACAAACAAACTAAGATTACTTCACGGTAAATCGGTCAGTTCGCGACATAATTTCAAATCAGGTAAGTACATTTTTTTTAATGTTAAAAAAACAAAAGTAGTGGTTGCTAGGACAGTTGTTAATGACATTTTTCTGTTGAATAAATTTCAATGAATCAGCGTCAATAATTCACCTCGTTATCGTCATATATGAACTTATTTAATTTAATTGTATTGTGATGTAATACGAAGGACATTTTATTATTATTTATTACATTTTATTCCAGAATGAATAGTTTATAATGCCGAAACCGAAAACCGATGAGCAATTTCCATTGCTTTTGGTTTTAGTGGGCGATCAAGAACTTTCAAAAGATAATAAGCGATTCAGTGGAAAAGGGAGGTTTGATGGAATCACTTCTGGAGCTACAGCCATCATCACTAAATGGCCAAGTAAGTGTATGTATGTATATATGTACGCCCACTTTTAGTATTTTTTCAATTAAAAAAAAAAAAAACAAAGAATGACTCAGACTTGTAATAACACTTCTTTTTTTAAGAAAAATGCTAAAAGATAACTAATTAACAATTTCAAATAACGTAGCTAGATATCAGTAACCAATAGAATGTAAAGATTAAGAGACAAGGCGTGACTTGATGACTCTAGAAACGCCTACTTTTCATTAGATTAATGTCATTCTGTATCTTTCTTGATTAAATATTGTAATTTATCAATTAGTTGATAGAAAATACTAAATGATTGATGATTAGATAACGATTCAAGTGTGGTCACTTTTTTCATTTTTTTTCCAATTTTTCCACTCAAATTAATAAAAAAAAACAACTGTTTTTGATAATTTTATTAAATGTTTTGAATTTGTTTATCCATCTAAGTAATGTACGACTTTTCGACTGTCATCTAAAAACTCCAACGCTTCCTCATCCACTTCTTTTCCCTTAACAAAACTAATAACAATCCTTGTCAAATTTTCCATCGGTTTGAAAGCATCCTTATGCACATACTCAATAGGATTACCATCTAAATATAAAGCTTGTATTCGTTCCAATCCTTTAAAAGTCGTCTCATTGATTCTCCTCAACTTATTTTCATTCAATAACAACTGTTGTAAATTTTCCAATCCATCAAAAGCTCCATCTTCAATCTCTTCAATCTTATTCTTAATAAGACTCAGTATTTTCAAATTTGGTACACCGACGAAACTGCCAGCTGAGATTTTCTCAACAAGTGTGTTAGTAATGGCTAAATTATCCAAGTCGGTAAGATTTCGAAAAGCTCCAGGTCGAATGTGAGTAATGTTTCGACCTAAAAACCATAATTCCTTACGTGATTTCAATTTGGAGAAAGCATCTTCGGGGATTTCGCCATATGAAACGTCAACGTATAAATAGTGAGGATTTGGATTTGAGAAATTGATAGGATGGTGAGAAGAGAGGGTTTCCACATTACAAAAAGTACGATTGGACATTCCGGGTTCGGTTTTGATAGTGCAATTGGCAGAGAGGGAATCAAATTTTAAAAGAAATATGATTAAGAAAAAACGAGGTTTCATGTTTAAATTCTTTTACAAGACTGATGATTGATTCGTTGAGTTATCGAGAGATAACCTCCGGTCTTGAACTTAGCGCAAATTAGCTTAAATCTAGGTTATTCTTTAAAAATTTTAATTTTTGTTTTTAGATTATTTGAGTTCCTGTTGGGTAACAGCCTTACTATGCGGTATCTGTCTCTTTACCATGTCAATTCTAATGAGTTCTTGTATGAGATACCAGCAGCATCCACGATTAGCAAGATGTTCTCCAGATAATAAGCTCCAAACTAATGGAACAATCCATTTAATTCATCCTTACCAGACATGGACTTATAATCAAGATCATCGTTTAAAACTAATAATGAAAGCATTTCCAGATTACGAAATTCGTTTAACTTTTATTACAGAAAATTCTTTCAAATGGAATAAAACTGAAAGAATTTTTGAAGAATTTCCAAAAGTTGTGGTTAATTTCATTACTTTTGATGGTATTTTCAACAACAGTCCATTGTTTTTAAACTGGGTCTCGTTAAATCCAAAAATGAAGATTTTTGGAGCGAGAGTGCTTCAGATATGGCATAATGGAGGTTTAAGTTTTGATATGCTGAGCTTTGGTACCAATCTTAATTCTACTACAGCTGCTGAAACAAAGTTTTTGACTTGGGTTGTGGAAAGCTCTAGAAGGTTTGAAAAGCTGGATCCGTTGTTAGTTTCAGTTGATAAAAATGGGTTTCATATGGGAACGAAAACACCATGTCATGTTTTCTTTGAGAAGATTTTGAGTAAACTAAGAAAAGGTGATAGGAAATTAACACCTAAAAAAATCCTCAATGGTCCAATATACACTTTTTGCAGACTTGGTTTAATAGATAGAGCTTTTTGTAAAATCAGAGATATTTTTGTATTAATAAAGCCGTAGATTGATAGTGGACCTTTATTATTTCGTTAGTAATCACAGTATTGCATTTTGTGCCAGAAACAACAAAAAACACAAAGCCAATTATAAACCACAAACATTGATGTAAAAATTGTGCTCTTGTTGAAATTAAAACCTTCCGTAAACATCCTCAAAAAAAGAGTTGCAAGTTCCATAAAGATGATAAAAGCGTAGAGGACTAAAAACGGCAGAAAAAAAACGGGATTTTTCTAAAAAAAAATTAATAAATTGATCATAACAAATTCTTACCGAAAAGATCCCAACTACAAGGAAAAAATAGTATTCGAAGGATAACAATAGCGCTATTAGTTTTAAATCTCTTTCAACTGTTGGTTCAATGACTTTGCCATAATCTCCTCTGGCTTTAACTAAATATCCAGGTAATGTAGGGCCGCATCTTAAAATCATGGCGATGTCAAAAACACTAAAAGCCTGAAGGTTGTGATGACTTTGACTTCAACCTTTGTACATTTACCACGCCTAAGATTCCTAAAATCATCGTATAGAAATCCGAAATGCACAAAAAAGGGTGACCGCAAAACTGTCTCAAGAAATAATAGTTGCGTTTTAAAGGAGGTCCTATAACAGTATGAAAAGGTATTTTCATCATGAACTGAAATTTAATGATGACATTTTGAACGAAAAAATTACAAAAAAGAAGGCAGTTGTCATTCTTTAGCATTTGACAAAATTCCATTATGTAAACATGAGCACTAGCACCATTTTCATCAAACGACCATTAAATTATAAGCAAAGTTTAGCTTTGATCAAAGAAAAATATCAGGAATTTTCACCGTTTTTGTCGATTATTTTATGGACTGTGACAGGATTTTACGCAGCTTCTAAAAGCGACTTCAATGGAAACATTAGCGGAGTCAGTTTGTCTTTTCCAATGGCTCATCTCCTCATGGTCTGCTGCTCTTCTTTAATGCTTTGCAAAGGCTTAGCCGACGTAAGTCTAAATTATTACAAATTGAAACTCAAGTACGCTTTTAGAGGAATATCCCTTTGATTCTTCCATGGATCGGCGTAACCATCTACACTCTTTACTACAACCATTACCTCGGACTTATGAATACATTAGAAACGCTGAAAAAAGTCAAAAAACTTTCATGGTTGCCTTGGGTTAACCTCATCATCAACATAATCCTTCTGAGTAAGTTCATTTCCCATTCACAAATTAAATAACCTCAATATTAGTTATTAGAGGAACACTCACAATCCGAATCTTCCAACTCTGTGTCCACTTATGGGTTAGAAAGAAATTTAAAGAATTAAAAGACAAACAACTTTGAAAAAATAATTTATTATCGCCAATACACGTATAAATAATGAAACAAATAAAAATAACTTAAGGTGACGGTTTCTTCGCAGGATTTTCCTCTTGTGATGGCTCTTCGTCCTTTCGCTTTCTCTTCACCAAATGAGAAATATCATTGACTTGTTTGGATGACGAAGCCTCTGTTCCATTAGCTTTCGGAGCTGTTTCATCACTTGGAGCAGTGACTTTTTTAGCAATCTATAAAACAAATAAAACCAAAATCAACAAAAATGATAAATTTTTATTTAAAAAAATTATAAATTTTCTTTTATAAATGATTGTACCTCAACTTTTAAATTCTTCATGTCAACAATTTTTTCTTGAATTTCTGGAATTAAAGCATCTAATTCTTTTATTTCTTCCGCATTCTGTTCTTCCTCTTTTTGCAAATTGGTAATTTTATTTTGTAAATATTCCAATGATGAATTAAAACTGGAAATGGCTTCATCAATTTGAGCATTAATTGAATAAGCTCCTCCTAATTTATAATAAGTTTCTGCGATAGTTCTGCTGTCGTTTCCAAACAACTCCTTTTGAATCTTCAATCCTTCTAACATATCCTCAATAGCAGATGCAAAATTTCCACTTTCCAGTGATATTTCTCCAAGATTGATCAAAGTTTCAGCTAGATTCTTCTTACCATCGTCGCCTCTAGCTGTGAAAATACGCTTAGCTAATTCTAATACTTCCCAAGCAACTTGCAAATCTGTTAGTTCATCATCTAAAAGCAAGAAATTAATTTCAAACCGACCATTTTACAATACTACCTTCTTTCTTATCAGTTGATTCAGATTCTCCGTTATTTTCTTCTTTTTTATCAACTGATTCAGCTTCGTCTTTATTTTCAGTAAAATTAGCTTCTTTAATTCCAGCAGAATCAACTTTTTTATTTTCCGTAGAATCCGCTTCTTCCTTTGAGATTTCTCCATTTGCTTTTTCTACCTCCTCTTCTTCGATTTCTTCCTCTTCGGATTCTTCTTCAACGTTCTTTAAAACACCTTCACCTAATGGTCCGCTTTCTTTTCGCGATAATTCCAATAATGATTTACCATAATACAAATAGACATCTCCGAGAGAATCGTGTATTTCGCTGCCGTTTTCAGCAACTAATAATTCACTTGTTTTACTGAAAGCTTTCACAGCTGTGTCGTAATCTTGTAATACAAAAGCTCTAATTCCTTGCCCGTACAATTCCTTGGGATTGGAATTTTGAAGATCTAAAGATACGTCAGCCATCTAGAAAAATACAACCACTACTATTGACTGTTCAAGAAACATTGAAAAGATAACGAAATACTGATAAATGGGTTTAAGAGATAAAGTGATGGTAAAAACGAGGTGATGATGTTTGTGGTTAAGAACGCCTGGCGTCGGCGTCGTATCGACTTCTGCGAGGGACGCAACGCGACAAAGCAGTCGTGGTTGAACTGTGGAAGAGGTTCAACTGACATTGTAATGTGAAAGGAATCGGAATCGTGACGCACATATTTTCAGCAGGATATGGCAGGAAAAATAACAACTTCCGGTAATTAACATAGAGAAGGATTATTGATTTTCAATAAAGAAAAACCCATCATTTTAAGGTAAGACCATTTTTATGATTGGTTTGAATTTTTCACAAAAAAATAAAGACATCGGAAGTTTTGTAAAAATAGAACGAGACTGTCACGGCCTGTTACAAGATTGAAGGATGAGATTAATATTTGACTTGAACTTCAAAGTGCTTTAAAGTTCACGTGAGGATACAAAACTCCTATAAAATTCATTCAGAAATTGCAGGAAATACGCTAGAGGTGTCAACTATTTTGATTGCATTTGCATAATTGAATCTGCCCGAAATCTGGTCTTGCGTTAATTTTTAATCAATCCTGACTAATTAATTGGGAATACAGACAACGTAATCATTATTATCGTTGTTTAAGAATCAATTTACATATTCGTGGCAGAAAACAATGGAAATACCCAAAGAAAATTAATTTTTGTTTATCAAAACAGGCGAAGGATAATAAAATATAAAACTATGGTAAATGCATTGAAAATTTATCACTTCAATTTCTTACTTGTTAAGTTTGCAACAATTAGTTTTCCCAAAATTGTGGATTTTGAAAATATTCTCAGATATGAATTAATTATAAATATGTTCTTACCTAAAAGACGCATTTTGAAGTTTAAAAAAAAAAACTTCACTTCATAAACCCACAAATTACTCGAATTTTGTTTAATGAAAGAAAACACAATAAATTTTGGCATGTTTGAGTTTTGTAGGATATTTCAAACTGCTTTTGGAAATATTTGTCAACAATTTGTCTGCAAAAGTAAATAGGATATGTCATATAAAATTCTCAGAAAAAATATGATTCGAAAAATAATTTTAATTCCACAAAGTTTTCACATTAGTTCAAAGAAACAAAAGTGTTCTACGTAATTGAAATTTAGAACAATGTACTGAGTGTTCTTTTTAAAAATTCCATTCATATAAATTTTCATATTGTTACCCTAAAAGCTACAAAAAAAGCATTATTTTTTCATGCAATTTGTCATTCCCTTTGTAAAGGAGATCAAAATTCCTTAAACATAGAAAAAGCTACCCACAACTCAGCTTGACAAGTAAAATCCACTTCAAAAGAGAATGTGAAAGAATCCGCAAGCAAATTCCATAACTTCTACTTTCCTCCGAAAGTTGATAAAAAATTTCCAAAGTAATTTAGCACTTTATAAACCTTCCAAAAAATATCACCCTCAAACCGAATAATAATAAGTTTGCAGGTTTTCCATCCAAGTTCGTGACGTCACTGGAATGTTATTACAATAAACACGCTAGCATTAAACGGGGGAGTGTTACCCTATTTCATTTGTTATGGTCGTTTAGACCTTGACATGCCTCCGTCGAACGAAGAACCATACAATCGATTTCGCCCACAAACCAAAGTCAGTCAATAATGTAAAAAAACAAAACACAAATTAAAGAAAGTGAAAAAAAGATCAATTCAAGATTCAATCTTTAAGCTACTTCTTCCAGTTCATCAAGAACACCATCAAGCTGAAGCACAAGCAAGAATACGATCTCCTCATAGTCGATTGCGACAATTTGATGGAGAATACAGAGACCGAAGAACCGGGTTGGGTAAGAGCAAAAATCCGATAAAGTAGACTTTGAGTTCAAAGCTTTAAAAACATGTTTTCCATTCGAATAAGTTTGAAACTTTCAAAATTTTTTATCCTTTCAGATGCCCAGTCCGAATCAAGATGAGTCTGGTTGGAATTGCAGTGTCCATCCTAGTGTCTTCTTTCTTTTAGGAACTCTAGTCCTAACAACATGTGCGACAGGAATGTTATGCGCTGCGATAATGACCGATCATTGGGAAGAAGTGACTTGGGATCGAACAACTTTAGAACATTTAGCTAATAGTTCAGTCCGTCTACGATGGCTTTTAGACGGACTTGTTGCAAGGGTTTCAACCAACGACGATCGCGACAAGATTTTAGCATTTCTTGTACCAATGCACGGAGGAATTTGGACGCTTTGCGTCAGTCTTTCAGGTAATGAAAGAAAAATCAATAATTGCCGGAGATTGCTAAGTTAAATCACTTAATTCCATCCAGTGTAATTAGAAACTTGGGATTAACACCGCAAGATGATTTAATCGGATTTATGGATTTCCTAAGTAACTTTGAGTAATTATAAGATTGTAAAAGGTGATAAAGTAAACTCCTAGCTACAAAGTTTGGCAGTAAAAATGTTTGTGAAAATCAAATTCTAGACGGATTTGAATAAAAATAAGATAGAGGCTTTCTGAAGTCCACAGCTGACAGAGAAATTTAATTCACATTCTGAAAACAAGTCAAAAATAAAACTTTCATAATTTTCCTCGTGTTTTTCAGATGAAGAATTGTTACTGTTGACGCGAGTGGGATTCCCATCAGTCCAGCCCTGCGTAAACTATCTCTCTGGAGGTATAGACGGCGTCAAAGGTTACGAACCTCGCGCTGATTGGCAACATCGTAATAGCCCTCCACCTCCACACTGCCTTTTAACCTTACCACCTTTTTTCCAGGAATGCAAAATCTATCAATATCATGCGCTCTTGTCTGTTTGATAGTTCTTGGTAGTGCTGCTCTTGTGGGGGCTTTCGGTGTTTTTCAACACCAAATCAGCGCCGTCCTTGTTACTGGCGTTATGTACCTTCTTGCTGCCTCCTTCGCGCTTTTTACCCTAACAATCATCCACTTCAAAAGACTGCATAGTAAACCAGATGGGGTAGACGGCGATGGAACAATAGATGGAGTGGTAGGACCTATGGGTGGACGCTGGGTTACTGAGTTACTTCCAGCACGAATTTTTACCACTTCGTGGTCATTGGATTTGGGTTGGGGTGGGGTCATGCTATGTGTCATGACATCTGTTTTATGGATTCTTTTGTCGAAGATAATGAGGTTTAACCCCATTTCCAGTATGATTAACTGAGCAATATAAAAAAGGGGTTGATGTTATTAATGTCCATGTAAAAACGCTGATTATGCATAGCTAAGAAGCCGTCCAAATTTTTAACAAATGCCCTATGGACTAGCGCTTCATTAGCAAGCTACTTTGTTGATACTTTTTCAAATTTTATCAATTGGCAAAAAGGGAGCAATAAGTTTGAGGTTAAAAGACTAACCGAAACGCGCAATATTTGCCTTGAAATTGCCTGCAAACTATTCAAATTTTTATAACGTCTATTTTTTAAAGTTAGAGTTGCTTGCAAATGCTCGCTTTAGTAACTTTAAGGCCTCGATGTATATATTTTTTGCAAATAAATATTTTCAATGTTAACATAACCTCATTTCCAAATGACAGTTTATATATTGCAAAAAAAAAAGAAACAGAAACAAAACTCACCTTAAAAGTATGAAACAACTGACACAAAAACGCTAAAAATGAAACAAATACTTTTATATTGTTCTTAAATTAACGGTTGGAGAAAATCGCGCCTAACTGTTAAAAAGTTTTTTGCAATTCGACAGAAACTCAATAACACATGTGCCAACTTTACATAAAATTCACTAGCTTAGTTTCGTGTCTACTTAAATTTCTTTTATATCAGATATTCAATTTATATTTACTGACTGGGAATTTTAATTTAAAATGGAATTGAATTTTGAGCTAAATTTTCTCAAAATGTTTAGAATTATCTTTAACATAGAAAAAAACATGACATAGTGATAACTTAAAATTCCCTAACATTACTTTTTAAACATTCGAATCCAGGGAAATAAAAAACCGGACATTTTTTTACATAATCAATAGATTTTTGCTAATATACGTAATTTCTAAAGATTGTATTGTAGGTTGCATAAAAAATTTATCAAGCTTTAATCCCCTTAAGCGTGTAAGAGTGAAACTGCTGTGTAATTTTCCAAGTTTATTGTTGTACATTATAAAGCAAATACATGGGAAGCTCTGGGCTACAAGCGATACAAAAAAGTATTTACACTTTGAACGGAATTTAGAAAATCGGCGAAAAAACCCAAGAAGGATTGTCCCAATGGTAAAGTGTAAATTCTTTCTGTAACTAATTACTAATAAACTTATTTCATTTGGTATAGACATGTAATTCGACTTAGCTTAAGATTATATAGCATACATGTTTGTACTATTTTTGTTATTGTTGTGTTAGATACTAAAATATTCATGTTTTTGAAACAATCAAAAATAAAATTCTAATCTAAATAGGTACATAAAATAGTAGATTATAATGAGCGAATACTGAAAATTTATTGCTTTTTGAAAGCACATAATTTGTTTGAAACAAATTAAATTTTGGAGGTATGAGTTTTTCTTAAAAAATAGATATTAAATCCATACAAATCTCGATATACATACATGCTTATTATATATAAACACTCTTCATAAATTTTCTGCCTTACAAAATATTATTTTGTTTATACTTCGTTCCTCACATAGTACCCAAATATATAAATTTAATAAACATAATATATTAATATGTTCGCAAATCACAATAATCCTACATCTAAAATCGTGCAAATTTAGAAAGCCTTTTATTTAATTCTCCTTTGGAAACGATTTTACAAATGGCAGACTTTCAATTGCTTATTGGCAAATAATACTTACGCTAAAACAATAACAAAAAAAATCAACCAAATCAACAAAAAATTTTTTGTACTATTCTTTAAAGCAAAAAATTTTGTACCACAAACAAAATATACAGAATGGCTATAATCAAATTGAGGTAGTGACACAAAACCAAAAAAAATGACTAGTAATGAGCCACTCTGTATATGAAAATCTCCGTCGTCCGACGCCTATCTCAATTTCGACCAATCCAAAACCTTTTTTTTTATTATTGTAAATTTCACAGCCTAGAAACTACCTGAACCGTCGAACGCCGAACATTTCCGAACTTACGATAGTATACCTTGAGTGACATTAGATGGCGCTGATGCCGCTACTTGCATCTGCATTTGGGTATTTCCCTGCTGCGAAAGTTCAGCTTTAACACGTCGCGCAATATGCGACCTTGTGTGTTTTCTCAAATGATCCTTCCTGTAAAACCCCTTTCCACACTCGGTACAAATATGTCTCTTCTCTCCCGAATGTATAACAAAATGTAAAGTTAATTGTTCTTTGCGCTTAAATGCTTTCAGACACACTGAACAAACGTAAGGACGTTCAGGATTGTGCGACTGTTTGTGTCTTGTTAAATGATCTTTGCGCTTTAGACCAGCTCCGCAAATATCACAGACAAATCTGCGCTCTAAAGTGTGTCCGACTAAATGTTGTTCTAGGAGTTCTTTTTCAGGGTAAGCCATATGGCATTCCGGACAACAGTACAATGTAGAACCATCAAGAGCAGTTGTTAGACGGATTTCGCCAGGTTTAGGTCGCGGCTTTTTTTCCTTTTCAGGTTTCTTCTTCTTTTTCTTTTTTGGAGGTGGGGCTACTTGATTACTCACATTGTTCATATTTCCACTTGAATTTGTTGAATTTGATGCTAAATTCATATTATTATGAAGAAGATTCAAATTTGAGTCATTTTGCTGCGAAGATTCTTTTTTTATAGACTCGGCTGAATACTTGAGGAAGTGATGCAGACTTAAAGGTAAAGTGGACGCTGGAAGATGCGATAGGTAGTCGGCTACTGTTGAACCTGGAGTCGCTAATGACTGCCAAGTCGACGGCATGGAAGTAGCAGGCGGCTGCGGCTCCTGAGACTCCTGTTTCTAAGGATAAATAATCAAAAAACTATTTCAAAATCCTTACTTCATTTTATTTTTCCAAAAAACATGATTAAAAGGTATTGAACGGCTTTTCAATTTTAACCGAACTCTACTGTCATTTTAATCAAAACTTTAATTTAAATCAACTTATTTTGCTTAAGAGACTGTGGATTATTGCGTCGCTCACCTTCTCACTTGGCTTATCCTGCTGTAACATGGCCGCACAAAGCTCTTGCGCTAGTTCCTGCTGTTCATATTGTCTTTTTTCCTGTCTTACATTTTGATGACCATAAACTGATTGGTTATAATTGGGTTGGTACTTGGTGGTGTTGATCATTTGTTGCTGAGTGGGTGGATGATGTTGAGTGAAAGAAGGAACTCCATTAGCTGTATATCTATTACTGTTATTCTCCTGAGAGGGACACAATGAAGTGGAAGTGTTCTCCTGAGAAAATTTCGCAGCAAACTGATGAATCGTAGGTATGCTTGTGGGGAAATGACCTCCAAACGGTGTGAAATTCATTATGAATCTTGTTTTTATATTGTCTACAAGAATTTCTCGTCAGATTAGGATAATCTCCATTGGAAATTGCAAATACTTACCATATTTCCAGTCAGAAATCGTTAAAATCTTGCAGAAGCGATCAAACATTTACAAAATCGGTGACGTTCGCCATGATGATGTTAATAAAAGAGGGTTGGGAATAAGGGTTGATGTTTAATTTTTGGCGGGAAAGTTACCCCAACAAAATACGAATTCAAATAAAAAAGAAACGGTTTATTCTTGGTAATTAAATGTCAGTAGTATAAAAAAAAATACAATCAAATTTCGACACTTTCAACTAATTACGTATGATTAAAAAAAATTCCGTAGTCTTTAGTGACTCGCGTCAAATTTCCCGTTCAAAAAAACAACAAATGATGAAAACAGATGGGGGATTCTCTTAAAATTAAAGTGTAACCAACTTTCCCAACAAAATGCAATTTAAAGCGATACATTGCTTATATTTAACAATTAAACCCAAAACCGACTAAACTAAAAAACCTAACGTTTTGTACAAAAAATGAATTTTTGAAGAGAGTCAAAAGTGTGTCTTTTCTCATAATTCTCAACCTTTGGTTGAACTGTACGTTTGTAATGAAATATTGCAACTGTGGTAAAAATTAATGTCCAATAATACTGTATCAAATAAATAAAACAAAAGTATATACTTATAAAGTTATAAGAAATAAATTATAAATTTTGCTTAAACCAGAACTGATACAGATTTTCATAAATGAGAAACAATAAAAACCCTAAATCTCCAGCAATAAGAAATTCTGATAAATGTATGGAATTTCTTACTGACAGCAGGGCTTAACAACTACCTTGTTAATATTATATAGAGAATAAATATGAAATATGTAATATGTCCATATAATATATACATCATTATAAAAAATGCTTCAACAATGTTCATTAAGATCACTTAGTAGTATAGTACCTAGTCGTTACAGTTTAGTTCAATTCTGGGGTAAAATTATGCTTTCAGAGGCAGTTGGCAAAACTACCGTGCTAACTTGATTGCCATCTTCTTCTGAATTTGCAGTCACCTGGATGTGATGCTGTGGCACCTGGATCTGAACGGGGATCTGCATTTGGGACGTTGGTACCTACAAAAATAAACTCAAAAGAACTCCAATTTTTTTTTTTAATCTTTTTACCTGTATTGTAACTTGCGTCGGTTCCTTGATAAGAATATTCTGACTTCTTTCGGCTTGTTCCTTCGCTCTCCTTGTAATATGCGATCTTGCATGTTTCCGCAAATGATCTTTTCTATAAAAACCTTTCCCGCACTCGCCACAAATTTCCGTTTTTTCACCCGAATGTATGACAAAATGCAGATTCAAATGTTCCTTCCTTTTAAAACCTTTCATACAAACCGAACACACGAAAGGTCTTTCAGGATTATGCCCCAATTTATGCCTTTCTAAATGTTCCTTTCGTTTTAATCCAGCCCCACAAATGTCGCATATAAATCTCCTTTCAATCTTATGTCCTACGAGATGTTGTTCCAAAAGTTCTTTTTCCGGATAAGCCATATGACACTCTGGACAACAGAATAACGTTGTTCCATCTAAAGCCGTAGCGATATGGACTTGTCCTGGCTTGGGTTTCTTCGGTTTTGGGGGTTTCTTTTTATATTTCTTTTTCTTTTTTCCTTTTTCGGGATCATCAACGTTTTCTTCGGTTTCCATTTCACCATCAACGTCATTGAGGATGAGTTGTTCTTGATCTTCAGTAGTAATGTTAATAGCTTCAATCACACCTTCTTCAGTAATCTGTTCGCGTTTAATTTCCGGATTATTAAACTTGAGGAACTGCTGAAGATTTACTGATAATGGGCTATGTTGTTGGATTTTTTGTAAATATTCTTGAACACTCGCATTTTGTAAATATTGCGCTGGAATTGCTGTTATTGAAGTTCCTGCTTCGTTGTTTTCATCTTCTTTGCTTCCAGATTCATTCTTAATCAATGCAACAGGAGTTACATCTTTGCCATTTTTTTCTGGTTCGGCTTGAATTAATTGGATATCTTGAGGCTGAAGTGCTGCTACTACTGTCATTCCTTCAGCAATGCCATTCTGACCATCGACTATTTGAATGCCTTCCTGATTAGGATTGTATGCTACTGTTAATACGGTAGCTCCTTGTCCAAAAGTCTGCAGAGGCATAGGAGATATATGGTATTTAGGGGATTCACCGGAATTAGCTTGGGATACTTGCGTTTGAACAGGATTGACTACTTGAATTTGGACGTGTTGTTGAGGATCTCCGGGCTTAGCTCCCGGCATAGTTATAGGTAAAGTAATGAGGGTCTGCGTTGGGCCAGTATTTTGGCCTTGGGTGGTTGCTGTAGCAAAAGCATTAGCGTCCAAAGGGCGGATATAGTGGACGCCATTTTCACCTCCTTGAAGCACACCAACAACTTGGCCATTGGGGGTGGTCACACTCTGCGTCAATTTACCGGCGGAAAATTGCGTAGCGACGGGAAGAGCCGCTGACAGGGGGACCCCCACACCGAACGTGGAGAAATTCATATTGCAGAACTACCTTTAATTGAAGAAAATAAATTAAATAATTAGTTGAAGGTTGGAATTTGTTTGAAATATGATTTGGCAATAATTTTACCTTGATTTCATTTTTGTATGCAGATGTTGGAATTTTTTAGAAATCTTCAAGATTTTTTTTGGAATATGTAATTATGTAAAAGTTGAACGGTACATATTTTCTAAGGTATTTGAACTTTATAGTGCTTTGCTCATCAGACCATTATAAATTTTGTGTTATAATTTAAAAAAAAATCTCTTACCCAAAAATTAATAATTGCACAAATCCAAACTCGTATTTTCCCGCCTCCACGTGTTATAAAAAAAGCACCAAAACAACGGTAAATTTTGACAAGTCTGTCCTTGGGCCCAAGAGGGGATGGTCTGTTGGGGTGGAGTGGATAGTGGATCAAAAACCAAGCACATGCGATACGGAGTAGTAGAGACCGTTGGAAGAGTGGCAGAAGAACAATTTGGAAAGTGGGGTATTGGACGTAGAAAACGGTCATGTGACTTTTACAGCTATTCTCTTCTAACTCACCTATAGATGTTAACTCAAAAAGAGACAGAGATGGAGAGAAATCTACCGTGGGGATGTCAACCCATTTACCTACTTTATACAATACTTTCACCTCCAGCAAGAATATACAGGTTATCTTTATCTGTTCGATGGTCGAAGAGTTCAACAAATGTAGTCTATTCGCACAGAAACACTTTTACTTCTTGGATTTGTTTTTTTTTTTCACTTAGTCGATTTAGACGATTTCCTTCTTCGTGAGAACACGACTTAAGAAGACGTCATTCGGTTCAAGGAGAATGGTGCAATTTTCCAAGAGAGAAACGGTAAAGTTCAACACGGTAGGACGATGATGAAGTAGAACGTGCAGCAACAAGTGGAACGTTGGTTGGTGATATTTTAACGGTGAAGATTTTAACAGTTTTCGGACAATTTTAAGTTTTTTCAGGCGTCAGTAAAGTACCTTATTATCATAATTGGACAGGTTCATTAGAAATTGACCGGTGAATAAACGGTATAATAAGAGGGTATAAATATAATTCCGGTTAAGGTTGGTTTGAGTTCCGTCAACCGAAGAACAAAAATTGCAAAGAAAAATGAAAAGTTCACCTATCGAAATCACCGAAATATTTTATCACTAGTGCGGAAACCCTTAATATTAGATTTGCATGTTGGTATTTACCTGCAAGGACTTTCACTAAATTAAGAACTTTGAAAGAAAATATTTAATTGGAAAATAATGTACCTAATAATTGTGCAACCAACCAAACAATGACTAACAGTTAGGGATCAAAAGCTGACGCTACACACAAAGTTTTGTCGTCTCCTCTTGCAGTTTTTGTCGATCTTCAGTCAATGCTTAGAAACCAGTTAAAATGGACTAGAGAAAATCATGCATAATATTTGGATGATTTCTAAATTTCATAAAAGATGTTTGAAATAAACCAAAATTTGTTACGGAATAGAAACAGGCTTTAATAAGATTATTTTGTAATGAGATTTTGTGTAATTAGAAAAATTTATTTAATCTCACAAAATAAAATGGCCTATAAATTTTGAGTGATTTTTGTATTATGCTTTTTTTGGTACTCATTTGATGTAAAAGAAATTAAAAATTGTTATTAATAGTCAGATAAAAGATTCACTAGGTTTTGTTTAATTGTGAAAATTTTATTATATATCAAAATAAAAAATTTTAAACAATTAGAAAAACGCGCCAGTAGGTACGCGCGGATTAATTACCTGTAGATAAAATGAAATTGGTCCATAGCTTTATTGTTTGTTCAAGAAAACTGGATTTAAAACACTAATGGATATATGTATTGAATTTTTTTATGTGCCGACCGTAGAAAACATTTTAGAATACATCTAGTAATAAATATATGGAAATTCTGCTCATGGATATAAATACTATGGCATTTACAATATCAGACATAACTGGCTAATAAGATTAGATTTAAATATGCAAAGTTTCGATTTTTCGTATTTAAACGTAGGAAAAAATCTAGGACTTGACAATTTTTTCGATCTCTTTTACCTCTTTGAAAACTGAATGAAAAATTTCTAAAAAATGTTGAGGAAGTTGGGATTATTTGAAACATCCTGTTCTGTACAAGTGACTCCATATTTGGAAAATACAGTAATGAAATTACATGTCTAATGACCATCATATAAATGAGCGTGATATTTACATTTAAAGCAAAATATCGAGGCCTTAACTTTTTTGGTAATCAACAAATCTGAAGGTTATTAGACAAAAACGGGTATTCTGTTGATATTAGAATGAATCGACGAGTTTTATCTACAGATTAATTTAGTTCCAAAAGATACACATGAGGAGGAGCAAGCTGACTGGGAGTAGGAGGGAAAAGAGTGGGAGAAAGATAAATTAAAAAAAAAAAATAAGAAAATTAGACTTGAAACTAAATGCATTAATAATTTTGTTTGTAACGTCAAAAATAGCTCATAAATATTGCATGAGTCAACAAAATCGTCACACGTGTGATTTACACTTTCATTAAACAGGAATTTCCGTTATAAAATAAATCAAAAAATTTGCGAGCAAAACGCGGATAAAGGATTGAAAGGCAGATGTTTCATCGTAAACAAAGAACGCAATTGGGTAACCGTTAAACAGCACGCTCACTCCATCTGCGTTACAGTTATTTACAATAAAAAAAAACTGTTCTATTGCAGCAATCGACAAACCTTGAAACTTGCAGCAAAAGTTACGTAACTAAGAAAAATGAACTGACGTCAATGTATGCAGAATACATTGAGAATATGGTGCAGGGCTATTGGGCCTCTTGAAGTACTGATAGGTTATCGACCTTGTCTCGAACAAAATGAGGCGAAGTCGTGGAAGTAAGGCGTATCTATGACGATGACGTTGTCTACGTGGTGGAGGGAAGTGGTGGTGGTTCAGGAAGAATGTGGGGATGAATATATCCTACCAGAATACGCTATGAGCACCCCTTCCACAAAATTCTACATCACGGCGACGAAGCTCCCTACCCTAAAATGCCCGCGACCCGCGAAAAGAGACGAGAAATCGGAGGCGGCCCTTCGCCGCCAATTTTTACGCTGTTATTTGGGTACGTACCTTAGGAATTGCTCTTTTTTGAGTTGATACTTCAATACTTTTGCACACCTTTAACACTACTTCGTCATCGAACGAGTTCATGAACGCTAGCTCTAATGTCTGGTTCTGATCGGTTGCCAAGGTCTGCGTTAACGCAGTCACAGATGGCACGTGACGTTTATCAAGGTTTGAATTTGCCCGCCAAATTTACACTTATAGCCACACCTACGAATTGAAGTGGTAAGAATGAGGATTTACACCCACGATTACCAAGAATACACATTTTCAATAAAATTCACTTATTAAAAAAGTTCAATTTCAAGTAGAGCAACAGTAGTACTTACACACAACTACCAGTTGTTCAGTTTTTTTTTAATTTTGTGTCGGCGATTTGAATTTAATAGAAATCTCAAAATAATGAAAAATTTCTTGTGGGTTTTTAAAATTAAATTAAAATTTGATTTTTTTTTTGTTCTCAAAATTACAAATGCAGAAAAAACGCAGGTTTTTAATCTAATGGAATGGTGAATTGAATAAAATAATTGAAATGATTTTGTTATTCATTTATTCAGAAAATCAAGGAATAAGGATGATTTAGAATTATATTAGGTGAAATGAAAGTTTGTAAAAAGCAATTTCAAATTGTTGATCAAATAGAAGTTAATATTAAATCACCTGTTGGAAAAAACAAAAAATTAAACTAATAATCAAACAGTTTCACTTCTAAGACAAAATCAAAAACTCAGATCAGATGCTTTTTTGAATTGAGATATTCAAATATCATGAGTCATTTGTAAGTTTGAAAAAAAAAACATTTTCATTCAAGTCTGAAAAAAATCTTCGAAAACACTACAAGATAGGCTGTAATTTCTTTCGCTAAAATTACCAAATAAAGAGAAAATACATTCACAATTTAAAACTTTTGAAACGTTTTTCAACGAATCAATAATTTGAAATTGTTAATTTGTTGGAAGAAAGCAGAACAATATTTATTGGGACAATTCACCACTACAGTTTTGATGAAAACTTCAAATGAGTGTTAAGTTTCAACTAAAAATGAATGGAAATTGATTCAATTTCTGAAACAAAATATCCATTTCTGGCTTCAAAGAGGACATAATTGTTCCTCCATTTCAGGAAGATGAAAAATAAAGTAAATATAAGCAGTTTTTTACATCTGATAGTTTGAAAAATTAGAGAAAAATGCAAAAAAGTTCATAATTTCAAGGATTAGTTATTAGTTCTCAATAGTTTCATTAAAATCAGTATTTTTACCAAGACGAAAACGAATTGTTGTTAACTCATTTTGTTTTGCGTAAATCCCTAACTCACTGTTTATTATTACACAATTATCCCAATTACAATTTATCAACATCAGTGTTTTTATTCCGCAATAATTCTTATTTATTTCAGAATTTATACGAAAATGGCGAAATCATCCAAAGATTCTGCGTTATTAGCAAGATAAAAATTTGTTTTTGATTAGTGGAGTAATCAATAATTTCCACTAAATGCCTGCACAATTTGTAATTTTCATTAAAATTTTCTGAAGTAATCTATTTTAATAATCATTAACATTGGAATTTCAAACGCAAGGAACCACTTATGTGGTGAAAATCGTATCACTGGTTGCATAACTATATAAAACAAACTAATTTAAACAAAAACAAATACAAGTGATTACTCTAATGCATAAATGAATTAGTAAAAAAAACAAATTACAATAGTCTTATCATTATTATTTGTTTTTAACAGCGCATCACGTGACGTGATTGTCACAACTGACAAAAACTGAGCATTTCTAAATCTACTCTCAACTACGAACACACTCAACGACTTTTATGATTTAAACGCGAACATTTACTAGTCATTTGTTGATTGAAAAAATAAGAAATGCAATAATGTCTCCGATTTGGCATTTTCTTAAATCATTCAATGATTGTTAAATACCCTTAAATATAATAAATGGTCCATTAAATACAAAAGAGAACCTAATAAAATAAAAATAAAAAAAGACAAATTGCAGTCTTGACAAATTTCCACTGTTATCACACTTGATGGCATCCACGTTGTAATCTCTCCACATACATTTCAAATAACAATTTATTTATATTAAAATAATGTGGATTTTGTGTTTCACTCAAATCAGGAGAATACTGTGGCACATTCCAATCAAGACTTTGTACAGATTCCGGTGGTGATTCAGGCAACTGATTAGCGAAAGTTGGAGGTCCAGGGCCCCATTCAGCCACACTCACTGGATTCGAGTTTTCTAATAAAAGCCCATTGTGAATGTGCAAATTATTGATGCGTTTTGATAAAGGCATAAACTCAACTTCGTCTTCTTGTAAGCTGCGACCTCGTTTCCTGAAATGTTCATGAGTTAAAGGGACTGATAGCAAGGAGCTTGCCACTTTAAACATCACAACAATTTTAACATTAAAAATGTTATCGGAAATTAAAAAACTCACCTGTTCTGCGTCATTTTATCTATTGTTAATTACAATTCGAGAAATTAAATTCAAAGGAAATATTTTTTTGACATTTGGATATCTGCAGATTTCAGTTGAACATCACATTCGACTAGGGATTTTGATGCAAAAACAGTTTAGGTTGGTATGCATTGAAATAGTAGGCGCTAATTTTAAATTGAAATTGAAATTTAGACTATTATAATTAATTACCAATCAATCAAAAGTGAATGTTAACGGAAGAAAAAAATCAAAAATTTGAAAGTAGAGTTATGCAAAACAGACGTTATGTGAAAGGCTGTTATTACCATCTCATACAAAAAACAACTTCAGGTTTTGTATTGATTTTTTGGAATAGTAAATTGAAAATAGAAAAACTCAATCCGTTTTTTTAATTGGCATTGTCAATAAACGCATGCGCTTTACTGCTAACTTAACTTAAGCCCTTAATTCTTAACCTAATTTACTTTAACAAAGTAATTGTTTGTAATTTGTGAATTGTGGTCTTTTGTTCGATTTGTGAACATTTTAGTGCTTATTTTGCTTCATACTGTTGATTTTTTTTGACATTTCAGTTAACGTGAGTATTTTTTTATTCCGGTGAAATTAACCTCATTTTTTATAAAAATTGAATAAAAATGGTAGAATATTGAAATACTTCTTCTGCATTTAACTGTTTGAGTGATCAACCTTTGGGTAAAAAAAAAACAATTTCTATTAAATTTAGACTTTTTGAATGACCTTGAACAAATTTTGCGCGAAATTCAAATTTGCTTAATCTCAGAATTTTGTTTGAATGATGTAATAATTCTTATAAATACAAATCTAAACCCACTCAACACTTTTTTTTATCATTTCAAGTGCTCTCAATTGAAATGAACCGTAATGTACTTTCAACAACATAAGGTAGAACTCTTGTATCTAAGGGTTTATCAACACCGCAAAACAAAGTTGAGATTTAATGACCTTCGTGTAGGTTTATTGTGCAATTTTGTGGTGGGAACTTTGTTTTATATAAAGTAGAACGCGTGCGATTTGTTACAATTTATTATTGTCTATTAAAGATGTACGAAAAGATTAATGGTGAAATAAATTCTTCGGCGGTCCGTGTTGTGGACTTACGAAGTGATACAATAAGTAAACCAACACCGGAAATGCGAGAAGCAATGGCTAATGCTGTTGTTGGTGATGATGTCTTCGGTGAAGATCCAACAGTTGCGGAATTGGAGCGGAAAGCAGCTGAAATTTTAGGAAAAGAAGATGCGCTTTTTGTGTGTAGTGGAACAATGGCTAATCTTATCGCGAGTAAGTGAGCTTTTCAAGCTTTCATATTTTGTTACTAAGCGTGAAGATTTCTTAGATAAAAATTAAGAATTTGTTTCAATTCTTGCAATGTAATTTTTGACGTAATGCAAATTGGGAAATAATAAACAAAAATTATCAAAAGAAATGATTGCAGAATACCCCTATCATAAATTTGTTGTTTTGATTTATAAATGTGAAAGTATAACAAAAACAATATATTTTTTTGTTGCTAGTAATGGTCCATTGCAGTCACAGAGGTAGCGAGATTATCTCCGGAGATAATGGTCATACTTTCAGATTTGAACAAGGTATGTGATTGTTTCTCAATCTAGAACACACCCATGAGAATGGCATGTAATTAGATTTTTTTTTCCTAAAGGAGGCCCAGCGCAAATAGCAGGGGTACAAACAGCCTTAATTAAAAACAACGACGATGGGACATTCAGTTTAGAAGAATTAAGAGACAAAATTCGCAAAAATCCAGACTGTCATGAACCGTACACCTCTCTAGTCATTATAGAAAATACTCATAATATGTGTGGCGGAAAAGTAATAATTTTTTGGCAAACATTCATCATTTTTAATTACCTCCTTATTTATTCCAGGTATTACCTTTAGATTGGATTGAAAAAGTGAAAAATATTTGTAAAGAATACAACATTCCAGTTCATATGGACGGTGCTCGTGTTATGAATGCTGCCATTTACCTCAAAGTACCTGTAGAACGCGTCGTAAAAGACGTTGATACTGTTTGTTTTTGTCTCAGTAAAGGTTTAGGAGCCCCTATTGGCTCTATCTTAGCTGGGAGCAAAACTTTTGTTGATAAGTGAGTTTTATAATTTTTGAAAAACTATTAATTCTTATGAACATTTTAGAGCTAAACGTATGAGAAAAGTCTTGGGCGGAGGCTGGAGGCAAGCTGGTATTATAGCAGCTGCTGGGTTAGTTGCTCTGGATAAAATGATTGATCGGCTTCAGGTTGATCATGATCATATTTTACAAATAGCAAAAGGTAGGTAGGAAATTATGACTAAAGCAATAATTTTTTTGCTAGACGGAAACTACAATGAACCGGTAAATTTGAATTCTTTCCAATTTTACAGCAATCGATAATTTGAAGTCGGATTTATTCAAAGTTGATTTGAGTTCAGTGCAGACAAATATTCTTATGATGTATATCGACAGGAGCAAAGTGGCTGTTAAAGAAGTGATTTATCGATTTGCGAAAGTGTTTAAGACAGATATAGTTAAAGTTAGTGTGAGAGCGTCATCGATTCGACCAGATTGTATTAGATTTGTTACATATTGGCAGATCACAGATGAAGATATTAGAGATACTATTGATAGGATTATTTTTGTTATTAGAGAATTTGAAGATCAGTTGAAACCCACAAATGAAAGAAAAATAATCACATGATAATCACAATAATGTAAATATTTTTTTAAAGTATATATTGCTTTTTTATTGACTAATAAATGATAATTTTTTAAAGAAACAAATACATATTTTGATAGAGTAATCAGTAAATGATGAATGACTTATTACTCAATAGTACAATGGAAATTTTAATAAAATAAACAAATTAGTACATTTTTCTTATAATTTTTATTTTTCCCCAGGTGTTAACGCAATGAAATCTAAACTCTTCCACGTGGATTTACAATCTGTCCAAACAAATATTCTTATGATGTATTTGGACAAGTCGCGTATCATTGCCAAAGAAGTGCAACACAGATTAGCGTCAGTATTAGAAACAGATGATATTAAAGTGAGTGTGAAGTCGAGTTCAAGAGATCAAGGAGTCATTCGATTTGTTACCTATTGGGAAATCAGCGATGAAGATGTACAACAAGCTATTCAAAAGATACAATTGGTGATCAAAGAATTTGATAAAAAAATCACTAATTGAGCAAAGTATTACCGTTGTGTATTATTAGATTAAATAAATAAAATAATAAAAAACTGAATTTTAAACTGTTTTTTTTTTAATGTTTTTCTACACTTCGAAAAAATAAGGTTAAAAGATGAAAAAATTCAAATATTTACTTTAATTTGTAGTCTTTTTGAAGGTTCTAAAATACAAAATAACAATTAATTGCACTGCTGGTCTCAATTTATCAATTGGAACAGATTAAGTTTTGAATTTACCGCTTAGAGGTAAATCTAGGGACTTTTGTTTTTGACGTTCATTAAAATATTTTCTTATACACTTTGACAAAATACGAAAAGTATTAATTACGATTTTAACGAAAGTGATTAATTTATTTAAGATTTTTAACCGTAGAATGAATTAAATTTACCTTTTACAATGTCTAGTAAGTTTACAATACTTGCTGAGGTTTTATAGGTTATCCAACACTTTCAGATGAACAACTAAATGCAGACAATTTTGAAGTCATCGACGCTGTCGATGAAGGAAACGAAATTGATTTAACTGCTGAGGATGATGCTCCAGTTATCAAAAATGAACAAGAATTGACTGAAAATGGGACTACTGAGCAAATGGAAGAAGAGGACTCGTTCAATAAGTGTGAAAATGAACAGTCTAAAGCAGATAATCATCCTTATTTGTACTTAATTGAGAGTTTCGAGTTTCAAAAAGATCAACTTAGATTGACTGAAGTTGGATCTGCGAAAAACATAACCCAAACGCAGTTTCATTTTATCAATACAAGAGAATCTTTCATACGAATGTTACAGAGTTTGAGAAATTCCACAGAGATAGCTGTGGATTTTCAATCAAATAATGACTATCAAGGTACGATTGTGATAATTTCAATATCAACCAGTGAAGTTGATTATTGCATTGATGTCCCAAAACTGAGAAATGAGCTGTTAATGTTAACAGAAATTTTTCTTAGTCCAAGAATTTTAAAAATTTTGTTTCGCGGTAAGATTGTCTTGTCTTCATTTCAAATCAAATTCCACTTATATATGGTTAATATTTTTGATCTTGAAGAAGCAAGAATAGCTTTGGGCGAAGCTGTCACAGATAATGGAACATTAAATCATATTCTCAAAACTGAATATAATTTTACTAGACCTCAACTTTCTAAGCCAGATTTTAGTCACCGTCCGTTATCAGAAGAATATCGGTTGTACTGTAGAAGTAGTTCGCACTTTTTGATAAACATTTATCACAATTACAAAAACAAATTAATTGTTAAAAACTTAGATTCTTATAAAAAGTTTCTTGAAGTTTGTAGAAACGCCTGTAAAGTTGTACATATACCTTCGCAAACAGAAAGTTTCGAAAATGTAGAAAAAGAATTAAAGAAAAGACATGAATGTGAGTTAGAACTTTTGAAAAGACTGTATGAGTGGAGGAACGAAACAGCAAAAAGATTAAATCTAAAACCACTCACTGTTCTCTTCAACCGCGGTTTATTAATACTTGCCCGAAATTTTTCAACGGATGAAGGCGAAATTGCGAAACTAACGCAGTCTCAATACGTTAAGCAAGACATTGAAAAAATCAAAGAAATAGTAGAAGAAACTTTGATAAAATTTGACTTAGACTATAAACGTCGAATTATTAGAAGAGGCAAAAAAAGAAAAGTACAACCCCAACATAAACCTAAACCAGTAGACAGTAAAAACTATCAGAGTTCTAAAAAAACAAAGAAAAATGTTACAAATCAAAAAAATCAATTCAATTCGAAAAATAAAAAGCGACCAAGGTTTCAACGAAAAGATGGGATGAATCAAGGTAGTTACAGTAATCCAGTTCTGGTGAATTCAACCAGTATTCCGTCTTCATTCACTTTTCAAGCGCCAAAAAATGATTTCAGCAGTCCTGGACCTAGTAGTAATTTTCTTCCTTTTAATAACAATAAAAATAGAGGGAATTCGAACAACTGGTATAACAATTCAAACAATAGCAGGAACCTACCAAACTTTGATACAAATTTGCGAGAAGTTGACCAAAAAATCCAAAGATTAGAACGACAAATTCAGCTTCCTCGACAAGGACAAAATTTTAGACAGAATCAACCAGTTAAGCGATATTTCCATTATTGATTATTTTTCTATTGTATAGTTTGTTTTTCATGAATTGTAGTTGCGTGTAAACGTTAAAATAAATGATAATGATAAAGTATCTTAATTCACTTGTGATTTACTCAGTTGGATTCTTTGTTTAACGGTAAATTCTAAATTAATTCTAATTTGCATAATTGAATAATTTATTTACTGTAAATATAAAAAGCTAATTATTATAAAAATCTACATTTGGCGCGAATTTTTGAATAAAAAGTCAGGTTGGGCAAAGTGCGCAAGCGCCGAGTTAACCTCTGCGTGTCAACGAGGTTCTCAGTTTTTATACCATATTGTAAAAAAGTGTTAAAAAAGCCTACATGACTATGACTGATGCTCAAACAACCGAATTGGCTAAATTTGTGGCTCCTGTAATCCAGGATAATCCAACAGGATGGGGTCCTTGCGAATTACCAGAGCAATTCCGGGACATGCCCTACCAACCGTTCAGTAAAGGAGACCGCTTGGGAAAAATTAGTGACTGGACAGGGGCTGCTTTCCAAGATAAAAAATACGCAAGTGAGTAGCTTCAATTTGTTTCCTTTTTTTTGCAATTGTGGTTATGTTAGATAAATATGCATCACAATTCGGCTCCGGAAGTCAATACGCGTACTATCACGACGAAGATGAGAGTACTTTCCATTTGGTGGATACTACTCGTGTGCAGAAGCCCCCATATCAAAGAGGGCGATTCCGTGCCAATCAACGCAATTTGCGTGGACGTGGAGGCCGCGCTGGTGTTCAAACCGGAGGCATGCAAACTCTTGGCAAAGGAGTTAAAGCTAGAGATACGTATAAGAGAAGTCAAGTGAAAAAATGGGGGCAAGGAAGGGTAAATTTACATTTTGTTTTAACATCAATAATGTTGTTTTTTAGCCACAAATTAAAATCAGAGATGCTTCAGTCACTGTACGACCTGATTGGGTTACAATCGAGGAGATGGATTTTCCAAGACTGGGAAAACTGTCATTACCTAATGTTAAAGATGGTAAAAAGTCATAATATTAGGTTGAGACAAAACTTTTGTTTAATTTTAATAGGTGAAGATATAATCTGCTGCGGAGAGCTCGAGTATTATGATAAATCCTACGATAGGGTTAATGTTAAAAACGAGAAACCCTTGCAAAGCGTTAATCGCATTTTCCATACTGTATGTTATTACTATTTATTAGTCTTTCTATAATAAATTATTTTTTTCTAGGTTACTACAACCGACGATCCTATTATTCGTAAACTGTCGAAAACTGAGGGAAATGTGTACACAACCGACGCTATACTTGCAACTATCATGTGCTGCACTCGCAGTAATTACTCTTGGGATATTGTTATCGAAAAAATTGGCGATAAATTATTCTTCGATAAGCGCGACAATACTGAATTCGATTTATTGACAGTTAATGAAACCTCAGTGGAGCCTCCTCAAGACGACGGCAATTCTTTGAATTCTCCCCGTAATTTAGCTCTTGAAGCAACGTTCATCAACCATAATTTCAGCCAACAAGTATTGAGAACAGGTCCAGGTGAACCTCGCTTCAAATTCGATAATCCAAATCCTTTCATTTCTGAAGAAGAAGAAGGTGAAGTCGCTAGTGTAGCTTATCGCTATCGGAAATGGGATTTAGGCGGCGGAATCGTAAGATATTTCTAGCTTTCTTGGAAAAAATAAATATTTTATTTTGCATAGGTTCTTGTCGTTCGTTGCGAGCACGACGCTGTTGTTCAATCTCCAAATGGCGAGCTTCAATTCTTATCAATCAAAGCTCTAAACGAATGGGATTCAAAACTAGCCAATGGCGTTGAGTGGCGTCAAAAATTAGATACACAAAGAGGTGCTGTTTTAGCTAATGAGTTGCGTAATAACGCTTGCAAATTGGCTAAATGGACTGTCCAAGCACTTTTAGCCGGGAGTGACCAAATTAAATTTGGTTATGTGTCACGTGCTCATGTTAGGGATAACAGCAAGCATGTGATTTTAGGAACACAACAGTATAAACCACACGAATTTGCGACTCAAATTAATTTGAATATGGATAATGCATGGGGAATTCTTAGGTGTATTATTGATATTGTTATGAAACAAAAGGATGGGAAGTATTTGATTATGAAAGATCCAAATAAGCCGATGATTAGATTGTATGATATTCCGGATAATACATTCGAGTCAGATGGAGAATCAGAATCTGAGGATGAAGTACCACCCGATACTGTTACGTTCCAGACTTTGTATCCTTATACGAATAATTCCAAGCGTTGATTTTTTGTATTTTTGGAGCTGAAATGAATTTTAATACTGAAAATTGAGTTTTATTTGGTTTTAATATTCTATTGCGTAAATTTAAATAATAATAAGGTACTTTACACACACACTTATCTGGCACACGACGCCTAATATACAAAGTGCCACAAATCCTAGAATCTCAGCAAGGGATGCAGTTAAAAAAAAGCTTCAGAGTTTTGTACAACTATTTTGTTTTTTGCTGCAGTTCACTAAAAATGTAAACTGAACTAAATTGCTAAAATCAATTAGGTTACAAGATTTGCATTTATCTTAAATTTTCTAAGTTTCAGTTTTCAACGATTGCTGAGATACCAAGATACTAAATGTGCTAAATATGATACATCAAACTATAATTATAGCATGCTATCCGTGACTTCTCCCGGATTTTCCAGCGCTGCTTTCCGTTCATTAATCACAGTTACAAGTTTTCTATAAGGTCCTAACGGCAATCCCAAGCTTTTTAAATCATTTTCAGTAAGTATCATCAACGTGTCTAAATCAATTTTCTGTTCTTCGAATCTTGATAAATATTCTCCTAAATCCCACGCTGTTAGGAACCTTTCTAATGGTGAACTTTCATTCTCATCGTCGCTGGATTCTGTAAGAAAAATTTCAATAATTTTTGATAAAAATTGTGATTGAGTATACCTGAAAGTTCATCTTCAATTGATAAAGTGGTTGTTCTTCTACCGTAGCTTTCGCCAGATCCGATTGAGCTCTCTTCGTTTGTGACTTCCCCGTTATAGAATCCTTGGAATGTATTAGTTATACTTTTCCGGAAAGCTATACTGCCAATTCCGGGTCGGACAAATATACTGGCTGGTTCTTGATGGATTTTTTCGGCGGTTGAATCTAACTCGTGCATAAAGTCAGGTTGGGAGATGGAGCGGGTAAGACCATTACTTGGAGGCGGCGGCGGTGAAGATTCAATATATTCAGCGTCGTTGAAGACCGCCTCTAGACGATTTTTGCCTTTAACATCAATAGTTCCAGCGTAAAGAACTTCTGAATCGCGGCGGTAACCTTTCAGTGACCTCACTGACCGTTGCCCGTCCTCGATTTCGCTGACCTACAAGAAGAATTACAGAAACCTGTAATCCAGTTTTCGTATTTTACTTTAAAGTCGTCGTCGAATGCTCTGTTATTCCTTATTTTCCTTTGTACTGAACTTAGATTCCTTGCCCCCGACACTGTCCCATTTCCAACAATTGCGCTGAAGGAGTTTCTTGGAGGCGGTGGTCCTATGTTGGCCAAATTCGACATTGACCCGCTTTTAATTCTTGTCTTTAATGTTTCGATCATCGATGGTCTAGGACCTTTAACCTTCCGCTTTTCTAACTTCTCTTGATTTTCTTTCTTAATTTGATGTTTCTGAAATTCCTACAAAAGAAAGTTGTGGATTGGAAATTGAATTTCACTTGAATTTTCTCTTACTTTAAGACACTTATCCGACTCTTTCTTTGCTTTATCTTTTAAAGCTTTGGCTTTTTTCTTATCTCCAGCTTCGAGTTTGGCATGAACACCATCCAAAAACCGGAGGATGTCTTCGCGATTATTCATTCCAGCTAGTTCTTGAGCAGTTCGGCCATCAATATCCGTACAATAAATATTAGCGCCAAAATTGACTAGGAATGTAACGATATGTTTGTGGCCTTGAGCGGCGGCGAGGTGCAAAGCTGTGTTTCCGAAGAGGTCAGCTTTATCCGGGTCGCCTCTTAAATTCAACAAAAAGAATCATTTGCAAATTATAGGTATACTAAAAGTCATAATTATCTAGTTTTATAATAATTATACGTTTAAAGTGTTGAAAAGTTTTATAAAATGTTTACAATTAAAAATAATTATCGACGCTTCTTTTAATAAATTAATCTAATTATTTCGAATGTTACTTCATTGCTGAGAAAAATGTTAAATTGTTAAAATTGTTTCAGTGATAAGTGAAAGCAAAGTATTAGCGATTATCGCAGTTTGAAATACCTACGCGAAATTCTTCAAATACGAAATACTGACGTTGGAATTGATCATGAAACAATAATACTTGATAAGAGATTATAGAGCTAAGGTGTTTTATTACACATAAGATACCTAGCAAAGAATTAAATTCTCATTAAAAATCTTTATAATATTTTTCCAAAATCTAGAACTTCTTTGCGTCAAATAATGGAATTATAATTTTTTTTAAATAGTTGATTAGAATTGGAGCATTGAATTTAGAATATTTCAATACAAGTATGGAACAACGGAATAAGTATAAGAAAATACATTTCTACAGGTGCTTTGGTTGTTATAATCCTAATATCAAAAAGGACTTTTTTAAATTTATTTTTAATAATGTTCTCAGTTGAAAGTTTGAATGCCGACTTTGAATGGAGTGTCACGATAGATACCAAATATACTAAATTGTAAAAATTGTTAGAAGTCTCATTTTAATAATAATTTAATAACCCTGTGATCTAATAGAAAATTATACATTATTATTAACTTAAAAAAAGGTTAAAAAAAAAATACAAAACGATTATAACAAAAACAGAAAAGCATTGTATAAACAAATTTTAATAATGTTTCAACAGGTTGTTATATTAGTATTTTGGAGTTCCGTGGAGTCTGGATAGAAAACAAAAAAGAAAAATCTGACTGACGAATAAAGTTAAATAAAACTCATTTTATATAACTATTGGATGTAATTTGTCCAAATAATTCATAATTAAATACAAATTAACATTCATTTTTCAACTCCTTTGGTACCTAGTAACTATATTATAAGTGGTTTCTTTAAATAAACATGAAGTGATGCTACCAAAACTAAAATCATTATGTTGCTATTCACGACGAGACTTATGTCATACAAAAAAGCTGTTTTTGTTTCTTTAAGTAACGTAAATGACAAATTGTAGCATTTTGAAGGCTAAATTATTAGGTGTATAAATACTATTGAGTTGTAAAAATAATCAGATTTTAATTTTATTAATCGAAATAGGTTCAGTTTTAGAGAAAAAACATTAAAGTATGTATTGAAAAATATTGGAATTCTTCAGTTTATTGTTTTCTTACAGTATTTAGTTTAAGAACATGCAAAAATTTCATTTTTATTTTATACAGTCACTCCACTACGATAAACTTTTTTTTATGATTCAAATATTTGCGAGAATTTAGGGATATAAAATTAACTAAAAACTGAAAGATTTACATATTTTCAAAAATTAACTCCCGGTACAACACAGAGATGAAGGTAATTAATATATACATACAAACTAAAATAACTGACCAAAAATTTAAATTATACTCATAATGTTGTTTGATTTAACAGTACGAGTATAAGGAACACCCACTATAATACAGATCCAAATGCATTTTTTCCTATTTAGTGTTTCTGTTACATATTTGAATTCCATGAAAAAATTGAATTAATAAATTTTATAGCACCAAGATAAAACTGCATCATTTAAATATTTAACTTCTGTAAATTTGATATTACAATCGTTCTAGAGATCAACAAAATGATGTCATTCTTATTCCTACATTTTAATAAAAGCACTCCACCACTTATCACTGTAGTTATCTTTATAATCAATTAACTACCTAACATTGATCGATTTTGAATACTTTTATCAAACCCACCACTTAAACACCATTATATTCGAAAATACCCAAAATGACATTTAAATTTAATAAAGAAAGTTTCACTTTCAAAATTTCGCTAATTGTGAATTTAACGACTATTATAATAATTTGCAAAATTTTCATTGACGCTTTCTTTTTTAAAACGTATTTTCCTGAACAAATATAAATAATTGTTGCATTTAAATGGTAAATAAACCGTTAGAACAATTAGAAGTAATTAGTTTATTGTAAGTATTGTAAAGATGTCTCTAATTAAGAGAAAATTTATTTTCTGATGCAAAAAATTAATAATCGTCAAAGTTTATTTATTTACTGCTTAGTAACCATCAGTTGTTGTGGATACGCACATATTTTACGAATTACCGATTTATCGATGTAATACCATCCTATGATGAATTAGATTTAATCGGAAAAATTTTATTTTAAATTATTTTTTGATAATAGATAAGAGATCAAATTCTTGAATCATTTTTTTTTATCTTACCCTCTGCCACATAATAATCGAAGTGCTTCTAAATTCCCGTAAAAAGCTGCATATAACGTTGGGGTCATTCCTTGTTCATCTCTTCTATTGCAGTCTCGTTTTGTCGCTTCTTTTAATACTTCTATCATGCCATCTTTGGCAGCTCTGTAAAGGAAAAAAACAAATTGATCAATTTTCTGTTTAAATTTTAAAAATCTTCATTCCATTAGTTCATTAAACTTGAGCGGAAATCAGTCACCAATTTCCGTTTCATCTATAAACAATAATAATAGTAATACTCACTTGTGAAATCTGTCAGTTGACATTGTACATTTGTTAATTTTCAACACTTATCACTAATAACAACAATTATTTTAAATTTTCAACATAAATTTGAAGTTTTTCTGATACACTGTGTATATACAAAGTGTGTTTTAATTGTCAAATGTAGAAAAAAATCAACACTGAATGTAAACTGGATATAACTGAACTGGAATACACCTGATGGCTAAGCCACCTGGCAGAGCATAATTAAGTTCGTCGGTGATTCTCGCTTAAACGATTAAATCCGAATTATTTAAATCACACTGTATATAAAGTTTGCAGCTTGACTTTACAGAAATCTGTAATATTTAATTTTATAGTTTATCTATTGTCTACTAGAGGTCACTTTCTAAATTAACAATTTGAGGAAAATTGGAAAATTCAAATAAAAAAATATCCTTTGGTTCTTTTGTTCGTAGGCGGAGACTAAAAAAAAGCGCGACCGAAGAATAGGCGGAGCTTGCAGTAATATTTCAAAGTTCAATTATGCCGCAAAACACGTTAGCTTCAAGAATAAAGTGATTCCAGTGTTCTCTTAAACTACCTATTATCTCTTGTTTTTTTGTCTTCTTTCATCTTCTTCTTTTTGTTTTCACGGTGCTTAATGTACAACTTCTATGGAATTAAATGTTTTGGGCGTGATGTGAAATCGAAGCACAGATGGTGCGGGCTAAATTATAATTATTTTTAACCAGTAAATCACTACGTGTTTAATTTGATTCAGTTTTGGACAAGTTTTCACGATTTATTGGAGTTGAGATACAAAAAGATGGCGACGAAATTAATTATGGACTTAATAAGATGGGATCCGAGAAGAGAGAGATTTTGTTCTTATTTCGAACGTAAAGCTGACGCAGAAAAGACTTTTTTGTTTGCACAAGGGTCTACTCTTTAACATATTCTATGCCGATTTTAAGCAACAATAGATTAAAAAAGTATATTTGAAATTGTCATTTCTTAACTGTAGTAATAGGAAAAAAGATTCTTACTTTTATATTTTGGAATTTTATTTTATTTTTGATTTATGTTCAAATAACTTGGATGTCACTTATTAAAAAACTGATTCCGATTCTCCTCAGGGCTCTATTTAGTTCCTCTATTGTTCCAACTTTCATTAATACATTTTGAATCCTTGTTTTATATTTTTCCATTGGTGTATTTTGCTATTTTCTTCTTGTTTGAGATATCTTTCAGTCATCTTTTAATTCTTGAGTCCTTAAGGTGGTGTGAAATTTAATTACAAAGTAAAATCGGTTACGGACCTGTTGAAAACTTTAAACCGAAACGTTCTATAAAATAAGAAAGCGTCCAGAAAGATTTGAATCGGATAAGAGTTTAAAACCGATGAAGCAACACCTTTGACTTCACACCGCAAGATGGTATCATCAGCACGATTCCTTCAAAGCCTCTTTTACAAACCTATATTTACCGACAAGTATGGTGTGAATCGGACAAACCCATCGCTTCATATCCACAATAATAATAATTAATTTCGATTTTATTTTTAATTCTATAAATTAAAAGATCTTGGAAAAAACTCAATGACATGAAAAAATTGACAAATTTGGGAGTTCAGTTTTGGATAATCACACGTTTAGATGTTTATCCCTAGTTTCCAGTGGATCAATTGATAAAAATCCTTGTTAGAGATAAATTGTCAATAAAACTTTGTTGGTCTATTGGATGATATTAACAGTTCTCACACGCCCTCAACTGTAAATTACTAAACTATAATCGAATTCCATTTTCGAAAAGGTGTTTAAGGGACTGCCATTCGATTATTTATTAGATGTTAGTTACATAATCGTGAAGGAATTTTCTCTCTTCTATTATTAATATTTTAATTTCAATTCTGTTGATTAATTTTAATTTAATTAAGAATTTGAAACGCTTAACACTTCCAATACTTATTAGAAAATATTATAAATTGGATGTTGTAACGCGAATACAGCTATCTTATTAATTTATATATCTCGAGCTTTATAATGGATACATTTATTCTTTTTTTAATAAGGATAACTGATTGTTTTGATATTATAACGAGAAATGAAGAGGATACAGAAAACCATTAAATTGTGATATTTCAATTTATTTTCTAATAGACAGATCAATTTTATTACTTATTATAAACGATCGTAAAATTCGGATGTGAAGACTATAAATTTTGATTTATAAAATTTCAAAGTTGTAAAAGTCAGATTATAAAAATTTAATTAAATTAACGAAAAAAGACAAATAAAGATGAAGCTACTCATAGTCCTCAAGTTAACTGGGAGTGAAAAATGTCATCTACCCATAGCCGACTTTAAGAAAATTAAATTTTGTTGATGTTTCAGTTTGAGAAAAAAAAACAAAAAAAAAAAGACATTTGTAATAAAAAGCTTATTTAAATCTATTTCTTTATAGCTAGAAATTTGAAATTAGATCTAGACTGCTAATGTCATATTGTACCTACGTTAATTAATCTGGGTTTGATATTTGAGAGTGTAAACTTAAATGGACAGTACTAAAAAATTTATTCACTTCTAGGTATAATAAGGTCAGGTTAAGTCAGGTCGTTTCTGAATATTGGAAGAGTTTTTCAAAACTTTTCATAGCCAACTACATAATTTAAATAATTCATAGATGACTACGTTTCTTTAGTGGATATACTAAACACTAAAAAAAATTAATTAAACTACCAACCAAAAAAGTTTATAAATAGTACTGTCAATGAGTCATAACGAATTTTTTCAAATTTAAAACTAGTTAAAAAAAATAATTAAGTTATAAATAAAAACTTCATCTAGTAGTATTAGAATCTAGCTTTTAAATCAGTCAATGTCGACTAGATTCATTTCAGCAATTAGCAATTAATAATAAAAAACGATTAAAATAATAAAGTAATTAATAAATTTGAAACAAAACAACTAATTTAAGTAAATTAAGAACAGCTTTGAAATATGATCTCAAATGTCAACGATTTATAAAATTTATGATAATGATTGACGTAAAAAGAATCAAATTAGCTACTGCTGTTTTCCAGTTAACAAAAGCTTCTCAGCTATAATCATAGCCGACTAGATAAAGTCATTTAACTAATTATAGATATCCTATCCAAAAAGTCAGCTGTGCTAATTACAACAAAGCTATGCATTGTTATTCTGTCTAATAAAAATGTAAATAACTTCATTAATAATAGTAACAATAATAATAATAATGAAAAGAAAACTTTCAAAAATTGAAATAAAAGTTTCAGCCTTTCTTTCAAATAAAATATTCATTATGAAAATTGTATTATTATGATAATACGCGATACGTTGTAATCTAATTATGTGTTTGATGTACATTTTTCAAGAAACAAAAGCGCAGGTGCTTGAAAAGCTATAAATTAAAAACTAATTAATTTCCAACGTTGTTTTTGTTTTTTTAATTTGGAACTTGTATTATAGATAACTTGATTATGACTACTTCTACCACCACACAAACATCTAAATTTTATTTCATTATGTTTATGGAAGGTGAATCGTTTAAAAATCCATTATTTTAAGTAGCGATTTTAGGTAAAATGGAGCTTGGCCAGGTGATGTTCGAAGACTCTAACTGAAAAAGCCATAAAATCATAGAGGGACGATGGCCGATCACTATTATTAGCTATAATATAGTGATTGATGTCCCACTGTGACCTCTGACACGTGAGAATGTAACATATTTAACACCTAGCCCTTAGTTCGGAATCAATAACAAACGAGCGGAACATGCTATTTGGCAGTTTTAATTTTAGAAATTCTTTAGTGATTATGAATATAAAAAATTGTTTTCTACAAGAATAGAAAAAAATAATTATAGCTTTTACTATAAGGTGGGTGTAGACATTTCAGATAAAGAAAAGTGGAGCGTAAAATAATTTTTAAATGTAGGTGGAAGTCTTCACTTTGAAAGGATTTTACCTAAGGCATGAATTCATTAAAATATTTAGAAAATAATAAAATTAATTTTAGTGATCAGAAAACTAATAAATAATTGACTAGTATTAACTTAATTTCTATAATTTATAGTAAAAGCTTATCAAGCAGTGACGACTCTTGGGTTTCATGATAAGAGGCTAATAAAGAAAGATATTGTTTTCGATTATTTTTGCGTTTGTATTTTTCAGTATTAAAAATCTAGAAAATAATTTCTGATTTTCATGGAGAATCACATATTTAAAAAATTCAGTAAGAGGTATCTGAGTCGTTCCATATGAAATCGTCTGTCTGTGATTGTCGACAATTCATTTTAGATTTTGCTCAAACAAACAAAATCTGTGGATAATTAATTTTGAACATTCTGTTTTGATCCTCTATCTATCGCGGCTGGCTGTTAAATTTTTTCTGTTCAAGACATTCATACTGCTGAAACGACATTTCAAAGAGGAAAGACGGTTGTTTTTCTGTGAGTAATAAAAATTCAGTCAGTCACAACCTCTGTATACGGAGCGTTCTACTACACCGTAATAACCGTTGGTAATATGAAAATTTGTTCTGAACAAAAGTTGTTTAATTTTTTCTTGGGTTTGTTTCAAAATTTTTTTATCTGTTATTATTTCATCAAATTTTTTTGGAATGTTTAAGATTTTTTTGATTTTTCTGATTTTTATGTAGACTCCCTCTAAGTTTTTGGTTTTCTAAATTCTTTGGATTTCTTCTTCTGATTTTTTAATTTCTGATTTTCTTACATTTTCAAGATCTGTTAAGTTTTTAATTATTCAAATGCTTCACATCTATTTGGCTTTCTAGATTTCTTGAATTTACAAATTTCATAGATATTCTAAAATGTTTTGATTTATCAAAATCGTTTCAAAATTTTCGAAATTCTCTGATTTTCTACATTTTTTGAATTTTTCAAAATTTTTGGGCTTTTTGGTGTTAGATTTTTAATAATAATTTAATAATCTAGACTAATTATAAGTATGTGAATACCTTAAATTTTCAAATCTTTTTAGATTCGTTTTATCTTTTCAAGAATCTTCAATTTTCTCAATTCCGCAATTTTTTTTTATAACTCTAAACTGTGTACAGATTTTTAGATTTCTTTGATTTTTTGAATTTTTTAGCTTTATGATTTTGCAGATAATCTTGAAAACTCTTAGATTTTCTAAATTCCTTAAGTTGTCTAAGTTTTTTAAATTTTCTTTAATTTTCTATATCTGCTTCCTAAATTTTAAATTTTCTTCAGTCTCTAGTTTTCTCAAATTTTTCAGTTTATCAAGATTTCTTGATTTTTCAAATTTTTTGGGTTTCTTAAATTATATAAACTCTTTGAATTCCGTAGATTCTAAGAGTGCTGAAGTTTTTGAATTTTCTGAGTTACTATATTTTTTTGTTGCTTTTTCTATGCAAAAATTTTTACACTAATAACGAGAAGGTACAGCCACTCTTGTCTCATGAAAAACCATTACTGTTATTAAACTAAAATTTTTAATATTTCAAAAATAGATTCAATTATCACTGTTTTTGATTCGAATCAAGGATATTTCTTATTACTTTCTTAAAAAAGTGTATGAAAAAATTGTCAAGAGAACGGCTTCATTTCAAAGAAAATAGAAATTATTTTTGATGGATTTCTTTTATTATTATTAACCTCAAATTTTCTACTCTCAAATGAGACAAGAAAATTATTGAATTCCGAGTGTTTTCATTGCTTTATTATCAAATTAAATCGGTCAATTTTCGACACTATATTGAGCATAAGACAGATAACTCATTGGAAATGAATTACTTTAAATTTTTAGATCTTGTTAGATGTAAAAAATATTTGAAAACCGAGAAGTGATTTTGATTCTAGTCTGATTTTTTTTTTCAATTACAGATTTTTTTAATTTTTCTGGATTGATTTAGTTTACAAAATTTTATTAAGAATTTTTATATTATTAAAATGGAAATTGAAAAGTGATTCATTTAATTTCATTCCAAAATTGAGAAATATAAATTAAATGTAAAACTAAAGTGCAAACAATAGAATTGTATTTGGAATTCGCTTATTAAAAAACAAAAGTAAGTATATAAAACAATATTGTTGTTTTCAGTTTAATAAAGTTGTTTTTATTCTGAAACTTATGGGTTTATAGACATTAAAACAAAACATATAAGTATTCCTAATGTATAGTCATGCAAGAAACAAATAACGCAGTAGATTTACAAAAATGTGGAATTGTTTGCTATTAAAATCTACATGAATTTTGGTAAATAAGAGTTGGAACAGATTACAATGTTTTTATTTTTAAAATTGAAAAAAAAACCTAATCTAGAAATCCTATAGCACAATATTTTTCGATAAATACCTATCTTATATTTCCAATTGTCAAATTTGTCTGGATTGTGTCTTCAATTTGTTCACATTCATAGCCACCTTCGACTTTATTTTTCTTTGTGCCGCATCGTCATAACAATAGCCTATCTTTCTAGCCTACCAAGATTATGTTATTATATTATATTATTAGAGCTCGTGACAGGTTAATGTAGTGTAAAATACGACCGAAACTTCTAATACTGATACCACCATTTGTTTTCAGTAAATCCACCCTAGCTCTATTGTAAACTTTTCAAACTGTTCGTCTTTAATCCTTTGTAATTGAAATGTCTTTTCTTATTCTAAAATAAAAAACTTCTTTTTATTCTGTCACTTATACATCGTAAACTAAAGCCATTGTAAGTAGTAATAAGCAATTCTGTGCAATGCTCGAAGCAACGGTAATAAACTTTATTTCTTCATTAACCATCTTAACATCGTTGAATTTGTTTTTGTCATTTTAAGTTTCTTCGAAACGCATAAATTTAACGACCGGTCGAAGCGAATTACTATTTTCATTTAAAAATGTGAAAATTTTCGTTTGCAAACTCGTTCGTCAAATTCCGCTTTAACGTTTATTCTAAAACGTTTAATAAAGTCATTGTGAAAGTAACAATCTTCGATGGCACGTCGTGTTGGAAATTACTGCTTTTGAATGGTGGTTCAAAGAGCCAAGCTCGTAATTTTGACTTGGAATCAATTTTTATTCTGTTCATATTGCCTTGTATTTTGTACTTTATAGCGGCATTATTTTGTTGAACTTAACATTATGCTTTTTATTTACGGTTTTATAAAATATTCTAGTGAAATATTGACGTTGCTTTATACGAGATTTAATGTGTGATCCTGTGGGTGCACTTCTTTATGGAGGCATGCGAGATTTGCATAACAACTGGAGGGCATGGACAAATTTTATTTGTGATAGGGAGTCTCGATTGCAATGATTGGCAACGATACTGATAACAAAAATTGAATAAAATTTAGAAAAACTTTTGAAAATTATTTTGACTTCAGTAATGCAATTTTTTCTATACAAGGTGTCTAGACGATTTAACAAAGTCTATTTTATGCTTTAAGAATTTTTTAGACATCAACATTCTAATGCATACAGAGTGTCTTATTAGTTGGGGCAATAGAAAAATCTAGAGAACCATAAGACTATAATAACTAACTATAATTTGAATTTTTCCTCATTTATATCTTAAAATGAGACCTATTCACGTCCAGCTACATCGGAAACAGTTACTAACTTTTTTTTTAATAGAAATAGAAATTTTCTTGCATTTTTATATTTGTTTTTTTTTTTAATATTAAGGTGTGTTTTTATTGGTTCTCTAATATGTAACACTGTTCAAGATATTGAAATTTGAAGAAAAATTGACACATTTACAGTCATACTTGAATGTATTTTTCTCAGTAACTATAAGGAATTAAAGTAACATTAATTAAAATGGCAAAGTTATCATTGGAGTGTTGCTAAATCTGAAACTGAAAATTTTATTCCAATAACTCGTAAGACAAAGCAAATGAATAGTTTTAAAAATCGCATTTTAATTTGCAAAAGATTTCAAAATTTTCGAATGGCAACTTCGAACTTTTCTCTCATAAAATGAATCTTTTTCAACTTAAATTCCTTACAAAGTTTGAGCTGATTCAAAAGGTTTTTGATTTGTTTGATTAAAAAGGGAAAATTGATGTTTTTATTAATTAATAGAAAAAAAAACACAGAATACTCTGTAGTAGAGTCAAGTATCAGAATGCGTTTATTTTATTTTTTTTACAATTTCTAATTTTCAGACCACCTTCAAGAAATTAATATCCCCCAATTATTTAGAGCTGTTGTTTTTGAAGTTACAAAAGAAAACAAAAATAGAAATATTCAATGTATTTGTTTTACTTTTTTACAATTTTGGTGGCAAAAAATTTTTGATTTTTAAAATCTGAGTGAAATTCTGTCAGTTGGACAAGTATAAAATGAAAAGCTCTGAAACAATTCAATTTTATCTATGATTTAGGTTTACTGCTTGAGAAATGTTTAATTTATGAAAAAATTACTAAAAATTGTCACTTGTAATCTCACAAGAGCATCAATTTTTTCTAGAAATTTTTTCGAGTGTGTTCCAAAAACGTTACATTAATTTGCTTTCGCGTTAGCATTGAAGATATATGTCATATTCTCTACATGCCGTCGATTTAGTCAAAGTTTTAAACGAACGGAAGCAAACATTTTTATGAAATAAAAAACACTTGAAAGTAGATACTTTTTTTCACGGAGTGAGGATATTTTGAACTCAAATATGAATTTGGCTTTGGTGATAAACACGAATGAAACTTACGAAAACGACTAAAAATTATTAGAACAGTTCTTCTCATTTTCCAATCTAAGTTTAAGAAAAACGAATGATTCAATCAAGCCAATGTTTTGTATTAATAATTGTTATATCAAGAACTAGAGTCTAAGCTATTTTTGATTAGGAGTCAATGAGTAAATCTCAAGAAAATTCAGTGTAATTGAGTGCTGAAAAAATGCACTTTTTTACGCAAGTTTCATTTATGTGTATCAACAAAACTATTAAATATAATCCAACAAAAAATAGCTTAGACCCTTGTCCTTAATATGGCAATTATGTATACAAAGTATTGACTTGATTGAGTCTTCCATTTTTCTTAAACTTAGATTGAAAAATGATCAAAACTGCTTTAAATATTTACTGATCGTTTTTGTAAGATTTGATCATATATATCAGCAAAGCAGAATTTACATCCAAGTTCAAAACACCCTCACACCCTTAAGAAAAGTCTCTAATTTCGAGTATTTTTTATTTCATGAAAATATTTGCTTCCGTTCGTTCAAAACTGACTAAATCGGCGGCATGTTCTCTATATGACATATATATATATATATAAACGCACGCCTTAACTCAAAAAAATTTTAGGATATGAATTGATGCTCGAATGATATTCCATAAAAAATCCCAATAACACAAACCTTAAAAAAGAGTAATTTATTTCTCTTCTGAATTTGGTTTATCAAGATCAATTTGTAACATAACAAAACACCTAAAACAGACACTAAAATTATTTGTGATTTAATAAAACCTGCCAAATTTGACAGCAAAAAATTTTCTTGTTATACAGTATCTGTCAAATTTTCCATGATTTTTTTTTTGTTGTCATAATTATGACCAACAAGACTAATTTTGCTATTCATTATTAATGAGTGTTGTGCGATTTTCACTCGAGATTTTCCACAAATTTAAATTAACTACGTTGCAAATGCATTTGAGACAGAAGGTGATAGTGACAAAAGTGATTTGAAAAATTTGGCTGAATTATTACATCAGTTATTACTAAGAGATACAGTATTAGATTTTATAATTCATCTTGATCGTTGTCACTTAATGCATGTGATCCAACACAAATGTTATAAATTCATAAAAATACTTTAAAAGAACCATAACCTAAATGTTTAAAAATGTCATTTTGACAGAACGTCAGTTCACATCAACTCAGAACTGAAAAATGTTTTTTTAAAATAAGTACATTTTCAGACAAAATTTTATGTGTACAGTCCCAAAATTCCAGCACTAAATGACTTTGCAATAGGACAAGCAAAGAAGATAGAGAAGCGACAGATCGGGCAATTTGCCAACGCGACTTTAAACGGTTTTCCTACCTCAACGGACTTTTCGCTCGCGCCAAGTATAAAATAATTGTAAATACATTGTTTTAAACTTGATAATATTGATTATAATTGATTATAATTTAGTGCCTAAATTTTGGGACTGTACACATAAAATTTTGTCAGAGGATGTACTTTAGGGAAACTTTTTTGTAAAAACAGTTTTCAATACTGAGTTAATGTCAATTGAATGACTGTCAAAATGACATTTTTGAACGATTAGGTTATTAACTGTACCATGTTGGAGAATATCTAATTCATTGAACTTTGTAACTGAATCATATTATTCTTTCCCCATCTTCAATATCATCATTGTTGCAACTTAAGATTTTAACCGAAACCTGAACAATACCCTAATGAAATTTGTAATTTTCAAAACGGCTTTTAAACTGTCACGTCTGTCGCAAGTGTAGCCAATGCATTATAAAATACGTAGAATATTTGCTTAGAGTTTTTTAACTAAGTCAACCTTCTGTCAAAAAAGCGATGGCACAACCATTTGCAACGTTTTATACATTTTAAGTTTTCTGAATAATCCAAATCAATATTAAAGCCTTTAAAATTAAAAAGATGAAATATTAATGTTACTAAATTGACATAAAATCAAGTGGAAAAAGGTTTACCACTACACACAGAGAACGTCCCACTAAAAATTTAAAATTTAGGGAATTTATCGTTTCTAGGTTGAATAAACACTTGATATTTGACACTTGACGTTTTTTGACGTCTTTGGATTCTACGAAATTCCGAACATGTTATTTGGTTTGTTATTTTCAATTATTCTAAATCCTTTGTTAGTGCCGAAAAGACGACGAAGATGTTGATAAGTTTTTTTGTTCATCAAAGAATTCTGAATGGTAAGTTATGGTGTTGCATTTCAGTCTAATCGTTTTGATTCGAAATTTTGTTAGGTTGAAAAGGCCGAAGGATTCTCTTAATATTCGTTATGAATTTGAAGGGCTCACGTCAAGGGAAGATTTTGTAATTTGTAACTTATAACTTGTATTGCAATATTAGATATTTAAAGATTTCGGTCGCAAAGATGCACATGCAACTTTCAACATATAACACATTGTGGATGTCAAAAAGTTATATATCTCTTGTTGAACTGTGTGCTTTCAGCTTTCAAGACATTACAAATACCAAATCAGTGTCGATTTTGCACTTTTAACATTTTTTATGAACAAACAATGAAATAATTACAAAGGAAACTTCTGTGTCTTCCACACCAGCATCGGCTACCATTACAATTGGGGTTCAATAACTCTATATTTGATCCGGGGATCTGTACAGTAATAGAATAGCAGGATCTAAGCGTGACCAAGATGAAAATTTGAAAATTTTTCTTGACATCTATGTGCTGCTCGTTTGGGTCAATAAACATTGTGATTGTTATAACTGTGATTTTTATTGTTTGAACTACATTGTGGCTAAAAAATAATATATAAATATTTTCAAATTTTCCCGCAATTTTTACATCATAGCGCAGCAGTGACATCTACAATCGTTTTATGAAAATATGACAAAGACAGCAAATATATTTTCTCTCTGTAGGGACTTTTTTAATCACACAGTTACCTCTCTTGACGTACTTTGTGCTACTACAGTTTCACCTGGAAACTTCAATGACGTTACTATCTCAAATTTGAATTTACCAAGCTATTGTGTTCTTCAGACAATTATTTTGTAATACATATCAAAGAACTGGGATTGTTCTTTCTATTTAGTGCAAAAATGTCGAGTATATTGCTAGAAATTTAAATTCTAATGAATTTTGTAAAACTGTCGAATTCGTGTCGCTTCTCATTCTTCTCTGGCACAAGTATCTGCAACAGATAGTACAAAATTTGAATTTTTTTGTTTACTTTGTGTCAAAAATAACTGGAATAAGATTTTTTTCTTTTAGATCAAGAAACAACCTAATGATAATATTTCTGGAAATCAAAATGGGTAAAAATTCAGATCATAATGTTCTTTGATTTTCTCGATACTTGTCTCAACTAAAAAAGCACCCTCTATTTTTTTGTATTTTCTGATGTAGCTTTCGATTAAAGTGTTAGCTTTCGAAGTAATCTGACTTTTCGAAAATTTGTTACATAAAAAATAGAATAAGAGAGGATTACCGAACTCTGCTTTAGGACTATAATATTTAATGAGTCAATCAATTTTTTTCAGAAAAGATTTGAAATTTAATTTAAAATTAATTAAAAACTTGCACGACCGATACAGCACACAATTAATAATTATTACATCAACACGATCCAAACTAATCGTCATAATAACCTATTGTATGAAGTCAATTTAGTAACTTTCATGTATTAGATAACAAGAATTAAGTGATAATTCATTTCGCATTATTATCTTTCTTCTTTTCTCTTATTACAAAGTGTGAGAAATTCTTGAAATTTATGTCCATTTACACCTAATTTTTCGTTTTGTTTTTGCTTCCTACATCTTACTGACTTGTTTATTAATATATTCATCCACACCTACGCTTGTTTCAAAATTGGTATCCAGCCGACTACAGATGTAATGGATTGTGCTTGTAATATATTTAATTAGTTTGAAAGCTGCACCTAATGCTTGTAATGAGTATATAGTTAAAAGCTCTTTCTTTTTTTTGGAGATTAACACCTGGATTCTTGAAGAAATGATTGATTTATTTTTGCTACAATTAATATTATCTTTATATTATTTGATTCCTGCGGCAGCAGGTTGTCAAATCTTCACGCTAACACGATTTGAAGGAAGGCAGTTTTTAGCAATCGTAGGAGAAAGCAGGGAATGTTAAAATTTAATTAGTTATTATTATTTTGAAACACTCTGTACATGGTCAGGGTTGAATTAAGTGAAAACGTTTCTTAGAATGACTGGTGATTTTTTTGGGTGTAATGTTAATAAAGCCGTCAGTGTGGATAATCGGGGCCGACCGACAGAGAGTGGCCTGAGCCCGCTAGCTAAGTTGCTAAGCCCCAGGGGGCGACACATTCACTGCCATAAATCATTTGTGTTATTATCTGCGAGGGGCCAGGTGTGGAACAACGTCGAGACTATAGTCATGTAGGGGGCGCTACAATTCAGCAAAATATACCACTATTTTTTTCCTTCAATAATTTTCAAATTTTTTTGTGGAAATATCGGATCTGGGGCGCAATTAGTAGCGCAGCCTCGGGGTGTAGATAACAACAGCGACGAACCCTCTCAGGACAATGCGGCTCCAGTTTTTACCGTCCACCACAATTAATGTTTAACGTGTGGCATAAATATAATTGGAAAATGCCATAAATTTGCTTTCATTGTTTTATTTTCCAGGATTGGATAATTTGTAACGCAAATTACGAATTAATTGCGACACTTTTTATTTTTTTTGTATATAGACAATGTGGATGTATCATCAGTCATTTTTATTTATTAATGGAAAAATAAAGCTCTATTAAGTCGGAATTTTTTCAGAAAAGTAAACACGAAACTATAGATAATAAATAATTTGTCCAACAAAAGTTGATTGTTGTAGACATAATACATAAAACATTTTATTATATTCCGTGTCGGGTCATCTAGTAATTGTCGCTTTCTTCTTTGCCGACGAAGATAACTTGGATTTAATAACACAAATTACGTCCTTTTTACTGACATGTAACCTCGCATTATCTTAATGCTCGTGTTTATTTTATTCAATAATAACGAGGGAAATGAAGTAAATCGACTTTTGAGAAAGAAACACAATTTTTAAAACATTATCATCACTTAAAAAAAAAACGTTAAAATGAAGCGAATGACGAGAAAATCGTTTTCAACAGAAAAAATTCTTAGAAATCTATTGTTTCCAATACCTATAAAAATCATTTTTCTAGTGATGTCTTTTGAAGAATTTTAGGGAAAACGTCCACCGGAGGCGTGGCAGTGATCTGACAAGTTTTTGCCAAACAGTTCACATTTAACATTCTACTTTTGATAAAATTAATAAATTTGATTTAATTAGAGTCCGTTTGAACAAATAAAGAATGCTGCTTGCCAATTGCCTTGATTTAATTAGGTCCGATTTCTGAAACGTGAAATGAGTAATTGTGACAATAACTCTATATTTTCAATAGTTTTTTCTGACAAAAATTTGTGGATTTCAATAAACTCTCAACTCCATTCGCTAATGACGCGTGGATACGTATGTCTTATTTATGAATATTTTCTAACCTTACAAATTTATCATAAAAGCGTTAATAAATACAAGTTCGAAATTACGTACGCTTTATAAGTCAGTTCTTCTCAAAACTTGTCGTTGGTGATCAATTCCTGGATATCGTTACGTTTTTGTGTAGCAAATTTCCGAAACTTTATTTATGGAGTTCGGAATTTCAAAAGAAATTTTCAGAATGAAGGGGGTTTGTGAAGACATAAAGATTGTTGAGGTTGAGTAAAAGAAATCTTTTTGAACTTTATAGAGAAGAAAAATCCAAAATTATGTTTCCACAAAATTACTGTGAAAATCATCATTGCATTAATAGAAGACTTTTCTGTTGCTCGCCAAGTGCTTACTGCTTTAAGATTTTACACCACAGGTATGCACATAACTAAATGCGAATTGACTTTTTCTTAATTACTTTTGCAGTTGGTAGATGCTTTTCAAATTTTCGTTAAGGATGACGTTGCTGTTTGAAAAAAAAGAAGATTATGAAGATTTCAAGAAACAAAAGCTCGTGTGCTCTGTGATTTGCGAACCCACCGACTTTGAAAACATCACGCTGAAATTGGCATAACATTGACATTAACAAATTAGAAAATATTTATAAACAATCTAAGCACAACATATGTCTCCATGCTTCGTTAATGGAAGATTTGCGCAAGTGCACTATAAGAGTTTATTGAAATTCACAAAAAATTACTGAAATGGTAAAGTTGTCTTCACAATAACTTTTTTCACGTTTCAGAAGCTAGATCTTAGAGATATTCAGATGGTCTTGCCATGCCATTTTGGTGAATGCGTTGAAATATCGCATTTGAAAAATTTGTTTTTGAATAACTGAGAGAAATAAAAAGAAAAATTTTTGAGAGAATTATAATAGAAATGTTGCTTAGTCTATAATTGAAAGCCCCATTTGAGCCTTTTACAAAACTGGGCAAATGGAAAAAACTTTCAAAAAACATGTTTTTTCCGTTGTTTGTTTTTTTCTTCAAGTTAAGTTTAGTGTGAACCATAAATTTTGATTAAGAACTCAACTGTGTCAGACAATAATTGAAGTTGCCAATGCTTTTTTAAAGATTTTTTACAATTCATTGTGTGAATTTTTTTATTTAAGTGTTTAAAATGAAGTTTTTTTTGTTTAAAATAGGTAATTTCAAAGAACTTAATAATCCAGCAAAAAAATCATTTCTCTTGACTAAATTTTTTATTTTTATTTTTAAATCTCTAAAAATGTTGGTCATTAGAAAAAAAAATTGAATATTTGTATAATAAATTTCAAGTTTTTAGGTATAAAATAAATTAAGAGCTTTTTTGCTATGACGACATAAAACTATTAAATTTTAGAATTTGAATGAAAGCTAAATTAAATCAAATCCGTTTGTTTTGAGATTAACTTGTAACTTTCCCGAATCACCTTATATTTAATTTTTTGTTCCTTTTTTGTTAGTATAAAAAATTCTGAAGCTCTATCAAAGCTCACTTCTTAACTCAGCAGGAGATCAAGCCCCATTCTATGTCTGTATCAATCCCGCCTTACTTTGTCACACCGCCATGTATTTTAATTTGACCACTAAATGAAATATCACAGCATAAAGCCGCCTACAAAAATAGAAATTTATTACACCACAAGGTAAAGCTATGTATAATTACCAACAAGAATTCGACAATTGTCGACGATAAAAAATCTAGTTTTGTTTTTTTTTTTGCATGATAGATAATCAAAATTGACTGGATTTATTAACGTACTAATTTTGCTTCGTCTTTGTGAAGGCAATTAGGACACAACAAGGATAGAAAATAATCCAATTAATTATAACCACAACCACCGCTTCACTACCCTTCTAAAGCTCACTCGGCTTTGTGAAGATGGTTTTAATGGATTTTGTACCAAAAACATATTTTATAATTACATTTGATATATTCTACAAAAGGAAATCACCTGTTTTAATTTGTTTCGTTTTTTTAACCCCTCGCTTTTTTGTAAACTGTTTCATAAATTCATTCGCTTTGTTCAGCTGTCTTGCTTAATTTTAACGGTGTAATATGGAGAATTACCACAATTAATCGCCGTTGTAACATTTATTTTTTTATTTACAGAACGTAATCTTTGCAGTTTTCGTTTTAGACTTAAGTGAGACATTTTAAAGCTGATTTAACGATTTTAACCTATGGCTAATTTCGCTTCAAACCAATTTAGACGCCGTAAACTAAACGAAGGCTGACCATAAATGAAAATGAGATATACAGGATGGTCACTCTTACATTAAATTACTCAGAATGGTTTAAAAGAAAAAAATCTCATTTCAACTATCTTTGAGGAATTTGGAGAAATTTATATCGTAAGGCACTTGGCCAACTGTCAAAAATAGAAAAATGTAAAACATAAAATATAAGGAGTTTTATTTTTTATTTTGTATTTCTTTTCGGCATTTCCGGAAGTGAAAACAAGATGGAAATATTTTCAGTTTATTGCTAGAATTATAGTGTTGGTTGTTTTGTGCGTATAGGATCTAAAGTGTTAGGTACGTTCAACAGTAATAAATTTAAATAAGCATTCTGTTAATAATTAGCAACGCGTTCTCGTGTGCCTTAATTACCATCCAAGAGCTTAAGAGGTTCGATTCAATCTGCAAAAGATTAACGTGGAGCGGTTTGTTCTTTTATTAATTTTCTCACTCACGTTTTCTCGCTTGTTATCTTTTTTTATACTCTTTCAACTCTCCATCGTTTCTACTCGTTCGAAAACAACTTTTCTTTTGTAGTATTATTTCTTATCTTTACTTTATTATCTATAAACCATTTAATATATACTATAATAGTGTTTTGTTTTATTGTTGCGACATAAACATACATAGTTTGTAATTATCATCAACAAATTATAATAATGGTGTCATGTGCATTATTATATAAACGCGTTTTTCATAATTATTATTATTAATTGCCGAAATATTAATTGATTTTTGCTATATTTGTAAAAGGCGACAAATGAGTGAAGATGATTATAACAAATGACAATGGAATATTTATAGTAAGACTGGACTTGAATTAATAAAAGACGTTTCCGTTACACCGTATTTGGAGCACTATAATCAGCTCCTGTCATTTGCAACATGATAAATGACGATAAGTTGTTTTAAACAATTTTAACATTTCTTAAGAAAATTGGAGAGTTTTAATTTCTGATTAAAATGAAAGCAAAAAATGGAAAATTTTCAAATATTTTAAACTGGATTTTTCTTCGTAACTCCTATTGGTGTGATCAGTTTAATAGATGATTGATGTTGGTTTTCACTGGTAATGAAATTATAACTCTTACCTATGGATAATATATATTATTACGTAACTGTTTTAAATTAGTCAGTTAAAGAAAGGTTCAATTGTTTATTACGGAGTTGGTCAATTCGACCACCAGATAAATTTAATCTTCTTACAGTAAAATTTGTGGATTAAAAAGATAGGTTAATTCGACCACCGATACCTGCGGAGGCGTTTGAGGATGATAAATTTGGTATTTATGGCAATTATTGTCAATTTTTTTTATAAAATTATAATAATTTCTTGGTACTATTTTGAATTGTGACGGTAATTTAATTATAATGATCTTAACAGACATTCTACTTAACAAGTCAGTGTCTAGAAAGAAACTCATTGGTTCATCCCTCATTAAAAACTACTTTGTAATAAGATGTAAGTGTGGTGGAAAGACGTATCCCCAATCTGCAATCATTTGGTCAAGTTTTAGTCTTTAAGTTTACTTTGACGAAAGCCATTTGTGATCTTATAGCGTCAATAATGGAAAACCAAGAAGCACAAAGTGTTTTCAGTGAAAAAGGGAAGAAAATTTATCAAAAAATGTATGAATATAATATCTGGGTACACGTTTGTTAAATCAGTCTGCAATCAATATCTGCCAAATTCTTTCCAATAAAGTCAAACTCTTCACCTCTTAGGCCCTTCAATTTATCCTCATCCCAACACGTTTGTTAAATCTATTTGTTGCTGTTATCTAATAAGTTCTTTGTAACCATTTAAATAAAACTCATTAAACTGCTGTAAATTAGTAGTATTAGTTTTTTTTGTTTTGACTTTGTGAAAAAAACTTGAGGTTCAAACTTTGGACTTGCAATTTATCTGCACCTCTGAGTGTTAATCCTTAAGATTAAAATCCGAGGTCGAATTGACCGGTAAAATTTACATACCCCTCCATCGGCGTGGTGGAATCGAAATACGCCCGTTTATTATTTTATATTTCTGTAATATGTGAGTGACAATTATTTTACTATCAATCTTCTGTGAAAAATCATAAATCAAACCTGGGATCACTTTTATCATTTTCATAGACAGTCTCCAATATTATCCAGTCACAGCTATTAAGCATCCTTTTTCTGTAGGAAGTTTTAAAATAAGAAAACAGTCATCAAAAATTAATATTTAAACAAAAAAAATTACATTTTTATAAAATGACACAAATAATCGTAATTCTACGAAAAGTAGAATAGAAGTTTATATTTCAACTTAAATTTTGAAAAAAATTACTCAAAATTTTTAAATTATTTTGACAAAAAAATGTAGAATATTAAAAAACAGGAAACTGATAGAGATTTAAGCCACAAGACGAGCATAAACTTTCAATTAGAAGCTAATATTCTCAATAACAAATTTCAAAAATTAATTTTTTCAAAAACTATCAAATTAGTCATTCATCAAACTATTTTTTAATTTTTTGCTAAAAAGAATTCAAAAACAAAAACAGAAAATTTTGGAAAAAAATTTCTTGAAAATGTTCAGACTGGTCTTATCGATTTTCGACAATTTAGTTACTTACATCTCAGTTATTTTCTAAAATATTACCATAAATTGCTTATTAAATAAATTCTTTGAATATCTGCTATTTGGCTAGTAATTCTAGTTTTGTCAACTATTGAGCGTTTGCCTGAAATCGACAACTAAATGCAACTTTGAAACTGAAGTAAAAAGTAAATCTGACTTAAAAATTCGTAGCGTCTTTAGTTCAGAAACTGAAAATTTATATTTGACACAAAAATTGTTACTTGACAATAACAGAAGAAAAAAAATTGATTTTAACAAAAAATGAAATATTTTATAAAAAAAATAATTACTTAAAAAAAAAACCGTTATCTACCAAAAAATTAGACCCAAAATCGATAGCTCAAAAATAATCTAAAATAAAAGAACAATAACATTTGATATTTTGACAAAAAAGTCGTAAAACGACGAAAAATAGGATTAACAATCGACAAACTGTGAACAAAAAAGAGACATCATTTTACTCGGTCTATAAAAATAATTGAAAAAATTATTATGGAATACTATTTTGAGAGAGGAGAAATGCAAACTATCTGGATTATATTTCCTGATCAGCTTTATTCTTTATTACCACTCTCAATGGCTACCACAATTCTCACCTCCCTTAAGTCATTTTGTGTATAAATGTTTTTCTAAGTCGAACTGATTACAACTTCGTGAACCAATAATTAAAATTTACTCGACTGAAATTATGAAATACATAAACTTAATACATAATTAATTTTGGATAATAATTTCAGATTTATTTCACTTCCGGTTTAACCCTAAGTTTATGTAAGTTTGTTTCTTTAAAGTGAAATTTAATTTTTCTTTAAATGCTTTGTTTTTACTTTAAATTACTTAAGGTAAAAGTACCAATTATTAATACTTGTTTTTAAATTTTTTTTTCTTAAATTTACGCTATGGCCCACTGTTTTAGTTAATACTTTAACCAATATTTCGAATTAGCCTAATTTTAAATCGGTTTTGGAAAGTCTGCAAATTTTCGTCGGGGTTTAACATGTCCCGGTATTTGATCGGCCAATTTATTTTGTACACAGATATTACTTAGAACTAACAAAAATGGACAAACACAATCAATTGTTCAATTCATAAATTGTATATTTACACATTTAGCGGTTCTTATCAACTTCTACTTCATTAAAAATCTTAGCAGCTTAAGCGGATTTTCAACTCCTTCAAACGTTATATTCCAGCGAAATTTCAGTTAAGATCAAGCTGATCTATTAAATTTTGTAGAATTAATAAAATTAAAATTGAGAGTGATTTTTATGAATCTGTCAGTAGTTTAGGTGTTAGTTACTGCGATGTTTCGAAAAACAAATTTATTATTATTCGAAGTGTCAAATACTGGAACATGATTAATTACTGACAATTTTAGGTTAATTAATCTTGTTTTACATTTTTTGAGTTATTAATACAAAAAATCGTTAACAACTTTTCTTCTCGAATAAAAATGCAATTTGAGGCACACAAAGCTATAGCGACAATTTATTATAATTTTTGGAGAGATTTTGAGAACATCTCAAAAAACAGTGTTTTTTTTGTACCAATTTTTACAAATTCTAAACATTCAAAATCTTTTTTTTTTTTTTCAAATAGAATGCTCACTATTTTAATCATGTTTCTGTTTTCTTATTTTCTTTTTTTTTGTTGTACTTGTATGGGTAATTTTATTGTCAAATTGACTGTCAAATAGTCAACTAAATTAAATTTAAATAACTGTGTGATAAAGCGTGGGGATTTCATTTAAATTAGCAAGATTCAGGTATCTGAAATTTGTCGGAAGTAAAATAAGAAAAATCACTGCTTTTTGGACGATTCTTAATTTTTGCAAGAAAGTATAAATTTCATTTTATTATTAACACACTAACAAACTATATAAGTACAGGCGTGAATAGACAGCTCTGGAAACTCATCTCAATTTCATTCATAAATACACTTGAAAAGTGAATTTCAAAACAGTCATACTAGTTGGCCTTGGAGGGAAACTGAATAAGTGGCGCCCTCATGCAAGATTTGTTGAAGCTGAGTAATTGTTTTTTGTTATTTGCACATCCAAACACATAAATGATTAAAAATTTGAATGTCAATCATAAAAATATAATAAAAGTGACGATTTGTAGAAATTAAAAATTTTATTCTCATCATCAACAGTTTCATTTTCGTCAATATCGATCTTCTGCAACTTCACATTTCAGCACTTCGCGACAAATTTTCCTCAAACTTTCGGTTTTATTCAAAAATACACTGTAACTGACGTAGAAACCGATAAAAGCGCCACGTATTCAGTTGCACGCCATGGCCAACTAGTATTTCATGTTTTAAACTCACTTTTAAATTGAAAGTTTCGAGACTTGTCTATCTTCGACCATTTGTCCCGAATATTTGCAAATACTTCTTTTTTTTTTTAATTTCAATAATGCAGAGAATCAGATACCAATTCAAAAAAACCAATAACCATTGAGTAAGCAATTCTAAGCAGAATTAAAATAGATAAAAATAAATATAATAATTAATAAAAGTTGCATAGACTTCTGGTTAAACCAGAAGTGAAAAAAATATAAAACATTTCTAAAATGTGTAATCTGAAACACAACCTGACTTTTTTTTATTCAATCGGAAATCACATAATCTTTTAATACTAAAGGAACACTCTATACTTATACATGGTCGTTTACCAAGACTACTAGAAGTTTATACGGAACACGTATTTAGTTGAACTGAAATTTTGCATATGAGGGTTTTGAATATGTTTTATCAAAGTAAAATAATGGCGGATTTGCTGTACTTCCGCTTATATCGGAATTCGGTACTAACTTTGTTATTTTAAATAGAAAACTCTATATATAATTGCATTTTTGAATTCTTTGATTAGGCATCTAAAATCTATAGTTTTGTAGTTATTTAGCTTATTTCAGAAAATTTAACTTCTGAAGAAGTCAAGAAAAATGAAAATTGTTCAAAAACCAAGTTAGTTGGAAGTCAACTGTTTTTAGTATTTTGTAGACCAACAATGCCTCTGTCAATAGCCATAATGCATATTCATTTGTTTTTGATATCTATCACAATAACGGTTTTTAAAGTTAATAATATTTAATTAAAAATAACTTGCTTTTTTCAAATGGAACGATATAGCGATTCAGAATTAGCATTCAGAATTTGATTCTCTTCCATTTGATATAAAATTTGGCATATCTGTAAACAAGAATTTTTGAGAACAAATCAAAAATTCTTAACTTCAAAAATCAAGATTATGACAAAAACCCAGACTAAAATTTATCAAGGAATTCAAAAATGGCAAACTCAAATGACATTTAAAATAACAAAGTTATTAGTATCGACTTTTAGTATAAGCGAAAGTGCAGCAAATTCATCATTATTTTACTTTGGTAGAACATATTCAAGAATCTCTATATGCAAAATTTCAGTTCGATTGAAATATGTGTTCCCGATAAACTTCTAATGAATGATTCTGTATTTTAAAGTACTTTCTTAGGTCTTTCTGTAAACATAGAATAAAAAATATACCTAGAATAAACGAGGTTTAACAAATTTATCAAAATTAAATATACCAAACTAATAATTTCTTGTTAATTAAAAAATCTAGTAATTTTAGTGATGACACAAAAATAAACGACCTCAAATTATATTTCTTTCAATTTTTTGTGTTAGTTCATTTGGAATTTTTAGTTCGCGTGCCGATATTTCAATTAAGCGGCACAGAGGTAGTCTCGTTTTGTGTTGTTTTGATCCATAGCAGCATTGAAATATTGTCCAGACGAGTTGTAAGTTCATGCAACGTCATTCACACGATTCTAAAACCTGTTATTGGAACTGTCTCGCTGGATTTACTATGAAATGTTAAAATTCTAATTAAATGAATGCAAGACACGCACGAACGGAAATTTTACTTTGTTTATGTCTTATTCGAGCGGGAGGTATGAAAAAAATAATAAATAAAATAACAATCTTGCAAGCATTCGCCATAGATTTATGGATTTTGCTTATTTGGCTTTAAAAGTAACTCAGTTCTTATTTCTATAGTGTGTTTTGAAAAACTGTCAATATGTTTTTTTTTTGTTGCTAATTGAGCATCCGTATGAGGCCTTTATCTCCCTCCAAATCGGCAGCAAAGCAGCACCAAATCGATTTAGTTAAACGTCCGTGAATGATTCGGATTTATGGAGATGGCGGTGTCCAGATAAAGAGTCCATAGGGTTTGCATCATCGGGATGAACAGTGATAAGGGGTGCAGCATATGGCCGACAGAGGGCTGTTAATACCGTTATCGGTCATAGGGGGCGGCACCGAATACACACACATTGTGGACGATTTATGCATTCCGCCAGCGGCGCTAAATGCACTAACATTCGATATTTCGGTCGTCCTTCGGGACACGCCAACTATGATCGACGATTAAAACGTAATTAAATGCCCAGCTCAGGACAACATTAAATCCAGACATATTTACGACAATGCTACCAACCGGTAATTTAAACGCAAAAGGGGAATTGCAAATTGCAGGTGCATGAAGATTCTCATAACAAAAAAAACTTACCTACATTTTATATTTTTACATAGAGTGGCTGGTTTTTGTTCCTCTCATTTGTAAATTTCTAAACCGTAAATATCTCCCGGAAACACTTTGGTGTATTCCCATTTCTTGAAGAAGTCAAATCTCTTCTATATTCGTTTGAGCATTGTATCGGTTCGATGATAAATTGAGAAGCTATTTATAATCCTCGTCTATTTTTAGTATCCTATATTTATTCGTAATGGTTATAATTTGTTTCGTGATACCATTGTGTCATAATTTATTACTTTTATATTCGTTCAAAGCGTAGCGACGCTGATGGAAATGAGAAGACAAATTTTGCATAAGAAACGCGCTTCGATGAAAAATGATGTTGACACATCGGTAAAACCTTTCAAAAGTTTAACCAACACACTAATAACCAATCGATTTATAAAGAAATGCCAATTAGAGCTTTTTTCAAAAATAGTTTTTATAGAATTTTTCGATCAGAAGCCGCGTCTTGTGCAATAATTCCATCGATAAATTCGTTTATTTTGAAACGAGCTCCCAGCGCGCTCAATTACAATAATTTCCCTCCGATTTTATTTACGAGAGACGAGTCGAGAATTCTTCTCCTCTGACTCCTCCCGAAAATGAAAAAGTATCTCTCCTTCCTTCCAAGTCGAAGCCGCACACCTGACAGAGATATCTTAATAACTTTGTTTGACAGGTAAATTGCGCGTAGCTAAGGTACTGTATAAACCATCGCGAGAAAATTAGTGCGACGGCTTTCATCCATCATCCATTCTACAGAACGCTTTTTTAATTAAAAACAACGACCAATGGGTCAGTGATGGGCGAATGCACGCTTCTGGGGCTTTACCTTGCGAACAGGTAGAAGAAAATAATATATTTTTCAATCATAAACCTGAATAGTTAAATCAATTCTAAAAAAACTCTCGTAATTTCCAGTGGCGCCTTCGACATTTTCAATATCTCTCCGTGACTCTAGCTCGAAAATTGTTCATGTCGGAGCTAGCAAACACGCAACTAAACATTTCTATTCACCTGCTTTCTGTGTTATTTCAAGATAATTGAATTATTATACGGCTTAAGATTATCTGTTACAGAACTGTATTTATTCTATAACAAATTTCTCTCAAGAGTTTTTTTCTTCTTCATTTAATCATCACGCAATTCTTTAGATTTTGATTATTTTTCAACTACATGGAAATGATGTCTAGCTTACACTGTAATTACTTACCTGTAATTATGATAATAATAAAACGGGAAGGGATTGAAACAACCAACTAGTTTGAGTTTAGGGCGAGCGATTTCTTGATAACTGCGGCTTTAAGTCGTTAGTAAAATTTATTTTTTACAGAATTCAGATTAACAAATCATCAATAAAAAATTATAAAGCTTAAAAAAAACTTTCTGTCGATTTTAGAAAGTGCGGACATTGTTTAGTAAGTGCTTAGTTTGGAAAAAAGTTTTACCACACTTTTGATATTAACAAAAATTGTGGCGCTTTTTGCCAAAATTTTGAAATGCAGGTGTTTGTTCGAAAATCCATAGTTTCAAAATCTTTATAAATAAGTCAAATCAGTTAACGCTGTTTAATTCCTAAAAGTTTGCCACATCTTTTAAGAGTATTTTTAGTAACTTGCTCAGTCATATGCGTCTACTTTAAACTTGACTAATTAAAAATGTCAAAAATTATTTTTTTTTTCAAAGGGCACTATCTACTTTTTATTGTACTGGTTAAATAATATTTTGACAGACCTTTTATCAAATTTCTATGCTATATTGCCGTGTTTTGTTTTTAACTTATGGTTGCTGAATTACTAAATGTTTTCGGAAATTCATAAAGATTTGAATTTTGACTCAAAGCAAATGAAACTTGGCTGATTGGTAGACTAAGCTTTGCTCTATCGTTCGATATCATTATTATGTGATTCTACTATATGATTTTTCAGCAACTTAGAGACTTTCAAGGTTATCTGGTGCTCAAAATTTGGAACTGTACGCATGAAGTTTTGTTGGAGAATGTACTTTAGGAAAATGTTTAAAAATAAACAGTTTCCAGCACTGAACTAGTGTCATGTAAACAAATGTAAATGTAAACAAATTTCATGGTTATGTTACTGTCAATCAAAAATCTCAGGCAATAATGTCACAATATCATTGGTTTGAAAACAAATAAGACAGCGGGCCAAAGTTACAGACACAGAGTACATCCAGAGAGGTAGCTTTGTGATTAAAAAAAGTCCGTAGAGAGAGAAAACATATTTACTATCTTTGTCATATTTTCATAAAACATTTGTAGATGACACTGCTGTACTATGACGTAAAAATTGCGGGAAAATTTGAAAATATTTATGTATTATTTTTTAGCCACAATGTAGTTCAAACAATAAAAATCACAGTTATAATAATCACAATGTTTACTGACCCAAACGAGCAGCACATACTTATCAAGAAAAATTTTCAAACATTGAAACTTTTCAATTTCAAATTTTCTTATCTTCAAGTGGAGTTGATTTGACGTATTGCATCTGCATCTTGATCACACTTAGACCATGCTATTCTATTACTGTACAGATCCCCGGATCAAATATAGAGTTATTGAACCCCAATTGTAATGGTAGCCGATGCTGGTGTGTAAGACACAGAAGTTTCCTTTGTAATTATTTCATTGATTGTCCATAAAAGATGTTAAAACTGCAAAATCTACACTGATTTGTTGCTAGTTTGTGTTTGTAATGTCTTGAAAGCTGAAAGCACACAATTCAACAAGAGATGTATAACTTTTTGACACTCATAATGTGTTATTCGCATTATCAACCAATAAACCAATATGTTGAAAGTAGAATGTGCATTTTTACGACCGAAAATCTTTGAATATCTAATATTGCAATGCAAGTTACAAGTTACAAATTACAAAATCTTCCCTTGACGTGAGACTTTCAAATTCATAACGAATATTAAGAGAATCCTTCGGTCTTTTCAATCTAACAAAATTTCGAATCAAAACGATTAGAGTGAAATGCAACACCATAACTCACCATTCAGAATTTTTTAATGAACAAAAAACTTATCAACATCTTCGTCGTCATTCGGCACTAACAAAAGATGTAAACCAAATAACATGTTCGGAATTTCGTAGAATCGTGTAAGAAAATTCATAGAAGTTTAAAGTCCTGTGAACTTCACACAACAAAAATAATTTTTTCAAAAATCTGACATTTGAAATTTTGAAATTCATTAAATGTCACCGAGGTGACACTTTCTTTTTTGTATTACTGGACTACTAAAGTTTTCAGAAACACTAGCGCCTCTATCAGAGTTTTATATTATTAACAACAGAGACAGAGTTATGATAAACATTGTGCTTTAGAAAGAGACACTGGATGAGAATGAAATTTTAGGTAGAGTTATCTCTCTGGACGTACTCTGCGGTTACGGTATTTTATAGTAAACTGTGGACATTTCAATGAGTAATTATAAAGAGATAATGTCTGTGGTTTTATACGGTTATGACACACTTGTATCTTATGATAATGTTTAATTTTTGAATTTAGTGGTTTACTATTGTTATGTAATCTGGAAGACTTTTGATTTTTCTTCTGTCAACATTCAATAAATGCTTTCTAGAAGACACTCAGCGAAAGAAGTCTAAGAGAGGCTGAGGAAACAAATTATCTAACTTTGACATCTCATCACATAAAATGGCTTTAGTTATTTCTTTAAAATGATAAAGGCGTAAAAGTCAAATATCATCAATGCCTAAGTTAACTATAATTCCATTAGTCACTCAAAAAAAATTATACATTTCAGATAAATAAACAAAATATATATTAATGTTGATTTATAATTATACTTCAATTACTATTTTATTTACAATTATTGAGGAATTTTTCATTGATTCTTCAGGAATTCGTAGATATTCTTTGAAATGCTAGACAATCATATAATGCAGACTTTAAGAGTTTTTGCACTGATTCGAATTCAGCAATTCAAAGCCTTTTGCAATTTAAATATTTTTTTGAAATAAAGGGTTTGCAGTAACGATTTTCCTTGAATTACAAAGCAAGTATTTTTTTAATATTAACTTCGCATATTTCAAGTATTTGTCAGCTGAAAAAAAGTTTATGTGTCACTAATAATAATAGTATTACATGGTATTTTACTTATTTTTGTGGATTCGAAACTTTTATTCGCTTCACTGAATATAAATGATAACGATAAAAAATATCAAACAAGGCTACTCCGTTATCAGCTTTTCAATTTTCGCACTTAATTTATATGAACACGTTCACGAGACTGGTAATTCTCAAAGCTTTTGAACCAGAAAAAATATTTATGTCTTGTCACAAGTGCAGCCAATTCACGATAAAGTTGTAAGCAGCTGATTAGGAATTCTCTACTTAGCCAACCGTCTATCAAAAAGACTATTCTCTAACATTCTGCAAAGGAGTATATACAGGATGTCCCATCGTCATAGAATCACTCAAAACATACTGATAGCATATTATTGAAAATTTGGTAACATATTTTCTTTGACATTCTCTATTTGATTAAAATATTTTCAAAAATCTGACACTTTTGTTTATACCGAAAATTGATCTCAACTTTCTTATTTTAAATAGAACATTCTATATTTTTATAAATTTTTAAATTCTACGACAAAATCTGGGTCACTTGAATTACAATTATTTTTTTGATCTGACCTGACCTAACCTATTTTCTACAAGGTATTCAAAAAGTACAAAAACTGAGATGAGAAAAAATAAATAGGGGTTTCCGTTTGAAAATTTTAAGTTTTGACAACATTTTCATGTCATTTTTCGAATATATTTTTTGAACACCCTGTTGAAGATAGGTGTAATTTTTTAATAGGGTTTATTGTCCAAGGTTCTGTATTATAACATACCAAAAAGATTGTTTGTAATGAATGGCCGTCTGGTCATAATTACTAATTGTCTTTACCTCTGCAGTCGCGATTTTTCAAATAAAATTGCAAATAACTCAGAAATGGTTGAGTTCAGAAAAAAAATTGTCGATTTAAAAATGATCTAAAATTCTTTATAGATTTCAAAAATGTAAAAAAATATAGTGTTCTATTTAAAATAAGAAAGTTAACGTCTGCTTCCGGTATAAGCCGAAGATCTGCATCTCTGAAAATATTTTAAAAATATGGGGATATCAAAAAAACTTATAGATGAATGCCCACCGTCGTGAGACCCTGTATAGGGGCTTACATATAAAATTTTAGTCAACAGTAACTTAATTTTTTTCATAATGCTCACCCTATATTTTTATATTTATTAATTTGAATATATTCATTCATCACTACCTTCAATCAATCTTTTTCACAGCCAACTTGACCCCCGATCATTTACACATGTCGTGATGTAAAACACATTATTTCGTCATTAAGAAACTCCACACTTATAATTCACTCTCCAGCAAAGAAATTGTTTCTTATCAGATATTCACTTGTTTCACACTAATGACTCAATTCTAACCATCACAACATACAATCTTTCTAAAATTCATTTCATATTGTAAACTTTTTCTTGATAATTTTCAATTTGAAATAATAATGAATCATACAATTTACTTCTTGTTTTGACTTATTCTCTTCTTATCGTTAGTTTGCATGAATAAACTCGCACTTTTCTCATTACTCACACCTGAGTCAAATAAAAAATATTCATGAATCAGTTCATACAAGTTTTAGAATAAGAAACAAAAAATCTTCCACTCAATTTTTTTTACGTTTAATTAATTTTTAATTTGTGACGGTGTTTTCCTTTGAACAGACTTGTGCAACGTAAGATGTTATAATTAAGTTATACACGTTGGTAATCAAGTCGCTATTTCCTACCGGGCTTCTCTCATTAACGCTCCTATATTTCAATCGACGCTGTTACAATTTATCATCGAAAAAACTTCCAATCTTTATTAAAATGTTTCTTTGTTACAACGACCGGTTCTTGTTCTAGCGTTAAAATTAATTTTTCTCAAACGAATTTTCGATTATAATAGAATTAGAATATTTTTTTTTACACACAGCTCCAGCCATGAGTAATGCTTACTATTTCTATATAGTCCGATTGTAAAACTAGTTGAATTTTTCAATTGAAATTTTCCCATACCTTAATCACCTAATTTCCTTCAATCGCATGCCAGTGATCAATTTTCCTTAAGAATTAAAAAACAAAAAATGAGAGCATCGGTCATCGGTCATGCGATGTTAAGTGTCGTTTCTTATTAGATTGTGCGTGTTGTATATATTTTTTGGTTAAATTTTTTGGTAATTATACGGTGTGGATTTAGGAAATTGTAGCTTTGATTCATTTTTTCTTTGATATTCAAACAGAAATTTAGTCATGTGATGACACGTATTTATTATTTCAAAGTAATGCCTTGTTAGGATTTTAAAAGAAATAATAATATCACGTGTGGGTTTATTATATGCTTCGACGAAGTAATAGCTTTTGATAATAATTGTTGATGGCTGAGAAATTTTGATGGTATTGAGAAGGATTTGGGTATTTAAATAAGCTTTTGATCGAATAAATAATATATTTATTATCGTACTTAATTAATTTGATATATTAGTACTGCAGATCACTGATAGGAATACATTCAAAGCTTGATAAAAATATTGTTTATTTTTCAAAAATAAAAAATATTCTTATCAAGTTTACAAAACATGGACTTAACTAAAAAAACCGAAGTCTTTATTATCCGAAGGAAAATAAAAAAAATCAGGACATGCACGTAGAGTAAAGTCTAACTTCTAAACAATTTGAACTCGGTGTCTGAAGAAGTATTGCTGTTCTAGTGTTAACCCCCTAATATCGAAGAAATAGGTACATAAGGTAAGGGTCAATATAATACACAGGGTGTTTCCATAAAACTATATGTACAAATCCATGATATGAGTCATCGTTGTGTCACTGCCATCTATCACTAAATTTATTGCACAAAAAGCCATCATCGCAGTTGGCGTTTTGATCTTCAAGTATTAAGTAACGACTCTATACTGAACGGATTGAGTCTTCGATTCTTGTCATCGTTAGAGGCGGTGAGATCTACCCCCGATTCGGAGACAGAAGAGAAGATGCCTTGATCGGAACAAGAATAGTTTTCGGACTCGGCTCCTGAATCACCAACAACATCGATATCGCTATCACTATCTAAACCATCAGCACCTCTTTGGGCTAAATATTCCCTTTTAAGTGCTACAAGGTCGACGGCAATACCTTTAGCGCGTAATTTCCGTGCTTGTCTTTCTAAAGCTTTCTGAAGCTTCTTTCGACGTCGAGCGCGCTCACGAGCTCGCAGTTCAGCGGGAGGAATCGGCTCGCCGGAGCAGGATTGAGGATGAGCGTTATGAGCAGGCCGTCCGGGGCCTTTTTTCGTATGCTCTTTCTTACGCCACTTAGCGCGGCGATTCTGGAACCACACCTGAAAGAAAATAATAATAAGTGATAGCTTTTTGTATTTCACATTTGTTATTCTGTAATTAATTAACCAATTATGTTTGAATTAATTAACAATGATTATTTTTTGGTATAATTTCTCTAGCAACCCGCTGTTGAGATTTAATTAAAATTCTTCTTTTTGAATTTAACAAGACAACTTTACGGAAATTAAAGTAACAATAATATAAAAAACAAGACGAAAAAAATAACGAAAGAATGGAAAAATTAAAAGTAACTATATATCGTGAGAGCTCGTTTATTATAACAGTTAAAACAAGATAAAAGTTGATAAACTCTAGTGATAACGTCATAAAACAAAACTTTATAATTCGAATAATGTAGTTGGTAGATCAAATTAATGTTCATTTTCCGACGTTCGGAGATTTGCACCTTTCAAAAGATAATTATCTTAATTAGCGCTAACGTGTATCATTTTAATTCTCGATGCGACGAGCGTGAAGTTTCGGTTTTTTAACTTCAGTACGAGTTAGTGATTTCTGAAGCTTTTAGTTAGAGTTTTTCAAGTTTTAGAGTTGTGATTAAATGTCATCTGTCAAAGTTGTCATATTCGATAACGAGCTTTGAAATTTGAGTTGGAATAAAGTAATCATCGCACACACATATGAAGTCATCAACCTTAGCACAATCAATTTATATGTATATCATGCAATTATAATAAACTACTACCGTGATAGTGTACGATGATAGCGCCAAAATGAGCCCTAGGGCGTCGTGTAAACGGTCCAGGCTGGCCACTACACGCCACTAAGACATACAGCCAACATCACGCCCCCAAATTACCATGTTAATTATAGTGGTGCGCCTTTGGGGTGCTAGCTAGCGTGACGTTGAGCAATATCGCTCGAACCGTGCCTGATTTTCATTAGACAATGCTCCAGTAGTCTCACATTCTCGCTTCCAACTTTCATTACATTGTAACAACAGATATATGTTAGAATAGAACAAGTTTGAAGAAAATTACAGCTGTTTGTGAAAGATATTTGAGACTTTTGCACTGATTTACGACTAACTACTAACAACAATTAATTCTTTCAAAAGAGATCTCTGATTATAGGATGAAATATTAATTGGACTTATCGCGATAACAATTAGCACGTTTAACGACGTCTGATTAGAATTTTTCCATTTGAATATTAATACTGGAAAAAAATTAATTTAAGTAGATGGATTAAGTCATTAAAATGGACATCAAAGTTCGACGAAATTTTCTTACTTTATGATGTAATAGGAAAATAATTATAGAGGCGGCGGCAGTTGAGTGTTAAAAAAGCTCAAGTAATAATATTCGAATGTGTTACTAACGAGAGTAATGACGAAATAATAACTCCATAAGAGAGGTTGTACACGGAAACTTGTGATAAAAATGCAAATTCTTACAAGTCTTCATGTTCATACCGAGTATTGACCATTACTTAATATCTGCAAGAACTATAAGCTCCAAAAACTTGTGAATACCCAAACAGGAAAATTCACTGTAAATGAAATCTTTTCTAATTTTTTTAGGTATTAAAAATTAATCAATTTACAGCAACTGATGATTTGTGGATAATTCATCAATTCAATCTGTCTGCTGATACGGGTAAGTTGCAAGTAATAATTATTTTGAAGGCTGCAATTTGAATAACATATTGACACTTTATATCAATATGTAGTGGGTGAAATTGAAAACATCATCAACAGAAGAAAATATGAAAATAATTTTTCAACTTGGCAAATTTTATTAATCTCCGACTATCAAATTTTCATGAAATTGTTTGATCAAACACTTGTGGTAGCTGTTCTACAAAAATTTCTATAAAATTTAAATTCACTGTAAGTAGCTACATACCTTTTTGCTAATGCAAAAAATATATATATATATATATATTTTTGAAAAAATGATAAATGAAGTTTGAAATATTGATAAAGATGATAAAGATCTTAAATTACACAGGATGGGAGTCTCAGAATGTAAAATTTCAAGTTTCTTAAATTTTTAGCTAGACGTTACAGTGTAGATATTTACGTAACAAGCGTGGAAAGTAAAGAATATCGTGCGTGTAAGAATTTGGCGAACGAGGCGCAGACCGAGTGAGAAAAACGAACAAGCAGAGGTAAATACTTTTCAGCGAGTTATGTTACGTTTTTTACGTAACTTCAAATTATTTTAGGTGTTTACAATAAAATCTTCGACGAAAAATTTAACTTTTCAACAAATGTCAAAATATTAAAGTCATTACTAACATAACGTCATTCACGAGAAAATTGGAAAAACTTATTCAAGAGTGTTCAATAATCATCAAAGATTAAATTACCTCTCACTGGTATTTGTTTTTCTCTATGTATTTCAGAAATTATTGGGAATTCACTTTCGGTAGAGATCGTGCAAAAAATTATTTACCACTTAACACGGTCGACTGTTATACATACAGGTTGGCCCACAACTGACTCCCCACAGGAAAGGTGCATACAGTACAGATAATTTTAAATATAAAATTCTTTTGCAAAAATATCTTTTTTCGTTTGACTGATAAGAATGTTTAAAAGAGACCAATCAGGTAAGATCTACGAAAACACAGTACATTGCCAGGAAAACAGAAAAATGTAAAATTTTAAAACTTATATTATCTCACAAACGAAGAACAAAAAACCTACATTTTTTTTGTATTTTTGTCATCTTCACTGCCGTTGTACTGTTAAATTTTTATATCTATGGGAACAATTGTTTGCTACAATTATTTCTATGGAGATAACAGGTCTAACAGTAACATTACAGAATGCTCGGAGTTATAGAATAGGAGTATTAGACTGTATGACTGTAATTTCGCATTTTTTTGAATAAGACAGTTTCAACCTGAATGCTATTTCAATTTCACATAAAAGCAAATTAAATTTTTTTATGAATCCGGGTTTAAATTTAAATTTTAATACTACATTGTTCCAATGTTCCATTCTTGATGATATTTAAAATTAAAGACTGGAAACAATTTGTTTAATTTCGTCTTTTTAATTGAATCATTTGCACGAATTAAAAAGTCATTACATTTTCTACAATTTTTTACATAAAAACGTTTTTTATAAAAATCAACGATTATTTTATTGCTATATAGGCACCTAGATAAATCTATTTTTTTTGGAACGTTTTTGTTTTGAGAGAAGGATTGAGGTTTCACGCGCTCTTCAGCATCTTCAAGAGATGAGTATAATTTATTTGGCACTGTAACTGAATAACTCAACGTATCAACCACGCCAGAAGTGAAAAAGGACTAAAAACTTAACATTTACATTCTAATATAAAACTAATACAATTATTCTTGGTCAATAATGATCAACAATCAAAACAAAATTCAATTACATCCATTTGTAGATTGAAAAGTAGAAACATTTTTCTAAGTTATGTTTTTGAGCTTTTAAATTATTGAAGTTGAAGTATTTTATTTATAATGTTGATATTGATCTTTGATTTTTTTCATAATTTTACTATTTTTTGCTCAATCAAAGATTTTATTTTATATGTTGAGTGTTATTTTGCACCGATTTTTTACCGTCTTATCGCTTAATTCTAAGGTGAGTTGCGACTGATGTAAATGCGAGTTGCTATAGTAACGATTTAAAACTAGCAATGCTATTATGCTGTTATGTATCTTTTGCGACCTAACTTAGAATAAGGCCGTAATAAAAATTTCTGAGGCAGACTTCTTTTTTAGGTAAATGGTAATGACACTAATTTTCATACAGATACAATCAAAACCTACATATTTTTTAGGCTAGTGCTTTTAATTAAAATCATATTTGCAAAAACAAAAAGATAGTACTTTGTTTTCAAAACAATTTTCTAATTCTTCTATTTTCTTGACACACTGTATAATGAAATCAAAAACTGCTAGAGAACTACAAACAAAAATTTTGATTTGTAAATTTTGTTGCCTAAAATAATAAAAAAGTTAATTATCAAATTTTATTAGACGTGAAACATATTTTTTTTTACTTTTCGAATTCCCAAAACAGCTACAAGTGCTAAAGAGTGACGTGCATTTTGATATTTCAATATTCTTTTTAATCAAAAGTAAAATGTTATAAAACAATTGACCTTAAATAAATTCTAACAAATGAGCTGTATTGTTACCTATAAACTTACAAAGTTTCGCGAGATTCGCTTTACTTTGAGCTGTAAATTTTTTCTGCCTTTCAAGTAAACATTTGCTTTTGCTGAAAGGTATCATACGTTCGAGTTGTTGAAAACATCGTGTCCGATCAGCCAATAGCATACGATCTGAGGTCAGCAAGGTTGAAAGAGGGTAAAGAAGGTTTTCTCCCTCGAGATCGATCGACCAAGCGCAAGATTATACTCTGATACACACTAAAATCGCTCTATTGAGCGGCATCTCAGCAACCATAAGGTCGGCCGATATGTCTATTGTTTTTAAATTGATGGCGGCGCAGATTTAGCCTCAACTCGATCGTATTATTCAAATCGGCGGCCAAGTGGTAGCAGGGGATTTCACCCAATCAAAGTAGAAAATAACATGAAATTGCCACCGAAACGAAAAGTGAAAGAATTTAAAAAATATATACAGGGTGATTACATAATTATACTTACAGCCACCCTACTTTCTTTGAGATCTAGTCTCATAGCTAGCGCTTCTCTCATGAAAACATCTGGATAATGGCTAGCCAAAAAAGCTCGTTCTAATTCTTCCAATTGCCAACTGTTAAAATTCGTTCTACTTCTTCTTCGTTTCGACGCAGCGCTTTCCGAATCTGCTCCTTCACCACTGCTTCCAGCGCCACCTAGAATGAAAACCCAAATTTCAATTGGTTTGGAATGAAATTAGCCGCCGATCAATGTTTACACCATTCATAATTTGTTGTTGTCGAATTGAATCGCTTTCAATTGTCTTCCTGATTTATACGACTGTAGATACCAGTAATACCAACCTAACGGACAAATCACCGTGTTTAGTCGCTAATGGCAAGGCTTTATCAATTACAGTTGGCGGCGTATCATTAACACCACACAATTGGCCAACGAGAATTTGCATGTCGATATGTAATTGAGAAATTTCACAACAACCACAAAAATTTTGTTCTATTAATTGTTATTGTGTCTAGACATATAAATACCAAACTTGAGTTTTGTTGAATAACGATTATGATTACTCACAGTCTAGATGTAATAAACAACTCAGTCTGTGGGTAATGACTTCACAACTACAAAAATTTCATCATTTTCACTAAAAGTATTCCAACTGGAATTTTTCAATGGAATCGATAACTTCCATCTGTGCAGTTGTAAATTTGTTTGAGTCAATTTGCAGATGTCTACAACGAATAAATTTATGCATTGAAATATTAAGTTATATTCTCGCTTATAATGTTATAAACATGTCTAAATGTGAAGCCGACTGGAATTATGTGTAATCAGCAGTAAATTGGATTTTAATATAGCTTCAACATAGCTTTGAGGCTTTTCGAACCAAGTTAAAAAAAAAAACAAAAGAAAAAATGAATAAAGTATAATGGCTTCATCAGAAGTTAAAGTATAAGCTGAAAGTTGATGATGATGGTTTAACACTCACTTTTCTATTTCATTTCCAAAGTTTCGTTTTGCAGTTGCTCATAAATCACTCCAACTGTGAAACAAGTCCGAAAGTTTTAATTTAAAGTCTCTCCTCCCCATAATTTCATAACTCCATCTTGTGTTGTCTCTCATATATTATTTTCCCAACAAACATACAGAATATACATTTTCTATTTCGGTATAAAAGTGGAAGAAGTTTATCTTGACCATATATCAGCGTGTCTTTTGGCCAATTCCAAAAATTGAATAAATCAAAACACAATCTGACTTTTGGTATCATAACAGTAGAACTTGCTCGTCTATACACTTATCAAGAAAATTCTATTTGCCGAGACGAATTGATTCTATATATCATAACGTTATATTCGTAGAAATATAGAATTAGACATAGATAGTTATCTAACATCAAATAAATTGGATTGAATGCTAGTTTAGGAAGTTTATTGAATTGCTCGAAAATAAATTATGACATTAGGCAATTATCTTAATTTTTGAAATTTTTGCAAGAATTGCAATTTATAGCATTTAACCTTTAACTTCTTTACAGTTTCACACCTGCTCGTGTCTTTGTAGCATCTCACGTGACTAAAATAATTACAGACTTTATGTGAGAATATAATCATCAAATCGCTATAACTTATGTCAAACCGTCTGTTATTTTTCCTAACTTTAATCGTAGTGTAAACACCGACCATATCCTCTAGATTCCTGTTCATTTAGCATCGAAATCCTGCGAGTACTAATGACATGCACCCCGAGGTTGGTTTTAACCAACGCGTCGGCTATAATGTAGCGGTAAATTGAGTGAGGGCTTCGTCCCCTCAGTTGAGCTATCACCCCCACGAGTCCCATTTACCAGCCAGACTCTATTATTATTGTATAGAACAAATCAGAAGGTTAGCGTAGAGTGGCCTAATACCGATATAAATCATCGAGAAATAAAAATGTAACTTGGGATTTACACAACACCATCACAAGAGGGGATAAAATGCTTGTTGTGGCATTCTCGGCCTATTATTGATAGCCTGTTTGCACAACAATCTATCCTAATTTAAAATTAAAACAAACCGTAAACTGATTATTTTTCACATCCCCTCTTGTTGCAAAAATCAATCATAATAAAAAATTCTCGCTTATCAATTATTCAAAAGTGTAATGAAAAATTCAAAAGCTACTTTTACAAGTCGATTAATAACTTAGCATATTTTTTTTATAGTGAATCAATTTGCAGGCGATTCCATCGCAAGCATTAATTATGTATTCCAGTTGAGTTTTTCTTATTTTCTGCAAGCTTATGCACTACATAATTATTTCGCTCGGATAATATTTAAATGCAAGTTCTTAAGGCATTTTTACGTTGTGATGTGATTAAAATTACAACAGATTTTAAGCGGTATTAAAGTGTATTAACGATTCAAGTCTATGCTTATCATCATCGTATAATTATTAGTTTTCAAATCGATATTGATAGTACGGATAGGCTAATGAAAAAAAAAGTAATAACTGTGTTTGGCATAGTAACTTAGATAGTTGTTCAAATAATTCTACAAATTATGAATTTAGGTGATATGAATAAACTCAAGAAGATGATTATGGAAAATAGCTACTCATGCTGTTTACAAAATTGAATTGTTTTGATTTTTTTTTCGTTTATCCTAAAACTACAACTTCACTCACGGAAAGCTAACACTGTTTTTTTTCTGAGCGACTAATTGAAATATTTGATTCACGTGTAGTAAACAATATTTTATTTGATGATGACCAAATTCAATCCAATCTGACAAATGGGAAAATAGTTAATATCAGACTGTATTAAAAAAAAAAAACGGAGATTGTTGTGGCAAATTCGACGTAACTAAAGAAACAAATTTAATATAGAATAAATTTAAGCATTTCTAAAATACTTGTGAATTTGAGTATCTTTATTTTACTTCAAAATTGATCTACATTTATCTTCTTGGATACCATAATGCTATTTAAAATGCTAATATTTTGAAATTCAGTTCATTTTTAATTTTTTTGGCAATTTTATGAAAACAGTGTGATAATACAATGTGAGTCACATATGAGTACGAGTCTGCAGACCTGAAAATGCAACCTAATATTCATTTTTCATGAGTAACTAGATGTAAAAAATTATAATTTTTTAACACGTGTTTTGGCTACATCTAACATTAGTGACATTACTCAGCATAGCTTGTCAGTTCAGAAACAGTTATACGTTTTTAAACTTTCTGCGAAATAATTATAAAGAAAACTAATAAGTATTCTAATAACGAGGATGAAATCATAAGTTTGCATTCTATTTTAGAATTTCAGTGTTCTATTCAATACAGAAGTTGAAAAAATAATCAACAATTTGATGATGTTTAATATTTAACAAAAAAATAGAGATGACTCAGATGACCAAAGTTGAAGTTCTCTAATTTTCTAGCATTTTTAAATGTAGTTTGATATTTTAAGAATTTCAGTTGCAATTTTTATTAGATGGTTATTTGTAGTTTTTGAAATAATTATATTTTTCCGATTACATTTCTTTAAAAAAAAAAAAAATAAAAAAAATAGAATTTGTATTAGTTGCAAGTAAAAAGTTTTGATTTTATGTCCATAAGATTTTTTTGACGATTTGGAGAAGGAAAGTTCATTAAATGAAGATGTTTCTTAAAAGTTGAATAACTTTGAAAATATAAATGTAACACCCTGTGTTTTGTTGCAGCATTTGAAAGACCTTGGAATATTCTTTTTAAAAATATTAACTTTGGAGTATCTATAACCAATAATACGGAAAATATTAAACTTTGAATGTTTGAAAAGAATCTTAATCATGTAATATTTTTTATTTTTTTTCTACCCTGAAAACTCAAAGAAACAAGATATTTTGTCTTTGATTTTTTGCTTCCTGAGGCTAATATGATTTTCTATAGTTTTACAACAAAAAAAAAAAAGAAATGTTAAAAATATAAAGCGAAAACTATTTATATATTTCCGTAAATAGAAAAAAATTACCAATATTTTCAATATCATAATAAAAAAATTAGTTACGTCAATTTATTCTATGCAATAATCTTGATTAGTAGCATTTTTCAGATTTCGAATATGTTCAAAACTGAAGAAAATACTGCATTCTTCAGAAAATTCAGAGAAAAAGCGCTGTAACTTCAAAACAAAAGACAATAGAGCAAAATTAATTAAAGCATTGAATTTGTCTCAAAAAACTAGCATGCGAATATATCATTTGTTTTTTTGGCTGATAGTTGGATATATGAGAAACCATCAGAAATGAACCAGTCTGAACAAAGGCGTTTTCGAGTTTGAGTCGTGCAAGCACTTGTCAAATTCAAATCCCAGCGCCGTTGACATTCGTAGCATTACCACAAAAATCGGCATAACACTGACTACTTATAGTATTATATGATAATAAAAAGAGGGAATATTGCCGTTTTTAGATATGAAAATAATAAGAATCCTAAATAGGGAGATTTTAACATAATGGTACCACAAACCTTTGGCTTCAGGAAGGATCATCAACTATTTTTCAAACCACAAATTTAGTATAAAAGTGAATACCGCCAAAAACTTAATATGGAGAGCCAAGACATTGACAGACAAGCGTTTTGAGAAAAATGTCTTAGAGAAGGCTAAAAAGATACTAAGAGAGAACAATTACCCAAATAAATTTATCAATGCACTGATTCAGAATAAGATTGAAGATAATCGACCAAGAAGATTGAACAAAGAAGATGAGGATGTAGTTTTATACAAAATCCCTTATGTTAAAAATTTTACTGAAAGGATAGTTAAGTGCATCAGAGACGCGAGAAAGAACGTCAGATTTGCCACATATACAACACACAATACGTCATTTTTATATAAGAACTTGAAAGATCGACTAGAAAAAAAAGACAACACCAATGTGAGCTATAAAATTCCGTGCTCTGATTGCGAAAAATGCTACATTGGACAAATAGGACAGGAATTAGGAGAGAGAATAAAACAACATATTAGAGATTGCAAGCCTCTCAATATGAATAAAGAAAATAAAACTGCTTTGGCTGAGCACAGATTTAAAACTGGACACGTATTCAGGTTCGAAGATGATCTTGGACAAAGAAAAAAGTAAATTCAAAAGAAATATTAGCGAAATGCTCCAAATCAAAATGGAAGAAAAAGCAGTTAATTTTAGAACTGATACCAATAGATTAAGCAATATTTATGAATTCGCAATTAAGAAATATAATGCAGATAATTAAGGTATTATTAACAATTTTGATTTTTTAGTTTTTAATTTAACTGACTTAATTTTTTGGACTATTGTAACGTAATTTTTAATTATCAAGTTGTTAACTGACAAATGTGTTATTTAAAGTTGTATCTATTTTAACAATTTCGATTTTTGTTTACTGTTTTACTGTGTTTAGGTTAGCATTGTCATGTTGGTGATATTGGGAGGTTATGTTGACAAGAGCTATGTTTTCCGTGCTGATATGTTTATTATTGTAATTTTAATTAATTTTGAATGTTATGGTGAGTTATAACAGTGTTCATTTTGGTATTGTGTAGTTAGTTTGTTCATTCTTATTTTCTAGCCGGCTTGAAAAAAGAATAATTTAATTCCGAAACGTCGCCAAGTAACAAATAAAAAACTAGAATTTGGTACCCATTTATTTCGTATAAATCCTTAAAACGACTGGACAATAATGCAACTAATTATATGATAATTTTTTCTAGATTGTGCAATTAAAGATTATGACTTGATTGATAAAGTGCTTTAAATACCCCTGATTATAAAACTACTTTTTTGAACGGGGTAATTCACGAGGAGTAGTGAGCCTAAAATTTTTTGTTGCAACCAACATTACATGTGGTTTGAATTTCTAGGCTGCAGCAGGAGTAATACACAATTTTTAATCGAAAGATCATCAACTGACAAAACAGTTGATGGTATAATATTGGTAAACTTAAAAGTCTTTAATTATAATTTTATTTTACATTGAGAAAAGTAAAAATGTTAACGAAAATTAAGTAGACTTACTATTTTACGTGAATCGCCTTGTATAATGTAAAAGTGTCGTCTTTCAAAATGTTCTAATGGTCGTTTTCTAAATTTGCACACAGCTATCAATAAAATGTCTTGTTTAGTAAACTCCCAGTGTTCGCAGTTATTCAAATATTCAGTTCAGAATATTCTGTTGTAGAAAATAATAAATGGTCACCAAAATTTTTTTACGCAAAATTTGTATACAAGCTTTGACCTACAGAAAAACAAAACAAAAAATAATAAAAACAAAAGTGTTTTCTCCGATTTAGAAAAGTGTCCGTTACTGATTGTGAAATATTAAAAGTCTTAAATAAATATTGACCCAATTTGTTTACTATTGTAAATGTTGACTCGTCTAAAAATTATTTATTTGGAAAATATTCAATCTTTCACATTGTATTATTGTTTTCATTAATTGAGCAAATTCATGAAATGAATGAGCATGATAAAAATTTTTTCTTATTTAAAAATATCTTACAATAATACAGCATTCATCAGAAAGACAATCTTTGTGTAATCTTCCGAAGGACATTGATATTCAAACTTGCTTATAATTAACAAGTACCAATGAATCATATTTATTACCATGTAATTAATTGTTAGACACAGAGTAATTATTTCCAACTGCTGTTACTGTTTCCATTAAAATCTGCAGTAAGTTTCCGTAATTATAATCTATCAATTAGTTGATGGTCAACATCTTTTTTTTTTTATTATCAATTCATTATAATAAATCAACAACACATTCAATAATTCCAATAAATAACTTTAAATTCCAATTTCTTAGAGTGTTAAAGATGTAATTTAAATCGATAGATAATGATTTATAGTATGTATATTAATTTTTTTATTTACAATCAAAGTGGGCATTTTTCCACGCTAACCACTAAACTCCACCGTTGCCATGGTAATCCCGCACATTTATCACGGCTTACTTTACCCCTTAACGCGTATCAAACTATATTAGCTCCGGATTACTGTTAATCTAATATTTCCCCCACAACAATGTTTTCAACCCCTCTAAGGTTTGACTATACGCCGCCCCCGACGCCGCCAGCATTCGAATTAGCCTTGTTTTCGGTTGGTAAATACCCCATTTGTAACGCGTGTCGCTTTTAATTTTATTTATCGGTTGTAGAAGCAGAAAAAAACAAACGTAAATGTAAAATTGTTATTTATTATAATTGTTATAGAGATGATGCGCGGTTGTTTTAATTAAATGCGTAAAATGAGTGGCGGGAGAAGTGTTATTAAGCTATTCAAATGTCGAATTGATGAGTTATGGTTGGGTTAAAAAAACAAGAGAATCAAATTTGTTGAATGTGAAGTACACGTGATGGTATTATGTCAAATTGATGACGTTTATTGAGTTGGTGGTTAGGAAATTCAGACACGCCTTGAATTATATTTACACCAATAGAAAAACGGCGCTTTTTTTAGAAAGTGATGGGATTGGACAAGGCGGGGCTTCAATTTGTTTATAATCAATAGCAATAGAAGTGTATTAGGCTTTTTATGACATGGAGTCTCTTGATTTTTTTTTCATTCAATTTGATTGTATTGAAAAAAAATATATTGAGGTTATAGATATTTTACATGACAGGTAGTGAAATGTAACAGAGGAGACGCTTTTATGTCATAGCTAACTGAGCAGAAAACATTTTCAAAACAAATACTGCTTTCAGCTGACTTTAATCAATAAGAGACAAATTGAAAAATAGCATTTTGTTGTTTTGCATTTTTTACAGTGAATATGCCATGACTTTTGACCTAAAAAACAGATAGTTCGGTGTTGTATTATCAAGAACTAAAAATAAACTCTTTGTTGTAAAGTCATCTAAAAAAAATTGATTGAAAACAATCTTCTCCAATTTAAAATAAATAATAAAATAGAAAAAAAAAAGAAATTCCATTGAAAATTTTAATCTAGAAATTTTGTATAAAGGCACTTATCATTGTGAGTCACTATGTATATTCACTTGGAATATTTTAGAGCAAACACAACATTTAAAGAAATTTTGTTTCAGATATTAGTTTGTTTGGTTTCTTTTACTTCAGAATATTTTGTTTCTAATGAAGGTTTAATGAATCGATAAAACAGGAAAGCTTGTCCTGGTGCGTGTCTAAGTCATCAAACTTCATTAAACTCCCCATAAAAAAAATTTCGACTTAATATGAAATAATTATAGAATGATCTCATAAATGCTAATATTATGCGCTGTAAATTTATGTCTAATAATGAAGAGCGTAAAATTAATTTATAGAAGCTTTCAAAGAACTAAAAAAAATTTATATTAATTTCCGGTTATCCATAAGTGTGAATTAAAAATAATCAACGAGTTTGAAGAAATAATAATAATTCTTGGCTTCTTTAATTTACTTTTCACGCAGAACCATCACTTAAGAAAAAAATGTGAAAAAAGTTGATTGAGTTGTATGAAATTTCGCCATATCATAAATCACCGATAATTACGATGTGTGTATTATAAAAAGAAAAAGTCTGGCTTACTAGCCGCCTGTGGTAATCTCCAATCAATCAAATCTTTGTGTTACTCTGAAAAAATCATTACATGTCATCCGCATTACCATCGCACTTAAAGGAAATTATCAATCAAAAACGATCATGACATAATGTAAAGATTTGTTAATGTCATTTAAACAATTTTTAAATAAATGATTCTAACGTTTGGTTTTGCAACGATTTATGAAACATACAATACCCTATAATCCATTAATATATTTCATACTTTCTTTAATTAAAACGGAAATTGTATTAGAAATTTTTGTTGACAGTTGAAGATTGACTATATAATTGAAATGATAATAATACAGTTGGCTGTGTGTTCATGTTGTCAACTAGTACAATTTGTAATAAATGACTAACGATACTACCATTTATTATAATATAATTAACCGATATTGTGGCTTTATTTTGGATTTATGGATACATTATAATGGCGGAATTGTAGATGGGTGAAATGAGGATCAACGAACCATAAATATGGACAGACTTAACACCTAAAACTAATGACACGGAAAATTGATTTTTTTACGCGGTAACGGAAATGGCTGATGCAAAAGGGGATTCACAGTCCTATAATAGCGGTTACAAACTAATACATTGTGGGTTTGGTCTAATAAAGATCAAGTCAGTAGGGAAATGGTTAAAAACGAATGAATCGAGACGGCGGATGTCTATTTTTATGACAAATTTGTATAACCTAAATACACTTAAACAAAACGAATTATCACAACCTACTTAGAATTTCTAAAGAAGGAAATTAAATTGACTTTTGATGAATAGATACGTCAGAAACTTTTGTCTGTATAGCCTAATCTGTAAATATATTTTTCTATAGTTTAATATTTTTATATAAAAGAAGAGATTAATCACAAGATTATTAAATACATTTTTTTTCATTTTAAATTAAAATGATAAAGAATAACCTTAATTTAATAATAATACAGAAAATAGAACTAATTGTATTTACATTATAAATTAAAGATGACTATAGGAATAATGAGAATTTTTTGATAATCCATTGTGGGGATTATCGGTGATTTTGGCGTTACTTTGAAAACAAAACGAATTGACAATGTTTAGTAGATATTATTATTATATTTCAGTCAAAGTCAAAGGAAATTCGCTTGAAACATTTGATGGCGCTATTTCAATAAATAGAATTGACATTTTGAAATTTGGATAATATTCTAATCAAAATTCTGCTCTTCGATGAAGTAGCATAGTCTGCTTGAACTACCATCATTTAATTGACAAATGTTTTGGACTGTACCACAATTTATTTCTTTGACGTCAAGTCATGAAAATTTTAGCCAAAAAACTGAATTTTTAAAACCTGAATGATGTGAATGGACGATGATTTCCTTAAATTGGCAAATTACCGGTAATTTGTTCATCCTATAAGCATTTAATTTACTCTAGTAAATATGTTTCATATTTATTCTTCTCTAGAAAATTGCTAATTGAAATGACCTATAAGCAATTTTTTTTCATATTTTATTGAAATTTGCAGAACATTAATTACCTCGATAATTTGGAAAAACTACCCTATAGCTTGTTTTCATATATTGCGTCTCATAAAAATGATAATTTCACTCATTTGTTACTAAAAATACAATAATACTATAGTGCCTATTAGATTTACATCAACATGAAAACGCCAATTACAGCGATTAAACTTTTTTCAATTTGTTTTAAAATAATAGCGTTATTATACCTAAGTAATAATAATTTTAATTGAAAATGATTATAAATAAAAATTAATCAAATATATCAAATAACTCACATGTGACTAAAGTAATAATTTGTATATTCCTTTTTTTATATTTTTCTTATTTTATGCTTTTTGAATAAATGAAGAGTATTTAGGTAATAAGTAAAAAATAGTCGAGTGTAATAAATTTTTGAAGCATCACGCTTTTAACAATGTGTGAATTATAGTAACAGTTTGATAAAACTTATTCTCAGTTATTTTGATTAGAATACGCCAAATTTTGGCCTAAAATTACAGCAATATACTTTTGACTTCTAATATAAACTATAATTATGTAAAAAAATTAGCGCTAACTCACTAGTGCCATTATCGCTCGATTTCAGTTTAAGCAGCTATGAAAACATCCTAACCTAATTAATTGCTACTAACCTGGTAACATGTATATTGTAAATCATTATTTAAACAAAATCTTATAAAATTATAAAACACAAGTTGAACAATATTTCAAAAAAAGACCAACATGATTTTTACTTGAATTTCATAAAAAGTTATTAATTTCCAAAACTCAGAGAATTATAAACACCTGTCTTATAATTGTTATTATCAATGTTGACACGTGATTATAAGGACAATAAAAAAAAGGTGTATTTAATGTCATCCGTCGGAACAATCGTAGATATTTCCTCTTTTGTTCAACTCTCTCCTACCTTTTCCATTGTGGGTTTCGCTTCCACTGTCTTCAGATGGTGGGCCCGGTGGTGCCCTAATCCCATGCCCCAGTCCCGGCGGATACCTCGGCCGATTCAAAGGTGCAAATGCTCCCGGCATACTCAGCAAACTCGCTGCTCCTGGGAATTGTAATAAAGGTGCCCATGGTGGTCGAGGCGCTAAATGGGCAGCCGCTGCTGCATACAACTGTAATGGGGGTGGTAACACCCCCGATTCTAACACCATTTCGTCTAAAATGTTGTTTTAAAAAAATTAAGTCAGTCACTAAAATCACTCATTTTTGCACAATTTCATTTAAGGATTTAATTAACACACTAGAACACGGCACGACACTAATGTCACTCGATTGCGTTTTTTCATTCCTTCTAAAGTTTATGTTTTTTTGGTAAGAGTCCATGTGCACTAGATGGAAAGTGGACAAAAGGCTGCGTGTCTGGTTCCAATGCTTGTTGGAAGTTTACTAAGCTTAACGTTGTAAAGATTTGTCTAGAGGGCGGTGCAGTTGCCACCTTTTATTTGAAAATGATTTGATTGGTTTATGAAAGCACCGCCTTTACACTGACACGCCCAAAGTGCGGAATATCATTAGGGAAAGATGGGGTGATGCCAATATGTTACTGTTATTTATTGTTTCGGTTTTGATGTGTTTTCGCTGTAGTTGATTTCCAAATTTTATTTTTAATTTGAATTTTTTTTTATTTTTTATGTAAATTTTTGATAATTTGTCATTTTGAGAATGTGCAACCCTCTTTTAAGTTTTATATGCTTCGACTTGCTGAGTTAACATTTTATAAATATTCAGAGCGATACAGACATCATCAATCATTTAGGAAAGTGACCTGTCATTGTAATATCCCTAACACCCTGTTTGGTGTAACATGGGATGTTTATTATTATAAGCGATGAGGTGTTGGATCAATTTCGGATCAGACAGGAAGGGGTTGAAAGCAGCATTAAAATAAAGAAAAAAACAGGAGCTATGTGGAAAACTTTATTTAAACAAGAGTTTTGATGACTTATTTGAGCAAAAATAGATTCCTCATTAATCAGTTGATTGATAGTTATTCATACACCAAGTGAATTTGCTCGTAGTTAAAAAAAAAAAAAAAACAAAAAAATACACACGATTGTTAATTTTTTATCATTACTTAGAAACATAACTTTTTGTGACTCTGTTGTGAATATTTATACAAGGTAATTCACTGAAGTGTACTCTTCAAAAATTTAAAAAAAGGATATTAAAAAAGAATCACACACTGCATTTTAGGATTTTAGAAAATTTTGCATTTTGTTTAAATAAGTTTGCGGTAACGGCACTCATCTGACTGACATTTCTCAAATAAATGTTGAAAATTTATTAATTAATATTTTATGGAATATAGTCTAAGAGGGTAAAACATCATTTGAAATCCATTCAAAGACAGCAATTGATAAGTTATCAGACAGAAATTTCAAGTAATTCTTCTGAACCTAACCTTGGTTCATGACATGGTTCGAAAAATTTTGTTTTTCTATTGAAAATTTGAAACAGTTTGTGTTAGTTGCAAAATTCCCTCGTGTAAGTGCGGCTTTCACCAACTTTCGAAAAAAATCCCATTCCTACTATGTGATTCTTTATTGATTTGATTTTAGGTTAGAAACTTTATTTTGAAAATAGTTTTAGTTTGACACTTTTGCTTAGCTTTATTTTCTATAACACTAAAGATAAAATAAATATTCTCAGTGTTCAAAATATGCGAATATCATAACTAAAGTGTGACACCAAAGTTACTATACATGAGAAAAAAATAAACTGCTCAATACAAATTGGGATAAATGTTTGCTAAGTTGGTACTTTATTTCTTTGAGTTGGTGCTCCCCTTTAGTGAGAAATGTTCACAGCATGTAATTTTACAACAATTGAGGTTAAGTTGATAACGCAAATAGCACAAATGCAGATGACAGCTGTTAGATAAAGACGTCAAGCTAGTTAAAATAGTTTATCCAACTTATGGTAATGAAACCCACTGAGCAAATTCAATTGTTTATATGACCTAAAACGATAGATTCCCTAAATTTCACATTTTTAGTAGGCAGTTTATTTTTTTCCAATATATATATTTAACAGTCTTAGAAAAAAAATGATCGAAGTCTTGTTTCAGGAAGATTAAATTCTACTTTCGATTTAGTAATAAAATATCGTGATACTAACTAATGTCTATTCAATTCATCTGTCATTTAACCTGTAAAAAGAACAAATTTGAGATATTTCTATGGTTATAAAAAATTGTAACGAATATTGTACTAGGTATACTGCGCGCAGAAATAAACTGCCTGTTAAATAATTTCAAATGTAGAAAATTTATCGTTTTTAGGTTGAATAAACAAATGAATTTGTTCAGAGGATTCTATTATTATAAGTTAGCAAAATTTTTTCAACTAGCTTGACGTTTTTGAAGTCTTCGTCTAACAGATGTCATCTGCGTTTGCGATATCAATTTAACCTCAATTTCTTTAAAATGACGTGGTGTAAACATTTATCACTAGAATCGAAGGGTGCACCAACTCAAAGAAATGAAGTATCAGCTTATCAAACATTTATGTCAATTTTTAGTGGCCAGTTTATTTCTTCCCCAAATTTAGTAATAATTGCATGGAATATTATACTAGTCTAAAAAAAGAATATTTTTATTTGTTTACAGCATCAATAATCCCCATCATTGTTATTGCCAAATCATTTCACTTTACTTAATATCATAATTCAACAAAATGTCAAAATAGCGCAATCATAAATAGCTTGATTAAAAAATTGTTCCATTTGGATTAAAAAAATTTGATTTATTAAATAGTCCACCGAATACGTTTTGCAGTCAATGTTCCGCAGATCATTTTTGCGGTGCTGCTAATCATGTTCAACGGCGCTTTCGATTTCGACTCGTGCGAGCAATCGTCAAATTTACATCCCAGCGCCGTTGATATTTGCAACATCACTAATATGAAATACTTATCGTATTTCATATGACTATTTAATTCATCTGTCATTTAACTTTCTTCAACCAATGAAAATTTTAGACATTTCTATGGTAACAAAAGAATTGCAGCGAATATTAGACCAGTAATGATTCCATCGAATATTGTACTAATCCTAAGAGTGAATATTTTTAACAAATGAAAATCATTCTTAAAACTTTACTTACAGCATCAATAATCCCCATCATTGTTATTGCCAAATCATCTCATTTCACTTAACATCGTAATTCAACAAGATTTTGAGAGTCTAAACAGCTAATTAATATATTGAAAGCTATTTATGTGAGACGCTTTCTGACACTTATGACAGTTATCAAATATTTGTCAAAACAGCGCAATCATAAATAGCTTGATTTATATAATATTTCATTTAGGTTCGAGAGATTTGATTCATTAAATAGTCCACCGAATACGATTCGTAGTTAATGTTCTGCAGATTATTTTTCCGATGCTGCAACTCATGTACAACGGCGCTTTCGAATTCGACTCGTGCAAATACTCGTCAAATTCACGTTCCAGCGTTGACATTCGTAGCATCACCACAAAAATAATCGGCATAACATTGACTACTTGTCGTATTACATATGAATATTTATACAATGAGTTCCTTAAAAAAAAATTAAATAAATATTTATTCAAAAATAAAATGATAAACTAAGTATTTCTACACATATCTATCTTCCAAACCAAACTTTTTATATGTATATTTATAGGTACTGCTGATAAGTTTATCATAAAATAAATTTCTTTCTTCTGATAACTGATCAGTTACTAGCAAAATTACATCATGAGTGGTATAAAATATGGTAATTTTCAAAATATTCTCTTTGTGTGTACTTTGCACATAATTAATTTCAGATTACTATTGGCGTGACTACTTTGGAGAAATTCCTGAAGATGCAGTACATGGTGGATACGATCAAAAAATGGAGAAAACTTTTATTGGTCAGGTTTTTATTTTAAATCATGGACTTCTCCCTGTCCGAATTTATAATGGCGAAAAATTTGTTACAGCTTCTAAGGATGGAATCTACAAAACAAGTGATGCTATAAAGGTACTAATAATCTCTTACCTCTAACTTATTATTAAATTTGATAATTTTCAAGATTTTGTGTAGTTTTCAAAAAGAAAAATTTGTTTGGATGGAAACAACCGCTTCTACTTTACATACTGATACTATTGGAAAGCATCTAGTTGTTGGTGGTTTTGAAAATGGAAACGTTCTTAATCTTGGTAGAATTGCTTATCAAGAAGAAGTTATAGTAGGGAAAGTGTGTGCTTATGATTCTGGCAAAGGTATTTTGTTTTTTCCATACAAAGATAAAGAATTGTCTAAAGAAAGTTATGAAGTTTTGATTTATGATAATGACGCTGTAGCTGATATAGATGTAAGATAGATAGTTTCATTAAATGATATAAAACAAACATTTTGGTATTTTTTCTCATTTAACTCATTTAACCTCACTCGTCCCCAAATACGAATTCTTGCTGCATTATAAAACAGAAAAAAAAAATTTCAAAATAAAAAACTCTAAAATAATTATTTCAATTGGACGGGTTCTTTCACGAAAACCTACCTACAAAAAGTTTTTCTTCTATTTGGAGGGACTGCACACTGTGTTCAGAATGAAGAAATGTTGCAAAAGATCTTTCTTCTATGAAGTTATCAGTCAGGGTTTTGTTTATGCCTTTTTAAATATACAGGGAGAGTCAGTAATAATGATTTATGGCTTAACAAGTGAAAGATGACCTCGAAAGAATACGATCAAAGACAACATGTGTTACTCAAAAGTTGTTTCTTTTAGGTATACAGGGCATAGCACTTGTCTTTTTTATTCTACTTTTTCACAATATTTCACAAAATACTGAGTGAATCAAATTGAAATTTTGTATAGAGTGGTTCATTGGTTTCTCATATATCCGACCATCACACAAACGAATGATACATTCTCGTGCTAATATTTTGAGACAAATTCAATGCTTTGATTAGCTCATGATTCTGTTTTGAACAATGTGTTAACACTGCTATTATTGATAGTTCTTTTTAGATAAATGCTATCCAGTTTTGGTTGTTAATACGTCTTCGCACATCAAGGTTTGAATAATATGTTTTGAAACAAAGATTAATTTACTTTTCATCCATAGTATGCATTTTGCTCTTGCAAATATGCCAAATTTTTCAATTAAGTCAATTGAGATTTCCTTTTATTCTTTCAGTACTTCCAACATCGAATTAGTAAAATGGCAGTGTGTAAATCAGATTTTATTATTACTAGAAACAAACAGTGTTTTTTTGCAAGAATTTGCGCACTTTTCGTTCGCAGTTGATTATTGCATTTGCGAAATGTCATTTTGAAAGTAGTGAATTCAAAATCGAATTTATTAATTTTAAATGAAACACCTTATATAGTACGTTGCTGGTGGTTGTGCCATCGTCTTTTTGACAGAAGGTTGGCTAAGTATAAAAAGCCTAAGCAAATGTTCTAGGTATTTTATAATAAATTGGCTGCACTTGCGACAGTCCCAAACGTGACAGTTTGAAAATTACTAATTTCATAAAGAATATCAAGGTATGGTTTAGGTCTTGGTTGAGATCTCAAGTGCAACAATTAAGATACTGAAGATTGAGTGAAAATAATATACTTCAGTTACAGTATTCAAACTATTAGACATTTTTCAAAATAGTGCGGTTAAAAAGCCAAGAGAACCATAACCTAAACGTTCAAAAATGTCATTTTGACAGTTCCTCAATTGACAATAACTCAGTTTTGAAAACTGTCTCTTTAGAAAAGATTCCCTAAAGTATATTATCTGACAAAATTTTTTGTGTACAGTCCCAAAATTTAAGCACTAAATGACCTTGAAGTGTCACAAGTATCTGCAACAGATAGTATTTTTTTACGTTTTTTGGTTTTGCGACGTATTTTAGGACACTTTTATAAATCTTTTCCTGAACTCAACCATTTTAATTGAAAAATGACAGATACAGAAATAGAGGTAGTCAGTAATTACAGCTAAACGGCTATTTATTTTAAAATAGCCTTTTGGCAATTTATAATGCAGCATTTTAGATAGCAAACCTAAATAAAAAATTAAGCTAATGCCCTAAAATATATTTGAAAACTGACATGAAAAATGTCATCAAAACTTGAAATTTTTAAATGGAAATCTCTATTTATTTTATCATAATCGTAATCTGCTTCAAAAATAAAGGCAATTTTGTAACAGGTTTTCTATACCTAAACCTTATCGTTTCTTCATTTAAGAAAAAAATTTTTCTGCGTTCTTACACTCTCAAGAAATAAAAAACATACCTAGATAATTATTAATAGAATAATCAATGTGCTTTGACATTTTTAATAGTTCTTTGAAACTAACAGGGCTAAGATACCATTGGAAATAAAACTGGCATGACATTTTACTAGGTAGAAAACTGTTATTCCTAAATAATTAAAAAACCATGAGTATACAAAACCTCATACAAAATGTTTTTATTTTCGAAACTAAAATTAAATATAAAAACATAAATGGGTGTTTCCGTTTGAAAATTTTGAGTTTTGACAACATGTCAGTTCTCAAATGTATTTTTTGAACATCTTTTTGTAGGAGATCAGTTCAATTTTTTAGCTGCATTTAATATCTCAGGATCTGCGTTATAAAATGCCAAAGAACCATTATGAAAATTAATAGTCGTTTAGCCTCAATTACTGATCGTGGTAGGACATTCTGTATACATATAAGCTTCAAAAATAGATACTACTGAACAAAATTGTTAGATGATGATTTGATGATGTTCTTTTCGCTTTACTGACAAGCCTAAAAGTATCACTACTAAATAGTACTTCAAAACTAACAATAAGTATTAGTGAATGTAGTAATGAATTGAAATCTACTTGTCATTGAAATAATCAATTATTTTCTTAAGCAACATCTCTTATCACTATCATTTTCATGGGTCAAATCCTAATTGATAAATTCAATATAACATAAATAACAATAAAACCACTTCATTGGGATTTCCCCTCAACCAATTATTTTTCGCAATATAAAAACAAACTTGGATTTTTCGACACAGTCTTATACCCAACTCAGCAATGTCTATTATATTCGCAATATTTCTTATTTTAACTGTTTTATTATCTAGTACTACTACTCATATATGTCCAGGTAAAGTTTCAAAATTATAACATTCCAAACCACAAGTGTTTATTTTAAGATTTTTACTGGAGAGACTTCAATGGTACTATTCCCCCCGATGCAGTACCAGCCGGTACTGATCCAAACGGTACTTTTCGTTACATCGGTCAAGCTTATATTCGTGGGTATGAGCTTCTACCAGCTACAATATTATCTCAAGAAGGCATAGCAAGAACTTCTGCTTATGGGCGAATTTTTAGAACCCAAAAGAATGTCAAAGTGCGTATATAAAGTATTTTGAAAAATAATATTTTTTAGGTTCTTTGCAGCAATAATAAAGATGCAATGGAATGGACTCCTATTCATAGTAGAGATTTCCATAAACATTTATCTAAGAATTTAGTACCTGGAGGTAATGAAGTGGGTGAAAGTCTCTACATTGGGCGAATTTTTCGTAATAATGACGTCACAATTGGAAAGATTTTTAGACATGAAAGAAACAATAGAGGGATTTGGGCTGTGGTTGGAAACAAAGTTGAAAATACTTTAGATTATGAAATTCTTTGGTTTGACTGTGCAAAAAATATGGACATTGATGTCAGGAATAAAGAGATACTTTGCTTGTATTAAGTAATCATTAATATTTTTATATTTTTATGATTAAATATTTTATCGTACTGAAAAACTTTCCAATTCTTGGTGATTTACTTTCCTCCAGTAGTCACTCTGAGTGCCGGAAATGAAAGACAACACCACCTAGTGCTGGTTAAATATAACAAAAGCTCAATAATGGCAGGAAATGATACTCCAATGCCATTAGTCGATTTCCTGACATTCGAGAATAAATAAATAACAGTAGCAGTGTAGAAATTTACACCAAAAAGAAATTTAATTTTTGATCTAACCATACCAACAGTAAGTATTTAACATTTTTATCAGTTTATTCTCATTATAATGATGAGTAAGTTTTTTTTATATAAAATTTTTCAAGAAATAATTGAAAATGTTACGCTTGCGGAACTTATAAGAAAGAATGTCAACAGGGAGTCCAAATTTAGTAAGTGGATGCATACTGTGCATTAAATTAAAGTAAGGAATTTGTTTTGGGGAAAATTCGCACGGTCAAGTAGGTGATGATATTACACAGAATGGTCAATAAATAAGAAGCAACATAGTAGAAACGTTCAACAAGTTTTTGCGATTTTATATTAGACAGCTTTTTAAAATCTATAAGATAAAAATTGTAATTTTGCTGAATGCTTTTTGTTATTTGATTTATGATTCTAAGCCACTCTGTAGGTATTTAATAACTTGTAGGATTTTTTATAAATTTTAAATATTTGAAATCATTGTGTAGATTTATTATATTCCAAAGCTCATCCATCATGGAATCTTTTAAAATAAAATAAAAAAAATATTAATTAAGATTAATAATTAATATTCGTTATTAATTAAAGTACAATAAATAATATTTTCTCTGGGTTATAATTATAGCTAGTAGCGACATTAACAAGGCGACAAAATTAAATTCTCAGGACATTAATAACTCGAACTTGAACCTGTGGAATCTTAACGCGACAAGGATAAATATTTTAACAGTTAATTTTACATTCAATTCAGATTAACTTAGTCAGATGACAAGTTAATATTACCAGTAGTTAGGAAGATTGCTCGATGTTGAACATTGATATTTATGTAAAGCTCCTCATAAATTTCTATTTAATTGTCAGAATGAAACCCGACTAAATGCAATGACCTTCACAATGGATTTCAATAAAACTGAAACCAGTCTTAAAGAATGTAGAAAATCAAATTTTTTTTTTTCAATTAATAGTCTTGAATTTGACAGTTATAGAAAATGATTCGAAAAAAAAAATTTTATAGTTATGCCACTGAACAACTTTAACACTAATTCAAAATGATTGCATGGTAATAAAGCCGCAGATTTAATTTGTAGCATGGAATTAAAAACGAACACGTTCGCATATACAGTATGATTTAGTTTGACATTTATGGCTTTATTTGTGCACTCTTATCGGCTCGATTTATACAGTAAAGATGTGTAAAAATTATGAAGTCTTAATTAGGGAGTACGCAAGAGAGAGATTGCAATGGGATTACTCTACGCGGAAATTTATAAGAGCCATAAAGAAGGGAGATTATAAGATGTAAAGGGGAGAAAAATTACACAGGGTCAGATCGGAGATGATAATGGACTTTTGTAATTGGATTTTTATCTCTATCTCCAGAACAAGATGCAAAAATTGATTGCCGAAACGGGGAAAAGAATTTCGCTAATTTTAGCCAAATTACAACTCTTGCTATATAATATAATATAATAAATAGTCGAGCTCGAGCCCTTAGTTAACTCAAACACTCAGTATTATTCAAATTAATAAAAAAAAAAGCATTCAGGCAAGTCTCACTTCAGTGTTCAGCGCTAAAAAAATGCTAAAATACAAAACCACAGCGTACTAGATACGTTGATTAAGTTTAGATGTGAATAGGTGCAAACAGTGGCATTTCATAAGTTTTGTGTTACTTTAAAAATTAAAATATGAAAAATTTTTTCAGCATTACAAAGATTGATTGAAAGAAATTATAACTTAATTATTACTTGACTTTATAATTTTGACTATCGAAGCTATTTCGCTCAATTTTTTTCTTAGTCTCCGGCCGCTTTTGATCTCGTCCTAACTGCAATCGGCTGCTAACCTTCCAACATAAAAGGGGTCCATACACACTCACACACACAGATACACAGATACGAAAACATCAGCAGATGAACAACGTAATATCGCACATATGTGCTTTGATCTGATACGATGATCTCCTGTGAGCGTTCAGATTATTATTGCTGTCCGTCTGTGTACGTTTTGTGGCAGTAGCCGCCTTGATTTGTTGCCATCCTGTTACGTTAGGGATTTAAGGGTGGGATTCACTTGGAAATTGTAATGAATTGTGGTGTTATGTTCTGATTGTATCGCACCAACCATTTTCATTATCATTATAAGCACGAATGAATGGAAATATAACGAATAAAAGACCTTTCGACACTTCAAAAAGATAAAACTTTTTGTGTTTAGATAGTAGACTGGGTATGAAATGTCAATGTAACTGTCAAATTTTAACCCAATTCGAGAAAATAATTAACATACGTTAATTACTTTTTTATGATTCTATTGTACCGTGATGGTACTAAATATGGTAGTGAACGTTATCGCAAGTACCAATCAAGAGAGATTTCTCTTGAAGCAATTAGTATTTAAAGTAGTCTTTTGATAAATCGTCTCCATTACAATAAACAAACTGGACGAAATGAGTGTTATTAATAAAATTGTAGTTAAAACCATGGTAACGTAATTACAATTAATTAATCCAATCGTCCAACAATTTTCTCATCATCTATCCCTTTTTTTCCAGTCTTTCTTTAACTAACTGAAAATAAACGATTTCATCCCTCTATAAAAAGCTCTTCATAAAGCACCCAACGTCTCGAGAGACATCTGACGGTGTGGTGGCGCAGTTACCATGGAGATATACGCGGAGACATTCGCTTGTTTTAATCAAGGCTGTCATGGCAACCGAGATCCCGCCATTGGACAATTCATTTTGTAATTACGTTGACGACACCCCAGGCGGCCATTTTGAAATGAACGTAGACGACCAAATGAACAAGATGCTGTGATTTTTCATTTGAAAGATGTTGAGGAATTTAGTGTGCGAATGGATCGGGACTCCGGGAAGCGGGTAACTAATACAATTAACGAGAGACAAGTGAAACTCTGCTATCGTAACTTGTCCGGGACAGAAAGAGATGGATAGAGCGAAGGGTTGTTACTGCATCTTTGTCTTTCGGCACGCTGATGGAATGCTTCGATGCTCCCGAGTTGATTAAAACAGATTGAATGTTTCAACTTTATGCGGTTACTTTATTATAGTTTCATTAGGTACTTCCGAACTTTTCCTACAAAGCTTTTGTGTAGGCGGCTATGGAACTACTTAGAAACTTGGCAGCCGCATGCTTGATCTGCACACTGAAATTACAATAATCAAGATGACTTAGATAGAATTTTGATTAATGAATGTAATATTAACTATTTTTTTTCCTATAATACCCTAGGGATGGTGGTTCTCAAGGTTGGGTGGTCGCCTCTTTTCGGATTAACAACACTATTAGCGTAATCCTACCGGAGCTAAGTGCACCCTACACACGTGTCAAGCACGTGGCTTAAATTCAGTCACACTTAGATAGATCAGAGGGTGATTTATAGTCACACTAGCATTAAGGGTTTATACTTTTATTTGAACAACTAAGTGAGCTGTGAAAAGCTACGATTTCATCATCTTCAACTGTTACCTGTGTGTGTCATTAGATTGAGACGTATTGTGGTTAAAGCGATGAGCTTTTATTGTGATAGCAAGAAGCTTTTTACGACGAGGGTTGGAGCTTTCGATACAATAAAATAAGCTGACCAAAGAATTACTATGATTGTATTGTGACGTGACGATTGGTGCAAACACATTGTTGTCAGCAGGATTGGTCCTGCTGAAGACCACAGAATAACAAATGACGATCTGAAGTTTTTTCTTGTAAATTGATTTGAAGAAAAATACAAGTTGAAAAATTATAAAATAGTATAATTTATACTTTAGCATTTTTTTTCGGAACTGAAACGCAAACTGGGCAGTAAAAAAATCGAGATCTGCGTCTCAGCAGGAGCGGTATTAATCCATGTCTGAAGAGTGTAAGTAAGACTTACTTACAGTTATTAATCCTGTAAAGTGCTTTAATATTTCAGCGGATGTATGTCAATTTTATAACAGTGTTAAAAAAATCGAAAGAAATGCTTCTACTCAGGTCAACTCCTGCAAGTTCCATATATCACTTGCAGCTTTGAAATGATATTTGTGCGTCCGTCGATCACCGGTGCCATGACAAAGAGTAATGATAGTCGTAGCAGGAGAAGTTCACTAGAGGCTCGCTCAAACTGCGCTCCAATTTCCTGCTAATTCAATGTCTTTCAATCCGAAGATACCGAGTGATTGATTACAGCAAGGAACGCCCTCTTCACTCTTTCACACTCGCTACATCGTTGCTACATGACATAATTGACGAATTATCCTTCTGATATTATCCTTCAAACATTTTGAATAAATTTAGTTTGACTTCTAATTGAATGCTATTCTGAATTTTTTTCTTTTCAGTAAACAAAATATAACGAGATTACGCGTAGGGTTGTTTGCTTGAATCTCTGAAATTTAAATAATCGCCCTGTTTTTCAGCTCGTTTCTTTCTGATGGATAGCAATGAAGGCGCAACGTGCCGCTGCTGATAAATAACAACACATTGTAGAATGCGGAAAAGAAAAAGACAACGTCAGCTGAAAATAAATCGAACGAAATATGAGAGGAAATGTTCTAAAATTAAAGAAGAATTTTTTTCCACTGAAAACAAAAAAGAGAATAAAAAGTTTTTAGGAAGAGAGTAGCGTGTTTAATCTAGATTTCATGATTAGGCTAAGTTTGGGAAGGATTGGAGCAAAAAAGACTAACGAAGGCACGCAACTAATCAATTGCAGGAAAGAGATATACAGAGTGAGAACAAAAACGATAAGCGGAAGCGCTCGATCAGTCAACACAAAAGTGCTGAAAAATGGAAAAAGAATAAGAGAAAATTTTCGGATTCGAGTTAGCAGGAAAATGAATAATTCTTATTATGTATTCGCCGGCAATTGATGATTTTTCTCAAAACTAGAATTTTGATGCAGTTAATTCAGTTTTTTGGAAATGAAAAAAATTTTGCTGCTCTATAAAAAAGCAGTCTTTAGATTAGAGGCAGATTTTGTCTATAATTTGATCATTTATTTATCGATAGGTTGAAAAAAAAATTGCATTTTTGTAAAATCAGGTTTAGGAAAGTAAAGTTGTCTTAAAAATTGAATAGATTTATTTCTAGAAAATCTGAATAAAGACAAACTTTTGCGTGTATTATTTTAATTTATGCTGAATGTTGAAGAAGACAAATCAATGCATCGTGTTAGAAATAGCTTAAAGTATCTTAAATTCATCTCTCATTTAACAAGAACGAATCGTTGTAGGAGTAGCAGCGCGATAAAATAAGCCCCTAGAAATTCCCTTATAGAAGACATAACTTATAATTTCGAAACAGTAAAACTGACAAGCGTTATATTGTTTGCAAAATGATGGCCGTTCTTCAGATGTAGTGGGATCAAGACGGCTTTGTGAAAAGACATAAACTTCGCCGTCAACTTTCAACCCTGTACGTTACTGCCAACTTTATTGCAAACAATTTTACAAATGGAAGAAAATTAAATCCACGAATACCAATTCAAATGATAATTTTAATTCTTCGATCCGACTTTAATGTAAAACATCTTTTCAGTAAATGAAGTGGAAGAAGAAGAGAAAGTGGAGGGTATGAATCTGAATGAAGAAAATTCACTGGTGTTTTGCAGTGGGGCGAGAGACGATCAAGTAGCCTGTGAAACTGCCGCTTCGCTGCAAGAATACAAATCAGAGACCGTTAAGTCACAGCCAACCACTGTATCGCACGACATTTGCGAAATTTTATTGAGGTGCTTTGTACCTACTTTGTTTCTTCATGAAAAAGTCGGAGAGAGCTGATTCAGGAAAAATGAGAGAGGAAAAGGACGCTAGGGATTTTAGACGGGTTTTTCACTTTCGAAATGACGGAAATAAAAATGGAGAGATAGATGACGAGATAACTCCATCATAGACAGAATGAAACAAAATTTAAGTCTTTGTTTCTGATTACAGTTGGTTCAAAATAAATTATTTAGTTTTATTTTGGACAAATATGTATTACTCTGACGGCTGTTATGTAAATGGCCAATTGTCGGTTGGCGCCCAATTAAAAACCCTCATTCTCGAATTGAATAAAAGCGTAGATTTTACGTTTGGAATTTTATTAACGTGACATTTTCGAGTGCGTCATAGCGTGTTATTATTTATACGTAACAAATTGAATGGAGTCCCTTTGGGATGTGAGTGAGGCGCGCCGACCGGAAAAATTATATACCGCATCAAAAATAAATTGAGTCACAGGCGAAAAAACAGAGAGAAAGTGGTGGAGGGAAAGGGAGAGAAAGATGAGAGAGAGATGAGATAATATAAAGAAGTTGGGGAAGAGTGTGCGGTTTATTTTAGATTTGCTATGGTTGTGGCAACTGAAGGGGGCGGCACACGTCTCATGCAAATATAAACACGAAGGGAGACCTTCCAGTAATTGCCTGGATAAGTTGGATAATTGGCTTTTTGTCGACGAAAATATTTATTGCCAGAGGAAGCGCGACAATGTAGGAATGAGTTAAGAAATACTCTCCAAAGAAATTAAAAGAGCACAACTTGCCTATTTGAGACAATGTCTATCAAGGTTCAAAAAATTATTTTTGAACCCACTAATTTTAAAAATGACATTTTGCAAACGCACCAGTCAACTGCGAACGTTTAAGTGCTTCAATTTTGCGATTATGCGCGAATAATGTCTTCGCACACTAGGTTTGAAAATTACTATTACCTGAAAACATTTGAAATAAAGGTTTAAAAAAAAAATTTTGGTTTTTGAATTTTAGCAAATTTTCTTCTTACTTTTCTTACAATTTATTTTAAACACCAATAGTGGAAAGTTTAATTTTTAGCATCAATATGTGATTTTTTCACGCACTGTCACTATAAAAATGCAACAAACGAAGTTCGCAATAAAATTTTCAAAAATCAATTTTTCAACACGTCAAAATAATAATGTCAGTTCTGTTATAAAGTCATTCACCAGAAAACTGGACATTAAAATTAGAAAAACTCATTCAAGGATGCTTAATAGTCATAAAGGCTTAAAGTTAGTACTCACTGGTGTTTGTTTTTCTCTTTGCATTTTCGAATTCATTGGGAATTCATTCGTGTGCAATGTTTCACATATCGTAACAGTTTTGATATTGCTAATTTTCTGAGGTCTTATGATATTAACAATTTTTGCTAAAAGTCGTGTAAAAAATTGTTATTGAAAATTAAAATTGTTAATAATTAAAATTATTTAATAAAAACAAAAAGTTACAAAACTTGTATTTCCTTATTTACTTTTGCGTGCCCTAGTTGCTAAATTTCTTTTTTGTTTGTTCGTTGTTCAACGACATTTCGATAGCCCTCGCAGGAAGTGAGGTCATTGCAAAACTGCAAGTGATGATAATTGCTCCACTTAATTTTTATTTCGGAACGAGATCATAGGTCTTTTGAGATAAAGTACAAAGTAGAATTGCCGCCAATTCAATCAAAACAACAGTTGTATTATCACAATAACTCTATTGTTTAAGCAGTGGCGTAGGGGATTTTATTCTAAAACTGTAATAAAATAATAGATAAAAATGATCAAGTCCGACTCTGCTCATTTATCTTATAAAGTCTTTATCGTGTTTTGTTCATTCATAAATTTCCTGATTACGCCAAGACCAGATGTTGTTAAACAATTCTTATTTACAATTTAATTGATATTTAACTTTCATGATTAATTACTAAATTGTTTATTAAATATCTGTATTACAAATTATTTAAATCATTAGTTGGATTAGATTTTATTTCCATTTCCAAAGAGTTTATCAAATTTATTGCGCATCAGAATTCTTGTTAATTATTTAATTGATGATAACAAGCTTGTTATGCTAAATACTAAATTATGAAGTAATTATGAGTTATGCTACAATGAACAATAAACCGAAAATAGCAAATTAAAATAACGTCTGCAACTCGACTTTTTTCAATAATTTCAAACTATTTATATGTTATAAAATTATTATTGAAAATTGCCACAAAATTACTTAATTCGCATCAAAGTTGAAATATTTCGCACGATATATACAACAAACACTTTAATTTATGTTAATACCTTGTGATTTATGAGATTTTATCTGGCAAATGGGCAGATAGACGGGGATTATAAAGATGGGCTCAGTCAGCACTGATAAAAATTGATCATATTTTGTTTCAGGGAGTGATGGGAAAACGCACCACAAAGGATAGTAAAAACTACACTAATATTTAATATAAAAAAAGCTTATATTCTTATACAGCTGTTCTGCAAAACGTAATTTTCTTTTAAGCAAACCACCTGCACATTATGCATTGTTAAAGTTGCAAACCATCTTGACTAATAGTAATTTTTCAATCTTTATTTGAAAATTTAGAAAAACAAATTTAAACAGTGAAAAAATTATAATGGATTTTCCTTCTATTCTTCCTAATACCTTCATTATCTTCTCGATCAATATTCAAATAAGTTTCTTTTATCCTTTACAATTAATTTCCCTCATCAAAAGTGAAAAAAATTCTTCGGTACAAAATTAAATTCGTATCTAAATAATATCAAAGCCGTCACTACAACACAACACAGGAAAACAATTGTGTTGCCATAACACCGCAAACTAAAGAGGCCAGACATGTAATTAGGTGATTAAAGCGCCATTGTTACCTCAGGCTGACAGCTCAATCAAGCGGCTTTTTGTTAGCAACGAAATTAAAATAAAAAAAAAAGAAGAACCAAACTATACCGTGATTATTATTTTAAGAATGAACCCCGCATTAAAAAACAATTTTTATCTCAACCGTATCAATATTAGAAGTAAGTGGTTTGTAAGGGGTTTAATACTAGTAAATTATAGTAGACAAGCTTTAATAACTCAATTAGGTAACATCGATTATGAATGCCTGACTACAAAAAAGACAACTTTTTGTAAAAAAAACTAACGTTGAAAATTGTCTTTGAAAAAATCAAAAATAATAATTTCTAACAGATATCTTAATTTGGTACGGAAAGATCTCAAGAAATTACCATCAGGTATATAATAACACATCAATCAAGATTTAATTATAGGTAGTTTGGTAACGGCCTGTATCAGAGCTGTAATCTTCAAACTCAAACTGTAGATTTTGGGAAGATGACCTTAATTTTTCCGGACAAGAGATGGGAATTTTAGGGAGGTTTGATGATGGAGAATTGATTGAATTTCTTGTTATTCACATAAGATGGTTTAATAGATTTTTGATGGATTGGATATAAAATTAATTTTGATGTTTTTTCGTGAAAGAAAAAATAATATAAGTGTGTTGTGTGAAAATTATTGCAAGCTTGGGGCGCATCGAATTGATTTAAAATTTGACGAGAAAAAATGGAATCTTTATAAAACTTTTATGTTTTATTGAAAAATAAAAACAACAGGCTGGTAAACGATATTTATTTAATAAACAGAGTGTTTTAACAATTTAATTTTAGAATGAAATGAGTAAATCTGAGTACAATAGAATCAGCGACTTCATAATTCAACTAATGAGTTGAAAAAAAAAATCTAGAGCAAGCTGCCTGTGATCATATAAAACAAAGAATTACAAAAATAAATAAAAAATAAGTAGATATTGTTCTTTAGAAAATTGGCGGAATACGAAAAGCTTTCAAGCTTTCAGTTTTCTTCTTTGATAATTGTCCTCGGAGAAATGAAGAATATACAGTCCCGAATATGTTACCTATTTTTGAATCTTTCACTTAATATTATTGAGCTGTTATGACGAGCTTTAGTTTCACAGCGATGAACCTACAGGGTGCCACAAATTAATTTTTTTACTTGAGAATTTTTGAAAATTTATGTTTGTCTCAAAGTATCCCAGAATGATTAGCATTAACAGCAGAACAATAAAATTTTATGAAATGGTAAACTAGGCTTTGTTCTATCAACTGGTATCATTAATATACGATTCTACTGTAGAGGGTGGTTCATTTTCGTTCAGTTTCTCATATGTCACACGAATGAAACTTTCTCGTGCTAGTTTTTCTGAAGAATGTCGTATTTTCTTTAGTTTTGAACTTATTCAAAATCTGAAAAATGTTACTAATCAAGATTTTTAGATAGAATAGATTGTCGTAACTAATTTTTTTTTTATTGAGATATAAACCAAAGTTACATTTTTTCAGATGAGAAGCATAGTTGGCCATGACTTCAAAAATATTGTTATTTTTTTCTATTTACAAAAATAGATAGTTTAGATACTTTCTCTTTACATTTTTAACAATTTTTAATTTTTTGATGTAAAACTATAAAAAACCATACCTAGTCAAAATAAGTCAAAATATCTTTAGTTTCTTCATCTGTAAATATAAATGTTATTATAAGTGGAAGTTTTTCTATGTAAGAGATGGAAAATTATTAAAACTTTGAAAAATATGACGTGGTAAAATGTTTTATGGTATGCTTTAAAATTGCAAAGACAGCTTCCAATAATTAATATTTTGAAAATTAGCTACTGATAGAAGTATTTCGACAAAAAAAACTTCACGATTTAAGAAGAATTGAGTTTTCAGGATATGAAATAATGAAAATTTTGAGAAAACATAAATCAATTTTGGGTTTTTAAAAATAGAAGAAAAATATACTTTTTTAAATTCATAATTTACCATACTATTCTATTTAAAAAAATGTAACTTTAGTTTATATCTAGAAAATAAGAAGATATAAAAAATTCTCAGTTACGTCATTCTGTTATGCGTAAAAATTGGTACCAGTATAAGTTTTTACATTTTGAATAAGTTTGGAAACAACAAAGTTACAGCATCTTATCGAAATCTCAAAAAAGTCAAAAAAGCGCTGTAACTTAATAGAGCAATGAATTTCTCTTAAAAAACTAGCACTAGAATGTATCATTGATTTTTTTGCTTGATAGTCGGATATATGAGAAACCTATGAAAACCATCGAACCACCCTGTACAGGGTATTCACTACAACTTTTCAATTTGCAGACAAACATAACTTTTATTTCCAATGGAACTTTATATATTTTTTTATTTATTTGTATTCTACAACTTTTGTTCAAATAAATATTTTTTTTTGATAATACTAAATAATTCTAAAAAAAAAACTATACAGTAGAGTAACTGGAGGTTGAAAATTGAAAAGTTTAATAACTTATAACGAGGATCCTGTAGATCAGAACCGTATAATAATAATAACAAACGATAGAATAAAGTTTAGTTTACCAAATTACAAAATTTCACGATTCTGCTTTTGGTACTAATGAATTGATGATTTTTGGATGCTTTGAATCAAGATATGAATTCTCAGAAATTTTCAAAAAAATTTAATAAATTGGCAACGCCGCTACTATCTCTCAAAATTAAAATATGACAATATAACATATAAGATGACAAATATAAAAATAAAATAAAATATTTAGGTTGCCATCTAAAATAAAAAGGTAAAACTCAGTCCTGGCGTTTTTTGTCTGAATTCCGAAATGTTGTTCAAAAATTCATAGCTTCCAAATACTTACAGATAATTCAAATTAATTAGCGTTGTTTGATTTCTGTATCTTTGCCACATCTTCAAAGTGTTTTTTTAGCAACCTGTTCTGTCACATAAACCTACTGCGTTTTTTTTTTAATTTGACAAAATAAAAATGCCGAAAACTCATATTTTTCAAATGACATTCTCTATTTGAAAACTTTCGGATAACTTTCTGTTTTATTTCTTGTTAAAATACAAACTTTTCTATAATATGTTTGAAAAATAATATTATTTACTCTGTGTTTAAATGGTTCCAAACAAAAGCGAAATCGATAATTTTAAACGATAATTACCAGTATGAAAAATCTAAATTACAATTCTCCCAATCTTTTGTCCGCTTACTATAACTCCTATACTCAACTACAACCAGGTGTTAATTGGAAATGTGTCGGAATGTGCAGCTCGATTGTTACCAAGCAGACATTTTAATTTGAAAAGTTGGAGTGGTCGAAAAGGAAGAAATAAATGTGTTTTGGACGAGAGAAAAGAAACAGAACCATATATGAAGAAGTGAAACGAAAATATAATTTAATTTGGAATGAGGTTCGATTGAAACGTTCCTACTCTTCTTCTTCTCACCTCTACATGATTTATTTACTAATATACATTTTGTTTTTTTAAATTTTTCTCTTGTAGTTGCGCGGAAAACGATTTTTTTTATATACTACACTAATTTGAATATAATTATATGTTTGGAAAATACTATCTCTATCTTAACGTTGCGCCCTACTATTATTACGCTACGATTTATGGATGACACTTTTGGTAAACGGACGGTTAGGTTGAGATTTATTTATCTGACACGAAAATTCAATTAATGAGATTGGGGGAAAAAGGTCGATGATTTTAATTACGTGTGCTTTCGTATGCCGTTTTTTTTGTTTGTTTGGTAATTTCACTAACAAAGTGTAACAATGAATAAATCGACAACAAATGGCACTTTTTTTTTCAAAAATTCTTCTGACCATCTGCTCTATATCTTTATATTAAAAACAATGGTCTTGTTTCATCTGTACTTCACACATCTCATTTTGCAAACACAAAACTTAATGACTTTTTCCACCACCTCTTCTATTATTTCCATTTATAACATTCGAAATCGCATCGCTATTCATTTCCTGTATGCATTTGCATGCTTGTTTTATTTAACAATAAATCATTCAGAAACTTTTGCATCAATTCGTCATTCCTTTTCCTTACAAATTCCATCCAACCATTGAAAAAAAAATCTATAAATAAATAATAATCAAAAAAGAATAAAAAGAATGAATTGGCATATACTCAATATAAAAGTAAGAAATATTCTTCATTTGAAAACTATTCTATAAGTAAAGAATAATTTAATCAAGTAATAAGGATTAACAATGTGTAGGAATACAATAGAGGATGTAACAGTATTAATTGACTATCTTCGATACAAGCAACGACAACAAATAGTTTAATAGAGACATCATCAGATATTGCAGTGCGGTACAAGCGACAAAAGAGGTGTTGGGATGATTAACGTCGGAATGTGAATATATTAAATAATCCGGGGGGCAGGTGAGGCCTCCTGGAGGGCTTCACAGGGGGCATGAAGCGGCAAACTGACACAGAACAGGACCGGATTAAACAAAATAAAATAATCAAAAAGTAAAAAACTCTATATTTCTCAAATAAATAACTAATTCCAAAATCAAAATTAATAAAATGATTGTAGCAACAATTTCGTAATTAAATCCACAGTTGAGTGAATTCGTTATCGATTCGTCCAGTTAATTATCTAGATAATAGCACATAATGACTTTATTAAACACAGCATGTTGGATAAAGTGCCGTGAAACAATAAACTAATAATTGGATGTGTTATGATGACGAAATCGCGCGCTTCTCTTCTAACTCTTGGAAGATTTTAAACTACTAGAAATATATGAAAGAAAGAGAAAGATATTAAGTCGATAAAAAAAAATTGCTGGAACGAAAGCACATCACAGATGGGTCGGCTGTAAACGACGATGTTATACACTAGAGCTATATTATTAGATGCCACGATATGAATTACGAGGAAACATTCTGTCGTAACTGATTATTAGGAAAATTGTTTAGAAAATAAATAACGTCAAAAAATTGACGAGAGTGGTTGGATGGTACATACGATATACTAATCGGGTCTATTATCGACATAATTTCTTCATCTACACCCACTATTAACGGGTGTGGAAAAACTTGCATCATTACCAACCCGGAAATTTGCAGGGTTATATCTGAATTTTTGCAAAATAAAAATTGAGTGTTCAATTTAAGCTTTTTTGTAAATGAACTAGTAAATGCATACATACAGTGGATTCACAAAACTATAAGGCTTTAGTTCAACTCTCCTCTAGTAATTTCTCGACAGTTAAGATTAGATAGAAGATTAGAATTTGCATAATCAATCTAGAATTCAATCAAAAATATAAAATCTCAAAATCTCACCTAGAGGCTCTAATTTTCTATAACAAAGATGCAAATTTATCAATTTTTTTACTAATTTTTATAAACAAAATCCTAAAAATGTAACAAATCACAGAACTGAACCTTAATTATCATATTTAATACAAGTAGTCAATGTTATGCCGATTATTTTTGTGGTGATGCTACGAATGTCAACGGCGCTGGGATATAAATTTAACCAGTGCTTGCACGAGTCGAATTTGAAACCGCCGTTGTACATGAGTAGCAGAATCGGAAAAATGATCAGCAGAACATTGACTACAAATCCTATTCGGTGGACTATTTAATAAATCAAATCTCTCAAACTCAAAGTAAATAGTTTATAAATCGAGGTATTTATGACTGGGTTGTTGATGCTGTGACTAAAGTTTCAAGAATGATTTTCATTTGCTAAAATTATTCGCTCTAGTACAATAATCGATAGAATTATTACTAGTACAATCTTCGCTGCAATTCTTTTGTTACCATAGAAATGTCTAAAATTGAGTTTTTTTATTGGTTGAAGTACGTTAAATAACAGATGAATTAAATAATCTCTAAGGCGCTGGTCAGACTATCAAATTTCCATCAAATTTAAACAAGATGTTTGATCAAACTAAAACTTTGATTGGTATGACATTACATTTTGATAGTTTGATGTGACATCCAAGTGACATCAAACTAATAACAGCTTTAGTTTGATCAAACAATTTGATGGAATTTGATAAAAAAGTGTGACCATGGCTTTATATTGCCTGTTGTCATAAAATTGGAACCATTTTTTAAATTACTGAAAATTGTTTTGTCAAAAAACAAAAAAAAATATTACAAAATATAAAATTTAGATAAACCTAATGGATCAGATTTCTCACAGCTGAGTGTATTTTAACAATGATTATTATTCTAAAAAAGTTTTCGAAGTTGAAAGTTTTCTGTTCACATTTTTTGAATTAGAGTCATATTTTTAAAAATTTTGACACTTCTACCAAACTTTTTTTTGCGGATGATCTATACGATAGTAACTTTTACACCACAAAATCTACAATTCCACGAATACAGACTATACTTATATTTTTGAATTTTTTTCTTCTGTTGTGTTTTATAAATTTTTGTTTTCCAAAATCTTGCAGTATAAAAGCTAAAACAAATATTGTTTCTGTAACATCTAAAGAGTGAAGAATTTTTTGCCTGAGTGAAAGTTTGGTACACGAGTCTCAGGCGGTTTAACTGGGCAAAAAGTTGCAAACTAGTTATTTTCAAACCTAGTGTGAAAAGACATTATTCACGCATGAGCGCATTGTTTGAAGCACGAGCGTGGAACGCGGGAGTCCATATGCGCGAATTGGGAGAATGACTATTCTTAATCTAGGTTTTATTATTAATCAGTGAAATTATTCTTAGAATGGTCAGAAAAGCCCATGTTTTTTGCAAAAATTAGCACAATCGTGTGCAAATTCTACTTTTGCAGTTTACTTTTGCAGTTGCGGAATTTCATTTTGAAGGTAGTGTGTTCAAAAACCATTTGATCTAGGACTATACAGTGTGTCCATATTTCGATGTTTACCATTGGTATCTCAGTTATTAGAAGAGAGAACGACGGTTCAGATTTATTCTAGTTTTTCTAAGTTTTGAAATATTTTGAAAAAACTAAAATTTGTTAATTCCAATTTTTCTCACTTACTCGATAACGCTTTCTTTGACATTTTTCAAACTTATAAATTCTTAAGGCACTTTTTTATGGCAAGTTTATCAGTGCTAACAAGAACTCTCGATTCTGATTTGTTTACAAGTCAGTTAAAGTATCTTTATTAGATTTTTAATTACTTAAATAGTCTTTGAAAAACGTTCCTCAAGAATGTATGACATGTCACTTAAATCTTTATTTTTACAAGAGATATTAGCAGAAAATAAATTTAACACTGATACAAAACCAGTAAGCTATGAAATTTTTGCGTCATTGTTAAGCAAATGATAAGCTATTTTATGCCGTCATGTAAAAGTGGCACTGGTGGGAGATTTGGAATTATTAGTAATTAATCACTTCTAAGGACTGAATCAATCAGTCGTATTAATGGTACATAACTAATGGCAATAAATAGTACATCTCTAGCCAGAGTCACATTTACATGTCGACAATAATATATCTTATCAGTTTATCATTTGCTTAACAATGACGTTAAAATTTCATAGCCTACTGATTTTAATCAGTGTTAAATTTATTTTTTGTTGAAATGAAGATTCAAGTGAAAAACTTTTTTCAAAAACTATCTAAGTAAACAATAATTTAATATCACCCCCATGAAAAAATAAAAGTTAAACCTAATAACTCAGAAACAAACGGCAAAATATTTATTTCAAAAAAGTAGCCGAAAAATGTAAAAGTTTGAATTGAGATTCGTTTTGAGCATTAAATCCCGCAAAATATTCCCCATTTAACCGATGTTCTATTTATTCTAATAACCGAGATCCCAATAGTGAGCATCGAAATATGGACAGAATGCATAATGTAAGAAATTATATCGTGTGTTTATTTAAAAAAAAAACTCCCAGCAAGCCATGACATTTTTACGTATGTCATACATGATCTCATACAACAACAAAATGAAAACAACAACAAGAAAATGTGATAAATAATGTTGAAAGACGATATGCTTTGTATGCTGAGCCTCATGGAAGACATTTTCAACACTTTTTGCAGATAATAAATGAATATTGTGTAATGTGTTATTTTTTTAATGGTCGAAAAGTGAGGTTATAAGATTTTTTATTTTGACAAGTATATAAAATTTAATCACAGACATACAAAACAATTGTTTTTTAGTTTCAAAGCTTTCTAGAGTTTTTTTTTAATGAACACATTACACAGATTTGTAACGGAAAGTTTCTTCTTTGACTATAAGATGGCGCTACCTCTGTACATACATTCTCGCCCTAAGGTAGCAAATATTCCAGTTCAATGTTACAGAATCTGAAGATTCTATGCCTAAAATCTGATCAAGACAGTTGCCATTTTGTAACAGTCGTATAAAAAAAAATTGCATCAAGTGCTAATTATTTTAAAAAAACTAGAATAAAAATTAGATTTATTTTAGGCTGTTTACCTAATAGGTAAGCAATGCAATAACTTGCTTCAAGTTTTTAAAAAAATAACAAAAAAAGTTGTGCTTAATTTTCTTTAAAATTGTTAGTAAATTATTTTTTAAACAAATACTGACTCTAAAAAATCCTGTTGCTGCTAATAAATAAAAGTACATTTATAACTTGCAATCCTTTTTTTATTATTTTAACTTTCAATTTTTGTTCCACTTTCACGCTTCAGCGTTTGTCATACTATTAGTGTTGGAAGTTGCTGAAAGACCAAAAGCAAGCAAAGTTTGAACACTGCTGGATGAATTAGCCATACTACCAGCTGCAGGAATTGCGTTGACAGAAATTTCCTTAAAACGATTAAAATAAAATAAAAAATATAACAAAAATTATACATCTTACCAAAAACGCTGATATTAAAAAAAGAATAGCGTAAGTTACTATTCGCTGCACATTCATGCTGCTAAAATTTTTGCCAAATTCTGAACTGTGTGTATGTACATCAAACACATATTTTATACAATGCAGTTTAATAAAAAAAAAAATTCAACGCTTGAGCAAACTCATTGCATTAACATTATACAAAATGCATCACTTCCTCTTCAATCTATACTCAAATTATTAAATTCTCTCCAAAAAAAGTGCTGAAGGTTAATTATAATTTATAATTTATAATATTATTATAATCATACTTTTGCATTGATTTGTTCCAGTATATATAATGAATAGAAATTTTTTATCTATTTTGGGAGTTATAAAATTTAAAATGTCTTCAAGAATGAAAGCCACTGAAATGTTAACTCGGAACTAATTCGATAATCACAAAATAAATCTTACAAATATGGCTGAAGATATTTATTACAGTAAATTATATCGTTGTTCAATAATAAATGAGTGTCAGAAGAAATTAAATCGCTAAACCAAATTTTGTACAATGAAAAACTGGTTTTGAAAAGAGGATGTGAAAAATAAATTATGTTCAAGACGAAAAAAAAATTTTTGGAAGAATGGAGATGATGTGTGCTGTAATTGATTAATTTTTTAGAATTTTTGTAGACACTGTAATATCTTAATAATACATGGTTTGACTTGTTTGTTTCATTCAAAAAGTTAATTATTAGGTTGATGTTAGGTATCATGAAGATCATTTTTTTATACACAGTGTAATAAATTGTAAGTATTTTTTCTATAATGGTTACTTTTTCTAATTTAATGTCAGTACTCTTTTGAGTTCCAGTACAGGATTCAAGTTTGAGGGAAGTCTTATAGAAAATTTTAAACACAAACCGCAGACGAGTTAGACAGAAAATGTTGCCTGATTACAGGGTGTTCAAAAAATATGGTAAAATATTGATAATTTAAGGGGTAATAGTATGAACCTAAATAAACAGAAAAGTGTTAATAAACATAGGTCCGCAAAGCAACGGCTTGGAAGATACGGAAGGTTATTCATTTTTGAAACATCCTGTAGCAGTCATTTATTACTCACTAAACTCCTGGCGACTTTTTACACTTGCAGAAAGTTTTTACAATGGTACCATAGACTGATGTTTCAAAATACTCCCAGAAGATAAAATCCAGTGAATTCAAATTTCATGTCTCTGAAACCGTTGATTTCTGGACCCATAATTATTAAGATTTTTCTGATTATTTTGGTCTATACTATTATCCCTCAAAATGTTTTACCATCTTTTTTGGACACCCTAAATAAAAATATTAAGAAATTGTACTCTTGCTTTTACAGCTAGAAAATATTTTTTGTCATTTTTTTCAAAGCTGAAAATTTGAATGCAAATGCTTGTCAATTTTTTGATACTTTTTGTCTTTTCATGAAATCCGTCCTTGCGAGTTTAATTTAATTTTTATTAAAAAATCTACTGTTAAAATTAAAATTTTCTGCTAAACTGCAACAATAAAAAATTCCAAAATGATTAAAAAAAGTCAATTAAGTTTCATCTTAATTAATTCGTTGAATGTTTAAACGGTGAAATTCATTTCACGCAACAGTTGTTCAAGTTTTAATAAATATTTTAATAACATATATTATCGCCGCATTATATAAGTATGTAAATATGTAATTTGAAAAGTAATGATTACCGCCCCCAGTTCAATTTAAACTATGTTGTTTCGTTCCTCTCTTCTCCTTCGTTTCTAACTAAATTATAATAGGTTTAACACACGGTCCACTAGCCTTCCAACGATATATATCCATGGTGTGGTTATTTAGACATGCTATAACTTTAGCTGGTAATTTCGTTACCATATAATTTACCTTCAACGATCATCACAGTTGGCATAGGTTAATAACTTAATAAAGCCATTATAAATATTCCATGCTGTGGATGTGAGTGAGTCGCAACCGCTTCAACCACAAAAAGACCGCGCTTTAAAAATATTCTTACCAAAAATTAAATATTATTATTGAACAAAAGACAGTCATCGGAAATAAGTAATAGGAATATTTTTTTCAAAAGACAATCATTAATGTTGTTTTAGTAACGGCGTAATTATTAATAATAGTATTGATAGAAATAAAATTAACAATAGATAAACTTGTTGCTATTGTATTCTTTAGATTAGGTTTGATTTCGTCTATAACCATTCCAGATCACCTCCTATGAATCAACTATGCATTTACTGTTAATTGAACAAGTGAGTGTAACTAAAATGTATGTCATTATTGACGGTGTTGAATAGATGTGAAGAAAATGAAAAATTCTCACACAATAACTGTGAAGAATGGGTGTCAGATGAGAATGAAATGTCTTAATTCGAAGAAGTAGAAAACTTTCGGTAAAAGACTTGAAGAATATCATCAAATTTACAGCTTAATATAGAATTCTGATAATTTATTAATTTATTCGTACTTTAACTGAAAACTTTCAATTGATGATACAATTTTACTTGTATATAAACAAAAAAAATATATCAAATTTTCTTCATAAAAAATTCTTGTCTCACCTGTACAAATATGTGAAAAAAAGTGTTTGACTTTTTTTATTATAAGAGAATAACGGGAATACGACTATAAATGTCTAGAAAAAAAACAAAAAATTAGCACTGATGTATCTATCCAGAATCGTGCTTCAAAATTTATTGGCGACAACGAAACTTTAGACAGTACTTCTGCATCTGGTAAAGAAGTAAAAACAGTCTTCGCGATTAGCTCTAATTCTTGGAAAAGAAAAATTCAAGAAGGCTTTTCAAGTAGGTATTATCTGTTTTTTATCTCTGCTATAAGATATGCCTGCGGTTACAAGTATAAGACACCAGGATCCTACTTGATACAAAAGTCTGTTCATTTATTTTACAAGAATACTCAAATTTTGTTTCTTTAGAAGCGTAGTTCAGCAGTGAATAAATTGTGAATCCAATTGGTGTTTATAACAAACCTCGAAATTTATACTAAAATTTTTAAATTTTTAGTTCTTTGTGGCTTTTGATTCTTTTGATACTCAATCTTCTTTTCTTCACTCATAGGTGAAAACAGGTTTGGTGTCGAAAAATCTCGTGACAGGTTACCTGTATCGAAAATAACTATTTTCGAAAACTTGTGTCACACTCTGTATAAATTTTCTTCTACAAATTTTATTTTGAACAAACTTCACGATCATTCAGTTCACATTCTTGATCTATCCAATTAAGTAGAGGCTTTTGTTAAGTCTTGTACTTCTTCATAGATCCAACTACCTCAGCCTATCGGTCCTGCTGCTACTCAAAGACGTGCTGGAAGTCATTCTTTGAGAGCCACTGAAATTCTAATAGTACTAATTTCAAATTAAGAAGATTTTTTGTTTGTTTCTTGCTTGAGAATAAAGATATAGAAGTCTAACAAGTCAGTGTCAAGAATATAAAAAAGATCCAGCACAGTTTTAGCACTTTAGAGAGTGTGACTATTGATCCAATAGAATGATAAACTTTGGACTTTTCTTCTAATTTTTTTTTTTTTCTAAATGTAAGTCTATGCAAATTATAAAAGCTTCTATCTTTGATTTCTTTAGTAAGGGCCACGATAAGAGCTCCAAAACTATTTTGCAATTAGTAGTTTTTACAACGATTTCGTCTATAATTATTGTAAGCTATTAGATATTCACTCCTACTATATAACTCCTAACATTTTGTAATGTTACTGTTAGACTGTTATCAACATAGAAATAATTGCAGCAAACAATTTCTCCCATAGATTTAAAAATTTAACAGTAACATTACAGAATGTCAAAATTACAGAATAATCCCATTAGTTTTTATTGAAAACTCCTTTTACATAAAAATAATGCTACTATAATGACAATTAGAATTTAATAATTATTATTAACAAAATACTCAATATTTATAGGTATGTTTGTATACTTTTTTGCAAAGATGATCTTAAATTGTGGTTATAACAAAAATGATAAGATTATAGTTCTTTCTTCAGTTTGTCGTATATTTAGTTTCTAGTTCCATTAGCTACCCTCGAGTGTGCAAATCCCCAATAAAACAAAATCGGTTATTGTAATCCAGTAGATAATCCCCGAAATCAAACCTCAAATCTCCAAATAACAACGGTGGCTGTTGTCGCGGCAGCAATAACAAGAATTCTCATTAATTTCCCGTCCCTTAGGACCGCAACAGCCCTTTGCCCATCTGGCGGTCGTGCGTCAACCACCTATCTGTGTCTCTTTCTCTTTATCCCTTCATCTTTTCCACCGATAACACGTGATCATTTCAAATTACAATCACATCAAGTCATCAGTCGATTCCGTTTTGTTCCAAAACCTTTGAACTTGTTTATTTTACTTTTTATTTAGTAGAGAAATTTTGATTAAAAGAATTATTTATCAAAATGATAAGATTTTGTTTGTTTTTTTCAGTTGTGGTGGCGTTTATCGAGGGGTTGGCGTTAAGGGAGTTATTCGAACAGGGATGATCTAACATACGGACCTCTTTGTGACTTATGACTCTTTAGGGATTTATAACATTTATTACATGTAACTAGGAGATGTAATGTTATTTTGATATATGAAAAATAGAAATAGAAAATCTGACATGGGTGCTTTCACTCATAACCCAGACAGATGGGCACAATGAAACTAAACATTTATTTTATCTATTTAATTTTTCATTTTTACATTTTCATCTCAAGGGAAAGTTGGGTAACCACTTACAAAATTAATTTACAAACTAATTTTAAAAAACAAAGACATTTAATATTTTTAATTAATCACTCTGTATATTAAAACTGCCTGAAAACCCATTTCTAATTACTCTTAATTACAATAATAATTGCAAAGATTTACACTGTTATCATTATTATTTAATATCGATAATTGGTAACAGTTCTTTAACAAGGTAACCCGCATGTGATTAGCAATTGTTTTTCTGCTCAATTAAAAGAATGAGAATGCGGGTTGCACAATAATTTATGATATATTAGTGTATTATTAGCAATACAGTGTGATTAAAAAAAGGCAAATAAAAATGTTTTATTTCGCTAATTTCTAAAATTACAAAGTCAAGAAATACCTGTTTTACAAGTTATACAGGGTGATTCACATAAATGTATTATTAAAAGTTCTAAGGAATAAATAATGAAATTCAAATTATTAATTAAGTAAGGAGATGTTGAAGCCGCAGATGACAATTAAGACTAAGAAGTTTTTTTATAATTGCATTAATAAAGTCTGTATTTTCTGGCACCAATTTAATGGCTCACTCTGTATGTATACCTATTATAATCACGTAGTAGTTTATGAATTCTGTATAAATAACAAATTTATTTGGTTTTAGGTGTAAGTTTTTACAGTATGTTTTTGAGACAAAATAAAAATAATTTATTATTATATGAATTTACAAATAAATTCATGTTTTATTGATGTTTACTGTAATTTGTACCTGTTTATTTTTTTGTCTAGTCTGCAATGATAATAATAAACGACAAACACGAAACTCATTTTTATGTTAAAGTGCATCGCACTTAATGCACTTATAAATTCCAATTCTCTCGCTCAAAAATCGACATAGTAGTATATGTATGCAAATTCATCCTCATTCCCCATCCTGCTGTTAAAAATGGCTTTATAACATTTCCCAAAAAACTAGTCATAAATAATATTAATTAAAGTGTACAAATGATGACAGTTTGTTATAATTAATGGCACACTTCAATTCGTACTAAAAGCTTTTTTGTTAGTGCATGAATGCACAAAACAAAAAAATATTCCTATCTAGACTATATAACACTCTAAGCATGCTATCAAATAATAGATCATCGAAATAGATATATAAATTCGCCGTAAACTATTGCTCTGCCATATCGTATAAAATCCTGTCAGTATAGTGCGGTGAATCCCGAAGGATAGTAGCAGTGTGACCAACATAACTAACAACCTTCCAGCAAAACCATTTTTTTTTTTTTTTTACTTTTCTGTTCATCTCACACAATCCTCTGTAAAAATCGAATTTAATAAACCCCTCATAAAACCATACAGCCATTTAACGAAAATTACTGTAAACTTAATAGTCTATATAGAATGAGAGGGGAAATGTATCGGTAGTTGCCAAGAAGCAATGTTCTCACGTTTGGCGTTGCTAAGATACATTAGGGTGTGGTTAATAATGCCACGCCTTTTATTCTATCCCCACTATTTGAGTAAAGTTTCGGAGAATGAGGATTATTAAGTTATCACTTAGTCGGGTAATGCACAATCTGTGTTGAACTCAAGTGCTGCCTTTTACCGACAAAGCGACGCTAAACGACGACGATGATTACGGACACTTCATGATGACAACGACGCCTTATGGGTTATACGTGTTTTTAAATTAATATGAGAACATGACAAAGAGAAGAGTTTTTGACATGGATTATCGTTACATGATCATTTAATCACAGATTTCTTTATAACGCGACACTATATAAAGTGTGTGATAAATTTCATATATTGCAAAGAGCACAAAAGGAACAACTTAAGTTAGTACAATTTTTTCTTTTACGTTTTTCTTTTTCGCAATTGATAGAATGCCCACTGTTTGAAAACCACTTATCTCACCCAAGGTCATAGATAGACAAGTCTCGAAACTCCTCTCAATTTCATCCATATAAACGCTTGAGAAGTGAATTTCAAAAATGTCATACCAGTTTGCTATGACGGGCAACTAAATATATTTGGCGCTCTTACGCATGATTTGTTTAAGTTGTTTTTTTTTGTTATTCGCACATCCAACACATTAATGATTTAAAATAAAAAGATAATAAAAGTAACGATTTGGAAAAAAACAAAATTTTATCTTTATAATATCAATTGGCATTTCGGGACAACTTGATATATCGTGTGTTCATTTAAAAAAAAAAACTCGCAGTAAGCCATGAGATTTTTACGTATGTCATATATGACCTCATACAACAACAAAATGAAAATCCGGTTGAACTGAATAATGTGATAAATAATGTTCGAAGACGATATGAGCATCAAGGAAGACATTTTCAACAGTTTTTGTAGATAATAAATAAATGTTTTCATGAAAATGTTTTAATTTTTTTCGAATTGTCAAAAAGTGAGGTTATAAGATCTTTCACTTTGACAAGTATCTGAAAATTAATCACAGACATACAAAACAATTGTTTTTTAGTTTCAAAGCCTTCTAGAGTATTCAGTCGACCATCATGGTTAATTAGTATGGCATATTTTAAATTCACTTTTGAATTGAGAGCTTTCGGTCCTGTCTATATACGACACAAAACAGCAATGTTTTCTGCATCAAATTTTTTAAATTTGTATTCATAAAATTGAATTCAGTTTCATCCAGACAAACTCAAAAGTGAAATTTTGTCTCAAAAACAATAACAGATCATGTGACTTTTTTATTAAACAATTTTTTTTCTTTTTAAACTTCATAGTCACTAAAACAATGAGTTGTAAAATTTGAAAATAATTCTAGTCGAATTAGAATAATTGGAAAAAAAATGTTCGTTTTGTTTCATGCTATCTACACTTACCATAGAATTTTGTGCACTTATTTACCAAACACCCTATATATTCCAACTTTTGTTTAAATACTTATACAAAGTGAATCACTTTGAATTTAAATCGAAACATAATAAATTAATCAATAAAGAACTTTTCTAACAATATTTTGTGTGAACTACTTCAAACAGAAATTTCAATCAACTAACAAAAGCTTCTGCCAACAAGATAAAAAAGTAAATTTTAAATCACTTTCTTACCTAAATTTTGTTTCAAATTTTATGTTTACATGGTGTCTCAACAATGTAAAAACGTCTGTTTTATGCCTTTCGATATATAATTTTTAATATTTTTTCTATCAAATTTGTAGATATTAGCCCTCTGAATCGACTAAAATTATTTTCAAAAATATAGTATTATCTACTGACAAGCTACAATATAAACTTACTTGTTCTGTTTTTTGACAATCTAATCTTTTCATTTTTTCGAATGTAGCTTCAAATTCTAATTAATTTAAACTAAATTTTTGTTAGTCAATTTTTATTAGTTTCCAAATAATCTGACTCGCATTTTATGGCATAAAATAGAGATTTTTATGTGGTTGGGACAATCGTTATATACTGGGTGTCCCATCGTATGCGCATAGTAGAATTTTTGGCTCTATGGCAACATTTGAAATAACAAAAATCTGTATAAATCATTCACTAAAGAAGTACTATAAGAATATGGAAGCAAAAAACTCAAATGAAAAATAACAAAATATTCAAAAACATTTTTTTCTTAATATTTTCTCTTCTTTCATAGCTTGAAATAATCTACTACGATTCTCTACTATATACAACAATTGTTTTTCAATTTTTTTTTAATTTTAAATTAAAGATTTTTGAGGCTAATTGATTTTGATCAAAGCTAACTGCAAAACAGTGTTTCCTAATACTAAACCATCATTCGCCAAAATAAAATAAAATATTTAAAAAAAAATTGCTTTTTTATGATTGAATAAAATGGCTTTTGAGTTTTCTGTACTTTCTCAAATTCTTATAGAACTTCACAAGTGGATGATATGCGTCAATTTTCGTCTTTCTAATAGCTACAATATGGTTAAAAAATTCATTATGTATATACGATAGGAAACCTTGTACAGAAATGCTCTGCTTTGGACAGTAACACCAACAGTTGAAAATGCAAAATCATTGAATCAATCACTCTATATATTCATCAGCTATTTGACACAAGACACAATTAATTTTCATTTATAAATATACAGAGTGATTCAGTTATCTAGCAAACTCATGATTTTTTTGTGTAGGTTTGCAGTCTTACGAAAAGAATTCAATTTCACCCATTACCGTTTGAACACGAATTCTTTTATAACGTTTTTTTTATGATATATAAATAGACTAGAAGTGTATTTAAATCGAAATTTATGTAATTCTTAAAAATAAACTTAGTGACTTAGTTTTGTTATTTTAAATTTAAAATAAAATAAAATAGTATTGTATACCGAATGAATATTTTTCTTTAAAAAATAAGAATAATCATATAACATCAATCAATCGATCACACACATGCTTATTGATTAATAATCAAGACACTTCTGATATGATAATTTTTAGAACATCACATTTATTTATTTTGATATATAATTTTTATAAATTATGTATAAAACACTTCATTTAAAATAAATGTATATTTTATCAAATGTCATTTCACCACAGTCTACTTATTTCACTCTGCTTTTCTATATTAATTTGGTATATTGATTTTGTACAACCGAACTATAGAACGATCAAGACAGCTATATTACACTAACAAGTGTTTAAATGTCAATTCGTCATAGCTCACTAGACAGACTTTATAATCTCCTCTTTTTCTAATAGAAAATTCCATCTCATCTCCAAACTTATGATTAAAATGAATAATATCATTACTATTCAAAACTTTAGTTATATATAAAAATTCAACAAAGCAATAGTTTAAACGTCACGCTTCCGCCATACTTTTTCATTACATTATCTATATATGCCGACGGAGTAAATCAGCGTTATCAGCAACTTCAGCTTTCTCTTAAACGAGAAATAACCGCCGTTACGTGTCTAGAACACTTGATTTTTCTTACTTAGGTTAGGGGAGAAGAAAAGTCGTTTCATCTTTCAATTTTTTGACAATTAGAAAATACAGATTGAAGGTAGCTGTGGTGGTTGTGAAGAGAGATCCCTCGACACATATCGAACATCGTAACAATTCTAACGTTGCCGCGACCCCGCCACGAAAACTAATTTAAATTAAATCCTAGTGAATTACCACGAAATTGAGCACATTATCTGACTAAAGCGGCACATTGAATGCCAAAATTAGGGAAAAAGTTTAGAAATAGCTGGAGTGAACCAATAAATTAATACCTAAAAACTTGACTTGATCTAACCCGACTGGGTTCAATCTAAATTTTTTTTATTGTTTATTTCTTTGATTCAAAGTTTTTCTTAACAGTTCTATGTACAAATTGTCAGAGTTTTTTTTTAATCTAGTGAAATTTTTTTGTTGCTTTCGAAATATACAATATGATTAAAAAAAAAATCAATATCAATGTGTGATCCATCTTTGCTGAAATTTGCCGCTCGCTAGCGCTACTGTTCGAATTATGTGACAATTTAAATGAAATCCTCGTGAATTGCCATGGAAACCGCTTGCTGTAAGCGCCTCTTTGGTGATATGTCGCGGTTGAAAGAGCTGAATTCAAAGATGACGCTTGAAAAGATCTTATTATTATTTTGGTACGTATTTCATTTATACTTTGTGATTTATTTTACTTTCTTTTTTTTTCTTTTCTTTTCTTCTCTCTCTTTAAGTTAATTGGCATTTTATTGTCTTGCTTCTATTGCAATTTTCCATCTCGTTCGTCGTCTTCGTTGTCGGTAATTAGAATGGTTTTTAAACAACTTCATTAGAACTACTTTACGTTATTGTCGTGTTTATTATACAGAGAGAGCTTTAAACCTACTTCCGTGTGTTGCTTAATTAAAGTGCCATCGAGAGTTGAGACTAGTTAGGTTATTGCTTTTATAATTTTATAGTCGCTTCTGGTATTAAGTGTTGGGAGGAGGAGTGTTTATTGCGAATTAATTATTGAAGGAATTTATAGGACTGCTTATAGAGAGATCTACTTATAAGGCTTTCATATTAATAAAAAATAATAAAGAAAAACAATTTGAATACTCAACTACAAAAAGATATTTATAAATAAAAATATTAATTTTAACTATCATTAATCATTCTATTTTGAATTGTTTAGATTTATCTAGAGTTATGAGCAATATTCTTCTAAAGCTACATTAATTATGATTTATTTTTAATTAATTAATTAATTAATTAACTACTTAATAAATAATGTTTGGATGGCTATTAAAAATTATTAAAACTTTGTAACTCAAAAATGAATAGCGCACATGAAGAATTTGAACATCAATTATATTTAGTAATGGTCTTTTTTCAATTTAGCTATACAAAGAAATCGACATGGAATTGGTATGCAACACAGAATACACTTTTTCGCTTTTTTTTTGAGTCGATCTAAATAGTTGAATAAAGTATGCAATTTATAGTTTAGATTCTATAAAACAAAATTCAATTTTTTTCATTTTTTTTTCTTTGAAGGTTCTTTTATTTCTGAACTAAATAATTCTGATAAATGTTTTGTTTGATTCTATTTTTTTATGTATTACATTAAACGAAACTATAATTAATTTTACGCCGTGTGTAATTCTGTAACTGACTTGGCGTATAAACAATTATTAAACTATTTATTTATTTCTTTCGTTGTCTACTCAAAGAATAATGGAAACAATTGAATGTCAGCTAACATGCTACCTATTACTTTTTTAATAAAACAACTGAAAAATAATGTGTTTCTATATATTTTTTATTTTCTCTTTTTCTCTCCATGAATTTTATTTCAATCTTGCATGTCTCCGAAAAATAAAATAAATTAGTCCTAACAAAAAATGTCGAAGATAATGGAAATGATTAGCAATGCACTAAAATAAATATGGCCGTTTGGAAAATTGGGAGAGAAAAGCTTTTAAAGGAAATTGAACAAAATTTTTGTTCTTTATTTTGCAAAGTAATAAAATCAAATTTTATGGCTGTGTTTTACTGTTTTATATCAAACTTTATTATATTTACTTGAAAAAGTCAAGTGGTTTAGAAACTATTAATAGTGCGCCATCTGTAAAGTAGAAGCAAAAGTAGATGTACATTCAAGTCTGTAATTTTAAATAACGCACAGAAATCTTTCAAGATTTACATACATAAAATTCAATTTATTTTTCAATTATTCAATTATATGGTATTGGAAAACTGTTGTTTTTCTAAGAGCTATTGATCTGAATAATAAAAATTTAAAATGTATCATTTTTGCTTCTGCGTCCTCCTACTACAAGTTCATACCACAATATACCTGGTATGTCAACACGTATACCAACCTAACGGGACGCACCTTTACTTCACCTCTCCACCAACTCACCAGTCAAGTGAGTTACTTGCTAAGTAAAGTGTCGTGTAATAAACACCAAAATGAAGTGAATTCGTTAAAGTGCCAAAATCTGTGAGCAAAATCGTTAAAACGGTGAGTTATCTCCAGTGATTTCAACGCACGATCAAGACACAAACCTTTACATTTTTGAAAAATTACTTTTTTCCGACAACATGGTGTCGGATTTGAATCCAAATGCCAGCCTTGACTTAAGTCTTATCGATTGTTTTAAATTAACTAACGGTGAAGAGTTTTTTTTTACTTTCATGCAAGTGAAGAGATCAAAACCTTCACTTTTACCATTTGAATTCTGTCCGAATTGAATTGAATTTCGTTATGATGGAAGAATTATGAGGTAATCATTGCGGAATATATGAATATGGTATAAAAAAGTTTTTGAGAAACTGGGACGGAAATGTCGAGATTTGTAGCATTCCAATAAACTTTTAAAGATTTAGAGTCTGTGTTTTTTTTTTGGAATGAATGAAACACACCTAGTGGATGTTAATAAGGTGCCATTCTTGTGTGCATTTATTCGGAATGAGTCAGACTACAAGGATAATGTGTTTGTTGAAAGTAATTAAGTTAATATTAGAAGAATTATTTGAAAAATTTTGGGTTTGTTTGGATTTTAAAGCTGTTGTTTACAATGGACAAAAATTCTACCTGTGCTGGAAATTCCTAAAAGTATTTAATATGACACGCAGTTTATGTTAACCAAAGAAAACAAAAATTCACGACTTTGCAAATTGACAATTTTTTTTTAATATAATGGGTATATTTTTAATTCAAATCATTTGCTTTAAATATATTCAATACATTCTACATCATCTAAACAATTGAGACTATTGAAAAGTCACGGAAGAGTTGAAAAATTTTATTGGCACATACAGTTTCTTGTCAATTTAAGATTAAGAATAAATTAAATTGCTGACTTTTCTACGATTACATTCACATTTACTCATTAAAAATTGTTAAGATCATTTTAATCCAAAAATTTAGATATGAAACACCCAATATATTCTTGAAATTATTGTTGACGAAAACTAATTATTGATTACTAATTAAAATGTTTTTAAACCGGGTGTCTGGATAATACCAAATACTAACTCTCTTTATGAATGTGGGCAATGAGTTCTACACCAGTGTATGAAAATATTTAATTTATGCACGTTGTCAGAGCAAGTTTGATTTTTTCGAACACTTTGTAGATAATTATAATTTTTTATTGCCAAGTTAATTTTTTTTAAAATATCAAAATGCAGAATGTTTTATTTAAATAAGATATTTGGAAAAAAATTGACATTTATGTATTCTAATTTCTTAAGACCACCCGTTTATTCGTAAAAAAAATAATGTTAAATAATACAAAAAAAATCACAAAGAGGAAAATATATTTCATGTACAGAACATTCAGTACATTTCATAGATATTCTAGAACGACACAACTTTTAGTAAGACACTCAGTATGTTTTAAGATTTCGAAACTTTTTTTAATTGAATTGTCAGTATACAGGCTATTCCATTAGTATCGGCACGGAGGATTACAGCGTTGTCAATTTGTTTTTTAGGTTCCATATTTTAAAAATATATTCATATTATTTCCACTTCCGGTTTGACCGGAAGTCTAAGCAACTTTGTTTTTCAACGAAAAATTTTATTTCTTTTTACTTATCTGAAATATGCTTAAAATTAGTTATTCATTCGTTTTTGTTTTGTTTAAATTGGTTATCTTTTGTTTGAGTTATTGACTTTTTTCCAAAAAAATTCATATGCAACTCAGAAAAAAGCTTACATCTGGTTATTATGTTATCGTAATGAAATGATATGGAATTAGATGAAACAACTTTCTACACTATTCTGTAAAGAAAATTTATAAATGTCCGGAAAAACAATTTTTTTTTTTTATATTACTTTCGACAGATTTCAAACACCTGAAATTTGTTTTTTTCAGATGGAATGTTCTATATTTAATACACAGTTGTTTCAGTTTTTTTCAGTTTTCAAAATATTCACATTTTATTGAAAAAGTAATCAATTTCATCTGTATTTTCTTGATAGAAATATTGTTTCTGTGACTACCTATTCCATGACAGACAGTTTTATATTAAACTTGACCACAAAATTCAGGTAATCGAATAATTATTCAAAAAAAAAAAAAAACAAAATCAACTGCGTAATAAAATATAGGGCATTCCATTTGGAAGTTTTTAATCTTTGAAATATGTAGAAATTGGCATAAGAAAACAAAATGTTTTATCGAGATATTTTCAAATTTTTTTTTTAAGTATATTATGAATCGCTGCTCTAGCTTTATGCGCACAAAACTCCATTTTATTCTAGAAGAAAATATAAGAGATGTCAATTCTTTCATGAAATGCAAATAAAACTTTTTTTGAAAAAAATATCAATAACTCAAACAATTCAAGACCAATTTGGAAAAATAGATATCAACTTAATAAGCAATTTAGAGTAGAATTAAAATATTCAGAGATAAAATCTAAAAAAAAGTGGAGTCTATGACATAGATCAAGGATCACTAGTTACATTTTCATAAAACTCTACTATAACGCCATAATCTTTCGTCCCGATACTAATAAAACACCCTATATATTTTTAGCACTTAAAAAGAAATTAAAAACAATATGATAGAAACTGAAATACACAGTATTTCAATAAAAACCAGCAAATTCTGGAAGAAAAAAAGTCCTGAATCTGTCACCAATGCGACTTTGACATGTCGACAATAACATAGCTAATCATTTGTTTAAAAATGACGCTCAAATTCCAAAGTCAACTAGTTTTGCATCAGTGTTGCATATATTTTTCGTTAATATATCTATCTAAAGACAGTTTTTTTCAAGGACTACTTAAGTAATCAAAAATCGAATATGGTCTCTATAAGAAAATCAAAGTATAGCGTTAACAAATCGGGAAAAATTAATTTTTCTTCAAAAAAGTGTCTCACTTAGACTAAAACCATACTGTATATGTAATTATACTTGAGTCTTTACGCAAAATACATATTCATTCAAACTATAAACATCGATTTCATCAAAAATATTTGGTTCAGTTTACTCAATCACTCAGTATAATATACAAGCTGTAGCGTGAAAAAATTGATTCGTAACATCACTTAAGCAATTATAATTAAATTATGACTCCATCCTGAATGACGAAATTTCTATAAAAAACACTTTGTCGAAAAAATAAAACGCACATAAATCAAGTGTCTATAATATATAACAATGTCACTAGCTCTTATAGCACACTTTACTTATTTATTTTCCAATTATTAAGAAAGTGCCAAAAAATCTCCAACTGTGTTTTATTTATTTACATTTCACAGTAAACCAGCCATTAAGTAAATTTACGATTTGTCATTGTTTAACAAGTGGTTACTTCGCATTTGTTTAATTGCACTCACTTAAAATAACGATAAACAAAACAAAATAACATCGATGCAAAGCCACATTGATTCGCTTTAGGTAAATGAACGAATTTCGGAATTTTCTGTTGCGGCTAACCACAAGTTTGAAATTTAATTAAAATCTACAGGGTGTGTCATAAATTTTAACAATTTTTCAAATGTATTGTTTTCAGTAAACTAACGCCCATCAAGTGGCGACATCATAATCGCATTATTACTTAACGGTTTAATAAATGAATAACAGTATAAATAGTATAATTATACAGTTCAAGGTCATTACAATAATGTAAAGATATTCAAATATTTTAATAAAATTTTAATACTGTTATATAATTTTTCTTCAAGAAAACAGGAAAAAACAGCTTTGTTCACATGTTATAAAGAGAAAGGCTTAAAGTTAAAACTTTTCAATTGAGAAATGTAAATAAATTACAGGAAATGAGAATAATAATGCAAGTATACGAAATTGCTTTGTCTGAATACAAAAACAGAATGATATGGTTAAGAAGAGTGAAACTGTAGATAATTACAGGGTGTATCCACAAAAAAAGTGTAAAATGAAAACTATTATAATCTAATGTATAACACAATCATTGAAAAAAAAAAGTTAACTAAGTGTAGAAACCATAGCAACTATAACCAATGTGATTACACTTTTTCCGCATGCAAAATATCAAAAATAACATATAATGTCATCCAATTACCGAAAATTTCGTCAAATTCTTCCATCGTTTTACTTAACTGTAAAATTTCGTGCTTCAATTGTTTGCAATTACACCACAACAAAAAAAGCGATATGTCAGTTGTTATTATACAACAACCAGCCTACTAGTAGATATTGGAAAGCTGTGAATTTTTTAATCGATTTAGAACAATGTGTTAGGTGTGGTTAAAAAATATCGCTGCAAATCGCAGACATCGTGCCACATCTTTAACATGTCATGGCCTACTCTATCCGAAAAATGCGTCTTTGATTCAACGCACGTCATATGAATGGGTGTGAGGTCGAATACATTCACGTCTTTGAGAGAGTTAAAGAAAACTTAGATGGATATCAGCGGGGCTCCGCTCAGGCGAATGAAGAAGACAAACCTTCAGGCGAAAGAGCATTGACCATCGCAGTAAACATTGCGTGCGGATTGAAGAAATGTCAATTTATATTTTTCATGTTTTTAGCATGTGGTGATTAGACTTGAGGAAATGAATAGATAAATTAAAAATTATTCATTCCATTTATCCAAAATTTTTGCATTTGACTACTAGATTCAACAAAAATAAAACATAAATGTCAAATAATTGTGAGAAAGGTCAAAATAAATTGCATATTTTTGACATGCGACGACTAGATTATAATTTACAATTGTACAAACAGTATGGTATAGAATTGTCAAATTACTCAAATCAAGTAATCATGTTTATTATTTTCTCTCGCTAACTAGACCACCAAATTCTTCACGATTTAACAAAAGAATTCACCGTTAAAAATTCAATGTTATTTAATCGGAAGTGATACTATATTTGTCGGAGCAAAAAATCGTCATATTAGTTAGAAAAAAGAAAAAAAAACACAGTTACAACTTTCATTTTTGACGAATGATGATAAATAATTTAAACATTCCGTTATAAAAAACCTTGAAGAAATATGTTTTGTACGAAAAAACAACAAAATGCAAAAATGTTCGTGACTGAAGAAGGATGTTTCAACTTTATTATTATTTATCAAAACAGTGAAAATCGCTCATATGGAATTTTAAATAAATACCAATCATTATTATACAGTTGTTTGAAATTGCGAAGGTTGGCAGCTGCTGAGTCTTTTCCTTTCTGTTATTATTACGAAGACAGTGAATGAAGTGATGATTGCTTTACTTTCTTCACTTTCAGTCTTTTCTATTCAAGATTGATTATCTATAGATTTTTTTAAATGCCATCATTTGTTTTTGCGGTATTGAACTGACTTGATTTATTCTAAGCATGCGGGCTACCGACATAGTGGTACTTTTTTCTGGAAAAGTATTCAGATTATTAAAATTTCACAAAAGGAAGAAAGGCTCAAAAATCAATAAAATATCCAACCAAAAAGTTTTGAATCACTTTTTAACTGACAATTACGTCAGAAATCAGTTTTACTACAACTTGGTTGAAGTTGAAAATTTTAATAGCGGTAATAAATAATCAATAATTCAAGTAGTTAATAATGTTACATAACTCTTGCTGGCAGCAATTACACAACCTATTTAAATTAAATAAACCAAGTCTGTCTCAATTCCGTATTCATTAACAATTCTTCCACTTCTTTGTTCTGTTAACCTTGCGACAATCAGCACTAATATTTACGACAACGACATTCCAATTTCACATTATTGTAAATGAATAAGTTTTGCCTTGTTCCAAATAAAAATAACATGTTTTTTTTTAGATGTTTGGCGTTTAATAAGAAGAAATGGAGTGGAATACTGGTGATTTGATTTGGTTTGATCCTGGAGTCGGTCACTGGCTTCCTGGAGAAGTCCTCGAATGTCACAGGAGTGCCAATATTCTAACGGTACAAGCAGTCATCAATGGCAAGGTAATTTCAATACAATGTTGCCAAATAAATAACAAAGATTTTTCGAAAACTTTGAGTATAAGCAACGAACTAAATCCATAACTAATGGTGTGTTTATTAAATTTATTATTCAATTTTAGCTAGAATGAGGTCTGTTGCTAAATGATAAAATGATAAAATTTTTCTAACTAGATATCAAATGAGCTTAGAAAGTTGCAGATGTAGGAATTTGTTAACAAAAACTTGTGATAAGAAGTGATTAGACAATTAATTCCAAGATTCAAAAACAATTAATATTTATCATTTTCATCCACTTTCTTTTTTATCTTTGATAAAAACTGTGATTATCATCGAACAATCTGCGGTATTTCGCTTGAATTCTTTCAAGTAATTAGCATTAAAAGAATGTCGACTTTGGTTTTTTTTTCAACGACTAAATGACCTAATCGATGTTTACAACTTATGTAAATACTAAACATTCTATTATTCCATATAGCGGAACTGTAAAAAAAGAGTGTCATAATCAATGTTTCATCACCTTTTGATTGTTCTATCTTCCTCTGCAAGACTCATCTTCGAGAATAAAATTACATCAGAATACAGTAATTGTTTAAGCTTTGAAGGAATTTCCTGGGAATTGTGTATCTCAATAAATGCAAAACCACATTTTCATTTAAAGGTCTCTTGTATTTTGCTTTTAAAAACCTGTTCAAACCGATTTTCGTTGTCAAAAAAATACTACCTAAGTTTCAGTAGATAAAGAATAGGGTCAGTACTGTTGGTACTAACATTAATGAAATGTTAATTTAGACTAGTTCTTTATAGATCAAAGTTACTATTCATGAAAGTCAATAAACATAAATAATACCGACAGTACCACATTTGCATTTTGTTAATTTTATTCCAAATTAGTAACAATTCGAATACAGAATTGAAGAGTAATATATTAGTTTCAGGTAGTAATAAAGGTTCAAAAAAAAAGATTCAAAGTCAATTGAAGTACTTGCTCTTTGAATATAAAAGTATACTTTTTTTCCAGCCGCAGACCTTCGCGCTCGCCGATGGCGAAGGTTCTGTCCGCCGTCGCCAAGACTTAGGTCCCGCCGGCGTTGAGGACATGATTCAACTCAACGATTTACACGAAGCCGCTTTATTATGGAACCTCAAGTTGCGGTACGACCGGAACTTAATCTACACGTACGCTGGAAGCATCCTTGTGGCCGTTAACCCATACCGGATGTTCGATTCCAGCTATGGAATCGAAGCTGCTCAACGTTACAAAGGCAAAATGATTGGCGCTTTACCGCCCCATTTGTTTGCTTTAGGGGCAGCAGCTTATTCTTCACTTCCTGCTCCTCAAGTTGTTGTAATAAGCGGCGAAAGCGGCTCTGGAAAGACTGAATCTACAAAACTAGTTATGCAATACTTGGCGGCGGTAGCCCCGTCCGCTCCTAGAGGTCAAGCTTTAGTTACTGAGCAAATTCTTGAAGCTGCGCCTTTATTAGAAGCTTTTGGTAATGCAAGAACTGCTCGGAATGATAATAGTTCCCGGTTTGGGAAGTATCTGGAAGTGTATTTTAAACATGGAGCGATAATCGGAGCTAAAGTTACACAATATCTTCTGGAAAAGTCTAGAATTATCACACAAGCACCAGGAGAAAGAAACTATCATGTTTTTTATGAACTTCTTGGTGGATTAAGTACTGCTGAAAAACAAAAGTACGGTCTAGTCGATGCTGATAAATACTTTTATTTAAATCAAGGAGGTGGCGATTGTGCTCCTGGACATTCGGGGTCAGGGGCAGATTGGGGAGCTCTAACACGAGCTATGCAAGTATTAGGCGTCGGTGAGGCTGAACAAGAAGGCATCATCAAGGTTTTAGCGTCGGTTCTACACTTGGGAAATGTTTATTTCCATAGAAGACAATTACGCCATGGTCAAGAGGGCGTTGAAGTAGGCTCTGATGTTGAAATAAAGTGGGCTGCACATCTCCTACAAATCTCTCCAAGCGGTCTACAAAGAGCGCTAACATCACGAATCACAGAAGCAAGAGCAGAAAGAGTTTACTCCCCGTTAAGTATAGATCAAGCTCTTGACGCTAGAGACGCTTTTGCTAAGGCTCTCTACTCGGCTTTGTTCAACTGGTTAGTTACTAGAATTAACTCAATTGTTCAGAAAGGTGGTCTACACGATGCTGCAAGAATTTCCCTTTTGGATATTTTTGGATTTGAAAATTTAAATGAAAATTCTTTTGAGCAACTTTGCATCAATTACGCTTCGGAGTCTCTTCAGCTGTACTTCAACAAGTATGTCTTCAAACTAGAGCAGCAAGAATATGCTAAAGAGAGACTGGAATGGACTAGCATGACTTGGATGGACAACACTCCAGTTATCCATCTCTTAGGGAAGAAACCAGTTGGTATTTTACATCTCTTAGATGATGAAAGCAACTTCCCTCGAGCTTCTGACGCTTCTTTCCTAGAAAAGTGCCATTATAACCACGCCCTCAACGAGCATTACTGCAGACCAAGAGTCGGAGGACGAGAATTTGGGGTAAGAGAATCTTCTAATCAAAAAATTATAATATTTTATAATATCTTATAATATTAATATTTTTTTTTTTTTAGATAAGACATTTTGCTGGTCAAGTCTGGTATTCTGTTGATGGTTTTCTCGATAAAAATCGCGATGTTCTCCGACCAGACGTTGTAGAACTTATTTCTTCTAGCAAAGAACCTCTTGTTTCCGCAATCGCTAAGCCTTTAGTCAATCAAGCCCAAACACGTACCCTTCCAAAGGGAAACAATGGGCGATTTGTAACCATGAAACCTAGAACACCAACTGTAGCAGCTCGTTTCAGTGACAGCTTACAGCATTTGTTAGAATCAATGTCTAGATGCAACCCATGGTTTGTGCGTTGCATCAAACCCAACAATGACAAAACACCCATGAGGTTTGACATGCCAGTTGTTCTTGAGCAATTAAGATATGCAGGAATGTTGGATACAATCAAAATCCGTCAATCCGGATATCCGATCAGAATGAAATTCCAACAGTTTGTCGAAAGATATAGGTATGTGTTAACTGTCTTAAGAAATAAACTCACTTTCTAGTTTTAGATATTTGATTCCGGGCGTATTACCTAGAGGTGCTCCGTACAGAGACCTGTGTCGAGCCATTTTAGAACAAATGCCGGCAACTGGGACTGGTAAGTAACAAACAAATAAATAAAATTTCACTCACTTTTCTTCTTGTAGAAGGTCCAGACTACCAACTAGGAGCTACAAGAGTCTTCCTTCGAGAAAAACTCGAAAGACAACTTGAAGTCAAACGATCCGATTGTCTCAGAGACTCAGCAGTGTTAATCCAAAAGCATATTCGCGGTTATCTCACTCGCAAAAATTACAAGAACTTGAGAAAGCACACTGTGACAATCCAGAAGCATTGGCGTGGCTATAAACAACGAAAACAATACAAAACTATTAAAAAAGGAATTGTTAAAGCTCAAGCTTTAGTTCGCGGTCGAATCGAACGAAAACGTTATGCTCAAAGAAAAGCTGAATTTAAGCGAAGAGTTGAAGCCGAAAAAGTCGCGCAAGATCGAGCCAAACAACGAGCTGCAAGAGAAGCTCAACTACAGAAAGCACAGAAAATCCATCATTTGGAAATACCAGCAGAATTGGCATTTATTTTCTCAAAAATTGAAAATTTTAACCCTCCGCACACTGAAAGAAATTTGATTAAAATTCTTGGAGGGGTTACAGGAACTATTCCTCCTTTGAATCTGCCTCACGATTTGAATCAATACGAATTTTCTAGATTTTCTTCTGTGTATTTCAAAGGCGCTGATTTAGGAGTGAAAAAAGAACCAATAACAGCGCCTTTTCTATCAAAAGCTGCTACAAGAGATCAAGATTTCCAAGATGCTGTTGCTTTATTCAAATTAATCTTAAGATGGTCAAATGATCAGCAGTTGACAGGAGCTAGAGAAAGGGCTCTTGCTGATTACATTATACATAAAGCGTTAAGCTCAAGAGGCTTAAGAGACGAACTTTTGGTACAACTATCAAATCAAGCTTGGAGAAATGACAATTCAGAAAGAATTTGGCAGTTGATGGCTCACTGCTTGAGCTGTTTCCAGCCAAGTCCTCCTCTCAGCAAATATCTCCTGAAGTTTATTACAGATCACGCAAATCCTAATTATAAGGAATTGCTGCAGAGAAAATTGATGAGAGGATTGCAAAAAGCACCACATGCAAGATCTCTTCCTCCAACTTTACTAGAGTGGAGAAGCACCCGCCAAAGAACTAACACAGCTCTTCCATTAACACTTCCTGACGGTAATATGACAACTGTTAATGTTGATTCTTGGACAACTTGTGAAGAAGCAGCTTCTTTAGCTATAAATTCTTTGGGAGTGTCAACAGAAGGCTGGAGCGTGGTCATGGATGATGCAGGAATTGTTTCTGAAGGAAGTGGTTTAGATTATATCATGGATCTAGTGTCAGAGTTAGAGTTATGCCCAGCTTTTCCTATTTCTAAATCGTCTCTTCTTAAAGTTGGTACACATAAAGTCGTACCAGAAATTGATCATTCTCCAATTGCTCCAACTAGACCACAAGTACCACCACCAGAACCTCCAATTAATCGTAAAACATCAAGAGAAGTACCACCTCAAAGTCGAAAAACATCGAAAGGAAGTCACTATTCTCCAGTTACTAGTACACCAACTCGAAAATCTTCACATGAAGCTCTATCTCGCAACTCTGCTCTAAATGAAAGATACTTTGATATAGAGAAAGTGAGATCTAGAAGTTTGGATAATCTTCTGAGTGAGCCTGAACCTACTCCTTTATCAGATTTAGGTTTAAGCCAATCTCGATTGAACGACCGGTACCACTCTGTAGAACAATTAGCACCGATTAAGCCAGTTATCGCCAATCAAAATTATAAAGATATAGATTTTGAATATCCAGACGTATCTAGCGTTAGTACTTCGAATCGAGGAGGTCCAAGGTACATTAAAAGTCAATATACAGGTAAAAAAGCACCGCCTGGATCGCATTCAAGCAGAGCACACATCGAAAAGTCGGAATTTGGAGTTAGAAGCTCAGCAATGAGTGATACAAGCGAGACCCCAAGTCTTGCAAGTCATGTACGAAGAGTACGAGTGCCAAGTCAAGCTTCAGACGTTGATCAGTTCTTAGATGAGCTATTTAGTCCAGTTTTGGATGGGAATTTAGACGAACTGAGCGATGCCAGATCTTTAGCAGCCAGTATTAAAGGTGGTGTTGACGAATACTACGATTTCTTAGATGATGTTCTGGGAAATGTTGATGGAGATTTAGATATGTCAAACGCTAGGCACATTAGTGCAAAAATTAAAGGAGGTGGACAACGATCGAGAAGAGAAAGTCAGAGTAGCTCACTTTTAGATCAAGAAGTAGAAAAATTGACGCAAAGTCAGGATGGTGCCAGAAATGGAAATGTTGATGATTATATCAGCGATTTATTCAGACCTATTTTTATCAACGACAGTGTTAAAGCTTTGAGTGAACAAAATTTAGTAGATAGTATCAAAGGCGGTGGTACTACTCATCAGAACGGAGCTGGTCCCAGTTACACATTTCCAACAATTCCTCCTCCTTTAGTTGGAACTCCTCCAGTTCTTATGCCTTTATTGGGTTCTCCACAAGAAAGTTTTATGCCAGTTTACAATGTACCACCTGGTACTGATATGGCTACATATCAGCAAAGTCTCCAAAGAGCCTTTCTTCAGTCGGCTATGGCTCAAAATATTCAAATCCAGCAACAACTTTTAGCACAAAACCAAGCTTTACAACAACTTCTGACCCAACAAATACCTGCTGATGTTAAAGTAAATGAATCTATCCAAACTACAGTGAAAGCTCAAGTTCACAGAAAAAGCAGTTCACCAGGTGTAAGAAAAGTAAGCTCTGAATCAACTATGAGTGTTAATTTGATAAGAAATGGGGTACCACCACCTCCACCTATGCCTCCGCCACTAGATGGTACTGATCCGAGTGAAACTCGTCCATTTTTAGATCCCTACGGTAGAGCTAAAACTGTAAGAATTGGTAAATGGAGATGGCCACCACCTCAAGACGAAAAAGGGACTGAAAATGGTGACTTTATCCAATTTAAAATGCGTCAACAACAACGGAAAGTAACCCCAATTAAAGAACAATCAATGGTGGTGACCAATGGACACAGTAGTACTCCAAAAGTCGACCAATCGTCAGCCGAATGGGAAGAAATCGAATTTGAACCTGTGGTCCGTGAATCAGATCGCCCTCTTAAAACCAATACCAAAAGAGCTTTCGATATTGGAGCTTCTAGACCATCTCCTGGAAGCATCGGCAAACTAAAGCTTAGCTCTGAAATGAGACAAAGACTAGAAAAAGTCACCGCTAATCATTCTGTACGATCTACAAGCAGCAAAGTGGAGAAACCAGCAAGAGCCGTCAATAAATTAGAAGATACAAGAAAAATGATGCTTGAACAGCAACTAGCAGGTCGTTGGGGTGATGATTGTCAAGATTTAAATAGCGGCAAATCGAGTCCACATAATGGTGCCACCTCCCCAACACAACAAAGCTGGTCCGGATCAAACTGGAAACCAGGACCTCCACCACCGCCGATAGGACCCAGCTCTTTACCACCAGCACCTCCTGGTCCTGCGCCACCACCTCCAGTAGTCCGTCCTAACCAGCCTCCACCTCCAGTTGAGCCAAGAGATTCGTTTATGGCTCAACGCCAAGATAGAGATACTTTTGGAGTTCATCAAAATAGAGTAGCCCCAAATGGATCAAAAAGAAACTCTTTTAGTGCCAATTGGGAAGCTCAAAGTGCCATAACGCAACAAACTCAAGACGATAGTACTCACTGGGCAAAAGATAATGATACTGATGGAAGATTATCGCGAGATAGTTGGGACCAACCCGATTCTACTATCACTTCTTCAATCGATCAACCAACTCGAAGAAGAAACATTATTAAAGAAAATGGAGAAAGACCTACCTTTAGGACTCATCAATTAAGCAAAAGCGCACAAGAAAGAGAAAAAAAGCATTCCATGAGTGACAAAACTGAAGGTAAGTTTGAAAAGGAGAAAACATAAAAGTTAAACTTTGAGTAGTTTCAGTGCAAGAATGGCCAGAATTCATGCGTCCAATTCAAACTCCTCCACCAAAATCACCAATCAAAGAACAAACACCATCACCAAAAGCAGCCTCGAGACTTCTTCCATTGGGTTCTTCAGCTTGCGTCACTTACAATCGTGTTTCTTGGTTACTGAGAGTACGAAAAGAAGTTTTTGCTCCAAATGAACCACTAGGACCTCCATCAATTCTCCATTTAATCTTCTGTCAAATCGCTGCTGATGTCTACGGCATCACTCCTTGCTTAAGACTGACTCCTGCAGAAAAGCGCGCTGGTGTTAACATGTTATCTGGTTATGGAATAACCGCAGACAATTACAACAGTAACCATCGTCCTAATATCAAAAGAAACGTGATAGAGTTAGCTCGAACATGGCCTTTATACTTTGCAAGACTATTCCCAGTTTCAGGAGCAGCACAAGTTAGTATCTATTCTTTTGTAAAAATTTCTCTCAGTATCGCCTTTGTAGCTTTCGGAGGTCCAACTTATCGCTGTAACTCACTGGGGAATCCATTTAGTTAAACGCGAGCAAAACCATCTCCAAGTCCTCAAATCCTTCCCTTTGAAAGACATCACATCTTGCATGGCTCCACGACCTACCACTGTCAGTCTAGATGGCCCCCAGGGTCGCCTCAGTCTTCACACACCAAGAGCTCAACAACTCTCCGAGATGGTTACCAAGTTCTGTGCGGAAAATCGTAAGGTAAGAATTTTTTTTTAATTAGCAACTTTTATGGTCTATTTGTGAAAATTCATTTACATTAATTAATCCATAAAATTATTATTTTTATTATTAGTGCGTTAAAGATATTTGAATTATGGATGTTGTATGTTTTTTTAAGAAAAGGTTAATTTCACGCGATATAAACTCGACAAGAAATTTATTAGTGTTGTTAAAAGATAATTAATGATGATAACGGGATTAAAGATGATTGCATGGAATACTGACAGATAATTAGATTGTATTATGCAAACGAGTGAAGTTTGCAACAAATGCAGTTGAGTTTATTAAGAGCACTGACCTGATTGGTAGATGCAGCTACTGTTAGAAGGCTGTGAAATTATCAAAAATGATAGGTTTTTAATAATATATGGAAGCCAGCTGACTGTTTGACAGTTTAGTGCCTCTGGAGTTAATTTAAATAGTTCTGTCTTCTGTCTTTGATTTGTTTTCTATATTTTACTTAATTGGAATCTAGTGACTATTGTAGCGTTAAACTGACGTTTGACACATGATCCAAAAAATAACATATTTTTTTGATCTAGTGGTCTCACGTCAATCTAGAATTCGGTTCAAGAAGTTCTATTTTTAGAGAATAGAATTTTAGCGTTGAAAATTTCATCTAAAAGCTTTTTTTTGAAGTGCATAGCTGTCATTCAAATTGACGTTTGACCTTTGAATTGTCACCGCCTCCGTGACTAAAAAACAAATCGTCTGTAACTCTCTTACACAATTGATATTTCACATTCTTCATGTCTTGGACAGCTTTCAGCGTAATTTAGCTTAAGGCTATAATAAAAATTCCATTTTTTTTTTGTAAGTTTGTCAGTTTTCACTCGATTACATTCGAAGATTCAGGAAATGAAATGTTGGAACTTGTCTATAAAATTATTTATCAACTGAAAACATTAAAGTTTATTGATTCCTCCATTATCAGATAGCTTTCGCTCTTTTCTCCATTAAATCTCTAGTGCTAATATAGTAGTGATCGATATCTTCTCGTACATTTTCTAAAACTTTCTCGTCAAGGTCGTTGTCGATGTTGAGTATGAAGAAGATTTACATTGAATAGAAACTTTGTATTTTCTGCTTTTTACTGGAAAAAATTAAGATTATATTTACGCTCTTGAAACAATGAAGTAATTTCACGTTTCACAAACCAAAACAAAAAATAACATTCTAAAACACCCTGTATAATATTTTGTAAAGATAAAAATTTGGAAAATACGAAAATAGAAAAGGAATTTTTTTTATGAAATTAAAATTTAAAAGGAACATATACTGGGTGTATCTTTGGAGCTTATGTTTGCCAAGTTGAAAAATAATACTCCTAATTGAATTTTATTACATAAAATAAAAAAACATATGCAGAATGTCTCCTAATACTTTTGAAAAAATTGATTTGATCCAGCGCTTCCTTAATTTTTTAAATAAAAAATACATAGTGTCCAAGTAGAAGCCTGGATATTATATACTTAATTGGATATTATTGAATTTTCGGTGTTTTATTCTGAAGGCTTCTGTTCACTTTTCCACCTCGCTCGCCTTCGTTCCATCCACCTGTTACGCACTGCCCCACATAAGTCCCCTTGGTCATCAGTGGGTCATCGTAACTATTAGAGCTCATCTACTCACTTCTTCTTCCACTCTTTTTCCAACAACTTAGTAAGTGATCATTCGTGCCGCGTCTGTGTTTCAATCAACATTGCCATGCCAATGTCACAGCTATCGCGATGAACAAGTGGTCTGAAATTTCCAAATACAAAACAGCATCTTCAGCGAATTCGCTTGATAGTCTTGCTAATTCATCAAATCCTTCAGAGAGTTTAAGCGACGATTCACACGATTCTGATTCCGGAACTGATACAAAAAATAATACAAAAAGTGGTGAAGTGTTTAAAGGGTGGTCGGACCAAGATGGTGGAAATGCAGGAAAAATGGAAACAATTTTGGAGGAAGTGGAACATAAAGTTTCAGTTAAAGAGATTTTGAAAAGATTTGAAGGGTTAAAAGGAAGTGATGGCGTGAAAGAAAGTAAAAGTAAAAAGAAAGAGGAGAATACGGGGCAAGGGATTATTAAAATGGTGGTTAGTAAAGCGAGTTGTGCAAAAAATGAGGGGGGCGACAAAGGGGTGAAAACGGAAGGGAGTGATGAAAGCAGTGCTACAACTTCCAGCAAAAATACAGAAAAGGAGGTGAGAAAAATCAACGTCGACCCATAACTTTGGAATTGCTGATAGAAAAAATCCGAAAATTTTCAAACAACTTTCTTGACATATTCCATTCTAATAGAATATTTTCAAAAAGAAGGCATTTCCAATTGTTAGTTATCTGTATGTTAAATTTAGAAAGAGCTTGTTGGTTGAAGCTGGAAGATTGTTGGCCGTGTGAAACGGGGCTAGCAGCCAATTTCAACCAGCAAAGAAGCTTTTTGGCTGTAACATAAACAAAAAGTTTTTTGGCTATCCAGAAGTAAATTATCTGTCATTTTGTTGGACATTGCCATTAGTAACGTTCAGCTAAATAACTTTGTTGTATTTTTTTCCAACAAACGGTTTCCAAAATGATAAAATGTTTAAAAAAAATTTACTCAATGAAGTGATTGACCGAAAACATATTATCACAATTTTATGTCAGAAATGATAGATGCAAATCTGATCATATCTTTCTAGACAGTCATCTGTTTCAAAAGGTTCTCTAGCATTTGATAATGCAAGATTTAAGCTTCCAAATCGGATTAAATTTCAACCTGCTTTTGTACAGGTTGTTCCAAATTTTTCTTAAGATTGTGCTTAAAATGCAGAGTATAAGTCATCAATTTTCTTGAGTAAAATCACAACCACACTGTATATTTTCATACAGTGTTTGAGCAATCACTCCCCATTCGATATTTCTGCTTTTGAATCTGCACCATTTTATGCAAACTAATTAAATCTAAAGATCATTGTTAATTATTTCTCAACAATTCAATAATTATCAACTTTTCTTCATAACTCCAATAATAACCAATTATAAAACCAGCAGATTATGTTAGAATGTCATCAATTAAATATCCTTTGGTTCAGCTTCAGAGGACATCCATTACAGTCCAGTTAAAATAATAATCGTGAAGGTGACTCCACACAGGAAATTTATTTTTACACTAAACCCACCAGTAATCATCAACTTCCATTGTCCATTATAACAAAAAAAAAACACTAATCATAATATTAAATTTTCCCACGATTCTAACAACATAATCATATTGATTTTTCATTACATCACTCTTATCACTAATCAATGTCATTGAATATAAACTGTAAAGAAAGTGGAGAAATTTCCATATAAAATAAACAATTTTAATGAAGAGAGCCAACGGCTAAGAACTTGATGACTGTTCAAGATACGCCCATGTGATTAATTGGTACAAAATACATAAAAAGAAAGTTTTTGATTCGGTACAAAAGAAGCCGTAATTAAGGTAATGCGAATAGCTGTAGTTTTTTTTTATTTTGATTTAAAAATATTCAAATGTAACTGTTATTCATACGGATGCTGTAACAACGATTATTTTTTTTTTTAACGGATCATTAGATTCTGTAATAATCATTTGTTCGGAAATGGAAAGTGCACGTCAATGTCAATAAAATTGAGTAACTTTGTAAATATTAATAAAAGCGTTAATTTGAAAGAAAAAAGTTATATTTTTGAACAACTCTGTATATACTTGAAGTAATTAGCTCTGAAAAAATTTCTCAGACACTTTCTCTGCTTAAAAATTCTAGTCTTTACTTGAAGGTATTTTGAGATTTTTATTCCTTAAACATAATTACATAATCTGACTAAATCAATTGATGATGAGATGTGTAAAAAATGAACATTACATCATTATATAAAAAATCAGTGTTGTAAGAAATTGAAAAAAAAATTCTAAAAATTTCCGGTTGCTTTAACATGAAAACAAATTTGTTATAATTCATTTTTCACTTTTTGTTGTTGAAACAGAAGATAGTAAGTATGTTAAAAAAAAGTTTTTTATAAACCACGTAAATTTAAAAAAATATATTTTGTATTATGGATAAGAATGCCAGAGAAATGTGATTTTTAGTGTGTTTTTTCTAACAGTTTATAATTTCAGAATTTTTATAATGTCATAGTAGATGGTAATACTGTAATGTTACAAGTATCAAATCTCTATTGAATTCAGTTTAGAAATAATAGATGATACAGATTCCATAAAAAATTTGAAATTTTTTCGTTATCTTAACCATTGTTTCTCGTGAATCATCCTGTATAGTGTCGCCTGAAAATAATATAGCAACTATAATTTATATTTAAAAAAATATATATATCATATCACTTTTGCGAAAAAAAAATGTATACAAAATGTTCAAAAAAGTGTATTTATAATCAAAGTCTTGGAAATTTGACAATGCAGTTTGTGAGTTTATGTCAAAAGTAGCACATCTCTATGTTTTTTAACATTGTTAGCGTTTTTGGCGAAAGTGTTAATCTTTAATTAATTCTAGATTGATTATCACCAACTTTCAGCTTTTAACACTTTTATTTTCCTTCTTAAAAAGTCCAAAATTTCATTATAAAAAGTGAATGTTTCCATAAAGGAAATGAAAGGTGTTAAAAAGTTTTTTAATTGTATCAGTCGATCCAATTTAAAAAATCCCCCAATCTGTCAATTAAAAACTCAACGATTTTTATCAATTAATAACGGAAATGCAAATTAAGCGGAATAAATAGATGAATATTTATTATTTTTATAAACTGAATAATTAAATAAGTATGTCAAGTTCTTATAAAATAATTTTTCAGCTTCAGACTAAACAAGCTCCAGCATCGCAACGTCCAGTGCCTGTTTTACCCGACAGAGTAGATTCATCCCCACGTAAAGCGAACCCAATACCAGAACCAAGAATTTCATCACCGATAGAACTCCGCAATGGTGGTGATCGTTCTGAAAGAAATGAAAGGACTCAGTCACCTAGCAGTCCCCTTCCTCCAACCGGAAAATACTCTTTGATGCAGTTTGCAATGCACAATTTCCGTCAAACTTCCGAGTAAGTTTAATTAATTTGAATCATGTATGTGAGTGAATCACCCAACTGTAGCTAAGATATAATTGTTAAAAAAATTAGAAAGCATGTGGCCTTAATTCACTTAACTTGTTCATATTTGAAAAATTATTGGTATTCTTCAACAGTGTTGCAATTACTATTATCTTACGATCTTAAGCAACAATTTTGCAATATTCTCATCACAAAACACTGTTCCTTTCATATGAATGAGTCGTTGTTTGTTGTTAGATTGGAGTTGTTGAAGATGGATTCGTCGATTAAATCGAAAGAAAAAAGAAAAGAATGGACTTGGAAACAACAAACTGATTTGGTTAAATGGCAAGGAACACCGATTGATGGACCGCTTTTAAGATTAGAAGATCCGGAATTAGCGCCTTTAGCTGTTGAGTGTTTCGAGTGCATTTTAAGGTATTGTGGGGATTTGCCGCTGACACCAGAAATGCCGGAAGTGAAGTGCGTCTACACAGTGCTAATGGTAAGGCATTTTATTTAAATTTCAATTAAATTTCAATACTTTTCTCAGCACTGCCATAAACACGCTCAACTCCGCGACGAAGTCTATTGTCAATTAATGAAACAAACCACTAGTAACAAATCGGAATCTCCTGAGTCTTGTCAACGCGCTTGGCGCCTCCTTTCTATAGTCGCTGCTTATTTTGCTTGCTCCGACACGCTCCTCCCCTTCTTGTCTGAACACTTATCAAGCGCCGCCTCGGACCGTCGTCGCGTTTGTCATGGCACAGCCGCTGTCTGTCTCGCTAATTTACGCAAAACGCAACGTTGCGGAGGCCGAAAGAATGTCCCATCTGTTGAAGAAGTCACTGCTGTGAGTGCTGGACGTAGTGCTAGACGCCAGATTTATCGTCTTCCTGGAGGCGGTGAACGTGTGGTTAATACCAGATGCAGCACTGTCGTAGCAGACGTCATTGCCGAACTATGCGCTCTGATTGGAGTCTCATCTGAAGCTGAACAACAAGAATTTAGTCTTTATTGCATTGTCCAAGGAGACGCTTTTACTATGCCTCTGGCTGCTGATGAGTACATCCTAGATGTGACGACTGAACTGCACAAAGCTGCGCAACCATTTTATCTAATTTTCTGCAGGTTGGTATCATTTTTTAATTGATGGTAAAATTTTTATTGGGAATTCTTGCAGATCGGTATGGTACCATCCGTTAAAGCATGACGCTAGCGCTCTTTATACAGAAGTTCTGTTTAACCAAGTCGCTCCTGATTACCTCGAAGGTCTTCTCCTTCGTCTTGGAAACCCTAACCTTCCTCCAAGTGTAGTCCGCGATATGGCTCTTATCGCTGCTCTTCTTCACCGCGCAGCTGATCTCAGTCATCCGCCAAGTCTCAAAGAAGTAAAATTCCTCTTACCTAAACCAGTTTTGGGTTTACGGGAACCAAGACCACCGCAATGGTTAGCTCTAGTCCAAACTTCCTGGGGCCAAGCTGCTGGTCTTCAAGTTTCCAGAGCCAAACTCCGTGTTTTGCAAGTTTTAAGCAATTGGCCATTATTTGGAAGTAGTTTCTTTGCAGTCAAACGTGTTGTTGGCGATTTAGATAATTGGCAAGAACATATTTTGGCATTGAATCGCAATGGGGTACACTTTTTAGATATGAACACACATGAGACTATTCAGCATTGGCCTTTCGCTGAAGTGATTTCTACAAGGAAAGTGCGATCGGAAGATGGCGCTTTATTCTTAGATATGAAATGTGGAAATCTATTGCAGCAGAGAGTCACAAGACTACAGACTGAGCAAGCTCATGAGATTTCGAGATTGGTCAGGCAGTATATCAATCTAGAGCAAGCTAGTGGCTCTAGGAATTAAATTGCTCACTGAAAGTTTATATATAGAAGGTTTTGTAGGTTAGAGTAGTAATTGTGGAATGAAGGCGAGAATCAGGCCAGTAATGGAGGAGGTTTTTATATGACTGGAATTAAAAATGGGCCACAATTACTTAAGTTATTGATATTTATTGTACATAACAGCAATAAGATAATATGTTGTATAAAATATTATAATTGTGAATTTAGTTGAGACGTTTATTAAGCTTCAACTGAATTTCTATAATGAACAAATCTTTAATTTTTCTTCTTCATCCAAAAATTATTGGTATGTAAAGATATTGGTGTTTGTATTTTACATTAATACAAAGATTTTTCTTTTGATTGAGTGTTTTATTTTACAAAAAATGTGTTTTCTTTATATTGGTAGAAAACAAAAAATGAATAGGCTCTGGACAAATTTTGTAACCATAATTAATGGATTTATAATAGGTCCATAAAGGACTCCCAATTCGCTTTCCAAATAATTGGTTGAAAAAAAAAATTAATAGTGTGAAGAATGAACGGAAAATTGCATTGGTTTCTACTGTTGAGAGTTAAATTCAAACGATTTTTTGGACTTTTGCCTACAATTTTTATTAAAAAGTTGATCAATTTCTATGAAACAGTCTTTAAAAAAAAGAAAGTGTTCAATGAGGTTCTAATCAGATTTGAACAATCGCTTGGAACTTTAATTATTTAATTCTGTGTAGTCAAAATTAATGTATAATTGGTTGCCTATATTGATAGAAAGTTGTTTTAATTCTATTAGATTTACTATCTATATTTATTTCACAATACACTGATATTTTGTAACAACTTTTAGTTTCAATATCTCACCAAATATATTTTCTGTTTCTATACAAACACCTAGGCATACAGTCAGTCGGTCCCATCTCGTTAAGGTCCCATTATAACTTAAAATTAGTCGCTTCGGTAAAATTGATTTCTTTTACAACTTTTATTACTTTATTTAAAAAATTTAATAAGATTGTGAAAATCTACTCATTGTCATGAAAAGCTGACTGACTACCTCAAGGAAATATCGGAGCGAAATCGAATCACTTAATCCAAAGCATTACGCAAAACTGGAGAAAAAATGTTTACCAGTCTGTGCGCCCTGGTTGTACTTGCTCTAATTGTTTTCAATAAAAACTGACAAAAATAAGTGAAATTAAAATTTAGACATCTACGTCATCATTTTCCATTTACTAATAGAAAATTAGTTTTTTCCGTCCCAACCAACTTTACAAAATTCATAATTTTTTGAACCTTCTAAATGTTTGTCATTTTTCTCAGAAAACCTAATCCAAATTCACCTCAACATGTTATTATACATTTATCCTGCACGACGCAAAACCGCACAAAGCTTCAATTAAAAGCAATTCAATCCAAGAAATTATTACTTCCATAACTTCCGGCAATGATTCTCTCATTCGAAATGGTCATAGCACGACGAATCATTTACCCATTATTCATACCATCAACCTTGAAACCTAAATAATAAGACTCGCACGCATGTTTTGTAAAAATTCGTCACAACAAAACACAAAACAATTTTAAATAAATGTTATTAATCTATTAACAAAAAAAAGTCAAAGAAACAATACAGTTGAAAAATATTTATGCTAGACTTGAGTAGGACTTTGTCTTGGAGTTTTTTGCACTTTTTCACCCCAATGTTGAGCTGTGTATTGCACATAGCCTGGATCACCAGGACTACTAGGAGGTCTAACTTCTTCTTCGTCGTCGGATTTGTCTTTCGAGAGATAAGAAGGAGAAAGAACATCGTATTTGCCATATTGTCCTGAAAACAATTATTCTAAACACTAACAAAAAAGTAATAATTTATTTATTTGTACAAAATTTACACTTTTTTGGGTGTTAGAAGTTAGTAAAGTTAGCACAGTTTTACTTTATTTTTTGGTTAGTAAAGTTAGAGAGTTAGTAATGAGATCCAAATCCAGAAGCTTTCCTCCACCTTCTAGACGTAATCTGTACCCTTCCGAATCTTGCTCCAAACAGGAGAATGCTCTTCAGCTTGTCCCGGAATTTCCGTTTCAGCATCACTTTCTTCTCTTTTATCTTTTCCATAAATATCAAAAGTCTTCTGTTTCTCTTCTTTAATCTTCTTATACATACTATCCCTGTATCTTCCATTATGTTCCAATTTTAACCCATTACTCACATGCCCATTTTTTGGCGACTTTTCCAAACTCTGCGTTTGCACTTTTTCCATTTTTTCTGTTTCTGTGTCTTTTTCTATATTATAAACTTGAGGTTTACTAATTGTCTTTTGTGAAGTTGCAGAATCTTGTGTTACTTTTCTTGCTTTCGGTCCACCCATATCTAAGAGAAATAACGCTGCTGTGACTAATGATAAACTGCCAATAATAGCAGCATTGTCCACTAAATCTTCTGGAACTGAATCCAACGCAGCAAATTCTAAACTACCTAAAACGATGAAAAGCAACGTTCCAATTCCTAATAGAAGAAATTCGGTTATTCTACGATGAGTGGGTAATTCACCCGTTAAACGTCCGATGAATAGAGATAAAGTTATTATTAAATAACCACCATAGGTAGCGTTTGCAACAGCAGCACCTACACTACCCCATGTGACATTATTCAAAAGACTCCATTCGCGGGAGAGCTTTTGAAGGTAGAGAAAGAGGCGAGAAGCTTCGTCGTCTGTTATGCCTTTGAAAATTAGACATGCTACTGTTGACGCCTGGAATAAATATTACTCACAGATACAATACAATCAATCCAATTTTATTTTAATTTTTTATTATTCAATACATGCAAGTGGGGAATAACCATTATACACGACTGTAAACTGCATTAAATCTAAAATTTGATATGGCGTAAGCAGGATTTATTGGACTGATTTATTACTTTAGTCAGAATAAGTGTGTTTTCGATATTTTTAAGAAAAATTGAATAAAATAGATAGGAAAACGTCTAAAATGAAAAAAGTGAAAAACAATAGCACACCTGTGTATCTAAGTATTCTTTTACGAGTGCAAGTTAAAGTTGTATTTTCCGAGACCACATTAGAGACTCACCCTGTAGAAACTCAGAAGCACACAATTTAATTTGGAATTTCAAAAAAAGCCACTTATTTATGACCTTTACATGCAAAGATTGAAGAAAATGATATAATGCATTACGTATTTGAAGCAAAAAACTTATGTATTACACATGTGGATAATAACTATTATCTTATCCAAGAAAAAAGCACAAGTAGTTTAACACTCTTTGTCAATTAGAATTTTAATAAAAAAAAATATAACACACAAGTAGATTGGGATGGATATTTTTAATTAAAAAGTATTCAAAGCACTCAAGAATAAAGTATCAACTTACCACTTCTAACAATTTCAAAACAGTCCATTTATCAAAATTAACACCCATGGCAATAAAACAAATCACATCAACATCACTCTTCTATAATTTCTGGAAACAAAAACATTGAAACAAATTATTTTTATTCTTTTCTCGACGTAATACAATTTAAATTGAAGGTTACTTCAAGGGACAGAGAATAAGTTAGTTGTTTTGATGTCGTAAATTGCAGAAAATTAACATAATTACTAAAGTGTTAAAATTCAACTTTTTTATCCCTTCATCAACAAGGAAATGGTTTAAATGTGGTTTAAACAGAAAAATTAGAAATTTTGCAGCAAATTATTGACCTGATTTCAACATAATCGGAGTTGATAGTTTCGTTCTTTATAGAATGAAGAAGAAGTGATAATAACCGTAAAATTTTTAATCGGTCTAGATGGAATTTTTCGGTGGTGAAAAGATTGAAGAGATTTGTATGCTTGAATGATGGCGATGAATAAAAGAGAAAGAACGAAATTTTACGCGAAAGCAAAAGAGATTTCATATAGTTTCTAATTCAAGTAAAAAATTTTTGGATTTTATTATTTTAACACTTTTTTACTATTATCCACTTTTATTATTTTTCATAGTTGACACTTATAATATTATTCAAGCGTCAATTTTGCACAGCCTTCTTCAATTTCTTTTGTTTTTTTTTTATTAATTTATTCTCAACTCACTTGATATTTTATTTATTTGGAGCAAGTTTTTTTTGTTCTTCTTCCGTAAAACACTTAAACCAAAACACAAAAATATTATTTATGCATTCAACCAGCGCGCATATCTAATAGATAACTACTGACACCATAGTACTTGTAGCTCGATTTAAAATTCCCTCACCATTGCTCGTCTTTTACCAAATACTACCATATTCTAAAAGCTTACATATATTAAGCAACAACACCTTGTAGAAAAACAGAAACAATTATTTTCATTAACTGAAGAATACCCTTTCTTGTTCACTCCCTTTTTTATTTCAAGGTAAAAAAAGTTTCTTTAAAATTGTAAAATGAATCATTAATACACACCCAAACTACACCTTCAGATCATTTTTCAGACAGAAATTTTTACAGACGTACGTAATATTGCTTGAAAATTAAGAAATAAAACAACATGAAAAAATAATTTAATAACAAGTAATAACAACTATTACCTTCGATTTTTTTAATATTCAATGAAAAATTCAAATCAATCAAGTTTTATAAAAAAAACCGGACGCATGTTAAAACTCCCTCCAGTTTATGGAATGTCATTTAACCATAGCTTACTTTACTAATAATATTTTTTAACTTTTTTACGTACATAATGGTTCAAAGGTGTTTTATTTTTATACCAGTCTACGTAAAACGTGTTTAAAGAATTCATTCCGCGTATAGGTACTTAGATATTTTTTTCTAAATATAATTATCGGACAATTATATACATGGACTCTTAACCCTGACAAAGTGCAATAATGAATAAATAATTAATCATTTGTTTGATATTTTTTCCACCACTAAATTATCCTAATTGAATTTATAATTTTATAATTACAACCGAAACATAGATATGTACTTATTGTATTCAGTTAAAGGAAGCTATGAACAAATGTCAGATAATTTCCGCAACCTACTTTGATTAGTATAGCCGGTTTTGATTAAGTTTTACTTTTATTTGCGAATAAATTATAATTTGACAAAATAAGAATAAGAACGTGAGAATATTACATACAAGGATGTCATTTAACATGTCTTACGAAACAAAATTTCGTTGTTTACGTTAGTTATACATGACCTTAGTGTTATGAGAGTCTCATAAAATTCATTTAAATAATTTCTTTGTGATAGTATTGTTTTAAATGAAGAGAATTCTCAAGAAAAACGATCGATTCTTATTATTTAATTGAAATTTTGCTTGTTATTCTACCAGATAAAGAATCTATCAATCCCAGTCGACTGTGAATACCTAATTGACGTTTTCAAAACCACTGTGTATATTTGCAAGTTATAACTGACATACATTACAAAATACGTTCTTATCATTGTTTTATTAAGCTACAGGGGGTATTATCAGTGAAAAAATAACTGATAACGACCCCTTGATTCTTTTAGTTGACCTCTTAAGTCACATGTTGCGCAAGACCACTGCGTATATATCTGTGTTAACCTTGGCGGCGTCAATTGATTAAGTGATATTTGATACAAGTGCATAAAAATTAGATTTCATCCCTTAATTTTTTGAAAAAAAAAAAAGCAACATGTTTACGACTGGAAGTGGCGAAGTTATTGATTCCACCAACCCTTATTGTAATTACCGATCACCTTTAAGCACAAGATATGCCAGCAAAGAAATGCAATATAATTTTAGCGATCAGAAGAAGTTTTCCACATGGCGGAAATTATGGATCAATTTAGCAAAAGCAGAAAAGGTGAGTTTTAAGATGTAGTGAAAAATTGAGGTTAGGGCTAGAAACGAAGTGACGTTTATACATTTTTCTATAATTTCACCGTTTTGTAATTTTTTTTTAAATAAAAATAATGAGCATGACCGTCAGATTTTCATAATTTACTTGTTTTTTTTTTTTCAAAATTATTTACAATTTTATAAGAAAATGGCAAGTTTTGCAGTGTGTATTGTTGGTTGCATACATTCGACTATGTAAATATGTAATATACCTCGTGATTAAAAAATACTGTCTATCATTTCAGTTTTATTCATTTAAACAAAGACTTCAATCAGTTATTAGACTGATATAATTGTGTTGTTAATATCTATTTTGTATTTCAATTAATCGACATCAAAATGTATAGCTTTTTTGATATTTAAATATAAATCAAATCCATATAATATACAGTTAACATAACTTAAAATAGCTTGAATTAAAAGTAAACATTTAGCTAATTCTAATTCCGGTTTGAGTATTTTTTTGCTACACCAAATCGTAGTTGAAATCGTCGCTGAAATAAAATACAAAATCATTCCAATCGACGTGAAAGCTCGAATCAAAACATCAGGCATCGCTTGTGCAAACATAAAGTTTAAAATTATAACCGAAGTAATGATAATATAACTTCCAAAAACTACATTCGGAAAACATACAAAAGGTAGCGATTCTGTGGTTATATGCACACCTTTCGCATATAAACCCACACAAATAATCCCAGTTATCTAAAAATAAATAGCGATTTATTTCCAACATTGTTGACGGTTTAACTTACCAATTCGGCGATTTTTAAAGCAAATTCTTTCGAATAAAAATTATATTTTGGTAGTGATGTGGTTGAAATGTTCATATCCGAATCGACACTAAAAAAACGAAGTAAAGCTCGAGATTTTGTGGTTTGGTCTTGGGGAAGACTTTCGTCTGCCATTTCTTCGGTTTAATTCTGACTATTTTAAAAGTTTGTTTACGTTGAGTGTTTAAATGTAGTTAGATAAAAGCAAGACGATTGGCGAAAATAAAAAAAAAATAATTGGAGTCGTAGGCGGAGAACTATGGATTGTTTTCTTATAGAATTGTGTTTTCAGAAAAAATAGATTGCATTTCAACTTAGACAATTCAGACACCTCCTACAAATGTTAAAGTGAAAGAAGTAAATTCAATTCAATTTTTCAGTTTTTGCAGTTGTTTTTGAAGCTAGCTCCAAATTTCTTACTCAGAAAGTAAATAATTGACATTCGAAAAACGAAGCATCATCACATTCGGTTGATAAACAAAAAAGTTATTGCACAAAATGTAAAAGTAGAGGGGAAAAATTTATTAAAAAAAAATTGGTGTTATTCTCAAAATATTTTTCTATTATGTTAAGGCAAATATTCCAGTTAAAAAAAAAAAAATCACCTTCGAAACAATTAATAAAAATTATAATTCTTTATGTAGTTTCTTTGGTTTGTTGTTTCTATAAAAGTTTGCTTTTGTAATAATATGCAGAGTAATTAATCTTTTTTTTTTCAAGATATTCTTCTTCCCTTTCATTTTAATTCAGATAATTTTTTGTTGACATAAAAATGCATTTCATTGGTATCATTTTCCAAATGTTAAATTGTTTTTATTGAAAGTTAAGTCGAGATTGTAATATCTTGTATTGGACGAATGCAAACCGTTTTTTGTATTTTAAATAATACATTTTTTTGCAATACTACTTATTAAAATGCTCATTGTTATTGACAACGCGAATAAAATTGAAAAAAAAAAAAAGATTCTGCACAACCTTTGAAATTTTCGTTATTATTGTTGATAATTTTTATTCATACTAATAGTATATCAACATTTTGTAAATAATTCACCTAAGAAGTCGTTTTTAATGAAATTGGAAAAAATATTGAATGTTAAGCGTGAATAAAGACATTCTATTCACTCAAAAACATTATCATGAAAAAATTTGTCTTTATTCAATTATTCCATAAATAGCTATTATTGGTGTGTGAACCTCAAGAAACTATTGGCCGTAACTCAATACTACCTCCAAATTTTCAAAACTATATTTTTAATTGATTTTCTTAATTTATTATCTAGGAAAATAAATACTTTGCTAATCCGGAAAACTCTCCAATCCGAACGACCGATGACCAATATTTATCCGGACTATTATTAGAAAATGAATCTCTGATTTTTGCATTTTTGGGCAGTTTCATTTTGATGCTATTCTTTCTGTGTTTTTTTTTTATGTAGGTACATTATTGAGTTTATAACTTCTACCTAATGATTCAATTCCATCATCAAATAACTATTTTTATTTAAAAGTAAAAGCTACAGTTTCAAACTAAATAGCAGAAAACCTTACTACTATAATAACATTGTATAAGAAAAAATTAAACTGGTGGTAAGTATACATAAAAGTTAAGGACTATGACGATTATTGGCTGCTCCCGGTAAAAGTTGATTCATCTTTTGTACATCCGTGGACTTTAATATCCTTGTTTCACTTGTTTGAGCTTCATCACTTCCCATCGACTTTTTCGAGACTTGTGCCATTGCTGACGTTGTTCCTCCAACATGTGAAGACGATTGCTAAAATTCAAAAAGTATTAAATATTGAATAGTATTATGTTTATCATACGTCAATTATATGTGGTGTTGCGGTGCTAGAAAGAGAATAATGATTCTCGATTTCTCTTTCTCCGGAAGAATCTGATTCAACTTCTCCTTCTGAAATAGTACCAAGTCGTTCTGATAATTCCGGAGCTGAAAATTGTATCGAAGGTCTATAGCATTGAGGACATCGACAGTCGAAAGGATGTGTTCTTGTAGATGAATTTCTTTTATTTGGTTCTTGATTGAAAAAAATAGATAAATTTTTATTTGTGATAACTTATTTTACTCACCACACGGATTGCATGGGCATGTCCTATTTTTTATAAATAACATGCAATTAACTATCACAAATACAAACGAGTTAAATCAGTCAGTACCTATTGTATTCTTACCCTAGATTCGGTGGAGCACTTGTTGGTTTTTGTGCTTTAGGTACCATTCGTGTAGAAATTGCAACTGTTCTTGCGCTAGAGTCAATAGAAGCTCTTGATTGTGTATAATCTGGTGCGCAGGATGCTTGACATCCTGATCTTGGTGTTGAGTACTCTGCAGCGCAGGGTCCATGACATCCCATTCTCGATTTGTGTCTTGGAGATGAAGGTGGAGATCTTATTCCGTCATCTACGCTACCTCTCTCTGATGCGCTCATATTCGAGCCTCTTGATCTATGTGTTGATGATCTAACATGCTCCATATCTCTCTTTCTGCATCTTGGACTACATTCTCTTTGGAATGATATTTCTTCGGTGGACTTTTCAATATCACCAGCGCAAGGACAAACACGGTTTGATTTCTGTTTGTGCTTTGATTTCTGAGAACTACTATGTTGTGGTACTCTCATACCCTCTTCAGTATAAAGTTCACCATCTGGACCTTCATATAGCTGTGTTCCTGAAGGTGTTTTTATTTCAGTAAGAGGTGTACCGTCAGGTAAATATGTTCTATTTTTAGATTTTCGCAACAAACCAGAGAGACTCCTTGATTTTTTTACATCTTTTCGTACTTTCGGAACTATTAGATTTCCTTCTCCATTATATAACAGTCCGTTTAGTTCGTACAATACAGTACCGCACGGAGTTTCCATTTGTCTTAATGGAGTACCATTAGGTAGAATAGGTCTTCCATATAAATCTTTGTGAATGACAATTTTTTTCTGTTCTTTGCTTGGTAAATCGACATCAACTGGTGTACCATCGGTGTTATACATGGTATCATCAGGACCAACATAAACAGTTGTTCCATCGCCTAATTTCACTTGTTCCAAATTAGTACCATCGCATAAACAAGGACTTCCGTCAGTTTTCGTTTGGATTTTTGAAGAAGGTTTCCCAATTACAGTTTTTGATCGACTTGGACATGTTTCTGCACAGCCTGCTGAACTGGGTGAAACTGTTTTTTTCCGAGTAGCAGGACAAGTAGGACCTCCACATGCACGCCCAAAGGGCCCAATTACTGGAGTCGTATCAGTTAAACAAGGAAAATCAGGATAATTTTTCGATAGTGGATCCTTTGTTTTCTTTTTCTTAACTTGAGGTATTATTTCTTTATTACGTTTCTTTAGTTTCGCCAAAATAATCAAAGCGTCTATCAGAAAAATGATTGCTGTTAATGTATTCATAATAATTGCCACTATCATAATAGGTTGATCTGATGTATTAGTCGCCAAACTTCCAACACAAATAAAAAATACTATTGCTGCAGTGATGGCAAAAAACGTCCATGTATTCCAATATATCGGTGTCAAAATAGCATTTGAAATTAAATCGGCAATAGTAATAACTAGAAACGCTGCTGATGATACTGCTATCAAGACTTTAAAAGCAACATTCAATTTGGGATACTTAATTATCACCACTATAGCCAACGCAAGGCAGACAAGACATAATATCTGGAAATTATAACATTTTCCAAGTTTTTCTACATTTAGATTATACTTACAGCTTCCACGATCCGAACGGGATTCCAAAAGTACTTCACCGGCATGTATGAGTCGTAAGGATGCCGAAAAAAATGATGCATTTTATAAAAGCTGACAAGGTGACGTTGACATCACAATGAGTGCACTGGGATAGAAAGTTGTTGAAAAAAATTCAATATTTATTCACATAGAAAATACAGAAACTAACCTAACAACAATAACATAAATATTTGTTTCTAACTTTGGTACTATTATTGTCATGTTTTTCTCTCACTGAAATCTACTTATGTACATAAACTTTACATTTGGACGGAATATCGATAATTTATTCAAAATGTACACTTCTTCCATTGACCTATTACTAAAACTTCTAAACTAAAAGTCCTGTCTTCTTTTGTATGTAAAATACGCATCTAGAGCATGAACAACGGCATTGGCAAAAGCACAACTGATGGAGATAGTTATCATCGTTAGTTGATACACTCTTGGATGAAAAATGCCACTACTCAAATCAATCCTATCAATAGTTAGCAAAATTCCAGTCAAAGCAAACAACCAGACTCCATTCAAAGCGAATAGTACAATAGTGACAAAGGAAATGTTGTCTTTGATAATTTTAGCGATGATAAATATTGAATGGATGAGTATAAATCCAGTGTAAGTTGTATACATAACTCCTGTATGATTCAGATGATCTCCTCCCAAATGTACACTATTTGCCGGTTCATAGATAAATCCAATACAAGCCACACACAACAACTGTAAAAAGAAACAACTGTTAAATCGTCATTGCATGATTCTACTCCATACCTAAATTAAAAATCTTCTTCTCGACGAAAACTTACAACAGCTTCGATTGTAAAAAGAACAGAATTAAGAAAAGCAAAAATAACAGAAGTGATTAGAAGAAAGTGTTGATGAGGAGTTGGAAGCGATCCGTAATGTTTAGCAACAGCTGTTTTATCTACAAGAAGTAAGACAGCAGTGATAAGAAATAACGCAGCTCCACAGATTGAAAAAAGCGAATAAGTTCGGTAAGGAATGGTAACTTGGAGGTATTTGTTAAGAAGAAGAGTAAGATTGATGAGGATATATCCAGTATAAGCTGTGTACATAACACCAACATGATGCAAATCGCTGTTTCCAATGCCCAAAGTGTTGACAGCAAAATACCCGGTGGATATACAAAACACACAAAAAATCTACAAGATTTGTAAAAATCAATTCAATGAACACATACCAATTCTAAAACTTTAATCCCTAATTGCCAATGCTTCTGTAATTTTTGTTTAAGATTTTTTGGTTGTTCTTTTGGTTCATCTTTGTTGTTTTCCACTTCAGCCGACATCGCACGATGCGTTTTCAACAACAGACTTTGACTGAATAATACGGATGACTAAGAATAATAGTTTAATTGGAAGTAATTGCTCACACCTACGCTTCATATTTTATTAAGACAAGCATACAAAGTGTTTTATGATCACTGTTTTATAGTTCCAATCAAGTCGAAAATCATCACGACTCCACTTGCGATCATTAAACCACCGATGACTATAGACACCCAATTACCATCATATCCAATAGCAACGACGAATGTAATAATGCCAGCGATAATATTGAGTCCGATACCACCGATTAAAAAAAGAATTTCGTACATACGATCAGAATCATCAACGATATAGATAATGAGGAGAACACCCATAATGACGAGATAAGAACCAGTTGCCGCAACCATAGTATTGTAGTAGAGACCCATTTTGGAGTATCCGCCAACGTCGGCAAATTTCATCGTTGCAACCGACCATAATATGATGGAAATTAAACAAAGAAGCTGCAAAAAGTGGAAAAAATGATAAGGAACTGCTAATGAAAAGGACTTACAGCAACTACAGCTTTAAAAAGAAACTTTTTGTCGCTTACTAATGTGTTAATGTCTTTCATTGTGTCTGACAGATGATTTTTATTTCCAATTCTGTCATTTTATTTTTTATGACTGATTGAAATAAACTGGAACTGCTCAACTTAAAGTTTTATTTTTTTAATTGTAACAGTAAATCCGCAATCATGAGAACAGCTCCGACGATGAGAATAATAGAAAGCACAAATCCACCGAAATTTGCATTATAGCTTATATCATAAATCAGTTCTAGCACACCAGCTATAAAAGATAGAATAGCACAAACTGTGAGATACATTGTTTCGAAAATTTTTTTTGGTTCACTAATAAGGTATATGATTATGAAGACAAGCAAAACTATAACGCAAGAAGTTGTTACAATTATTAAAAATTCATAGTATGCATTTCTGTAGTCGCCGTATGTAGTCCCATAATGGAAGGTTCCATAGTAAGTTTCTACTACAACGTAATCATTGTAATGATAGCGGATTACTTCGCCAGCCCACATGGCTATAGCCACAACGTACATAATCTAAAGGAAAACAAGAATAGAAACAATATTTTAGAATTAACTGTACTTGCCAGTAAGATTAGTTTTAATATAAAATGTATATTTTTGATTAGAGAGTTGATATCTGCCATTTTGGTGGGTTTTGAAATAAGTGGTGCGGATTTGACGGATTGATGAGGTGTGAAAGAATACAACTTGATCAAAAGTGAGAGATTGAAATCAAAAAGAGAGATTGAAGGAAATATTATTTCATTTTTTTATTGAGCTTTTTTTAATTGTTTATTTCACTTTTCCTGGTTTAGCTCTATGACGAGGATTAAAGAATATCGTCACACTTTGTGGTTCAAGAGAAGTAGAAGTCGTCCAAGAGCATATGGTTTGTTGTCGACCTACGGAAATGCTTTTCTCTCAGGATAGTTAAACCACTCGATTTCCTTTTACCGTATCCTTTAGGCCTGTAGGTGAGCAATGCAGTGTCTCAGTTTCAGTGCTCAGGTTCCTTTGTGTCGTCAGCTGGATTGTGGGTGCATCCAGTTGGTTGTAAATCTCTACTGCCCTTTAGTGTTTTTAAATAATTACTTCTTTTTCTGCTTTCAACATTTTTGCTTTTTAACCTCACTTGTTTACATTATTTCTGTCATCTGTTTTCTCTTCATATGAGCCCCTACCACGTCGAGGTGATGTGCAAATAATTCCTATTAGCCTATTTGTACAAATTTTAGTTTAGACAAGAACAGCGAGTCTATACAGAGTGTCCCACGAACTAGTGCTAATATTTTTTTACTCAAAAACGATGCGTTTTGAGAAAAAATAATACGAGATAAAAAAGTTTCTAAATTGAATAAGCTTTCAGAACATTATAATGACAACGTTAAACTAATTTGTGCTAAAAAGTTATCAGAAAATTAATTTCAATGGAGCCCTATAACTCTCTCTTAAGATGATCTACAGTACCACAAATCATGCTGCTGTATGATAGACTTAAGTAACGTAGGAACGTCGAATTTCATAAAAATTGGTCAAGTACTTTTGATGATAAATGAATAAATGTTTATTTTGGGGGCTATATTTAAGAGAATATAAAGAGGTTTTTTGGAAAAATAAAAAATACGTGTCGATTAATTTTTAGTTCTGAATCTATGGTTAAAATATTTACACTTGTTCGTGGGACATCCTGTACAAGGGAAGACTATCTTTCTCGCATCCTCTTTGGTTCTCTTCAATTTCTCTTCAATTTTTCGACTGCATTTTACCATCGTCGCACCCTTATCGTTAATCATTGCAATTTTTATCGCCCTACCGGAAATGATTATTATTTACCCTTGAATTTCGAAACTCTACAGAAATACCGCAGATTCTTTATGAGTGCTGTTTGATAGAGAACAAAAACTCAGGTGAGTTCTTGAACGTCTTTGATTTCTTCTATCGTTATTCTTTTTTGAACGTATTAGTAATTTCGCTAGGCCTTTTATTTTCAACTATCCGCTCTACGTCGATTCCTGTATTCACCTTCACCCTCCAAGGTCACGAAAAACTAGTGTGACTCTTTCTTCCCTTTGTAGGCAACGCAGCGCCCAATTGATTTTTCTATTTAATTTGCTATTATAATTTTAATTTTTTATTAAATTCAGATTAATTAGTTTACTTAATTTTTTACATTTTTACTAAAGTATTTTTTTTAAGGTAGCTATTAAACGTTCGCTGTAACTCTTATTTTACTGTTAAATTTTTATAAATATTCGATTTAATAATATTTTATTTGGTAGCGACCTCATTAAATTTTTGGAATTTTTTTTAAATTAGCTAATTTTGTTTCATTTTGTTGACAAATCTACTTTTAATTCTAAATATAACTATTTAATTTATTTTCAGATTTAATAATTATTTTCATGCCCACTCTCCTTTTCGAATTTAAGCTTCCAAATTTCATTTTTCACAAATCCGTGATGCCCTAAACTCTTCTCTCGAGATAGATTACAATAGTGAGGTATAGGAATTTTATTTAATAACTTTTTCAAGTATTTAACATTTTTTGAATAAAAAAAATTATTAAAGGCATCAGTGCTATTTGAACTTAAATTCTTTATTGGTAATTTTGCGTATTATTATTTTTTTATGATGATTTACATTCGAATTCTACAGATTGCGTTCTATTATCAGAATAATAATTTGTTTTAAGAATGATAAAAACAACGACAAGAAAGTAATATGGATTGAGATTTAAACTTAATATTCTTGAAATTTTGATTTTGTACTGTGATAGTAGGTTCGAATCCCGATTAAGTCAAACTTTTTTTTAGCTGCGTTTGTTTTAAAAAAGAGTTAATTATTTCAAGTTCTTGTACTTCCAGTAAAAATGAGCAAATTTATTTGTCATTCCTAATTTTCTAATAATTTGAATTAATGAAAAAAAAACATATTGGTAGCGCCACTCGGCTTTGCCCTTGGAAATTTTGGGTCTTAATTTTTTGTATTCTTAATAATAGTACTGATGGGCGTGTGTTCTTTGACAGATTATTTCTTTTTTTTTTTTAAATTAAATAAACTAGTTTCAAAATTAAATTTATATTGTTCACCATTTTTTTTATTGATTCTCTTGTACTCTAAAGAATTGATCAGTTGTGTGAAAATTGAAAAAAAAGGACACAGACTGACTGTTTGCTATTAACAATTGTAATGTTTGGAAAATAAATAGGGAATTCGATAGTCATTGATTTGAATAAGTTCATCCTTTTATGATATTCCAACCAATTTAAATTTAAAACACTTTTTTTATTATTTTACTCGACCTTAAATGTTATTGGATTGATGATTTCTTAAGAGAAGGGGTAATACAGCGATTGGACAAGCGACTATAACCAATCGTCTTTTGAATAATGCGCAAGAATTGGAAATTAAAAAAATGTGTGAAAATAAAATTTTTATAATCGAATAATGGGGAAATGCCTATTCAACTTTTTCCGACAAAAATACCATTTGGTTTTTGATGTGCGTTTTATTTTAAAAAATAATAAATACAGAATATTTATCACTAAAATTGATTACCTCTTATTGAGATTTATTTTATGTGTTGAAAAGACTTTTAATAATTACATTATTAATAAAAAAATTAAAGGCATATGTTAATAATTATAAATAATGTTTGCAAATGAAATGGGGCATTCGCTACTAAGTAATAAAATTACGACACACGTCATATTCTTACTTGTTACATTAGGAACATTTTTAAATTAAATACAATTGTCATAAATGTGATTTTTCTCTTTATTGGCACACTCTCTGAAATGCAACAAAACCAATAAAAATTATAATAAATATATATTGAACCAATAAAAAATCATCTAATTACTATAATAACTATAATCTGATAATACATAATTTGTCACAAATATTCAAATTTTTGTACATTAAACCTAAACATTATAAGTACAATTTAATCCTGAGAATGAAACCAAAATGTTTAAAATGAACAGGCATGTCAGAACCTTGTGTTTTTTTTCTGATAATTCCAACTTTATAATTTTCCTCTAATGAGAAATAGAACTGATAAGACTGTATCAACTAGATAAGCCGCCCCAGTTAGCACACACAAAGAACCGAGAGCAAGCCCAACCTGAAAAAAATTATTATCCAAACTTGTAAATATTTAATTAGTTATAACTACCTCTCGTTCAGGCGCTGTTGTTTGGTATTTATGTTCATTTAAATACCCACTCCAATAATGCAAAGCTGTAGCTCCAATTGCAATCCATAGAAAGACACCAATTATATTCATAAGAATGTCGGTAAAGGTACTAAAATTTTGAAAATTAATAATGTTGATAAATAAAATCAAAAACTAACTATTTATGGTCTGCCGTTGAAAAGCAAATACTTATGATCGAAACGCATGTATAAATAAAGTATCCAACAAAAATTCCAGAAGCTACAATTTCTGCATCTGGATTTTTTTCTTCATTCAAATTCCATGTCCCTCCGACTCCTAAGAACGATCCAGCATATCCAGTTCGGTACAAAATTAAAATAATCAAATTCAACACCTAAAAGTAGAACAATGACATTTGTTTAAAGATGTAGCAAGATCGAAAAATATTTACTTTAAGTAAGGTTGAAATTAATTGTTTAATTTAAAGGTTTTATGAATGAAGAAATTACTACGGAGTCAATTGAAGTCAATTAGTCTTAATGTTTCATCTAGGGCGAGGCTTGTTATCTTTTGATTAATCAAACAAAGAAAAATACTTTCAGAGGTGAATTTTCATTATGATTTTTATATCTTTATAATAGAATAAAGGTAGATTATGCCACGTTGCAAAAAAAATCAATTATAAAAAATTACAAAACTTTAATACTTACCAATTTTAAAATTTTGAGTATCAAAGTCGCAACTGTTTCTATACTCGTCATTTTTTATCAGATTTTTTAATTTTTTCACTTGTTTCTAGTCACTACTAAACTTTTAGATGTTCGTTTGTTATCCTCTTGCTACAAAATGAAGCTCTAATAATCTCACTGATAAGATATAAAAATATGTTTATAGGTGTTTGCTCTAACATTTCAAAATCGAGATGATTCATTCAATTATACATTTTTTTGTATTCAGGAATTAGGATTGGACATCACCGATGCTCAAATAACCGAAATGCAGAAAAATATTTCAAACATCAATTTTCAAGAAGCTGCTGATGAGGAAAAATTAACAAGACATGATGTCATGGCTCATGTTCATGTTTTTGCAAAACAGTGTCCAACTGCTGCTCCTATTATCCATCTAGGAGCTACTTCTTGTTTTGTTGGGGATAACACCGATTTGATTGTTATAAAAGACGGTTTGGATTTGCTTCTGCCAAGAATTGCTACAGTTATAAGAAATTTGGCCAATTTTGCTGAAAAGTATAAGTAAGTTGCGGTGTTATTATCGAAGTAATTAGTCATAAGTCATAAAACGTGACAGAATTTTTTGTTAATCATTGATTAAATATGTGATTGGCTCATCGCCTATCAATTTTATAGCTTTTCATTAGAAAAATTTCAAGGTCTTTCGGGAAAATTGTGAAAGGTTCATCATCTCTTTGACAGTTATTCCAAAAAGTACAAAGTCTCATAAACGACAATTTGTATCGTTTTTTAAAGGTCTATTCGTATTTATAATCAATTGCGTTATACTTTTATTATTTTTACCTGCGTGATGAGAACGATTAGATAAGGACATAGTAATATTTCTGTTTATTATATGATAAACGATTTTGATACTGAGAAAATTCTAAGAGATAAAATCATTATTATTCCCAGTTGCGATAATTTATCATTTTTTGTTTGGGAAATTGTGTTGCTTCATGACCAAAAATAGGCGGATTTCAGTGCTTTAGCTATTAACAACAGATGTCACTCCTTGATTATTATTTTTCTTTTTTTGTAAATAGTGTTGATTAAAAAAACGGATTTGAGTTTGTCTAGATCAAATTTGTTGTAAACATTGTTTTTTTTATTTTCTAGATCTTTGCCAACATTGGGCTTTACTCATTTACAACCTGCCCAACTGACAACAGTCGGCAAACGCGCTACTCTCTGGCTCTTTGATTTTCTCCTCGACGAGCGCGCTTTGCGTCGTGCTCGTGACGATTTGCGTTTTCGCGGTGCCAAAGGTACTACAGGAACTCAAGCGTCATTCTTACAACTTTTCAATGGAGATTCAACAAAAGTTAGAAAATTGGATAAACGCGTTGCTGAACTTTGCGGTTTCGATAAAACCTATCCAGTGACTGGTCAAACATACTCTCGTAAAGTTGACATAGAAATTGTTGGAGTTTTATCTTCTTTGGGATCTACAGTCCATAAAATGTGTAGCGATTTGAGACTATTAGCTAATATGAAAGAAATTGAAGAACCTTTTGAGAAAACACAAATTGGGAGTAGCGCTATGCCTTATAAACGCAATCCAATGCGATCTGAAAGATGTTGCGCATTAGCACGGCATCTAATGGCGTTGTATGCTAATGCAACAAATACACATTCAGTCCAGTGGTTGGAAAGGACACTTGATGATTCAGCTAATAAAAGATTAACATTAAGTGAGGCATTTTTAAGCGCTGATGCTGTTTTAATGGTTGTGGAAAATATAACGGAAGGATTAGTTGTTTATCCCAAAGTGATAGAAAGAAGAATCAATCAAGAATTGCCTTTTATGTCCGCTGAAAATATTATTATGGCAATGGTGAAAAAAGGTGGTGATAGACAAGTTTGTCATGAACGCATTAGAGTACTCTCACAAGAAGCAGGCGCTCAGGTTAAAGAGCATGGCAAGGATAATGATTTTCTGGATCGAGTTCGTGTTGATCCATACTTCAAACCGATCCTTAATGATTTGAATGAAATTCTCAATCCTTCGTCTTATATCGGCCGAGCAACTGAACAAGTGACTGAATTTTTAGAAGAAGAAGTCAAGCCAGTGCTTGAACAGTACAAAGATTCATTAAAACAAGTCAAATCTGTTACTTTGAACATTTAATAAAAATCAAAATTTTATTGAATTTTTATTTTTTTACCTTTTTATAAAAAACCAAAGCCGTAAATGAATTGATGCAATAAATAAAAACAATGGTATAATGAAAGCTAATAACTTAAATCTAATCACTTGGTAGAAGAGTGTTTTCTAAACAGGTAGGACCTTGGCTGGGCCAATTACAAGCTCCTAAATTATTATCAAAGGTAAGATGAACTGGGCAGTTGAAAACATGAAGAGTGAATCTGTTTTTGGTACAATCCCATCTACACGAATAGAATTTGTTACATTGAGTCGGGTGTCGGAAGAGACCAGCTCTTTGACAATCGATTGTACCCTGAAGGGTTTCGTCACGACTTCTCCAACCACCAGGACCATAACGATCAAAGTTACGGCTTGGTTGGTTTGTTTTCTCTAAAGATTCCGTTGGTTGGACACGGATACGTTTTTGAACTACTGGAATTGGTGATGGTGCTAAAGTCGTACTCTTAATGTACACCTCTGGAGTTGGAGTAACTTCTACAATTTTTTGAGGTTCATAATCATAATTCTCAACTAAACGTCCTTCGTTTTCTACTACATAACCATCATCATCGTTATCATTTTCATCATCTTCGACAATGATTCGTATAGGTTTCTTTCTTAGTCTGACAGTGTTTGAAACGCATGTACATTGAGCTCCTAGTTTTGCTGGCAGAAGAGGATGGAAGTCATTTGTTTTAATAATTGTTTTAGGTCTTGATACTTTTACGATTTTTATAGGTCTTCGACTTGCTACTTTAGTCACAGGCAAGTAAGTACTAACTGGGGTTGTTACTTTTACGGGAAGATACTCTCTACTTGGTACTGCTACTGGAGTTGGTTGAGTCACTTCATTTGGTGCCACGTAATTCTCTACCACTCTACCCAAGTTGGATTTTTCTGTTACGACAGGACTGGAGGTATACCTTATAGCAGGCTTAACAGTACTAACTGGAAGCGGACTTGGCCGTACTTCAGAACCCAAAGAACTGAAGGAGTATTTAGCGAATGGTTTACTGGTACTAACTTCAATCGGTACTACTGATGCTACGGTAGAAACAGAAGGTTGAATTTCACTCAATTTTGAATCGACTGAACTAAAGGAGTATTGAACAATTGGTTTGCTGGTACTGACTGTAACGGGTACTACCGCAGGTGTAACTTTTTGTACTATAGGAAGTGAAGTAGTGTAAGTTACAGGTCTAACTGTCGAAGTAAGTCTGCTGTCGTAATACCTAAATGGTTGTTTTGCAGCTACAATGGCTTGAATAGTAGAAGTTAGTGTTGGTTTTGGAGTTGACTGGACATAAGTGTTAATAATAGGAGCTGTGTTTATTTGATAGTTTTCAACCACTTTTGCTTTTTTTTCAAAAGCTACAGAAGGTTTCTCGTAGACATACCCAGAATCGACACTGTATTGCTGTCTCGATTCATACCTCGGAGTAGTTGAAACAACTTTTTGATAATTGACAACAGGTACTGCATTTTGATAGCTTTCGATTACTTGTGGTTTTTGCTGCAAAACTACAGAGGGTTTCTCGTAGACGTACCCAGAATCAACACTGTATTGTTGTTTCAATTCGTACCTTGGAGTGGAAGAAACAGACTTCTGATAATTAACAACAGGTACTGTCTTTTGATAAATCTCAACTATTTGTGGTTTCTCTTCAAAAGCAACACTTGGTTTCTGATATACATATCCAGAATCAACACTATATTGTTGTTTTACTTCATACTTTGGAGTGCTGGAAACAACAGTTTGGTAATTAACAACTGGTAATGTTTTTTGATAAGTTTCAACGATTTGTGGTGTTTCTTTAAATGCTACAGAAGGTTTCTGATATACATATCCAGAATCAATACTATATTGTTGTTTTACTTCGTATTTTGGAGTACTGGAGACAACATTTTGATAATTATTTACCGGTACTATTGGTTTTTGTTCAACAGTTACAGTTGGCTTTTCGTAAACGTATTCCTGAGCTGCGTCGTATTTCGGTGTCGATGAAACAAATTGCTGCTTGTACTGATAACTTTGACCTCCAGTTACATATGCTTTCTTTGCAATAAAAGGTACTTCTTTTACAGGTTCAGCATTTTCGTAAGTTATCAGTGGTTTCGGTTGTTCTGGCTTGGGATATCCATATCCTGGATGTGTAAAACTATAACTTGAAACAACAGCAGGTTGAGGCTTAGTTTTAGTTACATAAGTGACAGGTTTAACATTTTGAGAGTAAGAATAAGTGTTGACTATTGATGGCTGATTTTGAAGGAAAATTGCAGTTTTTGGAGTTGAAGACACAACAACTGATTGTCTTGGAGCTTCTTCAAAAGCAACTGCAGGTTTAGGATAAGCATAGTCTTGTATTGCTGATTGAAGGACGTTCTTATAAGTGTAGGTACTAACGGGTACTGGATAGTTGTACCTTACAGGCTGTAAAGGTTTTTGTTCATAAGCTACCGCTGGTACTCCATACTTGTAACCTAAATTATTGCTCGATATACTGAAAGAAGAAACTACAGCAGGTTGCACGCTTTCTTGTATTATCGGTTTAACAGTTGATGATGGTACATTATAAGCGACGTATTGTGGTTGTACTTCTTTTTGTACAGTACTATAAGACACCGCTTGCTTAACTGACGCCGGAGTTGAAGAAACATAAACTTGAGGAGCTTGTTGAACTATTGGAACAACTTGGGGTTGAAGAGTTTCCTGTTTTTGGAAGCTAGTAACTGATACAGCTTCTTGTTTTAAAATTGGGACTTGTGTTGATGATACGTAAAATTGTGGTTTAACTGTCGACTGTGTGTTGTAAGAAGTAACTTGTTGAATTGGCGTAATTGTTGAAGATGGTACGTTATAAGAAGTTACCTTCACTTGAGGTCGTACTTCTTCAAACGCTACTGCTGGTTTTGGATATGAATAACCTTTGTTTTTAGGAACTATATCAACATTTTGATAACTAACAGACTGTGCTTTTTCATCGAATTTAATAGCTGGTTTGGGATAATCATAACCAGCGGAAACTTCCTGAATTGCTACAGCTGGTTGGATGTTAACTTTTTCAACAGCGATTGGAGTTTGTGTAGTTGATACAACAACTGGTTTTTGATAAGTTACAACAGCCGGTTTGATGGGTTGATGATATGTTACAGCTGGCTGTAGAAAACTAACTTTTTCGACTAATGGTAGTTGCGTAGTTGATACTACAACATGTTTTTGATGAGCTTCGACAGCTGGCTGAAGAAGATTAACTTTTTCAACATATGGTACTTGTGTAACTATAGGTTTTTGATAAGTGGTTATCACTGGTTGAATGGGTTTTTGATAAGTTGTCACTTCAGGTTGTACTTGTTGAATACTGAATTTCTCAACAACTGGGACTTGTGTTGAAATAATTGGCTTTTGATATGTTGTAACCACTGGTTGGATTTTCTGATAAGTAGTAATAGCTGGTTGCACTTCGACTAGAGGTTTTTGAGTTGTTGAAACAACATTAACTAGATTTTTCTGCACAAAATTTGTTTTAATCGGTTCTTCGATAAAACTAACACTTGGTTTATCATAATGGTACCCATCTTTCTGAATGATAGTTGATGGAGTCGAAGACACAACATTAACAAAACTATTGGAAGCATTAACAAAACCATTATTTTGTACTTTCAATTGTAGCTCTGGAACATTTGCTACTACACCTCCTTTATAAGTTTGGAAGTCAGTACTAAAACTAACAGAGGGTACTGGAACTGAAGTCACGGCTGGTACAACCAAAGGAGTTTGAGTAACATGCGTTATTGAACTTCCTTGTTCATAATTGATGTCTAAACCATCTCTGGGTATTCCTACAGCTGAGTAACCGCCACCAACAATATTGGTACTACCTTTTATACCAACTCCTAAAGTAGATCCAGAAAGTTTCCCACCACTAGTTTGTTGGTAATAGTTTTCACCCAAGCCATCAACAAGTTGTGCATTAGCAGATCCAGAAAGTACTCCGCCAATATTTTGTTGGTAATAGTTTTCAGCTAAGCCATTGACCAGATGCGCATTAGCAGTACCAAGTTTTGATTGAGTACCTTCGAAGGTACCTTCGACGCCATTTCTTAACAACCCAGCTGTGTGAAGAGACTGGAGTGATCCTGAAGATATGCCTTGACTCTGTAGACCTTGAGTGTATAAACCTTGAGTTTGTACACTACTGTAGATTTTGGCTTCTGGTTGCTGCAAAGGCCCATGAAGACCTCCAAGAGCTGTAACTCCTAAAGTACCTAACCCATCGTACTGATCCAAAGTAACAGCACCTCCGTAAGCAACTTCGGATGCTACAGCATAGCCACTGGCACATTTTGGTACTAACCAAGGCCATTCACACAAATATTTCGATTCATCATAAACTAAACCAAATGGACATCTGAATTCATAAGCAGATAATGGTGATTTTCCGTGGTCTAAACAAGCGAAAAACCATCGGCAGTTCTCAGGATCAGCGTAATAACCTAAAATTTATAAATTTATAAATAAAATCTCTTAATGAAGATTTCTATACATACCTGGTTCATTTGGACATATGAATCTTTCCCGCGGAACTGGTGCAATTTCACTACTTCCAGCACAAGGTGAAGCATGAGGAAGACTTCCGGGCCAGACACAGACTTCCACTCGACTGTCAAAAGCCAACCCAGCAGGACAATCAAATTCAAACACGCTGAATTCGTCGGAAAGTTGATCGAATTTCACGCAACGGTAAAATCGTCCACAAGAACGAGGATGGACGAAGTAACCTTGTCTTGAACATTCAAACTCAGTTCTAGTATCCTAAAAGTTAAAAATCTTGAAGTACTTAAAAAAAAATAGCTGCGATGGCCGGGAATCGAACCCGGATCAACTGCTTGGAAGGCAACTATGCTGACCATTACACCACCATCGCACTTACCTTACGAATCACATGTATGTTTCCTTCAACATCAATCACTCTAGAAATTCTATATGGTGAGACTTGAATATTATCCAACGGCCTAACTGGTGTTTCTAGAATTTCTCTTTCTAAAGAATGTAAAACAGCTCCTCGTGGAGCACGTGCTTGTCGTGAGAGTCCATTAAAAGCAGCCTCCAAAATCGAGCTTTTGCATTTATTTCCACCATCTTGTGAAAGATCCTTAAGGGCCATACCAGCAAGTCCTCGCACTCTTGCATATTTTGCTTTGACATCAATACTAGTAGGGTCGTCGAACGCAATCCACTGGTCCTTACTAAAAAACAAATCATGACCTTTCATGGTACAATACCCACCACGGGCAATTTCAAATAGTAGAGCAATTACGAAAGTCTCACCATGACACACCTGAATGGTGTGGCACCTTTCATCAAGATTAAGAATTTCTTAATGCAATGTGTTAACAAGTTCAGAGTGCAACAAACCTAAAGATATAAGGTCCGGTTTGATCCTGATCTCTTTCCAAAGTCCAATTATTTCCATTTTTCATTAAACTACAAAGTTCATCACGAGTGATAGATTGCACTTCAAGAGCCGGACTTCCAGGCGCTGTGTGCTTCTCATTTTGCAATTTAAACTTATAAGCTTGTACTGAAGAAGTGATGATTAATTTTGATAATGGAGCTCCTAAACCGCTGACTAAGTCAACGACGGAATCCTAAAAGAGGTAATCCGGATCTTAGTTATCCATTCCTTTTAAGGATAATTACGTAAATGCGAGATATTGTTAAAAGAAGGATAAAAGTGGGTGGTTGTGGTTTTAATAGGCGACCTTCGCCATGATGATGGCTGCGGAATAAATTACTTCAGGATAAAGCGAGTTTCAAATTTCACATCGTTTCAACAGGAGAAAATTCATTGCCGGACTAATTTAATAATTTTTCAACTGTGATTTTACTTTTTCGATATAATGCTAACACAATAGCCGTGTTTAAACTCCATATGCTTTTTTTGTAGTACAGTTTGGTTATAGACGCTAAACCTTGACTGATTTTAAAGATTTTCTTAAGAATTTTAGGAAGAAAAAAATTAAGAGCTTGACTATAATGCAAAAGAATAATTGAAAGGACTTCCCACATTTTTCCTTCGTATTTAATTAGCATTGAATTAAAGTTGATGGCTTCATCAGAATGATGCAGAAATTACAAATTAAGGTGGGTGCAAATTTTTTAACATTCTTCATTGTTCATTTTTTTTATACAGAAAAACAACAAATTCAATGAAATTAACAGTTTCAGGATTTGAATTGATTTTTTGCTACTGCAACATTTAATTATTCAATTTAAAATTCAAATTACAATTACAATAAAAAATGCAGTCTGATTAGCATACTAAATTGTTTATTTATTTTAGCTCCAACCTTGATCTATTTAAGAAAAGTTCAATATTTTATGAAAAAAAAAGAGAATAAATTTGGATTTATGGAAATGCAATTTCCACATTAAAAGTGAAGGTAAATTTACAAACTAAATCTAATACTTGTCTTATCTTTTATCATCCTTCGACAAAGCTATTTTCTGCTTCAGTTACTTTTCATAATACTACGATTGTATTCTTTTATCAAAAATCTATCAGCAGTTGCATTTTAATAGTAAAAGTTTGATGACACTTTCGCTTTTTTCCCAACCCGGAAGGAATTTGCTCCAATTTGAAACTGATTAATCATTTCTTCAATTAAAAAAATTTGCACTTTCTCCAACCTTGAAATTCAAATTATGTGTATTTATCTTACCGTATTTTGCATATCCCAAAGGCCTGATAGACGACTTGGATGGAAAGTAACATTTTGTGAAGCGCCAAGAAATGCTGTTTGGAGAATAAATAAATCAACATTTTTACTTAATGCTTTAAAATCATAAAATTTTGCTAAAGTTTCCACTTTTGCAGGAACGGAAAGAGCGATTTGTAAATCAGTGCCAAATTTATTGCTAATGGTTGAGATGAAATCGGAAATGTCTGATTTTGAAGAGAGTTTTTTCAAGTTGAGGTCAAGGCCATCGATTTTGGCAGTTTTTAGCGTGTTCACTAAACCCTGGAAAAAAATAGAAAACATAAATAAGTAAGTACAAAAATTGGTATTAGAGAAAAACATAGCATTATGTTTTTCATTAGACACTTGCGTTTTATAATGCGTCAAGTAAGTTTGAAAAATATTTTTCACTCGTGTTTCAATTACATATTACACATTCTGTGAATTACACATACTCTGAATTTTTTTTTTTATTTATAGATATAGAAAATTATGTCACTTTTGTCTTATATTTTTTAACAGAACTCTGACTAACTATCAAATTTTAAATGATTGTTTTTTATAAACCACATGTATTTTATAACAATTTTTTTTTCTAGAAAAACATTGTTTTTTATTCACATCTCAATTACTTATGAGATATCAGATTTGTGTTTGTATAAAATATGTCTAATGTCATTCATTCATTAAGCATAATACATATAAGACACGAGTGTTTTATAACAAAACAGATGAAACTTTGTATATTAAGGTGTGAGTACTGAGAAAATTAGGCCAGTTTATAGAAGCGTCATTAATTCAATTCGCAATTAAATGCGTAATTAACTGATCACGTGACCAAATCGAAGCAATTTGGTTGGTCCATTGTAAATTTTTTACAATAGATTAAATTGTAACAGAATTTTCTATAAACCGGCCATTAATCTATTATCTGTATTATTTTTATTTTTTTTAATAATGACACCTACAGTATCGAATAGAATTGCGCTTGTGGGCATTAATAGGCTTTATTTCCCACTCACTCAAAACAACTTTTACTATTTCCAATTTCGTATTTTTTTTTTTTCAAATTTTGCAAAATCATTTAGTTTTTTTCAGAACAATTCATATCAATTATAATAAACGTTATTTAGCGAAAAGCTCCTGCACCAATTCTACTGCACTTTCATTAAAATTTAATCCAAGATCACTTTTACTTTTAATAAGTCTAAAAGTACGAAAAGTAATTAAAGTCAAAGACAACCAACACTCACTTCTATAAGCAATTCATCATTCTTACATGGGAAGAATAGTGATTATACTTTCATTAAATTCAGCCTTGACAAAGACCTTTTTTTTGTTTCATCTCAAAAAAAAAAATTAACACAAGATGAATCAGTTTTATAATCAATCATCAAACCACGAGCCGAAAATTATACACAGAAATGCCACTTGAAACTAACGACTAGATCAAGGCAAATGTTATAAATTTTGACTCAAATTCAAGGTTGTTAATTTTATTAAATTAATTTAATTTGTAAAAATTACCTGATTGAACTCATTAACGCTGATTAGAATTTTCACTCCTTTGAGTCTCTCTCTTATTGTGTCGATAGATTTAACATCAGCATCGGCCGGAAGCACAACATGTGTACATTTACACGAATCAATATTAGATAACTTGCTATAATAACAAATTAATTTTGATGAGGTCTTCTTTGTCGGACAATCGCCAAAGACGATACCGACAATTGTCAGTAATATTATGGCACTTATATTCATTGTTTATTTTAGAGTTCGCGCGATTTTTATGCACATGTGTTCGTCGCTTGATCTACTGTTGAAATCAACACACGCGCGAATGAAACTGAAAGTGATTTGAGCGAGAAAAAATAAAGGTGGCGAGCTGGGACGATTGATGGTGATTGAGGGACGATGTGGCGGAGGAAGTAGGGGAGAAGGATAAGAGTTCCTCAAAGGTAGCAAGTAAAAAATATTGCAAATGCTTGCTGTCTTTAATTCCTTTTTTTTCAAATATCATACCCATATTCATATGCAAAATATTATTATCAGCATTCTATTTTTGGTTGACACTTCTTTTTAACATTTTTGCAATATGCAATTCGGTCTCTGTTGCAGTTTACTCCATTGGGAATTCTGAGGCAAGAATGGGTGCACCTTGATTAGATAATAGTAAAGTTGCATTGTTGTGTTTTAGCAATCTGAAAAAAATTGTAATAGTTTAAGCGACATTCTGAAAAAAACCTGAAATTGATTTCAAATAGAAATTCTGTAGACAAATTGGCTCGTCTTCTTAACCTCATTTATACTGAGTGTTCATTTAATCAGTAAACAGTATGTTTAATTATATCTAGTTCGCTATTTTTTTTAGTGACAGATTCCGTAACATTTATAAAAATATTTATTTCAACAAAATAGAGCAAACTCAAAAATTTCCAAATCGGCATTTTTGAGTTATTAGCAGACGCCCACCTAAGACACTCATGGATATTAACTACTAAAACTGCAATTTCTGCATAACTTTCTAGATTTCAAATCCTCTAACTTTGCTCCACTTAATATTTTGCTGAAATTCTCAGAAAATTTGTAATTAATATGAATTTTATTTATGTATTATTGAACCCTGAAGCAGAACTTGTTTCGAAACGTCTGCATGATGTCATTTTTCCTCTTAAACGAATCTACTTGCATTACCAATTATCATTCACATCCTTACAACACTAATCCATTTTCAAATAGATAATTTATTAGAAATTTTCTAAAATTGTCACAATTTTTTACATAAGTTTTAGAAAATGTCATCTGAAAATTTCTCCAAAACGTGATCTACCAAAAGGTTATTAATCAATTATCTATCTGTCTATCAATGGATTACATTTTATTCAAATTTTATATTCAAAAAATAAAAATAAAAAACGCTCGCACCATGTTGCTCCAGTTTTCATTATATTACGTAGGTCCAGACTGTCGTGACTAAGGCACATTATTTCAACATAAAGTTCAAATTGTTGCCGATCGATTAATTAAGGGAAATTTTAAACACACATGTGTGTAAATGATTTTGCAAGTCTTAGTCATTGATTTGTAGTGCAAAAAAAATATTTTTAAATATTTTATTTCAATTTTGGAATTTTCTTATTTTTATTTCAAGAAGTCTCGCCTTGTGTGTGCGATTATAGAGAAAGTGGATTTTATTGCGTAAGAGTTGGATTGGGTTCAAGTTTTATTGGATCATTTGGGAATTTACTGGACGAAGTTTTGTCGCGGAAATATGAGCAAAGTTAAGTAGATCAAGGACAAACAAAAAAAATCGAAAAAATAAAAAATTAAAAGACAGATCACTAATTTAATTAGATATTAAAATGAAGCAGTTGTTTTATTAGCAATCAAATCACAAAACTGAGTAAAAGTCGACTAGTTGCAATTTTTGGAATTTTGGTTAATCGTTTATTCAATCATGTAGGCCATGAAATCAATTTTATGTGTTTTTTTCAATTAAAGTTTAGTAAAAAAATTATTACTATTTTTTTCTTAACTTGCTAGACTCTACTTTAGAGGAAATGATTTAAATATGAAATTTTCATATGTTCTGTAACTATGCAAAATGCAGGAATGCTCATTTTATTATTTCACGCACGCGGCTCATTTAGTTATCCACATCAGGATGTTTGCGACGTCGAAGAGATAAATGCACAACTTGGGTGGTGAACGAATAATTTGGATTTAATTCACGCATTAATCATACAATTGCTCAATATTTTAGTATTGTGTAAATTGAGGAAAAAAAATTGTATAATATTGTTTAGACGTTAAGAAGGATTTTTTTATAGAACAGAATTTTAAAGCCCTATTTCACTTTAAAACTGAAAAATGTAGTAGATTGAAACCCCAATCCATAAAGCACAGATCAAAGAAGTAAGAAGTAAGACATGTGAAATACGAACGGAAGCAAATATTTTTATGAAATAAAAAATACTTGAAAATAGATACTTTTTTTCAGGGTGAGTGTATTTTGAACTCAAATATGAATTTGGCTTTGGTGACAAAAACGAATGAAACTTACAAAAACGACTAGTTTTAGTTCGAACTATTAGAACAGTTCTACTCATTTTCCAATCTAAGTTTAAGAAAAACGAATGATTCAATCAAACCAATGTTTTGTACACATAATTGCTATATCAAGAACAAGGGTCTAAGCTATTTTTGGTTAGGAATCAATGAGTAGATCTCAAGAAAATTGAGTGTAATTGAATGCTGAAAAAATGCACTTTTTTACGTAAGCTTCATTTATGTGTATCAACACAGCTATTATATATAATCCAACAAAAAATAGCTTAGACCCTTGTCTTTAATATGACAATTATGTATACAAAACATTGGCATGATTGAGTTTTCCGTTTTTCTTAAACTTACATTGGAAAATGATCAAAACTGCTCTAATTATTTACTGATCGTTTTTGTAAGTTTCGATCATATATATACTAAGTGCAATTAAAATCCGAACACCTAGAAAAAATAATTGTTGAACGATGAAATTTTAGGGGTTTTTATAGGATGCCTTAAAAAGCAAACGATTAAATTTTTGTAGCAATAGAACACTGTATACGGGTGTTTGTAAAAACTTTTCCGCAAATTCTTAAACGCAAATATGATAGTTTTTTGGATTGTGATATGGCTTTACCGCTCTGAAAAAGATAATATTAGAGGCCATCAGATGCAGAAATGCCCCGTAGAAGACAAAACGCAAATTTTTCCCAGCTTTCCACGTTTGAAAGGGGGCGCATTCTGGGGCAGCGCGAACGTGGTGCGTCATTCCGTGAGATTGCTATTGCTGTGAGGCGCAGTGTGGCCACTGTTGTGGATGCATGGCGGGCATGGGCGGAGGAAGGACGGACACAACGTGCTAGAGGAACAGGGGCCATTAGAAGAACTACCCAACGTGAAGATCGTCTTCTGCGACTAATGGCTCTAAGGGACCGACGCCGCACTACACGGTCTGTGGCTGATTCATGGTTTGCAGCAGTAGGAAGACCAATTCGACTCCGTACCGTATACCACAGATTGCGCACTATGGGCCTGAGATCTTACCGTCCACACTTGGTGCTCCTGCTGACGGAAAATCATCGTCGTCAACGTCGTGACTGGTGCGTTGAAAGGCAACAATGGAATGATGAGTGGAATCACATTGCGTTTTCGGATGAATCCCGATTTTGTTTAGGAGGCCACGATGGTCGGCAACGGATCAGACGAATGCGTGGTGAACGTCGTCGTCTGGATCTGGCTATTGAACGCCACGTTCACCGCACTCTTGGTGTGATGGTTTGGGGTGCTATTGCATTTGGTAGTAGATCCCGGTTATTATTCATTCGTGGCAACATGACAGCCGAGCGCTATGTAAACGATGTGTTGCAGCCAATTGTTGTTCCCTATGTAAGAAGCATTGAAGACGGAATTTTCCAGCAGGACAACGCACGCCCTCATATCGCTCGTGTTTCGCGGCAATTTTTGAAGTTGGAGAATATCAGAGTTTTGCCATGGCCACCGAGATCTCCAGATCTGTCCCCAATAGAAAAAGTGTGGGATTGGATGATTATATATCCGTGATTTACCCCGTCCTCCAACAACTTTAGATGAACTCCGGGTTGCAGTACAAGAAGCGTGGGACGCTGTACCCCAGGAGTTCATAAATAATCAAATCGCAAGCATGCCTCGACGTGTACAAGAGTGTATAGAACAACACGGGGCACATACCCATTACTGATAAATATGAGACTATTTTAATAAAACTTTGATGATTGCTTGGGTGGACACATTCTTTCATTTTCCCAAAATATTATCCTTAAATTGCCTCAATTTCAAGGTGTTCGGATTTCACTTGCGAGAAGTATATATCACAGCAAAGTTAGAATTTACATCCAAGTTCAAAACACCCTCACAACCTGAAGAAAGGTCTCTAATTTCGGGTATTTTTTATTTCATGAGAATATTTGCTTCCGTTCGTTCAAAACTTTGACTAAATCGGCGGCATGTTCTCTATATGACATATATATATATATCTAAACGCTCGCCTTAACCATTTTTATGTGAATTATTACAAATTCAAAAAAAATTTTACAGTTTTTGACGACCAAAGTTTGATGTTTCAATACGCAAATACAAATCGAAATAATTTTGTGAAAGACTCATTATAAAAAATACTATATAAAAAAAAACACATTTTAGAAGACACAAATCAAGGGACGAGATTGAGTTCACAAAACGAGCAACAAAGCGAGAGTTTTGCGAAAGACGAGTGTCATGAATGGAAAAGTAAATTGTTCAAATATTATTTTGTGAAAAACCTACTTTTTTAACACTAAAATAAATTATGAATTAGATAAAAAGCAAATCAAGCATTTTTTGATAAGCATTGTCAAGGAGTGCGTTTAAACGCAATTGTTTTTCTCTCGTATTTTTATTGGTTGTTTCTTGTCTATGTGTCTATGTCATTTGCTCAATTTACTGAAAGAATAAATAATTATTTGTGTGTGGAAGTAGCAGTGGCGTAGAGATCTTGGCGCCAAGAAAATAGAAAATTTTATAGCGGCTAAACTAGAACAACCATGAACGTTTTGATTAGTTTTCAAAACCAAATAAGGTAATAATAAAAGAATTCTTGCAGCTGATGCAAATTCACAAATGTCTTGGCAGATTCATTTCATAGACAAAATAAGACAAATTCTATTTTTACTTCAAAAATGTCAACTTAATTCAAAATTTCTGTACTTTTCAGCTTTTATGCTATCAGTAATAATAGGTAATAAAAGGGCAGTAATAATGTTCATCAGCAAGATTTCTAATTTCTAATTCGAGCTTTGACTATGTAATATATGTAGAATGAGCAATGCTGGCGCTTCTGATATCTATAAATCGGCGACGAGTCTAAGCTCCATTAGCAACGGTTATTTTCTTCTAAAGACTGATTTTTCTTCAAAATTATTTAAATAGATTTTTCGGGCTCAGTTAGTTTTTGTAAAAATTTCATTGCTTCTTTTTGTCGATTTTGGAGTTTATATAAATGCAACTGTAGTTTACTACCAAAATTCTTAAAACGAAACCAACTGTTTATACGGGTTGTCCCACGACTGAGCATCTATTCCTAAGTCAAAAAATACTGATAGCATACCAATTAAAGTTTAGCAGATTTTTCAATATACTCTATCTTTCTGAAATATTTTCAGAAATATGGCACTTTTGGTGAAATATTATTTTTACATTTTTAAATTTTACAAAAAATTTCGGTCACTTTTATACCTACAATTTTTTTTCTACATTCAACCATTTTGATGATATTTGAAAATTGGCGGATGCAGGGTTAAAGGTAATCAGTAATTATAGCTAAACGACTATTTATTTAATAATAGTTTTTTGACCTTTTATAACTCAAGACTTGAGATCGTGAACTCCACTAAAAAATTGGACCGATCTTCTGCAGGTGTTCAAAAAATACATTTGAAAACTGACAAGAAAATAATGTCATAACTCAGAATTTTTAAATAGAAACTTCTATTTATTTTTGATTTTAGCCTAAAAAATAAAGACTTTTTTGTATAAGGTTTTGCATACCTCAACCTCAGGTTTTTTATTTATTTAAGGAAAACTGTTTCCTACCTAGAATAAGAAAATAAGAAACGATTAGGTTCAGGTATAGGAAACCTTATGCCTCATAAAGTTGTCTTCATTGTTGAAATTGAACACGAATGTGTAAAAGTAGATGAGGATTTCTATTTAAAAAATTTGAGTTTGATGGCATTTTTTTCAGTTTTCAAATACCTTTTTTAAACACAGATAGGTATAGCTTTTTGGTAGAGTTTAGAGTCCATGGTTTTGCATTATAAAATGTAAGAAAACTAAATGAAATCAATGGCCATTTGGTCATAATAACAAAAGGTTGTTGAGTTTAGAAAAAAATTGTTAGTATAAAAATGACCCACAAAGAAAGTAAAATTATAGGGTGTTCTATTTAAAATAAGAAAGTTGATGTTTATTTCCGTTATAATCGGAATTACCCTACCTTTGAAAATATATTAGAAAGATAAAACATATCAAAAAAACTTTGTTGCCAAATTTTCAGTATTATACTGTTAGTATTTTTTGATTTATGAATAGAAGCCCACCGTCTTGTAAATCATGCCAGAAATGAACTGCATTTTAGATCTTGTAAATATACAATTTTTTTCTTCTTTCAAATACATTTTTTTTCCAGTTATTTTGATTTTTTAACAATTTTCACCCCAATTCTTCTTAATCGGAAATTGGGAGAAGATTATGTTGCTTGAAAGTTTAAAAAGTTTCTTTAAAAAATAGGCAACGAAAAAAGTGTAGATCATTCATCAGTATGATATCCAATTAAACATTTTCTTGTCTTGAAATATGGGGAAACACTGCAACTGAAAATGTCAAGTTTCTCAAATGGAAAAATATTCACACGAGATATAAATTTTCATTGGAAATTTAAAATGACTATTATACAATTTTGGGAATTTATTGAAATGTAGATTTTAAGTAAATGTTATCTAAGCCATTAAAGAATAGATTATTCTGATTGAAACTTTAAACGCTTCATAAATCCAATTTCCAAGAAGTTTTCTTCTGAATTTGATATCAAGTCAGATGTTATACAATTTTCAGTTTTGAAATTTATTAACGTTTTAATAACAAACTCAATGCTCAATCATTAAAAAAGTAGTATATTGTTGCAATATGATCTGTCCCAAATATACTCCATATAAGAGTGTTATAATTTTTTCAAATTTATAGCACTGATTTATTCAATTGTTTTCTTCCCTTTCTACATCCGTCCCTGATCTTAATTGCAAGTTATCGATCACAATCCATTAGCCATATTTCTTTTTTTTTTTTTCACTCACACTTAGACAAATTCAGATCTTTGTCGTAGCCCGTCAATCAGTTAAAAAGAGATAATGGGCTGGGTCAGACACAAAACTGACGATTATGAAACAAATATTGTATAAGAGACGGCTTTCATATTCTTATTTAATTTCACTTGAAATTTACATAAATGAGAATCCGATTGAAATAAACAAATCTAGTAGTCATAAACTAATTGTCAGTTTTTTCGACAAGTGTCTACTATGTTTTTTTTTCTATAAATTGCCATAAAATTCACACGTTTCACTTTCAACAATTGCCTGTCATGCTTATTTGTGTATTATGCCGGATCCGCATCAGAGTAGGCGATCATATACGTGAGGTCCTTGGCCTAAAGAAATATTCAGACTGAATGTTGTTGATCAAAAATTTGAAACTATATCGAAATTACCTTCGATCAGTTGACATTTGTCGCTGAAAAATTTATGTTGTTTTGTTTAAATTATATAACTATTGCTTTGAACTTGACAGTTGCTTTTAACGCATGACTGATGCCTACTAGATTGGAAAATAAGTCTAGACAGATAATACTATCAGGTGGAGAAATCACCCATTTACAGAGTTTTTTTTATAGAAATGTACTGACTGATAAGCATTGGTAACTGAAAATATCTCACTATGTATATCCATTCGTGCTTAATACGTATTAATGAATTATTGATCTGAATCTAGAGCGCTATTATCTCATGCCTATAAATAATTCAAATTGTTAAATTCATTTGTTACATTTATAATTTTTGCAAAATGTAATTTACGTCAACAATTTCCAGAAAATTCGTTTATTTAATAGATAATCTATAAATTATCCTTTTTTAAACTGTCTTCTTGTGCAAGGTGCGTATTTTAAGTGAAAGGTTCCACTTTGTGTCAATTTTTCAAATAGAACAGGACATGGTCTACATACCGAATGGACCAACAGTTCAGTCAGAATTACCAATTAGTAACGTTTGAATTGATTTATGATGAATGTAAGAATAAACTTTAAAAGGTAAAAATTGCATGCAATATTTATAATTATAATTATCTTTAAATATATTAGTTAAAACAGATAATTTGTTAATGTCAATGTTATTTGAAAAAAATTAATATAATAAGATACAAGAAGTGTTAAATTATTTAACTGGGACATAGTGATGGAGAAATATATTGAAAATATAATATGCGTAATTATTTGATCTCGTTTAAAGAGAAAAACTCTTTGATTAGGAGTTGCATCATAGATGGCAGGGAAAAATTCATTGTCTATGAATAATGAATTGAGTTGGCTTTGGGATTTCTTAACCAATCAGCAGGGGTTTTTCTAATTTGTATTATTTGCTTTCATAAAAAAAATAGGCGTTGAGTTTGTTCAAGCGTACAGGGTGTTGAAGAATAGTTTCCTATTAAATATTATTTCCAATATGGCATATTAATTTTTTTTTTATGTCTAACTAATTAATTCCGTTGTGATTCATGTATTAAAAGAACTCGTTCCGGAATGAATAATAAGTGTCACTTCTTTAATTAACAGCGAAATGTGGAGGTTACACTATAAAAATAGAAATAACCACACCCAAAAAAATCATGACCTAATTCTACCATAGATGTAATCAACAATAAGTCTTTTAACCCAAACGTCAATCAATTCATTTATTTATTATTTTAAATATTAAAAATTTCTGTTTCAAATTAACAATTATTTAATTATATAATTTTAGTATTATTATTATAAAATTACTAATAGAACGTTGACATTTAATTTTCTTTCTTCTAATATTTTTAATTTGATTTTTGGTGAATCGTACCTTGAGATTAATAAAAAATGTAAATAAATATCATTGAGCAAGGTCGTGTTTATAACTTGATAAATTTCTAGTTGTAGTTCATTTGTAAAGTGTTAATATTTCAACAAAAACTAATCTGTGTGTAGATGTAGATGAAACGATTAGATGTGTTGTAGTATCTATCATTTGAATAATTTACATATTTTGTCACCCTGTATATCCTTGACATAAGCTAATATAGCAATCAGTCTTCCTTAAGAACAATGATAAATGTTCTGATCTTGTCATAAACAAACATACATTTATAAATCAAATTTATGACATAGTACTATACAGGTGGAGTCAATAAAACAAAGTGTTGGTAACTTACGTTGTCATTTTTTGAAATGAGTCACTCTGTATTTGGTGAAAAGTGACCCACTTTTTTAAACAATTGATCCATTTGAGTCAAAATTTGCACCTACAACTTTCGATAAAAACCTTGTTCAGAGCTATTGTTACAGTTTTTAATTAGATATATTCAAAATGAATAATAAAAGAGCTTTGATATATTGTGTCACGATTCAAAAATTCATAAATGTAAGCATTACAAAATAGAAAAAAATCAATAAGAAACTGTAAGTTTTGAATTGCTTTAAAGTAATCAAAACTAAGTCATTAGAATAAATAAATCAAATTTATAAAGAAATTTCATTCAACATTTGTCATTTATGCCGCTCTAGGGATTCTTTAAACTTTTTGAAACATTAATAACTGCATCTTTTATTGTTTCAACTGACACAAGAAACAATGACTTTTATTCTTATACAGTAAAATGAAAAAAAAAAAAATGTTTCAATTATTTTCAGTTACATTAACAGTTAAAAATATTGTATAAGATTATTTATCTAAAATATTATAATATTATGCAAAATGAAAAACTAATCCGTCAACAATCTTTTGTATTGAATGGTAAATAACTCAAAATGTTGATTTTTCCCAGTTTTTCTATACTTCTTAGCAAAATTTGTCAATAAAGTATGCAACCAACTCTACACGACCGTATATTGCATACTTACTAAAATTTAAAAATATAATTACACTTAGAATGAATGTAAATAAAATTTGTTTACAATATGTTTAACATTGATACAACTTTTATTAAAAAAATCGAATAAAATAAATTGATATTACGTCTGCATCAATTAAAACAAACATAAAAGCAAAAAAACATTCTCATTTGTGGACTTTAATTGTGCTGTTTATTGCATATGAGATTAACTGATTTAAATAATACAAAATTCATGTCAAAATAATAGTGCATTATTTTCTTTTCTAAACTTAAACTTAAACTATAACACCTCTTTAAACATTATACATGCTAAAGTCTTTAGATATTTTAAACAAAAAAACAAACGAGTTTTAATAGAATATTTATAATTATAACCCAATTTAATTTCAATTTTTTTTTCAATAGTAAATTTTCCATTTTAATTTTGAGTTTTTTACCCGCCAGTCAAAATTTTTTTCTATAATCTCTTTGACAATAAATGTGACATTGTCTGCCAAAATTCCGTCATTTTGTTTAAACCGTTGGTTGTTTGTTCAAAAATTTCAAATTTTATCCAACACGAGAGCCCTATTTCGTAAATCCAAAACAAACAAAGTGATAATTCGAATTTTTCAGTAAAATCGCCGATACCAATTTGAAAACAAGTTATAAATGGAATAGTATTGTCACGTGCGTGCGCAGAAAGAACAGCAAGGCAAAGCTCAAATTTAGAGTGCATTCATAGCAGTGAACTCCGAAAATTATAACACTCAATTTTCCACCAAAATATAAGGCCTTTTTGCAACCATGGCGCACTGTATGCGAGTTTTGCATCGCCAAGTAAGTGCTACACAAAACAAAATATAAAAAAATTTTAACTCTTATTATTTTTGCATACATGGATTAAATATTAATTTTTTTTACAGGGGGGCAAGGCCAGCAGTGTTTTGCTGACCGAAATCCAAAGAAGATGCTTCCATTTGTCACCCCTAGCAGCCGCTGCTTCTCAAGTAGCTATGAGCAAATTTGATAAAGACGGACTACCGTATGATAAACTCATCAAAAATTTAGAAATTGTGAAAAAAAGGCTTAATCGACCTCTTACTCTCTCCGAAAAAGTACTTTACAGTCATTTAGATGAGCCTCAATCGCAGGTAAGAGGTTACACTTTTAGAAGAGAGGTTATGACCTTTGTATCAATAATATATTTCATATTTGTAAATACGAAAAAGACGATCAAAATTTCAATTTTTTCAGATTCTGCTAAAGAAATATAAATTTTTCTATTGTTATGTAATTAATTTGACAAAAAAATGAGGTTAGGTAATGACTTTTATGACATTGAGATGATAATTTATTGGTCAGCTTAGGTGTAATGTTATCTTTTTTGTAATTGATATACTGAGGATTTGATTCGTTTACTGTTGAATTGTGTGATGGAATTTTTATTAAACTCCAAGTTATGTAAATCAAGGTTTAAAGTTGAAGATTTGTGTCACATAATTGAATGATATCTCATTTGACCTAATAACTAATAGGAGTTATAATAAATGAAATAAACGCTAAAACACACAAATTATAAAATTCTTCAATTAATTAATTAATTTTTAAAAAATCATTCTAACAAAAACTTACAAATATAGTTTTTTCCAAACTACTTCTAAATCAACTGATTAATGATTAATCCAATTGCATTTATGACTGATAATTACTGCATAACTTACAAATATTAATTTTGTTCAATTGAAATTCAAAAAATTAACAATTAATTGCCGACTTTTGAAAAAATGCTCACGAATAATTCCATTTGTTTCTGTGGTAATAAATAATAACTAACAACTGATAGCTCACTAAATGCACACATTTTGTATTTTCTCTAGGAAATCGAACGTGGTACTTCCTACCTGCGGCTCCGCCCCGATCGTGTGGCTATGCAAGATGCCACCGCTCAAATGGCTATGTTACAATTTATTTCAAGCGGTTTGAAACGAGTTGCTGTACCAAGTACTATCCATTGTGACCATTTAATCGAAGCTCAAATAGGAGGCGAAAAAGATCTAGCAAGAGCTAAAGATCTCAATCAAGAAGTTTATAATTTCTTAAGCAGCGCTGGAAATAAATATGGAGTAGGATTCTGGAAACCGGGATCTGGTATTATCCATCAAATCATTCTAGAAAACTATGCTTTTCCTGGCCTTCTAATGATTGGTACTGATTCACATACTCCTAATGGAGGTGGTTTGGGTGGTTTATGTATTGGAGTTGGCGGTGCTGATGCTGTAGATGTCATGGCTAATATTGCATGGGAATTGAAATGTCCTAAAGTGATTGGTGTCAAATTGACAGGTAATTAACGTAACATAGAAACTGTGTTATTCATTTATTGATTTATAGGAAAACTTGGAGGCTGGACTTCCCCCAAGGATATTATTCTAAAAGTCGCTGATATTTTAACAGTAAAAGGCGGCACTGGCGCTATTGTCGAATATTTCGGTCCTGGAGTTGATTCTATCTCTTGTACTGGTATGGCAACTATTTGTAATATGGGTGCAGAAATTGGTGCAACCACATCCGTATTCCCATACAATTCACGTATGCGTGATTATCTCGCGGCTACAAAACGCGGTGATATTGCTGGTGAAGCTGATAAAGTCAAAAATGTACTTTTGAATGCCGACAGTGGTGCTAATTATGATCAAGTTATTGAAATTAATTTAGATACTCTTGAACCACACGTTAATGGACCATTTACACCTGATCTAGCAAATCCAATTAGTAAGTTAGGTGAAGCAGCTAAGAAAAATGGGTGGCCAACTGAAATCAAAGTTGGCTTGATTGGATCTTGTACGAATAGCAGCTACGAAGATATGGGTAGATGTGCAAGTATTGTTAAAGAAGCGATGAAACATGGATTGAAGAGTAAAATTCCATTCAATGTTACACCCGGATCAGAGCAAATTAGAGCCACGATTGAAAGAGATGGAATTGCGAAAACTTTGAGAGATTTTGGAGGAACAGTAAGTAGACGATGCAAAATGGCATAAAAATTGACAAAAATGGCAATATTAATGTTATATTTTCCAAATGAATCGGCACGTGTGTCATCTGTTTTTTGTTTTAATTATTTTTTGTATCAAAGACCAAAATTAATCAACCGAAAAGTGATAAAAACCGTCTAGAAATTAATCATAGAAGTCTGGCTTATTATTTACAAATTTTTATCCAGTTTTGAAATGACGTCATCGAGCACAATACAATTTTTTTTTCATTTGCAGGTTTTAGCCAATGCTTGTGGTCCGTGCATCGGCCAATGGGACCGCAAAGACGTGAAAAAAGGCGAAAAGAACACAATTGTCACATCTTACAATCGTAACTTTACTGGCCGTAATGATGCCAACCCTGCCACCCATGCATTTGTCACCTCTCCTGAATTAGTAACAGCTTTAAGTATCGCCGGGCGGCTTGATTTTGATCCAACAAAAGATGAATTAACAGGAAATGATGGTAAAAAATTCAAATTGAGTTCACCTTACGGTGATGAACTACCATCAAAGGGTTTCGATCCCGGTCAAGATACATATGAAGCACCTTTACCAGATGGTAGTTCAGTTAAAATCGATGTTAGTCCAAAATCGCAACGTTTGCAATTGCTTGAACCGTTTGACAAATGGAATGGAAAAGATTTAGAAGATTTGGTAGTTTTGATTAAGGTCAAAGGTAAATGTACAACGGATCATATCTCAGCAGCTGGACCTTGGCTAAAATACAGAGGGCATCTTGATAATATCTCTAATAATCTATTTATTGGGTAAGTTGGGATTTTTATCAATATTAAATATTTTATTTATCTATTTATTAATTTTTTTCAGCGCAACCAATGCTGAGAATGGCGAAATGAACAAAATCCGCAATCAGTTAACCGGGGAATGGGGCGCTGTCCCAGATGTAGCTCGCCACTACAAAGCAAACGGTGTCGGTTGGGTGGCAATCGGTGACGACAACTACGGTGAAGGAAGTTCTCGCGAACACGCTGCTTTAGAACCACGCCATCTAGGAGGTCGTGCTATTATTGTCAAATCATTCGCGCGTATCCATGAAACTAATCTAAAAAAACAAGGACTTTTGCCATTAACATTTGCTAATCCTAGCGACTATGATAAGATACAACCAACGGATAAGATTAGTATCAAAGGATTGGCAAATCTTGCACCTGGAAAACCAGTAGAATGTGAAATTAAACACAAAGATGGTAAAGTTGAAAAGATACAATTAAATCATTCATTGAATGAGTTGCAAATTGGGTGGTTCAAAGCGGGAAGTGCGTTGAATAGAATGAAGGAGTTGGCGTCTCAATAAGATAAAATGGTACTTTTGTATCGGAAGTACAGTGGCTTAAGTCATTGTGTATATAGATTTTAATTTTTTTTCTGTTTTTTTTTTTGAATTGTTTAATAAAAGAAATGATCGACAATACAAATAAGGTTTTATTTATAAAATTTAAACAAAATATACATAAAAAATGTGAAAAATGACATTAAAAACATCAAAAATCGTTATTGAATAATAAATGCAAAGACATTAGAACTATCAAAGAAGGCGATATTGAGACATATTTGCAACAATTTTCAGCTTCTAGAAGGCAATCTAATCTTTGATTCAACTAAAAAAATATATTTTTGAATGAATCGAACTTATCTAAAAAGCATCGACAATTTAAAAAAAGATTTCAATTACTATTTGATAAGTTATAGACAATAATAAGAACCTCTCAACTCCAAGTTTTTGGAACTTACTTCCAAAGCAATGAATTTCGCAACAAAAAAATCATCTTCAATAACCACTCATCCATTTCTCGAACACTTGAAAGATAATTCTAATTTTTAGCCTTCTTCACAAGGATATAAAGCTCTCTAAAACGTCGTCCATCTTCAGTCACAATGAAATCTACACTTTTACTTACAATTATAATTGCTGCCGCGGCAGCAAAACCGTATTCCCGGCCTTCTATTTCTTTCCATCGCCCAGGACTGCGCATTACTAACGGTCATGACGCTGAAGAAGGTCAATTTCCATACCAAATTTCATACCAATGGGGTTTACTTGGAACTTTTGAACACGTTTGTGGTGGATCCATACTTTCGGAAAACTGGGTCCTTACGGCTGGTCACTGCGTCACTCAAGTTCCTGAACTTGGAGATCACAAAATAGTCGCGGGTATTACCAATCTTCAGGAACAAAACGACGAAAGGCAAGAAATTAAAGTTGTTGAAAAAATTGTTCATCCGGATTTCAATGGAAACGTTGGACCTAATGATATTGCTTTGTTAAAATTAGAGAAACCGCTTAAATTTGGTGATTTGGTTAAGCCAGTAGCATTACCGGAAGCTGGAAGTGAACCTAGTGGAGATGTTGAGTTGTCGGGATGGGGCTCCATATCTACTATTATTATCCCTATTATGCCTAACCATTTGCAAACTGTTACTATTCCAGTTTTGACTTTCGAAGGTAAGTTGATAGCCACACACATTTGAAGACTGTAATTCCTTTGGTGTTTTTTTTTTTAGACTGTAATGCAGCGATTGAAGCACTTCTTGAAGATGGTGAAGAAAATCCTTTGTCACAAGAGTCGAATGTTTGTACTGGTCCACTTACTGGAGGAATCAGCGCTTGTTCAGGTGACAGCGGCGGTCCTTTAGCTTCAAATGGTACCATTATCGGTATTGTTTCATGGGGCTTTACTCCATGTGGCTCTGATGGAGCTCCATCTGTTTATACCAAAGTTAGCAACTTTGTTGATTTCATTCAAGAATATGTTACAGATTTGCCAAAATAAATGTATCAAAACGTATTGCTAAATAAATATGGAAAAGCGTTGAAATAGATTTCTAACTTCCTTATAAATTTAGTTTCGATGAAAAGCTTCTTCTTTAAGTTACTAAAAGAACGAATTACAGTTTATTGTACCACAGAATACGTTCGTATATATTTCAATGTTATAAACTTTTGTTTCGCATCATGAATCAGTTGATAGATTCCTGAAAAACCACAGAATGATTCCGAGTATATGAATTGAAACAAAGAGATATTTAGAAGAAACCATTTTCAAAAACCGCATTTTTTTAAATAATTTATGCACACGTTAATTTAGGACACGTTACAAATTTGCTTAAATAAGAAATAAATAATAAAATTTAACAATTTTGGTTGCTTTTACATTTTTGACAAATACGTTTTCTTGGTTGCTTATTCTATTTTATTTTAAAAATATCACTTTGAATTGATAATTTTAATTACCAATAACAAATCCATCTTCAATAATTCTCCGTCTAAATCTTTTATAAACATTTACAAAAAATTAAAATTTGTTGTGCCGAAAAGGTGTCTACATTATCGATGCCGCCTTTATCCCACATTTTTCAGATAAAGCAAAAACAAAAAGATTAAGGAAATTTCAAACACATAAAAAATATGGATTTAAGCTGTTTTTTTTTAAATAATTGATCAAATTAATATTGTTCAAAACTTACCATCTACATCAAATTCTACATTACCGGTAGCGCTTTTTAATAACAATTTAAAATATTTATTTTCTAAAGCAATTGATTACTTCTAAATTTTAGATTTTTATTATTCAGAAGTTCATATTTACTTTAATATAATCACAAATACTAGTAAAAAAGATTTTTAATTTATTTCTCCTAGATTCCTAACTTATCGGCTTTTTTGTTTACTATGTGTTGTTTTTTATGTCAAACTTTGATTCGAAAACCTTCTGTATATTCAGAAACTTTTATCCAAAAACCTTTTGCAGATTTTCTTAATGTCGAATGGTAATTTTTTCAATGAATTATTCTTCAATTTGTTAAATTTTTATTATTCTTTTAGTAATAACTAAAAGGTGACATTTCTCTATTTCCATATCAATTTCAACGATCTCAAACTGGAGTTGAAAATAATGGAGATTGATATGGCTTCGCTATGCTTGAACGACTCTCTGGATGTAGCCCCCGAGTCTCCACCAACCACAAACGAAGAAGTCCCAGAACATCGTTACTCTAAATGTCTAAGGAATCGTAACACAGAAAAACGAAGAGTCTTGACTGAACCCATGAAAATTTCTAAACAGGACAATAAGAATAAAAAAGACATTGAAAGTTATTATTTAGATAAACGTGTGAAAAAAGTGCATCTTGCACTAGAAACAATTTATGAAGAAAATAGTGATAAAAATATGAGTTTGAGGAAATTGCAACGAGCTATTAAATTCAACTCTGGTGTGACTAAAATTAAAACGAAAAGACGACAGATGAAAGCGAGAAAAGTTCCAGCGCAAAAACGAATCGCTAATAGAAAAAAAATTCCGTTGGAGTTTTTATTAGAAAAGTTGGAAGAAATCAAAGATAATTTAAATTAAGTTTTCACATAGCAACTATTTTTCTCATCACAATTCTCGTATTCTTTTAAATGTTTGTTGCTTTCGGATGGTTTTACACAAACGCAACGGTAGTCTTCAGAGCCTGGCTCATACATTTGCCTTGGAACTCCAACCCAGTCGCGTAGGATCCCACCACTTCGATTTGTGCACCAAACGCGGGTTCCGCGTTCAGCATCCCACTCAACATTACAAGGAGGGTATTTAATTTTTTTCAAGTCTTCTTTATCTTTCAAGTTTTGAGCTGCTTTTAATAACTTTTTTACTTCTTTGCCGTATCTTGTTAATTTGCCATTGTTATCGTAATAACGTCCAATTAATTTACCTAGAAAATATTCAAAATAGTTGCAGTTTGTGCATTTTATTCAAATATCATTACCAACTTTATTATATTGTTTGTTATAAAATTGCACCCAATGATTCAATTGTCGCAATTCTTCTGGATTCAAATCGGAGACTTTATCGTCAGGAGTTGTAAAGTCACCAGTGACGAAGCTTCGCGATGAGTCCTTTCCTGTAAACCAACTTTAAGTTTGTTTAAAATCAATCATCACTGACCTGTAAAAAAGTGATATGTGGATCCAGGCCCATAATGTTTTGCGCCTTTAGATACATCGAATACTTTTCCTAATACTGATAAATATAATTCAGGTCTTTCAATTCCATTATATTTTTTTAAGTCATCAATAGTGAATATAACGTTAGTTGGTTCTGCTTTATTAAATAAGTGTAAAATCGAATTTTGTAAGTAGTAAGCTGCAAATGCAACTAATAGTGAAGTAATGAACAGTTTTTTGTACATTTGTACTGTGATTTTTTTGAATAAAATAAAAAACAAGTTGAGGTTTTAAGTTTTTATGTGTTTACAATTATAAATCCTATTTTGCGAACCATTGGTTGATTCAAATAATTTAATAGTTTTACTTAATTACAATTAAGTCTTTTGTCTGAATTTTAATTTATTACTTATTTTTATCACTAAGAAAAAAAATTGAATGATAGTTGAGGTTATGTTTACTGACAGTTTAGGTTTAGGAACTAATAATCTACTTGATAGAACATTTGATCTACTGATTGTTTCTTTTTTGTTGAATTGAAAAAATTTGACTGGTATTTTTTCGTAACAAAAACAAAAAAAATCTTTAATTTTTCCTTTATTTTTACTTTATACTTAAATTATTTATACAATACAAAAGATATGCAAGTTTTTAATTCAGGCTCGATTATTTTTTCAACATATTGCAGTCATAAACAATATTCATACAGAAAAAACATTTAATGACAATTATTTACAATAAGCTCAGTCGCAAAATAAAAATAAAAAATAATTCACTTGAAAATAGCAGCTTTTTCCAGGAACTGTTGTCTTCTCATGGCTCTCTCCTCTTCCATTCTTTTCCTCTCTTCTTGCTCTTCACGAAGTTCACTTTCAAATTTACTCTTTTTCGCCAACTCTTGTATCTAAAACATTTAAAATTAGAAATAAAACTAATTTAAAATAATTACAAAAACCTTTGCTTCGAAAAATTCTTTTGCCCCATTAACTCCAACTTTATCCACATCTACTTCAGTTAATTTTGCCAATTGTGCCAATCCCGAATCTTCACTTAATTCACCAGCTCGTGCTTTTCGATAAACTAACATAAATTCTCGGAAAGATAAACGTCCATCGTCGTCTTCATCTACTTCTTTTATCATGGCTTTTAGTCCAATATGGGTTTGAGGAGCGCCCAAAACTTCCATCATTCGTTTTAATTCATTCAAACTCAAGAAACCATCCTTGTTTGTGTTAAATCTGCAAAAAACATAGCTGAAGACAAACAGACCAATGCACAGATTGATAGTTTTATTTTTAACACAAAGCTTTGCGGGAGTTAATAATAAAAAAATAATAAAACGCAATATACTCTTGTTAAGATAATCAGAAGCAATAGAGCTGACCATGAATTGATTTTGCGACGTTGCGAAATGTTGTTTATAATTATTTGAACAAAATTAAATTAAATTAAATATTCAAAAAAAAAGAAGATACAAGCTGTGTTAAGATTGCTCTTATTTTAGAAGCTGTTGATATCAACATATCATAAACACATTTCCTTCCTCTTGTTTACATGATGTTAAAAGCGTACGTAAACAATTATTATGAAAGAAGTTTAAAAAAGTGGAGTATTTTTGGATGAGTTTAGAGAGGTTGAAGGCTTAGAAGCAAATATTGATTCTATGATTATTATGTTTATTTTACAAAATCTTAAAATGTTGGGAAGCAGAAAAGAAACGAATTAAATGGGTGTGTTAAAAAGTGAGAAAAAAAAAGGAGAAATATTATATCACAAATGCAAATACTGTCGTGATCTAATTTCAACACAAGATTTGCATAGTAGTTTGTGATTTTCACTTCTTTGTTTTCAAAGATGATATTTCAAACACTTGTAATGTTAGAAGTGAATAAAAATAAAAAGCTGTTTATGGTAAGAGCCATTTAAGAAGCTCTTAGACTTTTCATATTTACTAAATATTATTATTTATCTACTGCAATTGATCTTAAATGCAAGCCAAACATGTGTTCCGGTGATCTAAACAAAAAAACTTAAAAAAAATCTAAAAAGCAAAGACATTCAAAACTAAATTTGATTTAACACGATTTTGATTGTCTCAATTGTCAATATCGGAAATGAAATCGTTCATAAGCGTCTAGTAATTTTTAATTTTCAACATTTACAAGAATAAATCAATATTCGTTGTTCTTTATAACATAATAGGGGGAATAAATTACTCAAAACACTTGAATGTAATTAATTCCCATTTTTACAAAAGTAAACAAAAACTGTCATAACAAAAGGAAATACTTTTTAAAAATTTTTCATCAGAACGACTTTCGAAAATTTCAATTGTAGCTCTGTTATTTCTTACAAGATGAATCTTTCATTAAATTATTCCTGGCGATATTTTTTATTCTTTATTAATTTTTAGCTTTACTAGTTAAAAAACATTTGACTGAAAACATCCGTGAAATACAATTTCAAAACTGATAATTCGAAAAAAGACCGTCTGATTTTCAAAAGCTCGTAGCATTGTTGTTTCTAGAGTGAACCAGATCAAAATTTGTAGATTGACAGAGCCTGCATCAATAAAGGGCTGAGATAAAACTAAAAATCAGACAGAATTTTGATTGTCCCAAAAACTATCACAGCTGGAGAAAACAGTGATTCAACACGAATTTTTTTGTGAAAATTGGTTTATCACTATAATAACATAATGATGGAGGCAATTAGGCATGTAACTTTTGGAAAGCAATTCAAAAAAACAGTAAAAAACAGAATTAATTAAAAACTTCTTGCGTCATTACGATAGTGTAACTGTTTATCAGTCACATTACTAGTAAAAAAACTTGATTTACATTAAGTGCAAGTTACTTAAGTATAATTTTTTGATTTTCTTATTTGTCAATAGTTAAAATGATAGTTGCTATAATAAATCACAACTAAAGGATTTTTTTGAAGAATTAAAAGCTCTAAAACATAGATGGGATAAATGTGCTGAGCTATTTTTGTGATTGTTTTAGATTTTTTCAATTAAAGGACTGCCACATTGACTTTTTGCCTGTAGTTTTGTTTTGAATGAAAATCTTCAGTCTTATTAGTAATTCATGGGATTTATAAAATCAATACTTTGGATACCAATTTGAATAATATTTCACAGTTTAATAATATTCCTTATACTGAAGCGATTTCTACTACAAATTCAAATTAACTGTCAATATGACATTGATTTGACATATATATAACCTCAATCTCTCACATGTCAATAGTATCACTGTCACTTTCCCATTTAACTTCAATATGTCATTTCCATGAAATTAGGAAATTGCTATTTTACATTTTAATAAATTACTCAGTCAATTTGCTATAAACGACCAATAATCAATTCAACATTGTTTCATTTCAATTTATTACATATACAAGTGAGTAATGAAATCGTCACACTATTATGTAATCGTATGATAATGAAACAATGGTCAATCCGTGAATTGAAGTAAAAAAATAACCTTTAAAATGACAGTGTACCTTTCATTCAAACCATATCATTTCTGTCAAAACCGTAACCACTTTGACGTAATCCAAGTTATTAAAAACGTCACCGTCGAATCCTTATCACGTTATCACACTGACACATATTCGGTATTATTAGCAATCACTTCCTAAACCTGCCATTTGTCACATCCTCACGCTCTCACCTTTTCCTCTCTCTCCTCTTGCCTCGAACACAAACAAACCGTTACCCACTACGTGTCCTCTGCCCGTTCGATACCGTCGGACTAAATCCATTATTCGTTATTTGATTACTTGCTCCAAAAATGCAACCGTACATTCACAATGTCGCTTCCATCTAGATACCTCGGCTTCATAATCCTAGTAACAGTAACCGTAACGTTCTCAGTCACCCACGATTCATGTTTTTGTCAATTAAGTGGCAAAATCGACGAATGCGTTTGTAACATTGACACAGTGGATCATTTCAATAATATTAAAGTGTATCCGCGTTTAAGAAGTCTTCTACTTAAAGACTACTTTCGCTTTTTTAAAGTGAATCTAAAACAAGAATGTCCTTTCTGGCATGATGATACTAAGTGTGCTATGAGGTACTGTCATGTGGAAGCTTGCAACGATCGGGATGTTCCGGAAGGACTTAAAGGAACAAAAAAGAAAAAACATTGTTCAGATGATGAAAATTTGGATTTTCTCAACAAAACTATCAGTGCTGAGAAAAAGAAAAAAATGGTAATGTGGAAAGAATATGATGATTCTAATGATAATTTCTGTGTGGCGGATGAAAATGACCAAGATGCTGAATATGTTGATTTACTTTTAAATCCAGAACGATATACAGGATATAAAGGACCATCAGCTAATCGAATTTGGAATTCTATTTATATGGAGAATTGTTTTCGACCGAAATTTTTCTATAGTATTTATATTCCAACTACAAAACTCAATGATATGTGTTTGGAAGAAAGAGTTTATTATAGAGCTATTTCGGGACTTCATACGAGTATCAATATACATTTATGTGCGAATTATTTATTGTCACATTCGAATGGTTTGAGTCTTAAAGATCCGAAAGGCGAATGGGGACCGAATTTGAAAGAGTTTCAAAGAAGATTTTCACCGGAAACAACCAATGGAGAAGGACCCAATTGGCTTAGAAATTTATACTTTATTTATTTGGTGGAACTGAGGGCTTTGGCCAAGGCTGCACCATATTTGCAAAACGAGACTTTTTACACTGGTAAGCAATGTCCAGTTTAAAAATATAAATCTTTGTTTTTTTTTTTTGTTTTTAAATGTCAGTAACAATTATCAATATCTTTTTATTCGTTTTGTGGTTTGATTCAAATAACTTTGGATGCAGTTATGTAAGTGAACATTAATGGGATTTTTTCTGTCAAAGGTTGGCTAAAAACGTGTTCACAATAGGGAGTTTTTTTCTAACCAAGTTTTTACTGATTTTTTATTCAGCTACGTTTTAAAATATTAGAAAATTCTGCCTCTATTTCTTAATGACTGTTGCTTGGAATTAATAAAAACGTTTCGGATAACATTTTAAAGTTTTGGACATTTCTTTGAGTCTCAAAATCTATTTCAAAACAATTATAACGACATGGATTTGATTTTGGAATTTTAGGGAGTTTTGCATGTTAACGTTGGAATAACAGAAATTATAATTTAAGTGACACATAAACCGATATATTAAAAATTGTCATTTTGGCATCCCAGTTATTTGACTAACAAAAATTTGACAAGTGCTGTCATTACTAAATTTGAAAAACATTTTGAACCGATTTTTGGAAAATGAAAACTCAAAAGTTTGCTTTTTACCACATACATATGTAAATGTTGCGTACTATCATTTAGGCATCTCCAAAAAATTTCTTTTGGAATTTTCAAATTCCAAATATGCAATCGACATCGATATTCCTTCTAATAATTCCAGTTTTGCTCCAATTTCTAAATTTCATCTAAAAATCTCTTTTTTTTTATTATTCTAATCCTAATTTCGCCAATATTAAAATAACAAAGCTTCATTTTTTTATAGGTAACGAATCCGAAGATTTTGACACTCGCATGGCTGTTACAGACCTTCTGACAATCATCCAACAATTTCCCAATCATTTCAATGAATCAACAATGTTTACAGGTAGTAATCAAGCCCAACGTTTAAAACACGAATTCAAAGAACATTTTCGAAACGTAACAAGAATAATGGATTGTGTCGGATGTGATAAATGCAAACTTTGGGGTAAATTACAAACAAAAGGACTAGGAACAGCATTAAAAATACTCTTTTCGGAAAAATTCAACGAAAAACGAGTATTTCAATTGCAAAGAGAAGAAATTGTTGCTTTATTTAACGCTTTTGGGAGACTATCAACAAGTATTTATAAATTAGACGATTTTCGACAAATGTTAGAAAATCCGAAAAAAGTTGAGTTATAATAATTAATGATTTTTGTCGTTTTTGACTGTGATGGACGTAATAGTGAAGACGTATTTTACTTAATTTGTTTGTTTAAAATATATTTTCATAAATATTAATAATAAATTATTTATAAAGCTAAAAGTGTCTTTTATTTACACACGTTGGTAATTAATCGTTAAAGAAAGTCGAAAAATTACGAGAGGTTATAAGCTCATCAATCACTATAATAATCAATAAAAATTGCAATTATAAAGGTAAAACTTTCGAAAAAAAAAATACACGAACGTGAGGCCAAATAAATAGAGAAATCTACATAGTTCCTCCTACTAATAGCATACATGTCATTAAGGGAAAATCGAAGAAAATCTTAGATGAGTTGACCATCACTTTCAAATCTTTCACTTTCGGTAATTTATGACAATTACTCATTAGCAGAAAGTACTAGCTGATTCAACTTAGACTCAGTTTTGACAATTCCACTTTTTGACGAAAAACTATAAAATCAATAAAATTATCGCAAACTTCCGTTTACATAAATATTGACAAAACAATGAGTAAAAAAAATCAATTACACAACTGTTCTAACCGTATCATAGTTATACTTTTGCTCCGTTACACTCAACCAAAACCATTTCCTGTCATTTTTATTTCACAAATCAATAATAAAAATTCCTTGTTAACACGTAAATGAAAAATTCCAATAAAATAACCATTATCGCACGTCAACAACTTAATTATTTCAATTACCACCAAACAAACATTAATGAGAAATAAATTCGGTATGTTGAAAGTACAAAAACCATCGCAAATAATCTCATCGTTGTGTCGATACTATTTACATGTTTACACTTGTGAGAAAGTCATGGATTTAATTCTCATTAAAGATAAGGAAAAAGGCTTTCACTTTAATAAAAATCAATGCTTTCAATAAATAACCAGAAGTGAACATTTTAAGGACGGAATTTACAAAGTGGGTCACGATCAAACAATTGTCAATTTGTCACAGCCGGCTTTAGTTTATGCGACAATGTGAAGCCATTAATGTTATATCGCATTTCTTAAGAGCTTAATCGTGTCATAAGAGCTTTATTCACTAAAGCCGGATTTTTTTTTCAAAATGAAGAAGTACAAACAAGTTACAAAATAAATTGATTATTTTGATTTTTAATCGTTGGCAAAATTGCAATCAATGAAAATGGGTGGGTTTTAGAAGGTTAGTATTTTATTAGGTAACCTGGATGACCTTTTCTGCTACAATTTATAAATAAGTAAATCAATATGGTCTGAATTATGACATACACTTCAAGAATTCATTACTAAATGATTCACTTAATACTATTTAAATATTTATTCTCTTATCATTATTTCTTTTTTTTTACTTTTTTCTTCAATTACAGCTACGTCAAGGTAAAAAATTATCCTACAAATGATGAAAAAAAATCACGTGTTTTCACACCTGATAAATAGACTTCTTATGCATTTTTCATAAAAATTTCCAAACCGCGAAGCGCAAAAACCGTTACAAATTTCCACAAATTTAATATAATAAAACTTACTTTTTGAATGTACTTTCATATTGTTTTATTTCCTTTCTTGAAAATTCATGAAACTCGGTATACACATTGACCACTCTGTAGTTAATTTTTATTTCATGACCATTATCCAAAGCGTCGTTGATTTCTTGTCTTCTTATCAACACTGAATTTAACTCGGCATCGGCTGGCATTTTACAAAAATTTTAAAAAATTACAACAAGAATTTCAAGACAAAATTTCGAACGTCAAAAAGACAAATGATTAAAAAAAAAAGACAAACGCTGATTTTTAATTCAACACACTGTAAGCGGAGCGTCGCAGTTGGAGAGTGATTTTAAATAAGCACGTGGGGACGCTTGCGCGAACAGATATAGTCTCCACTACTCCAAATAGATTGGCGGAAGGAAAAACTGAGATTTGATGAGAATTTTCCGAAAAAATTATTTGTAAAATAATAATGGAATTTAAAATTCGCTCTTGTTTGTCATTGGTTGGAATTTTTGGAGACATAGCAACGAGAGTAGTAGCCAATAGAATTTTTTCTATACATATTACGAGAATTCTAAATAAGAATTTCGAATTATAAAGTCAATTTTGAAATCTAATTATTACTCATTCATGTTGACAAGGAAATAGATAAAGTGGTTTGAAATGAGTCACACATTGACTGTTGACTGTTGTTTGTATCAATATGTATATGTTATCAAAACTGAAATATGTTACCAAAAACCTCCAATTTAAAAGCTCGTTATTTCATAAAGTGGCAAGATTAGAATTAAAAAATACTATTTTAAATGAAATAGCTCCCTTATTGAGTAACGAGTAATTAGTGCGTTGACACTACAAAAATCGAAAGTTTCCATCATTTGTGCAAAATTGTCATGCCTTCATCACACTTTCATTCATTCGGAACGTTAGGAATTCAATCAATTTCACTTTCTTATCATTGTTTTTTAAATTACCTAATCAGGATTTTCCAAGCTCAAAATATAAACAATTTTTACGTTTATTATCATTTCCTATAAGTGATATGTTGAATAATGAAAATATTATAAAATGTGCAATGATGATTCATTTTTAGAGCGGAAGGAAGTAGGGTGATGTATAATTTGTGCGAATGAATAATACTGAATTGAGTTTGATGTGGGGAAATGCATTCAAGCTCAATCAATACTCATTTCTGTGATAGTAAAATACCACCCCTATGAAAATTAACCCTTTGAGGTGATGAATTGATGAGTATGAGTAATGGCAGTAGAAGAAGTGTGGGTGTATTACATGCATTTAATTTATTTCAGTTTAAATAAAATTTGGGTTATGCAACCAACAATACACAGTAAATTATTGTCAAATTTTTAATTTGTTATTTTTATTTATAATAATGATACAGGTCAGTAAAAAGTGAAAAAATATAATATATCCATACAAGAGAGAAACCTTATATACTGAGTGTTCTAAATGTACGTCACATATATAAATTATGCATTTTTAGTCTATATTCCCCGACCAGTTTCTCTTTCCAAACATACTAATATTGCAAAATATTCTCAAAGTCAAATAATATATAATTTCGACTAGAGACAAAGCTGAAAATCCAATAAACAATCCTAACAAACCACCAACATTTGCAAGAAAATCTGTAAAGCCATATAATTCATTCCTTTCTGAATTTATGAATTGATTGTGCTTGAAAAACACTTGTAGCATTGACATGCGAATCCTAAAAAAGTAAATAATAATATACAACAATTTCTTTGTATTATAATGACTTTTGGTCAGATATGTTGACATTATCATCGTGATTGTAACGATACATCGTCCGCCAATCCCAACTCGCTTGCGTATTTTCAATATTGTAATACATAGAAGTACAAATTGGTAAGCATTGACAGTCTGGGAATTTCTCACGTTGCGATGGAGGAACCCCCTTCATTTCATCAAGTTTTTTTAAAATTCCCCCATAAAGAGCTAATTCTAAAACACTAAATTTATAACACCACTTTTTGATAATTTTGTTAACTAAACTTTTTGCTTCTTTCAAACAACTATGACTTTCAGCGCCACAAATTGGGACACCCTTCTCTCCTAAAAATACAAATATATTAAAAAAAAAAAAAAACAACTAGAAATTGAGTTTTTATACTCGGGACATAAAAAGGCACACATCCACACAAACTCAACGTAAAATTTGCCCGACAATCAATTTGGCAATTATTCTGAGTATAAACAGTAAAATACTTCAATTTTCTTTCCGATGGAAAGTGACAATTTCTTCGTTTTGGATTATACTGTCTGACATCATTTGATGTCGTCATCATATCAGGTGCAATTCTCGCTTTAGCAACTCTTTCTAAAGGCACAACAAAATGTTGTTTTTTCACTCGTGGCATTCTTTGCGGATGCGAAATCTGTACTTTGAAACCTTTGATTGAATTCCCACACGTGTAATCTAAATCGTCGGTGTGGACTTTCATTTTTATTTCAAGAGCGTAAGGTACTCCTGCGAATAGAGCTCTGCGAGGATAAGCATCTAAAGGAGCTGAAGGACTATAGCCATTTTCTATACTCCAATCTTTGGATACTTTTGTTTGATGGAAATTTTTATGGTGATATCTAGAAATAAAATTTTTCAAAGAGTTTTTTGTTTTAAAAAAAATTTCATACACTATGTCTGAAAGAATTTGAGTTCGGTCCATTATATTGAAAGTGTAACATATTCCATCGTCTGTAAGAATGGGTTTGAACAATTCTGAGCAATTATAATATTTCCCTAAGTATTTACAGTCGAATGAATCTTCATAAAATTTTGGCTGGACTTTTTCGAAAAAGTCCAACATTCTTTCATCGTAGTATTTGCCTGAAGAGTAGTTTAAATTGGGTTTTGTGTCGCAAATGTACGATAAATACCCAAAGTTGCGTTCTCTAAAAAACTACCATTATACAAAGTGCAGTTCATTGATATTTGAAAAAATAAATTGAGTGTTATATATTTTTTGTTTTCTAACTTCGCAGTTTTTATTGACTTAAACTTACTCTTCTTCAGTCAATACTTCCCCTTTCTGTTTTCTGTGCAAAAAGTAAGTGTAGTTATAAACAGAAGGTCTTGTTTTTGATTCTGGACAAATGGTAACAGCAGGAAACGGTATCATCCAAACTGGAGTTTCTTTCGTTGCAAAACTCACAATCACAGGAGCTGAATCCCACTTAATGTACGTATTTACAACCAATGAAATACAAAAATATAATGAAAGAGCAATGCTTACAAACCACCACAATCTAAAAATATTCGCTTAAAATTAACACTTATGGAAATTTTAAAATACTTTTCAATCCAAGTGCGGTTTTCACCAAAATATCTAATACCATGAATAGTACCAGAAGTGCAATATTCAACAGTATAATTTTTTAAGTTTTCACTACAAGAGTAACTTCTTTTACCATCTTCACGGTTAATTTTGTTTGGTGATAGCTCCAAGTCGCCAGTTTCCGAACCACCGCAAATTCTAAAACAATTGTATTAAGATTTACAACAATCGAAGATGTTTTTGTTCACTTCACGGTCATTTTCAGAATGTGAAGCTTAAGACTGGACTAGCCAAATCCGTGAAGAAATTGATTATAAAATTATTATAATTGGAACCTTGAACTTTTTGAGGTTTTAATTTTTTTTCTTTAATTACATCACTGAATTCTTGCTTTGTTTTTACTTATAGAAGTTGAGCGGAAACGTGATTGGAGAATTCGAAACATAATTAGCTAATATCCAGTTTCTGAAGATCAGAGAGTGTTTTTTTTTTAATTTCTAACTAGTAACATCATTTAATCTGCACATTAAAAGATTAAAAAAACTAGAAATGCTTCCAAAAATTGTGCATAATTCATAATTATGTTCATCTTCTTATGGTATTTTGTAAATACCAATCTTCAAAATAAAAACCCCTTTTTCAGTCAAAATTGGAAGAAAAAGAAACTGTTTAGTAAATTTTTTTCATCATAGCAACGTCTCCCATTTGTCATTGCTCCCGTCAAAAATGCTTTACGATTTCTCAGACGAAGAAGAAGAAGAACTAAGCTGCTTTTACCGTACTGCTTTATATTTTGTCGAATACACAAGAATAGCAGAAATCCATGGAATACGTTACTTGAGTCGAAGAATGGCTTTTGAGCGGTGACCAATTTTTCTTTAACTTTTTCTTCATATCTTTTTTTACAATTTTAGACTGCTTTGGGGCATTATCACTCTATGTTTTGTTTTAATTTGCATATCCAATATCATCAAACTTTCCAGCAAACTTTACAATTTTCCTGTACTAATCGCTTTTGACAATGAAATTGGCTCGTTACATGAAATCCCATTCCCTGCTGTTACAATTTGTCCAGAAGTCAAAACTGTTAAAAAAGTTTTTGATTATCAAGACGTTAGCAAGAGGATTGATAGTAAAGAAAATGTGACTTACGAAGAGTACAAATGTTAATTTTGTTAATTAAAATAATTGGAAAATTTTAGACAACTTACTCGCGAATATTTGTCTGTAATTTGTGATGATGATACTAAAAGGGAAAGTGCGTATTTTAGTGAAGATTTTTATACAAAAATGAACAAAATTTCTCTTAATTTATCTCACATTGCTGGAAAATGTTCATGGAAAGAAAATACAGTTCAGTGCTCAGATATTTTTACGCGGATTTTTACTGAAGAGGGAGTTTGCTACTCTTTCAATTTTGTTGATAAAAAACACATTTTTCAGAAAGAAACGTAAGAACTTTAAAAAGAAAAAATGATTGATTCTTTTAATTTTTTCACAAAAATCGAATATTTTGTCATTTTTCAATTACGTTTAGGCTACTGAAAGAAAGAAAAATCAGTTCAATCCTTTGAGTATATTTTATATACAATTTACAGATTTTTGCCCAAAGACACTTTCATTTCCAAGAACACCTTAAACCACTGGAACTTCCTTCTTGGATACTCCAATAACCCAAACCTAAACACTTATCCTCGCCGTGTCCTTCGATCAGGCGATGACCACGCTTTGTCCTTAACTCTCCGTTTAAATCGCAGCGATTTTGATATTTTATGCCGACCACAATTTCAAGGATTCAAAGTCAGTACTCTCCTAAGTAACTTTATTCTTAATTTCCAATCATAGGTGAGCATCCACAGCCCATTAGAAATCCCACGAATCAGAAGCAACTCTTTTCAAATCGCACCAAACCATGTTTATATGGCGGCTGTTAGACCTTCGTTAATTGTAACTTCAGCCAAAGCACAAAAATTTCCATCGCACACTAGAGACTGTTTTATGAAAAACGAGAAACCTTTGAAGTTTTTCAAAATATATTCTGAATCGAACTGTCTTTTAGAATGTTATTCTATTTTTAGTTATTCCAAGTGTGGATGTGTCGCTTTTTATATGCCAAGTCAAATATAAAAATTTAAATTGTAATAAATATTGAATGAATTTTGTAGGAAGTAGCAATATGAGGATTTGTGGAGGAGCAAAGGATAGCTGCATTATCAACGCTGAAAGTAACTTATTTCAAATTATTTTCAGACTAACAATATTCAAGCATTTAGGAGAAGTCAAACGCAAAAACACTGTCAGTAAACTAAAAGACAAAGATGTTCCAAGCTACTGCAATTGTTTGCCTTCTTGCACTAAACTTAGTTATGACGTTGAAGTAACAATGAGTACGTCTCAACATTTAGAAGAAACTAAGAACGAAGAGTAAAAAATCTAAATTGAAATTACTATTCGATAATTTTTCTCCTAGGCTTAAAACTTTATTCTTAATGGTGTACTACAAATACGACGATTTTCTCAAATTGAAAAGAAGTGAAGCTTTTAATGCTTTAACTCTAATTGCAAATATCGGAGGATTGATTGGATTGTATTTAGGAGCTTCGATTTTAACAGCAATTGAATTTTTATATTTTTGGTCAGTGAGAATGATTTGCAATTATCGATTATTTGGAGACTTTATGGAACCAAAACCTCTTATCTAAAAATTCAATTATTGAAAATTTTCTTTGTTCTTACTAAACTACCACCTGCGTAGTATACTATTCCCTTGGTGCTAATTTATTATATAATTATCACCACTCTCCCTTTTTAAACAAAATTATAATCCCTAGTTACAGGGTGTGTATCTCATTGATCCTTTAATAAACCGTCAACAACTATAATTTTTATCTTTTACAAATGTTTCCGAGTCCCAAAGGTGTGTTCTGTTATATAAAAACAAAAAGTCAACAACTAACCCTTCCATTCAGTCATTAGCCATGGATCAAAGTCCCAAAAAACGTAAATATCCAGGTTTTCGAAAAAACCTCTACGATTATTTTACTGAATATTCATCAAATACTGGAATCCATGGATTTAAATATATGGGCGAACAGGAAAGATCCATTTTGGAAAAGTAATAGATAATTTTTATAATTTTTTTTTATTGATAAATAAATTGCAGATTTTACTGGTTAGGATTATTCTGCACTTCTCTCTACTTTTGTATTTACTTAATAATCCAGACGTGGATTAAATGGGATCTAAGCCCAGTTTTGGTCAGTTTTGCGCAAAGTCCAACTCCAGTCTGGCAAGTACCATTTCCAGCAATTACAGTCTGTTCTGAAACTAAAACAAGACAAAGAGTTTATAATTTTACTGATTATTATCATAAAGTAATGGACGATATGAAATTGAAACAAACGGATCCATCAGCTTCTGGAAATTTAACAGAAGAAGAGTATGTTAAATTTAGTAAAATTTTTGTAACTGTTTTTTAGATTACAGAGGTTCGCTGATAGTTCTTTGATTTGTGACAATCATCTTTATATGGGAGGCAACAAAACGACAAATTTCCAGACTATTGAATACTTAATAAGTGTAAGTTTCTTTTTACTTGGTTGCATATAAGTAGTATAATGCACACTGTCAACTTTTAAAGAAAAACACCCACGTTTTTAAAGCCACTTTTTAAAACTTGATAATTAATGAATACAAATCCAGTTTGTTAATAAATATTGTTTTGACATCAATTTTCTTGACGTTCTGTATTAGGGCGTCTGGAAAATCTATCTTTTTAAGGAAAAACACCTCTATTTTTAAGGGTGAACTGAAAAGCAGAAAAAAATCCTGAAAACACCCCCGATTTTTAAGTATATTTTAAAATTAACATTTTTCAAATATTGTACCTTGTTTTACAAGGTTAACTACTTTAAAAGAAAAACGGTATTTATTATTAATTTAGGATTATGGAAAATTAATTATTTATGATCCTTGTTCAATTGATAAGGTTTTCCATCCATACGCATAAATACCGTATGGACCATTAGTCAGGTCGAAGATATGGGCTAGCAATAGTAATTTTCGAAACTAGGAACGAGTGAGTGGCTTCATATGCGCGAATGCGCCGAATACGACTTCGCACATCGAGGTTCGAATAATATTTTTTGAGACGAAAATTTATTTTTGTTTTATTGAAAAATTTGCGTTGCGTCATTAGTAAATAAAAAAAAATCTGAAAATATCAAGTTTTTCATTTGACAGTTGTCAAAGATTTTTAAATACGGATTTCTTTTTATTTGTTCAGTATTTGCGACATCTGAATTGGTAAAATGACAGTTTGTTAACCAGATTTCATTATTATTAAGTTATATTATTTCTGGAATGGTCAGAAAGGCCAGTGTTTTTTGCAAAAGTTCGCGCACTCGTGTGGGAATTCTACGTTCCCAGTTGACTGCTCCGTTTGCAAAATGTCATTTTGAAGGTGGTGAATTAAAAAAAGTTTTTACTTTGGTGCATTTTTCATGTTGCTCTTTATATATTCTCACATATCCTTTACGAATAAAGTAGAATAGATCTAGAAATGTTGAGAGTTCATTAAAATTATTTTCAAACTTTAAAGTAACTTCATTCTTCATTAGATAAATAAATTTAAGTTCGATTTCATCATTGTGACTAACTTTACAATTTGCTATTTCCTCATATTTGTCCAAATATCTAAGACAATCTAAAGTAATGAATCCCGAAAATATTTGTTGACGATCTTTGCTGGAAATAAGTTCGTCTAAATCCCTTTCTAATTCTTGTATAAATTCTTGTGATAATTTTTGATAGCATAATACAATGAATAAATTTTGTTTTTGAACTCACTACCTTCAAAATGACATTTTGCGAACGCAGCAGTCAATTGCGAACGTAGAACTCGCACACAAGTGCACGAATTTTTGCAAAAAATACTGGCCATTCTGGCCATTCCAGAAATAATATGACTTAATAATAATGATATCTGGTTTACATATTGCCAATTTATTTTCATCACTGTTCTTTTTAATATCATCTTCTGTCATTGATTCAAGTTTTGTCCATTCTTTTTCTACAACACTTAAATAAGAGTTACCATTTGAGTCGCTTGAGTCAGAGTTTTCATGATTACAGTTAATTAACTATTGATAATAACAAAATAAATAAAAAGGAATGTCTTAATTTATTAGCCGATAATGAAACAACTTTGGGATATAGAGCTTGGGGACACTTTATCAACTATGTTCAGGATTTATTATATCGTGTGTTCATTTAAAAATAACTCGCAGCAAGCCATGAAATTTTTACGTATGTCATACATGACCTCATACAACAGCAAAATAAAAATCCGTAATGTGATAAATAATGTTCGAAGACGATATGCTTTGAGTGCTGATCATCAAGGGAGACACTTTCAACAGTTTTTAAAGACAATAAACGAATATTTTTTTTTAATTGTCGAAAAGTGAGGTTATAAGATCTTTATTTTGACAAGTATATAAAAATTAATCACAGACATACAAAACAATTGTTTTTTAGTTTCAAAGCCTTCTAGAGTTTTTTTTTAATTGGACACACGATAGTTAGGGTAATTGTTTAAAATCAGGTTGTTTTTTCTAAAAAAAATAGATTTTACAGACGCCCTAATGCAGGACGTCAAGAAAATTGATGTCAAAAGAGTATTTATCAACGAACCGGGTTTGTTTCAAAAATGGGTTTACGATGGCTTTAAAAACGTGGGTGTTTGTCCTTAAAAGTTGGCAATGTACATATTGGCCTTTATACTACTCATTTACATTAGCTCCGCCTTTTTAGATTGCCCCGCCTTTCGAAGAAGTCCTTTATATATGCAAATGGACTGGTTTGAACGAAACTTGCGACCGCCTTTTTTCGCCAATGCTAACAGAGGAAGGGATGTGCTTCACGTTTAATATGCTCGATCGTAGTGAATTATTCACCAATGCAGTGTAAGCTCCTCCTTTATCTCCTCCGTTAATTCTTTCTTAGTTATCTTCATGGTGATTACATGGGTCATGATAAACGTTCCGAAGGATGGTCTCTAGAAAATGGTTATCCGAAAACAGCAGCTAGAGATACTTTTCCACGACGTGCAATGTCAGCTGGATCATCCGCTGGACTTTTTCTTCTACTAAGAGCTTATGAACAAGATTTGGATTACATTTGTCGAGGTCCAGTTCAAGGATTCAAAGTTCTTTTGCATCATCCAGCAGAAGTGCCAAGAGTAGCAACACAATACTTTCGAGCACCGCTAAATCAGGAAATTGTAGTAACAATTAAACCAGATATGATGACAACTTCGCCAGGATTAAGGAATTATGATCCGCATAGAAGACAATGCTTTTTTGTTGAAGAAAGACAGTTGAAGTTTTTCCAGAATTATACGCAACAGAATTGTCAAGTTGAATGTAGAGCTAATTATACCTTGGAGAGGTGTGGATGTGTGGCTTATCATATGCCTCGTAAGAAATTCATATTTTTGAAATTTTTTTTATACTTTTTTTAATTTTAGATGAAGAATCGACAAAAATTTGTGGATCTGGTAGCAACTTATGTCTTTTTGAAGCGTCTCGTATAGTTTTCGATAATTTGTTTGCATTTTTTTTTAATTTTGTTGTTGTAGAGGAGCTTTTAGCGCGCGAAGTTGAATCCGGTCTTCGTGGCTCCACCGATGGGGCAAATTCTTCCGATTGTGATTGTCTACCAGCTTGCACATCCATAACTTACAATGCTGAAACATCTCAAGCTGATTTTGACTGGCCGAAGCTTTTTCAAGCTTTTAAAGTAAATTTTAGCGAGGATCCAGGGTATTAACACTAATTTTTCTCAAGGTTTTTCTTCTATTTTTGTTATTTTAGGGTACAAATGACAAGGCTGACTTTCTTTTTCAAAGATATGCAGTTTATTACTTCAGAAAGAAACGAGCTTTATGGGCAAACTGATTTTTTGGCAAATTGTGGAGGATTATTAGGGCTATTTACAGGATTTTCATTTTTGTCGATTGTTGAGATTGTATATTTTCTATCATTAAGGCTTATTTGCAATGTGAAAAAGTATGGCGTTCATTTTTGGTCGGGATCTAAGGATTTACTTATTGATGATGCTTATCTACATAAATAAATAAATTTCTAGTGTCAGATGTTGTAAGTTTTGAGATTTTAAAAATTGTTAAATGTAAAAGTAAATGCTTATGTGTCTCTAAATTATTCAATTAGAAACTTTAAATTGCTGAATAAAGTCCAGTAGACCGAAAAGAAGCAACTTTTCTTAGTTTACTCAAAATTAATGGTAAAATTATTGTGCCACATTTCTCAAAAATAAGAAATCTGAGCCGAAAAATGTTAAAAAAATCATTTTGCAGATGGATCACACTTTGGAATTTAATAAGCCTGACCAAATTTGTGATGCAACCAACATTACATGTGTTATGAATTTCAAGACTATAAAAGATGTAAGACACAATTTCTCTACAAAAAATTGATCCTTGACAAAAAGTATCAAATTTTAGATATTATTTTGCATCGGAAAATATAATAATACATGTTGGATGCATCAAAAATTCGGTCAAGATTTCTTATTTCCTGTGAATCACTCTGTATACGAAAAAATGCATTTTCGCATATAACAGTAATTCCGCATTTCAATGTCATACCAAATAATACACTAAAAAATTATAAAATTATTTGTCTAATCGTTTTGTCATTATTTAAGCTAGTTACTAGCACCAAAGAATGAAAAGATTCAACCAAAAAACACTCCAAAAATTTATTGCAACTGATTTTTATCACTAAACATCTAAACTATCTACTTATTCAATTTTCAAATAAACAATCCATTTGGAACCAACTAACTAACTTATTATTTAATTTTTTTTTTCATTCACACTGTATATAATATAGCACCTATTTACCCAACCTTACTTCCGTCCAAGCTTACGTAATTTTCAAACATTAAAAAATAATTGTGTTAAAAGCAATTCTTATTTAAAGTTGCATTGACAAGTGTTCAATGTTTATTTTTCTAAGTGATAAGAAATCTATCAGAAACAAGGTTGTTTTGGTTCGTTGGAAGTTGAATTTTGCAGTGATCGATTGTATTTAGTGAAAAATGGACGATTCATTTGAAAAAATGTACATTGAGAATAAAACTGAAGAAGACAGAAAAGTAACAAATTTTGAAAAATTTTGCACTAGAACTAAACTTCATGGTTTTGATTATTTAGCAGCGCCAAATGAGAACAAGTAATCCCAATTTTATTTTTTGAACAATGAATTCATACATCATTTTTTTAGATTTTTTTGGAAGTTGTTTATTTTATTATCTTTTAGTTTATCTCTTTGTGTTTTGATTATTTTATGTAAAATTAAAAGTGAACCTACTGTTATTTTGCAAAGTAATTTGGTACCAATCTGGGATGTGCCATTTCCTGCAATTACGATTTGTCCTGAGACTAAAATCAAACAAAGTGTTTATAATTTTACTGAATATTACCATAAAATTCAAGAGGGAGTTAATCTAACAACTGCCGAGTAACAATTCCAAACTTCATTTACAAATCTACTAAAAGTATCAAAGATTTCAGGCTTTTTCTGATAGTTCTTTAGTTTGCGACAATCATCTGCATCTTGCTGGAAATAAAACCACAGACAAACAAGTCATCCGACATATAAAATCTGTAAGAAATTTTCAATTTCATTCAAAAATCCAACTTTAATATTCAGGTTGCTCCAACACTTAAAGACGTCTTTTTCGCTTGCAAACTCAAACACTTGTCAGCTACATGTGATCAACTCTTCACTTCAGTGATAACTGACGATGGCGTTTGCTTCACTTCCAAAAATAATTCTTTAAAAACATCAACATCTGGTGCTAAGGGCGGATTTTTTATTGTCGTTAAAGATTACGAAGAAGATCTTGATTATATTTGTAGAGGTCCAGTCCAAGGTTTTAAAGTTCTTCTACATCCAACCGAAGAAAAACCAAGAATAAGTACTCACTATTTTCGCGCACCACTTAACCAAGAAGTCGTAGTTATAATTAAACCTACAGTTATTAAAACCGACGATAAATTAAAAAATTATAGTCCTCAAAAACGTATGTGCTTCTTTGAAAATGAACAACAATTGAAATTTTTTAAAAATTATAATGAAGAAAATTGCAGGATTGAATGTTTGACTAATTTAACTTTGCAGAATTGTGGGTGTGTAGCTTATTATATGCCACGTAAGTATTCAGTTTAATAGTTTGAGAAATAATTCGAAAAATTTGTAGGGGACGAATCATCGGAAGTTTGTGGTTCCGGCAGCAATCAATGTCTTTTCAAAACAGAACGTAAGATACTTTTTTTATTAATCAAAATTATTCTTTTTTTTAGAAGAACTTATGATGGCAAACTCTCCAATTTGCAACTGTCTCCCAGCTTGTAATTCTGTCATTTACCACTCTGAAATATCCCAAGCTGATTTCAACTGGAGAAGAGTTCTGAAGAGTTTCAAAAGTGACGAAGACGAGTTTCCTGGGTAAAAAACAATTTTAAAATTCCCTAAATTCATACATTCTGGTTTAGGATTCATATGAGTAGACTGTCAATTTTTTTTAAACATATGCAAACAGAGGGTCTTTTAAGAACTACAAGCAGCTCAAACTGGACAGAAATTTTAGCTCTTAGTGGTGGAATTTTTGCATTTTTTACTGGATTCTCTTTCCTGACTGTTGCTGAAATTTTGTATTTTTGTTTAATGAAATTGCTATGCAATGTCAAAAATTATAGTAGACAACAATAGATTTAATTGATGTTTTATTGGTAGAAAATGTTAATTTTTGCTGTTAAACAAAGATACACCATTAACTCGAATTATGCAGACAAAAATGGAAAATTATTTTTGACATTTAATACATTTTTTGTAAGCTTTTCAATATTTAATTTAATGAGAAATCTTATTTTTCTTTCCCTGCCCAATACCCATAAAGCCTCACATTACACATAATTCTAACCGACAAGAAATAAATAATCTCCATTAGAGATAAAACAGAAAATCCTGTAAACAATCCTAAAAGGCCTCCAAAATTAGCTAAAAAGTCCGTCGGTCCATACAATTCATGTCTTTGTGATCGAATAAAACTGTTAAATTTGAAAAAAATTGTCAAAGACGATAAATGCGATTTTTCTACACTACAATTCTTATGCTTTCTGCGATCAGCAGCTTTCTGTTTTTCCCATTCCCAATCTGTCTGTGACGTCTCAACATCATAAGAAAGATCAGCACAAATTGGAAGACAATCACAATCAATTTTTGCCCTTTTGCGCAGTTTTTTATGTTTATTGAGTTCTCTTCTAAGATGTTTCATCTGCACTGCTGCTGCAATATCAAAAAACACAATTGTGAAAATTAAATTTAAATTGACTTACATTCAGCATCTCTCATGCAATCCATATGGGCAGTACTACAAAGTTTAGTACCATTTTCACGAGGCATGAAAAAGTTAACACAACCGCAAACGTGAAGAGTATAGTTAGTTAAACATTCCATCATGCAGTTAAGACTGGTATAAATCCGAAAGTACTTCAATCGTCTTTCAGTAGGAAAATAACACTGCCGTCTTCTCGGATTGTACATTTTGACTGAATCAGAAGTGGTGATCATTACTGGTTGGACAGCTGCTAAGACGTTTTGGTCTAATGGGACGCGGAAAAATTGTTCACTTGGACGCGGTATTCTCATTGGTGTGTGCAGTACTACTCGATACCCTTGAAGGGAGCTTTTGCAAGCATAATCCAAATCTTCTTTTGCTGTTATTATGTTAAAAGAAAAACCGTTGGTAGCTCCGGATAGAAGAGCTCGACGAGGGTAAGCGTCAACTCCTGCATCGTCTGTATATCCATATTCCATAGTCCATTGATGGGAGTTTTGATGGATTTCATGGTAGTGCTTGTAATGAATTCTAAAAGAACTAAGAATAGTCGCTAGATTATTACTTACACATTGCTTTGATAAATTTCGTTTCGATCTAACATATTAAAAGTGTAACAAATGCCTTCATCTGTTATCAAAGGAGTGAAAAGTCGACTACAGTTTTCTTTACGGCCAGTATAATGACAATCTTTAATTTGAAAGTCGGGTTTAACAGAATCGACAATTTTGAAAAAATCTTCCGTAAAAGAACTATTAGAAGTGTAGTTTAAATAATGGTCGCGGTAATTACAAATTAAAGACATGTACTCGAATTGGGTGTTTCTGAAATTTGAAAATCAATAACTTGACCAGATCTGACTTGTTGTTTACTCTTCAGGTGTTAACCCAATATGGTCTTCCTTCTTTTGCAAAAGTTTGGTATAATTGAAGATACTTTGATTGGATTTTGACTCGGGACATATAGTAACGGACGGAAAAGGAATACTATAAATAGGTGTTCCTTTTGTAGCAAAACTGACAATAACTGGGCTTTGCTCCCATTTTTTATACACAGCATAAATAGAAACTGTACAAGCTGAGAGGCAAATCATAAATATTATAAACCACCATACTCTAAAAAATTAAATTTTATGCAGTGTTCCATATATGATACAATTTACCTTTCAAAAATTGTGCGTTTTTCCCCAAAATACCGAAACCCATGAATACTAGTACACGTACAATATTCTCGAAAATAATTTCGGATACTTTTGAAAAAACCATTTTTTGGTTTTTGATTGTCCATTGCTAGATCTAACTGACTAATGTTGGAATGTTTCTCTCAAACTTAATTTTATTAATGTGCGGTTTGATAATGATAAGATGGATGGATGGTATCAAGGGACTGGATGATGAGGGAGGTGAAATTGGTTGCGCTTTCAAAGTGTGTAAACAAAAACGCATCGAAATAATTGAATGAGAGGTATGGTTGGGATAATTAATGACGTGATATTGACCTATTAAGGGAGGAAAAACATCTTGAATTACTTTCATGTTAAAGTGTTTATTAGATAGACTAAAAAAAATATTAATTGGATAAGAAAATTTCAGTAGAAACAAGGTCTCAATTTCTCACGATATGTTTGTTACTATGTACTCTACTTGTAAACTTTTTGTTAAAAAGTTTTAAATTCGAACTTCGCGCGTGATTCTAAATTTAGTTAGTATAACTACCAACTTAAATGTATTTTCCAAAAAGTCCTAGAAAATACCCTTCAGTTCGAATAAAACAAAGTTTCGCGAAAATTATAGCATATTATTGAACGTTATTGCATTTTTTTTTTTTAATTTTAGTTAATCTTTTTATATTGACATTTAAGTTAGTAACCATAACCTCAAATTAGGCAGATGTCAAAATTCAAGATTAAAATCACTGTGTTGTCATAATTTAATAAAAGTGCAAAAATCCAAAATTCAGAAGCTTGGAAACTTATTAAAAGCTAATCTACAGTTTACTAACTATGGGTATAATTTTTGGTAAAAAAAAGCCAGTATCAAGAATCACACAACAAGACAAGGCTGTTTTGGTAATAAAAAATCTTCCTGCAATTTTTTTAAAGAACAGTCGGTTTTCAGCAATTGAAACAACAAAGAGACAAGCTGAAACAATATCAGAAAAGGATTGAATTACAGCTAGAATCAGATAGAGAAATAGCTAAAAAATTAATAAACAAAGGACAGAAAGAGTAAACTTTAGAATATTCCTTTTTATTTATTTGAAATTATTTTGTAGGCGGGCGAAGTTACTTCTACGTAAAAAACGCTTCCAAGAATCAATATTACAGAAAACTGATAATCAATTAGATAATTTAGAACGATTAACTCATGATATTGAATTTGCACAAGTTGAGTTGCAAGTAATAAATGGACTGAAACAAGGCAATGAAGCGCTTAAAAAAGTCAACGAAGCTTTGAATATAGAAGATATTGAAAAGATTTTGGAGGAGACGAGAGAAGGAGCAGAGAAACAAGAAGTAAAAATTGTTAATTTATTCATTAAAATTATAAAACATTACAAACTTTAGGAAATCAATGCATTGTTAAGTGGTGGATTAACTGAAGATGATGAAGCTGCTGTTGAGGATGAATTAGCTGAGATAATCAATCAACAATTGCCCAATGTTCCTCCTCAAGAAATCGAACCAATGGAAGGAATTGAAGTGCCAGAATCGCCAAAAAAAGGTAAAATAAAGTCTAGTTTTAAACCTAGCTAAATCAATTATTACAGAGAAAGCAAAGAAAAAAGAAGAACCAATTGCATTAGAGGCCTGAGTATTTTTGATATAAATGTGATTTTATTGAAATTTTAATATAAGATTGTATAAAAATTGATCAATCGTCAAGTCCCAACTCTGCAGCTTCTTCAGGTGTTAGATCTATACTCTGTTTATTAACATTCAAACCATCTCCACTTTTTAAACAATCTCTTGCTAACGCCTCCTCTTCGATATCCAAATCATCATCATCTCTACTGTACGCACTATCCCTAATCTTCTTCCCACTTCCTTTCACTTTTTTTTCTTGTAAATTCGGAGGTGTTGACAAATCACCTTCATAATCAATAATCTTCTGTTGTGCAATTCTCCATTCCAACATTTCAGTTGAAAAATCATCGCAATTTCCTAATTGCGTAAAACCAACAATCTTATCTACCATAACACTATCCTGTACTAAAACAATTGATGGTATTGTCTTAATTTTCAAATTTTGTGCCAAGAATGGACATTTCTCAGCATTAAGTTTCACAAATCTTGTCTCCATGTGTTTCGGAGCTAAAATTTTTAAATGTTTGTCGACAATTGCACATCTTGGAGATGAATCTCGATAGAAATGAACAACACAATTTTTGGATTTTTTTATAGTATCGAAAAACATTTTCTCTTCCGGAAGTTCTTCATATTGGCCGTGACCATTACTTAACCATTCGATTCGTTTTGATTCTTTCTCTTTTAATTCTTTAATGCGTTGCTTACGAAGAGATTCTAAGTCATCGACGCTTAAATTATCTATTTGTTCGATTGCAGCATCGACTTGACGTTCAATAGCTTTAGTAACGTGAAGTAATTTGTCTTCGAATTGATTCATTTTCACTAAAATTTGATCATTTACAACAATTTTAAACACTATAAAGTGATGAACTTCAATTTACATCTGTAGTTTCAACGTTTTGAGTAAATTTTTGGACAAGTGTTGCACTACTTTGTTTGTGGGTGTCAAATTGACAGTTACCATAACCTCATCAAACAAGTTATAACCTAATTTCGATACCAATTTTAAATAAAATCCCTATCATTTCGAACATTTTTTTTATAAAAAGGAATATGTAAATAAGCGTACTATGATAATCAACTGCTAAAATCTCATACTCAAATTCAAACGCAAATCGCGTCCCTTTAATAATTAAATAAATTTATAATTTTTTGTTACACACAGTCCGATCCAAAAAACCCTTATCCCAGTTTAGATAAAATCCTTTTAATTTCAACGTTTTATTATAAAATATAAATTATAAGCACTAAATTCTGGATCTTAATCGCTATAAACTACGGAACATCACACATTAAAATCAACTATACATTTTACTTAAGTACAGACATCAACAACTAACAATTTAACAAGTCTTTTTTTTATTATTAAATAAGGCAGTAATATACGACCAGCGCTGTTTATAAAAAAATCCAAATATTATGTTCGTTTAGACGATTTTTGTTCACTTTCTTTTAACAACTCTTCACTTTCGCCTTGTTTGTTTAAATTAGCCGATAACGTCCGGTCTTTAACTCGATTTCTTTTAAAGAATCCGCATTTGTACAAAATTAAAATAACTACAATAAGAACAAACAATCCTGCGATTACCGAACCAACAATAATCCAAAGATTGACTCCTTTATCAGCCAAAGCAGGTGGATACGCTTTAGTTTCAATCTATTGAAAAACACAAATTAGAACAAAAAATTGAGAAAATTTCCCAACTTACGCTTGTAACATTAACAGAGTTATTACTTTGTGTGACTGTCTCATCTTCAATTATCACCTCAGCGACTGAATTAAGACTAACCCAATCGACCTCTTTGTAATCTTCAATTAAAGTCGAATTCCAAACTCTTGCAGAAATGTTGATTTTTATTTGGCTGTTTTCGTTTAACTGAGAAATCCGGCAAGTGATCACTGCGCACTTTGCTGTCATTTTTGGACAACTCTTCAATGAAAAAGTTAACACAAATTGATAAAAAATATGTAATTATTTACCATAGTAGCAACTTTGCGTTCTTTGCCATCTGTTCCTTTCACTATTTCTGGTTTAACAACATCAGCAACATCTCTTTTCCGTCGAGATTTTGGTAAATCTTCCATTCCTTCCTCGACAATTCCTGAAGAATTTAATCCGAGAGAATTAACAACATTTGGGGGATCAACAGTACACTTATTATTCAGTTCAATCGTTGGAATTTTTTCTAAATATAATAACCATTTTCCTCCTTGTGACCGATCCGAATAAATTTGATACGGCCATTCGATTATCACTTTCATATCTCGAATTTTCCAATTTCCTTGATTGATTATATCATAACTATGAACTACTCTGGGACCAATATCTTCTAAATGTTGCATCGCCGATTCACCTTTTACTTCTCCAACATAAAAAATATTCTGGGGTTTTCCTTCACCTTTGATAACATAAGATGCGATTTTTTGTAGTATAACAGTAAGATTTCGAGACGTTTGTGTTGATAATTCTTTTGATGTTGAATTCACGTAAGTTCTCAAATCCATTTGTAATTTTTTAGTATCGGAAATTTCAAATCTGAGTCCGAGTTTAACTGAATGATTTTCAGGAAATGGATTACCAAGAGTACAAGTAACTAAAGTTGATTCATTATTCGACGTACAAATTGTACTAATCTACAAACCAAAAATCAGCTAAAGTTTTAATTATTTTCACCTAATTACTGTTTCATTTTTATCAGTTTGTAGAGCAACATAACTTAAACCTTCAGGATGCTCCACGAAAAATTTAGCCTCATATGCTGATTCACCATTATTTGTTATGTTAGCATCTAGAATAAATTCCTTATTTTTACCTAAATCCAACATATAATGACCCTCATCCGTTCCTGTAATTAAAATAAATTATTTAAATATGGCTATAAAAACAACTAGTAAAAGCAAGCAGTGGCTTCGTTGCCATAGTAATGATAAAAAAAAAGCCAATAATATGCGAGCGGGTAATTTAAACTTACGATTAAGGGAAGTTCCAGTGTTTAACACCAAATTGCTGAAACAAATATCATCATCTCCACAATTTTTTTGAAATGTAGCTTCAAATGTTTTGACTGACGTTTTATTTAAAATGGGAGAATGTACTTCGTTTCTGTAGATGGAATAATTGACTAAAAACTAAACAAACAATTTGCTTTCCAAATTAAAAATAAAGAAAGTACTTTGATTGGTGTTAATATATCTCCGTTTCCTTCCACAATATAAGCCACTTCATCTACGCATCTTTGTTGAGAGATGCTGTTAACTGTCACAATTGTTTTTTCAACTTTAAGCGCAACTCTTGGTATCCTTTTTGGTAATTCTTTAATTTCATATCGAATTTCTAAAGGTCGTCTTAGCTGATATTTACTCAAAGAGAAGCACGTTTTAAATGTAAAGCTACAATTATCAATGATGATAATAATAATCAAAAGAAAACAAAATATTTAACTACCAAGTTTTGTTAGTTTGAGAATCAACAGAACAGCCTTTTCTCGAAACATTAATATTCTTCAATTCTTCGCCTTCAACCGTGATATGAATATCAATAATCGGTCTCGTTTTATAAAGAAAAACACTATCTGATTCATACGCTCCTACTAATAAATCAGGATAATCATTTAAATCCATATCCAATCCTCCACTCATTGAATATCCAAGTGTTTTGAACCCTCGATGTTTGATAATTTGAGACGGCTCCGGATTTAGGGAATCTTTTTGTCCTAAATAAATATAAATAGCGCCTGAATCGCCCTCATATGGAGCCCCGATCGCTACATCATTAAATCCATCTTTGTTTATATCGCCTAAAGATGTCATTGCAAATCCAAATCTTGATTCCGGTTTTCCGTAAAAAATTGTAGACTCTTTACAATCAGTAACTCTACATTTTCGCATTTCATTGTAAATGTAAACCGCACCACCTACATTGATGCTATAGTAAAAAGGAGCTGCCACTAGAAGCTCATCATAACTACAAATAAAAATATATATATATATATATATATAAAAAAATTAAAAAGATATTATCATACCCATCATTATCAATGTCAACTGCTAAAATTTCATACCCAAAACTGGAAGCAAATTGCGTTCCATTAATAATTAAATGAATTTGCAAATTTTCGTTAGATACAGTACGGTCAAAAATAAATACTTGTCCAGTAAAGTTCGACCGAGGTGCACCTGATACAAAATTTGTTTCATTTTTTTTGAAAAACCGTCCACCTGTTACACTCATTCCCAAGTAACTGTATTTATCGATAGGAGTTGGACTTTCATTTAAAGGGCCTTTGTACACTGTTTTATCACGTTCTAAGAATGATCCTTGTACACTTTTTGCAAAAATTGTACCACGCCAAGTATACGGTCCGGGGGATCCCATAAGTGTGAAACCATCGTCAAGAACATCTAAGCTAGTACCAACTTGACAAAAACCAAACTGTTGATGTAATCTGGAATAAAACCAATAATACCAATCTAAATTTATAAAATAAATTACTTTTCTTTAGGGAGTGTTTTACAAGGTTCCAAAGTTTCCATCGCTTCTAACGTATGGTTCAATAAATAGCATAATCCCATACCATAATGGTAGAGAGTTAGATTAGGACTTTGAATATATCGATGGGCACAAACTACAACTTTTCCTCCCGGTTTTTGCGACTTTACTGTTACTCCTAACCACTGGTCTTCTTTGATTTCATCCCGGCCTGGTCTTACCAACGATGTATCTCCTGGTTCATCGTCGTATTCAAAATCATTAACTAAAGATTTAAACAATCAGAAATTGACAAATTTACAAGTTTATTGTTAGTAAAATGCATAAATCGTTGTAATCGTTTGGACAAATTTTGTTGGTTATGCAACCAACAATATAGTCTGAACAATTACAGTTTTGTTAGTTTTTCAGAACTCTTGCAAACATGATGAAAACTACAGTGAAGAGCTATTGTATTAGCTCATTGTATCTGTACAAAATGCTATTTACAAACTCTTAAAAAAATAAAGCTGAGACTGATGCGAAAACACACACTTCAAACATGAAAGATGGAATCGGTGGTCTCTCTTTCTATCTGTTAAAAAAAATTAATAATGTTATTTTTGATTAATTTAATTAATTCAAAAAAAGCCGAAGACCCAAAAAAAAACTACAGCATTATTACGAATGATCACGTATAAAAAAATAAAATAAAAATAAAAAATGATTTTGAAATGGAGTAATTAAGCTTCGATTCATTTCCGCCACCTACAAATAAAAAAACTTAGTTGAGAGTCAAATCTTTTCATCTTTAGGATGACTAGTAGATCTTTTGTTATCTATTTTTGGACAGCTAATCTCTGTGACAAAAATGAATCAGAAGTTTTCTCTCATTAGTATTCATCTAAAGTAAATAAAAAAAAATTGAATTATAAAAGGTTAAATAAAATTATTGAACTAATTAGTTTATAACTTGTTTGACCACCATGCATCGATTATAATCGATTGAGTCTGTCCATGCTCCGAGTTGTTGCTTGAGATTTTTTTAATTTAGTGTTGTTTGAAATGTAATAATGTCGTCTGTCATGAGTTGTATTAATAATTCATCATTTTCGAAGCGTTAGATGACGCACAGCATGACTTGTGTTACTATATAAATTCTGACCCTTTGACGCGAGATCATCGTTCTTTTATTATAAATCTCTGATTAGTACCACACATGATTGTAAGTGTGTGATGGAAAAAGGAAATATGAAAAAAAGTGTGTAAAGCAAAAAACCACATCACATGCAAGAAAATATAAAAAAAGACATGCAAATTAGCAAAAAATACTCATGCATCATTACCAAAATGGTACCAAAGAATGGTACCTCGCTTTGAGACCACCACTTACAATTATACCTCCCTCCGGCCGCTGGTGTGCACCCCAAAAAAACAAAAACACAAATTATTAAAGCCCGAAAAAATGGGCGAAAAATGTATATCAAAAAATACAATTCTTCATCTACACTATTTAAAAAAAAAACTATCACAATTGAATGGACGATACACCCTAAATAAGCTATAAGTGTTTATACAACACTGACAAATTTCCCGCCTTTTTAAATACGTACATCGTTTCCCGTCAGTTTCAACTTGGACACAATCATCCTGATTGGTAGTCACTGGACATTTGAAAAGAGCCCCTGAACGATTAGTCCCCGGCTGCAGATTTTTCCCCAAAGGAGCTCCAACCAAAAGCCTGAAATAATAGTGTGCTGTATAAATTGTCACCTTGGTTATGAAACAAATTAAAAATAAATGTCAAAATTTTAGATTTTTTTACAACATTCTTTACATAGAAATGAAGTAATTTGAAATTAATGGCGTGCGGGAGAGCTCGTAGACCAAACCCATTTTGCGGAAAAGTAAAAAAACGTAAACGTTCAAGACGTAGATCCAAGAAAAAATCATGTCGTCCAGGAAAAGTAACACGAAATCCTTTTTTTAATTATTTGCGATGGTTCCGCAAAAAACATTGTGGAATGACTGCTGTACAAGTTGCAGTTGAAGGAGCAAAATGCTGGTGTCGCATGTCGGATGAGCAACGCAAACAATTTTATAAAGAAGCATGCAGTGCGCCAAAAATGCGACGAAGAAAGAAGAGTCGCAGCAGGAGCAGAAGTCGACGAAGTCGGCGCGGACACGGCGGTTGCGGAGGAAGGAGTCGTCGACGGCGAAGTCGATCAAGGAGAAAACACAGAAGTCGAAGTCGAAGTCGAAGTAGAAAACGATCACGCAGCTCCTGTGGAAGTCGTGCTAGCCGATCCTCTTGTGGCACTTGCTAAATGTCTAGTATATAAAAAATAAATGTTTCGGCTTTTTAATTAAAACGATGTTTTACTAAACTCTTAGCTATTTATAAGTATGACACTACAAGAAAACATGATTATTAGTAAGATGAATGTTCGTTTAAATACATTACGTTATGCTTTTAGAATAAATTATAAAGCGTGAAAGTACAAACAAAATAAGAAATTCCAATCTTCTAAAAATATCCTCCTTAATAAGCAGAAGTGAAACATTTAGGGTGTGCGTCGATAAGCTACCACTAAAAAAAGAACTACCGACTTTTTATTAAGAATGATGGCTTGAACGTGTGCCCCTCTTAAAACCACTTAACAATATCGATGAATGAATGAGTTTTAAATAGCAGTTATAAAAATATAACTCATAGGGGTTCTTTGATTAAATTCAGTTAACTTCAAGAAATTTGCTTATGATTAAAACATTCAAAGAATCAATTTTCAACGCAGCAGGTGAAGACACTGATGGAGATAGAAACGTTCAAACGATTTGCTTAAACAACAATCCAGAGACTTAATCGAGAGAGGAAATACAAATTAATTCCAAGGAACTGACGCATCAACAACAAGAAAAAATAATTTCATTTCTGATCTGAGATTAAAAATTTCATTCCTACTCACAGTTATTTCTACAAACCTTGAAATTCCAATGACTGGATTTTGCTGAAAAATAAAAGAGCTTTTGGAACACACACGTTTTAATTTATGGAGAAATCCGACAAAAACCTTCCGTTTCTACCTGAAACCTGTAACAAATTGCTTGTTAAGGCCGATAAAAGGTGTGTTATGATTTGAAGAAGGAATTCCTCAGCAGTGTGAATGTAATTTAAAAATGGGCCCATTTTAAAAGATCGGATTACATAGAGTTACGTTTGTAATTTAAAACCTAAAATCGTCATTAACATAAAATCCAGCATTCTTGTCACTTTTAGCCCCTATAAAAGTCTCCAGACACAATCAACCTCATTGATATGTTCTCCCCATTTGCGGGTTGAAAATTACCCAGAATGTTATTTCAACTGTCGTCTCATTCTGGTGTTTGCTAAATGATAAATGAATGAAAGGTCTTAGAGGGGCTGTTCGAATCTCCCCCAACTTATCGCCGATAAAATCCGACTAATATTAATAGGGGCAACTGATACCGACACGAACAACATTATTACGCTGAAACTTTCATAATTTAATCCGAATTCATGGAAAATCTATCAAACATGACTCACATCGTTACCAATTGTTAGTGAGGGGTGTTGACGCATCGAATTAACTTCTTGTTTATTTCACTGACTTTTAGATCAAAGAACTCGTAAATCATCAATGGATTTAAATAGATAAAAATAGGAAACTCGTTTATTTATTTCGTTAGTTTACAAGAACCGGAAGAGTAAACAAACGTGGAGGAAACTTGCCAAAAATGTATTGATCCACTATACGAAAAATATGAACAGGATGTAACAAGAAAGCGTCTTTTCGAGATCTGTTCACGAATATCACATCTCAACTTGACTCGAAAAAAAATGTTAATAAAACGCAGCTGAAATTCTTTATTGAATTGAAAAAAAAAAAAATACATTCCCATGGTTCAGTGTAAATATTTTAATGAAATTGTCTTCTTTTTCAACTTAATTAATTATTCATCACTCGTCTCGTTTAATTTAATGACGTAAGCTTGGAACTAGGAAATGACATCATTTTTTTTTTTTTCCGAAAGAACAACCTTCAATGCATTTTATTATCACTCTTATCAGAATTTTAAAACAATGCAAAGTATGTTGAAGTCAGCGTACTGCTAATACAATCATAATTACAAAGGACTATTAAAGCGTTGTTAAAAAAATAATGGTTTATTGTTTTGTTCAATCACCAGGTGATGTTTACTTCTATTAAAAAGACATCTGTCGCGTATAGCAAACAAATGAGGCGAAACGCATATACAGAGTCTCCCATCTATGCAACTAACTCCATTTTGTATGTTGAAATTTCAAAGAAATGGAATATTTGTAAATGCCAATCTCTTCGAATTATTATCGAATACACAGAGTTGCTCACTGTAATATAAGCTTATGTTTATCTATTTAATTAGAACATCCTACATGTGTGCAACATTAAAAATAAAATAAGCCTGATTTTATGATTTCAAATATGGCTTTTTCAAAAAAAAAAAACACAACTTATTTTCTCAGCCTTTTAATGAAATGGGGCGATTATTCTTAAATGATTTTGAAGCTTTTCTAAAGCTCTATCAACAAGCCAAATTTCAGGTGCCACGCTTTATAATTACGGTGCCACGTGTCACTGAGATTAAAAGGAATATTTTATCGGAAGATTCACATTGATACTACGATAAATAAAAGAGCAATAAACAAAAAAAATAAAGAAAAGCATCTTAACCAAAATTATGTTATCAGTTTTAGGTTATTTTCAAACTATTAATATCGAAAAAGTAAGAACTAGTTAGGTTTTAGTTTAGATTATGATTTAAGAATAATCGAAATTTTGAATTTTAACGATTTTTAGTTTTTCGAAAATATTGACTCATTTTGAATTTTGAATGTGCCAAATTTCATTTACATAGCTTTAAAGGCAACAATTATAAGCGCGTCCAAAAATCAGACTCTATTTTTGAAAACTCAGTTTTGAATTTCTCATTCCATTCATAACTATAAGAACTAGATGATACTAAAGATAAAGGATTTAACATTTTAAAGCATAAAAACGACTTTGTTAGATCGTCGAGACAGCCTGTATGCAGAATATCAAAAACAATATTAATAAACGAGAAATTTTGGATTCATAAAACTATTGTTTATGTAATTTGTCAAAAAATTCTGATTTATTACAGTAATTGCAGTCTCTAATATAAATATAATATTCATTAAAGTTGAATTTCCGGCTCACGTAATATAAACAGGATAATAAATACTTGAAAAAATTCTAAGATAAAGATGACAAGGCAAACATGGGAAAAGCTAAAGGGGAACTATGACAAACGAGTTTTCGTTCGTTAATGCAGGAAATAAAAATGGAATAGTTCCGACCAAAGATAAATATATCTAAAAACAAATTTGCTAACACAAATTTCAAAATTCCTATGACTTCAGAGTTAAGAATATCCTTGCAATGCGAATTTTTTTTTTTTTAATTTGAATCATTTCCCACGTTCGTCCAATTACATCAAAATCTTCGTCCATTTAAGCACAACCTCTAATTAATCCACATTTGCCCAATTAATCTCTTCATATAAGGCAACAAGTGCTGTAAAACTAGCTCCTACAACCTTCTTACCGTCGATCCATTTCTCTTCTCATTTTCATGTTGTTGTTATAATAATGCCACAAACGACTCGTTTCAAGTGTGACCTACATTTAAAATAGCTCAAAATGTTATGTTCCCATTTATCAACCATAATATAAAATGATAAGTTACACACTTTAGCGAGTATTGTTGGATCAGTCATTCCAACTTGATAAGTATCATTATCGTTCGTTTTATAAATACCATTTGATTCAATGCAAAGAATGGAAAGAATGTAAAGACCAGAAGGATGTTGTTTCGGTTACATTATTCTTTGTGCCTTATAAGGTCATGTAAAGGCCAATAAAGTTACCTTTTCCAACCAGAAAATGTGACATTTTGACGTAATCAACTTAATCGGAAAGACGATAAAAACACTATATTATATTCCCCAAAAGAATGAGGGTGAAGCGTGACAAAACAACAAGGGTGGAATTACCTCAATTATCCAACAAAAAAATGATGTTTACAAATCGTTAATAATAGGATTTGTCGCAGGATGGGTGTGTGTGAATTTTCGTACTTCTAAATTTACTCAAAATTATTACACACCTAAATCCAACACGCGAAAGTCTTAAGTGATAATAAAGCCACTCCTTCAGACAGTCGATTTTTCGTTTTGTTGTCGTTGATAATACATTGACCTATACAGGATTGCAAATGAAGTGTCTGAAAACTTGCAAATGAATGCAACGTCGTTAAAATTAACGGCGATAAAAATAGAAAAAAAAAAATCAAAATGTATTGAGGACACTATGAAATATAATATTTATTTTAGTAATAAACAGATAGTGGAAAAAATCGATAAAACATTATCAAACAATGTAAATGCATGGAGAAACGTCTCTATTTTTCTTAACCGAAATTATATCGAAACTGTACTGAAGCAAATATTTATTATTAGATAAAAGTTTCTATTTACGTTGCATCGCTAACAGAAAAATATCTTATGCCATAAATCTGAAATTCCTTAATTACAGTTGTTTGAAAGTTTGAACCATTATTATTATAATCTTGTAAGTTACGAGTGACTTTCCAGTCTTGTTCGCCCACATAGAACTTGAGTAATTTAACTCTGGGAAGGAAAAAAAAGCAACACATAAATGGAAGACAACACAAGCTTATATACAGAGTCATTGAGAAAAGGCATCCATTACTTTAATAAACCAAGAAACAAAGCACCATATTATCATTATTATTATTTATCTCACTTTGATTCGATCGAATTAAAGTTCGAGGTCGTAGGCGTATGGAAAGTTCAATGTTTCATTACAGGGTGTGAATGGTCATTGTTTTCGTCTCCGAAAAGTCACTAAACTTTATCCAGTCAATTAGCATAAATCAGCGACATTTTCGAAACAAAGTATCCAATTAGTGTCCGAAGATAGACACGATTCTTCGATCCCATGTAAGGCAAATCGAACCGTTTCCGAAGTAATTTAATCGAAGAAGAAGAGCGGTGTAATAACAGTAAAAGTGCAGAGGAGTTGCAGAACTGGTCTTAAGGCGCCGTTTCTGTTTCTTTTCTCGACCTTTGACGAAGAGGTCATCAACTCTATATCCGAGAGTCTACATTAAAATAGTATGGATAAAACGGAAGAAATTTTCAAGCTTCATATCTTTTGATATTAAGCAGGAGGCTTCTGTGGATGGTAGTTAATATTATGCGGAAGTTATGTACTCATCTCGATTATGTTATCGCTTCAATTTACCGTAAGGTACACATTAGGGGATTGCTGTTTAAAGACGTGGGACAAGTCTTCCGGTCAACAACTAGCAACTTACTGTTACGTAATTTGTGAGGAGCTACCAAAGCAATTAATGTTTTCAGTTCCAGAGCTAAAATTTTTCTGAATTAAAAAGTTTCAAAAAGAATGAGACAAAATTCAGAAATCAATTAACAGGTTACGTCAGATTCAAGAAGAAAGAGTTAAGGTTAAGCCAAAGCAATTTTTCTGCAACTTCACATTTTTATTGTCTTGTTAAAGTTTCTGATACGGAACACATAATATTTTCAGTCAAACAGTGCTTCCTGCTTTACTAGTTGCGACGGTAAGTGAATTACTTACTTACTGTCCTGTAAAGCTTTCATCAAAACTTACTTCGTTTGATTAATATCAATTTAAATTTCAGTCTTTTGCTTGATAATGTAAAAAGAATTCTATTAACAATCGTGCAAAAAATACGATCGGTTTACCACCACCATGTTACCAAGTGCATATAGTATATAGTCTTAAGTCCTTCAAGCAAGTTTGTTGGATTTGAGAAAAGCATTCTGATTTGGTAATAACGCAGTCTTGATTACAGTGGTCAGATTATTTTATTTGGTTTACTGACGAAATTGTTTTTTTTTAACATTCAGTCAACGTCTTTAAGTTGCGTCAATATCATATCTAGAATATAAGGAACACGGAACAACAGTAATTTAAAATACATAAAGCTAAGTAAACTAAACTTTGATAAAAACGTGTTTTCGAAACCATTTCAAGTGAAATAACACAATTGACAAAAAAGTGTTATCACACATTTAGTAAAAGCAATAGAAATCGGTACCAACATTTGAAACATTCTACAAAAACCAATTTTTCGCTTCTTAGAGAATTATCTAGCAAAAACAAAACTTTATTAATTATAATTTTCTGTAATTTATTTAGTTTCCTTAATGCACTTTCACTTTGATCTGAATGAATGGTTATGCAAACCCATTCATGGTATCGCAGTGAATTTTCAGTTCAAGGTAACATCCAACAGGTCAATTGCACATTACCATACAATTCAAAAAAGGAAAGATTTAAAAACTTCCGTCATTATGTCGTCTTCTTGTACTGAGTGGTAAAAACCGAAACGTGAGAAGTGCATACCTGAGAGTACCTTGGAAGTTTCAAGCTGTGCTTTTGAAGATAATAATTTATGGTTTTTGTGTGTACTGTATGACAATAGTGAGAATCACTGGTTTATTCCAGTTGGGATGTTATTGTTTGAAGTTAATCGATTCTTGGTGTTTTTTTGTTTGTATAAATTTTTGAAGGAAATTGACTTGTTTACTATATTATATAGACAGTAAAATCGATCGACGGAAACAGAAATCACAAACCATTAACCAGTTCAATGTTAATCATTTGAGAGGATGTTTATTTGTAAATTTTCTCAATATGGAAGCTGATTAACAGCTGAATCAGTACCATAAATGGATAGAAAAAAACGAATTCGTATGTTTTCATACAAAAAAGTATTCAATTTAGAGATAGTAATAGTAAATAGAATCTTCCGGGAATGATAAGTTCTGATTTTACCATAACGTGTTATCTATTCTAACAAATGAATCATCTCGTGCATCTTCTAATGAAAAGTATTAGTTGGCTCGGTCTCTACGTCAAAAGAAACAAACAAAACAATGCAGGACTCGTAGGTAGCAGCCAAGTTGATGGGCGGGAGTGAGGTAAAAGCCTCACCTTAGCAGGTGCGACTTGACAATATAAAAAAAAATCCACATTTTCCATCAAACTCACCAATAATCTTGAGGATTTCTCGCTTTATCCGAAACCGCATGTTCAGCTACACTAAATCCAAAATATGTATTTTTAGCATCATGAGGTCTTTTCACTATTGGATCTCTATCCTCTAAGTTAAAACAAAACACTTTCGTCCTAGTTAACACTATATTCAAGAAAATAAATATAAATTCGAGTTTAGCCATTATTCGAGTTCACTTATATTACAATTGTATGATTTTTTTTATTTCATTTCGATGTTGTTTTGACGAGATTTTAGGAACGGCTATAATATACTCCTACTTCGAAGACATGCTTCTATGAACTGAGAACCGAGGCAGTGTTGAGTGTTCATAATAATTCAGACGTAACGTTACAGAAGTTCTCAAACAATGTAACAAAGCAAAATGTGGATGTACTTTGATAATTTATGCAACGATTTATGTTTAATAGTTAATTTTCCGGTGTTTTGCATAACATCAAGGCGACTCACATTCGAAGCCTCGCAAGTAATCGCACAGTCTATTTTTATCCTCCATTAATAGCGGAAAAAAATATTTGGCATTAAAGTTCTTTTTTATAATGTGATGGTGTAAAAGTCAAAAAAATTGGGTACCTATCTGAGAAAAATTGGGTGTGAAATTATAATACTAAGCGACAAGTAAATATGAGATTATTATAAGTAAATTCACTATTGAATTTATAATGTGTTTTTTATTATTTGAATTCTAAGAAACATTGTGTTTGATCGGTTTTTACTTTTTGAAAATTATATTATGTGCTACCATTTAAAATGTGTTTCATTAAAGCCACGGAAATAAGAATCAAAGTGACCGATAATGTATCTTAAACAAATATTGTTGAATTAGAGATTGAAATTATCAACACATTGTGTTTTTGAACCCATTTGTTAAAATTTGTTTCTTGCACTTTGACTTCATCCATAAAAACTTCGTAATTATTAGCGACAAAGACAGCGGGTGTTTTCACTAGAACTTGATGAAATTTTCTGAGCATTTGTAAGGATTCTATTGTAAGAGACATATATACAAAAAAGTACAATAAAAAGCTAAGAGAATTCATTTTTAATTTTTTTATTAATTTGTATCATTACTAAATGCCTCATAGTCAGAGGGCAAAGCACCATGGAAAAACTCAAGAAATTGGATGTAATTTTTCAGTAAAATTCAACAAGTTTCTTGAAACTAATTCTCTTTAGTATTACATCATAACAACAACAATTACTTTGGTGACAATAACTGATGAAAATATGAATATAAGTTTCATCTGTAAACTTAGGAAGAGTTTATAATGTTTGTCTACTTTCCCCTACCATGTAATTCCATCAAGTCAGCCTTGCTCTGCTTTTGCTTGGAGCCACATTTATCGCTTTTGGTAAATAATATGCTGTACTAAAAAAAATTCTAGCCCAAAGAGTATGCATTTGACCTTAATGTTATTATTATGATAATAACAACATAGCAAAAAGAGTTTTAGCATTGTCAGTAAATAATTTCCTGGATCTTGTTACTTTTTGAAAATACTTTTTTAAATATAACTTTTTTAACATCATTCAACTAATTAGAAATGAAAATACGATTGTTTACAATATTGTTACCAGTTTTGTTCACTTTCTTTTCATTTTATTTTAGCTGAACATTCTTAAGGTTAAGGAAATGAAACATAATTGGACGTGTTAACCTCCAAAATTTATCCTTTATTTATCAACATTTCCTTGAGTGAATCAGTTTTATTTGGTGCTTGGTGCGGTTCAGTTAGTGTTGTGTCTATTTTTCAAAAATCGCGCCTATTTTGTATTTTTTATCGATTGATTTACGTCATCAAACGTCAATGTCAAACTTCTAGGTTAACAGTTAAATAACATTACATATGTTTAATCAGTATTAACAATTTCTGTATTGAAATGTTTGATATTTTACCTAAATTTTCATTCTTCACTCTTTTTCTACCATTTGTGATAAGTAATTCACTAAAAATTGCAAGAGTAAGTATCCACGTCAATAAACACCAATTTTTAATCGTTTACAATTTAGGAGCAACATCGCGGTGTAATCGCTTCAAACAGTGATCTCCGCTCTTTATCATCCCTGTCTGACATAAATTACATCAATAAAGTCTTAGATAATATCTTAATACCTCGAGTTGTCGGTACAGAAAACCATGAAAAAGTCTTCAACTACATAAAAAAGGAACTTGGATCATTAAAATGGCAAGTGGAAGTTGATGAATTTATTGATAAGACTCCAATTTTTGGAAACTTAAAGTTCCGGAATATTATAGCAACGCATAACCCACAAGCACATAGATTCTTAGTTTTGGCTTGCCATTATGATACTAAATATTTCAAAAATGTGGAATTCGTGGGAGCTATCGATTCTGCAGTTCCTTGTGCTATGATGTTAGAAATTGCTAAAACATTAACGAAACAATTGAAAAATACTTCTAATGTTGCTTTAAAATTAATTTTCTTTGATGGAGAAGAAGCTTTCAAAAACTGGGGACCAAAAGATTCGATTTATGGATCAAGGCATTTAGCTAAACAGTTACATAATAACAGAAGTGAAATTAATGGCGAGAGTGTAACTGAATTGGATAAAATTGATATTTTAGTTTTGTTGGATTTAATCGGTGCGAAAAATCCAAGTTTTTTGAGTTTTTTTGAAAACACTCAACGATGGTAATAGTTTACATAAAATAAAGATTATTTTTCTAATTGTAATGTCATAGGTTTGTGCGTCTTTCTCAAATTGAATACGATTTGCACCGAATGGGACTTCTGAAAAACCATAGATTTAATTACTTCCAATTAACAAGACCATATGGACATGTAGATGACGATCATGTTCCGTTTTTGCAAAAAAATGTGCCAATTTTGCATTTAATTACCACTCCTTTTCCGAAAGAATGGCATACTTGGAAGGATAACCGCGATATTATAGATTTGGATACTGTGTACAACGTCAATTTGATATTGAAAGTTTTTATTAGCGAATATTTACACCTGTTAGTATGAATTTCTTCTTTACATTCATTTTTTAATCATTACTAACGACTCATTAATTTAGTTTCTTGGACGACTCATCTTTTGAAGACTCATCACACAAGGAATTGTGACAACGATCTATCTTTTTTTTTTTATTAAATTTACATATTTAAGAGATATTTTAATTTTGGTTCTGATTTTTTTCAGATATTTTAATCAAGCAAAGAGGTCCCCTGAAAATCCATATCCTTTATTAACTGTCTTCCTGCTAACATTGATCTTTTTTATTTATAAAACTTTCCCAAACCCTTTATATTTTTAATTTACTAAAACAGGGTATGCATTTCCTAGATAAGAGGGTTGTATGTAGAGAAAGCTTTAATTTTTTGTTAAAATTGTTATTACTTCATATTTCTATCTTGTTATTTTATTTTTCTATATAAAAAAATTTATGAATAAAGTGTTTTGCACATTAAATTGCAGATGACAAATTCTTACCCATTTCATCATCTTTTCTATGTTCGATTATTAACTTTTTTTGAAGATTATAATTGTTTGTAGATTTCCGGAGCCCGATAAAACTAAAAATGATAGCGAAGAAGTACTCATTTTGGTAAGGTCTAAAAAAAATGATTCAAATATACATTGCATATATTTTTTTTTTAGATCAATTGTCCACTCGTTGAAACATTCTATGATACACCTGTCTATCCTTTACTTCTGTAAAAAAACAACCAATATTAATAAATTTAATTGATTAAAACGTGTTTTTCAATATGTAAATCCCCAAATTGGTTTTAGTAGTGACATCTATTCTCATTTCTGAGGAACTAAAAATCCATTTTTTACGATGGAACAATTGAATTTTTTAGGACTGGGAACCATTAAATATGTCTTTGATGTTACTAAAACTAAATTTCAGTTTCACTTTATTGTAGGTACAACGTTACAATGTTGCTGACTCTTGAAATTCTATTTTTTTTTCTTAATATAAATGAATAAAATTAAAAAACACATTTATAACAGCCGTTTTTCACAAAAAACCCTTTCAGTACTCGTCTAGTAATTTTTTTTAGATTTAAGCTCTTGCATTAAATTGTGTTTTTTTTCAGTTTTGGGTAAAACAGCAATACAAGAGAAACAAAATATTTATTTTGCATTAATTTAAAAAAACAAATACATTTCTACCAACAAAATTAATACATACAAAAATGTTGAAATAAAGTTCACCGTTTTATTTTTCTGCAGTACTGTTTCTGGTATTTCTATTCAGCAAAATCTTAACGCATTTAAAAATAATCACTCCATTGTTGTGATGATTTTTTTGTTTTTTTTTTAAACAACGGCATATGAACTAAAAATAGGAACTTGGTCTCTGTGCAAGGAAATTGCCAAAAGTGCTCAAAAAAAAGTCATCACAGCAATAATAGTACTTTATTAAATATTCTAAATATAATTTTGTATACATGTAGAACTAACAATAAATGTAGACTCGCGGAAAAAAAGTTATAAAATTACAAACGCTTTTTAACATATACCAGCTATGTTAAAAACCGTTCACGTAATAAAAAAAAAATGCTAAAAGCACGTCATTATTTTCTCCTCCAAAATAAACAAACTGAAGATTACGGCAAAATCGTCCCAAAGTCCCACGAACAAATCAAATCGTTTCCAAAATAACAATTCCATAATAACAAAACAAAATAGAATCAGAATATTTAACAACTTTGAACAAATGACCATCGCTAAAATTGAAACAAAAATAAAATAAACGACGGTCATTTATTATCTGGTTTTCTTTTCGTTTTTTTTTCTTCAATACTGAAATAATTTCGTGTCCTTATTTACAACAATTAACAATTTTTTACTCCCATTGTGTGTGACTTGATAAAAAAATTTGTTGATCCTAAAATTTTAAGTCTGAATTAATTCCTACTCGGTGTCGTATTGCGCTTGTTCGTGACGTGATCTTTTCGCTTCTGGCTCTTGAAGACTGTCTTGAGTGGCATCTCCGCCGCCGGGACTAGATGGACTACCGACGTTTTGCTCTTCTACGTGCCTCTTCAGGTCCAAACCCACGCTGCCATAATTGCCACTGCTAGAAACACAAAACATACAATTTAAATTATACAGAGTGGCTTTAACGTAATTACCTATAAGGTGAGTAATTAGCAGTTTGAACAATGACAGGCTGAGGTGAGAACGTAGCTGGAGAAAGAGATCGTTCTTCAACAACACTAGATGTCACTATGTGATATTTTTCTACGATTAAAATTATAAATTTTTTAGCAAAAATCATTTCCAATTACCTTCTCTATGATCTTGACCATTAGCACTATTTTGCTCTCCATCACTTCTATGCGGCAACATCAGTCTTGCTTTCGTCGCCCCAACTAACGCTGACATCTGTTGATGTCCAATCATCCCCCCAGATCCAGCATATGCTGCTGTTTGATTTCCGGGACTCCCCGGCGCTGATTGACTCACTTCTAACATATGTTCAGGAGTTGGCGATCCTTCACGAGATAAACATTCGGGTGTCATCAATCCCGACATACCTAAATGACTCGGTGATGCAGGTGCACTTCGCGAACTTAGCCCGAATGGGGCACGGAAACATGGCACACCGCGTTGCCGTCGTCGACGGAACGCTTGTTCAATTAATTTCGATTCAGATTGAGGATCAATACGCCAAAAACTACCTTTACCAGGCTCTTCTTGACTACGTGGTACTTTAATAAAATACCGATTTAAACTGAGGTTGTGTCTGATTGAATTTTGCCATCCTTTGTCGGCGGTACGGTAGTACGGATAGTGTTTGGTGATGTAACTATAGATGCCAGATAGAGTTAATTGCTTATCAGGGGCGCTAGCGATGGCTTGGACGATTAATTGCGCGTAAGAATAGGGAGGCTTCGAGTCGTCTTTACTACTCGCTGAGGGATAACCGTCATTAATTACGACTGGAGGCACCTAAAAACATAAAAATCAGTAATAGTTAAATTACAGTTTCCATGTGAATCTTTGTGTCAGAAAAGCTTCGTTGCCAGTTGAAGCTCGTTTCAATCAGCAAGCAATTTATTCAATATACAATTACCGAATTTCCGTTGGAGGTGGGATGTCTGTAATGATCTGGACTATGGCTTTGAACGTGGTGTCCTCCTCCGTCGTCTCTTCTTGCAACTTGAGCGGCATATGCCGCCACCATTTGCAAATCAGCAGATACATTTCTTCTACCATGACCTCCTAAAAATAATTAATATACACCCGTCGTTATAACATACTTTTATTATACCTCTAGGACTTGCAGGACAACTATTAGCGGCACTGATTGTACCAGTCGGCGATGGGAACGGACTAACATAAACGTCACTAGCGTCCGGTATATTTATTCGAAGAGGTGCCATTCCACCAGGAGTCGGACCGCCACCACCCCCAGATCTATCACGTATTCGTACAGGAGAGACATCGCGGACTTTAGGAGGCGGTTCGCTATTCTCATCTACAAGAGATTGGAACTGAAGGCGTATGTTTGTACTAGGAAATCGCAATTGGCACCTAAAAAAAATATTGATTTTATTCATTTTGTTGCAGTTTTCCCAATTCAGTCATATTCAAATCAGTTGTTATGATATGACTATTTATTGTAATGTATGTGAGTTGAAAGACCGGACTTTTCGCTTAGAAACAGATCATATGGATAAAAAATAATAATGCAGTCAAGGTGAAGTGTGAGATGCTGATAAGAAATTTTAATCAACAGATGAGATTTCCAGATGTTCTGTTTTCAATAGTACAAAATTACAATTATTTTTAAGATAACAATTATCTTTAAACAATCCTAAAAATATAACATGATCTATTTAAGCACTTGAAAAATTAGAAAATCGTGTGTTTTGACCAAAAATACATTTTTGGTAATATTTAGAATTAAAAGATAAAAATGACCTTGAGATTACTGAAAGACGAAATTGTAATTTCAAATAATCTCTCTCAACTCTATAACGTAAAATACTAATTTTAAAGAAAAGATAATCGATAAGTGTTATCAATTTATTTTCATAGCTGGTTTGCAATTTCATTTTAATTTACACAAATTGGTGATTATGCAAATGAAAAAGTTTGATGGCTGACAGGTAGTATTCCATTCATGAATCAAGATAGTGGACAGTTTTTTTATTAGTTTTATGACAAGTTGACGTTTGCGACATTTTTTTAATATTTAATCATGTCGTGTAACAAAACACGTAATATAGCGTCTTCTGATAAATAATGCACGTTTAGATACTCATAAAAAAAATCATTCATAATATAAGTGGAATATTTTTTTTTTTTTTAAATTAACCTTATTCCCCCTCTCCTATCGATTGATTAATAAAACGAAAACCCCAACATCTAGCAGACTGCGACGGTTACTGTTCGGTTACGTCATCGTCAAAGCCGGCCACGATGCGGATAAATCATTGCAAAACGAACGAATGAACAGCCATATAATAATTAGGACGATGTAAAAGATAACGTTATGTTTATTTTCAACGTTGTTGTTTATAGGAAAAAACAATGATGCAATGCATACTGTAGTAGTCGTAGTAGGGCATGACACGACCATGGCAACTGTGACTGATGATAGATACAAACAAGACACGATCGATTTTTGTTTATTTTTTTTGAAGAAAAAACATTTTCTAGATCTGTTTTATTAATAATTTATCGATTGTGTTTTCGTTTTATTATTATTATAGGAAGCGTGCATGGAGGTCCAAGGTCGTATCGGAATGTACGAGTCTGATAAAGGTCATGTTTGTACGACACGCTTCCATAATGAACTTGTTGGATTTTTTTACAAAACGTAAACAAATAACTGACGATTGTTTGACATATGTCAAATGTGTTACAAGAATTGCTTATCTGTCAATATCGAATTAATATAATAATGACATCCGCCAACTATGCGGATGTTAAACAAACAAATATGACTGGATAACCAGTGGCGGCGGATTTCAAATATCATAATATAAATAATTCCGAAAGATTAAATTAGTAAAAATATATAAGTAGTTGTAAATAGAAACACAGACAAAAAAGATCAATAAAACAAAACGCAAATAGAAAAATCATTGTCACCAAGGACCTATATTTATAGTTGAGACAAAATAAAGCTTCGAGTTTAAAATTCTCTTTGATCTTGGTATACCATTCAAGCGTTTTACATGATTAACGTTAGTCTTGAACAATTAGAAAAAAAAAATGTAAAAAAATATAAACACAGCTTTGATTGGTGGAATAATGACGTTTGACATTAAAATGTATATACAAAAAACTTAGAATTGCAATTATTATCGGAATGAAGTTAGACTAGTTTGAAAATTGTATAACAATTCGTATTGATTTTGTTACAACTTCAAATGTCAATAACACAATTATTGGTGAAAGTACTTTAGTTAAAAATTTCAGAAAAGAGAAAACATGTTTGTTTCTTATTTCCTGTCGTATTTATCGCGTACCAACGTACAAAAATGTGCTTGCATTACATTACAGGAAATGTGAGTAGATCATAGCTTGTGTCATTGTTTATCTTTCAACTTGACAATGTTCCGCCGCTGTTATTAGTAAAAATTGACAATTCTTATGTAAAAATCTGAGAAAATTACCATAAGCCAACGTCAAATGTCAAATGTTAAGGTTGATATTTAGAAAATGAACGTCTGTACCATTGGAAATGTAAACATGGATATAAGCACGTGGTCATGGGTGAAAATAAAACTTGTCTATTATTGTTTATCTGATAACTTCACGTTATTGGTAAATGAAAAATTTCCTAAATTCCATTCCATGAAATGTCAAAAATAGTTTAAATTTCACTAAAAAAAGTGTAAATATACGAGCACGTGTTTGAGTAAAGAATGTACCAGCGCAAACAGTAAGTATACATTATCCTCTCCCATCAATACGGGTTTATTATTCGCGTGGAATGGCATAAAATAATCTAAACATAAGTGCGTTTTTAGCGTGTTTTGCAGCGCCATCGTGACGTCAGCCGGCTCGATAAATCCTTCACATGGTCGTTGTATATATGTTTGTTTGTGGGGCTCCTCGTATCGATTGCTTACGTCTTGGGCAGGTGTATGGCCGGCGCCCCTTTACGTTGGAAGACGCCGTCGACGAAGACTCCGTTCTTGCCGTTACACAACATATAGAAAAAAGGGTGATCGAAGAAGACCTCCAGGTGTCTTCGTGAGATAAAACTCGAATGGCCCATGTTGACGTCGACGTCGCCACGCGAGCTGTTCCGGCCAATGACGATCCTTTTTTGACGCACTAAATACTCGATGTCTCGACCCTCAATTCGAGCGATGGCGTCGCCCTTCTGCTCGGGACTCCACTGGAGTTTTGAAGGGCTCGCGGGGGCCGATTTCAAGGACAGGAGAGTCCACGCGTCGCTTTCCGTCGACATGGCGATGCTCGATACCGTCACAGCACGATGATAAACGAAACAGACAACTAGAGGCACTCGCGACACGACCACACAAACAAAGGGCACTCGGCGACGGCGACGACGACGTGGTGGCGGAGGCTTGATCGGCCGAATGATTTCATAACAGCTCGATCGGTACGAGACCGCGGTGTTGGTAAACACGTGAGGATGCCAGATGCATGACGGAAAGATCGCAACGACATCTGGGGACAGTTCAAATGGCGTGGCCGGAAAACAAACAAAAGCGACACCTACTAATTCAACCATACAGAAACCTACATTTCTACAGGTTGTTGTAATTAGAAAAAAAATCAAATTTTATTTAATTATTTATTGTATTTTGCAAGGCATTAGCATACTGAAACTCCGGACTATTTTCATATTCACACATATCCAATGCTATTTCGCAACTTTCTTTAACAACCCGTTTTTCATCGTTTAAATAATTATTTAAAATATTAACACAGTCCTCTGTTGCTATAGCCCCCAAAGCTTCAGCGCATTCATGTCTAACCATTTCATTTTCATTTATATCTTCTAAACTTTCTTTTAAAAACGGCACACCATTGGAATCTTGCAACTGGCCTAAAACAAAAGCCACCTCGTGTCTAAACAAAGCGCTGCCACTTTTCAAAGCCGCCCCAAGAGCTAAAACAGCATCTCGACTTTGTAAATTTCGTAAAGCAAACATTGCTCTATAGCGTTGAAAAAGTGGGGCTTTTTCATCCATCAATATATTTTTTAGTTGTGTGACATCAGTTTCGGGTAAAGGTGGTGCTGGATCAACTGAATTATACGGACATTTAATTTTAGTTTTACTTTCAGGAGTATTTAACCACTTTATTCGTTCTAAAGCCAGTTGGCATGTTTCAGCCACTTCAATCACAGGATCCGATTTATATTTTTCTAAAATTTGTAACGCTGTAGGTGAACCGATAGCACCTAACGCTTCAGCTAAAATCATAGAATGTTAAAGAGCAAACAAATAATTAAAGATGTAATACCTGCTTCATGTCTGACCATTGGTTCATGTTTATCATTTTCTAAAACTCTTATTAGAGTCGAAATAGCATCAGGATCTTGCATTTGCCCCAAACAGTACGCAAGTTCATGTTTTAGCAAAACTGAATGGTCAGTGAAACAATTTTCAATACATTCAATCGAAACGGGGCCTCCGATGTTGCGTAACGTGAAAAGAGCACGGAAACGTTCCTTTAATGGCCTTGAATTATCTTTAAGTATTTTTCCAATGTTACGAATCTGATTTTCGGTAATATTGACCATTTTAATGAAAAACTGCTAAAAGTGACCTAACCTAAATGTCAAAAATGTCACATAACAAAAAAAAACTAAAAAGCAGGGTTGACAACTGTGAAAGAATTTAAACTAATTAGTCAGCCAAAACGAAATTTTATTATTTTTTCAACTGAATTGTAATTAGTGTTTCCTATATTTTATTTTTCCTGTTTATTGGAAATTGGAAACGAGTCGAAGTCTTTTTGATGCAAAGTTGCATAATTTTTAGGTTAGGTCTACGCTTAAAAAATGGCTCAAAGTCGATTAGAGAAAATAGGGACTATTTACACCCGGTACGTTATTCTATTTGAATTTGTTTTTGTTTTATTCAAATTTCGTATAGAACTTCAGGTTTAATTAAGTCAGGTGCTTTAAAATGGGAAGACCGCCCTCTTTGGTACGATGTTTATGAAGCTTTTCCCCCACAAGAAGAACCTAGGGTTGATAGACCAGTTCCTAACATAAAACTGAAAAAAATATTCTATGAAGAAGATAAAATCAGAGCGTATGGCATATTTTTCCAAAAGAATTCATTTTGAATTTATTTTTAGGTTGTTTCATCAAAATAATAAAAAAATAGGCGCTACAAATATGTTTGATAAAAAATACAAAACTTTAACTCAGAAATTTATAGAAGCGTATAGAACAGTTGAACGTCAATACGATTGTTCAACAAATGAGCGGCAAATTTACGAAGAAGCAATTAACATTTTGAAGAGACAGTCTCAGAGTGAAACTCAAGAAGATGTTAGTTTAAGCTCAACTTTCAGAGAAGCCGAAAAAAAGGAAAAATCAAACATTAAAATAAAAGTTAGTGATTTGTTTAAAGATTGAAATCAAATTTTGATTAGTTGTCATTTTAAAATTTATTGTGAAAATGGGTAATAAAATGAATCGTCCTCATAAACACGATAGCAAAATTTTTTTTCCGCTGAAAGAAACAGTTCCATCTTCTGTATCCTTGACTATTCCTTCAGCTTGTACTTCACCTTCGTTTCAAGACTCAGAAAAAAAGTCTAAAACATCTTCTGCTGATACTTTCAACTGGCGCCAATTGCAAATTCTGTACATCCAACAAAGCGGATTGAATATTGACAGTTTGACACCGTCTATGTTGCGAGTATCGTGGATAGTTCTAGATGTCTTAAAACAGCAACTTAGTGAAATTTGTTGCGATTTATATTTTGGGTAAATTAGGTTTTTTATTTGAAAATGATATAGGAAAAGTTTCTAGAATACTGAAAATGCCAGAGGTGCTTCAGGAACATTTTGGGTTGAAAATCAAAGCGAAACGAGCAAACCAATCATCAGTTATTTCTACAGACATGATGGACACAACAAAATTAACCAAAAAAATGATTTTGCATTTTGTTAAAGTGTTATATTTCCATGATTTAGTGCTGAAACATTTCAAATTGGGCGCAATCGATGAAGGTATTGATTTAATCAAACAAATGGCTGTGCATCATGCTCTTGTTGGCGTCACACCTACGGATTTTTGGGTAAAAATAAAAAAAATACAAAATAATAATTATTATTTATAAAAACTTGTTAGATGATGGATTGGTTTTTAATTCATTATTTGGTTGAAAGCAAACTTGTAACTGACGACAGTATTAATGTTTTTATGACTTATCTGAATACATTCTCAAATTATGTAGCTAAATTTTACGAATCGCAAGGTGTCCGCCGTCACATGCTTGATCAACTTACAAAAGATAAAGTAGACGATAGAAATAATAAAGCTCGTGAAAATTTTCGTATATTAAAAAAATGGCGGAAACATACTGAAAGTTTCAGGACTTATGAAGGATACGTTGAGGATTTAATAGAAGAACAAACGAAATTACGCAAAAAAGAAGAAGATGCTGAAAGTATTGATACAGTTATTTTGAAAGCAAACGACTGTCTTATGAGATGTTGTATGAGTCGAAAAAAATTTGAACGGGAGTTGAACCAGTAAGTTGAAAATCCGCGCCAACTTTTAAAAACTTCTGTTTAGGGCAATGGAAAAACGTCAGAGAAGCATCGATAGCAGTTTTCTGTAAATATAAACGTAAACAAAAAAGTTCCTATTTGGACCGGCATTTTAATTTTAATAATTCAGTTCATCTCATATAAAAACTTGTATTTAGTGTTAAATGAACTGTTGTGTTATATTATTTTGTTAAAATTTAAAACAATGGATACTAGAGTTGGAACTTTTGTAAGTATTTTATCGTAGAAAAAAAGTAAGGTTATGTTATTTGTATTTCTGTGTTTTTTTTAGCTAATTCCTAACGATTTATGCCGTAGAGCTGGAATAGCAACCTCATGGCAATCCATCAACGAATTTGGAGTTTTCCCTCATCAAAAAATCGTTTTAGGAGTAGATAAAGAATCACATTTTTCTTCTTCAGAAGCTTCCATTTTTCAGCTCAGACCGGACGTTATTTTATTCAAACCAATTCTTCGTAAGCTTGTTAATGAAGCAAACGGTACATTCCTTAATGTTCAGAATTTAACTGCGAATGAAAGTGACCATAAAAGTGAATTATTGAAATTAAGCCGACAATACAGATCTATAATCCGGGCATGTTTAGAAAACTTACAAGATGAAGTAATGCGTGCTGCTGGTGATTATAGAGAAGAGCTACAAAATCATATAACTATTTTTTATTCTGTTGAATGTATTTGGCATTTGTGTGAGATTTTATATGTAGATGCTGTGCCTGGTAATATAGTGCTCCCGCATTTATTAGAATGGATTAGATTTCATTTTCCTAAATATGAAAGAAACGCAGCTAGTATGTTAGCTGGGGATTTAGGAGGGCTTGAGTCACATCCTGACTATTGGGAGACAGTTATTGGCTCTTTACTCCAAGGCAGGGTCAAAGTTGTAAGAGCATTGTTGAAATTACACTCAGAATCTGAAACTCTGCCATTCAAAACAGTCGATCAATGTCTCAGAGCAATGCCAATTTATAATGTAAGTCTGAAAAATGTTTGATCAAGAAGTTGAATTGTATTTTTTTTTTAGATGTTTAGTGGTATGTCCGTTGCTGAATTCAATCTACAATGGAACCATTGGGTTGTTGATGTTCAATCAAAAATCGACGCAAAAGTGTTTGTTACTTGCTACAATTTGAATTTGATCATGAAGGTGCTTATTTATTAAAAGATAATCTTTGGAAATCATTTTTTATGTTTATTTCAGTTAACAGTTGGTAATGAAATAGCATGGGGTGAAATACAACAGTATTGTGAAACATGGTATGAACTTCTAGCAGCTTGGTTATTTTTTACCCAACCAACTGTCAAATCCTTCGAATTGGGACAATTTGCAAAACAATGTATAGCAAAAATGTCGATTGGAAATCGAATTAAACATTTGGATAGGGTTTTATTAGCAGCGATGGAGTTTGATATTTTACAGGTAACGGTTATTTGCAGCATGGTTTGGGTTTAGAGTTGTATCTCACTACTACCTGGTGTTCGGTTTTACTTATTTATACAAAATTAAAGGTAATAAAGTATTCCGGGATATGATGAATTTTATTCTGAGCTGCTCGTGTAGTAATGATGCTATTACAATACAATGGCAAGGACGTAATTCTGATCCCCTATACCTTACAGTTTCTCATCATATAGAGAAAAAAATTATTTGATTAACTTATTTTTTGTTATAGGTTATAAAAGAGGTTCAAAGTATGTCTGAAAATGGTTGGTTTGTGACCCACTTAACTGATATTTTGTACCATTCAGGCCATTTGAAGAATTTGAACGTAGAAATGGAAAATTTGTAAGTTGCTTTATTTTTATATATATATTTTTTTTTATTTAATTTTTTGCAGCCAACCAGAAATGCTTCGCGAATCGTTTTTAGTAGAATACGGTTCGTTGTTGATGGGACATAAATCGCTGTGGCAAGTTGGCTTAAGCTATTTAGACCACTGCCCAAAAGATGGTCTTGAAGTTATAAAACTACTACTGCGTCGATTACCCCTAGATTCTGAAATGCGGACGCAAAAAATTATAAGAGAGGCTTTAAATAGAAATTTGATTGAAACAGGTAGACTGCTTAATTAGTTGTTAGTTTTTTTAAAATAATTTATTTCAGTGCAAACGATATGCAAAGTTCAAGCAATGTCTTGTCAGCGAAGAGGTCGACTCGGTCATGCTTTAGCTTGGGCTTTAAAATCCCAAGACAGTGCTTTTGTGTCATATCTTTCCGATAAATTCCTGAAAGAGTATTCAGAAAATGGAAGTTTAAGCAGTGTGGATTTATTGGATAATTTAGGATCTTGCATTTTAGCAAGTGATAGATTGATTTTTTTAGGGAAATATTGCGAATTTCATAAACTTTATCAAGATAAGAATTATAAAGAAGCGGCGAGTTTATTAGTGTCACTTCTTGAATCAAAAATCGTGCCAAATTAGTAAGTTTTGAAAATTTACGAAAATGAGTGTTAGTGATTTTTTTTTAGTTTTTGGAATACTCTTTTAACTGAAACTCTACCTTTATTGGAAAGTGAAGAGTTGGTTTTCTCTTCTTTGGACACTTACGCGATTATGCAGTCTATTGAAGAAAAGGAACATCTGACAGAACTGAAAGATAAAATATCGCTTTTGAGATTAGCAGCGACTAGGAATCTGGCAAGGGCTTTAGTGTTTGAAACACAAGCGAAATGATTTTTCTATTAAAGTTTATTTTGTAAAATTGGAGTTTTACTCAGCCAATTTCAAAGCAAGTTGTAAATTACCAAATTCTTGTATAATACTGTTTTGTATTGTGTTCTCATCACTGTAGATTACTTTTGCGGAGAAGTACTTTTCTGCTAACATGTAAGGGTACCATTGGACAGAGTCAGGCCACATTTGGTTAAATGGAATACTTTTGAATTCATACCATTGAATAGGATTCATTTCCTCACTTGGCTTTTCACGTCCTTCAAATTCTGTGCAAGTAAAAATATGCACAACATCTGCTGTATTGTCATAAGTTAATTCATATCGTATAACACCAATGTGTTTTAAATTTTTAGCAACAATACTGCATTCTTCCTCAAGTTCGCGTTTAGCACAGTCGAGAACACTTTCATTTTTTTCTACTTTACCACCAAAACCATTCCATAAACCTTTACCGAGTCCCCTAGTTTTGAATCCTAACAATACAGAATTATTTTTTTTCAAGAACACTAGAGTAAACAGTTTTTTGACGGTCATTTTGGCTTTAGGTTATTATTTCATATCGTGACATTTGGCGCGATGATATTTCCACTGTTGCCAAATCTACTTTTATGTAAATTAGTTTATCAACTTAAATCAAGGAAAATGTCGACGATAATTATATAATTTGAATAAACTTGATTCAACTGTGGATGACGCACAATTTTTCAGAGAACAACAAGTTTTAATTTGATTTCTAGACTATGTCTTATCACGTTACAACGTTGGCGAAATTGGATTAACCCCATTGGCTGTCATCCTCGTGATATGTCACAATTCCAGAAAAATTGCAAGTTTATTCTACTTTTATAATTTCTAAATAGGTATTATATTTTTGTATCATTCGCGAAACAGATTCTTCATTTTTTCCTTTGAATTGATAAAAAAAAGTATTTGGTGATTTTGTTATTTAGAAAATACGCCGCCATGTTGAATTTCAACAGTGAAAATGATGAAGTGTAGTGTCATCATTTAGGATACGAAAACAAATTAATTTAACTTTAATAAATTTGCAGTGACCCCAAAAGTAATTTGTAAAATTTAAAGGTTTTTTTGTGTGTGGAAGCAAGTTTTTATTTTTAGTTTTTAAAACCAAGACGTTACGTTTCTTATATTAAGAAAAAATAGGTGAGTTTTCTGTTTCAATTATGTTTATTTATTTGCTTATTTATTTACTTGAACATTTTTTAGGTAATTTAATGATGTTTAATGCTTTGTGAGCTTTCTATATTGTCTTGACAGTGTTTTTCGTAAAGCCAACATAATCTCTTTAGTTAATGCAGTGACTTTTATTAAATTAAAACTATGAGATTCGACAACTCCAAAAGTCTCTGCAGAACTGTTATAAAGCCAATGAACTTGATCTAATTTTAATTTTTCTATTCAATTTATCAAGATTAAAAAAGTTTTTTGTTTAATTAAAACTGATAAGAACTTATTGATTAGTTACATTTTCATTTCCAGAATGCTTGTTATTATTTACTTTTTATATTGCCAAATGCATGTTTTCTACATAACTTTTTATTAATGTTTTCACAGACGGCTCTTTTAAGTGGAATTTAACAACGAATCAACTAACAAAATCAAAGTAAGTTTTTATCTCAAATTAAATTATTAGTATTGCTGCTTTTGTTTGCTATGCAAGCTTTTTTGAAAAAAAAAGAGGTTGGGTTGAATGTGTTCTCTTGTTTTATTTTGTTGCTTATTTTTAGATTTATGGAACGGCTGCAGGTTTTTATTTACAATTTAGGTGATGTCATTGGAAATTTTCTACGAATTTAATAATTGCAGAAACACATTCAACCCACTATTGAACGGAATCCCTTTTTGATTTTGATTTTTTTGTTAGATGAGACGCGGTTCACACGATATGCAAGTGAATGTGGCTGGAATTCGTCGCAATTTAAAAAATTTCGCTCACAATTACTCCGATGCCCAGAAGAAGGTCCGTGAAGCGACTTCAAATGATCCATGGGGACCTAGTAGTACAATAATGGCGGAAATCGCCGATTTGACTTACAACGTCGTGGCCTTTAGTGAAATAATGCAAATGGTGTGGAAACGATTAAACGATCATGGTCGAAATTGGCGTCATGTGTACAAGGCTTTAGTCCTTTTAGAATATCTTATTAAAACTGGATCGGAAAAAGTCGGACAACAATGTAAAGAAAACATTTTTGCTATTCATACATTGAAAGACTTCCAGCATGTAGAAGAAGGCAAAGATCTTGGGCAAAGTGTTCGAGAAAAAGCTAAACAATTGGTGAATTTATTGAAAGACGATGAAAGACTGAAGAATGAAAGGGCGCGAGCATTAAAAGCAAAAGAACGATTTGCTCAAAGCGCTAGCGGGTTTGGAAGCGATGGAGGATTAGATACACCTTGTAGTCCGAAATATCCGGCGTTTAGAGGAGATTGGGGTAGTCGCGATTTGGATTTACCAAGGGAAATTGAAAATGCACGGCCGCAGACTGCTGGTGAAGAAGAATTGCAATTACAATTAGCTTTAGCTATGTCACGTGAGGAAGCTGAACAAGAAGAGCAAAAACGAAAATCGGATGATGTTAGATTGCAATTAGCGCTTAGTCAAAGTCAACAAGATTTTAAGTATAATCTCATTTCCTCAGTTTCCACATTTTCCAATAATTTGTTTCTAGAGCCAATGAAGAGAAGATGAAACACGAGCAAAGCCATATGGTAGATCTATTGGATGTTAATTTAGGAGGTACAGCCACACCGCCATCTGTTGATCCTTGGGGTATGCCTCAACCACCACGGCCTCAGGTATTTCTTATCTTTCTCAATTTAATTTCAAATTTTTCATTTATTCTTTTTTGCTCAGTCTTTGGATCTGAATCTTTTTGATTTTCTTCCAGTGGTGGTATGTACACGAGTGGGTTTAGCATGCCAGAGCTGTATTAATAATAATTTGCTTATATTTTAATAATCTAGTTATCGATTTTTCTTAGTTTTTTGTTTGTTTATAGCAATCATCACCATGGCAATCAAATTCATTGTCATCACCACCTCCAAGCAATACTACTCCAGCTTCTGGTGATCCATGGCAACCGGTTCAAGCTAAACCGGATCCATGGGGTAGTGTTTTGACCAATACAGCCACTGCTACGCCACCTCCAACGAAAAACGATCCATGGTCGCCGACCAGTCAGGGTTCTTCAGATTTGGACGAATTTGATGTTATTACAAATAGGAATCGAACATCACCGAAAACTACTACAACGAATGGAACGCACAGTAGTGCGGATCCATTTGAATTGAACTTATTAGGTGATGCCTTACCAGCGGCATCTAGTGTGAGTCCATCGACCGGAGCTACGAAAAAAACACCGCAGAGTTTTCTTGGGGAAAATTCATCGCTGGTCAATTTGGATAATTTAGTAGCTGCCAGTATGTAATTTCATTATTAAAAATTCACCGTTATTGTTTATATTTAATTAAGGTAAACCAATGAATGTGTCAGTGGCGGCGAATCCGTTTTCCGAGACGCAACCACAGCGGCCTGTTTTTAATCCCCCGCCTCCAAAACCATCAATAAATGAAATAAAACAAGCATCCTTTGCGCAATTCGCAGCACCATCAAGCACGGCCTACTCTGGTTTTAACACACAGCCTTATTCAGCTCCAGCTCAACCGTTTGGTGGCGTTCCAGTACAACCAATTCAAGATCCGTGGACGCCTGTACCGAGTAATACTCAAACGCCTTGGATGAAAAGTGGCGAACAAGCCAATCCTTTCCTATCTTAACAAACGTAATTTAGTAATAATTAATTAATAACAATAACGGTCAGTTCACGGTTTACACGGACCTTAAAGACGGAAAATTAATTGCAACTGTACACTGTTTCTTCAGACACCAATTATTTTGTTTCGTTTGGTTTATTTTAAAAAGCGCCACGTGATGGAATTATTGCTCATTAGGTTTGAAGATGTACCAATTTTATTGTTGAAAGAACATATCTATATTTTGATGGAATAAATTTTAGGAATTTTATAACTTGCTTGCTTCAGAGCTTTACTTCAAAAAAAGGAATCCGTCATTTGATAGAGACTGATACATGTACAGTTTTTTTTTCCTGTATGTTTTAAATGATGATTGGGTTTTGGGATAAACCATGCGATTATTTATTTATTGAATACCTAAAACAGTAATTTTTATTTAGTAGATAATCCTCTTTTAGCTGTGTAACCAGTATTTTTTTTTTCATTTTACAAATCATGTTTTGTATAAAGCAAATTAAGTTTATTAAGTAATATATTATCTATATATTTGTTTATTGTATTTAACTTACTATATTTGTATATATTCAAAGTTATGTACCATGTTGAGTTATGCTATATATTATTTGAAAAATTTCAAACCATGTAAATATTAACATTTTTTTAGAATAGTTTTTGTAATATAAGAAGGAATAGGCGAGTTATGAAGGGATTAATGGAAATTTATGTATCGTGATAGCTATTTTCACTTACATTCATAAAAGAAATAAAGAATAAATGTGCGTATTATTTTAGAATTTCCAAAAATATTGCAAAATTAATTTATTTCGGGTGTGGTACTATCTGTCAAAATAGGTAAGGTTGAGGTTATGTTGGGAAGTCCCGTTTAGTTTAATCTCCAATACAATGGCCCGTTCCGAGACAATCCCCATTTTAACATCGGAAATGGCCATTGAAATACTTAATAAGACTTTAGAGGAACTGCAATCGCCACAAAACACGAGAAAATTGGACGAAGCTAGAGACAATGTAGGCAATGAGATGTTAAAAATGATGCAGTTTTTGTTCCCAATAGTGATGCAAGTGGAAATGGATGTAATTAAAGACTACGGTTTTCCGAGTGGTCGAGAAGGTATAATTAAATTTGCACAAATGTTGAGGAGTCTTGAAAGAGAAGACACAGAAGTAGCGCGTTTGAACAGTTTAATTAAAGCTTATTATTTGCCTCCGGTTTCAGTGAATGCGTCGAATGAATCTCCAGCTGAAGAACGAACGAGTAGTAGTTGAATAATAGTAATAAATTTTATACTTAAAAAAAATATGTTTTATTATTGTGCATCAAAATGAAATCTATTGGATACAAAATATTATATGTAAAAATATGTTCCCTATTTTACACCTGAGCAATTAACACTACACAGCTTAAGTATTGAACAAAGCCAAACATGAGATCAATGCTTTTTCTGTTATATTATTTAACAATACGACACCAATCCCATTCTGTAATATAATCTCTAATAATGTTAACACTTTGGAACCGTCTATAAGCTGATGAAAAGTTAATCTCGTTTGTACTTAAATACCTGATTAACATGAAATTGACAACGTTATGGTTTTGGTCACTGATGGTAACTACTGTCTTGCACTTCGCTCAGTTTCAATCAGACATTCTCTAACTAAAATTCGAGCATGGACAATGCCTCTTTTCAATCGTTCAGCAGAACTTCTGCTTCCAGCATAAGTTGGACGAACTTCTCTGCCCATTTCTTCTATAACACCCAACAACTGAGCATATTTTGATTGACCTGGTTGTTGCTGAGTTTTTGGTGTCATCGGAATGGCAGTGACTGTTACGTCGCTTAATTTCGATTCCACAGCTTGAATATCCACTGTTTCCATTTTTACAACACCTTATATAAGGATAAATTAATTGCAAAACAAAAACGACAACATAACCTCACTCTGCGTGACTTTAGTCACATCAATACCAACAAAACGTGACGTCAAACACAATTTAAATTAAAATTTATTTAAATTCAATTTTCACAATTTAAACGCAATTTTTCTATATATTTTAAAACTTCGTCGCAACCTTCCTGATTACACAAAAGAGGCTTATGCCGCTCAACTTTTGAAAACACTTCATCTGCGTTAATACCAACCATAGTTTTCAAAATTTCTGAAAAATTTAAATGAGAAATTAGAAAATTCTAAATAAAAACAAACCAAAAGCTAAATCCCTAATGGTTTTGTCTTCATCATCAAAGTGTATTAGAATTGTATCAATAATAAGCTCATGATGAGCTTTAAAATTCAACGCTTTAAAGCTTTCAGGAACATCTTGAAAAACTCCAGATAGTATTGTCAAAGCACACAGTCGGACTTTTTCCGTCGGATCATCCAATCTCTTCAAAATTTCTAACAAAAATCAATAAATTCTGAAAATTTTCAATTACCTGGATATATTCGAACTAAATCTTCCTGACTCCAAATGTTAAGTTGGCACGCATGTTTTTTCAAAAGTACCAAACATTCCATTGCCAACTGTCTACTACGATACGATGCATCTTCCATTAAAGAAACCAACAACGGTGCCAATTTATCAATAAGCTGCCTCAATTCATCTCCATTATCAAAAACAGCTACTTCTAAGGCACAAAGTAAACACGCAGCTGCCATAGTACGCACTGCTTCAGCCGTAAGTCCCGGCCGCCAAACTAAAGACGGCACAAAAACTTCAAGAATAAGCTTTGAGAAAAATCCACTCGGATCTAATGCTTTCTGTAAAATAATATCTTTCCGTTCAAAAGCTGAAGATAAAGCCCAAAATGTCTTCAACCGAGATTCAGCATCCACTTCAACATCTAAAGCTTCAACTAGAATTTCCCCAATTTTTGTTAAATTAACACCAAACGCTGATTGCGATTCTAAAAGTATGGTTTCAAAGACACATCGCTCAGATGTCACCACTGTCCATAATTTTGGATCAACGTGAATTTCATTTAAAAGTCGATCAGTGTAGGTACACCATAGACTATCGTAATCGGGGAAACCCAGAGTTTTTTGTAGAGCTACCAACAGTTCGATGTTAATATTGCTATTAGCAGAGTCGCGGAGCGAAATTAAAGCAACTAAAATTTTGAATAAGTAATATCCAATTTCGTTACCACTTTTTTCGGTAATTTTCGCAGAAATGGCGTTAACACATTTAACTAAACTGTTTTGTATTTTTGCCTGAAAAACAAAAAGTTAGATAAAACTTTTTTTGTATGAAATCTTACACCTTTCGAGTGAAACAAATATCAGCAAGAAGCTTAGCAACTTCTTCTAGTTTTTCTGTGATTTTTTCAACAGGAGAGCCTTGGATAAATCCGTATAATACAAGCAAATGTCCAAAATGCGCCCCATCTTCAATTATTGGTAAAATCAATTGATACCAAGTTTTCGCTGGTATAAACAGTCCCATTAATTCGCTAGCTCTAATTATCTAAAATTAAGACTATAACATTTAAAGTTTAGATTTTTGTTAAATTACATTAACAACAACTCGTTGATCATCATCCCGCGCCGCTGAATACATTGCTGGCAACAAATCTTGAAGATTTTGTGTCAATCCTTCTTCAGCATGCAGTGCTAAACTACAAAGAAGTTGCGAACATCGTACTCTTATATCTTCTTGCCAACTCATCAGTTCTAAAGACAAAGCTTTAGATAATTTACTGACGTTTCTTTGAACTAAAACTCGACATCCTAGATTCGGACGCTTCAATTCTTTTGGATAGTATTTTGGAATTTCTATCAGAAAATCTAATTGATCTTTTAGATCCTTTTCGTTTTCGCGTTGATATTGCAAACCGACCTTTTCCCACAGAGAGTGAGCCTCGACTCTAGTTTCTTCAACTTCGTCGTTAAGACTAGAAAATTATTTAAGTTAATATTTTCAATAACAAACATTTGAATACCCGGTTAGAAGAAGAGGCAGAACTTTATGGAAAAATGAATATCTGTCTCTATATTCTTGTAGCCACCTGGCGGCAACTTGCGCCACACTTCTTCGCACAATTGGAATTTGATCAAACAGTTTTTCAGCCATAGGCCCCACAGCTTCGTCTAAAGCTTTATAAGAGCTATGTAAAATAACTTCTCCTACAGCTCGAATAGCTTCAACTCTCACTCTAAAACGTTGATGTCCAAAGCAGGTGAGAATCGGTTTGACTAAAGTTTCAGCTTGAAGATGAAAGTCTTTAGGTAGTGCTTCCGCTAAGTCAATCACACATTTACAACTTAATTCTTTAATCGCAGGGTATTTATCCCTCACAGTTTGACTTAGAATCATTACACAATCGCCTAAGAAAGGTTTAAGATGCTCACTGTTAGCATATTTCAAAATAATAGCTTGTAGAAATTTGAGCGTTTCTAATCGGATTTCTTCGGATTCTTCGATTAATTCAACACTTCCGATTCGTTCCACCAAGACAGGACAAATGTATGTTAAATAAAAATCGTTCATTGGAAGTTTGTTAATAATCAAAAAATGCATGAATTTGATGGTTTGTTCTCTTACAAGTTCAGTTTTATCACGAAATCCATTGAGAGTGTACATGTGAGTTTCCATGAAAAGTTCTTGTGTGGGAAACTCATTTTGAGATAAGAATGCCTCCAAATCGATTAATGCCTGTTTCCGGGTTTTCTTATCAGGACTTTGCATCCCCATTGCAATTTTTTTCGCAGTTTGAACAACATTTTCACTATCTGACGGCATTTTGTTTCTTAAACAATTGAATCTCCATAGTAACGTAAATAAAAGTTGAGGTTAAATGTAATTGTCACTTTCGACTGTCACGTTGACATACCCAACATAACCTAAAAATGACTGACAACATTGTTACAATACATAAGTATAAAACTGAATTTAATGCTGATTCAGTAGAATGGTGCCCTCATGAACCTACCCAAAACCTGTTTGTTTGTGCCAACTACCAGTTAAAAGAAGACGGTAGTCGTACCGGCTGTATTTTATTATTTTCTGCAACTCTAGACCATTTGAGGCTTCTTCAGACCATTTACACAGCTGCGGTTCTTGATCAAAAGTGGTGTCACAATCAGATTAACAATAGATCTATATTAGCAGTAGCTAATGCTCAAAATTCCATTGAAATTTATGTTTTAACTCCACAACTTCAATTGGAATTGATCACTAGTTGTGAAATTGATGAGGGAAATGAGATTTTAATGCTGTCTTTAGACTGGTCTACAGGTAAAAACTTTTCAAATGAACCTCAAATTGTTTGTAGTGATTCAAAAGGTAATATCCACACCTTTAGATTAGTGGAGGATAAATTAATAAGAGAAGAGAGTTGGAAAGGCCACGATTTTGAAGCATGGATCGCTGCGTTTTATTATTGGGAACCAAATATAATTTTTACCGGCGGTGATGATTCACGGTTTTTGAAATTTGATAAAAGAGTAGGATTAGAGCCAATTGTGCGTAATAAAAGCCACGAGGCAGGTGTTACGTCTATCCATTCAAATTCTCAAAAAGAGTATTTATTAGCAACTGGAAGGTAATTTATTTTTCTTCTTTTTTATTAATCGTTTTATATTTATAACTTTTAGTTATGACTCAAATGTACGATTATGGGATATAAGATCGCTAAAAGCTTGCACCGCCTCTATACAAATGCCCGGCCCTTTATGGCGGTTAAAATGGGACCCATACGAGCACAAGCATTTATTAGCAGCATGCATGTTGGGTGGAATCCACGTTGTAACTCCCCAAGACCGACTGCAAATCACGCATAGTTACAGTGAACACACCAACATTGCGTATGGCGCTGATTGGAGCTATTTGCACAAAAATAATTCTACCCTAATCGCGTCTTGTTCATTTTATGACAATTTATTATGTATTTCGAAAATAAAACTCAAATGAATCTTAAATGTTTATTGTATGAAAAATACAATCAACATTTTACGAACTAGCAGTAGGTGCTGTTGCTTTTTCTTCTTCCTTGACTCTATCCCGTTTAAGTGGGCCCATAAACGCAGCTTTGTCAGCATGTGTTTGGAATCTACCATGTCCAAATTTGGAAGAAGTGTCGATAAACTTGAGATTGATTTTCTCAAGAGCCACACGTTTAGTATGAACAAGGAGTGATTTCCTCAATGTAATGACACGTTTTTTAGGACCCATACAACAACCTTTGATCATAATGAAGTCGTTATTCACTTCACCATAATGAGGAAAACCACCCATTGGTGTAATAGTTTTTTCTGTTAAATCGTATTCAGTAGAAGCGTTATTCTTGATTACCTGTAATAAAATCAGAAAAAGTAGATTCATTCCATTAAAAAAAAAAAAATTATCAAAAATTGTCAACTTGTTATCAGTCCTATCATTCAAAATCAGGGATTCAAATCATAATCCTTTTGGCTCTAGGTTTTTATCATCATAAAAATGAAAAAAATTACAGATTTATGATGTTAATACATACCTTTCCTTCCTTTGTGTGGATACCAGCTCCAATTCTGTAAATTTTTTTGTTCATTTCAGTTCGATGATGATAACCTTTTTGACCAGCACGTGCGACTGTGAAAGACACACGAGATGGATGCCAAGCTCCGATACAAGCGACTTTACGAAGACCTTTGTGCGTCTTCCTGGGCAATTTCTTGGTATGCCAACGCGAAGTTACACCTAGAACACACCAAATTTTCAGTAACTGAATTGATTTATTAATTAAATAAAACTTTAGGGTAACTTTCAGTAGGAAGGCAGCATGGTTGTATCTTCATGTCTTATCTGAAGGCACATCCATGTCTTTTCATCACATTATAAAAAATATGAGAACAATAATAAGAGCAACTCACCTTTGTATCCTTTACCCTTAGTCACTCCAATACAATCAATCATTTCATCTTGAGCGAATACTTGAGCGACTGGGATCGGCTTTTCGAGGTGTTCTCTAGCCCATTGAACTTTATCAGCAACTGTTCCACCGTTTAATTGAATTTCCATTATGTGAGCTTTCTTCTGGCGCTGCTTTAGAAGTTTCATCTAGAAAAAAAAGTAAACGTTAGGTTTGAGTGAATAGTTAAGGAGAAAAGCTGTAGTGAGCATGGTTTTTCTTAATGTCAAAGTCCAGGGACTACAAAAAGATTATGGAATATGCCCACTGAGCCTCCCAAGGGGCTCATTATCTATGACACTGCGGCGAGTATTCCATGGAAACAAAATACCCAAGCCGCCAGCCGGAGGGTAAGCTCCTAACTGATCGTGTCAAAACCACATGACCAAAAATAATTATTACTAACCTGAGTATGAGCGATGACACGGACAACTTTGCAATATTTGATGATTTTCTTAAAGTCACGCTCAATTGACTTTTTGCCCAAATCATCTGACCATTTCTTTGATGCTTTGGTGAAAGCCTTCTTCTTGCTCTTGTACCTTTAAACAGATAATAATAAGGGTCACCTCATAAGTTTAGAGGAGGTTGTTCCCTTAAGTCACACCTCAACACACAGTGTCCTCAGTGGACTTAAAACTCTCATGTTCAACAGCGGAGAGCTTTACATTTTTGTTAGGAGATGACAATTTGCCATCAACTTACACTTACCAGTTCTTGTAGAAGCGTCTGCGACAATCTTCACTCAAATGCTCTGCCCAGATTGTGGCCAAAGCACGAAGACCGTGAGGAGTTTCAATGTAACCAACAACACCAACTATCATCATCGGTGGCGTTTCAAGAATAGTAACAGCTTCTACGATTTCTTTCTTGTTTATTTCTAGAAGAAAAATTGTTGAACGAATTGTATATATATCGAATCAACTTACTTGATCCAGGTCTGTCTGCCTCACGTACCACATGGGTCATTCCAGCTTTATAACCAATAAAAGCAGTCAAATGTACGGGTTTAGATGGGTCATCTTTAGGGAAAGCCTTCACTTTACCACGGTGTCTTTGAGACCGTTTTTTTGGGTAGAAACCCATAGAGCCATGACGAGGCGCACTAAACTTACGATGCGACTGGAAAAAAAAGAACAAACTGTACTTTGAATATCAAAGAAAATATTAAATTATAATTGATAGATAGCAATCAGACCGCCCTAGAATGATATCCACATTACTGTTCGGTATCAACCATAAACAAAATTATCTAAATCATCATCTCAGGAAACGGAAAAAATATGACTCAATTACTTTTAAGAAAAAGCCTTACTATTAATTTTTAAATTTATATTACAAAAAACTATGAAGGTTACTGTTATTTTTGAAGATAGAAAAAAAGAAATTCACTTACCATAGCTAAAACTTCATTCAAAATGGAAGATTTAGTAAGTTACGTCACCTTATATATGGATTAGATGGCGCTGTTAAAGCGGTAAATTTGAAAAGTTTAATCTTTAATACAATTTTAATAATAACTGTTTTTTTTTGGGGGGGGGGGTTGAAGTTAGAATAAATTGATTAACTATGTTACTATTTAACAGACAAAGAATAATGTGGTTATATATTTTTATAGTTTAGTAAGTTAGATGCATAACCTATAAATTCACCCAGAATTTCACAATCGCTCAACAAATTTAACATGCTAGTCAATCGTTGCATAGCCCTAGCACGTAAAATAAGTTACAAATACCTTCAATTTAGCCCCAAGTGAGTATTGTTCAGGAAAAACAAGTTTGAGTTTTGCTTTTAGTTTTAGGTTATGTTCAAGTGTCTCACATTCAAAGCAAAAAAACATAGATGATGATTTAGATGCCCCTGTAAAATATTCAAAAACTCCTGCTGTACGTTGGAAAGCAAAAACATCACGAACTGGCGTTGTCAATGAACGTTTATGGTATGAGCCTTACGTGATAATCTCCAGCATTACTGTTTTCCTCATTTATTTTGGAATTTTACGCGAAGAAAACGACGTAGATATAGAACTATCGAAGTCTTTATACAGCAGAATTGAAGGCTTAGAAGAACACCAATTAAAAGTATCTTTAGAATATAATCGTGATCATAATCTTGATACTTCTCAAATTAAAAAACGCTTAGAAGAGATTGAACGAGAAAAAGTGGACAAGAATTAAGATGTATTTACTAAACACTAGACATTAAACTAAGTGAACATTTATTTTTTCGTTTTCTTAGCTTTCCCTTTTGTTTTGCCTTTGCCTTTACCTTTACCTTTCTTGGCAAGTTTTATTTTATCAGTACCTCCGATTTCTTCGATTATGTGGAATTCAGGGGTTCCTTTTGATCCATAGAATGAAGTAATCTCTTCGATTTCATAGAGAGAGTCGTCGCTGTCTTCAGATAGAACTGTGCAAGGAGGCATTCGCGGCAGCTCTTCTATTTCAATAGTATATGACTCTTGCGATTCCATAGATGTTAAATCAGGTTCTTCTCGCGCTGCATCAACTTCTGTAATCTTCGACGTTTGTTCTACAATCTTATCAAGACATCTCTGCCAATAACCAGCACAATTGATAGCTTCTGTTAAAGACTGGAACGTTTCATGCGCCGTTACAACATTTTTGATTAAATGATCTTGAAGACATTTGGCACAGCAAGTTACTTGTTTTCCATGGAAGGTCTCCATAATCTCAGTTGATAAATCTTTCACATGTTTGCTATACTGTCTCCAAGCTACCACCTTTTCTTCAGTTTCTTTAACGAAGCATCTCCATTCTTCCTTGTATAAAACTTTTTTCTGTCCGTTGGGGAGAAGAACATCGCCTCTAATTACAGAAGCGTAATAACGCACTTGTTTGATAATTTCTTCGATCCATTTAGTCCAGTTGTGTGCGTTATTAGCAATTTTCAATAACCAAACTGCCCAGACTTTCAAAGAAAGGCAACAGATAGTTCCTGGTTGGTGTTGGAAAACAGCTGTCGGTTTATGAGCGCGAATTATTTCAAGTAGACTGTCTAATTTTTCAAAATCGGAAGTTACTTTAGTTATTAATTCTTCTTCTTCCAATCCTACTGGCACGGCTGCTGCTTCTTCAGCTAAACCAACAGCTTCGCCTTCAATTTCTGCTAATTCTTCGGCAGCTAATGCTTCAAATTCTTCTTCTAGACCTTCAGCTACTTCAAAATCTTCCATACCTTCTACGAATTCTTCTTCAGCAGCTTCTAACATTTCTTCAGCAACTCCTAACAGTTCTTCGGCGGCTTCTAGCATTTCTTCGCTTGCTTCAAACATTTCCTCAGCTTCTTCGCCTTCGAGAAAAGCTAATTCTTCTTCTCCTTCGCCTTCTTCACCTTTGGCTTCGCCCTCAACTAAACCTTCGCCTTCAACTGGAGCTTCTACTCCTTCAGCTACAGCTTCTACTTCTTCAGCCACAGCTTCTACTTCTTCAGCCGCAGCTTCCGCTCCTTCAACTGGAGGTTCTATTTCTTCAGCTGCAGCTTCTGCTCCCTCAACTGGCGCTTCGACCCCTCCAGGTGCTGCTTCTGCTCCTTCAGCTACAGCCTCCGTAACTTCAGCCGAAACTTCTACACTTTCTCCTTCGGCTGTAGCTGCCATTACTTCACCTTCAGATGGAACTTCTACTCCTTCGCCTTCAGCTAGAGTTTCCATTCCTCCTCCTTCAATTGGAGCTTCTGCTGCTTCACCTTCAGTTGGAGCTTCTGCTCCTTCATCTTCAACTGGAGCTTCGGCTCCTTCACCTTCAACTGGAGCTTCGGCTCCTTCACCTTCAGCTGGAGCTTCTTCTCCTTCACCTCCAGTCGCTGCGACTAAAGTTTCATCCATTCCACCTTCTTGGCCGCCTTCTTCTGCAGCAACCAACGTTTTGTCCATATCTTCTTCTCCTATACCTTCAGCTGCCTCTGCACCTCCAACTATTTTTTCTTCAGCTGCAGGCGGTGCGGCTCCTAGTTCCCCACCCATATCTTCTTTCTTTCCAAACACTTCTTCAACTACTTCTTGAGGACCTTCATCTTCTTCTCTTTTTTTCCCTTTAAGTTCACTGATATCTACTTCCTTGAACCAGTCTACTAAAATTGTAGACGTTTCGTGTATTTTATGAAGAATCTTTTCATCAACTCGTGTCGGATCATTATGCATCGCCCACTCTACCATTCGTTCCTCTAATGGAATCTTGCTTTTGATCTTATCAATCAAATTTCCATCCCGAATTTCTTGTAGTTTTTGTAAAACATCACCATAAGTGACTCCTGGTAAGTTAGTTTCGTCGACAAACTCTGTCAAGAAATCGTTAGGAGATGATGACAGAATCTGTATAAGTTTATCTAACACATCTTCATCTAAATCTTTCAAAGCTTCAAAAATCGAACCACCTTCTTCATCCTCTTCGACAAAAACTTTTGCTTTATCTACAATTTTCTTTGCCATAAACTCTTCTAAACCAGCATCACCACCAGCCACGCCTTCTGCTTCCAACTCTCTTTCCCATCCTGTTTCTTCGCCTTCTAAGCCTTCAATTCTTTCTTCTTCTTTTAATCGTTCTTCTTCAGATTCCTCTTCTTCTTCTATTTCTTCTTCCAAAAGACTTTCAAGTGATGGAATTTCAAGAATTTTTTCTTTGGAACTTACTGGTTGAATATCAGCAAAGAAATTAACAGTATCCATCCATTTGACAAGTTTATCACTAATTTCTATGATAGTTTTCTTGTAAACACACTTTGTATTTCTTGTTTTTATTTTTATTACTTTTTGAGTATTTAAATAATTTAGTAATTCATTCGAGGTTATCATTTGTTGAAAGTTCAACATTAAAAGAGGCTCGGACCTCATATAATTTACTATAGCGTCTGCTGTTTCTTCAATTTGATTTTTTAACCACATCCTTTCACTCCTTCTCAATAATTTCCGTTTTTTTCGACAAATGCGTCTTTGTTTTCTTTTCAGTTTTAATTCTTTTCTTTTTAATTGTTTAAAATAATAACGCGCATCCTTTGGTTCTAAATTACCCCCACTTTTCAGGATTTGATCGAATCTTGTAAGAATTTCCGGAGGAAGACTGAACTGATAGTCCTTCCAGTTTTGCAAAACAATTCTTTTATTTGGTACTGCCATTTGAATAAGACGCGGCGAGCAAGGCTCCAACTCACATTTACAACAAATTCTCTTCTTTCGTGGTTTAACAATTTTAGGCGGGTTTTGGGGTATTGCCAGAAGTGACATATACCTATCTTGACTTAAAGCAGTTCTTCCCAAAAGACTGATGGGAGGTTGGTATTGACAAGAAGTCTTCGGGCAATTGCACGATATCTTTTTACTTTTACGAGGCTTTTGTAACATTCTGCATAGCTTGAAGGGAACATTGATGGGTGAATGTTTCTGTTTAATAGTTGAATTTTTATTTGTTTGCTTTAACGTTCGATAGGATCTTCCCCATGTTAATTCGTGATGAAGAGGACTTTCGTCCAAATCTTGAACGCAAAGCTCGCGTTCCATTTTTACAAAAAATTTTGACTGACTTGTAATTTGTATAAAATGTCAATTTGAACTACGCGCGATGGCTAGCCAATGACAATTGAGTATTTCCACCAATTGCAAAAGGTAATAAATTCTAAACGACCAATCAGATCATTCCGAAATAATTCAATGATCCAAGCGTTACTTCCACTCCCCTTTCACGTAGGTTGCTTGTTTTCTATAGTAACGCTTAACTCGTTTTGTTCTTCATTTCTTGCAGTTTTGCGAAAATAGGTAAGTAAATTGTTGTTTTAATTGTTAATTTTAGTGTAAAAATTTATTTAAACGTGCAAGTGATAAATTTTTGGTGAAATTTCCACGTTTTGTGTAAGGATCAATGTGAAAACGGTGAAAATTTCACTCCTCCAATTTTCATTGTTGTAATAGTGCGTCCGCCATGTTGTTGATCGAAGTGAGTCACTTCGATTAGTATAATCAAGCCACCTGAATGTGGTTTTCTTTGTTAATGACATTTGTCAATTAATAAGTGTTTTTCTTTAATTCCATCCATTTTTTTATTAAAGTGAGACACAATGGCTCGTACGAAGCAAACTGCTCGTAAATCCACTGGTGGGAAAGCTCCCCGTAAACAGCTCGCGACCAAAGCAGCGAGAAAGTCAGCGCCTTCCACAGGAGGTGTGAAGAAGCCTCATCGTTACCGTCCTGGAACTGTCGCTCTTCGAGAAATTCGAAGATATCAGAAATCTACTGAATTGTTGATCAGAAAACTGCCATTCCAGAGATTGGTCAGAGAAATCGCCCAAGATTTCAAAACCGATCTGAGATTTCAATCTGCTGCCATCGGGGCGCTCCAGGTATAATATAAATAATAAAAAATGTGGGAATCGGGATCAATGATCCGCGCTAAGAGCCGGCCTTGGGGATAATAGAAAGAGATAGATCGATGCGGAATATCAAATGATGGATGAAGATAAATGTTCATCCCTTATTTTTGTCAACAGTACAGGAAATTGTATTGGTATTTTTCAAACGTGGTCTTAAAAGTGGATCATTTATGTAATATCGAGATGCTAATTATGAGAATGTGTAATAAATTATAGTAATTGCTGCAATTATGCAGGAAGCGAAAAATATAACTTTCCGCGTTGTATATTGTAAATTAAACTTTTTTTAACTGATTGTTTTTGTTGCAGGAAGCCAGTGAGGCATACCTGGTGGGTTTATTCGAAGACACAAACTTATGCGCCATCCACGCGAAACGGGTGACTATTATGCCGAAAGACATCCAGTTGGCCCGTAGAATTCGTGGAGAACGTGCATAAATATTTTCGAAATATTTATATATTCTTTCTAGATTACATTTTTCGCTCTTTTTTTCTTTAGTTTACTTTTCAGTTTTTTCAAGTAGTAATAAATGTCGTTGATGTCTCACAAACGAAAAAAAAATGACATTGTTTTAGTCAATGACATTTTTTTCTTAGATCACGTTTTATCCATTAACTACTGCCCCTCGAGTTTAGAAGAGGAAATTTCTTGACGGCTTTACATTCTGCCACAGTTTAAATGTGTAGATTACGGTCAAAATAAAGTGTTCAAATTATGTATGTGGTTTAGTTTTTGTTTATGCAGTATATGGATAAATGTTCACTAGGCGTTAAGGTATGTAAGATTTGTCTTAAGTTTTTTAGTTATAATATTGTAGAAAAATATTAATTTAATAAAGGATTTCTTGTATTCTATTCTAAGTTTTATTTATCACACACACTTTTAGGAACAAAAATTAAAGCTAAAGCGGAACTTAAGAACTAATTTCACTTTTAATTTCTACTATTTTACATTGGGGTTGTGATCTTTTGTGTTCTAATAAATCAGTTTTACGCTCAAACACTTCATTGCAATCCGTACATTCATGAATTTCTTGTTTTATTTTTGAATGTTTATCATGACTGGAGTGTTTTTCCCACGATTTTTTATGTTTAAACTTCTTTTGACAAACTTTGCATTCATAAGGTTTTTTATTTGAATGTTTGATCATATGATACTTCAAATACTGTTTCACTCTAAACCTAGCGTTACAAATCTCACACTGATATTTCTCTTCAGTCGCATGCGAAAACTTATGAACATACAATCTCCGATTCGTTTTAAACAATTTCGGACATTGATCACATTTAAAATTCTTCGCATCACTATGAGTCGCTTTGTGATTCTTTAAACTACTTTTCGTTGAATAAACATTACCGCAAATCTCACATTTATGCTTCTTCTCACCGGTATGAGTGACTAAATGGGTTTCGAGATTATACCGAGAGCTAAATAATTTACTACAAAATTTACATTTGAAACATTTATCATGAGTTTTAATATGATTGCGCAGCAAAGCCCCGTTTTTAAAAACTTTGTCGCATAATTTGCATTTATGTGCACCGTCTTCTTTGTGTTGAAGGCGAATATGCTCGCTGAGATTCTTTTGTTTGTCGAATGATTTCCCACAGAAAGAGCAAGTGGAGGGTTTACTGGCAGCGTGCTCTTTGCGATGGCGAGTGTACATGGCTCGGTCGTAAAAAATTGCATTACATTCGTCGCAAATACTAGGAATATGAGCGCGGCTTAAATGACGCTTGAGACGATACAAAGACGGGTAAATTCTCTCGCAATATTCGCAAGGAAACTTCAAATCGGTGTGGGAGTTCAAATGGTTTTGAAGATGACGCTCGCTAGCAAAGATTTTATCACACAATTCGCATTTAATTTCCACTCCTTGGCCATGGGTTTCTAAATGTTTGCGGTAGTTTTGCAGATTCTTGCAGTTTTCACCACAGTTCTAAAAAAAAGAGGTGATTTTGATCTGAGTTTCGCATTAAGCTATCCTACCTTGCATTCAAATTCTTTGATGTTGTTATGTATAAGCATGTGGCTTCGCAATGATCCTAAATTCCTAAACGCTTTTGTGCATTTATTACAAGAATATCGTTTTTCATCAGAATGACTTCGTCCATGTAACTTTAAATGATTACTAGACACAAAACTCTTTCCACAAAGTAAACATTTATACGGTTTAAGACCTAAATGCACGTTCATATGGATTTCTAACTTACTTAAACTTTGGCACACTGTCTGACATATCTTACATGTTCTTTTTGCTATGAAATGCTGCTTTTTATGAGATCGATATTCGGTAAATGTTTTCAATTCTTCCAAACATAAATCACATTTATATGCTGTATTTTCCAAATTTACTTCAACTTCACTTTGACTAGAAAAAAATTCTTGTTTGATGTAAACTTCCTCAGGGTTTTGGAGGTTAAATTCGAGTTTCGGAGATATAGTGGATTCCATTATGACTTATGGAGGTTGACTGACAATTGGGGTGATTTTAAGGCATTGTTTGAGGGTTTAGGGGGCACAAATACCCCCTAACATAACCTCTCAAAAATCAATACCGGCTGAGTGACGTCACTGTCAATTGTTTAGCGGGAAGCCAAGTTTAAATTTGTAAACAAAGGGCGTATAGGCAAAAATATCAAGACATTTTCTTCCAAAAGATAAAAATAATTAATTATTTACTCCTATTATTTTCATTATAATATATTAGGTAAGTCAATTTATACTTCTCGAATTTTATATAAAAATCGATTTTTGTGAAAAAAAATGGCAATTCTTCCATTATCTTACTACAGTTAAGTAACGAATTGCAAATAATGGCTTGATTTTCCACAATTTCTCCTCAACTGTTCAATATATCTGAAAATTTGAAAAAATAAATTGTAGTGGCCAATTTCGAGTATGCAACCAACAAAACGCGACTTAAGCCCGACCCATACTTTCACGTACTTCTTGCGCAGGTATGAAACAGGTTCTTGGCGTTTCCTCAAGCAGGTAGTCGAGGGCCACTTTCAGAGTTTGTTCGGTTGTAATCCTAAACATATGAACATGACCTGCCGTTGACAAATTATTTAATTAAATAATTAAGTGCGTTTTTAGTTTGTTATTTACATCTTTTAAGTGTGTTTAGTGTTGTTTGTTGTTACTCAGTAAAAATGCCGTGTTCTGCTGTTACTTTGAGTTTAGCTACAATCACTTCCATCATTGCTGTCGCTTTGTTGGCTATTGCTTTTGCTACAGATAATTGGCTGTATATTGAAGTTAAAAGGACTAATATACAGGTGAGAGGCGAATTTTCACTAAAAAATCAATTCTTTTATAATTAACTCAAGGATTTTCCGACTAGTTGTGTAATTAAGACGCTTTAGGAAAAAATTAAAAAGCGCATTTTTTTACCGTTAAGATACTGTAGCGTAATTTTTAGAATAAAATTAAAATCATTTGCAGAAGCGTAACGTTGAATTTATTTTTTTAATTGTTATTATTTGATATTTTTCAAAAGTTCCGTCGCATTCTTCCGTAATGCATCAGTAGTTTTGGACGACCTTCAAGGTTTAATGATGCATCAGAATACCAAAAATAAGAAATAAAGTAAAAATCGGATTTCAGGATTATGTAAATCTTTTGATTAATTATCAGATGAAACAAGGTCAAGCAAATTATAATTAATTACATAAAATTATAAACAACAATGAACTGATAATACAAAATAACTGAGAAAATTATTCATCTCTTTAATTGAGGACAGAATCAAGGGGAAAATATTTAATCTTTATTTAATTCTTCAAAAAAATTATCTTTGGACAGTGTGATGCTAAAATGACCGACACGCAACAGCAAATTTGTAATTATCAGATTTTTCTCTTACAGTAAATTACTGCAATTAATTTAAAAAGTACAATCGAGGTTAGTAAACCTTAAAAATTTTGTTTTTTTCCTGTTTTATGTAATATTCAAATGTGTAATGTACAAACCTTTTGACTTTCACGCTATAATGTGAAACATGTAATTATACGGGTGGTGTGTAAAAAATATACCCAATCGGCAACCGTTACTATGGTAACTGATGCTACTTGCAGCGGGATTTTTGAACCGAGACTATATTTCAGAATCCATTAAGGAATACCATAAAAAAAATCATTGGTAATGACAGTAAATTACACTCGCAAGTTTATAAATTGTTATTTATGTAAATTGCTCACAACACACAAGTGAAAAAATATGCAAAACTTGAAGAATTTCCACTTTCTAGACCTCACAAGGTTAAGTGTATAATTTCATTTACAAATTACATATTGGTAGTAGAAAATGTAGCAAGACAGATGTTCAGCAACAGGAAGATGTTGTGGTCTTATTCTTATAGCCTTTAAACAGAGAATTCAACACTTTAACGTTTCGCAAATATCGTGTGTTCATTTAAAAAAAAAAACATGAAATTTTAACGTATGTCATACATGTCCTCATACAATAGCAAAATGAAAATCCGTAATGTGATAAATAATGTTCGAAGACGATGTGCTTTGAGTGTTGAGCATCAAGGAAGACATTTTCAACAGTTTTTGGAGACAAGAAACGAATATTTTCACGAAAATGTGTTATTTTTTTTAATTGTAGAAAAGTAAAGTTATAAGATCTTTTATTTTGACAAGTATGTAAAAATTAATCACAGACATACAAAACAATTGTTTTTATTTTCAAAGCCTTCTAGAGTTTTTTTTTAATTGAACACACGATATTAATTTTCCAAAAATTAAATATAATAATGTCAATGTTTCAAAGCATGTTTGATTGTATGAATAAATATCAAAACTAGCTCGATATTAGCTTTCTTCATAAATCTGAAAAAGAAAATCGAGGATTAGCGACTTTTACGAGAATTTTATTGCACACCTGTTGAACTTTGTGTCATAATTCGTACATATTAATTGATTCTTTAGAAATGAGGACAAGACAAAGAATGACCCACAATAGATTTTGTTTAAGATGAAAGTTTTAACAACTGAAAGCTTATTAGATGGATTCTATCAAAAACTGATAAAATGATTAAATAGAAATCTTTTATTCTCTTCTATTATAAATAAGTAACCAGCGTAAAAATCAACTCTAGCATAAAAAATTAAAGGAATTACATCAATTTTTTTTTTCGTTTTCGTTAACAAACCTGTTCATAGTGTCACACTGAACGGTTTTATCGAATTAATTTCTTTCGAATACTATGTCACTATTAATAATTATGTATTATATGTGGTGATACAGTTAGAATTTTGCGCTCTTTGAACATAGAAGGAAAGGAATGTTATTTGTTAAGTTCATTAAAAAAAAATCAAATCAGTTGGATAACAATGCCCAGCCCATATTGTTGTGAATGTCATGATTATGTAACAAATGATTGTTGCTAGATGCATTTGCTATTGATAGAGTGGATGAGGTATGGATAATGCAGAAATTCCGGATGTGTTATGTCCTCGTTGAGGAAGTCAATGGGAGGTCAAGGACCTTCGCACGCGCGAGATTTCCTGTCCAAAGACAAGATTATTTTGGGAAAGAAATTAAGAAATTATGAGTTTATTCTATTCGAAACTGAGGGGACCAGAAAATATCGAAATGTCTCCATTCTTTCCTATTATGTTTACTAAAGCACCCTGTAGATCCTCTGCAGCGATTATACAATAAGTATTAATGACTTCCCCCTGGTATATCTCGTATGGTGGCCTCACGCAGTGTCTTATTCAACTCTCCCCTGTTTATTTATTAAATTTTTATTTTTGGCGCCAAATTAATTCAGGTCAATCAGATTTGTTTGTTTTTTATTATTTTTTATCTAAATTCTTGGAGTCTGTTGCTTTCGTGAGATGTTACTTTTCTTGTACTATTTTCTTCCTCTCATTTCAAGGCTATAATTTCCGATCATCTCTCGCATTCTTAAAAGTAGATCATTTAACATTCTTTAGCAAAGTCTTAGATCGATTAAACTTTAAATACAATTGGAAAGTGTGTCTTAATCTAAACAGGGAAAAAAAGTCCTCTTTAATGTTTGTTGTAACATCGATGACCTAAACTAATCCTGAATTCCTAGGCAAGATTATTCGCATGTTAATATCGGACGTGATTCAGGCATTCATAACGGTTCATTTCGTGGCCTCACCTGTTATGGAACTTGTTCGTTTTTTCCCAAGTATGTGTAATTCATTCCTTTTCGTTGTTTTTGGCAACGTTGAAATTGGATGTTATTAACGGAAGATTAATTCTTTATTTTAAATATTTATCAGCAATCGAAACTTTCCCTTAGAATTGTCGCATTTATAATTAACGAAAGTGAAGAAAAACTTATTCGGTAAAACCGCAAACATGATCGCGTTTGATCCATCATTGAAATCACTAAGCGTTTCGCTTGATGGTAAAGAATATTTGGAAAGTCTTTTCACTCGGTCACTTTTAAGATTATTCAAGCAAAACTTGGTACTATAGTGACCTCTTTAACTAATTACAAAGTTGTGTTTTCCGGATTGGCATACTTCACATGTCTGCAGTGTTGGAACAAAAGTAGAAATTGTCATTGATGGTCTTGTGTCAATATTTAATTGTTAGTTAAAGAATTCTCATGCTAACGGTAACAATCGAAGAAATAAATCATTGCTGTATAGCGACAATATCAAGTACAAAATTTAGTGAAATTTTATACCGTGGGAAAATAATTTTGCATTCAAATGTTGGAGTTATGCATTACTTACATCCGCTCGGGAGATGCTTTAGGTCTTTCAGATTTCTGAATTTCTTCTTTGCCATTTTTAAAGTGAAACTTGGATGGCATATTTTGAATGGTAAAAGTTATAATTGTCACTAATTTTCTACGACATTCTTTGAATATGTACTTCTACTTTCTTTGCAAATTTTTTTAAATTCCATTTTTACATAGAATTGCTAATTTTGACATTTATTTGGAAAGCTTACCCATAGGGTTTTTTACGGCTTTTTGTTTTGTCTTTCTTTTGTCGGATGAATTTATAATTTACATAATTAGCATCTAAATTAGCATTAAACGAATCGTAAATATAAAATATGACCATAAAAAAGATGAGGTGTTGCTGTTGACTTTTTTTTACTTTTCCAAACTTTATTATGAGATTAGTTAATTTTAATTTGGAAATTTCAAATTTCAGCCATATTTTGAAACCTTTCCTCCAAATATTCTGTATAGAATGCGTTCATATTTCACTAGTATAAGTCGTTGCAAAAGTGGATGAAATTTGTCATATTTGACATTTCCAAAAAATTAAGTAAAAACTTAGAAAGTAATCGATTCAAGATTTTTAACATTTTTTAAATGTTTTAATGAAATTTCCGAAATTCCCAAAATCTTTTATTTCTTCAAGATTGATTTTTCTTTAATTATTATATTTCTTCTGTTTTATTATTATTAACTAATTGATTATTTTCGTTCGCTTTCTCTTACAATCCTCATTTTTTCCGTCATCATTAATTCATTATTATTTGATTTGTCTCACAAAAATTAGTTCCGTTACATTAGTTCAATTTTATATGGAAAATAGAATCAAATTACACAAAACTAAAGAAAAAACACATTTACTTCTAGTGAATAATCGTTTTGACTTGACTTTCTTGACTTAACAGCATTATTAGTTCAATGTAGCATAAGCGTAACATGGCAGAAAATGGAAATAAGACGATAATCACTGTCTTTTTAAGTAAACTTACAACTTCGCCTACTTTTCTTGCATTTTTTTCAATAGTCATCTCCTTTATCGATTTCTTAAGCAGATCGGAATGCGTCCTTGATTCGCCTACAGACAATGACTTGATCGTTAATTATATCTTTTTTGTTGCAGAATTATTTAAGCAAACATTCAGATGCTCAAAGTCAAGCTTTATTGGAAAGTGTCACTTCTAAATATTATTATTATACAAGAACGAAAGGATTGTTTAGGATATGTTATCCCAAAGAAAGACCTCCAACAGGTGCGTATTTATTTAGTTTTTGAGTTGGTAATGGAAGATCTTTACAATGAAACGACTTTCTCTCGTTGATGAGATCGAATTTAGGACAAAGCGAATTTTTTCTATAATGAAGTCTTGAGCAGATGTGAAATAAACTCTTTTATTAACGAATAAAAATTTTTGCTAGAAGCAAATTGCGAACTTTCCTTTTTGTGATAAAAACGAAGCTTTGTCTAATTCGAAAAAAAAGTAAAGTAATAGTTATGTAAATTTAGTCTTATCAAATTTTTTATGACATCCGGTGTATGGTAAAAGCTACACTTTGGTAGGAAAAATTTCGTAATTACTTTAGTTTGCATAATTGTACGAACAATGGAAAGCACTTAAATGGTTTGATGAAATGGCAGAATCTTTGGTGATTGTAAAAATTATTTAATTTTATTTTCAGTAAAAACTTATCTCAGTCCAGTGGAGACACATTGTAATAATATCAATTATTATCTGTCGGATGATAATAATGAGACTAGGGACTTCACCGATGATGCTTGGGCTAGATTACGTAAGTTAACAATTTTGCAAAATAACCGAAATTGGAAGAATGAAATTTCTAGATATGGGCCGATCGATGATTGCTCTTTTCAGTCTTGCTTTTGTGGCAGTTTTTGCTGCTTTTTGCACCGGAGTAACCGGATGTTGGAGGCGCTCACCCAGTAATATAACAGCTACAGCAATCTTGATGCTGCTAGCATGTACGATTTTTTTTTTCAATCTTTCAATATTTTACATCTGTGTAATTTTTAGGTTTGTTAAGTGCAGGTGGTATGGGATTATGGCACGGCGTGGAATACTACGAAAAAGAAAAAGTAGTCGGTGAGGAATTCTACCAACAATGGAGTAACGTAAGTCTTGTAAAATTTTCAAAAAAATTACAAAAATTTTGGTTCTTCTTTCGTTGTTATTTAATCATTGCCAAATGCAGATTCTACAAGAAAACAGTGAAATAATGTACGACTGGAGTTTCGTTCTCGGCTGGCTAGGCGTGTTTACATCATTGGGCGCTTCTTTCATGTTCTTCTTTGGCTCGTGCTGTCTGAGTAGCGAGAAAGAGAAGGAGCAATTGAACAACGTTCAGTACATTATGCCAGGTCTGTAATATGGTTGTTTGTGTCGTAGGTCCTACGTGACAATACCCGAGTCAACTATGATTGGAGTTACATGATTGCCTGGGTTGGGGTGGGATGGTCGTTGGTTGCTGCCATCCTGTTTTCTGGAGCCGCCATGTGTCTCAGGGGTGAAAGGGAACGGGAAGAAGCTATCAACATGCAGTATTTAATGCCTGGTAACTTTCGGGGGTTTACATTTTCATCTAGTGGAGAAAAAGCAACGATTTTTATTGAATTGACAATGAACGAATTGTTGCTTTTTCCCGCTTTTTTTTAACAACCATCGGAGTAATTTTCCTCTTCTTTTGCCTGAAGCTTCGATTTAGTTTAATCACTTCTGTAATATATCTTGCGGAACGCATGATTTTGTTTGAAGTAACAACAGTGACTAAAAACTAAAACATTGTAATATAAACATTATTCATTAAACTGGTCGATTTCTCCATCTGATTTGCTTTAATTTACAGTGTATCCGCAAAAACAGCAATACGCATATGCAGGATATCCTGTTCCGGCGCCGCAAGCTTATGCAGGACCATATTATACAGCAGGTTCGGCTTATGGGCCTTACAATTATTAAAAAAACAACGATGCTATGATAGACTGTCTTCCAGATTTTTTTACAACATAGTATTACGATATGATAGGTTTTTGCCCTTTTTGTTTTCTTTGTAAATAGGCTTTATTGATATGGGCAAGTTATTATTATCCTTCTAACTGCTCCTTTTACATCACGTGAGTTGAATGTCTAGTCTTGTACCTAACAATGAATATTTTTAATACTGACATTTAGACATTAACCAAGAGCAGTAATTAAATTTAACACTAAACAATTATGTAAATAGTTTGTGTTAACTGCCATTGTTGCATTTTATAAACGGTCTATCTCTTCAATATTTTAGTCATTTGTATTTTTGAGAATTTTGTTATGAAATTGAATGAATATAGTTAACCAAGTGAAATAAGGATAACCTGAATTAAAAAGTCAGCCCTCTGTTCATAGCCATTGTATATATTACAATGGTCACAAAAAGAGGACTCTTTTGAGTCAGGCCGGCCTGATTTTTTTTGGTTTACTTTACCTGTACGATGACGACTGTACGTTTAATATTACCTTAAGTTTATATTTATACTTAGAATTAAGAACAAATATTTGTATTTTTATATATTATAAAATTACCATAATTTAGACACAATTTTGAAGGTTTTTATTTTCAAAAACGTGACATAAATTCTTTAACTGTAAAGTGTTTTATTAAAAAAAGATTCCACATATTTTATGTACAAAAAATTCGACTAGTAAATCACAATTCATCCTTTTTCCTTGTTCCTTTTTCTCCTTTCAAACTTTCATATAAACAAGAGCTATCCTCATCTTTTAGAGCTCTGTCCTCACACAAATATTTCTTGAGTGTTTCTTTTCCCTGATGATTAAAATACCAGTCTTCAATATCACCTTCATTTTGTTCGAGTAAAGTCTCACATTGCGTTTTCATATTTGTAACCTCCACACTGGGTTTATCCCACAATTCGTAAGGTATACCCAATTCTACTTTAACTCCTTTATCTACTAAGCCATGCAAAGTTTGGAATGTTTGACTCATGCCTTTAGCAAATCTAGTACTGTCCTCTCGCTCTTTATGTATATTATATTCTAAAATCCTTTCACAAACCCGATCTAAAGACTCCACTAATCTTAATTCCGATTTTTTGTATTCTTTTTTTTTCTTTGGTTTTACATCGTCTACTTCGTAACCAGTTTCAATTACTTCATGTGTTTTACCTGTTTCCTCTAATCGACTTTCTAATTCTATGGCAAGGATTTTACAAACTGGAAAAAGCAAATGTCCATAACCTCACTTTTTGATTATTTAATGTTTACCTTCACATTTGTTGGCGTATTTTACACCTTCGTCTTCTTCAGTTACTGTATAAATAACAGGTACTGAAGAAAGTATTAAAAATGTAGAAATATAAAGAAAATGCATTGTTAATATCAATGATTACTTTTTATCGTACAACCTCAAAATTGTAATGTGGCACTAAACGATTGGCTCTTCATAAATTGAATTAACGGAAGACAATGTTGAAATTCAGTTGTGTTGAAATATAAATTGATCACGTTTTAGGTTGAAATGAATAAAACCAGCCATTACCATTAATAATGTAATGAATACAATACAAAAGCAATTCAAAACCACTAATCAATAATCTTATGTGAAGTCAGTAAAATCTTCAACTGTGCTTTTTTCTTCACTAAATCCTTTTTGATTTCCGGCTTCTTTACCTTTATTCAATTCTTGTATTACTTTTTCTCTCAAATTCTTCAATTTTCTCAATCTTTCCAACCAATTGGAGGCGTAAGGATCGTGAGCGTGGCTTCTCAATGAATTAAGAACAGTAGCTGCCAACTAAAATATTTAATTATATAAAAGTTAAATACTTATAATCCACTCACATCAGCATGTATTGCCAATTGTCTGACTAAAATTGAAACACTTTGATCCGAGACACTTATTACTTCGTTTGAGCCGATAATTTTCAATAAATCTGATTTTACTTTAACTTCCACTTTGTTGCATTCATAGTCTAGCGGCTCTACGATTATGTACGCTAAAGTAACTTGACTCTAGAATCAAAAAATAAGAAAATTGACAATTTGAATGAATCAAATACCCTGAATGTATTAATATCAAACTCTTGTCCGCTGTTATTATAAACAATAACAACGTTATCATTTCCAATATGCGCTTTTTTGTAGTTTCCATGCGGATCACTCTCTTTGTTCGGCATTAAAGTCGCCACATGGAACGCTAACATAACTAAATCGTCCTGATGGACATACATATATTTTCCATCAGAACCTCCTTGATCCACCCCACCTAAATAAACATCTCGGGGATTCACATCAGCTAATCGAATCAAAGTCCCTAAATTTTGCAAAAACTGCATATATCTAATACATCCAGCTGTGTTTCTCAAAATATCAGCTTCTTTATCCACTTGTCCTTCATTAATATACAAAACTCCAATTTTATGAACTTCATATGGATACATACGATCTAAAATATTAACCGCTCGATCGATAACAACACTTGGAGGCACATACAACGGCACTTCGGAAGTACTTCCGAAACTGGCCGAATGATATAATTGTAAAAAGACAAAACTTGGATTCAAACCACTTTTTAGAATCTCCTTTGGTACTTTCTTTGGTGGTGTAGCTTTTCTATTTGATGTGCTCATAACAGAAATCGTATGAAGGCGGTCGCGTTTTTCGGTTAAATTCGTGTCAATATTTTTTGTACGATTCTTCTCGAGTTTTGACGATGATGAACTTTTTTGGATATTTGAAGGACCTAAGAAAATTTATTTCAGTTAAATGGATTAGAAATGGTTGTGCCCCACCAATACCGATGTTAATAGAACAAAAATTAAAAAGTAATTCTCCCAAAATTTACCGTCTGTGTGTCTTTGTAGTCTTGGTGATGTCTGCGTTGGACTTTGTGGGGGTTTACCAGCAAGTGGGGGTAAGTTTGATAAATTTGGTAGATTATTTGGACGATCCAACTGATTTGTATTATCTTGTGATGGAAATGGAGGCGCTGGTTGCGTTGCTAATTGATTTGGAGATGGAGGAACTGTCTTACATGCTTTAGGTGCTATATTACTCTCTCTAGGCGGCGAAGAACCGGGATAACTATAACAAGTCAATAAAGATGGATGCTGTTTGTCTGGTTGGACCTTTGGCGCTTCACTAGTAGGAGGAGTCGTTCCTACAACCCCAATTTATTCATTATTCAAACAAAACTCAAACACCAAACCTGTTCCTAAAATTTCTTCAGGTATAGCTTCACAACTAACCTTCACATCTTTTTTCTTTTTAATCATTTCTTCATCGTTTTCTGCTTCATTACTTTCTAGCTTTTGATGTACAAATGGATTTTTCCAATTAGCCATTTCAGGACTGGAATTAGATCGACGCACAGGATTCCTACATTTACTTCCATCGTCATAAACAAATTCTAATTCGTCGTCAGCGCTATCGCGTGAACTTTGCCTAGATAGAGACTGTTTGGTGGGTGAGCCTTGAATTAGGGTTAAAAAAATGACCGAATATTCGCACTTTCGTGTTTAACTACTCAGATTAATAAAATAAAAAATAAAACTATTTCTTTGTTAGTTGAAAATAATTAGGAAACATGCAAATCCAACTGAGAACAAAAATGAAAAACTAACCTGGCACACTCACAGGACGACTTCCAGAAGCACCAGCTTGATCTTCTATATCTTCAACTTCTTCTTGTTCTTCTATTGATATTGCTGAATTTGGTTCGAAAAATAAATCGGGCATGTATAAAGTCGACATTTCGTTTAATGGAAATTCAAAAACGTGTTGTTTGAAGGACACTTGGTTTTGAACCTTCATCACCCAAGACACGTTTCCTTAAAAGAACATTTAACAATTATGAACGATATTATTTTTTCTTACCTGTGGGCCTTCTAATGAGTACTTCCGCCCATCCTTGACACCAGCACGCACAAATCGGCGGCTCTTTCTTCTCTTCTCCAATCATTTTCGCCAACGAAGCCGCATCATATTTATTCCCCTCATCTGTTTTCTCAACTGAACTCTGTCTTCCCAAAAACGACTCCTTTTCTTCATTTCCACTATTACTTCTTGCATATCGTGCAATTTTGCTATTATTATGTGAACTACATAACGACCAACATTTATCACAAACGCCATGTTTTAATACTTTTTCAGTACATCCACTTGTTGTTATTGTTATCAACTTATTTCCCAACATCCACGATTTAGATATTCCTCCATTTAATAAAAATTCAGCGGTTGGTAGTCGTCGTGGTAATGCACTACAAGGAGAATATGTATATCTAGCCATTAAATCAATACAAGTTTCGTTCAATTCTTCGTAAAATGTTAAAACAGTCTTATCACGTGCGGTTTTTTGAATGAATGCACTTTTAGTACCAGTTTCTGCTTTCATTCGTCGACGAGAACCTTGTTCTGTTAAACTAGAGCTGCGTTTTCGATCTGAACTGTCTTCGTTTAATGCGGTGAGGCTAAATTTGAACTGGTTTAGCTCTTGGAAAGGGACCATTACGTTTGTCTGCAAACCCTGCAAGATTTTCATTTGAAATACGTTCTATTAAAAGCCAAAGGTTTTCAACAAATGCCAAACTTGAGAATTTACTTACGCTGACTATAAATTTGACAAAATCTCGTCTAAATGGTAATCTGCACTTCAAAAACCACACAGAAATGACATGATAAGCTAAAGACACAATGTAATTATCATATTTAAAGGGATTTGTGTATGGAAGAGCAATAGCAAAAACGGCCATGTACTGATCTCCCACAAAATTAGCGTAGACAGTTGGTAACTGTGACAAAGCTAAAACATCACCATAAATTTTTAAAATCCAAAGATTTTCACTTACTTGAAAGAAATTCCAAAATAGGCATAGCAATATAAATAGTTGCCGAAATTTTAGATAATCTCAATAGAACGTCTGGCAATAATTTCATCATAGTTTCTCTCATATCAACCATACAAATCGTTAATGAATTAATAGATTGCCTTGAACATCTCGGATCAATTCCAGTGTTTTTTGTGAGAGTATTAATTAGAAGTTGTTGATGGAACGCATCTAAACTACTTCCATAACAAGAAAGTGCAACTAAGACATTAACAACAGTTGTTTGTAACTCCAAACGTTTGACTTTTGAGTTAAGACCCTCTACTAAATTCGACGCTTTGTTTTGCAACTACAAAAAATAGTTAATAACATTTCATAAATTTTACATTAATACCATTGAACACAACACTTGGACGAGTTTATTAACATCAGAGTTACCAGTTTTTGTCAAAATAATCGCTTTATTGCATAACATTCCCGGCAGTTTGTCAAGAATTGACTTTACGACTTCCCAATCTAAAACATGATGAAAAAAATTCAATTTTCAATCTTAAATTAAATTAACTTGACAATGTTTTAATCTTAACTTCAACAAACCTTTCTCATTTTGCAAATATTTCAAAAACAGCTTAAAAGCACCCTCCATCTGCAAGTATGTAAGCTTACAAACCGGTGTCTGTGACGGTGATGTAGTCGGCGGCGACGTTACAATCGCCTCCACTGGCTTATAACTAGCAAATAAGTATGGACTGTACTTCATTTGTTTCGTTTCTGGATCAGGTAACCCAATCCGACCATTGGAATCAGCTCGCATACTCAAAAGACACTCAAAAATCTACAAAATTATCAACAATTCTAACTTTTATTCTACTCACCATAATTCTGATTTGATTGAACTCCTTAAAAACTGGCTTAAGCATATTTCTTTCTAAAAAATCTACTAACATTTTATAAATCAAAATCGCATGATTCGATGGTAATTTGTGGATTTTTCGTGAAAAAACTTGAATTAAACCAGGAATTAAAACACTAACATCAAGAAATTCCGCTTCGGTTGTTTGTTGCGCTTGATTGTCTTTTTCCACAGAACGTACTAAAATCTACAAGATGTGTTTTATCCACGGTTCGCAGTTGTAACCCAACTTACTTTTTCCAAAATTTCAAGTAATTCCACGCAGATATTACTAGTGTAATCTTTACATAAATCAACCAAAAGCTTTGCGACTTCACTTCGTACAACAACATTATCATCAGAAGCGATATTCTGCATGTGCGGTATTACAATATGATTAATAAGTTCATCTTCATACTGCCATACTTTTCCATAAAGTTGTAACGTGTCTTCTAGAACACTCAAAACTTTCAAACGAACGTTAGTTCTCATATCAGGCTTGAAATAATTCGTTAATAAATTGTATAAATTTTGCAGCCATGCACTTTCCGTCGGTCTAATAGTCTTCGATTGAAATTTAATTAATTTCAAAACACTACTTTCAGGTCTATCACGTGAACATTCATGAATTACAGCAAAGAATTGACTCATTGAACCTTTATAATTCCCAACTTCAATTAAATTTTCAATTGTATTCAAAATTTCGTGTAGAGTGATTATAGTTAAATTGTTAGGAACTTCGTTTGGAGCTAGTTCTATTTGTTTCAGATTATGAAAAATAATCTCCAAGACTATATCCCATGTAGGTTCTAATAATTCTAAACCCTGCTTATTTATCAATTTTTGAATTCCTATTATAACTTCGTAAGCTACAGATGGGTGGTTACATCTAACAGCTTGAAGAACTGAAGGCAGCACTGAGCTTGGAGGACAACACAAATTTTGCATAGCATTTATGTCCCATAAAGCCATATGGATGTAAAAAACAGAGCCTCGAAGCAACCCTGCGTCTTTTTTTAAACTCGGTTCTTGTAGAAAACGACACATTGTGTATAAAGTAGAATGACCCAGATGAGTTCCCAATAAATTTTTCATAGTCTAAAATTATCAATTACAAAAAATAACCTTGATTGAGAATCATACCTTCCAACTGGCTTGGCAGTAACATTTAATATTAACAGTTCTGCACAAAGTCCCTACGAATTGTGACAGAGACTCTGGAGGTAGGATACTGTAAGCTACTACCGTTCCTAAAATTTGCAAACACATTATAACAATAGGATATTGATTAGTGTTGCAACACAAAACACAAACATGTCTAAAAACAAAAATTTAACTTTGTAAACATGTTTTTTTTTGCCTTACTTCACGTATCCAGTCATAGTATATTCATCCAAATGCGGCGAGTTAAATTTAATAACATTATCTAAAATCTTAAGGAATTCGTTAAGTTTTCCCGCTCTGGAAACATCAGAAAACCAGTTGAGTAAAAACGGCCCGATTTCTTCCTCAAAATGTTCGACTTCTTTGCCATCGTTAGTTAAAGCAGCAAGAAGATCAACTCTAGGCCCTACATCTTGTGGATTATCGTGGTGTTTAATAAAACGGAAAAACTGAGCTCGCATTACATAAATTCGATCAAATTGACTTTTGATTACGGATTGTAAAAAAGAAAATGTTGCGTGACGGACATCAGTGGGATATTCGCGTAAAAACATATCTTGAATACAACTCCACAGTTTTTCTACACCGTTCTGCAAAAATATCATGAGTAGAAGTATAAGAAAAAGGGGCACAAAGTACCGTTTCAAGGCGAGATAAATGTACTGTAAGTTCTTTCATTGTTTTAATTCGAGTGTTAGTTGGAGCATCTTTGCCCAAATCGTGCAAAATTTCATTAGTTAAGATGAATTCTCGATTAGGTTGGACAGTTACTAAAAACAAAATTAGGAAACATTCAAAATTGTTTAAAAATTACCTATTTGTTCTTTCTTTTTGAACATGCTTTTAAGTTTTTCTTGAAAAGTCTTATCTTTGCTCATTGTGGCGTTTTAATGACGAACACTCACATTTAAAATGTTTTTTTCTTAAAGTTTAAAAGGTTTGTGATAAAACATAACCTCAATTCAACATTGATTGTGATTGGATAAGTAGAAACATGATCAATTTGAAAAAAAGAGGGAAGGAAAGTTCCATAAAAATTCGTAAGTTTTATTATCGAGACAAATAATAACTTATAAAAGCTATACATAAATGTTTAAGGTCTAATCCAACGACATTTAACCTTACAGTACTCGACACTAACTGATGCATTTCAAAAATATTCCTTTTATCAATACTACACCACACAAATATTGCCAAAAATACTACTTTATAGAACAAAAAACAAATCGTACTTTGTACTTATTAGAAAAATATGGTTCTATACAGATTTTTAAACGCAATAAACAATCTTTCGTTGTAATATATTTACCATACCTGTTTAAAAATTGTGTAGAACCAAAATATCAAATCCTACAATTATTTTAAAGATTTTTTAATATGCAGATTGCATTATTTATTACTTTGTACTGATTACATTTCTTCAGTTCCTTCAGCCATTAACAAAACAAGATTTAAATTAACATTAGATAAAAAATCGAAATAAATTTGAAATTCTAATTTAATTATTTTTTAAAAATACACAATTATTACATTTATAAATGAAATTTTTTAAACAACTATTAAAAATACAACGAATGTCTAAATTTTATGCAATGGACAAATAGATATTATTTCTTTTATTTCCGATATATTACTAACTGGATCGTGTAAGCCAAAAAAACCATTTTTAAAGAAACCGACCATTATTGCAACAACAATTCTCTGTATAGCTTATTTATTTTAGTAAAAATACTCCATTCACTACTGTTAAATATTGGATTATATACAACTGAAGTAAAATTCCTGTAGAAAAAAAATTAGTTTTTTTGACCTACGAAAAACTTCTAACTGCTAAAGTGTAGTTATAATAACTATAGGCCCACTACTTTAATTTTATAATTTATTTATTAAAACTACCTAGCTAAGTATAAGTATAATATGATTTTTTTGTAAATAGAATTCCATGACAAACATTAAATGTAAAAGTCAAAAAAGCAGTTTGCAATAATAACTCTACAACAGGCAGTTAAGAAAATACTTTTGTGGCACAACTTTCATCATATATATAAACTGAAATTTGCATCCATATTTTTTTTATTATTACAAACAGCTTTAATTACAAAACATTGGTCACACGGTGTATTTGAAACTGTAAAAGGGAGGAAATCTACTTTACAAATAAATACAATTGCATCAGTCGGTTCTTAAATGAAAAATAATTGCTGCACAATCCTGTTTTGTATCGTACCGATTAATCAAACAAAAAATTAATATAAAGCATAAATAATCACAATTTGTTGAAGCCCAATTTATAAAAATACACAACTTTTATTTTTTTTCTTCAATAAATAAATATTTTGATATGTTCCTAACAGTGCAGCAAAACTTAATTAGAATAATAATTCAATTTGAAAATTCCTACCTAAACTAAACTTTAACAAGAGTCCGTATTGAAACTGCCAAACGAAAAAAAAAGCTCAGAGACAAAAAATGCAGTGCACAGCCCAAATAAATGCTAAAAAAATCGCTATAAGTGAGTTTTTTTACAATTTATTGTTTCCACAGCAGTATTCTTTTCCAGTCGACCAGTTTAAACACGGACAGTTAGCGATTTTTCAAAATAGTACCGAAAGTATAGTCAGCGTCATAAAGTTGTCGCCCATAAAACGTTACCATTATAAACTTTAAAATTTTCAAACAGATGTTCACATTTCAATTTCCACCGAAAAGATTTTTTTGTGTTTTAGCGTTGTTTGAAAATGGAAAAACAAACTAATTAAAGATTTGTTGTGACAATTTTAAAGTTTATAACCAAAATTTTGTACGATGGGAGTTTAAGGAGGCGGCAATTTTTTTTTAAACTGACTATACAGTAGCAGTTTTAAAAAATCTTAATTCTTCAACGAAAAATGAAAAAAAAAATACGTTTTTGTCTGTTTTTAAATTTGTTAAATGCATGCAACATACCCGAGTGTCTAAATTGAGACGCGGCAACATTGCATACATACCTAATCTTCTCAATCTCACATATTATTAGTCAAAGTAAAGGGAGTTTGACAATAGGGACATTCAGTCTGTGTGAGAGCACATGCACTGCACAAAACAAAATGATTGCAATTCAAAGTAACAGTTCGATTTCTTTCTTCACAAACCATACATTTTGAAGCTGTCTCTCTATATAAAACCTTTTCAATTTCCTCCAAATCTTGTCTTAATTGAGCATGTAAATTTTTCAAAACACTTAACGATAATTTACTCAATTCTGATACATTAGTTATGCTTCTAATATGCGGTCCACCTTGCAATTTTTCATATTCTTCTTTTAAATTATTCAACTGTGTCATTGTATCATTTAACTGAGTCATTGTCTCATTTAATTTTGATTCAGTGAGTTGACTTTTACGATTCGCTTCTTCGGAAGCCTGTTTCCATAAATCGCAAGCAGTTCGTGCTTGTTGTAATCGTTCTTCCCAATTTGATAATTGAATTTTTGCTGAACTCAATTCTTCACGTAATAATGCTACTTCCATATTACTATTAACACTCGGCGATATACTGAAATTGTTGTGATTTCGTGACGTCGGTGAAATACTTTGTGATGGAAAATCGAAAAAATTTTGATAGGAATTTATTTTTGATGCGCTACTACTCAATTGCATTTGAGAATGATTTAAAAATTCCATATGTTCGGATTGGGAAAACCTAGCTGCTGAGAGAAATTGTAAAGGACTATTACTTGTCGGGCTAAAACCAGATAATGCTGTTCGAGTTGATCCTGGAATGTTGACAGGAGCTGAACTTCCTAATAAGCCAGACGATGCCAATCCTACTGATATTGAATTTGTTACTGTCGGTGATTCAGATTCTAAATCTCGATCCAGAGCGGATAGATTTAAAGAATCTTCTAGAGTTAGCTCGTCCAATGCGTTACCTTATATGAAAGAATACTTAATATTAAAATAAAAATATTACTATCTGACTCACCAACAACGCTGCCTACTGTATCGTTGCCAGTACCGAAAAAACTTCCGCCAAAAGGAAACCTCAACGATTGTTTCATTTTTTCTCGTTCTAATACATCTAAATTTGGATCTTTTTCAATCGCTAGTAATTTGTTATTTAATTCTACTCCCAAAGGTAAATGTCTACTAAAAGGTGTTAACTTATGAGCTAACTGAGAGCCTGGAGCTTTACTATGGGAACTATTTGAACCTATCGATGATGTTGATGCCGATTCACTAACTTCACTGCTTCCATTCTAAAATGATAAAAATAGAAAAACTTTTAATGGAAACTGTTGAATCTTACTGAGCTGTCACTACTTTTTTCTTTTTTATCTAAACTAGACGGAGGAAGAGCATTTGATAATATTTCAGCAAAATTTGTACCACTATCTCCTGTATCTCTAGAAACCCCCATTTCTTCTAAAAAAGATTTTAATAAACTCTTCATTATTTTTTTTTTTTCATATTTAACTTACGTTCAACATGAGCAAATGCGCAAAACACCCCTCGAGGGCAATACCCCGATTGTTGTACATCGTTGCATTTGGTGCTTTTATAAATTTCTGGATGAAATTGTTGTTCTGTTCTGGTGTGACAATAGGAACATAAATCACCCGAATCACAATTACCCGGCTCTCCCCATTCTTCACCATGCTTTACATTCGGACAAGGTGTAGATCTAGAATTTTTTTTATTAACATGAAAAAACTATTTTGTAATATAATTAACACTACCGATATTTAAATTTCCGAGGACTTCTTCTTTTATCTTTACTGTTATGATACTGAGGACAAGCGTAGCCTTGTCTACATAATCTCGGCGGTCTTTTACACGGTTCCGTTTTGTAATTTGATAAAACGTAATTGGTATCTGCAAAATAAAAAGCAAGTCAAAAAGGTGCAAAAAGTCAATATTATAAAGAAATCATTTTTTATAAGCATATTACTACTTTATCAAAAAACAAAAACGAAATATCATTTATCTGAATAAAAGTGAAAAAATGAATTTTTGCTTTCGAAAACATAAACAAGAGTGTGTCGCTTAAAATTAATGATTTTGTTTTGGTTTTATATTTAATTTTATCTCTCCTACATAATAATCCATTAACCTTGACATTAAAGTGCCAGAAATACATTTTTAAGAATAAAATTGTTTATTTATTATGATAAGTTAAGTAATAAAATGGATAATTGAGTACAAATTAGTATACATAAGTGAAAGGTGTCGAGCAATTTGTACCTAAAACTTAAATTGATAGTAAAAAGTTTGTGTTGATAATAATTACCCGCACATGATAAACGATGTTGTCATAGTCAATTAGCACAGCTATCTTTCAGTAAAGATAAGAAAAATCGCAAATTGTTACCTTGCCATTTTGGATCTTCATTCATTAGATTTCTTTCTTTATCTAAGGCATTAGGACCATTGGATGAGCCACTGCCTTCAGCCTCAGCTGCTTCCAATGCTTGTATTTCTTTAATATCATAGACAGGAGGTCTATGGTCATGACTTCCATGAGCAAAAGCACAATGTAAACCATTTTTGACACAATATCCTCTGGAATCCGTATCGTGTACACACATACACGTTTTATAATATCTCAAATGATAACGCCTTTCTGTATCACCAGCAGTACGATGAAGAAACGGACAACTAGAAATGTCATAGTTTGACAGCTAGTAATAGTAAACTATTTGAAAAATTTCAAAAGACTACTGTTGCCGTGGCAACGAGTAACATCAAATTTGTTTTGAACGTAAATAAGTTGGGTTAGGTATTTGGGAATGGTCATTTTGGCTATAAATCGGTGTGTTTGTCACACCCAATTGACAGCTAACCAAACAAAAAAAAAGAGGTGTACTTACTCATCTCCATCGGGACATATTCCTGTCGTCTCGTCATATTTCGTGCAATAATTATCCGCTGAATAATTGAAAGTGCCATCTCTGCGTCTCACCGGCCGTCTACGCCGCTGGTTCATGAAATGCCAGTGAAAACAGGTGAATGGACGATGCTGTGTACATTTGTGTTGTAAGAAGAGCGGGCATTGCTCGACGCGAAACTCTTTCAAATATCTACAAAACAACACAGATTTGTACTCAAAACGGATATTAAAGTACGCGGAAGAGGATAAAGGACGCGTCACGATACGTTACACGCACTAAAAATACACTTACGAGTAATGATTTGGCTTTTCCGTCTGAGCTGTCAACAAAGGTTTAGACTCTGACGGCATTTTGTAATCACTGAGATGCGCGGTAGTTTCGCGCAGGGCACGCTCATAACTGACCAATAAAATAATAATATTTTGTCACGTGCACGTACCGATTGAAGAAATTTTACCATTTTCAAGGACGTTTGTGTTTTGGTCAAATGAGATGCACCCGATGGTTGAAATGGACAATTTTTTTTACAACTATTAAAATTTACTACCAAGGACACAGAGAGGTGGGGCGAATTTACAACGCTACTACAACAATAAAACTTTCATTGATCAACTCTAGTATCGTTTACAAACGATTCAATACCTTCGAAAATCACACGTGATTGCACACTATATGCGCAATTACAAAGAAAAGTCAAAATTACGTCGTAAATTAATAGTTAAGTGACAGAAAAGCATAGCCCACTCTGTATTTTTTTATTTACTTCAATCAAATGACAGATGAACAACGCCTATTTGACACAAATTCAATAAAGAAAAACTCAGTCTTAAAGCTTTATTTCGGAGTAAACACAAAACATAGCAAAATTTAGCTTTACAAATGTTACAATAATTAACACAAGCAAGCATACAATTAGATTTATAAAAGAATAAATATAAAAAAAATTACAAATTTTTATAAAAAAAATTCCATCAAACGGGTTTTTCTAATCTAAAATGGAAAATTCGTTTTAAATTCGTAATAATCTACATGGACACGTGTTTTGACTAGTTAATGAAATTACCAGAAATGTTCTAGTAAATAAAATAATAAAAAAATTAAGAAAGAATTATTAGCAAATTATTGCTATGCAGTTTTGATTAATTCCTATGCTTCTCTAGAATATAGGAAGATATCTGATATTTAATTTAAATCTATACAAAGTCTAGTGCAATGGACATTGTCTTAAATAAAAAAAAATATTCCTACGTGCATTTTATTCCTATCTATATCTTATTTTGAACAAATGCTTGTTATTCACAGAAAGCAACATAAATTTTTATGTGACGTTAATAAAAAAAATTATATATATATCACACTTGCAGTCAATTCAAAATCAGAACTTACATCAACTTAGAATAAACCAATTAAATTGGGAAAAATACATAATCACAAATACCATGACTTTATCATCAAACAGTCGTTCCGTATGTACTAAAAACAACCCTAGTACTATCACTATCTAAAGTGACATCTTCCGGACTTGCCAAATCGACTTTAACGCTACCGGAATTATTACGTTTACGTTGACTCCAATCATTCAAAGTCCATTGATAACCTCCATCTGTTGAATTACGATTTGAAGTGACTCCACAGTTATTTTCTATAGTATCAGAACTGGAACTAGTTTCTAAGGAATCCCCGGCACCTTTGAAATGACTTATCCCTGAAAAAAACATAGATGGCCCTATGAAAAAAAAAAAATAATAAAAAATAAGGAAGACTACCTGATTCTTCTGTAGCTAAATGACTTTCTTCAATTCCTCGTAAAATACTTTGGCAAATGTCGGATTCGAGAGGAATAGGGTCATCGGAATCACGATTAAAGATAGTCACAGCAATTTGAGCGGGATGCGGAACTGGGAGAGGAATTACCAACTTGTCGGGAGAAAATGGACGCAAGTGCTTCTTCCACGGAGTCCAGACGGTTGCGCCAGTGGCTGAGCGGCGGATAGACCCTAGAACTGTCGTACTCTCCCTGAAAAAATCATAATTCGCAGCATGCCTTGATTTCTACGTTTGTATTTTGGGTTGCCTAACAATTTAATCTTTTTAATTTAATTTTATCATTTATTAGTTGTTAAAAGCACTAAGACATTTTCAACAGTTTTTTAGCTAAAAGTATCACTAAATCTTACGTTTTCTTGTCGGTTTTCTTGACAGTTGTCGCCTGCTTGGACCTGGGATTGAATGCCGACACTTCCAAATAGGGTGAATGCACTTGGATGTTCCCTCTCGGTGTATACACATTCCCTAGAAGATCTGGCCCTCTTGCGCCCAATTGTGCACATTGCACCATCTCTGTATACCGTGACAAATCAGCTTGTGGATGCGGATCCAACCGAAAACTTGTATCCGTATGATCCAATGGTGTTAACACATCAAGACTGAACAACTCTGAATAAAGCAGTCCCGCTAATCCTGCCCAATCTCCAGGGCTCAGCGCTCGACTATCCCAAAACTGCTCTTCCCCACAACCTAATTTCGGTAAAATATGCGTCGGATAAAACCTTTCTAACATCAGTGCCCCTTGTTGAATAGCAATCTTCAATTCGGAAGTTTCCAACTTAATTTTACTTTTAACAGTCACACTTAAACCAGTCTGGAGATCACGTCTTCTCCGTTCTAGTTTTTCATGAAGAACGCTTAATAAATCTTGCGCTTCTTTTTCCAGATTTTTATACGGACCATTTTTAGCTAACTGTGTTGAGAAACTACCGAAACACGCTTCAACGAATTGAGCGAAATCGCGCTGTGGTTGGGTTATAGTATTTTCAACGACGGTCTGATACGCTGCTAATTCGTCCCATTCCATTTTTGCTTCAAAAGCAGCTAGAGCTTGCTCGGGACTAATTTGGAAGTAATAGTCGGATGCTAGACCTGGACCTGCAATTCTTCGTACAGCTATACTGTCACTTGCTGGGATTCTACCGCGTTTTTTAATTAAAAGATGGAAAATGGCTGCGTCCCATAGTAGTCGCAACCAGTAGCGAGCTATACCTCCACTTAGAATAACAACGGCAATCAAAGGACATACGATTATAGCTACTGTCAATGCTAACAATGGTTGGACACAACCTTGTAAAACAATCTTCCAAATCACAGCTTCAAAAAGTACGAAATATCGATTACGCTTCTGTTCGGGACAGTCCAAATCATAAATCAGAGCATTTGTCACTTGGATCGCTAATGTCAACACCGGCATCCACAAGACTGCTGTTACCGCAACAAAAATACTCATCGCTATAACCCCCGTACAAACTAAGGGGAAAATTACCACTAAAATAATAGTACCAAACAAGCCTTTAAAAAAATAATTCCACATTCGATTCAAATGTCTCGTGAAACCTTTTCCGATAAAACCGGTATCTGGTTTTGTTTCGAAATGAGTTCGCGATTTGGATATGTGTCGCCAGAGACTAATCAATCTCGAACATAAAGTCGAAGTCAGACTACTCTTTCTCGGGAAGAGTGTGCCGTTAACTTGAGACAGTTCTAAATCGGGCATAAAAGGCTCTATACAAAACAACGCTCGTACACCCACTGGACTGCACCAAGGAAGGACTATACCGAAGAAAAACATAGCATTCCATGTCCAACACCATGTGCGATGGAAGTAGTTGAAGATACGCCATAAAGGCCATCTAGTTGTTGTCGTTCGAACTATTTCCTTTTCAACGAGGAATACCGGTTGGCTAGGATCGGATCGAGGTGTGGTTATACTTGTCGCTTGTTTACTGAGTACTGTAGGGACGATCTCTGATTGGCCTTGGAAGTTACGACGAACAATCCAGTTGGTTGGGAGCCAAATTTGCGTCGGCCAGAGAAAAGACCGAGTTGGTGTTTTGACTTTACGAAGTTCGCGTAAAAGGGCTGGTTCACGCTAAAATAAAATTATTCTTTTGAGAAATTTTTCAATTTAAACTTACCTCTTTCATAAATGCTAAGTCTCGATTAAGGAAATAGATTGTTTGATGAAGGCGTTTAGCGTTACAAAGAGATAATGCTTCTTCATGTGCGCTCCACTGATTTTCAACACTAAATTTTTGTTCAGCGGAACGCAAACGTGACCTTAACCATGGCTCGATTCGGGATAAAACAGGATGGGTATTACACAAACGCGTTTTAATTTCTTCCTGAGATTTTGAAAGACGGTGTTGTACGTTTTCGACTGCTCTATAACCCATAATTACCAATAAACAAATAAATTGAAAGTATTTAAAAATTACCTATGCATTAGAACTACACTTTGAGCTTGTTGTACTAAAAGTTGAGCAATTCCTTCTCCCAGACTTTGAATATCTGGATGCGAAAGAATGCTATTGTAAACCCTTTGCAGGTACTCTTTCATGACGGCATCGTTCACTTCTCTTTCAATATCTTCATCAGGCATTTTTTCAGCTCTTAATTCAGCAATCAGTCTTTCCCGAAAATGTAAAAACCAGCCCCGAGTTTCACGTTCTAAAATTGCCACTAGAATCGGTAAAGCTTTACGCATTATACTCCGATCCCATAGCCTTAAATCTAATTCCGAACCGGAGGGTGTGAGGAATCGATAAGGAACAGCAACAGGAGGCTGAGAACATTCTTTCGTAACTTCAAACTTTTCAGTGGCTGCACGTCGGAGCTGCTTGCGTATGTACGAACAAAGGTGTTCGAGAGATTCTTCATTTTCCGGCTGAGAAATTGAATTATAAAAATTGTACTAAAACAATTTGAAAAAAATCTTACCCTGCATACTAGCTCCGCTACTAAATACTTGGTCCTTTCTTCGCGGATTTTAGCATCGAGATTGTGCGCTTGCAAACTTGGAATTCCAAATAGCAGATCAAGAATTCGTAATAAACCAGCAAGTAGAGCTTTGATTGCTTCTGAAACGCTGAAGAAATGCGACAAGAGTCGGCCTCGTGCCGTAACTACGATAAATCGAAGAGCTAAAGCTAGATCGTTGAGAAGAGAATCTCGACTTTTTTCTGTGCCTTTCTGAAGAAGTTGTGATAAACGCCAACGATGTTTTTGACCAGGAAAATTCAATGATTCCACTTCGAATTCGCTGTAATTTTACAATTTTTTTTTTTTGGAGGAATAGTTTTTTAAGCAATCGATGACGTAAAACTTGCACAGATCATTTCTACAATTTGCTAAATGAAACTAAATATAAAAAATAACAAAAAAATGATTGTACACTTGTCCGCGTTCCAACACAAATAAGCTGCATAATAATAATTATCACAAGACAAAAAATAGCAGAAGTAGAAGAGATAGACGAATGCACATAAGTATGACAGTACAATAACATACCCCTGGCGTCTAATTGATTCGAGTTGTTGGAGGTTCAATCGTTTTGGCTTTCCGAACTTATCCTTGTGCAAGCTTTACAGAATAACAGCATAAGGTAGTAACCGACTAAGATAGGGGAAATTAAATGTTTTTTTGTTTTTGATTATGTCTTACCCTCGTTCTCTAATATATTCCAATTGTTTGCCAGTTAAACGTCGGGGTTCCCCCTTACCATCCACTGCTACTGCATCTAGTTCGTCGAAAGATGGCGCTATGAAAAGATCCCGTAAATGATACTTCGTTTTGCAACGTCCTAAAGAACCGTCCGATGAAACTTGGGAAGTAGGAAATGAGTCGCATTGCGATACTGGACTTGGAAGGACTAATCACAAAATTAATAAATTATCAAACAATTGCATCAATTCTTACTTATTGGGAATGTTTTCCAATGATAGAGAAAATGTTCAGCTACTTGTTTGATGTTATTAACTAATTGCTCAACTTCCGGGGGTGCCCCGACTAGATTCACATCAAATCTGATTGGTTCCCGCTCCGGTTGAAGCGCATCTAAAGGATAGAGAGAGGTAGGTCTTTGGTAATGATGACCATCATTTTGCAATATTTGCGCGGAACGGAAATTGTTAGACACTAAAAACAAGTTTCAAATATTGTTCAAAAAAAGTTAAAGTATACATTGCGATCCATTCGAGTCTAGTCGTTCTCGTTCGTTAATCCCTGATTTTGACCGATGATGTCCGTGTTTGCGTTCGCGATGGTAATCCGAGTCGAAACTCTGCCCCGAGTCCGAGCGATTATGTCCAGAACCGGACGAACTATGACGATGATGGCCACCTCCCCCAGATTCGGTTCTGCGATGACCGGTTGATGTTTTCGCACCGGAGCCGGGTCTGGAAGTCATCATTGGACCTCTAACGAGGCTATATTTTGTGTCGTTTATTCATTGTTAAAATGATGGCAGCTGTAAAGAAAAATTTTTTCAGCATAAAATTATCAGTTTTAACTCGGAGCGTGACCTCTCACATTTATTGATTATAATGAACGACGTCAATTTATTTTGATTAAAGTAATCATTATGAAATCAAAATTGTAATTCAACCGCAATTACAGAAAATCTAAACAAACCTTTAGAAGCTATTTTCGGGTATGGATCTTTTAAAAATAACATCAAATTGGGTCTGTTTCAAAACAAGTACCATTAAATTTCTATCAACAAATCTGTGCTGGCAGTGATAAGGTACTGAAATATGATCAAACAAGTCATGTTGGACTATGACCCAAAACAACTACCTATCCACACCCCCTTAAACTAACCTAAATCCGAAACCAACAAAGCTCCAATAAAAACACTATAAAACCTTCCTTAATTGATTACTTTATTCTAATTAACTTACTAGTGAGTTGTTTGTGTTTTTTTCTGCTATTATTTATTTAATCCTTGCTTTGTTGATGACACTGGAGTTACTTCACACGATGTAAATGAAAAATTTGATGAAAAGCATACTGGCACATTATACACATTTAAGTTTTATAATGGTGGGAGGAAATTAGGGCACTCAGACACTGCATTTCTTTTAATATATCCTTATTTTTGGGACTTTGGAGCTGTTTCTTTCTATTTTCTACACCCTTCTTGATGGCACGGCATCTGACAATCGCTGTCAGTGGGCCATCTAGTGACCAAAACAGAAACTGCATACAGTAATCTGCTAATCAAAATTTGTTTTTTTTTTTAAATTTTAATATTTATGATAACTTCACAATAAATGTATGTATTTTTGTGTAAAGTGGATTACAAAATTGAATACAATAGTTAAATAACATACCTAACGTCAAGTATATTTTTTTTATAAATTATAATGCAAAATTCTGTAATTTATTTTAAAAAACCCTAAATTTGAAAATTATAAATAATTGCTTTTTTATTTATTCAACTAATTGATTAATTAAAAGTAAATATAAAGACATGTACTGCCAAATATTTGTTTTTGTATAGAACTTTCAAAAAAAAATTCATGATTACATTCTCACATTCCTAACAATTTCACTCTGTTATTATCAAAAGTTCCTCATACGGTATAAAATTATAAGCTATAAATATCAGTGGAAAAATTATTACGTTGAAATAACATAGTATACAAGTCATGTCGATATCAGAAAAGTCTTATATCTTTGTGCAAATTACCACAGGTGATTCAATTAGTTAATTATTGTTATCATCGTTTTTGGTAAATAATACACGTTGAATTAATTAATAGACATGTTGGTCGTAATACTCTATAAACACAACTTTTGATTAGAAACAATAAACTACATTGAGTATTACAGTTCCATCCAGAAAAGGTAAGAAAAAAATATTTCAACTGTTTTTCATGTAACGGTTTCAATTTGAACCCATGAGTTATTATCTGCGAAAGACTTGACATGACCTAAACCGGTTCTAAACTGGAAAAAAAACCTTTGTGAGCTGTTTTCACCATCAGCTAAATTTATTGAAACAATTCTAGTCTATGATGTCGTCTCGTTTTCAATTGAAAAATTTATATCAATTATTAATTAAATGGTTTGCGCATGCAAACAATAAAATCTTGACTTTATCTTAAACCTTCTCTTTACAGAGCATTTAAAATGACATCAGATAAACCTGAAGAGGAGGGCTATACTTACGTTTTTGAAATGGGCGCGCAACCACCATCCAAATTCCGACGCAAAATTTGGCAAATTGTCGCTTCTATTGGAGGTAATTTTTCATAAATAATTTTCTGAATAACTTTGTTAATTTCAGCGAGTCTGGTGTGTGTTCCTTATGGGATAATGCTCGGCTGGCCTTCCCCAACATACCCCCGTCTTATCATACCGGAATCACATATTTGGATAACTATGGATCAAACAGCTATGATTGCTGGATTTTTAATGATTGGCAATAGCATAGGTACCCCATTTTCGTCGTTACGGAAAATCGAATCAAAATATGGCTTAATAGTGGCTTCAACTTCAATGACTATAAGCTGGATTATTATGTGGCAAGCTAAAAACATCTACTGGCTTTTAGCCAGCAGGATTTTATTAGGAGCAGGCAATGGCACAGGCTTAGGACAGCTCAAATTTTACATCAATGAAATTTGTCAAGACTCTTTAGCAAAAACCCAAGTTCAATACATCAATCTCTACGTGTTTTTCGGAGTTATTTTAGCATTCGCGTACGGTCCTTATGTTTCTTTTAGTCATTTCGGTATCATTTCAACGATTATAGCAGTTTTTATCATGTTTTTAACGATATTTTTACCGTCGACACCTCGAGAGTTGATTCGGAGTGGAAAAAATGCGGAAGCAGCTAAGTTAATCGCTTTTTTAAGTCCAGAATTGGACATTGACCAAGAAATTAATAAAATTAAGCGTCGGATTGATTGTGAGGATAATAGCATAGGTTTCTGTGATTTAATGAAGGAATCAAATATGCGTAAGAAGTTGGGGATTTTTGTGCTTTTAGTTTTCTTTCAACAGTTTTCTGGGATTCCCGCAACAATTGTCTATTCGCAGATGATTTTTGAAAGAAGTGGGTGTCATCATCCGGAAGTGTGTGCATTGATTTATTCAATCGGATATTTCCTAGCTAATTTCTATGCAATTTTTGCTGTTCCTAATTGTAATAAAAAACGTTTTCTAATGATATCGGCATTAGCAGTTTCGGTTATTTTAATAGTGAAAGTTATAGTTCTTGTTGAGAATTTAAATCGGACGTTTTGGAGCTTTACTTCTTTAATTGTATTATTGTTGTATATGTGTTTACACACTATAGGTTTAGGCAATGTTCCTGTGAGCCTAATTCCTGATTTATTTCCACCCCAAACTTATAAAATTCTAAGTCATATATTTATAATCCTACATTCAATATTAGCTTTAATTATTACAAAAATTTTTCAGGTTATGTTCCATCAAATTGGTCTTTTCGCCCCATTTTGTTTATTTTTTGTCGTTAGCACATTTTCCTTAATTTTTACAATCATTTTTGTTCCTGATCAATGTAAATCTGACGAAAATACGTGATTATATAATAATAAAAAATATTCAATTTCTTAATCGACTTTTATTTTTACTTACATAAATATATAACATTAAACTGGATTTTTGTCATCACGTAACAATTTCCTTAATTTCTCTTTAGTTTCTTTGGATTTTTCAATGTTTCGTTGTCTTCTTGCAAGTCGTTCTTCTTTGAGGCACCTCACCATTTGATAGTCGAGAGAATTACAAGAACCGACAAATTTAAGAATTGGGTGATTATTATGACATTCTTGTAAAAGATTTATAAGATCATTGCATCTTTCTGAATGTAAATGCTTGGATAAATCTGTATGCATTTTATTTTTTTAAAACACATTGGAAAATTGGAACACTGAAGAAGAAACTGTCAAATATTGACAGCATAATAGTGACATCTAGAAATGAGAAGATGACATTATGAAGAAATCTGTAAATCAAAAATAAAAAAAAAATAAATTCATTCAAATCAAATAAGAATAAAATGAATATATAACAAAATTATTTGATGTCGCTTCTTAATTAAACTATAAATAAACTATTTATTAAATCTAACATGTGAACTCAGCTTTCCTTTTATGTAACCGGAAGCTTTTTCCATTTCAGTTATGGAAGATGTTAAAGTTGTGAATAAAATCGAATAGATTATCATTGCCGTGTTAATCATACATTTATCAATTTATTTAACCAAAATTATTATTTGGATTTATGTCCAAACTATTGCTTTAATTTATACAAAGATTTATTGTCTGTTAACATCCAAACCGCTCTGCGTGTATTAATACCAATTTGTCCTAAATGCAAATTATTAACACCAGACATGCCACGTTTACTCAGTTCAACAAAAATTCAATTAATTCAAATATGTAGGTAGTTTGGTATCAGTAAATGAGTCGCATCTTTTTTTTTTTTTAAATAGTGATTTCAGTAACAGAATAAAAGTTTGCTTTTCTTACTATAGCTCTTGCTTATTCCAAACACAGGGTCATTCACGAAGGCTGGCCCATTAGAAGTTTATAGAGAATACAAATTTCAATCCAACTGAAATTTTGCATATAGAGGTTTTTAAATATAGTGTATCGAAATAAAATAATGGCGACTTTGCTGCACATCCGCTTATACCGAAAGTCGGTACTAACTTTGTTTTTTTGAATGGAACATTCTGTATATTATTACATTCTTGAATTCTTTAAAAAATTTTAGTTTAGTTTTAATTACCACTTATGGTTTTAGTGTTATTCACGTTTTTTTTTTAAATTGCATCTGCAGTGTTAAAGAAAAAATAAAATTGTTCAAAAACTAAATTAGCTGGAAGTCAACTGTTTCCAGTATTCGGTGAATCAAGAATGACATTATTAATTGCGTAACTCTATATTCATTTGTTTTCAATATCTGTTAAAATCTTGATTTTAAAATTTAAGAACAAAAAATAGCCGGTGAGTGTCAATGCAATTATTTGCAAATATCTCAGAAATTTTTGTTGACAGTTGTGCAAAATTTTATATCAAATGAAAGAATCAAATTCTGAATGCGTTAGTAAAATAATTGCTATATCGTTCCATTTGGAAAAATCAAGTTATTTTTGATTGAATATTATTAAGTTTAAAAATCGTTATTGTGATAGATATAAAAAATAAATGAATATTCATTATAGGAATTGATAGAGTCATTCTAGGCCTACAGAATACTGAAAACAGTTGACTTCCAGCTTACTTGGTTTTTTGAATAATTTTTATTTTCCTTGTCCTCTGCAGTAGTTAAACTTTCTGAAATAAATAAATAACTCCAAAACTATAGATGCCCTGAGTGGTTATTAGCCCCAAACTAAAATCAATTAAGAAATCCAATAATGCAATAACATACAGTTACAAGTTAGTACCGACTTACGGTATTAGCGGAAGTGCAGCAAAGTCGTCATTATTTCACTTCGATAGAATATATTTAAAAGTCTATATGCAAAATTTCAGTTCGATTGAAATACATATTCTCTATAAAATTCTAATAAACCAGTCTTCGTCAATAACCCTATATTCTATATTCTGATAAGCAGTTGTTTCTGGTTTCATTTTCCAATGAGACATATTGTATAGATTCTTGATTCTTGATTTTTACTACACTATCTGTGACTTTAATATTCACTAACTCATATTTCAAAAATCGAGAGTCATAACCAAAAAAATTTTATACGGTGGTATGGATGAACGCTATTCAGAAAAAATTTAAATTCTTTCTAATCAAACGTTTAGGTTTAATTTAATTTATTTTTTGAAATTGCAAACAAGATTGTAAATTATAAACCTACAAAATCATAGAAAATTCAAACTATTTTAAATCTTCTTTTGATTCTTATTAAAGTTTGAGTGAGAATAATTTTTACTTTAATAATTTTAATGTGGGTTGGTCCGACAAACAACCATTTTTTTGGTCTAGCCAATGAAAACAAAGAATTTGTTTTTGTTCAAAAGAGATAAGATTTTTTGTTTGAAGTCATAAACCAATTAGTTTCAACTCAATGTAGATTTCTCTGAAGGAAGGAAATATCAAGAGTTCTTTGACTACAATTTGTAAAAATTATTATACAGTGTGTTTCCAAAATCATCTAAAATACAAGTGATGTCTATAGATGAATCCCATAACTTCGATTTCAACTTAGAGTAATTTATAAAAAAAAATCAAAAAGATGTATTTAGCTTTTATTTTTTAAAAAATTGCTAAAATAGTTAAATCAAAACACTAAAACCTACATAAAAATGTTCAGTAGCTATTAATCTACTCATAGAAATTCTGAGGAAGTAAATGCCATTTGAATTATCACAACCTGAGTGCAAAGTTTTTGATAAACTACTCCGTACATAATAGGTAATAAAAATAGTATAATAGGTGTTAAAAGGTTAAAAATGATTTTTATCAGTTGTTCAAGGATCATAATACTCTCTACCCACATTTAAAATTGTCGCTTTTAACACTAACTTCATAAATAATCATTATCGTTTAAGTACTTTTGAATGAAATGAAAAATTCCAAATTGTTCTATTTTGCAGCATCACTTCTAGACTTTAACCCACTTTCTTTTAATTTCAGCACTTTAATATCCTCTTTGATTCCAACACTGCTCATAAAATTTAAACAGTCAATAATTTCTTTTATAGACTTTTTTATTATTTTTGGCACATAGCAAAGAAATAAATAAGAGTATTAAACAAAAAAAAAACAAAGAAAATATGTCATAATTTAATGGTATTCAACTCGTGATAGATTTAGCACATGTTTAAATCATAATAACAAGAAAACCAAACAATATTAAATCAGTCGATTTAAATCATATGACTTTGAGTTGTGAAAACCGTAAACATCATCAACGATTATTTCTTAGTTACGAATAATAAATCTAAATATATCGACTGCTATCAAAATTTCTTTATATAAAAATTGTGCAACAATTATATCATATACAGAGTGAGTATGACAATTTTCTTCAACAATTTGTTAACAAAAATAAACTATATATTTAACTAGAAAACCACTTTGTTCTTCATTTCTATTGATTAGAATCAAATACGGAATGTAAATAGCATTGCACGTCTTTTGTTGTGGGTTTGTGGGGACGGCGTACGCGCGATATAAATTTAGTTTGAGACAAGACATTCGAAAACAACGTTGGCTGTGCTACACCGCCTCCAAACTTTCAGTTTAGGTAAATGCTCATGGAAATTTCAGCAACAATCTAAAGGTAAGTTTGAATTATTGTCTTTTTATAAAATAAAGCATATATTTTTCTTTAAATCAAAGTTAACATAAAGAAATGTCAATCAGACAACAGTCTACTTAGTTTTTATTACAAATTTTCATTTTATTCAATTAATTATTCTATTTTTTTGTGATTCTTATCTTTGTTTAAAAAAATATAATAATGTAGTAATTATTTATGATGAGTAAAACGCAAATCCATATACAGTTGTAAAATATAGTTAATTGTTTGCGAACGGATGTGCATGACTATAATTTATTTCTAGAGATCAGACACTTTATTAAAACGTCACTCATGTGAATTTAAGAGGAAATTAAGTTATACAACTTTGGAACATAAATATTAAGGTATCTGGTAAATTTGAATGGTGGAATTAATTAGGGTCAAAGCACTCTAGACTAAAATTTGAAAATCTTTAAAGATTAATTTATTACACAAGGTGTTTAAAAAAAGCTGGTGAAATATTTTGTTGAGTAATAGTATAGACTAAAATAAGCAGAAAAACATAAGGTCCGAAAAACAAAGCTTCCGGAGATATGAAAGGTTACTCTATGGGTGGATTGGCATCATGATCTACAAGATCGCCTGTTATAAATTTACTAGAATTAGATTTTTCGAGATATTTTGATCCATTGGTCTATGGTACCACTATACAAACCTCCTGGGACTGTGAAAAATTTGCAGGAGTTACAGCAAAAATTGATTCAAATACTCAGGTTCTAGAAAGTGTTCGAATATCAATTTTTTTTGTCTGTTTGTATTTTATAAGTAAGCAATAAATGACTGCTAAAGGATGAATAACTGAATAACTTTCAGTATCTCCGAAACAGTTTTTTTTACGGATTTATTTTTATTAAGACTTTTCTGCTTAGTACCTCTTAAAATATTTTACCCGCTTTTTTGAACACATTTGAATTTCAAGTAGATTTAAAACTTACATAAAAAAATTGGAAGATTATTGAATTGAATAATATTATTCTAAAGTTTTTCAAGTTTTTAATTACGTTAGAAATCTTTGTTTATTCTACTCTTTCTGTAAGAAACACAATTCTGAGCTGAAATAAAGACGATAAGATGCGTGAGAGCCAATTTCAGATGAGTCAGTTTTTAATTAACACTGCGGCTGAGAATTTTTTTGGATTCTTTTCTAACAATTTTCAAGTATTGCTATGTTAAAAACGCAAGCAGCTATAAGAAAGACACCACAATGAAAATACTTCACTAAACCCCGATACTGGAAGCAATGCAGAATATATGAAAAACTGATTTGACGTCTAAACGTCGTTTCTCCTAGGAACTACAAGATTTTAAGACTAGAAAAAATGCAACTAGAAAAGACAAAATAATAGAAAATTAATAATAATAACAATTATTATTATTCAATCGTTAAATACTACACTTTTTTCTTTAATAAAAAAATAAAATAAATAAAGTACTTATAATACGCACCTATTTTAGTTACAAACTGTTTTTGAATTTCAGAAAATCATTGTCATTTTTTCGTTCTTTAAATTTACAGCTGTAACAACTTAATAAATCTAAGTTTAAAGCCATGAAATTGCTTTTCGATAATTAAAATTTCAAACTCTGCAGAAAATTTTTGCCAGATCGTCGTCTAAAATTGCTTCTTATAATTTAAAATTGCGATAAATCTATCAATAAATTAATTATTACCAACCTCTTCACTTCTAATTCAATTTCTCGCCAATTAAACTCTATCTTTGGTGTTAAATTGTATTCATCTCTATTATCGATAAAAAAAATCCTCACTCCTGCTCCTTTTAATAAGATCAAGGCCAATCTACTTGTGACAAATTCACAAAGCCGAAATAAATTTAAATTTGAATGAAGAGTGTTATAGTAAGTGTTGTAAAAAAGGATGTCCACTCTATTTGAGTACACTCTAATAGCGTAAGCACTAGTCTTCATCATCCGTATAAAAAAAAATCAAAAAAATATTTTTTTGTTCTAGAGCGACTATTATGGGTGTAATAACAAGCACATTAAGCTATTATATGACTAAGAATGATGATCCTGATCCAGTTACAACACTCACATCAAGGGAGAAATTTGTGCTTCAAACATCATGGATACCAATTAGAAAAGATTTGACTAATAATGGAGTAGCTCTCTTACTTTTGTAAGTATCATTTATATATAAAAACATTTTATATTTTTGTGTGTAGATTTTTTGAAAACTTTCCAGAAGAAAAAAACCATTTTCCATTCAAAGAACTTTCGAATGCGGAACTTAAAAATTGTAAGAGATTCCAAGCACATTGTAATACTGTAATGACTAGTTTTGATTCGTTAATTGCCAATTTACACGATTCGGAATTACTGGTGAATCTGTTAGAGAAAATTGGAAAAAGTCATAAAAGACATGGTATTAAGTCTGGGTCTTTCAAGGTTTGTTTTCTTTTTCCAACTTTGTTAATGTCTTTATTTCTTAAATGTGTTTTAGCGATTGGAAGAGACTATTTTAAAATTGTTCGCGGATTCTATGAATAAGGAAGCACTGCAAGTTTGGAGGAAATTACTAGATGTTGCTTTTAGTGTTATTATTAAACAATTATAATCTGGTATGTTGGTAGGAACGTTTATGTGATCTAAATAGTCGTTGTAATCAACGAAATTGAGTGTGAACTTTATACAGAGCTTATTAAAAAAGGTCATTTTAATGTTTTTAATGATTTATGGTGTTATTCTTAGTTAGGCGGTTTTGATTTTAATATTTAATATATTATATGGTGAACTTTCAATAAAATTTGGACTTATTGATTGGCTGTTCATTAATTACCTGTATGGGGCTGATGCTAATCATTAAATTTTAAATTTTATTTTTTTAAAGATATAAAATTTCAAATTAATAATTTGATATATAGTTCATCATACATTTACGGTAGAAAAACAGAATAATTCTGAAAGAAATATTTTTTTATTATACATAGGCAACTTAAAATACATTTAAAAAAAGATTTAAAATACGTTTTCTGTTCTGTACTATTGTAAGAAAGTTGATAAAGCTTTTTAGTTGTTCTTTTCATCACCAGATGGCCTTATTCAATGTATATTTTCATTTAAATATTGAATGAAAATAGAATTGCGAACCATAAAAATAAATTATCATTTATCAATTTTCAATCAAGAATTCACTGGAAAAATGCAATCTTATCAGCTTATTAATACATCTGCTGAACTTGCTTAATACTGATACAGATCTCAAAGCTACAAAATTTTCTCAATTTTTTTCGCTAGTTATTCAATTTTTTTACTGTACAAGCTGTCTCACAGTTTTACCGTTTGGTAGTTTCCTCTCAATTGAGAAATTTCAAAAGCATTTCCAAATTCAGAATTTAGGTGAATGATTAAATCTAAAGATAACATATTAAAATATCCCAGATGTTTCTTGTAGTATTCAAAAACATTTATTTCTAATAGGTGGGAATGCCCTATTTTTGAAAATATTCTACTATAATATCGCTTATAAGTAGACGTCTATCTTTGTAGTACATCCTGTATAATGCACTTGATATTACACAACATTTCAAAAACTTTTGATTTCATTTTAAATAAATATTAAAAAAATGACAAACAAGTTTGAAATAATACTTAAGTAGGAGTATATCGATAGACTAAAGTACTACAAACTCCTGACAATCACATCATACTGTGATTACTTTCAGTGTCTTAAACATCATCTATAGTGATTTATATCAATTGTAAAACAACTAAAAATATCGTCTAAAATACGTAAGTTTAAAACTCCAAGAAAAGTAATATTATTTTTTATCCATTTACAAGGCTTCATTAGCGTATTTTTAGATACAAAGTATAAAACTTCGATTATCGTCTATAAATACTTTTCAAGATCTCCCTCAAACATTATATCTATTTTTACAAAATTCCACAATTCTGTTTTATTTGCATATAATTACGCAGCTAAAAACAGATGGAGAATAATCACGAACGAAAATATTAATTGTCTACCTTCAAGTTAATGATGTGCAAATATTTGCTATTTAAAATATTAATTAGAAATGACGAAATTCATACAAATATTTATTTAAATACATTTTAAAATTCCCGCTAGTATTGTTAAATTTTATTTGTTGAAGTAAATTGTTACTATAGTAACACGCTTAATCCACCAATCGCATAACCGCGGGTTTTTCAAATAATGAATTTTGTTTTTTTTTTCTAGTGAAATGGGTATTGTAAGCAGTTATTATTATTATTACACGACTAGAACAGATGATCCAGATCCTGTAACAAAGTTGACTTCTAGAGAAATCTATCTAGTACAATCGTCATGGGCTCCTTTTAAAAAAGATCTGACTGGTGTTGGCGTCAAACTTTTACTTTTGTAAATAGAATTTTATAATAGGTCGATAAAATAAAACAAGAAATTTTCAGTTTGTTTAAAAAATACCCAGAAGAACATCAACACTTTCCGTTTAGAGACATCCCATATGAAAAGTTAGCAGATAGTAAAAAGTTTCATGCTCACTGCAGCAATGTGATGTATTCTGTGGATTCAATAATAGACAGTTTGAAAGACAGTGAACTTTTGGTTAATATTTTAGAGAAAATTGGAAGAAATCATCACAGAAATAGCGTTAAGCCTATTTCATTTTGGGTAATTTTAAACTGAAGCAGCATTTTTGAATCAATTTTTGTTTTTCAGCATGTTAAAGTCACGATGTTGGCGTATTTCGCTGGATTTATGAGCGAAGAAGCTCTAAAAGCTTGGGATAAAGCTCTCCAAGTAGCTTTCGGTGTGGTTGAAACTGAATTAAATAAAAAGAAATAGTTTAATTATTCTTAAATTTTTGTACTTTGGTTATTACTGAATTAAAAATAACAGAAATAATTGGTTTTACGTTTTTGTATTGTTGCTAAGTGAGTTTGTATATTTTCGCGTCGTTGAGGTTAAAAACTCTTTCTACAAAAATTTCAGTTTATTAAGTACAAAATCGGCTAACACTGACTTATTTTAATTCACAGCATAAACTTGAACTCACAACTAGCATAAATTATTTGGTCATTGTCGATATATACAGTATGATATATACATAGCTGCTCTAATAAACTAAAATTGAAAAAATTACAAAAATTGTGGTGAGAGTCGATTTAATCGAAGCAGCAGAAGATTGTGATCTTTTCAGTTTAAAACTGCACTGTACATTATTGTCGTCGGAGTAAACTGTAAAGTTGGGAAATTTGGCAATTGTTTCCCTCTGAAAACAAGAAAAAAATAAAATTTCTGGAAAATTATCTAAAATATTACTTACAATGGCTAAAGAATCATCTCTTTTTCGACAGAATGTTAAATGAAGTCCCGTATAAAAAAATTCTTCGAGTTTTTTCGTGATTAGAGTCTCATTATACGGAATCACTTGCAAATGATTCATAAATGTTTTATTTCGGAATTCTTCCGGTTCTTCTATGACTAATTTATCGAAAAGTGTACGATCGTCACTTTCGCCTTCTATAGTATAATCTTTGGCATTTTGGAGCGCTATAATAGCTCGGCGATTAGCTTCCGGCGACATTTCATCGCCGGGTTGGTAAGGAAAAAGAGGCTTTGACGGCACAGTCGGCGAAGCCGACACAGTCTCACTCCTTAGAAACATAAAAAAATAATTCTAGATTTATTTGGTAATTAAAACTTACTCCCCATGAAGAAAAATCTCTTCAATTTCCTCCATCGTCTTCCCATAAAATTTGTTAACACCTAAAGTCTTGAAAAAATAATTAATAGGAGACATAGAGTAGCATCCTGCTAGTTCAGTCCTTGGATAATGTAAAACAAAAGCTAAACACATTTCCTCCTTCGTAGAGTAGCCTCCAAGTGTTGGTTTATTGCGTTTGAGCGTAGAATAAGTACATTCTGTGACTAAACCATCACCTGGTAAAACGATAACGTCTTGAGACAAAGCTCGAGACTGCTGATAATTAAAATCGTAGTGGTCATCCTATAAAAAATTTGAAATATTGAAATCAATTAAAAATTAAAATTTACTTCAAGATTTACTTGAGCAATTGGTGGTAACTCCTTCCCTCCTCTGATATGCCTCAGCTTCATTTTTCGCCCAGCAAGATGCGAATGTAACATTACAGATACTACATGAATCCCATTTTTCGGAAAAGTGGCTTTAGTACAATCCATTGTACAAAATCCGGCAGTTTTATACTCTGGCTGATAAGGAGGAATAAAATGAAGCGAAGATAAAGCAATACCCGTTGTAAGAATCCCTCCTTCATTCTCTCGCAATTCATTAGAATAAAACAAACGAAGACCGGAAGTAATTTTTGATTGTGTCATTGATGGATTATCAAAATGAACTTCTAACATGTAGAAAGAATGTTTTTTTAATGGTAAACCCACATGTTTTGGTAGATTTTCGCCTTTGGATCCAATAGCCCATGCTACTAGAGGCGTTAAACATTTCTCCCATTCAGGAGGCATAGACGAGCCGTAACATAAATAACCGGACTGTTTTGAAAAAGCTTCCCATTTAGAGTAAGTTTCGGACGAGTCGAGTTCGCATTCGTGAAGAATCATATGATGGACGGAGGGAGTATGGTTGGTATTAATGATGGGTTCGTAGCCTACTATGTGGTGTTTGTGTTGGAGAGTAGGAGATTTGAAGATTTTGCACCAGTACATTGTGTCCATGTTGCTGACTGTCTCCAACTGGAAAAATAATTAGGCAAGTTGGAAAACTTGTTGAGGACTTATGACACATTAAAAATTTATAATGAATAATTCGATGTTTCAAGCTAACAACGACTGAAAAACAGAAATATGACTCGAAACAGATTTTTATTTAGATTTTTATCTATTAATGTTTTGTTGGTTGCCTATCTTAACTTTTTTTTTATTTCAGCAAATATTTGAAAAATCTTGCATCAGTTAAGTTAAAAACTTCAAAACGGTTTCAATCAAAATTTTGTAGTGCAGAGCATTTATGTGAGTAAACAGCTAACTAACTTACATTTTTTAGTGTGACCTCCCACGTCCTGACGTTGCTTCCTGCAGCTTTGGGCACCGGCGGTGGTCCCAATAGATGAAGACTTTGTGCTCCCTTGTTATCCCCATGGTAGATCATTTCAGCTCCTAAGTGTGGGTCAATATCGTGATAAGCCCAAATAACAACCACGGTGTCACTCTACATAAAAAAAACTTCAAAAAAATTTTTTCGAAGTTTTTCGGAACTTACAGTCAGAACATAATCGTTAGGATCGCACGTATCTAAAACCCTCCTAAACTCAATAACCGTATGAGTGTCATTCTGGCTTCCTCTCATAAGTGTATAATTATCAATCTCATCCTTAATCGGAACACTTCCCTGACTTTCAGGAACTCCATGACAATCCTACAATCAGAAAAAAATCCTTTTTCTTTTCAAGGAAATTACATCCAATTAGGCGCGATAATCGGCAGGAAGTTGTGAAGTGATCTCTAGGATAATGAGAAACGATTCTGTACGAAACAGCTCCGAGTAGTAATCGAGTTATTAGCGGTAATTAAATCTGAAGGAAAGTGAGAATTGTTGGTATTAATATTAAAAAAAAGAAGGAAGAATGAAATTAAAAGAAAATTATAATCCTACGGGATATGGCGCTTTCTTTACGCTTTTCCGATTACTGTCACGAAACTGAGATTTATGTGCTGTTTGTTTGTTAATTGCGAAGCTGAGCTTGCACGCAGGAAATGGGATTGTGTGTTGATGGTTTGAACAAGTTGAAAAGTAATGCGTTTTTATTTTTTTCGAGGAGATTTGCTGCAGATTTTTACGGAGAATTTATGCCACGATAGGATTATTTGGTGGCAGATAAAGCTAGAGTTAGGGAAACCCAAATTTATTTTTATGAGCATGCTGTAAATGTTCAAACATTTTTTTTTATGTATAAAAAGACCAATGAAAAACATAATACAAATAAATCCTATTTATGGATTATCACATTTCCCACGGTCGTGAGTAATGGAATTCATTATCGACACCTTGTAAATGCTTAGAAAAGCAATTATTTCGGATGCTCTTTGTTTTTCTTTTGCAATTTTCTGTAAATCAAAATTAGTTGCTGATAAAGAGCTACAATTCTCTGTAGTTGGTAGTTTTTTTCAAGTTTCATTAAAACCGGCCAATAGTAAACAGCTCCAGTTTTGTAATTTTTTATTTACAATCTTTTACATAGAGAAAACATTGAAAATGTCAGTTTTCCGTATAATTTGATGTCTGTGTACAGCCAACTAAGTCCAAATTTAATTAACCTTCAGCAACTATGATTTACATGAAAACAAAAACAGATAACACAACTAGTGTAATAATTTCAAATTTTCCTTTGTACTCTTTCATCTCCTATTTAATTTTTCTTGTGTCTGGAATAAAATTAAAGTAAAAGAATATTAAAAGCTGCAGTAATTTTTCCGTTTTTCACGGACTGTTTAACTGCTGGCTTATTTCCCAAGACTCAGACAAGTAATAATTGTTAGTAAAACCGTTTTTTCCTTTCACACTTTTGTAGTCAAAAAAACAAAACAAAATCTATTCCTCATACAAAATAGAAATAATTCTTCAAGTTGACGTTCAAGGAAAAAAGAAAATATTGAAAATAGATTTCCAATTTTCCTCCATCATATATTTGACACTTGACATCAAAGTATTTAAATTTCGTTCGATAAAAATATTTTGAGTTTTTTGGTTTATGTGTCAGTAGGAATGTAATTAATGGAAATTATTTGATGTTTTGAGCGCAATCTAGCGGAAAATCATAAAACCACAAAGGCTTGAATAAAACCACAAAATTATTTAACAATTTTATCGTTTTTTTAGTTTTGAAAATTCCTCAAATGTTAACATATAGATCTTTACATTTGCGCCGAAAACCAACAATTCTCCATTTAATATTTAAAGGTTATTACAGTTCCAGTTTACAACCAAGCAATCTGAAATAAAATTTATCACGAGAATAAAAATCTGCTGACATCGTAGCAACCAATGAATAAATGTCATAATTGACATTTCTCACGTCAAAATTGACATTTATTTATAGCTACCTCGATTTTTTTCATCATTTTGTCTAATTAATTTCCTCTTGTCACTTGATTAAATCACATCCTGGATACAAATCATGTAAAGTTTCTATCAAAAACTGGTTATTCTTAACACGGTTTTATACACATAATCCACAGTTACCATTTTAATCTATCTACACCGTTCCAAACGTGAAACAAATATAGATGAGATGTTTATGCAAAAGAGTAATTCTTTGAAAATATCAAACATAAATGTTAACTGGACGAACGTTGAATCTTTTACTGGAAAAGTGAATATAAAAGTGAAGTTAAAATTTTTTCTTTTTATTTTTATATTATACTTGTGTATTAAATTTTTATACATGTATTAATAAAATAGTAAAAAGATGAGAGCCTTGGAACGATAGATACAGTCGATAATGTAACGGCTGGGGATGAAATTTATAAAATGATAAAAAGTAGGACCCTACTTTATCGATTCTTCTATAATAAATATTGAAAGTAAACTCTATTACCCACGCCCGTGAGTAATAGATATAATAAAATAACAGAATTTTTCATTATTAATAGTTCTTCCATTTACTTTCAAACTTGTAATAATTTTAAAATTAATTAAAATCCTGGAATTTGTTCATAAAACTTAAAAGATGTTACTTGATGAAAAGTAAATCGAAGTTTGAAATTAATTTTAATCCAATAAATTAATTATTGATTTAAGTGCTATTTCTAGTGAGCTTTGGAATCAATGACAAGTGTTATTGACTATGTCACTTTAATATTATCTATATGTTATGAATCAAGCAAACAACGGAAGAATAAATTGTTGAAAATTAATAATGTATTAAGTCTATAATGCACGGATGTGAATTATAATTTGAACCACTCCATTATTTTTACCTTTCAGCGTAAATATAGAAAATGTGTTTTATCACTTATGTCCATAAAAATAAATTATATTTTTCGCTATATAGTTGGCATAGAGAAAAACAAAGTAGAAATCAATAATGTCGCCTTTTTCCTTAAATTTAATAAATTATCATTACTCAAAATTGTGAGTAATGTAAAAACAGCCCATCATAAGTTTATAGATTCAGAGCGCAGTTGCTTGTTGTCAATAAAATCATTTGAAATGTCAAATTTTCCGTCAAAGTTGTCACATTTCCTCCGCCAACTATAATTCTAATTGTCTGCTTTTTAATTAATGTTTCCCATTACATCACAAATTAGATGCTGATGCAGTGAACCGGAAATGCGGTGATATTATTTGTAATTCAAAGCAGCTCCGTTGTTTACATCCTTGTGTGAGTTAACAATTTCAATAATTATAATAAATTGATCTGAACTTTATTTACACATTTATGAATTTAAATTATAAATAAAAAAAATTTGATGAGAAAAAATGCAAAAACTTTGTTTTTATAAAAAAATTATTTTTCGTTCATTTCCGAAACTAATTAACGTTTTAATTAATCTCATTCTCTGCACAACTTCGGTTTAATTTTCCGTAATTTCGCCATTAACCCATCCATGATAATTTTAGATGTTAACTATTTAGACACAAATTTCATTTTGTTGCATTGTCTATCGGATTATCACTGCAATTCATATGGCTTAGGATGAAGCGTCTCAAGAAGTTAACAGGCAACCTGTCTTATTAATTAAATAAGGGAATAATAGCGTAATTAGGAGAAAAACATGCCTCGTGTCACTCTTGTAGGCGGTAGATTTTTGACATATCTGCCATTAAATCACAACCTACAATTTTTTTAATTTTTTAACTTACCAAAAGATAGGCTTTTAAAGATCGATCATCCACCCATCCCATAACAATGTCAGCATTTTCTTTACCTCCATCGGGACTAAAACCTATAGCTATATACCCTTTAGTTTTGGCTTCTACTCTAAATAATATTTCTCTATGTCGGGGTTGCCATCGCAACACTACATCGCCTACTTTATCTAAAACTTCCGAATGAGTCCATGGATTAATAACATCACGTCGATGCCGTCTATGATTGTTTGATTTTTCAGTAATTTGATTTACGATATCAACATGGCGGACATATTCATCTAATAAATCGAGTGGGGTGGCGATTGTTATTAAACAAATGAAGACGAGATGACTGATGGATGACATTTTGCAAAACTGTAAAAAAATTAAAACTTGAGATGAAAATGCAATATCGAAATATCTAAATGATTGATTTGTGTCTCTTTCTCTTAAAAAAAGTAAATTGAAGAAAGTTTGAGTAGTTTTTAACGCATTAGTTTCTGCATCTGTATTTACAACCGAATGTACAATAACTTTTGCATTAATTATAAATTTTCAAATTTTTAATATGCCAAATTTCCATAGTCCACTAAGATTAATCATTAATTTAATTAAAACTATCATAATTTAGTCAATTCTCTAACGGAATTTTTCCTTTCTCAATTAATTCCTGTCACAACATTGACTCATGAAGCTAGTGACCGTTAGTAACAAAGCCAACTTGATTAAATACTTGATATAACAATAGCGAATAATATAAAAAATCAATTATACTTACCGTTTTTTTCTTTGTTTTCAGTCCATAATAACTTGATTCAAAATCTCACTCACTTCTCCATTACGAAATTATAGAACTGATTTAATTTAGCACAAAACAACGAAAATTGCTATAGCAACAACGGAGAACATCCTGCGACGATTGTATGCATGTGGTATGATGATGGTAGTCTGGTTGACTGCCGGTGCCTTGGGCAGACCCTCTTCCTTCCAATCAGGCAGCAGCTACCTACCGGTGATGGGTTCTTTGCACGGAGAGCTTCATTTGCACCACAAGTCTCAACAAACAAGTTAAAAACAATTGTGCAATTGTTTTGTATTTTGATAACAAACTGAATAAATTTATCAAATTACTGTACGAAATTTTCAAGTTTATACAGGGTGGCCTGCTTTCTCAACGGGAATGGGCTTGTGGTAACAGCAATAGAAAAAAATGTACGTTTTTTGTTCTTCGTCTGGTAGATAAGAGAGGTTTTAGAGTGACCAATCCCAGAAGCTTTCGCTCAGGTATAGTGTTCACAGTAATAGCGTTACTAAGAAATAAAAAATAATTTAAGTATACGATAACACCAACTGTTTCATCCTTTCCTGTATTCCTGGCAACGTACTTTGTTCCCGTAGTTTCCCAGAGCAAAATTTGTTGTAATTGGTCATTTTTAAACGTTCTCATCTCCGATTCGCATAGAAATTGAACTTCTTTGTAAAGGAATTTTATGTTCAGAATAGCCTATACTATAATACTATATGCATCATTTCGGTGGGCAGGCAGTTGTGGGCTACTCTGTATTTACTATGCATTATGTCAATTCTTAAATTTTTTGAAATATCTTCAAAATTTAAAACTAAAAGCCAGTTTATAGGAAACTATGAATGAACCAACCAAATTGCTTTATTTTGGTCACATGATCGTTTAGTCACACATTTAACTGCCGATTATATTAATGACGTTTCTATAAACCATTCCTAAGTTTTTCATATTTATATATTTACATATTATTATTTGTTAGCACTAACCCTTGGTTTACAGAACGTAGATTAAATATTCAATTGCAATTAACTTTTATTCTGCCATTAATTTCAATTTTCTGACATACGTTTGATCAAAACGAGCATTTAATTGCGAATTAAGAGTTAATCAAAATTAAATTTTAATTCACCTTCTGTAAATTGCCTCAAACGTTTATATTCTATTTATTATTTATAATTTAAAATTTTGAAAAAAAATCTACAGTGAAGTTTAAGTTAGTAAAAATTATGAAGAATATTCATAGTCGTTTTCTTTGACTTTTGTGGTGCAAATTGCACTCTCATCCTCCCATATCCGCTTTATTCATTCCTTCAAGCTTGAAAACTCCACTGTTGGCGTCTTTTTTTCAAGGTTTCGCCGAATCGGCACATAATTACGTCAAAGCCAACCGATTAACAACAAACTTGAAGTCATTAATTGCAATGAAATTTGTAGACAAAGTCGACTATGAACAATTGTCATTAATGTCATTCCAACCCAAGCTTACTTCGCGACAATTAAAAGAAATTCAATAAATTCCAGATCATTCTATGAATTTTTGTTGTTTTTAGTTTTAAATGGGAAATAGTGGTGAGTTGGGTTTTATTTTAATGTTCGTTAGCTGGCGCTCTCTTTGCTACCATCTGTCGTGTTAAATAACAAAGAGGTTCCGGTCGGACAGATGTTTGGGCACGTGGCATTTCAAGGAGGGGAGATTCAGATGGATTGGGAAAATAATAATCGGTGTTTTGCAAATAACCGTAAAATTTTACACAGAAAAATATTTTAGTTTTTACTATTTACTATAGTTGACTGTGATGGAATGACATTAAATTGAAACAGCAGTATATAATTTTTTTTCTGCTTACTTTGATTTTTTGTTGACGATTCTTCAAAGAATTCTTGCAAGTGTGAATTTTTTCAAATTGTTTTTTTTTTATATTTTCCAAGTCAAATAAGTGTTCTCTGAACATTTAATTCTTTCTAATTGGACAAATAAATATTTGAAAAAATAAATTGCAAATGAAAAATTCCTTTTTCTTGACTTTAAATGCTGCTCTCTTTTCCATTCAATCTTTTGAGTTAAATTCCAGGAATTCCTTCTATTATCGTTTTTACGTAAAGCTCAGGTAAAAACTGCAAACTATTCCACCTTTGAACTATTTAATTATGAAAAGTGAAGTTTTGTCACAATGTTAGACTGATATTTAGACAAAAAAATATTATGTATACACTTCCTATTGAATGTTGGTTCCCGTGGGAAATTTACGAATATCCTGTCAGACTAATCCGTCTGTTCAACGTCCATATCTTTTGTGGATGCAAGAGGTAGAGTAGACTGAAAATAATAGAAGTTATTGATTTTGTTATAAAATCAAAACTTATCTCTTGAATTTAATTAATTTATCAATGTTTCGTTTCCAATTTCCTTTATTTTTGCGTAATCTCAATAATTGGAAACAAGCTTAACACAGCAAAATTTTTTTGCAAAAGTTTTAAAACTTTTTTTTTAATTTTCAGGTAGAAAATGTTCGTGGGAAGAAACCTTTTACTGAGTATTATTGTATTCTTTAAAACCGTACAGCGTCTTTCTTGGGAAGAGTTAGTGAGCTGAAGGGTAGTATCACGAATAAAAAAGTTTGAATTTTTATTAAGTCTGTTTATAAGGAATTCCGTCGAAATAATAATTTTCTGACTAGCTAGCGAGGTCATCTGCAACGATGCATGGCTTAGCAGGTGCAACTAAGTCAATATTACACCTGTCTTTCAATACTTGGCTGGATAACGAAATTCCCAGCTGTTCAATAAAATAATTCAATTTTAAATTAGGTTAATCGAATTTTAGCATTAATTTTTTTTTTTGAAAAAATTGCAAAGTATCAGTATTTTAGATTGATAAATTAAAAAAATGCATCATATACAATTTACAAAAATCCATTTCTAAAAAAAGCAAAAAAAAGTAGAGCTATATGACACATAATACACAACTGTTTATTTAGTTGCCTAAGTCGGGCCTGCTTAATATTTATAATAAATCCATTTCCTTATTAAGATAGCAAAATTCGTCAGTGCTATTATTTTTAAAAAACATTACAAAAATTATCTCTCAATGTAATGACCTGACTTAACTTGACTAACTTAAACTCGAAAGAAACGTTATATCTATAAAAAAACAACTTCAAAGTAATAAATAAGACACAGTGTTTTAATATATTTGGAGCAACTGCATCAAACCAACAGCTTGAAAAAATCAAAAAGACATTTTCTATAAAAGTTCTCGACAAAGTTGAAATTAAAAGCGTGACGTTGCAAAAATTGAAGGAGTTTTCGTTGCTCAGCGGATTTAGAAAAATCTTTCACAAAAACACTCCGTAAATATGTTGCTATCATATGTACAACTTGTTGCCTTCTTTCAATAAAAAAAAAAAATGTTACCAGACAAAATACAAATGTCACAATGACATTTATTTTTTTTTGTTGTTGTTTTTATCATCTTTCCCAATTTCTAATTCTCTCTTGCGATCTTGAAATTTATCCGTCTGTACTCTCTTTGAAATCACTCATCCCGCATCATATCTGTGGCGGTGTACTTTTACATCCCCTATGGACTCTAACCGCAGCGCATTGTCTCTACAATCGACGAAATCCAAATGAACTTTTAGTAGCAGGACGTGGATTTTTTCCCTACTTTTATAAATACGTCTACGTTGAAAAAATTTTCATGCCTGAAGAATATGATCCAAAGACTTTACAAAATGATTTTGGACTTTTACGTTTAGAATCTTCTCTTAATTTTGTTTATACTAAAATAGCAAGCAACGATTTGATGTCACTAATCATAGAAAAACAAAAAGATGTGGAGTTTATCATATGGGAAACAAATAAAGCAAAAGGTAGAGTAGAAAAATCAATAATGTTTGAATGTATTGCGAGTAGAGTCTTGAATCGTACTGAGAGTTTCTTATGGTATGATGGTGTAGTGGATCCAGAGACAATGATTTGTGTTTTAAGTAAAGGCAAAGCGTTACCGTGTCAAGGAGACTCTGGAAGTCCCGTTTTTTATAAAAAAGTTGTAATTGGTTTGGTTTCGTTTGGATTAAATTGTGAAAATTTAGACCTACCGAATGTAATTTCAAGAGCCGATTGCGGATTAAAATTTGTAAACGACACAATACAAAAATATGGATCAAATCTAGTCAATAGCACTCTAGAAGGATTTTCTGTATATTCCATATCGTCTAAAGCTGAAATTAAAACATATATTTCACAAATTTTGTTAATAATATATGCAACTTTTTCTACACTCTATTAATAATAATTTTGTTTATGCAATACCTTATACGTTAATAAATATCAATATTGTTATTTATTGTGTATCCTGTCAGGAAATAATATTCAACGATAAACCGGAAATTGGATTAAGTCAAAACCAGAAAGCTCTTGTCTTTTCCGTAGCTAATTTTCGTCGGTTTTGAGTATCCTCCTAATTTCACTCAAGTTAATTAATGTTCCAATTATATGGTAAAAGATCTTAGAAAGACGTTGGTAATTAAATGTCCACTAGTAGAATTATTTCGCTTTAAAACGAAATCTCAGAGCTGGAAACATTTCAAGTAACATTTGAAATGGAAGAATAACTTCTGTTTTTATTATTGAATAGCAAAAATTGCTTATGAAATCTTGTTTCCACGACAGTTTTAAGTTTTCTTGAACAATACGATAAAAACAAACAACTGATAACAAGCGTTTTCTCAATTTTCTTCTATTTTAAAACGCAATATTTATTTCATAAGTGTTTAGTTGCTTGCATAACTTAATTAAAAAAATAATCCATTTCTACTAGAAAGTACTTTATTTGAGAAACATCAACATCAAACTTATAACATGCAATAAGTGTAGTATTTTCCCTTAATTTATGAACATTTCATTCAAATCTCACAGCTCATGTTAACAGTCGATAATAAAAATACTATTTTAAAACATCAATATATACGATTTTTTGTGCGCTTTTCACATTTTACTACAAATATAACCATTGCCATTTCCTAAAAGTGTGATGGAAGTTTCTTGGCCGGCAAGTGGATCTCTGCGGTTGATTGAAACGCTACGATTTTTCTTATTATTACTGTTACTACTACAGACTGACTGATTTCTACGGGTTGGTATGTAGGAAAGCGTTGTTGCTTGATGTTGCCCTTGACAAGTGTTACAACGAGAACGTTTCGGTTTTATGCAGAGGAGATAACTGCAAAGAGAACGCGATGTTACTTTATAATTTATTAATTTTTTTGACATTATTATAAAATGCGGTCGCTTGCTTAGAAAAAGAGAGGGCTAGCTACAAATCAAGAAAAACTTTGGTATACTTGTGCAAGAAATGAAACGCGCGTTGTAAATTTTTTTTCCAAGGTTTGTAGTGTGATGTTTATTAATAATGGCTTCTTAGACGAGATAAGAGAGGTTAAATTTTTTCGTTAAAATTTGAAAGCTCATTGCCATTAATGTATCAATATCAAAATGTACTTAACATCCCGATTACTTTACAGGAAAAAATTAAGACAGGTGTAGTCTGGTATTTGTAGAATCCAACAAATGTAGGAACTCATAGGAATATGAAAGATTTCATGAATTCGGAGAAATCTAGAAAAGCTAGAAGGAATCTTCAAAAATCACAAGAATTAAAAAAATCCAAAGAACTGAAATTACCGAAAAGTCTTGAAGAAATTTCAAAGAATCTAGGCAATTTGAACAAGTTAGTAAATAGAAAAGATTTAGTTCTAAAAGCTTTGAGAATTCAACAGTTTCAAAGAAATCTAGAACATCTGGTAGAAAAAATCTAGCAAATAAACAAACAAATTTGTAAAATTTAGATTATTTAACAAATTTTAAGAAACAGAAAAATCTAGAAAATGTGAAAAATTGAAAAAAATAAAAAAAAGTATCCAGAAAATATAAATCACTCAAGAGACAATTATTTAAAAATTTAGGAAATCAAAAGAATCTAAAGAAATCTGTAAAGTTTAAGAAATCCGAGGAATTCAAAAAATATTCAAAAATGAGAAGATTTTTAACGTGATGTAAAAAATTCAATAAGTCTAGAAAATCTGGAGAATTCACGTGAAGGGTAAAAATCTATAAAAAATTTACAAATCAGAAGAGCTCAAAAATTTCTGGAAAATTCAGAACATAACGAGAATTTAGGAAAAATTCATAAATTTTGGAAAATCTAAACATTTCTGAGAACCTAGACAATATAAAAAATTCAAGAAATAAAAAAAAAATCGAAAGAATATGAATTGAAAAATTACAAAACTTGTCAAATCCGATGGACCTAAGGAATATCAAAAATTTAAAAATCAGAAGATTCTTCTATGAATCCATATAATCTAGAAAATTCGAAGAGTATAGAGAGTATACAGGGTGTTATGGAAGTCCATGTAGAATAGAACTCGTCATTTTTATTTTTTAACATTTGTCCCGCCCTTAGTTTGACGAGGCGTTATTTAATAAAAGTGAGAGTGAAGTATAATGGCAAACGTGTTGTTTTTTGTCTCAAAAAACGAACTGAAACTTTTTGCACAAAAAATTATCTTCGTGTCACCTGATATTGCCAGTCTGTGATCGGCCGTGTTAACGAATTAGTTTTCGTGCAGTCATCCCTCGTTTGTTTATTATTAATTTAAAAATAGTCAGTTTTTCTAATTCCGAACTCTTCTTTTAGATGACGTGTCCTTGGCTACGCGACGAGGTATGCCATATTTACACGACAGAGCTCTACCGCATTCCATAAGGGCCTTAAGAAATTGGCTTAATAATAAATTTAAAGAAAAACCGCTTCGGTCTTGTGCTGTGGCCAGCTAGGTCTCCGGATTTCAATCCGTGTGATTTCTTTTTATGAAGTTTTATTAAAAAATTAGTGAACGCGAATCTGTCAAGAACTGACTGACTATGTGATGCAAGTGGCCGAAACTATCAAAGGATATTCAGCCATGCTAGCTGGAATCCAGGGTTCTTTACCAAGGAAGGTGCAGATGTGTATCAAAAATTATGGTGGACAGTTCGAGCAATTATTACGATTGTCAGGTCAGAAATCTTATAATAACCTACTTCAATGCGTTTACAAGCAGAAAATTTTTGCGTTCAGTTTTTGCTTGAAAACGAGATTATTCTTAGAGTGGGTAAGAGATTTTGGGCTCACATTACATTAAATTCTAATTTTGAAACGGTTAACTTTCGGAAAAAAATTAAATAAAAAAGTTGCTTATTTTCCTGAGAATAAATTTTGCAGAGAATACAAGAAAATTTAGAAAAATCTAAAAAATTTAGAGAACATAAATATTTCAATAAATCTATGAAATATTCAACATATTTGGTAAATGCAAAGAATTCAGAAAGTTTGAGAAATAACAATTAAATGAAGGATCTGCATAATCTTAAACTGAAAAATTCAGAAAATCAAAAATATTTAAGAATGAATAAATTGAAAATTCTTGACAGTATCTTGAAATTGGTATTTTTGAATATCTGATTGTTCATCATAAAACGCCTAAATAATACTCGAATGGAATTATTAATTTTTTATCCAATCTTATTAATAATATAAATTTTTGAACAGTTTTAGCAAAATTTGATTTCTTTAAACAAAGTTTTAAATTTTATAATATATGATAAATAGCAAACATACCAATCAAATTGTCAAAATTTTGAGAACAGTTCATTTCTTGCATGACTATACACTTAAATTTTTCAAAATTCATTCATAATTAATTAGCAGATTGAATTTTTTGGACAAAAAGACGAATCCCCCCTTATTCCTTATAAACTGATTATAATTCTTATATTTTCTTCAAGCTTTGAATAAAACACTGTTATCTACTTAATGAAGTTTCGTCTAAAAGTAAACATAAAGCCGAGAATAACACGATCCAGTTTTTACATAATCAATTGTTAATAAGTAACAATATTTATTTAAGATAAGACAGCAACATCTACAAAAAAATTCAATTTTTTTCATAATAAAAATGCCAGAACTTTGTTGCTTTATTCAATAAAACGAAATATTATAAATGATCTTTTACATTTTGAATACATTACCATTATGGTAATTTATTTGAGAGTAGATATCTGCCATAAGACGGTAAGTGTCACCGTGAAGTTATTGATTTACTATAAACATGAAAGATACTAATGTTCGCGATCATTAACGAAGAGTAAAATTAATAGTTTTGGTTTTGTACACCTTCGTTTATTCTAGTTTCTGGTTAATTGGACAAGTTGGAGAAAAGTGAAACCAATCAATCAGTGCAAAATTTAACAACTTTGTGGCTTGAAAGCTGTGAAATATTTGCCACAAACACAACAGTATTTTGAACTTTAAATAAAGCTATAAATCTTAATCAATTTAAAATAGACAAACAAACAAGTGAATAATAATCTATGACTTACCGATTGAAGTGCTTTCGGAAAGCTCCACTCACCCAATAAAGAGCCACTGGATTTGCACAAGAATTCAGATAACATAAACAAAAACCAATTATTCTTAGATAATGCCAGAATGCGTTGTAGAAGTCACTGGCATTTGGATGAAAGTAAAAAAATAACATAAACATGTGGGATGGAAGAAAACATAAAGCAAAAACCAAAACAAAAATTAGGACGGTTATAGCCACCTTTTTTCTTGCGCGAATCTGCAAAAGAAAATAAATTTGAGAGGAGTGACGCGTTCAAAAATGCTTAAAATTTAATCACTTGCATATTTCTTAATTATTAATTAGGAATTTTGTAATTTAGGTAAATTTATTTGGGAGTCATCGTTTCTTTTAAAAATATTAATTATTCTCACATTTTTTATAACTGAACATCACTGTCAAATTCACAATAGCATAAATTTTTTGTTTGTGAAGTTAATAGAAGCGGAGCTAGAGCACACATCAAACAAATCCCCAATTTCAAACTCGACTAAATCCATTTTCCCACATTATCATCATCAAGATTAAACCCTCTCGTTAGACAATAGAGTGATGCTCCCTCGATACACACATCAATCTTTTATATTAAAAATAATTAAAAAACTCACTAACCTGTCTTTGTGTTCCTTGTACTTCTCCTGGAACATTTCTTGTACTAACAATAAGATGATTTGCCATATTTAAATAAAAAACAGCAATTATTGTTAATGGTATAACGTATAAAATAAGAAATCTTAACATAACCATCACTTGTGGATATTTATTATTTAACCAATGTGGTGGAAATGGATAACAGACGATAAAACGTCCTTCGATATCTTTTAAATGGGAACCAATTGCTGCTGGGATTGCACAGAGAATTGCCAAAATCCATATAGAAATTGCTGTACATAGTGTGATTCGAGTTGCTTTTCTGCCACCACCTGCGAGAAATAATTTATTTGGAGAATAAAGATGCAAAAGGTATAATTAAAATAATATGGAATTTAGTCAAGTCGTTCAGTTTAATTGAGTGGAGGTTTTTAATTTGGGACGTTCATTTGCGAAATGGATTAACTCGCAAAAAAATAATTAAAATACAAACTTATTAAAAAACTGACTTGGTAATTTTTGAAATTGTAATCATATGTTATATTTTGATTATAAATTAATCAAATAATTGATTTTTCTTTTTGATCAGCATCCAGTTGGATGAATTTTCCAAAAGTTATTCAAATTTTTCAAAGTGAAATAAAGAGGAAAACTGCTTAAACTTAACAGAAGAGTTTTGAATAAAATCTGAGAGAAATTTCAATAATTCAACGTCGTTGTTTTTGAAATTAGGTAGATAAGACACTATGATAAATTTAAGCTTAAAGCTTCAAAGTGATGCAAAGAATATCGCGTTATGTTAGTTGGAAGCTGAAATACTAGGTTAATTTTTTTCAAAAATTTGTTAGCAAAAATCAAAATTTAGCAGTAATGAAGTTAAGGTGGAATTGAACTAATTCATTTTTTTAGAGTATTTAAAATTAAACAAAAGCGAATCAGATTTTCTAAAATGTTTGAAAAATATCTCACAAGAAGCAACGGAAGCAAATATTTTCATGAAATAAAAAATACTCGAAAGTAGATACTTTTCTTCAGGGTGTGAGGGTATTTTGAACTTGGATGTAAATTCTCCTTTGCTGATATATAAAAACGATCAGTAAATAATTAGAGTAGTTTTGATCATTTTCCAATCTTGAGTTTGAGAAAAACAGAAGACTCAATCAAGCCAATGTTTTGTATACATAATTGTCATAATAAGGACAAGGGTCTAAGCTATTTTTTGTTGGATTATGTATAATAGCTTTGTTGATACACATAAACGAAACTTACGTAAAAAAAGTGCATTTTTTCAGTACTCAATTACACTCAATTTTCTTGAGATCTACTCACTGATTCCTAACCAAAAATAGCTTAGACCCTTGTCCTTGATATAGCAATTATGTATACAAAGTATTGGCTTGATTGAATCATTCGTTTTTCTTAAACTTAGATTGGGAAATGAGTAGAATTGTTCTAATAATTATCAGCCGTTTTTGTAAGTTTCGTTCGTTTTTATCACCAAAGCGAAATTCATATTTGAGTTCAAAATACCCTCAACCTTGAAAAAAGGTATCTACTTTCAAGTATTTTTTATTTCATAAAAATATTAGCTTCCGTTCATTCAAAACTTTGACTAAATCGACGGCATGTAGAGAATATAAAATATATCTAAACGCCCGCCTTAGAGGCGTTAAACGTTTTTCACAAGATGGTGTTTCTCTTCGTTTTGGGGTGAATGTTAAATTTATTTTTCAGTTATATTTCGCGGCCCGAAAATCAAAGTAAAACGTTGTGGAAAGCTAATGACTCAGAAAATTTTCAATTACTATTTTCATCCACTTGTTTTAAATGAACAGCCTAAATGGTTTTTTGGCTTCGTATCTATTAGCAGGATTCAACATTGTTACTTATATTTGAGAAATAATACATTCGCAGACAAAGGCTTCTTTTATTGGTCAACTTTATTTGAAACATATCCCTCTTCTTTAAAAGCTCTTAATCAAACCTAACTTTAGAAGTCAAAATTAATTCCAAAACTAATTGAACTACAGTTTCTGTTTTTCTTTTTGCGAATTCCTTCCGCACAACTAACGCCGTATATTATCACATCTTCCAAAGATTTATAATTTGAAATGCAAATTTCTCTCACTTAACATCAACTCATATTCAATCTGGGTATCAGATGCTTGTACTTACTCGTGGTATGGAATTTCTTGAGAGGATCCACTATAGCGAAAAATCGATCCGCCGACAATGCAGTAAGTGTGAATACTGACACACCGATTGAAATATCTTTGGCTGTTTCAGAAATCTTACATATTAATTCACCCCATGGCCAAGATTCCACAGTGTAGATAATCGATGTGAATGGAACGCTTGTAATAATGACAAGAAGATCGGCTAATGCCAACGATAGGATATATCTAAAAGAAAAAGAAGAGATTAGAGAAGACGCAGGATTTGATGTTGAGTTTTTTTGACGCTTTTATAAATTATTGTCGGTGGTGTCGGTTATGACAGAGGCGATTTTTCTTCTTCTTCTGCATCGACGAGATATTAATATTTATTAACGCAACATAAAACGCAAATTTTTAATAAAAAGAAACTTACGTGTTAGGGACATTGCGCATTGTTCTATGTCTTAAAAAAATAATGACTAAGGTTCCATTTCCCAAAACTCCAACAATAAAAATCAGGAAAAATATTAAAGGAACAAAATATGTTTCCGGTCTTTCATTATAAGGAATATAATCTGGAATACTACTCAGATTCTTCTGTGTTTCATTGCCAGTCAACAAATCGTTAGTGAAATTACCGTTCATCTTGAATCACATCCCTGCATCCACTTCCAATTCCCTGCAAAAATAAAACAAAAAAAATATTAAAAGCAATCTAATTGACACTTCATACCAGAGTTTCCTCCATATCTATTAATCAAAAGTTTATATTACATTTGTAAATATCATTGACTGTAAGCTTATGTGAATTATGGCTCTATCAATTTACATTCTGAACAGATGCGTCTTTTCTCTTTAGACATTTCTCATTCATCTACACATAAAAAGTTGTTTTTCAGCACACCAGAACATGGTTTTTTCATTTATTTATAAATCCTATGATAATGATAATATCAACACGATTTTGGTGTAAACAAGAATTGATCTTTATGTTTATTGATGGAAGCAATAAACTAAGATACTTTAAAAGATTTTAAATTTAAAGACGCTTTTAGCTTTGAAATACGTCGACTGGTTCATGACAATCAATATAAGATTGAGATGGCAGTGATTTGGAAGTATAAATCTTAGGATTTAAGATGCAAATTTGGATTTTTGGATCAATTTGAATGGATTATCGAGATGAAAGGTAAAAAGTAGACAAGCTTACATTTTTGCAAATGTACTGTGAAATTTTCTGTTATAAAATTGGTGGATGCGCCGGACTAATTTTAGAATAGTAATTTTCAAACCTAGTGTGCGAAGACATTATTCGCGCATAAGCGCAAAGTTGAAACAAGAGCGAGGAACGAGAGAGTGAATAATATTTTTTGAAACGAACATTTATTTTTGTTTTATCAAAAAATTTGCGTTGCATCATTAGTAAACACAAAAAAAATCTGAAAATATGAAGTGAGTCAACTGCCAGTTTTTCATTTAATAGTTGTCAAAGAAGGTTTTTAAATACGGATTTCTTTTTATTCCTTCAGTATTTGCGACACCTGAATTGATAAAATGGCAGTTTGTTAACCAGATTTCATTATTATTAAGTTGAATTATTTCTGGAATGGCCAGAAAGGCTAGTGTTTTTTGCAAAAATTCGCGCACTCGTGTGGAAATTCTACTTTCGCAGTTGACTGCTGTGTTCGCAAAATGTCATTTTGGAGGTGATGAGTTCAAAAATGTTTTTTAATTATCTAATAGGATTATTCTGTTAAAAAAAAAACAGAATTTGACATACTTTTGTAGCATTACTTATGGGACACATTGTATTTAGAGCAAAAAATAGGAATGTAGCTCATAACGATCTGTTCGATTTAGAATATTGTAAAAAATTTATCACGAATTTTAAGAAATCTAAAATTGAGATGTTTTGTAGTCAGTAAATCCTACCATATTTTCAAAAGAAGTTCAATATGTGGCTGCTAACCGTTTGCCTAGAAAAAGTGAGTAGGATATTGGAAAATTCTATTCAATAATCTCGGATTTTATCATCTTTCGAAAAACAAAAAGTATCAAGTTCCAAATTAAAAAACAAAAACATGAAAAATAGTATTGGATTTCATTTCATTTTGCTGTTTGCTTCTTAAATATTTAACAAACAATTGTAGCGACGATTTGAAATAAATGTGAATTTTACTGGAACTTTAGTTTCCACAATTGCAAAAGCAATTTGGTTCACACTGTACAGGGTGGTGCATTTTCGATGTCTGCATAGAGAGATCTTCAAAACTAGATGGTTTGGAAAAAAACAAATGACACATTTTCGAGGTCGTTTTTTGAGAAAATAATTTTGGTGAATACTGTTAGTTAATATTTCTTTTGTTCTTTAGTTATAAGCAAAAATTAACAATCTGCCAATATTTTAAAAAATTCATAACTATGTTGATATTGAAGGTAAACAATTGAAACAAAAACAGAATTATGCAGTTTGTTTTGTAGAGTTTAATAATTTTAGATAATTAGTTTGGCTGAAAAAATACAAAGCTGCATTTTTTTAAATAGAAACCATAGTTGGCTGAGACATTTTTAAAAACCTAATTTTTTTCTGATTTCGAAATTATAAATATAAATGTTATATTATATTCCCACAAATTTCCTAGAAAAAAAATATTTTTTTCTAATATGTTAATTGTTAATAGTTGGCCATGTGAAAAATTGGTTTCCATAGAAACTGAATGTTCAAGTGTAAATAATTTATAAGATGCTCTTAGACAAATGCTTTGTATGCACATGAGAATAAAAAATTGCAAAAGAAATCCAACATAAATTATGGATGTTGATTGAATATAAAAAACAAAAGATTATGTGCTGATGACTACTTTGCATAGTGTTATAAAAATAAATCAATAAGATGGGAAAAATATTGATTTTAGTATACATATTCGAAGACATAACTCATAATTTGCATTTTGGTAGAAATTATCACTGGAATCCTCAGGAAAACGAGAAATGTGGTGTCCAACAAACAAATAAGCTCTGTCCATGGTAAAAATTTCTTGTACCATAAGCCTATATTTACTTAAACACTGCATTCAAAAAAACATTTTTATGTGAAAGCACTAAAAGTAGGAACATCTATGAATCAAAAAGTATTATCGAATCTAATTGATACATTTATAAATTGTGTGCATAGCTAACTGCACATTAACAAGAAAAAATTCAAACAATCTATTTTTCTAACAATTTTGTAAAATCATCATATAAAATTTACATATTTTTAGAGTCAGAAAAAAATTTGCTTGTCAAAAGTGTCACAACCAACTATGATTTATATTTAAAAAATTTTACTTTGTGTTATTTCAGCTAAACCAGTGACTAAAAAAATGTTTGTTGGTACTACTGGATTCCACTTAGAAAATGGTTTAATCAAGTTTTGTTTCAATCGCTTACCTCCAATATAAACGTAGATATGATTTTTTTTAAATATCAGCAAATTGTCAACTTTTGCATATAACTAAAAAACAAAAGACGATATTAACTTCGGTATTTGCCAAAATTATTTTCTCAAAAAACGACCTCGAAAATGTGCCCTTGTTTTTTTAAAAACCTTCTAGTTTTGGACATCGAAAATGCACCACCCAATACAGGGTGTCTCACCGTGATGGTCTATTAACAGTATTTAAAGAACTAAAATAGTTATGGTTATACCGGAAGTAGGTGTCAACTTTGTAATTTCAAATGGAATAGTAGATTTTCCGTATTTATATTAAATTTTAAATGAAATTATAAAACCAGTTTTTAAAGAAATTTTTTTTTCAAAAATCATTATCTAAGTGAGCAATTGGAGTTAAGGCTTGAAACTCATACACTAGTTGGAAGACACTTTACAAAGTGTAAAAATGTTAGTGGGATTTTTCTATGTTAACAATTATTTTATTTGAATTTTCTAATTTTGCCATCACAAAAATGCCCAAAACTCATTTTTTTTTTTTAATGGAACACCGTATATCAAAATACACACATAGATAGCAACAAAAATTTTCTATCGATCGATATATCACATACTTATCCAAATTTGATAGATTTTCAGTTAAGTCAAATGTCAATTCAAGAAAGTCTGTGATATGTCAATCGATAGAGAAATTTTATCTTTATCTATCTGTGTGCTTACTTGGATAATTATTTCCAAAGCAAAGCATGTTTTTCTCTCAAAATTGGTTCAATTGTTTATTTTCTGTAAAACAAGTAACGCAATATCAATTTGAAATTGCAAAGTTGACACATACTTCCGGTATAACTGGAAGTGTTACCATCTTAAAAATATTTTAGTTAGATAGATTAATTGGTTCTACGCCCATGTGCAAAAATTCAGTTTAATACTATTATTGGTTCTTCGAATACTTCTAATAGACCATCACGTTAAGACAGCCATTATAGAGGTTGGAAAATAACACATAAGTTTCCTAATACAATGCATCAAATTTTTTATAAGATTCTAAGAATTAAGAATTTAAGTTTGGTTTTTAAAATAATGTACTGACTTGACTTAAGAAATTGCAGACTGCGTTTTGTGGAACAAGAAGAATGATAAACAGTTTATGAATGCAAAAGAGTTAGTAAATGAGAAACTCTTAATTTAATCGCGAATTAAAAGTTTATTGCGACTGAATATTTAATCCTTTCTATGTAGGCTAATAGGTTGTTCTTGAGCAATAAATTGAATTTATAACAAAAATTAGTGATCTCTCTGAATATTCAGAAAACAAAAATAAGAATAAAATTGTAAATGATTTATTCTTCTGTCTGATCTTTATATTAATTACCTTTGAATACAAAAAAAAAGTTTCGTTTTCTAATTTTTATAAAATTGAATTTTAATTCAAAATTGAACTAAAATCCAATTACCTATTTAGTTATTTGATTTTGAAACTCATTCATCAAAATATTTAGTTAATTAGAAATTCTATCCATCATTTAATCAGTTAATAATTTATGAATTTCTGTAAAGTTTTCAAGTATTCATAAATATTAGCATACACATTTTATCCATACTCATTTTATTACAACGATCCTCTATTAAATTATATTTTCCATATTTAAAGCCACTGTTAGTTGTTGACCAAAATAAATTAATTAAAGCATTTAAGATAATGAAAAGCTCGTTTATAAACGCATAAAAATTTACTTTAGTTGATGTAAAAAGAAAGCACTGAAACTCTTGCAATTATTCAATGGAAATAAAAAAAAAGAAGAGAGGAAATGCTTCTATAATCTGTAAAAAAAATAGATATTTTTCAGTCTTATTTGTATTTATTGATGCAAATGCAATTTTTCAGTTTCTTGAAATAGCGCAAATTGTTAAGACTTTTAATTTTCTAGTTGAAGAATCAAGGAGACTAACTTGAGCGAAGAATCTTAATTGGTTCATTTTGGATATCTTGTAGTTGAAATCTTTTTCAGTGTCACAGAAAAAAATCTACGATTAAGTTAAACTTAAAAAAAATCGTAGATTTTTTTCTATAATCGAGTTTAACTTTTTATCCTAAACGAGAGCTAACAAGAATGTTTGCATAGATTTATAACACAGTATTGTGTAAACAAGCTTTAGATTTCATATTAAGTTATATTTTTTTTATTTAGACGTGAGCTATAAGCGAAAAATTAAACTGATTTTTATTAGAAAACACCATAGATCAGGTTTCTCATTTTGTGACTTATCTCAATTAATTTCTGAGAATAGCATCAGAAAGAGAAAGTTTTCTTCAGATTGAGGAGATATACGCAGTACATTTCGTGCGTTGATTGAAATTTCAGTGTGGTAGTGAATTACTTAAACTTTTAGCTAAATTTCCACTATTTTTTCAACGTGACAAGTTTGTAGATTCTTTGCATTGTTGCATTGTAAATTAACTTTGTCTTAATAAATTAGACATGTAAATTTGTTATTTATAATGATGGATTTTATAGAAATTCGTTTGTAATTTATAGAAAATACGGTACGCCCAAAACATGTAGAACATCGAAGATTTATTTCTGCGGTATTAACATTGAATATGCAAAGGGTGGTGCATTTTCCATGTCCGTATAGAAACTAGAGAATTCATACAAAAATACGATTAAATTCTAAAGGAATTATTAGTTTGGATTTGTGACTACCAGTTCCAATAATTCAGACAGAGTAGCTGCTTAAGGGTCGATACACACAGTCGGTTTCTATTTGAAGATACACTCTAGCTCCGACCCTAAGCAAAACAAATGTAATTTTTTCAATGCGGTTTTTCGGTTATGGCCCTTGGGGATGACTTGGTTTTTCTTCACAAAAAATGTTATTTATTAATTTATTTTATTATTTTTTGACTATATCAGTTTTTCTATTCTTATTTTCTCTAAATTGTTTCAATTTCTCTGCAGTTTCACCTACCTATACTAGAAACGTTAAATAAAGCTTGATTAGAAATTAAAAAAAATTTGATAAAACAACATAAAAAATTTTTCATTTTTTTTAATTGGCTATATTTTGAAAAAAATCTAATTTATGCGAAAAAAAAGTGAAGTTGTTAAAAAATTTATTTTTTTCAATTTCTTCTACTACTTCTATAAAATACCTTCATATTTTGATACTCACCGTTGGAATCTCGGTTTTTAGAAGAGATAGAACATCAGTTAATGGGAAATGTTTTACAGAATTCAATACTCAAAACGAATCGCAATATAAACACGATAATTTTATTTATTTTCAATAATTCGTTAACGCCTTCGGCGACCACTTTCAAACCTTCATATTTAGTCATGAAATCATTAATATCAAATGTTAACACTTCTTTAAATCAATTTTTTTAGTGCCAAATTTCTGATAATCATTTGTTTTCAGGTTATTAGGGTTAATTTTCATTTTTCTTATGGGGACAATACAGTCTTTTTCATTTGCTTTTTCTCTTTTGTCAAATGCTTTTCCCTTTTTGTCAAATGAGTTTCCCTTTATATACAAATTTTAGTGTGCCTTGTCATAGTGGATTCCCTTTTTGTCAAATGACTTTCACTTTGTATCAAATGCTTTTCCAACATTGTAAATAAATAATAAAAGAAATAGATTTTTTTCTATAATTACGAATAATGTTAATCGAATAGTTAATACTTATACTATCTAGTAGGTACTTAACATAATACTAATTTGATATCTCCTTTTTGAGTAATCTTTTAAATTTTTCCAAATTTTGCACAAAGTGAAGGCGATTCTGTAGGTATGGAGAATATTGCAGATTAACTGTCGACAGTAACACAAGATGAGGTCACTAATATATGTTTTTTCTTAGCTAAATATTTTTGATTTTGATGTTAGATAGACGAGTTTTTGTCCTACATTTTCTGGAGTTGACCCATTAATCAAAGTTTGAATTTATGTAATAAAAGCATCTGCCATTACATAATGTGAGATATTTAGTAAGTGTGAAAGTCATTTGATAAATAGTGAATCCCATTTGACAAAAAGTGAAAATAACTGGAAAATCAGAACTTACTAAACTGAAAATTTGGAAAGTCATTTGACAAATTGTGAAAAGCAATTGGCAAAAGAGGAAAAGCAAAAGACAAAGACTGTAACATTTAGAAGATTACTCAAAAAGAAAATATCACACTAGTATTATCTATTACTTTTAAGTGAAAGTCATTTGACAAAAAGGAAATCCACTATGACAAGGCACAGTGATATTTGGATATGTGGGAAACTTATTTGACAAAAAGAGAAAAACATTTGACAAAAGAGAAAAAGCAAAAGAAAAAAACTATATTAAACTTTTGATTACTCAGACAATCCTTGAAAAAGATTTCAAAAATGTACAATATGTCACTCAAATTTTTATTTCCGTAGAAAGATATAATAATCTATCACCGATGCAAAATTAATGAACTATGAAAGTTTAGTGTTATTGTTAAGCGAATGATAAGCTGTGTTATTGTCGACATGAGAACTATCTTAATAATGAAAAACTCAATAGTTTCCATTAAAAACAATAGATAGAGGTAATTACTTAAAAACAAATGAAAATTGGGGATTCTTAAAAAATTAACAATGTAAAAGTAATAAAAAAAAATTGAAAGCTGTAAATTTTGTTTTTTTCAAAATATCTCAAAACAAAGAAAAACCAAAATAAATTTGAAATAAAATTTGTTTTCAGCACTGAATTCTGCAAGAAATTTCTCATTAGCTGTTCTTCTATCTGTTCTAATAATTGAGATACCAATAGTAAGCATAGAAATATGAAGACACTGTATATTTTATAACAAAACCAAAATAGTTTTTTATGCTTTACAATCGTAACAACAGATGTTTAAAAGAATTAGTTTTCCACTACAAAGCTATTTGTTTCAAACATCTCACAATCAGAAGTTGGACGCAACATTGTTAAATAATTTTTATAAAATCAAATAATATATTAATTTATATTAACAAAGTTAGTAGTTGTTTCCAATATAACCAAAAGCGTTACAAAGTTATAATAAGATTTAGTTAAACAAATCCTATTATGGAAAATGAATGGCTAAAAATTCATATCTCCCATACGAGGGTTTTCGGAATAAAGTGCTAGGTGATAGCACAAAATTTTGTAATTATAATTTTTAAAAAGTTTGACATTTATCATATTAGTTCCTTTGAAAGATAAAAAATCTGCACAGTGGATTTATTTTTTAAAAATTTAATTGTGATTCAAATGGAAATTGTAAATAAACTTTTTTATACACAATTTTTTCACGATTTTAAATGTCGTCTAACTCAACAAAAATGCATGGATCGGCTTCATTCTGCATTTAGTTATAAAGTATCTTGCAAAAATATACTTTTTGACTGGATTACCAAATTCAACTCTAGAGCAACTAGCCTCAGTGACAAAGATCGTAACAAACGTCCAAAATCACTTGTTGTGCTAGCAAACGTTGATGCTGTACGTAAGATGAGTGAGATTGACTGCTATGCAACTTACCATAAAATTAAAGTAACTATAGGCTTTAACATAAAATGAATATCCAAGAAATTACATAAACACTTAGCTCTCAAAATATTTTTTTCCGCTATGGATACCCCGAAACCAAAAAAATGCTTGTCGGAATTCGGACTATTTGAAAGCACAGAACATCCATTTATATGAATCATTGTCAACGTTCTTCTAATTTTTCACTTAATGAGTTCCTTCGATTTCGTCAAATAAAACAAAAAATGCACGGACGTCTGGAACAGCTGTCAAAACTTTTAAAATCCATGTTACGCGGTCATGTCTTCTGAGTGGAAAAAATGTTAAATGGTTAATGAGAATATTCTAAGAAGCAATTAATTTGTTTGTACTCATTCATTTGTGTTTTATCCAACTTTTTCTGGAAACTTTTGCGTATTCTTCTCGTGATATTTTTTTCAAAACTAACCAATACTGATAATCCATATATTCTAAATGATGCCCTCTTTTGTACCTTTTCCCCCAGAAACCTCTAAAATCGTGAATTCACTGTATCGACAAAGTGATGGTTGGTTATGAGAAATGCTACATTGTTACGCACACGATAGTTGAAGAAACCATTATTTGGAAAAGGATCTTGTATATTTTTAGATTACAAAAAAGTGTATTGAAAAGCTTCAAGGAATCGAAGTGAGCTGTAATACTTTCAGTTGCAAAATATGCAAAAGCTGCAAGTTATGACATGCGGAAACTATCAACCAAAAAGTAGCAGTTGAACAATTGAAACTATTTGTCAGCTTTGTGAAATAGATATTTTGCTGCAAACCGATATTTCAGAAATGAAATAAGAAGAACACAAGTTTTCAGAAATTTGTAATGATGAGAATTTAAAGACCATCTGTAGAAGTTTTCATATTAAAAGTAAATAAAGAAGTTTGGAACTTCAAACTTAAATCCACGCTAAAAAATAAAAAAGATAGATGAGCAAATCGAATTAATCATTTTGTCAACAGCTAAACTAAATAAAAGACAATTAACTTATCAGATTGTTAGTTCTTGTTATAATCCTCCTCCACGTATAGGCTTTGAAGAAAAGTCATTTGAGCTGAGTGTGTAGGAGTCGATAATAAGTTCACATTTCATTCAAGCACAACTCCTGGAGTTAAGTTACTAAACTAAGTTGAGGTCGCTTATAAGAGATATCTCAAGTTGTTTTTTTTTTCTAAAAGTCAAAGTCATCAACATACGGAACTTATTTTTATAAGTTTTGAAATTACTTGAAATTTTTTCTAAACTCCAAATGTATTTATGACAGTAGTATATAGCTTTCGTGAAACTTTGAATAATTACAGTAAATGTTAGTGAGGTCAAGTGTTTGCAATTAAGCTCGGAGTACTTAGATTTTATTCTGAAAAGCTGCAACTACAATCTCGGTTCTAATGAGATAAACAATTGTGAAAAACAAACAAAACTGATGTAAATCAGTTACCTTTGTGTAGCTAAGTATTGGTCAAAGTTCAAAGAAAATTTAGTTTCATTGAGAAAAAGTCAATTCTTGTTTGACACAAATTCACTCAAATATAATGCATTCATTCGTGCAGAAAATTGAAAAGAAAGAAGATTTTGTGAAAAATTGTTTATGTGTGAGTGAGTTTGTTTTTTTAAGGATATTTGTAATCGATCCTTTGAGAATCATTCTGAACTCAAATTAATTTCAATGGTGATTTGATTGCTTTGAAATTGAATACAGCAATTATTAATAAACGTAGGAAAATTGAACGTTTTTAATCGGAAATCAGATTATACCCTTTAGAAACTTTTGTTTAATAATTTGGGAAATTTAAAAGATGAAGAACTGAATTGCACTAAAGATTTAGCATTGTCTATATTTCCAATTAAACTTTTAGGTAATTAGATGTTTAGTGTGGTTTGTACCGATCATAGTTAAAAACACGGTTTACTTAATCTTTGATTAAATAAATATCCGGGGAATTTAATAAGATTGCACAGTTCGATAGCAAGTCTCGTTTAACTAATCCTAGAAGATCTGTTTGCACTCATAATTATGTCAGAATTTCTACTTATTATTAGTCTGTGAAAAAACTACTGAAATGGTATCAGAATTCTGTAATATTGTTGCGAATATACAACATATATTTGAGCAAAAAATTAAAATAACAAATTTAGAACAAATCTTAGATGAAAATTAGACCTGGACTGTTTTCTAAAGGCGTCTGTATATTTATTGAAAAATCATAATTTAGAAAGAAAATATTTTATTAAGAGATTACTAACGTTAACAATGATAATGAAGAGACACCTATTTAGACAAGGAATAACTAAGAAATATTATCTGCTTCAAATAACTGTAGTAGTGCAAAAACATGTTAGATTTCCAAGAGGAGTGACTTGCTATGTTTGCACCAAGTATTATTCTTGCATCTCTAATCTAATTGATCTTTTATGAAATACAGGGTCTTCAAAAAATATAGGTAAAATATGAGATAATAGAATGAAGGGTTTTGAAGATACTGAAAGTGGAATTACATAAGTTGTAAGCCCTTCTCCTATTGATATTCCAACACTTTCTAAAATCCCTTTGTTAAGTTTTTGGATTAATTTCCACTCCAACTTCTGGAGACTTTTCAATTTTCTAGGAGGTTTTTACCGTCGTACTATATATCTAGTAATCCTTTGGTTTCGGGCTGATGTTATTGAGACTTTTCTTCTTATTTTGGTCTATACTATTACTTTTTGAATTATTTTACCACTTCTTTTGAACATTCCATATATACTATAGAAAGCGACTAGGTACAAAGAAGAAACACTCATTTACAACTTTATTCACGTGTTTTGGATTCGATACGTGAAGGAGTGAAAATATAAAAAAAAAAAATTCGTGAAACTGCTGTGTTCAATTCGTTACGAGAATTGAGGAAAGGTTTTTCATTGATTTCAATAATTTTCTAAATAAAAATAGAAATTCTATGTACTTATTGCGTTTAATCAATCAAAATATTTCTTTGGTAGTGTTTCATATCCCATGAAGAGTCTTTAGCAAGATTCAAATTCAAATTCTTTACTAATTTACTAGTAATGCACTTGTTTTTCTAAAAAAAAATTGTTACTAGTTAAGAAAATACCAAAAAGAATTAAGATTGAATATTAAACCGTCTCTCATCGCGGATTAAATAACTGTCATCATAATCGAAATTAAAGTTAATTGTAAATCGGTGCAATGGCATCTTTTAGACTATTTTAGTATAATCTAAGATTAATATTTAAACTTCAACGGTGCAAACCACCCTTTTAAAAGTTTAGTGAAATATTGCCTTTACAAGTTTTCTACCGAAAGACTGAACTGAAGTACAACTCAGAAAGCATGGCAAACAAAAATAGATTATTAACATTTTGTAAATTTGTTTCATTTCAATTTTTTTGAAATAAAAATTTTATTATTTTATAACTGCAAAAAATTATAAACAACTCGCCCGGCGCCTCCACCAAATTTGAATAAATTGAGTCATCAATGAATATTGAAAAAACTGATTTATTATTGAAGTTATGTTAATGTTACACTTTCTAAAACAACAACTAGTCTCTAGGCAAATAAGGCACTAGATTACATCACTTTACCAGAAGCACTTGCTAAATGTTGTTAAAGTATTAACATGTCTGCTCGAACATTTCTACTAAGGAAGGTGTCGAATGGTTTTGAGGTTTTTGCCCTTCATCAAAGCGCAATATCCTGAGCGTAATGTTAACTTGGTTATCTACAAGTCTCAAGACATTCTTACACTTAACAGCTAACTGGAGTAGAGAGTGATATACTACTTGAAAAAAATAATCAAATTTTCTTTATTTATAATAAAAAACATTGGATTATCTTTAAAATTGGAAAATTTACTTTTATATAGTTTCATTTTTTTTAATCAGATTGAACATTTGCCAAACAATAGAGCAAAATCCGATCTACAAAATTTCTTAAATTTTTGGACTTGAGAAACAAATTTTTAATTTTTGACATAGCAAATTCATAGTTTTTAAAGCTCAATTCTTCTTCTTTCCAATAAATTTGGATGGATTTCTTAGATAAGACTTGCAAATAAAAATGAACTACACAAATCTCTAAAATTTTTGCCCAGACATTGGTTTTTTAGATATTGTGTGGGTATATGATAAATCAACAAAAAAAAACTTGAATATTGTGATTTGCTAATTTATTAGGTAATTAACAACCTCACAAAAATTTAAACAGCAATCGTTCCAAATCACAAAATTTAACCTTTGACTGATTTTTGTTATGGAAAATTGTTGATTTACTTTGAAATGGCGTCATTATAAAACAATTTTTAATCCCAAAATAGCTTTATTCATATTCTGGTCATTTGTTGATGAAATAAATCTCAAATTGATTTAAAAACATAATCATAAATTTCATTCTCACACTTTTATTTAGTTAAAAATAGCTGAACGACTATGAAACGTTGAAGAATTTTTCTTTGTAAATTGAGATAAGATATTAACTGTAAATTTATCGTTAAAGTTCGTGACCTCTTTGCAAGATGCTAGACGCTATTTCCTTTTGTACATTTTTGTTTTGGATTAGCCAAGCTCGTGTGATAAAATTAAGAAATGTGTTTTCTAGCAACATAATAAGTTTTTCGAACAAAACAAATGTTTTTTATAATGTTGTTATTTTTATAACACAAGTAGAATTTATTTATCTGTTTGAATATACACAGTCCACTACAAATCTCGAAAGGAATGAAACTTCCTCTGATTCATTTTTGTGTCGAATTTGACAACAAACCATCAATTATCGTCATAATTGTATGACATCTTTTCAAGTCGCCTCCTTTTTCAATTCCACCAAATCATTTATGACACATTGGAGGGAAGCAACGAAGCGCAAAACACAAACAGCGAACTGTATAGTTGATAAGCTGTGAAAATTCTTAGCATCACTTCCTCGGTTTTTATCAACGAAAATATTTTCTGAATTAGCAACGTAACGATAACGATTATGAAAAGAAAAGATATTGTTTAATAGCAAAAAGTGTAAACTTGTCGATTTAAAAGAAACAAAATTTCATCGTTATTTTTTCAACATTATCAATCATAAAATTTCGTTTTTAATTAAAATCGAAAATTCAATTAAATAGTTAATGATGGCAGACTAAGCCGCAATTCTCTAGCGATTTGCTTTACTCGAATGTTAATAGCCTTCAATAATCCCCGATCGAGCGATCAACCTCGCCATGTATATATCATACTAATTGAGTGGACACACAGGGTAATTCCAATTAAATAAATTAGATTTGGAAGAAAAATATTACTTTCCTGAAGAATTTTTTGTTGGAAAAGTAATTTTTGTTGAAGATTTCACCTTCTTTTGATGAATAAATAAAAAACGATTATCATTTTTGAGAGGAAAATTCACAAAGTGGACAAAACCTTCCTTGAAATAATTAATTCACTCTGGGAATATTTCTTTTAGTTTGACCCCTATAATTGAGTTTCAACAACCTGTAGGTCTTTGCGTGGGTCAAAAGTCAACAAGAATTAGTGTCTTTCATTGTGTATGTACAATTCAGAAGACAGAATGAAGTTTGTTCTTGAATAAATCCTAATAAATTAAGCCCTCCCACACATATTATATGAAATTTTTATACGAGTTGAAAACGTGGAAATAATTTTAAAAGTGGAAAAAGCGGTTTTTAATTATGAAACTGAATTAGCTTGGAAATGTAAAGCCGATTAGATAAATCTGCTCAAATTTTTTTTATTAATTTACAAAATGTTGGAGAGAAAATTTGATGGAAGTTTTTTATTAACATAGTTTATATTTTGTTTACTGAATTTGATAAATGATTACTTTCAGTTTGATTAAAATCTAATCATGGTAATGTTTATTATAAATACAAGAAATTCCATTTTTTGTTTTATATGAAATTTCTAGTATCTAGTATAACACTATTGATACAAGGTGATTCACATTAGTATAGACATAATATCAGAATAAAAATTTGGAAATTTGATGTTTATTTTCAAAATGTTACCACCTTGTTTCAGCTTCTGGAACTTCAATATTTTATGATTGTTCATAAAATCCTAAATACATTTTATATTGATTATGTTATTGCTAACTCTGACTGTTTTTGAAATAATTGCTTTTTTTTAATTTTTGACATTTGACTAACTCCTTCAATATATCAATTTCTCTAAATTCTTTTGAGATTAATAAATTTTGGCATACTTATAGTCAAGGTATTATCCGATATGCAAATTACAAAAACTTTTGAAAATGTTACACAGAATGATAAAGAATTTGTACCAAATATTGGCTTCTAAATTATATTAATAATTCCTTTTTTTTTGCTACCAATGAAATCCTGGTCAAATTTTAAGATGTCAATACAACCAGTAGTTTTGGAGATATTTCATAGTTTTTATGATTTTTATACATTTCCTATAGAAAATAATGCCGCTGCATCGATTATCACAGTAAGGCGTGGCCAATAATCATAAAAATGTTTAAAATTCAAAAACATTTTTTTCGCAATCACAGGAATAAATATGCGATTCAAGCAGGTAAGTGTGTAATAGAATAATTTTTTTTTTCTATGCTCGGTTTTCTATTTATAATAATCAAAACCAGTGTTGCTGCAATTTGACTAGAATTTGACTACTAAAGATTTCCTTTGAGAAAAATGAGTTTTGCTATAATTCTACACAATATTTTAAGATGTTCTTTCAAGCTGTATGTTATCTAATTCCTAGTTTACATGCATGCTCAAATTTATTCGTTTGGTGATGGTTTGTGGAGATATTTAGATTTTAATAGAGATAATCAACTGTCAAAACCTTCAAAAAATGCAATTATTTTAAAAACGGTAAGAATTAGCAAAAACATGATTAGTATAAATTTTATTTAGAATTTTAAAATCAATTCAAAATTGTCATTAAATATGAGATGTTTTACGCAGAAAGTATTAACTTCCGGTATAAACGAAAGTAGAAATAAACTGAAAATACTTTAAAAATAGAGTTTCTAATCTACTTTACACATAACTAAATTTCAAATGCTAATTTAAATTCACTCATGTGAATCACCCTTATTTTAGTGAATTGAAAACGAGAATAAATTATTTTTGTTGGAATATTAAAAAATTATCTGCTTTGTCAAATTCAGTGGATTATTAGAAATCATAAAAACAAAATTGTGGTTTTGGAAAAAATCCAAGTTTTTTGGATATATCTCGGTTTATTAATAATAAAAATCCAATAGCATTTATTGAATAAAAATATATTTTTTTCTAATTATTTCCAGTTATTAAAATGCTCATTTTGTCTATTAAATCTTACTATTAAAATAACATTTTAATAAAAGAATGATTAAAATGAATTAAAACAGTGAATAAAATGTTAAAATGTTATTGACAACGCGAATAAAAAAAAAAAAAAAGAATCTGCGGTTCCTTTGGTCCAATGCTAATCATCTAAGCATAAATCAAAACAAATCTGTGAATATGTTGTTTACATTAAAACATATAAAGCTGGATGATTTATTTCTATCAGCAAATACTACATTTTTAGGAATAACAATTGATTGCAAATTAACATGGAATGAACATTGTGATAAATTTTCTAACAAATTAAACAAGACCACTTTTCACTAAAAACATTGAAGATTGCATACTTCGCATTATTTCAGAGTCATATAACGTATGGTATTCTTGTTCCTAGCATTATCCAAAGAATTTTTGCGCTGCAGAGAAGAGTCATAAGAATAATGATTGGCACTAATTATAGAGCATTGAAAATTATGACTGTTCCTTCCTTGTACATATATCACTGTACATACATATAATACTCGAAATAAAGCTAATATTGTAGTTGATTATAACAGGCTCAAAAAAATTCAAACTGGAACGCGATATTTTGCTGCAAAATTTTCCAATATGTTACCCATAAGCTTACGTGAAAAACCTTATAGTGTTCAAATCCAAATTAAAATCATTTTTGGCATCTGAAGCTTTGTACAACTTTCAATGTAATTTTAAGAATTTGTGATTTTGTATTGTTCCTTAAAATTTTCTAGTCCATGTTTGTAGTCCATATTTCTTGCAATTCATAATAATAATTCCTTCTGACCTATGTAAACAATCCACTTGAATACATCAATAAATTATTATAAATTTTGTTACTATGATGATTGATGATTTTTATTCATGCTAATAGTGCAAAAACATGTTGTGAATAAATTACCTAAGAAGTCGGAAAAAATATTGTATGTTACACGTGAATAAGAACATTTTATTCACGATAAAACAGTTTTTATTCACTTATATCATAAATAGCTGTTGGTAGAAAAAAAATCAGCTTTTGCCGTTTGGTTAGTAGATTTCATTAAGAATTTATTGAAAGATTCTAGTTGAAAAATGTTATCAAAATCAAACAAAACTATTTTCCTAATCAATATCTTAAATCAACACAAAAAAATTCAACGCAATTGCCTAACGAACTAATGTTATTTTGCTACCTCATAAAATGTAATAACTTTAAACCAACTATTCTAATTTTATGTGATGGAATAGATAGTCAATCTTTTGAGAGTTATTTTTTATATATAACAGGGAAAAATGTAAGTGAGTTAGAACAATCCTTTGAGCTTGATACTTCCAGAATAAACATGCAATTTTGAACAGAAGTAGTTTGCTTATTAGTAAGTTATATCAAAGTACAAAAACACTTAGTTAGTTAGTTATACTATAGTTATAGTTCTATCAAAACTAAATCTCCCAAAATTTTTAAAGTCTATTCTCAAGATTTATGTGAATACGTCATATACTTCGGAAAAAACCGATAATTTTTCCAATATTTATCTTATGCTTATCAATTGTTATTGCAAAAACTTTTCCAAAAGATTTAATAACCGAAACGAGAATGTAAATCAAAATGTGACAATCATAAAATCGAGAAAATATCAAGTTTAATTGAAGAATTTCTGAACAGTTGTTTCACTACAGTTTTCTGAATACAAGACTTGATATAACTTCGATTAATCGTTGCAGCTATAAAAGCAGTTTAGTGGTAGACGACAAAATCAAGTTTGTATAAAAAAATAAAGACAAAAATCTAAACATACAAGATCTAATTTTATTTGTAAAGTATTTTTATTTTTACTTAATAGCATTCGATAAGCCTAATTATTTAATATGTTTATTAAAAATGAAAAAACTCCTAACCGTTTTTCATTCATCAAAAAGTTCTCAATAAAAATATAGGAATTAATTCAACAGTTTGTTATGTTTCTAATTTTTCTCTAATCAGTTTTCTTAAAAATAATGTGAACATTTTTTTTCAATTGATTCATTCACTGTTGTTTGAATATATTCAAGATTGCTTCTAATGAATTGTCTTTTCATAAATTGAAAAGTTTAGATTTGATAAATTCTAATAATAATTTTTTTACAAGACAACTTGTAATATTCAACAATGTCAAATTGAATCAAATAAGATTGCTAAATTCAGAGATTGAAAACTAAATGAACTATTTACATTATTAGGATGAAAACATTACTACATATAGCATTCAAATGTATAGCTAGAGTTCATTTATAAACAAACAAGTTTCTGTATTATGCTTAACCGTACGTGCTCTGAGTATTTCGTCGTTTTAACTAAAATTATAAATCTTTGAACAGTATGTTTTTGTAGAACAACAGTTGTTATAATAATTCACTATTCCATAAGAAACAATTTTAGATCCGTTTGTCCAAATTGTTGCAGTTTGCATTTTTTTTGAAAATGTCTGTTATCAGAAAAATAAAAAGTAAGTATAAAACAGCAAAAGTATATATGGGTCTGATCAAAGAAAGAAATATCAGTCAATCAAAAATAAATTAAGTAATAATTGAGTCACTATGAATTTATGTTATAAGACTTTTAAAGAAGAAGGGTTATAAACAATATTATACGAATTCTAAGAAACTCAAAAATCTTAGTAATTTTAAGAGTAATTTTACATCTTTAAGTTAGTTAATAATCTTCATTACATAACTCAAATCTGTGAAATAATTTAGTTTTATTCAAGAAAACCTAAAAACATCTGAACTTAATTCAGCACTTTCCAATTTTTCACGTTTTTGACTTAATAATATTAATCTCATTTTCTATAACTCTAACAAAATTAAACAAAACTTTTTTTTAAGTTTAACAAAACTATTTCTAAACATTAAATTCAATTTAGCAAAAAACTCATCAATTCAATTACGCTTCTCCTCTTTTCACTCTAAAATCCTATTTAATCTTGGCACCTTTTAAAGTCTTTCATTAAACCTTCAAGAACGGTGTCATGTTTGTCCATTGACTAAAACTAAATCTCTATAAAATTCACTCAAATTTATCATTCTCCAATAAAAAGTTTTAAATTACATTTGTTCAAATTAATCACGCCATCAATATTATTATCATCAATAGTCGTTTCTCTATTATACCGCAAATTGCCAACATTAGGTGTACATCATGAGATTTGCATTCAAATTCTTTTCCAAATTGTAATAAATTTATTGTCGAGAAAACGTGAGTGTGATTGGAAATGACAGTTTTATTAACTACATTTTAATGAGCTGAAGTTAGAAAATAATGATCACATTGCAAATTTGAAAGAAAACGTGAGCAAATTAATAATACAAAATTATTAACTTACAAATAATTAATTTTTTTTTACTTTACCTTACAGCTGAAACACAATTAACAAAAAGATAGTACCTAAACTGCGCATTGAAATAATAACTGATTAAATAAAATGCTCCGTCGATTTTATTTTCTAACCATAGTAAATATTTAGAATAGGTGTTAACAAATAGAATGGCAATGCTACGCAAACACAATATAAAATTAGTATCTACAGTCTAATAATATTATCACAACAGTGTTCAAATTTCTTTGAAGTTATTTTTTTCTATTGCAAAAGACTTCAATTCGATGAAAACTAAAAATAATAACTAATAAAAAAATATATTGATCGTTAATCATTACAACATGGTTGATGTAATTATTTGATGAATTATAAGACCACGTGATTAGACATAGTTTACTGAGATTGCTTGGCACTAATGGTGACTTTATTAGATTCAAACTTGGATCAAGTTCAAAGGATGTCATCAATGATTTAATAAAAAAAAATCCATAGGAATGTGTTAACTTTATATGAACTATTCAAGTGTTAACTCTGTATTTGAATGGTTTTACGATAATAAATATACAGTGATTTTTTTTTATAGTCAGTTGGCCGAGTAAGCAAAGTCCTTCATTGGCTTTTAAATGTTAAAATTTTATTATCAAAATTTGTAGATACTAATTCTCTGCATCAACTAAAATTATTTTCAAATGTACATAGTGTCTCATAAACAATTCCTGACACAAACATATGTTTTTTAGAACACCTTATATTTTCTAGCGATTTTAAACGTGGGTTGACATTTTAATACTTTTGAACACTTTTATTAGACGGTTATTTGTAGTCTTTGAAATAATCAAATTTTTCCAGCAAAATCATACATTTTTTTTAATTCTCATAGAAAATTCAAAAAAATTAGAAACATAGAATTTGTACTAATTTTTACTAAGTAAAAAGTTTGAATTTCATGACCATAAGTTTTTGATGTTTTGGTGATAGAAAGTTTATTTAATAAAGACGATTGCTAAAAGTTGAATAACTTTCAAAATTTAATATAACACTTTATATTTTGTTATAGTTTAAGATCTTTGAATTTTCTTTCTAAAAATGTCAACTTTCAAGCATCTATGACCAATAATACGGAAAATAGTCAAATTCGAATGTTTGAAAAGAATCTCAATCGTTATTTAAGTGTAATTATTATAGTAACAATTGTAGCAACAATACAACAATTGAGAATTTTGAAATTCGTCTTAATCCATATTTTTCTTTAGCACAGTTGCTATGATTTTAGACAACACGCGATTCACCAGAAAACATACTACAAAAGTTTATTAATACAAACATTAATCGTTAAAAAAAATCATAATAAATGCTCGATTAGGTTGTGGAGGTCCACTGGCTTAAGTTCTAAAATCTTCGAGCCCACCACGAGTGATTTCTTTTTATGGAGGCACGATATTCAAATTTTTGTCTCATAAAATGTCAAAAGATTATTTTGAAATCAATAGCCGTTTACCCTAATTATTCATTACCTCTTCCAATTAAAATTGCAGGAGCCTGATTCTTGAAATCCATACGATAATTTTTGCATAACAAACCACATGATTTTGGTCAATCAGTTTATAGTTGCTGTGGTTATTTTGTATACGAAAATGAATCTCAAATATCTTTAAAATATCTACTTCCGGTACAGCCAATAGATTTACATATGGTATCGATATTGTTTGTTATCGATAACGCCCACTTTCGTGGGACATCCTGCATGGTGCAATTTATTTTGTTTTCAAATTTATATTTTTCAAAAGTTTGACATCTTACACGAATCACTCTCTATTTAAAATTTTAAATTTGCATCCCAAAATCAAATCTTTCATGTATTTCATTTCCGAGTTAGAATTTCATCAATGTTCTGAAAATAACTACTTGTTACATTTTCCTCTGTATAGCATATTTTCTGTTTAAAATTGCTTTGCTAATAATGTTGATGTTTCTCAATTTCATTTTTGTCGCTATTCCGGCTAAATCTTAAGAAGATTTTATTTTTGTTTACTCTTCTTTATTATGAATAAAATATCCAGAAAAAATGCTAAAAATTTTTTTTTAAAATAATTAAACAATTCAAATGAAAATTTGTATCAAGTTGTATAACCAAATACTACATTTTCGTTTATGTATTTTAGCTTTTCGTATTTATCATCGATCGCAATATTAATGACTTCTGTGTCGATATAAATCAACATTTGCTTTAACTGTAGGTATATTTTGCTATCAGTCTGAAAATTTTTAATGAAAAAGACAGTTATAAATATTGGCACAGATATGAAATTTTTCTCAACAGCAACATAATTTTATAATTTATGAAAAAATAAAAGCAGAAATATACAAATTTATATCACAATAGACAGAATGTTGGCAAAGTTACTTATTTTTTCTATTCAAACTTTGAAGCTTAAACTTCGTAAATGAACAATCTGTCTGAAATTGCTTTACTTTGACCTCAAACATCTAAGTTTGTGGACGAGATCGTCTTTGTTATATTCTGCATTTAATACTAAGAATGCAATTTATTACTAAATTATTAGCATAGATAAATAGAGCGTTTATCAAACTAACGCTTCTTGTTTTTAATATATGTGTATAAAAGTGGAAAACAAATAATGGAAAACCGACTGACTTTATTAGACGAGTTTGGGCTCAAAGAACGCACAAAGTGGCTCGCTGTTATAAAATGTTTCATTCAAAGTTTTATACATTTTTTGACATATAAGTAGATGTTTATATGTGTCATAGTAAATGACTAAAGCATTTGTTTAAAAACTTACTGAATACAAATTTATGTTGCTGTTTTAAAACCAGATGATAGAAATAAAATCGAATTTGAGAACTAGCGTATATACAAAGTGATTTACAAGGAACAATAAATTCAATCAAATTTTGTTTTGAATTTTGCCATAAATACAAAATTCAGAATTTTAAATTAAATTTCAGACTTACGTCGCGTTAGCTCAATATTTTTCACATATCACTATACCAGGTGTTCCAAGACGGTGGGCGTGTATCCATAACTCTAAAAATACTAATCGCATATTACTGGAAATTTGGTCCTGTATTTGATTAAAATATTTAGAAAAATCTAACACTTTCTGTTATATTGAAAGTAAACTTCAACTTTCTTATTTTAAATGGAACACTCTATATTTTAATACGTTTTTGAATTCTGCGACGTCTTTTAGGTCACTTTTATACCAACAATATTTTTCAACCATTCTAAAGATATCAGCAACTTTATTTGAAAAATGACAGTTTAAGAGTTAGGGGTAAAAAGTAATTACGGCTAATTGGCTATTTATTTCAAAATAATTCTTGGTATTTTGTAATGCAACGTTTTATACAGTAAACCTCACTAAAAAATTAAATCAGTCTTCTACAGGATGTTCAAAAAATATATTTGAAAACTATTTATTCTATTATAGTCGTGTATTTATTTTGTATAAGGTTTTCAGTACCTAAACTTCATCGTTTCTTAGTTATTTCAAGAAAACTTTTTTCTGCGTATAGTAGACAAAACTGTTATTCTCTCAAAAAATAAAATGCAAACTTAGATAATTTTTAATGCAATAATTAATAGCATTTTTGACAACTCTTTGAAGCTAAGAGGGCAAAGAAACCATTCCAAATAAAACTGGCATGACATTTTTACTAGGTAGAAAACAGTTTTTTCCTAAATAATTAAAAAACCATTAGGTTTGGGTATACAAAACCCGACACGAAAATGTCTTTATTTTTGAAGCTAAAGCTAAATATAGTTTCCATTTGAAAATTTTGAGTTTTTGACATTTTCATGTCAGCTTTCAAATGTATTTTTTGAGCACCTTGTAGAAGGTCGATTAAATTTTTCAGCTGGATTTACTATTTCAGGACTTGCGTTACAAAATGCCAAAGAACCATTATCAAGTTGATAGTCGTTTAGCCATAATTACTGATCATTTTTAACTCTGCATCCGCCATTTTTTAAATGCAATTGCAGATATCTCTGGAATGGTTGACTTTGGTATAAAAGTTACCTAAAAATCTTCGTAGATTTCAAAAATGTAAAGAAATATAGGGTGTACCATTTAAAATTGAAACGTTGAGTTCTATTTTCACTATAACATGAAGAACTTAATCTCTTTTACTGACTTAATGTAGATTAAGTAAAAGTAGATTTTATAAAGTTGACAATTAGTAGATATTCTGTCATTCATGTCTGTAACATAAAAATTAAAGTTACCTGGAGAATTACCGATTATTTTGTTCAAAATTCAAATAAAAAATTCTACAGTGATTTTTTAAATTATTTGTTAATTACAAATTGTTTGTCCTTTAGTTAGTGTTTACTTGCAGAGTTATACTTTGTGTCTTTATACGAACTGTTTTTCTGACTATTTTATTTTTATAACTTTTTTCTCTTTATAATCAACTTTTTCAAGCCTCTAGCCACTATTGGTGATTTTGTTTGAATCAAAATCAGCTAGGAACATCAAATTCCCGGCCTAGACTTTACAAAGGAATATTTATTTGTAAAAAATCACTAACCAACAGAATGGTAACTGACTCTTTAATAATTTATTAAATGTCAGCTTGTCAACAAAAACTCAAATCCGAAAATTTTTTTTAATTCATTTTTATGCAAATGTAATCTTAATGTTGCCATAAGTTCTAATTAATACTTTTACAGAAACATTAACCATATAGTGATTGTTTTTGAGGCTAGGTGTAGATTGTAGAAAATGATGATTTTTTACATTCAACTTTGTCAGTATGAAAAAAATTGATGTCAAAAAATGTTTTGTGGTGCTCGTGCCTCGGCTAGGCGCCTCGGCTGCGCAATATCACTCACTCTCACAATTTTTCTGGTTTAACAATAATAAAAAAAAAAAACAAAAAATTCGAGAAATCCTGAAAAATCATAAAATTTTAAAAAAATTCAAGAATTTTAGAAAATACTAAAAAGTCAAATAATTTTGGAGAATTAGAGAATCTCAAAGAATTACAGGAATTCAAAAAATTCCAAAAAATTTTATAATTTAAAATCAAACCAAAAAGTTTCGAAGAATCAAAGAATAATATTAATATTAAACAAATCGAAGAATCTCAAAATATAAAAAAATTTAAAAAATTAAAGGATCTCGAAGAGATTCAATAAAGCAAAGAATATCAAAGAATTTAAAAACCTCAGATAAATAGAATCATGAATTTCAAAGATTAAAAAAAATTGCAAAAAAATAATAAAAAATCAAAGAATTTTAAAGAACTGGAAGAACTTAGACAATTTCAAAAAATGTGAAAAAATCTAAGAATATTAGAGAATTATATATAAGATTTCCAAGAAATCAAAGAATTTCAAATAATGTTAAAAAATCTTAAATAATATCAAAAATCAAGAAACGTCAAAGAATCACAGATTCTCAAAAAATTGCAAGAAATCAAACAATGAAATAACTTCAATCAGAAAACGTGAATAAATTTATAGAAAATTCAACTAATATGTCATTTATTCATGTGACAAGATTTTCATACTTCATAACTAACTAATGATGACCCTTAACATCGACAATGCAAATTATAGCCGTTTCCAAAGTCATAACTCCAACTTGCAATTTTTTATTTTATTAAAAATTATCCAACAAATAAAACACTCAACGCTAACGGGGTATTTAAAACTTGCCAAAATTATTATTAATTAATTAATAAATGAAGTTTTTGTAAGCTTAGTCCCTGTTTTTATTGAAGACTGCTCGTACTATCAGTTTCTTGACACAAGTGAAGATTTATAGCTGTACAAACTAAAAATTTTAACAAAACAATTGATAAAACAAAACTGTAGTAACTTTTAAACTAATCGTTTGAGTGCTCTGATAGCTAATTAAAATGCGTTAATGACTTCTATTGACATAAAAAAGAAACAGATTCACTCGACACAAATTAAACACTTAAATAAAATAAGCAAAAGCTTTCTTCCTCCTACTCCTAACTTGTTTTAATTTTCTCTCACAGGTCAGAGAAATAGAAGATTAATAAACAAGAAGCATTCTTTAATCAAATTCATTGTAACTTTGTCTAGACTTTAGATATTGATTTTAAATATATATTTAGTAAATTCTATGTTTAACGTCTCCTTCAGTCATTAGTTTCTCAGTTTCATATTTCCATAAATTGAATTCTACTTTAACAAAATTAAACTATCAATTTTGATACTCTTATCTTTTGTCTTATATTAAAATTCGTGATTTTCTCTATCGTTTAGCGTGAATCCTCTATTGTTTAGTAATTTTCCTTCCTGTTTTACATTATGAAACACATACAAATGCAGAACATATTTCACAATGAGTTTTCAGGAGACAATTTCTAAAACAAGGAGTAACCAAAACTGACATCTAACATTTGCATACGACCGTTTCGATTTGTAACATTTATACACATCTAATGGATATTTATAGCACAAGTGTGTTTTGACTTTTACTATTCACACAAGAAAAAAATAAATCACAAAGCTTCATCCTGATTGATTTAAAATAGTTTTATTTTACTTAAATTCATAAATAAACGTTTATAATAATTACCCAAGGAAATAGAATCAATTGTCCACTTTTGAGTTTCTTTTATAATATTTTTAGATAAAAAAAGTTGCTTTGTTTCTGAAAGCCACAAAAACTTTAGTTTTAAATTAATTTTCATAAAATTAAATGTGGGATAGAATGTATAAGCACTTAATTCCTTTGAAAAATATCTCGTCTATCTGTTCTACATGAAAATTAAATTTTAAATGCACCAGAGATCTGACCATCAGATCATAAATCCTATTGTCTTGTAATATGAATTTCAGAGCATTGTGTTGTAGTTTATTATTATCTTGATGTGTCGATGCAGAATTTACTTATAATCTGTAATTTTCATCATCAGAATGGTTAAATTCTATGACTAGGAAACATGAAACGTCTGTGTGTTCATATATTGATTATCCCTCGTTACAAATTATTCTCTAACTGTTATTTATTGCTCGTAAATTGTTCAAGAAAATGCAAAAATAAAACGGGAAAAAATTCATAAAATTACAAAGTGATAATTGAAAGAATCTGTTCAATTTCGAACGATTTCAGATTGATTTATAACAGCTGGTTTTGCAATAGTTTTTCTAATAATAGATAGAGGTTTATCATTTTTTAATTTAGTATCGACTGTAAAACAGCAATAACAGAATGATTCGTCCATTGTAAACAGTTTACTTTTTTGATTGATTTGAGTAGTTTTAAGCTAGACGTTAATAATTCAAATAATTTAAAATTTGAATAATTTGATTGCAATGCAGAAATACAGAATGTTGGAAATGATTGTCTCGAATTATAAAGCAAATGAAACAGACAGGTGTTAAGCCACAAATAAACAAGAGATACAAAGCATAAAGCTTTGATCAAATTTGTGGCTACAAAGTTGAATAATTAATTGATTTGCTAAATTATATCCTGAAGAAATACAGCAATTTTATTATTTTTGCTTCAAAAACTTTGGAAAAAAAGATTAACTTTGTGAAATTATACAAGCCAGGAATATAAATATTTTTTTTAAATTTCTGATTCCTTTGAGTTGAGAAATCAATATTTATAAAATTTCAATTCAGCTAGAACCTAGAAAATTTTAATCTAAAAGTGCAAAGGAGTGGAAAGACTATATTCTTTTATCTCTCTAGAAAAATATAGAGAATCTACTAGAGATATTGCACTATACTATTTTAGATTAAATTTAAGTCACTTATATTACGTCACTTTGAAGATGAGCTCTAATTTTGTTAAACAGCTTTTAACATTTAGATTCTAATTACTAGAATAATTAGGTAGACACACAAACATAATGAGTGGATAAATTCTAGATGAGAAAAGCAAAAAGAAAAATTTCTGCAACAAGAGAAACTATAGAAATGATTCAGCTTAATTAGATAATTAACTTCCTGAAAAAAATTATTATTAAATTTTGTTTATATTTTTTCTCTTTTCTTATTTATAACTTTGAACATCAAAGAGTGGAATAAAAATAAACAAATTTTTTGCCCTCGTTTTATGGTAAAAAAATAAATTAATTATTGAAATACGAATTTAATGTTGTTTTTATTGTAACCATCAACAGTTTGGTTTCAATTCACTATTATTAAATTACTAACAAAAGATATTAATCCTAACTCATATAACGCCTGTCAAAGTGCAAACTAATTAGCTTTTGACCTTAAACAAATTGTTTTCTAGTTTTGGAGTGATCTATTTAATAATTGATGTGAAAGTAATTAGTTTGAATACATTAAACTAGAATTAATCAAAATTTATGGATTGAATGTTTTAGTTTCTACAATTGCACAGTAACAATTGTGAATTATAATCTACAAAGTTTTCTAACTTTTCAGTAAAGCGTCCAAAAATTTCCACATTTGATAATAGATTAATGATGATGCGAATAAACAAAAGTGATTGCTGTAATTCATCAAACTTTGATATTTCATCGATAAAATTGTAAAAAAGATAATTTTTTTTTCAATAAAAAAGCAACAACTTTGTTCAGATTTTTTATCCATCAAACTTACCAAAATTCAACGGAAAATGTGAAACCAATTCGATATATTTTCAAAATTTGTTATAAATCTTCGAGCTTAATCAGAAAGCCGCGCGTACAATACTGAAATTTACGGAAAGCTTATGAATTGGACAGAAAAGTTTGCGAAAGCTCACGATGAGTGACGATCAAGTCTCGCTCGTGTTAAAGTCATTTAAAACAAACGCAAAAAAGCTTCGAAAGAAGTAGCTGATGTAAATTATAAAAAATTTTGACAGGATGTATGATATTTTATAAAGCTGATGGGATTAGATAGAAAACAGTGGATTATTAAATTGTTGGATGTTGGATTAAAAAGCTTCCAATGACAATTTTTTTTATTCTATTAATTTTAATAATGTTTGTTTTTGGATTATAAAAATTTTATATCCTATCTGAAAGTTTACTCAATTTTTTATTACAAACAACGTAATTTTTAGGAAAAATAAATTTTGCAAGATTTTTGCAAAATGAATAAATAAACATTTAAGTACTTAATTTTAGTCACAAAATTGTAAAAAAATTAGTTTTACGTTAATCTCTAGGTGATTTATTTTAAACATAATTTTAATCCTGAGTTGTAAATAACTTTAACATAAAATATCCTTCTTTAAGCTTTAGGTTCTATCCTATTTCATAGTGTGTGTGTATGTTAGATACATGTAAATTAGGTTAAACGGGTCGAATTTCCGACATTATAGCTTTAATGAAATTTATTAGGCCGCTTTCATTCAAAAAGTTGGAAACAAGAACGATGATAATCCAATAGAGTTGACAATAACCTTCTTAATCTTGACCTTTTACGACTGACTATTCGATAAATTGACACTTTTTATCATGAGTTTTTTCGTTAAACGTGAGATAGACGAAAGTTGCGAGCTTTTAAAACTTAACCTTGTGAACTATGAAGCGGAGGAAAAAGTGACTCTGCTATTAATTTTACTTTGTTCTTGGCCATATTCTGCTACTTTTGTCTTTTATCTAAGAAATTTATATCGAATAAAATGGACTATTAAAAATAATATGACATCTTGAATTTATATGGTCTAAAAGCGAAATTTGAGAGGATTTAAAATTAGTAATTAGCTAGAATATTTCTAAAGTTAGAGCATTGTTTAACGCTTTTTCCAAAATATTACGAAACAGCAGCTTTTGCATTTTTATCACGATAGTATTCCATGTGTTTAGAAGTAAAAACTTGAAATAAAGTAATTATTCTGAAAAATAAGATCAATAAAACACATTCTGGTACACTCAATTTTTGTTGGTTAGGTATGCAGATTTAGATTTTTAAGATATTCAAGAATTTTTTTATTTTCATGTTTGAGTTTATTTTATTTACTGAATTTCTCAGATTTTAAAAATTTTTCATTTATCTGCCAAATTTGTTGATGGTTTCAAAAATTTTTATGAAATTTTTTTATTATTCTTCTTTGAATTTTTTGTTTTATAGATTTACTGGATTTTCTCAAATTCTCTACAATTTCATAAATTTTTTCAAATTTTCTCAAACTTCCCACGAATTTTTCTTTATATTTTCTGATTTTTATAGATTTTCATGTAGACTCTTTAAATTTTCTGAATTTTCTAGATTTTTACAAGAATCCTCCAATTTATGAGTTTTTGATATTCCTCCGATCCTTTGGTTTTGACAAGTTTTTCAATTTTTTAATTCTTGCATATCTTTTAGATTTGAGTTATTGAATTCTTAATTTTCCCTTCATTTTCTAAAATGATTAACTTTGATTTGATTTGATAAAATTTTTAATTTTCTAGAGGGTTTTGTTTAAAGCTTTCATTTTGACTTACTGAACCAAAACTAAAAATCAGATACTTTTGAAAAGTTTGAAAAGTGAAATTTTGACTTCCCAGGCTACTTTGACTTAGCGACTTTAAGTACGCCTTTGTCGTTTTTAGTTTAGGCGTTTTTATAACATTTGTAAGTGAGTTATGTGACAACGATTAGAGTGATTAAAAAAATGTTAGAGGCAGTTTTGCAGTTATAAGAAATATAAAGAAGAGACTTTACAAGCTGCATTTATTTGCTTTTTGAAGATTCTAATCACAATTTTAAGTTCTATCAAATTACTTCTCCCTTTTCTTATGTTTGAAGAAGAAATTCTATGTTTTACTGGGAGCTTAAGTGATTTTTTATGCTTCGGCACAAATAGTTTAAGTTGGTGCTTCATTTCTCTAAGTTGGTGCTTCTTTAGCTGCTAGTGAGAAATGTTTACACCACGTCATTTTAGAGAAATGAGGTCAAGTTGATAACACAAATAGCATAAATGTAGAGACAGCTGTCAGACAAAACGTCAATAAAGTCAAAGAAAATTTGCCAATTTATGGTAATGAAACCCATTGAGCAAATTCAATTATTTGTTCAACTCAAAAACGATAAATTCCATAGATTTAATTTTTTTTAAACTGTCCACTAAAAATTGGGAAAAATGTTTGCTAAGTTGGTACTTGATTTCTCTAAGTTGGTGCTTCTTTAGATTCTCTTGAGAAATATTTACACCATGTCATTTTAAAGAATTTGAGGTTAAGTTGATAGAAGAAAACTGTCAGAGACGTCAAAAAACGTCAAGCTAGTTAAAAAAATTATGCCAACTTATGTTAATGAAACTCACTGAGCAAATTTGATTGTTCACTCAATCTAATAAGGGTAAATTCCCTAAATTTCAAATTTTTAGTGGGCAGTTTATTTTTTTCCCACATATAGTAACTTTAATGTGAATTGGCACTAATGTTAGAGGTATTTTGTGCCCATTAACGCCTACTACTATAATAGATGAAAATTATGGACCGATTTTCACTTGTCGTTCATTGACTGATCGTCAACGCTTACTTTCTGCTCGTTATTGCTTTCATTGTAAATGTCAAGCATGCGTTGAAGATTGGCCGTTGCTTAGTAATGAATTATTAACTGTCAAACGCATCAGGTCAGGTCAAATTGCGTCAGGTCTAATACTGAAATTTTTACATTCAGATGTCCTAATGATCATTTATTTGCAAATCAACAAAAATGTCCGAAATGTGATGCCAACTGCTACCAACAAATTAAAAATTTAGAATGGTGCAAAAATCAGTATGAATTAGGTGCCAACTTGATGAAAAAACAAAAATATGAAAATGCAATTGATGTTTTGAAGAAGGCTTTGGAGTGTTTCCATCGAATTTCAACGCCACCTTATAAAAAAACCCATTTAGCTGAGGAAAATTTGCGATTGTGTTTGGCGCAATTTGGCAATGTTTACTTAAGTGACTTCAGTGAGCTTAAGTGACTTTTTATGCTTCAGCACAAATAGTTTCACTTGGGCTCTTTATAAAAAATGTACTACTGTTTTCTTTTCATTCTTTATTATAGCGATAAGATACTAAAGAATGCCTTTTTAATTTTTTTTATGAAAATATATGTTAAATTTTGTGTTTAAGGCATTTAATGAAGCTTATCTGCAGTAAACTAATGTTGTATAACCATACTTATTTAAAAAAAGTTATTCATTAAATTTAGTCTGTTTGGCTGTATATCAATTTTAATTAAATTAATTAAAGAGACAGTCAAAACCAAGCCCAAAGTCGGGGTTTAAAAGTTAATAATCCCAAAACGTTTTTAAGTTAGAAAATTTTATTTTCTAGTTTTTCTGCACTTTTCACAAACCGTGTTTCTTTACCTCGGCTTTGCAATACCACTCACTCACACTCACAAAATATTTCCTGAACGTGTGATTCACAATTGTCTTCATACCGACAAACTTGAATGTAAAAAATCATCATTTTCCACAATCTAATGCCTAAAATCAGTCACAATAGTTAAGATTTCTGTAAAGGTATTGATTAGAACTAAGGCGACATTACGATTACATTTTCATAAAAATAAATTGGAAAGAACGTTTGGTTTTAAGTCCTTCAATTTTTAGATCCTCGAGTTCTTTATACAGAATGGTCGAAAGATGTTAAAATATTCTGAGGTGGTAGTATATGCCAAAACAAGCCGAAAAGTCTTAATAAACATGGGGCCGCAATGCAGTGGTTTTGGATATACGGAAGGTTATTCATTTTTGAGACATCTGTTGACAGTGATTTATTACTGACTCATCATATGCAACCAGACTAAAAACAACTTCACAATTCCAAAAAGACATTACATCTTTGGATGATATTTTCCTGTCCTGGAGACTTCCTATACTTCTAGGAGGTTTCTACAGCGCTACCATAGACTGATTTTTTACAGTATCTCGAATAATTTAATTCTAGTGAACTTAAATCAGTCGATCTAGCAGGTCATAATACCAATGCGCTTCTAGAATAACCTCCCATATCTCCGAAACCGTTGATTTGCAGACCTATATTTATTGAGACTCTTTTTCTTATTTTGGTTTGTACTATTACCCTCTAAAATATTTTACCATTTTTTATGAACACTCTGTAATTCCTAGATATTTTAAATTTCTTAGTTCATCTAAATTTCTTGATTTTTTATAATTTGTCACATTTTTTAGATTCTTTGAATAATTTGAATTCTTTGAATTGTTTATAGACTTTCTAGATTTTGCAGATCTTTCAGATTCCTTTCAATTCATTGAATTATTATTTAAGGTTTTTTTTTTCATTTTCTGCCTTACTTAACGAAATTCTTAATTTCTCGGAACTGTTTAGATTTTCTTGAATTTTAGTTAGTTTAGTCATTTGGATTTTTTGAATTTTTTTTTTTGATAAATTTCTCAAACTTTGAATTATTTAGATTCCTTGAAGAATCCTGAATAAATTGATAGTAGATAACTGATGATAAAATGCTAGATAATTTTCACTTGAAAATAATTTTTGCATCAAAAACTTCAGTTATACAATAAAAACTGAAATTTTTAGTTAAATCAACTTTTTATTTTTAACAATCAGCGATCTATGCATTTATTTTCCCAGCAGTATAGTGCAGCTTCATGTTTCTTTCTATCAGAGCAGTTTTCCATGAAAGAATAGATTGTCAGAAAAATGATTTAAACTACGCTATGATCGTGTTACAAACTTTCATTTTAGTGATTAATAGCCATCATTACTTGGTCGTAGAATAAAATATTATTTTTTTACGATTTTAGACTGAAAAAAGGTTAGAATCTTAAATCTACCAAATATTTTAGTATAATAATAATAATAATAATAATAATAATTACTTTATTAGTGATAGAAGATTTTACAGTCTTATACACAAGTCAACACAATATATAAAACAATTATTATAAACAACTGTATTATATATAGGGACATTATAAGTAACTATAGTCGAAATTGGCTGGAAAATCACATGCAAAATTTTTCATTGCCGCTTCAGTTAAAAAAAAAGGGGTAAAGTTATATAATGTAAATCTGTCAAATTTGAAGTTGACGTTTCTGTCAAATTAGAGATCACTTTTTTAGAGCGGCAAAATTGCAAATACATGGGCACAGCATACTTTGACTACAGTTATTTATAATGACCCTCTTGTAAAATTTTTGACAACTGAGAAAAATTCTTCGTTTATACAAACGTTTCGTCAAAAGAAATTTCTTGAGCTCTTCTTTAAATGTATCGTGTGTTCATTAAAAAAAACTCGCAGCAAGCCATAACAATTTTACGTATGTCATACATGACTTAATACAACAACAAAATAAAAAGCCGTAATGTGATAAATAATGTTCAAAGACGATATGCTTTGTGTGCTGAGCATCAAGAAAGACTTTTCAACAATTTTTGTAGATAATAAAATATTTTCATGAAAATGTGTTATTTTTTTTAATTGTCGAAAAGTGAGGTTATAAGATTTTTCATTTTGACAAGTATATAAAAATTAATCAGAGACATCAAAACAATTGTTTTTTAGTTTCAAAGCCTTCTAGAGTTTTTTTTTTTAAATGAACACACGATATTTTTATGCCAAGTAGTTGCATTTCTCCAGACTGTTATTCCATACGACAGGCGTGCATGAAAAAGAGCAAAATAAGTTAGCTTAGACAAATAGGTACTCGTATTTATATCCACTGAATGACTAGGGCTTTTAAATACAACATTCACATTGTTATCTCTATTCATAAACAGTTCATTTGCATTAAACCAAAGTTTATCTGTCATGGTCGTGTTAAAAAGTTTTCGTTTGGAGAAAATTTAGAAGCGAATTTAGAGTTGTCAACAATTAAATTAGGTTTTAGATTAGGTTCTCCTAAGTGGCTTGGCAAGTCGTTAATATAAATCAAAAACAGAAGTAGACCGAGGACAGAGCCCTGCGGTACACCTTTGACATCTGTTTGCTTCACACTGTCAAATACCTGTTGCGTTCTGTTTTCAAGATATGATTCAAACAGATTGAAACTAACGCCTCGAATACCATAAATGATAAATACTTTTCTTTTACTTCAATTTTTTCAAAACTTCGATTTTAGTCACAAAAAATGTTGGCATGAGCGGTGCAAAGTTGTCATAACTTTAACTCTCTTTCAAGACATTTTCCAACATCAGATTAATGTGAACTTATAGGGAAACTGTCAGAAACGACACTAATTTGAATAGGTCTCAGTTTTCAGGCCTTTTTTGAATATTTACCAATCACAGTTTTTTTTCAGATATAGTCGTAAAATTAAAATAATATTGGATCAAAGTCTGTTTTAACAGTTTGTTCATAATTGTACAGATTTTTACTACTGAAAAATATCATATCAATTTTTTTTATGGCAAGATTTAAATTTTCAAAATTGTTAAATCTAGGAAAAAATATTTCTTATGAAAAAGATACTATATGAGTAAACATTGAATTTGTAAAAAAAAATTATTTAACAAAAATGCCTAAAATGTCAGCTTTACGCTAGATTTGTCAAATTTTGCACACAGACATAAAATTGCATTAGAAACAATTTTTTCAAATATATTTTTTTCAAATTCAACCTAGAAATGCCAGTTCCAGACATTCACTGCAAAAAATGTTAAATTTTTTATCTAATTCGAAGCAAAAACTGATCTTTAAATCAAATTTCAACTAAACTTTATAATAAAAAAATTTCCTATATGGAGCCGAATTTAATGGTGACACTATAGTTTGACAGTTTTGAGATTCGGCTTTGACCTGCACTTGGACAAATCAGAGTTGACAACAAAATTACTTTTTTTGTAAAAGAATTGTAAATCATTTGACTACGATTTTGTCTACAACTTATTGACAATTTATAGACTCTAAGACTTAGGCATTAAAGATTTCATGACTTTTTTAAAATATTTTTTAGATGAAACTTTATGTTATTTATGAAAGTTGCATGAAAATCTATGTGTTCTCTATTGAATGTACAAAAAAAAAAATGGTTATATCATTTAAGCAGATGTACGTAAATTCTAAAACGTTGAACTCACTTTTCGCTAAACAACAATATAAAGTTTCACTGATTCGTTTTAAATGAATTTTTCAATAAATCTTTCATATTTTCAAGTGTTAGAAAACTTAATGGTGTGCACTATAAGATTGATCATCTTGTATTTATGTTTCTATATTGTTCGAACCACTAGAAAATAAAATCCAAGCAAATCTCTGAAAATCAAATATTCGGCTTAGCTTTACATATGTGATAGGTATTCCATAAATAAATTAAAGTAGGTGTCTGCATGATAAAATTTGAGAGAGTGCACACCTGTATATGTGGAAAATTCAAAAAAATATTCAATATTTATTGAAAACAGTTAATAATAATCTAAGCGCTATCTATTGATGAGTAGCTTAAACTCAAACAATCAATAAATCATATCACAGTGACCTATTTTGGCATAAAAACGCGCTCTTATCACAAACAGAAATTGCTCGGATGATTATTGTATTATAATTTACTATTAAAGAGAAAACAAAGCAAAGCTCATAAATTCTATTTCAAAAGCTATAACTGTTAATTACGCGCAACCTCTTCGTCGTTACAGTTTGAACATTAATTAATTTGTATGAAATATGAATGAGAGGTTGTCTCATGGTTAAATTAATTCTTAACAATGGTTACGTTTAATTAATTTGCAAATTCTCATAAAACAAAGAGAATTCTCAATAATACTTTGTTTGACATTTCTAAAAAATCTTGAAGTTAACAAATTATCTTGAATTCAAGCTTTTAAGAAGTTTGAAGACAAACAAGTGTTCACGTCGAGCTCAAAATATCACGTTTTAGTGAAATTTATTATCTGCCTTGAACATACACAAAAAAAATAATAAAAAAAAAATTGAAAAATGCTCTAGTCCAGAAGACATAAATTGAAAGTAAAAGAGAATAATTTTTTTCATTTCTCATTTAATACATAAATAAAGTATAATCACTTTAGTGTTGTCTAAAGTTAAATTAGAGGTCAAGAAGCGGAAGCACTTTGTCTTGTTAAGTAATACAAATGAGAAAAAGTCAGAGCTTTTTTGTTTTTAGTTCTTGTTGATTTGGTTTATTTTATTTGAGTTTAGTTTCCATTAGTTAATGTCGAAACAGAAGTGAAAATGTCTGAATAAAATTAGAAAAAAAATTCATTTTGAAGATTTTGTTCTAGATTTTGAATCGATAGATAATATAAAAAAGATTTAATGAGTACAGCGACATCTAGAGAGCGAATAAAAATTTACAAGTAACGTTATTACAGAAAATTTCTTTAAAAGTTATTAACACAATAATGAGAAAGCTTCCTCTATTATTTAAGATGAGATAAAAAAATTCAAATCAATATACAGTGTGTCCACGTATGGAGTTGACAATAGAAATTTAAAAAAAAAAATTGCAAAAATAAGATTGCAATTTAAAAAGTTCAGATTCGATAACAAGTTGCCAAGAAAATAAGAAAAAACAAGAATTAGAATGAAATAATATATAAGTAAAAATTATCTTTGTTTGTTATTATAGAGTTTTTTGCAATTGACCTTACAGCTAATATTTTAATTCTGCTAAATCCTGTTCTGTTTCTTGTGGAAATTTTTTGCAATAGAGACTAAAAGAGAAAACTCTTGAAAATAATTTGATTGAGAAAAATTCTGTTTTCTGTTAAATAAAGCAAAAAAACTGATACTGATTGTTTTAATTGCAAAAAGTTAATTTAAAATCATAAAACTTAAAAACCATGTCAAAATATTACAGTTTTTAAATTTTTTCATCTCTTTGACCACATGTTATCGGATTTAAATATTTTTTAAAAGCATTCTTATTCTTTTAACAAGCAAACTTTTCATGAAGAATGACTTTTTGTTGTGAAGCTTATAATGAAAATCAAATCCATCTGCAAACTCACTGCAGAAATAAAAACAACAGAATTTTCTTTCAATTCATATTTTTTTCTTAGGTTTTAATACAAATCTTCTCTCAGTTAGCTTAATTTGAAAATAAAACAAGAATAACAAGTCTAGAATTCTAAACAGAACAAAACTAACCCGGCGCATCAACTAATTTGGAAAATTTAGTATTATTTTAAATGTTTCTAAAATATTAATCTTGAAGGAGAAGTCAATCTCAAAAGAACCAAAAATTAAAATTAGTTCTTGTTGAAAAAATGTTACAATATGTTGAGATATAACAACAATGTTCTTTAAGCATTCACTACATTTAGAAATTTTCCGATTAGTTCTTGATCCAATTTTCCTTTAATCACAAACAAGAAATTTAAGCAAATGTGATTTAGGCAACAATATATGAACAATATAATGAGAGTCTAAACCCAAAACACACCTTCATGAATATTTCATAGCGTTTAGAGTTGCAAGAAATTTCATATGCAAATACAATAAACAGTTAGTTTTCAATTTAAAAGAAAAAAAAACACAAAAAATTGCATATTTACAAAGTAAACACTTTAGTATCAATTTCAAACATATTTCCTAAATCATCTTTCGTTGAGAGTAAAAGTCACGTTCAAATATTTACATTTCTAACTCAATTGAAAGACAAAAATTGGTTTAGATGAGCGAAACTTCAAAGAACAATTCTAGAATCTTTCCACAATTATTCTTGTAATTTATTACCATTTATCATGATTTTCTTATGTCTCTCAGAAAATGCATTGATGTAATGACCTACAAAAAGCCGTGCTTTTATTATTTCAAAGTATTCCACTAAGAACGTTATTTATGTACGAAATAAGTCACAGACAGAGCGGTCTTTTCCTTGCGAAATAGAAAAATATGCAATAAATCAGTTCATAAAACATTCTCAATTTCAAGTGAATGGTTGTGATCAAATTCAACACGACTTATTTTGGATTGAATAAAATTGAAACATGAAATAAATTTAAAAATATTTTCAGTGGAATTTTTTTAAGGGTGCAAAGCTGTGCTATTTCACTTACACAATGCGCGCTACAAACGACATTTACAGGGATGGTCGATATTTCAGACTTCCGATACAATGACATCACAAAAAGTTGAGAGGTTCTCCATAGAAAATTGATATTACTTTATACAAATATAAATAGAATGTGGAGAAATAACTAATTGAGTGTTGCAACTGCAAATGGAGTTTTTATCTATTTCACTTGAATAATGACAAAAATTCGATGAAACTTATAGTCTCATCGAAAGTGAAATAAATTATTGCTCAGTTGAGCAAATAAGGTAGCATTTGCAGTTCCAGAATAAAGAAAGACGTTTAATAAAACTTTAAGTAACTAGCTCAAAACTTTCGGAAAAAGTTGAGAACAACCACACTTAAATAATTAAAAAACTTTTGGTATTAAATAAATATACTTAACAGTTGAAAGAAATTTTTGTCACTTATTTAAATTACTAATAAATTAGAAATGCAATTTCAATCCACTTTACTTATTCAGTTTCAAGTATATAAAACTTCATTCTTGAGTAAATATAGACTGAAGCGTTCTAAAAATAGATAAGAATGTAACTTTTTTTTATTAAAAGTAGTAGTAATATTCAATATTGAAAGATATTAAATTCAAGCTTTATTAAGTGTTGCTCCCTGACTTAACAGTTTGGTTGAAAAACAATATTAAAGTGAAGTCATTCTAATTCATTCCAATTTTTCCGTAAACGATGCAAATATTTTTTAATGAGAATAAGGAAATTATTCAATTTTTTCTTTAATGAGAGATAATGTAAAATTATGTATCGATTGTCAATTATGGAGTAATGAGATTGGATTAAACGTCGTCTTCTATTATACTTTAAGAGCAATTACAAGAATTTTCATACTTGTGTAACGCTACATTGAACGTGTGCTTGTGGTACTGCAAGATGATGTAATTCAACACTGGTAGAGATATTTGCTCTTGGAGTGGTTGTGTCTGATTTCTATACACTCCAGACATGCATCGCTTCGTAGACAAGTCACACATCCCATGAATCATGACACTTTGATAAGACTTAAATCCAAAAACTGATCAGCAAATTTCTGTAAATAGTGTTCAGCTAGAAGTATGTAAGGTACAACACCCAAAATCAGACACCTTAACGAATTCACGTTACATTTTATTCAATGTAATTGATAATAATTCACAGATGTTTATGAGTTTTGATTTGCACCCAATTCGGACACTATATTCAATTTTCTATTCTGTAATTGCCTAATCAGTAAATTTTCAATTAAGGAATTGTTATTTCAAAAAAGACAACTAACCATTACCCTAGATATTGTGAAATTCTTATTTTTTCTTAATAGCAATAACAGAAGAATGTCTGCATTTGGATATTTTACCTTAGTCAAATCTAAATTGTTTCATGTTATCGATTTTTCGTAGAATACTTTTTGTCTAATCTTGATATCTTCCTCCATTTTTTGTTGAAGCATCAGAAATTAACTTAGATTATTTCCAACAGTTAAAATTTTATTTTCAAATTAAGTTTTTAAATAAACTTTTGCAACACTATTCCACTTCCGCTTTCTATGCTGTTTTATTTTTAGATTATCTGTTTTCGAGTCTGTGAAAAGCGAAGCCGTTGAGTATCTGAAACAATGTTCTGTGTATTCTCTAGGGTTTGGTAATCCAAGATATTCGCCGATTCTCAACGGTAATTTTATATAAAAAAACTAAGGTCTGTAGGTTCATTTGTACACATTTTATTGCAGTATCTAATAAAAATCTGATTTTATTTTTGTATAGGATGTCCCATTGGCGGAACAAAGTCTATTTTAAGTCTTGAAAAATATTTTGAACATAAGACGTAAGTCAGAAATGAAAATCTTCTGCATTAAACGCAGAGTCTCTTTTAGTTGGGACATCAGAAGTATATAAAGAACTAATAAATATTATGTTTTGAATTTTTCTTCAATTGCATTTTAGAACGAGATCTATTCATCTAAATTATCACTTCAGGTTATACCGAAAACTAAAATTGTTATTTTAAACGGAAACATAATTTTTTTTTGCATTTCCAGTTTTGTCTTTTGAAAATATTACTTTCTGTTTTTGATTGATTTCTTAATAACTTGCATTTTTTGTTTTAAATGTTTATGTATAAGAGATTAAAATGAATTTTTTTTTTATAATCAAAAAGTTTTCAAGCAGCAATTTTGAGTCATGAATAAAATTGAACTGATAGAATAATTATTTTTGTTTTAGTTTATGAATTGAAAAACATTCAGTTGCTTCCTGTGCAGTGTTTTTGAAGCTAGCTCAAAAATTCTTATACAGAAGAATAGAGAAATTAGGAATCAAAGAAAACAAATTTCATTAAAGACAGTTGATAAAGAAGAAAAATATGGCACACAAATCTAACTGGATAAGATGAATTCAAATCATTTAGAATTTCTTAAAATATTATGTGTTTTTTTCTAATAATCCATAAAATTTCAACATTCCAAATTGAATACTTCAAAAACTTTCTGAAACACTTTGAACTTTATTTAGAATTTGAGTTTAATGGTTAAAAATTGATTTATAAAAAAAATTTGATGATGTCATTTGAAAGTTTTGAAATTTTTCACAAAATAAAATTTAACTTTTAAAATATCTCATTTGTTTTCAGTTTTAGATTAGGCAACACTCTAATAACCACTCTGCAAAGAATTTCATTTTAATTTCCAATAGTTACTTAGAAAAAAGCAGTTAAGTGAGACCCCACATGAGATTATTTGTATTTCCAAAATTGAATATTGAATTGAATAACTTTTGAGAAATCAGTCAAAAGCATAAACTAAAATTTTCAAAAGACATAAAGAAAATAAAGTGAAATCTAGACTACTGGAAAATTCAAGATTTGAAGCAAAATTTGAACACTAACAAATAATTGAAAATAAAAGAGTAATTCACTTATTTTTACAAGACGAAACAATCACTCTCTTGTATTAATCAGCAATTTTCATGAGTGATACTTCCGCTAAGAATTACCACTTTAATTTTTTTTAACTTTTCTAAACACAAACAAATTAGAAAAATAACAATCAAATTTATAGTTATCATCAAATTTGCTTGTATCCAAAAGCAAACAAAGAATTTTTGTATTTAATATTTGGTGGATGCGCCGGGCAAATAATTTTTCTGATCGATATTCGACATCGGTTAAACGGAGAAGATTTTGCAAAATTTAATGTTTAAAAAAAACTCATTTCAAATTTATCTTTTTCAGTTTTGAGATTTGAAAAAAAAAACTGAAATTTGCCGATTTTTATTTTATTCAATAACGCTTTATGCTACTTTTAAACTTTTACATTGTTAGGACACTTTTTCAAAACACATTTTTTGGTGTTAGTAGGAACCCCCGATTCTCATTTGTTTTTGAGTTATTAGTGTTATTAATATTAAATTTTTGATTACTTACTTTATTTCTAACAAAAATTAAATTTAACATTGATTAAAATCAGTAAGCCATGAAATGTTGGCGTCTTTTTCAAGCAGATAATAAGCTATGTTACTCTTGACATATAAAAGATGCTTTGATTAGAGATGCGAGACTATGTGTACAAGTTATTACCATTATTTGTGTACCATTATTACGACTGATTAATTCAATTCCTTAAAGTGATTAATTATTAATAATTCATGCACACAGTTCCAAATCTCCCACCATTTGCTTAAGATTGACGCAAAAATTTCGAAGCCTACTGGTCTTATATCAGTGTTAAATTCATTTTCTGTTGATATCTCTTGAAGAAATAAAGATTTAAGTATTATGTCATTATTTTTGAAAAGCTTTTTCCAAGGACATTTAAATAATGAAAAATCCAATATGGTTATTTCCAAAATTGAATATTGAATTGAATAACTTTTGAGAAATCAGTCAAAAGCATAAACTAAAATTTCCAAAAGACATAAAGAAAATAAAGTGTTTGAAATAATTTAATTGTTTTGAAAAATGAGTTAAAAATCAATTGATTGTGAACATTATCATTGTTCAACACAGAAAAATAAATAATTAACAGTCACAAGAAACAGAAGAAAATATAGTAAAACCCAACCGAAAATCCACTGCTTTAGTACAGCCATTTACAAGCAAAAATGTTTTGTGACCAACAGTCAAAAGAACATGAGTATACAATATTTCAAAGGCTAGCAACTATTTTTTTTTTTAATTCATATAAGCTTCATTCACAAATATTCCCGATTTTCCAAATAAAAAAAATAGTATGTTCTGCTTTCATGACTATTCACTCGGCAAAATTCATCGATATTTTCAATCTTTGAACACAAAAAAATACAGTTTGTAGCAAAACGCTTCTAATTTGAGTTGTTTTTTGTCTGAAATCGAGCTCCCTGCAAATAAAACAAAAATACAGCAGTTAATTTGACCCATCCGCGTTAAAATTTACTCTAAATGCATCAAGTCGTTTTTCAGGTAAAACCGGAAAACTTTGAAGTAAGTCTTTGAAAAGCAATTAACTTTAAGCTTTTGTTTTTCTTCGTTGTCAATTATCATACATTAGCATAGTGTCCTTTTGAAACATATTTCACTTTTGACAGCATCTTCTTCAAATCCGTAGAAATAATTACAGTAATTTTGTTTACTAAATCCTTCGTCTTTTTCCTAATCAACTTACAAATTTTATTGATTCTATATTTTGCATGTATGAAAGCCACAAAGGACAATTGTGTGTTCAAATGCCGAAGTTATCATCGACTAGCAGGCATGTTCCCTTGGGATCAGCTATTTAATAGACTTTTATTGGAGGTGGCAGTGTGGAAAATTCGCTTTTGGAAAATGTACACATTTGTGCACTTTTGTTACAAAATTGTAGGATAAAAAACGACCGTCTAAAAAGCCAATTGTGGCTTGTTTATTTCAATTTAAATGACGTTTAAATAGCACTGAAACTAAATTAAACGTCAAAATGGAAAGAAATAATTTAAAAATATGTCAAGGATTAGTGTTAGTTCGGATGAAAAATCAAAGTTTTAAGATTGTTAAAGTCTTAGTTTTTGCTAAATATGGGCATAGAAAAAATCAAGTAAAATGGTAAATTTTTAAACAGTAATTTTTATATTCTTAATTTTAATTCAACAGTAAACTGAAAGAGTTTTGTGTGTCAAAAATACCAATTTTAAAAAGAAACTCAAAACTGAAAGCGCAAAGTTGTGAAATTGTAAGAAAAATCTGCGAAAAAGGTGATTTTCTTCTACCTCAAGAAGTAACAGTGAATATTTTTCATCCTATTGTTATGTCCGTTGAGACTGAATTTATAAAAAAGAAACAATCTAGAGGGTATATACCTTCAGGTCTTCGTCGATTAGAATCAGAACAATCTAAACTCTATTTAGATTATTTTTCTTACAAATATAAAAAAAATCCCAATCGTACATCTTTCAAAAATGACGTTCTTCTAGACGAAGTTCCTTCAGAAATTTTTGAAAAAATTGAACAATCTGAAAGAGAAAAAATCTCTGAAGATATTGAAACTGTCAAAATTATAACAGACGAAATAAATCTGTCAAGTGGAGACGATATGATTTCAGCGTCTTCAGAAGATTCGGAAGCTTTAAAGAAATTAAAAAAACTTGGAGATACAATTTTTATTGTTGAAACAAAAAGTTTTAGAAAAATCCAACAAATTGATGATTTTTGTGTCCATACTAAAGATCCAGATTCAAAATTTGATAAATTTTCGTCAAGCGATGATGTGGATGAAAAGAAAAGTTGTTTCAATTTTGTTAAAAATGATTTTTGTGTCCATACTTTTGAGCCTGGTGGAAGTGAAAGTTATTCTACAGAAACTTAAATTTTTAATAAAAATTTTTCTGACGATTGTAACATTAATGCCGCTGTTTGTGATTGTATCCAGCAAGGGTTTAGTTGTTTCTCCTCAGAATACTCAAAGGAACACTGCACATTATTTAGGGCAATAAGACAAATGAACACTATAACTGTCAAGCTCTCTGCCCACTATAGCTTTAAGCTGAAAGCTATTAGAGTCGTTGATGAAGATTTCACAGAACATATGACTCTATTAAAACTCATTCAATTATAAACAATTCAACTAAAGTTTGATTTTTAAGAAAAAAAATTTACTTAACTTTCGATCCCTTAGGAATTAAATGTTAAACAAATATTCGAAGTCTAGACTTTGAGATAATGAAATTAGTCGATGAATTAAGTGACAGGTTTTTGGAAGGCTTGGAATGTAATCAAAGAAGATAATAAGTAAGTTGAAAGGTTAAAAAATACAAGTTTCACGTTACAAGTCACATGTGTTTTGACCTCTTACACAAATAGTGTGGGATGATAGTGGTAGAGAAAAAAAACTTATTATGTTCTAATTATGAAATTGCTTCGATCAGAGGAAACTTGAGTCTGATAATGAACTGGCTTAAATGGAAACATGAGTTTTATAACATTAATTAAAGCAATTATAACTAAAATTCGAAATGTAGAGATGTAGGTCCACAGCTCGATTGATGTAAATTTATAAAACGAAATTTTTATCCAGATAAATTGACGAAAAAATCAATAAAAAATTAACGAAATCAACAGTGCAACAGTTATTACTTCAATGTCTTGAAGAAACAGGAAAATGTTGATACGGAACTAATTTGAAAATTTTAGCAGCTATAAAACTAAATTAAAATTTTTATTAACTTAACAGATGTTGTTTTAACTTGGATCGCAGCTTGATATTTTTGTTGACAGTTCAAGATTTATTTAAAAAATTAAGAGTTTAAGCAATCCTTAATTTGCTATAGTTACAGTTAACACAAATCTTGGAATAGATTTAAAACTCAAAGAGCACAGTTTACGAATGCATCTCTACCTAATTTCGAGAATGAGGAAAGCGTAGCGTAACATAATAAATAGTCAAAACCATACAATGTCACTAACATTCAAAATTTCTAATTTACTATATAAAGATTCTGTTGAAAATAAACGTATAAAATTAATTCTACGCTCAGAAATAGTGTTTTTATTATCAGTAGTTTGCACAGTTTGATTTTTTTTATTACTGTAGAAGTCTTAGAACGTACATTAAATAATACATCGAAGCTCTGTGTACAAAATATTATATTTTTGTTAATGAAGTTTCTCGAACATATAATCTAGAGTACTGGAAAATTCAAGATTTGAAGCAAAATTTGAACACTAACAAATAATTGAAAATAAAAGAGTAATTCACTTATTTTTACAAGACGAAACAATCACTTTCTTGTATTAATCAGCAATTTTCATGAGTGATACTTCCGCTAAGATTGACCACTTTAATTTTTTTTCACTTTTCTAAACACAAACAAATTAGAAAAATAACAATCAAATTTATAGTTATCATCAAATTTGCTTGTATCCAAAAGCAAACAAAGAATTTTTATATTTAATATTTGGTGGATGCGCCGGACAAATAATTTTTCTGATCGATATTCGACATCAGTTAAGCGGAGAAGATTTCCCAAAATTTAATGTTTAAAACAAAACTCATTTCAAATTTATCTTTTTCAGTTTTGAGATTTAAAAAAAAAACTGAAACTTGCCGATTTTTATTTTATTCGATAACGCTTTATGCTACTTTTAAACTTTTACATTGTTAGGACACTTTTTCAAAACACATTTTTCGGTGTTAGTAGGAACTCTCGATTCTCATTTGTTTTTGAGTTATTAGTATTATTAATATTAAATTTTTGATTACTTACTTTATTTCTAACAAAAATTAAATTTAACATTGATTAAAATCAGTAAGCCATGAAATGTTGGCGTCTTTTTCAAGCAGATAATAAGCTATGTTACTCTTGACATATAAAAGATGCTTTGGTTAGAGTGAGACTATGTGTACAAGTTATTACCATTATTTGTGTACCATTATTACGACTGATTAATTCAATTCCTTAAAGTGATTAATTATTAATAATTCATGCACACAGTTCCAAATCTCCCACCATTTGCTTAAGATTGACGCAAAAATTTCGAAGCCTACTGGTCTTATATCAGTGTTAAATTCATTTTCTGTTGATATCTCTTGAAGAAATAAAGATTTAAGTAACATGTCATCATTTTTGAAAAGCTTTTTCCAAGGACATTTAAATAATGAAAAATCCAATATGGTTTCCATAAGAAAAAAAAGATAGAGCTACTAATCCAGAAACAAATAAAAATCGAGGTTTCTTGTTGGAACTAATAAACTTGTCTTAAAAAAGTGTCTTTAACAATGTAAAAGTTTGAAAGAGATCGGAGGAAGCATTATCGAGTAATTGAGAAAAATTAAAACCGGTAAATTTTAGTTTTTTCAAAATATCTCAAAACTGAGAAGAATGAGAATAGATAGATAAATAGATTTATTCATGTTAAAAAAAATACATTTTTTCATACGTCAAATAAAGAAATATCATGTGTTCATTTAAAAAAAACTCGCAGTAAGCCATGACATTTTTACGTATATGCTTTGCTTTGTGTGCTGAGCATCAAGGAAGACATTTTTAACAATTGTGTTTTTAGTTTCAAAACCTTCTAGAGTTTTTTTTTTAATGAACACACAATATAATTGCAATAAAAACTAAATGAAATTCTTAATTATCGTAACAAAACTTCATTTTTTCGCAATTTATAAAAATTTTGTTTCCATGAATAATTTAAAAATATTTAATTTTCCAAAAAACTGTAAACCGAAAGAAAAATGAATGCAAAAGAAATAGCTATTACCTAATTTCCAATTACCCCTAGTATTATAGAAAAAGGTTGAAACCTTATTTTTTTATGAATAAACTTGAGGTACACTTTTGATTTTGTAAACCAAAATTTATGCCATACTTTGATGTAGTACAGAGGATGAAAAATATATCTATTCTAGCCGTTCTTGCATTCATAAACGTTATGAAAGAGGATCCTTTTTCCTGGTTCTTTGTGAAATTCTTTTTTTAGCCAAAATGTAGAAATTATATTTTTTCATCAAGCTTTGGACTTGTGAGTTTTTTTTTTGTATTAGATATTTCAGATTATCTCCAATATTTATTAAATTCACTTCCCATAAAGTCAGAATTTCCAGAACTCTTAATATTCATTCCTCCATTAATCAGTAAGACCATTTTTCTACTCTTTTTTCATAATAACAGATCTTAATGGAAATATGTACTCAAAATGAAATTTATATAAAAAAATTATAAAATTGATACTGACTTTGAAAATGCATTTTATAGTACTTTAATGCACTATTGCACTTCGTAGACTTAAATTTACCCACTAACATCTATTTTATATAACAAAATATAAAAAAAATTGTCGACTTTTCTAACAAAGTGTCAGCCCCAAATATCAGATAAGACATTAAATTAGGTGATTGATATTTTTTTGTTCAATCCTTATGACACAAGAATCAGTCAAATGAAAAACTTTTACGGCCATAATGACTCGTAGCGGAATTTGATATAGTTGGCCATGGGTTACATTAAAAAAAAGTTATATCCTCGAACTCGTCATTTAAATTTTCTTCACAACCATAAAAGGCTTTAGTGGATAAGTAAATCTTTATGGTTTTTAAAAGAGTATCATGTGGTAAGGATTATATTTTAGAAGGAAGCTTATTGAAAAGTTTTACAGCATTCCTGGATTTATCTAACCTCAGAAAGTTTACACAGATGTCGTTAGTTCTTGTATTGTAGTCATGGAAAGAAAACAATGGTTAATATAAGTCCAAGTTATTTATTAAATATTTAAGGCAACTGAAAATATAAAAATACCTAAGGACACATAAAGATGTCTAAAGTCGTCCTGGTAACGAAGATTAACTATTACTCTAACTGCACGACGTTGAAGTTTAAGGCGAGCGTTTAGATATACAGGGTGTCCCACCACAGCGTAATTCTTCCATAGCGTAATAAACGTTAGGAATATGAAAATTTGTTTTGAACAAAAGTTGTTTGAATCTTTCTTAGGGTTGTTTTAAAAATATTTTTAAAAGTGACGCACTTTTGATTATACCGGAAATTGACACTAACTTCGTTATTTTGAATGCAACACCCTATATATTTTTAGATTTTTGGATTCCTCGTTTAATTTAAGCATCACTTTATGTACCATATGTAACCATTTAAGTGAACCATTTCCAAGAAAATTAAGATTTAAAGAAAAAATATGGATGTGCAGAGATCGCCAATATTCTAAATATCTCGAACACAAAAAAATTTACAGAGGTGCAATATCACACCTTTATTTTAAACATATTAGTCTATCTCTTAGACCTGAACATCTTGTCAATTTTGGAAAACTCTCTTTTTATGGGTGTCTTGAACCTGAAGAACTTCTAACCCAGATAACTGAATTTTCTTAAATGGAACGCTATATTTTTTGTAGTACCATCTCATAGTACTTAAAATTACGTTTTGATTGATGTAAGGTTGTACCTACTTACTGACAACAGTTTTAAAAAAAAAAGTTTTTTGAAATTTGGAAAAAAACTACATGATCACATTAGCCTTGGTGACTACTAACTATTATTTATCAAGATTGTACCAAAAGAAGAGTACAATTGAAGCTTAAATTCTATCACGTCAAAACTATGCACAATAAATGGAGAAATCTAGAGATTCCAGTTTTTCCATCTCTGGGAATTACTTCTAACCAGTGACTTTCGCTATGATTGCACAGTGTGAATGATAATGTTATGCAAAAATCTGTTTATTGATAATTTTGGAATATTGAATATTTTGCTGATATTCAATTGACAAGATTTGTGTTTTTTAAACTGGATCTACCTCAAAACAGTATTTTCTTCTATTATGACAAATCCATTTCAGCCTTTATTCAAAAATGATGAATAGATAGCTGATTTTGATATTGTACTTTTTACAGAAATCTTTCATGGAAAGTTTTCATTTGAGAAAAATTTCGCATAATTTCATAATGTCAGAAAGAAATTTTGTTCAAATTTTCAAAAAACATTTATCATATTTACTAATTATTTTTTACTTGAAGTCTAGTGCTTTTTTTAAACATGTTTGTATCAATAATAACAATCAAGGCTAACTTGACGATGTAGATTTTTGCAAAATTCAAAAAAATGCTTTTTTTCTAAAAATTGTTGGCAGTAAATGGGTACAACCTGACATCAATCGAAAGATGATTTTAAGTTCTATTTGGTTGTACATTAAAAAGTATAGCGTTCCATAAAAAAAAATTGAGTTATTCAGGTTTGAACTTCCTTATGTTTAAGGCTCCCATCAAAAGAGAGTTTATCAAATTTGATAAGATGATCAGGCTGAAGAGTTAGACGTTATGTCTTAAATAAAGGTGTAAAACCGCTCCTCTGTAAATACGATTGTATTCCAGATATTTAGAATAATGGTGATTTTTGCACAGCCATACTTTTTCTTTAAGTCTTGATTTACTTGAACATGGTTCACTCAAAGTGTCACATATGGCACACAAAGTGATGCTTAAATTACACAAGGAATCCAAAAATGTAAATATGTATAAGGTGTTGTATTTAAAATAATGAAGTTAGTGTCAATTTCCGGTATAACCGGATGTGCGCTATCTAAAAAAAAATATTTTAAAACAACTCCAGGAAAGATTCAAACAACTTTTGTACAAAACAAATTTTCATATTTCCAACTGTAATTACGCTATGGAAGAATTACGCTGTGGTGGGACAGCCTGTATGCATGTCATATAGAGAACATGCCGCCGATTTAGTCAAAGTTTTGTACGAACGGAAGCAAATATTTTCATGAAATAAAAAATAATCGAAAGTAGATACTTTTCTTAAGGGTGTGAGTGTATTTTGAAATTGGATGTAAATTCTGCTTTGCTGATATATATGATCGAAACTTATAAAAACGATGAGTAAATAATTAGAGCAGTTTTGATCAATTTCCAATCTAAGTTTAAGAAAAATGGAAGACGCAATCAAGCCAATGTTTTGTATACATAATTATCATATTAAGGACAAAGGTCTAAGCTATTTTTTGTTGAATTATATATAATAGCTTTGTTGATACACATAAATAAAACGTAAAAAAGTGCATTTTTCCAGCACTCAATTACACTCAATTTTCTTGAGATCTACTTATTGATTCCTAACCAAAAATAGCTTAAACCCTAGTCCTTGATATAGCAATTATGTTTACAAAAAATTGGCTTCATTGAATCATTCGTTTTTCTTAAACTTAGATTAGATAATGAGTAGAACTGTTCTAATAATTTTTAGTCGTTTTTGTAAGTTTCATTCGTTTTTATCACCAAAGCCAAATTCATATTTGAGTTCAAAATACCCTCATACCCTGAAAAAAAGTTTCTACTTTCAAGTATTTTTTATTTCATAAAAATATTAGCTTCCGATCGTTCAAAACTTTGACTAAATCGACGGCATGTAGAGATATATCTAAACGCCTGCCTTAAATAATTTTTGTAAAGATGTAGTATGACCCCATGCCAATATACCGTAAACTAAATATGAATTGATCATTGCAACATAAACATTTTTTATTGAACTTAAAGCTGTTGGGTTAGATTTCGTAATAAAAAAGTGTTAAAAGATAACTTTTTATCAATGAAATTACAATGTTTATTCCAAAATAGTTTTGCATCTGTAATTAAACCCAAAAATTTTGTGATATTTTGAAACTTGGTGTAAAAAATCGTGAAGAAAATAACATACTAATAGTATTTTGCTCATTCAAGCAAAGTCTAATTTTGAAATGAGATTTATTTCAAGCATTGAAGTCTATAAAAGATTCTTCATTTAACCGTTGCTCTATCTCTTTTGATAAGTGAGATACTAATGGTGAGCATCGAAATATGGACACACTAGATAATGCATTTAAAAAAATATAATACATTGTTGTTTGATTTTTCAATTATAAAATTAATTAGTATAAGATAGTTTGATAATTTCATTTTTAAAGACATCAATTTTATTGAAGCAATAGAAGTAATATGAAAAAAAAAGTTTCTTCCAAATTTCTAAACTTATTCAATTTTCAACAAACTTTTCGTGATTTCTGCTTTCCGAAAAATTGTCATTATTTAAAAAATTTAAACAAATTATTATTTAATTTTTTTTTCTTTTCCTAATCTACAAAAAATGAAACACACAATTGCATCAACCAATAGAAAACTTTTCTAAAACCGCATTTTATGTGTTATAACCAAGCAAAATTTTTTACTGAACTAAAAAAAACACATAAATTGCAATAATACCCAAACTGTATTTCCCATAAATCTAAAATCTTTTTTACACATCTGCCATGCTTCAAACATTATTCTCTTAAAAAAATCAAAAGCCTTGTAGAAATCTAATAAATCCCAAACTAGACATAAATCTTGTCAGATTTTTGTTATATTATATTATTTGCACCCTTCGAAAACTTCATTTCACATCATCAAACATTATTAATCTAACCAACAATCCTAAGAGCTTTGCTCACAACATGACATTTCGATAATTAATTGAGCCGATAGGAGAAGACCTCAAGTGACTTAACTTAATTATATTATTCTGATGACTATGACATAGGACTGAATTGCTCAATTTATATTTTGTATCTACTTCTTGTTATAAACAGACTCTCTCTTGTTGCATAAATCCAATCGGAAAAAGCGCGCATGAAGCTCGTTGAAAAAAAAATCTAAAAGCTTTAAATCTCGAGCTTTGAAAAAACATATATTAGAATATTGAGGTTAAAAATTAAAGCCGTTTCAATATATGACGCATTTAATATTTTTTCAGTGTGATAAAACTTAGAAGCTAGTCAGGATTCAATTTAATCGAGAACTGCTTCATAGTGATTATTAAATGTTTACTTGAAGACAACAAAGCAAACCATCGAATTTAATAGTGAATACACATTTCAATCGAAAATAAGAGAAATGCCAGATTTCAAGCACAAAGTAAATACTGAATGAAAAATTATTTATTTTGTTGTTTTAATTGAGCGACTAACTTGAATAATCTTCACACTTTGTGGAATTTTTATTGAAAAAAAAAAATTTCATTTGAAAGCTGAATCTAATAAAATCAAATGATGAAAATTTCGTTTCGACTAAATTTAATTAATGACAAAAAAGATTATAATTAAAAAGGAAAAATAATAGATTTAAAAGAGATTAAATGTTGCTAGTAATGTTAATCACAAATAAAAGACGGAAATTTGATCAAGTTGTAAGTGATCTTTGCCATATGAATCATGCTTACTTTAATTATTTTTTCCAATTTTTTTCTTCATATGGAAAATGAGATTAAAATTGTATTTTGACTAAAGTAAATATCCTTTTGATCAACTTTTCCATTATTTATGTTCAAAAGCAAAATGACGCTTTATATTCAATCAAAAGTTTCGGTTAGCGTACAAAATTGGATTTATGTGCGAATAATTCGGTTTATGGAGCGATTTTCATACGAAATGCTCTGAAAAAGGATCACTTTTTTCACACAAAATAGAATCTACAATTTAAAAAATGAAATATTCTAAATATTATTATATTTTATTTTGTGTGGATTTTACGTTTGGCCATTAACTATACTTCAAAAAATCCTATCTTTCCAAATCCGCCTCTTTTCCGTCATATTTCTTACTCTACCAGATGTGATCTGAAATTCAAATATTTACGAACACGACAAGAACAAGAGTTGAGTCTGTGAAAACATCTTTTCATCACATCATTCTTTTAGAAACGTGATCAAATATACCTTTTCTTCTTCTAAGTTTCACCTTTGTTAAAACTCATTTAATGAGTTAGAATGTTCACAACTTACTAAAAAATTACTACATTTGATGTTACATGACTTGACTTTAATTAAGTCACTTTATATTTGATATCTATTTTGGAATAATTAGATGAGACGTTTCTGTTTCCATTTACCTGTTGATCGTTCTAATTAAAGTGGCTAAATTAGAGGAAATATAAGCCCAACTATTGGTTTAATCAACAGATTATTAACAGAAATAGTGATAGACGGAATTACTGGAGTTTCAGATAATGGTCACTTCCAAAATTAACAACGTATTCACTATAGTCACAGAGTAAATATTGAATAAACAAAGTGGGCAACAATAATTTAATCAAATTCAAAAGAATATATCATTTATAGCGAAAATAGAATCATTATGTTTGAAAGGTCATAGTAGGCTATGAACAGTTGACATTTGGTAGTCATTACAGAAAATCTCAATGCGACTTTCGTTTCTCCGGAATATTTATTATTGTTATTTTGTGAATAAATATTTAAAAATTTTCGATTTAATATCAATGAAACACCCTGTACAGGATGGTGTATTTTTAATGTTCGCCTAGGAAAATCTCCAAAACTAAAAGGTTTTGAAGAAAGCGAATAGCACATTTTTAAAGTCGTTTTTTGAGAAAATAATTCTGGTGAATACTGTGAGCTGATATCGTCTTTTGTTTTACAGTTATAAGCAAAAATTAACAATCTGTCAATATTTTAAAAAATTCATAACTACGTCAATATTGAAGGTAAACAAATGAAATAAGAACTGAATTATGCAGTTACTTTCGTAGAATCTAGTAATATCAATACATATTTTTTTGGATCATTAGTTTGGTTGCGAAAACACAAAGATCTTTTTTTTAAATAGAAACCATAGTTGGCTGAGACATTTTTGAAAACCTAATTTTTTTCTAATTTTGAAAATATATGATATGGTATATTATATATCCACGAATTTTCTAGAAAAGAATTTTTTTTTCTTATATGTTATTTATTAATAGTTGGCCATGTGAAAAATTGGTTTCTACAGAAAGTGAGTGTTCAAGCGTAAAAGATCTATTAGATTCTATATTCTTTTGATATTTTAAAATATTCGATCATACTAATTATAAGACAAAAACTTTGTATGCACATAAAAAGCTTCTAAAAAGAAATAGACATTCAAGATAACTTATGGTTGTTGATTGACTATAAAAAACAAAAGATTATGTGCCGATGTCTACTTTGCATACTGTTATAAATGAATAAAATAAAAAAAAATAGTGATTTTAGTATAATATTGAAAGATATAATTCAAAAATTTGCATTTTTGGAAGAATTCCACTGAATTCCACAGGAAAACGTGAAACAAACTAACAAGCTCTATCTATGGTAAAGATTTCTTTTACCATAAGCCTATATTTACTCTAATACTGCATTTACAACAAACATTTTTATGTAAAAACACTATTAATCGAAAAGTATTATCCACTCTAGTTGATATATTTCTAAATAATCAGTTTCTAAGTAAATCAATTGTTTTCATGGCCAACTGCATATTAACAACAAAAAATTAAAATGATATATTTTTCGAACAATTATGAAAAATCGTGATATACAACTTATATATTTTCAAGATCAGAAAAAATTAGCTTTTCAAAAGTGTCAAAGCCAAATATGGTTTCTATTTAAAAAAAATGCAACTTTGCGTTATTCCAGCTAAACTAATGACTGAAAAAAATATTTGTTGGTACTACGGTTTAATCATATTTTTGTTTCAATCACTTACTTCTAATATTAACCTAGATATGAAATTATATAAATTATAACTAAGAAACAAAAGACGATATCAATTTGCCAAAATTATTTTCTCACAAAACAACCTCAAAAATGTACCATTTGTTTTTTTACAAACCTTCTAGTTTTGGAGATCTCCCTATGCGGACATCGAAAATGCACCACCCTGTATATATATATTTATTTAAATCTCCAAAAACATTATTTAATTTGAACTCTTAAAAACCACTTAATTATTTGTACGAAAGTTAAAGTCGGCTGTGGATAAATGACATCTGATGACATTTCTTAATTACAACTTACTTCAAATTTGATCTGCATTTGATACCAACATTTTTCTAAAATGACATAATTTCTAAATATCAACCAAGCCATGGCTAAATGACATTCAACTAAAATATAAAATAGCAACACTTGAAATATATTATCATATTTGGCAACATTTTATGAGAACTTATAATTTACTAATAAATGTAAATATTTATCCCAATAGACTGTGGAAAATTGACATTTCCGTACTACTATATATGGTAAAAAAATAAACTGCCCAATAAAAATTGGGATAAATGTTTGCTAAGTTGGTACTTCATTTCTTTAAGTTGGTGCTTCCTTATATTCTAGGGAGAAATATTAACACCACATCATTTTAAAAAATTTGAGGTTAAGTTGATAAAGCAAATGTAGAAGAAAACTGTCAGACAGAAACGTCAAAAAAAGTTAAACTAGTTAAAAAAATTACGCCAACTTATATTAATAAAACACTAAGCAAATTTAATTGTTCATTCAACCTAACAACGATAAATTCCCTAAATTTCAAATTTTTAGTGGGCAGTTTATTTTCTTTCCATATATATCGAGATAAGGCACGTGCATTAATGATATTAAAGTTCTTATTTATTAATATTTCAATTAAAAATGTGTTTTAAACTCATAAAAAAAATAATTTTATGTATATTTTACTATGTGAATAGGTAAATAAATGGTAAAAGTAGGCATTGACAAGTTGACATTTGATGAAAGATATCTACTTAAAACCTGCGCATTTTTTCCAAACACGTTCTAATTCACTCCAATTTCATTCATTATTAAAAAATCGTGTTTTTGTTTGTCAGTGTGCCAAAACGTCAATCATTGAGTGACGTTAAATAATCATAAATTATCTCCTCGACCAGTAATTATATAAGCAATCTCGGATAGCTATATACGTTTCGTCAGCTGTTTAAGCGCATATTCCTGCTACTGAATCCTACTGAAAATCCTGCAACAAACGTCAGTTTATGCGCGTCTTCAGTCCCAAACGGTCGGAAGCAATCGCACCAAATTTCAAAAAGGATTCCGTTGTGTATTTTTGATAATAAAATGTGGTTCTAAATTTTGAAAATAATTGAATGAGAGTAACCGGTAAGTTAGGTGTTTAGGAAAAAATTATTAATTGTTAATTGAAAAAAAAGTTTTACAATAAAACATTTTTTAATTAAAAAAGTTTCATAAGATCATTTTGTGTGGACTAAACGTGTAATTTATTTCCTTTGCACTAAAAAGCGACTACAGATGAAAGCTTTCCTCAATTAAACTTAGCCAAACGCAGATTTGATGTAAATAAATAAAATTTATTTTGGATGAGATTTCAAATTTCAACCGCAAAAATAAAATAACTTATATGATTTTGACATTTTTTTTATAGCCTACTTTGCGGTGTATTTTTTATTATGGATATTTATTGAACATAAAAGAAATAAATTAGTTAAGTGTTAAGGAAGTCTCCATATCGTATTTTCTTCGTCTGAAACAATTTTCCACTTCCATGAAACTAAAAATTGCTTTGTGTGATAATTTATATCCTTGCAATCAAAGAAAGCGAGGAAAATTATAATTTTTTTCTACTACCAACTACTGAAAAGCTTTCCAAGATCTAGTAATCAAGACACGGAATCCATCACAGATAGCTATGAAATTACAGATAACATGTGCTATCATCTTTAATTGGATATTCGCAACTTTGTTATTTTAACAAAAAAACAATTTATTTGAAAATGTCAAGGTTGAACAATTAAATCAAAACATTGCAATTTTTTTATTATTTGGTCTAAAATCAATATACCTCTGAGACACAAAGTAAATAAAATCAAGTACCTTGTGAACAAACGTCATCATATCGTCGCCTCCTTGATCAATTTAAAAATTACTAAATTCAGACAGCGATTCGATCAGGAAGTAGTGATTTAACAACGTCTGAACATTACTGATAATAATAACTTTCATCAATACTGACTGATTCAAATTCCAAGAGTTTAATGTATAAATGATGAATTTTTAAGAATTGAATGCATAATTAATGATCGTCGTTGACTTGAAAACAGATTGAACGAGGATTTTTTAAGCTTAAGTCACTTGTCTGAAATTCGATTAAATCGATTGTCACAGTTGCCTATAGATAAATGTCAATCACTCATTGCCTACTTACATGTAAATAACAAAACCAGTTTGATTGTAAGTTTACACTAAAAATTCCAAGTTTAATCGATTGAATCAACTAATTGTGTTAATGACTGATTGTTAATTAAATGTTAGAGTGAATTGTTCTCTTGTTGATGAAACTTTCCACGATTAATATAACTTATCATTCAAAAAATTAAATTGTTTAATTAAATAGTTTCTGCTCTATATTTCCACCCACGCTTGCTGCATTTGAGCTATGATAAAAATCCACAAGAATCCTCTTGAAACGTTTTGCGTATTTACGAATGACATCATCATCGTTTCCATATCATTCAAGACTCTCGATTTTCGATGCTTGGCGTAACAGATTGAAAGCTTTCGCTTAAATTATTATTATTTTTTTTTTTTAGAGAGAAATTGGTTCAGTTTTATTGACTATGATTTCATTTCAAGACTATTTGGGTTTATTTGGATGTAAACAAAATTTTTAGGTTGAACGTTTAGACGTGAAAAAAATAAGTTTAATAAATCATTGGTCGAGCTTTCGATTTATATCGAGAATATTAATGTTTGGAATAAATTAAGAATGTCATATTGAAAATTAATTTTTAAGAAAGTGAGTTTTTTTAAGTAATTTGGTAATGGTGAGGTTTTTGAGTGATTAAAGTGCGAAGATAATCAGTGTTTTATTTTATGAAAATTGGAGAGAAAAAAGTAATTAGTTGAGAGATATTTACGGGTGAAGAATTGTGTTTGTTTTTGGTTTGTTATTAGTTGAAATTTTCGACGTCTCGTTTTGATATTTCGGACTTCAGCTAGAAAATTTACATTTAAATTATATAAACTAGGAGACAAAATTGCAGTCGAATAAGTAAATGTTTATCTAATGTATTAAGAGCATTTTGGTGAGATGTACATGAGAACTGTTTTCAAAAGTATTCTTCAACTTATTTAATTAGAAAAGAAGTAAGAAGTATCCACCAATCGGAAATAATTTTTAACCAAAACAAGTGCATTTCAATAATTCATTTCACTCATAGCTATTTCAATAATTCATCTTTGCAATAGTAAGTTATTTTCTTAAAAACAAAAACTGATTAATTATGAATGATTTTTTCACTATAAAAAATGCTGGAGAAAATGATTATAAATGAAGGTAAGTATTATTTGTTTATAAAATTTTCACTTATCCTATGAAAATTTATTTGTGGTTTATTTATTCAAGAGGATAATATGTTCATTTTTTGCTTATTTTGTGAATTTTGAAAATCATTAATGCACTGAGGCAATCTGGTAGAATATTTATTTATAATAAACCATAAATCTAAAAGCACTATTACTGATATAAGAGGCAGTTTGGAGTCTTCTAAAACCTTGGACATTATTCTTTTTTTACACAGTTCGACCCCAGAAAAAATATCTTCTCCGTCCCTGTTCATGACTGAGAAATATAGTTTTTAGAGAATTGTCGTAAAAGTTGAGACAATTGTGGAGAGCAAAATTAATGTACCAAAAATAAACTCTCTAAAATGCTATCGATTTTTTTATAATTTCTTTGTAAAATCAAAAAAATATTCTTCTACTCGTATTACGACAAAAATAGATAAAAATTTCAAAATTAGAACAATTACCTACATTCATGAAGATTGGCCTATTAGAACTTTATAGAGAACGCGTATTTCAATTGAATTGAAAATTTACATATAGGAATTTTTTAATATGATCGAAGTAAAATGATGGCAAATTTGCTGCACTTCTGCTTATACCAAAAGTCGGTACTAACTTTGTTATTTTAAATGGAACATCTTGTATATTATTGCATTTTTGAATTCGTTGATAAATTTTAGTTTACGTTTAATCACCACTTAGGGTACCTAAAATTTATAGTTTTGAAGTAATTCAGCTTTGTTTTTTTTTTAAAAAAGAAAATTAAAAATTAAAAAACTAAGTGAGCTGGAAATCAATTGTTTTAGTATTCAGTAGACTGAGAATGACACTATTAGTTGTACAAGCGCATATGTATGGGAAAAAAATAAACTGCCCTTAAAAATTGGGATAAATGTTTGCTAAGTTGGTACTTCATTTCTCTAAGTTGGTGCTCCCTTTGATTCTAGTGAGAAATGTGTACACCTTATCATTTTAGAAAAATTGAGGTTAAGTTGATAACACAAATAGCACAAAAGTAGATGACAGCTGTCAATGTTAAGCAAGTTAAAAAAAATTTGCCAACTTATGGTAATGAAATCCACTGACCCAATTCAATTGTTTGTTCAACCTGAAAACGATAAATTCTCTAGATTTCAAATTTTTAGTGGGTAGTTTATTTTTTTCCCATATATATTTATCTGTTTTCAATATCTGTCAAAATCTTAATTTTCAAAGTTAAATTTTCTTTCAACTGACATAAGATAACCGGTAAGCTTCAATGCAATTATTTGCAAATATTTCAAAATATTTGTTGACAGATGTGCAAAATTTTACGTCAAATGAAAGAGAGTCAGATTCTGAATGCGTTAGTAGAACAATCGATATATCGTTCCATATCAAATTATCTTTGATTGAATATTATTAACTGATAGAGTCATTCTTGGTCTACAGAATACTGAAGACAGTTAACTTCCAACTCACTTAGTTTTTGAACAATTTTCATTTTTCTTGACCTCTGCAAGAGTAAAATTTTCTTAAATAACGTAAATAACTCTAAAATTATTTATTTTAGATGCTTTAAGTGGTTATGAAACCTAAACTAAAATTTATCAAGGAATTCAAAAATGCAATAATATATAGACTATTCCATTTAAAATAACAAAGTTAGTAGCGACTTCCGGTATAAACGGAAGTGCAGTAAAGTGGCCATTATTTCACTTCGATAGAATATATTCAAGAACCCTTATATGCAAAATTTCAGTTCGATTGGAATACGTGTTCCCTATAAACTTCTAATAGGCCAACCTACGGGAATGACCCTGTATAAAAATAAAACCCGGAAGTGACATTGACTTAGAAATAATCTGAAAATATTTTTTATGATTTGACGACTAAAAAAACAAGATTATGAGTAAATATAATATGTATTTTTGATTCTTAGATATAATCCATTATCCTGTAGAACAGCATTTTTATAAAATGATAAAATTCCGTAAGCTTAGAATAACGGAAAAGAAAGTAGCGTTATATTTAAGTCTTCTGAACTGGAAGAAAGATATCTAAAAATTTTATTTATAGACGGAATTACCATGCTTGAACTTATAGCAAAGCAAAAAAAAACGGATGTAATGTTTTTGCTAAAACTAGCAACTAAGAACGATGTTGATCTATTTTTTATTAAAAAAAATATGTAGTTTTAGACTTTACAAAATATTCTATCGGCAAATTGTCCAGAAAACTCGCCGTAAAGTTAAAACCTCTGAAACCTTTAAAACAGTTTGACTGTCTTGAAATTACGTTTTATTCAATTTGAATATCGGATATTAATTGGAAACTATTCTGCCTTCAAATTCGATTTATAAATCAGAAAACAACCAGCGTCTTACATTAGTTATTCTGTTAAGATTTTTTTCAAAGTTAAAGTTAGGTGATTGAACTGAAATGTTTGCTTTTCTAATTTCGTCTGTAAAATCTGTTATTTCCGCGTTTTAAAACTTGAAAAAATTGATGTAACTACATATTTGTTTATGTTATATTTCTAAATTTTTCAATAGATAAAAATCAAGAATACTTAAAAAAAATTGCATGAGACAAGTTATACATTTTTAGCATTAGAAGCAAAACTAGTCCGGAAGTAATTCCTACTCCAACTGTAAAGTCCGAAACTTTTTAACACTTTTTTTTACTATAATTTAACTCCAATTATTGGAATTGCACCTCAAACTATCGGAAGCACTTGAGCTGCGGTTTGAGATACAACCCCCATCCTGTCTCTTTTGATTGCGCCTCATATTCTTTGACCTCATGTGCTTTTTTTTTTATTTGTTGCTTTGATACTCCAAAGTGTATGGTGTGATGAGACTTTTTACTTTTATTTTGTTTTTTCAAATACTCCTTGTTTTTGGTCAATTTAAGTTGAAAATATCTCATGAAGTATAGAAACATTAATTGTGATTTTTTTATGTCAAAACAAAATTTGATAACTCTGACATTTATCAATTGAAAAAATTCTAAATTTATTTTAAACTCTCAAGTGAATTGAAAAGTTATAAATAAATAAAAAAGTTTGAAAAAAACGATTGACAAATCTTTTGTAAAAATTATTCAAGAGCAGTCACAATCTGCTGTTGCATCCGCGTAAAGTAAATGACAAAATTCAGATTTCATAAATTGCATATTCTTAGAAAATAACTTCAACTGTTGGTTATGAAAAAGGTGATATTAAGTTTTTGAAGCTTCAAAAACAAATGTCGACTTGCAAGATATTACAAAGTTTTCAGTCAACATTTCAGTGTTGAGATGAGATAATGAAATATTGAATTTCACTGACACTCTAAACTTAAACTTTGAAAATATTATTTAACTTCCATTAATTACTTATGAATTCTTCAAATTTTTGTATTGATTCTTTTTTTTTATATATTCTCTAACTGTAAGCAATAAATTTTCGCGTTTCCTTTTTTCCATCCCCAATATGTCCAAATAGGTCTATGTATATAAATTCCTTGACTTCTTCCGTGACATATTGTTATAGTTATAACTCGAGTCTTCCAACTCCCTAAAGCTTCTTTCAGTTTAACCAGAAAAAATTGATATATGACCTCCATCATTCAACTTATCATCATCCTAAAACCGCTACTGAATATCGAATCATTTCCCAAATCGCAGTATCCGTAATAATAATCCGATTAAAATCGGTTTCTGTATCCCTAAAGGCATAATTTGGGTAATTTACGTTTTAATAAATGAGCTATCGACGCTTGATCAAATTTTTTTTTCGTATATTGGACAGAATTGATATAAATTGGTAATGAAGAGACGGGATTGAAACGAAAGAAAACGAATGCAATGACGAAAATTGAGAAAATAGAAATTTTCAGATACGAGGAAGTGGAACAAATTGTATTTCTTAGCAAAATCCAGCGGTCAATATAAAGGAATGATTTTACGAAGTATTAAAATTCTTTCACAAATAGGAACGACATTCAATATTTCATTATCCTATCGGCAGACATTGGAATGTTGACTTGGAAAGTTTGTAATATCACGAAGAGTTTTATAATCAACAGTTTGAATATTCTTCCGACAATAGTTTATTTATGTAAAGAAAATTTAGGGGATCTTGTTTAGACTACAGAAATGCAGCTGCTATCAACTTTACTTCTTGGATAAATGAAGACTATTTGGTACTGGTAAGTTGGGAGTTTCAAAGTTTGTAACTAATAGAGTGGTTGAATGTTGGGATGTATTTGTAGAACGATATTATTCACCGTTGTCACATTACTCAAATTCGCAAAAAAGTGAATTGAATATTAACTTCTTATTTTTTCCGCATTGGTGATTTAAAAATTATTCAATAATAAAAGTCTCCATAAAGTATAAATCTCAACTTGATGTTTTAAAAATCAACCTAAACTCTTCGGAATTTTTTCTTTGTTTGTTTGGATTGGAATTGGAAACTTTTACAAAAAGCGAAGAGAAAAAATCTTTTTGTATTTCATGCTTGATGGACTTTGTCGATTTGGTTTGAAACTACATCATAAAATCGTTTGTCTGCTTCCTGCGTCTTCGTTAATGTAAGTAGCGTCCCCTTCCTTAAATGTTATACAAAGTGATTGTCAAATTGGATTAGACTGTTCCAAGCGTAACTCTAGTCTTGGTACCCTGTTGCTCTTGATCCAATTTACACCGAGAAACAATATTTTGGGATAATTCACTTATGTATATTGATATAAGATAATTTAGAAAATACTGTGCGATTTGAACTCTGTAATGAATCTTATCATCCAACTTCAATTTTTTTCCTAACTGCATTAGCTATAAGAATCCTGCTCTTGAATTATCGATTCCCAAACTATAAATTAGAAAACGCTATTTGATGTTGTAATAAATACAAGAAAATGGTGTAGAAACAACATCTACAGTTTTATGGTCCTCCAATGCACATTATTCAAAGCTCCACTATAAAATTATTTGAGCTTTGAAAATCTGCTAAGCTTCTACAACAATAAATTTGTCTCAAGTTTAAACGGCGGTTTTTAGGATTTGGAAGTTATGAGAGTAGTTTGAAACTTACCACCGGTGGATATTAATTATGACATTGTACTATTCTCCAACGAAAAAAAAAGTACGTTTCAGTTGACAAAAAATAATGCCGCTTAAATTTTCAACAGCTATTATGATTCTAAAATACTTTAGACTACTATGAGCAGATTTACATTTGAATTGTACAAACTATGAGACAAGATTACACTGTATAAAGTAAAAGTTTTGTCTAATGTGCTTATTACATTCTGTTAAGATCTAAGTAAAGACAAGTTGATAAGAGTTGAATAAATTTACACTAAAATGGGACAGATAAAAATGAAAGAAATTTCTCTGAATTACAAATTCCAGTCAAGTTCAATCTTAATGACCTTTCATTTCGTGTTAGTAATTGTTCATTAAATTAATCACCACTTTTGCAAATTAATTTTTTAGTTAGAGTGTTGAGATAAGATTTTTTGACAAATTGAGAACTATTCTTCAAATTTTTTTTTTTACTTATTGTAGCTTGTTAGGATAAAAGAAATATTTTATGACTGAATGTTTATTATTCAACGACTGACTAACGATGAGAATTAATCACCTCAAAATGTGGATATTTGAGGTTATTGAACCATTGTTCAGTATCATATTGCCGACTCAGCTGCTCAAGAAAGTAGAAAAGTGAACACTAAGTTAGGCTGAGTGATAATTCTTTTCCCACGCGACATTTGGTGGAAGCGCCTATGTCTCTTATAAAAGGCGTAGATTCCAGTGATTCAAAGTTGACAAAATTTGAAGTCATTATAAGAAACTAGACAAAAATGTAAGAAAATATTTAAAAAAATCAGTTCTAAAACTAAAGCAAAAATTTATTTATTAGAATTTTAATTTGCTTTTGACTTTTTTTTATAAAACTCTATTTTACGCACCTGTATTTCAAAACAAACTACACAAAATTTTTTTATTTCGTTGATAGAAAACTATTATATTTTAACATGTTTTACTTTTTTACTTTATTTTCCATCTTGCAACATTTAGCCCTCTAACAGATTGCTTCTCGCCTATCAAATTACTTCTTGTAAGTGGATTTTCTCCTCCTAAACAATTAACACTTCTGGACAAGTTATTTCCTCTCATATTTTCACCACACTCTTCCACGCATAAAATCAACATTTTCTCTCTATTGCTTTTCGTCTGTTTTATCCATCAGGGAAATGTTTTTACAAACTCTCTCGTCAAGCTTTTTATTGAAACGACGAAAAACGAATGCAAAACACTGAAATGTAATCCTTTGTATATTTGTAATATATTACAGTTCACATTTAGAAATTAAAGCTCAGAGATTCGTGTTAATACGTAAAAGCTACTATACATCATATAAAAAAAGCTTCGATAATAAAGACATCGTAATTTTTATGGTCATAAAATTAAAAGCTTCTAATCGAAGTCGAGGTAAATATTATCCAAGTGCGAAAGTTTTTAATTGAGAAATTGATCAAATAATTAACACTTGACAAAAGCAATAAGAAATATAAGAGAAGATTCAGAAAGGGCTTTTATTTTTTCAAGAAACCATCAAGTGCTTTCTCACAAACTTATTAAAAAAAATATGAACAGATGGAATAAAGCTCTGGCATATTTTCCTCGTGTCTCTTCAAGCATATAAACATGTCATTGGCAGCTGAAACTGAAACATTTATAATTAATGCTGAAAACAAACCCATTTTCAGAATTAAGATAGTTATTGAAATGAGTTTAATCGAACTTGTGAAAATTAATAATCGCTTTAATTAGAGAAATCTAATAATATCAAAATTAAAACTTTTGTTTGGAAGAAAATTAATCAGACATTAAAAGAATTTTATGCTTTTAAGGCTCTTGGATGTATAATTAACAATTTATAGCGTTTATATTTTTTAGCCAATTTGCAACCTTCCGCTGGAAAAAGTGAATAATCTTATCACTTATTAATTTTCATCCGCACGAATTTAATAAGCATATAAAACATCAAATCTGACATTTGAAACTTTAGGGAATAAAAAATTTCTCAAGACACTAGTACGATAAATAACTAATATAGCACAAAGCTTATAAATTTGCATAAAAATCTTATCTGTTAGTTCGTTTGAATTTTGAACAACTTAATGCGCAAATAAATCAAAGAAATTCGCTTTTTCTTATCATTTGTGTATGGATTATTAGGTAGCTGCGAATTGTAGAACTCTGTAAATATCAATTCTGTCCAAACGTGATTTATTGGCATAACCACGTCATCAGTCAACAATCATTGCAGAACATTTATTATGTTACTATCTTCCACAAACTGAAGCTTCGTGCTTGGACAAGTACGAACAAATCCGATTATACAACGTTTCTTGAATTACGAAATAAACTCTTTAAAAATCACAAAAAATTATGACAATTTTTTTTTCCAGAGAGAATAGAGATTTGTTAATGACACTGTGTGATTGATTGACTTTCAACCTCATTTATTTGTTCCTCAAGTGGCCGAAAAAAAAACTTTCATTGAGAGGAAAAAACACCAAACTCGAATAGGACTACGGCTACTTTCATTTTCTCGTTAAAGATGAATTAAGTTAATCAAGTGGATATGTTCAAAGATCGGGATTTTCTAAAACGTGACGAGCATTAATAGTGGGTAATTCAAAGAATGGAAAGCAGATTTTCAAACGATGATAATATTTCAATCAAGTGTGATGTTTAACGAATTTTTAGGTTATTGCAAAGTTATCTGATTCAAACGAAAATCATACGACTAAATTTTAGCAAGATTTAATACCATTTCTACTGAGTTTGGATAATTCAGCAAGAAGCTAAAGTTAATGGATTAAAAAGTATTATATCTAATTTTATAGTAAAAATTAATTATGGTTGAAATTATTTCTATTTTTGCTTTTACTTTGAAATGTTCATTAAGAGAAAAGCGCCATTCGCTAATTCAGGAAAGAAATGTTAGGGCTTACAACCGGTTGTTCCCTTTAGAGATATTCGGCTAAAGAGTATAGATCTAAAATCGGGGTTGAGTCTATTCCTTGGAGTAAACGTGTTGACATTTTTCAACTAAAAGTTATTTTTTTAATCTGTTTGGCAACTATCTTACTAAGAATTGCTATCGAAAATTGCATCTATAATTACACCAACATTCAGATAGTTTTATATGTGCAAACCCATAGCCTTTTTGAAAATGTCATATCAAAGAGTAGTGGAATGCTTCATAGTGTTACATTTCAGTTTCAAAAGCAACAAGAAAGCTAAAATTCTCGCTTGGAAGAGTTTAAATATGACATTGAGTTTGAAAAACCAGGATTTTGGTTTTTTAGATTACAGAGTTAAGACACAGTTTCAACCAAGATAAATCGGTATTTTATAATAAATTGGCTGCACTAGCGACAGAAGATGATAGTGACAAACATGGCAGTTTCTTAAAAAAACCTACTTGGACAGATTTTATAATTTTTCTAAAATTCATCCTGTGATCGTTATCACTTAATTAATGTAGTCAGATCTTATAAATTCATTACCTAAATGTTTAAAAATGTCATTTTGACAGTACATTAACTCAATACTGAAAACTGTCTCTTTAAAAAAAGTTTCCCTAAAGTACATCCTCTAACAAATTTTCATGTGAACAGTCCCAAAATTCAAGCACTAAATGACCTTGAAGTGGTATAAGTATCTGGAACTGATAGTATATTTCCACCAGCAAAGCTTTTGCTTTTGATTTTTTACATTAAAACGCAGAATTCAGTAAATAGTATTCACTATTAAAGTTGGCTCCATGTGGATTAAATATTAAATTCAACATTTCTTGTAGAGAATCGCTGGAAATAGTAATTCTAGATTGAATTCCAAAAAATAGTTTTTTTTTTTATAAAAGTATAGAATTTTAAAAGCCTAGTTGACATTTTAGGCATTTTCTCAAATATTTTTTTACAAATTCATTGTTGGCTCAACTAGTTCCCGTAATAAATATTTTATAATAAATTTAACACTTTTTAAAATTTGAATTTCGCCATGAAAAAATTGACATAAGCTGTAAAAAGTTATAATTTCAACGTTTTTAGGGAAAGAATTAGATATATAATATTTTCCAGTCATATTATGTAGAAGCTGTCAAAAACTGCTTTGATACAATGACATTCGAGTCCTAAGATCATATCTGAAAAATAAAAATGTGATTAGTAAATATCCAGAAAAGGTTTGAAGACTGAGACTTATTCAAGTCATCAGTCACAGTTTCTATATTCTTACATTATTCTGATTTTGCAGAATGTCTTCTGTCTAAATATTTTCATTGTCAAAGTTACTATAGCTTTGCATCTCTCATATTACAGTATTTTTCTTTTGCTTTTCATCTTTTGTAGATTGCTTTTTACTTTTCGTCAAATGACTTTCAAAATTTTCAGTTTAGTAAGCTCTAATTTTCCAGTCATTTCCACATTTTCTCAAATGAGATTCATTATTTATTAAATGACTTTCACACTTACTAAATATCTCACATTATACAATATTAAATGCTTTTTTTTGAAATGATCCGAATACTATAGAAAATTAAAGAAGAGTGATCCTAGAAATTAGTTACTTATAAATATAAATTTAAACTTTCATTAATGGGTCAACTCTAGAGAAAGTAGAGCAAAAACTTGTCTATCTAACATCAAAATCAAAAATGTTTGGCTAAGAAAAAACAGATATTAGAACTGTAACTGTGACCTCATCTTCTTGTGTTACTGTCGACAGTTAATCTTCAGTATTGTAGAGATGCAATCCATACAGACAGAATTGTCTTTACTTTGTGCAAAATTTGGAAACATTTAGAAGATCACTCAAAAAGAAAATATCAAATTAGTATTAATTTAAGTATCCACTCAGTATTAACTATACGATTAACGTTATTCGTAATTATAGAAAAAAATCTGTTATTTTTATCATTTCTCTACAATTTTGGAAAAGCATTTGATATAAAGTGAAATTCATTTGACAAAAAGGAAATCTACTATGACAAGGCACACTGATATTTAGATATGTGGGAAAAGCATTTGAGGAAGCAAAAGAGGAAGAGCAAAAGGAAAAGACTGTAATTCTGACTGAATTTAAAATTTTGGAAAAAAAGGATGTATTAAGCAAATAAGTTGTAATATTATTCATTCTAAAAATTAACCAATTTATAACAGTTTGGTGCACATTGACATTGTAAAAAAAGAATACCTGAAGTGTCAACTTCACGCTAGGCTTTTCAAGTTTTGCAAATAAGCATAAAATTCTAAGATAAAAACAACTCTTTCAAATATTTTGTTAAACTAACAGCAAACGAACAACGGTAAAACATAATTGGCGTCATTTTTTTCTAATTGGAAGCAAAAACTGTTCCCAAAATCAAATTTTGATTTGAGTTAATATTAGAAATAGTTTATGGAGTCAAAATTTATAGTGCCACTGTAGACTACACGAGGAAATTGACACTTTCATAAAAAATTAATTAGAAACTTCCGAAGTAATTTACATCTTTGAAGCTTGAAAAATATAGAAGAATTGTCTTTTCTAGATATTCCTTCAGTATTCTCGCGCATTATGTTTATTGAAAATTTTATTCGGATGTAGCAATAATTTTAAGAATATCCAATCTTGTTTTTTGTTTAGCCAAAAAGCACTTTCATAGTTTTTATTCCAATTCTTGTTACTATCTTTATATTAATTTCTCCTCTTATCAAATTTACTCTGAATCAAATTTCCCCACATACGTTAATTATCCTCTAAAAAACATCTTTGTCTTTATTCCTTTGTCAGGAACTTGATGAGGCTTCTAATTTCAAGCTGAATTTAACCTAATTTTTTGTGAAGAAAATCATCGTAAAAACAAAGAGAAATCGTGCGGTTTGAACAAGGTTGGTCCATAAATATACATCAAAATCACATAGCAATTACATGAAAAAAATTTGTGATTTTCAGTTATTTTCTTCTAATATTAAAATCTGCTTTTGTACCTTGAACGACATTTAATTAAAAACAGTGATAATTTCTGTTTACAACAATCTTAGCAAATCGAATAAATCTAATTATCTTTGTTCATAGTTCATATAATTTATATGTAAATTTTTTTACATAGAGTATTCATGTAACAGCAATAGCGAATTTACGATGTGCACACAACATGTCTTTTTTACGTGTAATAAAATTTTATAAAAACATAAGCTATAATAGAGTTTTATTAAAACAGCCGTTTGTTTTCATTAACGTATTTTACACGAAAAAAGAAACACAATTTTTTTAATACACGTTTGGGACCGCTGATAAATAAAACTTAATTTTATTAAGATTTATTAGTCTGCTTGTTGGTACAACCAGTAGTTTCCAATCTAACTAAATTATATAACCGTTGGTCAAGACGCCTTTGGAATGTAAAAGAGTTACTCAAGCCCAAGTTAGTACTAATATTTTGAAGTTTATATAAATATTATTTAAATTAAAAAAACAACTCATAAGATTATTATAATTTAAAAAGTTGTTAAATTTGGTGGATGCGCCGGACGAGTGAATTTTTAAAAATTCAAAGAAAAAACATTAATAACATTTTTTATTAAATAATGATTTATCAGTTTTTCTTTTTATTCTCTATTTTATTTTTTAAACATTGAAAAACAGTTTTTGTAAATTATGTTTTTCTTTTATTAAATTTTCTTCATATCAAATAAAAAATCTTTTTTCTATCCTCACGTCTTTCATTATCTCACACAAAACTTCTAATCTCTCCAAAAACCGAACACATAATAAAAATAAAACCTTCATCTTAATTCAATTACACACGCAATCTAACAAAAAAATGTACAAACCAAAAGAATAAAATTATAAATATGATATGAAGTATGCTTGTCAAAACCAGCTCTAAAGAGCAATTTCAGAAAGTTGAAACAAAATCATTTCTATCTATAAAAAAATCGTCTCTCTTCTTTCTACACGCAAATATTTATCCACCGACCTCTGTTCAGAGAACTTATAACTAAACGCTCTCTACATCACATGTATTAATTTCCCTGTTGGATTAGAGCTGGAAATCCCTCTTGAACAAATTCCAAATCTATTGAGAAGAGATTTTTAATCAAGAAGAAGAGTTTCACTAAATTTACTTTAAGAAGAAAAACCGAAAATTTTTGGTCATCTTGTTTAATGTTCTTTTTTATTTCTCGATTTTATTGTAGGTTTAATGCGCCATTTGAGAAATGAAAGCAATCAAAAAGCTCGTAACGCTTTTTATCAACTAAATCTTAATGATTATTTCTCTATTGTTATGTAGATCTTAAAGAACGATTTTCACGCAAACTTGTGCTTTTTAATCCAAGTAAGTTACTTTCAAGAAAATTGCATTTTTTTGCTACAACCAAGTCTAATTGAGGATGGTGTCCCAAATCCCACCAGATTACCGAACCTTCATAAATCCGAACTGAATACGGATTAGGTTAGTTTACAACAACCCTTGGTAATATTAAGATGCTTTTTTCAGAAACGACTCAATTCAGGAAATGTTTCAATCTTGCATAATTTCTTTACGGTTTACACCACCAAACTTTTAACAAGATTTTTTTCATTGCAGCTGCACATTTAATGAATTTTTATTACAATCGAGTCAAAAGCTTGGAAAAAGTTATATTTTTCTTGTATACTATACCTCAATAAATAAATTTTAAGGATATGGTGATTTATTATAGATTCTAAAACATTCCTCTCTTGTGGCAAAAATAATACTTGATTAATGATCTAGTTTTGGGTGAAGTTTTAATTTATCTTGTATGGAAATTTGCATAAAATAACCCTTAACAAGCTGAAGGGTGGGTTTAAATACGAATTGGATAATATGAGAGTGAGGAAAAAAACGAGTTAGAACTTGTTTCAATTTTTAATTACGTTGATATAAGGTTTAAAAATGTTGGACATTTGTAGAATTGGAATCAATTGGAGAAAATCGAGTTATTCTGACATTAGTGAAAACAGGTTTCAGAGTAAAGAATAAAACTCAAACTTCTTCAATTCATAAGTTGCATAATTATAAGTTATAGTATATTTCCTGTATATTTGGTTGCCTAACTACTAATTTTTCATTACTATCATTTCTGAGTCATAAGAATTCAAAAACATTTTCAACTGTTAAAAAAAAATGAAAACTTGTCTTGACAATTCTGTCAGCTCTCATTATTCATTAACAATTTTTCGTCACTTCTTGATTGATTTTTAAGTAATCTATTACAATTTTTTTGCAGACATGGACTCTTCAAATTACTCAATCGATTATGATTCAACCACTATCGACCCTGAAAAAACCTACACCCCATACGTTCAACGTCCGGAAACTTATATAGTTCCCGTGGTCTTCTTCATCATCTTCATCGTCGGCGTATTGGGTAATGGAACATTGGTGATTATTTTCCTCCGACATAGAGCAATGAGAAACGTCCCTAACACGTAAGGAGAATTTACAAACAGCATTTCTCGTTCCATTAAACTTTATCTCTTATCCCTAAACTCAACCGTTTGGAAATATGCAAACTTCAGAATATTTCAAATATTTTTCAACTGTAAAAAATTGCGAATTCCAAAAATGAAATAAAAATTAAGTGGCAATTACATGTTGCTAAATTCACTCTTTATTTTAACTTAGTTGAAACAACTTTTGTATAGTTGGTACTTGACGCTTTTTTCCTTTCTTTCTTTCATCGGAGATACTTGATTTAGTGTAATTACCTGCTGCAATTAAAAGTTTTCTGATGAAATAATTATCTCAAAAGTTTACATCAATACGAGTTTAATTAATAGCAGTTTATTTTCAGAGTCTTAGCTGAAGAGTTTTGATGAAACTTTGTGCGGAAACGGAAACGAAATATTTCATGTCTGGAACGCACTCAAAAGTTTTCATTTTGCATTTTTGCTTTAGCTACACTTTATGATTTAGTTAATTATAGATTCCTCCATTTTCGAAAAGAACGACATCTGTTGAGATTAACTAGGACTATTGCAATTAGTTAACAAATGAAAAACGCTTTTTTCGACAAAAAAACTTCAAAAGTATTTTCATAACACTTTTTTTTTCAACTTGATCAGCTTAAAACGTCAGAATTGTAACCAAGTCATCAAATATCTTAAAACTCAAACTCAAAGTAGCTTATATGTTTCAGTCGCGTTTCATTTCTTTCAATTTATTTCCACTTCTAGAAAATCGAAATTTTATTGTAAAGAAAAGTTACACATTTCGATATTCCCTATCTCTCAAAATTCATTTTATCTCTTTTGCTGTCTCTTTTACTCAAATATTGATTTGAATGTATGATGCATTGGATTTATGTAAATGTTGTGGTTTCTATCCTTCTCTTCTACTCTTCCTACTACATACTTCACTTCATCATTATCTAATCTGTTTGTTTACAGATACATCTTTTCGTTAGCTTTAGCCGATTTATTGGTTATCATCACATGCGTACCATTCACTTCAATGCTTTATACACTTGAATCATGGCCTTGGGGAGTGGTTATGTGTAAAGTATCTGAAACTTCTAGAGATATTAGCATTGGAGTTTCGGTTTTCACACTCACTGCATTATCGGCTGAGAGATACTGTGCAATCGTTAATCCACTACGAAGACTACAAGTAAGTCAATAAATTGTTAATAATGTCGCTAGTTTCGACCAATACAGAAAACTGTAAATTTAAAATATTAGTTGCTTTTTATGGATTACTACGAATCCGAAATTTTCATATTTGCTTTTCTAGCACTCAAATACAACAGATTAATCTTCTCTGAAGTTTACTTCTTGCAGCTTAAATCCTTACTGTTTTGGTAAAGTTTAAGCTTTCATTGAGCTAAGCTCTGTTTACTAAAGTGAAAGCTCAATTTCACCCTACAAAATACGTCATATTTAAAATTCCTTACAAAACAAATGAATTTATTTTTAATCATTTTTTTTCAGACAAAACCAATGACTGTTATCAGTGCTGGAATGATATGGTTATTGGCAACAGTTTTAGCAATTCCAGATGCCCTTTGTTCAAGAATTGAAGAAGTTCCAATAAGCACGTAAGAATATGTACTTGTAAAGATTAAATATAAGAGGAAATTAGATTTCGTAGGAAATTTAGAGAAATAATTGTGTTAGGAATAAGGATCTACAGAGACTTAAATCTTCTGTTAATCTGAAATGTAAATTCGAAGACAAATAATGTTAGAGTCAGTTGAAGGTTCGAGGTGTTAAATTCTATCTGAAATTATGAAAGTTTGTAATCTGTAGATTGTTCAGTTATTATTAGTAAAAGCAAATTACGTTCAAGCAAAGTTTTTTAAATTGTTTTTTGATTTTACTATAAAAGGAGTTTTCGTTTTGGAAATATAACAAAAAAACTAATTATTTAAAGTTTAAAATTAAAATTTAAAGATTAATTTATTAAATCTCATTTATTGATCTTTTTTTTATAATTCACACTATTATATAAAAACTGCATAAAAACATTATCGCAATATTTTATAAGCAGAATCCAACTATAAAGAGTGGCTCACAACTGTCCCCACACTAGAAAAATGCAAATAGTAAAAGCAAACCTGAACCTAAAATTACTTTGCATAAAAGTTCTATCTTTCTGTATTTTAAAGAACGTTTAAAAGTGATCAATCATGAAAGATTTGGAAGGCTGCAAGAAAACAGACGTTTTGCCATGGAAACAGGAAAAGGATAAACGGACGCTATTGTTAGAAACTTGAATTAATTTTTATTGCTATCTATTAACTCCCAAATGAAGAAACAAAACCTACAATTTTTTTGTATTTTCATTGTCGTCATTGCTGTTAGCACAAGCCCACTTCCGCTGGAAAGACAGTTGTAAACCACCCTGTGTCTCAATTCTGTTAAAAATTATGAGTAAATTGTTAATAGGTGAAGTAGAACTAAGCATTAAAATTTTTGTTTGACTTTTTCGACTTGAAATTGACTTGAAAAGCTTGGCATGATTTTAAAAACTTCAATTTTAAGTCTTTTTGTCAAAATCTGTGATACAAATTAGACGATTTTCTAAGGACCATCAAAATAAATATTTGCTTTACTTGTTGAGCCTAAAAATTTTGTTTTTTCATTAAATTTATATTCCATATTTGATGTTTGGATTATTTACTTTAGGTAAATATCCGTAGGCGAAGCAAAACCGTAAAAACATTTTGTATTTTGGTTGTTATTTTTCAGACTATAAGTGATCTATTTTCTCCAAGTACACATAAGTTTAAAAATTCTTTTAACAACCAATTAAAACACGCATACCTACCTCATCTTGCTGCACTCTCCTCTGTTAACGCAAATTCTTAGCATTTAGTAAATTCTAGAAGTATGTCATTAGCTTTTCTACAATGTTAAACACTCAACTGTTGAAAAATTTCTCATTTCTTTGGTTTTTCCATGCCATTTATTCAATTATAAATACGGCGTCTGAAAAAAAAAATAATTTCATCAGTTCAGTCGGATTTTTAACCCCTTTTTAATATCCAGTTAATTGGATCATTTCGACTAAATGAAATAAAAATTTCAAATTGGCGGTTTTGTACATGAACGCTTTTTTATTTTTTATTTTCCCCTCATTTAATTAAATCCGTTTCAGCAGCAGTTAGAAACAGAAATTTATAGACGACATGTTTTATATGAACTTGAGGTTTAAATTTATTAGATATTTAAGAGTGTAATAATAATAAAAAGAATTATTATTAACACTCGAGTTGAGTTGAATTTTCTATTATAAAAATTAACTAGAATTGTATTTTCTGTATGAGAGTATATCAAAGGTTAATTTTTAAACGCTTCTGTATCAACATTTACAAATGGTTGATCAAAATCAAATATTTTCTATTGGTATTTGTAGTAGAAATACCGAGCTTTCGTAAATTTCATCTCACACATTCCTCAACTGATAACAGGTTTACCGCTCACGTTTTTTTCTTAACCCTTATCAAACAGAGAGCTTTCACTTGTTTCCGCCAAATTACCTCTAGTTTTCTCCAACGAAATGTGTAATTCATTGGTCTGTTTATTTGTTTAAAACTTCAATAAAAAGAATAATTTACAACATTTTTATTATATCTTTTCATATTAATTGATTTTTTTTTGTTGCCAGTAACAATACAATCTCTGTATGCTCTCCATTTCCGAACATCACCAATCAAGTAACTTACAAGAAGTACAACGTCGCATTGAAAGCATTAATCTACTACATCATTCCATTATGTGTAATTGCGTGCTTTTACGTTTTGATGGCGATTCGATTGCATGCTAGCGCCAACGATATGCCTGGTGAGGTAAGAGGGGCGCAAAGTGTCGCACAAGCGAAAGCTCGAAGACATGTTGCAAGAATGGTGCTCATCTTTGTCTTCTGTAAGTAGAGTTTTTGTTACTCAAAGAAGTATCAAAACAAACAGTAAATTTTGAATAACTTTAATTTTAACAGAATATGTGTATACTTATGGAACATTAAAGACACCCTGTTAAAAAAATAACAAGCTGTTTGATTTCCATTAATAACAGTATTCAAAACTGTCAACTATTTGTATAATTTATCCTTTTCAGTATTTTTCATCTGCTTCCTCCCTCACCACGTTTTTATGTTATGGTTCCATTTCAATCCAAATTCGTTGGAGTTTTACAATGATTGGTGGCATGCAACAAAAATCATCGGCTTTTGTATGAGGTTGTAATTTATCTCTTTTTTTGTATTCTTTTATCATATAAAGTGTTTGTTGTTTATTTTGCAGTTTTCTCAATTCTTGCGTTAATCCAGTGGCATTATATTGCGTCAGTGGTGTATTTCGAGCACATTTCAACCGATATTTGTGCTGTCAGAATCCACGCTGGCCAAGAAATACAATGTCGGTAGGAAATTGTGAAACAAGCTTTAATTCGACATTTAGAAGACACACTCAAGTGAGTTAAAAACAGACAAAAGAGAGATGCTTTGAAATTAACTCAACTCTGTTGAAGTAAATTGTAATTCTTTTACAAGTTTTCAGTGTTGTTTGGATTGTTTTTTTCTTTCCATTTTTAAGTACATAAATAATTAGAAAATACTTGAAATGCAAAAGTTTAATTGAGAATAACTCAGCGTAAAATTTGCGATGCAAATGTGCAATTATTTCATTAGAAGAAGAAGTGGCTAAAAAAGATTTAAAAAAATGTTACCACTTCTACTTGTTGTTGTTTGAAAATCACTACAACTTCAAAGCTAAACAAAAATCCGTTATTTCGTTTCTCTTTCAGGGTACAATGATTGAGAATCAAAGCATTTACCGTAAAAACACCATCGCTAAAAGAAATAATATCCAAGAATCAAACTTGATAAATCTTAATACATCTAAGAACGAATTGAACGAAATATCAATGAAAAATTCGCTTATACTTCGTTCAGAAATGCAATTAGAACGTGGTGGATTTTGTAGCTGAGATAGAAAAAAATCTAACGTGAAAAAAGAAGTGATTTTCAACGAAAGCGACGTTTAAGGGAAGAGACAAAAAGGAAGTCAAAACGGCAGTAAGTTTGGGGTTAATTTAGCGATAATTGTGGTGATTTATAAGAGTAGATATTAATTAACTGTTTAAAATTCTTTACCTTTTGCCAGTTCGAACTTTTTCGATATAACTCTTGATCGAATTTTTAATCTTGTTGCAGAGTTTTACTCCGGTGATAATCTACGAGCTTTTACCTGTAGAGAGCTTTACGCTCTGGACATTGATGTTTTTTAAGTATTCAAGGGGAAAACATTAAGCTTTACTATTTTAGTGTTAGGTAATCAACATTTTTCCCACATATCTGTCACATTCACAGCATATCTTTATAATGTAAATACACATTTAGATTTTTTTTTAATTGATCAGTATTATGTCAACCGTCCTGTATTTTGTAAATTAATCCATCAATTGTAATAAATGTATCAAAACAAACTAATTTTTTTCTTATTTTATAAAACGAATACAAAAGTTTTTTGTTAGTTTGATATTTGATTTGAATAAATTTGTATAAACGAAACGCAGCAAGAATGTAATGTGTCTATATAAAATTCGTTTAAAATTTTTTCACGTTTCAAAGAGATAGGAGAAATGTAGGAAATCTAAGTTTGGGCTGGAATCGACGGAAGATTTGCTTTATTGAATTCCATGCACTGCCTGTCCCAAGATTTTGAGTATCGAAGAAAAACTATTTCTATAGATATACACTTAGAGAGGTAAGTAATTTTTTTCATTATGCTTCCTTTGCAGGAAATCAATAAAATTTGATTGTCTACTTCGAAATCATTTAAAGCTTCGCTACTTGTTTTCCAATTTTAAACTAGTACAATAAATTGTACCTAACTCATGGAACATGGTTTTTAATTTCTTATTTCCTATCTTGATTCTTTGGAACAGAAGTTTCCAAACACATAAATGAAATTGTTGAAAGATCTATGATTGACAGCTGATGTCAATTCAGTTCTGAATTTGAATGATAGAACCTTTTGTAGATTTACAAAATTGAATTTTTTCAGTAGTTTCATAAGTGTCGCCAACCATTATTAAATTTCCCAGACTTTGAAGTTATTTTTTACAGATGATATAAAAACCAAAATATTATCAAACATTTTTGAAATTGAATTGTGACTAAAATATAAAATTTTAAAAACTACAAAAGAGAATTTTTATACAAAACAGAATTTCAATGTTCAAAATTTTGTTTCGTTATTCCGATCGTTTTCTAAGTCTGAAATTTTACAATAAAATACAATTTAAAGAGCGTGTTTTTTGATTAAGGAAGTTAATCATTTCATTGTAAATTTCAGCAGAAAAACTTGTAAGAACTTAACACTCTTTAAATGAAACAGCAGAAAGAATGAAAACACAATTTGTATTTCTGCTAACTTTTTTCTCTTCATTTCAATATTTCGTAATCGTAAAATACTTACTTGAAGTTTATACCCAACAGAATTCTCAAAATATCCCTTTGCCAGATTCGATGTTTTTCTCTATCCACTGTATCTTTAAAATGTGATGTTTGTCCTTGATCAATTCTTCTATAGAATCTTTCTAAATCTGTACTTATTCTTTTTTTTTAATAACCTCCAATTGCTAGTTATTCTATCAAATTTATAGATTTCTCAAAATAATTTTCTAATTCCGAATTAAATAATTTTAATTTTTCGTTTGATATAGCGAACTATAACAAAGTTGTTTTAAGAAGTTGTAAAGTATAAAAAAAAAGTTTTCAGCAAGATACCTGATTAAGACTTGCAATAAATATATTCCTATTTAATCATTGATTTTCCGAAAGTTTAAATAACAATAAGTATAAGATTTTTCAAGAAAAAAAATGTATAAAAATAAAAGTTTCTTGTACTTTAATTTTTATTTATAATCAAACGTCTTCGACTTTTTGTAAAAAAATTCTACTAACTGATAAGATAGAATATTGAATTTTTTTGTTCAATACAAGACGTCTTATTTGCATTTGCAATTTGTTTTTCTTTGTTCCAGTCACAAGAATGCTTGTAGGTAGATTCATACTTATTTTTCGATTTTTCTAACAAAGAAAACACCTCATTGTCAGTAGCAGAAACACAGAAATGTTGTTGACAAACAAATTGCCTGGTTGCCATGAATATACATTAAGTAACATAACGATACGTTCCCGTCATCTGTTATCTTCACACTCGAGTGTAATAATGCTTTAATCCCACTAATAATGCAAATCGCTGATCGTGGATTATTTCTTTAAGTTTTGTCGAAATTTTTATAAATCTTTGCATAACAAATGAATATGACTATAGTCTTTTTAAAATGTTATTTGTAGCGCTTTTAAAATCAAGAAAAAATCCCAATGATCAAAAACATGCTATTAGCATATAGAGAACTTTATTACAAGCTTAATCTTTTTATGAAAACTTATTTTAAATTGCAAATTTATTTATCAGTTAATTCCTTTCAGCCCACGTCCCATCAAATTTTAATTTAAGTCTCTCTTTTTGCTTTTTTTCTCCATTTCTAAAAAACAGTTCTGGCTCATTTACTAAAGTAAATAGATTTAAAACGGAAAGAGAAGTTGCTTCTATTTGTTGTTTATTTCTTAAATAAAAAAAAAAACATCCCAATTTGAATGATTATTTTTATTCCACAGTTTAGTTCATGAATTGAAACGGCAGGTAGAAAACAAGAAGTTCTGCATCTGTTATGCACCTGGCATTACGTTCTAAAGTAGAGCATTACGAATTGAGATTGTATTAAAAAAAATTATGTTTGTTGGAATTGTTCCAAAACTAAAAAAAAAAAAAATAATTTTGCATAATTTGAATTTTTTGGGTTTATTTAATGTTTATAATAAATGTTTCTGAAAGAAGAGGGTGGATTTTATATTACTAACAGTTGTCATGCACCACCTTCGCAGACTTTGGGATTTCCCGTGCTATGTTTACCATCTGCATTTACGCGCTGCTGCGCTTGAGTGCGCGCTGCGTAAAATTAAAATGAATGCCATACAGCGTCTAAAATTAATTATCATTAAGTTTAAAAGTCAAGCATCAATCATTCATAATATTATTAGAAATCAGCTTTTGCTACAAAAATTTACCAATTATTAACGAGAATTTGCCTGGTAATTTTGCGACATTAATCGACTCGAGTCCACAATCGGTAAACTTTTTAAGCAAAATCTAAACTCAAATCATATTTGTCAAAACTATATCTCGAATAAAATTCATAAATTGAAATAACATTATAAATTTGGACTTTAGAATGTAATTATAATGTTTTGCAATTATTCATTTTTTTGCGGAAATACGACGATTCTGACTGTTTATTCGTTAAAAACCTGTGAAAAATTTTGACAGCTCGTTTTTCCAGTTAAAATTTCAATTGAATTGTTAATTAAAATGAAATAATATCCAAAAAAAATATATTACAAATTTATAAATTGAATAAACATATTAAGTTTATTTGTGTAATTTTTTACGAGAAACAGTTTAGGAAGGTGAAACATTATTTAAAATCCATTCAAAGACAGCAGTTGATAAGATATCAAGCAGAAATTACAAATAATTTTTCTAAACCTAACCTTAGTTTATGACGTGGTTCGAAAAATTTTGTTTTCCACTAAAAACTTGAATCAGTCTGTACTGATCAAAAAATTACCTTTCAAAAAAAAAATCCCATTTTTAGAGCGTGATTCTTTTTTGACATGACTTTAATAATAATTATTTTTGGCACCTGCTGTTATGCCTCTGCGCTCCCGCGCCCAGTGAACCATCCCTCTTCTTCTTCGTCCAGCTGTCAGCCAGCAGCTGCTGAATTGATTCGAGGAATAAGCGGCATATCGCCATCGAAAACTTAAAATGATTGCTTTGCTATAGGCCAACGCTTCATTAAAATTGTGGTTTGATCATATATTTCAATGCGTGCTGTAAACTAAACTCTACATATGTGAGTGTGAAAAAGAGGAAGAAAGAAACCAAGTTCAAGTTGATGGTAAAGTTTCAATTTCTTGAAAGACAGCTGGATTTATCCACCTTGCAGACGGTTTCAACACACATTTGATGTTCAAACTTCAGTGTGAAAAGATGAAGAGGATGAAAACTGATGGCAAATGGAAAAGTAGTGGTCAAAGAAGGATTAGACATGTGAGGGTAAGTCAAAATTTAATTTAAAATTATAATTGTAATTAACAATTTAAACAACGGATGGGTTAGAGGAAAGTTAGGTAAAGTGGACTTATTCAAATTTAAGACTGGTATATTTATTTATAAATAATATAATTTAAATTGTAATTTATTTAAATAAATCTGAATATAATTATTTATAATCCTGTTACAAAAACCTTGTTATTGCTCTTTGGAGTATTTGAATTTATTTAATAACATTATTTACGTTATATTATATTCTAATCCAACTGTGTTTAGTTATAATAAATCATTAAATATGTGTTTGAAATGTTGTTAATATTTAATTAATGTAACTTTTTTTGAATCATCAAAGTGGGCTAAATATGTTATGATATAACGAATTACTTCTCCCTAGTTATGATATAACTTTACTAACAAAGTGTTGATCAAAATTTTTCTTAATATTGATTTTAATTAAAAATATTAATATTTGTGGATAATATAAAAATATAATAACGATAGCTTCCACCACTAAAACTCTCTGAATTTTTTAATATCTCCTCATCTGATTATGTTTGATATTATTTTAACTTTAAGAGTTCCTTTTGTGAGATTTATGGTAAAGATAATTTTGTCGGATTGTGGTTTCGAAATTTAGGGCACTCATCATAAAAACTATTAGGAACGAGCATGAGCTTTATCTTATTCAATTCAGGGTCGCAGATGGCAAGTGCATCAAATTTAGAACAACTGCAAGTCAATTTGTAGTATTTTTTTTGTTTTTTAGAAAAATTGATACAAGCTGATTCAATGAAAATTTTCCAACAACAGTAGTGTCCGGTTGAACTGTAAAGGACCAACTAAAATGGTTCGTTATAAACAGAGTTCGTTATAAAGGTATATTAATTCATTTATTTACAAAAAAAATAGAATATTTTTTCAGTCTAGTTTTATTTGAATAAAATATATATTTACATTAGAAATGTTAAGTTGCATTAAAAAAAAAATCATTAATTGAAGTTTTTTTGCTTCAAAACTATTTTAAAACACCCTTTTCTACGTCAACATTATGTGGCTTTCTGATGTTTTGTGATACGAGATTTGATTTTTCAAAATTTCTTCTCTTTTCATTCAAATTATCCCGACAGATGACTAAAACCCATTTCATTACAAATTTTACTTTGTTCACAAGCCAGTTGTAATCTACGGACAATATCTACTTTATTGTTTAGCGTCAAAAAAGTCGATTTTTTATTGTCATTATTGCTGAAAAATAAAGCAATTGGAGGCGGAATGTGCACACATGGTGTTAACTCGTAATTCTTAAAAACTCAATTCAGTGAAACTCTAAACGCTCTGTTTATCGTTCAGTGTTTGTTTTTGATATATTCCTGCTATTATAAGATGCAAGTTCGTTATAACCGGTGAAATAACGTAAATACTCGGCTATAGCCGAACACTACTGTATGTAAAAATTGGAACACTTTTTTTTATTCAAATTGTTTTTTTGGGGTTTTGTAGTTGTAATTAAAATTATTTTGTAAATGTACATACTTCCTATAAATTTTGAAATTTTATTTTGAGCATAAGTCTCAATTTTAGAGGTGAAAACTATCGATAAAACACCTTGTATAAAACAAATGAATGAAAATAATAAAACCACTGATATGAATTCGTAGAATTGTAAGGGATGCTTGGGAGGTCCGAATGGTTAGTGTGGGTGAGGGCTTTTAGGGCGAGTGTGAAAGATGGGAAACATGTGTTAAAGATGAATGCCGAATGTCTGGATTTTTAGAAAATAAGTTAGTCTGTAACTGGCTTTTGTAGAGTAAAGTAAAATTAAAAGGTCCTGTTGAGAAGATCGTAGTTTATTTACCCTATAATCCTGACGTAATAAATTATAAACTATAACAATTTATCAGAAGTGGGATCGTGAAAAAAAAAAAATTATTCGTGGAGACTTAGTTTGGTTTTATTAGTGTTAGTTTGTTAGTGGTCAAAGAAATAAAGGAAAATGACGGACGATAAGAATAAAGAAAGCCCGAAGGAAATCATCCCTCAATCAGGACAGGAATTTTTGAACTTAGAGACAATTTTACAATTAGTGAAGGCAGCGGTGAGCGAAGCGTTACAGGCTCAGACAGGGACGGCGGCGGCGGCGGCGGCGGCGGTTGACCAGGAGGTAGCAGGGTCGCCAGACATACAGGAGTTGTCCAGAGATAAGGAGGCGTCGGGGACGCTGGGGTCGTCTGGAAACGGGGTGGTGTCGGAGACAAGTGGCCTGCAGAACAGTCTTCCGTTGGGCCGGATGGAGGCGCCTGGGGCGTCGAGAAACATGGGGTATTGCGTAATGCCCGATTTAACGCAAAGTTTACGCGTATTCAATGGAAAAGGAGGTGCATCAGACGCATTACAGTGGTTACAGGACATCAAAACCATGGCGGGACGTCAATTTTGGGGTGATGCAATTTTGTTGGAGGTGGCGCGTCAACACCTCGTAGATAGCGCGTTGTTGTGGTATCGATATCACCAGGATACCTTAACAACGTGGGCAGCGTTTGAGATGCGATTCCGCGAAAATTATACGGATCGAAGAACGCTCGCCGAAAGGTTTAGAGAGATGTCGGAGAGAAAACAAAGAACCAGTGAAAGCGCGGAAGATTATTTTTACGCAAAAATGGCGATGTGTCGCGATTTAAAATTGTCGTTCGCGGAAACGAAAGAAATGCTGCTCACGGGGTTGAAGTCCAGGGAAGTTGCGAGATCTCTGCTGACTGTTCGACACGACGATGAGTGGCAGCTTCTTCGTGATTTGAGGAACAATGAACGGTTGGATTTAATTTCGGTTCCAGAGAGGCGTATTTTGCCAGAGAAGAGAAAGTGTTTTCGCTGTGGAGCAGAGGGCCACATTTCTAAAAACTGTAACACTCCGAGAGTGGAAAATAACACCAAATGTTTTCCGTGTTTTAAGTGCGGGAAAATGGGACACTTCGCGCGCGAGTGCCAAGTACCGGGTCGCGATTCGCGAGAAAGACAAGTAGTAGGGCGAAACGAAAATTCGCAACGGGGTGCTACTGCAAACGAAGTGGCGGCGCAAGTAAAGACAATAAATGCTCAGTCGGACAATCTAAAGTATTTTAAGGACGTGAAAATTAACGGGGTGGAAGTTAGGGGTTACGTGGACATGGGAGCGGAAGTTTGTGTCATCCGGGATGATTATGTACCCAAATTAAAACTTATGTGTGACTGGGACAAGAAGAAGGACGTTACGGGCTACGGCGGTGCAGTTACAAGTGTTTTAGGAGCCGCACAGGTGGATGTAGAAATCGACGGCATCAACGCCCAGATCGAACTCCTGGTGGTGCCGAGGGAAACCCAGGAGATTCCAGTGATAATCGGGCATCCATACACCGAACAGCCGCACATCGAAATTGTAAAAACACCTCACGAACTTATAATAAGAAAATGTGAAGAGAACGGTGCGAATAATGCTCCAAGAACGGTTTTGTGGGCGAGTGAGGCGTCTGTAATTCGAAATAACTTCCTGGGGCACATCACAGTCAGGACACAGACACCAGAAAGTACCCTTTGTGTCGAAGGTGGACTACGCGAGTCGGGAGAGTGGGTACCACGATGTGTAATAAGCACAGACAGGAACGGTGACACGGTGTTACCCATTTTAAATATAAGTGGAAAGGACATAAAAATTGTTGAAAATCAAAGTGTTGCGCGAGGGGACGTGTGTCGAGAATATACACATCGGCGAGATGTTAACACGGAACCTATTGACGCGTGTGAAATCAACACTGATTTGGCCGGGAAAGACGCGGAAAAAGTGTTGGAACTTATAAATGATTATCGAGATTTAGTGGCCCGAAATGTTAAGCAAATTGGATGTACGAATCTAGTAGAAATGGACATTGAATTAACAGACGATAAACCAGTTGTCTATCGACCGTATCGTATGTCGTTTTCCGAAAAAGAACAAGTGCGAAATATAGTGCGCGAATTGAAAGAGGCCGATATAATTGAAGAAACTGATTCTCCATTTGCAAGTCCGGTAATTCTCGTAAAGAAAAAGTCCGGGGAAGTGAGGATGTGTGTCGATTATCGAGCGCTCAATAAGAAAACAGTGAAACAGCACTACCCCTTGCCGTTAATCGACGATCAGCTGGATCGACTTCGGGGCCAAATCTACTTTACCTCAGTGGATTTGTCCATGGGATACCACCAGGTACCAATGTCGAGGGACGCGCGAGGTAAGACGGCTTTCATTACCCCTGATGGGGTCTACTGTTTTAAGAGAATGAGTTTTGGGTTAGCGAATGCGCCCTCGCAGTTTCAAAGATTAATAAACATAGTTCTTGGGAATTTGCGATATGACACTGCGATGGCGTATTTGGACGATATTATTATTCCGTCCAAAACTGTAGAGGAAGGATTAGCTAAGTTAAAATTGTTATTTAATAGATTTAGATACGCGAACTTGACGTTAAACTTGCGAAAATGTTTTTTCTTTATGACAAAAATTGATTATTTGGGTTTTACAATTTCAAAAGAGGGTATTGAACCGGGAAGGGATAAACTTAGGGCAGTGGCTGAGTTTCCGGTACCTACAGACGTACACAAGGTCAGATCGTTTTTGGGGTTGGCTAGTTATTTCAGGCGTTTTGTCCGGAATTTTGCAATTATTGCCCGTCCTCTCAGTGACTTATTAAAAAAAGGAGGTAGTTTTAAATGGGGGGTAATACAGCAAAACGCGTTCGAGTCGTTAAAGAAAGCGTTAATGAACAAACCAATCCTTTGCGTTTTCGACACGGGCGCCTATACAGAACTTCATACAGACGCGAGTTCAACGGGGTTAGGTGCCGTGCTTCTGCAGAAACAGAATGACGGAACATTGCGACCGGTGTCATTTTACAGCCGAAAAACGACACCCGAGGAAGCGAAATACCACAGCTATGAACTAGAATGCTTAGCAATTGTAGCGGCACTAGAGAAATTTCGCGTTTATTTGTTAGGGATTCATTTTGTAATTCGTACTGATTGTAACAGTTTAAAATTGTTGGCAAATAAAAAAGATATGCATCCAAGAATAGGGCGTTGGTTTATTAGGTTGTCAGAGTTTGATTATACCGTTGAGTACCACCGGGGCGAAAACAATAAAGTAGCAGACGCCCTTAGCCGAAATGCGGTAGAGGCTGGTCGGGCCGTGCCAGTGGGTGGACTTCCAGATGTCATGGGGATAAAGATAAATACGGATTGGGTAGCGGCATTACAGCGTACCTGCAATGAAACTAAAAGCGTTTTACAGAAATTAGAAGAGGGCGATCAGGCAACGCACTCTAAATTTACGTTATGCAATGGTCGTGTTTATCGGGTAAAAGATGGAAAGTGGCGATTGTATGTACCTGTCGATTTAAGATTTGATATAATTAGTAACGCTCATAGAGAACTTATGCATTTGGGAATAGATAAAACGTTGGACAAAATAAAAGAGAGCTACTATTTTCCAAAAATGCGGGAAGAGGTAGGAAAATATATCAATCGATGCATTAACTGTTTGTATAGTAAGACACCGCGGGGGAGGCAACCGGGAATGCTGCACCCGTTAGACAAAGGCAGTACTCCGTTTCAGGTGGTGCATATCGACCATTTGGGCCCTTTTCCGTCAAGTAAAACAGGAAACAAATACGTATGCGCTATTATAGACGGCTTTAGTAAGTACACAGTATTAAAAGCGCTGCCGGATGTAGGAGCCGAGGGAACTCTTAGTTTTTTGAAAGAATTCGTTTCTAATTATGGAAAGCCCAATAAAATAATTAGCGACAGAGGTACAGCGTTCATTTCGAAGTTGTTCGAAAAATTTTGCGGTGATTGTGAAATCCAACACGTAAAAATTGCAACAGCAAGTCCTAGATCGAATGGACAAGTGGAGAAAGTAAACGACGTGATAATAACATGCTTAAGTACAAGTACGGATGACATAGAAGGTAGTGATTGGGACGAAAAATTAAGCGAAGTACAATGGGCTATTAATAATGCAACCCATTCGGTCACTAAAAGAACGCCTTTTAGTTTGGTCCGGACATACACGCGAGACGGGTTCACTAATAATCCGTTAGCAGCCGAAATACGCGATTTAAATACACGCTTAAATACGGAAGAAGAGCAAAATTTAGTTGCGGATCGGCTGAAAAGAAATGCGGATCGTATGTGCGCGAATTTTAATAAATCGCGGCGTCAGGCTAGGGTTTTCAAGCAAGGGGATTTGGTGTTGGTACGGGCTGAGGTACCGTCGACCGGCCAAAGTCGTAAATTGAGCCCTAAGTATCGAGGACCCTATGAGATTGTTAAATTTATAGGGAATGATAGATATTTAGTGCAAGATATAGAAGGCGAACAACAAAGTAGTCGCTTCTATAAAGGAATTATTTCTGTAGACAGATTAAAATTAGTTAGTAATTTAGAGGAGTAATAATTAAGATAAAGTAGGTTGTACAAGTGTTAAGGGTAATGTTAAATTTTTATCGGAATTTTATTATTAGAAAAATTTGGGGACATAAGTAGAGTGTTTAGTTTCGTTATTGTAAGTTATGGTAAGTGTCATTAGGGAATGAGTGATTAGATGGTTGGGATGTGTTCTCGAGGACGAGAACATTGTCAGGAAAGGCCGAGTTGATATGAATTCGTAGAATTGTAAGGGATGCTTGGGAGGTCCGAATGGTTAGTGTGGGTGAGGGCTTTTAGGGCGAGTGTGAAAGATGGGAAACATGTGTTAAAGATGAATGCCGAATGTCTGGATTTTTAGAAAATAAGTTAGTCTGTAACTGGCTTTTGTAGAGTAAAGTAAAATTAAAAGGTCCTGTTGAGAAGATCGTAGTTTATTTACCCTATAATCCTGACGTAATAAATTATAAACTATAACACCACATAGACTATGGTACAATAAACTTTTAAGTTTTTTTTTTAATAATAATAATAATTAATTCAATCCAGTCGAGTAACACTGTTTTGAAAAATATAGAGTTCATGATTCGAAAAATTTACAATTGCATTTGAATTCTTATTACTTATTTATATCTAATTATTTGTCAAATTCGATCGTCATTGATTCGAATAAGTTCATATTTCTATCGTATTTTAACCAATTAAAAAATTTTTTTTGTAACTAAATGTAGAGATAAGACTTCTTTGTATCTCTAATCAGCTTCATATCTTAGTTATTGGATTAACAATTTCTTACAAGAAAGGTTAATGCAGCGATTGGTTGAACAACTAACCAATAACCAATGTCTGCTTATTGCCTAAGTTACCAGAACAACCACAAATAATCAGTTAAAAGTCTCTATAACGAAACTGAAGGACCGTGTACTTTTGTACGTTATCGAGAGCTTACACAGAGTGAGTAACAACATAATAACAAACAACTCAAAGTAACAAATGCATTCAAAAGTGAAAAGAGCAGTTCGAATGCATACAACAAAATATATCCGTTGATCAACAAAAAAGCAAATTAGAGATTTCAAAATCGTATCTTGATTCACGTCATCCAAGTGTCAAATAATTGTCATTTATTGCTTTAGAGCTGTTCAACTATAAAAAGTTTTTACTAATACTGTGATAACTTCCTAAGAAATAAAATTAAAATGCAACTGAATTTCAGTCTATACTAAAGAGTGTTGGGAACTTTAGCCCAAAATAAAGCGTTAAATCTGTCATAAATAAAGGATATGTACGAACTAATGCGAAACATGCATGTCTCACTTAGCAACCTACTCTGAACCGTTTTTTTATTGATCACCAGAAGATTGAAACACTGTTAGGTAGCTTTTTTGATGTACTAGAAGTGCATTTAGAATTTCAAAAAACACCAGAAATAGAGCAGAAGTAAGTATAAGTTTCTGTTTCCAATTCATAGAGCCAAAAACAGTACTCATCTGTTCATCAATTCACCAACACGCAAGTTTTTTGCTTATATTTTTTTTCATGATAAGTTCTAAGATTCATTTGCATTCAAGTTTTCCTCGGAATTTCCACACTTTTTTATAGCAACATTTTATTTTACTCAATAATACACTGTATATTGTTATCTAAATGTCATCATTTACTAATTCCACTTATTAATTTTTAATTTATAAATTACAAAACCATAAAACATAAATATTCAAAATCAGAAAAAGGTCATTATAATTTATAATTTTAATCGTCTTTGGTTGAAAAAATTATCTTTATTAATCAAAATTGTTTACTACTTGCATAACTTGTTATAATTTATAAGTTTCATAAAATATTTAGTATAATTTTTACGTTTTCTTTTTAATTTTTTCTACATGTTGGTATTTATCAAAATCAAACTTCGCATAAATCATATTAATAATAATCTCTTAATTGGCCGCGAAACAAATTATAAATTTAATCTTTAAATAAATAATTACAATAGTTAATGCAGTACCTATGTCCATATAATCATAATTTTGCCTCTATAAAAGAGTTTTGGGATTTTACACATCAGCAAAAACTACAACTACAAGTGATAAATTTTCAATCAGATCTATTTTGTTACACAAAAATGTGTAGATTTTTTTAAGAAAAATTGTTTCAAATGACAGATTGTATTTATCCCTCAAATGGATAATATTCAAACAGTGAAAAGCATCTGAGGGCACTATACAGTCAGACTTTTTTTTTTAAATGAGTTTAATTTTTATTGGAGCTGCAGTTGCCAAAGCTTTTATATGTCATGTTGTCTCTATTTTCGTTTAGAGTCGCGACCACGTGACTGAGATGTTGAAACTCTGCCTTCAAAAAGTCTGTGAACTTCAAGCCGATCTTGCTCGCAGTGAAGAAGTCCACGATCCCGAAGCAGCAGGTTATACAGCATGTGCTATGGAAACAATTCGTTTTTTAGCAGCACAAGGTTTACCTCCAGACCATCCTGTTGTAAAAGGACTCACAGAAAAGCTTCTCAAAGATAAAGAATAATAACCATAACGAATTTATTCAAAGTACGTAGGTATTATATTGTCCAAAACTAAAAATTTTATCTAGTCAACTATGAATGATTTTGAGACTGTTTTACATTGATTTTTTGTGATAACTATTATCAAGAAAGTTATCACATGAATACTAAGTCTAATCTAGTCATAATTATATTTTTATCAAAATTTCTAGTCATATTTGTATTTATTTCTAAATAAAAATTTGAAAACAATAACAATAGAATTTTATTTGTTGATATGTGTATAATAAAATTTAAATCTAGTGACTAGTGTTCATAGTAGCTCCATCTTTCCAAACTCCTTAACATTATGAGTAAGCGTCCATCACTCTTCTTTTTTGTTCTCGTTCTCATTCTGACAAACACTTGTTTCTTTACACACTAGATCGCACCCCTGAAAAGCTCTTCTCAACAACAACTTAACTTCTTCATCAGTCAATTCTTTATTTTTTTGTTGATATTTTTGTAAATATTTAGCAAAAACTTCACTAGCATAAGATCTATTAAATGACATTCCAACTGGTTGTACTTGTGAATTTTCCACGTTTTCACCACTCATAATCAATATTATTATATCACTGATAAAGTTTATGTGTTGTCAGGATGAAATTTGGGCGCAATATGTTTAGTTACAACGTGGCTTTTTTCCCAATGAACGTGATTAGGAGCCATGGAAGGGGGTGGAGCTACACCCCTAATATAAATATAACGACGAGATACGAACATCTGGCTTTTAGAACAAGTTCGTTAGAGTTGTGACAATAGGGGATGAATATAGGGAGAGCTTTGACATGGAAAAATTGAGCGACTCCAAGCTGTGTTTTAAATTAATATTCTTATTATTGTTTCATACAAGGTGGTATAGATATTGTTTTTTTATCAAGGTAATTTACACTCCCAAAAATGATTCCAAAATGAAGCCTTCTTTTCCATTTTCTTTGATTCTGTTTGCCATAAGAGGGTGATATATGGAGTTATGCAACCAACATTACACGTGATTTAAATTGCTGCTCTATTATAAGCAAAAATGTTACGTTTATTGATCAAACAAATATCGGTTGGGCTAATTATTCATTCTGAATCACCGTGTACGTATTAAAAATTCATCGGTAGGTCTTTAATTTTGTGCGCTCCTTCTAAGAACGAAGAAAGAATATTTTGAGAAAGGAGAACTTTTAGAATCTGAAATTTTATCAGTCCAACAATATCTGCAGTTATGCAAGAAATAAATTGCACGTTATTTGCTACAATTGAGCACTTAGAAAAAAATTAAGCCGGTTTACGAAAAAAAACAAATTCTTTTTTCAAGTGTGTTTTTTGCCAAATTCCTCTCTTTTTTCAAACCAAAAATCAAGAAAGCGTATTTTAATTAAAAAAATTATTTTTTATTAAGTACTATCTTAAAAAGACACAATTAACCACAACCTGCGTGAATAAAACAGTGACTAAAATCACAAAACTGAAGCTGCTCTTCTCTCCTCCATTCTTTTTTTGTACAAATCTAATTCTTCCTTGTTCTTCAGGATAAACCGGTGATTGTTGTCCTAAATACGACGCCACCGTATCTATATCCCCCATCTCTAGTACTCTTTTGTCTTTCTTATTCAATAAATAATGCCCGTCTCCTCCTGCCGTTAAGAAACTAACAGTAATAATATTATAAAATTTATTTTCATCTAACTTCTCGTATTTTGGGACATTACAATCCCCACATCTAACTTCGACTTCCACAACTCTCTGATAACTCGGTTTAGAGTAATCATAAACTACATGTAATCCAGAAACTTGAAGAAATTCTCCTTTTGATGTTTCACCATTACTTCTTGCTCCAATTTCAAGAGTTTGTATAATTTCAGAACCATTGAGTGTTACAGATACAATTTGATTTTCAAATGGTAGAGTACCCATGAGTTCCCCTCGGGTTATACTTCCATTTCTAATGGATGGATCAATGGTAGTTCGAACACTTCCGCCATTAATTAAACCAATAGGTGTATCTGTCCAACCTTTACCTTTGTATTTAGTCGCCATATAAAAAACAAACGAATCGGCGATCATGTTTCCTAGATTACATTCAACAAATCGGCATTTGTTTGAAGTGGCATCTAGTAATACTGGAGATTGTCCAACAATCTGTCGGTCTAATGCGTCAATAGATGGCCGATATTTGTCCAACAATTGCAAAACTTCTTCGCTTTGTGGAACATCAGTATTAAGAAAAATCGGCTGGCCTTTGAAATCTACCAAATCGCCTTTATTATCAAAAGTTACGTTTAAAAATCCTAAGTATTTCGTATAAGCGTAAGCTTGAACAACAGGAACTTTTTTGCCACTTGGCTGTGTCACTACTGTAGGATAAGCTCCTTCAGGTTTTTCAAGATCAGGCTGAGGACCATTCCATAAAAAAGTATTAGTATGTCCACCGACTACTATGTCAGCTAAAGGCACCTTCTCTGCTATTAATTTATCCATTTCATAGCCAGAATGACCTAAAATTATAATAATCTCAACTCCTTTTTTTTCTAAATTTTCGGTTTCGTTTTTAACAGATTCGATTATATCAAGAAAAATTACTCCTTCAGTTGATGACATTATTTGAGTATCAGGAGTTAAATGGCCGACGATGCCAATTTTACGGCCGGAAATTTCCAAAACTACAGATTTTTGAACTTTGGAAAGAGACGGTTCATTGGTGAAATCCATATTGGCACCGACTATAGGAAAGTTGGCTTTTTGGACAAATGGAGCCAAGGTTTTAACGCCAAAATCAAATTCGTGGTTGCCCAAAGACTGCAAAAGAAATTATCGAATAAAAAAAAGAATTTTTGTCTTTTTCTATTAACGTGTACAAAAGGAATAGTAGTGTAGGCATTGCAATATAAATTTACTATAAACATACATCAAATTGCCTGACGTCAAATTATAACAACTGTTATGGTTTTCTACTAAAACTCTTGACAAATTTGACAACAAGTCACGATAATTTAGCAAACATCAACGTGGATTTTTTTTTTATTTGAAAAAAATCCTCCCAAAAAATTCTTCTCACATAAATCACTGATAATTCAGTTATTAAGTAATAAATATGTGAATTGATAAAAATAAGGTTATCATCGTAATAAGAGTCGCGTGTAGTTCCATTTAATCCTGCAAAAATAAAAACAGTGAAACTATACTGCTGAATAATCCTATGTGAAACAAATACTAATGAGTAAGAGAAAAAAAAACTCATTACGTATTCAAATTACAACGCAATAATGAATATTGTCACTTTTTTTTTCAAGGTTGCAATGTTGTCTAAATATAATAAAAGAAATTTGTTGAATAAACGAAGATTATAATATTACAATTAGAATTTTTGAGATAACCTCTTAATTTTATGGAATTTGATTATTCAATTACTTATCAAATAATCTCGCAATAACGCAACAAAAAGACACTATAATTTAGATAAAATATAAAACCGTGGAAAAAAACTGAAAACAACTTACTTTCATAAATTATTTTTATTTTTATATAGAATGTTGTCTAAAACCAATGAAATTCTTACTCAAGCAATTGGAAGATAGGAGAAATCTATGCTCTAAGCTTTTAAAAATATATTTTCTATTATACAGTGTGTTATAAAGACGGCTCCATATGGGAAACTTTTTATTATAAAGTTTAGTTAAAACCTCTTGCAATGAATGGCTAGAACTGGTACTTCTAGGCTGAATTTGAAAAAAATTTATTTGAAAAAATTGTTTCTAATGCGATTTTAGGCATTTTTGTTAAATAATTCTTTTTTTAAAAATTCAAAGTTTACTCAACTAAATAAATTAGTTTATTTATTGGAATATTCAACCCTCTAGCCTTTTTCATAATAAATATTCTTTTCTAGATTTAATAATTTTGGGAATATAAATATTGACATAAAAAAATGATATGAGCGGTGCAAAGTTTTAATAATTTTAAAGTTCTTTCAAAAAAGTTTAGATGTGTAATATTTTTCATAATTAAAAATGTGCAAAATTATGAAAAAACTGTTAAAACAGGCTTTCATCCAATATTATTTTAGTTTTAAGACCATATCTGAAAACAAATTTTTGTGATTGGTAAATATTCAGAAAAGCTCTGAAAACTGAGACCTATTCAAATTAGTGTCATTTCTGACAGTCTCCCTATAATCTTACATTAATTTGATTTTGGAAAATGTCTTGCATTTAAATATCATTGAAAGAATGAAAGTTATGACAACTTTGCACCGTACATGTCAATTTTTTTGCGACTAAAATCGAAATTTTGAAAAAATTGAAGTAAAAGAAAAGTATTTATTATTGAAGTTGCTTGTAACAATGGATATTTCAAAAATAAACCAATTTATACCAGTTTGTTAAATTTTGATACTATTAGAAAAAATTATTATTATATGTCAACGTCACGCTGGGTTTTTCAATTTTTTACAAGTACATAAAATTACGTTATAAACAACTTTTTCAAATAAAATTCTCCGAAATTCCGTCTAGAAATGCCATTTTCAGCTATTCGCTGCAAGAAATGTTAAATTTGCTGACAAGCGAACACAACTTAATCACGTTTGTTGATATCACTTTTCATCTAATTTGAAGCAAAAACTGTTCCTTATATCAAATTTTAACTAAACCTTATAATAAAAAAAATTCCCATATGGAGCCGACTTTAATGGTAACACTGTATATTTAATTGGCATGAAACAAAAAATTTTAAGTAAATAATTTAGAAGAGAATTAAGATTGTAAGCATTGGAGATGATAAGAAAATAACCATATGAGTAAATAAATTTAAAACGCTTTAATGCCAAGCTGTGCATTACATTTTTTCTGAAATCGTCAAAATTGAAAAAAATCAACACAAACTTTGTCTAATTGTATGCAACCAACAGTGCATTATTTAAAGTTTGATACAATAGAAGGCTAAAGGATAGCACAACTTACGTCTAAGAAAACCTCAATGGATTTTATTTTAATTTTAATAATGAATCGGTGACGATTTCTGCGTATTATAAAATTATATAAATTAGTTAAAACAGTCAAAATTAATCGAAGCAGAGAAAATTGATAACAGATTTGTTAATTGTCTACATATTTGAGTCATTAAAGTTTAACTTTGCGGCCAATCTTTGATTCTTCAATCAATACGATTTTTCAAAACGATAAAAAATGGCTACTAACGTCACGATTCTGGCCACAAACTATTATTCATATCACAGTGAAGTTGTTTCTAACACTTTTTTTTTCAATATACTATTTATTATCTTTTAAACTATTTTCCCACCAACTTTCGAAACAAAAATTGAAAAAAATCACAGTTGTGGACAATTTATCCTTTACACGAGTATAACACTAATAAGTTCGTCATATTGCAACATAATCTGCAAACAATAAACTTTCATTTGAACAAATATATAATACATAACATAGAACATTTTTTAAAGTTAAAAAAAAAAACTAGATTATTGTCATTGTCCATTTCCCACTGTTTCGGAATACTTAGTTGTGAAACACACTGTGCTTCGCATTCAATTGAACCTTTCCACCGTTGAATTTTTCATTCATCAATGTCAGAAATTTTTCTCAATAAAAATAAAACGAATAAATAATACACTCCAAGGCTGCTTTCGTTGCACAACACAAAATCACAATTCAGCGCAAAAAAATTGCACTTATTAAAAACCAACTAAACTTAATAATATCCCTTACCGCTACATCCGGTTTCAATGCATTCAAAAACTCCGTTGTTATATTCTCTTTATGTACAGCAAACCATGCCGTTCCTACATAAGTATCCCCTGCATTAAGATACAGAATTGGACTTTCTCCTCGTTTTGCTTTTTCCCGGTACTCATTAATAATATAAGCCGTCCGTGCAAAACCGCCGACACAACCATCCTTTCGACTTGAATTTTTCGGTGTGAGATCTTTGCAAGTTCCTGTATTTCGGGATGTTTCTTCAAAGCGACCGTGCATATCGTTATTATGTAAAATAAGGAAGTTAAAAGTGGACAAAGTTGGCGAAAAAACTAGGAATAGAATGGAGAGAGTGTGGATGGATCGCATTGTGGCGGCGAATGTCAAACAACTGACCGTGTCGAAGTTGTAACGACTTGGCAGACTGAATAAATGAACGAGTGATTGAGAGATAAGAGTGAAGATCAACTGGCGGGAGGCTGCACACACAGGTGGACCAAAAATATTATCTAAACTTTTCAATTTTTACAAACTTAATTATCAAATCGCTTTGGTTTTTGAGTACAATTCAATAGAGCTTATTAAAATACTGACGTATACTGTGAAAAAAAAAATGTAATAGGATGTCTATTGCTGAAGTTTTCAATTTTTTTAACACTTGCGTTATCTAAAAATACCACTCAAGCGACATTTCATCTTTAAAAACTGATTTATTTTTAGAAAAAGAGTTCTATGACCATAGATATTTTTGCACATTTTACTTATTTGAATTATTCATCAAGTTGCTTATGCCAAATAAAATGTTAATGTGACCAACTTTGAACACCCTATATTTAGCATTTGTTTTTATTAAACTTGATTGAATATGGAAATGAGTATATTCGTAGTATGAATGATGACATAACTCAAAAAATAACATAATAGTACCTATCTGCAAAATTATATTTTTTCTTTAATTCATTCTTTGGAATTTAACAACATCAAATTAGATTTTACTTCACGACTAATAATAATTAAACTGAAACATGTGTAAACACTTTTATTAGTTGATATACCATTATTAATTCTTTGAAGATCCGTTCTATAAAAGCAGCAGACATAAACAATTAAGTTCTGTATAGTAAAAGTGGAAAAAACTAGGTTGAATGTTCTAAATGATTTAGTTTGCAGAAAACGTGTTCAAAAAAGGGAATTTTTTTCCAACTGATTCAAAATTCTAGTGGGAAAATTTTTTGTTTCTAATAAAAAATAGCTTGTTATACGTTATATTAATTTAAATCTTACATATATTAGTTTTTGTTGTTTTTAACGTTATCATTCAGTTTTGAAACGCCAAATTCCTAGATTACCAAAATTAATAGCCTCTAAAAGCATTTTAAAATAAGTAAGTTGACGATAATACACAAACGCATTTTTTTTACACAAATACCGTTTTAATGTTTACTTCCATTACATACAAAAACATTCAATCCTTTGGTGATAAAATAAACGCCTAACATAATAAATTTCTATTAAATCCGTTCGAAATGAGCCTTTTTTCTAGCATAGGCTCCAAGACATGCCAAAATTCCAACTGCACTTATCATTATACCAAGTAACAAAGCCAAAGTGTCTCCAAAGTCAAACATACCCTAAAAATCTATATAAATATATTTTTTTATACTCAAATAAAAACTTACAGTAATTTTTACAAAAACACAAAACGTCAAAACTTAACCTCATCAAAATATTCTCAGATCACCTGTCATTGGTGTATTGTTGGTTGCAGACAGTTTTTTGTAATTAAGAAAATTGATAATTTTAAGATTTTATTAAATACTCTAAAAAGTCGTAACAATATTTAAAATATAAGTCTTTTATTTCCAAAAATAGCGAAACACTGCTTGATTGCTTCCTGCACTTGGCAAAATCCTCTGCAAGGTTGCAGCTCTTGCAAATATGTAAGTTTCTCAAGTAGTTCTTGCAAAACTGACTTTGCAGTTTCCATATCCCCTGTCGATAATTTCTGCATAATTATTTCATCAACCGTGAAATTATCAGAAGTTGGTAATGAATCAAACATTGGCCAATTATTTACACAAGCTTGGCAGACACAGCTGAAGTAGTACTGATTTTGTAAATGCTTTTGGCGTTCAGATTTGCACATCACAGCAAAGTGATATCTAAAAAAACAAGGCATCAAAATATAAGAAAATTTTACAGATAGAATTACCCATAATTATCGAAACACTGCTCCCCTTTTTTAATGTTTTCAATAGCTCTAAGAACTAAAGTAGATCCGTAACAAAATCTTGTTACATTTGGACTACAAGAATGATTCAAAAGACTGAGGAAAGGGTAAACTCCGCTTGCAATTTCTTCCGGTTGTAAAATACTTAAAGAGTTAGGGCAAAGCTCGGTTATTTCATGAAAGTTAGATGGTCCAGTTTGCATGTGTAATAATAAAATTTCTTTGAATCTTTTTTCCAATTCCAGATTTGCAGAAAGGAAAAAATTTGTATAGTCTTTGACTAAATTATAAATAATTGCAGCTGCTAACGCTCTTTCGAATAAATCAGAAACTGATCTTTTTTCACAATTTGAAATTAATTCATGAACTTCTTTGTAAGAATCTGAACAGTACATGTTATTATGCTTAAAATTGCTAACTTCACTTGCTAAAAAAGCAATTTTTAGAGGCAAAATCTTGAGTTTATCAAATTCTAAAAGTCTAATTGTTGCTAAAATTGGACATTCATACTTGTGGTAATTATTTAAAGCTTGTTCTTTGCAATTTTCACTGCAATATACAACTTGAGTACAAATATCACACGGTATGGGATTATAACATAAGTTTATACATTCATGGCAGTGATCTAAAAATTGATTAACTAGAAGAGAAGTAAATGGTTTTTCTACAGCCAGAACATCTCCAACTTTTATATCTTTTGCAGCTACAACGTATCGACCATAATTTTCATCTTTTTCAATTTTCAAACAATCACTCGCGCTTTGTATTTTAGGATTTTGATTCGTCACAGTTGGTATTTCTTCATGTGCTTTTTTCAGATCTTCAAATTCACAATTCTTGCAGTTTTTTTCTCGTACAAAAAGCTTTTGTTTCAAGTGATTAGGATAACTATTGTTTAAAGCTCTACCAATATCCTGCAATATTATCCTTTTATAATAAAAATTAAAAACAAAAACTTACCATAACACATTGTGTATGTAAATTCGATTCAAATAAAACAGCTGAACGATTCGCATAAGCTAAACCTAAATTAACGCTATTTTTCTCTGCAAAACAAATACTTTTTGTATAAAGTTCCCAAGCCTCTTTTAGTTTTTTCTTTTTAAACATTTCGTTACCCTCTTCTCGCATTTTTATTGCAATTTCGTCATTTTTGGTATCTTTTCGATAAGTTATTTCGATTTTTGATGATTTTAATAATTCTAAAACGAAATCTACTCGTTTGTGATTTGAAATTAGTAAGCTGAATTGGTGGGATAAACTTGTCACGTTGTCATTTATCGATAGATGGCGCAGAAACTCCTTACGGATGTTGGTAAAATTTTGCTGATTTTCCGTGGAATTTTCACACATTTTTTTATGGATATTCTGCAGATGTTTATTTTATATTTATTGCTGAAATTTGGATTTACAGAAACCGTGGGCGTGGAGGCAAGCAAGCACACTTTCACAAATAGGCGATGGATTTGACACTGTATCACATGGAGTGAGATGAAAAGAGAGAGGAAATTATTTATAGAAGGATTAAGATTAGAACTGCGAATTTTGGGCTTTGGAATCAAAGATTTGATTTTCCTTGATTTATAAAACTATTCGTTCTTTATAAAAAAAGTCGTTTTTCATGTATCCTAATGTTTTAAACAATTTTACGGTACCTACGATTTTTAGAAAATAAATTCTATACTTTTTCATTTTCTTATCTATAAAATACAAATCAAAGTTCAATTAAATCCCAAAACAAAAACGGAACGAAAGGGTGCGTACTAGAGCCCTCAATAAAGCGTCATCTACGATAGTAAAGAATTAAAAGTATATCTATCTCTCTCACTCAACTTGTCAATTTGACATTAACATTTGTTTGAGGTTATGTCCATATTGACATCCCGAAGTCGCCGAAAATTTACTAAAAATGGTAGAAAATCCCGAAGACAGAACAGTATTCCCAGGCGACATAATCAAAGACGTAAAATCAGTGAAAGGCGTGACAGTGTTAGGTCCAGGCGTAAAACGCAACGAAGATGAATGCAACACTCTCCGGGTCACAAAACCAGGCAAACTCCGTTTCAAGCCTCCAAATATCTACTGGGTAGACCATAACCAAAAACGTTACGTCCCAAAACGCGGCGATTTAGTTGTAGGAATCATAACAAAAAAAGCTGGAGATAGTTTGAAAATTGACATTGGAAGTGGTGAACAGGCATCCCTTTCAATGTTAGCATTTGAAGGAGCGACAAAAAAACAAAAACCTGATGTTCAAGTTGGTGACGTTGTTTATGGGAAATTATTAAATGCTCATAAAGAAATGGAACCGGAATTAGTTTGTGTTGATTCTTATTTTAAAGCTGGGAAAATGGGACCTTTATCAAACGATGGGTTTATAATTAATGTCAGTTTAAGTCTTGTGCATAGATTACTAGACCCAGATAATCAAATTTTAACAAGTTTAGGTAAACTTTTTCCGTATGAAATTGCAGTTGGAATGAATGGAAGAGTGTGGATTAATGGAAGAAATACAAAAGAAGTTTTAACAGTAATTAGATGTCTAGAAGCAGCAGAAACTCAGGATGATAGAATTATTGTAGATTTGTGTAGACAATTCAAATGACATTTACATAACCTCAAAAAACAAATAAAGTACCAAAAACCTTAAATACGCTTTAATATGACTTGATTTATCACCATAATCGAACTTTAAACTTAGTAAATCCATGATGAAGTAATAACTGTCCATTGCGTATCATATTTAGTCTAGTTTTACTTATACAGGTGGGGATAACAGATAACCTTTAAAACATCGTCGCGCTGTTTGACCACGATAGAGTGCTATCCTTACTAAACATCAATAACATGAGTGATAAAGTGAACGGATTTCACTGTAAGTTTACTTTTAATGCAAAAATTCAATTTGTTTTGTTATTTATTAACTTAACCTAACTTATTCTAGCTATTAAAAAAGATGAATTTGAGGAAATCAGCATTCCAGTGCCTTGGGGCCATGTTAGCGGTAAGTTAAGGCAATTATCCAAATGTTTGACGTCACAAATCGTGAATCAACACATTTTAAACAAATGTATTCAATGTTCATGCGAGCGCTGAATGGAACAGCGTTGATTAATTTTTATTTCTTAATACAGTCTGCTATAGATAAAAAGATAAAGGATTCATTTAGAAAAGACATTTCCATTGTTTTAAGAAATTTATTAAAAGTTTTGATTATATTGAAAAGGCACTGTCATAGCCTTCAAATTTTAATAACATTCATCATTTTAATATTTAATGAATTAAATTAACATTTAAACAGTTCATTTCAATGTTAAATTTAAAATACAAAGGTTTTTATAAAAATATTTTAATATTTTCCCCTCTTGAATGTCGTATGATGATTGGTTTAATTTTCCGTGTCGTCATAGCAACCGCTTAACCGCCTTTAAATTATAATTTCAAATTTTGTTTTATTTGTAGGTAAATGGTGGGGTTCTAGACAGTCTCAACCCATAATTGCCATTCATGGTTGGCAGGATAATGCCGGTACTTTCGACACTTTAGCTCCTCTACTTGCCTCTCGTGGTCATTCCCTCTTCTGTATCGACCTACCAGGTCATGGTTTATCCTCTCATTATGCTGAAGGTCACTTTTACTATATTTTTTGGGATGGCATCCATCTAGTTCGTCGTATTGCTAAATACTTCAACTGGAAAAAAATCTCAATTATGGGTCATTCACTTGGAGGCGGGATAGCCTTTCTTTATGCGGCCGTTTATCCTGAAGAAGTTGAAAAATACATAAGTTTTGATATTGCTAGTCCTAGCGTTCGATGTCCGAAGAAACTAGTTAGTAGTCTATCAGAATGTGTCGATAAATTTTTAAAATACGAAACGTTAACACCAGAACAAATTCCTTGTTATAAATTTGAAGAAATGATTGATATAGTGCATGATGCATATAAAGGGGCTGTTACAAGAGAGTCTTGTCGTATTATGATGAGAAGAGGCATGAGACCAGCCGAAGATAAGTCTGGCTATTATATCTTCAACAGAGATCCTAGACTTAAAGTAGCAGCTTTGGGATTCATGACTCAAGATCAAGTTTTAGAATTCGCAAGAAGGATCACTTGCGAAGTTATGAATATCCGAGGCAATCCTGGAATGAAATTTGAATTTCCGGAATTTTACGACCAAGTTCTTGACACTATTGCACAAAGTGCGAGGAAATTAGAAAGACATGTCGTTGAAGGAAGTCATCATTTACATCTTAACAACCCTGAACGCGTTGTTGATATCATTGATGCGTTTCTATCTTCTTAATAATTTAGTGAAAAAAATTGATATTGTGATATATTTAATATTTTTTTATTTATTCGCTTTGTTGAACGAAATTGTCAGTATTTGTGTAGATCAGTTCCAGTTTTTTATTGTTGATATTTGTGAATTTTGTTATTAGTAAAGTTTAGACAAAAATTGGAATGTTGCATTTCCAGGTTTTAACAGGAAGAGATGGTTCATCCTGATATCGTTTACAAATATTTTCCCATTCCATTTCAGCAGGACTGAAAATGGCTTTTGAACGTAAATTGCCTTTAACAGTCTCTAAATCTTTCAACAGACTCTTATTACGCTGTTTTGCTTCCTCAAACGATGGAAAGTCCTTTTGGGCATCACTGAGTAACAGTTTGTAGCTACTTCTTCTTTCTCTGTAGAAAATAAAATAAAATAGAATCATGGATAATAAAAATGTTGAGTACTTACAATGCTTCTTCGAATAACTTTGACACTTTTTCTTCCTCTTCATTGAATTTTTCCAAAATTGCTGCAACTTCTTCTATTGGCATTTTTCAATAATGAATTGTTTGTATGAGTTGCCATAGCAACATTGATATGTTCAAAGTGTTGCCAACTGAGTTATTGTAAAAACAATAACTCAACTTTATGTTACTGACTTCCATTTTGCTATTTGAAGTTGTCTATTTTAACTAATGGTCAGTCAGAAAAGTCAAGTTAACTGCGAATTAATTGCAATTAAGTATTTAATTCACATTCTGTAAACTCAGAGTTCGTTTTTCAAAAGCCAAAAGTATATAGATGTCTACTCGTGGTTATTTGATTGTACTTAGATAAAAAAAAAATTATAGCGTACGCGGAACTATTAATTTTGGTTCTGTTATCTTTCATTTCTTAGTTGATATACAGTGTGACCATTAAAATCGGTTTCATATGGAAAAACTTTTTATTATAATGTGTAATTAAAATTTCATGTAGAGATCAATTTTTGCTTCAAATTAGATGAAAAATTACAATAACAAACATGAATAGCTGGAACTGGCATTTCTAAACTGAATTTGAATAAATCTAATGCAATTTTATGAATATGTGTGCAAAATTTGAAAAATCTAGCGTGAAATTAACATTTTAGGCATTTTTGTTAAATAAAACTTTTTTTACAAATTCAAAATTTACTCAACTAGAATAAATTGATATATTTTTGAAATATTCAACGTTCTAAGGTTTTTTCATAATAAATATTCTTTTCTAAGTATAATAATTTTGAAAATTTTAATCTTGTCATAAAAACAACTGATACGAGCGGTGCAAATTCAAATAATTTTAACGTTGTTTCAAAAAGGTTTAGATGTATAATATTTTTTAATGTTAAAATTATGAAAAAACTGTTAAAACAAGGTTTGATCCAATATTATCTTAGTTTTAAGACCAAAACTGAAAACAAATTTTTGTGATTGGTAAATATTCACAAAAGCTCTGAAAACTGAGACCTATTTAAATTAGTGTCGTTTCTGACAGTCTCTCTACAATCTTTTGATGTTGAAAAATGTCTTGCATTCAAATATCATTGAAAGAACGTTAAAGCTATGAGAACTTGCACCACTCATGTCATATTTTTTTATGACTCAAATCGAAATTTTGAAAAAAATTGTAAAAGAAGTAAAAAAAAAGTATTCATTATTGAAGTTGCTTGTAACAGTTGATCTTTCAAAAATAAACCAATTTATACCAGTTTGTTAAATTTTGATCCTGTTGGAAAAGAATTATTTGCCAACAATTTCTAAAATGTCAACTTCACGCAAAGTTTTTCAAATTATGCCCACTTTCATAAAATCACATTACAAACAACTTTTTCAAATAAAATTTTCCGAAATCCGTCTAGAAATGCCATTTTCAGCCTTTCACTTAAAGAAATGTTAAATTAGCTGACAAGCGAAGATCGCTTAATCACGTTTGTTGTTGTCATTTTCCATTCAATTTGAACCAAAAACTGATTCCTATATCAAATTTCAACTAATCCTCATATTGAAAAATTTTCCCATATGGAGCCGACTTTAATGGTAAGACTGTATATGTATATCTATTCTACCATTTAATTAAACAAAAATTCAAATTTCTTGAACAAAATTGTAAAATGTGAACTAGAGCATAACTTTACAACAGAATAAATATCTAAAACCCATTAATAAAACCAAAATTTTATAGTACTTTTCACATAAAAAACTATTAAACACATATCATACAATAAAAAGTGCCAATTATGACCTCTTTTTTACTTTTGTTAAATTTTTATATAGTTTTCTATTGATAAACTTCTATATAGTTGGCGATAACGGGACAGTAATTTCCATTTTTATCGTAAGGATATTGATAATGTTATCGTTGAAACAATTCAGGTATGTGAGTCCTTACTCTCTTCCTACTGTTAACTAGAAAAAGACAACCGAAAAATAATCATTAAAAAAAGTGCAATAATAATAATTTTAAAAACGACACAAATACGTCATTTTGTGCACAGTCGTCGTGGAGTTAAGTTGACAATAAAAAAAAAGTGCCTAAAAAAATATTTTACATTTAAACTAACTTGATCTATGCGGACAATTCTTTAGATCTGTAGGGATTTGTTCGTGTGGCTCGAGTTAGATACGAATGTAAAAACAACAGTTTTTGCAAATTAATTAATGTAAGTAAAAAACCGTTCCAAGTTTTTTTTTCTGTAAAAAGTTATTCAAAGGTATCATTTTGCTGGTTTTCTTTTAAAATTTCTTTAGGCCTTGATCAGACTGTCAAATTTCCATTAAATTTCATCAAACTGTTTGATCAAACTAAACTAAAATTGCTGTAGCAAAAGATTTCGATCCAAGAGACATGAAACCAATGACAGCTTTGGTTTAATCAGACAATTTGATGGAATTTGACGAAAAAGAGCCTTAGAATTTCGAAACAATGAAAATTTTAAAGCAAGACATTGCTATAGTAACAGCAGAAATTGAGCGCAAACTTAAACGACTCATTAAATCAAAAACCCTAAAAGTATGTTATCGTAAAAATAAAAACTGATAAGGAAATTATTAATTAGAAAAAATTCTTTATATGTGAAGGAATTCAAAAGTAATATAATTCAACATGAATCTCACTCACTTCACGTTTTTTCTTTTTTCATTATTTTTTTCTTAATACTGAGTCGTTATCATTAAAAAATGATAAGAAAATTATTTAAAACTTTTTATTTTAAATAGGTACTGTACATACATGGTAACATATACAATGGCACGTTATTTATAAAAATATAATGAGCATGTTTTTTAAAGGAGGAAAAAACGAAAGGAAGACTTAAAAGTAACAAAAATCAATAGCAGTGACAAATTTCTGAATGAAATTTTTTGGCACTGCAAATCCAACGAAAGAAATCGCTTCTTACTCTAATCCTAACTGCAAACAGTCACATTTCTTTTTACATAACTTAACATTCTTGATATGTTTCTTTACACAATTGAATTGGAGATTATAGTAGTTCCGTGTAAAGTATTAACTCTACATAAATCCAACCAAGCTTTAGGAAATGGACGAAGAGAGACCTTTTCAAGATCATACTATTATCATAATATTCGATTACACAAATGACTAGACGTAGTATCAAAAACAAAATTATCAGTCTTCCATACAAACACGTTAATAACAAGAGTATTAATACTGATTTTTTTAACAACATCACTCGATTCACAACATGTTGCCAGGTTCACTTCTTGTTGAAGCATGATAGACTTGTTTATGAGGGGTGAAACTACTTAATGAAGGAGTGGCATTCCTCCACGATAAACCTGGAGGACCGACACGAGCATAAACAGGTTGAGAGGGTGATACTAGATCGGGGGGATTCTCATTGGACGATTTACGTTCTTTTTTTGGGCGACGGAGGGTTTGTGTTGGAGCGAAGTACGAATCGGAATAGACTTTACGATTGTAGTAGCCGCCGTTGTTGGAAGGATACGGAGGCTCTTCTTCAGGGGCGGCAGTGGAACAGTTGGGCATCCACACCTGGAAAAAACAGTCATTTATAGAAATTAACAAGTAATATGTGATCTAATAAAAAACCCATTGAAGAACTTTTTATTTGATCATACAGTTTTACTATTTTTACCATTGAGTTGCCGATCCTCCTGCCGCCTGTGACCAGCGTAGTGGTGGCATACGGCGCTGGCGACGTAGCTCCATCCGAGTTCAAAATATTCCCATCAACTTCTGCATAATCAGCAATTTGCGAAGTCCTATTTGAATCCAAATTCGGACTTGCATACTCTTGTACCTGCATATTATTAAAATCGTTGTATTTCCGACTACACCGATAATTCTTTTCCGATCCATAATTCAAATGGTCTGGTCTAGTATATTCTTTATGGTCGTGTTGTGACGCTAATTTTGAATATTCTGGTAATGTACTAGAATAATCCGGAAGCGTGTCTTTATCTAACCATAATGGAGTTTCCGTTTTGGAAGCTAAAGGTGTGGTTAAAACTCCACCATTGGATCGACTTGGAGTCATTGTTTTTTTCGTTAACATTTGTCGTCTTCTTACTAATAACATAGCACCAAAAAGAAGTACCATGACTGATACCATACTGATTAAAAGAGCCATAAACCAAGTTTCAGTGATAAAATCTCCGGATTGTAAATCAACTGGACGTTGTTGATGATGGTCCGAGACTCTTGAAGCTGGATCTAATCGTAAGAAAGCAGCAGCACTAAAAGGACCTACACCAGCTCTAGTAGCAGCCGCTACTTTAACACTATAAGAAACTCCAGCTGTTAAATTTCCTAAAAGAAGAGTCGGATTTGGTCCGACGTTGATAATGTCGATATTATCAGTGCCATTTGCTTTAACTTCAATTTTAAAACCATATAGTTCGCCGTTGAGGAGATCTGAAGATGGTGGTTTCCATTTGAGATAAACAGCTGTAGAATTAAGAAGTAAAGCTTCCATCCCACTAGGTGCTTCTTCTGGTATATCTTCTAAAGTTCGTACAGTGCGTGAATTGGAAGGTTGTCCTTCGACAGTCTTATAAAAAGGCACAAGAAAAAATTCATAACGCGACCATTTCTCTAAATTATTAACAGTAAAACTGGAAGATCCTCCAGTGTGAAGAACAGTCAACATACTGTAAGGATTAGGCAAATCGGAATCACCATCCAAACTTACGTAGTAAATATACAGGCCTTCGACATATTGAGCGTCTAAAATTTCCCAAACGAGTTTAATTGCTGTTGATAATACAGGAATCGCGCCTGTTAACCGAACGATATTACCCGAAATCAAACTAGCACGCGCTTCGCTTAAAACTGTCACTTCGGGGTTTCCCCAATTTTGTGCAGTATCAGGACCAACTATAATTATATCAGAAAGTTGAGATGGAGGTCCTAAACCATGACCATTCTCAGCTCGTACTAAAAAAGTGTATGGAACACCAGGTGTTAGTAAATGTTGGGTAAAAGTAGGCCCTGGAACTCTTCGTGCAACTACAGTCCATGTCGGAGTAACACCTTCCTCACGTCCAAACAATTCAATTTGATAACCTAGAAGACTTGACGATCCGATTTTGTTGTTTTGGCCCCACGTGATTGTGACACTGCCTTCTGATTGATTGAGAGCATGTGGTCTGCTTGGAGGACCAGGCAACATGATTGCTTCCGGAGCTTTGAAAAAGTTAATATTGGGATTTTTGGGATTTTCAACAAGAAGATGGCCACTCCATGTTGCTTTTCCGCATCTGGATGAAGCAACACACGTGTAAATCCCCGAATCGTCTTTGCGAAGATGATAAATTTCGACAGAATTATTAGTAACATTAATACGATTAGTCGTCGTAACCGGAAGACTTTCTTTGTACCAGGAAATAACAGGTGTGGGATTCCCCGTCGCTTCGCAATTTAAAAACGCGACTGAATCGATAGGAAGTGTTTGATTAACTGGGCCACGAATTATAACAGGTGGTGGATGTTCTTCTTTCGATGTAACCGTAAGTCTAGTTCTTGTCGACGCTGACCCAGCAGCATTAACCGCTGAACAAATAATAACACTACCGGAGTTATGATGCGTTGCGTTTTTCAAAGTAAGCGTCGAATGTCCCTCTTCGGTAGTTAACGCCCGGAAGTTACCGGAAGTTGTTCCAGGGTAGATTAAACCTCGATCGCCTTCTAAAGACCAAAAAATGAAAGGTTTAGGTGTGCCATCGACATGGCAATAAAAGGAAACATTCTTTCCAGCTTCAACTGTTTGTGCTAAAGGACGAGTAGAGAAAGTTGGGGGTGCATGGACGGTTAACACTGCTGTGGCGCTTACAGTTCCCGCGAAATTATCAGCTTCGCATGTGTAGCGCCCTCTATCGAGAAGAGTTATTTGCTCGAGACGTAAAGTTCTATCTTCAAGAACGCGCACTCTACCTAGAGGCATAGCCCCGCCGGCTGCGTCACGACGCCAGAGGACGTCTGGAAGCGGGTCGCCACCAACGGCACAAGCAAAATCCACTGTTGAACCTACCAAAGCAGTAGCATCTTCCGGGCCTTTGATCAAAAACGGTTTAACTATGAACAAAACAAAATTAATCAGTCAATTAGAACAAAATCAAATTTTACCATAGACTTTGAGGGCAGCCATTGCTGACTCTCTAACTCCTGCCGTATTTTTTGCAACACATTGATACCGTCCATCGTCGGATGGTTTCGTATCAGTAATTGCCAGATTCGAACCATCGACTAGTTTTAATCGTCCGTCAACATTCAGCGTATGTCCATCTTTCCGCCAGGTGACTTGCGGTTCAGGGGTTCCTCTAGGTGGTGCACATTCTAAAACAACATCTTCGCCAGCAGCTACACGAACACTTTGCGGCTCCAAACGAAACTCGTCGCGTAAAACTGCAATTTGAACCAACAAATAAAAATTAATGGATGTGGGGAGTGTCGAATTGAAATTTAAAGGACGGAAATTGCAAGCTTCCAATCAACAGTTTTCATTTCCTTGCTTTGAATTAGAAAAAAATGCAGATAGTATTATAGTTTTAATGATCGGCGATTTTGCCTTAAATTTACGCTATAATTCAATAAAGTAGCAGGATTAGCAATCAGGCTTTTAGGAAATTCAAAATTTAATGCAATTAGTTAAGTAAAAAAACTAACGAAAATGTCGCAATTATGAAGCCGATACCAGGATTCGAACCAGGAAATTTAATACAGCAATCCATTTTCCTTGCTTCTTGTATGATATACAAGTTTGCTTTTATCGTAAGACGTGCTTTATGTAAATCGTACTTTTGGGACTTTGCATAAATACCGATAACGAACGGAAAGTTGTAAAGTTTCTTCAACCCTCCGGCATATGACGTGACTCGATCCATTTTCAGTATATGCATGTATCAATACGTAACGTAGAACAACAACAACGTTATTAAGCTAATGTGCATCGAGAATCTGATGACCAGATCAATCAAAACCAGGATGGATGTACATTGATGCTATTGGCAGCATAAGTGAGTTTTAGTAAGCGAACAGCGCGTAAGTAATTAAATTATAATAGGGTATATGCATATACATTAAAACTACAATTTTTTAGAACCAATAAAGTCGTCGTTCATCCCTTCCTAATTGCGTTATCACGCAATCAAAGACTGGCAAAAATGGATTAATACAATTTTCCGGAAACAAATTTCGTTCGTGTCGATGAGTTTTTATTGATCTATGTTCAACAATTAAATGGAATATCTTGTCCCAAACATGAATGAATTTTTTTAGGGACAAAAGCACTCAAGGGTGGCATTTTTTACCCCAACTTCTGATTGATTGGACTGTTGAGTTTAATTTGACTTTAGTTTGCATTTATATAGAGGTGTCATTTTTGCATTGGCATTAAAATTCATCACAAGCAAAAATTGTAGAATTCACTGCTGCAGAATTGTTTAAAAATTCAAAAATTGAGCTAATTAGAATTCTAGAATGTTGAACAAATGATAGTCATTTTCCTTTTCTTCCCTATTCCCAGACCAGCCATCTGGTCTATGTTTTGTCTTGGAGGAAACACAACAGAAGGAATGGAGTGTGAAATGAAAAACGGCTTTGAAAATAAGAAAAACACACCATCAATCTACCTAGTTTATATGCCGTGACTTGCTTTAATTCGCCTTTTGTTTTCTTGTGGTAAAAATTGTTGTATCGATGACACATCGACAAGTGTGCCATTCCCACGGTGGGTAGAAAAAAAGAGGAATAAATGCCTCCGGTATGTCTAATAATTTGATAAAGTTAATGCGTTACATAACAAAAGAAAAACAGCTGACATTGGACGATGATAAAAAATTGGAATGGGACGGTGGCTTCAGGCACACCCTGGAAGAAGAGAAAAAAGCGCCACTGCTAACGATGTTATACTTTATCAAATTACTGCAACGATACCGGCTGCAGGAATTTTAGCAGGAATGCGGAGAGCGCGACAACACTCGTGCTGTTCAATAAAATTTCTAGCAGGAATGGGTGAATAAATTTTGCGGGTTTTAGGATGGTAATAAGCGTAGTTTTAACATTAAAGACCGTTATGCAAATTATTAGTTTTTACTTTAGATAATATTTAATTGCACTATTTTAATAGCCATTAGTAACAACTTTTGCTGATAAAATATATAAATGGCCTTGTTTACTAGTAGGCTACGTAAAAATGACGTTTATTCATAGCCAACTATAACACTTTTAGTAAAAACTGTACGTTTAAATCGATTTATCTCATCACGAAACCTTTCAAAATGTCGTTTCACATGAAATGCTATCTTCAAAAAGCAATATCAGCCTCGACTCAGCCCACTCTACTATTTGTTTTCTTCTCTATAATACAAAAAATAATTTATTTTATAAAGGATACCAACTCACATACAAGTTTTTGAGATTGCGTGTTTGTAACAAAAGCGAAAAGAAAAATATAAATCGTTCCTAAAACCTAAACATTTGACGAAGAAGATTAAAGACGAAAGAAGAAACTTTGCAAATAAATGAAAGAAAAGAATTACAATTAGAAAAGTTGTTAGTAGAATCCTTTGTGAGTCATAAGATAAAAACAGAAAGGGCGTAACGCAACTCAAACTTGTTTTGATTTTAAATGACTGTTTAAGATCTTTTTTACATTAATGCAATAACGTCTTTAAAGACAGTCGGAATTTTATTCAGGGAAAAAAACTGATGCTAATAGCAATAAAAATTAATTAAAGAACTCATTGAATATTCCTTTTATCTATCGACGATCTAAAGCTCAAACACAAACAAAAGTCAAATTTTAAGCCCAGGTAGAATGTTCAGTCGTTGGGTTAATTATATCTGTAACACGCGTACAAAGTTAATTACTGCATAAAATGCGAACTTGGCATGGTTGGAATTGTCGTTAATATGGACCCTTTCGAGTGCAGACGTCTGCTGGAAGATCCAAGATAACAGAGGACGTGATCTTTGACGCGCATCTCGGATACACAACGATGCATTATTTTTTAACCGAAATTGATTCGCTTACAAAATTTTGAAAGTTTATGGAATTTATAACTTTCCAGAATTGCTAAAGAATATCAGAAAAAGCATTTTTTTCATTTCCAATATACCCAATTTAATTGATTGTTAATAGGATTCATTTCAAAATAGAAATTCTAAACAAGACTTTTTCCTCAAATAATGTTTGTAAGCAATAGTAAGCATGTCTTCTACGAGTTTGGAAGAAAAAAAGAAGAGAAAAAAAATCTTCGAAAAATTTATTTTGATTAAAAAAAAAGAAGCATGCAACTGAACATAATTTCTGATCGTACAGATACATTTATCAGTGTTGTAAATTTTAACCGATTTTAAGTTGTTAAACTTAAAACCTGTTTTATTGAGGTTGGCTGAATACATACCAGTTAACTTTCGCAAGTGCAATAAACTGTGTAGCTGGCTCGTTGGTCTAGGGGTATGATTTCCGCTTAGGGTGCGGGAGGTCCCGGGTTCAAATCCCGGACGAGCCCAACTTTTTTTTTTTTCGTTATTGAAACACGCAAAATATTTTCCCTTTTATTAATATTCGTTCTTTCATAAGAAACAACAGCACCTGTTAAGAAAACTCTTCCTCTTTCCGCCTAAAATTGAAATTTAATTGGTTTTTTTACTTCCAGCCGTAAACTACGATAATCGCATAAACGTCGAGAAGTTGCTTGAGGCTGATAACGAAACAATAAAAGTACATCGACATTACCATATTGTTGTGAGATCAGAAAGGGCCGAGACATAAGGCCCAATGCTTTAACATTACGGACGCGCCTCGCTTCTGTTTTCATTGAATTAATTACTTGTTTAGACAACTCTAACAAAACAACCAAACCAGGCGGAATAATGCGCGGTTTATTGCCGTTATGTTCTTGTTCGACATGTTAGATGTGTTAGAAATATTTTTAACATGGGTTATTCTTGTTTATTACTGACAGGCAACCCGTAAAACAGATGTGTAAAAAAAGTTGCATCATTCTTAATCAATAGACATGAAATACGATATGCCTTTATTAGTCCAGTTGGAAATCTGTCAAGTCATCACTTTTCCAGCAAATTTCCGCGTTTCTAACCAGAGAGACAAGCCAGGGGAAATCCCCTTTGCCACTTATAATATTAAATTATATTCGAGTTTAATCATTAGTGCGAGGACATAAATCTGACATTTTTCTAGTTTTTTATTAAGTTTCGATGATTTATTACTTAATCATTATAAATCACAGCGCTTCCTTTAGAACCTCCACCACCCCTTCGAAAATTATTAGAAAGCTCACGCCGTGAACTCGATAATAACATTCGAAGTTTACTTATTAACCAAATTAACGATCAATCTCTGCCAAATATTTACTTTTCATTGAAAATTTCAAATTATTGAAGCGAAATCTATCGGTTTATAGCTACTGAATAAATATTTTCATTAATGAATGAATGACTTTCATATACAGAAAAAAAACGCGAGAGGATTGTACTTTGATCCCTAAACTAAGCGAAAATTCGCTAACTATATGGAACACCAATCAACAAACTTTCAATCGTTAAAATCAGTCAAACGGGAATAATCGAAAGATTTTTCAACGCTGAAAAGCGCACAAAGCTTCAAACTTTAAAGGGTAAAGCAGCTGGCGAAATTCGGAGGTTAATTTCAAGTTTGATCTAGTTTAGCGTTTTTACTGACAGAAAAATATTAAGAAGATCAATGATCGTTTCGAAAGCTTCTTAAGACCAATTGTCTTTATACGTTGAAACCACAAAACAAACAAAATCTATTTCTGAAGATGACCGTTTAGGATGTGGAAGCTTCCCGGAGGACTTGGCCTCTTAGCGTCAACAAATAAGATTCCAGCCAATGATTAAATAGTTAGAAAAACAAAAAGGAAATTGTCGGTGATGAAAAATCGTTGTTATGTCAAATAACAGCACGATTCAAATTTACCGCACAAAAACTAGAGCGGTAAATTATCGAAAATTTAAGTGTAAGTGTCTTGGTAATAACAGAAGTGTTTCCGGAAAAGTCACGTGTAGAAAGTTTGTTGACATTTGCGGATCCCCTCCATTATTTAACGTCGGACCATAAATACCACTTTGTTGACTCTATTTAGCTTTAATCTTTGGTATTGAGTGGTTTGGACGAGGTTCAACAAACATTTCCTAAATTCAGTACTAAACTGTGTAAATGTTTGTTAAAAAGAAGTAAATCGTATAACCATATAAGTTAACTATTAACGGAAATATATCTGAATGTGTGCCATTTTAATTAAAATCCGTCCCTGATAAATTATGTATCAAAAGCGCTCCAAGGGTCCTTAATAAATATAACGGCAGGAACGGATGAAGCAACCTGTCTATAGATGAAGGCAAAGTTGGAGAAGGAATGTCCGGGGGCGGCAAGCAAGCCTCCCGAGATGAAATGACAACATCGTTCGAGTCTTATTTACATTCACTGTTTGTACAAGAACCAAGAAAAGGCTGAAGCAGTGGCAAACATTTGCACTTAAATACCGAAGAAAACTTATCTCCCGGATTTTTCACGTCATCTCACTGTCATCTTATGACATCTGCTACGTTTTTTGCTTAATCGTATAAACTTCCCCTTCTACAAAAACGATAAACTTCTGATTTATCTCACTTTAGAATTAAAGAAGTGGAAAATCAGACGACACACACCTGCCGAACTTGTTACAAAGCGATTTCTATGCAAACTGACGAGAATTTCGACTAAGATAAACAACGTTTATTATGAGTGACACCTTTCTTGAATATAAAACACCCAATTTCATGGTAGTATGCGCTCTCTTCTTTGCCATTGTTATCCGAGACGTCGTAAAGACCTAACATACAAAAGACGCCCTCTCAATATGCTCTCGAATTAGATGCACTTTATATGCATCCGGATCACCGCCTACTCTGATACTCCCGGAAATTAACAATGCCCTTTCACAGACGGAGAAACACCCCTTTTCGACCAAAACACGACCAAATCTTCAACTGAAATTCATGAGGAAAAATCAAATAAATCCAAAAGAATTTTTTGCTGGCGTGTGTGGAAATTCTATCGTAAAAAACAAACAAGAAAAATAAACGCCTACAGCAATTTACCTTAAAATCATCTTTTTTATTTATTTTAACAAACGCAAACTGTGTTTTTGTTACAACTGAATCAAAACAAACCTGGTGTTAATAAACCACCGCTGTAAACAAATAATTAAATGAAAGTTATTCAAAAACAAAAATTTTCAACACCTGGCATTGTTGGTTGCATACAAACTGAAAACCAAAAAAAGAATTTTTGGAAAAAGGGGTAAAAATAAATATTTTTGACAACTTTTAGAATAATTTATAATTTATAAAGCTTTTTTTATTTTATTTTTTGTTATATCACTTCTAAAATAAGAAATTGCTAACTGAGTATACGATACTTTTGTACTTGATTTATACTTTTTTTTATTGAAATGGTTATGACCGCTTTTTCATAAATGAACAATCATTCCTAAGTAGCTTTATTTGTTAAGGTTTATGCACCTGGTGCAGAAGTGGTCATCTTCTGAAACAAAAAACGTAAAAGTAAGTGGCCTCAGAGTATCCACTCTCTGACATTTAATCGATCGAAAATTGTGTGTAAAAAATTTGTAGTAGTAATCGTATGTGACATGAGCAGTCCGCATCCACGTGCCTTTGTCGTAAGATAAGATATCACCGGATGTAAATCCGTTTAATAGAGGCAATATCGTCGAGAAGGCGGAATAGAGAAGGGTTAATTGACTCCATTCCATTTATCTCTCATCCTCCACCTGAAGAAGCAATCGATTTGTTCCATGATATTCACCGTTTTTAACTTAATTAAGTGTTTTCTGATGCGTAATTAAACTGTCCACTCTTGTTGTTGTTGTTTTTTATACTTTTTCCAATAAACTCGACGTTTATTTGATTAAGTCATTTCTAATTATCTCAGTCTATTGTGTGTTTTATTAATTGTGCAAAAAAAGAGGGAAAATATAAAGCAAAATGGGTGTGTTTTCAATTACGTCGCTTTCCCTCCCTTTCCTCCGCCTTTTCCCTATTACCATCGATATTCATCTTGCCGCAATGGAAGCGACTAATAGCATAAATCGGATGACGTTAAAGTGGTTTGTTTTTGGGGAGGCACATCCGATCAGAACACCATCCTCATTATTTCTCAGCCGCACCGTTAATAGCGTCCATTTATTCGGCTACACGCATCGAAGACCATTTTTCACTAACGGTTTTAACCAAGTTTTCAAGGGACCAAAAATACATTAAATTAATCCAATTCGCCGAAAAAAAGTTTATTTTATTTCGAAGTAAAACCAACAGTTGTGCGGAAATTTTATTCAACATTGTAGTTACAAAGAAAGAAAATGCTTTTATAGACTGAGGAAAAATAGCTAATGCTACATTGGTTAAAATATGTTCGTTGAGCAAAATTAACATGTTTTGATGATGCTATTTCCAACAATGTTGAGTTGAATTTTTATTTTTTTAGTTTGTGTTTTAAATTTTAGCAAATGAAGCTGCATTGCATTTGATGAGAGATGATCAAATTTATTAAAAGTTGAATGGAAAAATGCCAACGGTGCGTTTATTAAAAACGAAATATTAAATTATAGATTTTTAGTAATTAATTTTATTAAAGCTAATTATATTAGCTTTTCCCTATTTTGAAATACAACGGATATTTGATAGTCAAAATAAGTCCCAAACATTTATTAATTAAACAAATTATGCAAATTTTTGTCGTGATGACAGTCTACAGTGTTATTAAAAAATTTGCCGCTTTATAAAAATAGAATCATAAATGAACATCAAACTATCACGTCTCTTATAGCAATTCTTTAAGACAGTCAAAAAACGAAGGAATGCCAATTAATAACCCCAAATATTAATTTCACTAAATTCCATTCAATTCACGTTTTTGCAATTAATCCAAAAACTTCAATTGCCATAAATTATTCCCACTCCTTAATTTTGCTTGTTCGACAATAAAATTACTTCAATCAGAACAAAGCAGCAAGTTTTCTCATTTTTAATTCTTACACTTTTCGCATCTTCAACTTCACGTATTCCGTCACCCATTTATCACATTTAATCGCCCGCCCCATTAAACCGTCAAGATTCTTCCCTCATTTAGTCCCTTAAACCGTCACCATCGTCCGCTTAATTGTCCGTTATAATTACCGGCAAATAAATAAGATGATCTCAAACCTGCAACTGTGAGTGTAGCATTCCTGCTTCTAGCTTTCCCTAAAGCATTACTAGCTTCACACCAATAGACTCCTGCATCAGATTCTTTCCTGCTGTGTACCACCCTTAGAAAGAACAAGTTACCGGCTGGTAGAAGCACTCGATGCGATCTTGCATCTTGCGGTGCTGTTCGAACAATCACGCCATCTTTAAACCAGGTGATAGCGGGTTCCGGTTCACCGGAAGCATGACAATTGAGGGTTGCTGGTTCGTGGCGGGCCACTGTCATGTCGACGGGATGCTCGGTGATGCGAGGGGGTTGATGGTTAGTGTGGTGGTGATGGTGGTAAGCTGGAAAATAAATATAATTTAACCTATTAACTAGTAACTAAAGTTTTTCTGCTTATCAGCTAAAATATCAGGGATTACACTAAGCATGGCATAATGATGGGATTACTAGACTGGACTGTGATAGGGGACAAAAATTGCCTCTGGACCTAATCTAGATGGCGACAATTCACAAGCTTATAAAAGTTCAAAAGAAGAAAATTTTCGTTTTTATCTCTCCTTCTATTTATTTTCTTAAGTAATCACCGAATGACAGCTCTCCTTTAAAAATGCCACTAATGCAGACGTCTAAAGACAATATGATGCGTCTCGACGTCGACTAAGTCCCTCGAGAGAGGAGCATTGAATTGCCAGGTTATAATCGAGCTTTATCGTAAAATTCGTCAAAAATTATATTCTTAAATAATTCTCTTTGTGTTACATTTTCCGACAGTAATTAGTCGAAAGAAGAACGTTGAATGTTTGGAACAGGAGGTTATATAGAGAGAGTCTGGGAAATCGGGCGTTGTCGAGTGTCCTTGGCGCCGCGACGCCATCAAACATTGGGGCACTAACAGCCCTCCAGCTGTTTATTGCTTTGGAAACAACGAGACAGATACACGAAATTTCTAGCTCTGCTAGATTAAAATGGCGCCGGACGAGACAGTTATTTTATTTTCTTATACGTTGTTTTTGTTTTAGTTGTTTCGTTATAATAATTGTTGACGATTTATTATAGAAGCTCTTCACCTAAATAGATTTGATAAATTTAAATTTAATCTTCTCCCCAAGATAGGGCTCCCTCATTTTATGAATAACAAACGACCAGCGAGAAATTAAAGTCGTATTAATCGCATTGTTGCGGGATGAGCGACTCCACCATAGAGACACACAGACAGTTGATAGTTTTTTTATCAAAACTAATTATAAATTCTAATTCTAAAATATAATTCAAATAATCTATTGAATCAGCTCGGGGAAATTTATTCAAATAAATATATATGGGAAAAAATTAACTGCCCACTAAAAATTTGAAATTTAGGGAATTTATCCTTATTACGTTGAATGAATAATTAAATTTACTCAGTGAGTTTTATTAACATAAGTTGGCGTAATTTTTTTAACTAGCTTGATGTTCTTTGTCGTCTCTATCTGACAGTTTTCTTCTATATTTGCGTTATCAACTTAACCTCAGATTCTTTAAAATGACGTGTAAATATTTCTCACTAGAATCAAAGGAAGCACCAATTTAGAGAAATGAAGTACCAACTTAGCAAACATTTATCCCAATTTTTAATGGGCAGTTTATTTTTTTCCCAAATATATATACATCATCAGTCATTCGTTAGAACTGATTTCTTTATTTTAGGTCAGGTCAACTCAGGTGCACAGATAGTGATTTTTTTTTTCATTTAGTGGAATACATTTTTCTCTTATCTGGAAAATAAACCTTCCCAAATTTGTTAATAATCTGAAAAAACTCAGCTTAAATAATCTTAATGTAATGTATTTTTCCAAAATTCCGTCGAAGAACAAATCAAAAAAGTTAAATATTTTCAGTCAATAAATCACAAATAACGAACGAACGATCGAAAAGGAACCGATTATTGGAATGTCCACGAACTATGACAAATGTCTTCCAGATATTGGCTGAGGTGATTGAGAAATAAACACTGAACCCGCTAAAAGAACATCCCTCGCACACTTGGAAATGTATCATCTCGTAACGACATTTTTTCTTGTATTAGTTCCTAATAAAACGCTATCGAATGGGATATTTCCAGCACTTTTCCGAGTAGGAAAAAACTTTTAATATTTTATTGCATCTGTGAAAACACTTTGTTTTATCAATTTCTTGATAAAAAAAAGTTAAACCTCATTTGTCATGTGTTCCTGCTGAAAAAAAGAGTTTTTGCATGATTATACATATGGGATATAAAACGAAGCTCTATATTAGTTTAATTAAAACATACAATAGAGACAATGCTTTATTATCCGATCCATTGTGATCAGGAATACCAACATTCCCCTCCCAATTAGTTCAGAGAGAGAGTGATAGGGGAAAAACACACAGGTATTCTCACACTGTATAATTAAGTTCCATAATTTTTAATCCAGTTGTTCGTTGATAATTTCATCGAAAAAAAAAAATTGAAATATTGAAATTCCTGCAATATTGTTATTTTTTTGGGTTGAGAGAGAAATTCCTAAAGAGTAGTTTTCTTCTATCATATACCTGTTGTGGATTGGCACAAGGGGAGTGAACAGATATTTGATTAAAACATTCCCGGAATTTTCCGGTTCGGTTCGATTGGTGAATGTAATGTTGCCTCTGTGGAATACTTGTACGAAAGTTAGAGAAAATGTCTTCGTTATAAATCGTATGTAGATCTATAAATCATCTGAAAAATGTTATGATTGCAAGTTTTGTACAACTTTGGCTATAAACAACTCCAATGATGTTTATGGAATTGGACGGAGATGTAGACGAATAAGATGGAGCTTTCCGCAAGGATTACAATGAAACTACACTCACTGATTGATTTTTTACATTTGGTGCCAAATCTCAATCAATAAAACAGAAATACGCCACTGATAAAAATCCAAATTTATAATTTTATCTCAAAAATCAAGTAAATCAATCAATGCAATGAAAATGTTCAAGTTGGAAATAAATTATTTTCTTTCTCACTTTCTAAGAACTCTCTGAATATAGTTTTAATTAAAAAAAGTATAAACATTCTTGAACAATGACTAAGAAGATAATTTATGGATAGAAAGCAAACAAGTGATTCCAGCACGAAAACTGTGAACTTGACATTACTTTTGCGGACCTAAAAATAGCAATAACAGACTAAATTCATAATCATAATTTATTCAGACTTCATTGTCTGAGTACTAAAAATTAGAGCCAAGTAGAATATCAAAAAATTAAATTGTGAATGCGATTTTATCACAGGTAAACACAAGACTGCTTTACCCACTGAGTTTTGGCGGCCTTTAATTGGGTTATTAAAAGTAGCCAGACTACCAGAGGACCCATCGTCGAACTGGTTACATTGGGATGTTTTTTTGCAATATTTCACTTTTCCACCAGAAAAGGTTATCTAAAAATTTACCCTTCGCAAATTTGATCTAATACTGTCGAGTTTCCGTCTCTTGAGAAATGTGGGTAAACTTCGTGCTTTATTATAGTTCTAAAGTTCTTTAATTTATAATGTACCAACAGTTGCAGTTTTGAAAAACTTACAATGAAGGAAATTAAGAATTATTGAAGTTTACTCAACTTACATTTTCTACAAGACGAAGATTATTAGTCTGCATTATATTTCAACCAAAGTTAGGAAAGCTTCCTTTTACTAAAATAATTATTCACTTCAATTTTACATAAAACAGAAACCAGAAAATTGGTTTGAAAAAAATCGCCTCAAGGTAGATTTTTTTTTTTAATAAAATTGTAAACAACAATTTTCTGGAAATATATAAGCTTGAATGATTTTCTGAAAAATGAAAATGTATTTTTTTATGTAAAATATGAATTTGTGGTGATTTAAACCACTACAACCAAAGTCCTTTCCTTAGAAATAGAACTTTGTAACATAAATATGTCAAGATGCCACTATAAATGTAGTTAGAAATTGTTTAATGTTGAATGGGCCAGAAATTTAATTAAGAAGATAAACATAAGACAGGAAATTCTCTAGTCTGGGTTGAAATACTTTCAAGTTTGAATAAATAAAACAATAATGAGAGTATCACCAAGATCTATTTGGGTCATCATAAAGCAGAACCAATTTCACAGAAATAAGGTAAAACATCCAAAGTCAGACACCTTAAGGAATTTCATATAATTCACGGAGTTTTGATTTTTAGAGAAAATAGCCATTTCTGATTAAGATTGATTAATTGTTTGATAATAAATTTCGCAAAAAATCTATTTATTTATATTTTTGTATGACAAATCCCACTTATACCTAATTCCCAGATCATATTTGATTTGAAAGACGTCTTACCATAAATCTAGATATTGTAAAAATCTTATTTTTTCTAAATAGCAATAAAAAGAAAGGTGACTGAAGGGACAGTGTTTGAATTTGGGTTTTTTACCTTATTGTTTGAAAGTTTGAAAAAAACTTTTTACGTCCGTTACTTCACTCGTTTAATTAATTTCATTTGAAAAATTTCAATACAAAGTTATTTAAAATATTTTCAAGGGAAATCGTCATCCGGCACTGATTTTTCTAGTCCACTATTGATTCTTGCATTCGCAAGAAAAGCACAACTCTCCCGGGTAATTTCATCTCCCCTTTTAATTAGAGACAAAACTTTGTAGACGGTTGGTAATACTGTATCGACGTCTGTCGTCTTAAAAAAAAAAACGTATTTACCCAGCATCCATTTAACTAAATTCCATTTAATTTTTTCCATAGTTGAAACTCAATATTTACTTGGCATATAAAGTTTGCAATGTGTAACAAATTCAAAAAGTTCGAAATGAGTCTGGTTTAGTTTGAAAGTTAGAAAATGAAATTAGCCAAAAAACTTGTTGAAAGAATCCGCTGTTTAGGAAAAAAGATTGGATTTTTGTGTCATATCGATTCTAATGTATGCGTCTGAGAGACGAAAAATTCTTTCTTTGAGAAGATGAATCGATACTTTCGCTCATATTGCGTATAGTAAGTATTCAACTCACGCATCTTTGTGTAGGGGAATCCCTAATGTCCAGGATCAACTTACAATCATATTAAACCCATTACTCCAAGAAGCGCGGCTATAAGTCTGGATTTGCACCAAACCTACCGAAAGCTTGTTTTGCATTCAATGTGGAAAGCTTCAGGGTGACAAAATTAACCCAGAGACTAGCCCTAAATTTATTAAAAAAAATTACAGCTGTTATATCAAGTGAAGTCTAAAAATTCCTTCATTAATAATTAAGCAAGATTTTAATTCTCTCGCAAAAACCAAATCAAGAGGAGCGGATGCTTAATAATTAATCCTATCATCTCCGTCTAAAAGTCGCTTTTACACAGTTTTGTTTGCATAATAAAATGTCTAAGATTACATAGTTCGAAGATCATAAGTAATGTAATTTTTTTCTCCTTCTTTCATTTTTTTTTTAATCCCCTTTAAACTCGTTAGATTAAATGAAGTGGAATCGAGGAAATAAAACAAACAAATTAGATCTTTCGTGAAATGAATTTATATCTGTGCAAGCGAGAGTACGCTTCTAATTGATGCAGAAACAGACGTAGACAGACAGGGAAAAGCCTAGAAATCATGGAAATGCAAGGAAAGGGTTGGTCCGAGATCCCTTCGCATACCTTCATTAGCTCACACCAAAGAGATCGCGTTCGGTTTTAATTAAATCACTTGTTTGATCGAATCCATTCTTTTTTTAATGATTTTAAACGTTTTATTGCTCTGTTTGAATGGAGGAAAGTCTGTCGAGGACACTCTAACAGCTAGGTAAAAGGGTACAAAGAAGATTAATCCTGCGGGATATCCGGTTGACCCTTGCTCGTCACTACTCTCGCATGAATTTAACTACATACCATTTATTCCGGAACAGCTTTGCTAATATTCACTTTATATGCAAAAGTCATGGGGCTAATCTCCGCCATTATCGCGGAAACGGAAAAAACGACAAAAGTTGATTCAGGTTTGCATTATTCAAACAAAATTTTTAGTTTTTTTGAAAAAGACACTGTACTGTTTAGAAAGTGCCAACTTTCGGCCATAAAAGTCCCCGATCATTTCAGTTTCCGCTCGGTGAAATCTTCTCTAGCACTCATATCAGTAAAATCCATCGTAAGTTATGCCACCTTAGCGAATAAAACAGGGAAAACGCGTTTCGCATGAAAAATATTCACATATTAAGATGATATCTATAGAACCGATACACAGATAGGGGAAAGCGTAGCTTTATATCCATATGGTATGAATGCAAAAGAGGATGTTTTAGAATCGCCGTTATTCCTACTACCTCAACGACCATTTCGAGGATTCCCAAACTTGGTTGAATAGTGCCATTTGATATTGTAATTAACTGAAAGCTGTAGCAATATAAAACAAGAATGAATGTGTCGAGTGTGAACGGCCGATAGGGACTATAAAACATCAGATTACAATTGGACACTTTCGCTTCACCGACCTGCGACCCTACTTCATTCATTTCCACCGGTGTACAGTGTGACCAAGAAAAAATACAATTTAAATTTCAAGTAGTATCCATGAAATGCATCTGCTTTCCCCGAGTAAAGGGAGATGAATAATAAATGGAATGTTGTTTTTGCTCCAAAATCATCAATAAGAGATTCTCAAGTGAGAATGTGAACCATTTTTCTTCATCCTTTGATCTACTTCTAAACAAAAATCATTTCTGTCTTATCGCTCAAGAATAATTGAATGGAACTAATTCAAAAGCAGTCGAGTTTATTTAAGTTATCTTGAAAACAATTAATTTCAAAATGAGATACTCGGCTCTTCTCTTCAAACGTTTTCAAATGTATTCCTCAATTTCGTGGAAATGTTCACGAAACATGTGTAAGATTTTACGAATTTCCCTTAAGGATTCGAGAAGATCGATTTGAGTCTATTTAATTGTTTGGAAAATGAAGAAACTGTTGCTTGCAGCAGAGGCGGCTCGTATTCGAAAACAAATTAGGTTTATCTGTTCCAACAATCGAATAATATTGAAAACTTACAATTTTTTGCTGCAAAAATCATTTTTCCGTTGATCGTTTGTTAGTATTCTTCATTAACGTTGACAACAGTTCATGTATCGAAGGCTTAATAGGTGTCATTTTCTGTAAACAATCTGTTTGGTATAGGCAACCAAACATACTCAAACAAACAAACACACATTTTTGAAAAGTGCGTTCTGTGTTTGTGATTGGTTTCTTGTGCAATTTTATTATATGTTAATTAGAAACAAAACATTTTGAAAAGAATTAAAAGATAGATTTTCGGCAATTTTGACCAGAAGTTTCAGAATTACAGGTACCAAGGTCACTTCAGTTTATGATGTTGATTGAAAATTTTAAAAGAATTTTTTTCATGAAGAAATATTGTCGCTTTTTTTTAAGATTTTAACATATGGCTCAAAAAACCATAAACAATGTAGATTTTTTTTATAAGTAGAGAAGTTGAGAGAATTACACTGTATCTTTGGTACAAAATCGAAGTTAAAATTTTATATGCATAGTCCCTAAATTCAAGCATTAAATGACCTTAAAATGGCACAAGTATCTGGAACAAATAGTATTAATCGCTTTGATTAATCCACTAGTTTATTAAATAATTATTAATAATCAACAAAACATTGAAATACGGAAATAAAGCAACTCGTATTATAAACCCATCAAAACTCCAGATTTTCCACTTTAATTTTTTATGAGGAGTCTTTGGCATTCACCCTTTAATTCCTTCACGACATGTAAATCTTCCAAAGAGAGAAAAAAGGGCATTTCAATCTCTACTTCCCCTCGGATTTTTTAACAATTTACCACATTCATATTCCAACCCTCACATGTCTCTTCGTTCACTTTTTCTTTCTTTTCTCTGTCTTTAATTGCTGTCTAATATTTTATAAATCCCTAAAGTGTATCATCACCTGACTTGAAAGAAAAACATTTCTTGGAGTAGAAAGAAAAAAAGAGTTCCAACACACGAATAGATTCGTCCACATGTGGTGCCGTGTGTGAAACGACTCCCAAGACGACCGTTGTTTAGTAATCCTTGTTCTTACCGCTCTGTAAACTGCTAAAACACGGCAAGTCGTCAATCTCGTGCTTTCAACGATAAAGAAAAAATAATAGCTGGACGAGTTTGGAAAATCCGGTCGGATTTTGATTGGCGGGCTCATGAGTAAAACAAGATTATTACGAGAATTTTTTTGATTGTATCTCTACATTAACTAAAAGATTTTTCTTGAAATCTCGCAATTTCAGCTATAAATATTTTATGTAAAATGTCGTCAGTCAGGTTTATTAGATAGTAGCTGATATTAATGAAATTTTATGCCAACTATTTAAACCATGCCTTTATTGAAAAATCTCCCTCGCTGCTATTTTTTCTTTTCTATTTCCCCTTTCCGAATTTTTTTCAATCGAAATTAAAATATATTCGGTATTATGATGTAAAATCGTTTTCCAGGAAGCTTTATGAAAGCTCTTAATAAATTAAGTTGACTGTAGTTTAAGTTTATGTAAATAGTAGAGTATAAAGGAGCTTTTTAGTAATGCAGCAAGCTTTCTAGTTGCCTAAAATTAGTCATTTAATAATAGTAAATTTACACAAGCAGTTGACAAGCGCATTTTAGTTAATATCCGAGATTCGATGTAATTATTATCGGCGAGTTTTCATTTAAATTAAGAGCCAAAATCGAATCAACCCCTTATACGCACTAAATCTAGATTGCTCTTGTAACGATGTTATCCAAGAAATTGGAATAGACAGATTGTCATGCGTCGTCTTCCCTTTTATTTAATTTTATACGGTCAACGCTTTAGTTTCGGAGCGAAGTCTTAATTTTTCAATTTCGATTCAATCAATTTGCACTGTTGGGATTTTTGATTTATATAAAAGAAAAAAAATGAGTTCTGAGTTCTGACTTGACCAAAAACATTTTATCGTCTACCTACTTGAAAAAATCTCAACAATGTATATTATTAAGTCGCTACGTTCAGTAGATTCAATTCAAGCAGTCGATTTATCACGCAGAATAACAAAATAAAAGTTTCGATTGAAAACTTCGTATATACTTTAAATTGAATGTGTTATATCGAATGTTCGAATCGCATATTTTTCAACGGAACTTTCTCAATGAAGAAAGCTCACTAACAGATTGATTCAAGCTACGCGCTTTGTGCATTACAAAGAAACTGGCTACGGGGTGATCGGGAAATTAAATTAGGTATGGGAATTTACTGCAAACTTTTTGCCAACCAACAAATTAAATGAAAAATATATGAAAATTACAACCATATGTACAGTAAGGTTCATTTTGTATGGCTTTCATAGGTTTCTCATATATCCGACCATCACACAAAAAAATGAATGGTACATTCTCGTACTAGTTTTTTGAGACAAATTCAATGCTCTTACTAGTTTTGTGCTATTGTCTTTTGTTTTAAAATTACAGCGCTTTTTTGTTTTTTTTTTATTTTCTGAAGACTGCTGTATTTTTTTAGTTTTGAATTTGAAATGTGAAAATGTTACTAATCAATATTTTTGCATAACTATTTTTTTTTTCGAAATACAAATAAGAAGCGTAGTTGGTCATGACTTTAAAAATATTGTTACTTTTTTTTATTTACGAAAATATATAGTTTAGATGCTTTTTCTTTATATTTTTAACAATTCTTGATTTTTTGGAAAACTATATAGAAAATCATATTAGCATTTGCATGCAAGAAAAATCAAAGTCAAAATATCAAGTTTCTTCATCTGCAATTATAAGAGTTAGGTTTTTTATGCAACAGGGAAAATTATTGAAACTTTCAAAAATATGACAAGATAAAATGTTTTATGATATGTAAACATAGATTCTAATTTATGTTTTGAAAATTAGCTACTGATCAATTGAGCATTGATCTCTTAAAGCATCAAGACCTAAAAAGTACCCTAGAAAAATTAAAAAAATTGAACTAAGAATATATTAAATTTTGTCAATGCAAAGCCTTAATTTTCCATAACAATGATTTTTCGGGATATAAAGCAATAAAATTTTTGAAAAAGCAGTTCATTCTTGGGTTTTTAAGAAGAATTTTGTGCTCATTTTTTGAAATATTTTTTAGACTCTTTCCCCTCTCAAAGGCAAGTATGATTTTTTTTCAATTTTTTAATAAAAACTTTTTTTTAATATTCTTTAAGAAAACATATCTAAACTATATATTTTCAAAAATAGAAAAAAAGAACAATTTTTTCAAAATCATGGCCAACTATGTTTTCTATTTAAAAAAATGTAACTTTGGTTTATATCTTGAAAATGAGAAAATATAAAAAATTCTCAGTTACGTCATTCTATTCTACGTTAAAATCAGTATCAGTAATAGTTTTGAATAAGTTTGAAAACAAAAAAAATTACAGCATTCTATCGAAATCTCAAAAAAATAAAAAAAAAATGGCTGTAAGTTCTAAACAAAAGACAATAGCGCAAAACTAATCAAAGCTTTGAATTTGTATCAAAAAACCAGCATGAGAATTTATCATTCATTTTTTTGTGTGATGGTCGGATATACAGAGCGATCAAGAATGACTGAGTCTCTTGGCAGCAAAACAATATGGATGTTTTTGTCCCTTGCAATTGGTACACAGGATAATTACAACTGACACAATTTCGAAACATCACTGTCAAATATTATAGGTAAAGACAGGAAGATTGAAAATTTTGAAATTCAATAAAAATTAATTACAAAATGTACGGAGACACAACAAAAATATGAACCTAGAAGTCCTTTTTCAATGTTAAAGCAATTCCGAAGATGTTTAATACAAAAATTTGATTTTTAGAATTAATTTCAAAAGCGCTTGTCAAAAGTGACAACAGGAAACTACCTCGTCTTACAGTCACGCCAACAGACTCAGTCATTGTTGATCACGTTGTATGAAAAACTAATGAAACCATCGAAAATGAACCACCCTGTAAGGATGTTCAAACAATATCAGTATATTGTTCAACATAATCTCACATAAATCAAATTTGGAATAAAGGGAATAAAAAAAAAAAAAATCAGTAGTTGGTTTTGCTATATAGGACAGAAAGAAAAAAATTGACACCTCATCTCTGGTTGGCAACTCCAAACTCCAAGAATTTTATTCTTTTTTTTTTAGACTGACTGTAGGAATCCTCAGCTAAAAATAGTTGAAAATTGATTAAAAAAGTCTTCAGTATCCATCGGATTTCACCATATGACAAATGTTTTTCCACCCACAACTGTTCTATGATTATAATTTACGATAATGTGTTGTGTTAATAGAAGTAGGAGTTGTCTATTACGATATTCATAGATAGAAAATGTTCCGCTTGAAAGCCCTTAGGCACTTTACGACCCCCGACCAAGTCTAGTGTTGTCAGTAAGAAAGACACTAAATCCGACATAGAAAGCTGTTAAAAACATGAGCATCAGCCGTCAACAAAACCTCCTCTCTACCACCTCCACTTGTCTCCACCTTCATACTCGTTAATAATTTATGATGATAAGAATTTATGTAACTTGGTCTGTATATTTTTTACTCTCTTTCTCATGTAATTTATCTGTTTACATACGACAACGTCTTGATTTATACTGTGACACAAGCACAAGGGTGGAAATTAACCACTTTTCACCCCCTTCTATCCACTTTTTTATTTTTCCTTTTTCTGTTTATTTTTACTTTCTATCCCTTTTTATTGTTCGACATTAAAAACATTGGCTATTACCGCACAACTTCCATTAGGGTTTAGTTAATTACGAGTCGTAGTGTGCGTTGGAATCGCAGGTGGCGCCACCAAAACTAAAGATCACTTAGTGCAAACGATTAAAAGCGCTCGTTAAGCATCGTCGATCTAGCTCGATCACATTCAGTTGTGGTAATGCAAACCTAAGCAAATCAAGTTGGTGTTAATGTTAATGCTCTACAGCTAATGCTGATTCGGCTTAAATTTATACATTTGATGCGGTTTCAATCTACAGGTAGAAAAGTTGTTTTTTCGGTACTTAAAAGCTCAGAAATGAAAAGCAAATATTGATCGTGACTGTAGGACAAAGTGGCGCTTTTAACGCGTCCTTAATCTCGATGTTTAAGACTTGCATGAAAGTTGGCTTTGGTAGAAAGTTGGAAACAACGTGCAGAACAATACGACGCTAACTTAGATCCTCGACAAAAGTTAACTTTGTACGTATATTCTACGTGGTAAAAATAGAAAGTTGCAAGATTGATCCTATAAGATTAAGCTTAGGAAATTTTACTTCAAAATTAACTTTTTCTTCGATTAATTTTCAGAGGTTTTAAGAAAATTACTTAACATTTCGTGCACCTGTATTCAAGAAAAATTAACGATCTTTGTAAGCTCACTACTCTTTAATCTTCATTGCGTGATTATCCTTTTTATTTCGAAGAAAATTGGGTATTAATGAAAGTTTTGAGGTGGAAATGGTGGAAGAAATATTTCCATAAAGTGATAACATAACCTCAATTTCGCTAAGTGCATGGCGATTTCCTTTCCCCTTCAATAGCTCAGATGAGTTTTCACAGATCTTCTTTCATATTATCATTCAAAAATGTATTTTGCACGCTCATTTGTTTGAATTATCACACACAACAGCTTTTTTCAGCAACGGCTGAAAGCTACGTATCCCAAATGATTTTTTTCTACGTCATTTTAATACAATTGCTTCTTTTTGATCAATTTTTAGTTAAAAAATCCTCATATACTACAAAACGAATGTGTGCCAAACTTCCACTCGGGAGGAATGTGCCTTCTTCCAAATTTGTTAAAGAATCTTTTATTATCAAAACTCAACAGTAAATTACGTGGAAATATAATTCGATTTTTATACCCAACATCCTTCTTTCACTTTCCTTTGTATTATAATTCCGAATTCAAATTTTTTCTCCATTCACATTTGTCTAAATTATTAAAGAACATAAAGCCACCTTTTTCAGAAGCTAAAAGGCTGCTGAAAGTAATATATCCGACCGTGTGACGCAAATACGTTACATTCGTGCACGATTTATAGAAATCCGCCTGAAACAAAGTGTTTCTTCTGAAAGTGAATATCCTGAAAACGGGCCGATTTTATTACAAAAGATCGTTTAAATTTCCATACGAGATGTTATTCCTTTCTCTTTTTTTTTTTTTCGATGCGATTTATTGCACAAAAGTAATAATCATTGAATTAGTGCAACGTCTTATTTTTTTCTTAAAGAAGAGGGTGGTGTGTGTAGATGTGCGACTTGGAACAGATGTGACCGAGACTTTTTATTAGTTTGGAAGTTTAGGGTAAGGGGCGTAATTTAGTTAATGATTGACGGCAGCGGCGAATTTCTACCCTTGCGATTTTACTACTATAAATAGATCTAGGTTTTTACAGTGTAACTTGGAGGATTTTCTAGTATTTTTATTTTAAGTAAAAAGATAGAAAAGGTGGCAAAAGTAAAGGATTTGGTATATCCGAGGGATTGTGCCACGTTGTAAGCAGATAAAAGTAAAGAGTGGAAAGGGTTCAAAAGATTATAGGTTTTAGGAGGCGGATGTTCTTTCGCGAAAAAGGTTTAATAATGCATCGTATGAGGGTGAACGGATTTATAATTTAAACGCGATTATACTTCACTTTTACGGGTTCACACTCTTTTTTGTCTCTCGCCGAAAACTTATCAAAAAATCATACACCAAAAATGAGATCAACACCTATACAGTCAGTCCTGTTCGTATCGCCAAAACAGTTCAATTTTGAGAAAATATAATTAAGAAACATCAAATTATGTTTGAAGCTGAAGCAGTAACTAACAGTAACCATTACATTGTCGATAAAGCTCACGAATTGCATTAAATCGCGACTTTTAAGCATAATTTTTCCGTGTGAACGTATTTATGTTTTCAAACCACTAAAATAGAAATAAAAATTCGAATTTAATTTTCGTTCCGATTAATCCACAACTTTACGACTTTTACTCTAGGGATTTTATGGAAAAGCATTTTTATCTCTTTAATATATCAGCATTTCACTCGACGTTAATTTTTACAGCTTATAGCAGAAATAGCAATTTGAAAAATCAAAAATTGATCATTTCTCAAACTTTCGCATTTTCCGACCGCACTCCAATAAATTAATAGTAACGTTTAAAAAATTTAGAAGCGTTACGGTTTCTATTTTTGCAAAAAATTGAAAATGAGTGAAAAGAAGTTATATGGTAAGTAAATGACCCCTTCTCTTCTCAAGGGTTCTAATAATTTGAGTTTAGAAGCAGTTGAACGCTTTCGATTTTGAATAGTTCAGGTCAAACACGAGTGGTCATGAATGTGAACCGACAAACACCCCCACGCAATACTCCTTACTTCCTATCCTAAAGAGCTTTTAACATCAATAAAGCATTACGTGACGGCACTCTCAAGTAATTTTAAATTTCCCTCTCTTGTACAGTAACGGCCAATTTTATTAGCACAACAATAGATTTCAGAAATGTGTTTGTTCTTCCAAGACGAGACAATAACTCTTTCGATTATAATTTTATACTTTATAAATCAACAAAAGAATAAGAAATAATATTTCTTCTGCATTTTGCATCTAAACAAAGTCTTTTTTAAGCAGCCGCATTGCAGTTCTCCAACTTTTTATATTTTGGCAGTGAAAAGCCAATAATCATTTCTTTTCAGTAGCGCTTTAAACATAAAATATTTTTATGAAGCTGTCGACAATATCGTTTAGGTTTTTTCTCAACAGAAAAGAAGTGAGGAATTGTAATAATTCATCAATAAAAAATTGGGTTAAAGATAAATTTTATTTAGGAGAGTTTGGAAACTTTATCCATTTGCATATCGGTACTTTTAAGCTTTTCTTTCTCATGAAAAGAAGCGACATGTGTCGGCATTTTTTAACAACTGAAACTATCAAATTATCTTGTTGCTGAAAAGTGAATTTAATGGCTAATTTGTTTGCCAGATGTTTCAACACATGTTAGAATGAATTAAAAAAGAAGAGCGCCAGTCGTAAAAATTTAGTCAAATTTTCATAAAACCATAAAACTAGATTCAGATTTTTAAAAGTCCACAGTTTATTGCACAACACATTTACGTTCTAAAAGTGCAATATCTATTGAAAAGAATAAGATATATGAAATGTTGTTTCTATACGTCATACCATTTATGTGACATAAAATCGTAGCAAAATATTTAACAAAAATTAAAATCGAAATTTTAGCAGTCTGTAAAATAAAAAGTATTGTTTTATCAAGTCCTAAAATATGTACATTGTTTTAATAATCAAAAACCACATCAGAATGTAATAATTCAAATTATTCCGGCATGTTTTTTGCTTCGCATACCAATTCGCAGCAGATGACAACCGACAAAAACTGTCCCAAACAACAACAAACTTTGGCAGTTTCGTTTATAACTCGAGGTCAATCCAAAGCATGGGAAAACTAAACACAAGAACATTTTCATAGTGTAAAAAACTATCAATACAATAATAACGATTTTTTTTCGACTGGAAGCAATGTGAAACCAACTCGTGACAAATGTCAGACCCTTGTCCTCTCTGTTTCTATTTCTATCAGAAGCACTTGCTCTAGTGAATAATAGTTAACCATTTGTCAACAGCATTAAATTATACAGATAAATAATGACCTAAACCACTGATAAAATAAAGTAGATTAGTATTAGGATTAAAAACGATTAGTTCCGGTGTGAATTCTGTTCTTTTATGTTTCATTATTTATGGAATTGGAAATTTTGACATTGGCGTCTCTTCGTCAAAGTACAGTGACAGATGACATCTTTCCGTTGTAATTTATAAGTTATTTAAACCATTTCCATCCCTACCAACGGAAATAACGATACTGCGTTTTAAGCTGCGATTCAACAAAGGATTAAACTTAATGCTTTTTGTGGCTGATTTATGGAGGATTACTCCATCGTTTATCAAAACATTATAAATACAAACGTCAAATATTTGATCAGATGATTTTGTCATTTTCAACAGGTTCGAGAACTATATTATGAAAATTAATTAAAGTGTATAAAAACGGTGAGCTATGTTAAAAAATCCTCCCAAAAACTTTTTAATATACAAAGCATCCAACTAATCAAAATTCCGAAAACTTCCAAAGCAGGGCTTTCATTTTTTTTTTCTAAAGCCACTTTTTTAAAGATAACGTGTTGTCGGTGTCAAGTTGGAAAGTGAATTAATTACTTTCTTAAAAGTGTTATCTTGTAAGATGATGCTGAATAATTAAGAATGTAAATCGTGGCAATCTCTGTGCGGTTTTTTCCCTTTTCTTCCGTCTCCTTTTATTCATATAATTGGATGATGTAAGAGTCGAGCTATAGACCAATCATCCCCCTATTAAAAAGTCATTGATGTTGGTCCGTTGATTAGTGGCCACTCGTTGCGTAATCGACCATAAAATTGCCTATTCAGCATCGGACAAAACCGCATCGAGCAATGATAATGTCAAGTCCATACTGAAATTTACTATACAAACGATTCAAATGTGGTTTAAATGTTTGGAATCTAACGAACGAAACGTAAAATTTTTTACATTATTCATGCGAATTATAACGTAGACTTTTCGACACGTTCTTTGTGTGTGATTTTAGGCCTCCCATCAAGATGATGTCTTTACTACACAGTTGCTTTTTGCATTTTTATGCCGCACAACCAGATTTCGGCACGAATCGATAACAACATTATCTCTATCTCACTTACACTCTTGGCTATCGCACTCACTCTCGTAAATTCAACGCCGATGTGATGCACGTCGAGATAATGTCGGGAAATTGGCGAAACAGACGGAATTGAAACGAAAGAAGACGAGCTTTAACCCGCACATTTTTACAAATTTCAATTTTCAAAAAGAGAAAAAAAATAATTACATCCCGTTTTCGATCAAGCCGGTAAATGTCATTTACTGTCATAAATCTAGCAATTAAGACCTCCATAGTCTCAATCACATAGTAACGACGTTATCAATAATTTGCGACACATCCAATATGTCTCTATCGCATCGGTGGCATTGTTTCAGTAGGGTGGTCTTCCATCGAATAATTTATGTTCCAATATAAGGGCAGTTAGTGACCAAACGGCCCCCCTACGTCTTTCCCATCAAACATTCATGGATTGATCTTGTCCATCTTGTTTCAGCCATAAACTGTGCTCATAATTTATGTTGAGATTTACTCTGCAAACTATTTTTTTTCGTCCTTTTTCTCAATCCATCCAAATCGAATAAAATCAAGCGACAGACGGCGCGCTTCTTCAGATTTATTGGTTATATAAAAGGACCGGATTTAGGGTTAAAGTGGACACACTGGACGAGAATTTCATTATTACGAATAAAATCTATGGAAAAGTGAAAAAAAAAATGGATTTTTCGATGAGGGTAAGCTTTTATTTGCACTTTCAAACAAGACACAAATGCACATGCGGGTAATCGCGATTTATCTGATTTATTAATTCTAGATGTTTCACATGGAAATTTGAGGGGAAATCGGTTTAGTTTCGACGAAAACACAGCTACATTTCTTTTGGAATTGCTAAAGATAAGACGAAAGGCAGATTTAATAGACTGAGTCGAAAATTTAGAAAGCTTTTATTAGCTTTGGTCTATAAACCAATTAAAGACTCCTATGTGGTTGGTAAATAATGAGGAAATTGGCCAGAAGCCATCTAAACAAATCTCCGTTTGAAATTTTTTCCCTCTAAATACAAATCAAACACTTTTAGAAAATTACAAACATCGAAGATCTTTAGCTTTGTTAACGTCCATTGTATGTAGTCAACACACATTTTAATCAACGTTAAACCAAACGCCAAATGTTACTTCCTTCGAACTGTCAACAAAACTCTGATTGCAACGATGGGGATACCATTAAGTGATTAAAGCGCCGCTCTCTTCTTCATTGACAACATCACATCAAAGAGCAGCTTACTAAGGTTAAATTTTGGTTGTTACTAACGTCATAACGGGTTATATTGAAAAAGCATGCCTTTTCGAGCGTTTATAAGCTATAGTAAATTTTTCAATATTTCAGGTGGAAATTTTTCAAGGGTGGATCACATACACGCATGCCGTAAGACTAATGATAGGGATGAGAACTATTGTATTAGTCTAACACTACGAATGAACTAATGAATCTTGAAATAAATGAACTGTCGGGCATCAGGAGGGAGGTTTCGGACACTTGAATGGTTTCATTTTCCTTCCGAACGGACACTGCATCAAAAATAGATGAGGAGTTTGGAAATTTGGAATTAAATGGACATGGCTATGCTTTTATTATACAAAAGTAGATTATAAAAACAAAATCAACAAGCACAACTACGCCTTCTAATGGAAAATAATTCCTCTTTTTAGCTAAAATAATGGAACACTTTGTCGATTTACTTTAATATATGTAGTAGAAAGAATAAGATTTAACACCAGTACACATAAATTCTAACGTAACAGAAAAAATAGGCGGAATGATATGAATAGATTGCTATATTTGTGGCGAAAATAAGAAAGATGATATTTTTTGATAGACTATTTCTTTCCAAAAACATGTATTGAAAAGAGTAAGACATAAGTATAAAATTTCTAAGCGTAGCATAAAATCAAAACAAGATATCTGACTACAATTAAAATTCAAATTAAATTTAACATTTAACATGAAATGTAGAATAAAAAACATTCATAGCAGGTTATTAAATCAATATATTTTTTCGATTGAAAAATTATCCAAAATGCAGAATTTGTGTGCTAAAATAACCTCAAAATGTGAATAAAAATTCAGTTGTATATTTTTGCATTTACTCTGAAATAGAGCCCCAAAGATACAAACTGCACGTTTGCACAAATTCCCTTCATATATCAGAACCCAGCGCACCATTGCACTACAGATGCATTTTATATCAAAAAAAAGTATATATATTTATTCGTACTTTCTTTAATCTAACCAAATTTACATATTTTCCAATTCAAATTACATCTTTTCGGTTTTTTCTGAACCCGTGTGTAAAATGATAAATTACTAACGTGTCATAATAGCATAGTTATTATCCATGTTGGTAATAAATTTGCAGTTCAACAACATACAGTGCAATCAAAAGCACATCTACTAAAATCTTCATAAATCACCTCTTGTTTGAGATTAATACTTAGTAGTTTTCTAATTTTTTACTATTTATAAAAAAAAATAAATCATGAAAACTGTTGACTTGGAAAAAAAAATCCCCGGAAGGTTGTTATTTTAATTTAGATTTTCGTATAATTCATCGAGATAATTGACAGATCGAATCCATATATCACGTTCTGATAGAGGGCGTTCGCGTCTATCGGCCATAACAATAATTATGAATGCAATGTCAGCCGGACATGGGATTCCTCTTATTGACTAATTGACGTGTGTGATTGGAATAATGCACAATAGAGGTCGCTGATATCTATACATAAATAGTCATAGCATAGAACATCTGTTCAAAAATGTTTTGATTTTTTATTTATTTATTTTTCTTGCAAGATGAATGATAAATCACATGGTCTTTTAACCGACGATGACCGTCGTCTCCGAATAGAAAGATAAATCGTTGTTAAGGCCTAAAATGTTTCCGTTGTGAAAAATGCGAGCAATTTATATTTCAGAGCTCGGAAATTATAGTCCAAGCTGTTCCACTTTGGCTAATATAAACAAAACAAAATTTTTATTAGATCGATATCAAAGAACTAAGTCTTAGAATAGTTTTACGTCCTTTAAGAAAACCTGTCGGCTTTAAACAAACGTTAAACGACTAAAGTACATCGATTATCAATTAAGAGTCCCTCCTTGTTGTCTATGTTGTATGTTTAGGATCAAAAGAACCGAACGGACAAAAACAATAAAAACTGCTTGTTCCTTTAGGATATGTAATCAATCATGATGGCGAGTTTGCGCCTTCAGTCTTGTCAAATTTTCGCACGGTTAATGCTATTTTGGTGATTATTATCATTAAGCCTTTTCTTTTCTCGGCACTGTCTAATGGAAAACTTTCATAACGATTTCATTTGATAAATTTCAAACACGTGACCTCAACAATGACAATGTGGTAATTGATTACTTGAGCTTGACTGTGCACTAAAATTACATTCATCTTAAAAAAAAAAATACAAAACAGAATTTAATAGGGGTTGCTTCCATGGTTTAAAATTGCGGTTTTTTTAACAAAAATATAATTTAAATTTCAATTCGCTTCTATTGACCTTTCTTCCTGTTTCGGTCTTACAATTTTTAACCAATTTACGCATAACAATAGAAGGATTCTCTGACAGGAAATATCAAATCTGTTCTCATTCTTGAAGATCATTTAAATTCTTCCTTATTTTAAGCTATTGTTCTGTAGTCTCTGATTTTCTTGCAATGCAGACAATGACGAATTCACTGTTTCATCTGTCTTAATATAAGAAAAAGCCTTGCTTGAAAAATTTCGCCAAAATTTATAGTGACAGATTACTCAACAAAAGTAACAACTGATTCATTACAAAAAATCTATTTTTGGCGGTTCTTTTGAACCCCAACTGATTTATTAACCTTGTCGATCATCAATGGATTAGGCGCCCATTTAATTAAGTACAAACTGCTTCACAAACCTAGCAATCTATGATAAACAACATCATTACATAAACCACTTGCTGATGAAGGGGTAATCTAGTCGTTATAATCAGGAAATTTGAATTATATCATCCAAAGATCCTTTGATTTATTTAATTCAACTTCCGTATCAATGACTAAAAAATATAACTGTTTTATTATAACTATTCTTGTTTTTATTTTTTGTTTTCTCTAGAGACCCCTGATGTGTATATTTTAGTCCTTGTAAACGTAATTTTTTGTGTATCCTATCCGGTTTTTCCATCACTAGGGAATTCATTCGAGACGTAATCAATTAAACAGAGACACGAGAGTCGAAATTAATTTGTTTAATTTTAACGAATCAATTCCAAGAGAGAAAGAGAGAGAAAAGACAAAGGTAAATCTAACGAAAGCTCACTCAATATTGCGGCATTATTAATCAAAATTTGTTTACGTATATTTGATTGAGGTCAATGAATGTAATAATCATGAAGCTTATTAAAATTACCCATTGAAAGTTTGGCAGAGAGACTGTTTCATTTCCTCCATAATACAATTTCGTATATTTGTTGAAACAAAATGAGATATTTTAAGTAAACGAATAGACAGTGAATATCAAAGAGAACATCAAGCAAAGAATTCAGTATATTCCTTCAAATTCACTTTTATTTAAATGAAAACAAATTCAAAAAAATAAAGTAAAAATGCAAATATGATGAAAAAGAAAAAATGAGAATATTCAGCACAAGACCGCAACGATTATTTGAAACTGGTGGCGACTAATGCCACATAATTAAAGTTATAAATGGAAGCAAGTTTGTGACGATTGCGTGCTATCCGTCCAAAAACGTTTCATTCTTTACTAAACGTTTTGCTCAATTAAAGCGTACTCGCATCCTTTTACGCGCCATATAAATATAAAGCTTAAACCTTTTACATTTCGGACCTTAGTTAGTTTGTTAGAGGGGATGCATTAATGATTTAATGATACATTAAACGCACCTGGGGCTGGTTTCTTACCAAAACAAATGTTGAGCGGATTGGGGATATTTTTTGCGAGGTTTTATAATGACTTTTTTATTTTTGCGTCATTTGTAGAAAACGCGATTTTTGGTTTATTAACTAATGAAAAAAATTGACAGATGCAGGGTCATACAAATGATTAGTTAATTCATACAGGGTGAGTCACATATGAGTACGAGTCTAACTAGTTTGAAATGCAGCTCAATATAGAAACAATATTCGTAGATGTCTAGATTCAGCAGAAAACTGTATCTGTGGTCATTTCTGTTTTTTTGTACAGAGCGATCAAGAGTGACTGAGTCTGTTAGCAATAAAACAATTGAAAAATACGGATGTTCTTTTTCCTTGCATTTGGTACACAGGATAATGACAACTGACATAATTTCGAAACGTCAGTGTCAAAAAATTTAGGTTAGGTTAAGAAGATTAAGAATTTTGAAATTTGATAAATACCAATTACAGAACGTATAAAGACACAACAAAAATACAAATCGAGATTCCCGGTGACATTGTCAAAGCAATCCAGAACATGTTTGATAGCTAAATTTGATTTTTGGACCCAATTTCAGAACATATATCGGGTGATCAACAAAAAAACGAATTGGAGTAGGCTGGTTAGTGAGATATGCCTGTTTGTACCCTTTATTTATTTACAGATTTAACAATTTATTTTGAACTAAGGTTTCAAATAATCACTAGTTTACGGTGGAATTAACTCGCTTTATAATTTCATTCCTTAGGAAGGTATCACTGTATCAATAAAAACTTGCTATAATTGAAACACAGCTCTAAAGCAATAAATGACAATTACCTGACATTTGTGTGACATGAATGAAGACACGATTTGGAATTCCAAAGCCTACACTAATTGATTTTTTTGTTGATCACCAGATATACAGAGCGATCAAGAATAATTGAGTCTGTTGGCAATAAAACAATTGAAAAAGATAGATTTTTTTTCCTTTGCAATTGGTACACAGGATAATCATGACCGAGACAATTTCGAAACGTCAGTGTCAAAAAAATTTAGGTTACGTTAAGAAGATTAAGAATTTTGAAATTTAATAAATACCAATTACAGAACGTATGAAGACACAACAAAAATACAATTCGAGATTCCCGAGTCCATTGTCGAAGCAATTCACAAGATGTTTGATACAAAAATTTGATTTTTGGAATCAATTTCAAAAGCGCTTGTTAAAAAACTGTCAAAAGAGACAATCAGAAACTAATTTTTTCTGAACTCACAATCTAGTTGAGTAATGTCACTAATGTCAGTAACAGTCGTAATTAGACAGGCCTGGAAACTCTGAATTCAAAAGTGAATTTAAAACTTGAGATATTAGTTGGCCATGGCGGGCAACTGAATACGTGGCGACTCTATCAGCTACTACGTTAATTACCGCGTAACTTTTGAAAGTTTGAAGGAAATTTGTCGCGAAAAGTCGAAATGCGAAGTTGCAGAACATTGATATTGACAAAAATGAAACTGTTGATGATGAGGATAAAAAATTTAATTTCTACGAATTGTCCCGTTTATTATATTTTTATGATTAATATTCAAATTTTAATCATTTATGTGTTTGGATGTGCAAATAACAAAAAACATTTAGTCAACTTCAATAAATCATGCGTGAAGGCGCCACGTATTCAGTTGCCTTCCATGGCCAACTAGTTTCACTATTTTGGAATTAACTTTTCAAGTGTATTTATGAATGAAATTGAGAGAAGTTTTCAGACCTGTCTATCTAAGACCGTGGCCAAAACACATGTTAAAAAATTATATTATTTTACACCTAATTACTCATGGAAAATGAATATTGGGGTGCATTTTCAGATCTCGTACTCATATGTGGCTCACACTGTACTTCAAAAAGTAAGGGGAACAGACAAACGAGAATCAAAAAATTCAATTAACTATAGAAAAAACTTCTTACGTGAATCACCCTGTATTTAAGCAACTCAACCTCGTCCAAATTCGGTCACAATTTTCCCAATCCCATTTAACCCTCCTAATTTATCAGAAAAATCTCCCTAATTATAATTTCTATTTTTCCAGTATAAATTCTAGAAACAAACGAGCGGCGCTATTCCTCCGAGGCCGTTTTCCCCAGATTTATAACATAAACAAAACGACTGGTTACTATAGTAACACATACGCCTGGATCAGCTTTTTTTCAAAGCTCAAATATTACTTTCCACATACATACATTTTTTTTTATTTAATTTTTGTTGGTAAAAGATTAAAACATTAATATGACACAACACTAACTTGTCTAAACATAAATATGAATTAAAAACAAATAATCGTAGAACATCAGACATAAAAAAAGCACATAACCAACGGCTGTTGACATAACGTAAATGTGAAATATTGCTAGATGAGATGTATACAAGGATAAATGGTAGTTTTAAACATGAATTTTTAGTGTCGGAATGTATCATATTTTGGGCAGGTTTGTGTGTACATTTCAGAGATTGAACGAGCTGTGCTGTGGCTGTAAATCAACACTTAAATGAGACCTGCAACGTATTTGTTTCTATTTGGAGATGGATTTGCTTATCGAGATGGATTATATTCATTTATAGGAAAAAAAAAACTCGTTTGGATTTGATGAATTCCGTAAATTTCAATCACTGGAGAAGAAAATAATGAATAAGTCGAAGCAGCTGTGCCTTTTCGAATAACTTGCAAGAAAGAAATGAAACGCATCACTTCTTTTCTATAAAGAATGAAGCCGTGTATACAGGGTTTTGCTAAACATGGGTCATCCCCTTCTTTTCGTCTATGCTATTGTTGAAGTTTTTCTTAAAGACGGATTTTTGTACACTTGGATAATTAACAGCACCGCTATATAAATATTTTGTATAATTTTTTTTTTTTTTTTAATAAAGCTGTACATAACTATCACATCTCAACCAAAAGGTAAAAAAGAATCATTTACCTACATATTTTTATAATCAAGGCTAGAAAAATATTGAGATTATAATTTTCTTCTAGAAATTTTTTATGTGGCACTCAAAAAGAACTCAATTTTATCAATGATTCAAGTTTGTTGCCTGAAAAATGTTTGAGAGTTACCATTTGAAAATTATAAATTGGTAAAAAATTTGAATTTGAATTTTTCTACTTTCTTTGTTCCAAAATCAAATGGAATAAAATTTATAATTTCAGATTTAGCAACATGCAAAAAATATCACAATAATTTTTTAACGTTACTCAGGAGAAAGTATTTGAGTTAGATCTTACATGTGACCATTTTTATTTTTAGATTTAAACTATAATTTACTGATTTTAGATAAAATTTAAATCTTAAAAATAGCGTCATAGTTCTTACTTAATTTAAGTTAAAGGAAACTTTATTATGAAATCGACTCTTAGTAGTTTAACAATTAAGAAAAATACCTAAGTCCATTTTTGCTCTAACAGAAATTTGTTTTAAAACATTACTCGATAAGGTAACACATTAAAAAATTAACAAGAAAATTATCAGAATCTGTTGATAAATAAAAAAAAATATTAGAGAAAAATGTGAGAAAATTTAATTTTTGTTCAAACCTAAACTATAACAGCTTTTAACATAATTACAATTTTTTTTCTTAAGTTAACCAATCTTCACTGTAAAAAATTCTCACGGTTTCAGTTTTGCTGAAATCAACCAACTCGCCCACTTCTCCCCTATGCTTCTTAAAAGCTATATAAATGTAACTCAGTTAGTTTTATTAGGTAAGCTCGCGTTTAAAAATAAATAAATAAACAAAAGAATTCGATTAAATTGCGAAAATGCGGAAGCTTAAGTCCACAAAAAAAAATAATGTGAGTGTTGTTAACTTTGTGGCGCCTTTGATGACATCGTAAATGTGTTTACTTGGAAACATCTCTTATCATGTTATTAAAACATTCTATAACAAAACTATAAAAAAAATAATGATACATAGTGCAGTGTGATAAAATTGCATTGTTTATAAATGTATTCAACTCGAAAGAAGTAGATTTTTCTATGAAAAAAGATAACTAACCTGCAACAGTTCCGGCCAGAGCAGCTACCAGCACCAAGAATCGATCCATTTTCATGTAGGTCTTGAAGTCTTTAAGTTAAACGTCCGATTCAAATCGCAGACATTTATGTTAACAAATAATCACAGTGTTTTTCGATTAGATTAACCATCACGCAACACGCAACTGAATAATAAAATCAAAAAGAAGATTAAGTTCCTCCACCATCACTTCTCATTTTTTTTTTAAACTTTTAATTATCTTTGGATAGAATAAATCAAATGTCATGGAGTTGAAAAGAGAAACACTGATTTAATTTAGATTCAAGTCTGGCACTTTTTCTCCACTATTATTAACAATTTAACTTGATTAAAGTGATTGGATATATCTTCGATTGTCTGTTTTCTATTTTTATTTGGAAATTGGAGACTGCAAGAGGCGTCTGGATGCCTCTGACGCCGGCGGCGGACTGAATATCGGCGCGCACTCATACACACTCACACATCGGCACAACCACCCCCGAAAAACATCTTCATCCCCTCTACTGCCGCGTGCGCGGCTTACCTTTAACTCCGCCACCAACCGTAACGCAAAACTGCAACTCGAATTATACACAGACATAAGCATCCTAAAATGTTTTGGTTTTTATTAAGACATGTGATTTTAATCTAGAAATAAATTACTTCGACCTAAATGTTAATTCTGTTTAAATTTCGTATTATTTGATGTTGAATGAATTTAACTGATTTCAACTTTACTAAATAATATTAATTTAATTAATAGCAGGAAAGCGAGCTTTTACATTCCTTAAATAAATGATGAATTACGATTTTAGAAGCGAAAATTAAGAAAATTAAACTGTCTTTATTCATCTTTCATCCGTTTAATGACGATTCAGTAATATACAACACATTAATCATTGTGGCGCAAATTTCACTGTCCTCCCACATTTCTATATATGTATTTCATTTTTCATACTAGACACTTAAGACACCTCTGCAACTTCTTTGTTTTTAATAAAATAAATTTAAAAATTTAAATTTATAATTTAAGTATGAATCGCAGTTGGCGAATCGCACACTATATAAATTATATCAAAATGTGAAAAATTACGGGTTGGTGTAAAATATGAATCATGAAAAATTTAGATTTATTGGATTAGAAATGAAGGATTTATATGAATGGACTTTAAAATAGGGAACAGTCGGTGGAAAATCATTTTTTAGATTAGCATCTAGTCTGCTATGATGTGCGCATCTATAACTGTCAAAAATGACGCAAGACAACTCTGATTAGAAAAAGTAACACTGTTTTTAAATTGTAGATACCTGAAAAATAATGTTACGCAAATCTAATTTTGAAAAACTTGACCACAGTATAGTTTTTCAACAATTTTTTGTATCTAACTCAGTGTTGACATTTAAAAGCCAATAAAACTCTATGCAACATTACTAATCGTTAAAAGCCTTTTTATTATTTGAGCGAACATAAAAAAATTCTTCCATCTAATAAAACGTCTTTCGGCGTCTTTGTATATCAGAATAAGCGACGCTTATAAATTACTTAATGCGTTCTTCACGTTTCAGTATCTTTTTACATCGGTGACATAAAATCAACATATTATAATCTGAAAGTAACAGTGAATCTTTTTTCCCCTCAACCCTCTTTTTTTTTTCTAGTAGCTAAATCATGTTGGGATCAATAAATTTAAGGTAAACGCACAACGGAGCAATTTACATAATAAATATTGACTGCGGCCAGGTAACGGGAGACGTCCGAAAAATCGAGTGCTTTGGGAGCTTTCAAAACACACAAATAAATTATGGCATGTCGAAAAAGAAAGAATTTATCTTTAGGGAGAAAATTTTTTTTATTTGGTTTACTATTACTGTTGTAGCAATGTTGATAAAATTTTTTGTGTCTGACTTGTGCTTTTCACAAATTCTACGATAAATGAGTGATTTTGATAGCGGTGATATCAAAAGCCTAATTCTCAAATCAATAGCGGATTTTACAACATGAATTATGGTTTACTTTTCCCTAATTAAAAAAATTGTTGTAGTTCACTGGAACCAAATCACCCTTTTGCCTCTCTATTCGTCCATCTAGCATCATCACTGTCCGTGTCATCCGCAAACACGACCCATTTTATTAAATGCACTGCTCGCAGCAACCAAGAGAGTGGTGAAAACGAAACCTAAAGTGTCAGGTGGCATCCTGTCATTCTCAATTCGTTTGTCAAGTTTAATAGCCACTCACAACCCTTGAGTCCTTTTACGTTTAAAATCGGTCCTTTCCCTTACCTGTTCCACAGCTTTGTGTAATGCTAAACCCATGTTTACTTCCAGTATTAATTAATTAACTAGTAACCTTAAGGCGTTTCGAATTTTTCATTGGTTTTCATTAGTATTTGGTTGAATGGTTTCGAGACTACCAACTAGTTAACAACACCGAATAGGGAGAAAAAGTTCAAATCAGTCGAGACGTAAACGAGAAAGAGATACAGGGTGTAATAACGTTGCTTCTGGCGTAAACGGTCTGGACTTGTAGACGTGACATGAATTGTGGGAAAAATATTTCTACTTCTTCAAGCAAACCCTTAGTTTGATAAGATTTAAAAATAGAGAAAAGGAGGATAGGAACAAACGTCAATTTATACACAGCTTGGGAAATTTTTACATAAAATTGTAAAATTCTAGACCACCCAACTCTATTTGATTTAAAAGTGTCTTCTCTTTCATTGACTCGACAAAAGCCTGTACCAACAATGCCGCAACATCCCTAAATACTATCAAGGCAGATGGCTGTGAAACATTCAACCACGCCTTCTAAGGGTTTTGTCAAACAGATTGAAAAAAAAAAATCGATTTTTTTAATACGTGTCTAAACTTTTTCACCCTCTTCGATCATTCTAAATATGACAAATTACAGAATGATGGTCGTTGTGATCAACACCTTTCATAAAAAAAGAGGGGAAGAGAGGAAAAAGTTTGCGACTCTCCCTAAAGACTCACGTTTTCAGTGTACTTTCACGTAATGGAACGTAAGTTGCAATGTTGCCTCCTATCAATCACTTAGCTTATCTCAGCACTTGTGCTTTTGTCCCATCTGTTATTATATATAGAGGGAATGTGTGAAGTTGCCGTTCCAATCAACCAATTAAATCAATTAGTTGATTAGGTGGTTCATTCAAAACGTGCCATCTAGACAGCGGTGGAAATAATTTAATTAACGTGATGAACTAACGTACACGCGACAAATGTTAAGCGGTCAGGCGACGTGATTTTCTTTCTTATTTCAATCAACAGTCACAAAAATTAAAAATATTTTATTATAGTTTATTATTAAAATACAAAATGTCATTTGAACACAGCCTTCTCTTTTTTGTAAACTTAAATGGATGAATTGTCGGTCTACTACTTTAACAAACAATTTCAAAAAAATACAATACAATATGATATTTAAACATGGCCAACTATGAGCTAAAAACACAAAAATAGATAAAATTACCTTTAGGTTAGATAATCAAAGCAATCATTTAACTTCTAAAAAAGAACAGAAGTTTTTTGAATATTCAAAAAAACGATCACCTCGTTTCTTTGATGAACATTTCATTTGATCGCGTATTGTATTCCCCGATTCGCTTCTGTTTTTCTATACTGCCATGTGCACATATCAAAGTCGCATTCGGAATTCCTCCTTCATTCATATGTTTTTATCCTCGCATTGTTGATTTTGAGGCGCAAGTAATTTATCAAGAGTGGAATAGTTAGTAGGGAGTAGTATGTCTGCTTTGTCTATGTCTTATCCATTGTCATCCAAAAGTACAAAGGATTTCACATCATCAACAACAAAAAAAAAAGAACGTTAAGATGTTCGCTCGTATAAGAAGAATCTTTTTTTCCAACAACTTGTCATAGTCACCTTGTTAAAACCGTACTTGAGATGTGACTTGTTGTGAGATTTGCATAAGAAGCGCACGATTCATTATTATTATTTTGATTTTAAAAAGAAGAAGGAAAATAAGTGGAAAAGCGTGTCGCTGTTTTCATATTTATATTATAACAAAACAACAAAAAAACTGACGGATACTGTTGTTATTCAAGAGAGTTTAGTTTTATTGAATGGTAAACTTGAAGATATTTAGCGTTTATAATCAGAAAGACAAATGATGTCATTGACCAAAAGGTCATTCGAATGCAAAAGCCGGAGGTGAGAACGTCTCAACCTTTGAAAACTATCCCCAACAACCCTGCAAATTGACGGTAACTGTTTGGGCTAACAGTCCGGCAAGACGCTGACTGAATCTTGATGGTCAACCGAACTTCTAATAACGAACGTAAAGAAGGAGTTGAGGGTTTCAGCGCCTGCAGAAATTCGAACTTTGCCAAAGAATTAAGATCATTTTTGAGCCAACTCTCTCTGATTAAAAAACAAGGATTTTTGACAAATATACAGGGTTTTTTATTAGTATCGGCACGCGAATTTTGAGAAAATGTAACTATAGAGAATGCTAATCTGTGTTCTCTTCAAGAAAATTATCAGATTTATCCTACTTACAGATTAACCGGAAGTTTATATAGCTTTGAATCTTAAAAGTAATATTTAATTGATCTTCAAATATTTTTTTTCAATTTGTTTTAAATCAAAACTCTTTCGATAAAAAATTGTATCTTCTGGTTTTCTTTCTAGAATACAAAAAAATTTGCATGAACAAAGCTAGAGCAACAATTCGAAAATATATCAAAAAGAGTGTGTTCTTACGCGATTTTCTATATACATGTTTCACCTTAACATCACATTAGAAGTTTGTTAAGTTCTATCAAAGATATTTAAATGAAAATTTACATATAACCTACCTTGTCCTACTTAGTTAAAATATTTCCAAAATGGTGGCACTTCATTTTATATCGGAAATCGGTATTAACTTTGTTATTTTAAATGGAAAGCTATATTTTTTATTGCTTTTTTTAAGTATTTGAAATTTTTTAGGTTTGCACCTTTCTCCTGAATAAATTGAAAACAATATTGTGTCGTTTGAAAGAGAAAAGTTAGACCTTTCTTTCGGTGTAATTATAATTAGAAAAAAAAAAACAAATTTCCAAAATTCAAAGAGACATTCAAAAAGCTTTAATTAATTATAACACGATTTTTTTTAATAGAACATCTTAAACTTTTTCTCATAAAATAAAGAAGAAATTATTTGTGCACTTATCTGCATTATTTCCTATGCTTATAATTATAATAAGATATACTAAGTGTAATTAAAATCCGAACACCTAGAAAAAATGATTGTTGAACGATGAAATTTTAGGGGTTTTTATAGGAGGCCTTAAAAAGCAAACGATTAAATTTTTGTAGCAATAGAACATTGTATACGGGTGTTTGTAAAAACTTTTCCGCAAATTCTTAAACGCAAATATGATAGTTTTTTGGATTGTGATATGGCTTTATCGCTCTGAAAAAGATAATATTAGAGGCCATCAGATGCAGAAATGCCCCGTAGAAGACAAAACGCAAATTTTTCCCAGCTTTCCACGTTTGAAAGGGGGCGCATTGTGGGGCAGCGCGAACGTGGTGCGTCATTCCGTGAGATTGCTATTGCTGTGAGGCGCAGTGTGGCCACTGTTGTGGATGCATGGCGGGCATGGGCGGAGGAAGGACGGACACAACATGCTAGAGGAATAGGGGCCATTAGAAGAACTACCCAACGTGAAGATCGTGTTCTGCGACTAATGGCTCTAAGGGACCGACGCCGCACTACACGGTCTGTGGCTGATTCATGGTTTGCAGCAGTAGGAAGGCCAATTCGACTCCGTACCGTATACCACAGATTGCGCACTATGGGCCTGAGATCTTACCGTCCACACTTGGTGCTCCTGCTGACGGAAAATCATCGTCGTCAACGTCGTGACTGGTGCGTTGAAAGGCAACAATGGAATGATGAGTGGAATCTCAATGCGTTTTCGGATGAATCCCGATTTTGTTTAGGAGGCCACGATGGTCGGCAACGGATCAGACGAATGCGTGGTGAACGTCGTCGTCTGGATCTGGCTATTGAACGCCACGTTCACCGCACTCTTGGTGTGATGGTTTGGGGTGCTATTGCATTTGGTAGTAGATCCCGGTTATTATTCATTCGTGGCAACATGACAGCCGAGCGCTATGTAAACGATGTGTTGCAGCCAATTGTTGTTCCCTATGTAAGAAGCATCGAAAACGGAATTTTCCAGCAGGACAACGCACGTCCTCATATCGCTCGTGTTTCGCGGCAATTTTTGGAGTTGGAGAATATCAGAGTTTTGCCATGGCCACCGAGATCTCCAGATCTGTCCCCAATAGAAAAAGTGTGGGATTGGATGGGTCGCCATATCCGTGATTTACCCCGTCCTCCAACAACTTTAGATGAACTCCGGGTTGCAATACAAGAAGCGTGGGATGCTGTACCCCAGGCGTTCATAAACAATCAAATCGCAAGCATGCCTCGACGTGTACAAGAGTGTATAGAACAACACGGGGCACACACCCATTACTGATAAATATGAGACTATTTTAATAAAACTTTGATGATTGCTTGGGTGGACACATTCTTTCATTTTCCCAAAATATTAACCTTAAATTGCCTCAATTTCAAGGTGTTCGGATTTCACTTGCGAGTAGTATATAATTTTTATCCAACTTTTTTCTTTCAAACACCACAATATTATTTCCAGCTTATTGAAATTAAAAGAGTTATAAATTTTTAAAAAAGCAAGTGAAAATTTAAAAAAATTCAAAAAAGATTAAACTTTTCAAAAACTGTTAAGTTTAGGTATAAGGAAAGCTAATAAGAACTTGCTTAAAATCGCTCAAATAATTAAAAAAAGAAATAAAAAATATAGCTTCCCATTTAAAATAACAAAATTAATACAGACTTCTGGTATATACGGAAGTGCCACCATTTTGGAAATATTTTAATTGAGTAGGACTTGACATATTATGGTTATGTATAAGATCTTATTTAAATATTTTTGATAAAGTTTAAGAAATTACTAATGTTATATTTGAGTGAAACAGCCTGTATTTCAAGCAAATTTAAAAATTTTCGATTAGTGATATTTTTAGAAAAAAAAAAAAATTTAAATATTTGTTTTTAAGGAGTTAGCTTGACAGATAGAAAAAATGGTCGATTTCTTTTTTTATTAAGAAAGTGAGAGTATAAAGATGTGGAATTAAAAGTAATCTGTAAAAAAATTCTTAATAATATTTGGTAGAAGAAAAAAACCTTGTTAAGTTTCAAATGAAATTCAATGGTGGGTCCATGTGAACCCCGAGAAAAAATAATCTTTCTATGAGCACAATTTCGTTAGTGTTTTAAACTATTTTTTTAACTCACCACTTTCAAAATGACATTTTGCCAACGCAGCAGTCAACTGTGAACGTAGAATTCCCACACGAGTGCGCAAAATTTTGCAACACTGGCCTTTTTGGCCATTCTAGAAATAATCTAACTTAATAATAATGAAATCTGGTTAACAAACTGTCATTTCACCAATTCAGGTGTCGCAAATACTGAGGGAATAAAAAGAAATCCGTATTTATAAACCTTTTTTGACAACTGTCAAATGAAAAACAGTTGACTTACTTGATATTTTCAGATTTTTTACTAAGTGTTTACTAATGACGCAACGCAAATTTTTTAGTAAAACAAAATTAAATGTTCTAGGTTCTAAAATTACTATTTTTTAAAGAAGAAAACAAGTTCTAATAGAACATTATTAGTTCCTGAAGTGGTAATCAATGTGTTTTTAGTCTAGGGTAGAAATCTAACAAACATTTTTACGGCAAGTTGATCTGAAACACTTTCAAAACTGAACACATCATGAGCACACAGTTGGACTGGTGAATATTATTTTTCTGCATGTACATTTCTTTTCCTATGTTATTGATTATTTTGCTGGATTGTAATAGTACTGTTTGGGTATTGTTCCTTTCACATTGATATTGATTTGATTTGACTGTAATTTGGGTGTTAAATACTGCCATGTTTTGAAAAACATAATTATTTTTCAAAGTGTCAATGACTGGTACAAAAAAAAAACAGTTTAGTTAATAACTTTAAAAATTTTGAAAACTGAAAAATAATAAATATGTCTTATGCTACATCAAAAGAGAACAATTTAAATAACGAAAACAGCCATTTAATAAAATATGAAACATGTGGAAAAAAACGAATCTGGGATGTTTAAAATTATAAAAAAAAAATCATTGTTTTTTAGACGTTTCGCTTTTTTCACAGAAAGGCTTAAAGATTATTTCAACTAAGTGCGTACCAAACTTCATTCCATTATTATAACACAATGACACGCTATACGCTTTTTACAGAAAAGTTGCAATTTTTTCTGGCAAAAGTCAATAACGATTGAAGACTAACTTGAAGAAATCATAACGCCAACGTCTTTCGTGCTGAAACCAATGGAACACCATCCACAGAGCAATCCTTACAGACTAAAAAATATTGAAATTATAACATTATATTCTGTAACGAGTTTGAAAGAAGGCTCATATGTAAAGTAATTCTAATTTGAAAATTGTCAAAATGTAAAATAGTATCTTCACGACTGGATTCAAGACATCAAAATGTTTGTCGTATTAATCAAATAGGTTTAAGCTGAAAAATAGAGAACTTTCCGCGTTCATGGCCCTATTATATTATTTTATTAAATCTTTCAAATAAAATATTCTTTGACGGAGACCAATCAATGTCCACTTTCACAAAATTCCACTCTTCAGACATTGTCCATTAGATAGATAACCAAGCTTTTCCTTCCCCTAAGGTTGTAAGCTAATTTCTTTTATGGCCGTTATCAGCATGTTAAACCCGAGCTTAATGAAACGATAAACGTATCCAAAATGAAATGCTTAGTGCGTATGTTTCAAAATATATAGCATCAACTAAATCAAGTAGCGTGTGCATTACTAGAATATTCTGTTAACAGTTTGTAAATTTATAGTTACTTATTGCTCCTACAGTCCGCCCCTGTTTAACAACCACAGAAAAACACAAAATTAATTGAAAATTGAATAAACTTCTAATGATAACGATAAACATTATCTCTCTTTCCATAAATTATAAATTTATGGGATAGATGGTGTTGTGGAACTTCCTCTCCGGAAATCCATATGGTCAAGGGAAAAAGCGCGGTTTATCTGACAATGTTTCATTAAGAAGATTAAAATTATTGTTGAAAGGTTGGGAATAATAATGGCATTTAGAATCCTTAAAATGCTTTGCAAGCAAATCCATTCATAAATACGTTCAATAGTCACTCGTCGCTATAATAATGTGATTCTACCTGGAAGAGATCAACATCACAAGTGGCTACGACTTGAGCTTTCTATAGAAGCTTTAACGAATAAATTCAACAATAGAAGAAAAAAAATTTTCGAAGAAATTAAGTCAAGCAGAAAGAAAGAATAGTATGAAATATGTCGTCTGTTAAATAATAAAAGTTTAAACCTTGTACCTTGTATTAGTATACATAATTTACCCTTAACAATAACAGCACCTTGATCTAATATTAGCCAGATTCCCAGCCCCTCTAATCCCATCAATCTTGTTGAAATTTTTCGCTGCAATCGACTACAATGTACTCTTAAAACAACCAAACTTTTCCTTAAGATTTATGAAGTTATTTCCTGTGTAATGAATAAAAAGCCAACAAAATAAGAAGAATTGACATTTGTTATAAAATATTATTTAATCAAACCTATCACTTTTTTTTATGTAAGTTTCTGTAGTGATTGAAGACAGACTTTCCGTAAGTTCGTTTGGAAATCCGGAGTATGAGTTGAACTTTTCCGGGAAAAGAGGGGTTCTCGGTACCAGATTTATGAAGCTATTTCCCATCTAATGAAACACGGTACGGCGTGCCGGTGATTACATCCTAATGAGAATGCACTTCGATTTTTGATAACGGTGGAAAAGTTTGATGCTAAACTTTGAAAAGAAAAATGCTATTAGTTACGAATGATTTCGCTTGGAGCGACAGCCACGATTTTCAACTTAATTCCGAGAATTTGAACAAAGAAGAGGAATTGTGATGAAAAAAGATGTTAATTAACGGCACACGTGGGAATAAAAAATACATAATGAGGGATTCTTGTCTCGAAGATCTGTAGACGGATTTGAGATTTCGAATCCACAAAAAGTGAAAATGCAATTGAAAGTCTCTTTTAGTTTTAAAAAAAGAGTAAATAAACCTGAATAGAGTCAGTGCTATTTTAGGTCAGGTCAAGTCAACTGAAAAAAATCGCGAGAAATTCAAATTTTGCTGTTTTTTTCTTCCAACTATTTTAATATTCAATTATTCGTTCAGTTCTTGTTTTCAGCTCCATCCACGCTGTGCACAGCTTCTATAAATTTCCCTATAATTGAAATTGTCGCAAAAAAGTGTCGTAAATCCGTAGGAGGTAGAAATTCGGTTTTCTGGTCTACAAAACACAAACAATCCCTCGATTTCAATAATAATTTATCAGTTGAATACGGGTCGACTGGTATTAAATTCAGAATTAGCACAAACAGTCCAGCCAACGTTGCGAACAATATTATAATTCCTCTATTGTTATATTGTTACCAACCTAATCTACTAATGTACAGGCGCGTGATTCAATTATTAGTAAATTTCACATTTTCACAAAAATTATTCACTGAAATAACTGTACTATATAAAAGAAACTGTAACCAGACTACAGTAGAAAAAAATCCTATTGTATAGAAAAAAAAAATTGATCAATTCAACCCCTTTAATTTTCGTTAACGTACCATAAAGACATTTATTATCTGAAAGTGACATGCGACAGGTGTTTGTTAAACATCTGTTACAAGAGTTTTTTCACTTCGATTATAATGGTTTTCTTCCGAACAAATGAACACGACGTATATGTAGTGGTCACAAACAATAAGAAACTAAGATTTATTTTAATGAATTCAAAAAGCAAAAAATGATTAAGGGATACTCCTGTTTACTGTTAAAAAAACAAGAGTAGGAGTAGCCACGTGCTATGTGTCAACGTCACCTTTGTGACAACAAGGTGGAATTGAATTAGCATTTAATTAGTCCAAGTTTGGATGGATTTAGTGCAATTTGACGACTTTTTTTAGGATCTAGGTAACACAGAGGTGCCTCGTTGACAATATTTCAAACAAAACAAAAATTAAAAATTGTCCTAATTAAAAAATTAACAAATAATTTAATTTTAGAACTGAACAATCTATAAGACTTTTGTAAAACTTAGAGATAGATAAAATTGAAAAACAAATTGACATTTTTGTTGTATTTTTAACGAACCACCCCTGTTCTCTCTTTTTATATCTCCGACCGGGAAAGTTTTTATCGTAGTTGAAATGAGGGCAATCAAACAGAAAACAAAAAAAAAAAAGAGAGAAAGAGGACAATTTAATTTAATGATTTGTTTGGAGTAAAGTCCGACATGTTTGTCCCAAGTACTTGCAGGTGGTGTATTGTGTAGCGGTTGAGAGGAGCTTTAACGGGAGTTGGGAGTTGTAATGTTAACTTGTACCACTTGGAGATTATTCTAATCGTATTACTACTTATTTTAACTTAGTTAAGTACCTGTGTAATCACCCCGAAGCGATCTTACTAAACTTACTCGACTTTAAAAGCAAATTACGCATTTTAGAAAGCACGAATTAGCACCTCGTCAATATTCGAAAAAAAAAATTAAAAATAAGAAAAAGTTTTCTTCAGATGAACAAGAAAATAATATAACTATTCATCCAATTGTTAGCTCTTTTATTTTACTCACATTTCCAGCAAAAACATTAATTAATTATGCAAGCAGAGTGTCGGTTCTTAAATCTTTTTAATTGTGTAGTGCACCATATGCGAAAGAGTTAACCAATGAGATTTATACCTCGACCCCGAAGGATTTTATTAAGGATGTGCATAATTAATAGTCACTTTTCGCTAACCCTTTCGCAATAATAGTATCGAGGCTTTGTCTGACACAAACCCGGCAAGTTTCTAAACACAACGATGTACATGTAATTAATTTTAAGGACAACACTAAGGTCTTAATATCTTCAGACACCTTCTAAACACGTATTATATTTCGGTCGAGGGTCGTAAATAACGCTTCAGTTAGCCACAAGATGGAACTTCTTAGCGAACTATACTCTTGTTTCGGTCATGTGAAGGCATCAACCACAAGCTCGATTTATTGTAACCAAAAACGACACATTGAAGATTTATTGAGAAGGGAGAAAGGTTTAGGAAACTATCACTAATAGGACAAAAAATACTTGCTAATTTCTACAAAACAAATTGACAAAATTTGGATACTTTTGATCAAGTCAATTTTCGACAAAATTTAGTTGAAACTTCTTTATTTCTTAAAATATTGTAATAAATTCTTTATCAAGTTATTTCTTTCAATGTCCTAAATTTTTAGTTCGAATAATTTGTTACCATTTGATTGAAATCAAGCGCCATCAAAACAAAGCTTAATGTTTTATGACGCGTAGTATTGCTAGTTTTGAAGTTATGCAGATAAAATTAGGCAGTTTGAACTATAAAAACACTACAAAATGATGTAACATTTATTTCTCTACTTTTGTTAAAAGCTGATATAATAAGTCAAATTTTTCATCAAAGAAAAAAATCAGCAAAATTGATTTATTTGTTTTTCCGTTGCTTGTTTGTAAGCTTCATTAGTGTTGACAACAGTTCATGTATCGAAGACTTAATAGCTCATTTTAACGGTGTCATTTTCTGTAAACGATCTGTTTGATATAGGCAACCAAACATACTCTTTATCTCTCAATTTCGTATAAATTTTTTTTTTTTTTTGAAAAGTGTTTTTTGTGTTTGTGATTGGTTTCCTGTGCAGTTTTATTATATCTTAACTAAAAAATTTAGAATATAGATTTTGAGCAATTTTGATCAAAAGTTTCAGAATTTCTCAGGTACCAGGATCACTTCAGTTTATGATGTTGATTGAAAATTTTAAAAGAATTTTTTTATGAGGAAATATTGTTGATTGTTTTAAAGATTTTAACATATAGTCCAAAAAACTATAAACAATGTAAATTTTTTTCATAAGTGAAGAAGTTGACATCATTATGGTTTCAATAGTTAGTACTTTTAGCAATTTTTGTCGTATTTAATTAGAAATACACAGTTTATTGCAATTTCTTACAAAAACGACGTCATACAACATTTCTCAAAAGCGAGGTTAATCTTCTATAAAAACTTCAGACGTTATGCCATTGTGATCATATTGATATATGGAGACCATAGAAGGAGTTATTTCTAATTAGTTATTATCATAAATATTAATTAATTTATAAATCATCATTAATATACAAAGTTGATTTTGATAGAGGACACTGGCTGTCATTTATAATTTTAATTTTTTCTTTTTTCCATCTAACTAAGTTACGATAACGAATAAATATTGTAGGCAACTCATTTATTAATCAGAGATTAATTTACTAGTTTATTAAATAACTTAATTAATTAATTGTCCTAAAAATCACCAAATCAGGCTAAAATCTAACAAATTTATTTTTTTTATATTAGTGATTTAAAAATAAGAAAAAGTGCTAAAATTTGACTGAAAATTTTTACAATTTTTTTTATCAAAACTTAACTCTTTGGTCATGACGAATTTCAACATTTTCATTTGTAGCTCCATTATTTATCACAATATCAAGATGAGTTTTATATTAATTATTTACTGCAAAGTTTTTTCTATAGAATTTAGTAATTTTGATTTTGGCAATCATAAGATGATTGGTTGAAATCTGCCGCCAAACGCAACTTCAAAACGTAACTTTAAAAAATAGAGAATCTGACATTTAATGTTATATCTGCAAAGCAGATAAGATTTGGATTATTGATAAAGCTCAGAAAAAGCTTCAAATTGATGTATAACTCATGCCCCTGTCTCAAACAAAAGCTTCTTTATGTATAATTTGAATTTATAATTTCGTGCAGATTTTTATGTAAATTGCTAAAACCTACAAATTGTCTTTAGAAAAACAGAAGACAGAACTCTTTCACATTTTGCATCTCTGCCAAATGTGTTAATTTTTCACTTCCAATTAAACCCAATTGTCAGTATTTGAAAAAGCCGCAATTTTTTGAACGCTTTGGCTAGATTTCCGTCCCCTTCGTTCCATTGAAATTCCGTTTCAATCCGGAAAAGTATAAAAGAGAGATTTAATCTCCTCTCTCCATTTTGAATCTCGAAGGAGAACCGAAAGAAAAAAATCTCAAAGAACTAAAACAAATCATACAAAAGAAAGAAAAAGGAGTGCCGCAACGAACGCGTCTTGATTTTAAATTTACAGTTAATTTGGTAAACTTGTGAATGAGTTTTTGGATTGAACAGAGAGAAAGAAAAAAACTAAAGCAAACAAACTCCGTCGCCATTTAACCTCGACTGAAACAAAGGAGCAGCGTCATTAGTAATCCAAGCCTCCTCATCGAAGCCAAAGGGTTAAATCAGGAGTAATTAGTAAATGGGGCCGAACTTTTCCAGATATTGTGTAAGATGGATTGAAAATGTGCAAACTTAATACAATAGAATGATTTATTACGACTGTCTGGTCATGATAACGTTTCCTTGCTTGCTTTTGAGGGAGGTGCGATTTGAAACGTTGGCTGTGAAACAAAAAAGCGCATGTGTTACTTAGTTACAATAATAACATTTATTCTTTTGATTTTTTAGTCACGAATCTGGCAACTAGATTTGAGAGCTGCGTCTTTATCGGCTTTATTTATTCAGGATAAGTAGAGCAAATATATCGATTCATCCTCATCCATCAATCCTGTATCTACATAAATACTTGGACAAACACGTTCCTCCTGCAAATAAGGCAAATCCATCAGCTGATAGCGTTTTTCGAATCGATAACATCCTGCTAGCAGGATTGTAGAATGGCAGGAAAACGATTAAATCGCTGTCTATGAATCAGTAGTAAAGGATTTATTCGCCAACTTTTTTAAATCTTTTTTTGTTATTTTTATTTCTGTTCAAACAATCGATATAGTTGTCTCTGTTGTGATTACACTGGAATTAATACGATTAGAAAAATAGGGGCTGCTGAAACATAACTCCTGAAATGTGCTGAAGCACTCAACCGACAATTAGTGTAACTGACAGTTGAAACCGACAAGTGTAATGTTTAATTCGGGAGATGGCGTTGAATACCGTTAATAATTCAATTACAGAACAGAGTATGGCATGGAAAAATTTTTGTTTTCACACAGCATACTCCGATTACATTTCTCACCGAAACCGTCTCTAGAGATGTAACCATAAAAGTATAAAGCTCGATTTTGACGCGTGCATCTGATCACAACGGCAATCCTCAAAAGAGCCATAAATCAATATGGATCAATACCTTATTATTAGCTATGGCACACTGGCCCACTGACTGGGGTAATGAGAAATCACAGAGATGGGGGAAGTACAAAGACATTATACCCTCCCCCTTTTTTAAATTATGACTAGTCATCATATGGCTGGAAAAAAATATTTCAAGTACACCCTTCTAACACTCTTAAGGCACCCTTTACACATTCACTGACTTGCTTCAGGGTGTGGACTTTTTGTTTTTAAAATTGCCGAGGAAGTTGAATTTACAGACGATGACGTCATGCTAATAGCTTTTTACATTATTAGGATTTAATTATTAAGACATTTTAAAAAAATTTCATAAAATTAAAATTTATGTGAATCCAGTCGCATTGATGTTATGGTATGTTAATACTTGCATAATTTATGTTTTGTTTGACTATACGATTGATTCTATCCACAGGACAAACTCTAATAGATTATGTCTTGTTTGTTGACATCTGACCGATAAGTCAGCTCTTGTTAGCAATCTAATCATTTTCTTCAAACAATAAATAAGTAAGGAACTTATTTGAGGCAGAAGAAGACACACCGTCGCGCTTGATCTAACCTCCTTTTTTTGTAGTGTCAGTTTGACGGGTTTTCCCCCAAAAATGAGAAACCTTGTTGAAATTCTATTTTCTTATCGCAAATTTGGGTAAATCCCATTTTATTGAACACTCATTTCGATCTCTTATTTATATTGAAGCAAATTAATACGAAATCCTTCTTTTATCTTGGCACTACTGCTAATAATCCACTCATACCTAAAAACAATCAATTCAACGCAGCTAAATTTCAATACACTTCTAGTCTTAGTTGAGATTGCAAGAGGATGGAAATTAAAATCGTTCATAATATGCAATTTCAATCGTAAACGTATGAATCACCCTCGCACTCATTAAAATCCCTCTTATATTATGTACTAGACGCACACATGTGTGTTTGTCGGTTCATTGGCAGCCCAATAAGACTACAAAACACCCTTCAACTGGCACAATCTTCAATTAAATTTGATGACAAAAATGAATACAAAAAAAAATAGAAAAAACTAGTGATTAATTGCTTTTTGATGAATATAATTAGAACTAAAGAGATTTGTTACTACAAATTAATAATAGATTTTAATCTGTTTCCAACGAACTTACAAAAATTGACGTCAATGAACGTGGATTTATATTGAAAATAAGGGTTTCTAATCCATAAGGTTAGTAAAAATCTAGAGATTTTCGGTTTTCCTTGACTGGAAATGGCAATGACTCAAACTCAAAATGTAATGTTTACTAATGTAATTTATCTCTTGCATGACTATATTATAAAAATTGCCACAAAAATCTCTGGTAGGTTGATTTCAATAACTAGGACAACTCTTTCTACCAACTTGCCACTCGTCTATTGACTTCCATTGGTAAGAGTCGCTTGTATCTTGTAATTTATTATTCGCAATCAAGGGCGGCTGTGTGCATGATCTATAAATAATGAGGGACGCTAGCGGTGATCGTCGATTGTTGGCCAGCACTCTTTGATCCGTTAGTTTTACACTTGTGAGGAATGTATGAGAGTCACATGTCAAACGTGTGCCTTTCTCTTTGTGCAAACGACATGAGTCACTGGATGAGGATAAATTTATTGCAGACTTGGTAATTAATAGGGTTACTATAACATCGCCGCCGCGGATCTTGTGTAAGATGACACTAGGGAATATCAAAGGGAATCTATAAGCATACAAAAATAAAAACGAAAAGTTTAATATAATTATTTTGAAACTTCGTTGTGTTTCTTAATCGTCAAAATTCTAAATTTAATTGGTAACTTATTGTTTTCATTTAAATAACTTTTGAGTGCTGCAAAAGACAAAACAACACATTTTTCTTGTTGGAATAAATCTTCAGCTTTGATAACATCGTTTTCACAAATTTCTGTTACTTTATACTTCCGTATAGGTCCATTATAAATTTCAAATTCATAATAATAATTTTTAGCTTGTTTTTTTGGTCCGATGAATTGAAAAACCCAAAAGACTCTTTGGTGATTAACATCAACCATATACTTATACCAAAAATACTGAGCTCCATTGAAAAATGAAATAATTTTAACGTCTCGATAATCCTTCTCTAAATTTATCTCCATTTCCATGTTCATTTTATAATCCATATTATTCCCATGCATATTTTTAAAATGTTGTTCAAGTTCGGTGTAATTTCCGTACCATTCACATTTCCATTTAGCGAATTTTCTACCTTCACAAAGAAACTTTCGACTTTTACATTCAGATTCATGTTCGGCTTTTTCTGTTGGTAGAATTAAATATTTACAGCCTTTGTCGGCAAAAAAACATGGCATTTTTAAAGATTTTGGCATATTTTCTATTATTTGCTCGAGTTGGTAATTACGAATTTTACCGATTGGACCTCGACATTGAGGACATATTTTTACGGAATTTGCTGTAATGCAATCTCCACACATGCTATGACCGGTTTCACATTGCAGTATTGGTTTAGTCATTGTGTCTAAGCAGATTGGACACATTATCACTTTGTCAATCTGACTGGCCATCTTCTGAAAAGAAAAAAGTGTTTTAATTGGATCAGTTAATGGATTTCCCGGGGATTCACTGGTGATAAGAACATGAACTGACCTTGGAAAATAACCCTAGATTTCTAAAGTCAACACTGGTTTTATAATTTTCGGTCTTTTACTCATTTAACAATTATTGTGTATTTTGTTTCACAGACAATTTTTCTCGAAAATTGTGAATAACGCTGACATTGACAACACTGATAAAAAAATGAAGATAAGTCAGCAGCTCAGCGCAAACGCCTACAGCGCATAATGTATACAACTGCGTCTATGTTCTATACATATACAGAGTGACTGATTAAAATTGAACCACTAAAAAAATTTAGATACAAAAATTTTTCAATCGCAAAAATCTCTCGTCCCCTATTTTGAGTTTTGGAACGATGCAAATATGTTGAAAATTACCACAGTGATGCATTTTCTGAAATTGAATTTTAACATAAAATTCAGTTAGTCTGTCCCTATTCATCCCCCGTTTCGACTCAATCGCTTTTATCAATAGCCGATAAGCCTAAATAATAGAGCCGGATGACGAGAGTTTGAATCATGGTTCAGACAAACGTCTTATTATGCTCAACCACCCCAATAGCACCCCATCATTTTTGTACACCATTATCGGTTATGGACTGTTAGCTCCGATGACCCATTGCATATGAGGGTTGGGGTGAGTGCGACTGTTCAAATAATATCCAGTTTACTGTGTCGAGATTTACATTTTGTCAAGGTCAAAAAAAAGAAGTAGAGAAAAATGGAATACAAGAGTTGTATGAAATTTTTTGCGAAATTCCCGTAAAAAGGATAACATAATAAAAGCAAGAAGGCTTTCGACTAAAGTATAATGAATATAGTTTAAATCCCTTTTGCTTCCCTCAGAAGTAATCTGGAGTAGGTAAAGCCAGAGAAAAACAGAGGACTCATAAGTCGTCCTCAACAATTCCCACCAAGGATCAGAACTTTCTCAAGTCATTTTCATCCATTCCAATCCACTTTCCTTCGTCAAGCCTACAACTATGAATATTTTACAAGTTTCTAGTTTAAAAATATAAAACACATCATATATTTCCATTTTGTTGGAAATTACATGTCAGTAGTTTCGCTTTATTTAAGAAATTCTAATCCCGCCATCACTACCGGAAGGAAACAAGCAAACGCTTCACTCTTTAATTTACCAAGTTTTCAAATGCACTAGTGTTTTATTTTTATTGCCGTTTCGTTTAATCCCAATGTCCGGGGTGCATAATATCACTTTAACATTTTTTGTTCCGCTACTTATGTGGATGCAATTATCAAAATTTTGAGGAAATATTAAAGAAAGTTGTGAATTTGCCACTACCCTTCGTACATTCTTTATATTCATCTTTCATTTTACGTAAGAATAGGGTAAGTTTCAAGCACCCTCTCGAAGATATAAAAGTGAGAAGTGCCAGGATTAAGGAACGTGGCAGTGTCTGGATGTTGGTGTTGCGGTTTTCTCCTTGTGATAAATGAGCCAGGATCACTTATGAGTTAAGTTAGTAGATCCTGGAATTTCTCCCCGTTGCCTTCTAATTTCCCGCCTCGAGTTCTTGCAACTATACCCGAGCGTCTAATTAAAAATTGCAACGATTGTCATATATTGCTGTAAACAAAATAAAAAAATCACGTTTAGGCAATATCGCCGCATAACCACGATTTTTATCGCTGAGCTTTACATATTTTAAGGATCATTTGAAAAAACGCAAAAAAAAAATTGAAAAGACGTGAGTGGAAAATAAGAATAGACAAACGAATAAATAATGATTAGATTATATAAAAAAAATCTATTTTTTAACAAAGTTGCATTTCAATGCAAATTGGCACTATGTAGTTGTTGCCATTTCTGTCATTGTGATTTATTTCTATCGAATTGACGAAAATAAACGTAAGATCGTTTGAATTTATTTCGCAATAGGAGTAATAAGGAAGAGACCGGTAAAGTGATGTTTTCCGGTTCTTTCTCATTCATCACGCAGATAGCGTCAGGTAATGGAAAAATCCAACTGATATCATCTATTAGATTCGATTCTTTTTTTCTCTTCTTCTTCTGCTTTGTAACTTCCCCCATTTATTTTTCTTAACATTAATATACTTTTAACTTAATTCAATTTGGGAATAATTAAGCAAATTAATCGACTAACTTGGTTGAATTTTTAGGCCGAAATTAATGTACTATAACCTGAACAATTTATTTCTGTGAAGTTTGCAAGTGTTACTCCCTTGTTTCACTCTACTGCCAACCATAATGTCAGCTATCATCCCTAACTCAATTATTACAGTCCCAAGATGCTGTCTGCTTAAAATTCCCACCCTCTTTAGATGACTTACCTTGGATTATCTTGATGAGGAAATGTACAGAACGTTTGATAGCGTTTATAACAGATTTGACAATATCAAAGCACGGCAATTATCATTAAGGGTGCTAAATTATTGCTGGCTGCATATGCATCAAAATTAAAAATTAAAAAACATACGCAAACATTATAAATAAAAGGAATAAAACTCTTAAGCGCCTAGACAATATGCAACTAGCAATTTCTAAAATTAAGATGTAAATTTTTATTACTGGTTGCATACTTACGCATGCAACTGAGACCAAAATTGTCTAAAAATTTAATTTTGGTTTGAGATGATATGCAGAGGTGTACTTTCGGTCATTATTCACTTCGTGCGTTGATTTGCTGTCAATAAGACAAATGACTTTGTAGCTAATTTGTAAATTTTCGTTCTGTGCGTTTTTTGTGTTGGAATTGGTTGGAAGACTTAACCGCTGTGACTAACTGACTGTCGGAGTTTAACAGTCAGTTTGAATGACGTAGAAAGGATAAGGGTGGTTTTGATAGGCGTATAGGAGGCCGTAAGGCTCTTCACCTATACGTTTCAATTTATCGCACGATATTTTACGTGTGAAGGCAAGAATTTCCTTGTGTTATGTCCGTCGGGAGAAATAAGAGATAGGACGATCTTTGCTTTAATAGAGCTTTCATATCAAACGTCCAAAATACAAAAAGTGTCAGATGATATCTTGAATAATCGAGACGATAAATGTAAGATTTTTCTAAAGAATAACATTTTGAACTTTTCTAATTTACAAAGTCTACTCTCTCGCCAGATGTTTATAAAATAAACATGAACGACTTTAAGTTGCGGCATTGAAACTGTTTGAATTCGGTACGCGTAGAAATTCATACATATTGACAGGCAGCCCCTTTTCAGATATCGATGACATTTGGATTCTATTTGTGTAAAACATGAAATCTGGCCCTACGATACACATCTATATACGCTATAGACGTGACTTGTTTTTTTTTTGCAACACAAAAGTTTTTTTTGCATAAATTTAATCGAAAAGAACCAATTTTATAGCCACTAATATAACCATTTATCTTGGCAGTGTTGAAAGACAGTTTAAGTGGTAGGTTGTGATATATGTGGATGCAAAAGGAATTCTTTAAAGAGGAATTAGAAAACTGAAACGAAAGCGAAATTGATGATTTATTTAAAAAAAAATCCACTAAATGTGAATTGCAGTAATCGTTTTTATTCCGTGTATTATGACGATATTTCTCTAGTTCTACGAAACGTCTTTGATTTACACTGTAGCAGGTGTTCTAAACGAGTCCGGGATTCCGGAAACACTCTGCTGCCGAATTATACATCGATCTTTTCGCGACTCGAATGATAACTGTTGCTAGTTCCAACAAAAAAATTCACACTTTTTGATATTATAAAATTTATTCAAAAAAATTTCTCACAGTTTTTGTAATTAAAATATATAAATAATAAAAATATGAAGAGAAAATGTCAAAATACGATTCTGCAATTTAGTGTAATGCTGTGATATGATTTAGTGTCTCCACACGGGGTTATGATTGCTACCCGCTGTTCCCAAATGAACACATCCATATTTTTTTCACACATGCTGGTGGCAGCCTGTTTGTTAATATGTCTCCCTTCGACAAAAATATCTATTTTAGGAAGTAATAAAACGCTTATTGATCTTCTTCACATACAGTCAAAGAGAAATGAAGCCGATTTGATTGTCAGAATTCGATTTCAAAAAATTAGCGCTTACGCCTTTCCAAAAATAGACACACTAGCTTATCTATAGTCCATACACGCTCAACAGAAGTAACCAAATCTAGTAATATTTCTTTTTTAGCTATGTAAATAGTTTCTACTGCTTCTCATTGTAAAAACAGCTGTAGGAATCCAACCTGAAGATTTGATATAAGCGTCAAATTAACAAAAACCAAATTTTTGTAGAAATTTCACTCATACCTTACTTTCTTACTTTAAATGTTGCCTTTCTTTGAATGTTCTCCAGGTTTTCACCATTTGACGTTTTCAAAAATGTTACCATTTACAATTTTTGGTAAATATCAACTTTAAGCCAAAAAAATTCTGTTGGTTACTTCTATCGAGCGTAAATCGACTATAAAACAATTGACTGCTAATAGTTATGTTGAAAGTGTTATAGCAAAAAAGTTCTCAGTTTTCATTAGGATCTGCTAATGACCGCACAAAATCAGAACTTAAATCCCATAAAGTCTATGGCTAAAAGCCTTTGACGCAAATTTTTTCTTTAAGTAATTTTGACGACGTGAATAACTTAAATCAAGAAAAAATCAATATATTTTTTAATTTACAACTTTTTCTAATAAGAAGTAAAATTTACAGTAAATAATGATAAAAAAATGCACTAATTTATAGTGATTTATGAAAATTAAAAATGTGCGTACGTTTTTTATGTGATAAGCAATAAATGTAATTTATGTTTCTGCAATAGAAATTGTTGTTATATTGACTGCATCAAAAATTCAGTCAAGCTCTTTATTCCTGAAGAATTAATCCATATTCCGTTTTATAAGTTTTAGTATAGGCAACCAATAATACAACAATTAAATTTTATAAAATTAATTACACAATTTTTTTATATAAATATATTTGTATTAATAATTAAATTTGTTTACTTATTTTATTATAATTGTAATATTGTTTGTATAATTTAAATAAAAATTTGAAATGTTATAAAATTGTCGGTTTTTTAGTAATCTTTACACCGCGCTTGATTACAGATTTCTTCAATACTTTGCGCAAACATCTGTCAATGTCTCGCTGACACTGAGTCATAAGATTGGTGTTCAGAAGTGTGTATAGAAGCAGTTCGATAAAACCGTTGAGTGCCTTTTTTTCTACAATTGTTTTTTTATAGTATAATCGAAAAACTATGTCGGACGAAGTAGCTGAAAATGGTCATTCTGATAATGGAGAAGTTCCTGAAATAGAACTCATCATTCGTGTAAGTATTATTGGGCGTGCCTAAAATATTTGCCACCTACATGTTGTTCGAAAGTTAAATCCGTTAAAAAAAAACTTTCTTCCGTAAAATTAACGTCATTTACTGCAAATAACTATGAAAAAAAAATTGGCATTAAATTTTTTTGTAGATTGTCCTTGAGTTGGAATTGGCGCCTATTTTGAATTTTCCCATCTAATATCTAATATTTGCCACATTTCATCTTCTTAAGCGTGTCATGGTTTTCCAGTTGTGACTCATTTGGCATAAAATTGTCGTTTTTCCCATAGTTTACAATAGCACGAGTAATAAATCCAAATTTGTTTATTTTTTTCTATTATTATAATTAAAAGAGAAATTGAAGTTTTTGCATAAATAATGCATTGACCATGAGCTATGACACCAAAGCCTAGTTTAAGTAGTAAAAGCCATTAGTGAAAAAACATTTTAATGATAAAATATATAGAAGGCAATGTGGATGGTGTTTTTGCAATTGAATTAAATTGATACCAAAAATAGAACAGAAATAGTTTTATTCTCGAATATCACTTTCGTTATCTTTTATCTAAATTGAAGCTATATTATAATTTGTACAAAAAAAATTTCTAAAACAAACATTTATCCGTTATACCTGACTAAGGTCAAAGGCGGAAACTTTTTATTAACCTTGACCTCTAATGATGGGCTTGAATTAAACACAATTATAAAGCTTTAAGTCCGAGTATTGTTCGAAATTAAAAGAAACCTTATAATTATTATTGAAACCGCACCTTTAATTTTCAATACTTTTTTCATTTCTATAATTAATATAGGACGTATGGTTTTCGTTTCTTTTGTTGCATAAATGGAATGTATGTCAGTCTAAATGTCATCTATAATGATTTTTGTATCAAATTTCATTGTTGAATTTCTTTGGAGAAAGTATTTTTGCGGTTAAAAATATCATTTTCATTAAATTTTATTTTATTTTGAATAGAAAATCAATTTTTTATTAGATTTTCAAATGACCTTTAAACCTATTTTACAATAATTGAGGCAATTTAGGTGAAATTTTAAACGGTAAAATCTAGTGTGTAATTTAAGTACATTCACTCCAAAATGTGTTTATTTTTTTGAGGATTTAACTAATTACTTTAATAAGAAACATTGAGTTAAAATGACGAATACCATAATATTTGAGTTGTTTTTATTTATTTATTCTTTGATAAAATTCCATTGTTTTACGTAATTTACGTAAATTATCAAATATTTTAGTTGTATAAAGTAAAATGATCATTAAAGAACGTGAACCAATGCTTAATAGTCATCAAAACACTCTTCATCTGCATCTACAGCCAATCACAGAGATAGGCGAAAAATCACATCTTAATTTTCTTGTAATATCACGTATAGTTTGGCTTTTATGTGTTTATGCTTTTATTAATTATTAGTTATTTCCGGTTTCTATCAGCTTAGCAAAAACACTAGATTATACTGGGTGAGATTCTCTAAAAGAAAATGATATAAGTTTGACATTTTTTCAAAACCTCATTATTAGTAGAGATTGATTTTTTTTTTTTAATTTTTTGTCCGGTTTTTTATAATTATCTAATTTCTTTCAAAATTGGTTTATTTACTTTCAGTACATAAAAAATCATAAAAATCTGAAAAATCAAAGGGTTCAAACCACTCATTGTAGGCCTGAATGTTCTTTATTACAGTAAAATTGTTTATAAACGATTTCAGTGACACGCTGTATAAATGTGTCATTGAAGTCTTTGTGGCATAGTGCCTGCATCTGTTAAAAGAAGTTTCGCGTTTTTTCTGTATTCATTCCAGTTAACACTTTCATCGAAACTCAGTAAATGTTGATTTTCTGATTACTACTCCTAGTCTAAATATAAATTATAAATATGAAAAAAAACGAATGATATTATCCTCGGGATAGTGACTAACATCATTTGTTATTTCAACATTGACGCATCTCATCTTCTTACGTAATCTTTAAAAATGGTAATTCGAAAAATGAGAAGTAATGGAAAGTTTTATTTTTACTATAAATGTCACTGAAAAAACTTTCACATAGCAACTCATTTCCTTTTCCGTTTTTATCTTATCGGAATGTGAAATTTCCAGAATTAGAGAAAAAAACATTGGTATTGTTTTGCAATGATTGATTTTTATTTCCTAAATTTTTTTTTTTTTTTTTTTTTTTTTTTGAGTAAAAAACAGTGGAATATGAGTCGATTGTTAGTATGTATTTATGTCGAGACTATAAAGCAAGTTTACCAACCTTGATGGAATGCGAAATATGATCGAGTTTGTTAGAAAATCACGGTTGCATATATGTAACGGAATTTGGTGTTTATTTTTGTATTTTAATTGAATTAAAAGGAACTGATGAAAGTTTGATAATATTTGTTTTAGAGAACGGTGTTTTATAATTAATGTTTACATTATGATGCTTGAGAACATGGATTTTTTAAATCAGATCTATACTCTGTTAGGTGAATAGTAAAGTCATGAAAGAAATAAAATAGCAAGAAAATTTTGCATTCTAAGATTGAATAAGAACATTTAAACTAACCAAATATTGAGTTTAAATGAATTTGCAGCGATCACACTTGTGATTTTTCAAGAATCTTGAATAATTTCATTCATAAAACATAACTTTGAAGTATCAAACGCTCTTTAAATTCAAGTTGGGAGCAACATCTGATAAGATGTCGTACCGATATTTGAAATACACTCTCCAAACATGACTAACAGCATATCTTTAAAATATGACAGATTATTAGAAAAATGCTTAGAAATTATAAACAATGTGTTTGGAGAAAAATCTATCGCGTAATTAATTTCTTGCTGAGTATAAAATGTGTATTCTATGGATTATAAATTTTTTTCAATCAGTTATGAAATTATGAAAATGCACCGATTTCTAAAATGAAGAAAATAGCGCAAACGGATTAAAACCTTTTCTAGAATGATTTGATGATAAGATAGTGGTTAATTCCGTTAATTCCTATTATTTACAGATACATTCATAATCTTTTTAATTGATACATTATGTGTGATTATTAATCACGCAAATTATGAGACAAAAGTATCCATTATAATAAAACTGTCAATTACGATTCCAATTTTTTTTCATGAAATCTGATGCATCACCATTGGTGTTTATTTTATTTGAAAAATTAAAAAAACAAAGAATACTGTAACAAATGAATGAATGGAACTCTAGGAATTGAATTCTCATATTCTACAACTGAGTGGAATATTCATTCTCGCCTTTTGGCTTGGAAAGTACAGAAGCAGCAGGTGGCGCCATCTTATATTATCATTGAAAAATTTACCTTTTTATTTCGATGTCTAAAAATTAAACTCAATAATTTTTTCAGGCTTCTACAATCGATGGGCGTCGTAAAGGTGCTTGTCTGTTCTGCCAGGAATATTTCATGGAACTATATTTATTGGCAGAATTGAAAACAATCAGCCTCAAAGTAACAACGGTGGATATGCAAAAACCACCACCCGATTTTCGAACAAACTTCGAAGCTACTCCACCTCCGATTCTAATCGATCGAGGAATGGCTATTTTAGAAAACGAAAAAATTGAACGACATATCATGAAGAACGTCCCTGGAGGTCATAATTTGTTTGTACAAGTACGATTAAAAAAACCTTGTTTATTCAATTTAATTGTTTGTTGCTTTTTCTTAATAGGACAAAGAAGTCGCCACATTAATTGAAAACCTTTACACCAAGTTCAAAATGTATGTAACACGTTTTGATTCAACAGATACAAAAGAAGCAAGTCAACCCCTTTACTCGCATTTGGAACGAATCAACGATTTTTTGGCCAAACGAGGTACTCGTTTTCTTACAGGCGATACTATGTCATGTTTTGATTGCGAATTGATGCCTCGACTTCAACATATTCGTATTGGAGCAAAAGCGTTCCGTAAATTCGAAATTCCAACAAAATTTTCAGCGTTATGGCGATACATGGCTAATATGTATGAATTGGAAGCATTCAGACAAAGTTGTCCAGCTGATCAAGACATTATTAGTCATATTAAAAATCAATTAGGATTGAGAACAACAGCAAGGATAGAACTTGAAACTCCAGTTTACACCACATCCATTCCGATTGTCGCTGAATCGTAAATGACTTTTTATTGTATTAATGTTTATTAATAGATAAATACAAGGAGATTGGAAAATCTCTTGGATTTTTCTATTTGCTGATGCTTTTTTATATTCTATAACTTAATCGTTGGTTTTGACAAAGGCTTCTTCCTGTTGAACAGTACCAATAGTTTTGAGCTGGACTTGAAATTCGTAATTATAATCAAAGTATTATGACATTAACGTTACTTAAATCAAAGTAGTTTTTCATTTATATATTCTAGGTATGAAACAAGTTTATGTTATGTATTTTTACGTAATAAAGGTAACTCTCAACTTCATCACGTTAGGTGTAATCTGTCTAAAGATACTTTTAAATGACTTCCTTATCGACCATTTACGAGGGAATTATTTACCTATCCTGACGAATTTTCTAATTTAATCTAATTCAAATAAACATTAATTCATTAATGATTTTACAATAAAAATGAAACATACTGTCATTAAAAAAAGAATTAACTGAATTTTAAGTGGGCTCTGTTCATTCAATCATTGGGGAATCTCATCAGAAAAATTATACCTATTTTTTTGTGGATTTTTGTTCGAAAACTTTCTAAAGAAAAATGAAATTTAACATTAAAAATTTTGTTTCTAATATCAAACTGATAAAAAAGTCGATAGAGTGATTCATTTATTTATAACAAATTACAAAAGACGATATGGTAACGATGCCTTTAAAGGAGGAATATATTTGATAGTATTATCATAACTATCTCTAGAAAGTAGAGCTCTTAAAAACAAATGTGTGATAATAGCTGTAAGCCCCCATATTTTTCGTTTTCCTCCTATAAACACCGGCAAGGAATAATTCGTACGAAATTGTGTATGTTTAATGTATCGTGGATCACACAGCACTTCTAATGGAACAGTAAACACTTCTTTCACTTCATGAGGATTCACTCTAAGTTCTCGAAGACTCCGAATATTCAAAGCTCCGATAACAGGTAAAACACTAGTCACACTTCTACTCACAATAACACTTCCTTTACCCCAAACATCTATCCTATCTCTATTAATCCCTAACTCTTCTTCTGTTTCTCTAACAGCAGTCTCTTCAGCATTTTTATCGCCAGCGTCTTCCATCCCGCCTGGGAAGCTCACTTGTCCTTTATGACTTTTCAAATTTGCCGCGCGTAATGTGTACAGTAGTGACACTCGACCATCGATGACACACAAAGGGACTAAAACAGCCGCATTCTTTGTCGGTACTTTAGCTTGTTGCTTTATCGGTTGCATTTTAGCAAATTTTGCAACAGTTTTTTTTATGTTTTCTTCATTGAAGATTGTTTCTGGAGCGAATGCACTCAAACATCGGTGCGACGGCTGGAGTTTCATTAAAATTTGCGAGAAGGAATGCATTACGAGATTTTTAACACTTCCGATTGCATCACAAGAATTTTGGTTACAAGCAAAACGGTTGTTATGACATTTGACAGAACGAAAATGTGTTGTTCATTATTTAATATTATTTCACAAAAATTGAAGCAACTGAGGGTTTCATGGATTGAATAACACTGCTATTAAGTAATAATTACTGTCTTTAGAATGAGGAAATAATGGTTGAAAGTTTTAATGATTATTACGTTTGGCGGGAAATTTGAAATTTGATGTAAAAGCAAGCAAGAGAAATCTGTATAAAAAAAAACGTTATGTGGAGACGGTTCCCCACACATGTACCTTCTTAGAGGCGTCGGAACATTGAGAAAGTTACAAAGAGCCACTTTTATGATACAGTTTTAGATTTAGTGTAGTGATGGCTTTTTTCACATTTAAACATTTTTCTTACATTGTTATAAATTATGTGTATTTTGTTGGTACGTACAAAAAATAATAAAATTATTAAATTGATATTTGCATTTTGGTTTGCGTTTTATCGAGTTTTTTTCAAAATGAAAAAAATGGGTTTGTGGAGCACTGTTTGAGGTCAAGGTTAAACCAAGCACTTTTCAGTTTCTTCGGATGTTAAGTGCCTGGAAACTGGTCGGTTTTACCGCGACTCGAACCGCCCCCAACACAAACTTTGGACTTCCAGCGAATGCTCCAAATATTATCTTTGTCTGGAAGGCGAAGTCTTCGAATTCCGATGCTCTTCTGGATTATTCTTCGATGTTGATCGGCAAGTTTGCGATCTCAAAGTAAACGTTGATAACTGCGACATCACTTCAGGTATTCATAATCAAAATAACTATAACATATTCTGAAATTCTTCTAGCAAACGGTACAATAGAATGTCCAAAAAACGAAAAAAGTTGCGACGATGGGACTTGTCTGCCGCACCATTATTTTTGCGATGGTTCAATAGATTGCATAGATAGTAGCGATGAACTTAACTGTGAATCTGATGATTTACAAGCGCAGCCATGCAATACTGCATGTACTTTACCTGACTGTTTTTGTACAGTTAGAGGAATCCCCGGAAATTTGAATGTTTCACAAGTTCCTCAAATGGTACTTTTGACATTCGATGATGCTATAAACTTTCAGAACTTTGATCGTTACCAGAAATTACTCAATTTGGGACGAAATCCCAATGGGTGTCCACTTCAAGCTACGTTTTTTATAAGTCATTTGAGGAATAATTACCATCAGACGCAAAAACTGTGGAATGATGGACATGAAATTGCAATACACTCTATAACGTATTGAAAAAATTAAAAGTAGGAACTCAAATTTATTTTTTTTTTCCAGACATAGATATCCTGAAGAGTGGTGGTCTCAGAATGCAACTATCGAAGATTGGTTTGACGAAATGGTTGGCGAAGCGAACATTCTCCACAAATTCGCAAAAATCCGTTTGAATGAAATCCGAGGAATGAGAGCCCCTTTTCTTCAAATTGGATGGAATCGGCAATTTTTAATGATGAAAGAATTTGGTTTTGTGTATGATAGTTCCATTGTCGCTCCATTCACTAATTCCCCATTATGGCCTTACACTTTAAACTATAAAATTCCGCATGGCTACAGCCATTTGAATCAAAATTACCCAACCAGGTCCTACCCTGGCATCTGGGAATTAGTTTTAAATCAGTTAGAAATTGATGGTACTTATTGTCCAACTCTCAACCATTGTCTTAATAATCCTTACAGAATTCTAATGCATAATTTCAAAAGACATTATAACACAAATCGTGCGCCGTTTGGAATCCATATTCAAACAGAATGGTTGAAAAAAGGAGAAAATTTTGAAGCTTTACAGAATTTTATAATTGAAATTTCACAACAGCCGGATGTTTGGTTTGTGACAAATTGGCAAGCTATAACTTGGATTAAAAATCCAACACCGATTGAGCATTTAAATTCTTTGAAAAATTGGAACTGTGAACATTTATTAGAACCGCATGAAATAGCTTGCAAAGTTCCAAATGTTTGTAGACTCCAGTCAAAGTACTTTCAACAAGAGAAATTTTTATACACGTGTACAGCATGCCCGCGATATTTTCCATGGATTAGAAACGAATTTGGGCGTGATATGTAGTGTAAATATTAAATAAGATTAAATTTGTATTTTATTTATTGCAGTTTAATAAAATGTAGACAACCAATTATACACATTTTCTTTTTATCTAGTAAACACTGTTGCCAGTTTTATTTCTATTACAGTTTTAATTAAATTATAAAAGATTGTTCTAGTTTCTGGTTTCTGGCTGATTTGAATTAAAATTGAAAGGAATTGATTGGAAATAGATTGTATTTGATATCCTTTCTCTTTTGATTTGACAACACTGCAACACTTCCATATTGTTTTGAGTCACGTAGTGTGCTGCGTGTGGTGAATTTTTACATTTTTATCATTCTGTCAATAGAAATCGACAGAAATTTCATTAAAAATGAGTTACGGACGTCCTCCGCCACGTATTGATGGTATGGTTTCATTAAAAGTCGACAATTTAACATATCGTACTACTCCGGAAGACCTCCGGAGAGTATTCGAACGTTGTGGAGATGTTGGCGACATTTACATCCCTCGAGATAGATTCACTCGTGAAAGTCGAGGATTTGCGTTTGTTAGGTATGTTATAATACATTTTAGTTTTTTTTTTTATATTTCGTATAGATTTTATGATAAAAGAGACGCCGAAGATGCCTTGGATGCCATGGATGGACGTATGCTTGATGGCAGAGAATTAAGAGTACAGATGGCTAGATATGGAAGACCCACATCACCACATCGCAGATATCGTGGAAGAAGAAGGTAAGATTTGTCTATATTCTATAGAGATTATCATTTTGGGACTTAGGTCACGTTCTAGATCACGTTCAAGGTCAAGATACTCACGTTCACGCTCGAGGTCACGTGGTCGAAGGAGTCGATCACGTTCGAGGAACCGTTCCCGTAGTAGATCTCGGTCAAGGTCAGACAGTAAGAGTTCCAGAGGAAGATCGAGGTCGGCGTCGAAGTCGGACGAGAAGAGATCCAAGTCGAAGTCCAACAGTAAATCAAGATCTAGGTCTAGGTCCTAGGTTTAGGTATGGTGGCAAATTAATATTTTTTTATATAACTTGCAATTTTTGACCTATTTTTTTGTCTTTGCAGGTAGCAGAGCCGTAGCAGAGCGCCTACAAAAGCTGTTACGGGCATTTGCTCTCTTGAAAGGTATTTACCTTAACTATTTAACAATCACCACAGACTTGCACTGAAATTTCTCATTTGATTGTTTTGAAAGGATATATCCAATTGTAATAATTTTCAATGAAAGCAGTTTTCTGAATTCACATTTTAAGTGTTATTTTTAGTTATTTTTTAATTTTTCATTTTTTCTTTTTCGTTAAAATGTTCGGTTTGTTTTTTAGATTAAGTTTTGGTTGTTTGTAATCCGATTTCCCCTATAAATTTACTTACAAAAACCAGTCATGGCTTGTTTTACTTGTAAGAAAATTACGTCATGCTTCCAGCCGCTTTGTTGACCTTTTTTTACTATCAAAACTATTATTGGGGTTAATAAGGCGGTAAGAGGCTATCGAAGATTTTCAACCCCTGATCTCTTCTTAAAATAATAACTAACGTGTTTTATGTGAACAGCAGGCGGAGAGTGGTGCTGTGTTGCAGTCGAAAAAATGATGCTGTGTAGCTGTTGAAACGAGAGCGATGATCGAGAGAGAAAGAGAGCGGTGGTGGCAGTGTACCAGTCGGGTGTGAGCAAGGGGTGGCAGTAAACAACTGGTCCCTAGCTCGGTGGGGCTGTCCAGTGTCTTCCACCGTTCACAGTCTACCCAGGGGCTGCCGGCAAGGTTTTAACGTTACGGGTAGGGTCAAATAGTATAATAAACGGTAAGTATAACAGCAGGCAGCCCCAATTTCTCATAAACGGTGTGATAAAATTCTCGCAAACAGTTCTAAGCAGTGCAAGGGAATTACGCTTTTAGTGAATTTTTTTCAGGTTTTTTTTTCTTTATTCAATAAAGTTTTGCGTTACTAATATTCGTTTTATTAAATAATCCTGAATTGCCAACATTTTGAGTCTAGGAAAAGAGTGGATTTGAATTTATAAATTGATCGAAAGTAGACAACCAATAAAACATTACTTTGAGGAATTGTTATCTGCTTTCAGTATTAACTGAAATGCATATTATAATAAAATTGTCACTGGTTTATAGCAAAAATAAACAGAGCTTTCATTTTTGCGTTAAAACTACCGAATTCAATACAAGCAATTTGCGAATTTAGTGTGTGTAAGTTGGCACCACCGCAATGGAGTTCTTGAAAAATGACAGATAATGATAAGTTCTAATAATCCAAGAAATCGTCTTTTATTTTTTAATATCCAAAAAGGTGTGTAACTCACTCGTGTGATAATATGAACAATTGTCGCAGAAAATATCAAGTGTGTTAAAATTTCGATTATTGTTATGAAAGTGTCCAAAGTCACCATCTGTTTATTTACTCAAAGCAACGACCTTGTCCATTAAAAATAAACGAACTAAGGAATTTACATTTTTTAAGTAGAACTCGTCATATCCTCCCCTTTAGTGTAACATACCGTCAATGTGAGTTTGTTTACACGTAACGGAAATTTATTATTATGGTTAAAATCGGACCAACTCCACTGCTATGGCTGAGGATAGCGGAAAGCCTCCACAAAAACCATACGACTACCTCTTGAAATTCCTTTTAGTAGGAGACAGTGACGTTGGAAAACAAGAAATCTTATCGGAGTTAGACGATGGGGCTGCAGAGTCACCCTTTTGTAGCGGCAGCGGTAAGAGTTCCCATTGTTATTTCTTATTATCAATTGATGATTGAATTTAGCTTACAAAACGACAACGATCCTATTGGACGGAAAACGCGTCCGCTTGCAATTGTGGGACACTTCAGGTCAAGGCAGATTTTGTACTATCATCAGATCATATTCAAGAGGTGCCCAAGGGGTTTTGTTAGTTTACGATATAACAAATCGTTGGTCCTTTGATGGTCTCGACCGATGGTTGAAAGAAGTAGATGAGCATGCTCCAGGCGTGCCCAAAGTCCTTGTGGGAAATCGGTTGCATTTTGCTTTCAAACGAAAAGTCGGGGAAAGAGATGCTCAAATGTATGCTAATAGACATAGTATGGCTTTTTTTGAAGTCTCACCTTTATGCAATTTTAACATCCATGAAAGCTTCTGTGAATTGTCACGAATGGCGTTGCAGAGGAATGGTATGGAAAGACTGTGGCGCTCTAATAAAGGTATTTCATTAATTTATTTCAAATTTTTATTGAAGTTGTGTAGTTTTGAGCCTGCAGGAACTCTGCTGCCGCGCTATTGTCGCAAGGACGACGGTCTACAGCATTGAGCAGCTGCCTCTACCGACTTGCGTCAAGTCTTACTTGAAGTCCTACGCTCTGACGACGACTTCAACCCAACTTAAATATACGCACAGTCAAAGAAAACAGAATGGACGTAAATTGAGATTTATCAGTACACCGACATCGCCCGGAAGCGATACAAGAACTAGTTGTGTCCCTAGAAATTCATGTACTATATCTTGATAGTTGTGAGTTAACTCTTTGATTGGTTTTTGTGATATTGTACAAAATTGTTTGAATGTTGATTTAGAAATCAGATTTCATAAAAAATCAATAGTTTTGGATTTTTGTTAGGACAATAACTGTTTTCATTGATATAAAGTGGCAGTTTCGTGGTTAACCGTCTTGAATGTAAATATTACATCCATGTCCAGTACTTCATTATTTTTACATTTATTATTTCAGTAGATAAGTCAGTATTGCACTAATTATTTTCAGTTGTTCTAAATGTAAATAACAGATAATTATGTTACCTTTTTTGTATATAGGACTTGCTTAATTTAACTTTTTTTTTTATTTCTATTTATACTTTTTACTAACAGTTATGTTACGTAAATAATTCCTTTTTTATCAGGCATTGAGTAACTAGCTGGTATTAAATAAATTTCTACAAACTTAGAAGTATTTATAAATGAAATCCTTTCATAAAAACAATTCAAAAAAATATATTTAATACATTTATACATAATATACATAACAAAGATGCAAGAAAATAAAGGATAAAATTTTCCTAAAATATCTCCAGTCAATTTTTCAGTTCTTAAAAAATAATAATAAAACCAAACCTGTTTCCAAATAAATACTGTTAATGTGATTTTTGATTCCTGACCAAAAATACTGAGTGAAATGAAGAAAAATTTACGCTTTTGTGGTTTGATAATTGAAGGATATTTTTAATTCACCTAAATTCATAAATTTGTATACTATTTTCAGGCACATGTGTTAAATTTAAAGATTGAAACCATTCGCTGCTTCTATGGTAATAGTATCCTTCAATGGTTGCTTTCGATTTTTGGAAACAAATATAATAAAAACCGGCGAAAGATGCGCCACTTATATCTTTAATTGTGTGATCCGGAACTAAAAAATGTTCTTTCCACCTCATAAAGACATAGTCAGTATCAGAAAGAGCTTTGTAATCAAAATTGTCGGAATTAAAGGTTTTTGCATATTGGCCAAATGATGCAAATTTGCTCTGAAAATGCAAATATTAAGTAAACATAAGGAGAAAGGATTTAATTATTATTACCCAATGTTTTTTATCCACATCCTCGTCGGCGTCCCATTTGCGGGTTAGAAATGGGTACTTCTGGCTGATGATTTCTCCATCGAAAAACGTGGTAAGAGTAGGATATTCATCAGTCAAGCCGTTGATTTGTAGGTATCCACACAAATATGAGTTTTCTTCATCGACGTGCTAGAAAAACTGAGTTTAAATTTCCCGCCAATTTAAATGTCATATTAGCAAACGAAATTTTATTTATAATTTTCTTTAAATAGGTGTGATGCCTTGGATTACGAAAGGAAATTTTATTTGAAATTCCTTCTAGAAAATTGTTGAGTTCCTAACCTGTAAAACTACTTCCACTTCGTATGAATTCCCTTTGGATTTCTGGAACCCTTGAAATTTCGATCCATTATATAAAAGCGACTTTGTTACACCAGGCTGTTTGGAGTTAGCCGGTGGGGGAGGCGTAATATCCACCCTAACCGGCATTTTACACAAACTTTGACTATTAACTGTCACTGATGTCACTTTTTTTCACGAAAATGGCGGATTCGAATTACACAAGCCTACTTTTAGATGACGCACATGCGCATTACGTCCATCACCCACTCCAAATTGATTTTTAACAAAATTCAAACAGCCTTTATTTAATATTTTATTATTACAAATTTAGTCTTGAGAAATGAAAGGATTTTGGATTGATTCCATGCCGTCCATTGGACATATTAACACTACACTTGTGCCTCGACATACTACTAATCCTAACGCTCTTGTATCTTCCGTCAATTTGTAAGGATCGTCTGGATCTCGCAAATATTCGATTGTATTATCCAAAACTAAATTTAAAAGAGGATCGTAGCCTTTTAAAATACCACTAGCCTCCCGACCTCCAGCAAACTTCACTCGAATTGTCTTTTCCAAGTACTTTGAAAGGTCTAATATCGATTCTTTACGTTTCTTTTCTTTTTGATCACCACTAAGGGCCGACTGAAATTGAAATTGTATAACAACAAAAAAAATATATATTTAAGACCTTATTACCTTCAATTTGTCACCTGAAGCAGCCATTTAGCTTAATTTTTACAATTTTTTTGAAAACTAACCTAAAAAACGTTGAAGCGGCAAAACAATGCGCTTGACAGACGACGCCTTGATTATCAGAAATTAGATTTGTACTGTTACAATTACAATTTTAATGTAACAACCACAATAATACTAAAACCACTCCAAATAAAATACAACCAATATTTAACAATAACAAATATGAATTATTAAAAATTACCAAAAAAATTTTAAATTATTTTAAATTTAAAAGAAAAATCACCAAATTCGGACAAAACTCCCCAGAAAAATATGAAATTTCCATATTAAAAAGTTAATCTATTACTTTTTCAAATTAATTGTTGTTTAATTAGAATTCAGAAAAAAACCCAACAAAAAGGCGACCCATTATCAACACTTTTATTTAAATAAAATTCTACAAAAAAGAAAATATAATAATAGTACTTTTAAATTAATAACAGTCTACTTGTAGAATGGATTTGAATTCCGATCACAATCATCTCTGAAAGGATTATTCTCATCAAACTCATCTTCATCATTTTCGAATGGATTTTTACTGTCATCGTAATCATTATCAAACGGATTAGTCCCAACAGCATCATTATTATAATCTCTCTTTGGTACATAATTACTAATATTAGCTTCCAACGACGAGCTATACCTGTTCTCCTGTAATCTAACCCTCCCTTCAGAAGTTGGAATAATCGTTTGTCCTGCTTGTCTTTCACTTTGACGTAACTTTGCTTCAGCCCCCGCTCCATAATTTCTAATTTCCGGTTCAATCACCAATCTTTTTTCAATTTTCTCCTCTACAACTTTACTTTTTTCTGGGGTATCATCTCTTATCACTTTATATTTATTAAAAACTCCTCTTCCAAAATATTCCGCTGCTACAGAGAACCCATCATGTGCTTTTTCCAATTGCGAATGAAAAGTTTCATGTAAATCTTTGTTATATTCTCTTGCTTTCAACAATTCTAATAAATTTTTATTTTCAGGAAGACACGCCGGACATTCATTTTCATCTTCACAAAAACTTTGGAAACAATGTTGATGGTAACTATGTTGACAGAGGAAATGAATTGTAGGTAATTCTAAAGGATGATGGCAAGCTGCACATCTAGATCCTTGGATTACTATACTTCCACTTTTGAGAGTTTCTAACTGTTCTTTCAATTTTTCAGTATCTTTGCGATAATTTCGTGTCAATTCTTCAATTTCTTTACTTTTCTTTTTCTCTTGTTGTAATTCGTTCACTACGTAAGAACGGATATGGCCGAGTGTTATATCCGCAGTTCCTGTACCTAAAGTATCGACAACTAATTGAGGCGATAAGAGTCTTTCTTTAGCTATAACGCTTAGAATTTCATTCAATAATTCAATGGACGGATTTTGAGTATCTCTAACACATGACCATAAAGCCTGCACCCATAAAGTGGGTTCTTGATGTCCAAACCTCCGACAACACGCTAGAATCGCCCCAGCGTCATTTTTCGAAATATGATGTCTTAAAATCTGCTGATAGAGCTTTTGTTCTTCATATAAATACAAAATCCCTTCACTGAATGAATGCATATGACATACAACCAAAGCTTGAGATTTATCGTACTTAATATCCGGATTTTGCAAAAGTTTCAATATTTTCATCGCGTATTTATTCTTCTCACTTAAACTATCCCAAACGTGTAGATAATGTTCTAAAAGCGTATTATAAACAGGAGTACTGAGAACACATCTTTCTTCAATCAAAAACTCTAAAAATTCAACTAATCGTTCGGAATTATTTAAAAACAAATGAATATAGTCCTCTGGATCAAAATTACTTGTTGGATTTTCGAAACTGCGCAGAAGGAGTCCTTTCAAAAATTCAGTACTTTTATGAGGAGCGTTCTGTATTAATACATTTCCATATTTCTTCATATAATATTCAGAATTTTCAAATGATAGATTTGAGAGATAATCTAAAACTTCTTCGTATTTTTGATGATCTTCAATTTGAAGTTTTATATACCAGTCATGTTTTTGATGTTTTTTAGCTAACATTAAAGCTTCGGAAGGACTTCCATGTCTGCAGACTTTAATAGCAATGTCAACATCATAATTCAAATCGCCTTCTTTCATTAAAATAAATTCTTTCAAACTATTGGATTGGCCTACAGTGTTGTTTAATTTTGTGTAACAATTTAATAGAAGCGTTGTATGATCTTCCGTCGCATGTCCTTGTTTATGTAAAGCTTCTAAATATTTAGTCAATTTTTCAATATGTTGCGAATCTAGAAATTTGCGAATTACATAACTACTTTCCAGTTTTCCTATAGTTTTAATATATTGTTCAATAGCTCCTACATAATCTCCTTTATCACATAAATGGTCTCCGTATTGTCTGAAAATATTAACAAGACCGTCTGAATCGTATTGATGCGATTTTGCTATACGAATTGCAACATCATACAGATTTTTTTTGAAGAGAAGTGACAACTTGCTTTGAAGATCTTTCTCATCTAAATGATAGACGCGATTATCATTGTCAAGAATATAGAAAGCTCCCCATTCGTTTAAGACAGCTTTAATAGATGGAACCATTGCCGAAAAAACAATGAATTTATTATGAATGTCTAAAACTGTGATTAAATCTTCTTGGACTTGGTTTGATTGATCGCTTATAGATAAATTAGAACGCGTAGCTTTGGATATTATAACAAGGTAACTGCGGAACCATTCTAACATTATTTTTTCGCCATCTACCGCATAGCATGGTCCTCGGCCTTCCGCAGTGTAGCAATAAATTGCCTAAAATTTGAGATTCAACAATTTGTGAGGGGGAAGTAAGAACTCACGTCATTGCGTCCGACCATAAAGTGATTTTCAATCATGGATTCAGCTAAAACGCTGCATTTTCGAGTGCAACCTTTATTATCCAACTGAAACTGAAAAAAAAAAAAATAAAAAATGGAAAATCATAGGTTTTTAATACCTTAATCTCTTTGTCTTTATGTGTGATGTTATAAACAATAACAGAAGTATCTGTTGCTAAAAACAGGAAAACATTTGTTGATGTTGATTTGAAAGCAAGTCCGGTTACTGCCGAGCTAGAGTCTCGTAAAAGTCGCTGTTTGGAGCTCCGATCGCGTGTTATATCGCCTCTGTATAAAACTAAAGATCCATCAACAAACCCTACAGCCATTAGTTGCAGACCATCGTGAACACAAAGACAGGACGCGTGAACAGGCCGATTGCCTGGAATAGCACGAGATACACGGCAGCAATATGGCACTCCGTTTTTATCAAGGCGACTTGTGTCCCATACTTTTATCAGTGGGTTGATTCCAGGTTCGTCTTGCTAAAACCAAATTTATTAAACTTATAATTGTTAAAAAAATAATTAATATTTACGCCTATTGTGACTAAAAGCGGTGAATTTCTTAACTGATAAGCGAGATCTACTGTCATTTCATAAGCACGAAAAATACGGACGTGCCATGACCGTGAGAAAAGATAAATTTGACCATTTGTGTCCCCTAGAACTACGTGGTTATTGCCGCTTGTTGTTATCGTTACTTTCGTTTCCTGAAAATGCAAAATGAAAATTTGAAGGGCGTGAGTTTATTGTTACTTTGAAAACATCAGCGATTTTTCCATCATCGACGTCTTTGTTCAAATCAAAAAAATGGAATTTACGCCACTGTAAAATTTAAGTGATTTATTGAAAATTATTTGTTTTAATTTACCTCTAAGAATGCCATTTTTTGGAATTGTCACATTGACAAGTGTTTGACAGCTTAGTCAAAACAAACTAGTCGATAACTCTAGACTCTGTTTTATCGATTCATTTAAAATCTGATTATGTAAACAGATCAAAAACGTTTTTATTCTAAAATTGTATTAATAACACATTAAAGTTCTGAGGAATTATATATAAAGTTTTTGGAATTATTATTTTAACTTTTTTTTTTATATAAAAACAGCAAACTGAATGGCTCTGATTTATCGATCGGTTCTTACAAAAATAAAAACTTTGATAAATTTGAAAGTTAGATTGAATGATTGACGATTAGTTGTTTTATAAATGTGCTGCATTGAAGGTAATATTTTTAATAAATATTCAGTCCTTTTATTCATTTAATTGCCAAAAGATTTGCAATGAAAAGAGGTAAAACAAGAAGTGCTAAAGAGTCTCCATTTCTTTCTAAAAAAGCAGTAAGAAAAAAGAAGCCTGATGATTTGAAATGCGATTGGGAGTTATTAGAAAATAAAGACTCAAAAGAAAACGATCTAAAAAAAGATTTAAACAGTATGGAACTATTATCCGAAGATTCTAAAAATATAACTAAGGAGAATCATGCGAAAATCAACATTATTTCCGATATTATAGTAAAAAATTCGCATACACAAACTGAAGGACAAACATTAGCAACAATGATGCATCGCTCTTACTTGCAATTCACCAAATGGGCAAAAGAGAATAACCCGAATCTACTGCGCAACGGAACTTGCTCTGCAATTCTAGAAATTTTAAAAGAATGTGAAGAAAAATAACTTGAGTTTTATCAATTCTTTATTCTTATACTAAGTTTATTATTGATTAAATTCTATACTAAATTCGTTGTATCACACATTTAATTTGTCCAGAGCTACCTTCAATTTCTATCTTAGCAAAAGTACCAGCAAAGCTGTTCTTGATTAACTTCTCCGGATTAACAACAACACAGCCATCGATCATTTTAACAAAATATCGAAGACTTGAAGGTAAAATCATCACATGTGGGGTTGTTTCAAGCATTCCATATTTACTAACTAACTGATAATCAACATTAACTTCCGTATCCGGAGGATGTAATGGATAGAAACACCTTTGATTAAAAATATGTGACGTTAAATGCGCTACTCGATCCATAAAATCCCCAATACAAAATTCAGTTTTGCTCAAGTGACGGAGAATATCAGCTGTGGATCCACTTATTACTACACCTTCAACATCAAGAATAAAAGGATCTGGTGCAAAAATTGCATTTTTATATTTCTTTTTGAGTTTGAACGGTAAAGTTGGGAAAACAACGTGATGATGGACATCGCGATGCGATGGTACAAAAACAACTTGAATTGGAAGCCCCTTAAGACGTTGCATAATCCCATCAACCATGTTTTCAAAAAACGAGTCGTAAGACTCACACAAAATATCGGCGACTATATGTGGATGGGTTTTTTCTATAAACGGACCCATCAAAATCAACAAATTAGGTTTAGTTTCAATGACAAGTTTTAACAATTGATCTAAAGGTTCATACAGCAGATTCTCATCAAGAGTAAACGGTCCAGCAGCTGTTATTATTTGAAAAGATTCGTTTATTTGTACTGGCGGTGGAAGCGAAGCCCCTGTATATATTTTATCTACTATAAACCACTCTCTCATATTCTGACCAGTTACTACAACACTCTGTCCGGTAAAAAGTCGCACTTTGGGCACTTTCTTCAAACTTAATTTAATCGAATTCTTATTCGAGCTTGCAAGGCCTTCCAATTCAACAGTCGTTAAGTTTAATTTTTCATTAGGAGCAACGCAAATCCGCCCGCAAATTGTCGCTTCACTGGAAAATTGTTGAATGTCTTTAAAAGACGTCAATTCTAGATTAAATTCTTTAGCTATTTGATTTATAACAAGCTTCGAAATTTTATCAAAACATGCTCGCTTTGATAAGAATTTTTCAAACATGTATTTATCTTCTTCTTGAGTTTGGTTCAACACTTTAACATTGAGTTGTGTCCTTGAGATGCTTTTAAAAGAAGTGTCGTCACATTTTCCGAAAGTTTGGACAACAGCACCTGCGTCGCTGCGTTTTGCAAAAGTTTGCGATTGAATGTCGATTTCCATTAAGTCTGTGTTAACTTTAGGGCTTTCAATATATTGAGTACTTAGGTTTTTTCTTACTGGAGTTCTCATTGGTGTTGTTTCTACTATTGTGCGGTTTGATTGTGGAGTACTAAAACTTGGATTATTTTGTTTTTTTAGTTCCTTACGTTCTAATTTATCTAATTCATCAAGGGATGGGACTTCGCCGTTTAAATTTGAAGCTGAGTAGGCTAACCATTGATCTATAAAATCTTCCGAATCTATATTGTAAGTAAGACACAAATCGGCACATTTTTGTAAAACTTTTGAATCTATTTTAATGTTTAAAGCCTCGAATTGGGCCCCTAGTTCTTCAACAACAGACATTGTTTTCAGCACGTTGACATTGATTTGACGTTTAAAAGCGCGGGAACTGGAAAGTTCCAACTTTTACCCAAAAGTCCCTAGACAGTTTGACATTACTATAGCAACATAACAGCAAACGATTAAAAAAATTCAAAGGATTTTGATTAAAGTTTATTTTTAAATTCCTTTAAACATCAACATTTTATATATATCCCAAGATTAAAATTCTACTCTACTGTTAAATTTAAACCCCATTCTACATAAGTAACATATACTACTGTAAATAAAAGACAAATTCTCTAATTCTAGATAAAAAATATGACTCTCAATATGTAAAAATAAGCTATTATTCCCAATGCAAACCCCTGACGCAAAAAAAATATTTAGCGTCAAGTTACAATAGCTTATTTTTGAATGGACCTTTGCAACCCTGCTTGTGAAACATTAATTCCAATTAGGTAAAAAAAATTGATACATGAAATAGAGGTCGAATATTCTTTCCAAAAGGTCCTTAAAAGGTAAATACAATTGCCCGTGGCCATTCTAGCTTAAAAACTGTTATTAAGAAAGGAAATCAGGAAAAACTCTTAAAGTAGCTTCAACATAGTATTGGACAGATGAATACAAAAAAAACGTTTTCATGCATGTTTCTCCTAACCCTCATAGGTAAAAGGTAAAAACAACACATACGTCCACTATGTCCTCTACTGACTTTAAAAGTTTTTCAGTAATTCTCACGAGATTTTATTGCGCCACCATGAAAACAAAACTAGTGGCGATTCAAATGCTGTGAATGTGAAAACTGGCGCAAATAGAGAGAAGAATATAAAGACAAAAGGAAATGGAGCAAAAATGTGTTTAGAATTTGATGAAAATTTGAAAAATCGATTACGATTTAATGGAACTGTTTCAATCCGAGACATTTTGTACTTTTGATAAATTTGGGAGATAATTTCGAGGAAGACTAATGAATGAAACATTTGCACAAAGCTAAAGAAAGATGAAATGAAAGGGGTGTAGGAAGCTGCACAAAAGTACAACTTTACCGGACACCCTCAGCTTGGGAATTTCGAGTAGAAAGTGTAAATAAGATCGTAATTTTTGAATTGGCAATGTTGGATATCGCGGCGAGACCATTCACCAATTGTACTCAAATATTGCAATTCTTCGGCTGTGTCTTTCGTCGGCGAAGCCTGAAACAAAAAATTAGAAAAAGAAAATATATTTTTGTAATAATTACATGATTTGCGAAAACGGTCACTGTGAATTTTCCCGGTAGAAAAGTATTAAGTACTTTGGAGATTATCTCTCGGTAAGAATCACAAGGAACGTTTGTTTCAAAACTGACGTAAGAAAATTCCGGTTCCGGGGTGATATGGATCGTCATGTAACAGCCCTATTTGAAAAAAAAAAAGCAAATTAATAATTAGTCATGTAACCATAAAGAATTTGGATAACATTTCATTTGGTTAAACGTTACTTACATCTGACATTTCTGCGATTATCTGCCAGACATGCAAATGTTAGACATTCAATTTAAAGAAGTTAGAAATTTTGATTAGCTCGACTTACGTTTTTAGTAACTCCATTCATGGAATAACCGCACGGTTCAAACAAAAAATCATCGATGATCATGTTGGGAATAATCTTATCAATTCCTGATCTCTGAAAAATAAAATAAAACTTAAGAAATTCACAATTTTATTCTTACTTTAGTTGCTTCAGTTGCGTTCAGAGACTCTTCTTTAGTGAAGATACTCATAACTTCCGGATCCAAATCAGTCATTAAAATTTCCAAAGTCTGATCAGGTTCTTCCATTGTCGGCGTCAACGTTTGGATTGGTGGTCGTCTAGTAAACGGATTCAAAGTATACAAATACCAACAATCTTTATTAACTGCCCCCATGCAATAAGCCACTCCATCCGGAAACAACGAATCCAATAAAGCAACTTCTTGATCAAATTGTTGATGCGGAGTTATTTGAAGATCAGGTCTTTTGTAGTTTTTACGCGAATAGAATAAATCTTCAACTTCGGTGAATCCCGCATATTGTTCAGCAAGAAGTAGAAGAGCTTCCAAGCATAGAAGAGGGATTGTTGTTCCGCATGTTTTCAATATAAAGCGTCGTTTTGATATAAACATTGAGCTTTCGCTAAAAAAAAAAACAAATTCTATTTTTATTGAAGCATTCAGATTTATGCAAATACAAATTCAAGGTCGTACTAAATTCAAAGATTGCGCAACAAAATGGTTGAGTTTATAAAGAGGGAGAGGGTGAAAGTACATCAAAAATCAGTCCAGAGGATGGCGGAAAATCGATTCGACAAGGGCAAGGTCGTCCTACGACGCAACGCAAATTTGAATTAATAACCGCAAATATTGCAAATTTCAGATTTGGTAATGCAATCAGTTATGGAATATTTTTAAGCGATGTTACTCGCTAAGTGAGTAATTCTATTAGGTTTGTTTTGGTATTATGCAAAGGATAGTTATTTCTTTTATTCAACAACCGAGTTACTGATATCATTTGTTGCTATTACATACTCTACTTGCTGTATGTTCCTCTGAAAGAATTCTAGAAGTTTACAACTTAAATGATCAATTTAAATCGTTTACAGTGCGTTTTTTACTAATGGCTTACGTCAAGTGTGTTGGTTATTTAATAATAATTAAAACACTTTATGGAATAATTTATTTTTCGTTCATTCACTGATTTTAATCATTTTTAGAGTCAAAATAAAATCGGAAAAACCCTTCCCGAAATGAGATGTTGACAATAGTGGAGCGCATTAAAAAAGTGGATTAAAAATAGACCACGCGGGTCTATTTATGGCAGCGTTGGTTATCAAGTAATAAAGAAATTCCGATGTAACAAATAATTTTATCATTTTCCGTCATTGTACGAATGTGATATAAAATAAAAATAAAATTCATTCGATGAAGAGTTTAAGTAATCAGAACAAGTTTAAAGGTCATAAAGATTAACAACCTCAAGGAGTTTAAGAGCTAAAATGACAGACTAAAAGCCGGTCCTGTGATTTTGAAAATTTACAAATTGATCTGGAAATTGCCAACTGTAAACATAAATAATCCCTTCAATAAGCAATGTTTGAATACGAAATATCCTTCAAGGCCAAACCAAAAAAAAAATTTAGAGTGATGTAATAAAATGGTAAAAAACTCACCTCAGTACATAAGCATCAACTTGATCATTTTTCATAAAACTGATGATTTCGCATCTTACAATTTTCAAAAGCGATTCAAGTTTCGGCCTGCAATGAAAACAAAGTCCCTAAAAACTAAAAACAAACATCTTTCTGTGAATTTCAACCTAATCGAAGTTTTGATTTATAGAAAAACATTGTATCAGAATCAGCTGATGTCGCGCGTTTAATTTTTACCGGTGGGAAAAAATCAATCTTGGTGTATCACCAATCCTGTCACATTCTAAACCGGTCCTGGGACTAATTCTCTCTCTCTGAAACAAACCTTGGTATTTTTCGCAAGTCGGCCGTTTTGCTGTTATTCTTGCTTGTTGTAAACCATATTTCGAGGAGTTTTTCAACTCCCTCGAAAAACTGAACACTGTCACTCATATTTCAGGCAACCGGCAACGTCCTGACTCTTCTCTTACTCGAATTCAAGTGATGTTGAACAAATTCGATGCTAAATGCCGATGGCGATACATCGAATTGCGCGCGCATTTGTCAACAGCAATTATTTTGCAGATTAACATTAAATTCTTACAGGAAAAAGGTCGGGGTGATTTTGATATGAATAAGTCGGTTAATTTTCACTCAAACCTTATCAGAAAATCACGTTCCGAGTATATGACATTTGGAAGTTTATTTAAAACTCGCGGGTTTTTTTGACACGTATGGTACTCCTGCAAAAACAACTGCCAATAAATTCAAACTTCAAAAATGGTGGGTTGTTAATTGAAACAAAAAAGCTGTGTTAAAATTTTGAATTGAAAATAATCATAAAAATAGAATATTTTTACTCTCACTTATTATTAAAGACTGCACAATGTGGGGTGAGTAGTTTTTTCTTATTTTAATTTCAATACTTGGGACTTAGGGACCTCATGCTTTGAATTGGTATTGTTAGGACAAATTAATTTTTATTTATCACTTCAATACCAAAAGTACCAACTTGAAATGTAGGTCAAGTCACAACACAGAAGGTAAAGTTGAAGTCAGGTCAAGTCATATCGCTTAACTTGTCCCCTACAAAGAGTAAAAAAAATCATATTTGAGACGAATTAAAATAGCATGGCTTTTTTTTCCTCTACAATCTATTTAAAACACTTTTAAAATCTAAATACAAAATTTGGACTAAAAGTTTTTTCTTTTCACAATTATCAGTAACATAAAAGTTTTAATTCCTAAGAAATTTGAATATCTCAAAGACCTTCAATTCTCCTTATTGTTTTTTGTACAGTTTTACTGCTTTTTTATCTTAATTTCAGTGTAAATTGGTTTGCAAATTAGTCAACAGGAAATGGCGCAACAAAGCCCCCAAATCCTTTTTCTAATTCTTTTGCGACTGCAATAGTCAAGTGGTCTTGGAATGGGGCACCGACTATTTGAATCCCAATCGGAAGTCCTTCGCTATTTAACCCTAAAGGAACTTGTGTAACACAAAATTTCAATGCATTCCAAATTGAAAATAAGTTGGAATTGAATGGCCAAAAAATCGTTGTATTGTGATAATTGCAAGTTTTAGGAGCGGAAGGATATAATAATATTCCGTTTGTACCTAAAATGTCCTAAAAATATGAAATAAAGTTTAAGAGTAGCGAAAGTATGACTACTTACGCTTAATTTTTTGCTCAAAAAGTAAGTTAGCTCTTCTGCCCATTTGCTGTTTTCTTTTGGGAGAAGTTCAGCAATTAGAGCTAAAGTAATTCCAAGACTGAAACTGCTACGTTTCATGCAAAATTTTGCAACTTCAGTTATGTGATTAATTTCGCCTTGGCGATTAGTTAAGTCTGTTTTTAAGCTAACGTTTTTTTCTTGAGTTATCCAATAGCGCCAAAGCCTTCCCCCATATTTGAGTTCATCAATATCCAAAAGATGTGGTTCTTTACCTGTTGTTTTTCTTAGATAATTAACAACTGATAAAATACTGTATGTTATTTCTTCTCTAATTGGACTAACAAAAGGGTCTTTGGGATTAAGTACGTAAAAAAAGTTGAGCTTATTGATATCTACAGTTTCGTCAAGCTTCAACTTTTTCGCATTATCTCCAGCTAAAATTTTTAGAATAGGAGCTAAATCTTCACTGTGTTTAGTGAGGGGTCCAACTGAAGCCATTGAGTTTTCTTTGTCTAATAAATTGAATAGTAAACCATGGGCTGATACTACACCACTTGTGGGTTTATGGGCAAAAAGCCCGCACATGAAAGCTGGATGACGGACTGATCCACCAAGATCGGAACCAACCCCAATAGGTGAACCACAAGCTGCTATAATGCTAGCTTCACCGCCTGAAGAACCACCAGCTGTTCTTCTAATATCAAATGGGTTGTTAGTAACACCATAAATGGGATTCCGCGTTTCGTACCAAGCACTCAGTTGTGGAACATTCGTAACACCTAATAAAATCCCCCCAGAATTTTTCATTCTTTCAACAACTTTTGCATCGAAATTAGCTTTTTCATTCCTTCTACTTATAAGACCAAAAGTATTTGATAAACCTTTAGCAGCAATAATTTCTTTTACAGTAAAAGGAACACCAAGAAACGGTTTAGTGCGGAAAGTGTCTTCTGTGATTGTACCTTTGGCAATACCATTGTCAACATCTCGAGCTTCTTTAATTGCTTCGTTAAAACGTTGATCTACTAAAGCATTTATTATGGGATTTACTTCATGGATTCGATCTATAAAAGCGCAAACTACTTCTTCTGATGTTAATTCACGATTGCGGATTTTTCGAGCAAGGGATGTTGCACTTTCAAGGAGGAGTTTACTAGAAGGTGAAGATATTTTAACAGCGGGAGAGTTGTGGTAAAAATTACAAAGATGGTCAATAGCGAGATCTAAATAGTAACGAATACACATTTTGAGTTTTTGAAAGAAACTGGACTTGAAAATTTTACAAATACATTATTTTTTGTTATCGGCATTTTAAGTTACTTTTCCGCCAAGGACATACTTAGGTGGGTAAAATTAATGCGGAAAATTTTGTCAGAGAATATGAATATTTAATTTATTCAAGGTAACCTGAATTTGATTTTTTTCTCAATTTCTGGTTTGTATAGTTTTGTGGTAATGACATTGTTCCGTAAAAAAACTAGGTTTTTCTTAAACTGATAACCTCTTATTAATAAACTGTGATAATGAAATAGATTTATTGAGAATAAATAGAATTTAAAAACCTCATCAATCGTGAAATATTACTGTTATTATCCAATCTCTAGCAAATACTATCAGCTCAAAAACTGACCTATGACTTATTTAATAGAAAAGCAACTTCACTGTTCTTATAATATGTTTTAATTTTTTTAACAAGCAATAAAAATCACAATTAAGTAAAAAGTGCCCAAGCTCCCACTCCCTTTATAACAAATAATAGAAAAAAGTTAATTATCAACTTTAAAAGGAGGCACATATCCTCCAAATATCTTTTCCAATTCTTTAGCCACAGCAATAGTTAAATGATCTTGGAATGGTGGCGCCACCACTTGTAAACCTAACGGCAATCCTTCCTCACCTAAACCTAAAGGAACTTGAGTAACAGGAAATTTTAATGCATTCCAAATAGCAAAAAAATTCATGTTCCAAGGCCTGAATACAGCCGAATAATGATAACTTGCAGGAAATGGTGAGGATGGATATAAAAGGACACCAGTTTTTCCAAGAAGTGTCTAAAAATAGAAAACTTAAGTTTTGCATGGTTTAAATTTGCAAAACTTACTGTTAATTTATTATGGATTATGTTGGTTATTTCTTCAGCCCATTCTGGTTTCTCAGCTGGAAGTAACCCATTGATTAAATTAAACATAACAGCGATATTGAAGTCGCTGCATCTAATTACGTATTTAAATAATTCAACAACTGAATTAATTTCGCCTTCTCGATTGGCTAAATCTTTATTGAAATTAGCTTCGGGTTCTTTCTGCATCCAGTATCTCCATATCTTCCCTCCATATTTCATTTCAGGAATTTTGATTTCTTCCGGTTTTTCCGGCAAAATTTGAGTAAAATGATTCACAGCTCTTAGTAACATTTTAGTCATTTCTTCACGAATTGGACTGACGAAAGGATCGTGAGGATCAGTTATATAAAAAATTTTGATATTTTTTATATCAACATTATCATCTAATTTTAGTTTTTTAACTTTTTCTCCTGCTAATACTTTCAGGAATGGAATTATATCTTCACTGTATTTGACCATAGGTCCAGCAACGACCATAGTATTATGTTCTTTACCAGTTCGAAATGTTAATCCATTGGTTGATACTATATCACATGTGGGTTTATGGGCAAAAATACCACACATAAACCCTGGAATACGACAAGAGCCGCCTATGTCAGTACCAATGCCCATGGGACAGCCACAAGCAGCTATAATACTGGCTTCACCACCAGAGGACCCACCGACATTTCGGGTGGTATTGTATGGGTTTTTGGTAATACCATAAATCGGGTTGAATGTTTCTGTCCAAAGATTTAATTGAGGAACGTTAGTAACAGCTATAAGAATCCCGCCTGCTTTTTTCATATTTTGGACGACTTCTGCGTCGAAAGTGCCTTTCATATCCTTACGAGAAAGAAGCCCAAAAGTGTTTGAAAGTCCTTTACAAGATGTACTGTCTTTTGATGTGAAAGGAATACCTGAAAATTTATAAATGAAGATTCCTTTTTTACCGACTATTGTAATTCTTACCTAGGAATGGTTTTTTGTTGAAATCTTCCTCCGTAATTTTACCAGAAGCAATGTCTTTGTCAATATTCTGCGCATCTTCGATAGCTTCATCAAAACGTTCGTCCACAACAGCATTTAATAAATAATTAACTTCGTGGATTCTGTCAATAAAAGCTTTGACTACTTCTTCACATGTTACTTCCCTCTTGCGGATTTTTCTAGCTAAAGTGGTTGCACTTTCCAAAACTAATTTATTTCGAGGTTTTCCTACTCTTTCAACTTTTGAATTATAAAACAATCCAAAAATTGTATCAATTAAGAGGTCAATGTAATATCTGATGAATGCAAGCATTATTAATGCAATTGCTCGAATCTGCTTACACACGTCGCTTCGGTTTTTACCACGTTTGAACTCCTAGAATGCAATTTCAAGATTTTATTGTTTATTTGTACTTTGGTGTTAATCACCTTTTCTGGCTTTACTTGAGCCATAATGAATCAATGAAAAAACTTAGATGCACTGTTGATGGAACATAAATACTTATTGTATTTTACTCATACATAATTTATTACTTTTTTTGTATTGAAATCACTCGAATTTGCGTTAATTACATCGGAAAATTTTCACATTTTTCGTTCGAAAGTTGGTAAAGCATTTGACAGCTATGTCAAAGTCAAATTTAGAAGTTGAGGTTAAGTGTTAAGCAATCGAATAAAATTATTGTTTTGCTATTTTTTTATAGAAATGGGAAATATTAACGAAAAAGTTGAAGCTGCTTCTACACAACAAAATACAGCGAAAGAAGAACCTAAAAAACTTAAACCATGCTGTGCATGCCCGGAGACAAAACGTGCCAGAGATGCTTGGTAAATTAATAAATTTTTATTTTTCCAATTTAATTTATTATTCAATGTTTTGTTTTTAGTATTATTGAAAATGGAGAAGAGAATTGTAAACATTTGATTGAAGCGCATAAGGAATGTATGCGGAAAGCCGGATTTAATATTTAGAAATATTTTATAGTTTTGTAGAATGTTAATTGTTGTATAATATTCTGTAGTGATATTATTAATTTATTGTAAATAATAAATCCGCAAAGTTATTTACTATTTTTTTCTTAAAATTTTTGTAACACAATTTTGTTTTTTCTAATTAATTAAGGTGAACAATTCATTATCCTTATCTATAAGTATTCAATCTTTTTTTTAAATAAATCTATTTATTGAAGTAAAAAAAATATATGTAATTTTGAAACAGTAGTGTGTGGTGGGCTGCATAACCATTTTATAAAATTAATATTCAAGAATAATGTTCATTATTTTTTGTTATTTATTTGTTACATCATATACAAAGTAATTGGATTTGAATGAATTTTTGTTTGTTTTTTTTTTAAGTTTATAATTGTGAAAAGCGTGAGAATTAAACACATTTGATCGTTATCAAAGGCACGGAAGAATTTACATAATGAACATTCTTCAGTCTCAAGAGTGTTGAAAGTCTTTCATCCTCATTTAATATAAAAGCCAATTATTAGAGAAACATCAGATAATTACCAAACGTTAAAAAAAGCATATTATTAATAAGTTGGTTTAAAATGCGTAATTTATAATCATAAAGAGGTCAAGAGTTTAAATATATTTCATTTTTTTTTCTAAGAATGTGAATGTGCAATTTGTAGAAGCCGCTATATTAAAACTAACCAAAAAAAGAGTGAAAAAAATAAAATGAATGGATCAGTCTGTTAGATCATATTTTCAATTAAGATATTTTATTACACAAAAAAATTATTTTTATTGTCAAATGGTGTTTATTGAATTTATTAGACAATAAATAAGTTGGGTTTGTCAGATCTGTTGAGATTTTTCTTGGAAGTGGCAACATCTGTCGGCATTTTTGCATATTCATTAAATTTAAATCAATATAAATTCAAATTTTCAACAAAGTTTACAATATAAAAATAACAACATAATAGTGACTGGAGGCGATAGCTCTTCTGATAGCATAAACAACCATCGAATCGTAAATTAAAAGAGGTAATTTATAGATAGGATCATGTTACATTGAAGATGCAGAATAACGTTTGTATTTTGATATCATGGAAAAGTAAAAAAAAAACTAGTAGAGAAGTGATTTTTTTTTTCGAATTGCTGAGGGTCAAGTCTCCATTAAGCGAAGCAATTTAAACAAGCTTGAACCTCATCAAGTTGATCATCATCCAACGTTTGGTAATTTCGTGCGTTATTACCAAAGTTGTTATTACAGAACTGTGTAATTTTTATCTTTTGAGTTCTGTGCATATAACAAGTGCTAATAAAAGTTCATGAAATAATTCAACAAAAAAATGGAATTATTTTCGATTTTGTAGCATTTGACCAAAAAATGCTGTGTGGTCCATGTTAAAGATTGGGCCGTCTACGAGGGGCCGAGCGGGGTCGATATCCTCCGGCTTCGAGGGGAGTGTCCGTTCTGTAACATATAATTTGTATGTCAACAAAGAATAATAACAGCGAAGTTAACGAGTTTTCAACTTATCTCGTTATTTATTTGTGTATTGCTGCAGGTATATTCTTAGAGGCGGATCTTCGTTGCCTTATTATAAACGAAGAAGTATGCAAATTGTCGACTATGTATTTGTTTTATAAATCATGATTAAAGTTGAATCTTTTTTTTTTTAAGACCGCGACTACTCCTCTACCTTGATGTATGGTGGTTATAGGCTTGTCCAAACAAGGCGCAGACCGACCAAAAGCAGCGGTAGCTTTTTAATTAGATGTTATAACGATGCTTGTATGTATGTGCTTTGCTGTTTATTTTACGAAATGTCTTTTGTTGGGAAATTTTCGGAGATTTTGTCGGAATACAAAGGGGGTATATATTATAACTGAGGCAGTGCCGCTACTTTGATCACAAAAACATAAAAACGCGGGTTTACACAAAATACATAAATGTACAGTTTTTGGATCTAAAACACAACAAAACGTTATTGAAACTGTTAAAAGTCTATCCAAATATGACAGAAAAGATTGGGGGAAAAAAATAATTTTTCTGCATGTTTCTTTAGGTTAAGTCATAAATTTTTACTCTTCAATAACTATTAAAATTTTCGAATTTGTTGATGTTTTTTCAGCTAGGGAAAAGGTAATACCTATTGGTGCTTTTTTTATGATAATAATTTGGTGTCTTATTTTAAAATTACTCATTTTCTTGTTTTTGAGACTTTTTCATTCAACTTGTTCAATTTCAGTGACATAAAGTAGAGATTTGACGATGGTCATATCTAGGTAGAATAGCACCTGCTATTCATTAGTAATATTGTTGAATTACAAGTATACCTATTTGTAGGGGCAGGTAGCTTCAATAAAGCATTTTTTGCTCTATGCAGTTTTTGTTTCAAGGTAAAATAAAAAAGATTCTCTTCGAAATTGTGAAAGCCAACGACATTCAAAACTTAGATTACATTAAAGAATATCAAACTACGCTATAACAACGAATTAATTTTATTAAAATTTTTCGATATAAAGTATTAAAAAATAAACAAAAGGTGCATTACCTAGAGATGCTGGTTATTTTTTTGTTAAATTTTAATACTTTTGGTCAAGTAGTTATTGAACCGTTAATTGCAACTTTAAAACAAAATTTTGGGAGCAGCTAGGCTAAATGAGATTCTGGGTATTGACAGAGCTTTGGAAAAGCTTTACATACAAAGTTATCGTTGAATATTAATTGGAATCTAAGATATAAAATAATTTCTCCAAACTGTTGAACCAGTAAAATTTGATCTTTCTAGTGACTCAATAAGACGATGTTTTAAACTCTCTGAAACAGTGTTGCTCTTAATAGTATAAATAATTTTTCAATTTCTCTTGCATTTAATGGATAAATTCTCTTCGAAAATCAGAAAATAGATTTAAAAGACTTCGCGTTTCTTGTTACAAATAGGATAAATTGGCAGATAAAAATAAATTCCCAAATACCTACACGATTTCTTGTTAAAGTAGATATCGGTCAATCAAATGTAAATTCGAGCGTTTATTTTTGTTACAACTTTATCTTTAAATTTACATTCAAATTGTAAATATTTATATTGGGAATTTATTTAATTTTCTTCAACTTTTTTTCCTTAAACTAGATTACCTTATAACCACAAAGATTTATAATTTTATAGAACAAGTCTAAATTTTAATTAATTATTCAAAGTTGGAGATTAGAGTATCAAGTTACTAAAACTACCTAAATTGAAAGCTACATTCAAAAATGCGACGCTATTGATAGATTTTGTAAAACTTGAATATTTACATCTAGCAGGACTATAGCTAAAATGGTCATAATGTACTAATTATTTTTGTTTTTCATTCTCTTTTTTCAAACATTGTAAATTTAATACATTTTGAGAAAAAGAACAAAATGTTCCAGTTCTTCACCTTTTGCTTTTTGAAATGTTTACTCAATTAAATCGCTCACGCACTATTTCATCCCAAAAGATGTTGAATTTTTTTCCGTGTCTGTAATGTCTTTCAACTTTGAGTTATTTCATAGCAACCTAAACGAATCGTGACTGCCTAATTGATTTTTTTTCTTTGCATGTTTAAACCATCATTTCTAGAAAGTAATTCTCGTTTGAAAATCAAAAATACTTGAATAATTACGTCAGCTGTGTTTTACAAATTAGAAGTCTTGTAGATGGATGGATGCAAATGATTAAACACAGCGGTATATCGTCTGTGGTGGCTTCTAAAGAAAAGAATGGTAGTTGATTGTTTTTATTAGTAGAAAATAATTATTGGAATATTTTTAAAAGAGGTAACTAAATAAATTTGTAATAATAATCAGTGAAAAAGAAATTAAAACAATAACTGTTATTGTTATTGCAAAAGTAACTGTAAAGGTAATTTGAAAGCAAATAACAACAATGAATCGTGCAAATATTTTCCTGTTTCTCTTGGATTAGGTCAAAGAAATATATTTTTTTCAAAGAACTTTCTTTTCATTTATTTTGAGAATTCAGAACAATGTGATAAAGTTTCCAAAAGAAAATTATAATAATAAACAGAAAATAAATTTTCCGGAATTGTTTATTTAAATATGAAAAGCCGAGGTGTGAAGTCTTTTGATCTTCCGCTTGTTTCAACAAGAAAAAAATCCTTGTTTCGATCGTCATCATAATAATTACCCGCCAGCGTTATCTACCGGCGTTAAACGTAAGGTAAACACCTCCTGAAATGTTTATAAGCGCAAGGTGCTCGAAAAACTACAACACACCACTTTAAAGCATGTGTTATATCCGGTTAGTCTTGAAATAGCTTCTTCTTCTTTCATCCATCCAACCAAACAAGAATCCCCAGTCTTGATTTAAATAGTCGTGGAATCTCGGCTATTCCCGTTTCATTACTCGGCTTCTCGCATTCCTCAACCACACACACACAACAACTCACAAACTATCCGAGTTCAGTCAGTGCGCGAAGTTGTTGGTTAGTGTCGACAATGCTCGTCTTTTTCGCCGTTGTCATAACAACGGCATTTGCCGAGCCACAACAGCGAACATGCGAGCCAATCCGAGTTGAAATGTGTACAAATTTGGGCTATAATATGACAGGAATGCCAAATTTGGGCGGGAATGATCTGCAACAAGAGGCTGATTATACCCTTAAAAGTTTCTATCCGTTGATACAATTCGGATGTAGTTCACAATTGAAACTGTTTTTGTGTTCGGTTTATGTGCCTATGTGTACTGAGAAGGTGGTGAATCCAATTGGGCCCTGTCAAGGGCTTTGTGAAAGCGTCAGATCTAGGTGCTATCCGGTACTACAAGGATTTGGATTCATGTGGCCCGATGCTTTGAACTGCTCCAGATTTCCAGTTGAAAATAATCATGAACATATGTGTATGGAAGGACCTAAAGATAAAGGAGTAGATATTATGGCCCCGGTTGATCCAGCTGTACATAAATTTGATTGTGGAAGAAATCATGTTTTGAATGAAATGGGCAATTGCGTGCCGGCGTGCGACACTAATTTGATGTTTGACGAGGCGGAAAAAAACTTCGCTGAGGTGAGAAAAAACTTTTCTCGAAATGTTAATTTACAATTTAGAAAATAATATCATTTGCGCCACTTGGAAATCTCACAATAAAACTTAAAATTTTCGTAAAATGTCGAGTTTCAAATGGAAAACTATATTCTTCAAAGTAAAAATGTTAAATTATACTGAAGACCAAAAGTAATGCAACACCAAGAAGGAGAAATGTTTTGAATGTTTTTTTATTAAATCTGTGTTTAGCTGGTATGTCTTAACAAACGATTAAAATTTGGTTTAAATTGATCAAAAACAAACTAAAAAAATTTAATAATGTGTTACTCCTCCACGACTATTGCAACACTCTCTATTTCGGCGAGCTATTGACCGAATTAAGTGGTCTATGTCTCCTTGCGGAAAACGCTTGTTGTTGTTCGCTTATTCGCAATTCGCGGCTGTGATAATCGCTGAAGAGTTCTGCTGATGGAGTCTTCATGTTCTATCGACGACAAGTCCGGAGATATTGCGGGCCAATCCATGGTTAAATGAGTTGTATGAGGTCTGGCGTTATCTTGTTGGAATATGACATTTTGAACATTCTTGATGTAATGTAGAATATACAGTCGAGCTGTTAAACTACATCTAATGAAGATTAGGGGAGACCTATTTCCAACACATACAGGACTTACAGAAATTTTTATTTTTAGGGTTTTAAACTAAATTTACATTCACAGTTTTTGAGTTTTTATCACTATAAAGTACTCTGGTAGCTAGTAGATTGAAAAATGGTGAAAATTCAACTACTGAAGATATCCAGGTGCAACCAAGTTTCTAAAAATTTGTATAATCTAAAAATCTGATGGTACCATAATGAAACATCCATCATATTACTAAAATCATTCAAAAATGCAACTGCAACTCTGTTATTTTGAATGAAACACTCTGTATTTTACGATTATTTTATATAATAACATATAAAATTACAGGTTCAAATTATTTTTCGCCAAAACAAATACTCGTATCTGAGATCGAAAATTTCCGGCAATTTTATACTCATTCGTATTACTTTTGAAAATCGCACGACACTCATCAATGATGAATAAAAAAATTAGTTTCTAGAGTCATAATTATGGCAACAAAAAAAATTCTTGGAAATTTTTTGGCATATTGACAGATTTTACAAAAATTAATAAGTAGAAATTTTTTGCTGTCAAAGTTGACAGATTTTATTAAATTTCACATTTGAAAGTACGTTTCAGTAGCTGTTTATGGTGTTATGTTATGTTACAAATTGATATTGATATGCAAAATGAAGAACTGAAATTTAAGGTTTGTGTCGTTACGATTTTCTTACCGAATATCATTCGAACATCAATTCATATCCTGAAATTTATGTTCGTGAGTCCGGATTCCTACCACCGTTGAAAATCTTTCCCGTCGTACACATTTTTAATTGTTCGAATAAAAAAATTGTTTTGATTAGTCATCATAATTGTATAATTTTCGATTATTCAATTATTCTATAAATTTTTAAATAAAATAAAGTTGTTTTGGTCGATTGCCACTCTCATAAATAAATGTCGGAATTATTATCCGTTTAAAAAAAGTTAATTGAGAAATGTCAAGTTTGACAGTTCATTAAAAATATGGCAATTTGAAGTGGAAACATGGACAGAGCTTGCTTCGATTAGCATTAATTAATAATGACGTTGGAAATAAGCAAAGTTTTGTACGCTTTTATCTTCTACAGTCTTTTTTAAGTAATTATACATATTTGAATATGCAACAAAATAAGCAAATTTTTGTTGGAATCTAAAATATTTCAAACCATTTTTAACTTGTTATTGTTTATAAAACATTGTTATCATTTATCAATTTTAACGATAATAATAAGAAAATAAATACAAAGATCAAGTAAGATCAAAATAACCAGAAGGCTCTGTCATATTGGCATTTTTAGAAATAATTTACGTATACACAGCTTACTTGATTCCATTTTATTATGAAGATTTCAATTAATTTATATCGGATTTTATAACCAGTCGCTAAAAATTTATTCCAATTATAAGAGACTTATAATTAAGATCAGTAAGGGTCAAGCGGATATTTGCACCTAAGATACTTGTATTGAGGAATAAAAAATTAAGACAAGCGAAACGTGCTAAAGATAAAATCAGTACAAGACGATAGAATGAAATATGGCGCAAGAATAAATTCGATTAAAGAGAACTTGCCGGTTTTGGAATTATTTAGATAATTAAAAGGTTTAGAGAGATTGATCTAGAGCATTGCTATTTATTATATTAAAAAGTAGAAGTTTTTTTTATGAATGAGAGGATTTTAATAACATCCTTTTTTGCTTAAATTATATCCACAATTTCCTAAAATTAATGGTTTGTTTATAAATATTTATAAAATCCAATTGAAGAGTTTTCCTGTTTACAAACAAAAGTTAAATCTCTCGCCTACTCGAGATTTAATTGTAATCAAAATTGGAGAAGTGCTTATTATTACTTTCAGCTGCTGGTACTCCATCATTCTACTTTGATTCTGACAAGTATTTCTAGTAGCACAGCTAACACCTAAGTACTTTTCCAATAGGTGCTCAAACTTATACTTTACAGGGGTCATCAATACTTTTTTTCTTCAAGCGGCAATTCTTTTATAATTCCATTGCCAACCACAAGCCAACAATCTACTATGGACTCATTGTATAATCCAAGCTTTTTTAACCATGCAAAAACACTTTATGTGAAATGCATTCTCCTAGATTGTAAATGTGATGATTGATCTAAGAAATCAATCTCTTGTAGTTGATGTTATTCTAATTCATTTTTTTTTTCTAGGTTTGGGTGACAGTTTGGGCAATGATTTGCTTCGTCGTAAGTTTGGCTTCTGCTCTTACTTTGAGTATTGGAGGCGGTCGAGTGAAAGCCCGCCCTTTGATAAGTTTAGCTTTGTGCTACTGTATGGTAAGTGGCGGATGGGCTCTTCGTATGTTTTCTGGTCGAATGGCACCGCATTGCACCTCTGCTGCTGTATCCGAAGATGGACTATCAAATGTCAATTGTGCTTTTGTTTTTCTTCTAATTTACTACTTCGGGATGGCTGCTAACGCGTGGTAAGTTACAGAAATCTGTTTTAAATTATATCCAATTATCGTGCTGTCAATTAAGCTTGTTTAATGGATTCCATTCGTTTCTTAAAGTACTTCTTCTTGAATGTGAATTAATTTAAATTTCATGCAAATTTCATGGCATTGGTACAGCGTGAAGTTGTGCGCTTACCTTCGTCTACCTTCTATACCTTGAATAAAATCTGAGAAGATTGGAATGTTGTGTATAGTGTTGTATAGGTATAGAAGGTAAGTTCGACGAAACCAATCCGGTCGGGGCATAAGGAGAGAAGAGAGAAAAGAAGTCCTTTTCTTCTTTACCTGCCAGACTGCTATGACAGGCCGTTCCATCGTAATTTATAACCTAAGAACCAAAGTGGTCGTTACCAAAAAAGAAGTATTAATAATTCCTCGTAATTTATGCTTTATGGTGAACGGTGGAGTGTTTATTTACACAAGCGCACTAATTGCCTGTTACACTAAATTAAATATTTAATGACGAAGCAGATCGATGTTGAGGAAATTTTCAATTTAATATAACAACATAAATAACTGAAAGGTATTGTGACATAAGTCGGATAAGCTTCTTACCAGAAACACTTTCTTACATTTAAGGCAAGCAACAGGTAAAAGACTTTTGTCAAATCTTTGGAAAAAATTTTTACAACACCAGTAGCTGTGATATAAATTACACCAAACCGGTAAAATACCGAATAAAATATGTAGAATTAACGCGGTTATTATTTTTTTTGTGAAACTATGCGACTACCACATACTTGGCGTTTTTTTTTGTTGTTCCACAAAATGTTAAATATTTTTGTTGATGTGGTAATAAATTATAGGCGGTTTATGATTTTAGTGTTGGAGTTTGTTGACGTTTATGCATATTTAGCACTTGTTATGATCACTTTTTCTTTAAACAAAAGCGGTTGTGTTCTTCAAGACCGTCATCTTTACATTTTCTATAAAAAAATTATTTATCTCTTCCATTAAAAGTCGTCGCTTTAACTATGTTAATAAATCGAAAGTTGCGTGCTAGCAACTACGGATTTAATTCGTTTTGTATGCTGTAAACGTCTTATGGAAATTAATCGACATGTTTAGCGGCGGGTTACTATAGGTCATTTAAAAAAAAATCGTGTTTCTAGTTGAATCCTTCAGTTTTCAGGGGAAAAAATTTGACTGTTTACTAAATAGGAGATTCTGTATATTTTCTTATTAAATTCTGTAGTTTTTTGATAAAGATGTAATTCACAGAATGTACAGAAGATTGCACGACTTTGGGCGTTTTTATCATTGTAATATAGCACAATAATGTTTTATCTCTATAATTGAGTTCTGATTGGATCAGGGATGAAATCCTAATTTCATGCAGAATTTTTTTATGAAAACACTAAAGTAAATGTCAAAATTTCTGAGAGCCAGGGTGTTTCATCATTGGTCAATTACGATCTCTGCAGGGTGTTTCATGAAGATGGGCGTACCATTGGTTTAATTTCCATTTGAAAACAATTTTCAATATTTTTTGCAAACACTTCTCTGGCACGGTTTTCTAGCCTGGGCCTTGCATTATAAAATTCAAAAACTGATATAAAAGCTGTGTTTTTTTACCAGTTGTGTTTTAAAGGAACTTTTTACATAATTCAAAACAAAATATCTAGAAGAAAAATTTTGAATATCTGACTATAAAAATTGTAAATTCTTCTATGGATTATTTAAATAAAATATTTTTGGCTTCATTTCCGGGAGAATGTTACCACTCCGTAAATTTACCAGAAATAAGCTCCATGATTTCTCCTAACAAGTGTAAAATATTCATAGTTGGTTTTTTGCCTCTGTTCTTAACAAGGCGTTAAGCAGGTAAGTTCTCAACAGGTTGTCCGTAGCGTTCCAACCAATGATTTGTTATCCGCAGCATCGTTATTCAAATGTTATAAGTATTGTTGGGTATACGCGGCACATCTATTGTTGGTCGTGTCTTTGATGTTAAACGTTTTCATCTCTTTCTTTCTCCACTCTTCCAAACTGTTAATTGGATTCTTGTTTAATGCAGATTGGTTCTGATGGTACACGGGAAAGTGCGTTTACCTCGTGCTGTGTTCCTGCATCATGCTGAGAGAACCAATCATGTGTCAAAACCATCCGCTCGTTTATCATCGCGATACCATCTCTCAAAAACCAAACTGTTGTTGCCAACTCAGAGTTTTTAATTTTTTATCTTTATAAGATTTAATTTTCGACTAGAATTTACAAACTTATATAAACCTGTCGGTTTGTGTTTATTTATTTTAGTCCTAAACATAAAACTACTGGATAATAATGGTCGTTTATAGCCACTATTATAGGACTGCTGTAAACAATTTTCAATTCATCGGTCAGAACGACTGTTGCTTTGAAAAAGGGTCGTCGCTTCTTGACAGTTTCAATATTTACTATTAAAGTTAACAAGCATCTGCCCCTACTAAATTCATCGCAAGTCATCTTTCCAATCGTTTCGAACATCCCCACTCAACCATCATCATTATCATCGTGATGCTTTCACACATAATCAATCGGTTGTTAAGTGTGTTACACAATAATTTGACGTTAAATATGAACTTGACGTTGTGGTTCAATACAAACGACCTGAGGTGAAGAGAACATTGCTATTAACTAATTACAGAAAAAAAAAGATGAAATTGTATGCATTGAGTGGACGAAAAATCTTGAATTTACTATGTTGAAGGAATTTCAATGTATAGTCGACTGGAGGATATATCGTCATTACGATGCGTAAAGAATGGTTTGTTTCACTCAGACTATAAAGAAATTTAGTTAAACGTTCAATAAAAATTTTTTTGCTATCTTTGTATTCGATTTCAATTGAATTTTTTAATTCGTATGATGTCTCTCGTATCTTTTTAATTTTCCATCACCAATTCGCTTTTTTTCTCGCTTGAAATGTATCACAAATCAAGTAGAAAATAATCTCGTTTCGCCTTCTCGCTTTTCTATTCATACGTCACCCTCCCCGTGAAAATAAATATTTACACTAAGAAAAGACCTCCGAAATGAAACGAGAACTAAAGAAAGAAAAGAAAAAGAAGAGTGAAACGGTGCAGAGAACCAGGCAGGCCATGTGTTGTTGTTGTTCGTTTATGGTGGCTTTTCAGCTCCATCACGTCGCCACCTCTCGCCGACAGCATATCTTCGTATTTAATGAGGAGGAAGGACAGACAGATTGAACGTGCCTTTCGTACTTTTCAGTAAACGTAATCTAGTTAAGAATGAGTCAGGTAAGTTGGTTCCGATCGAGTTGTTCGTTGCGTTATTCTCCTTCGAACAATGGAGCATCTTATTAAGTCGACGGGCTCGTTTGTTTTGTTAGTCGTGTTGTTTTCCCTCCCAGCCAACTATATCTCGCGTAAATCTGATTTTTAAAAGAGCGAGAGAACGAGAATCTGTTTTGAATGTACCGCGCCAACGCACGTTTTCTGATGTGGAATGTTAGATATGGTCGTTCTGACCATATGGGTGAATTTTGACGATTCTAATGTGTAAGTCATTATCAAAAGCAATATGGGTTAAATTAATCTTACATTAAAGAAAGCCGAATGATAAAATGGCTATCAACAATTCAAGTGGTTCAATTGCTCTCGCAAAAAAATATATAAGATTGTTGTTTGATAAGGGGCTTTTGGCGGTATCGTTATCAAGCAATTAAGTTGATCTTTTTCGAATAAATAAACGAAAGTCAGTTTTTTTTTAGCTTCCCAACTTCTGTTGAAAATACACAAAGGTGTCAAACATGTCGTTAAGTAAAGATAATTCAAGCAGCTTCCTTGTTTTTCAAATATTTAACTTTGGCAGTTGTCACTAGCGTTCTGTACTGGGTGTTTCAACGATAGCTTCCATCATCAAAACTCCTCATGTAAATTAATCAAAAAAATCTGAAAAAAATCACGTGCGATTATTTTTTGTTGTAGCTTGAACTGCCCCATTTTGAATTAAATTTTTTAATAACGTAATTATTTATTGAATTTAGTTGAATAACGGCGCATCTGATTTTGTTGATATAAAATATTTGGCATTATTTTAATTATAATTTTGATATTGGAGAGTTTCTTTTGTAAGATTTAAAAATAACTTTGTCGGATTGTGGTTTAAAAATTTATAACAACCATCATAAAAACTATATCAGGAACGGGTCTAAGCTTTATCTTATTCAGTTCAGGGTCGCAGATGGTTAAGTGCACCAAATTTACAACGACTGCGAGTCAATTGTTCATAAATAAAAAATAAATAAATAAATATCATTGTTTGATTCAGTAAGTTCTTCAACTGATCTATGTAAAAATTTAACATACTTTTGTCAAAATTGTATATAATTTTATAGCTATAATTAAAGCTATTTATTAAAAGTAAGAGCATATTAAGAAAGTATCTAGTATGGGTTTTATTTAGTACATCTTATGAATTTTGAAATTTTATTCCGGATACCAGTTTAAGTTTTGGTGGTGGAGGCTATGGATTAAACACCCTGTATATCTGTTGTTTGCTTATCGACCTAAACCATACAAGGGTTTCTGTATACTTTTCACTTCGAATTGGTGTGGTTGAAGAGTCGCTGAACTGAAAACAAATTATTATTTGAATAAATAAACTAAAAGAAGTTGGATCATCAGGGTGGTCAGATTTGGACCATGGAATAAGTGTTTTTTCTTATTATTATCATAGTTGTTCATGCAACCATAACTTAACAAATCGATGGTTGGTTGGATATGGAGTTAATTAAGCAGAATAATTTCAGATGATACACGGAATTAAGATGTGCCAAGCGTGAACAATAAGAAACTAACTACAATCATTGTAATAATCAATGTTTAAGGTTATGGATGATTTGAGAGTTGAAGTGGAAGAAATTGGTTTATAAATGGGCGCCAACTGCGGTTTAAATGTCTGGTTAATTTTGCTTAATTATGTCTCCTGTAATGTTAGGGATTAATGGAAGAGATAAAACCGAAGACTTTAATAACGTGATAAGAGTCGTAAATTTATTAAATGATATATTATTAACACTCTCTGTATCATTGGAAAATGACAGAATTATGGGCACCATACAGATGTCTCTTTTATTTGGAGGGAATATCTAACATAGATATGGTTTTCTACCTAATGTATTCGGAAATATGAAAAATTTCCATTAGAGTTTTATTTGCAATGCGAGCAGAAAGGAGGATCCTGCGATAGTGCCTTTCAAATTTATCAACTGCTCAAAATACGCTTTTTTTTGTGCTTGAACACTGTATTTCTGCTGAATAATTAGACAGGTCAAGATTTTTTTCCAACTGATATTACCTATGTCATTTTTCCCACTGCGTTGTTTGTTTTTGTGTAAAAATTCGAACTTTTCGTGGAATTTCCTCCTCCAGACGCTCCTTCTAATTTGTAATTCAATCTGTTCCAGGTGGGTTTGTTTATGCGCTTGGTGGGTCGCACGTGTGGGACTGTCTTGGCCGCCGGAAAAGCTCCGAAGTCTGGGTTCGGCTTTGCATGTGTGTGCTTGGGGTTTGCCAGCAGCCCAGACTGTTGCCGCCTTAGTGCGGAGGGATGTGGATTCGGACGAACTCACCGGTAAGTAATTAGAAAAAAAAAAGTTAAATAAGAAAAAAATTAACTCATTCAAAAACTAGTTTTTGTAATTGAAATATACTTCTTCCTGTTCCTCAATAGAGCTATTACCGACGACATCGGTAAAAATCGCACGGAATGTCGAATGCGCGTCATTTAAACGCGTGTCTGACGTTTTTATTCTCCGACGAAATTTTTTTGAACGAAATTAGTTGCCGTTGATTGTTGACATGTAGTCACTATTATATATTTTTTAATTTCCGCTTGGAAGAGTTGGTAATGTTTGAGTTTGTATTTTTCTCGCCAGGTATGCCAACTGAAGCATTGATTAAAAAAAAAATCACTTGATAATATCTGTTGTAATAAATAACAAGCTCTGCCGCATCTACAGTCATTGCTTTGTCGAAAAGCAAATTATAACACAGACGAGTTTAAATCTCGATAAGAATGAAATTCCAAGAAGTCAAGATCCTTGTTATGCGCTTTCGAATCCCAAGCCACATTTTGTGGGTCGCTGATCGGTCGTTCTGAATAATGATGCAGAATGAACCACAGCCTACTCGACTGTCACCAGCTCTATAGTTGGTAACAAGCACGAATCGGTTCGCATGCAAAACAGCTGCCTTGATCGCGAATAGCAACTTTGCCTTTGTTTGTGCCGCTATGGCGGGACTTGTTGAATAAATTTTCAACACAGGGACGGAGTCAGGAGGGTCTAATTGGATTGAAGTTGGGTGGGCATTCTTATAGTGGAATTAATTGGATACAAATTTTCATAATTTTCAATGCAATTATTGTAATTTTCGATAAATTGCTCAACTGATTCAATAATAGTAATAAAAAAATTATTGTGTTGTTGGTTGTCTAAATTTGCCTTTTTTTTATTTCAGGTACTTGCTACATTGGCAATCGCAATTCCACTACTCTCCTTGCCCTTGTGTTGATCCCGAATTTCATTTATTTCCTATTAGGCGTAATCCTGATAATTTTTGGTTACGTTTGCGTCATTCGCCGTCCACGGCCATCAGCAGCTGCGCCCCTAACCGCAGCTACTCCACGCAAAGAAAGTGATTTTCTGGGCGCTGTTTGTTCTCTTTACACCATTCCAACATTATGTGTTTTGGCTAGTATTTACTATGAATATAACAATCGTGATCAATGGTTGAACCATTCATCTAAACCAGCTCTATGGGCTTTTCTTGTGCGTCACTTGATGTCATTGTTTATTGGCGTTAGCACCATTTTTTGGATTTGGTCAATGAAAACTGTCACAGCATGGAGAAGTGTTTTAAGACGGCTTGGACCACGCAAACAATTGCCGGTTAAAATGCAAACAGTACCTGTTTTAAGGTATGTTCCAGCGCATCCGAGTACCATGGGTACAACAAGTTCGAGACACTCTTCAAGGTCACATCCGCATAGGAAACCTAGAGTGCATCATTTGAGAAGTGGGAGTGAAACTGTTATTTAAAACTTCAGAGTTGATATAATCAACTTACGGAAGTTATTTATTTTTTTTGTAAATATTCTGTGATTAAGCGATTTTTTTATCTGTAGCAATATTTTTCTCTTCATTGTATAGGAGAGAATAAGAGAGACTTGTTGGTGTTCCATTTTGTAAATGTGCCTTTAATTCTAATTTCAGAAATTGTAAATAAAAGTGCCATTACGTATTTTAGAAATAAAATGAAAAAACTGGTAATCACTTCCTGCCAAATCAATGTATAAATTGTGATTTTCCAGTTATGTAGAATAGATTTTTTTTTTACATCTTTTTACACATTTGTGTAATATATTTATTTAGTGTTTATATGTGATATGTGTTTAGAGAATAGATTAGCCAATAAAGCCGAAATTTTAAGTACAAGTTTGAAAAATTAGTTTTCTGATTGTCATGCAACCGAAAATACAACCTAGTTGAAACGTTAAAAATTTTATTTAATTTTGTCTTGAGTGAATTAAGGAATTGAAAAACTTTATTAGTGAATCAAAGTATTTTCAATTTGACAAGTGAATTAAAGTAACTTTACTCCACTCTCTAACCTAATAAGCAGTTACATATATTTTATTCATTTCGAAGTGTCAAAAACGAATAAAACTAATGTTTGTCATTATTTTTGAGTCATTATGAACAATTTTTCCGTATTTAAACGCTCAAAATTAATTTATAATTATTTGTATGGTTATGCAACACACTATACAGAATCAAGCGAAATTTCTCATGTAAGTGCACACGCACGTTGTGGGAATTCTGAAAGTGCGATATTCCAAAATCCCATAATTAACATCAACTGTAACGAGTTTAATATTATTAAATTTTTGCACACATTTTGTTTTCATATCCAAAATCGTTTCTTTAAAGCATTCTTCACCATCATCATGACTGAAACAGAATTATTTAATTATAATAAAACTATAACGAAGGAATTTTAACTCATACTCGCAAGTTTGGTAGCGCAAAATTTGGCTATAATTTTGAACATTAACAATATGTCTTTCTTTTTTGTCAATGTCCATCATTAGTTTTGGTGCTGCTGTTATATCAGTTGTTTTACAAAAAGTCTGCGGAGTTCCTTCACCACTTCGGGAGAAAATCGATATGCCATTAGGGACAGGTTCAATTACTTTTCCTTTTAGAAATGAATGGAAGGATTCATGTTGATTGACAATACGTCGGACTTCGTCTTCTGGATAGTTAGTGTCGGATTCGCAAATATTGAAATTGCAATCGCGTTGACGGAGTTCTGCAGAAAGCAAGTTTGGTTGGTGGTGGACGCGGGAAGCGCGATTTGTATAACGGAAACGGGAAGTTCCATCACTCTTTGGAAATTAAATTAAAATGAATGTTTAATTTTTTGAAGTAATAATACTTACTATTTGTAAAAGAAGTAATTGAAGACAGAATAGAGTAACTTTGGTTGATGCTGACATTGTTCAAAGTGTTATATTACGATAGGATATGCGGATTTAATGTTTTTCTTACAGTTGCGGTTTGATTACTCACCGAATTTCCTTCTTTGGATGATAATTTTTCGACATTGACGTGTGCTATATTTTAATTGAATGAAATTTTTTATGAAGGGAATTGGAATTTTATGACTTCAGTGTTTTAAATTAAATTGATGGGAATTTTTGTTTGTTTGTACTTAGCTAAATGTTGAATTACCTTGGTTTTGTTTACACAAAAAGAAGTTTAATCAAATTCTTAGCATGAAATATGTAGATATGAGAACAAACAGAATATTAAAGATTGAATATAGGTAAAATAAATAAAAAGGTGGCCCATATTATATTTTTATTTAAAGAAATTTGTTGCGGATGTTCCCTTTCTGCCCTTAACCTGAATATTTTTCTTTCCTATGACGTCATTACCGCCAATGACCCAAATCCGAATAAATTCATCCCAAATTCCCGCTTTCCTCTACCTCTTTTCTACGCTTGCGTTCCGTCATTCCGTATCGACTGTTTTCCATCCACGGCAACTACTATACCATGCGTGTTTGCAAATTGCGTGTTTTCAGGCGTCTATTTCAGTTCCGGTGTTCGATTCAGTCAGTGAGCTTTTCCCTTAATTCATTTTTATACGTTTTGATAACAAATCGTTCCATCATTTGTCCTGTTGCACATAGTGTCTAATGATTTTAAACCACTTGTGGCCTAAACCATGAAAAATGAAAGTTGTAGCCAAGAACTCTCAACAAACGTCTATCAATCATCATTCATGGGTAAGTATGGATGGATCGTTTACTATACTATATGTTTACTCACATCTAAAAGACGGATTGATTTTTTTTTATTTTCATTAATTAAAGGCTTCGACATCGTTGCTGATTCTAGGATTTGGAATTCTGGCTTTGGCTGTTTTTTGGATACGAAAATGCAGGTAAGTGATTTCGATTTAAATATTTTGTTGAATTTTATTTGGGACAAAAAAAGAATTTTTTTTACGTCGGGAATAATTTCCTCTGGTTTTGTAGTTGAAGATTAACGAATATCGGTTTCGCATCAATTACTGTGGAGTTACGAAGCGGAAATTTATTTCCAACATTAAAGTTTTAGGATCAATTAAAGCACTTGGAAGGAGCAGCGGTTTAAAAAAAAGTTCGATTTTATTTTTTATTGCATTGTTTGACAGTCTATAGTAAAAGTTAATTTTTCTTTTAATTCAGTGAAATATAAAATACAGAGTGTTTCATTTAAATATGAAAATAATTGCACAATCTGGCTCAAAATATCATACAGTGTTACATATTTCAAATTATGACTCAAAATTGATATAAAAAAAATCAGTATTAAATATTTTTTCTTCTTTTTCTCCTTTCAAATAATAATTAAGACGCGTAACTATTTTTTGTACGATCAGATAAAAGAAATTTTTGTAAACTCTCCAAGCCAATTTTTCAATCATTTTTGCCAAAAAAATACAAAATAAAATGCGACAACAAATCTTTCCATTTTCAAAAATATTATTTCTATTCATAGCAACTCATAACATCCGAAATTGGTTTTAAATTTGCAAAAATTACAATCGTCCAATGCAAACAAACACAAGCTGTTTTCTTAAAACGTTCTTTGTAAATATTTATTTGCGCTTCATCCCAAACCACCAATTACTTATTTTTCCCATTTATCTTTTGTGTGAATCGAATCCTTAAATCAATAAACTTGAATCCTTACAATGTCGTTAAATCTTTTTGCAAGCCTTAGAAAACCCTCCGTCTATACACATTCCATTATTCTTTAACTAACTCATAAACCATGTTCAATCTCTATCAAAACATAAATAAAAAAGAAGAAGAAAAAGAACCGCAAGTGATTGGTCACGAACGGTTCTATCAAGAACGAACATCACGTTCGAGTTCGCGTCGTAAGAAAAAAGGGCCGCGAAGGGCACAAAGTGCTTCCGAATTTTCTACATGTGCTTTAAGTGCTGCAAGGAAACGTGCCGCGTTTCGTAGTCGAAGTCATAGTTCAGAAAATCGGAATGAAGAAGGGGGAAAATCTACGCCGCAAAGTTTCGATTTTTTTACGAAAGGATTATTTTCAAGACGGTATTGATTTGATTAATTATTTAATAGAGTTTCTTGGTGTAATTTTAACTTGACATTTTTGTAAAATTTATAGATCGTCCGGAGGATCTAAACATGAATATAGCGCTTTGAAAACGGATGGAGGTAATGAAAAATATAAAGGAGAGCAGCAAATACGGAATGGAGTTTTTATGGTTTGTAAACATTATCTTTCGAATAATGAGCGGTATGAACTGAAGACGCAATTGGAGGAAATTGGGTCAAGAAACGAAAAACATTGGTATTACTTTACCTAATCGATTTTTTATTTAGTTTTTATTGTTGTTTTGTGTTAGGTTCATTGTTCAAGATACGACATTAGGTGCTGAAAGACTTCTGACTTTAGTACCATTGCCGTCCATGTGCCCTTTACAACCGACTTTGAATGTTAGAGATACTCTTTTGGATTTATTCAGAGGTTTACAACATCCATATATCCATCCGGTTCTAGATATAGAATTTTGGGACGCTGGTGCGGCTCTTATCAGTCCTTTGAATCCGTCCGGTAGTCTTAAAGATCTTATTTATGGGAGTCTATGGCATGAAGAATACGAAAAGAAGTACGGATCCAAAGGAGACGGCTTGCCACTCAGAATGGTAAGCGAAATTATCCAATTTGTGATTCACCAATAGATGGAGATTTTTTCCGATTTGAAGTGATCTATAATCGATTTCTTAATTAAAATGTTATCAATTCTTTTTCTCTAATTCGATATTGCAAATTTATTAATGTAGTATAAATCCTTTCCAGTTGAAATTATCCACTTGAATATTTAACTCTATTTTCCATTTTTCCTCTTGAGTATAAACACTGTAAATAAAATGATTATAAGTGCTATAAAAACAACTTCGTGACTGTCAGCTCAAACATGCAATATTTAACCTTCGCTGTAATAGGAACTTCAAACGAACTTTAATAAAACTTCATACAAGTTGCGCTTTTGCATGTTTGTCTTTTCATAATTATATATTTTATTTCAGGTGCAATGCTTAGGCCGCCAAATTCTTGAAGGTCTCTTTTTCCTTCACAACCGCTCATTTCCTCTTTTCTATCACCTTCATTCCGGTAATGTTATAATCCAAAATGGTGTTGCTCGTTTAGCTGGTTTAGAAAATGCGCTTTTTGGTCTTGCTCCTAAAGCACCCAGCGCTCCTGAAACTCTTGCTTTTGGTTATCTTCTTTTTGAAATGAGTGCTGGTTATGAACTACCATCACCTCCTAGTCCTGCTCATCTTCAACTTGAATTAGAAAGAGCTCCAAAAGTAGCAGATGCTTTGAGTTTTATTTTTCAAACATCGCGTACACCGACATTGGAAGAAGTTGTTTGTTGCGATTTGTTTCGAGGAGTTGAATTGAGGGAATTGAGAGGAGCAAGTGTGGCGCAAGTTGTTACACCTCCTAATGTTTTAGAGTTGCTGGAAATTGTGAGAAATCCGATGCCGCCATCACCTTTGCGACGGTAAGATAAAAAAAATATACAAGAAATTATAGTTAACAGTTAATTAACAATGGTTGTTTGATTATTTATTGTTCATTTGCATGCAGTCGTCACTATTCACGTGACTTAGATCCTTGGTTTGCATGAGGGTTCGTTTGGTGAGCGTTTTTAGCTTGCATTTGTTATTAGTCAATTATTGCGCTTTAATTTTCAAAAATTTAGACTGAGTTTTATTGTAGAAAAGATGTAGTCGTGGTAATAGAAGACAGGCGATTAGAAGATATAATAGAAGAAGACAACGAAGATAGTGATTCTAACAATAACGCCAGTGATAATCGGTAGTAGATTTAGATTTAGGTTTTATAGAAACAAAAAAAAAATCAATTTAAATTGAGTAGATGTAGACGTCAAGCAAATTTTGCTGCCTCTATACAATTTATGCAAAATGAAATAATGTGTGCTGTGTTCAGGCTTTAATTGGGTGTTTAATCAACTGTGTGGCCAACATTTTTGGACCAAAATTTAAGTTTTTGGTTTTTTCAAAAACAAACTTGTATTTTTTTTTAATACTTGAATGTAGGGGAGTACTCTTTTTTTAATACTTTGGTACTGATTGTAGACTTAGCAATAATTTAGCTGGAAAAAGAGAAAGCACTAACAGCTCGAATTTCCAAATTCTTTTTAAGTTTAGTTTGAAGACCATATTGTTTTCTTAAATTTTTCCCAATTTCTAAGGTTCCAGCTTGGTTTACACTTTAAAATGGTCCATCTTGTCTCAAATGTTGAAATTAGATTGAAATTAGACGAGATACAAGGTCAAAGGTGTCTTGTCAGTCACCCTATATTTCACAACTTTACAAATTTCTAAACTCACCACAAAAAACTGTAAATTTCCATTTTATATCAAAACTTTTGAGCTAATTTTTCGACATGTTAGTATTTTCTCTACATTAATTTTGTTAGTAATTTTTTACTTTCGAATGCTAGTAACGTGTTCTAACACCACGAACTTAATGAAATAATATTGTAAAAAGATTAGTCTAGTGAGATACTATAGCATTAAAACCTTTTTCCACTCGTAGATTTTGTATTAATAAAGACCGTCCTTTAGGACTAGTCAAGGCAATAAACTTATGGCAGAAAACATATCCTCAACCGTCCTATTGTGACCGTCAATTTTTCAAAAATATTTTTTTCTTCTTTTAGATTAAATTTAATTAAATCAAGAAAATTACTTAAAAAAATTCAACGACAAAATATTCAAATCAAACGTTTCAATTCTGTTCAAAATGGACGTAGAATTTATGTGAAATTGTTAATACGACAATCACACGAATAATGTTAAATGCAATATAATTATATATTTACTAATAGTCTTTCTATTCAGTGTACAAGTTGTAGTTTTTATTGTTAATTCATCAAAAGAATAAATATTTAACACGAAAGTCGCTTTGTTTTTATCATTATCCAAGAGCATGACAACTGATTGTGAGTTCTGACGTAACTTATAACTGATAATGGAATAGATAAACAAACGATCGTTCAGTGTTGTATAATAATAACCGAAAAATGTGTCCTCAACTTTCCGAAGAAAATTTCTTGGATCATTTGAGTGAATTGCTCATTTCGGAGACGCCAGAATTCATCAGACTTTCAGGAATCGTCTGTACTATTGGTAAATTTTGGTAATCCTACAATGGTAGTACTTTTATTAAACCAATCAATCCAGGACCAGCATGTAAAGACCCATCAACTCTTGAAAAAATGATGGAAGCTGGGATGAACATTGCCAGATTAAATTTCTCACACGGTACTCATGAGTACCATGCAGAACTGATAAAAAATCTAAGAGTTGCGGTTGATAATTATAGCAAAAAACTAGGACGACTTTATTCTTTAGCTATAGCTATTGATACTAAAGGCTCAGAAATAAGAACTGGATTTATGCTTCAAGATGTAAAACTAGAAAAAGGCGATAAAATAATCGTAAGTACTGAAGAAAAATACGCAAAAAATGGTAGCAAAGACATAATTTATGTCGATTATAAAAACATAACTAAAGTGTTAAAACCAGGAAAAGAAATTTACATTGATGATGGTTTAATAACTCTTACTTGCGATCAAATTCAAGGTAGTTCCATCAAATGTACAGTAACAAGCGGTGGCATTCTTGGAAGCAGTAAAGGTGTGAATCTCCCAGGTATTGAAAAAGACCTTCCTACTGTTTCCGAAAAAGACCGCAATGATTTAAAATTTGGAATTGCTCAAAACGTCGATTTTATTTTTGCGTCTTTTACAAGAAACGCAGAAGAAGTTAGGCAAATCCGACAGATAATTGGTAATTCTAATATCAAAGTTATCGCAAAAATTGAAAATTCTCAAGGTGTTGACAATATGGATGAAATTATTGATGCTGCTGATGGGATTTTAATAGATCGTGGCGACTTAGGAATGGAAATTTCAGTCAAAAAAGTCTTTTTAGCACAGAAATCAATTATTGCAAATTGTAATAAAGCAGGGAAACCTATTATAATAGCAACGCATTTTCTTGAATCAATGGTTGATAAACCAAGACCGACCCGAGCTGAAAGTGCCGATGTAGCAAATGCTGTGCTTGATGGAGCTGATTGTGTTATGCTCTCTGGAGAGACAGCGAAAGGATTATATCCTGTTGAATGTGTAGAGACCATGGCAAGGATTTGTAAAGAAGCAGAAGCTGCGGTTTGGCATAAACAACTTTTCAATAATCTTTCAACCTCGGTACTTTTTCAACAATTGTTTTTTGCATTGTTATAAAGTAAATTACAGGTTTCTATACCTTTGGACGTCGTCCAAACTACAGCTATAGCAACAGTTGAAGCATCAATCAACTCTCAAGCTAAAGCAATAATTGTTATAACTAAAACAGGAAAATCAGCTCAATTATTGGCTAAATTTCGACCCGTATGTCCTATTATTGCAGTGACATGGAATGCGCAAGTTGCACGACAGCTACACTTATTTAGAGGGATATTCCCTTTCCATTATGAAGGTTTGAGTGCTTATCGTTAATTGATCAATTTTGATTGGGAATTTTAGGTAAAAAACCAACCGATTGGAGGGAAAACGTTAAGATAAGAGTACACGCAGGTGTTGAATTTGGCAAAGCAGGAGGGTTCATAAAAACAGGAGACATTGTGGTTATAGTAACAGGAGTGAGTCAGGAGCCTGGATCGACAAATACATTGACATTGTTGTAAGTTGTTAATAGGTGAAAGAGCTGTTTTCAGCAGTTTGGTTTCAGGAATGTGCAATAGCGGATAGACAACTAAGTTTACTTCTTGACAATTAAGTTTTTCTTTAGTTCTGTAGTTGTATTAAAAATATAATTATTTAGAGGAAAAACATTGCGAATTATTTGAGATTAATGTTTTATTGTGTTTCTGAAATTTATTTTATTATTACATAAAACTGAAATTTTGTCTTGACTATGCTACCAACAATACAGATTCAATTTTTTCTTTTTTTTACCAGAGTTAAACAGTATCAGTTTTGACGAAATAAATAGAGTCAATGTCTTGTTTTTTTGGTTCATTTAAATAAAAAAAACTTCTATTTAATAAATTTATAACCTATATAACCTCAACTTGTTTGGTGTTCAAACCAAACATAACCTGTAAAAGCATATGTTTACATAATAATTATTAAAGTGGTTTGTTCAAGTGATTCGTTTTGATTGAGATTTTTACTTCAGTCCCTTAACGTAAGTCTTTTTTACAATTTTTTAATTTAACTCAAAAACATACTCAGAACTAATTTTGTGATTTATTTCCTTTACTAACTTTTTTGTGAAATAGAGAACATACTTAATTATTTATTTTAATCATTTCGGTTTAATGTGTACAAACAATTTTTTATTTTTTTATTTTCTTTTGGGATTCTGAATTAGGCAACCAGCAATACACGGCATTGTCTTTTGGACATATTACTTTTTCTTAACATTGAGTTCAAAAAACTGAGTTCTTATCTATAATTGTTGCTATTTGCATGAAGCAAATAAAGTGCATAAATATGTGCGGGTTGAAAATCTGCAGAATTCTATTTACTTCCGACCTCATAACTCAATATTTCCATTCATAATTGTTTTTTGTCCCATTTTTTAAATTTTAATTTTCTCTGTCTGTAAGTTCTTTCAACAGAGCAACATACGATCCTAACGTCTTCATAAACTGTAAAGGCTCAAACTTACTACTTGTAATCGAATCAAATCGGAATTTATTACAGTGATATAGGACGAAGCAGACATTGAAAAGTAATTTCCAGCTTTTATATAAATCATTTTCGACGCTCGCATTTGTACTATATGAAATGTTTTCTGAAATTCCAAGTCACATAAATACCAACGACTTTCATAAAGTGTCCATAAAATATCAGCGTTCTGAAAATAATCAATTACTGGAAAAATATGAAAAATTGTAAATTACTTGAGTCAGGATTTGACCGCTGTAAGTGTAAATGAATAATTCAATACTTGTAGATAACACGTAGGTTGTAAGTCCAAAAATTAGCGCTGGATTGCGTGTCTAGAACAATTTTTATACTTTAGTGAACATTCTGTATAGAATACGTACAGTGATCATGGTAAAAGCCATAAAAAGAGTGTTGAAAATAGCTGCAGAAATTTTACCTATCAGAAAAGTACTCAAAATATCATTCAGTTTTGTACAATAATCCAACATGATTTGATGATGTTTTATATTTTTTATAAAATATGCAGAATTTTTTTTTTGAAATTTTTTCTTACTTATAACTTCCAAAATCACTTTTTTAACATTTTCAGGTTTTCTGATGAATTCTTGAACTACTTGTTCCGGAACGTCTGCTTGTAATAGCGCTTTGTAAATATTATTCTTAAAATTACTCCCCAAAATTTTGAATTGCTGTGCCATTATTATAGAAATGCATGGAAACACTAAGTCCAAAACTGCGTAAATTGTCCCTAAATTAGTAAGACAAAAAATTTGCCAGAAATAAGTTAATTCAAAAAATGGGGAGTTTGCGTAATTGTACGGAATCCATTCAATTATTGGCAAAACTCTGAAAAAAATAATTTGATATTAATTCTATAGACACAGTGTTTAAAAAAAATAGTCCAAAACACCTTGTGTTTTTCTTTTTATAGTTCATTCTAATTTTTTCTATACTTTCGGTAAAGAAATTTTGACTCAAAATTGAAAATCTAAAAGAGACAGTTTCTGTTAACGGACATCTGTGGCATGCTGCATGAAACTTTAACTGGATGTTTAACATAAATTACAATTTTGAAAATCAATTTTTGAATTGGACATTTATCTTTATGGGACACTTGTACATGTAATTTTACTTATCGTACTTATTTCCTCCTATTAGGGACGAAATAGTGGGCATTAAGCTGCTAACAACACAATTAATCGACCAATAATATGCAAATTTATCTGATAATTTAGCAGCTCGATCCATTCTCAAATCCTCGATTTGATTATCAGTCCTATCGACAAACTTCTCATTAATGTTTGCAACTAAATCTTCGAGTTGACTTTTCTTAAAAAACAAAATCGAAAAATTCACAAAAAGTGAAAAATAAATTACTAAAAATTTTACTTAAAATTTCTAAAAATTAAATAATTTTTTTTACCAGTATTCATGATGACCATTGATTCTTCTATAAGATTGAACGGCGTTTTATATAGATAAACAACGCACTGTATGAAAGTAGTAACAAATGAAGCAAAATAGAAAAATCCCCATACAAAATACATCAGTTTCAACATTTTCCATTTTGTCTGAATTGGGTATAATAATGATAGTTTTAACATAAAGACAGCACCTGAAAGATATTTAAGTTCCATTTTAAAGTGGATTTAAATGAAGTGATTGTTACTATATAAAGGTAAAATTTGATAACAATAATGTAAAAAAAATGATTTGAACTATAATTAATCTGGACGTAATAATTATCTTTCGAACTATTATAAAAGAGATTTTTCTTTAGTTTAGTTTGAAATTGGTAGTTTAGGTAGTTTGATAAATACTTAATAGATATGTAACAATTAATGGGGTTTTAATCTTCCTGAATTAATTATTATTAGTCTAGGAAAGGGATAAAATTGATGGATGTGCAGGGATAAGATTAAAATTATAATTATCAATAACTTATTAGTCCTAAAAGTTACTTGCTGATGTTATATCATCATTTCTTTTATAAATTGATTTTTACAATAAGTAATAATTGCTGGTAAAACTGCCAGATGTTAGGTAATTCACTTTTAGCATTGTCTCCTTTTTTTTTTATTTTAATTCTAAACAATATTGAAGTATTGGTTTTTGTTGATATTAAAATAATAAAAATTGTCTTATTTTTGTGTTTTTTGTTGAAACTGATTTTATATTGAAACATGTATAGGCAGCATTTGAAGCACACGATTGTAATGTGGGTTGCCTATCATATTTTTTTATTTTTTAAATAAATTATTTAAAAGTAAGGTAAATCATCCAAATTCAGTAAGTTTCAATTTTTAATAACAATAACCATTTTTGAATAAGACTGACTAATTATAATGAACTTCACTTTTATCTAATCCCGACAACATATTTTCATTTTGTATTTTCCTTGTCAGCAATTTTTGATTTAAGGAATTGGTATATCAAAAAAGTCGGCCAACCATAATTCTAGATAACTTAAAAATCTTATTTTTCCTAAATAGTTATAAACAGAAGGGTGTCTAAATTTGTTTCATCATTGGTTTTTCAGTCGACTCTATAGTAAATGTATGATTTTTGAAAAGAAAAAATTTTTCGAAAAAAACTACTGTTATGCAATAATAAATATAGGAATTCTATCAAGAAATCTAGGAATTTAAAAATCCAATTTAAATACACCGGAAAACAATTCAGTTAATTTTATGCCAAATATTTTTTCAACTGCGCTGGGATGTGAATGTAACAAGGGCTTGCACGAGTCGAATTCGAAAGCGCCGTTGTATATGAGTAGCAGCACCGCAAAAATGATCTGTAAAACACTGACTTGACTACGAATCGTATTCGGTGAACAGAGTATTTAATGAATCCAATGCTTCGAACCCCAATTAAATAATTTATAAATCGAGCTATTTAAGAATTTGTTTTGACAGTTATTTGATAACTGTCATAAGTGTCAGTAAGCATCCCTCACAACTGTTGAAACTCTTAAAATCTTAAAATTAAAATCATTTTGAATTACGATGTTAAGTGAAGTGAGATGATTTGCGAATAACAACGATGGGGCTTGTTGATGTTGTAAGTAAAGTTTTGAGAATGATTTTCCAACCATAGAAATGTCTAAAATTTCTTTTTTTTTATTGGTTGAAGAACGTTAAATGATGGCTAAATTAAATAGTCAAAATATTTTCAAGCCCTGTGTAGAATACTTTTTGATAATTCTTATCAGTAATGACCTTTGTAAAAAAGATGAATAGTCTTGGAAAGCTGTCAAAGCGTGCAAGTTGTCAGTTTTGATGAAGCGACCACTCAGTATATATTTCCTGATTTAGAAGTAACGTGTGTCGTCAGTAAAGTGATATCAAAAAAGAATTACGCATTAGATTTTAGGAAATTTGGTATTTTTAGGTTGGATCAAAAAATATTGACTATTATAGAAAGTTTTTTGCGGCAATGGCACTCATCTGACTGACATTCGTCAAATAACTGACCAAAATTTATTAAATTTTTCATGGAATACAGTCTAGGAGCCTAAATCTAACCTTGGTTTATGATGTGGTTCAAAAAAATTTTTTTCCACTAGAAACTTGAATAAATCTAAACAGATTATTTAGTTGGAAAATTCCCTCGTGTAAGTACGGCTTTTAGCAACATTAAAAAAAATCTCCATTTCTAGTGCGTAATTCTTTTTTGACATGACTTTAACAATTTCATCACTTTATGTGCAACCAAACCATTAAGGAGCCAAAGGCGAAAGTTGGGAAAAATTGAAAATAAAAAAAAGTTACAGCCATTGGTGCATTTATTCATTTTTACCTTAATTTTCGTAAATATTTTGATTTTCAGCCAAAAATTGCGGTAATTTACAAAATTAAAATCACTGAAACAATTCGAATCTTTTATTTTTATTAAACGATTTTCACAAACAAACTGAAAATGTATTTAAATTAGACAGACACTGCAAAAAATAAATCTGCATAAGTCAACCGTGTTGACAAATAAATTAAGCATTTATAATGCACTACCGTCCGTCACTTATAAAAAGTCAACATTTAAGGAACTTGAAAAAACATTAAATAAATAACTAAAGAAATTCTATTTACAAATAAGTACAGAAAAATATGGCAACAACAAAAAAAATCAATCAGTTAGTCATTATCATCCTTTTTCTTTCGTAATTTCCCTTCTCTTTGTATCGTTTTGGTCACTAAATCTACACACTCCACTAATCCGTCATCAGCATTGACAATACTCGAAAGAGTCATAATATAAGAACAGGCAATTCTCAACACTGACAATTTGGATAGTTTTTGATTATGAGAATATGAAGGTATTGCTTTCCTTAAAGTATCAAAAGCTGCACTAATAGTATGGACTCTCGTCCTTTCTCTAGCATTAGCTTCAATTCTTCTCTCTCTCGTCATGTTTTTATAATTCCTTTGCTCCCTCCGAAGCGCTGGGAAGGTTTCCACTGATTTTAAAATAGCAGCATTAGCTTCTGCCGGCGGCATCGTCGCCGCTGGATGCTCCGGTACTCTTGGCGCCGCTGCTACTGCTGCTGCCGCCTCTTCCTCCCTTTTCACTAACGCGACAGGTTGCGGACTCCACGGCCGAAAGGGATGCGCTTCACTCTCTGCCTTCACTTTCAAACACATTCGTTTCTTCAACGGCCCGGAAAATTCATGCACTTTTCGTTTATTTTTTAAACATATTGGTGATATTTTCACTTCGACACTGTCTTCACTTGAATCTGTCGGTGATGGGATAGCATCATAATGGTCCATGATTGGCACAAAGTGGCGTTTAGTGCCGTTTGTCATCATAGTAGTATCTCTTCTCCTTCGACGTGTTGACTTGCTGCAGCTCTGAACTATACTAAGTTGACATGAAATGGTGTGTAGTAAATGTGAATTGGAGGGGTGTGGGCGCCCTGTGTTGGCGCCAGCTGTCTCGTCGCGGCTGCTAGTGTGAGAAGTAACAGTCTTGCTGGGTTTGGAATGCGTGCTTCTGGCAGCAGGTGCGAGAGGTTTAGATTAGATTCTTCAGGTTTTTTGGGAGGAAAGAGAGCTATTATTATAATGGGGCAGGTATTAGCGCATTTAGGGGGATTTCATTAGCAATTAAAAATACTCAAAGGAGACTTAATTCGAGTGGCTTTGATCTTGTCGTTCAATTACCACGGAAAAAATTGAAATCTGATTTGTTTCAGACATACACTCACTTTTATTCTCTCTTTATAATCAAAAACTTATTCTGAATTTTTGCTAAAATAGTCAGGGCACTTTTTATTTTACTTCTTTTTTTTTTTAATATAACACCATGTGTAGTTTTTAAATTATATAGATTTAACCTGACCTAACCTGACCGATTTACATGTTTATTCAACTTTTTAAGGTCTGGTTAGACTGTCAAATTGTCATCAAATTTCATCAAATTGTTTGATCAAACTAATGCTGTTTGGTTTGATGTCACTTGTATGTCACATCAAACTATCAAAATGTGATCAAAGCTTTAGTTCTTTTTATTAAACAATCTGAAGAAGTTTGGTGAAAATTTGACAGTTTGATCAGGTCCTTACATTTGTAATTTTCAATTATTCGATTGTCAATAAGTTGTATCGAAATTGTTAGGGAAATCGTATGTAAAATGAGAAATTTGGTTTGATCATGTGAAAAGAAGACATTTCAGTGTTAAGGGAAAACAATGAAATTCTGGAGACCATGGACGGGAATTCCATAATTTGATGTTTCTTGTATTTATCTTCCAGCCTGCTCTGATTCTTACTTACTTAATATACCAGTATTCTAAAAATGTCAAGTATTTTGAAAAAATGCAAACTTCATTGTTAATAGCTTTTTCTTTTATTATCTTTTTCGTTGATGGACAATGAACGATAAAGACTATTAATGATGTGCCGCAAAAGACCGCCTGCTTGGATGATGGAGATGATTATCTTTTTCATATGTTCAGCTGTCAAAAATTTTAACTAATTTTTTAACACGTTGCCAACTACACTTTAATTTTGGCAATGCAAAAACAAAACTTATTCATAAGTTTGTGAAATACGAAAACAATAAACCTCAATGAGAGATGTGTAAATACTATAAATAAATTTTATTTATTATCAATCATAAGTAGTTAATTTAATTGCCAACTGTCAATTCAGTACTGATACTGACGACAGAAAATACAATTTTAAGAACAAAATTTCTCATTTGTTTATCGCCAACTTTCACTAAAATGCTTCATTCCTTTCATACCAAGTATTCATCATTGACGTCGACCTTCAAATTTCAACTTGGTTACTTTTTAGTACAAATTACAAAGCCATCTGTGTTATATAAATTAACAAATAACCGTTACAATTTTTAATAATTGGCCCGAATTAATAGCTTACTATTAACTGTCACTCTGACAGTTAAGCTTTCGCCTACTTTTTTTTCTTCCCACCTGTACAACCCGGAAGTCACTTGGTTAAGCCATTCTGTGGACGCGACATCCTGTTTATGACAGGTGACCAAATTGTAAGATAGAGTACACCAAAAACTTTGTATGGCTTTTGGGCAAAATAGCACCTGTATAATATATACATTTTAATTTAATCGAAAATATAAATTTTTATATCTTTGTAAGTTTATCATAATGGGCACCTGTCAATGTCATCCGATTTCACGCTGACTTATATGACGTTTGACATTTAACATAGCCCTCTTTCATTTGAAACAACAAACCACAACACCCTGAAAATTCCGTATAATTTATAACCCCATCCCAAGCACATCTGTGTTTTCTTATCTCTGAAAATCCGGTGATATTATTTCCACAGCCAGCTGCTGCCCGGTGATTGATACAGCAGCATTCCATCACCCACAATCGTTGTCTAAAATTAGTACTATATACCATCGTTTATACTGTTTTTTGTATATGGGATGTCCCATAATGGTCATCGATGTAATATACAAATGCGAAGTGAGATGGTAATAGTGTGCTGTGCGCCACTGGCTGGATCAGTGACCGTGGCCAGCTGGCGCCAGAGTCGCGCCATAAATAATACCGCACAAGTAGTGCTACAACGGAGGAATGCCACCGGCCAGATGGTCGCCCGGCAAAGGCCAACTATGATTATTTGCACCACGAGCGTTGTTACACCGACAACTTGATTTTTTTTATTAGAATGTGTGCGCACATGTGCTACTGATTTGGTTTCAGAACAAATTTTTCCGACAGATTATTGCCAAATCGAGTTTTTAATCGAAGTTGACAGAAATCATTAGCTCTATTAAATTTAAACTTGGATGGTGATAACTAGTGTTTGACATATGACATTAGAAATGTCAACTGTCAATTTAGATTTGACATAACTTAAATTTAAAGGATTAAAATTGCTGCCACCATTTCCTTTATTTTCTGATTTTGGGATTGTCTCTAAATTTGAAAGGAAGAAAAAACAAATCTATTTTGACATAAAGAGGTTGCTTGACTTAATTAGTCAAGTGTGAAGTTGGTATATATTTGCTGCCAACTACATTTATCTACGAATAAAATGACATTTCTTGTTGTGTGAAATATGGTTGACAGATTTGATCTGTCAGTAGCAGGGATTTACATCTTTATTTATGTTTTAGAGTAATTTAAATTTTATTTTATTATCCGCATTTTAAGTGACCTGACTTAATCACTTCACATCTATAATTTGTTTGCTAGCCCTGTATATTTCCCAAAATGTCTTTTGAGAATCTGTTGGTGCAATTCCGCTTCCCCGCCATCGCAGCATGCTATGAATCCGACTATAGTGCTGATTTACGACATCACATCTGTGTCTGCTGCCTCCTCCTTCTCCCTCCTCCACAGATGCACTGGGTGCACATTTTCAGATTTGTTACCAATTTGTACGAATTTAATACATCCATATAAACTACATCATTGACGTCATTAAGCCATTTATAAATAGTATTCAGGTGATTGCAGTTCTGTCAAAAATATCAATGACGTTTATTCGGAAAAAACAATGACGCAGTTGGCGATTATATAAAACATTTGGTATCATCTTTGTTTATTTATATACAAAAATAAATAAGTTTATTGGAGTAATTAGAAAACATCAGCGTTGGCCTTGTTTTTGGAATTTTTTTTAAATAAACAAAAACATTTTGGCATGGAATCCAGGTGTAGACAACACCTGCTCATTCTATAGTAATAAAAATTATATAAAGAAACGTAGTTGGCTTGATAATTGACATAAGCCAACTTGGATGGATCTTCCGTTTGTAACAAATTTCCATTAAACCGTTGTATATAAAAACGTTCGTCCAGATGTTGCATCGTAATCTAATAGTTAACCTAAACAGAAAAGTCAAGTGCACATCTGGGATTCCTCGTACTTGGTACATCTGTTGGATTGGCGGCATCGGTGGCGGCGTTGATCTGCATCATTTCCGCCGTCTTCTCTCGGCCCTTCTCGGAATGTACATAAGTACATATAGAGAGAAAGAACGCAGCAGCGTCTGAGTGACGCCAAGGAGCGGCCTCTGCCCAGCCTCCTTTGTCTTGCCGCTTTGTATTGTTCAAAGAAAAAGACCATAATGTGCTTCAAATATGCTATTGAAATATCAATAAATCTACGAGATTTTACATAGACATGATCAGTTAAGTCAAGTCACTTCCAGCTAACTTGATTAAAATAATAAATTGGATATTATCTAAATAGCTAATAAGAAATACCTCGAGAAGCGTCTCACCAGGTGTGTTTTAGTCTACACAACCGGCGGCGTATGTAAATATAAAGCGTCGGCGGCGTCAAAGTGGCGCCGTTCGCGTTGAACCTTCGCCGCTCACTCATTCCTCCTGTCACCGACACAATGCTCGATAAAATTAGACGACGGAATGTGCTGCGAGATGGGCACAGCACGAATCACAGTCTAATTATTATCAACGGCTTTTTGTATTCATAGCAAGCTATTAATTTATTATTTCTGCTTAGAATGTAATTATACACCAATGCAGCTGGTGAAAGGAATTTCGTCAGAATAATTTGGCAAATTGGTGTTCTAGCAAAGATTCCCAAGATGGGGGTTTTGAAGGCAATAATTTTTGTTTAAATACTCTTAGAAACTTAATAGATGGCGGCACTAAATTTTTTATATTTTAGTATCACTGTTTTTACTTTAGTGAAACATTTTGAATTTAAATTTGAAAGTAAAATGTTTTCTCGATCTAATATCGTTATGATTAGTTAAATTTTTTATGTAGCAGAACGTCGAAGTACTCCCAAATGTTTTTTTCTGTCAATAAATAAGCGATAAATTATAAGTAGGAATCGATTAAATCCGCAAATGGTGTTTTTGGAAATCAAAAAATCGCTAACAAGATGTGGATTTTTTATAAATCGGGAAAAATGTAAATAACATTATTTTTTTTTATGGAAAACCATCTTTAACAAATTCAGTTCAATATCAATATCATAAACATGGTGCTCCACTAATATCGGAATGGATACTGACTTTATTACTGAATTTTTGTAATTTTTTGTATATTTGTATTATTGTTAAAATTACATGTTTCAAGCATATTTCCATCTAGACAGAATGTTTTATCATTCTAAGTCTGTACTTATATTTTTTTTTATTTCAAACAACTACCTAAATATTCTGTCTCATTTTTATATTTGTTCTGCTTTATGCCATACTGATATTTCAGTTGTGACAATTGATTGTAGTGTTGCTGAGTTATTAATTTTTCTCAGAATATTTTTTTATTATTTATGTCTATTTTGCTCTATTGTTTGATATTATTATTATATGATTCTACTCTACAGAGTCTTTGTTATAAATTGTTAAACTTTTCAACTTTCAAACAGTCATTACTTTCAATTGCCAAATCGATCATTTTATAATTTTTTCACTTATTTACAATCTATTATTGATGCTCTTTTGATCAAGTATGTATTTTGGCTACCATTATTACTATTATTTGGAAAATGAAAGTTATAGCTGTTCGAAAATTGAAAAGTTTGAGAATCCTAAAGAGTAGAAGCATGTAATAATAATTAACAGATTAAAGCTTCGTTGAAAAAAATCACAAAATTTCACTATTCTTCTTTTGGTACTAATGATTTTGAGACATTTTAAATCAAGACATGAATTTTAAAAAATTTCAGGAAAAAACTGAATAACTCGATAACGCCGTATTTAAATGAAAATTAAAATATGCCAATATAGCATATAGTATGACAAATATAAAAATGAGAAAAAATATTCAAGTTGTTATTTAGAATAAAAATTTGAGTATAGGGGCCTGATTCTTGAAACGCGTACGATAATTTGCGTTTACAAAACCTTGAATACCGCAAGATTTTGGCTTACGCTTACGGTTGCTTAGGTCATTTCGTATACGAATTTATTTTGCATACGAAAACGAATTTCAAGAATCGGACCTCAGTCCTGGAATAATAGGATACCCTGTATATCTGAAAATACTTCTAAATCATGCAGTTTTAATAATTATACAAACATTATTTCCACACCTTCAATTATTAGGTCAGTTTTTTCCGTGTCTGTATTAATGGCACCTCTGCGATAAATTGTCAATAAAAAAATATCTTCATTATAATATTGATGCGATTGGTTGGAATTAAACAATTTATATTCTTCCGAATTTCTAAAAATACTTCTTTCCTATTTATTTCGATCATTTTCCCATCTTGTATTTCCGCTTTCTCAAATCACTCCCACACCACATGTGTTTCCGCTTCTCTGTAAATAAACAATTGAAGGAAGTCATACCATAAACATAGTATCTCGTGCAAGATCTAATTCTGTTGTATTTCGGTAACTCTCGAAAAAAACCCAAATGCAAATAAGTAATCTTTTACCGGCCGAAGATATTCAGGTAAGGAAGGTCAGACGGACGCAACAGGTGTCTTTTCGCACCCCACTCTCAGCAATTTAGACAGGTGCCATCGAGCCGCTCGCACAGGTGATGTTATCGAGTTTTCTCTCCCTTTCTCTTTTCTCTATCTCTTTCTTTCAACAAACTGCTTTGGATGAATTAATTCCGTAGCCTGGAGGTAATGACGTGCAACCGACTGTACTATTATTTTAATTGGCAGACTAATAGGGATTTTTGGTATAAAGATTAGTTTTAAGAAAATTGCTTCTACTGGATTTTGTTTTTTGGAGTGAATTGCTAATTATTTTAAACACTCAGTATATGAATCATATTGTACCTAATTAGGTCAATGGGAATTGTGAGAATTATCAAGAAGCAAAGTGAGAAAAAGGTCACATTTATCTCAACATGTCATGACATGTTCAGAGCTTTTGTCGTTGTGATAAATCACTGAAAGCTTTTTTTCCTAGAATGCTGGGATATATGCAGTGAGTCATGGAACTATCAGTTTACTTTTAAAATATAAAAACATTATTGCACTTGTTGGGTGGAGTTCAAGGCGGGACTTAAAAAAGCTCCACTTCAATTGGTCATGTCTCAATTTACGAGACACCTGACTACATTTCACAGCTTTTGCGTTTAATTATCTTCAAAATTCCACCAACTTTTACTTGACACTGAAATTAAAAAACATTTGGTTTGTAACCAGCTGGTGTACTCCGAAAAAAATTCTTAACCATCTGCTTTTAACTTGAGAATTCTGTTAGTCGTTTATTTTATTGAAACATCTTCCTCTTCATGGGAATTGTCGGTCGTAGGTGGCTAGTCATTTCCTTCATCTTGATAGGCAATTGAGCTTCGTCATTTTAAGCCACTTTAAATCTTCTCATGTGATAATGAGGGTTATGGCGTCAGACAACCTACTATAATATTTTTTTCTTCGTACCTCTTTATTCTTTTCTATCATCTTACCTGTTTTGAGGATACTCGATGTGTTTCAAGAGTTTTCAATAAGGTGAAAAGGGATCGGTTTTGTGCGAGGGGAGGATAGTGTGTCTAATGGACAAAAGTTATATTGGTGTGGTGGAGATTGAATTCCATGGGTTTATGGATGGATTGCAGGAGTGCGAATGATAGAAATCACTCAATCAAGATTTTCCGAATATTTATTTTGGGTCGGTAAAGACAAGACTACACCAGTTCTTGTAATATTGAAAGTTGTAAAATATAAAATACGCACAAGTTCTTAACTTAACTATTAATGAAAATAATTTATTCAAAAAAGTATTCCAGCTTGTCAAATTCTGTTTCTTTCAACTATTGATGGAAATCCAGCGCTGGCCAAAATTTCTTTCAAAAATACTTTTAAAACCGTTCATTTTTTTTTCCATCTGACCCAATTAATGAAAACAGTTTGAGAATGTGCAACTGTTGCATAACAGTTACATCGACCGAATAAAATCCTTGCAATGTTGTCAAGCCTTTCCGATTTTTCTCATTATGGAACAGACTGCCGTTTTATGACCATCTACAAGCATCAGGTGTTGGATGGAATAAAAACAATACCACTTCCCAATTTGATATCTTTCAAATACCAACATATGTTACAATTCTAATAAATTATTTAAGTCAAGTTCAACTTTCGCCATGACCCTTACCGCTCATCTGGCGTCTGTTTTGTTGATTATTATAAAATCAAACAAAAAAATTATCAGTTATGACTAGACGTTAACTGAGGCGCCGCTATAAAATTCAAAATGATTTTTTTTTCTATGATATATATTATTTTTTAAATCCGACATTGCTTTAGACATTGTCATACTCTTTGATTCTTTCCTTCGTCCATAAATGGTCCGACTCGGTGAGATTAAGTCGCTCCGAGTTCTATTTTCTAAATAAGGTGCCAGGTGCAACGAGTTCAGCATTCTTTATTGTTATAACATCGAGAATTGCATTTTACTGACTCATTTTTTTTTTCAACTTTAACTAACAAAGAGTACAATAAAATAAAACAATGAAAACTACAACAGCCAGTAATGGATGTTAAATAATTACGGCGCCGGTAAGTCGCAGATTATACGATTTCTTGAAAATAAAATCTGAGATGGAAAGCTAAAATCTGTTCAGAAAAGTAATATTTATTATCCGGAACTGTTATTATTATTTATTAAAAAACAGATGGTAAACAACAATCAGAATTTTAGGTTAAAGGTGTTTTTATTATTTTACAATCTGACAACCAGAAAATTCCTGCAAGACACAGTTATTATATTTAATAATTTTTCTGGAAAATTCATTCTCAAATATTGAATTGACTTTTTGCTTCGACCCAGAACATTTTAGACAAATAATCAATGTCAAGGGTTCATCAGTGATTTTGCAAACTGTAATCAGTTTACATAAAACTGACACAAATCCTCAAATTTTTATACTGAGTGAATCGTTTTTTCTTATACCAAACAAGCAAAAGAAATATTCGTTTGAGTAGCAACTCGACTGTCTTCACTTTTGATATATTTTTTTAAAAATAGTAAGCTTTGACATTTGACATATTGAATGGCAATTCTACATTATTTAGTTTGATTTTATCGTAAAAACAAGATCGCATATCTATTCAAACATTCTACTCTTTGATAAGTGACAATTTGACGTCATGCGTAGTAACTAGATTTGAATGATTTATAGAAAGCCGCATGTTTTTCAATATGTGACTTATAACATTGACAGATTTGTGAAATTCAAGCAGTCATCAAAGTACATTGTCCAACTTGACGTTTGACACGTTAGATGTCATGACATTTGTGATTTAAAATGTGATAATAGTATATTATGATGTAAGAGTATAATGGAGTCTTTCTAGCACGCGCAGATTTAAGAACACGAGGCTTGACGAGTATTCCTTAAAGCTGCCTCTGCTAGAAAGACTCGATTATACTCGAATATAATACGATATTTTTTATGTTGGTTGCAAAAATTGAATTAAAACCTGGAACAAATTCCTTTCTTTTGAAATTAATAGGCACGCTGTTGTGGAGATAGCAGCTATAAGGATTTTTTTAGTCATAATGTCAAAATTTGACATAAAAAAGCTATTTTTGATCATGGGTATATAATAGTTTATAATTAATTGTGACATCTTTCAAACGTAATTTATTTTTAAATTACCTGCTTTTGTTTTTTCCATTCTAGGAGTCTTATCTTTATAACACACATATAATGGCTGCTTTTTAATAACTTTAATGAGGCTTGAAAGTAGAATATTAATATTGTTAAATTTTTTGTTAATTTTGACACTAACAGATGTCTACAAAAATTTGACATGAACTTAGTTTCCAAAAGATTCATTGTCAAATTATAATTCAAAATTAATAAATTTGACATTTTTTATGTAAAATGTCATCATAATTTTTTGGCATTTGAGAAAATTGAAAACATATTTGCATTGTCAGAATTATATTATCTTATTTTTCCACATGTTAGAAAATCTCCATTTTCATGCCATTTGAGAGATATTTTATGTTTTTTCCATAATTTGACATTGACAGATACTTGTAATAATTTGATGTAAATCTGTCTCACTTTCACTTATCGGCAGCTAATCAATTACACTTGTCAGTTGCCCTGTCATTGTTCGACATTTGACATTTGAAAACCTGTAATTTTTTCGAAGTTGGAACATTTGCCATTTGTTCTTCACCTCCTACATTTCGTTTCAATTTTTCATCCAGCTTCGGAATGTATTCTGCCGCCGCCCACATGTCAGAGGCGGCAATAATCGTGTCGAGCGGCGTCCATCCATGTCATCCCTCTTTTTGACGAAGAAGAAGTGTGGGCCGTGGGAGCCTTGCTGAGGATAACCGGTAGGCAGAAGTTGGCCGCCTGACCATATAAGCGCGCGGCTGCCTGGCGCCAGATGTTGATCTCTGCAGCGGCCGCCAGCGCCGGCGGACTAATTCAGAACACCACCTGTATGGAGCGGATTTCAACATTCCATCTAGGGAATTTAGTTCAAGTATTGCAAACGTTGATTTTTCTGATTAATTATTGTTTATAAAATTTTGCAACTTGATGATAGTGATCAATAGTAGAAAATGATCAGGTGACACACGTGTACTGTGTTGCTGTTGTTTATTTCATAAACAACTCATTAACACTGTTGCTATAGTTTAATATTACTATAAACAAAAAGCCGATGGAAACGACCTTGGTATAACAGTATATCCGTCATATCGCATAATAATCAAATTCCATCTCACATCCGCTTTGGATCTCGTGTTAATAATTATGCGGTGTGTGCGTTTGATGGAGGCGTTAAATGCGACCTCCGCAATGACGGTAATTACCAGCAATTAGGAACGAAAGACTAGCTTTTAGGTGCACTATTATTTAGCATTTTGGAATAATGTTATGACAAATTCGTGTTATTCAGCGGAAATTATATATTTCTTCTAGTGTATAATTGAATATAAGCAAACATGTTCCATAAACAAAAAAACCTGTAAAAATTGATTACAAAAATAATTGTAAGATGTCGCTTTTCACCAAAATGTAGAAATCTGTAACATGAATGTCAGTGACGAAGATCGAAATTTTATGTATGAATTTATAAAATTGGAATGGATTATTTTCTGAAAAATTAAAAAATCTTTAAACTGTTTAGATTATGTTTTTCTCTAGAGTGGAAAAATTGGAAATATACATGAAAATAGTCTTCTTCATTTATACAGGTGTCCAGAAACGCTCTTCATTGAAAAGAAGAATACATTTTAGAGCTAATTTGATGTTGATTAAACGTAAATTATCTTATCAAAAAACGCTCGATTGCGGAGCTATGGTTGAGCTCTTTTTAAAGATGTCGCATCAACAGTTAAATTTAAATAACTTTAAGGGTCGATTTTTGGAACTTGAGATAAGTTATTGTGAGAATAACTTTTTGTGATAAAAATTTGTGGATTTCAACAAACTCTTATGGTGCCTTGCGCAAATACTCTATTTTCTAAGGACGCGTGGAGACGTATGTCGTGTTTAGATGTTTATTGTTTAAGAATATTTTCTAAGCTTACTAATTTATCATAAAAGCGTTAATAAATACAAGTTTGAAATTAGGTAAGTTTTATTAGTTAGTTCTTCTCACTTGTCATTGGTGATCAATTCGTGATCACTGTTATGTTTTTATGTTTTCAAAATATCTTATTTACGGAGTTCGAAATTTCAAAAAAAAAATTAAGAGACGAAAAATCTAGAAGCACACAAATACACAAAATACTGCGAGAATCATCATTGCATTAATAGAAGACACCTATGCAAAATAATTCATTTTCTGTTGCTTGCCAAGTGCTTACTACTTTAAGACTTTACGCCACACTTACCATATTTACGCTAAGGATGACATTGTATTTAAAAAAAGCAACGTTTATGAAGATTTCAAAAAGCAGTGCAGTTCGTGTGCTCTGTGATTTGCGAACTCACCGACTTCTACAAATTTCATCTTTTTATGATTAATTAATCTGTATATCTTTTTTTGGCAATAAATCATAATTTTTTCCTCAAATCATACCGTCATTACTGTTATATGTCTTATTAATTATATACTTTGAGTTACCTAAATAAGTATAAAAAAAATAAGTATTTTGAATAGCAACTACCTAGCCAAAACGTTTTAGAATTATACTTTTGTGATATGCAAGAAAATGTAATTGACTAATAATGAAGACTAATATCTTCTGGTGATAAAAATGGTAAAATATGAAGGAACCCTGAAAACATCACACTAAAGTTGGCATGACATTTTAACGTTAAAATCAGTAAGGTTAGAATATATTTATATTTAACAATAAACATCTAAAGACGACATACGTCCATAAGAATTGAAATCCATAAATTTTTATCATAAAGTTATTGAAAAAGTAAAGTTATTCTCACAATAATTTATCTCACGTTTCATAAACCCTGAAACAGATTTCAGTAAAGTGATGTCACTATGCACATTTATTTCTTGGATTGTTCACACTCAAATGACATAAATAGAATTTTTGTATTTAATTATTAGCGACCCTCTTAAAAAAGGGGCGGAGGTTATTGGATACTTCTGTGTATAATTGTTTTGAATTTGGAAATTTTTCTATTTTTATATAATATGTTATAAATTTTGAATTTTTCACAAAAAATAATGCTCATGTCTAAAATCTCAACGACAAAATATTTTCGAGATAAATTGAATTAAATTTCAAAGAACTCTAGCTTCTAAACTAAACATTTTTCATTTAGGCAATTTTAGTTCAATCGACATGAAATAAGTTCTAGAATTTGTCCCTTCTTTCTTTGTTTTTGTTACAGATTTCTATGACTTTGAATTTAAAAACTGATTTGATTTCTGTAATCAGAAGCTACATTTTATTACCGGTGTTTCATGGTGCTCGGGCTGTTGATTTTTTGTTAGTATAGGTTTTTACACTATTAGAAGCATCACGATTAATGTTCCAAGATGTTCTAAAATTATTAGCATTTGCCAAAATTTGAAACAATTTTTTTAAGGGATTTTTCAACTAAAATTTGAGGAAAGTCTAATAGATAGAAAATATTACCACTAGAATTAAATGCTTTTTATTGAAACTTATTCTGCAGGCAAATTGTTGGAAAGACACTTATCAATTACATCAATAATAAAAAATTTAAGTGCATATGTTAATAAGTATTATGTCTGGAAATGGAATGGGAAATTTTAGATAGTCATTGATTTGAATAATTTGAATTTGAATTCTTTTATCGTATTTCAGCCAATTAAAATTGAGAAAACTTTTTGTAATTCAGAGATTAGACTTTTTTTGTTGTTCTACTAGACCTCAAAGGTTTCTAATAGGATTGATAAATTCTAAAGAGAATGCGTAATACAGCGATGGGACAAGCGGCTATACCCAATCGTCTTTTGAATTATGTGAAAGAATTATTGTTAATGAAATATTGAACGAAGAATTATTAGAACTTTTAAATTAATAAAAAATTTATTAATCAAAATGAATTTTCCGAAAATTGTCCAACGTCATTGGTGCTGGTTGATCGGATCTCCCCCAATCGCATCAATTTTTTTTTAATGATGATAAGATAACCCCGTTCACCAGGTGAAGAGTCGATATTCAGATACATATAGAAAGAGAATTATGGAAGGAAGCAGATGGTCGCGACAGGTTTGGCAGATGTACCGCACCTGTCCAACTCTATAACAGTCCACCTGTGCCTGTAAACAGGCGTGCAAACACAACCTGCCTAAACTACCCATCGTCTCACTATCATCATTACGTTATTATCTCGATGGTATGCACCTGGGTGGTTCTCCTCTACTGCCATTGCCAATGCCATGGTGTCCTAATTGAAACAATAGATTTTTTATGATAATGCGGAAAGAACAACATCTGCTTGAGTGGTTACATTTTTTTTTATAACCAGGCCACACACATTATATTACATTTCGGCTTTATGGTTATTTTTAAATTAAAAGAAAGATTTTTTTATTTATTAAGTTTGGTGTTATTACAGTTCCATTTATTATTGTTAATATTTCAAGAATAAAAAATTAAAAAAAGATAGATAAGTGTTGATAGTAGGCAACCAGTAAAACATCACGCTTAGGTATTCCCGGTTTTAATTGATTTTTTTAATCTTAATTAATTCAATTGATTCAATATTCAATACTTTAGAGTGAATTGATTCTTACTCAACTGTCTTACAATAAAATCATCACTCTCTAAAACAGAATTCTAAAACACCAAATAAACGAAAAGTGTTAACATGTTATCAAAATACCATTAACCTAAAGAAATAAATTCGCAATTTACTGTCCTAAAAAGGCAGAAAAATAAACGCAACGCTAAATCCAAAAACAGTTATTCAATGTAAACTATGTCATTAAAAACTCCAGAAATAAATAATTTTATAATGACAGTTGAAATATGCGGATTATCCATTAATAATTATTATTTATTTTTACTGAATATTTTAATATGTAAAAAGCTACCAAATATAGTTATAACGAGTTGGTCTTGTCATTCAAACCGCTTTAACCACATGTTGCTTATCAAACCGGTAAATACTAGTCAATATAATTAAAAACAAAAACAACATAATTTTCTAAAAAAAAAAAAAGAGAAGAATTCAAGTAAGGCCAGCCGGATGCGATTGTTTTGTTCGAAAATTTTAACGTTTCAGATAATTTCAACTTTTTGAAAAAGGATTTGAACAGCGACAATGCATTTTATGTTAACAATGCGTGACCAGCTTTAGGATGGAAATCCGACATTATCTAATCACGCGGCGCCACTTGTAAAATTTTATAGTTTGTTAATACCAAATTTAACATTATCTTTTATGTACTAGTTGTAGTAATTACCACTTTATACGCACATAACTCTTTAGATTATTTTATTTTATTTTGTAAGTATCCTTGAACTTTATGGAAACAACTTCTACTAATATTTGGTTAAGTAAATAAAATCCAACATTATCATTTGTTATTACTTTACTAGGAAGATTCGCTTTGATAAGATAATAATTTAGACACTTTTTTTCAGATAAAAAAAATCAGATAGTCTTTACTATTATTTGGAAAAAGATGAGTCGTCTGAAAATTTTAATGACAAATCCTACCATTCCTCAAATCGCTACAGATCTTTTGAGTTTAAAGTAAGTTTTGAAAAAGAGTAAAAACTGTATTTTGAATAAATTTTAGTTGTGATTTAGTTTGGACAAAGAATGATAAACGAGATTCAATTCTGGAAAAAGTTGCCGGTGTTGATGCTATTTTTTGGGCAACTAAAGAATCCCTAGATGTGGAAGTCTTGGACAAAGCTGGTAAAAGATTATAGAAATTTTATTAAAAGTTTAAAATTTTTTACTCAAACAGGTCCCCAGATGAAAACTGTAGGTACAATGTCCGCAGGCCTCAATCATATTGATGTCCCCGAACTAAAAAAACGCGGAATTAGGTTGGGCAATACTGCTATGATTTTAAACGATGCTGTAGCCGATGTGGCTGTACTTTTGACTCTTGCAGCATCGAGGCGTCTTCATGAAGGACGATTGAAAATTGAACAGTAATCTCCAACCTTTTTAACATTTTTTTTAGATATCTTCCGATTTTTTTTATAGAAATAAGTGGACACCAGGTTTGCAGTGGATGTTGGGACAAGACTTAGCTAGTTCTACTGTTGGCATAGTCGGACTTGGTGGTATAGGTCAAGCTATAGTCAAAAGACTGAAAGGTTTTTCAGTATCGCGATTTTTATATACAGGACATAGGGAAAAACCAGAAGGTGTAGCTTCAATAGTTTGACACAAATCGTTTATTTTGTATTTCAGGTACGGAATTGGGCTGTAAATTTGTATCGCTTGATAGTTTGGTAAAAGAAAGCGATTTTGTGATAGTTGCTTGCCCTTTAACCCAAGAAACTAAATTTATGTTCAATGATGAAATTTTCAATAAAATGAAAGAAACTTCTATTTTTGTGAATATAAGTCGTGGCGAAGTCGTTGATCAAGAAGCTTTGATTAAAGCTTTGAAAGAGAAGAAAATTTTTGCTGCTGGTTTGGATGTTATGACGCCGGAACCTTTACCACCAGACCATGAACTTCTAAGACTTCCAAATTGTGGTGCGTGCATTCTAAATCGTAAATTATTTTTTTTTTTTTATTATTTTTATTTTAGTTTTGATGCCTCATTTAGGCAGTGCTACTCTTTACACTCGCAGATCAATGGCGGAAATAACTGCTCACAATATTCTTCGTGGTTTAAGTGGTGAAGAAATGTTTAGTCCAGTTTGTTAATTTATTCACCATAAAAATTTATATTACATTTATTATTACAACAGATATTATATTGTCAGTCGATCAAGAAGTGTATTTTCTTATTAACACAAACCACTTTTAAATTCTAAGAAGGTGTGTTCAGTTACTGATACAATAACATTTTTTTGTTCGCGTCTCCAATGTTTGAAGAAGTAGAAACTTACAACAACAACAGTTGCTATTACAGCTAAAACTACAGCACAAAGGGCCACAGAGTTCAGATATGATATAGGAAATGTTCCATTGATGGAACAATTGGATTCTTGTTCATCATTACCAGATGGACAATGACGGAGGCCATCGCACCATAGGTCCGAACTTATACAGGCACCTAGTTCGGGACAACTGAAAAAAGTTTTTTTTAAAATACAGAAGATTTCACTAATTTAGAAGATTACCTATGCGGGCATTCCGGTGGGTTCATCATTAGCATAGTGCTTGGCAGCGTAAGCGCCGGATTTTTGGAAACTTCCATCCAGCTAACAGCAAAATTCCCACTTTCCCTTTGTAAAAACTCAATAATGAAGCTTCTCGAATTTTTATTTTGTATTTTCCGATATGTGAACAAGTTCCATCCTTCGGAAAACATCTCAACGACATCATCAATACTCTCGTAATACGGACATATAATCCTCACATCTTCTGTCCTTCCAGCTGGATACACTAAAATCCTGTTTTTACTCGGACAAAGTCTCGAATCTCTTTTATTGACGCCTTTAATTTTCAAATAAATAAAATTACTTAAAGAATCTTCAGGTTCTATTAACCATGGTTGATGTAAACAAAATGGATTCGTTTGATTCTTTTGATAATTATGTTCTTTTAAAGTTTGTACTGAAATTTCACCACTTGATCCTTTAAGTCGACGACTTTTCCATGGATTCAAGCAATTTCCTTCAGGCGGTGTTGGCAAGAATTCGTAGTTTGCTTCAAAGAAGTAATTCTTATAATCCTCAGTGATTTTCATCTTTGTTACAGAAAACTTTACAACAACTTTGCGTGCGGTTTTTGTAATTAATGTTAAAGGATCGGAAAAGTTACTACAAAGACAGTCTCGGAGGATTTCAACACCGCTCCATGGATATTCATAAATTTTCAAATTAGCAACACCGTTCAATGATTTTACTTCACACATCCATCGACCTATCTCAGGATTATACATCGAAGAACATTCTTTATCCCCAAATCCTGCTTTAAGAAATGTTATCTTCAACCGTTGCTGTTCCTTCGATTCGAAATGATACGAACAAGTCAAATCCTCTTGCCCGCCTCTCCCATACAAAAACGTAATTTTCGACGAATAGAAACGTCCAGATGAATCTTTAAATAATCTATCGCAAGGATTGCGCGATATTTGTACGCCCTCTTGCGTCAAATCCACAAATTCATATCTTAAAACGAAACTAACGGGATATAACACGCTACCGTAGCGAATCGAATGAGCAATAGTTAAGTCGGAACCTGACGAAACATAACTTTCAGACAGACCGCAAGGTCGCGTTAAACGTGATGAGTTTTTGAGCAAAGAGTGGTCACAAAGTTTAGGTTTGTCGTCTTTGCAAAACTGACCAATTAATGGAACAGTGTTGGGGGATTTGACATCGCCGTCCCAAATTTGCAATTGGACGTCACATTCGCCTGTATTAAAGTCAGTCAAACGTTCGTTGGTTACATGGTATTTGATGAAACTTATCCAAATGATTTCTTTAGAATGGCCGCGAAAATGGTAATGACATGTTGTGTTTGGCGGAAGCGAGTGAAGAGGACTTTCAAGCAGGCCAGAAGTATTGTCGAAGGTAGTGACGAGGAACTCGCATTTTTTACCGTGCTCGATGTAGGTTGGGGATTCTTTGTTCACGAAAAAGACCTGCAAAATTAAATGTTCGCTTTCAGATTTACTCTACAAAAATATTTATTACAGCGTTTTGTACTAACTGATTCTAGCGCCATCTGTTGTCCAGTGGCACAAATCAAAGTTGTTCCTTTTTTTTTACACAATTTACTGCCTTTTGGAAACGAGAAAAGAATTAAAATTTAAATTAACGGAAGTCGTCTGATATATTGGAAACATAATTAAGAAAGCCATTTTGATGAATATCTCTATCAAAAAAAAAAAATTCTTTTTTAATTTTAGTGACATTTGTTGTCGACTTTAAGCACAGGTAGTTCGATTAAAAAGAAAGATTTTCATTCTGTTTTATTTTTTTTTTGCTTTCAGCAATAAATAAAAAAATTCAGTTTTTATTTAAATTTGTATCTTTCTAAAATTGAAAAACTGTCAAACAAAAAGTTTTTCAGGCTGCCAAGTTTCTTACATTCACTGTTTTTAATTAAAATTTGCCTATTTTTAAAATGCAAACAAAACATAAAGTCTTCAATAATGTTTCAAGAGTCTTTGGATTTTGATTCAAGCGAATTTTAGTTGAAATAGAGAAGAACGAGAAGCGACACGAATTTGACAGCGTTTTAGACAATTTATATGTGAGAAAAAAATAAACTGCCCACTAAAAATTTGAAATTTAGGGAATTTATCGTTTTTAGGTTGAACAAACAATTGAATTTGCTCGCTTGATGTTTTTCGACGTCTTTGTCTGACAGCTGTCACCTACATTCGTGCTATTTGCGTTATCAACTTCTCAAAATTTCTCAATTTCTCTAAAATGACAAGAATCAAAGGGAACACCAACTTAGAGAAATGAAGTACCAACTTAGCAAACATTCATCCCAATTTTTAGTGGGCAGTTTATTTTTTCCCATATATATTATAACTTAAATTTCTAGCGATATTTCTTGCAAGAACAATTCCAGTTTTTTGATATTTATTACAAAATAATTGTCTGAAATACACAATATCTTAGCCAATTCAAATCTACAGAATACTCGCAAGTGAACACGTTAATTTGACGGTTGATGTAACAACGTCCAATATTCCACCTTTTTAATTTCAGAGGATTTAATGTTGATATGGATTATTTATAAAACTTGTGTACTAACATATTTAATATTTTTACGTTTGAAACAATGTACTTATAATTATTTCAAATCAAGCGCATGCGAAAAGTCCGTTGAGGTAGGAAAACCGTTAAAAATCGCATCCGCAAATTGCCCGATCTGTCGCATCTCGTTATTGCCTAGTTGAAACTTTCATTCTGCAGTCGACTTTAGCCTTCAACTTTGCTATAAGAAGATTTAAAGTTAAAGTTGAAATCTTCTAAAGAGAATTCAGTTTTCATGTCTAAAAATTTTTATGTTTTCAATGACGTGGTATTTTGTGTTATAAATTGTGTTTCCGAAAGTGGTAAATAAGCTAAAAGTTCATCAGAGATTGCAGTTGACTGTTTTACGTCAGAAACTTTAAAAAAAATGTTGCTCACGTTCTCTGATGAACAAAAAGTGAAATCTAAAACATCCCTGAATGTATTGATGTTTCTAACTCTATTATTTCTGACCTTAAAATCCAGTTGTCCCGAGCAGACCCACAGCGGTCTTTTCCAACACTCTCGGGATTAGTTTATACGTTGAACAACTGAAGTTTAGTTCGAAACTGTTACTTCAATTTCAACAAGAAATAAACGAACTGAACAAGAAAATTTTATTTTCAGTAACTAAGAGCAGTTTGTTTTTGTCTCAATTTGAGTGTTATAAATTTAATCTCTCTTTCCACTCTCATTCTCCTCTTCAAACAACACTTTCTGTCAATCCAGTCACGCACCATCATCATAATCTCGGTAAAATCGCGTCGCCACGTGTCATTAACGTTCGTCGATTGTTTATTTCAGCTTACCTCAATTTCCAGCTCAAATCCAGGCAAATAGGACAGTGGTAACGGATGGAATGGATTGCCAAAAGGCGAAGTGTGAAATTTTACCAATAATTCCGGACCACTACTGATTATTTCCGGGACTGTTTCACCACTACATAAATGCGCTAAAGTGGTAGCTGTCGGTCCCCATCCATCTAAGATTTCGATGTAATCTTGCATCATATTACATTGATCCCATATTCTGTATTTGTTTTACATAATATGAAATTTTAACAATAGAATCAACATACCTTAAAACTCTATCGCTGTTGTCAAATTTCGGTAGATGTTCTTTGTAGTGGAAATTGGCTTGACGTACGGCAATAAGGGCATGTTTACCAATGGGAACATTTCGTTCCCTTACGCGATAATGACAGCTGACATTTCTTGGGTAAATCCCAGGATAATTGGGAGATTGGATACGACAAGGACGACGGGAACATCCTTCTAATAAACGATCGCAGTACGTTCCTGTACTCAATTTACCGCGGTAGGAACGTTGTGTTGCGTTGCCGTAACGTATACGAGCATCACTTAACTTGAGAAATTTATAAGATAATTTAAATTCGAACGAATATCCCGAACTCTGCTGCAAAATAATATCAAATTAAAAATCGCATATTGCAGTTTTCTGCAATCATCAATCTAACGACATCTGTAGTCTGAAAGTAAAAACATTATTCAATTTTTATCAAAACAATGTTGCTGGCTTAGTAACCATAAATTTTACATATTCCGCTACCTATCTGCTACAAACAGATGTTCCCTCAACTTAATTTCCTCCCGTCAGTTATCGCCCGCTTATAAACGTCTCTATTAATTCTCTCAATTTAATCACGATGAAACAGATGTCGACAAAATCGATTGATTGCATTGGAATTTCGTGCCGAAACTATAATGCTTTTAATTACTTTTAATCAAAAGCAAAAGACTTGATAAGAATCAAACTGTTGCTTTTTTACCTGTTGAGGAAATCGATCCAATTTTAATGTGAGATTAACACTTGACGTTTCACTGTAGTATACAGTGTAGCCCCATGCACTTCCACACCATTTTCCTCCTGAACTTGGACGATTTCCTTCTTTGATTGATATAAAACCATCTGGACATCCTTCTGTTGTAAAAGATTCGAAAGTTCCAACAGCGAATGATTCGAAAGTTAACTGGGAAAAAGAGTTGAAAATTCATTATTATTTAATTTTTTTTTGTGTTATGTTACGTTTTCATAAGATCTAATTTTGCAGATTGCTGCACTATCTCACTCTAACGCCATCTGTTGCCCGGTAGTTAACCTAATAGAGTATTTTCTCGCCCAAAAAAGACAAATGTCTTTTTGAACGTCTATTAAATTGTCTTCAACTCCACGTTTCTCATTTAGCTTTTACGACGTCTCTTTCCAAACTTATTGCTTCGGGACTTTGTGGCCATCAGTAAAAATTCCATTAGGATTGTAACTAATGTCAATTTATGTAAGTACAGAACCCTTTTCCACAAAGACCCGAAACAGATATAAATGAATCCAATTAGTGTAATTTACGATCATGAGTCCCCAAGCTTATCTATTTTGTACATGAAATAATTAACTCCATCCGACCAATGTGGCCAATTTTAGTTAAAAATTTATCATAGGTGGTGCTATAAAATACAACAAATGGATCATTTTATCTCAATTACCTGCACGAGTTCACCTAATATTCCTCCACCAGCTGTGAAATTGAGATAACACAAAAACGGCATTTGATTTTCGGTTGGTTTTTTCACTTCGAGTTCGTAGGTACGGCCGATTTCACCATAGTAGGTTGTATTACAAGCTGTAGAATAAAAGAGGTGATTAGGAGTGAACAAATGAGTGATTGATGAATAGCGTGACGGTTTTAGGTGGACAAAATGTATGGGAAAAGTGATTATTGATCACGTTTTGGGGATAATTAGTAGTTTTTAGATTTTTTATTGACACTGGAAATGGAATAAGAGTTTAGTATATAGTGGGTCCCAGGCTACATAAATACAATGCTAAAATAAAAATCGTGTAAAGTTATTAAAAAAAAATACACCAATTTATCTATAAATGTGAAAATGGTGGATGCGCCGGGCAATTCTTCTTGATTTTTTTTTTTTTTAATTACTTTGAAAGATTTTATTATGGACTTTTTTTTTAATCAAACTGTTTGAAGAATAATCAAGTTAAGGCCCATATTTTTTGTGTGAAAGAACCCTCCAAATTACTTGTATTTTTTTAATTGGAAACTGAGTCGTGTTTGTAAAACACCCTGTAATGAATACGCATTATCTTTACTTTTATTTTCTCAAAAGTTTTGTTTATTTTCTGCAGGTTTTAAATATTTACAGGTGATTCATTAACACTGATGAATACTCGAACCCATAAATTATGATTGGATCTCAATTCTTTATACCAATCCCAGGTTTATCTACTTTATAAAATCAGATCAAATCAATCATAAATCAAGATTACATGAATTTTACACTTTTCTGTAGCGACAGATTTTCCTCATCTAGTTTTTTATTATTTAGGAAATCATTATTTGTTCATTCCCATGATGTATATGCATATTAAGACTTACTATAATTATTTTCTTCTCAATTATTCCTATTCCGTCGCTAATAATTTATTTCATTCATCCATTTGTTTGGTTTGTCGTCGATAATAAAATTCGTTTAAATAACATTGAAATTCTAACAATGGAAAAATTGAAGAGAAAAATATGAATATTTGATTTTCTACGACAGATGGTAAGTTTACAGATATTGTTCAGTCAGCTTGACAAAAATCTCTTTTTTTGTATTGTCATTGATTTCCATTTCCATTTCTATCGTTCCGAATAAATATTAAGCTTGTTAGACGTTTCGAAACAAACTGTATTGAAAAATAGAATTAAATGAAAAACGGTAAAAATAATAATACAAAATTGAATAAGTTCAAATCGATATGATTATGAGAACGAAAATTTTCTTTAACATTTGGCTGATGTCTTTAATTATTAATGGATTCGATTTTTGGAAGGAGGAATTGGAAGGGTATTATTGTTTTTGTTTGGAATGAATTATGAATGGAATTTTAGAAAGTTGAGGTGATTTTTACAGGACAAAAAATTCGAGATTCATTGAATTATATAAAGTTTCAAAAGATTTTCAAGACATGCTCGTAATTGATAGTTTTCCTCAGCATCGAAAATTAGTTTCGGATTTACAGCACATTTGAGAATAATTTTTCCTACAGTTTTATCAGAATCAGCTTGTCAAAAAATTTCAAAGGCTTATTTGAATTTTTTCATAGATGTATTGTTGGTTGCGGACTGAAATCATACAAGTATTACTTATAAGATTTTGAACATTTTACACATAAATTCTTTTTTTATAAAAATTATAAAAGGGTTTTTGATCCAATTTACATTTTTTAAACCTGTATGAAAAAATTTATTGCTTTTTATTTATAAATGATTTTCACTTTACACTTATGGTTCAAATAGAGGAATTATTGATTCTATCCTAAATAAACTATGAACCAATTTAACTGAATCGATTTACTAAACGAAAATTCAAAGACAAATCTTAACTTGGAAACTGTTCAGAGTGAACAAAACTGAAAGAGTTTTTTATCTTCAAAATCGTTGAGTCTGATAATTTTGGATGTGCTAGCTGTAAATTTTTCTCGATGAATTGCCAGTTTTCGTTGTAGAACAATCTCAAAATTAAAATTGTATTTATTTTATCATAAAAAAAATAATAATTTAATTCACATTTCATTATATTTATTTTCTATCTAAATTTTGCCTCGAACTTTTCAAAAGATTTTCAGAATTTTGAAATTTGATTCTAATTTAATAATTTTATAGATTATTTCTTAAAATATAAAAAAAAAAACTCACGCGTGCAGTCGGTTAATTCATCACTTCCATCTCGACAATCCACCACTCCATTGCACTTTTTATTTTTACCAATACACTGTCCATCATCACATTCAAATTCTGTACGTTTGCACAGTTGGCCAACGGCAGCGGTGGCGGTAATTACCACCACCGTCGTCACGACGCCGTTCCAAAACCTAAAAATTTTTAATTTAAATTTTGTTATTTTGTAATTTAAATAATACTCACATTAATCAAAATGTCTAAGATAACATCTTCAAATAATCGCCGACGAGACACGACATGTTTGAAGCGCCGATGGTAAAACAATAAAATGCGGCAATAAACCGATTAAGTCTGTAAACATTGAGGTGCCGGGCAGAGCTTTTGCCATTGGTGGCGCGCATCGCTACGCGCAATTCGGAAAGCTCGATCGAAGCGAGAGACGAGCTTTTATCAAACTTTCAATGCCCAAGGGGATGGTAAACGGTCGGCGCGATTACCAACGAGGCTGGACAAGATGGGTTTTGATCAAGCGACGATAGCTATATCTCATGGGACAGAAAAATTAAAAGCAAAAAATGAAAGAAGACTTTCTTGAAAAACACAAATCAAATTATTTTTATAGCGCCATCTTTAGCATAACCTCTTATTAATTCAAATCAAAATACATAATTTTATAAATATTAATATTTACAGGTTTCTTCATACATTGATTCTACCGCCATCTATTATTCTCTACATAATTTACGTAAAACAAGTCCGATGTTTTTATCATCAAATTATCTTTTTTGTTTCCTTTGAATTCTCTCTTTTTTCTCGATTCATTGACGCTGACACTTTCCCAAAATCCATAAGGTCAGTTGTCGTTAAAACTAAAGAAAACTAAGATGGATTGGGAAAAAACCTGAAATGGAGGTTTTGCCAGACAGATCTTCTGTTTTTTATTGGATCTATTCCTGGCAAAGTTGGACTGGACTTGAGTTGAATTATTTATTAGTCGTCCGTCGTCGACACTCATGTTTTTAGGAAATACAGAGTGCTGTTAAAATTCAAATGTTTTATTAATTAATATGATAATTAACTATTTTGTCTTTGCATTGCTAAAACTTATGAGTGAGTTATTTATAACTTCTATAAACAATTCCATTTATTATGTATTTTATTGGAAGTCGATTTTTGTTCAAATTTTAGTTTAATTTAATTTTGACATGTTTGGGAGAATACTTATCTGGCGAATTCACCATTTTTGGGTTGAGCTTAACAACAGAAATTTTCTTAATTAATTCAAAATGTGTCAGCCATTTGCTTCTTAGCAAATCTACTCAATTATCTGAACTAAAAAGCTCTCGAACTTGTGTCGCTTTTTATCTACAATTTTCTTGGTAAACCAAAGAACAATTTAACTTATGAATTTCGCGTCACTTGGGTATAGTTCTTTCGGTAATGTTCCACTTTCTTAAACTACTAAATGCGATTAATTTTTCAAGTAGAACACTTCAATCAGTTTAATGTGTTGAAACAGATTCGAATCTTAAAATTATAATTTTTGCAATCTAAAGACTTGCTGAACTTTGGACTGCATCCTCATATGGACTCTAACATCAAAAACATTTGCTATGGTCAGTGGCGTTTTTATAAGAATAAATGAGAAAGCCAAACCAATTACATATAGAAACAATATATTATTTTCTTTAGTTTTTAGCTCCTTACCTTACATAATACAGGGTATGGCACAGTTTTTATTAGATTTATACAGTTCACCATTAAAGTTGGTTCAATTTTTTTAACTTTACTCGAAGATTGATATGAAGACCAGCTTTTGCTTTAAATTGTACAGAAACTAACGCCAACAGTTGTGGTTTAGCATTGTTCCTTTGCTGTCAAATTTAATATTTATAATACTTGGTTTACTTTTGGACTATCTATTGCAACACCTAATTTCAATTTTTTCAAAATTTCAAATTCAGTCACAAAAAAATTTAACATGAGCGGTGCAAAGTTATAATAACTTTAACAATTTTTCAAAAATATTTAGTTGCAAGACAAATTCTAACATCAAGCAATGTAAGATTATAGGGAAACTGTCAAAACTGGCCCTGACTTGAGTAGGTCTTAATTTTCACACCTTTTCTGGATATTTACGAATCACAATCAGACGTGGTTTCAAAACTAAGATGTAATTGGATCAAAGCTTTTTTTCAACAGTGTTTTCATAATTTTTCATCAAATTAATACTGAAAAATATCATACATTCCAAAAAACAGAAAAATTGGAACGTTAGATATTTCGAAAATAAACTGTTGAATAAAAAGACGTTTTTGCCAAAAATGCCTTAAAGGTCAACTTGAATTCAGATTTTGCAGACTTGTATAACATTAAAGGACAAATAACTGTTTTAAATAAAATTTTTTGTAATTCTATGTAGAAATACCATTTTCGACTTTTTCTTGCAAGAATTGTTAAATTTAACAACAAAAGAATATCGCTTAGTCGCATTTCTCACTGTAATTTTTTTGTCTAATTTGAAGCAAAATTTGTCCGCCCTAACTAAAATTAAATAAAAGTTTTGCATGGAACCAACTTTAATGGTGACACTATATTAGGATGCAATCGAGTAAGAAAAGTGACATGTGGCATACTTTGGTTCCTGATAGAATTACAAATAGCAGTAACTCAATTTTTTTCAATGCAACACCCTATATGTTATTGATATTTTTCAAGAGCTTTTTGTTCATACAGGATTTGTGAGGTCTATTTGTGAAACTATTAGTTAATCAAGACGATAGCATGCATAGAAAAAAAAGTTGTGGAGCTAGCACGCACCCCGGGGACGCTCTTTATATTGAAATTTATTATTTTACTCGTTTGCATCCTCATATAATTCTACTGAAACCTCTTTGTGCCAAACCTTGTATTTTCAATAAAAATTTTTTATTAGTCTTTGTTGTCCTTAAAAACTGCCAGTGCTGAATAAAATTTGAAAAATATTGTTTCAAACCAAAATTTGATTAAAAACGCAATGGTATCAATTTTTGATAACTCTAAGCTAACATATCCACTATTATGTATTATTGAGCTTTTAACTCAAACTTTAGTCATTATATGCTTCATTCAACTTTACTGAACTCTATAGAACAAGAGCTAAAATTGAAAATTGAATATTTATGTTTAAAATGGTATTAATTCAATTCAAAATTTTTTCAACAGAATACAGACTGAAATTTTGTTTAGTTTAGAAATTTCTTTGTTTAAAGTCAAATTTAAATCAATGAATTCAGTTCAAATGCAATAAGAAATTACAACTTGTAAAAGAAAATGATCAAAAAATTATGACTGATATTAAATATTATTATTGCAAAAAATTGATTTTTGAAGATTAATTTTTTTAGACAAAATTTTTGTTCAAGCTTTTCAGTCACATGGAAACTACTATACATTTTTTAAAAGCAATAATAGTTTGCAGATGCTTTCTGAAAAATTATATTAAAAAAAACATTAACGGAGTTTTCGTCAAAACAAATACACTTTATATGTGTCAAACCAGTTAAAAATTTCGAAATATTTGAACATAATTTTTCAGATAATTCACGTGTTAGGAGATTCACATTCTGGAAATACTCTGTTTTCGGAATAACTAATTAATTAAGAATCCGGCGCATCATTACATCATAACCATTTTAGATAAAAGCCAATTATTTATATAGGTGTATTTTTTGCTTTTAAATCTTTTAATCCATCCTCTTTAATAAACAATACTATAAATATCGATTTATGATTAAAACAAAAACCTTCCAGCCTTAATTAAATTTCCTCCAATCACTGTATGAAATTTAACACCATTAACGCTATAACTCCTCCTTTTCTACTCCCTAAATTGCATTAAATAACAACCAGAATTTAATAATGCGCTTCCACCAAACTTCCTAAAATAAAACCCAAACAAATAAATTTCATAAATATTTATTATAAAAAAATAACACGATCATTGTTTTTAAACTTATCCTTTCATTCATATTTACAATAGAACATTAAATTATGTACATAAAGTTGATTCAAAATAATTCGACACTTCATCACTTTTAGAAAAAAAAAAAAAAAATCTAAAATTTAATCCTATTTAACAAACGCTTCAGATGGGATAATTCCTTTTTGTTGAGCTTCTGCAAACGCTGCTACTGCTCGATTGTAATCCCATTGTGTTTCTTCTAAACATTTTCTCGACCATTCCAGATTCATCCCAGATTGGTCTGCCATTGCACCAATCATTTGTTGTTTCGTTGCATCGTCGATAGCTGGAGTTGGCGTTGGGGCAGGTGTCAGTGGTACAGTAGGTGTTGGGGTTGCTACCACTGTCTTAAATATAGTCTAAAATTTTAATATTTTTTTTTCTGTTAGAATAATATTTATTTATTTTACTTTAGCTTGGTCGTCCGTAGCATTTGTAACATGTAACGTCTCATTAGCTATACAAAACCCCGACCCAGCAGGTACTATAACGAGTGTTCGGAAAAACGCCCGAGTCGGAGGCACTTTGTGTCCACTTTTCAATTCTTTAAACAATCCAGTAACAGTTAAAACAATCATTTGAGGCTGTAATATAATGAAAATCATGATCTCAAATGTAAAAATCCCTAAATACTTACAGTAAAGACTACTAAATCCACTGTGAAACTATGAATATCATGTTTAGTCAAAGGCATTTCTTGCAGAAATGAAACAACAGCGACTTGTCCTTGTTTTAACAATTTCTGTCTTCTTTCAGTATCTTGTACTCTCATTAAATTTCTATTATCAGTTGTATACCAATGTAACCAACTTCCAGATTTGTCCTTATTTCCATAAGGATATGCCATTGTCATAGATAACAGAGCGCTTTCATGATATGCTTGTAATAAAGGTTGACGATTTTCACTATCAAATATTAGAAAATACTGTTCGAGGAATTGACGAACAATTGCTTCACCTTCTTGACTACATAAAAATGTTTGTTGAGAGACTGGTAAATGTACTTCTTCGGATATATCAAAACTTATAGGTGGAGGAAGATCGATACCATCCTAAAACAACAATTCAAAAACTAAAACAAAACAAATTTTTGTAATGCGTACCAATTTTGTCACTTTTGGAAAACGCTTGCGGACTTCACTGCGGAAAGAAGAAGATTGACCCGAAGGTGTTAACAATGATGTTGAAGATTGTGCTCACGATTTATGTTTAAGACAGATGAAAAATAAAAGTTTAGTTAAATATGTAAACAAGTTGAGAGAAATACCAATACCAACAGGTTTAACAGAAACCTGGTGGCAGAGATGCATTGAAAAAAAATCAGAAATGAAGTGGTTAAATAGCGAAGAATTTTCATAGAAAAAAATCCACAAATTTATTGTATTATAAATTCCTTCAAAAACTGTTACTTTTCGTTTTTTTTTTAAGCAAAATCAACATCATTACAAGTGCTGTTTTTATTTAGTGATGCAAGGAAGTTGGATTTTTGGTATCATAATTGAGAGTTTATTTTTTATCCTGATATTAATTGAAAATTTTATTATTTTTATATTAATTTGAATGAGCTAACATTTCTGCAGTTTTTTTGTACCAAAAATTAAATTCAATAAGAAATAATCAACGCTTTGCATTTTTTTTATTTTTCTAATTAATGAAGCATTTATTAAACATTGATCGAAGATTGAAGAAGTTGTCACATTCAGTTATTAGAAATTACTCCTTCAATTCATTCCTCAATACGACGACTTTTCCCAATCGTCATAAAATCAGGAACATCTCAAGACATTATCTCAGTGCTCTTAGCACATTTTAGTTGAAAAATTACTATCAATTGAATAATTTTCCACTGTCATTGAATAATTAAGAAACCTCGTTAAAGTGCAACAAGGTACTAATTTGTTATACCTTGCTCTTTTCTAGAGATTGCACTATTAATTAGAGGGATTTCAGTAAGTTAAGTTTTGTTCAAACTTTTATTCTATTATTTTCAACATCAATCCTCTCAACGAAGATTCTTTCATGTGTATTCAATTAGTCTATAATGTTCATATTTGAGGTGAAAATTTCAGCTTCATTAATTAGTTCTGTTTCAATTATTCAATTCGTATTTGACAGTGAATAATGTACGAAAAATTCATTTTAAAGATTTTTTATGTCAATTTTTTTTTCAATCAAATCTAAAAAATGTACAAAAAATCTGCAGACATTTAGTATAAAATTATGAGTTCGGATTGTTTTCTATACTTTTTTTTTCATTCACTATTTCTTTGGCTATTTTATTTAATTTTTTAAATCGGAAAGCTTCCAGTTTCTGAATGAATTATCAAAATCCCAATTAGTTCGTTAACAAAAAATGAAAATTCGACTCTATGTAACTACTTTCTTAGCGCATGTTTGGTTTATGAAATTTCGAAACCACTAAACTCATTTACAAGTGAACATAGCTGTAGCAAATTCTCCTTTAATAATAAATTCAAAATTAGCTAAACAAGTTGCTACAGCTTTGTTTAATTTAATCTCATCTGTCCATTTTTTCTCCTAAAAATAGAAAATTAGATGTCTTTACCCGATATAGGTTTCTTGATCCTTGTATTTGGAGCACAGTGGATTCCCATTTAAAACTATATCAACTATAGGTAACCCAATAAAAGGATCCAACATTGACATATCTCCAAACTGCAAAAATTGCTTTAAAAGTTCTCCAAAAAATGAATAATCCAAACTTACTTTATTATTTCCCATGTGCAGTATTTTTAGGTTTGGTAATTTTTCATTAGTTTTTTTCAAATACGATAAATTAGATATTTTATTATCAAATAAATTGATTGCTTCAATTTCAGGAATATTTTCAGCGATTATTTCAATAACAGTTAAAAACACAATTGGTTTGAACAAAGCACAAAAAACATCTTGTAAATCAGGATCAGCATGGAACTTGGTTAAATCTAAAGCTTTATTAGCAGCGTTGTATCTTTTAGCCATAGTTAATTTTATTTTTTCTTTCAATTCACTATTGATATCAACATTTGGATATCCACTATTCACTTTAATTATTAATTTAAACCCATCAGGCATTTGGATTTGTCTATCGAGATCGTGCAATTTCTCAGCTACTTTGAATTCATCTACGTAAAAAGTAACAGTATTCCCATTTACTTTCCATGTGATAGGCCACAAAGGCAATGGCTGGATTTTATCTAACAGTGTTTTTAATACAAATGATTTTTCATATTTGTTGCCAAAAGGTAACTAAAATGTAAACTATCAGTAACACTTCATTTTAGAGATAATGAAACTTACTGTTACACGAAACCAACTCATAGGTCCTTCCAATAACCGTCTTTTGTGGTTAGGAGCTGGAGACCCTGACCTATGCCCTTTTTTACCACGATTGAACTTCTTGAAACTTCTGCCACCCCCAGAGCTTCCCATATCAATGTCTTCATCTTGTAGAAAAGCTCTTGACGCCGCTGCCCAATCTCTATTGTCTTTCTTGTGTTTATTTGATTTAAAACTAACTTTTCGGGTGTCACCGCCGCCACGAAAATCATGCTCTATACAATCACAAGTCTTAGATATTTGTAAACAATGTGAAAGTTTACTTACCGCTATATTGACTTCTCCATGATGGTTTATTAAATTTACCACTTTTGGACATTTTTTTACACCAAAATTATGCAAATTGACGACGTTTCACAATTTTTTTCAATACAAATAAACGTAATTCCACAATACCGTCAATACGCCATAATGAACAGTCATACCAACATAAAAATAAAACATGACACTAAAACGGTTGTTCTGGATACTGAATTCTGATTGGCTAAAAGTTCAACCGTCTACCACTGATTTTTGTATTTTAACAGTTTTTAAATGTCTGTCGGAATGTCTTCCAAATAAGTGTTTGTGCAATTTAAGTTTTTAGATAAAGTGATTAAAATGTTTTTTCAAGTAAAAGCGAGTTGATTTATGTTTTGAAGCTTAACTTTTTGCTTGTAGTTTTCACCTCCAGTTAAGTCAAAAAAAGTAGTGAAAAAAGAAAAAGATGTAGTTGAAGAAATTGAGTTAGTTTTGGCCCCATTCACACCCAATCCTAAAATATCATTAGAAGGATCAAAACTAGGACAAGCAGTTAGTGAAAAAGTGATAATTAAAAATCCAAATTGTAAAAGTGTTGAGGTAAAAAAGTCTTAATGATCCAATCTGTTATATTTTTGTTCAGGTTTTAGCTTTATTGACTATCGACGAAGAGATAAACCTTGAGTTAAACTGGAACCAAAAATGCTTAAATCAATACGAACAAGACATTTTAGAAATAACTTGGATTCCGAGAAAATTCGGATCTTGGCGATATGTTCTCCAAATCTCTGCTGGAAAAATTTCAAAGGAAATACCAATAGTACTCAAAGCATCATCACAGAAAGTAAGACTAAAGTACTTGGAAAAATTCAGTTTTTTACTTTTGTTTTAGAAGCAGAAGGCTCCACTTTCAAAAGCTAAAAACTATCCTAGCTATGTTGCAAAGAAACTAAAATCACCAATTCGTCAGCGGAAATCCCCTTTAAAAGAAGCATCAGCTTTAAGCATTCCTAAAATAATAATATCTCCAGCTAGAGCTGTCTCCGGTAAAGAAAACAACATTCCTGTTAACTTAACTTTCGTTCCTGAAAATCGCAGAGACACTTATATAGTTACACAAGAGCCTGTTTTTGACGACAGTTTGGAAAATGTCCAAGCATCACCAAGTATCTCTTTTGAGAAACTTCTAAATTCTAATTCTTTTGCTCTAACACCTGTCAATGAATTTAATCCTGGACAATGCTCTACTGAAGAAAAATCCATATCAAAGATATCCTATACGCTGGAATCAAAACATTGTCTTTTTCCTGAAAACAACAGAACGTTTGAGATTGAAGAAATTAAAAACGTCAGCTCTGAAACATACACAAAAAATCTTAGCTCTGAAACTTTCACTAAAGATTTAAGTTCAAATACGTATACTGTAGACACTTCTAATAATGAATTAACTTCTCCAAGTATTAGTAAAAAAGCTCGTTTAGACAGTTTAAGTGGCATTTCTATGAAAAACTTAATCGAAGCTGATTTATGGGCAAAACCATCAAATGATTTTTTATCTACAATCAAAGAAGAAACATTTTCACTAACTCAAACTCCAGTTAAACGAAAAGCTCCGATGATGACTGTAATATCACCTAAACGTCGAAACATTGAAATTAGTTGGACTAAAGATAAAGCTGCTTCGATTGTTGATCCAGAAACAGGCCGATGGTTAGAACGCCAAGAAGATAATTTCAAAAAGTGGCTCAATATACTTTTAGCTCCTCCTAGTGATTTGAATTCAAACGAACAACATCCGATTGATGTGGCTAAATTATGGCGGGATTGCCAAAAGCGTAAAAATATCGAGATACCAAGCGTAGCAGTGACTAGTTCTAAATATCAAAGTTTGCGGAAAGTAGCAAGAGTTATGTATAAATCAGCAGAAGTGCAAAATGTTCTTTTAAAAGTCTGGGATTGTATTGATAAAAATAAAATGTCGATTAGAGTCGACAGAGATGTGCATTTAGATTTAGCACTTCAAGCTGATATAATGTCGGTTTTGCTTAGTTATAATCCTTTATGGTTGCGTCTTGGTTTGGAAGCTGTCTTTGGAAAGATTATCAACGTTAAATCCAACTCCGACATTTTTGCTTTAACTACGTTTCTTTCTGAATATTTCATTCGAGATCCTATGCTTTTAAAAAAATATAAATCTATTCATACGCCGCAATATAGCGCTGCTATAAAAAAACACATTTTAAAGAAATTTTTTGCATTAATTTACTTTTTAGATTTTGCAAAAAGTCATAAATTGATAGCACACGACCCGTGTCTGTTTTGTAAAAACGCACCGATCAAAGAAAGTCGAGAGGCACTTTTAAAGTTTTCTAGAGATACTCTTTCATCGATGGGCGATGTCACAAAATATTTGAAACATTACAGTTATGTAGTACATCACAAACAGACTTATTTAGATGAATTCGATTACACAGTCACTCATTTGGGAGCTGATTTGAGAGACGGCGTCCGCTTAACTCGTGTTGCCGAAATAATACTTTTGAGAAAAGATTTAAGTAAAAATCTTCTAGTTCCTGCTGGGTCTCGCCTCCAAAAAGTCCACAACATGAACGTCGTTTTTGATGCTTTGAAAAAAGACGGTTTTGTGATGTTGTATGATATCGGACCGAAGGATCTAGTTGATGGACATAAAGAAAAAACATTATTTTTCCTATGGCAATTGATTTATAAATTCCAAACGCCACTAATGGAAAAAAGTGTTACTGTTATAGCGAAATGGTGGAGGAGTAAACCGATTGTACAGAAACGAGAAGAGTTGAATAAAATACGAAAAGAGAAGACAGATGCAGCTGTAAAGATACAAAGATGGTACCGGAAAAAACTTGCACCGAAACGTAAAACGTTTGAAGATTTCATTAAAAGAGTCGTTGTAGTGCAAAGTTATGTTAGAGGATTTTTACAAAGACGAAGATTTATGAAATTGAAAAGAGTTGTGCGTTGGGTTGAAGATAAATACATAGCGAAAAAAAATAGAGAGGAGTTTCAAAAATTAAAATATTCAGTTTTGATAATACAACAAAGATTCAGAGCGAATAAATTGAAGAAAGTGGAAATGGATTATTATCAAAAACTTAAACACGCAACAATTTTTGTGCAAAGGCGATTCAAACAGAAGTTAGAAAGACAGAAGTTCATTAAATTACGAAATTCTGTGATTTTCATTCAACAAAAATGGAGAGCTACGCTAGCTATGAGAAAACAAAGAGATCAATTTGAAGTATTGAAAGCTACAACAATTATGATTCAACGAAGATTTTTAGCTAATTTGCAGATGAGAAAAAACTATTATTATTACTGTACGTTAAAATCAAGTGTTATTACTGTTCAGAGGATATACAGAGCTATGAGAGCTATGAGAATTGAAAAAAATTGTTACCAACAGTTGAGAAAAGCTACGATTACTCTTCAAAGTCAATTCCGTCGGAATTATCATAGACATAGATTTTTGGCATTAAAGAGAACGGTTATATTTGTGCAACGGAAATGGAGAGCTAAAGTAGCAATGAGGAAAGAGAGGACACGATTCGAAGTGATTAAAGAAGCGACGATTGCTATCCAAAGGAAATTTCGAGCTTGGTTGCAAATGAAAAAAGATTTGGATTATTATAGAAAAATGAAGAAAGTTGCGGTTGTGCTTCAGACTCAGTTCCGTTGTTATTACCAAAGGAAAAAATTTTTAAATTTAAAGAGAACAGTTGTTTTTGTGCAGCAGACATGGAGAGCTAAAACGGCTATGAGAAAAGCGCGAAAGAATTTTGAAACTTTGAAAGCAGCAACAGCTTGCATCCAAAATAAATTCCGAGTTCAGTTACAAATGAAAAAAGATTTGGATAATTATCAAAAGATGAAGAAATCTGCAATTGTGCTTCAAAGGAATTTCCGCTGCAGCTATCAAAGAAAGAAGTTTTTGGAATTGAAGAAAACAGTCATATTTGTACAGCTGAAATGGAGAGCAAAACTGGCAATGAGGAAAGACCGGAAGAATTTTGAAACTTTGAAAACAGCAACAGTTTGTATCCAAAATAAGTTCCGAGCCAACTTACAGATGAAAAAAGATTTGAATGATTATCAACAGATAAAGAAAGCTGCAATTGTGCTTCAGAGTCATTTCCGTTGCCGCTACCAAAGAAAGAAGTTTTTGGAATTGAAAAACTCAGTTATATTTGTCCAGCGGAAGTGGAGGGCAAAAATGGCAATGAAGAAAGAGCGAAAGAATTTTGAAGCTTTAAAAGCAGCCACAGTTTGTATCCAAAATAAGTTCCGAGCCAACTTACAAATGAAAAAAGATTTGAATAATTATCAACAGATAAAGAAAGCTGCAATTGTGCTTCAGAGTCATTTCCGTTGCCGCTACCAAAGAAAGAAGTTTTTGGAATTGAAAAACTCAGTTATATTTGTCCAGCGGAAGTGGAGGGCAAAAATGGCAATGAAGAAAGAGCGAAAGAATTTTGAAGCTTTAAAAGCAGCCACAGTTTGTATCCAAAATAAGTTCCGAGCCAACTTACAAATGAAAAAAGATTTGAATAATTATCAACAGATAAAGAAAGCTGCAATTGTGCTTCAGAGTCATTTCCGTTGCCGCTACCAAAGAAAGAAGTTTTTGGAATTGAAAAACTCAGTTATATTTGTCCAGCGGAAGTGGAGAGCAAAAATGGCAATGAAGAAAGAGCGAAAGAATTTTGAAGCTTTAAAAGCAGCCACAGTTTGTATCCAAAATAAATTCCGAGCCCAGTTACTGATGAAAAATGATTTGGATAATTATCAAAAGATAAGGAAAGCTGCAATCGTGCTTCAGAGTCATTTCCGTTGCAGTTACCAAAGGGAGAAGTTTTTGGAATTGAAAAGGGCAATCATTTTTGTGCAGCAGAAATGGAGAGCTAAAATAGTAATGAGGAAAGAGCGAAAGAACTTTGAGGTTTTGAAAGCAGCCTCAGTTTGTATCCAAAATAAATTCCGTGCTAACTTACAGATGAAAAAAGATTTGTCTTATTATCAAAACCTGAAGAAAGCGACTATTCTTATACAGAGAAAATGGAGAGCTCAAGTAGCTATGCGAAAAGCAATGATGAATTATCAGATTTTAAAAGAACGACAGAAACGAGGTTTTAATGCTATTACATCATTGCAAAAGTATGCTAAAGGATTTTTGATTCGTCGAAAATACGCGCAATTTTTAACTGCTGAAGCGATTGCTGATAGACGAAGGTTGCGGATTGAAAATAAAGCAGCAGCAAAAATTCAAGTATTTTTGTGTAATTTTATTTCTTTATTGGAATTAATTGTTCGGGTTTTAGGCCGCATGGAAAAGCTACAAGTTGCGGTCTGTACAATCTCATAAGTTGGTAACAATTCTTGAAAATTTGAAAAAAGCTAATCAGAATGCGGTTCCTGAAAAAACGTTAGGGTCACGGTTGAATTTAGTGCTTAAGCATTTGGCTCAGTCAAGAAGTATTGAACAAATTCTCATCGACTTACTTGATTTAGGTAAGTAACATTAGTATTCGTATTTGTATAGATGTTACTTTTTTTGTAGAGTTTATAACAAGAAGATGCAAAAAATCTCTAGTAAAGTTGGCACCAGTAATAGCCGAGCGTTTTTTCGATTCAATTGTTTTAACAAATAGATCGCCGCCTGAGATTAAAGTCTGCACAGCAACTGTATCAGTTCTGATAAATTTTTATAAGTTTGAGCCGACTAAACAATACGTATGGTTGCCAAAATATCTAGAAAAGTTATTAGATATTATGTTGTACTCTTGTGATAAAGAGTCGGAATTATTTCCAACCGTTTGTACATTAATGTGGCTGTTTGCACAAAATGAAGAGTATAGAAGTACTATTGTTAATAGTTGTAAATTTAAGGAAAAACTGACGCAGATTAGAGAAAGAGTGGAAAGGAAAGTGAAAATGATAAGTAAAATGAATGTCAAATATCAATCTTTTTTCACAAATCCCAAGAATTTGCCAATGCCGTCAATCTTACCGGATTGGGGTTTAGACTACAAACCGAAGATTTTTACAAACTCTGTTCAAGCATTGAAAAGTTTATGGGCGATTTTTAAGTTTTGAAATGTATTTTGTTTGTAAATAATTGAATAAATATTAAGTATTTTTATTTTTTTTTAAATTTATGAACGTTATCTAATTTTACTGAATTCAACTGTTCTCTTGTCATTATAGCCAATGTCAAAATTTCAAAGTTCCTATAATCATAACCTCACTTTGAACTCACAAAATTGAAACTTTGTAATAAAAAATGACCAGTGTTTGTAGCCGCGTCTCAAAATTTATTCCTTATTTACCAATTAGTCGCTCCTTTGCGACTGTATCTTATAAAAGTGCACTTTCGTTAGACAAATTGTATCCTAATAGTAATCTGAAATTAACAACCCCTCAGCCAGTAAGTTATATTCAATTCCAATTTTATTCTTATAAAATATTCTTTTTTTTGGCGTAATAAACATATTATTATTATTATTATTATTATTATTGTAGCCTCCAACCGAAAAAGCTAAATTTTCTGGTTATATTCCAATAGAAGAGTTGGATATAACTTACAGTCGGAGTACCGGGCCTGGGGGCCAAAATGTCAATAAAGTGAATACCAAAGTAGAAGTACGATTCAAACCAAGTACTGCGTCGTGGCTTAATGATGAAATCAAATCCAGGATGTTAGAAAAGGTGATAAAAATTGTCCTCAATACAAATTACTCAATTTGTATTTTAGTATAAAAATAAAATAACTAAGGATGGTTTTGTAATATTCCGGTCGGATATTACACGGTCCCAGCAAATGAATCTAGCTGATTGTTTGGAAAAAATTAGAACATCTGTAAGGAGTTGTGAAGTTATTGACCAAAAACCTTCAGAAGAGACAGAAGAAAGAATAAGACGAAGGTACTTTAATGCTTTATTAATTAATAATTTACTCTATTTATTTCAGAATTGAAAGAGCAGCTAGAGAACGATTAGCAATCAAGAGAATACGATCTCAAACGAAAGCTGATCGTCAAGCCCCTCAAGTAGACTTATAAGTTAACACCATCATCCAGTGAAACTCTTTATTCATTAATATACTTAGAATAATTAAAGATTAAGAAAGAAAAAACAAGTATTTGTGACATCTCAAAAACCAAACTTTAAATCTACGACTTCTAAAATAATATATTACAAAAATATATTACTTAAGAATAAAACAACATAAGCCATTAATCCCTTTCACGGTCTCGTCGCTTATCGCTGGAGCTTGAATGACGCGAATGTGATCGGCGATCACGACTTCTAGATCTCGATCTATGCGAGCGGCTTCTATTGTCTCTATCGCTTCTATCTCTATCCTTGCGATCTCTAGATCTAGAGCGATGTCTTTTAGATCTTCTGTCAAGTTCTCGTCCTCCCACATACTGTTCGCGGTGTCTTTCTCTGTATCTATCGTCTCTACTATCATCACGATCTCTATCGCGTGCCTTCCTCTTCTCCTCTCTTCTTTTTTCCGCATTTTTCTCCAACTCGGCTAACTTTTCGCGAATTTTAATAAAACCAAGATGCAATTTTCCACCGAAATGATCAGCCAACCGCCGATCGTTGTCATGAATGCCCAGATAAGCCGAACAAACTTCACAAACACGCAACTTTTGCTGTTGATAGCTACTAGCCGGCATAGAATTGCGGTATTCTTGTTCCGCTTCTAATTTCCTTTTTCTCAATTCATCTACTTCTTCCATAAGTTTCATACTTTCTTCGACAAAACCCTCCTCGCCCAACTGCTCAGCCTTGGCGAGCTTTTGACCGATTTGCTCGGCTAATTCATGAACGCTGTTCGCTTTAACAGCAACTTCGGCTGAAAGCTCTTCTTGAGTCTCGGCAAGACGCTGTTTTGCGGCTTCGGTGCGGCGGTCGCAGTCGCTGATGAATGCTTGTAGGTGCTCCATGGCCTATAATTTTAATTTTAAGAAACTTTTATGAAAGATAGAATGGTACTCACGTCCAAATCGTAAAAGTAGTCCTTGGATTGTTGGGCCTTCTCAAAATCAGCTCGTAAGGCCAAATCATGGATTCTCGGACATTCCCCCAAATCCATTCGCTGTCAAACAAAATAATTAGAGATTTTGCTGGAAATTTGGAACGTGAAAATTCCTTTGCGGATTAAAATCGCCATTTCTGGTTTCAACATTAAACAACAACTATACAGCCCAGATTTATGGTCTACACAATGATTGGGCAATTCAACAATCACAACTCTATTTTGATTGATTTTTTGAAGATTTATTTAGAATTGGGATTGTGGAAACACTGCCCTTGATATATTTTTTCTTTAATTATAATAAATTATAGATAAACTTACAATAATTCCTTATGAAATTTATGTATATCCTAAAGCGCAGCCCGAATTTCCGATCGTTTAAAAATCAGTTATAAAACGCACCAATTTTGATGAATAGATCGGCTAAGATCCAAAAACTGTTATTATACTCACGAAAAAAGCCACAGTGCAATCAATCGTTCGGACTTGACTTTTATTCACATTATTTTGAACAAAAGAAGGTAAAGTAGTTAGTTTTACTTTCAAATACTCACAATGTCCATAATTTACGGTTTTGTATGTAGTACATGCAGCTTGTACTATAACCCTTTTACTTACCAAAGTAAACACAAACGCAAGTCAAATGTTGGCGCGGAAATGAGGCACCGAAGCCCCAATTGCCGCGGCAACAAATCCGAGATACTATCAACATTAAACCTAGTAAATTCATGATTTTATACGTACGTTATAGTACTTACATACAAAACTAACACCTATTTTCCTCATCATTATATAGAAAATTGAAGTTTCTGAAAATACAGTGCGAATATTAGTTCACCGAATACAATAGGCATTTTCTCAAAACAAAAATTGTATATGTAAAATCGAATGCTGCGGAACTCAACGGATTTTTTTTCTTTTGAAAATTTTACACTTCGAAAGACTTACCGTGGATGTGAGAATCTCATGGGGGCAACAACCAAGCAGAAAAGATTTGCATACTTTGGGATCATTGAATTTCACTTGGTATTTCGTCGTCTCACCTACGTAACGAGGTCATTAGGAAAATCGATTCAACCAACAAAATCAAAAACACTTACCATTACGCCCAGTGCCCATAAGCTGGTCCAACATTGCCCTCATTTGATCGTGGGCAGTCATTTTTGCAAAATTTGTAAGATTTTGGTTTTTTTAAACGAAAATTCCAACAATTCCTCTAATGTCGTCAGGAACGTTAAACACAAGAATCAAGATGGCGACTGCAATTTTACCAACATACAATAACCCTTTCCAAAAAATCACTAACAACTTTGTTTTTTCCTACTTTATAAAATAATAATTAATTTTTAAAAGCGTGTAAATACTTTTTTGATAATTTTTAAGAATAATTTATTGTAGTAATAAAACTTTTAAATAATAATTATACAAAAATTAATTGAATTGAGCAACCTTATAAAACAAAAGTCACTATTTATTCACTAAACAACTACTAAATAATTTTACATTTATTTATTCAGTTCTTCTCTCTGTTTTAAGCTTTTTCTTTAGTATGCTGCCCTTGCTCTATCCCAAAATGCATCTCATCTTTAATTTGATAAGCCCATGCCATTCTCTTACTAGTAAAATCAATTCCCAATTCCCCATTCTTCGCAATAGTGATAGCCCCCGCAGTGTTATTTAGCTTTTGCGTCATTGCTTTCAAAACTTTAGTCGTAGCAGTACCCGCAGAAGTTCCATTTTTCATTTCATAAATGACAGAATGCGCTACACAAAACCTAGCTATACTTTCCCCATGTCCGGTGGTAGAGACAGCCCCTACTTCGTCATCAGCATAAGTGCCGCTTCCAATCATCGAAGTATCGCTGCTTCTGCCCACCATTTTTCCGTTAATCCCGCCTGTAGAGGTAGCAGCAGCCAATCGACCTTTTGAATCAATAGCCACCGCCCCCACAGTCCCCACCTCTCCAATTTCCGTGCGATTATCAGCGCGTTTTTTGAATTCTTGAAGAGCTTGTTTAGCATATTTTGAGATCAAAGATCCAGGGGGAAGTTGCGAAATTCCTTGTTGTTTAGCAAAGCGATTAGCGCCTTCGCCTGCAAGTAGAAGATGGGGGGTTTTCTCCATTACCAAGCGAGCAAGGGAGATGGGGTGTGCGATGTTTTTAACGACGGTTACAGCACCAGAGTTTAGATTCGCGCCGATCATTATAGAAGCGTCCATTTCGACTTCACCGTCTAAGTTGAGAACTGAGCCAAAACCTGTAAAAAAAAATGAGTAGGCGTTAGAAGAGTTAGGGGATTTACCGGCATTGAAAGCTTCATCGTCTTCCATTGATTTTACAGCTTGTTCGACAGCATCTACCACACTTCCTCCATTTTTAAGGACTTTGTAACCTAAAGCAGCTGCTTTTTTCACTCCGGCAATTTTTAAAGGTACTCTTGAGTCGGGGATGTCCCCAGCACCGCCATGAACTAAAACGATCGGTTCCATTTTGCCTCTAAAAGCACTTAGTATCACTTTATCACTGTCAAGTGTTTTGTAAAACTGACTAACCTTATTTGTGTAAATAAAGATAATACTAAAATTAGACAGAAATGCTCCATGATCTTGTTGAAACTGGGATTATGTCACTGTGACAAGACATTCCACTCTAGAAAATGCATTTTAGCAGAAAACTGGTTTCAGTTAACTGTTAGTTCCGCATATTACAACATTAAACGTATCTTATTTGAATAAATACACACACTTTCATTGAATATTTTATTCGTTTTTTTAAATCTTTATTCGTTCGTTGAAATGATCATAATCGTCGACGCCGTAATGAACGTTTTCGCGAATTTGATATGCCCATGCCATCTTCTCTGTTGTGAAACTAATACCGATTTGCCCAGTCCTTGATAAAACCAAAGCTCCTAACAAACAATTATTTTTCTTTATATATATATACATATATAAAAAAAAAAAATAGAACCTGTCGGTTTGTGAAATTTCTCAGTGATTCCTTTTACCACAAGTCTTGTGGCTACACCAGCTTCAAACCCTTTTTTCATCAGATTAATAATTTCGTGGGCCATTACGTACCGAGCTATAGCTTCACCATGTCCTTTATTATCATTATCAGTTTTATACTTTTTTTTTTATTATTATAAACCTGTAACAACTACCGCTCCCACTTCATCATCCACATAAATTCCTGCTCCAACAATAGCAGCATCGCTCGCTCTTCCTGGAAGTTTAGCTATACGTCCTCCAGTTGAAGTCGCTGCTGCCATATGCCCTTTACTATCAATAGCTACCGCTCCAATCCCTCCACATCCATATCTTAAATAATTTAATTCTACTGATGGTGATTTCATATACTCATGGTACGCCTCTTTGGCATGGTCGGCTATTAGTTGTTTCGAAGACACTAAAGGCATTCCTTTATCTTTAGCAAAGCGTTTAGCGCCTTCCCCAGATAAAAGAAAATGTGGCGATTTTTCCATTACCATTCTTGCTAGACTATTTTTTTTTATAATAAATAAAAAATGTTTTAATGGTAGTACCTTATGGGATTTTTTACATTTTTAATACCACTAACAGCACCTGAGGAAAAATTACTTCCAATCATAATACAAGCGTCCATTTCTACTTCACCATCGATGTTTAGAACAGAGCCATAGCCTGTAGGTATAAGTTAAATAAGGAGTCAGTGAGATAAAAATTGGTTATTATACCGGCATTAAAATTCACATTATCTTCCATGTATTTAACCGCAGCTTCCACAGCATCGGCTACACTGCCTCCTTTTTTGAGAATTTTGTAGCCTATCATTGCCGCTTCTTTAACTCCTTCTTTGCGTCCTTGGACGCGTTTTTGACTGGGTTGGTCGGCGCCTCCATGGACCAATACAACGGGTTCGATGTGAGTGTAACAACTAAGAAAATTAACAAATTCATTTTCATAAAAGAAAGTACCTGATGCTTAATATAAAAGAAAAAATAATACAAGCTTGTAGAGACTTCATAATTTTGATGGAAAAAAAGATTTTGACGTTTTCAAAATAACATTCAGGTCTAATTTATATTTATCGTTGAAAGTATAATGTTTTATATGTATTATTATATAATTTTTTTTTAGTTTGTTGACTGAATTAGCGCTTTTCTAGTACTATTTTGTTACTGGTGCCCCATAACTAGTATTGTTGGTTGCCCACTTTTTTGAAATTAAGTGTGGATAATAAATGTACTTATAATATATGTAGTTTTACCTTTTATGGGCTCATGAAATTCTTAAAGCAGAGTATATAGAATATATTAGATTTTTTATAAGAATTACAAGACAATTAGCTTGTGGCAAGAATCCTGTGTTACCGACTTCAAGTATGTCAATTTTTTTAGGATAATTATAGTAAATAAGTTAAATAAAATGTATTTGCCTGAGTGAATTAGTATAGGATTTGACCAAAGTGATAAGTTCACAAAATCTGTTTTTGGGAGAAGAACAATGAGCGAGAAATCTCGTGCATATAATTCCGATAATGGTAAATCAAGTTGTCTAAACATAACCTCTTAGATGTCTTAATTATAAATATATATATATATATTTTTTAATTAAAATTTTTAAATTCGTCAGTGTTTATTAGGGAGAAATTCAACAAGAGACAGATCACGTTCACCACAGCGTAAAGACAAAAAACCTGAAAATGTGTCACTTGACGCAAAAAAAAGACTTAAGAGTATTGGTATTCAGATGAAATTAAGCTCACAGAAACAAAGTTCTAAACCTAAAATAAACATAGCATCTGTATTCAACCAAGAAAGTGATGAAGAACCTGAAGAAATGCCACCAGAAGCAAGAATGCGAATGAGGAATATTGGAAGGTTAGGATTCTCCTGTTAAATAATTTATCTTCTATGGATTTTCAGAGATACTCCAACATCTTCCGGCCCCAATTCTTTCGGCAAAACCAAACAAGGTTTTTCAGATTCGAAAAGACAGTTCGAGAAGAGTCTGGATGACCCAGCGGATGATTAATAAATCATTGCATAGTTACCTGAATCTCTATTATCGCAATAATTAGATCATGACAAAGGTATTAATAAAAAGTCTTCTGAACAATTTCGTTTTTTATTTAAAAAATCATTCACTTTCTTTGTGGTTGTTGAACACGAGCATTGTCGCGTCCTGGGAAGGTTCTCTGAGGAGGAGCACGAATTCTACGATCTTTCTTACTTCTATTACGAACAACTTTGCTGTGAATTGCACAAGAGACGCAGTAATGCAATTTTGCATACAACTTGGGCAATACATAGGCTAAAATAAAGAAAAAAACTTCTCAGTTGAATAACAACAAGAAATTTATAAACTTACGAGAATAGACTGAAGCCTCAGTGATATCTCTCACAGCAGCGGCTTCTACAATATTACGAATGACAAATTTTTTAATAGCTTTGTCTTTAGGAACGCACCGGGCGCAATTAGTACAACGGACAGGCTTAACGTGGCCACGACCGTGCTTGGAACGTCCACCATTGCGTCTCTTGCAAGTCTGAAACAAGCCATGAGGTTATGTTTGAGGTTATAATAAATATCTCATCAATTGTCAAATAAATTTAAGTCTTTTCGAACAAAAAATGTATTTAGTCGTTTGTAATGCAAAAGAATATTGAGTTCTTATATTTTTTTTTGTAAATTAATAACAAATCCTTACCATTTTGTTTCGTTTCCAACGCGGAACGGATGTAAAAGACTATCACTTAGGGAATTTCATAATACCACAACACGATTGGCAGCTGCTTCCGCAAAAAAAGCGCGTACTTTAAAAAATAAATCCAAATATGCTACTTTTCATTTTTATTTTTCTTCTGTTTATAGAAAATTAATTTTTGGAATCGTTAAAGCAAATCTGTGACACTCTTTGTCCGCGCTGTTAGTTTTAAATATGAAAAAGAGTCACACTTGATCAATCAATCCTTCTACAAATTTCTAACGCTCGAATTGTCCGATTAAAAAGTGTTTTTGTGGTAGAGGTGAAAGTCTCTTCATTAATATAAATAGACATTTCACAACAAAGTCACATTAATCGATTTGATATTAAAAGAATCAAAATGAAATTGGTAAGTACAACTTTATAATATTTTAAAATTTATTAATTTTTGTTTAGTTGGCAGTATGTTTTTTCGTTTTGGTTGTTGTTGCTGTGTATGTAATGGCAAACCCAACAGAAAATCAAGTCCCGATTCCAGCTGAAAGTATTTTGAGAGCTCAGAGACAAGCTGGGGGACATCATCATCATGATGCTGTTGATTATGGTGCCCATAAAGGAGAACATGGGTCGTTTGGATGGTACGCCGACTTCCCTGTGCATGGACACGGCCACTAAGCTTCTTCTTCTTTCTTCTATCATTCTTTTCTTTCCTCTTTCCTATCGCTTCTTTTTCTCACTTTTCTTCTGTATTTATTACTTACTTACTTTTTTCACTGTTTTCTTACTTTACGAAAAAAATAAAAAACTCAAGTGACATAGATATGTTTATTTATTACTTTCAGTGTCTGCCCTGTACACCTTTTGTAATACTGATCAAAATTGACCTTTTTTTCATCAACAGTTCAACAATTTTAGGCCGACTCTTCTTTTTTTTTTGGTCTCTGTAACACAATATCTAAGTTTAACAGTTATAAATATTTCTAACTACTTTGCAAGAGATTATATTTGTTATAGTTCAAATGAATCTAAGGAAAAAAAACGACAATTCCTTGAAACTTTCGAAGAGTATTAATTAAGCCATAAAATGAAGACGAAGGCACATCTCTGTCTTTTTTCTTCTTATTATAGGAAGCAATTTGAAATATAACCCAATAAGTGAACACAAATTGGCTTAATATGAATATTGCTTAAACAATAGGTGGCACATCGAGTAAAGAAGAAAAATAGATATATTATGGTCTCCAGCCCATAATGACTTTTTTAAAAGGTACGAAAATACCATGGTAGGGTTCACTAAAATCTTCCATTATTAAATCATCAATTTTTTTAAATTCTGGTTTACTACCATTGAAAGTACCTCCGCGAATTGAAAGTACCATCAGAGTTACCATCGGGGGTTCCCAGTTGCACTCCAACAAATTGATCTAATTGGTTGATCACTGGGCCTACATAACGCACCCTTCCTCCTCTGACCCTCCCTTCGGGTGTAATCACTTTCACCCAGTGTTCAGGCTTCAAATCACGAGGTACTCGAGGAAGGAATGGTTGCCAACCTTGAGGAGGAACATTGTCACCGGAAGGTTCCGGAGCTGATGCACGTCTAGGCACCGTTTTTTTCTCAGTCCTATAAATTACAAATCATGAAAGTTACGGAAAATTTCAAAATTACCCAAAATCTCTAGTTGTCATAATACAATCAATTGATCGTCTTAAATAATTTTCTGCTTCTTCCACTAAACTATCAGTGGAATCACCACTATCGAAAGTCCAGTCGCCCCTGAGTTCCGGCAAAGAACCATTAGCAAATCGAACTTTAGAAGGCATCGGCTTCATAGTTGTTCTACGAGAGGGGGAGACAGGGGCGGAGCACCGACGCGATGGAATTGGAGGGGAGGCCAATGGATACAAACTATTGTAACGCGATTGATAACTACCCTCACTGGGTGTTGCTGTTGTAGTAGTCCAAGTGAATTTTTGCGACTAAAAATATCCCCACAATTTTTTTTGATTTTTTTTTTTTTGATTTAGATAAATTATCTTACGGTGAATCCAGGGGATTGAAAATCGCTTGTTTTAAGAAACTGCCCATAAGTGGTTACAACCGGCGGTTTAACATTTCCTGGACACAAATGATCAGCAGATCTGGATAGCTCTGGAACCATGCTCGTGAAACCAATATCAGATAATAGAACTCGACGCGCTTCTACTGTTTTTTCAGAAAGACGAAGTCTAGGTCCCGGTAAAGGAAATTTCGATGGTAAAGTAGTAAAATTATCCGTGCATTTCGCCTGAAATTTTTTTCAGTACTGAAAGTAAAAAAAAAATTATACAAACTTTGTTTGCTAGATTGCTTTCTGAAAGCCATGAAGATCCAGGCAAAGCTGAAATGTCAGTCTGCGCGCCTGATTCTTTTCTAATAGCGTTAGAATGTGCTAATATTGGACGTGTCTTTCTGGATCCTTTCACTAAAGCTTCTCTAAAATCTAAAATTTGTACCTACAGTCTATTTGAATGTTTTAATTTTACCTGTGTAAAAGTGGTCTGTATTGAAGAGGGTTTGGACAGGTGTTTCTTCTGAGTCCTCCATATTCCAGTTCTTGAATTCCACATTTTGAAATATCAGTTTCAACGATTCTTACACGTTCTTCGAACCTATCAAAACTCTCATCTTTTTCTAACGATTTATTTTCAAAACTAGAGTCTTGGTAAGAGTAGCAACTCTTCAAACTTTTTTCTTGATTAATGGAATTGTCCGATTTGGAGTTGTAAATCTGCGAGTTTTCCCGTCTTAAATCAACTTCAGGATTGTCGTTAAAAACATCATCGTCTAATTCACGGTCTGATACGTCCAGCGTTTGATCTAAATCTGGATGGAGAAGATTAGGGTCGGGATGGGAGTCAGCAGCTTCAATTGAAACTAGCTGCTCTTTAAAATCTGAGTCTTTAGTCTCGTCTGTAGTAAAAATCAATTCTATGTCGTCAACTTCTTGGTCTTGTTCCAACTCATTTTGGGGATTTTGTTCTTCAACTCGATTCTCGTTAGTATTAATGTTATTCATTTCAATGTTTTCGTTTTTGGAAATTTTCAAATTGTTTACAACACTTTCATGTGTGTACAAATTGGAAAAACTTACAGTTTTTGAAATTGATAATTTTTTATTATTTTGAGAATTGAGCACAAGAAGACTTTCCAAAGATGCTGAATTTTTTCGTCCTATTGCTTTAACTGAAATTTTGGCTTGAAATTCTCTCTTCTTTTTTACAGTTTTTAATCCATTGCTTTTCGGATTGTCTTTCTGATTCTCTTCGATTAGTTTCGACTTCAACACGTGATTTTCTAGTGTTAAATTCCTTAAAGTTTCTTCCACAGTCTCAAGTGGGAAAGTTTTACTTTTTAATTCCAAAATTTCACTTCGACTCTGTTCCAGAGCCGCTCTTAGAGCTACTACAGTCTGATGTAGCGCTCTTACAGTGTCCAAACATGGTCCTTGTTTCGACAAAACCCCCCCAACATCCATTTTCGACTACACACATCCATTTTTTCACTTTAATAAAATAACATCTCCAGTTACGTAACCAACAAACAAAATCAATCGTTCAGGACAATAAGCCACTATTAATTACTCGAATCTGTTTTGAAACCGAAACATCACAATCAATACTCACCCTTGGATTTTGTACAACCCCGGGAATTAGCGAATAAGTTACGACGAACTTTCCTATTCAAATCGTAAGCAAGAAAAGGAAAGACTCTAAACAATAAGTCGTAGATTGGAAAAGACTTCGATTAATATTTGACTTTTTCGAATTCTGCGCAGTTATTTTGCGAAAAAGCGAATTTAATTGCAATTTTTTTTTCAGCTATTTCAAACGAGTAAATATGGAATACTTTAAACTGATGCCAAAACCACATATGCGCGATAAATTAGTTTTTATTTACGTCTGCAGACGGAGTGACATCATCATATTAAACCAATTTGTAGCATTTCTTTCACGCTTTAATTGCTTTTTTATTTAAAAATAAAACAAAATTTAAAAACCGCGCCACTTGCATACACACTCTTAAAAATTGAAAATTAAAAAAATATATACAATTTTATTACAAATTTAAATAATAATTTTGATTTTTAAATAAATCTGTTTACATTTTTTTGATGATTTTTAAAGATTGAATTCAAATTTTGCGCGACTAACATTTGTCAAGATATAAAATGTCACTATCACTTTGACAGAAGTGAGAATTGAGGTTAAGTTAAAATGTTGAAAGGGGCTTTCGCCCAGTTCGTGCGTTATAAACATGCTCCTCATCACTGGGTGAGATTTTTTCCCTAATTGTTCAATATACTAAGTGTTCATTTTTTAAGTCAGTCGTTCAGAAAAAAATCCATCCGACGGACAAAGCCCTAGCACATTTTGACGACTTCTACAAGCAAGTTTTTTCAAAAAAATGGGAATTAATCAGAGAGGGACTTTTAGGGAAACAAAAATACGTAGCTGTTGTGAATAACTACGCAGATTCTGATACCACAATGACAAATTTCGAGCTGGAAGGAGCATTAAACGTGCGATCACTTTTCCAAGTTGAGGCTCAGAATATGAAAGAAAATAAAGTACAAAATGAAAATCGACGAATTATGAAAGAAGTCAAAAAAATAGATAAACAATTAGAAGAGAAAAATGATCCAAAACCCAGCATTTCCCTTGAAGAAAGTTTAAAAAACGCTGAACTTGATACAAGACGTTTAGTTGATAGTAGTGACGCTTTATCTGGAGAAATTCTTCATGAATTTCTTCCAGCTACTAAAATCAAAGGGAAAGAAGATTTCATTCCCGAATCTACACATTACAGTTTTTATAAAAGTGGAAGTTTTGATGTGAAAATTGAACAACAGTACGATTTGCATTTCCCTGAACATTTAAATGTTTATTGTTTTGAGGAATATAATGACAGTGATTTTAAGCCATCATTAAATGGTTCGACTGGAGTTTTGAATTATTATCTTATGGATGGGGGGTCAATTCTACCAGTTTTAGCTCTAGATATAAAACCAGGAGATAAAGTTCTTGATTTGTGTGCAGCTCCTGGTGGAAAAACTTTATTAGCAATACAAACTTTATACCCACAATGTGTAGTAGCAAACGATATTTCTAAATCAAGAACAAACAGACTGTATAAAGTCGCTCAACAGTTCCTTTACGATTTAAATGAAAGATGGATTCAAACTGGAAAGTTTAAAATTACTAACTTTGATGGAAGATATCTTTCTCAGGATGGCTTTGATAGGGTTTTAGTCGATGTTCCGTGTACAACAGATCGACATTCTCTTCATGATAATAATAATAATATTTTCAATCCATCGAGAGTGAAAGAACGTTTGAAATTACCAGAATTACAATCGGCTTTGCTTTTTAATGCTTTAAAATTAGTCAATCCCGGAGGTACAGCTGTCTATTCGACATGTTCGTTAAGTCCTATACAAAATGATGGAGTAGTTCATATGGCTTTAAAGCGAATTTGGGAAGAAACTAAAATTGATGTGGTTGTTATGTAAGTTACAGTTATTTGCTTGGAATTAATTTAACTGATTTTTTATAGGGATCTAAGTCCGGCACTTGCTCAAAGTAAAAACGTTTTTAAGTTAGCTAATAGGAAACTAATGAAATATGGAAGTCTAGTTTTACCAAATTTAGCGCAAAATTATGGACCTATGTACTTTTGTAAGTTGAAACGAATAAAATAAAAATTGAATTTCGCGCTGTTCTATAACCATTCTAAAAACCAAAAAATCAATAAATCATCTCGAATAATTTATTTGTCGAAATTGATAAGTATCTGAAAAATGCACAATATTTGTCCAATTTTATCAAAGCACTTTCCCGTATTTGCTGTTTTTCTCAACATCCGATCAGAAATGTCATCAGAATTTTTAGGTTAGATCCATGCTGTCAACTTTGACAATTAATGTGTGTGAGGTTATAACAAAAAACATTTTTATTTTTTTATAATGGAAACGCCAATAATTGATAAAAAGCAAGCCCGAAGCTCATTATCCGCGAAAAAGAAAAGAAAAACAGAAGTGATAAAAAATGTCCTTACGAAGCCGTATCAAAACTATTGGTACTTGAACATTATTTTTACATTTTAAACCTTACAGCAATTTCCAGGCCTTCATTATCCACAGAAGACAACAAACAACTAAAAGAAGTCTTAGACAAATTTCTCCCAAAACTCATACCCAATAAAATCAACATCCCTTACAATCAAATTAAAAACATCCCCAAAGAAGAGCGTAAAAATTACAGAGAAGCGTTGCAGAAAAAACAAAATTCAGAAGCAATTACCCCCGAGTAAAAATCCATTTGGTGTAACTAGCAAAAATTGCTACATTTTTATTTTAGGAAAAATCTAATTTTTGGCGTGAATGATGTTTCAAAAAGTATAGAAACTCAAGAAGCAGCGTCTGTGTTAATAGATAGTAGCGTCCAACCTCGACATTTTGTTCAGCATATTATAGATCAAGCTGTGTTGTATAGTCTCCCTGTTTTAGTAGTCACAGACCTGAAACAAATCTGTCGGGAGAAATGCGGTCTTTCTGGTGTAACAATTTCGATAAAAAAATCAGTCAGACCTGATTCTCCTTTAGGAATGATTCATCAAACTATTCGAACTTTGTACGAAAATTATCCAGTACCTAAGAACCATATAAATTATAACCGGCGCTTAGATATGGATATGAGTGTTGTTGAAATTCCAGACACTGAAGATGAACCAAGCGTTTGTGTTGTAAACGATAATGAATTGAAAGTTGACTATCATCTCAAACGACAAAAAGGCGCTAAAAGAGCCTTCATTCCGGAAAAAACTCAATCAAAACTAAATATTTTTATTAATTTAGATTCAAGTACGGAGATTGAAACTGAAGATAACAAGAGTAAAGATCACCATTATCAGTCTTTGGTAGTAAAAAAAGTAAAAGGTAACGCGAGTAGAAACAAACGGAAGATGGAAAAATTTAAAAGGAAGAAAAAATAAACATTTGTTTCTAAGTACTTTATTTAATGTTTTGAATCGCGTAAAGGTTGCTCCTCACCACTTTTCTTCTGATTATTCCAACTTTGAACATTTCCTGATCCAAAAATCATGTAGACTAATATTTCAATAATGTACATCCCAACAGTAATGTAAAAAATTGTCCGCCAGGCATTAATAGTCGGCTGAAAAAAAAAAATAAAATTTGTTATTCCGAATTTTTATGCCACTTGTAAAAAAATTAAAAAATAAGATGGGTAAGTTGATTAAATTCTATCGGAAATGGGATGAAAATTCTAAATTTTTCTATCTATTTAAATCCCAGAATGATACTTACATCAGCATGCGTCAGATTTCCCACAGCAATTGGAACAACAATTCCCGGAATAGATGCAACCGTATTAGTTAAAGCCATTAAAGTTCCCGCAAAATTTGGGGCGATATCAATATGATTGGATAAAAAGCCACAAAACATCCCCGCCATTGCCGTGACCGCTATCGTCATCAAAACAACAGCTGCCACTCTTTGACATTCAATAAAACTCAAACTGATAAAACAAATTAGAGGTATAAATGAAGCGATAAATGTGGCTATTTTCCGCGCTGATGTTGTTGTTATCAATCCTTTCCCTCTCAAAATATCCAAAACTTTCCCAAGAATAACACTAAAAACCCATAGTGTGAAAAAAGGTAGAGCTGATAAAACCGCGTTTTTGCTGATTTCGAATTTAAGCACATTTTTCATGTATTGAGGCAATTCGATTAGTAGTAGATACCAGCCCCAATTGCTGCAAGTATGGGCGATTAAAATCGCCCAGAATGGGAGTGAAGTCAAAACAGATTTCCATGGTATTGACGCTTTCACCTAAAATTCAGATATTATTAATTTAAAAAAAATTAAATTATATCAACAAACATCAGATTTTCCACCGTCTTCAGCTTCCAAACTTGAAACAATAAATTTGCGTTCGTCTTCTGAAATATATTTCTGTTTAGTAGGCGTATCTTCGATTAGCCATGCCCAAAGGATAAGCCAAATTGCGGAAGCTCCGCCTTCTATATAAAACACCGCCTCCCAACCCAAAGCACCAGCAATAACTCCAGAAACCAATATAAAAATCTAAATCTAATTAGTATTTTAATTTTTTTAAGTAGTTTTAACACTTACAACGGTCCCTAAAGCTGTCCCTGCATATACCACACTACTCATCACACTTCGCTCGTTCGGCGGCGCCCATTTCGACAACATTACATGACAAGCAGGAAACGTAACTCCACCACCAATTCCTTGCAAAATCCTCATTACCAATAGCGCCCAATGATGGATTTTAGCAGAAATGGGTGACAATAAATGAGCAAGTACATTAATCGCGACAGAAAAAAATAGAACCCATTTTGCGCTAACTAATTCTGCTATGCGTCCTCCAGGAATTAGCGCGATTAAATATGCGAAAAAATAAGAAGATAAGAGCCATCCTTGAATTTCGTTATTCCAAACAAAAGAACCATCTTCTGGTTTTATGGTAAAATTGACGCTCTCTTCAAATTGACAATGCGAAATTGAGATTCGATTCGAGTCGGAACTTTCCTGCATTATGGCTGTGGAATTAACCATAGCAACAATGACGACATGAAGGGCTACTTTTAAACCATAAATTAGCCCCATACATATGGACGCCAAAACGGCCATCAAATAACGAGCTTTCATGTTCGCTGAAACGGGAGGTTAGAAAGGGGTGGAAAATGGAAAATAGGGTCAAACTTACGCAGTAGCTCCATCACCTGTTGCGTAAAAACAAAATCTGATAATTATTCAAACAAAAAATGAAATATTTAGATGGTAAATATCTCATGACAATTGAAGAGTAAATATGGGTAAAATTCCGGGTATGATGACATCAACCATATGGATGAATTTTAATCAGAAAAATTGATAACAGCTTACCTTGAAGGATTCCCACTAAAGTTTTCACTGCTGTGTATTTGTATTCTATCAAATGAAAAATCTCGCGCGCTTCTAAAGTGAATGAACGGAATTCCAAATATAAGCTCCGCTGCAAGGTGACCTAAAGCACGTACATCGACCGCACCCCCCTTTACCCAGAGATGCGCGCTTTGGTAATATTGTGAAACAAAAATAACCCTCAATTTTAACTCTTTATTAAAAGAAACAAATACAACAAATATATCAATTGTGGTAACTAATAAATACAAGTGTCTTTTACTCTTATTCTACACCCTTTAGCTACTGAATAAATATGGAATGTGTCATGCAGCTGCAGGAGAAAAAAATCTAATCTTCGATTTTGAAAAACTGAAAAACAAAATGTGGACTAAAAATTTTAAAATTCAAAACTTATTCTTTTTTTTCTCCTACGCAATAATCAATTTGTTTTTTACTTCTATTTTACTTGCAATCCTGTGTCTAAATCCAGAATCTGTTTACACGTTTCATACGTTGAAAACGAAACAGCGACCATTGGTATCGCTCTTAAATAATTAATTGACATTCCTCGATACAATCCTTTGAAAATACCATTCTCTTTATAAATTAATTTTAATGTACTAAACATTCCTTCAGCAAATTTTTGGGTTTGTGGATTCATTAAAGCTAATTGCATTCGACGTCTTGTTACATCCAATGGATAACTTACACTTTGTGCAACCGCTCCTGATAAACCGCCACATATTAATTTAGCAGGAATTGATAACACTAGACCTCCTGTATTTTTTTCACACGGATTGCAAGTAATATTCGGGAGATATTTCATACAACCGTATTTAAAATATTCGAAACAATAGAAAGAGAGACCTGCGTATGGTACCATACCCATTAGAGTTGGGATAAAACCGCGATAAAGCGCACGAGTACCGCCTTCTTCCTTGAAGATAGTAGTAGCAGCATGGGCGATTCCAGTATAGACGTGCTCGCCGCTTATCTGATAAGAAAATAAATGAAATTTAAACCTGATGATGAAATGAATTTTCGAGGAATGGATTAATAAAAAAATCGGTCAAATTTCTTGGCAAAAACTGCTGGCAAAATGCCTTGTCCCATATTCAATTATTTATAATTTCTAATAACGTTTAATTGTATGAATAATTGATAGCCAATTATTTCCGTAAATATACTGAGTGTTGTTTTAGATTTGCATTTTTTTAGATAGTGAAAGAAAGTTGCTTTCCCACTCACCTGGAAAGCTAGGCGAGCCCGTATTGTGTCCAGCGGATACGTCAAGGTGACTGCAGTAAGCCCAGCTCCAGCTCCTGCAATGAATTTGTCGATATGCGAAGTGGCCCCAAAAACACCATCCAAATATTTTTTATACAATTCAAAAGACGTAAACTGTGTAGCTGCATACGGAAATATGCGGACCATTTGCGCCCCATTTCCTTTATACATAGCCCATGGCGATTCCGCCTTGATTATGTGTTTTAACCCAGAGAAAACTCCGTGACTTTCATGGTGTTTGCTATGCGCTTGGAGGAGAATTTTTATGCGATCTAAAGGGGCGACTGCAGTTTTCGATACCATACCAGCAATACCTAATTTTTAAATTAATTGCCACTAGTATTATAAATTTTGTTCTTACCTCCGGCTAGGAGATTCTTGAGGATGATTTCGACGTTTCGATTTTCAGTCTTCAAAGCCATTTCGTTTATGATGTGAACAGATGAAAAACAATAATGGTAACTTTCTCTTCGAGCATCGTCTTAACTGTCGCGCTCTGAAAAGCGATTTAACAATCAAAATTCACTATTCTTTATGCAATTGCTATGAACTTTAAACGATGGAGTTTTTTTATGCTAACAAGGTCAGTTTTGGAAAATTGGTTGTCGACTGCTGGTAACGACAACGAGCAAAGAACGACTATTTACTTTTAAAACTTTCATTTGTATACATATTAGAGAGTATTGACCTAATGGCCCTGACATTGTGACACACATATTTACATTACAAAGATTTTTCGAAGATGACAAGACATGAAGACTGATGCTGACAACTTACAAGGTTAAAAGTTGCGTAATGAATGCATTTTGAAACAACAGTAATTCTATTTTTAGGGCAAAATGATGCGAATTTTATTTTATTTTTTTAGGTTAGAATGCGAAGGTGAAATTCATGGAAAGATAAGAAACTAACAGATAAAGAAACAATTACAATGTTTTTTAACATATAAAAATAAGTTGTTACTTACTTGATGATGCAATAATTTATTTAAAATCCAATTTGATAGTCAAAATTTTGAAATTTTAATGGCATGATGGGTATCACAGACAAAAATGAAGTTGGCGACTAATGGTTACTAAACAGCAACTTGATTATCACAAAACTTGGATTTATTATCAAAACTAATATTATAAAAATATGATTTTAATAAAAGTACAAAATCTTGAGATAAACTGTTATAAACAAACACTATGATAATTTTTTAAACATGTTATCAATTTTTTTTGTGTTGTTACATAGTTAGATTTTTTTTTACTATTGGCATCGCTTTAGTTACTTCTCCTATTTCCATCTGTCATCGGAGAAAATGTTGTATACAGTGTGAGCACAGAATTTGTTAATTCTTATTTTCTTTTCATGACAAAATGTATTCGACCAACATTGTAACGGAAAATGGTGAGTTGAATCCAAACTTTTGAGTTTTAACCTCAAATTCTTTCAAAGGAGATTCATTCATTCCTGCATCCCAAAGACCGGATGGAACTTGGCGCAAAGCTCGAAGAGTTAAAGAGGGCTACGTGCCTCAAGAAGAAGTGCCATTGTATGAAAGTAAAGGTAAACAATTTATGAATAAATCCCTAAAACCAGAACCTGTAAAATTATCAACTGGAGAGACAGCCCATCGTCCAATCCCTGGACTTTTCATCATAGAAGACAAAGAAAAGAAACAGAGTAAAAAGAAGAATAAACCTAGTAAGTTGTATTAATAATTTTCCTATTTTTAATTGATTTATTTCAATTGTAGAAGTTGAAGAAGTGACTAAACAATTAGAACAAACAAAAATCACTAAAGAAGCACCAGTTCAAATAGACCCTGCTAAAAAATTGAAAAATTTGAGGAAAAGACTGAGAGAAGTTGAAACTTTGGAAGAGAAACTCAAAAATGGTTTAATAGCTAAACCAGAACCTGAACAACTTGCTAAAATACAAAGAAAAAATGATCTAATAATGCAAATTAGAGAATTGGAGAAACAGATTGAGTAAAATAAGTACAATTTTTATGTTTTAGATTAAGGGCATCAATTTCTAATTCAAACTGCCCAATTTCCACTTTTTAAACCTTCTTTTCTATAATCCGACAGTGCAATTTTAGAAAGTTTGAAATCAGCCCCTGTGATAGTAAAATTCTATCATGAAAATAAATGGCAATTTTATTAAAAAAAGAGTTTTTACCACAAATCACATGATGGTGTCAATTCACATGAAAATGTTTCAGTAAAAACTTTATTTTTAAGCAAATTTTTTACTCTTATTTGATTTGGACCGTGTTCCTCATTAGTAAAGATATCAGTCTCGACCGCTTGTTCACACCACATCTGAAAAGAAAAAACTTAAACCAATAGGTATCAGACGGAACATTCTTTCGTGTAAACAAAACTTTCATTTTTACCCGCGGACTTTCTGGCGTCCTATAATTACCTGTGCAAAAGCTAGGAAAAAATTCTTTTTCCCATCAGTTTGTTGTTCTTCCATTGCTCTCAAGCTAATAATTAAACCATAATCATCAGCAATTGCTTCACCAACATCGTTACCATCCCCAAAACATATAATTTTCTTTTTGTATTGTAACAAGTCGCGATTTGGTAACCATTTCATTATTTGTCCTTTGGGATTTGCTGCGATTCCGGATGGATCTAACGAGTGAGAAATTTCATGTCCTAATAAAAAACCCAAAGCTCCATAATTGCGAGCGTTGTCACGGTTCAAATCAAAGAACGGAGAACTCAAAAGTCCTAAAGGCACAACTAATTCTGAATAACATAAATTGAAAATATATTAACTCACAGACTGCGTTTTGAAGGACACTGTAATAAGCATTGACGCTAAAAGTACTCGATGGCCATCTAAAAAGAAATATTTAATTTTTTCCTCAAAAAAATAAAAAATTACATTGTTTTTTGCTCAGATAATTGAAAGAAATGATATTGGATTTTGAATCGTTTTAGTTTCAGAACATTCAAAAAGTGATTTCGATTGATTTGTACCTTGAAAACATAATTAATTTATTATTTTTTAGGTGATGTTAACTTTACATTTCTATATATTTGTTGAGGAGTGCTTCCATTCAATCGATCAAATCCTAAATGCAATTTAATATTTTTCACTTTTTCTGTAGTTTGTAATTTCGCTTCGCTACTCATCCAGCTCTCTTCTAAAATTTTTATAAATTCGGCTTTGATTTCATCAAACATTGACGAAACTTTTACAAAAATTTTCGGCTGGATGTATGATTTTACATAAGAGGTTATTAATAGTGGACTGAAATAATTTATAACTTTGTCTAGACATTCATAATTGGGAGATAAATCTTCATTAACTCCTAAAATCGCTTGGTCTATCAAAAAACTCAATTCTTTCATATGCAAAGTTGTATCTCTTGATAAATCCTTGACTAATGACCAAATTATATAATTAATAACAGTTTTCGCATCCATATGATCCACTAATAAAAATACATTCTTCAAAAATTCATAATTTTTAACTGCTATCATGGTATCTGACGATATTTCTAAAAAATCAATAAAAATATTCCGCAGTGCTTTAAACCAATCAACTGAGAATTTTTTTGTTAAATTTTTAACAGAAATCCTTTTAGTCTGCGATTTTAAATCCAATATTTTTGCTAAATATATTTCAAATTTAACGACTTCTTTAATTTCATTGGTATTAAAATCATTTTGAGGATACAAATGTTTTAAAATTTCAAAAATCCATTTTTCGTAAGCTTCAAGCTCAGTCAAATGTCCTGGATTTGCTAAAATGTGTTGAGGAAAAATCAGGTCGCCTGGTTCTACATAGATTAAAACTTGTTTCGGGTTTAAATAATCATAGTCGGCGTGAATTTTCAAAATCGGATGAATCCACAAAGTTGTTACTTTTGACAGGAGTTCGAACCAATCATATTTATTAGTTTTCGAAACTAAAGGCCAACCTCCTAGATTATCAACCAGTTGTGTTAATTCTCGCTTGTATTTTGTTTCATAGTTGATTAGATTTAAACATGAGCGGTAGAAAGTTTGTGGTTTTGATAGTGTCGGATTATGATTGGATAAAATTAATGAAAGTCGGTGATGGATTTCATGGTTTGTAGCTATCCATGGATCCCATGTTGGTTCATATGGGGGTTTTTTCGCTTGAGATAACCATCCATCACATGCGTAATTGTAAAAGTTGTTGCATGGAGAGGCGGAGTCTATTAACCAATCAAGTGATAGTATTACAAAGCATTAGTCAATTGGATACAGCGGGAATTTTGAATTTACCTGTTTTTGCTCCATTCCATAGAGCCACTATTACCAACACACGGATCATTTTAAACTGAGTTTATTCACCTCATTCCGACATTTATTATCGAAAAGACAAACCGTGGGTGTGATTAAATTTTTTTCTTTTATTTATTTTAACATAAACTATGATAAAAATTTACAATTACTGCCATCTGCTCTTCTTCCGTCCAGAAGTCGGGGGCGGTTGTTGTGGTTGTTGTACCGGCTCCGAACTCGCTGTGAATTGATTCATATATTGTGTTTTGAACGCGGCTTTCATCGCTGATAACCGATCAGTTGCCGGTCCTCGATTTTGCTTTGTTGAAGATTCACTTGGAATAAAATTTCTCGGTGCTCCTCCAACTTTTTCCTTAAATCCTAACCCACATCCTCCAACATTAGGATTACCACCTTTACTCTTATATCTTTGTTTACGATACCATGAACTTTGCAACGCTAAATCTAAAACCTCTTGTGGTACTTCTTGATGCGCTGCTTCTAAATTCTTGACAATATGACCCACAAATTCCTTATCTTTGGGTGTTATCAAAGTAAACGCTGTACCTTGATTACCAGCACGTCCAGTCCTACCAATCCGATGGGTATGCGTATCGATATCTCTTGCAATATCAAAATTAACAACTGTGCGAATATGAGGGATATCTAAACCTCGCGCTGCCACATCCGTTGCTACTAACAACCCACATTCCTTCTTTTTAAAAGCAGTTATAACTTTATTCCTTTCAGCTTGTTCAATATCGCCATGAAGGAGCAAACACTCGAATTCTTTAACTTTCAAATCGGCAGCTAATTGTTCAGCGTCTAGTTTTTTCGTAACGAAAACCAACACCGAACCTGCGGATAATAATTCCACTAAATTCTTAAACAACCAATCGCGTTTCTCTTGTTGATTTTCCAAAAGTAAAACTTTTTGAATAACATCTTCGTTTGCTTGTCCTGTAATCCCCTGAGATATCCTCACAGGATCTATTAACGCATCCTTCGCTAATTTTTCAATTCTTTTACGAAAAGTCGCGCTGAATAGAAGAGTCTGTCGGTCAGGTCTGACATGATTACAAACAGATCGAACTTGTGGCTCAAATCCTAATTCAAACATTCTATCGGCTTCGTCAAGGACTAAGAAAGTCACTCTTTGAAGATTCGTAGCTCCGCCTTTTACATGATCAATGATTCGACCCGGTGTTGCTACAACAATATCTGCTCCTTCTTTTAATGCTAAACTTTGCTCCCATTTTGAACCACCTCCATAAGCACAAACTACTGTTAAATCAAAAACTCGAGCGAATTTCTTCGCTTCGTTGTAAATCTGGATGGCTAATTCTCGTGTTGGTGCTAAAATTAGAGCAGCGGGACCTTCCCCGGTTACAACTGAGGGTTGAGCAGCGACGTGGATGAGTAACGGCCATAGAAAAGCAGCAGTTTTACCGCTTCCAGTTTGCGCAATTCCGAGAACATCACGACCTTGTAAAGCGCAAGGTATAGCTTGTGCTTGTATGGGAGTTGGAGAGGTATATTCTGCTTTAATTATAGCTTTAAGCAATTTTTCCTCAAAGTTGAAATGGGCAAAAGATGAAACCGGTTTAGGAGGATTCGATCCAGAGACTGTAATATCGAAAGTCTTGCGTAATTCTACTACTTGTTTGTTTGTTAAATTGGCGATTTCTGGATGTTCGTTATAGAAATTCTTTTCGAATGGTTTGTAGTCAATAGTGGAGTGATCAATTGGTGGAAGTGGATCGATTATTTTCTTTTTATCTGGAGGTATAGGATTACCGTCTTCATCATATTCAATATCGGGATTGTCATCTTCAACAGGAGCTAATCCCGCGTTGGGATTCTCTTCCATATATCTATAATACGATTCTTCTACATCTTCTTCTTCTAAGTCATTTCGAATTCCAGTTTGTTGAGAAGAGCTCCCAGGTTTTTCTGATTGCATCTGAAAACAAAATTTCAATAACTTTAAATTCGTAGAAATCATAATTAACTCACTTGTTTTTCTATCCCAGCCATGTAAGCATCTAATGGATCGTCGTCGTCTTCAACCGGAGCATCCTTCTTTGTCACTTCAGCTTGCGTGGGGCTTCCAGGAGCAGGAATGTAAGCCAAATCAGGGACTGCTTCTTCATCGTCATCTTCGAAGTATTCGTCTTCAGTAGCAGCACGCTTGCGGCTGCCGCCCCACGCCGCCGACAGGGCATTTTGACTAATAGCGTTCATAGTAGAGTAGCCTTGTTTACTCACACCGCAGTTAGTCGGAGGAGGGACTGCGTTATGCCGTTTTTGGTTCATTTGGAACCCAGAATAATTAAAACCACTCATGGTGAAAAATATTTGAGAAAATTAACTTTATAACACAATCATTGCAAAATTTGTTTTTAGTTTGACATTTGACGCGTAAGGTTGACAGGTAACGTTTGGTTTAATCTGTGGTTTAATACTGCCAACATTAATAACAGCTGTTAGGCGATTAATTAAAAAATAATAAGATAAAGTTTAAATATATAAACATTACTTTTTGTTCACGTAATGACTTGGGTTATTTTTTTAATTTAAAGTTCGTTTTTTTAATGTTTGTTTATAAAAGGTGTGACGTTTTCGTTAAACGTAAAATCCCTAAACATTTATTTAGTTTTATAGTTTAGGTTATAACTGTGTTGATAAAGTTGTGTTTTTTTTTCTGTTAAATAATTATTTTCGTTTGCACCAGTTATTTTCCATCGTTTTCATAACACAGTTTCAAGTAAGTTTTTTTTTTTTATCCAATTTCAGTTTGTGTTTCAATGACTAACAAGCATTCTTGAAGCGTGATTAAAATCTGTAATTGTTTCAGATTGTTTAAAACAATGCCAACCCAATTAGCAGACGACAATATGAACGAAATCCGAGCAAAAATCGCTTATAATGGTGAAATTCTCATTACGTATATTGACCACAATATTACTTTTGAGGATTTACTTCATGAAATTGTGGTGATTTGTCGTTTTGCCCCAAATCAGTTGTTTACAATGAAATGGGTGGATGAAGAAGGAGACCCTTGCATTATATCTACACAGATGGAACTCGACGAAGCTTTGAGATTGTATGAACTCAACAGGGACACTGAAATCACCATTCATGGTAAGGTCCATGAGCAATTTATAGTTTTGTTGAGATAAAAATGATTATTATTTCTCTTTGGGGCTTAGATTTATATTGTTTGTTAGAATGTTTTGGTTATGTTTGACAATTTGTGGCCGCTTACTTTACACCAAGTTTAACGCCAAACTATCAGAACTTTTATTACTTATTGAATATTTTTGAAAAAACTTGAAAAATATTAATAAAATGTTAATTTGGGATAAATTAGATAAAAGGCGCCATCTAGTGAGAGGTGTGTCTTAAATTAGTCAAATTTTCCCCGTGTGTATTTTCCATCGCGTCCGCTATCGATTGCGTGTCGCTAGTGTGGCGTCCCGGCCTCCGTCGGCCTCATTGCCACATCAACGTCGTTGCGTCGTACAGGGCGTCGCGACGTCGTTAAAACGACAACATTGTTTCCTTTTCCGTTCCTTGTGTGTATGTTTATCTAAACGATGGCTTGGGGTTATTGGAGCGCCACAACGGTGTCGGACCGTGGCCGAAGTCCGCGCCGTAATCAAAACGGCACCGTTAACCACCACCAGCAGTCGGTGGCAGCGGCAACGGCAGCGGCAGCATCGAGTGTGGTAGAGGATCGGCCGTCCGTTTCACAAACCTATCCTGGTAATCCGGTTAATTCAAATAATAACAGTACACCAACGGGAGCGAATTCTGAATTTGAAGAAACAACAGCTACATTTTCGCGACGTCCGTCTTTGGATTTATCAATGGTGGGGCCGCAAGGGGCTTTAGCGGGTATTTTATGTGCAGCACATAGTAGTAAACAGGGGGGTACTTTATCAGCGGGAAATACACTCACAAGGGTTGGGAGCAAGCACACGGCTGTGGAGTATGCGGTGCCCCATCATATGTACCATCATCATACGACCTATATTGAATACCATCATAAGCAATTGTCGTTCTCGGATGATGATAGCAGCTCTGAGCCGGGATATGCCACAGGTATTGGTGTTTTTCATTAGGGGGAAAATGGGTAATTCGCACACTTTTATTAGTGTCTAAAAATGCGTAGTTTTTCATTTATTTGACCTATTTTTTCTTCGTATTACGAAGGGGTATTTAACATTTTCTTTTTCTATAAACAAGTCAGATTTTTGGTAATAATAGGGTTTTCAAATAATTAATGAATAACTGATCGTTTGAAATCATATTTTTTGCGATGTATTAGAATGTAGCAAAAGGTTTAGTGCGATTGTGACTGCTTTTTTGAGCCCTTTAATTTTTATTTTTTTGTAATTTTCACTTAGATCAAAACATAATCACTCTAAATCGTTTGCTGAACTATAAGCAGCTGAATTGAATTTCTGCGTCTTTTTTTGTATTTATTTGTCCCAATTTGAAACTAAATATCAAAGTTATACAAAAGCAGAAAAAAAATCATTGATGTGGCTTCCTTCTGAAAAAAATTACAGACTAAAAAATTGAACATCTGTTTTCAACTAAAATTTTATCAAATTTTTTATCATTGGCACGCAAATAACAGCGTTCATTAAATATGAGTAGAATTTCGTATTAAAAATACAAAAATATGTATATAAACACCATTTACAGATTTAAATAACTTTATCATTTGTATTAATTAACATAGATATTTTAATTATGAACTCTGATTTGGGATATAAAAAAGTTGTACTTACACGCTGTTAATTATAAATTTAATGTGAATTATTGAGTGTTTAAGTTACAAAAAATTGAGTACTCTGTGTTTAAATGACTTATATCTGGCATTTTTTTAAAGCATGCTTAGATATTATCATTTTTGATTCAAATATTCAATAAAGTCTTATCGTGAGGCGATTAATAATAAATAGGTGTAGATTAAACCAAAACTAGTTCTAAATTTTTCTTGTTATCAAATAATCACCGAATCCGATCGTAGAAACTAATTAGTATGGCCATCTAATGACGTCATTAATATAATCCCTTCGGAAGTAGTTTCCGGTATATAACTGAACCGTTAAATTTGTGTATCATCAAAGTAAAATAACTTATCGATAAATTACGCATTTCTATCTTGGATTTTAATTGAAGATAATCGAGAATTTGGTGAGATTAAATGAAAAACAATCGAGCGTGGGAAGATCACCTGACGATGCGCCAAACCGCATTCGATTGCGTCGCATCGCCGCCACCAACATAAGGTCTTTTCTAACTTTCTTTTTTCTTCTTTCTAATCGATGATATCAAAGATCTTGTTTTGATTAATCGATTTTGAAATTCCATTCAGGAGGAAAGTGCTTTACTTAAATAGCCTTATCAGTTTGTTGATAACAAGTGTTATCTAGATTTTCGGTTACATCCACCTGAAATGTTTTTTTAATCGTATATAGAACGCGGAGATGGGAGGTGTGAATTATGGGTGATGGTAAACATTGGTGGAGTAACGTGAAATTATGGAGGGATATGTGTGAAGCGGCGATTTATTACTCATTACCACCAACACTTACTTATGATCCGGCTTCGGCATGGTCGGCAACGTTTCCTAGAGGTTCGTGGTGTTAAAGTCAAAAATAACAAAGTTCGAAATTTGACGCTTTATCTTTATTATTCAAAAGCTGTAGAAGGGTTGAAACTCGAAACTTCGCCCCTGTGTTGTTACGTCAATGCTAATTTATTTAAGGAATGCCTTAATTGACCTTATTATTATTTGGCACCTACCTGTGATAACATGCTATCTTATCAGTTTGATTTTGACTAAATTATAACCGCAATGGATGAAACGAATTATTTATTCTCTTTTATTTTGTCTGCAGTTTTTCCAAATGTACCGCCACAACCGGGGATGCCCTGCCAAGGGGAAGACAGTAAGTTTAGTTTTTTTTGTTTGTTCAATTTGTGAATTTCTAACTTCATACGATTGTTTAAGTTGGCAATAAAATAACCAACAATGTGGGATTTGAGATTTCAAAATGGCGCTACCGCGAATTTGATTTTGTATTTTCATGATTATTAATATAATTTCAATCATTTTAGGAAGCATTTATCGGAGAGGAGCCAGACGTTGGAGGAAGCTTTATCGCGTTAATGGTCATATCTTCCAAGCGAAACGTTTCAATAGGGTATTTGATTTTTTATATTCACTTGAATTTTTTTATTGAGAGATTGGTTTTAGAGGGCCTTTTGTGCGTTTTGTAACGATAGAATCTGGGGCTTGGGACGTCAAGGTTTCAAGTGTATTCAGTGTAAACTCCTCGTCCATAAAAAATGCCACAAGTTAGTACAAATTGCTTGCACAGTCGAATTATCAACCGAACCGTCTATACGCGAAGAACATAATGGTGAATCGCCTTTAGTGACGCAATCGTCTAATAGTGAAATTATTACTGAAATTCGAAGAGAGTACACTGAACCACCACCGGACGTTACAGGTAACCTAACCTCACATTCGTTTCAATTTTTATAATTTTGTTTAGTAGGTGAATCCGTAGCCGTGGAGGATCCAAATCGGCAATCGGACGATCTGGAGGCAGGTTCTCAACGTCAGTATTCATTGAACGACTTTGATCTGATACGTGTTATCGGTCGAGGTTCATACGCTAAAGTGTTGATGGTCGAACTGAAGAAAACCAAACGTATTTATGCAATGAAAGTGATCAAAAAAGCTTTAGTGACTGATGATGAAGATATTGATTGGGTACAAACGGAAAAACATGTCTTTGAAACGGCCTCAAATCATCCATTCTTAGTCGGTCTACATTCCTGTTTTCAAACACCGTCTCGACTATTTTTTGTTATTGAATTTGTACGTGGAGGCGATCTTATGTTCCATATGCAAAGACAGCGACGTTTACCTGAAGAACATGCACGATTTTATGCAGCGGAAATTTCATTAGCTTTGAACTTCTTACATTGTAAGGGGATCATTTATAGGGATTTAAAATTAGATAATGTTTTACTTGATCATGAAGGACATATTAAATTGACTGATTATGGAATGTGTAAAGAAGGAATTAGGCCGGGTGATACGACATCGACGTTCTGTGGAACGCCAAATTATATAGCGCCGGAAATTTTAAGAGGGGAAGATTATGGATTTTCAGTCGATTGGTGGGCTTTAGGAGTTTTATTATATGAAATGTTAGCTGGAAGATCACCGTTTGATATTGCTGGAGCTTCGGACAATCCCGATCAAAATACTGAAGATTATTTGTTTCAAGTTATTTTAGAAAAAACTATTCGGATACCAAGAAGTTTGAGTGTTAAAGCGGCCAATGTTTTGAAAGGATTTTTAAACAAAAATCCAGCCGATCGACTTGGATGTACCAGTCATGATTCTTTCTTAGAAATTACTACTCATCCATTCTTTAAAAGCATCGACTGGGACATGGTAAGACTTTGAAATTAAAAACTTTAATGATTCATAACAGTTTTCTTTGTTGATTTTATTAGATTTTTTTGTTGTTCTCTTCAAGACATGTTTGCTATATCTTAAAAATTACTTTTTTCAGTTAAATAGCTAAGAAAACAATTTTTTTTTTCCAGCTTGAACAAAAGCAGATTCCTCCTCCATACCGCCCCCGCCTGGACTCCGACAGAGATTTGGCGAATTTCCCGCCAGAATTTACTGATGAACCTGTTCATTTGACTCCGGATGATCCGTAAGTATTGACCAATCATCAATGAAAATTTTTTTAATCTCAGTTGTTTTAGACACGTGATTGAAAAAATCGATCAATCGGAGTTCGAAGGTTTCGAATATGTGAATCCCCTATTAATGTCATTGGAGGATTGCGTGTGACATAACGTCCTATGCGCTTTACATCCTAACAATTTACCACCACCTCCAATACATCGTCACCCTCCGCCAATATTTCCGCCTCCGCCTCCTCCTCCACCACTCGATATCGACGATTATGATGATGCTGGCTTTTTGCAAGTCGATATGAGGCCAAGTAAGTCCATCTTACAAAACATTTTCTGCCTTCCTCTTAACTAACTAAAAATGGGAGATAAAAAAAAATGTTAAAATTCGTTGGTTCTTCCATACATCAAGTTTCGGTTTTTTATTGCTAGCTCAGAATGCCGTAGGTGTTGACGCCTCTGAAAAAAAAAATTACAATTGTTGCAAAAGTTTATATTACAGTACTAGGAAAATAATGCCAACGAAGCTTTATAAATTAATAAGCATAGAAAAAATTTTCTGCACTCTGACTTTGATAGTTGTAAATATAAACAATATATTCAAATGATGGAGAATTGATGGGTGGGTTTGGGTTTTTATGTTTGTTTCGATTATTGAGTTTTTCAGAGTTTTGTGATGTTGAAAGAATTTTCTTTTTTATGTATATTGTTGGAAATGAAATAGTTATTACGTTGACAATTGAAACATTCCTCTAAGTATTATTGAATTTAGTATTAAAATAATTGAAACAAATTATTGACTGACGATGTCACAGTAGACCATTTGTAATGGTTTATAGAAAATTTTGTATAATATATACAGATTGAGAATGACTATTATAATATTAGAGTAGTCACAAAATATATATATCTCGCTTTACGACTTTATTATTATAATTGTTGGTATTCCTTCCATTTATTTTTTATTATAACATTTTTTCAATATAATTTATATTACATAAGAGTATTTTTTGGGACTGTCCGTTTATATTAGTATTCATTTTTTTAGTTTAATGATTGTATTATTTAATAAAGAACTAATCAAGAAAATTTGAGTTAGTTTATTTAATGTTGATATCACAATAGGACTAGATTCGTTATTCCATCAATCGACTTTCACTTTAACATCTCTTAAGTAATCTTGCACAGCTGCGGATTTGAAAATAAAAACTGATACAATCGATCCGATTGTTGCCCCAATCCAATAAACAACAAGATGTTCAATAAAAGTATTTCCTTCACAGCCTAATTTCAAAGACGTAGCTAACGCTGGATTATAGTATCCTCCAGAGAAATTGAATGCTAAAACCAACTTCAATCAGCTTTTGATAGATTTATAATGTCCCTTACCGGCAACAACCATCATTGTAGCAAAGAAAGCGTCTAGAATATTAGCGAAACGCGCCTCAGTATCGCTGAGAAAACGCGAAGCTAAACGGCATAGACATGTTCCAGCTGCTTCTATAACAGCACCAACAAGCATATGGACTTGAAGGTCAGCTACGCAGTCTTCAAATGCTTTACTCCGATGGGTTTCAACTAGTTCCATCGCCCATAAAATTTGGACATAGCGAAAAGTGACTAAAGCGCCGAGTATTTGCGAAAAGATGAGAAGAGCAGCATTGCTGTAATCTTGAATTCCTTCGAAAACTGTTTCGATGTGGGTGTACGGACAGGCGGTAGCTGTGTCCCATGATTTGCTCCACCAGATGGTGAGGAGGAAGAGGTATAAAGCATAGGCCCAAATTCCCCAATTGTCGGCAACTTTTTAACGGTTATTTAAAGTAAGAAGAAATTTAAATGTTGTTAAATTTCTTAATCGCGGAGTGATGACACTAAGCGATCCTTACTTTTAACATTGCTTTTGGCCAATCTACTCTGGACTTGACAAAAGATTCATCCAAGTCCAGTCTGGAAAGGCCACGTTTCAACTTTCTTACCTACAATTAATTCAAAGCAGGCAGCGCAAAGTTCAATCGTTGCGATGAATTCCAGAAGCATTTGTTTGAAAATTCCATCGTTGAAAACAGCATTGATGATTTTACGAGCTAACGATGCAAGAAGTAGAGAGAAGGCGATGTAAACTGTGGAGATGATCAAAGGATGGATACCAAAAATGTTACGACGTTTACTGGAAGTGATATCTGTTATCATAACCGAGTTATACCGATTGATTGATAAGATTTTAAATTTACCCGCGATTTGTCATTGACTTACCTGTAGCCTACTAGACCTAAGCGTTTGAAGAATCGAGAGACTTTTCGAGCAAAACTAACTGCCATTATTACTAATTTTCGATAAATTATTTTTTTTTTATTCACTGAAGTTACGTTACATTGTGATCAAAGGTGACACAAGAAGATAGTTAAAATTAGGAGGATTACTAGGCTATGAAGCTAAATTTAAACTGGCACATTCAGGAAATAGGAAATAGAAAAAATGCGTAATAGGAGGGGGCTATTAAGAGACCTTGACTAACATTGTATGTAATAGTTGCAATGAAAGGTCAATAAAATTAATTTCTTTTCTTCTGGGCACAGTTGTGATTTTTATAATTAAGCATAAATTCTAGACAAAATAGAAGCAAGGCTATACAATAGCCCAATCCTAGTAAAGCAAAAGCTCCTTGCAAATGGTACAAGGACAGTTTTTTCACGACTTTGTCATGTTTTTGCATTGCTTTAACCTTGTCTAGAATACTGCTATATCTGTGAAACAAAGCTTGAATTAACCCAAACGTTTTCATCTGACTTATAACTCGATTGAAATGCTGCAAAAACGGGAAGCCTTTCTTCGTTACAATTCTTAAAGAATACGAAAAAATTTTCTCTTTCAACATGAAAATCTTTGATTTATTTCTCTTATCAGTCAAAATAGGATCTCCTTTCGCTAGTCGATAATTGATAAAAAACTCACTCCCTATCGTCGCTGTATCTCTGTCATCAGCCACACTTGTCAACCATATGTTAAGCGAGTCATTAACTTGAAAAATTTCATGAATTTTCATTGCTTTTTCATCAGTCGCTGTATGAAAAATGTTTTCATATTCGGGTAATCCCCCAACATCCCAACCTTTTTCTATAACTTTCTCGATAGTATCGACTTGGGGCTCCCTTTGTGATCTAGTTAACATTTGAATTAGTTTGCTGGTGTAAAGAGAAGATATAATTATGCTGAAAATTGCTAAACTTATAAAAACTAATCTTGGCCAATCAGAACGCGGCTGTGTTGGAACAGGTCCTATTATAAAAATATAATAAGCAGAAAGAAAACCATTAGTGAAATTTTGATAAACTCTTTCATTTTCTGTCGACAAAAGTCTGAATAAGGAAGCACAGAGGAGGATAAGCCCTATAGACAGAATCCACAAGTACCATGAAAAAATGGTAAAAACTACTTTCCACTGTGGGACTTTAGCAGCAATTGGAACAAACCAAACTAAATTGCTTACAAAATGTGGGATTGTGAAATCAAAATCTTTGCTATATTCCGGAACAGCATAAAAATTACCAATTCCAAGGAAATTTTTGTTTTGGATTTCGCCTAAACCATAAGTCCAATTGCCGTCGATTACAACACCCCAAGAGTCTTCGCCTGTTAGAGTTATTTTGAGGGAGATGTTGAGAATCTTTGCGACTTCTTTAACAAAATCAATTTCGAAACCTTCAGTTGGAGATATCACAAAAGGATCTATTTTGTTCGCTATGATGCTGACGGTACAATTCGAGAAATTATATACTGGAAGAGATTTCTTCAGACTACAAGAATTTGAATTTATAAGTTTATAGTTTTGCAAACACGAGTTTTGCGACTGCAGACGATGCTCTGCTGTTATTAGTGTTAACTTTTGTAAAGTCTCAGGTGCAACTATTAGTACATTATAAATGAATTTTTGCCAGAAGTAGTCTAAAATATCGATTGTTTTTGTCGTATGATCTGCCTCCAAATTTGAATAATACAGAACAATCCACGTTTTAGCGTTAAAATTATACATTTGTGTGAAAAAATCCATTTGGAAATTTTCAAAATTATCGAGAATCATAATAAAAAGTTTGATTTGTGTATTATCCTTAATTTCATCATTATTAACTATCAAAGTAACTTTGAGCAAGTTATTGAGTTTTTTCAAAAGACAGTTTTGTATCATAAATCCTGATGTTGATAATAGCGGATTTACTAAAAATATTATTAAATTAACAGTATCTTCGTCTAATTTATCTTCTATCAAATTTGTTAAACAATTTACTACTATTTGTCTATGTGTTGGACCTGTGGGATTTAAACGAAAGCAAGTTGTTGTAATCAGAGACAATGTTAATATGAATCGATTAATCATGACTGTCTTTTATGACTTTAGGAATGTAATTAATGTATAAATTGTTTGTTTGAAGATTAAATTGCGTGCTAACAGGTGATGGCGATAGCGTAACATGAATAACATTTTAAATCATGAGAGTTATCAATTTTTTGTGGAGGTTATTTAAAAGTCGAGGTTTGCAGATGTAGCTTTTATGTAACTAATATGGCGTGATGGAAATCTAAAGCTAATGAGGAAGTCTGGAAATTATGGAATGATCAATGGAGGACGCAAGATTAGAAACGTCGTCACAAATGTGGTAGGTTTTCTGTCAAAATAGAATATTGAAGATCATTGAACATCTGCTTATAATTTGGGCTTGTTTTATGGTAATAATACATGAATGTAAAGTAATGCATTTAAATGAATTACAGCTTTTTTGAAATATCTAGGTTCCCACTTACATATTTCTGGACTATATCTAAATAAACATTAAAGAGCTTGTTTAAGTATATTTCGGATTGAAGGTGAATAAAAGTTGATTGAATTTTGTACATTTATTACGCCGATTGGAACAATCGTTATAAATTCACAGTACATTTTAAATAAAGAAAAAAAAAAGCGGGTTTACAATTCTAGACTAGTCTTTTAAATTCAGTAAGTCAAACCCATTTTAGTCTTTAGTAGAGATGTATTTAATCAAATCGACAACTCTGCTGGAATACCCATACTCATTATCATACCAAGAGATCAATTTCACAAAAGTAGGACTCAATTGTATTCCAGCAAGAGCATCAAAGATCGAAGAATGTGTATCTCCGACGAAATCAGTTGACACAACTTCTTCATCAGTATATCCCAAAATACCTTTCAATGGCCCTTCGGATGCAGCTTTGACTTTTTCTTTAATTTCATCGTAAGTAGCTGGTTTGCCTAAACGCACAGTTAAATCAACTACAGAAACATTTGGAACTGGGACTCTGAATGCCATTCCTGTAAGTTTTCCATTGAGACTGGGAATGACTTTACCGACGGCTTTAGCAGCGCCGGTAGCAGCAGGAATGATGTTTTGGCCGGCACCACGTCCATCACGCCATAGTTTGCCAGACGGACCGTCAACGGTTTTCTGAGTGGCGGTGGTAGCATGAACAGTGGTCATCAACCCTTCGACAATTTCGAAATTGTCATGAATGACTTTAGCGAGAGGGGCTAGACAGTTGGTAGTGCAGGAAGCGTTAGAAATGACTTTATCGGCAGGGTTGTATGCGTCGAGATTTACACCGCAAACGTACATTGGAGCATCAGCAGAAGGAGCAGAAATGATGACTTTCTTAGCACCACCTTCCAAGTGAGCGGAGGCTTTATCAATGGTAGTGAAGACTCCTGTCGATTCTACGACGTAATCGGCGCCGGCTTTGCCCCATGGGATAGCCTATAAAGAATTGATTAGTTTTGGGTTTAGAATTATAGAGAGGAGTCACCTTGGGGTCCTTTTCACAGAAAACACTGATTTTGCGGCCGTTGACGACAAGGAAGCCTCCTTCGGCTTTAACTTCGCCTTTGAAGCGACCATGGGTGGAGTCGTATTTGAATAAGTATACCATATAGTCAAGACCAATGAATGGGTCGTTAACAGCAACTACATCAGCTCCACGTTCCAAAGATGTGCGGAGCACCAAACGGCCGATACGACCAAATCCATTAATTCCAATTTTAGGCATGTTGCCTGAAACATCCAAACAGCTACAGGGGCAATCGTCAGACATTTTTGGGTGACTTTGTAATGACACAAAAAAAATCCTTTGACGTTTATTAACAAAAAAAATCAACTGTAATTTGATTTAACTTCTATTAAGCCATGAAGGTCATTAAGGTCATAGGTTAACATTACCAAAAAAAATTGGAATTTTGATTAATTTTGTGTTAACGCATACTTAATAAAAGAGCCAAATTCCATAAAAACTGATCCCAATAAGGTCGTAAAAAATCAATGAATTCTCCCAAATATTCCGTTAAATTTTCCAAAGTCAATCTATTCAAACTCATCTGCTCCATGGGATTTGTTAGGATTATAAAATTATTAGAATAAATCGTACTTACAGTTTTTCTTTTAAGAATAAAACACTAAAGATTTATCACACGACCACCAACTGTACCGGAATGTCACTTGAAGGGCAAATCCTACACTTAAAAATCGAACGTTACGTCACGTGACGTGATCTAAGCGCGCTCTTTGTAGTCACGTATATATTAAAATCCCCAACTTTTTTGAAAAAAATTATCACAAAATATTATTATTGTTAAAAATTGATATAAATTGAAATTTATTATATAAAAACGGTAATATAATAAAGTCGTAGAAATTACGCAATGTGTCGTAAGTATCTGCGCAACAACGCCAAAAAAATAAAAAACTGACGGACTAACTTTCAAGAAAGTCACTAAATCTAAATTTGGCGGCAAAATTTACAAAACATGAAAAAAGTGGGAAGTTTTCCATGATGTCACTTTAAGAAACATGGACCGACTTTACATAACGAAATCGAAAATTTTTAAGAGGACGATTCAGTGATGCGAATAATACTCTAGTTTATGTAAATGAGTAAAGTTTTTTGTCAACATTTATTTAATTGAAAAATTAAAAATATACAAAGAACAATTAAAAAAAATCAAAAATATTTATAACTACAATGGTATAAAAATGTGTCTGTGAACTCACCCAACAAAATTTTAAGTCTCAGTAAAACTTTTTGTTTAAAAACAGTGTTGAAAATTTTGAGGAAACATTATTTCAGTAATGGAGTGGAGAGATGGAGTTTGATTCTAAAAATAAGCATTATAAAATAATAAGAAATTTTAATAGAACATTACTGATTGAACGTTCTTAGCTTAAATCTTTTATAATTATTATGAAAAAATTGAATTATAAATACTGGAAAAACTTTATCATGTCATCAAAATCTAAAAACAGCAGTCCAACACTGATAAACTTTTGAAAAATTTCAACACTGTATTTCATAGTTCTTTGGTGAAAAATTGTGAAAAATCAAACATTTTATGTTTTTAGGGGATTTTGAAATCATATTGTATAACAGTTAATACTTATTTCAAGCAATGAGAGCCAGTTTTTGGGTAAGTATGAAATTCTGATGGCACTTTAATTCTGTGATGACTAGTGAATTCAACGATTTTCCTTCAACTTGCGTATTCGGTTCAATAAAATTTGTCCTACATCTTTATACCGTCCATTTTCGTCTTTATCGTCGTAAAAAATCAGTTCACAAAAATTTGTACAATTTTCATTTTCTTTCAACACTTTCTGTAGTGTTGAATAAAATTGTAAAACAATATCATTTTTATGTTTTCTATAATAACCTGAAATTAGATGAATAAAAAAATAATAATATGATAAAAGAAGTAATTTTACTTGAATGTTGACCATTGTTTGAGACAACATCTTTGAAAGTTTTCAAAGGCGTTGCATATTCAGCACAGACGTACACTGTTTTGTCTTTATATCGGATTTTATAAACTGAATTTTTATAAACCCGGTTCTGGACCCCTGCAACTGTGATAATCTTTTCGCGAAGAGACTGAAAAGTAAATCATTTTCAAATAAATGACGATAGAAATGAAAGCAAAATTATTACAGAACTTTCTTCAATGCTAGGCGAAATTTCATCGTTTTTCAGACTTGTAGGACAATAGAGAGATTTTGGTATTAATAAAAAAAGTTTATAAAACTCAAGAGTAACTCCATGTTCGTCTTCATAATCTTTCATTAATTCTTCCAAATGCTTTTCTGAAGTTCCAGTCTTGGGAATTACCAATTTTAAATAGCCATGAAAGAGTGAATGGGCTATACCTGAACCATAATCTAAACCATTTGAATTTTCAATCCATAAAGAATCATATAAAGGACCAGACTTCTAAAATTCAAATTAATTTTTTTAATTTTTAACAATAATCCTTACCAAGCCTAAATGGCGCTCTAACATAAAAGCCCCACAAAACGAAGATAGCACCGAAAATATACCCATTTCATACCACATTTTTAGAGGACTTTTAGGAAAAGAAATAAATAAAACAATGTGAATAAAAATTGAAAATAAAACAATAAAAGTGGTAAGTGGAGGGAAGTAAAAAACATCTTGGAGTAACATTAAATAGTTATTATCATAACGAGAGATCAAATGATTGCGTTCTTCCATCAAGTGAAACATTCTGCAAAGGAGTTCCACGAAGAATAAAGACGGGAAGGAAAAACTTATCATAATAACTAAAAATTGAAAATAACATTAAAAATTACTAAAATTTTTGATTCTTACGTGAAGATTGCACAAAATTGTAACTAACTTCACTTAGAATAAAACTTGCTAAAAATTATCAAATAAGTGGAGATTTTCAACATATTACCAATTACCAATAAAGAATACGAAACTAAAAAAATAAACTAAAAGTGTTGTTAAGTTTGATCGAGGCTTTGGCAAAGTCTTGGACTTGACATTGCGCCTAGTTCGGCCCTGGCCCTGCACAAAATTTAATTAATATTTTATTAAAAAAATTAAAACTTACTGTAGGTAGTGGGTTTATGTTGTTCATAATTGCAGTTGCAAATTTGCTACAAACATTTCAGTCTTTTTATCGAAACTACATAATAGATCGCTTTAGCTGTGTTGCCAAACCTTCTATTGTTGCTTTTTAAAAACCAATTTTTATGTAATGAAAAAAAAATAGTTCTATCGTGAAACACAGTTAAAGATGTAATAAAAAATACTTTTTTTCCTGTTGTCTATTTTTATTTGTATTTTTTTTCTATAAAACAGTTTTAAATGTATTGTGACAATCCCGCATTCGCGGTATTTTTGATGACTCAGATTTGGTTATGTCATCGCTGTCAAAAAACTGTTTACAAAAACAATGGATGAAATAGAAAAACGTCGTGAAGCGCGAAGACGCAAAATTTTGGAAAATTCTCAAAATCGTTTAGGTCGCATAACAGGAGTAGAGCAAAAATCAACGAGTAAGCACCAAAAATTTAAAAAAATTGAGGTTATGTTATACTTTCAGAATTGTCAATTGCTACTGTTTATCATAATCATGACTCTGAATCGGAAATTCTCGCACCTGTGACAATCCCAAAAGCTGAAACACCTCCACAGCCGGCAATTAAAGTGAAACCAACACAAAAACATTACAGAAGAACTGTCATAAGTGCATTAGCAGTCGCTGTCTATCTGCTTCTACTCATTCTTGAAAAGATGAAATTTGATTATAGTTCAGCTCATATCAATAAGATTTTTCTTCCGCTATTAGTGTATGAAATAATAGAATTGGTATCTGATAAGGAGAGGAGTCAAAATAGAAGCTTTATTTTTTTACTATTAATTGCAAACTCAAGAAATAAGATTATGCAATCTGTGATTAAATATGTAGAATTAGTGACAAATATTCTCCAAGATGTGATGTTATATTTCTTTGTTTTCGTGTGTTGTGACATTGTTAGGCGATTTATTATTAAAAGTTGATTTTTGTATGGGATAGGAAAGTGCCTTAAAATTGCATTTCCAGCAGGTTTAAAAAATGTTTTTTATATTTTATTGTAGAAAGTTATAAAACTAAATGAACATACTCCGAGATTCACAAGTTGCAATTGTTAAGATGGTTTTTTAGTTGTTTTCTCTGCTGATTTTCCTTCCAAAGTACTCCTTCTAACTAACTCCTCATTACCTTCTTGAATCATTTTATTCTCCCATTTTTTCAGATCTTCTTGATACTGTTCAGCTCGTCTCGCAGCTTCTGTGATATATTTAGATTTGGCACCTTCAGACAACTCAGCCCATTTATCTTTCAATTCAGACATTAATTGAATATAAGTTTTATCTGGATAAGACTTTACTTCATCTAATATATATAACATATAAGCTCCTATAGGTTTTTTAGGTTTCTGATAATCTTTCATAGCTTTTCGTTTTTCTTTCTTCAATTTCGCCTTTTTTGATTCTCTGTTATATAATTTTATCGCTTGTTTATGCTCATCTGTTAAACTATTTTTATATTCTAAATATTTTGCAGCATATTCTTCCATTTCACGTTTGAAATTGGTTTCGTATTTTTCTTTATCTGATGGATCGAGGTTTTTCCACTCAGAAGCACATTGTATAGTAACTTGTGTGATTTTCCAATCTGGATGCTCTTTCATAAGAGTTTGTCTTCTATCTTGTGAATATTTAAAATAAGGAGTTAACGGTCGTTTGGGCTTTTCTGGAAGGTTTAAATTGTTCAAACTATCTGTTGGTTTGTTTTTTAATGTTGAAACTTGAGTTAGTTGAGGTAATCTGAAAATGTTTAAATAGAATACAATGAGGTCAGGTGAGTTTTTAGATTTTTACCTGTTCGTCCGTAAAACACAATTGTTAATTATATTAACAGCTCGGAAAAAAAGGCCTTGGCCTGCCATTATTGAAAAAGTCAATCTATTAAAAAAAATAAAAGATTACTTAATTGGTAAATTCAACGATTTTTGTAGATTAAAAATTGGGACGCCATATACGTAATACAGTGACATTTGTGACCTTGTGCATATACAACGCTGCCAATGTACAATATTAAAATGTAACTGAATTATCAGCTTATCAGTTATTTGTGAAATAGTTCTAAATAAACTTAGAATTTTCTGTCGTTTTATTTTTATTTATAAGATACTATAACTATTATAGTGCAATTTACAACAAATTTTACATATTTGTAAGTAGGCAACCAATTAAACAGAATAATTATAGTAGGGTGAAGAGCACTCATAAGTGCGCCAAATCATTGAATAAGTACATTAGATACTTATTTAATGGTTAGATTCACATAAACCCAGCATGCAAAGACAAAAAAAATAGAGTTGACAAACTGAAATTTTGTTTTAAAAAAACTACAAAATTCATTTAATACAGTTATTATCTAAACTCTTTTACCTTCTACTGTCTCTTATTCAAACATTTAATTACTTTTTACTTTCTAGTGTTTTAATTTTTAATACAGCATCTTCAAGCAGCTTTAACAACAGTTCATTTTTCTCAAATTTTTTCAGTTCATCCTCAGCTTCTCTCTTCAGTTTTTTCAATATTTCCAAACTATATGTAAAACCTCCAAATTTTTTTATAAGTTCTAAACAATATTTAATTATTTCTGGATTAGTGGGTTTTTGGCGTAAAATATCTAAAAAAGCAATGAAAACTTTTTTGTGTGTTTTTTGCAATTAAATACTTTTTAGCTGATCGTCTTCTGGATGATTTCTAATTACATATACCACCGGAAAAGTATTTTTTCCTTCTTTTATAATATTGCATCCATTGTTATTAATAAATCGCTAAAATTGTATTTGTTATTTGAAAATTGGAACTTTTTGTTAAAATTTACCTCTTTTAAAGATAACAAATTAATGCAGTCGTCGTAAATATGGAAGAATTTTGCTAAAATTGTTACTAATTTAGTGAAATCTTTCTTATTATTAGAGAAAAATTGCATCAGTTTGAGTGTGATTTGGATAACACTTCCTGTTCCTGTAATATAAAATTACGAAATTGTTAAAGTTGATAAAATTCAATTACTTAAAACTGCTATTTTTAAATATTCGTCTTCAGTAGGATAATATACATTATCCCTCCAATAAATATCAATTCCTTGTCCTTTAGACCAATCGAGAAAAAACTGTATTAGAGCTTCAAGAGCCTGGAAAATAATTCAAATTTTTAGATATTAATAAATTTGGCAACTTTACTTTGATATTGTTAAAATCTCGAATTTTTTCCAAGACAAGGAAGCATCCATAATATGTTGAATTCAAAGTTTCAAATTGGCCAAAAATCGAATTTGAAGTTTTTTCTCCATTACGAGTCGAAGCGTTTTCAGAAACATCATTAAGTCTAAAATTTTATTTTTTTTTTTATTGTTACAATTTTCTTAATAGAACACTTACACGTGACCATTTGCAATAATTAACTGTGTGAGGACATCAATTTTTTCTGAATTTTCTTTCGGCAGTTTGAACCAAACATTCAATGCTTTAGTAAATTTCAGCCATAGAGAATGTTCAGAAAGTTGGATTTCTCGTATAAGAGGCTCTATCAAAAGCTGTAATTAAATTGAATTAGTGGTCAAGAAATAGATTTTTTTTTCTTACTTTGTGGAATTTTTCATTTGACTTATCAACGTGTTTGCTTAGAAAAACTGAGTTTGATTGAAGAGATTCGGACATTGCGAATGGAATTGACGGAATGTAATGCAATGCTTAAAGTTGGAAGTTTTAAAAAGTCCAAAGTTTTAGTATAATTGGCCAATTACTTAAATATTTATCAAAACAAGTGCAATCATAGAAAATTAAAATTTCAAATTCTAATTAACAAGCACAAATCACTCTACATTTTTTTATTTATTTATTCCCTTCTTGAACTTGTAGTGCTGTTGACTTTCAGCAAAATTACCAGAAAATTGTTTCTGTTTTGAAATCGATAACAAAGAATGTACGAACACTTTTGCGACTTTTGAATTGATTTCGCTAGGTAGTTCCCGAGGGAATTGATTAGCAGCATTCAGACGCACGTGAAAGCATCGAAAAGGGACTTTTACAAAATATAAGAGTTGAAGAATGCCAATAGATATTTAACTTTTTATGTGTTTTTAAGGCACTGAGAACTCCAATTATTTTCAAATAAAATTTTCAAAAACATGTTTTTATTTATATAGTTAAAACTTTTGGACGACTCTTTGTATAACCTTCCACGCATCAACGAAACCGGTCTTCATTTCCAATCGCACAGCTTCATTTCGGAATTTCTCGAAAAGCGAAGAGTTTGCGCGGATTCATATATTCTTTCAATAAACAAAACACAAAGTGTTTAGCTTTTAGTAAACCAACACTAGTGTTTTAGTTCTTTTGAAAATTATTAAATTATGTTGAATAAAAGCTTCCATTTTCTACTTTTAAATGGATTGTTATTGCTACCAGAAGTGTTTTGTAAACCCCGTGAGTTATATGGTAATTTTTTTTTATCATTTCATTTCTTCATTTCAGATTCTTTTTGTCTTTGTACGATTAATAAATGAAGGTCGTAACTAATTAATAAATTTATTTGGAAGAAACCAACAATTTTCGATGACCTTTGAAAGTTTTTGACAATGACTTTGAAATGGAGAGTTTTGAAACGGTTCGTTGAAATCATTATTGTGGGTTTCTTGAGTAAACAAATGAACATCATCATTCCATTAATAATAGTAATAAAAATTGGAAAAATAATTCAACTAAACCAAAGAATTGAAGTCGTGAGTTTTGAATTGCTTCTGAATTAAAGATTTATTTTTCTATCATTGAACCTGATGACCTTTCAAGTCGGAATAAACTGATAATTAATTTTTATTGATTGAGGATATTATTATTGTTGGGGGAATTTTATGTGTATTTTCCATTTCCTAACAGCTTTTGTTATTTTATGACTAATCTAATGATCACATCGTCAAAAACACAAATATTTGTTTCGAGGAAAAGATTTTTAAAAACAAAATAATAAATCGACTGATGTTATGTTTGTTTCTGAATAATAGTGCGTGAAGTAGTGTTTAAAGGGTTCAATTTATCCATCGTTCAAGTTTCTGGAGTTTGGCAAAATTGATTATAATAACAGAGAGTAACCATAAGTGTGAAGCTCCAATTTCGAATGCGCGTGAAAAAATTAAGCTTCAAGCACATGTTATGCAATATATTCAATTATACTCATTTTATATTTAATCAATTTAGATAATTTTTTAATTTTTTAGCGGGATCTAAGTGCCATAGTCCAACGACCCCTGGCATTTGCACTCCTTTACCAAATTGCACTTCCGCTCTTCAAGCAGTGAAACATCAAGGTCACCACAATTACAAACGTTGTGGTTTTGAAGGTTTTATCGAAATAATCTGTTGTCCGTTATCTGAAAACTCTTCTTCTGAAGACAATTCCAGTGAAAAAGCTGAAGTCCGTGGTCCTCACTTTGTCCGTAAAAGCGAAAAAGCATGTCAAAAATACTCAAAAAATCTTCCTTTAGCTTTAAGTTATCACATCGTTGGTGGCGTAAATGCCGAAGAAGGTGAATTTCCGCATATGGCTGCTTTAGGATTTTACGTTCGAGAAGATCAAGAGTACAAATTTGATTGTGGTGGAACTTTAATTTCAAGTCATTATATTGTAACAGCGGCTCATTGTGTGGTTAATGTTCAACAGAATGAATTGAAAATTGCAAGACTAGGTAAGACTGAAAAATGAGATTTTCAGTTTTGTTATAATTTGTTGTTAGGAGTTATTAATGTTCCGGAAAGTGTACGAGAACCTGATCCTAAAATTGATTATAGTGTGGAAAATGTTACTGTGCATAATGATTACAATTGGAAAGAGAAGTTTAATGATATTGCGTTGGTAAAATTGGCGAAGAAAGTGGTTTTTAATGATAAGATTCGACCAGCTTGTTTGTATACAAAAAATGACGATCCGGACAGGCTTTTGGTTACTGGATGGGGCGCTCTTAATTTAGGTAAGAAGTAAATAAATAAATAAATATATCTATAAGTCTATTTCTATTTTTAGGTGGTGAGAAGAGTGTCGTTTTGCAGAAAGCGACTCTAACCGCTGTACCTTTACAAGAATGTAACAGCACTTATCGTACTCGAACAAATCGATATGTAACGAAGAAACAATTGTGTGCAGCTGATAATGTCAGTGATGCTTGTCAAGGAGACTCTGGAGGACCTTTACAGACCGAGAGCTCTACAACCATATTGACAATTGTTGGAGTTACGTCCTATGGGATAGGTTGTGGGAGCAAATATCCAGGGATATATACAAGGATCAGTAGTTATCTGGATTGGATTGAAGGAATTGTTTGGCCATGAGACTGAAGAGGTTGCTTTTGGACATAAAGTCACATCAATTTTCAAGTATTGTGATATAAATTAGGAGAGTTTTTTAGATACAGACATGTATATTACAAAAGACGATTGTTAATAAAATTTATTTATCTAATTATATAAAATTGTATTTTTTGTTTATTTCTTTGACTTGCTTGAAACTTTTGAAAAAACCTACATATATTCCTATTTTACCGACTATGCTTCAAATACAGATCTCTGTCTACAAAAAAAATTAATAAGAAACTTCAACGAAAGAGGGCGCAACACAAATAAAAGTTTTATCTATATATAGTATTTTATTTTTAGAAACTTAAATTTTAGTTTAATTATTGAAAATAATTTTGTTAAATTCATTTCCAAAGATTTCTAAAAGAAAAGACTTAAAATTTCAGTCAAATAATAAAAAAACGTTTGTAAATAAATGACAAACTATATAAAAAACTCTGTACTTTATTTCACCCAATTACAACTTTCTGCAATTTATGTTAGAATATAGCAAATTGCTTTTCCCCCACTTTTAACCTCACATGAATCTAATTGTAAAGTTATGACGTCTTTTTATTGGTTATGGAATGAAAGCCTTTTCAGGACATTAAGCAGCAAGTGGCAAGTCCAACCACCCCTTGAACTAATATAATAAAGAGCAAAGTGTACACACACACACCGAGCAATGCTGCAACATGATTTATTAAATGAGTCCGCCGTCAAGTAACCCATGCTTTGCAACTCACTTGCAACCTGTTAAAATTTCAACAGTTGGAGGTGAACCGAAACTGGGGAAGGTTTATAATCCACGGTTTATGAGACCTGAGGGTAAATTTTACAGCTGATATTATCGGGAAAAAGAACGGAAAGATTGGGGATTTAATTTTTAATGATGTCTTGTCAGTTGCCACCTTAAGAAAATAAAGTAAGTAGATAAGCTAGCAGCAATTTATAATATTTTAGTATCAAATGTACCAATTTTGAATAATTTTGAAATAAACAGAAAATTTGAGCAAATTAATTTATATTTTTTTGCTCTGCAACTAACATTTTTGACATCGCAATGGTTTCTTTACGTTTCGTCATCAGTTTATAATTTGTTTAATTTATGAAAATTTTATTCAAAATGGTAGACAAAATTTACCAGGAGCATCTATTATTTTTGAACTTCTAAAAACTAGGTATTTATTTCAACTAATATTAATTATTTTTGAATAAACAATATATTTATAAATACAATCAATATATTTTCTATCTTTTAAAATTGATTACAATCATTGAGTTTTGTCGAAATTGAATGGAATAAACGTTTCCGTTATATATTAGGTTAACCGGCGCCTCCACCATTTATACATTTTAAAATTTAATTATAATCTTTTTTTTTTTCAATAGAACTTAATTTAATTATCATAAAAGTTTTGTTCAATTTTTGTTATAACAGTGCTTCTAACAATAAAAAACATACAATTTATGAAGACAAAACATTTTTAGATTTTTTTTTAATCTTGAGCAGACGCCCATCTTACAGGATTTTGTGTATAGTATATACAGTGTCTTCATTGTTCGATGCTCACCATTGGTGTCTCAGGTATTCAAAAAGATAGAGCAATGGTTAAATGGGGAATGCTTTGCAGAATTTAATGCTCAAAATCAATCTTATTCAAAATTTATTCTGGTTATTCTCAGTTTTGAGATAATTTGAAAAAACTTAAATTTGTCAAGAAGTTTTTCAAACTTTTACATTGTTAAGTTTATTAGTGCTCACAAGAACTCTCGATTCTCATTTATTTCCGAATTAGTAACACTCTCTTTTGTTTTTCTTATGGAAGCCAAATTGGATTTTTAATTAATCTCAATTTTTACAAGAGATATTAGCAGAAAATAACTTTAACACTGATGCAAAATCAGTAGGCTATGAAATTTTTGCTTCATTGTTAAGCAAATGAGCTATGTTTCTGTCGTCATGTATAAGTCAACTGGTGGGAGATTTGGAATTGTGTGCATGAATTATTAATAATTAATCACTTTCAAGGATTGAATCAATCGGTGGTAATAACTAGTACAAAATTCTTACGTCTATAACCAAAGCAACTCTTACATGTCGACAGTAACATAGTGTAACATCCCGTATAATTATCAAACACCCTTGATTTTGAATAATTCTTCTTGTGAGGTATGTTTCTTATAATTTTGTTAAATGTATCAAACATCTGCATCTCTGTACTACAAAATATCCAGAACTGTCCCATCGATATGGAAAATGTGTCAGTTTGTTTCGAGAGATAGTTAAAGTGACTTAAATGATTTTGGTTTTTTCAAAGTAATAAATTAACACCACATCTGGATTCTGGTTCTCAGCAAAAGTAAAGCGATAGTTGTAAACCTTTCAAAGTCTTTTCAATTTTTGAAAAAAGGTTAAGTGTTAATCGCCAGATAATGGTCAAATTCGTCTCGCATGCTCCATAGGAGATAAGTTTGTTAATCAGATGTTGGGAATGTGTGAGAAAATTACTAAATCTGTAAATTTGCAATATTCTATAATACTTAATGACAAATTTGGAGTCGTCACATCACATCATAAAGATAGTTTAAGTTAGAGAAATTGTGATTTCATTATAATACCAATATCGAATTCTAGAATGAAATCATTTTTTTTTCTATTCAAAGTCTAACTGTAGTAAAATTCCAGTAGTATCGTTGAGTGTGAGCGGAGTGATAAAGTAGAAAAATTCAAATAAAGGTTTGCGTAGTTAGTGAATTAGCCAACAAATTTAATAAAAAATTTTCTAGTGGATAAATAGGTAGTACTTGCGTCTATAAGGTAGAAAGCATGATTAAATATCTGATAACTAAACCAACAGCTATGATAGAAAGAATGATAGAAAGAATAAAACTATAGAACTGTAATTAAGATTAATTGCTTTTTGTTATTAGTAATTAAGTATGATTTCTTTGTTTATCGTGGACTTGACGAAAACGTAATATGGTCAATTAATTCATTTTCTGTTAATTATTTTATTGTTTATCAAATTTATGTTATTTAGGTAGGGGATGAAATGAGTGGGAGTAAATGGAAATATGCCAATAGGGTCGTCTAGGGCGGTACTGATTTTAGAGGATAGCGAATAGCAATTTAGCAAGTAGGTCGTACTTTCGGGGATTTGCAAGGAGTAGTAGGGGTACTATAAAACCAATGGTAATTAGAGAAAAGGGGCTTTTTGCTTTTGGTTTTAGTTTTGACTTTAACTTTGGCTATTGCTTTAACTGTGTGTTTGCATTTGTTGTGCAAAAATTAATTATTTGAGTAGAATTAATTCAGGTGGTAATCTTCAGAAGAGTGTAGTTTGCTTAGTGACGGAAACCTCGTCCAGTATCTATACTTAACGTAAGTTAAGGGTTCATAAAGCCCGGAATCTCATTTATTTAATTTAAATGTCAACAACTTAGACTCACGCGGCTAAGTTAAAGTTAAATCTTGTTTTTTTTTTGGTCCATTAAATTGATTTTAATCTTAATTTGTTAATCTCACCTTTAATTAATAATTTCTGTTTTCATCTATTTGAATCAATTTTGCTACTAGAGTTTTGACAGTTCGTTCAAGAACCAAGTCTAATAGTTCAGTTTTTTTTTGTTTCTGTTTAAATTCAATCACCACGTGCTCCACCTTTAGCGAACAGGTGGTTTGACACGTCGAGATCCTGCTGTAGACACTTTAACGTCCGGTGGTTGACCGTCCTGCCTGAGACCCGCACTGTGATCAGCGTTCAGGTGGTAGACCCTTCAGGTCCTGCTGGATGAGTTCTGCCTTAGGCTATTTTTTGTGATTGCAGTGTTGTTTGGTCGTTTTACGACTCCTTGATCTGTGTGGGTGAAAGATCCACAACCTATCCTTAGGTACTAGTGAGAGAAGTACCGCTCCCACCTGTGTCATTCGCCTTCGTTTTGCTAGCGACAGATTACAGCAATTTACCTTTGATCAACCATTGACAGTTTATTGAGTAGTATTTAATTTCATTTTAGTTAAGTAATCTCATATTAAAGTTCCGTTTATCTATTTTGTGTTCTAATAAATTAAGTGTGGTTTGAAACTTGCATTTTATTTCAACAAGGCCTTACTATCGAACAACTTAGACCGGAAATAATATTTTCTTTCTAATTATTTATTTTTGTTTTTTCTTTTTTGAGCAACACAACGTATAAGGGTCCTAACGAAAAAGAAAACGATCATTTTATCCACCTTCTATTCTCGTCATCATCATCAATAATATCATCAATCAATATTCATTACAATAGATTATCATTTGCTTAACTATGACGCTAAATTCTCATAGCTTACTGATTTTGATTAGTGTTAAATTTATTTTTTGTTAATGTCTCTTGTAGAAATGAAAATTCAAGTGACATGTCATTCATTTTTGAAAAGCTTTTTCTAAGAATTAAGTAATCAAAAGTTCAATATTATCCCTATAAAAAAAATAAAAGTTAAGCCTAGTAACTCAGAAACTAATAAGAATTGAAGGTTCCCGCTGAAATATTTGTGTCCTAACAACGTAAAAGATTGAAAGTGGTAGCATAAAGCGTTATCGAATTATTGATGATAAATAAAGTCGGCAAATTTCAGTTTTCCCAAAAAATTTTATTGAATTTGGAATGAAGTTCGTCTGGAGCATTAAATTCTGAAAAATATTTCCCATTTAACCGATGTTCTATTTCTTCTAATAACCGAGCTCCATCGAAATATAGACACACTGTACCAATTTAAATATGTATTTTTGCCTATAGTAAGAAGAAAAAGCCCGCTCAGTTTTATGAATAATTCCAAATCTTAGCATTTCTTTTACAACTTTCCTATTTTATTCATTTTTCTTTGAAGTTTGTGAGTTGATAATGATGATGGAAAGCGCACTTTCTCCAAAACTTGTAGATAATCGGTAAAACGAATTTCCCCGTTGGCAATTTGATTAATCCCCATTTGGAAATTGTAACAGCGTCATGATTTTAATGAATTTCCAGTAATCTAGATAATCAACTTGAAACTTTTTTTCCCGAGTTTCTGTTCACGTAAAATATGCTAACGTAAACACAACGATAATTAACTAAAATTGATGAGAGAGAAATTAGCAAATGTTTAACAGATAAACAGTGAAATTCAATTTCGATTAAATTTTTTGGCAAAACTGCCATTTTCCTGCTTTTAAAATAATTTCAGTGATATGAAGTGGACTGTAAAGTGGAAGCGGCATGCCAATTTGACATTGTCACTACCAAACATTTTTTTTCTATTATTCAAAATCGAATTTAAAAGCTTCCATCTTTCGTTGTGTTAATGCACTTAAGAGTAGATTTATTAACCATCCTCTTTACTACTTGGTAGTATATTTGCGTGAAGATAACAGAATTTTAAACTCATGCATTAAAAGTGAGGAGAAGAACTAAAAGCCCGCATCGTCTTCTGGTGAAAGAGCACACAATTTAAAATTTAAATCGGTTCGTTAAAGTAGCTCGACAAAAAAAGTTCCACGTTAAAGCCATTGTCAACAAAATATGAAAGTTTGTCGAGTCAAGCGTGTAAACAAACCCACTTTTCGTGTGTATTAAAATGGCGTGATTAGGAAGAAGCGGGCTAGGATGATAACACTCTTAATCCGCACCTGGACACATTCTATGTAAAGTTTTTTCAGAAAAATAGAATAGACGCAGATTACCATATTCTGTCATTTTTTTCTCAATGCGATCAATGTTGGAAAAGTCCAACGACGGAAAATTAATAATTGACGATCGGAAAGTTGAGTTCAAAGAGTCACGCTCGAAAATCAAACATTCATTAGAAGTGGATCGGATCAGCTGATAAAATATCAAAATTCGACCTGATCGAAGTACGCGATGTTGGAAAAGATAAGACATTTTGTAAACGGATAGATGTGCTTTTGTTTCGCTTTGAAACTGAGAGAAAATTGCACCGAGTATGAGTACTGACGAATTATTTATAACGGGATCAAGTTGACGCTGAACTAAACGATTTTACTGTAGAATATATTATATGAACAATACATACGCTTCTAGATATATTCACATTTTATTGTTTTCAATTTGACATGACTACAAAATGACATTTGAAATGTCATAAATTCATAGCCAATGCGATATTATTTCGTTTATAATACATATGTCATAATAAAAAAAAAAAACTAAAACATTTTAATGTTTTCTTTTCTTATCATAAGCTCATAGCCATTACACTTTTCCCGTCTACGCCTACCTTTTTTTTTCTCTTCTATATCCCTTGTCTAAAAATCAGCGTAAATTCGTGAGTCCGTAGCAAATTACCTCCCTCGTGCTCCATTTTCTTACCGGCAGGTCCCGGAATGAAGTGTCAGAATCACGAAGGAGCAATCTAACGCCACCCGGAAATTCACGGACGCTCCGGGCACGGTGGTGGTTCAACCCGGAACGTGTGCGTGTTCCACCTATCAACATCATTGATGAACGTGGCGGTCCGAAGATATCCACGGAATGAAAGGGAAAAAAAAGAAAAACCTTGCCGGTGGTGATTTATGGATGCCATTCGTGTGTGAAGCTATATAACAAGCGTATGGCGAATTTTAAAGAAGGCGCTAGGTGGAAGAGTTAAAAGTTGACGAATAGATATTTTTGTTTTTATGCGCAACTTATATCTTGCATGACTATAAATTTGAAGATTTTCAATTCATCATCAATAGACTGCGCTAAAATATATCCATTATCTTTGTATTTACATAATCGAAATAATCTTGCATTATCAGTCAAGCTTCTGGATATGCATTTAGCTTTCGAACTTTAGTGTAAAGTTACATTACAGTGTAGACAGCTTATTATGCACTCAAGACACTGTGCTATTATAAACATACACAAGAGAAAAAATATCATTTACAAAGTGTTATTTAATGTACCGCAAAATAAACTATGGCTTAGTTTTTATACTGCTAATTAACTTGTCAGAATAAATATTAATAAAGAAATATTTGCTGTCAGAAAAAAAAAGTATTTTTTTGAGTGAATTTTTCTAAATGGATCAGAACAGTTGATTATACGAGAAGGTGTACAATAAAGAATTTATAGTTTGATAAAAGCGAATTTTTCTTATGCAATCTGAGGCAATTTTTTTCATTTGAATAAAAAACGTAAAGCGTAGACGTGCTAAATTTTTTTAAACTAATGTTGTTGAATAACATTTTTTTAATCTTTTCTATGTCTAATTTTTTTTATATACTTTATTTTTAATTTTATCAATAGAGTTTTCTATTGCCGATGGTTTTAGTGATTCATTGTAGTATCTTGAAGAACAGTCTCAACATAGAAGTGCCAAAGGAGAAAAATTTCAATCTCAATGATTAATAGTAGTAAATTTATCGGAAAACTATTTCATTTTAATATTTGACCACGACAATCTTAGGGATAGTCAAAAGCACTCTAGTTGTTTCTGTATTACGGTGTATGAAGAAATTAGCTCAAACCTGTTGACCCAACTTTTTAATATAATCAATTAAGCAAAAAAAAAAAATTATTTCTTAGATCTCAACTTTCTGAGAGCAGATAGAAGACAGAAAACACTATCAACAACAGAGATTTGGCCAGCAGGTTTGCTAAAATTGAGGAGAATGTGTGCCCAAAATGCAAACAGTTTGGCAGGTGATAAGTAATTTTCAGCTTAGATCATTAGTGCACGCTCTTAAAAGAAAAGGAAACTTCATTTTATCTAATAACCAATTTCGAATTCTTGGACTTTACAGATTAGAAACTTTTTTTTAGTCAAATGAACTTAACAATTAATTAATTAATTCAAATTAATATTATTATAGTCATGAATTCCGAGAATTCTAATTATTCCATGCAATTGGTCGATTGTTCTGTGACGATCAAACGTGATGAAACCCTCTTTTTTTGGCATTTTTGTCTGTTTTAAAAGTAAGACGAGGAGCAAACATGGTTTATTCTTGAAAGCAATAGACTTAGATTTTACTCTCTTAAGCTTATAAGAACAGTGGAGCTGGTCCTACCGCAGTTTTTTCAACTAAAAACAAAATTTTATTTTATTAATTAACGCCTTTTGTGTCTTACTATAAAAGATTTGTTTGTTTCTCTTCAGTTTATTTAGCTATCTTTACACTTTAATAAAAAACTGACAACTATTAAGACACCCACTTCTTCACAACACGTAAATTGATATTTCTCTCAATTTCAAAGATAATTAAAGATCTGCAGCAAATCCAGCGAAAAACTAAAAACATCAGACGTTGAAAACTAGATTTCATGCTACACACTCACACATTTGAAACGATATCTGACTCTTTCTGTACGTGTCTGTAATTTCTAATTTTTTGATAAACACGGAAAAATGTAATTTATGTCGTAATAATTGTGATAAAAGGAGAAAACACTAAAAATGATATTATTCCCAATTGCAACTTTAATAATAAAAATTGTAAACTATGAAACGTATAAAAAAAACAAGGAAAAAGTCTTATTTTCAGTAAAACCTTTTTTTTTGTATTACGTCTCTAGTTGTTACATCTCGAAGCGTCAATTATTTCCAACGAGCGCTCTGAGCACTAGCGGAATAACAAATGTCTGTTTGTATATTATTAATTTCACTCTTTTTTTTCTTTTTTTGTAATTATTAGACTTGTCGCAACCTACAGTGACACTTTTTTCAGTTTTGAATCAATAGAAAAAATGAAGCGGGAGATTGGAAAATAGCTTTGATTTTTCAATAATAATTTAAAATTTCTCATAAATTTCGATTGAATAAAGCAAAACAATAACAGGAAGGATAATTAAGACATGCAATTGCAATATGATTATATTTATTGCTGCAAAATCAAACCTTATTAATTAATAGTGAACTGAGGCGATAAATAACAGACGTGAACAATAAAGCCTTTTGAATACGTGGATTCCGACAGCATACATCGCGATTAATTGGATATTGATTAAACAAATATTTATCTGCTATAATGATACCATAAGAGAAAACAAGCAACACTTGCAAGAGTTTATAATAAATCAATTTTCAAAATTTGACATTTCATATGTCAAAATTATGATATTTCTTATGTCAATTTTACGTTTTCAATGTTGCCAACAGAAGTAATACAGTTCGGTATTCGAATCTTTTCTGTATTTTATCTCTGAAATTCTTCATCTCAGAATTGCTCTTTTTTTCCTCTCTTTTCACTTCTTTTATTTAATTTGGAGGTTTCGCGTTCGGTTTTAACTGTAAATTACAACAATTAGCGGCGGTCTTGATTGGTTTTCTTGTCGTTTAGATGGACCAGTTGAGGTCAAAGTTGTGGTAGATTCTATTGAATGGAACAGGACTAGGAGTGTCCGACTCGGCGACCACTGAAAAGAAAACGTCGGAAACAGGAAATGGAACCGCCAGATAAAATAGTGAAGAGGGCCGGACTTGATGGGAACACACTCGTCGTTCGTTTTCCATTGCTTTGGTAAAAAGGCACAAGATGATATATTGGATGTACGAATAAATTTCAGAGTAAAGGTAATGTTTTTTAATTTATTGTATTTATAAGTCCTCTGATGGTTATAATTAAATCCTCATCATGTCTCTGTCTTACCATCATTGAATATCACATAATAGCACAAAGACAATAACCAGCTAGATGATGATGATGATGTTGATTGCTTTGACATGCTTAAGATCCTATCATAGTTCCAAACTGTGCTACATAAACTCCCAAAGTGTAAACAACTAAATTCTACATCATCTCTTCTTTTCTTCATCCTCCCTTTTAAAATTTGTCTTTTGTTGGAGTGTAAGCGAATTGAAATAATTCGAAGAGTTTCGTAGAGGTGGCACAAATGAAATTTAACACTCGTCGGTGTGTATTAAGTGGCATTATCACAACCGCTTATTGCGTTTACCCGTGTTGTGCACAGCCTCTTGGGGGCGGCGTGGTGGCGGTGAGACTGGTTATGAATAGCGATAAGTAATTCGCAAGACGGCTGCGGTTGGCGACTATTGTTCGCACAGACTAATATTGTTTAATTAATAAAATTGAAAGCGTATACTTGGTAATAAATTTTAGAAGAAAATCGATTCTACGAAAAGACTTTTAACAACTATAAACAACAATATCTGTTGATTTTTTGTTTCAATATATCTGAGTGGATAAGTTAGAGGTTGCACAGTACGATAAATCAGATAAAGTGTAAAAATCATTAGTTTGTAGCTCAAACTGGCTCAAGATAAGAAGATAAATGATAGCTAAAAAGACAATCGAAATATTAGTTGGTAATGGAAGCGAAATTCGATAAAAAGAAAAAGGGGAAAGTAAATGCAAGACAAAGTTGATAGTTTCAATCTGACAAATGGTTTTTAGCAAACTGACTGGAGAAATGTTATGATTGACTGAGAAAATGTCAAAACTGACATAAGAAATGTCATAATTGACATGAGATATGTCAAAACTGGCATAAGAAATTTCATAATTGACATGAGATATGTCAAAAATGACATAACATACGGCAATGAATATTCTTTAGTGAAAGATAATATCAATTTTGGTTTGATGTGAAGCTTAGGTTGATATTTAAGACAGCAAATACAGCTTTGGAATAAAATAAATCAGGAAGGAACATGAATTAAGCGAAATCCGAGTCGAGAAGATTAAGGCCGGATTAGAACAATGCCTTGTATAGAGAGTTATGGTAGAATGTGATAAAAAGAAATGTGTGAAAGAAAATCGGATCGGTCTCAGTACACACAAGAAAAATAAACTAAAATAAAGTAGTATCAAAGTAGCTCATCGGAGCTTAGAACTTGCCACTTTTAATTAGATAAATGTTTTATTAAAGTTGGAAAAGTCAAAGACTTTTTAAGTAAATTCGATTATAATTTTTTTTATTTGATTCTAAATGAAAGAAGTCTCAATTACATTGGAAATTAATAAAGTTGGGTATTTCCAAATGAAACTAGTGAAGAAAATTCCAGTTTCCTAATAATTTCTTTTCTCTTTCTTGAGTAGATTTCCGTAGAACTTTCTTGATTCTTCCGTTTTAAAAATGTGGCATCTAATTACAGAAATCCTCCAAACTTCACTATCAGTGAATCGTATCCCTGAAATATTTACTGAATTTCGGCGGTAACGATCTCAATTTGAACTGTTCGGTGTGATTTAATGATTGTAGGGGTGGATGTTTAAGAGGGCAATGTCGCCAATACCACTAGTCGCTAGCTCTCAAGAAGCCACACAATTGACTTACATTCACAACGACTGGACGTTATTGCATTCCTGTCAAATTTTATTTATTTTGCAATTCTTCTCTGCTCTCTTTTTGACCTGTCGTCTTTTGTTTCTTTTGTAATAAAAAAAATTCGGAGAGATTTGTCTTCGAAGAAAATATATTGTTACTCTCAGTTTCATTGTTTTTTGGATGCTGAAAAAAACTTAGGTATATAAATTAGAATTATTCTTGAATTTGTGGCAAAGCTCCAAAAGAAAAAAATTATACATTTAGACAATAAATATATTTTTCGTGATAGAAAATTAGTCACTTTATGTCCAAAAACCACCCTTCGACTTGGTAGTGTCACGGCCAAACAATTCCTTCAATCCAATCCAGATAACTACTGATACTTGTATAGATCCCCGGATATTTGCTTCCACAACCTATCCCATAGGACGTAACTCCGACAATAGTCAATATGGTCGTGGAGCTGTGTCTGGAAGGGTCCTCCAGAGTCTTCTTGACAAGCATTGCTGACATTATCGGCTGCACACAATTGTTTATTTGTTATACAATGATTTGTTCCAGTTCAATAAATGTTATTACTTCTTTTGTCCATATACAGAGCTTAGAGCTGCTTCTAGCTCTAAAGTGAACAGTAGCAAAGTGACAGATATAATGTCAGTATTGACAGATGTTATGTCATTATTGATATATGAAACGTCAAATTCCATTGTTCGTAACAGGAACGTTGATTCATTGATTTTCCCTTAACTCAAATCGGACACTCTGTAAATTAACAGACTCGATCTATTACTATTACTATTACTATTGTTAAAGATTTGAATTAATTAAATCAATCAAAACACTGATTTTTTTCTAAAAACACTTAGCGGTTAATAATTTTCAAAAATCTATTGGCTGTTCTATTTCGTGAAAGTCCCATTTCGGCGCTTCCACGTGCGTCTGAATGCCGCTAATCAACTCCCTTGAGAACAATTCAGCGAAACCGATTCAAGAGTCGCAAAAGTGGGCGTAAATTCTTTGTTATCGATTTCAAAACAAAAACGATTTCACGGTGATATCCATCGGAAAAAATTGCTAACGTATACAGAACTCGTTTTAATTCGACAAGTTCAAGAAGAAGGAAACAGAAAAAAGTTTACAGAAAGTGAATCTTTTATACTATGTTCAAAGCAAATGTTTTTTTTTATTGGTGCGACTGGTGCGAATGTCACTTTCAACACAAACAAATTTCTTAAGAGATTTGTTATTTTAAAATAAATGGAGTGGAAAAAACAAAATTATATAACGACGAAACATTGAATTTTTTTATGAAAATAATCGAAAGTTTTGAGTTCTTTAATTGGAGCAGTTTTAATAAATAAACAGTCTATTAATTGACCAATTATTTTTGTACTTGAAACCTTTGAGATACTTAAATAACGAAAAAAACTTCAAGTGGGCCACGGAATTGAAATTTCGTTATGTCATCCATGACAAGAAAATTACACTTGTATTTTTAGTTGCCTAGAAATTGCTTTCTAAAAATTTGATTGTTGTTTGTATGTCATGTCGGTTCAAAGACAAATTATATCTTCTTGAGATGAATAGAAAATTATTTCAGCTATTTCTATGCATAATAAATAAATATTTTGGAGAATCTGTTTGAATTGACAAAAAGTGAGGTTACGGCTTTATGAAAAAGGTCAAGTTGTAAAGTAGCAAATGAATCAAAGTTTTTTGCAATGAACACCGTTATAAATTTTGCATTACTTTTTATCAATTCCCAATTAATCAAAGAGAAAAATGGTAAATTTTAGCGGAGGAATAAAACTGAAAAACAAAATAATATAAACAACAACACAGAAGGTACTAACAAAAATTGTATTGAATCAAACGATTTGGTACTTATAAAAAAAAAACACTAATTCAAGTCTGCTTTTTCTTGAACCTTTTACCCCTTTATAATGAAACTGCCAATATTTTTTTTCATAAAATTTATGTTTGTTTTAGTGTTTTCTAAGCTATTTTGATATACCTCTGATGATTCCAGGTCCGTCTTCTCTTAAATTATAAACGTGATTTATTTTTCTTTACCCTCATATTTCTCTATCTATCCTTTTCCGTGTGTGTGTATTATATGTGTATATGTGTTCTGAAGGTGTTGTTACCGCGAATACGACTCGTCGTCGACGGGTATTCTTTTTGATTTAGCAGTCAGCGTGTCGGGGAGCCATTTATATTGATGTCGGATGGTTGGAGGTTGTTTATGGAGACTGGGGGACACGAGACCGCACTTGAGTGCGCCATTACGCCCGCTCTGTGATCACAATAGATGTGACACATCATCAACTACACTGTCACAGGACCAAACAGCCTTTGCTGTTTCTTCTTAAGGATCAAGACATCAACGTTGCGGAAAAAATTGTTAACATCCACAAAAAAGTTCAAAAACAGATATTTTACTGTTAAATTAAGTGTTGAAAAAAAAAAAATTAATACATTCAAAGTGGCTAATGAGAAGCAACCGTCGATGAATTTTTATGGCGAGTAATTTCTATGCAAACAACGTCAGGCGGAAGAATTTTAACTTAGCTGTTAATTTGATTCGTTGCTATAAATCAGGGAATAGTCTTCAAACCAATTAATTCCACTGAAAAAATCGACATTTGTTTAACAATTTCCACTGTTTTTGTCTACAATTCATTTGAATTGATTCTAATAATGAATTAAAATATTAGCGTCTTATCTTTATTGAAAGCCAATTAAAAGACAAAGCTTCATAATGAAAATTGTTACTTAATCCGACTTCATTAAGTTGATTTTCGGAAAATGAGAATTTACATCGGCAGTACGGTCAGAAACCGCTCGTGATGAATTATAAATGAGTGTGATTTATTACGGGGTTAAACAGATGGCAGCACAGTAGTTGTCGTATTTTACATTGGATTTACAGCTGAGTTAAGTGGCGACGAAAATTATACGCATTTTCAAATGAGATATTTTCATCGATCACTTTTTTTCTCAAGATATATTAGATGCGGGCAATTTTTTTCTATTTCTAACTTATGAAAGTTGTAGTTTTTTCATTTACTATTATAATAAAAAAATACAGAATAGTATGCAGCTGAGAGCGGAAAAATGATTACAGAGACGAGAAAAACCAGCAAGCAACTACTTATTGTCCTATAAAATTGTAAACAACGCCATGAATATGCAAATCGTTCGACTGAGAATCTAACTGAATCTGTGTGCAGAACAAAGATGGAAAATTTATATCAGGAGTTGGATCATCCGCGCTTCTGGCGGTATTAGTATAATCTGTTAGTAGTAGAACAGCAGCTAACTCAGTAGATATATGTGCATGTACGACTGAGTATAACACTTCATTGAATATTTAGGTGAAGGGGGAAAAGGGGGAAAAAGATGAATATGAAACGGGGCTTATTTGAACTATTGAAAATTTATAGTTACAAAAAAAAATAAAAAATGTATAAATGCTTATCTACTGTCTGTATTTTATACAGAGTGACTCATGTTATAAAGGTTTGAGATTGTGTAAGTTCTGAAAACATATTAAAAATATTTTTAATTCACTATTGGTATTTTTTGAATTATTTTATCTCACTTTTATGAAACATTCTGTATTATGTGTATACACCTGTAAATGGGAACAATTTTAATAATAATAAATAAATAATTCGAGCATCAGTAAAAATATTGATATTTTTTATTACAAACCGATAAAATTTTTGCCCGGCGCATCCACCATTTAAAAATAATGATAAAAGAAAATTAGAAAATCTAGTTTTGTAATTGAAAATAAACATATGTCTATTTTTTTCTTAGCTTATTTTTGACATATTGGTTTGTCAAAAAAAAAACGAATTAAAGTAGACTTTATTATCCAAAATTGTGTCTTGATTCACCTCATACAAGTGTCAGATAATGGACTTGTACAGTGAAATAGATATTTATGTAATTAGTTACGAACACAACGAACGAACACAAAATTGCCAAAACGAGCGAACGATAGGAGCGAGTTTGCAAATTGTGTGAGTTATACAAAATCGGCTTTTTCGTAACTAATTACGTACAAAATTTTTCCTAATTCCCTCAAACTTTGTACTTTTGCAGATTCAATTTTTAGCTGACGTTAATTTTGGAAGTTCATGTCATTGCATTTTTTTTTCAAATGTTCATTAAAGTGATTCAATTTTGATCATTTACAAACACTAACAACATTTTTAGGACGAATGAACTACATAATGTTGATAGGGACATACCTTTCTTTCAGCTTCTGTATTATAAGCAGTTGAAGAATTAACGCGAGTTGTGTAATACTTTACGTAACTAGTTATATAACAAAACTTGTCACAACTTACTAACAGTACATAACGCCAAAAGTTGACGTAAAGTCTGACATTTCATGACGGAATTAGGAAAAAATTTTTTTCAAAATTGTATGTGCATATGAGTTTGTGCTCACAAATGAAGATTTAAATGCAATTAAAACCGTGAAAAATTTCACTGTCAGTTTGCCAAAGCAAATTCAAACAAGCGGTTTTACCGCCGTTTCTGACGTAATCAACTCAGATTGATTCAAACAGCAACCTAAGAAACTTACTGGGACAAACTCTGTGCTTATTGGTGGAGTTTATATACGTCATTGTTAGCGCGAAAAAGGTCATTTATCTCAGTCTATTTTGAGAATTTTTTACATATCTCGAAAATGATTCAGATAAAAATAAAAAATACGGGTCGTTTTATTTTTAATGTAGATTCACTTGAAACAATTAGGAAAAAACGCTGTATAGGTCTTTTGTCATTTATTGCTTTAAAGCTATTATTCATCTGTAGCAGTTTTTTAATGATACAGTTATACCTTCTTGAGGAATAAAATCATAATGCGACTTAATTCCACTCTAAACTACTGAGTATTTGAAACTTTAGTCTTAAAATAAATCGTTAAATCTGTCAATGAATAAAGGGTGCGTCCAGAGAGTTAACTATATGATTGAAATATATTTATGTATTATTTCTTAGCCACAATGTAGTTCATACAATAAAAATCACAGTTATAATAATGACAATGTTTACTGACTCAAACGATCATCACATACATATCAAGAAAAATTTTCAAACAATGAATTTTTTCAACTTTTTTCAAATTTTGTTATTTCCAGGTGGAGTTGATTTAACGTATTGCATCTGCATCTTGCTCACACTTAGATCATGTTATTCTATTACTGTACAGATTTCCGGATCAAATATAGAGTTATTGAACCCCAATTGTAATGGTAGCCAATGCTGGTGTGGAAGACACAGAAGTTTCCTTTACAATTATTTCATTGTATGTTCATAAAAAATGTTAAAACTGCAAAATCGACACTGATTTGTTGATAGTTTGGTGTTTGTAATGTCTTGAAAGTACACAATTCAACAAGAGATGTATGACTTTTTGACACTCACAATGTGTTATTCGCATTATCAACCAATAAACCAATATGTTGAAAGTTGCATGTGCATCTTTGCGACCGAAATCTTTAGATATCTAATATTGTAATACAAGTTCTAAGTTACAAATTACAAAATCTTCCCTTCACGTGAAACCTTCAAATTCATAACAAATATTAAGAGAAGCCTTTTCAACCTAATAAAATTTCGAATCAAAACGATTAGACTGAAATGCAACACCATAACTTACCATTCAGAATTCTTCGATGAACAAAAAACTTATCAACATTTTCGTCGTCTTTTCGGCACTAACAAAAGATGTCCTGTGAACTACACACAACTAAAATAATTTTTTCAAAAATTTTACATTTGAAATTCATAAAAATTAATCTAGAAGATCTGCAATGTTAGGCTTTTTACTCATTTACCGTTCCTTTGGAATAAAAAAGTTTAAAAATTTTTTCCACCTTTGCAGCAATAACTAGCGAAATCATTTTTCAAGTAAAAATTTAAAGAAAAACTGAAATTTGGTGTTAAAAAGATGAAACTACTTTCGATTGTGATGAAAAAATTTTCTAAAATGATTCTAAATGGTCACTGAGACGTCATTTTTTTGTAGGGACATCTATTACTGAACTGCTAAAGTTTTCAGAAATTTATATTATTAACAACAAAGACAGAGTTATAATAAACATTGTACATTAGAAACAGACACTAAATGAGGATGAATTTTTGACAGAGTTAACTCTCTGGACGTACTCTGTGGTGCGAACTAATAACGAAACATGCATGTCTCACTGCCCCGCCTAGTCTAATTCGTTTTTCTGTTGATCACCTGATAGCTAAAACTGCCAGATTTCTGGATTTTTCAGTAATACAGAAAAAAGTTTTATTAGACTTCTGTCTTCAAACGCTGGTCAAGGTAAAAATTGGTTTTAAAAAAATTCATTAAAGATAAAACGTAAAACATCGAAAATAAAACAAAATTTCTAACATAATTTTTTGAAGAAGTTCATAGAAAGAATCATACCTGAAAATTCTCAGCTATAAAATTACTTTCAATTAAAGATTCATTTGCTTAGAGAGTTAAGTTGGAACACTCTGTACTTCATCACTAAATCACTTTAATAATTCTACAGTACTTCGAACATTATCAAAGTATAAAGCGATTTGCTGACAAAAGAACATTGGAAAACGGATACAATTCTTATCGAACTGAAATTTTCAATTCTTTGACGACTAATCTTGAACAAAACAAAAAAATGTATGACTCTTGAATACGTAAAAGTACAATTATAGGGATCTCTTATAAAGCAATACGTTTATACAAGACAAAGAGAAAATTGCAGTCCTTGAATCTACTTGAAATATTATCGTCATTGTGACAGTCTATCGAAGGACAAATAAAATCGAATCTATAGTTATCAATTTACACAAATAAAATCTTAAAAAATTATCAGTTAAAACAAGTAGTTAATTGAATTGAACCTGGAGGTTACAAAATGAAAATTCATTCCCATCAAGTGCATGTAATAACTAATTAAATTTCACTTGTATTTAATTATTAATTACCGTATGTTATTGCTTATTATCCAGACATTTATAAAATTATCAGTAACATTAATAAATAAAATAGATATAAAATCGTAATTTCATTTTGATTAAGTTAATTATCTTTCGATAAGACGAAATAGCTCATAAACCAACCATTAGTAAAACTTGAAAAGAAGCAAATAAAAAAAATCACAAATAATAACTATCATAAAGAAGGAAAAGGTCTGAATCGGAAATTTATCTCTAGCACGTTGTACAAACTCTGTCTCGGATGTTCCTTTCCATTTTGACGCAAAACACACGGAAATGAAGATAACGACACCATAATCGTTTTATTCGTCTATCTTCTTGTATTATCGACGAAAGTCTGTCTCAATTAACGTAAACAACGCTCGACGTACAATAAAAATATTTTACGATCATAAAACGGCGTTTTTTTATGCGGGAAAGTCGACGCACATCAACAGCAGGAACTGAACCCAAATTCCTGTTGAAATATTAATAGAATTTAAACTATTTTTTTACAAATTGATTTCGGATATAGATGTATATGTTTCGTCATTCCGGTCGATGAGCTGAACCAAGAAAGCTGCGATAAAGCGGACGGAACATCGTTGGCGCAATAAAACGAAATAAGGGTTGAAGGCGCTTTGTTAAGGGTAAGGGTGCTGCTGGTTGTGTTTCTTGACTCGATTGGGAAACTTTGAATACCAGACTCGTCATAGTTTCGACGAGAGAATCAAGCAAGCAGCTACTTGTCGAATGAACAAACTTACCCTCTTTTATCACCTCCTCTTCTCTTTCTCATTCACTGTGTAAGCGGATAATTCGTACACAGTTAATTTACTTTGTCTTGGTTTATAAAAGGATTAAGAGGAAACAACGGAGCGGCTGCAACGACATTGCTGTTACAATGTCTAATTACCAAGAGTAGCTGAGCTGGTTACACGCACATTTATCGGGTTTGTGGCCACCCTATATATTCAGGATGTATTTCAATCACGTATAAAATCACGTGTGCTTGTCTTTCAAAATCAGGTCGTTGCACGTCACCTAAAAAATACATCTTCTCTCATACGCCATTGTTAATACAAGTGACATTTAGGAAATGAGATCGGAAATGTCCACCACTGCTATTCTAGCCTTTCGCTGTACAAAGTCTCCTCACGATTCGTCCCACATAAAATTCGTCTGCATGCGAACAAAGCTGAAGAACTAGAATCCTCTTAGTGTCGTCGTCAAAACACTTCTTCTAAACGTTTTCGACCGAATCGTGCAATGAACGTAAAACTTGTTAAAACCATTTGAAAAACGACCATTTAAAATGCTGCTTTGAACATTATTGCATCGAAAAGGTTCTCTACTTTTCTTGCACCTGAAATTGGATTTTGAAAGAAAGAGTGATGTGATTAATGAGAATAGAAAAGAGAGGAAATTTGTCCGCAAAGGATTTACAAGAATGCAGTAAGGATTTTCGCATGTTTTGAGGAGGATTTGGGGATGATTTTACAAGATTTGGGATCGAAACGACGGGTTGAATTATGGAGGGTCAAGGCTAGAAAATTGTAATTTTTATTTTCTATGTTTATGTACCTGCGTTGCGTATAATAATTCCATAGGTGTAATAATTAACCAGAGATGTCTAAAACTCGAACCCGGAATGATAAGTGGAGAATAACGTACGCGCGAAACCGGAATGCCCGGAATCCGGCCGTGTAAAAAGCTTACGCCGTAAACAACAAAGTATAATGGAGGATGAAAATTAATGAGATTTAAACGAAAATCAAGTAACCTGCTGTCACGTTTCCTGCCACCGCCAACTCATCGCTACTCTTCGAACAAACTTTTACGCTGTTGTTTAGATTTAATCGAATTATAATATACAAAGCTGCCCAAAAAATTCTCTCTTCTTTTATGACACGTACCGCGCTACGTGCCGCAGGCGGTCTGCACGTAGACGAACCGACAGGGTTAAGTGTATTTTTACGGTCCATTACAGTAATCATTAAATCGGCGTGATATGACCCGGAACGTAGTCCGTATCGATGAGTTGCGTATTGGAAGTGGGAGTGTAAGAGGGATGCTTGAAGTCGACACGTTTAGTCTCGAAAAATTCGCGGTAATCCGATTACGGGATTCGAGGTGGGTTTAGCGAAGCGACCAGCACAAAAGTGCCAGAACGAAGGCGAAAGGCCATAAAACGCCGATACTGGTAATTGGGGGGCCGGAAACGGAAACGGAATTGATGGAAGAGGAAGAATGCGTGGGCAAATGAGAAAGCGGACTTTGAACTTTTAAAGTAAAAAATTTTAATAAAATATCAGATCAAGTAAAATTATCTAATTACATTGTAAGAGAAAGAGTTTCTAATAAAATCATCGACAGTTTTGTAATTTTTCAATTTCTCATTCAGTTTCTGTTTCGAAGTGCCAAAGAAATTCCAGATGCATAAACACTCATCAGCGCTTGCTGTAGCTAGAATATTTGTTAAAAAAATATATAAAAATTGTAAACAGTCTAACCTAAATATTTTCCTCCATTTCCCCAAAGTAAATATGGAGTTTGGGCTGTATGAAACAGCAGTTCCTCCATCACTGAATCAGTGTTTGTTAAGACTGCTATTACATTAATACCTTGATCGCCACCAAGTTGTCCTGGAATAAAATGAGAAACCTGAAACTAAAGATTAATGAATATTTCAACATAAGAAAATTACATACTACTAGCTCTCCACTTATAGGATTAAACGTTAAAGCATCAATATGATAAAACTTATATAAAAACTTTGAGTTTGTAACTTTTTTCTCACTTGAAAAATCCCAAAAGATTATTTCATCGCTATGGGCTATTGCCAAAAGAGTCGTTTTCCACGGGTGCCATGCTATGCTCTAAAACACCCAAAAAGTCAATCGCATTGTTCATTAAAAAATTTGAAAATCATAATTTCTACTCACTTGGACAGTATTCTTAAAATCAATTTGCTTCATTTTTTTCATTTCTGGCATTTTCCAAATGGACACTTTTTTCTCAGTATGGATTAATCCAATATAATTTCTATTAATTGAAGCTACAATTTTCAATACAATAGATTTGATTTCGACTTTTTGAATTTCTTTTAAATTTGGTGAATATAATGTTAAAAATCCTGCATCACAGGCTGTGACAATAAAATCATGGTTTAACCATTCTGCACAACGCACTTGACATAAACAACAACACATAGTTTGATTGTACACCTAAAAAACAAAAATTTAGCTTTTTTAATAAATTTTGTTTTATATTACATTTGTATCTAAATACCAAATGGCTATTTTGTGAGGATACAGACTCATCACCAATTTTGTTCCATCCTCGTTCCAACGCGCAAAATTTTGAACTTTGTTATTAGTTGACGAGACTTCTTTTGACGTAAAATCTGATAAGCAAACATGGACTTCGTTTAGGTAAATTGTGGCCAGACAATTTTTGCTGCTCCAGTCAGCGGTGTGATGAGCTAAAAGTATAATTGAACATAGGAAACTATTTTCTTAAATTATCACTTACAATGATTTGCGTCAAAGTTCGGCAAATCTAAAATTTTTTCTGGTGGTTCAATAAGTGGTTTCTTCCGACATCTTGCAACTGGCCAAACGGTATTCATCATCAAATTTTTAGGTGAATTTTGTTTTGGTAGATTGAAATGTAAAACTCTTGAGTTTAATGGTAAAAGAGCATCAGCTAAAAGTTTTCTGTAGTTTTCACGCTGATGACGGATTTTCGCACGATTAATAAATTGTGAATTGTCGGATTTAAAATCTAACATTTCTTCTGGATCTGATCCGTTGGGGTTAAAATCTAGATCAACGGGGATACGAAGGGGGATGAATCTGTCTCTTGGATTTTTTCTATAATTGTGCTAAAATAGCGAAATTAAAATATGAAATAAATTAGGAGAATTTACTTACATTGGCAAACATTTTGGTGCGTGTTGGAACAGCGAAGAAATATTAGACTGTATCTAATGGACGATAACTTTTTCTTAGAATTATCTCTAAATTTTTTGATTTAGATGAACATATTGTCAATAGGACGCACTAAATAGTACTGAATTTTGTTATTTCAAAGTAGAATTTCAAATAATTTTGTTGAATTGATTCAGTCAAAATACTCAACCGAAAGATGAGTTTTAAATAGAATTTTTGTCTAAATGTGAGAGAGGGAGTGATTTTTTGCAAATAAATTTATTTTAAAAATTGACGAGAAATTAAAAAAATATTTTTTAATAATACCTACATTGTTAAATAAAAAAAATGTTTACTTTTTTATTAAAAAAAAATTTACACCCTGTTATCCTCCATTTCTGCTCTGTATTTATTCTAGGATACCTTAAAAATTGAAATACTAAAGACCTAAGAAAGAATACGTTAGTTTTTTGTTGAATTTTATTAAATTTAAAAAATAACAAATTTTCATTTATTAGGAAAATGCTCAATAAAAAGTTTTAGTGTTTTTGGGTCATTAAGAAGAAGTAGAAGCTTGCCGCAATTCGTAAAATAAATAAATCATTAGCAACAATTAATCGCTTTGAGTTGGAAATCGTTGAATAATTCATCAAAGAAAGCAATGGTAAAATCGGGTCCAGGTGTAAAGATAAAAGCCGTGTAGATCGAACATTCGTGTGTTATTTCGGTCGTTTATCCTCTAGGACTCATCTTGAAGGATGAACAACGACAAGAGGAAATGAATAACTCTGAGCTGGATTAATCGCTCGTATTATTCATACATTAAGCCGTTTTCGTAGAAACGCAAACGATGGTGGGTAATTCACGGTGTACACGTCGCCTGAGTTAAGCCGATTATATGACGAAAAATTTTTGTCCACCGAGAAAAATTAATACGACAAACATGTCACTTATAAATCATCAAATTATTAATAGTTTCACTGGCAAGAAAAGAGGATTTCTGGTTGATTTTTATGATTTATTTACAGGTCAAGTCAGGTGAGTCGTTAGACACGAAAACCGTCAGAATAAAATTGGGAGAGAGAATGTTAGAAGGGTGGCGTAAACCGACCCCCAAATCTATGCAAATGACGGGCTGAAGTAAATTAAAATTATGCAAAAGATACCAAATGTAAATACGCTATCAGTTTAATGTAGTTACATTCAGCCGCGGGTTGAAAACGTAATGGAGAAGACGAGTCGACTGTGGAAATAGAATACGCAGAATTCGCTTACAAGATACTAATACATTGACGGAAATGGATGGCTGATGGCGGGATTATTTACCGCACAGGAGGCGGAACATCACAAGGCGAGACACTCATTAGTACGTTGGGAAAAAAGTTTATTGGATCAAATTAAACAAAAGTGCAAGGGAGCAACATTTTCCAGCAAAAGCGTAAACACAATAATTGATTTTTTTGAGATATTTAGAATTCAAAGTGAACTGAAAAAAAAAATTAGAGTTTTATCTAATAATCTTTTAGATGTAAAAACCAAAAACAAAGGCCTTCACCCTGTATATGTTTCATAATCTAACGTCGCAATATTTTTCACAGTCTGACTCCTCTTCGTTTGTACATGAAGTTGGCTTCCAGGCTAACTCCCTAAAAATGAAGCCGTCAGCCTTCCTCCGATTATCCCAAGTCAGTAGCGCGTGCTTAATTTTTGTTTAAAGTTTAACTCTCCTCGTCCCACTCCATCGCTTCTTCAACTTCGTTATTATTCGCCGCAACAATTTCTATTATTTTATTATTAAAATTTCAATAAGAAATTTGAACTTGTTTTTTTGCTTCTTGAAAAAATATTATAATTTTATTTTGTTTATTTAATGTGCCAAAATCATTTGGTTTGCTTTTAGAAATTTAAATTTTCAATTGTTACATTAAAACTTTAGCAAAATCGCTTTAGAATACGTTGAAGAATAATTAGTTAAAAGTGCGAAAGAAACTTATTATTAGAAAGTTCGGACAAGTTAATCAAGCTACGGAGTGGATAAACGATGTAATAACGATACAACTTTGTTACAAACTGTGCTATTGCTTCTGGCAAGTATGAAACGAGGAGATGTGCAACTCTCTATCATGCAGTCAGTAATGGAGAAGGCTTACGCAAACAGAAGACTAATTGTTTCAGAACTCCACTTTTGAAAATGTTGATTTACGAAGAGAAGAAATTCTAAAGAGAATCGATAATTTTTTTAGTGTTTTGATTGATCGGAAAATAATTATTTGTTTAGAAAAATGTGTAATTGGTTTTGTAATCGTCCGATTTTGAATAAAAAACAGCAAACCCATTACTTTATTAGACTGCAGGAAGTTGGGTGCTGTTTCTACTGCAGCAGGATTATAAATAGCGGTGGGTTAAATTATTGCGCTTTAATCGATTTTCATTGCGAGAACATTAGATTGCAATTTTTGCATATCGATATTTATGAATTGAAAACTAATTAAACTTTTTGAGAGTAGTCGGAAGGTTAGCAAAATATTTTCTGATTTGAATTTATCTAAGGTGTTTTTTTATTCAAGTGACAAAAATTATAATAGAAAACACATGAAATATCATTCGAAATATTCACTATTGAAAAATGTCACAACATTTTGGAATTATTTATAATTTTGTTTTTGAATTATTTCAGGTTTGTATATATCGCGTCTGTTGCAGGAACGACCAAAAGGGTAATATTCAAAAGTTAATTTTGTTACTCTATATTGTTTCAATAACAATGTTATTGTTTCTAATTAGTTGTTTATTTGGATTTTGAGGACTATTTTTTCATTATTTCTAATACTTTGCTCTTTTGCACTTTCAATCAAAAACTTATTAAATCTTTCTGAAGTTCAATTAAAATATTTTTCATTAAGAGAAAATAAATACAATTTTGTATTTTCTGAGTGATGTCGCAACTTAACAAGATTATTAGCATCCACTCAATACATGCATTTACGTATACATCCATATTATATAGGGTGGTGCATTTTCGATGTTCGGATAAGAGAATCTCCAGAACTAAAGGGTTTTTTTTTTCAAAATAGCACATTCTCGAGGTTGTTTTTTTTTTGAGAAAATGACTTTGGTGAATACCGCGAGATGATATCCTCTTTTGTTTTTTAGTATAAGCAAAAGTTGACAATTAGTCAATAACAAAAACTGAATTATGCAATCTTTTACGTAGAATTTAGAAATACCAACACATATTTGTTGAGTCATTAGTTTAGCTGCAAATATACAAAGTTACATTTTTTTAAATAGTAACCATAGTTGGCTGAAATATTTTTGAAATGCAAATTTCTTTCCGATGTTAAAAATACTAATATGTTATATTTCTATGAATTTTTCGAATGTTATTTGTTAATAGTTAGCCATGTGAAAAATTGATATCTATATAAACTGAGTGTTTAAATGTAAATAATCTTAGATTCTATACTTTCAATCACGGTCATAGATATACAGGTCTGGAAACTCCTCTCAATTTCATTCATAAATACACTTAAAAAGTGATTTCCAAAAATGTGATACTAGTTGTCTATGAAGGGCAACTGAATAAAGTGGTTATTTGCTTTTCAAAATTACAGTAAAAAAAACCAAATGTTGGTAGAAACAAAAATCTCTAGTCCGGTCAGCCATTAATCGCACGAGTGACAAAGTGCACCAATGTCAATTCGCGCGACCTCAGGTATCCTGTCAAAAGTGTCAAGATTTCCAAGCAAAGGAAAATCAAAACAGGAAAGTTCAAATTTCCAAAAAAGAAACAGAGAAATATCAATTCACTGATTCTTCTAGTGCCTCTAAAGGAAACTTAATATCTCCAAGTCTGTCTACCGCTCGCGTAAGTTCTCAGGTTTTGGTACTCCCAAACCTTCTTGGAAACGCCAAGATATCGTGAAATAATTTGTTGTGTAATATTCAGTTGCCTAAATTAAATCTGTTCTGTGCCTGAGCTATTTAATTCAGATTATTTAAGTGTTTTAAAGTTTTAAAGTGAAATTAGCAAACAGTAAAATTGAAAACTTATGAAAATAGTGTATTGCTGTTTAGTTAATATAAAAATGATTTTCAATAATTCAACACAAAAGGCTGTACCTTGAACTTTTTTTTTGTGTAACTAATGATTTCTTCAGATTGAGGAATATTGTGTAAAACAGCCAAACTTAAACTAAGTGTGGCAACTGCATTTTGTTGCAAGGTTGGCTTTGCAGCAGGAACCCCGCATTAATAAATTTCTTACCAAAATGAATTTGCGTACGACATTCTTTTTTTCTCAAAGAAAATATAATGGCATAACTCTATTTTTTTTCTATAATGTAATTTGTTAAAAAATAATGGGGAGCTGTATATTTCATTAAAAAAAGACAATTACGTTTATTGAAAAAACTTTAAAAATGTAATGGTAGAGGTTTAGTGTATCTGCAAATTATTCTCGACTTCATTTTTCCTAAATTGCACATAAAGAGCAATCCAAAATAATTTAAAATTTGAATTTTGAAACCTGTCAAGGAATAACGTCAGTCTGGACAGTCCCTTGCCTATCCCAGTGTCATCTAAGATATTTTAAAAGAATTTCCCAACTTGCAACTAAAAATGAAAACAAAATGGTGGCGAGTTATTACACCATATCTTGTAGACATCTTGACTGTAACTAATGTAGTGACTGTGGCCAACTAGTATCCCACTTTAAATCTTCACTTTTGTACGCAGAATTTCCAGACCTGTCTAATCTACGACCGTGCTTTCAATAGTATAAAATATAATAATACAAAACATCTGATAATGCTAGTTAATAATAAATAAATCATCTAGATTCCTTGTACCATAAACCTATATTTTCTCAAATGCTGCATTAAAAAAAAACATCTTATGGAAAAGCACTAAGAGTGAGTCATTTATCAATCGAAAAGTATTATCGAATTTTGTTGATATATCTTTAAATAATCAATCTCTATAGAAACAAATTTTTTTCATAGTCTACTTCATATTAACAACAAATAATTGAAACAATTTATCTTTCAAACTAATATGTAAAATTACCATATGAAGTTCATATATTTTTATTATCAGAAAAAATTAGGTTTTCAAAAATGTCAATCAACTATGGTTTCCATTTGAAAAAAATGCAACTTGGTATAATTCCGGTCAAACTGATGATTAAAAAAATATTTGTTGGGACTACTGGATTTCACGTAAAAAATGATTTAACTATGATTTTGTTTCAAATGCTTGCCTCTAATATTAACGTAGATATAAATTTTTTTAAATATTGACAAATTGTCAACTTTTGCGTATAACTAAGAAACAAAAGACGACATCAACTTGCGGTATTCACTAGAATTATTTTCTCAAAAAACAATCTCGAGAATATACCATTTGTTTTATTTCATATTTTCAAATGTCATGTAAGATGTGAGTTTAATTTTGCGCAATTTTGTGTTACTTTGTGTCCATTCTAGTGTTGCTTTATCTAAAGCTTGCTTAAAGATCATCTGGGATCATTTCCTAGGTCGACGTCGGGTGATGTCACAGTCTGGCGAACCATTTGGTCGACTTGTTTTTTGACGCTGGCATATTAAAAGTAATCAGAAAAAGGATTTCATTATCCTTATATAGATAATTGTTGAGTATAACAGTGACATTACATAATGTTATAAGTTACTGAACAACCCTATTAGTGTGGGATGTTACTTTGTAATGAGCCTTACGCTCGCAAGTAACACGTAACCGTTGGATAGACTTTCCTAAAATCGTTTAATATGGCGTTCTGGGACGGACATTTTATGGTTCACTGAATGAACTATGGCTGTTTCTAGGCAGTCCCCAGGACAGTAAAAAAAACGTTCTGTGGACCGTCCATACATGACCTTCTATAGACAATTTAAACGCGATCAATGGACGGTTGTGGACAATGGGACGGTGATTGGACTATTTGCAAACTATTTTAGAACTATTTATGATTTGTCAGTGCACCATTTGCGGTTGTGCACAAGACAAAAGCAGAACGTTTTATGGATATCTTTTAGTCGTCTTACATTTACGGATATTCTATAACATTTATTATTATTATTTACTCACAAATAAAAATATATTTATATTTCTAGATTATAGTGAGTAGTAGTACTATACTATACAGAGATGATTTATTTCTAAATCATAAAAGATTTTTCTCTCCTCTCAAAAAATTTTGCTTCTAAAAATTCAACTGCACAGGTTCTAAAGACTAGAATAACGAAACAAGTCTTACAGAAATTTGAAGTTAAAGATGAGAGTTAGGATTCTGTGAATATCATATTTTTATCTCGCAAAAGACAGGTTCAAATTATCGGCCGAAAAACAGGATTTTTCCAATATTCAAATTTTCAAGCAAATTTTTTTTTTTATTAAAAGTAGGTTATTCAAGTTGATTTTTAACTTTAATTTGTCTATGGTATGTCGACTTAATTTATGAGTAATATTATTTCTTTGCACTCAACAGTCGAGACACGGGAGTCACGAAAAAAGAGAAAAATATATGTATTTTCAACATCGTGTAATTATTCAGAGATTTTGACTGAGTAATTTTCCAATGTTTACAGAGAAACAATCATCTTTCCTTTTCAAAATGCCGTTTCAGCAGTGTGGATATGTTAAACAGACAAAATTTATCTATCCATAGATTTAGTTCGTTGGGACCTTAAAAAACATTCCTACAAAATTTGAGCAAAATGTAAAATGAGTCGGCAACCAGATGATGGAATGACTATATAGTAGTAGTAGTAGTAGTTTATTTTGTCATCAATTAAGTGTTACATGACACGTCATAAGATAATTAAAAAACATAATTAAAAACATAATAAAACATAATACAGTGAGGAGACAAAAACAACACTTATTTACACAGTTTGATTAGTTTGAGACAACATGGTTATAAATTCTTGGATATTGTTTATGGTGTTACTAAGCAGCAAATCTTTTATACATCTTTGAAAGTCCTTGTTGCTTTTCCGCTTCGTGGTGTCCGGGAGAAGAATGTACAACTTAGGTCCCCAATAGTCCACACCTTGTTGTGTCTTTTTTAATTCGTGTAATGAAATTTGCAACTCGTTTTTCTTCCTGGTATTGAAGGGGTGGCTGTCTAAATTTTTCTTGAATTTTTGTGGGTTGTTGTGGACGAACTTCAGGCATCCAAAGATGTATGATGAAGGCAAGGTAAATATGTTCTGTTCCTTAAAGCTGCCACGACAGCTTTCTTTTTGTTCTTTTTGCTGAGAACACGAATGACCTTTTTTTCGTAAAATGAACAGTTCGGTAGCTGCTGGAGAAGTGTCCCACAGGAGTATCCCATAGGAAAATATGCTCTGATAACTTGCAAAGTAGCGGTTCGAGCTGCTTTAAGAGTGCTGTACTTTTTTATTGTTTTTATTGTGTAGATAGCGGATGTTATTTTTTGCTTCATTATTTCTATGTGTGATCGCCATGATAATTCGTTGCTTATAGTAACACAAAGAAATTTTAAAATTTGTTTTTCGCTAGATTTCGTAAACGTTAAACACTGATTCTTTTCTTCATTTATCTTGAGTCTGTTTGGCGTAAACCAAAGTTTGTTGTATTTTAATATTTGTTTCTCTTTCTCTATTAGGTCTTCGTTACTTGAAGCTTTCACAAAATATATGGTATCATCTGCGTAGAGATATAGTAAAAAGTCAGATGGCTATGTCTAGATCGTTGATAAAAGTGATAAAAAGAATCGGGCCCAGTATTGATCCTTGTGGTACACCGTAAAAATTTTGGATTTGAATTTGAATTTTTAATTTAGGATAGATAATTTCGTATTATTTCGAGCGGTATGCCCCTTATACCGTAGAATTCCAATTTTTCTAAAAGTGTCTCATGTGTGTCTCAAATTAGCTTTGTCTCATGATCACTTAGTATTCGTTTGTCCTCAAGGTATTTTACAATTCTCACTTTGGCTACTTCTTCGAAAATTTTGGACAGGACTGGGAGAACAGAGATGGTCCTTTGGATATCCATTTTTAAAAATTGGCGACGTTTTTGCTGTTTTCAGTTCCCTCGGGGAATATACCTTCCATCAGGCATTTATTTATGGTTATTGTCAGTGGAATTATGAGAGATTAAGCAATTAATTTTAAAAATTTAGTCGACATCCATAGATATCTTGTGCTTTTTTATTCTTTAGTAACGATATAATGTTATAGATTTCATGTTCGTTCACTGCTTGAAAAAAACAGGAATTTATACTTCTTTCTTTAGATTGTCTCAACAATTCTATTGCTGTTGTGTCTCCTGTTCTCTGCTGGATTATTTCAAAATTTATTTTTTCACCTTCGTATCAAGAAAAACCAATTCAAATTGCGAAAACAACTTATTAAAATATGAAAGATTCTTAATATGTCGAAAATAGACGGAATTTTTTGAGACATTTCTAAATTTTCTAAACAGAATAATGTAAAATATGGACTTGTCTGAAGGTGTACTAGATTTTATTCTATTATTAGAACCACCGCCTGTTCAATAAAATTTGGTTATAATACAGCCTGTTCATTCATCGCCTACTAAAACTGACATAGCTGACGCTAAATATGGCTTCACTTTATTTTTGACAACGTACTTTGATATACAGTAGGTGGTGCCCTCAAACAAGGACTAGAGAACTAATTTTGTGACAATGTCAACGTCAAACCGTAAAGACCATCAACTGAATTAAACAGTTTGAAGTTTCAAAAAAAGCATTTTTGACTTTTTTTTTGTTATATAAATAATTATTTTGTGGCAATCCCAATCTTCTTCATTTCATATTTTTTGATTTATCTGGAAAACGAATCAAAATTACTGACTTTTTGGCATTTTTTCAACTAAAAGTTTTAATGTACATCAAAGTACGCTGTTAAAAATGACGTTAAGGCTAATGAAACGGCCGTGTATAGCGTCAGCTATGTCAATTTTAGTAGGCGATGGTTCATTCATATAGTTTCAGTCATTATCCGCAAACCCAAAGAGCGCTACTTACCGGGCGCATCAAACTGTCAAGTAAATGCCAGGTCAGGTCTTTCAAAATTGTCCTATAATATGGAAACCGATAGATTATGTGTGAGAGAAAATAGTAAAAAAAAATATTTTTTATTTTTTAAAAACTGCAGTTTCTCCAAAAACAAAAAGTTGAATTTTTTACTTACTTTAGCTACAAATTTCTTGGGATTTAATAAATTGATTTTGCTTTGAAACTTGATTATAAATTCCTTGTAAAGCTTTCAGTGCATCTGTAATTCTACATCATCTATTATTTTTATTAGATTGAAATTCTTATCAAATTGCTGACAATGAGTTGGTTCATGGGTGGGCCTATTTTCTAATAATTTAGTTAATTTTGACATTGCCTATCGACCAGTGTTTCTCTTTTTGTCTTTAACACATTGGATTTTTGATTTTGAGTGATCTGACTATTCACTTGACAATTTCAAAAATTTTTACGTGCCCGTTAAGTGGCGCCAACGGTGAACCACTCGAACTTTATGAATGAACAGGCAGTATTATAATCAAATTTCATTGAGCAGGTGGTGATTAGAAAACAATAACAAATTATAGGATTTTCTCAGAAAAACTGCAGTTTAATGTTTTAACGCTTATTGCACAATAATTATCAACTTAATAAACAGGTTAAAAATTAATGAATAAGCACTTTAAAGTATAATTAAATTATGTTATAAAATGTTGAAAAAAATAATAATGCACTTACTCATTTCCTTCTAAGTGTGAAGTTGAAAAAAAATTGTATTTTAAGAATAGATTTGAAGCTAACAATAAGCGCAAATTTTCTCAACAATTTCTGATTATTTTTTGTTGATTGAATTTTTCAATAAAATTCCGTGAACTCTCTTAGCTCATACCTATCTGAATTTTTGTCAAGTCCAAACCTCATTTCTTTTTATCTTTCCGACCCTTTTAGTGCGTCTCGTCTTCACCGTCCGAAAACGTCCCATTTCATCCTTCTATCCTCGTCTCCTTAAACTGAATATAAATACACTCTCAATTTACAAGTGTATTATTGCCGAGAAAGCAACGGGATAGCCGATCATCATCGCGACACGACGACGCATCTCGACGCGCAAAGAGCACAGACCGGAGTTCAGTATCGCCCGGAACCCGGAGTTAACCGGACTCACTTATATCGCTCTTAGTCTTATTACGGACACGCCCACCACATCGTCTTAAATTTGAATCTTTATCAATTCTAAAAAAAGTGATCTTTGAATATTTGAAAAAAAAATGATTCAATTTTTAAAATTTAAAAAAGTGTTTGATCACATTACAACGTCGTAAAGATTCAATAAAGTGTACTTGAAACGATTTTTATAAAACAAAAATGAGTGACTTGAAAAGTGTGCTATTTTTGGTTGGTGCGGCTCTGCAGTTTTTAGGTAATGCGATGGTAATTTTAAAAAAGCTTTTAAGCTTGCCGACTTTATAATCATTTTTACACACAGCTGCGACTTAATCTATTAGTGGGTTAATCAAAGCGCTTCATTATATTATATTACGCGCTCTGAAAGTTGGAACTTTTTAATTTAAATATTTTTAGAGTAAATGTTGATAAATGTTGAAAGTTTTTCGAATATAATTTTTCATAAAGTGTCAACTGCAAACGTTATTTATAGAGAAATAAAACATGAGAGAGTTGATAAAAACTTTAAGGTATTTGATGCACACAAGAATTTTATTACCACGCCCTCTACACTTAAAAAGAAAAATATTGCGCTTTTTTTCAGAAAACCACTCGGTGTATATTCAACTGAGAATCATAATAATCATGAAATATTACTTTTGTTATAGCAAGTTCCTCTTTTTTACCTGAAATTCGTATAGCAGAGTAGGCGTGGCGGTCGTTTTTGTTTTGTAAATGTACAACGCACATACATTACTTTCAAAATATTTAAGTATTAACATTTCAGAAAAAAATTAAATAGGCTTGGATTAAATTGATTTTTATTTTTTTTAACTGTAGCGTCGATTGCATTTAAATAAAACATATCAAAGTGGGCGTGACTTTCATTAACGAGTATGTTTCTGTCATATTCGGAGTTTGATTTAAATTTTTTCTATTTTTTAATAAAACATTTTCAAATTTTTTCCTAAATTTTTGTCATATTTTTGTTTTTATATTAAACAGAAAAAATGTAATATTTTGACATCTAAGTAGGCGTAATTAGATAATAGACTCAAATACTGTGTAACTTTCTCTTTCTCGCACAAAAACTGACTTATAAAAAACAATGAAAACAGATCAAAGTGGTAACTTTAAAACAAAAAAGTTGAATAAATATCTAACCACACATTATAATAAGTGTTATACTATATGCAGTACATTTTTATAACCATTTATTATAAGTCCATTTTTTTTGTTTTTTTTTCCAATAGCTGCAGACCTTTAAATACATGACAAATACATTAAAATGGGCGTGGTCGATTAATAACAGCTAACAATGACATTTTACATTTTATTCTTATTTACACAACCTAAAGCTGGAGTTGGCGTCGCTATTTTAATTGAACTAAGTTTTGCAATTTAGTCCAGATTTAATTTTTATTCCTCATTTTTGCGGCGAGTTTCTGTTATGAGAAAACAGACGTTTAAGCTAAAGCAAAACGTTTTAATTTTTCTACACAGTATATTCATTAAACATGCAACTTAATGAATCAGATTTTTTAGTCACTTATGGTTGTTTTGTAATTTGTTAGTGGTTTGTGATGTACAGGGTGGTGCATTTTCGATGTCCGTAAAAAACGAATGGAACATTTTGGAAGTCGTTTTTTGAGAAAATAATTTTGGTAAATATCGCAAATTGATATCGTCTTTTGTTTTTTAGTTATAAACAAAAATTAACAACCTGCCAATATTTTAAAAAATTCATAACTACAATAATATTAGAGGCAAGCGTTTGAAACAAAATCATAGTTAAATCATTTTTTACGTGAAATCCAGTAGTCCCAACAAATATTTTTTTAATCATCAGTTTGACCAGAATTATACCAAGTTGCATTTTTTTCAAATGGAAACCATAGTTGATTGACATTTTTGAAAACCTAATTTTTTCTGATAATAATATCATATGGTAATTTTACATATTAGTTTGAAACATATTAAATTGAAACAATAACTGAACTATACGTTTTTTTTTCGCAGAATTCAGTAATACCTATAAATATTTTTTTTGTATTATTAGTTTGGCTGCAAAAACACAAAAATACATTTTTTTAAATAGAAACCATAGTTGGCTGAGACATTTTTGAAATCCAATTTTTTTCCTGATTTTGAAAATCCAAATATGTTATATTATATTCTCACGAATTTTCTAGAAAAGAAATAGTTTTTTATAACATGTTATTTGTTAATAGTTGGCCATGTGAAAAATTGGTTTCTATAGAAACTGAGTGTTCAAATGTAAATAATCTATTAGATTCTATTCTTTCAATATTATATTAAAAATTATAATTATATATATTTGCTATGTATATAATTATAAATAAATAAAATGAAAAAACTATTGATTTTAGTATAAATATTCATAAATTTGCAGATTTGGTAGATCACTGGATTCCACAGCAAAATAAGAAATGTGGTGTCCAAAAAACCAACAAGCTCTGTCCATGGTAAAGATTTCTTGTACCATAAGCTTATCTAAAGCACTAAAAGTACATCTATCAATCGAAAAGTATTATTGAATCCAGTTGATATATTTCTGAATAATCAATTTCTAAATAAACTACTTGTTTCCATAGCCAACTACATATTAACACCAAAAAATTAAAACAATCTATTTCTCGAACAATTATGTAAAATCATCATATAAAACTTATATATTTTTAAGATCAGAAAAATAATTAGCTTTTCAAAATGACATAGCCAACTAAGGTTTCTATTTGAAAAAATGCAACTTTGTGTTAATCTATCTGAACTAATAACTGAGAAAAATATTTGTTGGTACTACTATTTTCCACGTGAAAAACAGTTTAATCCTGTTTTGGTTTCAGTTGCTTACCTCCAATATTAACATAGATATGAATTTTTTAAATTATTGGCAATTTGTCAACTTTTGCGTATAACTAAAAAACAAAAGACAATATCAGCTTGCGGTATTTACTAAAATTATTTTCTCAAAAAACGACCTCGAAAATGTTTCATTCGTTTTTTCAAAAACCTTCTAGTTTTGGAGATCTCCCTACGCGGACATTGAAAATGCACCAGCCTGTACAGAGTGATTCACAAGCAATAATGAGCCCAACCGATTACTCTTTTTTTCATTAATCTGCGCAACTGGCGGCTATGTAAATCACATTTTAGGGTGGTTACGCGATTACACTAGTGCCATTGGTTCATAAATATTCCTAGGTATTTTCTTTAAGGTTAACAGTCAATCCAGTTGCAAATTGCAAACTTCAAACTGATGGAAGCTTGTTTATTCAGGTACTTAAGTTTTGAGGTTAGGAATATAAAAGGCCGTTTACATTTAGTAACTTTTTAATGATAATGTTAAAACCGCGTTTAGAATGATCTAGCCTTCTTGAATCACGTTAATAAAAAATAGAGTATATTTTTTTTTTCTAAAAGAAAATTGAAGAAATTTAAACTATATGTAATGTTGATTGCGTAAGAAAATTGGTTAAACTTCGATTCTCTCGGTGTACAAATCACATTTTTTTGTATGCAGAATGTTTTTAATCTCACAGGAAACAATTTAGTTAGTTTTGTTTTCACTTTCATTAAAAATAATTCCATCTGGAACGTTTCACATATTTGAAGAATGTCTTAACTGTTGAATTGAGACAGAAAACTTATAGTTATCTGTATTTTTCATGTACAGAGTGAATTATTAAAATTAAAATTTAAAATTTTCACCAGGCTTAAGGTAAATTATAAGCTTACTTTTGACAATTCAACTTACATTTACTCGACGAATCAGATTAACTAATTTTTTTGAAATAGACTAATCACGTTTGTATTAAGCAGCAGTTTTCACTAGTGGTATTTGAGCTGAAAATTTTCGATATAAATTCTACCAATTTTTGTTCATTGAATTGTCTAGCCAAACACAACTTGTGGGTACGAAATTTAAGGAAAATTTTTGATCTCAGATACTCGTATTTTTTATAGCGACAATTTAATTCAAAATAAAAACTTGTATCTGAGCTAGAAAATGTCCGGCAATTTTATACCCACTCGTGGTATTACTTATGAAAATATTTTTAGCTTGTTCTTGCTTTCGGCAATAGATGTTTTTTATTTAATAGAACACCTTATATTTCATGACTATTATGTTTTTTTTTTAAATTATTTTTGTCTATTGTTTGGATGGGCGTGGTTCATTTTCAAAATTTCACACCACTTAGGTGTCATTAATAATCTTTACGTTTCATTTTCATCAGTCTGAGTGCAGTTCTCAAGCAGTTTTCTTTTGAGTAATATTTTTTCCAACCCGGAAATAAGAAAAATTTGATGTCGTGCGATGAATGGATCGCGTGCAAATAACGAGTTTCGGTTGAAGCAAAATACGAAAACATTTGCTCTGAAATTAAATCGTTACAAGATGCGCTTTATAAACGACGATATCAGTGTGGAAATTTGAATTTCACTAAATTGAAAACATTATGCAAATTTATTTAATTTACGATTGTAATAAAGGAACAAAAAACATTTGCTGACGTTTTATTCATAGTGATTTGTTTACTTTTGATTAGTTGATATGGTTTTTCGTTGTAAGTTGTCTTCTCTTATTTCCCCAGCCGACGAAGATCAATATAAATCTTGTGCGATTTAAGACATACCACACACAATAGTTTCACTATACAATGTCGCCACATCGTCGAAGTTAAAGCTTCGATGCTCCTCTTTTCAACGTTACTGCCATAAATAATTCCGATATCAAGATATATGTTGGCACCTATTCATTATTCTGTTCATTACGCGCGACAAACAGATTTATTCGGCGACCTTTTGATGGTCGACCAACATTCGTTATTCCTCTCTCTCAAATACCTAAAAACATCCTCGTAATTTACACTTTCCTAAAGAATACATCATCGAACATAAATCCTAACTTGGCGAGAAAAGACGATTCTCGTGTTTTTTTTAATAATAAGTTAGAAAACACTGCTTTTGAATGTCAAATGAAACAGAAAAAATATTTCATTTCTTCTACTTCTTTCAACAAAAAATCAAACATTGCCTGAAAAAAATCCGTTAGGATTTAGTTGCATTTGTGTCGTTCCAAGCTGACCTACGCCCTTTGCTAAATCTGTCAGAGTAACCGGAACGAACGGATTAACGGCAACGATAGGGCTTTTGTGGTAAATATGTTCCCGTGAAAGAGAAAGAGGAATGTATAGTCGAGGCGAAAATAGGTTTATAATAAAATGCAAAATATTGTTTTATACTTTCTCCCTCTGTTCGTTAGTTTCAGTAAAATACAAAAGAGAAAAGGATAATGTTAAAGCATGTGGAAGGTTTTATCTAAACAAAATGAATTATTTAACAAAATGTAAATTTATTTTCTAACCAACAATTCTTTTATTTACTTCTATGAAAAATGCAAGAATGGTTGTCATATTTGCGACGAATGACAAATATTGTGTGTTTTTAAGCAAATCAAAAGCGACGCTGGAATAAACATGATGAGGAAATTCTTGAGATCTCTAGATTTAATATTGTCGGCAAAAATGTGCCCGGAAGATTCCGGGAAAAGCTCCGGAAAGAGTATTAGTGGCGGATTTGAACGAAAAAAATAAGGTAAAAATTAACCAGATTTGACGTCACAACAAAATAAAAAAAGTCATTATTTAAAGGTTAACGCTAAGATTGTCTTTTAAACTCTTGTGGTTAATTAAAGGATAAAAGCTTTTTAGCTTAATCCACACAATTTTTTTTTTATTAAAATAACTTCAAATTTCTTATTATTGAATTGAATGACTTGTTTTTGATAGAAAATTGTTAATATTTGTATGAAACTGTGTAATTTCCAAGTGGTAATTTACAATTTGCTCTGAAATTAGATTTCCAACTTTAATCACTTTTTCTCAAGTACAATCATTCACCAGTGAAAAATTAGCAATTTGTAATCAAAATTAGTCGCAAGAAGTGGAAAACTTAACTAATTCTTGGAACTGCACTTTTGCGGATTATTACCAAGGAATGTTAAGTGTTAGTTAAATTGACTACACTGAATATTTTATCAGTTTGGATTTTTTTTTGAAACAATGAAATTCAGATTGGTTACTTGCCACAAAATCAGATTTACACTCACTTTATTGTTAGATCTTGAATTCGACGATTTCTCATGGGATTGCCTTTTTTAAACTATGGCAAGTTTGTCTTATGATCGATTCTGCCACGGCTAGGTCAGGAAAAAGCTCAACAAATTTTTCTCGGAAGAAGATGAGACGAAATTACAAAATCAGAAAATAGTCAGAATGGAATGTAATTGGTAGGTACAGTCATTTAGTCAGAAAGTACCAAAAACCATAGATTTTTTTTAAATAAAATAGTTATTTTTATATTAAGTGTATGAAGTGAGTGTTTTTTAATGGCGCGTGAAATCGTTAATTTTCGAGACCAAAAAGACAATCGAACGCGCCATTAAAACACGAATCTCGCCACGAAACACAAACAATATTCTTTATACAACGTCGAAAAAAGAAGCTTAGTTATTTAAATATTTTAGAAGAAATTAATATCAAAAAATCAGGTAATAACAGATGATAAATGTAATCTAAGAAACGCGGAATTGTTTATTGTAAATTTTAAAATAAAGTGACATACTTACAAATTTACAATTTTTCGTGAATTCTGTAAATATTTTCAGTTTTCCAACAAAATAATGGATTCAAATTATAGTAGTGAAAGTGATATCCCTGCTGAGGTAGCAGATAGTGCAAATGCAGCAATTTTGTGAATGGTGTAAAGACAAAAATGTGGTGAAGATATCTGAAAAGGCACTTTTAGCTTATTTAGAAGAAAAATAGACAACCATAAAACCACCGACATTATGGTCTACTTTTTCGATGTTAAAAGCAACACTGAATATAAAGGAAAACATTGACCTCCGAAAATATCCGAAATTAATACTTTATCTCAAAAACAAATCTGTAGGCTATCGAGAGAAGAAATCAAAGGTATTATTGCGATAAGATGTTTCAAAATTTATCGAGGAAGCGGACGATGAAACTAACTTATTGAAGAAGGTATTTATACTTTTTGTTGTAGGTTGTGCTTATTTTGGAAATAAGTGGCGCTTGTCGTCGAGACGAGTTGGTTAAAATGACGATTAATGATATAGAAGATGTGGATTCTGTACTGATTGTAAAAATCCCGGACTCGAAAACTTATTAAGCATCATGAAGGATGGAAAAGTACTTCTGTAGCCGAGGGTTATATAGAAGACAGTTTGAATAACAAAACTGATATTTCAAATAAAATTTCAAATTGTCAACCCTCTACTTCCCAAGAAAACAGTGGCAAAAAAATTTTTGAGTACCAGTTCTACACTTTTTCACCGAAGAAACGAAAAATGTGTCTAACGAAGTTTTCCTCTGGAAATGTAATGTAGGAAATAATTGTTCCAATTGTACGGTTAATTTTTATTTCAATAACAACTACTGTTTTGAAGTTTTGTTAAATTTTGTATAAAATACAATGTTTATATTCTTTTGTCCTCTATTGTTATTTTAAAAAATGACAAAATTTTTAGACAATTGAAAATCAGTGTAAAAATTTTTTTTGCGCACATGACAAAAAAAAATCATTTGTTAACATGTGAAAAAAAGTTGCCAAAGTAACATAAAAAAAAGTTGATATGAAAAAATAGCAAACCTTGCGCATTAACTTTTTTTGACAGTTGTATAATTTGAAAACTGGCATTTTTGTCTTCCTTGTTTAATAGATGAAAGCTCACTCAGTTAAAACATTTTGTACCATTATATGTTGGTTTTTGTTATTAAGAATCTGAGTGAATTATTTTTAATGTTTCGAAATTTTACTCGGCGCATCCACCATTTTTGACGTCATTGAAAAAGCTTGCAATGTATATTGTTTGATAATATTTATTTCTACATACAGGCCATTCTAGCGAATAAGCAAAGTTTATTTTTGACCTATAAATGTAGAAATACTGAAAAATTTTATTTAATAACATTTGCAGATAACTACTTCTCTGCATCAACTAAAATTAATTTCAAATAGTCAGACTGTCTCATAAACGAGTTCTGACACAAAATTAGAAACATAGAATTTGTACTAACTGTAAGTGAAAAGTTCAAATTCTATGATTATAAGATTTTTTTGACGCATTGGCGAAGGAAAGTTTGTTAAAAGTTGAATAACTTTAAAAATTTAAATAGAACACTCTATATTTTGTTGCAGCATTTTAAAGACCTTTGAATTGTCTTTCTAAAAATATAATTTTTCAAGTATTATGATCAACAGTACAAAAAATATTCAACTTTGAATGTCCTGAAAAGATCTTAATCATTAGTTGAGTATAATTACTATGGTAACAATTGTGGCAACAATATACCATTAAATTCAGTTTTAAATTTTTGCCCGAAAATTTTGAAATTGGTCTCACTTATCCATGATTCGTTTCAATTGCAATAATGTTCTTAGGCAACACATGATACACCTGTACAACAAACTACTAAAGTTTATTTATAGAAACATAATTCATAAAAAAATTAATGCTTGAGTAACTTGCCATTCTGTTCCACGTAAGCATTTAGACGCCAAAAAGTCGATCTTTAAACTGTTAGAAGCATATCTGCTCCGATATTCTGGAATGCATTTGTAATTCGTTCTTTCGTTTTCTCTCCTGTGGTTGGCGCCTTTTGATACTCAAAATTCTAAACGTGTCCCTATAAAAAGAATTAACTCGTGATGAGCTTGAAGATGTTGGAGGCCAAGCCAATGGACCTCCACAATCTAATCAAGCCTTTATCATGATATTTTTTTAACAAATAAATTCAATGGTGTATTGTTGCTACAATGATTACCATAGTAATTACACTCGAATAATGATTGAGATTCTTTTCAAACATTCGAATTGAATATTTTTTGTATTATTGGTTATAGGTACTTGAAAGTAGATATTTTTAGAAAGAAAATTTAAAGATCTTCCAGATCAACAAAATATAGGGTGCTCTATTTAAATTTTAAAAATGATTTAATTCAATTATTTAACGTCCTTCATCAAAACGTGAAAAAAATCTTATGGTCATAAAATTTTAATTTTTTGCTTTTAATTGGTAAAAATTTTGTTTCTAATTTTTTAATTTTATTATTTCAAAAACTGCAAGAACCGTCTAATAAAAGTCGTGTTCAAAATTTTCAAAATGTCAAGCTACGTTTAAGAACTCAAAGAATATAAGGTACTCCATTTAAAAAAACATATGTTTGTGTCAAAACTCGTTTATGAGACACTCTGTATATTTAAAAATAAATTTAGTTGACGCAGAGAATTAGTATCAACAAATTTTGTTAACAAAATTTTTCAGTATTTTTACATGTAAAGACCAATAATGGACTTTGCCTACTCGCTGGGACACCGTGTATAGATACATTGTTAAATAAAAATTATATTATTATAAGATTTACTATTCAAAGGTTACTTAACTTGTCACAAAATTTTTATTTCAGTTTACTTCAAAATGTAAGCAATAGAATAATTCAAATGTCATTCTCTGAATTACATATAAAAGTTCAATTTTTTTTTGTGACAGTTTTCTTTGGAGTACTGTTCAAAATTTTTATTAGAATTTGAATGTTTTCATTTATAAAAAGTTCCTTTTAGAAATTTATGAAAAAAAATTTTGAAAAAAAACAAAAATAAATTATTCAGAAAATGTAATTTTCAAATGAACAGATGCTGAATATTATTATTGAGAGTAAACCATTTGAAGAAAAATTAGTTTTTTGTTTTGATTTTGTTTCTAAGCTGAACTAAAAACTTGACTGAAATATGATTATACTATATCTAGAAAGCGTAATTTATTTGAAAGTCTTAACTTCTGAAAGCCGCGTTTGTAATCAAGCTTGTGCCGCCCCCGGCTTGCAAACTCACATTGGCGAGGTGATGTCAGCATGTAATACAGTCGAAACGTCGGATTGGTTGTGTTTTTGTAACCATCGCTTCATAACTTCACTTGGTAGCAACGGAGATTAATTTTTTTTCCGTCGATAGAGGGATAAATTCCGTCATTAAATCGAATGGGGAAGTTTAATAAAAACTCAACCGAAAGTTGCAATTAACTCGGATGGCTTTTTCAACAGATATGCTGCGTAATCCCTCGACGTTCAAAGAGAAAATGTAGAGATACGAAAAAATAAATAAATACAAGAGTGGGAGGAGAAAAGAGGACAGAAAAAAGTTATAATTAGAAAAATATTTTGATTTGGTAAATGTTGTAGCGAGTTGTTTCGTCGTCTTCTCAATTGAATATATTTCTGTTTGAGATTTTTTCCAGGTTTGCCACCTGATCCGCCTTCTTTGGCAAATTCCCTGTACACTTATCGACCGTTCATACAAGGTTATGCAGAGAAACAGACCGCGAAAATAAATAAGACGTTTCTCTGTTTCATCCAAAAAAAGCTCAACACACAAGTATGTCTTTTGAAAGCTTTATCCGTGCTGAATACGACGAACGTATTTGATACGAGCTTTCACGCACGATACAATATAACTAAATCGATAGTTTCACAAAAAACTTGCATTCCAATGCATCTTTTTCCCAGCTACCAAGTTATAAAGTAAAATTTCAGGTGTGAGCAAAAATTGCATTGAGCTTAATTAAATTTGATGGTAGGAGTTAATACAACGTCTAAGCTCGGAAGTTTAATGCCGGTGGCGGTTATTGCAGTCTTTTTTTTTTCTCTAGACCATGTTTCTTTTTTTATAAGGAAAAGGCGGAAAAAGCTCAATGTAACGGACGAACAAACCGATCAAAAATCGATAATTTCCGTATTACGTTAGATGAAACAAATGGCTGTTGTTTGCTTATTTCCGGTTCCGACGGTACTTTGATTTATTGAAAGAAATGGAAAAACTATGGCAGAGTTAATTGCGGCTTCCGAAGGATTATGAAAAAAAAATAATAATACGTGAAATATGTAAGTTTTCAGTAACGAATCTCTTAGGAGCTTCTGACAGTTTTTTTTCTCATAAGTTGTTAGAAATTTCAAAGGGGTTACATCCGCAATTGAAGGAGTAATTAGTAATTATGAAAATTTTACAGAAAATTGTTAAACTTGGCTTAAAGTTTTTTCACTTAAATTCTATATGAGTCTTAGAAGTTTGGCTAATGTTATTAAGAATCAATTTTCTCACTTCTTGGAGAATGATTAAAGTTCACTTACAATATTTTCGTCATTACAACTGTCTACATTTTGAATGTTTACATCGAGTAGAAATTATTTATGTAAATTTTCTATTTCTTTATTTCAACTTTTTCCAATCAACAATAATACTTTTTTGTTATTTTCTTAAATTTGTAGAAGTTATTAACATAAATAGTTAATTTTTCACCAAATTTCTGAAATAAAGAAAAAATTAACTGTTAGAATTGGTATGAAACTAAAACATAAAAATTAAAAATTATTTTCTAGTAAAAAAGCCAGATCTATTTTGCATTACAAAAACACAAAAAATGTAAAAAAGAAGATATTAAATAAAATAAAATAAAAGTTTTGTTAGAACAAAGAGTATTTGTAATATTATTCAGTGTTTTTTTTTTCAATTATAGGTTATATTTTTCTAGAACACTCTGTATTATTGAAAGCTAACTTTTGTGTTTCAAATGTGTTAAATGAAGTTTGAATGATTAATCATATTTTAACATAAATGATGAGCATTGGCCCGGCGCCTCCACCATTTTTACAAATTTGTTTTTCCAAAAACTACATAACATTACTGAATTATTTTGTTTAGTTTGTTTTTACTGGACTAACTGTTAGCAAACAGAACAATAGATACGAAAATTTTGAATTTATATTACAGGTTGATATTTAAACACATAATTTTTTAATAAGCAATCAAAATTTCACAAGTTTCAAAACATATTAGCGTTTTATAAATTATTAAATGCTGAAATTGAATTAACGTGTAAGAAATTTATGTTAGCATTTATACTATAATGCATTCTGGATTGATATTCTTATGTCAGATTCACACAATGCAGATTTCTCCTAAGCATTACTGAGTTTTAATAGGACATATGACGGATATTAAAATGTCAAATCAATTCTAATCCAATGGGGATAACTGTACCTTCATTTATTAGTTTCCTGTGAATAAAAATTTTATTGCTTTAGTTGCATTTCATTCATTAAAAAAACTTTACATTCTTTTATGGAAAATTGATTTTACAGAAACAAAAAATATAAAATGTTTTACAGCGAATTTTTGAATAATTCTATTCATCAGTGATTCATTTTTATTTATAAAACAAACATTTTGTAAACAATATACACGATTTTTTTTACATTAACATATCAAGTAAGCTTCCTCCGTTTTCATCTATTGCACTTCAGTTCATGAATTTTTGATTAATGTTTCAAAGTTGAAATTGCTTTACGTTATCAAAAAAACAAAAAATATTGACTTGTACACATATAAAAAAACATAAACAGTATTTGATTTTTTTCCATTTCTTGAAAATTGCTTTCTTGTTGGAATTAAATAAAAATTCCAGTTTTTCATTTCATCATGTTTGAGAAATATGACAGTAATCAGCTGAAAAATGATTACAAGTCTCATATCTTATGCTTTACCTTGAGTTTTACGAATTAATTTCTATCAATCGATTGATTTATCGAAAATATCGTATTACAGTTCCATTTATGAACATCACGTTGCAGCTTTAGGCGGAGAGAGAAAAGTAGAAAAAGCAGCAATATTAGATTACAGTCTGACAGAAGTTATAAATTGTGCTTCTGAAATGTTTCAACTTTTCAAAGATTGCCGACCGACACTACATACAAACCTGTTGGGAATTCTTTTTCATCGAGCTAGATAGGGGGAAGAGTGCTTCTCTTTCTCGATAAATTATTTTTTAAATCGCCACGAACCGGAAAACTTACACACATAACCGCTATAAAAGTCTAGTTTGTTCGGTGTCACAGAACGCTTACATCAATCATAATAACAAGCAGTGAACACCGATTCAGAAATCTTTTTTTTTTTTATAAAAATGTGATAATGAATTTAGACTGAAGAAAAAATAGTAGAATGTATAAAATATTGAGTTTATAAATTTGTCTAGTATGCTATGAATAAATGGCAGGAATTTGACAGAAACATATCATAGCAATCATCGCCATCTAGATTTTGTTTTACATCTTAGTCGTCTCATTCAGTAGTGCGAATAACGCTGTTTAAATAATTGAATAATGTAGTTTCTCTCAACTTTATACAATTAATTAATAAATTCTTCGCTCTAATTCTCTTTAGAATTCTCGATGTTTCTGAAGATATCAGACTAAACTTTCCCTGTCAGAAAATCATGAAATACAACTCTCTCATTTCTAAACATAAAAGATTATTTCCACCACAAAAATAACATAATATTTTGATTAATATAAATATGTTTGTTGTAAATAAGACACGTCTGAAGATAAATTCATCTCACAGTCGAATAAACATTCTTATAGGATACTTTATTATACAAATAAGATCATTATTTAACATAAAAAAAATGTTGTAATAAATTGAAAATGATTGTAATCAAGCTTTAGAAAGTTAATAGTTGTCCTTTTTTGGCCTTCTTACATCTAGCAAAAGCCGTTAAGCGTTATTGTCGCTTGAGCGGTAAAAGTTAAAAGCGTACAAGCTTCAAAAGCTCTTAATGAAGGGACGGTCGAAGTTGAAACAGAAAAAAAATCACTGCTTTTGCGGCTTTTCTCTGCCAAAGAGTCAAACCAGAAATAAAGCAAAGAGTACAACATTTAACCACTGAATTTACTTTGATGATGGCAATAATAATCATTCAAAATTTTTAAGCTGCATAACGATGTACATTTGTTTGGTTAGAAAATAGAAGAGATTTCCAACATTTTTAAATAATAGAGCTACCATATTTCTATCAAAAGTATATTCTAAACAGAAGTTTTTTTCTTAGAAATCGCTCATTTTCCTCCAGCGATCAAGTAATTACCCTCGAACAAAACCTCCAATTCAATTGAACTTTGTATCTGACGAAAAGCTCTATTATGACATTTTTCCCATCGTTGCTTCTTCCACTTCTTGTTCTCTTTCAAATTGTTAATTGGTCCCTAGACATCCGTTTTCCGCTCGTTTTTTTTCTTGCACTCGTTTCGTTATATATATGTATGTGTGTATGTGTGTGGGTGCGTTTTTTATGTCGCTCGTTTCCGCCGGAATAACGAACGACTTTGGAAGTTCGTTCGGACGTGAATCGGTCCAGACTTTGGTGTTACTAATTTTAAGAGAGAGAAAATTTACAATGTTCTAACTTAATTGCTGCTATAAAACCGGATATTGACTCCTCGTTCAGACGACGACACTTATTAGAGTTAGGGAATTTTAGTTTTTTTAAACTGGAAATTAAAAATGCAAAAAGTGGTTTACTGGGATTATGGTGTATTGAGATGACATTTATGGTTGTAGTTGTAGTAAATATGTATCAGGTGGGATTTAGTGGATTTTGATTGCTTATAAATTTATTGGAATGTTATGGACAGGATATATCTGTTGTTTAATTATTTTAGATGTGGGAGAGGGGAACTCGCTGTCTTAACAGTCATCAAATAGAATTAAAGCTTAACTAAATTAAAGATGAATAAAAGTAAATTTTCCAAAGTTATTTCGATAAAAATTCAACATCTTTAGTCAAAACAATTTTCTGCTTGTACTTCTTTCATTTACTGAAATGTCATAACGACTCGAACTGTCTTCTATTTCCTATGAACTATTTGGCGAAACTCACTCCCCAAATGCAATTTTTAAACTTTTTTTTTATAATTTTTAAGTACAGGGACATTCATGAAGATTGACCTATCAGAGGTTTATAGGAGCATGTATTTCAATCGAACTGAAATTCTTCATATAGGGTTTCTTGAATGTGTTCTATTGAAGTAAAATAATGACAAATTTGATACACTTCTACTTATACCAGAAGTCGCTTCTAACTCTTAAATAGAACACTCTATATATTTATGCATTTTTAAATTCCTCGATAAATTTTAGTTTAAATTTAATAACCACTTAAGAAATCTAAAATTTTTAAATATAGTGTTAAACACGTTTAAAAAAAAATTGAATCTGTAGTGTTCAAAAAAAAAAAAAAATTGTTCAAAAACTAAGTGAGCTAGAAGTCAACGGTTTCCAGTAATCAGTAGATAAAGAACGGCACTATTAATTGTAAACTACGTATTCATCTTTGTTGAGCTCTTGAATTTCAAAGATAAGAATTTTCAGTCATGCATAACTTGATTTTTTTGAATGGAATAACATAGCAATTAGTTTTCTAATGCATACAGAAATGAATTCTCTTTTAAATTACAAGAAATAACCGTTAACTGTAAATGCGATTATTGGTAAGATCTAAAAAAATTTTTGTTTACAGATGTGCAAAATTTTATATCAAATGAAAGAGAATGTATTAGTAGAATAATTGCTATATCGCTCCATTTGAAAAAATCAAGTTATCTTTGATTGAATATAATTAAGTTTAAAAATCGTTATTGTAATAGATATAAAAAACAAATGAGTATGCCAATGGACCTGTCAGCATTTTTTCCGAATTGTTTTAAATGAATTTATATTAAAAATAAAAAGACCCGTATTTTTTATTTTTATCCAAATCATTTCCCAAATATGCAAAAAAATTCTCAAAAGAGGCTGAAATGAATGATCTTTTTTGACAATGACGTAGATAAACGTCACCAATAAGTATCGAGTACGTCCCAATAAGATCTTTTGGTTGCTGCTCATTTCATTCTGATTGGCTGGGGTTTATCACGTTAGAAGCGGCAGCAAAACCGCTCGTTTAATTGCTTTGGCAATTTGACAGTTTTTAGAAACGTTTATTTCAAAGTATGAGATTTTTTCTTGGACTTAATTACATTTAAAGGTTCACTTGTGGGCACAAAATTATATGAACATACAGTGTCACCATTCAAGTTGGCTTCATTGGAGAAATTTTTATATTATGAGGTTTCGTTAAAATTTGATATAGGGATCAGTTTTTACTTTAAATCACAAACGTGATTCAGCAGTGCTCGCTTGTCAACAAATTTAACATTTTTTGCAGTGATTGGCTGAAAATGACATTTCTAGTTGGAATTTCGGAAAATTGTATTTGAAAAAGTCGTTTGTAATGTAATTATATGGACTTGTACAACATTTGAAAAACCTAGTATAAAGTTAACATTTTAGACATTTTTGGCAAATAATTCATTTCTAACAGTGTCAAAATTTAACAAACTGGTATGAATTGGTTTATTTTTGAAATATCCATTGTTACAAGGAACTTTGATGATAAATACTTTTTTTTTGGTTCAATTTTTTTCAAAATTTCGATTTTAGTCACAAAAAAAATGGACATAAGCGGTGCAAAGTTGTCATAACTTCAACGTTCTTTCAATGATTGTTAAATGCAAGACATTTTCCAACATCAAATTAATGTAAGATTATAGGGAAACTGTCAGAAACGACATTAATTTCAATAGGTTTCTGTTTTCAGACCTTTTCTAAATATTTACCACTCACAAAAATTTGTTTTCAGATATTGTCTTAAAACTATGATAACATTGGATCAAAGCTTGTTTTAACAGTATTTTTTATAATTTCACATACTTTTAATACTGACAAATTTTATACATCTAAACCTTTTTGAAAGAACGTTAAAATTATTAGAATTTTGCACCGCTCATATCAATTTTTTTTTGACAAGATTTAAATTTTCAAAATAATTAAATCTAGAAAAGAATATTTATTATGAAAGAGGCTTATAACGTTGGATATTCCAAAAATAAATTAATAATAATTTATTGAATTTGTAAAAAAAGAATTATTTATCAAAAATGCATAAAATGACAACTTTACGCTAGGTTTTTCATATTTTACACACATGCATAAAATTGCATTAAAAATAACTTTTTCAAATAAAAATTTTCCAAATTCAGCCTAGAAATGTCAGTTCTAGAGAAATGTTAAATTTGCTGACAAACGAACGCCGCTTAATCACGTTTGTTATTGTCATTTTTCATATAATTTGAATCAAAAACTAATCTCTATAAAAAATTTCAACTAAACCTTATAATGAAAAACTTTCCCATATGGAGCTGACTTTAATGGTGACACTGTATAATTTTGAAAAATTTTTGTCACTATTCAGGTCCATTGATAGAGTCATTTTTGGTCTACAGAATACTGAAAACAGTTCTAAACTTCTAGCTAACTTGGTTTTTGAATAATTTTAATTTTTCTTGACCTCTGTGTCCTATTTAAAATAACAAAGTTAGTACTGACTTCCGGTATAAGCGGAAGTACATCACAGTCGCCATTATTTTATTTCGATAGAATATATATGTATACAGGGTGTACTGCTAGTATTAGCACGGAAGATGAATTTGAAAAAAATGTGAATAGGAAATGTCAATTTGTTTTTTAGGTTCATAAGAATATATTCACATTATTTCCATTTCCTGTTAGACCGTAAGTCTAAGCAACTTTGTTTTTTTAACGAAATATTTTATTTATTTTTACATATCTGAAATATGCTCAAAATTAGTTATTCAATCGCTTTCGTTTTGTTTAAATTAGTCATGAGTTGTTTGAGTTAATGATTTTTTTTTTTAAATAATTTCATATTCAACTCTTCGGAAAAAAGCGTACAGTTGGTCATGCACTTAGCTGAAAAACATTTCTAAACTATTCTGTGAAGAAAATTTATTAACATCAGAAAAAACAATGATTTTTCTCAATTTATTTTCGACAAATTTCAAACTTTTGAAACTTGTTTTTTTCAAATGGAACGTCTCATATTTTAATATTTTAATATTTAAATTGCTTTCTTTTAATGTAGCAAATTGTTTTTGACAATTTTCAAAATATTTACATTTTTTTGGGAAAGTAATCAATTTCATCTGGATTTTCTTGATAGAAGTATTTTTCTATAAATACTTTTCCCATGACAGACAGATTGGCAACAAAGTTAACCAAAAAGGTTTCACTCATTGGACAAGTAGTATTATTCAAAAAAACAGCAAAAAACTCAAAAATCAAAACAAATAAGTATAGCTTATGATAAATCAAAAGAAAAAAAAAAAGAAAAAAACAAAATCAACTAATATAAGTTTTTAATGTTTGAATTATGTAGAAATTGGCATAAGAAAATAAAATGTTTTTTGAGATATTTTCAAAATTTTTTTAAAAAATAGTATGAATCGCGCGAAAAAATTCCATTCTATTCTAGAAGGAAATATAAAAGATATCAGTTTTTTTTAAATATCAATAACTCAAAGAATTCAAGACCGATGTGGAAAAATAGATATAACTTTAATAAGCAATTTTGAGTAAAATTAAAATATTCAGAGATAGATTCAGTGTTTCTTCAAAGAAACAAAGTTGAATAGACTTCCGGTTAAACCGGAAGTAGAATAAATTCAAACATATTTAAAAAATAAATCTATGACATAGATTTTCGTACACTAGTTTGATTTTCTCAAAATTCAACTATAACGCCATCATCTTCCGTCCCGATACTAATAAAACATTCTGTATATAAAAATTCAGTTCGATTGAAATACGTGATTTCTATAATATAGCTCTCTTATTTATTGAAAAATCATGATGAACCTTATATGAAGAATATTTTTTTAACGTCTCTTATTTTACAGTGTTTTCTAGTTTTTGTCAAATGTGGGAAATTTATCTGAAATTCGAAGCTGAATACAACTTTAAAACCAAATTTTTCAAAATATAAAGTCTGAGTTTTGAAGACTTCTAGCGTTGATGTAGTTAAGCGGAGTAGATGAGGTTTGGCGTAATGGTAGAGCATTAAAAAAAGATTTAAAATTACGTAAAGATCATTGCGCTATATTAATTAAAAGCTAAAATATTGGATCGTTGTTTCTAAAACGATGTAAAATGATGAAGCGTTAAAATGAAGCAGAAATCTATTTTGAGAAGAAACTGTGATAGATGTTGAAAAATTCCAAAACGATCAATTTTGGCTAAAACTCAGTTAATTGTGCTCTTGATTCAAATCAATGAAATTTTCACAACTTCATTCTTTAATGCTCACGTCTAAATTTTCAAGTCGATACTTTCAACACAACTCCCATATATGCGCTTTGCAAGCGTTAATTTTTCCCTAGGTAACATATAGCGACGATAAGACCATTACTTCCTTTAAAATTTGTAGCGTAGTGAACTACAAATTTCCCCAACTGCAGTTTAGACTACAAACCTTCTTTTATTCTCATTCCGATTAGTAGCAATGCATTTAAATTGGACCAAACAACTTCCGTAATTTTTTCACTTTCTTCACTCAATCCCTTACCCTCGTTCAATAAAACACTTAACTTTGTTTCAATCATTACCAAAACGCTCCCTTTAATGCTTTCTAAAAGTTAAAGTAACTTGAGTAACTACATTTACCTATACCTAAGTATATAACTTTCCAAATTACCCACACCATCACAAGCCACTTTAGCATCTTCTTTAAAATTAGAAAAGAAAAAAAAAATTGAACATTATCATATTGTATTCTAGGAATTACGAACCCACGAATTGTAAACAAACAAACGTTGCTATTTATTCTTCCACCCACACATTAGGCACTTGTTTGAGTGTTGGTAATTTTGCACTTCTAATTGAATTTAATTACTCGACTGTGTATAATACTGAGTGTTGCATATATATACACAATAAAGTGCCATCGGTGCATACAAAACGCTTTCACTCGATATTTTTCAATTGGAATTAACTGGTAGTTGGAGCAATGATGGACAGCTATTGTTTACATGTCGATGAAGGCGCAACGAGCGGCTTTTGTTTCCATTGATTGCCCGAGACCGGAATAAGCTTTTAATACGGATGGAAAGGTGGCAAGGAATGATTAGAAAAGAAAAAAAGCGCGGCTTAAGTAGATTACATTTGCAGAGACAAATGTGACATTTATGTGCGAAAATTGCTAACTGATAAAAGAAAAACACGTTGGAAGTATATACAGAGTTAAACATAAAAATAATTTAAAAATTTTGAATAGAATTCATTTTTTTTTTAGTTTTGGAAAGTTTTATGTTTTATTACACTTTTTTGTCCAGTTCAGAGATTTATTACATTTGTGTCAACATTAACTCACTGATGATTCGATAAAGAATGAGTCATTAAAAATAGTACACACTTATACAGGGTGTCTCAAATATGTAACAATAATATATTATGATATAAGAGCATAATGAAGTCTTTCTAGCACGCGCAGGTTAAAAAGTTGCAAAAATTAAATTAAAACCCAAACAACAAATTTCTATCCTTTAAGACAAGTAAATAAGTTGTTATGGAGATAATTTATAAGGACTTTATGCTGAACCTTGCTTTGACCGAGAAGATAGATTGAAGAAAAAACAAAGAAAAATTGCTCAATAAAATTTAACCGAAATCCAAAAGTACATACATAGAAAAAAATCAGAGTGTTTTAATAAAAAAAATATAAGTTCATATTATAGCTTAATAGTGAACAACCACGTATAAATGTAAATAATGTTAGATAATACAGGGGACTGATATCTACAATTTTTCTTTGAAAAACTTTCTGATATAAATACATTCTAAGGCATAAAATGAACTACATCGTTTGGACACTCTGTATTATCTAGACTCGCATCGTCCTATTATCTCCAGTTATTTTTCAGTTGATATAATAATTTATTATATCACTGCTTTTTTTTAAGATATTTTAAAATTTTAAAACAAATTTATTTCATTTTACATCCCTTTGTAAATCAAACTAACGCTTTTTAATAATGTAAACCACACTGTAAAGTGTACAGAATTCTGTATACTCATTGTTTGATTTTTCTACCCAACTTTGTATATCATCAGCTGCTCTAAAATTGAAATGAAAACCAAACAAAATTTCTGAAAGCGTTGTTACATCACCATTCAAAATAATAATATAAAGCTTGTTTTTGTTCCAATTGTTTTTATTTCTCTTTTTTTTTTGTTTATAAAGTTGGTTATAATTATTCCAAGAGAATTGTATGCAATAATGCACTTTACCAACGACAGTTTTATAGCAAAATAAACTTTGCCTGCAGTTATAATATTTAAAACATGGATTTTCAGTCACAGTCAAATCGTAACTCATTGAAAATAATTAATTTTGAATACAGGGTGTGTCATTTAGCTGGGACATTAGAAGTATCTGAAGAACCAAAAGATGATATCATTTTAATTTTTCTTTATTGATATTTCAGCATAAAATCTATTCGCACTAAAAATGTTTTTTTTTTAAATTTGGTAAAAGTCGTTCTTACAAGAAGGAATTTTTTGATTAATACAGATTGATTCAAATTTCTAGTGGAAAACAAAATTTTTTGAAGCACGTCATGAACCTAGATTAGGTTTAGAAAAATTATTTTCAATTTCAGTCTGATATCTTTGAATAGATTTTAAATGATGTTTCACCCTCCTAGACTGTATTGCGAAAAAAATAGTTAATAAATCTTGGTTAATTATTTGACAAATGTCAGTCAGATTAGTGCTATTTCCGCAAATTCAATACTTTCTAAGAAACAGTATTTTGAGAGTTTTTTTATTTCTCAAGCTTGACTGAATAACGGACTCAAATGAGTCAGAAATTTTCCAAAACTGCTCAAACCTTGTTTGGTATGTGTGTTTGGAATCTATAAGTTAACTGCTTAAAAATGATTTGGTTTATGAGAAAAGTTTGGGGTTGTCATTTGAAAATTTTAAGATTTTTCACAAACATAAATTCAAATTTTGAATCTGAAAGTTCTCAGTTTCAGGTTAAAAACACTTTTTTCAATTTTTATAGGTGTTTCAAGAAAGTATTTAAGTGAGACCCGAGACGATTTTCATTTTTAAAATTGAATATCTTGAAAATCGTATACTTTTAAAAAATCAATAAAAAGTAAAACGTAATATTTGTAAATTGTATTTCTATATTAAATAAGATGTTTCCGGTATAACCGAAAGTGACACTTAGTTGAAAATAATTTAGGAAAATAGATCTCATTCTAAAACATAAATGAAAATAAATTCAGATCATAATATTATGTTTTAATGTCCCAACTAAAAAAGACACTCTGTATAATAAACAATAACGATGACAGTTAAAAAAAAAATTGAATAATAATTTAGATTTGTTAGTGCTTGAGCAAGAAGTGAGGATTTTGATTCTCCAGCATTCGCGTTTCCCCATTTATAATATGATAAGCGGATTGTAACTGTTGGAGTTTGACCAAGAGACAAATTGCTTACTCGTGTTATTCCTAAAGGAACGATTCGTCCTCTATATATAAGATCGTCTTTATCTCGAAAGACACCGACCGGTTCTCTAATACACGATGCCGATTTTACTCTGAAACGAAGAGATATCTTAGTTTATTGCTCTAATTAAAGCGATGGAAGGGTTGCAAATATCGAAAGAGAAATGCTGAGATTGCAACTGTTTGTTTCAGAGACGATTTACTTCTTGAGAGAAAATATCGGAAGAATTTATTTCAGGAAATATAGCTTCGATCGAGACGGTAGTAGAAAAACAATCGAATAAAAATAGCTATACTTTTGGAGCTGTCAAATATATATTAAAAATATTAACTAGGAATTGTTTTATTAGAAGAAGAAGAAGGGATTTGCTACAAATTGTAATTATAATTTTACACAAATTTTTTTATTACTGATTTTCTGTTTAGTATAAAAGAAAAATAAACTTGAATATATTAAACTTCACTAGGAAAATATTTATTTTTCATTATACTGCAATTCAGCAAAAACTATTTGTGTACTCCTACTATCAAAAACTATTGTTTCTTATTTGATTACAAAAGTAGAAAATAGGTATCTACTTTATTTATTTAAATTGATTGTACTGTAAATGGAAATAGCGAACGAGAATTTGTCGTTCATTTAAAAATCTCTCTTTGTACTCAATTAAATTTATTTGCAATACATTAACAAAGTTACTTGTTAAAGAAATTGTAAACTGTTATTAAAAGTTGATTCTTAACAAAGTCAGCTTTCTCAACGTTTTATTGCTGTTGAGGCTGCTATTGAGTGAATTTCTCGTAATTTTGGTTTGACTGTGATTTTTTCACATAACTTTTTACATATGTTGATTGACGCTATAATTTCAAAATTTTTAAGCGTTAAAATATCAGCAAGAGCATTGAATAGTAGAATGCTGCTGACGTTTTCCACAGACGATTAATGTCCCACCACAGCGTAATTCTCTCATAGCGTAATAACAGTTGGGAATATGAAAATTTGTTTTGGACAAAAATTGCATGAATCTTTCTTAAAGTTGTTTTAAAAATATTTTAAAAAATGGCGCACTAACTTTGTTATTTTAAATACAACACCCTATATATTTTTACATTTTTGTATTCCTTGTTTAATTTAAGCATCACTTTATGTGAACAGTGAACCATTTTCAAGAAAATCAAGATTTAGAGAAAAAATATGGCTGTGCAAAGATCGCCATTATTCCAAATATCTCCAACACAAAAGTATTTACAGAGGAGCGGTTTTACACCTTCATGTAAGACATAACAGACTATCTCTTAGACCTGATCATCTTATCAAATTTGATAAACTCTTTTTTGATGGGAGCCTTAAACATGAGGAAGTTCTAACCTAAATAAGTCATTTTTTTTTAAATGGAACGCTATACTTTTTAATGTGTAACCGAATAGAACTTGAAATTACCTTTCGATTGATGTCAGGTTGTACCCATTTACTAGAAACAGTTTTTAGAAAAAATGATTTGTTTTGAATTTTACAAAAATCTAGATCATCAAGAAAATTTGAACAACATTTCCTTCTGACATTATGAATTTATGCGAAATTTTTCTCATTTGAAAAACTTCCATTAGGGATTTCTGTAAGAAGAACAATATCAAAATCAGCTATCTATTCACCATTTTTGAATAAAGGCTGAAATGGATTTGTGATAATAGAAGATAATATTGTTTTGGGGTAGATCTAGTTTAAGAAACACAAATTTTGACGTTTAAATAAACAGATTTTTGCATAACATTATCATTCACACTATGCAATCACAGCGGAAGTCAATGGTTAGAAGTTAGTTCCCAGAGATGAAAAAACTCGAATTTCTAGGTTTCTTCATTTATTGTGCATAGTTTTGATTTGTCTTGATGTTATCTTATAAATAATAGAATTTAAGGTTCAATTATACTCTTCTTTTGGTGCAATCTTGATAATAATAATTATTAGTCACCAAGGCTAATCTGATAACGTAGTTTTTTTACAAATTTCAAAAAACACTTTTTTTTCAAAAACTGTTATTAGTAAGTAAGTACAACCTTACATCAATCAAAACGTAATTTTAAGTACTATGAGATGGTACCACAAAAAATATAGCGTTCTATTTAAGAAAATTGAGTTACCTGGGTTAGAAGTTCTTCATGTTCAAGACTCCCATAAAAAGAGAGTTTTCCAAATTTGGTAAGATGTTCAGGTCTAAGAGATAGACTGTTATGTTTAAAATAAAGGTGTGAAAACGCACCTCTATAAATGCTTTTGGGTTCGAGATATTTAGAATATTGCCGATCTCTGCACATCCATATTTTTTCTTTAAATCTTGATTTTCTTGATAATGGTTCACTCAAAGTGTCACCTATGGTAAATAAAGTGATGCTTAAATTAAACAAAAAACCCAAAAATATAAAAATATATAGTGTGCTGCATTCAAAATAACGAAATTAGTGTCAATTTCCGCCAGAAGTGCGCCATTTTTAAGAATATTTTTAAAACAACCCCAAAAAAAAATCATACAACTTTTATTCAAAACAAATTTTTATATTCCCAACGGTTATTACGCTATGGAAGAATTACGCTGTAGATGAGCATCTTTCAATTTCAGTTCCATATTGTTCGCCTTCAGTCGGAATATTTTTGTTTGTACTGCGACGCTAGATTGTAGTTCGAAAGTCATAGAAATGGCCAAAACTATAAAATAAACAAGAAAGACCAAACTTATCATTTGCTGAGTTTGATTTTGTTGCACAAATTAGCTAGCTGTATTATTTTAAACATAAATTTATAAAAAGATTACAACAAAATAGGGAGTTTTATTATTCACAGCATTGATTATGTCGGAGTAACAAGGATAACAAAAAAGTCTTTAGATTTTCTTACCGCTATTTTTGCGTTGTGCTACTTATCTTTCAATCAAAATAACTATAATAATATAGTTTCTAAATAACTGAAAATTACTTTATTTTTTATTAACTATAAAAAACTATTTTGTTTGCTGAAATATCAATAAAATCTTGTTTGATCTAAATCTAGAAACTTTATTTACAGTTACTTATGAAACAAAGCAAATAAAAAGTTTCAAATATTGCATTACAAATGCGTTTTTTATAAATCAAATTTTTCTCAAGCAGTAAATTCAAATCTAAGCGAAGTTTAATTAGTTTTGAAAGCTGTTCCATTTATTCAATTCACTTAAAATAACCTATAAGCTAGTAGCTGTTTACAGCATATCCAGAAGTGCCACAAACTTCAAAATCATTTGGATAAACAGATCTCATTCCAGATTATAAATGACAAAAAATTGAGATTACAAAAAAATTGGGTTCTATTGTTATTATAATAACCTAACTAAAAGTCTGTATCAGTATCAACTCCTAGAAAGCGTCTTTAACTATTTTTTTATTGAGTATTGCACGATTTTCAGTATTATTCACATTTCAGAATATATAAATTTCTATTTTTGAGTGAGGTTTTTTGAGAAACATCAATGGCAGGCTATACAGCTCTCAAAAAGGCTACTTAAATTGTATTTGTATTTTTTAATAAACATCGCTGATTTGAGCGTTTGAAAAAAGGATGCAGCTTAAATTGAGTAAAATTGTCGACTATGTATGTATAATAGGAAATTTGCATTTATCTGTTCTAGAGAGAGAGCAGAAGTTATTATACTGAACAAATAACACACGAATTCTGCCTGAGGTTTTGTTTAATGTTTCATTGTTTAGATGCATTCGCTTTGATAAGACATGATCTTAGAATAATTCACAGACAATCGTAATTTAAATGGTAATGCAGAAAATGTCAAGAACTGAGATAAAATTGCGTTTAATTTAGACATAGACAACATTTCACTCAAAAATGTTTACATTAAGAGATTTAGTCAGAACTAGCTGTAGCAGCAAAGTCATGTGTTTATTAATACTTTTTCTAATAAAAATATCATCAAATAGAAAATTCACTCTAAAACTACATTTGCGTTTATGAAATTTCCGGCAGATATTTCAGCAATAAAACGAAATCGAATGATGAAACTCAGTATTAAAATCTTTGTTGAATTTGTCTTGGATACAATTTTGAACTTTCATATTTGTTTTATCTTTTAATTAAAGTCATTTAAAAAGGTTTTTTGTATTTATTTAATAAAGTTTTTAAATCAAATTGAGATTCTATAATTAAACAATAGCTTGTATGTATAGCTATCCATTGTAATGTATGATATTTACACATTTAATTCGAAATCCAAGAGCCTGTGTCTGCATCTAACTAAATTTGCTCAAAATACACTATTATAGTCAGGAATAAATTTACAACTTAATGCAGTTTTTGGAAAACAAATCGGTAATCTTTTAATAAAAAAATCAGCTAGAAGAACCTAAAGATTTTTTTTTTGGAATATTTGATTGCAGCAAATCTAAAATATATTATAACTCAAAAATTGAATTTTATTCTTCAGAATACTATCAATTTCTTCTTTCTGATTCTTCTATATTATTTATAAAAAAATACTGAGAAATGTGTGTTTATTGATTGATTTTTGATACGTTCCACGGCATAAAATGGATACTTTTACATCATTTAGATACCCTTAGACCTTAAACTTTCTCATTTTATTACATTTGTCTTTTATCAATGGGTCACTTTGTATCTGTATGTTTTCACTTTTTAAACTAATACACAATCTTACTTTAGTTGTGCTGATTTACAAGTTTAAAATACGATTAATAAAAAATCTTAATTACAATTCAAAATAATGCATGATAGACTTAAAATTAAACTTGAAATCGAACGCGGTTTTGGGTTCTTGGCTTCTTCGGCGGCTTTAGAAGTTTAGCAGCAAAATCTTCAAACAGTTAGCAAATTTTTTTGTTTCACAATGAATTAAAATTTTAAATAAAAATCTCGTCATTTTGTAAGCTTTTAAGCCTAAGTTGGCAGCAGTCGTCTTAAATTACAAAATAATATTGAAAATAATCCTGCACGAGTGTGTCAGACTGGTTGATCGTCCCGGGATAATTGCATTTAATAACCCTTTTCGCTCCCTCTGGTCTATGATTGGATTCCAAGCTTGCGAACAACGAGAGAGCAAACAATGGAAGCTTTTATCTATTCCAGCATCCTATTATGGAAAAGCTTTATGGATTTTTGTTTTTTCCCAACATTGTAGTCTAATGAAAATAGGGATAGGAAAACGATGTTATTTGTTTTAAACTCAAGTCAAGGTGAGAAGAAAAACGATCCTTTTTCATCATTCCTGACAAGGATGTTTTGTGTTCCCAAAGGATGTGCTTCCGGGACGATTCCCGATAGATTCAACGGAAGATTATGTTACATAATAAGCGTTTCAGGAGTTGGGATTACGACACGAGTTTGTAATCAATTGAAAAATGAAACAAAATTGGGGTGTATCGATTAGATCTACTGTTACAGCCAAGGTTTGCTTCTTCTTGGAAAAAATTATAGATTCTACCAAACACCATTAATAAAACAAACTTTTCAGAGTACTTCTAATATAATAAAAGCGCTAACTTTCAACGGTGCATAAAAATTACGGTCGAATGCATACAAGTTTTTTTTTTATTATTATTCGCATTGTTATGATTTAAGCAGTCATGGAAGTTAATTTATACACTTGAAAGTTTCGCTAAAGCCGGCGTGGTGGCGGCAGCAGCAGCGGTAGCGGTTTTGTGTGTGACGGATTAAAATGGGTGCAAAGTCGGTCGTGATGTTATCAACGGAAATGGAATTTTCAATTGCCGCCATGATGGTTTCTACTCTTTTCCAACTTTATAGTGTTACATTTATTTTAGAATAATTAGAAATGTAGTCGATCTCTGTCAAAGAGACGTATTGGAGTAATAAACGAAGAGAAGAGAAGAGTTAATGACTTTTACTCTTTAACGGTATAAACAAAAGTCAAGCTTTTAATAATATGCAAATTTGTGCTAAAGAAGCTGCGATTTTCACGGATTCGGGCTATTAGACCAAAAGGAAGAAGAAGGGGAATTATAAGCTATAATGATACCAATGATAGCCGGAGGGAATGATCGAAATCGCATCGAGAGGGTTGATTTCAAGAGGATACTTTGCGGTGAAACGAATTGGGCAGAATTTAATAGCCCACAGTTTTACAACTCAGGAAATTTTTTTATTCGAAGAAATAGCACTGTTTTTGAATTTTAATAGAAAATCTTTGAATTTTTATGTAGTGTAATGAGTTAAACTAACGTCATAAATCAAAATAGAAAATTTTCTGTATTCTCAAATGAAACTATTTCTTGCACTACACCAACTCTGCAACTCCAAACTCTGCGAATTTCTTGAACAAATATTATTCAACCTCTAACAATAGCCTCAATAGTTCATAATGATTCAATTTCACTTCATCACTGTCAAATTCCGAAAATTGCAATTTCCTTTATAGTAATAATAAATCATTACAATTTTACACCTTCACTAAACAGCGATACCAACCATAAAGCTATTGATCCAATTAGTACAAAACGTGTAATAAAAGCTGTTCCAACATCACAACGACTATTAATAATTTCCCGAGCAGGTGTGATATCTCTTTTTTTTTCTCTACCCAACTGTCGCGAATTTTTATTATTTCAAGTTAATGTTTTATCCTGCAAGCAGAGTTTTTGTTGCAAAACCCTCATAAACTCATAATACTTTAACACTATTTTGGCATTACGCCACTTGCTGACACACAATGTTCATTTAGAATTAACGCAAAAGGAAAAGCTGCAAAATGTAAAAGCTGATGTTGTCGTTTTAATGGGTTGGGTTAACAGCAAAGAATAGTAACAAAATGGAAAACGAAAAAGTAGTTTTTCTGAAAAAAAAAATAAAATAAAATTATTTTCAAGCAAATTCTCATTTCGCTTGAATCAATTAAGTTATTGTCTATGTTTTATTTTATGTGCGGTTTGTGAGAAGAAGATGAAACTCGGTTGAACAATTAATTTGATTCACAAATGAACAACAGATGGTTTTTGGCAAAAATTAAAACTGCTAGAGATTACAGAAGTTTGCTTGTTTTTATCAGTTTGTATGTTAATTGCTGATTGCTATTTATTAGAAATAAATACAGAATGAATTTAAAAATAGTTTTCAGTAAGAAATATGAAACTTGGAAAAATTATTATTTTTTTAAATTTTTTATACAAGGTGGTGTAGAAGAGTTTCAGATTTATGCATGCATTTGAACATTTTTGAAAATTATAAATAACGAGTTGAAGAATCGGAAATAATTAAAGAAATGTTTAACAAAATAATTTAAATAAATAAAAAATGGTTTATTTTTTAGAAATAAATCGCTGAGTTGGTAGATTGTATTAACTTAAAAAATGGTGGATGCGCCGGTCAAAAACATCGTTGACATGAAGAATTTTCAATAAATAAATTTATTGATTTCTAAAAAATGCATTTTACATTTTTTTGTCAAAAAATTGATTACTCAAACAACATAAGACCAAATTAGAAAAATCCTAAATAATTGTCTAATCAAAATTAAAACTACTATAAACTAAAAGTATCAGTTATTGACACCTTAAGCAATCCAGCTTTATAGGTTTTTGTTTATAAATATTTTTTGTTCAAAATTATGCTGTTGAATTGTTTTTGAAAAATCTGCAAATTTTCGTCGGAGTATATTATCCGCCCAAAATTTTTTGGGAATTCCCAGCTATTAAACAAAACTGACAAAAATAATTGAATACATTTAATTGTTCAGTATATACATTGTATATTTATATTCTTACCAGTTCTTATAAATTTCAACTTCGATAAAAATGTTAGCAACTGAAGCGGATTCTTAACTGGTTCATTTTCAAACATTGTATTTCGGAAAAATTTTAGATAAAATCGAGCTGACAACTAAATTTTGTAGAATTTATAAAATAAATTAGTTGCTGAAATGTTTCGAAAAGCCTAATTGATATTCGAATTGTCAATCACTGGTATTTTTCTTAGTGTAAATGGGTCCATTCTGTATAGTGAGACTCCATTTGGTTGAAAATCAATACACGTACAATTCCATAAGCTAAACGTTTCTTATTAAACTGATAAACTCACTTGTTTTGTATTTTAAACTCTGAAAGTTGGTAGAACTTCTCAATTCCGATACAACTGATTTGCATAATTATTCGCTTTGTTACAACACAACTATCAACTTTAGATATTATATGCTAAGACTTCGTTTCGTAAGAGAATTCAAATCAAATATGAATTTTAAACAATGAATGATTTCAACAGTAAAGATTTTCTGTAGAAAATGTGGATTTTTTTAATGTAGAAAAAAGTCTTCGCTTCAAAAAATCCGAATATCTAAATAATGTAATTATACTGAATTTAAGCAATATTGAATAAGTCAAACACAAAACAGACTGTTTAATTGAAGTTTATTCTTTGTGTTATTTCTAACCGAAAGCACTTTATAAAAAAATTGTAATTTAAAGCATAATTGAGAAAAAAAAACCAAAATATAAATGTTTGACATTCTTTACTAAATATAACAAAATGATAAATGTTAGAGAGTGCTGTTCTAAATTAGTTTTCACAAGAGATGACAGCTGAAAGCAACGCCCGATTTAGCGGTAAATTGATTTAACATTAGGTCAGTTTAATTCTGAAAGGTCAATCCTGCACAAAACACTTAATTAAAAGCTCAACACTGCCAAAAGCTGTTGCAATAATTACAACAAAATTCACTTATTTTATCTTTCTTTACAGCAGATTCGTGCTACAGTCTTCGTTTGACCAACATGACTGCTCCAGCTTTACAAGATCCTCGTCGTGACATGGAATTGCATTGTCGATTTGATATGGGCGGAGAAGAATTGTATGCTGTGAAATGGTACAAAGACGATCATGAGTTTTTCCGTTATACGCCTGCCGCTCCCGTTTCTATTACGCAATATCCGGTCATTGGTGTTCATGTTGACAGCCATAGCAGCAAATGTATGCCGGAAGGATGCGATCTTCTACTCAAAGAACTGTCAAGACCGCAAAGCTCCGGGGCATATCGATGCGAGGTGTCAAGCGAAGCGCCGGCTTTCAGATTGGCTTCTCAAACGCACAACGTCACCGTCGCTGGTAAGCCAACTTCTTCCCATGAATACTCACTGTTGAGATCAAAACATGACATTTATTGTCTATTTTTTTCAACGTTTTTCTGCCTAGTTCTATAAAAAAATACGAAATTGCTCGTAAAATTGGCTAAAGAATCCTTATCTTCGACTAAGTAAATTACCGGATATTAGAAGTTGGTAAAGAAGCAATAAAAGTTTGCTTGATGTACTTTTGTACACGCTGCTTGTATTGATTTTTGGTTAAGCTAATAGAAAGAGCAAAGTAACTCACTTGTTTTCTAAATGAAGGATGGGGAAGTTATAGCTGTCCAATAATGTCGACACTTGCGAAAATGACAGCTAATATTTTTCTGCTTTCCTACATTCAAGAAAACAACATATGGTTGTGATATTTCAGAACAGAACAATAAAAGAGATTTATTTGCTTTTTAAAAAATTGCGCTTTTTAAGACGACTTAAGTCAAGACGTAAAAAAAATTACAAACGAGAAATACTCTAGTTTTTTATTGCAACATATTAACTATGTGAGCTATTTGTATGAGAAGAAAGTATTCTTGCGAAATTCAATTTTATAAACAACTCACATACAAAAAATAATTTACAATTTTTTTCAATAAACATTCTATTGTCAAATTTTTCCGCATTTCAATCACTTTCCCTCCAGAAGCAACGATTTATCTCTTGGCATTTCTTAATATTTTCATAACTTTCATTACGTTTTTTTTTTCCTTTCTGTTGAGATTAATTATCGCGTCTAAACTCTCCACCTTACTCTCTTCAACATGTCAAAATAATTCCGCTGTTGATAATTGAAATGGGATGAGGTTATTTAAGCCTTCTGAATCTTGGCGTATGCGGTAATTTAGATTGGATGTGTTCCAGCTTGTACCTACGTGTGGATTATAGTTTCTTGTTGCAAACGAGAACATAATTGAAACTTGCTTCATTACCTTCCTTATATAAAACAAGAGAAAATATTCCATCGACCCTCATCAAACCAATCGACATTTCATTAGAAATTAATATCCGGAACTAAGGGTTTATTTAACACTTTGAGGTTGAGTCGTTTCAAAGCAACTCTGATACGATCTATAATTTCATATTTTCTTTCACTGTCATCAAAATTTAGTCGTTTATAAAAATCATGTAATTGAGTTTTCAAATTTGAGTAATTTTTGTGCAACTCTGAAGCAGGTAAAGTCTCAATTGTTTGTTCTATACGTTCTAAATCTTTAACGATTTTACTGAAAGTTTCATCATCTTCTAAATCACTAGGAGTATCGTTTAATTCAATAATTTCAGTCACTTCTGGTTGACTTTTAATATTTTTTGCACGTTTTGAATGTTTCTGACCCATCTGCAACAATATTATAAAGACTATTATATGAACTCTTGTCCAAAGTACTCTATGAATAACTTAATTTTAAACGAAGCGAAACATTTGCATTCACTTTGTAAACATATATTCTTCGTCATATTTCATGTTTTGTAAACGAGAGAAAATTTCAGAATTTACGAAATATTTGCACAAGAAGAGGAGAAGCGATCTAGAGTGAAAGCATTTACTCCAAAAATACAAAAACGGTTATTTAACAAACGAGTTTGTTAATGAAAGCAACAAGATACTGGTTATAATAAACGTATTAATAGAAAATCTTTCATTAAATAATTATAATTTTTGAGTGACTGTTATTCACTAAAAGTTTAATTTTTGGAAACATCCAACTCATTGAAAAAATTTCCCTAATGAAAAGCCATCATTCAGAGCACCTTTAATCCACCGAATCTAATTATCATCATTGTTGGCGGTTTTCAATTTCAGCGAGTTCTAGATCGCTGTCAGATAATATAACAGTCCGGAAAAAAATCCCAATGACCGGAACATATTATTTTAAAGTGTTAACGTCCAAACCGGAATTTATTATTTGTTAAACAACATTAATCCAATGCGATTATTTCCACTTTATCGTTTATATCCGAACGGACAATTTGGAAAATAAATGGCATTTTATTCAGCAACCTCGACCATTATACAAAAGCGAACAGTTTATAGAACAAGAACATAAAACATTCATGCTGTCCGAATTCATAATTTGAATGAGTTGAGAAAAAAGGGATTTAAAATAAATTGAATAAACAGAGAGATGAGAAAATATATTTACTCACCGTTAGTGTCTCTTCTTGTACTAATTATTTCGTTCTGGAAACATTTAGATAATGATAAAAGTGTGATAAAAGCTTTCGTTTTTTTATATAGATGTTGAGATTAATTGGGAGTGACAAGCTTTGAGCGATCGATTAAATGTCTAATCTAATCCATTAAGCGCATTCGATAGGATAAACAGCAGATTGAAGAGACTAATTGTAAATGCCATAAACTAAAATAACAAAAATAGAGATTACAGGATTTGCTTGATTGTTCTTCAGTCGAATTTCTAATAGTTTAATTTTTTTACAGCTATTCCTGATGAACGTCCAAAAATTGAAGGTCTTTCTGACAGTTATCTCATTGGCGATCCTCTCGTCGCTCAATGTACTTCCGGTTTAGGTGATCCTAAACCAACCATCAACTGGTACATCAACAAACAACCAGTCGATACTAAATTCATCCATCAACAAAAATCAGCATTTTCTTCAAAAATTTATGATGATCGTATCCATCTCAAAAGCACAACGAGTCGACTGACTTTAACTATCGACAGAAAACTGACGCAGAATCGGCCTAAGACGCCTTTAGAAATAGCCTGTGAGTCTACAACTGAAGGTATAAGTCATGCATTAGCCCCACCTTTAACATCAACGAAAATCGTCATGATTATGGATCAAAATCAAATAGTCAACAATCAAAAGTTGCATTCGCCATATTCGCATGCTTCAAAATTTGATGAAAAAGTTATCATCGTAGTGGTTTTGCTCACATTATTGAGGTGGTGTTGATGAGTTGGTAAGACTATATTTGGTGGTGTTTTTCTAGGAACTTTTTTCATTTTGTATGGTGTGTTTTGTGGTTTTTATTAATATGCAAGTCATATCACTGATTACCCTTTTTAGGCACCATTTTATTGTTAGACCAATGATAGACGTTGATGAGATTGTGATATAAACAAAGTTATGTCGAACGCATTTTAATGACAGTAACACCAACATTTTCAATTACTGAAAAATGTAAAATTTTGTTTTACTGTCATTAACTAAGCGTTCATTTCTAGCTCAAATGTTTTGAATTTTGCAGCAGAATAATGTTAGAAAAAATCAGGTTGTGAATTGTTTTAAGAAATTAATAGATGTCTCATTATTGTCTTTTTTGAAACTTAAAATTTCACAGCAATTCGAGACATTCTATTTTTGATTATTTCAATATTTCGCGCAGTTGCTTTACAATTTTTTGATAATTATAATTTTTGAAAATTTGGAAAAAGTTTTCTGTATTTTGCATAAAAGTGCCATCTGGTGAAATTTATCCAAACTGATCAACGCGATCTAGTTTGAATTTCCTCTGGTTTATAATATTCAAGTTGTTATATTTTTAGTAATTTTGGGTGTCTCAACGTTGCAATGAAAAAATTTTGACTAGATTGAGTAAAATATTTTACAATACAGATTCCTGTAGTCTGCAGATTTGCGCTGTCTACCGCAGTAAATCTAGAGTGTGGAGAAATTTTATTCTGTATTCTTGTCGTTAGAATGTTAAGTAGATTTTGCTCAATTTCACAGATTATTTTTATGATTTAAAGTTTGGAGTTAATGATTTTGGAACTCTGATTTTAAGTGATAAAATTTTCTCCAAATTGGAAAATTTTTGGAAGAAATATTTTATGCTAATCACATCAGTTCTTAAAGAGTTTTCAATTCTTATTTAAAAAAATACTACTAACAGATTTTTGCAATTTGAAAAAGTGCATCATCTGTCAATTGATTACTAAACTAATCATTTCTAAAATGTAAAATATAGATTATTTTTTAGCAAATTTAAATGTTTTTGAAATTTTTTAATTTTGATTTTAAAAATTTATACTTACAGATTTCTGTAATTTGAAAACGTGCGCCATCTGTCGATCGATAGCAAAATTGATCAAATTGTAAAAATTTAATTTTTCCAGAAGTTTCGCGTGTTTCTTTATTGTTGTTCTAAGTTAAAATTTTTCTAGCAATTTGAGACATCCTTTGAATTTTTTCAAACTAAGATTACGTTTTGCGGCATGGACTGTTCGTTTTTGTCCTCTCCTCATTACCATAAACATCCTTTCTACTATCTCGCATTACAACTTCTCTCCTCCCTCCCTCTTAGTGCCGCAACACCGTAATTTAGGTTCCTCCACAAATCTTTGTTAAATAATGTGATCCTAAATTTCCAACGATGTAAATAATAGTAGATATATGTACATACTTGAATACCACACTTGGCAATAATCCTATAAGTATTATTATGTTCAAGTAGTTACTTCATGTAAATGTACTGAATATAAATCATTTTAATAATGTTTGCACGACGTAATGACCCGAAGGAAATGAATTGTCGTCTGATTCTGCTCTCTTTCCAAAATCGGATTTAAACTCAGTCGTGCATGCGTTTATTTTTGCACAAAACTTTAACTAACAAAATAACAATGGTGAAAATGTACAGCACGAATTTTACACGTAATACACTTTAGGCCATAATAAAAAAATGTAAACTTTTAAAAAAATTAAAAATAAATGCGACGCCACTGGTTTCGCTTTACACTTACACACGATACGAACGAAATAAACTCAACATTAATTAAGTGTTTGCTATTAAGAGGATTTAAACAATTAAATTAAGGCCAAATAAAGTAAAAATTTCAGAAAAAAAGAAACAAACACATAAAATAAAAATCTATTTGTGATGATGTTTATGAAAATTATTGTATTATATTAAAGATGTTAATATACGAGTCACGAAAATATGTGCGTTTTATTTTTGGAGAGTGCGAATATGAGGGGAATAGAAGTGGTTTATTGGGCGCGAAATTGAAATGATAAATCTGGAACGAGGTGGTGAGGGTGTATCGAAAATTACCAAGTGCTACTTGGATATGGAATTTTCGTTTTTCGCACGTGTGAGCGAGGTTCGAGAGCGGAAATTACATTACATAAAATAATTTAGTATTTTCTTTGAAGAAGATTTAATAATAACGTCTTAGTAAAAGGGAATAACTTGCCGCAAGATTGCTGTAAATAAATGATGGAAATGAAGAATAGTTTGAACATCATTTCTCTAATTCTATTGTTTCGGATTTTTTTTTCTGTTCTAGCCAGTTTATTAAGAAATTAACTCATCAAATCTACATTTTTAAAAAAGCGAAAACTTTCTTAGACATTCCATTTAGACATTTTTAAGACAATACAAAATCTGGTTTTTTTGGTTTAATATGCTGTTCCTCAAAATTAAAATTTCTATCTTAACCCTAATTTCATAATAAATTAAAGTTTTCTTTGACTTAACTGTAGTTATTACTGTGATTTTGACACTACTTTTCGAGTATGATAGTTCAACTCTAAACGTCATCTATTCGCATTTTGTCACACTCTATTCTGTTAAGAATTATTCTTTAATTCATTTTTTATTACCCCAACTAATCTAGACTCCCTATCTACCTATCTGTTTTTTTCTTTTTCTTAATTTGATTTTTCTTTATTTTCTCTCCGTTTTCTGAAATGTCTTATGTGATTGTTGCATTCAGTTTTTTTTTCTAGTTCAAAATTGAAACTCTTGTTTTGCACCGTTCAAAGTTTGTAGGTTTTTTCTTCTGGTTTTTTGATGCTAGAAACAAATATTTATCCTCTTTTCTTCCTTCTGCTTCATGCAGAACAAAATTTCTGACCTGACCAGACCAGATTTGACCTGACTCAAACTGCCAATTTCTTCTCTAAATAAAAAAAATCTTTCTTTCAATATTTTTTGCAGTTTTATACGATCTTTCATTATTGTGCTAACTCATAAAACTGTTGATACTTGTATCTGATTCAAATACTTCATAGATAACTTATCTGTTTTAGTCAGGTTGGCCGAGCGTTCTAAGGCGCCAGATTTAAGCGTTTATCATTATGACGTTGCACTTTTTTGGAAAACTCTGTATAATCAAAAATATTTTCCTGAAATTCATCCTAAAGCACAAATAACGTCTACAAAATATCAAAAGTTCAACTTTAGTTATAACGGAGCTACAGAAGACGGGCTGGATTACCCTGTATTATAAACAATATTTATTTCTTTTGATTTTTGAGTTTTTTGCTGTTTTTTTCCATTTTCTCAATAAGACGTTGTTTCTATAACTACTTGTCCAATGACTGAAACCTTTGTGATGAACTTTACTGTCAAACTGTCTGTCACTGGGCAACTAGACATAGAAACAATACTTCTATCAAGAAAATCCAGATGAAATGTGAATATTTTGAAAACTGAAAAAAACGGAAACAACTACATATTAAAATATGGGACATTCCATTAAAATGTTTAAAATTTGTCGAAAGTAAAATAAGAAAAATTGGACTTTATGAATTTTCTTCACAGCATCGTGTAGAAAGTTGTTTCATCTAAGTGCATACCAAATTTCATTTCATTATTATAACACAGTGACCAGCCATACGCTTTTTTTCTGAAGAATTGCAAATGAAATTATTTTGGAAAAAGTCAACAACTCAAACAACTGATGACTAATTTAAACAAAATTTAAAAAAGTTGATTGAATAACGTATTTTAAGCTTATTTCAGATAAGTAAAAATAAATTTACAACGCTGTAATTTTTCATGCTGCTACTAATGGAACACCCTGTATAGAAGATTCTCTCAATAATAACAGTAAAATTTTGAAAAAAAATCAAAAACCAGTCGTCGACAATTTTAAGAATATTTAAGCCTTGGATTCCGCGGCATGCTCCTGGGTCAAATTCGCTGTCAAATATACAGGCTGTCCCATCACAGCGCAATTCTTCCATAGTGATATAAAATTAGTGTCACTTCAAAGGAACAAAGTTGAATAGACTTCCGGTTAAACTGGAAGTGGAATAAATTCAAATTTAGAAAAAAATAGAGTCTATGACATAGATTAACGTTCACTAGTTACATTTTTTCAAAATTCTACTTCAACGCCATAATCTTCCGTCCCTGTATGTCCCTATTTTTACGCTTTGGTTCTCGAATGATTTAAACCTATTTTTAGGTTTAGGTTGTAAAAACTGATCCACCAATTGAGCTTTTCTCTTGAATGCTTCAGTATTAACTAACTTTCAGTATTAACTATTTTTTTTTTTTTTTTTATTAAACTTGACTGACATGTCAACTCTTTAATGTTGAATTCAAACTTTTGCGTGAAGGAAGAGAATCCAACCTGCATAAAGAAAAACTGGAGAAGAAGCATTGTGCATTTAATTAAGCCTATAAAGTTTTTCCAGTGTATCTAAGACTCTTTTTTTTTCAGTTAAAATTTATAAAATAGTTTTTTATAATTTTTGAAAAAAATTGTTTAATTTTTCTTTCAAAAAATTCTGTAGAAATACTAATCAAGTTTTTTATAATAAAATGTCGAAACATTCCAGATTAAACAGCATTTTGCTGAAAATTGCTGATTTCTTACCAAAAAACAGTCAAACTTGAATAAAAATGTACAACACTTATTAATGACAAATAGAGAAATTCGTAACTATGATAACAACAATTTTTTTTTGGAAATTTTGCAGGATTTAACTAAAATTTATTAATTTTTCACTTACAAGTGAAATTTTTTTGTTGTCAAAGTCAAACTACGTTTTAGTGTTTGTTAATGCTGTTATGTTAATTGATATTGTTCAGCCAAATGTAGTACAGAAATGGATTCCTTTTTTTAAGGTTTGTGTTGTTACGATTTTCTTACCGAGGCATCAATTAATATTCTGAAAATTTTATTCGTGCATTCTAAAAATTTACTAAATTGGAAGGCACTCAAAAAAAATTTTGAAAAGAATTAATGCTTTCAATTTTAGTAACAATTAAAGTAACAATTGGAAATTTGTTATTTAGAAAAAACTGAATGTTTTTTATATAAAAATTTGCGATTCGGAGTTTATTATAGCTCAAACCGTATACAGAGTCTAAAATCTTCAGAGGTATTAATTAATATTAATTCTCTCAAATAAATTTGAGGATGAGCACTTAATATACAAGATGCTTTGTGTTTCACATAATTGTCAGTACAGTCGATTGCAGATCTACGGAGAAATTTAAGGTCACTAATGTCGTAAAATTTGTGATTGAATTTGGTGCATTCGTTAGTTCCTAATGGCTAGAGTGAGTGTTTACATTAAACAAAACAAGTTCTGCTATCTTCATCAGTTATAATCATGATAAGCAGAAAGGAACTAATTGAATGATGTTGGAATTTTTATTTTATCTAACTATTTCAGTGATGTAGGTGTTTTTATAGATCTGAAATCTACTGTAAAGTATATTGCAGATGGTTGTGCCATCGTATTTTTAACAGAAGGTTGGCTAAGTGAAAAAACCCTAGTCAAATGTTCTAGGAATTTTATAATGAGTTGACTGTATTTGTGACAGAATAGGATACTGACAGTTTGAAAGCTGTTTTGAAAATTAGAAATTTCATTCAGTACATTAAGGTATGGTTCAGGTCTCAGTTGAGATCTTAAGTGCAACTCAAGATACTGAAGATGGAGTGAAAATAATATCATTTAGTTCTAATATTCAAAGAACTAAAAATTTTTTCAGCACGGTGCAGTTAAAAATCTAAAAGGACCATAACCTAAACGTTTAACGTCATTTTGACATTCCCTCAACTGACATTAAATCGGTATTGAAAACTTACTCTTTAAAAAAGTTTTCCTAAAGTACATTCTCTGACAAAATTGTATGTGTACAGTCCCAAATTTTAGCACTAGATGACCTTGAACATTTAATAAGTATCATTTGTTATTAATGTGCATCAAGAAGGCTTAAGAACTCTAAATATTGCTTTAACTTTATCACTAAAATTAGTAACTAAACGTAAACGACGCTTTATATTTCTAACCCTAAAATTCAATGCAAACAAACTTTAATCTGTCTGAAGTTTGCAATTTGCAACTTCAGTAGAATTTGCTGCTGACCGTAAAAAAAAATGGGTACCGGCGGTTCGTGCGAACTGACATTCGTGCACTTTGTCACTCGTGCGACAAATCGCTGACCGTACCAGAGATTTTTGTGTCTACCAATATTGAGTATTTTTACTATAATTTTAAAAGACAGGTAATATAAATTATTTATATTTCATTTAAACTTAGGTGTGATGTTAGTTAATTATTTTAAAAATTTTATCAAAGATTTAATGCGTAATTGTAATAATGTATCAAATAGACAACCGAAAAGATATGATAATAATAAATTTTAGAATAAATTAATTCATTTGTGGAAACACACAAAAAATAAAATAACAAAAAAATGCAACAAAATTGGAAAATTCACAATTGAGTAAAAAATTATTCAGATATCTAATACTTAAAATATTATTTTCAATAAATGAATTAATTTATTCGCAAGTTTATTATTTTCGACTATTTAACTAACAACACAGCTGTGTTTAAATGAAATATAATTAATTCAAATTACCCGCTTTTTAAAATTATAAAAACTAAATGTTGGTAGAAACAAAAATCTCTGGTACGGTCAGCCATTTTTTGCACGAGTGACAAAGTGCGCGAATGTCAATTAGCACGAATCGCAGCTACCCAAAAAAATAACTAGGATAATTTATGAATTAATGTCACCAGAGTAGCCACCTTAAAATCTGATTTCCATAGCCGCTCCTTATGTATATTAATAACGAACGGAGTATATAATGAATTGATTTCGTGTTTCATCCAATTTTTTACTGATAAACTACCAAACTAGTCTAAAAACTATCAAATTTCTATCTTCTCCCACTTAGATAAAAGAAAAAAAAAAGTTCCCCCAATGATCCCTACTTTAAGTTTTGTTGACTTGTTTGATCTATGTTATCGAAACAATTCGTGGCGTTTAAGAAAAGTCGTCGCTTGTTATTTATTGAAAGAAGGCGTTCGCAACGTGCCCTTTTCAACTGTTTTGAAACACGAGAACAAATCGTGATTTAAACGGTGAGAACGCGACTTTAGAACAAGTTTGAATGGGAGGAATGCACAAAGGCAAGAAGAAGAATTCTGATCACACTAAATCTAAGCGGCAAAGGTAAGTGGAGAATTTGTCAAGATCACCTAATTGAACGACGATATACAGAGAGACCAGTGAAGATTTTTTTCATCAACTGTGACGTTAAACACAAATTTTTGATGCTAGTTTTGTAAAATTGATAATATAATAACATAAAAATGACTTTTATGCATTCTTTGTCTAATAGACTAATATTATTAGGTCGATTTTATTAAGGTAAGTATATCTCTTATTGAAACCTCAGATATTACAAACCATATAAAAATTCACTTAGTCCGAACCTGATCTTACTATCCTTTCTTTGTTTCCTTCGCCATTTCGTCTTTACAACATTATCACATGACAAGGCGAACTGCTTTGGAAATTGTTAGGATAGAACACGTATCAAATATCTTTTGTTGTTTTTCTGTGTTTGTTTTCCGTTTTATCTTTTATGATTCTGTATGGAAGATGATCTTTTAATGTTAGAAAGACTTATTGTATGATATTATATGGTATAGTACATTAATTATTACAACTGACAGTGTTAATGAAATGAACAACGATTTAGCGAATGATATGTGTGTCACATTCACACTGTAAATGAAAATTAATTGCTGACTGCATTGCGCGATTCTACGTTAAATGCCGGATAGAACGAGATTAGATTAGATATAGAGGTATTGTTCAAAAAGTTAAAGTGCACTGTTTGCACATTGAAGAATTTAGGGGAATTACATAAATTGAAGAGTAGAATTGTTTTTTGTTAAAGCTGGATTTGATGTAATTGAACTAAATTGTGCTCTTAAATAATTCATTTTCAAGCAATAACTTGAAATCTGAAAGAAATTTTTATTATTTTGTAAAAAATTTGTTGAGAGTGCGATGTTCGTTCTTATATTCTACATTTCTAGGTTGATTGAAATAAAGTTTACAGTTTCAGGTCAATTACTTTTAGATTGTCATTTTACAAAAATCTCATTTTGATTCTTTATATTTACTTGGAAAAAATTCAGTGAGACTTTATACCTGTCAAACAAGTATTTATTTTTGTTAAATAAACAAAGTAGTTCAAAGAAAATGTTGGATTGATTATAAACTTAACAATAATTAATTTATTCTGTAAAAGAATAATTGATATCAATTAATTCACAATGCAGAGATAACAAACTCACAATTTGATAAAAATGGTGGATGCGCCGGGCAAATTCTTGTTATGTATGCTCAATCTGAATGAAATATTCAATAAATTATAAACAACTAAACAAAAGTTCTTAAACAAAAATCTATCTTCAATGATACAGAGTGTACTAAAACAGTAAAGCTAACTCCAAAATAGACAAAAACAACACCACTTTAATAATCAAAGCCTTTCCACTTCTCGTTTGATAGATGCTATGCCATTTGAAATTTGTGTCAGAACTCATTTATGAACACTCTGTATATTTAAAAAATTTTTAATTGATGTAGAGAATTAGTATCTACAAATTTTGTTGATAAAATTACATTTAAAGGGCAATAATGGACTTTGCCTACTCGCCTGTATACAGAATGTTCCATTAGTATACATATAGTACATTCACGCTCAATTAAGTGACCAAATCTAATAATATTTATTTTTTAGCTATGTTATTAGACTTTACGGTTTCCCATTGTAAAGACGGCTCAAGAAATCCCAATCTGAAAATTTGATGTAAAGCGTCAGATTCACGAAAACCAGAATTTTCTTAAAAGAATGTCACATATCTCACTCTTCTTCTTTGAATGTTGCCTTTTTTTACAATATTTTTGTTTTTTGTAAGAAAAAATTGTGACACTTCTGACAAATCATTCAAATTTGACGTTTTCAAAAATGTTGCCATTTACAACTTTTGATGTTTTTTGGGATAATAACTTTATAGTTACTTTGCCTTATGGCAAAAAAATTCTGTTAGTTACTTCTATTGAAGTGAATCGAGTATAACTATATTTGAATTTTGAGAAAATGTATTTATTCTGTGTTATCGACTATTTTTAGATTTAGTTTACTTCCATTTAAGTCCATGAAACTTTTTTTCTTTGAAGTAGCATTTAATTCATCTTTCAATATTTCAGTTCTACGCTAAATTGTTTTTTTATATTTTTAAAATTAAAAAAAAATCTCAAAAAACAGTGTCTTTATGCAAATTTATACATATTTCAAACACTTAAAACTTATTTCTTTCAAATTTTTATTGTTTCTTTTGATGTACCTATCATAAACGACATATTATCTCTTTTATTGTTTTTGGTGTTCAATTGTTCAACTATTTGAATTTTCTCAATAAAATATTGTTTCTATGACTATCTGATGACTGAAAACTTAATCGTTAATTTTATAGTCAAACTGTCTGTCACGGGGTAACTAGTCATAGAAACAATATTCATCAAGAACAACAAGATGAAGTTGATTACTTTTCAAGTTGATAGTAGTGTCAGTTTCTGGTATCAATTATCAAACTAAACTAATTTTTGAATAGAAATATTTGTTTTTCATTCTTCTAACGGTGTTTGTTGCTTATGCTTATTTAGAGAACACTACCTATGATGACGTCATGACTACAGAGAAACGGCTTTATTTATTTAGTTGGTACTGACAAAAATAGCATTTTTTTGTAGGTACTTGTACCCAAGCAAAACAAATTTTCCCATTTTCATTTTTTTCCTAAACAAGTGTTTGTTATTTTTTGGTAAAGAAACATCATATATACGCTATCGTTCAGTAAAAATTTAATAATTAGGCCATCCATCGCCCCGAGTGTCAGCAATCAGTCAAATCCAGATCCCTTATATGAGCATCAAGCAACATCTCATTTTGTAGTTTTCTCCCCTAACTGTGAAAATTTTAAAATATTTACATTGATTTATAGACGCAATTTGCAGACTGCTATGGTCCATGTTTAAAGTGTAATTTATCAAGTCAGACAGTGGCGAATAGAGTTGCTATAAGAGACGTACACACATAAATACGATACTGACACAGGGCATTTAACGGCAAATCTACCGTATAAATAAGCTATTCGCTTGACGGTTTCTATTCGGATCAATTCTCTAGCTGCTGAACGTTAATCCACCCTCAAGCGAAACGCCCCACGATTTACAAACGACCAAAATATTATCTTACGTGCTAGGTCTTAAGCCGAAACAATATTGCTGAATTGGGAATATAGCAAAAGAGGAAATTAATTGACATTGACTAATTTATATTCAAAGTTATAACTAGAATTATTTTTTATTTTATTTAAGTTTTGCAACTTTGCTTTTCAGGCTGTAACATACTGTTATGTTATTAGAGTGTCACTGCTTTTATAAACTCCAACTTACTTTACATAAACAGGCTGTTATACTGTTAATTTTAGATGAGGAAAGTTGGTTCCACTGATGGAGTTATTGTACAAGGAAAACAAATAGTAAATTAAAAAAAAAACAAACTAGAAATAATCACTTAAGTTAACACAACAAAAAAGTTTAAGTCAAATTCAAATGACTTGGGACTTTTTTTACTCACTATTTTGTGTATTTGCAATATTTTTACAATCATCTAATGCTATTGATCAATCTTATCTGATTTAAATGGTTTAAATCACTTAAAATTTTAAATTTATTGCTAAAGTCAGGTTGACCGATGGGTTAAGGCGCTAGATTGAAGTGTGAAACATTGGTTCTCAAAAGAAAGCGTAGATTCGAATCATATTTTCGACAATCCTATTTTTCGGTCTAAATTGTCAAAATTCAAAAGTGAATTTGATGCGATTGGTTTTTTCTTCTAAATAATGTCAATAGTCAATAGTTCATTTCATTCATTTGTTTGAAAAATTCAAGTGACTTAACCTAACCAATCGTACTCACTTGTTTCCTAGATGACAGAAATTTTGTTTTTTATTATTTTACGCAAGTGTATGTGATTTTGCATCATTTTCTTAATCAGCTGTTAGTATTGATATACTTTTATCTTATCCATTTTTTGCATGCTTTATTTCATTTTTTGCTTGAAAATATGTATCAAAAAAAAAAAAAATGTCAGAAAAGTCACTTTGGTCGAACGGTCTAAAGCGTCAGATTTAAGCTCTAGTTGTCGAAAGAAAGCGTGGGTTCGAACCTCACACCTGACAAATCTGTTTTACAGTCTAGGTTGTTCAAACTAAGTGGATGATTTAGTATGTCACTCACAAATAGAATTAAGAGCAAGTATTTTGCTATGTGTAGTTTTTTATGGCCTGACAAAGAGATGACTCAAAATTGTGAAAACTTTACTTTTGTTTTTTTTTTAGATAGAAATTAACATCTGCAAAAAAATTGAAATTAATTATTTTGAGTAATTTCCACCTTGTCATTAAAACCAATACAGTTTTCTAGTAAACATTATTTATTTTGAGTTCAATTAACTTAATCTTGTTTGTCAGATTTGTGATTCGTACAAAACTAAGACAGACTCATCCGAATACCAAGCTCTATAGTCGAGCACATAGCGAGTTGGCTTACCGCACCAAACGTATCAGTTTCGTATTCCAGTGCCGGCTGATTCTCATGGTTTTTTCATGAAACAAGAGAGAAAAGATGAATGAATGTTGAGTCAGCAAAGTGAACTTTCCAGTCAAGTCAAAACAGTCTGAAACTAAAAACCTTGAGACCCTGCAGAGTATCTCCTCGGTTCGTGTTGATTTCTTGTACTCTAGATAAAAACACAAAACAAAAGTTTCCTTATATGTTACATTTACCAATAAATTTTGTTTACACAAGCAGATTCTTTAATCGCGGAAACTTGACTTTCAGTGTTTTTTGTGCTAATTCGTTTGTCCAATTTGCTTGGTGTTTAAATAGGAAGAATTTGTTTAGTAATCTCAACTAGTATGTATTTGAAATTAAAAATTAGATTTATTTCTTCAGAAAATTGCTAAAGTTTTAGAACAGGAGCTTTATTATCTTACAGTAGTAGTCACATGAATGACAAGGTTTATTCAAATGACTTTACTCGACTGAATGTGTCAAAGTGAGTATAAAAAAAAAACGCAAAATAAGCACTTTTGTAATAATTATTAATAAGAAATTATTCTAAGTGATTTGACCTGACTGAATATGTCAAACTGCTTCTAAATGAAAAAGCTTTGTTTTTCATATTTTAAGTAGTTTGATATAATTTTTGTTTCATTATCTTTGTGATAAGACAATACTATCAATATTTCGATTATTATTTAATTGTTTTTTCTATTTATATCTCAATTGTTTAAAATGCTCTATGAAAAAATTAATATTACAGTCAGGTTGGCCGAGCGGTCTAAGGCGCCAGATTTAAGCTCTGGTTCTCGAAAGAGAGCGTGGGTTCGAACCCCACACCTGACAAATCTGTTTTACAGTCTAGGTTGTTCAAACTAAGTGGATGATTTAGTATGTCACTCACAAATAGAATTAAGAGCAAGTATTTTGCTATGTGTAGTTTTTTATGGCCTGACAAAGAGATGACTCAAAATTGTGAAAACTTTACTTTTGGTTTTTTTTTTAGATAGAAATTAACATCTGCAAAAAAATTGAAATTAATTATTTTGAGTAATTTCCACCTTGTCATTAAAACCAATACAGTTTTCTAGTAAACATTATTTATTTTGAGTTCAATTAACTTAATCTTGTTTGTCAGATTTGTGATTCGTACAAAACTAAGACAGACTCATCCGAATACCAAGCTCTATAGTCAAGCACATAGCGAGTTCGCTTACGGCACCAAACGTATCAGTTTCGTATTCCAGTGCCGGCTGATTCTCATGGTCTTTTCATGAAACAAGAGAGAAAAGATGAATGAATGTTGAGTCAGCAAAGTGAACTTTCCAGTCAAGTCAAAACAGTCTGAAAATAAAAACCTTAGACCCTGCAGAGTATCTCCTCGGTTCGTGTTGATTTCTTGTACTCTAGATAAAAACACAAAACAAAAATTTCCCTATATGTGACATTTACCAATAAATTTTGTTTACACAAGCAGATTCCTTAATCGCGGAAACTTGACTTTCAGTGTTTTTTGTGCTAATTCGTTTGTCCAATTTGCTTGGTGTTTAAATAGGAATAATTTGTTTAGTAATCTCAACTAGTATGTATTTGAAATTAAAAATTAGATTTATTTCTTCAGAAAATTGCTAAAGTTTTAGAAGAAGAGCTTTATTATCTTACAGTAGTAGTCACATGAATGACAAGGTTTATTCAAATGACTTTACTTGACTGAATGTGTCAAAGTGAGTATAAAAAAAAACGCAAAATAAGCACTTTTGTAATAATTATTAATAAGAAATTATTCTAAGTGATTTGACCTGACTGAATATGTCAAACTGCTTCTAAATGGAAAAGCTTTGTTTTTCATATTTTAAGCAGTTTTATATAGTTTTTGTTTCATTATCTTTGTGATAAGACAATACTATTAATATTTCGATTATTATTTAATTGTTTTTTCTATTTATATCTCAATTGTTTAAAATGCTCTATGAAAAGACTAACATCACAGTCAGGTTGGCCGAGCGGTCTAAGGCGCCAGATTTAAGCTCTGGTTCTCGAAAGAGAGCGTGGGTTCGAACCCCACACCTGACAAGTCTGTTTTACAGTCTAGGTTGTTCAAACTAAGTGGATGATTTAGTATGTCACTCACAAATAGAATTAAGAGCAAGTATTTTGCTATGTGTAGTTTTTTATGGCCTGACAAAGAGATGACTCAAAATTGTGAAAACTTTACTTTTGGTTTTTTTTTAGATAGAAATTAACATCTGCAAAAAAATTGAAATTAATTATTTTGAGCAATTTCCACCTTGTCATTAAAACCAATACAGTTTTCTAGTAAACATTATTTATTTTGAGTTCAATTAACTTAATCTTGTTTGTCAGATTTGTGATTCGTACAAAACTAAGACAGACTCATCCGAATACCAAGCTCTATAGTCGAGCACATAGCGAGTTGGCTTACCGCACCAAACGTATCAGTTTCGTATTCCAGTGCCGGCTGATTCTCATGGTTTGTTCATGAAACAAGAGAGAAAAGATGAATGAATGTTGAGTCAGCAAAGTGAACTTTCCAGTCAAGTCAAAACAGTCTGAAACTAAAAACCTTGAGACCCTGCAGAGTATCTCCTCGGTTCGTGTTGATTTCTTGTACTCTAGATAAAAACACAAAACAAAAATTTCCCTATATGTTACATTTACCAATAAATTTTGTTTACACAAGCAGATTCTTTAATCGCGGAAACTTGACTTTCAGTGTTTTTTGTGCTAATTCGTTTGTCCAATTTGCTTGGTGTTTAAATAGGAATAATTTGTTTAGTAATCTCAACTAGTATGTATTTGAAATTAAAAATTAGATTTATTTCTTCAGAAAATTGCTAAAGTTTTAGAACAGAAGCTTTATTATCTTACAGTAGTAGTCACATGAATGACAAGGTTTATTCAAATGACTTTACTTGACTGAATGTGTCAAAGTGAGTATAAAAAAAAAACGCAAAATAAGCACTTTTGTAATAATTATTAATAAGAAATTATTCTAAGTGATTTGACCTGACTGAATATGTCAAACTTCTTCTAAATGGAAAAGCTTTGTTTTTCATATTTTAAGCAGTTTTATATAATTTTTGTTTCATTATCTTTGTGATAAGACAATACTATTAATATTTCGATTATTATCTAATTGTTTTTTCTATTTATATCTCTAATTGTTTTAAATGCTTTATGAAAACAGTAAGTTTACAGTCAGGTTGGCCGAGCGGTCTAAGGCGCCAGATTTAAGCTCTGGTTCTCGAAAGAGAGCGTGGGTTCGAACCCCACACCTGACAAACCTGTTTTTTAGTCTAGGTTGTCAAAATTGATTCACCAATATAATTTTTTACATGAATGTATTATTACACTTGTTTTGTTTTGTGAAATCGCTTGACTTGATTGCTATGTCACTTCTTTATTGTTGAACTTGAACGTCTGCAGTTTCTTATTTTTTTGGTATATTCAATTAATGAGATTTATAATTGCTATCCTCTTAAATTATCAATTTATTTATTTTTTGAATAATAAATTTTGGTTTTTTCATCAGTTATTGCATCAGTTTCTTAATCAATGATTATTATTGAAATGTGATTGAAATCTTATCAAATTTATTTATGTTTTATCTCATTTATTGCGTTTAAAAACATCTATAAAAAAAAAATTACTATAATTGCTAGGGTGACCGGGTGGTCTAAGGCGCCAACTTTAAGCTCTGGTTCTCGAAAAAGACAAACTTATATGATATTGATATCTTACATCAAGTACCAACAGCATCAAAATTTTCTAAATTTAATAAAGTCAGAAGCTTAGCAATTTCCATTTTAGTCAGAAAATTATTTTAGTTTTGGTGTGAATTAAGTCATTAATTCAGTATAATTCTAGACATAAAAGCTGTAAGTTTGGTCCGAGTTAAGTCGCATTAAATAAACTCATCAAGTCCAAGAAGAGAAGTGGTATTATGATATTAATCCTTAACGAGTGTTTGACTGTGTTAGTGTATGTATGTGTGTGTTGCTTACTTTAAACTCTGTCATAACTTGTGTCCTTCCTTGTATATACCTGAAGCTTTTCCTTCTGCCTTTACTCTCAAGCTTTGCATTAAACCCTTTTCGAATCTTACGCTCGAACAAAAGACTTTAATTATTAAACTAAGAGAGGAACTGTTTGAGCTGTCACAAGTCTTCGTCTTACCGTAAAAAATTAATTAGAACGGGGTGCGAGGATGCCTTGTTTTTCCTTATTGTTACATTAATTTAAATGAAGAGGAAAGAGAGTTTCTAAAGTTTGACAAAAAGATCGACACGAATGTGTAGTGTTATATTTATTTATTTATTTATTTTGTAGAATCACTTTGACGTTTCTTTTCCATTTAATCAAATTTCAATTTAACACAAAATTCTATTTATATCCATCATCAGAAAATTGAATTTGCTTTAACAAAATACAGAATACAATCAAATCATTCCTAAATTGAAATTAGAAAAAAAATTCTACATAAATAAAATTGCTTTAGTTTCATAAAAATTATCGAAAAATCTCAAAGTGAAAATAATAAAAAAAGAGTGGCAATAATGGTGTCGATATTGGGGTCTTTCACAAGAAGCGAATATTAAAGTATGGCAAGTGGTGTCGGGATTTCGTCGTGTTTATATTGGCTGTGAAATATTTCTCTCGATTCACACATATCCACCCTCTATGATCATCCCTCGATAGATAGGCACTTTTATATGTCTTTTTCCGTCGAAGTAAATGCAGGGGTTGGAAAAAATAACTATATAGATATAGTAGGCTGGATGAGGAAAAAGCGTGATTTTTTTTTATTATTAAGATTTACAGACAAAATTCCCACTATATTGCCAATAAAGATTTTAATTAAGTGAAGGAACAGAGAAATCGCGGTATTAAATTTTTAATAAAAGAGAACAAATTGATGAGAATGACTGAAGGTGAAACGAAGGTAAAAAATTGGGAAAAAAGTAAATTACTTTTATCAAGAGTTTTTATCATTTTTTTCAAAGTCTGAGTGTTATCAAAAAGAGACAGCTGATTGTGAATGACTATCACTTTCACTGTCACTGTCAATTTTCTTGTAATTATTATTTTTCTTTGGATATTTTATTGCGAAACGTCTCAAATTAATAAAGCACTCAAAGACTAAATATTCTAGTGTCAGAATTAAAACTGACTGAAGTCTGAATCTCATTGACTGGAAAGCTCTGCTGACCCAACATTGATCAACTACTGAACATGGAAAAAATCTCGTTTAGAGTCAGCTGGTACTGGGACTCGAAACAAGTACAATCTACCAGATAAGGACATTCCTTAATCAGGCAGGCAACTTGAATGAGAGACTAATGTCTATTTGATTTTACCAACCTAGACTGAAAAATAGATTAGTTAGGTGCACGGTCGTAGACAGACACGTCTGGAAACTCTCAATTCAAAAGTGAATTTAAAACATGAGATATTAGTTGGCCATGGCGGGCAACTGAATACGTGGCGCCTCTACCGGTTACTACGTTAGTTACCGCTTAATTTTGAACGAAACTGGGCAGATTGAGGGAATTTTGTCGCGAACTGCCGAAATGCGAAGTTGTAGAAAATCGATATTGACAAAAATGGAACTGTTGATGATGAGGATAAAATTTTTAATTTCTACGAATCGTCACGTTTATTGTATTTTTATTATTATTATTATTAAAATTTTTTATCAATTATGTGTGTGGATGTGCAAATAACCACAAATAATTACTAAACTTCTACAAATCATGCATGAGGGCGCCACTTATTCAGTTTCTCTCCATAGCCATATTACTGTTTTGAAATTCACTTTTTAAATTTATTTATGAATGAAAGTGAGAAGAGTTAGACTGCTCGGCCTACTTGACATTTCAAAATAATCAATCACAGTTTTTTAAATGAAATATTTTACAAAATTGATAAGAAAAGGGAATATCAATAGTACCTATCGGTTAAAAAGGTGATGCAAAAATACGTAAAACTGCCTGAAATGTTAAAATAAAATTATATAAAAAAAAATCAAACGCTTTAATTCAACAATAAAGAAGTAATATATCAATCAAGCCAAGTGACTTCACAAAACAAAAAAATGTTTAAATACTGTTTGTTCGAGCCATTCTGACTATTAATATAGATCATTCACTTCATTCACGTCAGGTCAGGTCACTTGTAACTTTGATAAACAATTTATCAATTCTAGGCAAGTCAAGTCACTTGAATAAAGCTTGTCATTCATGTGACTACTACTGTAAAATAATAAGACTACTCCAAGACTATTCCAAAGCTTTTGAAGTAACAAGTAATTTTCTGGAGTGATAAATCTAATTTTGTTACGCCTCGATCTCACTAGGTAGATTTTTTTATTTCAAATACATACTAGTGGAGATTATTAAACAAATTATTCCTATTTAAACACCAAGCATATTGGTGAAACGACTTAGCACAAAAAACACTGAAAGTCAAGTTCCCGTGGTTAAATCGAATCTGCTTGTGCAAAGCAAGAGATTGCAAACAAACTTTACTGGTAAATGCAATGGAATGGAAATTATTGTTTTGTATTTTATTTGAGTACAAGAAATCTTCATGAGCTGAAGAGACTCTGCCGGGTCTCAAGCTTTTTGAGCTTCAGACCGTTTTGACTTGACTGGAAAGCTAGCTTTGCTGACTCAACTTTCATTTATCTTTTCTCTCTTGTTTCATGAAAAAACCATGAGAATCAGCCGGCACTGGTATACGAAACTAACCCATTTGGTATATATATATATATATATATGACATATATATAGGTGTTCCGCCACAGCGTAAATCTTCCATAGCGTAATAACAGTTGGGAATATGAAAATTTGTTTTGAACAAAAGTTGTTTGAATCTTTCTTGGGGTTGTTTTAAAAATATTTTCAAAAATGGCGCACTTCCGATTATACCGGAAATTGTCACTAACTTCGTTATTTTGAATGCAACACACTATATATTTTTATATTTTTGTATTCCTTGTTTAATTTAAGCATCACTTTATGTACCATATGTGACACTTTGAGTGAACCATTTTCAAGTAAATCAATATTTGAAGAAAAAATATGGCTGTGCGAAGATCGCTATTATTCTAAACATCTGGAACACAAACGTATTTAGAGAGAAGCGGTTTTCCACCTTCATCTAAGACATAACGTCTATCTCTTAGACCTGATCATCTTATCAAATTTGATAAACTCTCTTTTAATGGGAGCCTCAAACATGAGGAAATTCAAACCTGAATAACTCATTCTTTTAAATGGAACGCTATACTTTTTAATGTGTAACCGAATATAACTTGAAATTACCTTTCGATTGATGTCAGGTTGTACCCACTTACTAGAAACAGTTTTTAGAAAAAATGAATTGTTTCGAATTTTGCAAAAATCTAGATCATCAAGAAAATTTGAACAACATTTCCTTCTGACATTATGAATTTATGCGAAATTTTTCTCAATTGAAAAACTTCCATGAGGGATTTCTGTAAGAAGAATATCAAAACCAGCTATCTATTCACCATTTTTGAATAAAGACTGAAATGGATTTGTGATAATAGAAGAAAATATTGTTTTGCGGTAGATCCAGTTTAAGAAACACAAATTTTGACGTTTAAATAAACAGATTTTTGCATAACATTATCATTCACACTATGCAATCACAGCGGAAGTCAATGGTTAGAAGTTAATTCCCAGAGATGAAAAAACTCGAATTTCTAGGTTTCTTCATTTATTGTGCATAGTTTTGATTTGTCTTGATGTTACCTTACAAAAAATAGAATTTAAGCTCCAATTATACTCTTCTTTTGGTGCAATCTCAATAAATAATAGTTAGTAGTCACCGAGACTAATGTGGTGATGTAGTTTTTTACAAATTTCAAAAAACATTTTTTTTTTTTAAACTGTTGTCAGTAAGTAGGTACAAACTTACATCAATCGAAACGTAATTTTATGTACTATGGGATGGTACCACAAAAAATATAGCGTTCCATTTAAGAAAATTGAGTTATCAGGGTTAGAAATTCTCCATGTTCATAACTTCCATAAAAAGAGAGTTTTACAAATTTGATAAGATGTTCAGGTCTAAGAGATACTGTTATGTTTAAAATAAAGGTTTGAATCTGCACCTCTATAAATGCTTTTGTGTTCGAAATATTTAGAATATTGGCAATCTCTGCACATCTATATTTTTTCTTTAAATCTTGATTTTCTTGATAAGGGTTCACTCGAAGTGTTACCTATGGTAAATAAAGTGATGCTTAAATTAATCAAAAAGTCCAAAAATCTAAAAATATATAGTGTGCTGCATCCAAAATAACGAAATTATTGTCAATTTTCGGTATAATCGGAAGAACCCTAAGGAAGATTCATACAACTTTTGTTTAAAACAAATTTTCATATTCTCAAGGGTTATTCGCTATGGAAGAATCACGCTGTGGTGGGACAGCCTGTATATCTAAACGCTCGCCTTAAATCTGGCCCCTTTTTTTTTGATTTTCGTTTTTAAACAAAATAAATGAGATAAAACATACATAAATTTGATAAGATGAAAATTCTCAATAATATCGATTTATTAATTAAATGATGCAATAGGACATAATACTTAAAATATTGAAAAAATAAAGTTTTTCTATTTAGAAGACAATTTAGCATTTTCGGTTAGGTCAAGTAACTTGAAATTAACTTCATTAAAATAAACAGTTGTTTAAAATAATAAATTATTAATAAGTAGTCGGAAAGCAAATATAAATCTTACTGAGTAAATCTACCAAAAAAATACAAACATTCACATTCAACAGTAAAGAAGTAATATGTCGAATAAGTCAAGTCATCTCACATGAAAATAAAAGTAGTAATGAATGAATACAAGTCAAAATATTGGTAGATAATTTTGACATCTTATACCAAAAAATAGGTTCAATTGTCATGTGTGGGGTTCCAACCCATGCTTCTCTTTTGAGAACCATTGCTTAAACCTGGCGCTTTAGACCGCTTGGTCAACCTGACATTAATGTTATTATTTTCATAGAGTATTTTAAACACAATAATGTAATGAAAATAGATAAAATTAATGAGATAAACAAAATATTAATAGAATTATCTGGATGACAAAGTGATGAAACAAAAAATTTATAAAACTGCGTAAAACATTAGATAACAGTTACTCTATTTATAGAACACATTGGTCAAGTCAAGTCACTAGGTTTGATCCACACAATCAAATAATTTCCCTATAGATGATTACTACAAAAAACCTAATTCTGCATATTTAACTTTATAGCCAGAGTGACAAATTCAGTCAAGTCAAAAAAGTCAAGTCATTTGGATAAATTTTGTTATTTGAGTAAATATTTAAATAATTTAATAAATCTTATCAAATGAAACAATAATCAACTGTTATCTTAATTAAAAATCTTAATTAAAAACAAATGTGGTAATACGATCTTTATTTGAGTTTTTCAAGCTAATTTGCTAACTAACCCACCGAGTAATAGTGATATTCTTCTAATAAGTTTCCTTTTTGTGTCAAATTACTTTTTATCAAAAGCATTATTTTGTTACTCTGTTTTTGAATCTCCATAAACCAATCATTAAAGTATTATATAATTCTTGCTGTTTTTTGTTAAATTTTTTATTCATATTTATAAGCTTCCTGTTGCTAACAATTATTCCAAATTAATTAGAAATACAAATTTTTGCTTTTGCAGTTAATGACAATCATATTTTTATTTCTTGTCAATTTTTTTCAACTAATCAATCGTAAATTACAAAAAAATTAGAAATCTTAGAACGTTTTTTTACTTACCATCTATCTGTCTGTAAGATGTCATCGTCGGTGGCAAATCTTGGATAAAACTCTTTTGCTTTTGAACATTATTTGTCAATTTGTGTAACACAGCGTTTTAGTAAAATATAATTTTGACGTATTTGGGATTTAATTACCAACTATTTTTATTTGTCAAAAACTATAAAATTTCTGCATTATACTTTAAACCTAAACCTCAAATAAATATAATATCTTTCATTCCGTCGCTTCTCGAACCTGAATTAATGAATAGAAAATGAAAAGGGAAAACAGCAAGAAATTAACCCAATGCCGCAAACATTGTGTAACAATGCAAATTCGTTCTGTATATTTGTAATTAATATTACATTTCCGGAACGTCCGGATCTGAATAAACAACACTGCTAGCTTGAATTACATAGAACGACAAGGAAAAAGAAAGTGATATAAAAAAAATTTTGGTTTAACACTTTCAAAATATTATTAAACATAAACCAATATTTTTATTTATCGAATGACTTAAAAACAAAGTTGATGTAAATTCCAGTCGAGAAGATTAAGTGGAAAACTAATTTCGTCGATTCGAACGAATTCCATTGTTTGTAAATTAAGACAGGCTGAAGTGAGTTGGTTGAAAGAGTTTTTCACTTAAGAACTTTTTAGGTTACGAGGGAAAATTTTACAATTACTGAGGGTATTTTATATGTATGATTATTCACTCGTTTAGCGTTATTTCTGCCTATTCCAACAGAAATATTTAAAAAAGGTTCACAGAGAAGTATTTTGAATGTAATCTCAAACTTTGGGGATGTTTACTCTAAGTTTATTAGAAATTATAACAACAAAATAAACTTAGTTTATAGTAAACTTTGTATAAAAAAATCTATCAAGAAACAATTAACAAAGATGTGTTTGAAAATTCCAATTTTCTAGCGTCCTATCTCTGTATATTTAGTTGATTCCTCCCAACTTCTTCCTCTTCTCCCTCCTTAACCTTTTTCCTCCAAGACTGATGATTTTTTCTTCGCACACGTCCACCCATCAATCGCCTAATGGATCGTCGAAATAAATTACAAAAACGCGTCGCTCTTTACTTTTCGTAATTCCATCATCAAAAATGAGTCGAATTAGTCTCTCATAAATGATAGTATATCATCCCTTTCACCCCTCTTGCATAAAAAACTTACTGTACGAAGTGGAAGAGAAGAAGAAGGTATGGCCGAGATAATATGACATAGTGCTCTCAGGTGGGTCCATGGCCTGTATAATACTCCATGTCGTTGGCACTCAGGCGCGCCCTTACATCCTGTTAATGGGAATATATGCATTAAGTTTTCAGGACCTCTCCCTAAATTTATAATGACTAAATCCAACAACTTTGTTAAAAGCCAACTTTAAATTGCTTCAGACATGCAATGGTTTACACCATTATTATTAGCGCAAGAGACGGGAGGAATGAGAAGGAAACTAATGGTACAATACAAGCAATTAACGCAGTTTGATTCGGACGGTTTCATCCCTATTTTCACGAACACTCCACATGGAACTGTCAACATAAGCTGGGGGATGAATTGTTGGATAGTAGGTTTTATACAGGTTTGCAAATATTCATCGAAGGCTGAGTAACTATGTCTAGTTTGTGGCAAACTGGGTTTAAATAAAATTAAATGACGATAAAATATAAAATAATAATATTTATCATAGACTTTATTGATAATTTACTAAACCAATTCTATTCTGCTATTTGGAGAATAGAAATCAAAAATTTTTTATTAGTTTGAGTCTACAAATAATTGCCTCGTTAGGAAAGTCTCTAAAATTTTACAATTGTTTTCTTGTTCTATTTCTCTGTGAAGATGGAAACAAAGCCATCTGGACATAAAAGACTCCTCCATCAGTAAAAATCGTTAACATGAATATTCTCCGAGCACTATTCAAATCTCTAAAGAACAGTAGGAACAACAATAATAGTAAAATAAATTCGATACTTAGAGGTGCACTTCAAGTTACAGAAAATACTCGGAGAGTTTGTTTTGAATTATTTTGTTTTGTTAGAATATTTTTAAAATTAGGACTTTGAATAATATCAAGTTGTTTTCTACTTAATCCAATTGAAACAATAGTGAAGCATTACAATTGATTACTAGAAATTTAAGGAGAAGTGTGCTGTAATGAAGACATTAATCAAACTGAAGCCGAGAATTCTCCAAATATTATTCTAATAGTTTATAGGAATGAAAGCGTAATATTATCTCAAACAGTGTTCATGTGAAGTGAAAGTAAAAAAAAAAAATGTTTCCAACAAAATTTATTTTCTATTGATTTTTTTATAATTTTTTAGATTTAGGTTGCAAAATGGTGGATGCGCCGGGCTAACAAAACTTAATATTTACATTAAGGAAGACGTCATATTCTCTGCATGCCGTCGATTTAGTCAAAATTTTGAATGAACAGAAGCAAATATTTTTAAGAAATTGAAAAATACTTGAAAGTAGATGCTTTTTTTCAGGGTGTGAGGGTATTTTGAACTCAAATCTGAATTTGGCTTTGGTGATAAAAGCGAATGAAACTGACAAAAACGACTAAAAATTATTAGAACAGTTCTACTCATTTTCCAATCTGAGTTTAAGAAAAACGAATGATTCAATCAAACCAATGTTTTGTACACATAATTGTTATATCAAGGACTATGGTCTAAGCTATTTTTGGTTAGGAATCAATAAGTAGATCTCAAGAAAATTGAATGTAATTGATTGCTGGAAAAATGCATTTTTTTACGTAGGTTTCATTTATGTGTATTAACAAAGCTATTATATATAATCCAACAAAAAATAACTTAGACTCTTGACCTTAATATGACAATTATGTATACAAAACATTGGCTTGATTGAGTCTTCTGTTTTTCTTAAATTTATATTGGAAATTGATCAAAACTGCTCTAATTATTTACTGATCGTTTTTGTAAGTTTCGATCATATATATCAGCAAAGCAAAATTTGCATCCAAGTTCAAAACACTCTCACAGCCTGAAGAAAAGTATCTTCTTTCGAGTATTTTTTATTTCATGAAAATATTTTCTTCCGTTCGTTTAAAACTTTGACTAAATCGGCGGCATATTCTCTATATGACATATATACAGGGTAAATCTTCCATAGCGTAATAACCGTTGGGAATATGAAAATTTGTTTTAAATAAAAGTTGAATGAATCTTTCTTAAAAATTTAAAAATATTTTTAAAAATAACGCACTTCCGATTATACCGGAAATTGATACTAATTTCGTTATTTTGAATGCAACACACTATATATTTTCACGTTTTTGGATTCCTTGTTTAATTTAAGCATAACTTTATGTACCATATGTGACACTTTGAGTAAACCATTTCCACGAAAATTAAGATTTAAAGAAAAAATATGGATGTGCAGAGATCACCAATATTCTAAATATCTCGAACACAAAAGCATTTACAGTGGTAAGGTTTCACATCTTTATTTTGAACAAAACATTCTATCTCTTACACCTGATCGTCTTATCAAATTTGGAAAACTCTCTTTTTATTGGTGTCTTGAACATGAAGAACTTCTAACCCAGATAACTCAATTTTCTTAAATGGAACGCTATATTTTTTGTGATACCATCTCATAGTACTTAAAATTACGTTTCGATTGATGTAAGGTTGTACTTACTTACTAATAACAGTTTTTGAAAAAAAGTGTTTTTTGAAATTTGTAAAAAAACTACGTTATCACATTAGCCTTGGTGACTAATAATTATTATTATCAAGATTGCACCAAAAGAAGAGTATAATTGAACCTTAAATTCTATTGTTTATAAGATAACATCAAGACAAATCAAAACTATGCACAAAAAATGGAGAAATCTAGAGATCGGAGTTTTTCCATTTTTAGAAGTTAACTTCTAACCATTGACTTCCGCTGTGATTGCACAATGTGAATGATAATGTTATGCAAAAATCTGTTTATTGATAATTTTGGGATATTGAATGCTTTGCTAATATTTAAACGACAAGATTTGTGTTTTTTAAACTGGATCTACCTCAAAACAGTATTTTCTTCTATTATCACAAATCCATTTCAGCCTGTATTCAAAAAATGGTGAATAGATATTGTTCTTCTTACAGAAATCTCTCATGAAAGTTTTTCATAATGTCAGAAAGAAATTTTGTTCAAATTTAAAAAAAAAAAATTATTATTTTACTACTTACTTTTCACTTAAAGTCTAGTACTTTTTTTTAAACATGTTCATATCAATAATAACAATCAAGGCTAACCTAATGATGTAGATTTTTGCAATATTCAAAAAAATGCCTTTTTCTCAAAAACTGTTTCTAGTAAGTGGGTACAACCTGACATCAATCGAAAGGTAATTTCAAGTTATATTCGGTTACACATTAAAAAGTATAGCGTTCCATTAAAAAAAAATGAGTTATTCTGGTTGGAACGTCCTCATGTTTAAGGCTCCCATCAAAAGAGAGTTTATCAAATTTGATAAGATGATCAGGTCTAAGACTGTTATGTCTTAAATGAATGTGTAAAACCGCTTCTCTCTAAACACGTTTGTGTTCCAAATATTCAGAATAATGGTGATCTTTGCACAGCCATATTTTTTCTTTAAATCTTGATTTTCTTGAAAATGGTTCATTCAAAGTATCACATGTGGTACATAAAGTGATGCTTAAATTAAACAAGGAATCCAAAAATGTGAAAATATATAGAGTGTTGTATTTAAAATAACGAAGTTAGTGTTAATTTTCGGTATAACCGGATGTGCGCCATTTTTGAAAATATTTTTAAAACAACCTCAAGAAAGATTCAAACAACTTTTGTCCAAAACAAATTTTCATATTCCCAACTGTTATTACATTATGGAAGATTTACGCTGTGGCGGAACACCTATATATATGTCATATAGAGAACATGCCTCCGATTAAATCAAAATTTTGAACGAACGGAAGCAAATATTTTCATGAAATAAAATTTACTCGGAAGTAGATACTTTTCTTCAGGCTGTGAGAGTGTTTTGAACTTGGATGTAAATTTTGCTTTGCTGATATATATGATCGAATCTTACAAAAACGATCAGTAAATAATTAGAGCAGTTTTGATTATTTTCCAATCTAAGTTTAAGAAAAACGGAAAACTCAATCAAGCCAATGTTTTGTATACATAATTATCATATTAAGGACAAGGGTCTAAGCTACTTTTTGTTAGATTATATATAATAGCTTTGTTGATGTACATAAATGAAACTTATGTAAAAAAAGGGCATTTTTCCAGCACTCAATTACACTCAATTTTCTTGAGATCTACTCATTGATTCCTAACCAAAAATAGCTTAGACTCTATTTCTTGATACAGCAATTATGTATGCAACACATTAGCTTGATTGAATCATTCGTTTTTCTTAAACTTAAATTGGAAAATGAGTAAAACTGTTCTAATAATTTTTAGTCGTTTTTAAAAGTTTCATTCGCTTTTATCACCAAAGCTAAAAACATAATTGAGTTCAAAATACCCTCACACCCTAAAAAATGTGTCTACTCTTAAGTATTTTTTATTTCATAAAAATATTTGCTTCCGTTCAAAACTTTGACTAAATATATATATATATATATATATATATATATATATATATATATATATATATATATCACTATAACTTAATCGTTGTAACTCGTACAAAACTAAGACAAACTCATCCGAGCTCTAGAGTCAAGCGAGTAGCGAGTTCGCTTACTGCACCAAATGGGTTAGTTTCATATTCCAGTGCCGGCTGATTCTTATTGTTTTTTCATGAAACAAGAGAGAAAAGATGAATGAATGTTGAGTCAGCAAAGCTAGCTTTCCAGTCAAGTCAAAACGGTCTGAAGCTCAAAATGCTTGAGACCCGGCAGAGTGTCTCTTCAGCTCATGAAGATTTCTTGTACTCACATAAAATACAAAACAAAAATTTCCATTCCATTGTATTTACCAGTAAAGATTGTTTGCAATCTCTTGCTTTGCACAAGCAGATTTTTGCAATATTCAAAAAAATGCCTTTTTCTCAAAAACTGTTTCTAGTAAGTGGGTACAACCTGACATCAATCGAAAGGTAATTTCAAGTTATATTCGGTTACATATTAAAAAGTATAGCGTTCCATTTAAAAAAAATGAGTTATTCTGGTTAGAACCTCCTCATGTTTAAGGCTACCATCAAAAGAGAGTTTATCAAATTTGATAAGATGATCAGGTCTAAGACTGTTATGTCTTAATTATTTATAAATATTTAGAATAATGGTGATCTTTGCACAGCCATATTTTTTCTTTAAATCTTGATTTTCTTGAAAATGGTTCACTCAAAGTATCACATATGATACATAAAGTGATGCTTAAATTAAACAAGGAATCCAAAAATGTAAAAATATATAGAGTGTTGTATTTAAAATAACGAAGTTAGTGTTAATTTTCGGTATAACCGGATGTGCACCATTTTTAAAAATATATTTATAACAACCCCAAGAAAAATTCAAACAACTTTTGTCCTAAACAAATTTTCATATTTCCAACTGTTATTACGCTATGGAAGAATTACGCTGCGGTGGGACAGCCTGTTTATATCTAAACGCTCGCCTTAAATTTAAAAATTATTGACAATGATTTGATTTTTATATAAGTTTTTTGCTGTAAATTTGTTTTTCATGTATAAGGTATTAAAATTTTAATTCAGTTTGATGCCATACCTGCTTGGTTTTTCTTTACTTTCTTGTTCATATGTAAGTATAAAATTTTCTTTTCAGTAAAAGCAATATATTTTAAGTATAAAAATTCCCTCATTTTTCCATTTTATTTGTATTTGAAAAATACGTTGAATCATAAAGTTTCAAATACGTTTCTACCTAACTTACACTCCATTTGAAACTCCGTTTAAGTTCAAATTCAAAACGAATGATATATTGAAAGAAACTAAAGATATGCTTCGTAATAAATGCTTGTAGATATTTTATACGTGACGTAGGTGAAAAATACTAAATTTATTGCTTCCTATAAATATGAATTCTATTGAAAAAGATATCTCAATACCTAAATACTTAAATGTTTCAATGTAAAAATTATTTCAGAATATCATATAAATACCTTCCCAATCTGTAAAGAAAATTTAATACACATTTTTTCTAAAATAAATATTTTTTACAAAAGTTACAAATTTGACGTTTTTAAAACATCTGAATAAGTAAATATAACCAAATTGAAAATGCAACTTCCAACTTTAAATTTTGATAAAAGTTAATCAATGAAATAACATCAAAATAAATTTTCTTATTCAAATAAATAAATGAAAAAATAATAAAATTTGACTGAATATCATAATTATAACTATAAAGTTGCAAGAAGTAAATAGTATATTATTTTTGCTATTTTTTTATTTTGATACAAAAATCCACTTGTTTTTCATTTATCATTCATTATTAGCTCGTTTCTGTAAAATACGAGCAGCTGTTACAAAGGTTAACGTAGAAATAAATCTCTGTTTACAGTTAACACATCACTGAATTTGTGAGTCTGAAAAGTGTTATCTAATTTGACTTGTGTCTCAAACAATTACTAAGATAAAGTTCCATCTAAAATATAGAGCTGAAAACAAGCGCACAATTCGAATGGAGTATAATTGAATTTTGTTTTATTATCAATCTGATGTATTTAATCTAAAATGACAATTTTCTTTTCCAGTTTTAATTCAAATCTAATTATTTTTTTTATATATAAAAATACAATTTGAAAATTCTGATCACGTTAAAAGTCGATTTTTCTTTCAAAGCTTATCTCTTAAAATTTATCCTGAACCATCGATGATTTTTCGCACGAAATTCGCTATCGATCATCGGTATTTAATATTCGTCGTATCTGTCTGCCCTCTCAATACAGCTTCGGTTTCATGCTGAGATTTATGACGGAAAGCGGAAACATGAATATTATTGGAAGCCGTTCCTCTGTGAAAATACCCTTTTTATTCGTGAAGAATTTAAACACACACACATACACAGACTTATATATACATGATTGTCGGTGTTCCGTCTCTTCCTTCCTCTTTTCCCGCCAAGAAAATTCAATCTTCTTCACAGTGTGGCGTGTCAGTTAATTAAACTTTGCGTTAAAATGCATTCTAAAACGAAAAAATTAACTTGAAAGCTTTTAAAAAATTTAATTTCAGAATGTTTGACAAATGGGAAAATTGTACATGTTTTTTGATAGAAATAAATATAATTAATTTTTGCGTAATTGTAGTTTTTATAGTTTCATTAACAAGTAAAATGTAACCTAAACATACTTTACGAAATTTCTCTCTTGAAAGTTTCTCTGCTATTTACTTACCTATTACATTTTCCTATCAAATTAAATTCGTTTCCGCTTCCTCAAAAATTACATTTTTCTTTACCTCAAATTGACGTATGTTGTACAGAACATGTACAAAGAATAAAACAACTGACAGCTCTTATAAAAATGTTTTAAGACTGAAATATCGTTTCTTTTCTTCATGATGGTGTTATTTTTCTTTGTAAATTTTTATATATATATATTATTTTTTTTGTACTGGCGTGCTAAAGAATTTTTCACAACAAAAGAACATATTACAATAGCACGAATTCGTACACGCACAACCATTTCCTATTCCATACTTCTCGTCTCTTTTCAAGGTCAATTGTTTTATTGAAGCGAACAACTTGTCTTCGTTTCGAGGAGGTTTCCGCCGGATATTAAACAAGCGCGAGACTGCTTATAGGAATGTTGGCTTCATGATAATGCTGTGGAATAGAGGAATTATGCTAGCTTCAAACAGCAGGAAAATGATAACAAACAATAATTACAATATTTTATAGAGTTTTTTTGAACTTCTTTATTAACATATTGCAATTTTAGCATTTTTGCAATTTTTTGATACTCTCATTTATTAATTATTTGATTCTTTGATTCTTTGTTTGAATCTCTGTTTGATTCTTTGATTCATTGATTCTTTGATTTTTTGATTCATTAATTCTTCGCTCATTTGATTTCTTAATTTTTTGATTGTTTGATTCTTTAATTTTTTGGTTCTTTGAATCTTTGATACTTCAATTCTTTGATACTTTGATAATTTGATTCTTCAATTCTTTAATTCTTTGATTCTTTGATTCTTTGATATTTTGATTCTTCAATTCTTTAATTCTTTGATTCCTTAATTCTTTAATTTTTTGAATCTTTGATTATTTGATCCTTTGATAGTCTGATTCTTAGATTATTTGATTCTTTGATACTTTGATTCTTCAACTCTTTAATTCTTTAATTTTTCGATTCTTTGATTCTTTGATTTTTTGATTCTTCAATTTTTAGAACCTTTGATTCTTCGATTCATTGACTCTTCGATTCTTTGATTATTTGATCTTCAGATTCTTTGATTCTTCGATTTCTTGATTTATCAATTTACTGATTCTTTGATATATTAATTTATTAATTCTTTGATTTTTCGATTCTTAAATCCTTTGATCTTTTGAATCTATAATTCTTTAATTTTTAAATTGTTTCATTCTTTGATTCTTCAATTCTTTGATTCCTTGATCTTTTGATTCTTTGGTGCTTTGATTCTGTGATTGTTTGATTGTTTGATTCTTTGATTTTCTCATTCTTTGATTTGTTGATTACTTGATTTATTAATTCACTGATCCTTTGATATATTAATTTATTAATTCTTTGATTTTTCTATTCTTAAATCCTTTGATTTTTTGAATCTATAATTATTTAGTTTTTAAATTGTTTCATTCTTTGATTCTTCAATTCTTTGATTCTTTGATTCTGTGATTGTTTGATTCTTTGATTTTCTGACTCTTTAATTTGTTGATTACTTGATTTATTAATTCACTGATTCTTTGATATATTAATTTATTAATTCTTTGATTTTTCAATTCTTAAATCCTTTGATCTTTTGAATCTATAATTCTTTAGTTTTTGAATTGTTTTATTCTTTGATTCTTCAATTCTTTTATTCTTTGATTCTGTGATTCTTTGATTCTTTGATTTTCTGATTCTTTAATTTGTTGATTACTTGATTTATTAATTCACTGATTCTTTGATATATTAATTTATTAATTCTTTGATTTTTCGATTTTTAAATCCTTTGGTCTTTTGAATCTATAATTCTTTAATTTTTAAATTGTTTCATTCTTTGATTCTTCAACTCTTTGATTCTTTGATTCTGTGATTGTTTGATGCTTTGATTTTCTGACTCTTTAATTTGTTGATTACTTGATTTATTAATTCACTGATTCTTTGATATATTAATTTATTAATTCTTTGATTTTTCAATTCTTAAATCCTTTGATCTTTTGAATCTATAATTCTTTAGTTTTTAAATTGTTTGATTCTTTGATTCTTCAATTCCTTGATTCTTTGATTCTGTGATTGTTTGATTCTTTGATTTTCTGATTCTTTAATTTGTTGATTACTTGATTTATTAATTCACTGATTCTTTGATATATTAATTTATTAATTCTTTGATTTTTCTATTCTTAAATCCTTTGATTTTTTTGAATCTATAATTCTTTAGTTTTTAAATTGTTTCATTCTTTGATTCTTCAATTCTTTGATTCTTTGATTCTGTGATTGTTTGATTCTTTGATTTTCTGATTCTTTAATTTGTTGATTACTTGATTTATTAATTCACTGATTCTTTGATATATTAATTTATTAATTCTTTGATTTTTCAATTCTTAAATCCTTTGATCTTTTGAATCTATAATTCTTTAGTTTTTAAATTGTTTGATTCTTTGATTCTTCAATTCCTTGATTCTTTGATTCTGTGATTGTTTGATTCTTTGATTTTCTGATTCTTTAATTTGTTGATTACTTGATTTATTAATTCACTGATTCTTTGATATATTAATTTATTAATTCTTTGATTTTTCGATTCTTAAATCCTTTGATCTTTTGAATCTATAATTCTTTAATTTTTAAATTGTTTCATTCTTTGATTCTTCAATTCTTTGATTCCTTGATCTTTTGATTCTTTGGTGCTTTGATTCTGTGATTGTTTGATTGTTTGATTCTTTGATTTTCTCATTCTTTGATTTGTTGATTACTTGATTTATTAATTCACTGATCCTTTGATATATTAATTTATTAATTCTTTGATTTTTCTATTCTTAAATCCTTTGATTTTTTGAATCTATAATTATTTAGTTTTTAAATTGTTTGATTCTTTGATTCTTCAATTCTTTGATTCTTTGATTCTGTGATTGTTTGATTCTTTGATTTTCTGATTCTTTAATTTGTTGATTACTTGATTTATTAATTCACTGATTCTTTGATATATTAATTTATTAATTCTTTGATTTTTCTATTCTTAAATCCTTTGATTTTTTTGAATCTATAATTCTTTAGTTTTTAAATTGTTTCATTCTTTGATTCTTCAATTCTTTGATTCTTTGATTCTGTGATTGTTTGATTCTTTGATTTTCTGATTCTTTAATTTGTTGATTACTTGATTTATTAATTCACTGATTCTTTGATATATTAATTTATTAATTCTTTGATTTTTCGATTCTTTAATTCCTTAATCTTTTGAATCTATAATTCTTTGATTCTCAAATTCTTTGATTTGAGTGTTTGATTTTTCAATTATTTAATTCTCAAAACCTTGTTTTCCTATTCTTAAATAATTGTATTTTCACTCTTCAAGTGATTAGTTCTTTGATTTTTGATTCTTCAATCTTTTTATTTTTGTTCCTCGATCATCAGTTTTTTTATTTTTGTTCTTTGAGAGTTTAATGTCTTTAATATTCAGTTTTTTTTATTATTCGTTCAAAATATTCATATTTTTTAATTTACTTTTTTTTATTTCATTGTTTAGAACATGTGTCTTTATTTGATCCTCCATTCTTCAGTTTCTTGTTTTTTGATTCTTTAAATTTTTAGTTCTTTTAATCTTTGAGCTTTTGATTCTTCAATTTTCCCATCTATTATAGATAGAATTCTAATCACAATCAACTTTTTAGTCTCTATTTCCAGTACACATTCATCTTCATTTTTTTTAGTGTCCGAAACGTCGTCTGATAACGTTACGTTGCGATACTAGTTACGATAACCGCTGTCACATGCACAAGCGACCTGCTTTAATTGCCCGGAGCATTTATACGTCAGGGGATTTCGTGATTTCATGTTGTAAACATTGAATAAGCCAGCTTTTACGTCACATGACACACAGATGACAATTCAATGTACTAGACAATTAAATCTACCGCATGGGATATGGATGGAAAATGGAGTTCATTGAAAAATTTAAATTGAAAGCTATGCAACTGCAGTGAAGCTTTTATCTTCAATCTAGTTTACTTTAGAATTTTCAAAAAAATTACATATTTCAACAACTCAAACTCAATCTGTCAAATATATTTAATTATAAGTTTAAATAATTGATGTTTTAGAGTGTGAAGTTGGTGATTTTGATAATTAATTATGATTAGTTGCTTTAGTTGAATAAATTTAAGTTTCTTTAGATATTGATTTGTTGTATTATTTATTTGATTTAATGAATAAACCGTAGCGTAACAACGAAATATTGTATAATAAAGTACAAAGCGAAAACAAAACGGTGATGAATAAACAAAGAACTTTGTATGTACGTCAATAATGGCACATAACAAAGTTCGTTAAAAATTTGGAGAAATCAAATATACAAAATGAGACCGCATTTCATAACATTCAAAAAAAAGCTTACATTAGTTCAATCGAATAAAAATATTCTATTTACTTTATGTATTTCCCACTTTAAGGTAACATTCTAACATAGCTGAAACGTTACATTACACATTTATACAACACGAGAATGTTTTCACAAATGCAGGATGCTAAATGTCAGACATTATCTGAATGATAAATGATAAAACTTGTACAGTTTTCATTTTTTATCAAAGTGAGAAAGACATTTTTGTTAATATTAACAAAACTGTTAAAAAAAATTATAAATTACAAAAAACTGTAATTATCAATTTTTCCTAATTGGTTTTGACAGTTTGTGTTATAAAAACCATCTTGAGTTAAGCAAAAAAATTGTTTCGTCAACTTTAAACATTTTCAAAAGTTTTTGAAGATATTGATCACGAAGCTAATTATCCTCCACGGATTACTCTTAAAAATCTCGACGGCTTTTAACATGAAACGGCTTTAAGTCTTGGATTTATTTCTTGGCACGTAATTCTGCAGACATATTTATTTAACGAGGCAAGATTTAAAGCGGCTTCGAACATACATTTTGCATTATAGTATCCAAAGACGAATTTTTGATGCATTTCACAAATTCACAAATTTCTGATATCACTATTCTTGAAATATCTATTAAAGAAAAACTCTCTTAAGCCTCTCTTTACTTCCTCTCTTAAGGCTCTTCACTCAGCAGTCCCTATTATTTTCCTATCGTTGTTTGATATGAAAACTGGATATATAGTCTCAGTGATGGCAACACAAATACTCACTTCAGGAAGTGTAACGTGTTGTCTATATAAGTGTAGAGTAGAGATGATGGCCTAAGTAATCTGAAGAGAGAGGCATTATCGAAATGAGGGTTGTTGACAGAGAACTCAGAGCTCAGTTTACGTTGGCGTTTGTTCAATATCTAATTTAATGTACATTAACTTAATATTGGGCGTTGAGTGGTTGTTTTAGCTAGCGGCGGCTACGGTAGCGGCGACGACGAAAGCATACTACATTCTACTAAAACGACTAACTCGTTTAAGTTACCACAGAGACGGTTTGACCGATTGTGACATATACAGTTCAGCAATTAACTTAACAAGAGATGTAAACACCGAAGAGACATTTGAGGCGATATACCAACATGATTTCCTGAGAGACAGATTGGATTATTGAATGAGCAATCAAAGGCGACAAAGTAAAAAGATTCAGCATCTACATGAGCTACAGATATATTCATAACAAATCTAACACTCGACACTATTGTTTCTTCTCTAGGTTTTAATGATATATCTAGGCTTATAAGCCTAGACTGATTTCATTAATCAGGTTTGTCTCAATGTCCTAGGTATATCCACAACTAGGTACTTGTTTTTATAAAGAAGAAAATTTTTTTAGAACTAGAATTAGAATTAGAAAACCGATTTTAGTATAACTTGATACTTCAGCTTTAAATTATTTTCAGTTTATTTTTAAATTCTTTCATTTCTATTGAATTTTCTTTACTGTTGTTCTTTGATTCTTTAATTCTTCGATTTTTTGATTCTTTAATTCAGTGATTTTTTTAATTCTTTGATTCTTTGATTTTTAGTTTTTTGACTCTTTGATTTTTTGATTCTTCGATTCTCTGATTCTTTGATCCTTTGATTATTTGATCCTATCATCATTTGATTCATAGATTCTTCGATTCTCTGATTCTTTGGTTCTTTGATTCTTTGATTCTTTGATTCTTTGATTCTTTGATTCTTTGATTCGTAGATTCGTAGATTCGTAGATTCGTAGATTCGTAGATTCGTAGATTCTTTGATTCGTAGATTATTAGATTCGTAGATTCGTAGATTCGTAGATTTGTAGATTCGTAGATTCGTAGATTCTTTAATTATTTGATTCTTTGATTCTTCGATTTTTTGATTCTTTGATTCTTTGATTCTTTGATTCTTTGATTCTTTGATTCTTTGATTCTTTGATTCTTTGATTCTTTGATTTGTAGATTCGTAGATTCGTAGATTCGTAGATTCTTTGATTTGTAGATTCTTCGATTCATTGATTTTTTGATTCATGGATACTTCGATTCTTTGATTCTTTGATTTCTTTGATTATTCGATTTCTTAATCTTTTGATTCTTTGTTTGATTCTCTGATATTTTGATCCTTTGATTCTTTTAGTCTTTGATCATTTCATGCTTTGATCTTTTGATCTTTTGATCCTCTGATCTTTTGATCCTTTGATTCTTTGATCCTTTGATCCTTTGATTCTTTGATCCTTTGATCTTTTGATCCTTTGACCCTTTGATTCTTTGATTCTTTGATCCTTTGATCCTTTGATCCGTTGATCCGTTGATCCGTTGATCCGTTAATCCGTTGATTCTTTGATTCTTTAATCTTCTGATCCTTTGATCTTTTAATCTTCTGATCCTTTGATTCTTTGATCCTTAGATTCATTGAATTTTTCATTATTTGATTCTTTGATTGTTTGATTCTTTAATTGTTTAGTTCCTTAATTTTTTTATTCTTCATTTTAGATTGTTATTGATTTTCCAATCTTTGATTTATTTTTTTATTGTTTAAATCTCCAATTTTTACAATCTTGGAAAATGTTTAATTTTTTGATTTACAGATATTACATCTACCAATTTTTTTTATTTCATTTCCAGTACATTCATCTTCATTTTTTCGAATGTTCGGGAAGTCGTCCGATAATAATCGTAAGACAATTTTTACAAAAATTGATTATAATTTGTTCTTTCTTTGATTTTGAATTAATGTTTTTAGATTATGTGTTCTTTATTATTTACCACAATACATCTACTAAGCTCTATTTCCAGAAAATGAAAACAGTGAGCATAAAATCGTGATCAGTGTGAGAAAGTTGACAGTTGCACAAAACAAAGACACGATAAAGAATCACACTTTAAGTTACAACTTTAACACCTTTAGTCTTGTACATTGAAATTTATAAGAGAAGAAAACTGTATTTTTTTATTTTTTTTTCTATTCTTTTAATCTGTTTTCCGATTTCAGCATCACGGCAATGTAGTAATAAAATCTTGAGCTTGTGTTTAAAATTTGCACGAGAGTTAGCAGAAAAAAAAAGTGACAGAATGACAGTTAACAGCACCTCAATGATTGACTGAGTCGTAAATTTTATGTCAAGTCGTAAAAAGAAATTTAATAGTGGTAAATCGCACAGTCGGGAAAACTAAGCTATAATGAGATTACATCTGTTGGAAAATCTATTATGAAAAAAAGAATTATTTTCTATAAGTAAGTAAATGTTTTATTATATTTATGTGATTTGTTGTTTTTTGTGAGTTGTGTATTTTATCTTAAGTTAGCAGTGGCTTTTCATCACTTCATGACTAGCACACTGAAACGTTGTCCATACCCATTCCCACAAGAATAAAATAATCATTTCTAAATCGGTCACGAACTTTATTCCTTTACGACACAACATTACTTCTATATGGAAGAAATAAAGCGAAATAATGGTCGAAAGCAGACCTATCTTGTGAATTTTCCCATTCAAAAACATATGCGACAATTGCTGTATAAATTTTTCAACGACTATTTCTGACATTTTAAATTGTAATTGTTATGTTTTGTAACAATCAAAGAGAAAAGATATAATACACAGAAAATTGCTCAGTTCATGCTTATCTACAAATTATATTGTTATAATTTACAAAAGCTCTAATAGAGATAAGAAAACTTTTATTAAATGGAGCAGTTTACATTGTTTCGTCGGTTACGCATCTTTCCGCTTTATCTGAAACACTTATGGAGTGAGGAAATAAGAGAGAAAATTTAAGGAAAAGTCGAAGCTGTTTTCTTCCAAACAATAGACGTTTTTACTAAGACTTAATTAGATCGAGACGCTATTGTTGCATTTGCAAGTGCTGAAATAACAATAATATTAAAATGCAGTCAGCGTTTTGGTGCAAATTTTCCACTGATATTACAAGACAGAATAAAAGTTGTATAAAATTGTAGGAATTTCCAAATTCTACCTCACGTCAAAACCTTGTTAGATGCATGCTCCCACAAAATTCAGTTTACGGTTTGCAATTTCTAGGTTCATCATTATACGGTTTTTCAAGCTTTTGTTTAAATTGCTAGGTTTAATCAAGCCTGGTGACAGTTAAGACATTTAGATACTGAAAAAACCGCTATGGCTGGAACGGGATTTGTACTTGTAACTTTTTGTTGCAATGCTCTGAATGCATGGGCTATCAAAGTCTTCTCTTTTTTGTACAAAATTAACTGGTCTGTAATTAGATTTTACTGTTTTGTAGATTACTGCTCCTTACATTTGAAAAACATAATTTCTATTATACTCAACTCAAGTTGAACCTAGGTTTTTCCTAAACTAGCTGGCCACCCGATACATCTGATTATTTATTTTCATGTTATTTGATACTTCACTTTTTCTAATTTTCGCAACAAAATGAAATTCCTTTTTCACTCGATCTCGTTTCTTTTTGACCCTATTTCCGTGTCACTTTATTAAATAAACCGCACAGTATCAATTCCATCGGTCGTTTTCCATCCACCATAGTCATCTTAGCGTCACGTTTTCATTGGAAATTTTATCAACTGTTTTACCAAACAGTCTTGAAGTTGTCCCGAACGAGATTCTTCCTATAAATTGCAATATAATTTCCACATCGTTGCTCAAATTTCAATCGAATTAAGAAGAGAAAGCAAACTCTTATTATTACAAAAACAAATTTGCAAGAGTCCATTTGCTTGTGTTGAAGAAATAAGAGAATAGCCTTCTATTGGTCGATATAAAAATGTAGCTACCACAGAATCTCACAATCTGTAATTATTGTTCCGTTCTTATTCCTTTTGAGTAATTTACAAGTTTAAGTGCTTTCAAAGTTAATCTTCTTTGTTTTTCTTTTTCGTTTGTAAAAGTTGAAGATTTGATTCAGCGAAAAAAATATATTGTCAAAATTTAATTAATTGCCTAAAGCATGCTAATTTATTTCTTAATTTATTTCTAAAAATACAGTTTAATCAAGTTTATCCACTTGCAATTGTCAAAAAATCGTATCAACATTTTTCTTTTTCTTTTTCCTAATCCTTCGTAAGTGTTGTGATTAATTTTTTTTTGGGGTTTGAGTTGTCGGCAGCTGCAGATAAGCTCGTCTTGACGATGGAAGGAAAGCTCGCGAACAAAAGTGCCGATTCGTCAGATTATAACTGCAATTAGGAACCCGTAGGATCTCACTGATTGATCTTCTCTCTTTACAAATGCGTCGCATTTAGATCTCACACATGCAAGAGGAAAGAAAGAGAAAAAACAAGAAGCGGGAATTGAGAGAAGACTCTTAAGTGATACGGTCACGCAAACCGAAAAGCATCTGCTTGATGTCCGGCAATTTTCGAAAGCGTTCTTTCATCGAAGAGAATGATAAATGAAGCTTCGGTTAGGTAATTTACTTGGGGGGATTAAGCTCGAAAAAGACCAATTGAATTAGCAAACGATGAGAGGAGAGATTCGCTCTTGACTAATTAGAGACTTGCACGATGTGATTACGAGGTGTTAAGCTTTTACCAGGTTGAGATTTTAAGTCATACCTAGGTTTCCTATATTTTTATTTCAATAAAAAAATTTGCGTAATTAATTTACAGTTCCACATACACCTTGCCACTTTCCATTATAAAAAAATCCCATTTACGCTTGCATTTTTACCCTTCTTCGAGTTAAACCGAGAAGGGTGTCGCATGTAGTTACCCATTTACAAAACATCAACTGTTAATGTTACACCGCACACACAAAACCTTCATTATTCAGTTGGTTGCTAATTAGTCGATGGAGGGTTGAAACATCCCTCGATTTGTACGTTCGTTCAATATTGGAAACGAAATTTAAAACCACTGTCAATCTTCTAACATTCAACACAAAAAAAAGCGAAGAAAAGCTCCGTCAAAAGTTAGCTTTAAGTTTAAATAAGAAACGGCTGTTTCTTACCAACTGAACGACTGATATTTTAAAGAAACGGAAACAACTTTATTGTTTCTTTTATCATTCTATTTATTCTATTTCTGGAGTGGAAGTTTGACAACTTCGACGAGGAAACATCCAAATGCTTAGTTTTAAATTACGACATTCTTTTGTTTTATTGAATTGGGGCAATTTAAAGGATTTAAAGTTTGGGATTCATCGGTATACCAAATTGACATTGCCAAAGTTATAAATATATATATAAAAAAAAAATGCATTATAGAAAAAATTAAAAGTGTACACTTGATATTTTTGATGTATTTTAGATTGCATTTTCTAATGCATCACCATAAAAGCTAAAGAATAGTTAAAATATTCAAAACAGTATTTTTTATTGAAATGAAAATTTTGAAGGTTTGATTGACTGACAGAATGAGTATATTAAACTCTGTATTATTTGCTAAAACATTGAGTAAAATTTAAACATGTTTGATAATTACAACTATGTGTAGCTTTTGAATGATTCATAAAGGATTCTAACGGAAGTGTTTAACACGTGTTTATTCACTTTAACGGCTGAAGCCTACATCAAACGAAAAAAGGATTTCATTGTATAATTTAAAGCGTTTAATAACGTAAACTGTCAGATGAATACAGGAAAAAAAGAAGTGAATTTTTGCTGGCAGGTTATTAAATAATTATAAAAGGAAAGTTGTTTTTTCAGGTTATGGGAGTATATGTTAAAGGATGGTAGGCTTTTATTATCACTTTTTTTTATAATGAAAGTTGAAACGTGTTGGGTTTTGTTGACCTTCAGATAGAGCTATATTATGGAAATATTCATATGTAATAAGTAGTCAACGTTATGCCGATTAATTTTGTGATGATGCTACGAATGTCAACGGCGCTGGGACATGAATTTGACGAGTGCTTGTACGAGTCGAATTCGAAAGCGCCGTTGTACATGAGTTGCAGCGCCGGAAAAATGATCTGCAGAACATTGACTACGAATTGTATTCGGTGGACTGTTTAATAAATCAAATCTTTCGAACATAAGTGAAATAATTTATAAATCAAGCTATTTATGATTGTGCTAGTTTGACAAATATTTGATAACTGTCATAAATGTCAGAAAGTGTCTCATGTAAATTGCTTTCAATAAAATTATTAGCTGTTAAAACTCACAATATCTTGTTTGTTCAATTACGATGTTAATTGAAGTGAGCTGATTTGGCAATAATAATGATGGGGATTATTGATGCTGTAAGTAAGGTTTTAAGAATGATTTTTATTTGTTAAAAATATTCACTCTTAGGACTAGTACAATATTCGATGGGGTAAAATTTTACCCTTGCAGCTTCTGACTTTTTCAAGAATTTTTTTTTGATTTACCCTTAAAAAGCCTCTAAATCACGATGGTGACCTTAAAATTTTGCGCAAATGAACCGTTTGTGACCTACTGACCTTGAACTTACAAAAAATGAACTCCACGACAATTTAACTTTTTTTTCAATTTTACACAAAACTCCCTTTACATTACGATGGTAACTTTGAAATTTTATATCCAAATAACCCTTTTTTTGATCCCATGACTCTGAACTTCAAAAAATTGTAAAATTCACTGTACTTCAATTGTTTGAGATTTTCAAATCATAAATACCCAAAATTAAGATAAGATACTTTCCACACGATGCTAGAGACATATTCCACTATGAATTTTTTGCGCTTATTTGCAATAACATTAAAATCACGTCGGTTCCATGAAATTAGGTTATGCCCACGCTGAACAGGTTATAGCAAAACAAAGCGCGGTCAGGTCAGGGCTGGGCCGCGCTAGACCATTTTTTAATTATTTGCTCTGAAAACTAAGGTATTTTGTCGAAAAACAAAGATCAAAATGGAGGGAATAATTGAATCTTCTAACCATCTACCAACCCCACGTGACAATGACAACCAATAGGAGAAGAGAAAAATCGTTTCTGATAGCGCTCCTAGCGGAAAACATTGTAAAATTGAGCAAAATGGTGTATTTTTTAAGGATTGTTAATACGTAATTTTTCATTTATTTGAAAAAAGCGCAAGGAAATTCATAGTGGAAAGTGTCTCTAGCGTCGTGTGGAAGGTATTTGTGCATGTTTCAGTTCGATAGTGCAGAAGCTGCAAGGGTAAAAAAAATGACCTTCGATGGAATCATTACTAGTCCAATATTCGCTGCAATTCTTTTGTAACCATAGAAATGTCTAAAATTTCGTTGTTTTTTTTATTGGTTGAAGAACGTTAAATGACAGATGAATTAAATAGTCATATCTAATACGATTTGTATGTCAATGTTATAGCGATTACTTTTGTGATAATGCTACGAATATCAACGGCGCTGGGACATGAATTTGATGAGTGCTTGCAGGAAACCGCCGTTGCACCGGAAAAATGGTCTGCAGAAAGCGTCCCACACAAATTGCTTTCAATACATCAATTAACTCTTAAGACTCAATATCTTGTTGAATCACGATGTCAAGTGAATGAAGTAAGGTGATTTGGCAATAGCATTGATAGAGATTATTGATGCTGTACGTTAAGTTTCAAGAATGATTTTCGTTTGTTAAAAATATTCAGTGGTAGGACTTTACCAGTTTCGCCGAAGCAATTCAAAGACAGATAGACGTCATCTGACGTGGTATAGAAAAAGCGCTTCTATTGGTTAGTACTCATTTTATTTTAAAGAAGTGGAGTAACATTAGTTGTATAGATCCACAAATAATTGGCTTGGAATCATTTAATATTCAAAAACAAACGTCATCTAAACATTAAAATACTAAAATCTAATGAGTTAATAATTTTTATAATTTTTATGTATATACATTTAAAATCCAATTCAATAAAAGTTTCGAAAGCAAATCCAAAATAAGTACAATAGGCAACCAAAAAAACACAGAGTGAAATTTTGCAGTTTATCTATGGTTTTTGCTGATTACGTGATCGCTGCATTCGTTGAGCGTTTTGACTATAGTACAATATTCACTGCAACTCTATTGTAATCACAGAAATGTCCAAAATTTGATTTTTTGATTGGTTGAAAAACGCTAAATGACAGATGAATTAAATAGTCAAAAGGATTTAGTAATAAAGCTTTATGAAATGAATTAAACATTAACTCTTTGTATGGATTGCAGGAATTCATAAACTGATTATAAATATAATGTATTAGTAAAATAATGGGTGGTATTAATAAAAATATGCATTCCCTTAGTAGTATTAGGTTTTACTAAAAAGTAAAAGATTGTTGTTTTAATTTTGTATTAATAATAAAATGTTTTTACTTATAAGCATTTGCTTGATGTTTTTGAAGAATTCTATGTCTATTAAGTGACTCTTGAAAAACTTCAAATTTGCCAAAAAAATGTTCGCTTTTTCTAAAAGCAGCCATAATTGAAACTGTTGGCTGGCTAACACCCATATCTTTATCAACACCAATCCAAAAATCTAAAACCACCCAAACAAAAAGTTTTGAGAAATTTAATTAATAACAGGTTTGAGTTTAAGTCTGAATTGTACCTCAAAAATACTTTCATCGACAAAATCCGATCCAAATTTTTATTTCTAGAATCTTGTCTAAATGTAGTAGTCTTCAACTATTCATATTTGCTTGATCAAATCTTCTCAAAACTTGCGTAATAACTACATCTTGAATTTTCCCTGGAGAGTTTCTAACATCAACATTTTAGGGGATAACAAATAGGAATTTATAATGTTAGAGTGGTAGGTCGTACTTTCGGAAATTTTGCACTTAGTAGTAGGGATACTATGAAACCGATTGTAATTATGGAAAAGGAGGCTTTTCAGGCTTTCAGCTTTTTGCTTTTCTTGTTTGTGTTTGGTTTTGGCATTTAACTGATTTCATTTTGAGATTGTGCTTTTGATTATTTTACTTGGTCTTTCGTTCACTTTACCAGAATGTAATTGACTACTGGAACCCCTTTGGTTTCTACATTTAACATAAATTATTTTATTTTAGTTTTAAGTTCTGTTGTGTTTTGCATGATTTTTTTTTTTAAATCATAAATTGTCAACGGCTTAGAGCCCCGCGGTTAAGTTTAAAGATCAATTTCACTTGTTTTATCTAATCTATTAGTTTGATTTTAAGTCGAATTTGGTAATCTCATTATTTGATTAATAATTTCATTATTATTCTATTTGAACCAACTGGCTCTAGAGCAACTAGAGCTTTTGGAGATACTTTCAAAAACCAGGTCTAATTGTCTAGTTTTTGTTTGTTTGTTTTTTTATATATTCAATCACCACGTCCTCCATCTTTAGTGAACAGGTAGTTTGACACGTCGAGGTCCTGCTGTAGACAATTTAACGTCCGGTGGTTGACCGTCCTGCCTGAGACCCGCACTGGCGTTCAGGTGGTAGACATATATACGTTCAGTGATAGACCCTTCAGGTCCTGCTTGATGAGTCCTGCCTTAGGCCATTTTTTGTGATTGCAGTGTTGTTTGATCGTTTTGCGACTCCTTGATCCGTGTGGGTGAAAGACGCACAACTTATCCTTAGGTGCTAGTGAGAGAAGTACCACTCCTACCTGTGTCATTTCTCTTCTATTTGATAGCGACAGATTTCATTTTAGTTAAGTAGCCTCATATTACAGTCAAGTCCCGTTTTATCTATTTTGTATGTTAATAAATTAAATGTGGTTTGAAACTTGAATTTTATTTAACTCAACAAGGCCTTACTATCGAACAACTTAGACCGGAAATAATATTCCCTTTCTAATAACTTTTTGTTTTTTTGAGCAACACAACGTATTTAGGGATCGAACGAAAAAGAAAGTGATCTAAGTGCGATCAGTTTTATCCATTACCCATTCTCATCTTAAAGTCAGTTCAATATCCATCTAATCATTACAATATAAACCCAAAATACCACTTTCTCTTAGTCGCTTCCAAAAAATGTTCAAAAAACTATTCCTTTTTTAGGTAGAAATTTGTAAATTCTTCAAAAATTGCAAAAAAAAATTTAAAACACGTTCTGTTTAAATTCTAATATTATGTTTATCATTAAAAGTATTCTTGATTGTATTTGAAGGAATCCGATGGTTAGTCACTTTATAGGTCAAACGTTTAGCAGACTTATATTTTTGAAAGCATTTGCTTAAATTTTTAAGCTTATCCATGTATTTATTAATACAGAAATAATCATTAGTTTATGCTGAATCAAAATTAGAAAACCTTATACTTAAATTTATATCTTATAAAAGTATAAGCAAATGCTTATTTTTTCTTGTCTACATTTTTCTTTTTGATTAATAAATACTTAACTGTCTGTAGTGTTAGAATCACTTGATGCACAATCATTAATTGTATCGTTTTTTGCAATGTCAGCTTTAGAACCTTTTCTTTCTTTTTTTCAAAAATTTTCGCATTCATTGTTTTCGACTTTTGCGTTTCTTAGCTAAGCCTAGTTTACTATTGTTTGCCATTATTTTAAATTATTTTAAAAATTAAGAAATTCAAAATGTATCAGAATAAGAAAAACATTAGAGTTAATAAACCAATAATCACTTTGTAACGTCTATATCGATGCACTATGCACACTAACTAAATAGGTATCATACAATAATTGATTGTAATATTTGTAATAAAAAAACGAATAGATAATTTATGTTTAATTTGACAATATTTTGGATCCTTAATTAAAAAATAAAACATATCTTTGAGCCTCTCTATACAGTTTAGGTTTTATTAATTCCAACAAAAATCTTGCAAAACTGTTCATAACTTACGACTTTACGAGTAGAATAATGTGTTTGCTTATAACTTATCATATATTCTATTACTCGTACTGAAAACCATGTTCTGTGCGATTTTTATAATATATTTATCATAAACGACTTATTAAGCTTTTGAAATTGTAAACATAATGAGCAGGTAAAACTGTATTATTCTGTAATGAGTTGTAAGTAATAAAGAAGAGTATAATTGGCTATTTATCAAATAGTTGAAAATTCTCTATGTTTTCGTTTCCGATTTTTTCAAGTTAATGCTCCGATTCAGAATATAAAATATGAAAAGATCTGAAGTAGCTATAAAATGCGAAATAGCTAAACATCGATTGAATGATGATAAAATAAGAATCCATCTATTTCAGAGCATTAATTTTTTTTTATTATTATTAGATTAAAATAAAAAGTGTAATTAATATCTGAGTAGATTAGGAGAACTATATAGTGCTTATGTTATTCATTTTTGGTATCCATTTTCTTTTCCCTTCCTCTTTAATGACCCTCTCCCAACACCCTTTTCCAAATCTAATTAGTTGATTAAAGGCCCAACTCTTGATTAATCTCCCGAGTCTGCGATACCTTAGTCGTTCACAAAAAGATTCGGTTTTGTATCAGAACCAAACCCACGCATAGTTATTCCGTTTCGTCGGGACTCATAAATAGTGAAAAGCATCCTCGAACTTATGTATAATTCCGTCGGTGTCGACGATGGACCCGTTGCTCCTCTCTCTGACCCATTACCTTCTACTCTCCTCTTCCACTTCCTTCATATCCTTTCGACGAAACAACCAAACGACGTAAATTTATCGCTGATATTATATTGCAAATCCGTTGGGTGGGCTCGAGAAGATTATCTTTTTCTTTTTCAGTTTTGGATACTGCTTTTTTTCTCGTTCTTTTTATTTCGAACTAAACGAATTTAGACATGATATAAATCATCAGCATATGCTTAACTCATAAATAAAAAAAGGATAAATATGAGATGTGGATTATTATTTGTGTTGCTGAAATTTTCTTCCGGATTTTTAGATTAGATTAGATAGAAAAAAATTGGACAAGATAGAAAAAGATTAATCGAGGAAAAGACAAAACAAAATTGGATAACTGAAATTGTCCTTTTAAAAGTATGTCTATAGTGTGCGTAATTTTTATTTTTCTAAGTAAACTTCTTCTACAGGATGTTCAACGATATAACAATGTTTCAATTTATGCCTTAAAATGCATGAATTTCAAAATGTTTTTCGAAATAATGTTGTAGATCATCCTCTATTATCTAAAATTATTTTTGAACAAAACAACTTTGTGCTGCTTCTTGGTTGGTATCTTGGATAGCAAGGAGGGTAAAACTTGAAAGTATTTCTAGAAGGAGAAATCCTGGACTAGGCACTCTAACAAAAACATTCCATGTTATATTTTCTCTTTTTAAAGAAAATTTTCTCAAAAACTTGTAAAGCTGAAAAACGTTTCTTTTTCATCTCTCTAGTTATAATAGTATATTATGTTATAAGGAGTAAATTTTATGTGGCGATGCGGATCCTTTATCTTGCCGTGCATAGTATTGCTGTTTATTTTAGAAGAGGTGAAAGTAGAAACGCTTGAGCACAAAACTAAAATATTGTGACCTTTAGTTACAATTGTTGTCATGTTTATGACGATTGCGAATAAAAAACTTTTTTCGCAATTGTCTCATAATCTTAAAAATTTTTTCTTAGAGATTGTTAATTAACAACATTTTAGGGTTTTTCAACAGAGGCGACATGCTCTTTCTTGCGACAATTTTTTCAATTTCTGAGAGTGCCTACCATATAATAGTCTATAAGTTAGACTATAGGGTAGTTTTTTCTTCCTCACAGTCGGTTTTGATTTCAAATTATATTTCTGCAGGTTTCTGTCTATATGATTAACCCACCCGGAATATAATCAATAAACAAAACATTTTTGCAACTTAGGAAACCATTATTGTCAGTTCTTCCCAGAAAATAGTGGAAGACAGTTTTGGTTGGTATTTTTGTTAATATTTAAAAAAAAAAACATAAATGATTACTTCTAGACTACTGTTTTTTTACTTTCTCTTAAATTTATTCAGACAAAAAAAATATAATTCTGTCTGTTTTGAATTTCAGATTCAAATTTTTGTATCTATATCTTTAATGGGTCGCCTGGACTTTTGGTCTCGTTATTTGATTCTTTACCCTATCTATCAATATCATCTTGCTTAGAGACCATCCTTTCAAATATTTATGGACTGATAAATAAGACGAAGAAGAAACATGTCTTCACTTAATTCTTCCCATTCTGATCAAATTTTGGGCGACTCTAGCAATTAGAGTAATGAATAAAGAAAGCTCCTCTTTGTCTTTGCAACCTCAGTTCTTTTTCCGGAAGAATTTTCTTCAAAACAATGTTTTTTTGTTTTGGAATACCATATCATTTGTTTTTGTTGACATGGATGTATCAAAATTAATTTTCTCAATTACATTCGACTGAATGGGATTTTCATGCTCAGATGTACCCAAGATACCTAAAAGCTATGGTTTATTAACTTATACTTATAAAAACGCGATCAAAATAGGAAGCAAGCAAAATTCTTAAAATAAATTAGCGCAGATAGCACTACGATAGGCCAAGGACCGTCAGATACATTCGCAAGTTCTGTCAGAAGTATCAAGATTTCCAAGCAAAAGAAAATCAAAAAAGGAAAATTCAAATTTTAGAAAAATATCAAATTCACTGATTCTTTTAGAGGCACTAAAAGAAACTTATATCTCCAAGTCTGTCAACCGCTCGCGTAAGTCCTCAGGTTTTGGTACTCTCAAATCTTCTTGGAGATGCCAAGATATCGTGGAATAATTTGTTGTGTAATATACAGTTGCCTGAATTAAATCTGTTCTATGCTTGAGCTATTTAATTCAGATTATTTAATATCGATCAGAATTTTTGAATTTTTTGGATATAACATATCTTCGATACAGTCAAAATGTAATTGAATGTACAGTTGTTTTAGCAAACAGCAAAACTGAAAACTCATGAAAATAGTGTATTGCTGTTTAGTTAATATAAAAATGATTTTCGATAATTCAACACAAAAGGCTGTAGCTTGAACTATTTTTTTCTGTGCAGCTAATGATTTCTTCAGGTTGAGGAATATTTTGTAAAACAGCTAAGCTTAAACTAAGTGTGGGAACTGCATTTTGTTGAAGATTGGCTTTACAGCAGGAACCCCGCATTATTAAATTTCTTACCAAAATGAAATTTACGTACGACATTCTATGTTTCCCAAAAAAATTCTAATGGCATGACTCTATTCCTAAACTCTGTTTTCGTTCTGTAATGTAATTTGTTAAAAAATAATGAGGATCTGTATATTTCATTCAAAAAAAAACAAATTTGTTTACTGAAAAAATTTTGAAAATGTATTTAGTGTATCCGCAAATAACTCTCGACTTCACTTTTCCTAAATTGCACTGAAAGAGCAATTCAAAATAATTTAAAATTTGAATTTTGAAACTTGTCAAGGAATAACGTCAGTTTGGACAGTCCCTCGCCTATGCTAGGGTCATCTAGGATATTTTAAAAGAATTTCCCAACTTGCGCCCAAAAATAAAAACAAAGTAGTAGCGAGTTATTATACCATATCTTATAGACATCTTGGATGTACCTTTAGGTCCTGGCCAGACTGTCAAATTGTCATCAAATTCCATCAATTTTTTTATCAAACTAGAACTGTAATTGATAATTTGATGTCGCATCAAATTGTCAAAATATGTCACACTAATCAAAGCTTTAATTTGATTAAACAATTTGATGAAAATTGATGCAAATTTGACAGTCTGGCCAGAGTCTTCAATTTTGGTTAATTTAAACTAAACTTTTATTGATCGAATCTATTTAGTCTTGGAAACAAAACATGTTTTATTTGTTGCTAGTCGATAGAAAAAGTACATATTTTTGGTTGATAACATTTTTTCTGCTAATTTCAGTTGAAAAGTCAAAAAAATGAAAGCAGTTGTTAAAAGTTGAGTACCTTCAAAAATTTCACTAGAATATTAATTTTTTGTTTTTGCATCTAGAAGATCGTTGAATTTTCTTTCTAAAAATAATCATTTTTCGGGAATATATAATCAATGGTACTGTGTCACCATTAAATGGGAAAATTTTTTGTTATGAGGTTTACTTAAAATTTGATATAGAGATCAGTTTTTGCTTCAAATTACATGAAAAATACCAAAATGGTTAAGCGGCGTTCGTTTATCAGCAAATTTAACATTTCTTGCAGTGAATTGGCATTTCTAGATTAAATTTGAAATAAATGTATTTAAAAAAAGTGTTTATAATGTGTGCAAAAGAACTTTGCGTAAAGTTGACATTTCAGGCATTTTTGATAAATAATTCTTTTTTTACAAGTTCAAAGTTTACTCAACTATTGATATATACAACGTTCTAAACCTTTTTCATAATGAATATTCTTTTCTAGATTTAATAATTTTAAAAAATTAAATCTCGTCATAAAAAAAATTTATATGAGCGGTGCAAAGTTCTAATAATTTAAACGTTCTTTCTAAAAGATTTAGATGTACTCCTAATATTTTTCATTATGAAAAGTATGTAAAATTATGAAAAAACTGTTAAAACAGACTTTGATCCAATATTATCTTAGTTTTAAGACCATATCTGAGAATCAACTTTTGTGATTGGTAAATATTCAGAAAACTGAGACCTATGTCAATTAATGTCGTTTCTGACAGTCTCCCTATAATCTTACATTGGAAAATGTCTTGCATTTGAATATCATTAAAAAAACGTTGAAGTTATAATAACTTTACACCGCTCAGGTCAAGTGTGACTAAAATCGAAATTTTGAAAAAATTGAAGCAAAAGATAAGTATTCATTATTGAACTTGCATGTAACAATGAATATTTGAAAAATAAACCAATTTAGACCAGTTTGTAGAATTTTTACACTGTTAAAAAAGAATTATTTACCAAAAATGTCACTTCACGCTAGGTATTTCAAATTTGCCTTATCCAAATGTGATTCCTTATCGATCTACAGAGTGCTAAAATTGAAGATTTTTTTATTTATGTTCATATTTTGAGATAGATTCAGTCAATTCTGCCAAAAATTGCAGTTTGGCTTTTTTTGATGCAAGAGTCAAGAATTTGCAACAAAATGCGAATTTTCTCAGTTTGGAATTCCTTGGTTATGACACTCAAAAAAGATCAAGACTTGGCTTAAATTCGATAAAATCATAACGAAACTGAATATTTTTCAAATTAATTTTCTTGATTTCAGTGATTTCTAATTTCTAAGCCTACCAACTATGATCGAAAATCATTAAAAAAAAAATAAATTTTTAGATTGAATGTGATTTATCTCTAAAACGGTTAAGTCTTAGATAGATAGGTCTTAGATAAGTATAGCTTTGTCACTCAAAAATAAATTTACTACCACTCTACTACTATTAGTATTTTTCAACATATTGTAATAAAATTAGAATAAAAAAATCAGCTTTAACGCTCTGTATAATAGAAAAAAAAAACAACTTTCGGACAAAGTATGTTGTGTTTAATCATATTCTTTTAAGCTGTCACTTGTTAAGCAATGTATGTACATACCATTATTAATAACTCATCTCGGTTATTGGAAGAGATAGAACATCGGTTAAATGAGAAAAATTTTGTAAAATTTAATGCTCAAGACAAATCTCATTTTAAATTCAATCAAATTTTGTTCAGTTTTGAGATTTTTTGAAAAAACTGAAATTTACAGATTTTATTTATCATCAATAATTCGATAACGCCTTATGCTACCACTTTCAAACTTCTACATTGTTAGGACATTTTTCTAAAACAAATATTTTGGTGTCAGCGGGAACCTTCAATTTTCATTTGTTTCTGAATTATTAGGCTTAACTTTTTTTTATCGGAGTGATATTAAATTTTTGATTACTTAGATAGTCCTTGAAAAAAGCTTTTCAAAAATGTATGACATGTGACTTGAATCCTCATTTCTACAAGAGATATTGACAAAAAATAAATTTAACACTAATTAAAATCAGTAGGCTATGGAATTTTAGCGTCATTGTTAAGCAAATGATAAGCAAGACTGTCGACATGAAAAAGTTGCTTTGGTTAGAGATGTAAGACTTTGTGTATTAGTTATTATCATTAAAAGTGATAAATTATTAATAATTTATGCACACAGTTCTAACCCTCCCACCAATGCCACTTATACATAACGACAGAAACTTAGCTTATCATTTGCTTAACAATGACGCTAAAATTCCATAGCCTACTGGTTTTGCATCAGTGTTAAATTTATTGTCTGCTAATATCTCTTGTAGAAATTAAGATTTGAGTGACATGTCATACATTTTTGAGAAGCTTTTTTCAAGGACTATTTGAGTAATTAAAAATCCAATATGGCGTTATACAAAAAAACAAAAGATGGTGTTACTAACTCGGAAACAAATGAGAATCAAGGCTTCTTATTAGCACTAATAAACTTGTCATAAAAAAGTGTCTTAACAATGTAGAAGTTTGGAAAACGTTAGAGGAAGCGTTATCGAGTAACTGAGAAAAATGAAAATTGACAAATTTTAGTTTTTTCAAAATATCTTAAAACTGAGAAGAATAAGAATGAATTTGAATTGAGATTAATTTTAAGCATCAAATTATGCAAAACATTTTATATGTAAGCATTGTTCTATTTCTTCTAATAACTGAGATACCAATGATAAGCATCAAAATATGAACACACTGTATTGGAATGATGCAGTAGATTGATAATTGCAAGTTTTGTCTAGAAAATGTTTTAATATGTAAATTTGTTTTGTTGTTGTTTATTGTCACCAAAAAATAGAATTTTCAATTCACAGATACGTTGTTTAATTTTTTTTACATCAGAAAAAAACTGTTTTCTATTTATTTTGTGCGTTTTAATATAACGTCGGTAAAAATTATTCCTCACTGTTGCCAACCTTTTACCTTCGTGTTTAAACAGATAAACGCGTCAGTAAACATCAAAGCTCGAAAGCCACTCTCGTGCATCGAACTTCAGTAAATATTTATTATTTATTTTCATTGTTTTGTGGTTTGTGACTTGATTTTTCGATATAAAAGAGTTTTGCTACATTTATTGCTTTGATATTACGTTTATTGAATATATTTTTAATCAAATAATCAACTTTAGCTGATTATTGATTTTATTTATAATTAAAATTTATATTTCAATGAAAACATATAACCGTTATATTATAAATAAAATCTAGTATACGAGACTTGCACTTGTATATGTCAATGTTCAAATTGAGTGTAGTCTAAGAATTAATTTTTTACTTTTTTACTTTATTAGTGTTTTTGTATGAGAGCTAGTCCAAATTCCCTTTGATTTTTTCAATCTCAATTCTTTTCCAAGTCCTCTCGAAATCAAAGCAAAAACCTTTTCATTTTTCCCGTGTAAAAATCGTTCACGTTTGCGATAAGAAAGCGGAAAAACGTCACCGTTCAACAGCTCAATACCGGCCAGGAAAAGTCGTATTTGACACGAGACGACTAACATCACCAATAAAAAAAAAGTTGGAACTAAAACGAAAACCGAAAAAAACGAATAAAAAATATCATCGACTGTCAGATCTAACATCGGATGTTGTCCAACCGCAGCGTCTGGAATTGATTTCACATAATTATGTTCCATTCAGTTGGCGTGCATGTCCCGTGGGAAACCGCACATCGCTTGTTTTTCGTCGCCATTAACTCAGTCTGATTGTGGAAAAGAGATGAATAATACAAAATTTACTTGCAAGAAATAGAAATATATTACTCATTTGTGATTTTGTGCAAACTTATTTATGTAATCCGATTGCAGCGCGAATTTTTCTGCAGAATAAAACTCGGCATATAAACGTGCCATCTTTATGTAGTTCAAACACAAAAAATTTATCATCCATTTCATTAAAATTTGAAAATCATTATTCTCAGGAGTCGTGCGAAGAGTGTCGCGACGCCGAGCGTCCGGACGAAATGTCGGAACGGAACAGAGGTAAATTATTCATGGACATGCTGCTACTTGCTGAATTCCGACGCGCTTTACGCGGCGATCCTATTCCAAATAGTTTTTTTTTTCTACTAAAGTAGACCTTGAAAATATAAAGAAAAATAAAACCAGATGCAATTGGAAAATTTTCAATTTTATAAATAACAATGACGATGTTTATAAAATGACCATTTGGAAATGCCTTCAAGCTATCCATTTCTACATTCTTGCATCTGACCTCTAAGTACAAAGCATCTCTCAGACTTTTGATTCCATTTTCTGCCTCGAGAGAAATGTAGATCGGAGACTTTATTTAAAATGCAAATATGAAACATCTGATACTTGGAAGCAGAGAAAAAAAAATCCAACACTTGGTATATTTTTGCAAAATAAATGCAAACTGTAGATAAAATTGTTACAGATGACTCTGTATATAAACACCTTGATGAAAAATGTGCGCTTTCAATCGTTTGAGAAATCTTTTTGAAATAAATTCAAGCAAAGTCTGCGAATGGCTTGGTCGATGGTTAGTAAATCAAGAGAATAAGAAAGTTGCGCTTTTAGAAAAAAAGCTCTCTTAAAAAATAGTTCTTCCTTTATATCTCTTGAACCAACTGGTGGAAAGATAACACCATTTATTCTAGTCGTTGGTGTTTTAATGCCAAAAGAGCAAATTTTCACGTCTTCGTCCTTTCTTTTTTTTCTATTCGTCAGTGAATATTTCCATTCTCGGGTCGACGGTAATCGAACCGAAGATGCAGTTAAATCTAAGTGAGTTGATTTCGTTGCGATATCGGACCGAGCCAGAAAATCCGGTTATCTATCAGGATGATTGCGCCGTCTAAATGGCTATCACCCACCAAAAATTTACGAACGATAGATGATGCTTCTTTTTCTTTACTACATACAAACACTATTTTAACACAAAAAAAATGCGACACCAAATGTATGATTGCAGTAATAATTTAAACCCTCTTTTTCGATTTCAAGCGAATTAATAAAAGAAGAGAGGCGATGTTTTATCGTTCCCGTGATAATCTCCGACATTTCCTCTCGATTTTTCCCTTTCGCAACTTAAACGAATTTAGATATAAGATCTGTCAGATAAATCATCGTTCGGCATATGCTTAACGCATAAATAAAGCCCGAATAAATCGCTTGGAACAGGTGTCTTTCGCGAGAAAATGGTGCGAAAAAATTAATGACATAATGAGCAAAAGAAATGAGATTATTGAATTAAAAAGAAAATTTACTGAGATTTTTAAAAGAAAAATTCGATCTAAACAAATAGAATTCCGATCAAATTCAAATAAACATAATTTACAGTTGGCAGTCCTGCATTCATAAACAATCATTGACCGTATAATCCAATCGCGTGCCAACATTTTTTTTTTTCAAAAACTAAATAAAATTATGCTATCTTTTACACTTCTATCTAAAAGTTTTCTTTTAATCTCTTCTTTCTTTGGTAGAAGTTTCCGGTTCATAGACGTAACGTAAATTCATTGGAAGAAGTTGTTTGGAAGTTGCGATCGACATACACTAATTTGACAATTCGCAAGCTAGATCCATCGTACGTGTTGTCTTGAATGAAAAAGAAGAAGAAGGAATAGAGAAGAGTTGGAAGTTTTGTAAACAATTAAATTTAAAGAAGCTTTTCTTATCGATTGGAAAATGCACTCGAGTGCTTGTCGGAAAGTATTTGTGTCATCGAAGACGGTATGATAGGAAAAGTTCAATTATAGAGAGAGAAAATTCGAGGCAGGTAAGTGCTTTTTTAAGACTACAAGTTGGGTCATAATCAGGAAAATTAAGTAAGAGATGGAATTGGCGCCAAATTTGATTTGAGTGCTTTTTTCTAATTAGGAAAAATAAATACGTCGTTTAGTGCGAAGTTGACACAATTTTGAACTTCGAGTCTCTATCGAAGTAATTCCGACACTTCTGAAAAAAATCCCCCGTTCTACCAATAATAATCCATCACTTCACGGCTAATTTCAACATCACATTTTATTGAAAAGAAATGAAGTTTGATAATTCCATGACAAATGAACGAAAACTCTCAAAATATTCGATCGAAAATTTCTGACAATAGCTATTATTTTCTGGTACTAGAAACGATTAGAATTTCGAAGCGTCCTGTTAGGAATTTAATTGCGTATATATCACCGGAATTGTGTAGAGGAAGAGAGTGAGAGAGAAAAGGGAGTGTTTTGAGTGAGCATTTGTTGTGTGTCAACAGTTTTGTTGGATGATATGTGTGTGCAATCCTCTCTGGACCCACAGAAAACCGTTTGTTTGATCGGTTTCAGCTCTTCTCGCCGGATTTACATCGATTCCGGTATACGCCCTTCATTTATCATCGATATTCCGAGAGCGTAATTATTTTCGTGGAGATGACGGGACGGTTTATTAGCGGCTACGCCTCTGATAAAACCGGAGAAGGAGGACTATTCAACCGAAATTTTCGCCCAGGATGGGAATTGCGGTTTTTCAACAACATTCCCAAAGTTGATCACCTTCTTTCAAAAGATTTTTTCTAGTTTAACATTGGAAGTAACAAAAAATTGATGATGTCAGTTGGCGATAATATTTTTGATTTACCTGTAAAAAGTCGGTAAATAAATGAGATTATGTTTGGGAGTTTTCCCGGAAGCGGGGACGGCTTGTTTCCGGCCATTTTCCTTTAACCCTCCGGGGAGCAATCGAGTGTCGTCACAGAAGAGTCATTCAGTATTCTGCGACAATAAAAGTTGATAGAGATTTTCATCTCTGCACAAATTTCCAGACAAAATCTACAGTTATGACAAATTTAATTCTGCTATCTCGACTTTCTCCTCTTTCCTCTCTCAACCAAAGAAGTTGAGGGAAAAGCATAGAAATGTTATTCTTCAAGAATATTAATAAAGACTTAATTAGGTAGATGTAGAGTTAAAAAGACGGAAAATTCTAAGCCTCAGTCAACATAAAAAAAACATAAAATAATTTGAAAACTAATTAATTCCCAAAAGGGTATGTTAAGTTTTTCTTCAAAGTTCTGAGGGTAAATCGGTGGATGTAGCAGCTGTTCTAAGTCTATATTAAACTATCAATAACTTAAACTTTAACATCGACAAAGTTCTACAGTTAATCTGTTCAATACTTAATCCAAATAAGTTATTTCGAATTTTTGTTAATTTATATTCACCTCTCTTCTTGCAACACGTCTCCTCATTGAAACTTTAGAAATTAAATGGAAATGTGCGGCAAAATGTCGCACTACGTGCTTGTACTAAGTCATTAAAACATTTTTCGAGTTACCTACGAGACTAAGATCGTTTTACTTACTCACTTCTCTAATAAGAAACAAACTTAAACTTAATAACATTTTTTTTTCCATTTTTTTTTCAAGTTAATAGTGCTTGCTGTCACGTACTGTGTTTAAATTTTGGATTCTTTTGACATTTCTCTCACGTTTGGAGTTGTTGGTTAACAAATTTAAACTTGAGACATTTGTAAATGTCTTATTACAAAATATGTGTAATTTCCAGTAAGTTCTTTATATTTTATTCTTGAAAAAAAATGTTAATAGTTGACATCGTCATTTCTGACCGCGCGTTTTTCACCCACTCCTAGAGCAAATGGACGCAGGCCTTAAGGGTCCTAAAAAAGCAATTGCGCATCGCTTCTTGGCTCTTTTCCAACGTCTCGTTGTGCCATTAAAATGAGATAACAACTTTATAATGGACTCATAACGGTTTCACAAACCCGGCAACGGAAGCAAATAATATACTAAAAAAAAGAGAGAAAGAAAGAAAAACCTAAAAATTATAAAATATGACATTTACATTAACACATCATTAACCGCAACAATAAAAATGAGTTGTAAACAAACGGAAAAACGGTCAACCATGATGATGAATTTTCACGAAACATTTAATTTTCATACTAATTTAAAATGTGAGTTGTTTGTATAGGAAATGCATCGATTTGAAATTGTGAATTGTGGATGAGAAAAAAGAAGAGAGATAAAAAAGAGGACGCGCAGAACCGGAAAAGCTCACTTACGACAGCAAAAGAGACAAAAGCTTGGGTACAATAGAGCTCTTTAAGGGTGAACTGAATGCAATCAATTACAGCCAATACGGAGAGAAGAGACGAAAAAGTGCACATTTTGCGGTGGTTTTAACTAAACAAAAGATGGAGAAAAAATGACGAAAAGAAGCATATTGAAGCAAGGCTAATGGTTGGAAATTAATGTTAGTGGCTTTGGAAAAACGACGACTGCTTGAAATTGACTTCATTTGTTTGAAATTTACCAAAACAAATTAAAAGTTGCATAAAATCAATGTTTCTATACATTTAAGTTATCTAAAAATAATATAATAAAAACAAAAATTGTATTCTGTTTCTTGAATAATTCAAACTCACTTTGCTCTTTGAATAACTGTAAACAAGAAAACAAAATTTGTGAACATTAACACCCTGAACACAGGTGTCCCACGACGATGGGCGTCCATAACTCGAAAAATATTGATAGAATATATTTTCAAGATGCTCTTTCTCTCTAAAATATTTTCAGAGATGTGGCACAACCGGTTATTCCAGAAGTAGACCTCAACTTCTTTATTTTAAATGGAACATCCTATATTATTTACATTTTTAGATTCTACGAAGATTTTTATGCCACTTTTATACCAAAAGTTCTTTTTCTAAAGTCAAACATTTTAAAGATATTTGCAATTTTATTTGAAAAATGGCAGATGCGCAATTAAAGATGATCAATAATCATGGCTAAACGACTATCAATTTCATAATGGGATTTTATATAATTTTATAAGTCCTGAGATAGTAAATTCAGCTAAAAAATTAAACCGATCTTCTACAGGATGTTCAAAAAGTACATTTGAAAACTGACTTGAAAATGTTGTCAAAACTCAAAATTTTCAAATAGAAACCCCTATTTATGTTTTTATATTTACCTTCAACCTCAAAAATAAAGCCATTTTTGTATCAGGTTTTGTATATCGAAACCTTATAGATTTTTAATTATTTTGAAAAATCTGTTTTCTACCTTAAAATGTTATGCCAATTTTATTTAGAATGGTTTCTTTGCCATGTTAGCTTCAAAGAGTTGTCAAAAATTCTTGAGCACGTTGTATTATTTTATTAAGATTATCTAAGTTTACTTTTTATTTTTCGAGAGTTTTACTACGCAAAAAAATGATTTCTTTAACTAAATAAAAAACCATGAAGGTATAGGAAACCTTATACAAAGTTGCCTTCATTTTTGAAGGAGATTACGAAAATAATAAAATAATTAGAGGTTTCCATATGAAAATTTCGGGTTTTGATGATTTTCATGTCAATTTCCAAATATATTTTTTGAACATCCTATAGAAGATTGGTTTAGTTTTTTAGTGAGGTTTACTGTCTAAAAAGTTGCATTATAATATGCCAAAAGATTCTTTTAAAATAAATATCCGTTTAGCGGTATTTACTGTCTACCTCTAAGTTTGCATCAGTCATTTTTCAATTAAACTTGCAGATTTCTTCAAAATAATTAAATTTAGAAAAAATCTGTTGGTATAAATGTGACCTAAAATACGTCGCAGAATTCAAAAATGTAGAAAAATGTAAGGTGATCCATTTAGAATAAGAAAATTACAGTCTACTTCCGGTATAAGCATGTCAAAAAAAGTTTCCAGTAATGTTATCAGTGTATTTTTTTGAGTCACGGATAGGCGCCCATCGTCGTGGAACATCCTGTATACTGATTTGTTGTTTTAAACAAAAAAAAATATTTCACGTTTAATTAAAAAAAAGTTTAATTATCGTTACAATATAGTTTATTTGAAAAATTTAAAATTATTTGCCCGGCGCATCCACCAATTTTTCAACACACATTTAAAAAAAGAATAGATGACTGTCTTCAAGAAAAGATTAAATTTCGTCTAGAACAAAGCAGCAATCTTTGTTCTTTTTATTTTCTCATTCAATTTAGTATTATCAACCCACCTCTGGCACTCTATCTATGTCATGAGCATCGAACAATGTGAGCAACATGACGTGAAATGATAACGACTTCTCCAGATGAGTAAATAGCCACTACATTAACTTTACAGCACCATTATTAAATTTCTACTGAAATGTGTAAATCCATAATAGCTAGAGATTTACAATAATATGAACACATTTAGCGTTAAAGTGGACAAAGAGAGTACTTTACTCCATGAGTTGGAATAATAACTATTATACAGACAATTATACCTACAAATTACCTAATTGTTTGTATGTAAAAGAGTGCTAATTCTTTTATTACCAACTGTAAAAATTTTATTAATGTCGGAATAATTGCTAGCCAGTTTTAGTTGCCGAGCATTATGGAAATGAGATAATTGCTGAAAATTATAACGATAATAAAAGCTTTGATAAAAAATAAATCAAGTTAGTAGAATATAAAATATCAAAAGAATTCAAATTTGAATTAAGTTGGTCATAACTTTTGACATTATCGCTATATAAAAACAAATGACATCACATTTTAATTAATTTCTAGTAGAATAATAATAAAACTAAGAAAACTCTGACAGCTAGGAGGGAAATTGTTTTCAGAAAATTAAATTAATCATGTTAGTGCACAACAAACAATAGAAAGTTGTACTGACATTACAAATTATTTTAATGCGATGTTTACATACGACAAAGGCTACTGCGATTCATGGGTTGAACTAACATTAGTCCAACCGTAGCCGACTTGATATTTCATGCAAGAGAATAAATTAGATTTGAACAAAAATATTTTAGGGTGTGAAAGCAATAATTTTTATTATAAAAAAATTGTACAATAAACTCTTTTTTACCGTTGTCAATAAAACTGTAATTTCTCTCACAAGTTTAATAATTTCCCAACTCGTTACTAATTTACATAAATTATTAGCTTGGTTTTAATTAACCTTTACATCGTTGCAACTACTCTACTAAAAATAAAACATTTAAAAATCGCAACATCCTATATATCATTACTGCTTCATTATTAATTCATTATCTCGTCAGTTACTTTCCAATTTTAGTTGGAATTAACGTCGATGTTTGAAATTTATTATCCTCTAGAAAAGCACTGCTCTATCTCTTTTCTCCTTTCTAAATAAATAAGGAAGTTGCGAAAATCGTCATCATATACGAACCAATTAAACTCGTTTATGAATTGTAAATTAAATCCGTTGAAAGCACAAATTTCGAATATTATATACTTTTAATCAGGATCGTATTATAGGGATACCAAGTAAATATTTAAGCAGTGTGTAAGTGCTGTTTATTTATTAAAACGTCAAGATTTTCCAAATAGAAATTCCATAGCAACGAGAGCAAGTTTGATTCTTTCGATTTAAATAGTGTAAAAATTAATTTATAAGGCTACCCTGTATGCGGCAATATTAATTTCACTTAAGACCGAGTAAAGTTCTGTCAAGGGACCGAAACAAATCTATTAAACTCTTAGACCGTGACATTAATTTCGTCACCTCCTGCGGTAGAAGCATTCATTAAATAGAATCCTTGTAAAGGACTAGACTTTATGATTTTAACCAAAATTCCCGCAAAAGAAGGTAATTTCAACTAAAATTTATCTAATGGGAGACATAAACATTTATCAACAATAAACTGTCTAAAAATAAATTTTCAAAAGGGTTGAATCACATATTCGGCTGCGATTAATTAGCGAAAGGGAATAATGAGAATATCGCGAATAAAATCATTACATGTCGTTTTTGCTATGCAAATGAAGACTTAAACGACTGTTGGACTAAATCGAGTCAGGGGTTTCCCCGTAATGGAAAACGTTATATAAACCGGTTATTTAGATAGGACGAAATGGTTGCAAAGATTTTACACGGATTTTAATTCGTATTATAAAAATGATAGGATGAGAAAGTTGGTATCACCTGCTTTTTAAACAGGGAAAATATTAAAGAGAGAGTTTTCCTCGATTTAATCTTAATCCTCATTACAGTAAACTTTTTCAATATAAATTCCCGGTTGAGACAAGATCCGATTGGATATCGACGAAGGTTTTTCAACTGCAGATACTTTGGAATTCCAATCGGAGGCGGATGAAATTTTTCAAAAGATACCATCGAAAAAGTATTTTTCAAATTTAAATATTTATAAATGAAACAAGCTTGCTGAATTTGTCATTTCCTAGAAATCAGTTAGAGTTTAACGTTGGAAACTTCTTTCTTTTTTTCCATTTTTTTTTTTTCGTCTTCGCCTCATTTTACGAGCCCTTCCCGCCCGTAAAAATAAAAACTCTCTCTGCGGTAATGGCGTCTCGGTGCGATGTTGTATGTGTAAGTTATATTAAACATTGCCCTAAGTTGATCGTAGAAGTTAAGCGGCTTATATATAGGAAGTTTGCTGACAAGCAATTTATGTAAATTTCACGAGAAAACCCCGTTCAAATTTAATTACGACATTACACTACTACTTGATATCTATTAAGAGGTCGACTGATACTACTCGAAGGAGGAGCTCGATTAAATTTGTGAAAGAGAAACAAATCAAAGCTGTAATTGGCTAACGATTCCCGCAACTTCACAAACATTATATATGCAGCTATTTTGACTAGAAAGATTAATATTAATGTTGGAGAAAATTTAATTTGGATTGATAGTTTGGTTATACAAAAGAAGGTAATTGCTTCGGCGCGATCTTTTGTTCAGTTAGCAGCCTTGTCGCTGGAAAAAGTAAATAGTTGTAGGATATAAATAAGAAAAATAATATTCAAAAAATCTTCCACACAAACGCGTTTGCTGCTATTGTTTTTGACTTTTTTTATTTGGTTGTAGAGCTGCATCTTGGCAAATAAGCAATTTGGTAAAGACAATGCAGACATGAGTAGCGGCTAAATTATTTCGCGCTCGGTGAACATTCCATTTTCATGCAAAAGCAGAACATTCTTAGTCTAAAGTGGCTTATGGTTTTGTTTTGATTGTGTGTATATTTAAGCTTTTATGAATACAGAGAGGAAGATGTAAAGATTAAAAGCGAATTGTGGGTAAATGGTGCGATTTTCGCACTCATACAGAAATTTCCAAACGTATGTAACAGTTCTTTATCGTGTCTAAAGTTGGTCTTTTGGGCACTGGCATTGATTTCGTTGAGTGTTAAGAGACTCTCTTGGCTTTCGCCACATTTCATTTAATCAGAAAGAACGAGCATCGAGGGTGTTGAAGAACTCCGTTTATTACCTCTAACGAAAAAAGTCAAGAATAGAAAAAAAGAAATGTAAAATGTTCTGGTTTTACTCTAAAATTCTCATAAATAACTTTAATTTCCGTTTAATTCGCAAAGTTTGTCTGATTTCATAATAAACTAGTATGTTTTGAAGTCGAGTTATTTGAATAAAATCAGAGGGAGATTGAGGGTCCTTTCTTAAATGAAAATCGGATCGATTCTTGTCGTCCTAACGTCGGCTCTTGCTGGCTTATCTGTTATCGAAGTGAATATCCCTGTCCTTATGAATAAAAATGAGCGTATCATAAATAGAGATATTCCTCGTTTGGCGACGAAAAATATGAAGTGTGCGGTTGTGCGCTGAATAAATTACGGCTTCGAAAATTTACTGATTTATGAAGGAAAAACTACTAACTTGGAAGTGGATAGCGATTATAGCACTAGCGGTGGCGGTGACATCAAATCCTGTAAAATAATGCGCAAAAGAAGTTTTTTTGAAAAGTGTAAGCCCGGACTACAACCAAATTGCACTTTTTACTGCTTAATCCGTCAAAAAACACAGATATTTTCAACCTTATAGTGATAAGAAGATAAGAATCTTATTAAAAAAAAAAACTACTAAAACAAAAATAACTTTCAAAATTTGTTTGAGTAGAGTTAGGTCAAGTCAAAAAAACAATTAAATTCCACTTTTTAAAGTTTTGCTTTAAACAGTTAAACAGTTGTTGGATTTTTCATATCTACTATAAGTCTTATAATTAAGACACGGCAAAAGCAGCATTAAGCATATTTAACGTGACCGTGTAAACAGTGCATAAATAAGAAATAATTTATAGTTTTCCACAATTTAATTTCTGCATTTTCTCCTGTTCTCTCTTGCATTGGGTTAAACCGAACATAATAAATTATCCCCCAGACTTAGGAAATACGCAAGCCGGATTAAACCAGGCGCCGATGAGTATTACAACCAACACTAAAATCCCTAATATTGACATTTACGAAACGTTCTGTCTGTCATTACTAAACTGTGACTGACTCATTCCCACTAATACCAACTTTAAAGTCAACAAACTGTCCCCAAACCCAAGTAATTCCTTTAAACTTTCCTTCTTGAAATTGAAAAATAAAACAAACATTGACCAATTTCTATCGGAAATTAATTATTTTGATGAAGTTTCAAACTTCATTCTAAATGCAAAAATAATTAGTTGTGTTCAAAGTAGATGATTGTAACACGAGTTTCAATTAATTGTAGAACGAATAAGAGAGAAATAAATAGTGAAAAAAAAATCGGCGAAAATGTGAGTCAATAATGAAGTGAAGCTTTGATCAGTTGAATCTTATAATTACATTGTTCACAGACTGACGTTGCAAAATTACGTAACAAACGAGCATTATTACATGTAGCCTACTGTATAATTTGCATTTCATGAAAAGTGTCAAATCAAAGAGAGAAAACAGCAGTGTTTTATAAAAAAGATAATATATTGAAAATCTAGTTAGCATTGATATAAATTCAATTAAATATCTGATACAGCAGTTATTAATTAAAAACATATCTGTTATGTATAAAAGTAGGCGTTGGCAAAATGAGACATAAGTCATTGTCATTGATAACATAACAAACGTCAATTATGACTAAATAAACCACAAAACTGACATAAAAATTCAAATGAAAATTAATCATTTGTCGAAGAGTAGTTAATTGAAACTAAAGATTTTTCAAATAAATACGTAACAAAAATTAAAAGCTATTAAATGTCTAGCATTGCTGTATCAAAGCAATCCTGTTTACATACAACATTTTGTCCTCTATTTAGCTTCTCTGCTGTAGCTAATAAATCAAGTATTGACATTTTGCACTATCAAAAGCTGGCTACAAAACGTTAGAGAAACTTGATTGAAAGCCCTGTTAATTACAATCTTTTTTTTCTCCAACTTGTTCTCTTTTTGAAACTTTATATGATCTAACATAAGACGCATTTCCAAGACTAAAAACGAGAAAAAAAAAAGTCATATTGCGTTTTCCTTTACCAAAGCAGCACTACATGAATTTTTAAAATGTGTTGAACGAGAAACCTTACTGTAATATGAACAATTTTGATCGTAAGTTCAGTGGGAATTGAACCGAAAAAAAAAGTTCACATTCGAGTTCCGGCCAAGCGCTTCTTAAATTCTGTAAGAAAAAAAATAAAACAAATAAAAAACTTTTTGTGTTCTTTTAAAAGTGTAGATCGAAACTTGAACGGTTTTTGATTGTGTTTCAAAAATTACATTTTTAAAAATTTACGAGAAACATTCTTTCGTAATTATCTTCTTCGCATTTTGAATACAAAGTGTACTTAACTGCTTTTGCTGAAACAATAAATAAACACGAAACCGGAAAACGTTGTTCTTCCTGAACAAAAGATATTTAAGGAGATGGAGTATAGTTGAAGGAAGTGCATTCTGGTGCGAGTGTTAAGTGGTACTTGATCTTCTGGAATGCATAATAATATAGTATACTGCCAGAACCGGACATACAACGATGCGACAGCGAAGACGATGACGACCTTAACTTTCAAAAGTCGGTTTAGAGGAAGAACAAACCGCCGGAAAACGGAAATGGAGCACTTGAGATAGATAAAATCCGGATAGAGGATAAAGAGGTAGATTTCGAAAGATAGGGAAAAGACCGATATGTTGATTGACGGAGAGCTCACTAAGCATGCAAGAAAAAAGAAACGGAGAGGATAAGAGTGCCTTGTATATAAAGTTGTTCTGAAAATCTTAAAGCAGAAAATGCGTCAAAACTGTTAAAATGTTTGAGATTGTTTATCTTCTAAAAGTTTTCTTCGTTATGGCGAGCCATCATCGCCGTCCTCCCGCCACACATACTCAAGTCAGTTCTTCTGTCACTTGATCGTTTTATTTGCGAATTTATTTTGCACGAATCCTCTTGGGAAATTTATAATGCATGCAACGGTTTTGTCATCTTATATACAGGCGCTTCGTCGAGCAAATTCCGACTTTGTAGATATCAGCGCTATTATTTATATACGCGGGGAAACCCCTAACAATTCCTCACAGGAAATTCGCTTTACAACTAGAGACAGTAGTAGACTATGACTTGTTGTATGTTCTTAGCTTACTCGATTAATTACCCATCATGAACATTTCCAGAAATTCTGATGTCATTTCCATTTCTAACATCAAACCTAATTAGTTCTTTTCCGTTTTTGGAATTCAATTTAACTTTACAATCAGACAAAAACGATCGGATTACAGAGACATTCAATAATTAATAAGTTGTGTGGATTTTGACTGGAACTGATCCGAAGGGAATTACTGAAGAAAATCGGAACGATTAATTTTTTTTCGTTCTCTTTGCGGTAGAAAGAACTAAAGTTTATTGTGATGGGATTTTGAAAGCGATGAAATTTTCATTTGGAGGGTAAGATAACACAATGCAGATGGCCAACTTATTAAAAAAAAAATGTTATTATTATTTCTGCACGTTTATCTTTTATTTTAGGTATTGTTGTCAGTCTTTGCTGTTATTTGGCAATTCAGGTGCTTATCACGACCCATTAAATCGGCAAAAGACTCTTCGTAGATCTTTCGGCAAAGAACAACTCGGAAGCTAGTCTTCGTCTTCGTCTTCAATTGGAACGTTGGAATTAAGATTCAAATGGTTTGGGAAAGTTTACAAGCGCTGTTTGTTAAAGTCGGGATAAAGTTGTCTCCGGAGTCGAGTCCGGATTTTGTCTCGTTTAAAACGATCTATTGCTAAGGAAAAGCAGACGACGAAGGAATGTCACTCAAGGCCAATTTTGAACCAATTAAATAGTTAAAGAGACCAGAAAATCAGCTCGTCTAGTTAACTGTCGGTCAAATTTCAACAACTTGCCTGAATACTGCTGTCTCATTACTCCTATCATATTGAACCGAAATTACTAGTGATATACACATTATATCCTATAATTAATGCTAATGTATGAGAAATGGCTTTGGATTTACTACACAGCCATCTACATCGTAACCAATTAACAAGACAGGAGATACCATCAACTGAAATATGCTTCGAAGATATTTTATTTGCTTCATTTCGTTTATCTTATCCAAACCTAATTCAACGATTAATAAATAAAGAAGAAGAGATGAACAAAAAAAAACACAACGAAACACAAGCAAGCAGATTAACATTTTTATCAGTCTTCTGCACTGCCGACGATGGAAATTGATGTTTGCTACTTCCATTAAGATGTTCCTCTTGAAAGTTAATAGAATTTATAGCAAGCGCTTTTTATTTCGAAACTCTTGCCATCTCGATACTAATTAATTTCGGAGGAGCAAACAAGTGCTTCGGGAATTAAGTGCGACGAGAGGGTTTTTTAACGAACAATGGAACAAAAAGATTTTCAATGGTTTACTCAAAGAAATTGGTTGCTATAGTAATAAACAAAATATTGATAGATAAGGCGAAAATGATAGGATTAAGCAAAAGAAAATGAATTAATAAAGAGTGGGCTATGAATGCTTGACATTTTTTATGTCAAGTTTGACGTTTTACCTCTTAATATTATGTTTCATCATACTGTCTTGCTTTTTTTTGTTTTAGAATAGAAAGCTTGTGTTATGCTTTGCCCATCTCTTCACCATCCACCTACACAATGAAAATTTAACACCTGCGCTGTCAGAATCGATGTTTACCGGGACGAGACGTCGCATTCGTTTCATTGTTGGAAAATCGTGCCGAAAAATAACAGAAGACGATTATGAAAGGATAATAAGGCATAGAACGTTGGAAAAATAACAGATAAACAAAACCTCAACAAGTGTTCGGAAAAGCGAACAGACATAAGCCTACACGTATAGCCAATAATTGGTCTTAATGGACTGGATGTAAGAGCGAAGATCTGCGAACATGTTTATGAATTAAATATGAGCAAGTGTGCGTTAAGGAACGAAGAGAGGATTTTATTTCTTGCTTGTTTTATTCAAATAGAAGTGGAAGTAGAGGAGTTGAAAAAGGACAAATATAAGAGAAACAAGAGAAGTATTTAACCATTGATGATGATGATGATGGAAAAGCAAAATTTAAATTTATATTATTTGTATTTTTTTTTTAAGTAAAAGAAGCGTTGTCCAACTCTATTCTTTTCTTTAAATTTATACTCTTTAGTGCCAAAGGAATTCGGTGGTGGCACGACACGGTTCTGCACTCGAACGACGCCATTACTCTTGATGACGATGGGTTATGAGCAGCGGCAATGTGCAGAATATCTAACTCAACACTTACAGAAAACAAAACATAAATAAAATATACAAAAAAAATTGATGGATAAACAACAAGATTTCAAAGAAGATAGAAGCGCCCACAAAATGAAAATTTGCGTCCTAGAATACATAGAAAACAAAAATTTGGCAAACAAAAAATTTTTTGTTTAATATTTGACGTTTTGTAGTCATTTTTAACATTTTTTGTGTCCATTTTGATTTTTTTATATCAGTTTTTACTCCACTACCAATTAAAAAAATAATTCAACTATAAATCAGTTTGAAACAATCTCCACAACTTTTATTGACATTTCTTATGTGACTTTTGACATTTACCACGTCATCCTTGCCATTGCTATATTCTAATTTTCCGAACGAATAACCAAGATATGAATTTTTCCGTTAATACTTCTTCAGCTCCCAAATATTCGCCAATTCCAGTGTAATATGCGCTGTCGTCTCGCGAAATTCGCCCATTAACTGCCTGACAAAAACTTGGAGCAAATGGAGGTTGAGTTTTTTGTTGGTGTAGCCGATGTTGTCGACGCGAGGATGTAAGGCCACGTTGTGATATTAACCCCTGGCCGGATGATGCATGTCTGCAAGTGGCAGAGCTGCTGGAGTCGAGCCATAACTCATGTCAGAAGCTCTATCAGCTCCAGCATGGACGTGACGGGGAATCCCCGAACATCCCTCTCCGACTTATTGACGGACACCTTATTGCGTGACTCGACCAACAAAAACTGAGATGGGATTTTTAATTGTTTCCAACAAAATCAACGATTTTTCGTTTACTCGGTCTTTTCTTTAAGTTGATTACTTGACACAAACACTAACGAAAATTATTACATACTCAGCAGAAAAGTCATTATGGATTATATACAGGGTAAACGAGAATGAAACTATAATTAACTTATGGATAAGCTGTACTTCCCCGGGAAGTAATTACTGTTAAAGAAAAAAATGGATTGTCATTTATGACGTGATTTAGTGCACATGACGACGTGTTGCGCTTTTGACGTTAATTCTGATGGTGTGGACTAATATTGATGGACTTTGCTGTTTGGAATTCATATATGAGAGAGGAATTTTTGCTTTGTCAGCGGATCATCATCTATTGGGAAAAATTAGAATGGAAAGGCTGCTGTGAAAGCGGATATATTTTTTTTAGCTACTGGAGTTGTTAAAAACATGAAATGTAAGTAGGCTGCGAACGATTGACGTTTGGAATACAATACACCCACAGTTCACTTTGATATTTGTTACATATTATGAGTCTTAAAGCTGCTAAAAGTCTCACTTTGTACTGGAGTAATCTGAAATACAGTTTTCTTTTTATAATTGTTGTGAAGTTCTTTCTTGTACCTCTATAAAAGAACCTCAATTCCGTCTAACGACGTCTCCACTTTGTATGGAAGTGAACACTATAAACCTTCTTTTTTCTCCCACGAACCCCATTAAAGAATCTAATTTGGTAAGCGCGGGAAATTCGACTTTTCTCGTAAGTAAATCCCAGTTGAGCCGCTTCCAAGAGCTGGGATTTAATATCCACGTCCAGGACCCTTACCTTAACTGAAACTTTCGTTAATAATAACGCTGACAGCACAACAACTTTACACAATAATGCCCTTGATAATGCTGACTAGTCCCTGAGATGCTGACTTCTTGTCAAACTCTACTCACTTAATAGTTATTATTCCCGCGACTGCTTTTCTTGTTTACCATTTGAATTTATTAATTTGTATACGTTATATCATAATTTTCAATGATGGAGAAAATGTCCAATCCTTTGACCTTTTAAATCTAATATACTTTCTTGAACTTTTTATTTTACCTTCGAATTGAGCCAAGATCGATATGTTTTTACGAAGGTTTGATATTACGTTACGCTCTTATCTTGCGTTTACAGATGGAAAGACACATTGAGGTATATAAACGAATTACAGGATAAGGCCAAACTAGGTCATAGATATATATGCATCTACAAAGCGATATTTACAATGCAAACATTTATTAAATGTTATTTTGTTATTTATTACTTTTTTACTTTATTCTTAGAATAAAATCAGTTAAGTGGAAAAATTCAAGCTAGAAGTTAGCTATCTTACGCAATTTTATTATGATCGAGCGATTCGACTTTTACCTTTTTTAATATTATATTTTTGAAGTTTAATATAGCGTTCGACAGAAGATAGAGTGTTGTTTGGTCTTCCGGTGCAAGAAAACACCTTTAACCTTTGATCTCTTTCTCCAGTTTTGTTTATTTTTAATACAAAGTGTCTCTTTTAGTTTGGCCATTAAGAACATGTGATGAATTTATATCATACTTAAATATTTTCCTCTAAATTATTTTTACCTAAGAACTTTCTCAGATTTTATAATTTCTCTTATACTATAAAAATAAATCAGCAAAAATTTGATGGTTAAATCATTATCCAAGTTTAGATTGGAATCAAAAATTCAATTTAATGTTTAACAAAGCAAAAAACTGAAATTTTAAGTGTATTCCTAAATTTCAAAAAACCTGAGGATTTCAGGTGAAAATCTGTGTTTGAGAAATGGTGGGTGCGCCGGACAATAGTGTTGTGGTTTTCACAATATCAAAATGTTTATTGTAATTTTTGATAAGCGATGACCATGGAATCCAAAACTGATAAATGTCATCATAAGTAAATTCTGAATTATGCGAAATTGCCAAGAAAATTGCAAAGTTCGAAATGAAATATATACTGTTTTGTAATGGATCCCAAAAATCCTTTCAACCAAGATTTTTCGTATAACTATCTTTATAATTTCATGACACTGACAGTAATGACATTTATCGTTTTATCAAACATTTTAATAAACATACCGTATATTGAATTAGGCTCTCGACCACTTTAATTTCCGATGATTCCCAATGTTACGAATTATAATCCATTAAATGCAACTTCAAACTCGAGGTTAAAAACAGTAGTACCAAAAAAAATCAACAAAATTCAAAATTTTAAGACTAAATTGCAAAAAAAAACATTCTAATATAGCAGTCTCATTAAAAATCAAATTCTTGAATAAAATCCTCAGTAGAAATTGACTTCATAGTGCTCAAAAAAAAACAATTAAAATGATAAATATTTGTAAATTTTTGAATTTTAACAATATTTGCAAAAGGTAAATCTAAAATAAATCGTACTTTACCATAACAAAGACATTCAAAATTACACAATTAATTGTAAACTATTATTAAAGAAAACATTTGTAATAAAACTAGATTTTCTCTAACTTATTTGAAAAGCGATTATAGACTTTTAATCTCTTCACGAGCCCGACTTAAACTGAATCATCAATATAATTATTCGTCAAAAATATAAATTCAACAAAAATGTTTCGTAACAGTCTTGTCGACGAAGATGTGCAAATTCCCGCCTTTAGCAACGTTGCCACTGTAGAAATCAAATTTAGACAAATACATTTCAATATTAAATATAAAAAAAATAAATAATTCAAATCATTAGATAATTCTAATAGGCTCTGTATATGCAAAATAGATATTGCATCAGGTATGTATAGTTGCGTATTCAGAATATTTTTCATTTGAACTGAATACAATCATTTGAAAATGTTACTTTTATTCTCAATAAAAACGGAAAGGCGAAAGTTGATATAACATTTCCGTAATATCTTCAAGTTTTCACTTATCTCCATCCGCGTAGTTAATGCCGGAAACAGTAAAAGCAAAAGGTAAACACCAGATTGTGAAGTTTTAAAGTGCATATAATCCACAGAGTAGCTTATTTTTGTATCTTTATTTATAACCAACTTTATAAATATGCTAAATACGTTTAACTGGAAATAAACTCCAGTTTAATATTTCTTGGTTTTAACATCTTAAAATTTTTTTGTTGTTTTGCAGTTATAAACTCATTTACGTATTTTTCAGTGAAGGAAATAAAACAAAAAACATCGTCAACATTGTATCTTTATTGTTTTCTAAATCTACAAAAGATTAATAAAATATATTCAGTTTGTGTATTATACAAGTAAAAAAAATCACCCAAAATACTGAATAATAACAATAATGTAAAATCAAAATTGTCAATTCGTTTTTCATTCCCTTACTAATAAGATATCACATCAGACATAAATAAAAGAAAGTCGAAGCTAAGAACATTCGAAAAACACTAAATGTCTTTTGTCAACATGAAACTACTAACAACCTACTAAAGCTACGTCAGTTTTTCCCTCTCGTTTTTGTTATCAACACATCCAATTAGCAAAAACTATAATTTAAACTAATTTCTAACCACAACAATTACAACCGACCTGATGCAACTTTTGATTTTAATGAGCTTGTTAGCGTCGAAACCACATCAAGGAACTTTATTCGAGAAAATAAATAAAATTTAACTTTTTGATGGTCCTTCCTCCGACTGCCCTACTTGATCACTTCCTCCCTCATCACTATCCTCCCTTTGTGCTAATAAAAAATCGATTATTCGATAATCCTTTCCTGTTTCCGTATTGGCAATCCACAACGGCAGCCACTTATTCGCTAACAACCACTGCACAGAGACTTTACTGATACGTCCTGTAGAATCTGTACCGTAAATATTCTCCAACGCATAATGGTTACTGTTGATACTACCACAAGACGAGGATAGGTGGCGCTCGATACGACCAATTCCGTGACCGATTATATCGATACGTCCATACGCGTTACCGATACGACCGTATGTACTACAACTCGGCATATCCGGATTCACGTCATGGATCGGTTGCTGTTCGTCGAGAGATGGCGCTGCTGGGAGTGGCGGCGGTGGCGGTGGTGATGCCGATGACGCCCCTTCTTGACGCACGTCTTCGATTGTTTCGTATATATTCTCGGCTGTTTGATTGCTGGCAATCGGGTCGATGGTTTCGTAAATGTTCGAACGGTGATCGTAGCCGACGGCACCTTCGGCGCTGCTATTCTCGTCACAATTCGCGTACCTACATTCATTATATATATATATTTTTTTTATTAATGTGGTACATACCTAATAGATGGCGCAGTTGTACTACCGACCCTGTTGCCAGCATAAATTGACCTTCAAATCGGCTTATCTATTATCGCTACGCCTGCGTAACTGCGACCGATGCTCATGCAACTAGGCAACAAAGTCCAAGTGTCGGTTTTGGGGTTGTAAACTTCTACTGAAGACAAATTACTGCAACCATCGTCGCCTCCTACGACATATAGCAACCCATTGAGTGCTACCACGCCTGCGTTGCGTCTGCAGAAAGTCATATCGCTGACTGGAGTCCACATCCTTTTCGCTGGATCGTAAGCTTCAACGGATTTCCGCACTTGAGGGCCGTCATGACCGCCCACTGCGTATAATATGCCATCCAGGACACCTACACCAGCGCCGCTACGACGACACCCCATGTCTGGAACAGGAGTCCAACTGTCCATTTCTGGCGAATAGCATTCAACGGAGCTAAGACACTGTCGTGATGCACCATCGTAGCCCCCAACCTATCATAAACTTGAATAAAATCAAGAATAAAAAAGTAAATACGTTTTTACCGCATATAGGAGTCCATAAAGCACTCCGACTCCCACACTGCTTCTTCTAGTGGACATCGGCGCAATAGACCTCCATTTCTGCGTTGTCGGATCAAACATTTCCGCTGTGTTTAACCCTGTCGACCCATCAAATCCACCCACTGCGTAAATACAATTCCCCAAAACCGCAACCCCCAAAGTTGATCTTCTCGCTTCCATATGATCACAAGTACTCCATTGATCTAAAGCCGCATCATAGACATCCACAGTTCGGACTCTTAACGATCCGTTAAAACCACCAACAGCGTAAACTTTACCATGAAGGACTGCCAAACCAGCTCTGCATCGTCTCGTTGGCATTTCAGCCACTTGATACCATTTCTCTTCTTTGAAATCATAACATTCCACACTACGAATCGCTTTAGGCGCTTGACCGCCAACCACTAACAAAACTTTTGGAAGACCGACGGGTTGACGCGGTTTTGTGCGAGGAGTATGGAAAGCTGTTTTATTATCACCTTGTAATAAGTGATATTTTAAAGCTTCAATTATGTAATCTTTGCACTGAAGATCAGCTTTTAATAAAGGCTCTTTTTCTACGCGTTGTACCAGGTACTCTTTTGAGGTTAAAGGCAGACGGACGTGTTCCATAAGGGTTGCTAAATGTTTATGGCGAGATTCTAAGTCGTTTTGAACCCACGCAATCACACATTCAAAAACCTACAATTCAATTTGAAGAAAACAATTAATAAATTATGAAGTTTAGTAACTTTCATTATCTTAAGTTGTCATTATAAAGTAACTATAGTTTTGTCATAGCAACAAACAAAATCGCATCGCATTAAATAAACAATTTTGCAAAATCTAATTAAGGTGTGAACAAAAGTGGTACCAAAAAAAAATCAAGCCTTGAGTTAATCAATTGATCGAAAAAACAACAATTATTGTGAGTTTTTCACTTAATAATAAAAAATCATATACTATATTGAAAAATTTCAGGATAAATCTCGATTTTCAAACAGTCTGCATCCGCCATCTTGGCTAACTCACCTGTTCTTCAGAAGGTACAGTAAGTCTATCGCTACAAATTAATCTCGCAACTTGTTGAGGTGATAATGATAGGAACTCCTCGCATTCAACAACCTCTCTACAAATCAACAATCGAATCTAAACTTAGCTTCATTTCTCAACTTACATAAAGTGCTGTTCAATGTATGATTCAGCATGTGCCAATAATTCAAGACACCCATGTAGATCAGCAAACGCTCGAATTCCCAAACAGTTTGTTGGATGCAATTGTAATTGTAGAAACTCACAACAAGCGTCGCGTACGTCTGTTAACTGTAACAAATTAGCGGCTGGGAGTAATACTTGAACGTTATCTTCAGTAACTTGTACTTCGGAAGTGTAAACATATTCGACTAAAATTTGTAGCGCTTGATGGTCGACTTCTTTTAAAACAATCCGATCTTGTTTACTCTCCTCGAAACTGGTAAACATAGCATAGAAATAAGGCGAACAAGCAGCTAAAACCATTTTATGAGCGGGAATTTCAACAGTATCAGCTATAAGAATCACATCACAGAGTAGTCTTTGTCTGTAATTAAAAATACAGTAAACAAATAATTTAATACAATCGCTCACTTTCGCAGAAGATTCATAGTATCGAAAGCTCTTTGAGTGTGGTGATAGTTGCGATAAGGCGGTTTGTCTTTGCCTCCCGATCGCGGGAGTTGTTTCTGAGAACTTTCATCGAGAGAGTTTTGGCTGTCACAGCGGAGCAGTAAACAGCTAAAATCATATTTTGGTGAATTGCAATTAATACAAAATTTGTTTGTTTACCTTCCTTGTCGCTCCATAACATTATCCTGCTCTGACGTCAGATCCATTGTTTTTATTTATTTTATGCGCAATTATGGAAAAACAGTAATTTAATGCATAATATCGGGATTTAACAATTTTACAAAAATTATTCGCACTTTGAAATCACTAAACTTTGATAAAAAGTCGTAGTTAGACTTTTTTTGTAAAACAGAGCACAGCAGCTGAAGTAGAAACCTGCGCAAGCAAAGATGACATTTGACAATTTATGAAAAATAAAATCCCTAAATTTTGAATGGATATCAAAATACCGAAATTAAATTAAACTAAAACTAAACTGTTTTTAATTCTATCGTTCAAAAATATGATTCAAAGTTAATTTTCTTCCTTGTTTTCTTAAATTTTATGTGTCATTAAAGCTCACGTCAACTATGACAAGATATTTCTTGACATAACCTCGAATTTGAACTATTAATGTTAATGATTTTCAATAATAGACTGCGATGATGTGTTCATATCAATAATAAAACATTTAGTTTATAAACTTTCAATAGGGTTAGATAGAATATGTCTAATTTTACCGAACATTTGATTATTGGCTCAGTGCTATCAACGTTATTTATAATTTTCAACTATTCATTACATAGAATAGAAGAAGGACATGTTGGGGTTTATTTTAGGGTAAATTCTCTTGTTTTAAATGTTGAGTATTGTATTTTGTCTTTTTAGGGTGGTGCGTTACTACCCGTTACAAGCTCACCAGGATATCACATGATGATACCTTTGTTAACAACATATAAATCAGTCCAAGTAATTTAACATTTCTTGTATGTTTTGACCGTTATTATTAATTTTGAAGGTTACACTTCAAACTGACGAAGTTAAAAACGTCCCTTGTGGTACTAGTGGCGGTGTTATGATTTATTTTGATCGAATTGAAGTGGTGAATCATTTAAATGCGAATAGCGTTATGGATATAGTTAGAAATTATACTGCAGATTACGATAAAACTTTAATATTTAATAAGGTCCATCACGAATTGAATCAATTCTGTAGTATTCACACTTTGCATGAAGTATACATTGATCTCTTTGATCAAATTGATGAAAACCTCAAACAAGCTTTACAACGTGACTTATTAGAAATGGCACCAGGACTTACAATCCAAGCTGTGAGAGTAACAAAACCAAAGATACCGGAAGCAATCCGTAAAAACTACGAATTAATGGAAGGAGAAAAAACTAAACTTTTGATTGCAATCCAACATCAAAAAGTTGTTGAAAAAGATGCGGAAACAGAACGGAAGCGAGCTGTGATTGAAGCAGAAAAGGAAGCTCAAGTTGCTAAAATTCAATATGAGCAAAAAATTATGGAAAAGGAGTCTTTACAAAGAATTGCGCAAATTGAGGATGAGATGCATCTCGCAAGGCAAAAGAGTCATGCTGATGCAGAGTTTTATAGTATGAAACAGCAAGCGGAAGTTAATAAATTATTGTATACAGCTGAATATTTAGAACTGAAGAAATATGAATCTTTGGCTCAGAATAGTAAAGTTTATTTTGGAAAGGATATTCCTCAGACTTTTATAACTAGCGGTTGTGCTTTTGACAATATTATTGATAAGAAAAAAATAGAAGCTAGACCGTGAAAAAATGTGATTTTGTGATTGTTAAATAAATTATAAAATAGTTTTTGTATAATTTATTAGAACAAATTACAAAAGAATGCGACAGCGAGAGAAGAAGTTATTAACGGCGTCCTGCGTAATGGTGACCAACGTGATGTTTAACACCCCATTTGAAATTAGCATGTTTATCAGTTTTCACATATGTGTGTACAGGACCAGTGACTCCACCATGGTGGTCTCTTTTCAAACGATATTCACTAGCTTCTGCAACTGTATTCACAATAAATTTAAATTATTATGTGACATACAAAAATTACCATTTTCCGCTGGATAAACCGCTGCTAAAGCCGAAACAACAACAGCAAACAAAACAGCAAAAATATTAATCTGTAAGAAACATTCTCAATTTTCATTTCTTTCAATTATTCGTTTGTACTTACGATTTTGTTGAAATTCATGTTTGAATTGTGACTTACGTTTGAACAAGATTAAGGAACAATTCTTTATATACTTCAAATAATTAAATAAAAAGCTACTTTCATTTATTTCCGAAGTGAAGAAAGTTGGTTAAATGAAAAAAAGCTTTTGTGGTTTTTCGGTAGCGCACAACTCTTGCTTTCGCTCTATAAATAACAAAAACAAAATTAATATTGTTTTATTATCATTACCAATCGAACTGTAACAAAATGACAAGGTATGTAGTTAAAGCTCCGAGAATCTAAAAATAAATAACGTTAAAAATGGAAATTGGGTTATTGTTTTACCGTATAAATAAGAGCTCGATCGAGCGTAAAAACACCACAAATGGAAAATTCGATTTTTTTATGATGACTGTAAAGTAGAAGAATATTAATCTATAAAGAAAAAATTAGTGTTTTTTAAATGTTAAAATTTACGTACAATCTCGTCACTTTCTTTATTTTTGATTTTCTGTAAGATGTCCTTATATTTTTCAAATTCTTTCTGGACTTTACTGCAAGGAAGTATTAATTCAAGAAAAACTGAGCATTGTAAAATATCAAAGATAATCCATGAAATATTGAAGTCATCAAAATTAATAATCATACGAATTCCCTGGAATGAATAAAAAATAATCTGGATGAACGAAGTTGGAATTAATATTATAAAACTCCATTCAAACGCTTTATCTAACTTTTCAACTTGTGAGAATAAAATTTCGGAAATTGTCCCACAAGTTTGTATAACTTCTTTTTCAATGAAGATTTGTCTGTGTGAACGGTAATCTTCAATTATCCACCATTTGCTATAACGGAAAGTTTTCAGCGTCATATTTAAAGCTTTAAAATGATTTTGAAGGACAGTGACATAAATAATCCACTGTATAAGAAGAACATGAATTATAAATGGCGGGATATTGTAAACAGTGTAATCTAGATAATCGATTACTGTCCAAGAAGTTCCTTCAATATTTATTAAACAAAATATTCAATCTATATTTATTTTTACCTTTTAAACAGAAGGGAATTTGTTGAAGAATTACTTTGATAATTAAAAGGAATAGAAGTTTACGTATAAATTTGTAATCAAATTCAATATGAATTCCCAGTGAAGTGAATTTTTTATCCAATAAGCCGACTGATGTGAAAAAACTTTCAATATTAACAAATCGATGTTTCGCCATAATTAAGCAGCAGAATACAGTCAACAATGGGAAGTTATAGCTAGCAAATTCAACCCATGATACGATGAAACATTTATGTTTACTCACAGGATCTAAAATTTGTCTGATTACAATTATAACTGTTAAAAAAATTAAAATTAAGGCTGTTTGAAAAATCTGGAGTTTATTTTTTGGAGCTTGTAAAGCTAAGATTGTTGAAAGGATTCGTATTGGTCTGACTGCAACTTCCATTGTTTTGTTACTAACTTAAAATCGAAAACAATTTATATAATAGCGTGTGTGTTTGTTGTAATGGTCGGCACCTTGCCAATGGATTAAACGAGAACTCTCTCGAAGTTCCAAGTCCAGTGTATATTAAGACACTCGTTCCAAACAAATATCAATAGTTTGAAATGGCTAGTGAATTGTTCACAGTGAAAAAGAACGAAAAAGTGGGTCGATTTGCCGTGGCAAGTCGAGCTCTTAAACCTGGCGATTTAATTTTTTCGGAATTACCATTTGCGTATGGCCCAAAATCAGGTAAGTAGTAATACCATTCTAAAGAAAAAAATGGAATAACTTTTTGCTTGGACAGATTCGCCTCCTCTTTGTTTAGGATGCTTAGCACCAGTTGATTGTACTACTTTATGTTCAAAATGTTCCTGGCCTGTTTGTGGATCAGAATGTGAAAATTTACTCGTACACAAAGAAAACGAATGTGACGTATTTGCAAAAGCTGGAGTAAAATTCCAGCCTATAGAAGATCCAACATCTGTTTGCCTTCAATATGAATGTATAACACCTTTAAGAGTTCTTTTGGCAAAAGAAAAAGATCCTAAACGTTGGAAAGAAGAAATTGAAATGATGGAATCTCACAACGATATAAGAAAGACAAAACCGATTTGGCAATTCAATCAAACGAATATAGTCGAATACATAAGGGAACCGTGCAAATTGGATAAATTTTCCGAAGAATTAATTCATACTGTTTGTGGTATAATTGAAGTGAACGCATTCGAAGCTAGAGCTGCTTCTGGTTACCTAATCCGATGTTTATACCCAAAATTGGCAATTTTATCTCACAATTGTGTCTCTAATATTCATCATTCCGTCGCACCTGAAGACTTCCGAGTTAATGTAAGAGCAGCAGTTGAAATTCCCGAAGGAGGAGAATTATACAGCAGTTACACTTTCTCATTATGGCCCACATTAGTTCGTCGAGAATTTTTAAAAGAAAGTAAATACTTCGAATGTAATTGTCAACGATGCCAAGATAAGACTGAACTAGGAACGCATTTGGGCACTTTAAAATGTAACAAATGCGATAATGGGGTTATTTTAAGCACGGATCCTTTAAGTTTCACATGCGAGTGGAAATGCACTCATTGCGAATTCAAAACAAATGCAACTGCTGTAAGGAAAGTTTACGATGCAGTGCAATCAGAAATAGATGCTGTTGAAATGATTACAGGACCTGAAGGTATTGAACAACGTGAAGCTATTTTTAGAAAGTATAGATCAGTGTTTCATCCAAAAAATGCGTACATGATGATACTTAGGTCAGCGTTAGGACAACTTTATGGACGGGCGGAAGGGTATACGCTTGAGGATTTGCCGGATTTACTATTGGAAAGAAAGGTTGAACTTTGCAATAAACTTTTGGAAGTGTTGGATGTGATTGAGCCAGGATATTCAAGGATTAGAGGAGTTACGTTATATGAATTACATGCGCCGTTGATGATTTTAGCAAGAAATCAGTACAATTCCGATGTGATTGATAAAGAAGAATTCAAGAAGAAGTTTAGACAAGCGATTGATACGTTGGGAAAATCGGTGGAGATTTTGAAAAATGAAGTTCCATCTACAACGGAAGGACAACTGGGTTTGATGGCACAACAAGCGCATGAAAGTCTCACGCAGAATTTCGATATGCTGGTAGAAACTGCCTAACTTCATATTTTTTTATTGTACTTCGACATTAATTTGTGTAAATAAATATTTCCTAATTTACTTAAGTGATTTTTATTTGAGAATTCTTTTATACAGTTATTTTTTTCTTATTATTATCTTTTTTATTCTGTTTAGAATTTTCTTTTTGAAGATTATTTATTATTCCTCTTAACATTTTTAGCTCAGATAAAGCATTTTGTGCTAAACGTCCTTCTGGACTCTTCACTGGTTCATAGAGTAATAGTTTGACGGCATTTTTAAGAGCATCTTCAGCCATAAAAAGCATCTTGAGAAATTCATTTTTATCTATTTCTCTACTTTTATAGATTTTTTGGGCTAGACTTACAACACCTGAATGTAATTCGTAAAGTGATATTGCTTCAATGCGACAAATTCCTGGTTGAATTTTTCGAGAGATTTCCAAAAATTTATTACAAAGTTCAATTTTTCGTCGCAAATTTTTTATAACTGGTAATGTTTGGCTATACAATCTTATCAAGTTTTGTTCGATTTCCAGAAGTAAATAATGGTGCGGATGAAAAGTTGAAGACAATTTTATCAACAGTTTTTCTAAAGTTTCGAGGTTTGGCGATTCTTTGGAAAATTGTTAATTGAAAATTATTGTGGTTTTCGTTATACTCACCTATAGTGTCTATAAGACGTCGGCATTCTGATAATGTCGTTCTCACTAAAGAATCCGAGAATTTGTGTCCACATTGTGAACATGTCCAAATTTTTGGTCTAAGAAGTCCTTTGCGACATTTATGACATTTCAAAGAGCTTATTTCTGTACCAAGTTCAGTAGGATCGTTGCATCTTGAACATCTACATTCAAAATATTTCCCTTCTTTTAGTTGACTTTGTCTTTCATCATTACCCTTAAAATGAAGGAAACGTTTTTGAAGGAATTTTTTATTTCAGTCTTACCTTTAGAAGATTAGTGTAATTAAAAAGAATGGGACTGCCTTCCGATATGTCAACAGCTGCTCTTACATATAAAATAAAATCATCATCAACAGCCAAATGGGCATTGGCAACACAGTCATGGGCCATCATAGCAGCATCAAGATATAATCCTCTCAAATTTTCGGCGAAGCATCCATCCGATCGATTTCTTTGCGGTGGACGTACATCGAAAGTATTTATATCAAGAATTGCGCAAATTTTTTGTACTATTCCGTCTTCTATATCCTTATCATTCACAATACTCATTTTATGTAATATATTTTCAACATTATTACAAATCCTAAAAACAAATATATGACTTCTGACTCAAAGTTTAAACAACATAATACCTTCTCCATATTTGCGTATCCTTCCGGAGCTGTAAATGATCTTCCAGTTTTAAAAAGGTTTCAAATAATTTTATGTTCGATTGACGCCACGCTAAGCATCGTAAAGGCGTGATTATTTCAGGATTCGTTAGTAAATCTTCTCGTTTTATGGGAAGAGTTTTTAATAGAGAACATTCTCCAAAGTCATGGAATTTATCTTTAAGCAAAAATTAAAAATTGAAGATTTGAATATGGGATAATATACCTTTGCATTTTGTATTACATAGTATGGCAATATTACACGCTGAACAGAAAAATATTTTTTTAACTTGAGCACAGCAGTTGAAGCAAATTGTTGATCCACCTAGTTGTGGACAAATAAGGACTGGATTTTCTTTTAATATTAATTGACCTTGTTTAATGTCTTGAGTCACAATTATGTAGCTATAAAAAAATATTGATAAATGTAAGATTAATTTACAGATTTACCGGCCAAAAATTTCATTCTGTGTCACTTTATAAAGACCACCGTTCTTTTGCATCTTACTCGTATAATGGAAGTTTGAAAACTAAAAATAATACGAGGACGCATAATTTTAACTACAAAAGAGCGACTCATGTGACTTAGTTATAAAATACAATTGGTGAATTAAAATGAAACACTAGAAAAATTTAATAATTTTATTCGGCCGTTTTGTTTCTTTTTTATTTATAAACTCTTCGTTTTTACTAAGACTATCTGGATTATCATTACTACTTATTGTTTCTATTTGCACATCTTGAAGTTGTTGCTGTTGAGCTTGATACTTCGGACAATCTTTCTTCAAATGTGTTACATCCCCGCATACTTTACAAGCACCTCCTTTTGGATATAAACCTCTTGCATTATCGGGACATTGTCTAGCAATGTGTCCCTGTTCATGGCATATAAAACACTGTGCAAATTTAAATTCTTGTCCTTTGACAACTTTACATTCGAAATGAGTATGTTCTGTTGATCCACATTTGAAACAAATACCAGTCCCACTTGATTCAGCAATTTGATCATTTAAATTTGGACATTCGGATAAATTATGTCCAGATTTTCGACAATTAAAACACACTTTCTTCTTTTCTCTAGCGAGGGCTTTTTCCGCTTTTCTTCTTTCTAACTTCAAAGCAATTTTAATCTCACTTCTTGGTAAACCTTTACTAATCATTTGTCTACGCAGTTGATGAATTCGATCAGCATCTTCTTTTTTAATAGGGAAACCGTCAACATAAGCTATTTGTATTTCTTCTCCGTTGATTATCATTGTATTTTGTGGTTTTTTACGACTTTCGCCTTTTTGTTTGTTATCCTTGAATTTAGATATTTTTTTTGGTGTTGGGTTTGTAGAGTTTGGATCATTCTGTTTCTTAAGTTTTCGTTTTTCAAGTTGTCGCATTTTTTTCTGTTTCTTCTTTTCGATTTTTTTCAAATCCTCTTCTGTTAAAGGTTCTTTTTTAGCTGGCTGTTCGGTTTTACTTTTCAAATCTTTTTTACCCTTTCTGTTTCTGGATCCTTTTCTAGTTGGAATTTTTGTTTCTAATTTTTTCTTCTCAGACTCTACATTTTCACATGTGTTTTTACTATCCTCTGACCGTTTTGTTTTTTTATTTACTGGGCCATAAGTTTCTTCTGTTTTTTTCTTTGCAAAGTCTGCATTTCCAGATGTATTATTGTTGTCCTCTCTCGATTTTCGTTTTCTCTTTACGGAGCCATCAATTTTTTCTGTTTTTTTCATTTCAGGTGTATTATTATTGTCCTCTATTAATTTCGTTTTTTCAGTTACTATCCCATCAGTTTTCTGCGTCCTTTGTTTATCATTTACAAGTTTTTTCTTCTTGATTTTCTTAATCCCATTTTGATTGTTTTCTGGCTTTAAATTAGGAAAGTCAGCCCACTTCGTATTTTTTAATTTATCATTTTCTACCTCTTCTAAAAAAGATTTATAGTTTTCTTCTCTTTGTTTCTCTGCTTTTTGTTTTTTCTCAGTATCTACCACTTGACGATTTTTTTCTAGTAATTGTTTTTTCATCTCATTCCATGGTGTTGATTCTTCAGGAACGCGCTCGTTCGAAGCTTTGGATCCTTTTGCTCTCGCAAATCTCGTCATTTTAACACTTGGTATATTTTTCTACAATTATCTGACATGTGAATAAATTTGAGGTTAGAGTTTTATGTCAAATTGAAATTTGCTGTTTATAATTAGACCACCAACAATACACCTTTGATATAATTTAATATAATGGAGTTTGTTTTGCATACGAGTTTTTTCAAAATGGTTTTATTTAGCTGTGAAAATTATGAATAAAATTTCTGATTACATTAAAATGTATTTAAAACTGAAATTTTATAATAAATTTTGTAAAGAAAAATAAAACATTCAAGAATTAACAAAACTTTAATACCTATAAGTAAATAATAAAAAATATGCTTTTTACAACTAATATGGCAACTAATATCCTAAGTCAATAAACGATCAATAATCTGCGAAACATTTCTAAATATTTGCGTTTAATGATTGGCAACTGATATTGTACATTCCCCAATTTTGGCTATTCGATTTTCTATATCTTTCAAATTTGTCGAACTAATATCAATGCTTTCTTCTTTGACAGTGTCTTTAGTCTCTTCTGTACTTTTTGACGCTCCATCCACATTTTCATCTTTTTCCGTTTTAATTTCAACATAAGGTTCAATCATAACTGAGTCTTGTAATGGCATTGTCAAATACTCTAAATCCCCATAAGGTAAATTTGTAATATCGTAATTTTCACCATTTCCTTCAGTTCGAGGAGCATTGAGACGTGGTCTGCCTCTTCCTCTCTTAATTAAAGGTTTTTCAACAACTGGATATTTTCTAGGACGACCTCGTGGTCTTTTCGCCGGTGGAGTATTCGCAGAATCATCATCAGCTTCACTTCGTACGTGTGAAATGACCTGAAGTTTAAATTTATGCAATAGAAAATTTCAATAAGTTTAAGTTCATTTACAAAAGGCAGTGGCGAGATAGATGGCGAAGATAGCATAGTTTGAGGTAGACTGTATTCCGTTTCAGGATCTGGTTCATGAGTTTTTCTAATATGATGCTTAAGTTTGTCATGTCTTGAAAATGCTTTATCACACTGATCACAAGCAAAAGGTCTTTCACCAGTGTGGACAAGTTGATGGCGAGTTAGATGAGAGGAACGCTTAAAACTGCTTGGACACAAATCGCATTTAAATTTACGTTGCTTTTTCGCCCAAGCACTCAATTTTGGAGTTTCTTCAGAAGTGGATTGTTCTTTAGTTGATAGTTCCTTAAATAGAAGTTAAAGAAAAAATGTATTATTAAAATGCGAAAAATCATACTTCTGTTTCTTTCTCAATTTTTTCCGAATTTTCACTCACTACTTGGGTTTCATTTTCCGGATTTGTTTCTAAAATATATGTTTTGGTTAAAATTAAAAAAAACTTATATGTAAAACCTTTTTTTGCCAAGTCTTGGTTCTCTTTTTCTGGGCGTTTAATAGAATTTGTTTCATTTTCAATTTTATTGTCACCATCTTTATAATCAACAGCAACTCGTTTCTGTCCTCGGTAACGAGTGTCTCGTCCATGTAAACTTGTGTCATTCCGCTGATTCTAAAATGAATGATCTATTGTGTATAGAACATAGAAAGGCTTTTGTAATCATACCATGTTGTCACTAGTTTTATCTTCTTCCCTTAAAACACCTGAAATTCCAGACAGTTGGAATTCCCCAGCTAATTCGTAAAGTGGATTCAGCGATTCAGGAAGAACATCAACGTTTCCTTTATAAATTAATTCAATAAGATCGTGTAAATTTTGATAAGAAATCCCGTGCATAACCAAAATTGGATGATCTCGGTTGTTTTCAGTGAATATTCTGTGGAAATACGGACTACTTGTAGCTAAGATGAGTTTATGAGCTTTGATTGTTCCATCTTTACAACATAAAGTAACGTCAGCGAGTTGTTCGTCATTGTAAAGTTTCTTAAACATTTTGCTTATATTTTCCAAATGTTTATTTGGTGAAAACTGTACGCTGGATTTCATCTAGAAAAAAATATTTCATTTATTTTGATTCTTCATTAAATATTATGTTGGTATATTATTTATGGTGTTTAATTCTGGCAATAGAGTTACAGTAAATATTTAGGAAATTATTCATAGATTGAAGTTCTGTAGATAAATTAGTTAAATTTGGCTTTTTCCATTTTTTATATTGTAGTTTTTTTCTTAAGACGCCCCTGCCTAAACACCGTCTCTGTGCCTAGTAATCGACGTGGGAGCTTCCAGGCAAGAACAAACAAATATCGACCTTACAGCTGCGTCCTTGAAATAATATAAAGTGTGCTTTTTGCATTTTTTCCTTTGCATTATCAGTGAGACATAAGTCTCAACAAAAAGTTCAACTATACATTAAAAAGAAATTTAATATTAAAATGAACATTATTGGTTTAAAAAGCTAATTCGTTCCTATTGATTTTTCTATTCCTAATAACCAAAAGCTACAAATAATTCTCATGTTCAAATTATATAAAATTTAACTGACCGAAATATTCTAAAAGTTGTTGCGTTTAATTTAAAAAGTTAAAAGATAAGCAAAATAAACTTTTCCTGATTACAAATAACAATGGAAATAGACTATTTTAATGGGTTGCCATTTTTATCATAAAAATTACCTTGAGGTGTTGAAATTGAGACAAGTTTCTCAAGTAAAATTTTCTTTTCTGTTCTACACTGTTACCCACACTGCTTTTAACTTGTGACTGCGCCCTTTCTACAAAAGGGGGGCAGAGTATTGATTTATGCCCGCTGTCCCCCTCTTTCAGAAAACCCTTGCGAATTCATTATTAATTCTGAACGGGAAAACTGAAAGCCTGTTGTAATATTTATTTTATTATTTTAATTTGTTTATTATTGTTGAGATTAGTGAATACACATGTGAGCCAGTCAATAGAAAGAAATGCAAATTTGGAGATTATGGAAACTCTTTTAGTGTTAAAAGAATCGCAGACAGATTTATTGTTTCTTATATTTATCATTTATTCCGATTATTGTTTGTTATCAGCGTCACAAAATCTTCACTTTTAATTCATACCGTTAAATTCTCTACATTAGTATTATTTATAGCAATTCTAAATTTAATTTTTTAATCAATATTCTATATTAATTCTTTTTAATTATTTTAAGTTCTGAAATGTAATTGTGATCCAGCTTTACTAAAATATGGACTGATTTTATATTGCTGACATTTATTTTTTTTTGCACGAAAGAGCAAAAGTTCATGCTGTAAAAGAAACCTTTTCTTTAAATGACCATCTTCAAGACACATGTGTTGATTCTTTTCACAATAACCAAAAATCCTCGGCTTATAAAAAGTTATCACCAAAGATAACAAATGTGAAAGTTTTTTTATCAACATTTAAATGACAATTTAAATTTTTTAAGGTTATTGAAAATAACAGAAAAAATCGTAAAGAACAGTCTGGAAGTCAAAGCTGACATTGAATATGCATATCGTATTTAAATTATCTATCCAGACTTTATCTAATCTTTTATATAAAGTGTAATATTAGAAATCTGGTATGAAAGAGTTTTTTGCGAATTTATTAAATTGATAAAAATGTTAATTCATTTTTTTCGTATAAATTAGAACAATTTTAACAATTACTATATTATTGGAAATTTAATGAAATATTTATCGAATTTATTGTAGTATTCTTTTGTTATCAGCGAAACTGTTTTGTAAACTTCTAGCAATTGAATCAGAGCTTTCGCTCGCTTCTAGATTTTGCAGGAGTCTAGTCATACGCTCAAGAATATTCCAGAACCTACAATAACTAGCGTTTTTATTTTCGCAATAATGATCCAACCTCAACCTTCAATTCGTTGCCAAGCTTATTAATTTTGTAACCATTTTGTATTTCTAAATATTTACTAACATTTTTAAATCGAATAATTCCGGTTTAAGCTTCTTTAAGGATAAACGTCGTTAGTATCACGCTTCTTGATTGTTTTTTCCATTTTTTTCATGTTGAATCAATTTGCAAATATTTCAGTATTTTTGTGTAGAACTTTAAAATATAACTTTAGTATAAAAAAATGTATTTTACGAATTCACTATATTATTCTGGTTTTTTACGACAAAATTTTCTTAATATTACTTTTTAGTTTTTTGGTTTTATTTTAGACCTAATTCTGTGAAGGTTGTGCTTAAAAAAAATCATAAAATTCAATACAAATTTCAAACCGTAAGTCGATAAATTCGAGAATATCTGCGCCGTGCCCGGGTGGTGGAGGTTCGCGAGCGCGTCGCAAACATAATCATCGTGCTCAGCCGTTCCACGCTCAGTTTTCAGAATCCTTTCAAAAGTGACGGTTATACCGAACTTCGACAAAAGCGCTACAGAACTTTTTTCTGTTGCAGTTCAATTTTCTTTCGCAAGAAAACAAAAGAATCTTGGAGATAAACTGTGTTGAAAACCAGTAAGAAATATGGACATCGTCGTCAACAGTCCTAACGTGAAATATGCAGACAACTACATTGAAGCCAATTATGATTATCAGTATACCAAGGCAGAGAAAAGAGGAAATAAAATTGAGGTAAGATAAATTTTCTTATTTAGGATTTAGATAAGAAAACCAGAGAAAAATTGGAGAGGTGAGGCGCTTTTCACTCAATGGAAATTTCCGGCGATCCGCTGGCCGGAAAAATCAATACTTCCCAACAGCTGATTCTAGAACGTGTGGGAACAATTTTCGGGTTAACCCTTAGCGACACCGCGCTAGCAGCCACACCTTTAATCAAGATTTTCCAATAAAATTTTAACGATTTTTCTTCGCGCATCAACTTTACGAGATTTCTCAATGGGCATGTCCTTTATCTGTTTTTATGATTGTCACATAATTCAATGCCAAGTTCAAGGTAAACATTTAATCGTGTCTTTAGGTCACTCCGATTACTGAACATTTGGTGATCCGTACTAATACGAAACTACCTCGTTTGGGTGTAATGTTAGTAGGATGGGGTGGTAATAACGGAAGTACTTTTACGGCTGCTGTTCTTGCGAATAAAGAAGGTCTCTCATGGCCAACAAGAAAAGGAACCCAAAAAGCCAATTGGTACGGTTCTATTACCCAAGCTAGTACTGTCAGATTGGGTAATGAAGTCTTCGTTCCATTGGGGAAACTTTTGCCCACGGTACATCCTGATGATTTGGTTATTGATGGGTGGGACATTAGTTCGGCCAATTTGGCTGAATCGATGGAGAGAGCCCAAGTTTTGGAACCAGGATTGCAACAACAATTGAAAGCTAAAATGTCTACGATGAAGCCGAGACCAGCAATTTATGACCAAGATTTCATTGCAGCCAATCAGGTAATTTTTGCGAATATAAAAGTGATAGCTATAGGATAGATGAGAAAAAGATGAAAAAAATCATGAATTATGAAACAACTCGGTTTACAAATATTGAACTTGTTTTCTATCGATACAGATAATTTATTTCGTAGAAAATTCCAAAAGCTTGGCGGCGTTTCTCGCTAAAAAAATAAAAAAAAAAAACATTTTAAATAGTAAAAACTATAAAATCTATTTTACGATTATTTAAATATCAAATCTGCTGAAAGAGCGCTCTACTGATCAACTACGGTTAGTGAGAACTCTCCTGCTAAGCAAAATATTAAGCTCGCTGTTGTCAGCTGCGTTCTATGACCCTCTCAATCTATAATGAATGCAACTGAACAAATTCTCAAGGACTCAACAGGTTAAAGCTTTCGTCGTTGTGCCTGTCATGGTTATTTATTCAAATTTTTTGCCAATGGCAAAATGTAAAATAGTTAAAAAAAATACTTGCGTATGGTTTTCTGAAAAACTGAGTATAAAATAATATTATTCTGAGAATGATGAATTTGCAAATTAAGATGTTATGAACTACGAAACTTCTAGTATTTTCTTAGTTGGATACAATTATGTATGAACCATAAGTCTAGAATTTTATCATTGGCAAATTAAGTGGAATTTTTTTGTGCTTGACTGAATCTAAAAAAATTAGAAGGACTGACCCAAAAACACCAATTATTCCTTTAATACACTTAAGGATGAGACTCCGAAAAGTGTCATAGATATAAGTGTTGGTGTTTTTGGATTAATTCTTTTTATTTTTCCATATTTTCCAGAATGCATCTTAGGCTTCTCTGTAGACAAGGTAAGCCAATGCTATGAAAACTTTTTATAGAAAGTTTAAATAGATTGCTTTTTTGAGTAAGATTCTAAAAAAAACTATCGCATTGCTCTAGCAAAAACCACGGTAAAGCGCAAGTTTCTAAATTATAAATTTCGGCATGGGAGATTCTTCTAGAAGAGTCAATTTAGCTTTTCTAAAAGAATTTAAAATAAATAAATATAGTGACGTCTTTTGATTTAAAATAGCAACTGACGGTTATTGAATTTTTTCCTTTCAACTTGGAAATATCTATCTTTCTAACTTTAGAAATGTAATTATTTATTTGGATTTGATAGTATTGATAAAAAACTGAGTTTCATTTCGTTTGTTGTTGTTATTGAAAAAAAATTTTCAACTTGCAAATTTATTACCGGTTATCTCATTTAAATGACTTGTCGGGTTTTTTTGTGTCGTTTGCCAAATGGTTTACTGGTTTTAAGCAGTTCGAGAGTTGAATTTTAATAGGATCTGTTTGAAAAATGTCATCTTGTTGATGCAAATTACATCATAACTCATTGGCTGGTAACATGAGGTTTATTTGGAATTATAAATCACAAATGGAATTTTTTGTTAGTAGAATGTTCTGGATATTAGCAAATTTATCTCATCAACGCCAACGAGATCTTAATCAAAATTTTTCCATTGAATCATTCAGTCTTTCAATTTAAAAGTTAAATAAACAGCTTATTAAGGTTGAAATGTCTTATGTCAATTGAATAGATTATCTAAATGGATTTTTTTTTTAATCAATTGGAATAATAAAATTTACATTTACAACTGTGACTACATTTTAATAAATAATAGGAATTGATTGAATAACTGAAGCGGGTTTTCAGGCCGCTCGCGCTGATAACATAATCAAAGGGACGAAACTGGAACAAGTACAGCAGATCTGCAAAGATATTGAGAATTTCAAGAAGAAGAATAATGTCGATAAGGTTATTGTTTTGTGGACAGCAAACACTGAACGTTTCAGTGATGTCTTAGAAGGCGTCAATGATACTTACGCTAACTTGAAATTAGCCATTTCTTCGAACCATCCTGAAATTTCTCCATCTACTTTATTCGCATACGCTGCCATTTCCATGAACTGTACCTATATTAATGGTTCTCCGCAAAATACATTCGTACCAGGAATTATTGAAATGGCTGAAAAAACAAATGTTTTCATAGCCGGAGATGACTTCAAGTCCGGACAGACCAAAATCAAAAGCGTTTTAGTTGATTTCTTGGTCAGCGCTGGAATTAAACCGACCAGTATTGTTAGCTATAATCATCTTGGGAACAATGATGGGAAGAATCTTTCTGCACCAAAACAATTCCGATCCAAAGAGGTTTGTAAAATGATCACCTAATTTCGCAAAATATATTTTTGTTTTTGTTTGTAGATTTCTAAAAGTAATGTTGTTGACGATATGGTTGATGCGAATGAGATTCTGTATAAACCTGGGGAGAAACCTGATCATGTTGTTGTGATTAAATACGTCCCCTATGTTGGTAAGTAAATCAATAACAATTTACTTTTGATACACGGTTGCTTTGAAAGTTATTTGTTTGTTACCCAATCCATCGATATAGCAAACATTTTTTTGCTAAAAGAAGTGTAGAAACGCTCTGCTACTGTTTTGTGTAATGGTATAGAAACACTACGTGGTAAAATCAACAATAATAATCAATAATAATTTTTCTCTATTTTTTCAAGGTGATTCCAAGCGCGCTCTCGACGAGTACACTTCTGAAATTATGATGGGTGGCGTAAATACTATCGTCGTCCACAACACTTGCGAGGATTCACTCCTGGCAACTCCAATTATCCTCGACTTGATTATTCTAGCCGAGTTATGTTCTCGAATCCAGGTTAAAAAGCGAGGAGCTGGCGATGCCGAATATACTGGTTTCCACAGCGTTCTGTCGCTTTTGAGCTACTTGTGCAAAGCACCATTAGTACCTTCTGGCACTCCCGTAGTCAATGCTTTATTCAAACAAAGAGCTTGTATTGAGAATGTGATGAAAGCTTGTCTTGGATTGCCACCTGATTCTAATATGTTGCTCGAATGTAAAGTCCCATTTTTAATGGGTGATGAAGCTAACAGCGAACCTCACAAAAAGAAGATTAAAATCCAGAATGGACGTAATTAAATTTTCTTTTTCCATATTTTGATTAGTTGTATTTTCTCTCATTTTTCTGTGTTAGTTTCGTTTTTTTCCTTTTTAAACATATCCAGTTTTGAGTATTTATGAGAAATGTTGATGTGTTTAGTGTTTAACCTTGACCTAGCGAAATGAGTCTCATGGGCTGTACACAACAGACTTTGTTTTGTTGTATGTGATAATGAAAGTATTTTACTTTTGTACCTTTCACATTAATAAAATTTGTTGCTTAAGGAAGTTAATGTTTTTTCTGGAAAAATTAAACGTTAGAGATTAAATGACCAGCACATAACCAGAGGTGACTAGAAAAACGAGTTGATAGTGGCATAAGAGCAAAAGCGTTCCGTCTTTTGATTTTTGTCAATAGTCAGGGATCGTAAACTAAAAATAATGAGGCCAACCTGACTTAAAAATAAACCCTCTGTTTATGATTTCTAATAAAAATTGCTTTTTTACTAACTGCAAGCGGTTTTCTTGCATTCAAAAAAACTTGGCTGAGGTCTGAGGGGCAATTGACCATTTGCGTGTGGTAGAAGCACAATTTTGTGTACATTGAATCACTAGCAAAAGTTGTTATATGATATATGTTACAAATTCATTTACGTCGCAATTATTCTATAATTATAAATAAAAACAGATGTTTAGTTGTCTAATTTTGAACTTGAATAAATAAAACAAAATTGAATTTGTTTTCGACGGAAAAGCGGTTTTTTATTCATTCTTTTTTTTGACTTTCGCTATTCTAATTTAATAGAAGACTGTAGTTTACTAATCTACATGATTTATTCAAAAGAAATAAAATTTTTTTTATATCTCCAAGTCCGGCAGCTTTCAAATAACTAGAGGCATGACACTTGACTGACTTGACACTTGCAAAAGTTAGGTTATATTTACATCAATGACAGCTGTCATCGACGTCACCTCAATAATCACAGAATAAATAAATATTTACGAAGAGTTGAATTGTTCAAGTAAACTTCCCTTTGGCAGTTTCAAAGTTTCCTAACTTTTGTATTAACCACAGGTTAAAAATGTGAAAATCCTCCAAATGCGTTCATCTGTAAGTTACATTCTATCAAGCAGTACCAGCGAGCCAAACATGTCTCATCCAGACTACGAACAATACTCCCATGATCATGCCGCTCTCCTGGTGCTTGTCCGTCACATTGGTTCTCAACTCAAACCAAAAACTTTCACAAAATTCTTCGACCGCATCTCCAAACTCACATCTGTACGTATAACCGACTCCACGGGTAACATTCGCAACATTCTCGTGCGATATGTAAAAGAACACCCTGTTGAAAACAATGATTGGGGAGATTTTCAAACGCATCGTCGTCTTTTAGGTCTCATTTCTTTAGGCAAATATGATTCTCAGCAAGAACTCAACGAGATTTGCCGCGTCCATGAAAGTCTTAAAGTTAAATATACATCAACGTTATTCGATTCTCGGTGTATTCTTTTTGGACCTACCAAAGAGTCAGGAGCTGAAAGCTCTCCTGATACTTCCAGTCCTAGCGATAGTAGTGGTAGTGTTCCTGAAACAGAAACGATTGAAAAATTCACCACTCCTAGTAATTTCAAAACACGAGGATTATTCTATGATGAATCGGCGCCTTGTGCTGATTTAGAATCACAAATAATCGAATTCATCAATTCTCTGTTTTGGGTTTTAGAATCAAAACGATTGGAACGTTCGAGAGAAAAACTCGAACGAGTGTCTTTGCTTTTAGCACCTTTTGAAAAAAAGGATTTTGTAGGGTTAGATATGGAATCTAGAAATAACAAAAAAAAGTGTACTGGACGAATGACAAAACATTTAGGCGATTTATGTCTCCAAGCTGGTTTGCTAGCCGAAAGTTTAGTCTATTATAGTAACGCTGCTGATACTCTTAAAACAGTAAACGATTGGTTATGGCTTGGCGCTGCATATGAAGGTCTTTGCGCATCGTCAGCTCTTGTATTATATCCAGAAATGCAAAGAAGTATCCAGTTGCAACGAAACGCCAGTTTACAAGAAGGCTCTTCTCCGAAAAAAACTCACGTTGCTACGAGCATCGACATTGGAGCTAGAAAAGCGTCAGTTCCGAACACGCTGGCTCCTGAAGATATCTCCAAGAGATATCGCGAAGCGATAATTCATTATAGCAAATACCAAAACGCTGGAATTATTGAAACTGAAGCAAGCTTCAAAGCAGCCCGGATAGCTGTTGAACAAAATCATTCATTACAAGCTGCTAGTTTCCTACAAAATGTTGTCTACATTAATTTGACGCTTTCCGAACAAGAAAAAATCCAAAGATTCGAAACTCTAGCTGAATTATATACTCAGATCGGTTTTACACGGAAAGCAGCGTTTTGCCAGAGATTAGCAGCGACGCGATATGTTTCTCCTCAAAATCCATCACCGAATTGGAATCGTTGTTATAATCTCATGTTGCAAAGTTTACCAGGACATCGACTTTCTTTAGATCCTGCTGAAATGAGAGAAGTTGAACAAGGATGGCCGGTATTGCAGATACAACTTTTGCAGGAATTAGTTGTTGCAGCTAAAAGAATGGGCCATTCGGCGTTAGCCACAAGACATATGACATTCCTGCTGCAAACAATGTGGAAATATTTATCGCCAATTGAACAGAAGGAGTTATGTATTCAACTTCAAGCGTTATCGTCGCAATGCGAAGGGTCTCCTGTTCCTTTGGTTTTAGACAATGGCATTGTAATCCCTCCTGCAAATTTAACGAATATTCCTCTATGTCATTCGTACGTTTTGCGTAACTTACAACCGCATCTTCAGCCTCGTAAAATCCAAGCTGTGAAACAAGACACTGGTCCGTTTCTTTTCACCCCTATTCATTTTGGTAGTTTAGATCGAAGAAGCACCGGCAGTCAATCAAAAATGACTTTCCTTTGGGTAGAGAATGAACCATGCGAAGTTACGTTAAAATTATCAAATCCTCTCCCTTTCGAATTGAAAGTTTCCGATATGCGACTTTTAACATCAGGAGTTGTTTTTGAATCGCTTCCTGAAACTGTTGTTCTTTCGCCTACTGGAGGTCCTCCGGCTGTTATAACCCTTCATGGTACTCCACGCGAAAGCGAAGGACAGCTACTTCTCCAAGGATATAGCACACATACTTTGGGAGTTAAATCAAATTGTCGATTGAGACACATGTCAGGGTTTCCCCCGCATTATGAAGTTGAAGTAGTACCGTCGCTACCACTTCTTGAAGTTAAGACTTCTTTGCCACAAAGTGCTTCGTTTTCGTCTTTTCATGACGAAAATGTTGTCACTTCTGCGACTGTTAGTCTTTATCATGGAGAAAGTGCCGAGTGTACTTTGACTATTACTAATGTTGGACATGTGGATGTGGAGATGTTGGAAGTGACTATGCAGACAGTTCTTGAACCTGGATTACAAGAACAGATGTTTACATGGTCGAGAGAAAATCTAATGAGTCAATTGCCGCTTAAACCAAAGACATCTGCGAGTTTAACTGTGTATTTGTATGCTGCTGGAAGTTTTCTTGTACCGGCGGCTGTAGGAAATGAGTTGAGTAGTGGAGTTTTCAGCAGTAGCATCTCAGGTAAAGAGTTAAAACATTCTGTAGTTGTTAAAATTGGTGGTTTTTAGGCCCAGGATCGCTACCATCGCGTCTCAATTCCCCTACAAGCAGTAGCTTCCATAGAAATGTCAACTCCAGTTTCAGAAGTTCAAATTCAGGTCACTCTAGTATGAGTGCTACTTTACAGATTCCTCAATTACCAATTAATCAGCAAGCTAATGTGATTGAAGGACAGCTACAGATACGATACAGTGGAGGAGCTGGTTTGCAATCGTCTTACTGTCGCTGTTGTTCTGTGTTTATTACTATGGAGACAGTTCCATCGTTACATGTAACTAATTGGGACGTATTACCAGCAGAAATGTAACATTTTATTTTATTCTTCTGTAAAAAAATACTAATTAGGATTTTTAGTAATAGTCAATTTTACCTAGTGCTGGATGTAGCTAATCTCACGTCTCAAGAAATGGAACTACAGTATACTCCATCGAAAACGATGTTGATTGAAGGACATGAAAGCTGCAGAGTGCCAGTTCCAGTCAATCGATGTCCATTGTCGAAATTTGAAACAGGGGAAAGCCTCGCAAGTAGTGATTTAGATCGGATTTGTTCGGAACATATCGCGAATCTTGTCGATTTGAGATGGCATTTACTAGGGACTGATACAAGAGGTAAAGCCTCGCTTAAAGGCATCACTTTGACGAGTGATATGTTGGATGAAGTAAGGATGTCGCCGTTAGTTTGGGGTAAGTCCTCAACTATAGAGGGACTCTCTAGAGTTGGGTTGCGTATTTAATAACTCTTTTTCAGAAGTTGTGATAAATAATGATGTTGTGAAACCACAAGAAGAAATAACATGCGAAGCTGGCGATTGCCTCCAACTGAAAATATTAGCAACCAATAGTTTAGACAAAGTTTTAAACCAATTAGCTTTAGCTATTCAATTTTATCAAGATTATGAGAACGGAACTGTTAATTATAGAATGGAGACAAGATTAGCCACGACTGGAACCACAAAGTAAGAAACTTTTATGTACTAAATTCAGTTTTAATTCGTTGTTTAGGAAAATCATAGATAGTCTGCAACCTCAAGAACGCGTTCAACACGGATGCAATGTGATTTTCTTCAATCCTGGCCATTACAAAATCGACATTCACTGCTCGTCCCCTGATTCTAATTGTCTACCATCCAACGGCCATATCTGGAGATTTACCCCACCTGTTAATGTCCTTGTTAATTAAGAGAAAAAAAATACATTATGTACAATTATTTACTTAAATACATAAATACATGAGCTCAACAAAAAAATTACAACTTGGACGAGTGAGTCTTTAAAACGCATTAATGAAAGAAAAAAAAATTGGAAGTTGACTGAAAATCGTAAATGCAGAAATGTACAATCCAACCTTACACTAATAGATGATTTCTGACATGCCTAAAGACAAATCACCAATTCTACGGTGATTAAATAACTTAATAGACAGAAAAAATAAAACAGCTTAAAGGATCATTGATTCGGGGTCTTCTAAGAAGGAACGTAACCATTTCAACCATTGGGCACCTACAGCGCCGTCCACTACTCTATGATCGCAACTTAGCGTCACTGATAAAAAGTCCACTTGCTTAAAGCTACAACAAAACAGTTAATTTTTGTTTGATTTGAATAAAAATAAAAATTACCCTTTTTCTGAATCGTCTGGTATTAATCGTTTTTGTGTAGTTCCTACAGCTAATATACAACTTTGAGGAGGATTAATAATCGCAGCGAAATTATCTACACCAAACATTCCCAAATTTGAGATACTAACAGTTCCTCCTTGGAATTCTTGTGGTTGGAGTTTGCCTTCTCTTGCTTTAGACGCTAAAGATTTGACTATTTTACTAATGTCAATTACGCCTTTTGTGTCTGCGCTGAACACTATTGGGGTTATCAAACCACGATCTGTTGAAACAGCCACACTAACATCAACAGCGTTGTATCTACAATTTAATTCATTAATCAATTTCCTAAAAAAAATTAATATTGAACTGACTGTCTAATAACTGTATCCATCCAAGCTGAATTTGCTTCTGGCACTTTCTTGCATGCTAGCGCTACTGCTTTTATAATAAAATCGTTGACACTTAATTTAACACCTTCTTTTTCGTATTTCTTATTGAATCTACTTCTCAGTTTTAATAATTTTTCTACGTTACATTCAATTGTGAGATAATAATGAGGTATGTTTTGTTTGGATTGTAATAATCTCTTCGCGATTGTGCCTCGAATACCCGTTATTGGAATATCGACGTATGGAGCACCGGATGGCACATTGGCTGGGGTTGGTGGACCAGCTGCTGCTGCTGCAGCCGGTGGAGGCCCTGCCGCCGCCAGCTTATCCAAATCGGAAGATGTTATGGAACCGAACAGACCCGTACCTTTACCCTGTAAACGAATATTTCGTTGCTCGGCTAATTTTTTCGCCATCGGACTGACATAAACACGATCACTTGCCGAAGTCGGTGGCGGCGGTACCGCGGGAGGTGCTGGCGATGGAGTAGGCGCGGGAGCGGCAGGAGATGGAGCTGGAGCAGCTGCTGCTGCTGGTTTTGGAGGAGCAGCAGCGGCGCCATCGTCCTAATCAAACAATTATTTATTAAGAAAATTAGATTCACGTAAAATAAAGTACCTTGAAGTCTTTGAAGGCAGCGACGTCACCTTCGCTCTCTACTATAATACACACTAGTTTTCCAATTGGCACATCTTTAGTGCCAGCTGGTATTAAAATTTTTGCAAGGTAACCCTCTTCAGGTGTTTCAAAACCCATCGTCGCTTTATCAGTCTCAATTTCAGCGAGTAAATCTCCTTCGTTTAAGCGATCTCCTTCTTTCTTTTCCCAACTCACTATCGTCCCCAACTCCATAGTTGGGGATAGTGCAGGCAGTAGAACTTTGGTGTGTGCTGGATAATCCGTTGCATAACTTCGCATTAAATTGATGGAGGGGTTTTGCCATTTTAATGTTACCCTATTTTCTCTCAGGAGAGGTGTCCTACAAGTGAGGTTATGATTACATAAATCATTCTGATTACGTAAAAATTTGATAAAAAGAAAAACTATTACCTGTGTTGGTTTCTCCTTTTTGTACATTCAACTGTTAAATTTCTAATAATATTAGAACGGATACTTTTTCTCAAAGTGCCTTTGATTAAATCGCTTCGGACAACAATCGTTCGTAACATTTTGTGTGACAATAACTTACAATTGATAAAAACGAGAATTTTTTATGTTCTCCTGAGAGTGTAGAGGGCGACTTACTTAAAGCAAGTGTCGTCTAGGTCATTTAAAAGACTTTCACGTTGAAAAATTGTGACTGTGACGTGAGATCACACGTTTTTGACGGATGACAGATAGAAGGCTACTTTGCTACTGAAAAAACGTATTTCACGCAAGCTGTCTATTACGTCATAGAAATTTACATTATGAAGAACGTATCGAACAACTTTGGTGAACTGGAAGTAGCTGCTACCTACTATATAAAACCACTAGAAGGAGCTGTTGAAACTTATGTTAATTTATTTGAATAATTTTGGACTAATGATCACAAAAAACTTATCTTTTTTGAAGCAGCATAACAGTTTTTTCAAGTAATATAAAATTTTTATATATATAATGTATTGTTGGTTGCTTCAAAAAAATTCTTAACTTTTTTTATTTTAGAAATATAAGTAAAAATTGTTATTTTACTCTTGATTTATAATTTTTTATTTTTTCTAAAATCTTCATCTATTTTTCTTAATATTGTTCTAATTTTTATTCATTTTAACAAAAAACTACCGTTTCTTTTTGAGAATATAAAGTAAATCATTTTTCACTTGAAAAAAAACATTTGAACATCCAATTTATTACTTAATGAGATCGATTCTGTAAGCAAAATGTTAAAATTAACAACCTGTCAATTTTCCTATCTTTGTTTAAATATGCGAAGATTCTATAGTAACAAGGGAGACAAAAATTTAACGGACCTTTAATTGGCTTTATCATTATTTAAAACACTTCGAGAGTGATGCATTTGAATATAATAAATAGATTTGAATTCAAGATAAAAATTGAAAAAAAGTGTAAGTGCCCTCTTTGAATCACTAGCTCAAGCTGTAATTAATCAATGCAGGGATTTAACCATGAAACCTCGCGAACAACATTCTATCCCTTTTCTTTTTTGATACATGTTAGCTTTCTATCTCCATTTTTGTTTCTACGTGTCATTTAACAAACGTACAAATCGAGTGAATCCCCGGAGACTCAGTGGACACGAACCCAGCCAACCCAGATGCGACATCTCGATTGTCTATTGTCTGCACGGCCACCTTGTCCCGATTGAATTAAGGGCAAATTTAGCTTATTGCAAGGGGACCAAAGTCCTCTAAACCTTACAAGGCAATTTTAGCACTATTCTACATTATTAACTCACACACGTTCTATTCTTATCATTATCATTAAAAATCTTCCTTTCATCTTTTTTTTTTCATGAAACGTTTTATTTCTTCTCTGTCCTCTAATTAACCGGATCAAGTTAAACAAAAGATAATCTTTCCCAAGCACAAGTAAATGTTTGTTTAGCAGCTTTGTGCCGTCATTGTAAGAGTATTCGTGACGTGTACAGTCTAAACTAACTTTGTTAATTGGTGGTAATTGGCGGTGACACTTGAAGGTGTCTGCGTTCGATGCAGCTGACTCCCAAATGCTAAATTAAGTTTGGAAAAGTTAGACTAGGGCGATGAAATCTACCCGAGGACGAAAAGTTATTTTATATAGAATAGAAACTTGATGGAGAAGATCGTAATTATTGGAAGTTGTGTTCGATTTTGACAGGTTTAATGAAGGTTTGAATTTCAGAGAAAAGAAGTTTGTTTAATAATTTTTTGTTTGGAATTAGGCAATTCAAAATTCATATTTTTATAAGAAATCCATTTCACTGCATTTCCATCCACCGCACTATAGCTACTTACTCAAAACAGCGAACTCTCTCTCATTTCATAAATAATTTCGTCCACGCTCTCGACTCTGTCAGCATTTCCAGGTGGTCTCGTCTCCACTACAAACGATTATCCCTTGAGACTACCTCTTTGCATGGCACATGTGGTGAATTCCCGAAAACTTGACTCGCATAGGGAATAAACTTCATGTTAACAAAAGGAATAAAATAAAAGTCAAATAATTATTACAATGTATTCTTTTCTTAAAATTTTGACCTCATCTAACTCTAGTCTATTCAATCTTGTATTGATAGCGCCACCTTTATAAAAGGCGTCGTCAACTTTCCAATTTATTTACCCTTAAATTTCTCTATTCGTGTCGCGGAAATACGGTGTAAGATTGGCCGAAATAAACAGCTCCCAAAAGACGCGTCAAAACTTAAATGTCATATAGCGGATTCCATATGTGGGCGACTGGGTTTAGACTTCTAAACATTGTCGATATTTCTATCTCTATTGTTTTAGTTGTAACAGATAGAAATGGAAGTAGAGAACAATGTTGGAAAATACTACAAGTTTGTGCATTTTATGTGAATAATACGGATGGAATATGTGTTAGGATCCAGACGCGGTATTTTGCTTTTTATGGATTTGAGGAGTTTATGGCTAAATCGGCGGTGTGCTGCCGCAGGGGGACGAGGATATTGGCTGTGTTAAGTTGATGGCTTTGAGGAGCTTAGGACAGGAAGAAAGAATAATAAAAAAAAATAAGTAACTAGCTTGATTCTATTGTTTCCAACAAACGAAGCGTCCTTAATCATAAAGAATTGGCACTTTGATAATGTTGCAAAGAAGCTTCAAATTCATCTAGGTGGTCATGGCTAATACTAAACACTAACTGATACTTATATGTGGGAAAAAATAAATTGCCGACTCAAAATTTGAAATTTAGTAAATTTATCGTTATTAGGATTAATGAATAATTAAATTTGCTCAGTGAGAGTCATTAACATAAGTTGGCATAATTTTTTCAACTAGCTTCACGTTTTTTGACGTTTCTGTCTGACAGTTTTTTTCTAAATTTGCGTTATCAACTCAACGTCAAATTCTTTAAAATGACGAGGTGTAAATATTTCTCACTAGAATCTAAAGTAGCACCAACTTAGAGAAATGAAGTATCAACTTAGCAAACATTTCTCCCTATATTTAGTGGGCAGTTTATATTTTTTTCTAATTTAATAAAAAAGATAAAACAAGACCTGATTTTTAAAAAAACTTGCAGAGATTCAGGAAATTTTTAATTCTATCTCTGTTAGATATTTATCAAAGTATTCAAATGAATATAACATTTAAATATTTTTATAAACGATTTTTTATTTTATGTTTTTTTTTCAGGTTTTTCTATAAACATTTATGAGCTATTAAGCTGAAATCATCAACCAACCTCAATTTCAAAAATAAAGTTTCAAAAATATAGAATCTAATACTTGGCGGCAGTTGACATCGTTGTCTAGTTGTCGTAAAAATTAACACAATGATACAATATCCAAAATGACGTAGAAATCATTGTCCTGCTTCAGTTACAAGCTGAGAGATATAAAAAATATCAATCAAGAAAGAAGAAAGCAGCAAAATTCAAAATTTTGATTATTCCAAATACTATTAAACTGGACTGAAATTTTGATCAGTGTTTTTTTTCCGACGATTCTAATTGCAGTTCTGATATTTCTCACATTACCTATCAGAATAAATCTTTTCTTTTCAATTAAATAATTCGACAATTTTTTTTGTCAAAGATTTAATACTTCTATTGCTCACAAAACCAAGGTATATTTTACATCAAACTATTCTTTTTAATACCTTTTTTTTTTTTGATAGAACCATAATTCATTTATGAGACATTAGACTGAAATTTCTAGACTCGTGACGTCGTTGACTTCAGAAATAAAAATATAAAATCCTGCAAATTGATAAATATTTAATAAAGCTTTGAAATGAGGTAAAGTTAATGCTCTTATCTCTTTTGGAAGTTAAGATAAAAGAAAAGTGAAAATCAACAATAATCAAATTCACTGCTGTTCCAGGAATTAATAATTCGGGTTAAAAGTGAGCAGCTTCCATATTTTTGGTATGAAGATCTTGAAAACAAAACTTTTTGCCAATTTTTATTGTTAAATTAAAGTGTTTTTGTTCAAAACAACTTTTGGCATCATTAATTGTAGCTCTTTTATTTTTTACATTAATATCATGGAGAAATAAAACATTAAAATATATCTTTCTAAGTTCTTTCTTTTTGAAGGTTTTATAGTTTTGAAAATTGTAAGTCATTTGGCTAAAATCAGCCGCCAAACGCATTTTCAAAACCAAAATTTTAAAAATAGAGTCTGGAGTTTAGAGCTACCTTTAGTGTTGTTTCGTTTCTCAAACAAAACAGATGAGATTTGGCAAATTGGAAGTGTTCTAGAAAAGCTTCAGTATTTCCAACATTTTAGAGACTGAAATAAAAAGTCAAATTTTAAGCTGTTTATTTAAGAATTTACAAATTATTCAATACAGCTATAGTAGTACAAGAAATAAATTGCTGAGTCATAGGATTTTCTAAAGACTTGACATTTTTTTAACAGCAATTAATCCAAGCTTCTGAAACATATTTTCAGTCAACTTCAAAACAAATCAATTCCCTTAAAATTTTGTTTCCAAAATATTTTTATAATTTTCTAATTTATTATTTTTTCTGTTAAGTCTCTCCTTGCTCCCTATTCCCATTCAAAATAAAATCGTTAAAATTTAACTGAAGTGTCGAAGACTGCTTCGTCTTCATCCTCCTGTGAAACATCATTAAATCCAAAGCTAATGACGACATTTCACACAACAATCAAAGAATCACGTCTCATCATTCCTCTCGCGTTCTTAAACAGCATTTGCCTAATTTCAGCACGTCGTAGCTAACTCCACAACATTCCCGTTCTTAACGAGTACAATTTTTAAGAAATCTTTAAAACGCTTTTGGCTTCTTGAGCAAATCATTCCCTCATCCCCTTCTCTCCGATTAAGCGAATTAAGCGCGACTCGTCGAAAAATTCCGATTCGAAGAATCCAACATCAAACGATTTGTAATATTACATAAATTAGGCGCGAATTTCAAATTTAATTAAAAAAATACAGAAGAAAAAAAATTGTTAAAGTGCGACATGCAAAGAGAATTAATTATTAACAGTTGAAGTCGGTTGAATCTCTAGGGAGAATGCATATATGATAACGCAGTAGAAACGAACTGTTGTTGCTACCCTTAAGTTGAGTTTACTTTCTATGCAAATCGTGCGCTTTCCAGTCGACCAAACAAATAGAAATTCGATGGAATTGGATGGAAAAGAGAGAGAATTCTAAGAACGATTGCAATCAGAGCGGCAAATGTTGACTGATGTACTTGTCAGACTTCGATGGATTGTGTCATGTTTTGTTACGTGATTGTTGTTTTCTTTTTGAATAGCGTGTGGCACGCTTTAAGGGCTGATAAATATTTGCTTCAGCGACTAGAAGTGAAAAGACGTTTATTATTTTATAGCGAGATAGTTTTTGATGATTTTCAAGCGTCCCTTTTTAACTAGATACATCTGCACATCTAGAAACTTTCTAATTTTAATTTATTATTTAGTGAAGTTTTTTCTTGAAGTTTTTGGTAATGGAGACAGTGACGAGGGTTAGTATGGGCATGTATGAAAGGTTTGCCGCGATTTAAAGACACAATTTATTTTCTAATATTGAGTTTTTCCGTAATTACCAATGCGGCTATAATACCTGCCTGTTCAGTGGCAATCACCTGTTACCTCCATTTAGCTCTTCTCCCTCATCGACATTATCAACCCCTTGATTCCGCTAAATGCCCCATTTCGCGCCCTCCTCCACCTCTTTTCTCTGTCATTCCAATAACGCGCAATTTGTCACATAATATCACCTCATTCTCCTTCTTCTTCCGGCGTGTAAAGTCCCCTTCTTAAGCCGATAAGACATACGCCGATTTCTTCTACTTCTCTCTCTATCCCACCCTCTAATCCTTCTCCATTCTAATCCCCGCTTAAAAGCTCTTTTGTTTCGTTTTAACCCTTTTGTTCTCGAAGGATAACCTTTCGAGTTGAAGCACGTTGCACGTCGTCGAAATGCTGCCGCCGTTACCACCATCCCTTCTGTATTTGCGTATCGGCTAGAGGTGGCGATTTCTCTCATAGCAATCGGTGACGGTGATGACGAGAATGACGTCGCCGCCGTCGGAAACAGATGCTTTGAACTTATATTGTGAACACTTAAAATGTCAAATGACAATAGGCAAAGATTGGAAGCGCGAGATTTGATGGTTGATGGTTACATTTAAATAAAGTGAAAAAGAAAAATTTGTTTTTTTTTATTATTTTTTTTTTCTTAAGCTGAGGGATGGAAGAGAGTGTTTTTGTAATGTTTACGACAAAGTTTGATAGATCTAGAAAACTAAGTCTAGGTGATAGGTTTAAAGTTTTGAGTGATCGGGGTTGAAAGTGCTTGTTATTTGTTTAATTAGGATCTATTTTTAGATGCTCTAGATGAAGACAAAAAACAAAAAAACATTGAGATTGCCACTTGAGATTATATCGACGATTTCTAAAATTATAAAATTAACTTCTACCATTTTATTTATATTAAGTTTAGCAAATTTTTTGATAGACAAGTCCGAAAAATGTTCTTTTATTAGTATATTTTTTATCATAAAGATTTTGAATATTTTGATTTAGATATGAAATTTAAAAATTCAGAAAACGTCATGAGTTATCAAAAAAAAACTTGGCTTCTAATTGAAAAATATTGTTGCAACACTTAATGGTATCGTATTATTTTGTTCCTAATTTAGGTTCCCATCAAGACATAATTTTGGATTGGCTAATATAAATTTTCTTTATGCTCAACTGCAAGAAGTTTTTTAGCGACACTTAACTGTAAACTGAGTGTCCAATAAGATTGTTTTTTGGTGATTTAATTTATGTCTCAAAATTTTTAGTTTTTAAGCTTTGGTCAGACTCTCACAGTTTTATAAAATGTATCAAATTGTTTGATCAAACTAGAACTATGAATGGATTTCTATTACATTTTGATAGCTTAGTGTCATCACCAATTTGATTGAACAGCTTCATATACAGTGTGTCTCCAGATAGGTGAAACGACTCTTGTAAAAGATTGGTTAAATAATTGTCATACAATTTTAGTTTTGAAAAATCAAGCATGTCTTGGAAATTTGGAAAAAACTTGTTTCGTGTTTCGTAAAGTTCTTTTAGTGTAACAGATATGACAAAAAGTTATTAAGAAAAGTTGTCTAGAATCAATATCTAATATATACCAAACGTATACCAAATATCAAAAGCATCGACAACAGGAATATTTTACGTTTAAAAATAAAATTAGTTGATTTGATGAAAAAATATAAGAAGTCATAGTTACCGAATTTCAAAATTAACAGGAGACTATGATTTTTCACTTTTAGAAATAAATTTCACTGATTTGTGACAGAACTGAAAAAAAAAATTGTGATGGGCTAAAAAGCCGAATATAATTAATGTAAGGAAGAGTCAGTCTAAATTATTACAGTTCAACGTTTAAGTTTCAAAAGCATTTTAAAGGCTGACATAAAAATGTCTCTTAATAACTGATAAGAAGTTCTCTCATGGAAATAGCTAAGTAGAATCCTGGCAGGTGACTTGAATTCAGAAAAGCTGCGATAACTGCCGGCTCGCATCCGCTGGTCACCGTGAGAATCGCTGGATCAGTGCGAATTTTCACTATAAAAACCCCTCATTTTGAGGAGAAGATAGTTCTATCTTGGTTGCGGCCGGAGGCTCTGTCACTTTGCACAGTTCTAAGTCCGAATATCAGAGATTTTGAGTGAAAAGTGATGGTGCTCTAAGACCGAATTTGGGGATACGACTAGCTGACATCTCCCGGCATGGCGAAACGTGAGTCTTTTTAATTCAGTCCTTCGATTTACGTACAAAGTTACCATAATTGTGTTTCGCCTGTTATTGTACGATTGGTCACGTTTTACAACTGAGGAGTAGTAAACATGTAATTCAGTATAGTAGAATGGGATGAACTTGTTACTTTTGGGATGTTGTTCAAAATTCTAAATTATAGCATTTAATATTTTTGGCAAGGGTTAGTTCATTATTGAAAAGAGATTTACCTTGATTCTTCCACCCCTTGTTAACTTATATAATAAGTTATTAGTTTACTTATTATATTATGTTATCAATAATGCTGGTGCCAGTTTGTTCTCGAACCACGGGGAGTTGCTTCTTTTGCTAATTGTTAACCCTGGTAATCATTGGTTGTAAGCGCAAAGACAGAACGAAACCTGCTGCATTAGCACCGTTTGTGGGGACCTGATCCCAGGTTCATAGGGACTACTCTTACAAAAATGACCAAATTTGAGATTTGTTCGGAAATTTATCATTGAAAGGTCATGTTAATCTATTAATCAAGTAAGGTCATTTTGAGCTGTTGTAAAAGTTGACAAAATTATAAATTGAGTAATGTTTCTGTATCTAAATTTCTGTTATCATTTATACAGTCAAGTTATGTTTTATTTTTGTTTTTATTACTCATTTTGTTTATTATTCATTACTTATTATTCAATTTGTTTGCAATTTAATTCGTAATTTTATTAATAGTCTAAAGGAAAACTATCGAAGCAATTTTCTCTCATTACAACATCTTCAGAGAGTGGAATTCTACGCATAAATAAATTTATTTAATATGAATGGGTTACCGCTTGAGCCAAAAGTAAAGGTAAAGCTATTATTAAAGATAGGTAAGTTCGGGAATTTGAGAAAAGTCTCATAAGTTAGGTACAATAAAAAGAAAACCCGCCACAAAATGAAAAATCATAGTTGGCCAATTATTTTGAAATTTGGTGTATAGATCTAGATATTGATTCTAGACAACTTTATAAACTTTTTGTCGTATCTACCACATGTTTTAAGACGTACTTGATTTTTCAAAACTAAAATAATATTACAAATTAGTCTTTAACTAAGCAGGGCTAGATCACAAAAAATTAAAATTCAAATAATTTTTTTTACTGTTACAAGAGTCGTTTCACCTATTCGGGGATATAGTGCATGTCACTGGTTTGATGTCACATCAAACTATCAAAATATGATATCATACTAATCAGAGCTTTAGTTTGATCAAACAATTTGATGAAAATTTGACAGTCTGATCATTACATTTGCCGATATCCTTCACATGTGTAGGGGAATGTCATTTAAAATAACATATTTATACGAGTTGATAGAAAAAAGTTTTTTATGTTGTGATAAAAAATTGACAAGCTTGTATTTGAATAAGCATAAAATCCTTATGTTTGCATCTTTGCGTTTGAAATTATTGCAGAAAATTTATATTTCACTATAAACAGAAATAGTCTTAATAATCTGCTTTTTCAATAGAAATCAGAATCACTTCAATTAAAAATAATTATTAAAACTGACAAGATGTAGAAAATCTTGATAGCAAAGAAGAAGTAACGTGAAATGATGCAATAAACTCGAAACACATTTTTTTGCGAAGTTTGTAAAACATAAAGTAAAATAAAACACCCAAATTTAGACACCTTAAACTCTGGTCAGACTGTCAGTTTCTTATCAAATTTCATCAAACTGAAGCTTTGATTGATGTGACATCACATTATGATAGTTTGATGTGACATTTAAGTAACATCAAACCAATGACAGCTTCAGTTTTATTGAACAAGTTGATAGAATTTGATAAAAAATTGACAGTTTGACCGGAGCCTTGAAGAATTCACGTTACATTTTATTTGATGTATTTGATAATAATGAGTTTTGATTTTTTTTAAATAATAATTTTTGACTGATTAAATGTTTTCCAATAAAATTCGCAAATAAAATTTTTATTTATATTTTTATATGAGAAATCCCATTATTTACCTAACTTTGGAACCATATTTGGTTTATTATTCTGTGATTGCGTTGACAGTAAAGTTTGGATTCAGGAATTGGTATGCTAAAAAATACGACTAACCATAATTCTAGTTATTGTAAAATTTTTATTTTTCCTAAACAGCAATAAACATGAGCGTGTCTGAATTTAGGTACTCTACTTTATGTGTTATTTCAACTTGGAGTGTGATATAAAATGACACTACACTGTTTCCAAATTTATATTTTTTTATAGAATTTATTTATATTTTTAGTATTTATCACCGCCTGTTCGATGAAATTTGGTTTATAAACATTATGTTCTCATATTTGTTGGAAAAAATAAGCAGTAGATTTCAAAAATATACAATAATTAGATAAATATTTTATTCAAGATAAGAAATTTGTAGTTCTCCTATGATGATAAAGTAGATTTTGTTACAAGTTTGGAAGAAGGCTCATTCTGCCCGAGTGGACAGTTTGACGCTCAAGTGTCAGATCAGTGGGGCTGTTATCTGAAGGTTTCTTTTCATTATTTTTAAATGGTAGGTTTTCTTAACAACTATACAATGATTTTATTTCTAAATTTTTTAATTCTAGAATAGAGAGTATAACATTATGGAAATTGAAAAATAAATAGAGAAAAAAGTGGAGTATTAGAATTTCAATAGAAGTCTTCTAAGATGACAGGTAGAGCATTCTGCATTTTATTATTCAAAGACATCTTATTTGTAATCAGAGATCAATTATTGGGTGGTGAGATGATCAGAAGCATCCCAAAAGAAGAAAGTATTGTTCATCTTTAAGCTTTTTTGGACTCCCTCTTATTTCAAAAACCAAAATGATGGAAACAAATTGTCTTTCTCTTAATTTTTTAAAAGCTGGACTTTTTAATCAAATTTTATCTCTGAAGACTCTCAACTCAATTGTTGCATCATTATTTAGATCTGTATAGAATTATGTAGTTGGCTTATTTTACTGAATTAATTCAAAGCCAGTTCTTTTTGAACATTATCTTTAAATTTAGTAGTGTCTCAATATTTATCAAAAATTAGTCATAAAGACAAATAAGTAATTGAAAGAATATTATTGTTATTTGCTTTAGAGAGTAGTTATATTCATATTGAGTGATAAAAGTCATCTTCTAACCTCTCCACGGCCTACTTTGGCCCGTCACGGAATTAATACTTTCCGCATAAAGAACCTGACCTTCCGTGAATTTTTCAGTATTTTATCTATCTTTGTCTAACGATAGTTGAAAAAAGACATATTCCGTCGGACAAGGATGTCTAAGACGTCGACAAAGATCGTCTTAGACCCTAGTCGTGCGTCAGAGAAAGGTGGCATCATCAAAAAACCAGACTACGTGATTCTTTCAAGACGCTAGAAAAAGACCACTTTATATCCATGTATTTAGCAAGAATGAGATAGAGTTGGCAAAAAACTGAAAAGACGTTTAGAAGTTGCGCGCGCTTGGGTTCTACCCCTTGGTAAACCTCTAAGAAACGACGCTGGTTTGAGGGTAAAAATCCGGCGTCTTTCCTGGTTGGCGGCGGCGACAGCGGTGGCGGTCTACCTCAACACGCCCCGCCTACTTCCCCCGACCACCCACAACGACCCCGCGACTTTACTTTTATACTCTTTCTTAATGTCAGAATAACTCGCGACGCGAAAAGAACGCCGCTGACGACACGCGTCGCGACGCATCGAGTGACCTGTGAACACATATTATACATATATACATATACACAACGACGTTCATTTGTCTTCGCATATAACACGTAACGTAAGTAGACGAAGCGTCACGCAAGGTGCTAACTTTGGACCGCTATTTAGTAAATTTATCTACACGCTTCCTATTTTTATTCAATTTTTTTTAAGATTTGTCAGTTGAATCACGTTTTGGTCTAGTTTATCACGAGGGGTAAAGAATCAGCTGATTTCTGATTCATCTTTTTAGCACCCTTCGATGCTTTTTCGCTCGCGGAGAATTACTTTGTGCTTTACGAGCGATGCGATGGTGTTAGGGTAGAGAAGAGAGAATGTTAAATAAGCTATGACTGTATGGGGGGTGGTTTTTTAATAATGTGTTATTCTAGTTGGTGTTTAGACAGAGATTTTTTTTATGTAGAGGGGTGCAAGCAATTTCAAATGTAATAACGTGAGTTGTGACATGAAAGAATGGATTTTATGCAAATTTTGAAATCACTTCTTGAGATTTAGATAAATAGTTTTGAAAATTAATATTTAATAGTGATAGTGAAAGAAAAACAAAAAAAATCAGAGTGTCTTTTCAAGTCTAATATTTAAATTTTTTATTTAATAAATTTTTCAAAAATTTAAAATTTTGCATTAAAAGATAGACAAGTATTTTTTTTATTATTTTTATAAAGACCGACTTTAATTATTCTGTTTGTAATTACACTGCATGTAATAATCTAATATATAGATCTAGTATATGAAAACACAATTAAAATATTAAAAATTAATTTATACTGATACTTGTTTGGTTGTTTAATTATGAATTCACAGTAGGCTATGGTTAGATTTTTAATAGCACAACAATTTTTATTTAATTTTGTTATTTGAACTGATAATCAATTATGACAGTTAACTGAGGCATTCGTTCAAATGCAAGCACTTAGAAATTCCACAAGCGATTGAAGTGAATTTTTGATTACTTACATAGTTTTTTTGTAAATGTAGAATAAGTCTAATAAATATTCATTTATGCAAAATTATTAAGGAAAAAAAAATGAATTTCGCATTATCAAAACGGTTACTTTCAACCAGACAAAATCAACATAAAAAAATGTAGTGAATTTTGAAAATAGTTATTTGAATGTCAAGAGCAGAAAGAGCGGTTCGCAATCTTTCAGTTTCAACCAACAATAATTTTTTTTTCCAGTCGCATTAAATAAAACTATATTATTAATTTAAAAAGTGACATTAAATCACATTCCAGAAATAAATTATTTGTCAGTTTATTTGACATTGTCGTTAGTTACGCTAGGGAAAGTATTTTTGCTGGCTTATTTTTTAAGTTTTCAACGAAGAGATAATTTCTAAGGTGATAAAAAGTCCGACAAAACTTACTTTCTGAAGTGATTATTTGAGAAATAAGACAAAAAAAATTCTTTTATAAATATATTATTTACTTAGGATCGCAGATCAACCAGTGATCTCGGACCATTAACAAATATTGTTGTACTAAATTTGGGTTTAAACCGCCATTTAGTTTTAATGCACTGAATTTCGTATGACCTAGATTTTCACTTTAAATATGGCACTTTTAGCAGTTTGGAAATATAAATATGTTTTTAATCTTTGTCAATTAGGACACTTTGTATTTTTTTTATTTTATTCACATTATTTTAACAAATTTTTAAGCCAATTTTTTTGAGCTTATTTCTATAACGTTATAAAATTTCCAAAATCTAGAAAATTGTATCTTCTGAACATTATCACAGAAAGTTTTATTTGGATCAATTATTAGTTGTACGACTCATATTGTTATCTACGGCAATCCAAGCGCTCTTATAAAATGCATAAAAAAATTGATTTAAAATATTTGTTGAAGGTTAGAGTAATTATTTTGACAGCTTTGACATTTTTCTACTACTTTTCCATTTGATAGTTATACTTTTCTAATAATATTTGTAATTTTAATGATAAAATAGTGTGTTTTATCTCCAAGTATGTAATAGCTATTTACATCACTTGCTAAGCTTATATTGAAAATTTTTCATTCTAATGATTAATAATTATCACTTCTTGATGATTATGCTAAAGTTCTAAAGAACTTAAGAAAATTTAATGGGAAAGTGGGCAAGGTAGAAAGATACTTTTTATATATCCGACGTTTCGAACCTTTATTTTGTTCTTTATCTTTAATGGTACCATACCTAACAAATTTTGACTAAATTATAAGCCTTGCTAAAGAGCCCAATAAAGGTTTGAAACGTCGTATATATAAAAACTCTCTTTCTGTCTTGGTCACTTTCCCATTAAATTTTCTTAAACTTATAAAGAAATGGACATAAAACATCAAAGAAGTTCCATAGAATGTTTGCACTAATTACTCAAAATTTTGCGACTACAAATATGCTTTGTTCATATTCAATTTTTATAGAAACATTTTAAATATTCGAAATATTTTTGATTATTTATTTGGAATAAATTAATCGGAACTGTTAAAAATATGAACACTCTTCAATTTCTCTAATTAATTAGCATCGACAGACGTAGTTGGCTAATAGAGTTATTGCCTCTCTCTATTCCTCGTTGCTACAGTGATAAAAATAACGCAAGATAAAACCAAACAGACTTATTTCCAATAATTAATTAATTATCATTTAATTTTTGATTTTTGTTTATTTTCAGACATTTCTCTCTTCTTTCTCTTTCTCTCTCATCAGTTTCATCAAAACCGAAGACAACGCACGTAATTAGAAAAACACATATCCGTTGACTGGTCGCAGCAGGCGGGGTAGAAAAGCGTCGCGGGAAAACCCCACGCGCACTTTTCCACCAGCTGCGGTCCACCGCCACAGCATCACAGCCGTCCGTGATTTTTCATCATATTTTCGCGCGGTCAGTTCGTATCGTTTTCGTTATTTTTTGAAGATGTTATTATCAATGTCCAAAAGCAGTTGACGAAAAAATTTGTGAAAGAATGCATTTAGCTGGTGAAGTTTCATCAACAACCGGTCATTACGATCGGAGTTATGGTAATTTGACAGCGGAGATGTTAGCTGAAAGGACCATTGATGGATTGTTGGCGGAACATCCGGGAGAATTGGTACGGACTGGAAGTCCGCACGTGGTGTGCACGGTGCTGCCGCCGCATTGGCGGTCTAACAAGACGCTACCAGTGGCCTTCAAGGTGGTGGCTTTGGGGGATGTTGGAGATGGGACTGTGGTCACGGTGAGGGCGGGAAATGATGAGAATTATTGTGCTGAGTTGAGAAACTGCACGGCGGTGATGAAGAATCAAGTTGCAAAGTTTAATGACTTGAGGTTCGTCGGAAGGAGTGGAAGGGGTGAGTTTACAAAATTATCAATTATAAAAACTAATAAAGACCGTTCTTCAACTGTTAATTCAATCAATGAAGTGTCAATTGCCAGTCGATAATCAGTTGTAAATTAATTGATCAAAGAATAATGAATATGAGCTTTAACATGAATTTTGGTCATCCATATTTTTTTAAATCTCACACTTCCATTATCAAAATTTTAGATAATCTTTCTGACTTCTGTATTTAAATAGATATCAAAATAACTCAAGATTTCATCTTTGCTATTAGAATTACTCGCTATTTTTATTTTATAATAAGTTCTTTTTACTATTAGTTTTGGACAAAATGTGATATAATTTCTGCTTCAAATTAGACGAAAAGTTACAGCAACAAATGTAACTAAATTATACTGGTGTGTTGTGAAATTTAACATTTCTTCTGATTTTATTTAAGAAAATTTCTTCTGCAATTTTATACTTGTGGGCAGAATTATAACGTACCTTTTATCAAATAATTCGATTTTTACAAATTTACAATTTACCCAAATCGTTTGAATTGCTTATTTTTTAAAATATGTATTGTTACAAGTGATTTTATTAATAAATAATATAAGTGAGTCACATATAAGGACAAACCTGCAGACCTAAAAATGCAACAGAATATAGGAAATGATTCCTATGAGTAACTACGTGGAAAGATTATAATTTTTTAGCATGTATTTTGGCCATTCCTGACATTAGTAACATTACTCAGCAAAACTTGTCAGTTCACAAAAAAACATTTTTCAAACTATAATTATAAATAACGTATTCTACTAGCGAGTATGAAATCGTATAAGTTTTGATTTTATTTTGATGCTCTATTTAATGCAAAAGTCAAAAAAAAATTAAAGTGACATTACAGAAAAAATAAAGATGACCAAAGTTGAAAATTTCTAATTTTATGGATTTAGATGTCTATGAATATATCGTACATTGAATATAAGTGGCTATGACTTGTATATATAAGAAAGAAATAAACTGCCGACTAAATATTTGAAATTTAGGGACTTTATCGTTTTTTCGTTGAATAAACAAAAGAATTTGCTCAGTGGGTTTCATTACCACAAGTTGGCAAAAGGTTTTTAACTAGATTGACGTCTTTGTCTGACAGCTGTCATGCTACATTTGTGCTATTTGCTTTATCAACTTAACTTCAGTTTTTTTAAAATCATTTAATCATACAAATAATAACAAAAAGCTTTAACTGTGTTGCATTTGGTTTTTATTTACTACAATAGTTGTAGGAAGAGATGCCTATTTTATGAATGTGTAATCGCCCTAAACGGTCGACATCGATATCTTTATTAAGCTTGAGCTTAAGCTGAAAATTTTCAACTGAACAACTCTCGTTTCCTCAATCCTGCTTAGTTTTAAACCCGAGTTAAACTCGAAATCAAAAATAGCAGACGCAAATCATATGGAGTTGATCGACAATTTTTGCTAAATAGTTGTCTGTTTTGAAATTTTGTAAAAGAAGATCTCACGCATTTCACACTCGCAAACCTTCTACTTGTGTGTGCGTAATATGTTTCTTACAACTCTTGTTATGTAATATACTACCAGATGATTATCAATGTTTGAAGGAAATAAGTAGACTGGCGACCCTGTTGCTCCACTCAAGTTAAATGCCATTCAATGCTACGTATAATTTGGCGATGCAATAATACTGAAACAATAAACAAATTTTAAAAGGTGTTCAAAATGCTGGTCTTCTTGCTGTAAGCTTTTTTGTGGATAAAATGCGAAACTGTCAATTAAATAACGTTTGTTTTGAATTGTTTAAAAGTAAGTCTGTCATGCCAACGATGTTGCCAACGTCATAAAATAGTCTCTCAATATTAAGAGTTAAAGGTCATTTCAGAATTTCTGGACATATTATAAATAAGATTGTCATGCTCAATATGTAGATAGGAGGAGTCGATAGAAGTTTAATTGCCAAACAAAGTTATTGTTACTACTACTCAACTGAGGTTTAGTCATTTACTCTAAGTTTTAAACTGTGTCGGTTTTTTATCATTGAAATTAGAAAAAAAAAAACGTTGTTTTGTAATATGCCGAGCTATATAATTAAATCTTGAAAGTGAAATTCACATCACTCAAGAGTTTGCATTGATCATTAAATTTTTTCTAATTTTTCTAGCAGCAAAATAAAAAATACATTGCCTCTCCTTTCCTTTGATTACAAATTTTTATAATGGAAATGAAAGTATGATTAAGTCAAAATGGAAAAATGTTAACGAAAATTAAGTTTAAAAGTGCAACGTTGTTTTGGCTTCAGATAAATTTACCGTAAATCTAATTATAGAACCTGAAAAAGCTCTGAAGCCTTACCTTACGTGCCAAATTTCACTTTCAAAAATCTGCTTTTCCTGTTGGGTAAATTATCGATGGAATAATTACCATAGCCATAGTAATTTTAAAAAATGTATAAATTAAAGTTTATGACAGATTGATAGGTTAGAAATGTTGAGCATGACAGGTGACAAAAAGTGAAATCAACAAACTCGCAAAAATAACACAGGCTGTTTCAAAAGTGTTTCAAAAGTGTGGAGCAATATTTTAACCTAAGGTAGAGATTTTAAAATGATAAAAATTCGCGAAAAAAAATTGACCTATCTCAATTAATAACTATTTTATAGCCCTCTGAATTTCGTTATAGAAATCCAATCTTTTCACTATACCTTCTAAAAGGCTAAACAAATAATGATGAAATATTGTACGATAACTAATCAAAACGTATATTTTCAAAAGGTCTGAAACAAATTTCTAAATTTAGATTACAGCACTTCCGATGCAGTATTCAGAATGAATTGTGAATGTATTGTGAATAAAACTTTTTTTATTCACAATCACTATAGTATTATGTCGATTCCTAATTTTTTGGAGCTTGGGAAATCCGACATTTCTAACCAAGATGACAACCTCTTGGTTGGGAAATGACAGCAATTACTTGCATCTCTTAGTTGGGAAGTGACGTCTATAATGACATCTAGACGAAACGACATGAATTTTTTTTTCAAATTCAAATTGTCTCTTGACAGGTTGGCCCGCAGGATGGTCTAGGCTGTAATTATTGTGATTCTGTTAAAATGCAAACAACAATAATCTCTCCTGAATAATATTTAGAATTTTATAAGTGAATGCCAAACCTAATTTGTTTGCATAGACTACTAAGTTAATAGTTTAAAGTACTTAGCAAAGTTAGAAGCATTTAGTACAGATAAAAATGTTGTTTAAAAAAAAAGTGATTGTGAATAAAATAGTACACAAACCTCGGTGGGAAATTCATTACATTTTCGAGCTCTATCTAACCTCGAGGTTTCACCTCTTGGTTATATAATTTGAGTCCTCGATGTAATGAAGGGTTTCCCACCTCGGCTGTAATATACTATTTCAGCTCGACAAGTCCCTCTTTTTTTATGAAAATCTGATGTGACAATCAATTCTGCATCAAAAAGGTATACGTGTACAAAATTTGCCGTTTTCGTGGAATTTGAATTTGACTAGAAGACTGCATTTTTCAATTTCATTTTAATAATGGAAGATGACTGCTATTTTACATTTGTTACCTTGGATACATTACGTGGGAAATTTCTCAATAATCATGTATAAATCTGTTAAATGAAATAATCGTGAATAAAATAGAATTTTTTTGTCGAATATCACTCTGAAAATGTAAAAATCTTTAAATGTAATTATGACGTAGAACTTATCAAAAATTGTCTGCATAATATTTTCAAGATAACAAATGGAAATCAACTTCCGTAATTAAAGTGAAATTGGAAAATGCAGTCTTATACTCAAATTCGAATTCTTCGAAAACGGTATACATTTTTGGTGCAGAACTGATTGGTGCATCAGATTTTTGTATAAAAAAAAGGACTTGTCAAGATGAAAGAAAAAACTGTATTGGAAGTGCTGTAACCGGAAACTGAAAATTTGTTTCAGACATTTGCAAGCACCATTCGAAAGTATATATGTGAGAAAAAAAACTGCCCACTAAAAATTTGAAACTTAGGGAATTTATCGTTATTAGGTTGAATGAACAATTAAATGTGCTCAGTGAGTTTTATTAATATAAGTTAACATAATTTTTTTTTTGACGTTTCTGTCTGACAGTTTCCTTCTATATTTGCGTTATCAACTTAATCTCAAATTCTTTAAAATAACGTGATGTAAATATTTCTCACTAAAATCTAAAGTAGCACCAACTTAGAGAAATGAAATACCAACTTAGCAAACATTTATCCCAACTTTTAGTGGGCAGTTTTTTCCATATATACGTTTTGTTTAGTTACTGTACAAAATTTCATAATTATTCGATTAGCCTTTTAGAAGATATAGTAAAAAGATTCAATTTCCATAACAAACTTCAGGAGGCTATAAAATGGTTAATATTTGAAATAGGCCAAATTTTTTTCTCGCAAATGTTCATCATTTTAAAAGTTGTATCTGAGGTTGAAACACCCTGTATAACATTTTGTGAGTTAGAAAAATGGTTTATAAAAATTAAGTTTGAATATTTTTGATTTCACTTTTCGGTTGTAAACTATTTTCGTTAAATAGTTTACAACCGAAATCTTTCCTTGATATTTAAAACTAGCAATACTTTGTTCCAAGTTCATAAAAACAATTGAAAAATTGCCAATTTCTATATTTTTTCAAAAGTTAATTTGAATTCATTTTTTTTTTCTTTTTCATTGTTTTCTTTGTGTGTCGTGCTAGCAAACGATGAACACGTCGGACCTGACTCCAGCCTTAATTAAATACCAACATAACAAAGTAAACATGACTATTTAAGTTATTTGCTTTGGAGATCGCAGCATCTCTAATCTATGAATTATGTTGGCGTTTGTATAATCCCTGATTTATCGACAGTGCATTCATATTTCCCAGTATTACCAACTGTGCATATAAAATCCGTTTCGAAAACTATGCCATCATCAGCCATATTGGATTATAAAAGAACACTCCTTCAATTTATACCATATTACAGAGGTTATATCCAAATGATTGATATATTGAAACAAAAACTCGCAAAATATTTCCGAAATTTATTTGAAATTTTGTTTGTACGGATTTATTTTTATTTATTACTTATGATGCATTTTTATCATTGACGTTTTTGTAAATAAAATAAATAAATTGTTATTTATTGTCGTATCTTTTTTATATAAATATATTTTTTTACTTTTTTCTGGTTCGTATAAAATGATATTCAACTAGAAGGAGATTTTTACCCTAAGAACATCCCATTAATATTTCCATTTGTAATTTCGTATTTTTACGTCGGATTTTTTACACAAGGGAAAAGGAGAGCTTGGGATAGCCGCAACATTATATCACGAAAACATTAAAAACTTTATGTAAAAGCTCCACACTCGGTATAAACTTACCTCCTCATTTCTGACTGCAGCCGCAAGCGACGGCTTCGGGGAACGACCTGAGATTACGCTCGGTGCAATGACGCCAACTCATCTACATATACAGAGTAGCTCAAAATCTTAATTCAAAAACCACTGAATGATAATGAGAGGCACGTTATATGTTTTTCGAAAAATTAGAAAAACTAATGATTAAATAAATTATAAATAAGTGTGTTTTGCTTTTGACATACTCTGTATATTATCAATCAAATTGATGGATAATAAAATAAAAACATAATTTTGAGTTTATACAGAGTGATTCATTTTATTACATATTTACATCTAACATCAGTAAGTTGTCCCAGCGCATTCACCAAAATTCAAGCTTTATTATTTTTTAAATTTTCCTGCTTTTTCCAATTTATGTTTTTTAGTTAAATAAGTGCTGTTAGGAATCAAATATTTTTCAAATAAATAATTTATACAAAGCGATTTATCTTGCGAAAACTATTTTTTTATAAATGTGAATTTAGTTATATTCTCTACTATTTTTGATTATTTCTTCACTTCTGTAGACTTGTTAGTTAATAAGCATGTTGATATTCCTTTTTTTCTCTATTTTTAATTCCATGTCTCACCCACAAATCTTCCTCCCCTCCCATTTTAAATTCGAATTTAGTTTCAACACCGGCATTTGTCAAAAGCGTCAAATGCAGCCTTCCGCGATCAGAATCGAATTTGTTCAAACTGTTGCGGAAGTGAATTGTGCCATATTTACAGGGACGAAAGCTTTTAGAATTCTGGCGCCTTTCTTATGACAGCTTTTGCATAATTTCGTCGTTGTTTTTTCGCATCGTTTGCGTTTATGACTGCTATTTATGTTGGTTTTATACTAATATTTTTTTTCTTTTCTTTAGGAAAAAGTTTTACATTGACGATTATAGTGTCAACGTCGCCGCCTCAAATCGCCACTTATAATAAAGCTATCAAAGTCACCGTTGATGGACCGAGAGAACCGAGATCAAAGACGAGACAGCAAGGATTCCATCATTTTCCTTTTGGACCGAGACACTTCGCGCCTGATCCACTCACCGGCAGTCTGCCTTTTAAACTAAGTGGTAAGTTAATACTAAAAAAAGGTCTAATTCACTCTATACAGGGTGTACCACATAAGAGGTTCATTGAAAGTTTGTGGAAATAAGGCTGCTAAAGGGCTATAAACTGGACTATTCTAAAAATGTTTGCAAAAATCAATATTCAAAATTATTGTTTTGGGAGATCAAGTTATATTTTAAGTATCTAGCCGCGTAACTAAGGTAATGTCATTTTTGAACTTAAAGTGATGGTAACTATGGTATCTGTCTTATGCGTAATTATTTAGAAAATTTATCCAATTAAATGTATAGCCTGCGAACTTGATTTTTTGGATGAAAAAATTTTAATACTGATTTTTGAAAAAATTCAATATTTAAATAAGCAAAAAATTATGTTTTCAAAAGCAGAAAAATTCACGGTTTTCAAACAATTTCTAAATACCATAGAATACTATTTGAAAAAACAAAGTTGACTGTCGCCTAGTGTAAACTAATGAGTAAAAAAAAAAATTATTATTGCTTAATTTGTAATCTTTTGACAATCTTTTTATTTGATGTATTATTTATTGAAATCTGACAATAAATAACAGAGTTATTGCTTGCGGCGTTTTTTACCGAACACCTTGTATAAGATAGATCAGAAACTCTATTTTTAAAATATTTCCAGTTTATTTAAACTTTAGGTTATACTGGAAGTTGATGCTTACTTTGTTATTTTATAGTAAAATTGTTCATAAATTTATTTATTTTTCGAAATTTTTGACATTAAATTAATTCCATCACTATCTTCAAATTCTTTTGAGACAAACAAATAAATTTTAGCGTACTTATAGTCAAGGTATGAGCTGATATGCAGATCACGATAATTTTTCAGAATGTTATACAGAGTGCTACAAAATTCTCGCCAAATATTGCTCCTAAATTATGTCAAAACTTATTTTTTTTTAATTAAAAATCTTCTTATTTTATATCACCAGTCCTAGTTCAAATATTAATATTCATATTGTTTACAATTTTAATTCATTTTCTATGGAAAGTAAGGCGACTGCACCAGATTATCACAGTAAGCCGTGGCCAATAACGATAGAAAAAACTTTTCTGTTTTGCATCTTTAAGAACGACATTTCGTACGTCTTCGCGTATTGAAATAACAATCGGACAATTTGGTTTTTTGAAATTGGTAAAATGCTAAAATTTTTGAGGTTAATCATTAAAATGTATTAGAAGCTGTCATAAATTTATAAAATACAAATTCATTTTCTATGGTAACTTGTTCTATAAACTTATACTCCATTCATTGTTAAGCTGCATGAAGGGTAGCCATGGAAATCAGATTTTAAGGTCGCCACACTGGTGACATTGGTTCAAAAATCATCCTATATGTGGGAAAATAATAAACTGCCCACTAAAAATTGGGATAAATGTTTGCTAAGTTGGTGCTTCCTTTGATTCTAGTGAGAAATGTTTACACCACGTCATTTTAGAGAAGTTGAGGTTAAGTTGATAACGCAAATGTAGAAGAAAACTGTCAGACAAAGACGTCAAAATCGTAAAGCTAGTAAAAAAAAGTTTGCCAACTTATGCTAATGAAATCCACTGAACGAATTCAATTGTTTGTTCAACCTACAAACAATAAATTCCCTAGATTTCAAATTTTTAGTGCATCGAAGTTGCAAATTGCAAACTTCACAGAAATTAATGATTGTTCAGTTTAAATTTTGAGGTTAGGGATATAAACCGTCGTTTACGTTTAATAACTAAATTTAGTGACAAAATTAAAGCCGCATTTAGAGTTTCTTAGCTTTCTTGATGCACATTAATAACGAATGGAGTATATTCTCGTGCCATAATTTTTGACTTATCAAACGTGTTTTTTGAATGATTTTGAAAAAATCTTTTTTCATCTTTAAACAGAAATGCAACTACAGCGGGTAAGACAGTAGAGGAGTAAAAATATTGAAGATTTTTTATTTTTATAATGTTTAACTTTTAAATTGTGGAAAAATCTAAAAAAAAAATATGAAAATTATCGAATATCTCAAAAACTGTTAAAAATAGAGGAGTATTTTTATAGATCAAAGGCTGCTAAAATTTGACTAGGATTTGACTTGTGACAAAATACAGGAGTTTTCATAAAAATAAAAATAGTTTTGCCACAATTCTAAATCAATATTTGATGAGAATTATGTAACATTTTGTACAAATTTTGAAATGTTTTTCCAATCTGTGTGTCGTCTAATACCTAGTTTATAAGTATTCTCAAATTTATTTGTTCAGCGCAAAATGGAAACAAGCTGGAAATAATTGAGAAATAGAGTTTCTAATCTACCTTACACATGACCAAAATTTCAAATCTTGAATTTTAATTGCATCTTTATGAACTTCTTATGAACCACTTATGTGAATCACGCTACATATTATTCTTGATTCTTTTGATCGACTGTCCATTGACTTATGATCTTTCAAAGTGCATTTATCCCCACATCCACTCATTTCGATTGAATTTTTATGATTTTTTTTCGACTCTCTTTGAATTTCCATCCAACCAAAACGAAAATTATTTGACTTGCTAGCGACTATTTTCAATTCTCCGTTTATATTGAGGCTATTATTCTATTTAATCTGAGCCTAAGCGGATTGCAAATCAGTTTTACCGATTGAATATTTTGTCTAGTGGTGTGGTTGCCATAGTGACCTTAGTCGAAGGCGAGCTGATCATATAGCGGTTAATATTTCACTAAAAATATAAAATAAAACAAAATAAATTTTGTTATAGAGTAATATAAAAATAATTCTCATTTTTTCCAATTTAATCTGCTAAAAAATAAAGATATAGTGAGCGTGATGAGCGTTCCATAATTGGAGTTAGTCGTAAGTTTAATTGATAATTAGCTGATGTAATTAATGGCGTGGGTTGTGTAGTCGAACTACTGGTGCATGAGGGTAGTTAGTTATTATCCTCCATAGTGAGATTAGAGCCAAACGCTTCCCGCTTCCAGCTAATGAGCTTGTTGTATTGCCTTACTTCACGTAACGGCCTCAATTGGGGCTTTATAGGTAAACGCAATCGTAAAGATTTTACGATATATCATAGAAAATACAATTCTATATCAATTACAAAAGGATTTTATAAAGGAAGATTTCTAGTAGCGGTAGTTTTATAGCACATAAATAAAGATCTAGTTAGCTAGAAATAGAAATAGAACATTAGAAAGTCTAAAACAAATGACAACAACTAACAATTCAAAAATACTGAAAAATTGCTATTAGAAGATATAAATAGGAATATCGATGCAGCTCCCTGATAATTATAACTAATAATCTCTGAAATATTAACATATAAAGTGAAGCAAACTTTTAGTGTTATTTTCAACTCTGTGGTAAATCAATCTAAATCACATTTGAGCAACTCTATATTTTTTTTACTAAAATTGATTCAACTTTTTTTTAAATTTAATTGTCTATTTTTCTACAAAAAGTAATATTTGTTTTTTTTTATTGCGATGCCATGTATTGATTCTTCCCTATCGCTCAACCCTTTCAGTACAGGCGACACAGATTAACATGCAAACTTCCAATTCACACACACTTGGTATATAGTTCGTTAGATGGCGCTTCTATTCAAAATTTGCAATTAAAAATGATAATGCTTACATGCATAAAATGAAAAGAGGGCGGTATTGTACAAGTATAATTATTATCAAATTTGTGGAATGTTGATTTAATGGATTTTAGTCAGCAAAAGTGAACTTTATTTGCACTTATAGTAATTTGCAACCGGAAGAGAGTCATTAGTTTAGTGTCTAGGACACATGTGTCCTGCTGATAGAAGGAGAGTTGATTACGATCTGACGTCAAGGATTAGGGGAGAGTAGAATAAGTGTGACCGGTGGAGCTTGTAAAGCCACAAAAACTTGATAAAATTGTTCAAATTGTTTTATTAGAAAAATATTTTGTCGTATTTTGGTAATTTTTCAAAACTTGATTTAATCTTTTTCACAATAAGAGTTACTTTGTTGATATTTAATAAATTTTTAAAATTATCCCGGCGCATCCACCAAAATGCAAAATAGTAATTTCTAAGAATATGCATTTTTCTGAGAATTTTAGCAGTTTTAATAAATAAAACAATTTCGCGTGTTACTAAAACTACAGTGGCAGCACTGAAAATATAATTGAAATTATGTCACTGCAAGACGAGATTTGACAGTTTTTTGACAAGCGCTTCTAAAATTGATTTCAAAAATCAAAGTTTTGTATCAAACATCTTCTGAATTACTTTGACAATGGAACCGAGAATTTCGATTCGTATTTTTGTTATGTCTTCATACGTTTCGTAATTGGTATTTATCAACGTTCAACATTTTTAATCCTCTTAACGTAACCTAAGATTTTTTTGACACTGACGTTTCAAAATTATGTCAGTTGTGACTATCCTTTGTAACAATTGCAAGAAAAACAAACATCTATATTTTTCAATTGTTTTATTGCCAACAGACTCAGTCATTCTTAATCGATATTGATAGACTTAATCTGTACAAAAAATTTTAAAAATTAGCAAGCTGCTGAATTTTTGTGTTTTTTTTTCCATAATTTCTTTGCATATAAGAATAAAGTGAGAAATATTAGCATAATGTTATTTTTTGCTTACATGATAAACTTGATTATATAATTTTAGTAAAAAAGCTCTATTGTGTCATAGTTATAAATTGAATAAAATTTTCTACATGCTTTTATTTTACACCCTTTTCCAAATATTTGCAAGTGTCAGTAGCCGAGCCCCCACAGCGCTGTCTGCGATATCAACTCCCTAAGATATCACCAGCAACAGAAGGCAAGACTATAACTCAATTACACACTTTCCCACCTCCCTTTCGCGGCTCAACTCTCACCCTCATCACACACAGACTTCAACCTATTCTCGCCACGTCCAAAATTCCACAACATCAAATTTACTTTTCTCAACTTTTTTTTATGTTTTGTCTACTGTACAGAAAAATTGTATTCATCAGAGACGTTTTTACGATGTTATAAAGTGTCCTCGACTGTTAATACTCTGAATTTATCCACGTCTTAAGAAGGGTGGATCTTTGTAAAGTAGGCCATCATCGTAGACTTATCCTTGTCATTCTGTTAATGTATTCTCTTAGTGAGTGGGATTTTACCATCGGAATTGTTAAGTGGGAAAGTGAAGCAACGAGGCAAAGGTCAAAGAGGAAAGTTACGAAAAAAAAACAGTTTTTCTTCTAAAAATGTGCAATGGATGTTCTCTTTGGTTAGTATGTTCTTGTTAGTGAGTGTATGTAAATATCCTTTGTCCGACCGTCAGCGAAGATTTACGAAGCGGTGTGTTTTCCTCCGTCGTCGTTTAATACTCCTTTCGCATTAGTCTTGCTCCATTTTAAAGGGTTTGAATAATCGTCGTTCGCCAACACCTAAGCTAAACCCTTGCAAGATAAATGTCATTCCAGCCTTCATTACGATGGCAATCAAGAGAACCGGGAATCTATCCGACGCTTTCTTCTCTCGGTTTAAAAATCCTCGGTTATTGTTAACAGCAACTCCTGTTCTGTAACGAAGTTTTTCGTCGAAGGGATCCTAACGAAGTTTTTCACTTGTAAAAGGGATGTTTTTTACGCTTCAAGCTTATCTTTAAGGGCTGTTTTAATTCGTCGTCCCTCGCCTTTAAATTGCCGTATTTACTTCAGCGTTAAGCTGCTGCTGTTTTTTCTTTCTAAGAGGGATGTTTTCTAGTCGATTTTTAATTAAATCCTGATAAGAAAACACAAACAAGATCTTAATATACAGTGGCTTGTGATATTGTAACCTCGGATCATATGATATTACAGTCGACCGAATGTGTTGATTAGATGAAGGTTAAGGGTAGATTGATAATGAAGTAAAGGGCTGATTTCAAGACGCCTCATTGGTCGGGCGGGGCTGCCTCAGACCTCATTGGTGCGCCGCAGGACTGCTGCTAACCTTTACTATCAAGATCTATACCGAGATCCTGGTCGCTTGTGCCTTCTCCCAGGATTCTAGTTTGTTACTTATTGTTTGCAGGAAATATGAGATTACGAAGGATGTTATTGAAATTACGCTATTACTATCTGCTACAAAAATAATTTTTAAAATGTTTAATAATTTTATTTTTTTTAGGTATTGCCCATCATTTGGCCGGTCTGCCAGGTCCTCCGCCAGATTGGGCAATGCTAGGTGGCCGCCATCCATACCCTCCTGGCCCATTCGTCCCCCACCATCATCCGCATTTTCCACATCATATGTTTGCAGCACTCGACCGTCCAGTTAACACATCGCCGCGAATAGCTAATGGTAAATATTAAAAAATCCATTTATCAATTTAAATTGAACAAACAATAATTTTGCGAATTAATAATGAAATGAATCGTGCAATGTTGAATGTCTCTTAGTTGTTCAACAAATTCTGTTTTAGTTTTGCAACAATTAATTGTTAATTATAACCGAAATGTCAATAACGTTCTATTTATAATGAGTATGGAACGATAGAGAATTAATAAAGCATAGTACACTGTTTGTTAAACTTATCAAATAAATTTTTTATTTCCAGAACCAACATCTAGTTCTTTGGGGCCGATTTCAATAAGCTGCAGCACCGCTCATAGCACCACCTCTCCGAAATCATCTCCCAGTCAAGTTGGTTTATTAACAACAGCCACAGCCCCTCTTTCACCACCTGAAGATGACATATCTGTAACGGCGTCGCCGACTCCGTCCCCACAACCACCACCAGCATTTCCTGGTGCTCCACCACCTCCAATACAAAACAATCAATTATTTAATAATGCATTAGCTGCTAGTTTATTTCTGAATACTCCTTTATTGCCGCCGCCTGGTCAATGGCTCTATTCGCAGTTTTATCCACACGATTGGCCATGGATGAATTTCAGACATCATCCACTTTTACCTAGAAGTGGATCTCCTCACGAACCCAATCAGAATCCGGATAGTTCCGACGAGACGAAATCCGATGAAGGAAAAAAAGAGAATAAAGATGAAGGGATGAATTTGTCGTTGCATAAATGTAGGAAAGCAGCGATTACGTTGGTCAGGCAGAAGGAAGAGGTCAGTTCGAGTGATAAAGAACATTTAAAGTGTAATAGACTGTCTGATGTCTGGAGGCCGTATTAGATTTTTAGATTTAGGAGCGTAGTAGCAGTTTGTAGATTTAATGAAAAATGGAAGGATTCTAATGATGGGAGTTAATTTTTTATGTAAATATTTAGAGAATGGATGTTACCTATCTTTATGGTCAATGTCTGTCCCATCTCTGTATATATAAGCTCTTTCAAGTTTAAGAGTTTAATTAGTTTTTAACACTTTTTACTCGATGTACACTTTCGTTTGTAAATAAAGAATTGTTGTAAAAAAAATATTTCAATAACTATGACCTGAATTTTAAAATATTTTCTAATTATCTAGTCTTTTAAAAATTACACATATACCGAGTGAAACAGAAAAATTGATTTCTTTTGATAATAATATTTTTTTTGTAATTTTTTTCCTCGCTCTATTTTCTTATCCTTCTTTAGCCGCCCATCGCGCTGCTAATCAAGAAATTGAAGTTTCAATAAAAGCTATCATTAATTCTAACTTTGGGGTCTGTTCCATCCTGCCACCAAACCCTAACTCCCGTCCATTCACCCAACTAAATTCTCGTCTCTCTTTTATACCATCTTTCGTGAATCTTGTATTGACCTGCTGTCCGAAATGGGCGCAACTGCGTAATTCGAACAAATGATTGCTAGCAAGCTAAGCAAATTAGAGTCACACTCGCACATGTGTCCGTGTCCTTGAGGATTTGAAAAGAATGGAGAAGGAAAAAGAAAAAAGAAAAAAAATTAATTTTGGCGAGGTTGATTTCAACAAGAAGACGGACTTTTTCGGATCAGTGGTTCTAATGATATTTAGAGGCATCTGGCGACGTCAACTTTACGACTCAGAGAACACCTCTATGGCAACGTTTCACCTCGACAGATCACCTAGGTGACATCACAATGAAGACCCCAAGTCGCAATTATATGGCTGAGGAATGGAGGAAATACGGCTATCTACAAACGCTCATTACTAACATTCGATCATTAATTAAAGGAAATTTGTTTACGACTGACTTTTGCGAGATTTTTTTTATCTTTTAAGGGATAGCAGTTTTTCGTGTTTGAATGAAAGAAAGAAATAAAAAAGTCAGTTCAGTGTAAATGCAAAAAAGCTATACTATATTAAATAGAGTTTAATATAATATAGCTACAATAATTTTACAATTGTTTTTTTTTCTTGAAATAAAAAACAAGTAAAGGAAGCACTTATACGTCTTTGATAACTTGTTGCTAAGTTACAACTTTTTCATTTGTATGTGAAATGTAAGTTTTTGTATCATTAGAATGTGAAATAAGCTATTCACTCATCATTGTTCAAAGTCGAACTTCACGCAATTGATTTATGAAAGAACTATTTTATATAGCTGTGAGAGTAACTTAACAAGTTTAAGGAAAAATTTTTATTTACTACTTCCTACAAGTTGCATGGAATATTATTTAATTAAAAAAGAATCAAAAGACTTTTAGATGCTTTATTAGTAATTTATTCTTTTTCACATATAGAAACATATTTCTAAAGTTAATTACGATCTGATAATTCCCAATTAAAATTATCAAACTATTTTTTTAAGTTATTAAAAAAATAAAACAACAAAAACAGTACATCATTTACTTAATTATCCGACTCACTAAATACAACGTACAAACGTAAAAAATTAGTTGGAATTTGCAAGTTCAACAGTCAAAATGTATAAAATTGGTCTATTTTTTATTTTAACAATAACCATATATGCTGTTCTACTTTTCTCAAGAATTAACGCGCAAAGCAGTAAGTACTTTATAATTAATAAATAAAAAAAAATCTAATGTTTATACTGAAAATAATAAAACTTTTTAGCTATCCAATCAAGTTCTTATGAAGATGAAGTTAATAATACTGAATCCGTGGTTTTTCCCAATTATGATTACGATTGAAAAAAAAACATAAAATGTATTGAAAAAAAAAATAAAAAAATAAATTAATGAAATAATGGTTATTTATACACTGGATAAATTAAACAAAAAAAAAAAAACAAATAAAATGTTTAATTTAAACTGTGCATAGATTATATTTTTTCTATGGTCAGATTCGTCTAGAAAACAAGTTCTAATTAAAAAGAATTTAAATTACTTCAACTCACTAATAAAGTAAAGCAGCTTCATTCCACTCTAACAAATAAATATGCATTTATGCCTGTTATCATAAGTTTAATAATATAATTTTCAAACTTCAGAATCAAATAAACAATCATGTGTTTTTTTTCTAAGATTTTTATCAATTAAATAAGTCCAGAAAAAAATAAAATTGCATATTTATATGAAATGTTTGTGAAAATTTTTTTATTTAAACTCATACCTGAGTGATAATTTTTCATTAAAAGTATTTCTTCTATCGTTATCGCATTATCACTCATTTGTTTTATTTCCCATAAAAGTAAACACAATATTTCAGTAAAATTTACTGCCAATTAATAGACAGGAATTCAGTGATAATGTCATAAATGTAACAAAATTACTTTTGTTTTATCTTTAAATTTAACTTTTCCTCATATATAAGTTTCGCATTTCTCATAAACATTCAGTAAATTAAACGAACTAAACCGTAAGTGATCAAAAAAAAGTAAAAATGTTGAATATTTACAGAATTTTGACACTTCTTGCAATTGCAATTATTTATCAACTAGTTGAAGGTAAGCTCAATTAATTGTATTTTTTTAATAATTAATTTCACTTTTTAGTGGATTATTATGATGTCAGTAACAGTAACAGCAGTGAAGAAGTGATAGTAATTCGAGACTAAATGTAGTAAAGTTTGAAATGAAAAATAAATGAAATAAAATCGAGTTTGGCTATTTTGTTGGTTCCTCATTCCTCTGTGCATTGTGCATTCAGAAAATAGTTTTCTCCACCTGAACGCCATCCAAATATCGCTTTTCGGCATGTTTGCATCATTTGCCATACCAGAGTAAAATAACAAAGTTTTGCAATGTTGTTAATGGAATGTTAATTATGATGCCAGTGACACATTGTGCGGAATTCCAGCACTTGCGCGTACAATATGATCGGTTGATCCCCGAAAACCGGCCACAATCCCCTAAAACACCCCTAAATATTGGAGATGAGTTTATATTTGTTGCATACCTTCATGCATCCGGCGACAAATATGCATCATCGACACTGCTTTAACTATCACTAAATTATTCAATTTATTCGGAAAATTCAAAAAACAAAAAAAAATAATAATCAAATTAGTTTTCAACTTAAACAAGAAACAATCAACCGGAAACTGTAAGCTAAGTTTGTTTAATTGACGTCAAAAGCGCCCTCTGTGGAGCAATAACCTGCGTCTTAATTACCCTCTAATGAACACCTCATTCCGAACTCGCTTTCTTACTCTTTATAGCCTCCAGCTTAAGACGAACTTATGTATATTGATTTATATTGTTATTGTTATGGAGTTGAAGGGGAATGGAACACTCTTGTAATGTTTTTTCACTTAATTAGAGGAGAAATCAACAGTGTTAAAATGACGTGGTAAATTGATAAACTTAAAATTTTTTTTTTTCATTTCTTTGTTACTGTTCAACCCCCAACTAAACGCTCCACAACTCGATATATATTTCTCGTTCGATCAGCTCCAAGGGGTTGAAATGATAAATCTCGGTGGCCCCGCAGCTCCACCATTCCAAGTCACGCGGAAATTCCGAGCAGGAATGCAAACCGAATTTGTCAAGTTGCGTCCTTTGGTCTTTCTTCAAACAATTCAGTTCTTTGCATGTCTACTCTAACCCTCCACCCTCTTTTAAATTCAAAGGAACAGAACGCCGTTCATTTGCTTTTGTAAATATTTTAATTTAAATTTGGAAAGAACAAAGCAACATTCAAGGTCAGATAATAATTATTTTTATTTTAAATAGTATCAGTGGTTCGCAGAGATTTAATATTAGCTATTGGAGAAAAGTTGGCTATGTTAACCTAATAAGTTGTACAAAAAGTACTAAGTCCTAAATCAAACCATAGATAGATTGCAATTTACTAATGGATGTTAGTGCTATCTCTTGCTAGTTCAGTGATGCTCTCTTACACCTCCGACGGATGAACCAATAAAGGTTTTATAGTCGTAGTGCATTTGACTTGAAATTGATGCACAACGTTTTTTATTAGCAAGGCAATTAAGTCACTTTTATCTTATTTTTCAGAGAAAAGAGCGACGGTAATCAGCAGGCAGTTTAATTAAATGCGCAGCGACATCTATAATAAATGCCAATAATTACTACAAATCAAAAATTTTACAAAAATGTGAAATATTATTTACTATTTCCGTATTTTTCAAAAAACCGTATTCTCTTGTGAAGTTCTGTAATTATTTGTTTATTATTTTTTTTCTCAGTAATCAAAACAGCATTACAATGAAACTATTATGAGAGATGCAGCGACAACCATAAATTGATTTAATTACCATAGAAAAAATGTAATGAAAAAATTAATGTAACTTTCGCAAAAAACTACAGTTTTCTATTTTTTGGAAAAAACGCTATCTAGATGAAGATCATTAAAATAGGTTTCATTTAAATGGAAACATCAAAAATGTATTATTTAAGTGGTTGTTTGTCTCTTTCTCCCTCATCAATAATTTAAAAAGAATTAATAATTGAATAAGTTACACTGAATAAATGAATAATGAGCGACATCTATTATACATTCTAGTTTCTATAAACAACAGAATTTGCTAAAATATGAAGAAGTGATTCAAATAAGAAATAACAAAAAGTTAAAGTTTTCTGTAATTTGAAAAACAGTGACATCTTTTGTCGCAAATCTATACAGTGTGTCCATATTTCGATGCTCACCATTGGTATTTCAGTTATTAGCAGAGCTAGAGCTAGAAGAATATTTTGCAGAATTTATTGTTCAAGACGAATCTCATTTCAAATTCATTGACAAATTTTTCAGTTTTGAATTTTTTTGGAAAAACTGAAATTTGCTGATTATCAATAATTCGATAATGCTTCTTCTGACGTTTTTCAGACTTATTAAGTTTATTAGTGCTAACAAGAACCCTCGAATCTCATTTGTTTCTGTGTTAGTAACATCATTTTTTGTTTTTTATATAAAGCCATATTGGATTTTTAATTACTTAAATAGTCCTTGAAAAAAACTTCTCAAAAATGTATGACATGTCACTTAAATCTTAATTTCTACAAGAGATATTAGCAAAAAATAAATTTAACACTGATGCAAAACCAGTAGGCTATGAAATTTTTGCGTCATTGTTAAGCAAATGATAAGCTACGTTTCTGTCGTCATGTATAACTGGCACTGGTGGGAGATTTGGAACTGTGTGGATGAATTATTAATAATTAATCACTTTTAAGAACTGAATCAATCAGTCGTAATAATGGAACTTGAATAATGGTAATAACTAGTATACAGAGTCTTACATCTCTAACCAAAGCAACTTTTACATGTCCACAGTAACATAGCTTATCATTTGCTTAACAATGACGCCAAAATTCCAAAGCTTACTGATTTTAATCAAAGTAAATTTAATTTTTGTTATTATCTTTTGTAGAAATATTCAAGTGTCATGTCATATTTTTGAAAAGCTTTTTTCAAGGACTGTCTAAGTAATCAAAAATTTAATATCACCATCATAAAAAAATAAAAGTTAAGCCTAATAACTCAGAAGGTTCTCATTAACACCAAAATATTTTTCTCAAAAAAGTGTTCTAATAAAAGTAAGTAAAGTTTGAAAGTGGTAGGATAAGGCGTTATCGAATTATTGATGATAAATAAAATCGGCAAATTTCAGTTTTTCTAAAAAATCTCAACACTGTAAAAAAATTCAATAAATTGAAATGAGATTCATCTTGGACATTTATTTCTGCAAAATAGTCCCCATTAACTGATGCTCTATCTCTTCTAATATGGACACACTGTATATGATTATAAAGGTAGGGGAATATGGGAGTATCAGTTATAACTATAGAATATTAATAATAGTGCAGAGAAAACATTTATAGGGAGTAAACACAGAAGAGCAAAATTTTTCAGTGAATAGAATGTTTTTGAACGAAAGTCTGATTGTGTGATTGAAACAGGAGTGATTCTGTCTAATATCTTTAATTCGAAAGTAATTGCCTTATGACAGTCAGACTTAATCAAAAACATTTTAACCTTTTAAGAAATTGAGCTCGAGTGTATTTTCGGACGGTTAATACCTGACCACATTAGATAAAATTTAATCAATTAATTTTAATAACACAGACTAGCTATCTTCCTGTCTTAAATTCTAGGTTTTTAAGCACTTGCAGGTAATACGTTGTCCTAACGACATCTTTCTCATAATCATAATTAATTAAAGAAGATTTGGTGCTCTTGGTGCTTGGTGGTAGGTTTTCACTAACTGCATTCGCTATTTCCAGAATAATGCTCGAAATGTTTTTATTATCAGTTTTTATAACAATTTAAAGCTCTGACAGTATCTACATGCATTTTATTCACATTTAAGAACTTCTAATTGTACGAAATTACAAATCTTATTGGTTCATTTGAATACGAATGTATTAACATTTGTTGTATATTTAATTAAATCCCGTACCTGGAATGCACTTGTTTGTCTCTCCTCCTCAAATTAACAAAAATAGAAGAAAGACCAATAAATCGTGGAACTAATCTGAAAAGTTAGCTTTTATAGTCGCGGTCGATAACGCGGGAAATCAAATTTCCAAATAACAAATATCCTACTTCTGGAGTTGTTTGTTGGTGAACCGACCATAGTACGAGACTGTGACTTTTCCACTATTTCTAATCACAACACTAGACACATTCTTATCACGGTGGCATTTAAGATAAGGGGTTTGGGGCTGATTGGTTGCAAGATCGAGTGTTGGCCATTCAGTGTCCTCTCAGAAAATACATTACAAGGGTCCACTTTGACGTTTGTACTATTTTATTTTATTTTTTATTTTCTACAAATTTTATTCTTTCGACCACTTTTTTATAAATTTGTATATGAATGGAAAACAAAAGAATAAAAATTATGAAGTGATGGTGGTTTTTGTGTGTTTGTTGAAAAGTCTCCGACTTTATATTATTTATTTTCCGACGGAAACGCGCCACCTTCTTTCTGGAATGTTTCTGCTTTATCTCTCGTGAAATGTGCTCGGTTGGATACGGCGGAGCTGATTCTAGTGCAGATGATGCACTTAGAATTTTGATATATTCTGTAGAAATAAGTACAAAGTCGAAAAAGTCAAATAGAAATGTAATCAGTCCTGCTTCTGATTAAACCAATTCAAACAAGCCTCTGTTTAATAATTGCTCAAAAGGAACAGTAGGTCTGGAATATTACTAGCTTTAGGTTATTTTAAATCAATATGAAGGGTCTGGAAGAGTTTAACATTTCTTCAGCGATTTTTTATTCTCTTTGTATTATTGTTCTAATTTACGTAATTGCGTTGACACTGGTATTGAGGGTGAGAAAGTGCACATGGACATAATCCGGAAGGACCGATTAGCAATTGAAATGTGTAAAATAGGTCTAATCTGCGAATCGAACATCCTCGTATCGATGTTAGGGCTAGCGTCGCTTGGCAACCAACGACCGAAGCCCAAAGAGAATTTCTAATTTTATTGCGTGGATCGTAGACTAATTATTCGATCAAGTTTTTAATTTTTTTTTTTTTCAAGAAAAAGTACAAGACATAGTATTAAAATTCAAGCATCGTCCCTTTTCACAAAGCCTGGAATCAACTTACAAATCCAGTGGGGATGGACAGCTGGCGATGATGTAAAAAGATCCTCGTAGCCAAATTGTAAATTCACTTCTCTTGTCCGGTAAAAAGCACTCGATTCGTCTGAATTTTAAACTTTAGCAAAGCTTGGTCAAATTCTAACCAGAAGGATTAACATTGATTTAAAATTTTCTTTTTTTTTTATATATTTTTCTATCAACTTGTGCAGACGATGCGAATCGATAAAACTTTGCTCTGATCCACTCGATATTAAACTGACCGTATTAAAGTGGCCGTCTTAGAGATAAAGATGGAAGATAGAGAATGGTTGGAGTTGAGATAAGATGGAACATTCACTGACCCTTAGATCACATCTTTTGGACTTATGGATGGCTAGCGAGATTATCCGCAGTTATGGCTTGTCTCTTGGTCATTCGAATGTTTTAACTCGATTGCTGTTGTTACGAGACAGACGACTATTTATTATCAAGAAATATGAATACACTGGGCGCCACTCCAAAATAGAAATGGAAGGTTTTATGTTAATTTCAGCTTATTAGAAGACGTTTTAATAATGCTTTGGGTGTTTTCGAATAAAATATTCAAAGTGAGTGAATAATGGCTTTCTGTGTGTTTTAAAGAAGACGAAATGAAAAAATACTTTGTATAAAATCATTAAATAGATATTTACGTAATTAGTTACGAAAAGGCCGATTTGCAAAGGCAAATTGTGTAAGTTATACAATACTAGGCTATTTCGTAACGTATTACGTACAAAATTTTTCTTAATTCCTTCAAATTTTTCGTTCTGACATTAAATCTTAACTGACATTGATTTTGACATTTCACATTGTTGCAAAGTTCTTACGTTCTTACTTTTGAACATAGACATCACTAGATCAGACCGTTGCTATCGTTGTTATAAACAAAAATATTTGATTTTTGAAAATTTCTCACAGTCAGAAAAAAAAGTAAAAATGAGTTCTGATTTCGATGCTATTCCTTCAGAAATAGAAGAAAGTGCAAATCTAGCAATAGGTGCATTAATACCGGAAAAGTCAAGGCAGAGATATGAAATAGTGTATCAGAAATTCGATAGTTGGTGTAAGCAAAAAAATATTGAATATATCAATGAGAAAGTTTTATTGGCGTATTTTGATTCCTTAAAATTGATGAAAGCATCTACAGTCTGGTCTATTTATTCGATGTTGAGCCAAATTGAGCTTTAAAAAAATATCATTATCGAAAAATACTCAACTTTACTAGTGTTATTGTTGGTTATCATGCAAAAAAATTTGCAGTTTTAACAATTTTTATTTGCAAAGGTATTGTTGTTTTCACGTGAATAACATGTTAAAAAAAAATGTTTCAGGTAGCGATGATAACCAGAATTTCAGGTGCTTGTAGAAAATCTGATATATTGAATTTAAAGAACAGTGGATGTAATAAAAGAACAAAAATTCTATAAAATCACTATCCCTGAAACTAAAACACATGCAGTTAGACAGTTTGTGGTAATGTCAGGAAACATTTCTGGGATAAATTTGGTTGACTTCGTTCGTAAATATATCGATTTACGGCCCCAAATTATAAAACATAATCGTTTTTTTATTAAATTTGCAAAAGAAAAGTGTGGAGTACAGCCAGTGGGAATTAATACATTTGGAAATTTACCAACACAAATAGCTAACTATCTAAATTTACAAAATTCTTCTTCATATACTGGTCACTGCTTCCGCAGATCGTCAGCATCTTTACTTGCAGATTCTGGGGCTGATATATTGAAAATAAAGCAGCTTGGAGGCTGGAAGTCCAACACTGTTGCGGAGGGTTATATCGAAAGTTCGCTCGTAAACAAAAAGAAGATAACTAGCAGAATTTTGGGAGAATCTTCGACAATAGTACAAGAAAATACTGAAAGTCTTGGCAAGAATTTAATGAATAACGAAACAAATGTCTCTTTAAGTGAAGTAAACATTTCAAAACCTTCGCCTTCTGTTCAATTTAGCAATTGCTTTTTTAGTAATGTGGTTTTTAATCTTTCAATAAGAATTTATTAAACATGTTGTCGTATTGAAAAAATGTAAAAAATGAATGTGTAGAATAAATATTTGATTTCTTTCAGATTTTATACTGTTGATGGTTGAATAAGTATCGCGAGTTGTGTAATATCTACTTTACTTAACTAGTTATGTAACGAAACTTGTCACAACTACGTAAAAACTGACACTACATAACGCCAAAAGTTGACGTAAAGTCTGACATTTCATGCGAGAATTAGGAAAATAAATATTTATATACAGTGTCTCAAAACCAAGTATTTCATTTCTCATTTACTACAGAATTACAGTTCTCTGTATTTTAGTGAAATCTGTTCTATTCTAATAAGTAATTTGAAGATGGGTAGAATATTAACACAAGAAGACCTTGTACTTTACCTAAAAAGTATCAAATGAATGACTTTAGTCATAAATAACAAATAACAATTTTAAATTTTGATGTGGAGCATGTTCTAACAATGTCTTTTGTGCCCATCGTTAAAACCGTTGCATCCGCCTCCTTCAACCCTCCATCGATACATGCTTTTGAAGCAAAAGCCGCATGACTGCACCCAATTCTTTGTATTTTCTCCAAGCACAAAATTCTCTTGACATGCTTTTTCAAAGTCTTTTTTTACTACTTTTACAGTTACTTATTAATGATCGGAGTACACGTCTTTTCTTTCTAATTCCATTATCTTAGTCGACAATAATCCCTTTGCCAATGAGAAAATTCTTGCAACTCGTTCAATTTTTTTCTTTCGTTACAATGATCCATTTAATCCCAATTGTGACTCTACTACCGAAAATGCACTAAATCGTTCCGCACTCAATTTACAGTTCATTCAATTCCAACCCTTTCTTTTACCGAAACAAAGAATTTCAAATGCATCCCCTGAAGAATTGAAACACTTTAAATAATTGTTATTCTTTTGCTAATGTCCATTAGTTAAGATTTGAAAAAAGAAGAATAAATTTTAAAGAAGTTTCATTTTTCTACCACACCCATTGTTGTCTACCCTTCAATTAGACCGCATAAACCAGTCTGTCCAGAACCGTAATAACAATAAAATTTAACGATTGTTACATCTATTCAATTTTAATAATAAACTTCTCTCATTCCGATGTCATCGTAAAGAATTTTCTTCTATTTCGAAGCACTATTTTGGTTTCGGCTCAAAGAAGGTAATTAGTTTAGGGGTTGAAACGATAGTCTTTAATAAGTCATCGTAAAATTTTATTGATCTTTAAACCGCCGTTTAAGGGTTGTAAGTCACTCGAGTTGAACGAAAAAATGGATTTTAATTAGGCGGCGATCAGATCGCCGCCAACTCCACCGCCTTTTTAACAGGGGGTTGTGCGCTCAACAAAGGGATGTTTACGTTAATTACTCAAAGGCTCTTTGCATTTCGGAGACTTTTCATTCCGCTTATTTAGCAATAATTAATTAATAAGCTGATTTTTGAGTGGCCAAAAATTTCATCTATTTCCAATTGATTATTACCAACCCAAAAAATATATACAGGCTGTCTTAAGACGGTGGGTGCCTATCTATAACTTAAAAAAATACTGATATTGAAAATTTGCACACAGTTTCTTTCATGTGCTCTATCTTGTAGCATTTTCGTAGCATAAACTTTCTTATTTTAAATCAAACACTTTTTTTTAATTCTACGATAAATTTAAGTCACTTTTAAACCGCTAATTTTTTTTCTAAACTTAAGCATTTAATAGATATCTGCAATTTTAAACAGTGTTCATTTCATAATAATCTTTTGGTATTTTATAATGCAAAATCTAAAATAATTAACTACTGAAAAAAAATTACACATATATTCTAAAGAATGTTCAAAAAATATTTTTGAAAACTGACATGGAAATATCAAAACAAAAAATTTTCAAAAGGAGACTTCTATATAAAGTATGTTGCTGATGGTTGTGCCATCGTCTTTTTGATAAAAGGTTGACTAAGTAAAAAAACCCTAAGCAAATTTTTAGGTATTTTATTATGAAATGGCTGCACTTCCGACAAATGATGATAGTGAGAAACGTGACAGTTTGAAAATAAAAATTTTCATTAAGGTGTGGTTCAGGTTTCAGTTGAGATCTTAAGTGCAACAATTATGATATTGAAGATAATAATATGATTATGATGAAATGGCACAAGTGTCTACAACAGATAGTATTTTTCTATATTCAGATTTAGCTTAAATTGTCATGCCAATTTTTTCTGTAATGATCTTTTTAATCCTATTAGCTTTAAAGAGTTGTTGAAATGCCAGCACACATAATTTACTGTGACAAATATTATTTAAGTTTGCTTTCTGTCTACTGACAGTTTAATAAAGTTTTGTCTGTTATGGTTTTTCTTAAATAAATAAAAAACGGTAAGGTTTAGATAAAAAAAAACTTGTGCAAAACCGTTAATATTTTTTGAGTTGAACACAAATGTAAAAAAAAATAGATTTTTCCATTTGAAAATTTCGAGTTTTGACAACATTTTCATGTCAGTTTTCAAATACATTTCTTGAACAATTTTCGATACTTTCCAAGGTTTTGCACCACAAAATGCCAAAAACTGTTTTGAAATAATTAGCCATTACCTTTAACTATGCATCTGTCATTTTTAAATAAAATTTGTAGATATCTTTGAAATCGTTGAGATTAGAAAAAATTGTTTTTATAAAAGTTATATAGAATTTCTCGTAGTATACAGAAATGTAAGAAAATTAAGATGTTCCATTTAAAATAAGAAAACTGATGTTTAAGTCCGGTATAACCAAAAGTGTAAGATTTTTGAAAATGTTTTAGAAAGATAGAGCACATCAAAGAAACTATGTTGCCAAATTTTTAGTTATATGCTATCAGTATTTTTTGAGTTATGAATACCTGTCCACCGTCGTGAGACAGCCTGTATATATTAAACTTTATTTTAAATGTAGTATGATAACTTGAAGAATAAAAATTTGATTAGAACAATATCCAGAATAAACGTTTAAAAATTTTGAGATTAAAAAAAATTTTTTCTGCTTTGTTACAGATATAACCGAAATAAGAATTTTACTTTCAAATTAAACACCAATTTAATGATAATCTTGCAAATAAAGTTACTTTCATTTCTTGTACTTATTTAGAAAAAAGCATTTAAGTGAGATCTTCCTTGTTTTTGTTTTTTTCAAATTTTGATTTTTTAAAATTGTTAGATATTTAGAAACTAATAAAAGTATGACGTAATCTTGAAAGATAAATTTAAAAATGCAAAGATAATCGTATATTACTATTTCAAATAACAAAGTTAGTAGCTGTTTCCGGTATAACGGAAGTGTCCTATAATAGAAATTTTTTTGGGGCAAATAGATCTCAAAAAATTCGGATCATAATATTTAAAATTTAAAAAAAATATTATTATTTAAACAAATCTGTGAAATAATATTTATTTTTGATCTTGTTTCTCAATTTTGAGAGTTGGTTGTCATGTTCATAGTCAAAGAAACATGAGTTCACTATGTTCATACTTAAATAATTAAATATGTAGGAAATGTTTGAAGAGGCGTCTTTTCTGATATTAATTTAGTTCTTGTTGATTTATCACATAATCAACAATGGCGATGTGATTTCTGCTAGTTCATCCATCAACGTAGTCTTTTGTTGGAGCTGCTCTACGTGTTGGTAACGTCACTTCCTCTTGTTATCAATCTGATTGATGGCGAACGTTCGATCTCACCCCTTGACTACCGATCCATTGTCGCCATTTTTCCACCACCTCCCACTTTGTATTAATAAACGATGAATATTTGATGAGAACGAACCGAGAATCCGAGCCAAGTTATTTCCCTCTTCCCTTGTCTTATAATATATTTTTTTTATTTCAAACTCGGAATGAAATCGTCCGATGTGATTACTTTTCATCTGTGTTTGCCTTTAATGCGCCTGAAGCCTCCCTTATATATTACAAAATTCGTGCACGCGATTTTTCAAATAATAAAAAATCAAACACTTTTGGGTATAATAGCGCGACTTTCTAAAAAATAATTCAATCAGCCATCCCTCTACTCTTATTGATTTAATAAAGAAATGATCGGCTACAAAGCGCGTCTAATTATCAGGATAGATGGCGTTGCTTCTTTTTCAACCCTCGGAAAAATCGCTTTACAGTTAATTCTTCACGTTCCGGGATTTCCGACTTGGAGAATTCGGTTTGGTATCGCAGCCGCACGCACCATTTAGCGAATTTTAAAAATATGGTTTGCCATTATTTTTATTAGGGGATGAAAGGGAATACTATAATAAGACAAATCAGATAGATGCAACTGTTTAATTATTTTTATTCCCATTTTTCTCGTAAAACTGTAAGTAAAATCACTAAACCATTTTTTGAAAATCTAAACTGATAGTTCCATTATTCAAAATTGCTTATTTCGTCCTGATCTGATCTATAAAAGGGATAATTAAAGAAGATTGGAATTATTATAAATTGAAAATATTTACAGAGTGAAGGTGGAATATTAACTTTTAATTTGAAAAAAAAGTGGATTTTTCTGGAAAGTGTATCGTCTTATAATCCGGATCGGCAAACTGCGTCGTATTTATATTTGGGAGAGTGTTTAGGGCGGCCTGCTGCGAACATCTGTCGCTAGTCGAAGCAGCTGTCGTCGACACGACGTTAAGGCGTTGCACCCCGCCGCCGTCGCTACCGCCACCACCACCACTACCGCTACCGTCGCCGCCTGGGATCACGACACCACCAACGCCACCCCTTCATGGCCACCTCAGACCCAGATATGAACCCGAGCAGCCGCGATACCACTCCACAGACTCAGCTGGAATGATAGAGCGCCGGAAATTGGGTCAATAAACTGAGAAAGTGAACGGAAATTTACTCATGCACGGGGATTCACCAGGAAATAGACATTTATTTATGAAGAAAAAATATATCATAAGAATTATAAGAATACTTTTAGATGTTGGTTTCTTGCTTGTGACCTATTTATTAAGACAGAAACTTTCTTCTAGTCTTTTATTAAATTAGAAGAGAGTAACAGTGCGGCAAACTGTTAATTAAATCAGCGACTAATTGCAGCCTCCTCGCACTGACAGTAGAACGGACTAAGGCAAAGGAAGAGCAACTTGTCAGTAATTATTAATTAACAGCACGAGCTTTCAGGCAGCTTTCTAAGCTTTTACCGGCTTCTCCAAGCTTTACGTCTCGTACAGTAGAGAATATGTTTATATGGAAATTTGAACGAATTTCGTCTTTACGTATATTTACAATAAGTTACATCTAGTATCCAACGCATCGTCGAATAGGGGTTATATTTCAAAGCCTTCTGTAATATACTATAAAGATTTCGAACAATTTCTCATTAAGGCGCAATGAGCTACTGATTGTCATTTATTTGCTACGCAATTGTGAAGTTCTTGTCTGTTTCGCGTATTCAAACACGTCAAATAAATGACTACAATTATTCGTTTCTTTGACGCGCGAGAAAACGAATATTCTACAATTTTCTCACATCTTCTCTATACATTATATTAAGTACAAAAGAATTTTCCGAAATTTAATGCTGATGTCGGATCCGGAAAACGTGATTATGATACGATTTAGCCAATGGAAAGTGGCCGCAGGACTGGTCACGTGACAAAGTTACGCACTTTTCGGACATTATGATTGGTCTCGCACACGTTTTCGTTTTAATTATGAGAGGATAGAAATGCACGTGCCGAAAAAAAGCAAAAAAACACCTCAATTGAAGCGAGCGACAGTTGCGACATGTATATTGTCACTGTGACATATTTTCGACGTTTGTTATGTCGATTTTTGACAATATTACAGAAATTGTTATTTAAAAAAACTTTTGACATTTTGATTTTATTTCAAGAACTGACGTTTAAACTATTTCTAAGTGTAGATTTTGCTCGAAGTAATAAAGTTATCAGTAGCTATCGTCTTGGCAAGTATCCGTTCGCTAATCCTCCGTACACGAGTGGTGTAAAAAGGCAATAATCCTTCTCCGTCACCTCGATGTTCCATCTTTATCGGGCACCGCAGCGCGGCGAGCGGCCACCCGCGTAACTTCAATGCAAGATTTAATTAAATCCAAGTCTTGATTTATTGTCGCTTGAGCTACATCCACCACCACCACCTCCACCCCTTACTCTCTTCTCTTCTCTACCAAAACGTTCTCTACTCCGGCCTTTCATCCCTTATCCTTGCCCGTCCCCTATTCCCTAATTCTGTCTCCGTTGTTTACGCTTCTATGATTCCATACCCTTTATCAGACTAAATTTATGCCGACTTAATATCATACGCCTTTATTAATTCATTATTGTTTATCAACAAAACAAGATGAGATCTGACGAAAGGGGATGAAATCAAAAGATGAAAAATAAAATCCAAACATAGTAAAAACAATGAAAAATTGGGAGTGATCCAAATTAGAATTTATTTACAAGTTGAAATTTGAAAAGATTTTTAAACTGAATGATATTTTTAAAATCTCAGACTTGAGTGATAAAATCAATTTTTCAATCTATACAGGATATAGCATTCGCAAAGGCGGCTATTTATAATTAATTACCTAGCACTATAAATTTTAATTAGCATTAATTAATTACAATGACTAAAGCATTTAATACCAATGTCATGTCATTACAAATAAAATGCATTCTTTCATTTCTATTAAAACATATTTTTTTTAATTGTATGACATTACGCACATTTTTAACAAATTTAATTAGAAATTATTTCCACTGCATTAATTTTTACCTTTATGGAGGATTATTATTATTTTCTAGATCACTTCTCATTCAGCACACGACCGTCATAATCATCGATAAATCTTCAAGGTTACAAGAAATGAATTCATTCAAAAAATTATATGGCCTCGTATGATTTACTATATTTACCTCATGGAAGTAAAAGATCTTTCAGTCAACGACTGAGATTTCAGAAGAAATGATGTTTATTAAATTATTTGCCTTTTTTTTAATTTTAACTTTCAGTTTAGTTGTAGCGCAGTGTAAGTGATTGATTTAATTTGATTTAATTTGAGTTAATTGGATTTAATTTTAGTTGATAATACAGGACCTGTGCTTTTTCCAACAGTTAGAGAAGACATGCCACGAGTAAGACCACCACGTTTAGAAATTCCTTTCAGATTGCGAAAAACTTTCTAACAATTTTAAATGTATAGAAATGTAAATAAAAAATCTATTTATTTTTTGTAAATAAAATCTGTAACTTAAAATTCCCTTGATAATTATCTTCTCTATATAGAAAAATTTGCATCGGAAGTGTCTACATAGCTTAGATGTATCCGTGAGCGGAAACGAGAGGGAGCCCTTGCATCCGCTAAAGACTCGGCTGGTTTACCTATAAACTACCCTTAATTCCGACATCCCTCTAAATTACAATCCCCATTCTTCCAGCTTACTTTATTTTCCCTTTACCTCGCTGGGGTAACTAAATAACCGGCCCATTATGTTCCTGATAGAGGGCGAAAAACGAAAAAACGACCTTTTTACAAGATCACATTAGAACGATCCTACTACAATACACAGATGCGCAATATATGATCCTGGAAAATGGCCGGATTTACATATACATGTGTTTTATAGAACGATTGGTGTGTTTTAGGCTTTGCTCTTTTGATTTTAATTTCGTTTTATGGCATTAAATCTTTGTTTTGGAGGCGCGATTTTCGATAATGACAACGAGGGAGAAGTGGCCAATCTCAGAAAGAAAAGTACAATGTATTCTGCAAAAGAAAATTGAATTTTTGACAAATCTTGACAATGATAGGGTTAGGTTAGACATTTGTAACCTCAATAAAATTTGAATATTAACTTGACCGAGTAAATCATAAATGACCAAATAAATTGACGTTTTTGAGATTTACGTTCAGTGACTGAGTAAGATGTATAAAAGTGCACCAAATTATGAAACAAAAACAATACTTGAAATTGTAATGTCATTTTTGACGTTTAAAGTGTTAGATGTGGAAAAAGGTCAAATTAGTAGCTTAAAAAATCAGTTTTCGTGTTTCTATTTTAGTCTAGTGTTAATGTGTGTGTCTAAGACATGAATTTTTAAAAAGTGTATTAAAACAGGTGTCGTTAAATATGGATTCGTAATTATAAGCGTTCGTTGGTGCTTCCGGCGCACTTTATGATAAATATTCAACAGAGTGTTTGCTGTGTACACCGCCTCTAAAATTATCCATCAAGTTGTAAGTTCGCGTTAATCCCCTAACACACATCAGAGTTGGCCATACTCCGTCTTAATCTTGAGCGTTGCCATGAATATATAAACCCTAAAATGCTCGTATAAAGACCATCCCGTTTCATCTATGAGAATGGTCTCTCTGAAAAGGAAAATTCAACCAGCAAAGTTACCGTCTAATAAGCTTGTTTGCGTTAAAGAGGCGGACGCCGCTTTTACTGCTTCTTCTTACTAATTTTAGACCATTTGCTTATTAAAATGGGGATGAAGTCTTTAGTTTTATTTTAGTCTTTTCGTCGTCGTCGTCTCTGTTTACTTTATGGCTCGTTTTAACGGAAAAAGAATCACCTTAAGTGGCCATCGTCTCGAATAACAAGCCGAACGACCAATTTACTATTCATTCTTTTATCTATCTCTTTTTAGTACTATATAACTAAAGTTTTCTTTGTCTTTTGTGTTTGTAAACATGTGATTAATCAAATTCCGGAATTGGGAGTTCCATCGGACAACTTCCAACTAGCTACTGGTGATTTTAATAAATGATTATTAGAAAGTTAACTACAACTAGGACCTGTCGTATACAGATGGCACCACTAACTGATACAATTCTTTATTGACGGACTCCATTACAATAATCAAAAACACAAGACAAGTTTTGACATTAGATGATTAGACAAACTTCGAATTTTTGTCCCCATATTGTTTTTACTGTGACAACTTTGACATTTTGAATGTGAATTTGGCATTTTATAAATTTTCTATTTTCATTTTTTCAAGTAAATTTTGAAACTATCATAAAAGGAATTTGGAAATTTTCATTTTAATAATTTGATATTCAATCAAAAAAATTACATAAGTAATGTCATTTTTTTTATCACCATGTGACTAGATGTATAGCTTCTTAATTTTTTTTTAGATACGTATTGATAAGTTCAATAATGAGTTATTACTGAATCAATTTTTTAATTAAATGATTTTTTTCTATAGACTTCTTGTCTGTTATCCATCTACCCCAACCTCCATCTCTGGCATTTTCCTTAGCGTCGGTTACTTAACAACCCTCTGGTCGACCGTCCGAATTTATAATTTAATAACGCTAATTAAATGCATATTTGCATTTCTTAAACTTTCTTGTTAGCTCTTCTTTATGTCTATACTATCTGTCTTTTTCTATACTATAAACTTTTCTTGATATGAACAAAGATAGTTGACTAATCGTAACACAATTAAAACAGTCTGGAATCCATGGAATTCTTAACGCTCTCATTGTGTCGCCTTAATTAAAAACTACCCCATGTTTCGACTAGTTGAACAATTCATTATTATTCAACGTATATTTGGGCTACTTTATACAATATTCAATTGGTCGAATGTTCATTCTGGCGGCTGGTGGTTAGACACTGTGGTAGCTCGACGATAACGTATGCAAACTACAACATTTTCTGGAAAGAGTGCGAAGAAATATCGATGCTCGAAATTAAAATTTGTTAAGCGAAAATGAAATTTTTAAATTGCAGCAAAACCGCTTTGAGATTTATTCTCTAAAATGTAAATCAGTTTATATTTTTGACAGTTTTGACGTTTTGAATGTTAAGTTTATATTGTCAACAAAATTTAACTGTTTCTTGAAATTTTCGAAACAAATTCGAATTTTTGACAGTTTGGGTGTCTGTCAAATCTTCAGGATGTTTTTGGTTAATTTAAAAACATAGACACACCTGTTTTCAGCAATCGTACTATCTATTTTTTAATTAAATCAAATTTTCGTGTTTAGAAAAAAGCATTTTGGAAGTCTAGTATCATATGTAGATTTTTGTGTTTTGTTTACCTGCGGTCATTACTGTGTATCTCATCTTCTTAATTCATTCTTGCCAGTCCTAATTAGTACAGAGCGTCGAATTTCAAAGCCCCGTGTTAAGACTGAGGGTGGTAATTCGATGCCGAAGACGGTAGGTCTGACGCATTTCAAAGGGTTGCAATTGAATTCAACTCCCAAAAGAGCAACTTGAACCGACCTGGTAAATATACAGTCTACCCTTATCATATATTCATTATCATGCATTAAATTTTGGGGGAGTGAAGTGCTAATTAAATAAATCTGCTCGTCTTTAGACTTGAGACCTGACACCCTTATTCCTTTCACTCTTGACAAAAATTTAACACTTTTTATCTTTCTTCCTATTTCAAACGAAAAAAATAAATACCAGTTTGTATTACAAACAGGAAATTACGAAACGTTTCCTTTTAAAAGAATGGGCTCTAGTTTACCGAATCCGGATTTTATTTACATATTTACGTGCCAATAGAAGAAACATTACCTTAGAGATAAGAAAATATATTTGAAAATGGTCGTAAATAATTTTATATAGGTATGTGAGAAAAATTTATTTGAAATTCTTTAGCTTTAAAGTTTTTCCTTTTCAGTTGCTTCGCTTTTAATTATTATCAACGGTCCATCGCTCGTCTTAAATTTGAAAAATTTCGCTTTATTTATTCGTCTTTTGCTTTCCCTATCTGCGATATTGGCAATCAGTTAAAAAGTGGCACAAGTATTAGCAAGATCAAAGTTATTTGGTCAATCGCTTCTCGCTCAAGACATCGTCTTCTATCTAACATCAAAGCGTCTTTGCATATCCTTTGAAAACTTTTTCGATAGATGAAATGTACGAAATGGAAATTTCTCTATCTTGGAGATATCTCTATCTATATATGTCTATAGCTAATTAACACTCTCTTCGCACCCTCTCCGACTTAATTGAGACTTTGATTTATCGCCGATTTGGAGGTCAAGAGCGGGAGGAATCCGCGAAAAGATGAATTGCTTCTTCTTCGGTCATGTATCATCTGCTACTGAAAGACACCAATGATATATGTGTCGGAGGGCAATTTAGCAATTGGACTTGAGAGGCCAATCGCTATTATTAATTAAATCAGTTTCTGACTTTTTAAATCCTTATCTCTTTCTCTTGTTAATCATCTGCCATTATCATGTTTCGCAATAAATCCACTGTTCTTATCAATGGCGCGTCGTGAAAAATCCAGTTTCATTAAGTGACTTTGAGGGTTGCCATGGAAAGACGCATTGATCTCGACGTAGCTCGCTTAGTTTTTAATTCTCCTTAAGTGGCAGCCGGAAGAATCCAAGAAGGATAATACAGGATTTGTAATTGCGTCGCTTCTGTCACGATCCCTCGTTGATTTTTTTCCTCTTCAAATCCTCACTCTGTATATAATATGTGTCGCTTTTTAATGTTACATCGATTAAATTGAGAAAGAGAGTTAGAAAAGAAAAGAAGAAAAAAAGTGATTTATTCTTAACGGAGCATCTCATGTTTATTTAAGAGCACTTCTTTTGATTTTGGCTTCACTCACTGGCATCTGATTACATATTCAGCTGGCTTTCTGGCTAATGTAAAAATGCTTTTTGCTCTCCTTTACTAATAATAAATGAGCCCGGGGAATGGATTATTTTTAAAGACGATGCGAGAGTAGAGCTCTCTAATTGTCCAGAAGATAAACTAAGGGTCAAAGACGAAGAGAAATAACAGAATTACTAACTGGGAATATTTGAGATCAAAAGATCAACTTTAGATCAAAGTTTTTGGGAGATTAAGAAAAATTTGCAAATTGCAATATTCAATTCTCTTTGGAATTTAAAAATGAAAACAAAAATTGAACTTAAAAATTAAATTTTAAATAAACCAAAAGTAAAGTTTTTATAATTGTTGCAAATTACCAATTCTTCCCCAATCCATTTCTCTCTTATTTTTCTCTCCTCCTGTCAGCGATCAGATTAGACCGTCGTACTTCAACAAAACGTGTTAAATGAGTAGACCGGGGATCGTATTTGGAATCAATTTATGTTGGCAATATTGCATATTTGTGCTTCCCTTGAGACTTTCCAAATATCAAGGCTTGCTGCGAAACCTCTGCTTCTGAATATTACAACAGAAAAGATGTATTTGAATTTAGAACTATATGAAGAACAGAAAAACAATAAACGATGTGAATAATTTGTCATCATTATTTTAATTTTTGTCGACAATTTAGACGAAACGTTAGGAAGTAGAGTGCTAATTTGGTTTCCTTAATATTTCCTTGCGTTTTGTATTTAGCGACCTGCAACCCTTCTCATTAATTAGTGTAACTCCACCCGGGGGACCACTCCTGATTCCTCCCTTTCTTAAGGAGGATAGATATTAAGACGCTCGGGAAAATGCCGACGCGTTGCGCAATTTTCACCTGACACATGAATGGCGACGCCTTCAAAATGGGAGCAAAGACGGAATATAGGGCATAAAAGTCGAAAAAATTGCAAGCAACCAAACGCCATTTATATCTGATTATTGATGATAGTAAAATAACAGAACCAATCACATCAAGATTGACTTTTCTTTCACCAATCTTAACACCGATCTTTGTCCTGCCGAAGCCCAACCGCAAAGCAGCAGGAAAGACTTCCAATAAAAATGTAATAATCGACCACATGCGTAAACCGCAAAGATATCATCCAATCAGTGCGTCGAAATTTAACCGCAACCACGCCTATTTAACCACAAAACCAACCGCAAGACGAGGTGCGTCGAGACGTCAAATTACCGCCGTCTTAATTCGACGCTTCGATCTTGATTCATCTGTACTGAATTATCCAATTGGTTGAAATTCATAATAAATACCTGAAGATTTCTTTTTTTAAAATTTCAATTATTATTATTAAAAAAATAAAAAATAAAAGAAGGATAATTAGGTGGACACAGCGCGCTCTGGTAAAGAAGGGAAGAAGTTTCTTAAAGATTTTCAAGAGACGCTGAAGTTAAGAAATGCCACTTGACGCAGTCCTTAAGGATGCAAAAACATAACTTTCCGAAATTTCCCGAATGAAAATAAATCATTAAAATAAGTGAAACCTTATTTGATTCAATTCAAACATATGTTAAGCTTTCAGTTTCGCTTTCATTAATGAGCTTTTAAAGTTATTTAAAAAAAGTGTTTGAAAATCAACATTTCCGACATTTCCCGAGCGAGTCTTATCCTCTCATTTTCCGTCGACTTTTATAAGAAAGCGCTGTAAGAAAAGCGCTGAAAATGTTCAACTTCTTGCGTTACGCGGCAGAATGCGCTGTTGTCGCTTCTAAAAAAAATAAATAAATCAACTAGCAACTCCCGATGAGGAATTTTGCGGTTTCTTTGAATGGTTCCGTTTGAAGATGTATCGAAGTCTATCTTTGTCGTTTCTTTACTGTTAAAGTGAAAAGGCTTCATACTCGAATAAGCGAGTTATTGAAATGTTGCTGCGTTGATTTTAGATTCCAAGGAAGCGTAAATTAATTTTAGAATAAGGCGCTAATTAAATTTTGTTGAGTGTGTATAATAGCAGACGACGCTTTCTGATACGTGTGTCTGATTTTATTAAGGATGGTGGAAAGATAAAAAAAAGAGATGAAAGAACGGTGCGATGGAATGAAGATGATGAAAGTGGGTGGAAATAGAAGTGGAGGTTTTGAGTAGATGAATGTGAGAGACATAAGAGGAAATTGTTGAGAATGTAGATGCAGACGATGAAGGAATTGACAAATATTTAACTTCAAATCTGCTTTTTGTCTTGATAAAAGTTATATAATTTGAGATTGCTGATTGTTTTCTTGTTAGAAAAGGGTTATAGGAATGTTGGAAAATTTGTTGTTGCTGTTGATTGCAGTTTATGATATTGATTTTGTCGACTGCAAATAGTCGATAGCGTAGATAAAAAAACACTCATAGACCAATTCATTTTGAGCAATTTTTGCTTATAACATTTTTGCAAAATTGCATTCAATTTTTAACGTTTTCCTCTGAGTGAGAGTAAAACATAAAAAAACATTGTTTTTTGTGTCAAAAAACGAATATGATATCTTACCTGATATCGCCGGTGTTAACAAATTAGTTTTCGTGCGGTCATCCGTTTCTTGTTTATTGTTAATTCAAAAATGGTCAATTTTTCTAATGCAAAACTCACGGATATGGAGCTGCTGTACTTTTTGAAAGATGTGTCCTTGGCTACGCAATGTGGTATTTACATGACAAAGCTCTACCGCACTCCACAAGAGATGTAACAATTTTGCTAAATAATAATTTTGAAGAAAAGTGGATAGGCTATTTCGATCGTGTACTTTGACCTGCTAGGTCTAAAGACTTCTTTTTATTAGGTCATAACAATTAGTGTACGTGAATACCGTGAACACAGTTGAAGAACTGACAAACCGTATGATGGAAGTAGCCGAAACTATTAGAAGAAATTCAGCAGATCGAATCCAGGTTTCTTTAATAAGGAGCGTGCATATCTGCATATAAAATAATGGTTGAAATTTTGAGTAGTTATTACGAATGCCAGGTGAGTAACCTTATAACTATAACCTACGGCAATGTGTTTACAATCAGAATCTTTTTGAGTTCACTTTTTGTTTGAAAACGAGTTTATTGAATTAAACACACTTAGTATAGATGAGTAACAAATTTGGAGCTCGAATTGCATTAAATTTCGACTTTGGAAGCTCAATTTTTGGAAAAAGTTTTGAATAAAAAAGTTGCTCTTATTAGTGGTTAAAATTTCTACGTGGACTTTTATAACACCTTGTATTATAGCTGTTGACACTGACTCTTAGAGAGTCTTAGAGTTAGAGTTTTTTTGTGGAAAACAAAATTCTTTCTACTTTTTTAGTGGAATATTTTGCGATAGCCTAAAGAATAGTTTGACTGCTGAGAAATCTCGTCGAAGACGTCAAATCATTTTTCTCTACAGACAATCGCCTTTTCCGTAATTAATATCTAAGAATAAAAATTTCTCTGAAAGTAAATTTGATCATTCTTTGTAAGTCAATTTGGTGATTTTCTGTATCTTTTTTTCGAACCCTAAACTTGCGTTTCAATTATGTTTTATGGTTTCATTCTATTGTATTATTATTTACCACGCAACTTATTTCTTAAATATTGGACTTGAGCTATCTCATCCCTGTTTTTGAAACTCACTAATAAAATCTGCACGTTTGTAATGAATCAATTTGTAAGATATCAGCAACTTACTGAGGATGATGATCGTTTATATGATATTGACAATCACTGATATTGGTCGATTACTCGCGGTGTTCACTTTAGATACTTGCTAACTGTGTAATGTCCAAAACAGCAGACGATTGCTAAAGACGATTACACAACTCAGAATAATGGAATTTAAATAGTTTTTAAAATATCTTTTTAAAACATTAAAGATTCTAATTTTCATTTTCTTTTTTTCCATTACCGAAAAGATTGTTTGAGTATAAAAAATTTAGAAGCAGTAAAAAACTCGATAAGTCATAAACATTATATCGACTGAATAAAAAACATTATCAGATTGTATTTCTTAGAATTATTTTTTTTAATTCTGTTACAAAATGTATTGACTGATTTTTGTATTTTGTGAATGTGAATTTATGTTTTGACCCGGCGCATCCACCATTTTGCACGTTAATTAATTTTTCTAAATCCTTCCAGTTTTTTTACATTGTGTTTTGTCACTTTCTACTATTACTATCTAGTTGTGAATATATTCGCTTTTGTTTCAAAGATATGTCTGCAGGCCAATGATTGAGTCTCTTAACGGCACTGAAAATTTGAACGAAGTTGGTGTCACTGCAAGACAATATAGTTTCCTGTTGTCACTTTTGACATTTTTTTGACAAGCACTTTCAACATTGAATCTAAAAATCAAATTGTATGTAAAATCTTCTGAATTTTTTTGTTTTCATAAGTTCTACAGCTAATATTTATAAAATTCCAAAATTCTTAAACCTCTTAACGTATCTTAAAATTTTTTGACACTGACGTTTTGATGTTCTGTCAGTTGTAATTAGCCTGTCTACCAATTACAAAAAATCAATATTTGTCAATTGTTTTATTGTCAGAAAACTCAGTCATTCTTGATCGCTCTGAATTGCCATTATTCATCTAGAGAATTCCATAATAATTTTTAGGACATTGTGTTTCAATAAGCGAATATCATACAGGCGTAATAAAAGTGTTATTTTATACAAATTTATTTAGGAACTATTAGAACAAAAACAGTTTTTGTATAATTAACACATTGCATTTATTATTCTAATTGAACGACTGTAGATATTAGAGTGCAGAAATATCAGTTTATCTCTCACCATTCCGCATATTATTAAATAAACAAAATGTTAATAACAGCATCGAGTGGTTGTAACTCATCCCGAGCTAGCATAGTAATGCAATTGCGCAGCCAGATTTTCCATCCCTTGTTGGTCGCTATACGGTACACCTGCCACCACTAATTAGTAGGCTATAATGGCCATCCAAATGTCGATTAAACCTAATATACTGTCTACGTGGAACGAGACATTTAGTTCGACACCAGCACGTGTCCCCAAATTACACACCACCCTCAATGAGCGATTTTTCACTTTTAAATTAAAAAAATTTATTCAGAATTATTTCAGTTTGAAATCAATACTAAGCAACATTTTTCCGTTAACTTTAGTAATTTATTGTGGTGTTGAATGTTTGTACCTCAAAAACGAGTATTTGAAAGGGTTTTGTATCGTATCTCTTTCACCCTTTAACATTCCTTTATTTTTCGTTTCGTTGTCGTTTTTGCTTTGAGAGTTTCATTGTCCCTTTTCTACTTCTCGCCACAAGCGGTCAATTTCAGTAAAAGTTGTACGGTATTATTTGTTAAAAGGATCTCCTCGTTGATACTGCTGCTGTTTCACTTTGTTTTTATCAGTGGAAAACTCTACACTAAGAGAAATTCTCTGAATTTCCAGCAAATCATCTAAAGTATTTATGGCAAAACAATTTTAATGCATAGTTTTGAGAAACAATAACGAAATAAAACTTTACTAAATTCTTTGAATATTTATTTATTTATCGTTGTTTATTTTACATTTTCCAACAGAAATTGGTACATAACAGGTATTAGAATTAATGAATTTTTATTTTATACAAGAGAGGATTAATTAATTTTTTTCTCTTTCTTCTTAAGCATATTGTACACGGTGTTTTACAGGCTTAAAGCTATAATTGCCGCGATTAGTCGACGTCAGTCGAGCAAACATGCGGCTTTCTCTGTACATGACATGCCCTAACTTATACACTGGTAGATATACAACAGGGTCTTAAGCCTAGACTTATCGATTGCACACTGTAAAGTCAACGGAAGGACCTGCAATTAGCGCACCAATACTACAGCTAAAGTACTGGCTACAGATTTCACTTCCGTCACTATTGCACATAAACCAAAATCACAAATGGTTAATACGGTCTCCACACTACCGCATCATTGCTCTGCCCTGGCCCTCGCTGTCCACCATTACTTGTCAATCTGGCATCCTCTTGTCTGGCCGCTGCGGCCGCACACGTCCCATTATTACTCAACAACAAATCCGTACTCCCATTCATCTGTCTCTGATTATTTGTACTCAACTGATCCATCACACTCTGCAAGTCATTATGATGACTCTGAGTCGTATGGGAATGAAGCGAATGAAAATTATGACTTTGATTCGCAGCTGAGTACAATTGTGAGTAAAGAAGACTGGCAGGCAGAACGGGATAAATTGAATTATTGCAGTTGGATGTTGGGTAAGACGATGTACTCATATTTTGATGCAGCGGAAAATTACTATTATTATGATTAACTCCGAGCGTACTCTGAGTTGTGAGTATATCATCTTGGACGGGACTTTCAGCAGCGCTTGAATTATCCGAAAGAGAACGAGGACCAGATAGAGAAAAATCGCTATGATTTGTAGAATAGCGAGGAACTAGAAGAGAAGAAGTATGAGCGCTGCTCTGAGACGTGTGATTGGTGTGATTCTGAGACGAGACAAGACCTAGATGCTGATCGAGGTCAGTGGCACTAGTATCGGGTAATACTGTAAAAAAACAACATCAAATTAGTATTTTCCGCCAATTCTTTATTTTCAAATACAAATGTCAACATACTCACATGAAGTGACATTGGACGTTGAACCAAAAGCATCTTGAGTCGAGCTTTGATCTGGAGTTGAACCCGAAAAACCTAGAGCCGGAGTTGTGAATTGCGATGCGGTAGGAGCCGCACAGGAACCTAACGTAGAAGGAGTAAAGTAGGGTGAATACGCCCCTGCAGCGCCATAGCCCCAATGCGAGTTTGTACTGCTGAGCCCGAATTGCGGCATATCTAAAATATATAGAGCGACTTAGAAAGGAATGAGAATAAATCAAGATAATTTCGGCCAAATTATGTGATTCAGAATTACCATTTCATCATGACACTTTTTATTTTAATAATCTGATGTCTTAAGAAACATGTGTATACAGAGTGATTTAAAATAATTTTGCGTTTGAATAGTATTAAGACACAACTAATTAATTTTTTTTGTTATAATCAAAAATTATTTACAGTGTGGCTCAGAATATTATTCGCAAATAGTAACAGTAATTTGATTTGTTTATGTCAATTAAACACAGCTGACTATTTCAAAATCGATAATTACTTTAGTAACATAGAATTTCTATGAGTATACGGAGTGATTCAAAACACATATAACAAATTTGGATCAAATCAGAAATCAGAAAAATATTTTGAAAACTGTCTTACTTATATTTATACAGAGTGTTTCTCAATAATTTGCTTCATGAAATGAGTCTAAAAATGAGATTTGCTGACTCGAAATTTGTTTGATGATTTTATTTTAAAAATTATAAACAGAGAGTTTAAAAATCAATATAATAGTTTTTTTTTTTAGTTAGTTCAAATTTATATTTCAATTAACTGCAGAAAATCCGCCTACTTTTATTTTGACACAAATATAAGTTTGCAGTCAAGTCGCATGAGTCAGGTTTGATCTGGAAATATGATTTTTTCTCCACCCGGTACATGTAATAAACATTATGTACAGAAATTAATACACCCAGTGTACCACCAAAACAAGACAGTCAACTGAACTGAATCAGCACATTATAAAGAATCTATAGAATGTTTTTGTAACACGTCAAATCAAATTTATAATAGACTGCTCAGAGTCTGCTTCAAAAACTTTATTTCATAACAGTTTTTATAGTTTTGGGTGAATAAAATTATGAAAAAATTAGAAAAAAAGTTTTTTTGGTTCACTCTGTGCATGCAGCTAATTTGTCCCATAGCAATAACGTAAACGAACCAAACTGAAAAGCAAAAAGCAATTAATTCGTTTTTGTGGCCTCGAATGGTTTCAATAACATGTGGACAAAACGCATTTCTGATGGTTTTTGTAAAAACGATAGCAAATGACAGAACTGCGGGTGGTACGGTCGATATCCTCATCAACTGTATTACCCACATGAAACAAAGTACACTCGACATGGATACAGCACACTAGATATGCAACATTAACATACCAATTTATTTTTTAAACAAATCAAGTCAAGTGCATTTTAGTGATTGTTTTTATGTTTTTAATTATAATCCAGTTGTATGTGAGTTAAAGAGTGGGTGGTGGGTGCAAAACAGCACCGCCAACAGAATCCACTAAATCTTACGATCTCATTTCCGGCCACCCCTTTTATTATTCCACAGGGAAAAGCACTCCGAATGAAAACAAAAACTCATTCATTACAGCTGTAAACAGAAATGCAAAACAAACTAAACGATTTGAATGTAAAGTATTTAGGAGAAAAGTTAATTCGTGAATAAAATTTTTACTAACAATCAGTCAAAACTAATAAATTCAACTTACTGTTACAATTGCCGATTGGCGGCATCCTAAAGCCAGACAAAGGATCCGATGCGGCGAAAGGAAAAGGCCGTTGCCCGAAAGCGAAATGAAATTGCTGCTGCTGCCCTAAAAGAGAAAGCACTATATTAAAACTGAATACTGTCCTACTCTAAAAACGTCCGAATAACGAATTTTTTTTTTAGTGTTAAGAAGAGTTAAAATGAATATGCGGAATATAAATCATAGAGCTCCTGGCAGCAACCGTCGTGTGGAGCATTAAGAAACCGCAAGACTTGTACGCCAGATAGCAACTTGGCACAACTTTGTGCCAGTTTGTTCTGAATTGCTACAAACTTGCTGCAATATTAGTTCGCTTCAACCTTAAAAGGATACACTCGAAACAGGATCGTGTGTACATATTGTGAGTTACTTTAAAGTGCTTCTGAGGATTATCTTACAAGAAGTGAGCTTATGAATTTCGAAAAATGTTAGGCTTTGCCTTGTTATGCACTGAATATTTCACCTGAAGTGGACACAATCGATTTCGTTTATAAATCCATACATCCAAGTCAAATATTAAGGTGGTACATGACCGCAACTAGCATTTGAAACACGTAAATTGCAATGCGTATTCTCACTAATTGCTTTGACATCACGTTGGTGGTTTGTTATTGGACTAATAATATCCTCCATTTTGCAATACCCAATACAAAAAGCTAAATTCTATTTGACTCAGAATAGAATAAAATTCAAATCGTCTCGTACTTTTTTTGTCGCCTGAAAATGTAATCGGTAGTGCTTTCTACGGACTTCTATTGTAATGATCTTGAATTGATGTAAATGAAGTATCCTCAGCAGGATAGTTGGAAAAGGGTCCGAACACGCGCAGATGAGCTGCTTCTAATTAATTAATCAACCAATTCAATTCATTAATTCAGTTCTAGAGCTCTTGCGAATTTAGGGAAATTCGACGACGTAATGAATATTCACTCGGTTAAAACTTAAAAAATTTTTACTCTTCTTAATCCTTGTGGAAGGTAGAAGAATAATTACAGGTTTTTTGTATGCTGAAAGAAGATTAACACGGGATTTTGCTCAGAATATTTTATTTTGAATTTAGAAAAAATCTGCATAGTTGATCTCCAAACCGTGAAAACATCCAGATTTCTACCCTTCCATAAATCGTCATTTCTTAGACACAACAGTGTGTTATTTAGGTCGAAACCAAAAATCTTTTGTAAAGAAGCAACAGGTGAAAAAAGCATCAAAGAATTTCTTACTGGCTATAATTAAACTTTTTCGTTTCGTCTTTTCTATCCCCAGCATCGAAAACCTTTCAAAAGCGCAGCAAGTGTCTCATTTCTCACCCTCTTCTAATACATGTCAGCAGGAAAATGTCCAGCTGTCGTGAGACACTACTCTCTCGTCCCTGCTGTCCTGCAACTTCGTCACCTCCTGCTGATACCAACTGCTGCAGACGTTAATTAATATATACTCGCAGGAAATGTAATTATTTCCTGCGAAACGTTTCCTGCCGTAATTATTTTACATGGTTGATTATGTGTCGCAGCTATTGTGTAATTTTAATGCTGTTTATTACGGGGGGCTCTGATTAAAGCAGAATATTCTGTCGCTGACACAGCAATAGCAGGAAAATAGAAACGATAAAATTTAAAGAATTAAATTTCTTTATTCTTTTACTTCTCGGTGGTCTTGCGCGATAAAAATTCTTTAAATATGATGCCAAAGTAAACAGTATAAAAGAAGAGTCGGTATGAGCTTTTGTGGATACATTTCAAAGACTAAGCCGCTGGTATTAATTGCGTCGAAAAGGCGTAAAAATATTGGCTGTGTGCATGCTTAACGCTTGACGTCGAGGTGCTATTAAAACGCCTTCACGTTTTGGGGGAAAAGACCTACCGCACAACACGAAAAAGCACGCCTAGGGGAGACTCACTAGAAACACGCGACAATCAGCAGGACATAAATTCTCACATTTAGGTGCATCACATTATTTTTTATTTTTGAAACACAAATCACGAAATTGCGGAAAGGTGAATACTGAAAAATTGTTAATATTGAACAAAAAGAAAAAACTTATAAAGTAGAAATATTGTATTGTTAAGTTTGAATACTTAAAAACTCCCACATTTTTTATTTTTTTATACAAAATTGCTGAGAATTTATGTATAGAGACTAGCTAATAGATATTAGATAACACACGAAAAAGTTTTCGTATTTATTATTGTATATCTTCACGATCGTTTAATTTTATGTTAAAAAAAGGCCAATAGATTAGCGAGATATTTTGGATATAGAAAATTCTGACCTTATTTAAAGCAAAAACGAGAATATTACAAATCAATAAAGTCAAAAAAAATCAAACACTAGAAATAGATACTAGGAGAGATTTTTTTTATAACTAAGTGAATTGCTTATTTATTTATATTCTTAAAATTATCTTCGAATATCCTGTGGCAGTAATTTCCAGACAATTATAATTGTCTGAATCAAATGAGATGGCAAAAGGTAAAAGTTTTGCTTTTAGCATCGAAAGAAATGAGGTATTTGAACAAGTTTGATTGAACTAAAACAAGTTATTGTTTGCGTCGGACCTCAAACATGCCATTTGCAGATTCTGTTAACAACATTTGCAAAGACATGGAGTTTAGCGTCTTGCAAAATTTTTAAGCCAAGTGCGATAATGTTTTTGAGTGAATAAAATGTCTTTATTAACTTGTACCATACAATATCTTATCCAGTTTGATAAAAAAACGACTTCTTAGGTAATTTATTCAGAAAATCTTAATGTACTATAAGTATGAATAAATATCATCAACCATACTAACGAAAATTTCCAAAGTGGTGAAGATTCTTATTTTTTTAAATTTTATTCACGTTGTCAATGAGTGTGAATAAAGTATTGCTATAAACATTTTATTCACTGTTTATGTTCATCATTTTATTCATCCTTTCGATTAAAATATCTTTTTAATAGTAAGATTTGATAGACAAATGAGCATTTTAATAATTGGAATTGGAAAAAAATTGTTTGAAGCAGTTAATAACTAATTTGAAAATATACTTTTTAAAAACTAGCGGTGGTCAACGATATAAGCTCGACGAATTAAAACACAATCCAAAAATTATAAAATCTCTGAATTACAGAAAATGCGCTTATTATTCAACTCATCCCCTCTACTTTGATAATGCTAGGTAAATCTGATTAATATCAAAAGTTGTAATTAAGTTTATTTAACTAAAATTTCAAAATTGTAGCCAGAAGATTGCTTAAACGTAACTTCTTTCAAAATTATTATTAACCAAAATTTGGTTAAAAAAAAATAGAAGTGCAGTTTCTTATGATAAAAAAAATACAAACTCCAAATCGAACACATCAAATCATCAAAAGTGAATTTAGCTTCCTCAAGATTTATCAAACTACTGAAGTATCAAACTTAGTTAGATTTTATCTTAACCCCTTCCTTAACATCTTAGTCTATTCCCATCAATCGAATTCATCTCTTCACATCATCCCCAAACAACACGTCATTCTCAAGTTTGAACTTCCGGTAAATCCCTCCATCCATCTCCGGAGCATTCCATTCTATCTACTCACTTGTTTTGGACCTGGGTTCCCTTGGACCATCTACTGTTACTTTGATCGCCTTATTATACGTAGCAACTTGCGGCGGACTCGTAGACACCATAATAGTCAACGTAAAACTCTTCCCTGTAAAAAAAAAGAAAAACATTTTTAGATGTGTTAAATTATCCTATCAAAAAAAAAAAAGTTTAAGACACCCTATGTCGTGTCTGGTTATCACTCGCACGAATGCCGGAGGTGGCGGCTTAAACGCGGCTAACCGGCGACCTGACCGCGACCCGAGCTCGTACCAGCCGGCGGCGGCGGTGGCGGCGGCATCGCGTGACGCTCTCACCGACTCCACTCCTGCGGTACACCGGCGCTGTTATATACATCGGCCGGCGGCACGCGACGTCTCGTCATTTTTAAACTGACGGATGTAAAAATAAAAAACAAAATTAAAAAAAAGGGGAAGAGATGAGTAGGAAATTAGTAGGAGGAAGATAGATGGAAAAAATCGATGGAAAGTTAGCCGGGGACGGTTGGCGGTGTGTTTGAGGTATCACACAAACCCTAATGGCCGGGTTAAACACATCAAGTAGTGTGCATTTTTCACCGAAAGCTCACCTACATATACGCCACCATCTACGTTATGCCGTAATCGGCCGGAGCGGCAAAGAGCCGACGTCAAACACAAAAAATCATCACAAAATTAGTTAAAAACAATTTTTAAAACATATCAAGTCAGATCTGTGTAGAATCTGTCTAAAAACATATTTTTGACTCAGATTTGTGTTTTCCCTGTTCCGCCCCTGTGTTCGGTGGCACCACCGCGAAACTCATTAAACCGTCCGCCGAATAAATCCAAAAGTGTACATAATCGATTGCGTTTTACATGGTGAAATGAACTAGGCTCGCTTGTTGGTCGATCGGATTACTGGCCGGCTTTGTGTGTGTTTCTCTCCAATATTTATTTTGATCATTGCCGGTCAGAAGCTCCTTTTTCACAAGCTTTTTGTTTAATCTGGTTTTACTAATGCACTTTGTGTTGTTATCAGTTTTAATACTCTCTTTCTCTCTCTCTCTCATTCTCTCTTAATTCCATCATATCATCATCATAATAATGATTAAATCAGTTTAATGATGATAAATCAATACAACGAAGAGGTAAGAAGAGAAGAGAGACATCTTACTACGACCAACCATTAATCATTGACAAACTAGAAGATTTTCTTCGAAGATATTCGACGCCAATCTGGAGACTTGAGGAGTAATTAAAGAGAGATAGTAACAGCTTGAAATAATCATACGATAAGTCGGAGGATTTACAGAAGGGAAAGCTTGATGGATTTTGATAAGTGCAAGATTAAGATTTACTTAAATGTAAGAGATCTGCAAATAATAAATGCTTGTCACTCGAAAAAGTGTTTTTTTGTGAACTTTCTGTAACAAAAAAATCTATCAAATAAACTTGATTTCTAATCTACCTGAAAGTATAAATCAACAAAGTTGTCTTAAGGTTTGAATTAGCATTTTCTAGTGCCCAAACAAATAGAATTTACTCAAAAGTTAAAAAAAATAAGTAAATGGCATTTACCCAAATGGAGATTTTTTTGAGTAGCACTAGAGGGTGTTATGGATTTTTATGCAAAATAAGTAACTTTTTCATTTAGAACTTTTTCCAGAAGTTAACCGTTTCAGAGTCAAAATTTAATGCAATTTTAGCCCAAAATCCCTTGCCCGCCTATGCTTAGTTAATGTTTAATTCTATCAATAAACTCACATTCAACAAAAACTAGAATCAAAAACTTTCTTATTGTAAACACATTGCAAACGTCCACCATAATTACAGATGCAGACCTGCATCCTCCTTAATAAAGAACTCTGGGTTCAAATTAGAATGGTTGTTCTTGAACTGTGTTCGCCGTATTCGTGTACACTAATTTTCATATGACCCAATAACAAGAAATCAAAGGACAGGGGCCCGATTTTTGAAATGTGTTCGATAATTTTCGTATATGAAACCTTGGATACCGCCTGATTTCGGCCAATCAGCTTACAGCTGCTGTGTTGATTTCGTATATAAATCTATTTCGCATACGAAAACACATTTCAAGAATCGGGCCCCAGGACAGAAAAAATTCAAAATTAATTTTTAGCCAATTTGTTATTACCCTTATGGAGTTCGGTAAATACCGCATTCCACGGTTACACCCAAAGGCACGTTTTCTAAAAGGGACACTAACACCATATCCTTGAGTTCGGAATTAGAAAAATTGACTATTTTTAAATTAATAATAAACAAACGACGGATAACTGCATAAAAACTAATTCTTTTACGATCGGCCGATCACAGACTGGCGATATCAGATAATGAAGATAATTTTTTGTGCGAAAAGTTTCAAATCGTTTTTTGACACTGAAAACAATACGTTTGCCATCGAAAAGAATTTGTTTTTCTTTGTGCTTCACTTTCACTTCTACTATCAAGTGCCTCGTCAAAATAAAGGGAAATAAAATGTTAACAAATAATAGCGATTTTAAAAAAAATAGTTCTTCCAGTTCTATAAGTGTTTTTTCTACGTGAACTTGCATAACACCCCGTATATTTTATAGAGTAGTATATCTAATCGATGCTTACTATTGTTATCTTACAAAGACACCAAAAGGCTTGAAAACACAGTCTTAACAAATTTTTGGAAAATTGACCAGCAAAAAAACGTAAAAGTATTTGCTGTTCAATAAATCAAAAACAAAACTCTGATTTTGAAATGTTTGTCTTGTCATGGTAGCATAATGGTAAGTAATATGTTACTCAAAAATAAACTTTATATTTTATTATTCGATACTAGAGAAATCCATTTTTAAGGATAATAAATAGTAAAAATAATAAAAAGTATGAGGGTAAATCAATAAGTCTTGACAAAACACTAGAAAAACACATTATTTTTGGTTAACTTATTTTTATTTTCCAACGTATTCTGTCCCTAGCTCGATAGACTTCGCCCAGTGTTTCTCCAACATTTTCAAACCGTCCAAAAAAAATGTATTTAGAAGGTCCTCAAAATGAGTATTTGTTTCGGCAATTACTTCTTCATTTAACGTAATTTTTTTTCCAGCTATCCATTTCTTCATATTTGGAAACAAGAAAAAGTCGCAAGAGGCCAAATTTGGCGAATACGGCGAATGTGGCAACAATTCAAACTTTGATTTGTTAATTTTAGCCATCGCAACTGAAAAGAAAACGCAGCACCCAACTTGCCAAAATTTTTTCAATTCCCAATTTTTCTTGCAAAATTGAAACCACTGAACCATGTGATATATCAGCGGCCTCAACAAGTTCGCGCATTTTGACTCTCGGTCACTCAAGACTATATCATGGATTTTATTAATCATTTCGGGAGTAGTCACCTCGATTGGACCTCCCGAACGATGTTCATCATTTGTGAATGTATGACCACGTTTAAACTCATTTATCCAATTGTAAACAGTTTTAAACGATGGTACAGATTCACCATGAACTTTATCCAACTCGGCTTTGATTTCTTTTGGTGTTTTGTTTTTCAAACAGAAATGTTTAATTACTGCACGAAATTCGTTTTTTTCCATTTTTCAAAAAGAATAAACTTTGGTTGCTTTAATCGATTTCAAAAATAAAACCAGTCGACGGATATACCAGAAACTTTGACAGTAGTCTATTGAAAGATGTCACTTAACGTAAATAAATTCGTTGCTAGGCGACGAGTGCTGCATCCTAGATTTTGTAAGGACTTACTGACTTACCCTCGTAATAGACTCAAAATAAGTAGCCACATATTATGATAGCAACCTAACAAGCAATAGCCTCACAGTTCACTCCTTCAAGTTTCAATCAAATTTAAGTCAGAAGTCAAAAACATAACACCAACAATTCAAAAAACTCTTCAGAAATTAAATACTGAACATACACGGTGTAACATAAAAATGGGAACAAAAAGCAGCACGAGAATCTTCAAGTTAAAATAGAACGTAATCACCAAACTTATCTATATTCTAATCTGCACTGTTCAAATGTTAGAGGGTCCTGTAGTTAAAGAAGAATTTTGTTTTTCTCCAATAACTTTGTGATGGATGGATTGATTTTAACGAAATTTAGTACAAGTACATTTCTATCTGAATTACAAATATTGGAGCAATAATTTTTGTTTTGAGATCATTTTAAAATATTTATCTACCAACAACTTAACACAATTTTATGCATTTTTTTGTTATATATTATTTGATTGGCGTAATTAATTTACAATAACCTTTGTAAAAAAATAATTGGAGTGGTCGTGTCAAACGTTTTTTTGAGGGCCGGGCATTTGCATCATTACAAACTTAAAATTAAGTTCAACAGAAACAAAAAATTTACTTTATCATAATATTAAAAAAAAATTAGATAAAGAAGTACCTACATATTTATACTAAATTTCATCAAAATCGATCTCTCCATTGGAGAAAAATATATATTTTTTTTAATCTAGGGCTCTCTAACTTTTAAACGGTGTAACTTGTATTATAAGTAAATTTGGTCAATTCGCTCTATTTTGATTTTGAGAATCTCGAGTTGCTTTTTGTCCCCATCTTTTTGTTACAGCCTTTATAATCTTAATTTTTCAGATTCTAACATCTTCCAAAAAAGTTTTCAGAAACTGTGCAACTTTAGTTAGACCTGAACCTGAAAAGAATGAAATCAAAAGTTTCAAATCTGGTGAATAACCTAATAAAAGCTTTTAAAAACATATTAGTTGCTGTAAGCAAACACTACAACGTAAGACAATAATAGTAAAAAAAAGTACAAAATCCAATTTAGTTCGTCACTTCCCTGAAATCAGATATTCCAATTTTCATTATCACTGTGACTACAAAATAGAATACATTAAAAATAATTTTTTACAAAAAAATTATCAAAAAGAAATGTGAAGAAATTTATAAGAAGAAATGAAAATGGATCGTTCCTGTTTGTGAAAGTGGACTGAGCTGACAAATATGCCTGCAATTTATTGAATAAAACTGAGGCTTACTGGAAATTCAAATTGAAGTTTTCACGAATCAAAAATAGAAACCTTCCAAACAAAAGTACTTTTTTAAATTATTTTGCAAACAGGTAAAGACTATCAGAAACTGACAGCTCTGAAAAAATACCGATTAGAATCGTTGAGCATCTTGAACTACCAAATTTAAGAGGATATAAGACATTGCTTCAAATGCTCATCGATTTCTGTTTTCGTACACTTGGAAGCAGTTTGAGCAAATATCATAACAATTATATGTTGGAGATGTGTAATTAAATCAAAAGGTTATGAAAATTTCTAATTCACTAGGAATTAAAGTAAAATTGTACTAAGCGTTTTGAGAAATTAAACAATGAAATTGAAATGTACAAGACAACAACCTTACGTCAAAAATTGACAAATTCATACTGAAAAAAATATGATTAAGGAAAGCAAAGCTCGAACTTTATCCATTTTATAGCTACCTATTCACCTACTCTACACAGAATTTACTAGAACAATCATCGCAAGTATTAAATTTTTGAAACTCATTTTTCTTAATTATGTTAATTTCTAAAATTTTGAGTGAAAAAACAGTTCGTAAAAGTGAAATTTCTTAAGGTATTCAAGATTAGAGTAGCTCCTTTCCGGAGACTTGAACGCTCGCAGTAAGAAAATCTCCTTAGAATTTATTCCGTCGGCCGTTGGCAGTTATAGCGCATGTTCGAAAAATGTAGCGAAATCCCGCCTCGCGGAAAACCAACTTGTCGCGGAAAAGTGTCAACAGATTATAAAAGTTAATCCACCGTCAAATGAGCTGTTTGTCTACGACCCTTTTCATTTCTCTCTTCGTGCGAAAATTAAACCGACGACAACTAGAAAATTTTCACTCACGAAAAATAAACTTTGAGTTGGGATTAACTAATATCAACTGTTTCAATGTGTGTGTTTTTTTTTTCTTTTTTCGCTTTCTATCCCTTTTTTACACACTCTATCATTTGTTGACATAACTTTATTCATTCCAAAGATTTATCACTGCTGATGTTAACCGACGGTTGTAACAGTATTTCATTATAAATGGAAAGAAATGATTTTCGATAAAAAGTAAAAGTGATTTCAACGAAAATAAAATGAAAGCTTTTGAAAAATTTACTAAAGGTCGATATGTGTGTGAGTGGGGGATGAGGAAAAAAAGCGTGAAATCTACGACCTGTTGATATGTATTTACGGTTATGGACAAAAATGGCTATTTTATAAAGCACAGAGATTTAGATTTAGAGCTTTTTAGACAAAAATTAAAAAACAACTATGAGCGGTTATTAAAAGCAGCAAACTAGTATAAATCTACTACAACATTTTTAAGATAATAAAGCTCGAATAATATTTCATAAAAGCTTTCTCATTATTTCCACGCAAGTGGATAAAAATGCTTTTAAATAAATTAACCACCAATTAGGAAAATGATAAAATGTTATTTTGAAAGACACTAAAAATTAGACAGATTTGTTGTATTAAAAATGGAAAGAGAGAGCTTTTCTTTTCTAATGGAAATTAAAAGTTTAAAGACTTCTTGAAATATTATTGATCTGATATTCAATTTTAAAAGATGACAAAAGTTTCTCAAGAATCAAAAAGTTGCAAACAACAGTGTTCTCAAGTACGACATACGCGTATAATTAAAAAAAAAAAAACTAAACTTTTTCCAAATTTATATAGAATTGAAATCGCAAGAAATCAAAATAAATGTCAAATTTTTTCGGATAAAATTTTAAGTGAAGTAAGTTTTTGTTCGAAAAAGCTGCAGGCATCTTTTAGGTACGATAGTTAACGGTTCTAAATCCACGGCGTTTATTTTAAGACTTGATTTGGATTTGAAACGTCAGGCAAAAGTTTGGTCAATATTTCTGTGATGTGTGTTAAACATTAAAGCTCAGATGTTTCCCATTTGTAAAACTGGAGCTGGCAACATTTATAAATTACTTTAATGATAAAAAATATAAATTTTTGTTAATGCATTAAGCAAAAAGCAAAAGATGATAATGACGCGTCGGCCGCGACTCACCTCTTCCACTTCTTCCGACGAACCTCAAGTCGTTAAACTTAGCCACTTGGTTCTTCATTACCGCTGTAGAATTCCTTAACTCAGCACAATAGTTTTCATCATTTCCAGCTCTCACCGTGACCACTGTCCCATCCCCAACGTCCCCTAACGCCACAACTTTAAACGCAACCGGTAGCGTCTTATTCGACCTCCAATGCGGCGGTAACACTGTGCAGACAAAAAGTGGACTTCCGGTCCGAATTAACTCTCCTGGATGTTCCGATAGAAAGTCGTTGAGTGTCCTCTCGGCCAAAATATCGGACGTCATTTTCGTATAGGTGTCGTTGATGACACTCGTTCCTTCCGGCGAGGCCGCCGTCCCCGTGGCCGTCTGTGTGTTGGCGGCGGCGGTCAGATGCATCGTTGGATTCCACTCGCCGAACATCACCGCGCCATGCTCGAAAAAACGCGCCGCGACGCGCGACACGCGTCCAAACACCCGTTGCTAGGCGACAAATGACGTAACTGTCAACACTTTTTCCGCGAGTGGGATACTTTTACGGCCGGCGTCGCGACGCACTACCGCTGTACCACCGCTTCATCGCGCGCGATGCGATTTTGACCAAACTAAAGGCTTTAACAGTGTGTTGTTGATTAACTGCCGAAAACACACGCCGCCGCCGCCGCCGCCCCCCGAAAGACGAGGACGGCCGACCGGAGACACGTCGCGGTTTGCGTCCGAAAGCGGCGGCACTCTTGCGCTTGATAACCCTTTGGTTATCAGGGGAGGTAAAGAGAGATAGACTGTGAATATATACCAGAGTGGGAGTAAGATAAATATCGGAGGGAGAGAGCGGGACGCGTTTGTGGTCGCAGCGGGCCGGGCTTGGCGGCGATAAAGGAGCGAATTATGGCGGTTTGAGTGAGAGCGACGAGAAACGCTGGTGATCAAGGCGGCGGCGCACGCGTCACATATGCTCCTGGATGGGCGCCAAACGAAGCTCTGATGGGGCGAGCCACCGATACGATTGTCATGTGTTTTGTCTTTGCTGGTGGCTAACCGGAGATGCCGTTATCTGCCGCCGCTGATGCCACTGCCGACGCCAAAGCCTCACGCGATCAACACGAGGTCGAAACCATGCCCAAGCCACAACCGCATCCATGTTTGGAACCCACTCAAAAAGCAAAACTCCATCACTGAACACAAACACATTAACAAAAAATTTACATTAACATACAACATTTTTCTCACCGCAGAGTTATTTCTATACAATTTTATTTAAATTGTTTTATCAAAGAACTACTTTTTTAATTCGTTTACACAATTAACTAATTTCAATTTGTTGCTCAACAACAGCAGAAATCTCTTCAATTAAAATATTCAAACAAAACTGAACTAAACACATGTTCATTAACAATGAAGGTATCTAGTAATGGATTTGACCAAATCACAAATTATTTTTCCAAATCGATTTATCTATTATTTGATAGTGAATGACCAGATTTCTGCCAGAAGTTTAATATTTTATAACTTGAATTCATAAATTTATCATAAAAGAAGAACAAAATTAATATTTGTTATAAATTCATAATCATCAATCCAAATTCAAATAAATCCTGACTGCTTTAGACGAAGAAAAAAGTATTTTCAGAAGACTATGCAGTATTCTCGAGTAAAAACAACACCAGTAGTTTATGTGCACACTACCAATATACAGAGTGTCCCACCACAGCGTAATTCTTCCATAGCGTCATCACTGTTGGAAATATGAAAATTTGTTTTGAACAAAAGTTGTATGAATCTTTCTTAGGGTTATTTTAAAAATATTTTTAAAAATGGCGCACTTCCGATTATATCTGAAATTGACACTATCTTCGTTATTTTGAATGCAACACACTATATATTTTTAGATTTGTGGATTCCTTGTTTAATTTAAGAATCACTTTATGTACCATATGTGACACTTTGAATGAACCATTTCCAAGAAAATTAGGATTTAAAGAAAAAATATGGATGTGCAGAGATCGCCAATATTCTAAATATCTCGAACGCAAAAGCATTTACAGAGGTACGGTTTCTCACCTTTATTTTAAACATAACAGTTATCTTTTAGATCTGAACATCTTATCAAATTTGGAAAACTCTCTTTTTATGGGTGTCTTGAAAATGAATAACTTCTAACCCAGATAACTCAATTTCCAGAAAGGAATTTTATTCAAATTTTCAAAAAACATTTATCATATTTACTAATTATTCTTTACTTGAAGTCTAGTACTTTTTTTAAACATGTTTATATCAATAATAACAATCAAGGCTAACTAGATGATGTAGATTTTTGCAAAATTCAAAAAAATGCCTTTTTTCCAAAAACTGTTGTCAGTAAGTGGGTACAACCTGACATCAATCGAAAGGTGATTTTAAGTTCTATTTGGTTGCACATTAAAAAGTATAGCGTTCCATTAAAAAAAATCGAGTTATTCAGGTTTGAATTTCCTCATATTTGAGGCTCCCATTAAAAGAGAGTTTATCAAATTTGATAAGATGATTAGATCTAAGAGATAGACTGTTGTCTTAAATGAAGGTGGAAAACCGCTCCTCTCTAAATACGTTTGTGTTCCAGATATTTAGAATAATGGTGATCTTTGCACAGCTATACTTTTTCTTTAAATCTTGATTTAAATGAAATTAAACAAGGAATCCAAAAATATGAAAATATATAGGGTGTTGTATTTAAAATAACGAAGTTTATGTCAATTTCCGGTATAACCGAATGTGCGCCATTTTAAAAAAATATTTTAAAACAACCCCAAAAAAGATTCAAACAACTGTATATTTTTGGGAGTTTCTTAAGCAAAAAATTTTAGAGATAAATACATTCCAGTTCAAATGAACCAATAAGATTTGAAATTTAAGCCAATCAGAAGATATTAAAAGTGAATAAATTGCATATCTACATGCGTTTTAATCGTGAATAAAATGCATATAGGTTTCCATGATGATGATGATAAAAGTATGGTGATTTAACTTTCAAAAATCTCTATTAGATGGCGCAATGCAAAATTTGACAACAGATATAAAAGTAGATACCCCTATCCTATAGAAACGTAAGTCTTTGATTACGAAAACCATGGGCAACTGTATCAACGATTTTGGTACATCTCTACATCTCTTTCTATTTTAAGTACTTTAGACTAAAGTACATCACTTTTTCACTTGCGATTTAAATGAAATTATTAAATTAGAATTAGTATTAAAAAACAAGTTTGGTTTTTACATTTTTTGTATATTATTATAGTTATTGTAGTTTATTGTATATTATTGTAAAAAAATATCTTTTTAGAAAAAAAAAAAGAACTCAAAAATCAAAATTTGTCTAAGGGAATGCACAACTACGAAAAATTTAAAGTAAACAAATCTTTACTGGGTATGTAGTGGAATTATGATATATTTTTACGTTCGTAATCATATTATTCGATTGGAGCTTTAAACTAATTAGAAAACAAACATCTTGAGTTTTTCAGTTTTCCCCACTTCATTCAGATATCTTCAGGATGAGAAACAGTCTGTTAAGGTTGTTCATTTTTAATTATACAAAATATTTTATAAATATTCAATTCATCTGTCATTTAACGTTCTTCAACCAATGAAAAAACCATAATTTTAGACATTTCTATGGTAACAAAAGAATTGCAGCGAATATTGGACTAGTAATGATTCCATCGAATATTGTACTATTCCTAAGAGTGAATATTTTTAACAAATGAAAGTCATTCTTAAAACTTTACTTAAAGCATCAATAATCCCAATCATTGTTATTGCCAAATCATCTCATTTCACTTAACATCGTAATTCAACAAGATTTTGAGAGTCTAAACAGCTAATTAATGTATTGAAAGTCATTTATGTGAGACGCTTTCTGACACTTATGACAGTTATCAAATATATGTCAAAATAGCTCAATCATAAATAGTTTGATTTATACATTATTTCATTTGGGTTCGAGAGATTTGATTTATTAAATAGTCCACCGAATACGATTCGTTGTCAATGTTCTGCAGATCATTTTTCCGGTGCTGCAATTCATGTACAACGGCGCTTTCGAATTCGACTCGTGCAAGCACATGCTTGACATTCGTAGCATCACCACAAAAATAATTGGCATAACATTGACTACTTGTCGTATTACATATGATAGTTGCAAAATAAAAATACGCATTACCAATTTATCACAATTTATTTAGGACAAGTCTGTTTCATTTAAAGAGAAAAACGTAGCATAGTTTTAATTTTTTCTAAAGGATATTTGAGATGTAATGGAATCTGTTAATTTTGTTATCAACCAGCAGATATGAAAAATGCTAAAGTTCAAATACCATTCTTTCTGTCATCATCGTTTCCGTTGTTTCCAACCAAATAGCTGTCATGTAGATACTGTAATTGCTGTAATTTGTGAAAAAAATTGTTAGTAAAAACGTTTTGGGAATTATTCTGGAAATAAAATAGCAAATGCAGTTAGTGAAAACGTACCACCAAGCACCAAGAACACAAAGGCTTCTATCTGCTGGTGTTAATTTGGAATATTCTTTCAAGAGATCAATCAAATATTTATACAATACCAATCGAATAATTATGACTATGGGAAAGATGTCATTCGAATAATGTGTAGCCAAGACAATTTAAGCGAAGTACTATCTTCAAGTACTTAAAAACTTAGAATTTAAGACAGGAAAAAAGCTAGACTGTTTGAAACTTGAAAATATATCAAAAGTAGAATATTCTGGAACGAGTTTGGAAAAAATCTGATTTTGTCGCAGTGGAAAGTTAAGCATACGAGCTGCAGATGAATAGTACTGTCGATTCTTTTTGACACGAAGAGATCTGTTAACTACTATACGATGGGGTTCCCATAAACTTTCTAACTTAAAACATAAACGCATATGATTTGACATTAAGGGAAAACTCTGTATAAGCAAGAATATGTTTAATTATTGTAACCCCAAATATTGGTTTGGCAGGTAACTCATTTTCTGTAAAATGAAATTATCAGATGTTGAAAACAAGGTGACTTTGGAGACATTTTCGTTTAATAAATCATTTTTATGTAAATGGATAAATAGATATACATTGTTTTTGACGAGACGTTTTCCTTGCACCACTTTGTATAAAATCACAAAAGCAATTATTATCTGTCGCTTGGTTGCTTTAATCAAACTCACCAAAGCGCATCATTAAAAATTCTCAAAAGAATCCCAAACACAAATTAAAAATAATCTCGCTTGAATTCCAACCAAAACCTCATTTTCGTCTAAAAGAAAAACATTTCGTTTCAATTCATTCTAAAATTATAGCTCATAAACTGCGTCCTCATTGCCATCACATGAGTATTTAAACTTTAACTTTTCACAAAACCTTTAAAATTTTTACTACACATATAATCTTTGTATATCGTGACATATCGTAATTTCATTTTACGATTAAACTTTGCCACTGTTTCACATCTATTTATTTAATTTCATTTTGAACATATTCCTATATTCATTATTTATTCGCTCCGAAATGAAATTGTTAGAAGGAAAGGATTTTCCAGTTAACAGCATGTGCGATTTGGGAAAACGAACCGTAGTATTAGCCGTTCTTTAGTACTGGACCGGTCAGACTAAATCCGATCTTAAATCAAGCCTGAATAAGACTTTAAAGCTGCATTTTTGTGCACTGTGTATGTCCACCCTAGCGGTTGTTAGTTTAATTACTAGGGGTAAAATGGGGATGCTCACAGCCGCAATTTCAACCAAGCGGTACAAACCAACTGAAATATACGCACAAACATGTAAGAAATATAAAATCACACTTTATGAAAACAGCAATAAAATGTTTCAAAGTTTTTTCTTGGCGGTTTCGACATGTGGCAACAGATGGATGAGGTCAGAAAAGGTCAGAACAATATTATATTTTAGTTACTCTTTAAATCGCCAGCCAAATATCCACATATTTGTAAATAAAATTTTACGAATTATCAAAAGTTTATTACTTTAACACTTGCTTGCCAGTCACTTATTAAATCACTAGAAATAAAAACGTCTTCAAACTGTAAAATTTGCTTTTTTAAATTATTTTAAAAATGCAATTTCAGGTTAGGTCAGGTCAATAGTATACATACTATAACTATCGTGTGTTTATTTAAAAAAAAACTCGCAGCAAATCATGAAATTTCAACATGTCATACATGACATACAACAGTGAAATGAAAATTCGTAATATGATAAATAATGTTCGAAGACGATATGCTTTGAGTGCTGAGCATCAAGGAAGACGTTTTCAACAGTTTTTGTAGACAATAAACGAATATTTTCACAAAAATGTGTTATTTTTCTCTATTGTCGGAAAGTAAGGTTATAAGATCTTTCATTTTGACAAGTATGTAAAAATCAACAATTGTTTTTTTAGTTTCAAAGCCTTCTAGAGTTTTTTTTTTAATTGAACACACGATATAAAGTTCATTCGTAATTAAAATCAATTGTAAATGTCAAATTTTCTGTACCAGCCTAAAATGTAGATTTACGGAACAGCTGTATATAAAATATTCCCAAACCTAATAACCTAATTAAGAGAGGTTATGTCGAGCATGTTTTGACATGAAAAAATTAATTGAAAGATGTAGATATGTAAAAATGCAACGATTATTTATAAAACTGGTGAAGTGTCAGTTTGGATAAAGCGAGGAATAAAGAAGAAGTCTGTCAAATTTGAAATGCAATCATATACTCTATTCTATACTATTTCCATGGAATAAATCAAAGTTGACTAATTTTAAGTGGAAAATGTAAAAATAGATAGCACTATGACATAATTGATATAAAAAAACTATTGTCCATTTGACTACAATCAAGTAAGATCAAGACGAATTTACACTCCATCGAAAATTATGTTTTTCCGCCATTACAATTATTTTCTAGATATATTGCCTGAATACCGGTTAGTTAACAAAACAGTAAAAAGTCATATTTAATACCTATTAAGTAATAAAGTGACAAAATATCTAAAAATCACTTTTGAACTTGTACGTTATTTAGGTCAAGTTAAGTGAATATTTGATACGAATATTACTGACTGATTCAATTAGTAGAATCACTGTGTATATTTAACTATAGTCAGAAATGAACAAATATTGAATTAATTACAATTTCTATCATCTTCACTTATAGTCAGTAATTTTTGTTTTATTTGTTGTTATACGTTATATGATTGTATCTGTTTTGACGTATCTATTGCCTGGACGTGGTTTTATTATCCAAGCAACAGTTAAACAAAAACTAACAATAAATTGTATAATAAAAAACTTAAATAAAATAGTTCTCCAATAAAGATATTAGACACTTGATATTATGTAAATACAATTGACTGAATCAGTCAAGTCACGTGGAAAATAATAATGTCGAACACTATTATTTTACTACGAATTTAAACTTCACATTGAATACAGTTTTAGAAATGGTATTTTAGGAATTGTATGTGAATAAATCAGTTGAGTCACTCCGCAGATAAGTCAGATAAAATTAATGTTAAGCTCCTTACTTTATGATTTAAAACTAAATCAGGTTAGCTCAGGTCAAATAGATATGTAATAAGTTAAAAACTAATAACAAAACAATCAAAAACTTAAAGCTTTCTCACGATTGTCGTAATGTTATAAAATCTCACCCCTTTTTCAGTAATAAAAGACATCGAACGATGTTGAGAGCAATCAAAGCAAACAGTGAACTTTTTCTTTGACATTTGTTGTACATGTTTCAGACACATCACATGACTATCCGCTCTTAAATATTAAACGTAAGCACAACATCGCATACCGGTTAATTTCCCCTAAACAGCAAATTATAAAATCTCTGCTTAAATTATGTTTGTAATAAAATCCCTGCTTTGGGTCGTGGTAGTAGTGTTTTCGCAACGTCGCAATAAGGGTTCGGACATAAAGTAAAGGGTGGATTTAACCGGCCACTGTCCAAGGGGTGAATATATGAAGCAAGGGTTGAAAAGTACACTGTTACAATGAACGGCTCTTGTTAGTGGAAATTCCGAGGGAGAGAAAATTTCTCCAAGGCACATCTCCAAAAAATTCCAAAAGGGGTTGGGAGGAAAGGAAGAAGGGTTGCAAAATACGGATGTACAGATGGGCAGTCGGAGATAATACTTTGTATTGTAATGAAGTGAAAAGGGGTGAGAAAAGGGCGGCGAGGGTCAGTCTTAGAATTAATATACGACGTGGGCCGCGGAATGTCGTACATCTACCGTAATTGCACATACGTCATTCGTGTTATTTGCATGGGGGTGAGCGGATACACTTTAATATTACAAGGGGGTGAACAGGGTTTGATGGATGGCTTTTAGCTACTTTACACTAAATAATAACCACTGAAAATATAAAAAGAAGTGTGCTATGATTAAGTGATAGTTGTTATGTCAAATATGTCAAATTCCGCAGATTACTTTGATTGTTTATTTAAAAATATCTTTTTGATCATTCATCCAATGTTGGTAGATTATGTATAAATGACGTTTGTGATTAATATGTCATTTGTCGGCAGCCTTCTCGGCTTGCCAAGCAATTTGTCACATGTTCAACAGGCGTCAACGCAAGTAAAGACAAAAATACAATTTCATCCTGAAATAAATGATCTAGAAGGTTTAGTCCAATTTATCAAAACTGTAAATAATCCCCTCCCAACTTCATAACATTTGAAAATCTCCACCAATCACCCAATTAATCGTCTTTTCGCACAATAACGCCATCTGTTAAAATTTAATAACTCGGAAAGATCTCAAAGACCACCCATTAGCCGGAAGTTGAATATATTTCCAAACAAAACAACCCTAATGATTTATTCCATATTTTCAAATTTTTTTATTTATTTATCGTCGATTGGTATAACTGTTAACAAATCTTGTCTAAACAGCAGGCACGTGTTTAAAAATTAACACAAATGTGTCACGTTCTGGTTTATAATTCAATACGAAGTAGACTATGGTGGACAGCTGGTCATGTGACTATAATGACAACACGTGCTTTATCAGCGCATTGATTGGATTGGATGATGATAATGAAAGAAATAAAGAGAAACGAGAAAAAGTCGATACGTGAACCTGATGTGTCATGCATGACATGTGTGGTTTGTTCTGCTGCTGTTGCACAGATGGCGTTTCATGCACAGTTTTTTCCGATTGCGATGCCAATGGGAATTATCTGAACGAAAGGGGTTTGAGTGGGTGCAGTTGCGGCCGATACAGCCAGGAGAGGGAGGTTGGTCTAGTTCGGGTTTGCGATTTGGTCTTTGGGTTTCGAGTTCAGTGTTACCAACCACTATTCGGGCGACATTGCTGCCATTATGACTGCGGCTATCGAATTGCCTTTCAGGATATTCCAAATTTAAATTATTTAGAAATTATATAAACAAATTATATGTACAGGGTAGATTTTTTTTCAACATTTATGAAAGCACAAATTTATTTTAAATAACATACAATTTTTATTTTTGCTTAGCGTCACCTTAGTGTTTTTTTTTTATTCTTTTTCATCTAAGTATACAGAGTGAATCACATAAGAAACAAACCAGAAAGAAAATCTTTTTTATTGATTATACTTAGAAAAATCTTATAAAATTTGTATACAGTCGATTTAAGATCTATAAAAACACTTACACCACTGGAATAGTTTGATAAAATAAAAATCCCAACGTCATTCAATTGGTTCCTTTCTGCCCATCAGGATTATAACTGATGAAGCTGACATAAATTTATCTACGTTTTATTAAAATAACATATCAGGTTATGTTTACACAAATGCCAAAACTTTTATGAATTTTCTCAATAAATGAGTACTGTCAATTTTAAATTTACTCACGATTACATTTTTAGATGATTATTTTTATTTAGTAATCTATTCACAGGTCACTTTAGTGACTGATGTTTATTTCCATCAAATTAAAGTAAGAGTGTTTAAGACCAAATCACTCTTTCATTCAAACTCAACGATCAATTATCAATTTCAAAGAAATCCTTAAACCACCATTGCAGTTATTAAATTTGTTTTTTGTAAAATATTTAACTTCAGGCCAAAAATGTACTACAATATTTTTTAATTACTAACTGTTCGTCTCTAGCCTCAAATGTCATACCAATGACATCATATCATTTTTTCAAAAATTTTCAATCTACAAACTTAATAAAAAAATTTACTTTGAGGTACAGTCATTGTATCAATTTTTCTTTATGAACGTAGTACAGTCCTAAATATTGCGACATTAGTGACCTTGAATTTTTTCGTAGATCTGCAATCGACTGTATTTTCAAGGTCAGAATAAATATGGCTTTGTAAAATCTTTATAGCCATCTATGGTTTTCATTGAAAAAAAAAATAAAATAAAACTAGAGGTAGTGATAGATATGAATTTTCAAAAATTTTGGCAGATTTTCAGTTATTCCTTATAATTCACTTTGAGTGAACCATTTTCAAGAAAATCAAGATTTAAAGAAAAAATATGGCTGTACAGAGATCACCATTATTCTAAATATTTCGAAAAGCATTTACAGAAGAGCGGTTACACACCTTTATTTTAGACCTAACAGTCTATCTCATAATCATGATTATCTCATCAAATTTAAAAACTCTCTTTTTATGGGAGTCTTGAATATGAAGAACTTCCAACCCAAATAACTTAATTTTTTTGAATGGAACGCTTTGTGACACGACACAGCTCTGGAGGCATGTAGTCTTTACCAGATTAATTTACTCAAAAAACGCTCGTAGATATGACATTAGATTTTTTTCTCAAATTTACAGAACAAAAATTTTAAGATACGAATTGATGCTCGAATGATATTCAGTAAGAAAATTGTAACGACACAAACCTTGAAAAAGAGTTATCCATTTTTGTTCTGCATTTGACTTATCAGTTTGTAACTTAACGTTACGTAAAATTTCCAATTATTAGTTTTTGTTAAATCTGTCAAACTTACAAAAAATTTCCAAGAAGTTTTTTTGTTGTCATAGTTATAACTGGCGAAACTAATTTTTCTATTAGTTATTAATGAGAGTCGTACGATTTTCTCTGAAATTTTGTGCAAAATCAATTGGAACTATTTTCTGTATTTCTAGTCTTCTAGAGAATTCATACAATACATATTTTTCTATCTTATGTTTATTATAATTCTTGATGAGCGGTGGCCATGGAGTAAAAATATTTTATAAACGTAGGGCCTCAATTGATTCATCTCATAAATGTCAATACTATCACTGATATAAGTAAAATCAAAGTTAAACAAAATTGTAGAGTTTACGACGGAGTGCAAAATTTTCTGCTCTGCAATCGACCTCAAAACTTCCTTGAAAAGAGATTTTACGTATAACTATGATCATAAGTTCATAAATGACACTGACGGTGATGACATTTATTAATCTATCAACCGAATCAATCTAAGCGCTACGTTATTTTGAATTTTTACATTCCACGGGCACCGCTTATGAAAAATTATAATAGACACGGTAATTTGTTTTTGAGTACAAAAATTTAATTGAATTGATAGCCAACTTTGTATTTCGACGATTAAATAAATAAATATTCTTTCTGATTATATCTAAAATATAGAATTAGCAGTTTTCAGTCATTTTAGAAATGTCGAAGTAGCTTCAAACCATTTGTTTGCTGCTGTATTTTATCAAATTTATTGTGAAAAAGACTATATCTGTAACTGCGATTTTTTGGGTTTAGTGGTCATTATCGATGTTTTTAGTGGAATTGCATGTCTATTAAATAATGTACAGAGCGTTTTAAACTGTTGGATATTTTAGAGAACTTTAGTGTGATTTTGTGTTATTTTGGTTTTATTTACCAATCTAACTCTGTTTAATATTCATGTGGTTTACTGTAATTTGTGTTGACGCTCACTTCCATGATATTTTGTTTTATAAACGCGAATATAAATCATTATTTATTAAACTCTTTAAAAAAATCTTTGCAAGTGTTAGACAGTTGATGTTCATATCATGTTATACAAAGAGAATTTGATGTTTCTCAGTTTCCAGCCCTCCCTTGCCATTGTAAACTCATTGTCGTAATCTTCTGCTTCACTGGTTACATTGTACAATCGCAGAAATGTACCCTGAAAACGGTATAGAACAGGGAATGGGGCTATATGTTTCATCACATTTGCATTAATTAAATGAAAAGGAATAGAAGAAGAAAAAGATTCTTTTTTTTTTTTAGTTGTTCTGTTTTAATTGTAGGTTTTATTATAATTATAAAAATGAGCAATGGCTAGCCACCAAATGGTATAATCCATCGGTGTTTAATGTACCGAATGGCACGATGCGGTTCTAAATAATAATTACGAATTTTTAGTAGTCTCCACCCGTTATAACCCGTTGACCCATTTCCACGATTCTGGCATTAATTCAAGAGAAGCGTCCGCCCAGTGGACATATGGTAAAGGGTTGTAAACGTCCGAAATCATTTATTACCATTTAATTGGGTTTAATTGGGCTCAACGTTCACATCTGCCTGTCATCCCTTACTCTTCTATTTTTAGTAAAAGAAAAAATGTATGTTGGGTTGCCTATTTAATTTTCTTTTTGGTATGTGGTAATTCCTTTGAAATAACTTTTCCCACAAAATCTATCAGCGTAAAGGCGATATGTCAGACTTACCAATCGCCATCCATATTCCCCTAGGTGTCAAGGCACACCGCTTCGGCCGCTTCTCATTAAAACACTGTCCAAGCTGCAATTAGTTTCACAGACTACAAATTGCGTTATTCGTCTTTGCCATTCCAGAGTTTAAATCGTTTTAGGTAGCGTCAACATAGTCTGATCGATTCATTCAAGTCTTATGAGTGTGTAATGGGGTTTTTGAGCTTGTGTTGTTGGCTGCTCGCTGTTTTTTACCCTTTGTGTGAAGGTATGAGTGTGAGGTGGGAGGAAAAACCCCTGCCTGCGGTGGGTAACTGGCCAGTCGGCCCTCATTAGCGCGGAAAACTCGCAATGGGTACAGTTTTGTCATGTGTTTAGCGAGATTTTTCCATACTCTTCTTTTATCAAAAAATTAACATTTATATACCATCTGCTTTCACTTCAATAAAACTCTTTTCTTGTGGCTGAATTATATTGTTTTATAATATAATAAAATTATATTGTCAGTGCGGTCATTCCGTCCATCTTCGTTTATATTTCGGCACAACTCAAACGCTTCAATACAATACAAACTCTATCGGATTTTCAAGCCCAACATCGTCCCCTCTGTATATAGCCCCAATTGTGAACAATTGATACAATAGTTACCTACTACCAAAACTAAAGGGCTTGCGGCATTTTCTTTTATGAACATTCCGCTACTGTAGACCGACCGTACACTGGAGAATGTAACATTAAATAATCTGAAATCAATGCTATAATATCACATTCTAAACGTGGAAGCAAACCTATCCAACCGAAATAAAAATCCGATTCAATAACATAAAGTAAGCAAACATTCCTATTTGAAACTGGAGTAGCGGAAGACTTGTTTCAATATTTACATGGACTTGATTTATTCTTTAAGTATTCACCGAATTTGTGTTTCCATTAAAAATGGAAAATATGGAACTGGCAGATCGAAGACTGAAAAAAAAGTTAGAATTTGATCGCTTCAAAATCAAAATTGTATAATTAACAGACAAAAATTAAAAAATTGTATTCGAAAGATTGTATTTACTATTGTTTGTGTATCATCTAGGAAAACACCATAAATCCCATCATTCAACTTTTTCTTCTACACCAATAACCCTAAACAAACAAGAAATCACAACAACACACCAAATCCGAAAACTCTGTCTCTGAACATTTATCCAGGACTTTTAGCTTCAACAGTCGATTCAAGAAAAGAAAAAAAACGACAATGGATTAAATAATGCCAAGTTAACATCTTTATCTTGAATGGACAATTGAAATTCGAGGACACTCGATTTGAAAAGAATACAGGAAACATAGAAACTCAACCGTTTCGGTTGTGTGGGAATAGCCAAGCGGAAAAATCAAAGGGGCTGCTTTTATATATATTTTTTTTTATTTGATTGGTAGACCATGTGCAGAAGTGGATGGTCGTATATCAACATAACGACGTGTGCCCACTTTGGTATTGTGTCAACAAAAAATAAACATTATGGTCTTGGTTGGATAAGCTTCAACGGTAAAAAGTACACGTCAAAATTACTGCTACCTAAATCTAATTAAACTTTTGAACGTGCACGTGATATTTCATGTTCAAATTTTGCATTTTTGTTATTTGAATCGTTAATCGTTGAAAATAAAAAATGTGTTTTTTAAAGCCGTTTTCCGCCCTTCATTGTGGCGCCCTTCCGTAACGACCTAATAATTGCTTGTAAATAAATTAGGTAAAAATCGTGGGCATGAGTGATACGATGTTAATGATAGTGAGAGCTGTGCACATGGGCGCAACCGGAAGCGAAGGTTAGCACGAACACCCACACATAAAGGCCAACTTCCGTTTAGGTAATGGTCTGAGAGAGTGATGTCTGTCGAGGACTTGCTCATTTATTATTATCCTTCGTCTATCTCCTTTTATTTGCTTATAGTTGAAAACTGTTTAATGAATTATTTTTTATAAAACTTTTGCATTGGTGAGTATACACATAGAGTAGATTATAGAACGTTTGACAGCTTCCATATAAAGCCACACCGAAACCGTTCATTAGTGAACGTGTCAATATTTACCTTACGGCCTGTATGTCGTGTAATGTTTCGGTGTTTGAGGCTCGTGATAGGGTTGCTTGCTTGGAGTGGACATCGAAAGTTATAGAGGATACCTGGCTAAAGTCAAACAGTAGATATTAACTGATGAAGGCATGTACAGCATAGAATAGGAGAGGAAAGTCCCTCAAACAGTTCAATCAAATTTAATCTAAAAAATATTTAATCCGATTTAAAAATTACAATTCACTGCAAGTTTTTTCTAAAAGTTTGAGCGCTAATTTAGTTTACTTTTTGGCGTTATCTCATTTTTTTACACCACTCTGTACAATAACTTTCTTTTTATTTATTGTTCATCCGCCGTCTTCGTCTCTCCTGGCAATAAACTTGGCATTGTTCGTCTACTTCCATTCGGCGCGCGATTTCTGGTAAGCCAAAAGCCAGGATCAAGATTGGCCTTCGATATATGAGCAGATTTCGCAGACTGTGCACTGTTTTAGTGAGATTTTACCGGAATCGAATAAGATAGAGACAGTTTTATGGTGATCGGATATCGTTCACTAAATTCCACCAATGAATCCTCAATTTATAGCTCTTTTCTCTGTCAAAAAAAACACAACAATAATTCTTGTCTTAAAAATCTTTATTTCTTATAATTTCTGAAACTTATGATTAATAACTACCTTTACGTCTAGACTTTTCACATTTTGTGCCTTTAATAGCAGTGTCTACCGTTTCCACCCAAACTCTAAAATTCGTTTCGTCATAATCTAAATTACCATAAAGAAAAACAGGCATGGTGTTTGTTAATACGACAATATTATCACCGGCGATTTTAACATCCGTTGGATATATCATCTTTTGGTCGTGTTTATGAACAATCGACATGTCTGTGATTGGTGTGTTGATATTCCAACAAGCTAATGCATTTTGTTGAACTAAACCCAAAAATAATACTCCGGATGGTTGATGAAGTGCCGATGAAGAAGTTTGAGACTTTGATCCACGTTCTCCCAAAAACTACAACATTTAACCTTTGATAACCTTTCATTATTTTTTAACCCACAAACCTCAAAATCTCGACCATGGTATGACCTTGTAGCTAATGTTTCGTTCTTCAAAATTCTTGTTGATACTTTATATTGATTAATACCAGCCATGGAATGGAAATATGCGTCTCTAAAGCCATCATTTTTGACATCAGAAATAGCAATACTAAATATACCATCATTCCATTGGAAATTAAAACCACCAATTGAAATATCTCCAGCTAATGGTTCCAAAAAGAAATAATTATGAGTTAACCTCCAAGCTCTGTCTTCTCTTAAACTATACACTATCAATCCATAGCCACCCAAATCTGGGATATAAGCAAAAGCATCATCACATCTACCATTAGTTATATCAATTGTAACGCTAGCTAGATTAGTGTTAGTTCGGAGAAGAGAAGAATTGAAAACATGTCTCCTTATTACTCTATCTGTTTTTAAATCCATAATGATGAGAGTAGATGGGCGGATTTGTTCTTGATTGCCTAGATAAAAATTATTAGCTTTTGACGAATTAATTGTATTTATATACCTGGTGTTTCAATTAAACCTGTATCAACAAACCACATCCTATCACAAGAATCAATTCCCACCCTGTATATTGAAACAAATCGATCACTGTTACGTCTGTCTAAAGTATTAGTGTCCCAATCTGGGTATGGTATCAGTGGTAAATTATGCCGATTGGTACTATTCAACCAAACATAATTCAAAGTTGATGGTACTCCAGGTCTTCGGCGTGGTACCGTAATAAAAAGTTTGTTATTCCAAACGTTAGCACCCATTGGAATATTATTTTCTTAAAAAATCTAATAGTAATTTCAATAATAAAAATGATAATAGCTTACGATAAATATATTCTGCATTATTATCAGGTCTTGCAGTTGTTGTTGATCTTCCACGCGTTGGTTTTGGTCTTCTAGTTGTTGAACTTCTTCGATCATAATTATCAGAATCTACAAACGAAATTTTATCGATTGAAGATTTAGATTGTGGTTCTGATATCGATTTGGTGTATCTAGTTCTGGTACTATCAGACCATTCATAATCGATTCTAGTCCATGTAAATTCTTCTTGTAAACCACGACAGTATATTATTGACAATAAACCGAAAAATGTTAAAACTGATAATAAGTTCATGGTCATGATGTGTTTAGGAAGACTGGTACTAACCAACTGATTTTAAAGACTGTTTTTATTAGCTTATAGAGGAGGAAAAAGCAGTGGCGTGGTAAATATTATTTTTGTTTATAATTAATTTAAAGTTATTGGAAAAATAAATATATTAGGAGAGTGTAGTAACGGTGAAATAATTAGAATTAAATTTGAATATTGTAAAGACCTTGGCAAAGATATACTTAATTCGGAAATTAATTAAATAAAGGAGAGTGTGATTTTTGAATTAATTCAGTGAATTAAAATTTATGTTTGTGTAGACGCGTAACACTAGTGATTCGAAAATTAAAATAAACCTTGAACTTGTTGATTATTTGTTATAAAGATACGAAGAAAGGCAAAAGTTTGGCAAAAATGATGTAACTCAATAAGTGAGAAAAGTAGAGCTGTAGGTACAAAATTTCTTTTAATGTTTTTTTTTTAGATTTGTTGTTAATTTCAATCTAGTAAAGATTTCAGGTCAGTTCAGTCCAGTCATGTTAAAAAGAAAATTTAAGTACATATTGTATTCAAAGGATTAGATTTTTCCTTCTTTTGTCCACGAGAATTGAAGAAATTGAGAGAATTCAACATCAGTCAACAAAAGTATTTTCTTACTTCGCCTCGTAAATGTTCTCACTTCGAAAAAAGTAACAGGTGTTTAAATCACTAATTATACCATCAACCTTGATATTTCATCACCAACCATGATAATTAAGATCCATCAAAACACGTGTTTTTCATTCAACGTTGAAAAAATTCTCAAAAGCATAAAATTATGTCTTCGAAAGATGCATCGATCCAGACCGTTGCATCAGTATGTATAAAGAACTATACAGCATTACCCCGAGATCAAGTGGCATAGATAAAGACGCGATTGTTTTGGATCAGAGATTCTCAAAATGTTCCAACAATGAATATTTTATAATCAAACGTATGGAAAATTTTCATGTTTAATAATAAACGTAAAAAAGATGTTTCAAGGCTGGAAAACAAGCTATTATTTAATGTCGTTAATTTCTAATCATCGTAAGCTAACAATAATAGTGCTATAGAGAAGAAGAAATAGTTGGAAATTTAAAATAAAGTTGCTGGGAAAGCATTAGATTTTTCTTAATTTAGAGTTTTTAACATTTTTGGTGCTTCTGCACTGTCTGCAAACACCACCGTGGATGTTCGTTGATAAATGCGAAGATAAGACACCAGTTTAGTGTAACAATGCGGCTGCGGAGGTATCAAGGCACTGTCGTCCCCCATTGATCACGAGATTGCGATCCTCAAGCGGGAATTGATTCATTTTGGTACACCAAGACTTTATTCGCTATACCTTCCTTTTAAAAGCTCCATCTTTTCGAAAACTCCGAAAAGCTTTCATTATCCTTATTTAAAAATGTCACAGCTTTTATAAAAAAAAGCACTTTTGGCCCGACGCTTCAAACAGAAGCAACAGATCAACATAAAGGGGTTGTTTTCACCCCACTTCTCCTTCTCTCATCTTCCGAATTAGTTGTTTAGTTTGGATGATCGAAAGCCTCTCCAACTTGGGTAGAAACATGAATTAATTATCTGACACAGAGCTTGCGATCTCTCCCGAGAATGGAGAACTTAACAAATCTCCGGAAGGATGTTCACATCAAATATTCCTTGAGTCAGCTCATTTTTTTTTTCTCTTCTTTTGTACAACGTAGTGGTGATGTCAAGTGATTGTGTGTACGTTGATGTTTTTCCGGATAAAAAAAAGAGAATTTTTTTTTAACTGTTGTTTTGTTAATGAGACCGGAAGAAGAGAGTTTGAGTTTTCAATTTTACTAATGTCTCTGTTAAGATGTTTTGAGTAATTAAGGGCGGGAAATGCAATGGATGATAGGGACAGAAAGAGAAAGGCTTTTTCAGAAATTAGGAAAAGGGATTGTTTCAAGGTTTGTATGGTAAAGAAGCGGAAAAATTTTAATAGTGTTGGATTTTAAAGTTTGTTGTGATTAATTGCTTATACAAACAAGCTGGAATAGAAAAGAGGGAAATCATTATAAATAGATTTTATGGATTTTGTTACGAAGCTTTCTTTTCCTAAGTTGATTAACATTGTTTTGATTGTATACATATAAATTTTTCTAAATCCAAGAAAAACTCTACTTGAAAAAAAGTACATTTCATTTACTTAATCAACAATACTTAAGTTCTACAAAAAGTTTACTTTTGATACTTTATTGTGCCTAACATACCATTTGTTCCTGAAAGAAAATTACGTTCAGCTTTTGATTAATCCTGGTGGCTCTAACATTTTAAAAAGTGAAAAATGCAAGCTCTCACTTGAACTTTTTAATGAGAATACCTAAGTATTTGTAGTAGATATAAATATTTTTGTTTCGCAAAATTAAAGTGTGGCTGGATCAAGGACCAAAAACTTTGTTTCAGTTTTTATGAAACCTTTCCAATTACCGAAAATGATACATTAAACACGTGCCTCAAAATCTCTAAACAGCAATTTCAAAGTCAACATTTTACTCTACAATTATCGTGTGTTCATTAAAAAAAAAACTCGCAGTAACCCATGACATTTTTACGTATGTCATACATGACCTAATACAACAACAAAATGAAAAGCCGCAAAGTGATAAATAATGTTCGAAGACAATATGCTTTGTGTGCTGAGTATCATGGAAGACATTTTCAACAGTTTTTGTAGATAATAAATGAATATTTTCATGAAAATGTGTTATTCTTTTTAATTGTCGAAAAGTGCGGTTATAAGATTTTTCATTTTGACAAGTATATAAAAATTAATCACAGACATACAAAACAACTGTTTTTTAGTTTCAAAGCCTTCTAGAGTTTTTTTCAAAGAACACACGATACTAATTGTTAATATATTTTTGTATGAAATTTAAATATCTTCTTACAATCTAATTAGAAAAGCGTCTTGATGAATAATTTCTTTGACAAATACATTTTATATTTTTTTTTCTCCTTCCAGTCTGTTAAATATGAATTGAATAAAATACGAGAAATAATTTTGAAATTCTTTACCAACTGATCTGCCGTTGAATAAACTACGCAAAACAAAAAAGTTTTAGTTGATTTTAGAAAATAGTTAAAAAAAACATTATAAACTTTTTGAACTATTTTTGTTAATAAAGAATATAAAAAATCATACATGGCAATTTTTAAAAATTGAAGTTATCAATAAAAACTGATGAATGAAAAAAATGAAAAATCATCATAGTTGAAATTTGGTACATGGGTCTAGATTCTAAACAACTTTTCTTCTAACTTTTAGTCTATTTACCACATAAAAAGCACTCCACTCTATAGATAAATAAGTCTTTCTAAAATTTCCAAGGTATACTTGATTTTTCAAAACTAAAATTATGTTACAAATTAATCTTTAACTAAGCAGGGCTAGATCACAAAAAATTAAAATCCAAATCAAATTTTTTTCATCTGTTACAAGAGTCGGTGATACACTGCATATAATTCAGCAAAATAAAAATAATGTCTTGCACTTAAATATTTAATTCTAGTATTTTTGTGATTTTGCAATTTATAACTTTTGTTCATTTCACATCATGAAACTACGAAAATTTGTCTCAGGATTAGCCCTGAGTAGGTACAAATACAGAGCAGAAAAAAAAATTGAAATCACACTCATTCTATCTTAAATTTTCTAGAGCTATCACAAAATTGCGCTTTTTTGGTATGTAACGACATTATGGTAATTTGATAAATTTTATTCCAAGAAACAAAGATGTAAGAATTTTATAGTTTGCTTCTCCCCTCCAAAGTTCAGTATTAACCAAGTTTTCTTATTGTTAGAAGGAATTCTAATTCATTCAGCCTAGCCGTTATACATTTATATTTTTTTATATTAAAAAACTCGCAAATCACTTAATATAGAACAGTTGTGCCAAACACTTGACACAACTCTCACGAATCCTCTATACTTCCAAATATCCTAATTCCATCTAATAAAAAAAGTAATTTTTCGCACTCCACCACTCGAAGAAAAAAATTCGCAATCACTTCTCTAATATGCATCGCACGTGTGTAAAACATTAACTTCGTCACGTGCTTTGCAACATTGATTTATTCGAAGTAAGGGTGGATTTGCAGCTTGTTAAGGGTGTGCCAAATTTTTCCCATAAAAAACACTCACCCTCTTAATAATTGAAAAGAAAGCATTCAAATATTTTCATTTAATAAATCAAGACGAAAGAATTGTGTCGATTTTTTTTTTCAGAATCAAAAACTTCCTCCCGTCGTTAGCTACCGTCTGAATCTCATCCTAACGTCTCTGAAAACAGCTGAAAGTAGCTTATTGGAGTGGGGATGAGGGGTTGGCTTGGTGTGTGGCATGTCAGGGGAGGGACTAACCACGGCTAGGCCTCAAAAACCACGTCTGGGATTGGCTACATAGCATCTCTCTCTAACTCACTTCAATCGATTGAGGTGTCTTTGTCATGCTTATACAAAAACGCATCGGAGCGTCTCATGCCTACTGGCTCTCTCGTACACATTGAAAACACTATTCTTGTCTTTCTCGACTCATTTAAATCGCAACAGAGACGGATTGTAGCAAAATTAGAATTGTTATTTCCAATTGAAATTTTAACAACTCTCTGGAAAATTTTTGATAAAATTTATAAGTGAAAAGTTATAAATAAATTTGTATTTAAGGTATTAGTTATAGAAAAAGTTTAGGACACAAAATTGATTTGTTCTAAGTCCGGGTCTGAGTGGGACTCCCTCAATGTATCAAATCGTACGTCTCACTTCAACAGCCACAGCCGCTTCTTTGATCTCTGTCAAATGCAAAACTGTATCACCTCTCACTTTCGTGCACACAAGCCATGTATTTTTTCTCTTTCTTCTAGTCAACAAGACGTTCGCTATCTTTGTCTTTTCAATAATTTTTCAATAAAATCTATCTTTGTCTTTCGCTTTATAAAAGTCGGACCCCAGCAAGGGTCACATCTGTCCCTTTCTATCGCCCATTATAAGGCGACAAATCACATCGCTCTCTTTCATTCACCGTACCTATTTATGCCCCATAAAAACTACCCTCCTTCGTCAGGAGCGGGGGTGCTAATATCACCCGAACGAAAAAGTTTCCCAATTCAGTCCGTCAGCGGCAATCCAAAGTGCAACACACACATTGAAAAAAAAAAAAAAATCTTAAAGTGCGTGTGTTAGTTCTAGTGTAGTAGTGTCACTCATGCATTTGCCCATCAACAGTTCCATCATGGACATGTATACCAGCTTGCAAGAGACCCTGCAGGAGTACCATGGCGAGCTGGTGCAAACCGGAAGTCCGGCAGTTTTGTGCAGCGTGTTACCATCGCATTGGCGATCAAACAAAAGTTTACCGATTGCATTCAAAGTGGTAGCTTTAGATGAAGTCCGCGATGGTACTACCGTTACTCTTAAAGCCGGAAATGATGAGAATTACTGTGCAGAATTACGGAATTGCACTGCTGTGATGAAGAATCAAGTGGCGAAATTTAACGATTTGAGATTTGTTGGACGCAGTGGAAGAGGGAAATCTTTTACTTTGACTATAACAATCAGCTCGGAGCCGTACTACCAAATTGCAACGTATAATAAAGCCATCAAAGTGACAGTAGATGGACCGAGAGAACCAAGAACCAAATCGAGTAAGTGTTGCTTCGAGTGAGGTTGTGTTTAATAAACACATCGCTAAAGCACATGGATTATGTAAACTAATAAAATAATAACGACTTTTCTGGTTTGTCGGCATTTTAAGAATAGTCAACAATCGTAAAGTTTTTACGATTATTTCAATCGAAATTCAAATATTTAAATCAGGTTTATTGGACATGTGTTAGGGATATAAAGCCAAGAATAAAACCGTTAAATAAACAACCCCTCGATGAGAAGATTTACATCCCTAAATTTCTTTTTTTTACAGGTTATCAATATGGGTATGGTTTGCCAGGAATGCCTGGCGGCTTCAACCCATTTTTACTCAATCCAGGATGGCTGGACGCTGCTTATATGACCTACACATGGCCTGATTATTTCAGAAGCAGAGCCAATGTACCCGCCAATGTCCATTCATCCCTAATCAAAGGTAATTTTTATTTATCCATCAATAAATACAATAAACCGGAAATTAAATCAAAACAAACAAAACGGAAATTAACATTACATTGTCACTATTATAATTTTTTTTATCAGGTGCTAGTCAACTGCCGCCGCCCGCGACAGGCGACTTCTACTTGCCCCCGCAGCCCTCTTTCCACCCGCCCAATTTTCTTCCAACAAGTAATGTCCTTCCGCAATTGCCTCTGAACGAATCATCACTCCTCCGACCGTCTGTTCCTCCAATAGATCCACTATCTCTTCGGATATCTCCAGTATCCAATAGTCAAAGTCCAACAGCCCAAGAAACAAAAATCCATTCGACTGTCGATCAATCACCATCCGAAAACTCGGACGATGAAGACATCGATGTAGTCAAATCAGCATTTGTTCCTATAAAACCTGGCAGCTTAATATTACAAGAAGTGCAACATCCTGATTCTACAGTGCAAGATAAAGAATTGAAAAAGAATGAATTAAAAGCGCCAAGTTCGAGAAGTGTTAAAAGTTTAGTTGAAGAAAAATCACCAAATACTAAAATTCATCATCCACAAGAACTTACAGCAACAAAAAGTGTGTGGAGGCCATATTAAATGACATTATGCAATATTGTACATTTCTGTATATGAATATTTATTGTAAATATGTACAGTGGACAAAGAGAGTGCGTAAGATGTGTTAGTTCTTAAAGATTTTAATAAAAGTACTGCAATTGTGATAGGTACTAATAGAAATTAGATATTTTTGTACAAAATGCTACTTTATAAAATAGAAGAATAAACACATTATTGACTAAAACGTTGCTTTTTGATGAGTTTAATAAAAATAAACTTCACGCACATGTGACACAAAAGATTATTTCTGCAATTCCTTTATTTTTGGATTTTTGTGTTGGATATAGTAATTCGTCCACTTTGAATTGTCTCCCGTTTCGGTGGCTGAACGAGGGGGTGTGCGATAAATCAATATCTGGACATAAATCTCAAATCTCACCCTATATATTTAGCTAAGTCGGTGAACAAGCGTACAATAGGGCGAGTAACAGCTGTGATTCCTCGTACTATATGAGTCGATCGGGTCCGTATTTGGCCCCCTCGAGTCCGCGTATGATTAATGGGGGCTGTCGTCGACTCTGTTTATGTCGTAGCCCTTTTATGCTTTTACAGTTCGCTGCGCACGTATCAAAACTTTACAGCGGGATTTCAACAACCGACAATTAAAATATCACTTCCATGTAGAAAATAATTTTTGTTTTTATTTTTGAAGTCAAAAATTGAATGTATTTTAGTTTTGATTCGTCGCCAAAAAAATTATTTATATTTTTTATGTTTTGTATCCTCAATTTGTGGTTGGAATTTCTCACGACTAAACCCATATACACACCACATAAGAGTCCAACAAAAACATTAATAAATCAAATCGGACTAAAGCAGTGTTGAAGTTGCGTAAAGTATGAAAGAAAGTTGGTAAGAATAGAATATTTGAAGTGAGGTGGCGAAATAAGAAAAATTTTTATTTTATTCTATTCTATACATTTACCTCCCTTCGTTCTTTTTGAGTCTTTTCCGGTGAATTGAACCGCAACATGTAATGAGATTTATTATCGATAGAATCTCCAAATATTTATTTTGGAGGTGACATTTGCTACAAAGAATTTAGACTTGACTAAGAAGGCTGGTTTCAATAGATAAATTTATGAATTTAGAAAGTGGATGAATGAATTCTTTCAAATGAATGGAAGTAGGAATAGAGCTGTCATTAATAATGAAATTGAGACGTAACAGTGAAGAAAATATTCTGTTGAACAACTAGACTAAAAAAACAGGTGGCGTATTTAGATAATGCGTAAAGTGAAATTTTCCAAACGATTGCTAAGAATTTGGTTGTAAAATTCTTAACGCCCTGATATTCAAAAACAAATAAGAAACTTCTAAAAACACATTTTTTATTGTTTCACTCAATTTTTGAATTTAATAGTTATCTATTATCTATCTAAATAGAGTCTGGATTGATATCTACAAATTATTTTTTTTAATTTCATTTTCTTCAAGCAGAATCTGTACTCTCAACAAGTTTCAATGTTTTTCTCAAACGCTCTGTAGAAGAACAAAAAACGTTGTATTTAAATTTTCAATATGGGGTTAAAAAAATTAGCAAAATACCGAGTGTTCTACTTAGAAATGATTTTTTTTTAAACTTCAATATCGAACCAGTGAATTTTTTATACTTGGAAATTTTATTATTTTATATTTTTCGTGTTGGCAGCACTTTTAGCTTTCTTGAAAACACACAATACATTTTAATAAACTGGAAACAAAGAGTTAAAACATTTAAATAAAAAAAGTGTATCAATTGAAAGAGTGCATTTTCAGTATTAAAATGTGAAATTAATTTTGAAAAATAAATGACTACATAATTGGACCAGTCAGACAAATGTATAAAATTTTGATTTTTTGATTAATTATTTAAATATTAGCGAAAATAAATTGATAAAATAGTTGGTATTCGGGCAAATAAAAAAATTATGATATTTGCTATAAAATTGACGAATAGTTGATGCAGTGTGCCGCCATCGCCAATTTGCTTTAATTTTAATAAAAGTGACAAAATATCCACACTACACATGAATTTTAACAGGGTCGGCGGTTTCTGGCGAGTTAATAAACGCATTCAGACGAAAATTGGCCCGTATAAAAGAGCCTCCGTAGGGGCAGAATCGCTGGCCAATGGCGATGTGCAGTCGACGAAGCACAACATGTGATTATACGTTGCCGAACATCGACGAGTCAGTCGCCGCCACCGTTACGTCCTCTCATCGTATCTTTGTCGTTTTCATTCAGCCGCCACCACTGCCACTCTAGTTGCCAACTCTGCTAATTACGCTTTTGAGTTCGCGTCACAATCGCCCTAATCGCTAATCAACTTAGGCTACCTGCCCAATCAAACCCTGCAAATATCGGCGGCTTTGCCCGCTTGTAATGAATCGATTTTTATCGCGTTTTGCTCCTGTTTTTGTTCGGCTTCTGCTAATTTTCGCACACACGTACATACACCGAAAAACGGGCGGGTGGAAGAGGGAACAGTGGCGGTGTTTGTTTTCGTTTGTTTTACCAAGTTCGACTCAATAATTGACGGTAAATGCGTACGAGGATTTTGATTTTTTGGGTCAGAAAAATACTTTTTTTATCAGTGTCAGAAAAATCTATTTTGGGCAGTATAACATGTATTGTTAATCAAATCACTCAAATGCTAGGGAAATGTAACATTAGGGGGTACAAGCCGAGATGGGGAAACTACGACCCTTATAAATCTACAAGAGAAGGTGTATGTTAAGTAGATCTATTGAAAATTCGCGCTTCTTCTGTAGGGGAAAAGAGGAAATGTTTATGTAAACGTACGAAACGTTGGATTGATATGATAACTGGGGATTTTAAGGGTGGATTTGGAGGAAAAACAGATCTCTTTTGAATGGTTAAACCTTTGATGATTTTATACGTAGTGTGCTAATAATGATAGCCGGCCAAGCCACTACACCAAAGCGGTAGCCCGGGTTAGTTGAGGGTTGCTTCTGTGTGAAACAATTGAAATATAGGGTGAGAAGTAGAAAACAGAATGATTGTTATTAATATTACAGTATTTCTGTCCAAATGAAAACATAAATCTACATAATTTTGTCACGATTTAATCCGTCCTATAAACAACTCTAAATCATAGCTATTTTTATAAAAAAATAAAACAGAGAGTAGATTAAACAAAAGTTTATAAATAAATTCAAATGTTGGAGATTTGCTTTTAGCATAAATTATTTAAATGTATAAAAGTTTTTTAGATTTAAATTTTTCAGTAGAAATAGAGTAACGATGCTTTTTCTTGATTATTTATATCAAGTATTAAATAAAGTGAAATGTTTCGCATAATTAAATAATTCAATTCACTTAGTATACAAATAAATCCATATGAAGAAAAAAAAAACTTTAATCAAACTAAGCTTTTTTATTGCAAATTTTGTGTTTATCAAATTACTAGTTATTTAAATTTATGATTTATAAGACAGAATGTTCCATGTGAAAAAAATATTTTATGCCTGGAGATGTATGTACCTAGAAGTTTAGAAAAAGTTTTATAGGTAAAAGTTGTGCATCATTCAAAATTATTTCGAAATATACAGTGTTGTTTACGTACGTAAACAAAGTAACCTTTTTTTAATATAACACTACATTTCTGCATTTTTAGATATAGTTTTTGATTTTGATACACTAACTAAACGAATTAAATATTTGATTGTAATTAATTATTTAACTGTGATTAGTTCGGTAAATTTGAGGATTTCATTGGTTCAATTTAAATCACGTGATTGCAACTAGCTTAATGGCGCTGCTATAAACCGGTCCAAAGTTTTCAATTCCAATTTTTAGAGTGAAATAATTAAATTAAACTTTTAAAAAACTTTTTCATATTTTTGACTTTTTAAATGTAAAAAATAGTTCACTCTTCAAAGTAATGCTTATTCCAATTTTTTTAATTTTTCTAGTTTTTTGTAATAAATTTGAAAACTTTTTATTATAAGGTTTAGTTAGAATTTTATATAGGGATCAGTTTTTGCTTCAAATTAGATGAAAAATAACAACAACAAACACCATTAAACAGCGTTCGTTTGTTGGCAAATTTAACATTTTTTGCTGGGATTGGTTGAAATTGGCATTTCTAAGCGGAATTCGGGAAATATTCATTTGAAAAAATAGTTTGTAATGCAATCAATTTGTAAAAATATTTTTCTTTTGCGTTAGCTTTCAACATGTGTATCTACCAGGTGTCTAGTATTAGCATACTTTGGTTGGTTTCAGTCTGTAATGTCCTATGGTATTCTTGTGTGGCGCCATTCTTCATATCGCCACCGAATATTTATATTACAAGGGCCATTCAAATGATATTTGGACTTCAATATCGTACAGACTGATGCGAATGCTTTATCAATAATAAAATATTAACTTGCCCTTAACTTGCTTAAATTACATTAAAATTAATATAAATGACTTTTTGCAGTTTCTTGATAGACACGAGAAAAATATTTATCCCAAAGATTATCCAGAACACAAACTGGTACAAGATATTTCTGCATAAATTTTTTTAACTATTTGCCGATAAGTTTTAGAAATATATCATTAATAATTTTTAGAAAAATTTTTGTTAAGTATTTTTTTTTACAAATTCAAAGTTCACCCAACTAGTATAAATTAGTTTGTTTTTGGAATATTTAACGTTTCAAGCCTTTATAATAATAAATACTTTTCTCTAGATTTAATAATTTTAAAAATTTTCTCATAATCCCATATGGAGCCAACTTTTATGCTGACTATTTAAAAAACTAAAAGAAACTGAAAGCTCTATCCAAAAATGCAAACTTCCTAATGATTCTCTACAAACTGAAAAATTTAACAATAATTTGAGATAATAATATTCAAACTTTTGGCTAGAAAACTTGTTGAATTTTTTTTATTTTCAGGCATAAAATGGAACTTGTTATATAATTAGACCACACTATATGTATATTTTACAGAACGATCAAGAATGACTGAGTTTGTTGACAATAAAATGATTGAAAAATATGAAATTTTCTTTTTCCTTGTAATTGGTACCCAGTATAATTACAACTAACACAATTTTGAAACTTCAGTGTTTTGGAATCAGTTTCAGAAACACTTATCAAAAAACTGTCACACGTGACAACAGGTACCCCAGGAAACTAACTTCATTCAAATTTTCAGTGCCGCCAACAGACTCAAGACTCAGTCATTGTTGATCACACTGTATTTAGTTTTGTGTAAGATACACATTTTATGAGACTAAATTCAAAAACTCCAAAAGCGTCTAGAGATTTTGAACACCGATAACTAAAAATAAAAATCGAAAACACAAAAACAATAAAATAAGTTAATCGGTTTATGTACAGAGTGTATCATTGAATTTGAATGAATTCAAATAACAAAATAATAAAAAGTTTTTTGCTCATTCCTTTTACTACTGAATTCTTTGAATTTTCCCTATTCGTCTTCGTCCTTGAAACTTTTCAAAAGTTGTAAATCTCAAAAGTAGGACACGTCTTCTTGTTATTATTTACCTTCACAGTAAATTATCTTCAATAATTTTTCATTTGTACAGTCTTTCATTAATATTAAACATTGGCAACATCGCCGCTTTTACTTATGCATGCTAGACGAAACTTGAGAGGGTTTGTTGCATTATCAAGGACGTCGCAGGATATTAGAGGGTGCGATATGATTGAGGGGGTGCACGCGACCCTTTCCCTATTACCAAACTCGGGTCAACAGCATTATCGACACATCTATGGCAAAAAATCCTTGACACTGTCAGTCAAAATTTTTAGTGGAAAAATGCAACAAACTATAGTTCATAAACCATCATTCAAATGTCCAAGACTACCATGGATGATCGAATTTCATAGCACAGCTGATGGAAAAATACTCAATCATCAATTAAAAGCAGCTTTTGCTGATAGTCATCTGGAACATTTAAGCAATCTCCATGAAAAATCTAAACAAAGAAAGAAGAGGTTAACACAGTTTGCTGTGATTATACCACCGCGAGTTAATATTGAACAAATTGAAAGTTATCTAAAAGCAGGAATGACAGTAGCAGTGTTAAGAATTGACTGTTTTACATTGGAAGAACTACAAGATACTATAGATCTAGTCAATTTGGTTAATGAAGATTTTGGGAAGAAGCTAGGAAGGATTTATCCTTTAGCTATAGCTTTAGAAATATCAGATTCTGGAATTGTAACTGGCAAGTTGTTAAAACCAGCAAGTGTTATCGAAATGGAAAAAGGACAAACCACTAAAGTAACTTCTGATCCGAAATTTGCTAATATCGTTAGCAAAGAATGTATTTATGTCAATTACGAAAAAATTTCTAATGTTGTTAAACCTGGTGATAAAGTATGCCTTGGTGATGATAACATAGAAATGTCAGCATTAGAAATAGTCCGTGATATTATCAATTGCATTGTTGAAAGAGCCGGACTATTAACTGATAACTTATCAGTGAAAATTCCTGATGTTCCTTTAATAATTCCAGAAACTGAGTCTTTTGCTAAATTGAAGAAAATCCATGAGAAATGTGACGTTGATATGGTTTTCACAACACCAAAGAAAATCGACCCAGTAAAAGAAATTTTTGGCCCAACTACTTTAGTTTTTCTTAAAATTGAAACCATATCAACTATTGATATTTTCGACAGTTTAGTCACCAAAGTCGATGGTGTATCAATCGACGGCGAAAAACTCCTATCAACATCACAAGAAAACGTCTTTATAATCCAAAAATCAACAATCGCAAAATGCAACAAATTATCAAAACCAGTAATAGCAACCATTAACTGTCATTCAATCACTAAAGCTCAAGTTAATGATATCGCCAATACAATAATCGACGGAGTCGATGCTCTTCTTCTTCCACCAGACCCAGACTTAATCGGTTCAATCTCACTCATCTGCAAATCAGCCGAAAATGCAATCCATCAAAAACAACTTTTTGATGATTTAGTCAGATTAAATCCTCCACCAATTGAACCTATAATGTCAGTAGCAATGAGTGCTGTTGAAGCTTCTTTTAAAAGTAACGCAGCTGCGATCATTTTGATAACATCAACAGGACGATCAGCAAAATTAATTTCTTCATATAAACCAAGATGTCCAATTATTGTTTTAACTAGATTTGGACGTGTTGCAAAACAACTGATGATTTATAAAGGTGTAATTCCGATTTTTTATAGTCGCAAAGGAGAGGACACTTTCGCGGAAAATGTAGAAAAGAATATGCAGTTGGGAATGACTTTTGGGAAATTGAATGGCTTGATTAAGATGGGTGATGCTGTTGTTATTGTTTTTGGAGTAAAGAATAATGTTGGGTTTAGGAATTGCATGGAAGTTGTTTTTGCTTCAGAGTATGATACCGTTCCAGAAGATCAAGCCAGTCATCATGAAATTTGAATTAGATTATTTTAAGAGTAAATAAAAATATTAAGATTGAATGTGTGTGAAATTTTGATTCGGATAGAGGTCATGTCAAGTGCTCTAAAGCGTGACAAAACTAGTTGACTTAAACATCCCTGTCATGGGAAATTTGTCAAAAGTGACGTTTTTTCTCTTTCATTTCAAAGAAAGTAAAACTGTGAAAAATCAATTTTAGTTTGTTTCGTGAATCCATCAACAGTCTATCCATTATTATGACAATACAGGTCTGTTTAACCTACTTTCAAACCAACTTTACGACTCTTTTTGGCCAAAAGTGTCCCAAATTCTGGTTTTTATGACTGACCTAATGAAATAGAAATTTTCTAAGAAACTATGTACAAAGTCAGTCGTAAACTCGTAAATCTTTTTCGGTGATTTTATGAGATAATTGAATGCTACTGAGAAGAAACGTTTCACTTTTAAATATTTTAGTTTGTTATATTTTGAATAAAATCGGCTTGTGCTGCTTTATTACTCATGGGGCGATATCAGGCAATCTCGATGCATTGAGTGAAATCCCCTTCGTTGCTCTCATTGTGCACATGACTCACCCCGTGAGAGAACGAGTCGGTGGTGGATTTAGGGCGCGTGGACGTTCGCTCCAGGGCAGGCCGCAACGTTCCCACTGAGCAACCACCTCGGCCAAGAGCGGCTACACCAAGACTACCATCCCTAGAGGGGAAGGAAATACAATGCTTTCATCCCTCAGGCGAGACAATACTGACGATTTCTATTTATACTATTTTTTATAAGCGAGGGTAGGGAGAAATGCAAAGAATAGATTAGTCGGTTTATTCAGATGCATTGCCGAAAATCAATACCCAGATTCTATTGTTTTTCATTTACTTAGAATTTTCTACTTTTTATAGTTTACCATAAAAATTCAAGCAAAAACGCTACCTCTAAAAAAGCTATTTATTGTATCATAAAAACTCTAAAAAAATTAAAAGACAACAGTTACCCAACTTTGTATCCTAAAAATTTATAGTTTTACAATTGCGGTCTAAAAAATCCGAAACTTTGTTCTTGTACCGTTGAAAACTGTTAAAAAAAGGGTTGTTAGAGTCGTAAACTTGTGCAATCCGTTATTTCTTGAAAGTTGTCTATTTCCAGAAGTAGTGAAAGTGTCTATTAGGAAAGTTTGTTCATCCATTTAGGCAACCCGGCCTATTAAAGGAGCAACAATGACGCTATAACATCTTGATTAGTCGAATGTAGCAGTTATGAAGGGCTGCAAGATCGAAGATGGTAAGTTAGAGCCCTTATGGTCCTCAGATAGCCTAAGGTGTCTATTAAGATGGCAGTATAATGCCCCTTCAATTTCATGTAATTCAGTTCAGGATAAGCCATTAGAAGCGAATTACCCATATCTAGTTTCAAGGGTGTCTAATTCCAGTCATTGGGGTTTTACCTGCGATTTTTCCCAACTACTGGACGGTTAATAACATCTATTTAAGTCATAACAAGATAACAGATAAACAGAATTGGATTAAGCCTTTCGGTCTCCTTGAAGTGAATCCTTTAAAGCTAGCCGCTAGATGCTAATATTCTAGACAGAATCGTGTCTTTCTACTTTATTCGTTATTAAATCATGCATCGCGCAAATGGAAAACCCGAATTGAATAACTCCTCTACCACTTCAATAAATTGGTTATATCTTCTTTGATAATAGAAGCACTCCTGTCTGTGGGTAAATAAATAAAATTTCTACATCGCTCTTGTCGACTTCGTGGTTTGAATATCGAAAGATTTTATGAAAAAAAAAAAAATCCATAAGAATTGTCATCAATTATAATCATTGGATTTTCTTAAACGAGTTGTTTTGTCTTCGACGTTCCCTCTTGAGTTGTAATAAATCGGGGGATATAAGTGGATGAAACGGCTGTTTAACAAATTAGCTACTTAGCACTTGAAAGAGTTTGCTACCGACACGCTTCCGGCAGACAACGAACAAATGGAGGGCTCTCTTGATTTCCCGTTTTCGCGGCAATCTTGGATTCTTTCCTGCTTCGTTTAATCCAATTAAAACAGAAGCAACCGCAGAATTTTAAGTGGATTATTGGGGGCGCTGCGAGCGCTTCATTACAAACAACAGTTCAAGAATTTTTTATACAAGAAAATATACAAGAAAGCGGCATTTTCTGATATGATGTAGTGATAATAAGAATGACACTAAACTTGCTTGAATACTTGTTATTCAATAATTTAAAAAATTGACATATTCAATTTAATTTTCATCCTTTATGATTCGTGAGTTTAGTGTTTCCAGAAGAGTTGATATTTGATTAAATGTGAAAAGTTAGGGTGTTTTAGATTCAGGTGGTACTCCTGTTTCATTTTCCTATTAGGTGTACATTACACTGAAAGCATTCATTGAAGCTTAGAGATTCTTTGATAGTCCTTGAAAGAAGATCTAAGGTCTCTAAAAACATACAATACTGTATCTTATAACATAAAAACTAATCCGAAAATAATCCAAATAGATCAGTAAAAATCCCCTAAATGTAATTAACGGTTGGCAAGTGCACAAGCATTAATACTGGCAACCCTGAATGTAAATAATAGTCATGATGTCCTTTGTAGTTGAGTTTCCTGTGTGCCACCCATCGTTTTCTTGACATGACAAATGGCCTACTTAACATCTTCATACTGACGAACTGTACCGCATTGCGGCCAACTTCGAGCCTTAAATATACTAGATATAGGGACATAATACGAGATTTCACGCTACATTATATTTCACACTTTTATTTGAAGAAGTGAACATAATCTTCGTCTATTTTAAAAACGAGTTCACTTTTATATCCATTTAAACAGCGCAACGAATTTTGTGCAATAAAAAGAGCATTAATCGTTTAAATGTCTTTTTCTTAAAGCAATTAAACGGTTGAGATGTTGAAAACAGTTCAAAGAAGTCAGTTTGCGGTTGACAATTTTACCAAAAGTGGAGAAGCAAAATGTCATAGATCAGTCTGCAGATGGAGACAGATAAAAGCTGTCTGCATGGCTGTACGGCTGTGCGGGAAAGCATTGTTAATTGTTATCTACTAATGGACATTAAAGGGGCGATTTGTATACCTGAAGTTTTTAACACTGACCAAATGTATTCTTTTTTAGAAGAGGTGGAACAGTTTGCTTAACTGTTCGGTAACATAATCTCCACAAAAGCGTCCGATAAGGCCAAGACTATACTAAACTGATCCGTCCCTGTTTAAACTTTCCATCCGCCTGTCATTTTCTACATTTTCTCTATCAAAACAAGCTTTAAAGCTTACAATGACGTAAAGAAAAGTTTGGACTTGATCCTTCTCGAGCTTATCTCTGACCATTTCACATCGACTGAGTCGGGATTAAAGTTTCGGACATTGTCCAGCTCTGATTTTATTTTGATTCCTATTTTATTTGAAAGGGTCGAAATACATTGTTTAAAATTGAACGTGTACTTTTGTGAAATGAATTATCAATAATTCAGTATACAGACTAAATGAAGGGTTAACGGAGTTTGTATAGAGTGTTGCAAAAAATTGAGTGAAAATAGACCAAATCTCGTTCTGACAGTTTATAAAAGGGCTGTTAAGAACGAGCTTAAAAGCTGTTGATATCATGACGGCCACAAAAGTGCCAACATAACGAAACTAAAATGATATCCTTTCATTCGTGTTTCCTTTTTAATTCATCGCCCTTACAAGATCCAAATCCGACAGTGTCATATTTTACACGTTTGAATCGCGCTTTGTTTAATCCACACACACATCTAGCCACCTAAGGCTTCCGGTCTCTTGTTTGTTTTTATCAAAGAAAAAGCTTAATGTATTTTTGATTCATTGAAAGTTGAATTCAAATGTAAAAATGTCTGCTGAATGTCGACTCGGGCAGGTGGCGGTAACGTTAGTAACGTCCAGCCTGGAGGCGCTGCCGCTCATTAAGTCACGGAAACTGCACGCTCGCAATTTCCCATTCGCCAAATTAGAGCCGTGACCGGAGTACCTACCATTCCGGAATCAAGAAATTGCCAAAGTCGCCGTCATCGAATCATGTTTTATTATTGCGGCAAGTAACTACTTTTCTACCTGAAAAACCAAAAGTCGTAAAAATCGTTCGTTTATTGAAGGGAAAGTCGTTGGCAAACACTTGTAATTATATTTAAAGTAGGTTAGGGTAGTAAATCATAACTGAGCTGTAAAAGCTTGACCCCTTTAATCGGGATGCTGAAATGGATTCTGAGGGAATTTTATATTTTTATTGCTCTTTGAAATTTTGCCGACCGGTAGCTACTTCAGACCCGAAAATTTTATGTCGGGGTTGTAAAAGAAATACACTTTCAAAAGTTTTATTAAGGCTAACTGAGGAGGTTTTTTAATATGACACGATTTATTGACTTTGGTTTCGGTTTACTAGTTGGGAATTTTCTCTCAATTGGACCCACATCTGCACAGAAGGCGGAACAAGCAGAGTATTAAAAGAAATTATGGATTTGATAAAATTAAGTGTTTTAAGGAGCATTTTACCACATATGGAACGATCCACTTGTGAATTAAAGCAATATCAATCAACTTCTGACAAACTAATTGCCATCGGTTTCCTTAGTTATGAACTGAAAAATAACAATCTTTAAATGAATAAAGTTATATTTTATTCACTTGCTGTATAAATAAACAATTCTCGATTCATTGAAAAATCATTTTTGCCAGAAATAAGCAATCCCTCTTAAAACAACTTGCATTATAAAACGACTTGAATTGTTTCTATTTTATCTAGAATATAATGCTGGTAAGTTATAGTTGTTTAAGAAACAGAAAAAGTCTGGAGTGATTTTCAAAACCATTTGATAAGTTCTCAAAAATCAAAGATTCTAAAAATAATGTTTTTGTTATGTTTTTACAAAAATCAGTTTTACCAACTTTTAAGCATTTCAATTTAGACATGATCATTAAAAAAAAGTACAGTTCCTGAGTTTGTTATTTTGGCAAATTTTTCTGACGCGGCTAGGCAAAATTTCAAAAATTTGTTATTCTTGTCTTATAGAATGATCTTTTTTTGTTGTCTATTATTGACTCCCCAAATTAGGCGCGAAATGCCGTTGCACAACGTGACACATCCCATTCCATGATTGACAGGTCAGGTGCTAAATGATGAATAGGATTTGAAAAAATTATTCAAATATATTATAACACAGTCGGCACTTTTGATCGTTCTCATTTCTACAAAAGCATTATTCGCACACCAATAAATACACACACTCCAGATTATGTTTTTTTTCCAACTTCCTTTTCTTATTTTTGCCTCAAAACTAGCCATCAAGGACCCAATCATTGTCCGAATAAATCCGTAAGAGGATATTTTTATTATAAATATATCAGATAACTAACAGACAGATTTACAACGCAATTGTCTGTGAAATCAGATTTTAGAGCTTTTACAGGATATTTGATATCAGCTTTCAAGAATTTAAATCTGGATATTTCAAAACCATTCTGAAAAAAAAATTATTTGTGAATTAATTTTGAAATTTTCAAGCGTGGAAACAACATAAATTGAATTAATTACTAATTAGCGAATATTTACAGCTTAAAGCTTTAATTAGCACAGGAAATACAACTATTTAATAACCGTTTTTTTCAACTCAGAAATGTTACAATTTACTTGCATCAACCCTTCCTTTTAGCAATTATGATTACCTCATTCCGGACCTCTTGTCACCGCTAAGGTAAACCGAACATACCTAAAGACCAACCCCTTCTGGTCGAAAAGCCCACCGTTTGGTTGTTGAATAGACGGAGGGTTCGATACCTCTCTTCATTTAAACAGATGTAAATAAATAAGAGAGACGATAATACTACAGACATGAGGGGAGCAAAAGCACGTTTTTATGGCCTAATTAAAACGTTTCCCTTCTTTGACGTTTGTATGAACCAAATCGGATATAAAAAGTTCGAAACTTTAACTACGGAAATCAAGTTATAGGGGGTGAAAAATAAAAAAAAGTGAAAAACTTGGTGCGACATCTACTAGGTGGAAGACAGATTAGAGAAATAAAGAAAAATGATGCTTTCTGTAAAAGCTGAAGAGTAGGATTCTGGAACTTAAGATTGAGTTTCAATTTTTTTTAATGTTATAATTATAATAAATTTTTAATTGCGTAATAGAAAATTTACATTGATTTATATTATGTTTTAATTATCAGTTATTTGATTCTCAATTTCAGCAAATTCTATTCACTTTTTTTTTGTATAATTGGTTGCATACACACTTAACATTTTAAATTGTTTAAATATGTAAGTAAAACTTAAAATGTGTTTTTATGGCCTTTAACCCGTCTACTATTTTGTTTCTTATAATAAAATACAAAAACACATCTTTAAACTAGTATTCAAACCATCACTTTTAGTATTTTTATTTAATTGTTGCACATATCTTGGTCAAATTTATTCATTCTTTTTTTTTCAATTTTTTACTAAGATAAAAAAGGCAAAAATACGCTGTTTTTAGTGCATATAAACGCCACCTCCCCCTACCCATAAGGGTTGCTTATTACTTATAATCCCTCCGTCACCGTCCCAAAGTTTGGTCAATACTAAAACCCCGATCGTATACCCACCACAAAAATGTTTTTTTCTAATTACTTAAAAGCCGACAACAGAGGTAAGTGTTAACACCTTAGCAACGTGTCTTTGAAATGAATAAATGTCAATCAAGTGAGTGATTTCACCCCCAAAATTTGACGCATTTTTTACCACTTTTTTGACAGTTGGAAAAATGTTTCCGTACGTTTTATCCGACAAAAATGGACCAAGTAAAGAAACATCCCCATTACCCCGATCCAGAAAACAGGTCATCACACCACAAAGTAAGTTTTTAATATGAAATTTTTCTAACTAAAATCGTTTCTAATTAAATCGTTTAGATTCTCCGTCTCCTCCAGACACACCACCAAAATCTCCTCGAAAGTCCAATCCAAAAAAAGAATCAATTTTTGATTTTAAATCAGAAGCTGCGCGAAAAGTGGAACTAATAGCAAAAATCCGCGACGAACGGAGACAAAAACAAGCGGATGAGAAGGCAATAAAAGACCAAAACGGAGTTAACGAACAGAATAATCCTTACTATGAATTTGCAAGGATGATAAATGAATTCAAAAGCACGTTAGAATTCCATCCTTTAAAAGACACGGACAATATAATCGAGAACCAAATTACTGTTTGCGTACGCAAACGGCCGTTAAATAATAGAGAAAGAAGCAGAAACGAAGTTGATGTTATAACAGTACCAACAAAGAACCAATTAATCGTCCACGAACCCAAACATAAAGTCGACTTAACCAAATACCTCGAAAACCAACCTTTTCGATTCGATTACGTTTTTGATGAAACTTGCAGTAATGAAATTGTTTATAAATTCACAGCTCAGCCTTTAGTCAAGACAATTTTCGAAGGCGGAATGGCAACATGCTTTGCTTATGGTCAAACAGGAGCTGGAAAAACCCACACAATGGGTGGTGAATTCCGCGGAAAACAACAAAACTTCAAAAATGGAATCTACGCTTTAGTAGCAACTGATATTTTCAAATTTTTAACACAACCACCACATCGTGATAAAAACTTAACAGTTTCAGCAAGTTTTTTCGAAATTTATGGAAAAATTGCTTATGATTTATTAGCCAAAAAACAAAGATTGCGAGTTCTTGAAGATGGTAAACAAGTCGTACAAGTTGTTGGTTTAACAGAACGTACAGTAAGTAAAGTCGATGATATAATGGATTTGATAAAACGAGGAAGCTTAGAAAGAACTTCCGGGCAAACTTCAGCTAATGCTAATTCGTCACGATCACATGCAGTCTTTCAAATTATTTTGAGAAGAGCTGATAATAAGCAACTAGAAGGGAAATTTTCATTAATAGATTTAGCAGGAAATGAAAGAGGCGCTGATAATTCCAAATCTAATAAATTAACAAGACAGGAAGGAGCTGATATTAATAAATCTTTATTAGCTCTAAAAGAATGCATCCGAGCTTTAGGCAAAAAAGGAAAACATTGTCCATTTCGCGAAAGCATTTTAACGAAAATTCTGAGAGATTCGTTTATTGGAGAAAAATCAAAAACATGTATGATTGCTTTAATTTCACCATCGGTAGCTTCAGTTGATCATACTTTGAATACTTTGAGGTACGCTGATAGAGTGAAGGAGTTAGTAGCGAATGATTTCTGTGAAGGTAATTCCGGATCGGAAGAAAGTCCAAACGAAAATGATATTCTATCAATGGAATATGATTTATTGGAGAATAGTAAAAACGTAATCGACAGTTGTGTTTACTTCCATAAAATGGCCTCACAGTTATACGAAAATAGCAAAAACTGTAGCAAGTATGAATACGCCAAAAACTGGAAGAATCTTCTTAGAGAAATGATTGATATCCAAAAAGTTGCTTACATCAAAGCCTCGGAATTTTGCGATATGTTGGAAGACGAAGCTTGAAAATATATAATAAAGTTCACTACTCAAATTTTTATTTCTTTTAACAACACTTTAGTGTTTTATAATGAAACTAATAAAATATTTGAAAAGCGCGGGCTAGTAAATTGCTGTTTTATCGACCAACAAAAGTCACTATCAAATTGACAGTTGACAAATACGTTGAGTGTGAGTGATGCTCCTCCCATGAGCAATCGAACATTTTAGTAAATGTAATTTTTAGTTGTAAATCGTTATTTAAACTCCAACTTAAAATGATTTTACTTGAAACAAATAATCGAGTTGTTGAAGAGACTCTTACAGTAAAGATCAAAAGTGCACAAGCGGGGTAAGGGTTTATAATTTTATAGTTCAGTTATATAAAAAAAAAGAGGAGTCAAAACTACCGGTAATTCCGGGGTGAGGCTCTCTTATCACTATCCTCGTTGTTTATCATTAGTTTATATAGTTAAATAAGCAAATTGAAAAATTGTTTGTAAACTGTCACTGTTATAAAATTTCTGTTTTAGGCTAAAAAATGAATCTATTGATATCACAGTCTCGGATTTTGATGGGGTTTTGTACCATATTTCTAATTTGAATGGCGATAAAACCAAAATTAGGGTGAGTGAGATAACCTAAAAGCTACAAGCGATTAACAAAATAAAAACTACTTACCGTTATCAGTCCTCAAGATTTAATGATATTGACTTGAATTACAGTAATTATTGAAAACACTCTAATTTGGTTTAATTTTTAAAATTCTAAACAATAAATAAACAGAAAAGCACAGTGTGAAATTTGCATCAAGAAACGAATATAGTAGTCTATGGGTTTGAAATTATGATTGGTTGTTGTCAAATAATTATAATTTTTTTGTCATAAAGATGTATTTTATTACTAAAGTGGCACTTATGAAAATATAAAAGTATATTGCGATTTAATTAGTGAGTTTTAGAAACTTTAATCAAACAAAAAATATTGAATCTGTAAGATGGAAGAACTAGTAATAAACATGCGTGCTTCTCAATAGCCTACTTTATCCATTTTTGTTGAAAATCTTTAGTTTTGTAATACTGGTTGCATAGTTATTTTAAAAAATATTGATTAATTAAGCAAAAATATTGCGTATTTTGAGGGTAAGTTAGTCAGCAATTTCTATAAAATACGTTTCATTTTTAGATAAGTATTTCGTTGAAGTTCTACAAAGAGTTGCAAGAGCACGGCGCCGACGAGCTACTAAAGCGCGAATACGGCCCGTTTCTGATTCCTCCTGAAGATGGATATAACGTGTCTGTTTTAATCGATTTGGAAAACATCCCATCGGATTGGCCCGAAGTAGTAAAAAAAATCGGTTTATTAAAACGTAATTGTTTCGCTTCGGTATTTGAAAAGTACTTCGATTTTCAAGAAAATGGTGATGAAGGACAGAAACGAGCGGTGATTCATTATCGTGATGATGAAACAATGTACGTTGAAGCAAAATCAGATCGCGTAACTGTTGTATTTTCGACGCGATTCCGTGATGAAGATGATGTGGTTATTGGTAAGGTGTTTATGCAAGAATTGAAAGAAGGGTTAAGAGCATCGCATACAGCACCTCCGGTATTATTTAGTCATAGAGAACCACCACGAGAATTGCAAAATACAGATGCAAAAGTTGATAATAATGTTGGATATGTTACTTTTGTTCTTTTTCCAAGACATACAGCAAAAAGTACGAGAGATAATACGATTAATTTGATTCATATGTTTCGGCATTATTTGCATTATCATATTAAGTGTTCAAAGGCTTATATACATAGCAGGATGAGGGCTAAGACGTCCGATTTTCTTAAAGTGTTGAATAGAGCTCGGCCGGAGAATAAATCAACAGATAAAAAGACTATAACGTAAGTTAATAGTTGTTAATTTTTTCATTTTAAATATTTTTTTATTTTAGGGGAAGAACTTTTGTCCGAAGGGACTGAAGTGTCATTAGTAGCTCAAAACGGACTAAAACTGCCGACTAATTATTACTAAACTTAACTGTTCCATTCAACATTTCATTTCTCTTCTTTTTTTTTTTAATACAGTTAAACTTGCACAGCCTCTCTTGCAATTTATTTATTACAGTTTAGTTTTCTGAATGTTACAGTTCAGTTTTTTCATGAAAATCGTGTTGTAATTGTGCTGATTGTTTCAGCCGATTTGTATATATTATATAGATCCAATCTTTTAACTGTGCTTCCTTTGAAGTGAGCAGGCACGTCAATATTGTGAGTTGTATATTCAAAGTTTTTATCAGTTTTTATATTAAAAAAAGGTTTATTTTTTGCTTTGTATTTGCTTTCATGATTTTTAATGCAATTTAAATTATTGGCCGTGATCTGATTCGCCAAATTTAATAATATAACAAAATAGGTTTAATGGTTGATAATATGTCAATTTCATAGCAGGTTTCAATATTTATTTTTTTATTTCTAGAAGACAATCTAGGACTTATCTGCAATATATTAATGTCCCATTTTTTTGAAAGAAAATAAAATACAGTTAACGAAATACAAAATGATGTTTGATTGAATTTTAGGAAATAAAATTTTATTTCAATAAGTGTAATTTTAGTGAAATCCCTAGGTCCACAAAAATTTTGATTTAGAAATTCAAATTTGGCGCTTTATTGAACGTCATCTTCATATTTTGAGGTTATGGAAGACCCAGCTAATAATAAATCTGAAGAGAAAAAACAAACAAAACAGAATCGAAATCCAAGCAAAAACCACATTTTCCGTAAAAGAAAACCTCAAAAACCGGAACACGACGATTGTGTTATTTATATTAATACAAAATCACCCTTGAAAGTACTAATTTTGAGGTTACGTTCAATTTGACATTCATTCAAATTTCAGGTTTTTTTGGATCGTTGCAATAAATTGATAAATTCCGGTGAGAATGAATTAACAATTTATTGTTTAGGTGCTGCTATCCCAAGAGGTATTCTAGTAGCGTTGAAATTATGTGAAGAACACGTCAGTTTCAAGACTCATACTTATACCTTCACTTCTACTTTATTAGGTATAGAAAAAAGGAGAAAAATATTAAGTTAATTAGTTTTTTCATAGATGATTTGGAACCTGCAACCGACGACGCTGATTACCAAATCCAACGTCGTTTAAATTCAGCTTTAAAAATCCGCGTCTTTCGAGAAGATCCTCTTGACTCAAAACCATGTTCTTCACAATAAATGAATTAGTGCGGTGGTTAGGATTGACAGTGTTTGAAATTTGGATTAATCTGATTGCTTTTTTAATATTTACGATAATGTTAGCTGTAAAGTACGATCCTGATATTGATATAGTAAGTAACAATTGGTGGGCGATTTTCTTCCCATTATTTGCAGGCGACGCTCTTAATACTTATTTTTGTGTGATAATATTCATTAGAATGATATCGGAAATGACTCTTAGAACATCACTCCTACGTGTGAGTTGGTCTGGAACTTTTTTACTTATGACTTTTTTGTTCAAATTTTTATTATGTAAAAAACTTTTAGGACAAATTAGTTTAGATTACAGCGAGGTATTTGCACCTCTTTATATTCTCCTTCAACTAATTGCAGTGAGAGCGTGTCAACAAAGTTAGATTAAGTTAATAAAAATTTATTTATAAAATATACAATCATGAAGTTATTTCTTTCTGTTCAGAAGACTGCCCAGGATCATCACTACTCACTTCAGTGATAGTCACAGTTTGTTCATTTTGTGATGACGCACTAACAGTAGACGTCGCTGTTGTAGTCACAATTGCACTTTCAGTGGTCGTAGACTCGACTTTAGGTCTTGGAGGTCTATTATATACCATTCTTGGTCTGAAAGGCATTCGTGGGGGAATGATTGGCGGCATTCCTGGTCTAAACGGATATGGAAACGTACCAGGAGGAATCATCTGTCTCGGGAAAAATCGCGGCTGGAGCATTGGATTTGGTACCCAGAATTCTGACCCCTAAAACAGTTTAAAAATTTTTTATTGAAGTTTTTATTATATAATAAATACCTCAAAGTAAGGGGGCAAGCGCGGATCATACATCCTTTCATCATGAGGAGATCTTCGGTGTCTTTCGGGGGTGTATCGTCGTCGAGGCGACCTTGATCTGCTACGCTTTGATCTTTCGTATCGGTGCGGGGACCGGCTGTAACGAGATGTACGTCGCGAATGCGGCGAGTAGCTTCTGCTTCTACCCCTTGAAAAAATACATAAAGGATTTACAAAAACATGTTTGGAATATGACATTCCGCTTGAGTGAATAGTTTGTCACAAGAAAATTATTTTACCTGCTGGTCCGCCTTGGTGGAGGCGATCTTGTTCTCCTCCTTTCCGGGCCTCTATATTTATCACTTTTACTGGGCGGCGTTCTCGATCTTCTTCTTTCCGGAGGACCTTTATACCCAGGCGATCGACTCGATCTTTTATAATGCCTCGACGGTGTTTTTTCTCTTTCTCTTCGTTTACTCGACTCTGAATAAGGACTTCGACTTCTACTTCTCTTATATGTAGTTTTATAAACAGCTTTTTTTGAATTGGAACTGCTTCGTCTAATTTGACCAATTAAATTATGTTATTTTTTTCTGTTAGAAATTCTTACCGATATCTTGACGAATGATAGTCTCTTTTGGCATAATGAGATCTAGAACTATGTGGCTCAGGACTGGCCCTTCTATCTTGTTTAGAAGGTGTTCGTTCTGAAGACGAACGGCTAGATCTTGAACTGCTTCTAGAAGTGCCTGGACGAGGTGCTGATTTTTCGTTTGATGAAGGTTGAGTTACTACTGTGCGTTCTTCTTGACTTACTTTATTTACGATTATGTCGTCTCGATCAAAAATTGGTCGGATTCCTTCATCTGAAAGTAATTTTTCTCAAAAGACCGATTTTTTTAATTATTATTAAAAGTAGGAGCACATGCTTATGCCGAGAATTACTCCAAAGAAATCGATAAAAAATCGATTAATCTTATTCAAAGTTGCATCAAAATTTCAAAGACAGAAATGTGGTAGTTGATTCTTGACTAAATTTTTTTCTTACATAATTTTGATAATAGAAAGAATTGTAGTTTCTTTGGAATAGTTCGAGAAATTCTAATTATTAATAGAATGTATGAAATGGGAAATGTCTTCAGAGTTCTTGGTTCTTCTAATTCTTCTTTCTTCTCCGTTTCGAATTTCAAAAAATATTATCAGTTAATAAAAATAAGTTAAAATTAATAGCAACTTTCTGAAGTATTTAATTTCAATTTAAATAACTTTAATCTCAAAATATCTAATTATTCAAATTTTATTATTTATTGAAAATTTTTAGAAAATACAAACATTATGTACTCTATTGTGTAAGATTTTCAATTTTCAGTTTTCAATTTCTTCTATTTTTCTGTCTTCCTTCTTCTTTGCTTCAGCTAAATTTCTCAATTTTCAGATAATATTTAATTAAGGTTTCCTTTTTTAAAAGTAATAAAGTTTTTTCAAAAGCAAACTCTAAACACTAAGAAATTAATAATTAACTGAATTAACTATTCAAATTCATAATTAAACAGCAAACTAGGTAACTTATTGACTTAAGTTATACAAAAAGTGACTTACGTTATTCCTTGACTCAGAACAAAAAGACTTATTAAGTGACTTCTTGACATTTTCCATTGAAGATTTTCGTTCTTCTTTCTTGAAGTTTGACGACTGAAAAACAAGAAATATCCTAGATCTACTCAGAAAGTATTCAAAATAGAAAAAGAATCTACATTTGATAAAAAAAAAGACTTGTAAATATCAACAAACTCTACAATTTTTATTAAATTGAGAATTTGACCCGTTTCAAAATAAAATTTACCAGGCCTATAATGAACTCGTAGTTCATATGGATCATCCAAACTGCGTAACAAAGGACCGGTAGCATAAGGCTCACTAACATTTTTTCGCATTATAGCAACCTTAATACTTTTCAATTCTATTTTATCAAAAGTGAATCGGGGCAGAGTTACAGACTGGGGCTCCGATATTCTAAAACAACTTTTTGAGTATTTAAGACAAAAAAACGAGGAAACAAACCTGGTGTTTGTGTTTGAACTAGTCATGATGCTAACAATAAAATTTGACTCTAACAGTTATCTAATAAAAGTTTTCAAACATTACAGATAACTGCAGCTGCCTAAAGCATCACTTTATGGATTGTAAATTGATAACATGTTCTTTTAAACCTTCTAACCTAACTTTACAAACTGTCGACTACCATGCCACACCATGCTTACCAACAGTACCAACTTTTGAGTTACACTAAGTAAATACCCCAAGTAAAAAAAAATCAAATTTATTGAAAAATGATATTTATAAAATAAGTAATGTTTATAATTTAATGAAAAAATGATCATTTAAATGCCACAGTATCTAACATCGCGCCTAAACATTGAACAATATTATTTGTCATAAGCAAATCAACTTTTTCTTCAAGATGTCTTTTAGGATCTTGTTTTCCAACATTTTTAATAGCCAATTGCTCAGGAGTCATTTTTTCTTCTTCTTCAAGCGCTTTATTATAATTTTTAGCAAGCTCAAGAACATCAGCTACAGTTTTCTCATTTATTCCACAATTTTCTTTATAATCAGCTAAAGTTAACCCATCCATCCATGATTTTTTATGCAGATTAAGTAACATCTTCTGTTCTAACTCATTTTTTCTGTAGTTTATACTAATTGAGTAATAATGTCGGTTTAAGCCATGAATTAAAGCTTGAACTGATGGTTTCTGTAAGTGGCCCAAGTTTGAAGTAGTTTGACGAGGTTCTTGACCCAAAACCATCATATTTGGGTTGATTAATCTATAAATAATATTGATAATAAAAAAAACAGCAATTTTTTTGTTATAAAAGTTAACCTGAAAGCGTCAATTACGACTTTCCCTTTTACTGATTGAATAGGATCTACTACTACAGCCACAGCTCTTTCTGAAAGAGCTTCAAATGACTGTTGAGTATTAATATCAACTCCAGACAACCAACACCCAAACCCTGGATGCGAATGATACCATCCTACTACCATTTCAGGACGTCCTGTCTGACGCAGCATATCTAACATTTTGGCTTGGAAAACGGGATCCACAGCTTCTACACTAACCCCAGTCCCAGTTTGAGGCATAGCAAAAACATCAATGACTCGAACGGTGTAATCATCAACAAATTCACCTGAATTTAGAACAATGACTAAAAGTTACAAGTCACAGCCTAACCTCACCTAACATCAGACCCATAACTTCCATAGGGACTCCAGCCCTACCATGTTTTAACATTTTCAAAAGAGCAAGAGACGAAATATAGACTTGTTCGGCAGTGTCTACCACAGGAGCATCAGAAGGAGGTGGCGCTTGAGACAAGCCCGGCATTCCTCCACCCAAACGCAACAAACGATCCATTATTCAATGAATAATTAACACTTTTAGTTTAAGATTTTGAAACAAGTTTAAGAGAAATGAAATTACAGACTGTTCTATTTGTTCGTTTCAACAAACTAAAATAAACTTTTCGGAAGTTGAAAGAAAACTGTCAAAAAGCAAATATGCAATTCATGACAATGACACATGTCAACTGAGTCGGTATAGCAGTTATCTGAAAAAATGGCTCAAGAGAAAAAGAATTTATTGAAGGAAAAATACACAAGCGGGCCACATGGCCTAGGTAAGTATCAATTACTTTAGCATATTTCCAATTAACTAAGTAATAAAATTTGTTTAAAGTTATAACTTTGCTAGTTTTATGTCACATGGATAATAACACCGGCCGAGTTGTTTTCCACTGATCAACGCGCGAAATTTAAAATTATAATTTTCCAGGTGATCCAGATGATAAAAGTTTAAGGAAAGTGGAAATCGAAGTAATGATTCCTAAAAAAATGCGCGAGATTGCAAAAATCGAAAAATGTGCAGACTACGTCGAAAAATTCACAGAATGTTGCAAACACAACAATGTTCTTATGGTAATCAAATGTAGAAAAGAAAACGCTGCTTTGAAAGAATGTTTAACCCGCTGGTATCAAGACGAAGATTTCAAAAATCGCTGCAAAAATGAATATTTAGAAGAGAGAAGTGAATATCGGAGAACAGGGATAACGCAAAAACAAAAACAAAGACTTCAGTCAAGTTCCATGTAAAAAAGATAATCATTATTAGTGTAGTTTCGATTAAAGTTAATCATAATTAGTCGTATTCACTGTTTACTTCGTCTTCTTTTGATGGCAACCACCTCTTCATTATCGTTTCTTTAATTGTGAATTTTTGCAAATCGATGAAGTCAAAGGTGGATTGAGATAGAGACTTTGGCCATATTACTTCACAAATCAGTAATTCCTAAAAAATAATTTCAGTTATAAAACAACAAAAAAACAAAATACTTTTCCGGCTGTTTCACATAAGCGATTCAAACCCATTAAATTAATATATTTCATGCTTCGTCTTGAAAACGATTCAATTTTTTTCAAATCTTCGTCTACAACGCTAATGATTACGACGTAAGAAGCATGGAAAAAAGGAGGCCCTTGTTTATACAACACTGAAAAAATAGAATAAATTCAAAGAAATAAAAAAAAACAACTTACAATAATCACCACCAAATTTAATTCCATTTTTAACTACCCAGTTTTTTGCTCTAAAGTAATAATATACTATGTAATTAATAGCAAAACGTTTATCATTTTCCTGAAAAAGAAGCCAAGCTTCTCTTAAATCCAAAATCTTGTTATTGTGAACAATATCAAGACATTTTATAGCTTCGCAAAGAAAAAAAGCTTCTTCCAGCGATAAACTCACAACTTCTTTGATTTCTAAAGACACTAACTGATAATGAGGTTTTAAATTTGTAAAATAAATGGAGTCATCAGTATCTGAATCGCTATCAGGTAAAACGACAATTTTCTCGTGTTTGCCTTTCGAATCTCCAATAACTCGTTTACGGTTTCGCAAAACTCTATCTCTTATAATATTCGGAGACATTTTTTGAAGTTCTGGTTCGTTTCTGGACAATGTAGCTTTACCAAAATATCCCATAGTTACTATCTTTTGCATATCTTCAAAATCATCAATCTGAACGCATAAACCATTAAATTTACCTTTGAATCGATGACGTTCTCCTCTTTGATTTTCAAAAATTGGTAAAGGTTGAGAGTATTTTGTTTTACAATTTTTTTTCGGTTTGGGTTCGGCTAAGGCCATTTTAAATATTCGCGCTCTATCAATTTATTACCAAACTATAGTAACTATCTGTCTTTGTTTATCTCATTTTAAAAGTGCACATTCTGTGGTCACTTGGTTGGTAACACGTGTCAATAATCACAAGACTTGTCAGGTGAATTGTTGAAAACACAACCAGTTAGAAAATTGTTTTTTAAAATAGTTTTCGGGTATTTTGGCAAAAATGTCGTCGTCACAAGTTCCTGCAGGTGCCGACCCTAAAATCAAAGAGATAATCACATCTCTGGACGACGAAAAAATAGGTAAAAATTACAAATTAATTGACAGCTTTTATGGAAGAATACCACATAGTTACTTCTACACATTCACTAAACTGTAAATTATTTAGAAATAATTTAAATATTCGATTTCAATTGAAAAACATTGGAAAAAGTCAAATAATTCAAAAGAGGTGTGTTAACGTTCACGTGACATTGATGTCAGCTACACCAGTGAACACAAAAATGTTAATAAACTTCACTTATCTTTCATTTTATTTTTAATTGTGTTTTTTGGCTAAATTCCCGATTTTTATTGTTCACGATTAAACTAGAATGTGGGCCATTTCAGATATGTTAGCAGCAACTAGTGTCCTCCAACAAAGAGCGACTGATATTCGCTCCCAAAAAGTCAACTGGCAGAGTTACTTCCAGTAAGTGTTTTGTTTATAACCCCAAATTGCCAAACAAAGACATTTTACTTTTTAGATCGCAGATGATCTCACAGGATGATCATCAATTCATCACTGCTTTTGATGGCCCAGATAGCTCAAAACGCGAACATTTGCTTAAAACTGATCGCATGCAGTGTGCCCAAACCTTCCTCAATCTACTCGGACATGTGTCTAAAGACCAAACATTGCAATATATCCTTGTTTTGATCGACGATATGCTTCAAGAAGATCGAACTCGTGTGGAAATCTTCCACGAATACGCCAACAAAAAGAAAGAATCAGTTTGGGGTCCTTTTTTGAACCTTCTGAATCGTCAAGATGGTTTTATAACTAATATGACATCCAGAATCATCGCTAAAATCGCCTGTTGGTCGCAAACACCAATGGAAAGAAGCGATCTACATTTCTATCTGACTTGGTTAAAAGATCAATTAAAAATGCAGGTAATAAGCGCAGTAAAAAGTACGCTTTTGGCTGTGTATTAACATAGATTGTGTGTCTGCACTAATCATCTATCGGAGCGGGTTTTCGTTTTTTCACACCTTGTACGTTCTTTACTAAAGGTAGATTAGCTTTTTGGACGATTTTAATCAATCAGATTGGGATTGATCGTTTTTAGTACGATGAATTAGCGGCGAATTTGGCCAAATCAGACGCTATCAAGGGGCCAGGTGGTGAACAAGCCACTGAAATTTACACTGAAGTTTCGAGCAGCGTTGACGATCAACACGCGCCCACGCAACTTACGGTAACAATACGAGAACACCACTCATTGGACTTGAAACATTAGAAACAAGGGGGCTACAATGCAAAAGTTGAGGTTATGTTCATGTGTCATGTCGAATTGAAGTTAAATCAGCTTAAGATTATATTAGAATTTATTCAAAATTTGTGTTAAGTGCTGTCTCAATTGATATGAACAGCATTCGAACCTTTTGCTCAAATTGAATTGGAAATTCTTGCGCATCTATTTGACACATGTCAAATTGACAACGTCAAAAAAGTTAGGATATAACACATGGAATCACACAAAATAAGCTATGCATTGAGCCCCCTGGTTCTGACTGGACCATCATGATCATGGATAAATCGGAGCAAAAATTGCAACAGCGGAGATAAAAAACCGATTAATAGCATGACTCTTGCATGTTGCATGATTTTGCTATTCAATCTAATACCTCATAAAACTACTAATTCTAGAATAAGTTCCACCAGCTCAGTATTGTAAAAGTAAAATAATATTTTTCTTAACAGAACAACGAATACATACAGTCTGTAGCCCGCTGCCTTCAAATGATGTTACGCATTGATGAATACCGCTTCGCATTTGTCTCCGTTGACGGAATTTCGACTCTTTTATCAGTCTTATCAGGCCGCGTCAACTTTCAAGTTCAATACCAATTAATCTTCTGTCTTTGGGTATTAACTTTCAATCCTCTTCTTGCTGAGAAAATGAACAAATTCAATGTAATTCCAATTCTTGCGGATATTCTAAGTGATTCAGTTAAAGAAAAAGTTACACGGATCATTCTTGCTGTATTTAGAAATCTAATTGAAAAACCAGAAGATAGTCAAGTAGCTAAAGAGCATTGTATTGCAATGGTTCAATGCAAAGTCTTGAAACAATTGAATATTCTTGAGCAACGTAAATTCGATGATGAAGATGTGGCTCAAGATATAGAATTTCTAACTGAAAAATTACAGAATTCCGTACAAGATTTGAGTTCGTTTGATGAGTATGCTACTGAAGTTAAATCAGGACGATTGGAATGGTCGCCAGTACATAAGAGTAAATTCTGGCGGGAAAATGCACAAAGACTCAATGAGAAAAATTATGAGTTGTTGAGGATTTTGATTCATCTATTAGAGCAGAGTAAAGATCCGTTGGTGTTGAGTGTTGCAAGTTATGATATTGGGGAGTATGTTAGACATTATCCAAGAGGGAAACAGTAAGTTATTCATTGTTTTTTACTCGTGAATAATAATGAGCAATTTACTTGGGGTATAAATAACTATTATTGTTTGTATTTTGTAGTGTTATTGAGCAATTGGGAGGCAAGCAGTTGGTAATGCAGCTTTTAGCTCACGAAGATCCAAACGTCCGTTACGAAGCATTATTGGCAGTTCAGAAGTTGATGGTTCATAATTGGGAGTATTTAGGTAAACAATTGGAGAAAGAACAAAGTGATACTAAAACCGCTCCTAAGGCTGCTGTCTCAGGCAAAGCCTAAATTTTTGCTTACATTTACAAATAGAAATTCTTTTAAATTTTCGTTGTTTCATTGTCTTCATGTATATAGAGTAACATTCCAGGAGGTACTGGATTTTGAACAATAGTATTGTTATAATGTATATAATTTTATTGTAATGTTATTAGTGGTGTATTAATAAAAGTGTCAAAATTACATTTTTGATGGAATTTGAGTCACATCTCCTACTGCAGCTATCACTTCAATCTCAACTTTGGCACCTAATGGAAGTTTACCAACTTGATAAGTCGACCTCGCTGGATAATTTTGCTTAAAAACTAACAACCAATCAATTTGTTAAATTTCACATTTTAACTTACAATCTTGATAAACTTTGTTCACATCAGCGAAGTCATCGATATTATTCAAAAGAATTGTGCTTTTAACAACTTTCTCATATGAAGATCCTGCTTCTTCCAGGATATAACCTAAAGATTTTAACGCTTGTCTAGCTTCAGCAGCTGCGCCACCATCCACTAATTTCATAGTATCTTTGTCCAAACCCAAAACTCCAGAAACGTAGAGAGTTTTGTCTAATTGGACAGCTTGACTAGAACTTATGTTGTAATATTGATCGGAATTTAATAAAAACTTACTTATAAGGGGCTACAGGCCGTGGCGCCTTTGAAGTACTTATAACTTTACGGATTACGCCGGACATTGTTCGCTTGCGGGCAAAGACTAACAGACTGAAGCAAAGTCTGATACTTTATCAGAATGACTTAATGAATAATAACGATTGCATTATATGGTAATTAGGAAATCTTTTTTTGTGTGTTTGTGATAGATCTCGTGACTTAATTGATAAATAGCAAAAATACAGCATGTTTATAAAGTCCATTATTAATCATTACATATTAAAATATCTACGGATCTGTCACATCATGTTATTGTTGATTATACAGTGTCATTTTTGTTCAATTTTTGTAACGATCTGATTTTTTTACAAAAATAGTAATAGTTGTTTCTGAAGCAGTCTAGTTGAGACTTGACATATTGACATATTGACAGTCCTGGAACAGATTTGAAGCGGTGCAAAGATCTATCTCAATCGAAAGCTGATATATTAGATCATTTTTTTGTAAGAGAAAATGAGATTCGAAATTTGCAAAAATTTTCGATTTATATAGCTTTATTAATAAAAATTATACAATAATAATCTACAACAAAAAAACTGGCTCTAATCTATAAATATATACTGTTTAATAAAAAATCTTATTTATAATAAGAATAAGATTAGATGCTCAAAAGAGCTCAGCACCAAAATCATAAAAAAATATTCCAACTCTATTTATGTTATCAATACTGTGTGATAATTGGACACCCAGCATTGACATGTTGCATAACTTCGACTTTCAGCAACCCCACATGTTCTTTCAGTTGATTAACAACCGACGCAAGTTCAGCATTCTCCGACTTCAACAATTTAACTTTATCTTCAAGTTTAGAAATTCTTTCCAATTTTCTCGATCGACATTTCGACGCTGCCAATCTATTCCTTTGTCTTTTCCTTTCCAACTTCATTCTTTCTTGGTATTCCATATCAACAGGCGACATCGGAGGAGTATTATTCACATTAGGCACAGTCTGCGGCTCGTCTTTTATCACTGGTAGGAAATTCTGCTGCTCATTATACACAGTACTCGCATTACTATCAGACCCTTGCTGTGAATTTCCATTATGCAAGTAGTTTAAAGCTTCAATAAAACCCCCAGCAAATTTTTCTTGTTCAGCTGTTACTTCCCGTGGAAATATAAGCGATGGCGAAGGAGTGCTTGTGATGTTATTTGCTAGAATATTTTCAATAGTAGGTGTGTCCACTTTAAGCAAATCGGGCGTTTCAACTTTAAGTACCGAACTAATATCTGGAGATGATAAAAACGACAATCCTGAATTGTTCATATTCATTTTTGTTTGATTCAAATCCAAAGTAAGATTTTTCTTCATATTGTTGATAGTTTTTTGGTTTTCGTTGAAAACTGGACCGCTCATTTTAATTGTTTTTGTATAACTCCCAACCCAACCAAGACCACAAATTAAAGAATAAATATACAGGAAGGACGACCAATGCTAATAACGAATAATATACACTATCGGAAATTTCCATAAAACCTAAAAAGAGAAAAGTAAGGTTACAAACAAAAGAACATCGAACAAGTGGTTGCGATTGAACAATGTTATTCAACGATGGTTAAAAGTGAAGGTTTCCATAGATTAAGGCGTGTCTTATATTTAGACAAAAATAACAGCAGATAAATGTTAACACTTACTTCAAGCTCTAATTATAAAAGCAATACGTTGTTATTGTAGATGACTCACTGTGTTGATGTCTTACACTAAACTGATTTTAAGTTTTCTTGAATGGAGATTTTAATGTAAGAAGTGGTGTTGTTCTTAGAATACTACAAATACCAACAAATACTACGTAATAACTCGCGATGACTCATGCCTTTCACGGATTTTCAGAAATTGAAATGACGTCATCTTATAACTGCATCGCACTCGCTTGTTTACTCTTTCTCACGCAACTACAGCACCATCTTGGGGACAATCAACTATTACAAGTTTAATTGGTTGCATACTCGAAGTAAATTTAAAATGATAATTCAGCTATTAGAATAAGTACTTATATAAAAAAACAATAAATACTAATTATTATTCTGATAATAATAAGTCTGATATAAATAAATACTTGGTGGCAATAATGTCAGTCTTTTATGAATTCTGGTTATTTGCAATTAAACCGTCTGAGAACTTAAATAGAAACTGCTGAAAAATGAAAACTGTTCAGACGCCATATCTCAGACCATCGACAAAGCTGAAAGTATAGACAGAAAAACCCAGGAAATAATAGCTGCGGAAAGATGATTCACTTAACAATTTCTTAATTGATTTAACTCTAATTTTTTACAACCAAAAAACCGTGAAATTAATAGCATAACGCTGGGGAGTAATAATTCAATTTGAAGCTACCAATGTAAGATTCCATTTAATTTAGATTGATTCTGTACTGACTGCAATTAAAAAAGACTGCCGCGTGGTGCGAAAACACGTTATTTCCTATGCAAAAAGATTCGATTTCATATGTTACATTTTCAGTCATCAAAAAATCTATCTTTTTAACTAAATCGATTACCCTTTTTCTTGTAAACAAACTAATGTCAAAGTCTGTCAAATCAATAGGTTAAATGTTAAATTGTTTTGTTTCTTTCGTGATTATTGATGATTTATAAGAAACCAAGTCTCTATTTATGTTGGTTTTTGTTTTCTTAGAAAGAATTTATTGTTAAATAATATATATTGTTGCTGAATATACGTTGACGGTGCACGAATTCAAACACAAAAAAGTTCCAAGTTTTGTGATAATCAAAACAGGTATTCCCAATCTCTCCGATAAAGATTAATGAAGGGTGAATACTCTTACTATGATACTGATTATAAAAGTCAAATTTTTTAGAAAGCATATTTTGCCAGTAAATAAGACAATTCTTTGTTATGATACATTATGTACAACTGGCTTCGGAGAGGTGAAAAAATTCTTGTAAAAAATAAAAAAATTCCAAAGTAAATTTACATTTTCGGGGTTTAGCCCTGCTTGTTCAAAGACTAATTTGCAGTAAAATTTTATTTTGAAGAATCAAAATTCAAAAAACCTTTCTATTGTAAAGTGTTTTTCTGTAGCAAATACGCAAAAAAGTTATTTAAAATCAACAAACGAGTGTATATCAAATTTCAAAATCATCGGCATACAATGATTTTAATTTTTTTTTCATGACTTTTTTACGAATCAACGAATTTCACTTCTAAACATGAGAAGTTATTACTGGCAAATGATTTTAGAATTTAGGATACAAACTCACATTTTATGTTACGAATTAGTCCTTACACGGGGAAAATTGCCAAAACCAATGTTGTTAAGAAAGTAGTAATAGTAATGTTTTTGCAGTAAACAAATGAAATAACATTAAATCAATCTTAATCAACAATATTGACAATAAAGTTGATCACAAAGGTTTCAGTCATTAGACAAGTAGTTACAGAAGTAATATCTTATTGAGAAAATTCAAATAATGGAACAATTATTCAACAAAACACCAAATAACTCAAAAATAAAAAAATTAGTATAGCTCACCAACGGGAAGTTGAGCTTCCTCTTAGGTCGAACACCCTAGCGAGGTTGCAAGCTATTGCTGATATCGGAATTTGCGAATTCCGATGAGCAATAGCTAAGTCAGCCTTCCGGTGGTTCGAACTACGGGGTCGCCGTAGAGAAACGTAGAATTCATTCATTCGTTGATAGGCAGTGGAAAGTGACAAAGGGTGACATATGGTCGGTGCCATGAAGAGCTGTATAGCGACTAGAATGTAAGTAAACCTTTACATCACATTAGTGTTAGTTTGGTAGTTAAATATAGACTCTTACGAAAGAAAACTTCCGTTTTGATTATTGTCCCCTGTCCACCCCGTCACACACGTGACATTATGGTGGAGGCGCCCCAAGATTTCGGAATTTTAAAATGAAGTTCGTATTAGTATGAAAGATTTATAATTGAAAAATTACCGTGACGTGGAATTCGCCGACGGCACAATCGGTGGATAGGAGGCAATATGTTCGCGTAAAAGTTAGGGGTCAGCGAAAATAGGAGTCAATGCCCAAGGGCGAAGAAAGGGAACCGCCACTGACAAGAAGACGGGCAAAGGAGCACGAGTACGCGCAATTTAAACCGCCATTTCGCAGTACCGAAATTTTTGGACAGCAATCGGTACCCCCAACCGGAAGCGTAGAGATAGTGGTGCAAGCGGGAGGTTCATGGAAAACAGTAAGGGAATTGGAGACGATTCTTGAAAGAAGGAAGGACAGAGAGCACGACGAGTCGTCAGGAGAAGAGGACAAAAACGAGGAAAGCGTTAAGGGCACCGAGGAAACAAAAGAGAAACAAGAGACGAAGAACGAAGAAAACAAAGTAATGGCCGACACGACCATCCGCCAGGCTCTGGCTACGGCCAAAACCCCGGCAACGCCAAAATTTTTGTCGCCACCTTCCTTCAATCCAGCCACGGTGGATCCAAATACCTTCATACAAACATACAATAGGGTAGCACTGGCGAACGCTTGGGACGACAACTTGAAAATTGCGTACCTTCCGATTTTCCTAGAAAAAGCGGCGTCGGTTTGGTACAATGAGTACACAGGAGAAGCACAAAACGCTACAAAAACGTGGAGGCAATTAGTGGCAGACTTCCTAGAGGAATTCGGACGAGGAAATTCCACGAAAAACGCAAGAATTAGGTTTGAAAGCCGCAAACAGGGAGTGAATGAAGATATAAAATCCTATTATTTCGAGTTATTGTCGCTTCAACAGGAATATGACCCTCAAATGTCGGATGCGACATTCAGGATGTTTTTCGAGGAGGGTTTGCTGCCACAGTTAGCGGAAACATTTTTGATGTTTAGCGACCCAGAGATGAGTAAGAGAGACATCAAAAATCTTGTCTTCAAAATTAGCGAAGTGAAGAAAAAGTCGCTGATCAACAACATTTCAGCGGACAGTGCGTTCGTAACAATGAACGACAGAACGCACCGTCAGCAAACGGAAGCGAACAGGTCACGGACCAGCCACGAGGAAAACCGGAAATGGGAAAATCGGCGACAACAATTCCCAAATACTAGGACCAAGGACGGGAGACCCATCTGTTTTTCCTGTGGTAAACCGGGACATTACGCATCGGTTTGCAGAAATCAAGAAAGAAAGAACTTCGAGAGGAACCCGGCTCCCCAGACGAAAAAATGCTTCGTTTGCGGAAAACCTGGACATTTTGCGGCCGTCTGCCGGAACAGGAAGAAGAACGAGGGTAGGAGCGACGGAAAAAATTATGCGGGAAAAGAGTAAGGACGGCGTCCGACGTGCGTCCGGATGTCGTCCAAGTCGACAGCATTTTCACAACCGGGACGCCGACAAATATATTATTAATAACGGGGTATCATAGAGGTAAGAACGTAGACGTCATAATAGACACGGGGTGTAGTAATAATCTTGTAAGTAGAGAGTTAGTAGAGAATAAGTTATCAGATAAGAATAGATTATTTTTAAGGACGGTAGGGAACCACAAAATTCCCACCTTAGGTAAGACAAATTTTGAACTACATTTAGGTAATAGGAAATTCGAATTCGAGGCAATCGTAGTTGATAAATTGCCAAGTCCGGTAATCTTAGGAGATGCATTTTTAAAGCGCGAAGAGGTCATCATAAACTACGGGGAAAAAATGATCCATTTCCCGAGAGCAGGAGTGAAGATAAGAACGAAGTCGGAAAATAGGTCAAAGAGTGATGACACAAACACTACCGTACTACAAACGGAGACGAAAAACGCTGACGACATCAAGAAAATCAAAGTGATGACACAGACAGATGTTATTCTCAGACCTGGACGCCCGGTAAGAATTAAATTAGGGACAAGTGCCAAACAGGAAGACGGAGAAGATGGCGAATTCATAAAAAATGAACGATTTTTGGTACCTAGGGGACTGCTGATTGGTTTATTAGAAAAAACCAATAACAATCAACTTGAAACAGTACTCACCTCAAGAGCAAACAACTGCATTCGTGTTTATAAGGGAACAACACTGGGATGGTTACAGGAGGAGGCGGGCGATCTACTTGGCGAAAAATTTTTCTTGTACACGTCGATAAAGAAACACAGCGTGAAACCTGACGACCACAACATAAACAGCTGTTTACCGGAGTCAGATAAAAAGAAAATAAACAAACTATTACAGGAATTCTCGGACATTTTTGCGAACTCAACGTCAGAATTGGGTAAAACAAATTTAGTAGAACACGAAATAGATGTACAAGGAGCCAAACCCATCAAGTGTAAGCCATACAGGGTATCACACATAGAACGCGAAATTATTAACGACCAAATTAACGAAATGTTGGAAAACAAAATAATCGAGCCGAGCACGAGTCCGTGGGGATTTCCAGTGGTACTGACGAAAAAAAAGGACGGAAAAATGAGGTTTTGCGTCGACTATCGGAAGTTAAATGAAGTGACGAAGAAAGGCAACTATCCCATTCCCAACATAGACGACGTAATGACCTACATCGGGCACGACAGTCAATACTACTCAACCCTGGACTTAACAAGCGGATATTGGCAGGTAGCCGTCAAAGAAGAGTGTAAAGAGTACACAGCATTTATCGCTCAGGGTCAAGGTCAGTATCAATTTAACGTCATGCCATTCGGTCTTTGTTGCGCACCAGGAACTTTCCAAGCTCTTATGGACAAACTTTTTTCGGATATGAAGTGGAAGGACATCCTAATCTATTTAGATGACATCATCATTTTTTCGAGGACCGTTGAGGAACACATCGAAAAATTAAAAAGGGTATTTCAGAGGCTTCGAGAAGCAGGACTGACGTTAAAACCAAGTAAGTGCCATTATCTGAAAAAGGAAATCGAAATACTAGGGTTTAAAGTGAACGCTGAGGGCATCAGCGTGGATCAGAATAAAATAAACGGCATTGCAAATATGCCGACGCCAAAATCAGTCAAGGAGGTTCAACGATTTTTAGGAATGTGCAACTACTACCGCAAATTTATTAAGAATTTCTCAGCCATTGCTCGCCCACTACATGAAGTAACAAAAAGAAAACTGAAATTCGAATGGAGTAAGGAACAGGAACAGGCGTTCAACATGCTAAAGGAGAAAATGACGACAACACCAGTTCTTCGAAGATTTGACCCGAACAAGGATTGCGAATTAAGAGTGGACGCCAGTCTGCAGGGGCTCGGAGCAGTTTTATTACAGGTGGGAGAAGACCAACAAAGCCACCCTATCGCTTTCGTTAGCCGCAGCCTAACAAAGAACGAGAGGAACTTGGGAATTACAGAATTAGAATGTTTGGGGTGCGTGTGGGCTCTATCATACCTAAGACATTTAGTACACGGTAGACACGTAAAAATTGTCACAGATCAGAGCGCAATTCGCTGGTTAAAATCAATCAAAGATCCAACTGGAAAACTAGCAAGATGGGCCATAAAATTATCAGAATTTCAGTACACCGTGGTTCATCGAAGCGGGTCAAAACACAAGGATGCTGATTGCTTGTCAAGGAATCCGGTAGCCGAAGGGAACGAAGCCGATGAGGTCGATTGCGAAGAAATCCCAACTTACCTCGTGGAACCAGACGAGTTGAGACAACTTCAGCTAGAGGACGATGAACTAAAGGAATTAACAACCGCAGTGGAAAACGACAATGACACAAATATCCCAATAGGGACAAGAAGAAGGGCAAAAAATTTTTCTCTTATAGATGGGGTGCTATATAAGAAAAACACTCGCGAAGTCGGAAGAGATCACCTACTCGCAATTCCAAAATCTTTAATAGGGGAAATCTTATATAACCACCACAGTGATCCACTAAGCGGACATTTAGGGACAACTAAAACGTTGGAAAAAATTCGAGAAAGGTACTTCTGGACTGGACAACAAAAAGATGTGGAAAAATTTGTTAGGGGATGTCCGGATTGCCAGTCTCGAAAAGGTGAAGATTTCAAAAAAGGAGCAGGATTGCTACAACCAATTCCTGTGGGGACAATTTGGTCAATGCTTTCGGTAGATCTCTTAGGACCATTTCCCAAATCGCAGTCAGGAAATACAATGGTAATTGTCTGCACAGAATATGTTTCCAGATATGCAATTGCAGGAGCCATCAAGGACGGTTCAGCAAAGAGCGTCTCAAGATTCATATTCGAAAATGTAATTACCATTTATGGAGCACCGCGTTGTTTTTTGAGTGACAGGGGAACAGTGTTTCGGAGCCAAATGGTAACCGAATTATTGAAATTGATGGGCGTGGCGAAGGACTTATACACAACAGCGTACAGACCACAAACAAACGGACTCGTTGAAAAATACAACAAAACATTAGCGGGTATGTTAGCCATTTTTACCGGGACTGACCAGCGAGATTGGGACGAATACGTAAAACCCACAACGTTCGGGTACAATACAAGCGTGCAGGCAACTACGGGGTACCCACCCTATTTAGTATTGTTCGGAAGACTTCCCACATTGCCGACGGAGGCAAATTTATTGGCAATGCAAGTGGAGAACAAGGACATCATTGAAATTCGGGAAAAACTGCTCGCAATTCAAGCGCAAGCGGCGGCAAATATCACCAAACGGCAAGGATACGACAAGGACCGGTACGACTCCTTTCATCGACATGTGGACTTTTCAGTGGGAGAACAAGTAAAGATGTTCGTACCAAGGCGAAAAATAGGAAAAAGTCCCAAATTGATGTGCCGATGGTTTGGGCCGTACACAGTGGTGAAAAAAGTAAGTGATGTCAACTACGAATTGGAGTGTGGTACGAAAAAAAAGCCAAAACGCGAAGTTGTTCACGTCAGTCGGATTTTGAAATATCACGACCCATGGACTTCTCCGACTCAGGGCCCGTGAAAAAAAAAAATCTGTGTAATTAATAGTGTGTAAGATAGGTTAAGAAACTAATTAAGGGATAAGGGTAATTTTAGGAAAATAATGAATTAAAAAATTAAAATGTATCTTCTTGCAGATTTTTTATTCTTCCCATGACCATGTCTCTAGCAGAGGAAGTCGAAATCAGTACAGGGGTGTACTGGAAAAAGTTACCAGGGACAATTAATTATGAAGCCACCATTCCCCTTACCTATTCGACGAGCTGGAGGTCAAACATAAAGACAGAAAGTGAAATTAACCCGATCAACTATTGTAGCAGAGGAGAAGGAAAAGTCGGATGTAAAATAATCAAACAGCAAATCGAGTGGAAGAGATAAGAGAACAGCTGAATAATCATAACATCGACCATCAGTTCAGCGCCACATACGCTTTGCACGGTGATACGATTTTACTGATTTGGAACACGGTCCTGTCAGTGTTCGTGGCATACTTGGTGTTAAAAAGGAATCCAGGAGGGATAATAATCGCTCCCACTCCAGGAGTGCACGCTTGGGGTGAGGAGAGCCAATTGGGTCACCAAGTGGTTCTCGTGCTCATGCACATAGCATTATTAACCTTTCTTATTTATGTATTAGCAAAAATTATTAAGTTGTGCTGCAGGAAAAGAAATTCAAAAGAGGCAAACTCTCGGCAAGGGTCAAAAATTCGAGAAGAAGAAGGTAGCGCGAGTTCGGAGGAAAATGAAGTACTTTCTCCAAGGCCAAGAGTGAACCACAGGGAAAAGAGTCGGTCGGAGGGACGACTCGAACTGGATGAAGCAAGCCTGCTGTCGTTGGCAAGAGGTCAAAAGACCAGAGTGACTTTGGAGCCACTCCCAACTAGGAGTGAAGTAATGATTCACAACGTAAGTGAAATCTAGAGAGAAAAAAAAAAAAAAAAACAAACACAAAATTAAGGGAGTCATGGGAGATAGAGAAAGACAAACAAAAGGGGGAATAGATTTTATAAGGGTACCTAGCTAGTATTATGGGGTTACAAAAAAAAAAAAAAAAAAAAGGAAGAAATTTTTGAAAAAAAAAAAAAAAAAAAAAAGCGAGAAATAGTTCATGGTCGGACTGTTGATAATAATATCTGGGTCACAGTCACGGCTAAGGATGAAAGAAGATACCTGACAAGGTCGAACTAACTCGACTTAGTTCGGACTTGTCAGCAAAAATAGTAATAATATGTAGTATCTAGGTCAAGAATCATGTAATGGAGTAGAGTCAGTGACTCTGATAGATGTAAATAGGTTAAGGATTGTTTGTAATTGTTGTTTTTTTTCTTCTGCCCAACGCCCACGAGAAGAGCCTCACAAACCAAAGACAGAGCGGTCGGACAGGGAGAGCTGAAGGAGAGGCAGGTAGCCGTAGAACCGGGGGGATAGGAGAAAACGTCAGTCAAAAACTCAAAATAACATGAAGTGGAGGACTTCCTAAACCAAGCTACAAGCTGGAAGTCCCGACTCTGTGACGTATTGCCGTCGTACCCATTGGGAACAAACAAAGGCGTAGAAACAGTTACTGACTGTAACCTGAAAGGGTCAACACCGTAGAGGACGAGCCCCAAGTCATCATCAGGTCGTTCGAGAAGTACGCCCCAAAGAGATGGACCACCCACCACACATGAGGAACCCTGGTTCACCTACGCTGATCTGAAAGCCTTCCTGGTCCATTCTGGGAAGAAAGAAGACCCCTTCCAAAACATCAGGTGGCATAAGGGATGTTTCTTGAGAAGTGAGGATAACGTGGTTGTGGGTTGTTGGCAGAACTTAGAATTGTAACTGATAGGTTAGAATAGGAAATAAATTGTCGAGACGACAATCTTGAAGGGCCGGGCATATGTCACCAACGGGAAGTTGAGCTTCCTCTTAGGTCGAACACCCTAGCGAGGTTGCAAGCTATTGCTGATATCGGAATTTGCGAATTCCGATGAGCAATAGCTAAGTCAGCCTTCCGGTGGTTCGAACTACGGGGTCGCCGTAGAGAAACGTAGAATTCATTCATTCGTTGATAGGCAGTGGAAAGTGACAAAGGGTGACATATGGTCGGTGCCATGAAGAGCTGTATAGCGACTAGAATGTAAGTAAACCTTTACATCACATTAGTGTTAGTTTGGTAGTTAAATATAGACTCTTACGAAAGAAAACTTCCGTTTTGATTATTGTCCCCTGTCCACCCCGTCACACACGTGACAATACATATATCAGACGAAAGAAAAAATCAACAGCGTAATAAAATATTGACATTTGAAAAAAGTTAGTTTTTTGAAAAAAATTGAAACTCATGAGAAAACAAAATGTTTTTCAATTTTTTTTTCTAAAGAATATTATGAATTGTTACCTAGCCTTATGCACGCAAAATTCCATTTTATTCTAGGAGGATATACAAAAGATATCAATTTTCCTTCCATGAAGAGTTGCAAATGAATTTTTTTTTTTTAATTTAATAACTAAAGCATTTCAAGACTAGTTTGATAAAATAAAGATCATTTTCATAAGCAATTTAGAGTAGAATTGAAATATACAAAGATATACTGAGTGTTATTTCAAAGAAACAAGGTTGCATAGAATTAAAGATAACCCTAAAGTAGAATAAATCTGAAAATATCCAGATTAGCGTTCACCAGTTGCATTTTTAAAAAATTCAACTACAATGCCATAATCTTCCGTTTCGATGCTAATGCAACACCTGTATTTACAAAATTGGTATCAATAACATTCAATTAATCTAATAATTCCAAATTGACTTCAAAACAAATACCAACCCAAAATCATAACAAAATAGGATAATACGTTGTATGCACTTGATCCTTGAAGTGACGAGAACTACTTGTTTTACTTTTGCCCGGCCTATATTATACAATTCTCTGATTCGACTAGTTTGAACTCTTATCAAAAACACATTCTAAGATAATCAAATTATGATACAATTCACAATTATTATGCATTCTTGAAAATATGAGTTGTAAAAAGAAATCAAATCTAAATTGTTTGATTGCTTATTTATTATTATTATTAGAAAATTCCCATTATTGATAGTTCTTTATCAAATTCACAAATCAACTATCATTAATTTATCATTAAATACAATAAAACATACAATTTTTTTTCACTATAAAACGTATAATGTTTCATGATGGGAATAACTGCTACATACAACAAATCAATCATAAGTAAATGTTCAATAAGCCAAATTAAACATCTAATGAATTATCTGCCTAAATATTTTTGTACAAGTGTTGTGTTGGGTAGAAAACAAATTTCAAAACATCGGCACCTATACATTCATTTACGAGTTATCTCTTCATTTTTTGCTAGACACTTATATTTAATGTTGTTTTCGATCAGCCAGCGCTACCGTGTATTCAACAGCAAAACTACAAGTTCTTTTTTATATTAATATTAGCTGATAAGCTAAGTCGGCGCGCTCTTCTCACACGGGAATTCTATTTTCTAAAAATGCGTGAGATGATACATATTCCACACTTTATTTATTTCGCAAAGCGGAAAAATAGCAATATTCTCCAGTGTGTTATTTCATCAATTGCAACAAATTCGGACGGATATAGCGAATTATCCAATTGTGTCAAACGGTTTCGTAACACTAATTATGTTTGTAAATTAAAGCGTAATAGTAGACACTACAAATTTTAGGTTAACCCTCACCAAATCCATAAACTTTATTAAAAAAATCTGGACTCATTCAATCATGAATAATTTTTCTGAAAGTGTCAAGACCTATTTTATATGTCCAATACAGACCTGTTAATTTTATTATCTTTTAGTTACATCTCCAATAGATCCTACGGAAAAACTCAAGATTTTTAATAATGAAACTGGGAAAATTGGGTCATTACCGGATAATATTTTCCTCAAACGAAGATTGCACTTTATGAATCTTTCCGTTAGGATCAAGGTTTCGCGCAGGCCCTATTTGAAGCTGCATTCAGTCTTCATATTGAACTCACACCGAACATTTCGTGATCATCAAATTTAATTTTTTTGTTTCATTCAAAAATAGTTTCTAGATAAATTTCATAATATTTAAACACGATGGGACATTTACAGTTCATTCTAGCACTTGCTGTAGTGATTGTTTTAGGATTTTTCAAAACAAGTAAGTAAAGTAAAATTTTCATAGCTGCTATCATGGTCATTATAACAACACAAAGAAAAAATTAAAAAACTGATCACAAAATTCTGTACAACACAAATCCTATTACATAACAGATGGTGGTGGTCTTTAATCGAACACTCGTCAAATTTTCATGAAAAATTTCAAAAAAATATATAAATAGAAACATAGTAATTTAATTATCAAAAATGAATTAATTGTGTTTTGAAAAACACTATTCAATTACATTAATGGTAATTAATTTAAAAATAAGGTGCGTGCGCACGCGCGATTTAAATTTTGGAGATCAATAAGTTGTACCATTTGGGAATAAAGCAGATCATTAAAAATTTGAAAGAGATGTATTCTATTATTTTTCGCTCAGAGTTCAAATAAATTTTCTTTGTTATCGTTGTTAATTATAATTATCAGTTAAACAGTTCTTATCGACTTATTTATTTTAAGCCACTCATATCTATCCATTTGACGCACAATTATAAAATGAAGAGAACACCGATCAAGAATGTAAATACGATTATACAGAGTGTATCATGGAAGAGGGCGTTCTAATGACTTACATTACAGAGTAGTTTACAAAACATAAAGAACACCACCAAAATTGTATTGTTGGTTGCATCATGTTTTCCAGTCCACATGAATCACCCTATATCTATAAAATGGATGAATTCAAAGAAATATTTTCAAAAATTTGTATTTTATTGTTTTGTATTTTTCGAATTATATTCTGACATTAATGTTAATAGAAAAGCAGATGTATTCCCAACATTTATTCTAAAAATCATAAGTGTTTAAGCGAATTAAAACTTTATAAGAAATCTAGTCCAAACCGCATATCTCCTACTTATCCTAATCCAAAATTGGGGCACCTACAAACGCTGCTAATTCTTCCATCATTTAAACCATTTAAAAGGACTCACATTTCCTTGCAGGCACTGCAATCAAATGCTATCAGTGCAACAGCTACAACGACAAACGATGTAGCGACGACAACATTACTAAATACAAATCCGAATTGGAAAGTGAATGTCCAAACACAACTCCAGTTGGAGCTGAAGCTGGCAAGAAATACAAACTTTGCCGAAAGATCAAACAAATAATTGATTTTGAAGTAAACGGATGTAAGAATCAATTTCTAATGTAAATAGATTAGATTGAGACGGTTTTTTTTTTCAGTGCAACCTGAAAATCGGATCATAAGAACTTGTGGATGGGATGATTCCAATTACAAAAATCGATGCTATCATAGATCTGGATTTGGTGGTCGTCAAGAAGTGTGCGCTTGTGAAGAGGATGGTTGTAACGGAGGCAGTGTTATTTATGCCTCTTTAGCGTTACTTATAGGCCTATTAGCTATCCATCTATGAGGTGTAGTTGTTGGAAGTTATAAGTTTTTGCTCATTGGTCTTAACAATAAACAAAATTTTTTATATTCAATGTAAATTAGAAATCTGTTTGCTAAATGCTCGAAGAGTTTTCGGTGTGGATTTTGTTTCTATATAGAGTCTGTTGATTACTTACAATGTAGGTATATAAAAACACAACGTTAAACAAGCAACAATATCAAGTCTTGTAGTAGAAAGTTTCATCTTGTTATTAGAGTTATATTAATAATTTTCAGATTTTATTCATGATGTACAGTCAAGGTGTTTGTCACTTTTCCATCCGCGACTGAATACAATTTCAAAAAATTTGCTAGTTAATATTCAGAAAAACCGAATCAGTTTGTTCTATAGAAAGCCATTCTTTGTCTATTTTTTTTTTGTAAAATGCTTCAACGGACGTTAGGTGTAAATAAGTTACTGCCAAAGTTTCAATCTACAAATCATTTGAAGAGATTGTTAATCACGATAATAGACAAACGTTACTGTTATATTATTTTTAGATGCACAAATATAATCTCAAGAGAACAATAAAAATATTGATTTTGAAGAAATTATTTTTTTAACGCAACCTTAAACGCACAAAATTTTCTAAAAAAAGAAGGGAGTGTATAACCCCCTTTAATGTTAACTTGAGGTTAAGGTAACTTGACAAAGTTTCAAATGTGCTCCTTTAAATATTCATAAAATAAAATTTTTGTTCGAAACTTACCTTCTTCTAAGGAGTAAAATCTTCCAATGGGAGGTAAAACACAATAAACAGGAATAATTGAGATTTTTTAATTTTGAAAAGTAAGTACGATTACATTAGTGCTATTTGTGGTGTTATAAAAACTATTGCCAACTGGATACCAACCAATGCTGCCAACATAAAGCGCTCTTTTTTTTATTTACTATAAAATGTAAAATAGAAACTCATTTAGATTAAAAATTATCGTTTTGAAAAGATTATTAGTAGTAGAAACACTACAATCAACTCAAAAAGCATAAATTGAATAATTAAAAAAAAAAATAAAAATAAATAAACTCTATTCTAAATAAAATTTAATTTTTTGAGTCATTTAATTGATAAAAAAACTAATATTATGAAATTATTTGCAAAAAATTACAGACATTATTGTTGAAGTGAATTATTTAAAAAAAAAATTATAACAACTACTTACTCATTTTGAAGGATTACATACCAAACGTACCAACACAAAACGCTCATTTTATTTAATTTTAGTAAAAAAATATTTTCATTATATTTGAAAAAAAAGTTAACAAATGAGACAAATAAAAATATAAATTTAAACATTTTAATTTGCACTATAGAATTGTAGTCTTAGTTGTCCCCATAGTAACCAAAAAAACAAACAATTTTTTTTCGTACGTCAAATCCGCGTTTGAAATGTTGTGAAAAAATCTTATTATAAGAATTAATTAGTGCAATTAATCGTAAGTAATGTTTACTTTCCACGAAATCAAAAAAATCTCCTTTAGCACCTACAATTTCAACCCTAAATAAAAAAACTCCGGCAGTGATAGTTATAATCTTGTACACAGAAAAAAAAATCTGTCAATATTATCATGTTTTTTCCAGTTTTTATTTTTAATAACTAATTCAGAAGACATTGTTTTGGATTACATAATCATAGTACCAATTTTTTCTTTTGTTTTTTCCTTCTGTCAAAATTTCTCCATTGCTGCAGTACTTTTCAGAACTTAAACCAAGCTGTAATGGATCAGAACCGTCCTGATGTGAATGGAAATCATCAACAGAACGTCCATTTACATATGCACCACGTCTGTGCTTGTCAAGGTTTATATCCTACGACTTATTATCCTCCAATCAGCTATCGATCTCCTATAATTCCATACGCCACACCCCAAACCGTCGCTAGACCCTACCTCCAACACTACCAATACACACAATTCAACGTTGGAAGTCAATATAACATGCCAATGACACAACTATCGTCAAATTACGGAGGCGGAGCTTCGAATCATCAAGGCGTAGACTCCGCTGTAGCTTTGCCTACTCGTGAGCGCCGCGAACGAGGTGACTCACAAGAAAGCGTTCCCGATCCTGAAAGAAGTCCTCCGGAACCTCCAGAATTTGAGTTTGCTGCTGGGCCCATCATACCACCAGTTAATGAACTGTTCTTTATGGTAGTTTTTACGTTTCTTAAACATCGATTTTTTAAAGAAAGTTTCTAGAATAACGCAGAAGATTTCCAAATGAATACCGATGGGTTTATTAAGTTTTTGGAAAGGAGTTGCTTAACAGCGGAACAAATTGCGTATAGAAATAGAAATCGGCCGTGTTTTCGTAATATCCAAAATCTTTGTATTCGAACTAGATCTGAGATTTTGAAACCTAGGACGACGATTTCAAATATACATTCCCAGGGCATTCCTTGGGCTACTAAAGATTTTATTTATGCCTTTGTTCGCTTGACAAATTGTTGGCATATTTTAAAAGGCTACTGGGAGAATCGTGAAGGTTCAGCTCTGGGTAAAATCGAAAAAGAACTAACTCCAGGCTTTAAAGCTTGCTATGTTAGATGGGAACGTGAAACAGTTGAATTAGCTACTGAACTGACTAGGATTTTTTATAATCTTGACGTAAATCAAAGCAACCCTGGACCGAGTGTAAATGTCCATACAGCAAACAATCTAATCCCACCTCAGGTAATTATCCTTTTCGTCCTTCCTTCAATCCTAATCCTTGATCTCGCAAGGTGAATTTACTTAAGACGACAAATGAAAGTAAGAAGACTACCAGTAGTGAAACTTCGACTACAGCTACATTGACTAATACAACACCGAATTCTGGTAAGAATATTCGAGGAATTTTACATCTTCCATCAGCAGTGTCAACGGAATCTGTCGATCATGTTGATCAAGGAAATCAAACTTGTTCCGGCGATTTTTTCACGAAGTCTGATGAAAACGACTCAGATGAAGAAAATGCTGTAGTTTACATGAAACCAGGGAGTTACCGAGTTCCTAAAAAGTACAAAAACAAAGAATTTTCTATACCCATCAACAAAAATAACAGTCCTAGAGTAATCGAGTTTTTGGAGACCGCTCAAAACGTAACCAAAGGATTAGAAGCAGCAAACGACAAATATTGGGTTAAAGTTAAAGCATCAGTAGCGAAAAAATTAGAGCAACCAAAATCAGAAGTCGACGATCAAATTGATAGCGAGGTATTTATTCAATCAAAATTTACTCAACAAATTTTTTAAAGCTTTACTCGGAGGTCTTCTTCAACGTTCATGAATGGCTTTCAAACAGTAACTTCTCAGATTATGGAGATAGATCAAGTAGTTCTACTTCTCCCCCAAAACCGCAACAGTTTTTTCCAGATGGTTTAGATGATGCGTCTTCGAATTTAGAATCAGATCCTGTGAATTCATCAATTTTGCAACGAAAACTACAAAAAAGCGGGAAAAACGGACTTGTTGAACAAATACCATCACGAACATATCGCAGAAAGCCCGAAACTTTAAATATAATGGTTTATGAAATGAAAAGTGGTGGTTTAACAAAAAAAGCAAAGAGTATTCTTGATAAAATATTATTTGAGTTGAAAGCCACAGAATTGGCTGGGCTTTTATCAGAATGCGTGATGGTAAAATACTTGGATTTTAGTTTCATTGATTTTTTTTTTTTAATTTTAGGATGGACCAAATTTGGAAATGATTCAAAAGAATCTTAATAGAGATTGTTACAGATATGTGAATGAATTTGTGAGAGATTTAAGATATTTAGTGAACAGTGCAAATCAACAATTGAAGGTAAAATTGTAGTTAAAGAATTTTTTTTATTTTGGGTGTTCCAGAAGTGCGATCATACCGAAGACAAAATAAAAATGTTTTCAAAAAAATTAGAAACATTTCTTGCCGAATACTTTCCTAATTATGAGTTTAGTGGTATAAATGGCCATAGGGGCGAAAAAGTTGGAAAGTTGAAATTAAAAAAATGTTTATTCGATGGTGATGGTGATCATGTTAAAAACTGATAAAGATAAGGTTGAAAAAATTCCGATAAGGATAAGTACAAATTGGGCGAATTTTGTTACCTCCAAAGATATTAAATTTTAGGTGTCTGAAAAATTGATTTAAGTAAATCGTTATAATTTTTTTTTCTTTGATAAATTGTTAAAAATTATCAAAAATTGTTTTCCAGTTCTTTAGTTTTATAAAACATTTTTTTTATGATTAAAAGTGACAGATTTAAACGAATTTATTGTTTTTTGCTAATATCAAAAATCATCAAATTTGAGTGCTTTGTTGTTGGGTGTATTGTTCATCCATCATTGGTAATTTATCTCGTTCTTTGCAGTTTGCCCCTGTATTAGTCTCATCTTGCTCTTGTAATTGGCGTTCTCTTTCCGCTTCCCAAAGGTAAGGATCCTTTTTCAGAGTGATACATAAGAAAGCACTCGCTAATAAACCCAAAATTACAAACAAAATTAAAATACTAAAGCCGACGATGAAAGTTATCGTATTATCTGAAATTTCATACGTCGAATCGTGGATTGTTAAATTTGATAAAGAAGAATTGATCCCAGGATCCATTCTGAAACAAATTAAGTTTAATTGGAAATTAATTAAAAAAGAAAGTAAATAAATTTATCTTCTTGCTGTCACTCTAAAGGTAATACGCAATTATCGATTACTTCATCATCTGTCAAAAGCTTTAATTTAAATTAAAACGTTTATTTTCCAAGGAATAAGCTTAGTTTAGTATATGGCGCCTTTTTTACGCGAACCAGACAAACTCCACAGACGAAGCTTTTAAAACAATTTAATTATCGTGCATTTTGCGTAAATGCAATCTTCCCTTGAGCTACGGTCTAATTTATACGCGCTTGTCCCATTAGTGAAAGTTAAATTTAAGTTCTATGTCCCCGTTTAGCTTTCAGCAATCACTGGCAAATTGTTAACTTTGTGAGCTTTAACAGGACATAAGTAGGACAACAATTATGCAGGCGAAGTCGTGCTTGGTGTTCAAATTAATTTACTGACACAAAAGATTATAAACCTTCTCAATTTTTTTAACAACATTGTATACAGTCATTGCCAATTATAAAAGATAATTAGAGTCGCTGAAATTCAATTAACTTATAATTAGAACAAAAGGGGTTGAATTCCAGCTTTGTTAATCTTAATAAAAAAATATGATACTTTTGTCTCGGGAGATTTTAGTGAAATATATGAGGGACAAAGGTTTTTGTTATTCTAGACGTAATTAATATAGAGATGATACCGATAATTAATTTTGGATGCTCTAACGATAGAATATAGAATCCCAAGAAAATTAAAAATTTATTAGGCAAAGTTAGAGAAAAACTTCGTTTATGAAAGTCAGTGTTTATCTTTCTTGTTTATTATGCTTTTAGGGAATGTAAAGATGATGTAACATATAATTTGAAGATTTTGTATATTAAAGAAGTTGTTGTATTAATTAGTGGAAAAACTACATAAAAGCTGGTTTTATGACTTAATAAAAAAACAACTCTTCAGATTTTTATATAACAGTTTATGATTTTTTAGTCTGATGGTTGAGAGAATTGAAACAAAAAAGTAAATATTACTATCTAATAAAAGCAGTTATTTACATTGTCAGATAGCTGAACAAACTTTTTAGCCAAGAATTTACAAAACAAACAGCCAGTGAAAATCCAGAAATCCAGAAATTCCAGACAAAGCAAAAAGCTAACGTATCCTACTTTTTTATTTTTCCTCTCTAAGTATAAATATTTATTTTTGATAATAATAAAATACAGAACTGAATTTCGTTTAAAAATATTCAGTTTTTATAGAATGTTTTGAGAAAGGAAATGTAGAAAAAATAATTAAAAACACTACAAAAGCATAAAAAAAATTGTTAGCTTGCAATTGAAAAATTCAATGCCCGATTTGCGTTTATAGGAAAAAATTGTTATAAGCTCCAAAAGAAATCTCCTGAGAACATATCGGACTTGAAGTTTATAGAAACTGCTTTTAGTAGCCAAAGGCAAAAACTTCAAGATTCCAATATTGTGGAAACCAAAAAAAAAAACACAAAAGTATTCAATAGTGAAGAAAATAAATAATTATTTTGGATTTTTTGCTTTAATAAATGACATCTTCAACATTTTGAAAAATTTATGAATAAAAGCTCTTTCACTGTTGCATCACATTTCACGCAAAAAGCGCTTTTATTCTTTTATATCCTATTTATGAATCACGTTTCCGGTACAACATATTACATTACGAAACTTACGGAAAATTGGCAAATAAATTCTTGAAGTCACGAAAATGAAATTTTATTATTAAATGCAAGACAACTTTGGAATATTCTTACTATATTCGACATTTCTGTCTGTTGTAAGACTAAAATATTGTATTCAGTACAGAAGCCTTTGGAGTATATATTTAAATTTATGTATACTCTACTTGTGAAAGGTGACAAATAATTGAATTAAAAATTTTTTGTGAGATGAATTAGAATTAAGAAGTTTCAGTAGAATCTGTAGGATTTGTTTTATTCTTTGTCGGAAGCTTTACCTAAGCTTGTACATACAAAAGCTCTCACTCAACTATAATCATAGTAATTAATGAACTTGTCATCCGGTTTGTGTGTAATTATTTTGGAGTGCTATAATTGTTTGTTTAGACTGCTGCGGTCGAACTTCAGTCGCAAATCTGGGATAAGAGTAAACGTTTTGATAATTATTGAACAACAAAACCAATATTCCAGTTAATAAAGTAAAAGAATGTCGCAACTACAAATAACAATAATGTGAAGCATTTTTGGTGGATGCGCCGTTTTTTTTGTTATTAGCTATTGATGGAAAAATAATAAAACTTATAACCGTTTTCAAAACCAGCAAAACTGGCCAACATTACGCCTTTATTGCTCTATTGAGAGAGATAAAAGTTTAATGTTTCACTCCCAGTCGCAATAACGCCACTTAGAACATTCCTTTCTCAATATAAACCGTTAAAAACCTGTGAACATTACCACAAAAAACTTGAATCTATACTAAAATTATTTTGATGAATGAATTTACAATTTTCCGTATTTCAGATGTTCATAACACCAAAAAACAAGACATAAAATTTTAATTTTTAGTTTCATAAAAAATTCATATGAAGATTAATTTCACTTAAAACGTTCAGTTAACACAAAAAAACATCTGTTTGATGTCAGACCGCATTAATTTTAATGTTTGTTTAGGAATAATTGGTTTATAGTGTAACAGAAAAACCGATTTACGTAGAATAAAAAATTAATGAGAAAAACAAAATAACCATTAATGATTAGCAAAAAATATAAAATTTTACTTTAATGAATATAAAATAAAAAAAATTCTTACCTGTAAGACTTCGAAAATTGCAAAGTTGCGATAAACAAACGACGACGCCTATCCCCCAGCCGTCTTGACGCTACTAAACATCAACAGAAGAGAAGCTGATGGAAATGAGAGAATGCGCAAAAAACATACTAATTATAAAAAAAATTCAATCAACATAAAGTTGAAAATTATCAATTAATGCAATTCACAATGAAACAAAATGGATTACATTGGAGGGAAAATGATTAATTTAAACTCAATTGCCATTTTTTGAATTTCGCGCCAATGTCAGTATAATATTTTGAGATTTTGACAAATGACGTCTATCAGTTTGACATGAGTGAGCTTTTCAATTTATTGTGTTAATGGGAAGCCCCGAAATACTGAAAATTAAAGCTCAGAATATTGTGTAAACTACTACTTGCAATAATGGCAGATGCTGCTTTTAGTCGCAACGAAATTATCAGTTTAGTGGTTAGGTTAACCTTAGTGTCTGCTGTAACCTTTATTAGTATAAAATGGCTAATGAATCAAGTAGATCCTACTAATAAAAGTAAAAAGAAAGCTCGTAAAAAGGCTCAGGAACAACTTAAAAGGTAATTAGTTTAATAATTTTATTTTTATAAAATTACATAATTGTTAGGTTAGCTGGCAGTGGGCATGCTCCATTAGCTATCGAAAACTTATCAGATTATGAGATGATGATAGCAGCGCATTTAATCCATCCTCAGGATATTGGTATCACTTGGAATAATATTGCGGGCTTAGATAATCTAATCCAAGAATTACGAGAAACTGTTATTCTTCCAATACAAAGGAAAGAGTTATTTGCTGATTCTCAACTCACCACTGCCCCTAGAGGTATTAAAATTAGCTAAAAACTATCAGTTTGTAAGTAATTTTGTAGGTGTCTTATTGCATGGCCCTCCTGGCTGTGGTAAAACTCTAATCGCAAAAGCCACAGCTAAAGAAGCCGGCACTCGATTTATCAACTTGGATTTATCAATTTTAACCGATAAGTGGTACGGCGAAAGTCAAAAATTAGCCGCTGCTGTTTTTACTCTTGCTGTTAAACTGCAACCTTGCATTATATTCATCGACGAAATTGATTCTTTCCTTCGTGCTCGCAACAGCACCGATCATGAAGCCACAGCTATGATGAAAGCACAATTTATGTCATTATGGGACGGTTTAATCACAGATCCGAATTGTACAGTCATCATCATGGGGGCTACTAATCGACCTCAAGATTTAGACCGCGCGATTTTGCGCCGAATGCCTGCGACTTTCCACATTCCGATGCCTAACGTTCTCCAAAGACAGAAAATCTTAGAATTAACACTTGAAAATGAACCAGTTGCTGACGATGTCGATATTTTACGTTTAGCAAGACTCACCGATGGATTTTCCGGGTCAGATTTACGCGAATTATGTCGCAATGGTTCCGTTTACAGAGTTAGAGATTATATGAAGAACCATCATGAGGCTATTCATGATTCATCAGAAGATGAGTTTCAAGATGCTTTAAGACCAATAACAATGGAAGATTTGTTAGCTTCTTTGAATAAGATGCGAGAAAGTAAAATGCATTGCGGGACTTTAGCTAGTCGAATTGAGTTGGACTAGCTAGCGTGGTTTCAATATTTAGCACCAATTTATAATGATTTTGATAAGACCATAGCCGAGTTTGAGGATTTTTCTAATGATTTCAAACGGTGTGTTAACTACCAAACACCAAAGGGCTGTGGTTAACTTAATTTTTTATGTAGTATCTCACTTGTAAATATTAGTAATAGTTCAGAGTTGTGAATCTTGAAGTATTTAGAGTGTTTTCAGTCAGTGGCGGCTTTTTTAAGAACTTAAGTCAAAGTAAAGCAGGCTCTCTAAATTATGCTTTACAATGCGATGAATTGTTTCGGTTTTATATGGTTGATTTATTATTGATAGCCATATAAGTATGATAAATCAACGGTTGAATTTGTTGTTGAAAGTCATGCGTTACTTTTTGTGCGAAAATTATTAAAAAATCTAATAAAGTTATAAAAGTGTTATTTATGACAATTCACGCACTAGAGAAGGCGCAGTCAGTGCCATCATAAAAGCTTTTTGTTTCAAAAACAGGAATTAAAAATACCTGGTGATTACAATAAAATCATTTATGGATTTTATATTAGTTGTAAACGCGAAAAGTATTTATTTCGAATAGATTCCAAATTTTTCTCTAAGATGTTCTAACGAAAAAATAAAGTCTTATTGACTCGAAAGTTGTGGATTCAATCTGCCTCATTAGCTGAATATATTTCAAAGTATACAGAGTGTCGTAGAAATGAGTTCTAACACCAACTGTCGTTTTTTTTGTCTTAATGTGTGTAGCTTTCAATTTTGATGATTTTAAATGCAGATTTTATCAGTTGATTCTGCTTATGTATTTGAAATAATTTAATTTCTTTGACAAAAGTTCTCTTTCTAAAATTGTTATTACTTTACAAAGAAATGTTTAAATTTCAGACGCAGACTCATCACGTTTGTGAAAAATCAAATTCTTTACTAATTTTGTTGCATTTTGTTGAAACATTTTTTTAGTTGCTAACTGTAGAGGCTGAAGACAATTCAGCAATTTCTTAAATTCAAGAACAAATGAATAGGGTTTTCAATTTTCAGCACGCACTCGTCTTAATTGCTTAAAAAATATTATGGATTAAAAGTTTAAACTTTTTTCTATATGTAATAAAAATTTTGACTTGCAATTGAATTGTTTCAAAAACTTATCAGATGCGACTGTACTTCCAATCTTACATTTTGGTCGTAGTACAGTCTACAAAAGTTTGGAGATATCATCTCACCTTCTTACAAGCCCATTCCAAACATGTCGAAGAATATACTGCTTTTTCCTCAAAGAAAAAGTGTCACGCAATTGATCAATGTAACAAATGTACAAAGTGCTATTTGTGAATGAAATTCACTTAATGACTTCACTTAACAACCATTATGTAAAAAAATAGAATAGTTCAAATGAATGAATAATATAATTTACATACGCAAATGTAGAAAAATGACGTTTATGTGACTCTACTAAAAATTAAAACAAACTCATTCCCGATAATAAAAAAAAAATTATTTAGTGTTCAGTTGATAAAGTTCTATAACTCTCATTATATTTTGGATTAAATAAGTCTCTGGCTTTTTCATTCTATTCAGATCCATAACATCGTTGAGAATATTCCGCAAATCGATTAAAATTTCTTTACCTTCTTCTTTGTTATTGTTAATAAAGTTTCTTCCTATTAAATGATTCAATATGTACAAATAAGTCATTTGATTCTCAAGCACATATTCGTTAACTGGAGTCGCAAACTCTAAAGTTTTCACATATTGATAATAAATTCTAACTTGCTGATTTAAATATTTAACGGTTGTGGCATTATACACAGGATGTTTACCCAAATCCAAAATCATTATCCTAATAATGTTGAATAATTGAATCTAAAATAAGAATATGCATAGTGCAGGTGTAAATATACTAAATATATACCTTTTCTTGCGAGTTATCTAAATTATGAAGTTGAACCATCGAAATTAGCTTTGATTGGAATTCCATCATGATTTCATCCAATTCTTCATGGTCCCAATTCGAATATTTCCGGTAGGCAAAAATACAATTCTCAAGAATGCGGAAATCGTGAAGAATTGAACTTGCATCTTCGCTTGTACAACGATTCAATTTAATAAGAATATAAAACAAAAGTTTGCGCAAAAGAAAAGTGATTTTTTGAGGGACTTGAATTTCTGTTAATATTTTGTAGATATTTATAGTTGCAACAAAACGATTTTTAAACTTTTCGTTTTCTTTAGTTTTAGGGAAGATATCTTCGAGGCAGCATATTCTAGCGTCGCTACTTTTCTTCAAAATTCTGGTCAAATTTTGTAAGTGGTTTACAATTCCTCGGAAGTTTTTTGTGGGATAAGGGTCCAAATTGAGATGTTGTAAAGCTTGAATTAAACTAAATCCTGTCATATTCTGGAAAATTTATTATTTAATAATGATTTATTTAGGAAGTTTGATGAAATTACTTTTAATTAATTTTTAATCCTACCTGTCAATCTGATGACAGCAGGTGTCTTTGTTGAAATAATAGTTTCTATTATTGTGGGACAAGTTATCAGAAAATTAATCAAAGAGGATTATTTTTAGTTGGATATTGATTATATTTAGAAAAAAAAGGTGACTTTTGTTAATATTTATTGTTTTGTTAAATCTAAAAATAGTCTAGTGATGGCTACAGTCTGGAGGTTTTGGTGATTAATTCAAGTTGTGGAATTCTAAAAAGCGTTAGAAATACGTAATTTTGTGGATTTATGGACAGGATTAGTAGTAAAATTGTCAATAATTTTGTTGCCATGCTGTCCCCAGTCAAGCCGTCTCTCGTCATTCGTCTGTTTTATTTGCCCTCGAATTAGAGCATGCGATAATCGAATTACAATAAAAATGTTATCATTGATAACGTATTCCTGGAAATCGGTTGTATTTCTGAGAACTGAGTGGCATAAAGCACGTGTCATCACCCCATCCAATATTGTGTAAATGTTAATGGGCTGATTGTATGCAAAACCGCATTCAGTCATCGTTTCGCAACTCCCTTAGTCATTCATTGTGCAGTGCCTTTATTAAGAGGAAGAATTCTGTCAGAAATTGTGGTTTTTCCATCGCAAATCAAAAATTCCCGGTCTTTTAAGCGCGCCATCTGGGGAACGTCCAAGTTGCAGTTGCCTGCACTGAAACTGTGTCGCGGACTAGTGCCGTAAAAAAGACAAAGACGTTTGACAGTGTGAGTGATTTTTTGGTGAAAACCATCGAAAATCAGTCCATTTCCATCCTGTGGAGGTGTTCCATCATCCCATGGTTGGGACAATGGGCGGCAGCATGTGATGTCGGTGATCTGGACCGCTCCAAAACGCATGTGTTTAATTTCAAGTGCGGAAGTTCGCCAGCGCCGTCTTCGCGTTTAAAGGGCCTCGTCATAGGGCTGCGCCCTTGTCGACGGCTGTTATGTGGTTCATTAAACATTAAAACTAAAATTGTTTCTCTGTACTCTTGCGATTTTTTTCAATGTTACCAACATTGTCCAATAAGCATCAATTTATAAACATTCACAAGAACCAACAACTAAACGGGGGTTTATGGGGCTGTGCTCCAGCTGCGGCAAATCGAAAGACCGATTTAAAGGTAAGTTTACAGAACGAGAAGAGATTTTCACCAGTGACATAATATAACAGATAACATTACCTTGAAGGTCGCTATATGTAAATAGTTCCGCTTTGAATCGTGTAAACACTTTTTTAAGCTCTACTAAGCCCTAGAAAGGGTGGCAGGTCGAGGAAATATCTATGTGAAGGTCGTTCTGTTACCGGGTTGGAAAGGGTTCGTCAAGGGCATTCTAGGTAAATGATCCGGTTTTCATCAAGAATTCGATTATTTTACAAAGTTTATACCAAGTTATTTATAGGATTGTTTCAGAATTTTTTACCAAATGTTTCCAATTTTTTTTTTATAGACAATCAATCATTACATTTCTTTGAAACTACAATTTTTATCTATATTCCTGGAAAATCTGTCTATCGTACGCTTTATTTACTATTACAATTTCTCACTCACTTCTTCATTGAATTTTTTAATAGATCAAGTCAATACTTGCTTTTCTGATGCAATAACACACCTATAACAATCCATAAATTTTCAAAACTGAACCATGAAACTCCCATAATCATTGCGAAATGTTGCTGTTTCGATATTTTGTCTAATTTTCAATGAAAAAACTTATTAGTTGCTTCTACACCGGGTACAGGTGTGAAATTCATTTTAACAGGTGCATCTGAAATTTTATACCTGGAAAATGAATAGGAATTTTTTCGAGATGACTATCTCAAAATCTGTCCCAGATGAAGTTTTTTTTTTAATCAAGTAAATTGTAAGAATCATTTTATTTGTGTATTGTGCACAACTATATTTTTATTTGTTCTTCAACGGTTATGCTTATCAGTTTATCAGATTTCATAAAACACAGAATCTGGTGCTTACATGATCCATTGATCATATAGAGTGTATAGTGTAAGTGGTGAATTTATAATTTTTAAATTTTTATTTGTTATTTGTGATCTTTTGCCTTATCAGATACAGCACATTCAACATTTGTTCTTTTGTAGTTTCCCACGAAACATTATTTCTCGAATGAGGTTGCAAAAAAGCCAAATAATTTTCATGAATATCTAAAAAAAAAAGTTCTCAAAAGCGTAGTTTTCTGGAGAACTTGGAATTCACGCGTTTTATTTTATTAATTTTTTTTTAATCGGGAATAAAGTTGTCGATTACAATTTTAATGTCTTTTTTAGTTGTTATTTCACATTGTTTCGCTGTTCTTTTTCGCTGTTAAATTAATTAGAAGTATTAAAAGTCGCGCTGCAAATGTAATCATGTTTTTTTTAATATTAATTTTTCGAGGTGGCATTGGCGAGATCGCAAAAATACATGCAAATGGTCACGTATCACCTTTGAATATTTACCTAGGATGTAAATCCAATTTTTCATATAACTTTTATATACATTCGAAATGTCTTGTAATATTGTTTTACCGATTGCGTAATTTTGATAAATGTTTCCCTGATAAGCTATAGGAATGGGAAGTATATCAATGTGGATTATTAGATTTTCACTTGATAAACTGATGAATTATTAATTTTTTTTTCTTTCAGATAAATCGTCAAAAATATGTGGGCAATTGCAATCAGTTGTCACACCACTTCATGTCGCTCATGAACCGACAAGTTCAAATAATTTGAATGGGCATTTGCCCTCAAATAGACCGTGCTCTTCGAACATGGCAACTTCGTTTCCTAACATGAACCCAATTCGAGGATTGGTGAGTAGAAGACGGAATCGGTATATACAAGATGGATTTAACTTGGACTTAACATGTAAGTGAGTTATTTCTTTGTTTGATAAAATATTTTTATTCTATTTTTTGATAGATATTACGAATAATATAATAGCAATGGGTTACCCAGCTTCGAATATTGAGGGTGTATATAGAAATCACATCGACGACGTGGTAAAGCTTCTCGATTCGAAGCATAATGATCATTATTTCATTTACAACTTATGTTCGGAACGAAACTACGACAAGTCCAAGTTTCATAATCGAGTACAAAGTTTTCCATTTGATGATCACAATCCGCCGAAAATAGAATTAATTCAGCCGTTTTGTCGCAGCGTTGAAGAATGGTTATCAAAACATCCAGCAAATGTTGCTGTTGTTCATTGTAAAGCCGGTAAAGGACGTACCGGAACTATGATTTGTTGTTATCTTCTTCATAGTGGAGCTTTTGCTACTGCCGATGAAGCTTTAAATCATTACGGACAAGCGCGGACGCAAGATCATAAAGGTGTGACAATTCCAAGCCAAGTGCGTTACATCAGGTAATTTAACTATATTTAAAAAAAAAATAAAAATTAATTTTGTAACTTGTTAGGTACTATGAAACGTTGTTAAGAGAAAATTTAAAATACGTCCCTGTGTCAATGTACATAAAACAGTTTATTTTGGAACCAGTACCGAATTTTGCTGGTGGTCAAGGCTATGTATGTTTTTCAATATCTCAACAGAAATTACCTGAAGAAGGCGATCAAACACCAAAAACTTGCACGAAATTGTACAAAAGTGGAGTGTATGATGTGAAAAAAGGTGCATCGAAATTAATAATAAACATGGATTTGTGTTTAGTGTTGAATGGTGACATAAAAGTGGAATTTTTTAATAAACCAAAAATTGGCCGAAAAGAAAAAGTTTTCCAGTTTTGGTTTAATACATTTTTTATTGTACATCAATCAGACAATTCGAATAATGGTTTTATTGAACAAAACGGAAGTGGTGCGGGAGAACAGATTTATGTGTTGACGTTAAGAAAAGACGAACTTGATATTGTTAATAAAAAAGACAAACAGAATAAAGTGTTTAGTGCTGACTTTCAGGTAGGATTTTTAATCTTAATCTTATCATCTTGTCTAAAATTATTACCATTGTTTTGATATAATAATACATGTGGGAAATTACGATTTCAAGTTGAAATTATCGACAGGATACAAGCAAACGAGGAAATGTTGTGTATAAGATTCATCGTTTATCAAAGTTATGACTTTTTTAATTCAGTTTTAATTTTTATTTATTTCTGAGGGGAAATTTGGTGCTAGCCGACTAGTTTTGGTATTTTTGTTGCCCTAGACCAGTCATAAATGACTATGATTGATTCAAATAATACTTACATCAATTCATTAGTGACAGATTAAAATGAATAAAATATTGTAAATTGTACATTTCATCTACTAGGTGTATAAACGACGATTTTTGTTTCTTTTAGTTGACCATGTTCATTGAGAAGATCCCGCGCAATCAATCAAACTGGTCGAATTATACGCAGGAAATTCCACGTTTGCCACAAGACACTCCGAGTGAAAGTTCTGAAGCTGAATGGTCAGAAGCTGATTCAGCTGAAGAAGGCTGGGAAAGCGGTGAGTACACAAGTCTTGTACGGCAACCCGTCCAAAGCGAAAATTAATAATAATTAAAAAAGTATTTATTTTATTAGGAAATTGTTGTACATTACAATTACTGTATAAAACGTAGGATAGTTGTTATTAAAAAAAAAAATATATATATCCTGCACTTGTTTGGATCTGTTCAAATTGGTTTAAAAAAAGACTTGATGTAAAAACGAATTTTTCCTTTTTTTTTTTTGTTAAATGTATATGTCAAAGTACAACGCTTACGCACTCCATTTCATTCATTTCGTGTTGTCCGTTGTATTAACAAAATTTTTGTTTATTCATCATCTGCATGTCTTTACTAATCTATGTTTGGGGTTAATCTCATGCAGTCCTGGATGGTGAGACGATGGATGATCCTCGAGGTGTCGGCTACCGAATCTTATCCGAATGCGAGTTAGCTTCGCAACTAACATCAAGTGGTGACCAGCAACCGGAATTATTGACTGCGTAAATTTAATCACTGTGTATAATCGTGACATAATGTACCAGTATTCGTTAGATATTTTTTTTCGGGATGTCCCAACAAGGCTCGCATCCGTGGCCGATTCAATACGTGATTTAATAATAATCGAGTACAAAGGAAAGAAGTTTGTTTAGCTGCCGTACCACCACCCGGTGTGGGGTACAGTTTATTAAATTAAAAATGCCATTTTTTAATAAATTTTCATATTTACTATATTGGTGTCAGGTTAGGGAACAGCGCGTCTACCTCAAAATTCTTATCGTAGGACAATCACATCTCGTTTTGCTTAGTGATTTAAATTTAATAAACTGTATTGTGTAAGCTCAAGTTGTAAGATTGTATTTTCCGTTAACGAGTCTATTAAAAAAAGTAAAAAATATAAAAAAAAATTTTTTCAATGTTTTCACGTGTTTAGCCTCCGCCCCTCATAAATAAACGGATTCCAGGTAATTATATCGTTGTAAAATGTGCTTGTGCTTTGTGTTTTAATAATTGTGTTGTGTGTACAGTGTTGGGAAATCAGTCTTACTTAAATTTATTTCTAGGGGAGTCCACGTACCTGTGAATGGGAGGCTCAAAGGGCATGCATCGAACAAAACTGTAAATATTGCATGTAACAGAGGGATTGTGTCATTTTTATTATTATTTTTTTTAATTTTATTACAAATTTTTTAATCATCCATTCATCCGCTTGCTTTCGAAATCAAATTCAATTTTTTTTTTGTTACTATGAGAGTACAAATGCTTTTTTTGATCTCATTTCATTTTTATCTTGCCAATGTTAGTACTTTGGTTACCGGTTATTATAAGATTTGCCATTTTCCCCCTAACCTAATAAATCCTCCCTAATTTGTTTTAGGGAAATTTAGAAATGAATGCCACTAACTAATCCAATAATAATTGCCAGTACAATATGAAGACTGAATTAATGAAAATGCAAAGGAAAATATTTCACATCCAAATTGTAAAGTATACGATTTTTCATATTCAGACTTCAATTCTAATTTTCCCTAATTTTATTAATTGTGTATGTAATTAAAAAGTTTCTCTCTTCCCTAGAAAAGGCTGTTAAATTATTTTGTTAAGACCAATTTGTATGCTCGATTATATTAGGTGTATAGTTTTTCCAATGTATTTTTTTACATTTTAGGAAATACCCTTTTTTATTATAATTTAAACATAAGTTTTTTGTTTCAAATGATACAAACAGGTTTGTACTTATGACGCCAAATTTTAAATGTTTTAATTAAGATTTTAATTGTTTTTATTGAAATCTCAAACCCAGTGTTGTAATAGAAAAATAAATATTTTAAAATGCTTAACTGTACCAACCAGTTCTATGTAATATTTGTATTATAAGATTCAATAATGGAAAAGTGTATAACTTGACTGCTTCATTATTTAAAGCATATTGAAAGAAAAAATAAAATACCACTATTTTTATATATAAAATACATAATTATATGGTTCTTATAGTTTTTATATTGATATTGCTTATTGTGATTGTGATTAAAAAAATTAACAATTTTTTTTAAGTTAGATCTGAGAAAAGCACTGCTGAATGGACAACTTAGTAGTGTCATATATTAAAAACCAATAAATAAAAACTTAAAACTTAACCTGAGTTGCTTTAAATTAACGTCCCCTACCACGTCCTCGTTGGAAACTTCCGCGACCTCTTCCACCACTACTGCCTTTACCTTTAGGCGGTGGACTTTTAGGTCTTAATGCTTCTATTCTTTCCGTACAACCTGTTGTTATTTTGTTATTTAAAAAATAACTAGCGTATAAATCGGCATTGAAATTTGAATTTGTCAATTCTGGACCTATTGTCAACCAACCAGGCCGAATTGTACTATCTCTCCCAAAAATATGTAACCTTCGACGTCCCAAACAAAAGTGTTCAATAATATGAAAAATTTCAACAGGTTTTTCCAAACTTCCATATTCGTTTTCTTCAGAAATAATTAAATCAATGTCGACGTTTGCGTGAATAAAATCGCCATCTGTTGACCGACGAACTGTACCTTTAATCCCCATGAGACAATGTTCTTTTGTTCTCTGAAAGACAGCTTTTGGGTCCAGATTTTTCGAATGACCTGGGTTTTTTATATTCGTTCTAATCCAGCAAATATCTTCACACCTAAAAACCCGTTATTTCAATTTAGTTATTATCTCGATTGAACAAATACCTTCGGAAGCCCCATTTCCTCAAGCATACCCGCCCCATATCTAGCCCATCAGAGCTGCCGCACCACAAAAAAACAAAACTTCTCTGTGCTGCAACCTCTCCAATATCTAAATTCATGATTTGATCCCATGACCAAAATTGAATATTGGTAGCACCCATAGTTCTCTGGTACTCTTCTAAAGGTGGTTCGATTAAAATCACATCAAACTTACAATTAAGATTTTTTAAATCGTAATTTGCTAAATCACATTTGAGATACATCGGCGGATTGGCAGTTTGGGCAATTAATTCGTCTTTTAATCTAATCAGTTCACGTAATTTCGGATATTCTTCAAAACGATCGGCAAGTCCTACATCACGTATAAAATTTTGTGGTCTTTGTCCTGTATCCACAAAATGTTGGCAATAATCGTTGTGAGGGTTTGATGATTGCGTTCCTTTTAAAAACGTTGAAGAGTCTCTATACACTAACTCATTTGGAGTGTCTTTTTTATAGTCGTATTTATCATTTTCGCCGTTTTTTTGATCAGGACGTCTTTTTGGAGCTTCGGAAGCTGTGCCTAAAGCTTGGCGAAGCTCTTCTGCACTAGAAACACCAAGCTAAAAAAGAGACTGATAAATATAACCTCAAAATTTAAAACTTACAGTTTGGGCTAGGAGTTGTTTGCGTTTGCGGGATTTTTCACGCAACTGCTTTAGAAGTTCGCCCATTTTGGCCATTTCACGTTTAGTATCAACTCATACCGCTTATTATTAGTTTATTTGTAAACAATAAAGACTCGCGATTGTCACTTTTGGCATCTGTTAATGACAGATGACAGTTAAATAAAGCGCCAAATTTAAATTTCTAGTTAAAAATCATCCAATTTACATTTAGGTAAAATCCCTTATCTGAAAATTTATTAAGACCTAGTAGAAATTGAATTCAATTTTCTAGAATTATTTTGAATCTAGCGCCACTTTTATCAACGAAGCCGTTTTTAAAAAGCGCTATAAAAAGTCTGCAAAAACATTTTGAAGATAATCCTCCAAGTCTTCCAGTAGTGCTCAAGCCAGAAAAATTGTCACATAAACGGCCAATCTCAGCTATTTTCTTAACGTAAAATTCTCGTGTAAATCGCTAAATGATTGACTAAAATTAAACTTGATTGTGAAAACGAATTCGACAAAAATCTGCAAAAAAAATGGCTTGTAACTACTTATCTAGACCTGCTGAAGTAAAAAACTCAGACACACTTTCTGAAGTATCCGAAAACGGTTCAACGACTTCCGGTTTCAATTCAAATTGGAGTTCTCGTGAAGAATTGAGAGATTTTGTTACGAAACATGGAGTAAAAGATATTTCCGATTTGTATCAAGAACGGTTTCGAGTCGACAGGAAAAAATTGGAACAAATGCTTAGTGGTAAGTTAATTTTTTATCATTTTATGGACTGATTGGAAGTTGAAGGGGACAATGATGCGCTTATTCCGGCCGATGTTTTTTTCGCCAAAGTTATGGAAGACACTGACACTTATATCACATGGCCTAACAAGCTCAAACTTGGTGCTAAATCAAAAAAAGACCCTCATGTACGAATAGCAGGCAAACAGGAAAACGTCCAAGCTGCTAAAGACCGAATTTTGAATATACTATACACTAGATGCAATCGCGTGACTATGAAAATAGACATCAGCTATACAGACCATTCCCATATTATTGGTAAAGGTGGACTGACTATTAAAAGAGTAATGGAGGAATCCCAATGCCACGTACACTTTCCGGACTCTAATCGGTCCAACTCCTTTGAAAAAAGCAATCAAGTTTCGATTTCTGGAGACTTGGATGGAGTCGAATGTGCGAGGAGTCGCGTCAGAGTAAATGAAAAAAAAAAAATTAAATTTCTAAAATTTATCACAACTTTTAGGAGCTGATTCCTTTGATTTTCGGTTTTGAGCCCCCAATAATGGCGCAAAATATTGACGCAACTTGCCCATACGTTGTAAAAATTCAAGAACAATACAAAGTCCAAGTGATGTTCCGATCTCGATCTAAACTCCATTCGACTATAGTCCTCGTTAAAGGAGTAGAATGGGAAGTGGATCAAGTCAAACAAGCCACGATTCTCCTAATGGAATATATGTGCGAAAATCTAGCGGTAATAAAATTAATCCTCAAGTAAGTTGATGTAACTTCAAATTACTCTTTCTTTTCAGAGTCAAACTCCAGCGCAAATGTCCATTCAAATATCTCCTCAACATCATTCGGCGGTTTTGGGCAAGAACCATTCGAATATAAAAGCGATAATGCAATATACAAAGTGTCAGATTTTATTCCCGGATGCTCAAGATCCTAATATTCCTAGTTTAAAAAAAAGCAACATCAACATTTCTGGAAATATTCATAACGTCTATATTGCTCGTCAATTGTTGATTGGAAGTTTACCACTTCTTATTATTTTTGATCTTCCCGAAGATACTTCTAATTTGAAAATTCGACCAGAGCAAATAACTGAGATTCAAAATAGTTGTGATGTTACAATAACAATCCGACAAAAGACGAAGCAGATGATTAAAGCTTGTATTATTAAAGGAATTGAACGCTATGCAAGTAAGTTGTATTTTGATGAACTTCTAGAGATTATTTTTTGTGTTTCAGCGAATATTTACAAAGCTCGGAATTTAATTCTTGGTATAGATATGGCTCCAATTCAGGCTGATATACCAAAGTTGTATCATATCCCGCCAACAACTCCATCGTCGCCTTTTAATCCAAACCATGAGCTTCTTACTACTCCTACTAATGTTAATCCTCCGGTAATGTCTCCTTTACTTAGTCCTTTGTTAACGTGGCATTATCCTGCTGTGTCTCCATTTTTTGGAGTGGCTCAAAAGCCACAGTTTGTTTATAATATGATGCAACAATCGACTAATAGTAGCGGATTTCAATCTTTTCAATCCGGACAAGCCAAAGCGGATACTAGTCTTCTTAGTAGCATTTCCAGTAATAGTAGTGGGAGTAGTTTTATACAAAGTCCAGGAGCACCACCATCTCCTCAAAGCGAACTTCCTACAACTTCCGATTATCAATCAATGAATGAAAAGAAATTGACTTTGGAAGGGTATGAAAGTAAGCGTCTTGCTGGCTTCAAGGCGATGCAAAGTCGGCCAAATCCGAGCATTTATCGCGTACCTAACAACGCATGGGCGGGATATGGAATCAGTCACACCAGTCCAGCAGGGTAGGCATTTAACTTCCGAAAAAAATACAGAAATAATTCATGTGTTGTAGAATGTTGAAGCGGGATGAAGATATCTGGAAATCGCCAGAGAGTTATCCATCAACTTCGGTGAAGCCTTTGAACACTAGCAATATTCTTGACCATACTCCTACACATTTGAGCAATCTAGTGACATCAAATAAATGGTCGGATTTGCCTACACTTTTTAGTTCTTTAGGTCTAGATCATTACATTAGTTTATTCGTGCAGCATGAAGTCGACTTGGCAACTTTCGCGACTTTATCGGACCAGGATTTGATAACAATAGGAGTGACAGCATTTGGAAGTCGGCGCAAAATGTTGCTTGCGATTTCTGAGTTAAATAAACGATTGAATTCGTTTTCGGTTGCACCAGGAGCTGAAAGAAAAAGTGGTACATCGAATTTGCCGCCTAATCTTGACAACAATCGAAAAGAGAATTGGTAAATTGTAGATTAGTACCAAAATGTTTTGTGACAAGTTTGTTTGTTTCATTGTTTGTTGTGTTTTTGGTTATGGTTATTTATAATATTTGTTATGGTAAGTGTACGACTACGTTGTAAATTATCACTAAAAAATCGATGTATTATTTTATGGAAATAATTTACAATTTAGCACTACCAATTAGATGATGTATATTTTATAACCAATTTGAGATTGTCATTTTATAATAATAATTATTAAACTGTGCTAAAAATCTTCAATATATTGTAGTTTTACCAATGTAATTTTAAGAAAAAAATTTTGTAAACAAAAGTTTTAATTTGCAGTGTTTTTGATTAATTGATTAATAGTTGATATTTTATTAGATAAATTAAAACTTTTGTACTATTTATACAATGTGATGTAAACATTCAATATTTATTATTTACTATATTTACTGATAAATTATTACAAAGAATTCAATTAACCTATGACTTTTCTTTCCTCAAAACCATAAATAATTTAAAGGTTATTATATTTAATTAACTCATTTCAATTTACTTTGTTTATTTTATTTACAAAGCAGAACAATACAAGCATTGTATGTATACTACAAATTACTAAACGTGATTTCTTTAATATTTCTCTTGTAAACCGGTAAAACACTCGAGAAAGTGGCTGAAAAATGAATACAAACAGAAGAAAGGTGATGTCACCTACACAGAAATATTCTACCGATTTGCAATTTTATCGTCTACGCATTAAATTTTTAGCTAGAATAGTGGAAAGTCGAAAAAATCAAGATTGGGTGTTATTTACATTATTCTCCAAACAATGAAATGGCCATTTCAAATAAATTATTCAAAAGTACAAACAAATAAATAAAAAAAATACATTAAAAACTACACAACTCTTCTCTATCTTAAGTTACTCTCATTTTAAGTCTTTGCACATTCACAATTTAATCACAATAAATGATAAAAGAATTTAAACAAAATGTAAATACTAACGTTTACAAATTGCACAAATAAATAATAAAAAAAATAAGTTTATCGTTTTAAAAACATAACAAATAAACAACGAAATAAATCCGCCTATAAAATTCACTAATTGTCACTTTTTACAATTTTTTTTTGGATCGGATGTTCACAAGTACATATTATTGTAATTTTTTGCCTAGTTTTACACAATTTATACCAAATTATGCAAACGTTTATCATTGTCAACTTGATGTTTCTACCTTAGAGTTTCAAATGGTTATACTTACTAAATCTATTTATATGTCTCTATTACTATAAAATTTGAAAAAGAGCAAAAAATCAAGTTAAAAAACAGATACCTATGAATAGAAAAATATTGCGTTTGAATGTGGAAAATAAATATTAAAAGAAAACTACCGATAATTGTAATAACTAGGTACTATCTAATATTTATTATTCTGTTATACATTTATTACTAATTTGTATTTTCTTGAATTAGAACATAACGAACTGAATGATTGTCTAAAATGACGACACTCCATCAAACAATGCTTCGTATATCAGTATCTGTAATTATTATCTTTTACATTGTTTTTTATTTTGGAAAAAGTAACAAAAATATTAGGAAAAAAGTAAAATACAAATTAGTCTTAATTTATTATATCACACATACTGATTAAGGATATATAAATTTTCTGCTTTGATAGAAAAAAGGGACCCGTCTGAAGTCTTATATACTCACTGTCATTATTAACAAACACAGCTCACTATAATAAATATAATTTTCTGTCTGTTTAGTTGGTATCGGCATCTACTAAAGGTGGGCTTTAATGTCATAATTATTTTCAATAATAGAATAAGTTTAGACTAGCTCAAATTGCAACTTGTGCTTCACATCCCAAATCCTGAAACAAAACAGAAATTATAGAATTTCTCCTTTCAAATACATAGAAGGTTTTTATTGACTAACTACTTCCATAATTAATTAACTCAACATGAATTCTCGTAAATGAAATGACACAGCCAGACGCTTAATCTCTATGGAGTTGCGTCTTTTCAATAAAACATTCGAATGTAATTTTTCAGAAAGATCAAATAGCTGTTTGATTTCGGTTACTTTCTACCAACGATCAAAATCGTTTCCTGTTACCCTTATAATCTTAAACCCCCAAAAACCCATAAACCTTATCTTCCCCGACCGCATTCCACTTTCATCCTCATCTTTCCCCCAACTTACCTTTTCTACCGCATCGAGTCCGTCCCATTTGGCTCGATTGAATTAGACGCTGGACTTGGTTGCGAACTTGAAGCTCCTCTTCCACGCGAACTTTCATACTCCATAACTTCTTGATAAATCAGTTCTTTCCATTGTTCCACTGTATGCTCACGTTCATCAACGCTATGATCATAAGGACCTGGTGCAGGCTGTATAAATAATTTATTTATTTTAGGAAAACAAAAATTTATTGATATATTACCGCATTCACTTCTTGTTCATCATACCACACGTTTATGTAAGGATGTAAAAGGGCATCATCAACCGATATCCGCCTTTCTGGATCGATCACCAACATTCTTGAAAGTAAATCTCGGGCTTGACTCGCTTTCAGACGGTTGTGTTCGCTACTGTCTGAAGGAAACAGTACGTCGGGGAAGAGCTTATCGAAAGGAAAACCAGTATAACGGGGCCGATTTTCCACGTAATTACGAACGGTAGGCTGGAGCCGCACCATGAACTGTTGCGACGGCGTACCCAGTTGCTCTAAAAAGAAAACAATTAAACTCTTTTTTATAAAGATTTGACAAAAAATGCCAGTAGCGCCGCTTGTGGCCGTATTACTTCATAACTTGCTGATGAAATTATAATTTGGCAATTTGAAAAAAGAACCGATTGTGATAAAATTGATAATAATCGGTTTAAAAATTGAGTAATCACAAAAACTTACATATTGTGCTCCAAAATTTAGATAAAAATCTTCATTTTGAAAAATAAATCAGTTTTTTGTGGAAATATGACACTTTGAAGAAATCTACAAAAAGCGTCGCTTGTGGCAGTACCATTTTAAGCAAAATTTACATTTGACTGAAAATCAATAATAATAATTTATGATAAGATAATAATCGTAATTCAGTTTAGATAAACTAATACAAATTCCAGTATAATTTTATAATAATTTTTAAGAAAACTGTAGTGACTTATGTCAAATCATCATGGTTAGTAGTTACAACTATCAACAAAAACAATCTTTTGTGATTTTGAAAGAAAATCTGTGAAAATGACAATGTTTAAGTATTTATCCGTTTTTCTATTGCATTTGTCCACATTTCTATGCGCATTTTTGAAAGAAACACAAAACTAACGTTTGATTTAATATTTATAAAGGAAAAGGCGACTGGAATCCGATTCAGATTAAACCGACATTGTTTTTGGCGAATGACCAAAAAGGAAATGCTTTTTCATCTTGGCATTTTATTAGAATACAAATGCCAACGTTTCAGAAAATAAAGAAAAAGTTGGCGACGAAAATTCCGAGACTGGAACTTTTTTTGTATCAGTAAGTTTTTAATTTAATGGATATTTAATTACCTATAATTTTATTCCATTGATCTATATGATCAGTTCCTGGGAATAACACTCCTCCTCTAATCATCTCACCCATAATACAACCAACACTCCAAATATCGACATTTTCAGTATATCCCATTCCTAGAATAACTTCCGGGGCTCTGTAATATCTGGTAACCACGTAAGGCGTCATCATAAACGTAGTTCCAGCAGTACGTGCCAAACCAAAATCTAATATTTTCAATGTACAATCTGATTTAACTACAATATTGCTTGGTTTAAGATCCTAAATAAAAATAAAATAAATATCGTAAAAAAAAGGATAGAAAAAATCAATTACCCTATGTATAATACCGGCCGAATGTAAATGTTTAATACCGCAAAGCATTTGATACAAAAGATAACTCATCCTTTCATGGTCCAAATCCATTTGTATAACTTGACATAGATTAGCATCCATTAATTCCATCACTAAATAAACATCTTGGAAGTCTTCTAAAGATCTTTGAGGCGTGAAAGCATTCAAAAGACCGATAATCTATTAAATGTGAAAAAAATAATCAAACTGATTTTACAAAAAAAGTAAAACTTACATTTTTATGATTAACTAATTTCATGAGCTTAAATTCACGATACGCCCTTTTGGCATGCGTCACGTTTTGAAATGGCCTACTTAATTTTTTTATAGCTACATTTTGTTGAGTTTCGGTATCAACGGCGGCGCTAAAACAAATAATTCTAAAATGAGGAATAAAATCAACAATTTCAATCAAAATTACTAAAAAGTATTAATCATGCACATGCGATAAAATTGTTAGTTAAAATAAAAACAAAAGGAGATTGGGAATAGGAAAGGTACCCACTTACCAAACTAACCCTTGCGCACCACCGCCTTTGGGTTGCAAATCAATGTAACGATCGGGAACCCAAAATTCTGTATCTCCGAAAATGTGCTGTTTAAATCCGGGCCTTATCGACCACATTGTGCACTTTTTTTTAAATACTTATACAAATGAATGTTCAAACAAAAAATGGAAAACTAAGGAAGCAAAAATGTAACAAGCAGGAGAAAAACAGCTCAACTAAAAGAAAAACAAACACAAATTAAAGTCAAAAATAATAATATTAATAAAAAATACAAACGCTACTCAGGCATTTTCTTCAAATTACAATCCAATTCAACTCACCATACTATTCCCTGTGCACCGGAACCAATAGGTTTCAAATTTTGGTATCTTTTCAAAATGGTAAACTTGGTGTCTCCCACCTCGACGGTGTAAAATTGAGACAAACGGGACATCTTATAGCGCCAGTCCCAATAGTTCGACGCCGTCGTCTGAAAAAATAACCTGATAAAGGTGCGTTAAAATTTGTACTATCGAAATGCAAAGTGGCACTTGTTAGTTCTGCAAACAAATTCCACGCTTGTTAAATTAAATTAGGATATTAACTAGATAAAGTTGTCCTATTAGTATGTTTGGTGTAAAATTAATTAAAATTATCCTAATTCAATAATGCTAAATTTTATTTGAATTGTAAATTTACAAAATGGTTTAATGTCCATTAAAGCTTGTAGACACGATTTGGCACAGACACAAAAATGGCGTGTTAAAATTCGATTTTCTGTCGGGTTAAACTCCTTAAAAATAAATTTAACCCCCATTTTCATGCTCGCTTAACTGCGTTACAATGTTTTTACAATGGCTTTAGTGAAAAAAAAAAAATGGTCATCTTGAATGTAAATGCAAATAATATAAGAAAACTCAGAAATATAAAATTGTGCATAGCTCCAAATATTTTCAAATTAGAGATAACATTTTTTTCAACCGACCTGTTTTTGCTGCTTTGTATTCATAGGATTGTATATATTGATCAAAAATGTAAACAGCAAAAGTTATCTCGCTGTTATTTGCTTGAAAACAGATTATTTGTTCCTCTTATTTTTTGTGATAAATCTAAATGCATTTTTGAATGAAAACACAAAGAGGAATCAAAATTATTCTGCAAAGGATAAACATTATATCTAAATATGAAAATGATCTTTCTGAAATTGATATAATTACTAAAGCTCGCATAAAATCATTTGTCTTTTAGTTTAAACGGTTAGGAACGGAACTGAAAGCAGTGAAGCTCAGTTCTATTTGTAGTCTCGATTTTACATTTCCAATAACGATGTGAAGACCAGAGAAAAGTGTGCACGAGAGAATCTTAATGGAATAAGTTTTTTCAGTCGCATAAAATTGGATCACTAGTTGTGGAAAGACACTTTGCTTTAGAATATGCAAACACTGAATGTCTAGAATAGCCAGCTAAAAATCCAGACTTATATTCTAATGAATCCTATTGGAAACAAATTTCTCCATTTCCAAAATTCTACTAATAAGTCACAAAGAAAAATATCTGAAGTTGTATTCCGGTTGAGTCTAGTCTTTCTAAAAAATGTTGAATGACGTAAAAACCTTGATTACGTATTTTTCTTTCACGGAATTTCGTCGTGAATAAAAATGTTTTGCGAGACACTTGTCAAATGTTCAAACTTCCCGAAATATTTCTGTAGTTCCCCTGAGATTAAAAAAAGTGTTGTTGATTCTGCGGTTTCTCACCCAATACCATAAAAGCCGCTAACAGAAAATGTCAAAAATATTACAAAAGATTTCAAGCAACAAAATAATGAAATAAAAAAACTAAAAAGAATAATGTTATTCAAATTAATTATTTAAGAAGTAAGTCAACAAATTAAAGTTAGATTAACTTTGCTTATTCGAAAATTAGACGGAGGAATTCAAAACATAATTAACTGGTTATTAAATCAACCACATGTGGTGCAAATACCCCAGCTATAAAACTTGTAATGAATTTCCTTCCTATAATAAAATTTGAAATAAGTTCCTAACTAATCTCGATGCAAATCATGAAAAACGGCGCGTAAACTTTTCTAAGGAGTAAATTAAAAACAACACCTGTATGATTAGATAGTTCCCACACCTTTTTTAATCCATCATCACTGTCGAAAAATTGATTAGTTCATTTTTCTACCCTTAACAATATATTGATCTTCACACCCCTTCAAACAAAAACCATGTTAAAATCACCAACTGGAAAATAATCAACAATCGAAAATAAAATTCAATTTGGATCTTCAACTCCACCCTTGAGTGCAGAGTCCCTTTTTAATTATTCTAATTACAACAAGCCTCTCGTCTGTAATAACATTATCTCAACCCAATCGACAAAAAAGTCAGCATTTGAAGAAATTGGAATTGGCCGACGTCAAGGTAATTCTTGTGTTACTTGGACGTTATCCAATGTTTATCTAGACAGTAAAGAATCCACCTTATATTTTATAACAGCTTGATTAAAAATAGCAAACGCGTGAATTACATAAAGATGAATTTTGCTCAATCTGAAATGAAACTATTCCAAGAATGAAAACATGTGCAGTGATGCCAAAGAAAAATTTTTGAACGGACGAGACGACAGCTGTTGATAATTCAATCTAATAGATTAATTTAATTAAACTATTTTGATTAGTTTGGTTAGTGCCACTCGCATTCGATAAACAACTTTGATGATACTTACCAAGAACGATCCATCTTAAGGAATATTGGTTGGACGGTGCCAAGTTGAAATAAGAGTTCTGTAACAAAACACTAACGTCATGAATTAATTAATTTACAAATTATAAGATACAGAGTATTTCTTTATCCGTCACTAATTAAAAACATAATTACAGAAAAACTTTGCAGCTCGAGACAATATTAAATCTATAAATTATACAGCTCAAGTTTCATACTAAGAAATTCCTTGTTGCAAATTTAATGTTTCCTGCAAACTTTGTCACATATTTCCATAAAAATTAAATTAATAAAAAAGTTTCCCACGAATTAGAAAATTCATAATAGAAGAAAATATTTTTCATTTTATGAAAGTTTATATCTTCAGTCATATGTTTATCACTCGACTCTCATAAAATCCGACTTACACACATTAACGAAAATCCTGCTAATTATAGCAAGCATTAAAGCTTTGAAAACGGAGAAAAATCCCCGACTTTCGTGCGATTAATAAGGGTTTCCTGCCGCGTATTAAAGTCACATGATATATCTTAGGGGAGTTGAAAAAAAAAAATCTAACATAAATATGGCAGATGACAAGAAACTTCCTGTTTTCGTTCATGTTGTATTATAATCAATAATGCCACTCACTCCTTGTAACTTTATATTTTTAGTAAGTGCACAACTCTGATACAAAAATCTTTATGAAAAGAGTCGACGAATAAAGGATTTCAGGTACATGATGTAAACACAAATGAGATTAGAAATGCCAGGGATACAATGCTGGAACACAATGCCGATTTTTTTTTTTCAAGTTAGTTTAATGTTCGTTTCGGAATCAACTCAGATTACTCTTAATTGACAGAAACTATAGCAAATATTAGATTATCTCGTTTTATGGAAAATGCTGCATAACCATAAACCCGTAAGTTATGATTATTACAGCTTCAAAGTTTACACTGTAAATGATATAATCTAATCGTCATTTGCGAAGTAAATACATTTTTTTTTTTTTTAATATAACTTCATTAATATTTTTTAAAATGTCCTTGCTTAAATCTGAAATAGAAATACAAGGCCGGGTTATGTTTAAAAAATTTAAATAATCAATCATTTTTGAAACATTTTTTTACTTTCGCTGAAGTAAACAAAAAACCCATTTTTTTGCTACTTAATTCAGCCGCAAAGCTTTCCTCGTAATCGCCAACATTTGATAAAATCCGAACAAAGAAAAGTCGGATTGTGATCTTTCGGTATGATAGTCGCCTCCAGAATAAAATCATCATCTGATAATAATTTTTTATTAAATTCTAGTCTGAAAAAGCTGTGTAAGCTTTTAATTTCTCCAATTTCATTTATAGCTGAAGGATAGAATTTACTTTTTTTTCGTTTAAGTATTAATATCTTTTAATAAATTCATCTAACGTTCTCCCTTTTTCTAGATGTTTGTTTTTCGACGTCGTTCCGAGTGGAATAAGTCTCTTGAGCCATTTTCGCCAAAGGATTCAACGAATTACTCGCCAAAAATGATATATTGCATCTCGAATTTCATCTCGTTGGTTTGGCGTTGGATGGCGCTAGCTACTCTTTTTACCTTCTCTATCCCAAATTCGTTCGCTTCCAAGTTATTTTTATTGAAAGCAGATACACCTGCATATTTTCGTCTGTTGTCTCTGGCGAACAGCCCAAAAATTACACAATCGGTCCGTGACCAATTAAAAAGGAAAAACGACGATTTAATTAGATGATTATCTTCCCACGAACGAAAAAAAAACACCTTTTACTCAATTTAAGCGCTAGAGTATTATGCAGAAGATAAAATGCGGCTTCCAGTCACCAAGAAGATTATTCAAATTAACGTTCGGTCAATTATGAAACGTTCATTGGTTTTTACTGAAATTCTGCTGAAACTTCAAATAGTTTGAATTCGTTAACTTCATACAAATTAAGGTTTAAGCAAAAGCGCAGACTAATAATAAACTAGTTTTTGTACAAGAAACATTATTCAAGAGATCAGTAATTTTTTCGTATTTTATATTAATTACTTTTCCAGATGGTGTTTTCCCACAAAAGCTTTCGCTTCACTTGTCTGTCTTCTGTCTCATAGAAGAGCTGTTTCTTTTGTAATAAACGTCCCTACCTTTTTTTACGAATTCCCTAGCTAGTTACCCATTCCGCAGTTCATTCCTTCAGCACTTCCCGGTATACTCACAGTAATATTTCATTATTCTGACGCCGCTTCTCTTAAATGTCCCACAGCATCTTGAATTTTAGAAAATACCCTTATCGCTGTTGAGCAGTTACACAAAAAAAATCTTTAAATTGTTGTTTCGTGCTTTAAACTTTTGCATATTCAAACAATTTTTTAACTTTCCATCAAGTTTATGGATTTATTACGTGCAAACTTTACTTTTTTTAATTTTATTCGAGCTTTTGAAGAGTTTGCATTACGTTCAGATAAATGCCAATATTCATTGGTTGAACTTTTTCCAATATGATTTTTGAATAAATTCAACTTTTGTTGAGTAAATATTTAACTTTCTAGTACCTCATTATTTTTAAAAGTGCTGCGTCAACATCTAAAACAAATAGGTAATTCCAATGAAAGCTTCATTATGACGTGACTTTTTCACTTTTTCGTAGACGCTTCTTGAATTAATAAATAAGTTCGATTGTGTTTAGTTTTAAAAGCTTTAAAATAGCTACATATTCTTTATCGAGCTGTCGGGAGCTTTAAAAAGCATGTCGCTACTGTCGACGGAAATCTGGAAGCTCCGTTGCGGTAACGAGAAAAGACGTATGGAAAAAGCGGAAGCTTCAATAAATAAAAGCATACGCACCGCCCCCTATGACGGATATTGAGACGAAACTAGATGCCTGTATTGAAATTCGATAAAAGCCAGATTTACCTGATGCTTTCGTTAAAAATTTTCAAACACAAAAAAAAATGGACGACAATAATTTAATTAACTGGAAACTCGAGTGCAGAATTAGATTAATGAAATGAAAAACAGCCTGATCGTAAATTTTTTTATTACTTAATTGGCATTAATGACAAAAAAAGTTAATTAATGGATTCATACATGAAACTGGTGTCTTTCAACCTAATTTTAAATTTTGAAAAATTGTCGCCATATTTCAATTGCACCTCCTGCTAATGCAATAAGCTGTGAATAATAAATAAATTAATTTAGGCTGGTGCTTTCGCAGTTGACAGTGAGGTTATTAAAGACGAGAGTTATTGCGTGAATTAACTGTGCGTTCGTTAAAACGTCACGACATGTATAATTATTTCATTTTTTCCACCCTTACTAGGAAATTTTCCGGGATTATATACTGATGGAATATAAAAAGCGCTTTCTATCCATGTGCATGCACTAAGCAAAAGAACTAAAAGGAAAACTAGAGAAATGCTCATACTGAGAAACTCTTGAACATTCAACGAGAATTTCCAGTTTTCATCGTGAAAACTACTTAGGACAATGACGAATGAGCTTTTATTCTCATTTCATTCCAGAGCTAGTTTCAAGTTAAAACATAATGACGGAAAACATAAAATAGGAAAGAGAAAATCACAGTTTTTGAGAGAATTGACAATTGAGATTTTAGGGGCAAATGCAATGGGGTAATTTAGGAGATAAGTTTAGTTCTAGATTAAGCCAAGTGACTTACCGGAGGTAAGATGTTAATGTAATAAAGCTTATAACTCTCCCTGTTATTAATTATTAGATACTGTAAAATTTATAACTTAATCTCTTCGAGGCTCGCCTCATTCCAGATTGCAGTTTTGGAAGATTTTCTCTTCACTGTTAATATTGTCTCGTCCTGTATAAAATATATTCAAGTATGTGAAAGCTCGTTAAGTCAAAGCGCAAAACACAATGTCTCCCTGTTTCATCATTTACAAACTTGTAATGTATATTCAAGTGCCTCCAAAGACGTGGACGTGAAACTAACAATTTCCCTCAAGAGAGTCACCTTTATTATGTTAAATTCCCAAGTTTATCGCACAATATGTCAAGAAAAATTTGAAAATTCGTGTAAATTAAGTTATTGAAACTCAATCTGGCAACATTGGCGATGCCCGCCTCCGTGTGGGTCTCATCTCCAAATCGATACTTCCAAATTACATGTTAAATATTCCATTCGTTATTCCTCCAGACGTCAGACTTCGTTCTATCAATGCTAACCTTCCTTTAACAGTATTAAGTTCATACTTCGATAACTCAATACATATTCGATAACAACTTAAAACACTTCCATCCTTGTCTCTTTCCCTTATATCGATTCTGTATACAGAATCTGTATCAATTCGCCAACAGGCTTACACAGACAATGTCGTCAATTTGATGTATTCACAATGTGCACTTTAATGTGATTAATCATTATCATCAAAATCGAAATCACTGGCATGTACAGCAACATGTCGCTGATAATCAAAATCGCGTTTTGTGACTGGACAAAACTGTTTTATCCATAGGAAAAAGTCGATAGATAATTCTGACACCTGATGCATTGCTAGAATATTTGAAAGATCGCAAAAATTCCAACTTTTCAATCAAAGTTCACAACTCTCTGTGACAAGCTATATCACGTTCCATGACTTTTTTTCAACAAACTTCGCAACTTATTAGTTGAAAGAAAAGATGACATGAACACGCATTCGATAACAATAGTCCCGCACTAACCCACAAGGGACACACTATCCCTTCTCATTTCGTCTGACATAAATAGAAAATTAGTTTGGTTCAACTTTTGGTTTTAGAATTCAAGTTTTAAATTAGGGGATGATGAAAGATGGTTTAATTTACATTCCGGACACGACAATTAATAGCTTGTCACAAACCGCGATTGCATTTCTGTTCTTTAACAAGACTTTTCTCCACAAAAAAGAGAAACGCTTTTAATGTTTCCATGATAAAGTTTATGTTGAGGAATGGACAGTTTAAAAGTCTGCCATTGAACGACATTTTTCTTGCGATATTGACGTAGTTTCTAAATGACATCGACTGTATATCATTTTTATGGCTTTATTCGCACTGATATGGAAATTTGGGTTATTTCCGGGCGAAATTGACATGCTAGGTATATGGGATGAAAAGAGGATTTAGATGAAATAATTATGAACTTCAGATATTAAACGTAAACAGAAGTTATTAAAGAGCAAATTATTACCAAATATACAAACAAATCGATAATTTTGATAAACAAGGGGAGACCTAGATACAAAAATTTCATGTATACAGGCTGTCCCAACGATGTAGTACATTCTATTCAAAAAAGTTTAGACAAAAGTTGTTGATATCAGTCTTCTGCATCTAACATAAACTTATGTTTTTTTTTTTTAATGGAACACTCAATTTCTCATTCCATTTTTGGATGTGGCTTTAAATTCTAATACAGTTAAATTAAACTTTTATTCTTTTCAGTTTTTGAAATAATTGATTTTTTTGTAATATAGATTTAAAAATTGCCGAGAAGTCAAAATTATGAAGAGGTTTCTTAAAACTTGAACACCCTTTTATTATTTTAAACCTTAAACCATTTAAATATTGAACTACTGGCTTCGTATAGTAATTAATTATGGAAACAAATAATAGTATTAACAATAATTTTATTTTAATGAATTTTCTAATTTATATGTAACAGATTTTTGAATAAAACTGAAAATTTAAATTAACCAAAATTTAATCATTCAAACACGCAAAAAAATAAATACTTTGAGAGAACTATTATCTAAATATCTCGAACACAAAAGCATTTACAGAAGAGCGACTTCACACCTTTATTTTAGACATAACAGTCTATCTCTTAGATCTGATCATCTTATCAAATTTGAAAAACTCTTTTTTGATGGGAGCCTTAAACAATTCAAACCTAAATAACTCAATTTTTAATGGAACGCAACACTTTTTAATTTATTACCAACTAGAACTTAAAATTACCTTTCGACTGATATCAGGTTGTACCCACTTACTGCCAACAGTTAAAAAAAAAAAAAAACCTTTTGAGTTACACACAAAACTACATCATCATGTTAACATTGATTGTTATTATTGATATAAATAGTAAAAAAAAGTATTAGACTTCAGATAAAAAATAATTAGTAAATATGAATTTTTGAACACAATTTTCTTGTGAATTATGAATTTATGCGAAATTTTTCTAAAATGAAAAACTTCCATGAGAAATTTCTGTAAGAACAATATCATAATCAGCTATTCGCCATTTTTTAAATAAAGGATGAAATAGATTTGTGGTAATAGGAGAAAATACTGTTTTGAGTAGATCCAGTTTTAAAAAACACAAATCTTGACGTTCAAATATCAGCAAAACATTCAGTATCTCAAAATTAATAGAGACGGAAAAACTCGAATCTATAGGTTTTTTCATTTACTGCATAGTTTTGATTTGTTTTGATGTTATTTTATAAAAAATAGAATTTAAGCTTAAATTAGTGCATTCTTGATAAATAACAATAGTTAATGGTCATCAAGGCTAATATGTTGATGTAGTTCTTCACAAATTTCAAAAAACTTTTTTTTTTCAAAAACTGTTGTTAGTAAATGAATACATCCTTACATCAACCAAACCGTAATTTTGAGTTCTATGAGATGTTGCAACAAAAGTATAGCGTTCCATTAAAAAAAAAAATAAGTTATTTGGGTTGGAAGTTCTTCATGTTCAAGACTCCTATAAAAAGTGGTTTTTTCAAATTTCATAAGATGAGATAGATTGTTATGTCTGAAATAAAAGTGTAAAACCGCTCCTCTGTAAATTATTTTGTGTTCGAGATATTTAGAATAATGACGATCTCTGCACAAAAATATATTACATTTTGATTTTCTTGAAAATGGTTCACTCAAAGTGTCACATATGGTAAAGTGATGCTTAAATTAAACAAGGAATTAAAAAATGTGAAAATATATAGGTTGTTGCATTCAAATTGCAATGTCAATTTCCGGTATAATCGGAAGTGCGCATTCTTTGAAAATATTTTCAAAGAATACCCAAGAAAGATTTAAACATCTTTTGTTCAGAATTTTTCTTTATATTCCTAACAGTTATTATGCTATGAAAGAATTACGCAGTGGTGGAACACCTGTATAGTATCTTGTTACTGAACAACATTGTATATTTAAAAACAATTTTAGATAATACAGCAGATTGACAACAATAACTTATGTCCAAAAACTTATTAAAATTCATGAACTTTAAAATAAAAAATTCTGATGTAATTTTAGTTTTAATATTTAGTAAAAGGCATAGCAAAATTTGGTTTTTGTCTTGGAAGTTTTAAGTAGCTCTTTAGTTCTTCTCTTTAGAATTATGAAAATTCTTCAAAAAGAATTTTCGGATGAAATATCTCACCTCATTTTTTTTAATGCTCAGGATCGTAAAACCTCCTGTATAACAAATAAATACCTTTTTTAAAATCAAAAGAGCAACCAGTAATTCCTTTTTTGATTAAAACAAAATCCACTAAGATTCAATTTAATAAGAAATTTTGAAAAGAAAATTATTTCTAGTGACGACGCTTTTGATTGAAATTTTTGCTTTCGGCTCGTGGACTGTTTTGTGGATATTCTGTATAATTTTAATAAACGATGCAATGTTGTGATTATGATGTTACTGATTTGTGTCCGATCAATAGATGGTCATAAAATAGACGATAATGTGACCAAAATCAATATTGTTATATGTAAATTCCTATTATTTATGAAGGACAGAAAATACAAACTTAATTTATTTATAAATCTCTTTTAATAAGAACAAAGCAATTATAACAATTAGCATAAAATACTGCCGCTATTGTGATTTCTCCAGTTTATGTTTCAGACAGAAATAATTACTCAAATTCATAATACAAAAAAGTCAGAACGTAGCTGAAATCCTTGCTATTTCATGAATCCGCCCACACACAATTTATTCCTTCCAAAAGCAAAAACATTCAGATTATTTCAATAATAAATAGACTATTAAGATTTATCAAAAAAATAAATATCCTATTAGCTATTTTGTTGCGAAATATTATTATTTCCAAATGTTTTTTTCACACGAACACGAATTAATCGTGTCTTAATGTTTGTTTATTCAGTTTATGTCAAATACATTCGTTTTGATACAAAGTTGTTTTAGGTAAATTGAGTTTGCTAGAAGTATATAGAAGAAAATCCATTTAGGAAAAGTCTTAATCTGTAATTAATTAAATAACAAAAAAGGAAAAAATCGATAAAACGTGAGAACTAATCTTGTGAATATTCATTGCAAATTAAATAAAACTTTTACTATTCCCATTTTAAGCGTTATTTGCTTTGATAAATTGAAAAAAAAAACATCGACAGGTGTCTGGAAAATATTTTAACTGACGGAAATATAAATAAACTTCTAAATAAAAATCTATTAAAAAATAACACTTGTGTGCCGGATTTAGCTTTGTCAATTTATCGAAACACACATTCGAAATTCCTCTCTTAAATCCCCTGAAACCTCTCTTTTGAAAAAAGATACAATTACACCTTCTAAAGAAGCCATTGTAAGGTCACGTACGTTTTCACACGCGTTTATAGGAAAAAAAGTATGCATAAAGCTGCACATAGACGAACGGTGAAACCGAACTAGACCGATGTTGTCCCGGCGCATCCACCAATTTTCTCATCTATACACAAATCGGGTAGTGTGATGTCGCTTTTGTCCCACGTTGTTTCACAAGGGGTTCCGGTTCACTAACCGGAGAAGGAGAGCACGCAAGCGCCACCCAGTGGTCGATATTGTTAGACCCCACCAGTTCCAACACTTACGACTGATGATAAAACGGACTCTCGCTTAAATTGGGGAAATTGCAATCGTTGTAAACACCGTTGTTTAAAGTGCATTGGGAAAAGGGTGCGAAATTCTCTGGGTCACTATTACCCTTTGGAAAAGACAATAGATGAAACTGAAAGTTATTGGTTTTAAAACCTTTTACTAATCATTAACAAAGATCCTCGAAAAGTCATTAACTAAAGTTATTATTAGATAGCTGGCGCCAGAGGATAAAAGTACAGTTTTAGGGTCTATTGTCAAAATATTGTCAATAAGAAAATCAATAAAGCAGAAGAGGGTGTCTTGAATGCCAATCAAATAAAGATTCAACCCAGTCCAAAATCAGAGACTGGCCTGTTTCATAATAAGTCATATCAGAATAAACATATCATTACTTTCTAAAGTCATTTATTTTTCCAATTAAAAAGTATTTACGAATCGAAAATAATTTGTTTTAAAGCTTCCAAAAAATCTACACAAACACACAATATTTTCAATATTCCAATATTTCTTTTGCTTTCATAAAAATTTTCTACTGATCCATTCAATCTGACACATTTTATTCATCCTCCGTTCCGTCTATTACAGGCTCATTATTTTTCCTCCATTCTCTGTACTCTTCATCTCTCAACGTTCTTAATTTTATTAAATTTCTACTCAGTTCCAGTTAAGCTTAATGAAATGCTGCCACTCGTATTCATTACAAAGAAAGCCAAAAATAATATTAAAAGTCAAAGATGATACAAGTAGCACCTATGAACACTTTGATTTTACTTCATATAACATATTGCCTCTGTATTATCCATAATAAAAAAAAAATCACGTTTCTCTTGGAAACCAAAGTACGTGAAGGCGTTTGCTTAATGATACTCTCATCTTTTGAAGAGACGTACTTGAATTTTTTTGATGCCGCAATAACTCTTCTGGGAGTTGTATGGAAAACAAAGTGTCTGATTCTATCAGATGCCGACGGGAGTTATGCTCATTATTAAAAATGACACGACAGGCATGAGACCAAAAAAATCAAGAAAAAACATTAAAAAATCGCTGTTATTTTGTTGAAATTATAAGTATACCTCGCGTGACTGAAGAAAATTTGTGCAAATTGTTGTTTTTTTGCAAACATTAATCTTACAACCTACCATTTTTCTTCCTGAAAAATTCTCAATGTTGAGATTTGAGTTAACACAAACACGACTTAACTGTAAAATATAAAATATTTTATAGCAGTGTAAACACATATTTTTCTGTAATATTTACTTTTTGTAAATATAAAGTGTGGATTACACAAAATATCGTACAAATAATGATCTAAGTATACATTGGTTTCCAGACTCTTGCACGCGTAATTTGTCCCATGACAAGCGTATCATCCAGCTTGGCTTAGATGTAGACGTACAACACACATGTAGACCTAAAACCCCAAATTAATCTCCCTTTTAGTTGGCAAGCCTATTCAATGTCGCCCAGCAATCTAGCAATTTTAATGAGATTAGGTTCCGTCTGCACCAAACGTCATAAAGATGCGAATCATGTTTTAGCAGTGCTCTTTAACATGCAAATGTTTAAATTAAAATGATATGTGTCATGGGGTGTTATGAATTTCTTAAAACAAAGTATTAACAAGAAAGTAAAAAACTTCTTTATCCTCGGCAGGTACAAAGATGAAACACATTCAACTTAGTTAATGCACCATTCATTATAAAGGAGTTAATTGAACTTTTGTGTAATGAAAAATGGAAGGATTATTATTGGTTTTACATAATAAAACAACGGATTTGGCTGCAGCTTCTTCAATCTGTCTTAAATAAATTTGAAAAAATCGTAATATTCTTTTGGCTTCTGGAAGCATAATAAAAGTCGATCATAATATTAAAAAAAAAACTTTATTCAATAACTTGCTCCAGGATAGTTATTAATTTTCCAGCTATATCGAATCGACTATATTTTTCTGTCGAGTCAACGCATTCCTCAACTAAAGTCAAAATTCCTTTATCTTCTATATGAGATGGTGTTGAATGTAAAAGACCATTTGGCATCATTGGCCATGGAGCTGTTCGACTTAGCAACAACTAAAACAAAAGCTGTTAAAGCTAGCTTATATTTGCTTCTTGCAACTCACTCGACACACAGCATAAACATTGTGGTCGCTTATTGAGTTCCGACAAACTTCTTCTTCGCTATATACAAAAGCTTCATCAGCGAAATGTTCGCTATAATGCGTTTTGTTATCTAAAATTTCCAAAATTAAATCAAGTTTTCCGCTTCCTGTTTTATACCTTCTAGCTTCCGTTGCAAAATAACATTTTCTAAATCGATAAAATATACAGTTAGATTATCATTCACAACTATATTATCAGGTGATAGATCTGTCAAATACAGTCGGAATTTATCGTGTTTAAACGTAAAATCAACAGAAGCTTTGAGCAACTGTAAAGCAAGGAAAGCTCGAATATGCCATGGGGAGTTTTGGAAGTAATTCAACGATAAACCGCAATATTCTTCAATGATTAAAAAGCCACATGTTCCGTATATTTTCGGAACTGGGAAATTTTTAGCTTGGAAAAGTGACAAAATTAAAGGTTCTACATTCACTTGAAGAATAGTCCATAGTTGTTCCAAGCCAAAATTCAAACTCACTGAATTTAAAAAACTTTCAGAGACGTCTCTATTACAAGATTTAAAACGGCTACCACTATCAACACTGTCTATAAATCTTAAAAGAATCTCTCTCGTTACAGGAATGTTCCGGATGTTATCTAATTCCCTTCGCTGTCCCAACTTTTTTAAAACCACTCTTTCACCTTTGTAATCGGCAAAATATAAATTCTTCACACTGAACACATTATAAAAAAAGTCGCTGAAGCTTTTATATTCTAAAGTGATCTTGTTAGAATCGACATCCTTACATAAATCCATTCCGTAACAAAATGGACATTTAATAGAATCAGAAAAACTCGATATCGGTCTCAACATTAAAATTCCAAAATAAACTCCTGCGATTGCCCAAATCACAAAAACAACCAAACCACAATGAGACATCATTTATTATAAAACTAAAAGTGGATTGTTATATTTCAGTTTAACATTTAACATTAAATTCTTACAATCGATTTTCTTCATCCTCTCAAAGCTTTAAAAAACTTTGCAAACTTTTGATATAAAAATAGTTGGATAATCTTCAACCTGAGTTTCTAAATAAAGTCTATAAAACAATTCCAAAGAGATTACTGGAGGATTTAAAAGAAACAAAAGAACTGTTACTTTTATTACATTTTTTATGAACCAATCAATAAAAGTCATTGCTTATGCAAATCATCTGCTGCAATTAATCATTCCAACTGCAGTGTCATTTAAATTAATGACTCTGACAATACTTGATGGACATGTGGTTTATTAGATTTGTCGCTAACCGGCAATTAAAATCAATAAAATGTAAAACTCCAAGCTTTCAACTGTCAGGTAAAGTGATATAAAAAGACATAACAAAGTCTTTAGGAAACCAAACGAGATAAACATGGAAAAACATCAAACAAACCACAAATCTTACCTGAATAATCGTATTTCCTTCAGTGGTTTCAATAACGCTGTTTTTTCATCTGTAACAGAGAAAACAGCAAAGCTTAAGATAAAATTGAATCAACGACATTGGTGTAATACTGTGACATCTTAAAAGTTAGCAAATAAATCTTCTTTATCCTCGAACAAATTGCGACGCTAATACGGCAAGTAACGTTGCTTTATTGTAACAGTGACCGTTCTGATTGCTCAACATCAGTCCCCTCGAGATCGACGGGAAAGAAACATCATCGATTCCAATCACAATAATGGGAAAAGAGATTGATTTGGACGTAGAATGAAGAGTTCAGCAATGTTGGTATTTGCGAAAAAAAAAGATATTTCTCAGATGGATTTGATGTGTGTTCGCTTCAACCCCGACAGATTATTAATTGAAGTACGTGCTATGAGTGACGCCCCTACCTCCATCAACCCTTTCCTGACTATCAAAATGTCACTTTACCATCCCGCTTCTCAGTCGCGGTCCTAAGCAGAGATTATGACTTATTACTGTAATGGAAGGCGCATTTGAATAAAAATTTTCAGAGAGCCTCTCTCCGGTAAATCATTAATCGATGACCTCTTTACCGTCCAACGACATAAATAAAATTTTAGACAAAAAACCAAATTCTTCTCATACGCCGCCGAAAATTAATGACGTTAAGACAATCAATCACTTTATAGTTTCCTACCCTCATGTCATCAATTTCTAAACCTCAACAACTTTCAAATGAGTTGAAATATCGAGAGTAGACTTGGGAATTATTCAAACTGCGGATAATAAGTCGCTTATTTGGACTGCTATGCAAATGCAAAGTGATGCACGTGACTGGGATACGAATGCGTCACTGAACATCGCCTTTAAATCCATCTATTGTCGGTTCGAATTGACAAACAAAACGTCGAAATCGTGTATCGACGCCGCCCCATTACTCCAATTAAGCGTTGCCGCCTTCATCGTGTTAACATCATACTAATTTTACAACAACCTTGATGTTAGTGAAACGTTTGGCGCCCAACATAAGGAGGCCTCAGAATCCCAAATCGATTGTTAGCAAGTCTGCGGCTTTCGACTTTTTTCTTCAAATAACATTGGTGGCAGCTGCTTTAAACGTGATTGTACCCAAAAGTTAGCTGATCGATTCAACTAAACTTATTAGAAGTTGCTTAAATTAAATGTCGACCGTTTTAATTTATTAAGACTTTGTTGATTCTTTTATGGTAATTATAAGAGCTGCGTAGCGGTACGCATCCCTTTTAGAGCGTCTAATTTAATTGAAAATCATTACATAATTCCCAGCCAAAACTTTCTTGATTCATGAATGGAGCTTACTTCCTGCCAACAAATATTCTAAATCAGACAGACCATTTTTTATGAATGGAATCAAAAGCACTTGCCAAAAATGCTAAACTATCAAAAAATAAACGCTGGAAATTATTTCATTGAGAACCTAATTTTAACAAAATTTAACCTTCTGGAAAGTCTTTAATTATCTCAGTTTTTATATTCCCATTAACTCAATCCTTTTTCTTTTCCCATGCGAATGTGGAATCCACCAATTCGACAAGTTTCTTATGACAAAAACCTCCGGGACTTGGCGTTTTGTTTTATAGCCCACAAAGCTTACACCTGAACAATTTCCGCAGGACTTAAACCACGTGCAATCAAAATTGAAGTTTCTTTTAAAGTTATGTCAGTGAAAGTTCATTAAGTTGGAATGTTAATACAGACAATGGATATCTCCCTGCATTATAAAACTATGGGATAGTGGGCGGGCGTGGTTTATTTATCGATCTCTTAGCGTCCCTCATTGAGAATACGGCCCTGCCGCGTGCCTCAGGCTAACACACCCCCGAAAAGAAAGCAAAGAGGGTAACTCTACAACAAATTCTGCATGTCCACCTGCAAAAACCCACTGCAGGTGATTTGCATTTGAAAAAAATCAATATATTTTTTAAACACAATTATGCTTCAACTAATTATAATTTAATTTTTAATAGTCTGATCTTGGATATTTTTGAACAATTTGATAACAGTCAAGTATTGCAATAGTAGAATATGATTCATCTATGATTCACTCACTTTCAGACATTATCATCTAAGTAAATGTTTGACGAGGCGTTAGAAATTTAACCAACTTAACCTTAACCCTTTCTTGGATGGAATTCTCGAGCTGTTGCTTGAATCTAAGGGTGCGCCAGGGCGACTCTAATGGCCAGCGTCTATAAACATTGGGGGAGACTTACAACAAACTGACAAATGTGTGTCTTATCTTTAAATTCGATGTTTTTGTAGTCTTAATTCCAACAAAAAGGTACTTATTGATTGAACACAAAATTTCGTGCTACGAGTTTTTGGAACTTGGCCAGAAACCACCATTCAATTGAATTTTGCGCAGTTTTGGAATAATGACACGAGAAGCTGCCACCGCCGCAGTCACTTAACACAGTCACATTTAAAATTACATCAATTCGACGAAAAAATAAATAATTGGATAAAACAAATAACAAAGATTATTAGATTAATTCATTCTAACCTCTAAATGTTTGGAAGCGGATAAGTCAACGCTAACTTATTCAAACAGACACGATTGTCGTTTGTTTCTAACCTAAATAAAACAATAGATTTTTAATTACGTTTTTTGATAAATTTAAAAAAAACTGTTGAAAATTCGGCAAGAATGTCAGTAGAGGTTCAAACAACACAATCGATTTCGGAGGAACACGGCCGGGAATTGTTTGCTTTGAGCGGTTTTTCTGTAATTGCAAAAGATACTTACATCTTGAATGGCGACTATGATGGTGCTTGATTCACTCCAGTCTTGTAAGAAACACCCAACTAAAGTTAATTGAAACACAAAACATGAAGCAAACTACTAAATTTACAATACACACCACACACCATAGGGAAAGTCAAGAGACGACTTCAATGGATTCGTGAAATTTGCTGAAAAAGCGCACGCGTTGGATAGTTGCAATGCGCGACACTAGCAGCGCCACCAGCAATGCACCCAAGCCGCAAACCATTTCGAAAAAGGAACCAAAACTCAAGTAATTTTGGGAATATATAGAATTAAGCTTGAGTTTAGGTCGTACACAGAAAATTTTATTAAAAATGTGAATTTTTCAACAGATCTCAATAAGAAAATAAATTAGAATAATTGTTTAGATTTATTATTTAATGAGAATCGAATAAATTCAATCGCAGTTATCTCTGAATTAAAGTCAAAATTTAAATCATTTGTGTGCGTGTTAATTGGTTGCCTAACGCTGATTTTATTATTTTGAAATCCGCAAGAAATCTGCGTAAATCGCGCAAATTTCGCAGAATCATCGTTCCCGTTCATTGGGTTTTCTAATTTCTGTGAAAGGTAGAATTTGGCGGTAAAATTCAAAAATTGACGTGCGTAGTGTGTTTATGCGCATCCGCGCAGTCGAACAATGTTGGGACCGGTATCCCATCGTAGTGTTTGTGCCCACCATCATTTCTCTTTCTCGTCTTAAAAATGCGTCCATTTTGTTTATTTTGTTTAAAATAAGGTAAATAATAATCGAAACAGTAAAATCCAGTGAGTGTCAGACGCCATAAAAATCCGTCACGTGTCATAAAATCGTACTCGTTATATATGTGTCTAGTGTGCAGCCCTCTCTCAGAGGGTATAAAAACCAGCAAGAATTGGTCGCGTCACGAGTAAGCACTTCGTCAAATTGACTACTGTCTCCGGCACTAAACCAAATCCTCATAATAATTGCTGCGTGACCGCGGACAAAGACCTTTTGGTGAATACTCGCAAGAACAAAGGTGTGTTCGGGTTCGCAAAAGATAGAACGGGGGCTGCGAAGACGCCATCCCTCAATATGAACCACGTCACGGGCCAGTATCGGCGCAACGACGACAACCCCCAGAACCAGGTCAACGAGGTGGAAGAGATGGAGACCCAAGAAGGTGAGTTTTAATACCAACTTTACGGCTCGTAAATCACCACGTCACAGTCACTACCACCGAGTCTATCACTGATACTGGAGGCGGCGAGATGGACCAGCAAAACGGGGAAGTCATCATTGGGCCGCAGCCGGATCCCGGTATGGCTGTGCAAGACGCTGACATGGAAGAAGATGAAGCACGATCAGAAGCTACTTTCAGATATACAGTGCAGAATTTCAGCAAATTAAAGGTACACAAAAATTTATAATTATGCATCTAACAGCATTTCCATAGGATTCTGCTTTATCCCCTGCTTGTTATGTCAGAAATCTACCATGGAAAATCATGGTTATGCCTAGAAATAGCCATGGACAAGATAGAACTGCTCAACGTTCTTTAGGTTTCTTTTTGCAATGTAACGGCGAAAGTGAATCTTCTTCATGGTCTTGTTATGCTGTCGCCGAATTAAGATTATTATCAGTTCGACCAGACGTCGAACCCTTTTCTAGAAAAATTCAACATTTATTTTACTCCAAGGTATAAATAACTATAACCTAACCAAAGAACAAAACTAATTAATCTATTTAGGAAAATGATTGGGGCTTCTCGCATTTTATGGCTTGGAATGATGTTCTTGATCCGGAAAAAGGTTATATTAAAGATGACGCCATCACATTAGAAGTACATGTGGTAGCTGATGCCCCACATGGGGTTTCATGGGACAGCAAAAAACACACAGGTAAGATTATAAATATTTTATGTTAGGTTAACCGATTGTTCTAAATTAAAAACACATGACCTTGACTTAATGCGACTTACAACTATGGATAGAATTATTTTAACTCTGATAAACTTTTAATTAAATTTCTGTTTTGTCATACAACAAGTGTTACTTAATTTTGTGTTTTGTAAGAATTGGAATATTACATAAATAGAACATATTTTTTTATTCGGTTCTATGTAAAAGTAATTTATCATAACCAGTTAAATTTTTGAATATGACATTTACATCAATGGAATTTTGAGTAAACAATGCTACTTTTATAATTTATGATAATGATTTTATTTTGGTAATAGGTTATGTGGGTTTAAAGAACCAAGGAGCAACCTGCTACATGAACTCTTTACTTCAAACATTATATTTCACAAATCAGTTGCGAAAAGCTGTTTATAAAATGCCAACTGAATCGGATGATTCAACAAAATCTGTAGCTTTGGCATTACAGCGAGTTTTTCATGAATTACAATTTTGTGATAAACCAGTTGGTACGAAAAAATTAACTAAAAGTTTTGGATGGGAAACTTTAGATTCGTTCATGCAACACGATGTACAGGAGTTTCTTAGGGTAATTAATATAATTGATTTTTTCTATTAGATTAATTATTTATGGATTAGGTGCTTTTGGATAAGCTGGAAAGTAAGATGAAAGGAACTTGTGTTGAAGGAACAGTTCCTAAACTTTTTGAAGGAAAAATGATATCATATATTCGATGTAAAAATGTTGATTATTCAAGTACTCGGTCAGAGACTTTTTACGATATTCAACTGAATATTAAAGGAAAGAAAAACAGTAAGTTATAAAAGTTAAACAACTTTTTTATTTTATCTTTTTTTTTGTAGTTGATGAGTCGTTTAAAGATTACATCGCCAAAGAAACTTTAGATGGTGATAATAAATACGATGCTGGAGAACATGGTTTACAGGATGCTGAAAAAGGAGTAATTTTTTCAGCATTTCCTCCTGTTTTACATCTACATTTAATGCGTTTCCAATATGATCCTATAACTGATTGTTCAGTTAAATTTAATGATAGATTTGAATTTTATGAGAAAATTTCTTTAGATGCTTATTTACAAGAACCTGATCCTAGTAATCCAGCTAATTATACACTACATGCTGTTTTGGTACATTCTGGAGACAATCATGGTGGTCATTATGTTGTTTTTATTAATCCAAGAGGTGATGGAAAATGGTGTAAGTTTGATGATGATGTTGTATCAAGGTGTACGAAACAAGAAGCCATTGAACATAATTACGGCGGACATGATGAAGATATGAATATGACTGTTAAACATTGCACTAATGCTTACATGTTAGTTTACATTAGGGATTCGGAGCTGCATAATGTTCTACAAGAAGTAAGTAAATAATATTTTCATATTTTAGTGTAATAGAGTTTAATTCACTCTGATTGAAACTGATTCGTTAGTTACGATAATTACTATGGATTTTATTTTCTTAGGTTACCGACGCGGACATCCCCAGCGAGCTAGCCGATCGCTTGGCCGAAGAAAAACGAATGGAACAAGTCCGACGTAAAGAACGCAATGAAGCTCATCTTTATATGACTATAAATGTACTTCTTGAAGACAGTTTTGATGGTCATCAAGGCAATGATTTATATGATCCAGATCGTCCTCTATTCCGTGTATTTCGTATCAAAAAGACAGCTTCAGTAAGTGAAATGATGGATATGTTAGCTGATGCTTTCAAATATCCAACTGAACAAATAAGACCTTGGCCATTTAGTCAACGATCAAATCAAACAATGAGACCATCAATGCTTGATTTAGAAGCTGAATCACATAAGGGTGTAATGGAAGCAGCAGAAAATCAAAATCCTTGGACTATATTTTTGGAGTTATTACCACCTGATTCTGGTTTGACGGCATTACCAAGTTTTGATAAAGAAACCGATGTTTTATTATTCTTTAAAATGTACGATCCAAAACAGAAAAAGATTCATTATTGTGGACATAGTTATTTGCCAGTTACAAGTAAATTGAGTGATTTGATACCGTTATTGAATGAAAGGGCTGGATTTCCGCCGGATACTGAATTGGTGTTGTATGAGGAAATTAGGCCTAATATGATTGAGAAAATTACCAACTTCAATGAACCATTGGAGAAGGTAATTTTTCTTTTCTCTTTTCCAAAGAGGTTATTATAGTAAACAATTTTCTTGTCAGGTGTTAGATGAGTTAATGGACGGCGACATAATCTTGTTTGAAAAAGAAGAACGAGAGGAATACTCTGATTTACCTACATGTATCGATTATTTCAAGGATTTATACTACCGAGTCGAAGTAACGTTTGTAGATAAATGTACACCGAATGATCCTGGTTTTACAATGGAATTATCTCAAAGAATGACTTATGATCAATTAGCTCGAGCAGTTGCTCAAAGAGTTGGAACCGATCCTTATTTATTACAATTTTTCAAATGTCAAAAGTACGTAATTATAATAGCATTATCAAAACTAATCGAATTAATTAAAGTTCCGTATCTTCCAGTTACAAAGATAGTCCTGGACATCCTTTGAGGTGTACTTTTGAAGGCACCTTGAAAGATCTATTAGTCATTTCAAAACCTAAGGCGCCTAAAAAAATATTCTATCAACAGCTTAGCATTCGTGTTAATGAATTAGAAAATAAGAAACAGTTTAAATGTATTTATGTTGGTCCGAATGTTTTAGAAGAAAAAGAAATTATTTTGTATCCAAATAAAAGAGGTACAGTTAGTGATTTGTTAGAAGAAGCGAAAAAACAAATTGAATTCAGCGAAGGAAGTACTAGGAAATTGAGGTATGTTGAGATACTATTTATTGTATGCAGGTGTTTTTTATAATTTAACCTATTGTTTTAGATTTACCGAGGTTAGTTGCAATAAAGTGGCTCTGGGACCTAAAGAAGACACTCCTTTAGATCATTTGGTAATCAATGCAGCTAAAATTTATAGAATTGAAGAAGTGCCAAGAGATGAATTACATATAGGAGAAGATGAAATGTTAATATCGTGTGCGCATTTCCAAAAGGAGGTTTTTTCAACTTTTGGTGTGCCTTTCTTGCTTAAGATCAAGCAAGGAGAGCCATTTATTAAAGTTAAAGAACGTATCCAAAAGAGACTAGGCGTTCCTGATAAAGAGTTTGAAAAGTACAAGTTTTCAATTGTCGCAATGGGTAGACAGCAGGTGTTGCAAGACGATGAATATGTAGTCAATTTAGCCGATTTTAAGCCACTTCCTAATCAAGGTATTTTTAATTTGGTTTTATTTGATGATTTTTATTGATGAAATTTTAGCCGGTAGTCCGAAGCCATGGTTAGGATTGGATCACGTGAACAAAGCTCCTAAACGATCCCGATTTAATTATTTGGAGAAAGCTATCAAAATTTACAATTAAGAGACTGAGGAAGCTTATTCACAACCTTGCACTTTTCGGCTCTGCAGTATTGCCAATTACTAATGATCATGGGATTCCTATACAATAGTGGAATCGATAAATGTAAGGTGCGGCTGCTTTGTCATTCGGTGCTTTGTGTAAGCACAAGTCTTCTGCTGTGTGACACCATTTTGTATATAAAATATATATTTGTTCATGTCTGTCTATTTAGAATATATTCGCGCTAAAGCTGTTTGCTAGTTGTTTTTTTTTTCTTTTCTAATTATTAATTTAAATATTTCTTTTGATAATGGACACGTACTTGAGTTTATTCTTAATGCATTAATTTTTTTAGAATTATCTGCAAACAAATAAATTGAACATTAACAACATAATTTGATATTAATTTGTGGAAGGAAGCGACGATTTTGTAAACATTTGTGATTTTATTTCTAAAATCTATGACTTTAAACTACTGATATTTTTTTCAGAAGGTTTTAATATTGTTTTCTCAATTGTAATATATTCTTTATTGTTTATGTAAACACATTTTATAATAGAATAAATATTAAAGTATTACAGAGTTTGCTCATGAACAGATTTTTTTTCTTTTCAATCAGTGGCCTTTGCAAATTTTGATGAAAGTGACAGAATGGTCAAAATCGCTATTAATGGTTTTGGTAGAATTGGCCGCTTGGTAGTAAGACGATGTTTCCAAAAACAAAAAGAGGTAAGCTTCGATTTTATTTTCTGTGGTTTAACACTTAATTTAGGCAAAATGTACCCCAAGTGGCGACTGGCCCCAAGTTGTAGCCATCAACGACCCTTACCTCACTGCAGAACATATGGCAAATCTTTTCAAATATGATTCTACTCATGGCATCTATAGAGGCGAAATCAATGTAATTGGAAAATGTCTAAAAGTCGACGATCAGATTATTGAAATTACCAACGAAAAAAGTCCGGATAAAATTCCTTGGGGAAAAGGATGTCCTAGATACATTGTCGATGCAACTGGTCTTTACAAATCCTACGATAAAGCTTCGGTATTATAAACTTTTAATTAAACATCATTATTTCAAGATTTTAGGCGCTTTTGCACGAATCCGCAGACCATGTAGTTCTAACCTACCCATCTAAAGAAGATGTCCCAATGTTTGTCATGGGCGTAAACCACGAAGACTACTGTCCTGAAATGAAAGTCGTTTCGAACGCTTCGTGTACTACTAATTGTCTTGCGCCTTTAGTAAAAGTGATCCACGAAAATTTCAAAATTGAATGCGGTTTAATGACAACAATCCATGCTATTACTCCTTCGCAAAATACTCTAGATGGTCCTGCAAAAAAGAACTACAGAATCGGTAGAGGAGCGTTGCAGAATATTATTCCATCAAGCACAGGCGCTGCTAAAGCAATCAGTAAAATAATTCCAGAACTTGAAGGGAAACTTACAGGAATAGCTGCAAGAGTCCCCGTGGCAGACGCGTCCATGGTGGATCTTACTGTCGTGTGAGTATTTAAAAAGTTGACTGTACGAATTTCTGTAGTATTGAAACACCTGCTGATTATGAGGTGATCAAGTGCAAAGTGAAAGAAGCAGCGGATGGACCTTTGCATGGGATTTTAGCGTATACTGATGATCAAATCGTTTCTTCGGATATTATTGGAGACTCAAGATCATCGATTTTTGATGCTTCAGCTGGAATTGCTTTAACCAGGAATTTTGTTAAGTTGATTGCGTGGTATGATAATGAGTGGGGATATGCGTCTAGAGTTGTGGATTTAATGAAGTACATGGCTTCAAGAGAGTGTAATGAGTAAAAAATAAATTATATAAACGCAATGAGCTTACCTTGTTTGTGAACATTGAATTGCGATTAGATATTGAACTTTAATGGGTTCTTTTTCTTATATTTTGCATTTTTTGCATTGACTTGCGCAAATATTTTTGAGTTTGACTCATCGTCAGTTTTTTTTCTTTAGAATCGACAATTATTAAGAATGAAAGGTTTGTTTTTATGACGTTTTTTCTTTGATTCTTTTGAAATATTTTTTTCTAACAATAATTAGTTCAAGAACTTATCAGATTCTAATCGATTTCCGTATTTGTTGCTTTGAACTTTGCTGAGATAAAATACCTTTATTTACAGCGATTACGTCCTTGACCATTTTAATGAGAGTAAACACCTTATCGCATTAAAATTGAAACGACTTTTAATATATTTTTTTTATTAAGAACTTATAAAATATAATACAAAAAAAAAAATCATAACAAGCTTTCGTTGTAGTCAAAACAGCGCAACAAGTTTTGATTGGTCTCTTATCATTATGTTATCAGTACCTACGTCTTAAAATGTTGCAACAAATGAGAACATTTTTAACAACTTGATAATAAAAATATCATAATAATGGTTCAAGTCCTGTGGTACACACTTCACAAGAATGATTAAATATCCATTTGAAATTGATGTTCTTCATCTTCAATTTTCTTCGAGATGTTATTATAATTGTTGAATTTTTTGTTAACGTTGTTGTAATGATTTGCTTTTCCTTTCATCAAAGCTTCAGGAATTCCGTAACTTGGAGGTGTTTTAGAAATGGGAGAATTGCGTAAATTCATCAAGAAAGCTTTTTCGTATACTATTTTAGTGCCTGGAATATACATCAAATGTATAAATAAAAATCTCCCGCAATGGAGAATGAATGAGATGAGAATAAAAAGCCGGTTTTTGAATCGATGTCAATATGCTAAAATGAGGACTTTATTATCATGTTTTGTTTTGCATTAATTACGAATTTCGTGAGTTGACATGTACTGGGTGTCTATTTTGATGAAGTATTATTGAATACAAACAAAGCTCATTACTACCGAAACAGAAAAAAAAAATGATGGAGTTGAATGGTATCTAATTACACGCAGCTGCTTCTAGATGATACTTCAAAATAAATAAAGTGGATTTCATTACAAACAAAAGTATGGTAATTTTACGATTTATAAAATTATCAAACCTTGACACTAATCGACCAGACAGAAATCCAGAGACTACCTGCGTATGGACAAGTTCTTAGATATTTTAAGATTGATTTCAACGAATGAATTTCCGCAAACTGCGTGTTTATGCGAATCGCCAAAATAACTTGCCAATGTTTACTATTATCACACGATTTTACTCAAGGTCGTATTATAAATTTGCCACGTGTATTGTCTATCGCTTTTTCTCCGATGTTACATAAGAAAACAGGAAGACTTTGATAAGAAAAATAAATATAAATAGAGATGTGTTATTGAATAACAAACCTCCTGGAGTGGTAGAATAAAGAGTTCCTCCCGGAGTCGACGAATAACTGGACGGCAATTCAGATGGATCATTTATATAAACTTTTTTCGTCGGAATTGCTTTACTTTCAGTGACTTGTCTAGCCATTGGTGAAGCAGACATTCTTAACACTTGAGAATTTATTCACTTCTACGATAAAAAACAAACGTAAGTTTACACTGTCTCGAGTACGGGTTATATAAGCAGGAATGGAACCCCCTCTTTGACTCCCACTTCCTTGCTGAAATGTAAACAGAAGTAGCTTTCGATATAGGAGGGGGATTGTTTTTTTGAGAGCTTTTATACTTAATTTAGTGGTGTGAGCGGTGTTTCATCATCTTTTTAGACGTTGATGCGTATAAAAAGTTGACTTTTTCGAGCTTGTTTCAGATTTCAATTTTACTGCGCAGTTTGTCCATGGAGCACTAAAGACATGAATAATATTCATGACGGTTTAATAATAATATTATTTATTACTGTTTAGTTTTTAAATAACTAATTGAAATAACGAATTTTTTAATAAACGCCGCTGACAGTTCTTTCCTTGAAAGACTTGGAAAAAAATCATTTTACTCTAAATCTTCTATTTTCAAGACACTGCTGTTGCTAAGTAAAAAGTGTTCACGGCTCTTGATGGTGTAATAAGCTTTTGCACTCAAAGCTGGGACTTATTTCTTCACAATTCATCTTTCTTATAACCTTCTCTAGATTTCTAGACGGTAAAGTCAACAACTCATCAAAATGACTGAGAGTTCGATAGTCAGAGTGATCAATTTGCTCCTACTGACTATACTTCAAAAATTTTATTTTTTCCGTTGCGCATTCAAAACAATATTCCATTAATATCTTTTTACGTTGCATTGTGAGAACAATTTGCTCTAGGAAATAACAAAATAAATTCAGTCGTAAATAACGGTTTTTTATTAGCATTTAACAACATCCTTAAGGCATTTTTTACTATTTTTATTGTGAAATAAACTGTCTAGAATGGACTTTTTCTAGGAAACATGATTTTCTATTAAATCAATAGTAAATATAAACACGCATAAATAAAAGTTTAATGACATACGTTTCATTAATCTATTTACATAAATTTACATAATAAAATATTGTTAGAAATTCAAATTTTAGCGCGTTTATTAAATATAACCCATCTGTCAAATGTCAAATTGTTGTCAAAACAGCATGAAAAAATTATTTTGGTTATATGTGTAATATGTGATTTTCCATAAAATTGTGTATTTTTCTATAAGTTTTAGATAAATCGTTGTAAATTATCTAATTAATGTAATTTACAGGTTATTTAGTTTAAAATAAAAAATTCAAAAATGTGGCGTAGCGCTTTTAGGTTTTTTCCAAAAATACCGCAAAAATCTTCTTTAATACCCCAAAAGTACATATAATTGATCATTTTGAATATATGATAACATTTTTTTATAGTTATATCAGCACCACGTCAAAATTGTTAATGTTTATCCAAACTCAAGAAACTCCAAACCCCAATAGTTTAAAATTTTTGCCAGGAGTGAAGGTTTTAGAACAGGGTCAAACTATAGATTTTCCAAATGGTCAAGCAGCTTATTGCTCGCCTCTAGGAAAACTACTTTTTCGGATTGAAGGTGTTAAAAGTGTTTTTTTGGGACCGGATTTTATCACTGTAACAAAAACTGACGATGATGTTGAATGGAAAATAATTAAACCGGAGATTTTTGCGACTATAATGGATTTTTTTGCTAGTGGATTGCCGATTTTGAATGAGGCTACACCAAACTCAGACACACGTAAGTTTTGCAAAACTTAATTATGTTCTCGTTTATATTTCTAATTATTGTAGAAATTAATGACGATGATAGTGAGATTGTACAAATGATTAAAGAATTGTTGGATACGAGGATTAGACCAACGGTTCAAGAAGATGGAGGTATGTGGCTATTTAAGTTATTGACAATGAGAAATGTGTTTGTTTCTTTGTTCTTGATTTTTGGGTTTCAGGTGATATAATCTATATGGGATACGACGATGGTATCGTTAAATTGAAACTGCAAGGTGCTTGTACAAGTTGCCCTAGTTCGATAGTAACATTAAAAAATGGTGTGCAAAATATGCTCCAATTTTACATCCCTGAAGTACTCGGAGTTGAGCAAGTCCAAGATGAAGTAGATTTAATCAATGAGCAACATTTACGTAAAGTTGAGAAAAAGCTACAAACTGAAAGTAAAGAATAGTAATAAGTAAGAAAAGTAATAAGTAAACTTTCAAATAAAAAGTTTTAAGTAGGCTTGATTAATTTTTGACAGTTTAAATCCTTTTGAAAATGACAAAGTTTCGTATTTCTCAAGATTATACCCCAAATTTGCAAAAATACAAGTTGGTATTTTTAGGTGAACAAAGTGTGGGTAAAACTTCGATTATTACAAAGTTTATGTATGATAGTTTTGACACTTCTTATCAAGCAACTGTCGGTATTGACTTTTTGTCAAAAACAATGTATTTAACTGACAGGACTGTGCGTTTACAACTTTGGGATACAGCAGGACAAGAGCGGTTTCGATCTTTGATTCCTGCATATATTAGAGATTCTTCAGTAGCGGTTATAGTGTACGATGTTACAAATGAAGAATCATTCCAACAAACAAACAAATGGATAAATGATGTTCGAATTGAACGAGGCGACAATGTTATTGTGTTTCTGGTAGGAAATAAAGTTGATTTGACAGATTTAAGACAAGTTAGCCATCAACAAGGAGAAGAAAAAGCAAAAGAATTGAATGTTTATTTTATAGAAACTAGCGCTAAAGTAGGGTTAAATATTAAGTTGTTGTTTAAACAAATCACAGAAACGTTAGTTGTTGATGATGAACCAAAAAATGATCTAATTGAAATGCAAGAAGTTAATTTGCAGAAAAACAACACAATGCCAATTGAGAAAACTTGCGCTTGTTAATAATAAAACAAGTTTAAGAAAACATTTGTATTTACAATAAGTGAATTACATAATCTAAATTAAATTTAAACATTCCAATTATATTAAAATTAAACTCCTTTTTTCCATTTTTCAGCAGTAGCAAATTCCGTCATAGGTTTGCCGCTTATCCCACAAGTGCCAATTCCCACTCGGCCGTTTACTGAATCAGGTGACGCAAAGATGCTTTTGTTTGTAAGGCCGCTTTTTTTTGTTTTCGCTGCTTTACTAGTGAAAGCAAGCCATTTATTCTTTTCAGTCTCTCTTTCTTCCTCCAACTCTTTAAATCTTTGTTGTTTCTTCAGTTTTTTCTTTTTAAGATATTCCCGATTATTCATCATTTTAATACGTTTTAATCTTTCAGCTTCAGTTAATACACGTTTCGCCCCTGTGAATTCTTTAAGTTCTGCTAAGGTGGTAACGCCGCGATTTTTATATGCTTCAAATGTGACATTTACCTGACCATCCGGAAGGATAGCGTCGATTCTAGCTTCATAATATTGACCATTATCACTCCATTTCGCTAGGCAAATATCGCCTATTCGCCATAATTTTTTCGACTTGTTTCTAGAGACAAATTCTTCAACTGCTAGGAGTGATTTTGTTATTTCATCTTCTTCAGCGACGCCAACTGGGGCTGTGTATTCTGGCTGATTAGCCGCTTCTTCAGCTTTGTTTTTTAAATCTAATGATAATTCGATTACTTCTTCCAAGTCGACTTTCAGTTTTTGCAGTTCTTTATTGTCAGGGTCACTCAATAAGGCTGCTTCAACTTGTTGCAGCTGCAGACGATAATTTTGGAGCTCATCCATTATAAGGGTTTAAACAAACGGACAAAATAAACTAATCAGCCCCTGTACTGCAAACTTACCACAAGTTCGACTTTTTATCGTCTAAAAAGCTTATGGATTCTGAATTCTGACTTATACGTCAATAACTCCAATACAAACAGCCATTTGTAAATATCTAGTAACTTTTAGGGACTTTAACATTACCAATATTATACCCATTTTTTTTCCCTAATCTGATTATTAACTTTTATAAATTATTTTTCTTTATTCTGAACAATTGATAATCATTCTAGTACATAATAATTTTTATTTTCATTTTTGAACAAATAAATTGTTTAAAATTTGCAGATGGCGCCACAGTCAGTTTAGAAGAAAAAATACCAAGCGTCAACAAGCCCCTTCAGAGCGTTTTAATAATTTTCAGCTATTTTAGGGGCCCTTTTAATCGACTGCAGTTGATAGAATTTGAAAAAATGTGATTATGCAAATGTGTGATGTGTTGTGGTACCGATAAACTTTGTAATGGAGCATGCAACAGTAATATCTTTATCAAGCACATCTTCAGGGGGTTCGCGCCGAAAAGATTACAACAGGATTGATAAAACTATTCCAAAAGCTGACTTTATTGTTGTAAATCATGAAAATGATAAGTTGAAGAATAACAATGGTAAACTTTTGGATCTTGAAAGGACGCCAGACCATTGCGAAAAAGTTACATGTTGGATGAATGCATGTGAAAACGAAATAAAAAAACTCCAAAAAATTGATTGTTTAAATGAAGTTAAAAGTACTTGCATTCGGTATGATTTTGATAAAGCTCCACGTTCGTCTACGACAACTCAAGTGCAATCAAACTTTACCAGAACTACTCCTTTGTTCTCTTATATGGAACAGGCGAAAAAAAGTACAAATTTGAAAAGTCCCAAATTGGAATCGTGTAGACTTAATGGAAGTAATACTCATAAAAATCCCTCTCCTAGTCCCGAGAGTAAGAAGAAAGAACTTTGTAACTATTTGCAATTAATGAAACCTGGCGAAAAGAAGCACAATTTTCATAAGCAACATCGAAGATCAACAAGAGTGAAAAAATTAGATAATGCAAAGAAAAATGATATAAAAAGTTATGATGAAAAGAATGATCATGTAAAATACCCAACGTTAAAGTCGTTCAAAGATCTTAATATGAAAATTAACAAATTAACTAATATCAGTTTTAATAAAAGAAAATCGCCTGAAACTAATAAGTATCTACCTTTACCACCTAAAAATGTTTATCTAGAAGTTGTAGATTTCGAAGATAGTGTCCAAGATTTTGTAAAAAATGTGAAAAAATCCAACGGTTGTTTGAAAAACGTTGAAAACCGTCGCAAATTTAATTTTGGTATGAAACTTCATCAGAAGTTTAAAAAAGTCCATTTCAGTTATAAACGCATCAATTCATTACGAAGTAGAGGTCGAATCCGAAACATTTCCTTAGATAAATTATTATTAAGAAAAAGTCAATTACGACGCAAAGCTCGAAGAAAAATGATAAAACAAATCCAAGAACAAAAAGCTGTTAAAAATACGCCAAAGATTGAAAAAATTTTAAGTCCAAGATGTGAAATAATTTCAGTTCATGCAAATTCAGATGATGAAAATATAGATTTAAAAAATTTCGTTGATGATATGTTAGAATTAGATAAATTGAGTGAAGAACATAGAAAAAGTGTTATAGAAAGTAGAATACTAGCATCAAGTTCGATAACTAATTTAATAAATAAAAGGGCGAAACAAGAGGAAGATGTACAAAGAGCTCTAAAAATATTTTCCGATCTTTCAAACGAAAGAAGAAGTTGTGAGGAAAAAGAGAATAATCAAGAAAATATGGAAGTCAGTCAAGAAGACACTCAAAATTCGAACAGTGTTGATGAAAATGAAAATATGAAGAATCTAGTCACGCATTGGATTATTTCTGAACACGATTATGCCGCTAAGAGGCCGGAACCCAATGTAGAAGACAAACAAACCGAAGAAATAGAACAAACTGGAAAAATCGAAGAAGTTGAAAACCAGCAATCTGAAAACGAAGAAAGTGAAGGACAACCTGAAAACGAAGAAGGTGAAGAACAACCTGAAAACGAAAAAGTTGAACAGCAAATCAAAAAAATCGAAGAACCATCCGAAAGTGAAAGCATTGAAAAATCCGATTGTAGTATAAGTCCAGTCCCAATTCCCCGCCTTGAAATACTTCCAGTGAGTAAAAGCATCGAAGTAAAATCGTTACAACGTAGTTTGACTTCAACAAATAAAAAAACTTATTATGGATTGCAAAATTGGAATTCTGGTTATAATTCAAATCGAAAACTGAATCATTCTGTGACAATATCAAAGAAAAACGGAGCAGTGCTTTGTGCTTTCTATCAAGATTTCAATTTAGTTTTAATCCAAGAGAATTTTGTTTCGTTTTGGACACAGAGTGCCTTGGGTAATGTCTTAGGTTCTCAAAATATGTGGATTCCAAAAGGTGAAATTCAACGAATTGCTTTAAATAGCACTTATAAGCAGAAAAAAGCTATGGAAATGATTATAAGCAACGAAACTAGTGTAGCTTATGTGGAATTATGGTCTAAAGAACATAAGTCGGATGTTAGGGAAGTCCCCGTTGCTGATGTTTTCGCGATTGTTTATTTTTGGAGGTTGAGGCAGAATGGTTTAGATAAAAAAGCGTTGCAATTGGAGAATATCAAAGGGTATGGTATTATAATTATAATAAAAAGAAATTGACTCAAGTTTGTTTGAAGATTTGCAGACGATGTACAATACTGCGTATTGAAATGTTATCCAAAAATAGTTGTCAGCTGGCATTCGGTGCAAGGAGGAGATAAAAGAACAAAAATTCATTCGTATCATTTAGCTGCTGATTTTCAAACTGTGGCAAATATCAGCGAAATCCAACCAGTGGAACATCACGTTACGTCGTTGCACAATATTGAAGGTATAAACCATAATTTATGTTGGTTTAATGTTACATAAAAATTTCCAGATTGTGACAATTTAGTAATGGGTTATGGAGATAATAAAATAACGTTATGGAACGTTGAGTATGGGTATATTGTGGCAACTGTAGAAATGTCGGCGATTAAACCGCCGCTTTCCACACTTTGTGTTAAATGCGATAGGGTGAGTGGCTTCATTTAAACCCATGCTTAAGTCACTAGTGAAATAAAGAAATTTCAATTGGCCAACTAACGAAACATTTTTTTAGGGGTTTTTGTTCATTATTCAAGAATGTCTTGATCAAGAGTTACGTCTTATCGCTGTTAATGGTATGAATCATTCGTGGAAGAAGTTGCAAAGTTATAATCCAATCCAAGAATATAATGGGTTAGTTATTCTTTTTTTTTTTTTCATTTTGAGGTGGAATAATTTGTAATTTCTAGTTTGAAAGGTGTATGTATTGAAAATGGGATTCTAGTCGCATATTATTCTCAAGGAATTTTATGTTGGAATGCCCAAACTGGTGAATTAATAGTTGAAGAAGCAGCAAATGAATGCGAATATATTCCTTCTGGAAAACATGTGATAATGATTGTAGATGAAAGTATAATTGTGAGACATTCATTAAGTCATTTAATCACGGACTTGTAGATTATTGTTATTTTGTTGACTGATTTTTATTTTCGTTATTATTGATGTATATAGTTTAGTTTTTTGCCATTGTACAGATGAATGTAAATTTAACTAAATTTACTATTTTGAATAAGATTCGATTGATAAAGATTAATACAAGTTCATATTTTGAAATTTCTGTCTGTATTTCTACCTCCGAAAATTATTAGAGCAGTACTTTTCAACATTTAAAATGTCATAAAATACAGGAAACTTGAGTGTTGGAATAGGACCAATTGTTCAAATCAATTCTTGAAATTCATGAAAATGAATTTCAAGAATTGGTCAAAATCATGCAGTATCCACAGTTCTGTATATATACGAAATTTATCGTACGCCTTTCAAGAATTGAACCTCAGATTCAAAAAAAATAAAACTCGATTGGAGTATAGTTGGTTGCCTACTATTATAATAATTCAAATTCAAGCATTTATATTTTATTGAAAACTGTTTTATTCCCAATCTGCCAAACTTAACCTATTATACACTTAATCCTCAAGAGTCACATTTTTGAATAAGTATGACATAGACTCTTTATTATGGATTCTTCGGATTGCTTCTGATAGTAGAATAGATATATCAACAGTTTTAATTTTATGGCACTGCATTTTTTGCAATTCATGTGGAATCGTATTAGTAACGACAACTTCATCAATAGGAGAATCTTCAATAAGTCGTGGAGCATCAGAAGAGAGTAAACCATGCGTTGCTAACACATAAATTTTATAAGCGCCACGTTCTTTTAAAACTTCGGAAGCTGCCACGAATGATTGAACATCGTCTATTAAATCATCCTGAAAATTATTTATTCAAATTTAAATGATTAATTATATGGTTAGTACTTACGACCATGATTGCAATTCGGCCTCCTACATCTCCGACTACGTTAATTGGGGGTTTTTCTTTAGCAATGTGAACCGGAACTCCAACTCCAGCGTCCATAGTTCTGGATCTGGGTATAGTCGGTGGTGAATATCGTCCATCAACTTCATCTGATTCTGCTTCTTTTTGTTCTCCGTGAATAACAGCAATTCCAAGTCGGAGACGTTCAGCGTAAGATGTCGCTTTTTTAGCCGTGCCAGGTGATCGAGCAACGATGACCGAATTGCGATAATCAGGAATCTAAACAAACTTAATTCGAGTTACACAAACAAACTCATACTTACACATTCTTGTATGTATTGCAATAAGAACGGACTAGCTCGAAGATTATCGACTGGACAATCGAAAAATCCTTGGATTTCTTTCTGATGAAGATCCATAGTAATGATATGCGTAAGCCCAGATTTGCACATCATTTGAGCTAGCAATTTAGATACTATACTGCCGCGTTTACGCATTTTGCATTGTTTGCTATAAGGTAGATAGGGGATTACTCCAACTATAGATTTAGCTGAAGAAGTTTTGCAAGCGTATGCCATAATCAAAAGTTCCATAATGTTATTATTGACATCTCTAAAACCCAAAATTTAAAGCTTAAAATAAAATATCAAAAAAGAAACTTACTTGGTGCCTGTTTGTATAATATAAATGTCTTTACCACGGACTGAATCGCCAATTTCAACCATGGTTTCACGGTTGGTTTTATGGTAAACTGCACATCCTCCTACTTTTACACCTAAACGTTGGGATATTAAATTCACCAATTCAGGGTGTGAATTGCCTCCTATTAAAACTACGTCGGAAGTTTTGGGTGCGTCCATTGCTGGAGTTTTAAGAAAAAACAAATCTTAACCTAGATGCAATGTGGACATCAACGGTCAATATTTAGACATTAAACACGATTTCAAGATATTAATATTACGTTGAAAGCCAACGCATTTGCATTAAACACTCTATATATATTCTGAATCTAATTACAAAAATTGTTGACAATTTGTTGTAAACATACCACTTATGATGGATGTGGTTCAAGTTACGCTGACACAAACTCAACTGGAGGCGATTTTAATAAAAATGCGCCGAGATGAACGTAAAAACTTAATTAAAAAATCCTAAATGCTTTTTCTGGATCAAACTTATTTGCGCGGCCTTGACTCCGACTTATTTTATTAATTCAATAAGTCAACAACCAGTGGCGTATCATACAACTCATTTTTCTATGATTTATTTTCATAAAAACAATATGTTTCATAGGTTTATGTTTAAGAAAAATTCATCAATTAATCTTTTTTATAATCAATTTTATTTATAGTTTGTTGTAATTTTAACCATAATTGAACAATTAATTATCGTTGCTAAGCAACCAACATAACAAAAGTTTGTGTTTGACAATTGTGTTTGTTTTTGAGAAAAATATTAATAATGGATTCAGATCGAAATAATGAATCTGAAGATGAGAAAAAAGACCAACCGAAACGTTTTCAGCTTTCTTCTAAGTATGGAACTTGATTTTAACACTTTTCAAATTATCCATTTTAGGTCCGAGCATACCGACGAAAGAAAAGTTCTACATCCCGATAATCCTCTTTTGGAAAAGTTCCAAAAAGCTTTAAAAGAGCATTTAGAGCGTCAGATCAATCATTTAAAAGATGATATCTTTGAATATGTAATTTTAAACTTCAATTATTAGATTTTTCTATTTAATAATGAGATTTGCAGGAGACTGGGATTAAAAAAAACAACACAAAACGCGAAGAATTAGGAGTTTTTGTGTACGAACAACAACAAATTGTCGATAAACAGCAAAAAATCTTAGATCACTATATTTCGAAACTGCAAACAACGACAGCAGCCCGTGAAGAACTTGAAAATGTGGTTAAAGAAAAGAAAGAAGTTTTTAAGAGAAAACGCGATGAGTTATTCCAAGCCGAAGCTGAAGAAGCTGATTTAAGAAACGAAATTGAAAGTACAAATTTATTAGTACAACAGATGTCTAAATGGGAAGAAAATCTTGAATCTGACATCACAGTGAAAAAACGAATTTATGAAAAAACTCGTAAAGATAAATTTAAATTATTAGAAGATAAACGTTTACAAGATGCTTTAATTTATAAACTAATGACGAGAATTTGGCATTTGGAACGTGAACTTGAAAAGATGGATATTCAATTGAAAGTGAAAGAAGAAGAAAGAGAAGAATTAGCACAAACTGTTGCTTTGGGTAATACGAATATTGAAGCAATGGAATCAGAAAATCGCTGTTTGATGCATTCTTGGAATTCTGTTATTATTGCTATTGGAAATAGAGATAAAGTTTTGGCTTGTTTAAGCTCGGAGTTATCGAAATCGACTGAACATTTTAAAAGTATTCTTGCCGAAATTGAACAAGTGAAGAAGTTAACGCAGAAACAGATGCAGAAAAATGAGGAATTAACAATGTTGAAAGATCGATTTATGAACGATGTGAAAATTTGTAAAATTGCATTGGATTTAGAAATGGAAAAGAAATTGGCCATGGAGAGAAAAATGCACGAAATGCAAGGAATCATCGAACAGACGGAACTTGACATACAAAAACTTGCAGAAGTATAATTGGTTTATTTTTTGTACTGATATGATTTTTTTTTTTTTAAGGAATCGCACGATACTGATTTAAGATACACAACCCTAATGCGTGAATACGATTTTATTTATAAACAAAAAGCCGACGTAGAAGAAAAATTGATGTTAGCACTTGAAGAACAAACAACTAATAATAAAACGGCGCTTTCTTTACAACGTGCTTTAAATCAACTAAAAGCTAAAAACAGAGAAGCAGAAATACAAGTAGCAGCTACTGAAAATAAAGTTGCTTCTATTTCAAGTGAAATTGAAGCGCAAAAATTATCGAATTTCGAATTGCAAAGATATTTGAAAGAATTAGAAGAACAAATGAAACTTCTAGAAAAAGAAGCTGATGCATATCAAGATGAAATGAGACAACTTGAATTGAGAATTGCAAAAAGACAACGTGAAGTTGATATGTTAAATACAAAATTACAGAAAATGATTGAAAAATCAGGCGAGTGTCTCGTTTCGCCTTTAGAAATTAAAATAACAACTTTAGAGAAAAGTATTGAAGAAGTTTTAGATAAAAACAAAAAGTTACAACAGTTTTGGTTGAGAGAACAAAGCAATTTGTTGAAAATATCAGAGGAAAGACAAGAACAAATCCATAATAATGGACTTTTGCGCAAACGTAATTTGAATTACTTTTGCATCTTTTTTTTCTATTTTGTTAGTAGGGACAATTAATTGAATTGAATTGAATTTTTTTAAGGCAAAATAGAAGAAAATATAATAAAAAAAAATTAATTAATTTTTTTTAATATATTTTTTCCAGAGATTTTAATTTTGGAACAGAAGAATCTAAAAATATCGGATGAGTTAGAAGCATATAAAAAAATCCACGATAAAACTGTGCGAAATATTAATAATCTTCACAGTCAGTTGACTCTAACAGGCGATAATTTTGTTAAAACTAAAGGACTAAAAATAAGCATGGATAAGGATAATGAAGTGATGCGCCAGGACTATATTTACAGACTCAAAGTATAGAATGTTTCAATTGTCGATTTTTTTTTCTATTTTTCTCTGTTTAGGACGCTGAATTGGAATGTCTTCAATTAGAAGACGACATTGAACAATTGGAAGAAGATAAAGTAAATATGAGTAACGAACTAATAGAAATGAATCGGCAAGCGCTTGAATGGGAAAAGAAATTTATAAGTGCTAAAGAAATCAAAAACACTATGAATCAAGAAAGAGGCAAGGAAGGAGAAGTTGGGACAATGAAAGCTGAAATACATCGAATGAATGTAATCTTTGTTTTTCAATTATAAGAAATTATTAATTTTTTTTTTCAGGTGAGGTACAGCCAGCTGAAGAAGGTTCAAGATGTCCTTGTCAAAGACTTAGAAAATTGCGTTTCGCGCAGAGACGCAATAATGACGTCTGCTGAAGCTCGTGAAAAGCGAACAAAAGGTGGAATGGAAAAAACAAGAATAAATTTCACACGCAAATTGGATGATATTCGCAATAAAACGCAACAAATGGAAAATGTATAGTTAAAAATGAATACAAAATTATATACTTATTAAGTGTTTGTAGCAAATTGAAGAAATGGCAAAGAAGATGGACTGGTGCGATAACGAGATGGATAGAATCCAAAAAGAAATTGAAAGTCTACAAGAAAGTATTACAATTACTGAAAACAATTATGACGATTTGAAAGAAAGTGTAGAGGATGCGATTACTCAACGAGAGTTAAATTTTCAGTTGCTTCTTCAGTTACAGAAGAAATTGAATACTTATACTGATTTAAATAAAGGACGGAAGCCTTGTTTGATATATCGCACTGAAAGTGCTCTAACTTCTGCGTACAGTAAAGAACTGGGGATTAATTCAAAATTGACAAAAATTGTTGAAAATCTTCAAAGCGACTTTCCGAATCACTTCCACGAGTTCAACAGAATGTATAACACTTTGAAAATACCAGTACTTGTGCATTATTAAATAAAAAATTTGAATCTGACATTTATTTGAATTTGGCGCTTGAACCGAGGTAGTCAAGTTCGGATTGGCTTAGTGAATATTGATGAGTGGAGCGCAGTTAGTAGGGTAGTTATTGTTCATTAATAAATATAAAACTATTGGGGTGTTTTATCCATTGGCATTGTGTCTGAGTTGGATTTAGCGTTTGACGTAATTTTGACAGAAGAGTAATTGATAAAAACATGGAGGGTGTAGGAGCGTACGGAGGCGGTAAAGCAGGAGGTGCTTTTGACCCCATAGCTTTTGCACAAAGGCCCCAAGTTATACTCAGAGCTGTATGCTGGGTAAGTGTTTGATTTAACCCATAAATTCCATCCTGCCATGGTCTTAATCAAATTTTTCTGAAAATGTTCATTTTCAAATAATCGATTTGACAGGATGTGTTGGTGGGGGGTGTGTCAGATCGGTATTGATTATTTAAAATTTTGAAATGGGTCACCTTAAAAACCAAAATTATTAATGATTTTGAATATTTACGATTAATGCTTTCCATTTTCAGCTTTTTTCGATAGTCGTTTTTGGTTGTATATCCTCGCAGGGTTGGCTGCTTAACCAAAATGGTAAAGAAGAGTGTCTTTATAATGGGGATGCAAATGCTTGCAATTACGGAGTTGGAATCAGTGTGATTGCGTTTCTAGCTAGCATGGGATTCCTTGCTGGAGAGTACCTGTTTGAACAAATGTCTTCGGTGAAAACTAGAAAACACTATGTATTGGGAGACTTAGGATTCTCAGGTGAGAATAAAATTTATTAATTTAATATCATTTTACAATACGATTATTTGCCCGAACTTGCTGGGCTGCTAGAAGAGCAACAAACACATACATAGCTGCTGCAATCCAACAATTAATAGCATTAGCCTGGTAAGCGTCATCTAAATCTTCGTAAAACTTGTCAAGACGTTTGATTTTATCACTAAGGGATTCTCCTTCTGGAGTTTCTCCAAATTCCGCTGCAATGTCTTCGGCAAACGCTGGCGAATTTAAATAAAAAAACAGTCCCATCAACCCCAACTGGATCACACCCCAAATACTTAAAATAAGGCAGCAAAGGGCCACATTTTTAGAACAAATTGCCATCTTGTATTATTCAATCACTGTTCTGATAAGATAATAAAATCAGTGAAAATAGTTGATAAATAACCACAGATATCTTGATTTGATAATTCTATGTTTACAGCTTTCTGGTCTTTCCTTTATTTTGTGGGTTTCTGGTACTTGGCAAGCCAATGGGGTAAATCAAAAACCCCAGCGAATGGTTATGGCGTAAATAATGTTCAAGCAGCGATTGCATTTTCGTTCTTTTCGATTTTCACATGGGTATTACATTGTAGTTTTTTTTTTTTTTTAATTCTATTGGGTTGTTTTTGCAGGCTGGTTGTGCATTCTTTGCTTTCCAGCGTTTTAGACAAGGCGCTGATGCTGCATTTGCTACTAATTATGAAGCGGATACGAGTATTCCAGGCTCGTATCCGTCTTATCCTGGTGGACCGGAAACGGATCAACATTATCAAGAACCTCCGTTTTCTGCGGGACCGAACCAAAGAGGACCCACAGATTTTCAAGCGCCAGCTTATTAACTGGCCTTCGACTTAAAATAAAATAGTGAACATAGCGCAGCTGCCTCATCTCAAAGCGAGTCGAAACTCGCTGATAAAGTATTTCAGTAATCCTTTGTACTTAGGATTGTATTATTATTATTATTAACGGGAACTACCAAAGATATTTAGTTTCAGTCATTTTTTTTTTCAATTTTTTTAAAAGGCCGTGTATTTTAAAGTAGCTACTTATATCACAAATTATAAAAAATGTGTTGAATTATATAAAAAAATGTTAAATAATTATATAGAATGTTCAATGTACAGTTATATATAATTGTCGAGCTGCTTGTAGCATTTTGCTTTATTTTCAAAGCAATTTTTAGGCGTTTTGTGGATTGTATTTGCAAATCTCAGTCAATGAGTTGGGCAAGTATGGACTCTCCAAGTAGATTTTCGATGTAAATGTGGCTCGAAACTTCCAACTTTGTTGGTAGAAGAGTCTTTATCATTTTGCAAAACGTGTGAGTCAAACGGCTGCACTTAATTTTGATTTTTTGACAGTGCCATTTCACTCGGGATCAACTTGTATTGGTTTTTGGAAGAGAATTATTAAATTTTTTCGTTGAGATTGAATGACAATAAATTAGGCTTTTCACGGGCACTAATGTGGAAGATTTTAAGATTTACATATCTCAGCACAAAAAGAATTTCAAAAGAAATGGGTTTTTCGTTAAACGGCTGCTTGATGATGACATGTTAGATGGATGTGGCATAGTAAAGTTGTTCCTTGTCACGGAGATAGTTTAGTATATTTAATTAGCAATAAAAGCCAACTGTAGATATGTTTGAATTCTCGTAATTTTTTGTTTTTCGTTTAATTTTGAAGACACTTCTCATCAAAAGACTTATTTCTAATATTTTTTTAAATAAAGTTATTGTGATTTTATTTTTATGGAATTATATTTAGGTGTAAGTATTGATTCAATGTATTTATTAAGTTACCAATAAATGTTACCATTAGGAGTTGGAATTTTAACATTTTCCTAATTTTTTAAGCAATATTTGACTTCCAGTTGAGTTTTGTTGTTTTAGTAATTTTCTGTAAACTTCAAGTTTTTGTTTGAAATTGTCTTGGACTGAAGTTGAGCTGTTTTCGTATATTGCAACTAATAAGAAACAGCCTCTGTTTAAACTAAGCCATTTCTTGATCTAAAAATAAATTTTATAATTAAAAATAAAACACTGGAAAAAGGTTTTTTCTTTGAACTTACAGTATTATCAGAAAGAGAGTCAATGACAGTCCCACCGAAAGTAGCCCCTTCTTTAATATCCCCATCATGTTTAGCTAATTTTTTCAAAACCATGTGAATCCCCGCATCTTCCACTCCCGCAATTTCTTGATCATTATTCTTCACTTTCCATTCTGGGTTGACTATAACACTGACTACGTTTTTAATCGCTTTTTTAAACTCATTCCCTTCAGCAGCTTTAAGAATTGCAAGCATTTCATACGCTAGCGATGAATTTTTAAGCCAAAATTCCGTCTCTTCTATTATTAAATTAAGAAGAATTTTTATCGAATATCCAAGAATTTCTCTTCTCCTAATTTCTGGTTCTTTTTTACTGTTCGAATTCTTCCGTCCTTCATTTAATTCTTTAATAAAAACTGGATGAAAGCAAGTGGAATCGCCTGGTGCTACTAACCATAATAAGACTTTTCGCCCCCATTCATTCTCTGCAAGTTCTTTCGCAGATTTAAGAATTTCATTTAAAATTATTTTATGGAGAAGAACTGTATCATCGGCTGCATCTAAAAGAGTGATAATAGTGCAATGTCCATGTTCGTGTTTTGATAATTGAACAGCATGTTCTTTGATTGTTTTCATTGCTAATTTTCTGTCTTTGTTACTCCCATACCAGATGCATTGCATGGCAGCTCTTGAGCCGTCTTTGCTGTTACTAATAACAACAATGTGAGGGACCAATTGGGAAATCAAATCACTTCTATCTTCAGGTGTACACTCCGATAAGTATTGATTTAAAACTGTTTGAACTAACGTTGAATCTAATAAATTTTTGTCTAGAATTCGCGCTAAGTTTGATTTTATCGAAGCTAAAGTTGCGGATTTTAAATCAGGACTTTGGGTAAAAACATCGCGTAACTGTTTAACTTCGTTGTCTTTGCTTGTTCTGTAGATTTCTCCAAAGAATTCTTGAAGTAAATGGTGTTTTTGTTGGGTTGTTGCCCACGTGCTGTAAGCGTACTCAAAAACAGGGGCGCTTATAGCATGACTTGTTAATTTAACAGCATGCCCGTACATTTTATTAATAATAGCTAATCGTGTTTGTTGATTACCATATTTCAACAGCCTTTTAATGCAAAAAATTCCGTATTTTGACTGCAGCATTTCTACGGCTACTGGAATTAATTCCTAAAACAAAAAGTGAGTTCCGATTTTCAATTTCAAAAGTATAATTACCTCTGAAATTTCTTTTTTCACTACTTCAGACGCATATTTCAACAACCACTGTACTACTCTTGATGTATCATGCGCAAGCACAAATTTACTATAACAGTCTTGTTCTTTTAACATTGAATGTAACTCATCAATCAAACGATTCCTTTCCTCTTCACCTCCTTTTAAATTTTTACACCGCAGTTTTTCTCCAATTTGTTTCGCTCTGACAATTTTATCAAACCCAGACTTGTTTTGTTTACGCTTTAATTTCAATTCTTTTTTCTGTTTTTTGAATGCATTCCAGTCTTCTGGTTTTTCGGTTGGCTTCTTTTGCTTGTTAATGTTGTCTTTAGCTTTTTGTGGAAATTTGGACTTTTCAAAAATTTTCTTCACTTTAGATTTGGGATTTACTTGCGGCTTTTTCGACTTTTTAGGAGGAGAAGCTTCAACTTCCGTTTCACTTTTCCGTTTAATCATTATTGCGGGCCACGAATAACTTTTTTTAGAAGACTTTTGTTTCACGTGTTTTGAGGTTAAAAAATTAGGTTATGTTTTGATTAAATGTCAAAGTTAAATCATAGTGGGGGAACTATAAACATTTTTGGGGCTGGGACTCCGATTTATTCAAGAAAAATATCTATTATTTTGTCAATGTTTTAGTTAAATATAATACAATCTATGTAAATGAAATTGTTGTTTTTTTAATTATGAATAGAAATAAAAAATTAAAGTAGATACACAAGTGTTTATCCCGAGCATCCACGGCACCCACAGTGTACACACTCGACAATACGCCCCTGAAAAAACAACATAAAGAAACAATTTTCCTACTGTTAAAGCCCACCTCTTCCAATTTTCCCTTAGGTACCCTACAAATACAATTAGTTCCAAAATTAGTATCCCTTGCTTGAATACATCTCAAACAACACAAATTTTCATATCCTTGTTTCTTCCACTTAGCTATAAGATTCTTATCAGCTATATTTTCGACAAGACAGTAGTCATACAACTCTCTACTAATAGCTTTTCTTCTATAGAACAAATCATAAATATATCGAGATTTTTGATGGTGAATTTTAAAAATAGGCCATAGTGATTCATTTTTACGTTTGCCTTCGTGCGACTCAGTTTCAGCTGAAAGAAAAAAAATAATAAAAATTTCGTTTGTAATGTATAATCACCTTCTCTCATTTTTTGTTCCAATTCGTCAAGAGTTGGTTCAATTAATTCCCAACCTTCTGGTGGAGGTTTTTTACTGCGACGCACTTTGGGCATTTTGATAATAAGATAAATAAATGATTATTATTGAAACTTTCGTTTGACAGTTGATGAGGTTAGAATTCTCCAGAACAGTTAGGGTTTTTTAGTGACTTTAGCTTGGTGGAAGACGCGCGCATTTCAAATACTTATGTATGGTAAGCCTAAAGGAAGTTGGTTCTTAAAGTAATAAGGTTGTCTGGTAACTTTAAACCAATCAAAGCTCAGAATAAATGCACGCGACTGATGTTACCCAGGGTGCCGATTTAAAATTGTCCGGAAAATGGATACCGCTAAGAAAAGTTGGGTATTTAAGAAAAGTAAATAGTAAATTGTAGTTCTGTTTCTGCATAAAAAGGAAATCCCAAAAACCTTATAATAATGCATCTATAAAGCAGTTATCTGTTTGTTACACCATCGTCCTAATATGCTTGTACTTTAAAATTTTAATAAAGTAGAACGTGAAATCACTGAAGTACCTATATGCAATCGACTGCATCTTTAGCTTAGCTATCGTGCTTCTTAGTTATGATTGTTCGCCACTTTATCTATAAGGACTCTAAGCAATAAACAGTTAGCTTAAATACTCTTTTATTTCAATAGCAAAGTGAAGAACAGTTTCCATTTGTCTTTGTTAACCAGTTTCTGTGCTTTATATCTGTGTCGATAGATAAAACTTAATTTAAACAAAACAGATGACAAAAATTCAAACAATTAGAAGGTATTCGAATTCTCATATAAAAGAAGTATTATCATTATAAAGAGATTTTTCTTATATTTTTTTTTGGTAATAAATTAATAGATTGTAACCTAAAGCTTGAATTTGTCACCAGTATAAAAAACATCATGCCCAAAAAACTTTATTTTTAAAATAGCTAAACTAAGGCACCCTGAATGACGCAATCAATTTAGCGCTCTCTTTCTAATGTTTACAAGTTACAAGATAACCTTTAATTTTAAGAACTTTGGGTTCTTATGGTTTTAGCCTGACAGGATTAGGGTAAGGAATAAATAAACGAAATTACATTTAAGACAACCTTTATTACTGAATGCATACTGGTCAATTGGGTTACAAGTACAGAGCATAACAACTTGTAAGTTGTTTAAAAGCACTTACATAACCTAACTTAACCTAGGTGCCCTGCTGCACTGCATAATAATTGTGGTAGACACATGATTGGACTCGTATAGGCATTAAAATAACCATCAAAATTTAGAATTAATACATCATAAATGAACAGTGCAGTCGGGTATATGACTTTTTTTGTCGTTTTTTTTTAGTAACGTTTATACAGTTTTTCTCAAGTTTTGTTCCTACAACATACAATTGAGTTCTTATTAAATAATTATCTTATTGAAATGTATTATACGTTATTATTTGGGGGTGTAGTACACATCAGATTTGATTTTCTTAATTTTGTCTAAGTTTATTTGATATCACCGTGACATTTTGGCCTGGTCCCTGAGTTTACCCTCCCAATATCGGACATGAAAACGAAATGTCGTCGACTTGTTAGAGATTCACACGTTTCCAGTTTTTACTTTCTTTATTTTATTTAATGAAGAAAATAATTCAGATCAGAGCCAGCCGACCGCACATCTGTAAACTACCGTTGTCCGAATTTTAATGGATAAAAGACCGTTTATAAATGTCTGAAAGACGCATTAAGCCTATTAGTGTCGATTTGTACAGCGACGATGAGAATGTACATCGTTGATACCGTTTTGGTCCTAAAAAGGACACACTGATCGATGCGTGAAATAGTTCAAATTGGTTTTCGATATACATTATCATATACTCCTATTATTTATTAATTTTTTTTTTTTTTTTTAACTACGAACGATAGTGATGTTAGATAAGGTACCTCAGATGCGATAATTTGTATTATAAAATTGTCAGCATATCACAATACTTTTAAACTGTCAACAGAAAAATAAATTTAAATATTGCCTTATTCGAATAACTACTTCAGTACTAATTACAGCTCTTACAGAACAAAAAATAAATCATCTACTTTAAATAACACAACCATAAAAAGGTGCAGGTATACGATTTGTTAAAGACTCAGTCGTCGAAGCGAGTCGCTAAAAATTAAAGGAACTCTCTTGCACTCTTGGAAGATTGGAAGGCTTTTTTTTTCAATATTTTCAATTAATCTACAATTAACGCCAAATCATAACACGCTTAACGATTGCTATTAGTACTTTGTGATTGTTCAAATATATCTCACGAAACTTGCACTACTTTTCAACAACAAACTCAACATTACATAATAAATAATTTAAACAAAAAAAAAAATGCTAGAAGAATGGAATAACTGTTCAGGCATTATGTTGGACTAGAAGTTTAAAGGAGGGAACTTGTTTAGGCCATTTATACTTTTCATTCAATCATCAAAATCGTCATGTGATGCTAATATTTGGTAACAACAAAATTTTTTCAATAATCCAAAAAACTTTTCCCACACAAGTTATGTGAAGTCTGTCTCAAAATTTTTCAATTTATTACAGATCAAAAATTAATCAGATCAAAATGGTGTCTTTTCGTCTTTTATTGGATTTTGTGACAGTCTTTAAGATAACAATGTGTGTGAAGAGATTAAACTGGTTTTAGCATGCTAAGCAACAAAAAAGCAAAACTTAAAAAAAAAAATATTAAATGAACACACTTAAATGTAGTCTTAACCGATTAACCCAATACCTAAACCTAATAAAAACAATAAAATAAAACGCGGTGTTTCAAAATGGGGCGTTTTCAATTGTTGGTATTTTAAGTGTAGAGCCATTTTGACACACTTTCGAGAACTTTTAATCAGAGGCTAGAAAAAATAATTTCTGGTGTAAATGGAGTAATATTATCGACTGATTTTTTTATTTTATTTTATTATAAATACCTTAATATTAAATTACCTTAAATATATAATAACACATTTCCTATTCCTATAATTAAGTAATTCATTATACATTATATACTATGAAATTATAACAATTGTACAGTTTTCAGCCAATATATACACATTATATATTGCATTCATTTTTTTTTTTTAATTATAAGTTAATATACACAGCAGGTAAGCGTATACGGTTCGCGGATAGCCCGCGTGACCGCCGTGAGCAAAAGTTTCTAAGCAAAAATTTTGGCACGATTTCAAGTAAAATTTGGGTCTTAACGATTTTTTGGTTATCAATCTCATAGGACGTTCAAGTCTAAATATTAATCGAAAAAGTTTGTTATCGCTTTTGTGACCAACGGCTATTGCAAGGGAGATATGATTAAAAAAAACCTAAAGTAAAAACAATGAATAACAATAAGAGCACCTTTTGAATGTGGACCGAGTGTTCTCTCAAAATTCTTAATGTTTTCTACTTAACCTGTGCAAAAGTCTTAAGTTTAAAAATTTTTCGTTTCGTTAAAGCGATCCCGGGATTTTGTAGCCGGAGCATCACTTTAATCACCTGGTATTCCTACAGTCTTCTGGCCATCAAATGGCATTAACCCGAAACCCTAAACCTATTAATATCCTAAAACGTTAGAAACTAGACAAGAGAGCACACTTTTGTCATTATTAAGGCAAATTTTTGATTCTTCACATTTTTACTCTCTAAATGAAATATAACCCGAAATGTTTGAATTTTGTTTTTGTTTAAATTAAAGGAATGTACGATCAGTTGCTTAACAGTACGTTACCCCTATCCTAAGAAAAACAGTGACGATATTTCTAAACCTGAGAAAGAGGGCCTAACGATCATCTACTACCCCACAACTACCTACACCTAGCGCACACCAGGCGACTCACCGCGTCAGGCTGTGCTCGGGGAAACCCCTAGTGTCGATTAGTAGCTTCAAACACAGCATATGTTACATTATTTAAACCTACGTACGAGTAAAACTCTGATTAAATAGGACATACATAAGTTCATTTATCTTTTTACAGTTGGCAGTTCCAGCTAGCTTAATCTCTCACCGAGATCGTCAACTAAATAACAGTCGAAGCAAGCCGTGATTCAGGCAACCGTCGAAAAGAACAAACTGATAGAGAAGAAAAATTTTTGGAATAAATTAATAACGATTGCGCGTTTCACAGTCTACACCGATATCGATTTTATGCAAACAATCAAAAAACACATTATGTAACTTCAACTTCATTTCATTAGTAGGGCTAAATTTTTTTATTTTATTTTTTCTTTTTTACTATCTGTGAATTTGTACAGTGGGGCTATGACCATGAAATTGAATTATACAATCATCGAATCGCCCTTTGTTTTATATTTATTAAAACCCTGTCGAAAAGTCAGGCCCAAGATCAATTGCACATTAAATAGGCACTTGAAAATTTATCATTTTTGTGCTAACACTAAATTTGGCTCTACATTTATAATTTTAAAAATAAATTGGAAAAATGGCCGTGAACAGAGTCAAAATTCGGGTTTAGATCCTAAAATAAAAATTAACAATAAAAAAGCGCGTAAAACTCTACAACACTATCACAACCTTAGCTGGAAGATTTTGGCGGAAATTCTAGACGAAAGAAATTTAATAAAACAAAAATTGATCATATATGACACTTTAACGTCTTTGGTATTTAGTGTTAAAAATTATCAACGGGATGGCAAGATGCGTGCAGCAAAGTCAAAAAACAAACAAAAAATTAAACGAGTATCTGATTCAAAAAGACTGCACTTAAAATAAAAAATATATCCACTAGAAACGAAAGCGTATGGTAAAAATAATACTTGAAAAAAGGAAAAGTATTGCACGTTGTGAAGTCACAACTATAATGTAATACTAAAGTTATTGACTAAATGCTGCTTTTTCTACGCTTAAGTAACGAGTTTTTTAAGTAAAACTAAACTTAATCTATACCCACCAACCATTACGACTTAGATCAGACATTTAATTGATTTTTTTTTTTTTATACTCAACCGTTAATATTAACTCCACTTACACCTCCAACTCAAATAAAAATTGAAAAAACTAAAACATGATTAATCGCCCGAATACCTTTTTTATAATTTTTCGTTCAAATGTTTAAGCTCAGGTCTGTTGAGACATTTATATGAATATGTTTTTTTTTTCTGATGGGAAAAATTCGAGACCGGGCAGGTCACGTGCTCGTCGTGTATAAATAACAATAAGTCAAAGAGGCACATCATTTGGTATTATCAAATATGGTGAACATTGCATCTATTAAAATCTACAAGCGAAAAGCGTGATGAACATTACGTGTGATTCAACAACAAGATACTGGCCAATTTTTCTATATTAATATATATTTTGTTTTAAAATCCAAAAAGCCTAATTTATTGCCCAACTGTTATCTTGTCTTTCAAAAATAACATCTATCTTTTGGCAGACTTGGAGTGACCTTGTGAATGTTGCAAATTTACACCGAGGAATGTCATCATTGTTAAAGCGAAAAGTCAGTTTACTAACCTCATGAATGTCTCATCACGTTGGCATTTTATTTGAAATATGTTATTGATATGGCTCAAATAAACAAACCATTAAGGTGTGTTTTTTTTTCTCTCTTTTTTCAAGTGAAACATTCCAAATTTTGCATCGACACACACAATAAAACTTTGGCATTTTGTAAGTCTTAATTAATACACAATAATAACAAACAGCCACCGTATTCTGGATAAAACGTTACTATAATATATGTTTATATATTGCCAACGCCTCATTTTTCTCTCAAATATGGATTAGTACATCCGGGCGGTTCTATGCATGTCTTATGGGATTCATCTGTAATTGAACGCGTCTCGTTACGAACCCCCCGAATTTTCAGGAATATTTAAGCTCAATAAACATTCTTACAGCTACCGAACACCAAAAAATTACCCTACACTAAGGCAGATATGCCGTCTATGTTTTACCATATAATGTTTATATAATATATTTTTTAATTAATTATATATAAGATATATAGTTTCAGTGGCGACAATGATTAAATATATACTTGAAACACAAGTGGCACTTTGATCACAAATACTGTAAACCTAAATCAAATACTATATTTCTGTTTTTTTTCTACACATTTTTGTGGTATAGCATCAGTTGATTATTTCAAAATTTTGGGAAATTGGCGTTTTCCATAAATCCGTTTTAATTTGGTTGAAAACACGTCATTGGGTTAGTTTGCAATATTATTGTGCAGAAAACTACTCTACCATATGATCTTAAGCTGAGCTTAACCTATCATTTTTTTTTGTATTTTTTCATTTTTTTTTTGTATTAAATAAACAACACTAAAACTACTTTTCTGAAGGTACACAATATCAGACACAGAATATTAGGAAAACCATATCTGGATTTTTTTCAACCAAGATACAGCTTCGCCCATAATGCACACTCGATATAACGTAGGTAGTTCAAATTAATAAGTAAATCACAATTGCAGGGAGGCAATCGCCTTTTTGTTTCAAATTCAGTTTTTAAAACTTATTCCTATTTTATTCAAAAATATCCTATTCAACTGGTTAAATAAAAAATAAAAACAGTTCTCTATAGCTTTTGGTACATTATTATACTATAAGTATTATTTTAGTCTAATTTAGTCGACTTGTACCACCGTCATTGCCTTCAATTTCCGTTATTTTGACTTGATTTTTTTATGGCATCATCGAAAACATCTCACACACCTAGGTAAGCACTTAAATAAACCGGTTTTAATGATTAGATTTAAAAAGGGGTACATATTGACGCAAAAAAATATTGAATCTTGTTTGTAACATTCAGAGTTGGTTGTCAAATATTTATAATACACAACATGAAAGAATACCCTACTACCAAACTCTTAAATCTAATTAATATCGTAATACCTAACTTCTAATACATTTATTATACTAAATTGGCAATAAGATACTAGATTTTTTAGAAATTCTATTGGAACTTACAACGTATAGGCTTTGTCCGAGAGGTCCAAATAAAGCGTCTTTTCATTTCTCATCAAGTTAAATTAAAGCAAGTGAAATCGCACCTCCCGAAAAGTAGCCCAATTTTTGCACCATTTATTTAGTCATGAACCACTTATCAAGTCACCCCAACCCCAGAACAATTAAATTAATAATAATCATAATAATTAAAAACGAACCCTGACTCGATATATTTTATACAAATTGTTCCAGATTTTCAAAATACGATATGACTTAGCGATTAAAAGAATAAAAACCGGGACAAGACCGACTTGATTAATGATAAATAACCTTTTAAAAGCTAACAGAAGCTTTTAAAACAAGAGCTCTTTCGAACGAAACTTTTTTTTTGGATTTTTTCAATTATTTTTAAAAATTAAAAAGCCACTTAAGAGTCACAGCACAGTTGTGTACATAAAAAACATATGTTAGTCAATGCATCGAACCTGTAAAGATATCTAAAGTGAACCATATTCCGAAACGTTACAATTTTTTTTTCACCTCGAAACGTCTCGGTTTTTTGGAGCAATTTAAGTGAAGTATATCAAAGAGAACGTCAACGACGTCCTCTAATTCGACACCGAATTTATCACGTCGTCCATTTTTTTTCAAAAATATTTATATCAATTATTAAAAATAAATGCACTTGTCATCATTTAAAAGATCTTATTTTTCAGTCTTCTCAGCTTTTTATTTTATTTATAATTCTATATTATTTGTTTTATTTTCACTAGAGTTCAGTTAAGGTAACATTCTCTGGACAATAGATAAATATAATAAATAATAAAAAAATCGGACTAGAATGTGTGTCGAAATTTTGATGGCGTGGGGTTCGTGGTGGTGTCGAAAGAGGACGTCGATTGTATCGATCTCAAGACTCAGAATGGCTCATCCGTCACCATTCATACTGTTAGCAATAGATAAATTCAATATCTCATGAACACCACGTTAACACAATGTGATTGAACATGTTTCATTATGGTGCCGATCGGACACGCTCACTTGTATTTTTTTTTTAGATTTTTTCCAATTATAGTTTAAGCAAGCGAGCCGTTCGGTAACCGAGCCGAAACAAAAAAATCACAGTAAATGGACTAATATTACAACATATCCAAGTCTATGGCTAACATACATACAGTACACAGAATACAGTAATATATAGGTATATAATAAACTTTTATAATTAGAACGATATATATTATCCGCTATTATTATATTGTGTTTATTACTAAATTTATTTAAGAATACTTATAGCGTGCAGTCTAAGAACTGATTGTGTGGTGTTATTTCAGCTTACGGTTCATTTTTCCTTTGAACCGTCCTTAATTCATAACAATGTTACATAAATGATTAATTTGTATGTGTATTTTGATATAAGGAATTGGAGATCACAGGTTTTGTGGGGTTAACAAATTAACAGCACCTTCTTTACACACATCTCATCACACTGTCGCCGTTCTGCACCAATTTCAATGTCATTTTTTTTTTTTTTTGAATTTTACGAAATTTATTTAATAAAAAAAAGACCAATTTTGGAGTTACTATGAAACAAATGCCACGAGCCAAGACCTGTGTAAAGAACGGACATACCACACTGGGAAACAAACACATACAAACAACTTAGGTACGTTAATGATTAAAAACAACATTAATATACAATAGTTAATAGGAAAAAATATCTAAATGTGAGAGAACAAACAAAATACATACATTACACCTTAAATAATTATTCATATTATTTTTTCATTTTTTCTTTTAAATACACGAATAATGAGTTTGGTCGCGTACATATAATATATTATATTTTTTATATATATATATTATAATTAACCTTGCTCGGGACTAGTTCGGGTTACGTCTAAATGAATGTCACATTAAGTGCGTTTATTAGAAACTTGAGCGCTTTCAATGGAAAACAAGAAAAACGCCGCCTCACAGTCGTTTTAATTGGAATTATTTTAATTTCACAAATTTAATAGACTTTTTTTTAAGTAACAAGTGTTGATTTTGTTTTAAAAATTTTCGAATTTTTATTCATTTTAAAATTAATACTTTATTGTATAGTTTTACAGACAATCTGTGCCACAAATATACACAAAAACAAAAATATTAAATAAATAAATAATAAAAATGGCAACTCTTATTTTACTTAATTTTTAATTAAAACAAAAAAAGCATTCACGATTACGATTGCATATTGTGTACATCTGTGAAACTCATTGACGACAAAGAGAAAAATAATAAAAAAAGCAATTTAATAACTCTAACAACAACCGTGTAGTAAAAATTAAAAATACAATTTATAAATAACAATAAAAATTTTGGAATTCACATTTTCAATATCTTTTCTTACAAGTCATTCGTAAAAGCCTTTTAAACGCATAATAAAATTTACATATTTGTAGAATAATCAACACCCAATAAAATGTGAGAAGTCAGAATTATCTTGTTCCTATTTTTTTTTAATTATTATTATTATTGTTATTCTTACATCGACTCACCGCCGAGGAGATCGCCGGGAAGAAATGAGTTCAGGCTGGAAGGAGTAGCTCGTGCTGGATCAGCCGAATCCAGTGTTGAACTACCCCAAAGACTAGCAGATGATTGACTGTTTGTCCAACCCGTGCTCCAGGTATCGCCTCCTGTGCTGGGTTGTTTTGTGGAACCCCTCCAGCCACTGGATGAGCTCTGTTGATTTGCAACTTGCTGCAATAGAGTACTGGCGTCCCACTCTGATGGGTTCTCGGCCAAAATCGTAGTATTGCCGAGAACGCAGTTATTCAAAGTGGTTTGAGCCTAAATTTACAAAAAAGTCAATAAAATACACAAAAACGAAAGCAAATCAACATACTTTGGTAGCCTCTTCGCGTGACGAATATTTGGCAAGAGCGAAACCTTGGTGCAAATAGAGATGGAAACTTTGCAGAGGACCGTGTTGCATACAGAGTGTGCGTAAAGTGGATCCGTCAATCTATAAATGATAAATTAATCACTAATTGTTAAATTCAAAAATGTACCCACCTGAGCGGTCAAATTGCGTAATAGTAGCCATGGGGAGCCACCCCAATTACCGGAACCGCGTTGACCGCCACCCCACGATGTCGACGACAAATTGCTAGACCAACCATTTACTAAAGTACCACCTTTGGCAGATAATCCTGGTGGTGGCCCTCGAGATTTAGGAGCGCCCCAAAGTTCTGAAGTCACGGCAGTGGTAGGATTTAAATCGCCCAAACCGCCTTTAGCGGTTGGTAGTTTGCTCTGTGGACTATAATCCAACATAAATATATCAACCTGAGAAAAAAATCGAAAACTTACCTTGTAAAAGCACTAGATGTAGATGACGGTGGATTGAAACTCCAAGTGGATGAGCTGAGACTTAAAGGTTGAATGGAATCTCCAGCTGGAGGACTTTTATTATTTGGATTCATATTAAATAATTCGTTATCTTTAATAGTGGCAATGGAAAGCGACGAACGCACTACTGAACCAGGAGTAATACTGGGATCGTCTTCAATCGATTTTATTTGGTTACCCTGAATATAAATAATTTTGATGCTATAAATACGATAAAAAATTATTATATCACCTTCCAAGGTTTACCAGGTTCAAATTCAGGTACTAAATCAGACAGGGAAGGTTGAGCAGGCGTAGGCCACTGTGCGTCTTTGCCATCATTTGAAGAATCACCACCTCCGGATTCTGGCCAACCTCCATCACCAGTACGACCGCTAGACCAAGGTCTTTAAGAGCGAAAGGAACAATTCAATAAAACAAATTTCAAAACAACGCGCTAGAATTATGCTGACCACAACTCCTCATATTAATAATACTAATCAAAAAACAATTCATTAATTGGATCCGTTACATTATAATCATAGAATTTTAATAATCCTTAATAAATTAATAAAAAAAAAAGTCGAACTCACCCATCCGGTTGAGTCAATCCCAGAGGATTCATATTGGGTGAAGTTGCCAACGGTTTTGACGACGATCCAGGAGCTCGGCTAAATTCACCACCTTCTTCTTTATCTTTATTAATCCATTGATTAAGTCTTGATTGGCTTTGGTTCTGTAAAAAAACATTATAATTTCTAACAGTTGAATTCAATAAAACTCACCACCTGATCTTTAATTCCTAACTCAGCAAAATTACTTTGTAGCGCATTAATCGAATCGTGCATTGGTGTGGCTGTCTTGAAAAGATCAGATTGTCCTCCGCCTATGCTGCCATGATTCTGCTGTTTAACATAAATTGCTTGTTGCGCTGCTATTTGATTTTGCAAATTAGTAATTTGTTGTTTAGTTTTGGTTATAAGAACAGAACATTGCAAGAGTGTATTATTATTCGCCGGTTTGCCACCATTTATGCATTGATTTTGAGCCACCGACTGTTGAGTCAAAAGTTGTTGCAAAGTTTTGATTTGCTGCAACAACTGATTTAAAAGTATCAACGTTTGTGGAGCTAAAGGTTGATTGAGAATTTGATGATTCAAATAACCAGCTTGTACAGCCATTTGAATTTGTTGGACAAGCATTCTCAATTGCTGAGTAGACGGTTGAGATTGTGGTTGTAAATTACGAGCAGCCGCTGATGGAACGCCAAAACCTTGCGAACCTCCACTACCTTGAGTCAGAATTTTCTGAACTCCGGCTGGTGAAATATTATTGATAAGGGAATTACTCGGACCGCCGGAGCTATTCATAGTATTGAGGAGATTGGGAGCATTGTTACCCTAAACATAAAACATCAATTAAATATATTTCAAAGATGAACTTTATCTGATTACCTGTGGAAAGGACATTTGGCCAGGAGGTCCGGAAGGAAATCTTTGTCCTGGAAATTGTTGATGATCATAATGGTCGTCATGACGATTTCTCCATCCATCTGAATTGCGAGAAAGCATTTCAAGTGCCTCTTCGCAATTAACGTCTCCTCTTCTTAATACGGCTTCCACGTCTTCTTTCTGTCAAAAGTGCAATTAATTATTAGAATAAACATAATAAGTTGTTACAAAAGAATTACCTTATAACCCATATCAATCAACATTCGGAAACATTTTGAATTCCAGATCATTTCTTTAGAGAGATTTTGTTTAGGACCTTGTTTGTGTCCCCAATCAATTTCGTTGTCTCCCCATAGGTGAGTGCCACCCATTTTTTGTTTATTCCATGGTACGGATTCATCCCATCCAGGACCGGCTTCGTCCCAAGAACCATTACGTCCATGACACCAAACTGATCCATCGGGTTTGAGACGAGATTGGGCCATTCCAGGTGGGCCGGCAGTGCTGCCACGTCCCATACTTGCCCCTGTGGGCAGATCTTTCCAGTGAGAGCCTATTGTAGGTGAAAAGTATGATAAGTGCTCGTGAAAATGATGTGTATTTGTGTTTCAGTGTCTAGTGTTAATATTGTATAATAAATGTTGAACCTTTATTGCCTCGTTAACGTCACCTTTATTAGCCGTTAATTTCAGATAAAACGAAATGAATAGGAAATTGATATAAATAAAATAAAAACAATCCATTATTTTACCTTGTTGAGGATTGCCCCAAAGGGAAGTACCGTCATCATAATTGGGCACATTACGTCTTTGTGAAGGGGGCGATGGTTCTTCCCATCCGGCTCCATTACCCGGTCCCACTGGCATCTTGCTTTGGTGATGCATGTGTTGAGCACCGGTGTGCGGTCCAGCTTGTCCCCAGAAAGCATCCGCGCCGGCACCATTCAGTCTTCCAGTGATTCCTCTGGGATCACCTCTCATGTCGCTTCCAGCTAATCTCATTTGTTCTCTCGGATCTAAAAGTCTCATCGGATCCGAACTTCCAGATCTCATGTCCCTTAAATCTGGACGCATATCTCTTGGATCGATTCCGGCAGCTCTAGGGTCAGCAGCTCGAGGATCACCCCATCCTGGATTGCCAGCAGTGGCACCCCATTCTGTGTCTTTTTTAGGTCCACCCCACATTGCTCCACTGTTAGCAGTATTACCCCATTGTTGTTGACCGGAAGGCACACCGGTCCATACATTTGAACTGTCAGTTTCGTCGTCTTCACCCCAAGTACCACCAATATTGGTAGATGGAGTGTGACCCCAAGGGGTTTTCTGTTGAGGCTGTGGTGGTGGCTGACCGCCGTTACGTAAATTAGCTTCCCAGAGTTCAGTGCCGTTATTAATGGCCGGTTTCCATGGTGGCGGACCAGAACCGTCCATTTTCATTGAGGGTTCCGGACTTCCCGGAATGTCCCAATTGGTGTCTTGATTCACATGTTGCTATACAACAAACTTAGAAATTGCTAATTGATGTATAGAAAACTACTTACGCCTCCCCAACCATCTTGGCTGAAGATAGCTTCACGCATATTATTCAATTGTTCAAGTTGTTGTTTGGTGGAAGTGGTCGTGTTTGGTTGAGTGCTGGTGTTTTGTGATTTACCAGAAGATGTAGAAGTTGTAGGTTGAGGTCCGCTACTTGAAGCAGTTGGTTTGGCACCAGGTTGACCCCAACTGGAATTGTTCGGCTGAGAGGAGGGCGTTTGTTGTTGTTGTCCATTCGAATTAAGATTTGAATTGGCCTTATTGGCTATAATAATAAAATAGAAAATTATATTTTTTGTTATAAATCAAACTTCAATAAAACTTTACCATCTTGTGTAGGTCCCTGGTTTGAGGTCGGTGGTCGATTAGTGTTATTGTTCCATTGCTGAGTGCCTGTATTGTTTTGATTTGCAGGATTGGCTGTTCCCCAGCCACTCGAATTGTTAGCTGGATTTAAAAATCGTAATGAAAATAATTACCAGGACCGACGCAATCAATTTAAAATATAAACATATTGCAACAATTGAATTGTCGGTCAATTGCAGCAATTCTAACATCGAACTCACCGTTATTATTACTGGCCTGTTGAGAAGGTGGGGTACCCCAGCCAGAAGTGCCTGTGCTTAACGAGCTCTCGCCACCGCCCCTCAATCTCAGAGGAGGAGCATAGATCTCGTTTGTGCGCTGAACATGGAGCCCGCACAAATCATCATCGTCATCGCAATGATAGTCGTTGTTATCGCAGCTAATTGCATTACTATCAGTGAGGTTCTTCAGTGCATTGTTGAGGTCGAGTACTTCGAGGTCATCAGACTTTTGGTTGGGAATGTCTCGTCCGAGGGGTAAAGCACCAAACTTACTATCTAACTTATCGCTATTATTGTGGGCGACCTTGCAGTGGTCTTTACGTTGTATTTTTGGTACGGTAACAGAGTTCAGAAGACAGTTTTCGGTCACAGATTGCATTCTAATATTAGAGTTGTCGTATGAACGACAACTTGAGCCGTTTATCACAGATGAGGCACCGATATCGGCGCAGGGTTTGCTAGGGGGATCGGCTCGAACCCCCCAAGCTGCCCGAGCGACTTGTACTGGGGGTGCGCTGCCCCTCATGGCTGACACTTGAGGCACTTGGTAGGTAGGAAATGTAGACTTCGGCTCGGAGGGGGTGGGGGCGCGCATCGTCACTAGTGCTCCATATCAGTCTGGCCAGCCAGAGATCTGCAACAATGTAATACATAAACGATTCATTATAATCTCCAAACTTTTATCTTATCTATTAGCAAACAACCAGAAAAAAAGAGGAAAATTTTTATTTTATTTTTTTATTTTTAATATAAGTAGGCGTTGACGCAAAAAAATCATACTACCAACATTAGTTTTTTGTGTATTAATAGTTGATCGCGTCAATCATTGTCAATTTGACGAATATTTTCTATTTTTGTTCCGGTTGTGAAGCTTTCGACGACGAATCAATAAAAAGAAACGGGTCTGAGCGCTGATTGCAAATGGATGACTTTCGCTATTTTCTATTCTGAATAAAATTCAATAAAAAAAAATCGATGAATGTAAAAAAATCATGTTAGTTATGATTATAAAAATCCTAAACAAATGTTTAAACTTACATACAAATATGGACGCCCGTGGAACAACTAGTCAAGTTGGTAGAGGGGAGCATGAAAACGCTTGAGAAACTTCACACAAGTCATTATAATTATTATCATCCAATATGCACTAAAACTGATTCGCATTCACAGTTAAAAAGTTGGTGAATTATCACACGAACAAATGAGAATACTAAATATCACAATTATTTCAATAATTTGGCGTTAAATACTTGTATTATATACGGGCACCACAGATTTGTTTATTGATCCGCAATTACGTGGCAGGGGCTGCCTTCACTCGACGACTGCATATCGTGCCTTTTCGCCAGTGCTCGGTTTTGGAAAGCGTGCACTAGGGAAGGTGATTTCGATAAACAACTGACAATCGAGAAACTTGAAGTAGGAGAGAGGGGCGAAAAAGGAGACACAGAACTCGGATCAACAAGACACCGATGTCTTTCGTGGTGGAATGCAACGTAAATAAAAACAAACCGGCGAATGAACGTCGTCGATAGTCGATGGCATAGATAGAAAATATTCACTTTTTAATAAAAAAAATACCGCCTTTTGGAACGGGATAGATATCGCATCGGAGACGGCATCCGAGGTAACTGTTGTGAATAATCGACGCCGCCGCCACCAGCGCTACCGCCGCCGCGCGCCCTGACCCAATTTGTCGCACACAACTGGGGAAAAGGGATAAGGTCAGGTCGACCAGGAAGATCGAAGAGTACGCAAGGCCAAAACAGTTGTCTGATTGTGACCTTAAGTTCGTCGAAATTAAATAGGTCACATCCACGCCAAATATCAAACATTTCAACGGGGGAGGAAACGATCATCACGTACTTCCTTGTTCCGTTCGAAGCTTTTCGATGCCGTGCGGAACAAAAACAACACCAAGTGGTTCTTCTAACTGTTCTGGATGTGCTAATTACGAGAAGGTTAACAAACCATCCGGTTTTTTCCACTCGACGCTCTTATGAAATAAAAATTCTTAGGTGGATACTACTTTTTTTTAATTCGCAAATCAACGTCAATTACAAACAGGTTGTTAACCTCATGTTTCATCATTTATAGTTTGTAAATATAAATAAATCAAAGATTTATGAATTGAGTAGTGCATTTCTGCACTTTTCTTATTTTTTAAGTCTGCATTTTTACATCAAGAAGAGCGTGAAATAAATAGATAGAAATCAAACGAAAACATTTTTTTCGAGCTACAGAATGTTTGCTAACATCTAATAAATTTCTAAAGGTTTGCTTACTCAAAATATTTACTAGATATTAACTATTACTATCAGCCAAAAATAAAAATTTTGTAAACTGGCGTTGCTATTATGTCATCAATAAAAATGACAAGTCTTAGGGGAAGATAAAATATGAGTGATAAATTTGAAGTAAACCACAAAAAAAAAAAAGAAGATAAGACACTATGGTGCTATTTGCAATCTTTATTTTTCGCTATTTAAATGATTTTCAAAAGAACTCGCGTCAGGAAAGCTCACTGGCTGAATTATAAACAGCTGTTGCTTTTGTATGGAATTCATTTCCCTCCAAATGAATTCTTGTAGGCTATCCCAAAAATTCCAAATGAAACTTTCTGCAATTTTAATGTTCTGTTTCAACCTTGAAATGCGAAATTTCTTAATAAAAATCAAAACATGCAAAGAATAAGACAGAATGCATTTTTTTTTTCAGTTACCTATCAAAGTAGCAGTTAACAATCAGCTAGTCAAGTACGGAAACAACCAGAAAAATATATTTAAATGTATTTCCAATTCTAAGTTTCCAATTTTAAGTTCGACCTTAGAAATCCAAAATTATAAGTTCCAAATATTTTTTCTCATCGTTGTTTACTGATAATGTGCACTGGATTAATTGTATTTGTTTTATTACTTATACCAAGTTAATGTTTCTTTTTCCATTTCCTTCTGTACATTTCCAACTAATATCAATATTAGCAATCGGATTGTCTTTTGAACACCACGCCATCATCTAATAAAATCTCAATTAAAATTCAAAACAAAAATCACATAATTTCCATTTTTGCGTACGTGATGAATTCGTAAAAACCTCCAGTGGCACCACGCCAAACTGAACCTACAATTATGTGACGCACACCTTAAAATTATTTGCGGTTTTTTACCACAAAAATTGCCGCAAAGCAAGCACTGCCTTATTTCTGTGGTTTTCATCACTTTTATTTTTATTAAAACTTTTGATAAAAATAAACTCGAACTGTTCTTTCAAGAATACAAAGTTACGTGAAAAGGATTTCTTTTTATAATAAACAAATATAACAAGTGTATTACATTTCATAGATAAAATGCTTACTTTAGAGAACTGATTAAATGTAAAACAAGTATTATAATCGTGATAACATTGTATTTTATTTTTAGTTTGTAAAATAATTTATCATTTTTTATTACTGATAAACAAATAAGAGGAAAATTGTCTGGGTGTTTTGAATATCATTGGAATACACAGTATGTTTGGAAATGAGGAAATCTTTCGATATACTACTAAAAAAAATAATTAATTTACTCAACACTGTCGAAAAAATATAACGTGTGACCTTATGAATAATGAACTGGGTGTGCCTTTAAAATACCAATCACACGTAAAGTGTAACTTTTCGATTAAAATGATATAAATTTGCAGCTGATTTACATATAAAGCAAAATATCTGCATAATGTCTCACATTAGGAAATAATTCGAACAAGGCTATTACATTCTTTGGTATCTTCATGCTAGCGACTCGGAATTACAATAATTGAAAGATTCGAGATAATAGAATTATGTCTACGTAGTGAATAATCAAGTAATAACCTACAAAATTTCCTGCTCATCCACGCAAGACAAACAATAATTTTGTTTTGTTGATCTTGTTGATTCTTTTTTTCAAGTTGTCATTTGGCTAGAAGCCAAAAGGTCGCTTTTTGAATCCAACATTATTACAAGTAGCATTTCGATGCCGCTGGCGACACAATCAAAAGTGTTTTCCACTGAGCCTGGCAACAGTACAGCTTTGTAAAGTTGGTAGGTAAGTTAGGAGCATGTATGCTCAATCAAGGTCGCATATTTGCGAAGAACGGCGCTCCGACAAATGCCCGCTAGCCAAATCAACTAGACATTTATACTCCAAACATTATTCAAAGATACATTCACTCGTTCTCATTGCATAAATTGTTAATTGGGTGTTGTTGCATTTGAAAATATGTTGTTGCGCAGACACCGAAAGATCAAAACAACAGTGTGTTTATTTTGGAAAGTTGCTGCAGCGGTGTCGATTACAAATCCTAAATCATCCATAAATATAAGAATACCTTAAAATCCGCAAAAACAACCATCAGCTGATAAATATGAAAACTGTAATTTTTTTCCTCATTTCGTTTCGCAATTGTTTGCTTCGAGATTATAACTTTTTCTGTAAAATAATAGATACAACCAAATTTCAAAGTATAACCCCTTTAAACAAACCCAAATATATAAATAAATAACCTAGTTTCTAAGAGCGATAACAATTTTTTCCCTATAGTGGTGACGATTTTTTATGACGCCATTCGATTTATTATTCCCGGATGGACATATCAAGGAATTAATTAGTTAATAATTGATTTATAAAAACTTACCTATCCGTAAAAGTCTTTTAATTAAAAAATTCGCACAAATATCACGAAATCACACAGATTCAGCTTGAAATTCTCAAACATCTAAATGACCGTCGAAGTATGACGCCATTTTTGAGTCTATTTCTGTTTGTTGAAAAGTTGGTACGCATGCGTCGGCCTGGATACTGCCGCTTCCGGCGGCACCTGTTTGAATTTCGCGCAAAATCAAACATTCAAGTTAAAAAAACTAATTTTTATAAAAATAAAAAGACACTATTTACAAAACAATGATAATAATATAAAGCGCAGCTAGTAGATGTTAATTTTTACATTTATTGTTAATATTAATATGAAATCGAAATAAAAACATTAAAATGGATGGAAATTAAAATTAGTTTAGACTAAAAAACTGGAAGATGTACCGGCAATTAAGTTAATTAGTGTAAACTATAAGTTTACGTTGAATATCAAACAGCTTCTGTTTTTTATGGATTTATTAGAGCCGATATAGCTGTTTCAGACACTTTTTTTTTTTCAAATAATAATAATATGAAACAGAAGTGGAATAATCGTTCAATCAAACTATTCAAGATGATTTCAGTTTTCGAAAACTAGCTACCCTCTTACAGGTTAAGGAAAAAACTTTTAATGAAGAGATTTTCGGAACTGTGACTTATCTTGCTAAAGATCAGAGTGACAAGCTGTACTTGCCAAAGGTGGAGACCGGTATGCAATTAGGGGATACCCCGGTTGATATTTTTATATTGGCACGTGCAATGAGTGTCGTTTGTACAAAGAAGATCGATCAAAGCCATTGGACTGGAAGAAAAATGTCATTGCCATTAAGCAATAAAATGGTCTTTATTAGAAAATATTTCTTCTAGCAATAAAAGTTACTGCGGTCGGAGAATATTCTAATCTTTCCAAAAGGTTAATTTGTTTACATCTTTCAAAATTAAAAAATTTGGATTTTTTACAATCGTGGGTGTCGTTCGTCGTTCTTGTACCACGTCCCATCAATGAAAATGATAGGATAGCAGTATTGTTTCACCTCATGGGCATTCTTTGATGTTCCTCAGAGAAAAATTTATACTTTTCTTTGATATACTGCCAATTCTAAAGGTTTTTGTCGCAAGTTCTGCGCAATTTAATTGATCTTGATTTTTTGAAAGCTTGTTTTCATTTTTTATAATTGTAATCATTTGAATAATTTTTCTTTAATCGTGACTTGTTTGATTAGAGACTGAGTCTTCTAGAGGAGGATTATACTTTGATTTTTACCTCTTGACGATGATGACAGACTTCTATCATTATCCTCTTGAGCTTAAAACTAATTTTTTGACGCAACCAACAATACAATTTAAAAAAGCATCCGACTGTAATGTTAGCTGCTAAAAACATGTTCAAATTCCCATTTCTTGTGATTCACTCTATATAATACCAATTATGGCTATGACTTCTTAGTACTCATGCACTTAATTAGCTCTTTCACTTATTTATCTATGATTTATTTATCGGACTTTTCAACCATTCACAGTAAATAATAAACATTAATTTTGAATATATATATATATTATAACTGAAATAAATAGAAAAAGACTATTCTGTATAATACAGTTCGTTTTGATTTTTATTTTTAGTGCACGAAAAAAAGTCAAAATTTTTACTGTTTATTCCGCGCGACAAAAGTTCGAAGTAATGAACTCGCAATTAAATAATGGAATAATTTCAAGCTGTAATAAAACTATCGCTTATCTAAATAATTCTTTTTCAATATTATTTTCTTGTTCTTTTTTGTAAAAAATGTGTTATGGTCCCACTGTAATTTGTAAAACAAAAGTTGGTAAAAAATGACAGAATTACAAATTGTCAATTAATTCACAGAATATCGCAAATAATAAAAACCCGCATTTGAACGCGGAAAAAACCTATAAACTTTTTAATTACCAACAAAAAACTTCCTTTTTTTGGTTGAATTTACTTCATGGAAAACTCGTCTCAATGTAAAGACGTCTAAAGTGTTAGTGCTAATTCAGTGCGAATCCACATGTGATAGTGTATGGAGGTTTTTAATCAAAATCAGTTGAAATAACTTACAATGATGGATTTTTTGAACTCATTTAAATCACTAGTAAAAATCGAACAAATTCGTACTGATAATAATGTTTTCCGGATGCACTATAAACTGACTGTGATTATGTTAATTGTGTTTTCGGTTTTATTAACAAGCAAACAGTACTTTGGAGATCCGATTGAGTGCCAAGTTTCGGAGAATAAAGATGTAATTGAAGCGTATTGTTGGATTTATGGGACTTACATTAATCGGGAAACTCTATCAGGTAAAAAAGATAACAAAAAAATGTATATGTCTATTTCTATTGCTTTTTAGGTAGAAGTGGCGATATTCCCGGCTTGGGCAACGAGCGCCGCCGTGTCAGCCCCATACTTAGAAGCACCGATGATAAAATAATTTGGCAGAAGTACTACCAATGGGTTTGCATAGTCTTCTGTTTCCAAGCACTCCTATTCTACCTGCCCAGATATCTCTGGAAAACATGGGAAGGCGGCCGTTTGCGTCATTTAGTCAGCGATTTAAACACTCCTCTAGTGACTGGTGCCTGGAACCCAGCCACAAAATCTCAAATGATCCAATATCTTTTGAATGGAAAATACTTCCATCGACTCTATGCTATTCGTTACACAGTTTGTGAAATCCTCAACTTAATAAATGTCGTAAGTATTTCCACAACCAAAAAAAAAAAAAAACACAAACTTAATAACAATATTTCCATCAGGTTCTCCAAATTTTCTTAATGAATTGGTTCCTCGGCGGTCAGTTTTCCTTCTACGGTTTTTATGTCTTAACAGGAGGAGATATAAGCCACATGAATCAAGTTTTTCCTAAAGTAACCAAATGCCAATACTATTTGTATGGTCCTTCTGGTACTGTTCAAAATCGAGACGCATTGTGTGTTCTTCCTTTGAATATTTTAAATGAAAAATTGTTCATAGTGTTGTGGTTTTGGTTAGTTTTTCTTTCGGGTGTTACAGTTTTGTCGTTAATTTATCGTTTTATTGTTGTTTCGATGCCTAAATTCCGGATTTATTTATTAATGGCACAAGCCAGATTTATCGGGAATAAGCAGGCGAGTTGTATAGTTGAAGCGCTGAGTTATGGCGATTTTTTTGTTTTATATCATGTTGGCAAAAACGTGAATCCTATTATTTTTAAAGAGTTGGTAATAGGGATTTATGATACACTTAAATCAAAGCATTCCTATGGAGTTTACCCTAATGTTGAAGCTAATACTATTTAGCTTGAAATTTATTTGTAACTTAGTACTTAAGTTTGTTGTTATTTAGAATAAGTTAATTAGTAACTTAAGTTGCTTCAAATTGTGTTCATATTTTATTCAAATGCTCAAAGAACCTTTGAAGATATTTTTATATGAAATGTATTTTTGTAAATTGTGAGAAAAAATACAGTATTATTTCACTGCTTCTCTTTTTTTTGATTTTAGTAACCTATAAGCTTCTACCACTTCTTGTTGTTGCTTATCCAGTTGTCGTCTTAACGCATTTGGTAATTCTTTTCGTTTTGCAGTCCTATCAATTTTATCGGTTTTGCTGAGCATTGTTTTCAACAACAAATCTTTTTTTCCAGGCTGCAAATTGTCTCATTATCAAACTGAATTATAAAATTACAACGTTACCCTAGGCACTTCGTCACTATCTTTGAACTTTTTTGGAACTTTAAGTGTAGGCGGAGCTTTAGCTTGTTCTCCAAACTTCACTTTATCCTGAAACCTCTCAAACTCGTCAATATTATCATTTAACTTTTTCTTCTTCTTCTCCAACAACTTTAATCGTCTTTTTTGAGATTTTGTCAATTTGGGAACATCAACTTCTATCTTTTTAACTTTTTTCTGCTTTCGTGCTTCTTTTAACATAACTTGCACAGGATCTTTTGGTCTTTTTTTAATTTCCACTACTTCTCCATCAGAATTTTTTGTGATTTCCACTCCAAACTTTTGTTCAAAAGCTGCTTCATGTTTAATAATTGCACATTCGTGGTTAACTCGTGCTAAAAATGCACGATCTGTTTCATCTGATCTTTGTTCAAATCTGAGCTTCGGTCGAAGTTTTTTCCTTCTGCGTCGAAATTCACCATTTTTTGTTTTCTTTTTAAGTTCAATTAAACGTTCGAGACTTTTGGATACTTGCTGGTCGTCGGGATTTGCTGGAGGAGCGTTGATTTTATCTTTAATCCTACAATAACACTTTTAGGTTATGTTAACTATAAATCAAAGAAATACTTTTTGAAACGTTCCAAGCGTTGTTTTTCTGGATCACGAACTCCGTGATGTTTTCTACCAGGAATTTTACGACCCATTATTTTAGAAAAAAAATAATTGAAAAGAACTCTATTTTTAGGTTAACTGTATAACCTCAAATGTTGACATTCAACTGTCAAGTAGAAGTCTCATATCATCGAAATGGGAAATAGTAGAATGGGGTAATTAAAAATACCACTATAATAAAATTTTATTGTGGACATTTATGGCTACAGTAGCGTTTTGGGCGCGGCAGTAAATTATTAACCTTTCTGTACTCCTGAAATGAGTTAATTAAAAGCGTATTTTCTGCATGGATTGAACTTACTGCTATGACTTTTTCTATGGGATATGTTGGTCGTTTTTTCCTCCAAGCAAGCATCATTACTTCATTAGCATATTCAAAGAATCTTCTGTCTGCTTCATTAAAACTCACACGGTTTAAAATGTCATCAATTTCTTTTTCCTGTCGCTTGATTTCCTCATCATCAGCCTTGAAAAAACATTCTCAAATATCTAATATCAATAAATTTACAAAAGCAAATAATGAGCAGGTAGAAATTGATTTTAGTATATATTCGGTTATAAGCAATACCATTTGGTTTAGAAGCTCTTTTCTGTACTCCAAGATCTTCTGCCACTTTTCCCTCCGATTTTTCTCATTATATTCTTTCATCGCTTCCGCCGTTTTAAATCTATTTATCATCTCCCACTTTTTAATTTCCTCATCAAACTGTCTCTTCTCTTCCTTACGTTGTAAATACTTCTTCCTATCTTCCATTCTATCTCTAATAGCTTGCGCTTCCATGGCCGCTCTATGCTCGGCTCTAGCTTTTTCCCTAATAAAAACAAATCGGATCAAATTCAAACAATCATAAATACTCACTGAGCTTCTCTTTCTGCCAAAACTTTAGCAATTCTTTCGTCTTCAGCAGCATCTTTAGCTTCTTGAATCGACGCTACTTTACTTGCTAAAAGTTCATGTTGTCTAATCTCTTCATCTTTCATTTCTTTCGCTTTTTGTTTCATCAAACAATCAATTCGTCTTTTAGCTTCCGCGTAAAATTCTGTCGCTTTTTCCATCTCAGCTTCTTCTTTTGCTAAAACTTGATGCCTTTTGCGTTCAATTTCTATCGCTTTTTTCTTCTCAAGAGCTGCTTCACGTTTCTTTCGTAATTTTTCATCAAGTTCAAACTTTTTAAGAAGTTCTGCTTCTTCAGCTGCTTTTATGCGATCAAAAGTCTCGCGCTCGATGTGAGCGCGAGTTTGTGCTTTGCGCGATTCTTCGACTTCCTTCATTCTAAAAAAAATTACTATAAAATACGAACTCTCCAAAAAATAGATTACTGTTCTTTGATAACTAAAGCAGTCTGTCGTTCTCTCTCAAGTCGACATTTCTTCTCCTCCGCATCTTCTTTTCGTTGCTGCTCGTCTGAAGCAATAATCGCGTCATCACATTTCTTCTTCACTTCTTCATCATGTTTCCGAAGCATTTCATTAAATTCTTTTTGTTTATCTCGCTCATATAAAGTTTCAGACAAAATTAAAGCACTAGTTAGTTCTCTTGGATATCCCGAAGACACAAACATTTCTTTTTTGATTTTTTCAACATAAGCTTGCCGTACAACGTCTTGTTCTGCTCTAATCGCGTAGAATTCTTTCAATCTGTCTTCTATATTCTTCTCGCCTTTATTTTTACGTTCTTGTTCTTTTTTCAAATGGAGATTTTGGGTTGAATCAGCCCAGTTTTTTGTCATTTCTTCTGAACCTCGTTTCAAAGCTTCTTTGTGTGCTTTTTCTTTGTCTATAGCTTCTTGTATGCGTTTTTTCCGATCGAGATGTTGAGTAATACCGCCCCATGCTGCTGATGTTATGTGAAGGGCATGGGCACGGTCGGAGATTCGAGTGTTTTCGAGAGTTTGACCGGGGAAGAGGTACCACCGAGATTCCATTTTGACATTTGAGGGGATTATCGATGTCAACAGCTGCTGCTATGGTAGCAATTTATAGTGGCGCCATTGTATAGTGTGATTTTTTAGATAAATTACTTTACAGCAGGTTTGGAGAAGATAAAATGTCAATTGTTGATATCAACATAATTTTATTAACGTTTTATATACACAAAATTAAGGCACGTTATAAAAATACATACACTGGCCTACATTTACAATTCTAGTACAATAATTGAATTGAATATTAAGTACATATTTATGTTAAAATCCGTTGAAAGAAAATAAAACATAAGATTGATAAAATACTGGAATAACGCGCGAGTTTATATACAAAACGTTGTTTTTATGGCCTTTGTAAGAAATAACAATAATTGACACAAAAGGGAACAAAAATTGAGCAAATAAAGATTATACCAATATGTACACAAAGCGAGACTAACGCTTATCACATCCTAGAACTTGATATTTTTTTTCTTAGAAGAAAATTAAGTACAATTTTGTATATACAGAGGCCGAAAAAGAATAAGATATGTCAACATTAGATATTTACAGTCTTTTGACTTAAGCGCGGCTTAACGGAATGTAACAACAATGAATAAAATTGAGCACTAAACCAACTGGATATGTATATGGAATTCTGATATTTTACACTGACACAGTCTCTACAGCATTCATGATAAAAATCGAACTACATTCTAGACATATTTTCATTTATAAAACTGTAAAACCGCACTAAATAAATCCACAGTTATATTTTTTACAAGAGCTTTGTACATTTTGAAAATAAGGATAGAACATATAATATATTCAATAAAAAAAAATAAAAAAAAGTTTCTTCTTAGTATTTGCCACTTATTAACTTGAAACTGAACTATGTAATCACAATTTGCTGGCGTCGTAATTTTCTAACGACCATTGTTGTCGACTCGACTCACTGTCGCATTGTTCCATTAGCAGTTTATTTTTTGCTTCGTTTATAGCTAAACATTTATCGCTACTTCCGTGTCTTAAAAGTTTGTTGGTCGGGTTGTAATCCCAAAATTGGTTGCCCTTGCTACCGTGACATGGATATAAAATCACTTCTTGACCGCTATAATCCAAACAAGCTTCATCGCGACGAATCTCACCAGATTTACTATACATCCAAAACTGCAACAAAAAACACAATTGGTTAAATTTCCCAAAATGAATACTATTTACACCATAAAAATATTTTCAAACCATACTGTAGACACATAGAATATAGAACGTGTTCAGTTTTCGTAATATACTTGACATTCCAATTTTCTCAACGACGAAAGAAGTCTTTGTTTTTACCTCTCTTGATAATTCAGAATAAGGTTGGTTTGACACCGTCGCGACGCGTCATCTACACGTGTTTTGTGTAGAAAACTAATTACATATCGCTAATGCGAAACGTGCTTCCTGTCGACGAAGTTATACAACTTTACAACGTACAAAAATGTTCTTTTTATATTTTACTTATTACAGTCGTAAATTTTTCATATAGGAAAAAATCTATAAAACTCGGCGTCTTCTCGAAGATATTACAACACGAACAAATAATGAATTTTTTTGCATAAAGTATCTTTTACATTCTAGAAGTTGTTCAAAAATATTTTTATGGCAAATCATTCTCTAAACTTACAACTTACCTTGAAGTTAGAAGCAGTTAGTTAAAAGAAGCATTGAAAACTGTTAAAATTTCTAATACAAACCTTGAAACATTACACCTAGAGAAAAATTTAAAAAAATCAAGAAAAACCATCCCCACCATCATGATTCTACCCTTATGTTTTAGTTTGTTAAAGAAAAAATATTGTAAAAATGTAACACATGTTTCTAACATTTTTTCTCGTTCACCTACAAATGATTTGTATTTATTTTTCGCTGATTGTTATTAATAAAGTTCATAAATTTAATCAAATCCAGTATTGGTGTTCGCATAAATCACGTTCCGATCGACGGTTGGTTAAGCGCTTGGAATGTTAGCGAACACGTCGCTCCAGGGTTCCGGGAGTATGGGACTAGAAGCGGGGGCAAAACGACGCGACAATATCAAACTTGGTTATTAGCGACGCGTCGTGGTGCTGTCGATATAAAGAGAATTGGCGAAATGGGTTTTTGTCGGAAATTTTGAAATTATGATTTTTTTTTCTAATTTCTTATTTGTTTAGGTTTATAGTCACCTAGAAAATTGAAAGCTTTTGAAGGTGGAAAAGTGAAGAATATTTCTTTATATTTACAATTTTTATATTTAATCTAACAGAAAAAAATTATCGATTTTTGAATTTTTTTTAATTTTTCATAAAAATATAGTTGTTTAGTTTAATATTATTGTAATCACTGAGTTCAATTGAATTACTTTTTTATAATAATAATTACTTAATTAATTTATTTCAATTGAATCAATCAACAATTGCATTACTTACTGGAAGATTGAAAGATCAATTGTCAATTGAAAAATTTTCAATTAATTGATGGCAATAATTAATTATAAATGAATTAAGACACATGTAATTAGATAATTATGCTGTTTTGAATTAAAAATTGAAACAAGTACCCAATTGAATTATTAATTATAGAATAATAAAAATTTAAATTATTGATAATTATTAATTAATTCATCGAATGATCAATTACCAATATCAACAACATGATTTTAAAAATCATCCAAAATAAACTTCTTTGCCTTTTGCCATTCCAATAATTTAAGCAGCTTTTATGACTTTCTCAGTATCCTAACACCGTCGACGTTATTTCCATTTTATGCGACATTTTCCTTCATAAAATTGTCCTAAAATTTTCCACTTTTACTCTACCCTTCATCGCTTGTAAATCATTTCGGCTTAATGCGTTGATTAATGAAGCTGCGTCAATTAGTCGGAAACGAGAAAGTCAATCAAAGACCAATCTGCTCCGTATCCAAGAAACTAAATTACGCAGAGTAGAAAAAAAAAACGCAAAAAAGTAGAATAACAACACATCCCTAACGGTTAATTAAGCTTCAACAGAGAATAGTTTTTATTTTGTATAAAAACATGCAATTTTTTATTTAGTTAATTAAGATATTAAGTGAAGAAGAAATAATGTTTATATACAACGCGGGGAATACGATGGTGGTGATGATTTTTACCTGATTGCCACCCTGTCCATGACATGGCCATAGACCGACTGGCTTATGCATATCTTCAGGTTTACAAGCGGAATCGAGACAGATTTCTTCTTCCAAAACTGCGATCTGTAAAGAGAAAAATATTGAGTTTGGTTTTGGGGAATTACCTGATTGCCGCCTTGCCGGTGACAAGGATACAAGCCGACGGGTTTATGCAAGTCGCTTCTTCGGGCTGGTGAATCCAAACATGTTTTGCCACCGTAACCCATATTTCGAATCTGTTGACATAGCAAAAATTGTATGAAAAAAAAAATGCTTTAGAAATTATTTATATAAATACTCGATTGAAATAAATCGATAGATGTGCAACCGACATTTTACAACCGCAACAGACGTGTTTATTATGATGAAAAAGCGATACTGGAAGAACGTGTCTATCCATGTGACATGAGGATTTCATGTAAGAATCTAATTTTAATGCTGTTGTGATCATTTCAAAGATTGGTGTGGCTATGTTATGTAAAATAGGACATGTTATAAAAATAGATAGACAATTTATAAAGAAATAAACAATAAAGCTAGAAAATAGATTTTTATCTCAACTGAACTAATTGAAGTAAAATCTGAGATTAATTTATTATTATTTTGAATTTTTTATTAAGGTTTTATGTCAAGTCAAGGTAATCTATTTATTTCCTCATTTTTTCTTCGCTTCAAATTATAATGTTTCCTGGTTTTCTTTTCCTTATAATTTAGAATAGGAATTTTTTTTTATCGATAGTTTCCTCCTAGTAGAATATTGAAAAGTGGGTCAAGACAAGGTAATGGGTTTCCTTGCAATTTCTTAAAAAAGTACAAAACAGAACAACTATATATATATATTTAATTTTTATAGATTCACATTTCAAATTAAATTCCAAAAATTAATTTCCTGTTTTCGAGAAAATCCACAAAGTACAAAACAAAGCCACTGAGGCTCAAGTTTTATAAGTCACTAAGGTTCAAGTGCATTCGCACTTTCTTTGTTCAGAAACTGATAATCAATCTAAATGAATGGATAATGTTATAATTGGACGATAATGTTCATTATTAGAAAGAAAATATCTAAATGATCGGAATATAAATTAATTAAGATGTAGGCAGATATTTAAAAACACATTTTAGTAAAAAACAGTTCTATTTAAAGATATCACCTTTTTAGATATTTAACAATCAATATATACAGGATGTTCCACCACAGCGAAATTCTTCCACAACGTAATAACCGTTGGTTATTACGTTGTTTTAAAAATATTTTTGAAAATAGCGCACTTCCGATTATTCCGGAAATTGACACTAACTTCATTATTTTGAATGCAACACACTATATATTTTTAGATTTTTGGATTCCTTGTTTAATTTAAGCATCACTTTATGTACCATATGTGACACTTTGAGTAAACCATTTTCAAAAAAATCAAGATTTAACGAAAAAATATGGATGTGCAGGGATCGGCAATATTCTAAATATCTCGAACCCAAAAGCATTTACAGAGGTGCGTTTTCACACCTTTATTTTAAACATAACAGTCTATCTCTTAGACCTGAACATCTTACCAAATTTGGAAAACTCTCTTTTTATGGGAGTCTTGAACATGAAGAACTTCTAACTCAGATAACTCAGTTTTCTTAAATGGAACGCTATATTTTTTGTGGTACCATCTCATAGTACTTAAAATTACGTTTCGATTGATGTAAGGTTGTACCCATTTACTGACAACAGTTTTCGAAAAAAAAAAGTTTTTTGAAATTTGTAAAAAACTACATCATCACATTAGTCTTGGTGACTACTACCTATTGTTATTTATCAAGATTGCACCAAAAGAAGAGTATAATTGAACCTTAAATTCTATTTTTTATAAGATAACATCAAGACAAATCAAAACTATGCACAATAAATGGAGAAATCTAGATATTCAAGTTTTTCCATCTCTGGGAATTAACTTCTAACCATTGACTTCCGCCGTGATTGCACAGTGTGAATGATAATGTTATGCAAAAATCTGTTTATTGATAATTTTGGGATATTGAATGTTTTGCTGATATTCAAATGACAAGATGTGTTTGTTAAACTGGATCTACCTCAAAACAGTATTTTCTTCAATTATCATAAATCCGTTTCACCCTTTATTCAAAAATGGTGAATAGATAGCTGATTTTGATATTGTTCTTCTTACAGAAATCTCCCATGAAAGTTTTTCATTTGAGAAAAAATTCGCATAAATTCATAATGTCAGAAAGAATTTTTGTTCAAATTATCAAAAAACATTTATCATATTTTTACTAATTATTTTCTACATAAAGTCTAGTACTTTTTTTAAACATATTTATATCAATAATAACAATCAAGGCTAACTTGATTATGTAGATTTTTGCAAAATTAAAAAAAAAAAATGCATTTTTTCCTAAAAACTGTTAGAAATAAGTGGGTACAACCTGACATCAATCGAAAGGTAATTTTAAGTTCTATTTGGTTGCAAATTAAAAACTATAGCCTTCCATTTAAAAAAATCGAGTTATTTAGGTTTGAACTTCCTCATGTTTAAGGCTCCCATCAAAAGAAAGTTTATCAAATTTGATAAGATGATCAGGTCTACGAGATAGACTGCTATGTCTTAAATGAAGATGTAAAATCACTCCTTTCTACATACGTTTGTGTTCCAGATATTTAGAATAATGGCGATGTTTGCACTTTCATATTTTTTCTTTAAATCTTGATTTTCTTGAAAATGGTTCACTCAAAGTGTCACATATGGTACATAAAGTGATGCTTAAATTAAACAAGGAATCCAAAAATCTAAAAATATATAGTGTGTTGTATTTAAAATAATGAAGTTAGTGTCAATTTCCGGTATAACCAAAAGGGCGCCATTTTTAAAAATATTCTTAAAACAACCCCAAGAAAGATTCAAATGACTTTTGTCCAGAACAAATTTTCATATTCCCAACTGTTATTACGTTGTGGTGGGACAGCCTGTATATAAAACTACTGCTGCTACAGTTTTTAGTAAATTTCAGATGATTAAAAATGTAATTTTCTATTCAAAATTCTATTCAAATATTATACATTTGGTTTGAAAACGTGAGATAGAATTAAAAACTATTATCAAAATTCCATAATTCAAAATCAATAATAAAAAAAATTAAAATATTATTTCTATCTCAGCGCATCCACCAATTTTGCAACACAAATTTGAATTTGATTTATTTTTGAATTAGTTATTTAGTTTATGGTTTCGGTGATTAAAAGTGTATTTTGCATAATTTTTCCTAGCTATTTATACGAATTGACTTTTGAAACTGAAGTGAAAAACTGCAGACTAGCTGAAGTTCAGAAGTTTGAACTAAAAGGAAGCAAATTTTGTAGTTTTTTTTTTTTTTCATAAAACTTTTTATTATTTTATGTAAGCGTTTGAGATTTCTAGTTTGTTTTCAAGCAATTCATGTTAAAGAAATAGATGTGGTCTTTAAATCCTAAAATGCAGTAGTCAATAATTTAAATGGGGAACACCCTGAAATTTTTACAAATTTTGAAGACTTCCTAAAAATTAATCACTTCTATCAATACACATTTCCAATAAAACACATACACATACAATTTCCAATAAAAATTTATCAAATTTTTTGCCAAACTTCATAATGCTACAATTATACACTTAAGTATATTAATCAAATTCATTAAAGAACTCCAAACAATAACAATTTCCTTTTCCCATCAACATCTTAATCGCTTCTTTATTTTTATTCTTCTTTACCAATTTAACCTACATAGACAACTGGACACAAGACAACAATAATACGCCTTCGCTCAAGTACCATTAAAGTGTGCCTTCCGGAAAGACTAAATAGCTTGGGTGTGTGTTCGTCCGTCCATTACAATGATGATATCACACAGCTGTTAAAGATGCGAGAAAATTTTCTCATCTTTGACCAGCATGCTCTATTGAATTTCCGGTTGTTGTTTGCTAATTTTTTAGCATTTTTTTTTTCAGTATTATTAATCTAACATCAACGACTATATTAAACGTAATGTAACGATTATTCGTGCAAATACGCAGTAGGCGTTAAATAACAGACATGTTTACAACAACTGACGGTGTTTATACACTCACATACGTGAAACAAAAAGAAAGAATAAAATCGGTACAAGCACATAGCGGAAACACGATAAACGCAATAAGGTTTTAGAATTCTTTTCGTTTCATTTTATGCTTCAAAAAACTGCAAGCTTTAGAAAAATTATTTCCATAATTGTACACGAAATCAATTTTTTCTTTCATTCAAACATTCTGTGTTTTTATTAAATATCTACATATATTATACATTTCAATTTCATCATTTATGCATCAATGCATTTTGTTGAAATGCCAACTGTTTCCGGAAATCGCTTGTTTATTTCTAATTTGAATTATTAACAAACATTTGATGTTTCTGCTTTAGCAAGAAGCATATCTTGAGTTTGATGTATGCATCAACTACTTTTATCATTGAAAGTTTGATTTTCTTCCATTAAATTGTTATCATTTTGTATATTGTACTTTCAAGATTTCATTAGCGACTCAATTTATTTATTTAAAAAAAAATTGAAACTAATAAAGGGAACTGGATAGAATTTTTAACATTATTATCCAACAGATTTTTGTTATTTGGTGATAAAAAATCCTATACACACAGCATCAAATACAATTACCTAGAGTGAATAAAATCCTTTTTGTCTTTCTACCCATTAGTAGAAATAAGAACGTGAAATCTAACAAACGAAAATAGGAAAAGAGAAAAATCAAATAAAAATAAAATAAAACAGCGCTCATGGCTCTTACACACATAAGCATCATTTACAATTACAAGCGGCAATTTCTATAAATTCCTTTCTAGACATCACCATTTCAAGTTCTTAAATAGGGTAAGAGTATTGCTGTTTTTTTTTAACTAAATCATTGTATAGAATAGAAAAACCTATTAGAATAAAAAATACCTCTCCACTGGCCACTGCTTCTCCAGGAATGAACAATTCCGGATAGATATTATCCAAATACCATTTGAAACTCTTACAACCAAGCTTCTTTCGTAATTCTTTTCTTGAACTAACATCACCATAATCTCCTTTATCGTTGCCTATTCGTTGATAATAGTATTTGGCATATTCATCTAACCATACTTCAGCTAAACGTACAGAATTTCGTCGTAATACATTAACACCACTTCGCCATTTATATGGAGATCGTTTTCGAAAAATATGACCGACATGTGAACAAGGAACAATTTCTAAAGTTCCACCACACATCCATGTTTTAAATGAAAGTTCCAGATTTTCACCACCCCAAATATCAAAACCATTGTCGTAAGTGCCAAGCTTTTCGAAGAATTTCTGCAAAAAAAGATATTTATTTAATTGAGTGTAAAAGAATGAACATTTATGCATAAATTCTGATTGCTTTTGTCCGTCGACAAAAAGGATTATCACCGCCAAAAATAAGCGAGTTGTATTGTATGATTTACACAGAGCGAAGCGGGTTTATTACCCCTTGCAAATATTTCATTCCAAGATTGTGTTAAATTCTCTAATCTGTGATCGTGTCAGGAAAATACATTTTTGATAAAGAGAATGCACCTAATAGATCATAAACGCTGCATAATGTCATTTAATGATGTATTTGCAATTTATGAACTTCTACTTTGGTGTAGATTTTTTAGCTGTTATAATATTGATTTAGTTCGAGAAAATTGTAACAGAAATTATTCAAAACTGTTCACTTTATTGTTAATTCAACACAGAATTTCAGTCACACAGCGGAAAATACGAATTTATTCGCATTTTCAAAGCTTTAGTTCAACAAATAAAGTGAGTAACGTGTATAGTTTCAAATAACGCGATTAACGTATGAAATGTACGAAAACAGAGTTGTCTGAAAAATATATGTATTATAAATTTATTCACAATTAAATAAGAAAGAAAAAATTGTCCGGCGCATCCACCATTTCCACTCTTTTACTAATAAATCCTGACTTTTGGTAACGAAATGCAACGTCTTTAAAACTAATCTAATTGAAAATATAATTGTTTCAATTAACACAATTTTTTATTCTGATTCCTTGAGATTAAAGAGAATTCTTCCATTTAAAATCAATTTCCAAGTCCAAATACAGACAGACAGTTAATTTTTTTGGCACCATGTTGTGCATAGCAGCACTTGTTATCCTTTGCACCTATTCAATTTCACCACTATTCCCGAAATCCGAACTTATCAATCTTTACCGCCATGTCGCATTGACATCACGATAATAATTTGGAAAATAAATTGTCGAGACTGCGCCGCCACCGAGGTGTTTATTCTTGGAACGTTCACATCAAAACCCCTTCTCTTTTCCACACCACTCCAAAATTTATTACAAGATAGGAACTACACATATCAATATATCATTTTTTCTCTTTATTCAAAAAAAAAAAAAAAACATATGCATGTTATAAAGCAAAAGATAAAAAACATCTATTCCCTTCTCTGAAAAATCTATTAATCGGATTGATTTTGTTCGACGATAAATCCGTCTTAAAAAAGCGAAATTTCGATTGTTAATCGGCTTATCTAGTCAGGGTTTTATGTCGGATATATACATTTTTTTTAGTCGGTTTGGAAAAGGGGCTAAATCCCTGTTGTCGTGTCGCTTCTCGCACTTAATTATCGTCGACGAGGCAGTTGTTTACTGATTGTTGTGCAAGTGGCAGGACTAGAGGATGGGTGTATACACATCATTACCAAAAACGAAGAAAATTGAAAAGGGAATGTAAATACAATACAATTATTTAAACAAACAACAACATTCAGCAAAGTTGGTAATTTTATATTCATAGAGAATACACAAAGAAAAAATATAATTAAAGAAAAATCAATACTAAAACATTAGAAATTATAGACTTGCTCAAATAATCAATAAATGTTTTAATCGCTTCATTATTCAAATGGGCTGAGCAAATACATTTATTACAATTGTTGGAAAAGAAAAAACTATGCTTTTACCACAGTGAGGCAAAGAATATAAACATACTTATAGCACAATAAATCACTAGTGACCGGCGCATTCACCATTTCTATACTACAAATGATAAGATAAAAGTCGATTGCACTGACAGCAGGAACAAACAAATTAATTAATTCTATACAGTGTGTCCATATTTCAATGCTCACCATTGGGATTTCGGTTATTAGAAGAGACAGAACATCGGTTAAATGGGAAATATTTTGCCGAATTTAATGCTCAAGATGAATCTCATTTCAAATCCAATCAATTTTTTTTTCAGTTTTGAGATTTTTTTGGAAAAACTGAAATTTGCCGATTTTATTTATCATCAATAATTCGATAACGCCTTATGCTTCCACTTTCAAACATTTACATTGTTGGGACACTTTTTTGAAACAAATATTTTGGTGTCAGCGGAAACATTCGATTTTCATTTGTTTTTGATTTACTAGGCTCAATTTTTATTTTTTTATAGGGGTGGTATTAAATTTTCAATTACTTAGATAGTTCTTGGAAAAAGCTTTTCAAAAATGTATGACATGTCACTTGAATCTTTATTTTTGCAAGAGATATTAACAAAAAATAAATTTAACACTGATTAAAATCAGTAAGCTATGAAATTTTAGCGTCATTGTTAAGCAAATGATAAGCTATGTTACTGTCGACATGTACAAGTTGCTTTGGTTACAGATGTAAGACTTTGTGTACTAGTTATTACCATTACGTACCATTACTACCACCGATTGACTCAATCCTTAAAAGTGATTAATTATTAATAATTCATGTACACAATTCCAAATCTCCCACCAGTTCCACTTATACATGACAACATAAACATAGCTTATCATTTGCTTAAATAAGTCTATTGCACAAACAGCAGGAACGAGCCTTCAATAGTAATTTTCGAACCTAGTGTGCGAAGACAGTATTCGCGCATAAGCGCAAAGTTGAAGCACGAGCGAGGAACGAGGGAGTGCTTCATATGCGCGAAATCACCGAATACGTCTACGCACATCGAGGTTCAAATAATATTTTTTGAAACAAATATTTATTTTTGTTTTATTAAAAAATTTGCGTTGCGTCATTTGTAAACAAAAAAATCTGAAAATATAAAGTGAGTCAATTGACAGTTTTTCATTTGACAGTTGTCAAAGAAGATTTTTAAATACGGATTTCTTTTTATTTCTTCAGTATTTGCGACACTTGAATTGGTAAAATGACAGTTTGTTAACCAGATTTCATTTATATTAAGTTATATTATTTCTGAAATGTCCAGAAAGACCAGTGTTTTTTGCAAAAATTCGCGCACTCGTGTGGGAATTCTACGTTCCCAGTTGACTGCTCCGTTCGCTAAATATCATTTTGAAGGTGGTGAGTTCAAAAAACAAATTAATTAATTCTATATATTTGTCGTCTTTAAAATCTGTAATTTCAGTTCAGACAGTGTCACACAGTGACATAGAATCGGAAAAATGTGATCGAAACTTGTAGCTTCATTAGTAATCAAAGAAATCTTGTGAAAATTGAACTGCAGAAACTTTTGTATAAATAGAATACAATAATGAGGAAAAAATTCAAACATAGTTTCATTTACAACCCTTATTGAAGGGTACAAAATAAAAAAAATTGCAAATGGACAAAAAATGGTTCACTTTAATAACAAAAAAGCTTTCTTTTATTGATTATGAAGATACTAATAATAACTAGATAATATCGTGATATCATACGGACGTCTTAAAAAAATGCATCGTCAACTTCTGTTTTTTATTAAATTTTTTTCATAAAACAACCATTTACTAACTGGACTAACTGGATCATACCTTGAGTGTGAATAAGATTTTATCCTTAACAGTAATAAAACGACATCATCTACATACTTAAACAGTTTCAATTTAAGAATTATTGAATTCTTTCTACTATCATTTTGGAAAAACATCTTAATAAACATATTCAAAAAGTCTCACCTTAGATAAAATGAATAAATTATTCCGGTCTAAAGGGAATAGAATTAACCTTTGTAAACAGTTTAGTAGGGGTACTTTTTACTAAAAATTGTGATTTAGTTGTTGTAAACCAATTAAAAAAGAAAGATCGTAATCGTGCTTTGATTTGGTTCATTTTTACATGACCCCGCGCTCTGACTGCTCTGTTTTCGGTACCTCCAATTAGCTAGAAATACCTTTGCCGCACCTAGCCGCAGACAAATAAACAATCATCTTATTCCAAAAGTATCAAAGAACAGTATAAAAACCACCTCAATGTGTTTTGACTTGTCTTCCTAAACAAATCATCAGATTTCCACGAAAAATTTATGAAAAATGAAGTATACTTGCATACGCCTAAAAACAAATTAAAATCAGTATTTTTGTAATTGTAATTACACAAGTAGAATCTAAGGAGATAGTATTTTTATCTTGCATAAACAATTAATTGATACAGCAAACTGTTTATTGTGTACAAACTTTGAAATATAGATTTTTCAATTATAAAAATATGAATTTTTGCATCGCTCGATTTTACTCACGTTTAGAGGCCAAAATCTTAGATTTGAAAAGTGCAATTGATAAAATTTGTAGTAGTAAACTTGCATTTTTGTTTGTTGATTAACATATGTTAAATACGTTGCTATAGAGAAATGTTGAATTTTTAGGTTACGATTGACTTTTTCCGATTTTAAATCACTGTGTGTCGTATGTAGACTTTGTAAAAATAGAAATTAATGCAAAATTCTATTTAAAATAAAACAATGACGCCTATTTGTTCCAGTTAATCACGATTGATAATTTATAAAATGAAACGCTATCCCGTCGCATCCACCATTTTCCATAAATCACAAAAATTATTTACAATCAATAAAAGTGTGAATTTTCATTTTCTGTTGAGTTTGCAATTTACAACTCAAACTTTTTTGTTTATTATAATTCAAAATGCAACCCTCTGGGATATAACCTGCATTAAACTTTGTCTGTAGTTTACGGAAATGCGTCAGATAGACACGATTTCCGCTTTCCAAAATACATGCTGATATTTGCATCCCTGAAGACAAATAAACTATTTGTACAACATCGATTAACAAAACAGATACTATTCTATTATTAATTCTATACACTTCAAGTTTATAAAAATATCCCATTTGATATTATGATTTAAAATACGACAAACTTTCGTGCTTAAATTTCATAAATCCAACGTTGTTCTTGGAAAGTATAAAATGAAAACATTTATATAGTTGTGGAAAAGAATCGATGTATTTATATATATATATATATTTTACTTGCCTTATCAATGCTGAAAAGTCCGCCTGCCATAGTAGGACTATACACTGGTTCTGCAGAATTCTTGTGTCTTTTTTTCTCATGTTCAGGTATCGCATGCCAGTTGAATTGAAGATTCCAATCGAAACCACCCACATTGACACCGCCGCTATCATGGAAATGGTACTCAAGTGTAGTATCGTCGATCACATCGATGACAGGACAAACGACCGTTGTGGGATCTCGAGCTATGCGATCTAGAAGAGGTTCCAACCAGCCGGTGGTACATTCGCAATGAGAGTCCAAATAGGTGAGAACATCACCTTGAGCATGTGCCGCCCCTAAATTAAAAAAAACATATATATATATATATATATATATATATATATATATATATATATATATATATATATATATATATATATATATACATACATTTGCTTCAACCTGCATTATTTTTAATACTTACCCAATAATCTTGCTCTTATTAAGCCTTCACGTTTTTTTGCTCGAATGATTTTCACTTTAGGTTCTTCACTAAAATAATCTACCAACTGTTGTTTCAAATGATCCATATCGGAAAAATCATCAACAAGAATAATTTCTTTGATAAGATGTGATGGTGATCGATCTAATACAGAATGAACAGTTCGTAAAAGTACCGACCATGCTTCATTATGAAAACATATAATTACAGATGTTTGTGGAAGATCTTCCAAAAAACGGCCAGGAGCTTTACACCTGAAATAAATATTTATTTAATTAGAAAAATAATCAATTATTTCTGTCGGAAAAATTAATTTACACCCCGTAAATGGAAAAACACGCAACCATTAAGTCAGAAAAGTGGAAAAAAAATTTACTTTGATATTCTCTTTTACTTTGTGACTAATTAAAGTCCAAACATTATTTGCTTTACTAATGATTTGAAACTTGAATTATTACCAAAACTGGTCAACCAACTTTGACGTAAACGACATTGTGGTTATTTCGGTCGTAAACTTCTCAACGAAAAACGAACGGTTCGAATAAACATGGATTGGTATTGATTTCTGATACTTTGTACTAGCAAACATATTCGTTCGTTTGTTTACAACCACTCAACGAGTTGACTAAAGATGGAAACAAGAAACGAATAAATGGAAACAACGCTTTTTCCGCTCTTTTCCCAAACAAACTCATTGTATAAAAGTTCAAAAAATAATGTAAACCAAAATTTCGACAAGACAGTGTATAAAAGATTTCATTCCGAATAATTATTCAAAATAACGACAGACAATTGTATAATTAAAACTCAGACAACAATTATGTTCATTTATTTTTAACTCCTATTATGCATGCATCCAGGTTGAAAATGCAGACAAAAACTTTTTAAAATGCAAACTAGAAACATTACCTCTATCTTAAACAAATCAAAATTCGAATAAAATAAAGCTCCAAAAAACCGAAAGCCAATCGCATCCATCGAACTGGAAAATATTGCAACGATAATTCCAATCTGTCAATCATTGTTTCCACATTTTAAATTTTTTCCAATTTTTCCTTCCTGTCACACAAGTTGAAAAAAATTCCAAACTTAAGAGATCAACTCATCATTTACTCCCGACATAATACATAATTCGAATTTCCTGAAAAACCCTCTAAAAAATTTTTTTCTCTCTTGTTCAATCCCACTTCTCATTTTTTTTTCATTCGTTTAAATCGTGAACATAATCGTGGCACATCTTGAACCAATCCTGATATTATCGACGCCACTGCCAGAACCGGATGATTAATTGCGGAAAGTGTTCGCCCGGAGCCGAAACCGGAATCCGGCCGATACACAAACACCGTCAACAAAAAAAAAAGATAGGTATAGAAGAGTAAAAAAGAGAAAGACAGTTGTATAAGGGTACTTTCTATTGTATACTGAAGTTTTTCTAAAACCGGAGTCGTTACTTCCATTGTTCCGGTATAAAACATTGTTAAGTGGGGAAATTATTAAAAGTGATCGATTGCGTCCGATGGGAATATCCTGGTGAAAATACGCCGATTTTGATAATTTACAACGTGGATTTAAGGGAGGATTTCCACAGGAAATAAAAGCGATGATTTTAAACATAAATTAATGGAATATGGAAAGGACTCATTTACTCATGTAGTGTGGATAATGAAACATTACGCTACAGATTCATACTATATTTTAATTACGAGTTATAGATTCTATTAAAACATATTTTTTAAAAATAGAAATTTGCTAAATTAAATTATCTGGAATTAAAAGTCAATTTAATTTTGAGAATCAAACAAAAAACTGAATTTTCGTTCAAAATTAATTTATTCATTCAGTCTGTTTTTGTTTTCCATTATGAAACAACTGAAAATTACATTTCAAATTATTAGATTATAAAATGTTCGACCAGAAACTATAGACAGTTGGATTAAATTTCTGCCAAATGTATAATTAACTAACATCAAACAGCATCCTTTAAAAACGCTTGAATAACTTTTATTCCATACCAACAGTTTGAAGTTAATTTAAACCAAAATACAAAAACTTTTCAGCTACAAAGTGCTTGTCTAGACATTAAAAAAAATTTAATAATTATTTACTTTTGTGTATAAACTTGGAAGTGTAAATGTTTCGAAATAAAGTTATAATTTAATTAAACAAACTTTTGCTTTTGTGACTGAATGCGAAAATATGGTGAAATAATATTATGTACCTATGGAAATATTTTTGTTTGGAATAAAATTTTTGTAAAGTAATTTTTCGTTTAATATCTGAACTAACTTCCTAATTCTCATGCATCAGTGAATAAATAATAATCACCGACTCGGTGTTTCCGGTTTAAGACGTAACTTCTCGTCTAATTCCCACGTAATCGCCTACGGGATTGCGCCGCCTCCAACACACCAAACTACCTAGGAGGGGTATTATCATATCAAAGATCAACGAACGAGGGATGAAACTACTGTTTCAAGAATTTACAAAATGTTAATATTTTTAAAATTTAATATTAAGGGTTGGTTGGGTTAATCTCTAGGTATATTACATCGTTTGATGCTTACAACCACCCACTGTGTATTAGTAATTGAATGTTGGAACATCCTGTGTGTGAGGAATTTTATGTCATGTCATGACCCAAGTATAAATTTCTGTTTATTAATACAAGAAATGTGAAAATAAGCGTTTCAGATATATTTTATAAGACGCTTAGGGGTTGTGTGAGCTTGTTTTACAGCGAGAAAATCAACGTTGATTGATGAAGAAAATTCCACAAAGTCGGAAAAGTTAACTCTCTTTAGCTTGTTTTGACAAACTGTTCACGAAAAGTTTATTTGATGGAGAGATAAACTATATGTCATGTTAGATAGAATAGTTTTCAAAAATCTATTAAAAATCTAAATTTCAATTATAAAATGAATTAGAACAAAAAAAAAAACAAAATGTGTACAGGGAAAAAATGAATAGATAGAGATTTAAGCAAATATTTGTCGGTTCATAGTGGTAAAATAGTTTGAAATAATTGAGTATGTTTTACTTTCTGTATAATAATACATTTAATTACTCACGACTCACGTATGACGTATAACAATTCATAATTCATACGTAATTGACAAAACATGTTCTTTCTTAATCGTGCCTATCTTCAACATAACTGCTGAGTCCAATTCAAACCCATTATCAACTCCAAAACCGTGATCCTGCTTCAAATAATTTATTGTCTATAGTTAGAAAAGGTAAACGAAAGTATACTAAGTGCAATTAAAATACAAACACCTAGAAAAAATGATTGTTGAACGATGAAATTTTAGGGGTTTTTATAGGAGGCCTTAAAAAGCAAACGATTAAATTTTTGTAGCAATAGAACACTGTATACGGGTGTTTGTAAAAACTTTTCCGCAAATCCTTAAACGCAAATATAATATGTTTTTTGGATTGTGATATGGCTTTATCGCTCTGAAAAAGATAATATTAGAGGCCATCAGATGCAGAATTCCCCCTTAGAAGACAAAACGCAAATTTTTCCCAGCTTTCCACGTTTGAAAGGGGGCGCATTGTGGGGCAGCGCGAACGTGGTGCGTCTTTCCGTGAGATAGCTATTGCTGTGAGGCGCAGTGTGGCTACTGTTGTGGATGCATGGCGGGCATGGGCGGAGGAAAGACGGACACAACGTGCTAGAGGAACAGGGACCATTAGAAGAACTACCCAACGTGAAGATCGTCTGCTGCGACTAATGGTTCTAAAGGACCGACGCCGCACTACACGGTCTATGGCTGATTCATGGTTTGCAGCAGTAGAAAGGCCAATTCGACTCCGTACCGTATACCACAGATTGCGCACTATGGGCCTGAGATCTTACCGTCCACACTTGGTGCTCCCGCTGACGGAAAATCACCGTCGTCAACGTCGTGACTGGTGCGTTGAAAGGCAACAATGGAATGATGAGTGGAATCTCAATGCGTTTTCGGATGAATCCCGATTTTGTTTAGGAGGCCACGATGGTCGGCAACGGATCAGACGAATGCGTGGTGAACGTCGTCGTCTGGATCTGGCTATTGAGCGCCACGTTCACCGCACTCTTGGTGTGATGGTTTGGGGTGCTATTGCATTTGGTAGTAGATCCCGGTTATTATTCATTCGTGGCAACATGACAGCCAGGAGCTATGTAAACGATGTGTTGCAGCCAATTGCTGTTCCCTATGTAAGAAGCATCGAAGACGGAATTTTCCAGCAGGACAACGCACGCCCTCATATCGCTCGTGTGTCGCGGCAATTTTTGGAGTTGGAGAATATCAGAGTTTTGCCATGGCCACCGAGATCTTCAGATCTGTCCCCAATAGAAAAAGTGTGGGATTGGATGATTATATATCCGTGATTTACCCCGTCCTCCAACAACTTTAGATGAACTCCGGGTTGCAGTACAAGAAGCATAGGACGCTGTACCCCAGGAGTTCATAAACAATCAAATCGCAAGCAAGAGTGTATAGAACAACACGGGGCACACACCCATTACTGATAAATATGAGACTATTTTAATAAAACTTTGATGATTGCTTGGGTGAACACATTCTTTCATTTTCCCAAAATATTATCCTTAAATTGCTTCAATTTCAAGGTGTTCGGATTTCACTTGCGAGTAGAATATATAATTTGGCAACAAATTTTTTTCGATAAGCTCTATCTTACTAAAATATTTCCAAAAATGTAGGACTTCCGGTTATACCGGGAATAGACATTCACTTTCTTACTTTGAAAAGAATACCTGTATTTTATAACATTTTTGAATTCTATGAAGTATTTTAGGTCATTTTTATAAAAACATTTTTTTATGGAAACATTTAGAGTTACAGTAATCAATAATTATAGCTAAACGGCTACTTATTTCAAATTAAATTTTTGGTATTTTATAATGCAATATCTTAGACAGGAAATCATACAAAAAAATTACACCTACATTCTACATTCAATTAACATGAAAATGTTGTGAAAACTCGAAAATTTCAAAAGGAAACCCGTATTCATTTTTTCACATTAAAGTTCCAAATCTTATCGTTTTTCATTATTCTGTTACAAGAATTAACGTGCAACGGCATTTTCGATAACTCTTCATAACTAATAGTAAGTAATAGAAAAACCATTCTAAATAACATGACATTCCATTTTACCAAGGAGAAAACAGTTTTTCCAAATGAATATAAAATATAAATATAAAATAAATAGACAAAAATGTCTTTTTCATTAAACCTAAACTCAAATATATAAATAGAGGTTTCCATTTGATAACATTTTCATGTCAGTTTTCAAAAATATTTTTCGAACATCTAGTAGGAGATCGGTTTAATTTTTCAGTAGGGTTTACTATTTCAGATCTTGTGTTATAAAAGGCCATAAAACTATTATGAAATGATTAGCCATTTAGCCAAAATATTTAGTTCCGTGTCCGTAAGTTTTTAGAAAAAAAAATTGGATAAAATTCAACTAAAATTTTTCGTAGAATTCAAAAATGTCAACAAATATGAAGTTCCATTTAAAATAAGAAAGTTGATGTCTGCTTTCAGCATAACCGGAAGAACGTTATTTTTTACGTTATGGATAGACGCCTCATAGGACACCTGTAGAAATATTTTTGAGTTAATTTTAGATTTTCCCAGACAAATAGAATTCGACGACCAATTAAAAAGCATAACAGGTAATACACAAGGTAATTCACAAAAATGGTTCAAAGTTTATACAAACAATATTGAATTTGAAATCCAAAATTTTATTATACTCAAGTCATTTTGAACACATTTTCAATCTGTTTTAACTGTCAAATAAGTATGTTAATTTAGATGGTAAATCTTGAATGTTTCCGAAGTTTTGAACAAGCTGAAATTATCCCAACATAGAGTTCCAAATCTGCGTTACGCATAATCAAAATATCAATATTTCATTTCACTTTTTCTAGTGAATCTCGCTTTATAAGTAATGAAACATTAAATGTCTCATATTTCCAAACAAAATACTAAAACAGTCACATTTGTACAATTTAACTTCTAGTCACTACTTCCTGCTGAATTTTTATTGAACATAGTCCAAACAGCAACAAGCAAATATCAATTTAAATCCATCATCGCCTATTAACTTATTAACTACAAAACTATGTCACCATCAATCATAAAAATCCATTGCAAATAACCCACTTAACACCGTTACTTAACTCTACAAAACTTCATTTTCTAATTTCTTCAAGAAATTTCTCCGAAACCAAAACTAAAAAACAAAAACATTAACTGTCGTCATTCGGCAAATGCAAATTTGCTCCTAATTTGAAAAACAAAAAAACTCCATTTCTACCGTCAGTCGCTGCTTAATAACTTACAATTAAAGCTTGCAACTTTTAATGAAAATAAAGACAGAAAAAAAAACAGAAAAGAAAAACATTAAAGCTGTTATCTTAAACCACTGTGTTTCTCTTTTTTATTCTTTTACTTCACTCATCATCAAAGTCAACGATATCCCTCAATCGTTAAATTAATTCGAATTTAATTGCATGAAACGTGATTTTATTGCGAACTGATCTTTCTATATAACAATGGATCAGTTTACTGCGCCATCTGTCGTTGGCGGCGAATCGTTAAATTTAAAATTCATGAACTAGAAAGAAGAAGAGAGGGAAAAACGACAGGAGGTTGTAGGTAGAGGTAAAGTCTTTTTGCATATAGACACGTGTCAAGGGACGTGAAAAGGGCCGCCGACCTGACAACCTCGGTATATAATCGAACAAAGAAGAAAAATGTTAGATAGAATTTAAATCTATTCATCCATGCATGTGATGTCAAATTTTCGTGTTGGTATATAATATAGGTTTTGATTTTTCATGTGACAAACAACTAGATTGGAAAAAAATTAATGTTTTTTTTGAGACGTCATCAATTGTAATGACTGAAAGAGGATGAAGACTTCCATCCAAATTTTGTTCATTTATTTTAAATTATGAAATGAATCGATCTTGTATGGAATAACAGTTATAATGTTGCCAACAGCGTAATTTTGTAAAGCTATGAATAATTCAAATTTGATGCGGTGTCAATATAAGAAAATGAAATGCCATTATAGTCAGCCGTTTGGCAGATTACTGTAAATCACATTAAAAGGACACCTACTAATAGTTTCACAAAGGGAAAATTATGATTGTCTGTCAATATTGAAATCAAAAATGAGGTTGAAAGTATTTTTTCCACATTACAACTTCTCTTAATGGCATTGTCATGCACCTTTTTCAAGAAGACCTAACATAGTAAAGCAAAGGTCATTTTCCTGCCTTTTCCCTTAACCAAACCTTTGTTCTTTCTAGCCATTAGCACACTAGTGTAATTGTATTCTTGTTATGAACCGTTAGAAGAGGTGTTTTCCTACTGATTCTTCGTGTAGGTCGGTGACGCATTTACATTGTTCCGGATTAATTATGTAAGTATTAGACCCGGTCACTATTGCCAACAATGTAGTGATGACAAAATTCTAAGAGAATAGAATAGAAGAGAATAGTATGAAATAACCAAATCTGATCCGTCCGATTTATCGTACGGTCGAAACGACCATCTAATTGAAAATTTCATTACGTATTTAGGATGGGGGATGGAAAGGATCCGATTGGATCGATCATCGACGAGGCTGTTTGCCAATGGCGAAGGTTAGGCTATGTTAGAGGATATGAAATATCACAAGAATCTTTCTTTGTTGATTTGAGAAGATCGAGGCTAGTGGCACAGAATTCACTCTAGTTTACCAGTTTTTTTTTCAACCAAAATTCTACAGTTAATGCAGAAAAGCAACTTTGTAATCAATTTCAAGTTGGAAATTCTTATGTTTTGTAGTAGTTCAAGAATACATATAACTCAAAAAATACTGAAAAATTGGTAACGTATTTCCATAAGTAATATCAGGGTGGGTATGAAATTGTCGGAAATTTTCGATCTCAGATACGTGTATTTGTTTTAGCGACAATTTAATTTTTCACGAGTGAGGCATTGAATAACTATGTAAATTTTTTTCGCAATTGAAATCAATTGTCAATGTCAAATTTCCTTGGAAAACCGACTTGCACCACCCTAGAATGTATATTTACGAAACAGCTGATTATAAAATATTCTCAAACCTAGTAACCCAACTAAATGTTATGTCACGCATATTTTGAAATGAATTAAAAGATGTAGATATGTAAAAATACGATTATTTATAAAACTGATCAAGTGTCAGTTTGGATGAAGCGAGGAATAAGGAAGAAGAAGTGTTACCGTTGTCACAACTGACAATCAACTGTCAAATTTGAAATGCAGTCATACCAACAATGATTGGTATATTGTAACTACACATGTTTTACTAACCTTAAAACACTTTGACAATTGATTTTAATTCCGAATCGGCTTTATATAGTTATTATCGTCATAACAAAGACGAGTATCTGAGATCAAAAAATTTCTTTCAATTTCGTACCCACAAGTTCTATTTGGCTAGACAATTCAATGAGCGAAAAACGGTAGAAATTTCTATCGAAAAATTTTAGCGGAAATGCCACTCATGAAAATTGCCGCTTAATTCAAACGTGATTGGTCCATGACATGCTTTGTCTGACTAAAATATTTTAAAAAATCTGACTATTTCTGTTATACCAAAAGTAAGCCTTTTCTTATTTTAAATGGAACACTCTGTATTTTTCTATGGTTTTAAATCCTGCGACATATTTTAGGTCACTTTTTCAATTTTTTTCCTAAACTCAACTCAGATATCTGCAACTTTAATTGAAAAATGACAGATGCAGAGTTAGAGGTAATCAGTAATTACGGCTAAACGGCTGTTTATTTTAAAATAGTCATTTGGCATTTTATAATGCAATTTCTTAGACAGTGAACCTCACTAAAAAATTAAACCAATCTTCTACAGAATGTTCAAAAAATATCTTTGAAAACTGACCTAAAAATATCATCAAAGCTGGAAATTTTCAAATAGAAACCCTCATTTATGTTATCATATTAGTGTTTTGCTTCAAAAATAAAAGCAATTTTCTATAAGATTTCTGCATACCTAAACCTTATCGTTTCTTATTTATTTGAAAAAAACTTTGTAGTAAAACGTCATAGTAACAAAACTGTTAGACTCTCAAGAGATAAAAAACAAAATTCTAATACAATAATCAACGTGTTCTGGCATTTTTGACAAGTCTCTGAAGCTAACTGGGCTAAGAAACTATTTCAAATAAAACTGGCATGACATTTTACTAGGTAGAAAACAGTTTTTCATAAATCAATAAAAAACTATGACGTTTGGCTATACAAAAAAAGTCTATATTTTTCAAGATAAAGCTAATTATAAAAACATAAATGAGAGTTTCTATCTCAAAATTTTGAGTTTTGACAACATTTTCATGTCAGTTACAAATGTATTTTGTAAACACCCTATAGAAAATCGGTTTAATTTTTTATTGGAATTTACTATCTTAAGACTTGCGTTATAAAATGCCAAAAAACTATTTTGAAATAGATAGCCGTTTAACCATAATTACTGATTACCTTTAACTCTGCATCCGCTATTTTTCAAATAAAACTGCAGATATCTTTGAAATGGCTGATTTTAGTAAAAAAAATTTGGTATAAAAGTGTTTACTATTGATGCAACGTGAATTTTTTAATAAAACAAAAAAATCGTTTCAAAAAATATCATTCAAACCTCGACGTGCAAAGGCGTATGTGGCGCATTCACAAATATAAAAACAAAACGCTGGTGTCTAAAAAAATTCTACATTTTTCAAATTTATCAAATAAGGCATCTTTAAGTAGCCTGCGTTTGGTATGCCAAACTTTCCACTTAAGCGAAATAAGTCTTTTTCCAAACTTGGCTAAAAATCAAGAAGAAAGAACAATCATTTTTGCATCATAGAAAACAAATTTTTTTTTTATTCTACAATTTGTTCATTAACTACTCTCTAAATAATTTTTTTCCAATTTATTAGTTTTTAATTTTTATCAACACGAAACTCTCCTCTATATATTTTCTCATTTCGTTAAAAATTCACTCCCTATTTAAATTCTCACTTTTTAGCATAAACATTTCTAATTCCCATCACAAAAATATAAAATTTAGTAAAACTCCTTTGACACAAATTTGAGCATTTAATTAAAATTCTATCCTATTCAGCTTTTATCTTCGTTACTCTCATACTCTTTAGTCTAGACTTTCAGACATCTACTTCCTAAGTAATTTCCTTTAACTTGAATCACTGCCAATATTAAAAAGTAAAATCACTAACAATTTATAGGTTTCTAATTCAAGTCATGAATATAGCAATTACATTCAAAAAATATAGAAACCGGTTCGAATATAGATTTACTTCGAATCAATAAATAATAATTGTTGTATCAGTATCTACTATAATTCCAAAACCATTTTCAAAATAAATACTTAATTAGCAACTGAAACTTTTGTTATGAAAAATTCACAAGAGAGGAAGTTAACACAGAAAGAGGATATTTATTATAAAAAAAAATGCAATTTGGTTGTTCTCTTCAAAGCAAGTTTGATGGTAGAGTGCTGAACGTGACAAATTAAAACGTGCAAGAAGAGGAAATGATTAATTAATGTGCAACTTCTATTATCACTTCCTTACTTTAATTATTTTCCAGTAAAATTCGTCAAATAATAATACAAAAAGTTAAGTCCTCAGAGTCCATCTAATCCACTCTACAATTACAAAATTTCAATCGACAATTGCTCCCTTTTGTATAAAGGGTAGGTGAAGTGTGCTGACAAAGTATAGTCCAGCTTCAATTACGAATGAATGAATGATGAAAAGGACGGTGATGAATGTACCATAGAGTGATTAATCAAAATGTTTGCGCCGGCTAAATGTATGAAAATTATGGACAAATAATTACGCAAGATATTAATGTTTTTCTAGAAATTTAATATTTTATTTGAAATTTATAGATGATGTAATCTTAAATTTAGGATGCAAACCCTGAATATCAATTTAGTAATATTATATTTCTCTTCCTGCCAATATGACATTTCTGCTCAAACACACGGAAATGGAAAATTCTAAATCAATCTCTAACTCGTTTAACGTTTCATCCAATTAGAAAAAGAGCATTATATTTTCTTTAAAAGAAGTAATCCAATTTTTTAACCTTTTTTTATATCTTTCTCTTTCTTGCTAATATCAACGATACAAAAAATGGTGGATGCGCCGAAACTTAAACTTTTTCAAATTCGATTAGATAGAAAGGTAACGAATAACAAACGACTTGAACCTTTTTTTTACGACGTTACATCATAAATTTTCTAGTTTGAAAGAGAAAAAAAAAACAAAACAAATTATATTCTATTAAAAAATAATTTTTAAATTCAACTCAATTATTGTGATTCCTGTCTGAAAATAAAACGGAAGAATAAGTCGGGAAAGTTTTAATTGTTTCCATTTATCTTTAAACGAGGCAAAGAAACTTTTCAGAAGTTTTTTTTCTCTTACTTTTTTATTCGTTATACATTCCGAAGATCCCGAGAGTACATGCAAGTCGAAAGTTCGATTTAAATGCTAAAGACTTACCATTCGTCCCTTGGATCTGGTAAACTTCTATGGACGCTTATAATATCGCTGACGTATTGGTTGAAAGCGTTCTTCTGCCAGCCAACATCAACAAGCCTTCTCACTTCAACTGTAAAAAAAATATTAATATTATTACACAATTTTAGGTCATCATTTTACGAAACATTATGAGAAATTTATTAAACAACAATTTCAAGAAGAGAACTGTTCTCAGAAATGTAATCAAACACTAATAACAATATAAACAAAATATTAATCTATTCATTGTTCGGTGTATTTTTGAATTTATAAACATGTTATTTGTTGAAATCTTATTTAAGAAATTAGTTAGGTGTTGTACTGTTATGAAACTTTAATAACATTTCATGTTTTTTGTTACTTTTCAACAGAGGATAATTGCTTCTTTTCTGAAATGTTTGCAACACTAAAAATAAAAGTGCATACCGTTGCTTTTTTCTGTATCGTGCAGATTTCACCATTAATAAAAATAACATTACGCTACAAATATAAAGTTTTTGTTTGTTCTTTAAAAGAAAAATAAAAATTCTCAAATTAACAGAAGCTTGAAAAAGCTTATTTTATTCGGCTTTAGCTTTCGCTAATTAGCCCGCTAAATCTGTTTTCAATTTTTAATCGATGCGCAGAATTTTTGGACAATTCACATTTACACCCATGCCCGAGTGGAATTTGAACCCATGTCCTACCAAGCCAGCGGGAGGAACACTACCACTGACTGACTAAATTAGCAGAATTTTTGGAAATTTTAATCCATAATAAAAAAAATACTTTTAGACATAAATAAAAAGTGGAAGATGTCTTTTTTTCGTTTATATATACTATTATCAGTCCCCCTTGCAATAGTCTCCTGAGATACCAACGTTCCATCGTTGCTGTCTTGATGAAATCTTCAACTGTGTTCATCACTAAATTTTCGGGAAAAAATTCTACACGAGAATGCAAAAAATGCATTTTTAGCAATATGTTACATCCCATCAGACGATAATTCTGGAACATTTTTTCTGTGATGAGGACGAAATTGGGTAATTTAAAGTTACCAAGAAAATTTCCATACACGGATTTGAGTTACACCCATGCGACTGCTTTGTTGTTTATTCAGTTTTTCTTCAAAATTAAGGTCTTTAATTAACAAGCGAATCATCTTTAGATAATAGAAATATTAAGAAATAGCTCACTAAAATCGAATTATTTAATAAGAAATAATGCCTATGTCAAGTGAATAGATATTAATCATAAAAAAATGCACGTGATGTCACAAAAACTGATTCACATTTATAATATGTCGGTTAAGAACTAACAAATATTGCTGAAATGGTTTAGAGAACAAAACTTGCGTTGTGTAGTGTAAAAAGTAAAAAGATTTTTTATGGACTGGAAGCCTCCAACAAAAAAAATCTAACAAGACTACCAAAAAAAATTTTGACAATAATCTTTGATAAAGAAAATATGATATTTTCTGAAACAAATTTTGAATATAGTTAAAAAAAAATCTGCCAAACAGTTCAGTAATTGTGGTTAAAAGACTGTAACGAATTTTTGAATCAGAAACGTTTCCAAAAATTCCAAATCTTGTTAAGTTAGGACCTTATTGAGGATCTCTACAATAATATTATTCTTATTTTGTTAGAGAAACGTTTATCAAATAATTCTTAAACTAGGAAACCCAATCAGATTCTGAAATCCATATTTATGTATCCATTCTCTTCATTGGAAAAATCATTTTAAAATCTTATCCACTCGCAATTTCTCCTCTTTTTTTCCATTTTCTTCCAGTTTTGAATCCCCTTGTAAAGAATTGGCTACGATCAGTTAATTCCATCTGAGATGAGATTGGTTAAGGTGGCGTAACGGCTTGAGGTAAACACATTACGTCTCATGTCGCTTTTTTATCCCCCTCTCTCCGCTTTCACTTCAGCCCTATTTTTATTTCTCTCCATTTCCCTTCTATATAAGGTCGGGATTGGTATAGTCCCAACTAGAAACCTGTCACATGGGAATAAACCGCGCTACTGAGACAGCAGCGACCGTATCGGCTGCATCGCATCATCCTCCTTAACATCCCTCGAGTTTTACGCAATTTTCACAACACCATTATCTGTGTATACCGTCGGTAAAATGTAAGACATGTCCCTTAAGGACAAACAAAAACGGAAACGGTAACAGAAATTTGAATTTTGAACAAGACAAAAGTGCAAAAATTTAAGTTGTAAAGAATTTGACTTACCAGAGAGATTGGAAGGTAGTACTACAGGCTTCCCCATTTCGCCGGCGTTGCTAACAGGAGGTGGTAGTACCGGATTTTCTTGTCTACGTTGAGGCGGTGGAAGCGGTGGCTCTCTTCTGAAAGGTTCCATTCGTGGTAAACTATCCTGTCGGTCGTTGTCTAATGGTACTTCAATTCCATTCGGTTGATGACTATCGTTGTACATGAGAAAAGCTATCGTAAACCACGCAGTACCAACTATCACTATTAGTTTTAATAAAATTGAACGTTTTCTCCACAAAACACCCATTTTTTGGATTTTTCAATGTTCGATTTCTCGTCGATTTTGGAATACACTCCCGCTAAAATATAATTCTACTACTTATCTACACATTCTGATTAACATTTTTGTCACATTGATAACGTTCACTGCTTGGCGATGATGATAAGAGGTTTTATCACAGAACGGTGAGGAAATCAACATAATTCCCTTGACTTATTTGATTTTTGATAGAACTGGTGTGATATGTGAAGATTGAGATCCATACCTAGAAGAATAAAAAAGTCAAAAGTGACGTTTTTGATGTGAGTAGAAAAAAGTGAAGAGCGAATTGACAGTTGTATGAAAACCAAAAAAAAAAACCGGTAATTATTTACTTTAGCGGACAGTGCCAAAAATACATAAAAAAAATTAGCGATTGCACATAACTTACGTAGAATGATCTCAGAAACTCAAATCTGCTTTCGAAGAGCCAACATTTCCAGTGGTTTTTAAAATTTTAACCATTTTTTTAGACTAACTACTTTTTTGTGCCTAGAAGTCGGAATTTTTAGTTTTATTCACTTCACTGATTAGAACATTTTGTAGAACTATCAATTTATAATTTAAAATTGACTTTTTGATTTAAATTTAGAAACGTTTCTATAAATTGCAAGAATTACTACAACAATTGCCATACAGCTTTCAACCCTACTTGATTATTTTTGTAAATCTTAAAAAGCTTCAATGTTTTAGATTTTTTAAGGTTAATTCATTACCTACAATTCATTACATGTATATATGAGAAAAAAATAAACTGCCCTCTAAAAATTTTAAATCTAGGGAATTTATCGTTTTTAGGTTGAACACAAAATTGAATTTGCTCAGTGGGTTTCATTAGCATAAGTTGACAATTTTTTTTAACTAGCTTGACGTTTTTTGACGTCTTTGTCTGACAGCTGTCGTCTACATTTGTGCTATTTGCGTTATCAACTTAACCTCAATTTTTATAAAATGACAAGTTGTGAACATTTCTGACTAGAATTAAAGGGAACATCAACTTATAGAAATGAAGTACCAACTTAGCAAACATTTATCCCAGTTTGTAGTGGGCAGTTTATTTGTGTCGCTTTGATTCTCTAAAATAAACTAATCTTAATATTAGAAAAAAAGCAGAATTCAGCCATTCGAAATTACAACTTATTTATTTATTTTTTCAAAAACTTCAAAACCAGATTCATAATGCAGCAAAATAGATAAACAGATAATAACAAAAATCAACAATTGTAAAAGTATGAACATTAATCCGTTATTGATTTTTTCATACATATTGAATTTTTTTAATTATATTTAAACGTACAATTAATTATTTTCAATTTCTTGTTGACGACAAATGGAATAAACTTGCTAGGCTCCTATGCTAAAAGCAGACATAAGTCCTCGTCAAAAATTTTTTGGTAACTTAAGTGTGGTGGAAGACGTGTTTACAAGAGAAAATTTCCAAGAAACTCGATGTCACTTTCTTTTTAATGGTGTATATTTTTTGTTTGAAAATCATTTGAGTCAATTTAGAACAATGATTTTTCTTTGTATGAATGAGTTTAAACTGTTGACAGAAATTGCTGTAAATTTAATACTTCCGATTAAAAGCTTAACTAAATGATATTTGATAGCTGTTATCATATGCTTTTTATTTATTAAAATCCAACTACTATAGATAATAATATAAGATAATAAAAAAAAAACATTTGAATTATCCACTTATCCACAAATTTTTCCAATTATACTTCAATCTGAAAAAATCAGCCGACAATAAATTTGTATACAGTGACTATTATCGTCGAATTTGAATTAAAAATACCCTTTCCATGCAAATTCCAAACTCGAAATAAAAACGCGTTAAATTCAACCCTGAGAATAAAATTATAACAAAACAATCCGTCGAGATAACTAAAAACACTCCACACAAATTGATGATGATTAATAAGTCAAGGACGTGATTCCAGAACTACAGTTCGGACTTGATAAACCGCTCCTAAGGGAGCGAATGTGTGCTGTTTTAAAAAACGAGAAAAAAAAATTTAAACACATTTCTATAGATTCTCCAAAATTTGAGTTTTTTATATGATTATATCGTATGCATCACGTCCAACAAGTCAGTGGCGTGTCGTCACCTACCACCATCCATCATCCCACCTCTCTCCACCCCCAAATCCGTGGGTGGTTGTTCCGAGCTTCGTAAACACAATGGATACGAATAGACGCACACTCTAAATATTATTTATCGTGGCACAAAAAGACTGGATGGACATAGCGTATGATAAATGACGTCATTATGCGGCAAATGTGAAATATGGTAGTGTCACGTGATGTGGAGTGGGAGAAGAGATGGCAATTCGACGAGATGTAAAGACGTGCATAGAATGTGGTGAAAAATGGAGGAATTGTAGGTAATTTGCAGACGCGGATTTCTCGATATGTTCATTGTTAATTAAGTGCAGCGTTTCGTCCTCAAGGCTATGACACAACCGGAATTGCAGGAAAAGTCAGAAAAAACTACTCTTACAAATCGAATCAATTATTGAAGAATCCAATATCTGGAAAAAAATTCGTGAAGATCCTCTCATCTAAAATTAATTAATGTATGTGGATTTGAATGTCAGGTCATCATGACCTTATCGATCACATAAAAAATTAACCTTTCACCCTTTTATTTTTATAGAAATAATTGCAAGATGACACAGTGATCATCACGATCTAGCTCACCTTCAATCTTTGAGTAAAAAGAGAATTCTTTAATATCTTTCTACCGCTTCGCGATAATCACCACTGAATTAAAACAATGTCAGGAACATAATTTGCTCTCTTCTCTTTAAAAATTAACAGATTAATTTAAAGTTTGCGGATAGAAATATCGCTTCAACATTATTGTAAAATTTTCAACAAACCTCTCTCTGTGTGGTCGATGAATGCATAAAATCCTATTCCGATGAGTTTGTTGTAATCACTTTAAAGGTCACGACACAATACATTTAATAAAAGACTCTCTTTTATTATTTGCATTCAGACAGATTTTAATTTAACTTTTACCTTTTCACTGTTGAAAGAAATCTCAAAATATAACAAACAGATTTCTTTTGAGTCAATTTCAATATTCAGTAAACTTTGAAATCTACGTCCGATTTATGCTCCATAAATCTTTCATACAATAGGTAATACACCTAATAATCTTTTTTCATTGCTTAATTAAAGCATAAAACTTATGCCAGACCTAATTAAAATCGCAAAATCGACTATAAAGATAAAGAGTGATTTATAGCACCAACGATAATTCTAGAATTTTTGTAATAATTTTTTTCAGGATTTTTTTTGGGTAAAATCGTTCCCGTGAGTTTCCTTCCTTCGTATTAATTACATTCAAGTGTACTAAAAGTTTAAGCACTTCCTATAAAACCGGCCGTAAATTCGCTAAATTAGCACGAGATGCATTTAGCGAATTATAAAATTTCCTTAAAACAACACTTCACTAATTTACGATTTTCGAGTTGCAGGAAATTGCTTATTCTACGGAGGGAAATTATAACCGCAGTCAAAAACAAACGAAAAATTCCCAAAAAGAAAAAAAAGGGTCCTGTATGAGAGTCTTGAGATGTATAAAACTACTTTTTGACTCACATGTGGAAACACAACGTTTGAACTAAACCTCTCACACACACCTCAAACCCACGACTGGCATCTCCAACTGTTTGCAGCTTCCTCAATGTTCCAACACGTCAAGGTCGCCATTGACACATTCCCGAATCGGCGTTACGCTCTTGGATCCTCAATAATTTAGCCCCAAGCGATTTCCGATTAATCCGTGCCTGGATAAGTCACGTAGCCATTAGCATAAGTGCCTACTCTTCGTAGAAAACATTAACTCTGTAACGTATACACATAGGACGTAACGCAGTAAAAGGGTTTCGGATAAATCCGATGATTTGATTATATCGATCGTTGGAGGAAGAAGGGTCGCAATTTCTGTTAAAACAAAACAATAGGATTTGAGATGGAAACGCTTTGGTATTGACTTAAAGCGTTAATTGATAATCCTACAATTTTTTACAAAGAATATTGACGTTTACACTTGTAAGTGCGGGAAAGAATAGATTACACATGTGAAAATAATGGTGGAATTTTATGATATGATATAATGGGCTAATAGATCACTTATTATCTAACACATACCATCTAGCATCTGGATGGTTACGAGTAGTTGAGTCAGAATTAACATCACGATTTTTTTAACGACCTTTGACATGCTTTACACGATCGTTTGAAGGTCGGAAATCGATGCAAAAAATTAGAAGGCTGTTTTAGCTACTGAAGTGACCTCTAAAAATTAACACTTAAGCTTTCTGATCAGAATACCTAAGCAAGGAAAAGCTCAAAGCAGAAACAGAATTTTCTTTCGCTCTGTTGATTCAAACTAATGTAAAAAACTCCAGTTTGTATCAAAATTAGTCTCCATCAAAACTGCTAAAATTATATTATTTTTAGATTTTCTTAGTTAAAAAAAATTAATGAATTAAAGAATTAGCCCGGCGCATCCACCATTTTTGCTCCCAACTAACGTTCAATAAAATCAAATAAAACCGCAGTCAGCTTGCAAGAACTATCACCATTTAATCCATTTATCGTCTGTAATACTTTACATAAATCATCTATAAAACATTTCTCCACCACTTCTTTTCCTTTGCCAATTCTCCACATTTATCTCTAACAGACCACTTTCAGTTTTTTCAGACGAAAAAAAATCGCGCTTTTTTTGCTTTCATCTGCAAATTATATTAAATAAGCTAATACATAACTAGTCAGTTTCATTTCCAACCCACTTTCTTTGTTACTCGTGTATAGACGAGGTCAAAGTTCAGTTCGAATCTCTTTCACGAAGGTTAGAGTAAAGGTCACATGTCCCGTTTCCCGATTCTCGCCGTTCATTTTTCATCAACCGGAATTGATGAAACCGCTCATAAATTATTTAGAACCGTGAAACGGGACGATTCAGTTCTTCCATCATTTTACGCAAGTGACTATTTTTTTTTACCACTACTTATTTTCTTGTTTGTTCGACTTTGTACCGAGGGAAATGCTACTTTAATAAAATTCAACACTCCCTGTTGGACACTGAGTTTCTTCCGAATACTCTCAACAATAGAAATTTATTCGCTGAAATTGAAAAAAAAAAAAAATTAAATTCTGATGTGATAATTTGGCTTTCTGCATAAAACAGAAACGAAACAAAAAGTGGAAATAAAAATTTTTCGATGCGATTCAAACATAAAAATAAATAATGGAAAACTGTAAAAGCAATTATGTGGAGTTTGTTTTTTATTTCAGGAAGTTCATTTTAATTACTAAAAATTTTGGTTGAATTTTTATTAAAATGGAGAGTGTTTTATGCAAAAAATTATTTGGTTTTGTGTTAATTAGAATTCCATAATATGACATTCGTAATGGATTGTTGTAATAATTTTGATGATGTTAGCAAGATATAGAAATCATTTTGATTGATGATAATAAGGTTCTTTATTTTAATCAGAAGAAAAAATTAAGAAAAAGATAATTCAAAACCTTCAAAATCCAACCAGTTACTCTATTACAGTGATAAGAACAGTAAGTTTAGAAAGATTATTCAGAACCGTCTTTAAAATTTAAACTTGTAGAATTTTATTACAGTGATAAAAGAGCAACCTCTACTTTTACCCCGATAAAGCATTTTCTTGAAAGCGGAAAACCGTCGAAATCTCTTCCTTGTAAATAAAATGACAAAACAGTATATTGTTTGACAAGTGCGTGAAGACTGTAAAAATACATTCAAGCGTACCATATCAAGCAAGAGGCTAAAAACAGAATTTATAGAAAGAAAAAATAGACAAAAAATAGAAGCTGAAAAGTCATTTCTAGAGTCAAAATAATTTACAACATTTCATATAGACCGATTTTATAACTGTTCTATGTATCAACTTTTATTATGTTCTTACCGTCAACATTTCACTTAAGCAATAACGACCAAGAGAATATGATAGAAAATAAAAATAAAATTCTCTTTTAAAGGTACATATATGGAAAAATAAAAACAAAACTTTTTATTATTTGATTTATATCTATTGTTATTTTTCCAACAATTGTATAAATTTGAGCAACAAATCAAAATATTGCAATACTACCAATAAAATCCAATTTATTGTTTTCAATTCTAATAAATTTCACAGTCGAACTAATCGAAAATTCATGCATTCAAAGTATTCCCTATAAAATCTGTCAAATTGAAGACAATCTAATTAAAGAAACATTGTTAAATCTGGTGTAAAATGTGAGTCCTTTCTAGCAAACCCCCATTTCATTACGTTTCTAAACAGCGTAGAGAAAGACCAAAAGATAACGAATGAAGCTTGTGCAGAGTTAACTGAAACTCGAATTAATATTCCGGAGCCTCTCTATTCTCTATTTCAGCTCGGCTTCATTATAATTTCAAAGTGGAAAAAGACTAACGTGTATACGGTCGAGAGACAGAGAATTTACAACAAATTGGAATTTATGTGCTTGTAATGAACATTCGAATGAAATCCTTTTAAATTTTAATCGAGACTTGTGTTTTAAAAACAAAACAAAAAAATTTAGAAGAAAGAATGAGTGCTGGGGTTTCTGTCTGATTTTAAATTACAATTCTTTGATTTTTTATTTTTATTTGTAGAGAAAAAGTTGATGAAATCTTTTAAAATAATTACAACTTTCGTCTTTTAAAACCTCTCATTTCCAAAGCAAATGTTTGCAGAAGAATGACGCCTATTTTAAGCTCAATTCTCTTGTTTACAGAAAACATTTCAATGGATCTAATGAAGCTTTTACGCATTTTGCAAAAATTAATTTTTACAAATACAAAATGGACTTTTATGCAAAATGATTTTGCACCAATTATTCATAAATAAACTAAAATTCTTCCTAAAACTAGTAATTATACTAATTATTTTGTTCACATAAAAATGCTGTAAAAACATTCACACAATGGAAAAAATATAAAATCGAATTAGTTGGTTATAAATTTATTGATATTCGTTTGATTACTATCGATAGACGTCATAAAATTCTCACGTCTGAGCTATTAAAAAAATATTAAAATATTTACATTTGATTTTATGTTTATGAGACTTTTAAACTTTGAAATGTTATCTTCATGACTCGAGAGATATGAGAAAACAGTGGTAAAATGTGCTAAAAGATGACGTTGATGAAGGCGGCTTTTCTTGCAGTTTTTATGAAGAGAATAGTAAATGTTTGTTCTTTTATCTCACAGTTATTCAGCTTAAATAATACGTAGGACTTCTGTAACATCTAAGCTATAGACTTTAAAAATCTCAAAGCAAAATAAATAATAGACTTTTAGTTTTACCACAAACCTACATCAACTTTGCTATTTCAAATAGATTTTTTTTTCAAATTAATTCTTCATTATTAAAATTTTTGCTTAGTACTTCCAGTAAACACGTCAAACACTAATAATTACATGAAAATGTACATTCAGCCTTCAGTATGTGGAATAAGTGCATTGACAAGCATTGAAGTTTTAATTTAGTTCAAAGCCAGAGGCATGTTATATTGAATTTTTCAGAAATTCCCAACTGAAACGACAAAAACAAAGTGAACAAATTAAACCTGTTCTATTTTGCCTTCCAAAAGTCAATTCAGTCATCTAACATAAAAAACTATCATCACATTTGTGGCTTGCCATTTGCCATGCTGATATTTTGAGGGAATTTATGCTCGCGCCTCATTGTTCTAATTCCCTTGATAATTTGCAGAGCGTTGTACGTACAACGCACACCCTCCTGACATGACAAAAGGGCTGTAATTAGGTGTATATGTTATCATTAGCACACTGATTAAGGTAATGCTTAGTAATACGTTAAAAGCATAGTAGCGAATGGAAACAACGTCAACGCGACTGTTCGCTTCCGAACGCTTGTTGTATCAACACTGATGGAAATTAACGCGTATGTGTACGTGTGTACACAGTGACCCAAAATAATTAACATCACTGAAAAAAAAGCTTTTAAAGATATAAATTATTTATTTCTGAAGAGTTTGTGGTGATTTTAGGGATTAAGCAGAGAGAGACTTTTTGGTGATAAAAAATCAGAAAAAAATAAGTTGGGCTTTGATGTCGGAAAGTGGACTTTATAGATTTTTCTTTTAGGTGAAAAATTATATCATTTCAGAAATCTCAAAGAATTATAGAATTATATAATTTCAAAAAATCAAAAAATTTCAAAGAATCAAGAAAATCTGAAAAAATCAAATAATCTCGTAGAATCAAACATTCTATTCAAGAATAGTCGAAATAAATCAAACAATGTCAAGAATATTAGAAGGATTTCAAAGACTCAAAAATGGTAAAAAATTTCAGTAGATTAAAAATCTCAAAGAATCAAAAGAATGTCAAAGAATTACAGAATTTGAAAGAGTTATAAGAAACAAATCAATCAAAAAGTTACAAAAATGCAAAAAATCTAGAATAGTTAGAAAAAATCAAAGAGTTACAAAAATTTAAAAAAGCTGAAAGAAATCGAAGAATTGAAAAATCTCAAAGGATCAAAAAATCTCAAAGAATATTAAAAAATTAAAGAAACTTTAAGATATTACAAAAACAAACAAAAAATTCAAAAGAATCTCCTAGAATTATAAAATCTCAAAGTATCTGAGAATCTTAAGAAGTTGAGAAAAATCAAAGAATCTCAAAAAATCAAAAATTTCAATAGATTAAAAATTAAAAACTCAGAGTTACAACAAATCACCGAAAAATCTCAAAAGATCAAATAATTTCAAAAAACCTCAAAGAGTTACGAAAAATTGAAGAGTACCAAAAAATCAAAGAAACTAAAAAAACTCTAAGAATGAAAAAAGTTTCAAAGAATCGCATAGAATCCAAAAATGTCAAAGAATCAAAAGATCTCAAAGAGTTACATGAAATCGAAGAATCTAAAATAATTACAAAAAATCAAATATTGAAAGAATATCAAAATATTAGAAGATCTCAAAAAAATACGAATCTCAAAGAATAACAAAAACCTCAAAGAATCTCATAGAATCAAAAAATCTTAAACAGTCGCAGAATCTCAGAAAGTTACAAGAATCTAACATAGAAGAAATGAAATCAAAAAATCAGAGAATATTATAGAATTAAAGAATCTCAAAAGATTAAAAAATCTCAACGAATTTTGGAAAGATCAAAGAATATATAACATTTTTCAAGAACAAAATAAATCTCAAAGTATCAAATATTCTCAAAGAACTACAAAGAATCAAGAAATTTCAATAAATTAAAAATTCTCTGGGAATTACAACAAATCATCAAGGGGTTTCAAAAAGTCAAATAATCTCAAAAAAACCTCAAAGAATCTCAAAGGATCAGTTGCACAGATCAACGCTGATCAAGATTTAAACCCAGATTTGCAATCGTAATAACATTTTTTAACAGGTTTGATCCAGGATCATAGTTTGATCTGCGTTTCTACAACTAGTCTAAAGAGTTACAAAAAGTCGAAGAATGTAAAAAATCAAAAAATCTAAAATAATTACAGTAACTCAAAAATTGAAATAATATCAAAGCATTAGAGAATCTCAGAGAATTAAAAAAGCTCAAAGAATCTCGATGAATCAAAGAACCTCAAAGCATAAAATAATATAAAAGAATGGAAAAATCTCAAAGAATATAGAAAAATCAAAGACTGTTTTTTCAATCGTCGCGTTATATAACGCGCAAATAAAAATAAATTAATTTGACAATAGCAATAAGCTTTATTTACCACTAAAATGCAAAAATACCTCTTATTGTAAAAGTGATTTACATTTAGGCACTAGCTAATATACTTTCACGCACAGATAAAAAACTGTTAAATTTGACTGGAATCACCGTAAATTTTTTTAACATTTAAGTGTAGACATTCTTTAATCAAACATTTTTTTTCTAATAAACAAATCTATTCTGGTTTTGTTCCTCATCCATTGCCAGTCTGTCGATTTCAATTTAAAACTAATTAAAGTTATTATTTATAATATAAGAAAAATCAATTATGAAATCTTCCATATGATATAGTCCTTGAGACCTGCAATTTAATATCAATCCATTCCTTTGTTACTTCCCCAAGAAATTGAAAAATATTTTTTTGTGTACCTCACAACAGCAATCTGAGAAATTGCAATTAGATACACTCATAACAATGAATTTTTTTATTAGATTTTAATTATAAAAAAAAATATTTCTATCATGTTTTGCTTTTTTATAATTTTTTAATGAATCATCATATTATACATTCAAAAAGTAATATTCCGGCAAACAATAAAATTAATTACATTCTCTCATTTCCTTCGTCTTTTAGGGACGTTACTTAAAGCAATCAACTTTATCTTCTAAATTACGTAAACGCGAGCTGTTCACCTTTAATCAAACTTTTCCACCTTCCACAAATTAATCACTTGAAACAACTCCACCATTCTGATAACATACAATTTAAAATGTCTAGAAAAAATAATTTTTATTTGTGAATAAAACGATTTCTACTTTAAGTGACAAATATTTATCAGACTTTCAGCAGCAGGCAATAAGTTTAATTGAATTTTGACGAAAAGACTGCGACGTATGAGAAAGATAAATATTTTTTAAAAGTTGACATTTTTCTCATAAAACTGAAGACAGTAATAAATTGACTTTATTTATCTTTCCTCATTTAGGATTATAGTCGTTGTGTTTCATATGAAATAGTGAAATTACATACGAGAGAAAATTAATTTAATAAAATCGAGACTGTTTTACTTTTGTTGGTTGGTAACGTCGCCAGTTGTTTGGATGGTTTCCAAGGTACTCACATTCTGAAACAAAAAATAAACAAAAAGTTAAACATTTAAACCGAAAATAATTTGTTAACATTTTTTTATATATATTATAGTTATTATAGCGTTTAGCATCAAGGTAATTGGTAATTAAATTGAATTATCTTGCATAAATTGATGAGTTCTGAATTTGGATAAATAACCATGAAAAACGTTCTTTTGTGTTTTGGTTATTTTAGTAAAGAAAGATAATTTTTTGTTTGTTATCCACAGAATGTTGAGAATTTAAAATTCTGTTTGTGTAGTGAGATTTAAAATTCACAAAAAATTAGTTTAATATCAATGTTTTTCAGTTTTCAGTGATTCAGTTTTTTTTTGATAATTTAAAATCAGAGATCGAAGTTAAAACACGTTTTCCAACATTAATCGGTCTCTTGAAGATAAGATTAAATAAATAATAATACAGCAACACTTGTGGTCCTTCAGGCAAACTTTTTTATTTTTTTCCATCTTAATATCATTAGTTCTTTTACATATTCTACAGCAAGAAAAATAGGTACTTGTTACCGCTACAACCATATAATTATTGCCAAGACTCCTAATACCACAAAACTAAAAAAATTACTGGTTGGACGACAATACCAAAATGACAATTTTTCGTTGTAAAGTGAAGCAAAATCAAAGTTTTTGCGATTGGCATTAATTTAGATAAAATACAAATAAATCAGACCATGATTAGAATGTATAACAGTTAAAAAAATAGTTGAACCTGAGCTTTTTGTACTTGTTGAAACAAAGCTTTTGTTCAATCTAAAGAATTTTGTAGAGGTTGGTAACACTGACATTTGATAATTCAATTTAAAGTTTGTGAGTTAATTCGGTTTTTGACAAATTTCTTGTTTAATCCTAAAAATTTTCAAAATACAATTTGCTACCAATTTATTATTAAAAAACTCAACTGAGCTATTAACAAACTCAATTCGGTGCTGAAATAGCTAATGTTATAAACTTGGAGTTGAAAATAACATAGTTTCATAAGACACAGTTTATCGCATGGCTCCAAGTGCATTAAAAGACTTTTCTAATCTGCACTTCCATATTTTTGAAAATAAAAATGTTTGTATACTAATCTAAAATAGCAAATGACAAACTTTCAATTTGTAAAGTCAAAATTTATCAAGATAAAAATTTAATGCAACCAACCTTAAAAATATTAGCTGTCCTAAATTATTATTATAGCATAGCATTATATATTGGGTTGTTAACAAACTCATTTAAATGGTGTAATAACTCATGTTATAGAACTAGAATAAAAAACAGTATTTAGGAAAATTATATAAGTTACAATTTATTACACCTGTTTGAGTGCAGTAAAAGCGTGCAAAAACTTAATTGTTTCCACCTCTAACTTTGAAAATTAATAAACTGACATTTTGTAAACCTTGAAAATTTAGTAAAAAACCAAATTGCACCATTTTAGAATGTGAAACAAAATCAGTGCAACTGTAGTATAGAAAATGTATGAACATTCAATAAATAGCTTCTGTTTTGCTCATAAATTCCGAAGAGCTCTTCCATTTCCTCTCTATAAATTCCTCAAGATTTTTTCTTATCAATAGAAAATTCCTGAATCAAGCAAATCACTTTAATCGTAGACGTCTGAATGTTTTTATCTTTATCCTAACAGGTTTCATCCAGTCTTCCCTTCTATAATAAAGTTCAATAAATCGCCATTAATAACCTTGCCGAAGACATTCCTCTCGGCAATGCCGCATACGTTGCAATTATTTCAAGATAATTAGCTCAATTATCTGTGAACTCCATTAAAACTTTGCGATTTTATCACGACTGACATTTCTTAGATTCAATACCAAAAGAAGTACAAGAGATGAGTATAGTTAAATGAAAGTCGGGTTTTACCGTATCTTGACCTTTGGATTTATACATCACGACAATGTTGTTTTTATTGATTTTTATTTGAAAAAAACTGCAAGAGTTGAAAGTAAGTTTTTCTGAGGAAAAAGTTCGGTGACATTTTCGAGAGGATTTGAGTGGTTGTAATCCTTCTTGGCCAAATTAAATCGTCAACTTTGGGATGACTGAAAGTCGACTTGAATCGATTTCAATCAAGAATTATTGCAGCTGTAAAAAAATTATGTATGTAAACAATATTTGCCAGTTAAATGTGCACTTGACACTCTATACCGAGCCAAGTTATTATTTATAGAATAATTAATGAGAGTTTCAAAGGTCGTAAGATCGTGTATTCATATACCTCAAAGATTGATTGCCGGATAATCTTACAGTTTCTACATTGAATATTTTTCCACAGTGAAAATATCAATTTCGAAATTCAACTAAAATATTTTTAAATTCAAATTGATTTAATGTAGAAAGTTTTCGATTGCGTGATGAAGAAGTTTCTTAACAATTGACGAAGACATCATGATATCACACAGAATTATTGTTATTAGTTCTAAAAATAAAAACACGAGACATCTAAAACTGAATCTGAATATTATTGACATAATAAACGTCACTTTTGACGTTTGAAATGTCATTACCTTTAGTTTTTGTTAAGATAGAGACTTTTTTGCATCTTGAAGATGCGACCCTAATAGTGAAAAATTGAATCCGAGCAAACAGTTAATCTTGTAAAAAGTCTAAAACTCGTGTAAAATTTTACTCTTGGGATTTTCTAAATGAGGTGAAAAAGAACCTATAAAATTGCCGAATAAAACTTTAAAGAACGGAGACAATAATTAGAGCTGTAAATTCCACCCTGTTAAAACCTAAAGAATAATGTTGAAGGTTTCACCTTATCGGCATCTTGAGTTTCCAGTGGGCTTCATCATTTATTCAAAAAAAAAGTAAACCTCATTTTTATCAAATAAAAAATCTAAACGCAAAAATAACATTTGATATTTTAAACGTTTGTAATTTTAGATTGAATTAACTCCGGCACTTTAATTATTTTTTTTTCTGAAAATTTTTTCTTTATTTTTATTCTGTTCAAGTATAAAAGAGTTTACAAAACATGCGAAAAGCAGTACTACCCTCCGGTTGTTTTCTTTCCTGTCGAGTTATCAAAAAAATCATTACATTTTCTCGTTTAAATTTTCCCACACAAACAACTTTCTAATCAGTAAAATAAAACCAACGTTTAAATATTTCATCTTTATGAGTAATTTCCATCAAGCTTCATAAAACCACCATCTTATTTATATAATCAGAAATTTTGTTCCAATCAATAGTAATATGAGAAAAAAATTTAGAAAGTAATTTAGCAATGTTAACTCAACCCACCTGTAACCAACAAACTCGGAAATAATTGCCTCCAGTTGCAATTAATAATAGCGACTTAATCAGAGAATAGAGCAAAATAATTAATGACCGTAATCAGCATCCAGCTTTAACCCCAAACTTCGCTTTGTTACAAATGATTGAAATTACAAGCTGAAGCGATGGAAAAAATAACACAAAAATTCAATTGACAATGACACCCACGAGAGGAAAGTTTGATTCAAGAAGATCCGGGTCGATATCGGATAATATTTAAATTTATAATGTTTGAAAAAAACCCAACTTGAGCTATAATTGTTCGTTATAATGATTTATATAGCACGCCATCAACAGTGATGAAAATGACCCCTTTCAAAGCTCCGAAATTCTTCCATCCACCACAACCTAATATTAACAGTTAATGGCCATCCAGTAAACAAGAAAAACTGCCACTGGCAACACTATTTTGCTCATCCAATTTCATGTAATAAGAGGAACGCATTAATTTTGGACTTGCAAAAATGTTGCTGTGATCGCCCCCAATTTTCTTCTTCCTTATTAGTCAATTACAGAAATTACAGAAAAAGCGCAATCTGTGTGCTACTCGATAGTTTACAATTTCTTCAAGGAAATGATTCCGTTGACGATGAGTAAAGTTTCACTTTTATTAATCTTGAAGGTGTGTTGTTGTTTGACAGCAATCTTTGAACTTTTGAACTGCGATGAGAATTGCACAACGTAAATGTTTCTCTGATTAAAATCGAAATTGATTGTGGAAGCATAAAAAGTCTCTGTTATTGGATTAATTCCTAACCCATATCATTGAAACATTCGACTTCACTTTTTATAACGTCAATTTTGACTATCCCAATGTCATTTTTGGCACGTTAAATGTCATTTTTGACATTTCAAATGCCATTTCTGATCATAGACTATTCCGATTGCAACTTTCTTCGCATGTACCCATTAATTATGCAATATAAAATTGTTTTTGCAAAATTACATTATCACACTTAAGCTTTAGACAAAAAGCAAATAGTCATTACCTAAATTAATGTAATTACCAACTAAATATAGTAAAACATTTAATAATATTTAATAGTATAATTGCCAAAATCTAGGTTTGCATCACTCTAAATAATGACCCCAATTTATCAAAAAAACCTTTAAACAATTTTCTATAAATAAATAAATTAAAACACTAGTTTTATCTTAATTTTAGCAAAAATATTTCCATTCAGAAACATTCTGTCTAGACCAATTACAAACACAGTGTGGCCAAATATTAACTAAAAAACAGAAGAATTATGAAATAAAGACGCTGCTAGAATAACACATTTGATAATAATTAAAAAAATTAGCATAGAAATTGTGCTTATATTCAAATTAATTGAGTAATTTAATTTCCATAGTTTTTAATTAGCTGTAAGTTATTTTGTTGTAAATAAAATCCATCTGATACATTCAAAATGTGTAAATAATATAAAACAATTTATTTTTAGAATTTTCTTTCACCCAAAACCGCCTACGATATCCGCAATCCTCTTTTCTGAGACAACATTACTAATTTACGACATACTAAAATCCATTTATGATATAACTAAAACTGAAAAAAATAAAACTGACCGCAACAATTGTAAATTTCTATCGATTTATGCCTAGAACAAGGCCAAGCCATTGACCGATTTCGTCACATTTCATCTTCATCATCGTAAAATCATCGTCAAGGTCAGTCTTGCTTTGTTAATGAAAATGCGGCTAAACACTTGTTCTTTTCAAATCATCAATCGCACTCTTCCATTTACGTAATGACTTTCATTTTTCGCTTTAATTAACAATTTGATGAGTCGGCGATATACTTTTACTTTCGCATTTAGAGCGGTTTGAAAAATTAGAATTATAATATTTTAATAATAGAAGAAACAGCCTGTATATGCATAGAAGTAGTTGAATTTTTCATTTAGATTGCATGCATGTTTTGAAACTGTAAACTTTGTCTATTATTTATGCGTAATCTGATTTACCTGTTGTGGAGCATTATTTCAAGATAAAACTAGCAAGGTGCAATGATATCATCATACATTATGGTGCATAAAGAGAAAAAGAGACAGACATGTTTGTAATATAAATAAAGGAAGAATTAATTAAATGTGGCAGTGATTAAATGAAACCTAAATAATGGACTAATTAGAAGTTGGAGATATTGTTGCGAAAGTTAGGAAGCGCATCTCAAGTGCAAAAAAATGAAAACTTATGACAATCTCTTTGTTCAGCTTGACTCACAAGAAGGAACTGAAATATTTGCTCATACATTTGCATCTACTAAAAAAGCATAACATATACCTAAAGCAAATTTTTTACAATGTGTGTAGAAATAATAGAACTTCACGCACATATTGCACACACGTGAAATTTACAAAAATGCAGAATGTTCCAACGATCTGAAAAAGTTAATTTTATGTCTAAAAATGTATAAATTTGACAAATTTTCTAAACAAAATTTGTACATCAGTCTTCAGCATTATCTAAAATTATTTTCAAATGTCAGAATGTCGTAGTTTTTAAATTGTAAATTAGATAGTAGAATCGATTAATTGCTTCTGAAACATTTTTTCCACTCAGACATCATGGCAGAAACATGTATTTGAAAGCTTGAAAGCTGCTTTAGGCGTTAAACTCACTATCTGCGCATTTTTTGTTTTATGTGAGGAAACAGAAGAAACTCATTTAGTGATAATTTAGGAGAACGTAGACAATGATTCTTACAAATGGATATTCTGCGCTTTCAAATAGTCCAAAGTCTGACGAGCATTTTTTTGAAGCGAAAAAAAATATTTCCAGAGCTAAGTTTCATTTTAAGGCCTATAATTAATAATAATTTTACATACATCATCAACGTTTGCTAGAACAAAAGCTGTTTTTGGATGTCTTTTGCGATCTTTAAGACTAGTTCCTCTATATTGGTGAACCAGTCAAAAAGTGTATTTTATAGAAACGAAACTACAGAAGAGATTTTCAATTTTTGAGGAGGATCAATAAATGTAAACTTCTTGAAAATTATAGTTACTAAATTTTGTGCCACCAACTAGTACTCTATCCCTTTAACAGCAGCCCTCGTATAAATATTTAAGTGCATTTTTATGATAGATGTGCGTGAAATATTAAACCTACACACTGGAATCAATGTGTGAAGTAGTTCTCTTACAATTGGAAGAATTAGCAAATTTAACCAAAATTATCCGAGATGTTTCACTTAAAAAATTTCTCCCTGATATGCATACCTCAATCCCATATTGTTAATACCATATTCACGGCATTCTCGTAGCTACCAACTCTATTTGCGTTATCTAATCACTAACTCAGACTACTAATAAGCTTATTCAGAGAAGATACCCTTATCCAAACTCCCCTATGTTGATATAAAACAATACATTTCCATTATTAATTTTCTATTTTATTATTTATTTCAATCAATTCAACTCACTTTTTTCCTTTCTATTTATAACACAACAAATTTTTTGCTCTTCACTAAATACACTTCTTCCACTAATTCCCATTAACTTTTAAACTCTCTCTCAACTTTTTTTCTACTCTTCACTTCACTTTTCTCAACTCAAAAGCCATCCCAAAAAAACTTTCGTCACTTCAGTTGAACACCATTTAATAATTCAACACTTTCATCTCCCAATTGAAACGGTCACGGAGTAAATATATATGTGGAGTGTTCATTGCTGCCACTCCTGAAATCTCTGAAATTCCCACTATGAATCACACTACTATATGTAAAACAAATGCGAAAATTTCAACGCTGAATTTAAATTTATGTTGGCGGCAGCGGGAAACTCCGTAATTAAAGTCGCGCGAAACATACAAAAAAAGTTAATTCGTTCAGGGTGTTGTAACTTTTATCGGAATTTCTAGAAAATGACGTTTGAACGATAATTTCGATGGGTTGGTGTCGATTTATGAAAAAAAAAAAAATCACTTGGTGATAATTTTGTGAAAAGTCCCTTCTCTGGACATCTATTGCCCATTGTCCACCCTCTCCTATCTCCCTAATCCATTTCCCGCCCAATTTTCCCAAAGAGTGGCTCGTAAATCATCTCCCAAATCATAAATCATTATCGATACAGTCTCCTCCTTTCTTCGTGTTGAAACCGATTTTCATTGTCGATTTTACACCGACCAAATTACCTTCCCAAAAAAATTGATTATATACAGTATGACATGTAAAATACGATTTTATAAAGCATATAACCATCATCTTCACTTTCGTTCTTTCGTCGAAAATTCGCACAATAACCCCTCAATGATTTATCTGGATGGTGTTCGGTGCGTGTTGTAATTTACGATTTTCTCTAATCGAGTTAATGGCGGGGTAAATCGCGTCGTCGATTCAATAAATAGCGACGAAAACAAAGCGAGCTTTTCGAGTTAGGGGCTGCTACTACTACGAATGAAATTCGTGACAAATCGGTGAAGGGTTGAGGAGATGGAATGATGGCGATTAATTCGAATTTTATGCAGGAATGGGTGAAAGAGAAAATTTACACGGGGTGGTGTTTCAAGGCAAGATCGGAGTTTCTGCAGAAGGAACTTGTTGAAAGTAAGCCGAATTTTATAACAAGAAAAATAATTGAACGGATGCACAGATGAAAATGTGTTGAATTTCTTATTAATAAAAATGTCGAATTTATAATTGCTTTAGAAATTGTAATATAAAATATTGAAATTTCAGTGCATGAAAACATAAGATTCAAACTTGAATGTTCAAATATTTCAAGTTGTTAACGCGAAGTTTTGACATTCCAGGTGTCGATTTTGACATTTCAGATGTCAATTTGAGTATTCTATAAAGTGCATTAGCAATTAAAATCAATTGTCAGTGTCAAATTACCTTGGAAAACCGACCTGTACCACCCTAAAATGTATTTTCACGGAACAGCTGTATATAATTATTCCCAAACCTAGTAACACCACTAAGTGAGGTTATATCAAGCACATTTTGACATGAAAAAGTTAATTAAAAGATGTAGACATGTAAAAATACAACGATTTTTTGTTAAATGGGTGAAGTATCAGTTCGGATAAAACGAGGAATAAAGAAGAAGAAGTGTCACCGTTGTCACAATTGACAATCAACTGTCAAATTTGAAATGCAATCATACCAACATTGATTGGTATTGTGACTAGACATGTTTTACCATCCTTCAAACATTTTAACAATTGATTTTAATTTCGAATGGGCTTTAGACGATTCACTCTCAATTAGAAGTAACTAATAGAATTTTTTTTGTTTCAGAGTTGTTATCTTGCAAAATATCAAAAGTTGTAAATGGAAATATTTTTGAAAACGTCAAAGAATGATTTGTCAAATGATATCAAGTGTCACAATTCTGCAGATAAAGTCATGTCAAAAAAGAATCACGCACTAGATTTTAGAGTTTCATGAAATTTTATATTTTTAGGTTGGCTTCAAAAAATATTGACTATTAGAAAATTTTGTTCAAATATGTTTGCGGCAATGGCACTCATCTGACTGACATTTGTCAAATTGACCAAAGTTTATTAATTAATTTTTTACGGAAACCAGTCTAGGAATTTGAAACATTTAAAATCCATTCAAAGACAGCAGTTCATAAGATATAAGACAGAAAGTACAAATAATTTTTCTAAACCTAACCTTGGTTTATGACGTGGTTCAAAAAATTTTGTTTTCCACTAGACACTTGAATCAATCTGTACTGATCAAAAAATTTCTTTTTTACCAACTTTCTAGAAAAAATCCCATTTTTAGTGCGTGATTCTTTTTTGACATGACTAACATTTTCTTACAAAAAACAGAAATATATTTAAAAAAAGACAACATTCAAAGTAGGAAGGTGAGGTTTGTGTGAAACTTATAATAAAATTTCAGTCTATGTGAATCTGACAAATTACATCAAATTTTTGGGTTGGAATTTCTTGAATTGTTTTTACAATGGGAAACAGTAAAGTCTATTTACATAGCTAGAAAATGAATATTACTAGATTTGGTTACTTCTATTGAGCATGAATAGATTATATACACAATTATGACTGTTTGAATGTCAAATATCAAAAAAATAAATTACTAAAACTTGAAGATGCAAACATTTAATGACAGCCTATTGAACTTTTCAAATATATAATTGAATTTCCAATTGCTATTTTTAGCTATTTTTGTTGTTAGTTTTGACAGTTTAAATGTCATTGTCGACGTCTCAAGTTAGAGTTCAAAATCAGAACAATTTTAACACATAAAATTTGGCAGAACATTTATAAAAAGAATAAAATTCAAAGCAAAAAATCAATCTTATCTTAGACATTATTTTGCCATTTCTGAATGTCAATTTTGACAATCGTAGTGTTCATTTTGACGCACAAAGTCTCAAACCCGTATTATAAAAATATCACATCAAGCATAATAATGAAGACTCGTCAAAAGAGGCTCACGTAAAGAAAAAAAAGAAGAAAACAATAACTCCCAAATGTTGATTAGCTGTTATATTTACTCAAATGTCAATTTTGGCATTCTAAGTGTCAGAGCAAACACTTATTTCGAAAACATAACATAAAACAAAAAAAGTTATACTAAAATTATAACAGAAAAAACAAAAAATAAATATACATGTTAATTTACAATTTTGACAGATTAAGTGCCCACTTCTACATTTTGAGCTTCCATTTTGACATTCTAATGTCAATTTATAAAAAATTTATAAAAAATTGTCACTTGAGGAATGTCAAGTACTAATGTTGCAAATATCAAGTAAAGCAAAAAAACAAAAAAAATTCTAGTTTAAAAAAGGAATGATAAGAATGTCGATTATTTAGACACTGTGGTTGTCAGTTTGGAGCTTCTGGAAATCGATTTTGAAATTTAAAGTGTTTTAAGGTATCGAATAGTATTTTTGTAAATAATGCAAAACTGCAAATTTTGACATACTAATTGTAACTTTTGACGGGTACACCGGTTTTGAGCGCGAAACGACATGCAAAAAATAACTGAACCAATAACTTGTTACTATTTTTTTCATTTTGTAAGGCCCTGGTCAGACTGTCAAATTTTCTTCAAAATTCATCAAACTGTTTGATAAAACTTTATTGGCGTGACATCACATTTTGATAAGTTTGAAGTGACATCAAACCAATGACTGCTTTAGTTTGATCAAACAATTTGACAGTCTGACCTGGGCCTTATAAATAAATTTCAATTCTGCTTCGTAAAAAAACTTTTGGACTTTACAAATATCAATAGTAAAATGTCAAATGTCAATTCTATCACCTTAAATTTCTGACAAACTAAAATAAGAAATATGCAAAACGACTAGACAACTTTTTATTTCAAGTTTAGAAACAAAAAACTAAAATAAGAATTCTATCAATACATTTTCCACAAACTAGTTTAATTAAAACAGCCAATTCCATTCCTACCAACTTGTGCACTTCACGCAACTTTTTACACCAACATGAAATGAATTAATTACCAACCCACTCAAAAACCCTACCTTCAACAGTTTTTTTTTCTCAAATTAATTACATCCACTAACTGCTTGTTTACGCTTATCAAAAGCTGGAAGTTGTTACTTGAACAATTAACAATAATCTTTTCTTATTTTCTTTAAAGAAAATATAACAACAGATCTTAAAAGCAATTTAATTCAATTTTCAAATAAATGATGTTATTACAAGCTGATTATTTAATCAACATACAATGATGATAAACATCGTAAGAATGTTTGAACATTAATTCTCAAGACTTATCTAATTGACTTTATTGCAGGGAAGACGATGCGAACTTTACAGTGTGATTAATTAAGTAGCGATCCGAACATTCGTACACAACTAATTCAACAGATGTTGCAAGGAGGATAGTCTTTCCTTTGTGTGCCAAATGGCAGGAGGTAATTTTTAACAAAGCGGAGAGAATGCAGGGCGAGGCATTATGTATATTCTTAAAAATTATAACTCACGTTGCAAAAATCGCAGCAGCAATTAATCCGAAAGTAAAATAAAGCGAAACCTAATAAAGAGGAAAAAGCCGCACACTTTACAGTTGCAATAAACAACGAAAGGAAGAGAGAGGATTATCGATACAGTTTACTCGGATCAGTCTGTGCTCATACTGGATTAGAAACGACGTTTTTTGCCCCTCTTTACCGGTCGAACACATCCTGAAGAAGCGATTTTGAAGTGAGAGGTGGTAGGAGAAACGAAAGGATCTCGATAATATAATTCCAAATTTTCGAAAAAAATTACAATACTCTTCTTTAGTTAATAAATACTTTCGTGAAATTTTCAATAATTAAGCATTCGTCTGGTAAAGTTTCAGTCGTTTGATGTTCATAATATCATAATCTTTATTGTAAAGAATTTTACAAAAGACTTGTATTAATGCACAAAATCGATGAAATCGGAGCTCGAAAGCTTATTGTCTAATTAGAACATGGTTTTTTACATTTTTAACAAAAAAAGATTTGGGAAAGTTCAAAGAAAAAGCTAAATAGAAGGTTCATGAAAATTTGGTTTTAATTTTACATTCAGCTGGGAAATCTTGTAACTGCATTGTACATACTTCCGACAGACTAGTTCAATTAAAATGTATTAAGAAATCGATTTGCTGGACGTAAAGTGAACTGATTTCATGACTGCAAATTTAATCAAATGCACAACAAGGAAGATAGCTTCTGTTCTAAATATTAAATTTAATTAATTATCAAAACTAGGAATTGAAATGATAGCTTCGAGACAAAAAAGGCTTAACAATAAAAATAAACTATTCGCAATATTATATGAAAATGATGAAAAAAATTAATCAATGTTCAATATACATGGTGAGTCTAGTACTGTACACACATCGAAAACAACTTTTTCCTATCAACTGAAAATTATGAAACATACAAGTGTCCCAGCGAGCCATTATTTGACTTTAAATGTAAAAATATTGAAAAAAAATTAACGAAATTTGTAGATATTAATTCTCTGCATCAATAAAAATTATTGACAAATATACAAAGTGTCTCATAAATGAGTTCTGGCACAAATCAAGTTTTTTTTAAATAAAACACCCTATATTTTTTGCATTTTCAAATTTTCAACAAATCTTTTATTAGTTTTTTGTACTTTTTGAAATAATCAAATGTTTCCGACAAAAATAGACAGTTTTTAATAAAATTATCACACAAAAACCAAAAAATTTTGAAAAATAGAATTTGTACTAACTGAAAGAAAAAAGTTTAAATTTCATGCTCATAGAATTTTTTGACGCCAAGTTGAATAACTTTGAAAATTTAAATAGAACACACTATATTTTGTTTTCTTTCTAAAAATATAAACTTTCAGGTATCTATGAACAATAATACAAAAAATATTCAACGTCGAATCTCAATCATTATTTTATTGTAATTACTATGACAATTGTAGCAGATAATTATGCCACTTCAAGGTCATGCAGTGCTTGAATTTTGGGACTGTACACATAAAATTTTGTCAGAGAATGTACTTTAGAAGAACTTTTTTGAAGAGACAGTTTTCAATACTGAGTTAATGTCAATTGAGAGACTGTCTATGATTTCCTTGTTTTTTTTAGCACCGTGTTGAAAAATATCTAATTCTAAAGTGCAGTCAATTCATTATAAAATACCTAGAACATTTGATTAGGTTTTTTTTTACTTAGCCAACTTTTTGTCAAAAAGACGATGGCACAACCATCTGCAACGTACTTTAGCAACAGTACCCCTTTGAATTTATTTCCTAACTGCTTTTGCCTAATTAGTGTCAGAACTCATTCATGAGACACTCTGTATATTTGAAAATAATTTTGCAGAGAATTAAAATCTACAAATTTTATTACTAAAATTTTTCAGTATTTTTACATTTGGAAGCCAATAATGAACATTGCTTACCCGCCGGGACAGCCCGTATATTAGGTTGATATTTACCCTAACTTGCAATCGATTAATTTTCGCGGTTAAATTAAAAAAAAAAATTCATAGAAACAAGGCAAATGTTTTGATGGCAGCCTTAATTTTTCTCTTTTTGAGTTATCTTGAAAATCAGATTGTTTTTTTCTTAAAAAAATAAATTTGGCAGACGCTCTAATATAGGGTGTCAAAAAAATTAATGTTAAAGCAGTATTTATTAACGAATCGGGTTTATATTCTTAAATTATGAAATCTAAATTACCACAAGCCATTATGGGTCTACGCTAACTTTAAAAACGATTTTTTCTGCTATTCTGTTACACTTGAAAATCGGAGGTGGCAAAGAGGCCCCCTTTGTAGTAAGATTGTAACTTGTTTATAGATTTGCTAGATTTTTTAAATTCTTTGAAATTGTTAAATTCTTCAAGTTCTTAATTCTAACTTTTTTTGAGTATGATAGAACACTCTGTATATATGAATATATGTAATTTCAAGAGTAAAAAAAATACAATTAATTAATTCTTCAGTACTAAGGTCATTATCTTCATGCATATATTAATGAACATTCTGTATACATAGGTAGAGGATGGTAGGTAATATTAGAATCTATTCAGAGTAGTTGTGTGATTGCAGCCAATTAATGAGAGTGCATTCAATAATTAAACAAATGGTTGCTTGAATAATGAAGTTGTTTAAGTGAGGAATGTTAATCGAGTAATTCTGTACACTTAATAAATGTTTACTGAATGTTCCAACAATTTTCCTTTGAAATAATTTGAATAAGTTTAAAAATCTCAAATATGACAGTTATCAGTCTATTCAGTCTCTTTCCAATTGACAAAAAAAAAAAATTGTGATTTTGTGTTTTATGTCTTGACTTGATGCTTCTTTACTCACTCTGTACAGGGTGAATTTAGAACTATCCACACAAGATTAATGATATTATGAATCAACTCGTCTAATTATATTTTTAAGAAAACTCAGTTTTATTCTTATACTTCTGAGGATGAGTATTTAGTATCCACATTTTGGAAATTCAAGTATATAAAGAATTTACAAAATCTCAAACTAAATGAAGAATCTGGAAAATCGAAAAAATTTAAGAATTCAAAAATCAGAGAATTCTCTAAATAATCCAAAAAAATCTAAAACTGCATAACCAACAACAAACAAGAGTAGTAAAACATCAATAAATAAATACTAATAAACTCGGGTCAAATAAAAACACACACTAGAAATGGAATAGTGGAAAACAAAATTTTTTAAACAACGTCACAAACCAAAATTAGGTTTAAAAGAATTATTTGGAATTTCTGTTTGACATCTTATGAACTGCTGTTTTTGAATGGATTTCAAATAATCTGTTACATTGTTGTATTCCATAAAAAAATAATTCAGAAATCTGGATCAATTATTTGAGGAATATCAGTCAGATGAAAGCCACTGTCGCAAACTTATTTGAACAAAACTTCCTAATAACGATCCTGTCTAAAAATACAAAATCTAGTGTGATTCTCTTCTGATATCACCTTATCTTTAAATACGCAATGAGCTACTTAAGTGAGTCATTCTGTATAGCTACCTCGAATGTAAATGCAAAAATCTGCGTTACAAATTTTAAGAAATTGTTATTTTGATAATCAAATAAATATTTAATGAAAAAATTGAAAAGAGAGTGAAAAAAAAAAAAAGAATATTTTGTTGGCATCCAGTACAACAAACAGAATAAATTCTGATTGTGAGTGTAAAATTAATAAACAAACAAGCAAACCTTCGGACTCATGAGATATTTCCACCCCCTCAAAGACAACAATTAAACATCCCCATTGCCAGTCGCTGCCGCCCCTATTAGTCAAGCCACACAATTAAAATTTCTCTGTGAAACCGCTACTCGAGCATCCAATTAAATTAAAACAAGCGACTTAATGCATGAGTACCTTCCGTGAATATCGACATATAACACTATAATTACCCCCTTAGTTTTTTCCAACTTTTTCGCTGAAAAAAATCCATGCCATCTGGTGATCGAACATGCCGATTAAACTGGTTGATTTACGATCGACAAGTCTGCTATTGTTTCGTCTTTGTCCCATGTTCGATTAGTATTCAGGGAAGTTTTTGCTTTCTCCTGAATCCGGGTAGTAAATGTTCCAGAAATACGATTAGTCTTCATAACGATGGCACTTGGATAAATTCACTTTCTTTGTTAGAAAAGAGTCGCGATGAAATGGGGGTAAATGTGTACTTTTTAGTAGAAACTTTTTTTTTATTATTTTTTTAAAATGATTGTCGTTTTGTTTTTCCAACTCTTGCACTTTTCTACAAGGGTTAAGAGTGAACGATGGTAGAGAAAATTACAAAAAATTGGACGCTATTATGGGCACAAAGTGAGTTATAAAGTGGACGGTGCTGGCTATAAAAGTGCTGAATTGAGGAAATTAAGATGGGGTGTATAAAATTTATCAACGTTAAAAATAACGACTATTGCTACTCACAATTACTTATTTAAAGCATCAATGACTCAGGTGGACTACTGAAAATAAAATTTAATTTAGAAAGTATTTTCCCTTAATTAACAAAACACTAAATTAACATTATTTCTGCAAATAACTCTTGCACCACTCTAATTGATTCAATGCGGAAACAATAAATTACAACACTACAATTAATATTTATTTAAAAAAACAATACCCATTATAGCCCATCATATTTACTTTTGCGATTTTATGACTCCACATGAAAATTGCATATAGTAGATAACGATAATTAAAAACTCGCAACCCTAATAACCGATAAGTAACTTTCACACCAAACAATTATTATTGCAAACTCGGAACAAATTAAAACTGACCTTCTGAGTTACCTTTAAGATTGATGCAACAACATCCTTGCACATTTTCTAATTATAGACATTTGAAAGATTTTAAATTCGATAAATTATAAGATGACACTTCTTTAGCAAGTTTCATGCAACATTACGTAAGATAAAAGAGTGTTGATAATCAAATCAGCAAATAGAGGTATTGTGTGATCTCTAAAGAAGACATTTCATCACATTTACATCCAGATGATTGCATTTGTATGTTAGAATAAGCTTAAATTGCACAAAAGATCTTGCAATTTCTTGGGTGAAATCAAATATCTCGTCGAACCTTACAAATTGTTCAACACAAAAAATAGAGAGGTGGAGGATGAAGAAGGGAAAAAGGAAATGATCAAGTAGATGCATACATAATTCATGGAGTTTTTCACACGCTTGGATTGTGGGATATGTTCTTGGATAATACCTTCCGGTTCACTGAGGAAGTCGAAAGACATGGAGAAAAAAATCGTATGTGTATTAATTAATCATAATTATTTAAACAATAGTTTAGTCGTTAGACTAATGTGAAGTTTTCCTATTAAAATAGCAAAAAATGTCTTTGCTGCTTTAATCGAAGCATTCTTTTTGCCCTATTATCCCTTTTCCTTCATTTATCATTTCTTTAATAACAACCATTCGTCTTTTCCACATCGTTTCTTCTTCGAAATTTTCAACTCATTTTCCTTCCTAATTTACACACTCCAACTATCTCAATTTTTTTAGTCATTTAGATTTTTTTATAGAGTAAATCTACACCCTGTATATTTCAACATGAATATATTAATAATTATTTAACGCTTTTCGTCAACAAATGAATATAAATTGAAAATTCCAAAAAGAAGTATTATGGAAAACGTATCCATAAATGCGTGAAGTATGTACCAATTCAACCCAACCAAATGAATAGAATAAACAATGAGTAGAATTAATGACTAGGAATTTGCCAAATAAACGCAATTCGAGTAAAATTTACGAAAAACAAGATAGGAATAAAAACGACATTCAAGAGCTTTAGTGTTGGGAAAGTTAAAGTGACTTTATTTGAAACATTTTGTCGGTTATTGGCTACTTTCCAAACAATTTGCAATTTTTGGTAATTTTGAATAAAAGTGAAAGATTCATTTTGGAAAGAAAGTATCTAAATATGTAGATTGGGGGATTGTTAGCTAATATGTAAATTAAGGAATGGTGCTGTAATTAGACGGCTATTGTTGGAGCTAATTTGGGTTATTGGTTGATTCACGCCTTTGAAATGTATAGTGGGGTATTAAAGTACAAGAAAAATGGAGGAGGAAAAAAGGTTTTTTAACTGTTTAAGGAAATCCCAAATGGCTAAAAAAGGCTGGGATGTATTTTATGACGATAATTGCGAGTTTCTTCATTTAAATTGACTTTCAACGAGAATGGCAAGAAGTAGATCGTTTAACCTTAAACCATTACAAATCGATAAGGATTTACAAATGGAAAAGGAATCTGTGATGGTTTACTTCTTTAGAAATAAAACAAAACAAACAAACAAATGAGGTAATAACTGTAGTTTTTTAATTATAACTATCATTTTGTGAGGGATATTATTGGAACATAAAAATAGGATATTTTCTAAATGATTTAACTTTGGATTCAACAAGCCACACCATATACAGAGTGTGAACAATCAATGTTCAAATTTTTTTCCGAATTTTTAAGTTCAAACTCTAAGAGTGAGACAGAACTTTTGTCTATTGAAAAAAAAACTAAAAAAAGACACATTTAGAGATCATTTTCCAAGTATAAAACTTTGAAAAAGAAATAACAACGTAAAAGGAAAATGGTATATCAAATTTTAAGTGGAAAAAATAAAAATTTCCCACAAAACAAACCAAGTCTTCCATACAAAATTGCATAGAGTTTTTATGCAGTTTTGTGTTTTTAAAAAACTTCATAATAAAATACAAAATTTTCATATTTAAAAAAATGATCTTTCAAGGTTATCATCAAAAACTATCATAAACTCTGTCTTCAATGGTTATTGACTAACGATTCACTGTTGAATGGCATCCAATCTGTTCTATGCTAAAAACATTTTGGTACATTCAATATTAATTTTGCTTTTTTGATAGAACCCACTTCCAAGAGTGTTTGTCGAAAAGAAAAATAAAGACAACAGTCATTACGATGCTGATGGAATTTTCTTTTAGTTTGCCATCTCTGATTAGCCTCAAGGTGTAGATGTATCTCTCCCTATATCAATAAATCCCAATTGGTCATAGGATCTCCATTAAAACTCGTTTGCCAAATTCATAACTTAGTCTTAGAAAATTCAACAGTTTGAGGAAAAAGATTCTGAAGTGTTGGAGTGAAAGTCAATAAATAATTTTATCAATGTTTATAAATGTTGAATATCTTCGAATATTTTGAAGAGATTTTTTTTTTAATTAATGAACGGTAACAGTTTTCACCTGTTGCTATACAAATAAAACACATTTTCTAGTTACGTATTAAAAAAGTGTTTCTGCAATCCCAAAAATTTATTCTATTGCACTTTGACAAAGACATTATTCCAAGTCTGATATTAAATTTCAACTTCAAACTAAAGATTTCATTTCAGTTGATACTTTTATCTAAGATATTCAAAGTTTTATCGTGTTACATTTAGATCGAAAATTCTCCAACTTTTCAAGTTTTATTTTAAAAAGTGAAAGTTATTTGTTTTTAACTTTAAACACGTGAAGATTACTAAAAATAGAAAAACTGCTAATTTTGATGTTCTGATCTACACTTTTCTGAGATATCAATAGCAATTCATCAAGATAATAAAAAAAACACATAGAAAAATGTAAATTAAATAATCATTAGAAAAAAATTAAAAAATTGTATTCTCAGAGACAAATAGTGTAATGTTCCTTTTGCAGAAAACTATTTCAGATATTTTTTAAAAACGGTTGGTCAGCTGTTCCAAAATGCTGAAAAAAAATCCAGACGAACTGTTAATAAAGACCTGGAAAATTTAAAATTAATTCCATAAACACGATAAGAAAAATGTTTTCTGTTAAATTGAAAAAAAATGGTTTCTGTCAATATCCAAAAATTCCAGTTTCAAGATACACATTAAAAACTTTTGAAGACTCTTTTTATTGAAAAATTCGAAAGCAGATTGAGAGATGCAATCCAAGTCTTTTTAATTTTGATAAACAGTCGACTGTAAACATGTATGTTCTTTTCGGAGTGAATAAATCTAGCGAAATGCAATCTCAATATCTTTTAGTAAAAGAGTTGGAGCTGCTGCACGCTGAGGCTGAAGAACCGTTCGCTTAGTGTCTAGAAACAAACTCTTTGGGCGTAACATTTACACTCTGAATCCATTTTACTACACCAAAAACATTAAAAAGAGTTACTTTGTAAAATTAATCAGATTTTAAGAAATTTTCTTTTATTGTCAGCAAGAAACAGTAAAATAAATTGACAAAAGCATAAAAAACAACTTTAACTTTAATGTTTTCTAATTCCCTGACTTTTGATAACAGAAAGACTAAACTTTACGAATTGTGAATTCTTCCAAGTTGAAATGCTCGTCTTTCAATCTAATTAATAGTTCCAACTTCCTCCCAAAAGGTTAATGCAATCGTCGTCCCTAAGCATCATCTGTCCATTTCCCCAAATCCCCTGCCTATAAAAAATTCATCAACATTCGCTCAACCCAATTTGGCATCACCACTGTAAAATATTGATGTCGACGTGGATAACTATAATAGTCTTGGAACTTTACGTCTGCAGACAAGCTCTTAAAATGTTAACTTTTCGTTATCCGTTGCAATTGCTTCGAATACTCATCACTTTTCTTTCTCTCTCTTCTTCTTTGTGATAAATGAAAAAGTTTTATTGGCAAACTTGAAGTAGTAGCGTACACTCTTGAATTTATTTCCGTCTGAAGTAGAAGAGGTAAAAAAAAAAATCATAACACCTTTAATAAATCGATACACTGCGATTTGTTGTTCTTAATTAAAATTTGACTTGGGGAATAGCTTTGCTTCCGTCGACGGAAATATGATTAATAAGAGCAATGAAAAGAATGAGAGTTGTATTAAAAAGCTGCTTGTTTGCTTGTAGAAAGGCAACAAATGCTAGCGATTTGCTTCTTTTAGGACGTCAATAGCGCGGTTGATTTTCAGACGAAAACTTATGCAAAGAAAGAATCGAAGAAAATTTTTCGTAGAACTAGAGTCATGTTTACCAACGATGGAATTCGATGCAAATGACGTCAAATAAATTCTTCTCTTAAGTCAATGACCATCAAATTGTATCTAGATCAAGTTTTATCTTCGATTTGAGACTTCAACTAATTAGACTTTTTCGTCCACAAACGAAAACACTTTTTTAATTAAACGTCATAAATTCAGTAACAAATTTCATTGTTGGCAAGATTTATGAAAGAAGGAAAAAATTATTATCACTAAGGTGTATGCAAAGCTCGAAAACGAAAGGAAAGGTGTAAGCTGCCTCAAGATAAAATTAAAAGATTACGATGAAATTTTTGTTGAAAAAGTTTGAATTAAAAGATTACGAATAAAAAAATTATTTTTTAAGTAAAATAAATGTTGGAAATTGAAAGTTACATTAAAAGTTTTTCCATTTCACTTTTTAATATTTTTACTAAATTCGTTTTTAATTTATTAAAAGTTTTAATACAAAAATTAAGACACACTTTATTCGAATAATAAATATTGAAAAAAACTTGACTATGCAGAAACCAGAAATGTGACACAAAAATAGAGGTTTGTGTTATTTTGTGATGCAAAATTTATTCTACAGGATGGTTTGAAAGATAGAATTTTCAACAGAGCCACTAGAACCGTAGTCGTTTTGCATATTAAAAAATATATTTTCAAATGAAAAAACGACCTCAAACTAAGCAAAATAAAAAATAGAATAATGCTCCGGAATTTTCAGAAAAAAATCTTTTGAAAAACAATTCTTCTTGCGCAAAATTCCCCAATTACAACGATAATGGCCCACCTCAAACTGTCTAAAAAATATGATCAAAGCTAAACCTCAATTTCCCATTGAATCAATTTAGCAAGTCATCTCAATGAAAAGCTCACACCGATTCAACGAAACTAATAGCAATCATAAAATCAACACTTAGAAAAGAAAAAAAAAGACAAATTATGTGTTACCTTATACAGTAAATTATAATAACTATAAAGAAGAATACAAAAAAAGAGGAAGAAAATAATAACCTAATCGTCTAACCTATCATAAAATCAGCAATTTAAACATGTCATCAAATAAGTTTCTAGGGAGAGAAAGCGCGACATACTAAAGTCATGAAAAGACATTATCATTTACATTACACAATTGTGTAAAGTTGTAAATATTATTAGATGATAATTATGAATAAAAATTTATTATTAAGTGTTGTCAAAGAAAATGTTAAAGATTGCAAATTTGCATAAAGATGTATTGTCATTTAATGGATTATTGTTAAGAGTTGCGAAATGAAGAGAAACATTAAACTAACAAATGTTAAGAGAGGTCACATTAGAAGCAATTTCACAAGTAGTGCAAATATTTGCTTAAAAGCTTCCTGTAGTTTTGAGTAATAACATTTTGTCAAAAATAAAATGTGATAATTTTTTTTCAAGTGAAAAAAAAATTATTTTGGAAAAATTATTTCCATTCATACTTTTAATCAAGCGCTTATGTCTTCTTTTACATTTTAATCCAATTATGACATAAACGAACCCAACGAAAATAAAAAGAGCTTTAATAAATGTTAATTTCCGTTAGGTCCACGTGATGCGAGAGCTTCGAAACCGTGCGTGTATGAGAGCTTTTTCGCAACAATACATTTCGATATTTGACTAAAAATAAAAAAAAATCATAATTTTATTACTGTCCATTGGCTTTTTCCACTAAACGTATTCCAGTTATTATCCTTTTTGAACATTTAGTAAACTTTTCGATATTTTCAAATGAGTGAAGTGTTCAGACATCGATCGTCAAACAAAGAAATATTTGCTGACTTTAGTCAACAATAATTACCCTCAATAAATCAACCGGCCCTTAGGAACATCTGACATAAATCACGCGAATAAACGTTCGACATCTGCTGATTAAGTTTGACAAATGCTTGTTAACAATTAATAGCTTCGGGATAGTCAAACTGTCAGGTTGGAGTTATAATTGACGTGAGAGGGTGAGTATAAAGTATGGAAAACACTCTGGAGTGGAAAACAAATATGCTTATTTCAATAACAGAAGCGATGTAAAGCTTATTACATAAAGTTATTTTTGTGGAAAAGAAAAAGAAGAAATAAAGTTTTAGAATGAGAGTAGTTGGTGTTTCTATATGTTATAACTTCCGACTGTGATTTTCTATTATGGAACTGTTAAAGGAGATTATGTTCATTATTTATCTGATTTATGTTCGTACGTTTTCATGGAATAATCCAACAAATGGGAACTCTTGCGATTTCTCCAGGGCTTATGTTATATTGATAACAATAGAGTTTGTCTGATATGAACCAACGAATATTTTATGTGAATAAGACTTGATTGTCTTAAACAGATGGAGGGAAATTAGTACAAAGCTATTTGATTTCCAGACTAATGAAGAGCAAAGTTAAGAGCAAAGATTCGTATTCTTGACGCGGTTCGAATCGATAAGACGAAATGAGAAAGTTCATTTTGCCGGATTCTTTACGCTTTCAAAGTCTTCTTCACTTGTATATAGCAATTTAAACACTTTGATTGTCTTAAGGTTTTTTTTTAAGTGAGACCAGAAAAAAAATTAAAACAAACTGCCCAACCCAGTTAACAAAATCCCGAGACTTTAGTTTCAATAACATTAGAGTAATATTTTGTGTACTTTAATATAAAACTTTGCTCTGATGTCTAATATGCATTTCATGTGATTATATTTGCAGATGTTGACATTGTGACATTTCAAAAATAACAACTTCACTAGAGCGCTGCTCTAGGGAGAAGCACCATTCTGTAATTCGTTTCTTGCATAGTAGGAGACTGAAACTTGCTAAAATTTATAGTAAAATAAATTTAAAATAGAAGAGTTTGTCAATTGTATCAAAAAAGTAACACGATATGAAATTGAGTGACTTCTATGACTGTTAATACTTGTTTACAATTTTTACCGATTTCAACTATCTTAGCTTCTGTTTGAAACAAAGCAATTATTTTGCATCACTTGCAAGATTTTTTGAAGCACTACATATCAATATTCCAACTGCCTCAATATAGAAATAACAACGGCATATTTCCTCAAACATTAGGCTTTCTTTCCTTACGCATAAGGAAACCTCCAAAACTAAAAGGTTTTGAATAAAACGGATGGCACATTTTCGAGGTCGTTTGCTAAGAAAATAATTTTAATGAATACCACGAGTTGATATCGTCTTTTGTTTCTTGATTATGAGTAAAAATTGACAATCTGTCAATACTTTGATAAAATCAAAGCTATCTTAATATTGAAGCTAAACAATTGAAACAAAAACTGAATTATGCAGTTTTTTTTGTGAAATTCAGTAATTCCAAAACATATTATTTTTAGATCATTAGTCTGCAAAAACACAAAATTGAATTTTTTTTAATTCGAAACCAAAATTGGCTGAGACATTTTTAAAAAACTAATTTTTTTCTGATTTTGAAAATATAAATATGTTGTATTATATTCATACAAATTTTTTAGAAAAGAAATATTCTTTTCTAATATGTTAGTTGCTAATAGATGGCTATGTGAAAAATTGGTCTCTATAGAAACTGAGAGTTCATGTGTAAATAATCTATTAGATTCTATTCTTTCAATATTATAAATTATTTGATTATACTAACTATAAGATAAATGCTTTGTAGGCACATAAAAAGTTTCCAAGAAAAAAAAACTGCAAAAGATATTCAAGATAACTTATGGTTGTTGATTGATTATAAAAAACAAAAGATTATGTGCTGATGAGTATTTCGCATACTGTTATAAATAAATAAAATAAAAAAAATATTAATTTTAGTTTAAATATTTGAAGTCAGAAATCAATAGATTGCATTTTTAGTGGAAGTTATCACTGGATTCCACAGGAAAACAAGAGATGTGGTGTCCAACAAATAAAAAAAGCTTTATCCATGGTAAAAATTTCTTGTATCATAAGCCCATATTAACTTAAACGCTGCATTCAAAAAAGATATCTATGAAAAAGCACTAAAAGTAGAAACATCTATCAGTCGAATTTGGTTGATATATTTCTAAATAATCATTTTCTATATAAAGCAATTGTTTCCATAGCCAATAGCATATTAACATCAAAAAATTAAAACAATCTATTTTTTGAACAATTATGTAAAATTATCATATCAAATGTATATATTTTTAAGATCAGAAAAAAGTGTCACAGCCAACTAAAGTTTCTATTTGAAAAAAATGCAACTTTGTGTTATTCCAGCTAAACTAAGCACTGAAAAAAATATTTGTTGGTATTACTGGAATCCACGTAAAAAACAGTTGATTTATGTTTTTGTTTTAATTGCTTACCTCCAATATTAACGTAGATATGAATTTTTTTAAATATCGGCAATTGGTAACTTTTGTGTATAACTAAAAAACAAAAGAAAATATCAACTTGCGGTATTCACTAAAATTATTTTCTCAAAAAACAACCTCGAAAATGTTCCATTCGTTCTTTTCCAAACCTTTTAGTTTTGGAGATCTCCTTATGGAGACATCGAAAATGCACCAGCCTGTATAGTCAAAATTCGACTAAGGTTTTGTTTCGGTTGATTTCAGCCAATGAATCAAGATGACAAAGCTTAAAAACACCATAAATTTGGAAAAAGTCTAAGAAAATAATTTTATGTTAAATTCATCTATTTTTTTTTTATTTGAAACCAAAAGATCTACAATTAAAATAGTTCAAAATTGTCCTGACCAAAAGCATTGGAATTTTGTAATAAAATTTGTTAGAATTTTTTTAACAACTTTATTGGTTTAATGTTTTAATGATTTTTAATACAATCAAAATTTTAAATTTTGTTGGTTCTCATTTTTTCGAATAAATTTTACTTAATAATTCAGCTCCCAACAAACATAGAGCACAAATGTTTACACCATTTTATAGCTTTTTAAAATTTTTATCGATATATAGAATCTGATCTGAGTCATTACAAAAACAAGAAACCTACGTGTCTCCAAAAATCAGATTCTATTTTAAAAAATTCGTTTCTGAAGTTGCATTTGGCAACTGATTTCCGACAAATAACTTGTAATTACCAAGTTAAAAGATACTAAAAATAGAAAACTTTCAAAGGAATAATTTAGTGTGAGATTTATTCCGATATTGTAAGAAACAGAAAAGCTGCAATCGAAAGTGTCGATAATTGCCTGATCACCGATATTAAAATTTTGTTGAAAAAAAAAGCTTATTTCTAGCAGTACTTTGATAAAATTCGTCTAACGAGAGTTTATTAGCCTGGTGGAAAATCCTGTAAAAATATATATTTTCCTTAATTGCCGCGAATCTCCCAGCATAAGTGTTAATAAGATTATACCAATTACATCGTAAACTCAACTACAAAAAAGTCAGAACTAGTTTCAACAATTAATGTCTGCAATTATAAAGCTCATAATAAGACTTTTAACAGTGTGATAAAGATCATAAAATAATTAAGGTAATTTTTCAGTGAAGTGATGCTCTCGTATCTCTACTCACAAGCTAGTCCTTCACGAGTTTTTAAAAGATTTAATTAGCAAGTTCGTGCCGATAGTATAAAAATAGAACATTTAATTAACTACAAGTTTATGCATCTGTATGTGTATTATAATTATAGCATGAATGATCATTGTTTTGTCAATAGTGTTTTCATCAATTGCACTATTTAATTTTTAAACTGATTAGGGAAATTGGCAAATAGTTTAACTGTGTATTTGCTTTCGCAATTCAATTATCAAAATTACATAGATTCAATAGATATAATGATTTTAACTCAAACATCCTGTAGATGCAACATCGCCTGTTTTTTATTTATTATTAAAATAAACCAAAATAATTTTATCATTTGGCTTGGAGCAGCTCCGGTAATTTCAGAAATAAATTTCCCATTATCTACATAATACAAGTTTAGATTATTTTTAATTTGAAAAAAAAAATCATCACCGCAATTTCCCAAGTCTAACGAAAAAACGATAAGCTTAATAAAATCATAGCACGTCTCATAATTCAATTGCTAGACAGCGCAGCAGCAAAAAATCGTGCTTTTACAAGTTCCGTTAAAATTCAAAAACTTGTATAGAAAGCTCTTTGTGCAGTTTTAATTAAAGACAACATTACAGCTTCTGCAGTATCAATTACTTACGTAATGTTATATCTTTACAATGCATTTTGCTGTATACTGATGATAATGATGAGACTACATTTGTTAATTATCAAACAATACCGTTATCTCAAATATTTGTCTCTGTAAACCTTAAATACGTAATTTAACGCTTTGGTGAATTATTTCGCATTTCAAAGCTATGAACGGTAATGAATTATTATTATAATTTTAAACATTTATTAGTCTCCATATCACATGATTTATTTTAATTGTCAAATGGATTAATTCAATTGGTTGTTTTTGACTTTAGAAGCTGTCATCATCATAATAACCTCTTTTTTATTTCCATCTTTATCCTCGAGTAAAATACGAAATTAATTTAATACCACAAAGCACCTGTTTTATGAAGAGTTGGAAATTTTAATTAGGTTTGGTCCTCTACATGTTTCGTTCACACTTTCACTCTTTTGCTAAAGAAGAAACACAGGGTGAAACAAAAAAGCGCTTATTAAAATCTAAATAAAACATTTTTCAATTCCTTCAACTTTAATTTAATTAAACAATTTAAAAGACAAAAACCGGAAACAATAAAATCGTTAATTAAATAAACTGAAGCTAATTTGAGCAATTTTTAGAATCGTGCTGTTTGGAAATTTTTTTCACTCTTTATGTATGATTTGTTTTTTGGACATTATGTATTGCATTTTCTCTCTAACACATTTCATCAAACAAACTTTAATCGATTTAAGCGCGGTTAGAGCGGTCGATTGGAAATTTTCATTGACGTTTTAACAATGTTAACGTCGACCTTAATGGCCTCATACATACCACAACGATGTTGAAGAGGAAAAAAGCGTCATACTGACCTCCATTAGATGTAAGTCGATTACAGCCACATTGCTCTCTGCCAATCTGTAATGAGATAGAAAAATTGCCTCTTTAGTTGAGCAAACAAAATGTGTGTGAAATTAGCTCAAGTTATTTAATTTTCGAATTCTGTCTCTTGTGCGAACCTTCGCAGGTGAGCGAACGATAAAATCAAGGGATAGATTTAATACACAATCTCATCAACAAAGACATGATTAAGCTGTTGTAATCCTTGCGACAATGCCACTTGAACCAATAAGATTAAAGCTAACAACATATCCACGCAATTAATCCTTAAACACCCATCCAAAACCAAGTGAAAGTTTTTGAAAATCACACATCTACGCAACTTGCATTTATTTGTGTTATTTTCGGTAATAAAGCTACCAACCGAGATTAATTAGGTTTCACGGTTGACTCCCAAAATTTATTATTCACATTTTTGAATTTTTCCAACTGGGTATATAAAGAGAATCGGTTCCGTTCAACAGCACACCAACTTTCAACAGTCCTTGTGGTATTATTGTCCAAGGAGGTTGATAAGTCGAAATGAAGATTCAATTCCTTTTTATAATCAGTGTGTGGTGTGTGATTGTGAATGGGCAAAACTATTATCAACAAGATCATGTGCCTGTTATTAAAGATGGAGTACCGATTGATACACCTGAAGTACAAGCTGCCAAAATTGCGCATTTTAAAGCATACGAAAGAGCCAAAATTTTAGCGTCAAGAAAACCATCAAATGGACAGTATAGAGGAGATAAATATTTACCGACAAAACAGGAAAGATTTCAACCATATCAACAGCAACTGGAATACCAACAAAAACCATATCAACAGCAATTCGAATACTATCAAAAGCCGTATCAACAGCAAGTCGAATACCAACAACAGCAACTTGAATTTCAAAGAAGAGCATATGAACCTGAAGTTGAATATCAACAGCAAGTAGAATACCAACAGCAACAACACTACCAACCTGCTGATTATCAAACTGATGTCATCTACAATCAACAGCCGGCGCAGCATTATGCTTTAGCTGCTTACTCTTTAGGTAAAAAATCCAAAAATTGAAAAATGTATCTTTCTATTGAATAAAGTATATTCAAACGCAAAATTCTGATATTACTTTCGATGTAGAAACTGCCAGTGAGGAACCAGCAGCCGCGCCTCAACAGCCGCCCAACACTCATTTGACCCATCTCGCCCTCCTGTCCCAACTCGCGTCCCATCACCTTCGTCCCCGCCGCAGCATCTACGAACATTATCATCATTTTCCTGAAGAAACTCCAGAAGTGGCAGCTGCCAGATATCAACATTTAATCGCTCATGCGTCTATTCATGATGAAGATGATGATGAACATTATCCTGCGCCCTATGAAGGTCATTACCATATTCCTATTATCACCAAGAAAGGAGTTCCAGTAGCTACTGCTGAAGTAAAAGCCGCCCGAAAACAACATTTCCTAGCTCATCAGTTAGCTAAAGCTGGAATTTTCTACCATGGTGGTTACTCTGAACATATTCCAGTTATTTCACCAAATGGTGTCCCATATGATACACCGGAAGTGTATAAAGCGAAAATTGAACATTTTCAAGCGCATGCTAAAGAATCGACCAAACATCCAGATTTGGAAGTGTATTCCGGGTATGGAGGCGGAGGTGGATTCTAGGAATTGTATCTTTAGTTCGATGTTTAGTTGAGTGTTATTGATTTTGTACTTTTTTATTTTTTAAGAATGTTAATAAACAATTTGTCATTTGCTGAGTTTCAAAAAAATAGCATCTAAGTAATTTGCTACAAAAAAGCAAAATTGTCCGAAAGATGATTACCATGCAAAGTATAAAAAACGGAAAAGCTAGTTGGGAAGTACAAAAGACCGAACAAAAGAATAAAAAATACGCATTTGAAGCGACTTTGTGAATATTTCTATGAGTCGTAGAGATGTTTCATATGCGAAAGAGACGATAAAAAAGCGAGTATAAATATGCGAATGTAAAAAAGGAAATAATGCGTGCGGTTCAAGGATGTGTCTCATTCGAAGAGGAAATTATGGGATATTGATCGAACAAAGGTTGAGATGATAACAATCATTATATGTTTGTTATAATTTTTTCACAAAAAATTAAAGCAATTTTCGCTAATAAATTACAGTAATATTTTTACATTCCAGGTATTATCTCACTATGTCAAAAATTTTACGATTTATTGATGTAGATACAACGATGCAAAAAAATTAGATAATTGAAAATTTTTGAAACTAAATGCAATAAATCAAAAACGATTGAATTCCAAAACAAATAACAAATAACAAAATTGAAAATTGAAAGCCGTCAAGTTCTTGGTGACAATAAAGAATAAAATCAAATTGTATCGAAAGATAATTTTTGATTAAATTTATTTCAAAAAAATAGAATTGCCTATACTAAATTCTCATTCCAAAATACAGTTGAAAAACCAAATTGAATGTTAGTAGTAGTATAGCCAAAAATTCAATTTTGGACTTAACATGGGAAAAAAATTTGGCTGTTTATCCAGATCGCACAGTTCTCGTTAAACCGAATTAATGTTGGCTTTAATTTCTGTTTGAATGTTTTTTCTGGGCGTTCATTCAACACAAAGGTGCTACTAATTACTACTAACTATGATGGAATCCTTTAAATCAAAGCGTCAATGCCCAATAATTGGCCTTAAACAGAAACATAGGAATAGCTTGTGTTAACCAAGCTCAAAATTACATAGCCTCAGAGATAAAAGGAATAAAGGGCTTGTTCATTAAAGTGGAACATAGGAATATAATACATAGTAACAAAAGGTTTTACAAAAGCTTCTATTGTTCTATCAATTATTTTCATGAATTATAGACTCAATCAATGACGGTGGAATTCGATGTACATTTAAAATGTAGAAAATGCTTAATTTATAATGAAAATTTAGCCAAAAATTAATTACTGTTGAATAAATAAATAGAGCGACAAATGTATATCTTATAACTGAAGCTACTTTCTTTAAGTTCGATCCAATACTGTCCTTATATGAATTTCTCTTTGTTTGGAACAAGCAGCAATAGCGATTTGTTTGTGCCAGAGTTCCATCCGTCTTATTAAATTACGTTCTATCAAAGGACGTTATTGAATAACTAATGAAGATCCCAATAATTCCCGTCCACCGAATTCCAGACCTGTCTCCTCTCCACCACACCATCAGTTACTGTTGTTCCGGTAGAATCCGCTTTTGGAATAGCTCTTGAATGGGAATAATTCCGGAGGAAAAGTGTTAAGCACAAGAATGTCAACGCGTTCTGTGACAGGCATATAATTTGTCATAAAGTTGACACCAAACGGACTTTGTCACGTGATAAATTACACAAAACAATTTAATGCCAGTTTCTTAACAAGCAAAAAGTTTTCCTTGTTTTTCTGGTTTAGTTGGAAAGAGTAGGGTTATATCGATCATTAATGTTGGTCGTGAAACTGATTGGAATTAACTGGCTTTGTGTGGCTTTTCCGGTGCACCGGATTATTCCGGAGATCTGAAAAAATACCGCAACGAGTCGAGAGTTATTTAGAACGTCATGATTCCCAGTTATTAATAGTTCTCTAGAGAGTACCAAAAAAATTGAAAATTATTTCCTTAAACTTTTAAGGTTTTTCCTTTAACAATGTTTATCTTTTATTGAATCTCATCGTTGTTAGATTTTCCCATCACTCAGAATTTTCACTTTACTATCTAAAACTCTTCAACCACTTCTCACCCTTTGTTTACTTCCCCAACAACCCAACTTGTTGTTTATTCGAAATGATCAACCCCTTCCTCCTTCTTCTAATAAACATCAACTTCGTATGCGAATAAATCCGGACACGATACGCAACTTTATTAAACGCTGCTTCCAGTTCAAGCGGAAAGTCTCGAAATGCACTTAACTTACGCTTCATAGAACGTTCCCAAATCCTCCTTATGTAAATATATAGTGTGGCTTCTTCAACTAACTTATGCTTCTTGGTGTGCTTCATTTAACTTCGCAGTTTCAAACCGCAAAAGTCGCAACTATATCACTACACAAATATCACTTTTATTGCACTGTTAACAGCAAAGTGGAAGAAAATGCCGTTAAGATTAGACTCGATCCATATTGAGTGTAGCAAGGATTGAAAACGTGACTCGAGTCTTGTAATAAATAACTGGAAAACTTACCGCAAACGGTAGCTGTACAAAAGATTGCGAGTTCGGAAGGTAATTATGTTCCAAGTTTAATTGCTCTAATTTGGAATTTTCGCCTTTTTCTTCCTCCTCTACTGTCAATTCAAACTGTTTATGAAAAACACCAAATATTTTCAATTTATGTTTAGCAAATTTTTCATTAAAAATATTACAACTTTTGTGTTGTTTTGCAGTCTTTTCCAAAGCCAAGATCACGGTCCATTTTCTTGGCTCCCCACAAGTGTTGTCCTCTCATTACCCTTTAAGTGAACGTGTCACTTGGTGTCTATTTCCCCCGAAATAAACAGACAATAAAGCGTAGCTTTACAACATCCAAGAGACATTTCCTTCCTTATCGAAACGTCCCTTATTCGGTCACGTTTAGATTGCACTTTCTCAAGTTTTGGGCGTTCGCACAAGACGTGTTCGTGACTGCGTCTAGAGGACTATTCTAAGAAAAAAACGACTAAACCTCTTCAAAGAGAATCTATATAGTTTATGTAATTTGTTGAAGACGTTGGCTTGTACGATAATGTGCGGTTGTAGGTTGATGGAGCTCTAGAGTGTCATTGTGGACCTAATTGTCAGAAGAGCAGTAGTTTGCAAATGGAAGCTAGAAGAGAGTGGCGCATAAAGAAGAAACTTAAAAGAAAGATTCTATTTTACCTTTTGGTTTTAGTTTTGATTAAAAGCTCTATTAACATTGCAATTGTGGTTAGAAGCTTTCAGCCTACGCAATCTCGCATGAAACAGACTCATAATCATGCGTCTAGCAGAATTACTTCCATCAAATATGTAATATAATTTGGTAAAGACATTTTGTATCGCATAACTCCAGCTTGTAGTGAATATAATTCATTGCTTGATTGAGTTAATTTGATTTAATTATTTCGAAAATGAGAATTTCGACCAAAGTTAGACCCCTGATGCTTTGAGAAATCGAGCGAGGAATAATAATACCACCTCGGGATATTATAAACAACTAAATAATAAATTAAAGCGTTTGAGTATAAAAAAAATTAAGCCATCAAGAACAAAAATATCTTTTCCTTTTCGTTGTCATATCCCAGATCACGTCTCAACTCCACCCCATTTCTCACATTAGCTCGAGAGAAAAAAAACAAACGTTAAGAAAAAACTCTTCTTCATCCTGTCTGCGAACGTACAAAAAGCTGTCATAAAATCCACCTTGACAAAGGTCGGAATTTCAGTTGAGACTTTTCTAGATATTTTAGAGAAATGGGAGGTAATTAAGCCAATCAATGTTATGTGTACTAGACGAAATAACAAACTGCTTTCCGATAATCGTAAAGTTTACCAGTTGGCAAAATGGCAGTAGTGCGAGTCCATAATTAAGACCATTAAAGCCCTTGTCGCGCAGATTGGCCATCATTTTGTATCACCGGCTGAATGTTCAGCGCTTATGGACCTAAAGAGCGATAGCGACACTTGAGAGAGAGTTTATCGCATGTCCGGTTCCGGAGCAGGACGCCCACAGCAAACGTAAAAAAACGAAAAATCATTTGTTTACTAAGTAAAAATAAATAGAATTTACTTTCAATATGAGTTTCAATGAAACTGTAATTTATTAGAGTACAAATTAAATGACAACAATTTAGGGTTAAGTGAAGCAATAACTCATTTTCAAAGGAAGAGATTTTGTGTAATAAACTTTGTAATATTTTCTAATTGTAATAAAATAACCTTGTGCTTATTAGTGAGTGCGGAGGATGTTTACAATTAAAGCGCACTTTTACTGTAAATACTTTTTTGTCTTTGTTGTGTAATTATTAGCACATGCAAAATGATCATTTTGAAAAAGAAAACAAAATTTTAAGATAACTGTTCTCAATTTCAACATTAAAATCTCAATAAATTGAAGGAAAACACCGTGAGTGAAAAGAAGTCGACGTTAAGAAGATTAGAAGATTGCTTGTCGTTTTTATAAACAATATAAAAAAAATTGCGAAAACTTTTTAAACGTTTTGGTGTTTTTCAAATAAATTTTCCAGCAAATGCAGATAATCAAAATTAAATATATATAATCAATCAACAAAATTGCAGTGAATTTTTATTGAATACAAATTTTAATTAAAAGAACTGATACATTTTATTTTTGAAACGAAATAACTTTTTTAATAATTTGATGCATTTATTCAAAGTTGATAAACATGAAGAAGATGGCTTCGGAATACATATTTCCTACAATATCAAGATGATACTCATTAACTAAATTATTCCTTTAGACGTTTACTACTTTTAGGACTTTTTTAGTTTTGCCAGAAATAAGCCATTTGACTGAAATAAGCAGCTAAAGCGACTTCAAACCCGAATTTCAAAAATAGAGAATTTGACATGTGGAAGCAAATAGCATCGTTCTTTTCGAAGCAAAATAAATAAAATTTAGCTCAATAATAGAGCTCTATAAAAAATATGCAAAAATCATTCTCAATTCTAGGTCAATAAGAAACTGACAAAAATCTAAAAAAATCCAAACTTAACTAATCCTGGCTTTTTAGATATGAAAAATTGCCAAAATTCGAAAAAACTTTAAATACATTTTTAATTGTAGCGCCATTACATAAACCAATTAATAAGTTTCCCGCCAAAATTCTTCAAGATTTTTTGGGTAATTCAAAACATTCGATATAAATTCTTCCTAAATTTCAACTTACATAAGAGTTAATTAAATGTCAAACTGAATCTTTTAATTTGAACAAAATCTTGACTGCAAAATTCCTTCCAACCTCAGTTCTATTCATCCCATATCTAATCCCGTATTGTTTCCGGTAAAAACCGCCATCACATCCATACTGAAAGCTTGTCTTCGAAGGCACTAAATCTGCGTTTTCTCTACCAGTTTTAATTAAACTTTCTCAGTATACTGTGCACAAAATTCAGCTTTTAACCATGCAAGACCGCCGTTAATTCACAGAGAAACGTCATGCATCATCCTATTCAAGACTCCCAAACTTTCATGAACAAGAAATTTATTAAGAACATATCAATTCTTTTTAAGTTTTTGAATTTTAATCATTGGAATAAGAAACACAATTTCCGGTGTATTTTTTAACAAAGATGCAATCTATCTGATAAACAGTTTTTTCGTTTAAAACTTTGTATAGAAATTTACCGATTTATATTCAAAACTTCTATCTTTAGGTGTTTGTGAACAAACACCCTTTCTTTCACAACATATGCAGCACATCTTATTTCTCCTTAAAATTCTTCACACATCCATTCAACCTTCTAAATTCGAGAAGCACAGCCTTTGAGGATTCCAACCTTTATTATTTCTAACAAAGAAAGAGTTAAAGATTGGTTTTTCATTCAATTCTAGTACGATTTTAGATAATTAAATCTGTTGAAGAATTTGTAGAGTATTAGATGTAATGATCCACTTCTAGACTTGATCATTTGTAGTTGAAAAGAAGAGGAAGAGTTGAGGTTAGTGACCAGATTCTTGATTGGGCGAGTTTGCGGGAGCTGTCAACATTCTAAACTCATCGAACCTGTTATGGCGGTTATATAACAGCAATTATGAGCTAAATGCTTGAGAAGATTCGAATAAGAGCAACAACTTTGCCAACAGGAAAAAATGAGGTAGAATATCGACCACACATGAGTCATTCACATGTGATTTTAATTGGCTTAAAATCTATCAAATCAGGATTAAACCTAACTAAATATTAAAAAATAAAAAAACAGAATTGAACAGAAAATTTTTGCAAAATTTTTAACGTTTTCGGTGAGCGATTGCAGCTTCCTTATCTCTCAAATTATGAAGACAAATCGTAAATAAAATTATTCCTTTAGATGTCCTCCAATTTTTCGCAATTTTCTGTTTAGTCCATCATGAACCAATTTGCAAAAATCGACTTCAAAACCGAAAACTCAAAAACAGTTTGAGTTGTTTCTGAGTAGAACAAAACGAAATTTGGCATATCGATAAAGCGTTGAAAAATCTTTAAATTGGTGCACAAATTATTGGTCTGGATTTTTTTTTTAAACAAGTTAAAATTTCTAAATTTCAAACTGAAATTCCACCAATTATTACATTTTTGTAATGAAAGACTTAAATAGAAATTGAAACTGCTAGAAACCAAGCAAAAATTTTTGCAAAATTTCACCTTTCGATACTTCTAATTGTAGCTCCCTTATTTAGCTTGTTATCAAAATAAATCGCATATTAAATTATTTCCCTAGCTGTCCTTTAATTTTTAATTTTCTCAATGATTAGCCATTTGGCTGAGATTGATCGCCAAACTCGACTTCAAAACTGAAAATTCAGAAATAGAGTTCATTAAAATAGTTGTTTCTGAAACGAGAAAGATAAAATTTGACAAATCGATAGAGCATTAAAAAAGCTGCAAGTGTAAAAATTGTCTGTTGAAATCATCCATTCGTATCGACACAGAAGATTACGGCGTTGTGATTAAATTTCAAAAACTGTAAATAGAGAATGTCAATTTGTGTTTTAGGTTCCACATTTTAAAAATATTTTTATATTATTTCGACTTTCGGTTAAGCTAAACAAATTTGTTTTTTTTAACGAGACATTTTATTTATTTTTACATATCTAAAATATGCTTAAAATTAGTTATTAAATGGTTTTGGTTTTGTTCAAATTAGTCATCAGTTGTTTGGGTTATTGATTTTTTTTCCCAAAAAATTTCATATGCAACTCTTCAGAAAAGCGTACAGCTGGTCATTGTGTTATAATAATGAAATAAAATTTTGTATGCACTTAGCTGAAAGAACATTCTGTACTATTTTGTAAAGAAAATTTGGAAACGTCAGAAAAAATAATGATTTTTTTTATTTTACTTTCGTCAAAATTCAAAGACCTGAAACTTGTTTTTTTTTAAAAAAAAAAGAAATGAAATGTCGCATGTTTTAAACGCAGTTGTTTCAGCTATTTAATTTGTTTTCTTTATTTTTTTTAATTTTCAAAATATTAACATTTTTTTGAAAAAGTAATAATTTTCATCTGCATTTTCTTGATAGAAATATTATTTCTATCATTACTTACCGCGTGACAGACAGTTTGACAATAAAGTTGATAACAAAGCTTTCAGTCATTGTACAAGTAGTCATCGAAACAACATCTTATTGGGAAAATAAACACCGAAAAGTCAAAAGTCAAAAAAAAAATAGCTTATGATATATCAAAAGGAAGAAAATAAAAAATCAAACTCAACTGCGTAATCAAATATTGGGCATTCCATTTGGAAAAAGTAAGTTTTTAATGTTGAAAATGGCATAAGAAAACAAAATGTTTTTCAAGATATTTCCATTTTTTTTTTTTTTTTAATTTTATGAATTGTTGCTCTAGCTTTGCGCGCGCGAAATTTCATTTTAATCTACACAGAAATTCAAAAGATATCAATTTTCTCTTGAAGAGTTGCAAATGGAAATTTTTTTGGAAAAAATATTAATAACTCGACAATTCAATAGTAATTTTGAAATATAAATATGATTTTAATAAGCAACTTAGAATAGAATTAAAAGATCCAAATATTCAAAGAAAGTTGTATAGATTTCCGGTTAAACCCTGAGTAGAATAAATATAAAAATATTTTTTAAAAGTAGAGTCTACTACACAGATTAGCGTTCACTAGTTACATTTTTTCAAAGTTCAACTATAAAGCCATAATCGTCCGTCCCGATACTAATGAAACAGCAAAATTTTATTTTACCCAAAAACCATCAAAGCAAACTTAAATTCTACTAATTATTATTTTTTCGTCATAAAACATCTAAGAAGAAACAGAATTTACCAAAATCCAACCAAATTTTTTCACAAAATTTTAATTTCTTCGGTCAGAGCGGTGTAGTTCCTTTATTCTGCAAAATATCACGACTAATCTTCCACCAAAAAATTAGTTATAAGCAATTTTTCTGCAATCAGCAGCCAAACTTAACTTCAAAATCGACAATTCAAAAACAAAGATTTTTATTTATGGAGGCTCTTAATATTTATGCTTCTAGAGGGAGCCAGATGAGATTTGCCAGATCAATAAAACTTCAAAAAGCTTAAAAATGATGCGAATATTATTGCTCTGTCTTGCACAATAATAAAGAAACTGACATTTAGAAACCAACAGAAGGAAAAAATTTAGTCAGAATATCGACCACTAATGAGTCATGCACAAGTGCGAAAATACCTTTCCCCTTTCTTCATTACTCACTAATTGTGGGGTATTACAAACTATTAAAATTTTACACGCGTGACACACACAAGAATTATTTTTTAATAATCCCGAAATTAAAATAATTCCAAACGATGTACTAGATTCTTCAGACATAAATGTTCTGAACTCCATTTATTCGTCACGATTTAACAATTAATATCCACACAACAATTTTATGGTGCTTTTAAAAGCCCACTGCATATTCAATATAAAAGTCACTTCATGACAACTAAATTAAACGTTTGTTTTGATGGAAAAAGTCAAAGCGATACAATCAGTAATTTATATAAAAATCGAATTTTTTTCAGTTGATCAAAACTAAGGTTTCGTTTAGTGTAAATAATCTGATTATTATTAAAGGATTATCTCCAAATCCGTTTTAGCTAGGTTTCAAATTAACCGACTGAAGTGTTGCGTGTTTCTATTTTTAGTCATCCATAAATTTTGAAAAATCCTTGTAAATGGTAAATTCTTTTACACGCTTACACAATCTGAAACAATTAAGTGATTAACTGAACTAAACACGTACGAAAACCTTTCTTGGGGTTTTAATTGCGCGGTACGACCTCTACGATAGAATATTACTCATCTTCACACACTTGAAGGTATTCACAAAAAAGTTAATTAGATGTTTCTTCGTTTTATTTTATTATTTAAAAATCAGTTTTTTAGAAGCGGACGTTTCCATCACATGCGTTCGACCAGAGAAGGGTGTCGAGGGATACACAGGCATAGAATGAACGCGCGAAAGGATAACTGTACCTTTGGGAAATTCACGTTACAATACCTGGCAGTCTGTTGGCAGTAGAGAGACGGTTCTAAGTGGCGTTAGGGCTAGTTTATGACGCCCTTGTCATTAGACAACCGACAAACGGACATTCCAATTAGCGAAGCAATAATTAAAGAACAAATCTGGAAAGTCTAAGATCTAAAATTAAGGAAAAAAAAACAAAAATCTGATAGAAAAATACTCAATTCCATTTATTTTTGTTTTTTTCTCCATTTCCATATGATTACCTTTTGATTATAAAAAAACGAGAGTTTAATGGTTGAAACAAATACGCTTCAAAGTAAATATTCCACTTATTTTATTACCATCATACATTTATATTTATGTCATATCCTTTTAGTTTATATTACTTCCAAAACGTTTTAAGAGATAGTAATCATATTCTATTTAATTCTATTCAATCTGTCTAATCTGTTCAGTTTTAACTTGAAAATTCATAGGGACAATCAGAAATGAAACTAATTCGACACTGAACAAGCTACAAGATTTTCTTGAAAATAACAAAACGGATATAAATCTACTTTGGAGTGGATTATAGGTATTTTTTCACTTTAATCTGTTGGCAAATTAACTAATGTTTTCAATGTGACTTTCGGTCATAAGATAAATGTATGAATGACTGACCGTACCAATGTTTAATATTTCAAATAATGATTATGTTTTTCAAAACACTTCGATAACTAATATTCAATTCACAGTCAGATTTAGAAAAAAACACTGCTTATATTATTAACTCCACAAATTTTATCTTGGAATTGCGCTGAAAACAACGATTGAAAATGAGCGATTTGAAAATACGCTTTATCTATTCCTAAATTACTAACTGCATTTGATTACCTATGGCGCTTAAATACTAATTTTCTATTCTAAAATAAAATAATAAAATTGATTTCAGTATAACCGGAAGCGCCACATCTCGGAAAATATTTTAGAAAGATAGAATACTTTTTCTTTATACAGGGTGTAACAAAAAGATGGAGACATAAAGCAACCTAACATTCGCCAAGTCAAAATAGAGCGAAATGAAACAACTTACCTATATCTCAAGTTGCATCGTTTGAAAGTTTGAAATTACAAATTTTGGTGTAATGATTTTTGATTTTTTATGAGAAAACTTAAAGTATTTTCTTTGGAATGCAAACTGTCGGCGTATATTTTTAATCTGACAAGTAAATAATAGTTGACTAATAAACATCTCAAACTGGTACCTATCTTTGACACGACCATTTAAACTAATTTTTTACTCTTAAACTGAGCCAAATACAAATATTTTAGAAGAAACAAATAATAAATATTTAAGATAAGAAAATAATTACGCCATTTAGATGACGAATAACAAAAAATAACTAAAATTCTGTTAAGTTGTTTGAAGATAAGTACTTTACCAAACCATTGAAACAAAAATAATTTGTAAGTTAGATAGAGAAGTATTTGTACTAAATTTCATTAAAATCGACCAATCTGATATTATTGACTATTTAATTCATCTGTCATTTAATGTTCTTCAACCAATGAAAAAAACACAATTTTAGACATTTCTATGGTAACAAAAGAATTGCAGCGAATATTGGACAAGTAATGATTCCATCGAATATTGTACTAGTCCTAAGAGTGAATATTTTTAACAAATGGAAATCATTCTTGAAACTTCACTTACAGCATCATTAATCCCCATCATTGTTATTGCCAAATCATCTCACTTCACTTAACATCGTAATTCAACAAGATTTTGAGAGTCTAAACAGCAAATTAATGTATTGAAAGCCATTTATGTGAGACGCTTTCTGACACTTATGACAGTTATCAAATATTTGTCAAAATAGCGCAATCATAAATTGCTTGATTTATTAATTATTTCATTTGAATTCAAGAGATTCGATTCATTAAATAGTCCACCGAATACGATTCGTAGTCAATGTTCTGCAGGTCATTTTTCCGGTGCTACAACTCATGTACAACGGCGCTTTCGAATTCGACTCGTGCAAGCACTCGTCAAATTCATGTCCCAGCGCCGTTGACATTCGTAGCATCACCACAAAATTAATCGGCATAATATTGACTACTTTTCGTATTACATATGAAAATTCTTTTCAAAATTTTAGGTCTTCTAACTTTCAAAAGCGCAACTTGGTATACAGATAAGTTGTGTCATTTCGCTCTATATTAACTTAGAGAATCTCAGGTTGCTTTTTGTCTCCATCTTTTTGTTACACCCTGTATACAAAAATTGGAAAAAAAATTGAAAACGTCAGAAATAGTTCAAACAGCTACTAAAATCAAAATATGTCAATTTACTGACTGTGTGAGACTCCTTTTTACCGCATTTTAGAGTCAGAAATGAAAAAACAGGAACTGCAGAATATAAACTCATTAGAAATGTCATATCTGGGTCATTTTTTTGCCCCTGTCAATTTACTAAGTTTTTATTTAATTTTTTAAAGCTTCCTTTTCACGTAATTAGACAAAATTACATAACTATAACGAACCGGAAAAGCCACTCATTTCTTACAAAGTATAAGTTCATAAATAAGAAATTACAGTTTTCTATTATCCGTGCTTGCGGCGCCCCCTTAAGTAATACCTCATTTATCATAACAACAAAATTACATATTAACAAACACTATAAACTGTCAAATCAAACGAGTTACAACCCAATTAAAGAATAATTATTATGTAATTGTACTTTTCAAATATACCTCGTATTATAATATAAAAGCCACATAACTGTACTCAACGTTGATTAGATTCTTGTAATTGTGGATGACCGCATAATGCATCATTGCATAGCCTCAAATGAATTAACCACGGCGTTTCTGACATACCTTCATCAGAGATATCACCAACAGACTACAATAATTTATTCAAATTAAATGTTTAAAATTTTGTAAATGATGATTATTGTTCGTAATGTGTAAACATGAAATGAGGGCATCAACGCCTTGACTTTTTCTTCGTTGTGGTTTTTACTAATGATGGTTTAATGAAATATTGCAAAATGAATTGAGACATTCAACGATTTGCTGTAATTTCGGTGCAATTTTTTGATGACAAGGCCGAACAAGATCCGGCTGAAAAACAAAGTTTTTTTTTAAGTTAAAACGTTTATGAGCTAATGGTTTAATTAACGGTAATTTATCTTGAGAGATGAATATTCCGGATGTTGTAGTGATCAGAAATTTATGGGAAATTTTCCAGAACAAATATGTAATAAATTGAGAAAAAAATTCAAACAAATGCAGAGTAAGTCAGGTTTTAATAAATTATTAAATTTTCGTTGCTCAGCAAAACCTGCTGAGACTAGATAATTTAATAACGTTTCCCTTGTGGATACAGTTGGGGTAATACCTTCATTTTCTTGCATATAAAATCCCAAAGAAAGATTATGAAGAGGGGTTTTTAACGCGAATTTATAAGTTCAATGTTCGGTGGAATCTGGCATATTTATATTTTATTATTGTGCACAATGCGTTGTATGTTCCAATATTATTCCCACCCTTTTCACTTTTTATTAGAAATCTCTCAAACATTTTTTTGATTATTTGCCTCTTGGTTGATATGTCTTTGCCGAATTCCCAATGTGGAACTCCTCCCATCTTCAGCAAAGTTTAGTTTTTCTTTAAATAACACCACCCTCATATTGACTTAGTTTCCCAGCCACTTCCCATTTCCTTTAAAAAAACACGCCACAAATTGTCGACATCTTCACCGTCAGCCATTCCCCCTATAAGCAACTCTCTCATCTCTCCTTTATCATCATCAACTGGCAAACTTGCAAGTAGTTCTCTTCGCCGTATCCACATCCAGCACACAGTTATGAAAAGTGGAACTGTCTTCAAATATTGACTCTCTCTCTGAGTCAATTTACAAATTGGAACTTTAACTCTCCTCTTACTTCTCCTCCTCTTGTTCTAGTACAATTCTCATCCATCTATTAATTTGATTAGACTAATATTTCCATCGTTTGGTCTCTAACCTATAAACATATCCATTTCTAGACCATTTGTACGTATAATCCGTTGAGGTGCGGCCCGGGAAAACGTTTTGGGGCGTCCGTGGAATAAATTAGCGGTTACAGAACGGAGAAACTTGCTTCTAAATTGCCAAAGTTTGATGGCCACCCCACTTAGTGTCGAGTGGGTAATAAAATGAATATAAACATACGCCAGTCTTGAATTGCCCTAAAGAAACTTGCTGCTTTCACGAGTTTGATTATACAGGGTGAAGATCAAAAAACAACCAAAAGATTCATTCAAATATATACTTTAGATTTTAATACGTTTCAAGAAAACGAAAGTTGGATTAATTGGATCATTTCGCTTAATTACTTCTCTTTCATGCCTACAAAAGTTCTTTGTGTCTTGTGCATAATAAAGACGGTTTCAGTGTGCAAAAACGACAAGATGGTTATCGGTTAAATAACAATTCTAACTAAGGACTGTCATATAACAATGTTAACACAAACTTTTGTTTAAAGATGGTAAAAAGGAAAGACAATTTTAGATGGCAATAAAGAAAATCGATAATTAACTTGAGGACACAATTACAAAGAAACAGAAAAAATTTGTTTGCTGATGCTACTAATGACATAAATAACTATTACCAAGTTCAAAAGTTTTTTTAATTTTTTTGCACTTCTGGGAGTCACATTGCTGCTTCCATCATATTCCAAAAGTGAAACTAAATTTTTATTAGTTTCTGTCTCTAGGGGTTAAAATTGCGCTGTCCTAGCACTCAAACCAGATGGTAATTTGCTCGTGCTTTTCAGTCTATATACAGAAACTAAAACAGCATTTCATCAGTAACTTTTGTTTCAAATTTCATAGAGCGCCATCTAATTAATTTGTTGTTTTTATTTGCATTAAGTACTCTGAATATAATTTTAAATTAAAACAACCGTTACTAATCATTTTTCAAGAAAACAGTCTTTAATGAATAATTTTGGAAAAAATTATATTTCGCGCATAAATAAACTGCCCACTAAAAAATTAAAATCTAGGAAAATTATCGTTTTTATATGTGGGAAAAAAATAAACTGCCCACTAAAAATTTGAAATTTAGGTAATTTATCGTTATTGACATTTTTTGACGTCTCTGTCTGACAGTTTTCTTTTACATTTGCGTTATCAACTTAACCTCAAATTCTTTAAAATGATGTGGTGTACATATTTTTCACTAGAATCTAAGGGAGCACCAACTTAGAGAAATGAAGTATCAATTTAGCAAACATTTATCCCAATTTTTAGTGGGCGGTTTATTTTTTTCCCATATTTAGATTAGATAAACAAGTGAATTTGTTCAGAGTGTTATATTATTATGAGTTGTCAATTTTATTCTTACTAGATTATCGTTTTTTGACGTCTTTGTCTGACAGCTCTCTACATTTGCGTTGTCAACTTAACCTCAACTTCTCTAAAATGATGTGGTGTAAATAGTTCTCACTAGAATCAAAGAGACCACTAACTTAGAGAAATAAAGTACCAACTTAGCAAATATTTATCCCAATTTTTAGTAGGTAGTTTATTTCTTTCCCAAATTTGCCAGGGAAACTTACTATAAAATTCAAATGTTAGAAAGCATTTAAAAAATGCCCTAAAAATATAAGTACCACAAACAGAAAGACACTGACCGATTTCAGGGTTTTAAAGCACTGTTATGCTTGGTGAAAAAGTGAAATATTTCTCCTCCTACTTCTTTGATCAGCGTCTTCCTCATTGTGTTGTTTGGCCAGACAAATATTTTCATATTTATACAGCTCGTGGTGTAATGACAGTAGGGGTCTTCACCCTCCAAGTAGTTGTTTCCGCCGCGGTGCATATAGTTAGCTGAAGTGCTAACTTAGTTATTCACCAACTAAAACCGTTCTGGCTAACACCAGCGAATTGGACGAGAGGGAAATGTTTAATATAATAGCTCTGAGTTTTGGTGGAAAAAGCAGATAAAATTTTGACAGAAATAACACAAATGTTAAATGTCAACGTTAATTAAAAATCTCTTAATTATAAGTTCAAGCGTAAAATTGCAAATAGCAGTTTGCTTCGATTCAGTCAAGGGTAAGGTACGATTGCGCCTCTAGTACCTGCATGAATCCAGGCCAGTTGAAAGGTTAAATATTGGTGTGGAACGATTGTGCTGGTGGTAACAAGCCTCAACATTCGGTTAGGTCGATCATCTTTTCTTATTTTCCGAATTTCCTTACAAAACACTTAGGTTAAAGTTACACTTTGTTCAAGTTTATATCTTTCGCCGTTTTGTTGTATCAATACTTTTCTAACAAGACATAAATGGCTTTACCCAGAGGCAGCTTTTATTTTCTATTTTCAACATTCAACCTCTCAAAATAATTTTCCTGAGAATTCTAGTCAATTCACTTAAAATCAAATTCTGCTTTTTCTCTTAAAACTTCCATGAAAAATTGTATTTCACTTCTTTTACAAAATATTCCGCTTTGTAACAAAATTACATCATTAAAATCAAAAGCTTTCCTCTGTGATTGAAGTTTTTCATTGTTTCAATCTATGTAATTGAGTCGAGATCAGAGGATGATATGCATTCCGTAAAAATAAAAATTTAATTAGATTCTATCAATTATTCAAGCTTAGATTTTCGGAAGTTAGAAAATCCAGCAGCTTTAAGTGTAAGCCAGTTTATTCTAAACTTCCAAACACCGATTTGAGTTTAAAAGACATAACTTCTTCCGGAAGTTTCACTTTTAGAATTTCAATCTTTTATATTTTAATTCGTTTTAGAATTTCCATTCGAGAAGTGTTAAGTTTTAAAGAGTTGAGTCTTTCAACATCAAAGACTAAACTCTTCATTTTCACTATACAACAGCTATTTTAGCATTCTCGACATGTTAATTTTTCCGGACGTCGGTTTTTCCTTCGTATAGCCATTTCCTTATTAAAATTCTTTCCGCACTGTCGTAATTTCTGAATTTATAAATTAAAGTCGCCGGTTTTTTTCTACCTCTTCAACTTTTGAATTTTTCTCGTCCATTTTAAGAATGCAAAACAATAGCTCTGCTAATTAATGCAAAGGAATTACACGATTGTGAAGAAAGGAAATCTGCTCGGCCTTGATAAACAAACTTCCTTTGTTTCAATTGTTTCCTTGCACTCGACGATTTGATTTTTTTTTCTTCACACATCGTTAAAACTGAAAGTCTTTTAATTACGACAATATGTGAGATTGCTAAATGACCCACACCTTCACCTTCTGACCGTCGAGACTAGTAAGCCTTCGCTACTGTCCGATGTCGTTGAATCGATAGGAATGTGAAGCATTTTACCTGTCATTGCGATTGAAACGGACAATTATCCGGTGAGACGACCCCGGATTATTGGCCCGGATCTGTCATCCGGAGGGATAAGATCAGCACGACGACAAATCCGAGAAGACAAAGACAAGCAAACGTGAATGGAATCATAACAAAGGTGAGGAAGAAAAAAGATGAAAGAAACTTCATCGATTTAGGATCAACGAGAAAATCTTTACCTGTTGCCTTTTCCTTATAAAACAAATTAAAACAAAACCAGTTTTTCCAGTCGATATTAATTTCTATATAAAAAAAGTTTTAATGTCTTCTAAACGACAGATTGCCATAAAATCAAAATTACCTTTAAAATTGCTTTTGATCCGGATGATAAAAAATTTACTGCGGGGCATATACAAGAATTAATTCGGATAAAAATCTACTCAGTTCCATCAATAAAATCAGAGATTTGTAAAAGATCAAAGAACGCATTCAAATGAAGATTATAGAACATTGATCTATTATCACGACTCTCTAAAAGTCAACACTTTGTTATACACAATAAACCAAGTGTTACAGACTTTATTTCAAGACGAAACTCTCAAAGGTGTAATAAAATGGATTACTGAATCATAGGTGCTGAAACGTACTTATATGCATATATTTCATAATTCACGACGAAAAGATATATCGCATGTGGAGGATGTTTAACTTGTTACAACATAAAACGAAAGCAAAAATTACACAAAACAATAAATATTGCAAAGTTCATTGTTTTGACTAAAATTATAGCTTCTTTGGATGAGAATTTGCGAGCTAAACACAGACTACAAAGACGATCGAGGCAGCTGAAAGATATCAACACCCAACACACTATCCTTATAGTGGAAGTTACATAACCCATTAAATGGGCAGTTGCAAAAATTAAAAATATTTGAATAAAAAATTAACCTAATTTAACTCCCAACGACCCGACAAATTATGACTCTACAAAACATGTATCATTTAGTTTTGATATTTTTTTATTTTTAGAAAAAATTTTTCTTTTCTTATTAAAAAAAATATATAGCATTTTAAAAAAAAATCACAAAAATGTGTCTTTATGACTCCACACATTTAAGACCACTAAACTTGTCTTTAAAAAAATATTTCTTTCGGCGATTGAGATTGTAAATGAAAAAGTAATCACCTGTATATGGAGTATGAAAAAATACAACAATACGTTTTTCAACAGGTTCTATATTGAGTATTTAATAATTGAACATTTTAATTATTCCATTAAGTTGAAAAAAAACAATGAATGTGTACTGTAATTAATTAAAAATTGTTGAGAACTTCTGAAATTTCATATTAACTCACTTCAGTCAACTGGATTTTAAAAATTCAGGTAGGGTTTTAGATCGTGTATTAATTAACGGTAAAAAGACTCTTTGTACTTTAGATTAATTAGTAAAATTCGAAACATTCAATAGAATGTTAAAAAGTTTGATGAAAAAAATAAAAACCTTTTTTCACGTCAATTAAACGTGTCATTCATGTCAGAGAATTATGAAAAATTCACTTAGGTTATATTTACGATATTTCTGATTAATTATTTAAAATAAGAATAAACATTTTCAATAAAATATAGAGTTGCAAGAAAAAATATCGAAGACCTCTGATATCTTATGTCAATTACAAATGTCATTAATGTCAAGTGAGAATAAAAAATTCAAGAAGGTACGATTAACGGTAAAACCAGCTTTCGTACCTTTGATTAATTATTGATAATCTAAATATTTTTATTACAGGTTGAAAGTTGATTAAAAAAATGATGAAAACTTCTGAAATCTTATGTCAATTACAAATGTCATTAGTGTCATTTTAAATTTGACAAGGACGATGGAAATCTACAAAATTCTAGTAAGTCTTTGCGATAAATTAAGTTTTAATCTTTAGAACAAATATTTTGAATGTAGTTTTAATGAATAAACCGCCATTTGGAACAAAGAGATAATTGTGTAATTAGTAATTAGAGTTATCTCTTCTATAAATAATCTCTAATCAAAGCCATTGACTTTTGAATGCAAAAAACAGAAAGAATTGTTTAAATTAAAGTAATTCTAAATTTTAAAGGCTGCAATCCAACATTTTGTGAAATTAGTCTGTTTTCTAACACTGATAAATGGCATGTCATAAATTCGATTGCCAGTGATACGTTCCGCCTGTAATAGGAAAATCGCTTCATTTCCAGGTAAAATATGATATATCTAAGAAGAAAGTGGAAAAACTTCAATGATATTCGATTACCAAATTTAATCGCATCGCAAAAACGTCGACTTCTCGCTGTCATTTTATCGACTGTTCGAATCTCACAGCCACCTCATTACAGAGAAATCCCATTACGGAACCGACATATAAACTGAAATAAAAAAATAAAAACAAAATCCACGAACATGCCGTGAGAACATGGTTTGATTTTACTATAATTTAACAGAACAACGCACCCAATGGGTGTTATTAATTAATGACGTTAAGTCAAAGCTATCGTGAGAACGGGCATTCCTTTGTGACTGTCATTTGTTTATTTGAAGAAGTGTCAATCGATTGTGTTGGTACAGGTTTGTAATTAACTAATAAATCTTTAATTGTTACCTATCCATCGTGTGGTCGAATGTGGGGGAAAACCCGAAAAGTCGAAAACGGGAACTGTATAGTTCTTTGTTTGAATTTTCGAAAGAGAAAGAATTGAAGACTCTTGACCACAACACGACTTCAATTAATTGAATTAGCACAATAACACAGAATCGAAGCCGTTAACCTTTAGGAAAAGAATGTTATTGTGATTTATTAATTGTATTTTGAAGTATTACAACGCGATCTTTGCCATTCAGTCTAAGTACAATTTTCTTTTTATTATTATTATTTAGCTTACCAAAGTTTTATCCTCAGCGTCCTCAAAAACACACCACAAACACGTCAAGAAACGACGACAACACTACCTACAACACGCCGCGTCGCAACTGACTTCGGCGTGTTGACAACCGGCTGATAATTCCATGAATGCACTCACGCCCCACCACATGGTCGCGGAGCATGCGTGAACTTACCCCAAATATGGATTTTTCTTATTTATAAAGGTAATTTATTCAGGTGAGATGTCCATTATACTTTTGTTTAATTGCAAACTTATATTTTTTTTCATTTAATCTGAATAAAATTTTCTTCGAGTTAGTGTCAATGTTCGCGGGTTGTTTTTACCGTTGCGGTCTGAACGCTTATGGTAAACGACGACAATCCCGGCAATGAGCAAAAACTATAATTGCGGATTTTGTTACAGTTATCTTTTCGCGGACAAACAACGATGATTAATGAACTAATGGCGGACTAATTAGTCCCGATGGACCGTTCCGCCGGAATCAAAACGCCTTTACGAAGGGGACCTCCAATTGACATTAATTTAGGAACGTGCGCTGATATATTAAGTCGACCGTAATTAATTTTGAAGGGATTTGGAGCTACGCCAATAAAATAAACTTCACCAAATTAGTAATCTCATAGACATTCAAAAATATTCGGCTTTTAGCAAAAAAAGACGTTAAGTGTATTGCAAAATTCGATTTGCGTACTCCCATCTCATAAAACCTTGACTCTTTAATTAAGTGTGTTATAAATTTTCAATCTACATTCATTGCGTATTTGTTGGCGCAAACAGTAGCATTAATTGTTAGCATACAGAATGTTCTTTTAATATCAGCACGGAAGATACGAATTTTCCAAACTGATTTGACACCTTTTCCCTCCATTTCTCAATGCAGTTTTACTGATAAAACTTTTACTTTTTGAGAAAATCTACGTACGTCAATAGACAATACAGACATTAATAAACATAAAAAAAAATTAAAACTCAAAAAGATAGATTCTCTTTGAAAAGGAAAAAGCAAAAATGTGAATTTTTTTTACAAGCAGGTCTTTTCTAATGGGACACCCTCTACCCTTTTTTCAATAAAAATTAATTATTTTTTCTGTTCTAATTAATTTGGAAGTATCGGTTCCATTTTAATTTCGTTCCCATTAAATTACAAATGTTTTAACTGTTAATTCTTTACTGTCACTAAAAAACGGAAACAATGTACACCCTATTATTTGGTCGACAAAAAAAGAGGTCATGCTTTGTGATTTTCTTTCAACCCATTTAAATTCAGAGAGTTTTTTTCTGTGACAAGCAATAAAATCCCCACATCAAAAATTAAACAAATTGTTGTGTTACAAAAGAAAAGTTTATCCTTTTCAGCAAAAATGACGCTTTTTTGTAATTTCAAAGAGCTTGTTTTTGGTATTTAATTCCTATCAGATCTTCAGGGTTTTAAAGCTGACATTTGCAAAGTTCGACCTTGTCCTTATAGTGATGTAAATTTTGTTGCTTGGCTTGGCTCTACTCCAAACGATAAATTGTAGGGCAGTAGTGGCATTTTCGATATTATCGGAGTCGATTCAGGGCTAATAAATAATAGATTTTTTGTAATTTATGGAAATATAAGAAATTGGTGAAAGCTAATATAACCGAATATATGAAATTGTAAATTGTTTTTTTTAGTATGTAAGGAATTTAGCTGCGTCATGAAGGCGTATTAAGAGCGCTCATAAATGCATAATTAAACGAATAACGGTGAAAATAACAATGGAATCTATAAAAAAGATCAATACAATAAGAGTTAAACGGAGTTCACATCCGAATTTTCTGTTTATTCTTTTTGTTTACACTAGTTGTCACAAAATCTTAATCAATTTCAGTGACACTTTCTCCGTTGAGAGCTCTATCAATAATAAATAAAAAATCTATAAAATGACGCCGTTTTGTTGTCTAAACTTTTACAAAACCATCTCTGCGGAAATTTGAACTTACATTCTAAAACTGCATGCCATGCATTCATTAAACTCCAAATGTATCTCTTGCGTGCTTTACACTCTTTTAATATGTCTAATGTTCTGTCACTCGGTAAAAGATATGCTCATAAATAGAGACCTACCCATTTACATTACTCTGGAATGAATGGAATATGAGGGCGGTAATGTAAAACTACAGAATTTACTTTATACTTTTTTTAATGGCCTCTGTATATATTTTAAAATAACACTGAAATGATAAATCACGATTTTCTCCTCAAGTCTTTGTCATGATAACATGCAATCATGTGGAAGCCGAGAAGAATCGACATTGTCATTAATAATGATTACTACATTTTGTTTATTTACAATACTATTGTTGTAAATGTCGTTGATTGACACATCTAAAATTCAATCAAAAAATGAATTATGCAATTATTATATACATATAAAGCGATTAAAGTCAACAATTATACATAACTAATTGTAGGAAATAATCACAATATTATTTGTTTTTAAATCAAACAGTAAATTGACTAATTACTGTACTATTGGAATAACTTCGAACGTTTAGAATTAATCTATCTGACTTAAATCTGTAGAATAAACGTATCCTTTTTGTTGAAGCACGTAAAGACGTTTTTCAACTGCTTCTTTATCTGTAATTTCAAAAATTATATAAAAAGTTATGAAAAAAACTGCCTCTTACATTTAATCAACAATGTTCTATCCTGCTGCGGAACTTGTTGCGACAAACTATGCAAAAGTATTTGCGCTGTTTGATATTTCTCGAAACATTGTTGCGGATTATCGAACAATTCATCTAAAGCAGCTGCTTGACACTACAAAAAATTCTTTAAAATACTTCATTTAAAATTAAATAAGATTTAATACAATTTGCACTGCATGATCGTATAATAATTTATCTGCTGTAATATCTGCCACCTTTGCCATCAATTCCGCACTATTCAACTGCTTGCATTCGGTCAACGTTGTCCTGAATTTGCTATTTAAACTTGACATAACTACAACAAAACAAGCATTCAAGATCCGTTCCGTTCTTTGAATGAGTGACGTTCAACTTACCGCTTTTCACTTTAGAACTCGGTCGCAATGTACCGGATTTCATTTGGGAGGTAGCTAAAGCCAAACCGGAACCTAACAATTGTAAAGCTCGAACTAAAAGGACGAAACGTTCTGCTCTTTTTACGAGTTCGTTTTGGATTTGGGATTGCAAGTGAACGGAATCGTGAAGGGCGCCTAACGGAGTTGAACGAACGGCTGCCAAGTCCAAAATGCAATTGCTCAAAGCTAGAACGAAGTTTATCTTCGCCAAGGTCTCGTTGTGCTCTTTCTGCAACAATTGGGACAATTTCAAATATGTCTATTTTTTGGAATTAATATTCCAAACCTCCAAAAGCGTCTCCTCAGGCAGCTCAGGCGCTAAGAACGTAATTGGATGCTCGTAACTATCATTAAATACAGCATAATTACGAATTTCGGAAATTTCGGGTAGCGTCACAGCGCGAGTACAATAGGGCATATTTGGTGATCGGTTTGGATTATTATTTTCATTATTTAAATTCGGACTGCTTAAAATTGGCATTCTAGCTAACGGTCCACTGAGATGAGGCGGGGAAGTCCCTAGAACAATTATTAAAAATTTGAAAAGTGTTATTAATATTTACCTGAACGCCGAAGAGGTGAATTAACAGGTGCGGTTTTAGCCACTGGTGATGCTGTCCAAAAATTGGTTGGTGGTGGAGTTTCGCATAGACTACCGCCGGATGTGGAGCGGCGGCGGCCGCCCGGAGGTGTCCCAATCACAAATTTAACCTAATTAAATAATAAATCAAGCTAATTTTAATGTAATGAAATACTCACAGATGGTGGTGATAAGGAGCTTATATCAATATCATTTTGAATTGGTCGATTTTCAGAGCGTTTCATGCTGATTGGTTGGGATCTAGGAACGTTGCTATTTACAGGTTTGGTTGGAGTGTTTTGCTCCTCTTTCTTCTCCGTTTGACTAGTCATTTGCATGAATGCTTCCTTCATTGTAGGTACAGGAACGGGCTCAGATACAGGCAAAAAGCTAGGTCTAACAGGACTAGCAACAGGAGCGCAAGGTACAGGTGGCGAGCGAACAGTTGTTGCTTTCAATCTGTACAAAAAATTATAGAAAAATTTAATTGGTTAAATTATACTCACTGCTTCTCCAATTCTACACTTTCAGTCGACTGGTCCGGGATGTTTCTCGACACTATAACATAATCATCTTCAGGGCTCGAACTAAGAGCAATTCTTGTAGATCTTGGAGATTCTACAAGCAACGATGAGCATGATTTGTTAATATCGTCAATAAGCAAAAGGATGAAATGATGATTGTCAATGAGTGTCAAATGTTAAACACACAAACCTGGAGGTTCGGAAGAAATTGAGTTACCACGGACTGGTCTTGGATTACTCAAAGGGACGTTAGTTGTACTCGGTGGTGTACCAATCGGTAACGGCATATCTAACACAAAAGCTAATAAAATTTTCATTAAACTGAAATAAATACATACCAGTTTGAAGGGGACTATTCGCTTTAGGTGTTTCAACTCTTTTCAAAAACCGATGGTTGAAAAACTGATCAAAATTCATTCGCTCTTTAGCGTTTCGTTTGAGTAAACCGAGAAGAAGATCAGTTAATTCGGGACTAGTTCCATGAGGAATTCTACAAACGATAATTAGAAAGAAATATACGAAAGCAACGTTTGTTATTTACTTTGGTACTAAATTCATCGTAGTATCATATATCTGTTTCAAAGCTTGAGGCGTATTCGCTTGAAAAGGCGCTTTTCCTGTGAGACACTGAAACACGATCGTCCCAAGACTCCAGAGATCAGCTTTAGCGTCATACTGAAGAGCTAAAATCACTTCAGGAGCCATATACATTGGACTACCACATAAAGTAGCTGCCATTACACCTTCTTGTAAAAATCTTGCAAAACCAAAATCAGCTACAAATTAAAATTTAACAACTTCTGAATTTCACCTCACAACTTCTTACCAATTTTCAACTTGATTTGTGATGGTTGTGGGTTAGGAACATCATAAGTGATAAGAATATTTTGAGGTTTTAAATCTCTATGGACGATGCCTTTAGCTGACAGAGCTTTCATAGCCCCAGCTATAGAAACAAATTATGTGAATAAACAATAACACAGACAGGATTATTCCTCACCTAATTGGATGAGAAATAAGCGAATAGTATCTTCGCTTAAAGTGCCTTTAGCTGCTAAATAATCTGCCAAGTCTCCACCTTTACAATACTGAAACAGTAGCAATGTCATAAAGTTAAAATTAGCAACAGACGAAGATTATGAGCTTTGTTGAATTTTAACAAATGTGATAATGATAACAATCTTGAATTTTTTTTTAAGGAAAGAAATATTTTTTGGACAATGCATTATTTACATATTCAATATTAAGAGTCCAAAGATTGATTTTTCGATCATTGGACTTTGCGAATATCAATTTATCTTTTTATGAAGCATGCATTACCTTTCAACTTTTGATATTTCTGAGAGCCTAAAATGAGTCATTATTTAATACTCTGTCAATAGGTGAGAGATAAGTAAGCATATTGCTAAAAGGTGAATTAATGTAAATTTACACTTCCTTATCTACTCTTAGAATTGCCGCATTTCCGGAAAATTACAATCGAAAAATGATTAATATCTTTTTTCATCTAAACAATTACTTATTATAAATTGAAACATCTTTTGATTTATGCAGATGAATCTATACTTCTGAAAACTACATAAAAAATTTCCCCAATGAATCAATTTCGACTAAAAATTATGAAGCGTAAGCAAATAGTTAAATGATAAGGGTTATCTTATCTGGTAAACTGAAAATTGGTTTCACAAATCATTTTGTCTTTCTTGGTGTAATCACATGTTGTTAGTGCAGCACAAATTAACCCAACAATGTATATTTTTACTGTTTGCCTTTTGGCAACGTTGATACCTAGAAGGTAAGTCAACAAAAAAATCTTAATTGTAAACATAAATTTGAAAATTTTTAAATTTCACCATAAATTCCCCATTTAAAACAAGCAAGTTTTATAAATTCAACCGTTACATAATCTCCTAAGAAATTGGGAAAAAAAAATCACCCCTCCCTTCGATAGAATCAAAAATCAAATATCACGTTTATCGATAAACGCCAAACCAATAATTTTTATCAATTTGCAGCTTTTCTCTAAACCACGAAGCCATAGATCTGAATTCCATATCCAGCTACGTAAGTATTGTAAATACAGAACAAACATCTTTAATTAAATATTTAAACTGGGGCATGAACAATAAGAATTTTTTTCTTAATTTCGATAGGAAACATTAGATTTTAATGAAAACTTTGACATTTGGAACGATCAAAGCAATGAGATTGCATTAGATGATGCTTTTTCACCGCAACTTCTCGAAAAATTATGTAAAAACTCTAACGATTTAATTTATATAACAAAAGATGAAATTACTATTGATTGCAAAGCGTTCAATAATGGCAATAAACCGATTGATTCTAAAAATATTATTAAACGATCGGCTGACGAATTTGAAGGATCGGGAGATGAGAGTGAAGTGATTACAGAAACAGTTACTACTGCAATAAATGAAGAAGAAACGACAAATCAAGAAGTAATAACAGAAGAGTTAACAACTGTAGAAACTACAGTTACTACTGAAGCTGCAACAACAATAGTAATTCCAAAAGAAGAACAAAAAGAAGAAATAATAGAAAGCGACAAATTTAATGAAAAAGATGACACAGAAATGCTACCCGGACGAAGCTTGCTGCCTTCTCAGAAAGAAGAAAATAAAGAAGGCGCCAGTAAGTATTTAATAAGAATTTAATCAAGATAATTCGATTTAATCTTTTTATAGATTCTGATAACGATGTTAAAACAGATGAATCAACACAAGATACTACGAAAAAAGCGGGTGCAAAGGACACTACTATCCTTGTTGGCTTACTTGTGGCAGTTTTAATAGTAGGAGCTTTAGCTTTTGCTTATAATTTCGTAAAGAAACGAAAACAAAGATCAGCTGATTTGGAAGCAGTTGAAAGAAACTCGGAGAAACGAAACATACCAAATTTATCTAAAGAAAATGAGGCGGAGAAGAAACCCCTTATGGACGATAGAAAAGAAGTGGAAATGGTTGATATGAAAAAGGAAAGTACGGAAGTTCAAGACGAAGCGTCCGATAACCCTCCCAATGATGTGAATGTTAAATCATGATTTTTTTAAATTATTTTAACTATTTATATATAATTTAAAGTTATATTAAAATATCTTTTGCTTACCTCCATTACTAAATAGACGTTGTTAGGGGATTCCTTGCAGTCGAACAAAGCGACAACATTTTCATGATGCAGCTCAGTCAGCTCCTAAACAAAATTTATAAAATTTTGCTAAAAAGAATTATACAAACCTGTAGAATTTTTATTTCTTTGCCGAGAAGACTTTGTTTTGCGATATTCTTCTTGGTGATGCATTTTATAGCAACAGTGTTTGAAGGATTCTAGAAATTTGAATATATTAAAAGCGAGTTGATATTTTTGAATACAGTCACTGACCTTTTTCTCTCGACCTTTAAACACAACAGCGAAGGCTCCATGTCCAATTATATCTTTAGTATTATACTCATAATCACCAATACTTTCCATTTTTATGAAAAATTTTCAAGAATTTAGGACACTTACAAATGTAACATACAAATACAATGTGTAACCTCTACATGATTAGAAGGAGGAGTGGACACTGAATGCACTGAAATTCTGATGAATTATTAATTTATACAAACATAAAATGAAATGTTTTTGTCTGAACAAATTAAGGACTGTCAATGTCAATACGCCATATTTATCAGCGATCTGTTTTATCGACTGACGGACTGAAGGCTATCGCCATCTATAAACTCAATGTTTTATTAAAATTGGCGCTTGTTTTGAATAAAAACAAAATCCATAATTTTAATATTTTATTACACCAACAATCATATCATCATAATATATTCATAAGTTTATATAACAAAAGTTATCCTTAAAGATAAAATTTAAATAAAAAATAATAATTCCTAACTTAACGTGGAAGCATCTGTATGATTTGTAGCAGCTAACATAAAAAAAATCCCACAAGCATCGTCATTATTTACAAGAACTGAATACCCTTCCAACCAATTAAAGAAGAAACAAAATGGGAAAATATACACTGCTTTGCTCTACATTCTATCAGTTCTTTTCTTAAAAAACTATTTGATTGTTAGTAAAACAAGTGATATATCGTTGATTTTTATTGTTCGTGATATGCTATTAATTTTCTAATCAGAATCAATAGAATGTAGTCGGAAACAATTAGAAAAGCATGATCTAAAAGCTAACGATTCTTGTTATCTTAGCCTAGTACGATACAATATAAGTACATCTGTGGATTTTGTCTGAGTATTGAGGTATTACAGTAATTTTTATCATCGCTTGTAGTTTTGTTTTTGTTGTACTGTGTCAAGGCATCTTGTTGCATTTTATGAGGGAACGGAACCAAATAATGACCTTCCTGGGGCAGTGCAGATTAATTCTAAACCATTTGTCATAAAGCCAACCGTTCACCATTTAATTACACAACAAAATTGACAATGAAAAATCAAAAAAGATAACACAAACGATTGACTTTACTCTTTTTTTTTTGTATTTTTTCTTTACTAAGTTGTACAGTTTAACACCACATACACTATTCTACTTCACGCCAAATTGTCATTCAGTAACAAAATCTACGATAATTCTTGTACAGACCAAATATCAATTTTAGAAAGATAAACTTTAAAATGTATATAATTTTTTTTTATAAAATATCTAAACTGCTACCTTTAGGTACAAATTTTAATACTGTTTAATTTATATCTCATCAATATATCATCATATAATTTCAATTTCGCACAATTACATTAATTGTTGGCATGAATAGATATGCAATAATTTTTGTTTTGTTTTCTTCTTGTTTTCAACAAACCATTGATATCGTCGACTTACTCCTACTCTAATAACTACAAAAAGATTTTACTTAATAACCGGAAAATAACTGACATTTTGATGTCTCGTACAATTTTAATGGCACGTTTAAAAAAATATTTTTCTTTGTTTTTTTCTTTCCCGAAAACTAATTTTCAATAATAAAACGTCTTTGGTTCGACCGTATCACAAACGAAAAATAAATAAATTTTAAACCTAATCAGACAATTTTTCTTTTTCTTTTTTTTAGTCACAGCACTAAATATACAGTCAAATGTATGCTAACGGTTGCCGAAATACGTAACCGTGCCTTTAATCAGATCAAACAAAACAAAAAAAACCTAAATGAATTCATTCAAAATTCACTCATTTTTCGTATTAACACAAAAAATTAACGAAAAAAAGTGAACTTCCAATGCGCCATACAGACAAACAATCTCACTTGAAACATTACAGTTAATACGTAACTATCATTATAAATGTAAAGAAATAAACAAATGCGATGAGACTAATAGAAAAAACATTTTCAGAAATTTAGAAAGTGGTTGGCAAATATTCAAGTTTGAGAACTTTTCTAGATTTCTGTAAATAATTTTTTTCAACGTTTAGTCTCTTTAATAAAGATTGGCACATTATTTACAACAATTGAACCCTGGAAAGATATGTAAATTTGTGAAATAACTCACAGCTAACCTGTACCTAGTTCATCAATCAACTAACTAGTAGCACAAGTTTAAAAATTATCGTTAACATAAATACATACAGGTCAACACGAATTGTTTCTTAAACATTTTTGTAAATTTTTTTGATAATCCACTACATCATTCACTTTTCAAGAGAAATCACATATGAGCAAGATTATTCGCACCGCATATGCATCAAAAAATTGTTTAATTTGTTTTTATTTTTTATGATAGATATGCGAGCATTTGGGACCGAAAATTTTTAAGATTTGTGATAATAATGACAATAGAATGTAACTGAATCACAGTAACACTGGGAATGTCTCGCATATTTTGAATGAATCTGAATACATATTAATATATTTTTTGGGCAGATCACGATACACACACAGACGTACACACAGAACCATGTATGGTGATGAAATTGACGCTGTGACGCCGATATGGTGGAGATATGTCGAGAGAGGGGGATAGTACATAGGGTAATAACATTATTATTATTATTATTGTGTATACATATTTAGTGTTTTCTCTTTGTATTTTTTTTATAGAGGCGTATAAAAACTAGATTGTTGGCTCTGTTCAAGATACATACTTCTGGGTGATTTGTACTTGTGGTTCGAGTTAGGCCAGCGGTAGTCGTTCGGGGGTGGCTCACTGGAGGCGCGGCGGCGGCGGCGTGCCAAGCACGCTCTTGATGGCGGTGGTTTTGAGCAGACGTTTGAGCATGCCGCTCGAGCCCCTATGCTGCAGACTCTTGTGTGTCGTGAGCGAGTTCTTGGTGCGGTATCGTCGATGACAGAACTCGCACACGTAGAGTGTGTCGGATTGCTCGTGCTTGTCCTGGAAGTGGCGCTTGAGCGAGTAGTAGCAGCTGAAGGTGCGCCGGCAGTAGGGGCACTCCTGGGGCTCGTTGATGCCTCCCGACGTCGGCGGCGGCATTCGCACCGCGCCTGCAACAGCCAGGGTACAGACACGGCTCGCCCCGGCGGCGGCGGTGGCGGCGGCATGCGGCGGCAAGCGGCACAACTCGTTACTACACAGACAGCGGCAGCACAAGCAGGGTAGGGTGTGTACCTGGGAGGGTGGTGGTGGTGTCGGTGGCCGGACGGCGGCACAGCGGGGCGTGCGGTGGCTAAAAGAACTTAATGTCGATGTCCCCCGGCCGCGACTTGTGGTATGTATAGATGTGCGTCATCAGCGAGTTCCGGGAGCAGTACACGCGCTCGCAGATGACGCAGCGGTACTCTTCCTGTCGTTCGGCGTGCTTGTCGGCGATGTGCCGCTTCAGGGACGCCTTTGAACACAGCACCTTACCGCACAGCTGGCACGTGAACACCTTCTTGGGCGACGCCCCTGCAACAGCAAAACCAAGCTCGCTCTGGTCTGGTCCGCGCGTGTTGCCACCAGCAGACACACGGTCGTCTTTACGGCCTCTCTCACATTTACAGGATGGCCCCTCGTCATCTGTCTGTGCGACCGCACGCTCGCGATCTGCCCACGCGAACTCAGTATTACTGCTCGCAGCCACAACAAACACGCATCTCTCTATAGTTTTATTTTTAATATTTATAAACTTCTCATTAACCCTTTCCTTTACAAATTCTCAAGAGATAGGTTTCTGCGCCAGCTGCTCCGCCGCGCCACCGAACATTGTACGACCCCGCACTCACCGACCGACCACTCTATTTCTACACAGCGGCCCAAACCACATCACAATACACTTAACTCTAGACAAATTCAGAAAATCACGAAAAATCTATAAAAATTCAACCACTTCTGAATTTGCTTTTGAATAAAGTGGCACTGCACAGTAATTTGGGCCGCCCTGTTTAAATTTATTTTCTTTCAACCGCCCCCACGTCTCGACATCTCCGTATCTAATTTTTATTATCCGGAAAAAACAAAAAGGGTGGCGCGACGGGGTCTATAATACATGACAAAGTCTCCTGGTGGCAACACTCTCGTGTTGGGAAGGTATTTTGGTAAACACAAACATATACTGGAGGGAATGAGGCACTTCTAAACAAGCAAAATAAAACCCAAGCTGCTTTTGCAAATTGTAAAAATATATTTAAACATAAATAAAGGTTATACAACAGTACATAAAATATGATAAATATTGCATCAAACAACATGAACATGCGTAAATGCAAAAAAAAGTTTGAAAAATAAGTAAAAAAAAAATTGAAACCTAAAATTTTTTCTCTCTTACTATTAACACAGGACCAATTGAAAAAAAAAATTACATTATATAATTCAGGGATTGCCAATCTCTCTTACCGAAAGGAAAAATCAGTCGAAAATATATCTCATCAGTCTTAAAAAATACCGCAAAAAAATTAAATTTCAGTCTTTTAAAAAAATTAAGTCCTGTCTCTCAGTACAACAATAAAATTTATTGAAAATACAAACTACGCTCCGCGACAGAGCCAGAGCATAAATAATAATAATAATATTAAAAAAAGTTAATAGATAAATAAACATATATTATTCTATATATATTTTTTAAATATGTATATATATTTTTATAAATGGAAGAATTCCCTTTCACCGATTATAATATAAAAAGGCTTTGATTCATTTCAATGAACAACTTTCTTATTACTGCATTTCCTCGTTACAATCGCAAGAAATAAACTTTAGAATTACGTTAACAAAAAAATTAAGAGATATCACAGAGCCAAAACATACAACCGAAATGTAACGGGGCAACAAATTCAGTAACAAGTCACACAAAAATGGAGACTTTTTTCCTAAAATTGAAATAAAAACTAAACGCCGCCCCCTACTCGCCAAACGGAACTCCATTATTTCAGATTTCCATAATTTCAAACAACATCAAAGAAAATTTATGCGAGAACTATTCAATTACAGGAAAATGCGTCTAATATATTTTAGTCGTTATTATATGGACAGCTTGACCGATAGACTTGTAATGCAGCGGGGGCTTAACATAGGTGATGACTGTCTTTTTTTTTTTCTAATTATTTTAAAACAAAATTAAAAATAAAGCAAATTAAATCCGACCTCATTTTGGTTTGCGATGATAAATACTGCGATGATTGTTTAGAGAATTGAGCGTCCGAAACACTTTATGGCACAGATAACACACGGCGTTGTTGAGTGGCTGAAGATGTTGTTGTTCCTTGTGCCTTTTCAATGTCAGTTTGGTGCTGAGCAGCTTCCCGCAGACGTCACAGCGATGGGTGGCAATCAGTGGAAGTGGAAGACTGAACCTTCTAGCTGCCACCGAGAACAACACAACACCGAATTAGGCCCCCGCTCAAAAGTCAAGCAAGTCTTATTATTAATGAGTTATAGGGGAAAACCTCAACTCGTGCTTTGGAAAATTTTTCTTTCTCACATTTTTGAATTCTTTCTAAGCAATTTATATGTGAAGCAAGCTGTTCACTTTTCTTTTAAATATTCAAAGGATAATTCAAGGATATAATTTTTAATTAAAAAAAAACTTCCATCCTTGAATTTCCTTCAAAACTGCAACGCCGCTATTTATGATAATTATTATTGCTTAATTAATAATAATTAAAGATTCAAACATGTTTGTACGCTGTTGTTTCGAAAAATTGTGTGTTTTTTTAAGGATCAAAAAAGTCTTTTTTGTGGCTACTACGTCTTTTCATAGATAGAACGAATGTGGCGCCATGATATCTTCCGTTTTGATATTTTTAACATTCCTATGGTAAATGCTCTTGTGATTTCTTAGTGAGTTTAGACTGCTGTATACTCTCTTGCAAATGTTGCAGACTGGTTCCCGGGAGGGACGCATATGCACATTCTGTATGTGCCTCTTCAGTCTCGTCAGGGAAGAAAGACTTTTGTTGCAGGGTTGACATCGGAACTCGTCCACAAAACCTGGCGGCAGAAAAGGGGCCACATTAGCCTCTCTCAGCCGCTTTCTAAAGCTTATATACACGCGCTCAGCTAAATTCTAAACTAATCGGACAAAAAGTCCAATCGCACCCTCTCGCTCGAAACCGACAGTTTTAACACTTTTTTTAATAGTAAATTACTGTTCAGCGAAGGGTACGCGACCGATTTTATATGGCGAAGCGCCATCTATTGTCGCGCGACGGTAACTGACGTCATAGTGGGATTCCCCAAAATAAAACATAATCAAAATGATAAAAAAAATACAACAATAGAATTAGTGCATAACAGTAATAATTGTAAGTCATGCAAATACAAGAAACGACTGAAATTTCAACTACTTCACGATCAATCACACTGCCAAGAAACACACATTTGGATTTTTTAATATATTAATGAAAATAAAGAAAGTGACAATAATAAAACAAACCTCACCTTAACAAAGTTTAGAAGAAATAATAATTTTTTCTAAAAATCTGTTTTGCCAAAAATTTTAATAACAGTACAAAAAAATGTCAAAGAATAATGATAAAAAGCACAAATAACTGAAGAATTTGATGTTTATTGGATGACGTCCTGATTCAAGCAATAAATGGCACTTCGCGCTTAGCATCCACCAAAACAAAATACAAAAATAAATCTATGAAAGTATACTAACAGATGACTAAGAAAAAAATCCTCACACTAATACAACTCTCTCACGCTTCTCCCTTGTAACTAACATAATTAATATCCGATTTTTCCCTTATTCAAACATTCTTGGTCCTGTAATTCCCTTAACACCAAATTCTTTGGTACGGAAATAATGAGATCTTATAATCGCTTTTCCTCTACATAATCTATTTACTGAGGATTTCCTATAGAATTTACACACCTTTCAAATAACCGATTCCACGCACTAGAAACCAAATATAAATTAAAAGCAAAGAGGAAATTTGGCGCTTTTTTCTCGAAAAATATTCAGTCGTTATTATCGATTGCTTCCTTGTGATATTGACTCCGATGGCTGATAAGCGAATTCCGTGATCGATAGGATCTTCCGCAAACGTCGCATTGTAGATTTTGTGGCGTGTAATAGTGCGTGTCAGATAGATGACGTTGTAGGGACCAAAATCGTGAGAAGGTTTTATTGCATATGTCGCAAAATGGCGTCTTGACCGGTCTTGTGCCCCCCGACGACTCTGCAACATCGGAGGGGGGCTCAGACCAGGCCTACATATACAAAAAAAAGCAACCCAAGTGCCATCTGTAGACACTTGTGTTGCTCTTTACCGAAACAAAAAAAAAATTGAAGCTCTGGCTTTTTCCGCATTATCTATACTATTAATTTTTTAGTTGGCTTCCCCAAATTAATAGAAAGAAAAATTAAGATAACAACACAAATCAGACCAGGGACAAATTATCAACAACAAACAAAAAAAAATCGAAAAAAATCAAAAAAACACACATGTTAAAGACATTCCAAACATAAACATTAGTACAGACATAGAGAACTGCCAAAAAATAAAACATATAAACGGACAATTTAGGAAGTTCCCTTTGTCAGGTTTTGCTTTTGGGAAAAAAAACACTGAAGACCTATAGCGTTACTTTTCCCAAACAAAACCAAAAATAAAATATCATTATGATTGAGCTGTTTCAATTTTATTGAAATAACTCCATCAACTTTAATTTTTTTTTTTTTTTAAGAGTAAAAGAAATTAGAAGAAAGGATTCAGCTAAATGATTTAAACAACAATTCTTACCTTGTGAGGTGCCTGCTAGACTGTCGGCGTTCGCTTGTAGTGATTGATTCAAACCTGGAAAAAATAACACTTAAGTTTAAGCGCAGTTAACTCAACAGTTAACTGCCAGGCCCTTTTAACATTGTTGGAAGCAAATAGTTGGGTTAGTTGAGCAGTTGACTGTTATTTAAAGAAAGAGAAAAAATAAAAGAATAAGGTTACAAATTATTTTTTAGATTTTCTGTCTGAGAATAAATTTTGCTTGCAGTTATTTTAATCTTTATGATGTTGATCGTTTGTGTTTGAGTATATCAGATATCTTATTTTTTACTAACTATAATTAGAATTTTCTTGTAGTCAAGACAAAATGATAAAAAAATTATGAAGAAATTTAAGACAAATTGTTTACTTTACTAACATTTACAGCTATTCGCAATTGTTTAAAAGATTAGACATTTTTTTATTTGTTGAAGAATATAGTAATATTTAATGACTGAATGATGAATACTAGACTGCTGAGCATATACACTGAGCTTCTTCTTTAATGCTGCAAGCGATTCCGATTTCCTCAAACCAATCAGTTTCTAATTATTATTTCATATTCGATTGCTTCGCAGATTCAATTAATTAAAAAAAAAAAAAAATAAGTCCATTCACGAGATAGTCATGTGCAACATAGTTATTATTTTGTTATGAAGATAAAACATCTCTATAACTCTGATAAAAGTTTTATAATTAATTAGAAAAATCAAGAATATTGCGCAACTGATTCTTAAATAAATTTTATTTAGAAATAATTTAAGAAGTTCTAGAGTACGATAAGTATAAAAATAAACTAGTAAATAAATAAGTAAACAAATTTTGAGAATATTCACACGACTATTTTTTTTTGTTTATTGATTTTGCAAAAAAATTGCCAATAGTTAATTTATTGGCATTGAGATATATTATTCAATAGTTTTAATAAAAAAAAAAAATCATTCAGATAAATAGAGCAGATACGATTAGAAGATAAATAATCATTGCAATGTAATTATTATTGTTATTTTTGCAAGATAATACGAAAAAAAATCTAGAATATTCTAGTTTTTCGGAAGATTCATACTTTCTGGATGTCAACAAAAAAAAATTAAAATTTTCAATAAAATGATGAGTCTTACATAAATATAATGCAACCCAAAATACACCATGGTTGATATATAAAAAATAATGGATTCAAAATCAAATCTTCATGGAAATACCACAAGGAGAGATTTTTTTTAAATGATTATTAAGTTCGGAGTTGTTTTTTTGTCACTATTTTTTGCATTTAACATCGTTTCATCTAAAATATATATTTGAGTTATGAAAAAAATTAATTCAAATGCGAAAAAATTAAAACAAATTTTAATTAATTCAATTCTAATCCAGGTAAGAAATATTTGTAAAAGAAAATTAAAAAATCCATCTTTTTTCAAGACTTTAACAAATTTTTCAACGTTGAAGAGTGAGAAAAGCATTTGTTTTACACGTTGTTTTTTTTTTGCATACTGATATTCAGCATCAGCACCCAAAATTTTCAAAAATGTGATGAGACTAACATTGACATTGACATCAATTTATCTGAAATTTTTATTTATCGAAAATAATATTAGTCTGAAAACTGTAGAAACATTATTCTCAATAAAATTGTCAAAAGATGCTTGTTTGATCAGTATGCGAATGAAAATTTTAAATATACAAAAAAATTCAGCTGCATCCATACTTTTAAGTAACCTTGTATATTATTACATTTGATTTTTTTTCCGAAATTTTTAATTTTTGGAACACCTTTTATCCAAATATACAAAGTGTATGAATGTTTCTGAATTACTGTAAGAAAGTTTCTATTGCCCCCTTCCAAAGCATATAAGAACAAAAGAAGTGTATAAATCGTTGACTAACCTCCAAGTCCCGTCGGATCCGCCGCTAAAGCAGCCATACTAAAATTGAAACTTCCAGCCGCCGTCGCAAAAAGTTTACTTTCGGACGGCGTTAAATACGGCCCGATTGGACTATCATGATCGTCATGGTCCCCCGCCGAACTACCGGAATGCGGCCCTTGAGGTAGATTACTAGGCCCGTTATCATTGGCGACCTCGCCCGAATCATTACTATTCTCATCCTGATTTGTACTACATAGAAGCTCCATTGGTTCGCTTTTAACATTATCTTCATTTAAACGCGAATTAAGAGTTGGCGATGACGAACAAGGCGAATTTTCTCTTTCCGTACTTGTTATACCATTGTTCCCTTCATTCTGTTGTTGTGTCGTTTGTTGTTCGTTTTTCGTCGTCGAAGTATTATTCATATTTAAATTCAATGCGTTGTTTTTCATAGCACTCGGCGAAAAATCAGCCGGGTGCGTTTGGGGCGGCTGCGTGTGCGACAAATTCAGTTCGTTATTATTGTTGTTTCCTATTATATATTCGGATCGTGGCCGTTTGTGCTCGCTGTCCGGATCGGACGATATCCGGCGTTCGCGCCGATGTTGCATCGCCGCACGACGCAATAATTGATTGACGGTAGCGCCGTGCGGCGGCGACGACGGCGATGTAAACAATGCGTCTTCAACTAACTTCTCCGTGAAGCTACCGTGGTGGTGGTTCGACGTCGGCGTTGATTGCTGCGAACGCACGAGGCTTTGTACTTGAGCCAACTGAAAATATAAAAGCTCATCAATTAATACTCATCACAACTAACAGATGGCGCAGATGTAGTTTAGTCAAAAAAATACCAAAATCAAACTAAATTAAGAAAACAATTCGAAAAGAGACAAAAATTTTTCTTATTTCATAACATTCATAAATAGACTTGGAACTTTAAAACTTTAACCCATGATATAAAGTTATGAGTGATAAAGACGTGATTCAAATACAAAATAATTAAAGATAAGCAATTTAGTTCTAATTCAATGTTACGTTAATGACAATGAAAACTATTTTCTGATGATATTATCAACTAATGTAAACAAATCATTAGAAATATAATGCTTTCATAATAATCGAAATGAATTATGAAAACTTTTTTAATGCAATTGTCTTGTAATTTTCAAGTGTTTGAAAAATTCGGTTTTTTCAAATGAAAAAATTACAAATTGATAATCTTCTGAACTTCTGAATTGCCTAAATCGATAATTCATTTTTTCAACAAATGTAATCTTTCTGTTATCTTGAAAATTGAAAACGTTTAAGACGAATTTTAGAGCTTTGGATTTCTCAGACGGAAAAGTAATAAAAATACCCTTAGTTCATAATTAATATAAAATTTGATTAAAACAACAAACTACTATTAAGTGACAAAAGTCAGCAAGAAAATGAATAGAAATTCTAAAGCTAATTGAAAGTTACTCAAAAGTAAATCCAAAATGTATACAGAGTGTCCTAGATAAGTGCCTGCCCATAACTCAAAAAACACTGATATCAAAATTCTGGAAATTGGAGTGGAATACTAAGTTACTTTATCAACAGGATATGCTCAAAAATCCAAAACTTTTAGTTATACTAAGGATGACGATACAATTTTTTTGGTTCAAACAGCATCAGCTGGAAATGATAATAAATTTATTAATTAAAGACCTTGTAATTTCTGAATTCAAGTATTTTTGAGATAATTGCAATGTTATGTCATCAATTAAATTTACGCTAAACGGCTATCTGTTTCAAAATACTTTTCGTTGACATTCTATAATGGTAAACGCTTGAACTTGCAAAATACATTCAAAACTAGATTCTTTTACAGAATATTAAAAAAATGCAAATCGCCTTTAGAATAAGCAAATTTTTCCGAAGACATTCATTTCGCAAAAAATTCGCAGAACACCTTGTATATTGTCAGATTGAGATACATTATGCCTTTACAATTTTCGAATTTTTTTAATAAATTTTTAAAACTTTCTAGATATTATTCTTATGAGAGTGTCTTAAGTTATAGATCAAGAAAAATTTTGATAATGATCACAGAAAAAAGTAACATTTTTAATCTGAAGAATTTCCTAAAGAAAAACGTGTAAATGAAACTGGATTTTTTCTGAACATTTAAATATTCAAGTATTTGCTTCCAGTTTAACCGGAAGTACTAGAAGGTTGAGAATAATTCAAATAAATAGACCCTACATGACACACCCTGTATATTATTATTTTTCAATATTGAAAATTTCCATACACTTCCCTAACGATTGATTTTTTGCATTTTTTTTTTGTTAAGTGTTTCAAAACCAATTATTTTTTCATAAAAAAGACGTTTTCTGAAAACGTGTCAGATTTTTTATTAAACTTAACGTTTTTTGTCATTATCTACTACTATATGTAATATTTTTGTTTTTTACTGTTTGATTTTGGCATATTATTTATTATTTTTTTTTTATACTGACCTGTTCACGGTCGTCGCCGTGTTGTTGGGTAAGGCCGCTAACGCGGAGCACTTCCGCCGTCTTGAGGAAAGAAGACAGGGAACGCTGATGCACGTTGACTTCGCCGTGATAAATAAATTCGACCAAAGCGTGCAAATCCGTCCACGCAACATCTTGCAGGACTATCACAGGGTGTTTACAAGGAGTAGACTATATCAAAAGAAAAAAAGAACAATGAAGCATAACTGCGTCATTAAAAATTTTTTCCATTATTCCTTTATAGCGATAAATTAAAAAAAATATGTAAGCACATTGTCCAAACATAGCTGATAAACTATTGCATTGCGATAATTTTTATTAGAATTAGTAATGTGTTATTTGCTACAAACTAAGAAAAAAACTGATTAGGGGTCAAAGATTACAAGTGGACTACTATCCTCTTTTTTGAAATACTTTGTGAAAATATTATTTTGCTGAGATTAATCAAAAAGTCCTATTATTTGCATATTTGTAGTGATTTATGATGCGAAATTCAAAACATGAAAACGTGATAGATGTTATGTTTTGAAAATTCGAAATTAATCATTAATGTGTTTACAATCTATATTATTTTTTAAATTAGATTTAGAATTATTATTTATTAGCCGATTTTTTCTCACCTTAAGTAATTCCCGAAAGTAGGGGCTGCAAGCCGACAAAACAACACGATGCGCCTTCAAACTTTTTCCATCGCAGGCTAAAGTAACGTCCACGAAATCTTCGTCATCCCGGAGATTCTCGAAAGCTGATGTGATGCTGCTCTGGTAATTGTTCCACCGCAGACAGAAATGTTGTGTATCTACCATCGTAATCAATATTCACCTATAAAAAAAAGTTTTCGAAATTACGAAGTGTATATTTTAATCGTAAGTAATTAAAAAAAAGTGAACTTACAAGTTTCATATTAATCGGCATTATAATAGATAACGTATACGATTAAGAATTTATAGGATTTTTATAAAAGTAGGAGATAAGTTTAAAAATTCTATAAATAAAAACTAAATATAAACATTGCGAACTGTCACAAGAAAAAAAAAATTCGCATGTAAAAACACAGATGGTGCATTTGCAGATATCTTAAAAGATCGGTTCGTGTCTCGGCTCAATCATTAAAAAGTAAATTACATAAAAAAATTTGATTGGATAGTGTACAGTGGGGGTGGGGAGAGTGAAAACATGGCCATCGGCAAAAAATACGCGGAAAGGGAAAGCGCCGGAAACGAGATGCGCCGCGACGACCGGCGTCGGTCAGGGACGGATGTAAAGTTTCACTAAATGTAAAGATAGTTGATCTATTAGAATAATTTACAAGAAAAAAAAAATTATATCAAACGTACAATTTTTTTTCTTAAATTTTAATTTTTTTTTATATTTTTTTTTTTAATTTTTTTTTTGTAATTTTTTTACCTGTGAGAATCAGTTGCGGTCATTTATGTTTGTGTTTTTTTTCGGCGAATCCATAATTTCCTTCTCACATGGACATTTTCGCGACTGTGCGTCGCGATGCACACAGATGTCAGAAGCGTCTTCCAAGGCACACAAGACCGCCAAATACGAAACTGAACTGTCTTGATATCACACACAACACGGTCCGACGTCAGTACGTCACGACATTCGGGCGAATATTAAAAATTCAAGCGCGCAAAAAATGACGGGCCGCTTATTCTTTATTGGGACATGGCTATGAGACATCTGCTGTAATAAGCCGGCACTAAAAAATAGTGCGTGCCCGCCTACCCCTCCCGCGACGAATGAAAATGCGCAGAATAACGAGTACAGGCCCGCAATTAAAAATGTCAAAATAAAAAAATCGAACCGTACCAAATCTGCGCCCTGCATCACCTCCGACACGACTATTTTGCCTCCTCATACCGAAATTATTTTCGATACGAGCAAAGCCCGGATTTTTCCGGTTGCCATCATCGACGCGATCTTAAGATATAAGGTATAATATAAGACAGATTTTTCGATTTTTTGCCCTTCGCGACTTCGCGATAAAGAAAAGATCAAAACTGCATATTCGCAGTGGCGACTCGTTAACCCTTAACTACACTATTTTTTCTATTCTTATTAAATACACTCGCCGAATAACGAGATAACACTATGTTTTAGTTTGTACACTGATAAACGCTTATCTTATTAAATTACGAAAAGTTTACGCCGTAATCTAGTTACCATTGACCTAGCTCAATTTTGTTTTAAACAAATATACCATATCTCCAGATGGAGTTTTTTTTAGGATTCACTCAGATTAATTATTATAATTATAAAACTATAAACAAATCGCTCAAAACATCCACTCACCTATGAAATCAGCAACTGCCTTTTCTCTCATTCTAACGCACGCTTGATTTTATCAGAGAATGCATCTATAATAATTGTTAAACAAAATTGAATAAAATCTAGATGAGATATTATAAAAAAAAAAATAGAAAAGTTATAAACATCTCATTAATGTAAACATATTTTGATAGATTGTTTATAGTTTAATCATGTTCTTAAACAGCTGTATAGTTTCCAATTGACATTTTTTTCAACTGAAATTTGAATTAGTAACAACTGACAAGACTGTTAAATCGAGTAAGCGCGGAATCAAGTCACGGATTACTATGATATATTCACGTACAGCGTATGTGACATATGAACTGTCAAAAATGACACCTGCTTGCCAGATTCAAGACAATTTTTATGCAAATTAGTTGATTATTAGTTGCTAAATTTAATTATAATTAGTAATTAATTTTTAATTTATAGTTGTAATTTTTTCAGGATGGACTTGAGTCAATTATTTAAGAAATCGAAATGTAAAATTGTTGATCCGCCAATTTGAATCCACATCACGTGATCACTTGTCAAATTCCCCCATAACACCCGTAGCATATCCATGTAACCGTTTTTCAACAGCGATGCTCATTTATCATCGTAACAATTGTATCATCAAACGTCAAAAACTGTCAACCAGTTGCTAGATTAAAACGATTCTAAAAAAAAAGATATTTCTGTTCTGTTTGCATCAGTGCATTGGACGTAATTAAAAAAAAAATATTAATTAAAAAAAAATTGTAGATTATAACTAGTATCGATCATGTGATCTATGATCGCAATGGCAATTTTTAATTGTCGCCGCCTATGCTAATGAGGGCTCCCTCGACCTCCCTTCCAATTTACCCCAAAAAATCATTACATTCTTCGCGGGTAGAGGTTATTGCGTTGCGCATGAACATTTTAATTCTCATAGAATAAATATACAGTTGTGTGAATCAGCTATTTTTCCCGTTTCGTTTCGCCGGGCCATATTTTATTGATTTTATAATCAATACCGCAATAAAACCTGCAATGTTTTCATCTTTATTTCCAGCATCCCTGTTTGTATCCGCCGCACACACCGCCCCCGCGCCGCTGTTTACTTCCACCTGAACCTACCCTTGTAGTTAGGGAAAAAACAGAGCACGCGACTTATTTTAATACATCCCTCGATGGAGAGAGAGTATTGTACGCCGCCCCTAAAACTAGATCGCTCTCGCTTTCCTTCTTATCTTTTCGCATAACACAAACTTCGTTATAAATATTTGGATTATTTTTTTTTATATGTATTTATCACTGATAGTAATTTCGTGTCGACGATGCAACGTTTAGTCTAGGAGATAAGAAAATAACATGAGTGTGGCGATGGTTGGCAGTTTGTTGCATGAATTAAGTGGAAGAAAAAAATCATGTCTTTTACTTTTTACTGACTATAGGAAATGGGAGAAGTTATAGACGAATCGATAGATAAGCTTTAAAAATGTGTGACGTCTTGAACTGGAAACGTCGCGGTTTCCGGGAGGTGCCCAATAAGGAACTACAAACTCCCGGAAAAAAATAGTCTAATAGGAAACAAGTGCCAGTATTGGCATGTAAGAACACGAAAGCATGATAAGTCCATTTACAGATTTTTTTAATGAAATTAGATTAATGTGTTTAAGAATCTTTACTTTTTTGCAGATTTAATGTAAAAACTATCAAGGGATTCGTTTGAGCATCCAGAATACTGAATGACCTTAAATTGATACAGGGAGTTCTTAGATCATAATGCTCAATTATTAGTATTAGAAGTTCCGCTCCATTTTCAGTGGCAGCGTCGACTCTTGGAAACATAACAATTTTGGTTGAGCTATTGTCGATTATAAAAAATTACATTTTAAACTTTTTTATTTCCTGCAGAATATTTGAGTACATTTTTTTCTTGACAATTACACAGGAAACCAAACTTTTATCAAATTGTATTTTGATAATTAAAAGCAAATATCAAAATTTCATAAAAAAAGAAGCAGAAAATTTCATTTGAAATAATTGTTTCTGAACATAAGCTTCTTGAAGACCGGCTGCAGGAAGTTCATTTCAACGGTATTCATATACTAACTCGAATATACCACGCTCGATCTAATTGGAGAACATCCTGTATCTCCTTGTATTTTCTTACGGGGTGATTTATTATAGACGTAAAAATTTTTGGTAGCTTAATTGGGAAGTCATTTGATAAATAATTTTCAATCAACTTGAAGATTTTTTTATTCATTAGAAATGTGGTTTGTTTCTATAGTAACGAAATGTTTGATTTGTTAAATACATACTGCTAGATATGATAATCTAGTAGTATGTATTTAATCTATATTTGCCTAAAAATTAAAAAAAAAATAACTAAAATTTTCATAGCTCAATTTAGAAAATAACAGACAATAAAATTTCAGAAATGAATTATTTATTACTTTATCAAACGTTGTATTTAGTAACGTTCGGAAAAGTAAATTTTTCGGTTTGTTTCTCAAGTTTCTAATTTCTAAAATGATAAAGTGTCCAACAAAACTTACTCTTTGAAATGATCAGTATGTAAAATTTAACCGTTGTTTTTTATATCAAAGAATTTTTTTTATATTTCACTCAACATTAATAGCAAACGTTTGACTGAATTGTACTACAAAATAAATACTGGGTGTGTCAAAGTTAGCATGGAGACATAACACAAAAAGTATTAGTAAGTAGGTAATGAAATCCTATAAATTTGCATTTTTCAGTACTTAATTACTAAATGAGGTTTTTCTGTTAAAATTTTGAGATATTTGTTATATCTAATTATTCCAAAACATCTTGGAGTAAAATGAGTTCAGTTTTCCAATTGATTTATTATCCCAAAAGTTTGGCTTTAAAAAAGAACTAAAAAAAATCAAAAACATTGCCGATTATTTTAGAATCTGTTTTTATAACAAAATATTTTATGATTTCAAAAATGGTTGAATCTTGGAATATAATTTTAAAACTGAAAAACAAACTTGTAAAGTTGTCTCTTTTCTGGTACTATACGGGTTTTTACCATTGTAAAAAAAACATCAACAATTACAATCGGTCAAATTTTTGAATGTGTAAAATGTTTAGTCATGCTATTGGAAAAAATAAAAAACAAAACTATTATTTTTGCCTATATCCAAACATGTAGAAAAGATAGAGGACCTGAAGGTCTTGACTAAAAGTTGCAGCCCGCAGATAAAATAAAAGATCCCGTTGGTACATTTAGTATAAAAATAACTAGATATTAATTCCACTTTTTAACTGAATTCTAATAAACTGACTACTAAGACTGATGGGTTAGCTATACCAAATATCTATTTGTTCAGATTAAGGCTTAAATTCGAGTGACACTCTGTATACTGAGTATATTTGTAGAAAATCAAGCTCTGCATAATAATGAATTACAGTATAGTAGGTTAATGAGAAAAGCATGCAGTTAACACCATTCATTACTCGACAGATTAATGTTTTTTTTTTAATTATAAAATCTTGCTGAAATCAGTTGAAATCAACTATCGAACAACTTTAAAAAAGCAATTTTGAATTAAAAAAATTTTGTATTAGAATGATGTTAACTACGCAAATTCGAAAATATAAATTTGCTGCTAAAACTATCGTTTTTTTATCACCAAATAATTTCATAAATCTTTGATTCGCAATTGCAAAAATCTACGAAATTTTCCAGGAACATTGGTTGGTATTAAATGTTAAATATTTTAAGTTAAGTATTTTGTCTTATAAATAAGTACGATTATGAACTGAAAGACGTCCTATGCAAGAAATAACAATAACATTAATAATAATATTTTGTTACAAATTTTACTCACTTATTTGTATTTTATTTAACTTAATAGACAACTCCCATTATTTAATTTGTAACATTTATCAAAACCCACTTTTCACTTGTACGTAATATTGAAAAAAAAATTAGAGTAGTGAGATTGTAAAGTTTGATTTTCATCTTATCAGCAACAAGTGCAATATTGATTTTTCTTCTAATCTTAATCACTTGAATTTGAATTTTTTTCACTATGATGTATTATTATCAAATTTAAAAATAACTACAATTTTATAAGAAATTTGCGAAAGTCTGTTTAGAGTAATAGAAATGTTGTGAAAATTGAGCAAAGTCGATCAAGTTTTATCTATAAAAAAATATTTTAGTTACAAATTTCTTAAACTACAATAAGTTAAAAATAGAGTAAAGCACAAAAATTGATTTTTACGTATGTTTCGAGATATCAATTTCTTGCAGACACTTTGTCTGGTTAACATTGTAAATAATTTTTTTGTTAAGTATGTTCACTAAAAATAAAAATTTATCTGCTCATTATTGAATACTCAATTTAATAAGATGATAAGATAAGATAATTATTATTGAGTTAGATTTAGTTATAAGATGCAATAGTTTGATTTTAGGCTGATTTTATCTCATTTTGGAAAATTGATGAAATTTTAATTTTCTTGAAAAAAAAATAATAAAAATTATGGAATTTTATTTTAGCATTTTTACATTATTTCAATTGTTCAGTTGAATGCATAAAAAGTGTTTTAGACGAGCCGAAATCTTGGATCCAAACATGCTAAAATTCCCTCACTCGTCTTCAAAAATAACTCAAAACTATCATTAATGTAACACTAAGTAAGCCTTGGAAATATACAGAGTGTGCTCTTAGAAGATTATGTGTATTTTATCTACTAGATAAACTGCTGATGATAATAATTTGCATTAAAGTAAAATTCCGATTATTGTTGCTATCCAAAAAAAAAATCCAAGTTAAAGCCCACATCGTCTTTGGTAATAATTCAAATCACAATTACAGTGAAAGATTTATGTTCTTTTGTACTATTATTAGATTAGAAAATCAATTACGAATTAAATCAAATTCTAAATTTTCAAAACTTCTTTACAATTGCGTAATGTTTCCATTAAAAATTGCCATTTTGTCTCGAGGTTGTCGATTTCAGGGTCGTTAAGTTTACCAGGAAGACAACTACAAGAAAAAAATTCTTATTCTTTGCTGTTCATTAAAATTGCATCTAAAGACGTTTAATCGCTTCATCTTTCCATCTTCTTATTATTATTAACATTTAAAGACATTATATTGCATTTCGTTCTGCGCAATTCAAATCAACCCTTAAATTCTTGATGTTGTTTGTTTTTTCCAACGAGAGAAGAGAGAACGACGCTCTTTTCTAAAATTGTTTGGCAAATTTCAATATTGAATAGTACACGAAACGGTAGGATTTTGATGAAAGAATAAAGACGACTTTACGAGATACGAAGAGAAATTTTATGTTTAATTATTCAGTTTTCAGGAACATTTATTATGAGCGGATGCCTCATCAACGTTTCACATTTTTAATTAGACTATTATCTGCTAAAAACATGCTTCTACTGATTGTTCACAAAAATTAACATTTTTTTTAATCACTCTGTATAGGTGACGTCAATTAGGCGATTGATCTAACACACACGTCACCTTCAGTTTCGTTTTTCCTAAATATTGAATTACAAACTTTTAAAAATTTGTTATTTTACTAATGTGCTAATTGTTTGTCTGCAAGACATGTTAACACCATTCAAGAGTCACGTGACAACTGATAAGTCTATGAAGATGCAGTAAATAAATCCAAATTATTTTATTAAAAAAAATTATTAATTTTCTAAATGCAATAATAACGTTAGAAATGTCAACTTCTTATCAGTTATAAAAAAAATAAGATAAGATTTTGGATAGCCTCAACTGACTTTATCTATAAAGTATTTGGGTGTTGACGCAACATATGGGAAAAATTAAAAATTCAAAAAAATAAAAAAAAAATAAAAAAAAATAAAATTCTGACTTACGTGGATAAATTGTGTGAATTGAAAAAAAAATAAAAAAAAAATAAATCAAGTATGAAGTCAATTTGTGGGGATCATCTTCAAGGGTGCACCAGGTGTGTTGATCATCACCATCAAGACAGCACTCACTAGCGTCTAACCCGCCAGATAGTCTAGCAATACTCTAACATCACAATGATGGTCTCAAGTCCCAAAACCCCTAAACTTGCAGGACCACTTTTTATTTGGTTGGCAAATTCATAGCTACCTGTACATTGCATGAAGAGGGGAGGGGAGGAGTGTTGTGCAGGGAGTTTGCATGGTCATACCCCCCTTTTCATAGCATCGAAGAGCTTGCAGTACAGTTATGCGAAAATCAAGATTTGCAACTCTTCTTCTTCATCATTCGCTTAACCAAAAATTTCTTTCAAAATTATTTTTACCCCACGCCTCTGACTCTCGAAGACAATATATAATGATATCCTTGTCTGGCGTGGAAAAGGGGGCGATGCGCTTCGATTGTTCCGATGTTAGTTTTGGCGATTTTAAGTTCGATGATTTAACCGGACCATGCGTCCCGGACTCGAGGCGCTTCCGGAAAAACCGACGGCGAGGTTTCTTCCTTGTTTCATTCATGCTCAACAAACAAATAGGGGAATTATCACATGAACCTAATTTTACTTTATTACAATCGAGTTTCGGCTATTCAAACAGGAAATTTAACAAATGTATAATGATCTTAGGAGCTGTTGAATTTCATTTTTTTGATTGCCACTAGAAGCGCTGTTTTCGCAAAAATAGAAAAGTGTAACTGAATTTACATAAAATATGCCAAATTTTTATAATTCGAGTAAATTATTTTTTGTTCCTGCAAATTTATTAATTAGAAAAACCGAAAAATAACCGAGTTCTGTTTTTTCTGAAATTATTACATATTTATAAATTTGAATTTACTTGACTTAGTTCGATATTTATAAATGTAATATGGTTTTTGCTCATCATTTTTAAAATTAACTTGAATAAAATTTATTACGATTTTCTTAAAATGTTTTTAGTTTGACCCATTGTTACAGCATCCTGTATTTATAAAAACAGCTCTATCTAGTGTGAGTTTTTTTAAATTAATCAATTTTATATTTATATAATTACTTGGTTTGAAATACTTTTTTTGTAGGAGATGTTGTTTATAGAATTCTCATAACTCATGACATCAAAGAAAAATTGTTCGTCCTACGTTTTACCTACGTCCAAGTAAAGCCAAACAAATTTAACTGATAGGATCTAATATCATCGCAAATTATCTCTCAAATTTTAATTTAGAAAACAATTGAAAATTTATAATTTTCAACCTTCTGTAACATTTACTATTGATAAAATAATTAGTATCAATTTTTGTTCTGATGTGAAATGAAATTGATCGATTCGATTATGACTAAATCAAATTAAATTGTTGGTAGCGTGAATTGCTATCTTTTTGATTCAGTAGAAAAAATCGAATTCTCTTAACTTTTTATAAAAATGCAAAGTTGTATATTCTGTCTGTTTGTTATGTTAAATATTTTTATCTCACTTTTATTATTAGCAAATGTTATTTGCCTATTGCTCTAGATAACCTTCAAACTATTCAGTTGTTTGTAAATACTTTAGATTTTACTATCTCTCAGTTAAATTTAGATTTGCACTTAAATTTAAAAAGATGGAAAAATGCGTTACATCCTGTAAAAATGTAGACTAAACAAAAAAGCGAATAATTAGAACAAATCACACATAAAATGCGTTATCATTTTTTTTTCGTTATGGACGAGTTCAAGGCTTTCCAATATTATTGCAATACTGAATTAATGATGAAACTGAAAGCTCAAGCTCCATTTCCGTTGCAAATACGAACCGAAAAGCTTACAATTTAAACACACACACACACACACATACAGATACACGCACAATGCGTAAAGCTCGTGTGTGCGTTTATGTTTATTTTGCATATTATTATACGTTATTTTTCTTCGAGTGTTGGTTTTTCATGTCCTCCCTTCTGTAAAAAGCTCTCTTAATTAGATATTTGTATGTTTATAAATACATAAATTGTGTAATTTTTTTTTATGAAATGACTGTACTCCCGGTCTAGCGAAAGCTCATAAAGATTCTTCTTTCTGGCAACGAGAGTATTTTAAAATGTAGTTCCTGAGAAGCTCTCTCTAGCTTTATTGATTTTATGTAACTAAGACATTCTTCCCTACAAAATTTAAGTTTTAAAACTAAGCAGGCCCGCTAGGCTGCCCGGGAAATGCAAAGAAAATGAACGTAAAAGGAATAAGGGGGTGAAAGGGGGTAAGGGAGGTGGTGGAGGACGCGCTTTTTTGGAGGTGGGGGTGAGACGAAGTGGTGAAGGGGGACAGGGTGAGTTTTTCACTTTCATTAGTGCGTATATTGTAACTGGGCTGAATTTTCACTCGCTCATTATTGTATGGAGATAGGGATGCGATGAGAGAGAGATCGGAGATTCAGTTTGGACCTTTTTGCTTCAATTATCAAGCGGAGATATTGCAAAAATATTAAACTTGCCTGGGATTTTTTTTTAAACGGTTAAATTAAATAAAAAGCTACATGTAATGATCGATATGTTTTTACATTGTTGATAAACATTGCGACTTATGAGACGATTGTTTCAGTTTTGTCCAGAATTAAGCGAGCTTTACGCGATGAATTACAAGCTTTCAATATTCAAAAAATTGCAGCGTGCCTAATTTCCTGCATTTACTTCCTCAATCCACAAATGATTTGCAGATGTTCCTGTCACATAAATAATTTACATTTCCTTATAGATATTAACAAAAGAAACTCTTATAAAAAATTTTATTTATTAGTTTCAAGTTTTGATGGTACCTTGGCGCTAAATTTTGGCGAAAAAATTAGCACGAAGTTGAAACCGGTCGTTCAGTTATAAGGGCAAGGGAGAGTTTGAATGGATTTTTGTATAGCGAGAGTCGAACCCTTTTGAGACGCGAAATTCGCAAAGGGTCGACTTCTAATGCGCCTTTGTCTATTAGACATAGGGAGATGGACTAAAGCTCTTGGATTCACATGTGCGAATGTGGTTCTCACAGTCTTTCGCATTTGCCAAAGCTCACGATCTTGAATAGACTAAACTAATGCGCTCGCTTCTAATGCGTGGGCGATATGTGGATGTGAGTGTGGCGGCGGTGACGTCACCATCATTCCAACAATTAACCTTTTCATGGGTTCTTTGATTCTTACAGACGGAGTGCTAGACATGACTGTTTTTTATTTTCATTCATCTATTTACTGTCTGCTGTTTAATTTACAATTTATCAAAATCAAAAGAAAAATTATTGAGAACAATTTTTTTTTTATTGTAGTTGACTCAAACCAGAGAAACTTTGATGGTGCACATTTGGGTTGATTACACCCAAATTATAACACTTCCTTTAACACATTTCATTTCTTTACATTGCGCAAATTACGAGTTTTAAGTAAATGGAAAAGTGAGTTGCTTCGAGCTACTTTGTTGAACAAATGAATGCATAAAATAACCATTTTAATATATGAAATTTTTAAGTGGATTTAGCATTAAACCATCCATTAGATTGATGGGTTGGTTTTACATTGTTAGGTAAATTTTACTCTCTTAAAGTTAAATTAGTAGTTTTATTGTTATAAGGTGCGATAAACACTGCCCCATATGGTAGTAAGCTTGGGCATAATTTTATTTTTCAATAAATACAACAAGGGTTTTTTTTATTGGAGAATTCTAATTATTTCCTGAATCATCAAACTTTTGCCTTGTGTAACATACTGTTTTCCTAAGACTAAATAATCAAGTATTCGGTTGATATGCCATTGACATTGAAATATTTATCAAATGTATTTGATTTCTCAACGTGCCAATTGGCGAATTGTTAATAACTGCCCTATCAGCATCCAGACGCTTATATGGCTTTTCTGTCGCAACTTTCAATGACTTTAACGAGCGTTACGTAGAGACAAAATTCGCTAAACCTATGATGATATTTTAAAGGTGGTCGCCCTGCACATTCAGTTCCCATGTAGTTAAAATTTTCGGGAGTGTTCTTTCCTGCAAGGCAAACACGGACATCACGTGATTTATTCCATGGTTGGCGCATTTTGTTCGCAGCTATATACTTAATACCATGGGAAGCTTATTTGAAGAGAAATTATGATGAGTATTATTCGGTTCAACTAATTACGTTGCAATGTCCTACTTATTGCAGACGCTGTCTGAATATTCATTTATTTTATTTTATTGTATTTTTTTCGGTTGTTTGTTGGAGCTGTTAGCGATTTAAGTAGGTCTTGTTTATTGTCAAAAAACAAAAAATGAAATATTTTGCCTAAAATTTTTAGCAGAGGTCAACCTCTTCATTCCCCGCCCAAATCTATCCGCCAAATCCACCCAAATAAAAAAAATAAAATCCACTCAAACTAAATTTGCTCAACTCAGTTCAGTAAACAATAACTGTTTACTTTTGTACATTTTTAGTGCATTCATTTTAGTGTGTGTATTTTTAAGTTCGATTCCCCTCCGTTTTGGCCCGAAATTGGTCCTTGGTGGAATGTCCGCATTTGAAAACAAGTAGGCTTAGGTCGCGAATAACAGTGGGAGTGTTGAGGGGGTAAGAAGGACGCGGGGACCAGTTCATGGACCTCGATGCAATTCGGCTGTCTGCTAGGAACGCATGGTTGCACTTTCGCCGGACTATGCAACTCTTTACCTTCCCCTCTTTCGTCTCTACACCTTCCTGCCGAAAATTGCAACGCATACTACCACACCTCCTCTCTTACGTCTCATCGCGCTCTCTCGCTCTTCGCTACAACATCATCGAATTGCACCTTACACGGAGAGACACATGTTGCTAGCGAAAAGAAAGATTTATGTAACGAAAAATGTGATATACAGGGAGGAGAAAAGAAATTATAGATGGATGAAAGCTGGGAAGTTAGAAGTGAAAATAGAGAATAACATGAGACGCAGGAATGCATTTGTATTTCAATTAAAAATTTTATAGATTGGTCGATTTTTTTTCTACTGCTTTTTACTTTTACAGCTTTAATTTTTCATCTGATTTCTATTTGTCGACATTTTTGAATTTCTCGAGTATGTAAGTAGACGACTTTCCAAATTCTTTATTTTTTGTTTTTTAACTTGATTTCTTTTTTTTTGAAAAAATATATTCACTATCTATTTATTAATTATTCAGTTTACGAATTTTTTATTTTGTTTTTTTGATGCTTTAATTTTTATTTTTTATAGTATGTTTAAAAAAGATGGTAAAATATTTCAAGCGGTAATAGTACGAACCTAAACAAGCAAAAAAGGTTTCGAAGATACGGAAAACTACTCATTTTTGAAACAAATTTTGGCAGTCAATTATTACTTATCAAATACAAACGGACAAAAAATAAGGTTACATAAGTTGCTCTAACTGCCCTCACTCCACTTCCAAGTGGATGCAGACATTTTTCTAGAACCCCTTTGCTTGCTCATATTTGTTGAGTTTTTGGATTAATTTTTACTGCAACTCCTAGAGACTTTTTACACTTGCAGAAAATTTTCACAGAAGTACTATAGACTGATGCATCCGGATATTCCAAAAAACGAAATGTAGTGAATTTCAGGTCATAATGCCAATGCGCCTCAGAGTAACCTTCCATATCTCCGAAAGCGTTGATTTGCGGGCCCATATTTATTACGACTTTTCTGCTTATTTTGGGGTTATACTGTTACTCCTTGAAATATTTTATCATCTTTTTGAACAGCCTGTATAATTTTTGCATGCTTCGAAGATTACGTTTACTTATAGTTTGTTTGATTCTTAATTTTTATTACTGCATATAATGTTAGTGACTTTTTTCGATAATTTTTTAAATGCTTGAGTCTTATCTTTCTTGTTGATGTTTTTACTCCTCGATCATCTGGTTGGTCAATATTTTATTGGCGTCACGATTTTCTAATTCAACCAATAAGGCATTTTTCACATTTTTAATTCTATGTTTTTTATATTTGTTTATTTTTTGTTTTCTCATTTTTCTGATTCTGATTTTACAATTCTCATCAATTTTTTAATTTATTTAAACTTTTTTTTTAGATAACTATTCAATTTGTTAGTTTAATATTATATTAAGAGATTCCGTTTCTCTAATTTTTTTGTTCTTTTATTATATTTTTTCTCAATTTTTTTTTTGTTTAATTTATAATACTTAATATAATAATTTTTTATCATTTAACATCTGTTTAATTTTTTTCTTCAGTTTTTCGGATTATCTATTTTTTATTATGATTTTCGTTTTTATTCTGTCTTCTTTTTTTTTCAAATTTTTTTATATTGAAATTTTGCTGATCTGATTATTCATTGTTTGAGTCGTTACATTTTTTATTTTGCTTAAAATGTTTATTTGTTAGATTCATTCTAAAAGTTTTATTATTGTTCGACTGTATTAATTCAATTTTTCAATTTTTTAATTCTACAATTTTTTTATATATTTGATTTTTTATATTCTTGTTCGTTTTATTGTTCCTCCGATTTTTCAATTTACTTATTTTTCGTTTTTTTTTTCTACATCAATTTTCAAAAAAAAAACCTGATTATATCATTCTTTATAACGAACAGCAGTTTCAAGCTTCTTTATTTTGTTGTGATTTGAGCTTTCTACTCTTTTAATGCTTGAGTTTCTTCTACTATCTTTGTTTTCAGTTCAATATTTTAGATTATTTATTTTTATCGTTTTTTACTTCTTTAGCTTAAAATCTTTACTTTATTGTTTTTTAGTCATTTTTTCTTAAGTTTTTCAATCATTTTTCAACATATTTTTACCTCGCGACTTAACGGTAACTGAATTGATCAATTTTTTAATTTTTTAATCCTCGTATATACTTTGGACCTTTATTTATTATTTCTCCGTTTTTTTTTATTTTTTTCTATGATTTTTAGCTGTTTTTTTAACATTTTTACTTGCTTATAATATAAGAATTGTTGTTTATTTTGAAGTCGGTTTGTCGATTCTTCAAACTTCGTATTGTAGGATTTTCAAATTCGCAATTTATATAATTGTCTTTAAAAATTTAGAATTTTTTCTGTTTGTTTCTGATTAGAAATTTAATTTCATAATTTCATGACTGCTTTTCTTTTTTTGATTTTATGATATGCACTTATATTTTTCTTGGTCTCTTAAGCTTGAGGTGTTTATATGTTTTTTTTTTTCTATAATTTATAATTTGATTGTTTGATTGATCTAATTTTTACATTTTACTAGGAAGTTTCTTTGAATGTTTGATTTTGTTATTCTTTTATTCGGTTGAAAATAAATTGTTTAAATTTCTTCTACATAAAATAAAACAATACTGATGTTTATGCAAATCAAGGTAATATATGTATAAGGTTCTATAAAGAGTCTAAGCGGTTATGACTATCCTTTCCTAGAAATGGGGTTATTGCTATGGTAATGATAAAAGCTAGACAATGAAGAGATACCGATAATCGCGGTTAACTATGACGTATATATCTTTTCTCCATAATCGTCTTCATACAATATTCAAACAAAATGTGGTTTAGTTTACAAATTGAAATTATTTTTTAGGTCGTTGCATATTTAAACACCTACCTAAGCGCAAGCATTTTTTTCCTTTTTTTAATCTACAAAAATAACTCTTTCTATTTAGAGTGCATATAACAAACAGCTTATAATATATTTTTACGAAATGCGTTTTTAGAATGTTAAATTTGGTTTGGCAAAGAATTTTATACATAGAGAAAATGTGACGATCTCTAATAAAAAAAAAAAAAACTGCAACTGATGCATTTGCAACGTCCTACTCTCTTAAACGCCGACGCTAAATAAATAAACAACATTGTCTTATATTTGGCTATTTTTCGGATGGAAATAGTGTCGTTAACCTACATACATAGCTTTGCCAAAAAAGATTCGCTTTGGTTTAATCGATTCTTTCTATATTCTATATAGCTACACCCTCTTAATAATTGACGGCTTTGGTGTGAATTGGGGTTGCTCGAAGTGTTAGATTTCCCTAATTGCCACCTTTGGGTTAATTGCACAAATAGATTGAGTCACATTCATTAAGTAGGAAATCTAAGGGCTGTTAACTCAAACTACAAATATTTTTAATTTATTCAATTTTAATTATTCTTGAATTTTTTCCAACTTTTGATTAGATATAATATACGTGCGTTATCTTAATTATGGAAATTGCTTCTTTCCAAATTTAAATCCGGCTTTTTAGGATATCTAAAGTTTATCTTTTGCCTACTTTGACAATATACTAACAATACAAATTTGTTACTAATTGTTATGGAAATTGTAGAATGCACAAAAATCACACTTTCTGTTTTGAGCTATTTACTCAATATATTTTATTCTTTTCTAAATGTTAAAAGCTAGCAGTGGTCATCTTCTATCATTATAAAATCTAAATCTCGTCCTAAAAATAGCCAAAAATAATTATTCCGGTCCTGTACCTTATATGAAATAATTACTATTCCGTCTCTGTCGCCTAACTAAGCGTTTAAAATCCAAGTGATTTATATAATTTCAAAATAATCCAACACATACGAAATTATGACAAATCGTTTTTGAACGGATTCCAAGCGAAAAAGTAAAATTTCACCTAAATCCAGTCTAACATGAACGTTTTCAAGCTGAACCAAGGTCGTTGTTTGTCACTTTGCATTCATCAATCGCAAGACATACGTGGAAGTTGTACAATAAAATCATAAAACAATCGTTTGGAATAATTTGGTAGTGGGTTGGATGGTATTTCTATGAAATCCGTTAGATTGGCAGCATTGAGGTTGCGAAAGTTGTAATGAAAAAAGTTCAAAATTGAATTATAATATAGACGCGCAAGAGTTGGATGTTGGAAGTTTATTTTTTCTAATTATGACAAAGGGGTGAAGTTTCTAAAAAAGTCAAACACAAAAAATTACGTTTGGAAATTTTAGAGGATAATTTAGAATTGTAAGGATGGTGGACTTGATAATTTGTACTTCTTTATTGGTTTGTTTCCTGTTAGGGGAAGCGATGTACAGGAATGTATCATTAAAGTTTAATGTGGTAAAATTATCGTTGAAAAATAGTTTCAATTGAAATTGTATTCAGTTATGCCCAAATTTCTTAAACCTTGAATTAAATAATGATTTACGATTTACAATAGTAAACTATTATCCTTCTCCAAGGCTCGATTTACAGTTACTCAAAACAAAGAAACTGAAGCATTGAGAAAAGCTTTTCAGTTTTTCAAATTTATAACTATTTTTGAGTGAACGAATTAAAATTGTATAATGTTTTAGTTTAGCGTGAAACAAAGCCGTACGCTTTTTGATATTCAAAAATTATAAATGTTTTTTTGCGATAGATGAAATTTTTATTTTCTAGTTGTTTGGAAACTATCCAAAAAATTAAACATAAAATCATGAAATATTTAAACTTAACATTTATTATAAGAAGTGTCTAAACGGAAATCTCAATTTGGTGATAGCAGAGGTGATGTGCGACAAGGGTGTGAAGAGGGTTAACCTTCAACCGTATTTGAGAACTTTGAATTTTGTAAATATAGACTCAAAAAATTGTTGTTTTGGAGACAATGTTAGTTTAACAGTTTTCATTGCGGATGATTACCACATTGACGAAAACTTAGTAATTTAATTTTTGCATAAGCTGTGTTCTATTTTGTCAAACTTTGAGAAAAAATCGTTTGTCGGATTAATAGACTTTTGCATAAGCATAGGTGAAAAAGATTAGCTCGATGGAAGCTCGTGTACACACGACAAGGAAATCTTTTTTGCAGTTTTTGAATTACTTTGATTTCGGAAATAATCTTTTTCTGTGACTGATGTCTGTGACTGTCCTCCTTACGTACGTGTATTGTATTATCGTAGTGATTATCGATAATCGAAATTGAATGAAACTCAAATATGAGGCATCTTAGTAGCAATGAATGTCGTACTTTGAATTTTTCTAGATTGACATTTGTATCTTTAACAAGACGTCATTTAACATTCAAACATTGTTGAATATTACTTCTTCCTATTAAATAGTTTCAGTTTGAGTCAACAATGTGCAGTGACAGAGACATCTTGTGTATCCTACGTAAAATAAGGACCCAAAATAAATCTGTTTCAACTAACCTGCTACCTGAAAAATTTCGCAGAGATGAGAACCAAGGTATAGTCCGGCGTCTCTTAAAAAGCAAAAGCAATTTTTTAAAGATTCAATTTGTCTATTTTCAAATATTATCGACTGAATAAATGGTCTCATTTCTTTGGGTACTTTACAATATTTTTATATAGGAATTTTGTCGTAGAAAAAGTATAGTACGTTACTAGAGTTGTAAAGTGTGGAATGCATTGCTTACTCTCTTTGGCCGCTCACATGCAATTCTTCCGCTTGTACGTAATATGCTTTTTACAACTATTGTTACATAGTATACTATCCGACTAGATTGTATTTAAATGCAACATGTTTGCCATTATTTGAATTGGACCAGTTTTGTTCTGAGAATATTTTTTTTTAGAGAAAAATGAATAATTTAAGTTGAAATTTTATTTATTTAAGTCTCTAAATAAAACAAATACAGTTTGTTTTGAACCAAAATATAGATTGAGGAATTGAAAAAATTTCAGCTTTTTGAACGTTCAGGTTTGTTATGGATTTATTCGAATTTCTTATTGAATTGGATTTTAAGACTGAAGTAAAATTTTTGCTTGACAATATTACTGGACGTTCAAAATATTTGTTGTTTAGATCTTTAACAAAAATTCTAAAATTTATCTGCTATAAACTCAACATTATTTGTTTATTATAATTTTTTTTTTGAAGCTTGAACTCTTTTACACAAAAAAATCAAATTTTTATATTCTTATGGAAATAACACACTCATAAGAAAAAACTTTGCATTTTTGAATTCTACTGGCGTGACTGTAAGAACCAGCACGATATTCGTTTTTATTATACTAAAAAAAATGAGCAAAATTTCAACCGGATCTCTTCTACTATTTCTGGAGAAGAAAACTGTAACTTTTACGCTTTGTAAACTATAAATAGACTTCAACTTAGGCATGTTACATTTGATAGCTCTCTCTAAGCTTTCAAGCTGCGTTCAACTTTCAATGAGTCACTGTGTATATAATGATTAATAGTTGGTGAACTGATATGGGCTTATTGCTTTTTTAATTAGATGAAAATTTTTTGTAAGACAGTAAGAGTTTTTATAGTCAGATTAAAAATCGAGGTTGAAGTATAAATTCACAACGACTAAAGGAAAAATAGTTTTTTGTCTCTTAATCGACATAACTTTTGGCGTTTCTGAGTTATTATTTGTGGTTAGTTCCTTTTTGTTATTTGATGTACAAGTTTCAACTTTTTGGTTTTCTATTGTTGAATTGATGTATAATTGCTGTTTTTTTGACAAAATTGTTACAACTTTAAAGCATCTTGAGGACGATAGTTTCTCTTTTCTTTTTTTAATCAAAGTTGTGAATAGCATTTTTTCATCGTACTTTATTGATAAGTGTGGTTACTGGCAGCACTAACTTTAAAAAAGCTTTTGCGGGCCCCATCCAGGAAAATTGTTACTCAAACTAACAAACAAACTTACTAATTAATTGTAAAATTATGCTAATTACAAAAAATCATAAATTTAATTAAAATTATCAATTATTTTAATTAGCAGTTTTTTTATGTATTTGTAACCTATAAAATTCTAAACTCATAAATTGTAAAAAAATCCGAAGCACACATATCAGGCAAACAAGCCCCGGCATCCATAAAACAAGCCAGGCTGTTTCCCTATCCCTCCACCCCTCCGCTAAATACTGCAGGGAATAAAATCGAGAGAGAAGCTAAAAACGCAAAATAGAGACGCGAAAATATGTACAAAGAGAGCCCTAGCAAAAGTTGTGTGTAGGAGTGGGCCGAGGGTAGGCGGAGAGCGGCGGCAGTGGCGCGCAGGAAGGGTCGGGGGTAAATGTAAACTGCGGGAAGTCCCGGGGCGGAAGTGCCCCGCTATACCAGGAGAGGAGAATCGCACTCATCCAGCATCCGGCTTTTGTCAATTCCGCCACAATCGAAAAAATTCCATTTTAATAAAAATTATATTAGTTGTTGGAAAGCTTCGAACAAGTTTGCAAAAGCTTGGAGATAGTTCGAGTGGCCTATGGCTAGTTGGGGACGGCGGTTAAGAGTCGGGGGTAGCGGTAGAGGAAATGCGAATAGAACATTCGTGGTGGATTTGCCGCTCAGCCCTTCAGCAGCCTGTTGAAATAAAATCCACATTTTAAAGCATATTCATATCGATCGGAACTTTTTAACACTGGGTCCCTCGCCAACCTTCCCTCTCGTTCAACCCTCTCATTCCGTATCTAAATGCGTAGTAATCACCTACGCACAGACAAATAGTGCCACTATTAATTTTTTTCCAACAAAAAAATTTAATTAATTATTTTTTACCAATTTCATGAATATGGAACTTTCTCCCACTCTATAGCAACTACTCAAAAATTATAGATTTTTTAATCTGACACAAAAATCTAATAATGCTGCGCAGAATTAGCGAATATAAAATTTAGGCGTGGTTACACGATCTAAACAGAGGATATGCAGATCGCTGTATTGACGTTTCTATTTGCGATTTAATTATGTATAGGCCCTATATTAAAAAAAAAATTGGTTGTTAACTTGCTAAAATTGCTACATCCTTAGTCAGTATTAATTCAAGACAAAACCGACGAAAGTTCTGAAGATGATTCCGGCCGAAAATTTATGATTGGAAGGAAGAGATAGAATTTAACAAGATTTCATTGAAATTTGATAAAACTCAGCTTTGATTTTTTATTTAAGGGGTAGGTCAAAATTTAAAGGAAATTTTAAAGGAAGTTTGAAAGTTTTGATTAAAGTTGCAAGGATTCGGTAATTTGAGGCTTTAATTGGTGGACTAAATAAGAAATGCTGTTGGGGAAGTTTATTTTTGAGTTTTTGAAATTTTGACGGATTGGGTGGCCGATTTAATGAAAATTAAATAAGTTTGCAATTTGAGAAACAATTTTGGTAAGAAAAGTCAAACTGCTGTTCAAAGAGAGATATGGCTCCATGCAATTAAAAATCTAAATTTTTGAGCTTTGGAAATTTATAATAGTAAATATATAATTATATATAATTAATATATAGTATATAGTAGTCGGACGGAAACTGGTCTTTAGAGTAGTGCTCACTGTTAGCGAATGAAGAGCTCTGATCACCCAAATCTTTTACTAAAGTAGTAACAATTTCTTTACTTAAGAATCCTTCCAAAAAGTTAATAACTGACCAAGAGTCAATTTTTGTAAAAAGCAGGTTTCCACTTTATTAAAATTGTAACAAAATTCAAAGTTTCAAAAAAATCAAACATAATGAATCCGAGACTGATAACATTACACAGCTTCCTGATTGGTGATAACATTTTTTCTATTGAGGACTGGAAAAAATATTTCTGAAATAGAAAAAACTATAGCATCTGGAATAATCTGCCGCTCTTGTTCTTTTTGTTCGCTTTATTTTTATTATTAGTATAAGTTCGGGACAACAAGCAAAAATCTGCATAATAAATATTTAGCTATAATAAATATTTTTTTTCTAAGTAAATTGAAGATGATGCACAAAAATAAATAGTTGAATTTGAAAAATTTAAATTATCCATATTCAGAGTGCGACATTTGTTGTACTTAACTGAAGAACATTTTTTATTTAAACTTCACTAAAATTACTACTAGTGGACACAGCAACTAAATATGTTGAATAATTTCAATTATAAACTTATTAATTATATTCTAACGTTAATAACAGTTAAAGTGACTGAAAATAATTGATAGATAAATTTGATCAAACTTTATCTTTTGATAATGACAAGCTTTTTCTAAAAATTTAGAGTTTTTATGATATATCTAAAGGGCCTTAGATATAACACAGGCCGTTAGCGTCGATCGGCCATCCAAACTGTACAGGTCACCACAAAAGCATTCACATACAACAGCAGTTGCACAAGGTAATATCGGTTTAACTTTTTTTATTAGTATGCTACGAAAAGTAGTTTCTTGGTGCTTTTTTATCTTCTTCCTGAAAGTTCTCTTGTTTTTTCCTCAAAATTATTAGCAATTTTTTTGTGTAGCAATCAAATTGATTTTTTACGTCGGTTGCATTATAGTGTCAAATTTTGACACTGAGGAGCATGTATAATCCGGTCTCATAAAACGTAGTTACTAAGCAATGAGCAGCAAGGTTCTCTATAAAAGTCCTTATAGGTGTTATCTCCATAACAACGTGCCTACTGATTTCAAAGGAAAGGAATTTGTTTCATGTTTTAATTTCATTTTCAAAATCAATGTAAAAAATATCGTATGATATTCAAGCATAATAGAATTATTCTAGCACGCGCAGGTTTAAGGACACGAGGCTTGCCGATTCCACTATGTTCTCATATCATGATATACCATTTTGAAGTCACTACCTTCAAAATGACATTTCGCGAACGTAGAATTCGCATATAAGTGCGCGAATTTTTGGCCGTATTGGCCATTTTACAGACACTTTGACTCAATAATAATAAAATCTGGCTTACAAACTGCCATTCTACCAATTCAGGTGTCGTTAATACTAAAAGAATAAAAAGAAATCTTTATTCAAAATCCTTCTCTGACAACTGTCAAATAAAAAGTCAATTGACTTACTTGATATTTTTAGAATTTTTGCAAATGTTAAGTGTTTACTGTTGATGCAATGTGAATTCTCTAATAAGAAAAAAAAAATGTTTGTTTCAAAAAATATTATTCAACCTCGATGTGCGAAGACGTATTCGGCGCATTCGCTTATATGAAGCACTTCCTCGTTCTTCAAACAATGCACGAATAATGTTTTCTCATACTAGGTTTGAAAATTACTACTTTTTTACATCCACATATTATCTCCAGGAAATCTGTTGTAGACTATTTCCAAGTAGATACAAAAATTTATCCGGCTCAAGCAGAAAACCAGATGTAAGGTTCTTTTAAAATTAACCTAACTCTGATTCTAAAGCTAGTTGTTTTTTCAGTCAATTTGCGTGTACCTAGACAATAGAAATGATTTTACATGAATTAATATTTAATTTTTACAACTTTTGACCACAGACAGGATCGTAAAAGCACCTTTTTGGGTATTTAGGATCGCTTTTGATTAAGCGAGCCGGACGGTTGCACTTCTGAACTCGGAAGTGGAATGAGGGATAAAACATAAAAATCCTAAAACCATATTAAAACAAAAAAAGATACTTGAAATACAAAACCGAATTATGAGGGTTTTTCGACTATCGAACTGAAATTTTATCAACATTTACTTTTAGAGTATGTTCATGATCCACATAAACCTCCAAATCTTTCAAAGTTTTTGAGATAAAAAAAAAGACAAAAGAACCGAACGTCCGTGCGATTTCTGGTTGTTTTTTGATTGAAGAAAAGTTGCATGGTCGCTGTTTGAATTTTAGAAAAGAAATTGACGTTGTCATACTCGAGTCTTTTGAGTGGCAAGAAAATAAAGCTCTTCGAATGTGGGAGTTTTGGCTGCAAAAATGCAGAAGATGATATTGTGATCTCTGGTTTTTCTGTCTTTCAATAAATTAGGAATGACTGGGTATATCTGAAAAAAAAATGTTGATTCATTTTTTCTAGTTCTATTATTCATCCAAGCTATTTATATTCAGATTCTGTCTTTCAAGAATGTAAAATTTTATTTTGCCCGTGTGGATGGTATGTGACGTGTAATACTCTGCAACATAATGATTTCATTAATGTACTCGTAACTTGCCAACTAAATTTGTTTAATTTCGCGAATTAATGTTATTGATGATGATGCCAAAATGGATTTGATTGTATTGTAATTTTGTTCCAGACTGGCTAAAATTCCATCTAGAATGTCATTGATGACAACAAAGCGTCCCAAACTGGGTTTCAACTTGTTTTACGTTTTCAAAAACTTGTTATTTATTAAGTTTGGCAGGTGAAGCCTTTAAAAGGAAAGATTATGAATTTATTCACTTATACAGTTACACATCAGATCTCAACATTTGTAATTTTATCAACATAATGAATGCAGTATTTAATTACATTAACAAATCTTGTAGTTTTCATTGAAACAAAGACAGTCGACCTTGTTCTAAAAATCTCTAAAAAAAAATTTTGTAAAATAAAATTTCGTAATTGTTATTGACATTTGTAAAGGTCAGAAAAACGCTTATTAAACTAATTGATTTATTTGTAAAGTTACACAACTTCGTAGAAAGCTCAAATAGTCGATTGTTGATCCTTCGTCTGTGGTTTCTCTTGCTGGAATCCTCTTCATTATGCAAAAACCGCAAAAAGCAACTCGAAGCTTTTGTAAAGGATAACGGTAGTTGTAAAGAATGATGCATCAAGTGCTCGAAACCAGCAATCAGCTTACATTTTTCCCCCGTCTTTCTCGTGGTTTTTTTTCTCTCTAGTACAGCATTCGAAAGTTCCCGAAATGTGTCACGTAAGATCACAACTTATACAAAACACAACCTTAATACCAGTTATATTAAGTCTCTTGTAATTTTTTTTCTCACTTTTTTTAGACGTCAAAATGCATTCGTGCGCTGTTCTTTATTGCGGCGAAAGTTCGAACGAATGATTTGGCGGTTTGCTGCTCTTCGAATGCAATTAAATTTGGAAATTATTGGCCGGGTGGTGACCCACTTTTTTACCAACTTGATGGATTTCTCTCAAATAACTACAACACTGTACCCTCTTTCACCGGTTTATTGAATTTCTCACAAAATCTAAAAACTAGAGAAGATGAAGGAACTAAGAGTGGCTCAAACACACTAGTTAGAAAATATTTATCACCATTATCATCATCATTAGCATCCGTCCTTTTTTTTTTAATTTTTAACATTTAAGTACATTAAGGATGTGAGATGATTGAATTAAACTAAATTTTATAAGTCTAAGTTTGATCCCTTGGAAAACTTCATAAATGGTAGATTTATTCTTTGATGATTATTCTTACTAATTAACAATCATTGGAAGTTGTTAAAAACGCATTTTGTAGCAGGTGGAGGTTCTTTCTTGAGTACAAATGTCAGAAAGATGAAGGAAGCTAAATGACATGAACTGATTTTCAATAAATTTCAATTCTTTTATAATATTTTCTAGAAACAATTGATAGTTAGAACGGTAAATCATAAATTTTATCCCAAAGCCGTAATTGAAGACACATGCAAATCGTTTTTGTATTTAGAAATTTTTTTTAATTATATATTTTAAAATATTATTTTGATTTTAAAGTTGCATAACTTTCTCTTAAATTGAAGAGGTAATTCCAGAAAATTCATCTTTGAAAAATCAAATTTTCTACACCTACGTGTTTAAATTAAATGCGTAAAGTAGACTGCCATCATGATAACTAAAGCACTTTTACGCACTGTTGAAAATTGAATAGCTTAATTATAGTGCTGTGAAAAGTATAGTGTGTAATCTGTGCGTGAAGTTTCTTTATGCGTTAGCAGGCAACGACGTATTCGTGTAATAAATCTAGCTTCACACACTTGTTACACAGTATATAGAGTGTTAAAAAAAAATATAGAACTTCAATTTCTTTTACAAAATTCACCAATTTCTCATTTGTGAATTTTTTCTTAAACTTTAATCTAACTTTAGGAATCGTATAGAATATTTACAAAATATTTTAGAAAACGCTTTATCATTGTATTTTCTTAATTTTCTAATTTAGGCCTATAATATTTTGGTCCGTAAATGTTAAAATACCTTGTCGAATAATAAACAATCAGATTTTATTCATCAACCCTGTCAATTTGAGTCCTCCACCTGCTACTTAATTAAGAGATTACTTAAATAAAGATGCATAAAATGATAACAAGAATATATACAAATTTTCACGTAATGAAGAAACATATTATTATTCTTCATTACTTCCTACACAAACCGGACGGTAATGAACCTATTTACAATGTACACAGTAATAAAAAAATAACGGAATAAATATTTTGAAATTTTCTCAAATTTATAATATTTGAAAAGTGCAAATGTTTAGCTTGATGTGCATAGAAAATTTCTAAAATACCTACAAATAATCTATTTACAGAAGTACAACATTAAAGGCTTTTGAGTTTTCTGCAAGAAAAAAATCCAGAATTTCTCACTCTATCGTTGTATAGCCATACATTGAAAGCTTTAGGACATTTAGAATTGCTGATGATGAATCTACTATAGTTTATGATGCTTTTCACCACTTCTTCATTATCACAAAACTATTAACCATTTTTGGAAGACGAAAACTTTTCACCATCTTCTTAATTTTCGCTTTTCGATATGTCTAAAATATTAAGCGAATTTCCCAATCGTGTTTGTTCTTCTAATAATTCGTCTTCATCAGAAACGGTTTTCTTATACACAGCTGCTGTTATTTTTGGTTTTGTATCGACTTTAAGTCTTTGAGGAGGTTCATCATTGATGTAACCGCTGTAAATAGGATAACCATAACAACCGTTGTCGTAACATTGCTGATTGGTGTAACAATAACTAAGATGATCAGTGGTTAGACTATTGGAAGATTGCGATAAGCCAGTACGGATTTGAACGGCCAAAGATTCGGATGTATCGTGGTTTGGAGAAGTGGTTTCGATGTAGTAGTCGTCACATTCTTCAATCGTTTCATCGTCGCTAAATCTGCAAAATTAGCGCAAAAATGAATCAATCAATTTTTCAAAAAGCCAAGGTCTTTGACTCTATCTGTCTATATCAAAATTCTGATAACTAAGATTTTGAAATTCTGCAAAGAGTTTGAATGGAAGCTGATGGACATTTTTCTCATGTTACCTAAGGGTCAATAGAAAATGCTTCTATGGTTTTATCAGGCGGATTTGTGATTGTATCTATGTAAAAATATTTTGAAGATATGATCTAATTCATTATAATAAATTTTTCAAAATTGGAAACAATCAAATATTCTTTGGAGGTTCGAAAACGAGCTATTTGAATTGAAAGTGGATTTGTACAAGTAGGTTTGGTCAGTTTTTTGGTCTCTCTGTTTCTAGAAAACAAGAGAGCAGTCTATCAAATTTTAGTGAGAAAATAAAATGTTCATCAATTATTTCACAATTCGAGAGCCCATTTATAAACTGTGTTTTTAAAAATGGTACACAGCTCAACCGTAGCTTAGCTCTAAAACAAAGCGTGAATTTTCTTATGCACTCTGTAAACAGTTGTGGAGATTACAAATATGGAGTTTTCGATTTCTCAAATATGAGTGAGAATTTGCAAATCAAAGTTGGTTCGGTCTTTATGTTCGGTATCATTCGCACGTAGTCTTCGTTTCAGATCTAAACTGTTGTGATAAGACGACTCTCCAATAGCCCAAACTTTTCCAAGGTGGATTAAAACCAGATAGAGGTTAGATCAAAATCAAACCGATACTGTCCAGAATGTGTATCGAATATTTATTATTTCAGTAATAATTATATGTTACGATTTTCAAATTGAAAAAACATTACTTTTTCTAACAGAATTTATTGTAGCAAAATTAGAAATGCTGTTTAAATGGGAGGACTGTTAATTCATTTTGTGCAATTTCTTTTTTTCACTAATTTTTTGGTTCTTTTAGCTGATTAGGATAACTGTACTTGTCAATATTATCAATAAGTTAACAATTTTTCAAGGAACAAATAAATTTCATTCGTTGCTTTAGCTTAAGTCGCTTATTTTTACTCACTCTCTTCTATTCCATTTTTCAGAATTTCAGCATCAATTTGAACTTTGTCTTCATTTATCATAAATCTATATTATTGTTTGTTTTTGATTAAATTTTGGTATTGATAATCCAAAGTTAAATGAACCAAATAAGTTCATGCATAATCCATTCTATTATTCTTTTAAACCAATTGTTTGCTATTAATACTTAATTGTTATGGATTAATTTCAAGTACATGTTTGACTGAATTGTGGTTTTATTATTATATTTCAATTTTCTGTCCTAATTTACAGATTAACCCCACTCAGAATTTTGTTTTGTTATTTAAAAATTAATTTTAGCAAATAAATTTATTTGAAGCATCAATGGATTTTATTTGCAGATACACTTCGTAGTTGTCTTCCTATTATGAAAATAGAATTCTCAATCATTCAATTTTTTGTCTGTTATATCTAACTACTTTTTTGGTAGGAGGAATGTATACATTTTGTTTCGATTAATATTATTGTTCCAATTTTTCTTATGATAATTAGTCCAAGTCATTTAAAAATCCTCTAACATTATTCGTTTTTCCATTTCAAGTAACCTTGTGGCTATTTTTTCGCCACATTACACCGTTAGGTCTAACCCATTGATATGTGTTACAAAGGAACACAAAAGAATGAATTCTATGTTGTGTCTACTACATTTTACCACAACCTTGGTATGTCAGTGAACTCAATATGTGATTGCTAATACTCATGATAACACTAAATCAAATCCAAACTCAGCAGACAGCTTAATAAGAATTTTTTTATCAAAAAAAAATCTGTGCTTTTCTTAACGATTTTTTCCATTTTCTCGAAAACAAATAAATCTAAACTTTCCCACCTGTCGGGCGGGTTATGCACGAGGGCGCATTGATCGCTCACTGAAACCGAAAGATCAGGATCAGCTCCCGACTGTTGTCCTGATCCAGGACTTCGTCGCACCCCTTGCTGTACTTCCACGACAAAAACTCCATCTCGAGCGCTTGGGGAATATTTCATTGTAGTTTCTCGACTATCTTCTTCAATATCCTGGAACAAAATTCGAAATAATTTTTTAATTAAATAAATGCCAATTTTTACAGTTCGTTCCTCAGTTTCAACAATGAGGTGGTTGTTTTTTAAAGTCATGGTGATGATACTGCCGTTGGTGCTAGAATGGTTGTTACTTCGGATTTGGCTCATGGCGGTGTTGGAGTCGCACACTTCGACTTCGTCGGTGTTAATGGCCAAATGAGTTTCGCCACATTTCTAAAGCAAAAAAATCAAATTATGAAATTATTAATGCAAAATCATTATGTCAAGTTTGTCAGAATTTGGAATGAAATTAACTCGCTTTGTTATAATTCTACAACACCCCCGTAGGGTGTGCGTGCCTTTCCATTCTTAATACCTCTCATCACTCTGTAATTTTTTCCCTCATTCCACGAATCATCACTCAAATTCTCTATAACTCTTTGCTAATATTTACCCCGCCGAATTCTTATTTATCGCTTTCGAGTGCAACAGCCTCGTTAAATCCAACAAAACTTCTTTGTTTTGTCGATGATTAGGACCAGATACATTGCATTTTTCTATCCTTGTCGCTTGACTTTGCGAAAGTCAAATGCATCGTACCAAGCTTATTTCACCGACAACCTTTCTCTTATATTTCCAATACAATTTTAATGTTATAGAAAAAGATAGATAGAATGGGCGGACGTCACGCTCCAAGTGCATATCCACTGGTTATTAAACCCGTGTTTTGAACATTATATGCTATCTATGCAATAATAGTGACTAGACGAAAACGGTCGAATTTATTTTTAAACGCGCGCCAAGGACAGGGACGGACTGGGAGGAGGATGTCTGTGTGACACCACATAGTGCAATGACTAAGTATTATGCACTTTCGACGAAAGGGAATTACATTACAACGTGATTTAGACTTTAGTGGATTTCGGAGAAATTTTGCACTAGTTTTGACAAAAATTCAAGTTTATGACTTCTGGAAATTAAACATAAACTGTTAAAAAACATTCAGTTTAGTTTTATTGGTGCATTTTTTTGCTCGTAAACGACTCAGTTGAACAACAATTAATTAAAAATATAAACAGATGCTTTGCAATTTTTTTTGCATTTTTTAAAACGGAATTTTATGCTCATTTTTTTCTTTATTGATGCATTTTTACTTTAAGTTGATTTATTAATGGATAAATAAGTCTGGAAATGCATAACGAATCCAAAATTATTTAATTACACGGGGAAAGTGTGACTAATTTAATGCAAATTTGAAATTTAGCTTTTTTCTTTATGAACATTTCCGCCGAATAAAAAAAGTTTAGTCCTTTGAATATCATTTTTCCTGGAAGAATATTTAATCAGTCTATTAATTTAATTTGGGCGAGTCTTTGAACAAATGTCTAATTTTGGTCTACAGTTTCCTGTTTTAACCCGAACAGCTCCACCTGTTGTAGATGCTTTAATTTGATTAGAAGACTAAAAACCATGAAAATTCTATACAAAGTGTTTGAATTAACTAATTTATTTTTATAAGAGTCATGGTTCATGATTGATAGAGTTTTTTTATTATCAGCACCAGATTTGACAAAAAAATGGACTTGACATTCAGTTATTTTAATAAATTCATAGATAAAAGAAAAATCAAAAACATAAATGCACTTTAAAACAAACCAACCAAATAATCAAAAAATCTACTCCTAGCATTTTCTAATCAACTTCATGAAAGAATCAAAACAGATTAATAAAAAGTGGAAGAAAAATAGAAAAAATTTTGAATTGATCTAAAATGAACAAAGTTAGAAATACCTATTTACATATTTTATTTTTGATAAATGGCAATGACACAAAACATTTTTTTATGTTATAAACTCCTTGTTTTTGCTCAAGATCTATCTAGCACATATCTAGTTATGTCATTTCCAAGAGCAATTTACTCATATCAGATGTTGCAAATTTTATTAATCCACCTTGAAAAATAGAGTTGTGAGAAGCATTTAAATTATGGTTCTAAAAATGACAAAAGTACTAATTTAGATGATTTTTATTAAATTTGTTATAAATGTTAAACGTGTGTACTGTTTGATCAGAAGTCGTAAAATACAATAAAATTGGGAATAGCATTATTTTATGCTGAAATATAAATTTCAACGTTTTTCAGAAAGTCATTCATATATGCTAAACTTAAAATATCTTGAGAATTCTTTTCGATTTGCTTCATTAAGAAAAAACAATAATAAGTTTATGATAAAACTCCAACAGTCTAACCGATCTTTGAAAATTTTTGAATTGTTGCTAGATTTTTTTTGTATACATAAAAACTTCATATTAATTTCTTTTTTCTGATTTATAATTATAAAATTTAATATGAATATTAATTAAATAGAAGTTAAATTTAATCAAATGCTTTGTAAATTTTAATATTCTTCTCTCAAATAGAATATTTAATAATTTGAATCAAAATTATGATTCCTGTCAACAGAAAAACTTCCCTCTACTTGAAAAAAAGTTAATATGAACTTTGGCATTCAGCTCCAGGGAATCAAAGCAGACTCAATTTTCTACATTAATTGAAGATTGTAGAATGTGTTTATTGAAGTTTATCTCATAAGTTTTCCCCTGAAATTTCCAACAAATATAACAAAAAAAAGTAACAGATTAAGTCTCATAAATTTTCTTTACTGAAACTTGTAAAGAGTTTGAAAAACACATTATTAATAATAATTATGCTGCTCCCTGATCATTTTCGCCCATCCTTATTCGGGTGTTAAACTATGTAGAACGTTTGCTTATATTCCGACAAAAAATCCTTCGCAATGTTCGGAATTCGTAAAAAACCGTCACTATCTTTTCGGCGCCCAAAATCCGCCGCTCTTAACGTCTTAACTTGTTTGGAAACGTCTCAAAAACCTTCAGCCATTAATGTATCCACCATTGAAAAAAGCTATTGTTTATAGTCAAATACATTTTTCTTGCATCGTAAAACCCGTCTTAGGTGCGGCCAGGGCCGAATTTGAAAACATTTACTATAGGCAATTAGACTTGTTATATTGTAATTCACTTCCTTTTGCCTCTCTCACACAAAATGTTACGCCAGCACGACGGATGATGTGGGAAAAATAAAAAAGAAGAAGTGTACAAAAGTTGCTTCATCTTTCGTTTTAGTTGTTTTGCTTAAAAGTTGTCCAAAACGTAACGACCCTAGAGGTTCTAGAGAGTCGTTGGCCTCTTTGCTTTTAACCCAACGCGCCAATTATTTATTTGGCGTGGATTTTTTCGCTGAAAATTTGACAAAAATTTGAGATAATTAACAAACGACAGATGGATGTTTTATAACAAAGAATAAGATATCAAATGGATACGAAAATAGAAAATAATAGTGTCAAAATGACGACGTTTTTTTTCACTAAAATTATAAGGTGCTAATGATACTGGGTGAGTGTAAATTGGATCTCTTTCTTCTATTTAATTATTCTAATAACTGTGCATTTTGTCATTTGAACTGCACATTTTACTTGGACATTTGATGCATTTTTTGTGAGATGATGGCTCAGTTTCGGAGAAAATTGAACATGTTGTCAGGTCAAGTCAAATAATAATAATCTCCTTTTTTAATAATTCATTAATTGCATTATTCACATCTTATCAAATTGTTGCATTTTCTCAAATAAATTAATTATAATAACAATTCAAGGAAAGAACGTCTGTAGACATAAATAATTTAGACGAAGGTTTTCGCCTCTTTATTGGTTTGTTAGACTGTGCAATTGCAAAAACATATTCTTGAGAATTTTTTTTTCGTGTTGTTGTTTTGGTGTTGAACCTTGTGGAACGAACAAGGCTAGTTGTAAAATGTGTGCACATATAATAACATTTAAACTAAACTATGCAGCCAAATGATATGTCCTTGGTTGCATTTGGTGACCTCAATTCAAAGCGTTGCACTTTTGGGGATTCAGCGACGATTTTCTACACGTCAGTTATAAGCAGATGTGGTTGAGGAAAGGGATAGACGACCGTTGCAGGATTTGATAATTTGCAGGAATTATAGTGAAGGAAAAAGGAAAAGATTTCTGTGTGATTATAGTAATTGAAAAAATGAAAGAATAAAATTGGTTGACAGAATGTATGTCAAAAAATTATTAAAATCTTTATACTGACAAATTTTTTTTTAGTAATATTGGAGACAATGAAAAGTCGGTCAAGTCACGTTCAGACACAAGTCTTTGTTTGTTTAAGATGTTTATGACTATTGAGTTTTTGTTTTAGAAAGAATTGAAGCTTAAGAGGAATCACAAAAAATCCCTCAAACTTTGTTTTTCTGTTTCTGTTCCCACAGTCTTTTTTTCATTTGTACATTATTCTTAATTTTTCGCCAAATATCCTCAAAATTAGTGGTCACTAAGTATATGCATGCAGTATATCCATTAAAGGTCATCGTATTGATGGCACCTGCTGGAGGCGCCGTCTCCAACCGAATCTTACCCCGCTGACGAACCGCAACTGCATTCGAGAATGCAATGTTTCGGCAACAGGCTGCACAGCATGCATTTGAAAAGGTCTTTGGCCGGCCATTCACTCCCGAATTTGCGAGGCAGTGGCCCTTGCTATAGTCCTACTCACTTCATCTTAGGATATATTTGTATTTAAAGACAGGGATGGACACCAGCCGGAAACATGGTCCAGCAAAAAGCGACGTCTTTTTGCTACGAAACTGCTGCATTTACCATGCCGATGGTATTGACTGTTTTTCAAAAAGGAAGGAGGGGTGGTAACGTGCTGCTTCCGACGATGATGGTTTGTGTGTGTGTGTGTGTATGTGTTTGCTTTCTTATCGCATGACTCGGAAGGTGATTGATGTGAGATAAAATAGAAAAGTTTTTGATGGAATTGAGGGTGCTAAATTTTTGCTCGAGGGGGCAATTAAGGGAAGAGATCGGTATGATAAAGGACGTTTAGGAAATTCTGGAACATTACGAAAGGAGTCAGATTAAAAATTCATATGAACTTTCAACTCAAATATTAATCTTTTCCATTCTCTTTTTTTTTTTTGGTACCGCCCATGACCGTTGCTCTGGGTCATCCCATTGCTAATTAAATAAACACATATTTATAAACAACTTAAAAATGCATCTTGCAATTGCACCGAAAGCGATAAACGTCTGTATAATTTTTTTCTACTTTAAAGATAATTACTCGTCTGGCGAAAATTTCACCCATGTCTTTAATAAATAATATGTAGAATGTTACATTGTATCATGCTGGTTGGCTGCATTCTTTTATTTTATAACTGCTTTGATTTATGGCATTTACAAAATTTGCTTTTGAACTTTCTAAAGTCACTATATGCATTTAACTGAGAAATGCTGAATAACAATTTTTTACGAGATTTGTTTAATTTTAGTCGCGCTAATTCTAACTTCATTCAATCTTTCTCGTCTAGGTCTAAGGACTAGGTCACTATTACTACGTCCATTAACTATTTAACAGCTCGTTTCTTGTTTTACTACAACTCGTAAACAGTCATTTATTGATAGTGAAACTCTAACATCTTTAGTCTACAATTTGTCCTTTCTTTTTAAACTTCCGGTTCACATTTTCAACATGCAAATTCATTATTTATTTTTTTACGTTTAAGGATAACTAATGTAAATTACATGTTTCCGTAATTATTTTTGAATATTTAAAATCAACGATAAACTGAAAAAATTAATGTTAATTTCAACCTTTTTTTTCTCTATTAAAAAGTTGCAATTATTTTTAAACGCGTAAGTTATTAAGTAGGATAGTTTTAAAATTTAAAATAGCTCATTTTGTATGCAAATACTTGGATTTGAAATTTATATGCAACCAACTATACGCAAATGATGGGGTTTGTTGATAACAGGATTGTAATTCGATTTTTAATTTGCTTTGTTGAAGTGATAAATTTCAAATTAGCATTTTAATAGCATTTGATGCATCAAAGTTAATTTCAAATTTAATTTAATTGTGGGTTTTGCTACTTACGTATTTACAAGTCTGTATAATGTGTTGCCAAATATTACTTTAATATGATTTTAATTTTGCATTAAATAACAAAATAATTGATTTTTTTTATATTTAATTATAAAACATCGTGAGTTTAATAAAAAATAAAATTTTCTAGTTTTAAATTATAATATTAAGTTGCAGATAGGCAATTAACATTACACAATTATGTTTATGAAGTTGCCTAAACAAAAATATATATTCAATTTTTTAACTAAAGGGAAATGCATAGGTGTTTTCCAAGCAGATGCCACTCTGTTTATTGATTTATTTTATTGTGTAGTCTAGTTATTGTTGGAAGATGAAGGCAAATTTCAATAATGATCTGCCTCGTTTCCTCCAATACTTAATTAGTCGTTCAATAATCTTAATTAAAATAAAATGTACCCCCTTTGAAAATCTTGTTTGTATTCTCTTGCTAATGAAACCAAAATTAATTAAGAAACCCGTCACAAGTGAACTAAAACATCTGCGGTTCTTATTACCTTGTCGCTGTTCAACAGATGTGAATGTAGAGGTCTTGAGATCGACTCCGAAGTATCTTGCCTTTCTAAAATTCCATCATATTTGGCATTTTCTTTCCGTTTTTTGTATTTTGTCCAGAGAACTCTACAAAAAACCATTGATCTAAATCAAATTCTCATTAATAATTCATATACGAACCTTAATCCAAAAGCTGTTAATAACGAAATAACTAATGGGATTAGTGTAGCAAAACATGCCAAAAATAATGTTTGTAAATCGTTCAAACCTGAAAAGATACCTAGAATTAAGTAGTATTAAATTTACTGCAATAATTTTCAGTACCTGGATCAACTTCATCTTCTATGTAATATCCAGTTCCATTGTAAAATAATTCTTTAATTGTCTTTTGAGTCTGGTTTGTTATTGGTGATGAAGTTGCGATTTTTTTTGGAATAATCCATGAAGAGTTGATGGGAGTCTCGACGATGCTGGTTACCGTCGAAGACATACTCACTCTTGTTTCTTTTACGGTTCTTCATGAATCTGTAGTTGGTAGTGGTTGGAAAGAAATCATCAATTGAATGTCTATAAAAAGAGGAGAGGAAAAACCATCAATCACACTCTCGAAGCCAGCAATTAATCTATTAGGTCTGGAGTGTGAGGGTTTAAAGAGGGATGAATCGAGGCTGAAAGCACCACTTAAGAAGACAAACGTTCGATTCAACATTGCTAAATGTAATAAAATAAAAAAAAAAATTGATAAATATTGATTACCGAATATATTCCGGGTAATGCCAGAATTTTTATGGGGGGTGTATTAATTCTACTTTAAAAGTTTAAGCAATTATTATTGTTAATAAGAAAAATTAGACTTTTATTTCCTGAAACACTTTGATTTTTACATAAACAGCTACGAAGAGAATTTTTAGAATAAGTTAATTATTTCCCAAGTGTTTGTGGATGACATTTTGCAAAATTTGATGCAAGTAAATGTAAAGTTGATTGATTCATTAACTTTCAATTAACCGTATTAATAGCATCAAATTACGGAAAGGAGATAAAGGAAGAAATAACTTAGATATTGCAGCTGACGTCAAATAGTAACTTGAGGTTTGATATTTACACAAAAAAACACAGATTCATATTGATGTTTCCAATTTCCAACTTCTTGATAAAGAAGCTCCTGCTGTCAAAATAAAGTTAAGTGTAATAATTTGGAGAGGGTGCAACTACCGGTGTTCCATTGAACACGATCCTGAAGTTTTTAGCTTTTGATAATTTGTAGTATTTGTGTCAGTCATAACGAATACGATTTATGGTCAAAAATGTTTTAAAATTATTGGCATTTGCAAAAATTTAAGCAGTGAGTTATTTGTGAGTTATATGACAATGATTAAAGTTAGGGACAAGCAATTATCAGACGTAAGGAGAAGAGATTTTACAAACTGCATTTGCGTTTTGAAGATCGTATGTTTTATTCGGAGCTTTAATGTCTTTAGCTCCTTATAAAAAAATGTACTACTATGTTTCTTTTATCCTATATAATAGCCATAATATACCAAAGAATACCTTTTTTAATTTTGTATTTAAGAAAATATATTTTATAATTTGTGTTTAAGGAATTTAATAAAGATTATCTAAAGTAAACTATGTTGTCGATCACACTTGTTTGAAAAAATTATTTATTATGGGATTTAGCCTATTTAGCTGAATATTAGTTTTAAGACGTCAAAGCACTCTCTAATGGAGTTATTCTGTAATTTCAAGATTCTGTAATGTTACTGTTAAGTTTTTATATCTATGAGAACCATTGTTTGCAATAATTATTCCTATGGAAATAACAGTCCAACAGCAACATTACAGAATGTTAGGCCTTACAGAATAGGGGTATTAGTTTACATAACTTTGATTTTCAACGTAATCAAAGAGACTGTCAAAGTAGCCCCGAAGTCGTTTTTTTTTGACACCAAATTTGTTATTTCTCTCCGGAAAATATGTGACGTTGAGGCAACATGTTGAGTTTAATTCTTAACAACAAATAATAAAGTTATATCAATAAAACTTCTCAAACTATGTCAAAATAAGGGATTTGAGACAAATTTTTCCAAAATTTTGTTTCAGAGACATTTGTCACGAAAACTTTTAAAAATGACAAAACGCGACATTAAGCCAGAATAGTTGTTTGGATATAAAAAATAAGCTCAAAAGTCTTTCAACAGTCGAAATAAAGTCATACAAAATCATTGTTTAACTGATTAACTAATTTAACTTTTTTAAATTAAATTAAATTTTATAAAACCTTCTTTTGATTAGATGTTAAATTGAATCGGTGTCAACTGTTTTATTAATAATTATAATGTTTGGAAATGAAATAGAAAATTCGATACTTAGTCACTGATTTGAATAAGTTCATCTTTTTATTATATTTCAACTAATTAAAAATTAAAATGCTTTTCGTAAATTGGACATATTTTTTGATATTCTACTTTACCTCAAGTATTTGCTATTAGATTGATGATGTCTGAAGAAAAGGGGTTATACCGCTATTGGACAACTGACTATAAACAATCGACATTTGAACTATGCGAAAGAATTATTGTTAAAGAAAATTACCGTTGGGGTCTTATTAAAAATTGAAGGCCTATGAAAATGAAATCCATTGTAAAAGTACTTTATGTACACTAATGAAAAACTGCATTGTGTATGCTGAAAAAATTTATCTAAAATATTCAGAGGCTATTCCTGAAATGATACTTTCTTTTTTTTTGCACCAAAAAATGTCAAGATAAATAAGTTTGGTTTCTTATCGGTTTTATTTGCATTATATTGATGAAAAATACAATTTTTGTGCAATAGTTTTAGTGACGGCATGTCATATTTTTCTAAAAGTTCTATATCAGTAGCATATCTGCGAAAAGATTTTCCTGCAAGTTAAAATAGATAGAAAACTATTTTTCAAAATTCCAATATATTTAGTTTAGTTAATCTTAAAAAAGATCATATCATTTAAAAAAATTCTATTCAAAAATTATTAGCAGGGAAAACTAATTTACTGAAAAATATAGGGTTGTAGCTTTTATATTACGCCACAAAATTTTGAAACAGAAAGTTATGCTACAAGAATCCAGCACATTTGAAGATAAATCGAAGAAAATTAATTTGTCTCAACTTATAACAAAAGACATAAGCGAAATCTTCGAAAACTGTTTTTTTATATTAGTTTATAAGTCTGGAGCAAGTCTCGAAAGTTCTTTTGGTAACCCCAAAGATAAAATTGATGTTTTGGAAAAAATCGGTAATTTCTGAAATCAGTTGGAAAGAATGTGATAAAAAATTAATTGAACAAACAAGATCAGTTAACAGCAGTAGCCCGAGATTCAAATAGCATAAAGCTCATCTTGAATTCCAAAATACTTCAGTGTTAAAGCTCAACTTATTTTTGAAAACAACTACTAAAAGATTGAAATAAATAATTAAAAAGTTGAAGAATTCTGGCACTTGTTAGTCCTGTTACATTAGCCTTCGGTAGCAATAAAAAATCGAAAAATACTATAAAAATAATTTCTACGTTTAAACAAATGAAAATTAGCTTCAGTTGGAATTCTCTAATATACTTCATCGCTTTGTTAGTACTCGACACACTTTCCTTAGTTTCCTTTCATCAAATTTGAAATTTGCTCATTTCGCGGAAACAATTGTTCTTCTCTTTCCTTTCTATATCTTCATCATAGCTACCATTTTCGTCTATTTCTTAGTAAACCGTTTCATACAAGAATTTATATGCAGACAGTGATTGACACACACATTCTCTACGTAATATCTCGAAATAAAAATATACAGTCGCAGAAGCATCAAATCGCTTATTTATCAATCAACAAATTGAAATTGAATTCCCATAATTTTGCCAAAAAGTTTGATAAAATGGATAGAATCTATTCTTCAGCCAGTACTTTGTCTCAAATTAGTAACTGATTTAGAATTAATGACTTATGAATATTCAAATTAATCTTATCTAAAGCTAGTTTTAACCCACATTTGTGCTTAGTGCTTCCAGCAACAAATTTTCAAATAATTTCATTTTTTTGAAACCAAACTAATTAAAGTTAATGTCGGATTTAAACCAAGACCCCAAAATTTATAATTCATAGAACAGTTCGCTTATTACCGACAACAGAAGCAAAATCACAGATGAACGAGAGATAGAGAATTAATAAAAATAAAATGTGAACAATTTTTTTTTGTTTTTTATTGACAAAAATTTTATGTTATTTGAGTAAATTTCTCAAACCAATTTACTGTTAAATTTTCCCTCAAACTTTAATTTAGCCTTTGTAGATATATGCATCAGCACTGTTATAAAATCCAAACAAAGATTCTTTATCTCTTACCTTTACAACAATCCTTTGATTTCACATTTCACCCTCACTTGTACTTTTTGTATGACTTTATATCAACAGTCATATTTATCATCTCTTAGCATCAAAGGGGTTAACTCAAGTTTGAAGGGATGATGCGACGTCGACACACCTCTGGATGCTGTGGACGACTGCGACGTCGCATTACGCCATTGATTCCGGGAAACAGGAGCTAGAAAGAGCCAGACAACAGGATAATAAAAGACATCAACTACAACTATTTAAAATTTATTCAACTAAAATTTAAACGACTCGCTTTTATTTAACAACGATTTAATTTTAAACGAATCTTGGAAAAGTAAGACACTACTGTCTTCTCGAATTCTTGCAGCTCGACAACTACCAATTAAATTACAGAGTTTTTTATTTTCAGTTGTGGATTTTTTAGTGTCTAGTCGAATTCCGGCACTTTCTTCTTTTGGTGTATACTTTTCGGATTTGGGCGCGATTCTGTGCGATTGAGGCAGAGTGTTTGACCAACGTTTAGCACGTTTTGATTTAGTCGATTGCATAGTTTGAATCACTTCTAATAGCTCGCTACGATCTTCTTGAGGAAAATTAGTCATTGCTTGTTGAACCATCTGAAAAACTTTTTTCATTTTATAAATAAAAGTTGAGATTTTCTTACGTTTAGTTTCTGCATGGATTGGAGGGATTTGAGGATATCACCATAGCCGCGATGTTGGCCGTTACGGTTGGTTTCGTGCAAAATAAGCGTTAACGGACTGGATAAGCGAAGAATATCGTGCTGAGGGGTTGATGACGGATACTCGTCCCTAAATTCTATTAAACAATTATTAAATTTTTGAAAAATGAAAATTTTACTTTGGCTTAAAATAGTGCTGAAATAATTTCTATTCGAAGGCATAGTATGCTGCTTCCTTTCTTCAACAGTATCCTCCAGCAGTGTCTCTGCAGATCTGTGCTTCTGATACGAAGGCAGCGACAAAATATGTCTATAAACTTTTCCTCTACTTTCTATAAAAACAACTCTCAAAGTATTCATTTCTACCATTTTTAACATTGATTTAGCCCACATCCAATTTTTGTTAACAGCGTCTATCAATCCTTCAGCTGGTGTTATCTTATTCGAATTTACAAGTTTAGCGAAATAACCTAAAGAATCGAGTTCGTCACGATTCATCCTCTGTTTGATAAAATCCAAATGCCAAGAGATAGAATGTGAAGTTGTGAAAAGAGTATGGAGGAAAGGTCTTAAAATCGGAGCTAAACAACGTTTATGATGATCCATAGCTTTGTAAAGCCATTTTAGTATAATTTTGACTAAAGTTAAATCATCTTCATAGGTTAAGTCAAGAGTGTCTCTATCTTTCCGAATGTGATCAATCAACTTTGTAGTGTAAGAATTAAACTGGGCTTTAATTTTTTGAAGATTTTTACTAGTAGATGAGTTCTGAGATTTGAGGTAAGTGTCTCTAGCTTGATCTATAACAGTCACCAAGAGATAAATTACATCTTCCAGGTTATTGTCTTCAACTTGAGCATCAACTTTGATGATGGAGTCTTCAGCCATATAAAGATCATTCTGAAATTTAAATAATCTAAAGCATTTACATTTTTTTTTAACTTACTGTTAGAATCAACTGTTTAACATTTAACAGATTATGAAGAAGAAGACCGACATACTCCAATTGTCTAGCAGTATACTCAGTATGCGCAACTTCTTGTTTATTTTTCGATCCAGCGAAACAAAATCTTCGGCCTCGGGTTCCACAAGGCGGTCGAAGATTATCAATCATATCTCTCCATTTATGAAGAAGAATTGTTTCACTGTCCTGCACTATCATCATTTTTGTGAACTCTGGATTACTTCTTGTAGACATTAAAGCTTCATCGAACAGTCTTATAATAAAAGACTTAACATTGTTAGCTTCAATTACATAATCGTCTTCACAAAGATGTCCAGGATTTACTAACAAATTTGACTTCTTGAAAAAATAGTTTGGGAGATTTTGAGAATGTAAAACTTCCATAGTTGTGTCTAGAATTTTTAAAACGTGAGTTGAAAGATACATTGGTGACCATTCGAGTAAATCATTAGATGGAGATGATGAAAATTCTTCAAGTCTTTGTAAAAGAGTTGTTAGGAAAATGTAGCGATTGAGAATTTTATAAGATGCTTGTTTTTTCATCTGACGGATTTTATCAATTTCTTCGAGAGAATCGAAAAGAACGTCTAGAATTGTACGGACTGTGCTTGTTGGACCGTAGTGGTTGATGATGACGTCTTGGGCAGCTGGAAGTCGGATTTGCCAAGCTGAGGATTGTACTCCGAAACCTACTAAGAACATCCCCTAAAAGACACAAGAAAAAAATTGAAATTAGTTTGAGAATTTATGTAATTACAGTTTGTGCCGCTTGGTGGTATAGAAGACAATCGGTATGTCCAAGAGTGATTCTTGCTGGAAAATCTGTAGACGAAGGCCAGTTGTCTATTCCAATTCCAATTAAAATCCTCACATCGATAGAAATATTAGCCAATGCTGGGGATAAAAATTCAACTTTGAGTCTAGCCCCGCCTGGTTCATCCACAATTGCTAATTTAAAATCTCTAGGATCAGGAAATCTCGGTACGTTTCCTCCAGGTCCATAAAAAACATGCTGATCACTTGGAACTTTTAAAATTTCATGAAGAGTTTTAGCATCGACGATTTTACCAGGTGTTCCACACAGTATACTTTCATCGATGTTTAAAGGAGATGATGGCGTATCACTAGCAGCGGCTTGGGCTAACAGTTCCACTAACCTAGCTTGAACTTTATCTCTTTTTTTTTAATAAGATTTGAATGGAAATTTTATGAATTTTGTTACCGTCGCAAATACCCCGCTGAGTTGGCACAATCACTCCAAATTTTCATCGCTGTGGTGTGAAGTCTCAATCGTGCATAAGCCGGAGGGTAATCGGCGTCAGTTTCCACAACAGAGTAGCGAGGTTTAGGATCAGACTGGTATAGAGTTGGAGTAGAAAGAGAGTCCAAACGAAGGATATACTCCAAGTTTGTCGAAGGGAGGTTCTAAAATCAGGAAGTTATGCGAAAGTTGAAACTGGTTTTGGTAGTTATACTCCATTTAGTTGATCGTGATTGGCAATGAGAAACTTGGATGTGAAACGAGGGTCTAAGATCCCGGCACAGCATATTAGACGTTGGACGAGGCGTTCCGTTACGGATTTGGCCAAAAGCAGAGACTTATCTGGAAGTTAATTCCGGGATAATTAGTTCAACAATCTTAGATAATTTTTTTTTTAAATTGTCTCACCTAAATTTGCTTGCTTCTCTTGTAATCTCTTCTGAAAAATGAAATTCAAATTCTGTAATTGCTCCGTACAGAATCTTAATTTCGCAGCTGGTAAAACAATCTCTTCAATTTTTCGACATTTCGGATGGACTTTTTCCAATCGTTCACTTCTTTTTTTAAACATTTTATTAAACCTTCACCTACGAAATTCGATCGACACCTCACTTCAACAATTCAATCGGTCGTTTCGTGTTTCCTGACTATAACATTGTCATTATTGCCCCCACTTCACTACTCTTCATTATAGTCGCAACCGGAAATGCCCTTTGTTAAATCGGAAATATATTATATGCGCGTGTTTTATTATTATTTCAATACTGTTATTCTCAATGATGATGATGAAATGTGCGTGAATTTTGACGGTCTTGAAAAACATTTATTTGTAAACTCATTTCAGTTATGTCAAGCTCAGCATCTTCAAACTGTTTATCAAACTCTTATAAGTTAATTATTTTGACTTTTTTCAATTTAGTTCTATTAAAAGTGGCACGAAATTGCTACATGTTTTAAATGCGCAATAACCTAGTTTTGGGGGAGAAGAAGTCAAAGGACTTTAATGGACAAAAGAAGAGAATTAATTGGCATTAGTGAGAACTGAGCAAAATTGCTGCTTTTTTATTATACAATTAAATTGAACGATGCATCTGCATTACGGCGGAATGGCAATTTATTCATACGATTGCTAAACTATTTGATTTGAATGCAATGAAACAAAATATTGATTGAAGTGGAAGCATGATTCACATGCAGAAAATCCAAATTTCCAATTTTTTTTATACCAGATAGTGAACTGTAACTGAAGGTAAAAAAGTGTTATCATAGCCGAGTCGCAATATTCTTTGAAGGTAACACTCTTAAGTATTCTTTTCGACATCCAGTTCAATCCATTTCGAAGAGGCAAGTTCTAAGCCCGCGATCAGCGACACACATCTTCGAAAACTCTACTCTTTTGTGACAGAGAAAATAAGTAGTGGAGTGATGAAAAATATGGAAAAATATAACTAGAGAGGATAAGAAGAATTAGAGTTGCAAACGGTTATGCTTCAAAAATTTGAATATGTTGAGTGTTCTGAAAAATGCAATAGTTTATTGTAACTTCAGCTGAATATTAGTGGCTGTATGACGCTTGAATTATTCCAATTCTAGATTTATCTGAAATGAATTTGGATTTTTAACTGTTCAGATCTGAATAAGTATTTTTATATTTTAAAATTAACATCTGAAAATCTTGCACAAAAAAGTAGATAATAAAACTTGATACAATATTATACATAATGTAAAGTACAAAATGCTCAAAACAAGTTTCTACTCTGATGAATATTTCATTTAACTGATACACTTATTGATTATATGGATTGCAGAACACATGCTAAACTCTCGTAAAATCTTAATGCAGATACAACTGCTTGATTTCTGTATTGTAATGAGAATATAATTAGAAGTAATGGATGCATAAAAGCTATAATTATAATTAGCAAGACGTTTATTTAAAACTCTGAACTTGCGTATTTAACTAAAACCTATAAACGCTTTTTTATTTCACCCAATTATTTGATTGCAACGAATTGGTTAACAATATAAAGGTCGTTCTAATTTGATTGCATTGTAACAAAAAGTTACAAACAAATTACATAGAGTGACATAATAATAATAATAATAATAATAATAATAATAATAATAATAAAGTAAGCTAATAACAGAAACTATTTAGTTACGCTTTTTAATTTTGTGTGTTACAATTTGCATATTCATTGCATTTTATTTTTCAAAGCTTCTGAGCTTTATTATAAAGTAGCTTTATGTTTTAAATTATAAAATGCAAATTTGTTGTTAGTGAAACAACGTATAACTTTACCAGAAAAAAAATAACAAACAAAAAAGTTAAACAAATTTAAAACAACTAATTTATTCAAATTTTCTGGAACACGGAAGTTTGTTTGAAATTTTTCCAAATAATGAAGAATTTGTTTACAGTTCAGTACATGAGCCAATAATTTTTAATTAGAATCAAAACCAAACACGTTATCGAGTTGCACGAAGTGCAAATTGACGAAAAAATAGACACGCTACGTTGTAACATTTGAACTTTTTGATATTATTATTTATAATATTATTCATTAAGTTTCATAAATATTATTATCAACTGAAACCGCCAGAAAGAGAAGAAATAAAAATTTGTGTGTAGAAATGAAAACAACCTGTGTGTATTATTGGTTGTCTATTTACACACAATCAATCAATGGATTTTTTTCTTTGATACTGTTGAGCAATCAGTTTGTTTTTGTTTATTATTAAACAATGTTTTTAACTAGACGGCAAACCAATCATTTCAAAATAATTGCAACAAAAAAAAACAAATCAAATAGATTGCTATAAATCAAATTTATCAAAACGAAGCAATCATTTGATTCAGTCCAGTTCAAGTGCTCACAATTCAGTTAAAATAAATCAAACAAACTGTAGTTCCTTTGAAGTGTTTTATTTTGAAAAATTTCTAACAAAAATAATAAAAATATGTAGTTTTCCACGCCAACAACTCGTCCATTAAACAAATCAAATTCTTGGCTTGGGTTTTGATATTAGATACGGTCAGTGCTTCAAAAAAATCGTTTGAAAACAAGACAAAATTAGCTCAAATTCAAAAATAGTTTCAATTTTTTTTAGCGCGTGATTTTGAACGTCAGTCACGTGCTAAAAATCGCTCACGAGATGCCGCTAACGTCATCCAATCAGTAATGGCGTAGAGTATGAGTGTGACAGCAAGTGAGTTGATCTAAAGAGTTGAATAATAATGTTGTGAAGCAATTGACTATAGAGTGATTGAAACAAAGACAATGTGTTTGTGATAATTTATCGTTTTGGATTATTAATAATATAATGCACTCATTGTGGTTAACTGGGAGACTGATTTCGCGTGCGATTTTTAATGGAATCACCAACTTTTCCACTGCAGCTGATCCTAACCTACAAAGAAAACCCGATCCTCAACTTGTTTCAGCTGTTTGCGGGTTTTCCAAACAAAGAGGAATCCAGAGACTGATTAAGGGGCAGTTTGGGGATGATGCGTGGTTTACTGCTAAACACAAATCGGCCGACGTTCTGGGTTTGTATTGACATAACCTTTAAAAAGGGATAAAGGGATGGCACGTGAATGCCTCTCCTCTAACCGCCATTTGATACAATCTTGACCTATAATAGTTGTTACATGTTGTTATGTATTAAGAGTAACGGATGTAATTGGTTATCATAAACACGTGGTTGACTTATTGAACCCTTATTGGTTGACAATTTTGACAATTTGAATGCTATATACCTGGAAGATTCCAATGGCGGTCTTTGACCATTAAAAAGGTCGTTTTTTTGAATATATTGAACCTAAAACTTTTTTTTTCAATTTTCAACAATTCATTGATTCGTGAAATTGCTTTTTTTGTATCTGAAATTCTTTCGCCTTGTGCGTACACCAACAAAATTGCGTCACAATCTAAACTATCCTATTATTTATGAATGAATAGCTGTATAAACAGCTCGAAATATAAGCAAGGTCAGAATTTATTCCTTTTCTAATTGATTTGGTAACAAAAAATTTTAGGTGTCGCTGATGGAGTAGGCGGTTGGCGAGCTTATGGCATCGACCCAGGCGAATTTTCTTTTCATTTGATGAGGACTTGCGAACGGTTGGTTAAATTAGGACGATTCACACCGACGAATCCTTCCGATTTGTTGGCTAGGAGTTATTGTGAATTGCTTCATCACAAGAAAGCAATTTTAGGTAAAATTATCACCAAAAAAAAACTAAAGTAATCTCACGACCTAGATTTCCTAAGGGAAATTTTCTATTTCCGTTTCTTAAATTTATACATTTAGCAAATTCTAACAAAAAAGTTCGTTGACATTTTACGGAAAATCACATGGCCTACTTCCTTAAAAAATTCTAACCATGTCCAATTGACGTTTTTCCTCAAATAAGTTTATTCAAGTGTTGAAATAGTATTAAATAATTTTTTCTAATTTGCACTTTTTAACTTTTTCATATAAAATAATTATAAATTTAAAATCTAAGGAATTGTTAGAGCTTGGTGACATGTGAAGATGTTTCCATGGAAATGTGATTTTGAAGTTTGCGGATTTGACAATTTTTGAGGTTATCAAAAATTGTTAAACCTGACTTGACATTTCATGGCTACAAATTCTAAAAAAATTTGCATTTTCCAGGAAGTAGTACCGCTTGTGTTGTAATCCTCAATCGCGACAACAGTACCCTTTACACAGCGAATATAGGAGATAGTGGTTTTATGGTTGTCAGAAAAGGTAGAATAATACGTAAAAGTGAAGAACAACAGCATTATTTCAATACACCTTTTCAATTATCATTACCACCTCCTGGATATCAAGCGGATGTATTATCAGATCAACCCGATTCTGCTATTACTGATAATTTCCCGGTTGAAGATGGAGATGTTATTTTAGTGGCAACTGATGGAGTTTTTGATAATTTACCACAGAATTTACTAATTAATGAATTAAAAAAGGTAAGTCAGTATGAAATTTTGTTGATTACTGTTATCTAGGTCATGTGTATAAAAGTTTTAATATAATCAATTTGACATGAGAAGGTACCGGAGGGAGGTAATTAGGACGAGTTTATTTTGAAGAATGTCTCAAGTTATTCCCACGCATTTAGATCGTGAGAAGCGAAAATTATTACATTTACAAGATATAGTTTTTTCTGAGTTGAATAAATGGTGGCATTTTTATTTTTTATAGTGATGCAAAAAATAGACTGTGCTCTGGAAATGTTCTTCTATTTCAAATACCGAAAAAATAGTATTTCCTCTGTTGCTTATTTCAAGCAAAAGTATACATTATGACTCATATGGTGTCTGAACTATTCACTATAAAATATGGAAAAATAATAATTAAATCATAAAATTGACTTAAATACGTCCCCTTTGACATTACATTCAAACATTGTATGAAATTCAGTCTAACATCATTTTTTTGTATTACTCATTATCTATTTTTCTTGTTTATTCGACAAAAAAATCGAAATATTTTTAGATATTTGATGGAACCCAAACTTTGCTTTTAACGACGCATTTTCGTCTATTTATACAATAAAACAAATTTGCATTATTTTTTTTTTAGATTTAACTAAGATTATAAGTTTTTTCCATTGACCTCTTTTGCTGTTCTTTTATATAACAACTGAACTAATTAAACAAAATTTCTTTTAGTAAATAACAATACTGGAAATCGCCGTTTTGATAACCCAATTGATATTTGACAATTATATACTTTGTATAATTTGTGTGATTCATTTGTCATTATTATGACTGATGATTAAATCATCGACCAATCCTTTGCATGGATTTAGTATCATCCAAACTTGTTTACGCAAATTTTAGAAAAAAATCGTTTTTTGATAAGTCTAGATTGGATATTATTATTAGTACCAGGAGTATAAATTACAAAAATAGTTGGATCTGTTGATATCAGAATTAGCTAGTTTTAGGTTGGTTTCGTGCAGTTTCAAGAGGTCATATAAATTAGTGCATTTTTATTCTGTTGAAGTAACATATTATCCTCGCTGTAGGTTATACAGTAATTCTATAAAAATGGACTTTGACTCTATAAATAACTTAATGTAATACTTTTATGCGTTTACACAGTTACGAAGCAGAATGCATAATACAACAATTGAGAAAAGTTGTGTAATATGAATATTTATTTAATTTTTTTATTTATTTTTATAATTATCATTGATAACATTTCATCATCGATGTAATTATCACAATAATACTCACTTTTAGGTCATTATCAGTGATTATTTAAATATTATTAATTCAATTTTTTTTTAGAGTTGTAAAACTCGATATTTTTATTGACTGAATTTAAAATGAATCAGCTTTATGTTAAATTTTTTCAATTTAGAATGCGACGAGGTATTTGTATAATTTTGAGTCAGCAATTTTTTATCATTTTGGCAACAATAGAAAATGATAACAGATAAGAAAATATTTAATTTTAATTTATTCTCTTCTCAGAATTAACAGATTGTTACTAAATATACAGATTGGGCAATTGCTTATAAATATCTTAGAAAAAAATCATATATTTTTTTAAACGAACACAATGACATTTCTTCTATGGTGGTCAAATAAAACAATCAAGTAGATATTTATTCGTACATATATATCACATAATGTTATCTAATTTGGTTATGAGTTCAGTAGAAACGTTTTTTGGCTGAATAAAGTGATATATAGGTACTTATATGAATGAGCAAAAAAGTGTATAGTGATATTAGAAATAGCACTAATTGATTGAGGTTCAGAAACCAAAGAAGCAATAAACACAGCTTTCCGATCAAACAATAGCTAATTCAATTAATAGTTTTTTATTTTCGAACTTTGTGATTAAAATTAAAAAACAAAAAATGTTATTCTCGTGAGATAGTTTTTGTATTTTTAAAATGAAACTTTGGACCCTTTCTCGTTTTTATTTTCTAAGCGAGCCAACTAAAATACGCAGCGCTTAATAAACTTAAATCAAATTGATGTATCTAAATTTATTCTGGTTATAACCGGAGCCAAGCTGATGGACCAAGTTTGAATGAAAATATTTTTTTATTAAATTTTAACTTGTTTTTGGTAAACAAACCGTTTCTTCCATTTTCAGGTTCAAGGTGAACGTTGCGCTAGTCGTCTCCAAATGGTTGCCAATTCAATAGCCTGGATGGCTCGTAATTTATCATTCGATGAAACATTTATTTCACCATTTGCCGAAAGTGCTTTTGCTAACGGTATTAATACCATCGGTATGTAACATTTGTGATAAATATAAATATCGACATTTAAAAATTTCGTCATGTTTGCAGGTGGAAAACCAGATGATATCACCGTTCTATTAGCTACTGTTGCAATATGAAAATGCACTTTAAGTGAGATCGTTGAATTTTATTAATTTAGCTGTTTTTTTGAACAAAAATCAGGTCTATAAATGTGTACATAAATGCGTAAAAATGACCTATGATTGTGATCGAATCTAACGAAAAAATCGGTTCCTTTTTTCATATTTTGTTTTGTGCTTTTTAATGTAGAGGGCGTTATAAACGCCGATGGATTTTTAAGTGCTATTAAATAGTCTCTTTTTTTTTGTAAGTGATGGTTAGACCAAATTGTTTCTATATAAACCTAATATTTAGGTTTTGAAGCGCTTTTGTCCTATTTTTATCTTTATTAAGTTAAACCAGAAGTATACTCGTCATTGTTTTTAATTTTGAAACTCTGTGAATGCAAATTTTAGTTAAAATAAATAGTTGTTTAAAAGTAATTTTTATTAAACAATTGTACAAATTATGTGAAGATATTTTACACTGGCTTTTTGATAGACAATTGTACGCTAGATTAGTATCACTGATTTTCTTGGGGGTTCACTTCTTGGTTTTGATTTCCCCATTCAAAACCACCGGGACGCTCTTCAGGCGGTGGGACATAGTCGCTGTCTTCTGGCAATTCATCAAAGAGAGTTTTCCTGCAATTAATAAAATTAATAGATTCTGCTAATGATAGAATTCTACTTACAATATATTTGGTGTCTTCAATATTCTAAATCCACCTCTTTGGTTTGGAAAAACATCTTCCATAAAATAATAAATATGTCCTACAGCAATTCCCATTAAGTCTACATAAACTGCATTTCCTAAGATTAATGAAAAACCCAGAAGAACCCATGGCAAATACGGAGCTTGGAAATTAAGAAGACCGAAAAAATTCATCCGAACGTAGGGATTCCTTCTAGACCAGACATACACCAACATTATTGTAAAAGCTTGGCCCAAAAATAATAAATTAACGAAGAAAGCAAAAATCTAACCATATTAAGGAAAACAAATCTCATTCCGTGAAACGTTTAAATTTTTAATCATTCTTTACAAACGAGAGCGTTTCTTGTGATTTATTTTGAGCTCTTAAGACAATTTTCAAATGGCTTTTTATGTTTAAACCCATTGAAATATTTTATCACTTAATCACTATATCTTAATCACCTCATTTAAGGAACAAATTGACTGTTGGAGTAGCCTTGTTAAAAGCAATACTCTCCTAAAGCTGTAAATTAACATTTGGAAAGGATACAATCATACACACTCCCCCAAACAGGAACATCATTACAAAATCCGCAGTTCTATTTCTAAACGATCCTTCTTCAAGCATTCTACAATACCTATAAGTAAATATCATATTGAAAAAGAAATTAAATCCGAAAGTTCCAAAGAATAGGAATGTAGTTATTAACCGCCATATCTGTCCTTGTTTTAAAATAAGAATAGGATTGAAATAAAGCTGAAAAGGCGAGGCTAATTCCAATTGCTGAAAAAGTAACAATTAAACAGAATATAAACAAGAAACTTGAAACGTACCACTGCTAATGTTGTTATCACACATGCTGTAGTATATGCCCTCGTGACCGGGGGCATATGTATATACTCATTTCTTAAAGTCTGGTAAGCCATAATGTGTATTTTAACTCACTAACGATCACGAATTATCCATATCTAAAGTGAATTTTCACTATTTAAAAGCCACATCAGTAATATACATCATGTCAAATTGTGAATTTTTGACAAGTGACACTTCTAGGGAATTCAACTTCAATCAACTCATAAAAAAGTACATAAATTTCGGAATCACATAAACTTAAATTCTAATTATAGTTAAACAGCAAATTTACATTACAACTGACGTAAAATTACAATTGTTTATCTAAAACCTACGCAAAAACTCTCAAATCTAAATTTATGTTGGTAGCTTTGCACATGTGCGCTGTCAGATTGTTGGAATTTTGTAAATAATGAAATAATTTTCTGTAATTTGATTCAGTAACGATGGTGTTAACTAAAGAATACAGAATTTGTATGCCTATTACAGTTGAAGAGGTAATTATTTATTTATTAGTTTAAAATTCTAAAAAAAAAATTGTAGTACCGAGTGGGGCAACTGTATATGATAGCAAGACACAGCTTAGAACAGTCTGGTGATGGAGAAGGTGTTGAAGTTGTGGAAAATAAAGAATGTTTCGATTCCGAGCATGGGAAAGGGCAGTTTACCGAAAAACGAATCCATTTGTCAAGGTTGTATGTTAATTTTCAATTTGACATAATAAACCAAATTTTTAGTCGTCTTCCATACTGGATACAGGCTATAACCCCAAGGATTTTCTACGTAACTGAGAAAGCGTGGAATTATTATCCATTTACTATCACTGAATACACAGTAAGCTGTTTTTTTATGGTAATACTAGAGAAAAATACGCACTGGAATTGGACTTTTGTTTCCTATAAATGTTTTATTCTTTAATCCAACCTTAAAATAAGGCCATAATCCAGTGCATAGTTTATTCTTAGCATGATTATATCACCAAAAATCGTAACAATTTCAGTGTTCGTTTATACCACGATTCCATATAGAAATTAAAACAAAATATGAGAATAACAACGGAAGTAGTGAGAATGTGAGTTTAAAATTTTGTAATTTAATCATACTTTTAGTAGTGTTTAGGTTTGACGCCTGAGCAATTAGCTGAAAGAATCGTCGACCATATTGACATAGCGTATGATGAGTTAAGCCCTAAACATTACAAAGAAGAAGAAGATCCGCGTTTTTTCCAGTCGAAAAAAACAAATCGAGGCCCTTTAGTTGAAGGCTGGCGTGCGAATTATAGCCCGATTATGTGTTCCTATAAATTAGTAAATGCATCGTTTGAAGTATTCGGTTTTCAGACCAAAGTCGAAGATTTTATCCATTCTGTACTAAACTCGATCATTGATTATTTCATTTGATTTGACTGAATTTTGGTTTTAGTGTATTAGAGAAGTTCTACTTCTAGGCCATCGCCAAGCTTTCGCTTGGATAGACGAATGGATTGACATGAGTCTAGACGATGTGCGTCAATACGAAGCTCAAATGCAATCTAAAACTAATTCTTTATTAGCAGCGACTAAAATTCAAGAGGATATTTCTAATATTCCCGAGTCTCCAAAATCTCCAAAAAAAGGGTATTTTTCGTGGTTCTAGCACGAGGTGACAATCGAAGATTGTTGTATCTTCGTTCTGTTTTTAATATTTCATATCTAACTAGTCGGATTCTGCTTGGGTTGCACGTTTTGTATGTAAGCATTTATGGATTATGTAAATTATTACGTTGTGTTGTGGTTGTTGTATTATTCTTCATAATAAAAAAATAGTTACGAGAGTCTTTGAGACGTAGATAGCGTTTAATCGCTCGAGGCATTTTTTTTCAGTTAAGCTTAGTAAAAAAACGATTTTCTCTTGTAATTCACAAGTGGAGATGTTGCTTTAAGGCGTTTCCAGCCAGCCATTAGCGTTGTACAAGTGCTTTTATTATTCCTCTTTCTCTACAGCTTTACCAATTTTTTTTTTTAAGAGAAGATGATTTTTATGTACATTAGTGTGATGTAATTTTATGGAATAAAAAAGTGTTATTGAGTTGAAGTTTTTGTGATTTTTGAAGTGGAGAATGTTGAAAAAAGTAAAAAAAATTATTCATAAAAACTGAGTGACCCGGCGCAGCCACCATTTTTACAGTACGGAGACATTTTAATCATATTAATATTAATAGCATTTTTATTTGATTACAAAATCGTTGGAAGATTAATAAAAAATAATTTTATGGGAATATAATTTTTTCAGTTGAATTTCAATAATTTGGATTTGTAGAAAAAATGTATTGTGTGTTGCCTAACATGCAATCTTACACACGTGTTTTTAAAGTAGTCAAGGACATTATCTGAATTTCCCTAGACTGTGTCGAGAAGTGGCAGGATTAAGAGAGAGTTAATTTCATAAAAAAATTTGGATCTGCGTTTGTAATTTTCGTTTACCTAAAAATCGTTATCAAAATTTAATTGACGGTTCAACTGTAATGTGTCTCTAGAAATCAAAAAATAGAAAAATAGCACGGGAATTGAACTGGATATTCTTACAGACGAGGAAACGTTCTAGTGAAAATATGTATATTTGAGCAGACATCAAGATTCAATCCACAAACAAGTTGTTCAGACATAAATGAGCGTTTGAGGCTTAAACAAGTGTTGATAAAAACACCTATTCAAGTTCAATAAGTACCTACCAAAATTTTTCTCTTTCTGTATCGAGTTAAAAGTAGTATTGCTTGCAAGTTTTTCTTGACAAACTTTTTTGTTGTGCTCAACTGAATAACAGCGGTCAAGTTTTTTCCGGTGTGTCGAATTGAGAAACAAAATGCCTGGTATTGTATTTCGACTTTGCATTAGCTATGCTTTACCTACACTTGCGTATTGTTGATATTTTATTGGCTCATTTAATTCTTCCAATTTGTTGTTAGTTACTTAACCGAATTTTTGAAAAATGAAACAGACAAGCGGAAAAGTTTCATATAAATACACGGACGTAAAAGGATAAAAATAGGTTTGTCTGAAGTGAATCATTTCTCAGAGTGTTACTTAAATTAATGTTCTTTTAGATAAAAAGTCGTAGTGGTGCGATGAAGTATGCACCAGATTTAGTGCTATGTCATACATCCACCCACCCAAAATTATATATTTTTTTTATTTGAAATCGCTGCAACCAACAAAATTAGTAACATTTTTATTCTTTATTCACTGTTGAACACTTAATTTTCTATCATTATTTAGTAATCCTCTTCTTTCTAGCAATTACCGCTTGTAAAACCCTTATTACAAAGCGTCAATAATAATCAAACAGTAGTCTATCTGAAAACTCCATTATATTCCCTGCATTTAGTTGGTCAATTACACAAAAACCCAAATAGCACATTATCGATTCTGGCATTTCGCTTCAACAACCATTAACAGAAAATTTTTCACTTCATTGCAAACCGGAAGTGTAATCGATCATTCGTCAAATCTTCAGGTGGCTTACATTCTTTCAATTTCCGGTATACCGGAAAATCTAGAATTAATAATAAAAACCAACATCGTTTCTTTTTTTCTTTGAATCGCTCCATTTCGTTGGAAAAAATCTGTAATTACCACTCACCACTTCACCGCCGGAAAACTCCGGGACACGTGATCCGAGGTTGCCGGGCAACCCGGAATCCGAACAGACACGGTGACGGCTCTTCTGTGTTCCATAGAAGCCATTGAAAATAGATAGCCGATCGGTGGTGATTTACGAGAAAGAAGCGATCAACCGGAAAATGGAATATGTTCGGCTCCGGTAGAGAACTCATCTGGATTATTTCATGAATGAAAGAGGGATTTAGTTACATGTATCAACTACTAAAAGTAGTTTTTTTAACATTGACCTTGTTCAGCTATTTCTTAAGATTTTGAATGGACTCAACAAGTCTAAAAAAAAATGCTTTTCTTCACGGGGGTGGAGACGGTCTAAGGGTGGTTATGTCTGTGCGCGGAGTTTCAACGCCGGCTGGATTGATGCTTCAGTCTACGGCGTGGCACTGCTCCGGTCGGACTGTTACTCTCTCGACTCTTTAACAATATCAAAGGAACACTAATTCTAGCACCATGAAGACTTCTTCATTTTCCTTGAGAGTCATGAGAAGGGTAAGGTTTCCTGTTGGATGTCGCTTCTTTTTCAGAGAAAAAATTAATTGACTTTTTGATTTGAACAATTTTTTGTTTTACACATTACATCAGCTTTTGCCAATCACAAGACTGTTTATTATGCCTCAGCTTTCAATGTTTGATGTTTCCTAAAAAAATGTTGAGCGCATCCAAACAATTAATAATAATTACCAACAATTTTTGAACTATTTTTGAGAAAAACGTTCGTCATAAAAATATTGATAATGAAAGGGGCGGGGCTAGCACACTCGTTTGTAGAAAAAAAGGCGTTTTTATGAAAAATCGTTGCTATTGGTGCGTTGCGGTTTAGGGCGGGACTTGGCATGATGGCGATCTGAGGAGAGGTAAAAATATAACAATATCAAACAATAACATAAATATTTGGAAACTGAGTTTACTTCAATAGTTTTCGGAAAAAGGTTGAGTTTTGACAAAAATCATTTTCTATTGGTTACTCGTAATTATGACAGTTAAAATTTAAAAGGAAATTTTGAATTTGAAAAAACAAACAACAATTTTCAATAATAGAGCTGAAAATTGATTTCCTAAATTGATGCTTAGTAGGTGGGGTTGATTTGGTATAATGGCCCCTTGAGGGGAAGACAATAACCAAAATCTAACCAATCATTTTTGTGCGTTAATAAAGACAAACGTTTCTTCAAGTAGAAATCGTTATTGGTTTGTTGATGTTAAGACGGGAGTTAAAAACAATAAACATTTTTGTTTTTTCAAAGAATATAGAAAAATTTTGAAAATTTGTTACGCAATTAAGCTATTATTTATTTTTTTCATAAATAATGTTTAGGAAAATAGGTAATTCACTTTGTTGTTTTTTTAATGGGATTTGAATTGAAAATTTCTAAAGGAATCCAGAACGATTACTTTTCTGGAACATCCTGTTAATGTAGACATGACCGTACGTGGACTTCCCACCGGGCAGTCGTTTTATTGATATAACAAATCTTCAATTAAAAACAATTAGAATCAATACAAAATATTGAATTTTTTATTTTTAATCTTTTTTTTCTTGGATTTTTTCTCAACTTTTTTCGCTTCAATTCGTTGAAATTTTAACTATTGGACCATTTCTTCCTTTATTGGTTTATAAAGCTGTAACCTTTACGGGTCAGTCAAGGGTCAAAGCACTTTGAAAATGTCCAAACAGAATTTCTTTCAGTCGGAACTAAATATTACACAGTGTCTGAAATTAATTGTAGTGTATTAGAAAGACAGCTGTGAAAGATGTTCTGGAAGTTACAAGCAAAATGGAGTTTTATCAGGAGTTGTAAATCACTTCAGTTTGTGAAAAGCAACAATGTCGTGACAAAATTACAATATTCGGAATTTACATAAAAAGTGTGAGATTTATTACAGGAATTTTGATAGAAATAGGGGAAGGTAGAGTAAACTGTGTTTATTACTTAGAAAATAATACATTTTTGCTTTATTTTATAAAACAAAATTTTATTCTAGTCGCTTTCAACCCTTCTAGCAGTGAAAACTAATTAGAATGTAACCCACTGTGTAAGATAGTCAGAATGATAATGATAATAACCCGTAAAGTTCAGTCGTTTGCTTTAATTATTATTATAAGTAATAAGAAATTCAAATGGATGTAAATTCATCCAAAAATTGCTGTTTTTATTTTTTCACAAAAATGGAAAATTTTTAGTGGACTTTGCCCAAAGTCTATTTGCAAGTCAAAATATGACATTCCAGTTCTGGAATTAAATTAACCGCTCTTTGAGAAAACTCTGCAGTCTTTTGAGGATGGTTTACTCTAATTTCGTATACATAAACGGAACAACTTTGCGGAATTCAATTTCGTAAACAAATATTTTTTGCTTTTTTTTTATAAAAGTTCGTATGAAGTCACTCGTTTGGCTGCATGCCAATGTGGTCGATTGTGGAAAATTAACTTGGATGTTTCCTCGATGAAATATCTTTAATATTGATTGGAGAAAGAGCGATAATTCTGGAGATTCTTGGTTGTTAGAACAAGCTATTAGTTTCATTGCTTTGGCTGCTGAACAAATCGGAATTCCGAACAGAGGAAAACGGTTCACGAAAAAACTATGATTGCTCTTTGATAACTTCTATCTAGTCAAATAAAATTCCTTGAGAAAAATTTGAATACTTTTGTCATTTAAATTATACAGTGTGCTTAAATTAAAATTTGCATTTTTTTTTTTTTAATTTTCCAAGAATTTCGCATTTCAGCTAATACTCCGGAAAAAACTTTTCAGTTGATGTTTTTCCAATTCTGAAGTTTGTTATGCGCTGTTTGTGCTGCTATTAATCAAGTGTTCCATGCAACAGGTGCTCTGGAGTCGGGCAGTCTCATTGTTCCAGGTAATGTTCGTAAAGGCGCGACTTTTCAGGGGCGGCAACGCCGGTAATTGAGCTGGACGGAATCGATAAAAAGCGTCCCAATTCCGGTCGCTATAAATTTGCCGGATACGGTCCTTGGCTGCTTTCCATCTACTCTCTTTAGTTTTTATCGTACCAACTCTAAATATCTCGAGATATAGAGTGATTAATGGATAGATCGGGGTGTGTTCCCGGAAAGTAGACACGATTTATCTAAAGTTACTTTTTTCATATTAGGTTATTCTAATTTTGAAATTGACGTGGATTATGGATTTATAAAACTGTTTATTGGATTTTTATAACTTTTGATGTTTCAAAGTTTCGTTTATTAAATTTTACAGCGGTGAAGATTTGAGAAAAGGAATTATTGATTAAATGAAGAGAGGAATTTATTGTTTCTGATTTTCTAGAAAAAAATAAAATAAACATCTTGGTTTTTTTATTGTTTGTTGCATGAAGATTCTTTCAATTATTCGATATTTATTTTCCATACAATGGAAAATCGGAGAAACGTGTTTAGTTGAAATTTTGTTCAAAGAAAATTTTTATAGAATAAATTGCATTTAAGTAAATGTAACAGGGAAATCTGGTATTGGGTTTATATTGAATTTCAACATCTGTTTTCATATTTTCCATTGAACTTTTGCTATAAATTTATATAAATAATATATAGTTTTTACACTTTTGTAGAACTAATAAGTTTTTAAAGTTAATAAAAATATAAATCTATTATAATAAGTTTTATAATTTGGCAAAATAGCTGGAATTGGTACTAAAACATTAAAAAAAATACCAATATGTCAATAATGTGAGATTTGAGTAAAACTTTTGAAAATTCACAACGGGAGATAGCATTTTAAGAAAAAGTTCAGCGTCTGGTATTTTACCTTGATAATCTTTAACGTTTATCTGTTCTGAATCTAACACCACTGTCTGAAAAAGAAATAAAAGGAGGTTTCATCACTGAGTTTCAAGCTTTAAATTTTCCAAGTTCTGTCATAAAGATAATTTTCCGCTTAACGTTGATAATCGTACCATAGGACATATTTATAACTTTACCAAGAAAAATTCATTGATGGCATTAGCTTAGCGTCTGAGATTGAAGCTTTTGCATATAAAGTTTAATAATAAATCTGCAAATTTTGTACTTTTTTAACATGTGTTATGCTACTGACAAGTTTGTGTCAACAATGTGATAAATTCTTCTTTTATTATAAAAACTTATTATGTCTCACAAAGTCTATAAATAATTGAAAAAATTTTGATGGTATAATATTCATATATGGCAACATATTTTTTTCGATTCACTCTATCTGAAACTTCCAGTTACTTCAAAATTATACTCTTTTTTTAAAATTGAAAATTTTAAAGAGAGTGGAACTCCTCGCAGAAAAACACCCATAAAACTCGTTGTTTTTAGTAATTTTCCCTTATAACATTTTTGCAAAATCAATTTACTATCTCTTAGTAAGATTTGCCAAATTAGGCTGCTTCATCACTTACTGTTCTTTTGCAAAAAAAATAATTTTTTTTTCACCTTTTTACTAAAAGCAAGGGAAATTATTTTTCAAGTAAAAATCGTAAAAAAAATATTTTTTTAATGATTGGATTACACTGTGATAAAAAATAACGATCCTGACTCGTAGAAATTTTTTTTCTTAGTTTAAAAGTTACTCCTATCTTATGAACAGTATAAGATAGAGAGTTGGAACTAACGCCAGACGAATTATTCGGTAATATTACTTAGTTTTCAAACGCATCTGAGTGTAAATTTTGTCTCGGGAAGCTAGAATTGAAGTCTTCAAAACTCACTCCTATTTTGAGAACGACAGCTCCTAGAGGGTTGTAATTTTTCAAATCAATTTTAAATTTATTTATTAACATTTTTTCCCTCTTATTTTGACCAGGCTTCTGAAGGTAAAACTGAAAGAAAATTATAAAGAGGAATAAATTCTTTTTGATGGCAGACGTATTGTTTTTTACGTCAACATATTGGCTGGATAATAACTTTGTAGAAAATTGTAGAAGCTGATTCGGTCCTATGTTGTGGCCTGATAGGTCCCCGGACGTAAATCTGTGTGTTTTTTTTATATAGGGTTATATAAAAAAATTAGTGTACGCTAATCTGGTGAACACAGTTGAAGAAATGAGTAACCGGGTTCTTTACATAGAGGTTACAGATCTGCAAATAAAATAATGGTAACCATTTTTTGAGTAATTATTACGAATGTCAGCTCAGAAATCTTATAACTAACCAGCCGCAATCTGTTTACAATTAAGAACTTTTGGCGACCAATTTTTGCTTAAAAGTGAGTTTATTGATCGAATTAAACACACTGAACATAAACAGCTAAGGGATTTTGGGCTTCAATTCAATAAATTTTAACTCTGAAGTGGTTGATTTTCGGACAAGTTTCAAATAAAAAAGTTTTAGAAAATTCTGGAATCTATACTAAGGATTTATTTCATGAAATTATTTTTTTTTCTAAAAGCAGTTTTTTTATTTTAATTCAAAAATGACAAATATAGAGTTTAAGATAATTAGTGATTAGGGCCAAAACGCTACTTATTTTAAAATAGTTTTCTGGCATTTTAAAATGCAAAACCTAAGGCAGTAAATCTTATTAAAATATCTAACCTATCTTCTAAAGAATGACTAAATATTATTTCGAAATTAACTCAAAAATAACGTCAAAACTCCTATCTGTTATTCAGATTCATGTTTTTAAAAAATTATAGCACTACTGGTTTGCAGGTGAAAAAGTCTTTAATTACCTTTTTGTTTCAAAGTCTTATCTCTAATATTAATATAGATATGAATTGTATAGTGGCAAATTGTATATTTTTGCTAATAATTCAGAAATACAAAACTATAGAAACATATTGTCTTTATCAAAAAGTGCTCTTAATTATGACAAATTTCTTCTTAGAACTCACAGTTTTAGAGATGTCCTACAGGGACAACGAAAATGCACACAGAAAGTACTAACTTTCTTGACGTATTACGTCGCAAAATACTTTTTTTCATGGTTACTGCCTAGAGAAATCCGTTTCAATCTTCAGTGAAATTCTCATGACTGGAAAGATTAACACAGTTTATAAATTCTGGTATAAAAGATACGCGATTGCTGCATTATAGGGATTATAGACTTCTCACAGCGAAATTCCCTATAATTCTTGACGAGAAATCAAGCGGCGGATTAAACTACATGAGATTTCATGACGGAAACTCGTACTCTGGATTAGGACAAAAATAATTGCTGACAGGAATTTGAACTTGTACAGAGTGTCCTATCATAGCGTAATTATTTCCTAGCGTAATAACCGTTAGGAATATGAAAATTTTTTCTGAACAAAAATTGTTTGAATCTTACTTGAGGTTGTTTTCAAAATATACCACTCTATATATTTTTACATTTTTGGATTTCTTATTTAATTCAAGCATCACTTTATGTATCATATGTAACACTTTGAGTGAACCATTTTCAAGAAAGTCAAGATTTAAATAAAAAATATGGCTGTGCAAAGATCGCCATTATTCTAAATATCTCGAACACAAAAGTATTTAGCGAGGAGCGGTTTTACATCTTCATTTTAGACATAACAGTCTATCTCTTAGACCTGATCATCTTATCAAATTTGATAAACTCTCTTTTGATGGGAGCCTTAATCATGAAAAAGTTCAAACCTAAATAACTCGATTTTTTTTAATGGAAAGTGCAATATGCAGTTGAATAGAACTGAAAATTACCTTTGGATTGATGTCAGGTTGTACCCACTTACTGCCAACGGTTAAAGAAAAAATTTTTTTTGAATTTTGAAAGAAACATCATCAGGTTAGCTTTGATTGTTATTATTGATAAAAATATTAAAAGTAAAAAATAATTAGTAAATATGATAATTTTTTTTTGAACATTTGAACAAAATTTCCTTCTGACATTAAGAATTTATGCGAAATTTTTCTCAAATGAAAAACTTTCATGAGCAATTTTTGTAAGAAGAACAATATCAAAATCAGCTATCTATTCACCATTTTTTGAATAAAAGCTGAAATGGATTTGCGATAATAGAAGAAAATACTGTTTTGAGGTAGATCCAGTTTGAAAAACAAAAATCTTGACGTTTAAATATCAGCAAAACATTCAATATCCCAAAATTTTTGCATAACATTATCATTCACACTGTGCAATCATAGCGGAAGTCAATGGTTAGAAGTTAATTCAATGAGATGGAAAAACTCGAATCTCTTGGTTTCTACATTATTACATTTCTCCATAGTTTTAATTTGTCTGGATGTTATGAAAAATAGAATTTAAGCTTCAATTATACTCTTCTTTTGGTGCAATCTTGACAAATAACAATAGTCAGTGGTCATGTGATGATGTAGTTCTTTACAAATTCCAAAAAACTTTTTTCCCCAAAAACTGTTTTCTGTAAGTGGGTACAACTTTACATCAATCGAAACAAAATTTTAAGTACTATGAGATGGTACCACAAAAAATATAGTGTTTCGTTTAAGTAAGAAGTTCTTCATGTGACACTCATAAAAAGAGAGTTTTGATGCTTAAATTAAACAAGAAATTCAAAAATCTAAAAATATATAGTGTGTTGCATTTAAAATAACGACGTTAGTGTCAATTTCCGGTATAACCAAAACTGCGCTGTTTTTATAAATATTTTTAAAACATTCTCAAGAAAGATTCATACAACTTTTGTTCAAAACAAATTTTCATTTTCCCAACGGTTGTTACGCTATGGAAGAGTTACGCTGTGGTAGGACACCGCGATTCTGTTCTACTGTGTATTTGTCACAAAAATGTTCATTAATGATTGATATGATAATGAATAGATGATGAAGTTGTTGTTGTTAGTAAAAAAGTAGAAATTATGTTAAGGCAAGCGTTTAGTTATATACTATATGTGTCATATAGAGAACATGCCGCTGATTTAGTCAAAGTTTTGAACGAACGGAAGCAAATATTTTCATGAAATAAAAAATACTCGAAAGTAGATACTTTTCTTCAGGGTGTGAGGCTGTTTTGAACTTGGATGTAAATTCTGCGTTGCTGATATATATGATCGAAACTTACAAAAACGATCAGTAAATAATTATAGCAGTTTTGATCATTTTCCAATCTAAGTTTAAGAAAAACGGAGACTTAATCAAGCCAATGTTTTATATACATTATTGTCATATTAAAGACAAGCGTCTAAGCTATTTTTTGTTGGATTATATATAATAGTTTTGTTGATGTACATAAATAAAACTTACGTAAAAAAATTTTTTCAGCACTCAATTACACTCAATTTTCTTGAGATCTACTCATTGATTCCTAACCAAAAATAGCTTAGACCTTAGGCCTTGATATAGCAATTATGTATACAAAACATTGGCTTGATTGAATCATTCGTTTTTCTTAAACTTAGATTGGAAAATGAGTAGAATTGTTCTAATAATTTTTAGTCGTTTTCATTCGTTTTTATCACCAAAGCCAAATTCATATTTGAGTTCAAAATACCCTCACACCCTTAAAAAAAGTATCTACTTTCAAGTATTTTTTATTTTATAAAAATATTTGCTTCCGTTTGTTCAAATCTTTGATTAAATCGTTGGCATGTAGAGAATATGACATATATTTTTCTGGTTTTTGAGTAATGTATCTGTTTCTTTGTTTTTTTTTATGACTATGTGTTGTTCTGCAAATACTTACCATTATTTAGCATTTCATTTTCTTACTTTTATAGTCTTTTGTTTCTGTTTGGAATTAGTATCTGACACATGTTTAAATATAAAATTTATTAGAGTTTTCTTGAATCATCCGGATATTTCTGCAATGAGTTATAAACTAATCTGAATTTATTTCCCTTTTTTTGGCTTAGAAAGGTCTCTCTATATCTTCTTTACAGATATATCTTCTTTATATCTTCTTTACAGAACTTACCAGTTATATTTCAAGATCTTGGGTATATTTATATTCTGTGTATCTATTTTTGTGAAGAGCTTATTTGATGTGTTATATTTTTGTCTCCCTGCTATTCGTCAAAAAAAGAAAATACATTTTTATGAAAAATGCTGCTCATCTGCGAAATAATTGTATCACTGCATTGACAAAATAGAATCGGTGACAATAACAACAAAAGCATATTTCTTTTATAAATAGAAATATCTACCTATTTACTGCAAATTCCTGAAAATTGATAAAACACAAAAATGTACAATATGTTTATCTTCTTCTCAATTTTTTGTATCTTTGGACGCAGTGCAGATTTGTTCCATCACCCCCTCAAGAGCCATTTCACTGAACCCAAGCTCCTCTTCTTTGTAAACTATCCTTCCACATCCTATAACTTTGCAGAGTCGTCATAAAAATAGCAAACTTATCAAAGCGTATATAATCAAATTTTGGCATGCCTCATTTTGGTCGTCAGCCAAACCGTCTTTTCAGTATTCCTCACACATATATACCGAGTGTTTTTAAAATAACCTTTCATCATCATCAAAATAATAATTTTAGGGATAGCTTTAAGCGATCCCACAACCGGAATTACATCATAATTCATCACCAGAGTTCCTGGAAATGCGACCTTACTTTCTATTGTTTTCCTCGTGTAAATTATTCCGGACGTAACGGAAGTGTGCGAGAGGTTGAAATACTAAAGCGGAAAAAGATCGACATTGTCAAGTTATTTATTATTTTCCTCGAGAAAAAGCTACATTTGTATTTGTTAGTTTAATTAAAAGTACCAGCCTTGACATAAATTAAGCTTTAAAGCTCTCTCGATAGACTTACGTGACGAGCTTTTTAAAATTCGACACTAAAATTGGAAGAAGTTAATTATCGAGAGAGGAACTTTCAGGTTTTATTAATATTTTATAGTGCATTTTCCTAATTGGAAACGTTGGAAATTTTGTGAAGGCAGCTTTCGATTTCATGGAAATAATTCGCAACTTTATCAATTATTAGGTTAGAGGATAGATGGAGTGACCTTTAAATTGATGAAAGTTTTCCAGATTGTAAATATTGACCAATATTGTATTGTTTCGCTGAAGAAACTTATAAAATCCAGGATGTTTATTTATTATTATTTGAATTGAATGTTCTATTTTCTTAATTAAAACAGCTTTCCGCCCAAAATTGTCCTATTACACAGAGGATTATTCTATCTAAAACGCCAGCGCATCCAATTACTATACATTTTCATTAAAAACAAACTCTTGTTTACAATCAAACAATACTAAATGTGTCTTATACGCATTTATCTGAAATAAGCTTTCGTATTATCTATTCAGTACTTTTTTTCAAAAAGATGACAATTGAGGTATTGTCGTAAAATGTTCATTGCTTGCTTTCTTCTGGAAGTAACTTTTGGGTGGAGCTTTTAAGAGAGTTTTTTGTTGGAGTGAAAATAGTAATGGTGGGCAATTTAAAAAAAGTGCTTGATTACGATCGCTTGACTGCTGCCTCAGTAAAGACGATTTATAAAAATATACAGGATGTTGCATTATTTTCTGTTTACAATTGTATCAAATATGAAATGCTTTTTGTTGTTTTTTTCTTATTATTTTTACATTACGAAGTCTGGATGGATGGATAAAATATAAATTAAAAAACCTCTTTTAATGTTGATACATTTTTGTTTGCGATCGAATCATTTGTTGTAATATTTTTTATACTCAGACCGCAGAAATATGCATTTTGAAAGCTTTGACAGCTACTTCAGGCGTTAAATTTACTGCCCGCAATTTTTTTGTTTTATTTGAGAAGAGAAAATAGAAGGAACTCATTTAGTGTTTTACGAGAACATATGAATGGATGTTCTGTACCTACAAATAGTCTAAACCCTGAAGAACTTTTTTTTGGTTACGGGGTACCCAAAGCAAAAGAAAAATATTTTCAGAGCTAAGTGCTTATGTGAAATCTTGGATATTCCTTTCATGTTAAAGCCTTAGTTGTTGGAAGTATCTTAGTTTTATGGTAAGTCTTATGGCAGTCGGTCTCAATCATTTTACGTACACTATTAATGTTTACTCTTTTTGGTCGTTTTCACTAATTTTCTGTTACTGAGGCTAATTTCTCATGTTTGAATTTGATAAACCAGCCAAAAAGTATAGTTTTGGATGCTTTTTTGTAGCCAAATGCAGAATGAATTGTTAAGTTAACCTACATTTCAAATCTAAAAATGTTTACGAGTAATTCCCATTTGAATCAAAATAAATTTTTTCAATATTTTATAAAAATGAAACTACTAAGCAGAATTCTGATTATTTAAAGGGACTAATATAATAAATATCAAACTTTTAAAAATTATAGTTACAACATTCTATGCCATCAAGTAATACTTTATTCTAAAAATTTTAGCAGCAACTTTCGTAGTAGTGCTTTATAAAGTTTTACAAAAAAAACATTTTTAGCCAAAGTATTCTGCCGCACTTACATTTTAATTTTAATTTTGTTACAAATTGTTTAAATCTGATTTGTTTTGCATAAAAAATTATTTTTCAATGTAATCACAGAATTTTGTAGCCCGGCGCATCCACCATTTATGACCGATTGAAAGTAGAGTTCCTATAATAAAGAACGTCAAACCGAGCCGATTTTGTAATATGTGCAAAAGGTATATACGTTCTCTCTTTTTTTTATTAAATTTTTCCGTGGCAACTAATGTCAAGTTTTTTTCAAAAATTATTTTAAGGTTAGAAATCTAAAAAATTGACATATCATTACGTCAAATTAGAGTCAAAATGAATTTTCGTCAAATCAAAAAAGTTGCACAATTTTTGTATTGCTATTTAAAATTGGCAGATTTAGATTGAAGGTATTCAAAAGCTTTTTGTAAAACTCCTGGAATTTTTCGAATATGATCAAATTTTCTCTTCGAGGTTTTTGAATATGACAATGGAAAATTTCAATATTTTATAAAATTTTATTCTGATGATTTGTAAACAAATTAAATTTTGATTTCTCTCTTTATCGTTTCCACACTATATTTTCTTTTCTAAATTTTTAGTTTAGTTTTTTACCAAAAAAATGTTTAATTTTTGGCCTCAAAATTGTATAAAGACCTCTGTACCTCTCAAATTTATCTTTTAATTTTTAAAGTTTTGGATCTAATAAGAATTTTTCGATAAGATGCTGTCTTTGAAGGTAGAGGATGGCCAAAATTCTAATTGCTGAAATATTTCATCATCACGCAGACTTAATTTTGAAACTGTCGATTCTCCGTAAAGTGTAACTTGGAGAAAAGACTTTAGAACTAAAAGACCACTACGTTAGTAATCCGACAGAAGTCTCAACTTTTAATTATTTACCAACTAAACAAATTCTATTTTTGGGACTCACTCTCCAATTAATATTTTATCGTTCATACTGACACAAAACAAAGTTCAAATTATTTGACAACTCCGTTTGACTTTATATCAAATTGAAACGAAACGCCACTGATTTTCATCCAGTTTTATTTCTATACCACGTCGACCGACGTATATAAAAAAAATATTAGAAAATTGACATTCAGTGTCCCAACTCTCCAGTATAGTAACTCTGTATGCGAGAAACAAGAGTAAAAATGAATGTTTTCATAATTTATGGTTTAAAAACTCTACAATACAATAAAAAAATGAATAAAACTATTTCAAAATCACTAGGAATACTTAAAATTTTACGTCATCGACTGCAACTTGCTCGTTAAATTCTGTCGTTTTGTATTAAGTTTCAATGAACTAAATGACCAAATTATGCCCTTCTGAACTTAGAAAACTTAGCATTTACTAAGTTTAGCTTGACCTCACGATGTACAACATCAGCTAAGTTCAGTTTCCAAAATCCGATTTCTGATAGCAAAACTTTATTGAAAATTCGATTCAAAAAATGGTTTTAATTTCTATGTAACAGAACTACTTCAAATTTTATAAACATTCGTGTGATAAGTGCATGAAGAATATTTTCTTCAGATAGAATGATACAGAAATTCACATTCAGGAAAAAGTTGGATGTGTCTATAAGATAAGGTGTAATAATTCGCCGCCATTTTGTTTTTATTTTTTGGTTGGGAAATTCTTTCAAAAAAGCCTAAAAGACGCTAAGATAGGGACTGTCCAGACTGACGTTATTTCTTGACAGGTTCCAAAATTCAAATTTTTAATTATTTTAAATTTATTTTTCAGTGTAATTTAAGAAAACTGAAATCTATGGTTATTTGCGGATACATTAAACCTACTATTCCATTTTTAAAGTTTCTTCAGTAAACATATTTGTCTTTTCTGAATGAAATATATAGGTTCCCATTATTTTTTAACAAATTACATCACAGAACGAAAACAGACTTTAGAAATAGAGTTATATCATAAGAATTTCTTTAGAAAAAAAAAGAATGTACGCGAATTTCATTTTGGTAAGGAATTTATCAATGAGGAGTTCCTGCTGTAAAGCCAACCTTGGAACTAAATGCAGTTTCCAAAGCTTGGCTGTTTTACAAAATATTCCTTAACCTGAAGAAATCATCAGCTACACAAAAAAAAAGTTCAAAGTACAGCCGTTTGTGTTAAATTATTGTAAATTATTTTTACATTAACTCAACAGCAATACACTTTTTTCATAAGTTTTTAATTTTGTTAATTTTGCTTCAAAACAACTGTACATTCAATTACATTTTGACTGCATCGAAGATATATTGTATTCAAAAAAAATCCAAAAAGTGAATTTGATAAACGTTGAATTAGGTTGAACAATCTGAATTAAATAGCTCAGGCATAGAACAGATTTAATTCAGACTACTGTATATTACACAACAAATTATTTCACGATATCTTGGCATTTCCAAGAGGATTCGGGAGTATTTGGACCTGAGGACATACGCGAGCGGTAGACAGACTTGGAGGTATTAAGTTTTCTTTAGAGGCACTAAAAGAATCAGTGAATTGATATTTTTATGTTTATTTTTTTTACTTTGCTTGTCAATTCTGTCAGAACTTGCTTTATAAGTGACCTGTACAGCGTTTTTCCTTAATCGAATTATTTTAAATGAATTTACATTAAAAATAAAAAGACTTATATTTTTTATTTTTATCTAAATCATTCTCCAAATATGCAAAAAAAATATTAAAAGAGGCTGAACAATAGATTTTCGCGCCAACGGTGACGTAGATAAACTCCACCAATTAGCACAGAATACGTATCTTTGGTTGCAATCTGATTGGCTTGGGTGTACCACATTAGAACCGCTCGTTTGAATTTGTTTTGGCAAAATGACAGGTTTTAATAACGTTCATAGTGAAATATTGGACATTTTTAACAAACTCTGCACATACAGGCTGTCCCAGGGGCGTGTGCGAGATCCATACCTTTTTTTCTATGCGTGCTATCGTCTTCATATTTTTTTCAAACTATAGGTCCAATAATAGAGCACATTATAAAAATACTTCTATCTGCATACAGAAAGTCAGAAAATAAAAAAAAATTTGGTGTTGTGTATTCTGATTATAATTTTAGTTTACTCAAAATTACTTTTTTAATATAAAATTGTTAAATTTGTATCATTCTATCTGAAGAAAATATTCTTCATGCACTTATCACACGAATGTTTATAAAATTTGAAGTAGTTCTGTTACATAGAAATTAAAACCATTTTTTGAATCGGATTTTCAATAAAGTTTTGCTACCAGAAATCGGATTTTGGAAACTGAACTTAGCTGATGTTGTAAATCGTGAGGTCAAGCTAAACTTAGTAAATGCTAAGTTTTCTAAGTTCAGAAGGGCATAATTTGATCATTTAGTTCATTTAAACTTAATACAAAACGACAGAGTTTAACGAGCAAGTTTTCATAGCGATTTTGAAATAGTTTTATTCATTTTCTTTATTGTATTGTGGAGTTTTTGAACCATAAGTTATGAAAACATTCACTTTTACTCTTGTTTCTCGCATACAGAGTTACTATATTGGAGAGTTGGGACACTGAATGTCAATTTTCTAATATTTTTTTTATATACGTCGGTCGACGTGGTATAGAAATAAAACTGGATAGAAATCAGTGGCGTTTCGTTTAAATTTGATATAAAGTCAAACAGAGTTGTCAAATAGTTTGAACTTTGTTTTGTGTCAATATGAATGATAAAACATTAAATTGGAGAGTGAGTCCCAAAAATAGAATTTGTTTAGTTGGTAAATAATTAAAAGTTGAGACTTCTGTCAGATTACTAACGTAGTGGTCTTTTGGTTCTGAAGTCTTTTCTCCAAGTTACACTTTACGGAGAATCGACAGTTTCAAAATTAAGTCTGCGTGATGATGAAATATTTCAGCAATTAGAATTTTGGCCATCCTCTACCTTCAAAGACAGCATCTTATCGAAAAATTCTTATTAGATCCAAAACTTTAAAAATTAACAGATAAATTTGAGAGGTACAGAGGTCTTTATACAATTTTGAGGCCAAAAATTAAACATTTTTTTGGTAAAAAACTAAACTAAAAATTTAGAAAAGAAAATATAGTGTGGAAACGATAGAGAGAGAAATCAAAATTTAGTTTGTTTACAAATCATCAGAATACAATTTTATAAAATATTGAAATTTTCCATTGTCATATTCAAAAACTTCGAAGAGAAAATTTGATCATATTCGAAAAATTCCAGGAGTTTTACACAAAGCTTTTGAATACCTTAAATCTAAATCTGCCAATTTTAAATAGCAATACGAAAATTGTGCAACTTTTTTGATTTGACGAAAATTCATTTTGACTCTAATTTGACGTAATGATATGTCAATTTTTTAGATTTCTAACCTTAAAATAATTTTTGAAAAAAACTTGACATTAGTTGCCACGGAAAAATTTAATAAAAAAAAGAGAGAACGTATATACCTTTTGCACATATTACAAAATCCACAAACTCTATATCAACAAGAAGCTCTTGAAAAATGCTATGCGATCATACAATAAAATATAGAGTGTTACAAAATTCGAGTTATTTGTCATTTTGAAAAAATCAAAGTAAGCATTAGAATATTGACTCTGAGTTTGCTTTTGTATCAAAAGATGTGCTAAAACTTAAGGAATCGAATGGAAAAAAGTTAGCTAAATTATCTTGAATCGAAATAAAAATGAAATAAATTTTTCTGTATGTCTATGTATTTTGAAATATAAATTGACATAACTCAATAACTATGACTGATAAGTCTAAGGAACCTGGGTGTGTTAATTTGATAATTTATTGAAAAATCTAACAAAATCTAGGTTTCAATGTAAAAAAATTGAATTTAGTTGTGTATTTTACTCTGGGACACTTGTATAGAAATATAAATATTTTTAGAACGTGTTCTGTTATCAGACCTGTCGTTAAAAAAAAAACAAGACGATAGCATGCATTGAAATAAAGCTGAGCAGCTCACGCGCACTCCTGAGTCATCCTGTATAATAATTTTGAAATTATTTTTTTTGACTGTACATTCATTGAATTCGTTAAATTATTAATAGGCGTATGAAATAAATATATTATGTAGATCGGACACAGTAATAGCTCTTATCGTTAGTTTTTTTTTATAAGGAAAGAAACCTTCAGTAAATTATTCTCTTGGCGAGTATTAACTTCAAAATTCATAAAAATTTTAAAACGATATTTTACAACTATGATAACTAATGGCACTAATTTAAATTTAAAATAGCAAAAGAAAGGTTTGAGAAATAAAACTAACATTAAATCATTCAAAATTACCATAAAAATATCATCTGACTATTCATAAATTACCAAGCTGTTTTGTTTAACTCATTTTTCTTTCTACAATTAAGAAATTAAAAATAACTGATGCATTATTATACAGTTTTAGCGCATACTTTTTAATTTAGTAATTAAAGGAAAATATGTATTCTCTTTTGTTAAAATTTTCATTATATAAATGTTTGCAAAATCCAATTCATAACAAAGCTTAGCTCTTTATATAATAAATGTTTACCTTTCCGTATTTGACATTTGGAAAATACTCCAATTTCACACGTGACCTTTTTCTCTCTATCTAACAAAGAATAAACTTATTATTTGTTGGTAATAAATCACACGTTTGTCGATTTTCTCTTTGCGTGTGGATTCTTAATTAGAAAAAAGACGCTATTAAAGTAGATTAAAGTCACTTTAGTGTACCAAACTAGAAGTATATGACTTTCTTATACCTGGTTGGATTTCTAGTCTTATCATATAAAATTCTAAATGATGTTTTTTGAGTGTGTTCTTGTTCCTTTGTTTTTAAAAAATGAGCTTTTATTCTCATCAACCATTACTTCTCATTGCATTAATTGACAGATTTTCATTTTTCCTCATAAATTTTAATCTTCATAGAGAGGAAAATTAGGTCATGTTTAGGAACTTGGCAAGTTTTGTTGTTCTTTTTTTTTGCGGGAAACCAACCACATAAATTTATTATAGTTGCAGTAACTTTTTTATATCTTTGTAGTTGTTTCTGTCTTTCACAAAAACACACTTGTATTGATTTATTAGAGTGGAAGAAAATTTCCAAAAAATTTACCGAGTAATTGAGCTAGGTTCAAGTGAGTTTTTTAATGCCGATAATTCCAAACTTTTGAGACTTGAAAAAGAGATTCAAAATATAATATAGTGTATTGCTGTTTATATTGATTTTTCTTGAAACTAATTTATCAGAAATTTTGTTAGAAAGTTTGAAGAAACTGTCGTATCTAAGTTCATTTTTCCTGCTTTAACAAATGGTCTGAAGAGTAGATGTCACTTCATATTTTCTCAACAAATAACTATAGGTCTACTTTGTACAGAGGAGCTTGAAAAAAAACTGTTTTGTAATTTTCCAAACTATAAACGAAGGTAGGAAAAATCACGCAAAAATTTTATAATTATTTTCAATTAGATAGATTTGCTCATTTTATTATTCATAAAAGTGCTTTCATGTATTCATTATTAATTTTTCTTCATGAAAATTGCGTTTTTCACAGCAAAAGTGATTTTCTTTTTGAGTGTCATCCTTTTAAAATTCTGTCCTTTGACATAACAATAAGCTGCAAACATCCGGAGGACATCTTTCATTTTTCGTTTTAAAGAATCAAACTGATCGGAGGATTGATTCAGGAATGGCATAGCAAAGAGCGTTGCCTTGGTGACGACTAGGCTGTCGTCTCCATCAAATCGACACCTGCACCTCAGGGTCCATCATCATCCACATTTTATTGCAATTGACAGAAAGTGGAAAGCTTACATTATTATATTTCCCAGCTTTTCTGGAAAGATATTTCTTATGATTGAAAGTTTCCTGGAATTTCTAATCCTCTTTCAAATCAAGTTTCAGTTTCAGCTTAAACAAGAGTTTGCAAGTTTCATCATACCGTAACTAATTTGAGTTAAATTAGAATTTATGTTTTTTGTTTAGTTTAGTGTTTCTGCTGCCATCTATCCACTTTAATCTATTCCTGCTAGAGCTTTCCTGCAATCTCTACTCTTTGATTTTTGATAGTTAAAAAGAAGTGCCGCTAGATGTCCTGCTAGACACACTTGTAACTTTTTTATTCCGAATTATTAAAAGTTTTCGTACATTTTGTTAGTCGATGTTATTGAAGCAGGAAATCTTAAAGTCTGCAGGATTTCTATCCTAGCAAACTTAATAACCGAGATTTGGAGAGATCTCTTGGAAACATGATTGACATTTTTGAATATCAATAAGAGGTGTAGACATTTCCATATTTCATTCAAACCTCCTTCTGAATCAATAATGCCCTACTTTCCTGCAAACAAATTGCCAAAAAGTAGAAAACTATCTTATAATTTGGAAATAGTTCAAGCATGACATTGCTTTTTTGATTATTCTTTTGTTTATCTTTCCGCTTGAAAGCTTGTTTAGAGATTTCTGAATCAGCTTTTTTCCGAAATAATTAAAATCAAATGCAATGCTTGTATTTTTTTTATTGATTTATTTTTATCAGTTTCAAGGTTGTACACGGGAAGAGGAAAAGAGCCATCAAGCTCAAGAGATAAGCTCAGCTGGAGCTTTTTGATCGTCATTTTTTTCATTATAAATTATCCGTGCTTCCCGGAATGAGCGATTTCATTAAACCTTGCTTCAAATTAGAGAGTTAATTGGAAAGAGTGTTTTTGGATACTTAGACGAATTAAAAAAAAAAAAATACAAACCGAATGTTTTATATTTTTCTCAATAAGTGAATCTTTCAGCATCGATCCGAACTTTTTCATACTGTTAAGGTTTTACTTAAATGCCAAAGAAATTGAACCACAAATCTTAGAGACTTTCTTGGGTATTCAAATTGATTCTTCGCTCGTAAAATCTAGATTTGCGATCGTAAACAGGAGAAAATTTATCTAATTTGTGAAAAATGTTTGTTTGGAAACAGTGAAAGGAAGTTCTTGAATACAAATTATTATTCAAAGAGTAGAAGTTCATTCAAAAAAACGTTGAATAACATATTTTTAAGTATCGTGTCTTTGATGAAACAAAGTACTCGGAATAATATTTCCAATTTGGTGTGTTTTTATTAAGAAGAAGTTGAAGAGACAAGATGTTGAAGTGTCGTATCGCATATGGATTTAATCCTATGTCCGTCTCTTCACTAATTACTGTGGACTTTTGTTGGTTGTATGGCTTGGAGTCAAGACTAATTATAATTAATCTCGATCCTCGATCTTTTTTGATTTCTTCAATCATCTCCTGTAAGTCATAAATTTGTAATAAAAAAATCTACAAGTGTAATTCTCATAATTGCGGCTTTGAAAAATGCTTTTTCAACCATGCATTACTGCGTTCCATTCCATTCTAATTAAAACCGAAAAACTGCGTAAATATCATTTAATTTTCAAAATTAATTAAATCTTTTCTTTCGTGAGCAGCACTGTTATTAAAATTTACTTTGCGTTGAAAAAAATAAACACAAACATCACATGTTTATAATTCTTGAAATTATATTAAATTTTTTTGCTGTAATAAAAAGCATCTACCGAATTCATTTGTTCGAACAACCAAGCACTTCTTTGAAGGTTTTTTAAATTACAATTTCAACGAAATAAGCTCAAGAGATAAGATCCATTCCGCTATAACTCTTTTGATCCTGACGCATTCACCACAATTTCAGCTATATTTAAAAAATTCTTTCTTTTGAAAAAACTCAGTTTTTGGAAATAGGAGTAATGTGTTTTTAATTATTTTTTTATGTAAGGATATTATCTGCTATTAGTACAATTTGAAGGTGAGTTTTTAGTGCGCGAGAGTTCCATTATCCTGAGTTTAGAGTCAGTCTTTTGGTGACTGGCGCAAAGGAAAGTTTCTAACGGTAGTCCTAACCACGTGTTCGCGTAGTGTCCTACGAAGGATAACAGGTTTGTTGGAGTGATTTTTATTGAATGTAAACATAACAAAAATTTAGAAAATTTAACTAATGTAAGGAATTTTATCGCCTTTTGGTTAAAGCTTTTGTGGCAGGTATTTGAAAATAAAATAAAAAATGATAATAAATAAATAAACTTTTACATAATAATAAATTTTTTTGTTTTGTTTATAAAATAATTTTAGAGTTGAATGCACTAAAAATCGATTTTTTCATCAAAACAACTACTTACACACCTCTTTTAGGCTAGACACGCGATGAGTCTTAAATGAAATTTATGTGGTTTCGTAGGTCATGATAATACGAAGTAATAGTACATAATTTTCGTATAATTCAAGTGGACTTATGATTCATAAAAGTAAAAGAGTTTTATTGATCCAAGTCTTTAAATGCTTTTATTATTTTGTGTTGAGTCTGTCTCGAATTTACTAAATTGATAAATCAAAAAAAAAAAAATTGAATTAGTTCTGTCGAATTTGTTTTCAAAATGTTGGAGCATTAACAATTAGTATTTAACAAAAATTCGAAAAACTGGGAGGTGACATATGTAAATCTGAAACAATTTTTGTTACATATACATTTGTAGATGATTTTTATTACTAAATATATTTTTTTCAATAATTTATCTGAGTTACATATTTTATTGTTTTTATTTTTATATTTATTCACTTCAATGAGAATAATTGTGTATGACTCCGGAATGCAATTCAAACAACAATGCAACGATAGTTTTGTAGATTTTTACCAAAAAATTATTTTAATTCATTTTCCTAATTCCGTCATGAAATTTCAGACTTTACGCCAACTTTTGGCGTTATGTACTGTCAGTTTTTACGTAATTGTCACTCTGTAGTTGTGACAAGTTTCGTTACATAACTAGTTACGTAAAGTAGATATTACATAACTCGCGATAATTATTCAATCATCAGAAGAATTTTTTACATTTTTTTAATACGATAACATGTCCAATAAATTATTATTGTTTAGAAAGATTAAAAACCACATTACTAAAAGAGCAATTGCTAAATTGAACAGAAGGCCAAGACTTTCAGCATTTTCTTGGACTATATTCCAAGATTCTCCCAAAATTCTGCTAGCTATCTTCTTTTTGTTTACGAGCGAAATTTCGATATAACCCTCCGCAACAGTTTTGGACTTCCAGCCCCTAAGCTGCTTTATTTTCAATATATCGGCTCCAGAATCTGCAAGTAAAGATGCTGACGATCTGCGGAAGCAGTAACCAGTATGAAGAAGGATTTTGTAAATTTAGATAGTTAGCTATTTGTTTTGGTAAATTTCTAAATGTATTAATTCCCATTGGCTGCACTCCACACTTTTCTTTTGCAAATTTAATAAAAAAAACGATTATGTTTTATAATTTGGGGTCGTAAAAAATAGAAATGTTTCCTGGCATTACCACAGACTGTCTAACTGCATGTATTTTAGTTTCAGGGATAGTGATTTTATAGAATTCTTGTTCTTTTATTACATCCACTGTTCTTAAATTCAATAATTCAGATTTTCTACAAGCACCCGAAATTCCGATTATCATCGCTACATCGCAACATGTTATTCACGTGAAAACAATCATACCTTTGCAAATAAAAATTGTGCATCATCAGCTTCCTTTAGAAAGGTTTCAAAATTTTCTTTAGTTAAAACTGCAGATTTTTTTGCATGATAACCAACAATAACACTAGTAAAGTTGAGTATTTTTCGATAATGATATTTTTTTAAAGCTCAATTTGGCTCTCAACATCGAATAAATAGACCAGACTGTAGATGCTTTCATCAATAAAACTTTCTCATTGATATATTTAATATTTTTTTGCTTACACCAACTATCGAATTTCTGATACACTACTTCATATCTCTGCCTTGACTTTTCCGGTATTAATGCACCTATTGCTAGATTTGCACTTTCTTCTATTTCTGAAGGAATGGCATCGGAATCAGAATTCATTTTTACTTTTTTTTCTGACTGTGAGAAATTTTCGAAAATTGAATATTTTTGTTTATAACAACAATAGCAACGGTCGTGGCAAACTGTTCTAGTGATATCTATGTTCAGAAGTGAGAACGTAAGAATTTTGCAACGCTGTGAAATGTCAAAATCAATGTCAGTTAAGATTTAATACCAGAACAAAAAAATTTGTAGGTAATACGTTACGAAATCGCCTAGTATTTTATAACTCACACAATTTGCAAACTCGCACCCTTCGTTCGCTCATTTTGGCAAACTTTGTGTTCGTTATACAAAATCGGCCTTTTCGTAACTAATTACGTAAATATCTATTTCATTGATCATAGACTCTTTTAATGTCAATCGAACAAAATAAAAAAAATCACATTTTGCCTAAAATTCTTGTTCAAACTTTTGATGCATTTGGTAAGAACGATCTTCGATATTTATTACAAGATGAAAATGAATCGGTAATAATTATTCCTCTCAATCTGATTCAGTTTTTAATAAAAATTATTTTTGCTAGTTTCATTTCTATCAAAACTTGAGATATCAAAAATAGATTTTTCGATAGCCTGAAAATCAGCAAATTCTAAACTTTAATTAATTCTATGTTAATTGTAAAAAAAATTAAATATAAGCATAAATTGTCAAAACTCAACAGAGATTTTCTCTTGAAATTTACATAGACAATTTTTGATATTCTTATTTGCAGCTCCGTTATTTATTATATACAAGTGTCCCACCGCAGCGTAATTCTTTCATAGCACATTAACCGTTGGGACTATGAAAATTTGTTCTAAACAAAAGATGTTTGAATCTTTCCTGGGTTTGTTTTAAAAATATTTTTAAAGATGGCCTACTTCCGGTTATACCGGAAATAGACACTAACTTTGTTATTTTTAAGTGTAAAAATACACATTATGTATTTTTACATTTTTTGATTCCTTGTTCAATTTAAGCATTACTTTATGCACCATATATGGCACTTTAAGTGAACCATTTCCAAGAAAATCAAAATTTAAAGAAAAAATTTATCTATGCAAAAATCGCCATTACCTATTCTAAATATTTCGAAAACATAAGCACTTACAGAGAAACGGTTTCACAATTTTATTTCAGACATAACAGTCTAAAAAGAGGTTTAGACTTCAAGTAAAAAATAATTAGTAAATATGATAAATGTTTTTCGAAATTTGAACAAAATTTTCTTCTGATATTGTGAATTTATGTGAAAATTTTCTTAAATGAAAAACTTTCGTGAGAGATTTCTGTTAGTAGAACAATATCAAAATCTACTCATCAAAATATAAAGTGCTCCATTTAAATTTTTATTACTTTTTATTCAACTTTTAACAAACGTTTTTATTTAGTGAACTTTCCTTCACCAATGCGTTCAAAAAATCTCATAGTTATAAAATTTAAACTTTTTACTCTCAGTTAGGACAAATTCTTATTTATTTTTGTGAGAATTTAAAAAAAAAATGTGTGTTTGCCGAAAAAATTTGATTATTTCAAAAACTACAAAGAACTGTCTAATAAAAGTTGTGTTCAAAATTCTAAAAATGACAAGCAACGTTTAAAAACGCAAAAAAATTTTGGTTTTTCTATAAAAAAAAATTAAGTTTGTGTCAGAACTTGTTTTTGAGACACTCTGTATTTGAAAATAATTTTAGTTGATGCTGACAAATGTTGTTAATAAAATGTTTCAATATTTCTAAATTTAGAGGCCAATAATGGACTTTGCTTACTCGTTGGGACATTTTGTATTTTGCTCAATTTCTCCAACTTCTTCAATCATATTGAGTTGAATTAAATTATTAAGGGATTGTTAGCGTAAAGTCTTTCTTTTAAAGGGTGGCACGACTCATTCGATCAGTTTTCGACAACTTCTCAAGAAGATACTTAATCAAAAACCTCTTTTTTCAAAAATGCTTTAATTCATTTCCTGTCAAAATCACATGTTTTTGACGTTCATCTCACAAACAATCTACCACAACTTACAACAATTTTTAACACTACTAAAGCAACTCGACAAAAGAAATTTTTTTGAAAAGGATTGATTTAGCGGATAATTTTTGATCAAAATGAATGTTAGTTTTTCTATTTTTAGATGAAACAAAACAATTATAACATTTGAAATGTTTAAGATGTTCTATCAATAAATTAAATCAAAATGTCAAATTTGAACACATCATATTACTATTCCAACTTCAAAAATATGAATTCCTCTAACTAAAAACTACTCTTTCATTCGATTAAAAGTCCATGTAAATTATTTTGCATTATCACACAACCCACAACAATGTTTCGACACGCGATAAAATTTATATTACTAAACCAAAAAAGTCACAAATTTGCATAATTTATACAAAACACTAAAATGTATTATATATCGTGTCAGATTATTTTTGATATGAATGATAAATGTCGAATAAAATTCAATGAAACTATATTCAAACAACTATCATTGATTAAATCTATACATTTGTTTACGAACGGTAACAAACACATTCGCACTTTAATCCGACTGTTCAATAAAATATGTAATTTTTTTTGTTTCAATTTACAAGGGAATTCTAATGTCGTGCTAACTTTAATAAAAGTTTACGTTATATGCACGCCTACTTGATGAATTAGTTGATTACGGGTTATTTATCACGTCCATTACGAAACGAACTAACCCTTCACTAAATTTTCTTCAAACGTCCAAATTATTAAACGTGGGTAAGAATTCTCCCGTCTTCTACGTCAGTAATAAATAAACCTTAAACTGTGAAATAGTCAGAGAATATTACTTAATTAAAAAATGTATTACTATAATTCCAACGACTTCCTGAAACCTGAAAACTATTTGCTCTAAAGCTTTTATGATAGAAGCGGTAGAAATTCTCAACAAAGCTTTCCATTATAGCGGTTATTATTTCTAGACAAACTATTCCATTCAGTTGGCACATCTGTCACCTTCTTGACATCTCATCAGTTAATTACTCCATGATCTATAAGCTTTGTAAAGCTCTAAAGAAAATTACAACAAAAGCTTTCTCTTTTACTTTTATTCTTCATCGTCATTTATATCATCTAAATCCACTTTAATAGGATTAGTATTGAATTATTTAGTTAGGAGTGGAAAAGGTCCAATAAATGATAATGAAGCATTGCAAAAGCACTTATCTTAACCGCAAATACTGTGAGATTGTTTTGCAACAACAACAGGAAGAGACGTTGCAACTTAATCGATATTCACGCTTTTCGAAATAGAGAAATACGAGATAGAGGAGAACTAGAATCAACTTGAAAACGGCTTCATTTTGTTTTAGGAGTATTTGGAAGGTTATATAAATGGAGTTTGAGACTAGATCAGCCTCGATAGGGGAATAAGGGATTTGTGAAACAAAAACATCAACTTTAGGAGACTAGTATGAAAAAAAAAAAGTTTATTTATGGAGGTTTTATTGGCTTGTTTTGATCAATATTAAAAGCAGCATTTAGGCAAAGAAATGTATCTGATTAACGTCCACTCATCTAAGTTTTGTAGTGAAGCTTATTACTTAATTTTTCAAATTTCTAGAGGTTTTATTTGTTAACAAAAAATTATATTTATAATAAATTGTAAATTTTCCCTATTTTGAATTAATCAAGAAAGTGCATGCTTTAAGTTTCCACTATTTATTGTATAACTTTTACCGCAACCTTATCGCATTTTGTGCTATAAATCAAAGAAATTAAATATTGAGCTTTAGTATAAAACAGCAAATATGAATTACATTTTCTTAAACTTTAAAAAGTAGAAAAATTCTATCCTCAAAAGGCGATGAAATTCACACTGAAGGTTTCTAATTTTATATTTCTTACTAAACGAACTCGTTTCCGATTCAGCCAAAATGTCAAGAAATCAATCTAAAACTCAACTCCTTCACCAATAAAAAGCAATGTAATTATCCAAATAGCAAATCTAGCACAGAAGTAATAAGAAATAAGTTGAAAATGGCATTTGCGGCCGCTCGAATGATTCTCAAAGACAAAAGAAGAAAAACATCAAAGGAAGATTTCGCTCCTAGGAATAAGAGTAAGGTATGATAATTTTTTTTTATTAGATTTTTTTGTGAAAACGGAACTTGAAGAAATGTTCGTTAATCGTGCCTTATCACGTGTTGGTTATTTACTCAGGATTAATAGTGTTTTAATGAGACATTTTCTCGGATGAGACGTGAGCGGCGGTACTGGAGGCGGAGAAGTCATTATTTAAACTGACACTTGTATGGAACAAGAAATTCTCTTCATTTTACTGCGAGAATAAAATTAATTTCAGTTTGACAACAATTTTCAAATTGCTCTTCTAATTGGTATCGGAAAGAATAGTGTTTTCTCATTGTAATTCTTTGATAAATGTTCTTTCTTAATTTCTGACAAATTTTTTTAATGCTGCTTTTTATACTATCGATTTCAGTTTGTTTTATTGTCATTTTTAGCTTTTATGCAATAAGCTAATAACTTTTTTCAAACTAAAATTAATAAAATCAGTCAGTTTTTGACGCTTCTCCGGCTTTCTTTTAATGGTAAAACTTTTTAACTGAATTATCCAAATAGGACAAGAATCATAAATCTGTGTATTTTTAAATCCATATTCTAATTACATTAGCTTTAGAAATCTTACAACGCTTTTCCATTTGAATTTTTTGGTCGATAACTTTTCTTTTACATGCTTGAAGTAGTACATTTACCTACTTTCCTGCCAACATTCCGATTTCTGATCGAATACTTCATTATGGCAATTTTTATGAAACATGTTCACAAAATATGTCGAATTTGTTGATGCAGCACAATCTTTTACATGATCTAGCGAAAATCGATTATTAATTTCCGTTTTATGTTTGAGCATATCAAAAAGTAGCATAGGTGCATACTTTCAAAAGCACTTTAAAGTAATGAAAATATTTTTAGTTTAATTCTGTAAATAATTGCTAAAATAGGATTTAATAAAAAAAGAATCTGTTTTTTCTTATTTATTTAATGTGGCACACGTGAACATTGTGTTACAGTTGATTTTTTTAATTTTGGAAGCCTTTCGTTTATTCATATTAATTATTTCAATTTTTTTCTATTCGCAGTATATTTCTGTTTCTAAACTGTTCAAAGCCTCATCAAAAATTCTGACAACAAACTCATTATCTCTCAATCCAATCCTCTTAATTTCTTTCAAAGTTTCATTTTTCAGTTCTTCCAATTTTTTCCTTGTATACTCAAAGCTTCCAAACTCTTCTAACAATTGCACAAAATATAGTTTCGTGTTATAATCACTTGCTCGTTGTTTCATAATTTCTAAAAATTTTAACAAATTTGAATTATTTTTTATTAAAATTTTTACTAAATACCAAGAACGCGTTTATCATTACACCGACTCTGAATAGCATGAATTATTGGAAAACTAAACCGTCCTTCGGTTATATCCTCACAATAAACTTTGAATTCAGAATACTGCAAATGTTAAAATTAGTTTCAATGAATAAAAAAACGAAATTACTTTTGATGAACGTAAACTTATATAATCGTTGTAAACTTGGAAGAAAAGACCGATTTTTTGAGGGATAGAAGGATTCAACTTTGGAGTGTTTTCAGTCGAGAAAAGTTCTAAAAGTTGAAGAGCAAATATAAAAGGACTTCCTACTTCTAAAATAGTCATTAAAATTTGAATTAATTAGAACAATTTAATTGAATACTTCCTGATGTAATTTCTTCAAATTGATCTTCACTAGGACAATTTTTGTTATTAATTAAGGATAACTCGATTCCTTGACATAAAAATAAGTGTAGTCCGGTTCTGATAAAATTATCAGTAATTCTGTCTATTTTATCAAATTCTAAAAATTTTGTAAAAGTTAGAGTTGTGGCATAAATTATCGAAATAATAGTTCGAGGAAATCCATAGATTAAATGAGCTGTTGGTATTCCTCTTCGTCTTTGAGAATTATCAATAGTATCGTCCATTCTAAAAAAATTTAATCATTTTCAATCAACGGAATTTCAAACTCACATTAAACAAATACTGTACAAAGTATCTAAAATCTTTCCAATTTTCCTTTGCTTATCTTTGGCACACTTAAACCAATAGTTAAAAGCTTGCCACATAATTACAGCAGCGTTCCGCTTTTCTGGACCCATTTGTGTTATATGATGATATGGTTGTAATAGGATCTGAAAACTTGTAATCAGATTGGGACACACATATGCTGGTAGTTACTTTGTTTTCAAAATCACAATCCGACATTTTTCAGATTCGAATTACAAAGCGATAAGTTATACTGTTGGTAGATAAAAGCCGATTTTCTGGTTGGCTTTAGATTTAATTGCATGAATTATTTATGAAGCAATTTTTATGGTAATTATCGGGATAATAGGCATTGAACAACTGCTTTTTCTCAAATTAATATTCATCAAAAAATTGTTCCATTAGTAATTTTTTTAATAAATGAAAATACAGTTGAATGCAGATTTGGTGATTTTTAAGACATTGCAGTGTATAAGTGCTTCGTATGCAGAATCTTGTGATGTTGTACATTACCAACCGGAAATTAAAGATCGATTTTCGGTGAAGAATCGTGCTTCATCCTCAAACTCGACACCTCACTAACCTACTTCAACTTCAACTCCTAACTTTCAACTTGAGAAATGCAATAAGCTTTCAATTCATCAAAAATTTTACTTTTAAAAGTTGCCTGATGCTGTTTGTGTCTTCATTTCATCATAAGCAAATGGATAATTATAAGTTCGAAAAAGCGGAATTGCACACAAAAGAAAAGTTTTCAATGGAAAAAAATTAGAACTAATTTGAAAGGAAATAAGAATTTTAAGTTTATTTGATGGAGAATGGAAAAGTTACGATTTTACGATATTATTTATTTTGTTTTGTACTTCAAGACGCTGTTTTGGGTCACACGTGACTTAAATATGAAATTTAGATAAAAGATATAGATTTGTTGTGCTTTTGCTTCATTCAGATTCTCGATTTTTCAATAATGTTCCGTGCCAACGTGTAATAAGCAGAAAGAAAATCATAAAAAGATTCATATTAGAACAAGAAATCCAGCGAAATTGAGACTTTTGTGTTGGTTTTCATTTGTAACTAAATAATAAATCTGTCTCACTCTAGTCCATGAAATATAAACAAATCATCAACATACTGTCTTTTTCTATATCCAGAGATTGACACTGAAAGCTGACATGTATAATCCAACCGAAAAAACGTAATAATTATTTACAGTGTTATATACTTCTAATCATAGACAGTTTGATAATTCACTGTATTTCAGGTGTCTTAATTTTTTTGACAATGCGCCTTGGCACGTGCCAATCGCTTTATTTTCGTTCAATTCTCCAATGTTTTTCTTAAAATCCAATGCCAACTTATCCTCGTGCAAAATTTACAAAATCCATCACATATTTATATCAATTTTTCTCTCAACGACTCCATCTCCACGCCCAGTTGGCTTTCATCATACTGAATCTATTTTTCGTTGCGATGCAAATCCGCCATTAAATCATTAAAATGTCGCCTATAATAACAACGGTCTGACAGCAATTCGTGAATTTAAAAAAAAAATAGTTTTTTATATTTATTCCGTATATTTCTTACAAGAACAAATAATCAATAATTTAAATCTCTTCGAGATAAACATCTCCAAGGTTTCTAGTACCAAACATACATATCACACACCTTTTGTTTCTTTTCTTATTCTATATCTTTAATTCTATATTCTATTTTCTCTTTTCATTTCTTCTATTTTACGTTTAAACTTGTCTGTTCACAGGCGCGCAGCGGAAGCGCAAGTAGCTATAGAAGTCTAAGTCAGGTAATCTAAATCTATGCGATGCTATTCTATTTCAATCTAGATTTAGATGAATGCTCTAGTTTAGAATCTAGAGACCAGCTTTTGCATCTTGCTTTGTTTTTCTCTACAGTGCAACTAGTAAGAAGTGACATATCTTACGCCTACTAAGATTATTATTCAAACTACTCAAATGACAGAAACAATTATATGCGAAGCTGTATGAATGCTTACATAGTTATAATAATGACGTAGATTTCGCCTCGGCATTGTTTGCATGTATTTAGGGTAGTTTTGTAGAGCACTTTATTGTCTGATTAAAGTACATAGCTTACTTTGTACTTAATTCAAATACTGAAGCGGACTAAACTTTCGCCAAGTTGGCGGTGGTGTTAATGTTCATAGCGCGGATTATGATAACAATAGGCGATCTTGTTAACGAGGAAATGGGGACAAGGAAGTTTAACAAATTTCGAATTACCACCATAATTTGTTTTAGCAAAAAACAGCTGAATCTATACCATAGTCTAGCTGAGAGACTAGTTGTTCTGTTTCAATCTTCTGTCAAGAGAAATACACATAAGTGGTTCAATTTCTCTTTCCATTAATATTGTTAAAAGAAGATAGAGTCGATGCATGTAGTTTTTTCGAAGTTCAAAAGTGATCAAATAATGTGTTGAAAAGAGATAGAAATTCTCCATTTATTCAGAGTGTACTTTAATAAATTAATAATCCTTTCATCTCTCTCTATTCACAGTAAGTTAAAAAAAAAAACAAAAACTGTTGTTACAAAAAAATCATGCGGCTTCGATTATTTCATCAAAAACCTGTTTTCTATCTTTGTTCTAAAAGCGTGTTGGAAAAAGATAAACAATCCAAACACTTCTCTAAAATTCAAACAAACACATTTTAACTAATGTTAGAAAACTTCTTTTTTTCTTTTAACAGCCACCTATGTAACTCACTGGACAACAACAATGAAGTGTAAGTTCAGAGCGCCATCATTTATCCTATCCCAACTGAAACTTCTTTAAAAGCTTGTAAAGTAAACACACTAGATAAATAAAACCCAGCACACTGCAATCTCGAAACCTAATTAGAAAAAAAGTTAAATTTACTGAAAAAAGCGACTTTTTTGAAATTGTGTAAATTAGAACGAAAAGCTTTTCATCATTCTCTTTTTTTTTAAACGAATTTTACATTCGTTCATAAATTTTTACCGCTTCAGTTATGATCAGATTAATTAAAAAGTCATTTCTCGTGTGGCGTAAAATTGCTATTAAGCTTGTTTTAAGCTAACATCATCCCAGTAATTGAACCTGTTGCTTTTTGTTATAAATCTGACAGTGATATGATGTGTTGTTGAAAAATATATGGCGAAATACAATATGTACAGTTTATTAGGAACCATTGTTATTATAACAAATTATATATAACTTTAATTATAAAAATAAAATTTGGGTTTTGGCCTAATCTCCAGTCATCATTTCTATGAATTCTACAAAAAAAACAAAAATTGAGATTTATTCATAAAAAACTTAAATTTATAATTACCATCAAAGTCGACTGTGCCTGATGAGTCAGTGTCAATTTCAGCAATCATTTCGTTTAATTGATCATTTGTGAGTTGATCGTCAAGGGCTGCTAGGATTTCTCGTAAACTAGAAGTTGGGATGTACCCGTTTCCTGCAAAAATAAAAGTAAATTATAAAGCCATTTTGCATAGTACATAAAAATGTCAATTTGACATAATAACTACCATTTAGTGAAAATTTGCGTCGTTGACTAATAACCATTTCAGTTTTGACATAAGAACTGTTACTTGTCATTTACGTCAAATGTCATCAAAACAATAGTGACTAGACCTGACTTAATTCTTGTTATTAATTGAAGGAAAACTCTTACCTTGTTTGTCGTACAGTCTAAACGCTTCTTTCAGTTCCTTCTGTAAGACTTCATCGTCTTCATTTTCCAAAAAATTGACAGCTACTTTACAAAACGATTCAAAATTTAAATATCCAGTTCCTACACAAAACAGAAATTATATTAATTTTGTGCTGATAAATTTTTCTATATTTTTTGATTCTTTTTGATTTAAAAGACAGATCGTAGGCGTGTGAAATATTAATATTTTCGGCTGGCGCCACAAATATTTATACATATTACAAATTTACAAAAAAATATTGAAACTGTTCGAAGAGTTGAAAGAATATTTTTGTCATTTGAGTAATAAACAAACCCTTATAAAACTGTCAGATTGCTGTTTCTTTATTAATAATATTTTTTTATGGTTTTTATTTTATGGTTTTACTGTCATGGAATAGCACCGTTTATAACTTCTTCTGGTCGAGAAATAGCTCAAAGCAAACATAGGAAAAATTTTTTGGCTTTGTTTTGTTTAAAAATGTCTTGATAAAATTAAAATCAAAATTTTGATTATAAATCTGGCAATTTGTCAAATTTATTCAATTGGATGATAGGAAATTATAAATGATATTCAAGGATAATTTTCTTAGTTATTTTTTTATTAAAAGTGTTGTATTTTCTTCTGTTTTGAATTGTTGGCAAATATTTAGTCGTTTGATCTTTGAATTCAATGTCATTTTCAATTATGACATTTTATTTCTTTCAAAATCAAAATATTACGATAGATGCTGAGGTATTAAACTGTCATAACAAACAATATACCTGACATCAGATAACTAGATGTGAAAAAAATGATATAATTTTTTTATGTATTTGATAAATGTGTTCTGCCACAAACAAACGCTTTGAAAATTTTATTCAATTGGACCATCACCAAGAAAGAATGATTAAATCATTTGAATTCTTATATTTGGGTCAAATCGATCATTCTTTCAATGTTTGTAAACATCCATCATCAAATGTTTAATTCACAATTGAAAATGTATTCTTTTCTGTGAAGTGTCAAAAGAATGAAAATTGATATTTTTTAAATTTGAATATTTTTAGTTTTGTAAATTTATATTGCAATTAATTCTGGCTGAGTGGCCAAATTCCACCGGAAATTTATTAACTGAGAAAATATGTGTGTGCGGCATACGAAGTGATTTCTAAATGTAGACGATGTGATATTTTGTTTTTAATGATTTGTAGCATTTACTAAGCAGGTGTTGTATTAATAGATTATGAAATTATCGAATTTTGGCGGTGTGAAAAGCGATTCAAGAAAAGTTGGAAGGAAATCAGAAATTCAATCGGAAAATTATTCTGGAAATGCACACCTACACTCACAAAGAAAGCAAGAAAAAAAAAAGAACATATTTGATATATAATTTTAATCTTATATCTTAAATTATAATTATTGCTTTATACTCTGAGTGAAATAAAGTCATATTAGTTAACTTGAGTTTAAAATTGTTTTACTTACTTGTTCTATAAATAACTATTATGCGGAATAATTGGAGTTTTTAATAGACTCATTTCCATTATTGAATTTTATTTAGATTTTAGAGTGTTAAAAAATTCAATAATCATTTATTATTGAAAAAAATGAAGAACTGTTCATAAATCTTGGATAAAATTTTGATAAGAAATTTGAATCTCTAACAATATATAGGTGTCCCATAAATAATTTTAGAAGATTTTGATCTTAAAAGCTTTTTCAAATTTATGCATCTAATGCCATAAAATGGACTTTGTTACATTGTTACACCCTGTATAATTTCTGTTGACTGATTATTGTCGTCATATTTAGACGTGTGGAAAAACAATTAATTGTGAATTGATCGAGTTTTCACGCTAAGAAATTTAAAAACAAAAACATCTGAATAATTTACAGACTTTTTGTTTCTTACCATTTGGCCCAAACTTTAAGTTAAACAAAAAGCTTTCTCGGATTTTATAATAGACGAAGGTTTTGTTAAAAAAACGGAAGAAAAGTTTTACATTGTTAGTTTTCTTGTTAAACTTTTACCACCTCATATGTCTTTGTCGTGTTCTCTTTAAATAAACTGTCTTTTGTCCAATCAATTTTATGGATTTACGTCAAAAAAATCATCGAAAGAATGACGAATTACAATAAAAAAACATGAAATAAAATAACAGAAACATAAAAATCCTGGTTTGAAAGAAGCAAGTCTTCACATAAATTTTGTTGTGTTTAAAATTCCGTTTCAGTTTCATCATCGGAAAAGTCTTACTTTACATTGCATCATTCTCATCACGTACTTTAAGCGTCTAATTTTAGGGAATAACCCTCAGAAAAACGCAACCAATATAAAGTTAGCTGAGGTCAGGCGATATACACCCAATCAAAATCCATTAAAAAATTCTTTAATTAATTGAAAAAAGTCATTAATGTCATGTTTACATTAGAATCTAAATTATCGGTTTATTATCATTCTAATAATGTATTTTATCGAAACAAATTATCAAGAAACACGCAACTTGTTAATAGGAAAACAGTAAAAACATTCAATTACTTAAGAAAGTGTTTTAATTATTTTTAAAATAGGTCAAAGTCGGTATAAAACTGTCCAAAAATACAAAATTGCACAATAATGTCGCCGACGAAATATTAAATTTTGAGGAACAGATGGGAGAAAAATAAAGTGGAAAGATATTATTCTGATATTTGTTCTCACCTTCTGGATCTTCTCCATCTAATAGTGTATCTAATTGTTTCTCGTCGTACGTTTGTCCTAATGTTGTTAAAATTGTCCGCACTTTCTCTTTTTCAATGCTGCCTTTCTTGCTTGAGTCGAACATGGAAAACGCCCGCTTCAACACTAAAAAAATATATATAATCATGTTAAAAATGAATTACTGCGTAATTTATTTCTTGCACGAGTACACATGTATTTTATACATTTTTTGTCCTCAAAATTTTCATTAATTTTTTTGAATAAATTACGTTTCAAATTGATATTTTTGCCACCTTGATCGAAATATTTATTCACACGCTCCAAATTCTATTAATAATCTCGATTTTTCATAACATTACTGAAAACTATTATTATCCCAATCATTCCTTATAGAATTCTTTCCAACCTCATTCATTTCTCGTAAGCTTTCTATGATTGGTTGTTGATAAAAACGTGACCTACTTTGATGTGGAGTATATGCGGTAGCAGCAAAAATAAGTATTAGATGATTAAAAAAAACAACCAACAAAACAGGGAACAAGAGAACGTCGTTAAAATGATACAGTGAGAGATTAAAATGGGGCGCTTTTTGAGGGTATTTATTAGGTGGTGGATGTTGAACAAAAATGAAAATTTTTAATGGAAATGTTTGATTTTTTTTAATTGGAAAGTATCCAAAGTTTTGTCAAATTTAAAGATTTATTAATAATTTCGGATAATTCCAGATAAACCAATTTTCAGATTTACATTAATTAAACGCTTTGTTTAATTTGGTTTTAAGCGATCAATAAATAAAAGCGTCGAATCAGTGGAATGTTTGATGAGGAATGTAATGAGCTTTTATGGTTTTTAGTCGTAATTATTTATCAGTCAGTAATGATGGATTTTGAGAACTCTAAAAAATGTATCAAACCAACAAAGAGAATTTTATTTATTATTTTATTTCAAGAAGAAAAACTTACTTTTGACTTGTTCGTTGTCTAAGCCGTCAGCCTGAAACAGATCCATTTAGAATTATTATCCTGATCACTTTGAAAAAAATTAAAAAAATCACAAATTCACTTTTCGGATTATTCCGGTTGTGTGGAGAAACTAACCATTTTGTTTGATAGAATAAAATTGCATATAGATTTGATTGTCATAAACACACAAAGACTGATTATCTCTCGCTGATTTCACTCTTTATAATGAGTCAGGGTGGTCTTGGACTCAGTTGCACACCCGCACAAGAAACTTGAATAAGATAGAGACGCGATTTTATATTTAGAGCTTTGCTTCGCAATCGACTATACTTTAAATTATAGGTGTTGTGTCGTCGGAGAATTTGGCGATTCTTTTGGACTTTCCTCTCATCATCAATGTTGGCAACATTGCGCTCAAGTAGAGCGTGATGCACTAACAAGCGTGAGGAAAATTGAAAAAAGACTTTTAGCAATAACTTTTTTTAATTTTTCTAACAGTTTTAAATTTTTTTTTCACGTTAGTACACAAAAAAGTTTCACGATTAGATTATAACAACACTCAATTTTTCCAGTTTCTAGTCTCGTTTTTACCTATTTAAATGTTTCCTTTCCAGACGGCTAATTTCCAGATATTTGATAGGAAAATTGGCATTCATTAACGTTGTAAGGTCGCTGGCCTATGAAACAACGAAAACAACTTTGATTTACTTTTCAGCATAAATGATAAAGAAAATTGGTGGAAAAAGAGAAAGCAGGAATTTAATTTTAGAAGGCAAAGTTTCCAACATGGAAATGGGATATTGAATAAATGTTCACAAAAAATTGCAAAAATTTTTAGACTGAACTATTAATAAAATAAACAATTTTAGTTAAAAAAAAAACCTACAGGATGATTCATTAATCGGAATGTAAAATGTAAATAATAATTGTCAATTTGTTTTTTAATTTTCATATTTTAAATATATATTCACATTATTTACACCTCCGGTTTGACCGGAAGTCTAAGCAACTTTGATTTTTTAACGAAACATTTTATTTATTTTTACATATCTGAAATATGCTTAAAATTAGTTATTCAATCGTATTTGTTTTGTTTAAATTGGTCATTAGTTGTTTGAGTTATTGACTTTTACTCCAAAAAAAAATTTATATTCAGAAAAAAGCGTACATCTGGCCAATGTGTTATAATAATGAAATGAAATTTAAACTTAGCTGAAACAATTTTCAGAATTTAGAAACGTCCGAAAAAATTTTTTTTTTATTTTTTTAAATTGGTTTTACTGAAATCATTGTTGAGTTTTATATATTATTTTCAGATTGATTTTATTAAAATTATTTTCAGATTCTTGCCTTTTTTCAGGTTTTAAATTTAATTAATGAAAAAAACCGATAAGCATAATCTTTTTTTAAAGTTGTCGATATTTACTAACATCTCCTTCCTTATTAATATCACCAACATTTTTTCCTTTTCTGGCAAGATAAGCTTCAGACCTCCTCGATGGTGTTTGCTGGGCAGTTTAGTCAGTGACTAAATTGGCGAACATGAAGCATGTGATTATTCCCAGTTATAGATATTATCATTAAACTGTAGCAAAATCTGAACTTAAACTAACTGAAAATTTTTTTCTTATTCTGCTTTCAACAAATTTCAAACACTTGAAACTTGTTTTTTTTTTTTTTTCAAATGGAACGTCCCATATTTTAATTCGCATCTGTTTCCGCTATTTATATTGCTTTCTTTTAATGCAGCATAAGAGCTACCTGATTTTTTCAGTTTTCAAAATAAATACATTCTTTTGAAAAAGTAATTAGTTTCAACTACTTCCCTCATGACAGACAGATTGATAATAAAGTTAACCACAAAAATTTTATTCTAGACGGAAATATAAAAGATATCAGTTTTTTCCTGAAGAGTTGCAAATCAAACTTTTTTTAAAAATCAATAACTCAAACAAATCAAGATCAATCTGAAAAAATTGATATAACTTTAATAAGCAATTTAGAGTAGAATTAAAATATCCAGAGATAAATTCAGTGTTAGTTCAAGGAAACAAAATTGAATAGACTAGAGAAGATTAAAGTCGAAAATATTTAAAAAAAATAGAGTCTATGACATAGATTAACGTTTACTAGTTAAATGCGCTCAAAATTTAATTGTAACGCCATAATCTTCCGTCCCGATACTGACGAAACACCCTGTAGCAGCAAATTCGAATAAAGTTGGAAGTGCAAACTTCAGGCAGATTAATGCTTGTTCACTTTAAATTTTGTGGTTAGGAATATAAAGCGTCGTTTACACCTAGTTTTAGTGACAAAATCAAAGCCGCATTTACACTTTTTCAGCTTTCTTGATGCACTTTAATAACGAATGAAGTGTAGAAATGGCGGAAAATTCTTTGCTTTCAATGCATTTGCTTCGGAATCCATTTCAGTCTTTCTAGAACTAAGAAAAAAATGGAAATTCTATTAAAAAATCATCAGAATCGGTCAATAAATACAAAAGTTATCACGAAAAAAAAGAGTGAAAACTCAAATTTTATTGATTAAAAAAAAGTTCCATGCTCATTTTTGCTGGTTATAACTTTTTATCCAAAAGTTATCACTTATATTTTCGAAAATTGTTTAAAAAGAATTGTTGAGAAAAATAAGGAATCTGATAAACAAAATCATCAAAATGATGACGTCATAAATTTACGTCCTGTCTGTAAAAGCGAATATTTGAGGTGTTGTCACAATCACAAGAAATTCTAATTGAAACGACAGTCATCAAAATGCCAATTGTCAATTTTCCAGAACATTGTAGCCTTAACAGTTTCTTTTATTATCCACTGATAGACTAATAACGGGAAGTTTACTCCTTTTTATTTTTATATCTCCATCAAATTATTTATTTAGATCAATGTAAATTCCTCCAACTTAATATTTCCGTCGTTGAACTCTGTCTATTAAAAAGTCATAAAAAAAACTAGGCTATGTAAATCACAATCTTTAAAATATTCTTTTGAGACTTTATGATCAAAGCTAACCACAGTTCGATTAAATACATACGTACATACATTCCTCCTAAAAAAATTTCATACATTTTTAGTATTTCAGTCATTTGTAATTCCATGAAAAAACACAAGATTTGTATGTAAGTTATTAAAATTAAGATTAATGGATGCTAAATTGTATCTGGCTGAGAGTCAAAATATTCGAAAGATGTGTAATACGAAATTAAAAAAAAAAGATTCTATAAAAAATGAACGATTAATAATAAATGACTCTGTTTTTGGACATAAGACGTTGTGTTTTATTGACGCAATATAATAATGGTGTAAAGGTGCCTCCAGAGACGGACTAGCTCGTAACTCTTTGCGTGGTTTATTCAGAGAGTTTTGGAAGTAGGAAGCATGAAGTGAAATCACTTGAAATTTATTATTACTATCTTAGAAAATAAAAAATAGAAGTGGAATTACATTGAAAAAATTGATTCAACTTAAAGAAGATGCTAGGAAATGAATGTTATTTCTGCTGCCAAAAAAAACTAAAAATTAAGTATGAAACGGTTTAAAAGTTTTTAAGATTTTTTATTTACATATATTGAATAATAATGATAAAGCGAACAACCAGAAATTTTATTGGATTCCTCTCTCCAGGAACTTCCAGCATCCTATAAACAAAATCCGTTTATTTATTTTCCTGATTTCTCCATTCTGTTATGACTCTAAGCAAGAATATCTTTAACATAAATAAATGGTAAATAATCAATGACAGTTTTCACATCATCATATCTACAAGCATATGAATATCCTTTGGTAATATTATGTTTTTCCCACGTCAACCACGTGATTTCATCTGAAATGTCATCACAAATAACATTCTTGGAAATTTCATCAATGCTTTGGTAAGGATTATTAACAGTTAAGAAAACAGTCGCTCTGTACCTTAAACTATCGTAAATAATTTTCCAGAAGAGTAAAGGAACAGAAATGGTTCCGTTGTTCAGAAATAATGGTATTTCTTCACCAGTTACAGCGTGCGGTAAAGAGACAATTCCATAAGTACCTGAGTATATTTCTAAATCTAAATAGTTGGCTTTTATATAATCAATAATGTTGCGTTCGAGTTTGTTCAAATTATAATCAAGAAAATACCATTGAGGGACTATGTTAATGTATCTATAAGCAGCGTATTGTTGAGTGATATAAACAAAATCCTGCCGATTTACTAAAGGTCGCTTTGAAAAACAAAAGCCAGGAGTTGAAGCACCTCCTGGTGGCTTACAACTGTCAGGATTTAAATATTCAGTAGAATTCAAATCCAAACCCAACAATTTGTTGATTGTTTGTTGTTGAAATGTTAAATTTCCATACAAATTATCAAAATCCACGTTTGTATTATCAAAAACACTATCAACTATATAGTCAGTTACTAAATAACTCTTAGCAAATCCAATCGATCTAGTTATATTGAAATTTACATACAATGTGATCAATTTTTCTGTATCAAAACAAATCCCTGTTATTGGTTGAAATGTGATGTTAACACCGATTTGAAATCCAAGTTGGATGAAAACAGCATTTGGAGCGCATTGATATGGTGTAAATTTAATAGTGATTGGTTTGAAATTGACGCAATTTAACGAATCAAAGTCGAAGATTGTGTCTTGAGCTTCAAATTGTAACTTTTGATTGCAAGTTGCTTGAATTGTTTTTGTTTGAGAGAAAAGCGAAGAGAAATGGCCGCCATTACAAGAGATTAGAATTGTGGTGCCGATGGGAAGAGTGATGGTGCGATTGTCGGGGAGATTTTCAAAAGGAGGGTAGAGGAAGTTGAAGTCGGTGGAGAGGAGGACTGAATCCAACGAGTAGAAGTCGGCGATGACACATCCTGAAAAATTAAATATTTTTATTATCATTTAGAAAAAAAAATCTTTTCACGATAAATAATTAGATCAATCCTCCACAATTGATATTTATAAAATTTTATTTTTGTTTTATCCTTGTTTATTTCCGTCCCAATTTTCCAGAATCATCAATTATATCTATTAATTAGCTGCAGAACAAACATTTCAAAATTATTACAAATTTTCTGGAAATTTGTTATCTGTATTTCGAGGATTCGAAGAATGGATTGAGTAACAAAAAATCGTACGATACATTTATAAGATCTATTTAAATTTTTATCATTTGGTAACATTTATTTTTAAATCTTAATATCCACCTACAAGATCGAAGTTTTTCAGGTTTTTTTTTTTATTCATAATCTAAGTACAAAACAATTTGAAATATTTTGTTAAAAATAAACTGTTAACTTCAAGTGCTTTGAATTTTATAAATAAAAGTTTTTGACTTCCTATATCAAAGACATCAAAAGCAATTATTCTCATTACAATTATTACTAAAAGGTTTTCTAAAAGTGATAAATAGAAAAGCATCATCAAATCAGAGAAAACCTTGAGGAAATCTGGTGCACAAAATTTGGAGTGAGGTTTACCTCCCGATTTCTCAAAAGCAAAATTTATATAGTGAATGAATGATCTCTAGAGAGCATAAAAACTACACAAATGTTTCAGAGCAGTAAAGTGACAGTTTGCGCACTGAAATCAACTCTATGATAAAGCAATAATTGATTGGCAGGTCGTAAGATAAGTCAAAATAAAATTGGGGATTTGTTTTCAAAGTTTGGAAAAATTTTGTTTTATTTTATTTTAATAAAGATAATTGAGCATTTTCCAGATAATAGTCGTATAAATGCTTGTTTATTAGCTATCTTATCTAAGTAGATCGTTTCCTGTAAATGAGTGTTTTCACTATGGTATTTAATAATTTGTCTTATTCCAATTTCCACATCTTCAACTCAAACTCTAAATCATCTAATCTTTTTTTAATCCCAGTGTTTACGTACCGTTTTAGCTTGAAATCTATTTAAAGTATTGCAGGTGCATATTTTCAATGTCGCCAACCCTTACTTAAAAAAATCCACATTTTAACTAAAACCCATTAATACGATAAAAATAGAAATAAATTTTAAAAATTGAATAAATTTGTTAAATCTGTCACAATATCGAAATAAAAATATCCATCTTGTAAAAACAGGAAATTCTTTCTAATTTTAAATAAAATGCAAAACATTTAGCAATCAATAGTTGTAGTAACAAAGTGATTTACGAAATAATTGCTTGTCAACTTTCAAGTTTACACCCCTTTAATGACAAACTGTCAATTAAAGCTAAATTTATTCACACTTACCCTCTTGTAATGTTGATGGAAGGCAAAGACCCAAAATTACGACAAGTTCAATTAACAGCTTCATTGCTACAATAAGTTTTATCAATAAATGTGGAAACTTTATCGTTTTCATTATTTCCTAAAATTGCGATTTATTTTTAGCTGTTTTCGTCTAGGTCAAACACTTGAATTTTTGTTTATTTGGATTTTGTACGATTTGTAAATACTTTTAATCAAAACATTATATTAATTTCTTTGTTCTTTTCAGGCTCGCAATAAGCCAGCCGACGGCCACGTTCCACAGAAACTCCAATCCGGCCAACGAACTCCAACTCATGGTTCAAAAAACGGTCCACCGAAAACACCCAGCAAACCATCACAAAAAAGTACAGCTACTGCTCAAAAAGGACAACCTATTAAACAAGCACCAGCTAAAGCTGCAGCTGCTGCGGTTAATAAAACAACAAAAAAGACCAAAAAAGGAAAACATCATCAACATGATCTTATAGTCACTATAAATTTGGTGAGTTGTGATATTTTCAAGGAAATAGATGTAATCTAGTACAATCTTGAAATGAATATTAATAGTTGAGCTTTTCAGTCAGGAAATGAAGCGTTGACAGTTAAATGAGACTATTTGCTGAAATTAATTAGCTCTGGTGTAATTAGATATGGTGGATCAGGTGGTTGGTGTAATTGTAGAATGATGGAATTTAGGTTTTTAGGTCATTATCAGGTTGCAGGAATAGAGTGGGATGTTCTGGAATGAAATATGAAAATATTTTAATATACTTACTTGAATTGTTCTGTTTTATTGTTTGTTTACAAAAACTTTAGTAAAAAATAATACAAAATATAATTTTTTGATCGTGCTTTGATTTTAACTTTGATTAATTATTATTAATGCAGTCACTACTTTTATGCGCAAAAAACGTCACTATTGTTGGCTGTAAATTCTGAGATTCTGAAATTTCTACAATCATTTCCTGTGGGAAAATTTTATTTGTGGTTATTTTATTTCAAAGTATTCTTCGCTGATTTCTATTGTGTCTTTTGAGGTGTGAAATATCTGCTTCAGTGTTCGTGGAGAGCGACCGACGACCTCTTGTAGCTATCCTACAATGTAAATAAATTTGCATCCTGCAGATGCAATTATGTTGCAAATTTTCACTGGAATTTTTTCATCTCTCCATCATGAACTCCTAATATCAAAAATAGGTTATTGGTTTTGAAGAATTTAATGATTTAGATTTGATTGACCAAAAAAACACTACCAAAGTTTTACAAAATTTATTCAATCACATTAAATGTATTGATGTTTATTCGATTCATTGTTTTAAGTACAGCGTTGTACTTTGAAACTTTCGACTGAATAATGAAACTTTCTTCGGTTAACCACATTTTAATGGAGCAGCAGTGAATTAGCTAAGCTAACAGAGTTTGTAACATCAAGCGATGTCTTTACACTTGAAAATAAATTAAATTTTATTTGAAAAATGTTTTCAGTTTGATGAAATGAAATTCATTTTCATAAATGGAAAATACACTTTTTTTCCATCCAATATATTAAGTAAAAAAAAATGTTTATTTCAGGGATGTAGGCTTTTGGGTTTTATTATAAAGGAAGCTAACAACAAAATTCACAGCAAAATTTACATTCAGAAAACATATTTTTTGAAGAAAAAATTGTTTATGATTGTTGTCTAAATTGTATAATTTTTTCAAATGTTTAAGAATTCTTCAAGAAGAATTCTCTAGTTAATGACTTTTCAGATATTTTTGATGTTCTAGACTTCAAGTTTTTTTTATCTTTATTTACTCAGCTTTTCTAAGATTTTTGAAGAATTTTTAGAGATCTTGAAATCTTTATGTTTTTTTTAATTGTTATTTTGGACTGTTCGTTTTTTTTTTGGATTTCTCTAATTTCTTTGGATTTTTATATAGACTTCTTAGATTCTTTGAATTAATCAAGTTTTTTAATTTTTCTAATAATTTGTAATTTCTAGATTTTTCGAATTTTTACTATTTCTTAGATTTCCTGACATATTTAGATTTTCCAGAACATTTGAATTTCTCGAAACCTTTAGAATCAATGCATTTTCAATTTTTCAAAATTTTCTGGACTTTTTTGATTTATAAGATTTTTAGAGAAACTGCAAGTAAATATGCAGATTCTTTAGATTATCTAAACCCTTTCAAAAATCCTCTAAATCTGTATATCGACTTGAATTATCCAGATACGTCAGGTTTAGAATATTCCCTAGATTTCTTGGATTTTTAAAACTTCACTCTTCTTTAATTTTCTGAATTACCTAGATTTTTTAAATTATCAAAATTTTCAGTTGCTTATAGATTTGCAACTTTTTTTCAGTTTCTTTAAATTCTTTTGAAACTGGTGAATTCTTCAAGTTCTTAAAATTTCTCTCATTTTCTAACTAATTAAATTTCACTGATTTTTTAGAGTGTATCAAATTTGAATCAAAATCTTAAGATTTTCCGCTGTCTCAATTTTTTTGAAATTTTTCAATTCCTATGATTTGTATAGATTCCTTAGATTTCACAAACTTTCAGAAATTTTTATATTTATAAGAATCTTCCTATAAATTGATATTAAAATGCTAAATACATTTGAAAAGAATTTTAGTACTAAAAACTCATCTCTTTTGTGGAGCCGCCACTGGTATTAATTGAAAATATCCTACAGTTTATATTTCAGCTCATCTATGAAATGTAACATTCCAGAGTAATTGACTCTGTACACTGAAAGTTAAATTTATAACTACAATTCATGCAAAAAAATACAGAGGAAACAATAATAATTATTATGTCACGTGACCTAAAAACGTCTTTGTGAAAATAAAACATAAACTATGATGAACATTAAGATATTTTGAGCAATCAGGTCAGTTGTCTTTCGCAGCATTTGTTTTTTATTTCAACTGTTATTGTACAAGCTGACTTGAATGATACTAAAATACAGCCTAGTCTTTTTATTTTGATTAGACGTTGAAACGTTTCAGTTTCAGAGAGTATCAAAAGTATGATAATTAAGTTCCCAATTAGTAAATGTTACTTGGACTCTTGAAACTTTGACAAACTTTTAATAAGCATTTAAAAGCTGTTGCCTTTGCCAATAACGAAGTAAATAAATAGCAGCTTACATAAACATCGTTTTGGCTGAAAATTTCATGACTTGGCGTTAGTTTTCAGTTTCAGTTTTTCATTAAAAATGACTGAAAACGAACGTTATGGTAAAGAATATTCGCGATTGCGACGTCTTACAAGTAATCTAGACATAATCCAGACATCAGTGAGTGGGAGAAAGGGGAATACAAGATGGTTTCTATTGTACTGTGATTGTTCCAGACTGAATATGGACTGTCGGAGGATCAAGTAGCTGAGTTTAAGGAAGCTTTCATGCTTTTTGATAAAGACGAAGATGGGACGATAACAATGGCCGAGTTAGGAGTGGTAATGCGGTCATTGGGACAGCGACCGACAGGTAATGGGCAACTAAAGAAGAAGCAAACAATTGAACAAATTTTATTTTAGAAACCGAATTACGAGATATGGTGAATGAAGTGGACCAAGATGGAAATGGGACAATAGAGTTTAATGAGTTCCTGCAAATGATGTCTAAGAAAATGAAAGACGCGGATGGGGAAGAAGAATTGAAAGAAGCGTTCAGGTAAAATTGATTATAATCTTAATTATTTTTTATTATAAGATTTTAGAGTTTTTGATAAAAATAATGATGGACTGATATCATCGAATGAGTTGCGCCATGTTATGACTAGTCTAGGGGAAAGACTGTCAGAAGAAGAAGTTGATGATATGATTAAAGAAGCCGATATGGATGGCGATGGACAAGTTAATTATGAAGGTAAAAAAATAATTTCAAAATCTCGAAGCTAAAATTTAAAATATTATAAAGTGGCTATTTTAAGATACAAATAAAGTAAATTTAGAATTAGTTTAGTTCAAAAATATTTGCAATTCGGATGGAATGGTGCAATTGAAAATATTACGTAAACGATTTTCAAAAATTCTCAATCTGATTAATTGATTCATAATTAAAAGAAAACGTGTTTTAAGTTAAAGATATTCTTATATAAAATGTCAAGAAATATCTCAAAAAATTCACCAATATTTGAGTTCGGCAACGCATTTTTCTGTACGCTTTATTTTACTAAATATTTTCAAAAATGTAGCATTTTGCATTATACCGAAATATTATTTAAATTTTATGCAAATTATGGGAAATCATTTTGAAAAATCTTAAGGAAATCTGGTTTATTTACCTCGTTATATTTTTTTCCAACCAGAAGCGCCACAGAATCATAAACAATTCAGATACGAGACACTCTGTATCCTATGCAACTGTTCAGAGCAAGTGTATTAATAGTTGCCTGCAATTTGTTCCAGAGTTCGTCAACATTCTCACAGCCAAAAATTAAGTCCAGACTGCACGAAAATGGTCCAATTTACAGAACTGCTTATATATCAAAAAAGGCCCAGCAGCAAAACTCTAACTTCTACTAGTAACTTAAATCTAAACTATTCGTGTTAATTAAATAATTAAGCACAGCTTTGTTCATTGTCTAGACAAAGAAAATTATAAATATTTACAAAAAAAAGAAACAAATGCTAATTACAGGGTGGAGATAAACACAAAAATCACCAAAAACTAATATTTTTGTTAAAATAGACGTTACAAGTAGGACTTTTTTCTGTTAAAAGTTGAAGATTATTCTTAGGCCTTTTCAAGTCTTTCTAATGTAAGTTTAAGATAAAATAATTTTTGTCTTCTCTACTAAAAAGTTAAGAAATTCAAAACAGAAGCTTGATTAAAGGTTGTTAATAAAATAAATAAAAAATTATATAATAATCGCAAATATTAGTCTACATCACAGTTAAATTATTATTATTATTACTATTAGATAGTAATTAATTAATTTTTAAGACCATCATTATAATATTCCATTTTCTATACTTAATGCTAAAAACCCAATGAATTTTTTATAAAATTGATTCGTATTATGCTTTGGTTTTTTATATAATTAAGAACCAAAAACCAAATGATTTGTGAATCAATGTTATTACAGTTAAATGTTGAAATGTATGTATGTATTTGTTTTAAATAATTTTATTTATTTTTTTTTAAGTAAATTGATTAAGTGTAAAGCATAACGAGTTGTGATTTTTCTTTAAAGATTTGTAGCTGAAACTTTTATTCAATTTACTTAAAAACGACGTTCGTCATAGACAATAAAAAATAATTGGTGAATGGCTATAATTTTCAATATGTATTTTGTAGATTTTAATACTGATTTGTTATGTTGTTGTATTATTATGTAAGTTCGTTTATCGAATATAGAGTGTTTTAATGACATTCTGTTTTATTTATTTTTTCGATTGGAGTAAAGATGAAAAGCTAAATATTTTCTACTTTCATAGCTATTGTTAACTAAATTACATTATAATAAAAAGTGTATTTGTTTATTTATTTATTTATTTTTGTTAATAATTAATTTTTCATATTCATGTCAGTGGATCTAATATCCTTGGTAACTATTGTTTTCCACGTGGATAACTCATGGCTAAGTGCTAATCTAAGTAGTGCAAATGGCCCTGAATTTAGTTGACAGCGATTATTAAATATTTAATAACGTATAAAACATTATCTGTCAAATCCTAAAGAATTTTTTAATCTTCAATCCAAAATAATTAAACTCAAATAAATCAAATGTTTTTAATCTTTTAGTAAATAAATAAGTGACGAAATGTTCAAGGCAATTAAATTTTTTTTTATAGATACCTAATTCGGCAAAATTGTTGGGGAAAAGTGAACTGAAGTATGTCTTCTTGAGAAATTTACATCATGTAACGTAATTTTATATTAGTTTAGATGTTAGTCTCAATTTTGTCTGTATAGAACACTTTGTAATATAGGTTCTTGCGCGATATAGATAAATTTCCAGTTTACAATTTTTGATGAATGTTAAGCAAAAGATTCTTTCATTATGTGTGACTGTTCAAGGCCCACAGTTAAATCAAAGTCGATTTTTAAGAAAAAAATTTATAATTGTAGGAAAGTGATTTTTATTAACGATAACAATTCTTCTTTCAGACAATATAAAACTGAAAATCATCTAAGTACGTCTTGAAAAATCTAAAATTCGCATCAATATACTTATGTTGAAAATTTATATGATTTGTGGCCATATTTTTGAAAATCAGATATTACCTCATATTATTAGATTGTGAGCGGCTGATAAAAAAATGAATCGAAAAAAAGTTAAACATTTAAAAACTGTATAATGTATAATCGTTTTTATCTAATAAAATAACAATAGTTAGCAGAATAATAAAAGTGGTAGGTATGATTTACCATCCAAGAGCGAGAACAGCAATAAGTTCAAAACTAAGATAATATAACCTCCAGATTTGTTGATAACTCTCTAACACTCTAAAAGACACGTTGATTATGCTTTATAATTATAATAACGTCAGTGTATTTGATGTGGAATTTATTTATCAACCTAATAACCTCTTACTTACTTAACTTAAAATAGTGGACAGGGATTAAATGTTTATGATTCAATTATTGTATGTATCTAGCTGTTTTTATCTCTAAGAAAAGTTTAATCTGTCGTATTTTGTCAAAAACTGTGTTTACAATAGCTGGCATGAACCATACAGCAATTTCAATAACCATAAGTGCATTTTATACTAAAGAGAGAATAAATTTTACGTTTACTTTGTGTGAGAATGAGCTGGGTATTTATTGGTAAAAACCAGTCTGATTCTTCTTACTTATTATATTAAAGATGTTATGAACTCATACTACTATTACTAATTTTTTATTTCTGACCATAGCAACCCGATATTAAAATTTATTGAAACATAAAAAGTACACGCATTTTTTTTCTAAAATAATTATTATTTTCAAGCAAAACACTTCATAAAGCTTCTAAATTTTTTTTTGTTTGTGGAACTGTTAATCTAATTTGTGTTGTTCTGAGCTTAAAACCAACAAAGAATAACTTGTTAATCAAAATCATTTTTCCAGATTTATATATATTTTTTTTTGAAAAGTCAGTGGGCCGCTTGTCATAAACCTGAGCTGTACTAAAAGCGGTAAAAATTTCAGTATGTAAGGAACCCAATTGCACTTTTTTAGTATGAAATTTTCAAAAGAAAAGAAAAGATGTGTCTTTACAAACACTGAAATTGTAAAATCCAGTAAGTAAATCAAATTAGAGATTGAATGAAAACCAACAAAATAGAGCGAAGAGTTATTAGAAAACATATTTTTATTGCTAGGGAGAGCTTAAAATAAGAAAAAAGTGCTTGATGTAATGATTGAATAGGAAGGACATTAAACTTAGATTTAACTCAATCAACAGTTATTTTCATATAAGAAGAAGTTTTTATCAGATTTTCAAAGCAGAAAAGAATAAGTTGCCTGCGTGTAAAACTTGATAAATCACTAAATCAAATACTTTTAATTTTTTTCTGGAACACTTCAAGTTAGTTCAAAAAAATCTATAAAAACAGTGTCAAAGAGTAACAATAACACATATAAAAAACGCAACAATACAAATTAAGCAAAAAATCGAACATTAACAAGATTTAATCATTTAGATAAAAGTCTAGTCTGTGACACTTTAGATTATTTTTTTTGCAATTTCCTAAATATATAAATAAAAATAAACCAATCGATAATCGAACTGTTAACCTAATTACTTAAATCATGAAAATTTTTATTTTGTTTCTTTGTTTTTTACTAGTTAATGCCTATCATTTAGATGATAGGTTAATGCACACTAAACCAAAGAAAAATCCCAAAAGTGAAAACAATGAGGAAAATACTACAGATTTCTGGAAAAACAAAGCTTTGCAGAATTTAAAAAAAAATTTAGAAAAGAAGACAAATACAAGTAAGTAGTAAATTTTTCTTGTGTGTTTTTTTGCTTATTTTTGATTGTAGATATTGCCAAAAACGTAATTTTATTTCTTGGTGATGGCATGTCTGTGCCAACTCTATCAGCTACAAGAATGTACCTGGGGAACGAAAATTACGAACTGTCTTTTGAAAAATTTCCACATACTGCTATCTCCAAAGTAATTTATTTTAAATCTAAATTTGCCAATTTTTAATTATTTTCTCAATTTAAGACTTACTGTGTCAATTATCAAGTGCCTGACTCAGCTTGTACAGCTACTGCTTATCTAGGAGGTGTTAAAGGAAACTTGGGTACTGTTGGAGTTAATGGAAATGTAGAATGGGAAAATTGTGAATCTATGGCTGATACTTCTAACAATGTTCAATCGATAGCACAATGGTCCCAACTTAAAGGTAAAAGTACAGGTTTGGTAACGACAGCGAGAGTAACCCATGCATCACCTGCTGGAGTTTTTGGACATAGTGCTCAACGTGAATGGGAAACTGATACTGACATTATTGATAATATGAAAGACCCATCGATTTGTAAAGATTTAGCAACACAACTTGTTACAGAAGACGTTGGTAAAAATCTAAATGTAATTATGGGTGGTGGTCGTTACGCATTTCTTCCTAACAGTACTAAAGGTGAAGAAAATGATTATGGTTATCGATCAGATGGTATTGATTTAATATCAAAATGGAAAGAATTTAAAGAAAATAAAAAAGCTCAATATATATGGAACAGAGATCAATTGATAAATTTGAATACTGAAGAAACTGATTACGTTCTGGGTCTTTTTGAAAGCAACCACTGCCCATTCCATCTAGAACGTGATGTAAAACTCGACCCAACTCTAACAGAAATGACCGAAACTGCTATAAAAATCCTTTCGAAAAATCCCAATGGATATTTCTTGTTTGTAGAAGGCGCTCGTATCGATATGGCTCATCATCAAGCTATGGCACATTTAGCTTTTGAAGAAACTGCAGAATTTGCAAGAGCTGTTGAACGTGCTGTTAATTTAACTTCTGAAGACAATACTCTAATTGTTGTAACAGCCGACCATGCGCATACTATGTCTATTTCTGGATACCCATTTCGTGGTAATGATATTTTAGGAATAGGAGGTGATGCTGAAGATGGGTTACCATTTACTACCATTAATTATGCTAATGGACCTGGATATAAACCTAACGAAAATGGGAAAAGACATAACGTATCTGGTGATGATTTAGGTATAACAATAAAGTAAATTTTGGGAAATGGTACAGAAATTTTGATTTTAGATGGCGTGGAGTATCGATATCCAGCGTCTTTTCCTTTAGATTCTGAAACCCATGGTGGCGATGATGTTATTATTTTTGCAAGAGGTCCATGGGCACATTTATATCATGGTGTTATGGAACAGAATGTTATTCCACATATTATGGGTTTTGCGTCTTGCGTGGGAGATGATGCAGGAGCTTGTGAATATGCTCAGAGCTCAGGAGTAGAAAACAGCGTTTTTATTACAATGATAATGGCAAGTTTTGTAATTGTTAAATTTATTTAAAGAATAAAAAATTGTTAATTGTTAATTTTTTATCAATTTTTTTTTATTCTCCCTAAAAAAATGAAATGATTTTTTGCTTATTTTTGATGAGATTCTAAAATTGTTTAATTTTTTAATATGGCTGATTACCTTGAAGTTTGAAGTATCTGTTTCTGGAGTCTCCAATTTTCTGATTTTAAAGCCCAACTCTATATGAAGCAAAATCCATCTTTATTTTGAACCTTTTGAAATGCACAAACACTTCAACTTACAGTAGGAAGTTTAGAAATAATCACCCAACTTGAAAATTGCATTATTCGTATTTTTGAAAGGATTCAATAATTTTTGACCGCAGAAGCATTCAGACTTTCCGCCAAGTTTTATTTTTTAATGAAATGGATAATTATTGAGATATATTTTTTGGCTTGTTTGAATTCAATAACTACGTGTTAATTCCATCCTTAATAAAATTATGTTTACAGCAAAAATTAATCCACGCGTAACCCACAATTTCGTCTCACCATAAGTCACGTTTTATGTAAGCCACTTAAACTCATAAAATAATAATAAAAAAATATCGTTTTGCAGCTTAAATAATGTATTCATTTGAGCGGCACCGGAGGTAAGAGGGGACAGTCAAGAACACCGCACTTCTCTCATATAAAATCATTCGAACCGAAATAATGAAGTAATGAAAATGCGTCTCGAGGGTACAATTTTTTTCGTATTGGCAATTTCGCCAATTTTAGTTTCCACTCACTGTAAGTTATTCTATTTGTTTTAATTTTTTTTTATGTTGGTTATTGTTCTCTAGGGGATGAACCTATCCATCCTCATTTTACCAAAAGGTTGAATAAGCGATCAGTGGATTTAAATAACGAAAATTCGGCGAATTTCTGGAAGCAAAAAGGACAAGAAGCAGTAAGAGAAAGATTGGAAAGAAAAATCAATGAAAGTGAGTACCGTTATTGGGTCGATGTGCTGAATGGAAATTTTTTTTTTGGATTTTTAATTATATGTAAATTTTGATATTAACATTCATTGACATTAACAGTGCATTGATAATTACGTCATGTATCGAGAGATTATAAATTGGCGAAATTTTCATCACCTTGACCTAAATCACTTCAAAATAATGAAAAGAAAGCACTGACCTTTTTACAGATTCCTTTGCCACAAGGAAGAAAAATGCAAATTTTTTTCATCGTTATATGTCCTTACAACACATGATTGACATATTAAGGACTGAATTTCCAACATTGCAATTTCACGCTAAACAATTTGTTCAAAAAACTTTTCTCAATTAATCAAGCATTGCAGTAACGCACGACTTAATCAAATTCATACTTGAGGCGATTTTATGCAAAATAATCCAAGATATTATATTTCAATTTTTAATCGGTTAAAGTGTAAACCTGAATGCAAATTCTATTGCTTTTATTTATATTTCAACACTTTTTTTGAAAAATTGTTAAATTTATTGGTTTTGATATAATGAAATCCTGTTAGTTCCGACAAGAACCAGTTCTAACATTAATCAAAAAGAACATACGACATTCCTTTACGTTTAAACAAATTAATTACAAGTTAAATATTAATGTAATTTAAGAGTACACAGTTTTATAGATATTAAGAACCGCGAAATTTGTGGAATTTTTTACATAATTTGCAAGAGAGTTGCTGAATACATTAAATTTTATTGATGGGAATTTGAATAGATAAACATTAAACAGACAATTTGGAAGTTCACAGACAAAATTTTTGCATAAAAATGTTTATGTTTTAATTTTCACCAAAACTTGAGTCTTTTAGTTTTTATTGTTATTTGTTTATAAGTAGATTCTTATTAACTGAGTCCATTCTTAATTAAATTGCAAAAATATTCAGTATTTATACCAATAGATTTTCTTAAATTTGTATTTATTTAACAGTAACGTCATTTTCATGTTTGTTCTTCATTTTAGTCTGTTTTGGTTTTCTTCAGCATTTTTTATTGTTGCATCAATAACTATCGTCATTCTGCCTTCTTCTCTCTTCTTCCCTCTTAATCTAAGTTTAATAATTCTCCTTCTCTTCTATTTCAGATGTTGCCAAAAACGTGATCCTCTTTCTCGGCGACGGCATGTCAATCCCTACCCTTTCAGCAGCTCGCGTCTACATGGGCGGCGAGGAACAACACCTCTCCTTCGATAACTTTCCTTACACTGGCTTATCAAAGGTACCTAAGAACTTTCATCAATCCTCTCTAACTTTTCTACTTTCCAGACATATTGCGTAGACCATCAAGTAGCAGATTCAGCTTGTTCAGCAACAGCATACTTAGGAGGTGTTAAAGCTAACTATGGCACAATTGGTGTAACAGCAAGCGTGAAACGTGACGATTGTCCCTCAATGCGTAACACAACCAATCACGTCCTGTCCATTGCTCATAGTTTCCAATCGCAAAACAGAATGACAGGAATTGTGACAACAGCACGAGTCACGCACGCTTCTCCTGCTGGAGTCTACGCACATACAGCTGAACGTGAATGGGAAAGTGATAATGACGTCACAGCGTCAAATTATGACGCAGTTACGTGTAGAGATATCGCCTGGCAATTGGTTCATGGTGAAACTGGAAAAAACTTGAATGTGGTTTTAGGAGGAGGAAGATCGAATTTTCTTCCGAAAAGTATAAAAGATGAAGATGGTGTCGATGGTAGAAGAACAGATAATGTTAACTTGATTGACGAATGGTTAACACTGAAGAATAATTCAGGAGCTAACGCTAATTACGTTTGGAATAAAGAGCAACTCCAAAAGATTGATTTCGACAAAACTGACTATCTTTTGGGTTTGTTTAACAGCGATCATGTTAGTTTTAATTTAAAAAGAGATAAATCTAAAGAACCTTCTTTGAAAGAAATGACTGAAGTTGCGATAAAAGTTTTAAAGAAATCTAAAAATGGGTATTTTTTGTTTGTGGAAGGTGCTAGAATTGATATGGGACATCATAATGCTCAAGCCCGTATGGCTTTAGATGAAACAATTGAATTCTCAAAAGCAGTTCAAGCTGCTGTTGATTTAACATCGGATGATGACACTTTAATAGTAGTGACGTCAGATCATGCCCATACTATGAGTTATAGCGGATATGCCGAAAGAGGAAATGACGTTTTGGGTATTGCTGGTAAAGCTGATGATACTTTACCATATACCACACTAAATTATGCCAATGGTCCCGGATATCGTATGTCACAAGGTCGGAGATATGACGTCAGCAAAGACGATATGAGTGAGTTTATTAACCCAAAAATGTTGTATTTTTAAAATTTTGTTTCAGCAAATGAAGAGTTCCGTTATCCGGGAATTTCTCCATTAGTTATGGAAACACATGGAGGTGACGATGTCGCTATTTTTGCTAAAGGACCATGGGCACATCTTTTTACTGGAGTGATGGAAGAGAACGTGATTCCTTATCTTATGTCTTATGCTTCATGTGTCGGAGATGGTGAAAGTGTCTGTGATAAACAAAAAGAGAAAGAATGGAATTTTTCTCGAATTATGGTTTTGGTGAGAAAAAAATTTAAATAGTGAATAAAATCATAAATTGTCAATGTACCTGATTAAATTATTAAAAAATAAATTGACATAAATTCGATGAATAAAAAAGCGCCAATTTTTGTACACGTCTGTTAATTTCCTATTCCGCCTTTTCGATTGCATGTAGACATTGAAAAGTGTTAATAAAGGACATTGTTTTTTACCAGTGATGACCTTTATCCAAGTTTCGAAATGTCGAGAAATGTATTTAGTCTTCTAGTCAAGCCTTCCTGTTTTAATATTAATTATATTGCACCTACTTTCTACAAGAATGATAAAACAAGGAGATTTTAACTGGATTGAACCGGATGATATTGGATGGAAAAATTAGTAGAAACGTCTTTAGTTCAAACAGTAAATTCAAGAACTGTTAGATTTATTGCAAATTTATTTGAAAATTTATTACTTTTAGTAAACATGTTCTTTTTTGAAAGTGTTTCTCATTTGAAATTGTTATTTCAATGACGCAAAAATTAGAGTTATTTTTTAAGAAACTTTCACATGTAGCCTTGCACATATGCAAAATTAATTGTTTTAGTTTTAATAAAAAAATAGAGAAAAAATTACAATCTAATTTTTATATTGCGAATTGAATACGTTAAAAATTAATAAAATTTGATCTACCAAAAGTTTGATAATTTTTAATTCAATTTCAAATTTTTAAAAGAAATTGCCCATAGATCTGCGGTGAACATTTCGGTTTGAATTGTTTTCATTGTATTGGATTAGGTACAGTTCAAGTCATACAAGTTACGAGTTACGTCATAGAGACGATGTCACATGTTTTTAAATTGTGTCTTGTGTCAAGAAATGATGGAAAAAAAGTCAAAAAATCTAGAAAAAATTAAAATGTTTAGAAAATCAAAAAATTGCAGAACATCAAAGATACAAAATATCTCAAAGAACCTGAAAGAATCTCAAAAAATTCCAAAGAAGCTAATAATCTCAGGATAAGAAATATTAAATAAAAAAATCTCACACAATGAAAGAAATTTGAAAAGTCAAAGAGTTTCAGAGCATCAGAAAGTCTCAATAAATTTTGATAGAATTAAAATTTCAAAAAGTCACATAAAATTAAAAAATATCTAAGAATCAAAAAATCTGAAAGTCCTCAAAGTATCAAACAAATTGAAAAAAAAACTCAAAGTATCTCAAGAAGTTACAATAAATCAAAGAATCAAACAATATTGAAAAATATCAAAAAATGTCAAAAAGTTTTTAGAAATCAAAGAACATCAAAAATCAAAGGATCTCAAATGGTCAAAGTATCTCAGAGAGTTACAGGAAGTTAAAGAATATCAAAGAATCAAAAACGCTCAAAAAATCTAGAAGAATTAAAAAATTTCAATAAATCAACGAATCTGGAAAAATCAAACAATCACAAAAATTACATAGAATTAAAAAATTTCTATGAGTCAAATTCAAAAATATAAAAATATCTTGTAGAATTAAAAAATCTCAGTATAAATAAAAAAAATAAATAAATAAGATCAGAGATCAAAAATTTAAATAATTTTAAAAAACCTTAAAGAGTTACAACAAATCAAAAAATACAAATATTTCAAAGAATATGAAAGTATCAAAAAGACTCAATATTTGCTAAGGAAGAAAAAAATCTCAAACATCAATGAATTTTATATAATTACAAGAAATCAAAGGGTACCAAAGAATTAAAGGATCTCAAACCATCTCAGAGTTACAGGAAGTCAAAGAATCAAAAGACATCAAAGATTCCGACAAAATACCAAAGAACCATAAAAGTTAAAAAAATCTCAAAAAATAAACATATTTTCAAAGAATTGGAGAATCTCATAGAATTAACGAATCTCAAAAAATAAAAAAATTGAAAAATTAAAGACAGAAAAACGTCAATCAAGCATAAAATTCATCTACCTATTACATATGTTCATTTACGAAAAAATGCAACAAGCTGCAACATATGGAAATACAGTTTTGTTTTGTCGTGCTATACAACACAAGGTTTGAGCGACGTGGTTTTTTAAACGTGCGTCTATTTTTTAAGTATTTTCACACGTCATAATAACCTCTTATCAGTTTATTATATCCTAAATTTCTATAAAATCAAAATCACACATTGTATCACATCTAAAATTTTTTATCAAGATACTTTCATATCAATGTATGAAAATCTAATCGCTCACCACTCTAATGATCATTTTATTCAATCCCACGCTAATTCAATTTTCACTTAGTTATATTTAGTCAATCTTATATAAACCCCAACGTCAATTCCCATTAACTTCAATCTCCTTCCCACGAAAGAAAAATCGACAAAATCTCTTAATAATTTATTAAAAAATGCAAATCCAATTTTATTTATTTATAGTCGCAAGCCTTATAACCATCTCCCACACACGACGCAAAAGACATCAAATGTGGAATAACATTTTCTTCCAAAACACCTGAAAAAATATGAGACCATGGTCCTCTAGCAAAAACTGCAACATCATCTCCACCGTGTGTTTCAGCCCCTAAAGGAACATTAGCTGGGAATCTGTAATCGTTATCAACTAAACAAAAAAAATGAAAATTTGTAAAAATTTAATAATTTACGATAGTCATCGCCGGAGATGTCATGTCTGGATCCATTTACATCTGTTTGATATCCAGGTCCATTGGCGTAATTTAGTGTTGTATAAACAAGATTGTCATTTCCTTTACCTCCAAATTCAAAAATATCGTTACCACGTTCAGCATATCCACTATAGCTCAAAGTATGGGCATGGTCTGAAGTTACAACGATTAAAGTGTCTTCATCCGATGTTAAATCAACAGCTTTTTGTATAGCTTTTGAGAATTCAACTGTTTCATCTAGAGATAATCGAACTTTGTTTTCATGATGAGCCATATCAATTCTTGCACCTTCGACAAATAAGAAATATCCGTTAGGACCTCGACTTAACACTTTGATTGCTGCTTCAGTCATTTCTGCAAGAGATGGATCACTAGTTGTGTTTCTTTCAAGATTATATGCAATATGGTCATGGGCAAATAAACCCAACAAATCATCAATATCACTACTATCGATAACATCCAATAATTGATCTCTATTCCAAACATATTTAGCGTTAGCTCCTTTTTGTTCTGTCCATTTTTCGATTAAATTAACTCCATCTTTGCGTTCTCCTTTATGTCCTTCTTCATCTGTTATATCTTCAGGAAGGAGCTTAGCTCGTCCTCCTCCCATTATAACATTCAAATTGCGTCCAGTTTCATCATAAATCAACTGTGAAGCAATATCTGCACAAACTTTTGGATCTTTTCCATCTCCTGAAATATCATTATCACACTCCCAATTTCTATCAGACGTATGGGCATAAACCCCAGCTGGAGAAGCATGAGTCACTCTTGCTGTTGTCACCAAACCTGTTCTTTTATTTTCAAGTTGCGAGTAGTAAGCGATAGAAAAAGCATAATTGCTAGCATTTGTCATTCCTTGGCAATCTGATCGCAAAACTTCAGGACCTACACCAATTGTACCATAATTGGCTTTAACTCCACACAAATATGCAGTAGCGGTGTTTGCCGAATCAGCGACTTGACGATCAACTGCATACGTCTACAGCATTCAGGTAAATAATTCTTTTTTTGTGTTCTTTTGTCTTACTTTAGATAAAGCAGTATAAGGGAACTTATCAAAAGATAATTGAGCTTCCTCTCCTGATAAATATACTCGAGCTGCGGAGACAGTTGGTATCGACATTCCATCACCAAGAAAAAGAATGACGTTTTTTGCAATATCTAAAAAATTAAACTAAAAAAAGACAAATGGTCAAATTGATTTACTTTGATTGAGTTTTCTTGTGACAATTTCATTAACAGTTTTTTGAGCGTTTTCAAGCCAATATGTTGAAGTTGTTTCGTCTGGATTAATGTTTAGTGGTTTAGAGGATGGAGACATACGAGGGTGCATCACCTTGTCAACTAATTGATAGTGTTAAAGCATTAAAGGATTTGTGAATAAATACTTACTAAGATGATCAGGAGCAGCTTGAAGGCTGTTTATTAAAAGTGGCAACAAAATAAACAGATACATGATTATGGTGTCTACTGGAAATACTGAAAAATTGACACACTTTTATATGGAAGTAATAAAGAGGAAAACAAAGATTATTTCAAGAAGATTTATCAAAAGATATCATACAATGGTGATAAAAGATTTGAAAATCATTTCACGATTTGTTTGATAAGAAGAAGATAAAATCTTAAAAAATCTGTAAAAAAAACACTCAGATTTGCTTTTTTAATGCAACAACGTTTAAAGTCTTTTGTCTCTTGAAAAAATTCATTAATCGAGTTAATTTTCTTTTCCAGATAATCTATTCTGTTTACCTAAGATGTTTAGATGATAATTTATTACACGTTTGTTATTTAAGTTATAAAGAGCATTAAAAGCAGACATAGAAAAAATGAAAAATTTGAACTGCTCTTATTTTACTAATGAATTTTTTGAATTTTTTAATGGGTTGCAAAAAAATTGATCGAGTCCTCAATGAGATTATAAGGATTTTGAGCTAGATTTATAAATTTAACACAAAAGATCAAGAAAACTGTTTTCTTGTGCTATGAGCAATAATTTTGTAAACTTATTTGCTGCATCATTTTTCTGGTTTATTCTTAAAACAGAAAAAAAAATACAAATTTTTGGAAACCATAATTACCTATACTTTTAAGATGTAACTTAGGTTAACATCTTAAAATATTTGTAACACTATTTTTTATTCTAGAGACCACACTGATTTTCAACAAAAACTGGAATGATTTCTAACATTTTTCGAAAAAACATATCTAAACAATATACAAGAAAATATAATAAAAAGTCCAGTTCCAATATCAAGTTTCTAAGAAAATAAGAAAAAACAAGATTTAGAATGAAGCATTCCAAGAATAAAATTTATTATTTGGTATACCAGAGTTCTAAGCAACTGTCCCTACAGCTAATGTTGTAATTCTTTTTTTTTTTTCATGTTTTCGTAAAAATTCTTTGAAACTGAGATTATGATAGGCAGCTGCTCAACTTGATATTTTGTTAAATAAAGCAAAAAAACACTAATATATGCATGTATTGTTTTGATTGCAAGAATGTAAATTTTAATTTAAAAATTGTTAAAGGAAGTTTAATTTCATCATTAGAATTCTGTTTCATTGAAATTTACAGTAAAAATAATGCTTCTCTTCTGAAACAGTTATTGGATCTGAATTGTTTTTAATAATTTTATTTTTTCAGCAAGTAAAACTTTTTATAAAAAATGTACTTTTGTCGTGAAACTAATAATAAAAAACTTTTACCTATTGTGAACTCCATCGGAGGACAACGACAATATTTTTAAAATTATGGTCAACTATGCTTTTCATTTAAAAGAATTTAACTTCATATCTCGAAAATTAGAAAATATAGAAAAATCAATTATGTTATTTTGTTCTATGTGAAAATCTGTATCAACTTCTGTTTTTACAATTTGAATAAATTTGAAAACAAAGAAGTTATAGCATTCTATCTAAATCGCAAATAAACAAAAATTGAATTTTTCTCGAAAAAGTGGCACGAAAAAATTTGGTTTTTTGTATGGTGGTCTGAAATATAAGAAACCTATCGAAAATGGACCATCTGTGCAATAGTTTCAATTCTTACTTATTAAGATTTTTTGCCAAATAATTGAACTGCTCTATAAAAGTTAAAGAACTTGATAAAAATTACAAAAATTTAATAATAACAAACTATTTTAAACACCTTTAAACATTTATACAAAAATTCTGCCTGACAACGCCTAGGCATACTTTCAGTTAAGTTATTAATTTGATTTTGATCAATGTGTGTCCATAATAGAGGCAGAACCGCCCTTAATTCTCTGAGAGTTTGGAGTGGCGGTTGGTGGCGATCTAATGCTCTCTGAAGCATGTCCAAAGTGAGTTCGATAGAGTCAAGATCCGGCGATAACGGTGGTACCTGTAGACATGGAATTCCTTGCGTCTCAAAAGCATCTTCAACAATCGCAGCTCGGTGTGGTTGAGTATTATCGTCTAAAAATAAGAAAAAATCGCCGATAGCTGCATAAAATATTGTTTATAACACGATCGACATAAACAGCTGGGGTCATGTTTTCTACAACCACCACTCATACAAATGCTACCCCAGACCGATACCGTACCGCCACGAAGTGGGTAAATTTCTTGAACGCGGCGACGATGTCTTGGTACTCTAGGGATTGGCCTTAAAAATATCGCCCATACCGCAATTCATCGATAAAAATTACTGAATTCCACTGTTCTCGCCAATATACATATTCGGTTACTCATTGTAATCTCTGACGTTTATGTTACGGCGTTAAAAGAACTCGTCGCAGAAGACGTCGTGAAGCCAAGTTGACTTCCCCAAGACGTCGCTGAACTTTTTCGCATTCAGAAGCCTTTCACGTAACATCCAACAAGTACTAACAGACTCCCTTCGAGCTGTTAATGTTTAAAAACGATCTTGGGTGACTATTGTAGACTTCAAACGTCGACTTCTGGGACTCTTAGCACCAGTTTTCTGATAGCGACTTGATAGTCTTTTGCCAACACTAAAATGGTTACCGTAGGTTACTTTGACATAGTTTGAGAGATTGTTTTGTTAATATAACTTTTTCATTAGTTGCAATATTTTCTTGGAAAAATTACAATTAGAACAATCGATCCTTCTGCTTTAAGAACTGAATTTAACAATTAGCTTCACGATCATATATTTTCCAGAAAACAATAACAAATTTGAATGCAAAAAAATCCCGTCTTTGTTATGTAAGTTATGTAAACTTAGAGGAAGTTATGACATCTTGAAACTAATATACAGCCAAATAGACTAAATTCAACAATAAATAATTTTTTTACATAAGTATTGTCGACAACATAGTTTATTGTAGATAAACTTTACTAATTGTCTTAAACTCAAAACATCCATATATTTTCATAAAAAAAAAATTAAAAAGTCAATCTCTGGTATGTTATGGCTTTTAAATGGAATAAAAGGAAATATTTTATTTTTTTATAAGGAGCTCTTGTGCCGGAGAATAAAAAATCACATAAGTTTCTTCTTCAAACATAACTTAATGAAACGTAAAACAGTGTTTAGACTCATCAAAAAGCAAAAGCAGTTAGTAAAGACTCTTTTTTTTCATTTCTTATAATTGCTTGCCCTTAAAATTTTTCTGATCACTTTAATCGTTGTCACACAACTCACAAACAACTCACAAATGTTATAAAAATACCTAAACAAAAAACTACTTCCACTTAAAGCCGACCGGCTTCTAACATATAGCCGGGGATAGCCGGGGCTCAATTATATTAAAAAGAAATCACTTTGAAACAAAATTTACTACTCTTATCAACGTTGTCATTCGGTGAATTTTTAATGATTTTACAAAAGTGTTTTTAAAAAGTACTGGGAATAAAGCGGATATATGTTTACTTTTTTGTTCTTTTTATGTTCGAGAACGCTTAAAGTGAAAGTATTGGTTTTAGGTGAAAATAATGAGAGTTCCTTAACTTTGTGAAGCAGTTTATAAAGAATAGAAATTAAATTTTTCACGGATAAATTTCAAAATATTTTTCATTCAAATTTAGAAACATTATTCTAGTTTTTCCAAAAATTCATCAAATGACAATTTTAAAAATTATTCTACTCATAAAGAAATATGAAAAAAATGTTAAAAGCCACTTCATTATTTTTTCCATAAATTAAGTCTCTTTTAAACACTAACAAAAAAATAATTATAAAAGATAAACATTTTCATAATTCAATAAGAAAAATAAATAATTTTAGATATTTTTTGTTTTATCAAACTGTCAATAATACATCTAAGCAAACACTCTGTATATAAACCCAGCACTGCTTATGGTAACTCTAACGACTCTATTACACCAATACTTCTTGTATGCTTTTGACGTCTGAAAATACACTTTCATAAAAAAGATTCAATTATCAGATATTGATCTTAACTGAAATCCCACAGCCTCTACTATGTAAATCCCACGTTTTACCATCAGCCTATCAATTACCAATAATCCCACAGTTTAAATATCCAACAATCACGAACCTCCTAATCACTTAATTATTCTAGAAACCTCTGAAAATTATGCAAAATCATCAAATTCTGTTTCCCTGGAACACAACAAAACATTATCAATATGAAACCAAGCTGATGTAAGTTGCGCTGAAACCAGGCGCTGAAACGCGTCTAATATTTTCAGTAGCGCCTGAAAACGTATCGACGACGGACGCGTCAAATTTGTTTGATTATAATTCGCGAATAAACTATCAAAAAATGGCATAGATAAAATATAAAAAAAGGAAACAACAGTGTTGCCATTTTTGTCTAAACTAGACGGAATTATTAATGGTAAGTGAAGTTTGTAGCAGTTTATAAATAAAATTTGGCGCCACTCTGTGATAAATATAAATAAATTCAGCCTTGGCAAAGTTGAGATATAAATTACATTTGATTAATTGAAAGTAGAGTAGAGATCAAGATTAGGTTTAATCAAAAAATTCGTTTCAATACAAGAATTGAAAAGTATTAAGTTTCATAAAAAAATCAAAGAAATAAAAAGCTTTGAATGTTAAGTTGAACACTTAGTTTTGAAGTTGTTTATTGAAAATGTATTATTTGATTTTTTTTTGGAATAAAAGTAAAACATCCGAAAGCTTTTTTGAAGCTTTTTATCAGTAAGTAAATTGTCATTACTTTTGTAACAAGCTTGTGAAAGCTTTCTCAGAAAAGCAAAAAGAAGTCTTTTATTAAACTTTGAAGTCTTATCTTGACTCACATCCAATTATCTAGAAATCAGCATTTCTGATGACAGTAATTAACTTTTTTTATTGTACATTTTTGTTTTCAGTTTGAAGCTGTGTTCAATAAACTTTTTTTTCAACAAAAATGTTAGCATCTTATTTTTTGAAAATACTGTAAATAGGCGTAAACAATGCAATAAAATCAAACTTTACAACGCTATTATGTCTGAAAAACCGAAAACTGAAAGAATCCGCTTAAGTACTGTCGTTACATCTTACTGCTTCTCTATTTCCATTTTCGGTTACAACCTACGACCCATCAAAAAGTATTTTGTGATTGTAGATTTTTTTGCTTATTCTAGTGTTGGCCTCAATTCTTCCTCTTGATTTAACTCGGACAAGTTACGATTTGTTAGATTTATTGAAACCAAAGTCTAGGGATTTTTTAGCGGTTGGATTTATTAGTTCTGATTATCAGACTATCCATGTGGAAATGTTTAGAAAATATACGAGATGTATCAAGGAAGATAAATCGGTCTTTATTTATATTGTTATAGGAAATATATAAAAAAACGGTTCAGATAAAAGTTTCTTCAAAATTGCTGTCGAGTAAATATCCTTGAAAAAGTTTTTCTTTTTTCAAGTAGTCTAATCCACTTTTGTTATTCCACTTGGAACATTATAAAAGTGTGTTTAACTTGTTAAGATTAAAAATTTGCTAATCAATAAATTTTTTGTTCATTTTATATTAGAACTGAGATGACACTTGTCATACTAATAATACTTAAGTAAAAAAACTCTTTTTTTAGTCATTCTTGAAAACTTGAAAAAGTTGTACATATCTGAAAACTAACGTTTTTTCGTTTTAAACAAGAAATGAGAACTTTGTTATTGAGGAACATGCCAAAACGCCCATATGTGTAATTTTCAATTGAATTGACTGAGTTACTTTCAAAGGACCATTCAAAATTGGGAAAACTAGAGTAGGAGTAGATCGAAATGTTTAATTTTCTAGCTTTGATGATAGTCTAAAGCCTCGAAATCAATCATCAGCTTCCTAGTAATAGAGTTTAACAAGACTGTTAAAAAATTTTTTAGGCAAAACGTCTGATCACGCATTTATACATTTATTGTTTTATTATTTGAAATTGAACTGATTTTACTGTATTTTTTATCATAAGAAAAAACATAAAAAAATTTACATTTTTACTTTAATAATAAATAGCTTTTTGTTAAAATTAAATTAAAACACATTTCTGGTAATTTTCAGATCTAATTAAGTTCCATTAAAATTTGTATTTATGCTTTGATGAAAGTCAGCTATTTGCTAAATACAAACAGACAGATTTTTAATTAATTCCTGTTTTTTGATTTCTAATTATTTTCTCTTATTACTGCGTACATGCTCACTGACAGCAGAATACATGACTCTCATATTGTAGAATGCTCTGAAGAATAGATATTTATGAATTGTCATATCTTTGCAAAAATATTTTTTTCTATAACTATTACAGAATGGCAACTTTCTTGATCAAATTTTTGGCACGAAATCTTCAGATTCTGTAACAATGAACTGGAATATCTACTACTCTAAATTATCTAGTTTTTTCACAATTTTTTTTTTGGGATTTTAAATTTTTGTTGTTCCTGATTTTTTAGATTTCTATAGACATCAAAAATTTTTCATAATTCTAGATTATTTGATATTTTTGAATTTTTAGATTCTATTTTTTTGAAATTTCACAATTTCAAACCAGATTCTCTAGATTTTTTTAGGTTTTTAGATTCTTCAATGTTTTTTAAATTCTTTAGATTTTCTAGGTTTATCAAATTTTTTTATATAGGTAAGTCATTAATGGTACATAGTTTAACCAGTGATAAGTGATTTTAAAAGAATATAAAAAAACACAGCTTTTTATCAGAAAGTTGCTCCTTGCCATTATCAGAGGGCGTTAAAGTTGTTTTTTTTTTCTACATTATCTTAAAAAATACTTAGGGCCAGTTTCATAATCAATTTAAAGTAACTTGAATTTTTGAAAGTAACTTTAATTTTTAAAAGGCGTTTCATAATACACTTTATAAGTGAAAATTGGCCAAAAGTGCCTTTAATTTTAAAGCCTGGACTATCATCTTCTAATTTTTTAAAGTAGCTTCAACAAGCCTCAAATTTGTTAGAGTTATTTGAATCTTACAAAATGAATGTTTCTTCTTCCGACGAAGAATATACACCACGAAGGCAAAAAATTCATAGAAAGATGAAAAATTACTATGAGCTTTATGGCGATAAAGATTTTTTTTGATTGTTTCCGTTTAACAAAGCCTACCTTTTAGGCTCTTTTAGGAAGTATTGAACCTCTGATCTGATTAGATTGCGTTCCAACAGGTAAAATACATACCTTATTACATGAGTAAAAAAGGTTTCGTTTCATACATATCTTTTTAGAGGAGGTAGCACAATTCAGTTGTTACACTCAGGTTTTATGCAACGGGTAATTTATCAATAACAGTGGAAGATTTTATGGGTATTTCAAATTCATCTGCATCTCGCATCATTCGAAGAGTCTCCAATGTCATTGCTAGCTTCCGTCAGATTTATATTAATATGTATCAAAACCGCGCAAAAATGGAACAAGCTGCAGAAGATTTTTATGAAATTGCAAAGCTTCCAAGAGTAATTGGAGCCATCGATGGTACCTTAATACAAATTGATTTTCCAGGAGGTGATGATGCTGAAATATTTAGAAGAAGAAAAGATTTCTTCAATTCTTAATCAGACCATTTTCAATAACTCCAATTTGAAGAGAAATTTTAAAAATGGCAGAGATATCTTTTGATTGGAGACAATGAATATGCTCTAAAGCCATATTTAATGACCAAACTATCAAATACGCGAAACGAAGCAGAAGATTTATATAATGAGTCAATAATTCGTACTCGGTAGAACGTCGGTTTGGTGTATGGAAAAAACGTTTTCATATATTAAAGTTTGGGATACGTGTGAAATTGGAAACTGTTATGACAATCATTGTAGTTTTGCAAAATATTTCAGTGGAAATGAATGATTGGTTTCTTGATTAATGGTTTGATGACATTGAAAACGATAATGACGATTTAAACCATACAGACGAAAATCCAGTTGAGGATAGTGGACATTTTGCTCAACTTTAAAAAATAAACAGAATGCAAATCAAAAATTTTAATAACATTTCAGAACACACTATGTTGTAGTTGTTGTTCTTTCAATATAATTTCCAACTTCATTATTCGCATCTTTTTTTCATGCTCCTCTTGCTCCCTCACTTCCAATAATTCTAACTTTCGTTTATAGAAATTTTCTTTAGTCTTCCATACTCTGTCAGTTTGTATTTGTCAAAGTTTTTTATTTGACTTAAATTTTAATTTCTTCGGAGTATAATTACTCCAATTTGAAGAGTTTTTAGGTTTCATGTTTTCATTTGCACTTTTTTCACATACTAAATCCTCTACTTGATCTAGTTAACATTATTATTATGATCCAAACTTGGCACTGCATCTTCCGCGCTGTAGTCTAGATTATATTTTGAAGGTGTATCAGTATTTTGGATAATAATTTCTTGAGAATTAAGTACGCAGCTATTACAATCCACATTATTTTCAAGTCCTACAACTGTGTTCAGATTGATATTGCGAAGTACTGCTTCCGTAACGGTATCCAAATCGTAATTAATAGCTGGTCCACCACCAGTTGCTTTTACATGCTTTTTTTCTTTTCACCAACTTCTTTTCAAGCTTTGATTTTGAGGTAGTAAAATGTTGCTTTAATTTGCTTTAATGTTCGAAATGTTTGTAAATTTTTGCTATTAAATTCATTCAAAACTTTTGATCTTGCTTTTTCCTGTAGATGAAATTACTATAACACAAAGACAATCAGTCTTATAACTGGATAAATACCTTTTTGGACTGAAAAACTTTATTAGTAGTTTTGCATTCAATAATATATTTGTTTTTTTTCTATTTGCTCTAATAAACAGATTTCTTATTCTTTTAAAAAATTTGATGATCTTTTGTGCTTTTGATTATTCATTTCTAGTTCAAATAGTTTTTGAGACAGACAGAAGCTCATGGCCACATCATGCGCTCCTGAGCTTCTATTCAAATTAATCTGCAGAAACCTAATCACGGTGGCTTCTTGTTCTCGGCTCGATCGATGGGCCTCACATTGCTGCGTCCTAGCTCGATGGCCTTTCACTTCGCACATCGGGCAGTAAGCTTCCTCACGGCATTGTTTTACAGTATGCCCTTCTTTACCACATTTGTGACAGAGTTTGGATCTGTCCACACCCTTGCATTGTGCCGCCATATGGCCTGGCTGCCAGCACCTGTAACAGAAAATTCTGTCAGTACGCTCGATAACCTTGCAGGTTACCAAGCCAATCTTTGCTTTGCCTTTAGCGAGCAGCACATCAGCTACCTCTCGAGGTGCCTTTACTGTCGCTATCTTTCTCTCACCAAAAGCTTTCCGCAGTGAAGTCACAACTATTTCCTCCTTCTGGAGAGTTGTACCTACCAATTCTTTCAAGCTTTCCAAGACCTCCGACTGTGTTGCCAGAGCATCAAGGTCTTTCACGTGGAGAACCTTCTCCTCCATGCCATCCGATCTGACGGCAATCTTGTTGATCTAGTTAACATTATTATTATGATCCAAACTTGGCGCTGCATCTTCCGCGCTGTAGTCTAGATTATATTTTGAAGGTGTATCAGTATTTTGGATAATAATTTCTTGAGAATTAAGTACGCAGCTATCACAATCCACATTATTTTCAAGTCCTACAACTGTCTTCAGATTGATAGTGCGAAGTACTGCTTCTGTAACGGTATTCAAATCGTAATTAATAGCTGGTCCACCACCAGTTGCTTTTACATGCTTTTTTTCTTTTCACCAACTTCTTTTCAAGCTTTGGTTTTGAGGTAGTAAAATGTTGCTTTAAGTTGCTTTAATGTTCGAAATGTTTGTAAATTTTTGCTATTAAATTCATTCAAAACTTTTAACCTTGCTTTTTCCTGTAGATGAAATTACTGTAACACAAAGACAATCAGTCTTATAACTGGATAAATACCTTTATTAGCAGTTTTGCAATCAACAATATATTTGTTTTTTTCTATTTTCTCTAATAAACAGATTTCTTCTTCTTTTAAAAAATTTGATGATCTTTTGTGCTTTTGATTATTCATTTCTAGTTCAAATAGTTTGTATGACGTACAATTGTAGTGAAGTAGTCAAATTTGAATAATGTCATTTAAAAAAAACTAAAAAAAAATGTGATGCAAGCGTACGCAAACATAAAAAAAAATTACCAATTTTATTTAAAGGCACTTTAACTGAAGTCATAGAATTTTATATTATGAAATGCAATAACTTTGAAGTCACTATGAAAGAACTTTAATTTTTAAGTATCCTTTAACTAACGGGACTTTGAAGTACTATGAAACTGGGCCTTAATGATTTAAATTTAAAATTTGCACACATTAGTTTTATGAGACAAGAAAGATGATTTTTTCATAAATTCAAATTATGAAGGGCGCTAGTTTCGTTTATTTTTATATAAAAATAATTTCGTAACTTTATTAATGAAAAAGATTTTTGATCATAGTAGACCTAGAAATTAAAAATCACTGAAATTAAGAAACTTGATTTGATAAATATTCAGTTTTGTTACGATTTTATCCAGTTTAAGTCTTAGTCTTAACCGTTTATGAGTATCAGTACGAAGGAATCCAAAACTGAGAAAATTAGCCGTTTTAATGAAAATGATACCTCTTTTGTAGAGCATTGATGCCAAGTTTGTTTTGGTGATTTTAGACAACAAATAAGCGTTGTCATTTTCAGTAATTTCTAATATCTAAGCCTACAACGACCATTATTTGTCAAAATGATTTTACGCATTGTAAGTTTCAATGTCATTTATTTTGAAAACGGTCTGGTTTTTTGAAATTTGCCATTTTTCACTGAAAATTAAACATAGTTCTATAATAGCAATTGTAAAAAAATATCATAATCAAAAGAACTAAAAAAATCGCAGGACTTCAAGTGTAAACTTGGGAAAAAAATAAACTGCCCACTAAAAATTTGAAATTTAGGGAATTTATCGTTTTTAGGATTAACAAACCATTCAGTGGGTTATATAATTATAAGCTGTCAAATTTTTTTTAACTAGCTTAACGTTTTTTACGTCTCTGTCTGTCAGCTGTCATCTGCATTTACACTTTTTTTTTAATGACGTTATGAAAACATTACTCACTAAAATCAAAGGGAGCACCAACTTAGAGAAATGAAGTACCAACTTAGCAAACAGTTATCCCAATTTTTAGAGGGCAGTTTATATATATATTTTTTTATATATATAAAACTAAGTGTTGGTTGAAACAAAAGTGTCTAGTAGGTTCAGCCATTATTTGCACGAGTGACTAAGTGTACGAATGATAATGCGCACGAATAGCAGGTACACCACGTCATTTTAGAGAAATTGAATTGTTGATAAAGCAAATTGCGCAACTGTAGATGACAGCTGTCAGACAAAGAAGTCAAAAAACGTCAGGCTGGTTAAAAATAATTTGCCATAATATATAAATAATAATATAAACCACTGAACAAATTCACTTGTTTATCCAACCTAAAAACAATAAACTTCCTAGATTAAAAATTTCTAGTGGGCAGTTTATTTCTGCGCGGAATATAGCTAAGTAGGTGTAAATAGTGTTCTTTTTGCCGTAGAAAAATTTGAGTATTAAATTCTTGATTCTTGCATTAAAAAAAAACGCAAAATTGCTCATTTTTGAAAGAATTGACTAAACCATTCTCAAATTATAAGCAGAAATTACAAAAAGGTGTTTAACTTTAAAACCCTAAAAGTCGATAAGGAGCCATAAATATTTTTTTGAGTTGTACAGGCTCACCCTGTATGTTTTAGTGTTTGGATTGAGATTTTTTAATTTTTCAGTTTTCTCTGGATTTCTCAGCTTCTTTTGATTTCATATACTTGTTAGACTTTAGATTTTCTGAATTATTCTATATTTTGGATTTCTGGATTGTTTTAGTTATGTACCTAATTGGATTCCGTATTTTTTTTTTGAATTATACAAATTCCCCATAGTTTCTAAAAATTTCGTAAATTTTTGAAAAGTTCCTATTTTCATTGATCGTTATAAAAAAATCATTCCCAATCTGTCATTCTCCAAATTTTCATTTTCAAAAAAATTTAAATTTTCCTTTAGTTTACCTTTATAACTCGCTTAGTTTAACTTTGTGTTTAATCTCTTTGAAACTCTCAACATTCGTTTCAAAACTTCAGACTGAATAAAAAAAATATCAAAAAAAAACAAAGTTAATCAATTCATTCAACTTAAGTCGCTGCTGTTAATTTGCTAATTACCTTCTTACATCCAAGTTCTCGTCCAATCCAATTTCACACCAACAATACGGTAGTTAATTAAATTGTCTTGCAATTAAGACGATACAAAAGAAAATAGAGACGACAACCGTATCAATCTTCATAACAAACTTAGGTACAGTTTAATATAATTAAGGATGCGTGCAACAGCAGTAATTAGTTATTTTATCCTACACTTGTTATCATATTTTTATCACTGCATGCCATCGACCTAAAATCACAAAATAAAATCAATCTTTGAAATATGATCCAATGAGGCTTTTATATCCTGTTGTTTTCGTAGCGAGTTCGATGCCTCTTGATGCAATTTTTCATTCTAAGTATCCAATGGTAAAATACTTGTTATGCTACCGCTTTACATTGCCAAAAATTATTTTTAGAAATAAACTCGAGCTTAAGTTGTTTCTGATTTATTATTAAAATTGGTTGCAAAACACAGATTTAGGCTATATTTGGAAATTTAAATTTATTTGTTTGAGGAGGTGATAAGCTCGCTTGTGTATCTGATGTTCAGGATTATCATGTTTTTAAATATAAAAAGTTGAGATGAAAAGAGTAATTAAAATCAGTCTTCTTTATAGCAAAATTTTTGTTGTCAGAAAAATTATTTTAGTTTCAGAATAAGAATAAAATCCTCATTAATCGCGATAAAGTCCCAAACACATTTTTCTAGTTAATTTTAAATCCACTCAAGCTGTCGCTAAAACTTTGATTTATACTCACTCAAGTCTTGTTTTCCACCTCGTCTCATAAATATTTACAATAGAACAGTTATCATAACAATTGGATGAATTATGTTCAGATAAAAATTCTAGAATCTTATCTCGAAATTCAATCTTGTAAAATTTTCATTAGCTAATAAAGCAATATGTTTGAAGAGTAGATAACAAAAAAAATAATGTAAACTGTTCAAAGAATTCCAATTTTATTATCATGATGATAATGAACGCTTGACAACAACTGACACATTCATTACTTTAAAACCACCCTCAGCCACGTGTGAAATTTCCAATTAATACGCGGACAAGCCATTATGGTCTTTTCCACAGCATGGGAAGTAATATGTCATGTTTTTCTAATGGTGGGCTTTTGCAAATGGAAAACGATGATGACATCATTAAACCTACTGTCCAAATGAAAAATGATAACAATTGACTACTTCAAAAGAAATATTTTTATTTAAATATTGTAACTTTTGTACATTTATTATTTCAAACTGGCAAGAATTGACATAAAATGTAATTTATCTATTGTTTAGTAGTCTCTACGTCTTCCTATCTATAATTCATCTTATGTAAGTGTCAGATGGATGCACTGTACATGCTTTATTGGTTGAAAGGAAACGCAAAAAGAAAAAGATTTATAACAGACGTGAGGGTATTTTACGTTTTAAGAAATTAAATTTTTTATGCCATCGTAATCTGAATATTTTACATAAATTCTGGAAATAATCCAATTACAAAAAAATAAAATGTTTAATTGTTGAAGACAGGTTTCGTGTAAAAACTTTATACTGCTCTAACGCATAATTAAATATACTTACAATATTTCCAAAGTCAAAAGGAAGAGTCAAAACACACCGTACCTTTTCAGTTCTCTCTAAAAATAAAATAAAATTGCAAAATATAAAAATGCCTTGACGTTCTATTATTAAAGATCTACTTACATTCCTGTCCAAGATATCCATCAAAATTTCAATTCTCTCTTCTACCAGAAAATGTAAATAAGCAGCCGCCTCCCGCTTTGAATTATTGAATTTTCTTCTGTTTAATTTGATTTTTTTTTCAGCAATGTCCAAGCAAAATTCGAATAACGTCTCTCAAGGCGATGACACTTCATTACGATCGCTAAGTTCCGAAGATGTCTCTCAAGCACCTCGAGGTTACTGTTGTGCCAAATCTGCAAATCCAGCTGATGGAAAAGGACGCAAACTTCATCTGCTTCAAATGCTTGTTTTACCTTTCATACCTATCATGGCTCTCATAGTTCAAACAGCTGTCATTCTCAATAATATAATGATATACAGACAAGAAGTCATGGATATTGAAAACCAGGTAAAGAAGAAGAAAATAGGTATGTGAAAAAGATAATAAGACAGCAGACATAGCTGAGTTGGCATGTTTTTGACGATGTTTGATGGTTGTGAAATTTAATTTTAGGATCATAGCGACAAACAAACAGCAAGAAAAATTGTATAAATGAGAGATGTTGAAAGTGGATCAAACCAAATAGAAAAATTTCTGATACATTTTCTAATTCTATTTTTACACGTTAGTAAATGTTCTTTAAATTTTCAAATAATTCATTTTCTTTTCTGAAATAACATTTTTGAAATTCAAATTGTTCAGTATAAACACGTAAATAAATATTTTTACTTCATTCCAGTATTGGAATAAATAATAAATCGCAAATATTTATGAACTGACGAAAAACAACATAAATCTAAAGAACTTTAAATTGTATTGCTGATATTCATGAACAAAAAGGAAAACATGGCTAGAAAAGTCTACAAATGATAGACAAAATCAATATAGATGATTGTAGTGCGTGTGCTTCCAATTTCCTCAGTTAGAAAATATTTATTTTTCTAAAATTAATGTTGATTGTAAAGTTAACAGTATAATTCTATCAATTGAATGAAGCCAACAGAGCGCCAACAAAAATTTTGTTTGTGTTTTTTCAGACTGCTAAAAAATGATAAATTTTGTTTATTGTTTGATTAGTTTTTGTTTTATCAATTTTAGATATCTTCAGATGTGCTAGAAATAAACAATGTGTTGGATGTTAGAAATTTCAAGAATTTTGCATGCAAAAATTGAATCTTTTAATAATGACTCACTCTGTATATAACTATGGTTTAAAAATGCTGACAGTTTCAAACTAAAACTAAAATACAAAATTCCCTTTATTTCCGACTAATGACTTTTTGAACTAAATTTCAACTTTGAGAAATAATTATAAAGGAAACTCCCATAGTGGTAAAGCACAAGAATTGAAAAGTTTTGATCAATTTTCGATTAAATAAAGGAAACTTCTACAGCTTTAACACAAATTCCATAAGTTCCATAATATTGAAATCAGCTAGAAAAAAAATGTGTGCTTAAAAATAGCTTTAAGTTCCAGGATTGTCAATTATTAGAAATTATTTTTTTCTAAACTAATTTATAAATTAGTTAATTTACATTCAAATGCAGTGTCTAAAATTCTAATTCAAACATCAGTGCGTTAAAGTCAAATGTAAAACTCAATTGTTGATGCTGCCGCATGTTATAAAGTGCAACAAGGGCGTGAAGTTTTTGTTACTCTACTCAAACGTTATAATACTAGAGAGTGAGTGAGATTTTTTCATTTATTTTTTTAGGGTTCCTTAAACAATCCTCTACAATGTACTGGAGAGCTCATTCACTAATCTGTATACATCCTGTATAATTATGTTTTTAAAATCTCTTATGATGCGCGCAAAAATTTTGGTAATGTGCGATTTTAGTCTTGTAATCCACCAAACTTTTTTTCAATTTACGTTGTTAATACATAACAAACTTCCTATCAAAAATTTTTATTAAGTACCATCGTTTGCTTTTGTATCAAATGATTACGCTTCATTTGTATCTAAGATTTAAGCTTTTACTACCGAAACACAAATCCAATACTACATCACCTTAAGCTGTCGTCATAAGCTCGACTTTGTAATTACACTGACATTTTATTACACCACCATCAATTCGATTAAAACCAAACCAAAGAATTTTTCCACAATTTCCAGCAAAAATTAATGAATCTTTACATTTAAAAAAGAAAAATCGAAAAATCCATTTATTTTTTATCAAAGTGTGGAAAACTCCATTAAATAAATCCAACTTTATCCCAAAATAATTAAAAGACGATTATCTGTTAGAACGGAAATGAAAGTGAGTTAATTTTTACCTTAGATTAAAAGCAATAAATTGTTAGGAAAGGACAGTTTCACAGTCATAGACACAAGATAGTGTATTTAATGTCTTTACGATGTAAATCTGAATTAGACTGTTCTGATAGCTGCTTTAGGCTTAAGGAAGGATGTTTTGTTTAGTCGTAATGAAAGTGGGATCAAGTTGGAACTATTACGGAAAAGGAAAGGAAAATTGAGGCTAATCACAGACTTAGGGACGTTCATTAGCTTCATTTTTTGTTTCAATTTCTTTAAAAATTTGAGTTTACGTGTTTGCTCGAAATTTGGCAATGTTGCTCTGGCAACATTTGAGATTCAATCATGTTTAAATCTATTGAATTATTCAGAGTGCCATTTGCGCATTTGCCAACAATTAACATCCAGTCTGCACATAAATTTCAATTTAAAAAAGAGTCCCATGTATGCAATACAAACTTGCATCACAGATTGATTGTAGACTAATGAATTCATTTCACACATTGTAGTGGCTTCACGCATTTGTTGCACAACATCTATTTCCAATTTGTTTAAAAGTGAGAATTTTTGTGCTTGGGGCATAAAAGCGCCAAAAAGTAATAATTAATTTACGATCCCATCAATTATGTGAAATAAGAAAACACTTGACTTTTCATCACCGCATCGTTTCCTTTTCATTTCCTTTACACCCTCATAAAACTCGCAATTCTCGTAATAAATTCTTCTACTGTTTCCATTCTAACCACCATCCCCTTTAATAAACCCAATTGTAACTCTGATCCATTTATTAGGATTGATTAATAACAGCCATCAAATTATTACTTGGGTCAGCTTCCTAACCTAGTATGCTTTAGTATTGATATCAATCATCCGATCGTGTTACACTTTCCCCTATAACCTATTTACAACAATAAAAAAGCAAACAGTAAAAAAACAAACGGCGTCGTTTAGGTAAATATTGACATTAAAGGGAACGGCGAACGCTTCCTCTCTTAATACATCAAAATGATTAAACAAGACGACATATTTGCGTGTAATTAATGTTAAAAAAAAACAGGGGATATATGGGAAAGTGTAGGTGGGAATTGGACTAGAGAATGGCATGCTATAACAGTCGAATTAGGTGCTTAAACATGTGTAATAATACACTGGATGGACGTCGCGACGCTTTTATTTTTATTAAGCTGTAAGTCAACAAAACTGCAGCACAAACAAATGGAATTTTTTAAATCTAGCAAGGGTAGACTTAACGTCAAAACTGTCAACTATATTGTCATTTAAAAATATCAACTAAAATTATATTTCTTTTATTTAATCTCGGCATCTTGATTTTGTGTATACAAACACGATGTATAAGCTTACTTCATTAGATGCCTTTCTTTAGTCAACTGTTTTCATAACACGTGTCTTGATTGAAGTTGAATTGAAAAGTCTTGTCGATATGTTAGCTTGACATATTTCATAAAAGGTCACGTGATGAATGGAAAAGTGAAATTTAGATTATAGTAAAAATAGAACAAAATTACACTTGGCGAATCCACCATTTTTGCAGGTAACCATAGCCGAAGAATTAGGCAAATTAGTAACTCGCATGCAATTAGAACGCTCAGAAGTAGCCTTCCACGTCTATACAAATGGGAGTAATTCTCGGTAATTCTCTGAAAATCCAAACCTGTTCTTATCTCTAAAAGTAATTTTAGTTTTAATTTAACTCAACGATTCGATCTGACTAATGCTGCTCTTCAAAATATGAGTAGTTGGCCTCAAGTTATACTCCCATCTGAAGATGGTAAAATAACTCGATTGGATAAAGAAACATTTCAGAAAAAGCTAGATGAGTTTCGGTAAATCCCCATTTTTTTATTAATTCATTTTTAAAGTTTAAATCAACAGCCAGAAAGTTCTTGTTAAGGAGGAAAGCACAATGGCTGACGTTCTTTTATGGTATACTTCTGTCAATGGAGCTATGTTGGATCATTTAACCAATCAAATTAAAGAAACCGACAATAGCGGCGTCTGGAGGTTTGTATTTTTACTATTATTCAAATTTTAACTGTTTTTGTTTTCAGATATTTATTAGCTTTCAAAAACTTACTGAAAAGCATCGAATACACAGGAATAGCGAGCGTCTATGGTGTTAATTATTTTGGTCGGGGAATCCTAAAAAGTGCTAATTACACCAGCTATATAACATACGACGCAATCGCTAAAGATTTGTTAAATTCTTCATTGAATTACGTCCCACAGATTAAAGCTGAATATAAGAAGTTAACTTATTCTATGAATAATTATGGACTGATTAAATTAAAGTGAGCAAAAATAACAATTTTATCAATTTTTATATTTAGAATTTTTTAGGAATGACATTATTACGAGAAATGAAAGTCGTACTCCTAATATCACGGAGGCATTGGATTATTTCGATTCCATAGCAACGTACACCGATGAATTACGTAAACTTCAGCGTTATCTGCGATTTACGATTAGGTAAAATTGAAAAATTATATTCTTATGTTTATTTTTTATTATTTTGCAGAGATTATGTCAATGATGCTCTTTACGACGCAACCAACCGCGAAGCAGTAGGCGTGGCTACTTTAGTGGTAGTACTAGCAGTTTCACCAATTATAATCTGGCTAGTACATAACGCTGTAGCTACAATTCAGGTAAATCCCCGCTTTTTTTATTACAACTAATCATTTATTATTTCTAGTTGTATGCTGCAAATTTAGCAAAAAAAGCTAAAGAATTGAAAAGAGAAAAAAAGAAGAGTGATACGTTACTATTTCAAATGTTACCGCCAAGTGTTGCTACGCAATTAAAACAAACGCGTGAAATTCCCGCACAATACTACGCCTCTGTCACAATCTACTTTAGCGACATTGTGGGATTCACCGAAATTGCTGCAGTGAGCACACCTTTGGAAGTTGTAACTTTTTTAAATAAAATTTACAAGCTTTTTGATGCAAGAATTGAGTGTTATGATGTTTATAAAGTTGAGACTATTGGAGATTCGTATATGGTAGCATCAGGACTGCCAGTTACTAATGGTTTGAGTAATTTATTTTAAATAAATAGAAAAAATACTGTAGGGTTTTTATTTCAGGAAATAAGCATGTATGTGAGATTGCCAGCATGGCTTTAGATCTACTTGCCGGTTCTAAACAATTCAAAATCCCGCATAGAAAAACCGAAAGATTGCAGATACGCTCAGGCGCTCATACCGGGCCTGTAGTAGCTGGAATAGTAGGTTCAAAAATGCCTCGATACTGTCTTTTTGGCGATACTGTTAATACAGCGTCTAGAATGGAATCGACTGGAGAAGCATCAAAAATTCATATTAGTTTAGAAATGAAGAAAGCTCTAGATGTGATTGGAGGATACAGAACTGAACATCGAGGATTAGTTGAAGTTAAAGGCAAAGGACTTTTGGATACCTATTGGTTGACTTGCAAAGAAGGATCTGCTAATAAATTAGTTGAAATGGAAACTGCTACTTATGAAGATGAAGATACAGAGCCAGTGTTTATGAGAAGATTAAGAGATGAAAGCTACTTTTGAATAGACTTTTTTTAATTTATTGTTAATTGTACATTCCTTGATGTTGCTGTGGTTTTATTTTAAGACTTTTAAGTGTGATGTGTAGAAGATAATTTATCTGAATAAACTGTTTGATTTCTTATGTAGGTTGGTGTTTTAAACCATTTTTCTTAGTTTTTTCAACAACAGTTATGTATGCAACCAACAATACTTAATTTATAAAATAAAAAAATAAAATTTATAACATTTAATTAAAAATAATAATAATTGTATATTATCTAAATATCTACAACACTAAAATTTTGATACTACAATTAAATTGTTACATACTCTCTCTAAACCTTGTTGTTTTAGTTATTTAAGGTTGGTGCAAGTTACTAAACAATAAATAAATCCCTGACAGCTGACATTTCAAATAATTCAATTGAAACGGGATTTTTTAAAATTTTATCACTTAATGAAAATTTTTTACGTCTGGAAAAAGTGTATTTATCTCACTTGTGACAGAAAGCATCTTTTTTCATTAATACTAATTTAAATCATCACGTTCCCGTATGGTATTAGAGTGACGTGGCTTTAACATAACCTCAAAAAATGGAACGACGAACAATTAAAAATCGAAACGAAGACACTTCCGTGATGGAAAACGGTGAAACTATACAAATCCATCAACCTTCAAACATAAAAGGCGACAGAACAAATATTTTTTTATTATTATGTTTGTACACCCTTCAAGGAATACCCTTAGGGCTAAGCTCTGCTATTCCTATGATTCTTCAAAATCGAGGCGTTAGCTATAAACAACAAGTAAGCTGTAACCATAAACTTTTAATTTTTCAGAGTAGACTTTCAGGCAGAATTCAGTTTTGTAACGTGGCCTTTCAGTTTAAAACTCCTTTGGGCTCCTTTAGTCGATTCAATTTTTTCATCGCGAATCGGCCGCCGAAAAACTTGGCTTATTCCAACGCAATACTTAATCGGCGCTTTTATGTTGCTGTTAAGTAATCACGTAGACCAATGGCTTGGGAATGAACCAAATATCGAAATTCTTACATTATTGTTTTTCTGTTTGAATTTCTTAGCAGCGACGCAAGATATAGCTGTTGATGGGTGGGCTTTAACAATGTTGAAAAAACAAAACGTGGGACATGCATCTACGTGTAATAGCGTCGGACAAACAGCTGGATTCTTCCTCAGTTACGTGCTCTTCATGGCTTTAGAATCTGCAAGTTTTTGCAATATGTATCTAAGAGCCGAGCCACAAGACACAGGAATTGTTACTCTTCCCGGATTTTTATATTTCTGGGGTTGGGTTTTTATAATAAGTACCACGTTGGTTGCTTTTATTAAAACAGAAGTGGAAGCGAGAGATGAAAATCGGGACATCCAAACAGCCTATAAATCATTAAAAGAAATTCTAACTCTAAAGCCTGTACAAACTTTAGTTCTTATTTTATTAACTTGTAAAGTAAGTTACAATTTGTATCAATTTATTTTATTGTTGTTCTGTGTTTTAGATTGGATTTTCGTCGACCGATAGCGTTATGACATTAAAACTCGTTGAAGCAGGAGTTCCAAAAGAGCGTCTAGGTCTTATGGCGATTCCTTTAATTCCAGTCCAGTTGGCAATGCCTTTAGTTATAGCTAAATACACAACAGGACCTCGCCCTCTTGATATTTTCCTAAAAGCTATCCCCTATCGTCTTTTGTTTGGTTTTGTGGCTGCGTTTTTAGTTTGGATTACTCCCATTCTAGTTCCTGATGCTACTGAAGGTTTACCATTCCTTTATGTCACGTTTCTTATCATCTGTTATGCTCTTCATCAAGTTTGCGTTTATTGCATGTTTGTTTCAATTATGGCTTTCTTTGCTAAAATAAGCGACAGTTCAGTAGGTGGCACGTATATGACACTTTTGAATACTGTCACTAATTTAGGGGGCAATTGGCCGGCTATGTTAGCTCTGTATTTTGTGGATCCATTGACTTGGAAACAGTGTGAAGGAGGCGTTGAAAGTTTTGATAACACTTGCAGAGACTCTGTCGAAAAAGAGGTAATTAATTAGTTTGGAAAACAAGCCATAGTCATACAAGAAATAAAACACGCACTAGGTTTAGGAGTCTAGAGAATTTCTCACTTTGAAAAGGAATCCCATTTCTAGTGCATACTTTTTTTAACCTTGCTAAACTTAGAATCCTTTTTTTTTCAGTTGTGTGTGAGCAAAGGCGGGAAATGCGTCACACTATTGGACGGATTTTATATAGAAACGGCGATTTGCGCTGCTATAGGTTACGCATGGTTGACTTGGGGCCGGAAAAAAATTAATTACGTGCAATCATTGAATGATTATGCTTGGAAACTTGATAAAAGAAGAAGATAGTGATTGTTTATTTTTTATAAAAATGATGCACAGACTTTAAAGAGTGTTATTGTTAATATCAAAGTATTTTTTTTATAAATTATTTTTTCCCTGTGCAAATGTGTGACTGTATTTGCACTGTTTCCAATTTTTTATAAGAAATTTTTGTTCAGCAGCGCAGGTTGTGATAATGTGGTGAAGTAATGAGGCTTCCTACTGGTAGAGGGCGCTGGGCTTTACATAATTAAGATGTATTCAATTGCGACCGAGACAATATCACAGTGTGTGATTTTCTTTGGAAAACAAATAAAATAATTTTCTCAAGAATTGCATTTTATTGGGGACTAGAAAATGGGAGCAGACTGGAAAAAATAATAATGGATAGATAATTTCACTCTTTTTTTTGCAGAAGAATTCATTTGATTCCGATAAAAAGTGACTTCATTAGTCTAAAAACTATAATTATATTTCTAACTAATAAAGTTATTTTTATCCAACGATTACAGGTTAAGAAAATCCACAAAAAAGTAGCTTTCTAACAATTTGCATGAAAATTATAAATAAATAAACAGAAATGTCTTCAGGATGACCTTTGTTTTAACTTTTCTCTTTGTCATAAAAACAATTTATTGGACAGTTTGTCTATTCATTGAAAAAAATGATAACATTTATTTATCTTGATATATTCAAATTCCCATTGTCTGTTAATCCAGACTGTTGGTTTAATACGGATTATTTTCAACTATAGTCGTGCAAAAAATAAACTGTTTTGGTTCCGGAACTCTAAAAATTTTTGCATTTTAAAGTTGAATCAAAGCTGTAAAGTACGATTTTTTTGAATAATTTCTTACCAAAAGTTTCGCTCACAGAACGGCTTACATTAGCAAAGAATAAATGAACTCTTGCTAAATTCCCTAAACTTTAGAATCTTATCAATATTATTAATAATTATTCTTCCGTGTTATAGATATTTACGTTTTTTTAATGTACCTGTATTTGAAACTTATCTCAATCGAAATGGACTATTTTTCCACTTTAATCCTTCTACAAACAATTTATTTTTGCACAAAAATCAATATAATATTAAAAAAAACTAGCAATTAATTTGTTGTTCATAAAAAAAAAATCTCAAAACATTTACAACAGTCGTCTAAAACACGCAATCTATTTTTACGAACTCAATGATATCAGACAATCGATTCGTCTCGAAACGTGCGCATTTCTCTGTTTTCCTAACAACCCCTAAATCACCACCAGATCCCGACCAAAAAGCACAGAAATTTCGCACAAAACCTTCCAGGTAAGATATTATTAAAATTAAAAAAGCACGCACTTGAAGTAAAATCAAAAATTCCAGCCCTAGATCTCACAATGCCTGGATCCAGAAAAATGATTCTAAAACATGTCATGTCTGGACTTTGTTCAAAAATGAACCGTACCAAACAATTACCATCAGATATAATGGAAACTCCTTTAAATCGATGTCTTAACACCTTTGATATAACACTTCTAGGTTTAATGTTTCAATACAACATCTGTTACAACTATTGAAAATTTTAATTCGCAGGAGTTGGCCATATGGTAGGTGCAGGAATTTATGTGTTAACAGGAACAGTAGCGAAAGATCTCGCTGGTCCTGGGATTATCCTCTCATTTCTGCTAGCAGGAATTGCGTGTTTACTTTCGGCTCTATGTTACGCTGAATTTGGGACTAGAGTTCCTAAAGCCGGCTCTGCCTACGTCTATACATACATCAGCATTGGTATGTAAAAAATGACTTGTTCTACACAAAAATTTTTATATATAGAGTGATCAAATAAAATTGTTAATTGAATGGATGATAATTTTAACGATGGCTATAATTTACGCTTTATTAGCTATAAATTTATCGAATTTTTCGCGTTTTATCTGTGAGTCATTAAAAATGTCTATTTTTACAATCGGTAGTAATGGAACATCTTTATTTACTTTTGGTGTTTTTCGCACTTTCACGATTCGCAATTTTTTGTTTATTTTGTTTGTTTTCTTCAAGGTTATTATCGTATAAAATTGTCATTAACGGTCAAACACATTTTTGATACAATTTGAAGAATTTTTTCTTGTTCTTAGAACCAAAAATTCCATCAACTTTAATGTGAAAACATAATAAATAAACAAAACCGCAGAGTCGGCCTTCATTTTGTATTGCGTTTCCGATATTTTCTAATTAATTGCTTATTTATGCATCTTTAAGCTTTTTATCACTTCTAGAATAATACAAATAGCCAAATCGAATTGTTAAGAATGCGGAAGCAATAAATAAGAACAATTCTTTCAATAATTTTATTTAATTAGGTGAGTTTTGGGCCTTCGTCATCGGCTGGAATATCCTCCTTGAGCACATGATAGGCGCTGCCTCCGTGGCTCGCGCGTGGAGCGGCTACGTCGATTCTCTCTTTGGAGGAGTCATCAGCAACACTACTGTCTCCATAACTGGCGAACTGCACGAGCAGCTGCTCGGCCGTTACCCCGACTTCTTAGCTTTCACTGTTTGCATAGTGTACGCTCTGCTCTTAGGAATTGGTGTTAAAGGTTCCACTATGGTTAATAGTTTTTTAACTATTATCAACTTGGTGGTAATGGGTATAGTAATTGGTGTTGGGCTATACTACGCTGATGAACGAAATTGGACAAGTTTAAAAGGCGGTTTTCTTCCTTATGGAATAGGAGGAGTTATTGCTGGTGCTGCTACTTGTTTTTATGCCTTCGTAGGCTTTGATAGTATAGCTACATCTGGTGAAGAAGCAAAAAATCCTTCGTTTTCAATCCCCATGGCTACAGTTTTATCAATGGGGGTTGTTACTTTAGGATATATTCTAGTATCAGCAGCGTTAACACTTCTTGTACCTTATTATGAAATTAATCCAACAGCGGCTCTTCCGGAAGCATTTAGCCATGTTGGCATGCACTGGGTTAAATATGTGGTGTCTTTAGGAGCGATTTGTGGTATGACTACAACACTTTTCGGTTCTTTGTTTTCTCTACCACGATGTATGTACGCAATGGCTGTTGATGGTCTTTTATTTAGTTTCTTAGGCAATGTTAACACCAAAACGCAACTACCTCTAACTAATCTTATAATTTCTGGATTTTTCTCGGCTCTTATTGCTCTTTTATTCGATTTGGAAAAATTAGTAGAATTTATGTCAATTGGTACTCTTCTTGCGTATACTATCGTAAGTGCATGTGTTATAATCTTACGATACAGACCAACTTTTGAACTCCCAAAACCAGCATCAACTCCAGCTTCAGAAGTTTCAGCTTCAACTTCTGAACTCACAACTCCTGGATCTGAAATTGTGTCTTTGGTTGGTACTTTACGAGTTCAGTATAGTTGGTTAGGGCCTGTTTTTGGTAATTGCGAACCTGGATCAGTTGTGACAGTTTGTGTCTTCATTTTTACTATCTTCAGTGCAGCTCTTTGTATTCTTTTGCAAGTTTCAAGTAATGATTTGAAAGATGGTATTTGGTGGACGATTATTCTAGCTCTTGGGTTTATTTTTATTATGATTGCGTCGTTAGTGGTTATAGTAGCCCATCATCAGAATACTGCAGGGTTGAGGTTTAAAGTACCAATGGTACCATTTATCCCAGCTTTGAGTATTCTATGTAATATTGAATTTATGGTACATTTGAATATTCTTACATGGTTGAGGTTTTTCGTCTGGATGATTTTAGGTTTGTATTTTTTTGTTATTTCGTTTTTGAAATTTTTGTTTCAGGAATGTTGGTTTATTTCTTGTATGGTATTCATCATAGCAAAGAAGGTGAAGGTCAATCGTCTTATTCAATTCTAATGACTTCGTCAGAAGCTGTAAAGGAAAAATGGGGTTCTACTACTAAAACTAACTTTAAAGGAGCTTTCACTCGCCGAAAGTCTTCAAACGGAGATAGAAGTGCCATTATTGATGAAGAAGAAAGTACTGAATAAAAAAAGTCAAATTATAAATTTATATTTGTGTTGATGTTGTAAAGATGATCCAAGAAAATTAGAAGAAAGCTTGCAAAGTTCAAATGCTTGTTAATAACAACAACATATCGCAAAACAAAGAAGTGCTATTTTTCTTGGCAGACTTTACAGTTTAGAGACAAGAAATCAAAGCTACAGAAATATATATTTATTGTAAATATAGCTATATGGATGTTACAATAAAGACAAAATCAAGAAATTTTTATTATTATTTTTAATCAGTTGTAGTTGATGAAAATGTAGATGTAGTTGGTGCTTCTGTAGTAGTAATATCCTCACTTGTGCATTCGTAATCCTGATAGATTTCATCCCCAGGACACAAATACAAATAAGGATAAAGCACGTTAGTGTTTGAATTTAAAGCTCTTTCTTTGCATAGATAGTACATAGCAGGTTTCCCGACTATAGCCCCCGTATCCCCAGCTTGTTGACATAAAGGCACAGGATAATCTTCAGGATTTTTTGGTTCTGGACAATCGTCACCCTCTAATTTAACATCACACAAATCTGAAGAAACACTAAATCCAAAACCACTAGGTTCACATGTGCTGACGTACGCTTTCAATCCAGACGAGCCTTCCTTCACACAAAGAACAAACTTACTGCAGTAAAAAGGATCAGGAAAGATTCCTACTGTTTGACAAGGAAATGTTAAATTAACTGTACCCCAACAGAACGGATCGTAGTCTGTAGTACAAGCTCCATCAACACAATACGCTGGAGGTTTACAAGTTGAAATGTTATTTTTAATCCAAGAACCATCAGGTTCTTCTACGCAAGCTACTAGACTTTGGCATGTTTCGCAAAATGGACCAGGAGCTGTGCATTCCTTAGCAATGTATTTTTGGGATAAAACTAAACGATAGTCAAGGAGACTACAAGAAGCGTAGGATACTAGAATCTAAAAAGAGATTAAAAGTTGTATTGATAATTTATGAACTTACAATTAATAAGGAAATTAGAATCTTCATTGTTCTACTTTTTGGGGGATTTACTTCTTAGCTATCTGTTTTTATAGTTGTAATCTTGATATTATTGAAGTTGTTTTTGATAAGTTGTGAAATTTTAAAAGTAGTATTGTGTATTTTCATTGATTTGATAAGGATGGTGCAATTTTTGTGTTTATTTTGGATTTTCTTAGAAGATTTTTCAGGTGCTCAAAATTATGTTGCTTTATCAGAGGAAGTCAGACATTAGATCAGGGCTGCTATTAATGATAACTGATAAAAAGTCCAATTTGAAGACAAAAAGTAATGTTAAATAACCAAAATGAATCTGTTTAGCTGGAAACATAAATGAAATTTCCATTGTGGAAATCATACAGGGTCATTCACGACGACTGGTCTATTAGAAGTTTATGGAGAACACGCATTGCAATCGAACTGAAACTTTGCATATAGGGGTTCTTGAAGATGGCCTGTCGAAGTAAAATAATGACGACTTTCCTGTATTTCCGCTTACACCAGAAGTCGGCACCAACTTTGTTATTTTAAATGGAACACCTTGTATATTTGGGTTCCTTGATTGATTTTAGTTCGGGTTTACAACCACTTAGAGTTATTCACGTTATTTCAAAAAATTTTACCTTTAAACAACAATTATTCAAAAACCAGGGAAGCTGGAAGTTGACTGTTTTGAGTATTCAGTAGACCAAGAATGACTCTACCAATTGCCATAATACTTATTCATTTGTTTTTTATATTTATCAGACCAACGATTTTTAAACTTAATAATATTCAATCGAAAATACATTCAGAATTTAATTCTCTTCCATTTGATATAAAATTTATCACATCTGCCAACACAAATTTTTGAGATATTTGCAAATAAGTTACCGGTTACTTCGTGTCACTTAATTTTGAAAATCAAGATTTTGACAGATATTCAAAACAGATGAATATGCAGTTGAGCACTCAATAGTGTCATTCTTGACTGAAAACATTTGACTTCCAGCTAACTATAATGTATTTTTTTTAACCTAAATAATTCTAAAACTATAAATTTTAGATACCCTAAGTGGTTAAACATAAACTAAAATTTATCAAGGAATCCAAAAATGCAATAATATACAAGGTGTTCCATTAAAATAATGAAGTTAGTGCCAACTTCCGGTACAAGCAGAAGTGCAGCAAAATCGCCATTCACCATATTCAAGAATTCATTCTTCATAAACTTCTAATAGTCTAGTCTTCGTGAATGATTCTGTATAACTATAAATCTACGACTATCAGCAGTTAAAACGCAAAATTAGCCATCAAAAGGTAGTTAAGTAAATTTTCAACTGAGCCAAATCAAAATTCTAAAAATTTCCATTTTTTTTTTTCTATCTGTTGGGATTCTTCTACAAAGAGAGAATCTCTGTTATGGTCACACAAAAGATTTCCACCTTTAAAAAAGTCAAGACGTAATATTTTTTCAAAAATTTATGGCAACAATTTTTTGAAATGATAAGAGTATTCTTTGATTAGAAAAACTGAAGTAAGAATTCAGACTTGCTGAAGACATCGATGAGCAAACTTATTAATATTAAAAACTGAAATTCAAAAATTACTATTTTTTTGCTTAAAAGCTCCATTATTTGCACTTTCCTCTGTTGAATTCTCATCTGAAACTATTCTCTTAATCCTATAGAAAAAAACAAAAATGTCGATTTTTAGATAAAAAAATTCTTTAAAAAATTCCAACAAAAGGATTCAAACTAGATTTTGTAAAAAACAGTCAAGATAAGTACATAGATCAAATTTATTTGATGAAAAACGATAATGTTACTGCTACTAAAAAAACAATTACTTTGGTTTGTAAGCTTGTGTAATCGAGATCGAAGACGTTTGCGTAGTCTCTGTAGTCGTGGTAATATTATCAACACACTGATAATCCTCATAAATTTCACCTCCTGGACACACATTCAAAACTGGATAAATAAACTTTTCCTGTCTCTCTTCATACTCTTCACAAATATAATACTCTTGAGGTTTCCCAGGAACGGCTCCGCTTTGACCTATCTCTGTACACAGAGGAATCGGAAAATCTCCATCTGGACACACTTGATTCTCAAGCAGAATATCACATAATGATGTGGCTACGTTATACTTGAATCCTTTTTCGCACTCATTAAGATATGGTTTCAGTCTTGAGCCGGTATTAACACAAAGAACAAATTTATTACAATAGAAAGGATCGGGAAAAATCCCGACTTTTCTACAAATAAAATCGAGATCAGCTAGACCGGAACAAAATGGATTTGAAGTATCATTTGTGCATTTAGCTCCCACACAAACTTCCGGGGAAGTACACGTTTCGATTGGTTCTTTGGTAAAAACGCCATCAGGTGTTTCAACACAAACTACCAAATTGGAGCAAGTTTCGCATAGAGGACCTGGACTTATGCATGGTTTTGGGTCGGAATCGGAATAGCAAGCGTGCAAAAAGAACTATTTTAATTATTTAATTTTTTGTGTGAAAAATTGGTACTTACTAGGAGAATAATATTTAGTTGATGGATTTTCATTGTGCATTAACTTGTTTACTAAATTTTCTAGACTCGTCGATTAAACTTAAATCTGTGATAAGATTTTTATTTAGTTTAGATAATCCTTTAATGAGGTATTATTTATCATCTATTCATTTAGTTGTTAGTTATTAAAAGTGTTGAAAAAATGATTGTTTAATCAAAGAACCGTAATAGTAATTTATTTTTTGTCTTAATGTTCTAACAGATGTAGGATAATTACTTTTGCTTTTGTTAAGATAGAAACCTGTCTAAATTTTATGATAGTGAAATATAGCTGTCATGAATAAATTGTAGTTTGATTGCATAAAAAAATTAAAAGTTTAATTACCTGTACTTTATTGGTGTTTAAAAATAGCAAATTACTAAATAAAAAAGATTTTTTTCATTCAGATAAATGACCGATAATATATCTAAAAACACAATTGGATAATTTGCAAGTTCTCAGCATTTCTCAAAATGACTATTATTCCAAACAACGGCAGATGGGTTCAAAAAAATGCGGTAAAGCTCAGTTCTTATCAATTCAAACAACTCCTAAACTTTTTATGATATCTCAATAATTATGGAATTATTTTTTTTGTTGTTTCTGTTGTCTTCTTCTTTTATTAAACATTTTTCATAATTTTTTTGTCTGTATAAGTTTCTACAAACGTTAGATTAATGTAATTTCTATTTTACTTTCACGGACTCTTCAATATTTACCTTCAGCGTCAATAATAAAAGTAAAATTATTTTAATTAAAGTTAAATAAATCATCAAAAAGATATAAAAGGTCGAAATAGGTCAATCAATTAAACAGTTTATTAATTAAGAAAATATTTAAAAACATTCATCTTTTTCTGTATCATAAGTAAGCCCATGATCACAATGATAAATAACTGGATACAAAACAACCTCAAACAAATTTTTATGGACTTGTTCACACCTATAATAAAGCGTTGGATTATTTGGTAAAGCGCCACTCTGTAGAAGAGTTTGACAAGTTGGTACTGGATACTCCAATTCCTTGCATTGATTTCCAATTAATGGTACATCACATTCAGATGTTTGTACATTATATCCGTAACCTTTTTCACACTCATTTATAAAAGGCTTCAATCCCCATTCATCCACACATAGAATAAATTTATCGCAATAAAATGGATGTGGAAAAATGCCTACTTTAGTACAAATAAATTGCAAATCGGCAATTCCGTCACAAATTGGTTCAGGAGTGTCAACGCAAGCACCAGAAAGACATTTTTGAGAATGTTTACATCTTCCTTGGGATGTTTTACTCCAAGAACCGTCACCGTTTTGAGTACAATGGACTAAACTGCTGCAAGATTCACAGAAGAGGCCTTCTTCGTAGCATTCTTTGACTGAAGCTTGGAGTGGTGTCCAAGTTAAAAGCTAACAAAAAAATTATAAAAAAAAAACTAATAATAATAAATAGAGAATTTACCAGAACACAAGCAGTGAATAAAACAGTTTTCATTTTTTAAAAACCTTTTTTACTTTGAGTAAATAAACAGGATTTGTTTTTTATATATTTCTTTTATCTGCATTGTTGTTATCTTTTTGTATTTTTAATAACAAAATCTTGTAAGAAATTCTATTAAAAAATATCAAAAGAACTTATCGGTTAATAGAAGCGGCAAACATCAAAACATTTCTAGAATCTAACAAAGTATAAAATTTTCTTTGTTTGGTATTTTTTTTGTTGTTATTTATGTTTCTTGGTTCTTTGCCCTAAATATTGACAGGATGTACCATGACCCTGGCTTTCTTCCAATGGAACGATGTACAATTAAATTTGTATTACAGCAGTAACCTTTTACGCATTATTTGGTGACGTACAATTGCCGAATTTTTTAATTGGTCAACCACAACATAACGAATTAGTGACAATGGAAATGTTGTGGAAAAATTAAGATTTCCGCGAAAAAATAAGTTTCTAAATTGTAAAAAAAATGCAGTCAAGGATTATACCTAACAGTTGAGAACATTTTGGGAAAGAAAGCTTCACGCACATTTGCATTAATAGAGCAATTAACGCACTAGTTTGAAGCTCTAGTCATAACTGAAAAAAATATCCTGTGTTAAACAATAAACAAAACTATCTATAATTTTCTAAAATAATTTATTCATTCAAAAAATAAATAAAAAGTATAAATTACTTAAAGATATTCCACAATATCATCATTATTCGATTTGATTACATTATAGCGCCTTTTACAATCCAAGAATTAATTTTATTCAACGATTATTTTGATTCATATTATTGTAAATTCATAGATAATTCCTAAAGAAATTATAAAAGACGCGTTAATACTTTATGAGCCATATGATCAGTCTTTTCGATTTTAGAATTTTAGAATTTGATACATCCATTATATACTGGATGTCAAAAGGACCCCGGAACATACAAAAATAACTTTTTGAAATAACTAAAAATGAGCCCATATTTTTAGTAAAAATGGGATTTGAGATACGTTAGGAACATGATCTAATAGACTAAGCGTAAAATACAGGGTGATTCACCTAAAGAGTTCATTAGAAGTTTATATGGGAAATAATAAAACTGAAAAAAAAAGCTTCAACATAAGCTTGAAGTCAATGTTTGATGGGAATTTTTTACTATTTCTATAATTTTCTAAAAACACTTTTTATCCAGCATGTCGATTAATATTTCGACTGTTGATGTCCTAAAATTCATTCGTCTGTATCAAAGGAATTTGAAGGAATTGATTTTTTTAAATATTTGGCCAACAAAAATTTTGTAAACGGTTGAAATTGGTATAAAATTGATTCAAAATTTATTGAGCTATCCAAAAATAGAATATAGAGTATACCATTGCAAATACAAAACCGGACATCTACTTGTAAATAAGCAGTTTTTCGATTTAAATCCCATTTTATTTCAATAAAATATTTTTTTTGTATGTCCCCAAGCCCGCAGCCTAGTATTGATATAAAAATGATTAAAATAAATCATATGGCAAAAACAAAATACAATTAGCCGTTATTGGAGAGAGCAAAAAATCACAGCACCGTATCATAACACCCATCGAACTCTTCAAAATCATTTGTTACTTGAGTCATCGGTGCTTCCGGCATCAAATCAATCGCATTGACCTAAACATTTCTCTTTCTTATCTATTTATACAAAATTTCCAATCACACCCACCTTTTTCTCTTTCACTTCCTCAAAATCGTAACCTTTATAAAAAGCGATATGTCGAAGCATCCTCAACGACTTCAACCGCTTCGTAGGATCAGCTTGTAATAATCTTTGTAACAAATCACGTGCTGATCCATCTAAATCCATCTCTGGTAGATGAACAACTCTTTGTTCAGCCATCGTGTCCAGCTCTGTACATGGATACTAGAAAAAGAAGATATGAAGAGAAGAGTAAAAATAGCGAGGTTGTTCATGATTAGTTTTAAACGTGTTTCCGCTACTACTTTGCCATTGAAGTAACTAATTATCATAATTATGCGATATTCGAGATAAAAATCAAAGAGTGAACAATTTAGTTTAGAAACTCGTTAGTATCTAACGGGAGTTAAAATTTTTATTTGACCGAATGTTTTGTCTCGTAAAATAGCCAATAGAAAAAAGATTAAATCTAGTTGTTTTTGTTGTTTTAATGTTGGGTGGAATGGGGTCGACGATCGGGATTTTTTTCCAAAGTTTAGATTGGAAAACTGTCACCTGTCACTTGTCATTTCAGATTATACTGTCAATTAATTTAATTAGATTGAAATACTGTTTTTATTGATGTTGCAATCGAGATGAGTTCGAAGGATTTTTATTTCTGGCCTACATACGAAAATTTGACATTTAATTTGAAAAATTACAAATTTATATCCTTGCATTCCAACTTAAAGGATACAGAAAATAAATCAATTTTTATAAAATTATTAAAAATAATTTTCTTTTAGTAATCCAAAGATCTAGTTCTAGGGTTCCGCAATCAACAAAGACAAGAAATAACTAAATAAACAACTGCCAATTTGCATATAGCGGACCTTGAAAACTGAAGCACATTCCAGGAAGAAACAACTTAAAACTGTGTCATCAACATTAATAATATTCTAAGATATATTTCTCTTGCGCTTCTATAATTCTTTTGCAAAAATAAAAATCAAGTAATGCATCCTTACATTCGTTATTAGCCCATCTTCATTGACCTTGTATGTGGGCAACAGCCAATTTCGTCCGTACGTTGATTGCATACAATAACCGCAAAATTGAAGAAATAATAATACAGTCGTATACCCAAGAGGAGAATTGCATTCAAAAATAAACCAAAAAATTCTTTAATTTTTAAAACACGCAAGAAATGGCATTGTCCACAAGCTGATAATCCATCGACAGTCTCTTGGTGGATATCTGAGCAATAAAAGGTAGTTGAAGTGCGATTTCGAGTTCTTGTAGTATTCACGACGAAGATACCGTCAGCGATAACGAGCAGCGGCGCCAGGCAGGTAGTTAGGCGCCACCAGGCATTCAAAAACGACGAAGAAGATATAACATCGCCATCGACGAGTTTTCGCACGGACGTTATTATTATTACGCGGACGATTGTTAAAAAACAAAGATAAAAGAAGAAAGGATGCGGGCTAGAAAAAGCTGCGGAAATTTCACGATAAAAAAACAAACAGAAAATACCGTTTTATTTTTATTTCTAATTAATAATGTTATTTTAAGTTAGAAAAAGCAAAAGGAAATAAATCAAATTTGAAAATGGTCAAATTTTGAGACTTTATAATTAAAAATTTTAACTACAATCCGAAAGGTGCAATTTTTGAAAGTTTCTTAAAAATTTGAAAAAAATTTCAATTCAAAGAACTTGGCTCAGTGTCGAAATATCTATCTTCCAAGAAGCTGAAGTGAAATTCACAAAAACTTGGGTCCTTAATCTAATAAACGCAGGAAGTTGAAGTTCATGAAATTATTTTTTTGCTAAATTTTACTTAATAGTGTTTACTTAAATTTTTTTCACTACTACTAGAGCCTGGAGCCTAGATTATTCAAAAATATAAAAATCCCTAAATAATAATTTTAGAAACTACATTCTTGTACAAATTTATCAGAACTGAAGACATAAACTAAAATAAATACTCTCTGGATTTTGATATATAAATATATATATTTCAATTGAAGGAAAAATTGTTTTGTCCAATTCCAACTCTACTCAAACTTTTCTCTTGGTAAATAACTCTTGAGCACCTTTCTTCTTATTTAAACAAAATGCCAAATTCGAATGACTATCGGATATCAATAACAGTTTTAGAAGGACGATAATTCAAAATTTTCTTATACAGGATTAGATTGACATAAGAGCCAAACTAAATTTTATAAAACCATAAAATCAAGATTTTACATATTAATGTATTTGAAAAAAATTGACCCAGACAGAATATCATTGAACTAGTTCGAAAAAGCTCATTTAAATTATTAGGCAGCTCAAATTTTATTTCCTCATCATTAAAATGAATAAATCTGCGACAGATGTCTACGAATTAATAGCACAAAAATTCATCAAATCAGTTTTATTAAAATCTAGAACAAGATTTTAGAATTTTCCAAATTATAAATCAATTATTTAAGATAGAACCTTTAGTGAGACTTTGTTTTATTATTCATAAGCAACAACTTCATCATGCAAATTGATCATTCCTGAAATCCTCCTCTAAGCATATGATTAAAGTCTTAACAACACGCAATGATTGACTTCGTGATACACGTGACTACCCCAAAGCCACAACAACTACTAATTTCTTGATTGGTGTTTAACTCTACAACTAAATAAATAAATTATCTTAACAAAAAAAACTTCCACTGACACAGTTTTCAAAAGCTTCCGATTAATAACACACTCATAAAATTTTGTAACCCTGTTGGGCCCCTTCACTCACGAATAAAGATTATGTTATTCTTAAAAAAATATATATAAGAACGATTTATGAAAGTACTCAACCGTTATAGCTATTAACTTAGAAATATTCATCTCCAAAGGTAATACAGAGTTCTAATGAAAGAAAAAAATGATGACTTTTCAAAAATTACAGTTCATCGTTCCTTAACTAATGAATTAACAAAGTATATAGATGGATATGTGTAAATCGTATTGTTGCAGGACGATGGACTCTATGACTCTTCATTTCTGCAGTAATAAAGTTGAAAGCTTTACAAATACAAGATGGATTGATTGCTGTGCATTAGAAAAAGTAGCAGCAAAGAGTTTTATGACTGTAATCTACATCAACCTTACGAATTAAAAAAAATGGTTAAATTATGATTTGAAAAAATTATAAACATTATGAAAATGCACTCATAAATTATTCAAAAGCTATTTATAGCACAAGCCAAAAAAATAAAATCAACTGGATGTTGTTTTTAGATACTTTCAAGAAGTGTCAACATAAATCTTTGCTAAAAGCAGTCAATAAATCAAAATTAATCAAATTCCAGACTGTTTTGCAAGACTTTTTTCAGAAAACAAGTGCTTAAAGCTCGAGTTGAAAAAGTTTTGGAAATTTCCAATCGTATCATGAGAGCAACTTTTAGTTATTGTTTATGGTTCTACTATGGTATTAAAAAATGTCAAAATAAAATTGAGTGGCCTCGCTTGTATCCTCGTAGTAAAAAATACGGGAACTAACGTTACTCCTTAGTTTATCTAACTGTTTCCAAATTATCGACCTTTCGCGAATGACCCCTGAAGAGTTAGTCGATGATGGTCTAATCTACCGGTACTAAAAATCCCCAAAGAGGCCGATCAGACAACCAGAGGGCTTTGCTCCTTTGTCTGGTAGCTACATTCCATCCTGCATCTTTTTTAATTTTTTTCTCTTCTCTTATTTATTAGTCCCGAGAAGGTGAATAGGTCATCAGCAAAACCGGTCATCAATTTTCGTATAGGAAAAACAGAAAAGCGTCGGGTCAGCGACCCTGACGTCGTCGCCAATTAGCGTCTTCTAGGTCCATAGAAGAAATCCGAAGACTCGTTTCTATTTATAGTGTTAACCATTTGCGGTTGGTCGACCTTTGATGGCCTCAAGCCGATCCGACTAAATATACACCAGACTCGGTGGTAATTACGCTTTTTCCGCCGATTCGCGTCGTCAAGATGGCGGTTAAAGGAATAGAAGAGAATCCGCAGTTGAGATGCCTTAAGGCATCTTATTGCTATTCTTCGGTGATTGCCTTTTCCTTGTTTTGATTGTTGACCGTTCTGCGCCAATAACTGACATACTGTTAGTAGGCAAATGCGGCGTGCATGTCATTAATTAAATATTATATCTTGTGAGTGTGTGTAAAAACTGGTTTCGTTTCCCAAGATCGTGCGAAAACCATCTGTAATGGTATTCAAAAAATGCTGACCGAGCTCCGTTAATTTATCTTCCGATCGGGCTACTGGACATGGATTTAAACCCATTGGGGTAGAATTCACAACTTTAAAAAAAACTTTCATTTTGCTTTCGCGAAACAAAGAACTTGCATCCAAAATATGCAAAAAAGCACTCGACTGCACTCGGTGGTAATTTACAATGATTATACTGAAAAGGGCGAACATGCACTAAGCTTAGGATGCAATTTGCTGAGATACCAATCAAATAATAACAACCAAATTTAGACTGGGCCTATGCATAATCTCCAATGTGATTATAGGCCTATCCAGACTAACCAAAATGAAAAACTTAATAAATTACAGCTAGAAGTTGAAACTTTTTTCTTCTGAAAAATTTCTCTACAAATTTTCCCAATACAGCAAGCGAATGAATAATGTAAGCACGTTTGCTTTCTCGCCAGAAAAAAAATAAAATAAATTTATAGTGATTTATATTTCTCGTGGTACGAATTGGCCTATGGTGCATCTATCCACTGAAGAGATAGAGGATGTGCTTTGTGATGACCTTGCACGGTCAATGCTTCTGCCAAGTGGCCGCTTATTGCAGCTCTGAAGACGCTGCACACCATCGCCTTTCCTGGACTTGCATTGATCAGTGGCGTATCGTCCCTTTTTTAGTTAAAATTGATAGAATCAATGAAGAAAATTAATGAGACGACACTGGATTGGCTATTTATAGGACTGGAACAAGTTGCTTCCAGGCCATAGTTATTACACATTTACAGCTCTTTCTGCAATCGAAATGAGTTCCCATCTAACGTGTAATTACCTTTAGAATTGTACAAAAATGTACTTAGAAAGAAGCGACTGGCTATACTTAGTAGAAGACTTTATAATCGCTACGATTCCGATTGCTAATTTTAGATGTACAGTTAAGGCAAAAAGGCTTCTACGATAAAAACAAAAAATTAATTATGGCAATTATAAAACATGAATATTTTTACTCAATAAAAAATCGTCACAAAAATGCAAATTTGCTAAAAAAAAAATTTAAACTCAAAATTCACCATCTTTTCAGCAAACCTTCAAGAATAAATTAGAAACCAACATTTTAAATGAAAATAATAAATAATAATAAGAAAAGCATCTAAAAGCGTACATTTTTTCTAGAAAAAATTTGCAGGTGGGATTTAGGCAATGATTCTTTGCTAGAGGCAAATTTATTTTTTGTCATATTGTTTCCAATTACATCTTTAAGTCAGGATTTTTTCCATTTCTTAGCTTTCGCAGCTTACGTTTTCAAGTCAAACGAATCTTCGAAATTTTACAACACTCAACTAATGTGTATAAATAGGTAGAAATTTAAGACACGCAGAAGAAACTGATATACAAATTTCAAATTTCCGTAAAGTAAAAAAGCTTAAGTACCTTCACTGATCATCCCATGAGAAATGTGCAATATAAAACTTTAGTTTAGTAACCGCCAATCAGACAAGATTCGCATTAGAAAAAAAATCGAATTTTTCATCATTTTACTAATGATAGATTAGAATAATAAAATTTGTTAACTTATAATTATGTTTGTCACTGTAAAAATAAATGGAAAATCTAAAACCCATATTTATCAGTGCGTAACAGCCTGATTATTACATGTGTGACTTAAAGTTTTTACACAAAGAGTAGATTAGATCATTCAACATTTTGAAGCCTTTTTTTAATAAAATTGTAAAACTTCTTAAAGTTAATTTAAGCAAATTTATCAAAACAATAATCTTATTTCTTATAGAACCTTTAAGAAACAGAAGAAAAATTTTGAGAAATTTCCAAAAACATAATCTCTAATGATTAGTTGTCGATTGATCACAATTTCAAGAATTTGTGAAAATTCAAGTAACATCGTGAAAATGATTATCGCTGAAGCGTGAATTGTTGCAACAAATTTTAGGAACTTTAACAAATATCATGAATTCGTTGAAATAAACTTGTCAGTTGCCATATTAATTTGAAAATATTCAGTGAGAAGCAAAATAATGTTCGAGCATATTACAGCAGAAACGAGTGCTGCAATCCTCGCCTCACAATAAAGATAATTAAAATTTCCTAGTAATTTTCTCAACTCTCTAAAGAATTTGAATAATCACCGATCCTAATAATAATAATTCAAAATCTCAACAAAATAAATTTCGGTTGCAACAACGCCATTTGATTATATCTTGAATCGAATCCAATGGATAAAAAATGCACAACACACTATAATTAATTAAACAACACACTTCAAGTCTTACAAATATTTATAGCTATTCAATTAGTCTCTATCTCTTTTTATCATATCACAGCATGGTCCCAAAGCTTAACTATACTCCTGCTTGTAGCAATTCTTGCGCAATGCTAAGATATCGACTACATAAATGCGACTTCCTGCATCAGTGTTAGTTAATTAAAGCGCACTTTATGCAGATATAATAATAATGTTATTCAGGGTGTGTCCGCTATGACGTACGTCGGCCATTAAAGCAGCAATCCTTGACAATGACAATGTCCATCATTCGCACCAATGATGACTCAATCCTGTCAACGTGTGTTTCGAATTTTGATAAGAAAATAAGATTAAGAATAAGAAGGTTAATTGCGTTGTTTTTACATAATATTATAATAGAAGTAATATGAACACAACGATTCAAGGAATTTTGCTATCTTAAACGACCATCAATTCTCTCCTGTCATCGCTTATCGGACACTCTTTCCGGTGGTTATTTACAAGAAAATGTGTTCAGGGAATGAAGACGGCTCCAGATAATTATCTTATTTAGATAGGTAAAGAGGGGCTTTATTATTCAATTAGTATTGTACTCGATCCACTTGAGAAAGGATATCCGATATTATGCATTTATTAATTCAGACAGTGAACATGTCGGAATGAGACGAAATCTAATCAATTTTTTCTAGAAATTATCTCTTGAGTAATACTTAATAGCCAATAGGAGAGTCCTCCAAAGCACAAAACCTTGCAAAACAATTATTCTGAACGAAAACATAACAATTATCCGTTCATCTTCTTTTTATTGAATTTTTTCCTTGCTTATAATAAGGAAGATACAGAAGGTGAATGCAACAGCCATTGGCTATTATTACATAAAATAATTTGGCATAAAAAAAATTGAAGAAAAACTGAAAAATTTTACATTTTTCACTTTCTCTATAAAATTATGAAATCAGGAATTGGAAATTACAGGAATAAGAATCGCCCTGACATGAATCCACTCATTTAAATATTAATTGGAATTAAATGCAATTCATATGCATCTTCTTGACCTCTCTATACACACACTTGGGATAGTTCGAAATCAATAATTTTTTTAATTGGAATTCAAATTAAATCTGCATGAAGGTGTGTATTAGAAGTTAACAGTAAATTTCCAGTCCTTCGCAACAAAACCCCGCCGATGATGATTCGTCCAAATGCGAGCCGAATCGTGACTTAGGATGTGATAGAAGCGAAGATGCACCTAATGCCGTTGGTAAGAGGGGATGACAAGCTATATAACTGTCCACCACCGACGACTCAGCAAACTCTTGTCGAGAGTGAGCAGTGTAGTGTTTAACTTCCTAAAGCTCGCCAAACACCGCATTTTCTATTTTGCTGTACGAAGACATCGATCAGGTAGGCTATTCTAATCGAAATTTTATTTAGATTTCAATGAGCGATTCAGAACGTAACTCAAATTCTGAAAAATAATTTAAACTGATTTGAAAAGTTTCAAAGTTGCGTAAGATATAAATGTCGTTTAACTTTACCGGTAGTATGGAAAAATTTTCTAATGATGACAACAACCGGAAAAAATTAGTATTTGCGTATTTGAAAGTTCATTCCGCTGTTGGTGCTGAAGAACCTTGAAAATGCAACGACACAAAGAACTAAATGAAAATTGCCAATAATTGAACTGCCGAAGGCTACGCAGCTATAATAAATATACTACAAGACGCAATCACTTCTTCCTGCAATTATCTAATTGCTTGACTGAATGGACCCTTTGTGCTTTAATTCCAGTTTATTGACCTTTTTTTAAAAATAACAACAATTGAGTGGACCACTCATCAAACAAAAATTGCGTTACTATAAACAAATTGACAGTAATAAATAATTCATTTTTTCGTTTCGACAATTTTTTTTTACTTTCAGAATGAAACTTGTCATTGGACTTTTTCTGGTAGCCACAGTTTTGGCTCTTCCGGTTCCTGAAGAAGAAAATAAATCTAATGTGCCTCTAGTCATTGCCGATTATTCTTCAGTATCGAAATCAGAAGACAGTCACGCCGCTCACAATCATGATTCATCTGAATCTTCTGAGGAATCATCAGAAAAACCAAGCGAGGAAGCTAAACCAACTACTGAAGCCATTAAAGATAACAGCAGCGAAGAAAAAAGCAGTGAAGAATCAAAAGATAACGAAAGTAAACCTTTGCAAGATGAAAGTCCAGCTCCCGCTTCTTCTGAACCTGTTTTAACTACTGAAGCTCCTGCAAAAGCCGAAGAAAAAAAAGAAGAACCTAAGCCTGCTGAAGAAAAAAAAGAAGAACCCAAAGAACAGCCTAAACTTAATGAACCTGAAATGAAGAAAATTGAAGAACCAGCTCCTGTTGAAGAAAAGAAAGAAGAAAAACCAGCTCTTAAACTTGAAAGCGGTGACGCTTCTAAAGCTCCTGCTGCTGTAGCTGAAGAATCTGCTCCCGCTGCTAAAGCAGCCGAACCTGAAGTTACTACTGTAAAAGCTGAAAAGCCTCTTGCTTTGCCAGCCTCTAAAGCTGAAGAAAAACCAGCTGCTTCTGAAATTAAAGAAGAAATCGCTCTTCCTAGCGAACAGAAAGTAGAAGCTGCACCAATTGCTGATGAGAAATTGATTGAAAAGAAAACTGAAGAAAAAGCTCCTGAACCAGAAAAAAAATTAGAAGAAGAGAAGAAACCAGAAGAAGAAAAGAAAATTGAAGAGAAACCAGAAGAAAAGAAACCGATTGAAAAGAAAGAAATGAATGAGAAAAAGGCCAAGGCTGAGGCCGAATCAACGGAAGCTCCAACGACAGCCAAACCGGAAGAGGTTCCTAAAAAAGATGAAAAAGTTACAGAAGCGTTACCGGAAAAACTACCCGAACCCGCTAGTGCAACATCTTGAATATATAAATATAGATGTGTTTTTTTTTTGACAAATTGTAAGAAGAATGACTGACGAGATCCGCTTGCCCTTTTATTTCGATTCTGACTTAAAACAATTTTGGAATAATTGGGCCAACCGGAACTCGAATAACTAATTAATTATTAATAAATTTTTTTTTATTTATATCTGCTCAATTTTTACGAACCGTATTATTATGAAACACCGTGTTTACTCGTGTTTTGTTGTAAAAACCGTGTTGTTTTATATTTTTTAATAATGCGCAGTCCACACACACTCACATTCCCGTAATTTTAAGTATTTTGATGATAAAGCTTTCAATAAAGTTTTATAAATACGTAGTAGATTTTCTTTTCTAGTCGTTGTTCCCTTATTTGGCCATTGGCTGCAACAGCAAAGTCTTTGACCGTGATTGGAATGTTGCATGGTAAGTGCAAAAAAGAAACGATCCCGGTCTATTTCAGACGCATCTTACCTTGCCGGTCAACATCAAGCAGGCGATTATTCCAAGACTCCACCAATCTACAGCATGTCCGTATTCTAGACGGTCCAAGATTTCAGGAGCTGTAACAAAAAGAGAATACTCACAGGAAAAAGGATCCGCGTCAACGATAGGAAAACAGAAATTTTTAAAATAAATAAAGTCTTTATTAACGGACTCAAAATCACAACATTCATTGTTTTCTTTCTAAAACTAATTCTATTATTCACAATTATTTACATGAACTTGAATCAATGAGGAATATACATCGAAGACGTGCTTAAAGTAGCCCAAAACTATATGGACTTTGGATACTTAAAAACTTTAGAACAGTGCCTCTATCGTGCAATTTCGATTCAATTCATTCTCAATTAAGTAATTTGTAAAGTGAATATCATCACATTAAATCCCGCTTTGGTTCAGGCATGTCGGTACTCCTCCAATCCAACAACAACGCCCCCTCTAAACATTGTAGGACTATCACTAGCCTTTCGGTATTGTTCTACTCTCTGCTCCCACTCTCACACACACCACTCAAAGAGGGCGCTGTTCAACGACACGAACAAATCAGATCGATCACACAGAGATTATAACAAATTGAAACAAATTAAAAAAATTCGTTGCGCCGATTGATCAAAGCTTACAATAGGAAAAAAATGTTAGTAACTTATAATAATCAAAACAAAATCTAACTAAGATCACGTCAAAACTTATTTTACTAAAAGTGAACAATTAAGAGAAAAAAACTCACAGGCTGATCACTGCACCCCAGGAAAAAAATCATCAAAAAAAAAAAAAAAAAATAAAATAAATAAATTCAAGTTAAAAAACGCCTACACTAATAGCTGAAACTTTAAGACTTTTAAAAATCTCATTTACGTCATGCTCCTTTTAATTGACAATTATTCTAAAGTGATAAAGTCTCTTTGATTAATTTTTTAACAGTTGATCCAACTGAAGATCCCGAGGACGGTCCCGAAATCGAATAATTCACTTTGAACAAATAAGGCTGTACGTCTGGATACGATGTATCAAAGATGAGATCCAATTCGGATTGACTCGGCATTTTTGGGAGATAATCATGTCGATTCATTATCTCCGCTATGGAGAATATTTTATCAGCTAATAATTCTCCCACTTGCTCCCTATAAACTTGTCTTTCTCCTTCACTATTCAATGTTATCAATTCCAGACGCACTGTCCATACTTCCCATGGTATACTTTCCGGTTGGAACAACCATCGACCTCTTGGTTTCTTTTGGAAAAATTCCAAACTAATCTGACCCATTCCGCTGCCTTCATTACATCGCAATTGCTCACTAAAACAGCTAATTTCACGCTTAAGCGTTTGATCGAGCATTGGCGATGAACAACAAACATAAGTCAAGTCGATAAAATCGCAATCTACATCTGTGTAACCAATAGTACCAATTGAATAACTTCCTTCAGTACTATAAAGGAACTTGCCATGACTTCGATGGAACAACACCGTATGGAATATACTAGCAACGGCTTCATCGGCTTGACGTCCTTCAACCGTCAAATCGAACATCTGAGATCTAGCATTCATTTTTCCTTACTATTTCTTCTTTTCAATTGTTAAACATAATAAAAAGAAAAACACTAAATCACAGCTCGATAAACCTGAGTAGTGACAATTGTCGGTTTAAACACACAACAATTATTACTATTTTTTTGGTGTTTTTTGCACTGTTATTTGATTGGGTGATTATTTTTTAACTGTCCACCATTAGAACATTTGCATACCCATATATGATAGTGTTCCACAAATCGTACGAGTTGTCTTGCCGTATGATAGCCACTTAGATAGACCGAAATCGATCAATTGGACGTTGCTTTTGGAATCAAGAAGAATGTTTTCCGGTTTCAGGTCACGATAAATTATTCCAGCGTTGTGAAGAAAATCTGTAACAAAAAAATCAACAAATGTATTACAAAACTACAAACAACTTTCTCTGGAACGTTACATGTTGAGAATTTAAATCAGAAGACTATTTTAAGTTTATTATCAAAACCAAAACAATAACTGATGGAATATTTCAAAACAATAAATGTAATAAATATCTTGAATAAATATTTGGTAATTTAGTGTATTTTGGATTTCCGGAAAACGGTAAAATAATAATAGAAAAGCAAAACATAACAATAATGGCTATTGTTTATTCAACAAATATTTACCAAAAATCTTGTTCACTAAAAATGATGTTATACAGCTATGCCAATAATTGACTATTAAACACTAAACTTCAGTAAAATGAAAGAATAGACAACTAGATTGTTTATTCATAAGCAAATCCCAGTAAAACTGAACAAAATGTTTTTTGTTTTAATTAGACAGCTAGTTATATACCTTTTGAGAAAAAGTATGCTTTTAAAATTAAAAAAAAGTCCTTTCTATTGGACAAAAAGTAGCAGGGGCCAGTTGTTAACAAAAAAGCGATTGAAAAGAGAAATGGAAGAAAAACTCACTATCCAGAATGGAAATAAGAAAGTTGAAAAGAGATTAAAACAAATGAAAACTACTGAAATTAAGGGTGAATAAAAAAAAGGTTGAGGTTTACAATTGCTACAACACCTCTACCGACAACTAAACTAGAATAAATCCCAAACTTTTGTAACTGGAGGATCTGCTCACTGCTTTTATTTTCAAATCAAAACTCAAAGCTATGAAAAAATCAAAAACTTTCAGAATAATAAAATAAAAAGATTTCCCAAATCAACGAAAAGTAGATTGGTGTTGAAATTAGAAGCTACAAACATTAATTGACTCAACTTCTTTTCAGAGTAAAAAAAAATTGAATAAAAATATTATCTATTCAAATTTGACTCTTTGAATAAAAAACACAAACAAAATTTTATCTCCGGACAATTATAATTTTATAATACTCAGAATTACTCTAATTTGTGTCTAATTAACAAAAATCCCAATTCATCACATTTCCGCTAAATCCTTTAAATACGTCCACGCAATTTAAACAAACGACGTTTATTTAATATCTAACATTAAATATTTACTTATTGTTGTACCATACAATGAATGACAACATTTGCAGGTCATTGAATTTTGTATTCACTAAAAAAAAGCGGTTTTTTTTCAACTTACCAAGAGCAAGGGCCAACTGAGCAACGTAAAGTTTGACTAAAGCCACAGGAAGGACGGTGTAAGTCTTCAAAAGGTTGTAAAGTTCACCACCCGCAACAAATTCACTAACTAAAAAATAAATACATTAAAAAATAAATTAACTAATATTTATAATAATACAAACCTATATAAAGCCTCTTCTTACTTTGCCAATGCAAAGGACAATTAACAATAAACGGATGATGACCACAAACTCTTTGTATCTGCACTTCGTCTTTCACTTGTTTAATAGAATTCTCTTTGATAATCTGCAATAAATGCGTATTTAATGTTAGAAAAAAACTGATAAAAATATAACCAGGTCAAGTTAGTTTTAGGCGTTAAATTTAGATAATCAAATGTTGTTACAGATTAAAAAAAATAAAAATAAAAAAAATCAATAACTTTACCTTATTTTTGGATAAAACTTTCAACGCATAAATTTTTCCTTCTTCGTCCTTGACTTTATAAACTTTACCAAAAGCTCCCCGATTTATTTCTCCTAAATTTTCAAATTTCTTCTCATTATCATTGGATAAAAGTGGAAAATCAGGAAGAAAAAATGATTCGGTTTGAGATACAGGCCAAGCTGTTTTACTTGATTCGTATGGTAATGTTAATGTTGATTCTTTCCACCTACAAATAGACACAACTAGTGGAAAGTTGAACCTTTAAGGACAGAGGGATGAGTTTGTGAAAACTGGTTTCAAAGAAATAGGGATGCTATTTAGGTAGAAAAAATTTGCATTATTATAGCTGCAGCTAGGTCTTATCTTTTGTTTGCAAATGATAAGAATAGACCAAATGGATGCATTTTAGAAAACTCGATTATATTCAAATAAAGTAATATTAATACACCAAGTGAATTAGACATTCTTATTCACGAATCTGCCGTAACTAAGAAGAAAGTTTCAGTGATTAAATCGCTAAAGAACTAATTGTAATTTTATGTTACTCCAACATGAGCTTAATAATGTCATTTTAAAATGCCAAAATTGATTAAAAGAAACACGTGCCGGTGTTGGCGTAAATTTTATAACAAGTTATATAGAACGAGATTACGAGATTTAGATTTAAAATAGGATGAAAATTTCAAGGTCATTTTATTTATTGATAATAGCAAAAGCGTGGAAAATTTCGCAATTTCCACATTGTAGATATTATCTAACGTTAAAGCCAATTATGTAGAAATATAGTAAAAAATTTAAATCTCACCTCGTATAATTACAATATGAATAATGCCCATTTCCGGTTCCAAATGACGCAATTGATTGGTGAAAATCGATTAAAGACTTATCAACCCCAAAGTATTAATACCCGACTTGACCTTATGATAAAAATAGATTAAAGGGTTGATACTGATAATAGTCAAAAATTGGGGAATAATTATTGCATCAGATTACAAGAGTATGACATTTAAAAAAATCTTTGAATTCGTGAGTTTTTCAGAACTTGTAAATTGCGGTTTCTTTGTTGTCTAAATTGATTAATCATCAAGCTAATGTCAACAACTTAACCAAAAAAAAATCTTTAAAGAGTGATTCTCACCTTCTTCTAGAGACTCTCGACCAAGGCCTGGAAACACTGTATGTTGATTGGTGACTACTAACACTTGCAAAAGATCGTCCACTGAAGCTACTATTGAAATTCTATGAAGCAATTTTTCGATTTTAGAAAATGTACGATTTATGACGCAGTAAACAAAAACATAATGCAGGTTATTCGACTCACCTGACATAAATCCTCTCGTCTTTGTATGTAAACACCATCAACACGACTTTGATTTAAATTTGGTGCTTTTGTATTTGTATTTCCCATGTAAATACGATTGAAACAATTCGATTTCGGGCTTCTTTCTTTCCCAAAACTACAAACATTTCCACTCAACGCTGACCTCAAAATTAAGGTAATAAACCTTTGTCAAAATTTTTGACATTAATAGGGATCAAAAAGTTGCCGATAATGACGGTTTCTGCACACATAGCGACATCTATTCAACCTCAATATCAAAAATTACATTAACAAAAATAATAAATTGCAGTATTTGTTGATAGTAAATCAATTCTTTCAAACCACAAATTAGTATTATTGTTTTTAACACGTCATTTCAAAATATCATTGACAAGGAGTGACAATTAGTTGACAGGTGAGTAATGTCAAGTGTAGAGGTTATAATTTATTAAAATTTACTTCTGGGGTAATTTCCTATAAAAAACATTTATAATAAAAACAACCTTATCGTGGCATTTATTACTCATAGAATAGCTTTCGTATATTTGCAATAACATAGTATGAGTTACTGTTTGTGTTAGAAAGTCAAATGGAAACGGGTGAGGAGCAAGAAAAAAACGAAAATGTTGAAGGTAATCAAATATTTTTTCAAAATTAATTATTAATTTGAGTTTTTAGATAAAATCAAAGAACTGGAAGCGGAAAAGAAAAGAATCCAGGATGAATTTAACGTACAAAGAGCAAAAATGAAAGAACTGTTTCTACAAAAAGAAGGTAGATTTCCGTTGTTTATTTCTAAAAAGCTTATAGTTTTTTAGATGAATTGCTGCGTCGAAATCACGAAAATGCGCGTCTTAATTCCGAAATCACAGAATTGAAAAACGAATTAGATGATTTGAAAAGTCAGCTTGTTATTGCTGGAATGACTTTGGAGAATAGTTTCGAACAGGAAAAACGCAAAGCTAATGAAGAAATTGCTTCATTACAACAGCTAATTCATGGTATTTTTACTTTTGTTTTGAGTTTTTCTGTTTATTTCTATTTTAAGAAACTGTTGAAGAGAGTAGTTCAACTAGAAATTTATACGATACTGAATTAAAAAATTTACAAATGTATATTCAGCAATTACAGAACGAGATTTTAGTGTTAAAACAGCAAAAACAACAGTCACCCCACCATTCAGCTCAGGTAAATTATTCATTGAATTAACATTATTATCATTAGTTGTAGCCATGTTGAAGAATTTAAAGACACGTTTGTATTTTACACAGGAATCGAGTAGTTTAGCTCCTAGTGTTGTCCTTAATGCTTTGACCAAAGGAATAGTGAAGAAACTAGGCGCTGACGCGTTTAATTTACAAGATAGTGGGGATGATACCATCAGAAAGGTAGACACCAATGATCATGTATGTTTTCTTTTGTTTATTTTTTATTTTATTTTTATATATATTATTGTTCTTACTTTAAATTAATTAAAGACGCAGGAAGACCCCGAAGTACTGCGATCATTGATTGGACCATTGGAAGATCAAATCCAAGCTCTTAAAGAAAAGCTTCGCGCTACTGATGAACAGTTGCAAAAATGTCGTGAATGTGGCCATCGTCAACAAGACAAAAGTGATCATAACGTGTCAACGAATACTTCTTTTGATTCTCCCAAACATGCAACGACTTGTGATATGTGCAGTAATTACGAAGATCAATTAGTAGCGGAACAGAAAAAAACTGCTGAACTTGAAGCAAAAGTACAAAGAGCTGAAAAAGCAGCTGAAAGACATAAAGAAGATCTTCTAAAAGAAATTGGTTTTAGAAAAGAAATGGAAGAAAAATGGAATGAGAAAAAAGAAGAACATAAACAGCAAGTTGCTGAATTGACTCGAAGCACAGAATGTGCTGAACAAGATTTGAAAGAGTTAAGACAAATGTTCCATCAGACTGTGAGTGAGATGAATGAAATGTTGAAAAGACTGACTAAAGGTAGAGAAAGAATCCAAGAAGAATTAACAGCTTTACAGAAAGAAAATGATACATTAGTTGGGAAATATACTATTCATTCGCAAGAATTACAAAGTGAAGCTATTAATCTTCCGGGTACTGTCGAAGAATTGCATGAACTTGTGCTGAAACATCATCAGGATTTAATTATAGCAAAAATTGGAAAAGAAGCAGCTGAGGAAAAAGTTAATTTGTTACAGTCGGATATTCTTTTGTTGAGAGATCAGATTACTAACGATCAACATGAAAAGGAATGTATTGAGAATAACTTAGCGCAGGAGATTGATATGTTGAAGTAAGTTGAAATGGCAAAAAGTATTTCATTAACTTGTTTAGAATAGGTGTTTTGAAATATGTCATATTCCAAACCTGATGCAGCACATACATTTTGTAAGATTATTTTCAGGAAACAAAAGCACCAATTAGAAAAAGAGAAGAAACTTTACTTAGCAAACCAAGAAAAACTAGAAAATTCTGACAAAGTGAATCTTGCAAAAATCGAAAAATTACAAATGCAAATAAATGAACTATTAGCAGTTAAAGTAAGTAATTTAAATTAGCAAAATCAAATGATAATTTTTGAAAATTTAGAAACAGTTAGAAGAACAGAACAGTGAGTTACGAACTCGGGTGTCTTCACTTCAGCAAGAACTTGATACAAGTGAAACCGTCCAGAAAGATTTTGTTAGGTTGTCACAAAGCTTACAGGTATTATTAGTTAATAATTTATTAAGAAAACTACAGTTTGTGTTTAGGTACAATTGGAAAAAATCCGAGAATCTGATACTCAAGTTAGATGGCAACATGAGGAGGACGTCAAAGAATGTCCTAGTTGTCATACAGAATTGATAGGTTCAAAGCGTAAAGAACATTGTAGACATTGCGGTCAAATTTTCTGCCAAAATTGTTTAACTCGAACCGTAGAAAGTGGGGCTAGTATGCTTCCATCAAAAGTTTGTGACGTTTGTCATACTTTACTAGTCAAATCTTCAGCACCCTATTTTAGTGAAGCTCCACCAATGACTTAATGCAATTTTTTCTTCTCTATATCAATTGCTTTCAAACTGTTTTATATTGAAATTTTATTAAAATATAGTTTTATTTAATCAAAATTATAAATTTAAAAGAAATACAGAACTGTATCGATTATATTAAGTTCTTCTTTTTTTCCTACAAATAAACAATACTTAATGCATACACTACACGTACACAGTTGTTTACGTTTTTAGAGATTCTTCCTTTAACTCTTTTGGTTTTGCTTTTCTTTGTGGTCTACTGTTAGATATTTTTTCTTCTTGAATCATTTCTTTTCTAGCTACAGGTTTTGAACTATTTGGGTGTTTCCGAGGACTACGACGCACTGACTCATTTTCAGGAGAGTTTCCGTTCACCTCTATAGTTTCACCGCTAGTTCCTCTTTTGAAATTAATAAAATTTTTTCTGGAATGCAAACATTAAAGCGTTTAAACAGGGTGTCTTGATACGGAATTTCATAGCGTTTGAGCTAAATTTTGGAAAAATACACTTACTTTGGTGTTGGTGTCAAACCCAATCTAAAAAAAAAAAAAATATGTCAAGTTAAATGAAAAATTTCAATAATACGTACTGCCTCATCATTTCCAATTTCAGTGGAGTCGATGAAAAATCCGGGGCCGAATTTGCAAAAGAATCCTGAAAGCCAAATTTACCAAAGAAAAAATTTCAAAATATCTTACTTGTAGAGTGGGTGACTGTTCATTCAATCTAGAAATATGTCTATCCATAACATGAGAAGGGAGTCGAGTAAGAACTACAGACACCCTAGTCATTTGATTTGTGGTTTCTTCTTCAATAACAGAAAGCCTAAAAATTTCAATTCGCAAAAACTAATAGAATGTTTACTACAACAAACCCAGCATCTCCATTTGTCCTAGTGTCTAGCAAACTTCCATCAGTTTGATTGACTGCATTTTCTACATAAAAATTTATCTTTTGATGAAAAACTTTTAATTCAACTTACCATCACCATTGTACAAGTTTTGCAAAAGCAGTGGTTCTATATTCAATGCAGGGTGTGTTGTAATTTTTTTTATATGCTGTTGTGTTTGTTGAATTTCTTGTGTTTGTTGGATTTGTTTTATTTGTTGTTGTTGAGAAATTGTGGGCAATGCATTTGAAGAGACTGTTTTAGAAACAGTTTCCAAGCTTTGAGTCTTTGGTAAAAGTAAACTATGTCCAATGGGACTACTGGGAACTTAAACTTCAATTAATACGAGTTCAAAGGACGAGTTTAACATACTTGAAAATTTCCCCTTATGTAAGCAGCTTCTAGAAACATCGTACAATTGCTGTAATGAATAGATGTTTTTTTCTAAATATTTGTTCACGTTTGAGAGCTTCGTTTGTAAAATCTAAAATTCCAAAAATTATTACAAAATTCAAAAAAATTGAAGATAGACAAACATTGTGTTGTTTTTTGTAACAGAAGTTTTCAGTTTTAAGCCGATTATAAGATTTTTCTAGTTGGGCTTTTTTGAATTGTAACTCATTAAATAATTCGGTTATTTGTAAATCATTTTCTGAAACTAACAAAAAAATGGAAAACAAAATAGGGGACAAATAATAACTTACCAACATCGCTTTCATGATTCTCAGACATTTTATAAGAGAAAATTGTCTGAATTTTATAAAATGTATAGATAAAACAGTAATAATAATTAACTTACAAATCTACATTTGTTTCTATTTTTTTTTTCAACTGTGGAAATGCCAAACGGCCTTTGTAAAAGTGACATGACCAGAAGCGCAAGCGCCATCTCTAAATCAACAAACAATGCGCGGCAAATTCAAATAAATTTTTCTTATTATAGATTTGATTTATTTTTTAAAAGAGTTGGAGATAGAATTTTCAAATTTTACAAAAAAATACAAAAAAATGTGTTTTCCAATTTATTAAATAAATATTTATTTTGAGTTTGTGATTGATAAAAATCGCCACGGAACACCTATTGAAAATTATGTTTATTTAGTTATTAAAACTAGAAAATATTTGTATTGTTCAAAAATATATTTTTTCGTGATTTTTTAAATATTCAAAATTCTAGGCGCGAAATCACATGTCATTTTGATTGAATCCTCCATTTTTTAAATTTTCCGTATCAATCATAGACAAAGGGTGGATGATTCTATCACATTATAGCATATACTAGAAAGAGATAGAAATAGAAGTGTGTGTTTGAGATATGGTTAAAACTAAGGTTACGAACTACACGCGGGCGAAAATGGTACGGTTTGTCGGTTTATCTTGAAGATTTTCTAATGGCAATTTTTCAGAGAAAATGCTAATTGAGTTGTATTGATTTTCCAAAAGTAGGTAAGTGCAAAAGTTGATAATTTAAGGTTTGACCTATTTTTCTGTCGGCTATTGAGTGATTTAAAGGTATGAACATATTCCTTAAAACACCATTTTGGATTGAATTTAATGAAATAGTAAAGAAATGTTAAGTTTTGTGACTCAAACTTGGAAATTTTCTTCGATTTTTGAGATTATTTTATGAATTTTTCGTTTAATTTTTAGTTATAGTAAATCTTTGTCATGGGAGATTGCCATTTAAATTATCATCCGAGCCCAGTTTGTGAAGAAAAGTTATGCAAGTATTCGTATTCAAGTTGGTGTCCGACTTGTGAAAGAAACTCTCCTCGACGTCGATCTAAAAGTGAGACTATTAATGAATGTCGTCGGAAATGTAAAGAAATGAAGACTTTTTCGCCGAAAAAGTATGTCCGGAGTCACGAATACGAAAATATGGATTTGGAGTTTGATTATGACTCAAAAGAGTACTGGTATGAAGCTCCTAAAGAAAAATACCGACATATTCGATCAAGTCAACTGTGTGAATTACCAACATCATATATAACAAACAATTGCCAAACTTCTAAATTGTTACCAACTGATTATGTCGAGAAAAATGTCAAAAGTTACGATTTACCTTTGAAAATGAAACAAGAAGATCTTTATGAAGTTCTGAAATATGAAAAAGTCAAACATTTGAATGGATATGTGAAAAAGCCCCAAGTCAAAGACTTGAATAAGCAATCTTACAGCTACTACGACAATCATTTAAGTTTTGATACAAGCACTTATTTTGATAAAATCCGAGATGCATCCAATTTACATGAACGATATATCCGTGAAGTTGAGTTAGTTAGAGAACGAATAGAAGCGTGGAAAAAATCAACGAAAGTGGATAGTAAAAGTCATCCAAATTTGGTGCCTGTTCACTCTGATGGCAATTCAAAAATGCAAGATTTCAGCTATAAGCTGCAAGCCAAGTATTCTAAAGATATCGAAGCTATGAGAGACAAACTATCAAGTTTTAAAAGTGCCAATTCCAAATCGGACGTTAATGATTTAATTTCAATTAGTCAAAGCGAAATAGGCCCCAGGCCTAAAAAAGTTGCCATTAAAACTAAAAAAGTCAGTAGTATCACCAAAATGAAGAAAATTAGACTTCCATCTACTAAAATCAGCGCTAGTCCTACGCAAGTTTCAGAATTTATAGAAAGGTAAGAGGAGATCATTAATTTGACTTTGTTTTTCACATATTATTGCTCAACGCAATTTAATCTTTCGGTTAGTTCATAAATACTCATTTTTTTAACCCGATTTTACAAAACTCTGGCACAGCTAGCATATCAATGTCAGTTTTTGCTAAAAGAAGGAAGATTGCCAGACTATTAACTGAGTGATTTACAGCTCTCACTTAGTGTAAGAATTTTGTCTATATAATTCTATTTTTAAATAGTTCTATTAGTCATTTCGCGCGAATGTTTGGTATGCTTTCACTCAAATATCCTCAAGTGTAAAGATTTTTTTTAATTTTGATGGCTGCTAGTGATTACAGTGGCTCAGATGAAAGTGAAGCAGAAGTACCCGAAGAAGGCGACGAATCGGAAAGTCTCAGCGAGAATAATTGCAACGCAGAATCTCAAATCATCGAAGTCCAACCTGGTAATTATTCATTATAACTTATACAAATAAAAAATATTTTTTCAAGGTGGTGGAGACTGTAGTGGCTGGCCAGTACGACCCAGTTTATTCCCGCACATCCCGCCTTATATCCGCTTCAACGCTCATGATGCCGAAGTCCCAATTAAAATTCCAGCTGGTCGTCGTCATTTTAAATGGAAATTGAGTACAATTACTCCAGTCGTCGTTCGCAAAACATTGAAAAATTCTGGTTTTTCATTGGTCAGAAGTGAGTTTAGTCGAGGTGTGCCCCCTTTTCTTAATCCTTTTTTATAATCCTGTGAAATTCCATCGTTCCTGAATCAATTTTTCAGTGCCTTCGGTCGAGTTGCTTTCACACTCGTCTAACCTTTCAGAGTCCAATCAATGGCTTGGTACATGGGGCAAACATATGAAATCGCCAATGTTTAAAACCCTCAAAGAAACACAAAAACTCAATCATTTTCCTGGTACTTTTCAATTGGGCCGGAAAGATAGGCTGTGGCGAAACTTCCAAAGACTTAGCAATAAATTCGGATATAGAGAGTAATACATTTTGGGAGTATTGATATTATTGTAAAATTAATTTTGCAGATTCGGTTTCATTCCGCAAACATTTGTTCTACCTCATGAATTGAAAATACTCAAACAACATTGGGAGTATAAAACTGGAGAAGGAGATGCGTGGATTATCAAACCTGTAAGTATACTAAAAGTTACTAAAGATAATTTAAAATATTTTAATAGCCGGCTTCGGCACGAGGCGTTGGCATTAAAGTGATAAACAAATGGTCTCAATTACCGAAGAAAACATCATTGGTTGTACAAAAATACATTTCAAATCCGTACCTGATAAACGGGAGCAAGTTTGATCTCAGACTTTATGTTCTTGTTACTAGTTTCAATCCTTTACGCATTTATTTGTATCCTGACGGTTTGGCAAGATTTGCCAGTGGTTTGTATTTTATTCCAACTATAAAATTTTTTCTAAAATCTCAATTTCAGCCAAATATAGCTTCGACGCTAAAGACCTTAAGGATAGATACGTGCATTTAACTAATTATAGCATTAATAAACTTTCCAGTCAGTATACAGCCAATGAGGATGCTAACGCTTGCCAAGGACACAAATGGTAATTTTTTCATTCAATTTGAAATTAATTTTATGGAACCCATACAATATCACTAGTGAATTTTAAGTCACTATGAATTTCATACATTGTTGTTAACATGTAGTTTGAGTAATTTGTTGTTTGAATGACATCTTTTCAGGACTCTAACTAAGTTGCTTGAGTACATGGCAAATCAGGGCGTCGATACCAAAGCTTTATGGAAAAATCTCCAGTCGTTAGTAATCAAAACAATAATAACCGGGGAAGCCCCGATTTCCCAACTCTGTGAAGAAAACATGTTAAATCGTTACAATTGTTACGAACTTTTCGGTGTTGATGTTCTCCTCGACGAAAATTTAAAAGCTTGGCTTTTAGAAGTGAATATATCGCCTAGTTTACATAGTTCAAGTCCTTTGGATGCGCACGTTAAAGGTCCTCTCGTTCAAATGTTATTTGATTTAGCTCAATTCCATTTCCCGCCTCGATTATCCCAAACCGTCCGTGATAGTCCTCAATCTTACGAATCTAAATTATATACAATGTCGTTAACGAAGAAAGAAAGAGAGAAACATAATTTATTCCAACAATATGAATGTCGACAAGATTATTTAGATGATATTCTTACGGAATTAACTGGTGATGATGTAAGAAAGTTAACACAAGCTGAAGATGAAATGACGGTAAAAGGTCGATTTGAACGAATTTTTCCAACATCACAAACATACAGATATCTGAATTTTATGGAAGTGAGATATTATAATCGATTATTTGATGCGTGGGAAACAAAGTTTGAGAAGAATAGGATAGCTGGGATTAATTTATTGAGGGCGTTATGCGCCAATAAAGTGCACTTAAAAGTTGCTCCGCAAAGTACTGTCAATAAGGTAAATTGAATTTAATGTTTTTTTTTTCGTCTATGACTCGGTTTGGGTAGTTCTTTCAATCGATTTTTTTTTGTATTTAATACAACAAAGGCGAGATATTTTGTCTTGGCGACACTGCAAAGCGTTTATTCCCAATGCCGCAGTAAGTCTGTGGGTGGTTTTTTTAACATTTGTGTATAATTATAACAAAAGGGATAGTTCTAATATTACAGGATAGTAATTAGGAGCTGATTAGATACTAATAGGTAGGATATAGCTGTAACATTCTAGAAACAGGAGAGTAATTAGAGTTTGCTTCATTTATTAATCAGTAGGAGCTTCAGTACTTAAATCTATAGCAATATGTAATAGTACATTATATGGAATGTAGAACTTAAAACTATTTTTTAATAGTTTTTGTTTATTCGGGGTATTGATGTTTGTCGTTTTAGAACTCGCAGAATACGACCCTTGCCTCTGTGAGTATTCAGCCGTCGAAGGAAGGTCAGAGTCGTCCGTTAATCGAGATTCTGCAAGAAGTGTCAATACAGAACAACCCTAGTTGTAATTGATTTTAAGTAAGTCATCTCGTCCTTTTGTAAAAATTTTACATTTACTATTCCAGATGGAATTTCTAAATGTCTTATTTTTGAAGAATAGTTTCTTGATGAGAAAAACACCAGCTTTTAAAACTGCCAAATTTTTAAGGTGTCTGATATTTTTCTTGTTAAATTATTGTAATATTTGATTCCATTTTACATTTGCATTTACAGCAAATTCATGTGTTTTTTAAGTTTTTTTTATTGATTCATTAGTACTGTATTTTGTCAAATAAACTATTTCTTTAAGGATGGTTTTACGCTTCTTCGTCCGAATCTGGTGGTGTTTGGTTGCGAGGTATTTCAATTCTTTGCACAGTGACGTTCAATTGCATTTTGATATCCAATAAAAAGCATAATATTATGATAAAAAGAGGCACTTTGAGGCGTAAGGAATAGGCCAGTTTCAAAAGGAAGAGTAAAGGCGGTGCCAACGGCATTTATCCAAATCTTGACAATTTTAAATTATTAAGTAAACTGCATTTTGTGGAGATTCTTTTATATAACAAAAAACTGGATTTTTATTTTTTTATCACTGAATATTTTGTTGACATTTCAACTTTGATGACAAACAATTTTACCAATACACACTAGTGACTTTTATTTCCACGTGTAACCGTTGTTGAAAAAGTAGGGTTAGAATTCAATTTAGTTAAAACAACATGGATGTTGTGAAAGATGTTTTGTTAAATTCGGCAAAAGGGGCCGAAAAATACAAGTCGATAGAAGTAAACAAGTTTATTGAGATAGATGTAGGCGCATTGTTGGCTGTAGATGAAAATCCGCTCGATTCCAAAGCTTTAAGGTAAAATTATAGGTTATAATCTCCAAGCGTGTACTAACCAGTTTAACATTTCAGAGATACAACTAACGATTATTTATTGAGTTTAACGCGAGACAACACTCAATTATTATTTAATCAAATATGGGAACTACCTACTGAGAGGTTTGAAGAAACAATAGTGGCGAAATTACCTAGACAAAAGTATTTGTTACCACGCGCTAAACCAGTTCCTAAACCTCGACCGTTAACAAAATGGGAACAATTTGCTAAAGCTAAAGGTATAGTCAAGAAAAAGAAGAGTAAATTGTCGTGGGATGAGCAGTTACAAAAATGGATCCCATTGTATGGTTTCAAACGAGCAGCTGCTCAAAAAGACAAAGATTGGTTGGTAGAAGTCCCACAAAATGCAAATCCGATGGAAGATCAATTCGCTAAGAAGATCGAAGCTAAAAGTGAACGCGTTGCAAAGAATGAACTACAAAGACTAAGAAACATTGCTAAAGCGAAAAATGTTAAAGTACCAAGATTTGGGCTTACAAATCCAGATGTATCGTCAGCTAAAGAGGTACTATTATTAACAATTACGAAAATTGGGTTTAAATGTAAAGTTTCAGCTCCAAGCGGCTGTTACTGTTGCTAAATCCTCAACTGCAAGCCTAGGCAAATTTCAAGAAAAACTCCCTAAGGAAAAAGAAGCAAGAGGCATCAGCGCGATAACTCCTGGATCAACAAGAAAGCGAAAGTTACCACCAGTTTCAGGTTCTGAAGAAAAAACACAAAATTTAAACATTGTTGAATCGGTTTTAAATAAAAGACCAAAAATTGACATGGAAAAAGCTGTAGCGAGGCACATTAATGAAGAGCAAACAAAGTAGGTTTACCTATTTTTTGTTATATTTTTTATTAATTTATGTTTAGGCGATCGGAAGAAAAGCCCAAACGTCCAAAAACTCGGAGTAGTGGGTCTGGAAAAAAGAAGCCTAAGAATTCAAACCGGCCGAGAAAAGGCAAAGTGGCTGGTGGTAGGAAGCGTCGTTGATTTTTTATATTTTGTATTATAGCTTAGAGGTGAGTTAAACATAGGTCGTTTCGCCTTGTTTTTCCCATCCTAAAGCGGGGTCTTTCGATACAGCGAGATAAACCAAAGTACCAGCTCCTGGTAATGGTTTTGCTGCTATATACGTTCTTTTATCGTTAGACCATCGACACATAAAATCTCGTCCACTTCCATCATCTATCTTCAATTGAAATTTATTAGTTTAATTTTTTAGATAAGGATTTAGATTACTTTATGAAGAGAAGCCTGTCCAAGAACTTCATCTCCTTGTACGGCTTTGTGAAGAATCTGCAGGAAGAATTTGAAGAAACTATTCCTGTTTTTCTTCACTGTTACATCAGTTGCTTTGAGTGATCGTAATTTCAAAACCCATTTCTTGCATATTTCTTTATCTAAAGGAAAATGTATATAAACTAGTTGTATATATTTTAATTTCTTTCATTTTTGTTAATGAAATGAAATTATTTACTTTGTATAACGGAATTATGATTCGTAACAATAATTATGTTATTGTTATTGAGTCTAATAAAATATTTTCATGAAATTCAATTTTTTTATTGAAGTGTCCTTGCTCTAATAAGTACAAAACATTTTTGCTCGAATTGTACACCGTTCAAAACTATAAATGTGGTTTCTGCAAGAGCGGACCGTTAGTTAGTTGACCGAACCCATTTTTTGAATTACATTTTTTCCAGAAAAAGGTCGCTTATCAATGGGTTAAAGGCAAATTTCGATTTCATGAATGCTTAAATAAAAACTATACCTTTAGGATGCTGGACTTGGGCGATCAAGTTTTTTGCAATTTCCATATTAGTAAGAAACTCTTCGTCATAAACATCCAACATTTTTCTTGTTGCTGCCATTTTAACAGTGAATTTAGTAACGATCACTCCCCAATCGATGACAAATAAGAAAACAATTAAATTTATTTAAGGATCGTTATGGTAACCCCCTTATTTACGAATTTCTCCATGCCAAATTATGACGTTTCAAGATGAGTGTTCGCAACCGAAACTGCGTTCCAGAATTAGACAACGAAGGAGTCTTCCTCAAACCCTTAGATGTACCCAAAGATGAAATCTGGAGAAACCGAGACCTTCTTAAACCTTATGAACGCATGCACGCGCATCATACTCTTGCTAGTGCTCGCAGATTCGCTTATTTTAAACCATTCAGGTACGGAAAACATTAATTTTCTTGAATTTAGAATTCTTTTAGTGATTTAATCCCGCGCGATGATTTGGATTTCATCCTGGCTTCGCCATATGATCACTCCCTGGAGATATTTCCCGATGCGATTGATCCATATCTTCAAGCTGAAACTATAGGAAAACCGTCATGGCGACGTTTGCGAAACACTGCCGACTTGAAGTCTTCTTTAGCTGCAAGAGCTAAAATCGGAGTTATTGATAATTTCCATAAAGTCCTACCTTTTAAACTTAATAAAGTGAGTGTTTTGCGTTTGTTCTAAGTGTTGAAAAATGTTTTCCAGGCACATCCGGTTATAATAAGTGGTTTGAAAGAACGCAAACACCCCAGCAATGTCAAACTGATGAATTCTTCGCATCATTCGCCGCAAACCAACGCTGGATATTCGCGGCAAGATTCCGATGGCAACTTTTATCAATATTAAACAACTTATGTCGATTAATTGTTTTATTTATATTAAGTGTTACATATCATACAAAAAGATATACATTGGAAAAAAGGGCGGACCCGATGCTACACGCTATTATAAAAGTAAAAATAACAAGCTCACTTATACCTAAGATATGTAAAAACAACCGGTATGTTTGAGCTTGGACGACACTACAATTTCTAAGTAAATGCATTATCTGGTTAATCACCTTAAAGTGTTACTGAATACATTACAACATCAATTGAAATAAGTACAGAAACCTACTCAAAAATCATCGATATATACAAAACACTACCATACAGTTATTTAATAAAAAAGCATAAAAAATCGGTGTATTGTTGACTCGGTGTTTATGAAGGCCATGGATTTTGGCAGTTGGTTGTTTAATCATTGGCTAGTTATGTTTTTTTTTTGAAATCATTAACATCACATTAATTCTTACAAATACTTAAAGAAAATTAATAACATAAATACAATAAATAATAGATCTCAAACTCACTAAAAGTAACAAAGCAAATAGAATTAATACTCCCACTGAGTTGCATTCTCAATTGAAGAATCTCCTAAACGAAAACCTCCATTTTTACCAGCTGTTAAATAATTACCATTTGAGGTTTTAATACATAAACGAGTTGGTTCACGCAATTCTAGATAAAAAGCTTCAGGTGTGTCGGAATCAGCAGTGACTCCTTCGCTGTCCACATGCCAGTACTTATTATTTTGACCTAAACAAACAAAAAATGCATATTTGAAGGCCAAGTGGACAAAATGCTTGACTGATCAAAATGTATTTTATTCAATTCTGATAAAATTTATTTTAATAAATGTCAAAACTGATTTTTTTTATTTTCAATTACCTTTGAAATAGACCACTCCTTTCTCGCCTCTTTCCACTTGTATAGTCTCATACGTGGCTTTATTGCACTCCAATTTGGGACTACTCGAAGATTTATATCCAACAAATCCTTGCTCGCATTTCAGCACCAGAATCGGTCGATTGACCAAATAGAAAAAGTACTTACAATTATCATCAATACTATCCGACGTTGCATACAAATGCCCTGACCTTTTAGTCATAACATATCTTCCATTATTAGCACGAAAAGCAACAGATCCATCATTTTGCCAAACTAAGTCAAACAAAGCATTCGAAGAACGTTTATCTCCAGCAGCTTGAATGCCACCACCAGTCTCCAAAGTCCAATATTTATCTTGCATTGTACGAATATACCAACGTTTAGTGCTCCAATCGAATTCTAATTGGAAAGTTTCATGATCAGAGATTTCATCTTGATTGGCAGTGACGTCGACTCCTGTAGCGATTACAAGAATAAAAAAGAATTGATTAGAGAAATAGTTGAGTACCGCTTGATGGGCGGCGAAGCGTGTGCGGATAATCGGATGAGTCTTTCAACTCACAAACTAATTAAAGAATATTGTGAGTAATTAAAACGATTCGCGATAAACATACGCATATTTTATTCTGATGAAGAAACGGAGAGGAATTAGAGACCTGATTTGTAAAGGTGAAGGAGGAAGCGGATAGTTTAAGTAACACGAAGAAGAGCAAAACGACTGCAATGGAGAGGAATTCAAATTGCGTGTTGGTGAAGCCAAGACCCAGATGATATTTATATTGAATTTGAAAGAGAATTTAGTCTGCAATTATTTTATTATCGCATCCAAATGGGTGCTGAAATGGATAATTTAGTGCATTTTGGATATGTCTTATCAACAACAATTAAATAAATTTAAAATTAAACTATTCTTTTTAATTATCATTACTTATCAGCGCATTAACCTATTTATTCAAATTACATTAAAAAAGTTATCATTTATGAAAGTTTTGATAGTGTAAGTTGTTCTGCCAGTAGGGTCGTTCAGTTAAACTTGGGTAAACTCCGCAAAAAAAAAGAATCATGTGAAAAAATATTCTTTCAAGTCTCAAATTTATATCAAAATTACAAAATCTGAGAAATTTTCAATCACATTTTTCTTTTGGCAAATTTGTAGTCTTGCGGCTGACAACCTTACATTTTATTTTTTTTTTCTTGTTTTCTGAGAAACATTTCTTCATTCAATTCAATCCTCGGTTTCCGTTTCCTGAGATTTTATCAATTAAATGTCTTCACTTCGTATCCTCAATTTAAGGCCCAATGATTGCTATCTATCAGGACATCGCGCCTAATTGTGAAAACTATCTAACTGTTGCTTGGAATGTGCATTAACATTTTTAAGTAGCTCTGATTTTTTATCCACAATAAACGCTAATGTTTAGTATCTCTGCTGAATAAATATGTAATCATTCAACAATTTAAAAAAATGTAAAGTCATAAAAACTTAAATATTTTTTAAGAACGCCATTTGCGTTAATAAAAAACGCCTATTAACACAATTTTCAACTAGAATAATTCACACACCTGGACAAGAAAGTGAATTCTTTTCGTTTTACTCAACGATATTGTAACAATAACGAATAATTAATTTTTACAGTTTTCTGTAAAACTTCAATAAAAACAGAAACAATTAACATTGTATTTTAATTTCTGACAACTGAAACTTTACTTATGTAATCTCAGGTAAACGACCAATCGAAACGGCACTTATAGCACCTGCTAAGACCGGTATACCCTCTGGAAATATGCAACTTCCGCCACTATCATCAAAACCAAGGTCATAAACAATGGGTGAAAGAACTTCCTTCCCAGCGCTTATTAATAAAACATAAAACATCCGATGAATTCTTATCCTTTTCTATTTTTATCCCAAGACGATAAAAAAATAAAATAGAAGAAAAAAGACTACATCTTCGATGTGGTCAAAACCAGCTGTTGTTGCACAGATGCAGATGTTTGATCCATACCGTTATGTAATGTTATTATTAATTAATTAATTCTAATAGAGAAAATCGGCAACAGTGGTGTTAAGGGAGGAATGGCACCCTCACGCAGTCAAAAACAATCGATAGTCAACACCCTAATCCAAGGACGTCTGGATGTGTGGGTGCACAACGAGATAGAATGAAAAAGAAAAAACATATGGCCTACCTATACTCAAGTACAATGACAATGACATTGTACAGTACCGGACTGTAAACACGTGACTAGATTATAAGAAAACGGATGATGAACACGCGATAGGCGGAAAAAAACGTGAACGAAATCCGAACCAGATGGGTTTTTACCTTTCAAAAGCACCAAACGGGATTTGGCATGGTAATTAATGATTTTATGGATTATGAAAGATTCAGACTTATGGTTGTTCAACCATACTAAAAAAAAACAAATATTTTCATTATCTTTTTTTTTTTTGTATAAAAATTCCTTTCCATTGCACCAATTATTACACCTTTCTATTTGAGGTCAAAATCTATACAATACATTACTAAAAAACTGCCGCTAGCTATCAACATCTGCAAAGCGCGTGTGAGCATCATCTAATCGAATAAAATTCTTTGATGTTACTTTAGCTTATCGTTCTAGGAAAACATCATAGCGAAGAAAAAAAAAAAGAAAAAAAAATACTGACCTTGTTTAACAGATACGAATTTCGAATTCAAAGCTGCCACAAAACTCGCTTGAGGAAGTGAATCTTCAAGTGAGAAAAGTTCGTCTTTGGTGACGGTGTTAGATCGTGTTTTTAGAACAGCTTTGGAACCGATTGGACTCAAATAAGCACCACTACGATCACGTAGAGCCAATTGGCCGCTATGGTACTCGGCAGTGAAGAGACAGTCTTTTGTGCAAGTGTCCACTAGCTTCCCTAGAAATCATAAAATTTTTTTGCAAAATATCTATTTATTAAGAGTGTATAAAGTGAATACGAGCGATACGAGCTGATTTTTTTTATTCTGGCATTCCATCAATTTAAATTTTTTAATAGGAATTAAAATTTAATTGTTAATCCACGTACCACGAAATCTGGTAAATTGATTAATCAATTAATTAAACAATTAAAAACTTGCTCAAATTAATTAGTAAAAAACCCATTTCATAATTACTATAAAAATCAACGCTAAATTTAATTTATTTCTTTTAAAATCTTATTTGAACAACTAAATAAATTTACTGAACAGTAAGTAATTCGGATCCGTAATTTTTTTTAAATAAATAGTTTTTAAAAATTACACAGAACTTTAAGTTCTAACAATCTTTTCATTATTGATTTCATGCATCGTTTCTTTTTTCTTTATCGCTTCATTTGATTTATTGTTTTTTTCTTCTTGTCTTTTCAAGCAGTTAATCGCGTTTACGATAATTTATCTATAACAGTGCATCGCACTATAATAACATACAAAGTGTATCAAGAAACACCCTGTAGAAGAACTCACCTCCTAACGAAAGATACTTGTTATTGCAGGTATGTATGGCATATTTCCCCGACTCCTCCAACCTAAATTCCAATGTAAAAAGCGTATCTTCACCCCACGGAATATTAGCATCAACATGAATCTCATCTAAATTTTCTGATAAATGAGCAAATCGTTTTCGTCCAACTGAACGTAGATTCATTTGCGGTCTAGCAGCAAGATGTACATGCCAAAATTCAGCATCACCAGGAACTTTAGCTGTACAAGTTAACTTATCAGATGATGCTCCTAAGAAGTAACCTCTGACGACATTCCTAAATGCCCAACGACCGCTACCGTCTTCCGCGACGCTGATCTGGAATTTACTGCCTGGTTCTTTTTCGTCGCTTTCACATGTTACATTGCCAAATGAATCTACAGCCAAATATTTGTCCAAATGGGAACGTAAATAGATCATGCCTGAAAGAGAAATAACAATTCACTTGACATCAAAGGAATTATTTATTAATGAAAGAACGACTACGTCAAGATTATTAATTAGTTAAAATAAAATTTATGATTAAAGTATGTAGTTTTTCCTTTAATGTCTTTGTCATCTTTTCCAGTACTAAAGATATTATTGATGACATTTAGAATATTTTGCAAGAAGTAATATCTAAGACATGACATTTCATGCTTTGTCGTTAAGAAGAATGGGAATAATGCGACGCAGGCGTCCAATTAAAGATTATATAATAAGAAGTAATTGTTTAGCAAAAAATGACAAAAAAGAAAATACAAAGATGCAAGATTGCAAAGATTTCTACAAGCAATACATTCAGTTCATTCTGCGTAACTTACTTTCGAATAGTAAATGTTTTCAATGCTGAAAATATTTAAAAAATGCAGAAACTATTCGCTCATTTTGATAAAAATCGAAAGTAATTCATCAAGATAAAATGAGATTTTTTATGCTACTGGATTTTAGTTTGATATTTGCAATGATGGGATTTTGATAAAAACTTTGAACGATTTTCCAGCTATTAAGAGATTAATTTGTAATTCACTTCGCAAACATTACAGAAATTTCGGAAAGAGACGAGAATTCCATCAAAATTTTTGTTTTAAGAAACTTAAGAATTGTAAATTGGTACTCATTCTTGCTAGTTCATTAAATACCCAAAACGCGATAAACTCTATTTTTGTTTGGTTCATTCATTTTAATTGTACATTTTTCTTTTTTTGCTAAAAACTGATAAAAAACCATAATTACAGTAATGAGTACGACCTAGAATACAAATATTGGAAGCCTTGTAATAGTCCGACAGCCAAGAATTTAATAAACTTATCTAAAGCTTCAATTTTAGTTATTATCTGAAGCAACAAACAACGCATATAAATGCATACTATATCAACATGAAATATTCTCCAAACACAGTCTATAATTGTCATGTCTGTAATCAATAATAATAATGATAGACTGTACTTCGATAATTGTTATAATATTGATTAAGCACTTACTGTCTCCAGAATTGGAATTTTCCGGTTCTAGAGTCCAAATTTGTTTCTTCTTAAGAGAAGCTCCATTTGCATTAATTTTGAAACCAAACGTTTCCGCTGTTAAATACTTATGTTTGGAATTGATTAAACCAATGGTCCAGCATCCTTTCTGTTGATTTTGAGTGATGATGTCTCCGCAACCATTCAAATCGCCACCATTGGCGTGATGACCATTAATTCCATTCATGGTAAAGTGTTTCGAGCTGGAATTTAATGAAAAACGATTGATATTTCTCTCTTGTTTGACATTTTTTTCAAATATCAAACTGACAAATGCAGAAATGACTAAAATTAGTTATAAATTATAAAATTAAAATCTAATAGAATAACCCACACTAGAAAAAGTACTTTTGCCCAAAGTTTAAAACCTTATACAATTTTTCCCGAAAAGTTTTTTGTTCTAACCTAATTTTTTGTAAGTGTCAAGTTTGACACCTTTTCTCCTAAAACCAAATTTTTTTTACAGAACGATTTACACTAGCAAAATATGGATTCTCATGATCATAATCATAAATTATTCAAATTCGAATTGACGCATGCATTCCATGGTTGGTGGTTTTACTCATCCATTCAGTTAATTTCCAAATTAGAGCATTTTATCTCAATAATTAAAGAAATGCAGGTATATAACTTCACTTCTTACTTCCTAAATAAAATCGCACGATTCTTTCTTTTTTCGACAATATTTCACACAATTAACAAATTTGCACTTAATAAAACAATAAATCATTAATTAAGGTTGACGTTGATTTTTTAGTTCAAAATTGTTGCCATGTAAGAAAAAATCGGCACGGGCTCATCTCTAATAAATAAATGAAATTAATTAGAAAAGAAACCAACAGGAAGTGACGTGCATCGGACCATATCTAAGACGAAAACACAAGAATAATGCTATGACGGTCGCACGAATATCCATTGCTTTGATTTGACTTTATGATTCCCATGGGATTAACGCACACATCTCTAGTTATGCAAATCGACTAATGAATGGACCCTTTGAATGCAAGGTCAAGGTTACTACAAGTATTTTAAAAATAGATGTGGGTGTCTGAGCGCACCCATTCAGAAAATCGGCGACAATTATTTAGAAAGTTGTTATTAAAAATAAAATTAATAAAGCCATTAAAACGCTATAATCTACGACATATGGCAAATGCATTGTTGAAGTTCTATCGGTTTTTTTCCAAGAAATTTTTTTATAGTTACCAGGAGGTCACGCTTCAGCCGTTCTGACTTAAATCGCAATCTCCTAATACAAAAAGCAATAAACATTCCTGGAATTAATCACTTTATTCCTTTTATCATTATCCAGCTGAATCAGGAATTTTGCCATTTTTAAGTTGGTGCTCCCGCACCCCATTTGACACTTACCTCAATTCTTACGCTTTTTTTCTAACTTTTTTTATTAGCATTTCGTGCATTGATTTGTGTTGAAAACTGTGCAATGTATGAATAATTCAACCGACTTCACGCAATTTCTTCCATTTTGAGATTTGCCGCTGCTTTTTTTCTTAGCGGTTTGCAACAATGCAATAGAGTCCGTTGCCATAACATCCAATAAATAGTATTGTTCAAAAGCCGAAATGGAGTTCCGGTCACAAAGTTTTTGATTTATTTGAAAAAAATCTGCCAATTAGTTCAGGTGAGATAGCATAAAACGACCCCATTAAAAAGATCAATTAGTAGGTATTATTTATGTGGAAAGAGATCGATGTTTAAATGTTTAATACATTTGTGACGTCATATCGGTGCATCGGTGCGTTATTGCAGAAAAAAATAGCAGGCTTGGCGATGTGCTTAGGTGAACGACATCACTTCAAGGTCACTATCTTTGATCAATCAACAAAGAAGTTGGAAGAAGTGAAACTGTCAAAGGTCGGAGAATGCAACAATTTATTTCGCGCATCTGGTGACAGCGATTAAAAGGTCAAGTTTATTTTTCGTCTGATTTATCATTTTTCCCATGAAAATAAAAACAAAAAACCGTTGTTATATTTGCATTTTCAAGAGAGAAACGTCGAAAATATCAATGAAACGACAGTTGTTATGCTAAGAATTAATCAAGCAGAAAAACGCACCTAAATATGCAAAAATTCTTGGATGGTCACGGTTAGGTGTAATTGTTTTGAAAGGTGTCAACCTAAATGTCAGTAAAATAGTAATTGAAGCGACTTTTACTGACATAGATACAGTTATTAGAAAACGGGAAGATTTTCTCAAACTCAGCCGTCCAGTTCTCCCTTGAAAAAATCAATACTAAATACCTGTGATTCACACATCATTGTTTGCACAGTTCCAATGGAAGCAAGATGCTGATCACGCTTCAGAAATGTGCGACGAATTTAAACCAGTTGCTTTTTTTATTTAAGTTTCATTCCACATTTGCTACAGCTACAATTTTTTCAAATGTTGATATTATCCGGCGATGGGGCGTTTCCTTTTTGTTAAAAAATCAACAAACAAAATTATAAATTCAGGACATGTCCAAGACTGTCCCTTGAAAGATCTTATTCCTTTCTAGGAAGCAAAAACCAGCACTATTGTTTTTATGGTAATAAGTTCTTTTCGTTTCTTTTTGGAAGTCTAGACGTATCTTCTGGATCAAATTAAATTTCACGTCTCCGATATGGTGAATAGTTTGATCGTAATCAAATTATATTGCAAGTTTTTCAATGAGATTTTTTATGTTGGGGTGTGTTTAAGGTTTGGGGCGGCGTCAATAATCCTGACATACCTTTAATTCCAATAGCAGGAATCCAACACGAATAAACCACTTTTCACTAAATCTACACCAAGAAATAAAAAAAATAAAATTTGTCGATGTTAATTTTTCTTGTGTTTACACTTAACACACACTGTTAAGAATCGCAATGGAACTGCGGCGGACCGGCTATTGCGAGCTTATATATTGGGGTGGGGAGGGAAAAGCCCAAATCACACTAGATAAACCGTACTATAGCAGCAGGGGGCAAAAATGTGATTCATAAAGAAAAGCATAAAGCCACATCCACTAATAAAATTAACAAAAACTGTATTAATTATCAGATCAATAGACTAATGTCAATTAAGATAACTCATACATAAATCCAAACGTTAAACCACTCTTTATCTGATAAGACCATAATTAGACCATTTCAGCATATGTGGATTTTTTTGGGTTAAACATTTATATATGCATACGGGCCTCTTGCTCATCCAACAAAATCAACTCGAAAAAAAATTAATTTATTTCTAATTTATTTTTAGAAAGTTTTGGTATTATCTTAGGAGTAATCTCATCACCATTTATTATTCTTTTTTCTTTTGAACAATTTGTTCTTTCGGCTACACCAGGCCATGCACCTATAATGAATTGTGCAATTGAGCTGGAAAATTACATTATTTAAATGAGGCGCTCACATGATTTTGATGATTTATTTGGATTCGTTAAGGGAGGTCGACGATGTCTGCTTTCAGACAACAGCAAAGACATTGCATTGCGAGTTTCTTTAGGAAAAGGAACTGAATCTCCATCACCATTACTTGTGTCACTCCAACTCCCTAAGAAAAATTGATACATTCATGGCTATAGATAATAGAGCTAATTAGGTAAGACAGAAGTGATTTATATCGCAACACTAATATTTTTCAAAATTTTGGAATTTTTCTACAGATAATTACTGTAATCGATGTCGAGTGTAATTATAGCACAAAACCTTTACTTTTACTTATGCTCATAATTTATTTTAGTAGACATGCGACAATTTTTTTACGGAAGATTTGTGGTCAGGAAATGTAACCACATAAAGTAATTTTTTTATAAGCAACAAAACTAATAAATATAATCTATTTACCCGAGCACGAGCAGAAGCTTTCTTCTTTTTCTCTAAAAGCGACTTTTTCCCTGATGCTTTTTAGCAGTTTTTCATAAGTTTGGTTCCTTGTCCGGTTGTCGTCTAATCGTCTTACTCTTTTATGAACCAACCCATTTCCTAAACAATCTGGACTCTTTCTTTGCCCACAACAACAGCTAATTTCGCTAGTAGTCCGTCTGAAATCCGTCTGTGTTCCAATATTAATTTTACTGTTTTTTCGTTTCCCAAAATTATCATCCAATAAACATTGCATTAATCTATGTTGCGGCAAATTTTTCCCTAATTTTCTACCATCCCCTAAAGATAAATTTGCCATAGTTGCAAAATTTTGACACCCTAAGTGAATTTTTTGACATTGATAACCTAAATATCTTTTGGGCATGGTAAACTACGATAAATTCATGTTCGCATGTCTTCGTCATCACTGACCATAAAAGAAATAATGGTGGTGTGGAGAAGAGTGCAACCGTTCAACAGTTCACACTCTGATTAAAGCAGACATGGAAAATGAACCCACTTATTTCGTTAATTAATTACAGAGATTATAATTACGTATGTACGAATATACGCATTTTTGACCGATTATTTCTAACTGTTTTTATGTTCCGGATAATAAAAAAACGAAAGCTGCTTAATTATTGGTGCAATTAAATGAATTTGGGCAACGGAAATGAGTTCGATGCAGGAAAACCGTTTCTTGCATTTTTTTCGCTGAAGAAAACAGATGGTAAATGGATAATTAAGATTACAATAGTCTTCAGATTAGCAGACGTCTCGGTTTTAATCCTTCATTGACCGTATAATACTGACAGTAGAGATTGATCTATCTGTTGGTAATAGCCATGTTAATTGGATATAACTTGCCAGATATATCCATTTTGATTTCATTTCTATTAACTTATGTAAGAAGTAATATTGATTTTTTACAATTTATTATTTTGATACAACTCTTGCACATTGTTTAAAACTTCATGCCAGTTTTCGTCTTTATCAACTGCTTTCATCCGCGCTATAATTTCGTCTATTGATAAATGAGCTAAGTCTAAATTTTTTGGATCTTGACGAAAATCTTCAATGACATTTTTAACTTGGAGAGGTGTCATATTCCAGTTTGTTGACAGTTTGGTGTAAATATAATAAGACAAAGCGTGCAATCGAGATGTTGTTAATATTATCAAACTGTCTTTTTTACTGTCGTTGAGAATTTGAACCATATGGATTTTTGGTGTTTTTTCAAAACTAGAATTAGCCATCTTTAGCAAGAACGTTAAATGTCAAAAAAAAAACTACACAATTTCTGTCATAATTTATTAAAATCACAATTTTTCATTATTTTCTAACATTACTTGTATTTCATGGAGACTCTTTCCTTTCGTTTCTGGTACCATTTTGTAAACAAAAATCAATCCAATAACGGAAGAAAGTGCGAACAGCCAAAAGGAATAAGCAAATCCGATAATTCTGTTTAAATTTGGAAAGAACAACGTTAAAAAGAAAGCTAAAATTAGACAAATACTACTGAGAAAAGCTGAAGCAAAAGACCGGAAGTGTGTTGGAAACAATTCACCAATCATAGCCCATGTGACTGGGCCAAGTCCTGACATAAAAAGAACAATATAAAACATCAAACTTGTGATCGGTAGCCACGAAAGATAAGAAACAACAGCGAAATTATTAACTTTGAGATAAAAAAATAAACCAAGGAGTGTGTTTGAAATAATGCTTCCTACTAGAGAATTTAATAAAAGAATTCTTCGTCCGAGTCTATCAACCAGTTGCGAAGTCGATGCATTTGCTATCAATTGCACACTAGCAAATGCCATGCTTGAAATTTCCGGCGCTAGACCAACACCAGCAGCATCAAATATTGATTGAAGATAGGAAATGATAACAGTGATGCCTGAGCTTTGCTGAAAAATCATCAATCCAGAACAGAGAATTAATCCTCTGCGCACTGATCGCGTTTTCAAACCTTTCAAAAAACTGACTTTAGTCAGAGACGATTCTTCGACATTCTTTTTTATCTCTTCCATTTCTTTCTCAATGAAATTACGTCTGAGTTTCTTAAGAGCAAGTCTAGCTTCATAGTCGTTGTTTTTCATTAGCAGATAATAGGGACTTTCTGGGATGAATAATCCAAATATTAGCAAAAACAAAAATGCTGGAATTGTTAACACTAACGCAAAAGTTTTGATACTTAAGTAAGGACCAATTATAAAACATAGCAAAGTTCCAGTTGTGTTAATAATAGTAAGGAAACATCCTAACGAACCTCTGTTACAATCTTCAGCTATTTCGCCAACGTAAATTGGAATTACGGAGTATACACAACCCACTGAAAGTCCTAAAAGAAATCTACTAGCATAGAAGAGATTAAGATTTTTTGCAAAAGTTATGATTAGATGAGAAACAATCATTGGTGCAGCTAGTAAAAGAAGAAATTTTTTTCTTCCGATTTTATCTACAAGAAAAGCGCCTACGAAAGGACCAATTGATGCTCCAACACTTATAATAGATGTTAGCCATGATTCTTCGAACGGTGTCAATGCTCTTCCGAAAGGATTATCTTCTAAATCTTCTGCATTATTCAATCTAGGAAGAGTTGGAGAAGTCCATGCATACGCCGCTCCCGAAATTAAAGAAATCAAATTTACTAAAAGAATAAGTTGAGTTGAAATTGTTAACTTACCGGATAATGCAGCTCCGTATAGAAACCAGTTGATTGTTTTACTCATCTTGAAACAATGGAAGATTATTCTCCTGACAGGTGCAAAAAACATAATGATACAAAAAATAAATGTTAAATGAAGGTTAACAAAATAATAAGAATTGTTAGATATAATTTTTATAATAAATTTTGTATCCACTTTCTAACAGTTTCTATATTTTTTGTGATCTTCTGCGTTTAGCCTAACAATTTCTTCAAACTAACATCAGGAGCATCGAATATTTACTGAAGATATGAAATTATAACAGTAATACTTGAACTTTTCTGAAAAATTAGTAATCCAGAACACAGAATTAATCCTCTGCGTAATGGGTTTTTAAACCTTCTAAAAGACTAAGTTTAATCGAGAATGAGACATTTTTTTCTCTTTTTGAAATTTCGTCTGAGCTTCTTGAGATTTTCTAAACTAGCACCAAAAACAAAACTGCTTTGATTACCATTAATAACGCAAGAGTTTGAATGCTTAAGTAAAAATCAATATATCCTATTGAAAGTCCTATTAGAATTCTGCTAGCATAAAAAGAGTTTACATCTTTAGCAAAAGCCATAATCAGATTAGCAACAATCATAGGTACTGCCATCGACAGAAGAAATTTTTTCTTCTTATTTTATCCAAAAGAAAGGACCAATTGATGCTCCAACACATGACACCTGAAACGATGTTAAAGCTCTTCCAAAAGGATTATTTTTTAAATTTTCGACATCATTCAATTTAGGCCGAAACGGAGAACTCCAGGAGTGAGAGCAATCAGATTTACTACAATAATAAATTGAAAATAAATAAATAAAATGTTTTAATATATACCAGTTAATTCAGCTCCATAAAGAAACCAGTTGATCGCTTCACTCATTTTGGAACAATAGTCTAGAAGATTATGTTCTTGACAATGTAAAAAAAGCAATAAACGTAAAACGAAGAATAAATGTCTGATGAGGGTTAATGAAACAATAAGTATTTTTAAATATAATAATTTATTAGGAATTTTCATCCACCTCCTAACAATTTTTGGATTTCTTGTAAGCTTTTGCCTTTTGTTTCTGGTACAACAAAATAAATAAATAAACTACCAGCAAAAGATATCACAGCAAACATTAAAAAACACTTCGCTGATCCTAAATAAATAGAAAGAGCAGGAAATGTAACTGTTACTATAAACGAAACTATAAAACAAAGAAAACTTGTTAATGATACTGCTGTTGATCGGAAATTTGAAGGGAATAGTTCAGAAACCATAACCCAAGGAACTGGACCTAAACCAACACCAAACGCAACAACGAAAAGAATTAGACTTAAAACTGGAAGCCAGAAAATTGAATCAACTTGGAATTTGTTAGTTTCTAAATAAAAATAAAGACTTAGGAATAGTAAATTTACGCATACTAAAACTGAAGATGCTAGAAGTAAAATTCTGCGACCTGCACGATCTACAACTACTGTTGATATTATAGTACCAAAAATTTGAAATGTACCTACAATCATGACACAAATCTCAGGAGAAAACTGAATTTTTGCAGACTCAAATATTGTTTGCATGTACGAAAAAATAGCGCTAACGCCTACACACTGTTGTAAAATAGCCAAACCTACAGAAGTTATCAAACCTTTTCGAAGAGATTTAATATTATATAAATCGGTAATTTTACCTTTAGTCTGATTATTATGTTCTGCAGCATCTAAGATATTTGTCATTTCTGACTGAATTTCATTAACCGATTTACTTCGTAATTTTACTAAACTTTTCTCTAAAGCTTTATTGTTTCGAATCGACGCCAAAAATGATGGAGTTTCTGGACTTAAAAAATAAAAACATGGCAGGAATATCAACAGTGGACTTACAGTAATTAAGAAAAAATTACGTATTGACAAATATGGGCCAGCAATCAGACTGAAATTTAATCCAACAGCCACAAAAATATTCATGGAACAAGCTAAAGTTCCTCGGTTGTGGATTTCAGAAATTTCGACAAGAAACATTGGGAGGATAGCGTAAATGCTTCCTAGAGCAACGCCATTTAAGAATCTTGATATGTAGTATAGATACACTTTCTGAGCGAAAGCTGTTATAATATAAGAAATAATTTGAAGAGTTGCTAATATCAATAAAGTTTGTTTTCTCCCAATTTTGTCGGCGACTTTTCCGGCTAAGATCGGTCCGACTGTTGCTCCCAAAGGCAACAAACCGGCAATCCATGATGCTTCTAACGCCGTGATGGGTCTACCAAATGGGTTATCTTCCAAATCTCCATTTTTGTCTAACTTTGGAAGGATTGGAGACACCCACGATATAGCACTTCCAGTAACAAAACTTAAAAGATTTGCTAGAACAAAGATAATTTGTAATGGAAAATTCAATTGTTGTTTCTTACCAATTCCAGCAATTAAGTAAAGGTAAAGGTTATGGGATTTGGTTCTACTTTCTGGTTTTAATGCATCAGTTTTTATTGACGGTTTGTATACTATTTCTTCTAAAGGAATAGATTCTTGCTCCGAGTGCATTTTATGAAGATTTTGAATAAACTGCATTAATTTAATCTTACTGACTTTTATAATCATGATAACCTTTGCCTTATCATTTGAATAAAATTCATACACGAAGAGTCCTTGATTACAATTTTTTAGTCCACAAAACAGTTCCGTGAAAATTTTATCACTTACTATGGAAACACGAGTTTACAACATTTGAATTTTTTCAAAATTAGAGTAATTAATCATTGATGATTGTTTATTGATAGCAAAGACACTTAAAGGATAAGAAACTGGAGCACTAGACAATTAAACTCCCAGTTTGTTCAAACAAAGAGATTTGGGATTAAAGACGTAACAAAAGAGCTGTCAATTCTACATATATTTACATTATTTACAAACACTATTGTTAAACGTACTAAGTTCAAAACAATAAAGAATAACAATTATCATGATTTTTTTCCTTTCAAAATATCCTGGATTTCCTGTATACTCTTACCTTTTGTTTCTGGTAAAATGCAGTGAATAAAAATAGTACCAGCAAGACACATTAGAGCAAAAGCCCAAAATGAAAAACCCATTCCAAAAGTAGAAATCAAATGTGGAAAAAAGACAGTGATTAAGAAACCAGCACTGAAGCAAATACAACTAACGAAACTTGAAGCTGCCGATCGAACATTTGACGGGAATAATTCGCCCATTACAGCCCATGGTAATGGTCCTAAACCTATGTTAAACACGATCATAAAAATCACAAGACTTGTGACTGGCAAAAACGAAATTCCATCTACTTTAAATTTGTTTTCTTTTAAGTAAAAGTATAATCCAAGAGCTATTAAAGACAAACAAGAACCGAAAGAAGAAGTTACTAATAGGATTCTCCTACCTAATCTATCTACAAGAAGAGAAGTGGAGATAGTAGCTAACAGTTGAATCACTCCAATAATAATAGTCGCAACTTCCGGTGCTAATCCATCAGTTGACTGAAAAATTGTCTGCATGTATGCAAGAACAGCATTGATTCCTGAAAACTGCTGTAAAAGAATCAATCCGATTGTTATAATCAAAGCTTTGCGTAAGTTTTTAAATTTCAACAAATCGCAAACTTTTGCTTTATTTCTGTTTTCTTCGAAAACTGTCTTAGTTATTTGAGTTATTTCTTTTTGGATTTCTTCAAAGTTAACACTTCTTAGTTTCATTAGACTTTCTTTCAATTGATCGTTTTTGTTACTTGAAGCTAAAAATTGTGGAGATTCGGGAATCCATATAATGAAAACTGGCATGAAAATCAAAAGGGGAAGTGCGCATATTAAAGAAAAATTTCGTATTGTTAAATAAGGCCCAACTGAGAATGAAAAAAGTAAGCCGGAGGCTATAAATGCCCCGAGAGAGCATCCTAAAGTACCTCTGTTATGATCTTCAGAAATTTCCGATAAGTAGATGGGCAGAACACTAAACGAAATTCCTATACCAATTCCAATCAGAAATCTAGCGATGTAAAAATGTATTAAAGTGTTGCCAAAAGCTGTTAATAGTAAAGAAAAAAACATAGGAAAAGACGCAAACAGAAGTGTCTTTTTTCTTCCGATTCTATCAGCAATAGTTGCAGCTATCAAAGGCCCAAAGATTGCACCAAGCATTATCAAACCAGCAATCCATGATTCTTCAGATGCAGTTATAACTCTTCCTAATGGATTATTTTTCATTTCATCTTCACGACTGAGTTTTGGCAGAACAGGAGAAGTCCAACCGAAGCCCACGCCACAAGTCAATGCAATCAAATTAGCTGAATTTTTATTTTAAAATAAACTAAAGTTTTTGAACTTACCAATTGAAGCACTAAAGTATACAAAAGGATTTGTAGATTTTTTAGTTTCAGGTGTTAAAATACCATCATGTGTTGTGGGCTTATAAATTACTTCTTGCAGAGGAATTTGATCGTCTTTATTATTATCCATGGCGCAAGTTTTGAATAATGAATATTTTTTGTTCTTATAATACTGAGGATTTTTGTTGTTGGCTTCTATTGTTTTCGCGTTTGGTTTGTGTCTAGATAAATGGGATTAGTTTTGATTCGGAAACAATAAGTATTCATCAGACTGGGTTTAATTAAAAAAATAAAATAGATAAAGAAAAGAGATCTTAATTCCTAATACAAATTTGATAGAGATTTTGGAATTAATTCCTTATTCAATTAAATATAGAATAAAAAGAAACATTTAATTGCTCTTAGATTTGATATGCACAAAACAAATAAAACAAATTTCGTTATAAAGAAATAAAATTTAATGCAAAAATTCCTTAAAGGATATTCTCAATTCTTCAGCAATTGCCGTCATTGTAAATTTTTGTTTTTGCTTTGTCATTGTCCGTGTCGAAAATTTTGGATGAGTTTTTTTTAGTATAATACTGAGGATTTTTGTTATTTGTTCAGTTTTGTGATAATTGGTTTTACTTTTGATTTATTAAAGCGGTTTTCTGTTATTCAAAAAGAAAGTACTACTTTTTCACTATAAAGTCTCATAATACAAATTTAAAACATTTTTTCTTAAATAAATATAAAATGAATTTGTGAAAAATGATGCAATGATGCATAAACATTGTGTTTCTATTTTAGTGAAGAATTTTTGCTTTCTAACAACTTCTGGATTTCTATCAGCGTTTTACCTTTAGTTTCTGGCAAAACCAATAAAACGAATCCTATGCCAAACAGACAAACCAGCGCAAAAATCCAAAATGTCATTCCCATCCCAATCGCTGCAGAAATCGAAGGAAAACACATCATTACAGTGAAATTTTCAACGAAACAAACAAACGAAATAACACTTGTAGCTGTCGCTTTTACATTTGTTGGAAAAATTTCTGCCATTATGGTCCATGGAAGAGGACCTAAGCCAATATTAAAAGTGATGATATAAACAAAAAGACTTGCAATAGGTAAAAATGATAAAAAACTAACATCATAGTTGTTAGTTTTAAGATAAAAAAATAATCCAAGAGAGAACAAAGATAGAAAAGAGCCGATTGTTGATACTAGAAGTAGAATTCTTCGACCGAGAACATCAACAAGTGAAGAAGTGACAATTGTTACACATAACTGGGCGAAGCCTATAATTATGACTGAAATTTCGTCACTGAGTCCACTTCCAGCAGCTTTAAAAATTTCTTGCATGTAGGAAATAACAGCAACTATGCCTCCAAATTGTTGAAGAGAAATTATCACACAGCTGATTATGAGTCCTCTGCGTAAAATTTGTTTTGTGAACAAATCGGTAATATTTGCTTTATTTTGATTCAATTCTTCGATAGTTTTTTGGATCTCGGATGCTTCTGTTTCTACTTCTTCTATAGTTTTTCTTTTTCGCAACTTGATCAGACTTTTTTTCAAATTTAAGTTGTCATTGACGGATGCCAAAAAATGTGGAGTTTCTGGATTTAAAAAAATAAAAGCTGGGATAAAAATAATTAAAGGAGTAAGACAAATTAAACAGAAGTTTTGGACACTAAGCACAGGACCCACAACGTAAGTGAAAAGAATCCCTGAAGACGCAAAAATACTCATTAGGCAACTAATTGCACCTCGATTATGCACTTCCGAAATTTCTACCAAATACATTGGAACAATGGTAAAAACACTACCAGCTCCCAAACCTGCGATTAATCTGGCAATATAAAGAATTATAACTGAGTTTGCAAAAGCCATCATGAGAAGTGATAAGAAAATCGGACAAGCCATTATAAGGAGCGTTTTTTTCCTTCCGTATTTATGAGCAATCAACCCTGCGATAGGTTGCCCAATTAATGAACCTAAAGAAACCAACGCTGATATCCATGATTTCTCAATCAGAGTGACTGGACGACCTAATGGATTGTTTTCCAATTGTTCAAGTTTGGGAAGCATAGGGGAAGTCCACGAAAATGCAATTCCAGTTGAAAATGACAACAAATTTCCTAAACAATCAATAGTAACTATTTTTATAAAAACTAATCAAAACTCTTACCGATTATTGCTGACAGGTATAAAAATAAATTATTTATTTTTAAAGACATTGCGTAAAATGAGTTAACAATTGTTCAATTCAGAATTGTCTTTTGTCATTCTTTTTTAGAATTTTATAGTAGCACATATAATAAATTTTAAGCCAAAAATAATATTATCTTAAATATGAAAGAGTGAATGGATGCATTAAACGTTGTCTAAATAAAAGACAATTGTGTTAAATATAACTTAAACATTAAAAACAATGGTTTTTTGATAATTATTCAAATATTCAAATCAATTTTAAATATTTGTAAATATTTGTATTTGCCGCTTTAATAAGTTTTAACGTACAAGTAGAGGCCGCTAAAGTCTAACTGTCGTTTTTTTGAAAGTGATTGTTTACGGTTATTAAAATTCTTTGTAGAGTCGTTGATAGCGATTGTTGTTGAAATTTTTGTCAAGAAAATAATAGATTACATTATTTGTTTAATTATTTTATGATTTGCTTTTTTGGAATTTGTTTATTGTCATAGCTAATCAATCAGTTGTCAACGACAACAAACCAAAATGTCAAAATCTGACATTTGTGATAGTACTTATGACCATATTTATTAAATTTTAGTTAAATTTTGAATAAAAATGGAAAATACAGAATTGGCTCCGCCTATTGAGGTATGCGTTTTTAAATATAGCATAGAATGTAAGCATTTCTAAAATTAGAAACATCTTCAGAATTCAGCCCCCAATGAAGAAGCAAACAGCAGTAGTAGTAGTCTTACACTTTCTTTAACACCGCCTTTAGTAAAAGATGAAAGCAGCACTATATCTGAACATTTATCAAGCATAGAAAATGATAGATCAGTCCAAGAAATTGAAGTGACAAATTTCCCAGAAAGTTTTAATGTTTTATTACAAACTCTTCCATCAGATGAAGAGAGAATCTCACAAGAAGCTAAACCACAATCGCTCAATTCTAGTTTTAATAGTAGCAGTATTATAAGTTTGAATGGATTAGAAAAATTTATTGGTATGAATGTAGACAATGCTAAAAGTATTTTAGAAGAAATACTCGACAATGAACAATTTAATACAGAATCAGAATCAAAGGAGGAAAGTTTTAATATTTTTGCAAATGTTGATTTGGATGATAAGCTTTTAAATAGCTACAATGACGAGAAAAGTACAAATTTTAAAATAGGAAGTTTGAAAAACGACAGTTTTAGTAATAGTTTTGAAGAAGTTTGTAGAAGGGTGAAGGATTTCGAAGAGTTGATTGCTGTTAAAGATAACACAATTGCTGCTTTGACCTCGGAATTGGATTCTTTTAGAGAGATGTTAAGTAATAGTTCGACTATTAGTTTGGGGACTAATACTACTGAGTATAAACAATTACAAGAAGAGTGCCATAATAAGGTAGTATCAAATTTCATACAACAAATTTTGATATAATTTTTTAGCTGGTGGAATATCACAATGCTCTCGTTCATAAAGACGAGCAAATCGAAAAATTAACATCTTCCCTCCAACAAACTATTTTAAACCGAGAAGAAATGAAGCAGCAATTTAAAACTGAAATGTTACAATTACAAGAAGAGCTTGAAAAAACATCGAATTTGCTCAAAGAACATAAATGTTTCCAAAAGACTGAATACACTTTTGACGATTTGTGCTCAAAGTTTGAAAATTGTTTAAACCCCAATCAAGTTCCTTTATTCAACGAATTAAAAACATTATTTTGTAAACGTTTAGACGAACAAAAAGAAGAAATGGATAGTTTGAAGGTAAGATAAATAGAAAAAAAGTAGATGTTTTTTTATTTCTTTTAGGCTAAGTTTGATAGTCTGAAATTGGAACAAGCGAAGAATTTATTATCAAGTGATGTGTTGGAACTGAAACAAGAATTAGACGCAAGACATTCGAAAGAAATGGAAGAATTGAGAACATACTTCGAGAAAAAATGTGCGGATTTAGAGAAAAAGTAATTCGAAAATTGTTGAAATTTTTTAATAATTTTATTGTTGCAGTTATTCTGAAGAGGTTTTCAGTCAACAAAGCCGCAAACTGTCTGGGTCTAGTTCATGTTCTGACAGTGAATTATCCTCAGATTTTGTTTATAATCAGCCAGGACCTGGAGGCGACTCTAAAATTGACTACACTAAAAAAGACATCACAAAATTGCGTCAAACTCTGTTTCAAATGATAACTCTTTTGGATAAATTCAATCTTAACGAAATCACTGACGAAGATTTTGAGAATTTAAAAAACGAAATCATTAAATTCGATTTGAAAAATTTACTAAAATATGATTTAATAACACTTAAGAATGAACTACAGAATAAATATCATGCTGAGCTTGAAATTCTACGCGAAGATTTCGATAATAAAGTTGATGAGTTGAATTTAGAACATGAAAATAAATTGAAAAGTTTGGAAAAAAAGTATTTGGAAGAGATTGAAGATTTGAATACGCAACTCCGAGGTCGAATTGTCACAACAGCTCAACAGGAAGTTGTAAGTTGGTTAAAAATTTGTGTTTGTGTTTTAATCTGTGTTGCATGCATTAAGGCGAACTCAGGCGAGTTCGAAATTGATGAAGTCGTACAAAGCTATGAGCGACGATTGCAAGAACAAGTCACTCTAGCTAAAATTGACATCATTGGGGCGCTTGAAAATCAAATCCAGGTAATTGGTGGTAGTTTGTGTGCTCAAAAAACTTGCGTCTTTTAATATACTATTATTTGTTTATGCGTTTGTAGCGTCTAGTTGCAAGTGAGTCTATCGATGATGATTGGCCTGAAGAGTTGCTTCAATTAAAAGCGCGTTTTGCCGAAAAATACCAACAGGAAATCAATCGATTAAATGAAGAACATTCTCAAGAAATTTCGCGTTTGAAAGACGAACATGCTCGAAGTTTGAACGCTGCTGTCGAAAGAGCCCGTCGTAGAAGTCTGCGAGATGCTGATAGTTTAAGTAAAGGCGAAATTGAATTATTAAAAGAACGAGATGCTTTGAAAAAACAAACTTTATCATTAAGGAATTTACTAGGAGAAATTATAAAATATTTTACTCAATGTGAAGACGAATTGAATAACACTTTAGTAGTTGAATTAGTAACCAAAAATCTTACTCAGTTGGAAAAAGAATTAGAAGAAAATGATGTAAAAAGAGTCCATATTACTCCAAATTTTGACGAATTGATTAATTTAATTGATAATTCAACAGAAAATGATTTGGATTCTATTGATTTAAAAAGCGAATTAGGTTCGTGTTTACAGAAATTAAAATCAGATGCTAATGCTATTTTAAATTTGAGTACTTCTTTTAAGAAAAATGATGAAGTTGATGGTGTTAAACCAAGGAAGAATTCTCTAGAAGATGAGGTTGCTAATCTTAAAAGAAAATTAATCAATGAGACACAAATTAAAAACGAATTGTTAGAAGAGTTGAATGAAACTAAAAGTATTATCCAAACGTTGGAAACTAACAGAAGCGGACTGGAGAATCAATTGGAAAGCTTGTTAGAAAGAGAGAAAATTTTTGAAAGTGAGTTATTACAAGCTAAGGCAAAAATAGCTGAATTGATAGAAAATGGACATAGGGAGATTGTGTCTGAAGGGTATGGGGAGAATGGAGAGAAAGCAGTTAGAGGTTTAGGTGAGAAATTTATATTGAAAAAAAGTATTTTTGGGTTAACAGCGTAAGTTTTAGCTGAAGCTGCCGCTACATTAGTTGCACTAAGAGAAAAAGTGCGATATTTGAGTGAAAATCAAGGAATTGACGCTAATATTATGCTTTTAATTGAGGATTTAGCAAGAGTTGGCGATAAAATTGTTGAAGAGGCGCGGAAAGAAAAAGAAGATCTTAAACAACAGGTTTGTATTATACAGACTATCCAGGGAGCTGGTAAAGTTTATTGGAAAAATTGAATTCAAAAATAGATTGTTAAAGTGTCTGAAAGACTTTTTTTTTTACCTTTTGTAGCTCTAGAGTCCGATTATTTTGGGCTTTTGTTGATTCTGCTTAGTTTTTATCTAAAATACTGAAAAACAGGGAATTTCAAAATTGATCTTAATATTTCAAGAACAGAGCTATAATTGCAGCATTTAAAATTCAATGGATAACTTTACCAACACCCTGTATTCAGTCATTGCTTTATTCATGGGGCTTCTGTCGCCATTATTTAATCAGCTTAACACTTAACTAAATATTTATTATGCGATTAAATGTTATTACTCTTTAAATAGTGATTGTTGTGCCGAAATTGAATTTTATTTTGTTCAATAAGTCCAAGACAGCCATTTCCCAATGAAGTGATTTTTTTGTTGCATTTTTGATAATTTTACTCAGATCGAAGCCGCCGATAAGAAATACAAAGTAACTTGTCAGTTTCTGGAAGATCAAGCTGCTGAACGTGAGCAAGAACGTGATGAAGCTCAGAAGGAAATAACAACATTGAAGGAAATACTCAAGGATAGGGAAAAGGATAGGGCTAGTTGTGAGCGTATTTCGAGTGAGGTTCGTTCGATTTTTGACGATTTTCGCACTAACGGCATGTTTTGCTTTTCACCATTTCAGTAGTTTTTCGGAAAAATTGAGGCTTTTAGAGTAGTGTTGATTCCTATTTTTGTAATCTCCCCTAACCCACAGACAGGAAGCATTTCCTCTCTCCCAACTCCGCCTAGAACTGGGAAAGGTAGATGACTGCGTTTATTTTCGTCTCAAGTTATTCCCGTCTTTCCTACCAATCCTACTACTTTACCATTTGGCAACAACACTTCTTTCGTTATCGAAAATGTAAACGTAAATTTTCGCGCTTACTCTAAATAAAATCGTTCCGTTTTGTTTTTATTTCAGGTGGAACATTTGGAACAGCAGTTGCGCGAGATGTCGAAATTAATGGAAACATCAGAACAACGGTGTAAAGAAGTTGAAGGCGAACGTAAAGAAGCAGTTGATAAAATTTATGAATTAAGAGATATCATTCGTGATTTGGAAGATCAACTTCGAATTAAAACAACAACTGAAGAAGAATTGAGAAATATTGTTGATGATTTGGAAGTGATTGTTAAAAATCAAAAAGTTGAAGAATCAAGTCCGACTAGAACACAAAGAGAAGTTTCGGATGTTGAACAATTGAAAAAATACGTTGGGAATTTAGAAGGGGAAGTACAGAAATTGAGATTGAATAGTGAGATTGCTGGAAGTGAAGGCGCGCTGCAACAAATAAAAAATCACGTAAGTATTGTTTCAATCTTGTTTTTTTTAATTTGATTAATTTCATCAATATTTCAGTTATGCGATTTTGAATGTACTCTTGATAAAAGAACGAAAGATCTGGAAGGTCTGCATTCTACTGTTTCGAACACAACTTGTAGTTCCCCGAGTGAAGACATGTCAATACGTGATGTCGTTCAAGAACGGACAATCTTCGATGAATGCGATGTCCCCTTACAACAATTAGCAAGACTCAAAGAAAAATTGTTGAGACACTCAAGAGCTGAAGATGCAGCAATTAAAAGAATCCGAGATTTGGAGTTGCAAATCTTAAGTTTAAAAAGCGATTTAGAGGTGAATAAAATTTTCATAATTAAGAAGCGTAACGCTTCTTTCTATTCGAGTGATTTTAATGTAAAAATTAACTTATTCTTGTAGGAATCTCAGAGTGAGCGCGATATTCTCCGCAAACAAGTCTCCGACGATTTAGTTCTAATATCAAATCTGCAAATTCGTTTAGACGAACAACGAATCCGTGCTGAACATATCGAAAAACAAACAAATACATCATTAGAATTACAAAATTATGATTTGAAAAATACGATTACATCATTAGAAGAAAAATTATCAAATCGTGATAAGACGATAACACATTTGAAGGATAAATTAGAAGAAATGAAACGTCGATTAGAAGAAATCTCGCAACCAAAAGAAGATGAAATGATTATAGAAATGCAACAACAATTAGAATTTTTACGTTCGGAAAATATGAAACTTAAAACGAAATTAGAAAAAGAGACACAAATCTATCCGAATTTGTTTGAGAATATAATAGCAGAGAAGAATTCGGAATTGGAAAAACTCAAAGAAAAATTATCGGAAAGTGAGAAGCAGTTTGAATTATTTACTTCTTTAAATTTAGATAAAAAAGAGATGGATTCGTTGATTAAATTGAGATTATCAGGAATTTCCTTCCAGGATTTAGATAATTTTGAACAAGAGAGAAGAGTGAAGATATCTAATGATAGTGTAGCAGTATCTCCAGTGGCGTCTTTACGAACTAACGATAAAACAGTATTCCTTGAACCTGAAATTTCATCAATTGAAAAAATCGGTCCTTCGAATTTATTCTTCTCTTTACAAATTCCACAGAATAAAGCTAATTCGACAGAAAAACATGTCCGATTCGAAGATGAAATCGACAACAGTCGAATATTCCAACTTCAAAAAGCTCTTACCGAAAAAGATCAATTAATTCAAGATTATGAAAATCGACTTGAACGACTCAAAGATCTTCAAGATAAAATCGAACAACTGCAAGTGAATTTGGATCAAACCGAAAATAATTTAACAAAAGCAACTGAAACTTTCCAGAAAGAACAGAAACAAAATGAGGAGAAAATTAAAGATTTAAAGTTGGAATTAGCGGCACAACGCTGTGAGCTAACGCAAAAAGACGAAGAACTGAAAAATTTGCAGCAGTTAAAGTCAGAATTAAAGAATTCTTTGAAATTGAAAGAGGACGAATTAAGGAGTCACGAAGAAGCTTTAAAGATACAAAATGATGAATTAAAGAAACTGCAAGATGATTTAGCAGCGTTGAAAAATCATAGCGTAGCTGTAACCGAAACGATCCAAAATAAAGACTCTGATTTGAATAAACTGAAGAAAGAGAATGAAGATGCGAAAAAAGAAATAATCCATTTACAATGTCTTTTGAATGAAAAAGATAAAATAATAGAACAAATGGAAGCTGATAGTAAAAGTCTTCACATTAATTTAGAAACTATTCAAAATAAATTACAAGAAACTGGAAATGTGGTTGATTTAAGTAAGCGTTTGCGCGATGAACAGAAGAAAAATTCCGCGCTTTTAGAAGAGCTTCATGAACTTAAAGCCCAGCTTTTAGGAGCTGATAAAAAATCAATCGAAGATATAGCCGACCAAGTTCAAAAAGAATTAGATTATTCAGCGTATTTAGATGCGACTTTAATTAACGCTTTCAGTGATGGTTCTCTAGAGAACGAAGATTTAGAAAGTTTGAAAATTTATCTAAAGAAACAAAAAGCAGTAAACAAACAATTAGTCAAAAGTAAAGAATTAGTTGACAAAAAATTCGAAGAACTTGAACGCAAATATGAGATTTTGCGACGAGAATTAGAAAAAGTTCAACTGGAAGATGCGACTTTAATTGGAGAATTGAGAATTAAATTAGATAAAGCTTTGCGTACTGAATTAGAATTTGATAGAGTTTTAAAATTGGAGAAGAATGATAAACTCGAGCTTGAGAATCGCTTAAAATCGATGAAACATAAACTAAAAGCTTCTTCATTATCATTACCGGAAGTACATCATGATTATAATGGTCTTACGAGAATTATTTCAACTTTAGAAGCGGAAAATATAGACTTGAAGAAAGAAATTGCTTTGATTCAAGCTTCAACAAGGGACAATTTAACATTAGGACAAGAAGAAATACACAGGCTTGAACGTAAATTGAGTGAAGTTAAAAATAACGAAAGGATTTTACGGAATACAGTTAATCATTTGAAAGAAGAATTGGATGATAAAAATAAAGAATTAGTAGAAAGTAGGAAGAAAATTGAAGAATTAGATAAGAAAAAATTACAAGAGCCTATAACTGAGCAACTATTAGCGAAAATACAAGAATTGAATGAAGTTGTAAGGAATGATCGACAGTTGATGAGTCTTGTTGAAAAGTTAAAGTATGAGAATAAAGTTCTTGAGGAGCGTTTGCGGAATGGTAATCTTCCATTTGATGATCCAGCGTCGAGAGCTAATTATTTATTTGCTAAATTTTTGAGATCGGAAAGTTATAGAAAAGCGTTAGCTTGGCAAAAGCGCTATCTCGTGTCGCTTCTTGAAACATATCAAACATTTCCTTACATTGAAGAAAATTTGGAGAAGAAGAAATCAAAATCGAAATCTCAAAATCGATTCAAGTACATTGGAAAAAATATTAAGTTAACCCAAATTTTATTTATTTATTTATTTGTAGATGTTTAGCGGTGATGGTTGTGTCAATTTATCGTATGAAATTCTTAGTGCGTCGATGGCATTCAGGCAAGAGAATTACCGAACAGAGGCGAATCACTCAGCCGGTACAGTTCCAAGTTGGCGAACCTGTTTCTAGTCAGAATTTTACAACGAATGTTAAAACAATGAAAAGTGCCTTAAATCAGCCTAAAACCGATATGCCTTGGTATGGAACGTCGCCGCCTTCTAAGGAACCAATCCGAGTGTTTAGCAGTCAAATGGAAAATGAAAAAATTGAAGCAAGTGGCTTCCAAAAGAAACAATATAAGGACAAAAGGTGAGATTTTTATTGAATAAAATTCACTAAAATCTCAAATTTTTTTCTAGGTTTTTGCCAGAGCCTACTCTTCAGAGCCCCGCTATGCTGTCTCAATACATTGAAAGATTCAATCAAATCCAAGAAAAACTGGGCTTGAACACTTGATTCTAGTCATTAGTAAATGTGTGCCTTGCCAATTCAGGTTATCAGTGAGAGAGTTTTATCTTAAGATTAAATTTAAGACTTTTGTAAATGTTTTTATGCACTAAATGAAATTTTATTAACATAAAACAAATACAGTCACGTAAATCAGTCTTTTGATGATATAATCAAACAGTCGTTTTCTTGGCTTTCCGATTCTGTGACGATTATTTTCGGCAAGATTTCACCACCGGAATGGTTCACTTCAGTTGAAGCTTCTTCCACTTTTTTCACCAATTCTTGATATAAAATTTTATCGTAATTTTGTGACATGGAAATTTCTTGAAGGAATGTTTCCAGTTCTTCAAACATCTTAAAGTTTTTGGAAAATGGTAATTCAGTGACGCAATAACTGAAAATGACAACAACCATTTCTTTTTCTAGAAGAGACTTGTCGATAATTATTGGGTTTGAGTCGGTTTTGGGGGGTGCTATGTATACAACGCGACTAGCTATAAATAATGAGTCAATGCAAAACTTCTCTGCGAATTTCCGTGGTTTTGATAAATCAACAATATCGACGACTTGATTGTTGATTGATTCCAAAAACGCAGCGAAAGTTTGAACAACTTCGTTATGTTTCTTTGAAGAGGATTTATAAGCAACGACAATACGATCGTCTGGTTTTAAAATTGAATCATCAGGAGGGTATTTTTTTGTTAAAATATGGAAGATAAAAAGGACAAACGGAAGGATAAAGCTTGCGCCTACAATCCCTATTACAACCCTCATGCTTTTGCGTGCTGAAAACATAAATTATTGTTTCTCCTGAGAAAAAAATCTTCCATACCTATAAACACTTTTGGAGTTACAATTTTCAAACAAATTCCATTTTTGCATTCGTTTCCCATAACCCATACAATAAAATAATAGTTTCCAGCGTCGTTATAAGTAAAAAGTTCATAATTAATATCATCATTGGTTGAAAAATGTCTCAAGTCTTGTAAATTCGTTTTTCCATTTTTCTCTTTGAAAGCTTCAAGTTTATAATACGAAACATTCAACAGATTTGGTAATTTCTGTGCCTTTAGCATTAATCGTGACAAATCTGTTTGATCTATGTATAAAAAAAGCGGGGTTTCGGACCATTTTGGCAATTTAAATAAAATTCTTCTAGAACTAATATCAGGAAGCTTTTCGATTTTGTATTCAACAGTGAAAGTTTCATTTTCCATTTCTGGTTTAAACATAAAACAATAGAAATCTGGAGCTGCATTTTTCGACAATTTGCTGCAAAAATTATAACTTTTGTTGCTATTTTCGGTGATTTTTAGAAATGTGTCTAGAATAGAAAAACTTGGTTATTGTTTTTTATTATAATATTGTGGAAGTACTAGTCCATGTTGTTGCTAAAGGAGTCACTTTGAGTATATTTTCTTGTAAATCTAGTTTAATACGACCGAAATTAGTTGCTTTTTCGCTTGGTTCAAAGTATAAGTCTGAACATTCCTCTTGTGATAATAATTCATTCTAAAAGCTGATTATGACTTTTGTTATAAAAAATAAATGGGACTTACCTGAGTGTCTTGACAAGAATTTAAAAAAGCAAAACTTGGTTGCCATAATATGGCTATAAATGTAGTCCATAAAATATGGAAGATTGTGCGCATAATTACAATTTTCTTACACGAATGTTCATTATAAAGGCCTTATCTTTAAATTATTAACAGCAATTAGCCTTTTTTGGACATTATTGATACGCAGTTGCAAATGTAAACAAAAAATCGAACTTTTGACATAATGTCAAAGTTGACAAACACTTGTCAAAATACAGGGGATCCAACCTGCAAAAAGCGAAAATTTAAATTAAAAAAACATATTTGTTTTTTAAAATTATTATTGTTATCTGTTTATAACAGATTGGTTCACTACAACTCAATGTAAGTTTTATATATTAAAAATAATCTTTCAACTTTTATGCATTGGTGTTTATTTGGTTGCATAACTTATGTTTAAAGACCTGAGTTCTAAGTACATATAACTTTCGGAAAGTACCATTGAGCTCTGATTCACTAATGTTTTATAGCGTGAATATAAATACAGTAAGTCGGTAAACGCTATCGTTGATTTGCTGTAAAAATGCGCATGTTTTCTTAACTCAGAATGGAACAACGTCAACGACTACATGACTTTAGCGTTTATAACATATTTAATTTCACGTTATGCAAAAACAACCTAATGCCTTTCAAGCTCGCTGCAATTGTTTTTTGAGGCTCAATATGTTTTCAGTCATGTTTAATTTACCAAAGACTCAAAAGAACAAGCAAACATTCTGATTCTAATTCTTTTTTGTTATTTTGTCGTATGCAATATTCGACCAAACGTTTGGCTTTTGGGAATGAAAAGAAGGTTAATTCTATGAATAATAATTTATTTAAAAAATATGCTACAGAGAATGGCAGCCATCTACAAATTTCAATTGATTAATTATAATTTTTACAAAAGTTTATAAATAAATTCTAATTAGATCATAAAAAATTATGCCTAAAATGGTAACTATAATAAATCGTAAGACTGACTGATTGAATTGGTACAAAAATACAATGTATACGACTTAATGTTTAACGTCTATCAGTCATTCTTTAATTGCACATTTTTTCATTAATCGTGATTGTTTAATATATTATAGAGACGAAGGTATTCATGATTAGCTGGAATATCAATTTGGCACATTGAGTATTATCAGTTTCTGTGTTTTTTTTCAACTTTGAACTAAATTTTTAAAGACAGAAACGTAAGGCCTGAATGTTTAAGATTTTCTATTTTAAGTCTAATTATGTTGGGTTGCATCGACAAACACAACATGAAGGGAATAGGAACCAATCCATGAAAATACCCTTACAGTCGTTATCAGGGTCGTAGGCCAATAATCGGTGCCATTTGTATTTTTGCTCACATCCGCAGTCTCCTGAGCACCGATTTGTGCGTACTTTCCTGAAAAGCAGAATTTTTGGAGTCAATGCCATTCAGTAATACAATTATTAATTAAGTATACTTCCTCCCATATTAACCTGGCCTATTTCCATTCAAACCCACGCCAATTACCATAATCGTATTCCATTCATAAAAATACTTACGAGCATACTTCTTGATGTATCGCTTGCTCGAAATGTTGCGTGTTGACTATAGCCCGGATTTTTCCGGCTGAATTCGACGCCCAATAAGGGGTAACAATTTCCACTTTACTTTCACAAGCATCAACTCTTCCACTTTCAGAACTTTGATTATTTCGGAAATTTTGTCGCGGATTTCGCACATGATTAAAAAAGGAATCGCCTCCTCCATTACCGGGTTTTCCGCCTGGATCCGGTCCGGGATCGAAGTGCAAATCCGGTACGCCTGGTTTTGTCGATCTTTTTCTTTTCCGACCAGCTGGAGGACCGTACTCGGGCGATCCCATATCAAATTCGCCATACATTCTCTTCATCAGTGCCTTATTCTCGTCTATGAATAATTCTATACGATCTCTGGAAATGAATGAGTGTAAATGTGGGTGTGTGTGAGAAAGAAAAGAAATACTTACAATGGATAGGAATTCCCTGCTGTTGGGCAAAAGAGTTGCTGGTGACGTTTTATGCAAGGGACACCGCGGATGTATTCGCCGCGGAGTTCTAAACCTAAGGCTACGGACAGTGCCGTCCATAAAATCTAGAAAAAATAGATCATGTTAATTCAATGTTGACAGTGCGTTAAATTGTTTAGTGCGTGAAACAGACAATTGAAAATCATTACTCCATTTCAGTTTTTTATTTTTATGTTTAATTAAATTTGCAAACGTTGATTGTTATTAAGAATAATAATGAAAGGAACTTAGCAAAAACTAATGTTATTTCCTTTTCTTCTTTTTTTTATTTTTATTTTTTTCAAGGAAGCCGTAAAATTAGCAGAATCCTGTTGTAATTGAACAATCGAACTATTTAAATGCCAAGAATGTGTAATTTTATCATTTTATAGTTTTCCTGCTACTTATTACCAGTTCTTCAAGTTCAACTTATATGGATAAAATTATTATAATGTAGAAACATAACTGAATTCTTACCATTTCTTGCAGATAATACAACAACCGAATAATTTTATATTGATTTATTCTTTTTGAAGTTTTGTTTCTGGTAGTTTTTTAATTTTTTCAGTACAATCCAATTAGTTGACATTGGCCAGTAAATTAAAAATTAAAAAGTATAGAATCTCATATTCGGAGATTTGTAGTGTCGTTACTTTTATAGATAACTAGATGAAATTTAGCATATTGATAAAGCTTTAAAAAAGCTTCAAAATAATATAGAATTATTTTTTTTAATTCTAGTTAAAACTGAGATAACAGGTCTTTTCTTTTAAGTAAAAATGAGCAAAATCCAAAAGTTTTGATAGTCCCAAAAACCTACAAATCAAGTTTAACTTATCTAATTAATCTTCAGTTTTCAATATAGTTCACAAGAAAGACTATAGTCAAAATTAAAAAAAAAGCAAATCACAATGCTCCGTCAAAATTTTTGGTTAGGGCAGTTTTTGAGACTTTTCAATGTATCTCTGTCATTTTCTAAAAGATCAATCAAATCTAAAACCAAATTATTCCTATAGAAGTCTTTTATTTTTTTAATACTATAAGTTATGCTGTTGATAAACTGTTTGTCCAAAACTTAAAACTCAAAAATTGTAAATTCAAAAATACAGATTTTGAGTTTGAAGGTTCGTAGTATCGTTGTTCCTAGAGCAGGACAGCTTTTTTTATCGATATGTCAGATACATTGATAGAGCTACAAAAAAGCTTTGAAATGATAAGTCAGTAACTTATCTATTTTAATTACAAACTGCGAAAATAGACAATTTTAAAAGAAAAATAAAAATCAGCAAAAATACGATATTCCCGTAATTTTCACATTATCAAGATGAATATTACATTAAATTATTCCTCTAGACGTCTTTTATTTTCTTGTATGAGCTATTTAGCTAAAATCAACCGCTTTATAGTCAAAAATTAAAAAACAGAAAGTTTGAATTGGAGTACTCAAGCGGACGAATGATATTTGTTAGAATTATAGAGCTTTGAGTTAGCTCCAAAATGATATAAAGTTCATTGTTTTATCTCAAACAGGAGCTCAAATAATAAGTCATTTGAATCAGTCAACATCCAGAAATCACAACTTTGCCAAAAATCATCAAATCAAGTTAAATCTTAACTAATCTTCACTCTGTATATGTCTTTTAAACTCTAACATTTCTTTAACTTTTGTTAGGCAATAAAAATAAGTAATTTCAGCCCATTAATAACACCAATAGTAAATATTAGTTTTCACAAATAGCACAGTTATTAAACAGTTTTTTATGATCAAACGAATCATATATATCATTTATTATGTTATTTATAATTTCTAATTAGTTTAGTGTTAATTAAGCGCAAGCTTAATTCGAAAACTACAAACATCTGTAACTAATGGAAAATTTATTATTAAGATTTTCAAATTTGTTGATTATTATTACACATCCTATTTCGCAAAATCTTTGTAGTTTTTTACTAAATATTAGTATTATTATAAAATAAAAATAAATCTGACGAATGACTTACAACAATAATTCTAGACATTTTCATTCACTAAATAATAACTACTGACTATCAAAACTTTGATATTTTATATCAATTTAAATCCATAATAAGGAATCAATTATGTGTGAAATTTTCGTAAATATAAGTCATAGCATGACTAATTTCTGAGATTTTTTGCTCACTTTTGAGTCATTGTTATATAACGGCAAGTCATAATTACTTAAATAAAAAAATCCCCATCATTCATAAGTAAAATTCGAAAAAAGATAATGAAAAATTGTACAAATTTTTAATTTTTTTTTTCTGTGACTAATGTCATCATTTCGTAATGGTTGTGAATCGTTACAACAAAGTCAATTAATGTCAGAAATGTTTCCATAAATAATGTAAATACCATCATTAATTACTTTCTAATAAATTTCCCGCCAATTCTTTGATTATTTCCAATCGATTGTTAGTGTGAATCCGGCCTAATTCATCCTTTTTGTATCAATTCGGACGTAAATCCGTTTATGAAATCCATTTTTCCAAGGATGGAAAACATCTGAACATGATTGAAAAGAATAAGTGTGACAATTCGGTGACTAAACATTGTTATTTAAATATCAAGGTCATAGTAAAGATTTTCCGGTCGCAAAGACTTCCACAATTGAACTTTTACTTTTGAATTTGATTAAAATATAATTTTGAAAAGAATTTCAAGGGCGGTGTTTTGGAATTTTGTAAAAATTTACGACAAGGTATACGCCTTTAAGTGACAGTTCACACGTGGCCAACGATATGGGGAAATGAGGAGGTGGATTATTTGTTGACAGATTGGTTTTACATGCGATTGATTTATTCATTTTAATGTCAAGGTGGAAAAGTGCAAATTGGGGAATTTGGGATTATGCGTGGAGTTGAGTTTTCCTTGAAACTAACAATGAAATTTTATAAAAAGTGGCCAAAAATAAAACTATATTATTCTTATTTCTTCTTCATTTGTTGACAATTTTATATCACGACATAGCTTGCTGTAATAATTCCAACATGAGTTATTTTCCTACGATTTACCATTATAGTATCGTGTAAAAATTAAGAGTAAGTGCTCGAATATCAGAAGAGTTTACGTTTTGCAATTTTAACTGCAATAACTTTAAAGTACTTACTTTATATTGGTAAAATAAAAATTGATTAAAAAAATAGTTAATTTTATTATTTTTCACAGCGTTGATTTCTATTGCAGTTTTAAAGTTTAACGAAGATTATAAAAATGTTTCCAGATTTCCCACTGCAATTTTTGTGTCTAACTAGACCAAAAAAATTCCTGATTAAGACTATATTGGCAGATTTTGTGCTAATTTGCGCCATTGAAAAATAATTTTTTTTCAAGAAACGTGACTTGTTGTCATATCTGTAATAATATAATTAGATTTCTTTTACTCGCATCTGCGGCTTTTGTCAATTATATATATAAAAAAAAAATCAACCACGGATATTTTGCGGGCATTTATATCGCAGACTCCTCTATTCTTTTTATAGTAACTACCCGGTTATACAGAAGCAGCTCTTAACTTTGGAATTTAAATGGTAATAAACATTCATTTGCATTTTCAACCACTGACATAATCGACTTTGAAAAAATTAAAATTAACTGCTGCAGAGTTTAATCCATTTTTTTCTAAGTAGTTGATTAGAAGAAATGAAGGATTTTTTTTTTCCGGAATTATCATTAAAATGTTGCTTACTACAGTTACTTGTGAAACGAAACAAATAAAACATTTCAAAATTGCATTATAATTTGTCAAAAATCTCAAAATTTCTGAATGCGTTTAAATTTTTCTTTCTCAAATCAAATATTTCTAAATAAACTCAAACCTAAGCAAGGTTTTGGAAGTGCAACAAAGTTGAGAATAATTCAATTAATAGAACATGAATGACGAAAAATTGATATCATAATATTTTTGATTCTTCAGATATTTCTAATAGTCTAACTAAAAGCAGAAAAACCAATTTTGGCCGTTTTTTTAAGTTATTGGACCATTGTGCGCGACTACATTTAAATGCCAGACATTAGATTCAAAATATGTATTGACCTGAGTTGATATAACTTATAAGTCTAATGTTTTTTTGTCCGCTCTTCTTTGTACACCTACAAATCGCAAAATTCGTCCAAGTCCGCTTAAAACTAGTAAAGTCACATTTATTAGAATAGCCCCCTGTGGTTAGCTTTGCTGGCTATAAAAACTTTAAAGAGATATTTAAATCAGCAACTTAATAGTAATCTTATTGAATGTTTGACAGTTTTTATATAATTTTTTTCTTTAAGTTACAACATTATTAGATTCAGATATAATAATAAAAATTTCCCAAAGTTTTTATGTCCCTTTGTTGTACTTCGTTTTGAATCTAATTTGCTTATCTTCAAGGCTTCTAGAAAATCTACATTTTGCCGATTATATAAAATGAGTAATATTAGTAGCAGACTTAATTTTTTTTTATAGAATTTAATAAAATTTCCCAATTTGGTAATTCAATATTCAATTGTTTGCACATTTTGCAATCCCATTTCAACCCATTTACTGAATGGTAAAACATTATTTTCTGTTAGCACTATTATTATCTAATGTATTTGACCACGTATTCACCTTCATCTTCTATAAATCTACTATTCAATATTTCAAAACAATACTTTCATCATAATAAAGCATTGTAGTTTAATTTTTTTGAAATTTCTTAGAACACAACTTCAAGTTTTTACTTGACATTGTCTATGTCATTTGATTCTAAGAACGCTAAATTTTTAGGAAAGTTTCAATTTAATTTTTAGGACAACGCCTTTACCTACACGTGCAGTTGACGTCTTTTGATAGTTCGTCAAAGTCACGCTTAATATATTTCAGAACCAAAAAGAAAAAATTAGCAAGGTTGTTGGACATTGAATGAGTAATTGTTTAAGCTTCAGGAACATGTAATCAAAGAAAAGAAAAATTTTTGTATAATTGAGGTTCCAGATGGAAATTATTTTTGACGTGTTAATGACATTATTATTTCTAGATTTAGATCTAGACACAGAGCTACTGAGTGCAACACTTTAACTATAGGGTTCCCCTAAGGATTGTCAAAATGAAAGTCAATGTTCTTGGACCTTGACACGCCCTGCCATCTCATTTCTCTTTCCGGTGCAGGCAAAAGCCATTCGCTGATCTTATCAACCCTAACCACTCCCTATGATTAAATCAAGCATGCTGTTAAGGCGCCAAATTTGAACATATTTTTCGCAAAAAAATATATAAACAAACGAATCAACTTTTGTCCTTGTTTGGTTTATTAGTTGTATAAACAACGAGGCCAGCCGAATCAAGGCAGACCTTAGCCAATCAAGGTTACGAATGCGCATGGCATGTCACCTACTATTAGTAAAAACAATAAAGGTACCAATGGTAAAATGGCCATCAATGACCACTTTAACTGTGTCTAAAATGTTCATTGATGCGAACCAAATCGCAAAACATGCAATTGTAGTGATTTTTTTTCTACGTACCAAAATGCACCAAATAGAGATTGTCATTATTACTTTAAAAATTTTTTTTCCTCAAATCTTCAATAATAGGACAACACTACAACGTGCTGATACGAACACATTTTCACGTCTGGGATGTGTTCTTCGCATGATGATGTTTATTTGCGAATGCAGAAATTAATTCGATGTGCGAACGCTTATGTGAAGGTCAGAGGAGCTTCCTTGCGTGAAACGTTTTGCATTTTTTGAAAGGATGGGGATGAGAAAGGACATTGACTTGGCGCTTTTCGAACGATACATTTACGGACCAAAGTGCATTCACTTATGGATTCGGATTTATTATACAATTCAATGCAAAGGCGTGTGAATGACATCTCGAAAACTGATTCAAAGGATTGAATACCAATTTCACAGTGGTATTTACAGTGTGCATACTGATAATTATGAAACAATTGGTGTATAATTCTCCATGAAATTCGTTGCCCAAATGAAGCATATTTATGTTTGTAATTTCTAAAGGAGAATTTAATTCGATTTTTAATGGCAACTTCAAAACCGAAAATTGGAAAATAGAGAAGCTGATATATAGAGGTTCGTAATTTGTTTATTTTCAGAGATAAGGAGATAAGATTTGGTATATTAATAGAGCTTGAAAGCTCCTAAACTGTGCAGAACTTATTTCTTTATCAGATTTTTCAAAAAAATTAATTAGTGAAATCTAATAGTTCAACTGTTCCAAAAACGTTGAAATCCAGGTTTTATCTGGAATAACTCTTTGGTTTCAATATAAAGAACTAACGGAGAAAATTAAGTGATTTTCGGTTATTTAACATTTTCTACTGTAGCTCCGTCATTTTCTAAAGCATCAAATCTTACACTAAATCATTCCCCTAGATGTCCTTTTCTCTTTAATGATTTTGAGTTTTGCAAGTTATAAACCATTTGTCCAAAATCAGCCGACAAGCGCGACTTCAAAATCAAAAATTCAAAAATAGAGATACTGATTTTTGGGCACTATTGCAGAGCAGATGATATTTGGTGTTACAAAATGATGCAAAACTCATTGTTGAATTTCTAAGATATTAAGTCATTTTTTTCACAAAGTTAAAATCTAATATTTCGAATCTTTTAAAAACTATGAAATTTCTATTTTTTCGATATGGAAAATTGAAGAAAAAAACGGAAAATGTATACATATTCAAAAAATATTTTTGCAATTGTTTTTAAAGTTTCAATACTTTTGGTCAGATCGATTCCCGACATTTTTAACAAAAGCTCATTTTTTTTTTTTAATATGAAGATAAATTTTACATTGAATTATTCCGCAATGACGTTTATTTTTTTAGTTACCTTTAATTTCGTCCAATTATGAGCCGTTTGGCTGAAATGGACTGTCAAACTCAGCTTTATCTAGAAATAAAAATTTAAAAGTTTGACATTTAGAGACCTAATAACGACTTTATTTCTTAAGAAAAACAGATAAGTTTTGACACATTGATAAAGCATTGAAAAAGCTTTAAAATCACATAAAGAGCATTGTTAAGTCTTAATCAGAGGCTGAGATAATTAGTTTAATTTAAAAAAAAAATTAAGATCAGCAAAATTTAAATTACAAGTTTAAACTTAACTTGCTTGCAAAGACAGATAAAAACAGTTTTTTATGTAGAAATATACAAATTTCAAACTTTCGACTTTTCCAATATTATTCAAATCTTTTTTTTGATGTTGAAAATTAAAAAAAAAACAAGAATTTTTACTAAATTTTCCTTTAAAATTTGCATTTGTAGCTGATGTCTTGAAACATCGAAACAGATTTTAACTAAATTGCTTCTTCTAATGTTTTTCATTTTTTGGTACTTTTAGTTTTATTAATTGTGAGCTAATTTGGCTGAAAGCATCCGCCAAACGCAACTTCAAAACCCAAAATCTAAAAATGTAGGATCTCACTTTTGGAGACTTATTGAGCCATTGTTTCTGGAGAGAAGAACTTGATATTTGGCATGTTGAAAGAGCTTTGAAAAATCTTCAAAATGAAGTAAAAATTACTGTTGTATTCTAATCAGAACCTTGTATATGATGAAAATAAACACAAACTGCGTCAGCACGAAAGTGTCAATAACACAAAAAATCGATTATATTTTATTAGATTCGTGCTCAATTCCATTTGAATAAATTTAAAACACGTTACTGTTTTGTTTTCAAGTGCTTTGTCTTGTTAAGACACTCCTCGTTCCTAATATGAAATTTTAAATAAATGACAAATTGAGAGCGATTAATAACACAAAAATAAAAATAAAAAAAAAATTGTGATTTCTAAGAAATTGAAATATGAAAAATTTAAATTTAAATTGATAGTTTGGAAGTGTTCTAATTATAGTTACCGGATGCTTGTGATTAATTAATATTATTCTTTGAACTTGTTAAGTAATCAACAAATCTAATTTATTGATCATTGATCAATTGGATATATGATGTTTTCAGAATTGAAAGCTTGTCCCCGACTTATCGGAAGTTATTTTTTTTTGTAATTTAAAACTATTCTCAGTCCTTCATAATAATTGATCGAAACAAAAATCTTCGAATTTTCCGTCTATTAATAAAAGAAGATATTTGTATCAAAAGTGTCAATTTACATAAATATTTAAAACTAATTATGCAAAACCTTATTTATTTTTATAATGGAACAAGTCAAGGAAAAGAGCAACTTTAACGAAAAAAAACCTTTTTTTAGTCTACCCTATATCAGCTTCCCTCCCTCGCATTCTTCAAATATATAATACCATATAGAACGAGGTCGAATGATAATTAATCGTTTAAGAAAACTTAATCGTGCATAAAAGCTCTCCTTTCCAATGCAAAGGTTAAGGCGTTTCCGGCGCAAAATCCCAAAACTGCCTTAAAAAAATAAAAAATATTATCTACTACAGATGAAGAGATGAGATCGGCAAGGTCTGTGAAAGTTTGTTTCCGTTGCGTAATATCAACTATTACCCAATGGGTCATCCTTGGCTTTCGATTTTTTCTTAGTAGAAGAAAAGTGCAATTGTCTCATGGTTGTGTTACACATTCAAAACGATAGAAGGAAAAAGACAAAGGAAACAATCAAATACCAATATGAAGGTCATTACATATATCTATACATACAAGTGAAAGGATTCGATTCCTTAAGTGAAAACGAGACAGTGTTACATAAATTAAAGAAATTCGGTAATTGGTGGTAGAGCACGTGATAGACTATTAAAAAAAATAATCAAACGAGACATTTATTATAATTATATGTTGTGTCTTCACACATCATTTTCGCAAGCTGACGAGTGGCTGCTTCTGTTGACCTTGATGATTTTCCGACGAAAATCCAAAATCTACGACTTTCTAAAATGAAAGTGGCGATTTTTGGACAGATTTTTGAATGAAACAGAGAGGTCAAAAGCTTTTGTAATTTCCTGAATAGGTTTAACAAATTTACATGTTAAACGTATTTAGAAAATATAAAGTTATGATTGTTCTATTTTTGACTAGTTCAGGTATTATAAAATATTACGGATTAGATGGAAATTAATTTGATATGGAGTTTGATTATTTGAAAAATTACAGCAGTTTGTAGAAGGTTTCAGAATAATATATCACTTTGCAAATTGCTGAAACAAGTGACCTTTTAAGAAACTTAAAAGGTTGAAGAAATGGATCATTTGCCCTCTAACCTTGAGCGGATATCAGACACAATTTTGAACTCCGAAAATGACAAGGAAAACTTCAATACAGTTCCTCAATTTTGTAATAATTTTTCTATTTCTAAAATGTCGGTTATAAAATCAATCTGACGATTTTGACTTTTTTTAGTAAAGATTTCAGTGAGTTAATAATTACTATTAAGTTTTTTATTCTTTAAATCCGACAGTTTAATCCGAATGAGTTTTTTATTTATTAGCAGCATATCATTTTTTTTTTTCAGTGAGATTTGTCGAATGACTGACAAAAGTTTGAAGCAAAATCGATGAGGAAATTTAAAAATAAAATTTTGAAGAAAATTTGCTTGCTTTTCTACTCACGTCGTCTACTTAATTCCACTTGAAATCTGTCTTTGCATTCAATGATATAAAACACAAAAAAAAATTCGTGGCAAATTGCTATCGATTTTTCCAAGATTCATTTCTAAATGTGAAAATTGAAGAATGAGTAAAAACTGACAATTCAAAATTTTAATTTTTTGGCTCAAGAGATTTTTCATATTGTTTATTTTCCAGTAATTTTCGATTGCGAACCATTAGAACTAGCTGTCAAACGCAACTCCAAAATCAAATTTTTAAAAATTGAAACTCTAATTCTTTGATACACATAATTTCGCTTATTTTCAAGCTAGGCAGATGAGATTTGGTAAAATTGATAGCTTCAAAATGATATAAAAACGATCATTCTATCTCAAGTGAAATCAGCAAAATTCAAAATTTCATCTGTCCGAAAAAACTATAAAATCTGCTTAAAAAAATTATTAACTTTATTCAAATTTTTCATTTTTATGTGGCATATATTCTACATAAATTTGTTACAATTACAACAAATTCTTTGGATAGCATAACATCAGTATTCAAATTAATTGCAAAATCCTAAAAAGTGATAAGACAATGTACAGTAGAAAATTTGAATGTATTTTAGTAGAATAAGGATAATTGGATAAACCCTTGACATAGGGTAAAAGGTTTCTAATCAATGAAATTTTTTAGTAGGCAACATTTTATGTAAAAAAATTGAAAATCAACAGTCACTTGTATATTAATTATTGATTAATTATATTATTTAAATTTTTTTACTATTCCAAAAGCTTCTTCCGAGTATAAATAAAATCAAACCTGGCGGCATTTTTACCGAACATCAATATATTTTCCATTAAAGATCTGTTCTTAAATCAGTTCTCTGACAAGTTACAAAACATTCGAATTCTTTTCTACAAATTACAGTAATTAAGCAAATGACAATTAATGAATGCGTAAACTTGTAACTATTAAATAAATGTCAGTTTCACACACAAAACCTAAAGTTATTTTTTTGTAATTAATATTACAATTAAAAACTTGATTAAATTCCAGCTATTTAATTTTTAAAATTTAATTTATAATTATTCGAATAAATAATGTCATATTGCTTACAACTCAATGAAATTATGAATATTAATTTTATAAAAAATGTATCACAGTCATACCTTTTAAATTATTCATACAGCAATGACTAAATCACGTTTTCACTTAAATGCTCTTAAAAGATTTCTTCATATCGAAATGAATATTCAACAGTGAGACATTTCTAATTTAGATTGGAAGAAAAAAATGTACTTACTGGAATTTGCACGATAGTTCCATTATTAAGAACTGGATGCGAGTATAGCGGCACAACAGGAACAGAACCATTTTTAATATAAATGGGCCCCTGTATTGGGGTAACAGGAGTCAATCCAGGACTTTCATCGTCTTCATCATCGTAATCATAATCAATGACAGCATGCACTTTAGTCTTAGTACCATCATCGGTAACTTTGGTATAAGCAGGCTGTTGTTGGTTGTGTTGGAATTGTGTCGCGGGCAATTGTCCATGTCTTAACCCTCCATAATCCTCCCTTAAGAAAGGTTTTTGTGGTGTTGGATAAGAATAGCCGGGTACTGGAGGCGGGAAGAAACTGGATGGTGGAGGATTAGGAGTCGCCAAAAAAGGCGATGTGAAATTCAAAAGGGACATAAGGCTAATGTCACGTTTTTTGTATAGATGCCATCTAGAAGTTTTTTTGTTGGTTTGATGGAGGTCTTTTACCTTCTTGACGAAGGTAAGCACTGAAATGATATCGATTCACTCAACACTTTTCACTTTGTCTCGGACGACTGTGTGTGACATTAGTTGGTAAGTTTAGTGGAGAGGAGATAGAACCCCACTCACTTTATACACACACACCTACTCGTTCACCGATTCTTATTTTATGATAATTTGTTTATGAATTGTGTTACGGATATTATTTGCATGAGGAATTTGAGACGATGGTTCCTTGATAGCTCAATTAAAACTAAAAGCCATTTTTTTTTTAATTTTTCATTATTTTAATTTTATTACATATGGAAAAATTGAGTGAGAGGGTAGCAAATTGAAGGGCATTAAGACGAAGGGCGAAAGTTTCGATCTGTAACCTTCAACAATTGGTTTAACGGAAGTTGGTTCTACTAAAACTGATGTGTACAATTTTAGAGATTTGGATTCCCAAATAAAACTTGGTGGTTTAACTAAAAAAAAGAAAATGATAAAATTATGAAAATATTGTTTAGCAATCTGAACTAGGACTCTTTTCGGTATGTGATAGTGGCTTCTGGTCTGGATTTGACGTAGTTTGTCTCATTGTATCTTTCTCTTGAACTCTGTTTGTTAAATTTGGAGCAGAAGTTTGACTAAAATTCTGATAATTTTGAATATTGCTAGGCCATGGTTGTCCTGATGGTATAATCTGACCTATATTATTCCCGGGACCTGGATGAAACGACGGACGCATTGGTTTCTGACCTAAATAAAAAATAATAAAAAGAAGAAACATTAAAGCGCGATAATCTGTGTTTGTAACGTTTGATTTTTCTTCTTGCTCTCTGTTCACTAACTCTGGAGCAGGACTAGTTTGGCTGAAATTTTGATAACCTTGAACGTTACTAGGCCATGGTTGTCCTGACGGTACTATTTGGCCTATATTATTTCCAGGTTTGGGATGAAACGGCGGACGCATTGAATTTTGACCTAAATGACAAAGTAAAGAAAAATTTTACAATATATCTAATGGTAACAACCCAGATTTGAGTCATTTCTTTTTTGGACTGCTTCTTCTTGCACTCTATTTACTAACTCGGGACTTAGACTTGTTTGACTGAAATTTTGATAGTCTTGAAGGTTACTAGGCCATGGACTTCCAGGAGGTACAACCTGGCTTAAAGTGCTTCCAGGTTTTGGATGAAATGGTGGGCGCATAGGTTTATACTCTAAAAAAATACTTCTTATAAAAGAATAAAATTAATTGTGCTAACCTAGACTAACGATGTTTATTTTCTCAGTCGTTTTTTCATCATTCTCTTGCACTCGATTTACTAAATCAGGTTTAGGAGTAGATTCTAGAAACAACTCTTTAGTAAAGCTATATTTAAAATCAATTTTAACCTGAAAAATTTGTCCAGAATAATCCACCAAAAATTTGACTTAAATTTTGACTGGTTTGGCCAGGTTCAGGTTTATATTCTAAAAAAAAAAAAAAATTAATAAATATATTAAATAGAACGAATTCTTCCAACCTGGCTCCACGGAAATGTTATAAGTTTCTTTGGAAACTGAAGAACTACTATTGATTTTTATTTTTTCTTCAAAAATGGAAGTCCAAATGAAGCCATTTTGTTTATCGGAAGTACTATTTTTAATTCTGTTTGTTAAATCAATTTGAGTGAAATTTTGATAACTTTCTAATTTATCAGGCCAGGGTTTTCCCGGTGGAATAATTTGTCCCACATGAGCATCGGATGGTCGCGGATGGTAAAATGGTCTCGTTGGTTGATACTCTAAATAAATAAAGGTAATGTTTTGTTTTTATTACTTAAAATTTTACCTAAATTAATTTGCGATGCAGCTTCACTTATGATTAATAGAATCGTGATCCTCCACATCTTCAACAACTACTAGTCACCGCAAACTAAGACTGTTAAAACGAGAAGTCCAAAGAGTTAACGGGAAAAAGTAACATCATGGGAACCAGTTTTGTACTTAAAGAATCACAACCAAGCGACAATAAAAAAATAAATAAAGACATCAACAGAGTATCACTACAATAAAACTGCTGTTGAAGATTCTATTTTTTTATTAAATTTATTTTTGTTATAATAGTTCTCACGACCTTGCTTTTAGATAAAACGGCGGTGGAATTAATTAAATTAATTAATTATTTATAGTTTGATTTGAATTTTATGCATAAATTATGACAATAGAGTTCAAAGTTAGACAACCAAATATACACTATTCTCTTTTAATTCATTTTGTTCAATTTTAGTAAATGTCGATATTAAAAAATCATTTGCAAAATTACTCTAAAAGCTGTTTTTTGAATTTTTCAGCACCATAACTTTCAGAAAGTTGGTAATGGTTTATGCTGATTTTTTTTCTAAGAATTACAATGCAGAAAATAATGTTAATTTTGTTTTTCTTCGACTTTGTATTAGAGATATCCTAATTGGACTGGTTTCAATAACAAGAATTTTAATTATTTTTTCTTAATGAGTTAATGACTGTCAGAGCAAGATTTACTGATAAGAAAATGCAGTTTTGTTAGGAATAACTGTCAATGATAAAAAATTAATCTAAAAATTTTTTAAATGTAATATTAGTAAGCTTTACCTCAAGTAGAAAACTTTATGTAAGTAAAAATTTTAATTTTTTTTTAATAATGGTCTCTACTTCTTTTCTTATAATATTCCAGTTGATTTTACAAACTCAAGAGTATAAAATAACTAATACCATTTTTTTATTTCATTCAAAATTGATAAAAAAGCAAATCTTGAAGGTATCATACAGGAAAGAATCTCTCGGCTCCATCAAGTTCCAGTCTTACATCAACTTCTTGCATAACCCTTCACTATTTATTTACTTTCATTTCTTAAACCTGACCTTCTTTTTGCTCTTCATTAAATTTCTTCAAATACATCATTTAATAGTAAAACTTAGCTCTATTTCCATTAATATGTAAATGTTATTGCACAAGGCCGTAAAGGTTTTCAGGTTATTACTTCAAAACCTCCCAATCAGTTGAATATTGAATTTGGCAAATGGTTGTGAGAAAATTTTCACTCTTTGAAATTTCTATTCTATTAGTTGACTCTTGCCTATAGGCAATGAATCTGTTTGCTTTCATCTTTTCAACACTTTTATTATCACATTTAGGTGAGTGTTGTCAACATGTGTCGGAGTTGTTGAATCGACCTTGTTTATTTATTGTTCTTCAGGAAATACGTTGCAGTGTTATAAATGCAGTGCATCATCAAGAAATGCCGATAAAGCGGATAAGGCGTGCGTTTATGGATATTCCAATGTTCAGAAACAGGAATGTCCCTATGATCATGTCTGTACTACGTATCAATATGAAAGTAAGTCCGCTTTTTTTTGCTAGTTTTAATTAAGTTTATAATTAGAATGGGCAAGGACGGAGATCAATATCATGGGCGGAATCTGATTGAGCTGGTGATTGATGAGATGGAGATTTGATTTTTTTATTGCAGCAAAAGAAGTTGCCAAATTAAGAAAAAAAAACACCAATATTTTTGTGCCTTTAATATGCGCCGCCACTGGATCCATTAAAAATTAAAATTTTATACTCAAAGTTTTTCAAAATTTTTGTTGCTTGTATGTGTCATAAGATTTCTACAGAGCATACATCTTTTTGATTGATGGAATCTGTTGTTGCTGCAAACAATAGTACTTTTTTCTCCATCTCATAATTCAGTCTTTCCGTGCCATAAACAGTAAATACCTCATTTGAATACGTCCCGGATCCAAATTCTCTCAACTTCACCACAAAAGCATCTTTCTTTTCAGTTTCCATCCATGGTTTGATTAGATCGAGCGTGACCATCCGAGGTTGTCAACCGACTGAATTCATCGAAGATTGTGACGATCTTCTATCAAACATCAGGTCTTTAGCATATCCAGCACGTGTACGCGAGATCAATTGCTACTCATGTTCTTCAGATCTTTGCAATTCATCATCTAACATTTAAAAAAAAAAATTCCAAAATTTATTTTACACAACATGTAATATTAAATATGTTTTTTCGTAAATAAAAATGTGCGAATGATGCATTAGTTTACTTTACCAAAAATCAACAAACAAAAAAGAAAGGTGCCGTAAATGAGATAAAAAAGTGGGGGGGGGGTTAAAGTTAGTCACTTTAATTAACAGACTAGTGCAGAATACAACAATACCTACAAATATTTAATTTGTTCGTGTTTTATAAATAAATAAATGTTTGAGTGGCACTGGTTGGGTTTAAGTAGCTTAAGGTTAGTGGGGTATGCACTTAAGTACTGATTTTGTTATTGTTTTTTAATGGAATCTGTTAATTAGTTGCTGACTAGTCATTTGAACGCACGCTCTATGTTGTTCTTCAAGTGTCAAGTGGAATAATGAAGGTGTTTTTAGGGATTTTAATCCTTCTCATTGTTAGTGTTTTTGACTTTGGTAAGTTGACTTTTTTACTGATTGTAGGTGTTGTTTTTTTCAATTTCCGTGTTCAAGTTTTAAATTAAATGTCGGAAGATTAATTGCCAAATAGTTCACCTTGTGTTGGGCAATTATTTAGTTAACATTGAAAATCTTATTTATGGCTAATAAAACAATAAATTTCGTAATGTGGTTTAAGAAACCTATTTAAGCGAATTTGGTACTAGTTTTTGTCAATATTTTCATAAAACATTTTTTCGGATATTTTCATTTTATGCGATTTTATGCGAATTCTTTTAGGATATTAGTAATAGCGTTCAACCACACTTTAAAACTTTTGGTTATTGATTATTTAATATGAGCAACTTTTATAGAGCTACAAAATTTTTATTTTATTATGGGACTAATTTTTTTATGGTGGTTTTCTTCTAGAAGATTTTCATTTAGGGTTTTTCAGTGTTATATTTACTTGATTAAGTGAAATGCTTTTGTTATTTTAGATTTTAGAGTCAGTATTTTATCAGAAATTATCTCAATTTATAGTTGGAATAGCCAAATTTCATTAATTTGTATTGTTTTAGAAATAACGACACTACGTACCTTTAAAATTCCGACATAATTTGAAGTAGCTTTTGGCTGTGGAATTCAAGCGAATTGAACTTGGCAAAATTAAAAAAAATATTTGAAAATAAAGTACGTTGAAAGTAACAATTTATTTAATATTTGATTCATTTTAATTCTTTAATAAATAAAGAAGTTACAACTGAAACTGTCGAAAATTTTTCTGACCAATAGTATGAATCTTTTTTAGAAAAATTAAAAATATAATTTAATTATGGAAATTTGTGTTTATTTGTAAATTTATTATATTTAAAATTTGAGAATGTATTTAATTAAAGACTATTTTGTTGGTTTTCTGGACATTCTAAATTTTGCACTTTATTATTATTCTTTTTTGAAAACGTTATTAAATTATTATCTTTGTTTTTAATAAGGATAAAGCTTACATCTTTTTGGAGCATTTTCAATCATACGTCGGTTTCAACTTTCTCGCTTCGAAAATAAAGTTGCTACATGTTTTCAAATGTTGGATTCTCTATTTTCTAAAATTTGCTTCTGAAGTTGCATTTCGCGGTTAATTTTAGCCAATTTCTTTACAACCTGCAAAAAAAAAATTACTGAAAAATGGAAGACGTTATAAGAAATAATTTAATCTAACTTTCATCTCGATATTTTGAGAACGAACGCAGCTACAAGCTATTGCCAAAGATAAGTATAAGAATTTTAATCAAAAATTTTTGAATAAAATTTTCCTGAATTTTGGTATTTTCAGTTACTTTCCATTAAAAAAAAGGAATTAGTTAGATTTTTGTTAAACGTAACGCTTTTTCGGCCAGTCAAATTTTTAGATTTTGTAGAATTTTAGTTTGAAACTTCTTAAATACCATCTCAGTTAATGATCGAGATAAAGAAATGAGTTTTGCACCATTTTAAAAAATTTTTAAAGTTCTATCAGTATGCCAAGTCTCATCTGCTTTGTCTCAAAAACAACGACACTGTGTGTCTCCAAATTTCAGTCTTTCTGTTTTTGAAAATTTTGAATATACAGTGTCAGCATTAAAGTCGGCACTATATGGGAAAATTTTTTTTTAAGAAATTTAGTTAAAATTTGGTATAGAGATCAGTTTTTGCTTAAAATTAGGTAGAAAATGACAACTACAAACGTGATTAAGCGGTGTTCGCTTGTCAGCAAATTTAACATTTCTTGCAGTGCATGGCTGAAAAACGCATTTCTAGACGTAATTTCGGAAAATTTTCTTTGAAAAAGTTGTTTGTAATGTAATTTTATGAACGTGTGTAAAATTTGAAATACCCAGCGTGAAGTTGACATTTTAGGCATTTTTGGCAAATAATTGTTCTCTTACAGTATCAAAATTTAACAAACTGGTATAAATTAGTTTATTTTTGAAATACCCATTGTTACAAGCAACTTTAATGATGAATCTTTTTTCTTTACTTCAATTTTTTCAAAATTTCGATTTTAGTCACAAAAAAAATTGAGATGAGCGGTGCAAAGTTATAATAACTTTAACGTTCTTTCAATGATATTTAAATGCAAGACATTTTCCAACATCAAATTAATGTAAGATTATAGGCAAAATGTTAGAAACGACACTAATTGAAAAAGGTCTCAGTTTTTAAGCTATTTCTAAATATTTACCAATCACAAAACCTGTTTTAACAGTTTTTTTCATTATTTTACATACTTTTAATACTAAAAAATATTATACATCTAAAACTTTTTGAAAAAACGTTAAAATTATTAGAAATTCAATTTTTTTATGACGAGATATAAATTTTCAAAATTATTAAAAATATTTATTATGAAAAAGGCTTAGAATAATCCAAAAATAAACTATGAATTTGTAAAAAAAAAAATTATTTAACAAAAACGCTTAAAATGTCAACTTCACGCTAGACTTCTCAAATTTTGCACACATGCATAAAGTTGCATTAGAAACAACTTTTCCAATTAAATTTTTTTCAAATTTAACTCAGAAATGCCAGTTCCAGCTATTTACTGCAAGAAATGTTAAATTTGTTGACAAACGAACGCGGCTTAATCACGTTTGTTATTGTCATTTTTCATCTAATTTGAAGCAAAAACTATTTTCTATTCAAATTTTAACTAAACTTTAAAATAAAGAATTTTCCCATATGGAACCGACTTAGCGGTTGATTTTAGCCAGTTGGGTTATTGACTGACAAAACTCAAAAATACTGAAAAATGTGGAATATTTTAATATCTGACACTTCTAAAATATGATATGTACTTAACTTTCACAAGTAATGGAATATTGTGAGGTTAAAAAAGTTCCCGGTTTTGATTTTTTCTAGTTTTGGTGTAGAGACGAAAGACAGCACTTATTTTTACGGAGAAATCTCTTCTGGCATAATTTTTTTCTTTGTGTTCCTTCTAGGTTTCTGCATCCGCTGTTACGTCTGCTCTTCAGAAGCCAGCACCAACCAATACGAATATGACGCTTGTCTTTACGGCGACGAAAGATACCTCCAAGCGATCCAATGTTCCGAACCTTCAGTATGCGCCGCTTATCACTACCAAAGTATTTTTTTTTTAAATTACCAAATTACTTAAAACTAGCTAAAAAATCTTCTAGCGTTAATTCCTGGTTCTTTAAATCAACTAAGTACAAGCCGAGGCTGCCAAGCTTTACGTTACGGTGCTACATGTGAAGACATCTTCAATGACTTACGAAGAACAGGGTCGGTCTTGCCCGGACAACATATTTGTGCCACATGCAGTGAAGATCTTTGTAATGAAGCAAATTTAAGTGTTTTGACAGGATTTTTAATGTGTTTAATTGTACCATTTTGGTGGTTAGTGAGGTGACATTTCGAACATTACATTAGAATTTATTAAACCAATGTTTGGTTACTTCAAGGTACTTAAACGAAACTTTCCGTTCTTAAAAAATTGCGTCAATATTTTTTTGTATGTTTAATAATTATTACATAAATAAATTATTATAACACAGATAAGGTTTTAATGCAAATTTGTTATTACAAGTTTCGGAGGGTCGCTTGATAATGTATGAGCTTTTTGGTGATGGCTTTTAAAGTGATTTGTGCAGTTTTGGCTATTGTTGCTTTTAATAATCTCGATTCAGGTATTTTTAATTTTATTTGAATTTATACTAAAATTTTATTTATTTCAGTTACGACTTTACAATGTTACTCTTGTACAGCTTCTTTGGGAAGTAATTTCAGATGTGAAAATCTTTCATACAGTGGGGGTAGTTTACCCTATTATACGTGCATGTATGGGGATGCAGTTTGCGCAAAATATGTCATTGAATGTGGGTAGATCATTCTAAAAAATGTAATAAAAATTGAGTTTTTTTTATTGTAGATGGAGACTCATTGATGATTCATCGCAGCTGTCAACATCGAGATATTTGTGCCGTTTTGGCTTCAAAATATAACAACTATTATAGCAAATTGTTGGATTGCCAAACTTGTTCTGATCACGATTATTGTAATCATGGTAGCTCTTTAAATTTATTGCCGTTATTACCAGTGGCTCTTTTTATTATTATTAAAATAATAATTAGTTGAATTAATTGAAAAGCAATAAATTGAGCAATTTTGACGAATTTTTATAAAAAGTTTATTAATCATGAATTAAAATAAAATATTTTTATTAAAGTGTTGTGTTTGGGATTTAATTTCAATAAGTGATCAAAAAAGTTAATTTTTTATTAAGCACGGATATAGTCATTTATGCGACAAGTCCGCTTTAATAAAATACGTCTGGTTTTAACGATGGCTATTTTGCGGATCTTTAGCACCATCTGATTTCCTTTTCTCAAATTGAACAGTTTTTATTTATTTAATTGATTTACCAAAAATTATCCTAATCTACAAGAGACGTAAAAATTTTGTGAGTTTTAGCCCTTGAACATTTTATCCTCTCGACTAATTCCGTTTCCTCTCGATTCTTAATCAACTTTAACATAAATTGCGTCACAAAATCAACAACCCTTAATCAAACAACAAAAATTCCACAAAACTGGAATTTATTGTATCTCAACTCCAGTTAAATTCAAGATGTCTAACAAAATCATTCTCTTGTTATTCCTTGTTTTCCTTAACAAAGGTATATATTTTCTTATGGATAATAATAAATTTAACGAATTATTACATACATTTAGGAAATTGTTTGAAATGTTATCATTGTACTACTGAAACTGGTCAGAACTCCCCATGTGAAGACCTATCAATAGACAAAAGCAAAGTCACTACTAAAGATTGTGCAGATGGTGAAATATGCGCAGTTTATGTATCTCGAGGTAAGTTATTTTATTATTATTATTGTTTTTTTAAGTATTAATTTTGATTTTTTTGCCAGCTCCTGGATCAGCACATGATTCAATTACAAGAACTTGCGCTCCTAAAAATATCTGCGAACCGAAAAATCATGAAGACGAAGTTTTATACATAAAAAAGTGTCGCAGTTGCAATCAGGACTTATGCGATTCTGGAAATGGGATTTATTTAAGCTGGTTCGCGATTTTTTCAGCTTTAATTGCTACATTCATTCACTTATAAATTGAAGAAAAATGTTCAGTGATAGAATAATAAAACGATAAATTTATCTATCCGTTATTTCTAATTTGATAAGTGCGTGAAGCAATTTTATTAGAACAAATAACTCATGCAAAATTTTTTTGAGTAAGAAATTTTATTCTATTGGATTTTTAATGAATTTCCTATAGTCCATTCACTCTCAATAAAAGTGACCAAATCTAGTAATATTTATTTTTTAGCTATGCAATTAGACTTTACTGTTTTCCATTGTAAAAATGGTTTAAGAAATACCAACCTAGAAATTTAATGTAATGCATCAAAATCACCAAAACTAAAATTTTCTTTAAGGCTTTTCATATACCACACTTCCCTACTTTATATGTTGCCTTTCTTTGAATATAAAAAAGTAATCAGAACTTCTGACAAATCATTCAGATTTGTCGTTTTCAAAAATCTTAATATTTCCATTTTTTGGTGTTTCTTAGAATTACAACTCTGAACCAACAAAATTTCGATTGGTTACTTCTATTGAGCGTTTTTTTTTTTTGGTCGAGAGGAAATCCTCATGGACACCCGGAACTTAGTATCTATCGCTCCGGGTAGTGCCGGACTTTTACCGGCTAAAACCTCTCTTTCACCTGACTAGGTGTTTTCAAATCTTTGATCCCTTTACACCGATCGGATGGCACTGGAAGTGCGCTAGAACAAAAGAAGATAAAGAGAAAAATTAAGTTGGACTTAACTTTTTTATCGAGAAGGCTGACGTTTTGAACTTTGACGGAAGTGGGGGGAACTCGTCACTTGGTGGCGGTTGACCGGAAGTGATGATCTTATCGATCATCTTCGAGAAGAGCCATTCGGGGTCGTTTGATTTTGGAAGATCCTAGCTCGTCGTAGTCGACGGCTTCGCGGATGGTCGGATTTGATTTGAGCGTGAATCGACTCTGCGTTTTTATATAACTGAAATTTAGATATTTCATATTACAATAATGATAAGATATTTGCCTATCTTTCATATAATAGTCGCTATAACAAAAACACATATTCATTACTCATTAATAAAATACAAGATAAGATACTCAACTTTCAAATCAATATATAAATATATTAAAGATTTTAGTTGCTCGCGATTTTTGCTTACTTGTAATTTTGACGAGTATTTTCAATAAGAACTTGCGCGTAAAACGTCATTTTACAAATTGTTAATATTACAGTATTAAATAGTAATAAGGCAGCCGAGCATAGGATACCTTTCCCAATCAATTTAGTAATACTAATATCAAGAATCCTATCAAACTGGCAGTTAATATAAAAATTGGAAAATGATTAATATAATATATAATTTTTATATCATCGCAAGTAACTTTTTTATTTTTACAGCATTGGTGCAAATAAAATACTCCTTCAGTATAATGAGTATTAATAAAAAAATTCTATATATAGAGTGTTTCATTAGTATCAGGACGAATGATTAAAGCATTATAGTTGAAATTTTAGAAAATGTAGTTAGTGAACGCTAATCCGTGTCATAGACTCTACTCTAAAACAAATTTCAGATTTATTCAACTTCCGGTTTAACCGGAAGTCTATGCAACTTTGTTTCTTTGGAGTTGCACTCAATTTATCTTTAGATATTTTAATTCTACTCTAATATACTTATTGAAATAATATTGATTTTTTCAAACTGGTCTTAAATTTTTTGGGTTATTAATATTAAAAAAAAAAAATTATTTTGCAAAAAAATTGATATCTTTTGTGTTTCCTTCTAGAATAGAATGGAATTGTTCGCACACAAAGCTAGAGTAACAATTCTAATATTTTTGAAAAAACAAATTGAAAATATCTGGAAAAACATTTTCACCCGTATGATTAAAATTTATATATTTATGAAAATTTCGATGCACAGTTTTTTGATTTTTAGATTTTCTATCCAGTCCTCTACAGCATAGATCATAATTGTGCGTTATGATATAGAGTGTAATCCTCAATTATTTCGTTTGATAGATTATTTATAATTTTGTATCTTTTTTTTCGCTAATTTCAGTTACTTCTATTGTAAAATTTTTTTCAACATTTAAAAACATCAAAAGAAAATGTCTCAAAAAACAGAGTCTGGCAGAAAGCAAGTCGTTATTATATAGTTGTTTATAAGTGTTTGCTAAAATGTTAGAATCTCTCATTTTCTCCATGGAGCTACTGAAAGTCATAAGTGTATTCTTATCAACTGAAACTTTAGACCATTTAAAACATATTTGGGCAGAGATCAATATAACAATCTCCATTAAATTGCTAAAGCGGCACTGAAAACCGTTCTAATAATCTAAAATTCAAAGAAATGAAATTTTCATGTTTTCTTGAAAAACTGTTATCAATTATTTAATAAAAATTCAACCATTATTTGAAATAGCTTGGTTTAACATGGAAATCTCATTCTGCTGAACCTAGTAGATTAAATAATCTTGCTCTCATTGCTGTGAAGAGAAAAACAAAGTACAAAATATTTTAAAATTACTTTGCTTACATCAACATCTACATCTACATCTACAGCTACAGCTACAGCTACATCTTGGCCTCAGAATAGAGTAAAATAGGGAAAATAACATTATTCCTGGGACAGATAGTGCTAGTGATGTGGATGATTTAGTTTGTTTCAGTGGAGACTGTGCCGTTTCAGCATTCCTCAATAACCATGTAAAAATGTTTGTTAAATAAAATAATCAAAAATAAAACAGAATTTTAAGTTTCTAAACCTTGAATTCTGCAAATTTTTCTTAGGTTTATGAATGGATGTGATGCAGAGCGTGTCAAAAATTCTCTGGATAGTGTTTCCAAGGTAACAAATGGTGATCAACTTCCATAATTGAAGTGAAATTTAAAAATGCAGTCTTCTATTTAAATTCAGATTTTTCGAAAACGGTGCATTTTAGACACTTAAGATAGGTATACCTTTTTTGTGCAGAATTGATTGGCGCATCAGATTTTCACATAAAAATATGAACTTGATTAGAAGAAAAAAAAGTTTTATACTAAAAACTGCATCGGAATTGCTGTAACCGGAAATTGCATATTTGTATCAGAAGTTTGCCAGCACCATTCGAAAGTATACTTTTTGATTAATTATTGTGCGAAATTTCAAAATTATTCATCTAACCGTTCAAAAGATATAGTTTAGCGTTTCAGATTCCATAACGAACTTCAGGGGGCTATAAAATAATTATTCTTTGAGATAGAACAAATTTTCTTTCGCACATTTTAATCATTTCAGAATCATTATCTGTGGTTGAAATTTTACCTTATACTTTTGAAACACCCTGTATATCATCAGCTATGCTTATTTCTTTTGACTTTTAAGTTTCTTGGTGTCTTTTAAATAATTGTTCAATCACCTGAATTTTCTCAATAAGATATTGTTTCTATGACTACTAGTCCAATGAGTGAAAACTGTCTGTCACGGTTATAAATAATTGCGTATGGGGAAATCCATTCAAAAAAAATAAGTTTCAGGTATTTGAAATTTGTCGAAAGTAAAATAAGAGATATTGTTTTTTTCCGGACGTTTCTAAATTTTCTTCACAGGACAGAGTAGAAAGCTGTTTCAGCTAAGCCTCTACCAAATTTTATTTCATTATTGTAACACAATGTTGTTTTGAAGAGTAGCATATGATTTTTTTTTTTTTTTTGGAAAAAAGTCAATAACTCAAACAGCTGATGACCAATTCAAACAAAAATAAACGATTAAATAACCATTTTGTAAGCATATTTCAAATATGCTTACAAAAATAAATAAAATGTTTCGTTAAAAAAACAAAGGTGCTTAGATCAAAAATAAAAATAATTTTCATTTCAATTCGTGCCGATACTAATAAAACCCTCTGTACATTATACAATTAACTTCATCGTGAGTTGTTGATTTACGTTTTTGAAAAAATGTTGTGTCAATCAGATTTTTATAATTGAGACATATTCGTTGAACAATGAAGCATTTTTTTGTTGCTGATTCTAGAAATAGAAACTATTGCTTTAGTTTAATTAAGAAAAAAATAACTTACCTAAGTTTGCATAGTATATTGTTACGAAAACGATGATTAAATGTGTCTGCATCATCCTGAAGTTTAGTCAGAACTAAGATTATTGGATAGGAGTAAATGGAAATCAAGTAGCAGGATTTGTATATAAAATATTAAAATAGGTTTGAGCTATTTTCAAAGTTTTTACACGTTCAGTGTGGATTGATTGATTACTGAGAAAATGATGAAATTTTTCATTGAAGCGAAAATATTATACATTATTTTAATTTAATAAATGTTTTGTAATTCTTAGGTCAATATTTTCAATTAATTCAATAATATCGAAAATCCCACCAAAATAACAGTTGACATAGAAATTGGTAAATTATTAAAAGCTGCAGCTTTACACAAATCTGTGTTACACAAACTACATTCCGTCATATTTTTTCCTTCTCTTGCCAGTGACATTTTTGCATCATCACAAGTATCCTTTTTGTTCTTACACCCTCTGTACAAATACAATCGATTTCCTAAAATTTCACAAACATTATATTTGGAAAAATTAAAATAAATTCCTATCTATCTTACTCATCAAATATTTATACATTATACAATTAACTTCATCTTGAGTTGTCGATTTACATTTTTGAAGATTTGTTGTATCAATCAGATCTCTACAATCGAGACTTACACTTGTTGAACACTGATAACATTCTTTAGCCGCTGAGACTAGAAATAGAAATTGTTGGTTTTGTTTACTTTCAATGAGTAATAACTCACCTGTGTTTGCATAGTACACTGTTAAGAAAACGATGATTAAATGTATCTGTACCATTTTGAAATCTAGTCGGAACGGAACTGAGTTTATTGGTTAGAAGGCAGAAGTATAACGTCATTTGTTTATAAAATATTAAAACAGGTTTGAGTTATTATCAAATTTTCACACGTTCAAGTGCAATTTAATGGTTATTGGGAAGATAATTGTTTTTTATTTTATCAAAGCGGAAAATAATAGAATCCATTATATATTATTCTAATTTGATAAATGCTTGGAATATTCTTGAATCTATAAATAGTATATTACGCAACGAGAACTATCACGAAAAAAGTTTCTGGGTTTCCATCCGTACGGTAAAGCTGCATATTTCAAATCGATATTCGAACGATATTCAAAAATAAATACATATTTGGATAAGATAATATTTACCTTCGCACTGAAAGGTAACCAAAAACACACGAAGCCGTTAAAACATCAATTATTATTTATCAAAATACAAAATTATACAAAATCTTTTTTATCAACAATTTATTAAATTAGTTAATTGCATTTAAAAGAGTCAATAAACTTACACTTAATAGAATTATTGGTAAATAAACGAATCCTTTTGAAGCTTCTGCTTTACACAAATCCGTTTCACATAAACCACATGCAGTCATAGTTTTCGCTTCCATAACAAGCAAGTTTTTCACATCGTCACAAGTAACATCCTTGTTTTTACATCCTCTGTATGTATATTCTTTACTATCTGAAAAGTTAACAGAATTATAATTTTATGACAAATCAAAACCATAACTTACTTAATAGGTATTTATAAACAACACAATTAATGTCATTCTGAGTTGTGGTTTCACATGTTAGAATATTTGTAGTACCAGTCAAATCTTCACAATCCGAAGTTGTATAGGTTGAACATTGATAACATTTTTTTGCTGATAATGCTAAAAAAGAAATGTATAAAATATGAAGATTTTGATTGAGAAGAAAATATTCAGTTACCAAAGTTTGCACAATATATAAAAATAAAAATGATGAGTGATTTTGAGTTTATCATTCTAATGCTTGGCATAATACTGAATGTTTTGTATATTTTATTCTGGATGATAAAAATAGATAATGAGATAAGATATAAAAGAAATTCCGGATAACTTTTTTCTTAAATGTTTACCAATTAAACAGAAAATGGAAATATTTTATTGAAGTAGAGTCTGAATAGGTTAAGTGTAATGATCATTTATTTCTTTGTTTTTTTTTTATTCTGCTGAAAATAGAATGCTGGAATTAGACGATGACAAATTTCCCGCTATCATTTATTTAAGATAATTAAAATAAATTATGTGCATCTAATATTGATTTGTAAAGAGAAAAGTTTCGCAGTAGCTGTAAAATCAAGAAAAAGAATTTACTTATATAGCAAGCAAGAAATAATCATTATTATACTACCTACTAAAAATTTTCTGTTTATACAGTGCCACCATTAAAGTCGGCTTCATATAGGATTTTTTTTTTATTATAATGTTTAGTTGAAATTTGATATAGAGATTAGTTTTTGCCTTAAATTAGATACAAAATGACAATAATAAACGTGATTAAGCGGCGTTCGTACAATTAAACACATTAAAAATCCTGTCAAAACACTTAAATTTGCTTCATTACAAAGATCTTCACTGCATGTGGCACAAATATGTTGTCTGGGCAAGACCGACCCTGTTCTTCGTAAGTCATTGAAGATGTCTTCACATGTAGCACCGTAACGTAAAGCTTGGCAGCCTCGGCTTGTACTTAGTTGATTTAAAGAACCAGGAATTAACGCTAGAAGATTATTTAGCTAGTTTTAAGTAATTTGGTAATTTAAAAAAAAAATACTTTGGTAGTGATAAGCGGCGCATACTGAAGGTTCGGAACATTGGATCGCTTGGAGGTATCTTTCGTCGCCGTAAAGACAAGCGTCATATTCGTATTGGTTGGCGCTGGCTTCTGAAGAGCAGACGTAACAGCGGATACAGAAACCTAGAAGGAACACAAAGAAAAAAATTATGCCAGAAGAGATTTCTCCGTAAAAATAAGTGCTGTCTTTCGTCTCTACACCAAAACTAGAAAAAATCAAAACCGGGAACTTTTTTAACCTCACAATATTCCATTACTTGTGAAAGTTAAGTACATATCATATTTTAGAAGTGTCAGATATTGAAATATTCCATATTTTTCAGTATTTTTGAGTTTTGTCAGTCAATAACCCAACTGGCTAAAATCAACCGCTAAGTCGGTTCCATATGGGAAAATTCTTTATTTTAAAGTTTAATTAAAATTTGAAATAGAAATTAGTTTTTGCTTCAAATTAGATGAAAAATGACAATAACAAACGTGATTAAGCCGCGTTCGTTTGTCAACAAATTTAACATTTCTTGCAGTAAATAGCTAGAATAGGCATTTCTGAGTTGAATTTGAAAAAAATTTATTTGGAAAAGTTGTTTCTAATGCAACTTTATGCATGTGTGCAAAATTTGAGAAATGAAGTTGACATTTTAGGCATTTTTGTTGAATAATTTTTTTTTACAAATCCATAGTTTATTTTTAGATTATTCTAAGCCTTTTTCATAATAAATATTTTTTTCTAGATTTAATAATTTTGAAAATTTATATCGTCATAAAAAAATTGGATTTCTAATAATTTTAACGTTTTTTCAAAAAGTTTTAGATGTATAATATTTTTCAGTATTAAAAGTATGTAAAATAAGAAAAAAACTGTTAAAACAGGTTTTGGATTGGTAAATATTTAGAAATAGTCTAAAAACTGAGACCTATTTAAATTAGTGTCGTTTATAATATTTTGCCTATAATCTTACATTAATTTGATGTTGGAAAATGTCTTACATTTAAATATCATTGAAAGAACGTTAAAGTTATGATAACTTTATACCGCTCATGCCAATTTTTTTGTGACTAAATTCGAAATTTTGAAAAAATTGAAGTAAAAGAAAAGTATTTATTATTGAAATTGCTTGTAACAATAGAAATTTCAAAAATAAATTCATCTATACCATTTCGATTAATTTTGATACAGTTAGAAAAGAATTATTTGGCAAAAATGTCTAAAATGTTAACTTTACGTTAGGTTTTCCAAGTTTTACACACGTCCATAAAATTACATTACAAACAACTTTTTCAAATAAAATTTTCCGAAATTACGTCTAGAAATGCCTTTTTCAGCCATTCACTGCAATATATGTTAAATTTGCTGACAAGCGAACACCGCTTAATCACGTTTGCTGTTGTCATTTTCCATTTAATTTGAAGCAAAAACTGTTATTTTTTTTTATGACGAGATTTGAATTTTTAAAATTATTAAATCTAAGAAAGAAGTTTTATTATGAAAATGACTTAGAACGTTGAATATTCATTTAAAATTTCAACTTTAAGCTAAGTTTTTCAAATTTTGCACACATGCATAAAATTACATTAGGAATAACTTTCCGAAATATTTTTTTTTCAAATTCAGCCTAGAAATGCTAGTTCCAGCCATTAAGTGCAAGAAATGTTAAATTGCTGACAAACGAACGCCGCTCAATCACGTTTGTTGTTGTCATTTTTTATCTAATTTGAACCAAAAATTTATGTCTATATCAAATTTCATGTAAACCACATAATAAAAAAAAAATCCCATATGGAGCCGATTTTGATGGTGATACTGTATATTAATTCATTATAAATAGAACTTGTACACAAAAAATAATTTGGCGAAAAACTAAAATTCACAATGGAATAATTTTATGATTTTGCATTCAACATATTATTGTATACTAACCGTGATGTTTCCGATTAGATTATTTTTTTAATACCTATGAGTTGAAAATGGAATATAAAATTCACTAAAATAAAGATAAACATTATGAGATAATGATGTTTAGTATTTAGTCATTCAGATATGATGCAAAAAGCAAATATTTAGTCTTCACTTGTCCCTTTGTTGCTTTAATTTTCTTCAATTTTATTGGGTTAAGAATTAACAATTTTTTTTTTCAGCTAAAGTGACTAGATACACATGTACGTTCAATAAAAGAAGTAGATAAGTAAATATTTTTTTTTGGATTTAGCTGATAAAATAACAATAAACTGAATATGTGTAAATCTGTATAAAAATAAGTTTAATTGATGTTCAGTAAGAATATAAAAAGAACTCAATTTAACAAAGAAATGTGTTAATTTTCTGGAGTTGCGTTTCACAAACTATCATAACAGAATTCACACCTAATAAAAATTTTGTTACAATTTCAATTTAATATCATCACAAGTATCATTGTTGTTCCATATTATTATCTGATAAAAACCAAAAATAATAAAGTATTAACAACTTCTAGACACTTTTGTCACTGTCGGAATATTTGTACTAAGTTACACATTTGACACTTATCTAACCTATCTTCGCTAGTTTCTGATTGACAATCGATGTCGAACAATTATAGCATTCTTTTCCTGAAGATGTCGGTTCTAAAAATAAATATGAAATAATGTGAAAAGCAAAAACTCACATTTGTTATTATTCGGTTCATCAGGTCGAGATATGTGAGTATTACACTCGGATTCGCTGCATTTATGACATTCTTTGAATGTTCTAATTTAATATAACAATAAGCTTCTTCATTGGTGCATCCTCTCATTATTATCTACAAAAAAAGAGTTGTTTGTTTCAAATTGAGATGAGAGCACAAGGGGCTTATCAAAAAATAGAGTTACTGTTTATAATACAACTGAAAGTTTAACTGTGAATGTTGAGAAACTATTAAATTTGACAATGGACGATTTAAAATTGGTGGATGCGCCTAGAAGAGCAAACTTTTATTTCATGCCTTTCAAATGAAAGCTCACTATGTATTAATTCTGTTATGAATCAAAAATTTCCAGATTATTTGAGTTCTTCTATCAAATTAGTAGAAATTATTGAAAAACAGAAGTACACATTTATCGGCGCACATTGGAGTATTTTGTCGTTCTAGCTGGTCAAAATTATTTGCATTAACTATAGCATTGCAAAAGATGTATTTTGATGTAATTTGTATGTATTTGTATGTAAAATATACTTTGATAAATCTAACAAAATATAAAGGGTTTGCAGACAAAAAAATTGAAATTTTGATAGCAAAATGAAAAGATTCTTTTCAAATCACTAGAATTAAAATTTTCTCTAGAGCTCAATGTGCCAAAAAAATAGGGTACTCCATTTAACAGAAAAACGTTATTGACGTCACAACTTTTGCATAGGCCGACACCCTGTATAAATTAATTTGTTCTCACAACTCATAATAAAACTTTACCTGTCTGAGCATTTTTAGAAATATAAAATATTTTCTTTTCAAATGAATTTATTCCATAATAATTAATAACACGTCAGTTTGCTAAATTCGCGAATTTCCGCGCCAGGTTTAATCGCAATTATGTGGTACTGAATTATGAATCCTGAAGTATAACAAATTTTTTCTTCAGTAATAAAAAAACGTGATCTCAATAGATGTTTTGGTAACTCATTTTACTTGAGTAAAAAAATATTTAGCAAATAACAAAAATACAAAATAAATGCACAACTACCAGCAAAAGAAGAGTCCCTTATAATCTTCTGTTAGATTACAAACAGAACAGAAATATAAAATTTTAGTGTCTACCGGGAACATACGTGAAATTGATGCGATAAATACCCCAAAAATGCAAGGTTTGGCTGTCTGGATTCTAAATGGAGGGACTTGGACTGTAAAATCACAATTTCAGGTAAATATATGAAATTTAACAAAATCTATTTTGTCCAGCTAGAACAGCTAAACACTCCACTGTGCGGCGTTTTTCATCGCTGTGCAGAGAAAACAACTTCCGTTTGTTGCACACACATTAGATAAATTTGTATCAAAATCGTCAAATGTACATTTTTTATGTGATTCTATTTTACACTTATAACAGTCTTTAGCTACAAAATTAATTTGAAATGATTAAAAATTTGATTAAATATTCCAAGAAATACATTACTTAAATTATCAGCTTCTAAAATATTGTAACATGAAAATCGTTTCTAAAAAAATGAACACTAGTAAAATTCACACTTTAATTACCAAACAAGCTTTTGTTACTTTAATGAGAATTTATTGTTCTATGTAAGTGGCAAACAAATAAATGCCGAAAACAAACAAAACTTCACATCACTATTATTAAAAAAAATTCTAGACAAATTTGTTTATCATTATCATTAAACTCTGCTCCATACGAGAATTTTTTTTTTATTATGAGGTTTAGTTAAAATTTCAAATAGACATCAGTTTTTGGTTCAAATTAGATAAAAATTAACAATAACAAATGTTTGTCAGCAATTTAACATTTCTTGCAGTGAATGGCTGGAACTAGCATTTCTAGGCTGAATTAAAAAAAAATATTTGAAAAAGTTATTACTAATGCAATTTTTTTTATAGATTTAATAATTTTAAAAATTGAAATAAAAAAATGATATTCTAATAATGTTAACGTTTTTTCAAAAAGGTTTGAATGTAAAATATTTTTCAGTATTAAAAGTATGTAAAATTGTGAAAAAACTGTTAAAACAGACTTTTATTCAATCTTAGGTTTAAGACCATATCTGGAAACAAATTTTTGTGATTGGTAAATACTCAGAAAAAGTCTGAAAACTGAAACCTATTTAAATTAGTGTCGTTTCTGGCAGTCTCCCTATAATCTTACATTGCTTTGATGTTGGAAAATGTCTTGCATTTAAATATCATTGAAAAAAACGTTTAAGTTATGATAACTTTGCACCGCTCATGTCAATTTTTTTGAGACTAAAATCGAAATTTTTTAAAAATTAAAGTAAAAGAAAAGTATTTATTATTGATGTTGTTTGTAACAATCGATATTTTAAAAATAAACCCATTTATACCATTTCGTTTAATTTTGATACTGTTAGAAAAAAATTATTTGCCAAAAATGTCTAAAATGTCTAAAATGCACACTTCCATAGAATTATATTATAAACAACTTTTTCAAATAAAATTTTCCGAAATTTCGTCTTGAAATGCCATTTTCAGCCATTCACTGCAAGAAGTGTTAACTTTGCTGACGAACGAACAACGGTCAATCACGTTTGTTGTCATTTTCCATCTAATTTGAAGCAAAAACTGATCCCTATATCAAATTTTAACTGAACCTATAGAGCCGAATTTAATGGTATTTATTATTTAACTGTATTTCTGAAAGTCTACAGGAAGTTATGGAAGTCCATGTACAAATTTTAATCACTAGTAGAGCTCAGCAAAATAAGCAACTTTCTCATCCGTTTCAGAGATAAAGTTTAATGTAATGTTAGTCCAAAATCCCTTACTTTATGTTCAGTGTGTTTAATTCTATCAATAAACTCACTTTCAAGCAAAAACTTGACGCCAAAACTTTCTGATTGCAAAAACATTGCATTGATTTCTGACCTGACATTCGCAATGATTGCTCCAAACGTCCAGCATTATTTTAAATGCAAACCTGCATCCACCTTGATCAAAAACTTTGGATTCGAGCTAGAATCGCTGGATTTCCTCTAATAATTTCGACTACTCCCATCATACGTTTAGTCGCTTCTTCAACGGTGTTCACCGAATTGTTTCATACGACCCAATAACAAGAAATCGTAGGCTTAGCAGGTCACAGCACAAGACAGAAACGGTCTTTCTCTTTTCTTCAAAATTGTTATTTGGCCAATTTGATACGGCCCTAGTGGAAAGCGGTAGAGTACCGTCATGTAAATAGCGCATACCACGGCGTATAGCCAAGAGGACGTCTTCTAAAAGGTACAGTAACACTACATCCCTAAGTTTGGGATTAGAAAACTTTTTTTAAATTAATAATAAACAAACGACGGATAACTGCATGAAAACTAATTCGTTTACACGGACGATCAACCGATCACAGACTGGCGATATCACGTAAAATGTAGATAATTTCTTGCAAAAGAAGTTTCAATTCTTCGTTTTTTGACACAAAAAACAATACGTTTGCTACCAAAAAGAATTTGTTTTCCTCTATGCTCCACTCTCACTTTTACTATCAAACGCCTCGTCAAAATCAGGTGGGAACAATCGTTGAAAAATAATTGTGATTTCGCAAAAATGCTATAAGGAAAAATTGCTTATAATTACGAGTTCTATAGGCGTCTTTTTTTTTCTACGTGGACTTCGACATAGAATACACACCCTGTGTAATATTCTATTTAGTTATTCATAGTTGTTTATATTATGATAAATGATGGCAATTCTATTTTCAGAATTTCAATCAAAAAAGTTGGACACCTCTGAATACCTAATTATAATTCAGGTTATTAGAAAATCAGAAATCACAATCCTTATGTTTTTTTTTATATACCAAGGTACAAAATGTGCACTGTTATGGTGTTATGTTTCATTTTATTTACTTAGGGCTGGTTTCTGAAACGTTCAATAGGTTATTGTGAAGATAATTTTACTTTTTCAATAAGTTTTTGTGATAATATTTATGGATTTCAATGAACTCTTATGGTGTTTTTCATTCTCTAATGAAGCGTGGAGACGTATGTCTTGTTTGGATGTTTTTTGTCTGTGAATATTTTCTAACCTTACCAATTTATCATAAAAGCGTTAATAAATACAACTTCGAAATTACGTACTATTTTAATAGTTCTTCTCAGAACTTGTCATTGGCGATCGATTCGTGCATACGGTTATGTTTTTGTGTTGTTTTGAGTTTCCAAAATCTCATTTAGGGAGTTTGAAATTTTTAAAGAAATTTTCGAAATTAAGGGGGTTTGTGAAGACAGAAAGAGTGTTGAGGTTGAGTAAAAGAAGAAGTCTTCTTGAATCCTATAGAGAGGAGAAATCCAGAAGCACGTTTCCACAAAAATACTGTGACAAACATCATTGCCAAGTGCAGGTATTGTGTTTATGATTATTTCAGGAAAACTAGCGTGTCCTAAATAACCATTCTGGATGTCGATAACATGTTGAATACAACTCTGCTATAAAGTTGTATGACTCTTTCGCTCAAATTTGAAGTGATATTAGATTTCCGAATGTTATGTTTCAACTGACTCCATATCAGTTCGATGGGGTTGAGGACGCAGTAATATGGTGGCAATCTTAACACTTCATGTCCTTGTAATTCGGCAAATTTATCAATATTATACTGTTTTTTCTGTCAATGAAAGGACTCTCAGAAATTAAATGTAATAATGTTTTTTTTGTGTTTTTAAGCATGCTTATCCATAAACTCCAGAATTTCACCTTTTTTAGAACTGGTATGACGCATTATCCATAACGACAACCGAGTACGGTGGAAGCTTCGGAAGGAGTACCGTTTTAAACTAATTTTCAAACAATTCTGAATTCATATTCTGATGGTAGTCTGCTGAGCAAGTACTAATATTCTTAGCTGAAGTTAAAAGGCAGCCTGGTACCCAACCATCGTATCCACCGAAATGAAGGATAATGATTCGTTTTCCCTTTGACACGGGCGTATTGAGGCAGCAAGAGACGTTAACGCTACGAACACAGTCAAAGCATAAATGATCAACCAAGTACTAACAGCCCTAAATCTCATGTATGCATCCATTAGAAAGAATTAGAAAGTCTTAATAAGAAAAACTAAACTTTTAAAATGGTTATCACTGTAAACGTTCATTCCCAAACCACTTTCAATAGTTCTAGGAACGTCATATCATTACTTGAAGAATTTAATAGCAAATTGGAATTCTCATACTTATTTTGTTCTAATTTAAAAACGGAATGTTGAGTTTCACATCTACTGAGCAGTTTGGCTGCTTGAAAAAAGTTCACGAAGTTTATGTTAAGAACCATTTTTGCTTATACCACTTTCTGAAAGATACTCACAATACTTGTCTATGCAAAAAAAACCTATAGCATTCCATTCCTAAAGATTTTATCTGCAAGCTAGATGTTTCTTGTTTGTCTTTCCACATCAATTTACAAGCGGGGGTATTTGCAAAGTTAATACAATATTTGCGGTTTTTGAGTAGTTTATGAACTTTTATGGTAGCTCGATGGATCGTGGCATAACTATGTTCACATAACTAAATGCGAAATGACTTTTTCTAAATTCCTTTTTCAGTTTGTAGATGCTTTTCGTTAAGGATGACTTGGTATTTGAAGAAAAAAAAAAGGAAGTTTATGAAGATTTCAAAAAGCAGTAAAGAAAAGCTCATGTGCTTTGTGATTTGCGAACCCACCGACTTCTGTCAATAATTACTTTTTCTTCAAATCATACCGTCATTACTGTTATTGTGTTACTGCTTATGTGTTATTATTTATCTACTTTGAGTTACCTAAATAAAATATAAAAAAAATAAGTATTTTGAATAACAACTAACTAGCTACAACGTTCTAGAATTATACTTTTGTGATATGCCAGATTTTGAAAATATAATTGTCTGCGAAGGCTAATGTCTCCTATTGATGAAGATACTAAAATATAAAAGAATATCACGCTAAAATTGGCATGACATTTCAATCTCAAAATTAGTAAGGTTAGAAAATATTCTAAACAATAAACATCTAGCACGACATACGTCTCCACGCTTCATTAGCGAATGAAGCATTTGCGCAAGTGCACCACCATAAGAGTTTATTGAATCCATAAATTTTATCACAAAAGGCAATATAAAGTTATCTTTACAATAACTTATTGAACGTTTCAGAAACTGGACCTTACAGTTATAACTCTTTGCAATAGTCAAAAGATTAACAATTAAATCATAACTCACAATTTGGGTTGAACAATCAAAAACGTAAAGAACTTAGGTACTCTGAGTATAGAATAAATGAGTAACTGACTGATTATTAACATTAGTAACTAACTGATTATTAACGTCATCAATCAGTGTGGGGCAAAATTCAGTTTGATTGATGATAAAAAACTAAAACTAATAAATTTAGTTTTAACTAACGATTAAAAATTGAATTAGTTGCAATAGTGTTTATTGATTTAATCGATTGATTAGTTTTAGTTTTTAGTTGTGATTGATAGTTTTGATTGAAGCTATAATGTAAAATGTATACAGAGATTTTCGATCTCTAAAAATACTTGAATTTATTTTAAGTTTATGCAAAATCGACAACAGTATAATACAAATAAAAAAAAATACATTTATAAAATTGTAATTAATAACACTTATACTTGATACTCGAACTTAATAATACTATCTTAAGTACTGACTGAATACAAAACAATTCATTTGTTACTCTTAGAATTCGGTTATCAAACGAGCGACTGTCGGCCTAATTCTAAGTTAGGTGGCAAAGATACCTCGGTGGCAGTTGCATAACCAATAGCATTGCTAGTTTTAAGTCGTTACTATAGCAACTCGCATTCACATCGGTCGTAACTCAGTTTAGAATTAGGCGGTTCGGCGTCAGATATTCTAAAAGAAAAATTAGTTTTAATTTAACTGAAATCTAAAACTAATGACTAAATACTTAGTTACCACCAGAACTAAAATTTTCAATCGTGATTTGTTTAGTATAACTAATTCAGTGGACCATATTTTTAGTGTGATCAATCAATCGAATAAAAATATTAGTATTTGCGCCTAACACTGTCATCAATTCAAATTTTCATTTTTTGAGCTTTAGCTCTGTTTGGTTAAAAACTAGTTTGTCAGTAAAGTTTCTTTTGAGTAACAAATATGACGATTAGTTATTGAGAAAAGTTGTCCACATTCAATATCTGAGCCCGTATACCAAATTTCAAAAGCATTGGCCAACTACGATATTTTATGTTTAAAAATAAAACTAGTTGATTTGACAAAAAAAAAATAAAAAAAAAATAAATGAAAAGTCACAGTAACCAAATTTCATATTTATCACACAAGAATGACTTTCCATTGTTGAAAATAATTTTCAATGATTTATGAAATAAATCTGAAAAATCATACTCAATTTTTTTCAATAATTTTTCGTTGTATCTGTCACATAAATAACATTTCACTCCATAGAAAAATATATTTTTCTTAAATTTCCAAGGCATACTTGATTGTTTGCAATTATAAATTTGTCAAGCAGGCTAAATCACAAAAAATTGAAATTTTAATAATTTTTTTATCTGTTACAACACTATAAAAAAAAGCAGAAACTTGTCAACACTTCTACAGCGTAATTTAATGGTAGGTGATATCTCTATTAGACAAAAAAACACTGCGATTTTAAAGTGAAAAAAAATCTGTTATCAGTAGATATCTGCACCGTTTATGAGACTATTTGGCTTTTGTTTACAAAGATGGCGCTTGAAACAAATCAAATATATTATTTAAAAAACATTACGTATTTGCATAACAGAAAAGTCACTAAAAACTTGAAAACTCTTGCATCAAAAGAAAACAAATCAAAAATTAAAAGAAAATATGTGTGGAGGGAATATTTGATTATAAAAAAATTAATAAATGTTGCTATTTATTAGCAGGGAAAGTCATTTTGTCTAAACGCAAATTTTTTGTAAAAGAATTTGTTTTAAAATAAAAAAATTGAGGTTGGGAAATGCTTATCTTTTGAATTTGTTGTTTTTATTAATTCAACTTCACTAAATTATTCAAGTCACTTAAATATATTAATGTTATAATTTACTTGTATTAGGTTTCTATTCAAAAATATTCATTTTGGCAACCCGGAACTGCCCTTAACTTCCTTTTAAAACTATTTAAGATAAACAACACCATCTCCAACCGTAGGAAACGTTTATCTCTAATCAAACGAAATTGCATTTTCCGCCCATTATCCGAATTACTCTCCATTATAATATCCTCCAAAATCATCGAGTTCATCTCACCCAACTTAATTCCACTACTAATTAAAATGACAAACTGTCACCACAAGCATTAATTATATGTTAATACAACACAAATGAAAAAAGAACAATTTTCCAACTTCCTGTAGATTTTTTTTAATTAGTTAAATTCAAACTAACCGCAGTATGTTAAGTAGCAATTTTTGCAAGATTAGACTTTAACTATCCCTCGTCCTTTTTGTCTCCTTCTCTTTAAGTTAGCAAAGCAGTGGTGGACAATTCGCGCGCCAATTTAGAAAGTGTAGTGAAGGAGTACTCTTGATGTCTGTTGTTTAATCTTTTAAATTACTAAATAAATATGTGGTGATTATAGTTTTGTTAATACAGAAATAAATTCAATGTGAAAGTGGCAATGTCTTTGAAAAATGCAATTCGAGTTGATACAACCGACGAAGATTCAGCATCTGAAAAACCAAAATTTCGTATCGGTGGTGATTCTCCTTTATTAACCAGAAGTTTGAGTCGATATTCAACGCAAAGAATTTCTAGTTTAGCTCGAATTTCTACTTGTAATAGTTCTTTGACGCATGTTTGTTCGGGGTTGAAGCACGAAGGCTCTAGGTAATTTTTTTGCAATTTTTCTCTATAATTTATGATAATATTAATAAACAAATAAATGTTGCTAAATTTTTGACGTCATTTATTGACGAATGAAATTTTTCAAGAGTTTATAAACATAAACTCGTATATCTTGTAGATTGTAGAATAGTTAACTATTCAAGAATTGAAAGACGTTTTAAGGTAAAGGCCACAAGTCATGTGATTTAGTCCCGTGTTTGTGTAAATTGGAATAAAACGTTATCACTTATGCAAGATGCATCACCACTTTTATAATATCGAGAATTATGCGTAACCTGTTTTCTTATCTTTAGGAATCTTGAGGTCAGAAGTTGAAAATTTCAGTCTTAGAATTTTTATTATAAAGTTGGAATTATTTATTTCACTCTGATTAAAAAAAAAAAAAATGTTGAAATGATATTTTAAAATTTTTAAAAGATAGCAGTGAAAATCTTGTAGTGTTGTGTATTATTTCACGCACTAATACACTTTTAGGCACAGACTAAAAATTAATCAATAGAAAAGATTTGGAAATTTCAAAAGTCGTTAACACTTTTACATTTTTAGAGTGCCATTAAATCGTAAAAATTATAATAAATAAAAGTCAAGTATATTCAAACATCTGGAAGAAATAGAATAGAATTTTTTAATTTGTTTCCTGGAGTGCATCAGCGATTCTCTTACTTTCAGTTGATTGAGGCACTTAAATTTCGGCACCAAAATTACTTTCAATTTTTAAGATTTCTCAAATGTTTGTTCAGTATTTGTTAAGTCATTCTTTGCTGTTTTTTTCGTCATCACTTCCAGAGCATTTTAGATGAATAGAATTTTTATTTAACTCACTGATGCAATTTCTTGATCTTACCTGCAAATATAAAAAATAATATTTTCAAAAAAAGTCATACGATCTGTCAAAAATACCTGTACTTGTGTTCTTTCAAGATTACTGTCAATACATTTCTGGCTACTGATTGACTAATTGAGAGCTGATATAAAATATTTTCTATTGCGCCTTTAGTGGTTTTGTTCAATCAATCACCAAAACCTATTTTCTAGAATCTAATCAATCGTTAATAAATTAACAAACCGTGATTTACTTTGATAATAAAAGATAAGAAATTAAATTAAATTACCTGAAAAAATCACAAGACTCTTCTCCTATATTTATCCAACTGAAAGTGTGTCACTCTTGTTGATAAATCACTAAAGCTTCTTTAGTTAACAATAGTCTAATTGAACATTCTATTAATAAAATATGCCCTTTATTAATAAAGTCATTATGATGTTACTTACTGATAAGAAAATAAATCTTTCTTAGATAACACACAAAAAAAATCACGTTACTTTGTCTTTATTTATGGACTGACTCTCTAGCTTTAAATTTACAATTAATTCGACTCTCGTTGCTAATTGATCTCAAAGCAAAAGTAATGTGTGTAAATTATTTCATTGGTGTTCAAATATTTAATAAAACATTTATTTAACGTTTAACACATTGGCCGTTTTATAATGGGATTACTTATAACTAAATAAATCAGTTAAGTGGTTAGTGCTGCTCTTTTATAATGGAGTCACCTACGGATGCTAACGATAGGAAGTCGCTCATCAATACGGGATATCCTTACCAGAATCCGGAATTGATACCCGGAATTTATTATTATAGTAAAACGCCGACGTCGCCAACACCTAGCAGGTACAATTTTAAGAGCTTTCTAGAAGCAAAGATTTTATCAATTTAACTTTTGAAAGTTCACTTGTTGAAATTTTACAAAAAAGAATTTGATAATATAGGTTAATGAAAATTCTCTCTTTTTCTTCCTTTTTTGATTATTACAAAAGAATAAAAAAAATTGAAATTTGCAATTTTTTCTTGTAATTTTTGATACAGTCAAGGCAGTTTGTAAATTGAATACAAATTTTTTTGCTATTTTTTATACTTTTTTCTGCTCGTATCTGCTGTAAATTATTTCCTCAATGGTGCTAGTTTAGCACGAAAACACATAAAAACATCATACGCAATGTTTGCATATTTGTCGCTTTCATAAATTTTGTGGAAACATAAAAATGTTCGAGCATTTTTTATTCTAATTTTGTTATTACGAAATTTTGTCACTATACTCACAATATTTTACTACAATACTGTACACAAGATAAAGATTTATCAATTTATTTTCAATTGTTTCATTTACTTTTGTTATAGCAAATTTTGCGTTAATCAAAATAAAAATTTCATTTAAAAAACAGCAAGCATTAGGTAAAATTTTTTTGCAGGTGCTGGAAACGATGATCTTTCGTAATTGTTTATTTTAAAATAATTAGATAATTTGAATACTTCCTATTCTTACTTGTATAAAAAATTTAGCTTTATGGACTTGTTACAGAATGTAAAAAAAATTTAAGGCATGCGAATACTTCGGACACTCAGCCTAATAAAAAATTTCCAAAATGAAGTACTTCTGAGTTTCTAAAATGTTTGAAAATAAAACCAAAAATATTCTTATGGAATTAAAAATTGACTTATTTTGGCATTTCTAAAAATTCTTTATGGCTTTTGGGACATTCAAGAATTGTTCTTATGGTTACACCTTGTACAGAGATGTGTATAAATTTCAAAAAAAAATTAGATTTTTGCTGAAATTATATTTATAAATGCAGATTTGGTTTTTATATAGTTTCAGATTCAGATAATTTAAAAACAATAAAGAATCTGAAATTTGAAAACTCGTAGTGTCGTTAATTTTCGAGTCAGAAAAATTATACTTGACGTGTCAATAGAGCATTAAAAAAAATTTATAAAATGAGTGCAAACCTATTAGTCTATTTTGAATAGAAGCTGAGATAAAGGCTCATATTATTTAAAAAAAGTTAAAATTAGAAAAAATTAGGTCAAGATGTTTTTCAGCATTTTAAATTTTGACTCCGTCATTTTTTGCAATATTGAAGTAAATCTCACATTAGATTGATTCTCTTGACTTTTTTGTTTTTTAAATGTTTTGAATTACGTCAATTATAAGATATTTGGTTGAACCGAAAATTCGAAAATCTCGTAGTGTTGTTATTTTAAAAGCCACAATTATGAGATTGGAGATGTTGATAAAGCTTCAAAAAAGCTATGAAATAAGTGCAGTCTTATTACTCTATCTTAACACAAGCTAAGATAATTAGGTTTAAACCTAACTAATTTATATTTTTTTGATATGGAAACTCTAAAAATGAATAGAAAATGTCAAAATCCAAGAAAAACATTTTGTCAAAATCTTACTTATTATTATTTTTATCATTTTTTTTCAATATTGAGATAAATCTTATATTAGATTAATCCTGTTGACATTTTTTATCTTAAAAATTTTTCTAATTTTGTCAGTTATGATTTATGAGCCAATTGGTTAGAATTGGCAGCCAGACACATTAAAATAAGATTTGGCAAGTTCATAGAGCTTTCAGAAAGGTAAAAAATGAGTGCAATCTCAAATTGAAATATTAAGTCAAATTATTTCAAAAAAGTAAAAATCAGAAGAAAAATTTTAATTTTTGAATGACTTAAAAATAGAGACTTCAAAAACAAATACAAAATGTCAAATTACAATAAAATGCTCTTTACTATCATTTGCAGAATTGTTTATAATCTCGTGAAAACAATATTTGTTTATGTTTTCGTCACAACGTGCTAACGATTATTTCACTGTTATCATTACCATCGTCAAATCGCTAATCCAAATCAAAACAATTGACTAACTCAATTATCGCTCTCAAATTTCAGAAAATCTTTCCGTCCAGGCGCCAATCGCAAAATTCGTCGACGTGCTGTCTTCAAAAACGGCGATTGTAACATCCTCCAATCAAGAATATCCAAACGCAGCATCCGTTATCTGCAAGATATTTTCACAACTCTTGTAGACATTCAGTGGCGATGGACATTGATTATCTTCGCGTTAGCTTTTTTTGTTTCTTGGTTAGCGTTCGCGTTAATCTGGTGGTTGATAATGTTCACTCATGGCGATTTAGAAGATGAACATTTACCAATGAATCAAGCTGAATCTAATTGGACTCCGTGTGTTCTCAACATCCATAGTTTTACTTCTTGTTATTTATTTAGTATAGAAACGCAACACACTATAGGTTATGGTGTTAGAACGACAACTGAAGAATGTCCAGAAGCTATTTTTATCATGTCAATGCAAAGCATAATAGGAATGATGATTCAAGCGTTTATGGTTGGGATTGTTTTTGCTAAAATGACAAGACCGAAGTTGAGGACACAAACTTTGTTGTTTTCTCGAAATGCCGTTGTTTGTCAAAGAGAAGGAAATTTATGTTTAATGTTTAGAGTTGGAGATATGCGTAAAAGCCATATTATTGGCGCTAGTATTCGAGCGCAATTAATAAAATCAAGAAAAACGAAAGAAGGTGAAATTTTAACTAATTATACAAATGAATTAAATGTAGTTGCTGATGGTTGTGACAATAATCTTTTCTTCATTTGGCCAATGACTATCGTTCATAAAATCGATGAAGATTCGCCTCTTTATCACTTATCAGCGAGTGATATTTTGCAGGAACGGTTCGAAATTGTTGTTATTTTAGAAGGAACTGTTGAAAGTACAGGACAGACGACGCAAGCTAGATCTAGCTATCTAGCAACAGAGGTTTGGAGATTATTTTTTAGAGTTTTTTGTTATTTTTTGTTTTATTTTTAGATTCTTTGGGGGCATCGCTTTGAGCCTGTTGTTTCTTATAATAAGGATCGACAAGGCTACGAAGTGAATTATTCGAAATTTGATAATACTTATCCTGTGGATACGCCTTTGTGCTCAGGAGCTGAATTAGCTGAATTTTATAAACTGCAAGAAGTACCTGGTATTGATGAATTTTATGATTATGGTAGACAATTGTCAACTAACAATGTGACTAACTTTGCAGATTTGGATGAAGTAGAACCTGTAAATATCGACAATGTTCCAGTTTAGCAATGTGACGTTTGCTTTGTTTGTGATTGTTAAATTTGTGATATTTTGTGTTATTTATGTAAAAAGTAGAAATAAATAAAACTGTATTGTGTGTTCTTTGTGAATTGTAAGCTTCAGCTTTTATTATAAAAGTCGCTGAAAAATTTCCTTCACTTTTTTTTTTAAATCATTGCCAATAATTTGAATTTTTTTCTTGTACGCCTTTTTCAAAGCTTCTTCATCCATTTTAAATCCTAAGAGTTCATTAGATTGTGATTTTTGTCATTGATTTGAATAAGCCGACCCTTCTATTGTATTTTAATTGTCAAGTAGAAAATTATTTATTTTTGTGCTTATAGAAATAAAACTTTTTTGTTGCTCTATTCAATTAGAATTTCTTATTATTTTGACTAACGGTTTCTTACCAGAATGGGAAATGTTGCGATTGGTTTAACGACTAACCAATGACTTTTTCTTAACTATGTTGTCAAAACTACCGAAAAACAGATTCTGTCGGATTTCTATTATACTCAAATAATTTTATTTATGATTTTTCGTTAGCATTCTCTAAAATTATTATTTCCAAACTTCATTTGCATTCAGATTTTCTTCAAAATTTCTATACCTTTTCATAGAAACACTAAATTATGAATATCTTATTTTCTCAGTGACCCGCATTTTCTTGCATTCAAAATTTTTATAATCTCTTCTAACTGTCTATCAAGATTATTTGTCTACCAGATTTTCAGTTTCTGAAATAAACCACGACGGCATTTTCAGTAAAATTTTGAACGCTTTTGAAATCCAAATTTTGATTAGAAATTAAGACTTATATTAAAAAAAAAACAAATAATTTTACAAGTTGTAAATAAATCAGTAACTGAAAATTTTAAAGCTATCTAAATAAAGTACTTCTGTCAACTAAAGGAGCTCGTACTACCCATCACCAATTTTGTAATACTTTTAGATGTAAGAGAAGATTCTAATTAGAGAGCTGTTTTCTTTTACACTTAATCCAATAATCGTCTTTAATTAAATTAGTCAGAATCAGCTAACAAATCACGTGTTAAAGAATGTTAGGAAAAGTGGTCGCTTTCAATGATTAGTACAACTTGTTCCAAAATTTGTCAGTAAACAAATTAATAATACAAATCGCTATGAAAGCATTTTTCTTATTGTTTCTTTGTTACAACTTTGCTTTTAATTTTCAGAGGCGCCACAAACGCCGACGTCGCGAGTGGAGGGTGGAATACTGAGACCTCCACCATCGACGTTTAGAAACAGAAGCTACACTCAGCAATCTTCAAGAACAGAATATACCTATGAATATGAAGAACAAGATGATGTTGATGATCCTTTAGTCGCAGTTAACTCCAGTTATGTTTGAATAGGAAAAAATTGTTAATTTATTTTTAGTATAAGTTTGACTGACATTTTCCTAGAAATTTTTTCCTCTGACAATTTTTTTAAATTGAAAGATTTTCAAATTGTTTCTTTATTATTAAGATCAGAGGGACCCAACATTATAAACCTAATATTACTGATTTAATAAACCACTTTACTTGAGACTTTGAGATAATTAATCAATTTTGGTCTCTAATCTTGAAATTTTTATATCAAATTGGGAAACTTATAAAAATTACAGCAGAGCATTTTAGTAGTTTTTGAAATAATTCTTTCAATTAAAAAAAAATCCGTCTGTCGGAGACTCAATATTATCAATACAAAAAAGAAAAATTAATACAAAAGCTTGTAGCTTTGTAAATCAATAAGAAAATTGCTTGTTTTGCAAATCTAACTTTCGAAACCATTTCTGGTTTTTATCATAAAATCTTAGTTCTTATCATTTCATAGTATTAAATTTTACATCACAAAAACCGTACTTGCAATTTATAACTTAAACCATGTACAAACAAAATCATTCTTGACAATTAAAACATTTACTCAAACATCATCAACCTCGCTTGATTATCAGATAAGTAAGTCTTTATTTGCTCACAAATCTCCAATAACGCATTTTTTACTTAAAACTATGGAAGAAAGCAACGAACACAAACATCTTCTCAGAAATCATATTTCAGTTGATTCTTCAAAACCTCATAAGTAAGTGTTAAAAAATATGTACAATTAATTTTTCTGTTTTTTTTTTTAAGAATCCTTCAAATCCGCAATCACCGCCGCCGCATAATTCTTAAAAACGGCAAATGCAACATTCACCGCCCCTCATCTAAACGTCAACGTGCTGCTTTTCTACAGTTTACCAATTTAGTCGATTCTTCTTGGACTTTCACCATTTTTATTTTTTTATCGACACTGTTATTATCTTGGCTGCTGTTTGCAGTAATTTGGTGGTTAATTTGTTACACTCATGGCGATTTTGAGCCAGAACATCTTCCTCCAAACCAAAAAAAGAATAATTTTGTGCCTTGTGTCTATCAAGTTTATAATTTCTGGTCTTGTTTTCTCTTTAGTATTGAAACTCAACACACTGTTGGTTATGGAATTAAAGCAACAACTGATGAATGCCCAGAAGCTATTTTTGTTAATGCTCTTCAATGTATTATTGGATTTATTATGCAAGGTATAATGGCAGTGATTATTTTTTCAAAAATGACATTGCCGAGATTGAGATCACAGACACTTTTGTTTTCTAAAAATGCTGTGATTTGTCCAAGAAATGGTAAATTGTGTTTGATGTTTCGGATGGGAGATATGAGGAAAAACCATATTATTGATGCTAAAGTTCGGGCGTTTTTTATTCGATCGGAGAGGACTATTGAAGGGCAGATTTTAGACCATCATCAAGTGGAACTACCAGTCAGTGTAGACAGTTGTCAGAGTGGGATTTTTTTCAATTGGCCATTGGTAGTTTACCATAAAATTGACATAAACTCACCTTTATATTACATGGCACCGAGTGACTTAAGTCAAGATAAATTCGAAATTGTCGTACTTCTCGAAGGTACTACAGAGAGTACTGGACAAATGACTCAAGCACGAACTAGCTATATGCCCAGTGAAATTTTCTGGGGTAAAAGATTCCATGGTTTGATAAATTTCAATTTTGATAGAAGAGAATTTGAAGCAGATTTTTCCAAATTTGATGAAATTGTACCAATTAGTACTCCTTTATGTTCTGCTGCTTATATAGAAGAATTTAACCAAATGCAAGGTAAATAGACTTTTATATAAAATTGTGAAATTGCTTTCTTTTAGATTCTAGTTCAAGATCTTCATCTCTTTACCTAGATTTTACACCCAGACATAGTTTGGGAGAAATTCAAGTGGGAAAACTCAAGGATAATAATGTTATAAATATTTACAATACAAGTGGTAATGAGAGTGACAGTGATCAAGAGAAAACTAGACCAGGGCTAAATATTAAATTATGACTGAAAGAAATTTATCTTTGTGACGTTAACAACAATAAATTTATTATTTTGCAAATGTTTGTTTTCCCGAGAAAAAATTATAAATAAATGTTCATTTTATTAAAAAAATATGCAGATATTTATGTTATAAAAAGCAAAAATTTTGAAAAGGATCGAATTTTTTATGATTTATGTTCAAGTTTATTTTACTTCTAATTTTGAATTTTGAGTGGACCGTTTCACAGAAATATACTAATTTTTTCAAGGAGGAATTTCATGAAAGATAGAAAATTCGCTGATAATTTCGAGAGGCGATATAAAATGATTTTTTTATTGTATTTGCAGACAGTTAAAGTGGTTTTTCAAAATTTATCTCTCACATTTTCAAGTTAGGAAAAAACGTTTTATAATTTTTGAAACGCATCTACTCTTAAGTCATAAAGTGAAATAAAATTCTTTGACATTTTGGTAGATCAGAAAACTTTCCAAAACCTCTGACATTTGTAACTTTTGTTTCCAAAAATTATTTATTTAATTTTTTAAGCTTCAAAATTGTATCAAACTGTAATGTAAAATTTTTTTATTGTTTTTCTATGAATCATTTTGAAATTTCAGATCCAAATTAAAATTCTCTAAGAATTTCACATCACCACTCATCAATTATCAAAGTATTATCGACGATATTTTAATTTTGTTACAGAGAAAAAATTCGTTAATAAAGGCACTTGCTTATTCGTCTCAAAATAATATTATTTTTAGTTTACAAATATTTCAATTTTTTTATAAGATGTTATTTCCGTTTATCATCAGCAGATGTAGTTATCAAAGTCAGATTTCAACATCAAAGTTCAAACAGACTATTGAAACAATGCATTTCAAGTGATTTCTATCTCCACTTAACAGCAAAAAATTCAAGGACAATAAAAATTTAATCAAGTTCAATTCAGAAAAAAAATGCAAAACCACTGTATCACTTTTTTATTAATAATTATCACAGACATGATCATTGGACTAAGCACAAAAATTTAAATCTCAACTACGTAAACATCAGTCTTCTGATCTCCATTTACTGAAATTTCTAAAAGAAATTTAGTATTTCAAAAATTGTTTAAAATCCAACTTACGATTTTGGTTTTCTCCTCCTTTCTTATTTTCCTCTCCATCATTCCATGTTTGCGTCTCACCTGACGCAAACAACGCATAAAACACCCCACACCCAGCATAAATCCCAGCTGCTGTTCTGAAAACATTCCACCAGATGTTCGGATCTTTCTAAAATTAAAAAACTCAAAAATTGTTCTAAAAATAATCATTAAATTTTATTTACCCTATCAGTTCCGAAGAATTTAACAGACAATGGTCCCAAAATCGAGCAAATTGTTGAAAAACAATTAACAATTCCAGTAATAGTCCCAGCATGGTTGGGTGATAAATCTATAGGATTTACTAAATATCCACATTGTGTCCATGCGTTACTACCAACAGCTAAGACTAAAAGCCCAGTTGCTACGTCTTTTTGTTCTTTACCAACAAAACCTAAAGCTATTAAAGCTCCAGCTGGTATAAATGAACCCAACGAATTAAAAACTTTTCTAGTTGTACCAACTGAAAACACGTTGCTTGTTATCAGTTTATCAGCAATAGGAGCTCCAATCAATCCAGCAAATAGAAGAGCAACATATGGTAATGCTGAAAGCTGACTATTCTAAGAACAAGCTACAATTTCCGTTATTTTTTAAATCTTACTTCCTCAATTTGAAAATCCATAATATTATCCATAAAACTTGGAATTTCTGTCATTAACGTAAAAGATCCCCAACTAGATCCACAACTTGCTATAAAAATTGCCCACATGGGTAATGAAGTAAACATCGATTTCCATGGTGTTGGAATTTTCTTCGTACATTTATTTAAACATGTATTACTTTCAATAAAAGTTTTCTCTTCTATAGAAATCCATCGATGACTTTCTGGACAATTAGCAGCGAAGATTGTGAAAATTAAAGACCAGGCGATACCTAAACCTCCGTATAGATAGCAAGCGCTTGGCCAGCCCCATTTTGAACCAGCTATAGCGCCTGTTAAAGGCAAAGATGTTACAATTCCGACTGAAGCACCACCGTAAATAAATGCCGAAACTCTTGATCTTTCAAAAGAAGGGGTCCATTTGCTCATTAGATTCAAAATACAGGGGTATAAAAAACCCTGAGCTAACCCTTGGATAACTCGACAAAGCATTACTCCTCCTGAGCCCCAACAAGAAACTAATACTGGTATTAATATGTTGAAAAGAGAACCCAAAAGCATTGTAGCTACAAGGAACCATTTAGGACCAAAGTATTCACTCAATTGTCCAGCAATGATCTGAGTAATTAAATAACCCCAAAAAAATGACGATAAAATCGTATCGACGTCGTCTTCAAGTTCTGGGTAAGTCTACATTAAGTCTAAGCTAAGATTAAATGAGATTTGATATATAGCTACTTACTGGTATCGATGGATTAGTGTTGTTTTTATCAACCATGGCGATTATACCAACGGAAAACGCAGTCCTCATACCGAAAAAAATAACCAGTGTGAAAGACATCAGCAAGAATTGACAGTGTCTAGCACTGAAGCATGTTTCTAAAAAATTTAAATATAAAAATGTTAGAAAAAAATGTTAGAAATTACTTGGACGTTGAATGTCTTCGTCTTGGTAGATTGGCAAAGAACTTTCGGACATTTTAAAATGTGTTTAGGCTTCGGACTTGTTGAATTGTATCAACTTACTAAAACATTTTGCTTCTTTTATTGTAAGTCATCTGAGATATGATCTAATCACTGTTCAATCTGAAATTTAATAAAGACTGCGTTAATTTTATCACATTTATGACTTATCAAAAGTTTGCTACAATTACAATTGGTTCGAATTACTTCAATTATCTTGTAAATACTTGAGAATTTTTTGTTTAACTGATTGTTTGTGAAATTAGTGTTTCCGTTTAGTGAATGGATTACATTTTCATCATTTTAAGCTAACGATGTGAAATTATAATCATTTTAATATGTCGGGATTTGGCAGAAAAAGACTTGATCTGTTTGAAAAAAATATTTGGAATTGAGTTAATTGATATTTTAAAGAATTAGGCTAACTTTTATCATTTTGTTGATTTAATAAATTTTTGAAATATTTTTGAAGAGTTGGGAATTGCGATGTTTCTCTAAAATGGGATTGGTTAGGTGTTTCACAATCTACTTATGTGCGTAGTAGATTGTTCTTAATTTTATAATAATTAAACCGGTAGTTTCAATTTTTTTTAATCAAAACAAATCGAATAGTGTGAAGTTGAGACTAGTTCAATTACGGCAGCGCCTATGAAATTGGGATTAAAATTCAGATTTCAAGATTGGTGGAAGGCATTGATCAAAAAGAAATGCAGCTGTTCTTTCGATAAAGAAAGAGAGGTTCAAGAGAGTGGACCAATTATAATGATATTTAAAAGTCTTTGAAGACTGCTAAAATAGAAATTTCCTATACGTAGTTTAATTTCGAATTAATCTCAGAAACCTAAACATTTTTTTTAATAAAAGGAAACATTGTCATAAATAAATTTGTTGTTGTTAAAAATAAATCACATTTGAGCAATATTTTTTATTATTGTTGTTATCCAAGCATTAAAGGTATAATTAATAAAGTCAGATAATTGTGATAAGATAGTAGACTTGTGTCCGATGTTTACTTAACAACGGTATTGGAATTTTCGCTAACTTTTAAGTATCAACACAATTTTTTTGGCTTGTTGTCATAAGAACAAAATATTGCATTAGGAAATTATTAACAAGTATTTTGTTAAAAAAGATAAAAGTTGATTGTTTATTATTATTTAAAATTTTTTTCAATTTAATGCATTGTTATGGTTTGCTATCTAGATTAAGTAGATGGTCAAGTGTCTATACTAGGTTTCCAAAGAAATATCTGGTAAAAAATCATATGTAGAAATTGGGATTAAATAATAATAATTAGATTGTTAGCAAAAAAAGAAATTAGGCATAAGTGTTTATAGATTTATTGCATTAAAAAAAGCTTAGAAAGTTTCATTAACTATTTCAACTGAACATGTGAAGAAGCCAGAATTTTAAAATACATAAATCTTAAGAATTTTGAGATACGATTTTTCTGTAACTCGGTACTGCTTCAACCTAGTTTTTAGCATTTTCAGTAAACCTTTGGAGCTGGATAATATACAGGGGTGTCGAACATGTGCTATTACTTTATCCATAGATTAGGAACTAGAAGTAAATCGACCAGTATTTTTTATTTTTCCAAAAATACTTTGCAATATAGTTCCAAAATAATTTTTATTTAACATCGAAAAAAGAAACTTAGTTATTTAAATATTTTAGAAGAAATTAATATCAAAAAATCAGGTACTAACAGATGATAAATGTAATCTAGGAATCGCGGAATTGTTTACTGTAAGTTTTAAAATAAAGTGACATACTTACAAACTTACAATTTTCCGCGAATTCTGTAAATATTTTCAGTTTTACAACAAAATAATGGATTCAAATTATAGTAGTGAAAGTGATATCCCTGCTGAGGTAGCAGAGACTGCAAATGCAGCAATTTTGTGAATGGTGTAAAGACAAAAATGTGGTGAAGATATATGAAAAGACACTTTTAGCTTATTTAGAAGAAAAATCGGCAACCATAAAACCACCGACATTATGGTCTACTTTTTCGTAGCAACACTGAACATAAAGGAAAACATTGACCTTCAAAAATATCCGAAATTTATACCTTACCTCAAAAACAAATCTGTAGATTATCGAGGGAAGAAATCAAAGGTATTATCGCGAGAAAATGTTTCAAAATTTATCGAGGAAGCGGACGATGAAACTAACTTATTGAAGAAGGTATTTATACTTTTTGTTGTAGGTTGTGCTTATTTTGGGAATAATTGGCGATTGTCGTCGAGAGGAGTTGGTTAAAATGACGATTGATGATATAGAAGATGTGGGTTCTGTACTGATTGTAAAAGTCCCGGACTCGAAAACTTATTCGGAGCATACTTTTGCTGTGTCGAATGCAAAATATATTGAAATATATAGAAAGTACAGAGCCTTACGGCCACAGACTGCTTCCAGTCGTCGATTATTCTTTAAATATAATAAGCAATCAATAAAATTGGAGAAATTCCTAGTTTGACTGCAAAATGGCTTGGAAAAGAATCATTTCAAAAATACACAGGCCACTGTTTTAGCCGAAGCTCTGCCACTCTCTTAGCCAATGCAGGGGGGAACATGACATCTATTAAGCGTCATGGAGGGTAGGAAAGTAATTCTGTAGCCGAGGGTTATATAGAAGACAGTTTGAATAACAAAATTGATATTTCAAATAAAATTTCAAATTATCAACCTTCTACTTCCCAAAAAAACAGCGGCAAAGAAATTTTTGAGTATCAGTTCTACACTTGCGAGGAAACGAATAATGTGTCTAACGGGGAGTCCGAGAAAATTACTGGCAACGAAGCCTCTTTGAAGTTTTCCTCTGGAATTAACGTAGGAAATAATTGTTCCAATTGTACGGTTAATTTTTATTTCAATAACAAGTAATGTTTTGAAGGTTTGTTAAATTTTGTATAAAATACAGATGTTTATATTCAGTTGTGAATATTCTTTTGTCCTCTGTTGTAATTTTAAAAAATGATAAAATTTTTAGACAATTGAATATCAGTGAAAAAAAAATTTTTGCGCACATGACAAAAAAAATCATTTTTTTAACATGTGAAAAAAAGTTGCCAAGATAACATTAAAAAAAAGTTAATATAAAAAATGGCAAACTTTGTGCATTAAAAATAACAAAAAAAAGGCATTTTTTTTTTTACAGTTGTATAACAGTTGTAAACCGCTCCTCTGTAAATGATTTTGTGTTCGAGATATTTAGAATAATGGCGATCTCCGCACAGCCATATTTTTTCTTTAAATGTTGATTTTCTTGAAAACGGTTCACTCAAAGTATCACATATGGTAGATAAAGTTATGCTTAAATTGAGTAAGGAATCGAAAAATGTAAAAATATATAGGGTGTTTCATTTAAAATAACGAAGTTACTGTCAATTTCCGGTATAACCGAAAGTGCGCCATTTTTAAAAATATTTTTAAAACAAACCCAAGAAAGATCCAAACAACTTCATTCAAAACAAATTTTCATATTCCCAACGGTTATTACGCTATGGACGAATTACGCTGTGGTAGGACAGCCTGTATATAGTAATGGAAATGTGAAAATTTTTTCAGCAATAATTCTAATTACTTTCCTTTGGAAAGAAAAAATTTTTTTTCAGCGTGACTGCTATAACCCCAGATTAACAAACCGTAAGACATCACATTCTGAAACAAAGAGTAGTACGCCGTCAATAACACCGTATGCGATTCTTCATTTACTAACATGCGCATTAAATAAGCAGTTTTTGATAATTTTTTACCAAGTTCAATTATATGTGTTTCAAATGTTAAATTGTGGTCAATAGTCACACCAAAGTGTTTTATATTTGTTGTAGTTTTGGAACCAAGATTTTTTGTTGAAAATATGAGCTCTTGGACTTTGTCTTTATTTGATTTCAATTTATTATCTTTAAACCAATTTTCATTTTCCATGTACGCCTTGCGTATAGTTGAGAATAAAATATCCAAGTCGGATGTTGTGTTGTCCGCAAATAATAGTAAATTACCGGAACTTACATTGTCAAATACCTGAAGATTGGGAGGTAGGAGTAATTATGCCAATATTTAAAAAAGGGGACAAAAGAGATTGCGGAAATTACAAGGGGATAACGTTGCTTAGCATAGCCGCTAAATTATACGAAAGGATAATGGAACAAAGACTACGGAGGTTCATCGACCCACATCTAGAAGAAGAACAGTCTGGTTTCAGACAGGGAAGAAGCATACAGGACCATATATTTTCGATAAAACTTATTATTGACAACGTGAAAAGAGAGAACAAAGAAGTATACTTGGCTTTCCTAGACCTGGAAAAAGCTTTCGACAGAGTACCAAGAGACAAATTATGGAAAATATTATCCCAAAGAAACGTAGAAAAACAACTGATAAAAGCAATAGAAAGTATGTACATTAACAGTAGAAACTATGTAAGAACGAATAACCAACAGTCAGAAGAATTCCTAACAACATATAGACTTCGTCAAGGAGGAGTATTGAGCCCACTATTATTCAACGTCGTGATGGACGACATCATAAAAAAGACCAAGGAAAAAACGACAAAACTGTATGTGGGACACAACAAGCTACAGCCGGTACGAGTTTCGGTGTGCGCTTTTGCAGACGATGTGGCAATTTTTGCGAAAAGCGAAAAAGATCTCCAAGAAAATTTAAATAGATGGAAGGTGGATGGAAAAGTGGAACATGAAAATAAACGCAAAGAAAACAAAGGTTCTAGTAGCAGGAAAAAACCAGAAACGTTGCGAGGTAAAGATAGACAACACCAACATCGATCAAGTCCAAGCTTTCAAATATCTAGGGGTTAAAATCAATAACAACGGTGAAGAAGAGGAAGAAATTACTGATAGGATCCAAGCCGCAAATCGTCTGTACCACCTGTTGAAGACGCCGCTTATCGGAAAAAAAAGAATTAAGCCAAAAAACAAAAATGACCGTTTTCAAAACAATATTTGTACCATCTCTAATATTCGGAAGTGAAAGCTGGATCTTATCAAGAAGACTGAAGAGCCAATTGCAGGCTACTATATGAAGTTCCTACGCAAAATCAAAGGAGTTACCAGAAAGGACAAAATAAGGAATGAGGTAATTCGAGAAGAACTCGGGGCACAAGCGGTATTAGAGCAAATCGGAAAACAACAATTAAAGTGGTTTGGACATCTTGTAAGGATGAACAAAGAGAGACCAGTCAAAAATATATGGGAGGCTCGATCAATGAAAAAGAGAAATAGAGGAAGACCCAGGAAAACATGAAATGATGCAGTGCGAGAATCGTTGGAACGAAGAGGACTGTCCTGGAAACGTGCGTCCCAATTAGCAAGAAATAAAAAAGAATGGACAAAAATAGTTTATAATGTTTAAATATTTATATAGAATAATTTTGTATAATTTTGTATTATATATATATATATATATACATTGTCAAATATATCATTTATGTAGAATAAACCTGAGGTACACCGTATTTTATTAAAATTTGTCGCTATTATAGTAAGTAACCTGTTTTCTGCCGCTCAAATAACTTTCAAGTAGTTTTAAGGATGAATTTTTTAATCCATCTTTGGTTGAGTCAAAAAAAATTCCCCAAGCATATTTATTAATTTCTATTCCCTCAACAATTCCCTGCACTTTACCAGGTCTAAAGTCAAACTGGTTTTTATGCAAAATGTTATGTTGTTCCGCAAAATTTGTGAGTTGTTTGAAAAGAACCTTTTACATTATTTTGCCAATAGTAGGCACAATTGATATAAGGCGATAATTTTCTGGCAACTTTTGGTCCCCTTTCCTAAAGAGCGGTATTATTTTAGCTATTTTTAAGCATTTAGGAAATGAACCGCTCTTTATTGCTAAATTTATCAATTTCGTCAATGGAATGATAATCAGGTTTTTGATACCTTTGATAAGGTTAATATTTATATCGTAATAATCTCTAGAAGCATTATTTTTCATCTCACAAATTAAATCCCGCATTTGATTAAAAGTTATTTCCTCAAAATTGAATGAAATCTCGTTATGTTTTTTGTTACAAATTGGTAATGTTTTATTACTTGGCTGAATATTTTTTGTAATGATTTCTGCTACGGAGGTAAAACAATTGTTCAGATCATTTGGTTTTAGGTTTGCGATTTAAAATTTTCACGCTTTAAGTTTATAAGAGACCAAGCACTTTTCATAAAGTTGGAACTTTCAGATAAAAATTTATCGTTTACTAGCTTTTTTGATTTAGATATTTCAGTTCGATAATATTTTTGGAATGTAGAATAATAAGACGAAAATTCCGTACGACCAGGATTAGATGTTTCCAATTTATATAAAAATGAAAAGTTTTGTCTCATCTGTAGCAATTTGTCATTAAGCCAATTAACTGTGTTTGATTTTTTAGATATTGATTTAGACTTTATAGGGAAAGCTGATTGTATTTCATTACTAATTATACTTAAAAATCTATCAAATTTGCAATCAACATTTTTTTGGGTCGTCAATGAAAATCCAGTTCACGCCGCTGTGACTTTGATAAAGTTCATTTATCGGTCTTGACGTAACCCTATAAACTTTTAGGCAGCACGATGGAAATTGAGATGGCTTTATGATCAGACATACCTTTTATATCAATAACCTGGGTTGAATAAGCAAAAGGAATATTTGTTATAATGTTGTCAATACAATTTTTCAAGCGAATATTTTCAGAAATCGTTGATTTCAAACCAATAGCTGCGATGATCGATCATAGACCAAAATATTAGTGCTGATGGGTGTGCACAACAGAGCTGTGATGATAGCTGAATTTAAGTACTCATTACAAAGCAGAACATTTAAGTATAAGAAAACCTTAAAAATATCACTCACAACTCCCATATAAAAAGTATTGCATATTAAAATAATTATATGATTTATATAACATTTTGGAAAATTCACCTGACCGATTTTTACGAATACTTTCAGATGAGTGTCGGTAACGTGATTTTATTTTAGAAAGAATTAAAGTAAAATAAACAAAAAAATACATCTTTAATGTAGTGTGCAGAAGAATGGTGAAATCTATTATAATTGAGTGTCACCTCGAGTATTCGAAGCTCCGTTATGCACGGGTCTGTTGGAATATATGCGAATATTAGACCATCTCTGGTCAAAGCACAGCTATCATCACAGCTATCATCTAGTATCACAGCTCTGTTGTGCACGTACCCTTATTAATATTAACTCTTTCCGGAAATTTTTTTGCCCGTGCGGAATTGAAACGTACTTCCAATTATGTAATTTAATAAAATCTAACAATTTTGACAGCAAAAAATTTCCAGTTATTATTGTTTGCTGTATCAGTCAAACTTTCAAAAAATTTCCAAGAAATTTGTTGTCGTCTTGATTATGACTTGCGAACTAATTTTTCTATTCGTCATTAATTAGTATCGTGCGATTTTCTATCTAATTTTAGTCAAACAAAGTAAATAGTCAAACAATGTCATGTGACAGAATATGACAAGCGGATTTTTAGTCATTGACTTAAAATTATGTTCTACTAAATTCTTACCACTGTTTTATAATAAATTGAATTTTCTAAATATATATTTTTTTTCAAATATATTCCTGCTTACTGGAAAAATTATGATAATTCAATTTTAAGTTCCAGATTAATGTTTTGCACTTGCTTGCTTTTATCTCTTATACCACAAATTTACACCACCGTCACAAAGGAGATCGCACGGATCATAGGGGTAAATGGACACGTTCTGATCAACTTGAAATTTTTACAGCATATTCTCCTAATAAAATTATATAAGTCGTGTTAATATGATTGTGGAGCGACTAATAGTTTAGCTACAATCAATTATTAAACTTTGCCGTTTAGGTCGATTTTTGCTTCAATGTTTGACCGATTTATTATCTGATGCATTTATGTTGTTAAAAATTGTGATTTCCACAAGTCTAGCAAACACTTTTATGTATTTATTTGTCTCACAATATTTGCAGAATGGTAAAGCAGCACTCTCATTTCTGCCAAAAAACAAGTAAATAGTGTTATTGAAATACTTACTATGTTTCTAAAATAGAATTACGCAAAAATTGTGACTTTTATCTTATTTTAGATCTTTTGTATTTTGTTTGGGAAATAATAGAGGTTTTGGAGTTACCAATACCAGAATACTGTATTCACAGCAAAAGAGTTACTAAGTAATATGAAATAATTCAAGTTCACATGATACACTTATTTTTGTTTCCTCAATATATACCCTTATAGCATTCCTAGTCTTGTATTTCCCAAGATTCCACCTGCAAACCAGATGTTTTTTATTTGTCATCCCTCATAAATTTACAAGCAGAGTAATAGCAAAAGTTAAAACAAGGATGGTCGTTTGCGGTTTTTGAGTAGTTTATGAATTTTTATGGTAGCTCGATGGATCGTGGCAGAACATAATCTCTTATACTCTCGTAGTCTTCCAAAGCGAGATAAGAAAAGTTTGAAAATTAATTGCGGCGAAACGGATAGTCGCACAACAATCATATTAATATAGTTTGTATAGTTTTATTAGGAGAACACTCTGTAAAAATTTCAAAATGACTAGAGTGTGTCCATTTACCCCTATAATCCTTTTAAGTCATTCCAGCAAACAACTGAATATCCTTTTGTCAAACTATGCAATATAAAAAATCGTTTTATTGTTGACTTTGTTCGACCAGAATTATATAGATAATCTTTAAAATCAGCGAAAAGTTCAGTCAAACGAGGAAATATCTATCTTATTGAAGCGTTAGCCGACAATACGACCATTGACTAGGTTTTCCGCGGAATGAGGAATTACTTTCAGTGACTATGACAGAAGTTAAAGCACCCAAAGTCGGACACCTTAAGGATTTCACGTTTTATTATTGCACTTTATTTAATATAATTGATGATAATTCACGAAATTTTATGAGAATAACCATTTCTGATTAAAACTGAGTAAATGTTTCACATTAAATTTCTCAAATAATTTATTTATTTATATTTTTGTATGACAAATACCACTTCCACCTAATTCCGACAGAATATTTAATTTTTTATTCTGTAACTGCGTTAACAGTAAACTTTGAATCAAGGGATTGGTATGATAAAAAAGACAGTTAACATCTAACCATATTCTAGCTATTGTAAAATTCTTATTTTGGTGTAAGAAAATGGGACAGTGTCTGAATTTATGTATTTTATTTTACTTATTGGATGATAGTGTTAGTTGTTTTCGTTATGCAGTTTGCAATCTCTATTCATTGTAAAACTGTATATGTGCATTGACATTATCAAAATACAATACACGATTGTGATCTTCATATTGGAAACTAGCATACGCAACACACAATACACACTGGTTAGTAAAACATCAAAATCAACAGCCGATTAAATATCTTTTTGATTTTAAATTTTTGCTTACGGAATCAGCCTCATTATTAGATACAATTCAGTTCAAATGAAAATATACATTGTGTTCGTATTATGTGTTGCTTCAATCGATCGTTTCTACGTCCTCCGATCATCTAATCTCAGTTTCATGATTGAAACTGTATAGAATGGTAATATTGTGGAAGTGCATCTTTTCACTCTTCTCTTGTAAATAAAAAAAAATACAATAAAAAATTACAATAATCTGTGTAAGTTATGATTAGAGAATTTGTTTTTACTCTCAAAAAACTGAATATTTAAAACAGCAACTTAAAAACAAAACTTGATAGATCCATTTCTAATATCAATCATACAGACGCAAAATTGGATGGATAGAATTTATAGCATGTTCACACTTACCTGAAAAGTAACAATATGATAAATTTTCAATTTACTAAACTAATCGCTACAACTTATATTTATATACCAAATGTCCAAACAACTATAACTGCTTATTATTGTAAAGCAGGAACAGCTTCTTCCTGTTTTCTATCAATTCGAGATTATGGTTATATACAAACACTAACAAAATAATCCAAACAAAATGTACAACAACTTGAAATAAAATTAATTATTTCTTGCGTCAGAACTGAAATGTGTATTTTTGTTGATTGTAGGTAATATTGAGCTATAAACTTGAAGTAATAAATTGGAACCATTATTATGTATAAACTGCAATAATCAACTATTATTGAGTACACTTGTCGCTCTTTTTTGTTTCAATCAATTTTGACAAAAACTGTTTTTAATAATAATAATAATAATAATGATTTATTTCCAATCAGACTACAATGTCTATAATGGACAGCCAGTAAAAAAGATAATACAATAATACAAATAAGAATAGTGTAGATAGCAACAAAAAATACAATTAGAATTTAACATATGAGAAAATGAAGAAATTAAAAGTTAGGGAGAAAAACATCGAAGAAGTTTGACCTTTACTGATTTAGAGTGAAATTTGTGAAAGAAGATATCCAGTTCTAAGCCATTAATGCTATTATATAATTTAAAACATTTAAAAAGAGGTGAGTTAAAGTGATGCAAAGTATTTGGGGATGAATAATAAAATGTAGAGGAACTTCTGTTGTTTATTCTTGGTACAGTAATGTTAATGTGGTCCAAGAGATAAGTGCTGGAAAGCTCACCAGTCAAAAGTTTTTGAAGAAAAACAACGCAAAAAACATTCCTTCTACATAGTAAGCTAACTTCTTCCACATTAAAGAGAAGATCACTCTGGTCACAATGCTTATTGGGATACCTATGAAATATTTTGAAATACAGATACTTTGCAAATTTTCTTAAAACGTTTTCTAACATATTTATATAGAATTGATAATAGGGACTCCAAATAAGGCAGCAGTATTCAAGTCTGGACCTCACAAGTGCATAGAATAACATTTTAAGGCATGGTACACTAGTAAATTCTTTTGTGTTTCTACATATGAAGCCTAAGGTCTTTAAAGCTGTACTAGTTACAAACATTATATGGGGAGTAAAAGTCAAACTACTGTCCATAACTACGCCTAGATCCGTAACTTGATCACAGGATTCAATCACAACACCATTTATGTTATAATAAAAATTAATTAAATTAGATTTTCTAGCAAAGGTAAGTTTTCTACATTTTTTAGTATTTAAATCGAGACGATTATAATGACACCATGAATTTAAGGCATCAATGTTATTTTGTAACTCAAGGCAATTTTCATAAGAATCAATAATATGTACAATTTTCAAATCGTCTGCGTATATAAATACCTTACAATCTTTCATATACTTTACAACGTCATTATAAAAAATAATAAAAAGTAACGGACCTAGATTGGAACCTTGCGCAACTCCACTTTTAGCATAAAATACCTCCGATTTAAAACCCCCATATTCAACAAACTGCTCCCTGCCAACAATCATTGACTTCATTAATATTAGAAATTTATTACAGAAACCAATACGTTGCAATTTTTTTAACAAAATACAGTGGTGCACTTTATCGAAAGCTTTCGTTAGATCCGTATAAATGGCGTCCACCTGTAAACGATTGTCCAAGGCTGAGGATACGAATTGCGTAAATTCACACAAATTTGTTACGGTGGAACGCCCTTTAATAAATCCATGTTGTTCCTGAATTATTTGACTACTAACATGTGCATAAATAACATTTGATAACGCGCATTCAAAAAGCTTTGCAAAATTTGACAACAATGCTATTGGTCTGTAATTGTTGATATGAGTCTTATGATGAATATGAATTCAAGAAAAATAATCATTTCAAATTGATCTAGATATTTTCCGTAGACGTACATGAAATCTAAGAAATCAAAAAATTTATCTTATTGGTTTTTGTACATTTAAGGAGAAGATTTTCAAAACATATTTTGTCCAAAATTTGCATTTTTAACATTTCTTTAAATCTACGATATGAAAAACGGATGACGCCATTCATTTTGCAATCTTTCGTTGCATTTTATGCGCAAATCTTTGTTTTCTGAAAAATCTTCCAAATGGGGATAACTCTCTGAAAGTCAATCCTCATTTGTACTTATTTTCTGATAGTTTGAAGATAAACATACTTCATTTTTTTTAGCAGACTGATCTGTGTCTATGCTTTATATCTAACAATAAAACAATGAACAAAAACAAAAATTAAATTTTTATCCAAAAATTAAAAAAAAAAGAAAATGTGAAATAATATTACATTAATTTTCAGCTCTGAAAATGAGTGTTTTAAACTAAGATGAATCTTTGTGACGTTTATATTTCATCAGTCTAATGTTTCAACGTTTTTTTAAGTAAAATATTTGACTAAGAAATTTCAGCTGACTTTATCAAATGTGATTATATCAAAACATAAACACAAAAAACGTGACGTTAATTATCAAAAATTCAGGAAAGTTTTTACATCAATTAATTGTTGATAACTGGAAACAATAGTAAGATAATTGTCTGTCAAACTATGAGTAAAATTTCGCACTTGGCTACAATTTTTTCTAATAACACGTGAATCAAACACTTGTAAGAGCAAAGGTAGATAAACTCCATTATATATTTTATATCAAAAAACTGACCTATGAAGATTTTTATTGAGATAAAATGTTAATGGATTAATTTTCTTCTAAATATTAATCAAATTCATAGTAATAGGAGTATAAATTTTTATTACTAAATTTGAAAAAAGAGTAAATATTTAGATGATATGTTTTAACATTTTTGATAATTTTTAACAACTTTGTAATCAGCGAATTTGGTTAATAATCAGTCATCTTCATAAGTGCATTTGTCTCTATGTTGAGAGTAAACAGATGCAGGAGTCCCTGTTTTGATTATCTAATCAATTTTTGAGTGGAAAATTTTTCAAATTGAAAATTCAATTTACATTTTTTCGACAAATTAGAATGATTCATAATTTTAAAATGGATCAATTACGTTTGTATTAAGTGGCAATTTTCACTAGTCTATTTTCTTTAAAAATTTCTACCATTTTTTGTTCATTGAATTGTCCAGCCAAATACAACTTGTGGATACGAAATTGAAGAAAATTTTTTGATCACAGATACGGGTTTTTGTTATAGCAACAATTTACACTCGTTCGCTAACGCTCACTCGTGAAAATTTAATTGTCGCCAAAACAAATTCTCGTATCTGAGACAGAAGATTTCCGGCAATTTCATACCCACGCGTGATATTACTTATGAAAAGTTCACGACACTCATTAATGAAGAACAGAAAAATCAGTTTTGCAAGTCATAATTATGACAAAAAAAAAATTTCTTGGAAATGTTTCAAAATTTGACAGTTTCAACAAAAATTAACAAATTATTAGATTTTATTAAATTACACAATTGGAACTACGTTTTAGTTTCTGTTTATGTTGTTATATTGATAAGTCAAATGCAGAACAAAAATTAATTAAATTTTTTTTTAAGTTTGTGTCGTTACGATTTTCTTACCGAATATCATTTGAGCATCAAAGTAAAAATTATATTTAAACAAATTTTCTATATCAATTAATACAAATACGAAGCGATTTTGTTGGTGGATTAATTTAGGAAAAGACAATGGATTTCTAGAAATAACTTGATATTATTCTTATTATAAAAAAATATATCTTTCATTTTGTTGGGCGATGTTCTTAGTAACGCCTGACAAAGTAACTTTGTTGGATTATTTTCTAAGTATCCAACAACAAGACGGTTTCTAAGACGATAAAATGTCCAACAAAGTCGATTTTTTAAATAGGAGAAAAAATAGTTTTCTATTATACTAAGGCCATATATGTGTCAACGTTTAATGTAGAAATAGAGTCATTATTTTCTCTACAATGAGATTTTATTCCTTTATCAGATTTCTTTTTTCAAGTACAAAAATTAAAAATTAGTAATATAGCAGATGAAAAGATTTTTGACAGATTCGATGATGATTAGATAAAAATGCCACTAGTCTCTATATAAAAGAAAAAATTGCGTCTAACTAATCACAAATTTATTCTATTTAAAATACTCTAAAGACATGAGTGATATGAAAATTAATTTTTCTGTTGAAACTAAAAATCAGACAAAACCAAGTAATTACTTCAAGCTTTTTGAGAAAAAAATTTAAACTAATTTATATATTTTCTGTAGGAAATTTAATCGGAATAAGACACTACCAATGCGTTCTATTATTTTTCAACCTTCTTATATTTTTTGGAATTCGCACTTCATTATCAGTGGCTATTATATCAATGACTGCGAAAATTCCACCAGATCCTAGCATTCCTGTAAGTACTTTCAATAACTGATTAAATTGTAATTAATTAAAATTGTAAATAGACATATCCAGAGTGGGACGACACTGACATAATTCTTTCATCATTCTTCTGGGGTTATATAGTCCTTCAAGCACTTGCTGGTAATTTGGGCGAACGTTTCGGACCAAAATGGTTTCTTTTTGTTACGATGATAATCGGCTCCATTTTCAACATACTTATACCAGCAATGGCTGCGTGTTTAGGCTCATCTGGAGTTATAATTTGTCGAGTACTTCAAGGTCTAACTCAAGGTTTTCTCTTTCCATCGACTCACAATTTGATAAGTCGATGGACACCTCAATCGGAAAGAGCAAGAATAGCGAATTTTGTTTATGGAGGTGCTACTGTCGGCATAGCTTTATCTATGGTAATAACAGGAACTATCGCTGGGTCTGCGTTTGGTTGGCCTATGGTATTTTACAGTTTTGGAGCTGTGGGTATAATATGGGCTGTCATTTTTTCAATTTTTGCGGCCAACTCGCCTGAAACTCACAAAAGTATAACACAAGAAGAACGAGATTATATTGAAAGAAGTACTGCTGTTACCACTTACGAAAACAAAGTAAGTCGTTTGATTAGTTTTATTTAATAATGTGTTAACTTTTCATTTGAAAGGAAATGACAACTCCTTGGAAATCAATTCTTAGTTCTCTACCAATATGGGCGATTTTTATGGCTGGGATTGCTAATTGCTGGGGCGGGTTTACTCTTCTAACAGAAATACCAAGCTATATGGGCAGTATAATGGATTTCGATATAAAATCTGTAAGCTATAATCTTTAGTTCTGACAGGAATATATTTACTCAATTTAAAATTTTACAGAACAGTCAATTGTCAGCTTTACCATACGTTGCTCATTTTATTTTGGGTTTAATCGGATCTCCAATAGCTGATAAACTAGTGTCCAACAAAATTCTTAAAACATCGACTTCAAGAAAGGTTTTCAATTCAATCGCTTGTTTTTTGCCAGCTTTAGCTTTAACATGGCTCGCTTTTATCGACAGATCGCAAAAAGAACTTTCGATTGTACTTTTAATTATAGCAGTTGGATGCTCTTCTTTTGCAATGTCTGGACATATTATCAATGGAATTGATTTAGCACCAAACCATTCTGGTACTATCATGGGTATTGTGAATGGCTGTAGCAATGTTTTTTCAATATTAGGACCATTATCTGTCTACTTGGTAGTGACAAAGTAAAACATTTTTCTGTTTTAATTTTTGATAATTTAACTTTGCTTTTAGACTGATCCAGTTTTGTGGAAAAAAGTTTTTCTGCTAGCAGCAGGAATTTATGTTTTTTCTGGCACTTTTTATGATATTTTTGGATCTGCTGAAATACAAGAATGGAATGACACAAAGGAAGATGAATCTCAGAACCAGAAAAATGAAAATCTGAAGAAAAATGTAGTGATTTTAGACTGTAGTGGTTTCAAAAAGTAACTTATTACTAAAATTTTTGTAGTAATTCATTTCTTCTGTGATGAAAATATACATCTAGAGTATAGTGTCAAACATTTGCATTTTTTTTTTTTTTAATTAGTGAATAAATGTAACTTTGTTTTACTTTAACATATAAAAAATACAGTTTTATTTAGAATTTATTTTAGTTGGAGTTTAAACTTAAAGTATAGGACGGAGTTTCTTTCAGTTAAACAACTTGTAACAGTCTATTGCTTTAAACTTTAACGGAGTTCAACTGAAATTAAAGCTTAAACTCCAAGTGAAAAACTGGGAATTAGATTGATTTGGAGTCAATTTATTTCACTGGTGAACTAACTTTATTTCAATCTAACTTTTAATTATTCATGATGGTTGCTGTGGGTCCAGTAATATCAATTCAACAAGTCTAAACTGGATAAAAATATTTATTTTACACTGTTTGTAATTTATCAACAGTTCCAAATAGCACATACAATATAATGACAACCACAATAGAGATCGCACTTACTGATTGTCAATATGACAACCAAAAGATCTTTTTTATCAATTTTATCGATATCAGAAGTCTTTACAATACACTTATTATACAGGTAGGTACAATAGCGGTTGAAAAATTTTGAACGACTTGTCATTTCATTGACATTAAAATGTAAAACTGCCTTTATGTTAAATTAAAACTTATTATTTTTGTTTTTTCTGTCATCTTAATAATGACAAAATAACTGAAAGAGTGGTTTACATTGACTTAAGATAATCTAAACTTGACGGTTCAAAATTTCTTGTTCGCCATTGTACAAATACTATTAAGTTCATAATATTCACTTAATCCCAGAAATCATTTTCTGAAACAAAATAAAAAATCAAAAAATCTTTACGTGTTTTAGAAAAAAATACTTTACATTTTCTTTCTGACATTTTTCTTTTCCTAAATCATTCCAATCTTGTAATTCAGCAGAGCCATAAATGTCGTAAAAAATTCCAGAAAATACATAGATTCCTGCAGCTAAAAGAAATACTTTCCTCCATAAAATCAGATCAGTCTAAAAATAAATAAAAAAATGTGTAATTTTTAAAAGTTCAACCTCTCACTTTGTCATCACCAAGCAGACCTACAGACAGTGGTCCCAAAATCGAAAAAATATTATTACTGCCATTAATAATCCCAAGAATTGTTCCAGAATAGTTCGGAGCTAAATCAATAGCATTGATACAATAACCACACATTGAAAGTGAAGAACAACTAACTGCAATAACCAACAGTACAATTGTTAACTCTTTTTGAGATTTATCAATAAAAGCGAGCCATATTAGAGCTAAAGCAGGGAGAAAGCATGCCAAAGAATTGAAAATTTTTCTAGAAGTTGTAGTTTTGAGAATTTTGTTAGATACTAATTTATCAGCTAATGGAGATGCAACTAATCCTAAAAAGAATTGAGTAACATATGGCAGAGCCGAAAGTTGACTGTTCTATAAAACATATTTTTAGAATTTTTGAATAACTTTAAAGTTTCTAACTTACAGAATTTATATCAAAATTCATAACACTGTTCATGTAACTTGGTATTTCTGTAAGGAGTGTAAACCCACCCCAACATTGTGCAATCCCAGCAATAAACATCGCCCATACTGGTAAAGAAGTAAAAATAGATTTCCAAGGAGTTATCAGTTCCTTCAAAAATAAGATTTAAAACACAATTAAATAAACATACCAAAAGTACTTTTTTGTTATAAGTAGTGACTGAAGTACTACTTTCAATATAATCTCGCTCTTCTTGTGTTATACCTCTATGTGTTTCCGGTGAATTTGCGGCAAAAATTGCAAAAATTACAGCCCATAAAAAACCTAATGCACCAAAACTGTAGAATACCATAGGCCAACCATATTTAGTTTCGGCTATAGCTCCAGTTATTGGCATAGACATAGCTATACCTATAGGAGCACCTCCATATACAAAATTAGCTATTCTTGCTCTTTCCGATTGAGGTGTCCATCGACTTATCAAATTTTGGATAGAAGGATAGAGAAAACCTTGAGTTAGACCTTGAACTACGCGACAAATCATAACTCCTATTGAACCTAAAGACGCAGCCATTACTGGTATAAGTAAGTTGAAAATAGCACCGATTATCATTGTAACAAAAAGAAACCATTTTGGACCGAAACGTTCGGCTAAATTACCAGCAACTGCTTGCAAGACTATATAACCCCAAAAGAATGATGAAAGAACTACGTCTGTGTTATCCCAGTCTTGATAAGTCTAATTGAATTTAGTTTAATTGAAATTAGTTTAAATAAGTGTTGTCAATACTTACAGGAATGCTTGGGTCTGGTGGTGTTTCGGCGGTCATTGATATAATAGCCACTGACAAAGAAGTACGTATCATAAAAGGTATAACTAAAGTTAAAAACATAATAAAGCTTTGGTAATGTCGCACCCCAATTAAATTTTCTAAAAAAAAAAATAACAACAATACAGTTGATTTAAAAAAATAAAAATTACTTGATTTGATTGAATTTTTAACGGGGAGATTGATTTTAATTTCAACCATTTTAAAATTCGACTAAATTCATCTAATTTGAAAAATAACGGTGGTTCTCGTTTTTTATATACAGGTAATTGCTATATGGCAGGGAAAAAATTGAAGATCACACATCTAATTCGTCCACTTTCAACACTTCAAAGAAATGAATTAAGATAAAAAATATTAAACTTTAATTTCCATTGATATTTTGATAACATCAGATGTAACAAGTAGAAAAACTTCAACTCGATTATAATTGTAATAAATATAAAATTTTGTAAACAGAAAATTACTGGAAGACAGTGCTGATAGAAAAATAAAAAATTTATTAATTGAACTAACAAGGCTATAAAACGGTACTAGAAACTCGTTAAAAAATGAAAACAGAGTTTTCATTAAATAAGTTAATAAGTAACAAAATTATTAAGTAAATCACTTAGTTTTATTCTAAAACTACAATTAAATAGGACATCACGAAAAACATTTTTTATATAATTTCCCTCCTTTTGTACAACCACTGGCAATTTTCGACTGATGTTTGAAACAAGACACAAACTTGTTATAAACAGTTTTGATTTTTTTATCTACAAAAAATTTTTTAAATCAACTTTAAATTTTTTCATCAAATACCTGTTTCATCCTCAGGAGCGTTATTCCACCATTCTGGATCTGCAGATGCATAAACACAATAAAATATCCCACCAACTATTCGAACAGACGCAGAAATAAGAAAAACATTCCTCCATAGAATTGGATCTTTCTATAAATCAAAAACTCAGTATTTTTTATAATAACTTCTATACTAACTTTATTGTCGCCCAAAAATCTGACTGTGAAAGTTCCCAAACTAGCAAAAGTCGACGTAATTGTACTCAAAATTGAAAAAATAATTCCTGAATAGTTAGGAGCTATATCTATAACATTGATATAATATCCAGATTGTGTAAAAATTGAGCAACTGACTGAAATTACTAAAAAAGCAACAGCTGCGTCTCGATTTGGAGTATCAACAAAAGCCAAAGTTATTAGAAAAATTGCAGGAATGAATAAACCCAAACAATTGAAAGTTTTTGAATAGTTGTAGTGTTAGTTGTTTTTTTAGAAATATGACATGTGGCATCTGGTACTGCTATTAAATTTACAACAAGTTGAACAAAATAAGGCAAGCCTGATAATGTAGAATCCTGTAAAATAAAATCATAAATAATTTAGTAATAACAGATTTTACCGTAGAAATGTTAAATGTAATCCATAACCAAAATTAAATACGTTGGTATTTGTGTTAGTAAAGTATAACTACCCCAACAATGGGCACTACCAGCAACAATGATGGCCCAAAAAGATGGAGATTTAATTATAGGTACAATTGGTGTCGGTCTGTTTTTTATTTCATCTTCACTTTCAGCTGATCTTTTCTTAATATATTCTTTTTCGTTTGGACTTATTCTTGAATGTTTCTCTGGTGAATGTTTAGCAAAAATTGCAAATAGTATAGCCCAGATTATACCAACAGAACCAAAAACATAAAAAACCATTGGCCATCTATTTTCATCAGCTATTAACGCTCCAGCTATTGGCATACAAATAGCAATACCTAAAGTAGTACTTCCATATACAAAACTCGACACTTTATTTCTTTCACTTTCTGGTGTCCAAATTCTAAGTAAAGCGTTTAAAGTTGGGTAAATATATCCTTCACAAAAACTTTGAAAAACACGACATGCAATCACACCTGAAGAACCGACAGTATCGGCCATTGGAGGTATAACTATGTTGAAAACAGAACCGATTAACATTACAAAAAGAAGAATTCATTTTGGTGGGATTTTGTTGCAGAGTTTAGCACCTGTAAGATGCGGAAGAAAATAAGCTCAAAAAAAAGCTGAAAATATTGTATCGGGATTGTGCCAGTCGACATGAACCTAAAACAAATTTTCAATTGGAATTTAAAGAAATTGGTGGTTTTACATTGACTCCAGGTTGGGAGAAAGTCTCACCAATCATTGGTACTTTAGCTACGGATAAAGAGGAATAAATTCCTTCAAAAATTACCAGAGTTAAACTGTAGAGAAGATACTGATAATGTCGTTTTTGCACATTTGCTAAAATTTTTACTTTGTGTGGATTATTATTCAGAAAATTTGAACTTACATATTGTGACTTGTAGACTCAATTTCAAAAAAAAATATCTTATTAGATAATAATTTTTTGGATTATTTTTAGATAATATAGTACGAGAGCCTTATGAACTTATTGAGATACGAAAAAACTACAATTGTGGAATTTTTCTAATACACAAAATAATCTTCAGGATTGATCAAAATCTTCCACGAGAGTTGGAAAATTCAGAAAGAAAAGAATACTACTGTTCAAAAAATTATTACATGTAAAATTTTGCTATTACTTTTGGTAGGTCAGTCAAGTATTCGGTTGTTTTGATACTTAAAAATTTTGAAGTCTCTTCGTCTTTAACTTTTAAACTTTCAGTGCTGCTTTTTGATTTTTGTAAGACTGCAAGTTCTGCAGTTTAGATTTTACCTTTTATTTTCAACAATTTTAATAATGAAAGTTGTATCTGCTTCTGTAAAGTAATGTAATGTCACGATTTTGGAATGATTTTTTTTTAGATGAAAAATTTTGTTTAGCCAATAGTACATACATTAATATAAACAAAAACAAAAACAAATTTTGTAATTTTTTTAATCTGATAATATTTCATAAAACCAATAATCTATTCTTCTTTGTTCCAATGTTGAACTTCCCCAGAAGCAAAAATAACATAGAACATATTCGAAATTAAATAAACCCCAGCAGATATACAAAAGACGTACTGCCATAAAACAGGATTAGTCTGTAAAACATTATTAAATTTTATTTCTAGAAAAATTCTAAACCAAACCTGTTCGTAGGGAATAACTTTGATAATCAAAGGCGCAATAATTGAAAAAATATTTGATAGACTGTTTGTAATTCCCATAAGAATTCCAGCGTGGTTTGGAGATAAATCAATATGATTTACGATAAAACCACTGAATATAGCGGCATTGAAACCAACAGCTATGACTAGAAGTATGAGAGCTAAATCTTTTTGAGTTTGATCGACAAAACCCAAACCGATTAAAGCCAAAGCAGGAATGACTAAACCTAAAAACTTATACTTAGAATTTAATTACAAAAATTCGGATTTTTACCAATCGAGTTAAAGATTTTTCTCACAGATCCAATCGATAGGTAATGACGTGTTATTAAAAAATCTGCGATTGGGCTAAAAACAAAACTTAGAATCCATAGCACTAGATAAGGCAGAGCCGAGAGAAGACTATTCTGTTGCAAAAAATTAGAATTAGAATTAGAATTTAAAAAAGTCAAACTTACATCTTTAATATTATATTTCATAATGTCTTCCATGTATGATGGAATTTCTGTCAATAGTGTCCAAAACCCCCAATTTTGTCCAAAATGCGCAACTAAAATTGCAATAAATGGCACAGAAGTGAGAATGGATCGCCATGGTATTGCTATTTCTTTTTCTTCACTATCAGTACCTTCTTCAATGTATGCTTTTTCTTGCTTAGTTATACTTTTATGTTTAGCAGGACTATCAGCACCGATTACAGCCCATAGAATAGCCCAAAGTATACCCAAACCTCCATATAAATAAAAAACAACAGGCCATCCAAGTGACGAATTAGCGATAGCTCCAGTAACTGGAAGAGCAACAACAGTACCTAATGGTCCTCCAGTATAAACAAAACTAGCAACTTGAGATCTTTCCGAAAGTGGTGTCCATTTACCAAGAAGATTATGAATTGATGGGAAGAGGAAACCTTGGTTTAAACCTTGAATTATTCGACAAGCTATCACACCGCTTTGTCCAACCTCAACAGCCATTACAGGAACAAGAAGAACAAAAAAAGAGTTAACAGACATCGTCACTGTAAGAAACCATTTGGGACCAAACTTCCGAACTAACGCTCCAGCGCCAATTTGAGGAATTATATAACCCCAAAAAAACGCCGACAAAATTGTTTCTTTTTCAGTCCAATCTGGGAAAGTCTATAATTTTATTAAATTAAGTTTCTTTTTATTTCTACTTACTGGAATGTCAGGATCTGGTGGATTTTCTTCCATCATTGCAATAATTCCCACGGACATGTTAGTGCGGATTCCGTAAGCAACAAATGTTGCAAGAAAAAGAAGAAAAAACTGTATATGTCTTAACCCCAACCAATTTCGTTTTGGAATTTTAGTGTTCAGTTGTTTTTCTGAATCGAAGTTTTTTGTTGTCATGGTGGGATAAGAGTATAACACTTAATGAAAGTTTGAAAATTTGTATGGAAATTTATAACAATGAAAGTGCTCAAAGATAAAGTGTAATCTGTTCTACATACATTTTTGAATTAGGTTTGATTGATCTTGTTTTTGAAATTTGTTGAGAGAGAAATAGACAATAGTGGATGTTAATGATGACGTAAAGTTTGATTATAATCTGGAATTTGGAAGACAATCGGTCAAATAAATAAAATTAAAGTTGTTCACAGAACTTTGCAGAATTCGGTCAAATTTATCAGTCTTGACCTGACTTGACAATTTTTGAGAGCCGTCTAAAGAGAATTTTGGTAGTTTTTGTTCTTTTTCATTTTTAAAAGTGCAGTCCAAAAAAAGACAGCTCAAGTGAGTATTTATTTCTTTTAATTTTTCCAAAAAACAACAAAAAAAAATAAAAATTCTGTATTTTACTCAATTATACAAAAAATACAGATAACAAAAACACAATTCTAGTGATCTGCTTGAATCTCTTATCTTCTTTATCACAGAGAAAATTGCATTAAAATGATATAAACCCTAAACGAATCATTTGTTCCTTTCTGTTTCTGTACTACTGCTAGTACCATTTTCAGTAGTATCTTTTACATCATTCCAACCTTGCACTTCCCCAGAACCAAAAATTATAAATACAACATCACTGACAACATAGATGACAGCAGAAACAAAGAAAACAATCTGCCATTGAGCTGTATTTTTCTAAATTGAATAAAAAAAATTAAAAAAACTCAAACTTAAATTTCAATTATTTACCTCGTCTGTGACGACAACTTGTACAAAAAGCGGCGCCAAAAGCGAGAAAATATTTGAAATGCAGTTAGTGATGCCCATTAAAGTACCAGAATGATTGGGCGAAATATCCATATGGTTGACATTAAACCCAGAATAAATTGCTGAATTGATTCCAACTGCAATAATCAATAACACTATAGCTTCTGTAGAATGATTTTTATCCATAAATCCTAAGAAGATTAAAGCAATAGCAGGTACGAATAATCCAATTGTGTTAAAAATTTTTCTTGATGCACCAATCGAGGTATAGTTTTTGATTATAAGACAATCAGCAATAGCACTGAAGATAAAACTTAGAACCCAAAGCACAAAGTATGGTAAAGCACTCAAGTAACTATTCTAAATTTTTGAAATTAGTTAAGTTTATTTAGAATTAGTAAAATTTACCGATTTTATTTGGAAATTCATCACTTCACTCATATAGGATGGAATTTCTGTCATTAGAGTCCAAAAGCCCCAGTTTTGACCACAGTGGGTTATAAGAATTGCCCAAACTGGTTTCGAAGTTAACATTTCAACCCAAGGTGTGGATATAGTCTGGAAAAATCATTTAAATTTTGTCAAATTTAAACTTTTCATACCTTTTCATCATGAGTACGACCTAAGCTTTCTTCAATATATTTTTTTTCAAATTCTGAAATTATAGTACTTTCAGATGGTCGATTCGACCCTACTATTGCCATAGCTATAGCCCACAACACCCCTAAACCTCCATAAATATAAAAAATCAAAGGCCAGCCGTACCAACTTGCTGAAATAATCCCTGAAACGATCATTGATACAACAGTACCTAAAGGTCCGCCTGAAATTATAAATTCATTAATTAATATAAAATTGAGATGAGTTTTACCAGCATAAACAAAAGTCCCTAATCTCGACCTTTCAGACACTGGCACCCAATGACTTAACAAATTATGAATCGATGGGAAGAAAAATCCTTGACAGAATCCTTGTAAAGCACGACATATCATAACTCCTTCAGAGCCTAATAACGCGGCCATTGTTGGTAAAAGCAAGCTGAAAAATGAGCAGATCGTCATGGTAGACACTAGAAACCATTTCGGTCCGTATTTTTTCGCTAATTGTCCAGCACCAACTTGAGGAATTATATATCCCCAGAAGAATGAAGACAGAATAATGCTTTTATCATGCCATTCATACACCTATATTTTATCAAATTAATAAACTCTGGAATAGTAAAAATACCTACAGGAATATGTGGGTTTTCGCTTGTTTTACTCGTCATAGCCACTATACCAACGGATAGATTGACCCTGATTCCGTAAGCAATGAAGGTTAAAAAAAAATTGAGCAGGATTTGGACATGTCGCACCCCAAAGATGGAACCTATAAAAATTTTAATGTTTTAACCTTGACACTGTGATTTATTGAACAGTTATAAGAATCTATAATTGTGTAATCTTGATGATAGTAATAATTGCTGTTTCCTGGTACTGCTATTGGTATAAATCTGATTAACAACCTTGAGTGTTGCTAGGATTGTTGGTTTCGTAAAAAAAATCATTTGTCTATTAGTGGTTTGGTGACGGAAATGTTGATTTAATTAATAAAAGAAATTGGACAATGTGCAACAATTGCGGTTTTCTTTTAAATTAAATAAAAAGCAAAAAGCGAAGATTTATTGAGGTTTCAACAAATAATCTATTATAATTAGATGTTTTGAATTATCAAAAACTCAATAAATGCGTAAATCAGTTTGTCACAGATTGAACTTTGAGAATGTCTTTTAAAAGCTTCACCCACATGTTACATATAACAAAAATTATGGTTTTGATGTTCAGTAGCTTGATAAGCCATATTTTTTTTCACAAAAAAAAATTGAAAAATAAATTGAATATCTTGCATCACGCACTGCAATCTATGTGTTAGAGTGTATAAAATATATCCAATTTTAAATTAAAAAATTTGACAGTTGTCAGAAAAAACTCTGTTTTTCCAAGATTTTGAAGACGTAACCAGCAAATTGCTTCTAATTTCAGTTTTAATTTTTTTAGACGAACAAAACTGTGTGAATCCAAATTACATACACAATTACTAGAAATAAACATCAACAACATTGTCCGCTCTTTAACCTCGGCTATAAAAATAATGTTATCAGAACTAAGAAAATTTCCTCTTTGGAAAAAACCCAAAAATTTTGAAAACTTACCTGATCGAGCGTCTTGTTTTTTATTAGATTGTGTTTGAGCTTTTTCTAAATCTGTCATTTCTACCGCTTCTTTTTCCATTATAAAAAAAATCTAACTTTGAAATAATTAATACTACAGCTAACTACTTTGGCCGCAGGAATGATACTGTGGTCAACTCAAATTTATAAGCACTATACTCGCGACCTTTACTTATAATTAGTGCGTGTTTTTTGACATTTTTACTTTATTATTAAATTATGAAGTTTAATATAATAGTACGGCACAATCCGGAACAGTATTTGAAAATTTTTTTTTTGTCAATACAAGTTTCACTTTCTTATTTTTGTTCTAATTATACCATACTGATAACCTATCGAATCCTTAATTTTATACATAATTTAAACGAATAAAACTCTTTGATAAGAAGGCCACAAGCGCGTTTAAAAAATTTAACGAAACTAATTATTATTTATAAATGGTGCATACCTAACTGCATTTTTTTTTTACTTCTGATCTTGATGTAGCGTGAAATTAGTGATGTAATCGGAAACATAAAATAGTAACCACAAGGTAACAATGTACTTGTAATTTAAAACGTGCTTCGAAAATGTAAGACAATTGGTGACAATGAATAATTTTAGATTTTTTTCACAGTGAAAATAGTTTTGTTTATGGAAAATGTAAGGTTTTATGGAAGCGATAACAAAAGTGAAGCACATAAATAATGATAATAAATCGAATGGATGTAAATAGAAAACAAGGAATTGTAAAAATAATACAGATAATAACAGTGGATGGCTACATTTACTTGAAAATTAAAAAAAAAAACAAGCAATAATTATTTATTATGGTGTTCAATTTTTGAATTCTTTAGTTGTGAGTAATTTATTTTTAGCTAATTATTTATGAGTGTCAGTTCTAATAAGTATTTGCTAATTATTGTTTTCTAATAATCTCATTTTTAAAAACGTTCAAAAATTTCTGATAAAACCACAAAAAAAATTTTCTTTAACATCTTTTCTTTCGCACAATTCTAAAGACGAGTTGTTTTAATATTAAATATAACCACTTGTCCAAACGCTGTAGGACCCCCTCTTTCTAGAAATCATCAACCCAATAACAAACATTGAGGTGGAGTAGAATAATAAAAGTCTTATCTCTAAGTTACAAAAAAATGTTTTAAATTTTAATTGGTTGAAATATGGTAAAACTTTGGACTTACTCAAATCATTAACTATCGAATTCCTTATTTCTTTTCCAAACATTATAAATGAAATGAAAATCGGAAAAGAAAGTAGGTTTTTAAATTTGTAACAATAAAAACGAAACGTCCTGTACAGGATGGTCCGCCTAAAACTAAAAGGTTTTGAAAAAAACAAATGGCACATTTTCGAGGTCGTTTTTTTGAGAAAATAAATCTGGTGAATTTTGTGAGTTGATATCGTTTTTTGTTTTTTAGTTGTAAGCAACTATAGCAATATGCCAATATTTTGAAAAATTCATAATTACGTTAATATTGAAGGTAAACAATTGAAAAAAAAAATGAAATATGCAGTTTTTCTCGTAAAATTCAGTAACACTAATCCATATTTTTTGGATCATTAGTTTCTCTGCAAAAGCACAAAGTTGCATTTTTTTAAATAGTTAGCTGAGACATTTTTGAAAACCTATTTTTTTTCTGATTTTGAAAATATGAATATGTTATATTATATACTCACAAATTTTCTAGGAAAAAAATATTTTTTTATAATATGTTATTCGTTAATAGTTGGCTATGTAAAAGTGTTCAAGTGTAAATAATCTATTAGATTCTATTCTTTCAATATAATAAAACATTTGATCAAAAAATGCTGCAAAAGAAATTTAAGATAACTTATGGTTGTTGATTGACTATAAAAAACAAAAGATTATGTGCTGATGACTACTTTGCATACTGTTGTAAATGAATAAAAAATATATTGTTTTTAGTGCAAATATTCGAAGACATAATTCAATAATTTGCATTTTTGGTTGAAGTTATCATTGGATTCTAGTGAAAAACGGAAAATGTTGTGTCCAACAAACAAAGAAGCTCTATCCATAATAAGGATTTCTTGTACCATAACTCTATATTTACTGCATAAAAAACATTGTTATGTAAAAGCACTAAAAGTAAAAATATCAATCGAAAAGTATTATCGATTTTAGTTGATATATTTCCAAATAATCAATTTCTAAATAAACCAATTATTTCCATAGCCAACTGCATGTTAACAACAATAAATTAAAAGAACCTATTTTTGTGAACTCATCATTTGGAATTCATATATTTTTAAGATCAGAAAAAAAATCAGCTTTTCAAAAGTGTCACAGCCAAATATGGTTTCTATTAAAAAAAAAATGCAACTTTATGTTATTCCAGCTGAACCTAGTGACTGGATAAAATATTTGTTGGTACTACTATATTCCACGTAAAAATTAATCATGTTTTTGTTTCAATCGCTTATCTCCAATATTAACATAAATATGAATTTTTTTAAAACATCGGCAATTTGTCAACTCATTTGTCACCATCCTGTACAATACAAAGAATTGCAATAAATTATGGTCGAGATTATTTAATTGTTTTGTTTTTATTACTGTTCAGAGATTTGCTCTTACTCTGCTTATGCAACCAACAATACAAATCGCAACAGTTAGACAACTTAATAAATCATATTGTGTATGTTAAGTTGTCTGCACCTTGCACACACTTTTTATTATTCAAATCATAATTGAATATCAGCAAGATTGTAGTTTAAACACCTACGCTATGTACTTAAATGGTTTTTGTTATTATTACTTGTCAGTCTGCTTATTTATGCATATAAACTAACAAGTGTTAACTGCTAACTAGAGCATATTTCTAATTTCCTCATTGAGTTAATAATATTAATTGTGTAATTGCAGAACGTAAGTTATCAATACAATAATCGTTCTTAATTTTCAATTTTTCTCTTAACAAAATAATAGTATTCATTTTTTCTGACAAATGTTGAAAACGTAAATTGGAGCAGTTCCACTAAGCGACGCAGTTTTATTGTGAAATTTAAAAAATTAAAAAACAAAACAGGAGATTACCTTACTATTGACTTTGGCTTTTCGCGTCAGCTTAATCCTTTTCTCTAAACTAATTAATCATTTATCAATCATTAAACATTAGCGGAACATTTTTTTCAATTTTTATTTTCCGATAAGATAAATATTCGCTGTATTTTGTATTTCCTTTAGTTAAGTATTGACACAGTTAGCCCCCTCTTAACTCCTATCTTAATAATATTTTTCCAGATTATTCACGATCACTATAGTTGTTGATTTCTTAGTGATAAGACATCAGTTGAGTTGAATTTGGGAAACAGTTTATTTATAGTAAAATAATTGTGATTAAATTGTTAGATCTCAAGTTTTCAAAAACATGGTGGGTGTGTCGGCTAAGTTCGGAATTAAGTGACTCACCGCATGTCTGAAAGAAAACATTAACAATGGCTGTTTTACTTGAAAATGTGATTAATTGTGTATGGCAAGCTTTCGATGCGTTGCAACAGGATAAATCGGGATTTGTACACAAGTCTAAACTTAAGGTAAGACAGTGGGATAAAAGTGAGAGTGTACAGCGCATGTGAAACTTTACCATATATAGAACTGTGTTTGTGTCAAGGTTAAAGCGAGCGTGGCCATGGGCGCCAAAGAGGATTTTCTCAAGGGGGATTTTATTTAGAAAAAGATTTCCTCTTTAGGAAATTCAGTTTAATTTCACATTTGAAACAAATCGAAATATGACTGTGCCGTTTTCCAGGTGCTAACTGCCAACATCGGCACTCTTTTGGATCTCTATGGCGTTGAACGCGGCTTGGAACACTTTCGCAGCACTCCAATGCTCAATTTCGACCAATACAAATATTACCTCCAAAAGGAAGTTTTTTCATCCCTACCTTCTAAACTTCCACTGCCTGAATTGAGAGACTACGAAAACAAAATTTCTGAAGTTTGTTGGCTAATTTGTAGAAAACGGTTTATCAATCGCGAGAATAATTTCTTTTCGGATGAATCAATTTTTCGAATTTTTCGAATTTTTTGTATGTTAGCTGATTTAGTGCCAGATCCTCGTAATGAAGATAGTTATCAGTTGTTGCTTCATCCATCTGAAGTATTCAATATAGCGCAAACGTTGGCTACGTCTTTAGGTTGTCTTTGGGATGAAGAAGATTTTACTAATTTGAGTATATCAATGGGTAGCTTTCGGTTAACTCCATTTATAGCTGTGCTAGAATCTCGCTGTTTGGTTGGAGTCAAAGACTCTTTTGCTATAGCTGAAGCTGTTACCGATATTTACCAAACCATAGTCGAAGACGTCATCAAAAAAGGTTACCTCACAAAAAAAGGCTACATTTTCCCAACAATGCGTGAATACTGGTTTGTCTTGCGTCCATCAGAGTTAAGCTTTTATAAAACTCGTTCAGAAAAAGAACGTTGTGGTTCTTTACCAATAGAACCTGGAAGTAAAGTAGAAGCAAAATCCGGTTACAGGATTTTACTACACACTTCTGAACGAGTATACGAATTAGGTACTACCGACCATGTAACCAGAGTTCAATGGATGTCAGCTCTTCAACTTGCTGCTGACCATTCAGGAAGTTGCCAAAGTTACCAACGTCTCCAAGCAGCTAGAAGAAAAATGCAAAGAGCTGGAAGAATCCAAGAAATGTTAAGAGCAAGAGCACAATTGCAACAAGAAAGAACAGCTAGACAAGCGGCTGAAGGTCAAGCGAAAGAACTAGAAGCTGTAGTTAAAGAAGAAGCCAAAAAATTAACAGATTTGGAACAATTAAGAGAAAAATTAGAAAGATTGTTGGAAGAAGAAACACAAGCAAAGAGGGATGAAGAAATAGTAAGGGCTTTACAAGCACGAGTTTTAGCGGAAGAATGGGAGAAAAGAGAAGAATTAGAAAGACTACAAGAAGAACAGAAATTACTTTTAGAAGAAGAGCGAGGCAAACGAAAAGAGTTTGAAGAGTTGCAAAGCGAAAAAGAACAACAATTGAAAGGTAAGGTTATTTTTAGATTTTCATTTCCTGATTGAATTTTCAGAAGCTGAAAATCGATTGAACCAATTGGAAAAAGAACGCCAAGCTTTGGACGAACAATTACGATTAGCTTTGAACAAAATTAAACAATCAGAAGATCGGAGAGAACTTCTAGAAGCGAAGCTCTATCAAGTAGCTCCGACTCTACGCGATGGAGATCGGGTTCGAAGAGCTCATTCTTTTATGCCAAGCACTAAAGAACGCCCAGTACTGCTAGAAGTCCGAGCTGCCACTTTAAGACGACTAGCCAAAAATTAGACTGATCAAAAATGCTCAAATTATAGCCCTTGTACTAATTTATAATTTTATACTATATTTGTACTAAATCAATATATTTTTTTCTAAAATCAGTCATTTAATAAATCAACTTCCACATCCTTCTTATCAAACGCTTCTTTCGATTTAATCTCTCCCAAAATACTATCACCAAACTTCCCTTCAAGAAGTGCATTAGGATCTGGCCCACCTTTCAAAGTAGGCGATTCTCCTTTTTGCTTTTCTTTTTGTTTTGGTCTTTTGTTTTTGGCTGGAAAGCAAGGAGGTTATATTAGTCATAAATTAAGAATCGGAACCTTTGGGACTCTTTTTAGCTTTTGCTTTTTTACCACCTTCAGCACTTCCTTTCTTTCTAGCTGTAAATCAAATAATCAGTTGTTGTTAAAAAAATAGAAACTCACATTTCCTAGCTTTCTTTCTTGCTAATTTCCTTTGTCTGTAAGCTCTCCAATATCTTTGGATTCTTCTAGCTGAACGATTTTGTAAGAAAATCCATGCTTTCTCCTCTCTAATCCTAGCTTCTTCTTCCTCTTTTTCCTTCATTAAAACATTATATTCCAATTCTTGCTCGTCGAATTTTTCTTGAAGAATTTCCAATTGTTCTTTTTCTTCATTGTATCTACAAAACATAATTATTTGGAGAAACGAAAATTAAAAGTTACGTTTTTTCTAGTTCATCAAATTCCGCTTGTTTTTCTCCAATATCTTGGTCGTATTTAGCAACCCAACTTGCTAATTGCGCTTCGATTTTAAGTCTTTTAGCTCTTAATAATTTCTCCTGACTTAAATGTTCCTCCAACAAACTTTCATATTTTTTTGTTGAGCTTGCAGCTTCAGCAGCCAGCTCTTCTTGTTTTTCTATACTTTTGTTGTAATCTTTCATCATTTTAGTTTCAGATTCTGTAATAATTTTATTAATTTCTTCTTCACATTTTTCTTTTAACGTTTCAGTTTTTTCAGCTAAATCTTGAAGAATCTCTTCTTTTCGATCTTGTTCTTTGCCGATTTCTTGGCGTTGCTTTTCTAGAATCTCCTCAAGTTCTGGAAAAGAGTTTTGATGATGAAAAGTTGCAATTTTTTTGAGTTTTAAACCTTGGATGTTGTTTGATAAAATCATGCTTGATCTATACGCAGATTTTAGGTCATTTTCTCGTTTAATTTCTTCTTCAGCTGTCATTTCCAGCTTGTCTAAAATTACTTTTTGTAATTGGATCATTGCTTCAATGAAATCTTGCATTAGAGAGTCTGGACTGTTTTCTAGTGATTCTAAATAGGATAGTAAAGGTTCGCATTTGAAGATAATCTCGACTACGTAAGCTATGTAAATGTCGTAAAAGTCCGAGCTGTAGAAAGCTTTTTTTAAAGTTGCACTTCCCTGGAAAACTTTTAGATTTGTTTGGTCACAAAATTAAAACTTACCTTTTTTTCATATAAATTAATTTTTTCTAAAGTGTTACAAATAAGTTCAATATCCGATCGATTTTCTACTACTAATTTGGTATAAGCAGCTTGATCTTGACAAACCATTACTATAAAATCCGCTTCTGTTTTATTTAAAAACTTCCGAAGAATCTGTCCGTCGTTATCTAAAGCTTCAGGAAGATGACTCTAACCAAAAACTATTGAAAACTATTTTTTTAAGTTACCAGAATTTTTAGTTTGTAGACTGTATCTTCTAGAATCTTCTTAATCCTAACTTTTTGAAATTGGTATTCAAAAGAATCTCCAAATGCGTTATTTTTATTTTTACTATCCATTTTGTCAATTGTCAGATTGAAGTTAAATCAATAATCAACAACTTCCATAGTTACACATTCAATCAAGTTCTTCAGTTGTGTTGAAACTTGTGAACAAGATGGGTGCTAAGAAGAAATCTCTGGCTAATCGTTTAGCCAAAATGAGTGATGAAGAAAGAGCTCGGTATCTTCAGCGTAAAGCTGATATTGAAGAAGAAGCTAAAAGACGCAAAGAACAACTAATTGCCATTTTTATGAAGGTTTCAATTATAAATAAAAAATCACAACTAATTTTTATAATTTTAGACCAAAATCAAACGAGAAGATGGTTTCTCTCGGTTAAATTTAGCGAAAATAAATCAACAATGGCACCAGATTTTGCGTTTGAGCAAATGCAAAGAAATGAAGGAAGATGTTGAAGTAAGTCGAATATTTGTAAATATTTTAATTTAATCATTAACAGCATATGAAAAAATATATGGCAAGAGTATTAGATTACAAAAACCGGACAATCGATATGTTGTTAGAAGAACTAGAGATGGCTGAAGAACAATACGCTCATAACTTCCAAACTCACATTACACATATCGACCAAATTCTGGGTTGTTAAGTCACTCTCGCTTAATAAATCAATAATCTTTATATTTTAGAATCACATGGGAAATACATAAATTCACTGGAAGAACAATACCAACAAGACTTGGAAGAACTGTTAACTACAACAACAAAAGAACGAAATGAACTTATTGAAAGTAACACAAATCAGCATCAACACCTTCAAACAATTATCTTCGCTCAGACGACAAAAGCTGAAGAAAAAATTAAAGAGGATAAAGAGAGATACTTGAAAAAAAAAGAAGATTTCACCACTACAGTAAGTATTTTATTGCTGAAATATTGAATACATTTCTTATTGGTGGAGTGGTAACTCACCAACTGGCCAATCAGCGCAATTATCCTTTCCTTTCTCAGCCATACAAGTGACTAATTTAATGGAATAAGAACAAGGATCCATTGTGTCTTCTTTATCCATAATCTGAAAGCAATCATCTGTTGTACTTTGAAGAAAATCTTTTAATTCTCTTGAAGTTGCGTTTTTTAATAATCCTTCAATCATTTTATCATGTGCTGGATATCCGACTAAATCTGTCATTTTTAAATTGTCTAAAATGCATTGAATGATGCAACTTTCAGTGACTGTTTCTTCCGACTGAGAGTGAGTTTCATTCATTTCGTTCATTTTAGAATTGGATCGGCGGGTTCTGAAATTCATTTTTCCATCTGCAATTGATTTATTAATAAAATTAATAATGATAATAAATACACACTTATTCCCGGTGTTATTTCTTCAGAACTTGATGATTCTGACTCAGAAGACATTGGTGCCATATCCCAAATATCTTCAAGAGTTTTATTACTAGCTACACATTTATTAATCACTGATTTTAAATGCTCATTTTTATTCAAATGAATTCCACAATCAAATGCCTGATTGAATCAATTTAAAGAAAAAATAAATTAATAAACTGAAATTTCTTACCAATGTTGTAGCTAAAATTCCAAAAGTCAACACAACACTCAAAGTTCGCATTTTGCCTATTGACATTTTTAAACTGAATTTATTTTAAGGTTTTGGTTTATATAAACTTGATTTAAGTGTTTTGTTTTCGGTTAATTATTTCAATGATGGGATGCATGGTTTATAATGAACAAAAGAGATGTATTGTTGTTTGAGTCACACAAAACCAATTTATCAATCAGTTTTTATTCTATGTTCTTGAAAGCTCAAATTTATAATACGTTTCCGGGTTTTATTGTAACGCTTTAATAGCGTTTTGCATGCGAAAGAAATTTTTAGCAATTTTGGATGGAGGTTGATGAGTCAGAAAAAATGTAAATATTGACGTAAATTCAAAATTTTTTTCTATTCAATGAACAATCGAAGAGGTACTTCAGATTAAATTTTTGAAGTGGCAGTATACGTCAGGAAGCAATTGAGAAAAAAACAGCAAAATATTAGGAATTGGAGGGAATTTAACAGCTAGTGTTGACGTTTTTCGAGACCAGGCTCTAAAAGAGACATTTTTGACTCAGTAATTAGAGCAAACTCTAAACGTTATAAAATGTGATAAAAAAATTGCCTTTTCCATAAACAAACAGTAAAACTAGATTTGGGCCAAACTGAAAGCCTCTTACAATCAACTGAAGTAAACAACAATTTTATATAAAGAACAAAGTAAACAGCCATAAAATGTTAAGAATTTTATCACTTCCGTCCTAAAACGGAACTGAAATATGATCAGATGGAAACAATAATTCTTTTATATTTTTCCATTTCCTTATTTTGAATTTATTTAAATTTTAAACAGAACTTTGAAATTCTTTTAGTTTCATTTGGAGTTGGAACATTTCATCAAACAGCGTGAGAATTATTGCAGTGCCCTCTGGAGACAAATAGCTGGAGTAATAAAGTCTCATGTTGTTCAAACAGATACAAGACGTTCACATCTTGCTGAATTGAAACGAATTGACACCGAAAGCGCTGCTGAGATAGCTAGCAACCAGGAGCGCATACTAGCGCAAGAGGTATAAAACCAAAAGTCAAAAAATTATCCTATGGAATTAATTTTTAGGAAGAAATCAAAATTCTAAACCAGCAGTACGAAAATCTTGTTATTAAACGCTCCGAAATTATCGAAAATCTCCAAAAGCAAGTAAATTCCAAATCTTTGGAGTTTTCCACCATTCGGAAACTCTTCCGAAAAGAAGTCGAAATCGACGAAAAACGTTTGATTCATCTCACTTGTAAATCCAACAAATCTCTCAATGTTTTAACTAAACTTAAAACTAAAGGCGATCAGATTAAAATGTTGATGTTAACATGTCGCAAATTTGAAACTGAGCGTGAACAAGTTACGAAATGGCTAACTTTTGAGCCTATAGGTGATTTGAGTATTGATGAGGATGAAAAAGAAGAGATTCGAAGAAAAAAGTCGGCGAAAAGTGATGAAATGACGAAGATTTTTGTTGAAGTTAAGTCACCAAAAGATTCGCCACCGTCGAGTGGACATTCGAAAGAAGAAGATATAATTTGTAGAGAGTTTGCACTTTTGGACAATATGGAAAAATTTTGGTTGGTTTTTAATAAAGTTGATTTGGATTTTAAGGAAATGAAGCGAGAGAAGAGGATATTGATGGAACAGAATAAACATTTTAGAGGGATGATTAGGGCGGTTTTGGAGGCTGCGGCTTTGGATCAGAGTACGCCAAATAGTAAAGTGCCGACCAGGGTAGCTTCGAAAAGTCGAGGGCCACGGTCGGCGCCCTTGCGCCGGATTTTGGTTTAATACAAAAGTATCTGCAGTTGTCAATGAATATGATTATTAATTAATTTATGACAATTTTATAGTCAATAAACATTGATAAAATGTAACAATAATTTTATTAATTTTATTGCTCATTACACGTCCACATATTGCCATAAATTTACATACAAGAGAAATTTTTAAAAAACATTCAATCGTCCTAATATTGTCGTTAAGTAAATACTGCTCTAGCCTAATTTGGCACAATTATATAAAATTTAAAGCTAACAAATTATATACAAAAATAAATCTTTAAATAATCACAATAAATAAATAAGCAAAAATTGTCGCTAAAATCACTAATACGGTAGATTGTCTTTCAAATACGCCTGTTTAATAAATTTATATTTTTCGCATTGACCCCAAAACGTGCTTTTAGCACAAACTTTCTTCGGCTTGATGACAAAACACTTGGTTTGAACAACATTAAAGAATAATTTTCCTACGAGATTAGCATCGCTGGTATCGGCCATTTTTAAACATGCTCGAAATCTGCAAAAGAAAAAAAATAATTCGTGTTAATAACATTTACAACTTAATAAAGCGGTAAAATAAAACCGCTTTTTTATTAGTTTATGCCAATCAGGTGACACCCGAAGGCAATAAGCGCTTTAAAATTCTGGCAATAAACATATCTCGGACAGTGCAGTTGAAGAGATAATGATGGCAGCTTTTAGGACCTTAGAGAGGGTCTTTATTGATCTTAAAGTTGCATTTTGCTGACATTTAGTGCACTGCATTTTTACACAAAATTTAGTCTTAGTTCAAATTTTTATCATCAATCATTGTGATTTATTATAGAAGATGCATAATTTTATCAACATGTGTTACGTATCAGTTCATTTATTTATTCACTAGGCTTAAAATAATCGGAAGGGTTTTAAATAACTTATAATGGTTCAAAGTTTAAACTGTTCCTCATTTCACTTTGAGCAATTTTCAATTTTAAATTACAAGTCAAAAATTTGTTTCGTCATAAACAGCACCTAATTTATTTTCATTATTTTGTCTTTAAAATAACTCGACAGTCTGCTCTCAAACTATTAAAAGCTACGCTCAATTAATCGACAATAATAGAAAAACTCAATTTTCCAAAACATGAAGAAATTTAAGTGGCCATCAACTAATTTCACACCGAGAAAATTTTTGCGATTGGTGAAATTGAATTTGTGTATTTCAACAACAAAACTTGAGTTTGAGTTATCGTCTGAACTGAAAATAAGAAACCAGAAGCCAAAAAATTTCAATATAAATATGTTTGATGATAAAGCTGACTCTGAGCATCACCTAAAACCCACTGAAAACTGTGCAATTTCAAATGCCATTCGTAGAATTGTCAAATAAAAAGCGAAAAATTGAGCCTCAAAAATTTTCCTTCTTTCTATTTGATAAATTGAAAAACGTTAGCGAACTCGTGTGAAAAGTTAGTGGTAATTCAAACCCATACAGCTTCAATTAGATGTAGTCTGTAAATATTTAAGTACTCAGTGACGGTCTATTGTAACTTGAGTATACTTAGTTGAAAATCAACCATTTTAGACACTTCTTGGAAACTCATTCATCTATAGAAGCTTTAAAAAAAATATTTCCTAGCAAAGCTTTTTCGAGTATAATAGTGTAACTTTGTCGTTTTCTTGTGTGAAAGTTGGCAGCAATTAAGAAGCTTAACACCACTAATGATCGAGTTCTTTTTAAACCAAACCAAATTGAGCTAATCCCAATAAGTGCCACACAAAAAGAACTACAGTTAGACATAAAGTCTTGTAATTGACTCTGAGCTTTCAAAGACCAAAAAATCTTGGTAGTGAACAGCTTAATAAAACAAATAAACTGTTGCTTGTTATAACCGGCCTTATATTTCTTTCATCCACCTATCAAATAAAATCTGTCATGACCCATCGTAAAGTTTATTAAAATAAAAATTGGAAGAAAAAAATTATAAAATCTGGAGATGTCGATTTGTTGTATAAAACTTGAAACATTCTTCCGCCTCCATCAATAACAATAATAATGATGATTATTATAATAGTGTCAGGGGGACAAAAGCTCCCTAAACCGCGTTCGGTGGTGGTGTCGGTGGCGGCGGCAATGAGACAGTAGGCCGTGTCTAACAATTGACAGGCGCAGAAAAGACGCGTCCAAGTGTGAAGATACTTCTCAATCAGATAATACTCGTACGGGTCATTTCTTTGCCGCTTCTCGCTTGTGTGTCAACCAAGGCCCAAATCCAGGACCGGCTTTCGCTACTTATTGGTTTCAGTTTGTTGAACTTTTTTTTTATAAAGACAGTCGGTTGCTAGAAATGTTTGTTTGTTGGTTTTTCAACGATAAAACGTGTGCTGTTTTTAAAGAAATTTCTCGCCTTGGAATAATAAATAGGGGCGTTGAATAAAATAATAAAAAGATTTTTAATTTTTTTTTTAACCCGGACCTGGATTATGTTTCTACTTGAATTGAGACGCAAACGACTGTTACAACCCTCAGTATACAGGGTCGGATTGAATCAATAAACTTGCATACTTGTATGGCCATTATGATTTGATTTAATCGTCATGAATCAATTCGATTTATAGACAACAAAGAAGTTGATGGCGTTGACTGCAATCAGGTCATAAAATTCGCATAAATACGTCTCTGACTTTTCTCAGAATGGCAATTGGAATGGCAGCTGTCTGTTTCAACAGATGTGATAATGATAATGAATTTTTATTTTCATTCAAGTGGAACACAATGAAATTAAATGTGATTTTTGCTGTTTTGGGGTTGGAGGTGGTCATAAACAAGTGGATGGTAAGGACTGCGCTCGACCGGAAATTGGTGATAAAGTCACACTGTGAATATCCTATGAGATTTGGATTTTTTTCAGGAAAATCACTGAAGAGAATAAGTCGTAAATCTTCAAAAGTATAAGTCATATTTTTCCTTAAGCTCATAAATAAAATAACTAATAAAATATTATTATTATTATTTTCTTATAGTTTAATTGAATTCCTTCGTCGACCTCCGCCATCGGCCTTTTTAATGTCCGTTATTTTTACAGACCTTTAAGTAATTGTGCAAATAGCAAGACGACTCTAATCAGACTTTTGTTAGACACCTTTTAAAATATTCAAAGCTCTCTACAGAAAAGACATTTAATTTGTAGATGGATCGTTGTTTTCCAAATGTTTCGGTTTAACACTACAATATTTGCATTTCTAAACAAGTCAAATATTTAAAACCCTTATCCTTCTGACAATCTCGAATCCCAAAAAAAATACCTGAATGTCTTCAACGATTGTTTGGATAATGTTACAACCCTTATCGAGTCAATCTGATCCAGTGTTAATAATTAAATTTGAAAATAACACCACTAATTAGACTTCATGATAGTTGGGGATGATTCTCCGTCAATACAAATAAAGTCACACAAGAACAAGCACTGAAAAAAGTTTTGGTATTTTCTTTTATATTTCGTCACTTTCAGGTATATTGTTGGAAATCACCAGGGGTTCTTTAAGAAATTCACAAAATTCTGTTTGTAGGATACCGAAACATTTATCTAGGTGACAGGTGAAGATTTTCAAAAGAATGCATCTTGCTTATTGTTTAATAGCACACAGAATAATTAGAAAATTACTATAGCGTTACTTGAAATTTTTCTAAAAATTGATTAACAACACAAAGACTTAATTGTTGTTCTGTGAAAGCTGTCTGCAATTATTCATATTGTCACAGCATTGAGATAATTATTTAATAGTAATTTATTAACAAAAACCCGTTTGTTGTTTAAGAAATTTTCAACAGCTGTGATTGCTATAAGACATTATCTTCAGTAAAATGGTTAATAAAAGTCACTAGAAGTGTATAAGAAAAGATAATTAAAGTTTTATCACACATTTAGACATTAATTTCCCAGGTGGAAATTTTTATCAATTAATGCAAATTTTATCCAAACACTTATGGAAACAATTTGTTTCATTCAAGAACAAGTTTACCTTTGAAAAAGTCTTTTAGCCGTTAGATTATTAATTTTTATAATTCTGTGTATATTTGACGCCAGTTAAACAAGCATTTAACTATGATAATTGCTTTCAGAATCTTCAATCGACGTCTTGTTCTTGTTTACCCACTTAGCCCTTTACCGTTTACTCATTGCATAACAATAATTTTCTCGATTTTTAAAGAGAAAGTTAAAGTCAACATCCAAAAAAAAAAATTACTGACCGATCGTCGCAGTTGCAATGCATGATGGTATTAACCCTCCAATTGAAAATCCCATATTTATGTTCAAAAGCTCCAATCCAGAATCGACAGGACAGATCATGTCTCCTACAACATCTGTCTGTCTTGGAAAATCCACCCAGACGGGTGTATTTATCAGCTGAGTAACCTTTACCGCACCATTTCGTTCCAGGGATTCTTAATAAATCAGAAACATCGCGTTTCTGCCTATGAAAATGAAATAATCCAAATCAAAACAATCACAAAGAAAAAGAATCGTATTGTGCCCATGGTGGTTGCAGGTTACGTGTTTAAAACAATCGATTTACGTCGCAGAAACAAATTCCAAACATAAAATATTTAAGAATTAAATTCCTACCTGTTATCGCAATGACAATGTGAGAGCGTAAATGGCGAGAAATTATGATAATTGTACTTGGTTGTAAACGCAGGAATATTTCTCCTGCAAAAATCATGTCTTCGGCAACACTTATCAGTATTTGACAATCCTCCCAATTCAGTATAGCGGTTTGCGTTTGTTGAAGCTCCACACCACATTGTACCCGGAGCTATTAAAATCGAGCGCGTTTGCCTAATTCAAAAAATCAAAATAAAAAACAGGAAAACAAAAAACCCCACCACAACACAATACGATTAAAACATTTAACACAGTTTACACAAAAGCGATTTTATACCTTTCATGATAATTATTCACTTGTAGAGCTGCGTTCTTCAGTCGATGGTAAAGTTTTTTGCACTGAACTTTGGATTCGGTGAAATTGAACCAAGTTGAAATGTGATGTGGCAATTTTTTATTATCTAAAGATTCGATAGTGACGTTTGAGGTAGCTATAAGATTGCTTAAGTCATGTTTAAAGGTGGTTAGGAACTTTTTCACTTGGTCTCGTTGATGGACTATTTCGCAGTCTTTTAATTCTTCACCGTCCTCGAAAATTAATTGGAGAAGGTGTTTTCGATTCGTCAACTGACGGAATTTAACATCAACTGAAGATCTGCAAAAAAATGAATTACTAGTAATAAATAAAATATGAGAAACACATGCAGCAAAGCTATAAATTATATATAAATGTAGAACAAACAACTTCGTATCATCAGTATTCAGTGCGTAACTCTTCCTGAATCTTCTTAAATCTCAACAATTTAGCAGTTAACTTAACGTACAATAATATACAAACATTAAAATTCCTTCCAGATGTACAAATATACTTAAACAGTGGCTTTTAGACGAAATTATGGAAATGATTCCTCAAGCAGGTAGTTTACCCGCTTGTAAATACAGAAGACTTTATCTAGCAGCTGAGAGAAAAAGTAACAATAATAAATAAGAATTTTTGAGCGGGAAAATTCAGTTTAATGAGTGCATTTAGTAAATCCGGGAATAACCGACTGGTTGTTACAATAGTCCGTGAAGTGGTTTAGGGGAGAAGAGTGCTTTTGAAACCCTCTCGATCTCGACTTGAAGAATTGAAGTCGAGTCATCCGGTATAGAGAACAGACACGCAATGAACAAAAATCAGAAAATTTAAACATGGATAGTCCATTCCAAAGTTTTAATCCTCTTGCAGACACATTGACCATTTTATCTCGTATCTAAGTCCATTGATTGATTGTTAAAACTTGACCATCTGAAGGTTGCTATTCTAATTTCTTCCTGGATTTGTAGCAAGTCTTGTTAGTCGTGTTACCATCAAACGGTACAACCGTTTCGAAACAATTAACAACTACTTTTTCAAAAGACTGATATAATCAGTGAAATACCATCGATCGTTGAGATGTTGGTTCATTCCTCATTGTTTCTAAAGTGGACAACACTTGAAACTTGTTTATGATAATTTTACTTTATAAATTTTTCAATCCGTCTCTGTATTGTCGTAATTCATATTTCTGGCAAACCCACACTTTCGTCGCCGAATCCTCTTTAGTGAAAGACTCAACAATCTTGACATTATGTGGTTTACCAGTAGGCTTAGATCATTATTGCCCTTTCTACTCATTGAAGTGCAGCCCTCTTTGATAGCTCCACTCGACTAGCATTGTTTTAAATGGTGCAATAAAATAAGACCATCAATTCCAGTGTAGAAATGGACAAAGTACTCTTCACTCACTAAAACGACGTTTATAAAGAATTTTTTTTCTAAAGAAATAATTTAGTCTCTTTATTTTTAAATGCTTAGAGATAAAGCAATAATGAGATGCTGTGAAATACAACTTGAAATAGTAAATTTAATTGGAATTAACACAATTAAAATGTATAAATAGGGAATGCGATTAGGGAGGAACAGAAACACCCTAAGAATGATTTAGATAAAACTAGTCAAGTGAGAGAATCGATGGGGCTTTATTAAGTTAGACTGGTTAGTTGTCTATTTTTTTTTTTAGACTAACGCTGAATTAGAATCAACCGAAAAACATTTAATAATTTTATGAAAATCAGAACTTCAAACAAAAAATAACAAATTCTGATTGGACAAATAAACTGGATTACAAGCGTCTTACATCAAAATAAATTATTTATATAAAAAAATGTTTTATAAACGCATAGATTTTTTTCTATTTTGTAATCTTTTTATCATCTTCTACAAAAATAGTAGTTTTTAAAAAGCGACACAGAAAAAAATTACATTATAATTTTTTAAATTGGATCTTTGAAATTAATTTTATAACTAATAACTATAAGTTTTAGTTTATTTACTCAACTCATAAACATTGTTTGTTCTTAAAATTATATCAAGTAAACCAAAACAAATATGTCGCTTATAAAAGACGTTAATTAAAAATACTTATAGCTTGTACCAACCATGTAATCACTTCGTAACAATTTTAAGTAGTAAAGTAAACAAATCCTAGAGACTATTTTTTTATTACTAATTAAACAAAAATATTGCCAAAAATTACTTGTCCTTCCTCTCAATTACCACTTTATTGTTTCAGTCATGCAAACAAAAAAGTAATTTTCCAAAATTAATTTCAAAATTCAGTTAATTAACTCTTTGTATACATACGACCACCCATCATCCTGTCCCAGCACTTGTTTTTTTCCTCTTACAACTATAGTTGGCATCTTTGCATTCTTTTATTTAAAAACAAATATGTAAGTTCGCCTACTTGATTCTTCATACTTTATATTCACTATTGTTTTATTTTGTAAAATGTTCCATACTTCGAACACTTATAATTATTGTTTTATTCGAACCTCACCCATTAATAACATTCATGAATGAATTTTTTTATACTTGGTGAAATTTCACGCTCACACCTTATAGACTTAGATAACTAGATTGTTATTAAAACAAATGCCAACTAATACATTTCGAATTCCAAAGCCAACTCTAATCGAATCATCTTGTGAGTCATTTGGTTTTTGATCTGTGGAGCTTGTCACCCCATACCGCCACCCTTGATGATACTCTTACAAATTCGATACATTAGTTATATATATTTTTTTATTTTTGTCGAAAGGGGATGACACGTGATAGCCTTGTGCGGCTTGAATTGGTCGAAAGGGTTGTTAATGTTATAATTAATCATTGAGTGAAGAAATGTCGTTCATAATTAAGAGTTTCAGTTACAGTTAACCAGCATCTAGTAACAACCTGTCAAAGTTGTTAAATGTCAAATGCACCAATAACATGACAGCATTAATGACTGCTTTATCTATACTACAAATGAGATGATATTGTTATTATAATGAATGGGTTAAAGTTCACCGCAAATGATAAGGTGGAAATCGTTGATAAATTATTTCCGAGTATTATTTAAACTATAGTAATAAATTATTTAAAATTGTGAATTTTGAACCACCCTGTATTTCTTGCATTCTTAGTGTAAAAATGTTGAGAATTTATCTCAGGCAATCCCTTTTTCTGTCCGAGTCAACATTGCAGAAATATGAAGCAATACGTAATAATTTGTCATTATCACACCCTTTATAATAACTGTCATTTTACAAATGACTATTGGACTAATCAAATCGCTGTAGGCGAAGCATGTATTAAAATCCGTTACCCTACACTGTATATAGAGTGGACATTTATATCTATTATTATAAAAAAATATATTTCTGCTGATTGTTAAATCGAAAACAATTTTGGACCAACTATACATAGAATATAAATTTTTAATTTTTGAGTAGAACAAATATGGAATGAGTCAGATCATCCGATGATAAGCTGATATTCAAATAAAAATCATCAGATGCAGTAAAATACGGTAAACCCAGTTTTTATTTGCTAGGCGCCAATCACGTCATAACTCATTTACTGATTAGTTCAGCCCATTTCATGTAACAATAAAATTTGCAAAAATAAAATCTATTCAATCGCTGACATCATAATTTTTCACTAACCGGAAGTGTCATCGTTCTAATTCTAGTAACTAATCGAAAAAATCCTTCAGTCATCTTTCAAGAATGCTGAACGTCTCCAACACAGGTAGGAAAAAAATTGCGACTTTTGAAGAATGACGAAGATTTAAAAAATCAAAATCTTACCTTCTTCCCACTGTGACTTCTTTGCCCCAAACCCCGCCATAAACAACCCTCGTTTCAATTTCTCCATCTGTTAAAGTGTTAACAGCAATAAAGTCTTTGATTTCTTGACACTTTACAAAAGCTGCCAATGTAATAATAACCACCAGGAGGTGGCATAAACACCTGGGGTATCTCTCTACGACTTTCCACATTGACCACTAAACACTTCAAAGCATATTTGCTGAAAGCTCAACGATATGTTAACTACAAAGCAAATTGAAACTTATAGTTGTGCTTTTATTCGAAAGTGGAAGATATAATTGGCGGCGCGCGCGAATAATAATTGACACGCGATTGTTATACTTAAGCGTCTTGATCTTGGCTCGTGTGCGCTTAGACTGACGACTAGACTTCGATGCATCCAAAGAACTAATACGAAGCGCAGGTTGAGGTCCTCGGATTCTTTTTGTTATCCTTTTCGGTTTCTATGCGTTGGGTACATTCAATCAGGTGATAATTGATAACAGTTGTGAATTATTTCAAGAGATATTTATATTTTACTATGTGCTCTGATAAATGATAATTTAATGGAATTCTAACTAGTTGAAGACCTTCACAGAATTATGAGTAATTATTCGCTATTAATACTTTATTCAAATAATTGATAAAAAGGTGGGAATAATTTATCGATAAAATACACAAATTACGTCATTTTCAGGCGGAGAATTTTCTGGCATCGAATTCTAAATAAAAAATGATGAATGGATTATTAAAAATTTTATTTTATGACGCGTGATAATTTTTGTCTAAGACTTTGTTCCATCCAGCAGGTGCATTCAGTGCTTATCTGCAGTAACACTAATGTTTGATTAACATTAAAAATATTCTAATTTTACGCGTTTCGTATTTCTAGTTATTGGAACTAATTTGTGAACAGTTTGAATATTTATTGAACTTTGCAACTGCAAAATAAACTTTAAACTTGAATCTTTATCGCTGATAAAATAAATTCTCGAATCCAAAATTTGAATTTAATTTTTTTTATTACTTTTAAAAATAGTAGCTATAACGTAAAAAAAATTCTAGGAACTTCTGGTAAAATATTTCAAAAAGTGTGTTCTGTCTGATAGATATTTATTCTGTTTATTCTTCTATTTTCCTTGGAGTACCCTATATAAAATTATATAAACGTTCTATAAAATAAACTCAAGTATAACATCATGTTAACGTGTGTGACAAAAATCTTCATTTGCTTCTCGATCAACATAACTGAAACATGAAAATATGCAACAAACATGCAACATGCAGCTGCATTGCTATAATTTTTATTTTATCACTAAATTTAAAGTTGTAATAAAATTTACACATCATTATGTCGACATTAAAGCATAATTACGATTTAATGAAGGAGATCTGATCCAGGTTTATACACTCGAATATATCTTGTTTTCATAACACATAATTGTTAGGTAATTTTGTATTTATTAATAACTGAAGTCATGTTATCAGCAGTGCGTAATAGATCAAAATTGATTGTCATTGTTTTCTATAAAAATGATTAGGTGAATCCGAATGAAAAACTTAACGCAAGTTTATTGATATTTTCACGCAAGTGAATAAAATTGTTCTAATCGATTCTAGTTGAATTTTTACTTTAAATTTACATTGTTCTAAAAAATGCATGTTTGTGCGTAAAGTAAAGCTTTTCGTATGAGTTTTACTTCACACACTGCACTTCCTGTGTACCGACAGAATCGAACAAATTTTTTTTAGTTATGGGTAGACCTCCTAGCTTCTGATATTCAACTTTTGGCAAACTTTTTTTCAACACTCTGTATTTCAGCTAGAAATTAACGACCTGTCGAAAATAAATTAAACAATAAATTAACTTAGTTTTGAGAGTAATAACAATCTGATTTTGCTGATTAGATAATGACAATAAAAAAATGTTTTTGATCTTTAAAATTATTATAATTTTTTTTATGCAGAGAAAACTACGGAAGCTAGAAGTGACTATTTGTGGCGCGAAACCGCTGTTTAAACCCTGTAATTGATACCTCATTTGTAAACAAAAGCAGTTACCTGCACAATATGTAACAAAGTCCTTCCTTTAAATGACTCTTTCTTGGTAGGTATGTAAATAACTCCATTTTACGTCTTTTACAAGTATCAGCACTTGACGTGCATATTTAGTGGTTTCAATTACATAGTTCTTCCCAGGTAACCAAAAGAAGATTCTCAACAATAGAATTTAAGGGGCGGATCTGACCTCCGTCTTTTGTGAATGAATATATTCACTCTGTAACCCACATAAAAAAAATCAAAAATGCATAATTATAAACGCATGGTTTTCCATTTTATCTGTGTAAAATTGATTAAAATGAAAAGTTGTCGGTAAGGTTTAGAAGAAATCTTAAATATGGTCGTTTGTTATCTAAACGAACGTTTATTAACTACACACTTTGGACTCTCGTATGAGCTTACGTAGGAGTTGGAACGGATTCAAGAAACATTTCTCAAAAATGAAAAATGCTTTATTCACTCATTTTCCATTACAAGAATGAGTTAACAACGTCAATGATGGAAAAAATCATAATAGATTCATCTGAAATAAAATCTGAAAATAAAAGTTTTGAGTTTATTATTTTATGTAATCGTCTTAGTGGTTTATTAAACAGACGAAAATAAATTTGCAAAGAGTTTGTTTGTGAAAAAATTTTTACAGAAACAATTTATTTATAGAATTTGTAAATTGTAAACAATTTGAAAGCGCAAATGCAGACTACGTGGAAAAACTACCCTTAAGTTGAGGCGGAGCAAAACAAGGCGCATCCCTTTAGTTCCATCCCTCAAAGACATCACCCCAGGATTTTCACCAGGATCGCAGAAATTCGCAGAGGTGAGAGGGTGCAACAAGTGGTGGCTCACCCCCTATCGATAAAAATCGAAAAAATACATTATTTCAATATCTATTTATAATTCAACTTTTTTATCTGCTAATTATTCAATGAAATGTTTAAAATAAAAAAAAAATGTAATGCCCGTTATATGTTGCGCTTATATTTTGTGGACATCTAGCAGCAACGCGTCAAACTAATGCAGTTTTTGTCATTACCGACCCAATAATGACATTCCTGTCAAACACAAAAAATTGTTTTCGTCGCTTAAATTCGTCAAAATTCATAAATTTAATTCAACTTTCAACTGTGATAATTTTACTCCAATAAATGTGATTGTTTTAGTAGGTTAAACAATGCATTAAAAGTGTATAATGTGTGCGGCTGCAAATCTCACTACTTTTACATATTGGCCAGCCGTGGAGCCTCATATCCCTGAAAATTCCATCCAGAGTTACCCCACATCGAATTTTATAACAGATAGTTCACGAAGTAAATTTCTACGTCAATCCATGTTCTTCTTTAATAATATAACTAAATCAGAATTTTTTCCTCCTCGAGAACCCGACTCAAAACAAGTGTTAACACCTTTAAACTCAGTCCAATTACCAAACGACAACTTAAAGAAGGAAAACGATAGAAGTAAAAGTGAAAAAGCAAGACCGTACTTTTGTGATGAATGCGGAAAATCATTTTTATTGAAACATCATTTAACTACTCATGCTCGGACTCATACTGGAATTAGACCCCATGTTTGTAGCCATTGTGGCAAGAGTTTCACTCATAAGCATTGTTTGAATACTCATTTGTTGCTACATTCAAGCGACAGACCGTATCAATGCTTAGAATGCAAAAAAAGCTTCACGTTGAAGCACCATTTAATAACCCACAGTAAAGTAAGATTTTAATAATGTTAGAATTCCTATTTTTAATTGAAATTTTAGGTTCATAGTAGAGACAAACCATTTGTGTGTACAGAATGTGGGCAAGCTTTCCCAGTAAAGCGCCATCTAACGACTCACAGCAAGTTTCATGCCGGGGAAAGACCATATGTGTGTGAAGATTGCGGCGAGTCATTTGCACAAAAAGACCATCTCGTAAGTATAGAAAATGTGTTTATTAGATGTGTGAAAATATTAGAAACGTTTTTTTTTCAGGTGATGCACTCTCGTTTCCATGGGTCTTTAAACTCTTTTGTCTGCAGCGATTGCGGCGCTACCTTCACCCGTAAATTCGAGTTGGTTAATCACGCCCGTTTACACGGCAAACAGCCCCATAGTTGCGTTATCTGTAGTAAAGAATTCTTCCAAAAACGCACATTATTAGCCCATATGCGTTGCCATACTGATAGTTATCCATTTTCATGTTCAAGTTGTGGCGAATCGTTCCAATCTCAACAGGAGCTAACTTCACATATCAAGTCTAATCATCAAAATCAAAAGCAAATTTGTAATGATTGTGGTTGCGTTTTTAATACTTCTGAAGCATTAGCTTTACATGTGAAATTACATTCTGGAGACTCAAATCTTGTTAATGATCTCAATGTGTTAACTTCTGGTTTACATAATACGAACTTTACAAATGTACAAAAGAAGAATTATGTGTGTAGACATTGCTCTAAGAGTTATAGTGCAAAGCATGGATTACAGCAACATGAAAAGAAGCATCCGAATGGGAGTTGTGCCTTAAGATCGCATGTTTGTAATGTGTGCAATAAGGGATTTTTCCAGAAGAATCATTTGTTGTTACATCAAAGACAACATATGGATCCGAGTGAAAGAAAAGGGGATTATAAGGCACATGTCGAAATGAAACAAAGAGAAAATTCCTAAGTTCTGTGATTGGTCAAAATCGTGACGTCGAATAAATTTTATCAGAGAACATAGACTGTCATTTTTTTTGTTGCACGCATTAAAAATGACAGTCACCTTCCCTCCTGATAAACTTTTTATTCGATCACACGGTACTCTGTGTTTTTTTCAATACTCTATGGTAGTATTTGGTGTTAACTTATTAATGTGAACTAGTTAGGAACGACGTACTTAATTCTAAAAAATAAATCATAATAGATATAATTTTCTATTTTATTTTTTTAATTGGCATAGCGACTACGCCGACGCAATTAAAACCCAAATTTATTATTTATAGTGTTTGAATTATAATTAGATTAATTTTATTTTACAATTGTGTCTTGAGAATGCAGGTCTTATGTAAGAGGAAGTTGTGCCAAGATTTTTGACTAATTTTGATTGACGTACAGGATGTTTTGAAGGGAAATTTCAGTGGTAATCGGCCTAGGATGTTTTGTTGGCGATTAATCAGTGATTTGTTTATCAGTCAAAGACAGTATTTGGCATATTAATGGCGATGCGTGCTATAACTGCAAGTTTAAAATTTATTCAATAAAAAATTTCCGGTTGGAAGTGTTATTTTTATGACCGATTTGTTAGATAACAGATGGCTTATTGACAAGTTAAATATAAGGTGTTTATATAGACAACTTCAAGTTCATGCACAGATGTTAAAGTTATCAGTTTTGATAACTGATAGTTTATTTCAACAACATTGATTGCTTCAAATTTTGATAATTTGGTTTAGTTCTGCCATTCTGAGCAAAAATACAAAAAAAGTTTTTTTTTGGGCAGCTTTTACGGTGATTTAAGTGTGCTGTATAATTGGTTGCATAACATACCATATTTTTTTTTATATTTCTCTTTTTTTTTATCTCAGTGAAGACACCTATATCTGTATACTTTATGTTTAAAACTACCGCAACAAAAAATGTAGATTAACATTGTTTTGATATAAACTTAATTCGATTTATGAGATTATCTAGATAATCTATTCATCAGGTATCAGATAAATAAATTATGAATTAAAATTAAATAAAGTAATCACACTATTTCAAAGTTTCTAGGATGTGTTGTTTAAAAAAATGCGTTGATTTTGAATAGAAAAAGTTTCATGAACATCCACTGAAATATTCAACAATAAACTTTGAATTTCCTATTCGACTAAAACTCAAAATTTTGCACAATTACCTTAACTATTTATTTTTATTATTATTTTTTACAGTAAATAATTATTGTTAATAAATGAATAAAATGTATTGATTCATTAAAATGCTAACGAAAAATTCAAGGAAATTTTTTCACTATCACAAATAATTCTAAATACGCAGTTATAATAATTGTATAATAATTCAAACGCTGACAGAATTTTATCTAAATGTTGATAATTTTGGAAATTTGTATTAGAAATATGAAATATACTGACATTAGACAAAAATAATATATTTAGTTTACGAAAATGATGGAATTTTTATTTTGGAAAAATGGAGGTAAAAGTTAAAATTTGGAGTTTTGTTTGAACAACTAAATCAAAGAAAAAATTGAGTTTTCTAAAAAAATATTAACAAATTTTGATAAATTTTTTACTATCTTTTACGATAATCAAAAACTGAACTACAGATTTATCATAATACCAATTTTCTGCTGATTTGAGATCAGTTTCTAGAAATTTAATTCTAATCTAATCTACTGTATTATCCTCGATTGATAATATAATACAAACTTGGCTGCAGCCTGCAGGATAATATTATCGGACAGATAAGAATTTTAAATAATTAATAAACAGATAAATTTGAAAATTTCTTCTTTTTTTTCCGATTTTCATTATAGTGGTTTACTTAATCGTTGTTTTTGTTTGAACATCTGTGTATATTTCCGTGCCTATCTTCACAGCAAATGCAACTAAATCTAATATAATAATAAATAATTTATCATTATCCAAATGATAGTTTTTCGTAATTAGTCGTAAACAAACATAGTGAATAAAAATAAATCTTCTATTAAATACCGCCTTGTTTATATTGCGCACTTTCAACACTAGCGCCCCCTTGTTATTAAACCTGTGTTGGGTAAATCAAGAATCTAGTGTGCGCCTGTCCTATCACAGTGGCAAAACATAGTGACAGATCACAGTTCGAAAACATCACTGTTTTTATTTGTGTATTTTATTGAGAAAAACTCGTTGTGATTTACAAATTGGCAAGTGTCAACGTGTAATAATCATCATTTCGCATACGCATGATTTCAAAAGTAAGTCGATATTCAAATTCTTGACAGCTTTCCATCTTTTTCTTTGTTTGTGTGTGCAGCACACAGGCTGCCATTTTACCCCATGCAGTTTATTTATTTTGTTAAAAGTTTAATCAAAAAATCGAAAAAATGTATTCAATCAGCTTTATTTATTTATTTCGAACACCTTGCTCAATTTCCGTCTTAATTTCACCCAACGCCAGCTTGATTTTTATTTCAACTCCTAAATAAACACAGTTTTTTAAAATAATATCAATTTTGCATAATTTCCAATAAATTTAAGCAAAGTAATTGTATCCATTGATTGATCTAAACGCAGCCAGCTCTGCCAAGTCTTTGTTATGGCAGTCAGCTGTTTATCCATTGGGATAAGCTACGAACTACGTCTTACTTTTATATCTCACCAACTCACATTGAAAAACTAGTAACGTAAGTCTATACTTGATTGATAAAGCGAGTGTTATCTGCGCATTAGAGTTGGGATTCGCGAGTAGAGGTGTGCAAGAGGTAGATTGTTGACCTCACATCAAATCTTGTCTTTTTTTTTGGAGAGTGATTCTTAATCCAGTCTGGAAATGGAACCGAAACAGGTTCGTAATGATTGGATTTGAATGAGACACGCGTCTAATTGGCCTTTTGTTAGCCCAAATGGAAGAGATGAGCACGCACTGAGAGAAATAAGCCAAACAATTGAACAATGCAACTCGTTTCAACAAAGAAGTTGAATTTTTTTTCTAATAATTTTAATATTTTCAAGCTTGCGTATTTAATCGTAAAATGACTTGAATTAAATTCATATTGTGGTAAATAAAACGGAATATAAATGCGCTAACAATTGAACAATGCAGCCAGTTTTGAAAGAGGATTAAGAGTTTTTATACGGAGTTGTTTTGTGCAGTACGTCATATACTCTGTTAAATTTTTTTAGTGGTTTTGTTATTTTATTTAGTAGATTCTTTACAAATTAATTTTCCTTTATTTTTATTCATTTGAATTATTCATTTTAGTGTAAATATCAAAGCAAAACTAAATAATATTTATCTCCGAAAATAACATTCTAAAAAATCAAATGTTTTTGTAACATTATGACCTCGACAGGTCAAATACATTTCATTTTTGCAAAAATAGCCAAGAAAAATTTAACATTCTATTAATATTGAATCAATTTCCGGTATTGTAATTAATGTTTTTTGTATTAGAAATTTAAAAATAATTGATAATATTTATCGAACTTTGTTCATTATTGCACTAATGCACTTCAAACTGTTTATTTTACAGGTGCCATTACATGTTGTATTGTAATTTTATTTTTCAAATTTGTTTATTTATTATTGACGATATTAAAATTTTGTTGTCCATCAATTATCATCAATGCGTAATAAAATAACATCGCAACATAATATAAATTATGTTTGTGTTTTGATAATGTAGTCAAGAAAGTTTTATCTCTGTACTCTTATTTGTCAATAAAACTTTATCTAATGGTTTAGTAGTATTAAACATACACATTCATTATCTTGAGAAAAAAAAAACGTACAATGGATCAGATGATTTTATACATTTTTTTTGCTTTGTTGTTTTTTTTATTGTTTGTTTGGGACGCGAGTTAATATATTTTTGTATAAGCTTGACAATGAAAAAAATTTTTTGGAGCAATTGTAGTTTTAGCCATGGTTTATGGAAGATGTCTTTCTTTTAATTTAAAGCTTATAAGAGTGATCATATGGATGCGTTTGTCGATGTCCAAGTCCAGATTCTTCTTAAACACTTCGTAAAACGACTAAATTAAGGGAAACTATGCTCCTTATTATCAAAATTGTATTTCTGCTTCGACTTTTGCTATTCCTATTTATAATTTTGCAACAAAAAATTCTTTTTCAAGCCTGAATATCTCACATTGGCAAAGTTACGTTATTGAAATAGATTCTCTTTCAGTAACTCTGGTCATCCACATTTATCAAATTATTATTAACTTTGTGGCACTTCCGGTTAGATTGGAAACAATTTTTTGTTTTCAAAAGGCAAAAGTTTCTATCCGTACAAAAAAAAATAAAATAAAAATAATTCTTGAAATCAGGCCTTGATTTTTGAACTCTGATATGGAGGTTCACATTTTTAACAAAATTATTATAACTATTGAAGACGCTGCTTTGGATGTAATATCGTTGTTGTACAACTCTGCAGAAACAATTTTTTGAATATGGATATAGTAAATGTCATTAATGTTCAGTTTGAATTGCTAAAATTTTCATTAAATTTCGAGGTTAAGGAAACGAAAGACAATGAATTTAATAAAAATTAATTTTGTTTTTTTTTTAACTATGCTGCTTTGCATTTTATTATTAAAAAAACTCTATGTCGTTTTTTTTTGAGCTATTATACTCCATTAATAATTAAAATTACAACTCTGATTCTGTTTTTGTTAGTTCCTAGGAGTTTTGATCAATGTAAAATGGCGAAAATACTAATTTTACGACCAGGAACTTTTAGTAAATGCAAATCCGAGGTTATGCAATTAAAATACAAAAAAACAATGGTAGTAACTTTTATTATATTGTTTGTGATAGACTATTCGAAAACTAAGTCCTGGTCGCAATATGGTCTCGTTGCGGCCCTGGAATATATATATAGAATATGTTTGTAAACAATCTTTTTGAATATGGATATAATGGATGTCATTGATGTATAGTTTAAATTGCAAAAAGTTTAATTGAAATTCGAGGTTACGTAAAGACAGAACATCGGGTTCTAGTAAAAAAAAACTTATTTAGATTATTGGATGTTCTAGAATCAACGAAATATATTGGATTGGGTGTGATACATACATTTCAGTAGGTTTTATTGTTTGGCGTTATCTTTGTTCTAACGTTGGTAATAAATCTAAATGAATTATTATAAATGCAAGGTATTATGTTTTATTATAGTTAATTTTTAAAGGTTGTTAGACTTTTATCGCCATATCTAACCGCTAGCGGTTATAATAAACTATTCAAGAATATATTTTTAGATTTATTTTGTATGCGTGAGTGTTACAGGTAATTATTATAACAAAAAGGGAATTTTTCAAGGTAAAACGTCTTTCACTAGAGTCACAGATGAAAGTATAAATTAATTTTTTATTTAATGAAAGATCTGTTATTCGTTGAAATTCTATGTTAAAAATAAGTTTGTATGTTGTTTTCGTTTCCAACTATTCGATTTTGCGTTTTATCAGTATTTTAGTGAATGAAGTTGTATGTGACCAAGCAAAAGACTCTGTTCCACTTTCTGTATTTTATTTTTAGATTTTTGTTTGTATTCTGAGAAAATTTTTGTACGATTGTTGATTTTGTGGATATAAAACCGATTTTCCGCATGTTTGTTTCTATTGAATTTAACAAGACATCAATGTATCTAAACAGAAATTGAAACATCACGTAGTGCACTTGAGTAAAGAGGAAATATTTTCAAAAGTACTTATTGATTTATTAATTATTAACTTATCGGTTTGGAGTATAAACACAATGTTACATTGTATAGAAAATTGAAAAACGATTTATGATGAACTCTTCGTGTTGTTGATGAGAGTTTAATTAAAATTTAACTTTGGAAAAATGTCAAGTGGTTTGCTGATGGAAAGTTCAATAATCCATCGGATTTTTTCGTAACATCATGTTCATTAAATTGTTGGAAAATTAATTGCGAATGTATGGGGGAGAATGTATCAACTGAAAATAATTGCTTGTTGCTTTTTTAATTAAATTTCTAAAAAGTTTTGAAAAATTGTGTTGAGATTTGATAAAAGATTAAGAAGCTTCAAGTCTCCTTTTTAATATTTACATAATGTTTCTCCAGTTGAGATTACATGTCAGTCGTTACCATTTTTATTGGTTTCGTTCATTACGACAATGGGGGAGACTTGTTCATTGTTGAAGTTTGAGTTGAAATTACAAAGTACTAAGTTTGGAAAATGACACTTTAACCTTATTTCATTCAAATCTTGGAGGATATCTTCACAAAATTGTTAATAAAGTCGTGACGCATTGAAGAGGGATCAACCATTCCATGCATATTCACCATCATTCAAATCCTTAATTTTCAAGAGCCAAGATAGGGTCAACAAAATTGGATCTTTCTGCACGATTTGCTTGATTTTTTCAAATCGAATAGCGACGTTTTATGATTGTGTTTTTGGCGTCGGTTCATTTACGAAGGTGTATTGGACCAAAACCAAGGTTAGTAATCTTTATAAAAAAATAGTAATAATTGAACTATCATTTGACATTTGTAAATAATTAAAATGATGTTGAACTCATCCTAACAAAGATCCTAAAAATAGACACCGTGGAAGTGCATAAATTATCTCTAGCGGGAGAGAGAAAAAAATGTAAAAATACAGAGAGACGATGTCCCATGACGAAGGCTTCTGTTTTGATAACGTGATAATGGAGTTTGTTTATTATTTAAATTAGGATTTTCGGTACGGAACGACGCAGTTTTCGCTCCTTTCTTTTGAGGATTTTTGAATGACACAGCCTTGGAGTTATTGATATTTATCTGCTAATTATTTGGAGATGTTCGTGAGTGATCGACTTTCTTTGATCTTTGATTATTAACATACTTCAGCTTTCTGGAAAAAATCTAATTGTTTACTTTCGGAATTTTAAACAGAATATGTCATTAGAACTTTACTTCAAGGTATTGAAGTCGGATTTGAAAGCAAAATATTGAAAATAACTGACAAAATTTTGATGAACTCTAAGTTAAGTGGAGGAGGAAAGAAGAAAATTGTTGGTTCAAAAAACTTATCCCGAACATGAGTAAACCGGAAATATGAAACGTTGACTCATGACTTCTAGTAAGTGTTTGTGATAGAAAGAAATACCTCGAGGACAATTTTTACCAAGTTTTGCCATTGTCTGAAAGGTCATCTCCAGACGCAAATATTTGGAGTAAAATTCAATATTTAGTCGATTTAAATTGGACTTAACTCAGTTAATATTTTTCCTTCAAGGTTCTTTCTGATTCTTAATCATTAATTATAATATTCAAAATTTTATCAGTTCCTCATCATTTTAAAATTATTTCCATAGCGTGAATTTTTCCAAATAATGACTATTAAACATGAAATTTCCAGTCTTGATTTTATCAGTAGTTAATTACTCAGTATCTGACCAATAGCATTCCATGGATATTGAGGATCGTAATTAAGTTACGAACGACATTTTTGCATGTGTAGAGTCTCTGATAAGATATTGATTGGGCAGCAAAAGCAGGCTTTTCCAAGTTTGAATCTTCCTTTTTTTTTCAATGAAATTTAGTATTGGAAAGAAAACCTGCAAGGTTAACACAACTTTTCCACACATTGTCATCAAATGTGTAATTTAAACTAACGGTTCATGTTCGGTTGGAATATTACGTTTCCAATTTTGCAGTGTTGCACTGTTTGTAATGTATATGTATGTGTAGCTGAATACAGGTGTTGAATCACATTGTATTGCATTTTGTATGGACATGGACAAATTGCACAGATAATTAAAGTGAAATGGAGAATATTGTATAGGCTGTCCTGATAGTGAAAAGACACTGCAGAAGATGAGTTTATTCACTTCCAAGAAAGCCAGGAAAATTCAACCGTAGTATCCATTCCAGGAATTTCATATTTTCTACGATGACCGGACTTCTGGGAAATTCGGTTTCTGACTGATCGTGTGGAATGCGAATTCGCTTTCTGGTTTTGCTGTTTCTATTCGCTGATGATAGCTTCTGTAAATTATTAGTTCAATTCCAAGTGGAACATATGTTGATGCAGTTTAATTCTGTTTGCATTTAGTATTGAGCAATTAACTGGAAACTTTGATAATTTTGTAAATAAAATATTCAATTAAGAGTTCATTGTTTGATGAATTACAACTTTACTGTTTTTTGGGAATTACTAGTTCCATAACATTAATTTTTTAGAGTCAGATGACCCTGGCATTGAAACATTCTGAATCAATAAAGACAGTTCATTCATAAAATTGCGGTTCCGTGTTCACTAATTTAGATTAATTGGGGTAGAGACACTTATGAGTTTAATTTAAACCACAAACTATGACATTTATAAAATATTAATTGAACTTTAGTCAATAACATGTTTTTGCAGCATTTAAATTTCCATGGTTCTTTGTCATATAATAATCATTGCATTTATGCTTTTAGAATTGCTTTTAACTGAATTAATTGGGATATTAAAGCGACAAGTGTCATAGAGAACAAAGATGTATATTAAAATCGTTACAAAGCCGTTATTTACCAAGGCAATGTCCTTCAGTCGAAACAATGTTTTTGTTCTTTTACTGAACATTAGCATGAAATTTCGTTGAATACCTGAAAGTAATAAATTTAGAACATTTACAATAGAGTCTAATTACATGATGTAATGTAAATTAAAACGTCATCAAACAATTATTGTTAAGGAGTTTTTGTGTCTATTTTGTAAGGATTTTACGGTCGTAATGGGCCTCATCAGTGCACTAAAAGCGTCTTGATTAACATCGTTAAGATCGCACAAAAAACCATCTTGTTTTTATTTAAAAGAAATTTCCTATAGTCGCATGCAAATATCATAACTCGTGCCAAATTTTTTTTACGTACATAAATCGTTAATGTGTTTTATTTAAAAGTTCACGAAATGATAAAGTTTTGGAAGTTGTATTTCCATGCACGATCCGATTGGAAGTTTTATTGTAAAGCGTTCCAACGTTTTGGCCTCTGGTAGATATAATTTCCAAGTGAAAAGTTTTGCATTAAAACGATATTTTCTCTTTCAGATGTAAACATAATAAAAACGTTCTTGTATTTAAGTTAATACAATCAAGAAATCAGACGTTTACGAAAACACACCGGATTCTTCCGGGACTGACTAGCTGAATACTAAAAAGCGGTCGCGTGTTAAATTACAGATTGGGTTAGGTCGCAGACCTTTCGTTTTTGTAAAAAAGAATTGATGGTACCGTTAGTGAGGTCAATCACTTGACTATTGACAATTAAGTTGCAAATGATAGATGGATTGTATTAATAGATTTGAATTAGTTCCAAATCGAAGTGTTGATTATTGAAAAACAAAAAAATACAAACTGTTTAAAATAATTCAGATCGCAACAAAAATAACTGATATTTGGTGCCAAAATAATGTTTACGTCTTTATCCAGTTTGTAAATATAATGGATATTTTACAGTTTAATGGTTACATAACGAGCTTATTTCCGCGCATGATGATAGTAATTTATTTTTTGATTAAGATTTGTAATTTGAAAGTTCGTATATCTGCATTTTTTTTTCATCGATTCCTTTTAATTAAGCTTCAATTATCGCCCTTTCCCGTATTATACTGTTTCCAATAATACTTCGAACCGTATAAATTGAATGGTCTTCGCCATTTCGTTGCATAAAGCAATGTTTTCTTGCTTGGTAGACACCATGAAAATTGATTTATGGTAATGAAGATTTTAATGTGTTGAACCAACGGCAATGAATGTGATAATGACTTTTTTGCACGCGTTAACTCGCCATCATACACTCAACAACACATTCAGTATTCCCTTATAAAGATATCTTCAATATAATACAATGAAATTCTTTTATAGTTTCAAGAATAAAAGTGTTTTGTGTGTGCTGTTGCGTTTAGCTTTATGAAATTTTGATTTAGTTAGATCGTAAAAAATGCAAAAGTATATGAACTGTACGTTGAAACAAGAAAACGAAAAAGAAATTAAAAGTAATGTTCTTTTTTTTCTGTGAAAAACTCTTTCTAGTTGAAGCTTTGACGACGGCTTTTTATAGTCTTGTATAAAAAGAGATAAGAGAATCACATCTTAAAGGTTGTGGTTACTAAATTCCTACTTTTTTATCACTTTCGTATTTTTAATTCCTTACCATTACTCATAGGATTTTTACGATTTTCGAGAAGAATCGATCAGCAATTACATAGAATTTCTGGGTACAGTCATCGATCTTTTTTTCATAGAAATTGACTCGGGTTAATATTCAAACAGAGTACCTTTTGAGCTTTGTTACAATTTTCTACAGTTGCATTATCGTCAGTTTATAATATAGTGAAACGTTTAAAATCAATCTTTTGAGTTAATTGAAGCGATAATTTTTTTTAAAGAGCGAATTGCGGATCATTGTTTGGAAGCGAGGTTTTGTATTGGTGTGGCAAGTTCAAGGCTGTTTTAGGGTGCCATTTGGCGGTCAGCGTCAAGTTTTTATCAACTATCGAATTAAACCTATAATGATAGACTTAGATGATTTATTTAAAATCGTTTTTAGACTTAAGATTCAGAATTCTAAGAAGTAATAACCCGTTGTGGATTTTCTTTGTGAGAAATTTTTCCTCTCGTTGATAATTAGACTCAGGTACATTTCGGGTGATGTCCAAATAAACACAAGAGAAATTTTACCTGAGTCGAGCTGACATAAGTTTTAAGTCTAGTGCTTCAGTCTAGACAGTTTTCTCGTAGTGAACGCTCGTCTGTCTGGCTTGAAAATGGGGAATTTGTAAGTACATTATAATTTATAGAGTTTGATTAATTTAATTTAAACGGCAAGAATGAGCATAAATGAATTGGGGGAAATGTACGATATCGGAGGCTATCGTGATTTCCTTCTTTTCGGTGTAAAGAGATAAAGACACCTGTGGAACGCTTTGCGTCTGAATAGTCTAACACCTGAGAACATTGTGATGGACGTCTGTTCTTTCATTTTCGTCTATTACATCGACTGGAAAGGTGAATGTATTTAGTTTTATATCCCGGCGCATCCACCATTTTCATGCATTTTTTTTTTTTTTTAACCAAAAGAGGGTTTTTCGAAGAAATAAAGTTTTTCGAAGCGTTGTGTTGACATCTTTTTTCTTGTGGTAATTATTTAAGGAAGTTTTCTCAAGGGAACGATTGAGAATAATGGATTCGTAAATGATGGGGCGGTTTAAAGGTCTTTAGTTTAATTTATGAGTAGATAGTGGTGTGGATTTTTTGGCAATATGCGGATGTTTGCAGGCGTTTGAGCTGTATTTAATCTTTGATTACTTATCTAACGCAAATATTTAACACTTGAAACAATCGATGTTATGATGAAATATTGCAAAAAAAGGTTAATTGCATTGGATTTTATTATTTCAACAATCGATAAGTCGCGCTTTATCCGTTTCTAATTTCCAGACATGCAGACAGCATTTAATTCTTTTTTAATTGATTTTTAACTCAAAGTCTTTTTTTTTAATCCGTCGGTTATTCACTCCAAACTGCAGACATCTCTTAAATTTGCGACTATTTACATTGCATGCATATGTTTGGTGACCTCAAGACGTTCTTGTTAATTCTCACTATGACATATAATTAAATGCGAAAACAAATGAGTCGTTGTTGCTAATACTTTTGAGTTGAACAATCGTTTATCTTGAGTTGTTTTCAATATGTTTAATCGGAAATAAAATGATCTAAAAAAAAAAAAAAAACAAAAAACAAATAAGTTTTGCTGGAATTTCAGACAGCATGTTCTGATTCATAATTCATATGAAAGTCTGGGGGAAAAAATGAAATGTTGAGTGCAGTTCAGTTGCATATGTCTGGGTTGAAACTAATAGAGAATCGAACCAGACTAATGTGCACGCTATGTCTGTACCCAGATTTAATATTATGTCTCCTGATTGTCAGTTCAGTGACCTTCGAATCTAAAGCACGTTTCTGGGAAATTATTAAAGACTAGACAACTTTTTATTACTAGAGTGACAACAACAACAAAAGTGAGAAAGGTAAAGGTTGGTTTATCTTCATTTTACTAAATTATACACAAATGCGACAATGAAGACCATCAACTGAACACGCTGTCGACGACTTCCTATTTCAGTTTTATAATTGAATTTAAATGTTTAATACTTAGCTATTTTTAGAATTGAATAGAGTTGCGACTTTATTGATCCATTGCGTATATAGCGATTTTTGCAATTTAGGTTGACCACCAAGTATATTTGTTTCAATACCACAGTGGTTAGAGCCTCGTAATATTTTAAAAAATCCACCCAAATCGCCCCATTGTGTCCCCCATGAATTAGCGATTAACCAATAAGGTGTTTGGTTTTCTACTCCCCAACCAATAATTTTTACAGCGTGGTAACCTGAAGTTTTGCCTTGGATATGTTGATATACTCCTTTTTTATAACTATAAAAATCTTCAAAAACTTCGTAAGTGGCTTGAACTGGACCATTTCTCATTATTTCATACTGAATTTGTTGAATGTCTTGAGGAAGTCGGTAATTGTTGAAACCGTAATTTTTGTCTTGGTGGTATGATTTCTTGTAAGAAGGATTTGAGCATTTACTTGTGCATTGTGGAGTTGTGTTGTTGGCAAAAGGTAGTTGGGTGTATGGTTGGCAACCTTGGTTTGAATTATAATCGCCGCCTGAAACTATTCCATCCGTAACCCAATAACTCCATGCTCGGCTAGAATATCCTCCATTGCAACCATTCCCACAGTTTTTACAACAAGACAGAAGATTTTCAGCAGATAATTGAAATTTTTCAGTACCTTTACTAAATATGCAAACACGATCTGTCATAGATTCAACAGCTCCAAACGCCTGAACAAAAATTCAGAAAAAAATAAATAAATAGAATAGACCTTACCCAACATGATCCGCAGAACCCTTGGTTTCTAATTTTACCTATAGACTCACATTCTGGCCAATATTTTCTACTATCAAAACTTTTCGGAATTTTTTCAGTAACATTATGTATTTTTATTTCAATATTGTTATAAATTTCGGGATCTTTGAAAGCTCCATTCATAAGTTTCAATTTTTCGATTGAAATATCACCATGAAAGTTTTTTTGAGCAATTCAAGTAGTATTAATCGAATTGATAAAATTTATAAAATCGTCGGAAAGTAAATTAGTTTTGACTGCACAAAAATAATGCGTTAAAATTATTAAGAAAATAAAATTCATTTTAAAAGTAATGCGTCAAAGTGATTTTTAAAACTGAAGTATTGAGTGCCAAGTGGTTTTTATATGTATTTTAGGAATGATGTCGACCTTTAAATAGGTTTAATTTTTGTATAGAAGTTAACTGCGGTTTTGATGACAATGTTAATTAATTGTTATAAAATTTAAAGTGTTGAAGGATTGAATTTTTCAATGTTATTACTTGAAATTTTGGTTTAGAGATTTTATCAGAGGAAGGATGCTTTAAATGTGTCGGATCTGCTTTGAACTGCTACAGCCTTAATAATTCTTCCAGTTAACTGACATGATTCTTGTTAATATGCTATAAAACTTGGTCTAAATTGAATGGGTAATAACCCATTTTCTATAGTAATAATTAAAATAAATCAAACACCAAAAATGTTTCTTTATTTATTTTAAACTTTTGGTAAGCCAGGCTTGATGATGCTTTCAATGCCACAAAAAAACCTCCCAAATCACCCCAGTTGGATCCCCAAGAGTTTGCTATCAACCAATAAGGCATTTTCTGTACCCTAGCCTATAATTTTGACAGCATGACTTCCTTTAGATTTTCTAGTTACATGTTGGTGAACACCTGAAAAATTATTATAAATTATGGTCTACTATACAATAAACTTGTACCAGATTTATAGCTAAAAAAGTCTTCATAAACATTTTAGCTAGTTACTGCAGACCCGAGATTTATAATTTCAGTTTGGATCTCTTCTACATCTTGGCTTTTTATTAGGAAACGCGATTGTCCAAAACGTTTATCGTTGGAGTATGGAATTCCATTATTGGAATTCAAGCATCGAGTTTCACAGTTTGGTGTGGTGTTGTCTGAATAAGCTGATTCTTGATAAGGTTGACAACCCTACATACGAATACAGTAAGTTTTTAATTTCTATTTTTTGTCTACTCTACCTCATTTGAATTGTAATCTCCGCCTGAGACTATTCCTGAGTTAATATAATAATTCCAAGCTGTGTAAGAAGAATCTCCACAACCTGTTCCACAAGAAGTACAACAAAATATTAGTTCTTCTGGAGAAAATTGAAACTTTATTTTCCCGCTTATCGCGATACATACGATCAGTCTTTGTTTTCGCAGCTGTAAGAGCCTAAGATTTTTTTGAAAAATTCAGATAGTGTATGTCATTAATTATGTCCAAATGGCATATAAAACTTATCCAGCAAGATACACAGTTTCCTTGATTCCTTATACTGTTAAGTGACTCACATTTAGTCCAATATGTTCTTGAGTCAAAACTCTAAGGAATGTCTCGCATTTTTTCTATTTTCTTTCTTGTTGTATTTATAGTTTTATCTTCAATGTCTACATTCAAACGTTCCAAATATTCCATAGATGTATCTTCAGGAAAAATTCTATTTCTCATTGATTGAAGCAATAAATTCGTCCGAAAGAAAATGTAACTTTGCATTTGAAAAAGACGTACTAAGCGCAAGTAGAAATAAAATTGCTAACATTTTGTCGCGATTTGAAAAATTAATTTTTTGAGTAGCTTTTTATACATAAAGCGATATTACAGATGATATTTTAAGAAATTACTTCAAGAGTTTATATTGTTGCACAATTTCCGATATATTGAAGGAATGAACTTTTATCTTAATTCAACAAGTTTATTTGCTTAATTGTCACTATATAATTGATATTTAATTGAAATCAAATATGAATTCTTAAATTTTCGGTAATCCTGCAACAATGTAGTCAATACTACAGTGGTTTTCCCCTCTGCGAATTTTGAAGAAACCTTCTAAGGTACCCCATTGACGTTCCCAAGAATTTGCTATTAGCCAATAAGGTACTTCATTTTCAGTACCCCATCCTATAATTTTAACAGCATGTGCTGCTGAAAAATATCCTGTTGTGTATTGGTAAACACCCAGAAATTTGCTATGACTTTTAAATATAGATATTTCTCTAGTTTCGTACCATTATGGTAGTGGTGGAAATCTTCATATAAGTTAAAAAGAGCTACAACAGGCCCGTGTTTTAGAATTTCTGTTTGAATTTTGCGGACATTTTGCGAATCTATTTTGAAATACGAATTTCCAAAATGTTTATAATTGATGTATGAAATATCGTAGCTGGGATTGAAACATTTTCTTTTACATTTTGGGGTTATGCTGTGATCGTCGATAAGGTTAACAACCCTGAAAAAATTACATAAATTTATTTAGTGTCCAAAAAGATAGCAATAATGATTTTTTTATAAACACTTAAAATATTCTAAAAAGACAAAAAACTGGTTTTTAGGAACTAAAGATTGATCATTAAGCAGTAAGTTTATGTGACAGGGTGTCCCACGAACAAGTGCAAATACTTTAACCATAGATTAAGAACTAAAAATAAATCGACACATTTTTTATTTTCCCAAAAAAACGGTTCCACATTCGAGTTATTGGCCCTTGAAGATGATCTTTAAAACAGACATTTATTTTTTTATCTGCAAAAGTACTCAACCAATTTCTGTGAAATTTGGCATGGGGGCTATTTTTCCAATCATTATTCAGTAGTGTAATTTGTATTGATGTGGAGTGTCTTTAAAGGGGACTTTAAGAGCCCCCATAGAATTAATTGTCTCATAACTTTCCAGCACATTTTAATTTAATCATGCCGTTATGATAATTTGAAAGCTCATTTAATTTCAATTTAGAAACTTTTTTATTTCTTATCATTTTTTCTGAAAACGTATCATTGTCAAGTATTTGCACATAAGCAACTATTCTATGCTAATATTGTTTGCATCGTTCTACATTTTACTTTTTTACCCGAAAACGATACGTTTTCAGAAAAAATGATAAGAAATAAAAGAGTTTCTAAATTAAAAAAGCTTTTGATTTATTGTAAAGGTAACTATAATCTAATTTGTATTGAAAAGTTATCAAGAAATTAATGTCAAGTGTTCCGGATAACTCTCTTTTGGCACATTCTACAGTTCTACAAATTATGCTGCTATGTGATGGACTAAAATAAGTCAGTATGCCAAGTTTTATAGAAATTGGTCAAGTATTTTCGGAGATAAAAAAATAAATGTCTATTTTCGGGGCTATCTTTAACGACCAATAATTCGAAACTGAAAAGTTTTTTTTGAAAAATAAAAAATACGGGTTGATTAATTTCTAATTCTTAATCTATGGTTATAATATTTGAACTTGCTCGTGGGATAGTTGTATACAAATTCCAAGTTCTTATCTTTTTGTCCAATGTGAAAAATAGCTAGATCATTCCTATATAAAAACTGAAAGATGTCTTATCTGGCTCCACATTCTTAAAAAACTGGAAATTTTTCTTATATGAAATTTCACAAAAACTGCATTAGCATTTTGACTACTACTGCGTTTTTCTTTATTTCCAAAACATACATGTGAATTGTAATCTCCTCCTGAAACCACTCCGAAATCGACGTAATATTGCCAAGCTCGATCAACATAACCACCATCACAGTCTCCACAGTCAGAACAACAAGATAGTAACTCTTCTGGAGAAAATTGGAACTTTATTGCTCCCTGTGTTGCAATGCAAAGACGATCAGTCATAGTTGCCACAGAGGCAAAAGCCTACACTAACTTTGTTATAGGAAAAACAGAAATTCGTACAGAAAAACATACCCGGCACGATCCACAAATTCCTTGATCGTATATATCATAAAGTGATTCACATTAAGGCCAATAATTCAAATCAAACATGGAATCTTAAATTTTCGGTAAGCTTGCAACAATGTAGTGTTCAATGGCACAGTCGTTTTCTCCTCTGAGAATTTTGAAGAAACCTCCTAGGGTATCCCATTGACGTCCCCAAGAATTGGCTATTAGCCTTCATTTTCAATGCCCCATCCTATAATTTTAACCACATGTCCTCCCATATAATATCCCGTTGTGTATTAATAAACACCTAAAAATTTGCATTGATTTTTGGATACAAATTATTCTCTTGTTTAGTACCATTTTGGTAGTTGTGGAAATCTTCATATACATCGAAAACAGTTCCAACAGGTCCGTGCTTTAAAATTTCGATTTGAATTTCTTGAACATTTTATGATTCTGTTGTAAATATATGTTTATCATCGGCATACGAAGTATTGTAGTTGAAATTCAAGCATTTATTTTGACACGTTGGTGTAGTGCTGTGATTGTAAGCTGATTCTTGGTTTGACAACTCTGAGAAAATCGCATAAAACGTTCTAGTCGATTTTCTTAATATTTTCAACGTACCTCATTTGAATTGTAATCTCCTCTTGAATTTACCCCAACATTGACGTAATATTGCCGCGCTAAGTATGGATAACCACCATTAACACAATTTCCACAAGCAGTACAACAAGATAATATGTCTTCTAGGGAGAATTGGAATTTCATTGTTTCTTTTATTGCAATACAAAATCATGGTTTTCGCAGAGGCAAAAGCCTTCAATAATTTTATATTAAAAAAAAAAAAAACAAATTTGAAGACATATTCAGCAGGATCCACAAATTCCTTGGTCTCTTATATTATGAAGTGGCTCACATTCAGGCCAATAAGTTCGTCCATCAAAGGAGTCTGGAATATCTTCAAGTATGTCGATTTTTTTGCCGTATTCATAGTTTTATCTTCCAAAGCTCCAGTTAAACGTTCTAAATGTTCTAATGGTGTATCTTCAGGAAAATTCCTTCCAGCAGTCCATGTCGATTGTTTCTCATTGATAGAGGCAACGAATACGTCTCAATGAAAATTCAATTTTGCGTTGAAAAAAGAAGCACTTAATGCTAGTAGAAGTAAAGTTGGTGACATTTTGTGGCACTTGGCAAATTTTATTTTTTGAGTACCTTTTTATAGGTACATAATACGATAATAATCACAATGCGGTTTATTTTAGAAACTATTATCTTAAAGGTTTATTTTGTTGCACAATTTTCGATATGTTGAATTGAATAAATTTTTATTTTATTTTGCGTTTCACTTATTCAGCCAAAACGATCAGTTAGTGCCTTGAATAATAAATCTATTTGGAAATTGAGATCGATTCAAAGAGTTGCTCACGCAAAGTGTTCTCTTTTACATAATGCAGTTTTGTATTTGGAGGACATTTTGATAAAATATAAATGAATCAAATAAACATCATGTAAAATTAGATCAAACATTGTTGGCAATCAAGAACAAATTGACATCCAAAGTATTATTAGGTAATAGTCAGGAATCAATTACCCATCGCAGGAAATTAGTAATTAACTCTAGGACGATAGTTGTAAATTACTTTTCGACCTCTGGGTATTGAGTTCAGAAGTTTTTAGTGATTCCATAGAGTATAACACTTTTTGACATAGTAATTGATAAAAATAAACTTTTAAATAGAAATCAAGATAAAGCCTTGAACTTTGTGGCACTATCGATTTTATGCTTTTTATAGTCGTGCTTAATTTGAGCGTTCTTATTGAACAAGAAATCAGAAAATTTCTTTTAATGTAAATAATATTTTGCATTGCCGAATATAGAGCCATGAAAGTACCAATAAAGATGAATTACGACAAACATACGAGGATATGAGATCTTTTCGTCAAGGCTTCTAACATTTCATAAATTGTCGATTTTCCATTACGTAGATTTTCAAATCGTCAGCACTTAATTTTTTATTGGCATTTTAAACATCAATCGATTTTATTTCCAACTTGGCTGTATTAAATTCTTGTAGTTTTCTGAGATTAATTTGTCTGAATCGGCGTTGACAAAAAGCTTGTGCTTTTTCCCTTTCTTTTATATCCCGGACACAATGTCTAGTCCAACATTAAATTACCAAGTCTCGACTTCCCACAAATCGATATTATATAAACAGACACTAGTTGCTTCTCACAATATCTCCAATATTAGCAAAATACTTTTGTTATTAAGGATTGAATCCTCACAAATTATGCCGTGAAAAAAATTGAATTGATAATTTCTTTTATTTAGCGCTTTGCGTGACGACCATTGATGAAACTCTTACGGCCTTGAACTTCCGGACTACCGTCAAATTGGAAATCACAAGTGTGAATGACCTAGTCCTAGTGTAATTTTCTAAGTTTATTAACCTTATTGTATTATTGACTTTTTTGTAACGAATTGAGGGATGGGATTTACGTCATACAAGAAAATTCAATTAAATAAATATCTAGTAAATTTACGTTGATTGGTTCACATCTCATTTCTTTGCATTGCTTAACGTCTAAATCTTTACAAAATTGACTATCGATTTCATCTCATTGATAAGTTTCAATTGCTTTGTTTGAATGCGCTTTCCTTTGATTTATTTGTTATTTTTGGATGGCATTTTTTTATTTTGCTTCACCCAATTTCCTCCTTTTTTTTCTACTGATGATTGTGCGTTCTAACACTAAAATATTCCAGGTTGTTTTGGGCCTAGCATCATGCGGTAATGTTTGTAAAGGGTAGGTAGAATTTAAGCTATTTTTACTTATAATTTAGTTGTGTGTTAATTTCGAAATGTCAAGAGAATGTAACACAAGTACAGAAGAAGTCGTGCTGCGCTCTTTATGGCACTTCTTTGTTTGTTTCTTGTTGTTGTTATTCCAACTTTCTAATGTGAAAGGGAAAAATGAAGAATATTAATTTTGTAAATGTAGAAGTTCTAGTTGAACTGAATCGTCTAAAAGGAAGAACGGAAAAGTTTTGAGTAAATTTAGATTCTATTTCGGTTAGAAATTTAAATATTTTGATTCTTGCTCATGCATTTTGCTCGTAAAAGTTACAGTCAGCAAAGCAATGAAAATTTATTTTTCATTTATATTTAAATCATGAAGGAATTACTTTATTGAACTACTTTTAGCGTTTCCTAATTATTTCTAAAAATAACATTGCAAGTAAAAACTTTGCAAATACAGAAAATCCATCTTCGTGCTTCAACCAATCGATCATTCTTTTCTCGAATTTCTTCGAACACATTTTGACTGGACGTGTCAAGTGTTGTAGTTAATTAGAGTTTGTGTTAGAACAATTCTAGTGTATAGTCGAAAACCGAAAAGTAAACATTTTATGTAGTGTTTGTTGTCTTAATAGCCACGCTCTATCGACGTTTTCCTCCAAGGTAACGCCGTTTTCGCATGCGACATCCAAGTTTTATTCGCACTCTATTCCTCAAGACATGGAGGACTGTATCCGGTCATAGATAGCACGACGTTTAGTCTCTTTGTCTTTGTTTAAAATTAAACGCATTTATTTCCTCGATCAAAAGTTCAATTTTCTCATCAGACTGATTCAATAGCAGTTATTTCATAACAGTTTTATTTAAATAAAAACAATACAAATTCTCAACATCTGACGTATTCATAATTACTAATTGTGAATCTGTCGTCCAATTAAAAATAAATTTACTAAATGTTTTCTCCAAAGAATTGCATTGCAAAATTTATGACTTTGAATTTAGTGATAACCCATTGATGCGTTTTATTTAAATGATTGCATCAATAGTTTAATTCGGTGCATGTTGTATTTTATTAATTGGATGGTCTCTAGGGGGTTGGTTGAATTCGTTGCTGCGCGTAAATTAATTAAATTTAATTGATCGACGACAAAATGGGATTTTTCCGGTGTTTAAAGCCTTGGTGAGACACGTCCGTCGATAGAAAACCGGAACGGTGACGACAGGATTGAATTATTCACGAGAATTGAGCCCTTTTAAATGACATTAAGTAGCTATGCATGGAACGAATGCGGTTTATCATACTATGTTGATATTTTACAACAGAAATAGAATCAATCGATGATGGGCGAAGTTAGGTGCAAGTCACCTCTATCAGTCGATATTAGAATATTAGTTGCTTGAAGAAGTGGATGGAAATTTATATTGGAGCAAGAATTAATAAGCTATCTATATATAATTTTATTAGTACACTTCAGGACGATGTTTGTTTCAAGGGTGATAGTTGGCTCCAGATTTCTTCATGCAATATTCATGTTTTTAAAAATAGTCGGAATGGACTTGTTGAGCTTTGCGAAGAATCATCCAAGAAAATTGCACATTCTGCAGTTTTTTGTTTGCAATTTAGATGGCCAGCAAGAAAGCTCTCAATACTAGAAATGCTCATTTTTTATTTTGCTTCACCTCTGACTCCTTTAAAGTTAGTAGCATATTATATCAACACAAGTTTCTGTATCATTTCCAAATTTGGGACACGAGAATAGAGAGAAAAAATACTAGTAGCCACATAAACATGTATTTTTTAATTGGTTTTAAAGCTTTATTGGGTGTGCAAATTGTATATTTATTTTAAATTGTTGTTTTATTTTATTTCAGAACAAAATTAAATTTTGATGGCACAAATCTAATAAAAAGTTACATTTAACAGAGAACAGTTTTGGCTTATATTTTGCTATCGATTTTGTATTGTAATGAGATTTGTATTGTAAATAACTTTTTTCTACAGCCGTCAAAAAATCGTGACATTTATGCATGGTTACCTATGCGCGAAGTTTGACGTTTTTTCACTGTGAAAAAATATTATTTTTTCACGGTTTCACAGTGAAAAAATAATATTTTTTAACTGTGCAGGCAACTCGATTTTTCAGATCATTTTGTTCCAACTTATTTCTGTTACAATTTTAGTAACACGAAAAGACATCAACAGCAACCGAAATGAAGAGACGGATCGATAATGAGAGGTAGTTTTAAAGGTTTTATAATTATACAGAACAATATTACAAAACAATAATAATAGATATTTACTTTGACATATGAAAATTAAATGTGCATGACGAAAACGTGCCCCCGTTTATCCCCAGAGGCCTGAGTGAAGACGCTTGTAAATGAAAGTTATTTTCGCCATTAAAAGAAGCCGATGTAGAAGGTTGAGTGATTTTGTTTTCTTCTGTGGAGGAAGAAGGTTGAATTTTATTGGCAATTTCAATTTTATTATTCAAAGAGTCCTCGATGTAACTTTCTGCCACTGTGCTGCTTCTCCAGCCCCCATGACGTTTAATTGAAATTAGATCACCTCCAGCATTCGCCAAAAGAGTGGCAGAGCTTCTTCTGAAGCAGTGACCAGTATATTTTTTAGGTTCGTCTTTGTTAAGCCACTTTGCAATCAAACTTGGTATCTCTCCGATTTTGTTAATTCCAACATTTTGATTCACACATTTTCCGTTGGTATACTTTAAAAATAAACGGTCACTAGTCGCCCGTGGAGGCCGCAAAGCTCTATATTTTCTGACAATTTCTATATTTTCTAAATTTGAAACAGTAAATATTCGTTCGCAGTGGGTTTTTGTATCAGGCACCTTCACAATTAAGACAGACTGTTTATCTTCTATGTCAGTTAGCTTCATTTTAACTAATTCTTCACGTCGAAGGGCTCCCGATATACCCAAAATTAGCACAGTCTATAAATAAAACGAGTTGTTTTGATTTGTATTACACTAATATGATAAGTTTACCTTCATCAGTAAATATATCTTGTCATCTGCTTCATTAATAAACTTGCTAATGTCTTCTTTGTCTAAAATTTGCGACTTCTTGCTTCTGTAACCTACGCTTTTGCTTTTCAGGTAGGGCACTAACTTCGGAAACTTACGTGTATCGATATTCTCTTTAACGTTTAAGGTGGCTTTCAACATCGCATAAAGGGCCCAGAGTGTTGGTGGCTTTAAGGTGGTAGACTTTTCTTCCAAATACGCCAACAAAACATTTTCCGTTACTTGATCAATCTTTTTCATAGAACACCACTGCCGAAACTGAAGATACGTTTTTTCGTACTGCGGTCTTGATTTAGCAGGCAAAAGATTCGACACTGCCGCGCTTGCAATTGCATCTATTTCGTTTTCGCTGCTAAAATCCATCACACTTCTTCAACAAAAATACCTATTGTAACAAATTTTTCGCAACTATCACTTTTATTTATCATCGTAACCATGCAAGCAACTCGATTTATCAGACCATTTTGTTCCAACTAATTTCTGTTACTTTTTTCTTCATCTGGAGGCTGTAGAAAAAACGTTGTTTGTATTTCGTGGCGAAATTCATGTTTTAATGGCGCCTTCGAATGTCTTTTAGGTCTCGACCTGGCGGTCTCGACTAAAATAACATTCTCAGGCGCCATTAAAAAAACACTCATTTCGCGCACTTAATACAAAAATTACTATTTAATTCTCAGTTTCCAAACAATGGATTTATTGAGTGCAAAATCTCCATAGGAAAATGCATCTTTTCGTGGAGGACCTCATTTGGAGTACACTAAATTCATAACGTTCATATAAGTTTAAAAAAATTGTGATTTCGTCTGTAGTTGTCGATTTTATGTACATTAACCGCCTGAAAACTAGCCAAGTGTCATATAAAATGTGATTTTCTCCCTAGCTAATTGATTCTCTCGTATGTTCCTTAAATTAACACACTCCATTAATGATTAAATTTTCGTGAATATTATTTTGATTTATTTTTTTGTAAGGTGTGACAGCTCCGCATGGCCTGCCGTCGCAGCCAGCAACAGCAGCAGCACCAGCAGCACTACAGCCGCCACAAGCAGCAGCAACAGCAACATGGTGAAGACGTTCCAGGCCTATTTGCCACAATGCCATCGCACTTACTCGTGCATACACTGTCGGGCCCATCTCGCCAATCACGACGAGCTTATCTCAAAGGTTAACATTGAAGATTACTTTCCTTAAAAAAATACTCAACTTTTATTCTTTACTTTAAGACGAACTACGTGATGTCAATCTATGTATTTGCATAAACAGCTCACGAAAATATCGTTGAGAATGAAAGTCCTTGACTAATAATAACTATGGAAGAACAAAGAGAAGTTTCAAGGACTTTATCATCCAAATATCGTGAAGCGCATAAAAAAATTGATGGGATATCTATGAAACATTTAAGGTTTTTAATGAATAATTAAGCGTTGTAAAAAAAATTCAAATCTATTTACATAAAAATTACGAAAATACGATTTTTAAATTGTATCACGCTGTTAGCTGTGTAATATTTATATCAGAGTTTTTCAAGGCAAAATGTAAATTACCAAGTAAATGAGATACATCGTCTCAGTCTAATATTTCACAAATAACAAAAAAAAATGCATTTTCCGGTTTACATATTTTTTTAAAGGGTAATATTTGCCTAAACAAGCATTTTCCATATCAAACTTTCAGTGTATTATGGCAGATTAACATGCACTTGAACTCAGACTGTTATAAATTGCCAGTTGAGAAGGGTTAAACTCTGACAACTGACACTTCCATCTTTTTAAACACCATTTATAGTCAGAAAAATAGATATTTATTTTTGCTGATAATATGTAAATTATTGAATCTTGAAAGACGAAAAAAAATAGATTTTTTGAATAACTTGATGTTTCTTTTGCAGTCATTCCAAGGAAGCCAAGGCAGAGCATATTTGTTCAACTCAGTGTAAGTATTCTTCATTAATATTAGATTCTAACGATTTTTGGTTTGCGTGTTCGGGTTAAAATGACATTGACCTTAACCACGTGGGCAGCAAGAGATAAAATTTGATTTCGAAAATGTATCCAAATTGATAAAATTTGATTATATAATGTGTCTTATCCAAAAGCTGATCTTTTTTCATCTAAAGGAAGTAAAGTTGATTTTGTTCCCGATGTTTAAAACCCTAAAAACGGACTAGTAGACTTAACAATCCTGTGTAAGGACATGACTTTTTTTCTTGACGTTATTTAATGCATTAGATGTTGGGATATATTCAGCTGACATGAATTTGAAAGAATTCTATATTACCTTGGAGGATATAACTTACAGTTTTTTTAGTGCGCGAAAATGATCTTTCCTCTAATGATATGGTATTGGTTTCGAATGCTATCAGAAATAAGATACGAAAATTGTTGGTTATACCGTTAGAGAACATCATTTATCTTCGTTGGGTTATACCTATTATCATATTTTCTGTGTCAAATTCTCTATTCTTGTCGTTCTGTTAAAATGAAAGAAAAAAAAATGGGAATTGTTTTGTATAGTCTTGATGATGTAAAATTTTAAACGAATGAAATTTACCATTGCTCTAGTCTGAAGTGAGAGAAAGAAATTTATTTCAGTTAAAGTTATTTCGTTCAAAAGTGGAGCAAGATCAAAAGAAATAGCTGGTTCTGTGAGTCTAAGTATGGTAATAAATTTTTTGTCGTTTCTAAATCTGGGGTATAAATTTATATTTTTGTTTAAATTGTTAATATTTATAAAAGTTACATTGTATGGATTTTATTGTTGGTTTTATAGACTTTATTGCGTGATCAAACAATGGAGAAGCAATAAAAGATGTAATTTCTTTGCTTTGACAAAGCTTATTATTTGTTTTCTTTAAAGGAAACAAGTCTTGGAAATTTATTTTCTTGTTGCTGTGGTCTTGACTTTTAAAACTGAAAAAAAAAAGTTTAATAATTCATTCTATTGATTTTAGTTTGGAATAAATGTCAATTTTTGATAGTTGTGAAATGTAACACCATTAGTGTAATACAGATATATACAGGATGAATAATTAATGTACTCTCGAAACATAATGACTGAAGCTCTAAGGTGTCTATTATTTTGAAGCTTTCTCGCTTATAAAGACTTTTGGCTCTGCAATTATGGGATACTTTGCATCAGTGTATTTTGAAAAGTAATACAACGAGAGTATAAAATTGCTGGAAATTTTCGATCTCAGATTGTTGCCATAACAAAGGCGAGAATCTGAAATCGAAAAATTTTCTTTAATTTCGTAACCACAAATTGTATTCGGCTAAACAATTCAATGCAAAAAAAAAATAGTGAAAATTTTTATTGGAAGTTGTTAACGGAAATATCACTAGTGAACATTGTCGCTTAATACTAACAAATAATTTTTTCAAAATGAGTAAATTGCATTCGTCGAGAAAATGTGAATTGAATTGACCAATAAATGCAGTTTCACTGTGATGATAATAAATTCACCATTACCCTGTGTAGAAAAAAAGCTATACCCTTGAGAAATCCAGAGAACGCCATTTGGACGAAACTAAAATTCATTATAGAATAGATAGATAAAATAACTCGTCTAAATTTCATTTGAGTTGTTGGAATTCATGACGGCGAAAACATTGTTAAAATTTTATTTGAATGTAATCTGTCCGAATTCATTTAGTCAGAAATTTTCATTTGAAAGAAGAGAGTAAAAGGAGTATATGAAGAAAGGTAAATAAACAAATAGATTAGTGAGATGGAGTGGATAAAATTTTAAGGGTTCTAAAAGTTGTTGTTAGTAGATCGTCTTGAGAATTATAAACAAAGAAAAAGAGAAGAAGAAAACTTTTGTGTTATTAAATTTATGAAACATGATAGATTTTGTGGTGATTCGTATGAGATTTTATTTATTGTATTTCCATCATAGAATTGGTAGCTCGTAAATGCTATTTATTGCGGATGTTAGTAAATATTTGTAGGGTAATGTTTACTTTTCTTGGCAACACAAAATTAAAAAAAAAAAAACTGTTTGTCAAAACTGAAACAAATTAGAATGATAGTTTCAAAAATTAAATATAACATAACTTTTTTTATTGTCTGTATACGATTTACTTCATTGCGATTTTATTGTTTTCGCTTAATTTTTTAGAAACTATAAACTGAGATTGACACAACATTATTTTTTTTTAATAATTACTATTTTACATCTTTTTTTATTTTATATACAGGATGGACTTTATTTTATTGGTAGCGGAAAAACTGAAAATCAAGACGAAACAGATGCAAAACTTCAATTTTTCAAAACTGTCGGAATCATCGAAATATCTAAAAAATAATAAAATACAGAGTTTCCTGTTCACAATAGGGAATTTATTTTCTCAGTAATTTAAAAAGAGCACTATGTAATGTAGAAATAAAAATTGCGATTATTTTCTTTCCACAACAAATAGCATTTCTAAAGATAGGAAAGTCTTATTAAGTCGTAGTAAATGTCCATCCTGTGTGGGAGCTACTGATAACACTAACCTAACTGTATAATTACTTTTCAACTGATTGAATGAATACTGGTCTCTTTATTTTATGTTTAAACTATAAAAAATGAACATTACCTGAGTGTAGCGTTAGGTCAGATAAGAATAATAGTTTTAATTGCTTTTTATTATTGTATAAAAGGTAATGAGAATATACAGAGTCACGTAATGTCGTTTTTGTTCAAATCTTTGGAAAATCCAAAATTTTTCAGTGATTCAACATTGTGTAATATTACAATTTTTTGTTTTGTTTTAGAGTGAATGTGGGTTGTGGTCCTGCAGAGGAAAGAGTCCTATTGACGGGTCTTCATGCCGTAGCCGATATCTATTGTGAATGTTGTAAAACAACATTGGGCTGGAAATATGTAAGTTTAGTAAATTTTCCAAGCTGGAATTGTATTATGTCCGTCCGTCGAATTGGATCGATAATACAACGTGTGTTATTTTTGTATTACGTTCTAATTTAATTTTTCTGTTAAAGGAACATGCTTTCGAGTCCAGTCAGAAATACAAAGAAGGCAAATTCATCATCGAACTAGCACATATGATCAAAGAAAACGGATGGGACTGACCTTTTTGAAGCGGATTGCTGCGCATTCAAAACATTATACATTATGCAAACAAACAAAGGACTGACACGAAATAATTTCTGTTTTCTCGATTGGACTTAGATTTTTTCGCGTTGTTGTTCGTTCCGGACGATTTTTATACAATCTATCTATCTCCTCAACCAAAAACAAAACGGGAAGAAAGAAAAAAGAAAATTAATTTTTGCCATCTCGTGACTTTTGGTTTTGTATTTGGAGCGGACCATTAATGGACAGGAAATTATATCTATATCGATGTCAATTCTGGGTGTTTGGATGGGTTTATATAATATTAAATGGATGGAGAAATTTTCAGTGCTAATAATTTTCTTTATCTATTTCACTACACGGCAAATTCAGCTCTTTGAAAGCATTCTGTGGTAGATGAACTGTGTCTGTGGTAATGAATCTGTGGTAACGAATGAAATTTATTCGTGCTAAAATGCGGCACTGTGCACTGCTATCATTTATATTAAAAGACTTTCAATTATATGAAACAATGGCGGATTCGTATTTTTCCGTCATACGAAAGAAAACTGATAGCGAGTGCATATTTAGAAAGTAATTTATTTATATATAATTCGTGTATCACATGGTTTTCTAACCGTAACTAGAGTTAAGAGTGTTTTTCAATTTTTTTTTGATGATTTTTTTCTACTTCAGCTAATTATCAATAAAAAGCAGGCAACAAAATTGTAGGTTACTAAATTCTTTTAAACTTGAAAATGTTCCTATTTTTCAAGATGCTCATACACTTGATCTCAGTATTTCAATATCCTACAATTTTGGCTAAACTGCTAAATTCTAAAAAACTATAATAACCACAATAATAATTAGTTTATAATACGATGTAACACTACACATATTTTTGTATTTATAATCAATGTAATAGTGTAACCGTTGTAAGCATGGTATAAAACATGGTATAAACAACTTTTTACGAACTTCAAAGATCAATCTTTGAACGGTTATTTGTTAATTTTATTTGTGATAGTTCTTTTGTGATATATTGGAGTTTCTTTTTTAGTTCTTCATTATGACTCTAGTTACTTTTTAATTGAAAACCAAATAGTTTTAAGATCACGCGGCAATCTCACGTTTCATTCATACTGCCAGTAGCATTAGTGGTGTCATTTATGTCATTATATTTATGGTAACATAATTTTTGTATTGTTTTTAGATTAGTTTAAACTTTTTTTAAGTTCATAAGCCTCCATTTTTATTATGGACTTTATTATTTAACTGAGTTATGGAATAATTTTTGTGACTCATGCGAAATTTACATAATAAACGTAAATAACCATTAATAATTTTTTATCACTACCTGTATCCATCAATTAATTTAATGCTTCAACCTCGTATAAAAGAATCAAATTTTTTAGGGACTTTTATTTATGTTGGTGATAAAAATAAAAAGCCCGATGTATGTCACTTTCTCTAAGTCCTGTTTGAAATGTACAAAATAATTTTTAAGTCAATATGTAGCGAAAGAACTCCTCGTCGATCTATTTTTTATTAAATTTTTTATTTTTGTATAATTAAAAATGTTTTTTGATCAAAGCGGGGTAAGTTTGTAAAAGTAAAAAGTGAGGTTAGCTATGATGAAACTTTTCAGCTTGCAGTGGCTGCGCCCCCTCCTGATGTCCCCGAACTTATGGGGATACAATCAGAATACGTCCAAACACAATGTATATTGGCAGACGGAGGTGATAGATTTGGAGTAAGTGCGTTAGCATTTGATCGATATGAGGAGCTACTATGGATGGGGAATCAAGGAGTAAGTGGGTTTCAACAATAAATTCACACTTAAAATATATTTAAAGGGCCACGTTACGTCTTATTATACTGGTGCTATGCAAAAATATACATCGTTTCAAATACATGCAACGGAGGATGTAAGACAAGTACTTACGATTAATGAAGGCATTTTGGGGCTTACGGCTAGTAGTTTAAGGTATCAAATCAGGCGTGGAATACCTGTTTTCACACACACGTGCGTACGCAGTATTGATTTATGTAAAAGAAAATTATAAAATACATTTCAGTTCAGCAAATATGTACGAAATGCAATGCATGCTACAGTTAGCTGCGACAAGGCTCATAATGGGTGGACACCATAGCAAATTAATCGATTTCAATATCGATTTGTGTAAAGAAATGCAAGTTGTATGTATTCACACTTTTTTTCTGATGATTTTTCTAAAACTCATTGTAGGTAGATGTGGGTGAACTTGGTTGCGTAATGTTGCGCCCACATAGTCGCTTTGTTTGTGCTGGGAATCCTTTGGGAAGGATTGATTTACGCGACCCCACAAGTTTAAAAATTGAACACACGCTTGAAACCCACAGTGGGAGTTTGAGCGATTTTGATGTCCAAGGCAATCTTCTTGTTACTTGCGGCTTCAGCAATAGGTATTCCAATTTATTTAAGTTATATCGATTTAATTCAAATTTTCCAGACACGGCAATTTGACCGTAGACCGGTTTCTGATGGTTTATGATCTGCGAATGATGCGTGCAGTAACACCCATTCAGACAGTCTTAGATCCTTTATATTTGAGATTTTTACCATCGGTTTCATCCCGATTAGCTGTAGTTTCAGCGCTTGGGCATGCACAGATTTTAGATACTGTAGCATTTGCGGAACCGCGGTTGTGTTTGATGCAAATGGATAGTCCTGGTTTGACTCTTAAAATAAATAATAATTTAAAATTGATTTACCAATTTTAGCTATGTGTTTGACTTTTGATATTAGTGCAACCAGTCAAGCGTTAGCTTTTGGGGATAGTAGCGGCTCCATTCATTTGTTTTCTTCAACCCCGCAGCCTTTATTTAATACGTACTCACGAATGACAGAACATGGAGATCCTTTAGTCACTTATCCTAGCTTTGCTATTGATGATTACGATACGCCATTGTCGGTGATTCCCATGCCGATTCAACACGATGGCTTAGCGTCAGATTGGCCCGATCAACTTACAAAAAAATGCTACAGGTAAGGAATTCTCATATTAAACAATAATTAATAATTATTTTAAGACGTCCTGTTGGCATCAATCCTGAGATTCTTCGTACGATGAAAATGAAAGGATCAATTGGTTACGCTCCTAATCCCCGAACTTCAAGGAGAAATCAAGTGAGACCTGATAAATTACCAACAATTTATTTCTATTAAATTCAATATTTTGATTATTTCATTGAAACAGAAAATCTGCTTAATTTGTGATTAAATCGAAGCAATAAATTTTTTATTTTGTTAGAAAACCTTTAGTTTTTTCGTTCAAAATTTATCAATTTCATTTAGATATTTTTTTAGGTGATGTACGAAATTGATAATAACAAAGTGCGATCGCAGTCGAAACACGACCGTAATGCGAAATCTGATGACTCTGAAGGTTTTATAGCAATTCCAAAACGTTACAGAAAAATCGATGTTAAATATAATAAATTAGGGACTGATGAATGCCAGTTTGATCAATTCAATAAAACAGGACATACAGGACTTGAAGCTACTTTACCTAACGCTTATTGCAACGCTATGATTCAAGTCAGTATAATTAAATCACTTAGAATAAATTATTTCAAATTTTTCTAGGTTTTATATTATATTGAACCAATCCGCGCTGTTCTTTTATCACATTTATGTAATAAAGAGTTTTGTTTATCGTGTGAATTAGGCTTTCTTTTTCATATGTTGAAAACATCATCGAATAATTCTCCATGTCAACCTGCTAATTTTTTAAGAGCTTTTCGAACAATCCCTGAAGCTTCTGCTTTGAGTTTAGTTTATAGCGACTTGCCGCCTGATCAAAAGACGAAAATTAATTTAGGAGCTTTGATACAAGTAAGTTTGGATTTCTGAAAGAGTTTTTAGGTTTAGTGATGTTTCTTTAGTCTTGGAATAGATTTATTATCCATCAACTTCATGTGGAATTAGCTGAAGCTAAGAAGAAAAATGCGGAAAGAAAGAATAATAAAACGCCGTTTTCGTATAATGTGACGGATTTTCCGGCTATTGACGATAAAAAAAAGTGTTCAGGTATGAATATTCCAACATTTAAAGGCCAATAATTGTATCTTTTTTGTGCAGCTTCAGAAGTGAACGCTAACATGGAGCAAGAGAAACGCGACAGCGAGAGTGAAGTGATCCAATTAATCGGCGCTAAACAAATGCAAATCCACACTTGCTTAAAATGCAAACTGGAAGTAAAAAAAGAGTCAATTCTACTCGTTTGTAATTTAATTTATCCAACTAACGAGCCGGAAAGAGACGAATGGAGTTTTTGCGATATTTTAGCACGGTCTTTATGCTCGCAACAAACCACTCCTGCATGGTGTGAAGAATGTAAGAAGTTTTCGCCAACTCAACAAACTAAAGTTTTGCAGGTGATTAGAATTAATTAAATTAGGAACATAAAAATAGAGATATTTTAATTGTAGTCTTTGCCTAAACTTTTGGCTATAAACACCGGTCTGCATAATCCACAACACAAACAATTTTGGCAAAGTCAAATGGATAAAATTGTGGCTAAAGTTACAAGTTCTGAAATATCAACACCACAAACTACACAGACTAATAGTCTAAGTTCATCAAAACCGTGTCGTTATGGGGATCATTGTTCTCGCCCTGGGTGTCGCTTTAGACACAGTTTTGATAATGTTCCACCACCAGCTCCAGTCAATAATCCATATTGTAGTAACAATTGGTTACCGCATTCTATATCAATAGCGTTACAAAATGGAGATTTAGTGATTGAAAAAGCTGATGATCGATCAAAAAGCGATGAAAAAGATAAGGAAAAAATTGAAGATCAAAGTAAAAAGTTGTATGATTTAACAGCTGTTGTTTGTTATATTAATGATCCGTCATCGAGTGATAAACGTAATATTGTTGCTTTAATCAACGTTCCTGATTCATACTCTCCGAATTCGGAACAAAAGTGGTATCTTTTTAATGATTTTAGTATATCTCCGGTATCAGCTCAAGAAGCGGTTTGGTTCAGTTTGGATTGGAAAATCCCTTGTATTTTGTATTATTCAACAAGGGAAATAATCGAGTCCCAAACCGGGATTTCCCCGCCTATAACAAAAGTACAGTTATTACTTTATTAGATTTTTTTTCATATGTTGTTTAGGAAGTGTTTACAGAGGACGCTTGCATCGCACGTAGTTGGGGCACTTCAGCTATTACTTTCACACCACTCACCGACAACGAATTTCCGAAAAAAGGTGATTTAGTAGCGATGGATGCTGAATTTGTTACTTTAAATCAAGAAGAAGCTGAGTTAAGAAGTGATGGAAAAATGTCAATGATAAAACCATCACAAATGTCAGTTGCGCGAATTACATGTATTCGAGGGTCTGGACCAATGGAAGGAGTGCCTTTCATTGATGATTATATTTCAACACAAGAACAAGTCGTTGATTATTTAACCAAATTTTCAGGAATTAAACCTGGTGATTTAGATGCTAATTTCAGTTCGAAACATTTAACAACTCTCAAGTCGACTTATACTAAATTAAGGTTTTTGTTGGATAATGGCGTAATTTTTGTAGGACATGGATTGAAAAATGACTTTAGGTGATATTGGGAAAAATAGTTTTTTTCAGTATTATTAAGTTTGTCAATTTAGGGTTATTAATTTAGTAGTGCCACCTGAACAAGTCGCAGACACTGTACACTTATTCCATCTACCTCATCACCGAATGGTTTCGCTCCGATTTTTGGCTTGGCATTTCTTAGGTAAATGAATGGCTCCTGTATATTGAAGAGTCAATTTGAATTTGAATTTTTTGAATTTTTTTTTTCTTAGGAGTCAAAATTCAGTCAGAAACTCACGATTCGGTTGAAGACGCGCGCGCAGCTTTACATTTATACAAGAAATATAAGCAATTAGAAGCTCAAAATAAAGTTGGTGAAGCTTTGGCGGATTTATATGAAAGAGGGAAGCTTTTAAATTGGAAAGTTCCCGAAGATACTTAGTAATAAAGAACCCTTATTAATATTTGTTGTCTTATTATGTCTGTTTAGATTTTTAACGTCTTTTGTCTTTTTTTTTTTGTTCTTCGTCTTTCTAAACCATTCCACTCAAAACTGTTTATACAACTGAACTAAAATGATGTAAGTTATTTTTTCAAATAAATTAATTTTATACACAGTGCGGGTTTTGAATATAAAGAAACGTCAAAAAAGTTGGTAAAAGCCAAAGGTGGCAAATGTTAGGTATAACATTTGCCATATGACTATATTTCTTGGGAAGGTTTTGTGAGTAAAATGCAAGAAATAAACTCTGAAATGAATAACATTTATATAGAGTAAAAGATATCTGTTACAACAAATATATGACTTTCTAATTAACAATAAATGAATAAAATTGTGCATATTTTGATTAAAATTCGATATGATTGTGGACAACTGATATGACACTTCTAATGTCTATGGACCAGTCTTGACCAATGTCTTCTTTCTGGTGATTCATTATCGATTGATATTCGTCGTGCATCAATCGAAGCTTTTCGACAATCAGTCGAAACTATTGAACTTCTTCTACTATCAATAATCGAAAGTCGGCGAGATTCAATGGAAGAACGACGGGACTCTTGGTAAGTAGAATAAGAATTCCCAGAGGAAATCTCGCTTGGTCCGACTGGAAATGAGCAGCGGCGGTAAAGCGGAGGCGGGCGAAAACCTACCGAGGCCACAAAGTTTTACATTATAAAATCAAAAAAAAAAATTCATATAGATGACACAAAAAGCAGAGGCTTGAGGGGATGGTTGCATACAATATAACACAAAAGTTTCGAAATTTTTATTAAATTTATAGTTCCACTGTGTTTATTAAATTTTATCGTGTTTGAAATTTTTAGTTTTCCTAAATGCAAAAATAATTTTTATTGACAGTAATGTCGTTTGGGCATAAATTTAATTTTTTTCATATTTTTTGGGAAGGATGACAAAAAAGCGGCTGCACTCAACGCCAATTTTATTCAGGCAAAGGTCATCACAACAATTAGTGCCAGCACTAATAATCCAAGACATAAACTACCTTAACCTCGATTATCCCTCCATCAACCCCTAAAACTGACCAATCCCAATTTTTCTAAAAATAACAACAAACACACCACCAAATGCGCTACCTTAATCTAAACGCAAAGGTGGTCTTGACACTTTCCTACCCAGTTGTTTAAGTGGCCCCCCATTTTCCGGAATTTCCAAAATTGATTCTCTTCGAACTAATTCTTTACGATTATGCTTCAAAACAGTTAAATCAGCCAAAGAACATTTCCTACTCATTACTGGTTTAGTCGTTTTTGCAGGAGTATGACTTTTTGCTTTGTATAATTCGACAAAAGCTGCTCCTAAGGATGTTAATAACAATCCTGCTGCAACTGCACCGACAATCGTTCCTCTTGGTTCGGTTGTATTATTTTTTGCAGGAATTTTCGGTAGTTTGTGCTTTTCTAAATTGTGGACATCGTCAGGTGTACATTGATGATGTTGCAGGAAAAGCTCATAGCATAAATCTTGCAGGACGAGTAAAAGCTCGGATATAGGACATGAAGGTTGAACAATGACTATTCGATTTACGCGATTTGGCTGGATTACTTCCTCGGTTTCATTAATAATAGCTTTGGTTTTATTAACTACAACTTCATTTGAACTTCTGTTGAAAATTGTGTAATATAATAAAGGATACACAAATAAGACAATGACTAGAACTTTGCAAATTATCACCAAAGTGTCACTTGAACGATTTTCACACATTTTCACCACATTATTCCTGCTGCGTATGATAAGAGTACAAGTTGGGATCGATATTGGCAGGATAGGAATCCTGCTAGTGCGTCGAAATTATTCCCGCCACTTGAAGCGGGATTATTTGTTTCGGCAGCTGGATAATATGCGCATGTGTCTACATCAACATTTAAAAATTTTCTTATTTTTAAAAATTTTTTTCAGGTGCATGTGAGTTTCGCTACGTCAATGTTGACCTTTATGCTTATGACACATTGATATCAACCGCAACAAAGATAAGCTGTGACCCCAGATAAGAAACGTGTTTCCTTCTTACCTGTAGTGTAACAAAGCGCGTGATAAGACGCGGGTTAGTTATAATAATGCTAGTTACGAGGCAATTACCAACAACAGAAATTTTTTTTGAGTAGTTTCTCAGTGTGGTGGGAAGAATTATCGAGTGGATTTGCTTGTAAGTAAATGGCTTTTGAAGGAAAATCGTGGAAAATATTTAAATTTTATTGTTTACAATTTAATTGAACCTTTTATTTTGAAGTTTTTTATTCAAATTATCCAAATATTACATTTTTTTTTTGAGGAAAGAGCTTTCTGACTGTTTGCTTTATAATTTTCCCTAATATTTCTAATAAAACTTATCGTCATTGACATTTACTATTTCTGGCAATGTCAGGAAACGATAAAAATGATAAAATATGATGAATTCATTAGCAAAACAAACACATTCTAAACAAATATCTAATACAGGGTGCCCCAACGATGTGACCAGGTTCATTTTAAATCTTCTTCGACAAAAAAAAGATATCAGTCCCCTGTTTTGTCCAAAATTATTTTTAAATATACAAGCTATAATGTTTTTTTTTTAATGAAACACCCTTTTGTAGGTTTGGATGTAAGTTCTTTTAAGTATTGGTTAACTTAAACCAATCTTTTATTCGTCAATTCTTCTTAGTTTTGAAAACAATCTAATTGTCAAAAAAACGCTTTATTCAAAAATTAGGAAGTTTATAGAAACAAAATTATTAGTTGATAGAAAAAAAGTCGAAAATTCTAAGCAATAAAAAAAAATTATTAAAAACTGAATAACTTTAAAAATTTTCTTAGAATCTCTATTTTTGGTTTTTACATCTCAACAAAAAAATCAGATTATTTCAAAAACAAAGAGTAATCAACTAATAAAAGTTTAACTTAGGTTTATCAACATTTAAAGCTACATCCACAACTGCAGAAAAAACTGGATGTTTTATTTAAAAAATTGTTAGTTCATAGCTTGTCAGTAAATTTGAAAATACTTTCAGATAATGCATAAAATTGATATCTTTACTTTTGTCTGAAAATTTTTCCAAAATTTTGTACATCTTCAGACGTAAAATGTACTTGGCTACTTTATTGGAGCACTTGTATAGTGTTTAATAACTCATAAGACATGGTTGTGTATTTTCTGATTCATTAAAATATTAGTGTTTATCTTCCATATATAGATGTCCGTCCCACAGAGTGGGTAGATATGTCCAATTCAAAAATTTAAAATTTTAAAAGTTTCAATAATTCACGACATAGAAACCTCTCTTAAATATTTTTATTTAAGGGAGGTTCTAATAATACAACAAAGCTTATTTTATGCCTCAAAATGTAGTGCAAAATTTCAACAATTTTCTTGTTAAACAATAGTTGTAAATTGAACTTTTTTAGATTTTTAAATACAAAAACCCGAAACGAGGTTTCATATAAATTTTTAAAATTATTGTATTGTTGTCAAAGAAGTTAGATTAAAAACTAAGAAGGATTGAACACTACAATCCTGTCTGTTGCTCTCAGCATTGTATCTCTTTCATATAAAAAGTTAAAAAAATATTGAAATGGGTTGAAAAAAATGACTTGTCTCACTGGAACTAAGTTTTCTCACTTGAAGTTATGTGTTTGTAAGTTTCCAAAACATGAAAAAAGCTTTGGTACTGAGCTTTAAGTTCATTTCCGTGTTATTCATTTCTATCGCGAGTATACCTAACGATTAATGTTGTACTTTAGAATTAGAAATTAAAATAATTTTGTAAAGTAAGTATTAAAAATAAAAGTCATTTTTGAAACTGTCTGGTTAGAAGTAGATAAAAATCTGTACTTGAAACTAATCTTGATAATAAATACGTTAATTACCAATATACTTATTACTAATAAATAATTTTATCTAAATCTGTCTAATTTCGGCGTTTTCACGTTTGATAAGTCTAGTGATTTGGAGCTTGTATCAAATTAAGGTCGTGTTGAAAAAGGAAATACTCTAAATTTAAGAACAGTTTTTATTGTTATTTACTATCATATTTACTCTGTGAATAGCATTTATGAAATCGTTGATAAAGCAACCTACTCATATACATATTTGCACAAAAACTAGGTCAAAAATTTCATAACCTTGTACAAGTCGATAATATCCACTTGAAAGTTGAGTATTTTTACTAAAAAAATTGAAGTTTTTATTTAATTTTTTTTTTATATTATCAGATACAATGTTTACTTTTTTTCTATGACTCAAGTACTTGATCTTTACTTCCAGACATTAAAATCACGCAAAAAGTTCAAAGTTTAAAATTACATAAATTTGCAATAATCAATCTATATGCAACCAATAATACACAATCGCACTCCTTATTTCTGAAAATGGCGTACCGATCTATTTTCAGCACTAGATTTATGTTTCATTTCCACTGAAAGGTGTCAGCTATTTCGATGTGTACATTTTTAGATCAAGAGGTCATATCAGGTCATAATATTAACTTTTAACCTATGGTCTCGAGTCAAAGTTTCTCAACACAAACTCTATTTTTGATTTTCAGTTGATGTCGATGCCCGGAAAGTAGTGGAACAATGATCAAAAACATTAATTTATTGTGTGATGAAAAATACATTGTACAAAGAATTGAAGATAATTATTGTAAGAAAAAAGGATTGACGAATATTATTGAAAATTTGAAAAATCAAAAATTTCTTCAAAGTGGTAAGTGGATGTTGAAAGGTGTTGTTTATGGATAGTGATACGATCGAAATGAGTGAATTAAGTTGTAGGGTGTGTTTTGTTATCTTGTTCAAAGACATAAAGTTCACTGTCAAGACGTGAGTCGAGACCGTTTCAGGATTTGAACAAACCATAAAGTTTGGGAAAAATGACTCAATTTAAAACAGCTTTCTAATTTGGATTACTAAAAACAAAAATAACAAAAAATCTAAATTTGTATACTGTGTGATTTAAAATCACTAAACTCTAAACAATCTTTTTAATCTTTGCTAAATCCTTAAAACTGAAAATAATTAAAATCAACAAAATTTAGAGCGGTTTTCAACCCATAACAATGACTTTACTCTCTTGGGATTTTTATTGTCTTAAATGTTCTAAGAAATTAACTGAAAATTATTGATTTATATATTCATTCAGTTTCAAATCCTTTGGGACAAAAAAGTTTTTTGTTTTTATTTTTCATGAAATAAGAACTTATTAATGTATTAAAATTATTATAAACGGAGCAATTAAAATCACAGCTAGTGTACGGTTTTTATTGTCGGAAGCTGTATTTTCATCTTCAACACTCAGGAAAAGTCAATGGCATTTTTTTCATTCTGTTTATTAATGTATTTTGTCGTTGATAGTTGCTGGTACTGGAGCAATATAAAAGAATTTTTTATCCATTCATGGTTGGTTATTATAATACTGTTTATAAATCATATTTGTGACCTAAGGCTAAGGTGTGGTTCACAACGAAGCTCTATAATAAAAATTAATAAACCACTTGTTCACTGTATCATTGAACGGAATCATGACTTGAACTTGTCTAAACAATAATGTCATTTTCTATTGTCTTTGTTAAGAATTTATATATTATAAGAATACTAATTAGTTGAGATTTGATGTTTCTAATTTTTTTCTTCTAATTCTAAGTCGTGTCATGCTTTCAACACTCCAAACTTTTTTACTATCTGTCTCATAATTTTGATTCTTGTCCCAATAAAGTAAAGAAGCAAAGTTACGTGATTTTAATCATCTCATATTTCTTTTTTCTCTTTGGAAGAGACTTTCAACATGTTAGTTTTATATTAACATATCTGATTTTTTTTATTCATAAAGAATGAAGTTTTTAAGGATGTATCTATAGTTATAGACAGGAAACTGTTGAAGATGGACATGTCGAGGTTGTATGCATTTATCATGTTCATAAAGCATGAATGGCAGGAGGCACGCGACAAACGGAAGTCGTGTCGACCTTACCGGAAATGTGCACTATGCTCCTCCAGGAGGTAATAAGGGATTTGTTGTAGAGGAAGGAAGTTCTCAGAAAATTAAAAATATTAAAAACCAGTTTAAAATAAAAATTGTTAGGTGTAACAGAATTAGTACTGGGTACTACCAGAAAAGTACTAACAATTACTTTTTCTTCAGTTATAAGAACATTCAAAAAAGCTAGAAGTGTACATAGAGATTGGAATAATAGATTTTTTTTAAACTCTGTTTTTGTGATGCATTCTGCATTCACTTTTATAGCTTGACATCACGTTAATTAAAACAGAATCCTATAAAATGTCTGGTCTCAACCATCAGAGCTATAATTACAAAATCGTTGCAAGTTTAATTTGAATGAAATTACCAGTTTTCTCATGATTTATTTGAGTTATAATCAATTTTTCTAGAAAAATTCTAATAAAACCAGTACAAATTTTTGAACAAATTTGAATAAATTAATCACACGAGTGACTTACGACATAGTCAAGTCGTAAAACACATTGCATAGTAAAAATAAACCTTAAAAGATCTGCATAGATAAATCCTAATTATTGAGTCTTTGACCAAGACGAAAAAAACCAAACTTCTACAACCTCTTCACATGGTACTGCCCTGACAAATGAGGAAACACCGCCGGAATTGTTTATGGTACAACAAACAAGCTTTTAAATTAGATTCAAATCAGGTGCGTCACATTTAAAAATAATTTACGATCATTGATTTTTCGCCGCTGAAAGAATCCATTCGTGCGAAGTTAGTTTCGTTTCAATTCGATTTTATTTTGTTTATATGTCAATTTATTTATATTTCGAGGAAATAACTTCGCTTGTTGTCAATGGAAACAATGATGTGGAGAGAGAGTGGAAGCTCACAGCGGCGCATCTGCGTTGAATAAATCAAGAACAGGTAGGCGGTACCTTTGAGATAGGCTTTGGTTCCACATGCAGTGGGTTCTCGACGAAGAGACTCAACCGATACGGCTGCCGCAGATCAAATGTTTTATTTATTGAGGTGAAAGGTACTACTGAAAAAAAAAAATACAGTACCGTTTAAGTACCGACTATTCTATTGGAAAATTTTTGTAACACTTTAAATGACACAGTGATGATTGATTAGAAGATTTGAGAGGCAAAATGTGACGTCAATGGTGGTTAATGAGAGGTTAATACTGGACATTAATGAATTCATGATAAATTCGTGTCATTACCGTACTTGTAGGTACTACCAAAAGCAATGAGTACTTTTCTAAATTACTGTTATGCAGAAATCAACTTTTACTCAACTACTTAATCGATTGGGTTGTTTTTATTTTAAATTATAAGGTACCACCAAATAGCATATTAAAGTACTAAAGTAAAAAATATTTTATAATTTTCGTAGCATTTCAATAGTTTTTGTAGTTTAGTAAAAGTAATTAAAAACAAAAATATTTGGATGGTACTATTTGCAAATATCAATCATTAACTGCAACTTGAAGTTGGTTAAAGATGAATTTTTATATAATTTTTGATAAATAGTACTACAAATAATGAGGGTAATTTTTGAAAAGTGACTTTTTCAACTGAATTGCTTTGTATTTATACTTGATTTTGATTGTTATTGAAATTGGTAAAGGTAGAACTAAGTTTTATTCAATTTTAGGCAGTACTGTTAAAAATATTCTTTGTTTTGTCTAAGAAAATTCAATTTTGGTCAAGTCGCTGGAAAGTACTTAGAAATTTGAAGCAAAAAACTTATACACAAATTATGAAAAAGATAAAAAAAAATTTCGCAAACTGCTTTTACTACTTTCTAAAAACTGCAGAATATTAGTCAATAAAATTTAGTTGTTTTAACTACTAAAAGAAAAACGGTAGTACTTAAAAATTTCCAATTGATGTTGTTAAAATTAGATTTATTTTCTAAGTATACAGAGTGACCCAGGGGTGCGTGCGAGCTCCACAACTTTTTTCTATGCGTGCTTTCGTCTTGATTTTTTTAACGATAATAGAGCATATTGCAAAATATTGAATATTAATTTTTTCCAAAAAAAAAAATATGAAAAGAATATTTTTGAGCAAAATAAAATTATAACAGGAATTTACAACACAAACAATTTTATTAATTTTTACAAAAACAGGAAAGTATCTATAATAAGGAAATAATAAGAAGGAAATAGTTTTACAAAATAGACCCTACAAACCCCATATCAACAAAAAGCTCTTAAAAACTGAAATGATAAAACATAGGATGTTGCATTTGAAAAAAATCGAATTATTGCTATTTGTAATTTGCCATTTTCAAAAAATCGTAGTAAGAGATGGAATATGGACTCAGACTTCGCTTTTATTTCAAAAGATGCGCTGAAGCTTAAGCAATCTAATAGAAGAAAAATTGGTTAAGTCATCTTGAATGGTTCTGAAGTTATAATTTTTTTTATGGCTCTATGCACTAAGCTATTTTAATACATAAATTGACATAACTCAAAAACTATGGCAGAACTAAGTTGTGTATTTTACTTTGAGACACCCTGTATACAAATAGAAATATTTTTAGACTGTGCTTTATTATTATACCTATTGTTTGAAAGAAATATCAAGACGATAGCATGCATAGAAAAAAGTTATGGAGCTCGCACACATCCCTGGGTCACACTGTATGACTAGGGAACCCTCTAATCAAAATATTCTTAAGATAAGAAGAATGTTACAGAAATGAGCAGTACTCTTAGGATCAAGCACATTTTATTTAAAATAGTTGTTTTCTTTCTGTTCCTGTCAAAATTATTGATTTCATGAGTAAAAAAGTCTTAAATGTTTCATCAGTTTTAATCGAAATTTTTATGGTACTACCGAAAATTGACACAATTAACTGAAAAATTTGATTTTTTAATTAAAAGTACACCCAAGATGTCTATAAAATATAGTGTAATAACTCGCCGCCATTTTATTTTTATTTTTGTGCGTATGTCGGGAAATTCTTTTAAAATATCGTAGATGACGCTAGGATTAACAAGGAACTGTCTAGACTGACGTTATTCTTTGACAGGTTTCAAAATTCAAATTTTAAATTATTTTGGATTGCTCTTTCAGTGCAATTTAGGAAAAGTAAAGTCGAGAGTTATTTGCGGATACACCTACCATTACATTTTTAAAATTTCTTTAGTAAACGTATTTGTCTTTTTTGAATGAAATATAACAAATTACATTACAGAACGAAAATAGAGTTTAGCCATGCCATTGGAGTTTCTTTGGGAAACATAGAATGTCGTACGCAAATTTCATTTTGGTAAGAAATTTAATAATGAGGGGTTCCTGCCGCAAAGCCAACCTTCAACAAAATGCAGTTCTCACACTTAATTTAGGCTTGGCTGTTTTACAAAATACTCCTCAACCTGAAGAAATCATTAGCTGCACAGAAAAAAATGGTTTAAGCTATAGCCTTTTGTGTTGAATTATTGAAAATCATCTTTATGTTAACTAAACAGCAATACACTATTTTCATAAGTTTTCAATTTTGCTGTTTGCTAAAACAACTGTACATTCAATTACATTTTGACTGTATCGAAGAAATGTTATATTCAAAAAACTCAAAAATTTTGATCGATATTAAATAGTCTGAATTAAATAGCGCAGGCATAGAACAGATTTAATTCAGGCAACTGTATATCACACAGCAAATTATTCCACGATATCTTGGCATTTGCAAGAAGATTTTGGAGTACCAGAACCTGAAAACTTGCGCGAACGGTAGACAGACTTGGAAGTATTAAATTTCCTTTAAAGGCACTAAAAGAATCAGTGAATTGATATTTTTCTGTTACTTTTTTGAAAATTTGAACTTTCCTTTTTTGATTTTTCTTTGCTTGGAAATCTTGACACTTCTCACAGAACTTGCGAATGTATCTTACGGTCCTTGGCCTATCGTAGTGCCATCTGCCCTAACTTATTTTAAACATTTTGGTTTTTATAAGTATGAGTACCATAGCTTTTAGGTTTCTTGAGTACACCTAAAAACACACAAATTTTGTTCTAACTTAAAAAAATTTTTTGAATATTTTAAGATAGTGCCCAAGTTTTTTTAAGCATTTACAAAAAAACAATGGTACTACTTGTGAAAACAAAAATGATGAAACGATAAATGAGTAGTACCTAAAGTTATGATCGTTGTGATAAAAATGATGCTTTTAATTTATTCTCGAAGCAAATCAATTTATCTTTATTTTTGGATAGAACAAAGTACTACTAAAAAATTTGAATAAAAATCAAGGAACTATTGAATAGAGTAACTTTTGAAGATAATAGACAATTTTTTAGTCAAGGTACTACTCAATAGAGTGTATGCTAATTTAATTTTTAATTGAAAAAACCTTAGTGGGCAGTACCAATCTTCGAATAATAATGATAATTGATGTTTTTATTGTTCGTTGTTATCTTTTTCTATTTGAAAACGTTATTTCTTTTGATGCTGCGCCGAAAAGTGTTATTTCCCAATGTATCATTTAAATAATGTCGGTTGAAATTCGTTGTTAGTCAGTAGTCGAAGCCGCTGCTTCTTCTATACACTATTGTGTCGCTTTCTGCACACCATGCTGAGCTATTTGTTTGTTTGGTGGCTTTATGCTGTCCTAAAGCAGACAATACCAGCACCAGCATATGCTAATACGGCAATTATTTTTAGTTATGAAGTACCGTAGTCGATGTATATAATACGATCGGAGAACGAATGCATACGTCCAATTGTGTGTCCACCCTTGTTGAATAAAATTCCAAGCGTTTTTCCATCGATGCTTACAATAGTACCGACATAATACTGAAGCGCTTTAACGTAAAAATACAACAATAGATGTACACCATCGGCGGCTACATCTCCACGGAATGAATCGAACATGGTGCTTGTATTCAAATCTCAATTCATCATGCAGCAATCACAACAGTTGGTCATCATAATCATTATCGAGTTGAAAGAAGCGGCTGCCGCTTCTTTCCACCGGCAAAGGTCACACTGACCCCAACGCTACCTGCCGGGAATCTGCCGAATCATTTCTGGTAATGAGTTACAGAGAGTCAAGGTTTTTCCATAATACACCACCTAACTTTCAATCAAAATTTTCACTTTTTCAGTTTAAAGTTTCACTTTCAAAATTTTAACTTTTTCCAAAAACCAAAACCGGAAAGATCAAAAGGTTAATAAAATAATAACTGTAAAATTTTTACCATCTGACCCGCGCTTTAATTAACCCCGATTCCTATCGCCAATAACCTAATATAGATGTTAATTCCATCATTAACTAATAATTTTGAAAATTAATTTAAAATTTGCCACTTTCTTAACAAATTTGCTAAAATCAATTAGTCACAATTAATTCACAGTGGTCTTTAGTCAACATTAATTACATTAACTTTTCATATTTGTCATCACCTTTCGACTTCTTGTAGCGATCAAAGAAGAAGAAAGTACTATTTACAATGTAGTCACATTTGCATATCTTGTACATAATTTTTTTCATAGTTTTTATATATTATTTTATCGTGTTTTATTTATATTGTCCATTATAAGTGCGGTAAGTGGTAAGTCATGAATCCATTATGATTGTTCCAACTTCTCATTAGTTATTCGCTTATGGTCATCTTTTCCACTTTCAGTGGTAAAAGGTTTACATTAGTCATTTGAAGGAAACTACACAACGACGGGGAAACGGATATTCCATCAATTTCTTTTGTTATACAGTGTTCTAAAAACAAAAAAAAAATGTGAAAATGATTCTATTTGCCTCTACTTGACGTATTTAGATAATAAGGAATTAAACCTTTTTAAACAAATTTAAATTTTTAAATTGATGGTAATACTTGTTTGAAAAATAAATTAAATTTTTGTAATATATTCTTAAACAAAAAATTAATCAGAAAAAAATGGAACTAGACATTGGAATAAAAGATTGTAATTTTTGAATAAAATTTGGCTTAAAGTTTGTTAATTTTTGACATAAAATAAGTGAAAAATTTTGAGTATAATTTGAAGTGACACCATTCAGGTCGGCTTCATATGGGAAAATTTCTTATTATAAGTTTTAGTTAAAATTTTATACAGGGATCAGATTTTGCTTCAAGTTAGACGAAAAATGACAACAAAAAACATGATTAAGCAACAGATTGTTGGCAAATTTAACATTTCTTGCAGGGAATAGCTGAAAATGGCATTTCTAAGGTGAATTTAAGGAAATTTTATTTGAAAATATTGTTTCTAATGCAATTTTATGTTATGCATGTATGCAAAATTTTAAGGACGTGTCGTGAAGATGACATTTTAGGCGTTTTTGTTAAATCATTCTTCTTTTACATATTAAAAGTTCACCCAGCTAGTATAAATTAGTTTATTTTTGGAATATATTCTTAAACAAAAAATTAATCAGAAAAAATGGAACTAGACATTGGAATAAAAGATTGTAATTTTTGAATAAAATTTGGCTTAAAGTTTGTTAATTTTTGACATAAAATAAGTGAAAAATTTTGAGTATAATTTGAAGTGACACCATTCAGGTCGGCTTCATATGGGAAAATTTCTTATTATAAGTTTTAGTTAAAATTTTATACAGGGATCAGATTTTGCTTCAAGTTAGACGAAAAATGACAACAAAAAACATGATTAAGCAGCGTTCGTTTGTTGGCAAATTTAACATTTCAAGCCTTTTTCATATTTTCATATCAAAAATTTGAATCGTCGTAAAAAGATTGGATATATGATATTTTTCTATAATAAATTTATATGAGATTATGAAAAAACTGTCAAAGTAGGCTTTGATCCAATTACATATCATTTCCAGACCAAATTAGGAAACAAATTTTTGTGATTGGTAAATGATGAGAAAAAGTCTAAAAACTGAGACCTTATTAAGTTAGTGTTGTTTTTGGTAGTCTTCCTATAATTTCATATTAATTTGATATTGAAAAATGTATATTTATGGAATAACGTTAAAGTTATGATAACTTTGCACCGCTCATGTCAATTGTTTTTATGACTAAAATTGAAAATTTGAAAAAATGAAATAAAAGTGAAATATTCATTATGGAAGCAACTTGTAACAATGGATATTTCAAAAATAAACCAATTTGTACCTTTCTAAATAACTTTGATATTGTAAGAAAATAATTATTTGCATTAAAAACATTTTTTTCAAATAAAATTAGTTGGCTCTTACAAGAAATGTTGAATTTGTCAACAAACGAACGCCATTTACTTACATTTGCTGTTGTCATTTTTCATCTAATTTGAAACAAAAACTGATCCCTATAACAAATTTTAACTAAACCTTATAATAAAAATTGTTCCCATATGGAACGGAATTGAATGGTGACACTTTATGCATTTGAATCAGAAATTGTCCAAAAGATGGTGCATTTTAGACAAAAATTAGACTAAAATATTACACCAAAGGAGCAAAGAATGTGTTAAGGTTTGTTATGTTTGACCAAAAGTGGAACAAGAAATTGTTACATTTTGGCAAAAAACTCGCCAAAAATTTTCATTTATGCATAAAGTATTTTTGTGATCTTTTGACAACAAAAAATGCGTTAGAATTGTTAACAAGGAACTGTAATATTTAGACAAAAAAAAAGACAAAATTTGCATTAGAAATAGATAAAAAGTTTGTATTTTTCGACACTAAATTAGACAAAACATTGAGAAAGAAATTGATAAATCTCAACTAAAATTGGGTCAGAAAATTGTAGGTAATACATACTTATTTGGATGGAAAGAAGTATACAAAAAATTGCGACAATGTTAAGACAAAAAATCGACACTAGTCGAGGCAAATTAATAATGGATCAGAAATTGTTATGCTTTCACTAAAATTGGGAATAATTTTTCAAAAAATCAGACAAAATATTTGAATAAAAAATACCTAAACCATTATTTTTGGATATTTTGGCAGAGAATGAAACGAAGTGTTAAAATTAACAGTTTTTTAATTTTTCTATATTTGTTTTAACACGCAAAAATTTTATATCAACTAGGAACAAAAATTCAATTTTAACAACTTGCTTACAGAATCTGCTTTAATAGATAATAATCGTAATTTTTCGTTACAAATTTGTCGGACTTCGACGAATAATGGGACATAAAATTATTATATTCTAATTAACAATTAGTCAAAAAAAAAAATGGGATACAAAGTAGTAATATTTTGACAAATTTAGAAGTTCCTGGTAAATTAAGAAAAACTCAAAAAGTCTTAGAAACTTAAAAAATAAAAAAAAACTGGAATTTTTCGAAAGTACACAATAGATCTAAAACTGCAAAAATTTTGAAGAATCTAAGAAATCTTCTTTGATGCTTAATACACTATATAATTCATATCTGTTTGAAATTTTTTAAACATTAAACTTTGTTATTGAGGTTTAGAGAATGCTAACCCTGATCAAAATTTGTATGTATTTATTTTGAATATAATTTGCGTTTTACAGCTCTCATCGTCTTACTAGCTTCACCTGCGGTTCAGCAGTTACATGACAATGCGAGCTGTAAAACACTTTATTATCCTCCTAATACACAAACAACTATTAGTACTTTGTTAACAATCTATTGTATTTTATACTAAAAAAAATCTAAATAAATCAACTTGTAAAAACTGAAATTAAAATTGGATGAATATTTTACTAGAAGCAAATCATTTTGTAAGAAAATGAACGTAACTTTTTATTACCATAAATACAAAATAATATTTTCAGGAAACTTAATACCTTTAAGCTTGAAGTCACGCATTGTTGAAATCTTTCATTGTCACTGAATGAAATTCTTTTTTCATTAAATTACCCACACTTCTATTTTTCATTCAATGACTTAAGCTATAAATAGTAAAAATTTATTCAAATTCAGGTGCCAAACCAAAAAGCTAAAATTATTTCAACAAGCTGCCAAAAACATAATTTTATTTTTATAATTTGTTGGTTAACTACGTGTGGTTATAATCTTTGAAAATTTATGATTCAAACAGATTTGCATCATATGGCAGCCAATTCTTTGGTTTAATTATTGCAAGCAACAGAAGTTGGATATTACGTAAATAATAGCGTACGACTGGTTATTAACTTATTACCAACATCCTTTGGAGTTGGTCAAAGGGTAAGATTTTTTCCAATCAAAAATATGATTGATGTTTTGAGTAATAACAGTGGTAATTTTTTTCTATAGTGTACATCCCGCTTCCGGTTTTCATTCATACATTGCTTCTAGCGGAAGTGTGAGATTGTAGCCCGGTGACCTGTGACCGGAGGTCAGGCGCAACCGTTCCGCCACGCGTCCATCTCTATTTGCAATTGTAATCGAAATGAAAGAACACAAAGTGCCAATTATAAAAACCCTTAATTAGCCCAGCACGTGTTGCTTATTTTCTCGCTTATAATTAATAAAATAACGAGTGCACAACAATAAATTTCGACTTTATCTAACATCTTTATCTTCATGCTATCTAGATACAAGGCAGATTTTCTTTCGTTAGTTTTGCACTTTTATTATTTATTTATAAACTACTTGCAAAGATATTTATTTTATGACAAGTAAGATAGAACTAACGAGTTTTTGAATTATGGTTAAATGGAATGTTTCCGGTCACTCTTGCTGCAATAAAAATGTAAATTATTGAATAAATAAATTCTGCGGGATGGATTCATAAATCATAAGTCACGATGAGTGAAGGAAGGAGCCGCAAGCTGTAGAGTTTCGTCTTTTTTTTATCTGAAATTATTGACGAATTTGAAATGCAATTACTTTACAAATTTCCCACAAGGTTTGACTTATTCCTATTTTATTTGTTTGGTAACAAATCAATTACAGCACGTCTGTTAACAAAGCATTTTGTTAAGAAAGCAAAGTAGTCATAATCCACGCTAAAATGGTCATCCTCATCTTCATAATGTGTACAAATGACAGTCTATTAAAGTGTGCGATATGCGCATAAATGCCGGTTTCCGACAATCCTATGGGAAAATGTCGACCGGACGAACCGGACATGGGACAGTGAAGAAATCCATTTAAATACAAGAAAAACAATATCCGCTGGATTTCCTCATAGGAATGTCAATCGATTTAAGATACTTTCAAGCAGTTATCTAACGACTTCCTTTACTTTTATTTAAAAAAAAAAAAAAAAAAAATTGAAGTTGCATTGACCTTGTTAGCACCTCTTGAAGATGAATCAGGATGTAGTTATTGCAATAATCCGATCCAAGGTTGCGTCGTGGCGAGGATTCGCCCACAAACAATCATCTTGCCACGCCCACGATTCGGTGAACTTCGACCTTAAGACAAAACAATTCCATTTCTGGAGGTTGGGGTCGGCTTATGCCACTCACTACACCCTACCCTCTTTTTTCTTCTTCATCTTCATCGCTATTATTCACCTTGAATATTAAATTGTATTGTTCGACGCTGCAAGCGCGGCACGATTCTCAACTGGATTTAGAATTGTACGATTAGTAGATTTTATATTTAACTATATTTTTCTTCAAAGAATTCAATTAGTGATAATTTTGTTGAAATCTGATGCAAACAATGTAGTTCTTGTAAGCTGGAAGGCAGCAGCAGGCGAGCCATTACGGCAGTGTCTAATCAGTGAGCAGGCACTTTGTAAGCTGTATTGTATTAATAAGAACCAACTAATCTTACCATCGCTATCTTTCTACATGTCCATCCGCGTCCATTTCCTCCCTTTTGCTCTTATTATAAGACCTCCACGTCTTGCTACTTCGCTCCGGTTGCTTGAACGACCGGCCTTATGACCTCCGGCGATTCGCATTGTTACTTTTAAGGATGTTTGAGTTCTGTTAGAACGCTCAAAAAAATTACTCTTTGAAAATTTTATATACACAGTTAATGAAAATAAATAATTTATTTTTTTTCAAGAAAACTCTACTCCGGATGAACAAACAGGAAATCAGTTTACATCGCCTGAAAGAATGTCAAATGCTTATCTCACAGTCATTAATTCCATCTGTTAGTTATTTTAAAAATACTGAAATGAAAAGCAAACAAACTGAAAAGACTGACTTGTCTGCAGTTATTATTTTAAAAAATTATGCATCAAAGTAGTAAAACGTTTTGATTCCGAAATAAGAACTTTTGGGACATAAAATGTAATTGTTTTAGATAAAATTACATTGAAAAAAATTCATTATACAGAGTTTGAACATTTATATAATTGCCGACATTGCATGTAGCTATACCGGGTGTTCTATCATGTTAGGACTGTACTCAACTTTTTTATTTTAAATGGCAACCTAAATATTTTGTTTCGTTTTTATATTTGTTATGTCATATGCCATATTGCCATATTTCGATTGTGACTTTTGGTTGCAGCGTTGACAATTTTTTTAATTTGACTTAAAACATCTTAATCATTAGTACCAATAACAGAACTGTGAATTTTTGTAAATTGGTAAACTAAGTTTTGATCTATCGTTTGATTTTATTGTACATGTTTCCACTTTACAGGATCCTCATAATAAATTGTTAAACTTTCCAATTTTCAGAAAACCATAATTCTATTTTTTATAGATAAATACTTCCATTTCATAAGTTTTTAAAAATTCAGTATAAGTATACATACACAACATGTACACTTAAACACAAAAAGCATCAGAGTTCAAAAAAATTGAGTAAAAATATAAAAATTATGGCTGCCTGTAAATTGAAAAGATTAACAATTTATAATCAAAACCCTGTTAGAGCAAAGCCTAGGTTACCTTTTTACAAAATTTCACTGTTCTGCAGTTGATAGTAATGATTTTGACAGAATTGGCATCAAAAGTTAAAGGTAATCAGTGATTATGGGTAAATGGCTATCCATTCCAAAATAGGTTTTTGAGATTTTATAACGCAAATCCTGAAATAGTAAATCCCGTTAAAAAATTAAACCGATCTTCTACAAGGTGTTTGAAAATTACATTTGAAAATTTACATGGAAATGTTGTTGAAACTCAAAATTTTCAAATGGAAACTTCTATATATATTGTATATTTAGATTTAGCTTCAAAGATAAAGACATTTTTGTATAAGGTTTTGTATACCCAAATCTCATGTTTTTTTATTTATTTAGGTAGGAAAAACTGTATTCTGCCTAGTAAAAAGTCATGCCAATTTTAGTTCTGTTGCCTTTAAAAAATTGACAAAAATGCCAAAAGTGTAAAAATGGGAGTTTTGTCTGGTATAGCATCAAAGTATAGAGGTAAAATTTTTTCTTAAATAAATAAGAAACAATAAAATTTAGGCTGATACAAAAATGTCTTCATTCTTGAAGCTAAACACAAATGTGAAAAAATAAATAGGGGTTCCCATTTAAAATTTTGAGTTTTGATGACATCTTTATGTTAGTTTTCAAAAATATTCTTTGAACATCCTGTAGAATATTGGTTTAATTTTCTAATGAGGTTTACTGTTTAAGGTCGAGGTCTCCTTTCGGTATAAGTTCCAGATTTTTGAGAATATTTTAGTTAAATAAAAAAAGTAAAAAAATGCCCAACGTCGTGGGACAAACAAAGAGAAAAAATATTTCGGCTACTTTTTGAAATGGAAAAATTGAGTGGAGTCCTGGAATGATAGAACACCCTATATAAATGTAAATATTTTTAAAAATGATACAAACTAACAAAAAACTAGCAGTTGATGTTTTTATAAAATTGAAATGTTTCAATCTATAAATGTGCATTGCAATACAGGTGACTGCGACGCTGGTTTTTAATACTCAAAAAAATAACACAATATTACTAAAATATTTTCTGATATTCTAATTCAGCTTCAAAAATAAAGATATACTTAGTATTTTCTGATTTGAGAATTCTGAGTTTTGGATTCATTTTAAAATTATTTTTCAAAACACTTTATAAAATGTCGGAATGCAGATTTCCTTTAGCTCAGCATTTTTCATTTCCGAATAATTAAAATTATAAATATCAAACAAACGGTTGACTACAAAAATAACAATTAAAAATATTATCCCGAATTAAATATTATTCAGAAAAAAATGTCAATAAAATTAATTTTTATTTTATCACTTTTCTTATCTTAAGAATTTGAAATCGTCTTTTCTACATCATTATTGAAAGACTGAGATTTCAATGGTCAGTAACTGATTGATTTTGAGTCAACGTTATCACATTATTTGTTTTCTTGATGATTTTCAATGTCTTGAATCAAAGGGCACTGACTAGAATCTGTTGAAACCCAAGAAGGACCTCTTATAATTTTCACAATTGGAAAAATGTGTTGATACTTTTCTTTACTTTCTGCATTGTCTTCAGCTGCTGTCTGATATGCACTCTCCTACAAATGAATCTATAAAGTACTTAAAACCAACTTGTGTAAATTCAAAGTCTCTATCATCCTCCAAGAAACTTCAACTTGCAATTTCTAATTTTTCAGCAAGATGTTTGATTTCAGCTTCTGTTAAATTATCACAATCAATTCTCGAATATGTCAATTGCATTCTAGTTTGATCTAAAGTTTTGTTACATTCGGAGCTTTTAGATGAATTCAATATTTTGATTACTGATCTGTGAAGCGATAGGTTCAATCTTATACTTTCTCCAGATGCATTGTCTTGGAATAAAAGTAAATTAAAGTCTTATCTTATCTAGGAAAAATTTTACATCGATTTTTTAACATTAACTTGGGATTAAATTCGAGAATATGCAAATTATTTTGGACTGAACTCCAGTCTGTATTAAAACTATATTTTGACATTTTTTCATGCAAAGTCTAAATAAAGCAATTCAAACATTTACGGAACAGTTGTATAAAAAAAACTCCAAAAAGTCACTGCTAAAAACGCTTCTTTTCTCTACCTAAAAAATTAATTTCGTATTTACAATTCATTATAACACTGTCATAAACACTAACTATAATCCGGTTAATCTTATTACTACCATTAAATTATACCATGCTTGGTTTACAGTTATGGGCCTGAGGTAGCTGATTGCATTCATGATTTTCTATTTAAAACTTTTTTCCAATAATATTTTTTTGAATAGTTAACTAATCTAAAACCTACAAGCTCTAACTGTTCTACTTGAGAAAAAAATAAAAAAATGCTTTAAACCTGATTTCTTCAAAAGCATCTGTTTGAAATTTTATTATCTTTGACAGAATATTTTGTAAAACATTTACGGAAATACTATTAATATGTAAAGTGATGCTATAAAATTGATGGTAATTCTATGACAAAACCGATGATATATAGTTAGGTCAAAAATTGAAACATCATAAAATTATAAGGCTATAAAAATATATAATGATACAGATGAAACATTGAAAGGTGTTAAGCTTTATGAAGCTTTTAAATGAGAATTAATTACCAGCATTAAAGAAAATCTTTAGATTTGCATGTAAATAACACACATAAATCACAACTCCTAATGGAAGGGTTCAAAAGGAACGTTTAATGTCAAATCGCGCGATAGCTGCAAGATAAGCAACAAAATATTTATATTTTTTTATTAACAATTTTAAAAAAACAAAAGATGACGTAATATTTCTTATTCTGTCGAAAACAGATCGTGTTGGCTAAGACTCACATAATCGTTCCGACCTTTTGGAGTTCAAAGGTAATAGGCCATAACTTGCCCTAACCTTAAATATCAAAATCGTGCCATCAAGAATATCTTTTTTTTTTGGGGTCTTATGTCAGGACCGGCTCAAAAGATGATGATAAGTTGGTTGTTATTGCTACAGGGTCGGATTGAATGAGTGAAACGGCCACCTACAGCTTTCTATAGTCATTTTCATTTCACAATTAGCGTGGGTTGAGATTGCTTTGAGCGCGCGTCTTAAAAGATCGACAAAAATGATGATGATGATGAAGAAGAAATAAATTTTAGTACAGTGGCAGATGAAAGTTTTTCGGAATGGAATTAAATTGATTGTTAACAATTATGTAAGATGGAGATTACAAGATGGGAGGTGTTGACATGATTGTAAGTGGTATAGTTGAATTTTTTAAAAATACCAACGATAAAATATTAATAATTTGAGAAAAAAATCAGAACAGGTGAAAGTACATATGACATTTATTCCAAAATTTATTTCTACAAGTCGAAACACCTAAGTTGTTTAAATGTTAGCTCTATTTTTTTACATTATGGAAATGGAACGATTTCAGGTTAACATTTTAGATACGAGGGGTCTTCAATAAAGATTAGGACTAAACTCACAAAAGCTTCATCTATTAACCAATTAACTAAAGGCTTTTGCCAAGTTTTGAGTACTCTTTTCTAGGCGCAACTATCTTAAACTCCCAGTCCTACTGCTACTCAAAGTGGATTTTTAAGAGTCTTCCGAAATTCTTTTCTAAAATTTTGAGAGCATCACAAGCTAATGTTAGGAAAACAGGAAAGACACAACACAGTTTTAGTACCTTTAGAAAACGCAAAAAAAAACTGCGACTATTAATGAAATATGCGGCCGCACGTTACAATGAGGGAGCTTGTACTTCTCTTTCAACTTAAAAATTTTTTTTTTTGGAATGTATAATATTAAACATAAGTTTTTCCAAAGTTGATTTCTTCAGTAAGCGCCATAAGAGCACCAGAATTACCTTTCAATTTGTAATTTTCACACCTTAGAGTAACAGTATGTTACAGCCGAAGTGGGAAAATCTTCATTCCACTAAAGGCTCAAGTTACATAACCGAGAGGCGAAGCGGTTAGATAGAGACCGGGGATGTAATGAAATTCTCACCGATGTTTGTATGCTATTTTATTCACAATCACTTTTTTTATCAATAACACTTGGATCTGTACTAAATGCTTGCTAAATACTTTGAAGTATTAACTTAGTAGTCTATGCAAACAAATTGAGTTTGACATTCTCTTATGAAATTCTGAATATTATTGTTGTTTAGAAGAGATTATTATTGTTTGCATTTTAGCAGAATCACAATAATTACAATACCCCACCAGCGTGCGGGTCAATCTGTTAACTGACAATTTGAATTTAAAAAAAAAATTGTGTTTTGCTTAGATGCCAACGTCACTTCCCAACAAAGATGGAAGTCATACCTGCCATTTCTTGAAGAAGAGATTGTCATTTTGGTTAGAAATGTCGGATTTCCCAATCTCCAAAAAGTTAGGAATTGACATATTTCTATAGTGATTGTGAATAAAATCTTCATTTTAACAAAATTATGAAGAATCGAGTAAACAGTGTAAGATACAAGGATCTACCTAAATGTCTGTCAACATTTCAGAAGCTTCCATTGCTTTGTGTTCCAAAACGAGCTTCAAAAGTACATTTTTGCTTTTTCAACTAAGGCATTATTAAGTTTAGAATCGACAAAATTAGACACTGACTCTATTTCTCAATCATAATTAAACTAAGAAACTCTTATAAAAGATATATTGCAAGAAATAATATCAAAAATGTGTTTTAATTTATGAACATATACTCCATTCGTTATTAATGTGCATAAGGGGCGGCCATGGAAGGAATTTAATGTGGCCACACTAATGACATTGGTTCATAAATCATCCTAAGTATTTTCTTTACGGTTAGCAGCTAATTCAACTGAAGTTGGAAATTGCAAACTTCAGGCAGATTGATGCTTGTTTACTTTAAATTTTGAGGTTAAGAATACAAAGCGTCGTTCACGTTTAGTAACTAGTTTTAGTGACAAAATTGAAACCGCATTTAGAGTTTCTCTGCCTTCTTGATGCACATTAATAACGATTGGAGTTTAGTTACTAGACGCTTTATATTCCTAACCTCAAAATTTGAAGTAAACAAGCATTGACCAGTGTGGCCACCTTAAAATGTGATGTCCATAGCCGCCCTTTACGCACATTTATAACGAATGGAGTATAGCTCAAAATCGCATTAGGGACCAAATATATGGTTGAACCCACTGAACAAATTAAAAAAAAAACTGTTCAGTAAATTGGTAGCAGTGCAAGCGTTCTATTTTTTGCAGTGCTTGCTTTTGTATAACTTGAACAACCAATCTTCGAAAAACCCTCGAACAAATATCTTAAAATACAGTATATATGGGAAATAAATAAACTGCCCACTAAAAATTTTTAATTTAATTTAGGGAATTTAGGGAATTTGTCGTTTTTAGTTTGAATAAACAATTGAATTTTTTCAGTGAGCTATATAATTATAAGTTGGCAAATTTTTTTTTAACTAGCCTGACGTTTTTTGATGTCTTTATCTGACAGCTGTCATCAAATTCTTTAAAATGACATGGTGTAAATATTTCTCACTAAAATCTAAGGGAGCTTCAACTTAGAGAAATAGCAAACATTTATCTCAATTTTTAGTGGGCAGTTTATATTTTTCCCATATATACGTCTTTTTGACATAAGGTTGACTAAATAAAAAAACCCTAAGCAAATGTTCTACGTATTTTATCATGCATTGGCTACACTTGCGACAGACGATGATAATGACAGACGTGAAAGCCGTTTTCAAAATTCTAATTGCATTAAGGTATTGTTTAGCTTTCGGTTGAAATCTTAAGTGCAACAATTATGATAATGATGATTCAGTTACAATGTCAAAGAATTAGATATTTTTCAACACGGTGCAATTATAATAATTTTCGAACTCAGTGTGCGAAGACATTATTCGCGCATAAGCGCAAAGTTGAAGCACAAGCGAGGAATGAGGGAGTTCGAATAATATTTTTTGAAACGAGCATTTATTTTTGTTTTATTAAAAAAATTACGTTGCGTCATTAGTAAACACAAAAAAATCTGAAAATATCAAGTGAGTCAACTGACAGTTTTTCATTTGACAGTTGTCAAAGAAAACGGATTTCTTCTTATTTCTTCAGTATTTGAATCGAATTGGTAAAATGACAGTTTGTTAACCAGATTTCATTATTATTACGTTAGATTATTTCTGAAATGTCCAGAAAGGCCAGGTTTTTTTTGCAAAAATTCGCGCACTCGTGTGGGAATTCTACGTTCTCAGTTGACTGCTCCGTTCGCAAAATGTCATTTTGAAGGTGGTGAGTTCAAAAATAGTCTAAGAGAAGCATAATCTAAACGATTAAAAGTGTCATTTTGACAGTCCCGCAATTGACATTAACTGTTCTTACAAAAAAGTCCCCTAAAGTACATTCTCTGACAAAATTTTTAGACACTAAATGACCTTGAAGTGGCACAAATATCTGCAGCAAATAGTATATGAAATGACATATCTTAGGAAAAAAAAACAATCCAATTGATCAATTATTCTAGGAAATAGAAAACTAAACTTTGTTAAAATTTTAAGGTGTTCCATTCACTGACATTGTATTAGGTGCAAACTTTTGGTTTGCAAGACATACATATATGGAAGACATACAATAATTGCAATAAACCAAAAATATTAATATTTTAGAATCAGATTGTGAATCTACAGTATGTTGCAGATGGTTGTGTCATCGTCTTTTTGACAGAAGGTTGGCTAAGTAAAAAAAGCCTAAGGAAATGTTCTAGGTATTTTATAATGCATGCTACACTTGCGACAGACGATGATAGTGACAAAGGTGACTGGTTTAAAGAAGTTACAATATTCATAAAGGTAATGTTCAGGTTTTGGTTGGAGTCTTAAGTGAAACAGTTATGATATTGAAGATAGGATGATTCAGTTACAGTGTTCAAAGAATTAGATATTTTTCACGGTGCAGTTAATAACCTAGCAGAACCATAACCTAAACGTCTAAAAATGTCATTTTGACAGTCGCTCAATAGGCAAAAAAGTTCCCCTAAAGTACATTCTCTGACAAAATTTTATGTGTACAGTCGCAAAATTTAAGCACTAAATGACCTTGAAGTGGCACAAGTAAATAATATGATTATAAATTTTTCCCTATTAGTTTGCTCATTTTAATTATTTTATTCTTTTCATCAGTTTAATAAAAAAGCATTCACTTATACATCTGTTAACAACATATCTTAAGCTCTTTACACATACCGCGTGACTATAAGCATCACGTTACCTTCAACATTGTAACATAATTCTCACCTTCAACATCTCTTAATATCTCAAATCTACAAGAAATACCTAGCAGTAATAATTTTACTTAATTTAAACTTTTTCTCTTAAACAAAATTATTTTAAAGAAGCACCATCAAAACTTGCAAAAAGTAGAAAATAAATATTGATACGTACTACCTCTTACTCATCGGAGCTTACAGAAGAATTAAACTACTGTTAAAATTATAGTTTCCACACGATGCCGTTTGTTCTTATTAAGATAAAATCAATTTCATGAACTGTATTTAAGTTGGTTTTTTCAAGGCTAGAATCGTGCTACTACCGATGGTATTCTTTGAAAATAATCAAAATTTGATTTAATGATAACTCAATTAATAGTTAAATTTTTACTTTTGCGCTTTCGCTCCATTCACAAGTACGTTCCATTCAATTAGTTTGGTGAAAAATAGTTGCATACAAGTGCGATAACGTCTGCATACTATCATTAGCATAAATCCAAAGAAAACTAACGATTTTATTAAAAGTTGAAAGATGCGGGCGCCATTGGCAAGTCTCAATCGGTTGATAATTTTTCGTCTGGATGATTACAATACAAAGTGCATTGACGGTGTTGACATTGGTGAACTATGTGGTGGGTTAAGCGTAAGCAGGTTAAAAAGCACGATTCTCAATGTGCGAGTATTCCTTGAACTACCACCTCTGACCTGGAGGTCTGGCCATGGGTCAGCACGAACAGACTCTCTTTGCCTGTTACATAAACCTAAAGGAAAGTAGGAGTGAATAAAGACGACCTACTATACAAAAAAAATTGATTAGAACGAGAGCTGATTTAATTATAGATGGATTAGATTGATGGAACTTGTTTGGAGGATAATCACGTCAATCTTGCTTGAATACTTTTGAATTTTACCTTTTTTTTTTTGATGGGTTATGGTCTAGTGAATACTTTCTACTGATTTTTTGACAATTCAAGAAGTCACAGTTTCTAGTTGTGTTTTTTTTTCATTTTTTACTTCCAAAAAACATGCACCATGAGTGTACAAAAGTCGTATATGGTTAAGGTTATAGGTCTCCTGGCCCGGCCCTGACCTACGACCTGCTTGAGCCCGCTTTTGTACCAACGTTGCTTACTCACACTTTGCGCTCGTTCTCGACTACTAACACCGTGCTTTGAATCCACTATCAAGTGTCAAATCGTGCTAGTGATAGTGTAAAAAAAATATTTATGTGTAGATTTCAAATCAATAATAATAACAATAATAATGATCAAAACAGAAAGTACTTACGACTTTTTCTACAGATTATGTAAGTAATGTTGTAATAGATATTTTTGCCGATTTCAAACTTGTTCTATTATTATTTATCATGTAGGAAGTGACTGATAAAAACATAACCTTGGGAAAGACCTTGGACTTATTACAGGTTGCATTAAAAATTTAAATGATTTTTTTGATTACTATGAGTAATAGCCCCATTTTTGGTCGTAGCCTTTTAAACAGATCATTTCTATAAAAGGCGATTGTGAAGAAAGTGAAACTGGAAATTTATAAATTGTTGATTATTACCTAAATTTTGACTCATTCCCACGAATAAAAAAATATAAATCTATTTATTCAACATCAGCGCATTAAGTATTCGAATTAATCATTTCTTTGCGGCGGATTGTTGCAGACAAACGACTTACGCCATTCTTACTTAAATGATTAGTTTTTTGTCCGCTGTGAATAATAACAATTAATAAAATTAGAAAAAAATATAGTGATGGTAGTTTTTATATGTTTACATTAGTGTTTTAATAAATCCACAAAGCTTACCCTTTCCACGTTCCAAATTAATCTATGGAAAAAATCACATAATTTATTAGTTAGAATTATCTAATTTAGTCTCGTAATTGAGCATAAATAATTGCCTCTATCTTGTACAAGTGTCATAAAAATGAATTATTTCTTGAAAACTTGTCGCAAGAGAATTTTTCAAGCTTCTTGATAGATTAAATCCCAAATTATTCGTAATTTTTATTAGTAATTAAAAAAATATATTTGCTTTTTATTTATGGGAATTGATGAAACTTATGCAACTATTATAAATCATAATAAAATATGTACATTGGTAGTAGTTAAAGTAAAGAAATGTTTAATTTACATGATTTATAAATAAATTATCATTTATGTGATGATTCTTTGAAATTTTTAGTCAATTTTAAGAAAGAAGTTACTTCGGAAATGATTGATGCTAGTGTAAAAGCGTAGGTGTTGGAACATTAATTTTGCGTGTTTTTATTACACGTGAACAGCTTTCTTTTGGATAAAAAATTGAGATGATTTTCTGCACGGTTTTACTTTCCAGAGGCGAAGATGTTAGCGAAAGCGTAAAAAATTTTATTTTTGTTTCCAAATATTACATTCAAAAAATCTAAATTTTTATTTCTTCATTCTCTTGAACTTTAAAAGATACATTTTTGTTTTCTTCAACTTTCGTCCTTCTTTACAGACTTAGATCTGTCCACAAATTAATTGTTTTCTGTCTGAAAAGTGTTTGTTTTTTTACACTCTTAGATTTGTTTTTAAATGGCAATATGTTGATTCTTTCATATTCAATACTCTTCAAGATTTTTTTATTATTATTATTTTTTCAGTAACTATGGAAATTAAAATGAAATTTTCTGCAAAATTTTTGTTTGAAAATTTCATCTTATTACTCTATAAAACAGGGCAGATAAAAAATAAAAAATCTCAAAATTTTCAATCATAATTATATTCCAAAATTATCAGATTTTTTAATAAAATTTAAATTTAGTGCATTGAAGAAATCAGATCTAGACATTGACATTGTGGACGTTTTTAGATTTTTTTATAAAGTGAATTTCCAGTCTCCAAAAAGGAAAATGTAACTTTGAACATTAAAATTCTGTTTATTGAAAATTGAAAAATTGAATCTCTCTTTTATTACAATAAAAGGAATGAAATAAAAAGGCTATAATTTAATTCCTAGTCGGTTTCTCTACTTTTCAATTCCTTTGGGAAAAATATTCTATTGCAATTAATTGATTAAATTTGTTTTCTTTTCCAGATTCTTCACCAGCTCCGGAAGCCGTCGACCAATATGGTAAGCTTTAACTCCTAATTAAAATCAATTCTCTCGTCGATGTCTTAGATAATTGCAACATCCACACATACATACATCCTCAACACCAAAAACTCTTTTCTCTTCAATAATTCCATCAGCATTACAATGAAGCTGGCACAATCTTTTATGTTATCTGATTGGTAGCAACGTTCTTATCTATCTAATTATCTTGCGATTAAAATTGTTGGTGGTTTTGCAACGCTCACAACCTGATGCATACAAGAACTAGTTAACATTTTTCCATTTCAATCATCTCTATCTATCTCATTCTCTCTTCCACGATATTTATTTAACATTTTCTTTCGTTTAAAAGACACTGCCTTTCATTTAACTGATTGAATCGAATTATTCAAATATTATTGTTACAGCTGCTAGTGAAAATCTTCAATGCAGCATTGTTATTTAAGTTTTTGACATTGCGACCTTGATGGTAAAATACTTGCAAGGAACCGTTAGAAAGAACTCAAAAATTCAGCGTTAATCAATGCTACAGTTTTTTGAGAGACTGTAAAGTATCAAATTTATGTATTGGTACTGTGACCTTCAACCTCAAAGCAACTCTATCCACACTGTCCCATACGAGAATTCGTGGGAATCTATAAATTCTCAATTAATTAATAAACAACTTTTTCAATTAAATTAAACAAAGCTTCGGTTTTACTTTACACAAATCTTACTTTGTCGTGATTTAGTCTTCGAGATATTTTAATGCGATCGAAAACCATTAACTTGGTTTCGATTTGATACCATCTTTTGGTGTTTAATTCCACTGGGAATAATTTAATCGCGTAAATCTTGAATTCAAAGCAGATCCGAAACAATAAATATGGGTGGTCGGTTTGAAAAATCTCAATTTTTGAAGAATTCTCCTTTTATTTATTCCGTTAGATTAGACTTTTTTTAGTTTCTGTCATCGATGGGCGTGAAATAACAACTTATTTACTAGTATATAAATTTAAATGTCTAGAAAATTTCCAAGTTTGTTAAATAAATAAAAATTGGTTTTTGAGAGAGGAAAAAAACAAATTCCAACTAGCCTTGATCCATAAATAAAATCATGGTCGTAAGTCATCTCTGACAGAACATACTAGCAATGACATTCTTACAAGTAGTAGCTTTTTTTTGCTTCAGTTTTCTTTCAATCGAGGATTATTAGTGAAATTTATCGGTTGTTTGCCACCAACCTATTGACTATAAATCATGGAGGTGGAAAAATAAAATTTGAAATAAATAAAACAAGATGCCAAACTTTCAACTATGAGAAACACTCAATTTTTTCCGATATCTATATTTAACCAAATTGCAAAAAGAAATGAATAGATTCTTACTTTACATTAAAACGGAAGCGGTGATAACATTTTGGCAAATTGCAATTCGAATTTGGTTTTAACTGATTTTCTTTGAAACATTTCAAAATTCATTGCAAAAGATTTAATTTTACCTTCACAAAAAGACATAAATAAGGCAGTTTTGAGTCAAACCAAAAAGATTTTTCAAATTTTCAACAAAATATTCACCAAACTTTTGAGAAAAATTGATCGGCATTATTTTTAGCTCTTGTTCTTACAAAAATTGACATCTTTAACAGCGTATTTCCAGTTTATTGAAAATTATAATCTGTTTTGGATTTGAGCTTTTTTGAACCGTAGATTTTCAGTAAATGTCAATAATCTACTCTAAGAGACATGATCCAAAAAATCGGCGCAATTGGTCGCAAAATTGCGACTTTGGGTAGGTAAATCATAAATCCAATGCAAAAATGCCAAAATATCAATTTAATCCACAAATCCTTAGTCTGTGCAATTCTTGATCAAATGCGAAAATTTTAAGTTGAAACTAGTTATTATATTCCAACTCATTTAAGCCTTTTGCAAAAATTTTGTGATTTCAACTTTTCTAAACTTCGTATCATAGCTTGGTAAAATTCTTTTGACTTTGCCCTAAACCAACATAAAATTCAGACAATTAAATATAGAAAATAATGAATTCTACAACTCTTCAGTAAAGTTTTTTTTGTTGGTCTTTATTCAGTCGCTCAACCGATCGGAGATTGGCAGCAACACATAAAATTTAAATTATGAAATAAATTTATATTCCAAAAACATCGTATCCAGCTTATCGCACATTGCCTTTCAGAGAATGTTCAATTTATTTTAAACCGCGAAATGGTCCAGGTCATCTTTTAATGGATCTCCATTAAAAGTCGGAGAACGTTGTAAAGTACAGAGGTTATTTCGGAGGCCATCGAGTCTCATCGAACTGTTCTGGTCCAGATTCTTGATAATATAACAGGTTGGGCCGCCAATTAGGAGATGTCCCCAGGTCACGTTCTCCGGACCCTCCTCCACCCCGATGCCCACACAGGAAGCCCGGACAGGGTCGGATTCAAAACCAATTTTCTAACAAAAAAAACTCAAAGCAATAACTGTTCTTTGTAATTTTCTAAGAAAAATCGTTCACTATTTATAAAAAAAAAATCGAAATGAGATCAAAGGTAAATAGGAGGAATTCCGTGGGTGGATATCTAACCATTGGATGGTTTTCAGGCAAAATCATTTTTACCAAATTATAGTTTACTTCAACAAACAAATAACAAAAAGAAACCACCGTTGTTATAAATTTTTATTGTTATTCAATAAAAAACTGCGGAAAGTAAAAGAATGTCACTTTCATTCCTTTTCTGTTACGTATTTGTACTCTCCTTCCTCAGTGAACAAACCTAAAAGACGTTAATTCTTCGTAATTCTCAATTTCCTTCGTTATCAGCGACAAAAAGTCGTCATAATTCTTGCACTGCAATGCAAGAACTCAGTTGATGACCTTCCTGTTGCGAACATATAAGTAATTAGTGGTCGAGTGTCTGCGACCATCCATTGCAGCAGGAGCTTATAGCAGGTCTTTCAGAATACGATGAAGACGAAGAAGAAAGAATATGTGTGTGTGTTGTGTCCAGCCGACATCCTGCGGTCGCTGCCTACTAAAAAGAAGCGAGGCCGCACACCGGTTGTCGGTTGACCGGAGGCGGTGTTCGCAGCAGTCGACAGTGGGCAGCGTGACCGAGCTAGATAATGCTCCGCTTCCGGTGACCTGCGTAACTAACAGCAACAACCAATATTTTTATTTCTGTTAAACGGTTATTGCTAATATTCGCTGATAACAACTTAAAGAAACGTCTCACGCCATCTAACACAATAATTACTAGCTCTTTGCCTTCGCTGAGGCCATGCAAAAAAGAAATAATAAAAAAAACTACTTCTGACAAGATTTTTTAATCCAAAAGTAAAAACTCAACCCTTTTGGAATAAATATTCTAAATATAGTATCCAAGCGCTTAATTAAATATTTTCATTTATAAAACCTCTCGAGCAAATAAATCGTTGAAGTCAGTGACTTTTGCAGTTGACAGATCCTTTCACATCGTTTCGGTTTCTCAAATAGCAATTAACATCTTTATTATTTCCCTCAAACAAAAATCAAACAATTATGCAATATATGCTCGTTTGAAATTACAATATTTTTTTTTATAAATAATATATCAGCTGTTAAGGTCATTCGACTCCTCTCTTCTTTCCGAAATTCCATCGCGGACATTGAAATATTCGCTTGGTGAATTATATAATTAATAGAAAAATCCCATCTGATACATTTCTAACAGTATTCCAACTGAAGAAATAATAAATCGAAACCGCTGTTGGAGTCTGAAAGAACTTGTTGTAGTTTATCCAATTTTTAATCAATTGACGAAATTATTGTAATGCGAGAAAAGCAATAAATTTTCGAATAAAATTAAGACATTAATTTGCCATAGAACGACACAAATCCACGATCAATTAATTGACAATTCTTGCGGTGACCGACGGGTCAACAGGTGTGTGTTATACAATGATGCAAGAGTAAGAGCGAAAAAGGTTTCGAACTAAATACAATTGGGCAATTCAGGTCACAGTTGGGTGGATTTTTGAGTGGGACAATCGATTTTGCTGATTTTCTATATTTTATAAAGTGTTGAATAAAGTAATGAATGAATCTATTACAGCCTGTTACTGGCAACAATAAACGGCTCTATAAAACATTATGAAGTCACTATTATACCGTGGTTTATCGCCGTAATTACGGCCTGATTGTTGACAGAAATCACGCGGCTGAAATCTTCATTTCTGCATTATCTACAACAAAAGTCCTCGATGATATTTTCATGAAGTTATTTTTATTTTCTGAACACCTGTAGAAACACCAATCAATTTTTTAGGTTTGCTTTGCCAGTCTGAATCTTGATTTACAAAATTCCGAAAAAATTCAGTTTTTTATATAAAGTAATAAATTTTTTTCAAAAATGCTGCTAAGTCAATTTTACAAGAATTTTGATATTGGTAATGGATAGAAGTTTAGTTTTGGATCACTCTGTACATTTTTGGAACAAAACGCTCAAATGCGTAAACCATTTGCGTCGTTTACATTTGGCATTTTTCCAATCGATACCAATCAATTGCTCCACTTTCGACATTTCTTAAATGAAAGTGTTTATTCTAAAAGCGACCTGTTCCACCTGCTCGCCTTTACATCAAGCAGGCCATGAAATCCTAAAAGGTGTCACGACCCCAACACTAAACTCCAAACTTGTTAAAAGTCAAAGATCTGATCGAACTTTACATAAGTCTAATTTATTTTAAATGTTCGATGAAAGTTGGCAAATTTCTAATAAAAGTTAAAATGTTTTTCTGATCGGATTTTGTCGAGCAGCTAAAAGAAGCCGCTTTTTGCCTTAGGAAATAAACACAATTTTACAATTTTATGTAAAAGCTTGCATTTGTAATGAATAAGTTGATGATGATATGTTTTAAACAAGAACTGTTGAGTAAATTGTTAATAAATCATAAATATTATGGGTTATTAAAACATGACAGTACGAATAGTTTTTTGATTTATTGAGTGTAATTTAGTTTATGACTTGTTTGTCAAATGACAATGCTTCTAAAGATATGATTCTTCAGTTGATGGTTATAGTCTAAAAGTCGATGGATTTGTGCTGAAAAAACTTAATTAAGTTTGAAACAAATGGTACTAATTCGACTTTGAAAAAAACGCGAATTCATCAGCGAGCTTAGCTTTAATTATTATTATTGCAGAGAATGGGGACTAATAAAGAACCTTGCTGTACACAAAAAAACATTTTTTTTTTATAAATGTGGATAAAAAATGTGCATTCCTACTCAGTGGTTGTATTTTTATTCACCAGAAGCAGATCCGGAAGAAATGCCGTTATTTTAAATTAAAAACAAAGCCAGTTCCAGCTGTGGCTCCATCGATCTTTTGACCTTAATCCCAATGGTACTAATTAGTTAGGTGAATGTCAGGGCTTAGGTACACCAACGCCCAGTAAAAAATCTCTTTGTGTAAACTGATCCACAAAAATGTTGTCAAACTAGAAGAAATCTAATCAAAATAACACATTCTAAAAATGACTTTATTTCTTTGATTGTTGATATAACACCAAAATTTAAAAGTGTAATAAATAATGTGTTAGTTCAAGAATTGTTTACATTTTTTGAATTCGTTAAATGTGAAATATCTTTATAAAGATACAATGATTTGCATAATACTCTATGTGCGATACATGATCCGATTATAAGCCGAAAGAGCTGTATTTACAACCATTAAAGTCAGAAGAGTCGTCAAAAGTTGAAATTTACATCGCTTTATTAGGCGCCTACTAACACACCAAAGATGCAGCTCGACCATTGTGTGTGTGTGTGTTTTATGAAGCTTTTTGAAATACACAAAGTGAAGTTTTTAAAGCATTATTAATTATTTTCAAGTAATTGCTACCAGGAAAATGGCCAATGTAATGATAAAAATTGCACATTGTTTTAAAATTTATGTAAGTGACTAATTAAAATGTCTGGATGGTGGTTTTTCTATTAGCAAATAAATGCAAAAAAAGAAAAAAACGGTTCAAATGTTCAGATTCATGGTTCTATTTTACTGTTATGCAAGAAAATTCTACGGAAAGATAGCAAGTCAGGTCAGGTTAACAAAAGTCAGATTACTACATAAATATTTTGCTTCAAAACACTTTTGCCTGGATGCCAGTTAAAAATTTTGGAATTACGACTAAATACTTTCATTTCATACTTAAATTTTTTGTAATTTTGATTTTACTGTTTTTTTTTCTTTCCGGATCATGAAGGAACACCTAGCTTCTGAACTCTCTTATTATATCGCTGTTTCTGTTGACTTTATGTTTTGATTAAGTCGACTGGTTATTAGATTAATTTTTGCCTGAATGCCGGTCAACTAAATGTCTTCTCTGTGACTGTTTTTTTCAAACATTTGTTTTCTTCTTTTTGTCAGATTAATGATGCAAAAATTATTTGAATGCTTATCTTATAAATTACAATTTTCATACACTCATTATTATCATTCCTATAAAATTCGGTATTTTTTAATTTTGTTGGAGCGGTTTTTTTGTTCTTATTTGATGAGGACCAGATGGTGTTTTTTTCTATTAAACCTTCTTACTATTCGCTCACTAACTGTTTTGGCTACTCTTTATGCTTCTGCAAAAAATCAGAAGGTCTCTAGATGTGGTACGTTTTTCTGACCTAACTCTCGTAGTCTTCCTTGATATTGTTCTTCAGCTCTTCATGAATTAGGTTCATACAGAAATACTTGAGCAATTACTCTAAAAACATATGTTTGGTGTATTTAAAACTTTTACCGAAAGTGAAAAAATTACTTTTTAATAGTTCCCACAGAAGGGGTTGTTTGAAAAGACCTAGAAAACAGAAAAAACTAGATTTTATCAACGTAATACGTGAGGTAAAAAACTAAAATTCAAACACCTTAAAGAATTCACGTTACATTTTATTTAATGTAATTGATAATAATCCACGAGCGTTAGTGATTTTTGATTTTTAGAAAGAATAACCATTTCTGGTTAAAACTGATTAATTGTTTTACATTGATGAGGTTATTCTGTTCTGTAATGTTATTGTTAATTTTTTTAATCTACGGAAACAATTGCTGCAATTATTGCTAAAGATAACAGTCTAACAGTAACATTACAGAATGTTATGAGTTGAAGAATAGAGGTATGAATTTCCCAAATAATTTACTCATTTATATTTTTGTATGACAAACTTTTACCCAATTCCGACATCATATTTGATTTTTTATTCTGTAATTGCGTTGCCAATAAACTTCAAATTAAGGAATTGGTATGTCAAAAAAGACGACTAACCATAATTCTAGATGTTGTAAAATTCTTATTTTTCATAAATAGCCACAAATAGAAGGGTGTCTGATTTTGGAACAGTGTCTTAATTTGGGTATTTTACCTCAAGTACTTCTAATAAAGTAAATTTGTTGCCTTCTATGCCATTTGTAAAAACTCGAACAAATTACACTCACATTTTGGAATAATTTTAGATTTAGGATTGGTCAGGTCGGGTCAAACATATGAAAACTTCTATAGGTGTATATTTGTTGCGTAATGAGATTGTGGCTAATTTTCCTGATTTACCTCGCACATATTAAAAAAAAAAACAACAAAATTCATCATGATGTCAAAAAATAAAATCAGCGTATATTAAGACGTTAAATTGGTAATTTTCTTGTTTAGTTTTGGTCTAATCGAGATGAAAAAGTCAACTAATTTGTAGAATGCAAAAAACTCTGTAAATTATCTCATCTTGGGGCAATTAAATAAAAAAAGTGAATTTTCCAAAGCATATCATACCTCTAGATCCGCGTCATTTAGTATAATTAAGTCCACACAAATCTTTCTTTAGAAAATAAATGTGTTACAGATTTCGATTCTTCTTTTATAGTGCGATTGTAATAAATCCGTCCTTTTCTATTATTCTTGAATGTTTGAAGAAGTTCTTCTTTACTAACACCACCCCGAAAGCCTCCCGTTGTTTTCTATCGTCACTCACCTTAACTTATTCCTTTTCTACCTCTTTTTATCTTCTAAGATGAACTATTTTTTTCTCTTTTCAACATCCATGTACCTGTTTTGTTGACCAATAAGCTACTGTCTTCATCCGTTTCACTTCATCTTATGTTTGTTTATTTCACTCGTCGACTTTGGCAGTTAAGGTCACATATACAGGGTGTTTTTGGCGAGGTGGACCATTGGATGATGGTGGGAGGATTCGGGTGTTGTCATGCCGCCTCCTACTGGTCTCTATGGTGAATGACAGCGCGGTGAGTGGTGGCGACCGATTCCAAAGCAGAGCACTCTTGATCAGTGCGCGTCGAGGCCGTCCATGGCCAACTATCTCACCTGACTTGCACCTGCCGTGGTCACAAGATCGGAGAGTGCCGCGACGTGATAGATAGTGTGACTTAAATGGTTTGAATTTACAGTGGTGACATTGCCCGGAAAGTAGTTGAAAATTTTATTTTGTGTTATAATGTGATTTTGGATTATTTTTATTAGTGATTTGGACATACGCTATTTTATTTGTGATTTGTGGTTAAAGGTCAGTGTTTGATTGAGTGAAATGTGGCTGTAAAGGCAGCAGCCTTGACAAGAATGGATACTGAAAGTCCTGTCATTTGGCCCTCTTGGTGCTATTCAGGTTAGGAAAATTCCAAAAAATTCTTCTTTTAATTAATTTATTTCAAAGGTCGTCAGATCTATATCAAATTTTCCAATTTATAGATTTATAAATTCTTTCAAAAAAATTTGTTTATACAATTTATAGTACAGTGGGTGTTATTTGGTCAAGACAGGTACCAAAACAAGCTGGGAGGTCAAACTTTCCTCAAATTTTGACAATGACTTGAGGGTTTATAACGTGAAGGGGGATATTAACCTCACCCTCTTTTGTGCCAACTAAAAGTCTTATTATTACGACCATCGGGAAGTTTTTCCCAAAGGAAAGAAGCAACTTCTTAATTGTAGCAATTTTATTGGAGTCGTAAAATTTATAGCCACTTTTTTCTTATTTCAGGACGGCTTTTGACCGTGCACCTGTGCCGCCTCACAATTCACAAATATTCCCACTTTTTGTACATCATATACACTGTGAAACATAAAATAATGTTTTTATGACTTTGTTTCGGCCTGGATGCTACCAACAAAAATCACATAGTAGATAATTCAATTTTTAATTGAACAAGTCAAGATATTTTTTTATTTACTTGAATGCCGGTCAAAATGGGTTTAAAGTGAACTCTTGACTATGTAAACGCAGCCGTAGTCGTAAACTCCATAACATTAACTGTTAAACGACTCTGATATTTATGCACATTTCCATTTGAGTCTATTCGTTTTACTTCTTCATTTCTTCTGAATTGGATTTTTCAGAAATGGAGCAAAAAATTGATGATTACTTATTAAATACCCATATGGTTGCTTTTGACTAGTAAAATTGACCATAAAAGCTGGTCCAATCATACAATTATTCTAATAATAACACCCGTTTGAATGGTAGATTACTAAGAGTCAAAAGCCTTGTTAAGGGAGAGTAGCATTATTTTGAGTAAACTAATTATATTTCACCTTCACCTCGATTCGTTAAACGACAAGCATGACAATGATCATTATAGGATTTGTACAATTACTGGTCAAAGGACGAAATCATTTTTTTGAAAAAAAAAAGTTTCATCGTGAGAAATCTCTGTTTTGCTTTTGTTACTCAAGATACTGGCAAAGGATGATTGAGCACAAAACGAAAACGATACCAGCTATATTGTAAGTGAGTTGTCAGTTGAAGACATTTATTATTTCGATATGCAGAAATGGGTAATAAAAAAGCTATAATTGTATCGAATATTTATACGGGGTTCAAGAGGCTGTTCAACTATTGAAACGGTGCCGGTTGGTTAATTGGCTCCTTCGGATGGGTGACAACACGGACTGACCATTTAATGGGTTCTGTGGGAAATTTATGAGACACAAAATCAACTAAAAAAATATAGTATGTTCGATTGATATTAACTAAAAGTCAAGTCAATTGACATCTGGTTAGCGTCATAAAATGCCTTTTTTCATAAAACATTGCATTTCTTGAAAGAATACCTCTATTTTAATGATTTCCGATTGATGTCTTAAAACGATTTAATGACGGTTCATTATCACAATTAAGCTGAGGATTTGACCGGAGGAATAGCGTGCCAACATAACCATTAAAGAAATCATGAGGTTTTTGTGCATGTTTATTAATCACGTTTCATCGACGTTTAATTGTTATGGATTGTGTGTGACGTGCGAATATGCACACAAAATATACTTTCGACTAAGGATAAGAGACAGAGGAACTTCATTTAAATATTTATGTGCTGGAATTTGATGGGAAAAAACATTATATTTTATTTTTGGGAAAACAATTAAGTCAACGTCAATAATTTTTTCAGTCGTTGAATGAGGGATTAATACATTGTTAAACCAAATAAAATCACAATGTATAAGTTAGCTGGACTATCAATCCACTTGCCTGAAAGCTGGTTAAGTAAGTCAAAATATTTGAAAGGTAATCTGAAAACATGAAGCAAAAATCATTTGTCTTTGTGAATGTTGGTATAAAAAAAAGTTAATAGATTAAAAACAGAAAATTTTATGCGAAAGATTATTCAGTTCAAGTTTTGACACATTTGTTGCCTGGATGTCTGTCATCAAATTTTGTACTAAAGGAAATTTATCACATTAATAAATATGTCAAACATAATTTTTGCCTGTGCACTGGTTTTTATAAAAAAGTGTAAAATGAAAAAGAAGCTTTTTTGTAAATGTGAGCAAGATATATAAAACATAAAAACGCTTGTCTGAATGCCACTTAAACAATATTCAGTTAAGTCAAGTCCAATCAATATTATATTTTTTGTCATTTTGAAAAGTGTACGAGGTTGATGACACCATTCCATTTTAGCTGATTCACCCTTGTCTAATAAAAAAATTCGTCATTTTCCAAAGGTCAAAAAAACAAAACTAACGGCCCACCTCAATCGCAGTTGAATAAATTCTACAATACCTTGCTTTAAAAAAAAAGAAAACAAAAAATAAAAGAATCTTTGTAAAATATGAAATGTCTCGTTGAATCTCAAGCCAAAGGTCATGTGAATTTTCCCCCAAGGAGTCTCGATATCAGCTCCATCCAACACATATTTTACCTATTGAAGAGTCATCAAGAATATTTCGAGTGTTTATTTTTATAAAAAAAAAAAATAACTAGACTAGATGCAAAGAGGTGATACGAGGAGAGAATAAGTATCATTGTTGACATTCAACCAAAGACGTCGATTGTTATTCTAGTAAAGTGTCCAAAGACAGGATGGACATTGGAAGACTTTGTGTTATTGTAAATGTCAGACGGTAGCAATCTACCACTTCCTTGCTTATATGCTGTCTTTATCAAACACAAAAGACGTCAATACTCGACGTGGATCACATTAAAGATTACTTATAAATATTCGAATTGGGTTTAGGTTCATGACAACACCTGAAGGAATCCAATGAGACAGACAATGAATAAATTTTATCAAAAAATAGGGGATTTCGCAGCAGTTGGTACTTGTATGACATTTAGCAAAATTGATGAAATATAAATCTAATATAAAAGTCACATCTACGAGGTTGCAAAAGCCATCAAGTTCACACCTTCTCGCTATACAATAGGCAGTTATACCTTCTTCCGTTTCGATTTATTCCAGCAAGAAATATTAAAAAGCATTTTTATAACTTTCAAATAAACAACATCCGAGACAAGTTATTATACATATTTATAAGCGACAATGATGGTACCTGGCAACCCCCTGCCGTACTAAACTTTCGACGAAAATGCAAAGAACCGGAATTGAAGCTTTCCAGCTGTTTCTAGTTGTAAATCAAAAACAAAAATCTTTGAAAAATCCTTCTAATCGTAAGAAAGTTTCAAAGACGATTAAGTTGTACACCTGTCACGTAAACCCTCATAAAACATTTTTCCGAAAAGATAATAAATCCTTCTAGGAAAATGAAAAAACTAACATCTAATAAAAATGTTTAGCTGTTTGATAATTGAGTCATTAATGTGGTGATTTTATAGTGTTATAATGTGTTCTTCTAATAAATAAACAATACGAGAGATAACTGAAACAGTGTGAAGAATTGTCCAATATTAATATTTATAAAAGTGAGGTCGTTAGCGTCACTTGGTGTGATTTTTATTGCATAAAATTTACGGTTATTGTTCGACTATATAAATATTTGATCAGGAATAAACCGATGTTCAACATCTGACAAAGCTTTGTGGATTTATCCTTTTTTCTTTTGAATCAAATTGGGTCATTCCTTTCGCTTTAGAGAATTGTTCAAAATCACGCCACAAAATTGATAACAGTCATTCTTCTCACTGCAAGTGCGGATTTCTTCTCAGCATGGCATTAACGAAAAGGATTTGTTATTATTAATCAAAGCTCCTGATAGCTCAATATCCAAACTAATCGCAATTTATAAACTTGTAAACACGATGCGTTGGTGATAAATAACATAAATAAGGTTCCCACACAGAAATTTTTAGGTTTTTCAGTACTTAACACCAAACCGACTTTAATAGAGTCCTCTTCCATATTTTATTGGATGTTGTATAAATTATTCCAAGTTATTAGGCTATAAACTCAAGGGAATAGTATAGTAAGATTTCATTCGGGGTTGAGGTCAGCTACCTGCTTCACCTGGGATTTGTCTTTTTGGGTGGGTGGAATGTTCCGATATCTTTCTCAGAACGGACTTTCCGGATAAGCAGTTCTTAGGATGGAACAATTACAAGGGCACATTTTAACCACTTCTTGAAAATTTCTGAATGAATGGATACAAAATAAAACGCCTGTTTAGACATTAGCAATAATTGCTCAATCTCAAGCTATTTCCATCTAAATAAAAATTCCTCACAAAATCAATAAACGTAATAACCATGGGAATATCCAGTTTATGATAATTGCAATAACATCAGTTGCAAATAAACCTGTACTTGAGAAAAAAAAACAATTCACACATTCACAATCGAAGAATATTAACAAAATAAATCCAACTTTCATTATTTTACAATTTGTTTATATAATTAAGAATTTTAAATCAATTTCATTTATTTCTGAGTCATGGAATTCATTATTGACTTTACTATTTAATAGTCACAACTACCAACCTTGAAAAAAAAATCAAAGTCTTTATGAAAATTGCTTTAATTTGTGTGTAAATCGTTTTAATAACCGTTACAACAAATCATTAGGAATTTGAACAAGGTGCGATAATAAAAATGAAAAATATGAAACATGAGTCGTGAGAAAGTTGTCATTAAAATCACACTTTCATGATTTTTTTAATTTTATCATAAGAATCTATGCATTTTGAATACGAAATTAGGAGTTTATTGTTTGAAATTTGATAACCAGAACGTTGAAATTTTTTATTTTCCCAAATCTTGATGAAGTGTTATTTATAGGAAAAAGCGCGGTTATAATAAGAAAGGTGAAGATGTTTTGCGATTTGCCGAAAACTAGAAATGCAATACAACAAATGCAGGGAAAATTAAAACAGAATTTTACTGCACTGATTCTGACTAAAGTGAAAAAAAAAAGGATCAAACTGTAATGTTTGATAAGTTATTGTTTCAATAGCAAAATAGAATTTGTTTTTGTTAAAATTTTATTGAATTTCTCAGCAGTGTTTAAATTGACGATTTCAAAAGCCAGCCACTGCGTTCCATTGCCATGACAAATTATCCCATCCAACCACAAAAGACCTAATAACTCTTCCATAAAACAAAACCTAAATTCCCATTTAAAGTATCAAATGTCACACGAAAACCCACAACAATGGACATCTGTATTACCATGATAAATGCTAATTGGTCACAGTAGCATCCATTTATAGAAGCTTTAAATATTTTAAAAAGACACAGTAGCTGTCTCACTTCTGTTAAAAAATTCCAAAAGGACAATCACGTCCTTGATCGCTTCAACAACATATAATTACATTGAATCTAATAAATTAAAAGGCGATTTAGTCCCGCCCATCTAACGTATCTTCTGGTGTTGATTCCAGGCGAGAGCACAACAGAAGCCATCGACTCCACACCACAATTACAAGCAACGAAGTTAGTGAGAAAACGACAAATAGAAAGAATGAATAATAACGCACCAACTGATTATGCTATTCATAATAATAATAACAATAATAATCATGTAAAGAATGAGAGACTGAGTCCGGGAACTCCGGATGTTTCCAGTCGATCCAGATCAGTTACACCGTCATCTCATCCAGACACGCCTCCTGCTTCAGATCCACATACACTACCACCAGTTGCTGGAAGAAACTATAGCGATTTTATGCGCAGTCTTGCGGCGAAATACAACAACACCAACCCAAACGAGTAAGATAGAAATTTTGTTCTTTCTAAATTGTGTTTTTAGTTATTTCAGTGCAGCAAGAAATGGATTTCCTCCACCACTCGATCCGCGATTTAAACCTTCAACTTTTCCCAATCTCCTCCCTAATCTTCAGTCAAAAGACTCTGACAATTCTAAAAAAAATGATTTTTCTTCTCTTTTGAATCCTTTTGCTAATAATCATATGTTTCCTCCTCTAATCGATATGTCAACCACCCAAACTCTGCTAGCAATGGTGAGGACAGCAAAAGAAGCGGAATTACAGACTCTTCTTAAAAGTGTAAAAAGACAAGATGCTTCTTCACCACTAGATTTATCAGCAGCGGCGCCTCCACTCAAAAGACCCCGAATGAAGACATCAGCGTCTAGTAGTCCAAGTACTTTGTCCAAAAGAGCCCAATCAGAGAGTCCCAGACTGCATGAAGACGTATCTAGTTGGACTGTTGATGATGTGTGTAATTTCGTCTCAAGTATTGATATTTGCGCCGAATATGCACAAGTGAGTAATAAATTATAATTCTATTGTTCATCGTTTAAACTTCTTTAGAAATGTTGAAGGTTATTCAAATTCATTTCAGAAGCGTTGATCATTCATTACATTCTCATATCATATTAATTGCGTATTTACTCGTGCTTTATGATCTACTGGATGATGATGATTATAGCATTTCACCGCGCGTCTAGTGAAAGGAGAGTTAATTTAATGATTTGTACCAAGGTGCTAGTTAATATACATATACCTATACGGCTAAATAATAATGAGGCACGGATTGACCTGTAGAAATACTTGGTTGGTTTAATTTGCGGCTTCCTATAGCATTGGCAACGATATAAATCGATTGCGAAGGCCGATTTTCGGTCAGAGATTTCAACGTGACCTCAGACAGGAAACCTTATATTTTGATAATAAGAAATTTCTGTATTATTATTTAGCAAAAATTTAATTATATTTAGTTGCGTAAAAAGAAGAAATTTCAATCTTTTAATGTTACCGACGACTCTCACAGATAACTAATCGTTTACATATAATCATTTATAATTATAATTATTACAAGTATTCTAAGGTTTTAATTAATATTCAACGATTAAGCTGATTGCAATGTACAGAGTACACATTTTAGTTATTTTAAACAAAAGAGTAGAAAAATCGACAACTGCTTAACTATGACGAAATGTTTTTACTGATGGACTCGAACACTATTAAATTAATTTTAATTAATGAACGCTCATATACAGGGTGAAATGTCAATAATAATGACCCGTTAAACACATCTGTAGATCTACAAGGAGTGAACATTTTATTTTAATTGTCTATACATTTTTACGTTCATTGCTTTACCTGTCTTCATCTCGAAGCATTTTACGTAAAATGTTTTTGATATTATTTTCCATAATATTCTTCTTGATGTCTTTGAATTTTTACTTATTTTAGTTTTGTCAGTTAGCTATTTGGCTGTGATCGACCGCCAAACCCAACTTTAAAACTACAATTTTTTGTATGTGGAAGCTACGAAGCTTCTATAGCTAAAGAGATGAATTTCGGCAAATAAATAGAGCTTTAGAAAGGCTTCAAAATGATGCAGAACTTATTGTTTTTTTTAGTTGAAAAACCAAGATAGCAAGTCAAATTTTTTGTCACAATTTCAATACATCCGGTTGTAATGATTTTCGACATTTTAATTGTAGTGTTATTACTTCTTCGAATATTCTACATTGAATTATTTCTCTTGAGGTCCTGCATTTTTAAGTTACTTTTAACTTTGAGACTAATTAGCCACTTGGCTCAAATCGATCGCTAAAGGAAATTCGAAATTGAAAATCATAAAATATGGAGTCTCACACTTGGAAGCGCATGGCGTCGTTGTTTTCGCAGCGATTTGGATAAAATCTGGTTTATTGTCAGTCTTGAAAAAGATTTAAAGAGTTTAAAACTAGATTCCTATGAAAGTCGGAAATAATAAATCAATTTTTTTCTAAAAGTTCAGTAATTCAGCTGTTCTAAATGCCATCAAATCTGACTTAAATTCAACTAATTTTTATATTTGGAAAAATGTATCAAAGCGAGCGTTTAGATATATATGTCATATAGAGAATATGCCGCCGATTTAGTCAAAGTTTTGAACGAATGGAAGCAAATATTTTCATGAAATAAAAAATACTCGAAAGTAGATACTTTTCTTCAGGGTGTGAGGGTGTTTTGAACTTGGATGTAAATTCTGCGTTGCTGATATATATGATCGAAACTTACAAAAACGATCAGCAAATAAATAGAGCAGTTTTGATTATTTTCCAATCTAAGTTTAAGAAAAACGGAAAACTCAATCAAGCCAATGTTTTGTATACATAATTATCATATTAAGGACAAGGGTCTAAGCTATTTTTTGTTGGATTATATTTAATAGCTTTGTTGATACACATAAATGAAACTTACGTAAGAAAAGTGCATTTTTTCAGCACTCAATTACACTCAATTTTCTTGAGATCTACTCACTGATTCCTAACCAAAAATAGCTTAGACCCTAGTCCTTGATATAGCAATTATGTATACAAAACATTGGCTTGATTGAATCATTCGTTTTTCTTAAACTCAGATTGGGAAATGAGTAGAATTGTTCTAATAATTATCAGCCGTTTTTGTAGGTTTCGTTCGTTTTTATCATCAAATCCAAATTCATATTTGAGTTCAAAATACCGTTACACCCTAAAAAAAGTATTTACTTTCGAGTATTTTTTATTTCATAAAAATATTTGCTTCCGTTCGTTCAAAACTTTAACTAAATCGGCGGCATGTAGAGAATATATATATCAAACGCCCGTCTTAATATAGAGTATTCAAAAATGGAAAAAAATGACAACATTTTGGGAAACCTTTAGCAAAAATTTAGTATTTTTGATGGGGTGATTTTTGATATTTTTATTTGCATTTTTGTTATTTTGTTATGTAGAGATGAATTTTCCTGTGAGTTATTTTTCTGCATCTTCTTGTTAGTTATTAGCCCCTTGAAATATTTTTAGTGCTTTGAAAAAGCTTCAAAATGATGCAGAATTTTTTGCTTTATCTTGATAAAAAGCTTAGGTAACAGGTAAATTTTCGCAATTTTTTTCATAATACCACTAGTAAGAAATTTTCGATCTCAGATGCGAGTATTTGCTTTGGCGACAATTAAATTTTCACGAGTGACTGTTAGCGAACGAGTGGAAATTGTCGCCATAACAAAGACGAGTATCGTAGATAAAAAAATTTCCTTTATTGTCGTACCCACAAGTTGTATTTGTCTATACAATTCAATGAACAAAAAATATATAGCGGAAATACCACTAATACCTTTTAATACAAACGTGGTTGGTCTATTTTGAAAAAAAGAGTTAATTTAATTCGTTGAGAAAATGTGAGTTGAATTGTCGTCAAAATCTCAATACATCTAGTACTAACAATTTACAACATAATTAATTGTGGTTTAATTATTTTTTTAAATATTAAAATAAGGTTTACATTCCGACGACCTGTTTTTTTAAATTATTTTCAACTTTGACAGTTAAGAGCCACTTGGCTGAAATCGGACACCATGTTCAGCTTCAAAACAAAAATTTGAAAAATAAAGAGCTTGTTTTTAGAAACTTGCAGCTTAGTTGTTTCGAGAGCGAATCGAATAAAATTTGACAAATAAATAGAGCTTTTGAAAAGCTCTAAAATCATATTTTATTGCCCTACATTAATTAAAAATCGAGAAAGCAAATTTTTTAGTCAAAATTTTAGTACATGGTCGTGACGATTCTTGACATTTTTTATTGTAGTTTTGTGATTTCTTTAAATATTCAGATGACTTCTACATTAAATTATCTCAACGTCCGGTTTTTTCAAGTCATTTTTAACTTTGACAGTTATTAGCCACTGAAATCGACCACTAAACGTAACGTTAAAATTAAAAATTTAAAAATTCAGAGTCTGACATTTGAAAATTTGTAACGTCTACATTTCTAAAAGTGAATAAACAGTATTTAACAGTTTGATAGAACTCTTAAAAAGTTACAATTAAACGCAAACTTTCTGTTTTATTTTAATTAGAAGCTGAAATAATTATTTTAAAAACGTAATAATGAAATGAGATTTTTTGTTTTGAAAATGTTAAAAATAGTTTACATATTTGAATTTCGTTTTGATAAAATTTGAAAATCTCATCACCTTGTATCAACATGATCATGAATCATAATCATATGTTAGTGATAAAATCAGAATCAGTCGTTGCCGACCTCACCTTTAAAATCTTAAACAAGAATGCTGTTAACATTAATTTATTCCTCATTTCAGCCATAAATTAAATTACTTTTAATAATTCCCTCAAATTATATGGACACGTCGGATTTTGAAAATTATTATCTAATTAGATAAAATAAAGCGTTAATTTAATTTTCGTCTAGATCGAAAGAGAATGTTAGATATTTGGCGCAACATGTTGTCCATTTTAATTAACAAGAAAAAAAAGAAGTAACTGAGTATATATTAGTCTTGCACTGATTAATTCGCAAATTTTCGACAGAATTTTCCAATTTTAGTGGTAATTAACACGAATTGAATTTGCACGTTCCATCACGAATCTAATTATATATATTTTTTTTTAATTTTCTTTACAAATTTTCATCACGTGCAGTCTTTCACTTTTCCAATTAAGTGTCTGACTTTCAAACGCTCGCGCGCGTGTTAATAAAATGAATCGTATTTAATTTCGACCCCATTACAAGAAGCGTAGAATTATTAATATATTTTCAGCAAGTAGCGGCATCTGAAGGCTGCCTGAAATTGCGTAATTAATTATCGCGCATTAGCTGTTTCCCGTCCAGCGCATGGTCGAGTTGAGCGCAATAAAAGTAAGATAACCCATACTAAAGGTATCTCAACCCATGACCGGAACGACGTTGTGGTTGAAATTCAATTGTATGACCGTCGGTCCGGTCCACTAGGCCGCGTCCATTGCCCGCTCACTTTGATTGAGTTTTTATGACGTGAAGTAATGGGAGTCGATAAGTTTTTTTTTAGAAGATTGTGGGAATGAACACTTGTGGGAACGCCGAATCATTTCTTTTTTTTTTAAATAATATAAAAAAAAGTATGATTTAAAGTATGATACTTTCCCTTATGTTGGTACAGATGTGTTCGCGCGTAAACTCTTGTACGTGATGTCGAAGAAGCGCAGAACGTGACCGAAGGTGAGCTTTGTATGAAGCTTTAGCAAACTCGCAAAAAATGAACATCTGTTTGTTGTCTCTGAAAGTTCTTCAAATCCCCTGAAGAAATTCGCTTCGCTTCTTGTCTGTCGACTTGATCATTCCTCAAGCATTTATGTAAATTTTACATTTAAAAATTTTTTAATTGTGTGTCGGATGAATTTGTCTGGGTGCCTCTCCAAGAGAACGAAGACCGGAGGTTCGCTTGGTTAAGAAAGCGTCTCGAGAAGCCGCGTGTCAGAGGTCGGTGGAGGTAGCTGGCACGTGCCTTAGGGCACCTATAATAATACACTGCTTTAGGACCCTCAGGCAAGCAGACTTCGCGTGCAACCACCTCTTTTATTATTATTATATAGTCTTTGGAACATGCGTGGAGGTTGAGTTTAGTATACAATGCGGCGCTATTTTATTACGATTGCATTCAATCTGGTCGTTGGCTGAGCGATAATTCGGTGTTTGAAGAGGCTGCAGGACAAGCAGGTGTAAGAACGCTTCACAATTTTTTCTTACCACAAAAATTAATAAAACTGGAATTCGGTTGATTGAGATCGTCAGAAGATGATAATTCAACTTTTATCTTCATTAAGTGGAAGTGTAGATGTCCAAAGTTGATTAGACTAAAATTTTTAAAATTCAAACAAAATATTCGGAGAATTATCATTTATTAATATGATGGTTTGATAATTTTTTTGTTCGTTTTTCTCTCCTCCTCTAGCTTCTTCATAACCAAATCGATTTTCTTATCAAAAACTTTATCTTCTAAAACTTCTCGATAATTATGACCTTCAAGCACCAACTTCAAGAAAATGTTCTTCGAACATTCCCACGAAAGAATGTGCTTTTTTATTTTAAAAACATGATTTTTGAAAATCGGGAACAGTCGTGCCAATAGTCTAAAATATGAACGAAATACATTACAACAATTTTTGGAATTGGTACTAACTTATAAGCTGGTAAAACTATTTGTTTCGTGAATTCAATTTGCAGCTCAGGAAATCTGTAAGGATCTGTACGATCCATTTCAGTATTTTCTTTTAGATAATTTGGTGTAAACAGTTCTTCGTACATGTCCAAAGCTGATGTTTTTACAACTGACCAATCCTAAAATCAGGAATTAGATTTAGAATTTTTAGATTTCTGTTTACTTTTGTATAATCGGATAAATCTGAACAGGTCATTAGAAGACTGACTAGAACGTAGCGATGTTCAGGTTTGCTTCCTTTATAGCCGTTCTGCAAATAATAGAGTTGAAAAATTGAGAATTTGTAAAATAAATTTGAGTAAGTTTACCCAAACCATGTCGTATTCTTTTGAGTAAAATTTGAAGTGTGTTGCTAAATCAGTCGCTAGAACCATATCTTTCAATAAATTCAAAAATAACGCATGATCTTCTTTAGTGAAGTTTTCCAAGATATTACATCCCTGAAATTACAATTCAATTTTTTTCTAAATTAAATAACAAATTTGCCTCTTTATTAAACATTCGAAAAATTTGCGACAATCGGTGTCTTTCCATAACAGATCCACAGCTCGAATACAAATTGGCTAAATCATTGTTATTGTTGTTTTGTTGCTGAAAAGGATTAATAGTGCTTCGGTTATCAACATCATGGCAAAGACAAGCAATAAAATAAACTAAAGCTTCCAATTTTCTAAAAAAATCAATCAACTAAATCTTTTTGAAATTATTCCACTTACGTTATAAATCCTTTCTCAACCAAACTCAAATTTTTCAAACACAAAAACGCAAAATGCGTTGTTGCAAATAAATGCATCCAATTATGATAAGGAATATTATGACAACTATCTTTTACGTAAAACACAAATTTAGTAAAAGTTCTTTTATCGATGGAAAAAGTTTGGAAAAAGTCGAGTTCTTCGAACATTACTAAAACATAACAAACTGTTTCCATTTTAACAATAATTCGAGGATTAAAGTCAAAACTATCAAAATCATCAAAGGAGTGGATATAAGGACAGATAACTTTTCTATCAACGTCTTCATCATCAACCTAAAATTACCAATTAAATTTTGATTTTGTAAAAAATTGAAAAATCAAAACCTGGATGTATGAAAGCATTAACTCATCTGATAACTGAATTCTCGATTTTAATATTTGCGCAGATGCATATTCTAAACTATAAACTATGGAAAATCCACAAAGTTTGCTTAAAATGTAAGCAAAATCTTGATCAAAATTATTAAAATCGCCAGTTCGTTTATTGCAAAGTTCAATAGCTCCGATAATATCGTTTCCTGCTTTGAGAGGAAAACACAAAATGTTTTTCTTATCACTATCTTCTAAAATTCTTGCTAAAGAATGAGGACAGTTTTTGTAGATGTTGATAATATCGCCTTGACTTGTCACATAATCTTCAAAAAAATCACTTTAACTTTTTTTATTTGTTTTTGTAAATCTACCTGAAATTTCGTTTTTTCCAGCTAACTCAATTTTAGTAGAAGCTTCAGTCGGCACAAAACTGTTAAAAATTCTCAAAATGAAATCAATTTGATTTTGATTTTTCAAATGAAGAGAACACTTTGTAGCACTGGTGACTCTAGCTGCTTCTTGTGTTATAATTTTAACCAAATTTTTTATATTAGTTAAATTTGCGAATAATTTTTGGATGATTTCTATCACACTTCGGAGTTGGTTTTTTTCTTCAACTTCTGCTTCTTTTGCCATAATGTTCAACAAATTGTGAAGACAATATTTAAAAAGCTCGTTTGTTAAATGAACAAGAAAATCTTCAGTTTTGTGACTATCAACATAACAAGCTAATAAAATTGGACATAAATTTTGCGTACAACATGGATAAACTGAAAAATAAAAAATTATAAAAAATTCACAAAAAAAAATATAAACATTTTTGGTGCTTATCTAAAACAGGAACAGCCGTTACTTTATAATTTTTATTATCGAAAATTTGAGTGAGAATATTGTAAATTTCATTATTTAAGACATCATCACATATTACTGTTTTATCTTTGTAACGAACCAAATTTAAAATTGCTTCTTTTGGAATCGGAAATTTTAAAACTGTTTCTAATTCGACTTTACCAATAGTTTGGACTCTTGCTTCTTCTAAATCTATAAATAAATGTAAAAGAAAAGTCGACTTACATTCAGCTTCTCTTGTCAACTGAAATTTATAATAAAAACCAAAATTTTGATTTTTTTAAATACAAACATAATTATTTAATTTCACTTCAATTGCTTTACTGGACTTATCAGTTAATGTTTCATAAAGTAGTAACAATCTTGCAGGATTTGAAACAAAAAGATTTAGTGACTCATACTTTTGTTCTTTTTTCTTTAATTCTGCACAGAATGGTAGAGGAGGAAAGAAATTCGGTTTTATGTTTTCAGAAACGTTAGGTTCCATTGGACAAAACACAGAAATTTTGAAGAATGATAAATGACAAAAGTGACGGAACTACGAATGACTTTTGTTACTATAGTTTTTTTTGCGGTGAAACTAAACTCCAATTTGGAAGCTGAAACTCTAGATCTTAATTTGAAACTCGTTAGAATGCATCAAATATCTAGTTATATTCCATATACATAATGCATTTTCTTGAGTTTCATTGGAACAAAATTACTTTCTTTATAAGGCAACGATCGCTTATTATTGGTAGCCAAAAATGGTAACGGATTCTTGCTTAACTTTTCGTTTTGAAATTTCAAAAACATTTAATTCTCAACACCGAATTTTATTCCCAATGATTTATTTAACGATTTTTCTAAACTGCAATTTTCAATGAATTTTAATAAAGAATTCCGAAAGCGTTTAATGGAATTGAATAGAAATCGACTCTTTACCATCTAATTTTCCATCCAGAAGTTACCATACGAATGTTAATGATTTTAACAATTTAGATGATTGTTAAAATCATAAAGTTTTATAAGAAAATTAGAACATAAAATATAAATTTACAAGAAAGTGTAATCTGATCTGATCCAATCGAACTAACTTGTTGAATATTAAAACATTAATTAAAAATGAAAAAAGTTTCAAGTGGAAAATGGTAAAGTTGTAATAAAATTTAACTATGAATATTGTGCTGTTATTTGATTAGGGATTTAAGTTAGAAGCCAATTGAAAAATCCATAAAAAAGACTTGCATAAGAATGAAAGGCTTTTAAGAGTTTGTGCTCCAGTAGTCAATATTATTACTTTCTGTTTACGAGTCGCTGACTTTTCTTGCAATTTTGCAAATGGACAATTAAAGCAATTATGTGGATTTATCTAGGTCTGATTTAGGCAGAATTCTATTGAATAATTTATTAATAACTGAATACCTCTTTCTAAACCCACACAATACCAGATTGTAATTAACCTTTACTTAACATTTAATTTATTAATTCACTTAAGTAAACCAAAATCAGTAAATGAAATGTTATGTGAAAGTTGTAGGGCTTTAATAATAAAAACTTTAATGTCAGTAGAAGATTTAAAATTCAATTAATCTATCTTTCGTTTGACCTAACCATAATTTGAACATCTTTCAACTATTTTATTCTTTTCCAAGATAATTACCGTTTACGCGAATCGTTAATTTCACGTTAGTCTGCAATGGAATTTCTGTTACAGATTTAATACTATATCTTCGCATGATCGATTCTATGGTCTGTTCAGATTATAAAATAGCTAACGCGACCGTGACAATTTTAGTTACGTGTCCACAAAGTTTAATATCTGGATTTTTATAGTCCGATGGGACGAATTGCATGAAATGACCATCAAACATTAAAATTGTCTCATCTAGATTGAGAATTGTAACACGTTCGACATTGCACGACAATGAAATTAGTAGAAGGGACGTGATTTAGGACAAAAATGGTGATATGGTGATTTTTTGAATTAAGGAGAGATGATTGGAAATAATAGACGTTGAGATTTTCTGCTGATTTTGAGAAGAATGAACGGTGGTAATTTAATTGAGAAATGACGAGAGCGGAAAATGTAAAACGTGATTGTGGAGTGGAAAAAATTAAATTGTTTTTTAGTTTTGAAGATTCATAGTTCTAAGAAGATTTTTAATTTTTGATTAAAAAAATTGGACCTTTTTTTTGTACTTCTATGTGTGAATTGTACTTCAATCTTAGAATTTTTCACGCATTATTGCCATTGAAGTCTTTGAATTTTGCAGGTGTCAGAACATCCAAAAATTTTCAAGATTTCATATAGAATATTTGCTGAATTATCATTTATTAATATGACGCTTTCATAATTTTTTTGTTTATTTTTCTCTTCTCCTCTAGTTTCTTCATGTTGAAGCGATTTTTTTTAATAAAAAACTTTAAAATATCATTATTTTTGATACGTAAAGTTGTGTAAGGAGTCCTTCATACACATCCAAAGCTAATTTTTTTCTTATAACTGAACAATTCTGGAAGCAATAGTTAGATCAAAAGATTTTTAATTTTGATTTCTCTGAAATTATCCTACTTGCATTTCTGCATCAAACTCAAAGTTTTCAAACACAAAAATGCAAAATGATACGAATAAATGCATCCAATTCTGATAAAGAATATTATGATAACTATCTTTTACATAAAACGCAAACTTAGCAAAAGTTCTTCTATCAATTGAAAAAGTTTGGAGAAAGTCGAGTTTTTTGAACATTACTAAAACATAACAAACTGTTTCCATTTTAACAATAATTCGAGGATTAAAGTCGAAACTATCAAAATCATCAAGAAAGTGCATATAAAGGGCGTTGTGGAAGTTCAGGTAGAAAAAAAAACACCCATAGACTCGTAATTGTGAACAAATTTTCGAAATCACAATTATTTTTCAAGGGTTGTTCCCCCATTATTTTGACGAGGCGCTTGATAGTAAAAGCGAGAGTGAAGCATAAAGGAAAACAAATTCATCTCTATGGCAAACAAATCTTTATTTTGCCTGATATTGCCAGTCTGTGATCGGCTTGATCGTGCGTGTAAACGAATTAGTTTTCATGTAGTTATTCGTCGTTTGTTTGTTAATAATTGAAAAATAGTCAATTTTTCTAATCCCGAACTCACGGATATGGTGTTACCGTATCTTTTAGAAGACCTGGCCTTAGCTATACGACGTGGGATACAGTATTTACATGACGGAGCTCTACCGAACTCCATAAGGGCCGTAACAAATTGGCTAGATAATAATTTTGAAGAAAAGTGGATAGACCTGTGCTGTCACCTGCCGAAACTATTAGAGGAAATCCAACGATTGTAGCTCAAATACAGAGTTTTTTATCAAAGAGGATGCAAGTCTGTATCTGCCATAATGGTGGACAAGTTCTAAATAAAAAAGTTGCCTATTTTGATGAGTTCTAATAGTGATTAAAATTTGTACATGAACTTTCATAACACCCTGTATAGACAGATAACTCACTGTCTTCATCATCGAATATATGATATATGAAAACATCAATTCGATAATAACTGGATCGTCGATTTTAAAGTTTGCACAAATGCATATTCTACGCTGTAGGTTATAGAAAATCAACAAAGTTTGCTCAAAATGTACGCAAAATCCTTATCAAAATTATTAAAATTTCGAGTTCGTCTATTGCAAAGTTTCATATCACCGATTGTATCATTTCCTGTTTTGAGAAGGAAACACGAAATGTTTTTCTTATCAGTAACTTCTAAAATTCTTACTCGACTATGACGACTGTTCTTGTAAACGTTGATAATATCGCTTTGATTTCTCACATAATCTTTGAAAAAAATCAATAAACGTTTTCATTTGATAAATCTTTGAAATTTCGTTGTTTTGTTTTATCTATTTCAATTTTCGGAGAAACTAAAAAATATAGAAATTGGGCTTTCAATAGAATTAATTATTAGAAATAAAACAACTCAAATCAATCTCTTGTTCTTGAAAAATCTGCACATATTTAATTCCGGAATGTAAAATTTAAATTCTGGGTAGATGTAGTAATCCTTCCACTCGACATGAACTGAATATAATTTCAACTGACAGCTAAAAAAAACATCAGATTTTTGCCTCCAAGCTCCAGTTTCACTTTTTCTAAGACATCCTGATTACGCTCCACTAAATAGAAAGGTTTTCTTTGAAAGAAAATCACAGGGAAAGTCTTCCGAGATGATTAAAGTACATTCAGTTCAAATATAAACATATTAATTAAGCGTAAACTTGTTTGTGTTTATATGGATAAAATACCTTTATAGTGCATTAACTACTGGACAAGTTGCCGTTCTTAATAAATAATCCGGTGAGCTATAAAAGCTCACGTATTACTCTCTTAGGTCATTTCCGGCATCGAGAGATATTATTATATTTAAAAAAGTGTTACCTAGCAGCTGTTTAAATCAACGTGCTCTTGTATCCGCCGGCCATATTATTTTTACAAGATCATTACTATGACTAACGTTTTGTTTTTTCTAGATTCAGTTATAGCAAAAATATTTTTTTTTTTTTTAAAGTCACAAAATAATCAAAATTGAAAAGAGCTTTGTCAGGCCCGTACCCACATAATTTCTCCTACAAAAGTGAGTGAATGACCTTCTTGTGTAGCGATAAAAACCCGTAGCTATCGGCAGCCATATATAAATATAATAATGTGTATAAAATAAATTGCGTCCGGTTGTCCGAGCAAGCAATCGCTGATGACTTTTTCTAATCGGTTTAAATGTCATCTAAGCACTATGTCTGACATATGAGTGGCATTCTTTAAAAATTTTTATTATTGGGTTTGTCGCTTATGCACCTATTGAAATCTAAATTAAACGCCCTTGCTAGGTCGCACACACACGCACCAAAGGAGCGGCGACGATATCGAGGGGGCATTAGGAGTTCAGGGCGCGGCTGTGACCCGCAGCCACTCGGCAGGGCCGCGCCCCGCGCTCGCGAGGTCACTCGCCGGCTGAACCAGATCAGATCGGCTAAATAACCTGTCCTGTCTTGTATTGACCACCGGTGAACGGGCTCATGCACTACGGTCGCTGCATTCCTATTCAGCTACTGGTCTACAGGGACGACTTCATTACGGTCCTGGTGATTTCAATGCGACGTCGCGAAAGCAAAGACGGTTTTATGATGCAAGGAGCGGCCAACAATGATTTATGACAAAATCAAAATTGATTTGTTACTGACGCTTAAATAATTGTTTGAAAAAAATTTATTTGTGGAAATTAACTCATAAAAATCTTTACTCAGTTTTCGGTGAATTTAACACGATGGGTGATGAAAAGTTTTTTAATAAAATATTTTATAAATAGAAAATTAACATAAATTATTGTCAGAATATCAAATTAGAAAATATTCATTTTCCGAAGGAGTGTTCTGATGATTTAAGAGCATTGATTGCTCAAAGAACTGTGATTAATAGCAAAACAATGCAAAAACTGTTTTTGATAAAATATTGCCCAAAAGATCACAGCTAGATATTGAATATAGCCCAGCAGTTTGTCTAACTAAGCCAATTTTATACCCAAGGGGATAAATAAAATTTAAAGTATTTACATTCATTTTATCTTCCCAATCACTAATTTTAATTTTTAGATTATTTCTATTCCAGTAGGTAGATTGTTTTTTAGTGTTTAATATTTTTGAAGTATGAGTTCATTTATTGCCGCATCTAACTCATTCTAAAAGTCTCTTGTTGACAGGTAATAAAATTTTGTAGTATTATACAAGTTTTTAGTTTTACAAAATTTATAACAATAAAAAGTGGATTTGAATTTAAAATATGAAAAATTCCATCGTCAGTCACAGCTAATAATTACCAACATTTTTCGTCAGAGATAATCTAAGCAATTCATGTTAAAAAAAAGTGTTTATAGCTTGTCTAACAGTGTGATTCAAAGATTTTCCATCAGATAAAACAAAAAACAAGAAAAAGTGTTTATCTTAAATTTTTCCAACGACTGTTTTAAGTGTTAACTCACGAAAATGCGATGAAATTTAATAATTTGAAAAAATAAATAACGTTTGCGTGTGTTTGTACCGTTTAGTCTTTCCAATTTCCAAATTAAAAATCGCTTCCAACTTTTCGCACATTTATTTCGTCGACGATTCCAAAACGGGATTTTCAAGTAGTGATTTCGATGCGAGCTCACAGCAGGAACCTTTTCCAATTTATGTTGACGAAGAATTTCGGCAGTTTACACATTCAGACAAATTAACGATCCAATCTCACAACTACTTTATCTCTTTTTGTATATTTTCTGAAATTCCAAATTCTTGCTACTGTATGATCTTATTTTTCAATAGATTGAATGTATTCACATGACCTGCGACATTCAACAGACCATGAACTGGCCATCGAGTCCAGTCAGCTCGATCTTCCCATTCCTGGTACAAATCAACTTTTTATAATGTTTGTAGAAATCAATATCGATTTTTGTTCCATTTGCAGGAACCGATGAAAAACAAGCGCCGGCTACTTTATGGGGCACTTAAAATCGACCATAAGATTAGCGGATCTGTTTATGGTTACTACATGTGTGATAATTTATGGGGTAGATGGTTACGTTACGGCTAAGTTTACCTTTTTACGACTGACTAAGAATTATCTAAAATGTGTTTATTAAGTCTGACAATTTGTACGCGATTAAGACTTGAAGGAAGTTTAACACAAAAGCGGAGGATATAAATTTTACTACTAATGATGTTAAGAGGATTGCAATTGCGAAAAACTTGATTTCTAATTAAAATGTATCGACTTTTTTGTGTAAAGTGAGATTTTCTTAAGTGGAAATTATAAACATTCTATTAAAAATAAAAAGCGAGGAATAAATTGAGTAAGTCATGGTTGAGAAGTCGAAGAAAATTACAGTGATTGCCTTGAACTGTTAATAATTTAGACTAGAAGAATGACATCATTTGGGTGATGGAAGGAAAAGTTTGAGAGGATTCAGTGATGCTGGATTACAATTCTATTTCAGTTTTTTGTCGAAATTGTTTTTATTATTTTTGCAAATAATTTCGAACCTTGATAATAGTAGAATAATAGTATTTTTTGTAACATGTGCGTGAAGATAAGTAGAACACTTTTTTATGCCTTGAAGTAATTGAAATTTCAAAATCTAATCCTTGATATAGAGTGAGTCCGAACATTACAGACTGTCCAGAAATGCTCTCCAAAGAAAAGAGCTTATTCCATGCCGATTAAACTTAACTTGCCTCAACGAAAAATGTTTAGTTTAGGAGCTAAAGTTTTTTGAAGTTGAGAAGTTCAGTTCAATTTTTCTCGAAAACGGTTTGTCGTAGAGATTTTAGACAAGAGCACTATTTTATGTAAAAAAATTGAAATTCATCAAATATCAAAAATGAGAAAATTCCTAAATACAAAAAATTGTGAACAGAGATAGCCAATAACCTCCTCTCCCCTCTTTTAAGAAGGTCAATAATGACTACAAAAAAAATCTATTTACGTTACTTGATTGTGAACAGTCTAAAAAATAAATATGCAAAATTACATCTCTCAATTAGCATGGGATTGGAGTTATTTGAATTAACTGTCTTTGGTGCGCTGTCTAGTTACGTAACCAAGCACAAGCACAAACTAGCTCTAAAATGAATTCCCCTTTTCTTTAACGAACATTCCTGGACACCTATATTAAGCGTTTAAAATTAGTGACACAAATACCAGCCGAATCTGATAGTGTCCAAGTCCAACAAAAACCAAAATTTGAATTCTAGCGCCTTAGAATCGAAAGGGTAAAATAGAAAAAACCAAAACGGTTGATGTTGGTATAGTAGGTGTCTTCAATTCGTCTCAGAATTCCATCAAAAATGGCTCAACATTTTTGACTTATTCAGTAATAAAAAAATGAGAATCAAATAATTTCTAGTTGTTTATTTGTACAGGGTGTTTTAGTTAGGAAATTAGAAAAATCTAAAGAATCGCAAAACATTATGAACTGAAGGTTTCTTCATTCATATTTTAGGAGGAGATCTATTCGCTTAAATTTTTTTCGACTGTGTTTTTCCCGGTTATACCGGAAATAGCTACTAACTTTGTTATTTTAAATGGAAAAACACAACTTGTTCCGCTTTTATAAATTTGTTTTTTTTTTAAATACTCCGTTATGATTTTTTGGGTTCTTCAATATATAACATTTTCGAGGATATTAAAAATTGAAAAAAAAAAACATGCAGGATCATACATGAATGTTATTTCCTAAGTAACTGAAAAAGGATGAAGTGAAATTTATTACAAAATTATCATCAGAATGCTCCTTAATCTAAAACTTAAAAGTTTATTCGAATTGCGTTTGAATTTTTGAAAAATTTTAAAAAGTTTAACTGGCAAATGGAAATTATTTTCTATGTTTAAAAATAACTGAAGTAGGATTTTTAGTTTCAGATAAAACAACACTCAAATAATTAATAATATTGCGAAAAATTTCTTATAATTACTTACAGAAAAACATATAAGTGAGACTATACGGGACCATTTTTGCTTTCAAAATCGAATTTTCTTATTTCTCATTGAAATTAACAAAGTTTGTAGCTGTTTCCGAATCGAACACAAAATAAATAATTCTGACAAAAATCGCACGACACTCATCAATGACGAATAGAATTAGTATATTATACACCAAGGTGGGGAAGACTATTATTATTGACCGAGCACCTAGATTATTTCGCGAGGGGCTTTGCCCCAAGCGGAAGTACGATATATATTATTTTTTCCACTACTAGCCAAATTTAAGGCAAAAATTAAAATAAATCTTGTGAAAATCAGATAGCACAGGAATGCAAATTTACCTTTCCACTAATAATACAACTTTTATTTTTACGTCTGTTATTACCCTGTTTGGGTGTTTTTTTAATATGGATATCTTACAAAATGATTGGATGATTGGGGGTTAGGGGTTGGAAATCTGCAAAGATAGAAGGTTACATTCAGAAATCACTGGTACTCAAAATATGTAGATTTGCTCCAAAGGCTTTTTGCATCTTCAACTTCTGTGGCTTTATCAATCGAATCACAGCGTTCACCCTCATCCGCTGCAATTCCACTAACCTCATCTTCACCGCTAAGAGTTCCACCAAAAAACATTAATGAAACCAGTACTCTACATAATACTGCTATTAATTTACCAACCACATTGGGTGCAACAATCAATAATACCAACTAGTTTAAATAATGTTTTGTTCTTTTGATAAAGTTCTAGTTCTAACATAACGAAACTCCGGTTCCCGCATTCCGTCATTCGAGATGTCATCAGTCATTTAGATATTTATTGGGTGAGCGCGAATTTTAATTTTATTCAAATAATTTTATCGTGTTAGATTATTTCAAGCTGCAAATAAGTTAAGGACAATCTCCTTAGTATACAAAATCACGCTGCACAAGTTTTTTTGAGTTTCTGGATTCTCAAAATAATTGAATTTATTCATTATTAACCACTAATAGAGAAATTCAGCTTCTCAGTTGTCTAAGAGACGCAATAATTGTCAACTTTATAGCTAGTAATGGAAATAATTAGTTTCGAATGTCATAATTATGACAATAAAAAAAATTCTTGGAAATTTTTTGACATATTGACAGATTTTATTAAATTACACAATTGGAGGTACCTTTTAGTGGCTGTTATTGGTGATATTTTATGTTAGAAATTGAAATTGATGAGCTAAATGCAGAACAAAAATGGATTACTCCTTTCTAAGATTTGTATCGTCACAATTTTCTTACCGAATATCATTCGACCATCAGTTCATATCCGGAAATTTTTTTGAGTGCGTTCCAAAAATGTTATATTAATTTGCCCAAGCAGAAGAATTGATGCTCTTATCATATTACAAGTGAAAATATTTCATTTTAAAGTATAAAGTAGGGAAAATCCATATCATTTTTTGGTTCTTTTGAGACTTCCAATGTCCCAACTATACTAAAACCTCTCAACTAATGCAGCGTTATCCTGCAAAATTTTACCTTGTGCTTATTGTTTTTTGGGTTGCCTATTATACATGCTTTAAATTTGCTTTTTAGACTTTTACTGAATCAGCTAATAAACGCATATACATAAAAATTATTAACACATTAGGTTTCAGTTGTTTAATGTTTAGATGATGTTTATTTTTAAATATTAATTAACTCCAGCTCAAATATTTGTGGATCTATGCAACCATTGTTACTTCATTTATTTTTGGTCATTTTAAAGTAAACTGTGTACGATGTGCAGATGATGTGCAGTCTATCTGCCACTGCATTGCTTCGACCGACAGAATATAGAGACATTATCATTTATACGATGGCGCCACTTGTGCTCATTCCAACACTAGTCTGAGAATGAAAATTTTAACAATGTTTTTATTAATTGAACAAGAAATTGTTCTTCTGTAATAGTTATAAAAATTTTTCCTCTAAGCTCTTTTATTATTGCGTCAGACGTCTAAAAATTAATTCTCTCCTATCCCTAATTGCTTTGAGAATCCGAAGAAAAAGCTCATTGTTTAGAAGTGGAACGGTTAGTGAACGGCGTGTGCTTTGGTCTAATACAGATGCGTGCAGAGCAAACACGCGAACCATTAGAAGACCCGTGCCGCTTCTTTCACCACATACACAATCACTCTAAAAACAATTATATAACAACGCAAATTTTACTATTATTTCGAGGTTCAGAAAAAAAAAATGTAATATCATCACCTACCTAAATAGCCTACATCTTAGATTATATTATATATTATTATACCTTGATGGTACCTAATTGCTTGAAGCGTCTTTTAGAGCCATGTTGTAAAACGTACCGTTCAATAAAATGTTTAATTGTATGTTAGATAAATAGACGTTTTGTTGTTGGCACAGGTGACGGGTCGATGTAAACAACAATTAAAAAATTTTTAATAGCATTTTCTTCAAAAGAAAAACCGTTGATTGTTACGAATTCCTTTCATTTTGACAAACACTTGAATTGAGTGTTTGCATTTTTGTTTTAATAAACAAATCGATGGATGAAACAGCTTATTTACGACTTTTAAAGTTGGATTTTATGAAAATGAGTGAAATGTGTGTTTATAATCGCCTCTCACGCGACCCAGTTGGCTTGTGTCATTTAATATTTTTTGTCATTCACCGCCTCTTAATTAAAACTAGATTTTCGATACCAGTTCCGGGTTGGATTCTTTGATAACACAACTTTATTTAATTACATTTTCAAGCAAAAATTTCACGCTTAAAAAATGTTGATATGATCTCTTCAACGATAAATCATCTCACGAAGAGCTAACCGACAACTGCAATTAATTTGAAGAAATTCTTCACGTGTTTTGCGACTATAGCCTTTGATTTTGGGCATTATTATCATTACAGTTATGAAAATCGCACGCGTGCCAATTTTTTTATAAAAGTATGAACAATTGTTTAAGAATGGAATTTATGTCATTGCCTTGACGAGATATAGAATGAAATTATTTTGCAGGTCATGGCTAAGATGTAACCCTCAGAGATATTCTGATGGGTCGAGTTTAATGGGCGTTTTTATGATGTTAGTCGAGTTAATTAAATATACATTAACGTGAGGATAATAAAGGACGTTGCGGACAATTGGATTTGGATTTTTTACATTTGTGGACATAAATGGTTATAGTGGTTGCTCAATTAAGAAATTGAGAGGTTTTGTCGATGGGTCGGTGCGCTCAAACGCATTTTTTGATTACAAGATGCTTCTGGTGGGTTGTTCCATCATTTCGAATTGAATTTTTGACTAATTTCATTTAAAAAAAAATTATAAATAAAATATTTTCAGTCGTTTTTCAACATTTTACGTTTCTACAAACTTGGACAAAACATAAACTTGCTTAAAAGTATTTTGTCCTTTAAGTCCTCGAAGCATATTTCTTAGACTTATAACAAAAACAACAATTTAACAGAAACCAGAAAAAAAAACGTTATGGTCATCAAAATCAGCCAAGTCTCCGTTGCAAAATCCACCGTTAGCTCTTGTATAATCCATCTTTCAAATGTTAAGTTCATAATCTAATCCATAAAAAAAATCAACCAATTAATAATTTTTGCTCTGCTGAAATTCCTAATTGGAACGGAAATAAATATCGTGAAGTAACTTATTAAAAACAGTTAAAATTAATGGCACCCTCATGCAATAAATAACTTTCACTTGAATGAATAAACATAAAAAAAAGAAATTTAACATTTATATAATTTTTTTCTATTCATTCAATTGTGTCAAAATTAATAAAAGACATCATGTATAAAAAAATCAGTAATAAACGAAAGACCAGTTGCAACTCTGAATTATTTACTGTCAAAACTGAAATTAATTATAGTCTATGATAAATCGTTTGGACTATTTTAATCTTACTATCATAAATTATAACCAACATAAACCCCTATCACCATAAATGACAAAGCTGCTGTCTTTTTACCAAAAGGACATCATAAATATTTAATTCAATAATATCCAAACCAATAGAAAAGTCGCTGGATATGATTTGAACCAATCAAGTTGGAATTTACTAGCGCTATCTAGCGTTGATTCTATAGAATATTCTAACATTCCTTCTTTTTGTTTTCAGAACTTTCGCGATCAGAGGATAGATGGCTCCGGTCTCCCGCTTTTGACTGAAGAACACCTCACTTCGACTATGAATATGAAACTGGGTCCAGCTTTAAAGCTCCGTTCACTTTTAGCTAAAAAGCTTGGATCTTGCAGTGTTTGTCTTCACTGCACTCATTGTCATAATAATGGATCTCCAGAACCTTCAAATACAACCGGCAATACGTCAGATTCCGGAGGCGCTTCATGATTGACACTTTTTTATTCAATTTCGGTCAATTGTACTTAATATGTTCCGGGCTAAAGTACAAAGAGTGTAGGATGTAAGATAGAGCGCGCCAAAATTGGAATCCTGAAGATGTTATCTCAAGTGCCTGTTGACTTTCTAATTCTGCTCAGTGCTATTTTAGTTGGATAGTTCCTAATTATTATTTCACAACGAATTTTTACGGTGTTTTTGTTTATATATATTTTTTGCTCAATATATTGTGTCGGTTTGTGCAAAAATTGTAAATTTATTATACAATTAAGTATGTTTAAGTTACTTAAGTATATTTTGTACAGTATTTTGTTAAATGTGTTTTATGTACCTTGTAGGATTAACATTAAACGATTTTATACGAAAAATTTGTTAAATGGCTTGAGTAATTTTATTTGGGGTAAAAATGTAAACCTAATTTTTTTGGAAGCGGAAACGAAGTGAAAACAAAATGAATAAGTATTAAGTTATGTAAATTCCAGTCATCAACAATTCAAACAATGGAAAGTTAAAATTCGAAAAAATATTTTTTGTAAATATTTCATTGAATTGTCCGTCCTCTCAAAGCTTCAGATCTTCCAGCTGTGTTGAATTGAGGCGATATTATCAAATATCCACAGCCGAAGCAATCGGAATAAGAAATGAGACGAGACACCCTCTAGAGACTGTTAAAAGGACATCCGTCTATGCTTACGCAATAACCTCTCAAACTAAATAAACTGAAAAAATATTAACAGGAAAAATATTCTCTGCTGTTTTACTATCAGTTAATAAGAATAGTAAACTCTTTGGGAGATAAAAAAAACTCTGATAAAACAAAAATGGAATGAAAATCTTTCAACGCCTTTATTTCTACACTACGTCACGCAATTAAATTAGATCAAAAATATTGAACATTGAAAACACTTTTATACCATCTTTTGTATATTAGAAGAAAAAAAAATAGCATTAAAACACAGATTTGAGATTTATTTTCTGAAGCAGCTGATAGGGTTGAAGTAGCATTGACGGTAGCGACTCTGACGTTTCATTTCAGGTAAACGTAAAGTCTTATCCCATCCATAATCGCCACCTGTTTGACTGTTTGAAATTTCCGAGAGTCGTTGTGCTAAAATTTCCAATTGCCACGGTTTCAATCCAGGATCCAACAAGTTGTTGGAATCTTGTTCGGCAACCACCTGAAATTTGATCAGTTCAAGCTTTGCGCATTTCTACAATATGACGAAATATTTCTGGTTCTGACAACGAAATTGCAAAAGCAAACGAATTAATATAAACTACAGTTTTATTTGATTTATAAAAGCTTATCAGTATTCTCGCTTTTCTCTGTTATGAAATATTTCGGAAATATAATCCTGAATTTGCATGTCGTGTCCACTGTAATATTATTTCCTTTATGAGTTTAGCTTTAGATTGAATGTAAAATACAATAAAATCCGACCTTACCTGATTACCATCTCCAAAATGATTCGGTCTTGCATCTGACAACGCTAAAGTAGCGACGACAAATATGAGTAAATAGTGAGAAAGTTGTGACATTTTGTGATATGTTTGAACCTGAAAGTTGACAAGAAAAATTCACTTAATACATTTTAAAAGTGAAAATGTAATTTTCTACTGAAACAATGTAAAGTATGTTGAAGCTTACACAAGCTGAAACTGATGTTATTGCGTTAGAAAAACAAGGGATTGCAAAGGGCTAGTAGTAATTGAATGATAAATAATAAAACAATTCGGAATAGAAAAATTCGTTTTGGCAGATACTATTAACATTAGAAAAATAATTTAATTGTATTTAAGCTCCGCATTTGCTACTTCCTAATTCTATAACTCATACTAACAGAAATTAATTTTCTCCTTTACGTTTATTGCCGCTAACACAATTATAGCTTGAAAAAAAAAACAACTAGAAACTAATTCTTTTAAAGTTATATCAAATTTGCTACGCTTTAAGCGCGGCATAAAAGCAGCCAGGTGCTTTATACTATATCTCATTTCTCCAGCAACAATACCATAAATAATAAATACTTTGTAAGACTGTATGCAATCAAGCTTTGAAAAAATTTTAAATGTTCTTTAATCAAAGTAAATTTAATATCTTCATCTGCAAATTGAGTTTTCATTGACTTTAATTGTAGAAGAAATTAAAATCCTTGAGAAAATCTTATTTGACGTGCAAGAAACGCCGTGAATTCTATATTAATTAGGTAAACTGATGATTCAAGAAGGATTTAAGACGAGCTTTTAAGCTTTCATATTAGGAAACAAAAAGCTTGGATTAACACGTCGACAATGTGCGATTAAGACGTTTTATACCTTGCGGTTACTATAAAAAATCGTAGAGCTTTTAAAATTAATTAGAGCTTTTATAACGTTCTTTGTCTTTTTAATTGTTTGAAATTACCTCAAAGCTTCTAATTAGGTAGAATCTTAACAAAAATGTGCAAGCTTTTATTGTCTGAATAGAAACTAATTCCAAAAGATCTTTAAAGACTTTCAACTTAATTAATTATTTTTGTCAAAATTATAAATAACTAGTCAAGAAAAAGATTTATTTGGTTATATTAAAATAATGAAACGTTTTAATTTCCTTATTTAGACATAGCAAAATAAAATTTTCGAAGTTTTAATAAGTTTCTGTAGCAAATCGAATATCCGGATAATAAAAAGAAATACATTTACGTGAGGAAATAATTTGGAGAAAATGTGATTTCTGGTAATCTTCAACGAAATTGTGTCAACACTTCACATGATGGTTTAATTACAATTTTCTGCAGAATTTTTTGCAGGGTCAAAAGTGTATTTAGATTAGAGAATTAGTCTCGCTTATAAAATAATATTTGGAAAGTTGAAAGTAAATCCGAAAAAGTTGGTTTAGAGTGAAATCTCCTCCATCAAAAGTTTTTGAAGCTACTTTGAAAGTTTTACACTAAATCCGTTTTTTTGTTGATAGGAAAACCAATAGATTATTTTATTTTTAGTATTATATTTTTTATTTGTTACTATAAAAACGTAACAGTGTAACATTTTCGTTTTATTGTTTTACATTTTATTTCTTGTTTTATCACTGCCAACATCTGGATGTTTTCTTTCCACTGGTATTAGACTTCTAATTGCATATTAAATGTTTTTAATTAAATCTCAAACTGATTCATAATTAATTTAATATGCATATTCTACGATTCAAATTGAATTATTCCAACAATTTTCTTCAAACAAAATAGAAATATATTTTTTGTAAACCCAAGAGACAAAAGAGTAATTTCTTCCAAATATATTTTTAAAGATTATTTGTAAGAGTCTGAGTCCCTTAAGCAAACAGACATTCAGTTAAGACATACATTTCAGATAATCGCATTTGAGACTATGTCTTGTAAAAAAAGAAAAATGGTGTCACTCTGTAAATGGTTTTCTTTTCTTTGTTCCGTAACTTCCTTAGAAAGCAATCACTGCAGTTGCGACTTTATTGGAAATTAATGTAAAATTTCTGTCAGTTGTAAATCTAATTTCGGACCGCGCACCCAAGTAATGTCTCTAAGCATAAAAGATTATTTCCTATTTATAAAAATCAAGATTCAAATTTATTAAAAATTGTCCCGGCGCATCCACCATTTTTGTAAATTAAATAATTAAAAAATAGTTTTGCGCTCCAGCTTGTGTCCGCGGTTTTTTTTTTTTTTAATCAAAAGTAAGTTTTTAAAACTTACCTTAGTTTCCAGGAACACGATGATGGGACGCACGTACCACAATGAGGGAAGTGTGAATAGGTTTCAGTTTTATATGAACGCGACTCTCTTCGTCGCACCAACCATACGCTAATACCAAAATGACGTCGAACAGTTTTCAACCAATCAATAAGAAGCAACAGATTAAAATGTTTCAACTTCTTATATTTCATTAATAGGAATCAAGAGAAAAGTTTCTTATTTCAAATTGGAATAAAATCTTCAGATTGTATAATTTTTATTAATATTTTTTTATAATTTTTGTATTATGAAAAATTAGTGCTGTAGTAAATCTAATTAGAAGACATTAAAGACTCCATTCAGGTAAGTTTCATCACGTCGCTATTTTAACACAATTAATTAAAATGCCTTCGATTTTAAAAGGATGCATCATTTGATATAAGCTTTTTGGGTTTTGTTCTATTTCGAAAAGCGATTGGATGTGACAAGCTTTCACTATTAATTGTGTTGGACTTTCAATGGAACTACGAATGACTAGCAGCGTTTTAGGATTAAACTAACACTTTGTATAATTTTTGTAACTAAAGGAAAAATCAATGGATATGACTACAAATGATATTTTAATTAACATCGAAGTCAAGGAGTTTATGAGTAGGTAATAATACCATTCCATCGATTGTTATTTTAAACAAGCCTCTAACTAGTGATTGGAATTTGCATCACATAATATGTAATACAATTGGTTCAACCACTTTATTAGCTGTGTAATTGAATGCTCGATTATAATAGAAAAATTATAGAAAAATCTGTGTATTTCTGTAATGTTATCATTATGAATAGTTTAACAAAATTGTTGTGGAAATTTACATTTCAAAAGCTGGAATTATGGCTGATTATAGCTATTTAAATCAATGTTACAACTTTTTGCTTTGTTGTTCAAATTTAAAGCGTCAACATTGCTTGAAAACTAATTTTTGATTTATCGAAATATAAACAATTATTTTTTTATTGGGATTTGGAATTAGCACTTCAATTTAGTAAATATTTGAAAAATTCAATTCTAATCAAATTTGCAGTGTACAAAGAAAAATAAAAAATTCAAAATTGCCGATTTCAATTTTCCTTACTGTATTAACTTTCTCCACATGAAATGATCCAATCAAAAGTTGTCATTGTCATTGTGACATTTCACTTTTTCCAATATTTTTTCTAACTCCATTTATTGTAAGCATATTGTGTTAGTAAGTTCTTTCATTAGTTATTTTTACCTGATTAATTATGTTGTTGTTGACAATACAGACGTGAGTGCGTAACTTGGCCCCCAAAGGTACGCAAGCAACAGATATTTCGGTTTACATATTTTATTCAGACTGCAAAAATAATCAGTTACAGATACACTGTTGAATACGACTTAAAATTTAGATTATTTCGAGTTGCCACATTTTGATTCCAAATTCTATAATTTTACGTAAAGTTTCAAAATTAGTAATCGGAATGACTTTTTGACAGATTTTGCTAAAAGTACAGGAGAAACAGTTCTTGCATTACAGAGTGTCAACATTTCTAAGCAGACAAGCGACTGGCAAAAAATGGCATTTTCCTTTGGACTATTGTTTTTTTAAATTTTGAAAATTAATGAAATCTAGAAAAGAAGTTTTGTTAACTTCCGGTATAAGTAAAATAGTATATTATGATACAAGAACATAATGGAGTCCAGCATAGCTTATTTTTTTTTTCTTGGTTGCAAAAATTAAATTAAAACCCTGAACAAATTTTCTTTCTTTAAAACCAGTAGGCACGGACAAGCTCTAATCATTTTGAAATTTTTACAAGGTGTTCGTCTAATAAAACTATACAAACTATATTAATATGATTGTGGTGTGACTAATAGTTTAGCCGCAATTAATTTTCAAACTTTTGCTACCTCGTCTTGGAAGACTACGAGAATATAGGAGGTTACTAAGAAAACAAAAATAAGTGAAACATACGATATTTTTGTGAACTTGAATTATTTCTTATAACTTAGTAACGCTTTTATTGTGAACACTATGCTTGAGCGAAATCTTCTGGGATTGGTCACTCTAAAATCTCTATTATTTCCCAAACAAAAAACAAAGGACCGAAAATAAGATAGAAATCACAATTTTTGTGTCATTCTATTTTATAAAACATAGCATTTCGATAACACTATTTACTTGTTTTTTAGCAGAAATGAGACTGCTACTTTACCATACTGCACATTCTTATTGTGGGACAAATAAATACGTAAAATTGTTTACTAGACTTGTAAAAATCACAATTTTCTAACATAAATTCATCGGATAACAAATAGGTAAAACATCGAAGCAAAAATCGACCTGAATCTCAAAAGTTTAATAATTAATTGCGGCTAAACTATTAGTCTCACCACAATCATAATAACAGGACTTGTATAACTTTATTAGGAAAATATGCTGTAAAAATTTCAAATTGATCAGAACGTGTCCATTTACCCCTATGATCTGTGCTATCTCCTTTGCAATTATGATGCAACCATCATTCTTATGCTTAAGTTACTGCTACACGTTCTATTGAAAGAATATTAAAGTAATGCGTAGAGTAAAATTCATTTCACGCACTGTTGTCAAAACAGCAGATACAAAAATTACCTTTGTTATAAAATATAGAAGATGAAAAAACGTCAAATGCAATCGGATACATTAAATACATTAATCCACTGTTGACATTTTTACAAATTTTAGAGTATTTCTAATCAAGTAGATAATAAAAATGAAAGTGAGAAAATTAAGTGTGCATGTGCACACTAAAAAATTCTGCTTTGCTTACTTTTAAAATATTCAGACATAATACTGTTTTTTCTGTTAATTTTTGTTTCAATTAAAAACAGAAATTTGGCTGAAATTTTACTCTTACTTACTTATTACTTAAATTTCTAGGTCATAACAGACGTAATTATGAACTTCTATACAAAAAAATTAATCCCTGACAGAACAGTTTTTGGTACCTTAATGATAAAGTAAAAATCTTGATTTGAAGATGTTATCGGAATGACTTTTTGACAGATTTTGCTAAAAGTACAGGAGAAACAGTTCTTGCATTACAGAGTGTCAATAAAAACATTTCTAAGCAGACAAGCGACTGGCAAAAAATGGCATTTTCCTTTTGACTATTGTTTTTTTAAATTTTAAAAATTAATGAAATCTGGAAAAGAAGTTTTGTTAACTTCCGGTATAAGTAAAATAGTATATTATGATACATGAACATAATGGAGTCCAGCATAGCTTATTTTTTTCTCTTGGTTGCAAAAATTGAATTAAAACCCTGAACAAATTTTCTTTCTTTAAAACCAGTAGGCACGTTGTTGTGGAGATAATATACCTATAAAAACTTTAGTTTAGTTATAGTGAACCACGCTTTAGGAGCACATATACTAACAAGACGGGACTTTACACGCTTTTTAGTGTCAAAAGGAGATCGCACGGATTATAAGGATAAATGAACAAGCTCTAATCATTTTGAAATTTTTACAAGGTGTTCGCCTAATAAAACTATACAAACTATATTAATATGATTGTGGTGTGACTAATAGTTTAGCCGCAATTAATTTTCAAACTTTTGCTACCTCGTCTTAGAAGACTACGAGAATATAAGAGGTTACTAAGAAAACAAAAATAAGTGAAACATACGATATTTTTGTGAACTTGAATTATTTCTTATAACTTAGTAACGCTTTTATTGTGAACACTATGCTTGAGCGAAAGCTTCTGAGATTGGTCACTCTAAAATCTCTATTATTTCCCAAACAAAAAACAAAGTACCTAAAATAAGATAGAAATCACAATTTTTGTGTCATTCTATTTTATAAAACATAGCATTTCGATAACACTATTTACTTGTTTTTTAGCAGAAATGATACTGCTACTCTACCATACTGCACACTCTTATTGTGGGACAAATAAATACGTAAAAGTGTTTACCAGACTTGTGAAAATCACAATTCTCTAACATAAATTCATCAGATAACAAATAGGTCAAACATCGAAGCAAAAATCGACCTGAATCTCAAAAGTTTAATAATTAATTGCGGCTAAACTATTAGTCTCACCACAATCATAATAACAGGACTTGTATAACTTTATTAGGAAAATATGCTGTAAAAATTTCAAATTGATCAAAGCGTGTCCATTTACCCCTATGATCTGTGCTATCTGCTTTGCAATTATGATGCAACCATCATTCTTATGCTTAAGTTACTGCTACACGTTCTATTGAAAGAATATTAAAGTAATGCGTAGAGTAAAATTCACTTCACGCACTGTTGTCAAAACAGCAGATACAAAAATTACCTTTGTTATAAAATATAGAAGATGAAAAAACGTCAAATGCAATCGGATACATGAAATACATTAATCCACTGTTGACATTTTTACAAATTTTATAGTATTTCTAATCAAGTAGATAATAAAAATGAAAGTGAGAAAATTAAGTGTGCATGTGCACACTAAAAAATTCTGCTTTGCTTACTTTTAAAATATTCAGACAAAACACTGTTTTTCTGCTAATTTTTGTTTCGATTAGAAACAGAAATTTGGCTGAAATTTTACTCTTACTTATTACTTAAATTTCTAGGTCATAACAGACGTAATTATGAACTTCTATACAAAAAAATTAATCCCTGACAGAACAGTTTTTGGTACCTTAATGATAAAGTAAAAGTCGTGATTTGAAGATGTTATTTTGCAATAAAATAAAAATTTGATGTTGATTGCATAGAAAATTGAGGTAGGTTATAGAGTGTACCAAAAATTCATCTCAAAAGTGTCATTTACTTTAGTTCAATCTGAACAGTGCATTTTTGAATTCCTTAATAAATTTTAGTTTAACTTTAATAACCAATTACAGTATCTAAAATTTATAGTTTCGGTGTTATTGAAATTTGATTTATCATTATAAAAAACCAAAGGTCTTGAAACCTTTATCAGCAAAACATTCACTGCTGAAATCTACTCTCCTTTCAGTAAAAAAAAAGTGAAACTTGAAACTATTTGACAGTTACTACTTTTTGCATCATCATTCAGAAAGGTATGAATCAAAAGCCAGAGAACAAATTGATACTTTTCTGAACAAAGCTGATGGTGACCTTTACTTAATGATAAAAGCGGCTGTTATTATTAGAATTTAGAAAGCATGCAGGAGAGATGAATGACATTTTCACAAGTTTCGAATATTTTGGAAACCGCTAACTCTTAATTATAACACTTGATGATATGAAAATAATCAAAGAATTTTTTAGAGACCACATAAGCAAAAGTTCATGAATCTTTGAGTTTGTATCGTAAATACGCATCTCTTTGTACCCAAAGATAAACATATAAACTACCGAATCAAAAAATGCCGTTTTCAATGTATGAAAATTAGATTTTTGAAAAAAAAAGCTTCAAAAGTGACAGAATATCTGAAACTTTTAAATTTAGATTTATATATCAAAAACTGTTGTCACGTTAGTTGCTAATCCAGGAGCTGAAGTCATGGTGGTTGGCGGTCTGTCAGTCGCTAAAAACTAAACTGAAAATTGTTAAAAGCAAAAAAAAATTGTAAACTTGATTATGAAAAAAACACGATATCAACATTCTTGGTTTTATCTCGTTTAAATTATTGACTTCTGAATTATTATGTACCTTTTTGGATTCCTTATTAAATTTTAGTCCAACTTTATTTATGCTTTATAGGGTCTAATGTTGACAGTTCTATAGTAATTGATCTTTTTTCAAAAAATGTAACGTTTGCAATGGTCAAGAAAAGCTGAAAATTTATTTGTTTCAGAGTTCAATAGAGCAAGGATGACATTATCAATTGCAATAACCATTTTTCAGTCTCTTTCAATATCTGTCACAAAATTGATTTTGAAAGTTAGGAATATTCGATCATAGGTATAGTATATTGGTTTAAATTTTAACCTGAAGCCATAAAACTATGTCAAATAACTAGTTTTGTCTTTCTTGTTACTATACAAATAAGTGAAATATAATGAGCACCTAGCAGGTAGCAAAAAGGCTTAACTTACTTGCTCTTACAGACAACAGAGTTTTATAGCTTTACAGTAAAATCAAAAAAAATAATTGTAGTAGTGAAACAATTGCTATTCGGTTATTAAATTAAATTCTCTACAATTTGATATAACATTTTGTGCAGCTGTCAACAATTTTCGAGATATTTGCATAAAACTAGAATTGACACAATTGACAATTGATACACATTATCCTATGTCAAATGAAAGGAAATGGTCCCATTTAAAAAAATCAAGTTATCCTTAATTAAATATTTCTAACTTTAAGAATCAATGTTGTGACAAATATGGAAAACAAATGAATATGCAATTGTGCAACTAAATAGTGTCATTATTGGTCTACTGAAAATGAAAACAGTTGACTCTAAGCTTAATTAGTGTGTGAATAATTTTTATTTTTGCTGACTATTGCAAACATTATATCGTGTGTTCATTAAGAAAAAAACTCGCAGCAAGCCATGACTTTTTACGTATGTCATACATGATCTCATATAACAACAAAATGAAAAGCCGTAATGTGATAAATAATGTTCGAAGACGATATGCTTTGTGTACTGAGCATCATGGAAGACATTTTCAACAGTTTTTGCAGATAATAAATGAATATTGTCAAGAAAATGTGTTATTTTTTTTAATTGTCGAAAAGTGAGGTTATAAGATTTTTCATTTTGACAAGTATATAAAAATTAATCACAGACATACAAAACAATTGTTTCTTAGTTTCAAAGCTTTCTAGAGTTTTTTTTTTAGATGAACACATGATATTTTTTGAAAAAACGTCAATAACTCTGGAACTATTAATTTAAGACTCAATAAATGTTAATAAAAGTCAAACTAAAATTTACTAATTTAATAACAAATCTAAAAAAATTTGAAAAACTTATCTCAAGAATATTTTTTTCGTAATTTCAAAAATATATTGACCGGTGTTGACTGTTTCCTCTAGCATGACAGCCAGTATTTTATAAATTTCATAGTTTTGGAATACCGTACAGGTGCATTGACCACCCTGTACACATATTTTGATATAAATTCAAATTATTTAAGCTTGAGCCATGAAAGATGAAAATTTATGAAATTTGCCACATTTGCAAGCAGAATCTCAGCGATTAATCATACAAAACATCCACACCTCGTATCGTAAAACCCAAATTAAAAAATTGGGGAAAATCATGACAGTTTTATTAATACAAAAATAATCTCAAAAATTTATGAATAATGTTATAATAGATAATCCATGATAAGAAAAACTAATGAAAATTATGTAAAGATAATCACTTATAATACCTTCGCGCTTTTTGTTCACAAGTTTCTTGACACTTTATTCTCAAGTGCTAAACTTTCCACTTCCCGCTTCCAATAAATGATAAAAACAACTTTTGTTTCTTCAGTGTCTATGACGGGACAAATCTAAAACGTGATTTTAATTGATTGACATGTTTACAAGCGAATAGAAAATAGAAATGTTATCAATAATACAAAAAAATTTTGCAGTAAATATTAGAAATGAAAATCGCTTCTGACAAAAACATCAAATTTTTTTTCATTGTCTGAAAGTTAACAACGAAATTTGAATTGATGTCTGTAATTAATACACCTTTTTTAAATGGGTCAAATCGATTTGACGATTGTCGCAACTGCGCTGCAATTTTTCAGAAATGCTATTTCCTTTTTAATTTACAGAAGCAATAAATTTACAGGATTTATGCGAATTTTACATTTGGTTTATTTAGTTTCAATTGTCGCAACGATTTGAAAAATTTCGATAATAAATAAAACTGAAAACATATTTTTTACATCAATATCATAAAATTCCCATTCAAGTTTTATTTCTTTCCATCTATAGAGAAATAACCATTAAAGTAACTCGTTGGATATAAACTGGATTTTTATGTAAACTTGATTGAAGTGCTCGATTAATTAACGTAAAAACTCGCAAGCTTAACACTGAAAAATACAATGTACGTTTTATGCGGGCGTCATTGCACTTTTTTGATATTTACTAATTAAAACTTTTGTTAGCAAATAATTCAGTTTTTTGTCCCAACACTCATTCATTATTTATAAAAGTCACCAAACAATTCACGGTATTTTTGTTATTCTTTCGACGAATAAAATTCAACGAAGCATTAAATAATTGACTTTTGGTTGAAAGTAGACCGTCTTTAAATAATATTATTGATACTAACTTGAGACTTTTCTCTCTTATTCCGAACAAAACTTCTTTAACTTAACAAAAGAGCAAATCTTCAATTCAAATGAGAGCAAACGAATTACAAGAAAAGCAATTAAAAGTCAGTTAATTCTACAGCTTTAGTCTGATGATACCTCAAGTAAATTTTGCATCAATTTACAAGAAATAACGACACCATTGTTAAATTTTTTCATGCTGTTATCTGTTATTATTTTAGATAATCTCTGCGGGAAATCTCACACTTGTTAATACTTGGATTAACTTTCGAATCAGTCATGCTTTTCGCTGAAAGCTCTATTAAATTTACGAGTTGATTTATTATTGTTTTTATTTGTTGATCGATTTTAATGAGCGACGTAATATCATAAATACGTTAATTGCCAATTACAGGTTAACATGTGTCTAAGAAGCGACAGTCCCATGACGACTAAACGTTATTTACATCAAAGAACATCAGTGGAAATGGCCAGCATTTCCACATCAAAGACGAAGTGTTGCGTAACATTACTAGTTTTTATCACAAAAGACAATCATTACTCTTAATTACAATACAATTAATTAATGGGAACAAAATTATCGACTATTAAGGTGTTCTATATCACAACCAGAAACATAATCCTTCAATTTACATCCGGACAAATAATAATTCCTGCAAATGTAACAATTAATTTGGCAAAAATTTGGCAAGACTTTATAAACACGTCCTGCAGTGAAGCTATTAACTGAAATTAATTTACTCCGGTATTCAGTTCAGGTCAACTTTAACTGAAACAGTTTCGCAACTTAACTTTGTTGATATTATGTGCACCTGTTAGACAAAAAAAGTTTTTCAGATTTCCAATAAAACCGCAGAGTTTGAATAAATATTAGCTGGAAGATATTCAGAAGCAAATAAAACTGACAAAAGAGATTTATTTGATTGATACTGAAAGCTCATTTTTCGAGCTCATAAGCTTAATTACTGTTATAAAAAAACGATTACAACTTTCATTAATAATCCACATAAGTCAAAGTTGATTTTAAAAAATTCAATACAACTAGGATACAATTTCAGGAATTTTAAATCTCTTATTATTTGTTCCATATTTACATAGTTTCAGGTATCCAGTTAATGATGATCTCACACACCATATGATACTTTTCACCTCAAGAGTGTATGTTTTCAGAATTAATTGGAAAAGCTTAAACCTAGAAAATTAATTTTAGAGAAAAGTAGAATTTTCTGTGATTTGATTTGAGAGACATCTGGCGATAACTAGAGAAAGCTTGGAACGCTCAAGCTAGTTTCAAGAGAGTGCTTTTAATGTGAAGTATTAGCTTACATTTTTCTGAGGTTAACCACCAACTTCCCACTCAAAAAATTTGATAAATTGATTGATATTTGCTTGTATAAAGTTTTTGACTTTTGAAAAGTTTTTGAATATAGAATCTTCGACTTTGATACATAATATTCAGAAAAATTTAAGAGAAAAGTAGAATCGGAATAAAAAAAATGTTTATGGGTAGAATATGAAGAATTAATTTTGTTTCGGATGTGTAATTAGTTTGTACATTTCTTCCTTAATTAACCCTGCAACTGGATAATTAAAATCAGAGTTTTTCGTTTCACATTTTTGATTGTTAACATGACACAACATCTCTAATTATTTTGAAATCCAACTACAAAACAATGCACGAACAAACAAAATTATATAAAAAGAACACAAAATGAAAATTTATTTGTAGGGATAAATAATTGGAAACTTCTTTAGTCTTGCTTTATTTTAACATTTAGCACAATTACACTAAACATAAATTGAGTATTTTAATGAGTATCAAGTCAGTACTTATTTACAAATCATTATAATTTTTTCAATATTCTAGAAACATTAAAAAAAAACATATCAACTTCCAAAACCTGCATTTTTGAACAAACCGATATTAATGGGTGCATTAGACAAAATTCAAATAATTGCATCGCTAGAGAGGATAACTTAATTATAAATGCATTCTAGCACAAATTAAGTTACAATCCCAGAAGTGAACATTAGTGTAAAATAAAAAAAATAATTTTTTTTTCAGGTAAATAAAACAAGAAATTGTTGAAGATTAGAAACAAGTAACGGCATTGAAGTAGCATCTCCAATAAACTCGTCCTTTTTGTTGTCCCGACATGCTGCCGTGACCTCTCCTTTGCAGATCCATCTGCAACAATAATATTACTGTTTAAAACTAGGTCACATCTAATCGTTCATAATAATTACAAGCGAATCCTTAAAAATGTTTCTGTGAGTTTTCTTTGCCGGAAATGCAAATTGATAGCAAGATGATAAAAGTGAATTTTACACTTGACTGTGTCTTAATAAAAACATTCAACGTGAACTTCATCTAAAAAACATATTCTTGGAAATGTTTGTACATCAGTGCTCACATTTTTTTCCATTGAATAAAGATGTATTTTAATAGAAAACAAACTTAGAATCGATTATAAAAATAATAAAATAAATTATCTAGAAATGTTGAGAAAATATTCGACTATTTATCTGAAATTGAATATTTAAAAAATTTAAGCAAATGTTATTTTCAATTCAAATCGTATTAGAAAAAACATGAAACGTGAACATTTCTTTGAAGGTTTTCACTTTGGTGAAAAATTCCACTTTTTAGACTCTTTCTGGTGGAAGATGGTGGTGTAACTTTGATTTGCAGATTTTTTAGTAGTAGATCTGAATATCGAAGATTAAATATTTAGTTCTTTGTTTTTCATTAAAATCATTTTGTTTATAGAAACAATAAAATGTTTGTTGTGGCAAAATTTAATCTTGTTTTATTACCCCGACAATAAAAGAAACATCTTTGTTTATTTTACCCAAATGATTCATCTGAAAACTAACATAAAAAATTGTGTGACCACAACTTAGCTATGCCAATGAGAATAAAATATTTTGCTTAGATAATTACAGTGTTCCATATGTGTGAACAAATTTCTTAACATTGAGTTAACGTTTGCGAAACCATATTTACTATCTGCCTATTAAATTAATAAAATTAAACTGATTAGGGACTGAATTAAATAACAGCGTAGAGCTTATTTTACCAAATTAGATTGAATTTTTTTTCAGCAGCTGAAGGCGGCTCTTGAAATGAATAATTATTTTACTTGAATATTAAATTACAGGAGAAATAATAATAGCCAATTTAAATAGGATTCAATTATTTTCTTTTTCCTAATATTGTAACAACATTTCAATTTCGATTAGAACATAAATGGTAGTTATTACACTTGCGTTTTCTTTTATTGAAAAAAAAAATGAAATTTAAATGTTACATTACAGTAAGATACATTTGAACTATTTTTGGAATAACTTCATTGCCTCTTTATCAAGTTTCTTTTATCCACCTACAACATCGTTATATTTTAATTGAAATTATTATGTTTGCCACCTGCTGTAAAAGTGAAAATAAACATCATTGCCAATTACAAAAATTTTAATTAAATCAATAATCACACTTCTTTGTTCTTCAATTTTTCTTTTATTTTTTACCCAACAATTTCTTATATACCTTCCAATTATTTTTAACAAGTTTGGTTACTGGATTGACAATGAATCCCTTCTACCAAGCTTTTTAATTACAGATTACTCCACATAATATTAAAATTCTCTCAAAACTTTCCTTCTCGTAAACTTCGAAATACACTCCCAAAAACTTTCCACATATAAACTAATCCTTCCAAATATTACACTTGGTCGTAAAATTTTCAACATAATCTTAAAATTAAGATTAAAAAGCATCATTATTGATTAAATTGAACAATCTCTACTTGAAATTTTATTAACCGGAAGTCTATTGTATATATAACAATATTCAAGTGCACTCTCCAAGTAATTACTCAGACGACGGTGGTCGCTATTCCGCCCCCGCAAAACGCTTGTTATCGCACGAAAACCGCAAACTTCCTACGAACAACAACGTTAGACGTTATCGATGAATAATATCACAAAATAATTATTGTCATTTGCGTCTTGTCATCTTGCATTGTTCAAGAATAGATTGACGGAGTTGTTAAATTGTTAAAATCGTACACAATAAAAAAACAAAAATTTATTTATATTATTAAAATATTATCATAAACTTTAAACATCAAGAAATAGGTACTGAAAACTAAAATAGAAGTTTTGTGTCACAATAAATTCAAAGGTAATGCTGGAGCTGCTTTTGTACACTATTTCCTTATCAGTCGCCATTCTTGTAGAGATTGTAGACTTGAATAAAGTGTTGATAATATATGTGGAACGAAGTAAATGAAACGCCACCTTTTCAATTCAACAAACCAATTAATTATGAATTATATTAATAAAATTGTTCGTAAAAGAAAAAAATGAAAATTTAATTTACTGCAAATTCCCCAACAATTCTATTAGTGGAAGCAATAAAAATAAAATTTAAAGTTCTAAGCTATAAAGTGGTGAAAAAATGCTTTAATTTGAGATAATTTCATCCAGCAATGTCATTATCAAATTTTACCCACTATCAAATAATTCCGTCTACTCCAACGAGAAATTTAATTGACATTTCAATAATGTGGCTTTAAATACATTTCAAATAAACATTCGCCATTATTATTATCATTACGAGTGGTTGGTTCAAATTTTTAAAAAATATAAAAAAATAATCGATTTAATGTCAAAAAAAGGAAACACATACATGAGCTGTTACAAATAAAAGAATTGAATGTGAATGTTTCGCTACTGATCTTTTTAGCAATCAGTTAGATACAACTTGGCGAAGAGATTCTTCCTCAGTAATAGAAGCTGAACAATTTTTATTCAAATTGAGTAATTTGCAGTTTATTTATTTAAGGTTACATTCACAAGATTTGATATTCGTAGCTGTTTTACTTTTAAAGTTATCAAAAATTAAAGAGACGGTTGTTTGACAAACTGCTGAAGAAATGGTAAGTAATCCGCATTGGAATTATTTTTTTCGCAAATAGAAACTTTATCATCAAAATAAATAAAATTATGAAAGAGTTGTTGTTCCTTCTTGTGAAATTTTAGGTTCAGAATTCATAATTATTGATCTCCCTTTATATTTAAAAAAAATGGTTTATTAGCCATATTCAAATTTTATTTCTTTTCAGTATTTTTTTCAATTCTTTTTACATTCTCTCAATAAAATATTTATTTGTTAATGGTCAACATGTTCTAATTCTGCACCTTTTTTTGCTGGTGCTTCCAGCAAATTAATTGTCTCTAACCAACCCTTATACAGTTTTTTGAAGACTCCATCTAGAGACTACAATTGTCCATTTTTGAACCACAATTGTCGTTTATTTGTTTTATTTTAAACCTCTAACAAACATTGAAAAAATTAAAAAATTAAGTATACACATAGATTAAAATTAAAATAAATTTTTGGCCATCATACTGTCATTGATTCTAGCGAAAAATCCAAAAAAATATCGAGAAAAAAGTAAACAAAAACAAGAGATTTTCCACAATAATGACGCCTATTCTGTAAGCTAAATGTTATTTTATAACATGGTGTGGAAAATAACCTCCTGTTATCTGATAAAACCTAACAAACCTGTTATAATTTAACACAGCCATGCTATAATACATTGTTAAAGTTAAGTTAAAATTTTAAAGGGTCCAATTCACATACCTTTAAAAATAAACATATTTGTCAAAAGTGAAAATCATATTTGCGGTGCTCTTTTTATAATCGAAGAGGAAGAAAGGAGAAGAATATACAAAAGCATATACACCCTGTCCCAAGATTCCGGGTATATAGGGAAATGAGAGCAAAAATTTATTGATGTGACTTTTATCTTACCTATTCAATTTTAATAAATTTTTTTTAGATACAGTTGAAGAAAGCTATTAGTACTTGACACACGAATTTTTTTATAGGTTTTCTATGTTTCAGTAAAATGCTAGAGTTAAATGAAATTGCTGAAATATTTAAATTGGCGCCAAATGGTCGGTAATACAGTTATGTTATTTGCCATTATGAATTATGACATTTTCAAATGATAAAATGGCTGAAAATGCAATGCTAGGATTTAAGTTGATATTTTTTCCAAAATATTAAGATAATATCATCAAAATAATTTATCAATAATTGATTACTTAGAAATTGATAGTTGTTCACGATTAAGTTTAAGTTGAAAAGTTAAAATTGCATTCAACGATGATAATTGAAGAAATGTGTGATTTTGTGGTTATTAATTTTGGTTCATCAGTCCCATTAAAATTAATCTTTTATTTTTAGGAGATATAAGCTTTAGTAATTTACTACATTTAGGTATTTGTGAATGTATCACAGCTAAGTACGCAACACAAAAAAACTCAAATCAAATAAATTGACGAATATAGGTACTCCCATTTTTGATTTAACAAAGTGAAAAATAAAAATCTAAAGTTAACATAAAATAAAAGTTTTTTTCAGCTCTTGTGACGTATTCACTTATTAATCTTGAGAATACCAAAGTGTTTAATGATTTATAGTTTAAAACAGATTAAACCGCTATTTGAAAAAGCTGCTGGAAATAAGGTTTCACGATTAAGTTCAATCACCATAAAGTTTTTAAGTCATTAACATTGCCAAAGTGCCCAAGTCCAGCTTTAACTTTAACTGATCAGTTTGATCCTTGATGCAAATAATGGATTGTTAATAAATTTCACATTCTAAAACTGTAAAACCTGAATCTCCACTGATTTCCATCGCTTGACTTATTGTAAAACGTAAGGGTACCTGCGGTTGGCGCGAATTGACGTTGGTGCCCTTTGTCACTCGTATGAATAATGACTGATCGCATCAGAGATTTTTGATTCTACCAACATTTGGTTTTTTCACTTTAATTTCAAAAGTGGGTAAAATAAATTATTTATATTTCATTCAAACGTAAATGTGTTGTAGACTGCCAACAGCACAGCTGTTGAGCAGTTAAAGGGTAGATTGAAAGGAAGACTTAGATTTATCAAAAAGACAGGACATTTCACTGTAATCCAATAAAAGATTATTTATACATGTGGGGAATTGCACAATATATGTCAACATTTTTAGGTGCCTTTTCCACAAGAAAATGTTTTTATAGAAGGTCGAAACTTTTTGTACAAGGTCAACAAAAAAGAAACATGTTAACTCAAAATTTCTTTAATCATTAAACTTAATTGTCTACAAAAATAATAGAAAAATTAACTCCAAAATACATTGAATTTACTTAAATCGCGAATGGATGAAGCCAAATTGTTAATAGCATCCGCTAAATTGTTTTGACTTCTTATTCCATTATGTTATTAGTAGCCATAGGTCTCTCAGACTCAAACTTACGGTTTTTTTTTGGAGGCTGTGGCTGCTGAGTTTTGTTCGAGTTCAATATGATCTTAAAAAATGATATATATGTATTTGTGTATTAATTTCTATATCAACTTTAGAAACTTCTTCCAAAAGTATCAATTCATTAGTTTCTTCGGTTGTTTGCAATCCGGGTTCTGATACCATCTACCGTCACCTTATTAGTTTAATTTAAAATCCTTTCTTCTAAAGATGTTAACTTTATCTCTTGACGTCCCTCCACCTGTTACTGTTTTACCAATGTCATATTTCTTCATTCGAGCTCTTCTCCTTGTGTTTGTTTTCAAATCAGCGAAAACCTTATATACATAAGTGACTCTATTGCAATAATCAATGAACATATATAGCAAATATCTTACCTGCTTCCAATCTTTAACTGATCTTTTTAGACCTTGTAAGCTGTTTAACAAGTCTCTTAAATCACTCCACTTTTGTATTATATTTTGATTTTGCTGGTTTGAAAGTTTTTGGTTTTCAGCTAATTCGTGGTTGTTCTCTATGTAATTGATAAGAGCCTCTAACTGATTTTTCGTAGAGTGTAAGCGAGTTTTCCCTGAATCTGCCATTTTTTTAACTTTATGTCCAATAAACAGAAGCAGGAATTTGACGCTAACAAAAGCTTGACTGACAGATTTCACTTACTTAATTTTTTCAAAATTGTAGAAAGAAACAAAATAACAAATTGTTAATAAGATTGAAAGGACAGTTACATTAATGCTATTCGGCAACGTCGTATCAATTAAACAGTACTTTTATTTTTAAACGGCCTGTTAAAATAACTGATATGGAATATGAAACCCTATTATAAATTTAACAGAAATGTTATAATTGTTTATTTTAAAATTAAAATCACAGAACAGGCGTCAATAACGGAAATACGCTTTGCGCCTTTGAAAAAATTTAAAATTGCTTTACAATCGTTTTGACCCACTCTCCTGTACTTGAATAATTCACCTTTGAAACACCAACAAACAAATTAAAATTTCGTGCATACAAGAGTTTAATTCAATCTAAATTCTTTTCCACGAACGACTACAAATAGTGACGATATCATAAATCAACCGTTATATTATATCGTGACAATTTTAATCAAATTGTCTCACCGACCTACGCAACAATTTTTTGTTTATTTTCTTGAGGAAGTAAAGTAAATCTCTTTATAGCGATATACAAAAAAAAAAACGTTCAAACATCAGATTACCTACAAACTTGAAAATAATTGGAAATATGATCTATGCAACGTAACTTATCAACTTTCTGATTAGTTCATTTCACAAAACAGAAAAAAAAAATACCTTCCGGACTTCTTCCGGACTCAACGGTGGACCATCAACTCTATTGGCAGCTTCTTCCTCTTCAATAGCTTGTTGCAAAGCAAGCATCAATCTATCAACCAATAAAGCCGTCCTTTTCTTCGGTACGACCATCTAAAACCGAAAACACATCAAAAGAAATTATCGGTTAAACACTCAAAGATAATTATTTGTCTCGTTTGTGGTTCTTTTCAATAATTGACAATCGAAATACGTGACTTCAACCCTCTGACATGACTTTAAATTATCTCCGTCATTGGTATTTGTAATTAAAACGATAGCTTTAATTTATTGATCTGTTTAGCAGGCAATGAAAACAAAAATTTCCATTTTGGAGAGAAAATTTAATAACACATTATAAAGCATAACTTTGAAATGAAGGTGTCGTAGTTAAAATTCCACAAGAAATGACATGCAATTCAAAGCTAAAAAAACGTAACATTGCAGCCAAATAATTTGTGAAAATTCGTTAATGGTTTCCTGAAATTGCTGTAGACAGAAGCTTTTATGGCAATTAATTCATAACTTAACCGCACAATTGAGTTTGAAACTGACAATTTCCCATATGATTTCAACACTATGTGATGACTTTTTTTAATCGTTAACGTCTTTAGGGGGTAAATGTACTTCCCAGCATGATTCTTGTTTCAGCTTTTAACTCAACTGATCCACTCAAATGGTTTCACTTTTAACTTACAAGATTTTGCGTTAAAGCACTTGTTAAAGCTTCAAGGGAGGGCGTTATTTTTATAATAGATGACCTCAAATTTATATTGTTTGGATTTATAACTGACCTCCTCGAAAGAGTTATCGGAAACCGGAAGCCTTTGATCTCGATTTTACAACAATTAATTGAACGTTGTTCATTTAATTGAACAGAAAGTCAACGTACGGGTGAATGTCGTCATTAATTAAAACAGAAAAAGCAGAAAAAGAATTTACTGTTTTAATTATTTATCAACTCTATTAGATTTTATGAAATTTGAAGTAAATACTCTTCTTTTAAACAACGAATAAATATAATACACTGGAAAAACACCACGCATATCCTTAAGCTCTTACTTCTACGTGAAAACTTATAAGAGGATTTCTTTGACATTTCCCAAATTTCTCTTCAGCGTTATAATTGAATTGAATTGAATAAAGCGAATAGTAATGATGGAAAACGACATAAGCAAACAAAATATTTGATTTAAATTTATTTAGGTGTTAAATGCTAACAATTGTCTTTTAATTGTCAGAATCAAGTGTCAACTATTTTTTTATACTTTTGAAAACCTATCTGTATTTACATAAAAGCAATAAATATTTATTAAAACAACACTATAATATTTTTTACAAAAAGCCATAACTCATTTAAATTAAAATAAGTTAGTGCATACATTTCCATATAATCTAATCAAAAAAATTGCATAAAATCTCGTCAAGATATAACTAACTAGTATGTTAATCAATTAATCAATTTTCTCATAGACAAAACCTGTCAACTTACTTGTGATGGTCATTGATATAATGACATTTTACTCTGATTAAGCGCATCAAAAGCTTGGACAACAGCCAGAACTACAACCTTTACATACAATGTGATAACGAGCTCTGCATTGTAATCTAAGCATCATTACCTCAATTCACCAATTTTTTAGACAAAACAAAATCAAATGCAGCTTTAAGCTGCCACTAAGTTGGAAAGTAATAAATACTTTGTAAACAATCTTAAGAGCTTTATCATCTTAATAAAGTTGATTCTTGGTAAAAACCCGGCGCATCCACCTATTTTATATTAAAAATTTAAAAATTATTAACACACAATTATAGCTTGATTTTGAATACATCTCTAATTTTTCTAGATGAAACAGTTTATACGTTTAAACTTCAAGCAAAATTAAGATCTTTTCAGAAAATGTTTTATAGGATAGATTTTATGTGTGACTGTAAATTGTCCAGTTAATGCAGCTTTTAGACAGCTTTTCTTTTAACGATAGTGTGCAACAGGTGCACCACTAAACTATCTATAAATTGATAATTATTTTTAAAATAACCATAGTTAGTAGTGAATTAAATCAAATGTTATGAAATTTCAACTTAAGCTGCTATAAAATCTGAATTATACAAATCCCTGTAGCGTAGCAGCTAAAAGAAAAAATTGTATTCAATTCAGGTTCTTTGTAACTAGGTCATGGCTTTAACAATTCAACTTAATTAAATTTTTTTGGAAATAAAAAATATTCTTACCGGATATTCGTCATATTTGACACCTAGTTGATAATCCGGATAATCGTCAGAGTTTCTTTCCGATGCTGCACTACGTCTGTCAACCAGAAATCCATCAGTTTTCATTTCAAAAAGAACGATCACAAGAAATGATTCCAAAGCGACCATCAATATTCGATTCATTTTTAAAACAATAAAGCAATTTTTTTTAATATCTTTTTTGTTATTATGTTATCACTGATGTTTTAAAACATGATCGTCAAATTTTAAAAAGTTAACAATTGAGCGAATGAAAAAGCTTTTAAAACCGGTTACGATGCTAAAACCTTGTGCAGTTTTACGAAATCAAATTCTCTCGTGTTGTTGATGGCACGTGTTTGGAAAAGAGTGATGTAAGAGACTTGCGTTCTTGTTTGGGGTGCTAATACGATTGTACCGAGTTCTAGAGCCACCATTGCTTTTAAACCCCCTTTACGCAAACGCAATGTATGATGTTTTCCCCGTAAAGACATATAGATTTTCAAGTAATATATTTTTATTGTTTTTCACGTTACTTTAATTCTTCGTTCTTAAGTACATAAAACTGCAGCTTCTAATTCAATTTCCGACAAACGCAATTTGGAAAATAAATATTTCATTTAAAATTTTAATTAATCCAAAAGTAAACTCATCTTTATACTTTCCAGCAAACTCATAATTAGCGTTTTCAACTATCGATAAGAAATAAATCTAATTCAAAACTTCGACTTTTTAACAAAACTGTTGAAACTTCTTTCACAATTTCAAGTGGAAGATCGTCAACAAAATTCTGACTTGGATTAATTGGTCTGCGACTAAATAAAATTGTTTCACGTTACAAACCTGCATGTCTTCACCTGTGTTAACGATTTACTTGAAAATTAAGTGAAAATTAATGGAGCAGATGTACTTTATATTGCTTTATTAAAAAAGTGTAATAGAACACCTGAGAATAATACTCTCGTTTGGGAATAGACATGATAAATATCTTCAGTAAAAGCCTGATTCTCAAAACACTGAAAGGAAAATAAATCAATAACAAATTATTAAATTAGTTATAAAAAGAAAAAATTGAAACAGAAAGAAGCTAATATGAACGTCACCTGAAAAGTTTAAAACACAAATAGCCACGACATAACTCCAGATTTAGACGAAGAAAAAGAAAAGAAAAAGTTGTGAATAAACACAGCACTTTCACAAAGTTGCAAACCCTTTAATTAAAAAAAATATTTGAACAAAAAGTTATATCACAAAAATGTTATATTCTGTCCGTGTGCAAAAAAAAATATATACATATATGCATGGGTTATAATTTACATAAAAAGTGGATAATCTTTACTGAATGACTACTTTAAATACGAAATAGTAGTTTAGCCTCGGCTTAACCAAGAATTAACACTCAATATTCACAATTTCTGTGAGCTTAACCCATTATATTACATCGGAAATCCTCTCTCAATCCTCAGCTCAATAATTATTTTTTTTGTGTGTTTAACAATAAAGTATCAAATATCAATGACAGTAACTATTGCAAACGAAGCCACTGTTAGAATTTCCTTTGATCATCTATTCTTTGTAGTGCTATCTTAAGCAAAGCGTGAATTCATCAAATCATAATTAACTAATTTTACAAAGTTGCAGGAAGCGATATGAAATCGTTGAATGTAAACAATCTTTTACTCTTCAACAGAAATATATAAAGTCTGTTTATGAAGGATTATGCATGACAATGGGTGAGTTTTTCGTGGGAAACTTTTGGCTGGCGATGAGCGTTAACAATATCTGAAAAGCGTCCGTTATGCGGACATTCCACGTCTACCCTTCTTGTGTAGGTGTATTATAATTGTTGAATGAAATTGTGACGCAATGCTTTTAATGTCTTCGTTTTACTAAAGAAACGAATAGTAAATTAAGCCGACCTACGAAAGTATCAATTAATTCATTATTTTAATTGAATATTAGATTTCATAAAGTATGTACAAATTTGATTTGATACTTTCGACGTTTATCCCTTTCATTTTTTACAGATTCTTGTTATTAGCCGTAAATCCTATAATCACAAACACCCTCATCATTCCGTGCATAATCCTATTCGTTTGAATGTGTTTTTTGTAAGTAAAAAATTGAAAATAAAAATTTACATAGCTATTAGAGTTTTTAGAAATTAAAGACAAAGTGCTGAAAAAGAAATATAGAAAAATATAAAATAGTAGTCGCTTAGTACACTCAATTGACTGCAATTTTATAAATCTAATGGCTTTTACTAAAAATATAAAAAAATTAAAACTATTTGAACTTCGCGTTATAAATTTTTGTAATGGAAAAAATTTAATATAAATAGAAAGCTAACCATATTTACATTTATTCGAATTATTTATTTGTGTAGTGGTTAAACAATGTCAATATTTCTTGGTTATATGAAATTTTTAACATTATATCTAAATGTTATTATTTACATTAAATCAAAGCTTCTCTAATTTTAATGAGAGTTTTGGTAATATTGATTCATATAAATGTCAGAGTCATCAATTTGAAGAATAAAATATAGTCAAATATTTACAACGTGGGTTGTATTTTGCAAGAAGTATATTCTGACATTGTTTATTGTGTAACATGTGCGTAAAGTACAATAAGAAACTAGTTCACGCACACGCATAATCGCAACAAGAGAGCGCAAATGCGTGAAATAAGGGGAAATTTTTTACTGTCAGGTTGTTAGATTTTATTGACTTACAAACTTTGAACTGCGTTTCAGTGATTGTTAATGGTGTTATGTTATGCTAAAAATTGATGGAACAGAAAGGCTTGTGATTTTCTTACCAAATATCATTCGCGTTTTTAGAACGTACTCAAAAAAATTTCCAAAAAGAATTGATGTTCTGAATTTTGACAATCCAAATAATATTATAATCAATAGAAAGATTCATTTAGATACTGGCATTCACTTGACTGACCAGAATTTTATTAAATATTTATGACTGAAATACAATTTAAAATTATGAAACATCATTTGAAAACATCAGCTGACACGATTTTAGACAACAATGCTGAATTAAATTTTCAAATCAGTCTCCATCTATACGCTAGGATTTCGCAATACGCGCGTTTTGACGTTAGCGGTAGTGACACAATATCTTGAAGAACACGCTACAACACTGCTTAAAAAGATTATACCTTTTTTTTACCATATTCTTCCTGTTTTTTGAACATTTTTCTTTTCAATTTAGAAAAATTATAACAAATTTGATTGACAATGATAACTTTGATAAATCCATTTGTCTCAAAAATAATCCCATTTCAAATTCATTTTGGTTACTTTTTGAGAGATTTTGAAAAAACTAAAATTTGGCAGTTTTAGTTAATAACAAAATGGGTTGTTGTTTTTCTGTCACTCGATAACGCTTCTTCTGGCGTTTTTAAAATTTCTACATTGTTAAGAGATTTTTTTATGACAAATTTATTAGTGCTAACAAGAACCCTCGAGTTTCATTTATTTCAGAGTTAGTAACACTATCTTTTGTTTCTCTTACGAAAGTCATATTGGATTTTTAATTACTTGAATAGTCCTTGAAAAAAGCTTCTCAAAAATGTATGACATGTCACTTAAATATTAAATAATGAAAAAGATATTAGCAGAAAATAAATTTAACACTGATGCTAAACGGGTAGGCTATGAAATTTTTACGTCATTGTTAAACAAATGATAAGCTATGTTACTGTCGCCAAGTAAAAGTGGCGCTGGTTAGAGATTTGGCTCTGAGTGCATGACTTATTGATAATTTATCACTTTTAAAGACTGAATCAATCAGTGTTAATAATGATACTTAAATAATAGATAATAATAACTAGCACGTAAAGTCTTACATCTTTAACTAAAGCTAAAATTCCATAGTCTACTGACTTTGATCAGTGTTAAATTCATTTTTTGTCAATATCTCTTGCAGAAATTTCAATTCAAATAACATGTCATACATTTTTGAAAAGCTTTTCTCAAGAACTATCTAAGTGATCAAAAATTTAATATCACCCCCATAAAAAAATTAAAGTTAAGCCTAATAACTAAGAAAAAAATAAGAATCGAAAGTTACCGTTAACACCAAAATAATTGTTTCAAAATAGTGTTCTAACAATGTAAAAGTTTGAAAGTGGTAGCACAAGTCTCAATTCAATTCAAATGAATTTGAATTGAGACTTGTCTTGAGCGTTAAATTCTGCAAAATATTCTCCATTTAACCGATGCTCTGTCTCTTCTAATAACCGAGATCCCAACAGTCGCATAAAGTGGCTTTTGGCTCAAGAACGAGGGGAAAATAGTTAGAAAAAGGATAACAGACATTCCGACACAAGATTTAAAACTAAAAATGTTATAAATGACACTAACAGTATTTTTTGGAAAAAAAAACAGTAAACGTAGTTAAAGACTCTCAAAACGAATTATTTATTATGTTATTATGTTAGCCATTAAATGTGAATTGCGTATACCTACCATATTTTCTATGACCGATATTAAGAAAGATAAAAACAATATATTCGGTTATCCAAATAAAAAAAACATCGTATCAAAAGTAGTTATAAATCAAACTTTCAAAGAAAAAGACAAAAAAAGTAGTCATATTTCCGCCTTTCCCAACTTGAACCATGAACCACTTCCGACCTCGGTGTTTTCCCCCAACCTTGTCGCAGGTTCGGCATCCAAGAAAACCTAAATTACCTAAGTGAAATGTCATGTAACTCAGCTGGACTATTCCACTTCCAATAAAAACAATAACCTTTATTACAAATGTTCGTCATTAAATAAACTTAATATCTATACCTAACCACTTATCTTAATAACATCAATTCCAACCCCTATAAACTAAATTTTATAGCTTATTAATTAAATTTATTCCCAGCACCTAACCTCACTTTTATCTGTCAAAAATTTATCATTATCATCAAAATAGATGTCTAGTCCAAATACACCAAGCCAATTTGTAGAAGATGCTGTTGAAGCAGCTAAAAAAGCCGTTCTTTTCGATCAACAAGGTCAAATCGAACCATCAATTTATTATTACGAGGTAGCAGCAAAATTCTTAGATCGCGCTTCACTTCAAATCGACGATGAGAAAGCGACATCATTCAAAACAAAAGCAAACGAATATCGAACTCGCGCTCAACAACTCCAAACTTCACAACAAAAAGAACAAGAAATTGTTGAAGATGTCAACAAACAACGGGTACAAAAATGTTACTTTCTCCTCCAACAAGCGATTGAAGAAGACGAATCTGGTGATAAAGAAGACGCTATTGAGCTTTACGCTAAAGCTGTTGAATTTATAACACAAAATCATGATTTAATGCAAGGAGAACTTAAACAAGTTGCTCTGCAAGCTTTAGAAAGAGCGGAAGTTTTGAAAGGTGAAAAATTATTAAAAATCATAAAAATTCAATAATTGTTTTCAGGTATTAAAAAAACAGAAATTACAACTCCAACAGCAGCTGCAGTCAGTCAAAAAAAGTTGTACAGAGGCACCAGCGCTCATTTAACAATATCTGGAAGTGACGGCTATACCGAAGAAGAAAAAGCTGTATTATTGTATACTTCAAATATCAACAGACGCGAATATGTCCCATTTATGAGTATAGATTTAGCTGAAAGATTTAATTATTCTATTCCTTTTACTGATAAAGATGGATATTTAGCGTTAGCACCGAAACAAAAACGCGAATTTTCATCCTGGCTCCGTCCTCAAGATTTATGTAGCGAACCATGCATAGTCGATGGCCCTGCTCCTAACTATCTGAATATCCAACAAACAGTAATTTCTGATTGTTCTTTCGTTGCCAGTTTAGCTGTTAGTGCAAGTTACGAAAAAAGATTTGGCCGGAAACTAGTAACTTCTATTATATTTCCCCAAAGTAAAAACAACCAACTTAGATACAACCCATTTGGGAAATACATGATCAAATTACATTTAAATGGAATCACTCGGAAGATAATAATCGACGACTATTTACCAGTTGATAGATACAGACGACTGCTGTGTTCATATTCAAGCAATAAACGTGAATTTTGGGTCTCTCTATTAGAAAAAGCCTACATGAAAGTAATGGGTGGTTATGACTTTCCGGGCAGTAATAGTGTAAGTTAATTAATAAAATAAAAAATAGATATTATTGAACGATTTTAGAGCATTGATTTGCATGCTCTCACTGGTTGGATTCCTGAACGCACAGCAATACGAAAAAACGATCCGGACTTCAACAAAGAAGCTCTTTTTTCAACTCTTGAATCTCGCATGGCTAAAGGTGACGTTTTAGTCACTGTAGCAACTGGAGAATTATCAGATGCAGACGCTGAACGAAGCGGTTTAGTACCAACTCATGCTTATGCAGTGATGGATGTACGAATAATAAACGGAGCTCAACTCCTCAAACTCAAAAATCCATGGTCACATCTTCGATGGCGCGGAAGATACTCTGAGTTAGATGTTAAACGATGGACTCCTGAATTACAAAAACAACTGAATTACGATCCGAGTAGTGCTGCACAGTTTGATAATGGTGTTTTTTGGATAGATTATGAAAGTGTGTGCGCGTTTTTTGATGTTTTTTATATGAATTGGAATCCGGAATTATTCAAATACACTTTCTGCATACATCAGTAAGAATTTTTTTAGTTTTGGAGGTTTATGATTTTTGTGGTATAGGTCGTGGCATGCTGGTACTGGGCCTGCTAAGGATTTGTTTACTGTTGGAGCCAATCCTCAGTTTTCTTTGGATGTCAGTCAGAGTACAGCAGGAGCGGTGTGGTTGTTACTCAGTCGGCATATTACGGATATTGATGATTTTAGAGAAAATAAGGAATATATTACGGTTTTGGTTTATAAGAATAATGGGAAAAGAGTGTATTATCCATGTATTCAGTCCCAATTTATTCATTTAAAGTACTAACGAATTTTTTTAGATGATCCTCCACCATACATAGATGGCGTTAAAATCAACAGTCCTCATTACCTTTGCAAAATAATCCTTTCTCCGAGTAGTAGCAGTAAATACACTATTGTTATATCGCAATATGAGAAAACTACAACGATTTATTATACATTAAGGGCTTATGCGACATGTCCTTTTACTATGCGAAAAATTTCGGATACGTACAAACATCAAAAACAAGTAAGGTTTAATTATATGCTTTAAAGTCACAGTTTTATTTGTTTTTTTCAGATTACAGGTGAATGGAAAGGTCCAACAGCAGGCGGCTGCCCCAACCATCCCCTAACATTCAAAAATAATCCAAAATTCAGAGTTGAAATTGATTCATCATCCAATAATAACGATTTATTCATTGAATTGAAAGGACCAAAACAGTATCAAATCGGTTTTGAAGTAATCATTTTGAAAGTAAACGATGAAACTGTTACTGCGCCGTTTAGATCAAAGTCGTCTGGGGCATACAGGTAATTATCAAATTATCAAAATTTTGAACTCAACTTTCGGATTTTAGGTCAGGGTATGTGATATTAGAGCTGGAAAACATACCTTCAGGTGTTCTTCAAGTAATCCCGTCCACTTTCTTACCAGCTCAAGAAGGCCCATTCATTCTTCTTGTAAAATCGTCAGCACCTTTACAACTTACTAAAATTTAGAAAAGCTACATATTGCTTAATACACTGTGATTATTTGTTATTGCCTTTATATTATATTTTCTAATAATTATAATTAAATTATTTAACAATAAATTTTACTATATAAAAAGTTTGAATTTTTTTGGTTGCTAAAGTAATCACACAAAAGTAGAACTTCCACAGCTGTTTTAGTCTTAATTTCTTACTGGAAAAAATTAATTATATTATTTTGCCAATTAATTTTGATCATATTAATTACTGAGTCATATAATTAATAAAAAATGGAATTCTCCAAAATAGTAATGGAATTTTTGGGCGCTTACGCGCGGCGTTTGGTTACTTCAAGCAGGATTCCACTCCCGTTCAGTGCAAAGTAAAAATAACTAAACCATCAACCATCATAACAGTGTACCTGTACTTTTATTAAAACTCAAAGATAACAAGATAACATATAGAATAAAGTTTTTACCAATTTTTAAAACATAATTGTTTAGTTTTTATTAAAATCTAATCAACAGACATGGCAGATTTTGTAGAATCGGAAGCTGAAGAAAGTGAGGTAAAAAGTCATCCCAATCATATTTTTACCATTTACTCATAAATGTACCAATTTTTTGTTTTAATATATTTATAGTTATTATTTTCTTAATGTTTTTATAACACTTTTATGTTATTTGTCACAATTTTTTTGTTATTGTAAACATAACCTCAATTTTTCAGGAAGAAGAATTAGAGCCCCATGAGCGCAAAAAGCTCAAAAAAATCAAAGCTATGGAAGACAGTTCTGAGGAAGAGGAAGAAGGTAGATTATTTATGATCTATAAGCATTATTATAATAATATGTTTGATAGATGATGATGAAAAACTCAGAGAAGAACTGAAGGACCTAATTGACGATAATCCAATTGAGGAAAGTGAAGGCGAAGACTCGGATGCTTCTGGTGGCGAAAAACGCAAAAAATCTGATGATGAGCTAGACGATAGATTAGAAGATGAAGACTACGATCTTATTGAAGAAAACTTGGGTGTAAAAGTTGAAAGAAGGGTTCGTTTGTACAATTTTATTATTTTTTCCAATGTAACTGTGTTTATGTAGAAATTCAAACGATTGCGGCGGATACAAGACGAAGAAAGCGATGGCGAAGACCAAGGAGATGAAAGTCAAGACAGGGAGGCTATTGCTATGGATTTATTTTCAGACGATGTAAGTTACTTTATTCTAAAGTTTTTTGTATTAAAAAATTCTGTTTACATCTTACAAGGAAAAAGAGGATCAAATGCAACGTAAGGTAACAATTTGATAAATTTTTAATTTATCAAAATGTTATGTCCAAAAATTTGGTGTTTTTCTGTTATTGATGTGTTTTTGTTTAGGACGATGAGAGAAGATCGGAAAGAAGCCATCGGCCTCCCATTGAACCTGAACAATTTAATGAAGAGGAAGAAGAAGGCGATTATTCGGACGCTGACGATTTCATCGTCGATGATGAAGGACGCCCCATCACTGAAAAGAAAAAGAAACGAAAACCGATATTCACTGACGCGTAAGTTTTTTTAAATAGTTTGTCTTCAAAAAAGCAGAAATTGAAAATAATCACGTTTTTAGCAGTTTTCTCCGCAATAAAGACTTTTTATTTCGAAGGTTTGTTAAATATTTTTGTTTAATATTTAGCGGACTTTAGATATTCTCACTAAAACCTTTACTAACTGTTTAAATAGTTTAAATGTAGTTTATTAGTTTTCACACGAATTTTCAGAGCTTTACAAGAAGCTCAAGAAACTTTCGGCGTGGACTTTGATTACGACGAATTTGCAAAATACGAGCAAGACGATTACGAAGAAGAGGAAGACGAAGAGGATGAATATGAAGAAGATGAAGAAGGTGAACGTAGAAGACGTCCAAAGAAAACCGCTCGAAAGAAGCTTACCAAAAAATCAATATTCGAAGTTTATGAACCTAGTGAATTGAAGCGTGGATTTTTCACCGACCTTGATAATGAAATTCGTAATACTGATATTCCTGAAAGAATGCAACTTCGCGAAGTTCCAATCACTTCAGTCCCTGAAGATTCATCCGAATTAGACGCTGAAGCTGAATGGATTTATAAGCAAGCATTCTGTAAATCAACTGTTTCAAATATGGACGCAAATTTAACAATGGAAGCTCGAGAAAGACAAAAGAAAGGTCCGCAAACTATTGGAAAAATCAGAAAAGCTTTAGATTTTATGAGAAATCAACAACTCGAAGTTCCATTTATTGCCTTCTATAGAAAAGAATATGTTCAACCTGAATTGAATATCAACGATTTATGGAAAGTGTACAAATATGATGCAAAATGGTGCCAACTTAAAAGTCGAAAAGAAAATCTTCTAGCGTTGTTTGAAAAAATGCGATCTTATCAATTAGACCAAATAATGAAAAATCCAGACGCTCCTATTCCTGAAAATGTTCGATTAATTAAAGATTCCGATATTGACAGATTAAACAGTGTTCAAACAGCCGAAGAATTGCAAGATGTCCACAACCACTTTGTTCTTTATTACGCTCAGGATTTACCAGCAATGCATGCATCTTGGCGCGCTAAAGAAAAAGAACGCAAAAAACAAGAAAAAAGAGCAGCGCGATTGAAACAAATTGCTGAAAGTGAAGATGGAGCGGAAATACCGGAAGAAATCGAAGATGAACAAGAAGAAGAACCCGAACCGGAGACTCTAAAATATGCCAATCGATCAGGTTCTTATACTTTATGCACAAAAGCTGGACTTGATGCTTTAGCGAAGAAGTTCGGGTTAACACCCGAGCATTTCGCTGAAAATTTAAGAGATAATTATCAAAGACATGAAGTTGAACAAGAACCAATTGAACCGCAAGAAGTAGCTAAACATTTTATATGTCCGAAGTTTCCAACTGTTGAAGAGGTTTTACAAGGGGCGAAGTATATGGTAGCGTTGCAAATAGCAAGAGAACCTTTGGTTAGGAAATGCGTAAGGGAGGTGTTTTTTGAAAGAGCGAAAATGACAGTCAGACCGACGAAAAAAGGGATGAAAGTGATTGATGAAACGCATAATTGTTATAGTATGAAGTATATTAAAGATAAGCCTGTGAGAGATTTGACTGGGGATCAGTTTCTTAAATTAACTTTAGCTGAAGAAGAAAATCTTTTGACTATTACGATTAACGAAAATATTGATGGGAACACGTCCGCATCGTATATTGACGAAGTCAAGCAGCTGTACATCAGAGTAAGTAGAAATGATTCAAAATCCAGTGTTTTTGAGTTTTTGATTGTTTAATTTCAGGACGAATTCAGTAAAAATGTGCAAGATTGGAATGCTTTAAGAATGGAGTGTGTAGAAAGAGCCTTGACACGATGCGTTCTACCTGATCTACGATCTGAATTGAAAAGAGTGCTTTTAGCAGAAGCTAAAGAGTCGGTTTTGAAAGCTTGCTGTAGAAAACTATACAATTGGATAAAGGTAATAATAATAAATTATCACTCGTTTTAAACTTAAAAAACAACGTTTTAGATTGCTCCTTATTCCGTGACTTTTCCGGATGAAGACGAAGACGATTGGGACACATCTAAAGGTATTCGCGTGATGGGTTTAGCCTACGTCCCCGACTACGCCCAATCAGCGTTCGCCTGTATTGCCGCTCCCGATGGTGAAATCACCGATTACCTCCGCCTTCCTCATCTCCTTAAACGTAAAAACAGTTACAAAACTGATGAAAAAATTATGAAAGAATCCGACATAACAGCTTTGAAAAATTTCATTAATACAAAAAAACCGCACGTTATAGCAATTGGCGGGGAATCACGTGAAGCTTTAATGATAGCCGATGATTTGAAGGCTATCATAAGTGATTTAGTAGAAAACGATCAATTCCCAAACATCAAAGTTGAAATAATCGATAACGAATTAGCTAAAGTTTATGCTATTTCAAATAAAGGCGTTTCAGATTTCAGGGATTACCCGGAATTATTACGTCAAGCAATTTCATTAGCACGTAAAATGCAAGATCCATTGATTGAATATTCGCAGCTTTGTAATGGCGATGAAGAAATTCTCAGTTTACGATTCCATCCATTACAAGAACAGTTATCAAAAGAAGAGCTTTTAGAAGCTGTTTGTTTAGAATTTGTTAATCGGACAAATGAAGTAGGTGTTGATGTTAATTTAGCCGTCCAGCAAGCACACAAATCGAATTTAGTGCAATTTATTTGCGGTTTGGGACCTAGAAAAGGTCAAGCTTTGATCAGATTACTCAAACAGACCAATCAAAGACTTGAAAATCGGACACAATTAGTTACAGCCTGTCACATGGGACCGAAGGTATTCATCAACTGTTCCGGATTTATTAAAATCGATACCAACAGTCTAGGTGATAGTACAGAAGCATATGTTGAAATTCTCGATGGATCAAGAGTCCATCCAGAAACTTATGAATGGGCAAGAAAAATGGCTGTAGATGCGTTGGAATACGACGACGATGAAGGCGCAAACCCAGCTGGTGCTTTAGAAGAAATTTTAGAAGCACCCGAAAGATTGAAAGATTTGGATTTAGATGCGTTTGCTGAAGAATTGGAAAGACAAGGATTTGGTAATAAAAGTATTACTTTGTATGACATCAGAGCGGAGCTTAACTGTAGATATAAGGATTTACGGACGCCATTCCGCTCAGCTAATCCTGAGGAACTCTTTGATATGTTAACCAAAGAAACACCGGAAACTTTCTATATTGGAAAAATGATCACAGCGACTGTTATTGGAATTGCAAGACGCAAGCCTCAAGGCGAGCAGCTTGATCATGCGAATCCAGTCCGAAACGACGATACAAGACTTTGGCAATGTCCGTTTTGTTTGAAGAACGATTTTCCGGAATTGTCCGATGTTTGGAATCATTTTGATGCTGGCGCTTGTCCAGGCCAAGCAACTGGAGTTAAATTGCGTCTGGATAATGGTATTTCCGGGTATATTTATATCCGAAATTTAAGCGATAAAAATGTATCAAATCCGGAAGAACGGGTTAGTATTGGACAACTGATTCATTGTCGGATTATGAAAATAGACGTCGAACGATTTTCTGTTGATTGTACGTCGAAATCTAGCGATCTTTTGGATAAGAATCACGAGTGGCGGCCGCCTAGAGATCCGTATTACGATCAAGAGCAAGAAGAGAAAGACACAAGAGCTGAAAGTGAATTAAAGAAAAATAAGCAAAGACAGACTTATATTAAAAGAGTTATTGTGCATCCAGCTTTTCATAATATTTCTTATGTGGAAGCGGAAAAATGTATGGCGAATATGGATCAAGGGGAAGTGATAATACGACCATCAAGTAAAGGAGTTGATCATTTAACAATCACTTGGAAAGTAGCTGATAACATTTATCAACATATTGATGTGAAAGAAGAAGGAAAAGCTAACGCTTTTTCATTAGGAAAAACGTTATGGATTAATGGTGAAGAGTTTGAAGATTTAGATGAAATAATCGCAAGACATGTGACACCAATGGCAGCGCATGCACGAGATTTACTTTATTTTAAATATTACAGAGATACGAATGGTGGTTTGAAAGATAAAGCAGAAGAAGTAGTGAAAGAAGAAAAAAAGAAAAATCCATCTAAAATTCATTATATTGTTAGTGCATCGAAAAGTTGTCCTGGAAAATTTTTATTAACGTATTTGCCGAGAAATAAATGCAGACATGAATTTATTTCAGTAACACCGGAAGGGTTTAGATTCCGGAAGCAATTGTTTGATTCTGTAGCATCGCTTTTTAAATGGTTCAAGGAGCATTTCCGGGATCCGATTCCGGGAGGAATGACGCCGGGAACGCCGAGAACGAGTTCGGGACGGACGCCGTATCAAGCGACTGGAGCAACTCCCAACTTCAATGGTAAGAAAGTAATTTCATTAGCTTTAGAATCTATAAATTTCTGGTTTTAGCTATGAATCCAGAAGCCATTCAAAGAGTGGCTCAAAATTTGCCAACCCACATGATGCAAACTCTATCTGCTGTTGCAAACCAAACTCCTCATTATCCACACACACCAGGTGGCGCTTATGGCGCTAGCAATTACATCAATACGGTTTGTTTTATTTTTTTTAATCTTTCTTATTGTTAATTTGTTTTTTAACAGCCGTATACTCCAAGCGGTCAGACGCCGTTTATGACTCCTTATCAGACTCCACATACTCAACAAACGCCGCGATATGGTCAGCAAACACCGTCACAACATTTGCCACCTAGTGCCCCACATATGAACGGTCCGTTCTTGCATCCAGGGGCTGCAACACCAAGTCAAAGAACACCGTCGTATAAAAATCCAACGCAATCACCGTTTATGCAAAGTCCACATCCGAGTCCGCATGCAAGATCGTATGCTGGAAGCGACCATGGAAGAGGATATGGTGATTGTAAGTTTATATCTTAAATTTGATGTTTATTGATTGTTTGTTTTAGCGTCGCGAGGATATCCAGGAGAGTCGCCTCGAGGTTATAGTAGTCGCGGTTATGATGGTCCAAGAGGAGCGTACAACACAGAGTCGACGGATTGGCAGAAAGCAGCAGAAGCATGGGCGAATAGATCAAAAACCGGTATGTGATATAGAATCTAAAGAAATTTTTATTGATTGTTTTGCAGGCACTCCGAGGAGTGAAACTTCAAGAAATACTCCGAGATCAGGTGGACAAAGAACGCCTAGATTTGATGATATTCGTAGCGATCTTGAAAGAACTAGAATGAAGAATGTGGGGAAGAGTCCAAGATCGGTGCGTTCTACTCCAAGGACTAATACTTCGCCTCATTCCATGTCATTAGGCGATGCTACGCCTCTTTATGATGAAAATGTATAAGAAATCTAATAAAACAGAAGACTATACTTATGTTTTTTAATATTTGTACAGTTTACTGGTTTTTACTTTTAACATTAGGATATTTACCTATTGTGGTTTATTCAATTATCCATACTGTAGTGACAATCATTTACTGAATTACTAAGAGTTTGTTACTTTGTATTTATTTTCTTTTTATTAAACTTGGTTGTAATTTCAAGATCTTTTTTATCATTTTTTGGGGAGATGATAACATTCGCTTCTTAGTCCATTTTTACATTTGCACAAAAAGCAAAAATAAACATTCATGCATCATCCACTGATAGTAAAAATATTAGTAAAAGGCAATCAACAAACACTTTCTGAAATTGGTGAAAATAATAGCAGTTAAAAAAAAACATGCATTATGTACGCCAATTTGTCGTTGACTAAACTGCCCAGCAAGAACCATAAATATTTTCTTACCAAGAAAGAAAAAGGAGCTGGTGATGTTAATAAAAAAAGAAACGTTAGTAAAGATCAAAAATATAGTTTTCCAGTATGTTTTATTGAAAATTACATTCAAAATCTAGAAATAATATTGTATCACTTCGGAACCAACACTCCACCAATGAATTCAACACACGACTAATTAAAAAAATACTCAAAATAAATATTTTCATTTATTCCTAGATTTTTGTATCAATTAAAACGCAAACTATCAACAATCATTTCTTCATAAATATTCCCAACTTCGGACATTTTTGGACGAAATAGAAAAGCTTCAACTTATTTATTTCGTTCCATGACTAAAATCTGATTTAATTTGAATGTGAAGTGGAAACAGAGATGATTTCAATAATTCAACAGATTCGAAGATCGCTAAGAAGTGCATCGCTAAAAACACAAAAATCAATTCTTCTCTCTACAGTTTTATTAAAAATACCCAACATTATCAACAATGAAAATATCAATAAAAGCACACAGACTACTATGTGGTAAAAGATTGAAAAATGTTAAAATATTCTTCCTTAGTAGACCAATCGAAATGAAGTGTTTTATTAGTTGCCTATACTAAACATATTATTATAATTTTCCTCAAACTTAAATTTTGTGTTTTCTTAAAAATTGTTATAAGTGATTTAAATTTGATGTAATTCTTACTGAATAAAGCAAATATTTTGTTTTAATTATTATTTTTTTATAGTGTAAAGACTACTTGTTAGACAGTTCATTGTCTATTTTCTAACCTCAACTAATTCTAATGTCAGACCGATAACAAAAATTTTTCAATTATATTAAAATGGTTGACTTGAAAAAAGACTTAGACGAGTATTTGCTACTTCAAAGCGACCAAAAGAAATCATTTAAGTTACAAATCCCGACAATACAAAAGCCTAACATTACTAATTGGTTTAAGAGAGAACCTCCGCCCGAAGACAACACTTGGTTTCAAGAAACAAAAAAAGGCTGTTGCCCCAGTTTGGTATTAACTCTACATCTAATCAAATTCTTATTTGATTTTTTTTATTTTCAGTCTCGATTTCAACGCATTGTCCTTTTTGCATTATGCATTATAATGGGAATTCTTTGTTTCTCTCTTTCATTAATGTACATCCCTGTTTTATTATTCAAAGCTAGAAAATTCGCATTATTATTTACATTAGGAAGCCTTTTCTTTATCCTCAGGTATGTAATAATTATAAATAACTGAAACTGTAACTAAAACATTTTAGTTTTTTTTTTCTGTGGGGTCCTTTGGCTTATTTAAAACACATGTTTACAAGAGAAAGACTTTTTTTAACGGTGACTTATGGAAGCACTTTAATTGCAACATTATATTGTGCTTTGCATTTACAAAGTACTCCTTTTACCGTACTTTGTGCAGTTGGACAAATTGTTACTTTATTATGGACTGTGATAGCTAACATTCCTGGAGGAACAAGTGGAGTGTCGTTTTTTTCAAAAATTTTCTCGCGTTCTGTAAGTAACACCCTACCCATCTAGTATTTTTATAATTTATACAAAAATGTAAATTTTTATTAAAATAAATAATGTAAGTACAATCTCATAAAAACTTATACATCTATACCACTGAACACATCATCTAAACCATCATCAAAAACGTCACTAGTAAGCACATCATTTAAACCATCATCAAAAACATCACTATCATCATGTTTTGAAGTTTTGAAATATGATGAAATGTCCAAAGTATTCGCACTTGTCCGATTGAGTGTTATATTCAAATTTTCAGTCAATTCCATATCACTTTCTTGCTTAACCACATTAACATTATTGAAATTATCTTTTAACAATCCAACTTCTTCCAAAATTTTTTGCTTTTCTTGCAACATCGGCCAGATGGAATCATCTGCAGTTCCAGGTGCTAATAAATATCTAATAATCACAGGATTTAATTGACCTATTCTATGAGCTCTGCTTTCAGCTTGACTAAGAATCTAAAAAATTGAATTTTATTAAATTTTCAATTTTAGTATTTTATATTTACACTTGGATTCCAATGCAATTCCGCAAACAAAACCAACTGCGCTGCTGTTAACGTAATCCCAGCATTCGCAGCTGTAATTGATAATACTGCGACTATAAAATCATCGTTATTTTGGAATTTATCAACATAATATTTCCGCTGTTCTGATGTAGTATTCCCATCTATTCGAATAAATTTAATATCTTTTTTATTTAGAATATTAGAAATAGCATCCAACATGATTTGATGATGAGCAAAAACTAGAAACTTTTGTTTTGTTTTCAAAACCTGTAAAATATAAGAACTACAAAAAAATTATTTTCAGATCAATTCAAACAACGCACCAAACTGACGGAATTTTTATTTTTGCTGTTTCACTGAAGAAAGTTAATAGGATTGCGTGTTTTTCTGCACTTTTTTTATGACTTTGGTATTTTAGAGCTAATGCTTTTAGACATTTTTTGTCTTCTTCGCTAAATTGATTCAAATCAACGTCTAAAGTAACTACTTCCTGGGATTTGTTTGGTAATGCTTTAAGGACATCGTCTTTTGTTCTTCTTATCATGAACTTTCGATGGAGAATTATTTCCAGCTCCTTGAAAGCAAAAAAATTGGGATATTAATAATTTTCTTTTTTTTAAAAAAAAAAAAAATAACCACTCACTTGCAGATTCGATTTTCCTGAAGCGTCCCATCCAAAATTCGTATTTTTTCCATCACAGTACCTTCTACTATAATCATAAAAATTACCAAAAAATTTATCATCGATCAACGATAATTGCGTGAATAATTCACTCGGACGTGATAATGCAGGAGTCCCACTTAAAAGAATCACACGTTTTGCTTTTTTAGCTAACGCAGTCGCTGCTTTCGTACATTTAGCTTTAAAATTTTTGAAAATGTGTGATTCATCAATTACTAAGACTCCAAATTGTTTTTTCAATAATGTATCAACAGCACGAGACATCATATCGTGACTAACAATCAAAATCTGGCAATCGCCAATATAGTCTTTTCCTGAAGTCATATACTGAACTTCCATCATTGGAATACTTGGCAAATACTGATGGATAGTTTGTTCCCAAACATTTCTACAATTATAATCAAAATTAATCATTGAATTATTATATGATAATAAATTTATTACTTCATAGAACTTGTTGTTACCACAAGTAATGGCCAATCGTTTTTATAATAATTGGCGATCCCTAATGCTTGGAATGTTTTTCCTAAACCCATATCATCGGCTATAAGACATCTGCCGTTTTTATCAATACCAAATCTACAAAAAACTGGACTTTAAATAAAAAAACAAGCAGTCTGTATTTTTATACCTGACTCCTTCTTCTTGGAACGGCATCAAAGCAGCTCCCAACTCTGAATCTAAACTACTTAAATCTATATTATAATAATTCGACTTTTCTTTATTTAAACAATGCAGCACAAAATTAGGCAACTTTTCAACATTCACATTCGGTCGTAAACTTTGTAATTTAGTTATCACTTCACTGTGGTCTTTTATATGAAAATCCCAATTCCTAGTCTGGACATCTATAATTAAAACTAGTAAATACAAAAATACAGAAATAAATACATACTGTAATGTCGCGTTTGTATTGTTTTAAAAATTTCAATTGCAGGTGCGCTAAACGCTGATAACTCTACTGTAAATCTGTCTTCTGAAATTAAACTGCATTTTCCTGTAATAACTTTTTCACTATGAAACGCCGTTTCTTTAGGTTTAACGTAAGGCTTTGAACAGTGTTTTGATTGATAATCCTTAAAAGTGAAACGTTTATTGGGTGAGGGGGACGCTTGAGGGGCTCCTCTTTGGTTTTGTAGGTTAGGTTTCAAGGGACTACTTAAACGCTTCTGTGCGAGTTTTTCTTGTGCTAAGCGGCGTTTTAGCTCGATTTCTTCAAGAGAACACATTTTTCCATCACTTGGAATAAATTTTGAAAATTTAAGTTATTTTTCCAATTTTCTGTCACTAACGTCAAATATAGAGGGCGTTTGAAATATGTAGATTTTCAAGTTTTTATGTGTTCTATTCCTGATTTTGAGAAGAAAATGCACTGGTTCAATTATAGGAAATTTTCTTTTTATTCTTATTTTTGTGAAAACAATATGCATATGCATTTAAAATAATATGCATTAAAACTCCTTAGTTAATAAGGTATATTTCTATAGAAAATCAAATTGTTAATTGAATATTCAAAAAATTTCAATAATCTGGCTGTTATTCTTAAAAATAATCTGTTATTACTTATAACAGTGCAGCAGTAAAATGTGGAGAACGCTTAAAAAAATCCATTAACACAATGAAAAAATTTATTTTTTTAGTTATGAAACTAAATCAATCCCACGCATCACTTTCAATAAAAGTTTTTGCTTCTTTCTTTTTCTGTTTAGGAGTTTCATCAATTTCGGACTCCTCTGTCATTGACCCACCGTCGCTTGAAAAACTCCCTCTGCAATTAAAAATTTAGTAAAGTTATAAACTTATGAGTAGAAGAATATACTGGGTGAAATTAGGTTTCAATCTTTTATTGCACTTGTGTGTTTCTGTGGGTTTTTTTCGTTTAGCTGGTGCTATTGGAGTTTTTATTAATTGTGACTGATACTTATAATAAGTCATAATACTATAAGTGTCACTTTGTGATAGAGTACTTAAGGCAACACTAGCTTGATCCCTTTTGTAAAGTCCAACAAAAGCTGAAGTTTCATTTAACCAAGATACATAAACACCACCTTAAATTTTAAATTAATTTCAAACTCTTACGCTGAATAGAAAATTGTATACCGAAAGGACTGAAAAGTTCAATAATATTGTTCAATTTCCAGTCTTTGGGGAAGGTTAAATGGAAAACGTGATCCCGGGGTGGATTAGCTAAAAAAAAATAATTTGAAATCTATGTGATAGTGAAAGAGACAATCAAGCCCAAACCCAGTGTTTTTTTTTTATAATTTTGGTATATTTTGATAGTATCTTGAAAATATATTTTAAGTCGCGAAAGTCCATAATTAACTTTTTAGTTAAGTGACTTAATGTGACTTGACCAACCTGACAATTCTGATCCACATCCTTTAGTCTGAATTTGCCGCTTGATTTTGTTCAAAACATGAAAAATCACTGGAATTGAGCTTACTCATTTCTCCTCAATCATCAAAGAAGTGAAAAAAAAAAAAATTAAAAATTAAAACTTACGATCTTCGCCACCTAAATGAATGTATTGACTATCCCTCAACATCATCAAAAATATTCTAGAAAATAAAAGAAAGAAATAATATAAAATATTTCTCATCAAAATAATTACTTATTCAAATACGGCCTTAGCAAACCAAAATCTTTAAAAGTATCTTCCATAGACAGTTCTTTCAAACTCCCTAAATAATTCCACATTGCAAGAAAACACAACCCCGTAATAAACGCATCATACCCTGCTTCATGTTCTTTCAAGTCTTCCACTTTATACCCTTGCCCTCCATCTTCAATTTCTAAAAATTTTCAATAACACAAAACGCAAGAAAATTGATTTCAAACAAACCAACTGGCGGAATTTTAAACGGACTTTTCAATACAGTATCTAACAATTCTTTTAGTACAGTAGATGATATTAAATCTTTAAATTCCGCTGAACTAGCCAAGAATTTAGTATCTAAAACACTAGAGAAATGAATTTATAAAATTTTCTAAATGATTAAAATACTTTTTGAAAAGTTCATGAGCGCATTCTTTAAACTGCGAATAATCTGGAGATAGAGGAGTTAAGAATTTGTCAATAGTATGGAAAAAATCCAAACACATATTGTGTCCAACAATCAATTTTCCCTAAAATAAGAAAAATAATAAATAGAATTGTAACTATTAAATTGAATACAGAATCGACAACAAATCGTAAAATCTTTGAAAAACCGATAAAATCATCAAGAATTGCTAATTCTTCTTCAAAAGCTTTCCTCTCATTTTCTTCAACTTCCTGTTTGCTTTTGAATCTCGAAGCAACTAAAATTCTATCTTTATTTTTTGGTTTTGTTTGCAGAATTATTTTATTTTGAAATTTTTGTCCAACTGATTGATATATCAATCGTCTTATGAATGCATTACATTTAGGTAATTCCAACTCTGTACTGTCACTATCTACAAAATCTTCCAATTGTTTCCTATAACCAAAAAAAATAATAATGAAAAAAAATTACAAAGAAGAAACTAACAAAACATCGTCTATAAAAGGTTGCACATCCTCAGGAATCGGAACAATATCTTGAGAATTCTGATTGTTTTGTTGATTCACTTTCAATTTGTGTTTTTCTTCAAGTTTTTCTCTGTAATCATTTTCTTCCGATAAATTTAAATATGAAATTCCCGACTTGAATAATTTATTAAAATCAAACCCTTGCGACGTCAAAAAATTGATACTTGAACTCTGACATAAAAATCTCTGATCGGGAATATTTCTATTAACTGGCGATCGAAAAATATAAAAGTTGTAAGACTGCTGTTTGAATTTCTTATCGGTAGAATCAAATCTAGAAAAAACAGTTATTTTCATTTAAAATTAATAGGAAAAGCCATACCTAAATGCACTAATTCCATACTGAAGTACAAGAAACTCTTTGCAGTTCTTCCGAACTTTTTCATAATATTGTTTAGGTGTGTCAAAAGCATTTATTTCAGAAACAGCATTTAAGCCAGAAAATTCACAATCTATGGTTAGGAATGTAGAATTATTTATAACTTTCTCGATTTCGGGGAGTAAATCTTTGAAATCTGCAATGTTTACATTCACATAACCTCAATTTTTTGAGAGAGAAAAAATGAAAATACGCACTTGAACGTGTTACCTCCATAACAGATATTCAATGGAACACTTCTGATGATAGATATACCGAGTATACAATGATAAATTTCGAAATTTACACATGGATTGCATTAATGGAGTTGCGCCATTCACGCTAAAAATTCATAATTTGTGGTGCCAACTCGCGCACAAATTTCCCTAACATAAAACCAAAGTCGATTTTTCAAACAATTATAAAAAACTTAAATAAAAACAATAACAGTATTCTAAGCAATTGATTACTTTTCAACAACTAGATAAGTTATTATTTTTTCAGCAAAAAATATAATGTAACATTGGTTGCCTACCCACAAACAGATTTACATCTCTCACCAAATATTCTGCATTATTGTAAACAGCAGAATTTTAGAATTATTTGATACAATTCAGAACTTTCCCATAAACTTTTTTCATCTCCTTGTCAGTGTCAAAACTGACAATGTCTCTAATTTGTCATTTTATGGTATTCATCCACCCATCAAACGCTCCATTCCCAAATAATAATAAAATCCGCTACAATTTTGCAACGTCACGTCCAGAAAAAGCATTTTTACAATACAACACCTAGCGGTACTTTAAATATAATAAAATTTTAAACCAAACTATGGCTGATGGAATCGTGAAAGTTCCAAAACATTTGAATTTCAAATCATGCAGAAAACTCAACATTTCAACTGATATCAAACGGAAAAAATGGAAGAACAATCAATTACAAAGGTAAAAACTGTTTCAGCTTTTGATTTAATAATAAATATTAATAGGTGGGTGAAAAAACGGAGACACGTTAAACTCCCAGTTTCTGTTAAAATTTACCAAAAGAATTTTTTAAATAAAAATGTTTCAAAATGTTCGAAAGCTACGCAGACTTCTGAAACCAAAATTGATCAAAATGAGAAAATAGTCGACTCTACAATCCATTTAACTGAATATGTAGAAGATGATGACTTTGAAGATGATGATGATTATGAAATTAATCTTCCAAATAAACAACAAAAGGCGTTAAAAGAAACAACAGTTATGTCCCAATACGGAGTTGCTGCTAATTCATCAACTAAAGAGCGAAATTTATCCGAAGAAAAAAATCCAGAAGCTTCTAAAAGTATCAGCAGCAGTAGCGAAGATTCTTTCGACATATTTCTAGTTTCTGGTTTAAGACCATTACGATCAGGCGAATCTCTTCTCCATTTAAGCCGAGAAAAACACGAAAGAACGCAAAGTGAAGACGAAATTGATTATTCTGAAGAAGAACAAGAACCACTTTTAGAAGATTTAGAAAAATTAATCCTCCCATTAAAGCCTTTTGAAGAAGTTAAACCAAAGGATTCAAAACGGCGCGAATCATCAATTCTTGAAATAACTCCAACAGAAGAACGAATGAAATCCGTTGAATCTGACATAATCGAACCGATTCCTAAAGAACGTCGGAAGAAATCAATTTTTAAATTTTTCAAAAAAGATGATTTTTGTGTGCATACTAAAGATCTAGGAAAAGATATAGCAGCAGTTTACTCTGACCAAGTTTTACCTGAAAGAAGAAAAAAGAAATCGATTTTTGGTTTTTTAATGAAAAGCGATTTTTGTATCCATAGTAGAGATCCTCCAGAAGATAAAAATCAATCGAGTTCAATTTTGTCGATTTTGAATAAAAAGTGGAGGAAATCAAATGAAAGAAAAGAGAGTTTTTATGAAGAAAAGCGTTCTAGCTCTTCTTTAGTTTTGCCTCCGCAACCAAGAAGATCTGGTTTTATGTTAATGAGTAATAGAGAACGAAGACGATTGAAAAACTGATAAAAGTGCTAAAACCGGTTCAAAATTCACTTTTTGGTAACAAAGACTGATTTGATATTTTTTGTTTTATTTACCTTGAATTATTAATATCATGTGTAAATGTTAAGAATAATAAAATAATTAAATGCAAATTTACATCTACAGAATTATTACATCAATCAGATTTGACAAAAATTGTCAAAACGTGCTTTATCGCCAATAACTCTCAATAGAAATTTATGCAAAAACGTGCAATTCCGAGCAAATATTCATCCTCTTAACAATAGCATTCCATTGAGTATTATAAACTATTTCAGATTTCTGGACCTTTTAAGCAATTCCCACGACAGCAAAGCCCAAATTTTTATACCTAAAGTAAAAGTGTGTCGAGTGGAGATTAATTAATAATAATCCAAAGAAATATGTGAATTTTTTCCGATGAGGAACCACACAAAAATGTGGCCTTTTTCCTGAAGACAAACCCGTCATAATGATTTTTTGATTAATTCAACTATCAGTCGGGTAAAATGACTCATTTTCTTTGTTTACCTGAACGAGTTATTTAATTGCAAATAAAAGAAAAAGTTGATGAATATAACACTTGGTAATTAAAACTACCGTTTATTTTATCCTGCAGACTGCATAATTTCTTTGAGTCAATTACTTCCAACACCTAATAAATGATGGTAAGAGGATTACGACCCATCAAACCATGGATGGAGAGAATGGCGTAATTCAATACCAAAAAATCCATGACGACTCATAGTTTAACTATTCAGAACGAAGATTATTTTTAATTATTGGGACATTCTGTATATTATCCTTGACCAAATTTTCGCTAGTGACAAGTTCAGAGTTCATCTTCATTAATTAAATTAAAATAATAATAATAATAAATAGAATAATCAGTGCTCAGTCACGTTACGATGGTTTATGTACTACTCATTAATCAGCAGGATTTTTTTTGAATGATGTTATCTTATCATTATTAGCATAAGTTATACATCTTTTTGATTGCACTGCAATTTTCTGAAGAGACGCATAATAGAAGGTTTTCCCTAATAACAATCCATTTTGCAATCTAATCGAAACTTTCTATTACAAGAGACAAACAGCAGAAGAAAGTGTCGGAGAAAATAATAAGGGCCTTATCTGTAGCAACTTGGAATTGTAAATTTTTTTCCATAATTAAATACCTGTTAAACAGCTTCACTTCTCAGCTGGTTATTTTTCATGAAGGACTTAGTAGGTGGCCTTTAGGGTAACTTGTTTAAATCTTTATTCTTTTATTTCTATTACCTGGTTAAATCCGTTGAAGTAAAATTTGGTAGCAAAACTCGACACAAAAATAAATCTGGTGAAGTAAGATGATTTATCTTATAAATGTGACCAAGAGATTACGATACTGAAGAAATACTAAATATTTTGAAATGGAAAATTTTATTCGCAAAGGAAGATTTTACGATATTTTATTTCCGTTTAAACACTGAGGGCAAAGACAAAATGCAAAGTGTAATAACAAAAAAACAAAATTGTTTTTCAAAATTCCCACTTGGATCTGATTGGTTGATTCTTTTTTCTAACCAAAAAAATCGATTTTTGACACTTCTTATTTTGTCATTCCGACAATAGTTAGCGTTGCTAAAGAAGCGCCAATTCAAATAATTTTGCGAAAAGTTTGATTTCTTTCAGTTTTATTATGAGGAATAAAATTTATCTAAACAAAATTTTTGCGTCAATGTTTTAGGTTTAGCAATAAAACTGTTTATGTAAAAAACAACGATAAACAAATAAAACTTCCATAAATATTGCTTAAGTCACCCTGTATATGTGACCTTATCGATAAGAAGCGATCATTAATCAGCAGTATGATCAATTTGCGGAATTATCTAATAATTGAATAATTGATGGCTTTTGCGTCATCGGTTTAAAAGGGCTTTTATGGTTTTTACCTATGTGGTTAAGGGCTCATCCCCACTTGAAACCACCTGTTCTTGATGGGTTTGTTGCAGTCGTCAGAGCGATATATACCGCTGAGGTCGCCACTTCTCCCCAGTTGGACTGTTGATACCGTCGCGTTCGCGCTACTTTCCCGACAAATCCCACGCAAAAGTTAAAGCATAGAGTAAACTCACCCCTTTTCTTAAATTCAACCATTTGCGTTTTTACATCAAATCTTGGAAAAAAGTTTGTGTTAAGATTAACAGTGACTGTGTTGGAATTATTGGAGCAAATCAAGGTAATACGACACAAAACACAAAGATCAGGCCAGTTGATTTTTCCTTATCGGTTTGACGACTTTTCCCGCTAGTGAAATAATCACAATAAGTACCAATCACCTATTACACAATTAACGCAGGTTTAAGGTCAGTGGATCAGACGGTTTCGGATTTGTTCTTAAAAGAAAAAAAACGTCGAAAGTCGGTTGAGCGATAATTTTCTTTTTTTAATAAATAAAATAGGATCCAAAGTTGTGACTTGTGGTACACCCTTATGTTTTTTTAACCTTAGAACTTTAACTTTGTTTACGCGTTATTATCGTTTTGTTGATTTATTGAATTCATTTTTGATAAATTTGTTGTAGAATTTGATTAGTAGAGGCGCTAGTAGTGTTTGATTGATGCAAAAAAAAAACAAAGTCGTTATTTGTAATTGCTTTTTAAAAGCGTTTGCTTCAAATTATCGTAATTATACAAATTTGTTTATTGTAAGACAATTAGTTGAGCTAAAGTGTATGGCGTCGACCTTTCTAATGAATTTTCAACTGACCAAAACGAATCAATTCGACAACTTTGAAAAAACTTTCCAATAATATTCAAATTCTTACATAATTCTTATATCACTATTGTTCTGTCATTGTAGTGAGACTTGAGAAATGCAGTCTTTTGACACTCTTCACAATCTCTTCTTTAGCAGGTCAAACACTTAATAAACGAGATCAGCCCAGTTAGAATTTTTGCCAATTATCAGCTTTGTCAAGAATTATTACAACTTGATGTAAAAACATTACGCTAGTCGGGATTGCCTCGTTCTTTGCTTTACCGCAATTTTTTTTTTTTTTGTTGTAACACCTATAAACTTGTGTGAGAAATGTTCAGTTCAGTTCACACTAAAATGACGAATTTGTTAGCTTCCGTGCGGACAATGCTCTTTGTACAAAAGATGATATTATTGTTTACAGTAGTGTTTGATAAATCCCCAAACTGACCTAATTCAATCGAATAGTTTATAGATTTGATCAGAAAGTTGTTTAGTCAAAATGTGGCACCTTCACTGGTGTGTCGTACTTTCCCCAGAATGGTATGATTGATAAAAAGTAGTTCATTTCGATTGAGAACTCTCAACTTGGCAAAAGTTGCATAACGTGACAACACTGATCGAGGATGACCCCACCGAAATTGAATCGTTGATGGCATAAAATGAACCGATTATAATGTAGAGAAGGTCGCATTGTCATGTATATACAAGTAAAACAAAGCCACATTGCTTCATTTATTGCATTCTGATCGATTTGACACGTTAGCAAACTTTCAGAATACAAGTCGATGACATTGTCTACCTCTGGGCCATCATTACCATTATCGTCCAAGTATGCGACCTTACTTTTTATCAATGAAATTATACATTAGAACGTTGATCTTTCGAGAAAGAGAGACAAACAAAACGATATATATTTTTCTTTACCACACTCCGGACAGTATTGATTAAATGATAAAACAGGTGTAACACCCTACAGTTTTTCGGTGGTTTTGTGTGAAAGCTATGACCCATGAATGGTCGCTTTTTGCGGATATCCGGCTAAGTGTATTGTTGGATAAATGTCGCTACATCTCGCTAATGGATTCGTGGGACAAGTCCAACATTGCATACTCATTAGAAAAGACAAAGACTGATCAGAATACAATTATAAAAGTAGTCGATTGACTTTCACGACTTTGTAAGAGGGCTATTCTTGTCAAGGCTTGTCACGTGGAAGGTTTGCTGTTTACCTTTGCACAAGAAATTCTCAAAAAGAAAAAAAATCATAAAGCCACAAACTGTGTTATTTTGCCGTTCTCTCAAATTCACTTTCTATAAATCTATTAGCACTTTCACTAAAGGGTTGGCGCACTTATCATTCTTCGCAATTACTTAATCATTTCAATTGGATCCATGTGTGGTGCAATTGCTGTCCAAGGTTGAGGAAATTTTCTTGGCGTTGATCCATTGATCCTCCTATTAGAGATGGAAAAGTCCAAACGAACTAGGTCACGTTTTATTTTCATAATAGTGTATTTTTGCAAACAATAAATAAAAAGGATCCTTGACGACCGTTATATTCTTCAAAGGTCGGTTTTGCGTTCTGTAAATGTCCCGAAAACAACAGGAAATGGAGTACAGTTAGAACTTGAGTAGTGCATAAAATAGCTATTTTTTGCGAGGGCGTAATTTCTCTTTATTTTTAACTGTTTTAAATCTACGCTGTCTGTATTCTAAATAAGCGCTGTTTGTTTGACTTGATTGCGCATTAGAGAATGAGCGCAGATGGCTGCCGTTTCTCAAAGAGTTTCTTGTTTAGTTATTTCGCGGCTTAACTCTTAGTTGGCAAAGTTCCATCACGCAAGAGTAACTTCGACGTCTTCATGTCGCGTGGCTGTGCTGGTAAATGACCCGGATGGTGTAGATTAGGCCATCCCGGTGAAAGCACTCCTGAAATAGTTTAGGAACAAGAAGCTTTCACTTTCATCCTTGGACTTTAAAGAGAAAATGAGCGAATTTTGAAATTGTAATAATTTGCGGTGCAAAAGAAGTTTCGTCGGGTTAAGCGGAGACTCTGATTGCTACCTGGGAGACGCATTTCCTGGCGCCTGCTTTCTTGTAATAAATTACATAAAGTGAAGCAATTAAATACGTAATATTATCGACAACGATCGATTCGAAATCGCCTTTAGAGATCGCGGCTTGGATGGCGCCGATGGTAAATCTGCCCGTCAAGGTCTAAGCAGACCGCAACATTCACCTGTTTTATACCTCTTCGAAATAAAGGTCAACTTTATTTACTGGAAATAACCATCAAATCCAATTTTTGGAAAACACAAGCAAAAAACGCGATAATTTTCCTCAATAACCATGATCCAGATTAGCATTGTCTTCATCGATTAATTTATCTAAGAATGTCACGTGTTTTTTACATCATCTTAAGTAAAAACAAGTACATAATTCATGCCAATCGTCCAGATGTTTTCAAGTTTGATTCAATTAAAAAGCGAATCTGTTAAATTGAGTTCATTGAGAAGCTCTTTCATGACCAGACAGTGTGTCTATGATTTTTGGCAGCTTTCCAACTAACTATTTTCATTTTGTTGCAGATCCGATCCGATGTCTTGAAAATGACTTGATGTAGGAAATTTTAAACCACCAACCATGAAAACGACATGCTTGATTGTGTTAATTTCAATTCTTTCGTATCTTCGTGTTGCGTTCAGCTATCCATCTAAGCCTTTAAACGAACGCTCTACGGAGCTAGCATGGGAGGCTTGGTTGCTGGTCGACCAAAGCAACAAACACAACGACTTAGGAATGCTAAGGCGAAGAATAACCCCAAAATCAGTCTTCATCGCACCAACTTTTAGTCCTGATTCACTACCAGCTTGCGCCGAAGGCTACAAATCCGACATAATGGGTCGATGTGTGAAAATCATCAAAATCAATGAATCAATCCATTTTGATTTTCTTCTACAGAAACTCAACGCTCAATTCCCAGATTATGAGGACACTCCAGAAGAACCTTCAACGCATGGTCCTCTCCAACTCAACATCCCTCTATTCGACAATACCGAAGAAAAAATGTTGGAAAATGAAACAGAAGTAGCGATTGTTGTCACACCATCTCATAAACATCACCATCACCATCATCATGAAAAGACGTCGGTTAAAGTTGACGTGAAAAGAAACGATGGTGATAAGTTTGATGTGGCAGATGTCGCTGCTATTCTTGGTGTGAAACCGGAAGAAGTTGAAATGACGACGATTGCCGAACTCAGTACGACTGTAGCGATGACAACGACGATGCGTGACGAGCCGACGACGACAGAGATCGGAACAACCGAGCCGACAACTACCGAAGTTGGGGAAAGTACAACAATGAGCGATGGCGAAGCGTTGTTTTTTCAAATTCAAGTCTAAATAAAAGACACGAATCGCAATATGCGGGTTTAAACCAAATTATAGACTAGAGAATGTTTTGTGATGTTTTTAGTCTTTAACTTTGTACATAATGTGTATATGGAAGTTGTGCAAATGTTTGTATATAAATCATATTGTAATTTATTTTACTAATGAGCTAACAGTATTAGAAATTTTTTACTAATCTTCAGAAATGCATTTTAACATAATTTTAGGTTAATCATAACACCCTTCTTCTTTGAAATTGTGTTCTGATGTAGATTCATAGACTGATTAACCTCTTGTTCGACTGCTAGGTACAAATGTATAGTTTAGTATAAGATTTAATAGGTATTTATTGTCAATTATTCCATGTAATGTACTTGTGCCAGTATGCAATCAATTAATAATAAAATTTTCAAAGCAGACAATTTTTTTATCGCTTTTTCCAAGGTCTTCCACTATTAAACTTTGTTTCACATTTTACAACCTTTACGTGCCATATAAAGTTATTAAATCTAGACGATTCTGACCTCTATTTAAAACACGTATTCGTAAACAAAGTCGCTAAAATCGAATTATACATTTTTTTTTGCCACTTCCGGGTTTATATATTATAAATATCCTCACAGAATTGACGTCATAATTGAAAGATATTTTTTAATAATAGAAAAAAAAAACTATAAATAACTGTTAACGTCATTTACATTTATCTTTCCAGTAATAGTGTTTTTTCAAATAAATAAGTTGAGATTTAATGACAGCAGGTGACTTGTTCAAACAACTTGTTCCTACAACATGCCAAGTTGATTTAAGGATGATCACCCTATATATATATAAAAGTTTATTACCATTACAATAATAAATAAATTGATTCATTTTATTGTTGACGCAAACTAGAAGAAATAAACTGGTAAAAACTGAAGGAATGCAAGTAAAAATAAACGTATAAAAATTGATTTGTTTTTGCCATATCAATAATCTTGCACTGGAGAAATTTAAAGAAACATTAATTCACATTCAAACTCCATTTAAATGGAAAAAATGATCAATCAAGAAAAATTTTCAAAATTTACACACACCGCTACCAACATAACATAACTTAGTGATGTTTTGACTGTTGGTAAATTAATTTTAAATAAACATTTTTTATATTTGGAAATTTATTGTATAAATAATTGAATACAAAATTCTAAAAAAAGTAATTTTTAAAAAAGTGCACTCAAGATTAAGTTGGCGACAAGTTATAACTAAAAAAAAAAATCCCCAAGTTAAAATTTCCTAACCTCAAAAAAATCAAAACAATGTTGATTAAAAATAGTTTTAGGTTTTTTAGCACAACTTTAATCAATTTCAAATCAGTTAAAATTAAAAACGCGAAAGGTACAAGCTCCCACGAATGGCTGTCAAGGCAACTATCCGATCCTTACGTAGAAAAAGCTAAAATTATGAATTACAGGTAATTCCCCTAATATTTGACTAAAAACTGATAAAAAATATAAACTAGGTGTCGCAGTGCATTCAAACTGTTAGAAATTGACGAAAGATTTCGAATTTTGAAGCCAGGACAAATAGTAATAGATTGTGGTGCAGCCCCAGGTTCTTGGACTCAAGTTGCAGTAAAAGAAGTCAATGCAGATGCATCCAACTCAAATTTTCCTCAAGGAAAAGTTGTTTCAATTGATAGACAGCAAATATTTCCAATTGATGTAAGAACAATCAATTTTCAGAGATATCCTTATTTTTTTGTAGGGTGCTATTATTTTAGGAAATATGGATTTTACAAAAGCAGAGACTCAAGAAAGGATTCGTGAAGAGCTGAATGGTCATAAAGCTAATGCTGTTATTTCTGATATGGCGCCAAGAGCATCAGGAGTTTCACATTTAGACACTGAAAATATAATTCATCTTTGTTATATGGCTTTAAGGTTTGCGGTACAAAACTCGGAAGTTGGTGGAAGTGTATTAGTGAAATTGTGGCAATGTGGTGAAGCTAAACAGTTAGAACAAGATATTAGTAAATTTTATAATAATGTAAAATACGTAAAACCTCAGTCTAGCAGATCAGATTCTGCAGAAATCTTTTTATTAGGACGAGATTTTAAAGGTTTAAAATAGTTCGTTAATAGTGATATAACAGTTATATATCAAAATTGGATAAAAAATATTTATTTATAAATATTTACAATTCACATAAAGCGCTCTATCACAATATCAAAACACAGAAAAATTCTATCAGGCTGTGTCTTTTTGCGTGCTGTACAATTTATTGCTTGAATATATTCAGCACTTTTCCTGCTATCCTAAAAAGAAATGAATTTGATCTTCTTTAAATCCCAAATCCTTGAACATTTGTTGTGTCAAAGTAGTAAAAATTGTAGGTCCACAAACCATGAAATAAATATCATTTTTAACATAAGTACTGTCTTTTAAATGATCGGCAATTGTTTCTTCAAGAAGAGACCGACTAACATGACCTTTAAGTCCTGTCCAATTGCTATCAGCTTGTGATAAAATGTTAAACATTTTGAATCGTTGATCTTCCTTTTGCAATTCTTCAAATTGAGATCGAAAAAGAATATCTTCAGGGGTGCGATTGAAAAACAAAAGGCGTAGTTTTTGGCTACAAAAATAATAATAGTTGGCGATATTTGTTTAAAATTTCTCACCATTTTCGTATCCGTCTTTCAAGAAGAAAAAGAATTATTGAAAACATTGGAGTAATGCCCGTTCCCGCTGCTAATATTATGAAAGTTTCGCGTTTTTCAATATTTTGTAAATTGAAGGAACCTAAAGGCTTTGAGATTGTTACAGAATCGCCAGTGACACAATCACCAAGGATTTTACTGAGATTTCCTTCTGGGTATTTTTTAACCACCAGACATATATTATCAGTGGTGTATTGTTGGTTGCGGAACTTGTGGAATAAACTTTTGGGAACTGGCGTATAGCTTCTTACAATATCCTCACCTGTAAATCAATTGAATAGAATGTTTACAATATTCAATTCAATTTTGACCAAACTTAATGCTCTAAAAGTACGCTTTAAGGTTTTTTTTCTTAATTTGGTGATAGACAAAAGACGTTACAAAATTTTCAGTTTTGAATTAATCGGTTATTTGAAAGAGTGAAGAGTCCGAGTATTCAAGAAAAGGAAAAAATAAATTAATAATTTCATTACCTTTGATTGTCTCATAAACTTTGATGTGCTTTCCAAGCGGCACTACACACTTATTGCCATCGTTTCTCTCTAATTCAATGAGAACCGTGTTGTAATTAACTTTGACTTTATTAATGACTTTACACTTGAACTTTGTTTCAACTAACGAATTCGTCTTACTCTTCGCCTTCTGTTTCAAAACCCCAAAGTTATCCCAAACTTTCCCTTCATCTTTCTTGTAAATCAATTCAATTTTCCCAGTTTCGCAACTGACTCGAATCTGACACGGCCAATTAACTCCCCCCGTAAATGTAATCTCATTCACAAAAACATTATCATCATAAGTAAGAAAAATCTGATAATTTTTATCATCAATACAATTAACTTCAACCATTGGATTTGAAAAATTCCCAGTATAAAAAATAATCGTAATATAATCAAGTTTTTGAATCCAGTCAAAACGTGGCAATAATAGAATTGGTTCAGTTGAATTTTTCACAGTCTCTTCATTTGGAGATATCGGAGCAACAGTCACACATTTAGTTTCGTCTTTTTCCGATTTGAACACTTCTTGAGGATCAAATTCCACATGGGTTTTCAATGGACCGATGTAACATTTACTTAGAATTTGGTCGAAGTTAACCCATGGATGGACCTAAGGTATTTCATGAATGACAATTTTTTTAATAAATTTAATTATGTACCTCTTCGAAAAGCGAAGTGGCGTCTTTGCCAGCGCCTTTCATAAGTTGCTCAGGACCTCCGGGATGGAATGGCAGGTATGCTGTAACGTTATAAACGCGCCCTCTAATGCATAACCAAACATCAGTCTCTTTGTTATGCAATGCAAGTTCAGTCGGTGTCACCTATTCCAGAAATTTAATATGAAATTCATTTTTGTTTAATCATTACCGATAGATGCCCGGCTTTTGGTCCCACTCCAGTAAGATCCTTCCCAGATGCACCCAACCGAATCCAATCCATAAGCGAATGCCCAGGAGCAAGGGCATATTTATTCCGCAAATTCCCTAAAACAAAAATATAGATTTATTAAGTCTGGTTCAGACAGTCAATTGTGTTAAGCCACTTCAACACTCCGATGTTCCGTAAGACAAATAAAAGCGATGGCTTATGTAAATATTTACAATGGACTTATTGGTATCGATTGTGACTTCCAAGGACCGCTTTTGTTTTATTTTTGACATGGAAGATTGCAAGTCAAAAGAGAAGACTCGCTACAATTTTATTTGCAATCGATTTTGGATTTCTGCAGCGTTTGAAAGAGGGTCGACAGGATAACAACGTGTCAAATTGTGTTTTTTCAACGTTAAAAATCAAAATAATTGAATTAATTATAGTCGTGCTAAAAATGAATTACACCCTAGGTTGGTGTGTTTTTTTTTCAATTTATTCTTTGCTCGACCTCACGTTTGCCTTTTTTAGAATTCAGGATCGTGTCCGGCTCGATTTCCAACAAGAACCTTTGGGATTCTATTGTTAAATTTTCACTTTCCACAAAAAAGGTTTCGATTCAATCAATAACTTTATGTTTATATAAAACGTTTTATAATTAAATCACTTTGTGTGAATGTTCGACTATCAAATTTCTGGTTTATTAATCAATAGCGATTTTCTCTGCCAATAAGCTTTTGATATTGTATTTCAAGCACGAGTTATAAATAATTTACAAGAATAATCCTCGTCCCAAAAAATTATTTAAAGTGGGTGTATGCTGTAAGCTCGGAAATTTTCTTTGAAGATGAACCACGCATATTTAATCAGCAGCAATCGATATAAAACCCACGATTTTTTTTCCAGATAGATTGACAATTTTTGCAATGTAATTTCTTCTATTGTCCAGTTTTTGTAATTATCCTGTGTTTGGTGTTTCTCTCTAAAGATTTATAAATCACGTCTGGGCTATAATTCCAGCGATAACATTTACCTTGTCAATATTTTCTGCGCCCAATTTGTCTCTATCATCGATTTAAGCCAAGAACGAGCAATTTATCACAAAATTTTATCGAACGAGATTAATTAGAATTTGGTTAATAAAAACATTGATTTTCTCTTTTAAAGACAAAATTGTCTCTACCTTTGATATATCCGATTCCAAATGCTGCAGCTTACATTGTAAATGGTGTAATTTCCTAGATAAACAGACAATTGAATTGAGTTCTGCTCTTTATTTCAGAAAGAAAAAAGAAAGGAATTATTCATTAGTGGTGGAAGCAAAAAGGAGTGGATTTTCTTTAAATATCAGTTTTTCTTTTCATCTACGCAGTATTGTCTGAATTTTAATCTCTGTAAAATTCCTCAACATTTTTTTTTCACTCTGATGTTTTGTTTACGAAAATCACAAAGGAACCGAAACTGTGTAATGAGCTTTTGAACATTCTAAATAAATCGATAACCCCTTTCTACTCATGGGAGTTGTTTAATCGTCTTTCAATGTAATTAGGTCCCCTTATACAGAGCAGGGATTTCACTAAAGATTTTTTAGACGCCCAAGGTATGTTACGTCACTGATTGGTTAATAAAACATTGAATTATAAACTCTTTTTTTCCAATTATTGAATATTGAAAACTACAGAATAGGTAAAATTCATCATTTCCTATATTTCTGGCAAGTCGTTTCAAAAATATACACAATGAGGAAATTTCTTTTCTCAAAGCTAGATTTTGATTTATGATTTCAACATCCCGAATTTTCCATGACATACATAAGGGCTGTTCCAATGAACTCAATGAAACCAACCAGATGATAATACAAAAATGAGAAAAAATATTTAGGTTATCAGTTAAAAAAATGAGAACAGTCCTGGAATAATAAAATTCCCCATTTGACAACATATTGTTAAAACATGCAATTTTAGCAATTATGAAAACGTACAAAAATTTATTTAAAAATGTTTAATAATAAAGTTAATATCTTCCAATATTGCACTAATGACTCAGAGTCCTGCAGAATAATCATATGATTTGTTGTAGATAGATATTGAAATAGTTTATTTGAAAATATTCCAATTAGATAATAATAGAAAAAAATGTTTCTTCAAATCTTAATTTTGATATTTTCACCTCAGACTTCTAAGTGAATCACCCAGTAGATAAAATGATTGGAACTAATATTAAAATCATGGTAAAAATGTCAAAAAAAATAAAAATTTGAACTCCAAACAAAGCAGCATTTGTTAAGAATTTGAATTTTATTTTGTGGCCCAGAATATGTTACGCCACTGGCTAATACAGAATTTCATTATTAATAGAATTACAATATCTCCCATATTTTTATTTTTAGTGTTATTATCAAAAGTCAATAATACAAAAAGATATTTATCCATGCAAATCCCGCCTGTCCAAAAATAAATAAATAAAAAATCCAAAACACAATCCTTTTGGGACATTGTTAATTGCACAGCTTGCTGTTGTTAATTGCACGTAAATTGAATGTAAACAATAGAGAAATTACAAGGAAATTGTCCTCTAATGATGGCATGTCTTTGAATATTCATAGAGGAAGACCCAAGAGGTTGCGAAAGGTCAAGTCTATTACCTTTTTTTTTATAATAATGTCCAACAATAAAATAAGTCCAAAATTTTCGAGTTATCATGTTCGAATAATTAATCTGTATTAAACCCTAACAATAGGTTACAGATAAAGCATAATTAGTACAGCCAGGAAATTGGAGTAAAACTTATAAATTTTCGCCTAACTATCTAATCCCTTTTGACAAACTAAAACCAAAACTATCGATCTATTTTCGTGATAATGCATAATCAAAGACTGCGTTAATTGGATCTGCCACTGTCTGTCTAAAGGATTGCGTTATTCACTGACGTTTAATTAAATGCGATGAGCTGCTTAGAATGTCACTTTAATTGATATGAAAAAAATTACACAAAATCTAACAGCAAAAGTTGTGGCATTGAAAAAATAATGACGCTTTCAGACTTGTACAGTTTTAATAGGATTCAGCGCGAATTGGAAAAGATTCAACGAAGAGCAATGGTTTTAGTTCCATTTCCGGAGTAAATGAATGACAAGAGCTAACGCGTTATGAATATTTATCGAAGGATAAAGCGAAGCAAAATACAATTTATCTTCTTTTTTTTTTTCGAATGTGTGAACTAGTCATCAGCGTTTATTTCTTCCGGAAATTTCACACCATGTCCTCGTTCCGACTAATCAACCATCAATCAAACCAACTCACTATTGCCCAGTCGGTGTTTTAATTACACCATTTTCCCACCAAACAAATTGAATAAATTCAAGCTTCCTTTTCAAAGCATCCCAAATAAAATTATTTCAGCGTAAATCTGGACTGTTGCTAATTTTAATACAGGCGTTAATGATGGTTTCAAAATCGCTGAATTGTCGTAATTTATTCAAAGGATTCAGAACCTTTACGTACTTCCAACTCCGGACACAGTTTAATTGAGTTAGTTAACACAGAAGCAAAAAATTATAAAAGTTTGAAATCTTTTTCTTGATTTTATTATTTTAAAGAAATGTCCTACAGCATTCTAAAGATGATTCTAGAATTTCCAGTATTCATTTTCCAACATGTTTTCAGTGAAAAAATTTCAACGGATTGCGCGTTTTAATAAAATTAAAAAGGGGTTTAAAGAAACAACAAAATTTCAGTAAACAAAAACATTAAACAAAATTTTGCGAGTTTATACAATCCTGAAAATGGAAAAATATTATTGTATTGAATACAGTGTTTAAAGAAGGTTTTTTTAATAAAAATATAAATCACCAACTAAATTGAAATTTAACAAAGCTTTCAAGTTTTATTTTTATTTCTGCTTGGAAGAACTGTAATTAGAAATAAGAAAAAAGATCTTTGCGATTACATGGCTTTATAAAGTTAAAAAAACGGTTTTTGTCCACAATTACAGGGTGGCTTGAAGATAAAAAATCCATTTAAACCTGAAATTTCTTATTTTTGTTGTTTCTCAAAATGTCAAGATTTTATATTAAATTAAAATATTTCTCTAGAGCATCATTTGCCAAAACTAAAAATTAAAAAATTTGGAAGCTCTGTTTCTAATTTGATGAAATTTGTCATATTGATAAGGCTTTGAAAAAGCTTCAAGACAATGCAAAGCTCTTTGTCTTATCGCAACTAAAAACTAAGATAATAGGTGAATGTTTAAAAAAAAAATCGGACTTAAACCTAATTAGTTTTTACTACGAATCTTCTTGCAAGCAACCCAAAAAAGAGACCACTGTGTATATTCAGAAATAATTTTTTCTACTTCCTTTAAACACATGTTATCAAAACATTTGCAGAGAATGAAAATGATAAAGTCGAATGATTTTCCAGCTGTTTGTTTATTCCACTCCAAAAAAGTTTGTTTTTCTGATTGGGTGATTGAGAATGGGAAGAGAAATCCCACCATCCAATTATTGTTGTGATAACAAAACGAAAACATTTTTGTTTTTTCAAGATTAAAAATAATATGAAGCATTTTCAAAATCTGGAATTTAATTAATAGATAACGTATTCATATGGGAAAAGTGTTGACAGAATCTCATTACATCTATGGTAGATTTCCCCAAAGACTTAAAACAGAATAGACCTCTTCCAAGTGAATACATCCAATTAGAGTTTTCAGTTGATGGGTTTAAACTCGAACCTGAAAGCCACTAGTAATTGAGTGAAAATTGATAGATTTGAATTTTATATAAAAAAAGAATCTTCGCAATTTATTCGTCATTATTATGTCTCCCTTGAGTTCGAACAGATTGTTTCCAGAAAATTTAACTTCTGATAAATTTCTCCTTAAAGACTTGGGAATTTTAAGTCGTTATTAAAATTATCAATTACGGGAAACAAATTGTGTTAAAGGTATTCTCTATGGGAAAAAACGTAGATTTTTAAAATACCATTAACGTTAGTCGTTAGGCAGAAAAGCTCTTTTGGAAGCTTAATAGCCAAATTAAATTTTCATTACACTTGTAAAAAGTTTATCTTTACAAAAAAAGAGAATCAATAAGTATATAAATAGTTGAGACAATTGAATCAATGGCTATTTCCTGTGTGAAAGAAAACTCAATGACATGAACGTAAGTAATTTAGTAAAGAGAATACATATGTATTTGACTTTTTATTGTGAGAGAGAACTTCAAAAGCTTTTAGAACAAAGTGGAATTACAATCAAAATTTAATTGTATATTAGTTCCTGCAGCAAATTTGTAGAAGTTAACTTGTTTGGTTGAATTGAGTAGAGGTCACAGTTGCTCATAAGTAAATTAACAGTTCTGTTACAAAATAAAATGAACTATTTCATTAATTATTAATAAATGTAAATATTTTTTATTTAAGCTCGAATTAGACAGCTGATTGACGTTTCAGATTATGTGTGCAAACCTTTCCAATTTGATCAAATATGCAAACGATATTGATTATTAGTTATATTGGGATAATGTACGTTACGTAATAATTTATAAGTGTCAATCAGAAATAATTGGAACTTTTTTTATAGAGTATCAAAAGTTCAAAAAAATGGTAAAATATTTTAAGGGATAATAGTATGATCCTAAACAAGCAGAAAAAACTCAATAAACATAGGCAACAGTTTCGAAGTTACGAAAGGTTATGCATGGCAGTCATTTATTACTTACTTATTAAACGAACAAAAAATAAGGTTATATAAGTTGTTCTAACTGCCCCCATTCCATTTTCAAAAAGATACGACATTTTTGGATGATATTCGAACTCTTTCAAGAACCCCTTTATTTGCTCGAATTTGTTGAGTTTTTGAATTAATTTTTACCCCAATTCCTTTTTTACAGTGGTACTATAATCTGAAGTTTTAATAGTAAATTTAAATTAGCCAATCTTGAAGACCATGATGCCAATTTGCCCCTAGAGTAACCTTCCATATCTCCAAAGCCCTTTGATTTGCGGACCCATGTTTATTAAGACTTTTCTGCTCGTTTTGGTCTGTATTGTTACTTCTTAGTATATTTAACCGTCTTTTTTGAATACCCTCCACACAAGATAGCTCATTTTCAATTGCCAATTATAAGGGATCCTTAAAACTAACAAAAAAGAATATTTTCAAATGTTTTTTTAAAGTTAAATTTGGTATAGTTCGACTAGAAAACTTTGCGTTTATTGTTAAGGTAAAATCAAGTGGAATGGCCAAAGAGCCTAAAAATTAACTATATAATACGTTGTTTATTGGTACTACGTGTTCTTTGTATCAAAGAATAGTAACTCCTAACCATGACTAATAAGTGTTGGTCTGCGTTATAGTGTTATCAAAAAAGTTAGAGAACAAAATATTTTTGTCTAAAGATAAAATTTAATAATTGTTGGATAGATATAATTAGAATAATGTTCGACCTCTAAAATCGGCTACAAGTCAACAATAGATTAAATTTCTCTTTAGCTTTCGGAAGAGGTAGCCAAAAGTAGATAGACAGAAAAGTACAAAAATCTTACGGAATATTCTGGATGAGAAATATACTCGCCTTGCGCCTATAGCGAATAAACATCCTTTTTCTACACTACTGTCATTCCGATATGTATTATACAGAGTCATTATAAAAACTACAATCGAAGTTGATTGGAAAATCACTTGCAAAATAATGTGTTGCTTCTTCAATAAATGAGAGATAAAATTATATAGACAAATTTTTTATACAGCGGCAAATACATACAAATACATGGGCACAGCAAGCTTCGACTACAGTTATTCATAATGACCCGGTACATTATTATTCAAGGACGATAAATTAAATATAAGGGAAAGGAAATGAAGGATAATACGTGTCCAATAATAAGTGTAAGGTAAAGCCATTGCTTGAGCTTTGGCATCGCTATCTTCACTAATGGGTGGATTTTTCTCATAAGAAGAGTTACAACATAACTCAAAAAAAGTTTGGTGTGGTTCTATAAAAAATTCTCTTCTTTCAAAAACACTTACCAAATTGTGATAAAAATGCATTTAAAAGGGGATTTATTGTGTCTTTTAAAATTATGTTTTTGTTACATTATGTGCTATTGTAATTTCAATTATATTGCATTGGTCAACGCACCCAACTGAAGGAGACAGATGCTCAATGTGCAATTTTCTGCAAATACATAAACATCTGTTTTCAAAGAAGAATCTATACTGTATCAACTAATTTAATAGAGTTGTTGGGCGGTTATAAAAAAAAATATAATACAGGACTAGATGTTGCCAAAAATATTTTTTCATGCCTCCAGCCATTATTAACAGTTTTGTTTGTATCAAAATCGGCTGGGTACATTGAAATCTCGGTCTAGGTTTTACTAGAGTAGTTCCATTATCTAGACCTTACAAAGTAACATTTGTGAAAATTCACTAGACAACAGTATGATAAGTGATTCTTTAATAATTTAGTAAATGTCAACTTGTTAACCAAATAAACTTTGACATAAAAAGAAACTCACAACCGAACGTTCTTTCCAATTTTATCTTCATACAAATGTAATCGTAATGTAACCGTAAGTTCTAATTAATACTTTTACAAAAATCTTAACTAAAGTGAATGCTTTTTAGGCTAGGTATAGATTGTGGAAAACGAGAATTTTTAACGTTCAAATTAGTCGGTATGAAAAATATAGTGGATCACACGTCCAGAAAATGTTTTGTGAGTGTTTGTGTTGCTTCGCCCTCACACGCCACACACTCACAAAAGATAATATTTTGGCCTAATAATTCAAATAACTATAAGATTCATTAATCAAAAGGTACTAATGGGTACTAAAATGACATAGACGAGTAAAATGACACATCCAGAATTTGAAGCCTCCAACAATGTTTTTGCCGTATTTTTCTTGAGACTTCGATAGAAATTATTGTTTTTAGTATTCATAAATATCATCTCCAACACACAGGTACTCTACTTTAGCTTAATTTTTTATCTACTCACAAATTATCTGAATAAATAGTCATGGGGCTTGATTTTTGAAATCCGTACGATAATTTTGCATACGAAACGTTGGATGTCCTATGATTTTGGCCAATCAACTTATAGTTGCTGTGGTGGTTTGGCATACAAACACACTTCGCATACAAAAATGAATTTCAAGAATTGACCCTATAGTCTGTTATTTTAGAGCATGTTTGAGAAAATTGCCACTTCCATAAACCGGTTGCAAAAAAAGCAATAAACATAGAATGTTTTTAGTTAGACTGTACATAAAGCATTCCGCTTTTGTCTTTGAATTTTGAATTAGATGCAGTAAAATTAACAATTTTCGAAAAAATCTAATTTGTAATTTGTGGCTACACAGTTAGCTATGAGAAAAAAAAGGGTTTCTATAGATTGTTTTTTTAATTTTGCTACAGAAACATAAAGGAATACTCTGGGACTAGATCTGGTTATAAATGCGCTTTGCGTACATAATTTTTTCACCGCTTACGTCACCACATTTCAAACTCATAAAACTCCATTATGGCAAATGGAACAGCTATAATATATGGTATTTTTTGCTTATTTAATCCCCCTTCATCTAATATAACATATACTTAGAAGTTTTTAAAAATCAAGTGGTCATGATTTGACACACCTATGTAATTATCAAAAACCTTTTTGATTTTAATATAAACTGCCTAATAATAATAAAACTTCTGTATTAACACAATAAAAACAAATAAATAGAGAATGTATTATTTAAAATTGAGATCTTAGACTACAATACTGTAAAGAAAAAGTTTTCATCCAAACGTGCGGAAAATTTTAACGATGTTGTTTACAAACGACATTCGTTTTTTAAATTTAGATCCAACACTCGGTCACAATAATAAACATTTTTAAGGGTTGTTTTCGCAATGGTGTTAATTTGTTTACTTGGATCATCTTTTAACTGAAGAAAAAAAATTGTAGAATAGTATAATATTTTTCAAATATCTGGATCTTCTAGTGCTTGATTGAATCTAAAAAATAAAATTATTACCCAAAAGACTCACCTTTTTTTACTAAAACACACAATGCGTTTCGAGTACAAGAACACATCCTCAGGTGTATGAGAATAAAACGTTTTATAAGGTTAGCGTTTTCGGGTATTAATTTATTTTTGTAGATAGTATATTATGTTTATTAACCACCTTGACGGAAGTTAAGAGTAATGATGGCTATTAACCCTTCAAGTGATTTAAGTGACTCGCTACTCTAGTACCGATTAATAGCCATCATTACTTGCTTCAGAATTAATATATAAATCCGCTCAATTTTGCAAAACTTTCAGATATGAGCCACAACTTTTTGTTTTAAATAATACACCCGGTATCTTTTTTTTTATTCTAATAAAAATATCTTGTTATTCAAAAATTCAATTTTCAACATTCTTCATTAAAAAAAGTTATGAAAAAATACCATCAAACTATTCTCGAGACTCAAAATTTAAAATGGGAATTAAATTAATCTTTCTGAAATACCTGTAAAAATAATCATAGAAAAAATTTTTTTCCAGATGTTAGTTACAAATTTTTTTTGAGAGTAAAAAAATGACGTTTTTCGCAGCAAAATTGCCAAAGTTTTTCTTCAGTAAAAATCAGAGTGAAATTTAAATTAAAAGCTTTCCAGTACTAACAGAAATCCATCTCTAAACCAGTTCTCCAAAGTGCAAAACTTTCTCAATTGAAAATTATGAAATTGAAGAAGAATCCAAGCGTAAGAATTCCGGAGTTGTAAACCGCCCGCGCGCTGTACCATTTTTCGTAAAAATCCTTTGAAAATATTTATCGAATAAAATTTGAATTCTCTTTTGTATTACTAATCCCTTTCAACCTTTCTGACCGTCATCATCTCCTCCACTTTCCATTTCCTTCTTCTTCTTGTCATTCTCCTCATTTCCTTCTTGATTTTTGCTACAACAGCAACAACAAAAATTGATAAATTTTCGCGCCATACGTCTTCTTCTTCTTCAGTTTCCTTTTCCGCGCCCACTGCACTCATCTAGCGCGTAATCGATAAGCCATGTGCAAGGAGTTTTACTCACGAGGACGATGCTGACACGGACGCAACCGACGGCCGACTGACGGGGATCTGCCGCAAGCGCGATTTTATTATACGTCGACCGACGTCGAGACGCCTCTTGCCATCGTCAAACACCGCCGCACTCAGGTCACTCCGGAAGGAAGCAAAATGAGACGGATCGACGCTGATTACCAAGATACTTTTAACGATGGAAGAAACAAGGAAGAAGGAATCGTTAAATTCAACTCGGAGCTACGAGTAGCTAAAGGATAACAAAGTTTTTCTTTATAATCCTAATGTTATCTCAGCTTAGAATTTCTGCTGGATCATAAATCGAATCATATACTTTGCCATACTAGTCTTATAAAAAAATATATATCTGATATAAAACGAATTGTATTAACTTTAAATGACATGCAAACGCGACACGTGTCATATCCCGTCACGTGTGGTTTTTTATTATTTTATTTCATTTCAAGGATAAAAACAGGACGAAAATGGAGTGCAATGAAACATCGTTTCAAGCGATGAAAATTAATAGTCTTTGACAAGTGCTTTTGTAATCGGTAATTTTATTCCATCTTTTTTGTCGATTCAATTAATTTTCAGTTCCTACCAATAACAATGACAAAAAATAAATTATAATGTATTTTTGAGAAGAATTAATCGAGTAATTGGTTTCAGGTGGAGTGAATGATTGATGGATTTTAACATTTACATAGATGACATTTCCTTTTATTAGGTTCATAAGTTGAGTGATATTTGATACAGATACATTAAAGCTTAATTGCCATAAAACATTATACAGGATATGAAGACAAGCGTCTACCCTTGGTTAAAAAACGACACTTTCGATGAAAGTGAAATACAATTTTCTTGGAGCATCTGTATTTTATTATCATTTGTTCATTATGGAACATTTTCAATGAACAACAATCGATAATGTTGAACTAATTAGCGAACCAAAAACTCGGTCAGTCCATCTACAATATGTTTGAGAAAAATTAGGTCTATCCTATTTGTTGTCCAAAATTCTGGACTAAAAATTACATTGAAGCTTACTTTTTCTCACCTACATATAAACCCGTTTGTAAAATTTACATTACTCTCATTTACCAACTAAGAAACATAGATAACCCTCAAAACCTCAAAAATGTTCTCCTCAATTCACTTCACTAATTTATAGTCATCAAATTTTAGTAAACTTAAACTTAAGCATCTTGTAACTTTTGTTATTGACCAAATAAAATCTTCCTACTATATCCACAGTGCTATTTAGAAACAAGAAATCTTTTCCAAAAACCAAGAGCTAATCCTATCCATGCAGGAGCCGAAGCAAAATATTGAAATTGGATCAAGGTGTTTTCCTTAAAGCAATCAGAATCAAGTCCATCACTGTTAAAAATTAATGACAAGAACAGACGTGGACAAATCCTCCTGTTTAGATTTCGCTTAGATAACATCAATTCCAGTAACACCAAACATGCAATTACTATTCAAGGTTGCCTCAGTTGTTGTCAAGTGTTTGCAACAGTGGACCCTTTTCTCTCTACCAAACAAATCGTTATAAGGGCTTATCTCATTTTTCATAACTTTTTAACCAATAATTCAAGACAAAAATCATGGAGGAATAAATAGGCTATTCAATCCTCCATGACAAATATAGTCAGTTTGTGTTTTGAATGGTTTTATAATGTTCCATCCACGGTAGTTGAAGGACATTGGTTTACGTTTAAAGCAATTCCATTTTGTTTCGGTTCGTCAAAAACACGTCATTTGCATCTACTTTTATTTTTTGTGATCATTTGACTCCAAATGTGTGGAATCTTTTGAAAACCAACCAAAATTGTCTTGGCTTGGAAGACTAGAGGTCGACCGACTAAGTGTGGATCTATGTTGCAAATGGACCTGTACAGCGTTTTTTCCAAATTGTTTCAAATGAATCTACTTTGAAAACAAAAAGACCCATTTTTTCATCCAAATTCTTTTCCAAATATGCAAAAAAAATCTCAAAAGAGTTTGAAATAAATGACCTTTTTGAACAATAGATTTTCGCGTCAACGGTGACGTAGATAAACTCTACCAATAAGCACAGAATATGTCCCAATAAGTTTCTTTGGTTACTGCTTAAAGCAAACTGATTGGCGTGGGTTTATTACGTCAGAAGCATAGCAAAACCGCTCTTTTGAATTTGCTTTAGCAAACTGACAGTTTTTAAGAACGTTTGTGTGTACACAAACTCATAGGCACATACAATTTTGAAAAAAAAAAAAAAATTCACTGTACTGTCCCATTGATAATTTCGAAACTAATTGGGTTATTCTGTAATTTTAACATTCTGTAATGTTACTGTTAAATGTTTATACCTATAGGAACAATTGTTTGCTACAATTATTTCTATGGAGATAACAGTCTAACAGTAACATTACAATATAGAATAGGGGTATAAGTGGCACCTACGAGGTCAATACCCAAAAAATTTCTCCAAAGAAGTGAGTTGTAAATGAAATCGTCTGACTGTGATTGCTGACTCAATTTAGATTTTGCTTAAACTTTGTAGGAATGTTCTTTAAGATCCCAAAGAACAAAAAGGATATTTAGTTTCAATAAGCGTCTGATTCCGCCTGTCAAAATTGAAACTTTTGCAAAGAACTAATATTACGCAGAAATTAAGTCGACATATTATAGAAGAATTAAAGGTAAAAATCGACTTAAATAATTCACTTTTTATAAAAAAAAATCTTTGCTTAAAAATTTGAAATTTGAAAAGATTGTGTTTTTCGGACTATAATCTGAACATATCTACTGCGAGATAACAATATGATATTCACAGGGTTTCTAGCTCTTACCTTGAACTTAAAATTTTTGTCACAGTCGTTTTGCTATTTTAATATTTAGTGCTTGTGCAAAATGAATTTTTTGAAGCCTGAGTTAATTGTTGAAAAAAATCTCTCTCTAGAGAGGCAACTAGTATAACAGTAACATTACATAAAGTTCTAAGTTACTGAGTAGCCTTATTAGCGTGGAGTGTTACTTTGTAATGAACCTTACGCTCCCAAGTAACACACAACTATGTAAAAATCGTCCAATCTATCGTTCTGGAACGGTCATTTTATGGTCCACTAGACGATCTGTGATTGTTCCCACCAAGGCAGTGAAATAGATGTTCTGCAGACCGTCCAATAAAGGACCGTCTATAGATAGCCTAAAAGCAATCTATGGACGTTCAGTGGACCATTTGCGGTTGTGCACAAGACAAAAACAGAACGTTTTATGGACAGTTTTTAGCCACAGGTAGTCTATAATAGTTTTATTTTAATTTATACCAACATAAGAATATGTTCATATTTCTAGATTACAATAAATAGTAGTACTGTATATCGAGAGGATTTCTTTCTAAAACATAGTAGATTTCATTGCGTTCGTAAAAAAATTTGTTTCAAAAACAATATTTGCACAAGCACTAAACGAGTCAACAGAAATTTGAAGTTAGATTTGAGAGCTAGAGATTCTGTAAATGTCATATTTTTATCCCGCAAAAGACATGTTCAGTTTATAGTCCGAAAAACATGATTTTTCCAAATATCAAATTTTCAAGCAAAGATTTTTAGCTTAGATTTTTCTATAAAATGTCCACTCAAGTTTTCAGTAATATCAATTCTTTGCACTTAAAAGTCGATACACGGAAGTCAGTTGAAAATCACGAAAAACCAGTATAATGCATGTATTTTCAACACTGTGTCATTATTCAGAAATTTTGACTGAGCAAATTTTAATTGTTTACAGAAAAACAAGCGTCTTTCTTATTTAAAATCTTAAACAGAAAAAAAGTTACAGTCGCAACTGATAGACCATCAAAATGGTATTTTCAGAAAGTTTCAATTTTGACAAGCGGAAACAGACGTTTATTGAAATTAAATATCCAAAGATTTAGTTCCTTGAAACTTTAAAGAATACTCTTACAAAGTTTGAGCAAAATCTAAAATAAGTCGGTAATCATAGTCAGACGATTTCATATAGAATGAATCAAATGTACCACAAGAATCAACGGGATGTCAACAATACCTGGAAGATCTGTTTCTTGAAAATGAATAACGCAGAAACTTGTAGTGGTATAGACCTACCTTAAAATTAATCAAAATTTACAGGAAAATCCAAATCCAAGAATTTTTTTGTCTCAGACTCGATTCTAACAGTTACATATCAGATAGTTTTCCGATAAGATAAAAAAAATACTAGTTTTAATGATATGTTTATATTAAATTTCTAAATTGAATACGTATCCAATTTCCTCCCTCTTTTTGTATAATTCAAACAATATTTTTATTGATTGATGGATTTCAAGTTTACCATTTAGTGATACTTGATACATTGTAACAAAGTGCGTTGTGAGGTCACTTTACCGTTTAATACCGATTAACATGCATGACATCGTTTTTTCAAAAGATTAAAAAGGGTTATTATGGACAAACGGAATACATTACCAAGGTTGGTTTACGTAAAACGGGGTCGAAGGTTAAAGCTTTTTGGAAAGCACTGCTGAATTAGCAATTAGAAGAAAGTGAATTTTTTTTTTTTATTTTGCTTCTGGACTCAGTTTATGGAAGCATCAAAATAGACTACTTCGAAATTACAACTATGTAAAGTGAACCTGTCTTATATTTCTAATAAAAAGCGTAAATGAGTGTAAAAAAGCGTTTGAAACTCTAATGAAACGAACTATTAAATTTTTATCTTTGTCCTATTTTAAAACTTTTAAAGATAAATAACGCCGATAAGCTATTTTCTTCAAACATTGAAAACTAACTTTTTCAATTTTATTTGCAAAGTTCGTAAACTTTGTCGATACAATTTAGTCACAACTTAAACATAAACCATTGTGTGTATTATTTGTTTGGAAAACCATACCATTATGTTTCAGTTCTATCGAATTTCCACCTGCTTTTACTCTAAATAATAGAACAAATTTAAATAAATGTAGAAAAAGGAATATGCTTTAAATAAATGAAATGAATGTCAAATTTTCAATACAGATAAATAAAAATAATAAGAATTCTTGTTTCACAAAATGCAGTTTATTACTAATACAGCAGTCATTTCATTCGTCTTTTTATTTATCGCTTCTGACGTCTCATATTAATTGCATATTTTCAATTTTCTTTTTGATAAAATAAAACTTGAAATAGAGAAATTCGAATAAACATTCATTACATTGTAATTTTTTATGCTAGGATGATAAAACTTACAGATATTTCCATTAACTCTCTGTTTCTAATTGCATTGAAAAAATCATAAATTTTCACTTTCTTCTAAATTGGATAGAAATTTTTTAATTTATTATAATGAAAAGCATCATTTCGTTAATTTACAGAAATAGTTGGTTTGTTCATACTGACATCATACACTAAATCATCTCCGTTTCAACGTAATTGTTTCATTAAAGTTTACCGCTTTATTTCTACAAAAAGAAAGATTTATAGCTATAATTAATAGAAGAGTTAATATTTATAAATTGCATAACAGAAGTAAATTTTTTATCTTTTTGTCTTCTGATTTTTGAGTTAGGAAACATTACGATTGGAATATTTTTTCACAGCTGCAGAGAATTAGAAAAAATACTAATAAACATTTTTCATGCAATCAGATAATTTCAAAAATTTTAAGATGAAGGATAAATCTTCTATGTCGTGATTCCAAATATGAAAATTAACATTTCGCGAGAATTTGTTGTAACATCCGGAGGAATAAATAGAATCAATTTAGTTGAAATTGTTCGGAAATACACTGCGTCAACGTAATATCGATCATAGCAGACTTCTTTTAAATTTCAAAAATGTAAAATGTTCCAGACAGGTTGTCGGCATTAACACGGTTGGTAGCATGCCAATTTCTTCAAATTGTCATACACTAAGTATGTTGTACTTGCAGGTAAAAAAAATTATAAGAGTTTATTGAAAATATAAAATTTCCTATAAGTTTTGGAAGAAGTGATTTTTAGATTGAAACTTGATGGTAGTTTTGCAACTTGAAATCAACGGAAGTGTCTTCGTAAAAAGCATTTTTTGGAAAACATGCTATTTAGTAATTTTGAAACTTTCCCTAAAACTTAGATCAAATATGGATTCAGTTTTACCATCTTGGTAACAATTATGCAGAAATTTCAATTTTCATGCCTCACAATTAATTTGAAAAAATATGAGCACAGTAATTCCATTTAAATGTAAATTCTTTGGAGAAATTTGAGCCTCAAAGTTTAAATAATCAAAGACTAACTGAAATCACAAAAAAAAAGTAAAATATTTCCTCTATAATCGAAAGTGCAATTGTAAATAATATAATAAATAATAAATTCCGATATTAATCGAAAATTATTCAATTTTTTGTGTAATAAAATTCAAATAGGTAATAAGCTTCATTACGTTATTCAAATGCGCGGTATAAATCAGCATTATACTACTAGAAATTAATAAATTTATCTGAAATAAGCAAATATGATTTATCCATGTTCTGATGATGGCAAATTGTTAACGAAACAACCAATAAATTTCCTGTTTGAATATTTTTCCTTTTAAATTATGTACCAAAGTATTTCAATGTGAAAATGTTCTCAAAAAATTATATCAATTTTGTTCAATTCCATTCAATATCAAGTATCTGTCGAATCTTCCAAACTAATTTTCATAAAGTCAAAATTGAGTGACATCTTTCGACTTAGCGAAACTTTCCTAATTTGGAGTTTCATGAAGCTTTATCAGCTAGTGTTGATATCCTCAACACATTTCAATTGTGTATCAAAATAACTCGAGTCTAAATGTGTTGAATTTATGATAAGCAAATGGTTTGAATCGCAATTGAAGCGAGAAATGAGAGTTTTAGACAAGACTTAGTTGAGCTTAATACTGTAGTCTTGTGGAAGAGCTTAAAGGAATTTGGATAGTTAGAAAGCTTGAATTAAACACAAACAGTTCAGTTTTATGACTCTAAAGTCAACACTTTAGTTGTACTTTTTCGCCGTATCCAATTACTACTTTTCCCTGAAGGTAATTTCCCAGTAATACCTTCATTAGTTCAGTAATTATCGTGTGTAAAGCTTCGAAAGCTCGTAAATATTTGCCACGGAAATCAAACAGAAAGTAATTAGAAATGCATCGAATATTGAAAATTGATCCAAGACATTTTTTTTTAATGAAGCTTCAAAGCTAAACAGTGAATAAAAAGTTGTGAAAAAGCTTGCTGATAAATACAAAAGCGCCCTCCATTCATTCCAAAGCAAGTAATTAATTTGAGGTTGAAAAATTCCAGTGGCCGGAAAATATCTTTTCCATCAGATCCTTCAAATAATACTTAACAAGATTAAAACTTCTACAGGATAATCCAATCGCAAGAACATCTTCTCAACTTTGCCTCGTCATTTTCCCAATTATTTCATCGTTAAATAATTATTTCAAAAAAAAAGACGTGTAACCGTCGTTGAATAAAACCGGAAAGACTTTAATCAATTCATTTAACACGTCTTTTTAGGTCAACACTTGCGATGAATCAATTTTCTTGTCTCATATGCCACGTCTGTGTAAGCTTACATCAATTTAAAATGTCTTTTCATTCGTTAATTGCACGCTCACATCAAAGACTTTAAGTAGCGAGTTGGATATTAAAGTAAACGAAGATTCCAAGTCAACAAGATAATGATTACGTAATTATAATGATAGAAAATCTAATGCTTTGAATTTTTTACACAGAAATAAGATTATTTGCAAAATTGAAATCATGTCAATTCAGAGAAAAACAAATAAAACCTGCTATTGGTGAAACTTGAAACTAAACGTTAACGTCAATTGACGAGAAAATAGGTTAAGAGAAAATGTAGAAAATCATTAACTTAGGAGTTTTCCGAAGTCGCTGTTTTTGTTAGAAATAGCGCTGACTGTGCAGTCAACTCAAATTACAGTCTATCAGTACAAAAATTTAACAGAAGTTTGCATATTTGAAAACAATTTAGAAACTATCTGCAATTTATTACTTAGAATTCCGCATCGAAAATCTTTAGTAAAATGATTGATATTTACTAACGAATCCATAACCTCAGCAACCGGAAGATCAAAGAAATCACTTCCCAATCCTTGATAAAATCCCATTTTTTATATAATAAAAAGAAGCCACGTGTATATAATTAAATAATCAAATTTCCAATTCTCTACTCAATTGCTACTTTTGATTACAAAAGCGGGAATAAATTTAATTAAAATCCAAAAAATAGACATTTGGGATTAAGTCCAACATCAATCGATGTAACTCATAACTTTTAAATACTTTCAAAGTTCATGAAATACAACCCGTCATAAAATAATTTCAAATGGAAAACCACCATTTACTGAATCGCGACTATTTTATCCAAAGTCATTGTTATCATCATTTGTCTTCAACTTTTGCTTTTAAATGCATTTATGATTCAATTTTCATCAAATGAAACTGAAATGGAGGTTTGGTGTAACTGTCTAATGGAAAATAATCATTCTAATTAGTTTTAATAGCTTGAGTCATGCTCACTTTATGCAAAAAGGCAACATAATGCGTCAATGACTAAAATCACATAGTTTCGCTTTATCAGATAAAATGCGAATTTTCCTGCGTAAATTGATCAAACATTAACTTCAATTTTCTGAAAAGATTAATTTAATTGTAAAATAAATTAATGAATTCAGAAGAGTCTAAAAAAGTCTTCAGAGCGTGCTCTTTGTCAATTTCATAAAAATTCTTTCTTTCAATTAAATTAATTTAACATTTGACTTGACCTGACTGGATAAAAACCTGTTATTTTTCTCCTTGTCATAAAATCGATGCTGCCGTTTAGTCCTAGCAAAACACTAAAATTATTATTACCTGTTGCTGAGCCCCCGGAATTGGTGCTGACTGAAGCGACCCCTGCTGCCAATTTTCCAACTTCTCTCAAAACCGGAGGTACTAATGGTTTTTGTAACGTAGTATCAGAAGCCCCCACATTCAATTTAACACTTTTATTGGCACTTTTAAAACCGGATTTCGTATTCATATTGAATTTAGTCATGCGCAAATGATGCAAAAATCAATAAATAATTATTAATTGAAATAATACAAGAAAAAAGTGGTGTTACTGCATTCAATTAAACGTAATTTAAGTGTCTGTTTTGGATATAAACATTGGTAACATGCCAGAAAGTAAATATTTAAATTGCAGTTAGCTGGAAAAAAATAATAATCGATAGAAGTTTTTATTAATTCAAGAGCAACGTTCTAATAATGTTGTTCCCGGAAATTTTGATAAATGTTGAATTTGACAAGTGACATAACCTAACATTAATGTACAATGTGAAATTGTTAACAATTGTATTAATCCCCACCGACTGAAGCTATCATAGTCTATCATGTTGATTTCTCAGTCAGTCATATACTAATATTCACATTTTAAACACCTTAAATTGTTGTGTTTAAACGATTTGTGTTCATCCAAACCTAACCTCACTGCACTTCCTAACCACAAATTTATTCCAGTCGGTGACAGTGAGTGGGGGATATCAATTTACGCGTAGCTACAGGAGAAATTACTTGTATTTTTTTCAGTCCCGAGTGTGTAGCGTTATGTGTGTATTACTTTTCTTTGTTTTTGAATAAAACGACGCTCATCATGAGAGAATTAACTAAATCATTAATCCGAATAATGTACGGAATCGTGGATGTTTTGTTTCATTATCTATTCAAATTTATTTATTATGGATCTGGAGAGAAAATGCCACCGATCAAGGATCTTTTATTATTGGAATCCGCCACATCAATAGCTTACAAAATCAGGACTCGAAAAGTAAGTTTTATATATTTTTAAATGGTCATTCACAAAACTGCTATTATTCTCACCCACATGACTAATTTTCAAGGTTTTATAAACATTTTTATTAATATGATTATTTTTTCATGTAAATTTTACTTTTCAAAGATCACAAGTGTCCAAGTACTTGAATCATTCATTGCACGAATCAAAGAAGTCAATCCAATACTAAACTGTGTTGTTGCTGAACGTTTCGATGAAGCTAGAAAAGAAGCAAAGGCTATCGACGACGTAATCAAATCCGGAACAATCCCTGAAGAAACCTTAGCTAAAGAAAAACCCTTCCTTGGTGTTCCTTTTACCACTAAAGATTGCATCGCAGTTAAAGGTAGAAATTGAGACTTTTACCTATACAAATCACCCATTTGAATAATTACAGGCATGATTCATACTTCCGGTTTAGTTAAAAGAAAAAATTGTATTGCTGAAGAGGACGCTGATGCTGTTGCTTGTCTCAAAGCCGCTGGAGCTTATCCTATAGCCTTGACCAATGTCTCAGAGCTTTGCATGTGGTAATTTTCTTTGATTTTTTTTTTATTAATATACATAAAGAGCAGACACTTAAAGGGTCCAAACAGCAAAAAAATATTTTTTTACTGTCTGAGTTAAAGTGTTTTTATTTGGCAATAAAGTACTGTTCAAGGTTGAGTTCAAGAACTCGTTACGCTCCGTAATTGCGGGGAATAAAATAGCGATTTACAAAAAGATAAATTAATCAAATGATTCTGATAAGATTATGTTGCTAAATTAAGTTTGGATATGTCAGTAAAAAATGTTTGAAATGTGAACTCAGAATAATGCAAAGTAGATTATAAATAGAAAGGATGTAAATTTAACTTACGTTTCTCAGCATTCAAAAATCACCTCACGTTTCACAATATCAAACTTTGCTTGATCACAGAAGTTCGAAACTGTCAAAAATTAGAAGTGCCAATTTGTAGACAATTGAATCACTGATAATTTCCAATATTTGAATTATTTCAAATCGATGATAAATTGTCTTAATTGAAGGAAAAACAAGTAAATTAATGCTCAAGGAGAAAAATGCTGAGACGATTAGATTGTTAATTTGAGTTTGTTGATGTTAGCTTGACATTTATCATAAAAAAAATAAAAATAATATCAAGTAAAATAGAATAATAAATGTGACTTACGTTTTTTAGTATTCTTATAATCAAAAAACACTAATTTTGACTTTTCAAAATTTAAAATTTTGCTTGACTACAGAAGTTTGGAAAGTCATAGATGCCAATTATTAAAAAAATAAGTTACTAATCAAATCCACAATTCAAATTATTTGAAATCTAAAACAAATGTTTAAATGAAAGAAAAACGATTAACTTAATGTTCAAGGAAACTTTGCAAGTTGATAATATTTTAATGAGTTCCAGTTGTTCTACCTCTTTATGAATCAATTTAATAATATAGTTTTTTCTTAATTACATTAATTTGAGACAATTCCGCCATCAGCTATAAACCATTAGAATAAAGTTTGTATTTAGTTTTTTCCAATAAATGTGTATATTATTTTAGTTTGTTCATCAAATTAGTGACAGCCTATTTTATTATAATCATAATAAATAAAATGGAGATTTGAGGGTTTGATTGTATCTGCAAGCATAATTGCAATGAAAAACAAATCACAATATATTTTTTAATCAATTGAAGGTGAAAACCTCATTTTTGCAAGAGTTAGTCGTTCTTTGGAAAATAAGTTAAGTTGGCACTGCCAACGCTATAATTGTAAATGTTTTTGTGATAATTATTTATCTGGTATTGATAATTTCTTAGGTGGGAAAGTGCCAACACCCTCCACGGCCGCTCCCGCAACCCTTACAACACTAACCACATCGTCGGCGGTTCATCAGGTGGCGAAGGCTGCCTCCAAGGGGCAGCTGGTTCAGCTTTTGGCATCGGTTCCGACATAGGCGGTTCAATCCGAATGCCATCATTCTTCAACGGTGTTTTTGGTCATAAACCTTCCAAATTTATAGTATCAAACAAAGGTCAATATCCTCAACCTGTGACAACAGAACAAAGTAGCTTTCTGGGAATAGGTCCAATTTGCAGACACGCTGAAGATCTTCTTCCTTTATTAAAAATAATTTCCGGAAAAAACGCTCCTGAATTGAAACTAGACGAACCTGTCGATGTAAAAAAACTTAATTTTTTTTATCAAGATAGTGATTTAGGATCACTAGCTGTATCTCCAGTAAATCCCGAAATCAGGCAACTGTTTACGAAAATTTCCGTACATTTAGAGAAAGCTTACGGAATTAAAGCGAAAAAAGTTGCGATTGAAAGTTTTAAAAAGAGTGGACCGATTTGGTTTGCAAATATGAAAGCACCCAAAGGACCTTCGTTCCAAGAACAATTGGCGAATTTGGAAGGGTCGATCAATCCTTATTTGGAGCTAGCAAAATGGTGTATTGGTAAATCCGACCATACTTTTATCGGAATAATAACTGCGTTAGCTGATAAAGGTGGATGCAAACACGGTGATAGTAAACACACTCATTTAGTAGAAGAAAGAGGGCGTTTGAAACGCCAAATGGAAGATCTCTTAGGGGATGATGGCGTATTTTTTTACCCTACACATCCAACAGCAGCTCCATTTCATAATGAACCGATTTTCAAACCTTTCAATTTTAGTTACACTGCCATTATTAACGTTCTGGGATTCCCAGCAACGCACATTCCAATGGGGTTGAATAGTAAAGGATTGCCAATTGGAGTGCAAGTTGTAGCTAATACGAATAATGATAGATTGTGTTTGGCTGTGGCAAGGGAATTAGAAAAAGCGTTTGGAGGTTGGGTTCCACCAGCTGTGGAAGTTTGAATGTGATATAGGGATCTGCAGTATTGTGGCCAATTGAATTGTGCACAAGACTGATAACTTAGGAGCTAAGCTCAGTACCAAGACCTATATTTTATAAATGTTTTTACTTCAGTGTGGATGCATTCACTTGGGATGAATTTTACATTTTACAAGCAGATTATGCATTATTTTTATAACTAAATGTTGATTTTATAATAAAATGTCACCCAATGTTAATCATCTTTCAATTTCTCAATCAATTCTAAAAGTTTTTTACGCATTGTTCCGACACTTTTTCGTAAATCTTCGTTACCACTATTATAGTTTTCCACAGAACTATACAAAGACAAGTGTCTGGCTAAATGTTCCGCATTACAAATCAAATAAATCCCACAGTCATACCCATTTGTTTGTTGCAGCGATTTGTCCTCCTTAAACTGTCCATCAACATTTAAATACCTTAACAATTTCTTTGCGAAACTTTGAGCTTGGTCAATATTTGAACCTTGAGATGAATCATAATGGTAAACAGTTTGATTAGCACTGAAAAATATCAATTATATCAATTAGACTTACGTTAATTTTAATACCGAGAATATAATAATAGACTCCAATGTGTACCTCCAACTGTCTGTGGTCTTTCGTTGTCATTTAAAGCAAAAAATATAAAATTTTTAGTTTCTACACTTAAAGGCTCCAAAAATACTTTCATTTGAGAACTTGGGATTATCTTGATACATTGTGTTACTTCCGGAGACACAAACAAAATGTGGGGGTGCTCCTTGAAAGTGTTTTTTAAATACTCAAAATAAAATGAAATTATGTTGTCGTTTAACCAAAAAGGACCGGAGAGCAGATCTACATCTGACTTGCGTAATAAACTTTCGTCGTAACTTAAAACGATAGGATCTTTACTCATTTTTTCATAATTTGGGAAATTAAAAAAAAAAGCAGGTTATGTCCGCAAAGACAGAAAACAAAGAGGTTATGTCAGGGCTGCCAACCTTATTACTGATAAGCAGTAACTGTTAAAATTAGATAAGAATTTAATTATATTATTAGTGATTATTAAATGAAACAGTTACAAATTTTAATCGAATCAAAATACGTTTTTTTTTCAAATTTCAAATGAATAAGTTGGCAGCACTACACATTTAACCCGATATGCAACTGGTATTCCCCGAAATTTAGATATCTTTTTGATCAATCGTCTATCTGCGATAAGACATTTTTAGTATTCACATCAGCTAATTATAATGATTAGCATCATTAAACGCATTACTGCTTTGTTTTTGTGTATGCTGCTGTGCTTTTATGAAAAAATAGTCTCATCAATAATAAATAGAAAAATGGAGAATTGTCAAGACTCACCCAAAATAACTCTTAGAAATGAGGAAATTTTTGACATAAAAGGCTTGAAGGTAGATCTAAAGAGTCATCAGAAACAAGCTTTAGGGTGGATGTTGCGGCGGGAAGAATCCCAACCATCAGGTGGTATTCTTGCTGATGATATGGGTTTAGGAAAAACTTTGACTACCATCGCTTTTTTAATAAAATCGAAAGAATTATTAGCTGATCAAAATCAGAAAACTTTAATTATATGCCCAGCAAGTTTAATTGAACAATGGTCTAAGGAAATTGAAAATAAAGTTGAAAAAGGGAAATTAAATTTTTGTATTCATCATGGAAATAAAAGAGCGACTGAAAAGGAAAGGTATATACCACCAATCGCGCATTAATTTTTTAGTACAAAATTAGATTATTTTTTCAAAGACTGCATTAAAAAAACATTTTGTTGATTTTTAGATTGGCTGGTTATGACGTGGTTATATCCACTTACGGTTTAGTTCTTAGTGAATTTAAAACAAAAGGTCCACTTTTCGGCAATTTCTGGCGTCGCATAGTTTTAGATGAAGCTCATCAAATAAGAAATTATAAATCAAAAATATCAGAAGCTATTTTTCAGCTTGGAAGTCAGTCAAAGTGGGTTTTAACAGGAACTCCTATCCAAAATGAAAAAAAAGATTTGTTTTCATATTTCAAATTTTTACGATTTTGTGATGATTCTGAAGTGAGTATTTAGCATTTTTGTTGATATAAATTCGATGACATTTTAGCAATGGACTAAAACTTTTGATGGGGACAGTTCAAATAGTGAAAATTGTCTAAATACTGTTTTATCTTGCTTAATGTTACGAAGGACTAAAGAAGAATTAATGGCAAAAAGGGAACTCCAAGGTTTACCTGTTAAATATAATCAAATAATTGGTATTGAATTAAATCAAAAGGAAATGGATTATTATCAAAGTGTTTACAGAGGCAGTAGGAAATTATGTGAAGAGTATTTAAAAAGTACAAAATCACCTAAGAATTATTTTTTAACTGTCCATTTGCAATTTATCAATTGGACGCTTATTGCCAATTATTTTAATTGTTAACATAACAATGCAAGAAATATCCTGAGCACTAAATTTTTAGGAGAATTATTAATTTTAATGTGGAAAAACTACCAACTTTTGAAAAAAATCCCATCTCTAGTGCGTGGTTTATTTCTTGCACCGCAAAACTCTTATATCCAGCTATTTAAATATTTTTCCGTAGATGACTCAAAGCAAAATGTTACAAAAAGCAACATCTTCGTTCGTTTATTGCGATTGAGGCAAATATGTTGCCATCCGGAATTAGCAGAAGATCCAAATTTACAACAATACTGTAAATCCCCAGATATACTGAGATCGGAATATATGAGCACTAAAGTATAAAACAGAATTAATTTCATTCAAAGCGCTTCTATTTTTATTGCTCCAGATGCAAAAAGTTGCTGAAATTTTGGATTCATTACACCCTACTGACAAAATAATTATTGTTTCTCAATGGAAAAAGTTTTTAGATTTGATAGCATCCTATTTGAATGAAAAATCAATGAAATATGTTAGTTTCGATGGTTCTACACCAATCGTTGAGCGCCAAACCATTGTCGAAACATTCAATAATCAAAAAAATACAACAAAAATTATGCTTCTGTCTTTGAAAGCTGGTGGTGTTGGTTTGAATTTAATCGGAGCAAATCATTTACTTCTAATCGATTTGCATTGGAATCCACAATTAGAAAAGCAAGCAGAAGATAGAATTTATCGCATGGGACAAAAAAAAACTGTTTTTATATACAAGTATAGGAATATAGGAGTTGCACTTTTAGAAAATATATATTTTTTTTAGAATTTTATCGCGGAATACTATAGAGGAAAGGGTGCAAGAATTACAAAAGAAAAAATTAGAAACAGCTGATAAAATTTTTGAAGGATCCAAAAAAGCAAATCCAAACAACTTAACACTAGCAGAAATGCAATTTTTATTTGATTTACCAGAGTTGTAAAAATATTTTAATTAATAAAATTGTGAATTTGTCTTTTTGCTATTATCTTCAACAATTCGCACCTACACCACTGGCAGTAACCTACTTCCATAAACTTTTTCTTACGGTTCCAACCATCTGACAGTAGAAACCTCATTTCTCGCGTAAACAGGAGAGTCCGTCACTTCGTTCAGTTCACCAGTACCTAGTTGTCGGTCAAGACGTTCCTCCTCGTTTCAAGAAACACCGAACCATGCGGACCAGTTTCGTCCAGTGTTTTTCTTTACGAAAATCGCGTTCAGAGACAGTCTAGATAAAAAAGTGTCATTTGAAGGACTATGCAAAATGCTTCGTCTTATTCTTTTTCTTGTGAGTAAAACAATAATTGTTATGTGGGAAAGACTTCAGGGTACCGTTCTCTCTCTATGTATGTGTTGTCGCATCAGTCTGGGTCTGTAGGCCACAAGATTTATCCAACAACGACCTCATATATCTTCGTCTTTTAACATTTCAAACAATTAGTGCTTTTATTATTATGGCGGTAGAAGCAATTAGCGGCGGGTCACACATTCGAAATTTTCTACTTTCTCCGCGTCTGTGCACATCTATGACGTAATTTACATAAAAACTGAATGAAGATAACAGTTTTTTTTTTAGATAATTGGACAGACGAAAGTGCATTACAACATTTATAAAATTTATTAAAAAATTGATAATTGTTTTGGCCTTGTATGCAAATTTATTAAACGACAAAATACATCAACTGGGTCACTAGGACGTTCTTCTTTTTATGCATGGGATGCACTATTGCTTTCACAAATCATTAATTTATAGTCAGATCAATAATCAATAAGCGTTAAGAAAAAAAAAAGGAAAATTTTCTTGAGCATCATTTTGCACATTTTACCCAAAAAAATAATTTTCGGTTTTTAACGATTTCGATTTATGTAGGTAGATGCATTCACATAAAATAGTATTTTTATGGTGTAGGCATATTACTGTAAATAAATCAACAGCAACAGCCTATTTAACAGTAATGATAACGTAGAAAATGAATTCGCTCGTAAACTTAGTATCCACCGTATAATAAATAAGTCATTATTTAGTTTTGCAAAGAAATGTCATTATCTTGAGGATTTTTTTGTGAAGTTTTTGTTTTATTTTCCAAGTTGGTAAAATATTTTCATTCATGCTGGTGATAAATTGATAAATATCAGTGTTATGAAATTATAATGATGGTCGTACGAAAAATCTTGGTTAAAGGGAGACTTTGGATCCAATACGAGACAGAAAATATTGCACTAGTGTTCAGAAATTTTAGATTTCTTATCAAAAGTTATAATAAACATACGGTATTTACCTGTTCTTTTTGTAAAATAAGCGCAAATCATGTTTTTCGTGCCTAATTCGTTGTGGCCCTTATTAATTGAAAAATTGAAAATGAAAGTCTATTAATTTTGAAGTCTTTCAGTTTTGACAGTCTTTGCTTGAAGTAGACTAATTGTTCTTCAAAGCAGACTGATTTCTCCACAAAACAGACCAATTTTCGCAATCCAATCAATTTAACAAATATTCACAATTCAATTAGATTTGTGGAAGGCGCTGGTCTTCCCACGTGTCACTGTCCCCGCTTTTCACCTCCGCCAATGAACTTTCGGAGGTCATAAAAAGCGTGAAATGAAGGTCGACGACAACTTTCTTTTCCCTATAAGAATCTATCTAACAGCCAATCCACCTTTCCCTTCCGGTGATTAAAAGAAGTGAAATTTGAATTCTGTGTTCCAGTTGTATGTTCGTCGTTGTCTCGCCTATGGTTTCGATTCAGGCGGTGATCAAGGAGCATGTGGGCGTCAATATCGCTCTGGAAAAATGCATCGACCACCATGCGATCTAACATCAGGGTATTGCACATCAGCAGGTTCAGCCTATCCCTGGCATGCTGTTAAAAGATTCGTTCGGGAAAATCAAGGTTTGATGAGAAGAATGTATGGAGACCAGCGACATGGACAAGTGCTTAAAGCAGAATTGGAGGATGTGGAACTAGAACCGGAAATCGATAACGGCTTTTTCAGAAGCCGATATGATGACAGGAAAAGTATGATTAAAAAAAAAAATAATGCAAAAAATCAATTGATTCTGAATTCTAGTGTACGCCAAGCAAGAATTCCATTTTAATAATGTTGATAATGAGTTAAGTCGCGACGGTACCGAACCGCGATTTTTGCGAGATGAAGATATAAGCAACGATGACGTCCTTAATACCAAATTCATTTATTCGGAAGAACCGTCGATTAGTATTAAATTGTCAGATTTAAGAACAGCGCCCCATTTTCGACCCACAACACATAGAAGTACAACCACAAGCGAACCGCTGAAAACGACAGCTACTACCACCGAAGAACCAACCACACAAACTGAAACCACTACATCGGACATGACCACAGACACCACAATCAACCAAAACTCGAAAACTGACACAAGCACGAGTGCTAACGCTACTCCTGAAATGGATAACGAAAAAGACAACCCTGAAACTGTCCTTTTCCAGGATATGGACGACACCAAGCATACACATAAAGTGCAAATCAATTACCAAATGAAAGGAGTGTAAGTATCAATCATTAAACATTTCAATTTTTAATCATTTTTTTACAGTAACGCCTGTCCGGTAAAAGAGGAAGTCGTGGCTCCTTTCTGGGCGAATAACACACGCGGCGAAGTCCTCGCTTTGCTCAATATGTATCCTTTCGAGCAATACGTTCATTGGGAAAAATGCACCCATGAACATCGACAAATGTACTGTCGAGATGGGTGTCGGTGTGAGCAACAGTACCGTTTACATCGACTTTTAGCCTACGACCCTAACAACGAATGTCGCGGAATTTTTTCCGATTGGTTCCGTTTCCCCTCCTGTTGTGTTTGTAAATGCTATAGTATACCTCCTGCTGAATTTCGAGTCACTTCGAGAAGTCCACGAGCTTACAACGATCAAGAACATGATTGGTATCGACGGAAAAATGAAGCGATTTTCTCGGGATAATTCACTATTAAAGGACATGATTTATTCAAGGCTCGTGCTTTTTTAACGTTATAACGTTTAATTAATATTTATGAAATAGTGTAGATAATGTAAGAATTTAATTAACATTGTTGTGTTCTTTTTTAATATGCAATAAAGATTGTTGTTATAAAACCCAAGGTCTAGTGGTTTGTGTGCTGTTCATAATATAGTCATTATAATACGAGAAATTATTGTCGTGGTTTAATAGCTCAATACCAGTTTGTTCTTAAAATTAATAACACACTACTAAAGTAAAATGTCAAACTGCATACAAATACAATTGAAAGAATTAAATAAGTTACCGAATGTAACACGCAAATTCTATAATTCTCCATTCACCAATTTTTTTCACTTTTCACCAAATCATAAACTAAATTTAAATGTTTGGCCAATCAATTCATGTAAAATTTCCTACACTGCCAACTTAATTTAAAACAAATTTTTAATAATTTTTTATAACAAAAGCCTCAATTTATTAAAACCAAACCTCACAATTACAGAACCACTAATACTCAATATTATGTCTATCCAAAATGTCTTTAAGATGATCAATAGTTTCCTCATCATGTTTTTTAGTTTCCATCGCTTGATACTTCAACGCTTCGATCATTTTTCTGTACTTCCCCTCCAAACTATTAAGCGCGTTTTTCAATTCTTCTTGTTTGAAAGACGCGCTACGCATTAACAAATCAGCTCTTTGCGTTTGCAGTTGAACCTAACAATTGAATTATTCATAATTCCTTCCAATTTTTAACTTACTTTATTTGTCGCTTCTTTAACTTCCATTTCCTGTTTCAATTTATCAATTTTTTTAAAATAATCTTTCTCATTTTTTGTTAGAGTTTTATCAAGCTTTGATATTTGACGTTTTAAATTGTTAATTTCCTCATTACTGCCTCCTTTTAAAACTTTTTTCTGCAACCTAAAATTGAATTACTCTAAAATCGTTAATATTTATTGATACGTGCTGTTTAATTTCGTTTTCTTTTTGTCTCAACAAGACCTTGTTGGATTCATTAATTTTTTTTATTTTTTCATCGTGTTCTTTTGTCAAAGATGCTATTTTAGAATCGAGTTCTTCGATTTTATGGTTGTGTTCTTTTTCTAACGCTGCGACTTCATCTTTATGAACTTTTTTCAAATAATCTAACTCTTTTTGACGCAAAACTGAAAACTTCTCTTTGAAATCATTCAATTCCTGAAATTAATTTAATTAAGTCAAACTGGTTAATTTTTATCCTAAAGTAAACCTTTCGTTTTGCTTGTTCTAACGCAGAAATACGAGCTTTAAGCTCCGATGTTTCTTTCTCAGCTTGCGCTAATTTATTTTGTAAACTTTCGATAATTTTTTTTCGGTCTTCAGTCAAACAATGTGTGTCTCTAAGCGCATTTTTCACTTCCATTAAATCCTTGAAAATAGAAATAATATTTTTACAATTTTTTAAAATTGTAATACCTTCATTCGCATTTTTAAAGCTTCAACTTCTTGTTGCGTAGGTCTACGGCTTTTATTGTTATCGCCTGACTCTAAGACAGCCTCTTTGGATTTTTTATTTTTGACACATTTTTTCTTAATTTCGTCTTTTAAATCATCGTCAGTGACTTCAGTTACAGTCGTGCCATCACTTAAATCATACCAAGAACTCGTTTCCGATCTCGTCGGACTTTTACTAATACTTCCAATTTTCTGGAATGGTTTAATGGTTTTAATTTTTGAGTTTTTCTTTTTATAATAAGAAGCGTATGAGCATAGACTTTCTTTAGTCGAAAGATGTCGTTTGCTACTTTTTGGAAGTATATTCTGGGATTGCGTTGTTAAATAAGGCCATTGCGTGTCTTCTTTTTTGAAAAAATGTTCGGAGATTCTTTCTGGGTCTTCTTGGATTAATTTATAGGATTTTAAAGTAGGAAGTAGTCCCCGTGGCGGTTTGTATGTAAATGGCGGTTTAAGAACATTATCATGGATTTGATTTGCCAATTCTACTAGAAACTTATTTCTTTCTAATTTTTCCGGAGGAGTGACTGCACTTAACCGCTCCAACCATAATCTGTACATTTCTAAATTATAATGATCATTGATATTGTTTATGAGAGGCTTGATGATGTATAAAATCTGTCGAAACTCAATATCCAACAAGTCATCGTCCATTCTTAGCTGAAATTTGTTTGGAAATGTAAATTAACAAAAATATTTTAGGCTTGCGCCATGAGGACATCACCGTTTTGACACTTGTAATTTTATGACAATGATTTTTCATGACTTGATATTTATTAGAAAAGTTTTATTTAAAGAAAAATACTGTTTCTACGATTTTCCACAAAATAGACTTAAATTTAATTATCACAAATCACATTTTAGGTATTGGAAAACTATAAATTTAAGCGTCTTTGGCCACGGACGCGGCATCCTAAAGATAACTGAGTCTCACAATCACTTTTAATTTGCTTCAAATTATCTTTGATTGGGTCTATTAAAGTACCCATAAGCTCTTCTATAGTGTGGGGATAGTAGACCTGGTCTAAATGGCCTTTCAGGTACGACTCCAGCGACAAAAGCTCGTTCAATAAACTGGAGTTTCCAAATTAGAAAAAAGAAACAAATGAATAAATATTACTTACTCAACTATTACAGGCAGAATAGTGTCCACTTGCATAGGGTTTGTGTAATTGTTCAAAACTTGCCACTGGTTAAACCAGGAATGCACTCTGAAAAAGTTTAGAATTCTGAAACTCACCGATCGCTATCAACAATAATTCATCAAAGCCACGTACAAAAAAAGTAGCTTTTACATGCGTTTAAATCACGTTTTTCACGCATTGGAAATAAAAACAGTTTTGAGTTTTGTTTTAAATGTAAAATAAATTCATCCACAAGTAATATTATCATCTAACTTCTTTTTGTTAGTTGCAACATAACTTACTGATCACTATCGACGATATTCTTATATTTACTCCTCACATTGATAAACCATTCAAACCCTACAAAAATTTGCCATCCTGGAAAATTCAACTGCGGCAAAGCTGGCGATTTAATAGGACTCCCAAAGTTCGTTGTATTTTCATTATACCCTAACATTTTTCCAACGGAACTAAAACAATGTAATTAATTCTAATTTTTGATGAGAAAAAAACTCATACTTGAATAATTCTTGATTGAATCCTCCGTTTAACCAAGTTTTAAGACACAAACATAACGATGGCACTGAGGTTGGTAATAATTCACAAAGAGTGGCATAATGATCGTATCTGAATTGTTTTTAGTTTATTTTTGAAACTTTACAGATTTTCTAATATCTTACCTAGACCATCCTGTAAACGCAATTCCTTTGAAGTGTAAAATTTTTCCAGCATGAAGTCCTAATTCCGAAAGCCAAGCTTCGTGATTACTAATATGATATTTATTGATAGGAAGAACTTGACAGCTGCTTGTTGCGCCTTTAAACGCAGAAGCTACCCATAAATTCGAAAAGACGTTACTGTATTTCTCCCATAAAGGAGCACCTAAATGAAAGGTTTCAGCGGAATTGTAGTGCCAAATCATGGGTTCCACCAAAGTCCCTAAATAATATTCTATTCCCACTTTATACAACATTTCAACCATCTATTAAAAAATTTACCTTGTAAAATATTTGTATCCACAGTTCTCAACATATCATCCCAGATAATTATTTTCAAATTGGGGTAATTCTCTTTGATGTATTGTGCTACCGCCGTAATATAATCTAAATATAAGCCGGGCTTACCATATTTATTGGTAGAAACTCGCTTTGAACATGTGGGGCATACGCCCATATACCAAACTTCATCTGCGCCTATGTGTATATACTGCAGCCCCGAATGGAACGTAACAATTTGTTTGATAAGACTTCGCACTAAGGCCATTGTTTCGCTATTACTAGGACACATTGAGCTGGGATAAGCTTCAACTTCTCTTAAATTCCGCCACTGGTCATGTTTCAATACATATTCCATGTGTCCAAAAATTTGTACAAGAGGTATTACAGTCAATTCACAATCCGCAGCTAGATACTAACTCACAATTTAATTTACATTATCAGTTTTACATACCCATATCAAGTAACTGCCGAGCTTCTTCTATCGAATACGGAGCCCCACTTACTTGCGCACTGTTTGAAAGACCTCCAATTGGTAATAATTCTTTCGTGTAAGGAAATGTATCCTCCCATTCTATTAAAATTCCGGTAGCTCCCAATTCTTTGATTAATGGAAAAAACTAAAAGTAAAGACGTTTGTTTATTGTCAAAAAATTAGGTTAGAATCATCTTAATTGAACTTACTTTTTCGAAGTAACATAACTTCGGAGGGGCTCCTTTCAAATCCAAATGTACTAATCTATGTCATTAATGTAATTTTTTTAAATTAGAAGAATAATAAGACTTTTTACCTTTGCGTCCCTAACGTCAAAGCATCCATTTTTAACCTCACTTTTATGTTTTGATAAGACTTGTCAAAAAAATTAAATAAAACGCATTAAATTTTTTTTATCACATTTAATACTTGATAAAAGTTACAATAAAGGCAGTAAAATACAGACTTTAGTCATATTCTAGGACATGTTTATGGTAAAATAATAAATAACTACAAAAAGACTACAATTAGTTTTTGTAGAAAATAACAAAATACTTACCCTTCCGAATCTAAGACTTCTTTAAGTGTGGCTGGAGTTATAACATGATCGTCACATTTATACCAGTAATCCTGTAACTGTCTCACATACGCAATATAATGTCCCACATTAATTGAATTCCCTAGATGATTTATTACAGCAAATAGCGAGTATCTGTTGTCTGATGGAAAAGGCGATTCGTTTTTAGATGGACTCATAAATGGGGTCATATCCAACATTTCAGGGAATGATATAATTGTAGATATTTTCTCCATCTGAAAAAGTGGATTATAATTGTGATAATTTCAAATCAAAGTTACCTCATTCATATGTTGGAATCTTTTTAAATGAAAACTGATAACAATAGGGAGAGTTTTCATAGTCAATTGTTTCGTAGATTCCTGATATGATTGACAATTAGAGCACATAATTTTCGCATTTTCTCCTAAATGCTCAGCTCTAGTGAAGCGTTCCAAGCAATCAACAAGCGAAGAAGGAGGTCTTCCCCCTAAAGTAACCGGTCCTAAGTCAAGCGAAAAGTCCCAAATTGGATCTATTGTCGTCGATACGCCACTACCAACAAAATAATTACATAAAAAATTATCAAATCTTTATACTTACTTGCACTTTTGACAAACCACATCACTTTGTAATCCTCCAGTAAAAATCTGATCGATAATACAAGGACACCGCGATATTTTTCCCAAACTGACTGCTTTCAAGTTCGGCGTAGTTTCAAGACAATGTCGATGCAATACATCAAGCGTTGCTATAAAAAACTCATGTGCGTCCTGCTGCTCATACCCTGCTAAATGTCTTGCATGTGTCCAAATTAAATGTAACAATTCATGTAAAGCAAGCGGAACTCGCGTTCCGTTATAGAATTCCTTAAAAAAACGCAACTTCATAACAAGCCCTTAAACATCAGTTTAAAACCAGGGTACTTGCCTGGAATAACTTCGACACTTCACATACTAAGCAAGTGCCTGGTACCCCTTTACATTTATGTCTTTCAGTCAAAAAATAATCTCGCAATAATGGTGTATGGATTAGAGCTTGTACGATACAATTCATAAAACATGTCGAGCCTAAATTCAGTAATCCTCGTAAGCCAATTGTCGAATCGGGGGTTATACAAATCCGTTTTGTTTTATTTTTTAAGTACTCTCGTTCATCACTTGTTGGGTTCCATGAATCTATCTCAAATAATCGTTTTTTGAACGTTTTTGATTTCATTTTATTATCCATGGCGATTGCGTCCATTTCAGAATCGTAAACATAGTCTCTACATTGATTGCAATGCATCTGGCCATAAATTAAATCCATTGACATGGAATGTTTCTGATTGCGAGAATGCTCTCTAATGTGTTTATGACATCCGAAAAACACACACTCAAGACAAGCGTGCAGAAAGGGGCCTCGCTTTTTACAAACACGACAGCGGCTATTACCCCACTAAAAAAATCATTCTAGAAAAATTTCCAACTACTACTAACTACACATACCTTCGTTTTCAGACTTTTTGATGTTGAACTCACCACAAAAACGGCATGAATCCATTTAAAAGTGTTTTTATTTTTGTTAGATTTTTTATAAGTTTGCAAATGTTGACACCCCACTATACTCATATTAACTAGATTTTTTTCTAGTTTAGCAGACACGTTGCCATGGTGATGTCAATAAACACTCACCTGAGAAAAAAAACTGTAAGTGATTCGAAAAAAACGGAAAATTGAGCGTCAAAAATTCATTTTATGAGTACCACTCGAAGCAGGTGAATGCACGTTAACAAATGTGCGCAATCAAGGACACAAGTTTCAATGTTTATTTTGACGTATTAATCAACTTGACGTCTACTGCCAACCAAACAACAGTTTAACCAAAACTCAAACTTACTGTAAGTAAAATACAATCATTTTTTTATTTTTAAAAATCAATCACAAATTATAAACTAATGCAACTTTAACTGATGATTTTTGTTTACATATATTACTCACAATGTTTTACAAATCATTTAGATTTTTAATGTTGGCGGTTTTGTAAACAGCTGACTATCCATAACTTTACAAATAAATGCTTCGCATTAATCAAAGACAAACTTTCAATTTTTGTCTTTTTCTATAGTGTGAAAACATAACAAAGATGTTCAAACCGATACGTCTTTTGAATTTTGACGTTTCGACCCTACCTGCCACGATGGCTTCTTCGCCGCAAGAGAAAAATTCAACAAAAAATGAAAAATCGGTGAATGTGGATATAACTAAATCAATAATGACAGCACCTAACAAAAACGTGAGTTTTTCTAACCATTACTTAACAATTTTTAAATTTTCTTTGTAGAATCAATTGGGTGAATTAGCTATAGAAGCATCTGAGATTGTAAGTCGGTTAGAACAAGTTGTTGAAGGTATAAATCTGGCCGATGTTGCATATAATCAGCCAACAGTGTTTCTGGGTTTGGAGCAGAAACGTTCTGAAGAGATAATTCAAATTATCCAAGGTCTAATTAGCGTGGATGAAGATGGGGAACCTTTGAATTTTCATTCGTTAGATAATGTTTCTAAATTAGTAGCAGTGTCTCATAGTATTGCTGCGTATTGTAGTGGTTTGGATCGGTCGGTTATGCAAAGATTAAGTACAAGATTTACCACAGATACTACAAGATGGATTAGTCAAATTTTTGGGTAAAATAATCACTAGTTTTGTTATTTCTACAATTAAGTGATAGTTTTCTTGATTCGTCGTCTTTTTACCACGACGATCACTTGGAAGGCCTCGTTAGAGTCACACGGATGATGCTGCATTATAAATATCCAAGATATCTAGAAGATGGTGCTTTAGCTCTTACATCTTCCCTTCCAACAATTTATAGCAGTGTTGCCAGTCCTTTGGTTGTAGTCCAGCATTTATGTCGACAGTTAGGACTCCCATTAGCTTGCGTTAGGCCTGTACCTGTGAACACACATTTTGGTGGGTTAAATCTCAGAAAAAAATGTCAAATAATTGTACTCTTATAGGATCACAATATACTATGGATGTAGCATCATTACAGAAAATGCTACAAGATGACACAAGTTCTGGACGGACTCCTTTACTTATAATTGCAGATGCTGGGACTCCAATTACTGGCCATGTCGATAATATTACTAGAATTAAAGAGTTATGTAGATTGCATGACGCGTGGTTGCATTTACGGGGGCACAGTTTAGCTGCTTTGGCTTTGCCCAACTATCAAAAAAATGGCCATGTAAAAAATAATATTTATATTTTTCTTTTTTTAATTTCTTATTTTAGATACCGCCTGTGGCTGATAGTTTTACGCTATCTTTAGGCAGTTGGCTTGGTATTCCAGGACTACCAATGGTTGTATCCTTTCAAAATAAATTTGTGTCTACACGATAAATTGTGAAATTGGCAAGTTTTTGTTTGATAAGGCACAATTTTTTTGATTTATAATTTTAAAATTTTTCTTGACTAAAGGTTAGACTTTGTACAGATTGTGGGAGTCTTCATCTAATTTAAATCGCAATAAGCAAGTGGGAGCGACGCGCGAAAGCACGCTTCCATTATTAGCAGGGCTAAATAATGACCATCAAGGTCGTAGAATTCTTTCCTTACCGTTATGGGCTGCTTTACAAGGTTTAGGAAGAGACGGGGTTCATTCCAGGATTCGTGATGATTTTCTCTCAAGTGAGAGATTATGGGCAGCGTTGGATCGATACCGACATGTGAGAGTTTTAAGTCAAAAACCTGGTGGTGAAACTGGGAGTTACACCGTTTCTGAGTTAATTTCCAAACCTGCAAATATAAATGTAATTATTTGCTTCAATTTATTTTTTTTTTTTTTGGTTTTTGATTGGGGATTTTAGATGTTGTTTGAGTCAACCGCTTGCTGCGTCGTCTTCCAATTCACTCCCGAAGTGACTGAAGGAGAAGTGCTCACAAAAGTGCCTCCATATTATGACCGACTTAATTCTTGGTTAGGCCAAATTTTGCAATTGGATGCTCCTCAAGTTCCGATCGATATTTGCGAATTGGAAAATGTCGGTGTGGTTTTGCGGTTTTGTCCTTTTGAAAATGTAACAGGACAACAACCGACCAATGAAGAAATTCAATCATTTGTTCAATGTCTTGAGCAACAATTAGTTATTTTACAAGCGACTATTCAACATAAACAAACTTTTATTAAATTAGTTTCTGAGTCTCCAGTTTTGAAAATTGTTGATTTGCCCGATTGGGCAGGATTGGGAGGAGTAAGGTATGCTCCGGAAGGTTGGGAACAACTTTTAACAGATCAAGCGAAAGAAGAATTAAATAATTTGAATATGGCTTTAGTAGATTCGTTACGATCGACTGATTCAGCGTTTTCGCTTGGAGAAGGCGCTGATGGATTAATGTGTGTGAGATTTGGCATGTTAACACCTCAATCAGATGTTGAAGAACTTCTTAATTTGGTTATTAGAGTTGGACAGTCGGTTGAAGAAAATTCTAGGTAGTTATAACAGTTTTCGATAAAACAGTTTTCTATAATTTGTTATAGGGTTTTGGATTCAATGAGTGAAATAGTTAAACGCGGAATTGAAACAGCTACTTTAGATTTACAAAAAGAGAATGAAGAACGTCTCTGGCAAGAAGGTATTTTGCGACAGGTTCCTGTAGTTGGTACATTCGTCAATTGGTGGTCTCCTAAAACCAAAGAAACTGGCGTTAGAGGACGCAGTTTGAATTTAACACAAGGTGTAGTCGAATCGACTGAAAATATCTACAAATATCATATGCAATTAAACAGTTCCAATCCCGGCGGTAAAAGTCCTCCAACTCCTCAAGTTCAGACTCCGGTGGGTGGAAGTCATTCACGATCTAGTAGTCACGCATCAAGTCAAGGTATCAGAATTGATAATGAAGTTAAAGAGTTTCCTAAAGATAGCTGTAAGTTACAAAGTAATAGAAAAAATTCGTCACAGACTGAAAATAAAGTGTCAACGCCTTAATTTTTCTTTGCTTATTGTTAATGTTGAGTCTGTTGAAATATTTGTCTTGCCGGGGGTTGAGTATTTTTTGTTATTAAATAACTGATTTATGGGCAGTATTATGAACATTTATAGGGGAGTATTTTGTTAATGTGTCATATTGGATTATTTTGTTTAAAGTTTTCTAGTAACTTATGTTAGTTGCTAACATTATGAGACTTACTAGATTATTTATTGTTTTATTATTTTATTGTTAATATTATAGATTGGAATAATTTTGCAGTATTGACCTATATTTTTGAAATAGAGAGACTTCAGGTATTGCACATTGTTTTATTAGATCATATTGTACCAAAGATGCTTTAGAAACGTTCATTTTTAATAAAGTTTAAGACATAATTAAGTGTTTCACTAAACAGAGTTTTTTTTTGTACGCTCGGGGAAAAAGTATTCACCAGTTTTTTTTCAAGATCGTTGTAGACTAACTCATTGTTTTAGCATCTACATAATTTTTGACCTAGAGTAAGAAAACACCCAATGCGACCTGTAATTAGATTCAGTCAAAATCTTCAATTGTATATTTCTCACAATACAGAAGAATTAATTTTCGATGCAACCATCATAAAGGAAAAAATATTACAGAATCTCTCAACGATGTATAAAAATCTATTTATGCTTTAAAACTTGTTGAAAATAAGTTCAGCGATGATTTGCAAATTTGCGGGTTTGAGTTTTGAGTGAGCCGTTTTAACCCTAACGATGCAGTGATTTAAAGGTTTGGAGGGCGTGTGATTGTTTTCAACTTTTGGCAGTATACTAATTTTAGGCGAATTAGTAATAGGTATGTCCGTTTCATTGTGAACAAAGAGCTCAATTGCTAGCTAATTCAAGATCAGGAAAAAAGTAGCATTAGATTCGTTACCATCGGTAACATAGTTTACTACATGAAGGAAATATCTAATTAAAAGTTTTGATTTTTTGCGAGTAACATTTAAAAGTTCGAGTGTCATCTTCTGCAGCCTCAATTTTGTCCTTAGTCTTGGTAGTATTGTGTGGCCGTTTGGATTAAAAGTTTAAGTGTGGCAATTTTAGTTGGAAAATTGCTTATTTTTCATTGTTGAAAATTCCACATTTTATCGACTCTGGCGAATTTTCTAAATTTCCAAAACTCGTATTCGAAACACGCGAAAATCTGTAAAAATCTTTGAAGCCGGTCATCATCTTCAGGTAACTAATCTGCAGAATAAATCGCCCTTAACATCTGCATTTTGCTGTGGCCGTATTTCTCAGATTTTCGGAAAATCAACATCATAAAAAAAACTGTGGCCACGTGTCTGTCGGTGAGAATAAGCCGATATTTTTTTAGACCTGAGAGCTTTTGCCAATTTCACATCTGCAGAAGCTCCTTGAGTAAGGGTCGCTGCTGCCGCTACGGCAGCACTTGCTCGTGTTTTCCTTTGTTTTCCAGCTTCTACAGGCTTGAGTCAGTCTTTTCCAGATAACTCAAATCGACACCTGGGGTTCTTAGTAAATTTTAAGTTGTCTCGTGGACTCCAGAGCGCTGCAGCGGTATCGTCCGATGTTTGACAACAGATTTTGAAATCAACCATTGTTTCGACGTTGTGTAATTATTATTTTTTTTTTTGACGATTTAATTTAGATGTAATTTCTTAAATTCTCAGCATTAGTGCATTTCATGATTTGAATAACTTTGCGCTGTGCGGAGGTTTTTTGTCTAATCAATTGCTGAAAAAAAAACGTTATTCGGATTACTTTCTTATTCTCCCTGCGCTCTTCTTTCTTCCTTTTTTAGTTTGATCAATTTAATTTACACGTTGCTTTGTCGTATGATTTTGATTTCGTGGATATTACCATATGGTTGAATATTGCATAGCCGAATTGTTGTATTGTATTGTAAACTCATTTTCGTAATTTGATTTAATTTATTTATACCACCTTTTCCTAAGAGCTGCCGTAATTTAAAAGAAAGTTCGTGGCGCCTTGGTTTTTTTTTTATTATTATTGGTTGGTACAACCCTCCCAATCTTCCTGAGTTAGCATGCAGACTCAACCAACACCAAGTCGATTAAGTGTGTGATAATTTTTGATTTTTTTTTTTTTTATTAAAACGTCATAAACTTATCAGTTTGTCAGTTGAAAAATTGTAATTTATGATTAATGGAATGAGTTTTTTATTACACTATTATTTCTTTTTTATTGCAGTTGTGACTGTTTTTATAATAATATTCTGTACCTAATGTATGCTAATTTGCCTGATACAGTCAACTGGTATCCCACATTCTATTCTTTTTTTTAAGAATAATTGATGTAATAATTCATGTTTTTTCCAATAATGCATCACTCTAAGCTGTGTATCTTATTGTGGTAAGTTCTAATCATTATCAACTTAACCAATTAATTGTTAATTTCTAGCTTACTTTTTATGCTATACTTTACTATTTTTATAAAATTCACTTCCTATAAACAAAATACATTTAAACCAAAACGTAAACGTGCTAGTCCTTTGTATTGTAATAATGCAATGGAAAACACTTTACCGTCAATATTCCATTCATATCCAATCGAAAACAAATCAATTTTTTTTCTCGAAACATCATGTAAATCAGCTAAGAGTGGTAAAATTGTTATAAATGTAAGACAAGCTTGTGCTGTTGAATCAGCTGCAAAAATGAATCCAAATTTTGATGTTTATTTAATTTATACATCTCCTGGTATAATTAAAATTGAAGAAAATGAATCTGATCGTTTTATAAATGCTTTATTATCGTACAAAAATGTAAAATTTTTTCATATAGATTTTGAGGAGTTTTTGGAAAAAACACCTGTTGAAAATTTATGGACATCTGGAGCTCTTGAAAACTCGTCATTTGTCGTAGAACATTCCAGTGACGTTTTAAGGTAAATAATTTATCAGTTAACATTATGTTATAAGTTAACTTCTAGATCTGTATTATTATGGCGATATGGCGGAATTTACTTAGACTTGGATTTAGTAGTGATCAGATCACTTGAAAATTTGCCATTTAATTTTGCTGGAGTAACTAGGACTGTTATAGTTAACAGTGCAGTTCTTGGTTTTGATAGAAATGGTAGTGGACATGTTATACTCAGTCAATGGTTGAACCATATTAAATTAAATTTTAATGGGAAAATTTATAATTCAAATGGGCCATACTCACTTACAGAAATTTCCAAAAGGTATTGTAAACTTAAAAAAGTTGAAGAAATTATTGGTAAACGATGTAATGGAGATTATATTGTTTATCCACCGGAGATGTTCTATACAATACCATGGCAAACTTGGGAAATGTTTTTTGAAGAAAAATATGTCGAAGAGGTGATGGAAAAAATTAAAGACAGTTATGTAGTACATTTGTGGAATCAGGCCACACATGCGGCAAAAATTGATGTGAAGAAGCGAACAGCTTACACACTATTAGCCAAAAAATATTGTCCAAAAGTGTTTACACAATGTGAGAAGTATTTCTAATTTTCGAAAAAATTATAATCAATGTAATCCATTTTTTATTTTATTTTATATGTACAAATATATTTATATAAACAAACTTTGGTAACCAAACACTGATTTAACTTTTAATACCACAGAATTATCAAACTGTGCTTAAGGCACAAATGTTATTGTTTTAAAGAAACATTTTCATTCTTATGCGAGAAATTTAAGTGATGTTTTTCAGACACACTGTATAAAAACATTTGAAAACAGAACAATCAAAACAAAATCTTCTAGTAATTGCACATTGGCCTTCATCTATACAGTATTACAAATATACCAACTTAAGCTAAAAATATGATCAAAGTAACTAAAATTAAAAAGCTAGAAACAAATCTACAAGCTGATGCCTTTGCATTATGAATTTCTCTTTGGGATGCTTCGGATGTGCTCTTTTGATTTTGATTAGAATCGTTAGGCTTAGTACTGACTTCATGTTCCATATGAGGGCTAGGTTGTGGTTCGGGCTTGGGCTCATGGTTAGACTCTGGCTCAGGTTTTGGTTCATCTCTAGGTTGAAACTCAGTAGTAGAAGTAGCTTCATTCATCCTCCTTTGATCATTTCCACTATTATAATTAAAATTCTCATCGAAAATGTAACTCATTCCACCGACATGTGACGTAATCAATCTAAAATTATATTCATCAAGATTGATTTTATCAAAAACGAATTTATTCATTCGATTTGTTAAAACTGTTAAATTTCCATTCCGATCAAATGTAAAGGAGCTGGGCCATTCGAGATGTTTATTATCTTGTGCGATAATTTTCTGGCCTGATTGAAAAGGAGTGTGGCTGTCCCATCGACCAATTGCATTATTTGCTAAAAGACTGTAGAACAGTATTCCTTGATTGTCCATAATCATGCTAGTAGATTGTGATGCTTTTAAACCCACATCTTTAATAATTTGTTGATCATTTGATAAATTCTTTGATATGTTTTCGTTTTTTAAAATAGTGGTGTTGATGGAATAGAGGTGAAGGCTGGAGAGAGGACTAAAGTAGACTTCGCGTTCTTCATTGACTACCACCTTATTGTTGCTTGTATGGATTTTAGGGCCTAAAGCTATTCCTGCTACATTTATAGGTGCTTTGACTGGGACCTCGTTCACGGTGAATTCAATCGCTGATTCGTCGGCGGTCATTGTTTTCATGTCACGGATTTTCCACGACCGGTTTTCCTTCACCGAATAGACGATTAGTCCTACAACACATATACACAGAGTGATTAAAAAAAACTTAATAATAATTTGGATACTGAACAGTCGCTGCTTAAAGAAATGAGCAATTGAATTGCAAGCAAAAAAAATAACATTTCTTTAATGTTTTCCTATTTTTAAGATTTTACAATTTTTTGACAAAAGTTCTGAAAATGTTTATCTGTTTTTAGTTTACATTGAAATTTCAGCATAAAAATTTTTGATTTGATAAGAAACAAATGAAAATGGTATTTCGATTTTATTATATCTTTTATGTGATATTGGAATTATAATTTTTTATAGCAAACAGCAAAAACTTTAATTGGATTTTTGAATAAATTTCTAGTTCTAACAATTACGTTTGTTTTTAAATTTGATTTCATTACTTTCCAACCCTTGCAAACTTCAAATTAGAATACGTTACTCAGTTATAACTTGCCCTCATAAAAAATGGTCAAAAAGTTATGTAAATCACCCTATATATATCACTAGAGATTCTCACATAGCAACAAAATTAGAAACAGATGAATTATTTTTTTGCACTCTACCTGGATCGTTCACAGAATTATCCGTAATATACGCAAACCCCCCATCTGTGTTATCCACCACCAAATCGTACAAATAACTTCCTTCTTTACTAGCTACATCCTCCGGAAAATGATAAACTGTAGTTACTCTTTTTCCATCAATATCGTAAATCACTAATTTAGGCGCACACTTTGTCAACCCCACAGGATGCATAATTGTCTCCACTCTCCCCCCATCAATAATCCACATTTGCCCTCTTGTGTCAATTTCCACATTTTGCACATTTCGTAAATTATTACAATCTTCAAAATTATTCATTTCCCATGATGGAAAGGGTTCTAAATCTGGCGAATTACTCTGTCCAGAACCAACATGAATCCTAGCTAATGTTGCAGGAACTCCTGATTTCATTCTAGGTAACGTTATGTAGAAATAATCATTGTAGTATTTTACTCCTGATAGGATAATATTTTCAGGAATGTAAAGTCCTTTAGATGTGGCTGTTTTAAGACTGTCTTCATTAGGCCATGTGAAGTTTATGTATTTCCATTGACGGATGACATAAAATCGGACCGATTCAGTGATAGTGATTTGAACGAGCGCACAGAAGAGTAAACATGTGAGAGGCTTCATGTTCAAGTTCAACTAAGCCTTTACCTTTGCTTCGGAGCTGTTTTATAGTCGTGGAAACTTGTTAATAATGCTAAACTCTGACTCAGTTTGAGCTCGCTGACGCATTTGTTTATGGCTGGAAGAAAATCCCAACATTTTTTAACAGTCTCAAAAATTAAAAAATATATTATATTTTGTTATCTTTTATCTTAGGAAAAATTCATTAACATTTTTTTCTTTTCGTCTTTTATTTTTTATATTTTTTTAAAATTTTTGGCTTTCTATATTGTAAACGAAAATGTTTATCACTATCAGTTTGTACACAATAGCTATATGTTGTTAAAATAATGTCAATGAGACTGTCGAACTTTTACTTGATTTCTTTGAATTTCAGCTCTAATTCAATCTACTTTAAATCGCATTGAGTATAAGATTACTTTTCCCACTTGTCTGAATGAAAATTGCTGTTCAATTCCCCTTTATTAAATTAAAGTGTGATGTTGAAAGAGCAAAAAAGTGAATGGGAGTGTTTTTGCACGTTTTAGATATTTTTTTGAATTAGGATTACTGTCGATTTTACGTCGTTTTCAATCGATATTAAACATCATCTTTAAACTGGTTTGTGTGTTGTTTATTACGCATGAGTTGATACAAGCGAAAACATTAAAGTTCGATACTTTCGATTAGATAAGTCAATGGAAAGTTTAGATTTGTTGAAATTTTTGTTTATAACTTAGAGTAAGAATTGTTTATAATAATTACTTCACTGTTGTGTGATTTATTGTTAAAAAATTCAAACACAAAAAAAAATAATGAAAAGAGATTTTTGAATTGTGTTATAGTGAAATTTATAAATTTGTTTTATTGCTTTTTGCTAAATATGGATGGAATGACATCAATAATAATAATTATAGAAATGAGTGTTTTAATTGGATTTGTTTTTGTCTAAGACTATTTATAATTAAGTGGTAATTACAAGAAATTAAATATTTTAGTTGTTTTGAAAGAAAAAAGATAAGTTAAGTTATGAGCGTTTTATGTTGTGGTTTAATTAATCGTTGAATAACTATTAAACTGAAATTAGTTTTTACTAAATTTTATTGTGTATTGTGCAGAAATGCAATAAAATTTGTTTTTTTGCGACTTTAAACTTAAAATAAAACTTAAATTATTGGATAGAAATCGATTAATTGCTTCTTAGACTAACCTCTTCTAATGTTATTACACTTTTGCTTAGAATCAAATAATTTATTGTAACATTTTTTCCACTGAGAAGACATGCAGAAACATGCATTTTTGAAAGTTTTGTCAATGGATTTTCTGTGCTTTCAAATAATCCAAAATCTGACGAACATTTTTTTGGTTATCCAGAGCAAAAAATATGTTTAGAGCTTAGTGCTTATGTAAAATATTGGATATTCATTTCATGTTAAAGACTATAGTTGCCTTAACTTTATGGTAAATTAGAACAACAGGTGCTTTTAGAGTTTTTAGTGACCTCTGTCATTAAGGCTAGTTTCTTTAAATTTGAATTCGATAAACCAGTCAAAAAGTGCAGTTTTGGGTCACACTTTATAAACAAATGCAGCATAAAGCGGGTTTATACATTGCTGTTGTGTTAGCCTACATTCAAAAGAATTAAAATAAAAGTTTTCAAAATTTTATTAAAACTACTGTGCAGATTTTTGATTTTTTAGATGAACTAATGTGATAAGTGTCAAAGTTTATAATAAAAAAAAACAAAATAAAAATAACAAGTTTGAAAAGTTGCAAAAACTTTATTTAGTATTACTTTCTCATTTTATTTAGATGTAGATTTTAAACTCTTTAAAAATTCAATTTGCAGATTATATTAGAAATGCTAATAACAAATGACTTTGTCAATGAGAGATGGAAACGTTTACTTGAAAACATTGATCTTCAATAATTTGCTTATTTATTCTTTAAACAAAGTTTCCATCTTTTGATATTCATTAGTTTTCCATGAAAAATCCTTACCTATCTCCAATCCATAAATAACAAATGTAAACAAAACTCTCATCATTATTCACTTGACAACTAATAGAAAGTATGAATCAAACCAATAAATTGCAATTTGCATTTTTATTTTATTTATAATAAAAATCTCCAGACCATAACGTTCAATAACTTTGGGAAAAATCGCCAAATATTAAAATACGTGACTTAAAGTAAACTATACATCCGTAGGTGTTAACTCTTTATTTAGTTTCTTTTGTATTTATTCTTAGCTTACATAAGATGCTCACAGATTACGTCCTTGTCGTTTTTATTTTCCATGCATGCTAACTCTCTATTGTTTACTAAAGAATTGCTAATTTTCGTCAATTTGGGTCAATTGTAAAACTGTTCAAATTTTTTTATAAACTTGTTATTAATTAAAATTCAAGGTAAAAAAATAAGTTTATTGAATCACTATGTATATGTGTTCGTGACCGGCTTGCTGATTTTTCTTATCTCATCACTATTTACGTAAAAATTTAACAATCATTCAAAGTCGTAAAATAAATCATCCTTGGAGCTAAAACTAATGGAAAGGATAAACTTCAAATAGACAATATAATTCAAAAGAAAATAATTTATAGCTATTACATATTTCTGTTTAGAGAAATTGGAGGTGTTGCCGGATGTCTTTTATGGTAAATTAACATTTTTAAATAATTTTGTCTTAAGGCAATGATCGATTTATTTTCAACTGACCATTGTGTAAGCAAGTGTAGGTTGAACAATAGGTCAAATCGAAAGAGCAGAGGCTAACAGAAGTAGAAAATTTCTTTAAATAAGAACATAGATTCTTGTATTTTAACATTATCCCTACAAGTGTTTAAATTTATTCAAGGACTCAAAAATTATTGTCTTGTGGTTTATTAGTAGTTTGCTACGGTGTTGAATTGCATAATTTATTATAATTATTATAACAGTTTGTGTTGCAGATTTTATTAATATCTGTTCATTGTAGTATGAAGAATAGAAAAAACGCATTTTTTTAAATTCAATGACATTATTGTCTTTGAATATTAGCGCGTGAAATGCAATGCAATTCTTAAGAGATTATAAAAGCAAATTTTACAGACAGTTGAAAAATAGCAATTTAAAAATTTCAAAATCAAGTGTTCACGCATTTGGATACTTGAATTTAAGTCTAGAGGCATGGAATTTTTTACAGATGAAGAAATACTGATATCAGTTTCATTACGCACTGTCCACTTTTTTCTATATCTGAAGACTATAGAGATTTGAGTGAATGTTGCAAATAGAGGTGGTAAATTAAATAGTTTATAATATACTAAATAATTTGGTATTAAACTTTTGCTATAGGCAACACAAAATACACCTTAACATTATAATAGTTGCATATATTAAAATTAAATCAAGACTAATTAATTCAAATAGTTTTAAATAATAATGATTAAAAAACATTGTGTATAGGCAACATAAAACACAGCATTTTAATTATTTTTATCAGTTTTACGAATAAAGTAGATTTTTAATTAACATTCTTAAACTTATTGATATACTTAAAAAACAATCGATATTTTAATCTCAATAATAAAAATTCACACTTTACGCCAACTATTTAATAACATTAGAAAACTGTTTCCAGAAAATTCATATTTATAACTGCATGTGTGAGTCAGTGCATTTATGCAAAAAATTATAATTTTCAATATCAATCCTGACTCACTCAGCGACTAAAATACTAAGAAACTTGATAAAAAATATTCACAAAAGTGTATAATAAGTTGCCTATAGTCGATTGCACAATTCATTATCTCTTGTAAATATTACAAAATAAAGAAAATATTATGTTTTTATATACATAGGAATCTAAAAATTTCTTATCACAAATCTGCAGTCACGTTTCACATCTGGTAGAGATTGTAAAAAATTGCAAAAAGTCGTTAAACGCCGTTAAAATTCGTTAGATAATTCCCATAAGTATGAGCCAATTTCACCTGAAGGCTTCTATTGATGGTAAAGGACGACGTCAAAGTGGTTTTGCAGTAGAGGTGGTCATCGCGTTTCCATCTGCTAAGTATAGCTGAGTAGAAACCAGCAGTTGTATCACAGACGTTGCGATTCGCGCTCTTGGCCAAAACCCAAAAACTACGATCAGTTTTTTCACAGTGAGTGCCTGTAATTGCCAACATGATTTATTATAATCAATGGATTTGTGTCAAGTACTTGAAAAAGTACCAGTGAATTGAAGAAAAAATTGTGATTTTTGAAAAGTGATTTTTTGAATTTTTGGTAAGTTGCTGTTTACATTTTCCTGTTATTATTTTGTCGATAACATTTTAACAAATTTTATTATCGCTAAATAATCATAAATTAAACTCAGTTTCAATTTTGAAAAGTCAGTTTTTCTTCGAATTTTCTATTTATAAAATGTCTTTTTTCTATGAATCATTTAGCTATGATCGAAATTCGAAATGAAATTCAGACAAGAATAGATTTTTCACTATTGAAAGCTCAACTTTCTGTACTATTTATTTAACCTATTTTATAAATAATAAACGTAATTAGAGTTGTGCTGAATTTATATTTAAATTTTTTATTTTTATGACTTGTTTTAATAATGGCTTTTGTCCAGATTTAAAAGATTCACTTCCGGATCTGATTTACTGTTACAGATTACAGAAGTTTAAAAATCTACATTTTACGACTTTTTTATTACTTAACATGATGTTTATAGTAAATATCTAAATTAAGATTTATATGATATAAATAAAATTAAACTCTACCTCATTAATTGTAATGTGTGCAATGTACCAAAGGTAAAAGATTTTTACGCACAAATAAAATATTTTAAGATGCGTGAAACTTTGCATGTTGCAGCTAATTTCGAAAACTGCATATAAAAAAAAATAGATTCACGCACTTACACAATGTATTTATTTTGAGTCACATCAGTGCGAATAAATATAGATTTAGACCGCATTTCCTAATATTATTATTAATCTTAAAAGAGGCAACTTTCAAAGTTGCCTCTCAAAAGTAGATGTATTTTCCAAAATTTGACGCTATTTTTTTATTCCGAAATGTAGCACTTTTTTTGAATCAAATACTCTGAATTTATTGTTTGTAATTGTAATTGTATTATCTGTTGAGACTACCCTGTATATTATATCAGTCTATATGGAAAAACTACTTCTAGTCTAGATGGCTTAATCATGCAAATATTTATAATTTTTCTGCAGAAAACTTCAGGTGCTACAAAGTCTAAACCAAAAAATGCAGTTTTCACGTCAAATCTTCCAGTAATCGCTTCCGTCTGGTAATAGTAGAATATCAGTTAGATTAAACTTCTAATCAAATACGTCAATGCAATATTAGCTGATAATTCAATTGATAACTTTCACGCACAGTAGTAAACTGACTATAAATCCCATTGCATAATAAAATTTTGAATTGGAAGTAAAAATTATTTTTTTTTTTACAATTATTGTTATTATTTCCATCTTTGTGAATTTATTTATAACCCACGTGTTTATCATCTAGTGAAAGTGACCCATGCCACCATCAGATTTGACCTTATACATCTATAATCCTGGTTGCAATGTCTGTGATTAATTTTATCCCAATGGATTATTCCGCCAAAAGAACTATTCCAATAATGTTTTGTGTTTTTCTTCTGATTAGAATTCTTGTTGAAAGTTAACCAATTTATAATATAAATTTATTAAAAATTTGTTTTGTTTTGCTTTTCGAGGTCTATTTATCAAGCGTTGAGAAATCTTTCTTTTCTAGAGAATTTATAAATTGGGATTTGTAAAAACAGATAACGATATACTCCAGTAAATTTTACTGGATTGATGTTTTTGCAAAAAAAAATTTGTTTTTATGTGCAAAGTAAGCACTTGTTGCATAATGTTCTATTATTGTAGTTCAATTTTATTCGGAATTTGAAAAAATGGACTATTGATATGAATGAATGAAAGTGGTTATTTATGTCTGATTTTATGACTCTTGCATCTTTGATAACCTAAAGTCATCTAAAAATATTACCATTTGCTCTAAAGTAGGAATATTTTAAATCAGATCACAATTTAGATATTAATTTAATTTTGATTCAGGTTAAACTGATTAAAGCCAAACAATGAGTCAAATCTTTTTGAAAAGTTCCGTAAATAATTATAATTGGGGATTGATTGCTTCAAAGTTTGGGTAAACATTTCAAAAGTGTTTTCTGGAAAAAATTGGTGTTGCTGATGGTACAGAGATAGAAAAACTTTGATATTTGTTTTTCTATAGCGAGATGTGAAGCATTTGGCAGTTATTTAAAGATTAAGAGTAGTATTATCAGTCAAAAAAAAAAAAAATACAAGATGAATTTTTAGAGAAATTTCATCTCCAATATGAATCAAGAAAGGACGCGTTTAAATATTTCAAAACAGAAAAGCTGGATGGAATGTTTTTGGTGGCTACTCTGTATAACTTTTAAAGAATAACTTTGTAAATAAGAAAATGGCAAGCTTCCAATTTCATTAAAAATATTAAAAATTGCAATTTAGTACTGAATGGCAATGATTTGACCGAAATAAAAATTTGAAAAAATTGTAACAGTTCTATTCAAAAATTTGTTTATTTTAGAAATTGCATTAGTAATTTGATCGGTAAAATTTCAACAAAAAAACGCGGACGCTGTTGCTTTAATTGCTCTACTTCAAAAGAGATTTCAGCGTCTCCAGATGAAGTCAACTAAGAGCCGAAAAACAATATTATTGAAGACTGAGACGTTCAAAGCTGAAGTTGGTGCTAGAAATACTTTAAAAGAAGGAAAAACAGTAGCAATTGAAGAACGCTTAGAGGGACGGAGACTGAGTAGATTCAAAGGAAGGTTTACCGACTGACGTCCATTTTTAAGCTAAAAACAAAATTTAAAAGTGAAATGAATTTTGTGCCGCTGAGTGTATAATATAATGTGAAGAATTCAATAAATTTTTCTTGAAAAATGTTTAAATAAATTTGAAGCAAACAACAATTCTCTGATATTTGAATTTTTGATAAACCTTATATTTCTTGGACTTTTCAAATTTGTCATTCTAGATTTTTTTTATACCTTAGACTTTCTGGATTGTTGAGGTTTTTCATATTATTTGAACTTCTTAGAATTTTTAGATATTTTACATTTCTTATTTTTCACATTTTAAAGTTTTTAAATTTCTTCGAAAACATTTAATTCAAGCTTTTTTCTATATTTCTTCGATTTTCAAAATTTTTTGATTTCTTCAAATATTAGAATGCACTTGTCTTATTTTTTTCCCTTTGATGTTGATAATTTTAGAAAACGCTGTATTTGTTTTATTTCATAAAATGCAACAATTTAAGTTAAATTAATTTAAACTTTTCACTTTAACAGTGAACAAGCTTAGCCTCCCTTGTCTCCTTTAAGAAGCTCTCACTGATTTTGAAGTTTAATTAATTTTTATACTTGAAAATTGAGCATTTTCGCTATATTTCAGTAAAGACTCAAATTATCCAATTTTTTTAACTCTTCAAAAATGCAATTTACTTCATGTTTAAAGCACCACCTACATAATAACACAACTGAAGAGTGAAGATCAATTTTAAAAAAATAAAAATGAATCGAGTCAAAAATAATAACACACTTTGAAAATTTTCAGACTGGTTTATAATGAATGCAAATTTCGAGGAAATCTTCAAGCTCTTAAATTTTAGTTGTCTGAGAGTTAATTTCAGATGTTAGATATGTTGAAAATTATTTTCAGTAATACCTTACCTAAGTCTAGATTCTAAAACTGAACCCCTCCACATTGTCCCCTTTTTCAACAATCGATTGAGCATTTTATTGATTATTATAAAGTTGGTAGTATTAAGCCGTAGTGGCTCTATCTCCGCATAATTTATACCATTCCTCCTGCAAAGAATGCTACCTGCAATGTGTCGTGTGTTGCAGTCATTGGAAGGATTGCAATCAACGGCGCCAACGACCTAGTCACGCCAACGTAAATTCTTTATTATTGGTAATGTGAACTGGGGCAAATGGACGTTGATTGCAATCTACTTACCTAAAATAATTATATACTTATCAAATTTTCAACAAAATAAAACATTTTTTTTTCTTCGCGCTTTGAGGATTTAAAATCTTAAAGAATTTTTTCATATTTTGTATAGATTTTTTTTTTCTTGAGTTGAATGTCCCACTCAACCGGAAGCCAGATTTTTTAATAACAGGGATTATTTCCGCTCGCCAAAAAATGACCATCTGCAAAAATGACATTCTCGTGCAAGTTTCAATTTTTTACCGGAAATCATGTGATGGCATTCATGCTTTGCGAATTTGCGGTTAGTAACAAGATATAATCTCTGTCATTTGTTGCATGAGAATGCAATAAAAATTGTACTTAGTTCTATAAAAAAATATTACAATTTTTGATAAAATTATTCAATGTAGTTTCATGTGTTCAAGTCACTTAGATTCTCAGAAATTTTATTTTAATTATTATTTACAAAGTTGTTGATTGTTTTGTGGGAGAAAATTGAGAGGATTTGTGGGTAATTTGATGACGAGAATAAAATTTGCTTTGATAGAAAAAAGATAATTTGGTATCTGAAATTTTATCGTTTTAATTAATTCTGCACAGTATCCAGTTTAGCAACATTGTAGTTATCTTTATTAGTCTTGATATTTATAAAATAAAAAAATCAATTAAAGTTTGAATTTTTTTTTTTTAATAATAAATATAAAATTTTAAGTTTAGATGTCAGAGATTGTCTGCATGATTATTAGCATTGCTTTTACTTTTCAGTGAAGCAATTAATATTTATGAGTCATAAAAGTCGGCAATAAAGTATTTGTTTGAATTAAATAGTGTGAAATTGAAATACAACTGTTTAGAACAGATTAATTTTTTTTTAGAAATTTGCTTTGGTAGAGCGCTAAAAAATGTACAGGATGATCTAAATCAAATTTCCGCATAAGACAACTATTAAAACTGTAGGAGGACCAGAAATACTCTCCAGTTATTGATTTTCAACTCAAAATAATTTTCTATCAGATCCAAAGAATAATGAAAGTATGTAATAATAACTCCTTAAAAATCTTTTTGTGTTTTTTTTAGTTTGCTTGACCACAGATAGTTTTGATACTTTTTGATGATGATCTTAAGTCGAAAATTTTATTTTTTTAAACATCTCATCTTGCTTTCAGGTTTACAGAGAAATATAAAAAGTTTATTAACAAAATTTGTAGATACTAATTCTCTGCATAATCTATAATTATTTTCAAATATACAGGATGTCTCATAAATGAGTTTTCACATAAACTTACGTATTCTTAAATGGAACACTCTATTTTTTTTTAACGTAGTTTGAGATTTTGAAAATTTTATTAGACGGTTCTTTGTAAAAAAATTATTACACAAAAACTGAAAAAATTTAGAAAAGTAGATTTGTAGTAGCTGGAAGAAAAAAAGTTTAAATTTCATGATCATAGCATATTTTGTTAAAAGTTGAATTACTATAAAAATTTAAATAGAACACCTGATATTTTGTTGTAGTATCTAAAAGATCTTCGAATGTTAGAAAAGAATCTCAATCATTATTTCAATGTAATTATTATGGTAAAAAATGTAGCAACAATACACCATTGGATTTATTTTCAAATTTTAGCCTGAGAATTTTGAAATTGGTCTTAATCAGCCATATTTTTTTTCAGGACAACTGCAATGGTCTTAGACAACACATGATTCACCAGAACAACAAACTACTAAAGTTTATTAATACAAACATAATAAATGCTCGATTATGTTCTGGGCGTCTATTAGATAGCTTCCAAAATCTCCTGGGTCACCTCTGCGATTTATTTTAATGGGGGCACGTCAAGAGAAGAAATGAAAGAACGAACTACAAATGCATTCCAAAATATTGAAGCAGAAATGCTTCTAAGAGTTCAAAGATCAACTGTTTGGCATCTAAATGTTTTCGTGGAACAAAATGGCAACCTATTCAACCATTTATCATGATTTGTTTTTATGAATTATGTTGTATTAATAAGTTTTAGTAGTTTGTTGTACAACATTTGAAGTTGAATATTTTTTGTATTATTGGTCATAGATATTTGAAAGTTAATATTTTTAGAAAGAAAATTTAAAGGTCTTTTAGATGCTACAACAAAATACAGGTTGTTCTATTTGAATTTTCAAAGTTATTCAACTTCTAACAAACATCTTCGTTCAATTAACTTTCCTTCACCATTGCTACAAAAAAATCTCATCAACTTTTTACTTCAGTTAGTTTAAAACTATATTTTTCTAATTCTTTTGGTTTTTGTGTGAGATTTTTTTAAAAATATGTCTTTGTCCAAAACTACAAAGAATCGCCTAAAAAATTGATGTTCAATATTCTCAAAATGTTAAGCCACGTTTAAAAACGCATAAAATATAGAATTAAAAAAAAACATGAGTTTGTATCAGAACTCATTTATGCGACATTCTGTATATCTAAAAATAGATTCATTTTATGCAGAGAATTAGTATCTGAAAATTTTGTTAAAAAATTTTTTAGTGTTTAAAGGCCAATAATGGATTTTGCTTACTCTCTGGGACACCTGTATTTCAATAGACGCGTTTTTATTTTTCAGAATGCATCAACCTTCAGTTCCTGTTTGTGCATGAAAATAAACCACTCAATTTCAATCTAAATAAAACGAATCTTTCTATCTGGAAAATGTTTGATTTTCTTAAGTTTAAAACACATTTGACGTAAATTACTTAATTAACTACTAATAATTACTTATTATATAAATAGCCATTCATCTGAATTTATAAACCTTGGAATTGTTTTGAAGTGAAACTTAAATCTAGCGAAAAGAAAATTGTATAAATATTATTATACTATTGGTAAAATAAATCAGTAGCTTATAATAGACCACTTTCTGAGCTTTGTAAAGTGATCTTCCATTGTTATAATTTGACGTAAAACAAGTCAAGTTTGTATTTTCAGTGAGCTTTTACTTGAAGTGGAAAAAACATAAATCTTATGTAATTGAACATTTTTCAAAAGAAATATTTACGTTAGAAGTAACAAAGAATTTTTTGTTTATGGCAATTTATTTTTTGCTAATTTTATTTAATTGTAAAATGCTTGAAATTTCACGTAATTCCCCATCTTAAGCGTCAACGTCATTCCACTTCCATTGTTTTAAATTCTTTGTTTGAAATCCTTTAACCTCCTAACACACAATTATAGGAATTTTCATTGGAAAAAATTCTTAAATAAATTAATTTTTGATGCGTTTGTCTGAAAGTACTTGAGGTAACGCAACTTTCCAGTTCTTTCCAGTTAAGAGTCGACTTAAGTAGTTGGAATTTTTATTTAAATCCCTTTCTATAACCTTCTACAGTGCGATTTTAACAGTTTAATTTTTTTTTTCAGATCCGGCTACTAAAAATGTTCCTAATAACTTTTAACTTGTGATATTAGTTCAATTCTTGCGAATTCGTCTTCAGTATTTCTTTAATCAATCTAATCCACTATGGCTTTAAACCAGCAATGACGAACAACAACCAAGTAATGCTTGACGAAGTCAAAATCGACAATGAGACAAAATCCGATCAATTGGAAAAACTTTTACAAACTTCTTCAGTACCAAGTGTTATTCCAGCTAAACTCCCATTACCGAATGGTGATACTCGACGCAAATCCGAAGGAAGTTTATTGGGTTCCTTCAGCAGAATACGTTTATCCATCGGTAATGGATCCAAGGATGCACCAAACGGACATGTTTTCAGCAGGTAACTTGACCTAATTACTATTGTTTGGATGTTTTCCAAAAATTACTCATTTTTTATTTGTTATAAAAATGTACAATTGGAGTTGTGCCATTTAAGAGAACAGTTACAGAAATGAGTTTTTTGATATTCATCAGATTTATCCAAAATCGGTAAGAGTGATGTATTTATGGAATGTCCAGTTAATTTGAATACAATAGATAATTGCGAATAATTACTAAATAGTGATGTGGTTAGTATGAGCCAAGGTATTTGCTATCTGCACGAAAAAAGGGAAAATTTTTATTTATGACAAGGACAGTGTGGCATTCAATGGCGGACAATGAATAACAAATTATTATTTTTAAAATATTCATCCTCGAATTTTAATTTCAAAAATAAAATTTATTCTGGTTGTCAGAAGTGAAAATGAAATTACGTTCAATAAAAAAGGATTATCTATAAATTGAAAAATCGAGCTTTACTGACTCAAAAAAAGTTTACTTACTATACTGATTTTTTTGTTAAATACTTGATTCTAGTATTTTTTATAATTCATTTAGTAGATATACAGAGTAAGTGATTGATGATGGAAGATAGTTTAATACTTTGACTTTTCCAAAAGTTGTTATTTTCTTTAATGCAGAGCGTTGAGGTTGATTTTGCTATTCCAATTTTTTGACAATATTTAGAATATTCTTATTTTTTAATTATTGCGAAAACCGTATGGATTATTATCAACAAGAAAGAAAAAATATGATCTGGTTATAAAATTGAAAAAAAAAATCAGAATTTTATGCCAAAATATTAGCGTATTTTCAGAAAATTAAATGCGATGTTTCCCAACTTTCTCCACGATCTTTGTACTTAAAAAAAGCTCCATAACTATTTTTCGCTTATTCTAGACTCACTTAGAATATTTCTAATTTTTATTATACAAAATATTGGCACAATTTCAACAAAATTTAAATTTATACACAAATAATAAAATAATTAGTTTATTAATAAATAAATTGCACCCTAGAGTACTCACCTAAAAATAAAAGCTCTATTTTCACTCATCTGCAAGTTTGAAACGTAAAATTATATTTTTGAAATCGACTTTCATCAAAAATAATTTTATTAAATTCTTATAAAATTTCATTAAACATTAATTGTTGTTTTAATTTAATGTTAATGAAGTTCCAAGTTTGGTAAACCTTCATTTAATAAATCATTAAAAAGTTAAATTTCTCTTGATATTGAACTTAACATTAACATAAATTTAAGTCGAAGCTAACAGCTGTCTCGATGTAAAAATCCATTAATTAACAAATCCAAGTTCAAAAGAGTAAAAAAAACATCATGTGACTAAATTCTAGAATTTTTTTATTAATAAAAAATTATTTTTGTTTATTTATTTATTGTTTAATGAATAATATAAAAATTGAAAAATCCCTAAAAGAACGAAAGATAAAAATCAGTGACGTTCGCGATGTTCAGATAATAATTAAAATAGAATTTGCAAACTGCGCCAAATTCTTTCAGTGCCCGAATTGTGTCGTTTAGTTTCAAACATTTGGCTGTGACAAACACTACCACCGAAATTTCTTCAAACGATAAACTTGTTTTTGTGATGAGAAGTGATAATAGGTTATTGAAGGGCATGATTTTAGTCTGGTTTTATAGTATCAGTGAAATGTCAGTATTTCAATTATTACGATTTTTATTGACGATTAGTGAAAGTGATCGGTGATGCATCTAATATTCATTAATAATAAAAAAATAAAATTATTAACCTAGTTCTTTAATTATCAAATTTTCATTTTTAAATAGAGTGTTTACTACTAATCTTTTAATAGATTTGGACGGTATGTTAATGTTGAAAAGTCTTAATTTGTGATGATTGATTTAAAATTTGTAATCTTCGAAAAAATAAGCACAAGTCTATGGTTTTATTGAACTTGTAATAAAACTTATTCTCATAAGTTTTCAATGGGAGTTCAACAGATTTCATAACGGTTTTCGTCATAATTAATAATTTTTTTTTCGGGCTGGCAACTGATTTAAAATTAGTTTCACGTTTTATTCTTGGAATACTGTTAAATAAACATCAACAGACAGAAGATTATTATTGTTGATACATAATTAAATAATTAATCATTTGTTTGTTGCAGCAGAAGGTAAATACATCTTTTTCATCATAACAAATATAGAAAAGAGCTTGGGAAAATATTAAATCTATTCGAATATTTTTATTTTTGAAAACGTTTTTATTATTTTCATATTTTTGTTGTTGTGAAGGCTAAAAGGCAGGTCAGCGTTTTATAATTAGGAAAATTATTTTTGTACTCAAAAACATTGATGCTAAAGTCATTCCTTTAGATTATAAAAACTGAAGACAAAGCAAAAATTTAAACTCGGACTTTAAAGCACCATAACATGTATTTAGTATACACGATTCTATTTGGTTTAAAAAAGTTGCTTTTCTTGTTTTTTTTTTCTATTTCGATTTATAAGAGTATTTCATTGTTTATACATAGTGAGTCAATGATATTAACAAACAGGTTAACAAAAAAAAACATCTCTTGAACTCATACAGTTTCCCTCAACAAAAAAAATTGTAAACAAAAGATTTAGAGTTTTATTTAGTTCCAAACTATTCATTTTTCTTATTTTTTCTACTTTTAAAATTTTAAATTTCTTTAAAATATCAAATCTTTTCAGTTTTTGCAGTTTTGAGTAAAAAAAATTTTCAAAAGTGGGATTTTTTTTCAAATAAATCGTACCACTTCAAAAAGATGAATTCTTAATATTTTTCTGTTTATGATTCAAACTATATAGAGTGTTGAATTATAATACAATTATTATAAGTTAATTTTTCTGTTTTTGTCACAAATAAACAAAATCTCAAAACCATAAAAATAGTATTAATTTCTTTAAAATTTTGATATTAAACAAAACTAAAAATCCATTTGTTTTTTAACAATACCAAGGTTTATGGTTAATAGAATGCTCCAAACTTCTATTTAAAAACCCAAATTTAAATAACAATAAGTCAACGGATATCAAATTAGGAAGCATCAGTTACATATGTAAATTTTTCCAAGTATTCAAATTAACCGTCATAAAATTAAACACCATTGATAGTTTTATTACCTCTAAAACTTAATCATTTTTTTTTTCTATGTTGACAGACAATTTGTCAATTAGAAATAGCTCCTGACAAAAATCTTATTAACCAAAATGAAACTTTAGTTGCCCAAAAATCCAATCTTCTAAACCAGTTTTTATAATATTTTAATTTAATGGTGATTCATTTTAATAATGTAATTATTCGATGGAAAAGAGTTACGTATAGGTATATTTTTAAGGATTACTACTCTCGTGTCTAGAGTCTAGAGTTTAATCTCAACATTGAGGATTGAGATTATGAGTTTTGGAAGAACGCGGATTAGACTTTCGTTTGCCTTGACAGGTAATCCTGATATAACAAAAATGTAGAATTTCTATGATTCGTCAAGAAATCTAAAAATGTTAATGATAAAATTTGTTCTTCGAATGCGTCATAAAATTAATTTCAATTCTCATTTTTTTATTTAGAAAAAAGTACTGCAGATATGAAAATTTTGCTTTTCTAAATTTAATGGTAAATAAGATATTCTGAGATAGACCGCTCACTTTCGTGGGACAGTCTGATATTAAAATTACAAATAAGTGCCAACCTCTTGTAAAACCAAAGTTCATCAATTTATCCTGACGTTTTTGATAAAATGCCAAAAAATTACATATTGTGTAGACAAATTGACTCAAAAATCTCGTAGATTTCTCGTAATTTCTTGCTGTCTGTAAACGTATTTCCTAATTCTCAAGATGAGCAAACAACGTGATTTATTTTAAATAATAGTACTTAGTAGATATTCGAAATTTTTGGAACAATTTCTAACACTAATAAGTTCGATGAACTGAAAATTAAAACACGCAAAATTTGTTCATAACAAATTAGAAAATCTTACTTTCCTTGTTTTATTTCCATCTAATAATCCGCTTTATTTAGTATCTAACCCAAGCATGAAATTGTTGTTTAATATAGATTTGATTACTTCAAGCCTAAAATAAATCAGAAATTAAGACTTTAACAACTCAAATGCATCATCGTTCTCAACCATGATCTACTTTAAAAAATCCAAATAATTTTTAAATTGTAATGATTTTTTATTGCAGAGTGTAGGTGTTGTTTGATAATATGATTTCAATATCGTCAATAAATAATCCATTTAAAGACAGTCTATATCTAATCGTCATTGACGTTTGTTTTAATAAATTGGTGGCGTTTATGAAACCTAATAAGTTAATCGAATGTTTGCGTTAATTTAATAAAAAAAAAAGACTCTTGTGTCTGTGCAAATTAATAGCGGTAGTTTGTGATCATTCTTGCTCTGGAGGAGCCGTCATGGGGAGTATGGCCGGACTAAAACGATGCCTCTCGCAGGTTTCCATGATGGCATTAAAGGCGTCCACTTCTGGAGAGGAAGCTTGGCTACATGCTTGGCACAGGTGGTCTATCAATTGATGAAAAATTTTCAACAGTCGTCGAAAAAACAGCACAAACAAATTCAAACAATTGGTTTCAATTTGAAAAATATTCATGATTCTAGTGTTGGTTTATTGACGGCTGTAAACAAAATTGTGCCAGAATTTATGTTTAATGCCTCAGTCAAAACTATTAAGAATATTAAAATACAAATTGAACATTTATTAAGTGAAAACTTGTAGAGTCTTAAAAAATCACATTTTGCAGTCAATACAAAAATTTTAGCTTTTTTAGTTTCGTTTTTAATTTATATTGAATATTCAGTAAATTGTATTCTGAATATTATTATGAATTTAATCTTCCTTATAAATGCCGTCATTGTTCATATTATTTATCTCATTTCCATTATTGTTTATCCCCGCGCCATTTATCAAAGCATGTGATTTCAGAATGATGAGAAATGAGATTTTGCGCAAGATTTTAAGAATAACTAATCAAGAGTCATAAATTATCACTTAACATGTTAAATCATTAAAATTTTAAGACTTTAATCCTCAGTGTTATAAAGATTTCACCATGAATGGTGTGTTCAAATTTTATTAATTTGATGATTCTTATTTTATTAATAAATAAATGTGTAATGATAGCAAAGCCAAAACATCGAAAAAAGAGGTGACATTATTATGATTGTTGTTTTGAGAAATTTAAGTGTTTACAGACAAACATCTGTTTATCATTTTTTCGTTAGCTATTATTTGGTTAGATAAAAGAGTGGTTGTTTGGAGTTTATTCCCATGACTTTAACATTTATTTTATTTTTTTTTTATGGAAAATGAGATAGACTGGATGCGAATTGAAGATGGAAATGGGTAATTTGCTTGCGTTTGTTGAAGGAAATGCTTCCGTTGCATAACCAAACGCTGTTTGAATAATTTTGCATTTTTATAAAAAATGAAAATTATTAAAACCTATACTTTAATAAAACTTTTTATGGTTTGTAAATATATACAGAATGTTTTAAAATTCAAACTGGACTGTAGTAGAGTATGACAAAAGATTGTAGTGCGATTATGACTTAACAATACACCAAAAACATCACTATTTATATAATATCTGTAAATAAAAATATTGAAATATTTTTTTACAATTTTAGCAAACTCTACGGTAGAGGGTAAGTCCCAATTTCCAATCATCACATATTCGCACTGAAAAAATCGCAACGTTCTCAACACTCAGCACTTGCTTCTAGTAGTTTTTTTTTTATGTTTTTCCTTGCAAAAACCACTCTTTTGTTAGTTTTTCCAAAGAGCGAAGTTTATTGAATGAAATCATCCAGGTGTTATACCTTTCAATTCCTGCTAGAACTGAGCTCATTGATAAACCAGTTTGAAGACAGTTCAAGAGAAAAAGTGTGACGCAACCGACACTCATTTATTTCATCGTACTCTAAACTGCATTGCTGAATATTAATGAACCATTCAGATTGTCGTTACGTGGTTAAAAAAAATGAATCATGGTCGCGGTAGATAATTAGATAATTAATGACACGTGGAATGATTGCTTTGGTTCCGGAAAATATTAATAAATAGGATAATAAAAGTTTTGCGTATTTTGATTATTTAAAAAGTTTATTTTTGTTAGATACAAGCAGTCCCGCTTCAACGCTCGTCGTATCCGTAAGCGTGTAGTCTTCAAACACGGCGACTGCAACGTGGTTCAAGCTAATGTAGCAAAAAGACGCCGCAAATACCTCCAAGATATCTTCACAACTTTAGTTGATGCTCAATGGCGCTGGACTTTGCTTGTTTTCGCCTTCAACTTCCTTGGTTCTTGGTTGGTGTTCGCCGTTGTTTGGTGGCTTATAGCTTACACACATGGCGATCTCCTCGAAGAGCACATTGTGAGTCATGTTGCTCACTTCAACTCACACTAACTCCTCTTCGTTATAGAATGGAACAGAACCATGGACGCCTTGCATTACCAACATCTACGGTTTCACTTCTTGTTTTCTCTTCAGTGTTGAAACACAACACACTATTGGATATGGCGGTCGTACCACCACTGAAGAATGTCCAGAAGCTATCTTCGTCATGTGTTTGCAAAGCATTGGAGGAGTTATGATTCAAGCTTTTATGGTTGGAGTAGTTTTCGCTAAACTCTCCAGACCGAAAAAAAGAACACAAACTTTACTCTTCTCAAGAAACGCTGTTATAAGTCATAGAGATGGAGTGCCGTGTCTAATGTTTCGAGTTGGAGATATGCGTAAAAGTCATATTATAGAAGCGCATGTTAGAGCGCAGCTTATTAAACATAAAGTTACCAAAGAAGGTGAAAGTTTGCCGTTTTTCCAAACGGAATTGAAGGTATGGGTAAGAACAAGAAATCTTTTACGACTTTCAAGGATCTATGTTTTTGCGTCTAGGTGGGTGGTGATGGTGAAGAAGATAAAATCTTTTTTATATGGCCGACGATGATAGTACACAAAATTGATAAAAACTCACCGCTTTATAACATGTCAGCTACTGATCTCTTGAGGGAGAGGTTTGAAATTGTCGTGATATTAGGTAAGTGTTTAGTATTGTTGGTTGCCTTTTTATATATATTAAAATTTTATATAGAGGGTGTGATTGAATCTACTGGGATGACAACTCAAGCCCGGTCCAGCTACCTCCCGTCGGAAATCCTCTGGGGCCACCGTTTCCAGTCATTAATAACTTTCAAAAAAGAAACAGGCGAATATGAAGTCGACTATGCTCTTTTTAACAATACTGTTGAAGTTGACACTCCTTTATGTAGCGCTAAACAACTTGATGAATATCGCGCTATGTCTAGTAATGAATGTGTCGGTAAGCTTTCGAAGAGTTAATCCTCCAAAAGTTCTAATTTTTTTTTTAGATCATTTAAGAACTGGTCTTTTTCCATCAATGCGTACCCATTCAAGCGACACTCTTTGCAGTATGGATTCCTTATCAATGGATGAGCACATAATGATGAAGCATATCCCAACAAGTCCAATTCCAGTGACAGTTACCGCACCTGAAGAAACGACGCCGTTAACGAACGGGTCTATACCAAAAGCTACTTTACCAGTTCCAGTTTAGCAATCATTTATTTAAAATAATTTATCACCAATACGCTTATTTGTATGTAAGTTAAATAGGATAGAATATCGCTGGTCCGATATTTTAGTTAAAATTCTCACCAATTTGAAGAGTTGACATTTTGTTGCTGCAGCAAGAACAAATCTCAATTCTTCATCCTATTTTTTTTTATTTAGTGATCTCGTGTCGTGCGAAAATTTACAACTGTTATTATGTATATCGTACGTAAAAAAAAGGAAAATTTTCGCTTCTAGAAAATTTCTTTCATTGATGTTAGCAAACCTGGTGTGCTTTTTATTTTTTTTACACTTCTGTTTTTTTTTTATAAGTTGGTCCGTTTGTGTTCACAGTTTCTTTTAATTCACCGACTTTTCTATTTATTTTTATACAATGTACTTATAGTAGATTTTAGGACCTAATTAATTAGATTTTATTGATAAAAAGTAATTGTAAATAGTCAGTGCCATATGATCCTTTAAGAAAGTTTTCTACAAATGCAAATGTAAAAGTAATAAATTATTTCGAAACTTGATGTTGATTTTCTGTGGTCTTTGAACAAACGTCGTTTTTATTTCATATCTTTGAAAAGCGTTTGGTCTCTGAAGGTTTTTTTCTTTTCTTTCAGAAATGTAACAGCTGCTTTTGATTGATTTTTAGTTTTCGGAATATTTAAATTTCAAAAAAATATATTCAGAGTGTTCCACCACAGCGTAATTCTTCCATAGCGTAATAACCGTTAGGACTATGAAAATTTGTTTTGAACAAAAGTTGTATGAATCTTTCTTGGCGTTGTTTTAAAAATATTTTCAAAAATTTCGCACTTCTGGTTATACCAGAAATTGACACTAACTTTGTTATTTTAAATATAATACCCTATATATTCTCACAATTTTGAATTCCTTGTTTAATTTAAGTATCACTTTGTGTACCATATGTGACATTTTGAGTGAACCATTTTCAAGAAAATCAAGATTTAAACAAAAAATATGGCTGTGCAGAGATCGCCATTATTTTAAATGGCTCGAACACAAAAGTATTTAGAGAGGAGCGGTTTTACACCTTCATTCTAGACATAACAGTCAATCTCTTAGATTGGATCTTCTTATCAAATTTGATAAACTCTCTTTTAATGGGAGCATTTAATTATCATCAGAAAGAGTTTGTTTTCTTCCATGCTTCACATTTACTTAAGAAGGATTGAACGTTAAAATTTTGCGAAAATGTTATAAGAAAAAATTGCTTAAAATAACGAGTTCTATGGGTGTTTTTATTTCGTATGTATTCTCATAACACTCTGTATTTATTCGATTTCTAGACAACATTTTTACTAACGATTGGTGTTAAAAAGATGAAACTAGTTTAGATTGTGATAAAAAAAACATTCCAAAATAATTCTAAATGGTAGAACAAATTTTTTTCTTAGTTTAAAAGTTACCCTTATCTTGGGAACGATATAAGAAGAGAGTTGGAACCAACGCCAGACGAATTATTCGGTTCGAATTGGTAATCTTGCTTAGTTTTCAACCAAATCTGAGTGTAAGTTTTGTCTCGGGAAGATAGAATTAAAAATTTTAAAAATCACCCCTATCTCAGGAACGACACCCCCTAGAAAGTTGAAACTTTACACTTCAATTTACCATCAGCCCACTAGAGGATCTGCAAAGTTTGGCTTCTTACTTATTTACCATTCCTTTAGAATAAAAAAGTTAAAAAAATTTTTTCACTTTTGCAGCAAAAGCTAGCGCAATAATTTTTTAAGTAAAAATTGAGAAAAAAATTGAAATTTTTACTAACGATTGGTATTAAAAAGCTGAAACTAGTTCAGATTGTGATAAAAAAACTTTCTAAAATGAATGTAAAATGTAAAATCGACACAGAATTTGCAGTACTATATTCCGTTTTGTCTCGCTTGGTTCCTTTTAGATAAAAGCTATCCAATTATTAATTATTTAACGACGGATCACTGTATGAAGATAATTTTTTGACACAAAAATTCATCAGAAAGAGTTTGTTTTCTTTCATGCTTCACTTTTACTTAAGAAGGATTGAACGTTAAAAAATAAATACAATTTTGTGAAAATGTTATAAGAAAAAATTGCTTAAAATAACGAGTTCTATGGGTGTTTTTATTTCGTATGTACTCTCATAACACTCTGTATTTATTCACTTTTTATAACAATAAACTCTCTCTCTATAATAAACAATCTTTAATTTTTTTGAACAGGGTGTCACAACACAGCGTAATTCTTCCATAGCGTAATAACAGCTGGGTATATGAAAATTTGTTCTGAACAAAAGTTGTTTGAATTGGTCTTGGGGTTGTTTTAAAAATATTTTTTAAAATGGCGCACTTTCGATTACACCGGAAATTGACACTAACTTCGTTATTTTAAATACAAAACCCTATATATTTTTAAATTTTTGAATTCTTTGTTTAATTTAACCATTAATTTATGAGACTTTGAGTGACCAATTTTCAAGAAAATCAAGATTTAAGGCTGTGTAAAAATCGCCATTCTTCTAAATATCTCGAACACAAAACTACTTAGAGAGGAGTGGTTTTACACCTTCATTTAAGACATATCAATCTATCTCTTAGATCTGATCATCTTATCAAATTTGTTAAACTCTCTTTTAATGGGAGCCTTAAACATGAGGAAGTGCAAACCTAAACAACTCGATTTTTTTAAATGCAACGCTATACTATTTAATGTGCAACCGAATAGAACTTAAAATTGTCAAGTTGTCAAGTTGTACCCACTTACTACCAACAGTTTTTGGAAAAAAATTTTGCAAAAATCTATATCGTCAAAATAGACTTGATTGTTATTGTTGATATAAATATGTTTAAAAAAAGTACTAGACTTGAAGTAAAAAATAATTAATAAATATAATGAATGATTTTTGCAAATTTGAACAAAATTTCTTTCTGACATTATGAATTTATACGAATTTGTAAGAAGAACAATATCAAAATCATCTAACTATCTATTCACCATTTTTTGAACAAAGACTGAAATGGATTTGTGATAATCGAAGAAAATACTGTTTTGAGGTAGATCCAGTTCAAAAAACACAAATCGTGACGTTTAAATATTAGCAAAACACTCAATATCCCAAAATTATCAATAAACAGATTTTTGCATAACATTATCATTCACACTGTGCAATCATAGCGGAAATCAGTAGTTAGAAGTTAATTCCCAAAGATGGAAAACTCGAATCTCTAGATTTCTCCATTTATTGTGCATAGTTTTGATTTGTCTTGATGTTATCTTATAAAAAATAGAATTTATGTTTCAATTATACTCTTCTTTTGGTGCAATCTTGATAAATAACAATAGTTAGTAGTCACCAAGGCTAATGTGATGATGTAGTTTTTTACAAACTTCAAAAAACTTTTTTTTTTCAAAAACTATTGTCAGTAAGTGGGTACAATCTTACATCAATCGAAACATAATTTCAAATACTATAAGATGGTACCACAAAAAATATAGCGTTCCATTTAAGAAAATTGAGTTAACTGGGTTAGAAGTTCTTCATGTTCAAGACTCCTATGAAAAGAGAGTTTTCCCAAATTTGATAAGATGATAAGGTCTAAGAGATAGAATGTTATGTTTAAAATAAAGGTCTGAAACCGCACCTCTGTAAATACTTTTGTGTTCGAAATATTTAGAATAATGGCGATCTCTGCACAGCCATATTTTTTCTTTAAATCTTGATTTTCTTGAAAATGGTTCACTCAAAGTGTCACATATGGCACATAAAGTGATGCTTAAATTAAACAAGGAATTCAAAAATCTGAAAATATATAGTGTGTTGCTTTTGAAATAACGAAGTTAGTGTCAATTTCCGGTATAATCGAAAGTGCGCCATTTTTGAAAATATGTTCAAAACAACCCCAAAAAAGATTCATACAATGTTGTTCGAAACAAATTTTCGTATTCCTAACGGTTATTACGCTATGGAAGAATTAAGCTGTGGTGAGACCCTCTGTATATTTGGCTGCTGCATATTGTAAACTAAAAAATAAAGATGAAAAAGTAGAAATTTAAGAAAACATCATGTGAAAAAATTCAAAATCGCACTCTAAAATGTTAAAGATTTCGAAGTTTTCAAATTTTAAATTTCAGTAGGAAATTATTGAGATTTCAAAATTTCAGTGTTTTTTTTTATTTGCTCGATTTAATGGATGACTTAATAACTTGATATACACAATAGTATTTATAAAGTTGCCTAACTTAAAACATCTTTACCAATGCGAGCTTTCGCTTGTATCTCTCATCATATCAGTTTCAAGTTCTTTTTCTATAAATTCCACTGTTTAAAAAAAGCACAAAAGATACTTTCAGTTTTGTGAGTCATTGTCAACAGTTTATTTAATTTATACATTTTTCTCTTATAAAATGACAGAAAAGCACGAAAACGATATTGGTAAGTTCTTATTTGTTCTCTATTTGTTTCATATTTGTTCTTAGTTTCAGAAAATGATTCGCAATTAACCCAATTATTTAATGAGTTACAAAACAAAAAAACCCAATTAGAAACGCAATTTTATTCTGCTCAAAACTGAAAACTTATGCTTCAAAGAACAATACAATCTTTGTCTATTTAATTTTTGTTTTCAATTTTTTATTTATTTTTGGACTTTTATATTTTACATACAAAGCTCACATGAGTAAAAGAATATTTAGAAAAGAACGTTTGTTCATTACAGAAACTTGACAATGATTCCAGAAGATGCTTAAATGAGGAGAAATTAAACTTTTACTTCCAACTTGTATTAAGTAAAATTTAAGTTAACAGTAGTTAAGTTGGACCTAGTTTACATTCACTATGCTTCAAAAAAATGTTGATCAAAAATTACTCTAAGCAATCACATCAGAAAGCAAAAAGTTTCTATGCTTGTTGATGCTTTATCCAGCAAACTGCTCTTTCTGGCTTTGATAAATAAATGTTCATTTAATCAATTTATTTGTAGAAAATGAAGTCGAACAGATTGATATGAAATTACCTGTTGAAAAGAATAGGAGTAACAGAGATTCGAGGTTTCTTTGTAATTAAATCTTGTCAATTAATTTTTAGGCTTTCTGTTATCATAGAAGAAACTGTAAAAGATGAAGAAAGCACAAATCAGCTTACTCGATTTGCTTCTTATATTCCACATTCTAAATCAAATCAAAAACCATCCACTTCACAAGTATGGAATTTTGTATTTTTTTTTTGTAAATATAGATTTTAGGATTCTTTTGAAGATTCGGTGCCGCATTTTTCATCAACTTCACTGAAATCAATAAAAAAAGAAAGCACAATTCAACTAAAAGAAGTGTTTGTAGTTCTTACTCGACTTCTTTCTCATATTCTAAATTCTAAATTAAATCAGCAACCATCTTCTTCACAAGTAAAATGTTTTGGGTTTTTTCTTTTGTAAATTCAAATTCTTTTGAAAATGCGACGCCGAATTTTACATCAACTCCATTAAAATAAGTAAAAGAAGAAACACACACAGATCAACTGTAGTTTTTACTCCAGATCCTTTTCATTTTATAAATTTTAAATTTAATCAACAATCATCTATTTCACAAGTAAGATGTTTTGGATTAATTTTTTGTAAATTCAGATTTTAGGTTTACTTTGAAAATTCGATGCTGGATTTTTCACCAATTCCACTACCAGATATGTTTTAGCAGTACGTACTTTTGTAATTATTATTTTAATTAGAAAAAAAAAATCAAATTAGAATAAGAAAAAACATTTTAAATTTTTGTTACTCAAGTGCTGTTCTAGCTTATTGTTAGTTGATGCAAAATTTTATTTTTTGTTGAAAGAAATAAAGAAGTTTTCACTTCATCACAATTCGTTCTAAGACCAATTTAAAAATACCTAAACTACGTAAAAATGAAATTAAAAAATTCATTGTTTGCGTTTCAAAAAAAAAAAAAAAAAAATAATTTCTGAAGAAGAAATAACAGTAATAGGAGCATAGAATTTATGAATGCAAATGATGAGAGTTTAAGTCCTATAGCTGAGGAAAACAATATCAAACACCAGACCACAAAGCTAAACCAAAAAAATTCTGAAATCGTAAGCAAATAGCTATGTGCAGTATATAGATGACGTATCGCTTATTTATAGGAGAAAAAGAAGAAATTAATATAAGAAATTTAGTTTCCTCAGTGTATAATTAATTTTTCACTCGTGTGTAACTGAGATTGATTTTGTCCACACTCCAAAAATAAAGTATGAATTTAAGATTTTAAATATTGTGAATTATTTTTGTATTATTTTATGTATTTTTTTTAATTTTATAATTCTGATAAAATAAATAGTTATTTTTGTATTAAGTGCGCGAAGTGAGTGTTTTTTTAATGGCGCGTGAGATTGTTAATTTTTGGTCGAGACCGAAAAGACAATCGAACGTGCCATTAAAACACGAATTTCGCCACGAAATACAAACAATATTTTTTATACAACGTCGAAAAAATTAGTTATTTAAAAATTTTAGAAGAAAATAATCAAAAAATCAGATAGTAACAAATAATAAATGTAATCTAGAAAATTTTAAAATAAAGTGACATACTTACAAATTTACAATTCTCCGCGAATTCTGTAAATATTTTCAGTTTTCCGACAAAATAATGGGTTCAAATTATAGTAGTGAAAGTGATATCTCTGCTGAGGTAGCAGAGACTGCAAATGCAGCAATTTCGTGAATGGTGTAAAGACAAAAATGTGGTGAAGATATCTGAAAAGACACTTTTAGCTTATCTAGAAGAAAAATCGGCAACCATAAAACCACCGACATTACCGTCTACTTTTTCCATGTTAGAAGCAACACTGAATATAAAGGAAAACATTGACCTCCGAAAATATTCGAAATTAATACTTTATCTCAAAAACAAGTCTGTAGGTTATCGAGGGAAGAAATCAAAGGTATTATCGCGAAAAAATGTTTCAAAATTTATCGACTAAGCGGACAATGAAACTAACTTATTGAAGAAGTTATTTATACTTTTTGTTGTAGGTTGTGCTTATTTTGGGAGTAAGTGGCGCTTGTCGTCGAGAGGAGTTGATTAAAATGACGATTGATGATATAGAAGATGTGGGTTCTGTTCTGATTGTAGAATTCCCGGACTCGAAAACTTATTCTGAGCGTACTTTTACTGTGTCGAATGCAAAATATATTGAAATATATAGAAAGTACAGAGCCTTACGGCCACAGACTGCTTCCAGTCGTCCATTATTCTTTAAATATAATAAGGAATCAATAAAATTGGAGAAATTCCTAATTTAATTGCAAAATGGTTTGGAAAAGAATCATTTCAGAAATACACAAGCCACTGTTTTAGGCGAAGCTCTGCCACTCTCTTAGCCAATGCAGGAAGGAACATGACATCTATTAAGGGTCATGGAGGGTGGAAAAGTACTTCTGTAGCCGAGGGTTATATAGAAGACAGTTTGAATAACAAAACTGATATTTCAAATAAAATTTCAAATTATCAATCTTCTACTTTCCAAGAAAACAGCGGCAAATTAATTTTTGAGTACCAATTCTACACTTCCGAGGAAACGAAAAATGTGTCTAATGAGGAGTCCGAGAAAATTACTGGCAACGAAGCCTCTTTGAAGTTTTCCTCTGGAATTAACGTAGGAAATAATTGTTCCAATTGTACAGTTAATTTTTATTTTAATAATAAGTAATGTTTTGAAGTTTTGTTAAATTTTGTATAAAATGCAGATGTTTATATTCAGTTGTGAATATTCTTTTGTCCTCTATTGTAATTTTAAAAAATGATTAAATTTTTAGACAATTAAAAATCAGTGAAAAAAAAATGTTTGCGTACATGACAAAAAAAATCATTTTTTAACATGTGAAAAAAAGTTGCCAAGGTAACATTAAAAAAAAGTTAATATGAAAAAATAACAAACTTTGCGCATTAAAAATAATAAAAAAAAGTCATTTTTTATGACAGTTGTATAAAAACTATATTTTAATGAGATTTTAATATAAGACATTTCAGAATAGAGAAGAAAATTTTGCACTAAGTCATTGATAGAGCAAGAATAAAGATGAAAAAGTAGGCAAGTTATACAAAATTGTTCACAAAAAATGAGTGACATTTTGTCAACATTTGATAGCTTGTGCAAGACAATCAACAGAAATTTGTTTAACCTACTTAAGCTTATAAATCACGTCAAGCTTCCATTAATAATAAACAATTTTGCACATCAGTTTCCTGTTTGATTCCATCCTTTCAAAATGCTTTAAACTCTTTGAAGATGATTCCTGACAATCGTGACAAAAAGTCCCTTCTTACAACCACCAATCAACGACATTCTTACAACAATCCAACATTTCTGCCTGAGTTTTTTCGTTACCCTCCAAACCTACCCGATCTTGGACGGTAAGATTTTTTGCTTCATTTTTTTTTTATAATTACAACATATTTCCAGACGCTTTCTTCCATTTATAAAACCTCGCAAAAACCGTGACCGTGTGATTCTCAAAAACGGCGATTGTAACATCCATCATATCAATATTTACCAATTAGGAGTTCGCTATCTTCACGATATCTTCACTTCTTTAGTTGATATAAAATGGCGCTGGACTTTAATGATTTTCGCGTTAGCTTATTTTGTGTCTTGGTTGTTCTTCGCTTTGATTTGGTGGTTAATTATGTTCACTCATGGTGATCTTGAAGATGAACATCTTCCTCAAAATCAAGCTGAGTCAAATTGGACACCATGCGTCCTCAACATTCACAATTTTACTTCTTGCTATCTTTTTAGTATCGAAACTCAATATACAATTGGTTATGGTGTTCGAACAACAACTGAAGAATGCCCTCAAGCGATTTTTATAATGTCAATGCAAGCTATAATCGGAATGACAATCGATGCTTTCTTTGTTGGAATTGTCTTTGCAAAAATGACAAGACCTAAGTTACGCACTTCTACTTTACTATTTTCCAAAAACGCGGTTATAAATAAACGCGACGGTGAGCTTTGTCTTATGTTTAGAGTCGGAGATATGCGAAAGAATCCTTTAATTGGCGCTAGCATTCGAGCACAAGTTATTAAACCAACAAGGACGAAAGAAGGTGAATTTATTAAAAATTACACAACAGAATTAGATTTAGCTGTGGATGGAGGCGATAATAACATTTTCTTCCTTTGGCCGATGACTGTCGTTCATAAACTTAACGAAGACTCGCCGTTTTATAATTTCACACCTAAAGCTTTTCTTCAGGAGAAATTCGAAATTGTGGCAGTTCTTGAAGCGACTGTTGAAAGTACAGGACAGTCGATCCAAGCTAGAACTAGTTACGTTGGACGAGAAATTCTTTGGGGATTTAAGTTTGAACCTGTTGTTGATCATTTAAAATATGAAACAGCTTATGATGTGAATTACTCAAAATTTAATAGTGTGTATTCAGTAGTTACGGAATTGTGTTCGGCGGCTGACTTGGCCAGTCAACAATCAACAGACGGGCAGACACGTGAGTAATGGGCAATTCGAAATGAAATAATATGTTTATTATTTTGCAGAAAATAGAGAGGCGCAATCGCTCGCGACTTCTTTCACGTATGAAGAAGATGACGATGATGATGTTGATGAAGATAGAAGACAGCCGCCTCCGCCTCCTCCACCACCAGCACCAAAAACTAGAAGTTTGTCGAGATCTAGTCGAAAGAGGTATCAAGGTGAAGAAAATCCACTAATGGAATTTACATCCAGTTATGTATAATTTGAAAAAAATTAAGAAAAAAATCGGTTCATATATGAAATCATCTTGTAACAGAAAAAAAATTGTTATAAAATTTTGCACTTGCTATAAATTAGTCATTAATATGCAGGATGAAAACATCTTGACTGTGAATATTTTGAAATGCCCACACTGTATATGTATTATTCACGTTTTTATCGTATTGGATAATATTACAACCTTTGAAAGTATTTCTAAATTTATGATTCTCTATAATACCTTTTCCTTGTAAAGCAAATACTTTTATCAAGTTCCAGAGATACCTTAATCCCTGATAAACTTTTATACCCTCATTTTTGACTCCACCATGTCGAATAAACAACAGATATTTATTGCAACATTCTTAATTATAATAGGAAGTTTTCAATTCAATTCAGGTGATAACACTTCTTCATTTATTTTTAATAATAGATTATAAATAACAATTATCTTTTATTCGTGTTTTGCTTACGCTGTTTTGAGTGTAATGAAACATTACACACTGGAATAGCAAAATGTGAAAAATTATTAAATGGAGTTTCGCCAGTAGAATGTCTGACAAATTATTGCGCTCTTTCTGTCATTTCTATTGTTGACGAAGGTTTGTGTTCAAGAATGGAAATTTGATTTTTTCTATTAACTTGTTTTTTTTTCAGGAAAATTTGAAGTGGTTTTAAATAGAAAATGTACTACTGTTGAATATTGTTCGAATTTAAGGACACTTGATGATGAGGATGATAATTTTGATATTTTGAAGTGTAAGATTTGTAATTATGAGTTATGTAATTCTGAACAAAACACAAAAAATGAGATTAAAATGATTTTTGTTATATTATTGAATTTTGTATTAAAACTGACGTTTCACTAAAATTTGATTTAAAACTAGAGAGTTTTGTTTCCACCAACATTTAGTTTCCTACACTCGAAATGCAAAAAAAAATCAAAATATATTTAATGCAACTTAAAAAAAAAACAAAATTTTAAAAAATACCACAGCTAATTTGAGATAAATTGCAAAAAATATATTTAATTCCCTTTCCAAATTCTAGAGAAAAAGCCAAATGTTGGTGGAAACAAAAGACTCTAGTACGTTCAGCCATTATTCGCACAGGTGGCAAAGTGCACGAATAACAATTCGCATAATTCGAGATTCACCCAATTTAAGCACTAAATGACCTTGAAGTGGCACAATTATCTGCAGCAGATAGTACAGAACGATCAAGAATGATTGAGTCTGTTGGGAATAAAGCTATTGAAAAATGTGGATGTTTTTTTCTTTGCAATTGGTACACAGGATAGTCATGACTGACACAATTTCAAAATGTCAGTGTTAAAAAATTTTAGGTTACGTTAAGAGAATTAAGAATTTTGAAATTTGATAAATACCAATTACAGAACGTATGAAGACACGAATCGAGAATCTCGGTTCCATTGTCAAAGCAATTCAAAAGATGTTTGATACAAAAATTTGATTTTTGGAATCAATGTCAAAAGCGCTTGTCAAAAAACTGTCAAAAGAGACAACTAGAAACTATCGGGTACCTGCAGTTCGCGCGAATTGACATTGACATGACTTTGTCACTCGTGCGAATAATGGCTGACCGGACTAGAGATTTTTGTTTCTACCAACATTTGATTTGATTTTTTTTATTAACTTATTTTTTTCAGGAAAATCTGAAGTGGTTTTAAATAGAAAATGTACTACTGTTGAATATTGTTCGAATTTAAGGACACTTGATGATGAGATTAAAATGATTTTTGTTATTTTATTGAATTTTGTATTAAAACTGACGTTTCACTAAAATTTGATTTTTATTTAAATTTTTGTTAAATTTGGTGAATTGCTACTAAAAAACTATACCAAATTTTTTATAAAAAAAATAGATAAAATTTGATAAACATCAAATGAAAATCCTATTGATCAATAAACACTTGACTAAAAAAAAATGATCTATTATTATCTAATAATTGACAAAAGTGTAGCTAAATGAGTAAATTCCAAGTAATTTTTTATTTATTTACATTATCATTAGAGTTCAGGTTTTGCTTAAAAAATTTATCAATTGTTACGAGAGTTTCTCTAGCAATTTTGATTTTGTATTAAAACTTAGAACATTTTTGCATGTAAAAATTTTTAGTTACAGAAAGCAATAATAGAGATGTTAACCATCTTGTCTTTGTAATTGATTTTAAAACACAAAAATAGATCTTCTATACATAAATATCTAGAAAAATTTTAACGGAAAAACAATTTATTTGAGTTTTACTTGCAATTTTTTAAATACTATTATTTAGAAAAACTATAAAAAATTATACAATAAGTTTAGTAATTAAAACAAACAGACTTGTCATAAGAATAAACGAAACTGTGTAAATATTCCCTGAGTTACACAAATCTGTGTCACAAAATCTGCAAGTTGATCCAGGAATTTCTTGAATTTCTATGCATCCTTTCTTGAAGCTGTAATCGTTCTTTACACATCCTTTAAATTCCTTTATTAAACCGTCTTAAGAAAAATGGAATTAGTTCTAAAATGTATTTCAAATTTAATAAAATATTTACCAACTTCGACTTTTTCTGTTCCACAACTGTAAGAATATGCAGTTGCATTATTACACTCTTCAGTTTCAAGGTTCTCTTTACAAACTCCATTGCAGTAATAACATTTAGAAACACCTGCTTCTGCACCTGTGTAACACAGAAATGCAATTGAAGCAATAACAAAAATAAAAACTTCACTTTTCATTTTGATGATCTGAACTGGAAATTATCAAAAGCAGAGACTATTTATACTCAAAAAGTAACAATTTTATGACGTTTTGGAATCGATCAACCAATACAAGAATCCAAAGATAAATCGTAATGTTTGTCATTCGCAGAATTTCAAGGCTCCGATTTTAAGTTTTTTATTTTGCGATAGATAGATAATTTTTTATTACATGTAGAATATTCTTAGATAAAGCCTAATTTAGTAATACTTGTTTAAAATGTAATAAAAAATAGATTGATTCCATCTTAAAACTGAAATTCATGCAGGGAAACGAGAGAGTAGAATTTAAACAAAAATGTAATTGTTTTTGTCGTTGACGATTGACGAATTGAATTGAATTATCTGTGTAGAAATTTAAGTGATTCTTATAGTAAACATCAATAGTATATTGATAAAATTAACTTTGCTTTCAATCTTGATTTTGTTGGGAAAAACACGTGTGATTCTTAACTGTAATGAACAACAATGTTTTTGTAAGGAGTCTTCAAAAGATTCATCAGAAACTGATACTTTTGATCTATTTAATGTTTTTTAATTAATTTAAAATCCAAATTTTTATTCATAAATTGAATTCAACTTCTAATAGACGAATCAAAAAGGAAAATTTTGTCTCGCAGATAACAATAAATCATGATAAACATTTTTTTTTTGGAACAATTCTAAAGTAACCAAAACGGTGGTTTCCAGAATTGAACATAATAAGATGATCCTTTATGATGATAATGACTAGGTATTGTAAAATTAAAATGCGCTGGGTAAGATTGGAATGTTATTTTTTTATTGTTTTTACTATTTTCAACCTTTTGAAAATTAAACAAACGTTAATTTAAAGTACGTTGCAGATGGTTGTGCCATCGTTTTTTTGACAGAAGGTTGGCTAAGTAAAGAAAACCTAGTCAAATGTTCTAGGTATTTTATAATGAATTGGCGGTACCTGCGACAGAAAGTGATGCTGACAGACATGACAATTTGAAAGCTGTTTTGAAAATTACAAATTTCATTAAGGACATTGAGGTATGGTTCAGGTTTTGGTTGAGATTTTAAGATAATTAAGATACTGAAGATGAAGTGAAAATAATAGCATTTAGTTACAGTATTTAAAGAATTAGAAATCTTTCAACACGGTGCAATTAAAAATCCAAGAGAACCATAACCTAAACGTTTAAAAATGTCATTTTAACAGTCCCCCAATTGACATTAACTCAGCATTGAAAACGGTCTTTTCAAAAAAATTCCCCTAAACTACATTCTGTGACAAGATATTATGTGTACAGGATCAAAACTTAAGGAGTCTGTATCTAACCCCATTTTTTTCTAAAATGGCGGCGAATACCAACTTAACATTTATAATAGAAAATTACTAGGATTTTTCAGTCAGTGACTCAATGACAGAAGTGTTTTGCTAGTTGCAGATAAAAAATGATAGTTATTAAATTAAATGATAATTAATTACATTATATTCAAAGTCTACTTAAAATTAAGACTAATAAAAAAAATCTGAAACTTAAAATTATGTTTTAATTCAATTTTAAATGTACTTGATGTTTATTCAAAAATTATTGTAAATTGACTGTAATAGACTAAAAAACTACTGTTGTAAAATATATGATACTAAAAACAACAATACTTTGAATATATATTAAATATAATGTGATTTTAATTGTTGTTCATGCAACTAGCAAAACATTACTGTCGTTGAATCACAGACTGGAAAATTTTAGTAATTATCTGTTATAGATGTTAAGGTGGTATATGCCGGCATTTTAGGAATCTGCGACTTCTGGGGAAAGAGATTTATAGGGGTACTTGCTGTTCGTGCACTTTGTCACTTGTGCGAATAATGGCTGAACCTACTAGAGAGTTTTGTTTCCACCAACATTTAGTTTCCTACACTCGAAATAAAAAAAAAAATCAAAATATATTTAATGCAACTTAAAAAAAACAAAATTTTAAAAAATACCACAGCTAATTTGAGATAAATTGCAAAAAATATATTTAATTCCCTTTCCAAATTCTAGAGAAAAAGCCAAATGTTGGTGGAAACAAAAGACTCTAGTACGTTCAGCCATTATTCGCACAGGTGGCAAAGTGCACGAATAACAATTCGCATAATTCGAGATTCACCCAATTTAAGCACTAAATGACCTTGAAGTGGCACAATTATCTGCAGCAGATAGTACAGAACGATCAAGAATGATTGAGTCTGTTGGGAATAAAGCTATTGAAAGATGTGGATGTTTTTTTCTTTGCAATTGATACACAGGATAGTCATGACTGACACAATTTCAAAATGTCAGTATTAAAAAATTTTAGGTTACGTTAAGAGAATTAAGAATTTTGAAATTTGATAAATACCAATTACAGAACGTATGAAGACACGAATCGAGAATCCCGGTTCCATTGTCAAAGCAATTCAGAAGATGTTTGATACAAAAATTTGATTTTTAGAATCAATGTCAAAAGCGCTTGTCAAAAAACTGTCAAAAGAGACAACTAGAAACTATCGGGTACCTGCAGTTCGCGAGAATTGACATTGATGCACTTTGTCACTCGTGCGAATAATGGCTGATGTTGGTAGAAACAAAAATCTCTAGTCCGGTCAGCCATTATTCGTACGAGTGACAAAGTGCATTATTGTCATTTCGCGCGAACTGCAGGTACCTCTAGAAACTATCTCGTCTTGCATGTTAAAGTATCGCGCACTAGATTTTTAGGAAATTTTGTTCAAATAATTTTGCGGCAGTGGCACTAATCTGTCAAATAATTGACCAAAATCTATAAATTATTTTTTTTATGGAATACAGTCTAGGAATGTAAAACATCATTTGAAATCCATTCAAAGACAGCATTTGATTGGATATCAGACAAAATTTTAAATAATTTTTCTAAACCTAACCTTAGTTTATGACATGATATGAAATATTTTGTTTCCCATTAGAAACTTGCATCAATCTGTATTAATCAAAAAATTCCCTTGTGTAAGTTCGACTTTTACCAACTTTCGAATAAAAATTCCATTTCTATTTTTTTTTTTTTTTTGACATAATTCATAACTTTATTTTTATTTATTTACCAAACACTCTGTACAGAATATAGTTTTTCTTCAATTTTATATGAGATTTTATCAGCAATCTGTCAATTATAATTTTTGAGATATTTGCAGTTCACAATCCATCAGTTATTTATCTTTTTCAAGTTCATTTTCAAATTAAAAGAATTCAGTTTCTACTTGTACTTTATTATTTTTCAATAAAAGATGACTTTTTATTTCCAAGTAGAAATCTTTAAGATAAAGTCTATTATCGTAGATTTAGATGATCATTTTTATTATCAATATCATAATCATTTTGATTACACAAATCCTTGTCACAAAACATACAAGTAGATCCTGGTACTTCTGGAATTTTTACACACTGTCTCTTAAAATGCCAATCGTCCAATACACACCCTCTATACTCCTTTTTTAAACCACCTAATAAAAAATAATTGAATAATAGTAAATTTTATAATTATATTCATTTACCAAGTTCGATTTTTTGTGTTGCACAACTGTAAGACAATTCAGTTGCATTAACGCAATCTTCAGTTTGAAGTGTAGCATCACAAGTTTCGTTACAGAAATAACATTTTGAAACACCTCCTTTAGCACCAGTGATAACCAAAAATGCCATTGAAGCGACAGCAAAAATGAAAACTTCAAGTTTCATTTTGAAAATCTGAATTAAAAATCTTCAAACGCAGTGAAGTTTTATATTTCTAAAAAGTAAAAGTTTATGACGCTTTGATCTCGTTTGACTCGCTAAATACTAAAGATAAAGATGTATTTGTAATTGTAATTCCAGGTATCCAAAAACTTAGTTTTTAGTTTACATTATTTGATAAGAAGATAATGTTTCTTTTTCAAAGCAGGATACTTTAAGATAAAGCCAATTTAAGAGGTGTACAGAGTGTTACAAAGAAAAATGAAAGAATGTTTTAAATGTAATAGTACTTAAGTTAAGAAAATAATTTTTATTTGACGTTCGGTTTATCTTTGAAGATGTCGCACCAAATTTTCTTTTAATTTAGAAATTTGTAGATAAAAAATAAAATCATTTTTTAGTAGGATCATACGAAATACTTATCTAAAGAAGCGAAATCAAATGTGATTTTTTTTTATTTATAAATGGAACTTTAGAGAAGAGAATCTGAAAAATCTGAAATGAATACAAAATGTTTGCATTTTCAAATCTGTTTTGAAAATAGAATTTTATTTTACTTACTTTCAAAGCAAAGCAAACAAACAAAATTCAGAGTTTGCCTAATAGTTCATTACGCAGTTAATTTTATTTTTTTATTTCCTTCTTTTGATATATCACTTATTTCATTTAATTTTTGAGTTTTTTGTGTTTTTTCAATAATTGTTTGATTACCTGAATTTTTTCAATAAGATTTTGTTTCTATGACTATTTGTCTAATGGTTAACTTTATTGTCAAACAGTCTGTCAATGGACAAGTAGTCATAAAAACGATACTTATATTCTTCTATTCAGTAGATTGAAAATAATAGGTAGGTCTACATAAAAAAAAATGAATAACAGAAACTACGGCGTTATAAAAAATGGGGTAAAAAAACTAATTTCAAGTATTTGAAATCTGTTGAAAATAAAATAAGAAAAATTAGTGTTTTTTTTTTGGACGTTTCAAACTTTTCTTCACATGTTAATGTAGAAGGTTTTGTTTCATTATTGTAACACAGTGCCAAGCTGTGCGGTTTTTCTGAAGAGTTGCTTATGAAAATCGCACTTATATACACAATAATAGTGAATAGAAAAATTAGTTTCACGAGTCATAATTATAACAACCAAGAAATTTCTTGGAAATTTTTTAAAGTTTGACAAATTTAACAAAAATTAATAAGTGAAAATTTTTTGCTGTCAAAGAAAGAATTGATCTATAACTGTTTCAAATGAATCTACATTGACAATAAAAAGATCCATATTAATAATATAAAAAAAAAATCTCAAAAGTAGCTGAAATAAATGACCTTCTTGAACAATAGATTTTCGCGCTAACGATGACGTAGATACACTCTACCAATAAGCACAGAGTACGTCCCAATAAGTTTCTTTTGATTACTGCTTGAAGCAATTTGATTGGCTTGGATTTATTACGTTAGAAGTGGCGGCAAAACCGCTCATTTGAATTTGTTTTGGCAAACTGACAGTATTTAAGAAGGTTTATTTTGAAATATACAACAAATATTTGTAGGCGCAAACTCAAATGCTCATACAAAATTTTTTAATAAGAATAATATAATTTATTTCCATAGACATAATACAATTGTCAATGAAAGGTGTATAACATAAGAGGCACAAAACACATAGTTAACAATTACATCACATAATATTCTTGCACAGAATAAAAAGAATGGCTGACAAGAAATTCTCGAATTCGTTTTTTAATATAACGTTAGTTGTAGTTTATTATATCTACAATTTAATAGAAGTAATGAAAGGTCATTTGCTTATCTGTGTGAGCCTATGTGCTGGTACATATTAATCCTGCGATGCTCTAGTTAGATAAACATTTACTTCTCCATATTTTCTATAATTGGCAATGTTTTCCCTAACATAACACACTGCTTGTAAAATATACATGCAGAAGATAGTTAAAATACCGTGCTACCTGAAATAAGCACGCCATGTAGTTGTTGTGCTTAAATTTAGCATATTTCTAATAATCCGCTTCTGACATATAAAAACTTTTTATATGCTTGCACTGTTACCCAAGCAAAGGAGACCATAAGACAGTATAAAATTCACAGATCTATAGTAAAACATTTTTGTAAATCTCCTAAGCTGCAAAATTGCATAATTTAATGAAGCTAATTTTTTTGTAAGTTCATTTATATGAGCATCCCAAGATGTTGGTCCATATTTATACGAAGAAATTTAATTGTATCTTATTGTTTCAAAGATGTATTGCCTGATCTTACTAATAGACTAAAATCTTGCTTGGTGCCAACAGGAGTAAATACGATTAACTTGGTTGTTTGTGGATTTAGAATAAGTCCATTTCTGTTACACCATTTTGAGATACAAACCACACTTTTGTTTGCAGAGTCATAGACGTGATTGACGGTGCTTTTAGATATTATTGTAGATGTGTCGTCTACAAATAGCGTCATAAAAATACTCTCTATGGAATCTGGAATGTCGTTGATGAAAAGAATGAATAACAAGGGTCCCAAGACACTCCCTTGCGGGACCCCTGTTAAAACATCTTTTGTTTCGGAAAATATTTTATTGCAATTATGCAATATTGCAACCCTTTGTGACCTTCCAGTTACTCATTCTAATGCAGGCCCCCTAGTTCTATAAACGTAGAGCTTATTGAGTAAAAGAGAGTGATTAATAGTATCGAAAGCTTTCGAAAAATCATATAACAGTAATGATTCTAATAACTTACCTTTGTGGAATGCTGATCTTTTGTCACATATTGGTTTTAGTCCTGAAATTGTGGAAATATATCTTGATAAACTATCTAGCCGCACATCTCCTGGTCTGGATCAAATAATGGCTGCAACTTTGCTTAAAAACTGCGCATCATCGTTGCCACAACCATTGTGTATAATAATGACGACTTCATTTAAGGATGGCATCCTCCCAAACGATTGGTTAAAAGCGACAGTAACACCGCTGTTTAAAGCTGGAGACAAAATTGATCCAAGCAACTATAGACCAGTGAGTCTTACATCGATAAGCTTGTTAAGATGTTACTTACACATCTCAATAATCATAATTTAATCCCCGCACACCAACATGGGTTTATTCCAGGCAGATCTGTTGTGACAAATTTGCTAGCTTCCACAAACAATTGGACAAAAACAATTGACAGTGATAAATCTCTTGATATTGTGTATTTGGATTTTAACAAGGCGTTCGATAAAGTGTCCCACACATTGCAAAGCTTTTCTCTCTGACGGTGAATTTGGCGTTAAAGTCGAAAATTGTTTTTTTCTTTTAAGGGGTGTCCCACAAGGCTCTGTTTTGGGTCCAATTTTGTTTTTACTGTATACTAATGATTTGCTTTTCTTCCTTCAGAACTGTTATTCGGCTTATGCCGATGACATTAAATTATTTGGTAATCCTAGCAAATCAAATCTACAAGAGAAATTGTTGTAGAGTGGAGCGAGAAATGGCAAGTATAAACTACAGAATCAACAATACAAGCTTAGATGTAAAAGTTTCTCAAAAAGATTTGGATATTGTTGTTTCAAACACCTTTAGCTGGAGTGAACAATGTATAACTTCCATAAGAAAAGCAAGACAAGTCTTCAGTTGAATTAATTTCTAAACTTAATAAAATGTATATTCGCCCTCACTTAGAGTTTGCTATCTCTGTATTCAATTAAGGATTTGAAACTTTTGAACAGAATACAACATGAAATCACTCAATGGTCAACTACGCTACGAAAATTAACATACAACGAACGTTTATCATTGCTTCGTTTATCAACGCTGATCTAATACAAATGTATCGAATTACACACAATTTTTTCCGGATGAATCACAACAATATCTTAAACTCTCAACAAACAAAAAACTAAGAGGACATTTATTCAAAATTAAAAAAGAAAGTTTCTTGTCGTCAATTAGACAACAATCACTAATCGATCCTTCGAATGGACTGTCAGCTAACATAATTTTTACCATGTCTGTATACCAATTTAAGAGAATGTTAGATCAAATTTAATACACTTAACGTTAAAAAGATCTCAATTAGTTTGGGATACAGGTCTTACCTTTGCAATTAATTCGGTTTAATAATAATAATATGCCTGCAGTTTTTAGTTTGTTGTTGAAATCGTGTAAAACAGCTTCATATGTTGACAAATTTGCAGCCTGGGTTGACTATCCTCTAGAAAAACTGTATTGTCTCTTGGTAAGAATGCCGTGCTTGTCGATAAATCCAACAATCTTGACTGAAATGCTTTTTCAAAAATTTTAAAAAATACTGATAGCAATGCTATAGGCCTGTAATTTTCAACACTATTAGGGTCACCCTTTTTATAAACTGGTATTATAGTGGCCACCTTAAGTTGTTGAGAAAAGTAGCCGTGTTCGAAAAAAATATAGATCAAATGTGTCAGAGAATTTATCAAAAAGTAACAGTCCTTTAGCAAGTAACACGGTACTTCATCAATACCACAACATGTTTTTTTGGTTGATGCTGATATGAATGAGAGAACTTCGTCACAATTAACTGGATGAGTTATAATTAAAGTTAATCTTTGTTTGAGAATTCTCATCAGGTTCAAAACCAACAGTTAATGAATTTACGGAGTTAATAAAATAATCATTGAAAGTAGTGGCTATTTTCTATGGATTTTCGATAGTTTTGTTATTTAAATCAGTTAACTCACAAGGTAATTTGTGCTTATTATTTTTAGAGTTTTTAGAGTTCATTAACAGTTTTCCATGATTCTTTAGTTATATTGTCAGCAGACGCCAGTTTATTTTCAAAGTATTTCAATATTTTTTCTATGTTCACATTTATGTAATTTATATATTTCTTCTAGTTTATCATCACAAGAGTTATTTTTAATCTGGTATAAATCCCTAACAACTTTCCTCTACGAGAGCACTGTACATGCCCTTTGATGCTCTTATGATATTACAAGTGAAAATTCTTTTGGAAAAAAGTCAATAACTCAAACAATAGAAGGACAATTTAAATAAAACAAAAATAACTAAATGACTAATTTCAAGTATAATTTAAATATGTAAAAATAAATAAATTATTTCATTCAAAAACAAAGTTACATAGAAGTGGGGATAATATGAAAAGACTTTTAAATTGTGGAACCTAAAACACAAATAGACATTCCCTAATTACAATTTTTTATAGTTCACTTTCAACGTTGAAATCTTCCGACTCGATATAGATGGACAATAATTACCACGATTCTTTATTCTTCACTGGTTCGGTACTATCATTATCTTTATTGTCCAGATTACACAAATCTGTGTCACAAAATCTGCAAGTAGATCCCGGTGCTTCATTTATATACAAACAAAGTTTCTTTTGATTATAGTCGTCCAACAAACATCCTTTGTTTTCATGTATCAAACCCTCTAATAAAAAAAATGATTAAATTTGATGATTAAATGTATCATCAATTCTGTAATTATTTACCAACTTCAGCTTTTGTTGTTACACAACTATAAGATAATTCAGTAGCATTGACACAATCTTCAGTTGTAATTGTATTATTTGTATTATTACCAATACTTTGATAAAAGTAACATTTCGAAACACCTGCTTCAGAACAAGTATAACACAAAAATGCGATTGAAGCAACAGCAAAAATGGAAGATTGACGTTTCATTTTTAAAATTCAAACTAAAAGTATACTTAAAATAGTGATTATTTTATATCAAAAAACAATAATTTTATGACGTTTATAACTCGAACAACCAATACAAAAATCTAAAGATAAATTGTAATAGTTGTCATCTGTAGATTTTCAAGAACTTTGTGTAAATTAATTATTTTGCAATAATATTGTAGAGTCATTTAAGATAAAGACAATTCTAGTTGTATATAGAATGCTACGAGAAAAAAAGCAACTCGAATTTGAACTGTGCATTGTTGCGGAGTGTAAAAAAAAACATTACGCACGTCTTCTATTTTTTTTATGACTATAATGTACAAATTAAACTACTGTCTTAATATTTAAAAATTGAGAAACTACAAGCACTAAAGCTTTTGGTTTCTATTCTGAAGAAACAAAGTTTGAATTTTCCACAGTATTGATTATTTTTATCAAATCAAAAATTTTGTGCTCTTTCATATCTCAGTTTTCAAGCAGCTTGTACGCGATTTTTATAGATAAAATTTGTGGTTCCCCTAATTACGAGAATTCATTTTTTTACATTTTTCATTTTGCAATAGAAAGATAATAATCATTTACAAGTGGAACACTTCAAGATAAAGATGGCTTAAGTAAATACAGAAATAGACAACTGTCTCACATAAAAAAGTTTTCAAAAAATGTTGAAATTTTTATTTAAAATTACAACCGTCTATAATTTCAGTCATGATCATTACACAAATCAGTGTCACAAATGTAACAAGAATTTCCTTCAACCTTGTTTATACTTTCGCAAAGCTGAATCGTAGTTGGATCGTTAGAAATGACACATGATTTGCTATACTCCACTTTTCCATCTGAAATTTAATAATTTACTAATTATCAATATTCAATATTTATAATTTTATGGAAGTTTTTACCAGGAGGTTGCAAGATTTTTGCAGACATGCAGCTAAAGAGACCAATTTCGATCGGAGGACATTTTTCAACATAAGGATTTGTACAGCCAACAGTACATTTGTAACATTCTTTTACACCAGCAACTAAATCAAAATATTAAAAAGAAGATATTAGAGGATTGAAATAACATTACCTTGATGATGAATGAATAGTACAAAAAGTAGAACTAAAGAGATTTTCGTGTCCAACATTTTGAACCAAATTTTAATAATAATAATAAATGCGTACTTAGGTTTTATATCTGAGATTTATCATTATCAGAAATCATTGTTTAAGCTGGTAAAACAAAAACTGACTTTGATGATAGATTGGATCAAAGATTTGTACATGTACATGTACATCTTGTTTTCGAAAAAAAAAAGAAGTAAAAATCAGTTCAAATTCAAAAAATTGATAAGAATATTTGAACTTATATTTTCCTGCATTGAAATCAATTTTTACATCTTCAAACTAAATTAAAAAAAAATATGTTGTTTGCTAATGCTAAAAATGGATAACTGAAAATGATTTTTCTCTGAAACTGATAAAATCAGTGCAAAGTACAGAAGACTTGTTTTGGTTACAAAGTGATTTAAAATTTAATTTAATTGAGACACTATAATGTTTTATGATTTTATGCTGAAGATTTAACTCAAAATCAATTCATCATATTCATATCAATTTTTCAAAAAATGTCAATCAAACAAGTGATTCTATCCTTTCTCTTCTACTGTTTGAATCCAACAATGAATGATAAAATTTTCCGAAACTTTTCAATAATCCAAGAAAAAACCATAGTGGAATTCTTCTATAACGTAATAACTGTTGGGAATAAGGAAATTTGTTTTGAACAACATTGTATGAATTTTTTTTGGGGTTGTTTTAAAAATATTTTCAAAAATGGCGCACTTTCGATTATACCGGAAATTGACACTAACTTCGTTATTTTAAATGCAACACACTATATATTTTTACATTTTTGGATTCTTTGTTTAATTTAAGCATCAATTTGAGTGAACCATTTTCAAGAAAATCAAGATTTAAAGAAAAAATATGGCTGTGCAGAGATCGCCATTATTCTAAATATTTCGAACACAAAAGTATTTACAGAGGTGCGGTTTCAGACCTTTATTTTAAACATAACATTCTATCTCTTAGACCTTATCATCTTATCAAATTTGGGAAAACTCTCTTTTCATAGAAGTCTTGAACATGAAGAACTTCTAACTCAGTTAACTCAATTTTCTCAAATGGAACGCTATATTTTTTTGGTACCATCTTATAGTACTTGAAATTATGTTTCGATTGATGTAAGATTGTACCCACTTACTGACAAAAGTTTTTGAAAAGAAAAAGTTTTTTGAAGTTTGTAAATAACTACATCATCACATTAGCCTTGGTGACTACTAACTATTGTTATTTATCAAAATTGCACCAAAAGAAGAGTATAATTGAACCTTAAATTCTATTGTTTATAAGATAACATCAAGACAAATCAAAACTATGCACAATAAATGGAGAAATCTAGAGATTCGAGTTTTCCATCTTTGGGAATTAACTTCTAACTACTGATTTCCGCTATGATTGCACAGTGTGAATGATAATGTTATGCAAAAATCTGTTTATTAATAATTTTGGAAAATTGATTGTTTTGCTAATATTTAAACGTCACGATTTGTGTTTTTTGAACTGGATCTACCTCAAAACAGTATTTTCTTCGATTATCACAAATCCATTTCAGACTTTGTTCAAAAAAAAGATGATTTTGATATTGTTCTTCTTACAAATTCGTATAAATTTGTAATGTCAGAAGGAAATTTTGTTCAAATTTGCAAAAAACATTTATTATATTTATTAATTATTTTTTACTTGAAGTCTAGTACTTTTTTTAAACATATTTATATCAACAATTACAATCAAATCTAACTTGATGATATAGATTTTTTGTAAAATTCAAAAAAATGCATTTTTTTCCAAAAACTGTTGGTAGTGTGTGGGTACAACTTGACATCAATCGAAAGATAATTTTAAGTTCTATTCGGTTGCACATTAAATAGTATAGCGTTGCATTTAAAAAAATCGAGTTGTTTAGGTTTGCATTTCCTCATTAAAAGAAAGTTTATCAAATTTGATAAGATGATCAGGCCTAAGAGACAGGCCTTTATGTCTAAAATAAAGGTGTAAAACCGCTCCTCTCTAAATGCGTTTGTGTTCCAGATATTTAAAAGAATGGCGATTTCTACACAGCCTTAAATCTTGATTTTCTTGAAAATTGGTCACTCAAAGTGTCATAAATTAATGGTTAAATTAAACAAGGAATTCAAAAATTTAAAAATATATAGGATATTGTATTTAAAATAACGAAGCTAGTGTCAATTTCCGGTGTAATCGGAAATGCGCCATTTTAAAAATAATTTTTAAAACAACCCCAAGACCGATTCAAGCAACTTTTGTTGCAATTTTTCATATTCCCAACGGTTATTACGCTATGGAAGAATTACGCTGTGGTGTGACACCCTGTATAAAAAAATTAAAGATTGTTTATTATAGAGAGAGAGAGAGTTTATTGTTATAGAAAGCGAATAAATACAGAGTGTTATGAGAAATAATAACACCCATATAACTCGATATTTTAAGCAGTTTTTTCTTATAACATTTTCACAAAATTGTATTTATTTTTTAACGTTCAATCCTTCTTTCTGATGAATTTGTGTGTCAAAAAATTATCTTCATACAGTGATCCGTCGTTAAATAATTAATAATTGGATAGCTTTTATCTAAAAGGAACCAAGCGAGACAAAACGGAATATAGTACTGCAAATTCTGTGTCAATTTTACATTTTACATTCATTTTAGAAAGTTTTTTTATCACAATCTGAACTAGTTTCATCTTTTTAACACCAATCGTTAGTAAAAATTTCAATTTTTTTCTCAATTTTTACTTAAAAAATTATTGCGCTAGCTTTTGCTGCAAAAGTGAAAAAATTTTTTTAACTTTTTTATTCTAAAGGAATGGTAAATAAGTAAGAAGCCAAACTTTGCAGATCCTCTAGTGGGCTGATGGTAAATTGAAGTGTAAAGTTTCAACTTTCTAGGAGGTGTCGTTCCTGAGATAGGGGTGACTTATACAATTTTTAATTCTATCTTCCCGAGACAAAACTTACACTCAGATTTGATTGAAAATTAAGCAAGATTACCAATTCGAACCGAATAATTCGTCTGGCGTTGGTTCCAACTCTCTTCTTATATCGTTCCCAAGATAAGGGTAACTTTTAAACTAAGAAAAAAAATTTGTTCTACCATTTTGAATCATTTTGGAATGTTTTTTTTTATCACAATCTGAACTAGTTTCATCTTTTTAACACCAGTCGTTAGTAAAAATGTTGTCTAGAAGTCGAATAAATACAGAGTGTTATGAGAATACAATACGAAATAAAAACACCCATTTTAAGCAATTTTTTTCTTATAACATTTTCACAAAATTGCATTTATTTTTTAACGTTCAATCCTTCTTAAGTAAAAGTGAAGCAAGGAAGAAAACAAACTCTTTCTGTTGAATTTGTGTGTCAAAAAACGAATTGAAACTTTCCAGGCAAAAAATTATCTTCATACAGTGATCCGTCGTTAAATAAATAATAATTGGGTAGCTTCTATCTAAAAGGAACCAAGTGCCACATTGCTGTTTTGAGCTAGAGACGAAAACGTGGAATATAGTACTGCAAATTCTGTGTCGATTTTATGTCTATGAAAAAACTTTCATTGGTTATGTTAAGGTTATTCTATCGAATTACGAAAAAAATAGCGTTTTTGTGTTTGTTTGAAAAATTTGGAACCAAAAAAAAAGCGCCTGGTTCTGTTTTGAACAACGTGTCAAGACTGCTATTATTGATTGAAAGGATCCTCACCATTTTTTGCATTGAAAACGCAATAATTTTTTTTTTTTCATTAGCTTAATAGCTATCGTTTTGTACCAGTATCCCAAAATTTATTGGTTCTTTTTACATAAAAGCTAACCAAGGGGAGGTGATTTAGACGTGATATGTGGTATTTACACGACGGAGCTCCAAAGCACTCCCCAAGATACGTAAAAAATTGGCTAAATAATAATTTTGGAGAAAAGTGGATAAGCAGTTTCGGTCCTTTGCTGTGGTCTGCTAGGTCTCGGTTTTTTTTTATGTGGTCAGATGAAAAGGCGAATCCGATAAACACAGTTGACTAACTTTGTGATGGAAGTACCTGAAACTATTAGAGGAAATCCAGCATTACTAGCTCGAACCAAGGCTTCTTTAGCAAGGAGGGTGCAATAGAAATAATGGTGAACAATTCGAGCAATTATTACAACTGTCAAGTCAGAAATCTTATAACCAATCTACTGCAATATGTTTACAATCAGAAAGTTTTTACTTAAAAGTGTTTATTGATAGAATTAAAAACACTAAATATTGGCGGGTAAGGAATTCCGGACTCAAATTATATTAAATTTTAACTCTAAAAAGTTAATTTTCGGAAAAAGTTTTTGAATAAAATTATGCGTATTTTATTAAAACTTATTAACGGTTAAAATTTTTACGTGGATTTCCATAACACCCTGTTTATGAGTTCTTATGAAAAACCAAACAAATACAGCTGATAGATAATTTTAGTTATAGATAATTTTTCGTTAGGTATAAAAAATTTGCTTAGAAAAAGTTTTGACTTAATTTAGATATTTAGAAAGAGACTTAGAGCGGAAAACTCTTTGACTTTCTAAAGAGTAAAAGATATAGCATCCAGTTAGTGAGCGAACATCGAAGACGATGCCCAAAAAATAAAACTTTAACAAAAATTAAAAATTAAGTTCTGATGAGTCAAAATTAGGTTTTTGTTAAAATCTAAGTATTTCGGCATTCACGGAGCAGAACAAGAAACGCTTCTAAAGATACTCTTATAAAAGTGAGACAACTTATACAATAAGTAAATGCGTCTATTTTATCTAATTATCATCGGTTTCGCCATCTATCGACAAGTAGAAATTTATTTTCAAATAACGTTTTAATTTTCTATAATAAAGCGCCCTCTCTGAATGATTTATAATGCTGCAAACTATATTCAAATTTGAAATTAAGTAGCTATTATTGAAATAATTGAAATTTAATAATTAGTCAAAAAAATTTAATAATTTTTACACATTATGAGTGTAAATCAAGAAAGAGATAACAGTTGGTATAACAACAATTGAAGCTGGTAAAACTGTCATCGCTGAACTAGTATACAAATTGCAGTACTCTCTATCACAATGGTAACATTTATTACCATCCCGACCATTCAATTTATCACAAGCTTCAATATTTTCACCATTATTTTCAACACAACTTTTTACAACACTACCTGTAAAATAAAGAATGCTATAAATATAATCACTAAAAAATGGAAAAATACCATTGCTGTATTGAATAGATTCGCACAAAAATGCTTTTTGATCCACTTCTTCAGGTGTACGACAATCTTTTTTATGATTTTCAATTTCTCCTTCTTTGCAGTTATTATCCTGACATTCATAGCACGAACGTACTGCAAAAACTAAAAAAAAAATGGGAATAAATAAACAAAGTGATTTATTCTACTTACTGCCGTTGTACGAAAGAAAACAAAGAAATAATAAAAGGGTTAAATATGTCATGATGCAAGGGATTAAAAAAAATAAAATATAATATCATATGACTTTCCGCATATCTTATCTAAGAAAGATATCTGTTATTTGCCCACTCACTCAAAAATTTTCAATTCAAATAGATAAAAAAAATGAATGGTTTTATCATTTTTGTGTTTTTTGTGCAAGTAGCTCACGTTGGCAAGTTTCAATTTTTTTGTGAAAACTACAATTAAAATTTTAATTTTAGTCTATGGAAGTCGCAGCTGTTATTATTCGTGTCTGTGTGACAAGACTATAACTCAACAAGTTTGCCCGAATTCTGACGATTTGTGTTATTCAATGAAAGAGAAAAATGGTAATTAGATAGATCCAATCATATTTAATAGAATTTTCATTCTTTTAGGAGAGTTAAGCAAAGGATGTGTTAGTTTAGAAATTTCAAAAGAGATTTGTCTTGAAAGATCAAAAGAAGAGTGTTGGGTTTGTTCTGGAGATTTTTGTAACTCTTCAATTGACGATATTAAAAATTCATTGATGTTTAAAATTTTGATTTGTATGCTCTTTTATTATTTATTTTAATTTGAAAAAAATATAAATATAAAAATTATTCAATCATTTTATTTATTTCTTCGCTTGAGCCCAACCCAATACCCTTTTTCCACCGCCATATTCATCGCTTTTTTACTAAACTTAATCGGAATTTGCGTTTTATCAATTGGTACAATTTCAAAATTTGATAACAAATAATAAAACAAAATTTTAGTTTCTAAAAGCGCAAATCTTGAACCAATACAACTTCTAGGACCTGTCCCAAAAGGAAAATAAGTAAACGGAGCAATTTTACTCTTATTTTCTTCGTTAAATCTTTCAGGATCGAATCTATCTGGTTCCGGATAATATTTTGGATCTCTGTGTATAGCATAAATTGGTAGAATAATCAAATCATTTTTGTTTAAATGAATCGGTTTTTCATTTGGATTGTTGGGAAGGATTGTGATTGGTTTGGTGCATACTCTATCTGTTGCTATAGCGTTTGGCCATTTTCTTAAAGTTTCTAAAATTAATACAAGAAGTAACATTTTATATTAAAGAACAATGATTAAATACCTGAAACTACCATGTCCATGTATTTCATACTTGCTATATCTTCATAAGTAATTTGATTTTTTTTAACGTTATCAACTTCTTGGATTAGTTTCGTTTGGACATCATGATTGGCAGCCAATTCGTAAGACATAAAAGACATAAGAGTTGACACTGAATCAAAACCAGCAAAAAAGAAGATAAATGCTTGCGAAACTATATCATCATTTGTTATAATCAGTTTCTTTTGTTTTTGTTCTGTGGAATCTGTTTCCTTAACTGTCGCAAATCCAGCATCTGGAAGGCTATCATCTTCTGGTTTTTCGTCATTATTTTTTCGCGCTTCTAACAATAGATTAATCATATCCGGTCTTGAAACACCATGTTTTTCCCTACTTTCAATATTCTCTTCAATAATTTTGTGAAAATATTGATTCATTCTATCGGAAAATAATGTAACCTTGAACAACTTTAAAAGAAACGGAATTAGAACGTAACCCAAAAACACACAAATTTTTCTGAAACTTGTAAAATCGGTTACTTCTTTGCCCATGGAATAGAATTCATTTTTTGGTTCTTTCATAGAATCGCATTCAAACCCAAAAACTGTATTTGCAATAATATCATTTGCAAATCTTGATGTAATATCTTTCATTTCCACTTCTATTAAGTTTTCGGTTTTTTGTAGAAAATGTTCAAGAAACTTTTGACCACTTTTTGACATTAATGTAAACATATATTTCATTTTGCTGCTTGTAAATGAAGGACTTAATTTTGATCTCATATCTCTCCAGTTTTGTCCTTGTAAACTAAATAAAGTTTTGCCGAGAAGAGGATCAGCTTCTGGAGCTACAAAACCTTGATGATCTAGAAAATGATCGAAGTCTTTTACTGTAATTTGTTTGATCAAATCTGGGTCTCGGATTAGCAGTGCTGGGCGTAAGAATTGATATATTCCAACATATCTACAATTATTTAATTTATTTAAAATAATGTAGCGAAGATACAAACCTGGCTGTTGTGCTGTAGTTATACAAATCTTGGTTCAATTCAGGGATTGATCGTTTACGAAAAATGAAACTTGCCAGATCGCCTAATAGGAAAGTCGGTTTGCCTTGAATTACGCCTCTTCGAGTCCAGAAACTGTGGGGTCTTATTAAAAACCAATAAATTAATGCTGGTAGAGCTGTAGTTAATAGAAACCAAAACATATTTTTGGATTAAATATTAGGTTGTAGTAAGATAACACACTTTTAGTTAAATTAACTTTCATAACTTCTATTATCTACTGACGCAGATAATTCTGTCTGATTTATCAACGTAATTCAACAATTTGTAAGTCTAGTAGCAATGGTACACGATATTAAAGTTGGCTGCAGACTTTTTTTTTATATTAGCTTTAGTCAAAATTTTTTACGGGGAACAGCTTTTGCTTCAAATTCAACAAAAAATTACAGTAACAAATTTGTTTGTTGTCAAATTTGATATTTCTTGCAAATTTGAAAAGCTTAGAGTGAAGATGAGATTTTAGTCATTTTTGTCAAATAATTCTTAGTTTATTTTTAAAATATTCAACGTTCCAACCCTTTTACATAATAAATATTGTTTTTAGATTTATTACCTTATTTTGAAAATTTTAATTTTAAGGATGTGAAGAATTTAGTTTACTTCAATGAAATTATTAAATTATGATTAAGAACTAACTTTGGATAAAATTCACGACAAAATACAAAAAATTATAATTTTAGATGTTTATCAATGTTGCTAAAAACGTATTTGAAATCAACTAGAACAGAGACGATATTAGGAAAACATTTGTGTTATATAGAGATAAGCATGTTGAGTCCAGAGGACAAAAGGAAGTAATTAAATTACTATATGAGAGGATGTCCCATAAAAAGTGTGAAAATAGTAAATAAAAATCTTATTTTATTACCCACTTTAGTTAATTTATTTATGTAAATGAATTACTCTTCCTTCTTTTAGAAATTTCAATAGAAATCTCCACTCACGTCTCTGGACAAGACACTGACCAATGAAAGAATTAGTTTAAAATTAATTAATAATTTGGAAATCCTTCATGCTGTGTTTTAGTAAATTAAATAAAAATATATAAAGTGTAAAAAATGTAGATACAAAGGAGTTTTTTAAGAGCTCTGTTCTGAGTCAGAGACAGTTTAGTTCAGTTCCAAGTTTTAGTTTAGTTCAGATTGTTTCAAGATTTCAATTCAGTTTTAGTTAGTATAAATCTTAGTTAGTTGTCAGTTATTTTGTATTAAGTGAAATGTCTTCTTAAATTGTTAACATCCTCGAAACTGTAAAAGTTTCTTTGGTACTTCATTCATTATCATCAAGATCCCAAGAAGAAGATAGATTCTGTTACCCGCTCGGCGAAGACACTTCAGTAATGAGAATTCAGTCCTCAATAGATAAATGTTTTTTCAAGGCCCCAACGAACCCACAGCCTAAGAAACTAATGTCGTAGGATTGGCAACAAATTTCCGATTATTTTTAAAGTCTTGGTGTTGTCTGTAAAAGAGGCCGTCGTGAATTCTGTTGAGTTTTGTCATCTTTTTTTTCTACTTTACATTTTGTTTCAAACTAACTCATCACAAAATCTCATTACAAAAAAATTGAGAGAAGCAAAATTCTAATGTTTTTATGATTCTTTCGAGAAGATTTATAAAGGTGTAGCAACATTTGATATTGGAAAAAGTCGATATTTGAAAATTTAATTCCAATAATACTAGAAAAAAGGAAATTAAATACTGTTGAAAACTTTATCGAATTCACAAACCAAATGGCAAAATTTTCAATCAAAGACGTCCCAAATTGCAACAAATACAGTGTAGAAGTACTATTTTAGCTTCAGATTTTTGAATTTTTCAACAACAAAATCTAAATTGTCTCAATACAACTCAAAGTTTTTGAGTAGAATTTAATTCAATTTAAATTTATATCGCCATCAAAAGCATAAAACTCAGAGTAAAATGAGAGCTTTTTGGTATTGAACAGCATCATTTGGTAAGAAAAGAACCAACGTTTCGTCCGCTCTTGTCAGAGGTATTTGCAGGACAAAAGAAAAAGGATGACAAAATTATGGTATGTAGTAAACTTTTCTCTTAAAAATCAGTGTTCGATCACTTGTTTAAATTTGCGAAATTTAGTTTATTTAGTGCAACAAATAAAAAGAGCACTTTCTGATAACTGTTCAAAACAAAAATTTCTTTGGATATCAAATAAAAATATAGACAAAACGTGAAAACAATTATTCATTTAATATTTTTTTAAGTTCGTCGCTTTAATCCCATCCAGAAGCCATTCTCCGGTGCCATATTCATAGCTTTTTTGTTAAACTTGAAAGGAATTTGTGTCTTGGAAATCGGTACAATTTCGAAATAAGACAGTAAATAATAAAAGTAAATTTTGGTTTCTAAAAGCGCAAATCTTGAACCAATACAACTTCTAGGACCTGAACCAAAAGGTAAGTACGTGCAAGGTAGAATTTTCTTTTTATTTTCATCATTGAATCTTTCAGGATCGAAACGTTCTGGCTCAGGATAAAATTTCGGGTCTCTGTGTATTCCATATGATGGGATATAAATAACATCATTTGGTTTTATATAAACTGGTTTTTCGTTAGGGTTTTTAGGTTTTATAGTGTATGGCTTAGTGCAGACTCTGTCAATGTAAACTAAATTTGGCCATTTTCTCAAAGTTTCTAAAAATATGCATTCAAACAATTAAATGATAAAAATGATAATAACTTATTACCTGATACGACCATATCCATATATTTCATGGTTGTTATAGCTTCATAGCTAACTTCATCTGCAAATTTTTCTTTTACGCTGTCTACTTCTTGGATTAATTTTTCTTGAATGTCTGGATTTACTGCTAGCTCATAAGCCATAAAGCAAATAAGAGATGACACTGTGTCAAAACCAGCAAAAAGAAACCCAAAAGATTGAGAAATTATATCTTCATTGGTTATAACAAGTTTCTTTGGTATTGTATTCATTTCTGATTCTTGCACTGTGGCAAAACCTGTGTCTGGTATAACTGCAGTTTCTTCAATCTGATTGGATTGTTTTCGTGCTTCCATTAAAACACTTATCATGTCCGGTCTGGTTATTCCATATTTTTCTCTACTCTTAATATTTTCATTGATAATTCTACTGAAATATTTATTAATTTTATCGGGGAACATCGAAATACCAAACACCTAATAAATACAAAACAAAACAAAAATCGTTCACAGTTATTTGAATGTATATTACTTTGAAAAAAAAAGGCATTATCCTGTATCCTGTCAACACAAACATTTTTCTATATTTTGTGAAATCTGTCGCTTCTCTACCCATTTCATAAAACTCATTATTCGGTTCTTTCATTGAGTTGCATTCGATTCCAAAAACCACACTAGCGATAGTATCATTCCCAAATTTTGTTACAATTTCTCTCATTTCAACTTCTATAATTTTGTCGTTTTTTTCCAAAAAGTTTTGAATAAAATTTTGGCCACATTTTGATAATAACGAAAATATGTATTTCATTTTGCTACTTGAAAATGACGCACTTGCTTTTGATCTCATTTCATGCCATTTTTCGTTTTTCAAAGAAAATAAAGTTCTGCCAATTAAGGGATCAACATCACTTGATACAAAATCTATGTGATTTACAAAATAATCAAAGTCTTTTATGGTGATCTGTTTGATTAAGTCGGGGTCCTTGATTAAGAGGATTGGTTGTAGAAACTGGTATAGACCGATGTACCTACAAGTTTTCAATTTTTATCAAAAGTTGGAGTAAAGTCAGACTGAAATTCCTACGTGTCCACTCAACTTTTGTAAATTTTCAAAAGTTTCATTGGATAAAGGCTGATCCGTCTTGACGGATAATGAAAATCAGCCTTAAGTGATCATAAGGTTAGAAGCAGAAAATAGTCATCCAAAGATTCATTCCAATTTAAATAAATTTCGTGTTTTCCACAAATTGATTAAATACGCAAGTTTTTGCGCCAAGCATTTGAAACTGGCAGCTTCAGTCGTTCATACAGTGCTACACCAATCTCACAATTATCAGAATGGACACATAAAAATTATTTTACTATACTAACCTTGCATCGGAACTTGTGTTATAAAAATCTTGGCTCAATTCAGCCGAAGAACAAGTACGAAAGATGGATCTACTCAAATCGCCCAGAATGAAAATTGGTTTACCTTGAATCACTCCATTTCGACTCCAATAACTATGAGGTCTAATTAAAAACCAATAAATTAATCCAGAAAAAATGGCTGTTACCAAAATCCAAAACATTTTTAAGAAAAACTGCTTAAACGCGCTCAATTACAGTAAATTATCAACCTTGATCTTACAATTGACGAATATATAATCAGTTCATGCATCTGCGTGCTATTTTCAAACACAATAAGCACTTCACTCAACATCTGATACTTAAAGGGCTCTTCTAAGATAACAATTGTTCATAGAACAAGATAAAGCCGGTTACATCAAAAGTCCTGTTATAGCGAGATTGAAAAATTTTATGTCGTTAGTAAAAAAAAGCTTGGTCTGCCCAAATTTTTCAAGCTGAAAGTATCCTTTATTAGGCTAATTATTGTTAGAAAATAAGAAGTTGACAAGTTTGTTATTTTAAGTGGGGCACCTATATTTTATAACATAAGTAGTATAGACAGTGGCGTCCCTGTAGGGGCGCAAATGACCACCAATGTGGTCATCAATAATAATGCTGTTTAATAAAATTCTTAAAATTGCAAATATTCCCATAACAAAAGAGGAGGGCAGAGATAAGAAGACACCCATTAGAACATCTGCAACTGATCCGATGCTCATGTTATGAAGTGAGAAATCCTGAAAAGACAGAAAAAAAATCAATAAATTATTCGATAAAATATTCGTAAGAGATTGAAATTTTCCTATAAAAATTCCAAGCATAGGTGGAGTGCAAATGCTCAGACACAAAGGATTGAACAACTACAGAGAGAACTCGATTAGCCAATCAACAGCGCGGTAACCACCTGCGTATTTGCGAAACTTTGAAGAAAAGAACAGTTACCATGAATTAGACAAAGATAAGATCGACTCGGGTCGCTGATAAGGGAACAATAAACTAAACAAAGCAAATTAATTGTAATTAGTTTCTAGTAACTTAGAACCAATTGTTCAGTTCGAGTTTAACTCAGGCTTAATACTAAACGGGTTTGAAACAGGAAAGAGTATTCGATAAAAACACTCACGAAAAAACAATTCCGTACGAAAACAACGTCGTCAAAAACGCACTGACAAATGCGCCTTTACATTGCTCCTTATATAAAAGCTTTTTTTTGTATATTTAAAATTATTGAAGATATCATAGTAACATCATCAATTAAATGAATCGGACAAGAAGTTAAAAAGATCTTATCTGATATCAAAGACGGAACAAGATCAAGATTTTTTTGTGAAGAAGATGACGATGAACGCCGAATATTAAATTTATGCTTCGTGCCGCAATTTTTTATACATTTTTATCCTTATTGCGCTCATCATTAATTATTGGTTTGACAATTGGTATTCGCAAGATATTTTCCTCAAGCTACGCACTTTTTCTTGCAACTGTCGAATCACCTTCAACAAATAACGAACGAAACACTTCAATTCATCAATTGACTTAGACACTGCTTACATAAATTGCGTAACATCATCAAACTAAATCTTTTGACCATCAATACATAACATTTTTTAAGCAGCTTAACTTTATTGTCGATAATATTGGACAAATTATCAACACACTTCTTGCATTTCCACGTTCGTTTTTCTCAATAAATTTTTCAAAATTACGTCTAGAAATGCAATTTCCTGCATTTCCCTAAAATGTTCAATTTGGCTACAAAAAAACATAGTTGAAACACAATTATTCCCTTTATTTTTTGCCAAATTTACAGCAAAGACGGTTCCCCATATGACATCAGAAATTGAAAATAAAAGAATTTCAATAATATCAGAAAAAAAAAGAAAAGTAGATTCAGTTGATAACTTTCTTACACTTTATCGAATTCACAAATCAAATGTCAAAATTTTCAGACTTCCCAAAGTGGAACAAGTACAGTGTAGAAATACTATTTTGGCTTTAGTTTTTTGAATTTCTTAACAACAAAATCCAAATTGTTTCAATGTAACTCAACTTTTTTGAGTAAAATTTAATTCAGTTTAAATTTATGTCACCAAAAAAGCATAAAACTCAGAGTAAAATGAAAGCTTTTTGCGATTGGACTGCATCACTTGGAAGAAAAAAATCAACGTTTCGTCCGCTCTTATCAGAGACAGCTTCACCCCTGTCAGGTGATATGTAGTAAACTTTTATCTTAAATTTGCAAAATAAACTAAAATAGTGCAGCAAATAAAAACTACTAAATTTCTTTGGATAGCAAATAAAAATATAGACAAAACGTGAAAACAATTATTTATTTAATATTTTTTTAAGTTCGTCGCTTTAATCCCATCCAGAAGCCGTTTTCCGGTGCCATATTCATCGCTTTTTTGTTAAACTTAAAAGGAATTTGTGTCTTGGAAATTGGTACAATTTCGAAATAAGACAGTAAATAATAAAAGTAAATTTTGGCTTCCAAAAGAGCAAATCTTGAACCAATACAATTCCGGGGACCTGAACCAAAAGGTAAGTATGTGCAAGGTAGAATTTTCTTTTTATTTTCTTCATTGAATCTTTCAGGATCGAATCGTTCTGGCTCAGGATAAAATTTCGGGTCCCTGTGTATTCCATATACTGGAATTAGAATAACATCATCTTGGTTTATATAAATTGGTTTTTCGTCGGGATTTTTAGGTTTTATACTGTATGGCTTAGTGCAGACTCTGTCAATGTAAACTAAATTTGGCCATTTTCTTAAAGTTTCTAAAAATATACACTTAAACAATTAATTGATAGTAATAATAATAACTTATTACCTGATACTACCATATCCATATATTTCATAGTTGTTATAGCTTCATAGCTAACTTCATTTCCAAATTTTTCTTTCACGCTGTCTACTTCTTGGATTAATTTTTCTTGAATGTCTGGATTTACTGCTAGCTCATAAGCCATAAAGCAAATAAGAGTTGCCACTGTGTCAAAACCAGCAAAAAGAAAAGCAAAAGATTGAGAAATTATATCTTCATTGGTCACAAGGAGTTTTTTCGATTTTGTATTCACTTCTGATTCTTGGGCTGTAGCATAACCTGTGTCAGGGAGAATTGGAGTTTCTTCATTTTGCTTAATTTCTTTTCGTGCTTCCAGTAAAACACTAATCATATCCGGTCTAATAAGTTCACATTTTTCCCTACTCTCTATATTTTCGTTGATGATTCTACTAAAGTATTTGTTAATTTTATCGGGGAGAAACGTAACACCACATGCCTAATAAATACAACAACAAAGTAATTAAAAATGCTCGCATAATTGATTAAAATCTTACTTTGAATAAATTAGGTATTATAATGTATCCCATAAAGACAACCATTTTCCTAAAACTTGTAAAATCCGTCGCTTCTCTGCCCTTTTCATAAAACTCATTCTTAGGTTCTTTCATTGAGTTGCATTCAACTCCAAAAATCACACTAGCGATAGTATCATTCCCAAATTTTGTTACAATCTCTTTCATTTCAACTTCTATAACATCATCGTTTTTTTCCAAAAAGTTTTGGATAAACTTTTGCCCACATTTTGATAATAACGAGAACATGTATTTCATTTTGCTGCTTGTAAATGATGGACTTGCTTTTGATCTCATTTCGCGCCATTTTTCGTCTTTTAAAGAAAACAAAGTTCTTCCGATTAATGGATCAATATCATTTGATACAAACTCTCGGTGATTTAAGAAATAATTGAAATCTTTTATGGTGATTTGTTTGATTAAGTCGGGGTCTTTAATCAAGAGGACTGGGTGCAAAAACTGATATAAGCCAATGTACCTATAATTTTTTATTATCTATTTTATAAGTTGGAATAAATCTAATCGTAAGCTTAAATTTCAATGTGTCCACACTCTACTGTAAATTTTATAATCTTTTTAATGTAATTAGAGCTAAAAGGCCTTCTTTTTTTTTTATAAAATTAGTAATTTTTTCAACCAAATCAATACTGACAACTTTGGCAAATTTGGTTATGTGAACAATGCTGCCAATCTCACAATTTACAGAGAGGACACAAAAACACTTTTTTCTACTATACTAACCTTGCATCAGGACTTATGTTGTATAAATCTTGGCTCAATTCAGCTAAAGAACGACTTCGCAAGATGAATTTACCCATATCGCCCAGAAGCAAACTGGGTTTACCTTGAATCACTCCAATTCGACTCCAATAACTATGAGGTCTAATCAAAAACCAATAAATTGATCCCAAAAGACTGATTATTAATAAAAACCAAAACATTTTTAAGAATCAATTTGTCTAAAATTTATATGTCAGGACGTACTGTATTATACCGAATGTTTGAATAACCTTGATCTAAGAATTGATGGATTTAGAATATATAGCTACGCATACATCCGGGTACTTTTTTTAAACTCATTGTAATCATAAACAAGACATTTACAGAGAAGAATTTATCTCTAATCTTTATCAAGATAATAATTAGCTCTAGACACTACTTACAAAATTTTTCCTTTATCTTGTTGTCTTTTACTTTGTTGTCGATTACTTATTTTCAATTCAAAAAAAAATAAAAACACTAGTATATATTTAAATTTTAAATATATAAATTAATGTTCCCTATAACTAGTATCGCCAATAAATGTTCTACTGATTAAAAATTAATCAGTAAAAAAATATATGCTAAAATTCAATCGTCTAAAAATAGCTATCCTAATATGTATTCTCAATAATTTAATTATTCTTTTACAATAGTTTTTTTTTTAATTGTCAAGTTGTTCAATTAAACGTCAATGTCAAAATTCTAACCTCAACCATGACGGCTGAGAGTGAAAAACAAATAAATAAATATACAGAGTTTACTAAATAATTTTATACATTCAAAATGTATTATATAGTGGTAAGAGAAGCTCAATCTAACGATTTACCTTTTATATCAGAAGTAGTACGTAAGGCTTATCTATCAAACGTAACAAAATCATTTATCGCAGCTTTATTTAACGAAGTATGTATAAGATTAAATGAAATTATAATTATAATCAATTTATTTCGTAGATAACATTCCAAGCAATTGTGCTCTTAGCAGCTTTTATGTTTATTTTTATGGGAATACCACTCCAGTATTGTCTTTTATCTATACCATTAGTCTTATTAATGCTGTATATTTTAATATATGGCTCGTTTTTAATGAAATCTGCTGAATTAATCCACAGCAAAAAAGCACTACAATGTTGGGTTGCTGAAGCTTATGAGCCGTATTTTTTTATTGAAAAACCACAAAATTGTTATTATAAAGTGATACCACAAGAAAAGGTTCATGATGAAGGAATAAATGTTACAAGTTATCGAAGAACAGTAAGTTTATTGACACTTGGTATCAACTATACAAGTTTTTTTATTTTTGCTACACCATTTTTGGAATTTTTTAATAAAACTGCATTGTAGGGGATTCCCATTTAAGTTGATTGTTTTTACAGTAATCTTCAATTCATCAAGGACTTCATCATTTATCAATTGAAGAAAATTATTCTCGATATTAATAGTTCCGATGTTATTATTCATCAAACTCAAATTCTCTAATTTATTATTTTTTAAATTTATAATGTCGATATTATAGATTCCTATAAATGATTTTTCATTTAATTCAAATAACTCATTGTCGCTTAGATCCAAAAATGAGTCTTTTGTTTTAACATCACTAAAAGCATTATCGAAACACTGATTTGGGATTGTTTGGATTTTGTTAAAATTTAAATTGAGTTGTCTTAAGCTTCCTCCTCCTTTGAACATTAAAGGTTGAAGAGTTGTCAATTCGTTGTTACTTAAATCAATAACTTCTAAGTATTTTAAGTCATGAAATGCTCCATTTTCTATAGATTTCATCCCATTCGTTGATAAATATAATTTAGTTATCATCAAATTATTAAAAATTCTGTTTTGAATATTTGATAGTTGATTCCGACTCAAGTCAAGCACTTTTAAGTTTGGCAAATCATTGAAAACTTCTTGTTCTATGTTACTTAAATTACAATTATGGATTTTAATCATTTTGAGTTTATCCAAATCTGTGAATGTTCCATTTATCAAAGTTGTCACATTCTGATCCTCAATCCATATATCCGTCGCTTCAATTTCATGGTTGATTCTATCAGCTTGTGTTATGAATATGACCATTCCATTTTTAAATATTCGTAAATCTATGTTATTGAAATACTGCGCAACACTTGCATGAGTCAATAATAATATAAGAAACATGTTTGAATATTAGAGATAAACTGTGACTTTTAACAATTTTGCGTTGGTTTTAGATAGTTGGTACATGTGCTGTGATGAAACATAATTTATCTGACGATTGGTCATGGTTGTTTAGATTAGCTGTGGATCAGAGGTGGATTGAATTTTTTTTAATTTTTTTTTTATAATATTGTTTGTAGGTATAGAAAAAAAGGTGTTGGATTGTTGTTAACACAAACTGTGAAGAATTGGAGTAGAATTAATAGGTATAATTCCGTGGAACTAGTCATAACGGAATGTCAAGAAGAGGCGAGGCAATTGTTTGCTAGTGCTGGGTATAGTTGACTAAAAAATTGAAGTTTTTTTTTTATTTGAGTATTTTAGGTTTGAAATTAAACAAATGTATCATAAAAGGTTGTTAACAAGTGCTTTTACTATGCAAATGTTTCAACTAAGAGCGGAAGTAAGATCTACTTTTCTTTGACAATGTATTATTATATTTATAAAAAATTAGTTTTTTACATTTCTAATAAAAAAAATTGCTTTTGATGGAGTTTTCTAAGTAGTACCAGAGTACTTTTTCGGTAGTACGATGACCAAAAGCTAAATTTATTTCAGTTTTTGTTTGCTGCTGAAAACAGATGTTTAACGTGTTGCCTAACCGAGTGCATTGTGAATCTTTTTCATTTTGTTAGGCAACACATAAAACAACTTGTGTTTTGAACATTTTATTGAATTGGAATTATTTCAGAATCAGTGTTGAAGAACTTTCATATTTCAGAAGAAATAAAAAAGAAAATGAAAATTTAAAACCATGGGAGATATAGTTTTGTACTTTCCTTAGATATTTTATCATTATATGAGAATGGAACTACAGTAAATTCACGTAAGTTTTTCTTTACATGATGGAGTACGATGACGATAAGGCTTTGTAGGATGAATAGACGGGTATAAATGTCTAGAATATGTGGTTTTGACAAGATGGTGCATGTTTTCATACACCAAATGAATTAATTTGGAAACTGATGGACTGAAAGAATGAGCAGATTACCGTAACAATCCTCAAACAACTTAATTCGAATCAATATAACTCAAGCAGTTGGAGAAATTGAGTAAAATATATGAAAAATGTTGGAAACATTTTCACAAAAGCAAAGTTATCATTCCAAAAATCTAAAGATGTAGAGGAGTCATTTGACAGATATCTTTTTCTATCATAAATGGCAACATTTCTATTTTCAAATGAAACATAAAAATAGAGGTGTTTTAGATATTTTATCATCAAATCAAATTTTTTATTTTGAATTATGGGAATTTTTGAGACACGACAAATCTTTAAAAGAAAAGACGTGACGTAAAGAATGATGTAAATCAGAAGTTATATGTATGGTGAGCGGCAAAATATGTGCAATATTTTTAATAAAACTGGAAATATTTCAGTTTGACAAAAATGCTCAGATAGATGAACTTTTATAAAAAAAATGTGTGTTTTTGTTAGAAAATTAAGATATACATGTGGTCTAAGTGAGATGATGTTTTTTTAAGCAGAATACCCAATTTTTTTAATTTTCGAAGTTTACGTAAAATTTTGGCTACTATTTCATTTGTGATTAGTGATTTTGTGATTGTGAGTGTATTCTTATCTCGAAAATGAGTTGAAGAATACGTTCACAGGTTTGTACAGAATCATTTAGGGCGAATTTTTATTTTTTTTCTGTTAAGAATAAATTCTTTTTTTACAATATTAGAAAATTGACATGAGCAGTGCAAATTTATTATAACTCTAACGATCTTTCAATAAAACTTAAATACAAGACAATTTCCAACATCAAGTTAATTGTAAGATTATAGGGAGACTGTCTGAAATGTTACTAACTTAGATAGGTCTCAATTTTCAGACCTTTTCTGAACTTTTACCAATCAAAAAAATTTGTTTTCAGATATGGTCTTAAAACTAAAATGTAATTGAATCAAAGCCTGTTTTGACATTTTTTTCATAATCTTACATAAATTTAATACTAAAAGATATCATGCATTTTAACCTTTCCGAAAGAACGTTAACATTATTAAAACTTTCCACCGCTTTCTAAGAGTAGATATAATTTTGAAAATTATTGAATCCAAAAACAACTATCTGAAATAAAAAAAAAATTGAGCGTTGAATACTCCAAAAATTTTCTAATTTATTCTAGTTGGGTGAACTTTCCTACAAGAAATGTTAAATTTCCCAGCAAACAAACGCCGCTTAATCACGTTTGTTTTTGTCATTTTTCATTTAATTTGGAGCAAAAACTGATCTCTACATCTAATTTTAACTAAATCTTATAATAATGGAGCCGACTTGAATGGTGAAACTGTGTAAATATCGTATGTTTTTCAAGAAAGTTTTGAGGCGCGCAAATGTTTAATGTAATTTTTATAGCTTTCAGCTTGATTATAGTAATTTTTTGATTATAATTGTGACGACAATGATTCACGTTTAAAGTCATATTAGAAATAGAAAATGCACTAGGTTTCAGGGGAATTTCGCATTCTTAAGTATTGTTGGTAAAATAGACTAGTGTGTAGTTTACTTTTAGCACTACTATCCACAATACTAGTCTTGAAAAATACTTCTTCACACACTGTTTTGAATCTAAAATAGTTCTTTTCAAGGAAGGTTTAAGGTTTACTGTAAAGCAAAAAGTTTTGTCTTTTGGACTTTTGTTCTTAGAATCTTTGTTCTCCATGGCCACCACTTCAAAAATTATCAAAAATTATAATAAACATTTGTATTATGGTAGTTTAATAATATGATTATTATGTTTGATAAATATGTGAATTTTTTTAGTGTCTATCAAAAACAGTTCATTATCATGAAAAATACCTACATACCTATAATAAATTTCTCCCAGTTCCCTGTCATCTCAATATTTTATATCCAAGTTTGAACTAAGCCGCAAGAATTCCCATTAAAAAATTAGAAAATATGATTTGTTTTTATTTCATTCATTTTTATAATCCGATTAGGTCGGCAAAAGAGAAAACATGTATCAGAAATTTCAAATAAACATCTTTTACCGCAATTAAAGCAGAAGATTAAGACCTCTCGTCACGGCAGAAACCACTTACCGCAACTAAAGGAAAGGACTATTTTCTATCCTGACCGTTACGGCAACTTATGATTGGCCAAACCTGATTACAAATGTTGAACATAATCAGAATTTTTCCGTAGAATTCAGCAATACAAAATTAGGTGTTTTATCAACAATCCAACTCACATTTTCTCGACGAATCAGATTAACTCATTTTTTTAAAAATGGACTTATCACGTTTGCATTAAGCGGCAATTTTCACCAGTGGTATTTCCGATAGAAATTTCTACTATTGAAATTGGAGGAAATTTCCATTCGCTAACGCTCACTCGTGAAACTTTAATGGTCGCCAAAAAAATACGCGTATTTGAGATCAAAAATTTCCGGCAATTTCATACCTACTCGTTGTATTACTTATGAAAAAAAACATGTGAAGAATTGATATAATCTTTACCGCACTTTTCACTTTCGAACACAAACACAGTATTTTTGGAAAAATTTTGAAATTTTTGAATAAGTAAAAAAAGGACATTTTTACTTACCATTTACTTCAGATTTAACAAGTTGGTAGTTAATTTATTCAAGAAAAACCAATTACATACTTTGAATTTTTTTCTAACTTCCAATAAATATTAACACTTTCACTTCTAATAACTAATTAATTTCCGACAAGCCTCCAACTTTCACAAAATCCCACCCTTTACTAATTTTTGATATATAATTATCTGTTAGTTCTATTACTATTGCCAACCACACAATTAAAAATCATTTAATTACATATTACTCTCTGACCTAGTTTAAACTTTGACACTACATTTAAACTTTTTGTAATTAAACACAAGTATCATTTGATTCAAACAATGTCCAGAATAAAATATCTCAATGTTCCGACATTCCTTCTGAAAATGGCATTTTTATATCCCATTGACAAAGACAATTCAAGTTTAAAAAAAATTGCTTATTATATTTGGGTTGTTCTATTCTTAACCACTTTTATTACAATCACAATCCAATGTATTATTTATGTGTATGTCACACCTTTTAATTTAGTCGAAGAAGCTACAGTTATCATGAATATTGGTATGTACAAATATTCCCACTACAGAAAAAAATAACTTTAATGATTATTTTCCAGTGTTTTACGCGTCTCTTTTTATCCATTTTTTTCTTTTTTCGTATAATTCTTCAAAGTTGCAGAATTTAGTTGAACTGATTGATAGAATTTTTGAAGAAACGAGCAATAATGAAATTGAGATAATTGCAATGCAACCAACTATGAAAATAACAAACCAAATGTCTATTTTTTGGCTTTTTAGTATAACTTTAGCAGGTTTGACTCCAACGTTGACGGCTATAATCACTGGAGAAATGTAAAAGAAAATAAATTATCCGCAAATGATAATTTTTCACTTTTAGAAAACTGCCAATACCGACTTGGTTCCCTTACAACTACCAAAAATCCCCAAATTTTGAACTAACATTTTTATGGCAAATTTTCTGTATGATTTGTTTAGGAATTATTTATGCAGCTACTGATATGATTTATCCTTCAATAGTCCTATTAATGAGTCAACAATGCAAAATCTTAGCTAGTAATATACAGTATGGCTTTTATAAATCTTTACTATTCACTAAACTGTCAAAAGAACGAGTGGAAGAATTTATGGATTGCATTGAAAAACAAAAGTAAAAAAAAATTTTAATATCAACAAATATTTATCTTATTTTCTAGTTTTTGGGATATTTGCACGAATTTCAGTGATGTTTTGTCAAAAATCAATAGTACCAACTTTAAAGAATTCAATCATTTGTATATGAAAAAAAATCTGCTACAACATTCAACATTATTAGAGATATGCAAATTAGTGAATGAAGTTATGAGCGTTTTTCTTTTGGTTAAATGTGGGGCGCAAATGTTTAATGTAGTTTTTATTGCTTTCAGCTTGATTATAGTAATTTTTTTTTGTTATAATTGTGACGACAATGATTCACGTTTAAAGTCATATTAGAAATGGAAAATGCACTAGGTTTCAGAGGAATTTTGCGTTCTTAAGTATTGTTGGTAAAATAGACTAGTGCGTAGTTTACTTTTAGCACTACTATACACAATACTAGTCTTGAAAAATACTACTTCACACACTACTTTGAATCTAAAATAGTACGTGAAGAGTTTTTTCACGACACAAATTATTAAATGTCAAATGTGGAAAAAATTGTCGCCACGACTGTACTTTCAGCCTACAATATTGAGTTTTAGGCTGACGACAATCAGGAGTTTTTCGGTCTTTGCACATACATCTTCTTTGCAAGTTTCATGCTTTTGCTTTACAATTACAGCGGGCAGATTTACACCCAGGTCGGACTCCCACTTCATAAATATCAATTTCTTAAGAAAAATTTTCAGAATGTTGATTTGTCTTGGACAGTTTATCAAATTCCGTGGTATTTATGCGATGTAAAACTCCAAAAAATGTTAATTTTAGTGTTGATGAAATCCAATCAGATTGTCTGTACAAAAGCTGGATATTACTTCACTCTATCAGCGCCAACATTCATTACAGTAATTTAATTAATTATTGTTTTATGAAAATAATGAATGTTTTTTTGTTTCAGTTTATGAGAGCAGCATTTTCTTACATCGCTCTCTTAAACGAACTAACATAAGATGACTTAAGATTTAGCGTTTTACGAACACGTAACTTTAAAGCAAACAATTCTTGTTCAGACTAAATTAAATTTCATATAGAACTTCGTCAGTTTGCTTGTTCGAATCTGAAGTTTAAATTGTGCATTTATTAAAGCTTGTGTGCTTTTATTTCAAGAAAAATGTCAACACTTTTTTGTGTAATTTATCAAAATGTATTTCTGCAACCTGTTGTTGGTTAGAATTCATTCATGTTGAAGACATTAAAAGTAATAAAAGTTTACTTCTATAAACTTTGCCTGAGGAGTTCATCTGTGCGTAAAAAAATACTGTTGTTCTTTTGACAATATCTCAACATCTTTATCTTCGTGTTACTGCAGCTTCCTTCATTTCTCCAGCGTTATTAAGTTTACTGCCACCAGCTATAATTATTATTAAAATTTATGCAAACGTCGTTTTTCTTTTTTTCTACAAATAACAATAAATTTGGAATTTGGACACATTGTGAAAAATGGTGCGAAAACAGTGATAAATAATAGAAAAATTTAGGTAATCCTATGAAATTTCAAGATAAGAAATGACATGGTAATGTAATAAAAGTACTTCTTGTTGACAAACAATCCAATCTGGTGCGATTTCCAATTATCAATAGATTAATTAATTTATTCGATGAAAGTAATCCAACGATTTGAGATTAAAATTTTTCAATGTAGCTGACATTGATCCTTCTTAACTGTAATGAATCGAAAGCAATTTGCCTCCAGACAAGATAATGGAGAAAAAAAAACAGTTGATGCTTCAACAAATTTGTCTTTTTCATTTTAACGATCAAAGGTCGGCTGGAATATGATAGCGTGTGTAATTATTTCCTGATCTTTGATAACCTTAATGTAAAATAAGACAATCGATTGAGTAGAATTTTTATTGTTAGAAATCAGGGATGGTATCGTGGACAAAATCTAAAAAGTTTTTCACACGTGTAAATACTGTTGTTTTTTTCTTATTAGTCACGCGAATGCCGAAGGATACTAAACCGATTAGTTTACCATCGACGACTAAAGGTCCTCCGGAATCACCCTAAAAAATAATTTTCTGATCACTCTGCATTTAATGTTACAATTTAAAAAATGGTTAAAGTTTTGCTCTTCACAAACAAAATATTTATCCGCTTTAAAATATTTCACAGGGATAAACGCAACTTAAATTCAATTATTACTTTATTAACAGAATTGTCATGAAAAATAAACAGAAATAAACAAACTTTTGACTGGAATTGCTGAATAATATTTCAGTTGTTTGTTTATTAATTTTTCATATGTTTTTTTTTGTTTTATAAATTGAACAAAGGTTTGTGCATATTTCATTAAGTTTTGGTTTAAATAATTTAAACATTTTCAAACCTATCCAATTTTTTGGGTTCTGTTCATTTCCTGGAATTAGAGATTAAACTACTCCTTTTTATATTTAAGCAAATATTCCATTTTTGTATTCAGATTAATCTTGAAAGGTTAAAAGCCAAACCAGATATTCCTCCACAATAGATATTTAATAATAAAATCGACCCTGTTTGAACGATATTCTGAATGCTTATAAAACTGTGAAAATGAGACTTTACGTTCCTTATTTCGGAGCCCAATTTAGTTTGAAACAAGAAAAGTGTAACTGAATAAAGCAGAATATGTAAATTTTTGTTAAAAATCGTTAAATTTAAAAAACGAATTGGGAAAGCAGATATTTGTAGTGAATGAAGACAATTTCTATGGTCATGCTACAATATGCGCTTGAATTTTGGAGACTTAAATATTAACCAAAAATTTTTGAATAAACCATTGGGGCTCTAAGTTTCACAACAAATCGTAGTCAAATTACTTCTCTGGACGATGTTTATTATTTTAATAAATTTTAGTTTTATCTTTCTTAAACTATTTAGCTGAAGTTTGCTGCCAAGTCCAAAATTTGGAATCTCTTGGCTTCGTTCTTTCTAAAGTGAGAGAGATAAAATTTGGCATAGGTCTAGCATAGTAACAGTATGAAAATCATCTATTGTATAAGAACTGAAATAATAAGCAATTATTTCCATAAAAGTAAAAATCAGCAAATTTCAACTGTTTGAAAAATTATCAAATTGGGCTTACACCTGACTAATTCACTCTTTTTTTAAATTAAAAAAACAAAATTACTATAATGCATGAAAAAATTTCTGCAAATTTTTCCGACAAAATTTTGGTACTAGGCCAGAATAATTTTTTACTTTTTTTTTTATTGTAACTCTTATTTTTTTCATAATATCAAAACAAATTAAACATTAAATCATTCTTTTTGAAGTCGTTTGTTCTTAAACAGGGATGGGCAGCGTCATCACTGTCATGTCGACAATGATGTCGATGTCAAGAAGTTGAGTAACGTCGACAAAGTCGACAATGTCTACAAATGTCAACAATTAAATTGAGGTATTAGAAGACCAAGTTCTAAAACAAGTTGAGTCTAATTTCTGAAATAAGCAATTCTAAGTTAAATAAATCTACAATTGCGAAAATTTTTCATTAACAAAAAAATAATAAACAGACGTCTTGAATAGGTATATGATGCTTTACTTTTTCTCTCTCAGACTCTAAGTAAGATAAACAATGAACATTAGCGTTTATAGAAAGTAGTAGTAGAAACTAAATCCAAAATAAAACTAAAACTAAAAAAACCATTTTTTATTTAGTTAATTAATTCATTGAAAAAATTAAGCAGACTTCCTATCGTTAAAAGTTTTGTTTTTTATTTTTAGCAATTTTTTTATGAGATTTATTGGAAGTTTTATAAAGAGTGTTTTTATAATTGTAATTGATAACATTTTCCAAAGTATCTACTTAATATCAACATAACTTCTTTTTTCACATCACATACTTTTCAAACTCCAAGCGCCTGTATTCTTTAATATGTGTTTATAATCGTGGCATTTGGGTGTTGCCGTTATCAATTTTCACAAATTGAACTTCGATAAAAAAATATTATATTAAGTGGAAAAGATATAAGAAACTCACTATAGAAATCAGCGGTTAAGTGCACAAAGGTTTATGAGCAGAGGATTATTGGTGCTATAGATAAATGACAAGACCCCAGACGCGTTCTCTAAATCTTCAGATAGATGGATTAAAAAATTTTGAACCTTTTGCAAATCTTTCCATTAGTATATAATAAATGCATTGCAATCTTCTATTTCATTTCACTGGATATTTGTCGAAATTTATATCCACTTTCAGTTAAATTCTGTTTTGATTAATAAAATGTTATTTGATGCGATTAAATATTTTTAAATGTGATAATGGAATGCGCAATATTTTATCTCTCAATTATTAAAATTGAAAAAGATAGGAATTTTTGAAGTTTCCTATTTTCCACGTTAACTATCTGCATTTCGTTTCGCTGTACGTAACTGCTTTCCATTTCAGATAAAGATTCTTTTTACACCAATGTCTTCAATAGGTGAGTGTCAAGTTTTTATGTATTGGAAAATCTCACGACACTCATAAATGACGAATACAAAAAAGTAGATTCGCCAGTTATTACTATGACATGAAAACAATTTTTTTGTAAATTTTTCAAAATTTTGACATATTTATCAAAAATTGATAAGTGGAAATTTTTCGCTATTAAAGTTGTCAGATTTCATTGAATTACACATTTTGTTATGTTACAAACTGATAATGGTAAGCCAGATACAAAACAAAAATGGATTGCTTTTAAGGTTTATGTAGTTACGGTTTTCTTCGTTTTTTCGTGAATTCCAAAAACATACTAATTGCTCTCGCGTAAAAATTAAATTAAAAATGATATTACAAGTGAGAATATAATTCTTATATTTGAATTTGAAACAACAAATTTGTTTTGGACGCAGTTGTTGTCTGAGTTATTTAATTTATCGGCACAAAGATAATACAATTCAACAGAATATGATACTAATTTTTGTTGAACTGATTTATTGTATTTATTTAATCAGTGAATATTCAAGCTCTTTTTAAATTGTTTGTCAAATTGTAAGACTGGCTTGGCGTTATTTTTCAATTTATTTTCTCAACATTAGATTGATACAGAACAAAACGAAAATTACATTTTTGATGATTTGTAATGTATTTTTTGTTGTATATAATGTTATGCTTTTTCAATATTTATAAATGATCAATAATTTACTGTGTTTTTTTTCAAACTAATGAAATATATCATTTCTACTTAAAATGGATTTATTTTTCATATGGAAGCTATAATTCATAGTTCAAACATTTGAGGTTAGGCAGTTATTAAAACAGAGAAACAACTGTTTCTAAATCGTGCTTGTTTCTAAGACTATGCTGGTGTAAAGATCTCTCTCTAAGAGTAAGTAAATGAGTAATTGAGTTAATGGGGACATGTCGAAATATTTGTGTAAATTCTCATAGACTGAAAAAAATTGAAGTAAAACAGAAAAAATGAAGTTTATATATACAATTAGCTCGCAAATCTAGCGGGGAACGACAATGCCGCGACTGTGTGTCATGGACACACACTGATTGCTAGTTCTTTTAAAATATTTTAAGTCGGATCCAGTTGTGAAATTTCCTCTGGTTTGTTGGGTCTTTTGTAGTTAACCCTAACAAGATTAGTTTTTACTTGGGTCTGTCATAAAGGGACTGGCTACTAATAAATTCCTGCATAAATCGGTTTCTTATATCTTTTCCATTTAGTACATTTACTTGTATTCTTCTATTTATTTTCACTTCAAATACTGGACTTTCCACTTGCACACTTAGGGGTTATTCTGTAATTTTAACATTCTGTAATGTTATTGTAAGATTTTATATCTATGAGAACAATTATTTCTATTAAGATAACAGTCTAACAATAACATTACAGAATGTTAGGAGTTACAGAATAGAGGCATAAGTCTGATTAGATGTCAGTTGGCAACATTATTAACATCTGTTGACATTCTTGACATATTTTGACAATGTTGACATTGCTGACTTGTCAACGCATTGTTGACATGTCGACGTCGACAAAATTGACGCGTTGACGCACATCTCTGTTCTTAAGTTACTTTTAACTTTGCTAGTTACAATCCATTTGGCAGAAATTAACTGTCAAATAGAACGTTGAAACCAAAAATTAAAAAAAAAGACTCTAAACGTCATTGTTTATTAAGAGGATCAGATAGAGTTTGATATATTGATAGAGCATCAAAAACACTTCAAAATAAAGCAAGAATAATTGTTCAATGTCACTCAAAAGCTAAGATAATAGACTTTTTTAAATATGAAAATATACAAATTGAGTTAAAATTTAATTTCATTTTACTTTTTCATTTAAAATTTTTCTGAATTTATATTTTTCAAATTTATGGCTTTCCTAAGTCTTGAAATATCAAAATAAATCTTAAATTAGATTATTCCTTGTAATTTCCTTTATTTATTAGTAATTTCTAAAGTTGCTTTTTACGAGCCCTCAAACGTAACTTAAAAACCAGAAATTTTAAATTAAAGTATCTGACATTTGAAAGCTTATAGCTTCTTTGTTCTATAGCAAATCAAATGGGATTTGACATATCATCAAAGCATCAAAAAAGTTTCGAAATGCTGTGGAAATGAGTCATCTATACTTATTACCTGCTGACATAATTGGTAAATCGCTTTCAAAAAAGTGAAAACTGAAAAATTTCAAAAACTTATTAGGCTTAATAATGCAAAAACCCAGTCTTAGTCAAACAAACTTTAAATACAGAGTGATAAAAGATAGGATTATGTGTCGTATTTCTCTAAAGTTGGTTAATTTTTAACTCACGAAATATGTGGTGGTCCTACTAGGTTTGACACATATCATATTTCTCGTAATTTTAGGATGAAACACTCCCGGGAAATAATCCTGGCACTTGTCCCACTCCTCTACTGTGAGTTTGGTCGCTCTTAAATACTTGGACGGTCTACCAGATTCCGTTCTTCCCCATCCGGAAATCGTCGCTACATCTCCTCCCTCATCATCAGCATCCGCAATTCCAATGCTCCTTGCTTTCTCACTGTATTCCACAGGTTCTTTGAGAATAATAATTGCGAAATCGTGGTCGTAATTATGAAAACTAAAATCCGGATGTTTAACGATTTTCTTGATCTTATGCAACCGTCCATCAGGATCATCGACATAATTCGCTCCGACTAAAACTTGCAATCCTGTTCTTTCTTCATCGAATTCTTTCGTATGTGTGCAGTGGGCTGCTGTGAAGACAATGGTAGGCTTGACAAGAGCTCCGCCACAGATGATGCGTTTGCCATAACGGACAAGTGCTACCTGGTATGGATAATCAGCGATGTCGACCACTGTGCCGTAGATAATACGCTCCATTGCGTCGTCGAAGAAAAACTGAGCTTGGAAGACAAACAATTTATTTTTTTAATTGAAACTTCACTTTTATATTCTTACAATTGACTGAAAAGTCTGACGAGAATAATATTAATAGTAAAGCAGACAAGAGCATGTTGAACATTTGGAGAGAACTAGTCTGTTACGATTTCTTTTATATCGTTGCGGATGATGGAATTTGTTTTCTTCCTGGATTATGCTCGTTTAATCCATGAAAGTTGAATAAAAGAGAGAGCTAGAAAATGTCGAATAAACGTTTCAACATGTTTGTGGTGAAGATGAAAAAATTCATAATTGTGATGTAACACTTTGATTTTTGGATATAGAAGAAAATTTTAATACAAATTTGAATGAATTGCAGTTTGTTGGAATTTAGTTGAGCGGAACTGTGGAATTCTAAAAGTAAAATTTAGCGGTTATAATTTGCAATGATTATTTAATCAAAATGGCGGGAGATTTAAAAATTAAAACTAATTTTTCAATTAAGTTTTTGTCAATCTGAATCGAGTTGGAGGTTTAGATGTCATTTGTCGATATGTCGCTACATTATCAGTTATGCAGGGCGGGTGATTGAATTTTTTTTAAGCAGACGCCTACTGTGCAACAGTCTGTATATTTCAACACCACTCTGTATACTACGTTTTTTCTTAATTATTGAATTCGGTATCCAAGACCTTCAGAATGAAATGATAAAATTGAGTTGGCTATTCAAATTCTGTCATTGGTCACTCAAAAGTCAAACTTATGTACATATTATCACATCGCTAGGCCTACTATTCAATCTGTTTTTTATATACAGCCTGCCGTTTATTATTAACAAAAAATCATACAATTTTCCCTGTTGTCACGAATGTAAATAAAAATGAGAATAATTTTTTATCAATCAGCCATTATAATTCATAAGCAACTATGTTTCTTCAATAAATTTATATTACAAACAGTTGAAAGCGAAATATCGCAATGTCAATTAGTTATGCATCCTTGATTTATTAAACAAAAATATAACTGGAATTCATAAGTTACATACTTGATTGTTTTTTGTTTTATTTTTTTAAAAAACTGAAGAAATTTGCGTAAAAGAACGCATTACGTAAAGCAGTAAAATAATAAAACTTTGAAATATACTGAAACCCTGGGTCGGGATTGACTCCAGTTATCGAAAGTTGAATTTCTATTGTATTTTCCAAAAATTGGAAAGTTTTCCATTTCCATTTTTCCAAGTTTTACTTACTTACAATTAAAAAAAAGGGAATAGAGAAGCTGCACAATCTAATACATTTGAATCTGTGCTATACAGACCACAGCGAAATTTTTCCACAACGTAATAACCGTTGGGAATATAAAAATTTGTTCTCAACAAAAATTGGATTTGTTTTAGAAATATTTTTAAAGATGGCGCACTTTCGGTTATACCAGAAATGGACACTAACTTTGTTATTTTAAATGGAACTCTTTATATATTTTTACATTTGTGGATTCCTTGTTTAATTTAAGCATCACTTTATGTACTATATGTGACACTTTGAGGAACTATTTTCAAGAAAATCAACATTTAAAAAAAAAAAAATATGGCTGTGCAGAGATGGTCATTATTCTAAATATCTCAAACACAGAGGAGCGGTTTCATATCTTTCACAAATTTGTTTACAGTATCTGGTACTTTTTTTGTACTCATTGCTGCTTATAATAATGCAATTGTTTTGAATATTTTAAGAAAATTTTTTGGTAAATGATAAATATTTACTGCAGATGACTCAAATTACCTCAAATTTACATATTGTGATATACAGGTTTAATGATTTTAAAGAATTTTAGAAACACAATAAATTTCAGAAATTAAGATTTAAGAAATTTGAGAAAATACCAAGAATCAGAGAATAATACAATTTTAAAAACCTAAAAAATTTTGAAGCATCTGAAAATCTCAAAAGCCCAAAAAATTCAAAGAAATCTTATCAAAATTTGGAAAACTTTTCTAATGGGAGCCTTGAACATGAGGAAGTTCAAACCTAAATATCTCGATTTTTTCGAATAGAACGTTACACTTTTTAGTGTCCCACCAAATAGTAACTGAAATTATCTTTCGATTCATGGCAGGTTGTAACCATTTAGTGAAAACAGTTTTTGAAAAAAAAAAATTTTTGAATTTTGCAGAAAACAACATCATCACGTTAGCCTTGATTGTTATTATTGATATATACATGTTTAAAAAAAGTACTAGACTTTTAATAGAAGTAATAAATAATTTATGTATATGATGAATGTTTTTAGAAAATTTGAACAAAATTTCTTTTTTGACATTGTGAGTTTATGCGAAACTTCTCAAACACTTCCATGAGAGAATTCTGTAAGAAGAACAATATCAGTCAGCAGTCAGCTATCTATTTACCATTAGAAATATATAAAGTTTGCAAGAGTTATCTCACTCGAATCAAATTAAATTCAATTTTATTTATGAAAATGTCATATGCACTAATACAATATTTTCATATGTGTTTAGTGCTTAGGCTATATTTTATTTCTTAATCATTAAAATTGAGAAAGATATGAATTTTTAAAGTTTGCTATTGTCTACGTTAACTATCTACGTTTCGTTTCTGTGTACATAACTGCTTTCTATTTCGGATAGATTCATCAAATACGCTGTGCGTTATACGCATGACCCTTCTTGGATTCAGTACCAAAAGTACTTACCCTTAACCTTGATTGAGTTTAGTGCGAATAGTGCGTTTGTGAGATCAACAAGTGTCACCAGTGATTTAAAATTCAACCTTGAATGTGGTAAGTGTGAATAGTGGGTCTGTGTGTTTTTAAATATCGTGTGTTCATTTAAAAAAAGACTCGCAGCAAGCCATGACATTTTTACGTATGTCATACATAACCTTATACAACAACAAAATGAAAAGATGATATGTTTTGTGTTGAACATCAAGGAAGACATTTTCAACAGTTTTTGTAGATAATAAATGAATATTTTCATGAAAATGTGTTATTTTTTTTAATTGTCGAAAAGTGAGGTTATAAGATTTTTCATTTTGACAAGTATATAAAAATTAATCACAGACATACAAAACAATTGTTTTTTAGTTTCAAAGCATTCTAGAGTTTTTTTTTAAATGAACTCACGATATATTTTCCAATTGTTTCATATAAGTATCTGTTATATCTCAAAAAAATAAGTAATAATAATTATTTTCACATTGTCGTAGGTTTTCAGGAATCCGTATCCATTATACAGTTGTTGTTTTAAATACTACCGTGAAGATCATATTATCATTCTTATAGAGCGTCTATAGAACATTGACTCTTCTTACAATTGAATATTTTTTTTTTTAGATATACGTGAATTAATGGAATTTTTCTCACTGTATTCAGACCAAATCAGGAGATATGAATCAAGTGAATAGCAATGGCGGCAGTGGCTATATGGAAAATGGTACTTGATCACTTATCAGCAGAATAAATAGAAACGATATTTCATCACTAGATTTCAGATTTTTCTTAGAAATTTGTTATATTTATTAAGATTTTTTTGGCGCCAATGTCTTCAATAGGTGAGTGTCAAATTTTTATGTATTGGAAAATCGCACGACACTCATAAATGACGAATAGAGAAATTAGATTCGCGAGTCATTACTATGACATCAAAATCATTTTTTTTGGAAATTTTGACATATTTATCAAAAATTAATAAGTGGAAATTTTTTGCTATTAAAGTTGGCAGATTCCATTGAATTACACAGTTTAAACTACCATACATTGTATGTTATGTTACAAATTGATATTGGTAAACCAGATACAGTACAAAAATGGTTTGTTCTTTTTTAAGTTTTGTGCAGTTTCAATTTTACCACAGAATATCATACGAGCGTCAATTCATATCCTGAAAATTTTTTTCGTGTATTCCAAAAACATACTAATTGCCCTTGCGAAAAAATTGATGCTCTTATGATATTACAAGTGAGAATATACTTCTTATATTTGAATTTAAAACAATAATTGTGTTTTGAACGCAGTTGTTATCTGAGTAATTTAATTTATCGGTACAAAAATGATACAATTCAACAGAATATTATAGTATTTATTTAGTTTAATCCTTTGTACAGGTTATTTGAAAATATCGTATGAAAATTTGATTTTTTCAGTGAATAATCAAGCTCCATTTAAATTGTTTGTTTTCAATATTTGATCAACAATTTATTTTTCATATTTATATATATATTTATATATATATTATATATATATATATATATTTATATATAATTCATATTTCAAACATTTGAGGATGTAGGCAGTTGTTAAAGGTGCTAAGTCGTGCTTATTTCTAAGAAAATGCTGGTGTAAACACCTCTCTCTATTCAAGACATGTATTCGAAATGTCATTGATTTCTGCTAACTAAATTATGAAGTTACAATTATTATTTTTGATAACACAATAAATTGAATGAGTAAATGAATGAGTAATTGAGTTAATGGGAAAATGAGTGAAAAAATGACGAAATGTTTGTGTAAACTCTCATAGACTGAAAAAAATTGAGGTAAAACAGAAAAAATGAAGTTTATATGTGTTAGCTCGCGAATCTAGCAAAAACAAATGTCGCCGCAGGCGACATACTGTGGGGTGCGGCGAAGCCGCGACCGTGTGTCATGCACACACACTGATTGCTAGTTTTTTGAATAAAGGCTGACATGGATTTGTGGTAACAGAGGAAAATACTGTTTAAGAAAGCAAATCTTGACGTTCAAATATCAGCAAAACATTCAATATCCCAAAATTATCAATAAACAGACTTTTGTATAACATTATCATCCACACAGTGCAGTTATAGTAGAAGTCAATGGTTAGAAGTTAAATTTTAGAGATGAAAAAACTCGAATCTCTAGGTTTTTTCATTCACTGTGCATAGTTTTGATTTGTTATTTCATGAAAAATAGAATTTGGGGTTGAATTATACTCTCCTTTTGATGCATTCTTGATAAATAACAACCGTTAGTGGCCACCAAGGCTTATGTGAAGATGTAGTTTTTTGTAAATTGCAAAAAAAAATTATTTTTCCCAAAAACTGTTGTCAGCAAGTGGGTCCAACCTTTAAATCAAAATCAAAACGCAATTTTGAGTACTATGAAATGGTACAAAGTATAGAGTTCCATTGAAAAAAAAAAATTTTCGTTTTCTAGGTTGAAAATTCTTTCTACAAAAAGAGTTTTCTGAATTTAATCCGATGATCAGATCTAAAAGATAGACTGTTAGGTCTAAAATAAAGGTGTGAAAATGCCAGTATGTTCGAGATATTTAGAATAACGCCAATCTCTGCACAGCCATATTTTTCCTTTGAATGTTGATTTTCTTGAAAATAGTTCACTCAAAGTGTCACATATGGTACATAAAGTGATGCTTAAATTAAACAAGGAATCCAAAAATGTAAAAATATGTAGTGTGTTGTATTTAAAATAACGAAGTGTCAATTTTTGACACAATCAAAAGTGCGCCAGCTTTAAAAATATTTTTAAAACAAACCCAAAAAAGAATTAAACATCTATTAATTAAAATTTTCCTTTAAATTCCTACCAGTTATTACGCTATGAAAAAATATGCTCTCGTGAACGCCATGTCAAATCCAGTGTAAAACACTTGACAATACAGCTCAGAATAAATTAATATACTGATAAGAAAAAATCTAATAGCTATGAAAAATCAAATGCAAGAATTTTGTCAAAATTAACTACAGTCACGACAATTAGATTATCTTTTATTTCTACATCTAAAAGACATAACAACTGCGTTTGTGTTGCATTCTGGAAACAAATAATGCTATAACTATTCTACAAACTCTTTGGAATCTTTAAAAAGCGCCTACTTTAGCGAGTTAAGTCTACTTCTTTGCTTGGTTTAGTGAATAGAAACTATATTTCAAGCCACTTTGTATAATGTTATTTATTCTTAACCAATGCAATAGATATTTATGTACCAAGGCAGTAAAGTGAACTTTTATTGAACGAATGTGAAAGTACAACAACTAGACAACTTTTATCTATACAGCCACCGTTTATGCCAATTTTTAAACATACAATGTGTTTTATCCAAAAAAACAAATTATTCGAAAAACTAAACAAAATAAAAAAAAAGTAGAGTGTTCCATTTGAAAAAGCATAAATTTGTATTATAATTAATTGAAGGAACATACTGCTTACTTGAAAATAATTTTACGTGAAGCCACAGATCAGCATCTGTATAATTTAAAAATAATTTCTTCAATAGCTTGACATTTCAAGTGTTTAAGGTCAATAATGAACTTTACGTACTATAGTCAATATATCATGAATCTTTAGTGAGTTACAGAACGACTATAATTCATTAGATTGCCAATCAAAACGTGTAAATTGCTAGATAAAAAGTATTGTGTGATTTTACATATTATTCACCAGAGAATAAGAAATCTTATTGATTAATTGAAACACATTCATATTTTAAATATTATATTTCATAGTTTTCTCCAAGATTTAAGTAGCAATTGAGAAAATTTAACAACGTAATAATAACAAAAAAATAAACAAAATTCAGATCTACATGCAACCAAGAAATTTATTCGATGTTTCTGTCTGCAAAAATGAGGGAATTTTTATGATGTCCATTTTTCCGTCGTTCGAGAAATTGAGATTATAGATGGAGAACGAAACACATTTCTTGTTATCGAAACGTTCAAATATCGAAAACATTTTGAACATATGTGTATTCTTAGATTGAGTGTATTGTTAATAGATAAAGGAACTGAGAGGATAATAGTTCCAATTATACTAAATAGCTAAATACAAAAAATACGTATTTTTTTATGTATTAATTTTCATATGACACATATGACATCAATGAAAAATGTTTATTTTATTATTTTCATTGCAATAAGTCAAAACAGAAATTAACATTTTCAGCTACAATTAAATCATCAAAATCCATTTTGCTAATTTTGAACAAAGATCATCCAAATAAATAAATTTCCAATTTGAATAAACTGAATATTCATCGAGTTTAACAAAATGCCAACTCTAAATAAAAATGTCTATTAAACCCACCAATCAAATCATCCGTCAGCCAACAAATGTCTTTCTTAAAAATCTACATCAGTATACAAATCTGACACTTGTAATTTTCCAAATAAATTATTTTTCTTATGGGAAAAAAAGTAACAGACGTTTAACCACCTACGTCTTCTTCCATTGATAACACAATGCCTTTTGCGTCAATGATCCAAAACTCGTTTCCTGATAGGTCAGTTCCGTATAAGCTGTTTTCTGATTGGTTCGTCGAATGTGTATTAAGCTCGGCGGCTTTGGCGTGCTTCAGTGCGTCTCTGTACCTGTGTATCAGTGCAAGCGACTTATTCCTGCAGGAACAATACGCGTCCTGCTGGGTGCTGCGGTTTCTACTAATCGCTGGAACTTAGCACCATAACGTCCTGTAAGTTTTTTAACAATTTTTTTTTCATTCATAATTTAATTTCTTTATTAATTAAGGTTAAGCTGTTTTCGCTTATCTCTCTTTTAATGAATTGCTAAGTGTACCTGAAAATGAACGTTTAAATTGAAAAATTAACTCTACCAAATGGCTGAAAGTTAGGGAATTAGCCAGGGTTGGAGTGATGGATTTTCAAAGATTGGGGAAAACTAAATTTTTTTATGTATTTTTATGCATGGTATGAAATTTTAACGATTTTTTAGTGCGTGTTGTACTTCTATTAAATTAAATTCATAAATAATTTAAATAACCACAAAGTTATGAATTCATCACGTTAGTTTTTTACCGGGAATATAAAACAATTATTTATGAATGAGGGGTGATGTTTTCAATAGGGTTTTAATGAGTGGTTACTTGATTTTTGTGCGGTTTTTATAGGATTAAAATTGGTGTTTGGATTTAAATTTGTAAAACTTTTAAAATTTTATTTTGAATATTGTTATTCGTTTTTGTTTATATTGTTTTTCCAAGTTCCTGGAAATTTATGTTAATTTAGAATTAAAAGAATATTTATTATTCATTTGAGGATTAAATTGAAAAAAAAAATGCAAATTCAATTTCCATCTGTTCAAAGATGCCAAAACTATTAAGACAATTTTATTTTGAGTAACTTATTCTAAAAATTTTGAATATGTGCATTTTGATATTTGAGTTTATTGTTTTGTAGACAGTGCGTTTTTAGCACAAGTTTTTTATACAATGTGATTCACATAAATAGTTCAATAAATGTTGATAGGTATTTTGGTCATAAGTGAGGTAGATTAAAATTTATTTTTAAATTATTTCCAGCTTGCTTCCACTTCCACTTATTTTATTTTTTTATAACATTTTTACATTTTCCATAAAATTATAGATACGTTTCATTTAAAATATTTGCAATTTTTTGAAAATTTCAATTTCTGCGGATTCTGTTGGAATAGATGGATGAATATTTGGACACTCACATTTGAAATTTTAGTCGAAATGCTGGATATAAAATTTTTTCGAAATTATTTTACAGTGTGTTGAAAAATTGTCGTCATATATTGGCTTCGAAAATTATACCAAGACTCAATTTTTTCAAATAGAATTTTATTGTGACCAGTAAATTGAAGTCCAAAAACTTATTTGAACGCATCTATTAGTCTGTTGACAGTGATTATTAAAAAAATTGATAATTTTCGTGATTAATCGACATTGAATTTTGGAAATTTTGTCAGTTTAAAGCGAATGATTGATAAGAATTTTATAATTCTCTGTATAATATCTTGTGACGATCTTATCACAACCATGAAGGATAATACTTCAAAATGCATTTGTTTGTAGCAAAGATCTTTGAGGATATTAATATAATGGCGGAATCAACTGTTAAGATTTTGGGGAAAATACATAATTATTTTGGGAATATTAAGGGATAGTGATCGCATGTTAAACATGAAATGTAACCAAAATTTTATTGGCAATATAAATAAACCATTAAATATAAAGTGTCCTATTTAAAATAACAGATTTGACATTTATTTCCGGTCTAACTAGGAATGAAAACAAGTTGAGAACAATGTAAAAACAAAGCTTCTACTCTATCAAAATTTCAAATATTATTTTTATTATTTTCCCTATGAACTTTTAATGAACAAGTTAAATACATCTATCTTAAATACAGGGTGTATGTTATAAGAATGAAAAGTCAAGAAAACGGAAAAAATCAATCTCATATGTCTCTATGTTCTGTGATTTGTTTAAAAGATACATTCAAAAAATTCGGTTTTCAAAACAAAAAAAAAAAATTAACTTTCAATATGAAACAATTTTTTTGAGGCTTTATTTAAAAATCTCCCTATATTTTTATCTTTAACGCAATCCAAAAACATGTTCGAAATTCGAAAAATAAGTCAATGATTAATTAAAAAACAACATTCACAGTTACGACCAAAGCAAATTGATTTTTTTTTCAATCCACATAAGCTCATCTTACGGGAATTACTCTATACAGGCTATCCCACGATGGTGGGCGTCTATCCATAATTCAAAAGTACTGATAGTATATTGCTGAAATATTGCTAAAATACGTCGCAGAATTCAAAAACGTAGAAAAATAAAAGGTGTTAAATTTGAAATAAGAAAGTTGAGGTCTACATAATCGAAAGTGCCACATCTCTGAAAATATTTTAGAAAGACAGAGCATCTTGGAAAAATTTCGCTGTCAAATTTTCATTTATTGCTATCACTATTTTTAATTGCATTTTTAATTGCAGAATTGTAACAATTTTCCTATGCGAATCGTTTGATTTATATTTATGAAAAATTTGTTTCTATGATAAATGAGAATTTCCTTCGATTAGATCATTACAAAGAAAACTTTTCACTTCTATGAAAAATAAGCCAAAAGTTTTTCAATTACATATTCGTATTGCAATTTTTATACACGCAAAGCTTTTATTTGTTCATTTAATAAAATCACAAGCAGAGTGCAAAAAATCGCAATCGGCTATGAAAACAAGAGCTATTCTACATTTATAGGTTACTTGATGTTTGGTTTTTCAATCAAAGGATCAAAGTAGTTTTATAGCGGTTTGACTGTTGGTTATCCGTTCTTTATTGAATTTCGTCTTTTTTAAAAAAATATAAATATTGTATAAATCTGAATTTGAATAAAATGAGCTTTTCCTGAATAAAAAATTTATTTAAATAAATTGGAGTTTACTTAAGTTGCAGATTTGGAAGCAGAGATTAATTAAGAATTGAGAGATTTCTATACATTAATTAAAACTTTGAAAGGAATAAGCCAAAAGTCAGTTTATTACAATTGACGTTTACTTTTATATAATTTCTCATTTAAAATATTTAGTAAGAAATTGACATCTAAAATTGATAGCAATATACTAGATTACACTAAAAAAGTCACTTTAAAGTGTAAATGGTGATTTAGAGGAACAATAACCCAATAATGGCTTGAATCTAATGGACAATCTAGCAGGTGAACGTCATATTTCTTTACCGGACTTAACACAATTTTTGTTACCTATCGTATTAATGAAGAGCTTTTACCGGAAGCAGTTGATTTCCTAACCTACTGTGTATTTCAAAAGCTTGTAGTCGATTGGATTTAAAGCGCCAAGATTAAATTTCAATTAAACTTGTACGAATGGTAATAATGAATGATTTTAGTTTGATTCTTTTTAGAGTTATATAAAACATAAATCTTGAAAGTACAATAAAACCGTTTCGTTCTTTCAAAACGTTAAACAAACATCGGTCTATTGTTATAAGCGTGAAGCAGGTTTTAAGTTGACGGTGAAAGTAAACTGGGAAGTGAACATCGAAGAGAATTTAAGTTTTCACAAGAGGGTGTAAGTTAAAGAAAGATTTCTATATATTATAAAGTGTGGCCTTGTTAGAAAAGTTCATATTGATTTTTATAAACAAATTTAAATTGCAATGAATTAGAGTAATTTATGCTTGTGAGTTTATGAATAAAACATGGGATTGAAGTTGAAGAAAACGGTTTTAACAATCGATTAAATAAAGCGGTTTTATTGCATTGGAAATGAGGTGGAGAAAAAACATTGTTGACAGTTAGCAATATATCCAAAAATCATTTCTGAAAAAAGTTTGGCGCTCAACAGATTTCCATTTTTGACGCAAATAAAAATTAATTTCTAATCAATAATAATTAAATTGGGAGGAATAGTTTCAAAAAAATTTTTTTGAACTAACCACCTTCAAAATGACATTTTGCGAACGGAGCAGTCAACTGGGAACGTAGAATTCCCACACGAGTGCGACAATTTTTGCAAAAAACACTTCCTATCTGGCCATTCCAAAAATAATATAACTTAATAATAATGAAACATGGTTAACAAACTGCCATTTTACCAATTCGGTGTCGCAAATACTGAAAAAATAAAAAGAAATCCGTATTTAAAAACCTTCTTTGACTCACTTGATATTTTCAGATATTTTTGTGTTTACTAATGACGCAACGTAAATTTTTTAATAAAACAAAAATAAATGTTCGTTTCAAAAAATATTAAAATTACTATTTCGTCTAAAGACTTTCAAGTGAATTCAAAACATGTAAAAAATAATATTTTCCATTGAAAAAATAAGGTTTTTTAAAAATGGTGGATGCGCCGGGCCAATACAAAAATAATACAATTTTAAATGAAGACCAACCGTTTGCGTAGAGAAATTCTTATTTAAGCAAATGACACATACAAACGCGTACTTTCAAGCAATACTTTTGCTTTCGCATCCGCCGTATCTCTAGTTCTTGCGCCAGTTAATATAGGAACGGAAGTTCTTCGCTAGCAATGCATCATTCAACTTGGTTTTCTCACAGTAATGTGAGAAATCTCCCACAATGTATTATATTCTCAACTGTGTCTTTTTATAATTAAATTAATAAAATTCTTCTTAATAAAATGGAAAGTATTAGATTGGAAAGAAAGTTTTGCCCGTTTTTAAAAATTTATCGCAAATTAGAACAAAAATACATATAATTACAACAAATTATCATTTATGTATTCATCATTACTTTCGACTACAGTCTCCCAACGAGACTGCAACATTTGGATTCCTCGATTATAAAAAACTGTTGGTTTTTGCCTGAAGAAATCAGCGATAGCCTGCTGGAGATCCTTGTAGTTTACAAAGCGACGACCACGAGTGAAGTGCTCGAGCGATCTAAACAAGTGGTAGTCTGTTGGAGCAAAATCAAGACTATATGGAGGATGTTCAAGAATTTCCTATCCTAACTCGTTCAATTTCGTTCGACTCTGATTTGACACATGAGGTCTGGCATTGTCCTGATGGAAAAAAACTCGTACAGGATTGATTCCTTTGGCAATTAAATTTTGTTGTGCACAGTCAAGTTGGGCGCAATAGACTTCCGATGTCACTGTTTGGCCTTGTGCACAACTCCCAATGCACAACTCCGGATGACATCCAAAAAACGCACAAATGTGCTTTTCTTGGATGCAAACCATGTCGAGCTACCCTCGTACCAACCTGCCGCGGACTCAACCATTGACACCCGGCTTTTCTGTTATCATAAAGAACCCACTTTTCGTCGCATGTAAGGACTCGTCTCCATCCACCTCTGCTAAACTTCTGTAGCAAAAGCTCACATACCAATTTTAGCCTATTTTTTTTGAACCTCAGTTAGTTCATGTGGAACAGTTTGACCACGTTTATTCTTTTTGCCTAGTTTATGGAGATGGTTTATAATTGTGGTGTGTGAAACGCTGAAGTCCGTCGCTAATTTTCTACTGGTTTGTGTAGAATCAGTCTCAATTGAAAACAGCAAATTCTGCTCGTCTATCTTTTTTGGTTGTCCGGTTCGCTTCTCATCTTTGCAGCTTCTGATCCAAAGCAACGTCTGCAGGTGGTTTCATCTGTAGATTTTCTACCTAATGTGTCACATATGTTGTGAGCAGCTTTCGTGGCATTATGCCCCTGTCTGAATTCGTGGAATATGAGGTTGCGAATTATTTGCCATTACACTTAGAACTACAAGTTAGCTCTTTGACAGAAGCAATAATTGAAACGTGCCTAGTATGTTAAATTATTTGCAATATAATTAGATTTCAGAAAATGTATCACTTGCCTCATTCATAAATACATAAAACGGACAAAACTTTCTTTCCAACCTAATAAATGAATATTCAGTGCTTTCAAATAGTCGGAAGCCTGTCTAACGAGCATTTTTTTAGTTACGAGGTATCCAGATTGGCAAAAAATAGTTTCAGAGCTAAATGCTTATGTAAAATTTTATATATTTGTTTCATGTTAAAGCCTATAGTTGTCTTAACTGTATGGTGAGTTGCATGATAGTCGGTCTCAGTTATCTTACTTAAAACGACAGCTGTTTTCGGACGTCTTTTTCGATCTTTGTCACTGAGACTAGTTCATATACATTTGAATTTGGTAAACCAGTTAAAAGGTGTAGCTTTGGATGATACCTTGTAACCAAATAAAGAACAATACTTGTTCAAGCATTGTTGTTGACTTGGACTACATTCAAAATTGTAAAAAAATTGACTACGAAAATGTTTACATGTCATTCCTATTTGAATCGAAATTAAATTTTTCAATATTTCTAGGTTCTAGGTATTTTATAATGACTTATCTGCACTTGCGACAGACGATGATAGTGACAGACGTGACAGTTTGAAAGCCGTTTTGAAAATTACAAATTTCATTAAGGACATTAAACTATGGTGCAGGTTTCGAGATCTTAAGCGCAACAATTATCATATTGAAGATGGAAAGAAAATAATATGATTCAGTTACAATGTTCAAAGAATTAAAGATTTTTTAACACGGTGCAGTTAACCCAAAAGAACCACAACCTGAACGTTTAAAAATATCAATTTAACCGTCCCCCAATTGACATTAACTCAGTATTGAAAACTGTCTTTTCAAAAAAGTTCCTCTAAAGTCCATTCTATGACAAAATTTTATGTGTACAATCCCAAAATTTAAGCACTAAATGACCTTGATGTGGCACAAGTATCTGCAACAGATAGATAAATTACATTAAAGGCCTTTTTGGTCATAAAAACGTAAAACGGGCAAAACTTTCTTTTCAACCTAATATTACAGGTTTCAGAGAGCAAATTTCTTGAGCAATTTATCTAAACAAGCCTGAATAAAATAACTTAATTTTCAAATTTATTAAATTTTATTTACTCGGTTCTTATGTATAAGTAAAGTTGGTGAACCACAAATCAATTAATTGTGTATTTCGTTGAATTTCTTTTATCAGAATCGGTTAATGTCTATGGAAAATAGTACAAGCCTCAAGGGAAATTTTGTTTACTGAATATTTTATAATTTATTCACATTTTATTTTTTTAATCCATCAGCTCTTGAATTCAGATTATCAATTTCAATCATTAGTAAAAAAAGACCTAAAGTTGGAATTAATCAAAAAATGGCATTTTAGGCACGAGTGCAATTCAATAAATTCAATCTAATAAAGATAAACAATAATCTTTCTAAAAAATCTGCACCATTTGTAATTTTTTTTTTAATTTTGAAATTGATCTAGTCGAGTCAATCTGTGCCTGTTGTCTGTTTTTTTTTTTTTTTAATGGATTCAACGCTTCTACTTCACTATCAATTGATGAAGTTTGAAACTAAGCCAATAATTAGTAACTCCCAGTGTATAGTTTGGGTATATGAATGTGACAATTTTAGGGTTTGAACATGGTACTTGTGGTCATTGTATAAATGTATGTCGGCTTTAAAACTATTATGGGCAACCTGTTGGAAACTTTCGTGATGACGATCGATTTCTGAGTTTATTATTATTGTGACTGTTCGTTCTCTTTACAAAGAGTAAATTAAAATCGATCGACAGTTGGTTCATAAAATGAGCAGTGACTCTAAATTATTAAAAGACAACTTAATGATACTCCTTATAAAAACATAAGAAAGAAAATGAAAAAATCAATGCAAAATAAAGCTTCATGCAGAATTATTTAATTAAATAATAGTTCTGGTTTTGCATCCAACATTCCTAAAACAATTACACATTATTTGTTAATGTACTTGCACACAAGGGAAACTCTTAAATAACTTTGTCGTTAGTTAGTTTACTAAGTTGGTTAAAACTCAGCTTGAAATTTTAGGCGTCAACTTTGATACTTTTAAAATAATAAATAAAATAAAATTTGAAAATTAATTTGTCTTGTGGAATATTTTGTACAAAAAAACTCAAAGCTGCGGTTTGGATACAGTGCAAGTTTTCTAATAGAAATTTTGTTAAAGTTTGCTTTATTAGCTTTAGCTTTAAAGTTAATTGTTAGTGCGGTTTTAAAGGTTTTAGCTTTTAAATATCTTGTTGTTTAGGGTTTAAACTAATATTTACATGATTTGATGTGATGTAATAAATTAACACAGTTTATCTTAAGCTTTACAAAAAGATTTTATTTTAGTTTATTTTGTAATTTTTTACTGTATTCAAAAATATAATCTTGCAAAGCTTTGATTAATATCCGAGTAAACCTTTGAGATTTATTTTAGGAAAATCCTTATCTTGCATCTGTGAACAAACTGTAAAATTCTACCACATTCCTTTTTCCAGTCTTCTAAACCAACAAAAAGACAAATCAATTCAACCACTCTTTCTGCATGTGTAATCTTAAATCCGGAATGTAAATATTTCGAAAAACTGACACTTTTTTCTTCAATTTTTTTTTTTATAATTATCAAATTTATGTTATGTGTAGATTAAGATTTGAATGGAGTTGAACAAACACAAACTAATTAATCTCCTTCAAGACGTTTGGATTACACGAGGGTGTTTGAGGGATGATGCTTAACAACAATTATCAGAATTGATGTTGGGGAGGATAATTACAATCTATAATTCATGATCAAATAAAAAAATTGACAGATGAGTAAAAAAAGTTGCAAATTACTTAGTTTGATTGGAATTTACCGCCAAAAATTAGAATATTTTTTGTAAAAGTTTGAAACTTGTTTATTATTCTTGTATCATGATTCTATAGTGTTAACTAAAGAAAATCATATTATATCTTTTCTCTGAATATATTTTCTCTGTATAGTAAAATCAAAATTGGCTTAAGTCAAATAATAAATAATCTAATTGATTTCGCTATTGGTAATTTCAACACTTTAAGAACATTTCAAATCGAGAGGAAAATAGAATAAATGGATTACTCCAACGTTGCAAACAAACTCTAAATATAATTCGATGCTCACCATTGGGATCTCGATTATTAGAAGAGATAGAGCATCGGTTAAATAAGGAATATTTTGCAAAATTTAAGGCTTAAAACAAGTCTCATTTCAAATTTATTCTAGTTCTTTTCAGTTTTAAGATTTTTTGAAAAAACTGAACTTTGGCAATTTTATTTATCATTAATAATTCGATAACGCCTTATGTTACCATTTTTAAACTTTTACATTGTTAGGACACTTTTTTTAAACAAATTTTTGGTACAGATAAATATATAAATATAAATAAATACAAATATAAGTTATATATAAGATAAATATAAATTCATTTTCCGTTGTCATCTCTTGAAGAAATGAAGATTTAAGTAACAAGTCATCATTTATGAAAAGTTTTGTTCAAGGGCTATTTAACTAATCAAAAATCCAATATGACTTCCATAAGAAAAACAAAAAATAGAGTTCTACTTGTCATAAAAAAGTGACTTAACAATGTAAAATTTTGAAAGAGGTTGGAGGGAGCATTATCGTGTAATTGAGAAAAACTGAAGCCGGTAAATTTGAGTTTTTCCAAAATATCTCAAACCTGAGAAGAATGAGAATAAATTTGAAATGACATTTATTCTGATCATTGAATTGTACAAAACATTCTCCATTTCACCGTTGCTCTATAGCCTAATAATTGAGTTACCAATGGTGAGCTTCGAAATGCGGACACACTGTATATTTGAACATCTATAAAACGCTAGTGTTTAATTTCCTATTGAACACTAATGTTTTATATTTTATGAATTAATTCTTAGCAATAAAAATTTAAAAGACACAAAAAATTTTGAATAGTGGTTGACTGAAAAATATAAATTTTTGTGTATTTGTTTTTAAATGAATAATAACTTTCCATTTCCATTCGCATCAGCGTGTTAATAGGTTAACAGCAAGGCATTTTAATGTTAAGTGTCATGTACAGAGCTCATATGACGGCTTAATGTTGTAATTAATACGAAGCTTATAGTTATTCATGATCTCGAGACACATCAAAGGCGATAAAATCACACACATATAAATTGGTTGAGTATGAAGGGTCCACTAGCCAAAGAGCATTTAATTAATTGTCAAAGATGTGCAGTGATTTTGGGAAAATCGGTTTATTATGTGTTGTTTGATTTTATTTAATTCAAGAGATTGTGATAGGGATTTGAATGGGAATTTGTGTGACTTGTAGTATAAATATTTGAGGTTTTGAAAGTATAAAGAGTGTTCACTTAAAATCTATAAAACTTTAAAACTCTTTAATATACTACTCGATCACTTTCGTGAATAAATCATAAAACTTCTATTTATCATTCAACAAAAACTTCCAACGATAAAACAAAACACTCATTAAATCGTTTTTTTGTTCCGTTTAAACCTTCCGATACAAACCAAAGATTACACTATTTCCTGTAACAATAAAATTTAAAAACAACTCTCAAACTCTTAATTTTCTTCCAATCTAAATGTAAACCAGTTTTTCCTTTGTTAAAGAAAAACCAATTCCTTGTTCTATTAATTCTATAAACGACATTCAATTTATTTAAAACAGAAATCAGAAGACTCAAAAAGCGATAATATTTAATGATCAAACACTTATGAATGTTTTTGAATAAAATTAAGTTTTATAATTGTATTACTTCAACTGTCATTTTCGAAGTTAAAATTAATTTTACTTCAATCCACAATTCGCTAAATCACCGAACAGAGGAGCCAATTTATCAGACTCTGCATTAATAGAATAACGGAAACAATAGAATAGAATATATGATGGACTGAATAAAGCCAATGATGGATCAAAATTTTAAATTATAGTTTTGAATTTTGATAATAAATTGTTTTTGAAAAAATGTAAAACGTTCTAAATTAATCAAAAATTTAATTATTTTGTAATTTTTTTGAAAAAATATCAAGTGCGCTTCTGTCAGTTTATATTTTCACCACCTACTCAAAATCGGTTAAATTATTCCAATATTGTGTATAGTTTTGTGGAGTAAACACACGGAATGACTTGTTTACTTTAAAAGATGATATTATACAGATCATTTAGTTGAGTGTTCCATTTATTAAATACAAACATAGACAAAAACAACAGTTTGGAGATTTACAAACCTAATTTTAACAGCATAACACCTTAGATTGAGGAAGTAATTTTCTTATTTTAAAACAAAAATTTCAAACATCGATATTTCTCATTAGTTGAGTCTGTAAATAGAAAATCATTTAAAATCAAATCAAACTAAAATCTCCATACATACCTTTTCAAATCATAATTAGTAATAACTGAGATTCTAAGTATGTCTGAAGCGATAATTATAGATTTTTTTCGAAATTGTCAGTAAAATTGTGAAGAATGTAATAGAATTAAATGAAATTAATTAACACAAGTTGTGCTATTTCTTAGCCTTGTACTGTAATAAAGTTTGAATAATGTATTGTTAGTTGCATACAATTTAAAAAAAAATGTGTTTTCATTAATTCAAAATTTTGGTATTAAAACATTTCCGAGTATAATCTCTATGTTCATTAAACTTAAAAAAGTGCGTTTACTATCATCTAGGTAGGTAAATAAGACTTTACAGATCCAGAGCCTATTAAGTAAAATATTTGTCACGTCTGTTGATAACTGAGAAATTATTTCAAAACAAGATTAATAAAACGTTGTCATTGGGCTGTTTGTAATTATGTTACAGCTCATTTTTACGTCGCTGGCCTGTAAAGATTACCGAAAATGAACAATCTATGTCAAATGAGAAAAAAATGCAAGATTGAAATGAAAATTTGCGTAAGAGGGAAGAAGGGCCTAAGCCGCCTACCGCCTTCCGCCGCCTACTCCTCGTCATCGTGTATTTTCCAAACAAATCCGTTAATATAACGCATATAAATGTGTGTGAACAAGTACGAGATAATTATTGGCTTATCGTATCTGTCCACCATACTGTATTATTTGTCTGGTCGGATTCAAACAGAGTTTTGCTTTTACTCGGAATATATAAGTGCCAATCAAGTTTAATACAGACCAGACCATTATTGTTTACATATTTGTATTACACAATAACTAATAAGTTATAATCAATGTCGATGCGTTTTAATCGTGATTAATATGAATAAACATATCAGAGACAGGAATTGGGGTTATAAGATTAAATTATTTAATATTTTTATATAAAATTATACTTATTAAATTTATGTTGTGTGTGAATTTTTTTTGTTTTAATATTTATATGTAAATATGTGTTGGTTTTTTGTTTAGGTTTATAATAAAATCCTTTTATATTTACATATTGTGAAGAGGTTTGAGAATTTATCTACATTTGTATTCTACAGAGAAGAGAGATTGTTTGATATGAGGAGAGAACCCTTCACTGATAAAATTTTTATTCGGTTTAAAACAATGAGATATGGATGGAAATTCTCACTTTTTGACATTTTTTTTTTTAATGTATTCATGTATGTATTCATAATACAACAAATGATACGTTGAATGATTAAAATTCCCAGAATAGGACTGTTGCAATTTTTTGACAGCTGTTTCAGGTGTTACATTTACTGTTTGTGCATTTTTTGTTTTATATAAGGACGCAGAAGAAACTTATTCAATGATAAATTAGAATAGCATATACATTTATTAATATATTAATAGTAATATTTTCCATTAAAAATAAGGTTTTAAAAAATGGTGGATGCGCCGGACCAATACAAAAATAATACAATTTTGAATGAAGACCAACCGTTTGCGTAGAGAAATTCTTATTTAAGCAAATGACACATACAAACGCGTACTTTCAAGCAATACTTTTGCTTTCGCATCCGCCGTATCTCTAGTTCTTGCGCCAGTTAATATAGGAACGGAAGTTCTTCGCTAGCAATGCATCATTCAACTTGGTTCTCTTACAGTAATGTGAGAAATCTTCCTCAATGTATTATAGTTTCAACTGTGTCTTTTTATAATTAAATTAATAAAATGGAAAGTATTAGGTTGGAAAGAAAGTTTTGCCCGTTTTTAAAAATTTATTGCAAATTAAAACAAAAATACATATAATTACAACAAATTATCATTTATGTATTCATCATTACTTTCGACTACACTCTCCCAACGAGACTGCAACAATTGGATTCCTCGATTATAAAAAACTGTTGGTTTTTGCCTGAAGAAATCAGCGATAGCCTGCTGGAGATCCTTGTAGTTTACAAAGCGACAACCACGAGTGAAGTGCTCGAGCGATCTAAACAAGTGGTAGTCTGTTGGAGCAAAATCAAGACTATATGGAGGATGTTCAAGAATTTCCTATCCTAACTCGTTCAATTTCGTTCGACTCTGATTTGACACATGAGGTCTGGCATTGTCCTGATGGAAAAAAACTCGTACAGGATTGACTCCTTTGGCAATTAAATTTTGTTGTACACAGTCAAGTTGGGCGCAATAGACTTCCGATGTCACTGTTTGGCCTTGTGCACAACTCCCAATGCACAACTCCGGATGACATCCAAAAAACGCACAAATGTGCTTTTCTTGAATGCAAACCATGTCGAGCTACCGTCGTACGAACCTGCCGCGGACTCAACCATTGACACCCGGCTTTTCTGTTATCATAAAGAACCCACTTTTCGTCGCATGTAAGGACTCGTCTCCATCCACCTCTGCTAAACTTCTGTAGCAAAAACTCACATACCAATTTTAGCCTATTTTTTTTGAACCTCAGTTAGTTCATGTGGAACAGTTTGACCACGTTTATTCTTTTTGCCCAGTTTATGGAGATGGTTTATAATTGTGGTGTGTGAAACGCTGAAGTCCGTCGCTAATTTTCTACTGGTTTGTGTAGAATCAGTCTCAATTGAAAACAGCAAATTCTGCTCGTCTATCTTTTTTGGTTGTCCGGTGCGCTTCTCATCTTTGAAGCTTCTGATCCAAAGCAACATCTGCAGGTGGTTTCGTCTGTAGATTTTCTACCTAATGTGTCACATATGTTGTGAGCAGCTTTCGTGGCATTATTGCGAATTATTTGCCATTACACTTAGAACTACAAGTTAGCTCTTTGACAGAAGCAATAATTGAAACGTGCCTACAATGTTAAATTATTTGCAAGATGATTAGATTTCAGAAAATGTATCACTTGCCTCATTCATAAATACATAAAACGGACAAAACTTTCTTTCCAACCTAATAAATGAATATTCAGTGCTTTCAAATAGTCGGAAGCCTGTCTAACGAGCATTTTTTTAGTTACGGGGTATCCAGATTGGCAAAAAATAGTTTCAGAGCTAAATGCTTATGTAAAATTTTATATATTTGTTTCATGTTAAAGCCTATAGTTGTCTTAACTGTATGGTGAGTTGCATGGTAGTCGGTCTCAGTTATCTTACTTAAGAACGACAGCTGTTTTCGGACGTCTTTTTCGATCTTTGTCACTGAGACTAGTTCATATACATTTGAATTTGGTAAACCAGTTAAAAGCTTTGGATGATACTTTGTAAACAAATAAAGAACAATACTTGTTCAAGCATTGTTGTTGACTTGGACTACATTCAAAATTGTAAAAAAATTGACTACGAAAATGTTTACATGTCATTCCTATTTGAATCGAAAGTAAATTTTTCAATATTTCTAGGTTCTAGGTATTTTATAATGACTTATCTGCACTTGCGACAGACGATGATAGTGACAGACGTGACAGTTTGAAAGCCGTTTTGAAAATTACAAATTTCATTAAGGACATTAAACTATGGTTCAGGTTTAGAGATCTTAAGCGCAGCAATTATCATATTGAAGATGGAAAGAAAATAATATGATTCAGTTACAATGTTCAAAGAATTAAAGATTTTTTAACACGGTGCAGTTAACAACCCAAAAGAACCACAACCTGAACTTTTAAAAATATCATTTTAACAGTCCTCCAATTGACATTAACTCAGTATTGAAAACTGTCTTTTCAAAAAAAATTCCCCTAAAGTCCATTCTATGACAAAATTTTATGTGTACAATCCCAAAATTTAAGCACTAAATGACCTTGATGTGGCACAAGTATCTGCAACAGATAGTATTCCGGAATCTTTAGCAACAACCTTCATTCTCGTACAACGCAATGCTCAAATTTTAAAACTTTACAACGTTTCATGTCATAAATGAAAATGTGACGGCTTTTACATTTAAGCAGTGTGGATATCTTGAAAAAAAAACAGTTTAACAGCTGCAACTACATAGAGTATCAAAAAGTTTTAATTCTGACAGACGAAAACAGACCCTTATTGAAATCAAATATCTTAGATTTTGTTCCTTGGAACTTTAAAGAACATTCCCAGAACGTTTGAGCAAAATCTAAAATGAGTCGACAATCACAGTCAGACGATTTCATATGTATTGACTCATTCGTAAGACAGTAAAAATACAAAAAACCTTTTGTAATATCAGAGTTCATTCCTAATTTGTTACTGAATTTTTCAAGTCCATTTGATTGAACACACTGTATACTTCTAATGATGCAATTAAAAGAGACATCTTTTGTAATCTAATCAGTTCCTAAACTGCTAATATATCAAACCATCAGTTTGTAAAGACGGGCAATTTACTAATTAAGTTGAAATTATCATTAATATGCAGGTGCTCTAGTGTTAAGTTTGAAACTATTTACAGAATTCTGTAAAATTAAATAAGAATTTTAATCCTAAAAGCCAATCCTCTAAACATTCCAATAACAGAAAAATTATCCAAAGAGGACATGAATATATTTATTATTAATAAAATTCATTTTAGTCAGATGGCAACAGCAGTAATAGATAGACCAACATTAATCCTCGATCTGTAAAAGAGAGAAAAATGGTTTTGAGTATTATTGCTAACAATATCAAAATATAATAATAAATAACAACTTAACATAAATAAGCTCATTATCAAAATATTGTATTTTCATGCAACTGCTATCATTTATTCAATGCTCTGTCAGTTATCTCGATGCATAATCCTCAGCACCCTGGATACCCCAGCGATACTGCATCTAGTTTTAAGAGAACTCCCGGATCCCCACAGAGAACTCAACTAGATGGTCTAACAAATACAACTGAACCTGGTGGATTCCCAACAAGAGTTACTCACACACATTTAGCAAGCCTACGATTGTGCGGATATCCAGCATCAACTTAACCGAACTCATTTCATACAAAGCGACAATAAACTGAACGCGTATTAGAATATCACAATCACTAATACTAAATTAACAATAAATACTGTGTGAGAGTCAACGCACTCACCTTTAGTAAGGATATCAGTGATATCAACGTAATTTTTTTTTTAACTCTGTCAATTTGTTTTTTTTTAATGACAATGATAAAACTTGATATTTTTTTTAATTTTTTTTTTAACAAATTCAATTAATATAAAAAAATACTTTTTGTTACACTTAGAGCAACTAAAAGAAACACCTGTGTATAAAAACCTATACAATGAAAAGTATACTGAAAGAAAAAAGAAAAATCGTTGCATTGACAGATCTTACTTACTGAAATTTTCACTCTTCCTTTCGCTGTTAATCCGATAACCGCCAATATTAATTTGACTCGATTATACTAAAACACAATTTTCACTTCCATCCTTAAAAATATGCAAATAATTAAAAGATAATGGAAGCAAGTCGCGTAATGAGCTAACCACTTGAGATTACTCTACAATGTTATATAAAGACAAAGCAAAATAGCGAAAGTTGTGTGCTTTAAACGTGTGAAAGCAAGTTTTTCTCCTTTTTCCTCTTTGATATACAACATTGTATTACATGTTATCTTGAACTAATTGAAAAGTTTAATAGCAAACATTTGACCAAACGTTAAGCTTAAAATAGGACCATTAACTTTCCTTCTAAAAAGTTAACAACTATTTAAAATTGCATCATCGTGGGGATAATCGCATGTTTCAAACTAAACTTTTATCGAGATGAATTATTAAAGGAGCTAATAGGAAGTTTACGATGATTTTTATTCTAAAAAAATTCTTCATCAAGTGTGAAGATGGATTTACTTACTCTTTTTTTCTGTTAATTAATTTTGTTTACCTACTTGGTTAGCCCACTAAGCAATATAACAAAGAGATAAGAGTACATTGTCCTTAAGGAACGAAACAAGTGTAAATGGATTTGTAAGGAATTGTAGTTTCCTTTTGCCGTTATCGTGCCATTTATTCAATTCACTCGCTTCAAATAACTGTCTGTTGAGTGAAGATAGTGCAGAGGATTTTTGTTTCGACCTTTTTTTTGCAATCTAAAATTTCTCCAAGAAGTAAAACTGTATACAAAAAAATGTTTGTTTTGTTACTCAACTATAGGTATACAAAATTTCATTGATATTTTATTTCGTGACATTAAACTGTTATTCGCACGCAAATTCGTTCATAGAAATGGTGAAAACATAACAATACAATTATCAGGAGGATGTAATAATGGATAATGCTGCGGTTTGGACTAAAAGCTGCAAATAAAAATAATAATAAATCTTTTTCAAGAAACAATCATTAATTGAAAACATTTTATAGTTTTTCGATTTCATTAATCAAAAAATAAAATAAAGAAAGAAAGTTGTTACGTGATAGTCCATACAGATTTAACACGCAAAAATAAAAAAAAAGTGTAATATATATGGTTATGGGAGTAGCAGGCAATATACATAGTGAGTGTATAGCATTTATTGCCCTGTATAAAATATTTTCATCAGTTTATAAACAACGTCAATTGATTTATATAATTAATCAAAATAATTACAAATAAAAAAAATACTGAAAAATTCGCCCGGCGCATCCACCAATTCGCTCAGTTACATTTTTAAATTAACAATATCTCTTACGCTTTTGCAGTTATGATAATGTATTCCAACATCAGAACAGAAAATATAACACTCATTTAAGCAATCGTTTGCGCGTTTTAACAGCTTTTCAAATTTTGTACCATAAAGAGTTTTCACATTTTTTTTTATTTGGATCTTAACCAAACCCGATTAATTGCACCTTCCCATATCTCTAATTTTCCCCTAAATCAAATATTTATTCAAGCAACTACTTAATTAGAAAATATCTTAAGCACTAATAATACGCCATGCTTGAACAAATCTCCTCCAATCCAATTAGATCCTTTTGAAATCATCCCACTAGATACAGTGCAAAAAATGTTGAAAACATAAAAATTTCAAACAACTACATTACGTTTGTGCGTTGATAGAATATCAAACAGAAGGATCGACATGATTTTTTTTTATCTTGTCAAGGTTGTTTTGGGATTAATTGAAGATTTTTATTTTAACACAATTAAGGTGAACTTAATAAACTGAAATTTCAATAAAGTCGATGAAGTGATGCGAGGAAATGACAATTCGAAGCGGTAATTTGCAATCTTCAAGCAAGTTAAAGGAATTGGCAATACTGTCATGTTTCGGTGTTAATTTCGCAACTTAATTACTTAGGAGTAGTAGGAAATTTTTTTGTTGTTGGGTTCACCTTACAAAAGAAACCAGGAAATCGAGTTTAATTGCTCTTTGATTTATTTATTCCAAGAAATAAAAACTGTGCGTTGAAATGTGATGTTTATATAATAAATTATTAATTAACTTCGACGTTTGTTTGAACTTTTTATTTCTTAGAAATGAAATAATTTCTTTGTTTTGTGCTTGAAGTTTTGTAGAATGCTTGAACAGTTGATAACTAGGACAAAAAAATACAATTCTTTGTACAGTTGATCATTTGTAAAAGTGTTATAAAGACGTACCAGTTTTCTGTAATCACTTTTCCAAAACCACTTTCAATAAACCTCCCCATTTAATTAACATTTTCACCCTCTAACTACCAATGTAAACTTATAAGCTTTATAGATGCGTTGCAAATTTGATGCAAATCCAACAAAGAACTTACCTTAGTAAAGTCATCTAACCGTAAAGAAAAGAAGCAATATTCTAAATGCAAAGGATTTGAACTTTTAAGCTGAGAGATTTGTGTTGAATGTATATCATAGTTGATAAGAGATATTAAAAAAACCACCAAGCCTACAATAAAGCAATTCATTAAAATTATAACAACGAGAATAGTATAGCTTTTAAATTTATGAAATGTATTCCTAGTGTAAATTAAGCATTGAGGTAGGTGGATGATATCTTTGAATAGTCCAACATTTGTATTCGTTAATGAAATGCGGTTTCTAATGCTCTTGGGAATATCACCGTATAATATTTATCATATATCCATAGAAAGCCACGAAAAGATGAATTAGTGAATTAGTTTTATGTAGATATTGTTTGACTGTCTGAATTAGCAAACGTTAAAATAACAAAAAATTGATCTTACCTGTCTCACCGATAAAATTAATTAAAGATTGGTTAATAGTAATGAGAAAAATTTAACAGCGTTCAAATAAATGTGTCTATTGATGTCTTCATTTATTAACAGAAATTCATACAGAGTGCCCAACAAAAAGACAAAGTACATTAATTTGTGTGTGTGTGTGTGTGTTTTTTTTATACTTAACACAAAAATTTCCGATGTTTCTAGCTCCCAACAATTTATCACCCTGTATAAAAACAGTTGGTGTTTACTGCAATTGCATTAGTTATTCGCCCTGTATAATAAATTTAAATAATTCAAAAAAAATCTATTTTAAAAAAGTATCTCGAAATTTTCGCCCGGCGCATCCACCATTTCCGTCAAACGTCAACCCATATAAAAAATAATTTCCAGACTGTTTATTATTATTAAGATAACAACAAAATCATGATAATTTCTTTATATAAAAACCCGCTCATTGTAACAAATTAAAACATCCTTGAATCATTTCTTCCCTTTTAAATTAGATCTTTAAATGTCAGAAACAATTATACCTCCCCCATAATACCCTCTAAAATTGTATTAAATTACAATTTCAAGCATCTCATTACATCAAATGAAATAAAACAGAAAATTGAACATAAAAATGATTACCTTCGTATTTATTGACTGCTTCTGAACAATTTATTAACTTCTGTGTTTTTTCTTTGTCTCCTCCAATTTCTATTTTTTTTATTACGTAATCTTATTTAATAAATTAGCATTATATTGGTTTTTTCCAATTGAAATACTTATTCAAATCCATATAAAAGTGTCAATACTTGCTATTTGACTAAATCTCTTGAAAAATTAATTTTCTTGGAAATGAAATCAATTTTTATACTTTTGGAATTTTCTTTCAATCTATTACCTCTTGTCGATACAGATTTGATAGTGTTGAAACATCAATCGGTTCGAATTTATATGAAAAAGAGAGAAGCGAACAGATGGTGAGAATTCACTCGAGCTTTTTTTTAAATTTCATTTACAATAATTACGAACGTAAAGATTTTGACATAATTATGTTAAAATCAAAGCTTATTGAGTATCTACCGCATATAAATTAGCTTGGGGTTGCTATTTTGCAATTAGTTACAACTACAAGACGAAATTGGGTCTACTTTAACCCTTTGCACGGATTTAACCAAATTCGGGCTAATTACAGAGAGTTTTTGTATAAAACGTTTTTATGGATTTCAGTGATGGAAAGAGGAGATTCTGTGATAGATGCGAGATATTTAATTTTTTTTTCCAGTAACAAATGCTTCGATGTTTTGGGAATAGGCTTACTTATGCTTTAATAACTGCCAATGGATAAGACCCGCTTTTGGTGTAATAGCATTAGCGGCGCAGAATTTACATTGTATTCTTTGAATACATTTTAATATGTCCACTCTGTATTCTGAATAAGCTAACAACATATGTTGCAAAACCGCTAACAAGCCCGCAAATGTCATTTATTCACTATCAGACATTTAGCAATTTTTAATGGAATGTCGTATGTCCCATGAGAGTATATAAATCGTCCCTTTTCATCCAATTCTGATAAAACCCACCACTCAAATTTCCATCGTTTCCATTGCAAGTGTTAATCTGTGAGTCGCGCAATCCGGACGACCTTTTAAACAAGATCTGATTGTAATTCATTGAGTGTAAGTGTGGCAGTGGTAGAAATCCCAAAGGATTGCATAGAAGTTGTACATCACGCGGAACAAACCATTTGTTCTGGAAGGAAGTAATGGTAACGGTTATAATCTACAAACTTTGGAAATAAGACAATAAAATAAATTTGAATTTTTCGATGACATAAAAAATTGTTGATCTCATTTTTCTATTTTTACCTCATGTAATTACTTTTATACTGAAGTCTCTAGATACTTTTCGTTTGGAAAAACACACTCAAGTACAATAATGGTCGGAAAGCGTCAAAATCCAATATTTTCGCCAAATATTTTTCGAAAGATGAGACAGAAATTATTAATCGAGTTTCAATTCTATTTAAACGAATTTTTCTTTTAATAAAGAATCAAGTTTTGCACCGTTTTAATCCATCAAATAAACTTTAAAACCCATTTAAGTCCCACAAAAGTGAATTGCACCAAGTTTCTTTCGTTTTTTCTCTGTTATAAACGTGACAAATGTCATTTTAAATTCTTATGATACAACCTAGACTCCAAATAATATCACATACTAGAAGCAAATAGACGTTACTTGAGTAGTTCATGTTTAATTCATCGGTAGTCATAAAATGATAATAAAGAAGAAATGAAACTTACGCATTTTTATGTAACTGACTGTAAATAACTGGGAAGAATATTCGTTCAATAAAAAAATACTAAATCAATAGGTGTTCTGTTCATAATTTGTTAAGGATTTTAGCAGTGATACTAATCCCTGTGATGTGAAAATATTGGAATTTACATGTATTTAAAATGCCATATGTTTGATGGTGGATTAGTGTATATTGAGGATTAAACTAATCATCATTCATCTGGATTTATAAAGATCGATTTTTGTTTTGTAGCAGCTGTGGAATTATTTTCATTAGAATTATAAGTGTTTATGGATGATTTAGGAAATATTAACTAACTGTAACTATTTAATCTGACATATCGCTGTATTTCTGCTAAAAGTCACCAATCGTTTGTTATTAGGCTTCATTAACGTTGACAACAGTTTACGTATAACAGCCTTAGTAGCTCATCTTAACGGTGTCATTTTCAAACGGTCTGTTTGGTATAGGCAACCAAACATACTTTTTACCTGTCAATTTCGTTTAAGAAAAATTTTTGGAAAGTGCTTTCTGTGTTTGTGGTCGGTTTCTTGAGCAGTTTCATTATATGTTACCTACAAACAAAAGATTTTCAAAAGAATTGTAGAAGATGTAGAATTACAAGTACCAACTTTTTCAAAAGTCACTACATTTTATAATGTTGATTGAAAATCTTGGAAGAATTTTTTTCTTAATAAAATTGTGTTGTTGTTATTGCTTGTTTTAAAGATTTTAACATATAATTAAAAGAAAAAACATAAATAATGTAAATTTTTTTCAAGTCAAGAAGTTGACATCATTACACTGTCTCTCGTACAAAATTGAAGTTAAGATTTCCTTTTAACAAGCATTTTTGTTTTATTAGGTCAGTAGTTTTTATCATATTCAATTAGACATACATAGTTTATTTTGATTTCTTACAAAAACGATGTACGAAAATCTTTATACAATGTTCCTCATAAGAGAGGTTATTCTTCTATTAAAACCTTAGACGTTATGCCATTATGATCATATTGATGTATGGAGACCATCGAAGTCATTTCTAATATTTGTTGCAGATACCTGTGCCACTTCAAGGGCATTTGGTGCTTAAATTTTGGGACTGTACACATAAAATTTTGTCAGAAAAGGTACTTTAGGGAAACTGTTTTGAAGAGACGGTTTTCAATATTGAATTAATGTCAATTGAGGGACTGTCAAAATGACAGTGAGGTTATGGTTCTCTTGGATTTTTAACTGCACCGTGTTGAACATTGTGACTGAATCATATTATTTTCACTCCATCTGCAGTATTATAATTACTTAAGATCTCAACCGAGACCTAAACCATACCTTAATGTCCTTAATGAAATTTGTAAATTTCAAAACCACTCAAACTGTCACGTCTGTCACTATTATCTCCTGTCGCAAGTGCAGCCAATTTATTATAAAATACCTAGAACATTTGATTAGGGTCTTTTTTACTTTGCCAACCTTACGTCAAAAAGACGATGGCACAAGCATCTGCAACGTACTATAATTAGTTATTACCATAAATATTAATTAATTAATAATTAATTGAAATTTTTGAAGTTAGGCAACCAAATATACTAAGTTGATTTTGATAGATGATACCGACTGTCACTTATAATTTTGATTTTTTCTTTTTTTCATTTAACTAAGGTTCGAACTCATGTATTAATCAGCGATTAATCCACTAGTTTATTGAATAACTATTATTGTCGAACTTTACTAACTGAACCTTTTTTTTTAAATTAAACAAGCTGAAGCTGAAATTTCAACATTTCAACATTGCAGAGAAATAAAGATATTGTATAGAAGACAAATGCATATGCCAACAAAATTGAGAAAAATAATTTAAAAAATGCAATATTAATTTTAAGTTTAATTGTCTCCATATTTTGCAAACGTTAATAAGTGATTATGCACAGGAATATGACGATATGCAACACATTATACTTAATCTTCTCTATCTTTGTTTATTTGATGTAAATTTGTTATTATAAAAGTAGGTGCTTATCTTTTTCTGACACCAGAAAAATTATTAATGAACTATACCATACATTAATTTTATTATTAATAAACTGTCAACATAAAATCAATTTTTTTGGACTGTAATATCGAACTGTAATCTGTTGCAATTTGTCTATAGAGATTATCGAATTTATAGGTACAATAAATTCATAATTTATTCATAATTTAATACAGAACACCACCAAACATGTTTTCTATATTAACAAAAGTTTGATACAAAATTGTATTTTCTAAAAAAATATTTGAACAGGCATCTTTTGTGCGTTAATGTAATCTGATAAAATTTCATATAAAACAGATTTAAATATTTATACTAATAAACACTTTGTCATAAAAGTGCATTTTTCTCATCAAATTAAGGTTAAAAATTGAAATGTAACGTAAAACTTACAAATAATCATTGTATAAATATTGTGATTTTAACTCATGTTACATTTTGTAAAAAATAAGAAATATCAAAATCATTTACTGATTGCCCGGCGCATTCACCATTTATCTGAAATTTGAAAACATCATTGTTCAAAGTTTCATTTAAAAATTTCACACTCTATACTTAATTTAAGTTTGGATTAAAAAATCCATCAGTTAGTAAAGTGAACTGATTATTCATAATTCTTTAAAAAGTGAACATTTATGCAGTTAAACGCAACAACTGATTCAACGAAATTGGATTTCTGAGGTCAGTTTTCATAGTCTCTAAGAGATCTTCAAATTCGAAAAAGTTTGCAATATAAAGAACATAAATCACAGTAATTTTATGTGTTTGTAGCCGCATCAACCATTTTTACAAGATTAATTCAAAGTTGAGAATCCCCTAGAAAAAAGTGCATTCTTTTAACGTTTTTGAATGAAAAAATCAAAATTGAAAATTTAGTGAATTTTTTAGCATTTGATTGAAGGAATCCGTCGTTACCACAAGAAAAGTCTGTGAATTTGACATCTTCTAATACATTTCATCATCAACCTCAAAAATGATTGACACTGAAATTTAAGAGCTACTAATTTCAAAAAATCAAATTGCCCGATTGATATTCAGATACGCATATTTTTCTTAAAATATTTAATTTCCAAAAAAAAATCATAGATTCCCAAGACTCCTTTCTCCCTTGAATTATAAATGAGTAATCGTCGACAAAACCAAACGCCTTACAGTTTGGCCAACATGCGATAAATCAACAATTTTATAGCTTATAGACCAAGAACATCGAGAAAAATAGCTCACAATTTTACGACGCTTTGAATATATTCATGTATATCCAAAAACAAAGAATATTGTTGTTTGAAAGATTTAAAACTAGAATCAAGCAATTTTTAAAAAAATTATTCAAGAGTCAATTTTAGAAATAATGTTCATCGTTTAATCAAAAACGCACTTTTTGTAAAATAACGAATCGTAAATCAAAGATAAAGATGCATCGTTGTAATCGAATGAACCACATCAAACACTTTGTTCTCAATTTTAACACGAAAATCGATCATAGTAAATGCCTAATCAAATATTTATGTCTCAAGTGAGTGAAGAAAATTTGCATAAATAGTCCCACACACACGTAGAAAATTACTCTTTTTTTTATCCTATCTAGTTCTATTCTACAGAGACATTTACACTGTGAGAACTCAAGCACATGATAAGAAATTAACACGCAAACATGTTTTCATTCATTCAACCGTATCTGTCAACGGAAGAAAGAAAAATTAATATGTTTTTTTTACCTTCAATTAGGTGTTAAAAATTTCAAGTATGAATTTTAAACAGACATTATTGTGTGCTGAGCATAATAAATCTGTAAATTGTACGAGGAAAAAAGTAATGAAAAATGAACAAGAGAGTAAAAGTAGAGAGAGAGAGGTAAAGTGGGCGGTTTTAGACTAATTTATGATGAGAGTTAGAACAAAGCTAAACTTGACCAAAAAGATAAACTTTTGCTGTTGCTGAAAGCGAGCTATTACAATTTATATACCTAATACTACCTGTGTTACATTTGTTCTGTATAATGTTCTATTTTTTACTTCGAAGTTTCTGAAATATGCTCTAATAACAAAGTTGTTGAAAAAATTAATTAATAAAGTTGGGTTAATGAAGATTTAATTTACTGTATTTTTTTAATAAAGACAAAATTAATCAGCGTTTATAAAAAATTTAAAATACACAAAGAAAGATTTTTATAATTTTAGATTTCTAAAAATGGTGGATGCGCCGGGCAATAATCAAAATTAATTTTTGGATAAGCAAGCATTGTTCAAATCTACAAATGTTGAAAAAAATCTAAAAACAACTTTTTTCTCAAATAACTGTTTGTAATAGAACATATAAATTGTTTGTTCACTGAAAATATAAATATTTGTATCTGTTTTAAACAGAATATGCTCCCATTTCACATTAACGTACTCGTACAAAAGCTGCTTTTTCAAATATTTTTGTAACTGAAATTATAAATTAATATCCAATTTTTATTAACACCGATAATCCGTCTGCTGATTGTATTAAAAAGTGAATAATTAATTGATTAGATTGAAAACACTTTTTACAGTTATATAAAGTCATTGATAATCGATTATAACATAAATAAAATTCAATTAAGTTCAATCAAAAACCAGTAAAATCAAGAGTCTGTCTAATTGGAAATAATTAAATGAAACTTAGTGACGATTAATTCTCAAGTTAAATACATTATAATTTAAGAAAAGTTGTAAATTTATTTAAAATTTCATTAAAAGTTTGGGAGGGAGTTATTAGATACAGAATGCAGGAATAATTTTTTGTCTACAAAAGAGAAAACAGTGGTGTATAATGTGTTGCCTATATGTATACATGTTAGTTTTCTTAAAAATCTTATATCCTGACTGTAACAGATCATCTTTATTCCCTAACTACATAAATATTATTTTCAATTTTATTCAACTGAAATATAATAATAAAACAACAAATGCTTCAAAGTTTATCTGGATTTTTTTACTGATTTTATAATTTGATTATATTATTTAGTTTGCATGTTGTAACATTCATTCGTGACTTGTTACAATTCCACATTCAAAAATAACTTCCTTCGGAAAAAGAATTAAATTTTATTTGTTACATAACAAGCTGTTACAGCTTTAAAAAAATCATCAAACAATTTTTTCACAATTTTTTTTGAGGCATGCAGACAGAACGAAAAGTTCTATCAGATGCGGGTTGCCAAATTTTATTTGCGTTTAAAAAATTCCAAGTTCTGAGTTTGCTCTTCTAATGAAAATAATTATAATTCGGGAATATTTTTCAGTTATTATTCAAGTTATTGACCTTTTACTTTCTACTGAAATTTTACAACCGATGTTATCACTCGTTCAATCTTGTTAACACCGTACGACTGACCTCAAATAATGCCAACATGAAAAACCGTAACTTTGAATAAAATTCCTCATAAAAATTTTACAACAGCGGAAGATTTATTTTACGAGTGATTTTTAAAACAGCTTTGTTTGACTTTTTTTCATTAAAATTAACTTTTTCTCTAAAGTTCATCTATTTGTACTAACAACTACAAAACTTTTCAGAATAATAATTTTTTCAGACTATCGAGAATGCATCCTACGACACTGAACACTCTCGTTCTGCTGGCATCCCTTTCCGTCGTTTGCTTAGGGGAAGACCATCACAAACGTGCACCTTCAGGCTTTACCGGTGTTCGCGGAAAAAAGTCCATTCCGGATTCGGCCTACTCGGCCGGTAATACAGACAGCGATTCAACTTCCGGTGAACTCGTTTCCGACAAAACCGAAGCTTTTATGGGAGCTAGAGACAAGAAGCTTTATTCAGAATGGGAAGGAACTTATCCGGAAGTAGTGTTCAAAAGGATTCCCTCAGGATTTATGGGAATGAGAGGCAAAAAAGACATGGAATTTAGCAATTATGGTACAATCACTTAAATTCTATAACAAACATTAACTTTTTACTTTTGCAGATGACAACGCCAAACGTGCGCCTTCCGGTTTTCTAGGAATGCGCGGCAAAAAATTCGAAACGTTTTCACCATATTTTGAGAAACGAGCGCCAATGGGCTTTATGGGAATGCGTGGAAAAAAAGATTTTGATGATTTAGTTGAAGATAAAAGAGCACCGTCTGGGTTTTTCGGAATGAGAGGGAAAAAAATGCCCCGTCAGTCGGGATTTTTCGGAATGAGAGGAAAGAAGTATCCTTATGAATTCCGAGGCAAGTTTGTGGGAGTTCGAGGAAAGAAAGCTGATGATAATGTTGATTTAAATACATTGGGACATGATTTAGATTTAAACCAACTTATGTTACTCTTGACCGAAAATGAAGGGAGTGATGTTTGGAATGGAAATAACGATGTTGGACAGTACAGCCAAAAATAATTATTTTTGTAAGGAGTTATACAAATTTTGTATAATTTTTTTATAAAACTGTTTCAGGTTGGGTTTAAACATATAGTCGGACGTTCTAGTCATCTTCTGTAAAATAGAAATATTTGTCAATATTATCAATAAACTGTTCTACAATTAGATAAGCGACTATAAAATAAAATCGCGTTAGGCTTTTTTACTATTTGATTTTTCTTCAAAGGCTGGATTTGGAAAAATCAAGTTTTGTTTATTTGAATAAATTCAAATTTTCTTACAATTTTTGTTTGTTGATTTTTCTATATAAAATGTGTAAACTATTAAGCACATATCAATGGGTAAAAATCCTATAAAAATGTATAAAGATTTTTTGAGAAATTCAGACTAAATCTTAGTGTATATTCAAACTTCTATATTCAATTCTATTTTTATGTAGATAGAGAAAAAAGTATAAAATAAGTAATAATTAAAATAGAGTAAATTATTCTGTTATGTATATTTACTGTATGACTTAAATAAAATTATTAGAGTTTGACGATGCAATTATGTTTCTTTAACAGTGACAGTAGAAACTGAGTGAAACAGCTGACATTTTACGGACACTATTAGTACTCGAACAAGAAATTAAAATACTAAATAACACTATAATGAGTATTCTGTGTTGAAAAATTATCCTAAACAAAAAATATTTCGAAATAATCTTATTAGGAGTAAAAGAAAAATGTAATGTTGTCCGCTCCAAAAATTGAATGAGCCTCTTTATCCTAAGTGAAGCACTCTATATAATCTACAGTGCAACTAAATCTATAATATAAAGTAAAGCTGCTCCTATTTTTTTATAAAAACAAAATAAATTACTATTAGTTGCCTTTCAAGAATTTGCATAAATGGTGGATGCGCCGGACAATTATCACAATTCCTGGAACTGACACTTTTTTTTAATCATTGATAAGCACTGAACCTGGAACACTCTTTATGTAAGTTCTCCATTAATTTTTTTGAATAACTAAATTATTAAGAACTTCTAAACAGTTTGGAAAAAAACAGATTTATAAAAAACATTTTACAATTTTTGGAAAATTTTATCAAATATTTATGCTTTTAGAAATTTTTACTCAAATTTTAACGTTCACTTTCTAAGAACGACTGACACTAGAAAAAAAAAATCAAAATTTTTTATTGTAGTTTTAAATAATAAAAAACAAAACAAATGGATTGTTTTTAATTATAAATCTTAACAAATTGTCGTAGTCTCTTAAATAATACAATATTTGAGCACATACATCAAATTTATAAAAATCTCGTCGGTACAGAACATAACCTGAAATGCCGAGCATCATTTGCAAAAATCCTCAAATGTTGGACAAAAGTAGGCATATCCTAAAAACATTTAATCAAAAAAAATCCTTGATGAATCAACTTACTTTATCGTAATTCTGCATAAAATTTCTTAACAAAACCTCTCTTTGCTGATCAGTTATCGCATCAAAACTTCTCAAAAAATCAGGAAGGAATGTAGAAAAGAAATAATCAAAATTAACAGTCGCCATGTTATAAATAGCAATCTGAATGTCCTCACTTAATAAACTTTGTGATTTTTCAATTAAAGTTTGCAACAGAACCGTGAGATATTTTGATAAATTATTATATCGAAAAAGAACCTAAAATTAACAATTTAATATTTGATATTTTCAAATAAAATTTAAATACATTGAGGTAGAGCTTCCATTTGGCATTCAAATCTTCTAAAGACGCTAAACTCAATTTAAAAATATTTATATCTTGTTGGAGCAAACCCTGACCGAATACTTGCAACACAGCCATTAATTGCACCGGCTCCGGAGCTTCCGTTTCCGTGTCGCTATAAACAGGGGAATACCCTAACCTTACTTGCGAACTATAAAAAAACTGCCACCTATGCAGCAAAATACTAAAACAGACCACTTAGGTCAGGCCAAGTCAAACACGTTTTTACCTATGTAATAACGTCAAAAGAGCCATAAAAGCATCAGGTTTTTCACTTCCATGAGCTAAAATAAAAGGATAAACATTATCCATACACAATTGTAAAATTCCCGGAAGAAAACTTTTATAATTATTGCCTGGAGCTTCAACTACCAACTGAAAAATCTGTAATAACTTGTCAAGGAAATTCCCTGCTTCTTGCTCTCTAAAAAATTAATAAAGTGATTTAATTTAATTGAATAATTAACTTACTTAACAGCAATTTCTAGAAACATCTGAACAGCGCTTTTCGTTCCTTCGACTCCTAACTGCTGTTGAAGTACTCTCAAGACATTGAAGAAAAAAATTAACATTAATGAACTAATTTCCGAATTTTTCGCATACGCTGGAAATAGGACAATTGAATGTTCAATTGTTGTTTTCACACTCAAAAATAATCGTTTTTTTGAAGCAATAGGTAAATCTTTACAAAAATCGACGATATGTGTCAATGCTGCTAATACAGTTTCCGTTATTTGTTTAGCTCGATTTTCATCTTCATTTGGTGTTAAATTCCGAAAACTCCAAGTTAAAGATTCAAAAAACACTCCAGTTAAATAATTTCTTTGATTCGCATTTTCTTGTGAACATTCAGCCCATGGTTTCAATAACAAATTAGTTATAGCACTATAAGTTACGAAACATGTTTCACTATCAGTAAATTTTAAATTTGGTGCCATATTGATAAATTGAACTACATCAGATAAGATTAATAAATTTGGAGCACAATTTAAATTTGATAATGCTAAAAGTAGAATTGCTGCTGAATTACTAACTTTTACTGGAACTGAATTATGTATAACTGGTAAAGTTATGTCAACTATTAGTTTTAAATTTTCCACAGCCACCTTATCATTACGAGTTATCCAAATTAAGTACGTTTTTAAGGCAGCTAAAAGTTGGCTATGACTAAAAGAAAATCAATTAATTACTAAATTAAATTAGAACTTAATTATTACTTATCAATAAAACAGTCCGTTAATTTGGTATTGTTTGTTTTTAAATTGTAGAATCTAACAGATGTCGCTAGTGAGGCACTTTCTAGTAACTTTTCTATCAAATTAGTAATCATTGGTGTGGATACATTAACAATTTCTTCATTTTCTTGATCGAAAAATAAAGGTGATAAACGTGCCAGAGATTGAGTTAGAGATGAAAAATCAGTTATAATATAAAACAGTCTTTCGCTCTCTGATAATTCGCAATTCAATGAACTATTTTCATGGTTTATAATTGTAGCGATTTGGCGGTAGATGTCGTAACATGTATTCCAAGGGATTAACTAAAAAATCCAAATGGATAAAATTGAAACAATTGCTATTATCATTACCAAAAGGTTCAAAGTTTCCAGAGGAGCATGTTCAGCTATCATTGATATTATCTCTAGCGAAGCTTTCAAGAAAATCTGCCACTCAGTTTCATTCTAGAAAAAATGAATAGATGAAAGGACAAAAATCTATTATCTATTATATCAAGCAGTGAATTAATTTTTGTATGTCCCAAAATTAGAATACAAACGTTCCTAAAAATTATACCTAGTTCGTATTTTATTTCTAGCATGAATATAGCCGTTTTTACCGCCTTACACTAAAGTAAATATTTTTTTTAACTTACATCATCGTTCAGTTCTACATTATCAATATCCTTCAATTGATTGGAGTTCGTAGAAAATTGAATTTTCTTCAATAAAGCTGTCAATAATCCTAAAAATGCTTCAGAATATCTAAAATTTAATTAAATAGTTTGGGTAATAAACTATTAATAAACCAATTTTACTTTTGGCTTTTTTCCGGTTTAAGTTGTTTAAAAAAAGCAGCCCAAACGTTGAGACATTTTAAATAACATTGCACTAAAGGCAGTTGTACAGTTAATTGATAAAGTAATGATAAAAATTCCAAAGCTGTAAATCTCGGTTCCATCTCAAGACGCCATAAGTGTTGTTCTATTAATAAAATCAATAATTCTGATAATTTATCAACAAAACTGCAACAAAGTTATTATTAAAAATAAATAAATAAATAAAAAGATAGTGAATACACTGGATCTAGAGTGTCAATCCGAGTACTTGTCGTATCTCTTAGTAACTCTAAAGTGTAGTAGTAAAGTTGAGTAAAAAAGTCTTGACTTCCAGGTGGTGTACATTTCCGGTATAATAATTCGTTGATTGTCGACATTGCCAGAACACACGTATCATGATCGTCCTACCACCCAAAAAAGAATTAATAAAACAGGGGGTTCAAACAAGATTTTTTCAAATTTCCCTATTTTGTCTTTTATATACCAATAAATTGGCCCAATTTGCATATTTTTGTTTACCTGAGCATAACTGGATATGTTGGTGAAATTAAAAATGGCTTTAATGATAGCAGGCGGTATTTGGTTGATTTCCACCCAAGTGAATAAATGTTGGACAGTTTCCAAAGCTTCTTTATTCAAAATTTTACTATCGGTCTTAAAAGACGTCGAAACTAACTGTTGCGGCAAACTTGGTGTACATGATGGATGTGTAGGAGAAGGCGGCGGTGTGGCAGTCGCTGTATGTCTTGGTTTTGCACTTAAATTTTCAAGGATATGATTCAAGGAATCGAAAATAATAGGAATGTAACTATGCATCAGTCTTGTAATTTCGTCTTTTCGGCCATTTTCAAAAGATGCGTGCAAACCCATGAATTCTTCACTTGTTGTACGCAACAATATTAAGCCAACTAGTTGGTTTATATCAGATTTCAACAACTAAAAATGAGGTAATTAATTCAGTCATTTGTTTAAATATGAAATTTACTTCAATTAAATTTATGAAAAAATTTGGATAGTGCGTAGGCCAATCCTGTTTTGCTATAGCCACTAATAATTTGGCGTATTTGCCTCGCATAAAATGTGGTGCTGTGTTCCCTTTCTCTATTAAATAACTGTATAATAAATTTTTAAGTTCTTCATGAAAAGGCCAATCTGTGTTTGCCCATTGTTGATTAATCACAGACTACAATCAAAATATTACTGAATAAATTGAAATATTGTCAAAAAATTATACCTCCAGTGTTGTTAAGGCAAACATAGTAACATACTGACTAGACGTATTCGTAAGAAAGTATAAACACAACTTCCAAAATTGTGGTATACTTTTGAATGCAATAAGTTGTTGTTCAATTTCATGTTTTCGTGAATTACTTGTATTTGGGTTGAAAAATTCATCCATTAAATGTTCCAATGCAATAAGCGAATCATTCTCATTACGATCCTAACAAATAATCACAGATTAATATTAGTTTTTCATTAAATTTAACAAAAAAACAAAAGTGAGGTTATGTTAAGACTTAAAACATGTAATTAATTGGAAAAATAAATTATACAAACCATATTCAAATTGCAGTTTTGTAGAAATTACATAGCATTAATTCAGAATTATTAATTAATTAGTATCGCCGTTATTTCATGCTAAATTATCGTCATTTTGACGTTTACGATGACATCTAATAGGGGTTTTTCGTGTTGTACAAATGGCAGCTTCGTTTTGATAAATTTAAAAATAGTTTTTATCAATTGATAAGAAACAGGAAATACAAATATTAACTTTGTTAAAATATTTATTTATTATTCAAAAATAGGTCATATATACGGATATAAAATAAGTACAAATTTGTTACATTTCGAGGTTAAAAATCCATAAAACACATTTTACATACATTACACATACACTTGTAAAATTCAATCTTCATTAAATAATTCGGTCAAGATTAGTGCCCCAATCCCAAAAACTATCGATAACATCACAGCCACAAATAAAATTGTGCGTCGATTAATATTTGCATCTTTTGTTTTTTCCGGATTATGTTCTATATTAATTGGCACTGATTCTTCAATTCGTTCGCAATTACATCCTACAGAATTACCATTGGCAGTGTTGTTACTACAACTGGCATTTTGGTTGCAGTTGCAATGATGGTTATTGACCATTTTGATTAAATTCCAAGTCTAACCTATATGAAAATGGTCCATCTATTTTTGTGAAGTTAATAGATCATTAGTTTTTGATAACTGCAAAAAGTATTATTTTCAGTTTGAATATTTTTTAAATTTAATCACTTACTTAATGAATGTTTAATAGGCATCATATGGGCATCCTGTTATGTAACTGCGCATTAGCGCAACCTTGATAAGGATTCATGTGCAAACTAGTGAAGTAGGGAAAATAGAGCGACATGGGTTGAATGGGTTGAATTGAAAAAAATAAAATAAATTTATTTTTAAATTAAAATATCAAGTGGAAAGTTGAGTATTCAAGCATAATACTGTAATCAATACATTTTATAAAGTATTAGTTTGACTTAAGTGCGCTTTATTGATTGTCATTGTTTTTTTTTATTATTTAATTACTGATTGTTATCATTTGATGATAGCCACTTTCTAAGAGTTTTTTATTAAGTTGAATCACTTTATTTGCAAAATTTCCATCCTCGTAGTCTACAAAATCCGAAATGACAATATTAATCCCTCCTAATCCAGGTTTTTGTGAATTCAACCATTCATACTTTGCTTTCTCCAACGGAATTAAACATTGACCTTTCAAGGAACCTTCAAAAAATACTTTTTATCTCTTAATAATCATGCATTTTTGCGTGTCCACCGACAAGTGGAATGGACACAAAGATTGATTATTTTCGTATACTTACTGAATAAATTTTTGATAATAAACCAAGGAGTTGGGGTCAAAATACACTGCGAGATGAGTCCAACACAGCAGTTGCGTTTTTTTAAACATTCATTCAAAAAACTTATAAGATTAGGAATGGAAACAGTATCAGCCCATGGTGTTGGAAAAGACGCCGATGGCCAGAGTAGAGGCTGACCAAACCTCGCGGCGTCTGATCTATAAATTACTATAACCTGATAGCCGCATTCATTTGTCATATAATGTAAAGAAATATGATCCATATGGATGATATACGGTAGTAACTTATGCCCAAAGGTCGAAGTTAAAAGATACATAAGACTATCATGGTCGTTTTGATGGAAAGCATAAAAATGCTGACAATCCAAAATAACAATCTCTTTTGGATGTGTTTCGAGAAATGTTTTAATTTCTTGTAAAACTTCGCTTACTTCAATTGAATACAGCCCATGAACGAAATAAAACCCGTCGTCTTTTTTTTTAGTGGAAATTCGTAAATCAAAATAGCGAATGCCAAGTTCTAATTGTTTAGTAACATTGATTGTTTGTGTCTTCGACCATTTCGTCATAATAATTCGCAAAAACGGACCTAAAAAGCGCAATTTTTGAATAATCGGTTCAGCGTCTGGCGATATTTGCGAGTTTTCAGTAATGCCATAAGTGAAACTATCGTGTGAACCTGAAATTTTTAAAATTATGCAAATAGATAAAAAAATTAAATATACCTGGAATTGCTAAATTAATTATTGAAATGTTCCGCAATTTTGGAGGTAGATTAGTCATCCAAAATTCCAAATCTTTACAAATGTCATCTTCCACAATTTGATTTAAAGAAACTTCTAATGTATCCATTGAGGATTTTACACGAAATGAGGCTAGATATAGTTGCGAATGAAAATTTCATTGATTTTAGCTGAGTATTGTTTCGTTTTTGTGCGAAGTTGAGGACGCATTTTCCAAGTTGCAATAGTTCGAATAGTTATTTAATAAAACATTTATTTAATCAAAAGAATCATAATATACAATTTATTTATTATTTGATTGGAAAGTGTAATCTTCAAGGTCATCAGGAACCTCAACTTTGTCCAGATACTGAGCTAGTTTCCAATATCGCTTACGTAATAAATGGGCGCTTGCTTTGGGTTGGCGGTTTCGTGTAAAAACACCTTTTTTGTTGCCTCCCGCTCGATGATACTCTAAAAACATTAGCCGCTATATACAGTCGTCCCATTAAAAACGATACGGAAGATTATAACATTATGGTAAAATTCTGAAGAATTATAATTAGAGAATATTCAAATTCTACATTTCAAATTTATTCTATTCCATGCTTGTGTATATTTTTTTATACATTACCTTGATCAGTTTTGAAATCAGCAAAGTTCCAAACCATTTCGCCAATAAAGAAACCTTCTTCTCTCAATTGATCAAAAATTTCAAAATATTTACTCAAAAACAAATTCTGGTATTCTTCCGACCATAGAAAAGCTGGCAACTGTTAAAAAATAAGATTATTATTATTTTTTTTTTTTAATAAACTTACGGAATGCATTCCTTCCAAAGTATCAGCTCCATACTCACTCACAATAACTGGAATATTATGCAATTCATGCCATCTTCTAACAACTGTCCCAACTTCCGAAAAAATAACATCAACATCACCTGGATCACTATACCATGCATTATACACATTACAAGACGCTACATCAATAAACTGTCCCGAATATTCATCATCCGGTAATTGATTATTAACAACAGTCACTGGTCTAGTTTTATCTAAACTTTTAATATGATTAACAACTTCTTTATAATAATTCTCGGCTTCTGTATACTGAGTCCTTGGTTCATTAGCTGCCGACCACATTATAACACTTGGTCGATTTTTATCTCTTTGAATCAACTCAGTCAATGATTGTTTATGATTTTCAAGCAATTCCGGTGAATAATTTTCAGTATTAACAGCTGGACTTTCATCGATTATCATAATTCCCAATTCATCTGCTAAATCCATAATCTCTTCAGCGTATGGATAATGAGACGTGCGATAAGCGTTAGCTCCTATCCATTTAATTAAATTATAATCTCGGATAATTAAAGGTAAATCTAAACCTTTCCCTCTTATATCAGAATCTTCGTGTCGCCCAAAACCTCGTAAATAAATCGGGACGTTGTTGATTTTAACAGAAGTAGAATCCCAACTAATTGTTCGAATTCCAACTGGTTGTGAATATTGATCAAGAAGATTACCAGAAGTATCAAAAATTTCGATTTTTAACGAATACAAATAACCAGGGTTTGGATTCATTAAATACGGCCACCAGAATGTTGCGTTTGGAATAAATAAAGAACCGTCTAAGACTGTGTCTGTTACTACAGTTTCTCCAATTTTATCCAATAATGTGACTTTAGCTGTGAACTGATCAGTGCCTTGCGTTATTATTGAATAATTAACAAAACCATTAGTACCATCAATATCTGTAGCAATGTTAACATCATCGATGTATGTAGATGGCGTTGTATACAAAACCACCGGACGATCAATTCCAGCGTAATTAAAAAAATCAAAAGTATAAGTTTGCTTCAATCGTCCACTGAAATAATTAAATGAAAATAATGCATAAATCGCAATTCATAGCACGTGTCCTATAAATATAAATGACTTAAAGTTTTTTTATCATTAAATCTATTTTGCGCTTTTTGAAAAAAATATTAATTCAAAATTTAGAGGATTCCAACTTTATTAAAAACGCAAAATGGAAAAAATAGTAAATACCTAGTCAGTGTTTTAACAGATCCTTGCGGCACTGTAACTTGCGTTAAAGTATTATCAACAGAAACCGTTATCACATTTTCTTTTCCATAATCCACAACTTCTGTTATATCTGCTTGGAATGGCAAATGACCAATATCATGACTTGCAACCCATTTTTCATTGATCCACTAGACACAATTACAAATATAAATAAAATAAAAACATAAAAACCTGTATATTTACCACTTCAGCAGCGCGACAAACCGACCCAAATCGTATAAAAACATTCTGCCCTTTCCACGATTTAGGTATAAAAAATTTCCTTTGATATTGTACCAACCCACAATGATCTCTTATCAAAGCGCTAGTACTTAAATCATTGTAACTTGCTGGCACAGGCATGAATTGGTTTTCTGTCAAATTAATGGATTTAAAATCAATGGTATGCCATTCTTGAAAACGGTTGTTATTATTTACGACAGTAAAGTCCCAAAGTCCATCTAAAGGTAAAAGTTCCCGTGTTTCTGAAGGACGGGGGTAGAGGATGCCAGAATTTGTGGTAGAAAAGAGTAGAAATAAGAAAAAGCAAAGTATCTCCATTATCTGAAAATTTTAAAGAATCACTATCGAATGAATGTAAAATGAGATCTTGAGATTATTTATATAGAAAATCCCAATGGTTCTAATTTTTAGATAATTTTATCAATAAAAGTGGTAAACACTTATTGATTTTTTTACATTTCTGAAACAAACGGTGTCAAAGATAGGAACATAGATATTTAATAAAGTTACATAATATTTATTATGATAAAAGAAACTAGATAATTAAATACTTGATGGTTTCGGTTCAGTCTTTTTTCGGGGGTTCCACTACTTTCAAACAAGCGTCAGCAAACTCAACAAAAAGTGGTTCCTGCATAGCCATCTGCATAATTTTCTCTGGATCTTTCGAATTATTGATAGTTATCAATAAATCTCTTAAATGTGGATTACTCAAACAATTTTTCAAATTTTCATCATTCTCTAGAAAAAAAAACGTGATTTTATCCACATTCACTTATCGAGTGTAGGTGGCGTTGTAACTTTAATCACAACGTCAAAACTAAATCAATCAACATACTTAATAGCATCAACTTTTCCAAAGGAACTGTATCCGCTGTAGTGTATCTTTGCTGGGTTTGCTTCCATATGGGTTGTTGAAGTGTTTTTTCATCATTTTTTATCCAAACATCGCATTTATTCTCTCTGTGTTTCTTACAACATTGCACGGAACAACTGGAAAAAGTAAGGCCATGTTTACTCACATCAACTTATTCTAAATCAATCTTACTAAAATACAAGACACGTGGGGCATTTATATTTACCATCACCTTTACAAATAACGCATGTTTTTTCCATCTTTAGTTTAACATTATTTTTGCAGAAATGTACAGTCGGTAAAACAGATTTCAAGTGTAATAAAATCGAGATGGCGCTGTAAGTACAACTTTGGAGAAATAATATTTGAATTGAAAAGGGCGTCAGGACGCGCGCGTCGTTACTATAGAGACGCGTCGTTTGGTAGGGATGAAAGCGTCGTGACGCTCTTTTGCCGAAAATTTAACAGTTTCGGTGGTTTCAGTGTTATAAACGGGTGTGTTAGTTGTAGCGACATCTCGATGACGTATTTGTAAATAAAAATGACATGAAGTGGGGCGCTTCTATAAACTTAACCTTTCTAAAATGAAAATTAGTGTCATCTTAAATTAACTATCGATTCTTATCGTAGTCTTGAAGAGAGGATTCATTTTAGTTTATTTTTAACTTGGGGTAAGTCTGCCAACAAGTTGTATCTTGATCCAATAATTTGAATTTTTGAGGTTAAGTTTTGATTAATTATTCTTGAAATTGCTGTAAAGTCTTAAAGTTTAATGCCCTAATGCTTACAATTGGTTTCATACCTGCTTCTGATTTTATAGTTGTGACAAATTCTATTGTAGACAACTCGACAGAATTTCTCATTAGCTGCGGAATATAGCTCAATAAAGCTCGTTTATGTTCGATACAAAAGCTCAAAGAGTAAAGTTGTAGCAACAAGTTTGATTATTGGTTGGTATTAAGAAGATTACAGGTTTTAGAAGACTCGATGTTGTTGGATGACGTTTAACGAATTTGTGAACTATCCAGGCCAATGAGGCTTAAATATTGATTAGTAATTGAACCTGGGATTTTGACGATTTTTAATTTACTTTACGTTTACAATGCATTCGCGCTGCTACTTTTGATATTAAATAAAAATTATATTTTTCTTTTTTCGAATTCTATTGTCAAAGCTGAAAAAGATGTGACCTACTTTACATCAAGAAACACTTTATTTAAAATGAAACATTCCGAGGGTGTTATTCGCAACAAAAAAGTGTAATATTTGAATTTTTTTTGTGGAAATGTACACTGAATTAGCATTTTATTAAAGTCAAATTTTTTTCTTTTTTTTTTCTATCTGTTAATTATTTTATATTCAGAATTAATTTGTCGGTGAATTTAATATCGATATGAATATAAATTAACTGAGCGAAGCCCTACAGAAAGATGTCACGGTCTTGGAAAATCCACTTAATTAAGTAAAAAATGTCGTTTTTTGTTTTCAATATGTTAACCCCCTTAGAAGGGAGGAGTGAATTACACCGGCAAACCGCGGCGGTGCTAAAAGCAGTCGTAGCTTTTTAGGGAGGGTTGAAAGTTTACGGCCTTTATTTCGGCAGGGTCAGCCGCATTGTGAAAGTGCAAGGATCGATGTATAATTTTTTTTTCCGTTAGAAAATACACATAGGAAGTGTGTCAGCTGAAGGGATAAAGAACTGAAATTAATCTCTCGCTTTTTACAAAGGGTGGGAAATACATCTCTGCCTTATGGTTTTAGCTTTATGTAAATGTGCCGACGATTTTTCATTTCATAATTGATATAAAGTCAATCGAATTTTTCGAAAATAATTAGATTGCTTATTCGAAATGAAATTGCGCTTTTATTTGGCGAACAATAAGCTGTTCTTGACAATTGCAACAAAGTACAATGAAAGTTTTTTTGGAATTAAAACAAACTAATCGTCGAGGGAGCGAAGAAAAATCCGAAATAGGTAATAGGAACACAGTTATATGCAGAAAATCAAGTGAAGAAGAAGGTATGAAATATAATACTTTTGGTCCCGTTTCGACATTAATGGCGCATAAATATCCAGTGAGGCTCTTTGTTTTCCGTCGAGGGAGCTCCTCTGTCAGGAACCACCCCGGGAACCCGCATAATTAGGAGCGCTGAGCGTCTGCGGCTGCACCAGACACGCCATCCTGGACTCGGTGACTTATGGCTATACATTTCCGCAACTCCTGGGGGAAACGAGCAAAACGTGGTGCAGTAGTGATGACGACGATCGAAAGTTAAACAGTGACTATAAAAAAATTATCGTAGATGGGGGAGCTCCCGCAGAATGGAGGATAAAAATAAATCTGAAAAACATAGTCAATACTGAAGATTTCATATCTTGCGAATTAGTACGTTTTATTTTGCTAAACTGGGTCGTTTGCATTCTGAGATTAGTGTGCAACGGCCGTTTTTCACTTGGCGCCATAAATATGCAGGGTCGACGCGTCTCTAACGTTGAATAATAATTAGAGTGGCGGTGGCGGCGTTCGCCATGTTTCATTTATATACGCCGCCGTCGACAACAACTTCCGATGCCAATCAACTAAATTACTAAACAACCTAACGAAACTTCGACGATGAATTTGATATGACGGTCTTTGAAAACTTACAACTTTTCTATTTTTTTTTTTTTTTGTATTTTATCTTCTTCCTGTTCAACTCTTGTTATCACCACACAAATTGCGAACCGGTGTTGGAAAAGACGACGTTGCTTTCACACTCTCAACGAGATAACAGCGACGAAAGGAAAATAACTGCTAAAGTATAGCGAGACTCTTATCTGTGGACTACAATGATTCGAGTTGAGCTTATCCCCTTGCTTGGAACATATCTGAATATGTGTGAAAACTCACAACAAATTCGTTCCTTTACATTTTGAATAGACAAGTTTATTTATAATTTTTTTGTTTGTTTCTCAATTGTAGCACAATTCTGTACCCGCGGCTATTGATTTAGGGCTACAATATTTTGCTACATCACGTATAATTGTGTGTTCTAACCAATCTGATTTTACATGCAGGTAATAAATTACGAATTACCTACAAACTTTAGATTAAAACCTAAAGGATGGCCGAGTCCAAAGCAATGGATGGAGTTGTCGATGAACTTCTACTTGGTGATGGATTTTCTATAGTCGACAGCACGAAAGGAGATGGAAACAACGAGCAGCGAGAAAATGACGACAAAGAAACAACCAAAAAGAAGACCGACAAAGAAAAAGAGAAAGAGAAAGAAAAAGAGACAGAGAAGAAACTTGAAGTGAAGAAAGAAAAAACGGAAGAAGTTACAATAAAAGAAGAGTCAACTGTAAAAGACGATCCTAAAGTCAATGGTCATGATGCGAAAAGCGACGCTTTGTTAATAACAACTGAAGAAGATCTTGATTTGGAGAAAGATAAGAAAAGCGAAAAGGATGCCAAAGAAGAAGCCGACACCAAACCTAAGAAAGACAATAACGCAACTAAAGAAGAAGAAAAAGAAAAACCGACTGACAAAAGAAAACAAGGAGATGTTTGGGTTTCGAATATCACACGTCATGTCAAAGCAACCGATTTGAAAAAGCACTTTTCTCGACATGGTAAAGTTTTGACTGCGAAAATCGTAACTAATGGCAAATCATTTTTCGGATATATTCTAATGGAAGACAGCGACATTGCTAATAAATGTGTGAGAAGTTTACATGGCTCCACTTTGGATGGTCGTAAAATAACAGTAAGCAGACAACGTCCGGACCAGCGTCGCCCAATGAACGATCGTAAACCGACTGTGAAACCAACGAAAACTGAAAAGAAACCAACTGAAAAGAAAGACGATAAAGAGAAGAAAGTCGAGAAAAGTAGTACAAATGAATCAAAAAAAGACGATGCATTAGCTGTCGCTAAACGTACCGAAGATCGATTGCGACGCGAAATTGATTACTTCAAACGTGAGGTAAACAGATTGAAACGCTATCTATCGGAAGAACAGAGAAGAGTGCGAATTGAACAACAGAAGAATCGTACATTGGGTCGAGAATTACAAGACACTGAAGCAAAATTACGCGAAGAACGAAGAAAAATCGATCGTGAACGAGAATTAATGGAGAAGAATCAAAGAACTGATAGAGTGAAGTTAGAAAATGATCGGTCGATGATTAAGAAAGAATTGGAAGAAGTGAAGAAATTGCGTGAATATTTGAAGAGAAAATTGGAAGAAGAACAGTCGAGGACGGTGGAACGAAGGCCAAGAGCGACATCGCCATATGCTTATTCATCCAAGCGGTTTCGTGAGTCGTCGGGTGACAAAAGCTCGAAGTACGTTGAAGAACGTACAAGAACTCCGCCATCGCCACCAAAGTTGTCGTCAAGATCGAAGCGATCACCAGTGAATTCGTTTTCAGTGGAAAAAGATCGTCGAGGTCCGTCGCATCATTACAATATGCCCGAAAGGGAAGAGGTGAGTCGACATAGCAGTTCTTCGATGGTGATGGCGGCCAAGCCGTCAGCGCCAGCCGCTCCTAGAAACATCTGGCCGTCGTTTCATCAAGAAGTATGGAGAGTGCCGCCAGGGACAGCTACTAGTAGTCCATTCCCGTCTGGACAGTCGTCCTATCAAAGGCAATCCGACTACAATTCGACGAGTTCGTCGAGTAAAGGCCCGAGTTATTCCTCAACTCAAAGAGATTTTAGTAAACGCGATCATTATACAACCAGTTCAGTCAGAAAGTATTAATTTTTATTCAGTTTGCACTAATCAATTCTAATAGAATATACCTAGGTTGTTTTTTTTGTAGTGTGTTGACGTTTTCTCTTCTAATAAATAAACAGTTAAAATTGTGATTGTGAAATTTTTCGGTCAAGATGGGATATTTTTAATAACCTTATTTCGTGTTGTAATTTTCCAAGTGCAAAATTTAATTTTGCGAAGCGAAACTCCATCTCATCTCTGGATAAAATGAGCAGTATATTCAGGCATTACTTATTTTATTAGATTAAGAGGTACCGAGGATAACGATTGGCTTCTGAGGAATTTCATGCATAGAAGAAATCACATTTTTAAGAAGTTTTAGTTTGGAAAAAAGAAATAAATCATTGATTGTTTTTGCCTGGAACTTATTAGTTTGTTGTTACAAATGGAATGTGCTGTCTATAAATTCAGCTGAAATTGGAACATCCAATTTGTCGCTTGATATAGACCATCAAGTCCCTTAGGTAATAGCCATGTTTGTGTTTCACCTACATTCCCAATTGTTTGTAAGAAATTAGATATATACACAGCCACGCACTATTGTCCCCATATTCGTATAGAAAATCTCCTCATATAAAAGGCTCATTTGACTCTCTGAAAAATGAAATCTAATAAAAGCACAAGGAAGTTTTGCCCCGTAAACCTTGGAAGAGAATTCCCCGTCAATTTCCTTTCCGGAAAATACATAAACTTCGTTTATGGATAACTTCCACAGGCCTTAGGAAGCTTTTACAATAATTGTATGTAGAACAGGATAAGGGTGGCTCAGTTCTGATTTCAAATTAATCAGCTCGAAATCAATTAACTGGAATCTACTTGATTAAGCAATTTGTTATCGATTATATCATTGATATAAAAATATCGTTTTTATTTTTAGACTATTCAGGTATGCATTTTGGACTGCGTCAATGAGCTATTTTCGATCAGCAAATGCCAAACACATTTGTATTCTCTGTACTACCTCCAACTCTGTCGATTGTTGTTGCCACAAACAAAGCTATGTCAGGGAGTTAAATATTTGTACAGTGAGGACACAAACATACTCTTATTCGTTTGGTAATTATTGATTAATGACTCGCTCTAATACATAATAAATCTGCTTTCATTAACTAACTACTAATAAGTATTAAATGGTGGCTGTCTATACCTTGCATATAAATCCCTCCAGAATTTCATAGTTTTCGCTTTATAATTGCGACCTATTGTTAATTCTCTGTCAATATTTAAATAAGAATAATCATCGGGCTTGAACACTGGCCAGGTGAAGTTCTCAAAATTTGGGTTTCTGCAACTAATTAATTTACACAATTTGAATCGAAGTTATGGTCATATTTACCCATTTTTTGCAAAATTTGTCCATAACGTCGTCATCCGATCTCTTATTAGTTTATCAGTGGAATTAGCATAGTTCAAATCTTTGTTAGCGAAAATATACCAAAGTTCTTCCGAGTGGGAAACTCCTTCAATACCATCATCCTTTCTTAAATGAATGCCTTTCCTGCCCAAGTAAAAGCCTTCATAAGCAAATAAATACATATAAGTTTGACTATAATTCGAGAATAATCGCGCCGTTTCAATAATTGGTCGATTATAATTAACGTCGCTGTAAAACTAACAATAACACGTTTAGAATTTTTATTTTTATGACAAGTCATCCTTACTTCAATATATTGTTGCGCTTTCGATTTCTTATTGTCACTAAAATAATACTTTTTAATTTTATCTCCAATCCGACTGTCTTGATTATTTAAACTGGAAGAAATAAGAACATCATTTGGTAAAATACTCAAAACTGGTAGAGCAGTATTAATAATTTTTTTTAACATTGCAACTTCCATCGAATTGAATCCCAATAAATACGGAACCCGAATAAATTTACCACTTTTGAGTAATTCAAAAGTGCTTTTAGTCAAGAATGCATTTTCATGTTCCGGTTCTAACACAGGAGCAAATGTTAATCCTGAAGATAAAACTTTTAAAGAATCAGTTATTGCGACTTTTGCAGCTGCATTTCTTAATTCTCTAGCATTGAGTTTTTTCAAATGTGCAACAATGCTATCACTTGATCCGAAATGTAAACCAGTAATAGCAGCGATTTTACGGGCTATATTAAAAGGGTTTGTTTGAAGAGTCCAACTGCATAATGTGCTGCCGCTTTCGGAGATCGCACGTTGGAATAAATTACTATTAGATTGTATCAAATGGTATCCAACTGAAGCAGCGCCTGCGCTTTGTCCAAAAATAGTGATTCTTTCAGGATCTCCACCGAAATTATGAATATTAGATTGAATCCAACGAAGGGCTAATTGCTGATCTTTCAAGCCGTAATTCCCAGGAGACGCAAGATCTTCAGTTGATAGGAATCCTAAAATATTAAATTGTTAAAGTGTCTATTTTAATTGTCTCCTTTACCGAAAACATTAAGTCTGTAATTAAAATGTGCAACGATTACTCCTTTTTCAAGTAAAAAATCAGGACCGTATAATTCTGCTGTCGCTTGTCCCATCATAAACGCGCCACCATAAATCCAAACCATCACCGCTTTTAGTTCATCAGAAATTGGGACATAAACATTGATGTAAAGACAATCTTCATCTTGTAAAACATCACCGAAACCTCCATCTGATGGTATTTGGAAACAAACAGGAACATTACCATCGGCATTAAGAACACCGTCCCATTTTTCCGGAGGTTGAGGCGGCTGCAATTAAACGGGATATCAAACAAGAGGCTTTTTAGGGTCGTTTTGATTACTTCGAAGCGCAATTTACCAACAGGTGGTTTTGCATAAGGGATTCCTTCATAAGAATAATAAGGCATGCCAATGTCAATGGTGTGTTTGAGTCTACCTTGGATTAAACCATCTGGTAATTGGACTTGAAGAGAAGTATTCTACAAAAAAAAACTAAAACTTTGTGGTTTCAACATTAACTTACTTTATTATAATCAGAGATGAAAGTCAAACAAGTTGATGTTAAAATTTTGGTTAGAAAGAGGAAAAGATGTGTTTGGTACATCGCGGAAATGATGGAATTATGACCGACATTAAAATAATAAAAATGGATAAGCTTCCGGTTCAGATTATTTGGATATACATTAGTAATTTATTATGGAAATTTTTAAATTCTTGGCAAACAAAGCTATTGTATAATCCGGAGATGCATTACTGTAACTATTCTAAAGCTCCAAGCTATAATTTTTACTTAGTTCAAAGTTAAATGCAACAAGAGATTTAAAAATTTTAAGCATTGTTTATCAACACATGATTGATTTTTCGTCCATAAATATTATCCTCCAACAAGATGCTCCCTTTCACGCTTTTACTATCAGTATCCATTTTATGATTAAAACATAAATCATGTTTTGTGTAAAGCTGTTGTTAAATTTTTAAATAGAACATTAAAATTGAAATTAGTAAGTGCGATTTGTAATTAGGAACAAAATGGAACAAGGCGTTATATTGCAAAGACGAAAGCTTCTAGAAATTTAATGAAAAATAGAGCACAAAAGATGCATCTTAGAAGTGCGATTAATATTTTCGAAAGAGAGTTGAATGAATTTCAGTTGATAATAGTTTTAATTGACTACGACTTCTTTAATTTATGGAAATTGTTACAATTGCTCGTAACTATTTATGTATGGAAATTTATCAATTTCGAGAAGTTGTAATAATTTGTTCGCATGAATTAACGAAATATTAAAATTAAATCGAATGGAATTGTTCTTCCGGCGATGTCAATGAAAATTGAAAACGGATTTGATGGTTTTGATATTAATTAGCAAATCGATAATTCAATTGATTTATCATTGCAATAAAGTAGCAGCGCGGATGTAAAACAAATAATTATTTTACTATTATTAATGTGGCTTGGTAGTTATTATTTTAACATTTTTGAAGTTAAGGTTTTCAGATTCTGCCAGTTTCTATTCTCTATTTTTCTTTCATTAGCATCAGTTTTCGAAGCTCTTATTGTATCAATTTTAATTAGGTTTGAAAGAATAAATCAAGATTGAATGTTAACCCATTTGAAAAACCTTTCCATACCATTAGCATTATAGAAACAGTCTACAATAAATGGCACAAAAACTAAAGTTTCAATGAAATTTTCAATCCCTTTTCAAAGTTTACTGTTGTAAAACTTTCAGCATAAAAGCCTTCAGTGTAACGTCAATGTATAGACCAGGTGGAATCAAACGTGAGGAGTAAATATCTTTGCATCTCTAACTAGGTATTAACATATTCAATAAAGCATTTTTGGAGGTAAGTATTCATAAATCGGAAGCAAAATGACGCAGAAATTAAAATTTTACATTTATACTAATATAGACTATATGGAAGATATCCCCCAACTCCTTAGGGATCATCGCCTGCCGTCGAATTTTCACCCTTAGTAGCTCCGTTGTTTAGCATTTCAATAATGCCCCTCTTAGGAGCCTATTATAACAGTGTACGTGTCCAGAATGAGCTGCTTGAACTAAACACTTGAATTATGATGTTGGCAATCTCGAACAGACATTGGCGATTATCATTAAGTTATTTTTTGTGTGATTGAAAGAGCTTGAGACAAAGAACAGTCGCTAACAACTTTGACCTGCTGATGGTTATTATCGGAAAACCATTAAATCGCTGCAGCGACTTTATCCGAGATAAGAAGTATCGGTATGTGGAAATTCAAACAAAATTTCAAACATTTTGAAATAAAATTGTTAAACCTCTCTTAAAAACCGCAGTGTTGTAAATTCAGAAGGCGTGAACTTTCTCCCTCGTCTTATTTGAATAACACATCGGAGCAAGTAGGATGATGCATCATTTTTATCGGTGTTTATCTGTATTTTGTATCAAGCTGTCATCATATTTCACGGAGAATGATGGAACTGAATTGATTATCTGCTACATCCACCCACGTGCCGTTTCAAATACATTCACCACTCAATCATTACTGCACGTTGGCCAATTTACCAAGTTTGTGTATTATCATTTTAGTGGCAAATTAACCGCATCGAAAACCATTGATGATTTAATCCAATCGTTATCGGATTTTTATTTTCATCAAAATTGATCTTGCACGCAACCCACAATACACCTAAATGACAGATTAATTAATTTTTGTTATTTACAATTCAGAACATTCCTCGTAGATTGCTTTAATTTATAGAAGGACATAAACTAGATGAAAACTTGGTGGTTTTATGCTTTGCTGCATTCCTGGTTGCAGGAAATGTGGATGAAAATGAAAATTTTGTTTTTCCTTTTATTATTTTAAGCAAAGCAGCAATCATCTGCTTTGCATTCGACGACGCAAACTCTGAAAAACAATAAAGATATTTGATTTGAGATAAATGGGAATTGCAGTTTCTCTTTTTTTATAGTATGATATGAAATTGCACTAAACCAATAACAGGATTAGTTCGTGAAACAAATGACGAATGAATTGTGACTATAGCTTTATTAATCTTTTTTTTTTTTTGAAGAGTGAATAGGTCGATGGCGTTTTAAAAATATCCTATTTTTAATTTTGCTTTTATTGCTTTTTGGAAGATTTAAATTAGAATAGCTATTTTTAAAGTTAGAGGAGGCTTGACAAAAAATTCAAGAAGTAATATAAACAAAGCAACAAAAAATAAAAGTTTATAAATATAAAAAGGGGAGATATAGAGTGTCGTAAAAATTGAAGCTTATATAGGGAATTCGAAGTTTTATGGAAGAAAATGTCGCTAAAATATGAATAATTTTGATGTTGAAAGTATGAGATATTTTTATGAATGCGACATTGTTTTTTGAAAATTTTCTTTCAAATTTTTAAGTTGGAATTGAACAAATGAAGATGGCAGTCATCTACATTCTCTAATGTTTTTTTTTTAAACTAACGTTTTTGTTATCAATTATCAATTGAATTTCCAACACGAAAATTGGATTTTCCAGACAACTAATTGATATTTGTTAATGAAAATCATTAATTGCGCCAGACTAATTGGATAATGAGCAATTAATTAGACTTTTTCCTTTCTAAATGCAACACTAAATTGTATTTGTTTCAAACCGTACGTTTAAAATTCCGCTTTTCATGTGCAAAATTATGCCTTTCAAATCTAAAAACTGAAAAAGCCGTAAAAATGAACTAAAATGTAATAAAGCTGCAGCAAATGTAACTGGCGCCTGCTACAATTTACATTAAAATGAATATCGTGTTTGTCTAAAACACAATTAATTAGTTTATCACAGGAGGGAATATTTATCAAACGTTAAAAATATTGAATACAAACTGACAATATGAAATGAATGAAAATGCTGCTTATTTCCCTCTTCAAATTAAAAGTAAATATACGTCCGTTTGCTTCAAAGCTGCAAAAGTTCTTCATTTTCTATCAATTAAAGATAAATTCCATCAAATCAAAAATCACTATTATAGCTTTCTATTCCTGTAAATTTCCTTCTTTGCCGCTCCACTACTCACGTTTCAATTTAATCCAATTCCTGGGAACGGATTTATGACTCTTAACATAAACGTTCACCGTTTGTCGTTCTTCTACATCTATTAACTAAATTAATATAAAACAGAATCGTTAAATCGTGTAAAGTAATTAGTGTTGTAATTTGGTGACCTGACTTGACTAATTAATATTTTTTTTTAGCGTTAGCGCTGTTCGATCTCTTAACTAAATTAATATAAAACAACGTCGATAAATCTTCTCTTGAACGTAACTCGGAAGTAATTAGCATGTTTGTTGGGGCGGAGTTGCAGTTAACACACCGTTTCAGCACTGCTTACTCCCTGCGGTCTTCCGTTTCAACTTTTTAAACAGAAAAAAAAAGAGTAGCGTTCAGATGGTTCAGTCACACGCCGCAATTCTTCTTATCGACTGTGTGTACAACGATAAAAGCCCGATAATGACCGTTACTAACGACGGTATTAAGCTTAAGCTTTGTGCCAACTGATATCCTGTTTAATAAAGCTCCATAAAAGCTTACAACTTCAGGTGGCGGTTCACAAGCTTTTTTTCCACGTTAATAGCTAGAAATGTGTTAAGGTGAAAGCAATAGACAATTTTAATAAAACAATTTTTTTTTTTTGAAAAGCTTTGGACTAAAAATTCAGCATAGTATTTGCTTGCGGCTATTAAAAATTCCGTTGTCCTTTCGTGCCATCTAAAAATTTAATCTCGTTGAAAAGACGTTGAAAAATTGCTTTAATCACAGTTTTGGATAAAAAATGCATCTCATATACCTGAAGCTCAAGGTTAAATTACATTGCAATAATTGTGATGAATGCTTTCTAGCCACGTTTCATAACGCACAGCAGGTTTGGTATTTTTTATTTTATTATTTTTTTTTTAAAGCTTGTACTTGACGTTAGCTTATTAAACAGGAAAATTTTAGAAGGTTTCCGCTTTTGCTCAATTTACATAATTGTTATTGAATTTTGATTGTGTAAGAGTAAAAGAGAGGCAGCTTTTACATTAAAATTGACCAAGTCAGAAATGTTTTACATTGCAAATTGACGATTTAAAGATAAAGCTTGAAAGCTAGTTGGATAGTAGACGAGATCGTTAATACAAAGCACGTTTATATGTAAGGAAAATTCTTGCAAGCTGCTCCCAACATCCGAGTATAGCCATTATAATTTAATAGTTCCTCTTCCGATTGCCAAATCTACCGGAAGTCTGCACACTGAATAAATCCGAAGAGAGATCGAGAAATTGGTCGGAGGGATACAAGCCAAGGCTAACTAAAAGCCCCTACCAATTAAATGATCATTTACATGCATATACAAGCTAGAGCACTAACTATTCGCAGTTCCTAAATTTTCTAAAAAAAATTGGCCAGTTTTCCATCAGACATAGTCGACTTTTGGGCTATTCATTGACTGGATAATGAACTACAAGTTTTTTTCTTCTAATTTTAAATGAACTTTTCTTCCACAGGATGTTAAAAAAATACGCAAATTTCCTAGAAACTTGTAATTTCCAACTGGACATCTAACTTCCAAGAACAGCTCACCTCCACTCCATATTCCAGCAATTCAATTTCATTCTGTTTCGACGTTGCAAACTACAGTTGAGACTTTGTAACTTTAAAAGAAATAATTTGTTTGACCGCAGCTAAAGTAAAACTCAAGAATAAAGAAATCTGGACTTAAAAAAAACTGTTTGATTCTTTAATTAAAAATAAATATAGGTTAATTGCATTATTATTAAGTAGAACCAACTGATGGCATCTAAATTGAATGTAAATACCGTAATTAGTCATTTTCTGAGTGTTTGTGATTAATGATTATTATCAATCTCAATTTAAATCATGAGTGATAGATGTTCATCATGGTTTTGATAAAGTTGAATTAAGCGTGTTTTTGCTTGAATCTAAACAAAAAAAATAACAATAAGTAAGTGGATATTGATTTTGGTTTATTCACAAAATGTTGACTTTTTGTAGTAATTTTTAATCGTCTTTGCTCTTTTATAAAAATGTTGCTTTTCATGAAATAATTGGAACTTTTACGAGAGTAGTCTCAAAAATACCTGGCCAGACAAAAAGACACAATTTTTTTATTGGAAAAAATATTTTTATTTTTCTGCATAATCTTTTTCGAGCTCTATACATTTTCCCACCGAAGCTCAATGGTTTCGATGCCCTGTTTAAAGTAAGAAACATTGAGCTCGGCAAACTAACTATCAACCGCAGAGTCAACCTCATAATTGTTGGCAAATCCCTTCCCACCGAGCCATTTTTTCAAGTTTGGAAAGAGAAAATAATCCGAGGGAGCTTAATAAAGTGCATGAGGAAGCATTTCGAATTTTAGTTCCTTGATTTTAGCCAACGCAATAACCGTCGTGTAAAAGGGCGCATTGTCGTGGTGAAACAAAACTTTTTTTTTCGTTAAATGCGGCCGTTTAATTTTGACTTCATCACTCGGACGGTGTAGTAAGACCGCATAATACTCCACCTTGATGGTTTTTCCCTTTTGAAGATGATCAATGAAAATTATCCCAAAAAACTGATGCGGTAACTTTGCCTGCAGAGGAAACTCTTTTGAACTACTTTCAAGCAATTCTCTCTTTTTTTTTTTCCATTGCTTGGACTGTTCCTTAGTCCTTAGGTGTGAAATGATGAACCTATTTTTCATCCATGCTTAAGAATCTTCGCAAACGCTCGGCTTTATTGCTTTGAAACTTCGCCAAACGATTGAAACATCCTCGAGGCGCTGGTTTTGTTCCATTGTGAGTAATCGCGGCACTCATTTTGTGCATAGCGTCCTCATCTCCAAATTTTGAGTCAAAATGCGATGTACAGCACTTTTTGAGATACCCACCATTTCTGCTAGCTCGCACACTTTCAGTCGATGGTCATCTATAACATTTTGTGAATTTTTTTCACCATTTCTGGTTTGGCCACCTCATCCGGTCGACCATTGCAATGTTCGTCTTGGCAACTGGTTCGGCCTATTTTAAACTATTAAACAATAATTTACAATATTTTACTGTTGTAAATGAAAATCAGTCTCCCCCAGAGTAGAATATAGCTCCGCTTTAATATTGGTTGGACTGAAGCCTTTCAAATGGAAGTATGACCAATTTTATCCATCTTCACAAGTTCACTGAGAACGGGTACTATTGTTGGCTACCAAATAAATACCATACAAGCAAGAGTCATCAAATTTTAAACTAACTCTTTATAAGGTTAGGACTCTACGATAGTTATTCTTTTTAAAGCATCAGCGTTTACTTTACCTCAGATCGGGTAATTCTGGCGCTAGCCTCGTACAAAGTACAATGTTTCGTGTTTTTGAACAACAGACAAAAATAAATGGAAAAAAAAGGGACATGAGAGTAGACAAAATAAGACAGTATAAAACTGGAAATTAATTAAATTGTTATTGATTTATTGAAAAAGACAAGGCTGATAAAAATCCATTGTCTTAAGAAGTTAAATTTCAAGTCTAATACTTTACCATAAAATTCACTTCCGAATTTAACACACCATTATTGATGAAACGTTCTAATTTTGGCGGCGGCGCCGGGTTAAGAGCTTTTGCATGCTCCATTTGACCTTTATTAAAACACCGATGTTAGTTAATTGTTTCGTCATTACTTGTACACAATAAAACCCACCCCTCAATCCTCTCTACAATTAAACTTTTCTTTTACACCCTTATTCTTGATGCTTCTGAAAAAAAAACAACGAAGAATTATTCGTTTTTTCAACGTTCTGTCTCTAATAAGATCACTTTCAATTCTGAACCAAAATCGGCTTAAAAGAAAATGAAAAAGTTTATCTTAATCATTCAGTCTAATAAAAAAGAAGACAATTATGAAAAATAATTGCTTTGAAGGACTTGTAAGAGTATTGTCGAAAATTAGATTTTTTGTGTGATAATTGAATTTGTTTGAAAAACATTGATAGCGAAAGAGTCAAAAAGAACATGATAATTGCTGGAAGGATCAGAATGTGATTAATTAGCAAAGCGCCGACATTGGAGACAGAAGTTAAAAGGGGAATGGTTTTTTAACATTTTTATGTCTAAGGTGTGGTCACTTAGTTGTATACAATGTAATTCTCGCTTTGGAAAGGGGAATTAATGGCTTTTATTGCCATTGCGAGTTTACGAACTGAAAACTCTTCTTACCCGGAAGCAGCAATAAAAAACCTGAAAAGTAAAAAGTGGATTATGAAGAGAATTTTCAAGAAAACTTGATATCAATTTTTTTATCTGAAATACTAACACGTAAACACACAGAAATCTTCTCAGAAAATGATGGATAGAGAAGTTTTGTTGTTTTTGTCAAAAACAATTTACTCTTTCTTTTGATTCTTTTCTCTTTTTCATATGAAAAACTTTGATTTAATATCGTCATATTGATTCAGTTTTGATTATGTTTAACATCCTTTTTTTACGATGCTGGAAAAGAAGATAACAGGAAATTGGAAAATGTTATAAAAGCTTCAATGTTTCCGAGATTTTATTGCCTTTTTTTAGGGTTTATTAATTTCAGTGGATGGAATGGACCAACGATGTGAAATGTGAGATAACACTTTCATAATAGGCGTGACCATTAAACGACTTTTAAAATACAAAATTACAACTTTTTTTGGTTGTTAAGAAGTTCTTGTTTTGATTGCATTCGATCGATTTTATTTAGTCGAGTAAAATGGACGTCAAAATTTGTTTGACAGTTTGAATTATGAAGGCGTAGTTGATTTTATTTTATTTTTGAATAATCGCAGAACAGAGCTGAAGCAAAAACTAAGCTATTATTTTGTTTTTCTTCTTGTTTCATTCACTGCTCTAATGAGAAGTTTTTATGGAAATATCGCTCGCGACAATCAGTTATTCCAGTGAAATATACAGAGTGATTCCCTTGTAGTTGCTTTGACATTGTTCTTTAAACTCCTCAAGGATTTCACTAGAGTCATAAGTAAAAATAAATACTTTTGTTTCATTGAAAAATGTCAAAAAATATTTACCTTAAAACATTTTAAAAAATGAATTTCTAAGATACCTCAGACGTAAGATGAAAATGCATTTCTAGACGGAATTTCAAAAAATTTTATTTTGAAAAAGTTGTTTCTAATGCAATTTTATCTTTAAATTTGAAGCTGACATTTTGTCAAATAGTTACCCAAGAGCATGTATTACTATTGAGTATTTTCGCAGACGTGCTAAAACATCAATTAGAAGAACTGTAAAAGTATCTTCTTGATTGAAAATTTTGGATCGAAAACTTTTAAAACTCGTCTTTAAAGTGAGAAAATGTATCAGTTAATAGAAAGCTCCGTCTAGATCTTAAATCATTTCAGTTTCACAGCAATAAACCATTAAAGACGTAAAAGTGTCATCAAGGTATAAAAGCGCTATTTTTCACGAAAAGTGGAAGAAATAGCAACGTGCGCCGAAGTTTATTCATAAAACGTTTTATTCCCATTCCTGACTTAACAATAAATCGAATTACTCTTAAATGTATGTGTCTGCAACTGCAGGATAAAAAATAACTTAAAAAAAAATCTGTTTACACACATTGATAATTCCTACGGTGGAATTTGCAGGAATTTCACTCGAGATTTGTACAATTCAAGAGAATTAATTGCTAGGAAACCTCAAAACTAATATCGCTACTACAATCCAAACTTCTAACAGACGCTCAACATAAATCACGACAATCGATCGTAATATGCAAGCCTCTAAATCTGGGTTCTGTTAACACTCTGTGTTTAACCACAGTCAAAATTCATTGATTTTATTTTTGTTGTAAGTCTCTTCAATGAGAAAAGGAAAATTACTGCTCTATTCGTTTAAAACTTGGCGCTAAGCCGATTTTGTCTCAACACGTTACAACAGACGTGCTTAGAATAAGCTTATGCCAGATATGGGGCGGTGTTTGAGGTGGATGAAGTCTATTTCAATGTTAGAATGGCTTAGCGACTTTCCAAACTGTTTGTGAACGATGATGGTTAGGAAACTATTAGGTTTTAGGGATTTTCAGGATCACAAGACAAGTGTAAATTTTCAAATATCTTCATCTATTTCACTCTGTTTGCTTTGGAAATGGTTGCTTACTAGTTACGAGTAATGTGGATGTAATCACTATTAAGCTTTGATTATTTATGTAACGTATACACTGTGGAATAATTTAGCAGATTATACACGAATATTCCATGTTTATTCTAATTCTATTACACAACATGATTCCACGTTATTAAAGTGGCAACATATCCTCGCTTGAAATGACACTAACGAAAAATGGGCAGGACTGCTTAAATGCTGTTATTAACGAAAGGAAGGGTAAGGGATATGAAAGCATGCTAAAAACGGGGTGGTGTAATCATATCTCTTGTCTTTGTCAGCAACCTCCTTCTATATTTCACTAAACTTTAATATAAAATAGTTTGTCCTGTTATAAATATCAGGAAAGTCGTCAATTTTCGTGTGCGTGTTTAGCAAAAAATCATTTAATAAAAGCGCCTAATTGTAAAGCTTTCAAGGAAAGCATTCAGTCGGATCTAAAACTCGCTGCTGTAAATCCGACGTGACTTTCAGCAAACATGTTTATTCCGTTTTGATTGATGCCAGCACTCAGTTTTACTTACGATTCTCCATTTGCATAAGGCAAATATCAACTCGGATTTATTTACGTTTGAAATTTATCTAAGTCAGATAGTTTGTTTTTTTACCTAGAGCGATTTTACATGAAAAGGTGTTTTTTCATACTAATCAATTTTAGAGCTGAAAAAGATTCTTCCAGATTATCCACAAAGTTGAAGATTACGTTTAATTGATGATTTTATTTTCTAATGGAATGAGTTTGACAGATTTAATTTGGGTGTCCATAAAATGGTTTGTGTTTGTGCAATTGGTAAATTTTGTTATTTAATTATCCTTTTGTTTTGAATTTGTACTTTACAGACAATAGAAAGCTTCGTAGTTGAGTTTGTTCTGAATGTAATTAAACGGAGGCAAACTATATCTTGGTTACACTAGGATGAATTTTTGCTAAATTTATACTGTCTCAAAGGTATATTCATGACAATAAGTTTGGGAAGTTTTACTGCATTATGTTGGATACAGATTTAATAAACTCAAACATAACCTGACTGTGTGTACAATTTATTGTTATGTTGGCAACACGTTTCGCAACAACATACTTGATTTTCAGTTGTTAATTATCCGTCAAATATGACATTGACAAGGCTTGCCAATTACTTAAGTTTTAATAATAAAAAAATCTATTTTTAAACACTAATTAAAGCTCAGATTTTGATTAATTTTCATTGATCTAAGCTAACGAAAGCACGATTTACATCATTGAAATTAATTATTATTTCAGGTGTTATAAAAACCACATAATGTATGGGAGTGGTTTTAATAATTATTAAAAGCATTAGCTAATTGCTCGGTTTATACACAGTATGGTATTTATTCAAAAAGATAAAAAATGTTTTGATCCCACGAGATTAAAGTAAATGTCAGAAATTAACTCACAACTGAAAGAAATTAAGTATTTTACTTCTGAATTAGTGTCTGTCTGTCTGCAATGGCTGAAAAAAAAAAGATTTTTGCCGCTTCATATACACTAAGATTCATATAACATTTTGTTTATTTCATAGGACACGTCGCTTCGACTTTTTGTTGTATAGCACAAAAAGAGTAAACTATATTTTCGTATGCCTTAATTTGATTTTTTTTTGCAATTTTCAATGAAATAATAGTTAAATTTTATGCAAGTTTATTGACGTTTTTCTGAATTTTTTTATAATTTTCAATTCTTGGGACCTTTTGGTTCTTTAAGATTCTTTAATTAATTGATTCTTTGAAGTTTGTTGTGATTTTTTAATGTTTTTTGAATTCCTTCGATTTCCTGTAATTTTTTAAAATTCTGTTGACTAATTATGATTCTTTAATTTTTTGTAATTCTTGATTTTTTGAGATTTTCTTGATTCATTGAAATATTTGTATTCTTTAAGTTTTTATTGATTTTTTAAGATTCTTTGCTTTATTCATTCCCTGATTTCTTATAATTTTTTGAAATTCTTTGATCCTTTGAGATCTCTCAGTTCTTTGATTCTTGTGATTACTTGAGAATCTTTGATATTCTTTGAAATTTTTTCAATTCTTTAATATTAAGTTTTTTTGATTCTTCGAAATTCTTTGATGTTTTTCGATTATTTGTTATTCTTTGATTTTCTGTGATTCCCAAAAATTGATTGAGTATTTTTAATTTTTCCCTACTCTCTGAGATACTTTTGCTTCTTTGATATTATTCTGTTGTTTGAAATTATTTTACTCTTCGAGATTATTTGGTATTTTGACAATTTTGAATTTTTCCTTTTTTTGTAACGTAAGAAATGATGTAACTCAAAAGTTAAACTGAAATAAAACTGTGAATAAAATTTTTCATTTTTCCTCTAATATTCAATGAAAAATTTAATTCCTTGTCAAAACGGCAGCAAAAAAGTTTTATCAAACTTGTATAAACTAAGGTCAGTCAAATTGAAATGCTTGGCTAATTTTACAGAAAAAATTTCTAAGCCGCTATTAGAAATATTTAGCACTAAACCAATTCATGAATAAATGTTAAGCGCAGTTCTCTGATTTTCAGTTTGCATTACAAATTAGAATCTTTGCAGTTAACACAAATAAAAGAGTTTAGTCAAAGAATAAAAGAAAAATGTGAATTTTAGCTCTGATAAATTATTTAATTCCCAAAGTAATTAAATTATTCAAAGGGTTTGTAGAGTAAATTTTGCAAAAAAGCGTTATTAAGTGCATAAAACTATTTTTGTCAAAAAAATAAATCTCGACGATCAGGTCTGAAATTTTCTTCGTCTCCCTCTGAAAATTTCATAGTTTTCAGTGTATGCTCTACCTATTTTATTTTCCTATTTTCAGGACTAGTTAATAAAAATTCAGCCACTTTCCGTTTAATGAAACTTTAATACTTTTATAGAAGTTCCAAGTTTTATTATATTGTTGAGAGTTTTTCGATCGCTTGGCTGGGTGAAATAGCAGTGACATTAAAATAAAATAATTCAAATTTGACTTTTTCAGGGAAAGCCATTCATTGTATCAAACATTCCCTAACGTTGTATATTTAAACATCGCAAATTTAAATTTTTCCCCTATTTGGTATCGTTGAAAAGTCACTTTAATAAGATGTAAATTTCAGCAACACATGCTTCCTTCATTCCGATCCGATAAGATGGCATCAATAGATCCAATATTTTCTTCAGTGACTTTAATAATTTTCCCGTTGATTATTCCTTTTTGCTTTCAGCTTCTCAATTTGTTTTTGCTTTTGAGTATTATATCGATTTCCTTCTTAATAAAGATATACGAAAAATATTGAAAGGAAAATTTTGTCAATACTTTGAAGTTTGTGACTTTATTTGAAGAGGAATTGAGTTAATCGAATTACAAATCCACTACATGCAGTGTTGAAATATTAATAAGGGATGGGTGATGTTTGCTTCCGAGGTTAGACAAACAGTAGTCAAGGTGTTCCCTTTAACTAAAGCAATTTGCTTCAGCAGGATTATTATGATATTCAAATCGAGTAGAACGCAAAGTTCTGAAAGGACGACGCCAGGTGCGCTAAATTAACTGGCGAACCACTGCAAGGTCAGATTAAAAGGGTTTTCCTCTCTAATAAATGAGGCTACATGTGATAGCTGTTCCGCAGGATAGAATGTCCTAATTAAGTCCCTTAACTTCTTTAAGTATCCAAAAAAGAAACATTTTGATGTCGAAGATAAATTACGAATCAGAAACACCACAATTTCTGGATCGCTGCCCTCTACTTCCCCTTTGAATAGAAGAGGGTTCGTAATTCCTTAGCGACAATCCGATTTTTGTCTCTGTGTTCGCTTGGATGGCCCAAGGGGATGCTACCTCATGTACAGCCATGGACAGAATTAATGATTACAAAACTTCGCAACTTTTAAAGGTCAAATGGAACTTGTTTTAAACGACAGGAGTATATCTATCACTACATCTAAAAGCCGGCAATCAATCCTATTTTCCCAACAGTCATCCTCTCTAGCCCGTTTAGTTACAGTCTCTAAGAAAATTCAATTCAATCAATTCAAATGATATTTTTCAAACTCTGGCGCATTTCTCCCTTCTGTTTGCCTCTTCGTAATCATACAACGAAAGGAAATTACATGTTATCGTCAAGGAGACGTCTGCTTGAGTGGCAGACGTACGAAGGTACATAATACTACATCTTCTTTCGACTTACCTACAAGATTACTTTATGTTTAACATGTTCGTTTTTACTTTCAATCTGAGAAAAAAATTGTCTACGAAGAAAAATCGAAAAAATCCACTAAACGCACGAAAACGCATAAATGTCTAGAAAGAAAGCTTCAGGCTATTTGTTTGATAAGAAAAGCATATTTTCGTGAAAAGGGCACTCCCTTTAATAGACGGCCATATTTACGACATTAGGTGCTTATTTTCGACTTGGCAGGGTTAAAAGCTTCTCTGTTGTATGGTGCACTTAAAAGCTTAAAGCAACCAACAAACGATAGTTTTTCAATTACCTAGCTTTCACTCCTAATAAAAAATCATTCTAAAACACTCACTACATTTTTGATTTTTCTTTTCACTACGCAAAATAATAAATTGCTATTCTTCTGAAAGAAAATAACAAATGAAATGGAGTTAATGAAAACAGTAGGAACGTGCTCGGATATTTGATATTAAGTTCAAACAATTTTACTTTTCGGTTTGGAACGACAAAGAAAGTTTGATAATTTATTTGAGTTAATAAGAAATCGACAATGTCAAGATTTATATTTTTAACAATTATTCTTTTTTACAAGATTCGCTTCACAAATTTTCAAATAATTTAACCGCGTTGGGAATTATTGATGTTTTTCTTTTAAGTCTTCGACTAACTCTTTTATTTGCGTTAACTGAAAAGTTTCTAATTTTTAATACAAACTGAAAGTCAAAAGCTGCACTTGACAGTTATTCATAAATTCGATACATGCACATTTTCTTGAAATTTAAATAAAACATGAAACAAAACACGTAAAAGCTAGGATAAGATCTAAGGAGGTAGATGGGGAGTGGTCTAATTATAGATTGCGCCCCATTTATTTGAAGAAGTTTTTTTAGTTCAGCACCACAAGCTATTATAAAAGTTTAAAACTTACATTAAACGGAAAGTTGAATTTTTATTAACTAGACTTGAAAATATGGAAATAGAGAAGGAGCAGCTTTACAGCGTGTCTGAATACTTCGGACTAATTCAAGTTAACAAAAAAATAAAATAAGCCACCTAAGGCAAAACTAGAGAAGAGCATGGCAATAAGTATTAGTAAAATTTTGATTATTGTATCATTTGAGTTTATAAGTATTTCCAATACTCTAAATAAAAAATTTCAACTTGCCCGGCGCATCCACCATTTTTCTAAAAATCAATTATTCGCCACAATTGTTGCAGATTATTGTTACAAGGCCAAAAACAACAATTTTTTTTTAATTGTTAAATATTGAACAATCTCAAAGCTTCTACTTTTCTGGTAGCAAACTTACAGACATGAAAACGTAATGTTGTGAGTAATCCAAAAATTAAGTCACCCTCAACTTGTTTTAATGTACAAATAAAGTTGTTAGTGACTTTATTTAGATGATGAACGTCGTGACGTAACTCAACTGCGTGCCATAATTTAATCTTATTCAAACAAAATGCCATAATATTTTGTTCAAAAATGAAAAATAATAGTTCCATTTATTGAAAACTCCACAACTAATAATATCAGCAAATCTATCATTTAAATCAAATCCTTCCAAATCCTTAAACCTAGTAATTTTATTCATAACTCCACTACTCCCGACACAAATCTATACACAATACCCCAATTCCTCAACCCCTCTCATTCTCGATAGTACAGAAACTGTCAGTATACATCGAGAGGGGTTGAATTTTGTATGCTCTTACCCTTCGGCCGAGAGGGACTGAAATGACACGAGAGGTGGAATTCCCTGAGGCTTTTGAAAATCTGACATGTTTCGTTCAAGTTCCGGAAAAACCAGTTTTACAAAATTAAAGAACCACCACCATGTGTTGGCTTTTTTCCATCTCCTCCAATCGCTATGCATTGTGCATTCGTGTGATGTGATATAACATTGAAAAATAGCAACCACAGAGACCATAAATTGTTAAAATTTATATTGAATCGGTGGATACGGTGCATAATAAATCATTTCCGGATTTATTGATACACGTTCAAATTTACTCGATTATATGAAATGTAGGGCGTGGGCTAGAGTGCTGTTGTTGTTATCATTAAAATAAATTGTCTTATTTATAATTCAGGAGGGACTGCAAATGGACGTCGGTTTTTCACTAAAATAAACAATGCATGTATTGACTGGTTTTGGGCTATTAGTCTGTTTATTATTGTTATACAATTCTGAAGTTGGTTACATGCTAAATCGCTACCGATTTTCGCACACAAACAGCTGTATTATTGTTTAACTTCTAGAACAAACAACAAATAATAATTATAATTATTGTTATCTAATTAGATGGGTGTATAAATTACATTGACTCTCGTTTTATCAAAAACATCTATTGAAAAGCGTCGGAAATTGAATTTAACATGAAAATACATAAAATATCACTGTCACGTTTTCACGATTATAAAATTCGAAATGTTCTCGTGGCTTTTAAAATTCCGTTTAGAGTTTTCATTTGCATATTAGGGTGAAATGTTCACAAATAAATTATTAATAACAGATTGAAAGGTCAAACTTAATGTTTTAAACCAATCTGTGAATCATTTATAAGAGGGTGATGTTAATTAGATTAATTTAACGATCAAAACGAAACGGCAATTTATTTTATAATTACTAAGTCATTTTGATGTTCAAAATTCTAAAATTCTGCTGCTAAAATAAACTGCCGATTGGATTTTGAGAATTTGGAAATTTTGTCTTAAAAATAACCTCCTGTTAGCTTATAAAACGGTATACTCTAAATAACAAACCTATTATAATTTAACACAGCTAAATTATAATATACTGTTAAAGTTAAAAGGGTTCAATTTACGCACCTTTAATAATAAATTTGTATTTGTCAAAAGTGAAAATCATTTTTGGCAATGGCTCTTTTCGGTGCTCTTTTTATACTTGAAGATTCCTGTTTTTCCGAAAAGAGAACAAGGTAGTGCATAAATATGTTTTGAAAAATGTAGACAAGTGAAAACCTTAATTACAATTTTGTAGGCATCAAGTACGAATAAATCAAAATTTGCGAGACACCACAAATCCATTTGAATTCTCAGAAGTTTTGTTTCATTAGCAGCTTGATGTAGGATACAGCGACAATTCAAGTTTAAGCCAATCTTCTGCTAGTAGGTGTATCACTGAAGTTACAGACATTGTAAATACATACATGTTACATACCTGGATAAAGTTTCCACAAACTTTTCAAGAAATTGATCAGAAAAAAAAGAACATTTTTCAATAAATGAAATTAAAAAAATTAAAACTGGTTTACTCAGTAATTTATAGGGACTGTTGGAGCTATCACACGATAGCGTTGACGATGCAGCCATTTGGATGTTGTCTTCTGTAAATCACTATCTTCGAAACTTTTAATAGACTATATAGAATGGCATATAATTGGGGACGATGGTTATCCACTAAGTCCTTGGTTAATGGTACAACTGGGAATATTGCACCAGAAAGTTTCGAAGGTAGATTTAATTTCCAACTAAGAAGAAGCAGAAAGCGTTGGGTAGTTGAACGGTAGATTGAAAGGAAGATTTAGATGTACTCTAAAAGACAGGACACTTCATTATAATCCAATAAGCAACAAAGATTGTTTATACATTTATTCCACAAGAAAATGTTTTTATAGAAGGTCAAAACTTTTTCGTACAAAGTCCACAAAAAGAAACATGTTAACTCAACAATTCTTTAATCATTAAACTTAATTGTATAAAAAAATAATACAAAATTACATTCAGAAACGTTTTCTTTTACTTAAATAGCGAATAGATGAAGCCAAATTGTTAATAGCATCCGCTAAATTATTTTGACTTCTTACTAATTCCTCCTTTATGTTGTTAGTAGCCATAGGTCTCTTAGACTCCAACTTATGTTTTCTTTTTTGAGGCTGTGGCTGCTCATGAAAAGAGTTTTGTTTGGGTTCAATATGATTTAAAAAAAAATGAGAATTTTTTAGATGCATTTGTGTTTTGATATTATACCATGAGCATTTTGGATAATTTCTATATCAACTCTAGGGACTTCCTCCAAAAGTATCAATTCATGGGTACCTCGGTTGTTGGCAATGTTTGCCTGGAACACCATCCACCGTCACCTTATTCGTTAAATTCAAAAGCCTTTCTGTTAAAGATGTTAACTCTTTCTCTCTTGACGTTCCTCCTCCTGTTTTACCAATATCATATTTCTTCATTTTAGCTTTTCTCCTTGTTTGTTTTCAAATCAGTGAAAACCTTTTATTCGAAAGTGACTCTATTGCAATAATCAATGAACATATACATACAACAAATATCTTACCTGCTTATAATCTTTAACTGAACCTTACACGCTGTTTAATAAGTGTCTTAAATCACTCCACTTTTTTATTGTATTTCCATTTTGCTGATTTGAAAGTTTTTGGTTTTCAACTAATTCGGGTTTGTTCTCTATCTAATTTATAAGAGCCTCTAACTGATTTTTTCTGAAGCGTATGCGAGTTTTTCCTGAATCTGCCATTTTTTTAACTTTATTTCTATTAAACATAGGCAGGAATTTGACGCTAACAGAAGCTTGACTGACAGATTTTACTACCGGAGTTTACTTAATTTTTTTCAAAATTGTAGAAAGTACCACCTGCTCAGAATAAAATTAGTGATAACATGCAGGGTGTTCCACCACTGCGTAATTCTTCCATAGCATGATAACCGTTGGGAATATGAAAATTTATTCTAAACAAAAGTTGTTTGAATCTTTCTTGGGGTTGTTTTAAAAATATTTTCAAAGATGGCACACTTTCGGTTATACCAGAAATTAACCTTAACTTCTTTTTTTTTATGTAACACTCAATATATTTTTACATTTTTGGATTCCCTGTTTAATTTAAGCATCACTTTATGTTCCATAAGTAACACTTTAAATGAACCATTTTCAAGAAAATCAAGATTTGAAGAAAAAATATGGATGTGCAAAGATCGTCATTATTCTAAATATCTCGAACACAAAAGTTTTTAGAGAGGAGCGGTTTTACACCTTCATTTTAGACACAACAGTCTACCTCTCAGACCTGATCATCTTATCAAATTTGGAAAACTCACTTTTTAATAAGAAGAACTTCCAACCCAGATAACTCAATTTTCTTAAATGGTATGCTATATTTTTTGTGGTACCATCTCATAGTATATAAAATTACGTTTCGATTGATGTAAGGTTGTACCTACTTACTGACAACAGTTTTTGAAAAAAAAAGTTTTTTGGAATTTGTAAAAAACTACATTATCACATAAGCCTTGACGACTACTAACTATTATTTATCAAGATTGCACCAAAAGAAGAGTATAATTGGAGCTTAAATTCTATTTTTTATAAGATAACATCAAGACAAATCAAAACTAAGCATAATAAGTGGAGAAACCTGGAGATTCGAATTTTCCATCTCTGGGAATTAACTTCCAACTAGTGACTTTCGCTACAATTGTACAGTGTGAGTGATAAAATAACGAAGTTAGTGTCAATTTCCGGTATAACCAAGAGTACTTCATCTTTTAACATATTTTTAAAACAACCGCAAAAAAGATTCCAACAACTTTTGTTGAGAACAAATTTTCATATTCTCAACGGTTATCACGCTACGGAAGAATTACGCTGTGGTGGGACACCCTGTATAATAACCAATTTCATTGAGCAAGCGGTGTTAGAAAGAATCAGAATAACAAATTGTTGATAAGATAGAAAAATACAGTCACATAAATGATATTCGGCAACGTCGTATTAAACAGTACTGTTAAAAACTTATTTTTAAACGCCCTGTTAAAATGACAGATATGGAATATGAGTGGATTTTAACAAGAGTGTTTATTTTAACATTAAAGTAACAGAATGGGCGTCAATGAAAAAAAAAATGGTGGAAATTTCTGTCGAAAATTAAATTGTCTACATAATAAATGGGATTAATAGTAGGCAACCAAAAATACAGCGTTCATTAAAAAATAAGCAAAACTATTAACCAGTATTATTTTATCTTAATTTAAAGTATAGAATTAGAGAAATTATTTTTATATTTTTCAGACAATTAACTCGCCTTCCCAATTTAATGGAACACATTACAAGGCCAAACCGTTAATCATGAATTGTCCCAAATTAAATTAAAATTGAATTTACTAATATCCGTATTATTGGAGCTTAAATTGAACAATTATTAGAATTACGAAATCTAAAGTAAGCTTTTAGCATTTTCATAAATAGCACAAAACTGATAACAAAATTATAATGAATAACAACGGAACAATGTTATATCTTTTGCATGTCAAGAATGTCAATATCACATAGAATTTTTAACAGACATTTTCATGATTCACTATTTATAATTCCAGATAATACAATATCAGATAGTAAAAAAATTTACTAATCATTTGAATTGTTTCGTCTATTAATAAATCAGCACTAAAAAAATTCAACTGATAAAAGACAGGTGTTGAAAATTTAATTTTGGCAAACATTCTTGTCCAGATGCCAATATAATCGTACACTACATTAAAAAATAAACTTAAGAAAGTGTCAGAGTTGGGTTAGAGCCTCATTTCAAATTGATTTTCAACAACTAATGTCACGTTTTTAAGAAACTGAAGATGTGTTGTTGAGAATTTTAATTTTGAGTTAAAATTAGCCCAACAATTTATTTCCGTTCCATGTCTTGGCAGTTACTGTGTAAGTTTATTTTTACGGTGTGTTATTGTCGCTTTTTAATGTTCTTTAGTTTAATTTTATGTGATAATAGCTAACACTATAAACTTTTTACTTCTTGTCATAAATTGACAACAATGAAACAGAAGCGGGTTAGATTATTTTATCAAAGTTTTAAAATGAATAGTTAGATGATAAATATTCATTTAAAATTATTCTAACAGGTGTTGTTATATCTTTTAATGTACAGGGTAGGTCACATGCTACTGCTCAAGCTGTATGATATTATTTATGACTCATTTTGTATATTAACAACAAATAATATAAAAGAGAAAATGTGTTTATTATCTAACGATGGAGGTCAGACTTTACAACTGAACGATAAAATGACTTGTCCAACATAACATCTATTAAAAGAAGAAATTGTTAAACGAAATGAATTTAATTTAAATTATATTAGAAAACGAAGTAAGAGAAATTTTTCTTACTGATTATTGTTGTGTTACGGTTTTAAATCGAAAATGTATGATAATACAAGAAACATCATTATTATAATGTCGTTATGGTATAAAGAGATAATAATGACATGACTCAAATATTATTGACAAATTTAGGACATCAAACTTTCAATTCGACCCTGTTTCGGTGAAGAAAAATCGGAAATAGTGTAATTGAATTTTGTTTTGTTTGTTTTCTGTTCTCAATTACCTGTTCTAAGTCATCATCATTTAAATCAGTAGTTTCACAATTTAATGATTTTCGCTCGTACATTTTAAATTTTCATAAATAACTGTTGAAGATCGCAATATTTTTCCTGTCCACAATTGGTAATTATTCCCCACTTTTCATGTCTATTTTTCCAACTTTCTTTTTAAATGAAAGATGATACAAAAGTTAGGAAGAAAATTGCCAAAATTCTCAACGCTTTCATTCCATTGTTGAAGTGAGAGTTGTTTCATATTTAAAAATCCATTTAACAATTAAATAATAATGTAAATTTTGGGTGCAATATTAGTTTACTATTTTAATAATAACCAGGGCCGTACACGTAATTTTATGCAATCGCCAAATAGAACAAACGTGTATTGTGTAAGCAATTTAAATAGGAAATAAAACACTGAAAACGTGTTATTCATACAAACTGCCGCTTTGACAAATGAGTGTAATGCCTGACCTGTAAAATTTTGATCAAATCAAAAAAAAAAAAAGGAATACAATGAATAGTCATTTATTTTCAACAGTTGAACAGGTCATAACAGGTTTATTTGACCTGTAAAGTTGGTTTAGCATTCTAAATTTTATTATTGTTTTCAGGTATACAAAATATGAGAAACAATGGCAACTTTTAATAATTTTCCGGAAGAAGGTCGACCTCCGGATTCGCCGTCAAACCGGAAATATAAACATTATCAGACGAGGAATAACTCGTGGAGTCACCCCAATAGCTTAATCTACCCGAATGGCTCCGATAATATCGTCAATAATAATTTATTGACGTTAGATATCAATCGTAATTGTCCGCAAGATGATAAAAGGAGCCATCAGAGTCTTAAAAATAAATTGTTTTGTATAAAGAAGACGCCGAAGAACTTGCATCTGCTTAATGATAATAATAGTTCAAGTGCCTCAAAAACCGTTTGTGATAATAAGCCATCGTGTTCTACAACATCAACAACGATGAAAGATCGTAACAGAAATTCGTTCCATCAAGATGTCGAAGAGGCTCTTAGCTCTTTATTATGGCAACCGTACGAATATCAAAATAAACAAAAGCAGCCGCCTTTGTCAAGTTGTAGTTCTTGTAGTAATGGCAGCAGCACTAACAGCAGCATAACGCTCAGCGACCTTGATGATGTACCAAACAAAGGCCCTTCTCGTTCATCAGACCTAAATCTTTATACAGAAATGGTTAACAACCTGAAGCCGTCGTCGCACCAATGCCGACAGAGTAACAAGTCACGTGACACGCTCTCTTGTTATGCCGCAAGTAGGTTGAACAGTCAAGCCAGTTTAGTCGAGTCGCTTGAAAGTGGTACCGCGGTTGGTGCTAGTGCCAGTGACTGTGATGTGTTTCCTTATAAAATCAACAGTGCTATGCAATTGGAAGTTACGGCTAATAACATCAATAGTGTGCCGAATAACGTCTTAAATATTTCAACAGGGAACGATGGGTTAACACTACGTAATCAAAATGTACCAATTGGCACTATTCGACCCAATTCGCTTAGCAGTGCCAATGTTGTTGGTTTACCAACGTCGGAAAACCCCCGTCGCGCTTCAGTCCCATCTACCCAATTTCGATCCAATGGATCCGAACCCAGTACCAGGTACAACAAGATTGAATCGACCGCCATAACGCACTTGCGAAGCGCTTCAGTTCCCAAACAAATGCCTACCAATAATGGAACTGTCCCATGTCATCAGCGTATCAACTCTGATGGCAAAAAGATTACACCATTGAATGTTAGCAATGTCAACGTCAATTTCTATCGAGCAGTACCTGTCAATGTAGTTTCTTCAGTACCGACCATTCAATGTTTGAACACGCTCGATGAAGGCAACAACGTGTCAAACGTGCAGATCATGCCGTTGGGCAGTACCACCACCGGTACCACTCAAGTCACAGTTCACAACTCACATACTGTAAATGTCGTCCGCAATTCGCCGGCTTCAATTAGAACGTTTACATCGACTGAAGCACAAACTGACGAAATTACAGTTTGTCCACCACCTGCCGCCACCACCGATGCTGTGACACGCGAACAACGACGCAAAGAACGACGCGAACGGCGACATCAAAGACGAACTAACGAAAGTAATCATAGACATACAGTGGATAGTAGTACTCAAGCTAGTACTATCACACCAAATCAAAATGATAGACTGCCCGATTTGCTCAACAGCCATATGCCGCCACCTTACTCTCCTTTGCCGAATAATGTGCCGCCTCCTAATGTTGTTCTTCCCAATCCAGTGATGGTACCACCACCTCATCCTCATATGCAAAGTGTTGTACCAAACAATGTAGTGCCTAGTGGTTTAGTGGCGTTTCCGCCGCCGCAAGTTGTCGGCGGACAAGTGCCCCTAGTGCAAGGAAATGGGCCGATGGCTGTGCCCGTACCACCGCCTTCCGGATTCAGGTTCCCGTTTCCAGCGGGAGGATTTCGAAGGTGAGAAGCTTTTTTTAACAGAATTTTGCATTTTGATTAACAAAGTCATGAAAGTTGGCATTACTGCTTTTAAATAAATAGAAGACGAATATGGAGAAAGCTTTGTGAAAGTATTGATACTAATTTTAATAAATGACGTACATGAAGTTATCAACTTTTTACATTAATGATTTGATTGAAATAAATTTGTAATTTATTAGTTGTTATGTCATAGTGATCAAAGAGGATTGAGATCAAAAGAATAAACTTTGTTCTACTTCCTTTTCCTCTTTCTAATAGAAGACAGCTGTCACTGCTACCACAGTTAAAGATAAATATTTAAGATTAGAAATTTAGACTCTAGACTAAACTTCTAAATAAATCCAATCAAGAAATTTCAATATCCTGCAATTTGGATTTTTCACATAATAGCATTCCTTTGAGTGTATATCGTCAGTTTTACAACTTTGAGGGGATCGTATGTCTGAAATCGTGGCTACATTCTTTCTCATTTTATTGTAGATACTAAACCTCACAGTATGGTGTGAAAATCTAGCATTAGAATTAACAAAATGTTTTGTAGATAGAAATTCTTTTTTGTATTTTCATACTGCGACATAATTTTGCGCTTAATAGACAAATTAATTGAGGGAATTACGTCGATCCATTGTCAAAGCGCAGAAACGCGTATAAAGAATTTTAATATAACGGAGTCTTAAAAATTGTAGCTAACGCAAGATTAAACACGCCATTGTGATCCTATACCAGTTTTCGTGGGAGTGTTACCTTGGCTATATTATTATTATTACAAGAACTCAAATCATCATGTTGCCTTTCTAATTTAAAGAATTGGTTTTTCATTAATTGTTTAATCCAGTTGTGCCCATGTCTATGGTATTTTTTTATTGAAAGAAACCCATTTCAGGTATTAGATTTCTTCGTTGCCAGAATAAATTAGTGGGGCAAAAAAGCCCGAACCCTACAATTAACCAGACAAAGAGTGGTTATGTAAATTCCTCAGCACGTCCAATAGAGACAACAAAACTTTTCAAACCTTCGTTATAATTGGTTAGAAAGAGAGACAAAATTTTCGATGTGAGAACGGGCTTTTTTCTTGCGGAAAGTTCAGCAACGGATTCCTTTCACTTTATGTTGTTGAAATTAGCAGATCTTTTCTATAAAAGGAACGAACAAATAATATTATCGAATTTAACTCGAATTTTAACTAGGAATTTCGTTTCGTATCCCTTTTTATACGTTTCTTTTGACTGGTCATTTCTACCAGCATCTGGTTGGGTTTCATGGAATTGAATCTTTCTTTCTTTCCAAGGGTGGGTCGGTGGACCCTATTAACCAATGAGTGTTGCATCTGTGTTCGTGACATGAAAGTAAGGGTGTGATTTATGGTTTTGTGGACTAAAAAGATCGACCAAAAGCTGTTTTGTCATATGCTTATTTCTCATCTATGACGATAAATTCATATAGGGTGGATATAGTAAAAAATTATAGAAAGTTGAACAGATGGTCGGTTTTGTAGTCGACAGGAAGTTGTTATTCCCTTCGATTACGCAGTCATCATATAACACGCAAACACTTCAACAGATCACTTTTGATTATACTGAATAAGCAATTAAACGAAGAACATTTTTTAATAACAGAAATATAACAACATTCAAAAATATATTTAAATTAAATCATCTGTAAGTGCCGTCAGTATGTAAAATTGCATTTTTAATATCACGTGAATTAATAAATTCCTTCACAATCTGTTCTGGTTTTAATACAATTTTTATGAATTTTACAGGAAATGTAGAAAAGAAAGTTTCAAAAGTCGCAGAGTTTCGCGTCAAGCGCTTACCCTAATTTTTGCCTGTATATTTCAGAGATTTTTAAATTTTCCAAAAACGTGAACAACGTGAGATCTCTGTATAAAATCCCTAAACACGTTCACCTCGTTCTTTCGCATAAATATTAATCAGTAATTTTTTTCCAAACACCTTCTATAATTAATCATGAATATCATAAAAGTCTGCATATCATAGAATGTAAATATAATAAATGAGTGCCATTTGCACATCTCTTGCACTGCTGGCGCATTGTACAAGTACTCTTAAGATTGCGTCTAGAGAGCTATGTCAACCAGATGCGAATGTGCCAAGCATCCTAAAGTAAAAAATTGAGTATCCGAAAATAAATCGAGTGAAGCTGAAACACAGCAATTGGGGTTCCCTAAACAACCATGTAAGAATCTAACCACCAGATTTATATTTGGAGAGAAACAATTTGTGAAGAGTGAACGATCGATCAATAAGATGGACATCGTTCAGACTAAAGTCTTTGTGTGATTGAATAAAACACGTCAATTATTGACTTAATTACATCGAAATTTTTCAAGCGAATAAGAACACATGTCCGGAAACGTTGTTAGCGTGTTGGTGGTTAAAGTTATTTAAGTTTCTCATTTCAAATTCTAGAATAGATTTAAGTATTTTATAGCTTGGTATGTATGAAGCTTGAATATGGAGCCTTAGGGGTTTTCTATTTTTTTCCTGCTACAACCTATTCTGTTGTTAATCAGCCAAACTGTTTTTTCGTTTTGTCTTTAATGTCAATCATCAGTTTTATAAATAGAAGCTTCCTGTTTATTTTGAATTCAAATTTGGCGCCAACTCAAGCAACATTCCGATTTTATCTCTGTATTGTCCCCTTTCTGAAAAAATCGTTGAACAAATTGTCTATTGTATTGATTCACCTTTAAGGTACATTTCTAGAACCTCCTTTGTATAATACAAATCAATCCCACCTACGAAAATAAATGTAAGAGGGTTTTAAAGTGATGTTCGTATCGACTTGACCAATTTTTTTTTTGTTCGTCTTTTATCTTCTTCAACTTCCCTCGAGCAAAAATAGAATGAATGCTATGCTGGTTCCGTTGTCGTTTTGCCCGCACTCCTTGAACTTTAAAATCGAACTGCAATTATTCGAAAGTGAGCAAGCAGTGTGTAAAAGCAGGTTGAACGGTTCTCTGCAAACCTTCGATTCTCGAACGTAGGATCTAGGGTCGGACGTTGGACTATATCGAGCCGGATTTCAGCGCTTGTGGGGATTTTTAAAAAATTTTTCTAATAAAATGCAAAGGAAAATTTTTGAATTATTCTGCTGGCAATGACCTCAACTTCTTTATTTCAATTAAAAAAAAAGTGTTGTGATTCATTGCCATTTTGTAATTTTTAAAGTATCTGAACTATGTCGTGAGAAGCGTCATTTAATAAACCTTTTGTAAGGCAGATAATTTTGTTGTAATGTTAATTACCATAAAATTGTAGGCGGAAACCACTCCTTCCCCTCCACCTAAAATTCTATCATATCGATATTCATCATTTTTGAAGTGGAACTGGTAAATATTTATTATTCATAAAGCAATAATTTCTTTCAAATATCCAAATAATTATTGGTAGTATTGACTGGAAAAAACTGTGGCCCAAGACTGCAAAATGTTCTGATTTTAATCTGCTTGAATTTGGAGAGTTGCTTTATCTGGAAACAATTTTTTTCAAGTCCGAATGTTGAATTTTCTTAATAGTAAAACTATTGATTTAGCTTTTGGTTTATTAATAAAATATCAAACAAGACGAACTGTTAGCAAGTTTGATATTTTTTCAATAAATAGACTTTCAATTTTCTGCATATAAATATTTTAAATTTATTCACTGTAAAAGTAGAATTTCCAATTTTAGATTTTGCTCAATCTATTTTTTCGTCACAATTGAATTGAATAATTTCTCCAATAAATTCGCACTTTCTATATAAAAATGCAGCAAACTCGTAATTACTTAAAATGTTTTTTTATTCTATTTTGAAAACTCTATATAAATATATTTTTTTCCTCAAACACATTTTTTGATGACTCGGTATATGTTAACAGAAAATAATTAAAAACATATATCAAAGCCGCGGCATATATTCAGCCCACATCATCGTCACGTTGAAAAGATGACAGACAGACCGTTTTGAAAAAGGATAAAATGTAAAAGGACTCAAAAGGATTCATCAAAATCGTTGCGTGCAGAAATGTTTGTAGAAAGTATTTAAAAAATTTTAAATCATATGTAAATTGAGATACCTTCATTAAGTCGAAGCATCTCGTTCAATTTTTTTGCTTGAAAATTAGTGCAATGCTGATGGCATAAAGTAACGTATTATATCTTAGCTAAAAGCTTAAATAATGAATCTTTTTCAATTGTTTACGTGTAAAACTGAGATTCTGTATCGAACTAGCAACTGTTTAAAATTTAATCCTCTAATGGCATTAAATGTTTATAAAATATTAATGACTCGTCGAGAAAGTTTCCCAGTGTCAAGAAAATCGCGGTTGGCTTAGTTTAATTTGACAAATGACGGACGACACTGGAGTGCTTTACTCGCAGCCTGCTCGGCAATCAATGTCACAAAGATAGCTTCTTAAGAATTCTATTGTTAGGACTAATTAAATATATGAATTAGTAAAGAGACTGTTCTATGTTGTACTTCTTTTTACTTTTTCATTAGAAGCGACCTTTTCCACTTGAATTCAAAAGCTTGTTTCTCAAATCCAATCAGTTAAAAAACTATCACTAATCGACCGATGGTGTTAACGACAAAGGTTGCCGCTGAAGCGAGAAAAAAATCACGCGAAGAAAATTGTTTTTCGGAGAGGATGTTCAGTAATCAGTAAGAATGTGTCCTTTCTTTTTATCTATTTTGTGTGTGCGTTTAACCGATTTCTCAATCTAACAATAATCTTTCAAGCGCAAAATTGCTCTTGAGTAATTCGTAGAATTACAAGAAACGTGCTGTTTATTATAAATTTAGTTTTAGTCATTTTAATGAAATTGAAAGCTGACAACGATGAATCCCAGAGTCAATATCCGAGACAAATATTTTGCAATAATAATATTATTATAATTCCGATCAAGAATTTCTATAAAAACTTGATCAGCAACGTTTCGCCTAAACGGATTCTTGCGACTGCAATTTACAGTTAGGAGCGAGGAATTGCACTCTCTTTACCTCTTTTATTTCATTCGAATTGGAGCATATACAGTGCGACTTTAATAATTGTAATTATTGTCGCCAAATTGATGTGTTATGAAATGTCACGCTAGAAAAACAGTGTTACCAACATCATATCGATTTTGCTTTAAATTAGCTAATATTTGCTTTTATTAATTGGTAAACAACAATGTAATCCTGCAAAATCTTTATTTCAATGACAATAATAGTTCCTGTAGGATTAAGCTTCGTTATTCCATTCCCTGAGTAGCTATTGTTATTAAGAACATTCTTTTGGGGAGTGTTTTCATAATAAACTTGTTGGCCTTCTTATAGGCACTTTATGTTGCAAACTTTCCCCTAAATTGTTTTTGTTTTAGTTTGAATGTTACAGTCGGGGTGGGCTTTTCCTCTTTTGTATACAGTGGGAGCAATGAAAAAAATCTGCTGGATTTTTCCAAATTAATAAAGTAGGTATAGTACGTTTCATACAGTTGTACTTCAGATGCTACTATTGGTGTGATTTAAAAAATAATAAAAGTTACTAAAACAATAAATTCTACTTTTGTAAATTTAGTCAACTGAAATGAATCTAATTTTTACGTTTTTACGCTTCTATAGTTTTAACAATAAATCTGTTGTTTTTGCGGTCAGAAAAATGCGACTTATTCTCTAATAATGCATAAAAAAATTATTATTTTAAGATTTATTCCACAATAAAATCGATAATAACTTAATTTAATTATCATTAAGAATAATTATTATCTTGGAAGCTTCTTATCTCTTGTTGGATTTATCACAAAGAATGTCGATTAGTATTATCTCGACATACCTTTTCGTATTATTCAGAATTGTTATCGTGAAACTGTTTGTTCTCATTATTCCTTTTCAAAAGACACTCCACTTCAGGAGGAAAGTTTTTGTGGTTTGAATTTTCAACGCATCGCTACGTTGTCAAGATTCTATCTGGAGCGGCAATCGAAGGAAAAAAAGCGATCTTCTATAACCACACAACGATGCCAATTTTATTTCGTCTTTTCTAGCTGTTAAGCTGAGGATGTAATTAGTTATATGCAATAGATTACAATTAAATTTGTTGCATATTAAGAGTGTCTTACGTAATTAAAAAAAAAAAAAAATCGATTCGTCTCTAATTGAAACAGTCCAACTCCACCCTTGTAGATACTTAAGCTAATGAGCGAAAAATTCACTGGTAATTTATGCGAAAAACTTTCAAATTGCTTAATCTAAACGAACATTTCCTGTCTTCGGAGTGTCTTCCTATTGACCGAAATTTAATGGATTGACAACAAATTTATTGTATAATCTTTTGTTTTAATCGAATTGCATAAAATGTAATTGAGAACGAGTTTTGCATTATACAACGAAAACTTTCACACTATTCACTTCTAATGTCAATTTTTTCGTTATTATAAAGTTTTAATTACTCTTAGAGTGCAGAAATAGGTTCAATTATCCACGGTTACTTTTCCTTTTCTTATTTCACGATTCGATGGATATACTAAAAAAAATAAATCTTGACTGTCATTCAAGGATTGCAAACGAAAACTTGCTGAATTGTTGATAGTTTCCGAAACATTTTCTGTGGCGATTTTTACGACGCTTTGTTTGATGTTTACTCTAAGAATGGGCCATCGAATGGTCAAGGATTTCCGAAGAAAATTCCACAAATTCTATCTAAAGACTACTGATTTTAGTAAAAATAAAATCCCATCTCTTTGCCAATTGCATAAAATAAAAGCGTTAACACATTCCACTTAACCAATGATTGTTTGATTAGATAAAAATGACTTTGTTCCGGTTGGATGTTGTTAAACAAAGATTATGCTTAGTCAAACTCTGTCTGTCGACCAAGATCGCAAATTTCTGTTTGCTATCTGTCTGGTGCGCTTGACCTGCTCCAAAATCGGGATGCATCTCATTTTATTTTTGGATCAAATCCAATTGACTTTTTTAATAAAGACATCCAAAATGCTCCAAGTGGTAGTTAATAGGACGCTCTGGGATCACGCATTCGGTGTCAAGTAGGAGCTACTAGTGGATGAAACATATTACTCTCGGGACGCATATTCCTAAATTACAACATGACACCGGTCAGGAACTAACACGGACGAGTTTGGGTCTTCGATCGAAGGTAATGAAGTAGGTGCGGGTTTAGCTTGTTCGAGCTAGATTTATACTAACAGAAATAGATTATACCATGAGACAGTTTTTTTTTAAGTATTTAAAGAAACGAAGCTTTAAAAGACATGCAAATCACGCATTTCCAATTTAATTAACTGAATGTTGAATTTTTCCATATTTTCTCATGGCTAAACTAATTTACGTATTTTACTTCCAAGTGAGTAATATTTAATTGTTGCAGCGTGAAATGAGCAGTCTTTCGCTTAAGAGAAATCAGTTTTCACAAGTTTAAATGACAATAAATTATTAATATGATTTTTTTTTTAATGTTACTTTCAAATGAAGATTTCGTATCTGTTACCACACAGATTTAATATATGCAGTTGAAATACGATAAACTCTTCATTTCGACACAATATTTTTGCAAGAAAATAGATGTGAACTTCCGGAGTGAAGTAACATTTTTTGAATAAATATTACATTTTGCATTATTTTTATGCGTTTAACGACAATACATAAAAAAATAATCTACATCGGGAACAATAGGAATTTATTGTGCTAGTGTTTAAAAAGGTGTTTTATAGTCTTGAATACATTACAAAGATTCATTGCTTTACTCACATCGAAAAAAGTTTACTAAAGTTCTTCTTATATCTATTAGTAATTTAAAGCATATTTCACACACTCGAATGTAACATTTGTTTTATCCACTAGTTATAAAAAGTTGACTGAGTTCAATAAAAAAGTCGTATTTAATAAATTTACAATATTCAGTTGTCATTGTGACAATGCAGAAAATGTTTCTGAAAAATATAATTTTGAAATTTTTACCAAAACTACAGTTTTATTTCCAATTCTTTTTGCAACTTAAGAATTGAAAGAATACCTCAGGGCTTCGAGTATATCAATAAAGAAGCTTCTTGGCTGTCACTGGCCATTGCATAAGACGCATTCCAACTTTATCCCCCAAGTGTCGATATTACAAGTATCCAGTGGTTCTTTACTACAGACAGAAGCTCTATAAAAGATTCCACATCAAACATTATGTTGAAAGAAGAAAATCAAAATAAAACTTCCAGTCGCAGACAAAACTAAACTTAATAGTTGAGTGTAGATAATTACAGCGCCATTATACGTTGACAGTAATAAACAAATAATAACTTCTTTTATATCTTTACCGAATCGAAATACCTCTTGAAACCAACTTTTCATTTTTTTTATAATCCAATTTATAAATTTTAATCTAGAAAACGTCATCATCAAATATCTGTGACCATTGTCCTCCTTTCGTTCCACCAAAGCAACTAAAGAAATTCACTTTTTGGTAATGTAGTGTTGGAAATTTAAATGCCGGAACGGCAATAACAATAACTTTAACGGCATTGAATAAACCCAAAGTGGAATCCAGATCCAGATGTTCCGGATAGTTAGAAATGGACGCCAAATAAGAAACGATTTGAGTTTTATGGCTGGAATTCAGTTTTTATCAATTTTATCTATCATATTTAATTAAAAGAAAAAGTAATTGACTTTTTATTGAAAATGGAAGCCACCACCACCCTCTAGCGTACATTGAATGAAATAAAATATCTTTTTTAATTAAAGATGAGAAAATTGATTTAGTAATTCGAGAAATTTTTTGATAATATTTCCTTTTTAACGTTTAATTAAGACACGGAGGTGTAATTCAATATCGAGTAAAATTTTAATCAAGCGATTGATCGTTTTGAATTGGTACTCAAACTAGAACAAATAACTAAACGTCAGTTTTTAGAAAATTAACATTGTTAAGTGGAGGGTGAAACTTCCGTTCGATAATCGTAAAAGCTTCCCCTATGAAAAATGTAAATAGATATCTAAAAGGTATCTTGTTTGAACCTCCACCATTTATTGAGATTCAAAAGATACAAGGACATTCTTTTATATTCTCTAGCTTGCATGCACGACTGCCCTTTTCAATGATCAGTTAACTTTCATCCCTTTGCAAATCCTCTACCCATTATTGCCTGTTTTCTACTTAAACCATCTTCCGATTTATATAAAAAAAAAAACACCTGAAAAATTGTTTTTACTTCACTTTCTCCGTCTTGATTTCAAAGCGCGCTACTTAAATTTCATGCCTTCTGCCCTCTCACTTTCCCGCTGAAGCATAAAGATTTATTTCTATAGTGAAGCAAGAACAGTGTTGTATTTCTTTTGTACTCAGCCACCCCTTACCTTTGATATGTTAAATTCTGTCTGATCCTGCCATATGTCTTCAGGTATCTTTGTGCCGTTATAATAATAGTTTGACCTATCCAAGGTCGTAAAGATGCGCCTTTCTACGTGATACTATTTACACTCAGAAGAAATTCTTTGTCAATTTTCGACTGCGAATTTAACAACTGGTTTCGAATTATTAACGTCAGGTCAAGTTCAACATAATGGACTGAAGTAAACAAGATAATGCCTGAAGGATGTTTTATTTTTGCTGCAAGTACAGGAAGACGCCGATTTGTTGCATAAAATTAACAAAACGAATTTTGCTGGAAAATCAATTATGTTCAAGCTGAAAAAAAATTGATTGAAGGCAAGATACGTTAGATACGGCCATCAACATATTTTGTTTTTGTTAACACATCCAAATCAGTTTCTAAAGTTAGTCATTAATTAACTAATAACAAAAATCGATTTTTTTACTATTATTTTCAGGTCAGGTATTTATGTTCCAGGTTTCAACAAGTAATAAATTTTCAAGTGTATTTATGCATGAATGTGCGAATCTGTAGATTTATAAGAAGTGCTACCAACTTGCTAATTAACCAATCGCGTGATGAATTATTATTTATCAATAGTGATATTTGATTTTTTATGCAGTCTCGCAAACAATTTTTTGTGAATTTCTTGTTTATGATTGGGGGCGTGTATAACATTTCGGAACGGCAATTTCCCATGCCGTAATGAAATCAGTAATCAGAATTCCGCCGTAATAATCCATTAATGACCGAAAATGGCTAGGAAATCGATGCGTTAATCAAAAGGGCGTTGCATATGTTATCTATCTTTTTTTCTCGATATCTTCCATTTGTGCAGAAGTTGGTGACTGCAGATAAAACGTGAACTGAATGAAGGAATTCTCAATGAAACGACTGTTAAGGGACGAAACTTTGGCAAATGCTAATCCAAAACCAAAAAGTAGCAATTGAGATCGATTAAACCACAGTGAAAACGTCAACAAAGACCCGTGTTTTTATGACCTAATAACATACTTTATAGTATTTCGGATGTTTAAATAGTAATTTTTTTGTTGAAAACTTTCATTTTGAATAATTTAACAAGAATTAGATAAATCTACACGTTGATACGAATATTATGCAAATGTGTGAAAATCCCGCTATCTTCTTAACTCGTCTTAACCCATTTTTCTTTCAAGACATCTCCCAACGTAAATCACTTTTGTTGGCAAAACTTTGACCAGATAAAGGGTTAATCAAAGTTTGTGCTGATGGTGTTGAGAAGAGAAAGTTGTATTGAAATCGGAGAAGAACTTTATGCTTGAGGATTATTATTATTTTCAAATGATGATGTTTGACATTTTCGATAAAAATTCCAACTTTATAGTAATCCATCATTTTTTTGTAAATCGAAAGAGGATTATTGCTAATGATGGTGCGTTTTAAATCGGTTTTAATTGAGGATTTTCTATTCATTCTCTTTCAAGAGATGCATATTTCATATTGGTAATATAACTTCACAAAGCGATACTGCTTTAGTGCCATTTACTAATTGATGAGTTGCTGAATTAATAATACGATTGTATGGCTGTGCAAGTGTGTCAATGTTTAGTGTAAAATTGAAAATGCAGAGATTTGCGTTTTTCCTGTTTTACTGTACACAGTGATTCAACAAAATTTGTTACTTGTTACAGAACCACAAAAGTTGGATTCAAGTTTGTGAGCTTTCTTTATTACTGACGAAATGTGTTACATAATGATGAACCACTCTGTATAAGAAATTATGTGGTCAAATAGAAGCGGAACTCTCAAAAAGTCGCCATTTAATTCCGCTGGTCTTTTTTGCGGCTTCCTTATATCCCGCCTCCTCCTAATGACGTTCATTCTCGATGTGCGAAAAAAAGTCCACCATCCCATTGTCCCTCCCATAATGCTTGTCTGTCAAACTGAAAATTCCCTTGACGTATCAAATAATCTCCCTTTCACAATGTCTAAAATAAACGCTGATCAAACCATCTTCCAACAGACAATACACTTAAAATTCATAGCTCCGCACATCTCGAAGAAGGGGTTGTTTATATGGCCGTAAACAATTTTACGACAATTTTTTTCCTTCTCTTAGTAAAGAGTTAAGAAAGTATTCTTACACAGTAAAATTATGTTTAGTTAAACTTAGTCGACAGTCATTCCAACCAAGATGGTCCATAAAAGCTTCAATTTATATACTCCGGAACGTTTCTTGTTTACTATAACCATGAATAAGAATAAAAAAAATATATTGATCGTATTTCTCTCACTTCCAATCGAGCGAATTGAAGTGCATAGACCAAAAAATTACCAACCATATCACGATTTAACTTTCTCCTTCAAATAAAATTCATGTATCTGTCGAGATTACGATCGCCGCTCATTTCATTCATTTTTTTTATATATATACGAGAGGGAGGCCATCCTGGCGCAAAATATCCAATGAAAAATGCATCACGAGGCGCAATTACCGACCCATTAGTGTTAGCCCCCGAGTATATAGATACAAAAAATAAATGTTCGCAGTCTGTGAAAATGTTTCGCGTGAGAAATATACGCAATTAATCCAGGTACTGTCATTAAAGCCTCCGACGTCACTCAAAACCATATTTTCGTTGAAGAGTTGTTCAGCTGCACTTTCCGAACATATCAAGTGTCAAAAGCTATTGTTAGCACGATGGGAACGGATAGAAAGCTTCATACATCGTCGTATAATGAAAAAATTACAGAAAAAACACTTTCAAGATCATAGGTTTGAATGCAATAATATCATTATTGCATTCAAACTGATGTCTAAAATGGCGATAAACGTACTCGTTTTGGTTAGAGAAATAAAGGCATTAAGAGAGTTCAGATTAATTATTAATTTGATTGTTAAAACAGTTTTCTCTTTTAAAGAAAGTTTTTTTGTAAATCTCTTCCTTTTAAGCTTTCAAGGCAGAAATTGGACTTTGTTACATCATTAGGACATTACAAACACTACAAGACATAACATCTTTTTTAAAATCTACTAAAATCATGAGAATTCAGTACAATAAAAAGGAAAAAATAAATGGCATAGTTTCCTTAAAATAATAATATATGTAATTCGGTTTTTTGTAACAAACCGCTAAAATTTCCCAACCTCGTGTCATGTAACAATATCATTTGATTATAACAATCATACTAAAAAATAAATATTTTTTGTGTAATTTAACGACCTTATTCTACAAATAATCCATGAAGGTTAATGTTGCTGTGGTATTTTTTTTCCAATTCTGTGTTTTTCCTGTCTAATGGTATTATCCAAAGCTTTCGCAACTGAAAAATATAATGACATAATTTTTATGGATATGCTGGTTGAGTGAAAAAGTTAAATACAGTGGAAATGTAGATTATAGTTAATTCAGAAAAACACAAAGACTGAGAAAATCCGTTTAATAATTTAATAAAAATCTCTGAAAAATGTTTCAACTAGAATTACAAATTTGAAGTCTCATTATTAACAAATTAATCTAGTATAAGCTGCTATCCTTACTTCCTGCTGAATATATAATTTTCTATATAAACCTTTCGAAGTTCTATTTTACTGAGCAGCATAATCTAGGTTCAACATTTTCTAACTAGATTATCAGGAAATACAACAGTTTCAGCGTTTCATATTCTTGCTGCTGCAAGCAATGATTTTTAATTGAATAATATTAAACAAAAGAAATACATGTTTCTCTTTTAAAATCATCAAGCATTAAATTCGAAATGTAATAAAAAGTTTTTGAGATTGGTCAATGTAGAAACAGTGTAATCCGGATAATGTTCCAGCTTCATAAATAACGGATTTAGAAGATGGTGTAAATTAAGAGCTCGTTGGAATGGAACGTTGAGATAGGGTTTGCTCTCTTTTACAACAAACTTTCATGTAGTAAGAGTTATATTATTCGCCAAGCAAAGACTTTCAAGTTATGGTCTTGCTTAAACAAGTGTTTAATTTACCTCCACGCAATTCCGTCGACACCGGGCAATAAAACAATAAAGCCTTGTTTAACGCCGCATTATTAATACGTTCGCTTTTAATTATCTCAACGCCGAACTAAAACTTCTATAAGCTTTCTTAGAAGATACAAAATTATAGATTACATGAATTCCCATGACTCTGTAACTTTTTTACAACAACTTTACTCGATCTCTCTCTTTCTTATCGATGAGTACATCTAATTTGGACAGAAACGTGACTTGGAAAAAAATGTATGCGTATAGTATGCAGTAATACTGTTCTGGTAAAAAGGACAATCAATTATAAATCGAAGAATGAATCCGTTTTGGTAGAAACTTAATTTGGTAACTTTCAATCCAATGGGAATGAGTTTTGTCACTCAAATTTCAATATTTAAACGTCACCCTGTATATAGTTAAACTGATAAAACATCTTAACCTTTCGCTGCTAATTCGCTTGCATTGACATTTCATTGCCTCATCATCTAACAATAACTTCCCTGTTTTGAAAAAAAAGGACCTAGAAAGGGTCTAAGGTTACCCGGTCAAATCCATGTTCCACTTTCATCGTTAGCGCTTTCTCGTGACACCCACTCATCTCAAGACCAACAAAAAAAAATCACCAACAAACACATACCTACATTTACACACACAGCAAGTTTCACTTTTCTGTCTTCGTATAGATCATATAAAGCAAAGGTCAAAAACTATACGGATTTTAATCCATACAAATAATACCTTCGATGTTCACTCAACCGGAAATTATTTATTAGAGTTCATAATTATTCCAAGCTTCTAGAATTTATCCTAAGGGTAAATCAGTTTTAATTAGGTCTTGCCGGAAGAGGATTGCCGAATTTTTTCTCGTACTCAATCAATTTTACTCCCTCTTATTGCTTAGCCAAATGGAAAAAACGAACAAATCTTTCCAGTGCTACAACACGAGGTTAATTAACAATAAATTTTCGGCAGTTTTGAAACGTGTTGAAATAAAATTTTATGTTTATAATCGAGGAAACAAAATTTTGAACGATTTGATTGAGCGAAGTAGCTGCAATTCAGTTTCTAACAGTTTATTTCTTTTTTTTTTAATAATTTTATTTAATTGGAAAATTAAGAATTAAGATTTTAAATATTTCTCTTCTCTTGGAAATTTGTCAAAATAGTTCAAATATACAAAAAATATTTTGTAGATAGAAATATTAAAAAAAGGTGTTCTAATGAAAAAAAAAAATCGTTTTCAGTTCTGATGTAACATTTATCTTTTTGCTTTAAAATTGGTATTAAAAAACTATTTGTTTCGACAACCAGCATAATGTCGATAAAATTATTTCAAATATTTGAATTTTGAATTGATTGTTAATTTTTAGTAAGGAGTGGCATAGCCGCGACAGTTTTTAGAAATCTTGTTTCTTAGTTTGAATTCGATGATTGTATCTGAATGTAAGAACAATTAAGCTCTAATGTGGAACACACTGTATGAAATTACCATTATTATACAAACCATTAAATAATACAACTCAATAGAAGAAGAAATAATTACATAATAGATGCTATTTGCTACAGATTTTTTCAGCGAACTTATAAAAAAAAAAATCCTTGAGATCGTGTTAATTTATACCTATTGTGTATATTAATAGCAAATTATTCTTTATAACGCACGTACCTGGAAATACAATAATATTTAATAAACATGCCAGATCTTGTATTATTAAAAACAAATTAGAATATTTTTTCGGATTATTAAAAAAAAAAACATTTTTGAAAAACAACTTAACTACTTTCTAACTACTTAACTAAGTAATAAGTCATTTCACCGCACAATTTCACATTGACGTTATCAATTAATTAAAGTACACTTTAACCTCAGATTTCATTAAAATCCCGTCCTTCGCAATAAAAACGTTGTTAATAGTCGACCAAAGATGAATTGAGTCTCATTCTTCTTTGTGTTAAAACATAGATAGCATGTTTAAATATTACATTACAATTTTATAAAATATTATTTCACTATTATTAGACTCACTTTCTCTTTCATTCTCATTAATTTCCATAAGTTTTTATAATATATTATTCCACAACAATGTGAAAAGATTCCACACTTTTTTTAATAGTCGCTTGTTTTATATTGTTACGTCTCTTCATATTTCTATAAACAATAGAAGTTAACAATATGCATGATTCTTTAGTCTTTCAAACAAAACCAAATTTACTGTTAAATTAAAAATGTTTATTTTTCCGAAGCTATTATATGCCTCACCCACATAATTACGATTTTTTATTACTTATAAACATATAATTAAAATTATAGCCTACCTACATTACAAAATAATAGTGTTGAAATTTTTTTTGTCATGTTGGATAAAAGTTTAAATGTCGATTTTGATTCTAGATTGATGGATGTCACATTAGATATTATAATTGACAAGCGTGTTGAAAATCAAATAATTTACATTAAAAGTAAAAGATTATAATCCTTAATTATAAAAAAAAAATCCAGCGTTATCCTTTCCCATATGTGTGAATCTTTAATCGATGTTTGTTAATCTCAACAATACCGTAATGCAGCAATGATTAATTAATAAATTTACCACCCAGTGTTAATATGTTCCAGTCGCTCATTATACTATGAAATGCAAATTCATGATTCCATCCTGCTTTAATCAAGTGCATCATCCATTACCCTTTCCGAGTACAATAACTGATAAATCTGCATTCTTCCACAAATAAATTACAATTATTATCAGATAAGACAAAAAAAGAGCGTTTTATAACCTTGCTTTAAAGAAATCTAAAAAAATCTATTACAACATCGTACCTGTTCTCATGCATTCGATTACTTGAGTAAGGTACCACATGTTTACAAGGCCGTTGGGCTCCGACCTTGACCGTTTATTATTCTAACAAGCATTGTCCACACCGATATGGTATCCATTCTTTGTTATTTATTTTTATTAGTGAGTAGATAGAGTGCATTGTAATTCATTAATTAGTACATTAGATCTTCGCTCAATTCGATTATAGACAATTTACAATGTCGTTAATAATGGTAATTAAGAGATAATTGCTCGTGGAGACTTGAAGGCTTATGGCTGCTTTAGACTCTTCTCTATGCAACCGAGTTAATTAATAATTTAGAAAGCGCCCTCTATTCTCGGATTACTAACGAATTTCCCAGCACCCTCATTAAGTGTTGATAGAATTTAATCGTTAGTTAAACCATTACTAATTTTTTTCTTTTCTTTATTTTCCAGAGGCCGTTTTTCTGAAGATCCACCCAAAGGTTGTTGCGGATTACTAACATGGAAACCAGGCTCATTACGATGGTTCATCGCAGTAATAGCTTTAGTTGCGGTGTGTTGTGTTTTGGTCGGCACAGCTCTTGGTGCCATGAGACCCGCTGGCCGGGACCATCTAACCGTATCACTACTAATGATAGGTAAATTTTTCATCATACAACTATTCACCAACGAGGATGTATGCATTATAATAACATAGTTGGTGCAGCGTGAGACCTAAGAGGGGAAAACTGTCTACGTTGTTTGGACCCACAGGAGATGATGGGAGGGGTCAGAGTTAATTATCGCATTATTAAACTGCAGATTACTCGCGTAGTCATGGTGACAGAAGCGAATTTAGCTCAAAGCTTATCAGGGGAATTATTGTGATATCCTGACGACAGTAGGATTCATTTTTAACTAATACATTGGACTAAATATAGTCGAGACGTGCAATACACTGCAATATGCAAATCGGTAGAAGCGATCCGGAAAACAAAGCGTTGTTTGTTCCCTTTATGACGTTCACATTATTACGATATTTGTCCTCTGGAAATCCTCGTTTTCTTTCAACACCAGCATTATCAGTGTGGCAATTAAAAATTTTCAAATATCTACCTTCTGGCCTTGTCGTGTATAGAGGTGGCCCGGATGAAAAAAAAAAAGAATTACGTTTCTATGGGAGTAATTTCGTAAATTATGTATTACATCTACAGGATGATTCTCGAAGAACCATGATCTCAACTAAATTTTTGATGTAACCAACATTACATTTTTCAGTCAGACTGTAGTTTTAGCAAACCACCTGCATAAGTACTTTTATGACTGCTGGGACACCTATACAAACGTACCTACTTTCGTCTTTTTGGTATAAAAAAACTCAAAGCAAAGACAACTTTTCAAAGTTAATTTAAAAGTTTTTATCTTATTGGAAAAAGAGACAAACATACTCCATACATTGCAACGATTCTATCGACAACTCCTTTACTTTTATTAGTCTTTCATTCACGTATCTTTATTGTCAATTGCGACGTGTTTATGAAGATTTAATTTCGTCTCTACAGTAAAGTCTGCGTGTCGATGAGATTTTAATGAAATTTTATAGCCGCAAGTTGTGTTAATGTCTTAACAGTTTTTAATTTCCGTCTTTTGGCAAAAAATAACAGTGTGATTTTTTTCCCAACAATTAGTTTAATGTTTTCAAGTACTTGAACTATTCAAGCGGCAAGCTAATACATCACCGATTATTTCCAACTTTCGCGTATTGATTATTGGCTTTCCCTACTCAATAGACGCATTTATACGATCATTATATCTATTGTTCTCAATAATCTATTATTACTGTTAAGCTTTGGATTTCTTGTTCCCATCTTAACTTCTTAGAAAACTTAGATAACTTCTAAGGCCGCGACATCCCTAACTTATTTTTCAAACCAGAATATAAAGATAGCAGTTTTCTAAATTTGCACGGTGTATATTAGTCTGTAAAAATTTTAATGTTGAGGTACTGCCAACTTAAAAAAAAACTTGCAAAATTTGAGTTCTCACGGTTTTTCTATCATTGTTATGCTTTGCTGCTTCTGTCGTTATTCATCTTAAAAAAAACATTTTATTGTTCCTTTACGATTATTCGAATGCAATCCTAATAAAACCGGCGTGTAGATGAGATTTTAATGAAATCTTATGAGCGTGCATTGTAAATTCAATAGCACACCACTCGACTCGAACCTCCATAAAATTTAATACTTCGTACTTTCAACCAGCCAACCAACACCTCGATTGTTTCATCACGTTCATGAAAAATCCTTACTACTGACCCAATTATTCTTAGTAGAACCAATCTGCGTGATGAATTCTCTAAAGTACATTTTATAGAAACATGTTTTGCATAAAGATGTGTATATCCCGCTGTTCGGTCACCCTTTAATTTAATGTTATGTATTTCGTACTAGTACATCGTATCCTTTTTTCCGAATCGTTTGATGTTGAATTAATGCATCGAATGCCATATGTGTGCAGGCAGATTGCGGCTAACGGTGCATTTCTACACACCGCTCTCTTCTTGTCGCCCACTCCTCGTTTCAAAGGTCGCTTTTCCGTTTCAGGTGTTGGAATCGTCTTGGTGACTGTAAGTGGCGTGGCCTGGAGACTCACTTCTCACGATTCTTCAACTTGTCGATCTATGCTCGGACTGGGATCAACTGAATCGGTTGATGTTTGTACGAGACGTTTTGTACCAAGATTACCACCATCGTATGGACGACCCCATCATCCTTACGCTGCTATGATGTATCCAGAGTTCCAATACAGGCCGCCACCTCCAAGTTATCAAGCTTCTATGCAAGAATATAGACTGAGACTTTTACTTTTGGATAGAGGCAATACTCCGCAAATCCAAGCAGGGATACAAAATGCTGTGTCACCGCCGCCGACATATCGCAGCCACGCTGGCAGCTTGTTAAGGTTTTATTCCATTTTTTTCAATAATCTCATCATTAAATAATTCTATTTTTAGAGCTCCTCTTTCAAGCAGAAGAGATACAGCACAGTCGGAATATAGTTGCCCGCCGTCTTATAGATCCCAAACTAGTACTAATCGACCGGGTACTATTCAAAATTCCGTCTTGCACAGTAGGGAGCAATCATTAAGTCTATCTGAATCCAACCAAGAAGAATCTGTTGTTAATGTTGTTAATATATTAGGAAGTACCGAAGAAGATATCGCTTTAGATAATATAACTTTAGATTCTTTAAAAATGGAACCCGAAAATGATATCAATCCTTTAAAAATGCTTCTTAAAGGTAGTTCAAGCGATCTTGAAGGTAGCAAAGATGGAAATTTGGTCACTATAGTACAGACAAGCGATCAAAGCCCGGTTATTGTTACAGTCAGCGGAAGTTCACAAATCGAAGGCAATACAATGCAAATTACTGAAATACCTTCCGAAATGGAGATTTTAGCACACTTATAGTCAAAAATTCTCATTAGCAAAGTCGTGCTAGGAATGAAAAACGCACTGGATTTTGGGGTGCTAGGGAATTTCCCATGAAGTTCAATTCAAACGTCAAAAAAAAAAACTTATTTCTATCAACTGGCTTTTTGCGAACTTTTGGATAAAATCCTATTTTGTAGTGCGTTTTTTTCTGGTATAACTATTACTCATTCCTTTAGTGTACATTTCAGTTATGTATTATATTATTCGCGATAATATGTGCCTATATTGTGTAGATAGTATAAAATAGCACTCTGTATATTATTATTATATTTTAAACTGTATAAAAAATAAATTTTTAATAAGAATTGTTAATTTGAATTTTAGTCAAGTTTCAAACCCTTATTACAGTACGCATGTGCCACTTCTGTCACTGTCAACTTAGTATCAAAACTTAACCTCAAAATGTGGAGTTTGCGTTACGATGAAAATCTCCAAAATAATCCATTTTTTAACGAAATTATTACAAATCATAAAGATTTAATCGTTAAAGCATCACAAGAGAATTGGATTTTATGTATTCCGAGGATTGGAACGGTGGAAATTAGTGAAATCACATCTGACACAATTTTGGATCATATTCTAATTTCTCACATCTCGTCCGAATATAAATGGTATACTTTGAGTAAAAAGCAAATATTAATTGAAAATAAACAAATCAGGATAATGGAACAACCGTCCAATATAATCCAAATACTTTTTGAAGAAACTTTTTATATTGATAATTTGAAATATACAATGTTCTGTATAGATCGACCCCTTTTTAACAATCATATAGTCTGCGATGATCATAAAATCAACTTAATAGAAACACTGGATGATTGTATTGATTTTTTATGGAGCGAAAATCTAAGCCATGTTTTATTCAAACTACAAAAGTTGTGTGCAAGTTTCATGGATCAAAATCAAAGTTTATCAATGGAAAATCTTCAAACTCAAAAAGACTTAATTGGAAGTTTATATTCACAATGTTTACAAATTGTACTTAAAAACCGCAATTTAACCAATTGCGATAATATAAAAATAGCTGTTGAAACTTACATGCAAAGTTGTTTAGATACAACTTTAGTGAAAGCTATAAATACAGTGACGTGTTTCAGTGATTCCACATTAAACAAAATAATACGTAATTGTAGTGATTTACAACTTAAAGATTTAAATATCTCGTCAAAGTTATGCGATAGTATAACCGACGCCAAAAATGAACTTAGTAAAATAAATAATTTCTTAACGATTCTGGATAAAATAAATTGTTTGAAATTAACATTTAATCATTTATACGAATCAAATGTCTGTCTAACATCCGATGATATAATCCAAATTTTAGTATTTTTAATTATAAAACTGAATGTCAATAACTGGACTGCTAATTTAGTTTATTTGAAAAATTTTCAATTTAGTTGTTTGAATTTTTCAAACGAAAACAGTTTTTTAATTACATCACTTGAAGCTGCTTTGGAATTCATCAAAAGTGACGAATTTACTAAAATTAAAAGTAATCAACAATTAAATAATCCTATTTTCCAATCAATTGTTACAAACGATTTACCGCAATTACAACAATTACTTGTAAAAAAAATGAAGAAAGTTGAGTTCAATCAATGCCATCCATTGTGTGATTGCGACAATTGCACGAAGATGTCCGATTCTAGTCATACAATTGCAATGTACAACGAAAAAGGTCAAAGCGTTTTAATTTTTGCAGCAATTTTCGATCGTCCTGAAATGGTTGAATATTTAATAAGTTTGGGTGTTGAAGTTGATTCATTCGACTATTTCGGAAAGACAGCGTTACATTACGCTTGCTTGAAAGGATATCAAGATGTATTGTTAATTCTGATGAATAGTAAAGCTGACGTCAATGTTAAAGACAACGATGGCAATACACCTTTACATTTGGCGTGTAATAATGGGCATGAGAATTGCGTTAAGGCTTTGTTTTACACATCCAAAGTTATCGACATTGATTGTGTCAACAAATACGGAAATACACCTCTACATTTGGCTATCAAATGGAACTACGTTGGAATTGTTAAAGTGTTGTTAGAGAATAACGCAATTGCGAGTATTCCCAACAAGAGAAATCAATTACCAATGAGTTTAGCACAGAATTATTATGCAGAAAAGCTTTTAAAGCAATACCATACTCACTTAGAACCAATAGAATCATCCAATTTTTTTTACCAAGCAGATAAAAGCGCATCTAAATGTGAGAAAAACCACGGAATTAAACCAAAAGGTGTCGACCAGTTGAAAAAAGTCGATTTGTTGTTAAAATCAATCGAAAATAACGACATTCCTTTGACTTGTTTTTATCTCGGATTTCCGACCGAATCCGCCAATTACAATTTTCAATCAAAGTGTCATCCATTGTGTAATTGTGAAAAATGCGAAGACTGGGATAATACGCCTCAAACAAACATCGAACGGATCAATGTCAATACTTGCAATATTGACGGTTTTACCCCATTGCATTTTGCTGCAAAATATGGAAGAGTAGAACTTTTACGAATCTTATTAGATTCTCAAGCTCTTCCAAATTTAAAAACTTACAAAACTCTTCAAACTCCTCTACATCTGGCTTGTATCCATCGTCGTCTTCAGATTGTCAAAGAATTACTAAAATGTGGGAATTGCGAAGTAGATCCGCAGGATTATAAAGGAAATACACCACTCTATTATGCGTGTTTAAAAAACGACGCAAAAATCGTGGATTTGCTGTTAAGTAATGGTGCAAATTGTGATATAAAAAATTATCAAGGCAATTCGATAATAAAAGAAGTGCAAGAAAAAACTCTTTTTGGTATTTCAAGTTTGTTGAAGGATAAAACAGAGGTTGATTTTTTGTAATTAATAAATTTTATACATTGATTGTTTTTTATTTGAAATTATAGCACACTAAAATTACCCTAAAGCTCAAACAGTACGAATAAATGCAATATACAATAGCACACACATTGGATATTCAAGGCATTTTTGTTTAATGAGCACAGGATAATTGTACGTTAAGGCATACCGATAGTTCAGTAAAGGTTTGTAAAAAGTTTCAAAAGGTTCTGAATATTATTATAAAAGGTTTATAAAATTTATTGCGGGATAATAGTCTTAATACTTTCAATCTTTCCAATCTTTTTTGATTTCAAAGCACCACTCCCATTTTAGATGTTCGTTTTTATCATCATCAGTGAACAAGGAGTTGACTGTATAGGATCCCCGAGCCAACATTCCCGTTGGGGCGTCCTCTGGTGGTGTAGTGTATGATTGAATCTCATGTTTAGGGGCATAGGATCCCACCATGTGCGTCATTTTGTCCACTATAACAACCACCCCAGTTAGAAAGAAAAAGATTTACCCCAACAACATAGAATTACCTGGTTCTAAATCCAGACAGCATTTCACAAAAAATATTTTAAAAAAATGTATAATAAAAGTGACTTACCTGGTATTCCCAATTTGCTAGTTTTTTGCACATACTTTAGCCCATGCACGATTTCTCTTTGGACAATAAACTCAATCCGAATTCGATACTGTACGCCTTCCTTTATTACAAAAGTTTCTTTCTTGAGTTTTGACAAGTCTCCAGTTAGGTCTAAAGCTATTTCAGGTCTGTCGGTAACCACCAGAACTAACCTTTTCACAATGACTTTCTTGGGGTTGTCCGGTTCTAAATGTAATTTTTTACACCGGTTTTTATTAGATTTTGGTTACAACTTACCAACAATTATAGGCCCTGTTTGGGCTTGTCCTAATAAAGTTTCTTTATATTTCCGCAAACTTTCATCGTCTTGATCAGCTTGAAGGATTTCTTCGATAGTTTTTTCCGGTGGTGGCTTATAATTCGTCTCATTCTCGTTCTCAAAGTCATCGGGTGTTGTTACATCCCCTTCGGACATTTTGGCCAATGATTCACTTGGAATTTTAGTTAAAATTAGAAGTTTATTTACGTTTGAATAATTAACAACGTGTATAACACGATCAAATCCGTTATCTGTAGATTATTTGAAAATTACCGGAAAATTCCAACCTCAACAATGCAAATGTCACTATTCGAAAACAAAAGAAACAAATGACAGAAAATGAAAGTCTGTACATACCTGATGATGTGAATTAATTAAAGCACAAATTAAAATCCGAAGATTATTATAAAACGCAAATTTATGGTTTATGGCAGTAAAAAAGTGGGTGTAAACCGTAGAATACCTCCTAGGGACAATTTGACGCATGCGTCATAAATTGATGCGTTGTCTTATCTTGCAGAAACTTGATACTTCGAATAAATAAAACCACCGAAAACAAAAGAAAGTTTGGCGCGAATTTCCAATTTTACATTTTATTGAATATTATATAAAATTGATAGCAACATTTCTTGGTTACTTATATAATTATTAGAGTAAAACAAAATCAACAGAAAGAATTTGCTGAAAAATACAACATAAGCATAAATTTTCAAGTTTTTAGCCACATAGTGACCTTATTCATAAACTCTTTATTTACAATGGAACTGTTAAAAGCTAGAGCAAAACTCTTTAAAAGGCGTGTTGTAAAATAAAAACCAATAAAGAGTTTGAAGGTATTTATTAGTATTAAGTTCCAAATAATAGGCCGTAAATAAATAAAGGTTCCATTAAATACCTTCATCTCATCATTCAAAACATAAATAAAGCACCAGGCTGTTGAACAAAAGGAGTACATCGATTTAAACTAACTTTTTTTTAGTAACAATGATGTACACCACACAATTTCGATTGCTAAAAATAATAAAAAATACACCCCTTAATTTAATAAATTAAAATTAGAAATGTACAAAATATCTAAACAAGTATTATACCAATACACCAGACTAAATATAATTACAAAAGTCGAAAGAGAAAGAAAATGTTGATTAATTAAACGATTGATCATTTTCACATTTTCGCTACAGATGTAGCGTCTTTCAATCTCAGCTGTGGACAGCCACTATACAAAATGAACATTGTGTGGTGGTCACCTCGAAAAATGTCCACCAGTCGATTGCGAGTTGGATAAAGTATCATTATTACATTCTAATCTAGCGACGATTTACTCGATCAATTTCAGTACCTTACCGATGGCAATTGTCTTATCTAAAACATAGAAAAAAAGAAATTAATAATAGTTAACTAAAAATCATTCCTACATGTCCACTCCTTTGGACAAGATTTACAAAGTTCGTCTTGAACAGGTTAAAATAATACAAAAAATCATATTCCATCACTAAATAAGCAAATCATGGAGTGGACACATAAATGAATTTTGCCACATTCAAAAACACGCTTTATTAGATAGGAAATTGTCAAAAACATTAAAAAAAAGCCTCTCATACAGTGTTTTCTATTTTGCCCTTTTTAATCACTTCTCAAATAAAAAAGTTAAGGTTAAAAATTTAGAGATTTTTTCAAAAGTTTACTGCCATGCACAAGTCAATTTGAAGTTTGCAAATTTGACAACTTCTTAGAAAAAAATGTTAAAGAGCTTGAAACATAAAAAAAAATAAATAACATACTTTCATCTCTGAGCGTAAAGCGCCCCATCTGAGGAAACGATTTGAATGGTTCCAGACAGATAACGCCTGCACATTCTATTCTCATAATAGCTACTTGATCTTGCTTGACAAACCTCGGCCGTGTTTTACTTTTTTCACCAGTCTTCTTATCAACAAGACATATTAAGGCCTTAAAAAAAAATTGAATTTTTGTTAAATAATTAATTCAAATTTTCACCTTAACGGTGACTTCTTCGGCGGCGCAATGAATATGCATTACCGCACTATAACCAGCGCAGATAATAGATTTGTGCTCCAAAATAACCAACTGAGCGTCAAATACTCTACCAGTATGGATCGGATTGACGGCATCGCAAAGAACAAATCCAGGACTAACGTCCTCCTCTTCTACACCTTTTACTTTGACTTTAACATTTTCACCGGGTACTATGCGACTAACTTCATCGTCGTCAGAGAGTAACATATCGACAGTAACAGGTGTCTAAAATTAATAAATCAGAATTGTAAATATTTATGAGATTAATAGACTGACCCTATTTGGCATTATAACAAGACTTTGACCTTTTCGACATTCGCCTGATTCTACTTTTCCCATTAGGACTGTGCCCATATCTTTATATTTGTCTACAATTGGCATTATAAAAGGACCATCGTTTTTTCGACTGAGCGATGGGAGATCATCTATGAAAGGAATGAAAGCTGGACCTCTACAAAAACAAATTGATTAATGAAATTTTTCTGTCTTTAATTCTATTTTTTTAGATTGTGAATCTGCTTACCTGTACCACGGACATATGGATTCGTCGACTTGGTCTTTGAGTCCTTGCCCTGTCTGTCCCGAGCAAGGCAAAAAGAACAAGTCTTTATTATAATTAAATCCAAGTTTCTTAAGATAGGGTAAAATTTTATCCTTGCATTCGTTGTATCTAGCTTCATCCCAATTAACTGTAGGATCGTCCATTTTATTGACAAGTACAACTAAATATTTAACACCAGCAGTCTTAGCTAACATTGCATGCTCCCTAGTTTGACCTCCCCTATCAAATCCCGTTTCAAATTCCCCTTTCCTAGCCGAAATAACTAAAACAGCTAAATCGGCTTGTGCCGCACCGCCGATCATATTTGGAACGAAACTTTTATGTCCTGGTGCATCCAAAATAGTAAAATGTTTCTTCTCCGTTTCGAAAAAAGCTCGACCAACCTCAACAGTTTTTCCTTTGTCTCTTTCTGCAATTGCCATTTGGTTACTCTTAGTACAGCCTTCGCTGATGCGTGTTACCTTCTTGATTCGTATCTAAAGCCCATGATAGATACCAGGATTCTCGACTTTTCTCTCTTGCTTCCCTTTCGTATTTCTCCAATGTTCGTTTATCGACCATTCCAGTTAATGCCATGATTTGTCCTCCAATTGTTGATTTGCCAGCATCGACATGACCAATAAACACCACATTGACGTGTTCTTTCTTGTCTTTGAGCACTTCTTCTTTTACTGCTTTCTTCTTAGGAATTTTCACCGGCGCTTCTTCAGAAGATGGTTCCTCGTCATCGGCTTCGGGAGTGATGAGAGGGTCGTTGTCTTCCACGACGACGTCCTCCCAAGTGCCTCCGTCGCCGGGAGATGCATCTCCGTCAGCCGGAGGAATAGGAGGAGGCTCTTTGACTTCCACCTGTTCCGACGATTCAGCGTTCGTTCCTATCATGAAAAAATATATTTAATATATTTTTGATAACACAAAGAGGGAAGTTAGACTGGCATTAACTGCCCAAAACCGGTTAATGTCAGATATAAACTATACTTTCTGTCTGGATGACTGTCTCACAAGGAATTTCAAACATTGATGATAATGGCGAAGCCGGCCCTGATATAAATTTGGCTCTGTTTTTTACAATCGACTCTTTATTAATTATGAGAATGTCTGAAAGCAATGGGGCGTGTAAAAGCCTCAAAACGGTCCTAACCTAAACGTCAAAATCTGTCAAATGGGCTTACCATTCAGGATGGGACTATGTTCTGGAGAAGCTTCCGAATCTTCAGACTTCGTCGGTGAAGTCTCATCAACAGTTACAGCAGACTTAGCAAAAGAAGGCACGAATTCAACAGCATTCACGTTCAACGTGGAAAATTTAGCTGTCACATCTGCACTGTGACTTGGAGAATTATTTGTCGACGCTGAGTCAGCTTGAGATTCCCAACTATCCGGGGCTGTATTATTCGACATTTTCTCCACTCACTTACTTTCAATTACTCAACGAATTATTTAAAAATTTATTCAAATGGATTACTTTCAGCTGCTCCAAATATCCGCGTGCGTTCACTCACTGCCACCGGAAACTAATGGCCGACTGTCAATAGAGCACTGACGAGTTTTTTCAAAAAAACACAAAAACATAACAAATCAACAAAATTCAAATCTCAATCAGTGAAAACTCAATAAATCAATCTAAACAATCCATTATTCCATCCAATAAAATTATTCCTCCAATCTGCATTAAAATCAAAATAGTGCAGCGGAAACGCTATCGCGCCAAATTCAAATCTGACAGTTTAAAAAAAAAAAATTGGAAAAATCTAGCACATTTCGGCAAATTGGAAAAAACAGAACTAGAATCACCTAGAATACCATCACTGAAAAATGTTTTATTTTCTATATTTAAAATAAATACACTTAAACTTATATCTCATTTTGCCTTGACCTAGCCATAATGATACGTTTTCCATTGAATTTAATAATATATTATTACGTAACATAAGACGGGGAGTTAACAAAACAGCACAAGCTCGAGAAAATCGTTTATTTCAATAAATTATAAAACTTAATGTTGCTTGAGCACCTCCCGTTCGCGTTCGATTTTCATTTGTCTTTTCGCTGTTTTATGCTCCATTTCTTCATAATATTCAAGAAACATCAACTTAAGTGCAGGATATAAAATAGGAATTAAAGGCAATTCGTCCATTCTGACTCTCATATTATCAAAAGCAATCCCAACATTGTCCGAGAAATTGTCATTAAATCTTGGTAATTTGGCATATCTTTGGCTAAAATGTGTTAAGAGTGTAAACTTAGCGTCCATTTTCTGCCCAATCTCGATCGCCTGGGATGTAGTAGAATGCATTTTAATAACTGCTTCGTCTGCTAATTCGTCTTCCATTGTTGCTTCGTGGATTAATAAGTTACTGTTTTTCCCTAATTCCACTAAATTATCCGACGGCATTGTATCTCCAGAATATGTTATTTTATAACCATTATCAAGAGTCATACAAATTCCAAAAGCATTTGGACAATGCTTAACATAACAAGTGCTAATATCCCGCATTTTTAAATTTTGGAAAACTTCTGAATTCCAGTCTGGAGATAGCTGTGTTTTGAACTAAAAAAAATGGTCGTTTAACAAAAATATTTACTCATGTTCAATAAATGCGTATTCGAGATTTCAATTTTTTTTTTAGTCAGACTCAAAAAGAGTGACTGCCGTAAACTGGTTAATCTAATAGAACATACTGTATAAAACAATTACCAATTCTGTGTTAGGTATAAGAATAAATTCTTCTTCGATATTTTCAAAGCAGTCGTGATAAAAATGCAGCCACCAAAGTATTTGTTTCGGAGCTAAAAGATATAATGGACTGTGTTCCACTTCTAGTCTAGAAAGTGCATTTTTCCGTCCTTTCAATAACCCTATCAATCCTAAATGATGATCAGCATGCAAATGCGAAACATAAATTGCTTTAATTTTCGATAAAATATCGTAAGCTTTATCCCGTCCATAAAATCGAACAATTTGCCCAAAAGTTCCTTCACCACAATCTAGAATAACCACTGTATTTTCACTAAAAAACCAGATTATAATTCCTTAATTAAAATAAAAAAAATACTAACTCTATTTCTAGTAACATTCCACTTGTGTTTCGTGTTTTATTTGGTATAGACGACCCTGTACCTAGAAACAATAATTTGGGAAATTCCCTAATTTCTAAGTTTCTTTGTTTTTCAGCTAATTGTTGTGCTACTTCATTTAATACAATTGGGAAGTTTTCTATGGCCATTGTTTCATCAATAAACTCAGAAGGCACTATTTTCAGTTCATTCAGTCGATCGCAACCTTTTTTAGGTCTCAAATGATAATTAAAAAGTGTGTTTGTATAGATGTTGATATCTGGAGATGTAGGTCGCGATTTAACCGACAGATTTTCAATGGATAAAGACGAAGATTGACCATCAGGTTTTAATTTTTTTGGTTGGGGGATTTCAGAAGATGGGGAATGGATTATTTCAGTTCCTTTATCGCCTAATAATGGGAAAATGTCGTTTGAAAGGAGATTTAATTTATACTGGATTCTATGGACTGCAGAACTTCCCATGCAACTGTTCGTTTCGTTTAAAATTAAGTGATGGGTGCTGGGTGTGAATTTTTCCATCCATTCTTTATATCTAACAATAAAAACGATAAGTATGAATAAATTTTGAAGCTATGAAGTTGGTTTACTTTGGATGATTTAAGACTTTTTCAGGAGTGAAATGCACTACAGTATGAGCTACATCTTCTTCGTTTGTAGCTGTGGATTGATGTTTTTTGAAAATTTCGTTTTGGGTTAATGATTCTAAGTAATCTTCAGAGGGGCATTCAAGAACTAAAAAAAAGAAGCATTTTGAAATTTGTCTTCTACAAATTCGATTCATAATTTTTTAAGAGAGACCCAGTACCTATAAAAACCGGTCCAGGATCATCAGGGTCACAAACATCAGAAGCTTTAACAACATTGCCATTGGCCAAAGTAACATCTTCTCCCGATTTCAATTTTCCTAAAAGTGGTCCCGGAGGAACTCCAAATTTCACACATTTGTTCAAACAAAGAGCGCCTGGACGTGGTTGCAACTGACAGATATAAGCCATACTAACGCCTTTTGCTTTAATCTCATGCAATTCGTGTTTTACACTATTTGGGATTCTTTGCGGACTTTTTCTCGTACCCCTACCTAATATAACAACAAAGTTATAAATTTATTTAATAGCAAAAACTATTTTTACATTCATGCGCGTAGTAATCTACATCATCATCTTGGACTTCATCAGAATTTGATTTATCTTCTAATTGATCTTTATTTCTGCCACTCCCAACAATAGGCACATATTTAACTTTCATAACATTATCCTCGAAACTCGTCTCTTCATTACATGTCGCAACTTTAATTTCCAAATCTTTCAGAACGACAAACCGACGAGTTGCTATAAAAATTTCTTTCTAAAACTTTAACATAAGATTTTTTGTATTTTTTTGTCGGCAGTTGTTACTAGTCCTTGAGGACCGTGTAATGTGATTTCTGGTACTCCTACATCTTGTATAGTTAAAGTAGCACCGGGCAATCCCCCTAAATTAACCCATGTTGGCTGGGTTATGAAAATATGCTCTAATTTAGCTAGTTTCATTTTATGTTCATGGGCTAGACGTTGCGTACCTTCGCCGCAATTAAACAAATACCTTAAAAAAAATAGTAAAAATAAAATATTAAAAAATCAAACTATACCTTGATTGATCTGAAAAGACATAAAGCGAACGCGGAGCTCCAAAAGCCCCTGTACCTAAAACTTGTAAAGTGACTCTTCCAGGACTATATTTACTATATTTTTCTTTAATTTTTCGCCGCTGTTTTTGGGCTTCTGGTATATGTTTCTTTTCTTTGGGCATTGTGTTTAGAATATTGATAAGGTTAGAATTTAAAGCTTTCCCATAATAACGACAGCAAATGAGTGCACGACTGGACATGAGATTTTGATAACAAACTGATGAACAATTTATGAAAAATTGTGAAATTTTGAAGTGTGTTTGAATGAGGTTAGGAGTTTGACATTTTCATTATTCGACATTCGAAAAACAGCATGAAGTTGCACATACAATTTGAAAAATTGGTTAATTGCTGATTACGCATAATAGTACCAATGAACCGTTGGTTATTATGTACAATACATTTATTCCCAACTAAAACATTTAATAGATTGCTGGAAATATTATAAAAAATTGTTTTTTAATTTGTGGCTAACTTAACAAAATGTCATAACCTCACATTTGTATCTGTCACATGTGGAAAAAAGTTAAGTAAAAAAAGTTAATTGATTATGTTCAAAATGGGTAAAATTAAGAAGAAAATGTTAATTGCGAAACCTTCAAAGATTAGAACAAAACCAAAAGTTAAAAGAACAAAAAAGAAGGAAGACTACAGTTCCATGTCTGTGGACAGCTTCCTCAACCAAAACTTTGAAGAAAGCGCTTCCGACGAAGAATCACTAAATGAAAATGTTGAAGACAACGATCCTGAAGAAGAATCTATCAATGGAAATGCAGAAATGAGCGGTTCTGAAGACGAAGTAGCAAATGAAAACGACGAAGACAGCGGTTCTGAAGACGAAGCAACCAAACACAAACAAGCTTTGTCCAAACTAAAAGAAACTGATCCTGAGTTTTACCAATTCTTGCAAGAGAATGACAAGAAACTGTTAGAATTCAACTTAGATGAAGACAATGAAATTGAAGAGGAAGACAATTCGCCACATGAACCTCCAACTGAGTTGGAAGTTGCAAGTGACGAAAGCGATTTTGAAGATGACACCCCTAGAGAAAAAGGAAATGTTACCTTAAAAATGCTTCGCAATTGGCAGAACTGTCTTCAAACTGACAGAACAAATAAAACTATAAATTCTGTTATGCAAGCTTTCCATGCTGCTCTTCTTTCATTAAGCTCTGAGGAAGACAAAGAACCGACGCAATTTAAAGTCGAAGGATCTGCTGCTTTTAATGGTGTGATTCAACTTTGTGTTTTGCATCTCGGTCCTGCGTTACGTCGCTTTTTAAAACTAAAAGAAGGGTCTAAACAGCCACCGCATAAATGTAAGAAATTTGTTAAGGTAAAACGTACCTTGAAGGATTATTTTATGGATTTAGCAAAGGTAAAATAATTGTTTTCCATTAATTGTCTTTAATTTTGAAAATTACAGTTACTGAGTGATGTTACTTCCGCAAATATCCAAACAGTATTACTCAAACACCTCCACTATATGTCTCCTTTCATGGTTTCCTATCCCAACATAACAAAAGCGATCTTAAAACGGCTGATTTCGATTTGGGGTACCGGCGACGAAGGAGTACGTGTTTTAGCTTTTCTCTGTATATTGCGTATAACAAACGGCCAAAAAGCGCGCTTTTTAGACACTGTTTTAAAAGCACTCTACATGACTTATGTGAAAAATTCAAAATTTGTAAGTGTTAACTCTTTAGCATCAATCAATTTTATGCGCAGATCTTTAGTTGAAATGTTTTCGTTAGACGTTTCCGTATCTTATGAACATGTCTTTTTGTATATAAGACAGCTAGCAATACATTTACGTAATGCTATTACTGTCAACAAAAAAGAGAATATTCAAACTGTGTATAATTGGCAATATGTTAATTCTTTACGTCTTTGGAGTAATCTTTTAAGTGTGACTTATTTTAAGCCGCAACTTCAACAATTAGTTTATCCTTTTGTTCAAGTTTGTTTGGGAGTACTGAAGTTGGTACCAACAGCACAGTATTATCCTTTACGGTTTCATGTAGTTCAAATTTTAATTGATTTATCTCGAAATACTGGAGTTTTTATTCCTGTTTTACCTTTTATCCTTGAAGTGCTCACTTATGATTTTAATAAAAAACACCAAAAAGTGTCGATGAAACCTTTACAATTTCTTTGTATGTTGAGAGCGTCAAAATCGCAAATGATTGAAAATGGTTTTAAAGATGCGATTATTGAAGCCGTTTATGGGTTATTGTTGGAATATCTAACGATTTATTCTCATACTATAGGGTTTCCGGACTTGAGTTTGATTTGCATTATCCAGGTATTTTTTTTCTATAAAAAAATTAGAATTTTAAATAATTAATTTATTAATTTCAGATAAAACAATTTATAAAAAATTGTAAAAATGTCAATTATACTCGGAAAATGAAACAATTGTTGGAAAAAATTCAACAGAATTGTCAATTTATTGAAAAGGAACGAAGTAAAGTTACTTTGAATATAACAGATTTTAAGCAAATTGAAGGATGGGAGGAACAGATTAAAGTGAAAGGGACTCCATTGTCAGCGTTTTATGATAGTTGGAATAAAATTCATACTATTAAGAAGAATAAACAGTTGACAAATAATGAGGATTTGGGTGATTATAAGTTACCAGAAATTAAGAAAAAAGCGGTGAAGGTGAAAAGTGATGGGTCTGTTGAGTTGTTTCCGAGTGATAGTGAAGATGATGAGGAGAATGACAAAAAAAGGAAAAGAGGTAAAAGAGGTGGGAAGAATGTTAATAAAAAAGTGAAGGATGAAAGTGGACCGGTTGAGGACGATGGGGTGGAGGATATTGTTGAAGATTTAGTTGACTGGTGATTTAAATTATATTTTTGACGATTAAACATGAATGAATTTGTACACTACAAATTAATAAAAAAAAATCGACAGTTTTTTTTTATTCGAAAAAAGACTTCTGATATCGAGTTGTAACATAATAGAAGTGGAGTAAAGTTAAACAAAAACTTTAATTGAACTTTTTTTAAAATTAAATTAAGTTTATTCTTATAAAAAATACAGTTATTAGTTATTAAGTACTTTTACATTGTACACTGTTATAATATTGTTTTCAACAAGAAATTTACATTAAAAAAGAAAGTCTTTTTGGCACTCTGCTTATTTGCCCGACCAGAATAATATTAATATTATAAATAGTAAAATCCTAACATACTTTATATACATAATACATTCACACTTCGACGTTCCTAAACCAAAAATTTCGGTTTTTATTTACACACAAATATGGCCGATTCAATTGAGAAAAAAAATCTCACAATCGATTATAAATATAACACAGACACACGATTATAAGGCACATTGAGCGAAATTTGGAATCCAAAAGGCTAAAGTGACTCAAATCCTGATATGTCACTTCCCTGGAAAAAAAAATCGTTAGTATTTATTCCAAACAACAATTAATTATTTTACCCTGTCAGGTTTATATAAGTGAGTGTGGGGTAACAAAAACGTCGAACCCAAATCTCGTTCAGCCATTGTGTTTGCCTCCTAAAAATAATAAATCAAAATTTTGTAAAAAAAAAAGTAATAAATCTTACGTCGTTTTGATGCTGTGAAGAAGGCTTAGAATCGTAATCACCTCTAAACGATTTCATTGGAGGTGGAATTGTTGTTTCGTCGTACGATCTTGCTTCGGAAATAGTACTAAAAAAGTCAATATACAACAATGTATACAAAATCGCTGTCCACTTACTTAATTCGAGGTGCTATATCCAACCAATTCGTCATAGGATCAATATCATTTTCCCTTCAAAAACCAATTAGTATCTATCGACAAGTACTACTTTACTCACCTTAAAGTATTGAATTGTGACCTAGTTCCTGTACTAGACAACAAATCTGCACTTATTTTCTGAATTAAAGTCGCATTTTCGCTCCTATCAGCTTCAGTACCACAAGTAGTACCTAAAGTACCCATATTATTACACAAAACTGTTGCTGACACTTCAAATCCAGCTGAAACTAAAGCTCCTGAAGTTTTTCGTGAAACTGGCTTTTCTTCAATGTAAGAATCGCTTTGAGCTATACTATATTTTCTTTTATTATCAGACTGAAAGCAAAAATTTGAAAAATATACAATTTTTTGTGTTTTATCGTACTTTAGACGGAGACGGTCCAGCATCTAGATAACTCAGCAGCTTAGCTTCGTTATTAGTCGATGGTACTGACGGTTTTCCAGCATCAAACGTCGTGTAATTACTCAATGGAGATGTAGGAGGAGCAGGGTGGTACTTAGCTCTTGGAATCATAACAGTCAAAGACCTGTCTTTTTGATCCGGGAAGCTTCGTTCAACATTTTCGATGTCCCTGTGATGTACGGATGGTTTTTTCAAAGCACCTTTAAGTTTTTTCTTCTTTGGAACATACGGTAGATTGTTTTCAGATCGACTATCTTCGGAACTTGTGTCTTGAATCATAGCTCTTCGATCGATTGTACCTCTGTTGGATACTCTTTGAGGTAAGAAACTCATGCCTGTAGCGACTCGAGTCTTTTTCGGTTTTTTCCGACAGCAAGTCATAATAAGACAAATCATGAGAAGTACAAAGAGGATAGCGCCAAGAGTCACAAGGGCAATCAATAAAACTGAAATAAAAAATTGAAAAACAATAATTGAATTTTTGGTACTACCTTTCAAGTTTATATGACAGCTTTCTCCAGTATACCAATGGAAACATTCACAGATTTGATTATCACCTCTGGAATAACAAGTACCATGGTAATTGCATCGTTCGCAGCCTATTAATTCAGCTGAGCATATTCGTCCAGGATAAAGGATATTTTCAGATAAATCAGCAAAACCTTCCTTACAACTGCACGTGTAGGTACCTTTCAAATTGAAGCATTGCGCGTTTTCAGAACAATCATGGAATTTCGAATTGGTACATTCATCAAAATCTACAGCTTGTAGATTTTCAAGTGATTCACGAGAAGCAAACATTTCAGTACCACCTAAACTATAATTATTATTTCGTAAATATTTTTTGAAAATGTCTTCTAAACGTCTTTCGTCGGTATTATCTGAAAGTTGTAGGTAGAATTTAGTTGTAATACCACGGGGTTTCTTTGGTTCATAAGAATGAATATGGACACCATGATAGATGTCTCTTAAATCGGACTGCATCACCATTCGATCTAAAGCTTCATGAGTTAGACTAGTAAGTTTCATGAATTTTGTTGAATTTGGATTGGTTAAATCCTGAGTGAATTTTAAGTTTTCACGTCCATAACGATCTAAATCCACTTTCAGATTATATGTATAAGTTGCTGGAAAAAAATTGTTAAATGATACTACTTCAAGAATTGAGTACTTACGAATGCACGGTCGATCTGGGAACATTCTTGCAAAACCTGGCCGACACACACAACGCATTATTCCTTCAACTTTCTGACAAAGTTCATTTCTTGAAGCTTTACATTCTGGTTCGCATTTATCTGATTGCATTCTTGGTACTTCTAGACTTGGAGGACTGGCTATGAAGATTCCACCGAGTAAAACATTATTAGCTTCATTGTTATTTAACATTTCATCTCTGTCTTGAGTTTCATAACTATTGTTGGGTACTTTGATAACACTTCCTTTGTTCTTATCAGTCATAACCACAAAGATGGATTCGTTTTCGTTGCTTACTCCGTTCACTATCGGAGGATCGGTTTCGTTAATAATAAAATCATCAAGATCTTCGTCTTCGGCACTTTCGACAGTTATTGTTGGAATAACAATAGAATTAGTACTCGAACTTGGTTGGAGTTTTATAGATGGATAAGTACTACTATACACTTCTGGAGGATACAATGAACTGCCAGTACTAATTGTTGTAGTAACAGTTTCAACAATACTTGTAGGTTTAACTAACGTATGGAACTCTGTAACTGTATCCACTACTGTTGATTTTTCGGTTTTTGTTACAAGAAGAGTGGAAGTTGATGGTGGTCCTCCTAGTGTTTTAACAACTGTTGTCTTAGTTATAGTAACTGTTGAAGTTTTGGTATGAGTTATATAGCGAGTCGGAAGTACTGTTTTGCTTGGTCTTACAGTAGTGAACAGTCTTCTAGTTGTTGAATGTACAGAAGAAGAAACATCTATTTGATGGCTTGGAGATGAAACTATTTCTTCAGTACTACTTGTACTAGACATTTCGACACTTGTACTATCACTAGTAATGATAATACTCGTGCTAGAACTAGTAGTTGGTAATTGTTCAGTTCTAGTTCTATCAACTTCTTTAATTTCATTTTGCGAGGATGATAGTTCTATTGGAATAATCGAACTTGAAATTACATCTGGACTGTTAGTTGCAATTTCTGGTTTAGTTATAATTTCCGGTTTGCTTGGTGATGGTACTATAGTTTCTGCTTTTGGCTTCTCAGTAGTAGTTCTATTTCTTTCGTAAATTTCATAGTATGGTCTTGCTGGTCTTCTAGTTGTAACTTTAACTGTTGGTCTACGCGTGAATGGTCTTCTTCTTGTGGTAATTTCAATTTTTTCAGTTGTACTAACTTCATGTGAAAATGGTACTTTAACAGTCGTTACTTCAGACATTGTTATGGGTTTATGGGTTGATACCAAAGGTGGTGGACTCATACCAACCACTTCTTCTTGGTGTAAACTTGGTGGTATTATGTCTTCTGCTGGTTTTGGTACAAATGGTGTCGAAGTACTTGCGTGTGTTTCTAAATGAGGATGCATTTGATCAATGCTTGGTACTCGATGAATGTTACCACTTGGAGAATGGATTTCAATTTTTGGTGGTTTCATTTCTGTATCAGGAATTGGAGGTGGTGGTTTCATTATCATTATATCATTGATCATTGACATCTCTTCTTTTATTGTTGTTGTTCTAATAGTTGTAGTTGTCGTGACTCTTTCTTTTTTAAGTAAATCAATGATTGATAAAGGTTTTGGTGTTTTTTGCTGTCTGATAATATGTGGGCTAACAGTCGGTTGATCTATTGGCAATGATGTTACTTTTGGTCGATTATTTATTGGTTTAGATGTAGTTGTAACCACAAAACCAGGTTGTTTAGTCTTCAAACCAAAAGTACTATTATACTGTGGTCTTCTGGTAATAATGGGTCGTACCGTCGTTGATGTAGGTCTTCGTCTTAAATAATTCTTTTCCGTACTTGATTTAATATCCATATGTACAGGTCGTACTGTTATACTTCCAATATAGGTGATAAAACCAGGATCGGGTCTTGTCGGTACATAATTATCAAAATTGTTAATCTGATTAGTTTGTTGATTCTCTGGTCGTACGAAAGGAATCTGACCAAATGGTCTCGGAATATTAGTTTGCGGTCTAACGATTTCATTGTCAAATTGGGGAAACCTAACCAAAGTGTTATTTCTAGGTGGTACTTGCGTTGTAGTTTTCACTTTCAAAATTTCAAAAGGTACTTGGCCTGGTCGTAGAGGTCTACTGTTAGACTCTTGAATCACTTCTCCATCTTCGCTTGTTAAATCATCATCATTTGAAAATTCCTCACTTGTGATTTTATGAGAATTATCGGAAATCAATGGGATAGGTACTGGTTTTTGCGGTCTTGTATATTTTGGGATGTTTGATTTAAATGGAGGAGGGGTCATGAATTCTGATATTTCTAGTTTTGGTTTAGTTGTTGGTCGTTTTGATGGATATTGAACTTTAGTGAATGGTTTACCAACAGATGGTGGTTTAAGATCAACAATATTGTCTGGTTTTGGCATTTTTTGGTGTTTGATAGGATCGTAGTTTAGTGGCTGTGGTGGTCCAAATGTACTAGTATCTATTTTGATAATCGGTTTAGGTGGATGCGAATTCGAAGCTACATTATCCAAATGTTTATTTTTGGTTTTATAACTTTCGAAAGTAATAGATGATGTTAAGTTTTTACTAGCTGAAGGTACTCTTCCTGAATGTCTATTTGGTTGGATTTTCACTCGGTTTTGGGCTTTCACACTGTCTAAATGTGCTGGTTGTGGTCGTCCAACAGAACCAACAGCTCCAATGTATCTGTCTTTATTATCAGTATCAAAAGAGGCACTGCCTACACTAACCACATGGACATTATTATCATGATTGATAGATTGTGGAGCTTCAACAGTACCAATTCCTTCGATATAACTATTATCAACATTTTGAACTTCATAAGAAATTGGTGGCGGTCGGAAATGACTTTCACCATGATTAATAATATGAGCATTAAATTCATTGTCTTGATGGATCATACCGAAAGAAATTGGAGGCACGTTAACATTTACTTCTTGATTGGGATAAGCCAAAATATGAGGTCTCGTCGGATTGATATTTAATTGAATTTGGTCTCTATCAATTGGTTGAGGAGCAACTTTTATGACTCCAACTACTTGTTTCTGGTTCGATGGAGTATTATCATGGTAAACAGAAGCAACTTGATGTACTCCATTATTGATATTTTCAATACCGGAAAACTCAGGTTGTGGGTATGGAGATGGATCGTCGAAGTACTGACCGTTCCTATGGGGTTCGGTAGAACCACCATAAATCAAAGCAGTTGTTCTGTTATGCGGAATATTAACAAAAGCAACTTGACTTGGTTGGATATTAACCAAAAGTGGTTGACCAGTTGATCTTTCAACTACTTCCGGTAAGACAATAGACGGTTGAAGGTTGTAATCTTTAATTGGATTGTTGATATCTTGCGCTTCTGCATAAACTGGTATTGATTCTTTAGCAGTTTGGTCGTAATTCTTATGGATATCTTCTTTCACATTTTGATTATAGTTTGGTATGTGTTTGAGTTTGTCGACTCGGAAAGGTGGTGGAGGTCCTACATAATCATCTTTATTTGGTGCATGGATTATGGGTTTATCAACCGCTATTGGGATATGTTTATACTCGTGATTTCGTTTCGGCCAAGCGTTAGCAACAGGCGGTGGTTTCATCCCATATCCATCATCTTCATCCTTCACTTGATTCAAAGGTATAGATGGTACTCTAGGTCCGATACGTCCAGGTCGTCCTACTATCACATCTGAGTTTGCAGTTATTACATCACCTGGCGATATAGGAATACCTCCATTCAGCAATGGACTTTCATGAGTTGGTTTCAAGTTTTTATAACCATCCCAATCGGCATTATCTTGTAAATGGAAAGTAGCAATATTCTGACTTTCAGCCACTTCAAAATCGTCACCTAAACCACCAACTGGAATATAAATTGGGGATCGATTTTGCACATTGATGTCTTCACCTGCAGGTTTGGGTGTTGTAGTACTGTTAACAATAGAATCGTTTCTTCTAGATGACTTCAGATTAGTTTGGATCAAATCAGCCATTGCGCTTAAGACTGGTGTTAACACTTGAAGTCTATTAATATTAATTGACCCCAAACCTAATAAATCAGAAACTTGATTTGCTGGTTTAACAATTTTTGTTGCAGGTTTTGGATTTGATTTTGTCGGATTAACTGTTGAACTTTGTGTTTTTAGTTTGGTTTTACTTGAACGTCTGACTTTAGTCGTAGAAGCTACAGTTTTAGTTTTTTTCAAAATTTTAGAACTTGTGAGTGATGGTGTTTCAGTTTTTGTAGTTGGTTCATCATCAAGGAAGATTATTGTAGAACCAACTATAACGTTTGGTGTAGACGATTCAATTTCAACTTTATTACTTTTTATATCATCAGGAAGTTTGGTTTTTTCAATAGGGAGAACTTTAGTTGGTGAGATTTGCTCGGCTGTTACTGTTATTTCAAGTTTTTGACCATCATTCAAAGTTGCTGATTTTGTAAAAGAGTGAGTACCGTTTCTGATTTGGTTCTTTATTATTGATAAGTACTTTTTGTCTAGAAGAGTTGGATTTATAGTTTCGGTCACAATATTTTCGACAACTTTTGACCGAGAACTAATAACAGAAGATGTCTTTTTCTTATCAGTTTGTAGTAAAGTTGTAAAGTATGTAAAAGTGGTGTGGTAGGTTTTAGTTGCTAGAATTTTGAAGCTTTCTTCTGAATTATCAATTTTTTGCTTCTTTTTATCATCTTTAGTAGATGTGCGTTTGGGATGGACATATAGTTTTTCAGTTACAATATCACTAGATGTTGACACGTTTGTATGAACAACTTTTTTACCATTTTCCACCATTGTGTTGTAATAAGTGTAAGTTACAAAGTAAGTTTTGACTACATCGGTAGTGGTGTATGTTGCTGATGTTGGATTTGGGTCTTCAACATCTAAAGCTATGTACGAAGTCATAACAGAAGTTGCTTTTGGTGGTACTGATTCAGTGATTACAACTTGAGTTACCACTTCATTAGTACTAACAACTTGCGATTCATCACCTTCGTATAAAGTTTTAGTCAAAGAAAGAGTACTATAATATGTATTCGTGTCTTTAACAGCTGTTATTTTTTCCGATGGTTGCAAAAGCGATAAATAATCATCAGGAGCTGTAACTGTATTAGTTACCGTATGCTTTGACGTCACTACCAATGGTTGTTCTCCATCCAATATTGTATTCAAGTACGTATAAGTTGTAGGAAAAACACCAACGGATAGATTCGGGTACTACAATGAAAAATTAATTTTGTATTTGAATACGTCTAAGAAGTACCTGTGTTAAAGTAATCCCCATTGCTGGTGTCGGTAAAATTTTTCCTGTATTTCGTTCTTCTGTTGCAATATTCGAAACAACTTGCTCATGACTAGATACGGTAGTAGTACCACTTTCAAGAAAAGTCGTTAGATAAGTAAATGTAGTAAGACAGGTTTTGGTCACAAATTGATTGGGATAAATTGACGTTAAACTATTGATCTAAAAGACAAAAATAATTGGACGATTTTGTGAAAAAATTTTGCTTACGTTTGATGCATCTTGCGGAAGCATCATCATCATATGATCGCTTAAAGTGCTCGGTTTCAGTGTTATTGGTTTATAAATAGTACTCGGTAGTACTCGTTTAATATCCGGTTCTCCAGGTAAAGTGCTTTTATCACCTGCTACAATAACTTCGACGCCATTTGACATAACCCTTGTAGCAAGATTATATCGAGCTTCTTCGAAAGCTCTTCCTTTTGGTTCTGCACAAATTTAATAATTAAGTATTGACTATCAATTTGTTTACTATTTTTTTACAATTTGTACAAGAAGATTCTATGTACATTTATAGAAAAAAGGGAAAAGGAACTAGTACTAAAAATATAATACAAAAGTTGGAACTCACCTCCGTTATTTAGTTGAGGGGATTCCGGAAATGGAGTCATTGGTAATGGGTTGAGAGTAGAAGTAGCGTCGAAGTCCAGTAATGTCAAAGTCGTAAATTTCGTCAATGGTTCCGTCAAAATACTAGTCTTTGTCTGTGGTCGTACTTCTGTAGTAGAAGTAACAATATGTTCGTCACCATTTACTCGAGTTACAATAAAAGTATAAGTACGTAATCTACTTTGTACGACAGTTTTTGTGGTAAGTTCAATAGAAGACAAAACGGTGGTTTTAAGTAAAAGGATAGGAGCATCAAGACTTTCAGATAATTCAGGGAAGAAAGGTTCATAATCAGGAACATTCTGTTGAGTAGTGATTTCATCTTCAATTCTATTTTCATCACTTGCAGTTGTTGTTTCTTCACTTTCAATCGACAAAGTATCTTCACTATCAGTTGCAAGAGTACCTTCTTGTACCGAAGTGGCAGCAATACTCTCTCCACTTTCAATACTATTATCAGTTTTCAATAAAAGTCTTTTCCTAGTAACTACCACTTTTTTCCTACGTTTAGTCGCTTCTTGCGTTGGTTCTTCTGTGACTGGTCTCAATTTTCGTTTCTTCTTTTTGATAAGTAGTTTACGTCTTGGTCGTTTGGTCGTACTTTCAGTATGTGGCATTACTCTAACTAATTTTTTAACAACACGTCTTCTTGGTCTAGGAACTTCTGTTTCATTTAAACTTCGTTTTAATCTAATAGCATGATGGCCAATTGATTTCGAAACGTAATTAATTTGGTTTTTGATAGATATGTCGCCCCTTAATAGTGACGTTTCGACCTTTGGCATGAGGGGGGCTTTCTCATCAAGGTCTGTTACACTAAAAAATTACCGGAAGATTTTGTTTTGTCTTCCGATGCTTTAACATATTTTATTTTATATTTTTTAGATGATGGAATTGATGTTTTAGTTGGTTTTAGACTATTTTGGGAAGAAATATGTCTACTGACATCACCAATAATACTCTCCAGACTTTGAGTAGGAAGAGCTTCGGTTACATCTAAACTAAATTCTCTAGCTGCTGGTGATATAACAGTATCGTAATAATCTAAAGTACTAATTATCAAATCATCATAGCTTTTAGATGGTTTTACTTCTACATCTCTTCGTCGTCGTTCTTTTTCATCGATTGTAACAGTTGATAGTACTGTGCTAAACTCGCCTGGAATCCTTCCAGAAACATACAACGTTATCACACTAGTTTCTTTTGAAGGTTCTGTTGGTACCGGTGTTGGTTTTTTATTCTTTTTCCTCGAATTTTTCCGACGTGGGGCTTCGGTTAGTACTTCTTCGGAAATAGCTTGTTCAACTTCATCTTTCTCTTCTTCAGAAGCAAGACTGACTTGTTCCGGTTCTTGAAGCAAAGCTTGAGCTTGTGGTGTCTTAGTATTCAAATTAATAACAACAGCTGGTTGTTGTGGTACCACTGGTTGTGCTAATTGCTGTTGTAAAAGCGGCAACAAAAGAGTATTTAATTGTGGTACTGCTGCTGGAAAACCAAGAGTTGGTGTTACTACTATAGTATCAGTCAAAAATTCAGTCGCTGTTACTACAGAAACACTACTATCAACTATAGTTGTAAGAATTTCTTTTCCGCGGAATGTTATTGGTAATACCGTAGAGGTTACACTTGTAACTGTGGTTACATATGTTGTTGCTCGAGTTTTAAACTCAGTAGTAGGTGTTGCCGCGACTGCTGGATTTTGTATAGGATATAAAGGATTTTGGCCTAAAAGTAACTGAGAAAGAAGAATATTGGCTAATGGTGCTTGTGCTGCTAATGCTGGTTGTATAGTATTCACTACTTCTTCGACACCATAAGCAGTACTTGGAATAATATGAGAGAAAGAAGTCTTTCTTCCTCTGATGTAAGTCGGTGTGAAAATCACACCAGTTGTTGGTGTTTCATTTAAAACAAATTGAGTGATAAGAGTTGCGCCATTATCAGCTATTGAAGTTGCTTCACTCAAAAGTACTGTAACATCTTTACCAAAAGCATTAACAGATGTGGAGTACTGCTTTGGTGCCAAAACTGCAGTACTCAATTTGGCTGTAATTACATTTTTATATTCTGTTATTTTACCATTCACTACTGGTATTGTTACTTCCGTTGGTATAGAGTGAGTAACAGTTATAGTACCATCAAATTGTGGAATTACAAAGTTATCGTCTAATTGTTCTTGTGAACCCCTTTGTCTTGATGGATTCCTCCGTCTTGAACTTCCTCGTGATGATTTTCTTTCAGGCTGTGCTGTTGTTCTCAATTTTGGTGATTTAGGTCTAGAGGAAGTTGTACTTCTTGTTCTAGAGCTTGAAGGTCTTCGAAAATTTGATCTCGAGTTTGAATCTTTCTCTCTTAAAGTAAATTGCGCTCGAGTTTGACTTTTTGTAGGAGATATTCTTTTACGTGTTGGAGGCGCTGATGTAGTACCTGGTGTCGTTTTAGTGTTTCTTGATCTTGGTGTGAATCGTGACGGTTTAGAACGAGCTGGTTTTGGCGCTTCTGTCTCTGGTTCTTCTTTTGCGGGAGCAGGAGTTGTTCGACTTCCTGGTCTTCGAAATCTAGAATAATTAACTTCTCTTCTTGAACGTCTACGAAAACCGACAAATGGTTTAATTTGGACGTTTGAAGCACGACCTCTTCTTGTTTCTTGTGTTGGTGCTGGTTCAGTTCGGGTGTTAGTACGAGAACTTTCATAATCTGTATCGTCTTCTTCATTTTCATTTTCTTCATCTAAATCCTCTTCTTCTTCTTCTTCTTCAGCTGGTGCAGGAGTTGTTGATGTTGTAAATAGATTTCTTCGCGGGAATAAGGAGTTATTTCTTGGACGAGTTAAAGCGTTAGGTCTTGTAAAAGTAGCTCTTGGTTTTGGTGTTGTTGTTGTAGTTGTTTTAGTAGTTTTTGCTTTTGGTTTAGGTCTTGGTGTTGACGATCTAGCCAATGGTGGTCTTCTGAACTTCAATAAAGGATTTTGACTACGCTTTGAACTTCCTTCAGTTGTTGTTGATAAAGGTAGAGTAGTATCATGTCCATCATCTACAACAGTACCTGTACTATCTGTGACAACAGTAGTCAAATCATTGTCATCATTATCAGCACTTGGAGTAACACTAGCTGGTGATCGATTTAATGATGAAGCTAAAGTAGGACGTATTCTGAATCTCGAATTGCCATTAAATAATGAACTAGCTCTTTGCGAACTGCCGCTCAATGAAGATCTAAACCCACCACGTCTAGAACTAGCTGAAAATCCTGTTGCTGTTGGTTGAATTCTTGATGAACTTTTCCTTCCAGAACTAAAACCACCCGCACTAGATGATTTAGGTCTTGAAAATCTTCTAGAACCAGATGCTGTAGGTACAATACTATTTGCACTAGACGATCCTCTTCTATTTCCAAATCGAGCTGGTTTTGAAGCAAGAACTGCTGTAACAGTTGGTGTGACATCACTTCTTGTTACTGTAGTAGCACCTTGACCTTTACGTTTAGGAGCAAACGTCGGTCGTGGTCTAGATGCAAAAGGTCGAATAACTGGAGTAAAAGTACGTTTTCGACTCTGGAAAGTTAATCTAGATTTTACTCTAGTATTTCCATCATTATCATCTTCATTATCTTCGTCATTTTCTTCACTTGATGCTTCTTCATCGATTTTACTTGAATCTGTTAATGATCCTTCTATAACTACAGGAGATGGTGATATTGGTACTGATGTTGAAGAAATTGCTTGATCTGGAGCTTGTGTCGGACTTGGATTTATTTCACTAACTGAACTAGGTTTAATTGAACTTGCTTTACCAACTAAGAAACTTGAAGTACTTTCGATAATTTGCGCGTAACGTCCATCGATAACAGTACCTAAAACTTTGGATTGATACAAAGTTGTGGTTTCATTTTGTATAATCGATCCTTCGATTAATCGTACTAAACCAGTTTTATGACCACTAGGAGTGTCTGTGGCTAACGCTGATTTACGTTCTTCATTGACATCTAAAGAGCTAGTACTTTGGATAACTTGAGCGTAGAGATTATCGATATAAGTACCAACAGCTTGAGTTGTATAATATAAAGTACTAATGCCTTCAGCATCTACAATTTTACCTTTATTAATGCTCACAACTCCAGTAGGTTTTATATTTGTTTCAACAGAAGATGGGTCAATGGTTGGTGTGATTACAGAGTAAGTACTTTCCAGTACTTGAGCGTATTGTCCATTTATAATTGAACCAAAAACATCAGTTGATAGAATAGTTGTAGTACCGGAATTTTCGATTGTGTTAACAATAGTGGACAAAAGCCCAGTAGGTTTTGAAGTACTATCATCAGTTCCTTTAGTTTTAGCATCATCTAAAAGGTTTTGACTGGCTGTACCAACAGCTCTTCCTATTTGATTAGATTCAATATCAGCGGTACTATTGACAACTGTAGACGTAGTTTCCAATCGGCTGTTAACTATAGTACTATTTCCAACATATGATGTGGTGTAATATGTGAAAGTAGTAAAATACGTAGTTAAATCATCATCACCTACAGTAGAAGGCTCAATGGTTTCTGTTTGACTTGGAACGACATCTTCTGCTGTTGTAGTAATACTGATAGTTGGTAAAACAGAAGATAAAGACGGTGTTGGTGTTACAACATTTGATACTGTTTCTTCTCTACTTGTAGTCCTAGTAGTACCATCTTTATACAAAGTAGTCCAATAAGTAAAAGTGGTAAAGTATGTAACAGGCAGACTTAAATCTTCTACACTTAAAGTGTGAGTCGGTGTCAATGTTTCAGTAACAACATTAGTAACAGTTTCTAATCGACTTACAACATTACTAGATGTAGTACCATGATACATAGTCGTAAAATAAGTAAACGTGGTGTAACTAGTTTGTAATAATAAAGTTGGCGATGGAATAATTTCCGAATCGTTGTTAGATTCAGAAAAAACTTGATCATCTAAAGCATTACGCTTATCAACGTTATCAATAATTCTCCGATCACCTTCTGAAGTACTACTTCTAACATCTGTGACCATAGTAGCAATAGTCTCATAATCGCTCAAATTTAATAAATTATTATCAATAGGAGCGTCCTCTGTGGTGGTACCACCACTTCTTTGCAAAGTCACGTACGTTTGATCTTTTTTAATACTAGTTGCTAGAATATTATTATCAAGTTTGTCTTTAACTGATGCATAAATATCAACATTACCTGCTGCTTCATTATCAATAACTGAAGTTCTTTGTCTATTGATAGTACTGTTGTAACTATTTAAAGGAGTTACGTTCAAACTTAATTTCTTCTTCTTCGAATCTGAATCGTTATCAGTTTGTGGTTGTTCCAATTGATTTTTATCTTCAAACAATGATGGTACTTTTGTAGGTACTATCTCATCTAAAGACGCAGTCGCTTGAATACTTGGTGTGACATAATTTGTATAAACTTCAGTCCTACTTGAAATTTCTGTTTCACCATCCACAAATATAGTAGTGAAGTATGTATAAGTTGTATAGTAGGTCTTAACTCCATTCTGTTGGATCTTAGCATCGTTTAACAATGGAGTAGCTTTAGCATCTTCATCGGGTTCATAAGATATAGTCGGAAGCAGATCTTGCGCAATTTTTGTTGGCGCTATTTCAGCTAAATCATCAAAACTAACCGTTCTTGATTTATACCCAGAAACTAGATTATCTTCACGTTCGAATAATCCAGCAACAGCTTCATCAGAAGCTTGACTTCCGGGTATTAAAGTCGAAGTGATTACATTAGTAGTGACTACGATTTTGCTAGCTATCGAAGAAGTTGTATCTTGGAAATATGTTGTCAAGTAGGTATAAGTAGTGTATAAAGTTTTGAATATCAACTCAATTTCTTCACCACTTTCTGTAGTCATTTCTGTAGTTTCTGGTTCAGATTCAGTCACATGTCTTCGTTCAGTTGTTATTTCTTGTGGTGTAGTTTCTAAAATTGGAGTTGTGGTCAGTTGTTCTGTAGTTTCAGCTTTGTTTTGATTTTCAGTAGTTGTTGTTAGTTCTTGTGTTGTTTTATCTTGTTCTGTTGTTGTTGTAATTGTCGGTTCGATAGTACTAACACTTGAAGTTGGATTTATTTCGTTGCAAACTTCAGTTTGGAAGCCGATTTCTGTTGAAACAACTTCATTAGACTTAATCGAAGTCGAAGTACTATCATCTTGTGGTATGAAAAATGTGGTTAAATAAGTCAAAGTTTTGTATACTGTTGTTGGAAGAATTCTAGTGCCTTCAGTACAAACAACATCAACTTCGTCTTCATTTTCAGGTACTTTTTCAGTTTCAATCTCATTTAAAACAATTTCTGGAGTGGTTTCTTGTATAGGTATAGTACTAATAATATTTTCACTTGTTGTATCAATAGCATTTGTAGTTGTTTGTTCTTTTTGTGTTGTAGTTGTCAACTTTTCAGTAGTTTCTGGAATCGATTCAGTTGTAGTAGTATGTTGTTCTGTTGTAGTTTTTTCAACAATTTTTGTAGTTGTTGGTTCTTCAACAACAGCTGTATTTTCTATTGGTAAATCATCTTCGAAGAATATAGTCGTAGCTCCACTTGAAATTTCAGTACTTGGTGCTGCATCAACAGTACTACTTTCTTCTAAAAATATAGTTGATGGAGTATTCAAAGGCTGCGTTGCTAATTTAGCTTGTGCTTGCAAAGACGCAAAAATCTTACGAATATCTTCATCAGATGGAGTTGAAAGCATTGGAGTTTGACTTTCAGATGGTTGGATAACATCTGGACTAAAAATAATGGTTGATCTTCCGCTACTAGTACTAAGAATTTTTTTAGCTTCAGTTTCATCTTCCATCTGTTGTTCGTGTGCCAAAACTGCAGATTTTGCGTCTATATCTTCACGACTATCTGTTGTTTTGTCTTTTGGTCGACGTTGTCGATCTGTTTTATCAATAACCATTGTTGGTAATGTTGTTTTCATTTCTAATTTATGACCTTTAACAGTCTGAGTCTGCATTGGTGGTTCATGTGACAAAAAAGTTTTAACACTTGTACCAATACTAGGAATTGTATGTGTGGGTTTTATAGTTGGTTCCACTGATATTTTAGTTACCTCAGCTGTATTCTTTGTTGTTTCAGAAGTATGAGGTGTGAATATAATAACAGTTTCGCCAACTGTTGTCGTAAAATCAGCAAAACCACTGTATGTGATTGTTTCGAAGTCTTTTGCTTCTGGTTTTACTAAACCAGCACGAAATAAGAATTTTGCTTTACGATCTGCAGCCGTTGTCGATTTTGTTTTTTCAGTGTTAGTATCTAATTCAGGAAAATCTCCTAAATAGGAGAAGCCACTTGGAGAAAATTCATTTCTTACAGTAAATGTTGGTAAATTATCCCAAGGTCGTACTTTAGTTGGTCCAAAACCTTCGCCAACTGTTTTACTAACTTTTGTTTCTTCTTTATGATTAATCAGATTTTCATTTGTTAAATCCTTCATTTGTGGATTGATTTTGAAAATTTTGACATTATTCTGTAATGGTAGTACTTCTTTTTTGATAGCGTTTTCAAAAGGTACTCTTGGATTATTCGATGGTTCTTCCTCTAAAATTTCTTCTTCAGAAATATGTTGTTTCGTATCTGGGTTATAAATTTGTGTATTGGTCGTGGGAAAAACCAGTACTGGTTGGACATTACTAGGTGTTATGAAATCAATTTTTGGTTTAGGATTCCATAATTTATGATCATGTGATTTGGTAGCCGAATCACCATCGTACAAAACACGTGATGTTTTAGTGAGTAAATGGGCATAAATTCGTCCATTGTCAAGTGTAGTACCGAGTACTTGAGTAGCATACTCAGTAGTTACACCTTCTTGTATAAAAGTACGAGCAGTAGAAGTGATTAGACCTAAATCCGGTTTAACGTTCAGGAATCGGCCGAAAGAAGATCGTCCATGACTGTCCACCAGCAAGACTGTGGTGACATCTATAGTCGAGGAAGGAAGAAAGTCAGTTTTTTTATTATACATAAACTACTAAACAACAGTGGACCATAGAACTATTTACATAGCATAGAATCATCAAACCCGAAACGTAAAAATAACTACTAACATTTGTTATTTATTTCAACTAATTAGAAGAGAAATTAACAATTTTTGAAAATTTTTCAGTCAATTAGTTCCAATGGTACTACTAATTGTATTTATATACAATAAAGAATTTTTGTTAGTAGATGTTATTCTATGACCTTTCTGCTATTATTTTACAATTTTCTACGCGATTGGTCACACTATTAATCAAATGGAAGACGTACCTTTCGAATCGTCGTTTTTTCGCCTTGGAGTTGTGTCAATTCCATCGAAACCTGAAATTGTAAAAAAATTAGTTTGCATAGTTAATTTGAACATTTTCGATGTAAATTTTATTAACAGAAGAATGTCTCATGCTAAAAGCATGAAAGTAAAATGCATTACACACACCTCAAATTCTTTAAAGTCTAAGTCATCTATGTTAAAGGGCTTAAAAAATAAAATAGTTTCTCAGGTGTATTATTAACTGATTGTTCGTTGAAGAGCAGAACAGGTCCTGAGAACTCGGTTTGTGTATAATGTAGGTCAATCTCCAAGAGTCGGTCAGCCGAACTTTGCCTCCGGTTAAATACTAAAAGTATGATGATGGCCTCTTTCGTCTTCAGTTAATACTTAATGAACCATTGCGCGATTATTGAAGTTATACCCAAAATGATGTAATTTTTCAAATACTTCAACAATCACTTTCTTTATTATTGTATATCTAGAGAAATGGGTAATTATTTAATTAACTTTCTAATAACTTATTCTAATTAACAAAAGTCAATTTTTATTGTTATTTCCAATCCTTTCCCACAACTTTCCTTCGAATAACAATAACACATCTTTTAATCCTGAAAAATCCGGAAGTTTCGAAGCGGAAACGACATATATTTATGCACGCACCAATTCACAACTTATTTGTTTGTAATATATTAACAAAAAAATTTTCAATTCGTCGCGAATAACGGAAATACAACATAACTTATTCAAATGTTATTTATATAACCGTTAGTGTTTAAAAATGTCTAAGCTTGAGGCACCACTTTTGGGGCCAATCGAGATGATCCGACTTATTTGAAAGTGTAAATATGTTTAAAATTTCCAACTGAGGTGGTAATGAATGGCAGAAAAAAATTACCTTCAACTTTCACCTTTCAGTCAAATAAAGAACTTTAATGGATAAAGAGCAAATTTGCAATATTTTTTATCAACATTTTTACTCAAGTACTTGTTATTATCATTAATGTCGTTAAATATAGATGTTATGGTCGAACAAAAAAAATTTGGTTACTTTCTAGATAATTTACTTGCTGATTGCTGTTTATGGTATTTACAAGTTGTAAAAGAGAAATTGTGAATAATACTATTACGTATTTGGTTGGAAATGTTTTCTGAAATACAATTGTGGGAACTATTATTAATTTGATATTTGCAAAAATACACAGAATGGCTGTTTATAAATGCAGAATAGGATAAATTAGCAAAGAATTATAATAGAAACAGTTCGAATACTTTTACAAGTAATTTAAAAACTATACATGGTTTCAGAATGGGAAAATTATTGATTCAATTCCAGGACTTCTCATTTTTAGTGCTTTCTAAAGTTGAAAAAACCTGCAATGTGATATATGTATTGTGTTTTTGCAATATTTGACCACAAGGTATTTTTTCTAAAGCCACAACGCGTTCTGGACGATTTCTTTTTCAAGTAATAATTTATGTTTTTTCTCTTATCCATCCAAGGGTCTTACTAAAAGAGAAACTGAAAGCGACACAACACGATATTTTCAGTTTTGATATTCTGTTTGATTTCCATTATTTGTATTGATGGTCGACCGTGCGAGACTAATAGAACATTCTGTATGTCCATACATTAGAATAACAAATTATTAAAATGTCAAGAAATTGAAATAGGTAATTTTAAACTGAACATTGTTCAATGAAAAAACTCCAACTCTAACTGCAATTGAATTTATTTATCTCCAGATACCGATATGAAATAACCTACATCAAGGTTAGACATCAAGTCTTCAACCTGTAACCGGAAACTCCGTTAAGTAAACTAAAACAAGCCACACAAATCACTATTTGCAAAAAAAAACAGCTTTTAATTTCTTCGTTTATGATGAAAAAAAGCCTTCAAGCTATAAACCATCGGAATGTAGAATCTTTCTCAAATGTGTCGAAATAGTTTAAACTGTGTTAATTACCGCAACTTTTCCAATATTGAAGATTATTTCAGTTTCTTATAAAGTGAAGCAATATAAATGCAACAAAAGAATTTCAAACTTGCCGACCTTACTGTCTCTTGCATTGTAACAAAATCGACCTTGCTTCACTTATAAATGTATGTAAATTGCTAAATTAGCAATATTAGGCCAGAAAAAAAATATCAACCTGTTACTAATCAAATTTATAATAGAACGAATTTAGTTTCTATTTCGTTTCAATTTTCATTATCATCCCTGAAGAAAGTATCAATCTCTAACCGATAATTAAACGAAGAAATTAGAAAACGAAAACTAAATATCGAGTTTTAAATAGAGAAAGTATGATATGTGTAATCGCAGCTTTCATTCACCGGAAAACTGGAATATTTCAACCGGAATTGATTTTTTGTTTACTTACGCAATATAAGGGTGGATAAAATCCGTGATATATCATAACAATACGATGCTACTTTCAATGTTCTATATAACCTTCAGCAAGCACACCTTTACTGTAAAATTCATGAAATGTTAGCATGTTTGCATGTTGAAGATTACACAGTAGATGGATGGTTAAAAAGCCGGAAAATGGATGCGTGAGATGGAGAAATTACTAACAAGTGTTTAATCGAAAAGTGAAAATTAAATAAAGAAGTTTTGCAATTGTTATTGAGTAATATAACACAACATAAAGAAAATTTATATTGAAATGTTGATCAATACTTTCAGTTTTTAGACATTAATCATTAAGACGACGAGGAATGAATGAAAGATTGCAGGGATTTGTACTTTCATGAAATTGTTTCACAATTAATTAGATTATTTATGCAAGTGGTGTCTAATGGAATATGCTTTTAATTTTTTAATGGAATTTAAATTGAGTAAATTTTATCTTGCGTGTGTGAAAATTTTACAGAAAATTATTGTGGAAAGTGTTTAAAGTATAGAAAGTTGATGAAGTGAGTAAACAGAAAAAAGCAGACTTTATGTATGGGAATATAAACAAAAATGGTATTGTGTGTTTGCAAATGGATGTTTGGTTTTTGCAGAAAAAATTAGAACTAGGATAAATGTTTTTATGGATAATAATGATGCTAGAACTGTGTCATTTAATTCCCAAGTGCCAAACGTAGTAAAATTAAGATTTTACAAATTAAAATGAATGGAAAAAATCTTTCTAAAATGCACAGCTTTACCAAAAAATTACAAATTTTTGAGAAAATTCGCTTGTTTTCTAAACCACATTGAATTTAATTTTTTTTTTGCATCTTGCTTGCTTCCTCTCAAGTTTAACAAAGATACCAGATTCTTTTTAATTTGAATCAAAAATTAAATTATAGATCAATGAATAAATTAATATCAAGAAATATTTAAAATTGTATCAAAAATGGTAAAAATTATAAGTTGCAGTTTAATAATCATAGGTAGAAAATGAGAGAACTACAATGAGGGCAGTTCTCTTCTATATTATAATTGAAAGTAGATTTAGATTCAAGAACACAAAGTATTTAATTCTCATCTTGAATTTCTTATATATTTTTGTTTAGAATTTTGACCGAGTTTAGGATTATTCTTACTTTGCGAGCAAAATAATTTCATTTATTCCATCAATGAAAGTGTAAGGGCGATTAAATATCCGGAACTATAAATTTACAAGCGTGACGAGCTTTCAAATGTCGTCATTCAAAAAAAATTTTTTTCACAATAGTTTAGTAACGAACAATAATAAATTCCAAAATTAGAAGCGGCAAAATCGCGACTTTGCTTAGATTGGGAATCGCTTTATTATATGGAAAATTCACGTTTGAATTCTAGTCTAAAAATTTGTATTATAATCTAATGTAATATTTAATTGTAAGTTTCTTTACAAATTTGCTACCAGTTGATCTGTCCTCGCTTCCATTTCGCTTAATGACTTAATATTACCTAAACTTCCTTGGTATCAGTATTTCTGAACAGTAAAGTCATTTACGTCATGCTTCATTCGTTTGTCTCTAAAAATAACAATGTTATGAATTTAAGGTTCATCTTCTCTAATTTCGAATTTTCGGTTTCAGAGTTGGGTTTGGCAGTCAATTGCGGTTAAAAAGCTGATGAAAGACTACTGTAAAAATAAATCACGACAAAAGGTTTAATTTAGAGCATTATTTTGTGTAAAAAAATTGGAATTTATTAAATATCGTATAAAAATGGGAAAATTTCGAAAATTACAGAATTAAAAATACAGAAATATCCAATAACCCCCTTCTCTCTTTTAAGAAGATCGCATATAATTACAACAAAATTTGATTTTGAACAATCCAAGAAATAAATGTGCAAACTTGCATCTCTTGATTGGAATCTGATTTGGAGTTATTTGAATTTGACTGTTGTTGATGCGCTATCTTCAAAGAGCTCTAGTTTCCAATCAAGCATTTTTTAATGAGGTGATTCACGTTTAATCAACATGAAATGTTGCCACTAGATGCCAACTAGAAATTGCAAGTTTAATAATTCACTTTCGACGGACAAACACTCTCGGTACCAATATCCAAACATTAAATTTTGATAAAAGTTCCACCACTGACAATAATTTTAGTATTATTTTAAAATCTTAAGATTTTTTGATGACAGTAGAGTGACAAGTGAGAATTCAATTTAAAGTTCACTGAGTTGGTCAACTTTTTAATTACTAAAATTGACATTTGCGTTGCCAACATTATTGAAAAAATTATTTGTTTTAAGCTATTTTGTCGAAGAGATGGATGATTTTGTCGAAATTATCAAATTGTTTTACTATTTTTTTATAATATCCTGGGTATCTATTTAATATGTCCTTTATACAGAGTGTTTTATTAATATTGGCACAGTTTTATCATTGAATAACTATATAGAATTATTCAATGATTTTATCAAACGTTTGAAAATATTTTTTTTTTGTTTGTATAATCGTTAAAATTATGTGTCTTGAAAAAAATTCTTAGTTTAACAGAGTGTCCAAAACTGGACTCAACTTTCTTATTTTAAATAGCAACCTGAGTATTTTTTCTCATTTTTATATTTGAAATGCCATACACATATATTGTGACGTTTTAATTTTGAATTTGACTGTTGTTGATGCGCTATCTTCAAAGAGCTCTAGTTTCCAATCAAGCATTTTTTAATGAGGCGATTCACGTTTAATCAACATGAAATTAGCTCTAGAATGTATCCCCATTTTCGTTTAAGAGCGGTTCTGGGCAGCCTGTATAGTCAGATTAAGGTAATCTGTCTAAAATTGCGTGATTTTTTATTATCAACAACTTAAATCCTTCGAATATGCGAGAATATATCGTTTCCTCAAGGTCCAAAACCTGTCTTTCAAATATCAAATCTTAAATATATTTTCGAAAATTATAAGCTTTTTCCGAATCATAACTGCTAAATAATTGAACCAAACTCAATAATTCTACCTAGATCTAAAAAATTGATTATCGTCACAGTTACAGATCTTTTTTAATTTGAAATTTCCAAAATCAATGATTAATTTCCTGCAAACATTGAACTGAATCACATACCTAATAAAAAAATTCCAAAAAAATGAAAGTAAGTCAGTAAACTAGTTAAACGCACACCTAAAAAACTGTATAAACATTTTATATTAAAATAAATTTTTTCAAATATTTTATTATTCTGGTGTAGTATTTCCACAGAATATGAAACAGTTTTAAGTTTAAGATACATCTAGATTTTTTATTTTGATAAACTTTTTATCCTTTTTAAGGCTACCGCATTATTTTTTATAAAAACCACAGCTCTTCCCAAACTTTTTTTTTTTAATATTCATAACCACAATAATATAACAACAATGACATTTGTTTTACCTTGAAACCCAACAGAAAAATTCTTTCATGATGCACATCTCGTCTTGTTCATTCCACACTTTAAATGTCATAAAATATCAATTATAATTACATAAGCTTAAGAAAGTTACGAATATTAACATTTCAAGTTAATGTTATATCATGATAGTCATTCATTATCTACTTCTTGTATAATGAAATCAATTTTTCCTCTTCCGATTTTTTTAGATTAATAATACTTATTATTAAATTAAAGAAGCTATATCCTTGACTTTTCCAAATGTTAAAGCATCATGGCAAAGAATCTTTTGTGAATCATCCAAACGTATAATAACAATAGTTTAAAGCTTTCACTAGAGTGCAAAATTTTGCAATTCATCGTTAGATCAATCGTGATTTGGTTGACATTGATTTTACGATATGCTAGATATCTAGGAAAAGAATTTCCATCAACAAAAAGTCGAAAAATATTTCTAGCCTTAAGCTAAACAATTTCTAAAGTTACTTTAGTGGCTTTTAAATAACTAACTATTTGACTTACTTTCAGATTTAGAGGTCGGATTTTAGTACATACAGTGTAGTCCAAATCTCAATAATACAATTTTTCACACTTTCAGCAATTTTTTTCTTAATAAAGCGTTTCGACCCACATCGTCTTCAATTTTTAATTGAGGTAACATCCACTCAAACAATATGTGAGAATTTTTTGTTTCTTATACAATATGTGGAACACTATGTAACCTTGAAATTATTCAACTCAATCCGTATTTCCGTTACATTTAATTACGTAAACTACATCGCTTTGTAGTTGGTTTATATAAGAATTATAAAAAATGTCTCCAAATAATTATAATTATAATTTTCACCTACACAAAAATTTACTGTTGTTGATAATTAGTCTTTTATAATTGGCCTTCGAATATAAATTTGTTTGTATATATTAAGTTAATTATAATTAAACTTTCACCCATATGGTATAATATAAAGTTATTATAAATTGAATATCCTTATTTTTTGAAGATGAAAAGGTTATTAATTTGTATTGATAAGAATTTCCAATTGATGGAAAATGTGGGATAATTAATAAAAGATACCTCAAATAACAGCGATATAGTGTTATAATTATGGTCTATATCCTGGTAATGAAGGTCAATAATGGAATGTATAAGGATAAAAAAGCGCTTATGGGTTGTATAGACAGGTGGAAGTCTTAAAACACGTCAAATAAAACTACATAAAATAATCAGTTTAGGGACTTTTGACGCTGTTGGTAGATAAATGACATTTTAAAATAATGTTTCTTATTGACACTTCGACGTTTTAATTTGTCTAATTTACTAACAGTAAACAAGTGCGGTAATAATACATATACTAAAAGACACGAGCCATAAATGACTACTTATTATCCGACTGTAAGTAATAAATAATTTATAAAATTTTTTTTAATTTTATTACTACCTGCAAACATTATTGAGATTGGAATTTTGCGCTACCAACCTTGAAAGAGTGAATTACTCCAAGTTATTGAAGCAGACAACTGATTTTCTTCCTTTTTTCGAACTTTGCTTAACTATAGTTAAGCAAAATTGAACAAGACATTACTTTTTTTTTAATGTTGGCTAAATTGTGTTTACAAAATTTTTTTTTCAACTATGTTGGAGTTTTTGACAAATTTGTCATTTAACTAGATGCCAACTAGAAATTGCAAGTTTAATAATTCACTTTCGACGGACAAACACTCTCGGTACCAACATCCAAACATTAAATTTTGATAAAAGTTCCACCACTGACAATAATTTTTGTATTATTTTAAAATCTTAAGATTTTTTTTGCATGGTGACAGTAGAGTGACAAGTGAGAATTCAATTTAAAGTTCACTGAGTTGGTAAACTTTTTATTTACTAAAATTGACATTTGCGTTGCCAACATTATTGAAAAAATTATTTGTTTTAAGCTATTTTGTCGAAGAGATGAATGATTTTGTCGAAATTATCAAATTATTTTACTATTTTTTTATAATATCCTGGGTATCTATTCAATATGTCGTTTATACAGAGTGTTTTATTAGTATTGGCACGGTTTTATCATTCAATAACTATATAGAATTATTCAATGATTTTGTCAAACGTTTGAAAATATTTTTTGTTATGTTTGTATAATCGTTAAAATTCTTAGTTTAACAGAGTGTCCAAAACTGGACTCAACTTTCTTATTTTAAATAGCAACCTAAGTATTTTTTCTCATTTTTATATTTGAAATGCCATACACATATAATGTGACGTTTTAATTTTGACATTTAATGGCGACGTTGCTCTTAATCAATTTATTCCGAAAATTTTTGAAATATCTCAAAACAATTAGTACCAACAACAAAATAGTAAAACTTTGTAATTTAGGTAGACTAGTCTTTGCTTCATTTTTTGATATAATTATTTTATGATTCTACTCTACCGAGTCCTTGTTATAAATTGTTGAAGTTTTTAATTTTCAGATAATCATAGCTTTTTTTTCAAATGAAACATTTCATGTTTGTTACTCATTTCTGTCCTATTATTGATACTCGGCATGTATGCTTAAACAAAAGAGCAACAACAGTAGAATACTACTAATAAAAAATATATAGGGTGTTCCATTCAAGATAAAAATTATGGTTGTCTGAAAATTGAAAGATTTTAGAATTTATAACAAGGAGTAGAATCATAAAATAATTATATCAAATAATAGACCAAAGACTAGTTTACCATTTTACAAAATTTCAGCGTTTTGCTATTGATACTAATGATTCTAGGACACTTTAATTTAAGACATAAAGTTTTAAAAATTTCCTAGAAAAATCAAAAAACTCGGCAATCGAATATCAAAATTAAAATATTCCAAAGATTTTACACCACTCTGTATTCAACTATTACTGTTTTTTCCTCAAACGTACATAACTAATGGATATTTATGTTTTAAGTCCGATAAAAGGGATATTACGGACGAATAAGTAATTAATTCGGACGAGGCAAAACCGAATCAGAATTTGCTTGCGTGATGAGTCCGTAATGTAATAAATTCATTCAAAATCAAGAAGAGCCAAAAATGCAATTGTTCAAACCTGCGTCAAGCAAAAATGGATATTTATCGTGGTTATGGCTGTTGCTATAACAATTTGCGATCAGTCAAAAACGTAAATTGCACAATTAACATTTATTTTGAAATTCCAAATAATTCAAATTTATAATAAGGAGTTAGAACTTGATTTATTTTTGATGAATAGATTGTAGGTTCTTCGTTGTTGTATATTTTTTATAAAGCCATTAATAAATTCAGTTCCGTAAAAATCCTACCCTACCGTAAAAATGTGTTTTACTATCGACTACACCCTCTCGTAAAACCCAATATTACAGGTCAGTATGAAATAAAATAAACTGCGAGTCTATACTTATTCAAGTGTGAATTCAAATTATAATTGTAGATATCAAAATCACTTTAACTGTTAATTTAAAATCGATATTTAAATATTTAATTGCTGTTAATACTCTATTAAAATATTTACAGCATATGTTGTTGGTTTAATTTGAAGCTAAATTACTTGGTACAATTTCCATCTAAAAAATCAACAAACACTAACGGTTTTATCTTTCCTTCCGAATCGATATAACCAAAATTAAAAGAAATGATTATACCCAAACATATGTTAATGCCTAACACAGCTAAATATAATAATTTGCAGTATGAAACCTCTATATTTACATCTTCATATCTTATAGAATCTTTACTTTCACATTCTTTCAGTTTACCGCTTTTACAATGTCGTAATAATTCACAACTACAAGAATTAATGACAAATTTGTTGTGTTCAATCTATTCTGTTCACTTCTGTGAAATTAATATTAATATCCTTGTCAACATTATAGTATACCGAGTGTTTGCGAAAAACTGTAAATCCAAACATATCAAACTATCTCGAAACCGTTTATTATTAGTTCTTTAAACATGGATATGGTAAATGGAACACTCGTATTTAGCCTTACAATTTATTCTCTTGTTGGATAATTAACTGTAACTTGTGGTTTTCTGCTCAATTTTTAAATGTTAATTTGATTAATTGTTGCCAAAAGCGTGCGATAACCGCATCTAATACTTAATTGTACCATCAATTATATTGAACGATTATAAATCGCAATGACACCGTAATGTTTTTTTTTTGTTCAATTTGCGCGTAATCCGCTTAGACAACTACTGCTAGCCCAGAATTCTTGCAATGTCCATTTTTGTTTTTCATTGGAAAAGACTTCATTTCCTGTGCGTAGTAATACGTACTTACACATTTTCAAACATTCTAACTGTTAGTACGATCGAGTGTGGGTCAACACTTAGCGGTACAACCTGCGTCGGTAGGTCGACAGAAGCCCGAGGCCGCAGGATGTGCTTCGGAGGTCGGTTCTTCAGTGGGTGTCTTGCAGTCGAAACATCCCACTGACACACTAACGAAGATAGCCAATAATGATGAATCAAAACTAGCCTAATTAGGATTCTACGCGATTATGTAATAAAAAAAAAATAATAGTAATAACACAAAATTAGAACTGATGGGAATATTGGATTATGGGAAAGAGGAAGAGGATTGGTTGTCAATTATATTATCGCTCTGTTTTTGGCAATTTTAAATTTTATAATGTTTTTTTTTTTTAGTTGAATATAAGGAGTTTTGGCACCTTATAGGACATTTAGGTTCGTTTTGATTTTTTTTTATTATCAAATTTTTTCGTAATGAATTTAGGGATTTTTGTCACAGTATGATAAAACTCTTTCAGTATTCTACAGTCTACTAATTTCAAGGTTTTTCTAATGAGTGAATAAAATTTAGGGAATTTTGTAGTAATTAGTACCGATCATGCTATAAAGTTTGTGAACAATGACGTTTAGATTTGTCAGTTGATTCGCCCAATTTAAGCTTTTCCTTACGAAACAATGGTAAATTCAGGGATTTTTTTTGTAGCAGTTGTACACTTTGACATTTGAAAATCAAATTTACAATTTTCAGTATACTTAGTTTCAATAGATCGATAAAGACTAAATTCGAAATTTAAGTCGTTCATTCTCAATATATTTTGAAAATTAATCTTAATTTTTTTCAACAAATTAAACCTCAATCTAAAAATTCCAAAATATTTATGATAAATTTAAGACTTTTTGTAATGATTGGTATTCACCAAACTTGAATATTTTATTTTATTTTATTTAGTATTTTCAGCAAACTTAGAAACAATTTAAATTCCTTATTTATAACAAAACTTTTTTAATCTTTTCAGTTATTTACAGTTTTTACAGAAACAAAGTTTTCCTAATGAGTAAATAGGATTTAGAGAATTTTATAGCAGTTGGTATCTAATGACATTCAAAAAACAGTTACTATTACAAAATGGTTTTGACAGTCATTAGAATATTTTAAGAGTTTTCTCAATCATAGCGGGAAAAATTCAGGGATTTTTTTAGTAGTTGACGAGTGATATGGCAATGTGAAGTTTATTCATCTTGTAGTGATATAAAAATTCCAATTTCATTACTTGCTTATTGGCAATATCTAAGTAAATTATTTCAGTGATTTATGAGCTTAAAATTTTCAGGTTTGCGTTATAAGTAGATAGCATCTAGGGAATTTCATAGCAATTGGTACTTGATGTGGCATTTGAAAATCAAATTATTTGACGCCTCGGTAGTTTAATCGAGCCTTCTTTCTCGAACATATTTTGACAGTTACTGCAAAATTTAATTTTTTAAAGATTCATTATTTTGACAATTGTTTTAACAGTGCCTACTACCACTCTTAAAATTCTCAAATGTCTTTTCAATTATTCAGACCAAAAATTCCAAGGTTCTCTTAATGAACCCATTACGCCCATGCCTACCTTTATCCATGAAAATTTCACCTGATTGATTTACTTTTTTTATATCCATTTCATTATTAAAACTGAGTCAACTTTCCATCTTTTCACCTACCTTTTATGCGAATGAACTGATGCAACTGGTTGTGGGATTTAACCGAAGAATAATAAATAATAATGTAAAAAAAAAATTAAATCAACAATTAAATCGTGACCTCGAAACCTTCGGTTTATTTCAATCGAACTTCTTGATTAGAATTTTTTTCTCAATGAATCGTGAGGTTTAAATCGTTACTTTGACCTAAATTGTTAAGTTGCTCAGCAGGATGGTAAGCAACTAAAGAATTATTAACATTATTATTATTAAATATGGTTCCTCCCTTATATCGGCAATTTTTTACCATGACACGATTCAAATCACTGCAATTATTTGATGCAAGAAAGATTCACTGTATGTTTAATAGAAAATTACTAAACATGCTGTAAACAAGTTCTGAACGTTCTGGAATTTAGGGAAAGTCAATTCGCTTTGGATAATTTCAATATTTTCTAAATAATAAAATTTAGATTTTTAGTTTATAATTCTGATGAGTTGTATTTTGAAATATGTTAATTATTTTAATTTACAACTGTTGACTTGAAGCCGTAATAATAAATTACTTTTACAACATTTAACAGTCAGTCAACATTCTTTTAGTTCTCTTCTCTGCACTTGTTTGGCCTCGATTCTTATTGTCGATTATTACTTATTTGAAATTTTTTTACACAATTTTCTCTCTTTATTTTTTTTTTATTTTTTTTTTAATGACGTGAGAATGAAAATGGAGGAATTTTTATGATGAATAGAAGTATTGTAGATTGAAGATAAAAAAAAGTAACAATGGAGAAACACACAAAACATGTGTAATTATACGTAGATTTTTGGAAAAATAATGTATAAATAACGTGGCATTTACTCTCGTTTCAAAAAATAAAAAACAGCAACTATTCCAAAAATCCCTAAATTTCATTTTTGAAATCTTGATATTTATTTGTGAGTAAGTCATTACCCTGATTGTTTTAAATTTGGACTAGTGCTATAAAAACATTTTTATGTAACTTGTTTTTCATAGTATCATAATTCATTTAGTTTCTTTTCTATCAGATCCAGGCCTTGCAAATCCAAAATTACGTTGATACAATTGACAAGAGGCTTTGAATGGAGTTTGACAATTTATACTTTGTTCGTTATTAATCTGCATAAGAGGCGGCCATGGGAATCAGATTTTTAGGTGGCTACATTGGAAACATTGTTTCATAAATATTCCTAGGTGTTTTCTTTACGGTTAGCAGCAAATTTAATTGAAGTTGTAAATTGTAAATTTCGGACTGATTGTGGTTGTTTGCTTTTTATTTTAAGGTTAAGAATATAAAGCCGCAGTTAGAGCTTCACAGCCTTCTTGATGCACATTAATAACGAATGAAGTATATAAATAACCTCCATGTGACACCTGCCAACTAGTTCAACTGAAAAAAGCTATTTTCTAATTTCTGCGCGAGATATAGAACTTTATATAAAGTGTTAATTGTAGGGGATTTTCCAACTGCTTTGTGAAAAAATGTCTTTTTCAAGAATTAGTTTGCTATTTTAAAACATTATTATCTATTTATTGTAACCTCACAATAGCTTGAAGCATCATTTACACTTTTGAATCAGTGGTGGTGGAACCCGATTTAAAGCTAAGTTTACATTATCATAGCCTACTGAGATATCAGTCATTTTGAAATGGATTACATGATATTATATTGATAAGTTAAGACTTCAATTCCACGAGTCAAAATATCTAGTGAGCTGGTGGACACGCTTTTGTGATTTCTTATTTTTCACGACATATTTGTATATATGTATATAGGTGAAATTTTAGATCTGTCACAATTGAATAATGACAAATAACTATGATATTTCTGTCAAAAAAAATCATCAATTATAATTTGTTATGAAATAATAACGCAAATTTAATTTTCTGTTCAACAAACAGTACCTATATCAAAAACCACGTTTTATAGGTCACATTTATATGCACGCTTACAAGTTCATTTTTAAAAAGAAAACTCACAAATTTGAAATCTGGTGAACTTTTATTAGTTGGTAATATTCTGAATAGACAATATGACATTTGTAAATTTAAAATTTTTCTGGAACTGTCAAAGCCAACAGTAACTGATATTAAAGGGCTGCCAAATTTGAAAAAGTAAATTGCCTAAGTGCCACCTCCAAAACAGCTCTTCCAAAATGCAAAGGGAAAAAAGTATTTATAGTAGATTTTTTTGCATCTAGTAACTTAGATATTGATTGATACTACAAACTAATTGTCATTGAAGTAATTTTGCCGAAGAACTACTACTGTGGTTCTATAATAGAAGCCATTGACAAACGCGAATAAGTTCAATAATAGCTAGAAATAATTCAATTCAAGGTAAGAAGGTTAAAAAATTTCATTGTTGCATTTTTGATAGTTTGTGTAAGTAAAATTCACTAAAAATTGACAGTTTCCCGAACTTTAGTTTATTTACCATTAAAGTCCCTAAATTCTAGGACCCGAACTAGCTCCCTAGTAGGATATATTATATCTTACTTTTTTGAGGTTGCTAGCATAGAATGTCTACGCTTATAATTATTCAAGTTGCTGATAAAATACACAAAATGTTATCAATTTTGCAAACTTCAACTTGACTTGAGTGGTAATGTTACAGTGTGACCAACTGCTATGAAATTCCCTAAATTTTGAAACCACATTATCTAAAAAAAATTTTTGCGACTCAATGTCTTAATATAATAGTAAACTATTCTAATGTTGGCACTGCAAAATGACAACTTAATGATGAGCTCATTATTAAAAATAAAATCTGTTGGTAGAAATTTTCATAATGATAATTAATCTTTAGGTCCTGGTAACTTTGATTGGTGTGAGATCACATTTTGACGGTTTGATGTGACATCCAAACGACAACAATTTGATTGAATTTGATGAAAATTTGATAGTCGAACCAAGGCCTTTTAAAAACCCTACAATTTTCTATCAGATTAATTTATCTTAAAAATTGTAGTCATTCACTTGATTCATTATCGCAAAGTAGCAATTAAAAATTTCTTTTATAAAGTTGGTAGCGCAATAAGTCTCTCATTTTAATAATTTTTATCATTGGTAATAATACAAATCAAAGGTACAATTATTCTTGCAATAACACCAATTACTATAAAATTCCCTAAATCATTAACTTTTATGGAAAAAATCTTATTGAAAATGCAAAAAATCGAGCACGCATTCAAGTTCGTTAACAACTTAAATGAGTACGTTAATTGTGCAATTTGTTTTTATGGCGTTTTGTATACTCAATTGTTTCTTCAGTTTCTCCAACCATCAAAAAAATCCCTAGACTGTAGAGATACAATTTAATTGGGTAAAGAGAGTTTTCAAGTACTAAACTTTCGAATTGGACAATTAATTAACGTAAGAATGATCATTGATTAATTAAAAAAAAACACCTCATAAAAGCATTGTCAAAAAAATATTTGCATTGAATGAACAATTTCACCATTATTATAATAAAACAAAAAATAAATAAATAATTATTTTTAAACAATAGTTTTCTAATACAAACGATTGAAATAAAAATAACAAAAAACAAAATACTTATTTTTACTACTTGCTGTGATGATTCCAAAACAGTGAACTTTTTGATTAATTTAAATCAAAAATTTAATTGTACACGAACCACATAATTCCATTCCCAAACTGCAAAAAAAATTCAACTCTAATGTGCAAAAAATTCAAAGACTGTCATTATGCATTTAAGATTAGTCTGCTTTTAAAATTCATTATGATCAATTATTTTTGCAATTTTAAGTCACGACTAGTTAAAATGTTGTAAACTAATTCAAGCTTTTGATTGTTATTTTCTTAAGTCTTCAGAAGTAATAACTTACAACAACAGTTATTGAGTAACTGCTAAGGTGTGATACTCGATACTATAATTACGTAACAACGTAAACTGAATATTGATTGAAACACGATTTACTAAAATGTATAGCAGTGGGTTAGTTGTACACAAATTTGTGAATAAAAGCACGATTTGTCACAGAAAAAAGAGAATTTTTCAGGAAAATTGACATTCTTTGCGAGCGCGTCAGTCATCTAATTTATAGGGAATTAATGGGATGTTGAATGAAGCAATTACTCCACTCGTTATTAAATAATCGATTACTATCAGGAAAGAGAAAAAAATCTAATTGAATTTGTTCCATGAAGAAGGTTCTTTTAATGAATGATAACTATAAATATAACTTTTACTGTACATGAAGATTACAATTATTACCAGTTGGTGCATTTCTCTACAGTCAATTAAATAATACGTTTACAGCTGCAACGAAATGTATTGCGTGTGGTCATTGCCCGGAAAGTAGTGGTTTGTGGACAATTCGCAACGCTAGCGAAAATGGAATTTCGAGAAAATAATGAAGGTTTTTAGTAGAAAAAATTGATGGTTTCATAAGAAATTATGACTGAAGAACTATGCTAATTCGATTATTCAATGTAGAATAAGCATGTGAAAATGTTGTTGGTAGCACTGAAAACAATTTTCAACAAAATTGATATTTTGTGTATGCTGCCAGGAAAATAAATATTTTTATTCATAAAACATCAATGTCGATTGCTATTAAGTCCCAAATTTCGCATTTTGGTGATTTTGAATTTTATCTTTTTTTTTTAAGCAAACTGAACTGCCAACTATATTTTATTACACTATCAGAAAAAATGTCTTTTTTGTCAGCACTAAACCAATTTTTAATAAAAATTATCTAACACAAAAAAGAAATCTGTTTATAATTGCATAATCCATTTTTATAACCGCCAAATCGTTTGTTTATTATAATGTTTAAAATAGGCCGTACTTGATGAAATAATTCGATAATGACTGTCAATTTTTCCACTTAATCTAAGACACTTGACAGATTGAGCTATTATTAGCAATCTCTACAAAACAATCTCGAATCAGATAAGAACGTAGGCGTATACTTTATACATAATAATTTTTTGTGATCTATTCGAAATTCACATCTGTTCGTCACGCTCACAAGCGTAACCCAACAAATAACAATAACCATCAGAGACGAAGTTAACACCTTCATCTTCAATGTCAATAACACTAATTTCAAACCCAGAAAAAATCTTTTTATCATACCGTCTCGCGAAAATTTATGTCATGTGTGATTCGACTTAAATCATCAATTAGAAATTCGATTTGGTTCTCTCATCAATTATAAAAACCACGGATTTTCATGCTAATTTTGGCATAGTAACATCGATTCCGAAGCTGAGGAAAAATCACAATAATCCGGGTATTGTTCCAACCGGAAAACCGTATAAATGTCACGGCCTTTGTGTTATTTAATCTGACGCATTTTCAAAATTATTCAACCTATAAAAAAATATAAATGTCACATTGACAGTTGATAAATTTTGACAGATGTATCTGTCTTTAAATTGTCAATTTTTTAATGAAAATTCATCATTTGTTCCACTTTCAAAAATCGGCGATTTTTATCACAACTTCCGCAGATTATTCTTAATGGAAACAATAGGGGCCCTAATTTTACCAGTGAAAGGATGCGCTATTGCATAACGTTTATAAGATATTCGGATTAAGGTGAAATATTAGTCGGCTTTGAATTAAGACATTTGACAGTTTTTTTAACATGTTGTTCTTGAACAACCGCCTGAATGTGGTCTAGTTAAACAAATTTTATTGAAATTAATCATTAAACCTTCATGAAGGATATTTTTAGTCAAAAAATTGACAGATCAAATGTCAGATAATACTATCCTACTTTTTCATGTATTTTTAAGGATAAACTTATTTGCACCTTTCGTCACTAATGTTTACATAACAGTCAATATTTCCATAATCCAGAAACAGCAATACCACGTTGTAATCAACGTGTTATTGACACTCCCCAAGACATTTTTCTTCTCTTATTTACATACTTATATTACATCCACAAGGTTACTAATCCAACGCCCATTATAAATCGCAAATTTACCATTGCATAAAACTTTCGCTGAAGATGAAGAAGATAACTTCCTGTGACATAATCAATGTGATTTACTCGATAAATGAATATCATATAACTGTATTACGTTCTTGAACAGGTGTGTGCGGAACACTTCCGGTTGATTGGAAGTGGCACTATGCACAAGTTAAAAATAGAAAAAAAAATAGTACCTTAAGTACTCTTTACTATTTTAGAAAGTTATAAATATTATTAATGCAATTGTTCTATTTTTGGTGAAGAAGAATAAAAAAGATGATTCTATAACGAGTGTGAGTCAAAAACAAAGCACTCGTCTTCCCATTACGTTACTTAATATTTTGTGGGAAGTTTACGACTAGAGAATACTCACGAACCAATTTTTTACATTTGTGTTAGATTTATATAAATGTTACATCTGCAGATTCACATGATGACATCGAATTAACATTATTACAAAATATTTTATTCGTCGCTTGATCTGGCGTTGAAGTCCAAACGTTATGACTTTTATTTCTTGTGTTATTTTTCACCTGTAGCTACAATCACGCTAAAGCAGTGAAATTCCATCAATTCTGATTGCTTTCACATTGATAACAAGCGAATTCCAACAAGAATAATTAAGCTCGTCGCTTGATCTATCGTTGAAGTCTCCGCTGTTTAATTAATAATAGGTCAAGTTCTATCAATTGGCAATTATTTAGAAAGGGTATTAGTGAAAGTTAACGTAAGAAAGTGCGACTATGTGTTGTGAAATATCATTCATTCCAACTTCCTGTTCCTTTACGATTATATACTCCCACGTTGGTTCGTCACTTCAATCATCTTACTAGGGTAATGAGTCATTGCGTACAGTTAGAAGAACCTTCAATGTCGGCCTTCGATGGATATTGTCACATTTAAACACGTCCAAATGCACCGGTTTCTGTCAATAATAAATAGAATCGGAGCGATTGCGGCACTTTGAGATACCCACCGTTGCAGCATCTCTTTCAATTGCGAAAGATTCATTACGTAAAATTTATTATAAAAGGTGGAGGGTTTTACGTAAGTAGATTAAGCGACAATTTGTTAAAAAAAAAAAACAATAAATTTGCAAATCACTGTGAAATTATGATTTCCTTAATTGAGTAATTTTTGTTTCAAGAACTGGAAGACACTCCTTGATTCTTCTTCGTATTTTATAAATGTCTATTTTTGTTGATTCTTAGGCGCTTCTCTGCCCACTTAACATTTTTGCATAATTTATTCATTGGATTGCTATTCAAAACATTGTAACAACCCTTGCCAATGCTCGGCCTTGACCCTAACTATATCACTTTCATAAAATAACAAATCCTAAATACATAAAAGAATTATTTCAACAATAGAATATTAAATAATTAATTAATTAAACAACAATTTAACAAATTTTGTTTACGCCATCGACACTAATTTCGTAAAAAATAATAACTGCATTGTAATTAAGTTATTTTGTCGTTTTTGTCTCTGTAATTGGATTTATCTGATTCGAAAAGACAGTTAGTTTGAAGAATAGCAAAGGCGTGAAACAGTTTTGTTTTATTGAGACAAGATAATAAACGATACGGGATTGGAGCAGTTTCAACAAAAGCTTGAACTATTTAACGAATCTGAAGAATAATTGTTGATGGGATGTCTGATGGAAATTTTTGACTAAAGATAAATAAAAGTGTTTTTTGTGAATTCTTCGCCGATGATTGAATTTGTTTTTTTATTTGCAGTGGAATTAGTTGACGCAATATGTTGTTAGGTTGATAATATTTTATTGAAAGTTTAATTCAAGACACTAATTTGCGAAATTGACAAGTTTATCAATTGCTCGGAATTGCCAAATTTTAGTTGTTTTAAGTTGGATCATAACATTCAAACTAAAAAAATTTTATTGAGAAAAATTAAAAATCCTCTTTCATAAAGTTGAAAATACTTTCATCCTGGTTTATGATAATTCTGGTATATTAAAAGCTCTCATGAAAATCATCTTTTGAAAGTAAAATTTTTAATTTCTCAGCATCTCTTTAATATATTTAATAACATAGTACTTTTGCCAACGTTCTGGTTCAAATAAAACTCTTCTCAAATCAGCCAGTTTTAATTCAATTGAAATAAACTTAAACAAACTTTTGACATTTCTAACGTCAAAACTTTTGTTCAACAATCAGTTTGTCAATTTTTCAGTTTTTGTTTTTACTAAATTGTAAAACAGTATTACCTTGACATTTATTAACAATTCAAAGAATGTGAAAAATAATAAAACTGTCGCCAAAATTTTTGCAATGTTATTCACTGAATAAAGTTATGCGACAAATGTTTTCTCAAAATCAATATTTCTATAGTTGGCGGTGAGTTTAGTAATGACGTTGAGCCAAAACAGCTATTGCAAAAACTGAGAGAACTAAAAATATCAACCAAATAATCAAAAATGTATATATAGAGTGTACGACGTAAAAAATGTCAAATATTGAGATTATGATCTTATCAACTGTTGATAATATAATTTTTAGGTTACGTTACATGCAAAATCAACAAAAAATGCTTTCGATTGTTCGACATTTTTTTGTTCTAATAGAACTTTGATACTTTAAATTTCCCATGATGTTTATTTCTGTCATGACTGTATAACCCAAATTTTTATTTTAAAGAATCTTCTTTATTTTGATTATAGAAAAATAACTTTCTTAGCTGGTGAATTAACAATTAATTTTTTCACTGAAAAATTGTTTTAAAATCCCTGTCTGCAAACTCTTCATTTTTGCTAATGACGGAAGCCCCAATATTTTGTACTTAATTTAAATATAATTGCTTCGTGCATTAAGTGTTACACTACCGTCCGCAAAATCCACACAAACGCACTAGAAAATGTGCAATGCACCGCTTCAATAAAATTCCAAAAAAATTAAAAACACTTTAAATATTAAATATACCACTTTTACAAATCCAGTTCTTAAATGTCATTTCCACCCGCACTTACCTTCACCAAAAGTAAAAAGTAGAATTAAAACCAGGGTAGAAATAGCAATCCTTCTTGGTTGTAACATTTTTTTCCGAAAAAACACTTTTCTTTCTTCAAAACACTGTGTATAATATTCACTGAAAATTTTCCCAATCACTTATATTTTCTCATATTTTCCCGCTCAATTCACTTTATCGCACTTTATAACACGGCCAAGTCTTGTCGAGCACTGAAGAAATAAGTAACTGTCTTCAGCCGCTTGCTAACATACACTCACCTGTTTTATTGAAAAGGCTCGGAGGTAGAAAGCTGGCGCAGTAATCAATGTATAAATGTGTGTACAATTTTTGGACGAAAAATCAACCGAATTTAGGTCACCAAAAAAATCAAAAACATAAAAAATAAATAAAGAAATATCTATAGTATTCTACTAGATTTTCTGTACCGTTGTATTTCCGTCAAACTGTTGTTAAATGTTTTAAAATGGAAATGAAACAATGACCTAGACGAAGCATGCAAATCTTAATAGAAATCTAAATTGGTGCCAGTTGGGTTGTTTTTTATAAAAACAAAATTTTCAGGATTGTTTTTGAGTTGGTTTTGATGACGGAACTGGTGCTGTTAGTTTTTAATTGATTATTTTATCGTAAGAAATTTGTTAATACCATATTTGGAATTTTTGCATATAAATTGGTTATTTTCATTTTTTTATATATTTTTTTAAATTGTTCTTTGTTTTTTACAGAAACCGTTAAAGTTACAAAAACTGTTAAATTGGTTAAGAATCAATTAGAAAAGTCTTTGAAGTGAATCCGGAAAATAGATTTTTAACTATAGACTGATCAGAAATAACTGTGGTGGGAGTAGTTCTTGCAATTCTATAATAAGTATATGTAGAGTAACGCTAGAAATGAAATGCGCACTAGATTTAGCATTTTGGGAATTTCAAATTTTAAAGATGGATAAGGATCAAAACCGATAGTTTTGCATGGAATGAGATCTAAGAGTATAAAGCACCATTTGTGGTACGTGCCTGATATATATATTTTTTTGACATTACGTTACTACCACTTTAGAAAATTCTCATTTTCTCGAAAAGTTACCTTTTCACTGTTAATACTTTATCACTTATTTATTAAAACAGGCGATTCTTTCGGCAGCTTTGTCTGTATTATCCTTTGAAGAAATTAAAACGATTTTTTTGTAAAAGTGGCAGCACTGTCTGTTCAGAGTTATTAGAATTTTGACATATAGTCGTGATACGGAAACTCGTTTTGGGCACTTGCTAAATATTTTATCTTATATATTTTTTCAATGAAGAACTATAATTTTACCTAACGGCATTCAAACAAATTGTCAAATCATTATCAAAATTTGATAGTCCTTGTGAACGAAATTATTATGATTGTCCCCTAATAATAGGAATCTATTATATGAATTGGAAAGAATTTTATCTTTTATAAATTCAAAAATTCATTTTTATAAAAAAAACATTCAAAAAATTTTATTTGAAAATTTAAATTTTCTCGCACAGTTTGAATTATTACCTTAGGTGATATATAATCAATATAATCAAAAATGTCAGATATTTGAAAATAAAACAATAATTTTGATAATGGTATTTTTCTATTTTTTGAGTTATAGGAGAACGCTTTGTATATATTTGTCTTACTATACAATTAACGTGTATAAAAAGTTGCCTACTTTCAATAAGTTAATTAGCGTCATCTTTCGCACAATTCATAAACTTTTTGACAATTGTGATATTTAATCCACGACAGAAGTTATTGTAACCTGTTGCTTCCTTCTTGGTCAAATTAAAATAAATTCAAGACTGCAATTAAAAAACCTCAAAACGCCTTATCAACTCTCTTCATATCCAAAGTGTTTGAACTTTGTTTCAATAAACTCATCAAAAAGTGATTTTTTTTTATAGTTTTTAAAGATAAACAGAAGCTTGGTAATCATCTAAACAATGGATAAACTGCGTCGAGTTCTTGGTGGTAATGATTCTCCAGACGAAGAAAGTGGAATAATGTCACAATTGAATGAATCAAGCACTTTAAGTTGGTCTACAAGAATAAAAGCATTCCTTTTTTGCTTTATAGTTGGGATACTATTATCGTTTCTTGGATCATTTGCCTTCTTCTTTCCTAAAGGTTTATTAGTTTTTGCTGCTTTTTATACTTTAGGCAATATTTTATCAATGGCTAGTACGTGCTTTCTTATGGGTCCGTTTAATCAAATTAAAAAAATGTTTGCTCCAACTAGAGCTATAGCGACTATTGTTGTTATGGCTTCATTTATTCTCACTTTATTAGCCGCTCTAGTGGTAAGTTATTCTAATCACCAAGAGAATTTTATATTTATTAATTTCTTTCAGCTCCACAATGCTGTTTTAGTTTTGGTATTTATAATAATCCAATCACTGGCAATGACTTGGTATTCTTTGTCATACATACCATATGCAAGAGACGCAGTGAAAAAAACATTTGCAACTTGTTTGGGGTGATTAAATAATCCTAATTCAATGTTCCATGTTGTAATCAATGTCAATTGAAACCATCCACTGATGTATTTATTTTGATATTTACATATTTATATTCTTATGTATCTAGTGGCCGTGTATTTACAGTGTGTTCACTGGTTAAACTAAGGTGACTGAATTATACAAATTTACGTGTTAATATATGTAGTTTTTTAATTTCGTACAATTGGCAGCATTGTTTCCAATTCGAAATATTTTGAATCGAATGCTACCAACATTGCTATAAATAAAAAATTATCGGTTTATTTCTAACTCTGCGTCTAGTACATATTCCATACAAAAGTTCTTTGAAACGTCGTACATTCCAAAAAATATATACCCGCCGATTGTTATCCATAATACTCTGGGAGTAAAACCTGCAAAAAGTCTACAGAAAAAGAAATTATTTAAATCTGATTTGTTATATTACCCTTTCAGGCCTAACTCGCGATATACTTGGACTAAAACTTTTCTAACTCGAAGACTTTCTGCTTGTTTTTTATCAGCTAAGATAATTCGCGTTTTAGCGACATCTAAGGGAGTTGTAACAGCAGCAGCAAAACCTCCAGCTACAGCTCCACAAAAAGCAACTTCCCATGATTCCAAAGGAATGTTATTTTTGAAATTTAATCGATACGATGTTTTCAAATACTCCAAAACTGGAAATTGGATAAAAGAAAATGGAATTTCGCGGATTATTGTTGATGTGAAACCTCGATATAAACCCTAAAAATAAAATTGAAATAAATTCTAATCTCTGTTCTCCAAGTCAAAACAAAATAGATAGTTCAAAAGGCTAAACAATTCTAGGCAGACTATACGTACATTTATGAATCCTTCAGATCTAATGGCATGTCTCATTATTTTCCAAGAGGTTTGCTTAGAAGTCTGGCGTCTTTGCTTCACGACTTCCATAGGAACTCTAATCAGACACGCAACCTAAAATAATTAATTTCAAATTTAATTCTATAATGTACATAAAGTACTTACGACTTCACCAGCTGCCGCTGCTGCCATATGAACTAACGGCAAATATTGTCTTTGTACTTTTGGTTCAACATAATATTTAAAACTGTCGTAAGTTAGAAAAAAAAGAGCCGCTTGAGGCGCACTTCCTATAACTTGCGGCCCTATACCTTTATAAACGCCTTTAAAGCCACCTGATTTTATAAAACCTTGAGGCGATTGAAGCCGAGTTTTCAATGTGTCTAAAGGAAAAAGAGCCACATCTACGGACAATCCAGCACCTGCGCCCCCCTATGCACAAGTACAAAATCAGTATAACTGGTTGCCTATCCACTTACAAATAATGAAGATAAATAAATATTCCGTTCAGTTTGAGTCCACATTTTTTGATTTTCACTATCTTGCGCTTCACATTATCTGAAAAAATGTAAAAAAACTGTATAAAACACTAAAATTGAAAAAAACATACAAATCACAACTATACCATTTAACTCACAAATTGATTCTTCTAACAGCAGTCATGAACCTGAATCAACTGAATTCTTAAATTTTCCTTTCAGCATCACGTTAAATGATGAAATTTTTTATTTACAAAACTGATTATATAACCTCAATTTCACAACATAACCTAAAAATGTAGGTGACAAGATAACACCAAAATGGGAAGAAATATTCTTAAAAGTAGCTTACAAAACGCTTCGTTTAGTATTATTTTTCAAGTAAATTGGATTTTTGTCTTATATTTATTATAAAAACTTTTTTCTAGATACTTTTCCGATGTTTAACTTTTGTTCTAAATGCGTTCATTATACGAACTGTTGGTCAAGAGGTTTTAGGGATAATGAACGTAAGACTTCTACTTCTTGAATCAACAATCCTATTTTTATCAAAAGAACCAATTTTAAAAGCTTGCTTGACTGATACAAAGTCGCATAATTGGGCACAAGTCATCAACCAAATCTGGCTTTCGTAAGTTAAAAAAAATTCTAATCCAAACTCCCTACTTATTTTTTTTACAGAGTCCCATTTACTGCAACGTTAAGTTTAACTTTAGTATACATTTGGATAAACATCCTAAGCCCTACTGACGAAATCTACACTGAACAGTACAAATTGGGCTGTTATGCAATAGCTCTATCTTGTGTCATTGAACAAATGACCCAAAACGTGGTTCTAGTGGCCCAAAGTTTTTGTTTTATCAAACTCAAAGTTATTTTTGAAACAATCTACATTGTCAGTCGCACTATTATTTTCGTTTATTTAGTTATTAAAAAACCAGACGGGGCTATTAATGCATTTTCAGTAGCACAAGTCGCTTCTGCGATTATTCTTTGTTGCTTATACTACGGATTCTTCTTCTGGTACACCCTACAATTAAATAAAAAAAAATCAACCAAATCTATAGCAAAGAATTCAATTTTTGCGGATATGGACGACTTTCCATTTACTTCTATCAATGAATTTTTTCCCGGATTTATGGAAAACTACGAACGGCCTTTAAATACAAATCTATGCATTTTGACAATAAGTTTTGCGAAGCAATCAGTTATTAAACAAGTTTTAACAGAAGGGGAGCGTTACGTTATGACTATATCTCCAGTATTGACGTTCAGTCAACAGTCCATTTATGATATTGTTAATAATTTAGGGAGTTTAGCAGCTAGATTTATTTTTAGACCAATTGAAGAAAGTGCGTATTTTTATTTTACGCAAATGATTAAACGAGATGAGCCAGTTAAGACACAAGATCAAGTACGGATATAATTTCGTGTTTTTTTTTTTTTAATCAATTAATTTCAGAAGCACATTGCTGAGTCAGCTAATGTCTTAAGTCAATTGTGTAATGTGGTAACAAGTATAGGGCTGGTTGTTGTTACTTTTGGGCAAAGCTATAGTTACACTTTGCTGTATTTATATGGAGGCAACAAACTTGTTGAAAGTTACCTTCCAGTGACTCTGCTTAGGTTTCATAGTTTTGCTATTGTACTATTGGCTGTGAATGGAGTCACGGAAGGGTTTGTTTTTGCTACTATGAATAACAAACAGTTAGATAGGTAAGTACCTTGGTACCAAGAACTGACTGTATTCAATACTTACTTGATAATTTTTATTTACAGGTATAATTACATAATGGTGATATTTTCCGTCAGTTTTCTAGTCATATCCTACATTCTTACCAATATCTTCGGACCTGTCGGATTCATTTTAGCAAATTGTGTAAATATGTCAGCACGAATCGTCCATAGTCTTACTTACATTTCGAAAAAATACCAAGATACACCATATAGACCTTTGAAAGGTCTAATTCCTAGTCAAAAATTTCTTCTAATTCTATTAATATCAGGCATTATGACAAAAATTTCAGAAATCTTTATAACCTTTATCACTTTACATATTCTAATCGGTGCAATTTTCTTCCTATTGACTCTTACAATTTGGGGTATTGAAAATAAATCAATCTTAATGTTAGGTTATGATAAATACAAACGACGAGTATCAAAAAGCGATTGATTATTTACAAATATATAATTAAACATTAATTCGTTTTAGTTTTATAAATAGCTCCTGTTATTGTTCCTGACCTTTGAATTATGCACGATTTGTTATCACCTTCTAATGTTATTATAGGTGGACTGCTATGTGGTTCGAGTTTTGATGCTTGATCGGCGATTGCTGCTATGAGCCCGGCGCTTTCGGTCGAGGCTTTGCCCTTAGCCCCTAAACATAACCCCTGATGATCGACGAAAGTGCAGCCAAAAACACCAGGCTTACTCATACTACAGAAACAATTAAAAATAATTGAAATAATAGAAAAATGTAGACTCACATCTCTTCCATGACTCTATCCAGATGTTTTTCCATTTTTTTTGAGATGAAAATTTTCAAAACATCAGTGACAGATAAGTTGACATAAAGAGTAGCAGTGAGGTACCAACTTTTCTACAGAAGACACTAAATTTTCAAATTTTTCACATTAAAACAGCAAAACTAGTTTTTAAAAGTATCAATTTATTTCAATTATTTAAAAAATCTTCTTGTATGCTTTATCACATTTTTTACAAAAAATTGAAAATTATATCAAAGAAAAATAATTCGTTACCAACTTAAATAAAATCCTTGAATTTTTTTTATATAACCTTACAAATTTATTAATGTTTATGCATCATAATAACATTAATTAAATCCACAATATTCTGTGCTTGTTTAACTGTCGGCATATCAATCATCTGACCTTTATATGCGAAAGCTCCCTGAAACTCAAAGTTATCACAAGTTCAATTTCCTAACATAACCTCACTTTTCCTTCTTGTTGATGTTCATGAAAAGCTGTTAAAACAGCGGTCGCCCATTCGATTTGTTTGTCAGTAGGTATAAACGCATTTTGTGTTACTTCCAATTGCCCAGGATGAATAACCTGTTTTCCTGTAAATCCAAATTGAGCACCTTCTTCAGCTTGTCTTTTCAAACCTTCTGTATCTTTATAATCGATATAAACTAAATCTATAGCTTGCAAATCAAATGCTTTAGCTACAGTCACGATTTTTTGACGGGCGTACAGTGTTTCAGTAGAGAGCGGACTTCGTCTAGCTCCTTAAAAAAATTATCAGTTCCTATTTCAACAAAAAAAATTAATTGTACCAATGGTGGCTAGAAAATCATCACTTCCAAAAAGTAACGCAACGGGGAAGAACTTAGCGGACTTTGATAGTTCCTTAGCGAATTTACAAATATCTACAGCGTTTATGAGAGATACAGCTGATTCGATTCCTAATATCACTCCAATTTGTCCCTCAGATTTGATATATTCTTTCAAATAACCTGCGAACTAAAGTCAGATATTATATTGAAATTTTTCAACTGAATTTACCAATTGTAAGTCTTCGTTTTTTTCAACTTTTGGTAAAAGTAGAGTATCAGGCAGGTTTTTCCCAGTGACTATTACATTCAAGTCATCTTTCAATATTCCCGAACTAACGGAGTTAACACGTACGGCAAAATCATACTTTCGTTGCTTTTTTGGTTTACCTCTATCAAGCACTTTTCTAATATTGCTACGAGCTTGAGTCTGAAATTATTTGTGTACTAGTCCGAAAATAATATTAGCATTACTTTTTTATTCAAAGCAACTCCATCCTCGCAGTCTAATGTGATACAATCAACGTCCAAAGTAAACGATTTTTCGACTTTCTTAATATCATCGGCAGGCACATACATGAGAGCTCGTCTAGGAGTGAACTTTCGAACACTAGCCTGAAAAAAAAAATCAAAATTGAAATTTAGAAATAAAAGTTCTACCTTTAAGCAATTGACTATAATAGAGTTTAAGAGAGGTTTAATTTGTGTTGGGAACATTTTAAAGGTGTTAAGGGGGCACCTTGCACTTTTTTATTTTTAAAATCCGAGCGCCCTCTGTTTCTAAGAAAAATAACAGATTACTACTTTATCAATATCAATCATCGGCGGCCATTTTGTCAATAATAAAGTGAAGTTTAAAAAAATCTGTTAGAATTTTTTGTCACTCTGTAAGTATTCTGTTAATAATTTGAATAAAATAGTGTAAATTTATGAAAGCAATGATTGTGCTATGTTTGTTCTTAATTTGTTGTAAAAAAAAAGTTAACGATTTCGTAAGATGAGTCATATTTGCTTGTAACTAACAAGGCCATAAATTTTCTTGAAATTTTCGTTTATTAACCCTTGACATCGATAAAAACAATGTAAATAATGTATTTTAACCCTTTCAGGTGATGACGGTTTGATGTGATAAATTATTTATTAAATTAATAATAACAGCAAAATGGATAAAGGTGACCAACCTACTTTTGAAAACAAAGATGAAGAAATCCAGTATTGGAAGAACTTAGCTTCACAATACCTAGAAGAGTGAGTAATATAAACTTTCAATATTTAAATTTTATCGAAAAATTTCTAGTATTGATCGAATACAAAAAGAATCGGACGAATTCATCACAGAATCCCAGCAATTAGAACGCGAATATGAAGCAACAATTGAACAAAACGAGAAAAAAATTAAAGAATTAACATTAGCTAATAATAGAGCTTTCAATGAAATAGAATCAATTAGAGTAAGTTATACCAACCAATGACAGTAAAATCATAATAATTTTTCATATTAGGTAAAGTTAGAACAAAGTAATAAACACACTGTACAGTTACAAACCGAAATTGAAAATCTTACGAAAGAAAAAACAGAAATGACAAGATATATCCGAGAACTCGAGCAAAAAAACGACGATCTAGAAAGATCTAGACGAATTGTTGAAGAAAGTATTGCAGGGATTGAATCTGCTTTCCATAACGCGATTGAACGAAATGCTATTCTTGAATCGGAAGTTGATGAAAAAGAAAGTCTTAAAGAAAAGTTACAGCGATTAGCTGATGAAACTAGAGGTGTGTTACATTTTAGGTAAAAAAAAAAAATTATATTTTTTGTTATAGATTTGAAACAAGAGCTTTTGGTTAAAGAAAGGTGTCAAGAGAATGATCGACCAGTTAATGGGTTCAAATCCTTGCCTATTGTTGATTCCAACAGACTTAAAGAAATCGAAACGCAAACTACACCGATTAAAAGTAAGAAAAATCGTTTGAGTAAATCTTTGAGATTATTAATACGACGTTTACTTATTCGTAAAAATAAGTGATTAACTAATCATAAAGTGTCCTTTTTAACACGAGTTAAGTAACAAGACTCATTAATTGATTGTTTTGACTGTATTATTTGAATAAATTATTTTTTGTAAGAGATGACTTTCATTGTTTTTATGTTTTTTTATTGAGTCTTGTTGCTATCTCTTGGCATTATCACAAGGTTATAGTGACTTTCACGTGATGGTAAATTTAGAACAATTTTGACATCAAATAATTGATTCTTCATTTGACAGATTATAACTTCCGTTCTACAAACCAACCGGAAAAAAATAATTGAATTTCCTCACGACTATAAGAGATTAATATCATTATAAAGATTTTACATTTTTATCCTAAACACAAAAAGCATTAAGTTTTTGTGTCTTTTCTGAATTTCCCTATTCAATATGCCTCAGTTGAAACTTGTTGCATAATATAGTTGTTTTTTTTTTTTTTTTTTTTTAGAAGATCAGATTTCGTATCAAGCGCCTATAACTCCAGCATCTCGCGTTATGGCTCTAAACATCGTCAGCGATTTAATTCGAAAAGTTGGGGTGAGTTTTTGTGTTTTTTTTTTTATTGTTAGTAGATTGGTTGCTTAGGGGTTTGAATTTTATTTTTGTTTTGTTGGTATCTTGCATGTTGCACGTTTCTTGTTGCTTCCAGTTGTCTCGTTTCCTTTGTTCACAATGTGGCCGATATAAATGTACAAATTGTGCGCCCTCTGCTGTTAATCCCACCAATAGTAATAATACACCAAGGTGCGTGCTTTGAGGCGGGATTAAAATAATCAAATTTTAAATTATTTGATTATTAATTGATTGATTTTTTTAGGGTTTAGAACGTAGATTGGAAAAGAGTCGATTTGAATACAACGATTTGAGGTAATTTCATATAGTTGTGCAAGAAATAAATTTCTATTTCTGATATTGCAGAAATCGGCATTCGGCGAAGAACAGCCCAGCTCCCAGCATTCAAGGTTTGTCAAAATGAATCTAATGGTTTGTTGATAATAGTGTAGGGCGAAAATGAGTGTTTTAGGTGCATCTGGCTTAAAGAAAAGTATTATGTTTGTTTAATGATGTAATCTCTATTATTTGGTGATATTGATTTAAGTCAGAAGTTCCTCAAACATTATGTAAATAATTTGGTGATAATAATTCATTTAATATTCCTTTAATATTTGTTAATATTATTGTGAATAAGGGTGTGACTTGTTTTGTCCCTAAATATTAAAAAAAATCATCCTTTTTTACGTCATAGTTTTGACGTGAATTAAGATTGTGTTTGTCGGCCGTCATTTGACGGTAGTTTGTCATAGTAGTAATTCATTTAAAAGTAATCTATTTTTCTTATTTTCATCAAAATAAACAGGTTTGCGTTTGATTAATAATATGCCTCCTTTTTTCGATAAGTAATTTATTCAATTTTACTAATAATTAGGTACAAATTTTATATTTGTAATGCATATTCCATATTTAAGGTGCAAAATATTTATAATTGTATGATAAAATAAATAAATTTAAACTAAAACACCTGTGAAGATTTTCTGCCATGACAAAGTCGAATTAAATTCGATAGTATTTGGGGAAAATGTGGTCAGACTTGAGAAAAATGATAAGGTTTTTAGACGAGCTTCAAATGTTGGAATACTATCTTTGGATTTTTTAATTTTTAAACAAACAGGACCTAAGACTTGTGGCGATTTGATTAATAACAAAATCAAGACGTAGAGTGGAAGACTTTGAAGTAGAAAACGAATAGTCTTTAGAATTTCTTCAACAATTAAAATTATCAATCGGAACTAAAAACAAAACGATATTTGATTTTTTTTATGTTGGTGATACTTACAGTAACAAAAACAGCATAATACATTGTGGTCGTTGGAAGAAGAAAGAGAAGAATTGTAAAACCCAATGTTCCTATAAATAACTGATGGTGGGAATACTGATGAGAGTCGACTCTTGTTCTTAATGGATTAAACTTTCTTCCAATAAACAAACGCCACAAGGAGAATAATCCTTTGAATTGGAAGTACAACAATCTACAATTAATCCATTTTTAAAACACCTTGTATTTAAATTACAACTTACCTAGCAGCATAGACGTAAATACAATAAACGTGAAACGTAGCAATTGATACTAAATCCGAAACCATCGCCACTTGGTATGAAAAACCAAAAGTTCCAAGTAATACTATACATTTAAAATATTGTCGAAGAATCGGTTGCATTGTTATAAGAAAAATCCGCCATAAGGAAATATGATAGAAGAAGAAAGTCCCTAATGATTTATTAAACGAATGATTTAGTTTCAACCCAATGGGTGAACCCATCAAATAAATTAACAAATCGCGGAAATTGTAAATAATTGTTTCGCGGATTTCTTCAATAAAATTCACAATGAATTGCTCATTTTCTAAGAAAAAATTTAAGATTAATATTCCAAGAGCTAAGTCTACTATTTTAGAAAGAATGAAATTGCCGCTTTTGGGGGTTAGTTGCTTTTTGCTGATTAATTCATTGAAAAACCACTGGAAGCCGGTTAAACTGTCAATAAAATGGCTAAATGTAGCAGAGTATAGCCAAATTGATTTGATTTTTGTAAAAAAATTGAGTGAATTATTCATTATTAAAGTGATTAGTAGTAGCAATCGAATGGTTGTGGTCTTTCGTCCATTTTCACTATTCAATCGATGGTTTTTTCTGAGATTTTCATTCAAGAATTTGAAGTGAATTCCATACTGATCTTCTGCATCTATATCACAGTTACGAAACGATTGGTAATTGTAAATTATTCTAATAATATCATGCGACGTTGGATAATTAATTAAATTAATTTTCATCGACTGACTGTCTATAAAAATAGCTTTAGAATTTTTTATCCTAACTTTAGCAGAATCATCAGTAAGGTATCCAACTACATTAGCAGCGTCCTTAACCACACAATCACTTGTGATAAAAAAAGCTTCACTATCTTCATAATCAACCCTTGCTCCTTCCAAATATCCACTTTTATTCAAACGTAAAGAATCTGGGACAAAAACAAGAACTGTCTTGCCCATTTCAAAACTTAACCTCAATTAAATTAAACGTCAGAACATCATCATCCAATTGGTTGGAATTTTGACAAGTTGCACGTTGAAATGACGTTTTAATCCATCCTTTTGTTATTCCATGAAAAAAATTATCAATTGTGAGTCATAGCTTAATTAGAGTTAGATTTTATAGTATTTAGTTCACATTATTATGCGCATTATACAATTTTAATAATGGATGAGGAAAATCCAAGGATACAGAGTGATGAAATTAAACCTACCAGATTTCGGGTAAGTACAGAAAAACATGAAACTTTGTGTGTATTTGATTGATTTTGTAGAATTTAGCGTCTGTTAATTCGTTAAGTCAAGAAGATTTGATTGTCACTAATGAGGAATCAGATTTGGTGTCTTCAATCCGAAGAAGAGTGCAAATCAGTTCTGAGAAAGTTGAGACTGGGTCTTTGAACGTTTTGTCAGCGAAATATGAAGTAAGTCAGGTTGAAGTTGATTACCTTTTGATGATTTTATTGTAGAGTCTCGATTATGACACTTGCGAGAATTATTTATTATTAGATGAAGAAAGAAAGAAAGGTTATAGATTCATAGTAAGGAAGAGTATAGCACGATGGTTTATTTTTTTATTAATAGGAATGTGCACAGCATTGATTGCTTGTGCTATTGACATATCTATAGAAGAATTATCACAACTCAAATATGCTTCATTAAGTAAATGTAAGTATCAACACTTACTATTTCTATGATATCTACCCCAAATTTTAGATGTAGACAAATATGTAACAAAAGGCAAACTTTATATCCCTTATTTCTACTGGGTTTTATACAATGTAGTCCCAGTGTTGATCGGCTCAACATTGGTTGCCTACGTCGAGCCTATAGCAGCTGGCAGTGGAATCCCCCAAGTGAAATGTTATTTAAACGGTGTTAAAGTTCCTCGAGTTGTACGAATCAAAACACTTCTAGTCAAAAGTGTGGGTGTTGTTTGTTCAGTTGTTGGAGGATTAGCTGGAGGCAAAGTAAGTTCAAAAATTATTAAAATTCAACCAACATCGATAATACAGATTTCTGTAGGAAGGTCCAATGATTCATTCCGGTGCGGTAGTAGCAGCTGGAATATCTCAAGGAAAAAGCACAACGTTTCGTCGAGATTGTAAAATATTTAAATATTTTCGAGAAGATCATGAAAAACGAGATTTTGTGTCAGGGGGCGCTGCTGCAGGGGTGTCGGCAGCGTTTGGCGCGCCAGTTGGTAGGTCTATACTTTTTTCAAATGAAACATTAATTAAAATGATCCCAGGTGGTGTTTTGTTTAGTTTAGAAGAAGGTACAAGTTTCTGGAATCAAAGTCTAACTTGGCGCACATTTTTCGCTTCAGTTGTTAGTACTTTCACTCTAAATGTGGTACTATCGACTTACCATGGAGTTCCGGGAGATTTAAGTTATCCAGGATTATTGAATTTAGGAAAATTTGAAAATTTTAGTTACCAAGTTTATGAGTTACCGATTTTTTTATTAATGGGTTTTTTGGGTGGATTATCTGGAGCTTTATGGAATCATATTAATTATAAATTGGCTGTGTTTAGAATGAGATACATTCGGAAAAAATGGTTGAAAGTGATTGAAGCGTGTATGGTGGCTGCTGTAAGCGCTACTTTAGGATTTTTGATGATGTTTTTATTGAATGATTGTAAGCCACTAGGCCAGGATCCGACCAAATACCCAACTCAAGTAAGTTCCAAAGTTTAAAAAATATTTTTTGATTTTCCACATTTGTTAATTTGAATAAACAATTTATTTCAGTTGTATTGTCAAGATGGCCAGTATAACGTCCTAGCGAGCATTTGGTTTCAAACCCCGGAAGCTTCAGTCCGATCTTTATTCCACGATCCTCCAAACACTCACAATGCAACATCTCTTCTTGCTTTCGTCCTAGTTTATTTCATTCTGTCAACTTGGACATTTGGTTTAGCTACATCCAACGGTTTATTCATTCCAACTCTTCTAACAGGTGCCGCATGGGGACGTCTCATATCTGTCGGATTATATAAAATAATCCCCGATGCTGTTTTAATCCATCCGGGGAAGTACGCACTTATCGGTGCAGCAGCTCAACTTGGTGGCGTAGTTCGAATGACTATCAGTTTAACTGTTATTATAATGGAAACTACGGGCAATATCACTTTCGCTTTGCCTCTTATTATCACTTTAATCGCAGCCAAATGGACAGGCGATTTTTTCAATGAAGGTATCTACGATACTTTGATACAATTAAACGGTGTGCCTTTACTCCCATGGGAGCCGCCACCATTGGTTCATAATATTTACGCAAGCGAAGTTATGTCCCATCCAGTTGTTACATTGAAATGTGTGGAAAATGTCGGGCATATTGTTGAATTATTGAAAATTACATCTTATAACGGATTTCCGGTTGTTGATCCGCCGTTAACTGACCAAAGTGAAGTCACTACTTATGGAAGAATAAGAGGATTGATTTTAAGATCGCAGTTGATTGTTATTTTGAAAAATAAAATATTTAATGAGAATTCCGATTTTTGGGAGGATGTCAAAGCTGAGATTTTTAGAGATGAGTATCCGAGGTATCCAACGATTGAACAAATTGATGTGTCGGATGAAGAAAAGACGTATTCGATTGATTTGAGGCCGTTTATGAATCCATCGCCGTATACTGTGCTGCATGTAAGTTGGGATTTAAGTCTGAGGAGTTGTAATTTTAGTATTTTTTTGTAGTCTGCGTCTTTACCGAGAATGTTTAGATTGTTTAGAGCGCTTGGATTGAGGCATTTGCCGATTGTTAATGATACAAATGAAGTTATTGGAATGGTAACACGGAAAGACTTGGCTCGGTATAGAGTGTGGAGGCATCAAGGGCGAATGGGCGTTGAAGAATTGTTAATATCCAAAGAAATTTAATACAGTATTGTAAGAGAGTAATATATTGACCGATTATTTTATTTTGAAAACGAATAAACTATTTTTGCCAAAGAGATTGTTTTTGTGAAGCGCCATCTATGTTGGTATTCAAATTTTCAAAAAAAAAACGTGAATTCGGAAAATTCACAAAATTTGTTGATGAATTTTTTTAAGACCTACCTCAAATGTATACTTTGTCCAATTTCTTGACACTGCAATAATAAAAACACAATTTTTGTCAGATTATTTTTGGCAAAGCGCCATCTATTTCGGTTTCCAAATTTTCAAAAAATAATAAATTCAAAAATAGATTTATGAAATTTGTTAATAAATTTATCAACACTTACCTTGAATGTTTTTTTCACAGTTTACAATAAATTAGCACAAATAACGTTAATGTTATTTGCTGGCAGTAATGAATGCGTCAGAGATAAAATTTAGTTATCAAAGAATTACAACTTTGTTGTTGAAACTGCGTTTAGAAGTCACAAACAATAGTCTTTTTCAATACTCTACTTCAATTAAGTGCTAATCGAATGATAAAATAGTTAAAATTATTTTTTCAAAGTGCGTGAGTACATAACCTCACTTTACACATCACAAATATCAAGATGACTTTTTGAATAAATTCAACAAATTTAATCAAAATGCATATGTCATTTTGGTGGGACTCAAAAATAAGCGATTATTTATTCAAAGGACTATCACCCAAATCCCCTTTTGGCTTCATCGTAATATGTATAATAATAGCTATAATGTCCTTTACTTTCGAATTTATTCGCTACCTGCAAGCTAAACAACGACAAAAAGAACTTATTTTGCGCTCAGAACAACTCAAGACTATTTGTCCAACAGAGAGTTCGACTTTGTTAACGGAAAACGTATCAGCGCCTGATCCTGGTATTAATATAACAATAATCGACAGGTGTCTTTCAAATTTCTTTAATTTTTTTATAATTTAAAATTTTCAGAACCTTTCTGTTTGGAGCCGAAATAACTCTTTGGTTTATTTTACAAAATTTAGCTTATATTCTAATGCTTTCAGTAATGTTGTACAATGGCTGGTTTTTAGTGTCAGCAGTTGTGGGTGGAGGCTTAGGATATTTTATTTTTGGACAAATGTTCATGAAGATTAATTTGCAAAATTGTCAAATTATTAGAGATACATGGTGTATGCAAAAATGCGGTGAACCAGGTAATTTGTATTTATTCTTATCATAAAATTGTAGAATCCTTGCAGATCCTGAACCTGATTCCTTATCCTCTGATTTTTGTAAGTTCATTATGTGTCAATGCTAATTATCAACTGCTTTTTATTAATATTTTTTAGAAACCCATTCGAGTAGAAACGGAGAATCCACCCCCGCATTAGACGCAAATGAAGCTTCAACTAGCGCCTTAAACTGTCATGAAATTACTGTACATGCAGAATGCCACTCATAATATTTATTATTAGTTTAAAACAATTTATAATATAATTCTTAATTAATATTTCTCATTTTTTCAAAAATAACTTCTTTTTTAAAATTGCGATCTAGTACATAAACACGATGTTTATTGATGAAATCATTTGCGATAGTCTTGTAATAATCTAAATCTGGCAAAGTCTGCAGAAATTTCTTTTGATTTTGAGAAAGTTCAACATTTTCATCAGCGTTTACAAATTGTTTATTACTAAAATTTCTAAAATAAAAATTTATATTAAATTACCACATACTTACTCCTTTTCTAATTTTTCTAAACAACATAAATACTCTTGTATTTCTTTTTTTACTTTGCTTGGCTTCGATTCTGACGATTTATCTGAAAAAAAAATATTGTAAGCATAAACGCCCCAAAACATAACCTCAAATTGTACTGTCAGCACTGTTTTTGTCAAATAAAGAACGTCGTCTAACTTTTTTACTTGGCAATGTGTCATCCATTGGTAAATTATTACAAAACACTGTATATTTATACTTTTTTAAATCACTTGAAACTTGAAACGTTAACGTTTAAATTAAACTGACTTTTGTCACGTGATTATACACAGCGCGGCAAATTTAGATTTTTAATAAAAGTATTTAATAGAGGGCGTCGCGTTCGTCCCATGGCGGTATACCAATAGGCAATAAGCGCTTATCGATTGCCAGTTATCAGTAAAAATGTCACAGTATGTTACACCGTTCATTGTGCTTAATCTTGGCTCAGAAATGGTGTTTGTTGTTGCTCAAAGACTGCAAGCTCAAAACGTGCCTCTAGACCGAACTAATTTAGGTGATTCACAAAAAACCCACTTATATGCACGCTTTTGCAATTAAACGACACTTTTACAAAATTAATGAAGTCACAACACTTTTAGAACAATCGAACATTTATTAGAACAAAAAAATAACAACAAATACAAAATAAAAAGTAATAAGAAATAAAAAATAATTCTCAGAAATCTTTAATTTACTTAATGAATCTCTTATTGCCAAGAATGTCAAGGCAATAAAAGTAAACTTTCTGATAGAAGTCTAAATCAGCTCTTGGTTCAAACTGTTCCAATTCTCTTATTTTTTCAATGCATTTGATCATAGTCTTCTTGGCTAATTCAACATTGGTGCTTTCTAGCAAACAAACTTGTGGTAATTGGGATGTCAGTATGGGGAAGTACACAAGAGGTTCGTAAGATGGCCAATCATAAGTGCAAGCTTTGCAAGTGCATTTGAATCTGTATTGATTGAAAATGTAGTTTTGACGGATTTTGCGGCTCTCATCTGAGAATTGCGGCCTGAAATACACAAAATTGAAAAAGGATTAACAAAATTATTTTCAACAACTAACTTTGTTATTTTGAAGTTAGTATCTTGAATTTCTGAATTCTAATTTAAATTTTGAGATTTTCTACAATTTAAAATGAGAATTCTCACCGTATACTACCAAATGAAATAACAAAGTCAGTAGTTGTTCCTTGTTGAACCGGAAAAGCCACAAGTCGAATTTATTTTGGATGAATACAACTCATTGTAAAAGATTAATTACCAAAATTAAGATTATATTTTTTGGAAATTCTCTAAAAATTGAAAAAAATAAATAAAAATTACCCTAAAGAAACCAAGCATTCTTCTCCTGCTTTAATAGTTTTGACAGCTCTCGCCACTCTTTCTAATCCATATTGCCGAGCAATAACATTCGGTGCACAACTATGTCTAAACAGACTATAAAAAGGATACAACGCTAAAGCTATAGAATCCATTCCTTTCAAAACATAATTTTCATTCTCACTCGGATACATCTCATCCACAGAACTACTTTTCAAAAGACACAACTGCATATACGGAATTATAAATTCTTTAAAAAACCCATCATTCTCAGAATCAAACTTCTCCGTATAATTCTTCAATAAAAAGATCATCGTCGCTGCAGCTAACACAAACTCTACCGGATGTCCTGGCGAATCCTTCTCATCTAAAGCTCCAATCAAACCCGAGATTTCTTCAGGTACAGATCCATTGCCTTCACTCAAAATCATCTCAAAAGCAAGCAATAATTCCGCATTGTTGCCTAATAATTTTTTTATCGAAAGCAGAATTTTGCATTCGTGTCGGTGGTATTTAGCGAAAGCGGCGTCTTTGCATTTGTCGCTACAATAAAGAGCTTGAGTGCATCCATCGCAGGGGATGGGGTTGTAAGTGAGGATTAAGCAGTCATGGCAATGGTACAAATAGGCTTGGTTGGGAACAGCCAAAAATGCAGATTCAACTGAGATAACTTCGCCGATTTGGATGTCTTTTGTAGCGACTACAGATTTGAATTTGCGCCCGGTTTTTACTTCTAAACTGTTGCTTGCGCATGGGTATGATGAGTTTCTTAAATGTGGCAAGATTTTTGGAATTTCTTCGAAATAATTTAGAATTCTAACTCTACTAAGAAGTTCTAAAGATTTGCGTTTACGCTCCATTAGTTTTGGTTTTAGACGATCGGGATAATCGTTATCTAACGCTCTATCTACATCCTATTATTAATAAAAAAAATTAAAATTGATAATAAAATTCAAAATACTTACAGTCAAGGCTTCTTTGTATAACTTTAACTTAAATAAAGCCGCTGATCTATTCGCATATCCAATAGCAATCAATTCTTTATTTTCAGCTTTCATTAACATTTTCGTATATGCATGTAAGGCTTTATCGTATTTTTCAACAATGAATAAAGTGTTGCCTCTTTCTTTATACTTCAAAGCTTTGGAATCATTCTTTCTATCAACTTTGTACTTTGATTGAAGCATGTTGTGCTCTTCAAGCACTTGAAATACAAAGTCGATACGTTCGGGATTAGTTGTCTTCTGTTTAAAAGTATCTAAGAATGTGTTTAAAGAGTTCAACCGACCCAACTCCAGATGATAAAAAAGCTGACTTTGGTAAAGAGGAAGAGCTGAATATAACTGGCGTCTTCTAGACGAGTGAATATCCATCATTATTTGCATTTTGGAGAAAATACACTACTTTAACTTATATTACACACTCGAGTTTAAAATGGAGGGAAATAAAGAAAAACGCAGCTTCAAAACCGCATGCGTGCAAGAACTAACGACACAAAAAAATTAATTGACTTTAAATAAATTATCTTTATTTATAAATAATTATAAATTAAATCAAATTTTGATTATTGGCAGCAGTTTAACAATAAGATACAATTTTTTATTAATTTTTCTAAAACAAAATTTTCAGATTTTTTATGGACTAGATTGGCAGCACTGATTGATTTAAATTCAAATTTAGAATTGTGAATAATAGTGATTTTTTTAAATTTTGTTGCAGTTCTTGACGAAATCATATCCGTTCTTATATCCAAGCAATTAATAACTGATTTGATGAAGCCTCAACTAGCTTACAGCCATGACGCAGTCCGCGATATAATAGAAGACGTAGCTCAATCATCAATGATGCGTTTAGATTCAACCAGCATGAATAAACTTTGGGATTTGATAACAATGGTTTTTAAATGGCAAATAACAGTGTCTGAAGAAGTCATTGCAATAACCACTCGTCATCTCTACGAAATCGAAAACTACATAACAAATCCAGACACTCAATTACAGCTACATAAAGTGCAGAACTTGATAGACAATTTCAATAAAATTTTCTCGATTGAAGACAAGAAAGACTTAAGAAATGGTATTCGCAATTGGTTGAAAGATAGTAATGTACGCGTGTCACTTCTGCTAAGAATGGGTCTACAAAACATGGATGGGATTTTCATCACTGAAAATTTAAACCCAATTGCCGAAAAAATGTTACAGAATTTGGGAGAAAATATCTATTCGGTTACACAAAATGGTCATATTTTAGAAAAGAATCACAATGTGGCGAGAATGGAACCGGAAGTGAATGAATTGCAATTGTTCGTTGATCAGATTTTAGGAGAAAGGAAGTTGAGTTCGGAAAATGGAAATCGGACGTTGCTGAGATTGGCGATTGATGATCAAAATGGAAATAATAATGAAGAAACTACAATTAAGTTTGATAATATTGATGTTGCTAGAAACGATGGGCAGATGAGGGAGGTGATGACGGAAATGGTTGTTACTGAAGAAGATGGGTGTTTGACTGATGATTTGCTGGACATGATTGGAGGAGAAAACAGCAATGAATGAATTGTCAATTGACAAATATACAATAAAGTGTTGTCCGGCGCATCCACCATTTTTGTGAGTTATTTTATTAGTTTCTTATTTACAATGGCAGTGCATATGTAAAGTACCAGTTTTATTATAAACAATAATACAAATGAATTTACACAAGAAAATCATTGAGCAATTAAATATTTCTCAATAATTGTAATAAAATTATAAACATGCATCTACATTAGTGATATTTTTTTAAACATTGATTTCCGTCTAATAAATTTTACTGAAGCTTCAACCATCTGTCAATCGAATATTCTAACGCTGCAATCCATCTAAAATGCATAAATTACACAATTATTCATTCCCAAATACAATTTACCTTTTCCTATCCGCATCCGACTCTGTATGGAAATAAAAATGTTTCTTATTTGGATCCGGTGGAATAATTTCAAACGCATGTTTCTTATTTCCCGTAATCGACTGTTGTACTCTATACCCTTGTAAATATGCAACTCCAAATGCACTTTTCGCTGTAGCGTCTTGATAAAAATACAAACAGGCGTCTTTCAAAACACAGTAACGTTTACTCCAAGATTTCCATTGCGTTCCTAATTTAACTAAATAACCGAAACAATCAGGATCTGGGATTCCGTTAGGTCCTAATGTTAAATTTTTTTTAGTTTTGTCGAGAAAATCATCAACAGCTTGACTGTCGCTGATAGCGTGACTGATAACATCCACCCATCGGTTTAAAGCTGTGGTGTTATCAGCAGCAAGATGGAGAGGAACAGCTTCTGGTTTGTATATTACAAATCTGTGCGGTTTTAATAAACCCTCATCGTCGTCGTTTTGCTTTTTTATTTCATGGTCGAAAAGCATCACCACTCCTACTGGTTGTTTTTCCTGAAATTTTGTAAAATAATAAAACTAGTTATGAAATTTGTTTCTTACAGAATCAGTCTTATAATAATAAAGGCAATTGTTTTGCTTTAAACAAAACCAACGACGAATCCATTTGTTGGTGATAGCACCGCTTGCATAGCCGCTCAATTTCCATAAGTAGCCGCTATAGAGGGCGCTCGAATTGTGCTCGTCTTGTGGATTATTCACAGCATAGCAAGTCCGAGCTACCTAAATCAAACAATTAATCGTAACTCCACAATGAGTTTATTTATTTACTTCTAAAGTTAGAGTGTCGCTTCCAGCGTGAGCAATTTTTACAACTTCCGAATGACTTTTATCCAAGACACTGACTCCATTAACAGCTAAAACAATGTCTCCAACTTCGAGTCCTGAAGTTTCAGCCGGTGTTCCAGGTTCTATAGCTGAAACAACAACAGGCTTCGAGCCATGGATTCGGAATCCAAATTCGCCGGATTCTCGATGTACAACTACAGTTTTGTCGCATTCTAAAAAAAAATAATTTATAAATTAATAGTGAATTGGGAATGATTTACCACCGCCTTTTTCGGATACAATTTTAAGTGCTTGATTCTCTCGACACCAAATTACCAACATTAATTTTAATATTTCTTCTAATTTGTTACGCAATTTGCCATTATCATTATCGTTGGGTGGTTTTTCTTTATCTGTTGCTATTCCATTTGCTAATTTTAATTGTCGTAGGTCAGAGAATGAGAAATTTGCCAACAGTTATGGACAGATCATACCTAATGCCATTAGGAAGAAAACAACAGCCAAAAACACACCACAACGGAATTTTTCAATTAGAGAATCTCACACCAACATTTTTCTATGAATGTATAACACTGAACAGTCAAGTTATTTTTGAGAACGAGACGCATTCTTTACGTTTCTATTTATAAAACGTTCTCGTTTACTTTATTATTTATAAATATGTTGTAACGGGAAATTCATTCACTGCAAACTGACGGCAGACGCAAACAACGCAAATGCGCTCATTCTCCAGTGTCAAGTATCCATATACTAATGTTTTTCTACTATTGTAAGTCGTGCTTAACTTCGTGGAAAAATATTAATACATTTTAGACTTTGTACTAAAATTAAGAATGATTCAGAAAGCGCAACAATTATTTGATAATCAATTTTATGTTTTTGTTCAAAAATTTAAATTTAAATTATAGATTTCTGTAATATGTGACAAAACTGTCATGTTTTTGTGTCAAATTTGACATTTTCAAAATAGTGAGGTTAAAATCTAGAAAATAAAAAAAGTGGCATGTATGTGTTTTTGGATTACTGACCAAACGACCTCGATGTCTGCCGCTTGTACATCTCAAGACAGGATTTTCGATGAACCATTCGATGTGTAATCGCTTGATATTTTTTCCGAAATTCTTGCTCGGATTCCGTGCTGGAAACAGATTCGCGCCGCGCTGCTTCCACTTCTGCAAAAAAAAAATTAAAAAACTATAAAAATAAGTTATAATAATACAACCAGTGGGTGTGTGCCCTTTATGATGGACTTCATCCCTTTCGTCGATGTACAACCAGCACCCTTCCAAATAAGGCACCTCGTAGATCCCCTGGTCATCTTCATCTTCTGGAGCTCCTGGTAAGACACTTGGACTTGAGTCTGTAGCTTTAAGCACTTCTTGACTATTATCAGTGGACTTAGCCATCGGTCTCAATTTTGCTCGATATGTCTTGGCCCCTCTTTCCTCTGACTACTCATAATTCAATCGCAAAATCACTAAATTATACAAAACTTACCTTTGCTCGAACGTCCGGTTTATACTTGTGTCTGCGGTATTCAGTTTGAGTACGATCTTCCGATCGAAATCTCCGATCCAATTTCTTGTACAATCTTGTAGTGGTGTGTTTTGTTTTTGGTGAATCTTCAAACCCAGCAGGAGGTTGAACAATATCGTGTTGGGTTCCGTTGCTACTGAGACTTTTATCCGGATCGTCGGTTGTAACGATATCTACTTCTTTGCCGCAATGCAAACAATGGACTTGATGGTCGGCGGTGTGGCTGCTGGGGTCGCTGTAGAAAACACTATCACTACCTGGACTTACGGATCGTAAAGACTCAGCGCTGAGAGCTTTCAGTTTTGCAGTTTCCGGACTGCGTTGAGGACTGTGTCGCTTTTTTCCAGGAGATGTCGAGGGACTAAAATTTTCGTTCATTTTTTATGTTTTTTAATATCTGCGTTTACCTGTATAATGCTAAAGTGCTCTTAGCGTCTTCCGCTTGAAGACTTTTACTTTTTGATGACTTCCTCCGTGATAAACTTCCTGGAAGACTCGATGGCTTCTCTTCAAAATTACTCTTCTTTGATTTTTGCCCTGTCGGTGATCTTGGTAAAGACTTCCGTCGGTTGTTATCTTTAAGTTTTTTGCCTTTACGAGGAGACGTTTGGTTTGAGTGTTTTATTGCATAATCGCAACTGGATTCATCAGAAGTTGCTTTACCTTCATCATGAGGAGCTGGAGTTTCGATTCTGCTATACCCCGAAGTTGATTTCTTAATTTGATAGTGCTTTTTATGAGCTTGCATTGGACTCCGTGTTCTTGATTTAGTTCGTTTGGATTTTTCACTAGATGGTGATGCTTTTGCTTCTTTTTTCACAGTTTTGTGTTTGCTGTTAGGCGAAAGAGTGTGCGTTTCGGGATGCTTGCTGATGTCGAGGGTGAACGGACGGCGTTTGTTGGGTTTGGAAAACTCTTCGTTCTTCCTTCTATAACAGAATTTGAAATTTTTTTTTTCGTAAAATGTTTTTATATTTTGATACCTTTCGTCAATTGGCGATTCGTACCGATTGCTCCTCTCGTCTTCTGAAGCTGCTTTCTTAGTAGTAGCTGAAGGCACTTTCGGTCTTTCAAGCAAATCAGGACATGATCCATCAACGCTGTAACTTCCACACGAAGAACTCGTGTCGGACGGAGTCGAGCGGCCAGTACGCACCTCAGGCACGGGTGTGTTCGATAAACTGTGAGCTTCTTCAAGAATTAAAGGAGGAGAGAACGAAGGAACCACCATATCATCGCCAAATATATCGCCTTTTGTACTTTCAAAAGAACTACCATCTTGCATATGAGTATGCAAATTGTAAAATTCAACACCCTGGAAAACAAAATCAGTTTTTGAATTTCAAAAATTTAATATACTTTAGTCGAGCCGCTCTTCCTTGAACTATCCGTTCCCGAATTGGCAGTGATATAATCATCCGTCGTTGTGCTTTCAGATACATCAGTATTTGTTTTACAGGAATCTGTACGAGCGAGTAGAAGATCAGGAACTATAGCTGGAAGAGGAGATTCGATTGGAGTTTCGGAAGGGCGGCGACGCCAATTCGAAGTCGGAGAAAGTGCTCGTTGTGGAGTTAAATATTGTTTGCTAATTGATGATGGCTCGAGCATTTTGCTCGGTTTTTCGATTATGATCCGCGGCGACGTTTCACCCTAAAATAAATATTTTTTTTTCTATTTTACCTTTTATGCTTTTTTCCAAACCTGTTCGACGAACTCTTCTTCTAAGGCTTCTGTGTCCATGGAGGATCGTTGCTGGTGCTGCATCATAAGAAGATGTTTTCTTCGGGAAGACGGCGTGAGCAAAATGGCTGATCCTGGCGACGTGACTGACGTCATTTCCGAGCTGCTTAAAGCTGTGCCATTATCCGTCCCAGAATCCACTTGCAAAACTGTAGCTTGAGATTCATTCCAAATTCCGTCGGAGTGGTCTCTTAAATCATTAGCAAGTGAGTCAGTGGAAGCAAACGGCGACATTTTCCTATCACTCAACAAACAAACTGAAGGCACAACACACTCATCATTTGGCGAATATCCTTCTTCATTCTCATTCGATTCCTGTCTCATATACATCCGATTATAGATAAGATTCTCATGAAACTCTTCATCAATCGAATCTTGTGTCGGAAATTGATTATCCTCAAAAGACAACGACGAATAAACATTATCCTCCAACTTCCTACAAATTCCTTCGTGTCTTATCGGTGCTTTCTGAAAATATGGTGTAAAAGTTCTTTGCTCTTCTTCGACCGTAACGATATTTTCGTGACTGTAAGAAGTTAAAGTTTTATCAACAATCATTGGTACATCCTCAATTTGAATAATTTTTCTTTGTTCTAATAACATTTCACCATCGGAGACTGTTTTTGTAAGAGGACGTTTAATCATTTTGCCTTGAACAGGGGATAGTTGTGGTTTGAAATCAATAAAAATTTCTCGTTTTGATTCGGAATCTTCAGATTCACGAGAAAGAGACGATGAATCGCTTGGAGGCTCCGGAAGGGGTAAATGTGGAGGTGAAGTTACGATGAAAGGAGAACGAGGAGGCTCATCAGATTGAGTGCGTTGAAGTGGTTCGTGATCTACAAAAGCTTCATTGTCTAATTTGCCAAATTTTGCGCCAGCTTCTGAAAACGATTTGATCAGTTTGCGGCCGTTGACAAGAAAGCCGTTGGTTTGAGCGCCTTGCGACACCATTTTCACCTAAAATACAGTATTCACTTTTACGGTGATTTATAATTAGTTAGATATATTTACGCGGTGGATTGTTCTGGGACTCAGATTGATATTCCCAGGCGGTAGCGGCTTTCGGCCTAAACAAGCTTCCGTTTGCGTAGCTTGAGTCTTCATCGGAGCTCTTTTTACTTTATCTATTATTAATAGATTGTCGGATGGTTCTGGCTGTTTTGTAATAGGTCCCGCATCCGTTTTCCGCACATCTAAAAGTCGCTCCTGACTCCTCGTCATCCGATTCACATGACTCGAAGATGAACTCAACGAAGACATTGCATCGTCGAACGAAGCCATTGTGTGTGATCTTGCGAAACTCACATGCTTTTTACTACAAAAATTATTAAAATTTGAAGTACTAAAAATTAGTACCTACCTGGGTACGGGCGTAGATGGCGCTTGATTCGAATGGTACGGCTCTAAAATCGACCTAGGTTTTTCCATCCGCACAGACTCATCATCAGACGGCATCCATGTGTATCTAGTCGGATCCACGTGAACTTTCCGTCTAAAATATGAACTTTTCAAATCTTCATCGTAACGATAGACTTCAGGGGCGACAGGACCCCAAGGATAACGGCTTCTTCGCGGATATGGAGCATATTCCGCTGGATGTCGTCGATGAAGTTCGTATAGATTTTCATCGGATGGTGCTTTCTGGCGAACACAAGCGGTGAGGAACGAAGTGCGATTGGAACAAGGCGAGCTTTGGTGGGATGAAAGACAACCGAAGAGACTTTGCCGGTCGGATTCTAAAGCGCCTAAACCACGATCTGATATACAATATTGCTCGCGGATGTCTTGTTTGCTATAATGGGCTGTACAACGCCGACCTTTATTATACAAGCGAGCCATTATCTCATCTTCCGATTCGTAAGTAAGAGCCACATGCTGAATATCAGCCTAAAAAAAATCAATTTTTAATTAGTTTCCATTGGGATTTTCCTTCAAATAAACAGAGATGCGGTTTTAATCCTACATTTCCTCTTCGCATTTGGAATAATAGAGTAGTTTTGGATTATTACTCAAAAAGTGAATAGTTAATCCAAAACAAATTAAACTTTCACGAATTTCGGTTAAAACTTTCCATTATTAACGAGAATTGTCACAAAAAGACTGAATTTACTCTTACTGAAGATAGTTTATTGAAGGGCATTTAATACAAGCAAAAGCTTTCTCTACAATTCCATCAGATATTTGGTTATAAAACTTTTATTAGTCTTTTTAACTGGTGACAATATTGATTTGAATAAAAAACTTTTCCCAGAAAATGAACAAAATTAATATTTTTTAAATTCCACAATCAACAAACTTATTTGTGCTAACTTCACTCCAAAACATTGACTCTTTGAAGTCAATGAAATTACCCCGTCCACTGTATTGCCGCCTCCAGCTTTTTGTTAAAATTCCAAAGGATTGTACTTCCAACAATCATAAACTTTCTTGTGTAAATACATTCAACCTGAACGAAGTTAGCTACAAACCTAGCTATCAACAAATAAACGTCATATACTATTCTCAATTTAATCCTTCTTAAACGATGAAAATTCCTTCAGGAAATGTCTTACGTCTTATCTACATTTCAGCTTAAATCTTAATCCCATTTCAAATGAATAAAGCGTTTAGAATGACAAGCCACATAGATGGCGTTACCTGGTAAAGTAACCGCGTTTCAGTCAATACTCCTGAGATTCTAAAATCCGGAATTTCTTTTTTTTTTTTTCAAATTTATGCCAACAGTTTCCGGTGCTGACCTCCGTCGAGATTAAAAAGCTGAAAAATCTATTCAGAGAGAATTCATTTCAAAGCCATGTTGGATATATTTTGTAGAATGGCGTCTTTCATGTTTCAAACTGATAAATGAATATTGTGGGTTTTTTTTATTTTTCTGATGTCTTAAGGCGATGGAAATAATTGTGAAGTTTTAGATAGCATTTACAAGAAGTCACGTGGGACTTTTATTTAATATCGGTTAAAATGCGGGGGTGTGATTTATGAAAGCGCGGGCGGTGGAGCTTTTATTTCAACAGGAAAATAATAGAAATCCGATTAGAATAAAGTTTAAATTATGTAATGCACCCCTACATATTATTATTGTTATTTTTTTGAATTGTTTATTAATTACCTAATATTAAATTAGTTGTAGGAATATCCGCAAAATTTTCAAAAATACAAGTTCAGAAATTTTCCTGCTGTTATATTTCTGAAGTATTCTTTTAGTTTGGACAATACTGAATATAAATTTTGAATTCTTGTTAGGTTACAAATGCTTGCGACAATTTGAAAATCGATGATACAGAAACAAGACACGAAGTCATATTTACTTGTTTTAAACCTCAATATTTCATGTACGGTAACCATTATCCAAAAAGGTTTTCCGTTATTGCTGTACAAATAGGTACCTGAAAAATTTTTTTTGTAATAGAGTGAATCAATTTTATTACTGCAGCTCAGATTCCAAACCAAATCATTAAGAGTTTTATTTTAATATTTATTAAGTCCAATAAAAGCATCTAATTTAAGTTTTAGTTTTAAAACATGTTAATGGTAAATTTCTTGTTTAATTTCAGTTTTAATCATAACTCGGCTATATTTGCTTTGCAAATATGCTGCGAGGGCAGCTTTTTACATCAATAAACATTTAAAGGACATAAAAAATGTATTATCTACCGGACTTTAACAATGAATTTTTCAGTCAATATTGAATTTATACTTCATTTTAGCTACATTGAAAATACATTTATTAATAAATGCACCATAATGTGGACTACATTTTGATTGTCAAGAGAAACGAAAAAAATGTAATATTATTTCTAAAAGTAAGAAAATTAAAGTGTCTGCTTTAAATTTCCCGTCGTTGTCATTATTTAGGTCAACAAACCTCTTAAACTTTATTCATTTTGTCATTATTTACTTCCACATTTTGTTAATGTTTTAAATTGGATGGTTTGTTACATTTTACGATTTTTTACAATCTGGACGTAAAAACCCTTTCTTCATACTATAAATTATTTCCGGGGGTTTGTCTTGTGAAGTAATTTCGGCTCGTTTTACGACCGACATGAAAACGTCTCAGAGATAAATTATTTCAGCGCGTCTGGTCGAAGCTGATATTGGGCTAGGTATACAATTTTTTTATTTTATAAAAATAAATAATTGTATTTGTCGAAATGGTGTTAAGGCTTGGACCGTCGAAGAAGAAGAAATAAAAAATGGTAATTGAATTCTAATCGCTGTCATCATCTCATCATCTGGATTATCCATATTATCTGGATCATTAAGCAACATTTGCATAAGTTTTTTGTAAATTAATAAACAAGCACAGAAAATTTTGACCGTCGCATCCACCATTTTAGGAAACAATTTTCATGATTGTGCGAATTAAATGAATACTTTCGCAAACTCATCTATCAGATTGTTTTCCGTTTGAACTTTTGTTTTTGTTTTTACTATAACTGAATCTTAGTAAAGACTTTTATGTAACAAAATTAATCTAAAATGCAAATTGTTTGAACTCAGAGTTATATTAAATTAGTCAAATGTAAAAGTTACTGAATTTTACTTTCTTTTGAAGATTTCTCTCTTAATAAAATTAATACGAAAACAAATCTTTCTGAAGTAAATTGAAATAACTAATTAATAAAAATGGACATGGAAAACCTTTTGTCGTTTATCAATTTTTAGTTATTTTCATTTTTGGTTTGATTTAATTTCAAGTTTAATGTTTTGTGCTTTTAGCTTTTTAGTAGATTAAATGTTTTGTTGTTCGTTGATAACTTTTTTTTTTTCAAACATAAAATGGAAAAAATGCAACATGGGTTTTTAGGCTACACTGAGAGCAAAACCATTAAAGGCGTGTGAAGTACATGAGTGTCTTTCTAGGGAATATTGGTTTTGTGCCTTGACACAGGTGACAGCTAATGTTTACTACTCTTTAGGGACGTGTTCGATAACAAATATTCCTGAAAAAAGTGCAGTTGACTTTATTTCCATTTCATATAAGTTTCTATAACAAATGAGTCTCAAATTGTCACCTAATCCTAAATCCAAATCTTTAAAGACTTCTTTAATCCCAACCAATATAAAACAACGTCAGCGATGCTTGTTTCAATTTGTAACTTTTCTACTCCCAACCCAAGTTCTGGACATTATCATTTAGAAAACTTCAAGATACAAAAAGTCCTATCTCTGTGATTATTCCACAGAAAAAATATCGATAAAAAAATAAATTCAATAATATTTATGAGTTGAGAGTTGAGCGGTTCCTGTTTACATAAAATCGAATTCATTTTCCAGGTTATTGAATTATAGACTTATTGAAACACAACTCGTGGTGATAAGCAGTAATCGATTGAAAAATTGTTGAGTTTTTATTAATAAAATACGATGGAATTTTTTATGAAAGCGGTAGATTTAAAAGCTCCAAGGGAAAATGTAAATTGGATGAACCGCCAAAATAAATTTAGGTTTTTTTTTTGTTTGGGAAAAAAATCATACTAGTTTTTTTTTTATATAAATAATTTAATTAATTTGATTAGGAGACGCTCAATTTGGCATTTAGTAAGTACCCTTCCAATGCAAATTGAATTTGTGCCATTAAATTTTCGTAATTCAATCGGCAGCTAGAAACGTGCAACAAATCTCTGAAGCAATCATCACCGAATTCGTTTCAATCGCATTTATCCATTTCTACTCAAGTGAACTTGCTTCAACTCAGCCACTTCAAAATATTCAATTTTGTGTTGAATTGATCTAAGATAACAAAGAACATCAGTTTTGATAAAAACCAAAAACCTGAACATTTTTCTATTTGAAATGAAATGTCTCCGCTCTCGAGTCTGAAACACTTTATTGACCGCTCTTAATTCGTCCAGACATGTCACGTGATTGAATTGGGATTTCGTTTTAGCAGCGTTTAAGATGAACATCAAGGTTTGGGAAACCCTATTGGCTTTAATTACACTTAGCTAGAAGGTAATTTAATGTTTGGTTGTATAATACCTGCCATTCATTTCCGAATAGGTTAGAAGCTGTTGTCAGACGTTTTGCTACTAAGCAACAGATTTGTGGAGGAGATGAATTGTTTAACTGAAGGAAATTCTGATGGTTTTTGTTAGGATTCGAAATTTAATTGGAAGCTTGAAGCTGAGTTTCAATTTTTAATTAAAACTTTAAAAGCGATTTTAGAAAAGATATAAAAAAATGAGATTTCTTGGTTTAATGAATGGTTGAAAAAAAAAAAATGAATCACTCACCTGAGTCGACACATCGTAATGGTTAAGCACCACTCGAGAATTCCCAAGATAACCTACAGAAGAAATTATTGTTAGAGTGTGAAATTGGAAAAGCGATTTTGATCAGGGAAGAAGCTTCGGTTTATTGGTATTCTTGTATTTGGATAAATTGGGTTTTTCACATAGGAATTGTTGGGAAATTATAATTTTGACAGAAAATGCGTACCTGTATGTTCCATCCTGTTTTCAAACTCTTGTCAAGTCGTTGCGTCTGCAAACAAAATCATTTTCATTCGAATTTCTAATTCTATTAAAACACAAATCGCTCGTATCTCATTTCGTAACAACATAAAGAAAATATTTTTCTAATGAAAAAATCGCAATTTCATGTGGTCATCTAAATCGTAACTTTGTCATTTTAATGTACCCAACTTCATAAATTAGTTTCCATTAAAACATTGTTGCGGCATGCATAATTAAATTTTAATTAATTTCATTGAAACGAACAGATTCCTGCAAGCGACAGTGATGCCAACTACACTCCTGTATTCTCCACTTTTGAAAATAAATAAACGTCCCTTCAATGAAACGACAGAAATAAAAAACTAATTTGGTTAAATCCGTCGTTCATGTTTAGAGTATAATTTTCGTATTTTTCCCTTTCTCCATTTCATATTGTTTGAATATGGATTAAGTCGCTTTTTGCGAATAAATTTGTTTTAATTATTGGAAAATTTGTTGGGTGTAAGTTACGAGGTAATTGTTGAAAGTAATGCCAACACAAAGGAATAACAAATTTAGTCGCGTAAAACACAACAGGTCGTTGAATTTCTAGCGTTTGGGGAATTATTTATTACAAAAACAGCATCTGTTGCCTTTGATAGTTTATTACTAATGGAATATTTAATTTTATGTTGGTATTATGAAAGAATTTCAAATAAGGGAAACACTTAATTGACAGGCGGGAAACAGTTTTTACTCAAAATAAAAGAGGGTTAATGGATCATCGACTGCTTTCAACGTTTCGTGCATATCTTGAGAGCTTTTTCTCTTCTCGTCTCCTTCACTTAAACTTTGCTTTTAGATAAGTCTTTTTTTTTAAAAAAGCGCTTTTAAAGTAAACGTGCGTGAATAGAGCTTTGTTTTGTTCATCAAGCTTAGAATATTTATGAGAAAAAAAAAAGGATATAGGAGGATTTTGAATGGATAGATTAAACCGTTTTAGGATCTATGGTTCAGTGATTTTTGAAATTGTAATTTCCGCGCTAAACTAAGTCGGTAAAACAGTTCCAATCTTGACAGTTTGAATGCGTGACAAATGTGTTATCTTTTTGGATCAATAAAAACAAACGTAAGTTTTTCTTATATTCTTTTAAATTATCAACTCATGAATTCATAGTTTTAATAAAAATTGAAACTAGAGTGATGAGTTTTTATAACTTAACCTCATAATGTCCATTGTCATTTGTTTGTGTTTAGTGTTATTTATTTTGTTGCAGTACGTAAATTCCATTTTTTCTCTTAAGTTTTTTATAACATTATATTCACATTAACAAATTTTAAAAATTGCTTTTAATTTTCGAAATTTTATAAATCGAATCCTGTATTACCGACTTAGCTTGTTTTCATTTCACCAAATTTAATTTTCTTCTTTTTTAGCACAAAACATGAAAAGCCACATAAAACTTCACTCTACTTGCGGTAATTTCATCAAGTTGGAAGTATTGGAAGAAAGTATTGTTTGATTCAAGTTTTTTTCTACGGTTGTAATCCCTGAACTAATGTTCGCATTAAAATAGCCGTCAGGTTTGAGAAATGGTTTGAATTTATCGCTGGTTCGGTTTAGGACTGCAAATTCAGTTGCGCGATTTGAACGAGAAAAAGAGAAGAGAAAAAATGTACACAAGGGAGGTTAAAAAGACATCTTGGCACACATCCCGGAAGATTGCCTTTAAAGTATTTATAATTTTTTTCACTACGCTTGGAGTAGGTTGTTAGAATTTTAACAGGTTAATTAAACATGACGTCGACCTAGATACGCGGTCAGTTTATATTTAAAAATATAAAAGTTTTTGTAGTAATTTTTAGAGTGTTAATAACCCACCACTGTATTATGTCAAAAGCATTTGTATTTTTTTAATCAGTTTTCAATAATAGAAAAGTTTGGATTTTGGTAACAAAAGTTTAATTTACTTGTCAATTAATTGTGGGTTTGCTTTTGATTAGTAAATTCAGTTTGTAACTGTTTGAAATGAAGGAAGTTAGTTGATGTCGAATTCAATTTGATAAACAAAAAATTAATTAAAATTTTGTATTTAATTTAAATTAATGAATTAGTTAGTATTCATTTCAGGTATTTTATTGCTATGTAATTAATGATTCATTCCAGGAATTAAAACAATTTTTGTCAATATTTATTTACAATTAATTGTAGGATTCAACAGATTCAGGTAAAGTAGATTCTGCTACATTATGTTGTCATTGAATGTTTATACTGGCAACTATTCAATTTAACTGAATTAATCATGGCACTAATTTTTAAGCCGAGCAAAATTTTGTTTCTGGATATTAAAAATTGCTTTGATAGATACTGGAAATGAGCATTTTTTTTTATAGATTCTAAAATAATTTCAGTTTTTCAGAGTTTTGCTGTAAGCGATGCTGTTTAGAAAATTGTGAAAAGTTTTAAGTAACGAAAATGTACGTCATTAGAGTGATTATTAATTGATTGAGTGAAATGCGTTTCAGTCTTCAGGGATAAAAGCGCTGTAAGAAATTTTTCTGAGAAAGTAAAACAAAATTTGTACATTAGATGCTTTTTTTTTCAATAGTTCCAGAGTAAATTTGGAGTAGACAAAGTCCGGATTTGGATTTCCCATTCGGGGTATTTTTTCATGTTTGAAGAATTACGATCGAGTAAAATAAACAAGATGGTCAATGTTACATTGTACACGATCTTTTGGAAACGAGGAGACAAAAAATATATCAACGAATAGTCTAGAAATTTAGAATAATTCATTTGAAGAAAACTACCGTATATATGGGAAAAAAATAAACTGCCCACTAAAAATTTTAAATTTAAGGAATTCATCGTTATTAGGTTGAATGAACAATTAAATTTGCTCAGTGTGTTTCACTAACATAAGTTGGCTTAATTTTTTTAACTAGCTTGACGTTTTTTGACGTCTATGTCTGACAGTTTTTTTTCTACATTTGCGTTATCAACTTAACCTCGAATTCTTTAAAATGACGTGGTGTAAATATTTCTCATTAAAATCTAAGGGAGCACCAACTTAGAGAAATGAAATACCAACTTAGCAAACATTTATCCCAATTTTCAGTAGGCAGTTTATTTTTTTCCCATATTTATGTTCATTATAATTTTTTATAAGCGATGGCCATGGAGAAGAAAGATTCTAAAAACGTAGGGCCTAAATTGATTCATTTGATAAATGTCAATACTGTCACTGTTACTATAATATTTATCAATCTATTAACATAATCAATTTAGGCGCTACGTTTTTTGAATTTTGGTATTCCAGGGCCTCCGCTTATCAAAAATTATAATAAGTATACGTTATTTTGCAACATTTATTATTTGTTTTTGAACCAATAAAATACTCTCTTTCTCTTTTTTAATATAATAATTATCAATTTATGTGTCTTTACTTAATTCCAGACATTTCGAGATTGAAATTAGAAACTAATAATACAAAAATTGAAACATCAATTTCCTTTTTTTGTAAATTATCTCAGCAACTATTCGATTTGTCACCTTTTTTATTTTCGGCACCTTTGGACCTTTTGTTATTAAACAAAGTTGTATCTCTCAATGGGGAATATACCATAAGAGTGACAGTCCTGTATATTACTCCCTAAAGAACAAACATAGAATTATTTGAGGTTAATAAAACTTCATTTTACTGAGGATCTAAATGCAGGCTTTTACCACACTGACATAAAGCAGTTTTACTGCTTTGACATTTTTGCTGCCATGGTTACTAACTAAATGCTAGAATACTCGACTAGACACAATAGTATAAAAAAAAATTGAAACTTATCCAATTGTAATTTATTTACGATAATTGTGAATAAAATTTTATGCCAAATTAACACATTAAAACCATTCATAATAATCATTTAATATTCTATTGTTTTTTGGAATTAACTAATAAAAGAACTTTATATTTTGCAGGAGTATAACATATTCATAGTTTTCCATTGATTGATAGACATTTCAACCAAAACTTTAGAATAAAAAATGATGAATGACTTAAGTATAAAATGCATTTCTTTACGTCATTCTCATTACTCAGACTCTGTGTCCTTGCCAAGAAAATGTCATCGCCAGCTATTTTCCTAACAATTTGTTTTACATCTACGTTATAATAAAACCAAGTGATTCTAAAACTCAGATGTTTTTATTTCAAAGATAAAAGTTGTAATTTTTACACAACGACTGCTAAAAGTAATTAAAGTATGAGATTAGGAAAAAGCTTTTATTGGACTGACTGAAGTGCGACATTAAAATTTTTGTCGACTCGCAAATGTGTTATTATGAAACAACGGATTTTTATATAAAATAGGTTTCAACCTTATTTTTCTACGTTGTCAATTTTGGCATTTATAACTCACAAGTGTCATTTTTTGTGACTTTTTGATTTTGTTATAAACCAAAACAAACGAATTTTACCATTAAATAAAAAAAATAAAGTTGAATTCATTGAATTTTGATGTCGCAGCAAGCCCAACTTCGTTTCCATACGATAAAATCATCAGTTCGCATATATTGCTTATGGCTGTAGAATAGTAAATTAGATTAGCCTGGCGCATCCACCAATTCGCACCCAATCTATTTCTGATTAAAACATTAGTCAATTTACTATCGACTCATATAGTTTAAAAACTTAATTAGCATTTCCATAATTTCTTTCACTGTAACATTTATGCATAGTTAAACAGCGGACATCAAAGAGTTTTCGTAAGTTTGCATTTATATTGCACAGTGTATATGTGTGGAAGTTAATACCGCTTCAAAAGGATTCACTCTTGACGCATATTACACGTCTGTATCTGGATAAAATAGCTTTTCAACAAAGTTGGTTGAAGGAAATCCGTTTTTTCTGACTTCTTGATATTAATTAGGTGTGATGTTATATAACTAAGGTATGTGGAGAAAAGTTTTTTTGACACTATACAATGACTAATGGCTTTGGTTGGGGTTAAAAGCAAGCGGGTATCAAGGAAACGAAGCTTTACTTCCTCTTAAAGGCAATAAAGAGATGACGAGCAATTTGTAGGCAATAATAATTATGTTCGGCATTTGAGTAGATAGTAGATTTATATACAGAGTGTTGAGAGGTTGCATAAAATACGAAAAAAATACTTAACGCACTTATGTACAAATTTTTTGGAAATTTCAGTCATGCTAGAAATCAATTGCAAAGAGTTTGAGTGAGAAGTGTTTTGTAAACCTCTTTTCTACCAACCTAAAAAACGCGCAGTTCATTCTTCGCACGAGTTCAGCTGAAGATTAAAAATCTCAATTTATATTTTTTCTACCATTGATTCTTTCCTATCTCTACCCTCACTGTCATGCCATCAAGCATTTTTCTTTTGACCAAAGTCTGTCCATCAAAATGATAGTCCATTGTCGAAACCCACATTTAATTCGATTTCTCAAATCGAAATTCCTCTACAATTCTTTTTTAGTATGAAAGAAAGACACAAACTAAGGATGTTACTTTTGTTAATTACAGTTTTGTCAGTTATCAAAAACTTATAACAAAAAAAACTCATTTCCGCCCTTTTGTGTTGTAACATATTGTGAAGAATCACTTTTTTTTCTTTTAAATTAACTTCTAGTGAACATTTTTGTTCATTTCACGAAAAAATAATTAATCTGACGAAATTACGGAAGCCGTTCAGTCGATGACTTCCGGAATAACCGGAATTATTTCAAGACAAAGATAGAGTAAGAGGGAGTCAATGAGTTCTAAAGAGATTGATTTTTTGATCTTCTCTCTCTTATAAGCGCCACCTACACGTTGACATCTATGAATGATTAATTGGATAGACGACAAATTTTGAAGACTTGACGGACGAAAGCCACGTTTCAAAAAATTCGAAAATTGGTGTGTAGTTTAAAAAAATAATATTACTTCCATTCATCATTTTTATTTTATTGTACAAGTACGGAAAATTTATGTACAGTTTTTACTATATTCTGTCATTTGTCGCTATGGTAACATATTTGGGTGGGCTATAAAACTAGTTTATTGGCAGAGCGACACAATTGCTGCATTTAGAACCTCAGTAAAATATAACTTTAATGACTTCAAAAATTATCCCGTTTTTACGGTTGATTACAGGGAAACCCCATATACGTATTGTTTTTTTCTTTGTTGTTACAGTTTTTTTTTTAAGTGACACCTACAGTTAGAAATTTTCAATTATTTTGGTAATTTAAGAAATTTTACATTTGTCAGACTTGACTTACTTATCCAACTATCACTAAAATCCTTAAAATTCTAAAGTTTAATGCGTTATTTATTGTTTTCATGACTATAGCGTAAATATTTGCCGGATTTTCAATTTATTTCATTCTATACATGAAACTGCGCCTTTTCAAATTTAAGTAAAAATAATTGTTTAAAAAATTTGTGTTCCACATTGTATATTTCTCCCTGTTGAAACATCTAAATTTCCCTTTTATCTTTCCCATCCATAAAGTCATTTTGATATTCTTGATATCCATAAAGTACTCGCATCTTCTACCATTTTTCATTTCTAATAAGACATATCGACATTCTCAGTAGATTTCATCCTTTCAGCTCAATTTTCAGAAGAATTTCAACTTTACAACGAATATTTTTATTATAATTAACTTGCCACATCAAATTCTTTCAATATTCACAATTATTACGAAATAAGAGTTGAAATATCATTGGAACTTTTAATAGCTTTCCAAAGGTAGTAATTAGGAAAGTTTGTAACTAGAATTGGATGAGACAGAAAAGAGATTAATTAACTAATTAATTCGAAATAAAAAAGTTAAGTTGGCATTACTGATTGTAAATCTTATTTTATCAAAACTGGGGTAATGTAATCATGCAATTTGTTAAAGTGTAATTATGTTTATCTAAATATTTGATGATAAGGGAATGTATTAAGCTTCATTAAAATTTCAGCTTGTTTAGAAACACTTGCTTTATATATACGGGCGATTTTGTTTGCTATAGTTGCAGACATTTATTAATGTTAATTGACTAGTCTGCTGGTTGGGTATAAAAAAACTTACCTGTTTGTGTTTACACACATAGAAAAGTCCTAAATTTAGTAATTTTGATCTAAGTGCTTTTACCACATCTCACTATTTTCATTTAGAATATTTTTAGTTTGGATAATAATAAAAAAAACAGAAATTCTAACAATTGGCCCCGCGGTTTAGAAACGATTCCAAAAAAGGAAAAACAACAAAAATCTACTAAAGCATTTACTATGAACAATCAACTTACGTAATACACTTCTATACAATTGTACTAATAATTGGACTAATAATATATTTTTTTTTATATAAATTTATTAAAAATTTAATAAAGAGCGCTTTAACGTATCTTATATTTATTTAAATATTTTTTTATATTAATTTTATATAAATTTATTAATATTGTTATTATATTTAACAGTCGTTTAATGTGTCCTATTTATAGTAAAAGTTTTTATATTTAAATTAATAGCACCAATATGTCGATATAAGTGAAGAGTCCACGCGCACTGACACTCCGGAGTAAACTCCGGGAGATGCCCCCGGATACAGGATTCTGCAGCCCGCGCATGTCTACTAAAAGCGTCACGAAATTGTGTGAAAACTCAATTCTGGTAGAAAAGAGCTTCTTTGCAATTCGACATGTGACTGTGACTGAAAAAGTTTGAATAACTTTTTTCTTGTAAATGTATATGTATTCAAAAAAAGGGGAAATATGAAGAATGGTAATGAGAAAGTGGAAGGAATTTTCAGGAAATTGGGTAGGTGAAAAGTTGGAACGAGTGGGTGTGAAGATGGGGGTAGATTTTGTTCAGTTTGTTTTTCTAAGAATTTCAATTTTATTAATGTTGTTTGGGGTAGGTTGTATGCTTTAATGGGGTTTATTTTGATTTTTTTTTGTGTGAATTGTTCTGTGGAAAATATCAAATTGATAATATTGAGAATTATTATTTATTTCAGTTTGAGATAATGACAATGTGCCTTAGAAAATTAAGTTTTTTGATATTTGTCGAATGTGGAGTTTTGAAACTTGGAATAAATAAAAATGTCAAAACATTTTCACCAACTTCGTAGATAAAATTTATAAAATAAACTACGCTTTAGAATTTCGCATTCTATTGCTCCCAACTCCATTAAATCAGATTAAATTTTCCAAAGTACAGAAACACCGCGATTTCTCTATACTTCCTCTAACACATCTTTCATAATTAAAGCATTGTTAGGATAGTCTTCGTAACAATGTTTCTCAAGTCAAAAGATTAATAGTAGCGTTGAACACGTCTTAAACACACAGTAAAAGTACATTCCATCGATCACTGAAACCAAAAAAGAAACAAGAAAAGGATTTTTGTTCCCCATTGCATAATTACAAAATTACCATCTTCCCAGTCAAATTCATCAATGTTTACTCGTGAAAATGTGTAGGATGATAGCGCACGTCCATTCCAAGCCGTATCGATTTTATGGAGAAGATGTTTTGAAGCTTGAAATGTTCCTAATTAAAAGAAAATTAAGGATCAATCTATGCTTTTAAGTAGTCGTTAGAAGAAATTGAAAGTAATTGAAAAAAGAACGTAAAAAGTTCTTCTCTCAGAATAGCGTCTAGACGAAGTCAATAAAAGACAAAGAATGCATATTTTTCTTTCAAATGGGAAAAAATAAATAGGAAGAGACCCTCGTTACGTGGAAATGACAGAACAGGAGACTATTCTTATCGAAAACGTAATCTTGAAACTTGGAAGAAAGTGAAGTGAAGCAGCAAACTGATAACAGTTCAAAGCTTATGATTTTAGAGGGATCAAACGGAATTTTAGATGGAAAAATAAGGAATTGTGACATTTATTTGAAATGGAATTTGGTGCGTAATATACGAGAAATTTTATATTTTACTATAGAAAGGCAAAAAATAAACTGCGCATTACATTCAAGGAATGCAGGGAATTTTATGTATTGGAGTGGGATTAAAACAAAACCAACTAATAGTTTTATTTGATAAGACAGCGTTGGCACTTTTTGCTTAAGATTATGGAAACTCAATTTTGTCAAATTTTTGAAACATTCTGTACATATTTCTAATTTCTGATAAAATAAAATTCTTGTTATGCAAAAAAATAAAAAAGATTACGAAACATTTATTTATAAAAAAAAACTCACAAACATCCATTTGGTTAAAACTTTCCACTATATCACAGAACAAATCTGGTAACTACATTGTGACACAGTGCATAAAAAAAAGTCGTGGTAACTAATCACAATTTCGCTTGAACTAAATTATTCACAGCAAAAATATTCTTAGGATCTAATTCTTTTTTTGTAGCTACGTAAAGGTCAACGCCTACATGTGAAACCGTACTTGGATACCATTTTTTTCTTAATTTACCTACACCGTGATGATGTGAAATACTTCCTCCACAAGCAATAATCTCATCTCTTGCTTTTGTTTCTAAAATGTGATGTATATTGACTGGATTATCGACATTCTCGTGGTTGAATGCCAAATAAAAATAAATAACACATCCTGCGTCATAAGTTTGCGTTACTCTACAATTAATCATGAAATATTTGATTCCTAAGGATTTGCATTCATTTGCAATGCATTGCTTCACATTGGCGCAAAGGGTTAGCGCTCGATCCCAGGGCACTGAAGTTTCGAACGATTCAGCCACTATCCGATACTCCAGGGCCAAATCCTGTAAAAAAATAACTCATTTTTTGGTAGTGTAAATCTCCCTAAAACTCACTCTAATGTACGCAATGACAAAGGTCAACATATATCCCCTCTCCCCATTGCTTTCCCCAGCCGGCATCCCCCCAAACTTCATCCCAATCCCATAAATCTTTTTTTCGTGTAATTTAACATCACTCTCATCACCTTCGAATAATAACGTCATTACACACATTCGATCCACATTGAATCCTTTAATTTTTGTAACATAAAACTTTTTTAAACCATCAAGAATCAACCCAAAATAGCTTGATTCTGGTTTAAGTATCATTCCCAATTTGAATTGACCATTATCCATGAGACGTATGGATGATGGTTGACATCTTTGTTTGGCAATTTCTCTCATACATCGAACTCCTGCTTCAAAATCAGGAAACACAATCGATCCAAATCGATGACATTTCGGTAATGGTCGTATTTTAATAATAACTTCAGTGATGACACCTAAAGATCCTTCAGAACCCATAACTATGTGATTAAAATCTGGACCGCAACTTAGTCTTGGTACTTGGCAATTTTTTTCAAGAACTCCTTTAGGTGTTACCAGTTTAACATGGACTAGAAGATCTTCAATATTACCATAATTGTTTTTCTTCATTCCTGAAGCTCGAGTAGCTACCCATCCGCCTAATGTTGAAAATTCGTAACTATCAGGCTCATGACCGGATGTGAAACCTAATTTTCGCAACTCGCGTTCTAAGTCTTGACCAACAATACCGCTTTCACAGCAAGCTACTAAATTTTCTTTATCCACCCATAGAATCCGGTTCATTTGGGATGTATCCAACGAGATGATTGGTCGCATTTCATTGCTGGGACAATCCACAGCACCGGATACAGCAGTACCACCACCAAATGGTATAATCACTAAATTATTCTCATCAGCGAATTGCACCAACTTAACGACATCGTCGTGATTTTCAGGCCATATTACTATATCTGGAATTCTATCAAAAAACGAATTTCGTAATGTGTAAATGTCATAAAGAGTTTGGCCATGAGCTCGGATCAATCTATCGATACCTTTTATCGAATGACTTAGATTCAAATCGACGATCTTACGCAGGGTTTCGTCGGATAATCGAGATGGGGGATATTTGTCTTCGGATGGAATTTCTTGACATCGTTTCAGATTTGAAAAATCTACATTGAAATTTTCTTTAACCCAACCGATCAAATAAGGCAAACGGAGATTACCGATGGAGTATCTGAGAGAAAAGTGTTACTTTGAAGAAGTGATAATGCGATACTACCTGTCACCAGTGAAACGAACTTCATCGGTGGAAGAATCGTAGATGAATTTCGAGTCTTGATAGCCCCAGCCGTTCCATTTCAACACTTCTTGACTGCAATGAAACGATTCAAAGTTAGAATTTAACTAATCAAATCATTTTATGCAACCAACATTACACATTGACCCCTGCCGAAAGATGTAATTTTGGTTGTATAAAAATGAGAGTAGCTCTTCAAATTACAAAGTGTTTAGAATTCAGCATTCCAAATACTGACATGCTTTTGAATTTCAGTTTCAGAATCCGCGCATTCAATAATTCAATACACCCAACTTTTAGAAAAAAAATGAATAAAAAATTAACAAATAATAAACACCTTTCCGCACCAAATGAAAACGATTGTTAATCTTCTGTTAGTATTAATGGTTCTATTAAGTAACCATGACTTTCTTTTGTATCTGTCCCGGATGATAAATCATGCACGAAGCAATCTAACCAGCTCCAAAGTTTCGTTATTTTTTTCCTCCCCAAATAACTAAGTTTGAAAGTAAAACCTTGAGTGTTATTTAATACACTCTAGACCCACATCAATGTTAATTAAATCAAGTCTTGTAAACTATTCAAATATTGAATCAATCGATTGGTTCATCGGTCGTTGGTGTTGTTTTCTTGTTGTTCTTCAATTAACTCAAATAAAGCGTAAAATTTGTATTTGTTGATTCTAATTTAAATTTAAGCGTAGGTTTTATTAAAACAGAAACAAACGCTAATTTGTTATTATCAACATTGCAATAATCACGAGAATAACAATAGTACAAGGCCGGGATTTGCATGTTTCTTAATGCAAAAATGTTGTAAATAAAACGAAATTATGGTAATTTGAAGGTGATAATCGGAAATTAAAGTTTAGATGTCCATAACATTTTTTATTCATTCGTTTAGTTTAAATATTGTGTCAGACATATCAATAGAGTGAGTCAACTTATCTGTTCAGAGAAACTCCCAAAATTTAAATTTTATTTAAAATAGATTAGAGCTGGTTTGTTATAGTTTTTTACTTGAAAAAAAATGCTGTTTTTAAAACTCACCGATTTTTTGGGATCACACTGTTGACAATAATAGCAGTATTATTCTTTTCTTTTTCTTGGTTATGTACCGGCTCTTTTTGACTTTCCATTGATAAATCTAATCACAAATTAACTGTTCTAAGCTTGTGTTGACATAGAAGTGAATAAATTGTGATTTTCAATTAAATTAGTTTTATATCGCTCTATAACCGATAGCCCCCACAAACTAGGCGTTCCGACGCGCAATGTTGCCAATCGTCATAGCGAGAAAAAAACTACTATTAAATCAACCACGAAAACTACTTTTCAAATTGAAAAATTATCAAAAAAGCCATTAAAATATAAATTGAAGGTTGTATTATTGATAATTTCGAAATTACAACAATTCTAATTGAATTTTTTAAATGAATGCGCACGCGCCATCTAGTAGAAAAGTTGTAGATAATTCAATAAAAAGGAAACCTGCAATTCTACAAACATTTTTATTTTTTAAATTACAATTGAGTATTTAAAAACATTTTTCTCGTAATTAAAATCTACGCCTTTTAGCCATAAAATCATCACGTCTATCAGAAACCCATCGTTCTCTTCTAAATGTATTATTTTGCTGTGGTGGCATTGGCATTGACATGGATATGTTTTCGTTATTATTCTTAATATCATAATCCGCCCCAGGCGGTTCAAACTTCGGGAATGCTTGTTCCTGTTCATCCATTAAATTATGCAATTGATGCGCTTGCATAAACAAATCATTTTCTTGTTGCCGTCTTCTCATTTCTTCGTCATGATGTAACATCCTCGCTTGTAGCGATTGTTCCTGTCTTCGTATCTGTTCCTCATTTCTACGTCTTTGTTCTTCAACTTGTCTTTCTTTCATTTCCCATTCTTGTTTTTGTCGGTCTCTATCCATCTCTCGCGCACGTAACTCCTCGCGAAGTAATTCAGTCTCATGTTCATATCGAGCATACTCCATCTGAGCTTCAAGTTTTTCCATTTCCATTTGAAGTTCTTTCTTTAAAGCTTCTTCTTTTTGTTTGTAGAGATCTAAAAGTGCTTTCCAGCGTAAACCGTATTCGTGTTCGAATGTGTTTAAATCGGCGAATCTCGGGCCTTTACTGCGGACTTTCAAATAATCGGGATTGCGTTTCGGTAGGTATTTTTCGGGGAATCCATCGGCATCGTTAGTGTATTCGTACGATTCAACAACAACAGGACGTAAAGATTGAGTGAGGAAAAAACAACGTTCGGTGCAGTTTCTAATAGCGTGCATTGCATGTCCTTTACGTGCGAATTCAACGATTCCTTCGCCAGTGGGTTTACCCCGTTCGTCTACGCATACTATCGCTCGTTCCACTTCGCCAAATACTGAAAATGCATAACTGAGAAGTTCATTAGATACAAAATTCGATAAATTCTTCACTTTAATTGACGCATTATTTGGCGCAAAACGAATTTTCAAATTTTTTCCTTTTAACATATATCCATCCAATTCTCGTTTGGCTTTCTCACATGTAGCATAGAAATCAAATTTTACAAATGCAAAATTCTTTTCTTTATTTAAAAATAATTCAGCGAATTCTCCACATTTGCTAAACAAGTCTTGCAAATCTTGCTCAGTCACTTCATTGCTTATATTACCGATATATAAACGATTCCGTCCCGAAAATTTCTTTTCAACTGCTTCCACTTGCGGTAAATCTACAGTAGGACCAGAAATATGGGCTAACTTCTCGAAAACTTTATCCTGTAATCGATTGTCTTTCATTTGGTCATTATCTATATCAGGACCAACGCCATCATCACGACGTGGAGGACCACCAGGACCTGGACGAGCAAAACCGCGACGACCACCCCGTGGATTGTTAAACCGCTGATTAAAACCACCACGTCGCTTTTGCCGGTATCCACGATTGTTTTGAAATTCGAAATTAGAAGGTTCTTGTTTTATAGCATTTGTGTCAATATTCTGCTCTGGCTCTTGGAGATTTTGATTAAAATTCATTGATGGTGAGGACATTATTTCTCAGAAAAATTTCACTTTTAATGTTTGAAATGTTCTAGAGCAACAACGCCATAAGACATATTTTAGGGATTTTTTAATCAACACTAAAAAATTAAAATCACCATAAACTCTCAATTTGTTGTAAATAACACAAAAATTATAATGTAGGAAAATATCACAACAATTTGAAGACAGTTTATTTTTTATTTTAGAATGTTTTTCTGTTTTGTTTTGATTTTATTATCTATTAATTATTGATTTTTGAAAGTTGGGATTTTTGTTATAGATGTCATAACAATCGTGGTCGTTTGACATTTATTAGGTTAGGTAGTATTAAGTGCAATTTTTTTTTCATTTATAATTAGTATCTTGTTTAAACTCGCAATAATAAGTCTAGTCATTTAATAAAAGTGATTCATTATTATAATGTGTCATTACTATACGAAATTACGTCATTGTGTGCTTGTTGAAACAAGCTGTACTCATGAAGGAAGTGCCAATACAAACAAATATTGAAAGCTATGACTATGGAACAGAACAGTTCCAGTCAAAAATTCAAACAGAAAAAGTCCCTCTCCAGATACCTTCTCCCTAATAAAATTCCAAATAAAGTTGGTGTTGCTGTAAACCGAAGTCAAAGTGCTAGAGAACCAAGACCTGAATCCTATGATGATCATCACTGTAAACGTTCGTTGACGATTCATAAACGACCATTAAGTTTAAATGTATCAAATATGAGTCCCAAAAAAGAAACCTCCAATTTTTTGGTATTTATCAACATTCATTTTCTATCATAATTATTCAAATTTTTAGCAAGTCAGTTCTCCTTTAGACCGATGTGCTAGTGTTTCGGAAAATAACGTAGCTGAAGCGAGTTTAAACGAAGATAATCTCTTAATGGAAAAAAGTATTTCGCATGAGAGTGTTATGAGAGAAGGTAAAAATTTGATTGAGTTTTTTTGGTTTAGCAATTTTTTTATAGCCCAGTTATTGTATCTAATACCAACTGCACAAGCAAGACAGAGGAATTTTTTGCAAGGGAAAATTGGGGCCAACTCGCTTTTAGGTCCGCGGGAGTTAGACAGAGTTTTCCCAAATCGGGAAGTCACGATTTTTGTGGGCACTTGGAATATGAACGGCCACACTCCTCCAAAGTATGTTTTTAATGTAATAATTCACAGTTTAGGACTGTTTTATTTTAGGGAATTAAATGATTTTGTTCTTCCAATTGGCATTGAGCATGTTCCTGATATTCTTGTTTTTGGCACTCAGGAATCTTGTTCTGAAAGATTTGAGTGGGAAGTTTGTTTGCAGGAAACTTTGGGACCTTCTCATATTCTCTATCATTCCGTTTCTTTAGGTTTTTTGTTCTATTCCAGCAATTATTATTTTTAAAATATTTTTTTAGGTACTTTACATTTGGTAATTTTTTTAAGAAGAGACTTAATCTGGTATATTTCTATTCCTGAAGATGCAAGTTTATCAGTAAGGCCTGGCACTGCCTTTCGTACAAAAGGCGCAGTAGCATGTTCCTTCCTTCTCTTCGGTACTTCTTTTCTATTCGTAACGGCCCATTTAACAGCCCATCAAGAAAAAGTGAAAGAACGAGTATCAGACGTTAAAAAAATTGTCAATTCTTTAGATCTCCCAAAAGTTTTACCTTGCAAAAACAAAAGCAAAGGTAAATTAATTTTTTCCTTTCAAAAATCTATATTTTTTATTTTAGATGTGACTCAAAACTTCGATTATGTTTTTTGGTCTGGAGATTTAAATTTCCGATTAGCTACTCCAAGAAGTAAAGTACTTGAATGGTTATCAAAAACAAGTTTTCCGCTTCCTGAACATTTACCTCATGGTTATTTACATCACGATCAGTTGTGTTCAGTACTTGCAGATGGCGCTGCTTTTAAGGGATTTACTGAAGCTAAAATTACGTTCCCGCCTACTTATAAATACGATCCAGGGACACAAAATTTTGATACTTCTTCCAAACAAAGAACTCCTGCTTATACCGATCGGATTCTTTATAAACAAAGAGCTGGAAGAAGGTTCAGTGGACAATTAGAAACTCCACCCTTACAATGTTTAGTTTACGATTCCGTTTCTTCCATTACGACGTCGGATCATAAGCCGGTTTGGGGGCTGTTCAAAGCCCATCTAAGGCCCGGCCTAGACACGTAAGAAATTCATTTTTACATCAGATATGTCCAATTTTTGCTGGAGTGAGTTTGATTTGAATTTCTTTTCGTTGCAGGATTCCCCTGCAGGCCGGTCTGTTCCACCGCGACGTCTACTTGGAAGGTCTGAAACGTCGAGCAACATTGAACGACTCTAAAGCTGGAACAGCAGTTTGTTCTATCCAATAATTGACCAAAAAAAAAAAAAAACTTCATAACTGTCACAAATGCCTTCTGTGTACCTCTAATTCTAGTCAGCAATAACAGCACAAAACTAGATCTAGTCAATTTTAGTTAATATTTGTTGATCTGTGTTAATTTTATTATTGTGTTAAAAAAAATTTTAGGAATTTTATCTCGACCCTAATGTTAATTACAGGGTAACCGACTTTTAGATAACAATCTGCGCCTTCATCAAGTGATACTCATATCATAATATATCTAAAGTATTTTTTCATTCCGTCTATGACACTGGGTGTCACGTGATAGAAAAATTCTGTTTAGATCTGTTTAATGTTGGTAATAATAAAATCGCTCACTTGATTTGTTGCCTTTCAATAAATTACCCAATATGTAAACAGAAAAAGTAATTAAATTTAACACTCAATTGCATAATGTCCTATTATACATTCTAGGTATTTAATAACAAATTACTTCCGCTATGAAGGCGCGCTCTCATGTGAACATCTTATACAAGACATTTTAGACTTTATTAAAAATAAAATTAAATAAATATACCGAGACAAGTTCACAAGATGAATAAACAGTTGGATGGTAGTCGAATTGGCGTTATATTTTTGTAAACAATTAGACGTTGATTTTTTTTTTCGTATGAACGCGCGTCAAGGTGCATTATGTGCGCATGCGCGTAACTGTCAATCATCAAAAACGTTACAAGTGACGATTCAAAATGGCGAATTATCAGTTCTAAATATTTACTTTTAGTTAAAATAAAAATATGTTTATTGTATTGTTCTATAAAATAATTTTTTTGTTAAATTAGTGTTAGTGTAGTAATTTTGAAATGGGAACAATAGGACACACTCACGAAGCTTTCAATATATCAGGTCCGTATTCAGTAAACACATTGCAAAAAAATTACTAATTTTCTTCCCTAAAAGTTAAATGAATCATCAAAATTCATCGATAAAACGTTCATAACGCATGATATTTATAATTCTTTGTTTTGTGTCTATTCCTATTTTTGTATCTTTGTTTCAGAGTTGTCTCCTGAACAGCAGAAAATCTTAATTGATATTAGAAGGCGAAAGACTGAACTCCTTTTACAAATACAAGTAAGTAAGATTGACCTAGAAATAGATGAGAGTGTAGTTGAGTAATTGATGAATTGACTATTGTGTCGGCAATTATTACCTACTAACATTTTATTATTAACCTAAAAAAAATCGTCCGGAACTTTGAGTTTTATTACAAACAGATGAGTTAAGAGTGTTTTTCCATACAGGATTGAATCATATATAATACACTATTGACTTGTAATTACCCTTATAGGGTCTATTATTAAATGGATGAATTCATTACGCTTTGATAGCATCCATGTGGGTGTGTAAATTATCGAGAGAATTGAAAGGTACATTGGCTTTTATATACGCCCATTCAGACGTATTTAATTCGAGTTTTATTTTATAAACGTTGCTGAATAATTGAATAAATTTCTATATTTAGAAGATATTTATAACTTGACTTCTTGGAAGTTCAGTAATAGAAAAATTGAAGCAAAAGTTGTTTATTTTCCAAAAGTAAAGAGCTCCATTGATTCAGTCTTTAAAAACGGATGTAATCAACAATTTAATGTCGATTAATCTAAGGTTTTGGTGTTTATTGATAAATGTATAATTGGTTGCCTATATAGGCCATTTTTATTCAGATTTTCAAAAAGGTGTTTGTTTTTAAACTATAAAACTAATCTACCAAAGACACATCTATATGCATTATATCGTTTTTTCGGGAATGTTTGTTCTTGTCAATTTATTAAACTATGCAGCTCTTGTTTTCTCACAACTTGCATAATTTTTTTTTCTTTAGTATAAAACAGTACGAGGGCTCCACATCTGTTGAACAATTCTTGCAGATCTTGTTCAATCACATTTGTGTTTATACCTTCGATAAAAAAAACGATCCCGACCGGAAATTATTGTTGATTGCGTCTACCTGCGATAAATTTCAGATGGACCAGAATTATGGGTCAACTTCTCGAAAAGTTCATCTTGGATTAGTTTGTTTTTCTTTGAAATAAAATTCCGTTGATTGTCGATATATCACTGAAAACTGACGTGTTTTTCAATCCCAACCTTGATATCAGTCCTTTTTCAGAATTTCTTATCATATTCGAACACCACCGGATGCGTCACAACAATCAAAAGAAAGTTATCTTTGAAAACGGAAGTTAAGATTTGTTGATTCATAAACAGGAAATTAAAATAACTGCAAAATAAATTGAGAATCAATTGTACTAACTCCAAAAACAAAATCTAATTCACAAAGGAAACTATTAATCAATTAAGTGACAAGGGAGGGTCATGGTTAAAAATTTTTTTGCTGAGAAAAAGGCCATCTGGTTTTTACATCCTTCAAGTATCACATTTCTGTTGGTTTGAGATCACGTCAAGTGCATCAACTTGTAACAGTCTGCATTTTAAAATTTATAAAAATTCCATCCATCTTCTTTTTGAGTGAATTTTTGCCAAGTCGTCATCTGTTTGGAGTGTTCTTTCGATCACGTGTTACAAGACGTGCTCAAGTATGCTATCATTCGCGAAAAGTGACGAGTTTGAATCAGTTGTTTGTCGGCTTCGTTGTGAACGAAGTCGATTGTGTGCTGTTAGTTCGTACTTGAAGTAGCGTGTGCTTGTGTTGTGTGTGCCTTAAAAAATTGTGATAAAAAAAATAATTTTACTTAAGGGTAAATTGAATGGATAATTTTCTATAATAGAGTAATAGTCTGCTTATAAAATTGAGGTTTGGAATGAGCAATGTTTCTATTTTAAATTATCTAAATCTTTATGCAAATAGCGTACGTAAATGAGGAATGAGGGAAAACACTACTAATAGGTTGATTATTTTGTGGTCGGTCGTTTTTGACCTGAAGAGTTTGTCGTTCATTTAATAATTAAATGAGTCATTTGTTTTTCTGTGTAAAAACTTAACAAAAATTGAATAGAATTCCGTTTGTGACGTAATTGCAATTAAATCCGCATTCTCTCCTTTGAATTGTCAAGTATGTGAAAAATCTATTTTTCTAATTCTCACCAATCGAATGACGTCAATTTTTTATGTTAGCAATTCGATTCTTCGGACACTAACACTTATTGATCGTGTAAACATTGCACCCTCATAATTTAATAATCCTAATTGCTAGTATAACAGTAAGGGTAGTTTAAACACCATTTCCAATGAAAATTTCTAAAAGCGTCATTATTATGCAGTTAAAATGCAGTTCAATTTTAGAAATTTTAATTTAGTATTTGTTGGTATTATGACATAAGCGCGTCACGGTTACCGAAACTGATCACTTCTATAAATAACAAATAACAATGTCAATTTCGATCGAAAATAAACTAGCGAAAAGGTAGAGCGAAAAAAATTACATGGGTTGACTTATACGGATATAGACAGAGAAGTCGATTTAATGGATGGATAAAAATAAATGGAGACGAGAATAGAAAAGCAATGGTTGAAAAATTGCTAAATCGAAAGGTTATTGAAGATTTTAATTTTGGGATTTTGATAGGTTTAAATGCGGAGAAAATCGATCAAGGAAAGGTCAGCAGACGGTCGTCTGTGTTGGGATTGTTTTTTGGAATATGACTTTATTGTTGTTGATTTGAATTAAATTGATAAACAAATAAAAAAAATATGTTTTTATGTTTTGTTTTTCCCCAAGTTGGAAACTGAGATAATAAGCTGCCTCAATGTAAATCGTTCTCTTAAAAAAGTATTTTGTAATGACATCTGTCAAAATTGACATTTTGAAAAAAATTGGGTTGGAATCTTTGACGTTTGAATAAAAACACTGAATTGTGTTAAATGGGAAGAAACTTGAGTTCAAGATGAACTTAAAAAATGTAAAGAAATCAATATCAACAAAAAGTACTGAAATCCCCAATCAGCGACACCACATTTGACTACAGTAATTGTATGTAGTTCTGTTTTATCTAACCCCTCTAAATCTTCTAGATTTGTAGTTCTAAAACGTTGGCAAGCTTGCTAGTTGTTTTCCATTAAAGAAATCAAGAATTGTAATGTTTTTCCCTTGGATTATTGCCAATGAAATGATTTGTACTTTGAAGGAATATTTATGTCAAGAATTTTGTCTGGAGAAAGACGGAAAAAGTGATGATTTTTAGACCGTATCAATAAAATAAAAAAAGAGCTTCCGTTTGTGTGATTTTGTCGCGGAAATCAGTTCATTTCTGTAAATATTGAGTCGTGTTTAATTAGTTCCGTCCTTGACTCACTATTAAGCATTGCATGTGCACTACTTTTACGGTTTCAAATATTTATAAAGTTGAAGATTTTTTTTTTTTAAAGTTCTTCATTGTTGCATTGTTCATTCCAACTTCTAAAGTCCACTGTATAAATTTAGCACGCGACGATAATGTGGACAAGTGGTTTAAGTCGTTAGACACTTGCGATTGTTATAAATGTAATATTTATTTTATAAGCAGATGTTAAATTAAATCAAAAGACGAGAAATTGGATGAAAATGATGTTAATTTTGACGTTTTCAGTCCCTTAACAACGAAAAATTTACAAGTGTCAAAAATGAAAGCTTCTTGTGTAAAGTAGTGATTTATCTCAAATTCATAATTCAACATCTCAGAAGTGTGAAGATTTTTCTTCCACGTGAAATGCCATTATGCAGTATACTACTGTAAGCCGTGAACGTAAAGGTTCAATAACAAGTACTACGCACAATGTTGCCAGTTGGTTTTCCTCGTTAAAACGTGTGAAAAAAGGGAGAAATCACAAGACTGAAGCTACTTCGAAAAGTGCCTGGGATTTGACAACTTTGTCTTCATACAGGGCTGTGGTAGGAATTTTATTTTTCTATTTATTTATTGAACACCTGTCCCGCATTTAATAATAATAATAATAAATTGCAAGCTGCAATTTAATCCTGTAATTTCCGCATAAAAGTACTGTAAAATGCGCATTTTATGCATCTGACTATTCGAATACGATTATTTACATTATTTAACGCCAGGTGGAAAATATGCGTAAAGTATGTTTTTTTTTATGAATGAGTGAATGACCTCCGAATTATTCTTTTCACGGTTTTATGGTGTTTTACCCTATAATGTATCAAGTTTGCATGTTTTACGTTTATTATGAATGTAACCACCAGAGGGAGAATTTGTCTTAGGGGAAAAATTCATTTTGTAAACACTTTAGACAAAAAAAAACACTAATTCTATTACGCAATTTATTTTTAGCATTACTATACTTTATACTAGGAGATTAAATAAAAAATTAATAATTAAAGTTTTGTAGTGTTTCATAACATAATTTCAAAACATTGATAGATTTTGAAAATGCTTCGAAATGATGCAGAAATCTTTGTTTTAAGCTGAGATAAGAGTTTGAAAGATAATTCATTTTTATTTTTTTCAAAAAAATATATAAATATTGCAGTTATGACGTTAAAGATGCAATTGAAAATACATGGAAAATGCTTTGGTAATACTTTATTTTCATTTATCAATGATAAATATTATCAATTTTATTTATTTGTAATCGACGATAATTCAACGATTTCTTTCTGTTCCAAATTTTTTTGATCCTAAAATAATCATAATAAAGAATGTTATCGATTTTATCCATTTTGATGACAGCAACAATCTTTATCTTCTTTTTTTTTTTTTTTTTTCAAATTAAACAATTGAAACAGCAATCCTGTGTGGAAAACATCAACTAACCGATTTAACTCGATCACCTGCTATTTTATATATTTTTTTTTATTTTACTTTTTTTAATTTTTTCTAATGTAATTTAATAATAAATGCGGGCATTCTGTAAAAAGTAACGTTATTCAAGAACACCTGTACATACCATAGAATACCATCTTGACATCAGAAGAACGTTGTCATGCTTGTTATCACAATATATGCATCAGTCAAACCATCACGTGACTTTTATCCATCCAATAGAAAAAAACAACTCACTATAAAAATTTTAATACAATTTAATCCACAAAAATCGTTCTCTTACTTAATTATTTTGTGATTTTGCACGAAATTATGTAATTTTTGTGTTTGGAATGACGTAACTTCAATTCACATAATCAAATGCTAACTAACGTATCCGTGGAAAGGTTGTTTTTAGTTTCACTGTTTGTAATACTGTACGTTGACTTTTTTCATTATTGTTTGAAATCTATTCTTTATTGTTGTGATTATTATCTCATCTTTTTTATTTCATGTTTTTTTTTTCTCTTGTTGTGTATAGTTGCTCCGTCCTCTGATGTGTTCGTGTGTGCGTATTTGTGCTTCGTACATTGTTTACGGTTTGTTCCCTTGTTGTTGTTCGTGTTCTTCAGGGGTAAGAATGAGTGGTTTTTGATTTTTAATTTTTCTCCCCTTTATAACAGTTGAATTTTTTGTGTAGTGTAGTATTGCTTTAAAAAAAATATGATTGTGCATTTCCGCTTCTCAAATTTCGATATTTATTTATTTATTTACTTTTTTTCAATCAAACAAGGTCGTATGAAGGTTTTATTACATATATTGATATCTATTGATTTATTAAGTTTCTACTGATACGTTCTTATGTGATAATTAGCATATTAGTAGTATAGCGTGTGTTTATTTTTGCGACCTTGATAGCAGTTTTTTTAAAACATTTGTGAATTTTAAATTATAATAATTGAGGAAAAACAGGAGGTATGATAAACAATGACCTGTATTAACCTAAGGAGATACTTTGGTAATGGATAATGACACTGAAACTGGTGAATTTTTAAAAGGTTAAAAGGATATGTGTCATATGAATGAAACAATTTGAATATTAAGACAATGTATGTGAAAAAGTAGAAGGTTATAAACATGTTATTTAATTTAGAAACATTTTTCGATCGATTAGAATTATTTTTGATTTGACTGAACTGAATTATTCAATTTGATGCACAGAAACGGACAAAAATAAAAGTGTTGGATATGTTAAAAAATATAAGGTGTTCTATTTAAAATAACAAATTTGGCATCTGCTTCCGGTAAAACCAGAAGTGAGAACAAGCTGAAAGTGTTTTGAAAAGGGAGTTTTAATTTTATAATAAAATTTCAAATATCTTTAGCTTCTCCATAAATTTATATCAATCAACCTGTATATGTCCAAACATATACAGTGTGTCCACGAATGGAGTTGATGATACGAAAAAGATTTTTATTATTAGTTTTACGACAAAAGGTCATTATTTAAAAAAAGTTTTGCTTGTCGCAGAAATAGGTTGGCTTTGAAAAAATTTCAGACCTGACCTGACCTGCTGTTAAGAAAATAAAAGCTTGAAGTACTATTTTTACTGAAAACTTTTATGAAACAGAATTTTTATGATTGAAACTAAACTTCTTATAATAAAATTTAAGTCAAGATTCAAATTTTTACAATTGAAACAATCAGTATAAGTTTTTTTCTGCTTTATTCAACAGAAAGTCAAGTTGGCTAGTTTTGTCTCATAGGGCCGGTCTCACAGATCATCGCTGATTCAGGTTTAAACTTAGAGATGCTATGGTAATGATATTTATTAACAGGTTTAATCCAAGATCGAAGTTTGATCTGGGTTTCTGCAACTGGCCCCTTGTCTCTACCTCAAATAATTTTTTCGAAAAACAAGAAAGAAATCAGCAGAATTCCGTTCAAAAAAGTTACAAAGACTTTTATTTCATTCTATTTCTTGTTTTTTCTCATAAATTTTTCCAATTGCAATTTTATTTTTTTGTCAAGTAAAACTTTTTATAAAGAATGACTTTTTGTCGAAAAATCAATAATAAATTTTCTTCCCTTATCGTAAATTCCATCCGTGGACACTCTGTATATATGAAGTTTGCAAATTTCTATGAATCAGTTTTAACACTAACTTTGAAAATTATAAAATTCATATTATTAGAATGTCAACCTTGAAAAAGTAAATTCCACTAAACTGTATTTGTTTGCACACTGAAATATGAAATAGTCATTTGGAAATTTTCTCGATAGTTTTGTTTATTTTTCATTCTGTATAGTAATAAAAAGGTCAATTTTTTTGTATTTTTGGAAAATTTTGTATTAAAACAACTTCAACTTGAAAATTTAAGCTTTTGACGCTTATAAAACTGCGAATTTATTATTGGTGATATCAAAAAATTTAGTAGTCGGATTCTACAGGGCTACCATTTTTTATAAACCTAAATAGCGTTTAATTAACAACATAATGTACTGCATCCCTGATGCAAGGAGACTGGTCGCGGCGCAGCCGCTCCCTGTAACTGCTCGCTGCGCTCGCCCAAAGGTCGCTTTTCGCTACCTAAATTTTGTCTGCTTTACTTTGATTTCCATAAAAAGCATTATTGTCAAATTTTGAAAAATGTAGCAGGAAGGTTTCACAGGGCTGCCAGTCTTATAAGTCAAGAATGAATCAAAAGAGAAATGTTGATATGTTTTTAATGTTGTTTAGTTCGGAACTATCAGGTCATAGTTGTCGATTCTAACTGAAAATGACGCCATTGTTGTAAAATGCATATTTGCATGCTCCCCTTTCCTAAGTGTGGGAGAGTGTGTAACGGTATTTCGTGTCGTATGCGATTTTGGAATGCGAAAGGAGAACTATTATTGCATGTTGCAATTATACATAATCGATTCGAGTTTGTATTTTTCATAGAAAAGCTTGCAAAGTAATAGTAAAATAAATTAATCATACATTTGTATAAACATTTTGTTATTTATTTATTTATTTTTTTCAACAGCATCTTAAAGATGAACTCGTCGAAGTCGTTTCGGAAATGGAGTCTTTGGACTCTGGCGAAGATGGTAAAAACAGCAACAAAACCAAAATGATGTCAATAGGTAGAAAAAAATTTAATATGGATCCGAAAAAAGGCATCGAGTACCTGATTGAAAAAAATTTATTACAAAATACTCCTGAAAGTGTAGCTCAATTTCTTCATAAAGGTGAAGGATTGAATAAAACAGCAATTGGGGATTATTTAGGAGAAAAGAATGAATTTAATGAAAAAGTTTTACAAGCTTTTGTTGATCTTCATGATTTTACGGATCTCATTTTGGTGCAAGCTTTAAGGTAAAAAATATATAATTAAATTAATAGTAAAAATAATGTTGGTTTTGTTTAAAATAGGCAATTTTTGTGGAGCTTTCGTTTACCAGGTGAAGCCCAGAAAATTGATCGAATGATGGAATGCTTCGCAAAAAGATACTGCGATTGTCAAGGCGAAAATAATATTTTTGAAAATTCAGATACCTGTTATGTGCTTTCATTCGCGATTATAATGCTAAACACGAGTTTACATAATCCTAGTGTTAAAGATAAACCCACGATTGAACAATTTATTAATATGAACAGAGGAATTAACCAAGGGCAGGATTTACCTAGGGAATTGCTTGTGGTAAATATATTAAAATCTAAAATTAAGTCGAATATTAATTGTTTTTGTGTAGGGTTTGTATGAAAGTATAAAAGCCGAGCCATTCAAAATCCCCGAAGACGATGGCAACGACCTAATGCACACGTTCTTCAATCCAGATAAAGAAGGGTGGTTGTGGAAACAGGGTGGTCGTTATAAAAGTTGGAAGCGTCGTTGGTTTATTCTAAACGATAATTGTTTGTATTATTTTGAATATACAACAGACAAAGAACCGCGGGGTATTATACCATTGGAAAATATATCAGTGAGAGAGTGTACAGATCGGCAAAAACAACATTGTTTTGAGTTATACGCTAGTGGTGGTGCGGATTTTATTAAAGCTTGTAAGACTGATTCGGAGGGAAAAGTAGTGGAAGGTAAACATACTGTATATAGAATGTCAGCGAGTAGTGAAGAAGAGAAAAACGAATGGATGCAACGATTAAAACAAAGTATTAGTCATAATCCATTTTATGATATGTTGGCAAATAGGAAGAGGAAAGCTCAGCATCATAATTAATCAAAATTTTTTTTTTAATAGGGTAATAAATGGTAATTTGAAGTTTTCTTTTTTATTCACTATAAGAATAATTCAGTCAATTACAAAAACTTAAAAGCAGTTGGATAATTTCTATGAAATTGATAGTTTTTGTGATATTTCATTAAAATGACTGAATGTTATGATTAATGTCCATTTGTTTTTACATCCTAGTCTGACTTATTTATTTCTTGTTTTTTTTCTTCAATCTTGTGCCTCTATTTATTACAGTTGCGGATTTTGTATATTTGTAAATTTCGTTGCAACAGTTGTATGTATGTAAAAAGTGTATTTTGTTTTGTATTATACATTTCTGTAAAAAAAATTAAATTGATATAAACTTATTCTTTATTTACATACCATCCAATAAAATAAGACATGGTAGACAACAACAAAGCTTCAACAATTTTTTGAGCAGTTAGACAACACACAATACTTAGAAAAGATTAAAAAAGTTTGCAATCCAACTTACAATTTGCACAATAAAGAATTCTTTTTATATATATATATATATATATATATATATACAACGCCATCTAGCGCACATTAGGATAACTTATACTTTATTTCTTCTGTAACTTTGGTTTGTGTCTAAATTGTCTTTTCAAACAACGCTCCAATTAGACGATAACGGGCAAGATGTTATCAATGACAACAATGAGAACGTGTTTTGATGTACTTTCCAACTGCATTTGAATCAAAATAAACACTGCAGTACCAGTTTTGGGTCAACTGTGACATAAACACGGTAAGATTTTTTTTTCTAAAATCGCAATTTTCAACTTCTGTAATCACACTTATATTTGTTTTATTATCACCTTTGTGATAATTAATAATATCTACTTAGAGTTAAGAAAAAGTAGAACCTATTTTCTGATATTTTGATAACTTATTAATTAAGTCACGGGATTGTTTAATATTCATTAATTTTCCTCAGTTTATGTAACTTTCTAGTGACACTTTTATGACTTTTTGCATAGTTTGATATATATTTACCTTATATTACGTGCCCTAACTCATTCTAACACAAAAAAGTTTTTTTAATAGTAAATTGGACATTCAAATTGTGGGAATTTCGTTTAGAATGAAAATTGTTTGAATTGAGTTGTAATTTTATAGTTTACAATTGGTAATTGTGAATTCAACAGAGACAGCCACAAATGGTTTTAAATTTGGCAATTAATTGTGTTCATAATTCTTGATATTTTTTCTGCTTGGAAGAGCGGAAAAAAAATCGTAAAATTCCCCATGAATCCAATTATTGCAAGGTATACAGGATTTCAAAAACATAATCCACATAAAAATAATAAATAAGATAGTTTGTTAATCAAACAAATGATGCCAAAAGTTTAAATTTAAATTGAACTATAGTTGAGCAAAAAATAAATTATGCCGTAGTTGGCAGAAGCAATGTTCATACAGCAAACTTCTAATAGTAATTTCTTTGGCAGCTATTAAACTGTGAATAAAAAAAGTAACTACTTTGCTATTGTTTTCAAAAGAACGTTTCACACTAAATCAATACACAAGCCAATTTACACGAATAAATAAACACTCACAATTTACTTAGATTGTGACTCTTTCCCATGATAAAAAGATTACTGAAAAAACTATTAAAAAAAAAATCAACAAATTATTATGTTTTATCACTGATAAATGATTACCAACTTTGCAATTGTAAATATCATTTGACAACGTAAAGTACTTGTAGAACTTGTACAACTGATTTATTTGTTTGTTTCAATGGCATCCAGCTAACTTAATGTCATTATTATTCTCAATGCTGACTTGGATATTACTCAAAACAAAAAGAAGACATTCAATAATTTTATAACTCAATTAGCACTTACTTTACTGTTGCACGAAACAATAAAATTTGGAAAAAAATTTAGTGACTTAACAATCAGTTAAGAACGTGTACCAGAAAACTTTTTCAGTTCTTAAATAATAAAAAAAATAATCAAATTCAACAAATCTAATTTTTACGCAGTTACCAACTTAGAATTCTAAAAATGTAAAAACATATTATAATAAATACATAATTGAGTAGTTACAATGTAGCCAACATTTCTTGCAAAAAAACTACCAACATCAATTATTATCAAATTTTACCTTACAACTACTCGAACAGGAAGTGTGACTTTAATCACCTCAAAACAGCATGTTTTATCACTAATTTAAGCCACCTAGAACTAGTTTTAATTCCAAGCAGCAATTTTAAATTCACTTGTTATTGTTAAGCCTACCCGAAATCAACGTATTATCCTCATCTTTATTAAAAACCTATTATTCTTATCACTCCTACAAGATAAAACAACTTCCTTCTTTGTATGAATAATATTTTGCTGAAAGCACCGTTAATCAAAACAATTATTTCCCAATTGAAAATTATGAGAATTTTGAACTTATCGAATTGAAAAATTCACCAAACCCATTAGTATTGTTTGTCTCGAGTCGTAAAAGCTCTAAAACTTATCAGATGGATATTATTTGTCGATGTTTCGTGACTTTGGCGCGAATATAAATAAGCGTGGTCGCAGATTAGAAAGGCATTTTGTTAAGCACGTGTGTACTGACAACTTTGAAAACAGGTGTTCAATCGATGCTGTGATGGAAAAACAAAAATAGTGCACATAGGTAATTTTTTTTAATTTCTTTTTTTGAGTTTTGATGGGTGACCTATAGTTAGCGGTTTTTTTTTTGTTTCAATTTTTTTCTTGGGGGATGTACCCAGGTCAAAAACACTAAGCTCATAAATCTACTTCAATTAGGATCAGCGTACTATTAATTGCCTAGTCAATATGTAATTTTCTTTGACATTAGAATAAGGTGATCTCATCGAATTCTTCATTTGGGTATTTGAACTTTGGAAGACGAAGCCCTAATCGACTATTTGAGATGATCAAGACATGATGTCATTAAATTATCGACAATTCAATGAACTGATGTTTTTTGCAAGATTTGTTTTCGATTTTGACCTCGAACTTGATTTTTTCTTCACGTTAGGTGCATGTAGACAAGGTTGATTACCCGTTTGACATTTCATAAGTGTGTAGAAAATAAATTATTATAATTTTCCAGAAAAAAAATATAGAAAAATTACCTTGTATAGAAAATACCGATTAAATCGCAAAAATATTATGCCTTGGCCGAAAATATTTTATATTCTCTGCGGTTGGTAATCATTGACTGATAAAAAAAATTACAAAGCGAATTTTAAAACAAGGACTCGATTATTGCCGCGAGATTTGTTGACAAAGTGTGAAGTAATCGAAAGTGAAATTTATGAATTTTAATGACAATGGTTTTTTTTGGGATAATGATCAATACCAATGGAAAACAATTGCAACATAGTTGAAGCTAAAGTCAAATTCATTTCTATCCGTCCACTCAATAAAAAGTAATGTTGGCACTTTTGCATTTTTGACAAATGTTGATAAAGAAATTTTTGATTCAGTCAGAAAAATATGGAGCGAAGATCTTTATTTGGAAGTTTAGTATATTCCATGCATTGCCCACCAAAAATTTAAAGTCTAGGAAATTTATCGTTTTTAAGTTGAATAAATAACTGAATTTGTTTAGTGGGTTACGTTGTCATAAGTTGGCAAACTTTTAGTAACTAGGTTAACGTTTTTTTATCGTCTTCGTGACATCTGTCATCTGGACGCAAACACGATTTCAATTACTTGAAAATGACATAGTGTAAACGTTTCATTTGTTTCTCACTAGAATGAAAGAGAGAAATGAATTACCAACTTAGTAAAAATTTATGCAAATTTTTAGTGGCCAGTTTATTACTCTGCCAAGTGGCCTTACATTACAAAATCTCCTACTTATTTCCGCCAAACTGATTTATTTTAAATTTCCTGCTTTTCAAACCCCATTTATTCTATACAAATTTACAAAGTTTACACTAGAAAAATAAACTAAAAAGATCTGCAAAAAAAAGACATTGTAAATTATTAGTGCTTGTTTGGGTATATATTGGCAGCATTTTTTTTTAAAAAAAAGCTTAATTGTTTTAACGTGATGTTTTGACAATTGCAAACTTGATATATTTCCCCCAAATGTAAGGACTTTGCTTGAGGATCAACTCATTCTCGATATTTTTCGAATAAACAACAGTACTGCCAACATGATAAAATAGTAAGAATTGTCAACTTTTTATCAAAATAAATGAATAAAAATTTTGAAAAAAGAACTCTACCAGAAAATTTGTGGAAAAATATAAAAATTCTATGCGTCAATGTATTTTTGAAAAAGAAAATATAGTCATAAAAAGTTTCTAAAGTCATGTCAAAAAAGAATCACGCACTAGAAATGGATTTTTTTCAAAAGTTGGTAAAACCGTACTTACACAAGGGAATTTTGCAACTAAAGTCATGTCAAAAATCACGCACTAGAAATGTTTTTTTTCCAAAAATTGGCAAAAGTCTTATTATCAAGAGAATTTTCCATCTAATACAAATTGATTCAAGTTTCTACTAGAAAACAAAATTTTTCGAACCACGTCATAAACCCGGGTTAGGTTTACAAATATTATTTGCAATTTCTGTCTGATATCTTATCAACTGCTGTCTTTGACTGGATTTCAAATAATGTTTCAGCCTCCTAGACAGTATTTCATAAAAAAAATAATAAATTTTGATCAATTATTTGACAAATGTCAGTCAAAATAGTGGCAATGCCGCAAACTTATTTGAACAAAATTTTCTAATAATCAACATCTTTTGATCGAACCTAAAAATGCAAAACTTCCTAAAACCCTAAAACTTAGTGCGTGATTTTTTGACATAACTATATTCTAAAAAAGTGTCACTGAAACGTTACCATTTTAAAATTTAAAAAAAAAAAAAAAAAAAATCATTCCGCAAAATACCAAATTTTTCATTAAGATTATAAACCGTCAATACCCATTGAAAAAATTGGACTGAGAACAAATATTCCATTGATGCGGAATGGGGTGTCCTGCAACGTAATTTCCATTGACGTACAAAACCCAAGAAAATGAAAGTTGAAATAACAGAAAATCCGACTTTTCTGTCTTAACCACTTTTAAATATTCCCAAATTAAACATTTTCAAACAACTAAGTTGATAAAAATCCCAATTATTCCACTCATAATATAATTTAATAAAAAAAACATTGGATCCTTTTCAACTTTTAATAAATATTAATATTTAAAATCCGTAAATGTTAATAATTCAAACATTTCCATCATATTTTCTGTTAAACTGTATAACATAAATAAATAAATTTAGTACTGAATTTTGCAATAATAATAAATTATAGTGTTGTGACTCCTAGTTGTAAAACTTTTTCAATGAATAAAATTGAAAATTACGTCATCACGAAGTAATAACAAAAATACAAATTTATTAGTTTAGATAAAAGGGTCATTGCTGTCAACCAAACTAACTAATAAATTTTCATTCTTTAGAAAATGTTGAACAAACTCCTAGTTTTTACTTTTTTCCTTTACGTCAATCCCGAGACATACCAAGGCGGGATTTTATACCCTCGTCCATCAGAAACAAGACAAGTTGTGTCTTTAGATGGTTTATGGAACTTTGTAGTATCGCCAACAAACAAACCGCTTCAAGGTTTCGAAGACCATTGGTATAAAAAACATTTAAAAGAGGTAAAAAAAATTAAAATTTCGCCCAATTTTATTATTTCCTTCATCAGATTCCTGATGTGGAAGTTCATTTAATGCCTGTACCTAGTAGTTATAATGACATATCCACAAATTGGGAAATTCGAGACCATGTGGGGCTCGTATGGTACGATCGCAAATTCTTCGTACCTAAATCCTGGTCGCAGTTGGGACGAATTTGGCTACGATTTGGATCGGTTTCGTATGCCTCCCAAGTGGTAAGTTTGAATTTAATTTTTTTTTCCCAAGATTTTTATAAAAAATTGCAGTGGATTAATGGTCAATTAGTCATGGGCCACGAAATGGGACATCTACCGTTTCTATCCGACATCAGTACCGTCCTAAAGTACGGCAAAGAAAATCTTATTACAGTCGCGTGTGATAACACTTTATTATCAGACACAGTTCCTCAAGGCAAAGTCGATGTCCTCGAAACTGGAAGAATAACCCAAAGCTATAGTTTCGATTTTTTCAATTATGCAGGAATTGACCGCCCTGTTATCATTTACACCACTCCTAAAAATTACATTGATGATATAACCGTAGTGACTGAAGTCGATGGAGATGTTGGATTCGTCGACTATAAAATAACGTACGTAAGTGACGTAAACGTAACTTGTCGCGTTAGTTTAATCGACAAAAAAGGTAACGTCGTTGCGATAAACGACGATTACGGTGAAGCTTACGGAATTATGGAAATTCCAAATGCTAATTTTTGGTGGCCGTATTTAATGGATCCAAATCCTGGATATTTGTATACTCTTCAAGTCGAACTTTTGAGTGATAGAGGTGATTTGATTGATAAATATAGCCAACCAATTGGGATTCGGTCAGTTTCTTGGACAAACACATCGTTGCTGATTAACAACCGTCCTGTATATCTTCATGGGTTTGGGAGACATGAAGATTCGGATATTAGAGGCAAAGGTTTAGATTTGCCTTTGATTATAAGAGATTATAACTTGATTAAATGGGTAGGAGCTAACGCCTATCGCACGTCTCATTATCCATACGCTGAAGAAATTATGGATTTAGCAGATGAATTAGGGATTATGATTATAGACGAATGTCCAAGTGTTAACACTGAATTTTTTTTTGATAATTTATTAATCAAACATAAGAGATCTTTAACAGAATTGATTAAAAGAGATAAGAATCGACCAAGTGTGATAATGTGGTCAGCAGCTAATGAACCCAGAACTCAATATCCTTTAGCTAAATCCTATTTTAAAGAAGTCATCGATCATATAAAAAGTTTAGATATTACACGTCCTACGACCATAGTCGAAGCACAAAACGTAAACAGCGTATACTCAGTAAGTGACTGATTTAGTCAAGTCACTGATTATTAACAAAAAATATTTTCAGTCTGAATACGTCGATATTGTTAGTTTTAACAGATACAATGGTTGGTATACAAACGGCGGGAATTTAGATGTAATTCCCTCAAATGTAATCTCTGAAGCGACTGCATGGCATGAGAAATTCAACAAACCGGTAATAATGCAAGAATATGGAGGAGATACATTAGAAGGTCTCCATACTGTACGTCACTCTTCGAATATTAATCATTTGTTTAGACTTTTGTTTTTCCAGATACCTGATTTTATCTGGTCAGAAGAATACCAAGTGGGTTTAATGTCAAAACATTTCGAAGCTTTTGATAAATTAAGAGAGGAAGGATTCTTCATCGGAGAATTTATTTGGAATTTTGCTGATTTCAAAACAGCACAAAGTATTTTGTGTTATATAATATAAACAAAAAATTCATGTTTTTGTTTCAGCGTTTACAAGAGTTGGAGGTAATAAAAAAGGAATCTTTACAAGAAATCGCCAACCCAAAGCTGGTGCTTTTCATTTAAGAAAACGATATTGGGCTTTAGCTAAAGAATTATATAATGCCACTTTACCAAATGATCTGTATAGGTATGTGGCACAACCTGTTGTTGTACAACATGATGAATTGTGATTTAGAATAAAATTTTAAAAAAACAACATAGATTTTGTTTTCTGAATACTAAACTTAAAGTCAAGGTTAAAAAGGTTGAAATTAAAAGTTTGCAATTTGGAATCAGGAATACTGAGTATAAGTAACTTTCTCTTGTACACTATGCAATTAAGTTTTTTCTGCAATTCTTTAATAATTTTGTCAGCATCCGGGAGTGCGGTAATAGGTCGAATTATTACGTGATGATTACTAAAAATTAATGGCTAATTTTGTCTTAATTAATCAACAAATTACAAAAACCAAAATAATAATAACAGTTATACTTATAGAAAAAATTCGTTGTATGGCTCCTGCAAAGTTCCAGCCGCCATTAATTTAATGAAATCTCCTTAGCGTAAATTAAATGTTGGTTGAAAGTGAAAAGATTTTACGATTCTGTGGTTGAGTCTAATACAAGTTGTTTTGATTTAAAGAGCGATAAAGTCAAAATTGCGCTATTTCTTTGAATTTAACGATTCAAAAAATTTCATCTTTTTAAAAAGGCGTCCTCTCTAAGGACCCTTGTTCTAAAGTTTCAATCTTTTTCAAAACAACAGATTTTTAAACGCTGGATATCATTTGGTAATCAGAAATCACAATATTTTTTCTATCAATTTAATATTAACCAAATCACAATTTTAAACGTTTTGCGCGCAACTCATTCCTTTTTTTACTTACATTTTCAGAACTCTTTCGTTTAACTTGCGATTTGACTTCTTCTTGAAGTTGAGTGAAAAATGCTTTTGACGATTTAATACCTTGACTTTCTTTACTCTAAAAACAAAAAAAAAACAATAAAAACATGACATTATAAGATAAAATACCTTAATAATATTAGGTCCTTTTAACACCTTCTTCCCCACACTTTGATCTTTCTTTTGTTTCTCTTTCGCGTGTATTTTCTGTTTAATCTTCTTTTTCCTCCGTTCCCTTTTTTTATCAGTAGCTGTTCGTTCATTCTTCCCCATCAAATCTCCTTTAGGTTTAGCTTTAACTTCTTCAGGTGCTAACAAATTAGCATCGCTCATTGCAACTGGTGCAACTTCTTCCATTGCAATTGCTGGTAAATTACTGACAATTTTTAAATCTGGCACAGCAACTTTTGGTGTGAAATGAAAATTCGAAAGAGCGTCCAATTTTATAAATAAATCTTTCATCATGGAATTGATTTCTTTATGTAATTCTGGTTCCTTTTCCTCTTTTTCGGTATTATCCTTATCTAATGCTGCTTGCTGTTCTAAAAACTCCCTCTCATAAATTTGCGCTAAGGATTCTTTACTTTTTTCTTGATCTAAAACTAACTTCTTTTTATATTCAAAAACTGTCTCAACTGGTTTTGCTTTTCTTTCAACACTATCAAAAGTTTTATCTTTGATGCGTTGCTTGATTATATCTTCTAATTGCATTGTTGTTTGTTCAGTCATAACAGGAGCTGGTCGAGTTGTTAAATCAAAATCCACAACTTCTTCTAAAAGAGAGTTTTGCGGACGCTTATCAGCTGTTATTTCACCTTTCAATTGCCAAGGTTTTTCCCCAGTTAAATCTTCTTCAATTTCTTCGATCTTTTTATTCAAACGACTTTGCCTTTGTTCAAACGTTGATTGCTGCAACTGATCATCATCGCTGCTTTCTTCATTAAATTTTTTTGTTTTTGGATTGTCATTAGATTTGAAAAAATCTTTATATTTTGCTTGCTTTGCTTCATCTTCAGAATCATCGCTTTCATTATCTTCGAATAAATCCACACTAGCTTCAGATTCTGATTCATCAGAATCATTTCCTGAATCAACTTCATTGATTTTTTTCTCCTCAGCTTGTAAAAACTTTTGCATTTCAGATAATTTGAAAAAGTCGTCATCGACAACTGATGATTTCTGATTTTTAAAAGACGAAGAGTCATTTTTAGATATTTTTTCATCACTTGACTCCTCAATTTCTTCATCGTCTAAAGACGGATCAATGTCAATATCAGATTCCTCTTTATCCTCATTTTCTTCAATTTGTTCCTCTGATTTATCCACAAACATTAGACCCGATTTACCTACCACTAATTTACTAACAACACCCAATAAAGGGTTAATAAACGACTCATTTTGCAACTCAATCTGTTGCCAAATTTGTTCTATATCAAAACCATCAACAATTAACTCATTCAAACTTTGCGTTTTCGAAGACTTAAGTTCAACATTTTTAATTGTGTCATATAACTGCTTCAATTGGATTTTAACTTTATTGCAAAAGCCTTCATCCAATCTAAAAAACAAACTTAGTATTTTTTAATTTTCGATTAATATAACAAAACTTACTCTAAAAACTGTGTTGGAGATTTCGTCAGTTCATTAAAACCATCAATTATATCAGTATAAAAAGAATTCATTATGAATTTGAATAAATTTACTGAAAAAATTAAATTGAGGTTAGGTTAGAAACAACATGTTTAGTTGGAAATTTTTCTTTTTCACAAAATGTCACTAAACATGTATTGTTGGTTGCCTAAACAATAGAATATGATTTAAAATTTTCTGAAAATATAGATTCAAAGAATCGCCACAAACAATTTTCATTACTGATTCATAGCAGCGGAAATTTGCGGTTTTGATTGTTGACTACATTTTGTCTCAACACAGTCAATAACTCAGTAACAATGAATGAACAATAAATGATAAATTGAAAAGCCGTCAAATTTAAATATTGGTTCACTGCATCACTTATCATTACTCAAGAGCAAGCAAAAGTGATGTATTAAACGCAAACTTCCTCAGGATATAGATATGACTTCTTAAAAAAAAAAAAACTGAAATCAATTATTGCGTTTAGCTGAGTGTAGACAGTTAAAAATGAATCTGCAATTAATTTTATTTTTAATGTTTACACCTAACTTCATAGGCTGCCAAAAAGTTTTTAGCTGTAAGTATCAAAGATAATTTTTTTCATTTCTAATATCACCTTCAAAAAAACTCATTTGAAGTCCACCATGAAACCCATCCAGTCCTTTATAATTTTTTCAACAATTCTCAATCATTTATCTCTTCAAATAGGGCTGTCTTCCTGTAAAACCAACGCAGATTGTGACCAATACAAAAATGCAACTTGTCTTGATGGATTTTGCAAATGCGAAAAACCATTCAACGTTTGTGAAAATATAGACAATAATGTTATAAAAATTAACAGAATTGGTGGTAAATGTGACAACACTACTCGAATTTGTAACCCATTAAATTCATTATGCAATTCGGAAAATATTTGTGTGTGTGAAAACGGTTTCATTACGTCGAATAATTCATTACAGTGCCTTGAAATGAAATGTAATAATAATGAAGAGTGTGTAGATAAAATAATAAATAGTGTTTGTGTTAACTCAAAGTGTGTTTGTTCTGATAGTAATTTCTTAATTGGAGTGAAGTGTTTTCCATTGGTACGAAGTATAGGCGATGGTTGTGAAAATGATAATCAGTGTAAAAACATCCTGGGAAATGGAGGAAAATGTTTTGGGAAAAGTTGTCAATGTCGAGAAGATTATCATTATAAGAATAGCACGAAGAAGTGTGTCAAAGATCTGTGTAAGTTGGATATAGTCGTTTGTACCTAGAAATAATATTTTTTAGTTTTGGATGAAATATGCACAACCACTGAAGACTGTCATCAACCTGGCCAAGAAACTATTAATCGTTTGATGTGTATTGAAGGACGTTGTAAATGCCGGCTTAATTACACCGAAGACAATAGTTATTGTATTGCAAAAGGTTTATTATCTTTTATTATTATTACTATTTGTTTATTTATTTATTTTTCAGATGGCAATAATTCAATGATTTACACACTATCCAAGTCATTGTTCTTTTCAACGATTATTTTTATTTTTGTTAATTGTTAAAGTTAACGATTATGTCACGTCTAAATTGAAATACATGATTTTATTTATGTTTCTTTGTATTTAAAATTAGAAAAATATAAATTCTAATGTTGTTGATTTCCTATTGTTCCAAAATTAAGTGTGTAGTTGAGATGTGCATTTTTATGTCTTAATTAGTCAACAGTGAAAGTGCAAAATGTATGCAAATACTGATTTTTTAAACAAAGTATTTGATGCTCCCGCTCCCTTAAATTTTGCTGAAAATACAATCTCATGTGTGAATGTTTACATAATAGATTATTAATGCATTCCAGTTACCCAAAGCTGTGCAATCCGAGCCAAGGTCCCAAAAATCGCCGCGTCCTTGACTCAAGCGCCTCATTCAGCCATCGATTTCTCCATCACTTTTACTCGAAATTTTCATATATGTAATACTCTCAACTTACGTAGTATCTCTCTGCCCATACCACCTTTATGCAACAATTCATAGTAGCTGAAACAAGGCCACACCTGAAATGTTCAACAAAAACCGTTAAATTCGTCTCGAGTCTTCGCGATGAAACATCAAACGTTATTATTAATTACATTTGCAATCATTATAGAAGCTCAATATCAAAACATTTTTGACGATTTACGAAGGACGTTATTCAGTGGTAGTGATATTAAAGACACTTTAAATTTTCTGCCGGAATATGACTTTATAGTGATCGGAGCTGGATCTGGAGGAAGTGTTGTTGCAAATCGTCTTAGTGAAAATGCAAATTGGACAGTGTTACTTTTAGAAGCTGGAAACGATGAAATCTTTCTAACGGATGTTCCATTAATTGCGTCTATACAAACAATAACTAGCTATAATTGGGGATATAAAAGTGTTAAATTAAAAACAGCATGTTTAGGATTAATTAACGGAAAATGTAACATGCCAAGAGGAAAAGCATTAGGTGGAACTTCTGTTATTAATTTTTTGCTCTACACTAGAGGCACAAAAACTGATTTTGACCAATGGGCTGCATTAGGCAATAACGGATGGAGTTACGATGAAGTTCTTCCATATTTTATCAAATCAGAAAACTGTACAAAATGTCGCGAAATTGATTATAATTATCATGGAATGAATGGATACCTTAATGTGGAACATCCTGGTTATGAATCGCCTTTAGTTAAACTTTTCATTAAATCCGGTGAAGATTTAGGCTATAAAAATGTTGATCCCAACTCAAGACATGGCTTAGGATTTTCCAAAGTTTTAGCAACAATGAGGAATGGTGCTAGATGTAGTGCTTCTAAAGCTTTCCTTCGTCCAATTTCATCGAGGCCAAACCTCCACATATCAATCCGATCTCGAGTCACAAAAATTCTAATAAATCCAAATACAAAACAAACTTATGCTGTTCAGTTTTTAAAAAACCGAAGACTATACACAATCAGGGCAAAAAAAGAAGTTATTCTATCAGCCGGATCTATAAATAGTCCACATTTATTGATGCTATCAGGAATTGGACCTAAATCCGATCTTCAAAATGCGAAAATTCCAATAATTCAAAATTTAAAAGTCGGTTATAATTTACAAGACCATATGGCAATGTCCACTTTAGCTTTTTTCGTTAACGAATCTATCACAGTTTCTGACAGAAGTGTTCAAAATCCAGTTGATATTTTTAATTATATTTTCAATGGAAGAGGACCATATACTATACCAGGAGGTGCAGAAGCGTTAGCTTTCATCCAAACAAAATACGCAAAAATTACGGATTACCCTGATATTGAATTAGTCCTAGGAGCTGGTGCTTTAAATGGCGATGTTTATGGTAGCTTACGGAGTTTATTGGGAATTCCCCAGAATTTTTTCGAGCAAGTTTACGCACCATTTGCGTATAATCCAGCTTTTGGAGTAGCGATTGTATTGATGAGACCTAAAAGTAAAGGAAGAGTTACAATCAAAGACGCTAATCCGTTACATTGGCCTTTGATTTTTCCAAATTATTTTGAAAACGAAGAAGATTTAGCCGTAATGGTTGAAGGTATTAAAATAGTAAGTGAATAAATATCTTTGTTAAGTAATAACTTTTCTACTAATTAAACAATTTGCATAATTTTTATTTCCATTGTATTATACGCAGTGTTTAAGATAATAACCATTAATCGAACTGTCTCCCGATACGTTTAAATATTATAATCGTGTTTATATGAACTTTTGAAAACTTTCTCTTAAGAATCTGAAACGAGAGATTAGGTAATTTAATCATTATGTCATACTCCATATACAGAATATTTAAAAACTTGATTTTATATCAAAGAATTAATAAAATAAACTTAATAAGTTATCAAAAAATTAAATTTTTGCGCTTATTGAACGCGTTAATGACTTCTCTAAGGTGAAGGTAAATAATGTCACTGTAATTTAACACTCGTTATTGACCTCATACTAACACATTACCTCTTTATGCAATATGTAATTACGTCCAGAGTCCTCAAATTAGATTTACTATTTAATCATTGTGTAAACAAAAATTGTTAACACTTATTATTATTTTTCTAGGCTATTAGAATCGCACAATCAAATCACTTTCAAAAATATAATTCAACTTTACATAAAGTACCATTTCCTGGATGTGAAAAATTACCATTTAATACTGATCAATATTGGGCTTGTGCTGTACGTCATGTTGCTACAACTTTAGGACATCAAGTTGGTACTTGTAAAATGGGACCGAAAAACGATCCGGATGCTGTTGTTGATGAAGAATTGAAAGTTTATGGAATTAAAGGATTGAGAGTTGTTGATGGGAGTATTATGCCTAATATTGTTGCTGGACATACGAATGCGGTTATTATGATGATTGGGGAAAAAGCAGCGGATATGATTAAAAAAGAATGGAAGAATCAATAGATATGGGAAAAGTGTAGCTCCATATTATTTCTAGAGTGGTTGGAAGAAGTCTGGTTATTGAATAACATGAATATTGCCACACTTGATTAGTAAATCCCGGCACCTCCACCATAAACGAGCTACTTATTAGTATCCAAAATAGTTCCACAAAAAACTATCAGCAATGTCCTTGAGCTGGAAACCCACTCTAACACAATAATCCAAATTTCAACGCACTACAGGGTTTAAGTAATAAGACTGAAAGAAAAGCAAAATAAGTCATTTTTATAAATAGATATGTATTGTATGTGATAAAAAAATACAACAATAAATCAATTTGCATTTTTTGAGTATTGGCATTGTAGTGGGGCCTCTTACGTACAACAATACAGAAAATTCTACATACTTGTTTTTTTCCCTACAAATTAGTTAAAACGCAATGTAGAGAATGCATTCACTGTAAATGAAAGAAGCTTGGTAAAATCAAAATTCCTTTTGCAAGTTTCAAGTTTTCAAATTTTCACTTGTTGATTCAAAAACAAAAGCATTGCTGGGAGACCTGTGAGGATACTTCCATGACTGTCTTGTAATTTTTTAATTCATATTCACAAAAATTAAAGAAAAATGTTTCTTATTATTCGAACGTTGTTATTACCTCTTAATAGTCCCTTATCTAATATTTTTGTTAGCAAAAATAACCATTTTGTGCTTAAAATTCAAACCTCCATCGCAGCTAATTTCATTACATCAAGACAGCAAACGTCAGATTGACGTTTTATAAACATAACCTTAACGTCAATGAATCTTCCCGAGTCTGACAGCGAAGACGAGCTGCCTCCCGGTTGGGAGGAGCGCGTGACAATCGATGGCAGTGTCTTTTACGCAAACCACCTCACAAAAGCCACCCAATGGACTCATCCCCGTACCGGTAAAAAGAAACGCGTTTCTGGGGAATTACCCTTTGGTTGGGAGCGCTGTGTTGATAAAAACACCGGAAAAGTGATATACGTCGATCATGAAAATAAAAGAACAACGTATACTGATCCTCGACTTGCGTTCGCTGTTGAAGAAAAAGAGCATCCGTATGATTATAGACAAAGATTTGATGCTTCAAGTACAGCCCTTCAAGTTTTACATGGGAGAGATTTGAATGGCAAAGTGGCTTTGATTACTGGCGCTAACGCTGGAATTGGATTTGAAACAGCAAGATCGTTGGCTAAACACGGATGTAGTGTGATTTTTGGTTGTAGAAATTTAGAATCAGCTGCAAAAGCTATAAATCAAATAAAAGAAGAAAAACAAAGTGCAGGGGATAGTTGTACAGCTTTGTATTTGGATCTAGCAAGTTTGGAAAGTGTTCATTTGTTTGCGAATCAAGTGAAGACTATGTTTAAACAGATTGACATGTTGATTTTGAATGCTGGGGTTTTTGGGTTGGGATACTCGAAAACTGTCGATGGTTATGAAACTACATTCCAAGTTAATCATTTAGCACATTTTTACCTTACTTTGTTATTGAAACCTCTTTTAACAACCGGCTCTAGAATTGTTGTTGTTTCATCAGAATCCCACAGGTATTTCCCCAATTTTTAACTATGAGTAAATATATAGTTTTTTGCAGGTTTGCCAACTTAAATGTTGACAACTTGTCAATTCAAACTCTATCACCCGACTCATCAGCAAAATATTGGGATATGATGGCTTATAACAATTCCAAGTTGTGTAACATTCTATTTGCTAGACTTCTTGCAAAAAAGTTACAAAAAACAGGGATTTCAGTGTTTAGTTTACATCCAGGAAATATGGTTTCGTCTAATCTGTCAAGAAACTGGTGGATTTACAGAGTTCTGTTTACTTTGGTTCGACCCTTTACTAAATCGTTGCAACAAGCTGCAAGTACTACAGTCTTTTGTGCAACTGCTATTGAACTAGTCGGAGTAACAGGTGTATATTTTAATAATTGTTTCAGATGTGAGGAAAGTGAAATGGCGAAAAATGACCAACTTGCTGAAATGTTATGGAAGTTGAGTATAGAAATGATAAATGCGGTTGTAAGTCCTAATCAGCAAATAGTAGATTAAGTTTGTATTATTATTGTTTTTTTTTATATATTTCAATAAATTAATTTTAAATTTTGTTTTCTTATTGTCGGTAATGTCATAACCTGTAATTTAGTGAATTTTGTTTTTCACTGTATTTAGTGTGCATTTTGACATTTCTGTTGACAAAATAAATTTGCATGCTTTTAGACTAAAATTCCATCGAAAAATCTCAAAATTAAAGTTAGAAACTGATTTTAGTTTCAAATAAATCTTTGTAGTTAATCAGTTTAATAAAGTTACAATGCCTAGAGGTGAGTTATAAAAGTTGCGTCATACGTTTGTCAAAAGGGCGTTTAATAAATTTCATTTATAGGTAAATTTACAAACCATAAAGGTCGTAACCGAAGATTTACCAATCCAGAAGAATTAGAAGAAGAGCGTAGACGTGAAGAACAGAAAAAGAAATGGAGACAACAACAAGGTGATGATACGAGTAGTGAAGATGAAGCTTCAGGCGATAAAGCAGATAGTGGATCTGGTAGTGATGAAGAAAGTAGTAGTGAAGAAGAAGAGGTTTTATATTTGCTTGTTTATGAATATTTAATTGAATTGTTTGAATTTTAGAAAAAAGCGAAAGGTGTGTCGAATCTTATAGAAATAGAAAATCCGAATAGAGTACAGAAAAAAAGCAAAAAATTGACTACTTTAAATACAGATTTAGATGATAAACCGCAGTTATCGCGTAGAGAACGAGAAGAGATTGAACGGCAGAGAGCACAAGCTCACTATCAAAAATTACATGCTGAGGGAAAAACTGAACAAGCTAGGGCTGATTTGGCTAGATTGGCTATTATAAAGCAGCAGAGGGAAGAAGCGAAGAAAAGGAGAGAGGAGGAACAAAAAGGTATAGAAACATGCATAGTAGCTTTCGGAAATTTTTACAAAAACAATATGACCTGATTTTTTTTTTCGAATACATATATCGAAAAACAAGTCACAAATTAAAAATATAATTTCGATCAACAGATTTGATTACAAAATACAGAATGTAACAATAAAATTGAGGCAAATGTTGCACTGTTCGATAGTTGAAGGGCGCAAAAATTTTAAGTGGGGTAATCAATTCGATAAAATTTGTTGACGATGAATGCCTAAGAAATAATTAAAAACATTTAAATGTTAATTTGCGCTTCACAATGTGAGTAAGTTTAATTTTTTTGTTACATTCTGTATAGATGGCAAAATCAGATCCTTTGTATACTTCTATCTCTGCGAAAAATCTCATATTATCTCTCATATTACAGAGAAAGAAAACGCAGCGAAATTAAAAGCAGCTCAGACTCAAAAAGCTCTTGGAAAGAAGTAGAACAGCTTTGGAATTTTCAATAAACGTTATTTTTCAATTAACAATAATTATGTTAAGAGTTTTTTCACTGTCTAGTTTGAAAAGTTCTTTTATAGCATATTAAATTCTCCAATTAAAATCCGAGTTTTATTTAAAAAATTTCCAAAGAAAAGAAGAGACAAAATTGTAAAAACTTTATTACTCATTTTATATTCCTAGTAAGTTTTATATACACAGTAAAAAGTTGTTAAATAAAAATCTACAAACATTGATTTTTCAAAGACAAATGCTCAGAACTTGTAGAAACATGAAAGTTGTTAAACTGAAAAATTGATTGTGGCCTAAAGATGAAAGACGACCTTTGTCTGAACTAAACCATTGATGGGTTTCCGATACTTCGCTATATCCGTGTTGGTTTTTGGTCATTATTAAACATTCGTATAACGAATCTGGAATTAAATTCGTTATGCGAAAAGACTGTATTCTTTCGCCAGTTTTCGGGTCGTATTTTTGATTGGGTTTGACAACTAAATCATGCCACTGGGCTTTATGATCGTAGGGAGTAGTCGCATTCACCTGAAAAAATCAGCAATAAGAGAAACTAAACTAATAAATCCCATTACTCTTCTGTATAGTATTTTCACTTCAATTATCGGCAGAATAGACTGCACAATCCACCTTAAATCGTAATGATATGGACTGGAATAATGAGGACTGATAATTCGAGCAGGTCCTGGTTTCCCTGAAAGCTCAATATATCTCCGATCTCTTCCAATTGAGTTAATAGCGCTACAACTGTAATTCCCAAAGTCGGAAAACTGGACATTTTTTATTGTTAAAGTGTGAATCTTGCCCTTATTTGACATTATTCGTCGATCAGTTTGTTGTAACAAAAATGAATTTTGATACCACAGCACCTGTAGAAAAAGCATTCAATTTAATTACTGAAACAAAAAGACTTGAAACGGTCGATATTCCAATTCCAGTTCATAATTTTCAAACAAGTGTTCTCAATTATTTGATCATAAGTTGAAACGCAGACGAATGCCAGCGGCGGCTCGTGGGGAGCAAAACCAATCAATATCCAAAGAGTAAACATAAAGCTAAAACCTGCTAAATTATCGCGGAATTAAAACAGAATTATAAAATTCTTAAATTTTTTGTACGCGGAAATTTAAATTTAATTTTCCGTGCTATTTGATCGGTAAAACAGTTGATATATTGTATTTATTTGTTCTTTATCAAGAATATGATTTATTTTTTATATCATTGAATCCATAATGCATGCTTTCTAATAAAAAAATGCTTCAATTCAAGTGAAAATTATTTTTCTTTAAATTTTGGAATGTAATACATACTTATAAAAAACTGTTTTATCGACACAGTTTCACTTTGATAAAAATTTAAATTTCAAGCAGCAATAGAATTTAATTTTATAAACAAGAAAACCACAGTTAAATTTCATATTTAATTATCACAATTTGTCGTAAGCTGATCACACAAAAATAAAAAAAGTCGATAATGCAGTTTTACAGTTTTCTTTGAAATGTGACAATTCGAAGTTGTTAAACGCTGAAAATAGTGATAAAAAACCAACAATAGTGATTTTTAAAATTAAACAATGAAAACTGTAATAATTAATTTCCAAAAATTCAAAAAAATCGTGCAGTTTTCTGTTTCACCGACTTCGCCCAAGCGCTTCAAAATTTAAATTTTTTCCGAGATTAAGTGCCGCAAGCCGCCGCCGCTGCCGTTTTAAATCTGCAATTAAGGAAATCAAGCCATCAACTAACTTCTGGCGGCGGATCAGCTTGAACGGTGCAATCCAATTTGGCTTCTAAACCATCTCCAGAATCGACCCAAGATTTCGCCACACTTATTTCAGGCGGAACTGTAAACACAACGAATAATAATTTGAATTGAAAATGAATATTTCAGTTGTTTGTTACACAAAACATGTAATTTCACTTCGCCTGTGATAGGTTGCCCGATACCATTTGAAGCAGTGCATTGATATTCGCCCGCATCATGTCTTTGAACATTTTGGAGAGATAGGAAATACCCTGTTTGGACTTGCAAGCCGGATGGGAGGAGACCTTCCTTTAATAAAATTTAAATGAAAAAATTATATTTTTTTGAATATTAAATTAAAACTTACTTTTTTTGACCATTGGACTACAGGTAATGGATTGCCATTTGCTCGACATTCGAATGATACAGGAGCCCCTTTACGTGTTGTAAGCACGTCGCCGTTGCTCGGAAATATTTGGATGCTTGGAGGCACTAATGAGAGGAATTATTTATCAGTTTTGTACAAGTTGGGGAAGTAAAAACAAACCAAGACTTAAGGTAAGTACTACTAATTACGCAAGAGAGTAACAAGACTTTTCATTATTATATTTCTAAACTGTTCAAGTTTGTTTTATTTCAATTTTCCTCAAATTACAAAATTTTAATTAGAGAATTAATCTATGAATACACTATTAGTATTAAAATCACGGCGATTTCGATCGAAAATTCATAATTTAAATTTAAATATTGACATCCAATTTATTCATTCTACCATCAGGTATATCCCACATGACGGAAATGATGGTTATAAATCATTACTTTCCATAAATGCTATGAATAATAAAATATCGACAAAAATGTAAACAAACCAATAAACAATAAAATTATTATTATTGAAAGTGGATACTAGATTTACATGAATTGGATGGATTTTAATTAAAATGTGATTTTTTTAAGGTTTTTACAATAATTCAATCAATTCATTTGGATTGTTTTATATATCTATTTGATAAATTACTGTAAAGTCGTGCTAAAAATGAAATACACTACAGTATAATCAAGATACATAAAAGCTATGGTACATGAACTCATACTTATACAAACGCGGTCAAAATCGGTAGCAACCAAAATCTTTAAAATAAAATAAAATATGGTAGGCGAAGAACTGTCAGACACATTCTCAAGTTCTGTAAGAAGTGTAAAGATTTCCAAGCAAAAATATCAATTCACTGATTCTTTTAGTGCCTCTAAAGGAGACTTAATACCTCCAAGTCTGTCTACCGCTCTTTGTTGTGTAATATGCAGTTACCTGAATTAAATCTGTTCTATGTCTCAGCTATTTAATTCAGATTGTTTAATTTAGATTGAAATTTTTAGATTTTTTGGATACAACATTTAAAGCCAAATTAACAGTAAAATTGAAAACTCATGAAAATAATGTATAATTATTTTCAATAATTCAACACAAAAGGCTGCACCTTGAATTATTTTTTTGTGTAGCTGATTATTTATTCAGGTTGAGGAATAATTAGTAAAACAGCCAAGCTTAAACGAAGTGTGGGAACTGCATTTTGTTCCAACGTTGGCTTTGTTGCAGGAACCTTTCATTAATAAATTTCTTACCAAAATGAAATTTGCGTACGACATTCTTTTTTTCCCAAACAAATTCTAATGGCATAACTCTATTTCCAAACTCTGTTTTGGTTTTGTAATGTAATTTGTTAAAAAATAATGAGGAACTGTATATTTTAGAGCAACTCAAAATAATTTAAAATTTGGATTTTGAAACCTGTCAAGGAATAACGTCAGTCTGGACAACGGTCGTAGATAGACAGGTCTGGAAACTCCTCTCCATTGCGTTCATAAATACACTTGAAAAGTGAATTCGAAAACAGTAATATTAGTTGGCCATGAAGGGCAACTGAATACGTGGCGTCCTCATGCATGATTTGTTGAAGTTGAGCAATTGTTTTTGTTTATTCAAGCACATAAATGATTGAAAATTAGAACATTTATCATAAGAATATAATAAACGTGACGATTCGCAGAAATTAAAAATTTTATTTTCATCATCAACAGTTCCATTTTCGTCAATATCGATTTTCTGCAACTTCGCATTTCGACACTTCGCGACAAAATTCCATCAAACTGTCGGTTTCATTCAAAAATACGCGGCAACTAACGTAGTAATCGATAGAGACGACAAGTATTCAGTTGCCCGCCAACTAGTATCTCATGTTTTAAATTCACTTTTGAACTGAGAGTTTCCAGATCTGTATATCTACGATCGTGGTCATGTAGAATATTTTTAAAAAAATTCCCAACTTGCGCCATCGCCTACTAAAATTGACATAGCTAACGCTATATATGGCCGTTTCAATAGGCTTAACGTCATTTTTGACAGCGTACTTTGATGTACGTTTGGTGGCACCATCTATGCCTTACATTCAAAAGTTTTAGTTCAAAAAATGCCAAAAATCTGTAATTTTGGTTTGCTTTTTAAATAAATCAAAAAATATGAAATGGGAAAGATTGGTATTGCCACAAAATAATTATTTATACAACAAAAAGCAAGTCGAAAATGCTTTTTTTGAAATTTAAAAATCTGTATAATTCAGTTAATGGTACTTAAAACTATTTGTGGTCTTTAATGTAATGAATAACACCAATATTTATAAAAAATCTTTACTTCACCACATACAGTTACTAAAACAAATTCTATACTTGTGTTATCGATGATCATTCGACAGAAAACAGCTTAGTTTTTCGTTTCAACTTTCAAAATTCTTTTTACCATTTCTAGACTACTTTTGGAGTTAATCCAAGCTCTAAACTTGTCCAAGATAGCACAATTCAAGTAATTTACTTGTTGAAATTTAATTTTTTAGCAAATATTCTTTCAAAAATGTTCATTTTTTTTTATAAATCTATAAATATATCAGAAAACAATCACGTACTACAAATGGGATTTTTATTTCGAAAGTTGTTAAAAGTCGTTCTTACACGAAGGAATTTTCTGATTAATACAGATTGATTCAAGTTTCTAGTGGAAAACAAAATTTTTTGAACCACGTTATGAACAAAGGTTAAGTTTAGAAAAATTATTTTGAATTTTTCTTTTTGAATGGTTTTTAAATGATGTTTCGTTTGCCTAAACAGTATTCCATAAAAAAATAATTAATAAATTTTAGTCAATTCATTGACAAATGTCAGTCAGATTAGTTCCATTGCCGCAAACTTATTTGAACAAAACTTTCTAATAAACAACATTTTTTGATTCAACCTAAAAATACAAAATTTCCTAAAACCCTAAAATCTAGTGCGTGATTCTTTTCTGACATGATTTTACAAGCCATTTTCCTGAAAGTAATAGACAGAAAAATTAATTTTTAACATTTTGCTTACAGAATAAGCCTCCATGTGTATTAATTTTATCGATTTTTTTTCTCAATTTACCATAACAGCCTATTTGTATTGTATTCTAGAGTTAACAGTCTATTCTGTTTTCCTGTTGAGGGCACCACCCACCATACATCAAAATACGCTGTCAAAAATGACAGGAAACGGCCATATAAAGCGTCAGCTATGTTAATTTTAGTAGGTGATGCTTGCGCCTAAAAATAAAAACAAAATGGTGGCGAGTTATCACACCATATCTTATAGACATCTTGAGTATAATTATCGACTATTCATGATGTTTATTTTTAGCATGAGTGTAACCAATACACATGTAATTTGTCTCCACTTATTGCTGTCACTATCAATAACTGATAATGATGACCAATAATAGAGTACTTTTCGGAACCCACTCAAAGCATAATTAATGAATCAAATAATTGAACCTCATTTAATTTGTCGCTTTTATAACACGCTATCCAATCATTTAATAATCAATAATAATGTAACTTGTCTTTTTTCTATTTATCCTTTAATCGGGAAACGTACCATCAACATTATTATTTTACAAATTGATTGTGTAATCTAGACCCTGCAGGGCTCTCTCTGTCTGGCTCTGTGTATATGGACCTAATTAGCGTTTCCTGTTCCAAATTAATTATGTTATGTACACAAATCGAGTTAGTATACAGTTGTAGCATTTATTCCAGCTCAAAAAAAATCAATTATCTGTTAGTTGGTGGTACTCTTAAAAATACGATTTGTAAAGAGATGGCTATGCTACATTTTCTATTGTTTTTCTTATCTTTCATTTGTTTAAAATGTTTCTATTGTTTACTGAAGCTGGGGTAAACAATAGTGGTCAGCGGATTCGAACTCTACAAACATATACGGGGTGGTGTGTCAATAAAATGATCAAGTGGTTCGTTTACAGATCGATGATAACGGAATAGACTCACTCTGTACCAATTTTTTTTTTTAAACAAATATTAACAAAATTTTTTTAAATCTAAATTTGTTGAAATAAAAGCTTTAAAAATAAATAAATAGAACGAGTGATAGGAATCAAGTTTAAATAGATGCAAATTGAAGAGGACGCTTTAGTGAACATCAAAAACAGACTTGTTGTCTTGTTTCTGGTCACATTACGTGCCGTTGCGTAGAGTGAGAGGGTTGAATGTAAAACTCCCCAGTTTTAATGAATGCAAATTGACTGCTTTGCATTTTAAACTTGCAATCAAGTAGAATGATGATATAAATATTCATATCGTGGTTTTGCTTCTAACCACTCATTATTGGTAGATGACATTTCAACAATAAACATCACATATGGATAAAAGAACAAGAGGATGTAAATTTCAAAGCAAAAATCAAATGCACTTAATTGTTGAAATAACATTTGAAAAGATCGCTGCATCCAATCAGTGGAAATGTGACATGTGTGTTTTTTTATCTGCGAGAAAATACAAAGAGCAATCAATAATTCAAAAAAAGTTAAAACTGAGTTAGGAAAATTATTTTTATTCACTTGTACAATTTTTAATAGTGCAATGTAATATAAAGTCTGTAAAGTTTCAAAACATTTGGATTAAATTTCAGCAGTTTCTATAATTTTCCACATTCTCCTTAAACTTTTCAAATATTAAAAACTTCAAACTTTTAACCGACGTTTAATTAAAATTGGAATTAAAAAAACGTAACTATGGTCACGATGAAGTAATTTAGCTTGATTATGTCTTAATTGCTACAAAAATCTTTTATCGTTTTTATTGTATTGGAAATATGTCAAATAAATGTCAATTTTTCCACCAATACCATCAATTTTATTGTTTCCCATAACACGCACCAAACCTAAATTAATTTTCACCAAAAACAATAAACGTTGATTAATGTGTGGATTCCAAATGTTAGAATTTCCAATTTATAATACAAATAACAAAAATCACAATGCATTGAGGTTTTTCTCTCAACCATTGTTATTCAATAATTCCAATATTAAATGCCAATTATTATTTTTTTTTGAAGTTGGCTACAACTGGAATTTTCATTCTGCATTCTTTAATTAAAAATGATGAAAAAAACAAACGAATGAGTTGAAACAGCAGTATAGTCGTGCAATAAATAAATTACGCATTAAACAAAATTATGGATAGTAGTAGCCTAAATTCTTTTTATTGGTAGATGATTACATAAGAACAAAATTTGTTTTTTGTAAAAAAATATTTATGAATTCTATCAAAAGAAATTTTATACAGGGTGTTTCATTCCAAATAACCAATAAGTTGATGCGATGTGTCAATACAAGTGGAAATTGCTCCGTATGAAAAATTACAAGAATCCAGAATTTCGAAATTTTCAAATTTTTATAATAGTTTATCTGTTTTTTATGATAAATGAATCGCAATAGCCGCCTTTAGAACAAATAGTTGTGTCAAATTCTCAAGTTTAAAGTAAGATTAAAAATAGAAGTGATTTTGTGCCTCAAAAATGGTGGATGCGCCGGGATATTTTTCACCATTAAATTCAATTAACAACCAATAATATTTAATAATCAAATCCCAAAAGGTTTTGTCACGTGTTCGAAAACAATCCTGCATATTTGGACATAATTTTTTTTCTTGAAACTTCATCATTGTAATTAACAATTAACAAAAAAACTAATAATAATAATAATAGAAGGGGAAATGATGCGCCCCACAGGTGTTTTTTATAAGCGCTGTCTCAGCACATAAGCAGTCCTTTACCTTGGCATATTTCGCATAATTTTCAGTCCACCTGTGACAAACTACCAATATTTTTGAATCGTATAAAGTTATTCATATCTCCCTTCATATCTAACTGAATGTAGCGCATCTACGAGCCTTGAGGGAGTAGTTAATGTTCTAACTCTCCAACTAAGTGCTTCTTCTCCGTTCCGTTTAACTGAACAAGACTCGAACAAACCAAACCACAAACTGACAAAAACGTTAAACCTCAACGGCTAACAAAAACCATCACTGTGACTGAATTAATAAAATCATGGAATTAACAAACGTACCAACAAAGTATATGTACATTTTCTTGTCGGTAGTTTAAAAAATTCATTTTTCCTCGAGTCATGTCACCCTCTGAGGTGAAAAATTAATCGCGATCCACTTAGGCCTTTGGGGTATCATTTGTATGTAGGAAGTTTCTGTAACTCTCTCTTTCTCTCTATCTGAGTTCATGGCTAGCTTCAGGCCAGTTGCATGGATCAGACAAGTTGGAAATTCAACATCTCTATTTAACTGCCAGAGGCTGACACGTGTCGTGTTTCTGCAAAACCAAGATCTGCATGACAAATTGTGTGTATGGAAATACAACGCTTAAAGGAGGATTTCTTCTTTTAATCGTATTGTACTTGACAGAGGTCATTAATATGAAAATGTCTTAGTTTATATGTCTAGAAACGGAAAAAATATACACTGCTACTAGTATAATAAAAATGCTACAAAATTGGAATGTTCATTAGAAAGGAGAGAAGCTCGCAAAGTTTTTATTACTCGGTTACGATACACTGTTTTTTTTTTTTTAAATTTACGTTTTAGCTTTACGACCAAATAAAAACGATAATCATTGACTAATGATGATAGAAGAAAAATTAAAATTTAGTGGAAATTAAAATGCAAGACGAAAATCTCGAAAGTGAAATTTACAGTTGGATGACAATGCGATGCTATTTCCAACAGAATAAAATTGTCTAAAGACGGAAACTACCCCCATCAACGAAAATTTCCTTTATTAGTATTCATTTATTTTTGAACAAAAGAGAAATGGAAATTCTGTTCTGTTCTAGCACATTTTTGATGAGAAGATTTCAGGGAATTTATATGCCTTAGATTAAACGTGGTTTTATTTGTACGAATATACAGAGTGTGTCATTGATAATGGACCAACTCAAAAAAAATACGATTGAGCTTAATTTGCTTTATCCAAAAGCGGCTCCTTATCGATTTACAGTTGAGAATGTATTTTTTTAAATTTTTACTCATATTTTGAAAATGGTGAGTCAAATCTGTCAAAAATTAGCAATTATGCGCTTTTTGATGCAAGAATTAAAAATTTCACTTTTAAATTTTTCTACAGCATTGAAGGCGCTAGTTACATCTATTCACCACACTCAAAGTCCTTTAACTTTTTTGTTTTTTTTTGCTTATCATAATTTCTCCACAGTATTATAAAACTGTGTTAAACTTTTAATGGGAAAAGTCTACTTGGCAAATTTTAAAAAACAACACTGTTTTCAAAATAAATGCCAATGAATCTAATGACGCGTAACATCAGTTTAATGTTAGAAATTATTAAAACTGGCAACGATAATTTGTTGATAAAACTGTTCTGCTTATAACTCGCGTCAAAACGGCTAATTTTTGTTTTGGATTTTTTAGTACGTATACTCAAGAACGATCAAACTTGGCTTAATCTGGACAAAATCGTAACAAAGCTGGATATTTATCAAATCATTTTTTTTAATTCCAACGATTTCTAATTTTTAGGCCTACTGTAAACAAAAATCATTTTACTTAGAAAAGTGTATTTTCAGACTGAATGTGGTTTATCTCTAAGACGGTCAAGTTTTTTGACTTTAGGTAGGTATAGCTTTTTCACTCAAAAATAAATTTGCTCCATTTCTATTGTTACGAAAATGTCAAAATTTCAAGAATAAAAAATGTACGATATTATTTTTGTATAAAAGTAAGCATAACTAGCGTCCTCTACTTCATAATTTAAAATTAATGGGAAGAAATCATGTTTCTTGTCTTATAAAACTTACATGTTCAAATTTTCAACTTGATTGAGTCAGTATTTTCCGATATATTGTTGAAAATTGGAATAAAAAATCAACTTTAACGTATTGTTCAAAATTTTTCAAAACTGAAAGGTTTGAAAAAAAAAACGAGTGGCATATTTTCAAAGTCGTTTTTTAAGAAATTTTTTTATAAATACCGTAAGTTGATATCGTCTTTTGTTTTTCAGTTATACGCAGAAGTTGATAATTTTCCGATATTTTAAAAATTCATCTACGTTAATATTGGAGGAAAGCGATTGAAACAAAAACGTAATTAAACAATTTTCTAATGACACAAAGTTGCATTTTTTTAAACAGAAATCATAGTTGGTTGTGACATTTTTGAAAAGTTAAAAATATGTGAAAAAAATAAACTGCCGATTAAAAATTTGAAATTTAGAGAATTTATCGTTATTAGGTTGAACAAACAATTGAATTTACTCAACATAAGTTGGCATAATTCTTTTAACTAGCTTGACGTTTTTTGACGTCTCTGTCTGACAGTTTTCTTCTACATTTGCGTTATCAACTTAACCTCAAATTTTTTAAAATGACGAGGTGTAAATATTTCTCACTAGGATCTAAAGTAACACCAACCTAAAAATATGAAGTACCAACTTAGCAAACATTTATCCCAATTTTTAGTGGGCAGTTTATTTTTTTCCCATATATACACTGCGATCAACGATGACTGAGTCTGTTGGCGGCACTGAAAATTTAAATGACGTTGGTGTCACTGCAAAGCGAGATAGTTCACGGTTGTCACTTTTGACAGTTTTTTAACAAGCGCTTCTAAAATTGATTTCAAAAACCAAATTTTTCTGTCAAACATCTTCTGAATTGCTTTTACTCTTTATACGTCCTGTAATTGCAAAATTCTTAATCCTCTTAACATAACCTAAAAATTTTTGACACTGACGTTTCAAAATTGCATCAGTTGTGATTATTCTGTGTACCAATTATAAGAAAAAAAAACACTCATAATTTTCAATTGTTTCATTGCCAACAGACTTAGTCATTCTCGATTGCTCTGTACTTAAATTTTCAAAAAATAGATTGTCTTAATTTTTTGTTGCAAATATGCAGTTGGCTATGGAAAAAAATAGTTTATTTAGAAATACATCAACCAAATTTGATAATAGTTTTCGATTGATAGATGTTCCTATTTTTAGTGCTTAAACATAAAAATGTTTTTTAAATGCAGCGTTTAAGTAAATATAGACTTATGGTACAAGAAATTTTTACCATGAACGAAGCTTGTTTGTCTATTGGACACCACTTTTCTCGTTTTCCTGTGGAGTCCAGTGATAACTTTCACCAAGAATGCAATTTATTGAATTATGACTTCAAATATTTGTACTAAAATCAATATTTTGTTCATTTATAACAGTATGCAAAGTAAAAAAATCTTTTGTTTTTTTTATAGTCAATCAACAACCATAAGTTATCTTGAATTTCTTTTGCAATTTTTTTTTCTTAGAAGCTTTTCATGTGCAGAAAAAGGATTTATCTTATAGTTAGTATAATCAAATAATTTATAATATTGAAAAAATAGAATCTAATAGATTATTTACACTTAAACTCTCAGTTTCTATAGAAACCAATTTTTCACATTAAATAACATATTAGAAAAAAATTACAACTTTGTATTTTTGCAGTAAAACTAATGATCCAAAATATAAATTCTGAAAAGAAACTACAAAATTCAGTTTTTATTTCAATTGTTTACCTTCAATATTAATGTAATTATGAATTTTTAAAATATTGACAAATTGTCAATTTTTGCTTATAACTAAAAATTAAAAGACGATATCAACTCCTACTTTTCAGGATTATTCTCTCAAAAAACAACCTCGAAAATGTGCCTTTACTTTTTTCCAAATCTTTGAGTTTTGGAGATCTCCCTATGCATGCATCGCAAATGCACCACTCTGTATAATAGAAAGAAGCAACTTTTGGATAAGGCATGTTGTGTTGTTAAACTTTGAACCATTATATTAATGACTCACTCTGTATGTATAATTCCACAAAGTCTAAATAACACACTCTTTGTTTTTATTATTTTAAGATGAACACCCTCTAAACGATTACGTTTTTTAATTTATCTGCATTAAAAATGTAAATCTCTTTTTTACTTTTCCATTAAATTATTAAAACAGGCCGCTGACGATTGTACTTTTTTTTTTGGTTTCCAATTATAATAATAAAGTTGAAACGTGCAAATTGAAACAAAACAAAAAAGTATGATTATCAAATAAAATTATTGAAATTTTATCCTCAAGAAAGCTTACGAACTATTTAATATTTAATTCAGTAGATTTCCAATAATAGAACGGACAGGATATTGATAGAATATTCCTTTTTGGAAACCAAATACTTAGATTTAGTGCTTCAATGCATTCACATCATTATCCTCTAATTAATAGAGAATAGAGGTGATATTAATCACAGAAACTGCCATATATCTGACACCTGTATAGATAATAACCCTGTTTGAATTAATAATAAGACTAATCAGAATATAGTAGGATTGTCGTTAAGATAACGACTGTCCTAATTTCGACCGTAAGAGATTTTTTAATTCCGTAAATTTCAAAAATATTAAAAATCCAAATTTGCAGTATTTGTTAGTTTTAACTTTGTAAAAACAGAATCCCCATTAATTTTTAATATATGTAAAGTCGAACGACAGCAAATGTAAATTCAAAAAAAATCTTTTCAACTCACTGAGAATTTCAACGGTGTGTATCAAATCACCATGTGAACCATCCCCTATTTGACAAGTATAATCCCCTTGATCCGAATACTTGATATCCCTTACTTGCAAATTATAACCAGATAAAGATATCCTTGGATCGGTAGTGATTTTTTGTTGTCCGGCTGTTAAAAGCGTCGTTCCTCTTTTCCACACTATCACCAATGATCCTGTAAGAAAGCATTAAACAAGGTTAAAAAGACGACTTTACGACATTGCTTGCTTGCTTTTTTCTCTCTTTTTTTCATGAAAGCAAGCAAAAGAGATGTGAATGCACCGAACTCATCAACTCATCACGATGGTACTTCGCATCTCGGTAAAGACCGTTAGCCTTTTTTTAAATATCCTTCAACTCCCATTAACAATCCTCCTTTACGACGGCCTTCATTGTTTCGGAAAGCCCGCACTATTATCACCCTTGTTCGGTGCAATTATAACAGGGTTCTATTATTTTAAGCTTCCGCATTGCCACAAAGTCAGGGTTTTACATGAATCAACTTAAAACGATGGTGATGGAAATGGAGAAACACGAAAGCAGATAACGATTTTCTAAGTTTCTTTTCTTATCAAATTTTAATGAATATTTCATCAGTTATTTAACAAACGTCAAAAATTAAACCCTTCCTAGATTTTTAAAATATAAATAATACGCCAATTATTTTTAACATGACTATAGATTTTCGAAAAATCGGACTGAATTAGATAAAGTTTTGAAAGTTGTTCTCTCTTTATGAATAAAAATTTACAATTTTGTACAAATTAGTATTTTTGTGGAAATTTGCGCTTTAATTAGGATAGATCAAAGGTAAATTTGTGACTTTCATCACTAAAGCAACAACTGTAAATTTACATTTGAACACTAAGCGGAACAAATCAACTGTAAATTTACACTTTAGCACATAAGTAAATGCAAACATCACCTAATTTTAGTTATACAGAGTGAATCACTATTTAATGCGGTTTTGGAACATATTATTTTATTATTTTGGCAGTGTTTTGCTTCATTGCAAACAATTTCCATAATTTTAATAATCAAGCTCATCCTGAAAACAATAAAGCAATTCTAAGCAAGCTATTTTCTAATTTGCATATTCAATTCAGTATCCTAATAGTTTATTTGCTTTAAAACCCCTCCAGAATAATTAATAGTTGATTCTTGTATTTACAACAAAGGGTTCAGAGTGATTACTAAGTCGAAATGACCGATGTTTGATGAAATATACGGAGTGAGTCATTAATAATGATTTATTGTGTATTATTTTAGCTCAGACACAAACGATTGAACACCACATGTTTCATTTTAGAATCTTGTTTCCTCTCAGTTTACAAGATGTTGACAAATATTATTTGGACCATAAGTCCAGGAAATTATTGTTTTAGCACAGTTGCAATGGTCTTAGACAACACATAATTCACAAGAACAACAATTTACTAAAGTTTATTAGAACAAACATAATTCATTAAAAAAAAAATCATAAATTTGAAAATAAATTCAAAAGTGTATTGTTGCCACAATAATATTTATAATAAAATAATAATTGAGATCCTTTTCAAACATTCGAAATTGAATATATTCGTGATATTGGTCATAGATACTTAAAAGTTAATATTTTTAGATTAAAAAGTTTAAAAATTTTTAGAATTATAGGCTGGTGCCTTCAAATTTTTAAAATTATTCATTTTTTTCATAAACTTCTTTATTTAATATAATATAATAAGGCTTTTGATTGAGTGCCACAAAATTTAGTTCTTCATAAATTAAAACAATATGGAATTTCTGGAAAACTGTTGGAGTGGATTACCGCTTTTCTCTCTAATCGTACTTTTGTTGTTAGAATTCATATTCTTCTGCACAGCCTGTCACCAGTGGTGTTCCACAAGGATCTGTGCTCGGTCCTTTACTTTTTGTAATTTATACTGCTGATCTGTTAGGCAAGATTAAATGTCCGCATTTGGCTTACGCAGATGACCTAAAAATTTTAAAAACGAATTTGCAAGAAGATTTAAATATGGTTGTTGAATGGTGCAATAATTGGTTAATCTTTATAAGTGTACAGTTATTTACTTTGGTAATAACAATCCCAAAACTCAATACACTTTAGGGTCTAAAATTGTGGCTGAAGTCTCTTCTCAAGTTGACTTGTGTGACTGTAGACAACAAGCTTTGCTGGAGTCTGCAGTGTACAAAAGCTGCTATATTTCATATATTAAAAAAAGTTTCCCTAAACCATCTTTTGAATTTTGTGCTAAATTATTTGTGATGTACATCAGACCACAGATTGAATACGTAGCTGCTGTATGGAGACCACTTTATAATAAAGACGAAAAATTACTTGATCGTGTATATCACGCAGTGTCCAAATGGCCACAAGATTTATCACACTTACCTTACAATGACAGACTAATAAAATTAAGAACACCGACAAAACAGATCTGATTTGATTCAAATGTATAGGCTAGTTCATAACTTGTATCCAGACGATAGCTCATTATATTTAACACTCTGCACTGATAATAGACTACGAAGTCATAGATACAAAATAAGAAAAGAACCATTCAAAACTACAGTTTGGCAAAACTTCCTAACAAATCGCTGTTTTGATACTTGGAATAACTTAAATCCTAATATTGTTGAAGCACCGACAATAAATTTGTTTAAGAAAAAACTACCACTAAGCTTAGATGTTTAAACTATATTCTTATGTCACCTAAAGTAACTTTTTAACATAAGTGCGTAATAGGTTCGCCTTCCCAATAAATCTAATATAATAATAATAATAATAATGAACTTTCCTTATGCAATGCGTCAAAGAAATGCTAGTCATAAAATTTAAACCTCTTTCTTTTAGTTTGTACAAATTCTGTTGTTCTTGATAATTTTTAGAAACATGTGTTCTTGTCCGGAATCTCAATGTTTTATTTAAAAATACATAAGTTTGTGTCAGAACTCATTTATGAGGCGCCCTGTATATTTGAAAATAATTTTAGTTAAAACAGAAAATTGTTAATAGACTTTGCCTACTCGCTAAAACATCCTGTATATGACCCAATTTTTCCTGTTTATTGTGAGGAAGAATCAAAAGCAAAAAAGACAGTTTGCACCGTATCCTCATAGTATACCACCACACTATTACATAATTATTTCAAACACACTCGAAACCCTTTGTAACTAAAATTTAAATGAAGTAAAACATACAAAATGCATTGACTTTTTGTTGGAAAACAAATGTTTCCAGTAATGATAGTTTACCCTCCGTTTCAACTTTGCTTGTAATAACTCTCATTCTAACATTTTCCTAAGTTTTGACTTAATTTCACATTGGTTTTCTCTATGGTAATGAGTTTCCAAACTTTGAATTATATTATTCCATTTCTATATTAATGTTATAGCATTAATCAACTTTTTTTATTCAAAATTCAGAAAGTATAGTATATTTTTAATAGTCTAATAATTCAATAACCACAACAATAGTGATCATTATGCAGAGCGAATAACTAAGTCTGTTGGCAATAAAACAATTGAAAAATATAGTTTTGTTTTTTTTCATACAATTGGTATATAGGGAAATTACAAATGACAAAATTTCATGAAACGTCAATGTCAAAAATTTTAGGTTAAGTTAAGAAGATTGAGAATTTTGAAATTTGATAAATATTCCAATGTCAAAGCAATTCAGAATTTTTTTTATACATAAATATGGTTTTGAGAATCAATTATGATAATTTTTTTATGATTTATGTTTGTATTAATAAACTTTAGTAGTGAATCATGAAACCATAATTGAAACTGGACTGAAACGAACTGTGGATAATTCAGACCAATTTCAAAATTCTGTATTGTAGATACAATTGTAGCAAAAGTTTAACACTAAAATAAAGATTCGTTTCAAGATTCGAAGTTAAACATTTTTTGTATTATTGGTCATATTGAAAGTTGATATTTTTATTTTGTTCCATTAAAATTTTCGAAGTTATTCAACTTTCAACAAACGTCTTCATTTAATGAATTTCCGTCACCAATACGCCAAAAAAATCTTATGGTCATAAAATTTGAACTTTTTATATTCAGTTAATATAAATTTTATTTTTCTAATTTTTTTGATTTTTATGTGAGAATTTTTTACAAAATGTGTTTTTGCCGGAAAAATTTGATTATTCCAAAAACTACAAAGAACCTTTTAATACAAGTTGTGTTCAAAATTCTCAAAATGTCAAGCCACGTTTGAAAACGCAAAAAAAACATAAGTTTATGTCAGAACTTATTTATGAGACACTCTGTTAATACAATTTTTCAGTATTTTTACATTTAAAAGTGAATTTGCCTACTTGCTGGGACACTAAATATCGGATGATTAACGAAGAATACTTAACCTAACCAAATTTTTAAAAGGTTTGAATTTCTATAATCCATTTGTTATTAATGTGTATCAAAAGGCTGAAAAAGTCTAAATGCGGCTTTAATTTTGTCACTAAAACTAGTTATTAAACGTAAACAACACTTTATATTCCTAACCTCAAAATTTAAAGTAAACAAACTTATTGCAAACTGAAGTTTGCAATAAGTGTGGCCACCTTAAAATCTGATTTCCTTGGCCGCCCCTTATGCACATTAATAATACAGTGTCACCATTAAAGTCGGCTCAATATGGAAAAAATTTTTATTATAAAGTTTAGTTGAAATTTAATAAAGAAATCAGTTTTTGCTTCAAATTATATGAAAAATGACTATAACAAACGTGATTAAAGGGCGTTCGTTTGTCAGCAAATTTAATATTTCTTGCAGTTAATGGCTATGAACTGGCATTTCCAGGCTGAATTTGAAAAAAATTCATTTGAAAAATTTATTTCTAATGCAATTTTATGCATGTGTGCAAAATTTGGAAAACCTAGCGTGAAGTTGACATTTTATGCATTTTTGATAAATAATTCTTTTTTTACAAACTCAAAGTTTACTCAACTTCTATAAATTAGTTTATTTTTGGAATATCCAACGTTCTAGATTTAATAATGTTGACTATTTAATTCATCTATGACAGTTCTTCAACCAATGAAAAAAACACAATTTTAGACATTTCTATGGTAACAAAAGAATTGCAGCGAATATTGGACTAGTAATGATTCCATCGAATATTGAACTAGTCCTAAGAGTGAATATTTTTAACAATTGAGAATCATTCTTAAAACTTTACTTAAAGCATCAATAATCCCAATCATTGTTATTGCCAAATCATCTCATTTCACTTAACATCGTAATTCAACAAGATTTTGAGAGTCTAAACAGCTAATTAATGTATTGAAAGCCATTTATGTGAGACGCTTTCTGACACTTATGACAGTTATCAAATATTTGTCAAAATAGCGCAATCATAAATTGCTTGATTTATAAATTATTTCATTTGGGTCCAAGAGATTTGATTCATTAAATAGTCCATCGAATACGATTCATAGTCAATGTTCTGCAGATCATTTTCCAGGTGCTGCAACTCATGTACAACGGCGCTTTCGAATTCGACTCGTGCAAGCACTCGTCAAATTCATGTCACAACGCATCACCACAAAAATAATCGGCATTACATATGAAAATTTAAATTTTGTCATAAAAAAAATTGATATGAACGGTGCAAAGTTCTAATAATTTTAACGTTCTTTAAAAAGGTTTAGATATATAATATTTTTCAGTATTAAAAGTATGTAAAAGTATGAAAAAACTGTTAAAACAGGCTTTGATCCAATATTACCTTAGTTTTAACACCATTTTTGAAAACAAATTTTTGTGATTGGTGAATATTCAGAAAAAGTCTGAAAGCAGAGACTTATTTAAATTCGCATCTGATAGTCTCCCTATGATCTTACGTTAATTTGACGTTGCAAAATGTCTTGCATTTAAATATCATTGAAAGAACGATGAAGTTATGATAACTTTGCACCGCTCATGTCAATTTTTTTTGCGACTAAAATCGAAATTTTGAAAAAAAATGAAGTAAAAGAAAAGTATTTATTATTGAAGTTGCTTTTAACAATGGATATTTCAAAAATAAACCAATTTATTACAGTTTGCTAAATTTTGATACTGTTAGAAAAGAATTATTTGCCAAAAATGTCAACTTCACGCTAGGTTTTTCAAATTTTGTACAAGTCCATAAAATTACATTACAAACAAATTTCTCAAATAAAATTTTTCTAAATGCAAGAAATGTTAAATTTGCGGACAAGCGAGCACCGCTTAATCACGTTTGTTGTTGTCATTTAATAAAAAATTTTCCCATAAAGCGCCGACTTTAATGGTGACACTGTATATAAAAAATTTCTACAAAAAATTAGTCTTAAACAGAAAGTCTTTTGGTTTAATAATCAAAAAAGTAAAAATCTTAATTTATAAGTATTATTTTGCATTGAAAAAACTGAAAATATGAAGTTGGTTGCATCATAAATTTGACTAGACTCGGTATTCTTCGTGAATCACCCTGTATAGTCAACTAGCGAACTACATTGCGTCTTTTTTGATAATATGAAATCAAATTTCAGCATTCAATTCTTAAAGTTTATTATCGTAAAACTCCATTTTCTAGATTCAAAAACTCTCAACTTGTGTCTTATGAGTTACATTGAATAATCAGACTATAAGAAGTTGAAGAATACTTCTAATAAGACATAAGGTCAATTCTATAAAGTTGACAATTGTGGGCATTAATAATGGTCATTACAGCACTTTGTTGAACAATATTTCCCGAGTAATTGTGCCCATTCGAATTAAAAACAAAAAGCTTCCATTTGTTCGAAATGACTGTATCAAAAACTCGTATCCCTCATGCAAATGAAACTGCCCTAGATATTTTTTTGTGTCCATTTTGCGGCAATGAACGTTCCAACCCCTTTTCCCATCCGCTCCACCCTTTCATTGTTCCTTGTTCTTTGTCAGTTTTGTTCAGTTATCCATATCTATTTGCTTATCGAATTAAGTGTAATCTCGGAAATTAGTAGTCGGTTGACCCTTTAGCTCTGACCCGCATATCCATGCCAATATATTGTTTTGATAACGTCCATACAGATCGACCTGCATATTGTTCTACACATAATACAAACATAACACACATACACACACCTATAAAATATATGTGTGTATATGTGTTCACCTCATCCCGCCGCCACCACCACCACCTCTAGTCCTGTTTACAATTTATATGTAAATGAGTGCGGTCCAATTACATAAAGCCGCTGGCGGTTAAACTCACAGAATACCGTCGCTGCTGCCGCCGCCGCTAACGCCGCTTTCATCATCTGTACAATATTCGAATTTAATTTCTCTTTAATTATAGCTTAATAAAACTTAAATACTTTCTCTTCTTTTAAGCTAGCTAGCTATCTCTCTTGGAAAAATTATACACCCGTAACAAGCGACCAACTTATTAAAACTTGTAATCTGCCTTATACCGAACTACTAATTGCCTTTTGTGTTCAACGATATTGTGGGTGTAGCTGTGGATAGATTCATCAGCATTTTTGATCGCACAAAAATTAGAGAATCGTTAACAGCCATTGACACAGAGAGGGGGAATCACAGCATGGCGGGAAAAAGGCTCACTCTTCAGAAAAACGAATCATACTATGTCTGATTTTATAAAATATCAAAAAATTATTTTGACATTTTCTAGAATTTTAATGGTAGATACTTTTATGATTTTGCTAGATTGTTTAGATTTTATGAAGATTTCGAATTTTATATTTTTTCAAGATTTTTTTAAATTCAAAACTAATTTCATTTAGATTTCTTAGATTTTCGAATTTTTTGTATCTTTTAAATTCTAAAAAAAATTGTTTTTTGAACTCACCACTTTCAAAATGACATTTTGCGAACGGAGCAGTCAACTGCGAACGTAGAATTCCCGCACGAGTGCGCGAATTTTTGCAAAAAAACACTGACCTCTCTGGCCAGTCATTCCAGAAATAATCTAACTTAATAATAATGAAATCTGGTTAACAAACTGCCATTTTACCAATTTAGATGGCGCAAATACTGAAAGAATAAAAAGAAATCCGTATTTAAAAAAATTCTTTGACAACTGTCAGTTGACTCACTTGATATTTTCCGATATTTTTGTGTTTACTAATGACGCAACGCAATTTTTTTAATAAAACAAAAATAAATATACGTTTCAAAAAATATTATTCGAAAATTACTATTGGAACAGGAAGCTGCATCTTTACAGAGTGTTTTGACATTTTCTAGAATTTTAATGGTAGGTACTTTTCTGATTTTGCTAGATTGTTTAGATTTTATGAAGCCTTCGAATTTTATGTTTTTTCAAGATTTTTTACTATACTCTAAAGTTTTATAATTCCTTATGTTTTTGATTGTTCTAGTTTTTGTATCATATTTTTCATTCTTTTGAATTCTCGATTTAATTTTTTTCAGATTCAATAAACATTCTTTGCTTTTGAAATTCACAAAAAAATTATACTCTTTAGGTATTAAATTTTATTTTATTTTTTTAAATACCTTAATTTATTTGAATTTCTTAATTAGATTTATTTTTTGGATTGTTCCTGATTTTTCAGTTTTTCAAGTTTTCCAAATTATTAAGATTGTTTTTGTTTTTGGCTTTCTCGGATTCTAAACATGTTTTGGATTTTTATTTCTTAATTAGCCGGGTTTTTGTGCATTTTAGATTATTTAATTCTAGTATTAGTCTAGTATTTTTTTTATTATTTGAATTTTTTATGCATTTCCAAGATTTTTAATACTCCTTACATTTTGGATATTTAATTCTTTAAATTTTTTCTTGGATTTTCATCAATTCATTTCTGGATTAGCTAAATTTTTTGTTTCTTAGATAGAGCCTTTTGAATTTCCTATATTGTTTAGATACTTTTAGGATTTATCATATTCTCCAAAATTTTGTAATTTATCTATTTTGAATTGCTTAGTTTTGTTTGCAGATTCTTCAATTTTTGGGCTCTGCATTTATTCAAATTTTTATGTTTTGTAGCATTGTTAAATTTCTTGCAATGTTTAATTTTTTTGACATTTTTGGGATTTTCTCCAAAAACTTTCAAATTCTGTTCAGGTTCAAAAAATTCATTTTTCTAGGTTATTGGATTTCGTATTTTCTTAAATTTTAATATATGTAAATTTTCAATTTTCTGGTCATTTAGCTTTTTTGGATTCTAAAGATCCTAAGGAGATTTTTCGTATTTGTTTTATTCTATAGTTTTTATTCAATTTGTTAGATTTTTTGTAATCACAAACGTTTTTAAGTTCTTAAAATTTTCTAATATTCCAAATTTTTCACATTTATCAAAAGCTTTAGAATTTTTTATATTTCAAATTAGATTGAATTCTTCGATTACTTTATCTCTCAAATTTCTTAAGTTCATAGTTTTTTATATCATTCAAACTTCTTATATCCTACACCCCTCTGTTTTTTATTCTTTAATTTTTGTATTCTTCAGTTTCGGTTTTCTAAGCTTGCTAGATCTGCGTTTCTGCAACTGGTCTTCAATGAATAATCATTAATACAGAATGATTCTCATAAAATGTGTTGTGAGTTGCTTTCGATTTTTGTAAGGCTCGTCATTATAAGTGAATTAGCCTGTATATATCACGTTCTTTCGGTTTACCCCTAATGTTATTGTTAGACTGTTATCTCCATAAAGATAATTGTAGCAAGCAAAATTTAACAGTAATATTACAGAATGTCCTAATTACCGAATAATCCCATAAATATATCATTGCAAGTAACTTTTAATCCGTCATTAACTCCATTTTCCTGACAACTGATTGGTCAAAATAAGCATTTAATCGTGGATTAATGGTTAATCAGAATTAAAATTGCCAACAGTTTCAAAAAATTTCTTGTTTAGGAAACAATAAAAAATAACATTTTTACGATTTGAGGAAGTATTTCTTCATATTTTAGTTATTCTAAAAATAATCACTCTGTTGTTTAATCCCGCTTTTGCATTGAACTATTATACAAACACACTAATAGCTAATTAAAACGATAATTATTGCTAAAAATAATTGATTGAAAAGCAGGAAATTTCATTCATTCAATGATCAAAGTATTACTTACAAAAAAAAAAGATAAATTGTGAAAACGCTGGAATACATCTCACAAATAAATGGAGTAGCACAGACGAGCTTTATCAAGAAAACGCTCTATTATTTTTTTATCTTTAGAAGAGCAAACGTAACGGAATCTTAACTAATTTTTAATTTTTGTTTCATTAATGAAGATTTAGTTTTCAATATTTTTTAAAACAGAGTAATTTTGTTGATTTCAATACATCCGATTGTAGGTATTGTTGGAAATACGCCCCAATATTGTATGGTCTTGTTTGTTGATGAGATAATTGCGGAAATGGAATGGACCGATGTAATTTTCAAGCGACGATTGCTGAAAGGTTACAGCTTCGAAATTCCAATTTTCGCAACTAAATTGGAACTTAAAATCGAAATATTTACCTACATTTGAGTTGTTTAAACAATGGGGAATTTTATTTAATTCCAATATTAAAATCATTATTTTATTTGATTTACTTTATTTCAATGAAAAACTCAGTTTACAGAATTCATTATTAGATTTATTCAAGATAATTCAATATACGGAAATTTGCGATTTTGTAATATTTATAATCAGGATGAAACTTCGAATACATTTTTAAAATATTTTAAACAACATTTAGATTAAAAAATTTGCTAACTGATTTTGCAAGTTATCCATTTCAATATTTGTAGATTTTGATCGGAAGTTGAAAAATTTGCAAGCCCCTTGATTAAATCTGCAAAGTTGTACAATACTTTAAAACTCTCAACTTCTAACTTCTGTAAGTTGAACGTGTAGACAACATTTCTTTTTTTTTTCTTTTTTTCTTTCGTTAAAGGTAAATCGCATGTTGTTACGGAATAAAAACGTGGTGGTTTCAGTCACCAACTGGTACTCCCTTTAAACCGGTATAAACAATTATTATCCCCCCATCTGTCTTTGGCTCTTTCATCGTTTATCGTTGTTTGCTCAGACCTAGAGTACAATTACAAATTTACATAATAAAATGGTTGTTTTAAACGAGTTGAAAGGACATCTGTTAATATTTAAAATTTTTATTTCCTACCATAGATCGTATGATAAGTATGTAAAAAGCTCTTTAAAGATCGGTGTTGAAAGATAAAAATTATATAAAGAAAGAAAGTAGAAAAAGATTTAAAAGTAGAAGCTGAAATGTTACAAGTTAATAAATAATAATGACGTTCCTATAGTCTTAAAGAAATTGCTCAAGTGTTTTCTTGTGGAAAATATCCGATAAAAGAGTAATGTAGTGTAGAAAATCGCATTTCCATTCTATGCGCTTGATTGCATTTTCAGGAAACTAAGTTATGCGAGGAGTCCTAAATATAATAAGGACAAAAGCAAAAGAAAAAAGTTTTTCTACTATTGATTTTTCATTAGAATATTTTTTTCCGTCTTCCGGACAGATGTTAGACTGTTTAAATTGTCATTATTACTAATACCGGAAATAATTTGTAAAATGACAGGGATATAAATTTTTTTTTTCGATTGAGTAACCAAGTGGTGGGTTAAATTTACAGAGCCGCTAGCAACCGGCATCATTTTACATTCTGGAAATTGGAAACTGCTGAGGAATGTATCGAATTATTATCCAACTACATTTTCGTCAGCATTTTCGCTGTTTAGATTATGTATGATGATGGAAATCGGTATGTTTTGTTTACGCTCAAGTGGCTAAATGTCAAGTTTTTCGATCAAGGGAGAGAAAGTATTTTACGTGTTTGTTTAACCGAATAAATGCGCATTTTATTGGAATTATACATATTTTTGCGCGTGGAGGATAAAATTAGAATCATAAAGTGGTCATTATTATAAAATTATTAATTTAATTATTATAAAAATTATGAAATAAATCAATTTTTGAAAATCGGCTCTTATACAGAGTGTATCAACTAAAACTGGCCAAAAAACTATTGCTTGTTGTTGAAATTGCAAAATTTTTATACTCACACTAAATATCTACAAATTGTTAGAAAAAATCTAGAAGTATTCTTGGTTGCATAAGCAAATATTCATTTTGTTTTAGTTTTTAATTTAATTTTTTTTCTTTTATTATAAAGGATGAAAATTTTTAATTCTGAAATAAGATTTTAATAAATCCATAAATAACAAAAATCTTGATTATTTTGAAACTGCCAACAAAGACTTGACAGCAGCTTGACAAATTACAGCAATTAAGTGAATTAATGAGGAGCAAAAATATCTTGTCAATCCATAATCACTTTACTTTGTAGACATAAGATTTCATTTTCCATAAGTAGCTATTTACCATTATAAATGGAAATTTTAATTAATCTTTTTTTATTTAAAAAATTTTTCTTTCAAGTTATTGAGTGAAAAACAAAAGCAAACCTTATTAAAAGCATTCAGGTATTGATTTCTTGTTTCCAATATAGCTTTGTATTATTGTGGCCATTTTTTAATATATAGTAATCCATAACGAATTAATGTAAATTGTTTCTGAAGCAACATTTCATAGTTTTGAATCTGGCATATACAGACAGTCATTTGTATGTCTCAACCTCATTTTTGTCCGTGCAAAAAAAGAACGAAATAAAACACGACGTGTGTGATCGACAAGTATGTCATACAATTCGCACAGACAGAAATGAACTGAACTTTTGCATGTAGGAGTTCTTGAATACATTCTATCGAGGTCAAATAATGGTGACTTTGCTGCACTTTCGCTTATAGAGGAAGTCGGTACTAACTTTGTTATTTTAAATGGAACACTCTATATATTCTTAATTCTTTGATAAATTTTAGCTTGGGTTTAATATCCACTTAAGGCATCTAAAATCCATAGTTTTAAAGTTAATCATGTTTTTTGAAAAAAAAAATTCGCATCTGCAATGTTCAAGGAAAATATTAAATGAGCTGGAAGACAACTGTTTTAATGAAATAATAATCGCATTATATGGGAAACTAATAAAATGCCCACTAAAAATTTTAAATTTAGGGACTTAATCGTTTTCAGGTTGAATAAACAATTGAATTTGCTCAGAGAATTCCATCAATATAAGTTGGCAAAATTTTTGTAACCAGCTTGACGTTTTTTAATATCTTGGTCTGACAGTTTTCTTCTACATTTGCGTTATCAACTTAACCTCAACATCTCTAAAATGACGTGGTGTAAACATTTGTCACTAAAATCAAAGGGAGCATCAACTTAAAGAAATGAAGTACCAATATCTGTCAAATTCTTGATTTTCAAAGTTAAAAATTTTCAATCATGGATAACTTGATTTTTTCAAATGAAATGACAATTGTTTTACTAATGCATGAAGAATTAAATTCTCTCTCAACTGACAGGAGATTATTTCCAACAATCTCAAAAATTTTTGTAGACAGATGTGCAAAATTTTTTATCAAATGAAAGAGAATCAAATTCTGAAAGCGTTAGTAGAACAATCGCTATATCGTTTCATTTGAAAAAATCAAGTTATCTTTGAATGAATATTATTAACTTTAAAAATCGTTATTGTGACAGATAACGAAAACAGTTAACTTCCAGCTTACTTGATTGTTGAACATTTCTCATTTTTCTTAACTTCTGCAGGAGTTAAATTTTCTGAAATATCGTGAATAACTCTAAAATTTATTAAGGAATTCAAAAATACAATAATATATAGATTATTCCTTTTAAAACAACAAAGTTAGTACCGACTTTCAGTATAAGTGGAAGTGCAACAAAGTCGTCATTATTTTACTTCAAAAGAACACATTCAACAACCCCTATATGCAAAATTTCAGTTCGATTGAAATAGGTGTTCCCTATAAACTTCTAATAGACCAGTCTCCGTGAATAACTCTGTATAAGTGTAGAAAACCAACAGATTTTTATTATTAGATAAATATATCTGACAATAAATTTATCTTGAGTTATAGAAGCCCACCGTTACATTTGAATTAATAAATGAGAGAAATTCTCACTTTAATTTTATTAACTGCGTAAACTTCACCTCTAAAGCGTTTTAACAAATTTGTTAAAAAATAGCTCATTCATATAAGCATTCAATAAAGCATGAATTTAACCCCATATTAAATTCGCTATTTATTAATTTTTTTTTCCAAACAAGTTTCATAAAAGCTCGTCTAATTAAAATTCAGCTAAAAACTCTGCTTATGAATATTCACAATGTTCAACGTATTTTTTGCTTTTTTCTGTTCAAACACTTAATTTTCATTTATCTATTGAAAAAATAATTGGCACAAATATCAACTATCTTAATAATCTAACTTATAAAAATGAAAGTTGTGAATTAAAATAAAAATCGAATTTGAGAATATTCACAAAATGAAAATTCCAAATTTGTAGTTTAAATTTTTAGCGCTTTGTTGGAAGCTTCACCTTCAAACTTTTTTCTTAAAAAAAAAAAAACAAAAAATTCTTCATTCCATCAAAGTAGATCGTAATTCAACTGCTTTGCATTAAAACTTGAATTTTATTTCAAAAGCTCATTTAAAAACATTTCGCTTTAACCAAACCCGCACACAGTTTGAAAATTTTTAATCACAGCAAGCACAAAATCGATTAAAATTTCACCTTCTCTATTTGTAACTAACTCTTTTTTCTGTTGCGGTTCCGCACCAATCTCATTAATACATTTTTTTTTTATTTATTTATTGACGTTCTTTAATTTTTATCAACGATATCGAAAATCAATTCGTAAATTGGCTGTCGACAACGGACCTCTTTACTCTCGGAAAAAAATGCCACTTTGATTTATGGCATGATCAGAAAAACAAATGTTCAACTCGATTCGTCACTAATATGATTGATTATTCTATCTTTTGTTCTCGCAATGCAAGTTTAAATTTGATCGTGATTTATGACAAATGCTTGCGGATTCCATTTGTCATTTTAAATGGTTGTAGGAATTAAAAATGCAAGAAAGGATGCGGATGGGAAAAACAGAAAAGAGGACTGGATAGTTTCGTTTTGTGTAAAAGTGTTTGTGGATTATTATAACTTCCAAACGACAGACATCCACAATAATTTTTTTTTTGTTCCAGTTTTTGTTTTATAACTGCTAACTTTACTACATGGGGGAGTAATGCTGAGGCTAGGTTTTAATTTGTATGCAAATTTCAGTGGTTAAAATAAAGCGGCACAAAAGGATCGCTCTTATCTCTATCCGTATAGTTAGTGAAAAAAAAAACTAAACAAATATTATAAAAATTATATAAAAAAAAACTGACTTGATCGCTCTGTAGATTGAGAAGTAGAAAAATCCATTCTTGGACTTTAGTTTTTTGTTAGTCTATGTATAGTCTGCCTAGAGACATTTGGTTTTTCTCACTGAATAACACCCTGTTTAGGTTAAGGAAGGTAAGTTTCAATTATCTCTACCATAACCTACTCCAAAACTGTTGTTATGCATCTCATAATAATGTCAAACCGATTTTTATTTTATTTTTTTTGTCAAACTTTATGGATAGAGATAACGGCATTTTCCATTCGCTGATCCTTTTGTGCCGCTTTATTTTAACCACTGAAATTTACATACAAATTAAAACCTGGCCTCAGCACTACTCCCCCATGTAGTAAAGTTAACTGAGATAAAAGAGAAATTCGAACAAAAAAAAATGAGTACAACATTATTGCGAACGTCTGTCGTTGGGAATTTGTAGCTGAAATAATACACAAAGTTGTGCGTAATGTAGCATACAGTTTTATTTCGCGCATTTCTGATATTTTTTAATTTTTTTTTTTTTTTTTTGAAATCTTTTATGAAAATATTGTAACATTTAGAATATTCGTTTTACGATATTTTAGGGAGAAAAAATTATACAGAGTGGTTTGAAAATAAAAGACAATGTAAACTATGGTAAATATTGCAGCATCTGTTTGCATAGTTTAATGACATTATTATGGGTTTCTTTATATTAGAAAGAAAAAATTTGAAAATCTTATAGGAAATTCAAATCGAATGATTTAAAAAAAATTGAAAAGGGATAACGGGTGTTTTATGGTAAAAAATGTACAGAGTCTATCAACTACGTAAAAAGTGCATTTTATCTCTTAAGTTACATACTAATTCATTTTACATTTCGTTTAATTGATTTTTTGATTCTATAAATTTTTTGAAGTTTGATTTCTTGTAAGTCTTCAAGATTCTTTGATTCTTTGATTTCTTGTGATTATTTGATAATCTTTGAAATTCTTCGATTTTCTGATATTCTTTTATTCTTTCATATTCAGTGACTCCTTGGTAGTTCCAAGATTTTTGTAATTTTTTGATACTTTGATATTCTCTAAATCTTTAATTCTTTCAAATTCTCTGAGACTCTTTAATGCTTTCATATTCTTTGAGATGTTAACATTCTTTAAAATTTTTTGAGGTACCTACTTTGATTCTTTGATTCTTCTACATTCTTTGATATTTCTGTTTTTTTTGGTACTTCTTTGATATTCTCTGAATCTTAGATTTTTTCATATTCTTTGAGATAATTTATTTCTTTGGGATTCTTTAAAGCTTTCATATTCTTTGAGATTTTTGATTCTTTGAAATTTTATACAATTCTTCAATTATTTGATTTCTTATAATTCTTTGACATTCTCAAATATTCTCCAATTCTTTGAAATTTCCTGATCCTATGAGATTCTTTAAGTCTTCAATTTCCAAAAATGCAAAATAATTTAGGTGTTGAATTTGAAAACAGTATATTATGATATAACAGCATAAACGCGCAAGTTTAAAGACGCGAAGTTTACCGAGTACTTCTTTATGCTGCAAGTGCTAGAAAGACTCGATTATGCCCGAATATTATACGATATTTTTTATGTTTGGTAGCAAAAATTGAATTAAAAGATAAAACAAATTCCCTTCCTTTGATATTAGTAGACACGTTGTTATGGAGATTAACACCTATAAGGACTTTTATAGTGAACCTTAATGCTTATTACTTAATACCACATTTTATAAGCACATAAGTCACGCTTTTTAGTGTCAAAATTTGACATTATGATGCAACCAACATAAAAATATAAGTTTATATTGAACATTCCTGTATATTTGAAAATAATTTTAGATGACACAGAAGACTGATATCTACAAATTTTGTCTGCAAAGTTGCTGAAATTTGTACGTTTTAAAGTATCGTGGAACACTCTGTATATATTTGAAATACACACAATATATTTGAAAAAAAAACTGTTGCAACTCTTATCGCTTTTGTATAATTTAATTTTGATTTTTTTATATTTTTTATATTTGACATAACATATAAGTTGGGACACCGTGTAAAAAGTCATACGATTTCAATACAAATAAAAATATTCAAAAATAACAGTTAAACAAAATCTGAGCTGATATCTATAAATTGATTCATCAGTAGAATATGGAAGGATTCATTTATAGATTTGGACACAAAAATTTTATATTTCAAAAATAGTTTAAATTGAGAAAAAAAAACTCTGTCTTCCACAAATAGACGTCTATCCATAACTTACAAAATGCCAACATTTGAGTTTTTTTCAATTAGACTCTTAGAAAAATTTATTTCCCCGATTTTAACTAAGAAATCTGAATAATAATTAAAATTTTGCTTATCAAAGTGAAAAAATTGGCCACTTTCTCTAAATGCCCTACTCAAATTAACAGCAATTCATTGAAATTTTTTATCTAAAACCAAATATTTTTTTCTAGCGTTCAATTGGTCGAGTTCCATACGTTCATTGTTTTTCTGAAAATAAAAAAACACTGTGCTAACTTTTAACTCAGTCTCAGATATAAGTAATCGGAAATGTCAAAGAAGTAGAAACTTTTTAAACAAATATACAGTTCAAAAAGTAAAAAAAGATATTCGAAGATATTTTGATGGTCCAACTGGAAGATGTGAGTAAAAAATCCCTTTTTAGAATAATTTTTAATAAGAGTCATTCCATAATTAGTGAAAAATCCGCCCCAAAATTTGATAGTAAAACATAGAAGCAAAGTGCGTCAACTTCCTTCCTAATCATGACTATTAATTTAGTACGATTGCAATTGAAGCAATTTCCAACTTTAGCAAAATCCCTCCTATTTCAACGTCCAACTTTAATTGAAATGCTTGCAAAGCGACCATAACGGGTTACTGTGCAAGCGTTCATTACGCCAACGCCCTTTCCCCTTTAATTTACAAAATTTTCATCACGTATTCTATCCAAAAAAAAAAAAAAAATCACTTACCTAAATTTTGAACTTCGCATGGCAGAACTATTGTATCGCCTATCACAACTCGGAACGTATTAGCTGTTGATATAAACCTTGGCAGAATTAAAGGATCGCCAAAACTCGGTCCTGAAACCAAAAAAAAATTGTTTTCCCTGCTAGTTATGCATAGAATTCCAGTGATTGATTAGCCCACATTGTTTAATACCGCTTCCAACCTGACTGGAACTTGAATTATAGATGGTTGAAAGCAACATATTCATTCTGGATAACAGAACGCAATTTATTAACGCAAACATCGGTTTGTTTAATGCGTCCATATTGCATATTGTGACAATGATAAATAATTTTCTATTATTTTTAAACTTTTTTTTTAACTTACCGGACGTGAGAATCCCCGCCGAAAAATTAACAATATTTATTAAAAATATTAATTCAAAACTGAACATTGTCACTTTTTCAACATTATATTTCACTTTTTTTGACTATTGAAAAAATTTACATTTAACATTTTTATTATTATGATTTTTATTATTCCATATCGATGAATGTAAATGCGCGAAAGCCGCTTGAAAGTACATGGAATAGCTCCCTGAAACTCGGCTGTCTGAATACTACTGAAACTGAATGAAAAGCGGCGTTAAACCGAGCACTTAGGGGTTCGGGACTCGGATAAATTCGAATGTGCGCTTTCGCTATCCTTTATCCTAAATCGGATAATTGTCATTCAAATTATAATTAGTTCCTTGAATATTTTAATCGAAATTAAGCATCTGCGATGTATACAGCGACATTCTATGTAATTCTTGATGATGTTAAGAAAATGGATTTATCTTGACGAGGTGCGACAAGAAGTTGATGTAAGGAAATTACAAATTAAAAAAAAAAAAAATGAATACTCGATGGTACATAGAAGGAATTGGATGAAAAATTGCTGAAATTGTTTTTTTGGAAATATATTTTCAAATCGTTTCTACTTCTGGCTACACAAGCTGTCTTTTTTAGTTGGAACATTAAAAGTATCTAAAAAACTAATGGACCTGAACAGTGGAAAAAATTTTCTCAAAATTGTATGTGCATATCATTTTGTGCCTTAAAAAAAACAATTCAATGCAATTAAGTCTGTGAAAAAAGTGAAATTTTAAAATAAAAATCCTTCAAAAATGTCAGTTTGCCAAAACAAATTCAAGCAAGCGGTTTTGCCGCCGATTCTGACATAATAAACTCAAACCAATCAGATTGTTATGAGTAGTAACCAAAGAAACTTATTGGAATGTACTCTCTGTTAATTGTGGTATGTGGTTAATAATGGTATGGCATCGTTGGCGCGAAAATCTATTGTTCGAAAACGTCATTTATTTCAGACTCTTTTGAGATTTTTTTTGCATATTTGGAAAATGATTCAAGTAAAAATTAAAAATACGGGTCATTTTATTTTCAATGTAGATTAATTCAAAACAATTAGAAAAAAGGTAAATTACCATTGTATTTTGACAAATTTTTAGACAGTTATAATGTCAATTTCTTCAAATTTTTCAGAATGCTGCCAACTTAAAGCAGCATAAAAAAGTGCTCCATATTTATATATGGGAAAAAAATAAACTGCCCACTAACAATTTTAATTCTAGGGAATTTATCGTTTTTACGTTGGACAAACAATTGAATTTGCTCAGTGGGTTACATTACCATAAATTGTCACTTTTTTTAACTAGTTTGACGTTTTTTGACGTCTTTGTTTGACAGCCGTTTGCGTTATCAACTTAACCGCAATTTCTCTAAAATGACAAGGTGTGAACATTTCTCTCTAGAATCAAAAGGAGCACCAACTTAGAGAAATGACGTACCAACTTAGCAAACATTTATCCCAATTGTTAGTGGGCAGTTTATTTTTTTTTTCATATTTATAATAAACATTGCAGATGGTTGTGCCATCGTCTTTTTGACGGAAAGTTGACTAAACAAAAAAAACCTGATTAAACGTATTGAACTGACTGGACTTGCGACAGAATTTGATTGTGGCAGACATGACAGTTTGACAGCCGTTTTGAAAATTACAAATTTCATTAAGGTATTGTTCAGATTTCGGTTGAAATCTTAAGTGAAACAATTATGATATTGAAGCTGGAGAGAAAAATAATATGATTCAGTTACAATGTTCAATGAATTAGAGATTTTTCAACACGGCGCAGGTAATAACAAAAACGGGTCATTTTTTACCCTTGCGGCTTCTGCACTATCGAACTGAAACATGCACAAATACCTTCCACACGATGCCAGAGACACTTTCAACAATGAATTTTCTTGCGCTTCTTTCAAATAAATGAAAAATTACGTATTAACAATCCTTAAAAAATACACCACTTTGCTCAATTTTACAATGTGTTCCGCTAGGAACGCTATAAGAAACGATTTTTCTCTTCTCCTATTGGTTGACATTGTCACGTGGGGTTGGTAGATGGTTGGAAGATTCAATTATTCCTTCCATTTTGTTCTTTGTTTTTCGACAAAATACCTTAGTTTTCAGAGCAAATAATTAAAAAAAGAGTAAAACATCCTTGCTTTGTTTTGCTATAACCTGTTCAGCGTGGCCATAACCTAATTTCATGGAACCGACGTGATTTTAATTTAATTGCAAAAAAGCGCAAAAAATTCATAGTGGAATGTGTCTCTAGCATCGTGTGGAAAGTATCTCATCTTAATTTTGGGTATTTATGATGTGAAAATCTCAAACAATTGAAGTACAGTGAATTTTACATTTTTTTGAAGTTCATGGTCATGGGATCAAAAAAAGGGTTATTTGGATATAAAATTTCAAACTTACCATCGTAATGTAGAGGAAGTTTTATGTAAAATTATGTAAAATTTGCGTGAAATTTTAAGGTTACCATCGTGATTTAGAGGCTTTTTAAGGGTGAATCGAAAAAAATTTTCTTGAAAAAGTCAGAAGTTGCAAGGGTAAAATTTTACCCCTAAGCATTTCAAAATGTCATTTTGGCAGTCCCTCAATTGACATTAACTGAAATTGAAAATTGAAAACTGATTTTACAAAAAAGTTCCCCTAAAGTACATTCTCTGACAAAATTTTATGTGTACAGTCCCAAAATTCAGGCACTAAATAATCTTGAAGTAGTATAAGTATCTGCAACAAATAGTACTTCTCATATCCTTATTATTTTAAATAATGAACCTCAGAATTAGCAAACACATTACATAGTTGTTAATAATTCACACGATTTCCCACAACTGATTTATTTCGTTATACAAAACAGCTGGGAAAAACGGCTTTTAAACTACATATGCTTTAATTTGATTTATGTTTATTCATGTAAAGTTGACATAGTAAAAACACTGTTTTGCATTACATTTAAAAAAATTGCACTTTTTTAATCTTTTTTTTTGTAATTAACTCAAAGTTATTTTATGCCTTTTCGTTTACTTTTAAAGAAAGCGACTTTAAAAGAATTACTGTCTTTTATAAAACATCGATTAATTTAACCGCTCGTCATATTCTTATCAAAATGACAAGGAATTATTTTTTGATTTAACTTTTAAATTAGTTTGTTTGAACTTTGAGAAGAAAAAAATGAAGTAATTGTAACAACTTCCCTGAATGTTTGTTATTAATATAGGTAAATTTATAAAATTGGAAAAAATTAATTAAGCAGTGTTTTTTTAAAGGTTGGTAGAAGAAAATTTGTATTTTCTAATAAAATATTTTCTGTAAAATTGCTCAGTTGGATTACTATTATCCATGACATAAAATCAAAATAAAGCTAATTCATTTGTCTGTATGATTTAATTAATTTAATTAAACATAAAACACAACCTCAGTACATTTCACAAATGATTTAATAATAATTAACTATTTTCTAAGTCGGAAATTGTTTTTAATTATTAATAAAACCATAGCTAGCTGAATAAAATATTTTTTTAGACTGATAATAAAGTCCTCATTACACGATACATTTATTTTTCATGATAGTAACTGTACTTGACGAAAGGGAAAAAACAAACGATTCGTTTTTATTTGACGCTAATCCATAAATAATAGCTGGACCCAATCCCCATAAACCACGGTTTAGGTAGGGATAGGTACGATAGTATTTGGGGTCAGGTTAGTTCACTTAGGGTCAGTTTCTGAGATTCTAGAAGGGTTAGACTATGCAACTGTAGGCTAAAAGCATTAGTTTTTAATGATGAATCATTTTTCATACCATTTAGTATGTTTTCACTTAATCACTGTAGAGTCGTGGAATAAACTCAAAATGATATTTTTTTAAAGATTCGTAAAAAACGATGCTGCAAAAAAAGTTGTAATTTTGAATAGTAGTTGGTTATATCCAAGATAATTAATTTTCTCCTATAAATTTAATTACTAATTCTCGAATTACGTTGTAAACCAACCATCCTAGTAAGTGTCCATAAACCCACTTGCCATTTATCTTTGAAAAATAAAACACAAACAATTAAAATAGTTTATTTATTAACATTAATTTTTAAACAGCAAAATGAGTCCTATGAAATCCTTGCCCTAAAATTTAAACATCACTATAGCTAACTTCACTTGATAATATTACCAATAGTTTGGAGAATAACAACAGCGTCTTCAATTCTTTCTAAATAAAAAACAAAACAATCGAATTTATCGGAAGTATCACAAGTTGAAGTCTCTCTGAAAAATTGCCGATTATTTTGGGAATTTTGTAAAATATTATACCCGGCTATGTAGGCAATATAATTAGGTAATTTCGGTGCTGTTCCGCAGGCCGATATTTGCATATACGAATGCTTGAGAAAAACCTAAATAAAAGGTCTTGAAATATTTTTAATCAAACTAACAAATCCTACTTGTCCTGTTTTCACATCCACAATTTTAACATTCATTTCTCCAGCTTCGATTAAAACTGACTTTTTCGAATCATCGCTTGATCTTCTTATACAGTTATTAATCGCTTCAGCGATTTGTTTCACACCTCCTTTATTACCTAAATTAACCATACCTAAATAAATCCCTTCGTATCCTGATACTATTTTACGAGCTATCGCAACTTCACTAAAATAATCTCATTGGAGAATAAAGAGATAAAAAAAGTTAACTTGCCTCAAGCTTGAAGAAGAATCATCACTCGGTTGTAAGCTATTTGCTTGACCGCTTGTAATTGCAGTTGTATCAATTTGTAAAGAACGTAAGATGGCTTTTAATGGATGGAACACATCGGAAGATTTTAAAGCTTTAACGATTCGTAAATCGACAGGTTGGTTTTTACGAAGACGCAAAATTGTATTTAAACGGCCTTTGTAAGAAGAGTTTATGTCGATGCCGTTGAGGGTAACTAATACATCGCCTTTTGAAATTTCCCCCTTTAATTACAAAAACTAGGAATTTTTGTTTTAAAATGTGGTAAAAACTTACAGATTCGGACGCAACACTGTTGGAAGAAACTCGGATTATTATTGCTTTGTTTTGAACAAAACTAACGCTAAGTCCGAGACTTTTACAAGGTACAAGTTGTAGTTTTATTAAGCTGGGGATTTCCCACGTCAAATCCAAAAAATACGAATTTGATAAATCCAAATCAAAATTAATTTTAGTAAATTGAAGCAAAACTGATTGAAAAATTTGTGATAAGATTTCGTCGCCTAAAATCGAAGTTTTTTCATACAAAACCGCTTTGTTCTAAAACGCAAAATTACTAAATTTAAGAAAAATAAAAATACTTACAAATTGTAACACAAAATGCAGACATTTTTTTACTAAACAATGTCTCACAAAAAGACGAAACTTCCCTAAATAAGTAGTCACATTTTTACAGTTTTCTACTTCATCAATACTATTTTTATAATTGAAATTATCCAAACTGTGATCTTCAGTTGGAAGGGAACTAATCCATACGAATACTTCATTTCGTTTATTTCCATAAAATAAATTGTGATTTTGGATTAATCCTTTATAAAAAATTTTCTCAAGATTTTGACAAGTTTTTAGTAACAAATCACTTGAATCGTTGATTTTTTTCAGTTGGGATTCTTCATAAAGTTGCCGCGTTAACTCTACGAACAATTCAAAAAGTGCGCGCTTTAATCAATCGATAGGCAACACATTTTTCAATTTAATATAGATTTAGCCTAACTAATTAATTTAATTATTATCAGAATTTTACTGTTAACTTATCACTGATGTTAAATAAATGAACAAAATTGTTTAAATTAGTGAAAATTGAATCTAACCTCAACCTTGTCCTTATAGTTATCTTAATAAATCCTTAAATATTTACCTTTAAGATCTCTAATCAACGGGTCACTTACTGACATCCTTATCTTAGCACTAAAACGATTATAAGCATAGTTTAGCTTCCATTTAAGTTATTTTCGATTTATTTTATCAGAACGTTGTTGATAGTACACTATACTGTATGTGTCTGTGTATATGTCAAGAGTCAAAACAACGTCGCCTTGAGTACAAGATTTAACTTTTTTGTTCAATGACAAATTAATCAAAATTTGTAGTTTTGACATCTAATTAACTAATAGAATGGCTGAAAAAATCCCTGATATTGCGACAATTGTCAATGAGGCTAAAGCTGTCTTCAAAAAAGAATTTAAAGAAGATGCGAATGTTGCTGTTTTTGCGCCGGGAAGAGTTAATTTAATTGGCGAACATACCGATTATAATGATGGATTTGTTATGCCGATGGTGAGTTGTGAATTAAAAAGAGAAATTTGAGTCGAGATTCTATCTTCTTTTTTCAAATGTAATACAAACTTAATACTACAAACTTTCGGAAAAAACCATCGGCGTCACACACTTAAGTTTTTTATCGCTAATAATACCTTTTTCCGTCAACAACAGAGAATAAAATATAAATGAATACTTGAACAAACAACAAAATATCTGATTTTTCTAATGAGTCGTTAAACTTTTTAAACATCCTATTGAATAATTTTCTGTTACTAATCGAAATTACATAGTAACAATAATTTAAGAATTATTTGCATTTCTATAATTAATAATATCTAAAATCAAGTTCATTAATCAAATAATTTTCCACATTTATTTTCTTTTTAGGCCCTACCATTAGTTACAGTAATAGTAGGCAAAAAAGTACCAGGCGAAATATCCACAATTGTAACAACAACTCCAGGAGTAGATGATCCTAAGAAAACTAACATTGAAATGCCAAATGAGAATGCTTTAGTGAAGACTATTCCACCAGGCCCTCCAAAATGGTCTAATTATGTGAAAGGTATAAATCAACTTCCATGCAAAAAAAAAAACAATAATTATTTCCAGGAGTTATTGCGAATTATCACGGGGAAACCCCGCCTGCTTTCAACGCAGTTATAGCAAGCACTGTCCCTACTGGAGGTGGGCTATCGAGCAGCGCAGCTTTAGAAGTCGCCACTTATACTTTCCTAGATGCTATAACTGGCCCGAATGCAATAATGTATGTTATTTTGTATTTTGAAGCCTGTAAAATAGGCAACATAAAAAACATTAAAATTTTTATAACATTTCAGGCCGACTGATAAGGCACTGGCTTGTCAAAAAGCCGAACACGACTATGCCAACATGCCTTGCGGTATAATGGATCAATTCATCTCAGTAATGGGCAAAAAAGACCATGCTTTACTTATAGATTGTCGCAGTATGACTTCAACTCTAATCCCAATGACTGATCCAAATGTCGTTGTTTTAATAACAAATTCAAATGTAAAACACGAATTGACTGGTAGTGAATATCCAACAAGAAGGAAACAGTGCCAACAAGCAGCTCTTTTATTAAAAAAGTTAAGTTTAAGAGATGCAAAATTAGAAGATGTTGAATGTAAGAAATTATCAAACTCATTAAAACTTTTAATGAATTGTTTAAATTCTAGATTTGAAGTCTATTAATACAGAGGAGGATATAGTTAAACGAGCGCGACATGCTATAACTGAAATAAAAAGAACAACAGATGCTGCTGATGCTCTTAAAGCTAAAGATTACAAAAAAATGGGAGAGTTAATGATTGCTAGTCATAATTCTTTAAGAGACGATTATGAAGTTTCATGTCCGGAATTGGATCAATTGGTTGAATTGGCGTTGCAAGTTGATGGAGTTTTGGGGAGTAGGATGACAGGAGGCGGATTTGGCGGATGCACTGTTACTTTGGTATTAATACTAATAGTCCAAATGTATTAATACAATTATTTATCTTCAGGTTAAAGCATCAGAAGTCAATAAAGCTATAAATCACATTAAAAAAGGCTACAAAGGAAACCCAACATTCTACATTTGCAAACCAAGTGACGGCACGCAAATACTAAGCAAATAATTGGTTTTTATAAAATGAAACAATAAAATTCATACTTTTTGATTTTTTTTCATTCTTAATTCATGTAAAAGAAACGCTTTCATACTAGGATCCTTCACTTTTTCCTCGATCTCTTTCAACGCAGCCTCACCTTGATCCTGATAGTATTTACTCAGTTTTTCAGCGTATTCCAACCAAACGCAGTTCTGGCAACCAGACATACAACATGTTGTCGGCTCTTCAGGGTATTCTCTGTCTTTAGATTCAGGGGGCTTATCTGCCTGACACAACTTATAAGAAATTGTCGCATCTGTTGTTACAAAAAGTAAATTTAATAAATTTATAAAAAATATACTTACATAGTCTAGTTTGCGGCCGCACTTTCAAAAGCATTATTATTTCTTAAAATAAATACAATTTATAGGTTAAGTTTACCTCAACATGTCAAACCGCTTCAGAACTTCAGACTTCAGACTAAACTTGTGACGAAAATAAATTTCGGCGTTTATATTTCGTTTTTATCTAATTTATAAATTGATCACATTTTTTTGGTAATTTTGTTGGTTATAATTGGGTAAAAGTGAGTGACGTAAAGCACGTGGTCTGTACCATGTTTAAAACTCTGTTACCTTGGAAACATACAAAAACAAAAGTGATGGTCTCGGAACAAACCATGGAGGATGGTAAGTGAAAATGTCAAAATTTAACTAATTTGTCATAAATTTCAATTATTACTAAGTTAAGATTAATTTATAAAAAGGATATGTTACTTTTTTAACGAGTTTTTCACATTTGGGTTAAAAATAGTGTCATGTGGTACATGGTACTCCTCCCACTTTGTTTCTTATTATCTTAAGTTCTTAAAATAGTTAAGTTATATTAGGGATGCTTGAACTGCCACTTCCTCACAGAATTAACTTATTTCCAGTAAAATAAAAAAATCTAATTAACCACCCACATTATTCAAAAATTCTCATTTCTTTTTTAAGAAGTGGTTCACCTTCAGACTGCACAATTTTCACAATTACATTTATTATTTTTCAATCTTTTAACATCCTAACACTAAAGTTTGCTTTTACGTATTGCTTGTACGTCCTTGGTGTTACATAATTCCATGAATATTAATGAAAAAACATAAATACCCATTTTTGTAGACGAAATCCTCACACAACAGACTCTTATCCCATGTTCAACGTGTGGCCGCACTTTCCTCCCACAGCCTCTAAAGAAGCATGCCCCAATTTGTGAGAAGAACGCTTTAAAAAAACGGAAAGTGTTCGACTCTTTGAAACAACGAATTGAAGGTACAGAATTAGCGCAATTCCATCAGAAATCCTACATTAAAAGACAAGATTCCGCACCGAAAACTACCGAAAAACCGAAAGAAAATCGCTGGGAGGAGAGTCATCAAAAACTTGTGGATGCGATCAGATCAGCTAAAGGTATGATTGATAATTTGTTTTAATTTTTTTAATTGGGATTAATAGGAGCTGCGAAGGAAATGACGTCGGTAAAAAAATCCCCGGTTACAAATACATCATCCAATGAGCGTTGTCCGTTTTGTGATCGACAATTCGGGCCGAAAGCATTCGACAGACATGTAGAATGGTGCAAAGAACACAGAACTAGAATTCAAAAATCGCCCGCAAATGTGCTTTTAGCAAAAGAACGATTAGAAGCAAGGACTAAATATAAAGTTCCGCCTTTGAATAAGAAAAAAACGACAATTAAAGAAAAATATTCGAATCCTGCAATTTGTAAAACCGAATCGGTTTGTAGTATTAAAAGCACGCCGACAAGGAAAAGTCCGACAATCAAAAAACCAAAATCTGTGTTTGATTTAGGGAAGAAAAGTGTTGAAACGCCAAAAATAGATAAAACTGTCTCGGAAGCTGTCTTGGATGATACGAAAAAAACAAAAGACGTAAAATCGTGAGTGGGTTGAATATAAGAAACATTAGTTGTAGGGAGGGAGGAAAGAGGATTTGTTTTTTATTTAAATTAAACAAAAATTTATTCAGTCGCCTCCACTCCTTGCATTAGTGTTTCTTAATTTTGCTAAATCCAAAAATCCTTAACCCTCTTTCCTTCCACAGTTTGCGTCCAAAAAGATTTTGTCCCCCACGTGCGAAAATCAATACTGTTCATAATGAAAATTTAGAGTCGATTACAGTAGCACCATTGAAAGCGATTGATTTGTCGAATAAAAAAACAACATGGAAAGAAATTAGTACCAATAAAGAAAAACCCGAAACTGAGAGTGTAATAGTCGTTTATGAAAATTCCAACGCTTTCCGGAAAAAATCAGTAACGAAAAGTAAAAGCTTTATTAAAGAATTAGAATCAATTTTGACTAATTCCGAACAATTAACATCATCAACTGAGACTTTTCTTTCGGATGATAAAATTCGACACTCGGCTATATCCAAAAGTTCGCCAGAATTTGGAAAAAATTGCGGGGATAGCGTAAAGACGTCGTTTTCGAATGTTGAAGAATTGGAAGTGAGATTAGAGAATTCTGTAAATGAGGAAACTTCAGTTACAAATTTTAGTGATGATTTGAATTATGATAAAATGATTAATTTAGTCAACGAGTCGTCGTTTACTACAAATTTTAGCGAAACTGTAGACAGTGAAGGTATTTTATTTCAAACACGACTTATACATTCACTCCCAAATTTTATTCACAGATTTTGGCGAGTCAGATAAGTCGCTTTGTTCGCTTTTAAATTCTGCAAAAATTTCCAAATCGAAACCGGATAGTGATTTTGTTGAAGGTACTGATAGTAACGTCAGTCAATCGAAGAAAATTGACACAAGACCATTATCATCAAACAGTGATTCAGTTTTATCATTATCAGTAAACAATAGTGATAAAAAATTTGATACTGATAAAGAATTTGAAGAACACTTTTTGAAACCATTCACATATAATAGTATTTTTGATGTTTTGGATATCAGTCCGGAAGTTATCGATTATGAAGTACCAAAAAAACGAAGACGTATTAATTCGATTACAGAAAATGATAAATTGCCGAAAAAAATTTTAGAAAATCGAAATAATAAAGAAATTAAGAAGCTTCAAGTGAAAAAGGATACTGATAATGTTTACTTTGATTACGGAAGGTGCATTTTGATTAAGATCTAGTAATTGTCCTACAAATGTAACAAAAACCATTTTTTTTTTTCAGAAATCTATTTGGCCATATTTCGGGGACATTATCTTCCATATTTTATATTCCTACTTTTAGATACACTGGCAGATCGACTAGCGCTCAATTTCTTTCAAAATTGAATTGATTATTTTTTTACTTGACCTGACCTGACCGATCTGCTAGTGTTCTGAGTCTATTTTCGATGTCACGATACAATTTTTTTCAGTGAATATGATCCTTTCTTGTCGGCCGAAAGGCAATTTATGGAATTACTCGAATGCGATGATTTTAAACCGTTTTCAACAAATAATCCACTCAACACCCGCCGACCACACACCTCAACTATAAAACAACCCATCACAAAAAAACAAGTAAAATCAGCCGAACTATCAAATAATAACAAACGAGCATCGGTTATAGATCCGCCTGTTTGTTTTCAAGATACAGTGGAAGATGATTTCGAATTATTAGAAAATATCATAAATGATCAATTTAATAACAAAAATGATGATTTATTTCTTGGCAATAGTTTCGGTTTAAATCAGAGAAAATATAGTGATGATGTATCATCAATCGATTCGAATTTAATCAATGAAAATGATAATTTATCACTACCTGAAGGGTTTAAACTTGACAATTATTCATCAACAGAAGATACAGACACAACTATACGCAACGATAATGTTCATAGTTTAAAACAAAGTGATAAAAATGAAAAAAAGAGTAAATCTAAAATTAAGTCTGGTTCTAGTGTGAGTCGACAAGAAACTGGTAAACAAATGAAAAAAAGAAGTAAGAATACGCTGTTTAAGCCAATGAATGAAAAAACAGACGAACGGTTTGGTAGAAGTTTGAGTAAAAAAGAGGCGAGTCCAAAGGTAAGATTTGTAAAAAAGCAATGGCAAGTTTTTTTAATGAACACCAGTTATAACAAACATAAAACATTTCAATGTTTTTCAGGACGATTTTAATGATGAAATTATTGATTTAACAATAAAAGCTGAAGATCTTTTCGCTATAGACGATAAAATGTACGCCGAGTATAAAATTTATGAACAGATGTATTTAAAAGAAAAAGAACAAGTTATTGGTAGTAATAATAAAAAACAAAGAACTAAGAATACGATTAAATCTTATGGTATTGAACTTAATACTGATGAACACAATGTCAACCAGAATAAAATTTCCGATGATTCTGCGTACGGAAGGTGAGACTGACTGTATTTTTTTGATTTATTATTATTTTTTAATAGTCTTAATAGGAATAGTCCGACTAAACCAAAAACAGCGAAATTATCATCAACTTTACAAAGAAAACGAATGGATAGTGCTAGTTCTAGTAGTTCAGAACCTGTACAAATAGAACAAGAACAAAGAATGTCGAAATTTTGCCACGAATGTGGCAGTAAATATCCATTAACTACAGCTAAATTTTGTGTAGAATGTGGCGTCAAACGATTAATTTTGTGATATCTTATACAATGCTTTAAATGTTAACCCAAAGTTGATTTTACTTACTTTTACCTAATTTTTGCTAAATCGAAGCGTGCAATCTAATATTATATTATTTTAATTGTTTTATAACCTTGAATGATTTATTTATTTTTTTGTATTATCATTCCATATTATTATTAACAAGACTGAACAAGTTTCTTTTATTAAAATTATTATCAATAAGTAGGGGTGTTTTATTGAAAGTCAGGAAACTGCCATTTTACGCCTTAGTGGGAAAAAGTGCTTATTATGCTTATTAAAAAATAAGTCACAGGAAGAAAACTAGACGAAAATCTATCTAGGAAGGCAACATATTCCACTGAAAACTGACCACCAATAGCAGAAATTATCAAGTTTAATGACACACTCCTCTCGTAGCAACAACTTTCCTGATAACCTCTGCTCTTTGATAGCTTCTCTTCAAATTCCACTCTTTCGCTCAACGACTTGCCAATAACCCACATCTAGTGAATGGCAGCCTAGCCCTTTATTTATAAAAAAAATTCCGCCTTCTTTATTCGTAAACAAAAATTTAGCAGTTTTTAGTGAAATTAAACAACACTAATCTGTATGACGCTTATTGTTTCTCAAGTAATAAAATCCAGAACAGTGTTTACACAGTGGATATGTAAGTACAAACAAGAAATAATGTTGACAATTGAAAATCTTTTATTTTAGTTTGTATTTGCGTCATGTCGGTCATACCTCCATCTGTTTATATTACACGCAAAGTGCGTCAAAATGAAGAAAAATTGAAGAATTATGAAGCTTGGAATTTACATCCCACCAAATATAGTAGTAAATATATGAACAGCATTTGGGGGATGTACAATAGATATTCTGTGCATAATTTGAAGAAAAATATGGACAAAGATGTTTTTAATTTGAACATCCAGCAACAGTAAGTATAATAGTCCTCGAAATAATTAGTTGTCTAGTTAAATGAATCCCTAACTTTTTTAGAGAGAATGGAGCTAAGCAAGTTGCTGATAAACCGACAGACTTGAGGGGATCTCTCCGTTCTGCAAAAACCTTCCTTTCTCCTGGTTTCTTGTAGACAATCAAATAAACGTTGTAGCGTACTAAGAATAAATAAATCCCCATAGATATATTCATATTTATTCATCCACATAAGCAAAATTTTCATCAGTTCGTTCAACGTCAAATTAAATAAATTTTAGAAATAAATTACAATACTTTTTCTTAATTACAGAAAAAAAATCTTATTTAATAAGATCTGATTGCTGGAGGAACCGTGGCACATTCATTCTTATTCAAAGTTTCATCAATAACCGGCCTGTATGTAATACTGACTTTACCTGTTTGTGGATCAATCGTTGTTAATGTATGTTTACGCCAATGTTGATCAAATGGTTTCTTTTGTTGTCCTTCAATAGGCTTACTATAATCATATTCATCAACTCTGAGTTTATAGTCTTCACGTGCATGTGCTCCACGCGATTCTTTTCTGTTTTCAGCTCCGACGATGGTTTGACGTGCGTTCAACATTAAATTTTGTAATTCCAAAGTTTCAACCAAATCAGAATTCCAAATTAAACTATTATCAGAAACTTTCAAATCTTTCAGTGTTTGATAAAGACCTTCTGTTAACTTGCAACCTTCTTTTAAGGTTTCTTCAGTCCGGAATACAGCAGCATGGGTTTGCATTGTTTTTTGTAGCTGTAAACGCAAATTCGCTGTAGAGATGGATCCATTTGCAAAGCGGCACCAGTCCAAATTAGCCACAGAGGCCTCGCCCGCATTCTAAAAAATAACATTAAAAAGTACGTTGCATGAGTCACAATTGTCAAATTAAAAAAATATTTAATTGATTATTAGAAGAAGACAAAAAATTACTTCCGCCAACTCGCCAAATTTCTCTCCTGATTTGTTCTCTTCGGCAATTGTTTTAGCACAAGCGCGTCCAAAAACAACCAAATCTAGAAGTGAGTTAGCGCCTAGACGATTAGCTCCGTGGACGGACGTTGACGCCGCTTCTCCGCAAGCGTACAACCCAGGAACTACTGTATCTTTACCATTACAAGAAGTTAGCACCTACAAAAAAAAAAAACAATATAAAATAAAAATTTGTAAACAACATTACTTGTCCTTTGTAGTTGGTGGGTATTCCCCCCATGTTATAATGCACAGTCGGTAGCACAGGAATCGGTTCTCTGGTTACATCAACCCCAGCGAAAATCATCGCTGTTTCTGATATACCAGGCAATCTACTATGCAATTGTTCAGCCGGTAAATGATGTAACTGTAAATAAACATGATCTTTTTCCGGTCCACATCCTCTGCCTTCGCGGATTTCAATCGTCATACTTCTGGATACAACATCACGGCTAGCTAAATCTTTAGCTACAGGAGCATACCGCTCCATGAATCGTTCTCCTTGGGAGTTAATTAAGTAGCCTCCTTCACCACGACAACCTTCAGTGATTAAACACCCAGCACCATAGATACCAGTTGGGTGGAATTGTACAAATTCTAAATCTTGACATGGGAGTCCAGCTCTAGATACCATTGCATTCCCATCACCAGTGCAGGTATGTGCAGATGTGCATGAAAAATAGGCGCGACCATAACCACCAGTCGCTAGAACCTATTATTAAATTAGAAATGGAACAGCGCCATCTATGTCAAACCTACTGTATTTTTAGCACGGATTCTGTGAATGGAACCGTCTTCTAAACATAAAGCGATAACCCCACGACATTCTCCGTCTTCCATTAACAAATCTAAAGCGAAATATTCGATGAAATAATTGCAGTCGTAACGTAAAGATTGTCCATAAAGAGTGTGAAGTAGGCTGTGGCCAGTTCTGTCAGCTACGCAGCAACAGCGATGAGCTTGGCCCCCTTTGCCGAATTTCAAAGACTGACCACCAAATGCCCGTTGATAGATTTTACCTTCCTGAGTACGGGAAAATGGCATTCCGTAATTTTCTAATTCAATAACAGCTTTTGGAGCTTCACGGGTCATATAATGGATGGCGTCTTGATCGCCCAACCAATCAGAACCCTTAACTGTGTCATACATATGCCACTGCCAATTGTCATCTTCCATGTTTCCTAGCAACGATAAACATGGATTTATATAACAAAACACTAACGTCTAGTCAGAAGCGATAACCTTTAGAAATTGTAAGTTTATGAGTATTAAGACAGACTTTGATCGATTAAAATGAAGGTCAGGTCATGTGGAATCTCCTAAAGGCTATTTGGAAAATTTTCTTGAGGAAAATTTTCACTTACCAAGAGCAGCATTGATACCCCCTTGCGCAGCGACTGTGTGTGATCTAGTAGGGAATAATTTTGTAATCACAGCGGTTTTAAAGCCTTCAGCTACTAAGCCAAAAGCAGCTCTTAGACCGGCACCCCCAGCCCCAACTACTACAGCGTCATAAGAGTGGTCAACGATGGGATACACTTTTGATACATTTGTATTAACTGAAGCATTTTTCTTATCAACGCCAATATGCACGGATTTTGATAACACCTCAGGTGTTAAATTGACGTTAGTCTATAAAAAAAACAAACGAATATTAATGACACATGCCAACTATTTATCAACCAAAAAATAGTAATATTTGCATATAATTCCTAATCTACATATTTTTGTATATTCTATAATTCCCCAATTGTCACTTACACCTTAAATAAACAAATAATAATCCTATTTTTATTGGTTATGTAACATGTGACAAAAGTTATTCAAAAATCAACTTACTTTTTTCACATAATTGAGAACATTTTTCTGAACTAAATTTTGGAATTTCAAAAGACTCGTCATATTTTAAAACGATTTAAACACTCCAAAATCCCAAATACAGCAAAAGCGCCAAACTCCTCTCACCTCACTTCACCACTTTTACGAAATTTGTGACATTTCGTACATTTATCACTAATTTTAAGTTGGCAATACGTAAAAATTTCACCTTAGTAACCAATCAAAAATCAAACTTTTAGCGCTAGTTTCAAATTTTTATTAATGTTTCCAAATTGGTTTTCGCTTTTCTATAAAACTTTTTATACCTTCCTGTCCATCGACAGTTTGTAAATTATCAACCATTATTTTTGCACCCATGTCATATGCTTCTTTAATTTCATTATTTATTTGTTTGTAATAGAATCGTTTACCGAGTTCAATCACAGATCGACTTTTTGATATAATTGCATTGCAGACTGTTTGTATTTCTCCATCTAAATCGTCGCTGACTTTTGTTACTAAACCTTTACTTTCTGCTTCTTTACTACTAATCGGCAGGCCGGTTAGTAGCATATGCATTGCCGTCATTTTGGGGATGCACCGAGCTATCGCTATTCCAGGCGTTGAACAAAAAATCCCAAAGTTTGCGCTAAATCAATCAATGAATAATACAAAAATTGACTGAAAGCGCAAGCATACCCAGGCGTTGAAAATGTACTTTTTTCTGTACAAAAAGCCAAGTCGCATTGAGCCACTAACTGACAACCGGCTGCCGCTGCTAAACCATCAACTTTTGCGATTATAGGAACAGGACAATCGATTATTTGTCTCATTAGAATTGAAGCAGTCGCAAAAACTTTGTTTTGTTGGGAGAAACCATGCTCTGTAGACTAATTTTTATTATTAATTTTGTTGCAAGAGTTTTGACTATTATTACCAATTCTTTCAAATTATGACCAGCAGAAAAAACGGGGCCTTCTGCGGATATTATTATCACTCGAATATCAGTGTCATTGCCATGTTCGTTTATTTTTCTAATCAGATTGTCCATCATTTGCAAAGATAAAGAATTTCTGAAAGAATAAGATAACTGGATGAAGAGATAATTGAAAAATTAAATTACCTGGTTTGTGTATGACACATTGTTAGATTTGCAACCCCATTTTCTACAGTTGTCTTTGTGAATTCACCAAATGAATAGTTTCTTGAAGTAGGGGAAACACAGAAGTTGCGGCAATGGAAACCCTAATTAAAACTCCAAAAATTATTTTTTTTTGGGTGATATATAGAAAGAACACAAACCTTAAGTGTCTTCAAAAGCATCAGAGTTTTCATTGTTGTTGTAAAAGTACAAAAATATTGATAAAAAAAACTAACCTTATTTTTTCCCTAACCTCAAAGAAGTTATTCACGTTTTGTGATAGAATATGCCTCTGATTGTGATAACAGGAATACCTAGTAGTGGTAAATCTACAAGAACTGAAGAACTAAAACAATTTTTTGTAAGTAAAAGTAAAGAAGTTTTTGTTGTTAGTGAGAATGAACAAATTTCGAAAGCAAATTTTGAAAAAAATCAACTTTATTCAGGTAATTAACAATTCTTATCAATCATTTTACATTGTTTTCTACAGTTTGAATTATAATACAGATTCATCAAAAGAAAAACATTTGAGAAGTTTATTAAAATCGGAAGTATTGAAATTGATAACTCCAAAAAATGTTGTAATATTGGATGCTCTTAATTATATTAAAGGTATTAGTGAATGTCATTAATTATCAGTTTTTCTATCAATTGAATGCTTCAGGCTATCGCTATGAGTTGTATTGTGGCTCAAAAGCGAACAAAAATACTCAATGCACAATCCACACCGAAATAAATCGAGAAGAAGCTTGGAAATTCAACGAAAATCGATCAAAAGAAAATGAAAAATATACTAGAGAGACATTTGATGCTCTAGTGATGCGGTATGAAGAACCTGACGGTAAAAACCGCTGGGATTCTCCGTTATTCACGATTTTCCCCCATCAAGAATTGGATAAAAACGCTGTTATGTCATGTTTATTTGATGAAGCGCCGCCTCCACCTAACATGTCCACACAAAATGTATTGAATTCTATCAATTTTGTACGAATTTTTATAATTATCTGTTGCAGCCAGCTCTAAATTCAACAAATTTTCTGTATGATTTGGATCAAATCACTAAAAAAATAGTCGATGGACTTATACGCAGTAAAAATATGGGCGTTAGTGGGATTATAAAAATAGAGGGATTCCCCGAATTGTCTTTGGACGTATCAAACGCAACAGTCCAGCAACTTATGGTTTTGAGAAGACAATACTTGAGTTATTGTAAACTGCATCCACCAGATGCTAAACAAATTCCGCAGCTTTTTGTACAGTATTTGAGCACTAGTCTGAAATAAAAAATTTCCTTTATTATGAAATTATATTCCCCTAGTTTTTATTACGAGATGGCGCTTTTCACGTTTGGTTTGAGGTTACATTCATGTCAGATTTTTGACATATGTCTAGCCTCAAACCAACTGTCATGCTTTTATCACGTTTGAGAAAACTTTTTAAACCTCGTTTTTATTGTATTAAATCGAAACCCGCTAATAGTAATGTTACTCAAGTTAATCGCATTTTGGTGCCTGAACGTCCGGTGAAGTCTAAAATCGATGTTAATAAACTGCCTCCTCGAACTAAAATCGACGCTGGAACTATCGCTCTTTTAGAACGTCTCTCCTTAGTCGATTGTGCTAATAAACAAGGAATTGAAACTTTAGAAGAAGCTATAGCTTTTGCCGATCAAATCCATCAAGTCGATACAAAAGGAGTGGAGCCTTTAGTTACAGTTTTAGAAGACAAGTAAGTCTAAATAAAATGTTGTTCATCCTTTTATTTAAAACTGTAGACCGTTACGGGTCCGCGACGATCAAATAACTGAAGGAAATTGCCGCGAAGAAATACTTCGCAACGCTGTTGTCACAGAAGAAGAATACTTTATAGCACCTCCTGGAAATATTCCATTGGAAGCGCGCGAAAATCCATTATATGATGACAATCAACAAGATACTAAAACTGTGTGAAACTCACGGTTTTTTAAAGAGAGTTAATGAAATCATCAAATTAGAATCAACGGGAGTGCTTCTACAAGATAATTTGTATAGAGAGTGGTTCAATCATGTTGTTATTAGTAAAGACATTCAAGTGTTTCCAAGTGTTTCATGGGAAGAAACTTTCAATTTTGCTAAAGGAATTTCTTTAGGGTTATTACCATTTGGTATTACGACATCCAATTATTATAAAATTAATAAAAAAGAAGACAGTGGTGATAAAATTAATTTTTTGAGATTTTTTGAAGACGATGTAATACTGAAAAGTTTGATCTTTTTTAATCCGGCTGAAGCGACGCAGTTTTTTCATCAATGGCAGCGGGAACGTCGTATTTGGTGGAGAAAAGTAAATAAATAAAAATAAAAAAATGGAAACCACACCACACCTCTTTAGTTTTCAGCATCTCCTGGTCGTTATGTCCTTACTGACAAAAAGAATGATGAGAATATACAAAAAGTTGAAATTTTAGCGAAATATCCATGGGGTGATCAATTAGTAGAAAGCATTAGCTTAAATACTGAAATAAAAGGAATTTCCCTAGACGATTTAATGGTAAAAATTTCAACCCAAAAGAAAATCATTAGTAAAAATTTATTGCAGATAAAAAACGGTAAGAAAAATTACCAACCTCATTGTATAATAAGCGAAATTTCATCATCAACAATGCTCCTTAACACTGTTTGTGACGCTTATGATGAGCCCCCGTTTCAAGAAACTGTTAGACCGATGTTAAGATTACACCGGAAGTTAGCGCCTTATAAAATTAGTTTTTCAATACCATCAGGAAGTACAGTTTTTTGAATTTTTGTATGATAAGTTGTAATATTTTTTTTTACAGCTAAAGCCGTCGTTGATGAACTTAAAGATTTGGCGTTATATTTATGTCGACAGCTTCGCAAAAATCACGTCTCTTGTTTATACATCCCCTCTGGTTATAAAAACACATTGGATTTACAGTGGAAGCAATATGATCAAATAGGAATCCCCTATAATTTACTTCTCAATGAGAACACGCTAAGGAATGGAATAGCGCAATTGAGAAGTCGGGATACCACTCTAAAGGAGCAAATACACGTTAGTGATCTTCCAGATTATGTAGATAAGTTGTTGAAAAATTATTGATTGAAGATGGAATAAAAATATTTTTTTGTAACTTTCAATGTCACTAAAAAAAACACTTTCCAGTTTCCGAACACAAAACACTCTAGGAATAAATTTAGAATTATTGATTGAATTTATTAAAATCAATTCCTGTAACTCTGGATATCCAAGAAATATAACTGGAGACTCTTGTATACACTGAGTTATTATTAGCCATTTCGCACCGAGCTGATTTTGCTAAATAGCTCGTAATACCAATTTGATATCGTTTTTTATTATTTATAATAAACAAAGGCCCACCACTATCGCCCTACAATTTTCCACAAATAAAAAAATATAGTAAAAAAAATTCTTACGTCACAAGCTTTGCCTTCAGCGATTGTAGACGCAGCACATATTTCCACATTTTTATATTTCGTATTTTTCGAGCATTTTTTATAGTCAGCGACGTGTAAAGTCGCTTTCCGGAGTCTGCGAGGGGGCCGACGTTTATCTAATAATTAAAAATTATGTCAAAATCATGTTTAATAAAACACAAGTGCCATAAATAACATATGGAATGCTTTTTTTTATAATACATTCAAAATTTGGGGATTCTTGTTGTAGTTGGTGACACTTAACAACGATAGTCTTTCATGGCCACCAACTTTGATAAAGTAAACTATCTCAATCATAATCACGAACTTTACAAGTTTTTACCATTAATCACACCAAACCCAGTCAAATATGCTGTCTTCTTCAACAACGACTCATTATTATTAACATGGAGAGAAATCAACTTGACATTATGTCCCAACTTTGCTGATTTTGCTAGTTGCAGCAGCCCTATATCATTTCTGTCAGTTTCCAGATAAGTCGGATAAATAGCAGTTTTGCGTACTCGTAAAACTTGCGCTTTTTTTGCACTTCTATAAATGCTACCTAAAGCAACATAAATCTCACTCCTTGGTTATTATTAGACTCATTTTCTGTAATTTTTACTTACGGTTTGAACGCTTTTGAATATTTATCTTCTTGGATACAATGAGCGGCTGTTAAAACCCATTTTGGATGTATTAAACTGCCGCCACAAAAACTATGGAAAGTTTTTTTGCTAATAAGTTGCATTAAACTGGCATGAAATGGATAGTCACCAAATTCGGGTTCAATCGGTTTGAAATTTCCCTACATTTTACTTATTATTTGCAGTTTTTTTTGTTTCAGACTTACATTTACAATAGGAATGGGTTTCACTTTTACAATAAAAACAATGATAATACAAAACAAAATTGAAATTGTCATTATGGACATTGTTTGGAAATGATTGAATAATACAACAGCACAGGATAAATAGGTTTATAATTATCAAAAAAATTGTTTCCTGTATTATAATCAAGGTTTTATTAATTTTGATTATATTTAGTGAAATCGATGCCTGTTATTTTGGAAATCCAAGCTATATAAGCAGAGACTCGGCTATAGACTGAATTATTGAAAGCTACTCTACATATTGGCAGCAGTGCTAAGTGACTAGTCACTCCGATTTGGATGAATTTGTTTTGTCTTATTATAAACAACGGACCGCCACTATCACCCTCAAAAAAAAATTAACCAGATTTTATAAAAATTAGAGAAATCTATACTTTGCAAGCTTTGCCTTCTGCAATTCTAGAAGCAGCGCATATTTCCACATTTTTGAATTGCTCTTCACTGTAGCATTTATCGTAACTGCTTATGTGCAAAACGGCTTTTCGCAGCCTAGTCGGCGTTTCATAAAAATCTGAAAATTGTCAAAGTTTGATTAGAATTCAAAAACTATCATGTAAAATGTTTTGTAGAATTTTGGAATATAAAAGCTTCTTTTAAGATTTTAATATACAATAAGTTGGCAGTATTAACTAGAAAAAATACAATTCAAGTGTTGCCAACATTACCATTGATAATTCCAAATCCCGTCAAATACGCCGTTTGATTAATCAAAACTTCCTTCTTATTGATATGCAACTTAATCAAATTAACATTTCTACCCAATTTTGCATTTCTTTTCAACTTCACTAAACCAATGTCATTGCGTCCTCCTGTACTTAAATAAGTCTGATGAATCACAAGTCTTTCACTCGGTATAATCTGCGCTTTTTCCGCACTTCTGTAGATGCTTCCCAACGCAATAAAAACTTCATTTCTTCAATTAAATACTTAAACGCTTTGCTTATTTTTCTATAAAAAAATTAAAGAAGTCTTACGGTTTAAGTTTAGGAGTGTCTTCGTCTAATTGGATACAATGGGCAGCTGTAAGCACCCAACGTGGATGGATTAAACTTCCACCACAAAAACTATGGTAAGATTTGGGGTTGATCAATTGCAGTAAACTCGCGTGGAACGGATAGGCGCCGAGATCGGGCTCGATCGGTTTGGAAAAACCCTGGCAAGGGTTATATAGACATGTTAGAAATAAATTACGCTGAAGATTTTTTTTTCTATACTCACGTTGACTATTGGCGCGCTTTTACTTTTAGATACAGCAGAAAGAATTATAAGCACAGCATCGATTCGCATTTTTTTCAAAAATAAAACAATTAAATTTAACTTTTATTAAACAAAACAGGAAATACAATATCTACAATTATCAAAAATAATTATTCCTGTTGTATTTGTTGTCTGATTGTTGTAATTTCCTCTTCATCCAAACGTCCTTTATTCAGAACTATTTGAAACTGTTTTATAGTATCTCCTTTTGCATTAATCCATATAATTCCATTTTGATTAATACGTACCGAAATTTCTATATTATTTGTTGCTTCTTTCCTAATCCATTTAATTTCATGAGCACCTAACAGTACATTTCCTCCTTCATAAACCGACAAAATACAACCTTGTTTCTTCTTATTTTTTATAATATAATTGCATTTGCGTGCAGCTGGTAGCGGTGTATTATTATCAAAAGTGATAGGAAGAGGTTCATCATCAAGAAGTAATTGGATTGAAAGTGGAAGAATATCAGTAAGAAGTGACTCGGTCGAATTTGCTTCAATTGCAGCGCCTATAGCTATAGCTTCATCAGCATTGATATTTCTTCGGACTGTGTTAACACCAAAGTAGTTTTTTAGTAATTTTTCAACGCAAGGAATCCTTGAAGATCCTCCTACTAATAGCACTTCATCTATATCATTTTTATCTAATTTACTATTCTTAATACAATTATCTACGATTTTAACAGTTTCTTCGAATAAATCCCGATTCAGTTCTTCAAATTTGTCACGAGTTATAACCAATTCTATATTTTCTAAAACTACAGTTGTGCTTTTTGATGTTGTTAAAATTTTTTTCGCGGTTTCGCATTGCGCTATTATATTAAACATCCGACGACTGTTATAATTGTTATTACTTTTAACATTGACTTCTTCAGTAACATATTTTACTAATCTGTTAAGGAAATCTTGACCGCCAAGATGCGTATTTCCCGTTACAGAAAGCACAGTTATTTTTCCATTTTGTATTTTAAGGATTGATACATCAAAAGTGCCTCCTCCCAAATCATAAATTAAGAGAGTTTTATCACAATTGTTTGGGTTGTCTTGGATGTAAGCTAAAGCAGCAGCACTTGGTTCATTGACTAATTTCATTACTTCTAATCCTGCTATTCTAGCAGCGTCACGTGTCGCTGCTCTTTGATTATTGTTAAAATACGCAGGAACAGTGATAACTGCTTTGGTTACAGGGTGACCCAAGTAACTTTCGGCGTCGATTTTTAATTTGTAGAGAATTCGCGCGCAGACTTCTTCCGGTTGAACTGATTTATCATCAAGTTTGATTTTTATCTCACCGTTAGTCCCTCGAATTAGATTGTAGATTAGATTTGTGCGTTCTTGCTCTATTTCAGGATCGTCGTGCAGACATCCCAAAATGCGTTTAATTTCTTCAAAGACAAAAATTATCAACAGTTTCAATGAAATTGACTACTTACCGTAAATTCCGTTTGATGGTTTTGAAGCCGACTCGTGTTTTGCTGTTTTCCCAACAAGAACCTCGCTGTTGCTATAATAAACAAAAGATAACGTTGTTCTTTTGCCTTCGCTATTGGGGATGACTTCAATCCGTCCGTTTCTCTTAATAGCAACACAAGAATTCGTAGTGCCTAAATCAATACCCACAACTGCTTCTTTATCCATTTTATTTGGAAACACCTGATTAATCAGCATTTATCTTATCGTTTTCTTTTATTTATTTTTTTTATTATTATTTTGAATTTGGCGGGGATATCCGCGGCCACGTCATTTGTCATCTTGTAAATGTCAAGAAAAACATGTTTGGTTAAACTGTCAAGCATTTTTGAAGATTTTTCGAATTAATTTCAATGATTTTAATACGGAGACAGTATTTTAATAAACCACAATGTTCAAGAATGGCTTATGGATAAGTGTCGTTTTCTTTCTTGGAGTTTGTTCAAATTGCGTTTTAAATGGAAAAGGGGAGGTAAAAATTATGTTTACAATTGTTAATTTTGAATTGTGGCTTTAAAATTGTAGAGAATTGCGAGCACTGAGCTTGCTCATGAAAAAGACGAAAGATTGTTAGTTTTTGCTACTTTAAATGGGGATTTATTTGGGATTGAGCAACATTCTGGAAGGATTCGATGGAAGATCAAAGACAGTAATAGCAGATAACAGTTTGCGATAATTTTTATATTTTTGTTATTCTAGAACCAATAGTACAAGTTCCTGTTGATACTACCAACGCTATAATACCAATTTTCTTACCAGACCCAAGAGATGGATCATTATATCTTTTAGGAAATAAAAGAGAACCATTAAAAAAATTACCGTTTACAATTCCACAGTTAGTAGCTTCTTCACCATGCAGAAGCTCCGATGGGATTTTATATACAGGTGATTTATAAAAAAAATTGTCACTCCAAAAATTACAGTTTCTGTAGGTAAAAAGAAAGATTCATGGTTTAAACTTGACCCATTAACTGGCAAAAAAGAACAAGTAGTAGGATGGGACAACAGTCCCACGTGTCCCATCGATTCAACAAGTTTTATTTTTATTGGACGCACGAAATATGATATTATGATGGTTGATAGTCATAATTCACAACGTAAATGGAATGTTACTTTTTATGATTATACAGCTCAAGCGATGAGTAAGGAAGAATTGAATAATTATGGTAAATAAGTAATTTTTAATAGTAGGAAACTGTATTATCGACTTTTAGAATTGGTGCATTTTGCATCAAGTTCCACTGGACGGGTGGTAACAATGGATCGACGAAGAGGAAATTTAATATGGGATAGTGATTTAGATAGTCCTGTCGTGGCTGCATATATTTTAGATTCGGATGGTTTATTAATGGTGCCTTTTACGAGTCTTGCAAATCATACTTTAGGGTACTTAACTACTAAATTATTAACAGGAGAAGGTCCTGTTCAGGATAGTAGCCAACAAATGAAGCTATAGTATGTATTTTATGAATTAATTATAATTTTTTGTTTTTTTTTTTTTTCTTAGTCCGACACTGTACGTCGGTGACCATAGTTACGGCTTGTATGCTTTACCCTCATTGGTTGATCAAAATGTTGTTACTATAACAGCGTCTGAAAATGGTCCTTTACTATTAGGAGGTCCCCATGCTCCAGATGGGCCTAAAGCATACCTTGAATATACCATACCTATTCCTGGTTATAACTATCGCCTACCATCTGGTAAGTCGTGTAATCACCAACCTAAAAAAAACTGTTACAAAAATCTCTAGAAATGTACGAAGGCGATTCATTAACATTTCAAAGTATCCCAAACTTTGTAGTATATGTTGGTCATTACAATGTCCCTAAATACAGCAATACAAAATTATTAATATCTGGGAGCAATTCAAGACAATTAATAACAGGACCGATTGAATCAAAAGAACCCCCTAAAAAAACTGTCAGTGTTCAAACTGAAGAAACAACTACCAGTCGAATAAAAACAACTTTTACTACCAGTTACAAATCACTAAAATTATGGGTCAATCAGCAAGAAAATAAAGGACTTAAATTGGTGTTGATAATCTTAGTAGGTTGTGTTATTGCAATGTTTTGGTATTTACAAGTCCAAGTCCGCGAATTTCAAAATATGTCCCAGAATGGATCAAGATCGAGCCAGCAAGGTTCAGTTGGTAAAAATTCATCAATGACAGCTTATTCGGAAGAACTACCAGATGGATTAGTTCGTGTTGGTAAAATAACTTTTCATCCGGAACATTTACTAGGTAAAGGATGTGAAGGAACTTTTGTTTATCGAGGCGAATTTGATAGTAGACAAGTTGCTGTAAAACGACTACTACCTGAATGTTTTACTTTTGCTGATCGAGAGGTGGCGCTGTTACGTGAAAGTGATGCCCATCCAAATGTCATAAGATATTATTGTATGGAGCAAGATCGATTGTTTCGTTATATCGCTTTGGAATTATGCCAAGCGACTTTATCCGATTACGTTCAAGGAAATTACGATCGGAATTTGATAAAGCCATTGGATATTTTAAGACAGGCGACGTCTGGATTGGAACATTTGCATTCATTGGATATCGGTAGAGAAATCACAAAAAACCAACTGAAATTCATTCGCACGTGTCTGCCTGCTAGATTTACCATTTTTCCTAGTGTAAGCCCATCTGTGAGCAAAATCATTTAGGGCTGGCAGAATAATTGAAAAAATACTTGATCTATAATAGTTTTTAGGATTTAAGCTTAGAATTTTTTTTTCGAGATTTTCTATTTGGTAGTTTTGTTCATAGATGGAAATACATTAGAAAAATTTTTGAAACAGAAGACACGTAGAAATGAATTTTAGTATAGATTATTTTTTTAAAATTGTTCTTTTAGTTCATAGAGATATCAAACCACATAATGTATTGTTATCTGTGCCGAATAATCAAGGACAAGTGAAAGCAATGATTTCGGATTTTGGACTTTGTAAAAAATTGCAAGTTGGGAGAATGTCGTTTTCGAGACGATCAGGAGTTACAGGAACTGATGGGTGGATTGCACCGGAAATGCTAAATGGAGATGAAAGAACTGTTGTTTACGGCTCCATTTGTTCCAATTTTTTTTAATAAGTTGATTGTAGACATGCGCTGTGGATTTATTCTCTTTAGGCTGTCTTTTTTATTATGTCCTATCTGATGGGTTACACCCATTTGGGGATAATCTAAGACGCCAAGCTAATATTCTCAGTGGCGATTATAATTTAGATGACTTGAAAGGAGAAGAGTGGCAAGTTATATTACAGAAACCTTTAATCGGTGCTATGATATCGTCAAAATCACATGAACGACCATCATGTAGTGCAATTCTCAAACATCCAATGTTTTGGGATAGTGCGAAAATTTTGACGTTTTTCCAAGTAATTTTATTTATTCATTTTTAACATTTTTAAAAATAACATAAAGCTATTTTAATTCACTTGTGGATTATCACTTCGACTAAAAATGATTAATTCACTTTGGTATTAACAGATGTTTTTTATAGGATATCAGTGATAGAGTGGAAAAAGCCGAAAGCGACGACTACGTCTTGCAAAATTTAGAAGAATTAAACTATACAATAGTGCGCAGCGATTGGCGTGTCCATATTCATGAAGAAGTCGCTACAGATTTACGCAAATATCGTTCGTATAGGGGCGAATCCGTCCGTGATTTATTACGAGCTTTACGGAATAAAGTAAGTTTGAATATTTTCTGTTAAAAATTGTGAATTAACATTTATAGAAACATCATTTTCGGGAATTGACTAGAGAAGCGCAAAATCTCTTAGGGACAATTCCAGACGCATTCACTCTTTATTGGACTCGGCGTTTTCCGCTTCTTTTAGCTCATTCATGGATTGCTATGCAATGTGTAGCAAGAGAACCAACATTTCAATATTATTATCATGAAACTTATCGGTTTTCGTATGAAAAATTTGTTGGCCAGATTTCAAATTATATTGTGGAAAAACCGGATGATAGTTATAATTTTGCCAGTTTTGATAGATCGCCAAAAAGGATAATACAAAAAAATAAATTTTATGATTATAGAAAGAGAAATGAAGAAAGAGAGAATGTAGGTTTGTACAGAAATCTAGGAACTGAGAGAGTTGTAGATATTAATGAGGTCAATGTTACTATTGATAATTTTAAACAAAGAACTGGAAATGTTAATATTAGAGTTAGGAATAGGAATACGAAAAGAGCCTCAAAAAGGGATGAGCCGCTTGTTTGGGCTATAGATAAAAAATAAGTACAACTAATTTAGAATTGTGGTTTCATTTTAAATTGATAAGTCACTGTGATAACTGTCAAGTTTTAGCACTTATGCTATGATGAATGTATTGTTATTGGTGCTAACGCCAAATATATTTTCTATCTATTTGACAATCTGTTTTTTTATTCTAATTCGAATAAAAATTTAAGAGTAAGAAATAAATAGGTTAAGTAAATGTGAAGCTTTCACCGACTAACGGTGAGTTAAATTGAGTAATTAAAAAGCGTTATCTGAGATTAATTGGTCCAATCCACTCAATTCAATCTTATTTTAAGTAGGGGAAAAACCGAGTATTGACGTTAGTAGCTTTGATCTAAAACGTTGGCAATGCGGGATCTTGTTTATTTCTTTTGCTTTTTTTTCTGTCGATAATTTTTTTAAAATAGATTTTTCGCAGGTAATTATTCATATTAATCTTTTCAAAATTCATAACAAAAATCTTTAAAAATTAAAATTTTAGACATATACTTGAAATGTCAAGTTTTCAATTGCAACACTGCTGCCACTATAGCCTCTAAATTTTCGATTTAACGGTAAAAATAAGTGATAATTTAATTTTATACTGGAATAATTGGATTTCAAACAAAAAATTCAAAAAAATAATTTACATTGAATACTGACAACATTTTTTTCGCGATTAAAAAAAAAATTGCATAATACATGAAAAACAAAGTCGGCTTCATTAATTTGACACATTTCAAAATTGACAGTAATCAATGCATGTGTTTAATCCATCAAATTGCAATTTAAAATATTTTCAGTGGACAAAACTCAATAATCAATAATTTTCAGCTGTTTTGCTCCACCCACATTTCATTTCCGCCACTGTCACACTAATATTTGATCAAGAAAATTTGAATAACTTTCGTTATAAATCCTTTAATCCTTAATCCCTTCCATTTCTTTCCTATCTAATCGCTGAAAATAACTAATTCTTTAGTTGATCGCAAGTCGTAAACAGAGTCTTCGACCTGAATGGTATTCAATCTAGTCGGCTGTTGGTTGGCGGTGAGTGCAAGTGCAACAAAGAAACAGTTGGAAAGTTGGACAGTGGTGTGGTGCATCCATCATTATCATTAACTTTACAATTCCAAGGTAAAAAACCAATAATTTTTTATAATTACATTGAAAAAATACAATCCACAATGCATTTTTATGTTTGAGGTTATGTTATTAAAAAGTTTCAATTACATTCTACCAACAATTATAATTTTACATAAATGACGCAGAAAAAGTCGAGTCACGCGCTTAACTTTCAAAAAAAGTAGTTATATGCAATCAGCTGCTTGTAAGAAAAACATTGTGCAATTAGAAGGAATCAGTCTTAAAGCATCAGTCCTGACCTTTATCAATACATAACATATGTGCAAGAATTTAGGAAAATTTACCTACGTAATAGATTCATATCGCAATTTTAATTGTTTGCATATTTTTAAATATTACGCAAATAACAGAACTTTCATTCTTCCGCATTTTTTTTTTTTTCTAAGTTAGAATTACACTAAACTGGCCTTCATTTCATCATTCACTTCGGCAATAGTCCGATATGATAATCTTTAAACATTCATAAACAAGAAGTAAGTATAGAAACCGTTGCGTAAATTACACTGAATGTCATGGTCAGAGACTCCCAAGTATTGTATTTCTTTGTAGATGTTGCGAGTGGAAAGTAACACCAAACTTGAGGGATTCACCGAATTCGAAGAGAACATCATCTTCGATCAAGATGATCCAGACTTTGATAGTGTCATGATAAGAGGTAATTTATTTAATAAAAATTTACAATCTATTCGTTAGTTCCAAATGGATATTCATAGAACAAAGCACTTTTCTCTAAATTGTATTTGTCTAAGCGCTTTAGAAGTCGTTTAGCATCAGCAGCGCAGTGTTTTTCGTATTCATTATGTACAGGGAGGTTTCCAACAACACCAAAATAATGTTTCGCGCGGTAGTATTGTCCTAACTTGAGACACGTTTTTCCTAAGAGATAAGTATTTTGTAGATAGAATCTCGGATGTAGATCTTCAGCTCTCGACAAATATTTATGCGCCTCTTCGAAGCTCGTTTGTGGTGGATCTCCGTATAACAATTTCGATATAATTCTTTGAAACCATGTTATATTACTCATTTCATAACACCAACGTCCGAGCAAATATTGCGCAGTTACATCATTCGGATCCAACTCACATGATTTGATTAAATGACTTTTAACAATTTCGGAATTTTTCACTCTTTGTTCTAAACCTTTCATTCCATTTTTTCGATCAATTATTATAGCTGCCCATTTGTGAACTTTAGCTGAATCTTCAACTGCGCTTAAACTTGACATTATAATCTCGTAAGCTTCTTCAATCATTTCATTACGAATTTCTTCGTCGATTGTGTTTTGACAAGAAAGTTTGAATAGAGCGCGGCCAATGCGCCATTGGACTTCGATGTTATTGCAAAATTTCAACCGATTTAGTAATTCATAAACTTCTAAATATTTACCTTCGGAATAGAGGATATCAGATTCGGTTATAACTTCATCAACAGTTTTGTGCATCCAATATTTAGTTATTTTTTCATCGACATTGTCATTCGGATTGGCGAAATTTGCAATTGTTTTGAAAAGTGTTAAAAACTGCAGTTTCACCACTTTGTCACTTAATATACGGATATTGTCGTGGTGCGAACTGAGCAGTTTTATTACATTTACGAGATGTACAGTTAATTTTGACATTTCTCATAGTAGACGTTTGATAAGATGACTTGATTGCCGATTAACTTTAATCAAAGAGAGAAAAAAAGAAAAGAAAACTATAGCTATTGCCGCAAAAATGATAAGATATAAATGGAAATAAACAAGAAAATTACTTTTCGTTTCGCATGTTTTTTTATTTAATTTTTATCACACGTGCCTGTTTTATCGTAAACTATTTCATTATTTTAGGCTTTACAAAATTTGCTAATATTGACGCACATTTTTAACAATAACAAAAATAGAACTTTTCCTATTCAAAATAAAGTTTTCTCGACTATTTTTAAGTTAACGCATCTATTTTTTTTGTGTTTATTTTTATAAACTGTCAAGTCACATGAGTAAATACGTTGCAATTGTTTTTTTTTCCTCTGTTCTATAATATAGTTGTGAAATTCAAGGCTAACTAAATGTGGAATTTTGGGATAGGTTCGAAAGATTATCAGTTTTTTTTTTTTTTTGTAATTTTTATTTAAGTTGTTATTAATTGCTAATGAGAATTGTTTATGACTAGTTTTTATTTATCAGTTAAGTTGTAGGGAGATAAGGATTTTTTTTATATACAAGGTGAGTCACTAATACGCTGTTAAAAGGCGACTATGGTATTAAAAATGATGTGGAGATTATGCTTTTAGAGTGTTGATAATGTTTATGTTCTTCGATTCAAAAAAAAAGTCGGCTTGGTTTCTGGATAACATTTAGGTACTATGTTGTCATGGAAACACCGCAAACTAGACAGGATTAAAAAATTCAATCGCGATTAAATTGACTGCTGTTTTATAAACCGAGCTTAGAGTTTTAAGAGTTTTATTCTCATACAGGGTGTTTGAAAAAATAACATAATTAGACTATAAGCTAAAATAATTTATAATTTTCGTATATGTAACAAAAAATGATTTAACGCCCAAGAACAGTTAAAAATAAGAAGCGATTCATAAAATTTTCATCTGAAGTAGGCGTCGAAAATGCGTACGCAGTCAGTCATGTTACTCATAGCCGACTAATCATGGAAATTTATAATCATTTTTTAACTTGAAATCTTAGAAAAAATTTCTTAAAACAATTTTTCCATCTAATTTAACAATGAAATAAACATTATTAAGTCAATTATAATGTAGATTCTAGATTTTATTCAATTTTTTTTCCGGAATCATAAATTAGTTGAGAATTGAATATTTATAAATTTTTTTAAAGGGAAAACCGATTGATTTAATTAATACAAAAACAAAAATCCATCGAATTTTCGTCTGTTTTTCAATGATCATGCGTCTCATCAGTGGCGCCTCACAGTACTGTCACGCGGTAATACAGTGACGTCACATCTGACGAAACACTGTAATGATTAGTCCGAGGTCGCAAAACTGAATTTTATTATTTCTAAACTGACAGCGTTAGGAAACGGATGTGCAAAAACAAAGATAATAATCAGATAATTCAAAATAATAATTGTGATTTTTAATTTTGAATCTTGTGACTTTCAGTTAAAAATATCAACAGTGTGAAGGATTAATATTCTGTAAGTAGACTTAAAACATCTTCGAGTTTATCGAACTGTTAAAAACACGTAAATTCCTTATATTTATAGCTTCAGTTGAAACGCAATAATTTTTTTTTTTCGTAAGTGCTTTAATTTTGTTGTTACAACAATAGGATAATAAATGGTAATGACGAAATTGCCCATTGTGTTATGTATTTTATTAATATATTTTTTTTTGTGTTATGGTTTATAACGTAAGTTATACTTTTCTAATCAATATAAAGTTTTTGTTCCACATTCATATGGAAAAATCATTATTACTAAAAATAGCAAACATTATTAATAACATCCTTTTGTAATTATTATCATTGCAATGTCAGCAATTTTTATTGAATTAGAAAATGCTGACTATTATGTGTAAATAAATTTAAATAAAAATAATAATAAGTAATGTTTCATCTATCCTTCTAACGGTATAACTTGTTTACATATGTAAATATCCATTACCATCCTTAATCAAAATTCTCTAATGATAATAATACTGCAAATTTCGGTCAAAAGCTTGTCTTGTCTGATACGCAGTTAAGTTTTGTCCTACTTTCATTTCTTCCATCAAAATAAGAAAGTTTTTAAATTGTCATTTCAATCCTTATTTTGAGGTGAATCGTCGCGACGCTAAACAGTAAGACGGGAGAGCATTAGTTGGGTCGATAAACTTACATATTTTCTGTTTATTTTACGAGTTAGCTGACCTAAATAGCTAAGATGCAACAGTTAAAAAGCAGTGTAATAATAGTATGGATTAAAACACGATTTGCAATTTGCATGTTTTAAATACGTGATAATATCATAGGGATGGGGATAAAGTAGGTTAGATGTTTTTAGGGGATTTTTATTTAATAGATTTTCACCTTTTTTTAAGTCGGTTCATTTCGGTTGAAATCGTGTTTTTTTTTTTGTTTTTTTAATTTAGCAATAGTGAAATTGCGTTGGAAAGTTTTTAGGAAATAAATAAATAAATTATGAATAGTGAGATTGGACTCATTGGTTAGATAATAATTGAAACATTTCAAGTGATGCTCATTTGTTGTTGTTATCTTTTTTTTTTGTCAAATTTCTAGAGATTTCCGTTGGTTAAGGTTTAAATTAACAAACCTATGATTAAAAATCGATTTCAAAGCTTTGAACTTAAAAACAGCTGTTTCTATGTTTTTGCATTTTTAAACGTTAAAGTGAACATTTGTGCGGCGTATGTTGGACTTTGCATTGAACGTTGCTGGTTTTAAAATCGTTCGTATTTAATTATAAAAATACTAACCTAAAGAGGTTATACAGGGTGGGCATATTCTTAGTTTTACATTTATAATTCAGATTTTTAGTTACTAAGCGGTACTTTTCAGTGTGATATTCTGATAATGTTCGTTTTATCAAAATTGATAAAAAAAAAACACAAATTTTAAAAGACGTTAGAATAAGGCGAAAATGCTGTTGGATTGTTACTGAAAAAATGTTTGCGGTTTCAGTCCGCCGAACAATGTCATTGGCTGGTATCCACCCTGCCGAAGTCCATTCCAACCACAGGTAGTAATTCTTCCATCATTGTCAATCGATAATTCTATGTTGAAATTTCAGTTCATTGACAACTCTTAGTCATAGTTTGGACGACATCACCGAAGCCGACTGGAATCTCCAAGCTAATACTTCCGATCATGTTTTAACAATCGAAGAATTGCGTCTTCAAATGACAAGTTGTTTTACTTGTGGTGTTTCTTGGAGTGATAGTCACGTATCACTTGATTGTGCCGAATGTGGTGGTTATGCTCTTGAACGTCCATGTCCGGAATGTGACGGTGTTTGTGGTTCGATATGGAAACGAGATTTGTCAATGGTAAAACAATTGTTAGTTGATAAAAAAGGAAAAATTCATTGATTTATTATTGTAGTCTCATGCCAGCAGTAAAGCTCGTTGGGAAGGACACTGTGATAAAAAACAAGAAACTAGCAGTAGTACTTCAGAGCAGCTCAGTTCGAAAATGGAGAAACTTAGTGCCAATTCTTGACGACATATGACTATTTAAATAAAATGGAGATTATTATAAAAGAGTAATTAAAATCTACTCTTTTATTTATTTTTCTTCCTTAAATTTATTTCATTTTTGTGTCGGATCTTACAATGGAATGTCAATTGGCATTCTAAATAAAAGTCAAGTCGTAGATAAATTTTGATGTGTTTATCTAAGACACGACTTTTACCTAATTTTGACTGAGAACTTTTCCAAATTTTATTTAATTAATAAGGTACATGCATCACTGCTTTTTTTATTTTCTTTAGGTGCCGCTTTTTTATACTTTCAAAAGGTTTTATATTAAAACCGAAATTTAAAAAAAAAAAAATTCTGTGGTAATTGTGAGAGTCAATACTTTCGGATTTATTTTTACTGAAAAACTGTTGATATTAATAACGCAGAATTTATCAAATATTTTTTTGTAATGGACTGATGGTAAAAATGTAGTGTTCTTATTTAATAAATTATGTAAAGGATTTTATTAATTTATTTACAGCAATAACACAGCTGGAAAAACAATATACTTAAGCTAAATATTCTTGCAGTCGTATCAACTTTTGTTGGCGCAAATCCTCTAAAAACCTCTCTATTCTATCATTTTTTCTAATTATTTTTTCACTTTTTAATAATTCGCTATAACATCTTTGATATTTGAAAACACAAGTCAACAAATGCCATATACAAAACTCTGGCCATAAAACATCCGCAAAACAAATATAACTATTACCAATTTGCCATAACAAATAATCACTAAACCGGATTTCCCCCGATGTACGTACTATAATATCTGGATCCGGGCTATCGCAAGTGTACAAACACTCAGAAATTAAATCTTCATCAACATCCTCTGCTCGAATCTTTCCTTGTTCCACCCCATCCACTATACTGCCAACTGTATTAACAATTTCATCACGTGATGTATACGCAAAAGCTACATTAAGCACTGCTCTTTTATTATCCTTTGTCATTAATACAGCCTCAGCTATTAGTTTTCGTAACTCTTCAGATAATAAAGATAAATTGCCAATTATTCGTATGCAGACGCCTTCAGCCATAATCTTGTGTCTTTCATCTAATAACTTCTGGAATTTTTCAGTCGCTAGTTCCATTAATTTATTGACTTCATCGTCACTTCGTTTGAAGTTTTCAATGCTGAAAGCATAAACTGTTACTTCAGTTATGCCCAATTCTAAGCACCATTGAAGAGTTTCAGCTAATTTGTCAAAACCTTTGACGTGTCCTTCGGATTTTTCTACTTTTGTTTTAGTAGCGTAGCGGCGATTGCCGTCCATTATGAAAGCAACGTGACGGGGTATAGGGCCGCATTTTATCACATTTACACAAAATTTTTGAAAATATGTAAGAGAGGAGTCCACTATCCACGACATTTTAAACGTGTGACATAACCTCAACAACTGTCATTAGTGTCAATGTAAACTGAAAAATTGAAATAATTCAAATAATGTACAAGTTTTGTATTATTTAACAATTGATTTTCGTTTTTATGTTTATTTGGAACGTTTTTTGATGGTTTAATGATTTTGGTATAGTCTTAATTGAATGTCGTGTTCAACTCAAACATAACCTAGAAAATTTGAATTATTAATGTTTTTCCAAGCGATTTTGCTATGTAACCGTTTTGACAAACAAACAATCAGTAAAAAATGACGTTTTGTTTTCATAAAATTGTGTTAGTTTGAATCTCTCATGAAACAATATGAATACCACGACTTTAAGGGGTGTCTTCCCCGAACCAAGTAAGTTGGATATTCTATCCCCAATTTCCATAAAATTTAGAATCTAGAGCCTGTTCACAGGAAAAACTTCGTTCGAGAAAACATCAGATACTTGAAAGAAATGCAAGGCTATGCTCAAACTCTCAAAAGTCCAACTAAATCCCAAGAAATGAAAGCAAACAAATTCAAACATATCGCTCCAAGAGTCTATTCGCATATGAATGCACGAACTAAACTTTCAAAAATTGCAGTAGCTACCAGACCAGTTTCACATAATCAAATCACAAAAAAATTTCGGCAATTTGAACAAAAACTCACACATCGAGGGGTACAAACTGAAAGACCGGAAGATGTGAAGAAGATGTATGAAACAGGGAATTTTAAGTATCCGACAGGTGCACCACCCAAAACACCAGAACAAGGGGATTCACCGAATAAAACTTTGGCTAAAAGCATGCAAAAATTAGATCTAGACGACAAACAAAACTTTATTAAACAAAATATCAAAAATGTTAAGAGTAACAAACAAAAAGTGGAATCACACGATCCATTATTACCACCACCGAATTATCAAAAAGGGGCGTTGCCTAAATACATGAAAGAAAAGAAAGAATCACCAGAGGAAGTAAAAATAAAACCTGTAGAGTTTGAAGGAGAGCAAGTACCAGGCTTGGTGTTACTCCCAGACGAAGAAAGAAAAGAGTACTTAAGAGTAGCACGAGAGAGTAAGAAAACTGTTTTTTTTAACACAACACTCAAAAAAATTTTCTAGATTACGCCGGACTAATAAAAGAACTAAACTCCATGCCTGTAAGTAACGATACTTTGCGTAAACGCAAACGCAAAATGGAAATCGAAGACGAATTGAAACGTTTAGAAGAAGTGATAAAAATTTTCCAGAAACCGAAAGTATTCGTAAAAGCTGATGCATAATTTATATTTTCATGTCCTTAGTTCCACATTTTCACTAATTTTATGTACAAAATTCTCTTCAATAAATTTTAATTGATTTGCTCGAAATTGCGGCTCTTCGATTTCGTACCATTTTTCGATGTTAAAATGCGGGAAAAAAATTGAAATCTCTCTTCGCGCCGACTCTACTGAATCTAAAACTCGAAATTTTTGTCTGGTTAAATAAGAAAAAAACGCACCTGAGCCATGTGTAGCATTTCTGGTATCAGAAAATCCAAACTGGCCGCGAATAGAGTCTGGGGCTTCAAACTGTGTCTTGAAAAACTTTGTAGGCCCCATTAATTCTCTCCATTTTTTTATAGCATTCTCTCTTGCTAGAATGTAAAAGTCGGAGCAGCCACTAGTCATGAATGTTACTAAGCGGTTGTAAAAAAACTTATTTTTATGTTCTTGATAGAATAATTCTGCTTCTTCCATCGAAAATTTATGTCTTTTAGACTCCACGATTTTGAAATTTGAGGTTAGGATTATCTGTTGGATTGATTCCAGAAAAATTGGATTTCTTACAACGTGCGGCTTTATTATCGCAAGTGTTAACTCGAGCGGACGCATTTTACACAACTGATTATTATTTATTATGTAAAACACAAAAATGATAAAAATTTTAGGTTATGTTATTTAAGCTATGCAACTAACAATACATGTGTGTTTATAGAATTATCTATAATATCTCCATGGAATTCATAAAATTGTCAATTTTTTAAATAAAATGTCTTCAACTTCCAGAAACTCTTTGGAAAAGTTCAGCAGCCGTAGGTCCGTTAGATCGCGGCCTTCTTCCAGCAGATCCATAACAAAGCGCCGGTAAACACTTATGTTGACTTTCATCAACCAAATTTTAGAAGTTCGCAGGAACCAGAAGTCGACCCTTACGCTCTATCCCGTGAAATAATGAACGAAATTTTGGATAAAGCGTTAGAAAAAATCCATGAACGCTATATGGAAACTCAGGTTTTGAAATTTGTGGTGCATTGTGCCCATCAAGCTCTTATTAAAGCTCTAAGTATTCATTTTTACCAACACAATGATTATATTCGAAGCTGCGAGATATGGGGTTCGGATAAACGCGCCGAACCATCATCTCCTGATTCATGGGCGCTCCATCAAATCTCCGTTTCAAGAGACATATCCGAACAGGAGGAAATAACAACACTTGATCAGATTAAAAAAGAGATTGAAGGTAAAGGGGGCGAAGTAGTTATAGATCCACACTTGGATGTTATAAGTCAGCCGTCCGAAACTTTGATTGAAGACTTGAGAGCACTTCTTGATGATATTATTAATAATTTACCGATGGAATCGGATGAGATGTCGGAAAAAGGGGAGAGTGTGGCTAGTGCATTTACTATGGTGGTGGAAGGGGTTCAACATTATAACGATTATAAGATGAAGCCTCAACTGTCAAGAATATCAGTCGATATGACAACTTTCAAACTTCCGAAAATTGATGTGCCCGATTCGGGGAATTCCCGGAAGAATCAAAGTATAGTCGATTTATCTAGCAGCGATATAGAAAAGCTGCCACCAATTAGGTATGTTTTTACGTCAAAAATGTTATTTTTGACTTGGTTAAGATTTATTAGATAATTTGCTATGAAGTGACACATTGCCAAAAGTTTGACGTCCGCATTTCCACGAAAATATTTATATACTCATTTATACTTTTGATAATTATAAGATTTGGCTTGAGGATTGACACGAGGGTGTTACACTTATCATTTGGCTAAATCAATTAACCATTATCGTCATATCTTCAATCAAAACCTTTATTACCTCCTACATAGAGATTGGCTTGTGGCCAGAAGTTCATATTAATTTTAAAACATGACAGTATGGGAGAAACCATTCTTTTTTAGAATTTCAACACAACAATTGTCTTTGTTTGAAACATTTTCAAAAAAATGTAAATTATTGCGTAAGATTTTTGGAACTAATGCTCGATTAATTTTTCCGCGAATAATATAGGTACCAGGCTGTCTGTTCTGCCAACAAACAGATGTGAGTTTGGTCAAAAAACTTTACTGAAATAACTTTCAGGTGGTAGGATGACGCGTTTCTAGATTTCCAATTTTCGAAATAAATTAATCAATGTAGGGTTACTAATTTAAGTATTTTCATGAGTGGAAAACACATGTAAAAATATCATTTTTTTTCTCTGTTTAAAAAACAACAGGATGTAAAAAAGCTGACGTTATGAATGCTTCATAAATGGAATTAAAATTTCAGCATAAAAACTATGAAATTCAATAATCGTAATTTATTTTAAAATTGAAATTTTATTAGGATAGAAATTTTTAATAATTAGATACTAATGACAAGAGAAAAAAAAATAATAGCAATAATTTTTCTTTTTAGAAATTATGAATAAATATTCAGTGATCAATGTGTATTTTACATTTGATTTGAATAATTTCAGTTTAGTTTTTTAACTTTCAGTTATTCGATTGTATTATGGACAATAGTTCGTTCTCCTTTCTAATACTGATTTTGATTGATAGAAATTGTTTTTGAAATCATAGGCGCCAGCGTATCATATACAGAGTGAATCATTAATGCGGTTTTGGGAAGGGCTGACTATCGGTATGTTAAGAAAATAAATTTCTATTTGGTTAAACAGTGTATACTTAAAAAAAAATTATTTTTAGTACTTATACAAACTCAAAGCATATACAATAGGCAATCCAAAAAACAATAAGCAAAGGGTAAAATTTTGCTGGATAACTATGACTTTTGCTGATCAGGTGATCGCTGCATTCGTATAATTTCATTTTTTGACATAAAGAATCGTAGTTGGCCGATGCTTTTGAAATTTGATATCGGCTCGTATTTCTTCTAGACAACTTTTTGTCATATCTGCCACCTAAAAAGCACTTCAACTCCATAGCAAAATGAGTCTTTCTTATAGGCATACTTGATTTTTCAAATCTAAAATTATATGACAAATTCAATTTTTTTTTATTTTTTTTATTTATTATAAGAGTCGTTTTGCCTATCCGTGTATACCTGTATACAGGATGTCCCACGACGGTAGACATCTATCTATAACTCAAAAAATATTGATATTATTGCTGGCAACACAGTTCCTTATAGCGGAAATGGACATCAACCTTTTTATTTCAAATGGAACATTCTACATTTTTTACATTTTTTTCTAAAGTCAACCATTTTGAAGATATTTGCAATTTTATTTAGAAAATGACGCATATTGAGTTAAAGGTATATAGTAATTATGGCCTAACAGCTATTCATTTTATAATAGTCTTTTGGTATAAGAATAAGATAATTAAATTTACTAAAAATTTAACCCGATTTCCTGCAGGTGAAATGAAATAAAAATGTTGTTAAAACTCAAAATTTTCAAATGGAAACCCCTATTTATTTTTCCATATTCGGGTTTAGTTTCAGAAATAAAAACATTTTTGTATGAGTTTTTGTATATCTAAACCTCATGGTTTCTTATGTATTTAGGTTTACTTCCTGTATAACCGGAAGTATCACATTTTTGAAAATACTTAAGAAAGATAGAGCATATCGAAGAAACTATGTTGCCAAATTTTCAGTTATATGCTATCAGTATTTTTTGAGTTATAGATAGACGCCCACCGTCGTGATACAACCTGTTCCATTAAAAATAAGAAAATCATGATGATGATGAAATTTATCAAAAAAATCCTGTCATTGGAGACAAAATATTTTGGTATGCTCATTTTTGTGAGACTCACTCTATATTTTATCAGATCAAAGATTCAACCTCTTTATTTTCCAGAAAACGATTTTGATTTTTTTACTTATTCAAACATCTCCAAAATGTGTCACTATGTGTTTTAATTTATCCACTCTGTACATTTATTTATCACTAAATAAATTACATATTACTTATTTGTTAAAAATGATAAAATTTTCAAGGCTATAATACGTTATTCCTTCCGGAAATTTTTGTGTGGAAACTTACAAAAATTTGTATAGTCTTCCACAGACAAAATAGTTAATCGAGTTCTAGAAACTTTTACTGGCTGAATATTATCAGATGGTTGAAATAGTATCTTTGTTCCATTGATATATAGCATTCAAGTTAAAATTACTGAGGTTAACAAGCAGATAAAAATATGCAGAGATTTGATTGAAAAAAAAAAAAAGTATAGGTATTTACAATGATGTCATTATTTCAATAACATTTTAGAGGGTCTATCTAATCTGATAATAAGTGCAGTTGCGGGTTTTTTGAAGTTGTCAGATTTATAGTAAAAATTGTAAAGATGCTAGTCAGATAATCTTTTTTTTTTTTCATTCAAAAAACTGTCCAAATTTTGAGATTGTACATAAACAGGCAAAATTTGCATCATTCAGTGTAGTAAAAAAGTCCCTTCAGCACACAACACATTTTAAGCTTTTTGACCTTGTTTTCAAAGTTTTTTGAAAAAAGTTTAAATTTTAAGGACCCCTATGGCACACTGCCTACTAAAAATTGGGATAAATATTTGCTTAGTTGGTGCTCCTTTTCATTCTAGTGAGAAATGATTAGACCATGTCATTTTAGAAAAATTGAGGTTAAGTTGTAAACGCAAGTAGCACAAATGTAGATGACAGCTGTCAGACAAAGACGTCAAGCTAGTTAAAAAAATTTACCGACTTATGTTACGATAAGTTCCCTAAATTTCAAATCATTAGTGGGTAGTTTATTTCTTTCCCATATACCGTGCGATCATTTAAAAAGTGTATCCCGGTTACCTGGGACCAATATATATTACATAGTATTAAAGCATACGCATCTTTTTTTTTTCTGTCATTTATACGTCAGATGCGTCACAAAAGATTCAGAACTGAAGAAATTGTTGGAAATTATTGGGAATTATCAGTATAATTAAATAATTACAAATATATTAAAAACAAAGTTGTGCTCTTGTCTTAATTTCAAATCTCACTCACTCCTGAAGTCTCAAAAGTGATTTGTTTATGTTTCCGCGATTTTTTTTTGAAGGTCTTTGTTACTGTTTAGATCCTTCTTGAGTTTCTACAGTTTTGTCCAAGTGGGAAATTGATGTAAATTCAATGGTAGATCTTAGGAGTCATAAATCTTCACTTGCAAGACGATTGTCGTAATACTCAATCGTATATTCATTGGTATCGTAAGAAGTGTAAGCTGGAGCTTTGTGTAAACTCTTCCTCAAACAGTTATTCAAAAAGACTCTAAAATTGTGAAAGTAGCCTGTTGTCGTAGCTGCAAAGAAGTAAACATCAAACCTATTATCTTTCATTAGGAATTATTGAACTTATTGTCAGTTTCTTCAACTTCTTGGACAATTTTTATTTAACAGTAGTAGAAATTTACGTGTAAGTTCACTCCGCCATTTACCCTTGTTGATTCATGATTTTTCACACATCCCCCACCAAAACTTTTACTTCTTCGAGATTTATCTACATCTTTTGATAAAACAGATAAAAGCACAAATAGCTGAGCTTAAGTAACCTTACCTTAAGATAACATTGACCGTTAAAGAAACGCGAAAATGCAAACTCCAACCACTTGTCTTCTGTCTTGTTCTTGCTGCCCTAGATTTACCACAGAAGAAAAATGACATTACAAAATCACTGTATTCTACTATCTTAAATCTAATCAACAATCTCTTCTTCTTAGTTCAGCTCCAACTTATTATTACAAAGGTTCAACCCTCACATAAAAATTTGCGCACATTTAAACACAATCAACACTTGCTATCACTTAAAAGTTCTTGTAATACGAGTATTCCGAGTTAACTCGTATTAAGTCAATACAAAATAAAGCTGAATTTAACAATTTCTTCAGTTGTGTATCTGTTGAGACACATCTGACTTATAAATGACAGAAAAAAATTCAGCAGTGTATGCTTCAATAATGGACATACTTTCAAATATAATATATATATATATATGAAATTTATCCGATTTTGTCGTTCGCAAAAATTTGACATTGACATTTTTACATACAACAACAAAATGAAAATTCGAAATGTAATAAATAATGTTTGGAGACGATATGCTTTGTGTGCTAAGTATCAAGGAAGACATTTTCAACAGTTTTTGTAGCTAATAAATGAATATTTTCATGAAAATAAAAATCTACGTTTATGCTACTTGCGTTAACAACTTAACCTCAATTTTTCTAAAATGACATGGTCAAAACATTTCTCACTAGAATGAAAAGGAGCACCAACTTAAAGAAATAGAGTACCAACTTAACAAACATTTATCCCAATTTTTAGTAGGCAGTGTGGCATAGGGGTCTTTAAAATTTAAACTTTTTTCAAGATACTTTGAAAACAAGGTCAAAATCACAGTCGTAGACAGACAGGTCAGGAAATTCCTCTCAATTTCATTCATAAATACACTTAAAAGTAAATTCCATAACAGTATTACTAGTTGGCCATGGAGGGCAACTGAATACGTGGCGTCCTCATGCATGATTTGTTAAAGTTGAGTAATTGTTTTTGGCTACTTGCACATCCAAAAACATAAAGGATTTAAAATTTGAATATTAATCATAAAAATAAAAATTGAAATTGAAAATTTTATCCTCATCAGTTCCATTTTCGTCAATATCGATTTTCTGCAACTTCGCATTTCGAAACTCTCCTTTCTGAGAAAATCTCCTCAAACTGTCAGTTTCATTCAAAAATACACTGTAACTAACGTAGAAACCGATAAAAGCGCCACGTATTCAGTTGCCCGCCATGGCCAACTAGTATCACATTTTTTAACAACTTTTGAATTGAGAGTTTCCAGACCTGTCTATCTACGACAAAATGCTTAAAGTGTGTTGTGTGCTGAAAGGGCCTTCTTACTACTATTTAGCTTATAATGGTCTAATTAAAAACGACACTCTGTATAATAACTCTTTCTGAGTATCTAAAAATTTTGCATATAATTTTTTCTAATTCGTAAATTTGTAAAGAACTTTGCCAACTCTTGGGACTCTTGTATTTAGGGATCAACAAAATACAATAATTTCACTCATTATCAATAGGAATAAATTGTTTATAAATAAGACAAAATACAAGGGCCCCAAAAAAATAATAATGTCTTGACTTTTTTTTGAATCAAGGTGAAGCACGTATCAAACTATTTGAAGGCGATTTTTTTTTTTATAAATGATTAGTCTACGACTTTTTTTTCATCAATAAATTTAGTTATTTACTTGCCCTTGTGTGCCCTAATTCTTAGAATTAAATGAATCGTTTCTATTAAAACTGACACTTAGAGCAACAATCTATATTTTCTTATTACGCAAGTTGGCACAAAAATCATGTTAAAAAATTATAATAGATATTTGAAGTGAAAACAAACAACAACTTACCCAAAAAAATAAAAATTATAAATTAGCAATGAAAAAAATACGCTAATAAATACATGTGTGGAATTTTTTTATCAGCAAATTGACCAAATAAAAAATGTTATGTTGAATAGTAAATAAACGTAACATTTAATACACTATGGAAAAAAAATTTATAATATGGAAACAAATAACCATAAAAATTGAAGTTGTTTACAGTGTTGAATACCAGAAGTCTAGAGTTACAAATTATTACTGAAATTTATTATCAGGACAATCATCATAATTCATTTCAGGAGTCTCAGTTTCAGAGATCTCTTTCTGATAATTGTTAAAAAATTGTATATTCATATCTAAGTAAAAAACACGTGTGAAATTCATGTCACTTATTTGACAGATAAATTTTTTTCGTAAAATACGAAATTTCTTATAACTTTAGAACCCAGCAGGTAGTTTATTTCTCGCACGCCTATAACAAATATTACTATGATAAGTTGTCTTTAAATAATAAAATTGTTCGGTTTCCGTTTAAACCGGTAGTTGGGTAAATGTCAATATTTTTAAACGATGGTTTTTAAAAATATCAATAGTTTCATTGAATATAATAATCAACTGTGTCGATACTAATGGATTACTCGATAATTTTTTTTCTGTTGAATTTCACCATACTTCACCCTCATAAATTATAAAAGCTCCGAACCTTATAAATCTTTTGTAAGCATTTAACCCTCAAACTTTCAGACCATTCACTATAAATCAATATCGAGTGAATCTGCAGTGTTTTTTTTTTCAATCCATCAAAAACAAATCTAATCGTTCATTTAATGTGCAACAGCCTATAAATTGCTGTTATCAATTATTTACCCATTTCTTATCAATGTTTAATATCTGGCGTGATCTTTCCAATTATAGCAATTTCTTAACAAAAAGACTAAAAATTTGAATTTGAGTTTTAGTGCCAAAAAGAGACGTCACTGTTGCAATTTTGTTTTTTCTTGCTAAAATAATGAATTTTGATGTTTTGATGAGTCACTAGACGTTTTTTATTGGATTGAGTAAAAAAGTGGGGAAATGTGAGATTTTGCGGCCATTTTTATGTGATAATTCCCTCACCCTGTATATAATCGATTTAGATTATCCGCTTGAAATAACTGGAACGACGACCCGAGTTGATATTTAACATCTTACCTGAAGGCTAATGATCTGAGCTGAAGAACGAACAGTGCCCCGGAAACTCTTCTATTCTTTCAAATAGACAAATTATTCAGTAAAAAATGATTTGAAATGTAAAAATTTTTCACAGGACGGACGCTAACTCCAATTGTCGACCAGTGTCCTCGCACGACGTCAAAAAGAGGAAGAAAAAACCATCAATCTGATTGTAAAAATTATTCATGCAGTACAGTGACCTTCTCATTTGAAAAAGAAAAAAAAATGGGGTAGGTTAAGGAGTGACAGCGGTTGCTGACCCTCGGCTTACGTTGTTCCTGTTTCCATATCACATTGATTATAATAATAATAATAATAAAAATATTTTATTTACAGTAATCAATATTTTTCTTTACTGTTTGAAAAATAAAAATTCAATGCGTTAGGTTGGCAATTACACTTTCTAATTCTTACATGCATTTGTTTTACGAAATGTGGTTGCTTAGCAATAACGCATATGCCCTAGTTTTTTTTTTACTTGAAAAAAAAAATTGTTGCTAATTTCACTCATATCCAATTTTATATAATTAATAATTTTGAAAGTGTGATGATAATAATAAAGGTGAGTCAGCTTGATAATCTCATGTAGAAATGGATTTTCTTTCTTTCTCTAGTCGTTTTTTTTTATGGAACAGCCTCGAGCTGAAACTAATCGGCTTGGTTCGGTCGAACCACACGAATGGAAATTTCCAGAACGAACTGAAGCCGATATCTTTTCTAACATCATAGCAATAATAATATACCCACCTATGTTACATTACATAATGAATTTTTTCTCAACGTATTATTATTTTTCTCTAATTTTCGACGACTGAAACCAGATTATTACGTCAGATTGTCAATAAAATCATACCGGAAAATTGCTTCTGACAAAGAAGGTGAATAGTGAATACAGCTAATGTAATTAAATAGATGATTCTACCAGCTGTTTCCATAGGGATTATAAAGCGGCGATGAGTCCAATTGGTGATTTTCCGTCTATTTTATGTTAATGGATTATACAAGATTCATTACAATTAATTTCTATTGAAATCTGAATTTTCTGCAATGTGGAGGGGAAAGATCAGTGGAGGTTTTAAACAGTTTTCTTCATACTTATTTCTGTTTTCCATAAAAAATTTCGTTGGTTTTTGTCGATTTTATCGTTTTTTTGGAGAGTAAAGATTGTGAATTTTATTGATTTCTACTTTTTTGAAATGATTTAACTTATTATCTCAGCTTCTGATTAAGATATCCCCATGATTCTTAGATCATTTTGATCATTTTTATCAAATCTGACTTCAGGAACAACAACGCTACAAGTTTAAGTAAAAATTTTAGAATTTTCACGGAAAATTGTGTCAAATTTTTATAGTGTTTGTTTACTTACCAAATCTTCATATCAAAAAAATAAAAATGAGTTAGATTCATCTCAATTGCTGATAGATATAAAAAGATGATCTTTGCATCGTTTTGAAGCCCTATCAATCTGCCAAATTTTATCGCCACAAGGTTTCAAAGGCCTGACTTTTCATATTTGACAATTTGGTCTTAAAGTTGCTTTACCGGCCGATTTTAGTCCAATGGATCATAATTGACATAACTAAAAAATCCTAAAAAGTGAACGAGGTCGAAAGACATAATTTATGCTAAAATTTATTTTAATATTATTGAAATTAACACACCTACAATAGAAAAAGTTGGCGAAATTTGATCTAACCAAAAAATTATGCAAAGATGTTATTTAAATCATGCCAATTTTTGTTTATTTTCTAAATCTTTGTGGAAGTGAATTATGGGAACTGAGTTAGTTTTAAACATTTTTAGGAAAGTCGAGATTTCAGTTTTCCTGATTCCCACTTTCATGAAAGAATTGAAGTTATTATCTCAGCTACTAATCAAGATATTGCAATGAATTATTTTGGAGCTTTTTTAAAGCTCTATCAATCTGCCAAATTTTGATTTTGATTTTAGCGGTCGATTTCATTCAAATAGCCTAAGACTTGAAAAAATTAAAATTATTATAAAATAAAAGACTTCTAGAATAAAATATTTACAAAAATTTTTCTTTTTAATTTTCACAATTTCTGTTTTTGTATTAATCATATCGAAAAAGTAAAAATTAGCTAGGTTTTAGCTAGATTTTTTTATTTTTGAGACAATTGAAATTTTGGGTATTGCAGATTTTCACTTTTTGAAATAATTTTTAATTATTATCGCAGCTTCCAACTGAGATAAATAAATGATGCACCATTTTAAAGCTTTTCCAAAGCTCTATCAATTTGCCAAATTTCAACCGCCTCGCTTTAGAAACAACAACGCTACGGGAGTTCAAATGTCAGACTTTCTATTTTTGAATTTTCGCGATTAGCGGTCGATTTCAGACAATTGTCTCATAACTGGCAAAATAAGAAAACACCAATTAATAACGGACATTAGCAGGAATAATTTGATGAAAAATTGTTCTCAACATTGCAAGAAATAAAAAAAACTACAATTTTGACGGAATTTTTTTATTTGAAGCTTTTCCAACAAGCTCGACATTTTTCCATTAAATAGAATCAAAATAAATGCTTGTTATTCGCACATATTTAATTTTCCTCAATTTTAAATAAAAGACAGCTGCGAATTCTTGATGTTTCAGAATGCTTATTTATTTCGTTTCAAAAATAGATTTAATTATTTAACAATAAAATCTAATCCTAAATACAAATTTAGATCTCGTTCAATGCGAAATGATTACATTTCCGTAGCTGCTTATAACCAGATTTTCCATTAAACAAAGAACAAAAAAAATTGAATACAACACAAACAAGATGATAATAAAATAGGTCATAATTTTTTTTTTCGACTGTTTGATTTCGTCAATGATTTTTAATAGAATGAAAGTTCTTGGATTATCTTGCATTTTAAATAATTAACCAATTTGGCCACATTTTAACCGCATATAATTTCCTTTTGTTCATCATTTCCTCGATTTTTCCTGAATTGTGCAATTTTCTTTTAATTGTCAACTATATGACATTGATAAGAGCGATTAGCAACAACTTAGTCCAACTGTCTGTTCTATCATTGGTTGGTTTCCCACTTCTGAGTCAGCGGTACCTTGGTGCCGCGTTGTCTAGCAACGCCGTAAGATATATAAAATAACAACCTTCAACGCTTTCATCGCCAACTTAATTAACGAGAAAAGTATGATTCTAAGTACCATTTGCAGTACTTACGTGGATTATAACACGAAACATTTTGCAAGCAAAGATCACAGTTCATATCTTTGATTGATTCCATCAAATAAACATGTTTTTCAGATAATTATGTGAAAATCTAAATTGGAAAATTTTCGTTGTCATGACTACAAAATCAAAATGAAAAATTATTAGAGTATCAATTTTATTTTATACAAATACATAAATGGATTTATTTATTAAGTCTGATTCACACTAACGATAAGTTTTGATTAGATTATAATTTTAAAAGCAGCCTTGAAAACAATCAAAAATTAAAATTCATTATTCGATTTTGAGTTAATTTGTTGATTTTTGAATTTGAGAAGATTCTAAAAATATACACAAAGGAAGAAAATTGAAAAATTATGAAAATTCTTCAATGATTGAATGTCATTCACTTAATTGCGTCATTACTTTCGCTTGCACAATATGAAGTCAATATTAATCATTTTCGAAAAAAAAAGATTCGGTTTTGATTTTCTGTACTTTGAATAATGACGTGTATGGTTTTATCTTTGGCTAAAAATGGAAATTGTTTTATTATTTTTAGACTTTTGACGTTTGTTGTGAACTTTTGTTATAAATGATTAAAACATAAATTTGGATTTTAGATTAGAAAATATTTCTTTGAAAAATTAGAATTGGAATAATTGAATAGATTCAGAGAAAAATTTTGCATCTGTCAGTTTCTACTATTTACTATTTTGGATAAATCATAATCGATTAATAGTTTTACAATATTTTACGTAAATTTTTTTTATTTATGTTTTCAATGAGTCAAAGTGTGTCAAGAGACAGTCTGTTCAATAGAATAATCAATTTTAAATTTTTTTTTAGAATTTTAGAATTATTTTTTATGAGTAAGTAGACTTTTTTGTATAGTCATGCAAGAAATGAATCGCAATTTTTTCTTAAATGTCGAGTAGCCTAAGGATTTATCATTTGGGATTAAAGATGGCGTCTGTTTGGTTAAACAAAGAGTGTAGATAAATAGTGACAATTGATTGACATACATTCTATTGAAGTTTCTGTTAAACTGCCATAATAAATGTCAATTCCATATGACAATTGACAAATATGTTTTTTTTTCATATTATAGAGCTAAGAATGTGGGAAATTTTTTTCCAAACTTATAAAACATATTTTCAGGAAAATGAATTAAAAATAACTAAATTAGTTTAACGAATTTAATTAAAGTTGCCAACATTTTTCTGTTTAAAACAGAAAAATTTCATATTAGACGAAAAATATTTGTTAAAATTTTTGACATTTATCGAGTTTTCTTTATTATCTTAAAAGATTAATAATAAATAGAAGAAGAAAGTCGGAATTTTATTTATTTCTAAGCTTACTTCGCTTTCCGATTTTTGTTCAATAAATAGAACAATTAAAAACACAAATGTTAATCAAGTTACCCTACGGAAATCAAGGACAAATAACAACACTTAAGTCAAATAGAATATTGATCAAAATAACTAAAAATAAATGAAAAACAATAAAGTGCATCAAATGGAATGTTCATCAAAATAACACTCCGACATTCATTAATAAAAAAAAAGTAAATCTAAATGTTCATCAAAGTAGTATTTTGATAACATTTTAAAATAGTGCATTACACATGACATCCTTAAAAATAAAAAAAAAATAAAAATCAAAATGACTTCTGATGGAAAAATATGTGTTTCCATGCAATCTTTACTATTATTCTATTCCAGTCAATAAAAAACAAAACAATAGGATTTTTCTTCAAGTTTATGAAAAAAACAAAACTATTTTTGTTTTTTTTTTGCACTTTGTGATAACGCTGACTACTATTTTAAATGCAGAATCGATAAAAGAATGACTCATTTCTTATTTTGCAAATTTTTTCAAAAAAATAATTTTCTAAATCAAGTGACAAATTTTCAATTATATATTTTCTAAAGAAACATCCAATCTTAGATGCAAAGCCATCTGTAATATATAAATAACAAACTATCAACGTGCTTAAAATACAGTAGATTTTTTTGATCACGTAGGCCAAGCCGCGAGAATCGCCGATTATCTTCGTTACAACTATAGGTAGAGGGAGAACTAAATGTCATATAAATACCGGCACAGCTGATTATCGTTATTAGTTGCTTGCATTCGCTTGTATCGTTATAAAACCTAAACCCGGTCCTGACCTACCTACCGGCTTTTTTTTCTCTCTTCCATTTTTCTTGTGTTTTATCAAAAATGGAAATAATCAGTTTCACCAATCAATTCAACAATAATCTAGGAGGTAAGTACTATCCTACTTTGGAAAAAATCAACTGACCCTTTTTGACCTCGTATTATACACGGCTCCTAGCAACAGAGTTTCACTTCAACGCCGACTTTCTTTTTTTGATTTTTCGATTTGGTTTTGTTTCAGAAAGCGAAGTTATTGTTGATTCGGAAGAGTTAGCTGTGGAAGCACTTTCCAAACGATTGGCTGATGAATTGAAGAGTGCCAAAAGGACACATTTTGCTAAAGGCGAAGTTTTACTTCCTAATGATTTAACTAAGGCTTTAGCTAGAGATATTATGGCCTTAGCTGAAACAGAACCGTGTGGACTTAAAGGCTGCACAATTTTTATCAATTTTTCTGGAGAAGAAAATATTAGATTGAGTTTGATTGATTGTGATCCTTCAACGCCTACTACTTTCGAATTGTATTTAACTCTTAAACAGAGTACCAATGGATGGAATCAGTTTTTGCCGCAGTTTTTGAAGTAATAATTTATAATAATTTCAATTGATTTTATTCTAATATTTTTTTTTTGTTTAGGAAAATGACAAGAAGTGGCACCGTTATGATTTCATCCGAATATGATCTTCAAAAGAAGAAACTTTATAGATCATATGACGAGTAGGCTTAGGATTATTCAAAGACTGCTAGATTTGACTATTGTGATATTAGGTGCGTTGATTGACAATAATTTTTTTTCTAAAACAGTATTTTAAGAATTGTCAATCGAAAGTCTTTGATCTCTGTTAACGACTAATATTTAGTCGATTTTTATTATTTGTCTAAATGTTTGTTTTTTTTTAATTTTTTAAAATTGTGATAGTACTACCCTGTACACTGATTTTTATATATCTATATGTCACATTAAATATAGAATTTAAATATGAAATCTTTGAGTTTTAATTTTATACCAAGGCCAACTGTTTGGCAATAAAATACTCGAAATAGAACAAGTGAGGAAATAGAAAAACATCAGAGATTTGAAAAAAAAAATCAAAACATATACAGAGTGTACCAAAGCAATTTCATCTTTGAGACCTCACTTGTAGGGAATAATTTTTGTTGTCAAAAACAAATGATTGTTATAAACTTTTTCAGTTATGACGAATCAGACCATCTTATCAAACTTGTTATGTTTTATAACTTTTCATTTATCAGCCAATAATAAATTATTACTTTAATTTTTAACCGAAATGGCCATGAAATTTGATTTTAATAACAAAACAAAAGATTAAAAAAATTACAAAGTTATTTTGATTTAAAAAAATAATTTATTTTGATTTAAAAAAATAATTTATTTCAAATAAAATATTCATCAGAGTTGTGTTTTGACAACAGAAGAAATCGGAAATGAGCTAATAGATGCAATTATTAATATTTTTTTTACGTAAATTTGAATATCAGTCTATTTGGAAATTTTCAGCAATAAACAAAAAAAATCATTAGCAAGTTGATGGTTCAATTTACCTACAGCATATTAAATGGTACAATTTCACCTAAAATTTGACAACATAATAATAAGTTAATAACAACTTACAATTATTAGAAATAGTCAAATTTTAATAATAACATTATATTATGTACTTTATGATTTAATGTAATTTAAAACTTATTACGTGTTAATTGATATGTGTTTGAAAAATCAAACAAGCTAATGAACTGTGTTGCCAAGGATACTTGTCATGTTTTTAGTTTTTATCTTTAACTTAGGGATGAATAAAGTTGTTTTATTCTACTGTAGTGTGTTATAAAGTATACATAGTACGTAGTTGGCGCTGTTTAAAATTCAAAATAATATTCTTTTTATTAATTTTTTTTTCAATGAAAATGCGATTATTGAACTTTTTATTTTTATTTTATTTTAAAATTAGTTTTGCTTTTATTCGACAAATTTATATCATTTGGCGCAAATTTTAAAATAATAAATAAATAAATAAAAGTCTAAAAATTCCATTAATAGTCGCTGATATTTTTGGAAGTATGAATTATCCTTATTATCAGATAAAGCCTTTTTGTCATTTGGTTTTTCTCCGAATTTAGAAACTTCAATAATTTTTATGACATTTATACGATTTTGTTTATTTCAGTGGATTATGAAGATTTTCTGTTATTATTTATTATAAAGAATAAACTAAAATAATTCGGATAAAATTATCAAAAAATTATCTGAAATTTTATAACAATAACTAGAAGCCAGTACTAATTATGGTCCTAGATATTTTTTTTTCTCTAAATAATCAAGCCCTGACTGAGGATTATACTTAAAATTAAAAAAATGCCATTTTTGTAAAAACCAGCAAATGGAAATTAAAAAATAAATTGGGATTTTTTATAGTTAATAGTGCAGTTTTTGTGCTTTTTTATTTGTTATGTTTTAACGTGAGTTGGGAAAATATTTGCAGTTTTATATCAAGCAACATTTTGATAGTAATCTTACCAAAAAATGTATTTCTATTTATTATAGTTTTTTACAAAAATGAAGTTAAGTTAGATTACGAGCTTTAGAACTTTTTCAGTTAGTCCGGCACTGCAGTTCTGACTAGTAGAAGTAGAAACGAAAAATTCACTAAATAAAATTCAAAACAGTGATTGAAGTTTTTTATAATTTAGAGTGCAACAATGGGAATTTTTTATTCGTTATGTTTTAAGATTAATTGATATAAAGTTTACTGTTTTAGATCAAGCACCATTTTGATAATAATTCTGTAAAAAATTATTTTTATTCCTTGAAGTTTCTTACAAAAAAAAAGGGAACTACCGGTACTGGGATTTTGCCTCATTTTTCAATTAATCCTGTCCTGACTGTAAGGAATAAAAATGGATTTCTTCAATGTCTTGCTTGATCTAAAACTAAAACATTTATTTAAGTTTTCTGTTAAACACAGCAAATAAAAAATCAAAATATAAATCGCAAATTTTCACAGTCCACAAAACAATGTTAGAAAATTTTTATTTGTTAAGTTTTAAGCTTAATCGAAATTGAATTTACTGTTTTTTGAAGGATTATTACTGAAGTATTAATTGACCGAAAACTGAAATGACTATTTCACTTTTACATAAAATATATTAATTATTTTTCCAATTTAAAGTGCGATGTTTGAAATTTTATATTCGCTATCTTTCAAGGTTAATTCGGATAAAATTTAGTGCTTTAGATTGAGCATATTTCATTTATAATTTAATGAAAAATTTTATTATTATTCTTTATATTTCCTTACAAAAAAAATCAGGTTGGACTACGGGTTTTATAATTTTTTTCCAATTAATCCGGCCCTGTCTGTCTGTGAGGGATAAAAATGAATTTTTTTTAAGTATTAATTGACCGAAGTGTGAAAGAATTATTTCAATTTTATGTAAAATACATAAATTAAAAAATTAATCATAAATTGATTTTTTTTAATTTAGAGTACAATGTTGGTTTTTTTTTATACTTTATGTTCTAAGGTTGATTGAAGTGGAATTCACTGTTTTAGATTAAGCAACATTTTGATAATAATCCAGCCAAAAATCTCAGTTTTATTCCTTATAGATTCATACAAATATAAGTTGAGTTAGACTAGGGGTTTTTAGAATTTTTTTTTTTTTTCAATAAATTCGACCCTGACTAACTCTAAGGAATAAAAATGGAATTTTTTGCTTGATTATTACTGAAGTATAGAATGTCCGAAAAGTGAAAGAATTATTTCAGATTCATATGAAATACATGAAATAAAAAATGCAATATTGGAATTTTTTTATTTGTTATGTTTTAAGGTTAATTGGAATAAATTTTAGTGCTTTAGATCAAGCATATTTCAATAATAATCTAACGAAAAATTGTGTTTTTATCTTTTATATTTTCTTACAAAAAAAGGTAGAGGGGTTTCATTTTTTTTCTTAAATTCCTGCGTGTAAAGGATAAAAATGAAAATTTTTGGGGGATTATTACTAAAGTATTAATTAACCGAAAACTGAAAGAACAATTTCACTTTTATGTAAAATACATGAAACAAAAAAAAATTGATCATAGATTGAATTTTTTAATAATTTAAAGTAAAATGTTGGAAATTTTTTATTTGTCCTGTTTTAAGGTTGACTGAAATAAAATTCACTGCTTTAGATCAAGCATTGTTTCAGTGATAATCCTGACAAAATTAAATTTTTATTCCGTATATTTTCTTACGAAAAAAATGCAAGTTATACTAAAGATTTTATAATGTTTTTTAATTGACTGTAAAGGAAAAAGTGGAATTTTTTGCAGGATTAATAAAACTGAAAGAAATATTTACAATGCAATGTTGGAATTTTTAATTTGTTATGTTCTTAGATTGGTTAGATCAAGCAAAATTTGGTTATAATCCTTCTAAAATTTTTTTTTTTCTTAAAATTTGAAAACCCTTTATTTTGTCCACTTGAGCAATTTATTAGTTTGATTCCATGAGTTTTAGTATGTTTCCCGTAGACAAAATCGCTTGCTTCATCAATACCACAAGATCCCATAAAAACCTCCTTGTAACCGGTTCTCTAGTGGTGCTTCTGCCGAACCAGTTCTTGTATAAAAATCGTGTTTAATGCTGCAATCTTACCATGATTTATGAAGAAAACAAAAGCAAAATAAACTCTTAAAGGGTGTACGTGATTGAAACCATGTCTATTCGACGTCTAAAATCGCTCCTATCTTCATCAACTACCTTCTTAATGGCTTTTTCATTACAAAAATCCATTGTAAACAATAGCTGCTTTTTCCATATTTAAAATATTGCAGAAAACATCAATTCACCTTGACATATGCCAAGTTAAAGTTGTTTTATTCGAAATGAATCATTTCGTACTACAATATTCATTACAAAACATCGAAGAAGTTAAATTTATGATAATTTATTTTTCGGTATTTGGATTTTGTACATACAAAGGTGTGTATGTATGTGTTAGAAATTAACAGAGGATTTATTAAAAGTTTGAAACAAAGAGAAAATGCATCAGTTCGTTGGTTGCCAACGACCTATATTTAAACACTCTGGCACTAAAGCTTGACAAAAAGAAAAAAAGAATGAAAGAGGTTTTAGAATTCGGTCACACATGATAAACATCCCCCTTCTGAGGACATACTTCAAACAATGACATTTACAATTTAAATTCTGTTTTGTATACCTATTAGTAGATGCGTATTAGGCTCGATGCATACATTTATGTATTAAGAAGTGAACGAATATGTGAAGGGACATTTCGAGCATTTTAATGGACTTTTCGTCGGCTGGTTTGTTCGTCGTTCTTAAACAAACAAAGTTGAGTTGTTCGGAAGAGTCAAGAACATCAAAATCAACGGCGTTTTTCAAATTTTTTTTTTTTATAGATAAGCAGAAATTAGTTAGTTAGCTTTCTGAGCTTCTGAAGAGAATTAATTGTTGTTTTATTCACGAGTTGAAAACCGCCTGCGAATTTACTAATCCGATAAAATTACGCTTTTATACTATTCAAGGTTTTTTGCAAAATTCATCTACTATCTATATATTCATGACATCTATTAATAATTAATAAGCATCAATTTAAATACTCTCAATAAAGAACTTAATAGAAAACATAAAAATGTATTTTTTAATGTGAAACATCTCAAGAAAAACAAATTTTCAAATATAAGAAAGCAAATGCAGATTTGTCTTATCATCTATGTTTCATATTTATTTTTAAACTTGATAAGCTTTAAACGTCCATAACAACGTTCAAGGCTGAAAATGAATTTAATCTAATTTATAAAATGCAGTTTTTCTAAGCATTTAAAATTTTAGTATGAAAGCAAATGATTATTGAAAAGAGATACAAAGAGTCTATTTGAAGCAATATTACAAGGTCATAGCATAAATTAACACCACTTAAGTTTAATTGCGCATCCATTGTAGGATTAAACCAACTAATAAAAGTGTTGAGATATGGAGTATAAGTCAGAATATTTTCTAAAAATTTATTGAAATTTTTTTTTTATTTTGTTGTAAAAAAAAATTTGTGACGTTAAAGCAATAACAAATCACTTCAAGGCGAGTCTGAAAAGTCGCTACTTCCTCGTGCAAAAATAGATACAATGAAAGCATTAATTTATAATCTTGTTATTCTATTATGTTATACAGAGTGTGATAAGGCAAAGGTGAGCAAAGTATCTTGCAAAAATTTGACTGTTTTTAATTTTTATTTCAGAACTGTTTATGTAGAAACCGAAATTTAAGTCTAGATTTGACATTATGAAATAATGCCAAAAAACCTCTAGCGAAAATTTTGAATATACCAAAAATTATCGATATTTTCCAGTTCTCATTCAATATTTCAAACAAAATTGAATTTGGAATTTTTTCTGTTCAATTTTCTTAGCTGAATTTTCTAGCTCGGATGATTTTCAAAAAGCAAACATTTTTTTATTAGAGATAATTTGCTAATTGGATCAGTCTTACATCGGTAATTATCGTTGAGTCAAGGTCAGAATTATCGACTCGTTACATCCAGATTTCTGACGCAATTTTTTGTCAATATAAACAGTCATAAAAATAGAAAAATGTTGTTTTTCTAGTGTTATATAATAATACAATTTGAAAGTACAATTTTTCTATTATTTTTAACCTGCTCTTCTAACCTACATCTAATTTCTGTAAATATCAAAAAAAGGTAATGGAAATTACAATTTTTCAGTCTTTTATTCATTATTCGAAGATGCAAAGTAATCAGATGACAGACCTAAATCCATATTTTTTACATCTGTAATTTTTAATTTTTTATGTATGACAAATAAAAGATTACATGCTGTAAATAAATACAAAAAAGAAATAATTGTTTGTTTTGTACAAATTTTATGATAATTTGTTTATATATTGGCAATAATATAAATGGCAAATTTTTTTTATATATTTTATTCATTTCTTTTGGTAGAAATAGTCAAACAGACAACCTAAATACATAAATTTTGCATTGATTCTTTGTATGGTTAATAAAAATTAGGTATATCTGTTAATCTGATTCAAATACATAATGTTGCAAACAAAAGAATGGACTAGAATTATCATAAAAAACAGGAATTTTTTTTTTTTCTTATTCACTAAACTGATGCATAATTGAACGTGCCGCCAACAAAGTGGCAGCAATTGACAGATTTGTCCCTAAAACACTAGGGAGCAGAAGCACAGGAGCGATTTTGTGTTTATGCAGTCATGAAAGAAATGAAATACGCTATAAATTTTGAAATTCTGAGGAATTTTTCATTTTGGGGCAAACAATGCGGCTCAATTTTGGTACCAAATTTTTGTTGAAGCTTAGTTTTTTCTCTAACCTTATTTTCTCAACTGTCAGATTTGACAGATTTTGACATCGGCAAAAATTTTTCAAATTTAATTAGGAAGTAAACAGTTTATTTCTTGCATCACTTTTTATCTCTATAATTTTTTGTCTGGGCTGTAAGTATGAGATAACTGATGATATACTTTTTTCAATTATCCCTCCGAATCTAAATTCGGAGACTTATCATCGCTAACGATGATAAGTCTCCGTGCAGTCTATCAGTTATCAAAATTTCCGATTTTTCATTCAATGGAAATAGTTTGTAGTTTTCCTGATGATAGGAATAATTTGGACAAAAAGTAATAAAATTTATGTAGCGGTTTGAACTAGTTTACAATACTCAAATACAATTTTATCACCTCTATAATAGTCTAATGTTAATCTTGTTTAAACAAGAAATTAAAAACCGGGTGATAATTGTTATCAGTGAGAAAAATAACAATAATCTTTAATGATAATCAAACAAACTATAATTAATATAGAATTTTAATTCTGTCGCTTTTTGGCATAGAATAACCCCCATCTATACACATGTCAGACACGTGTAATCTTATGTAAATAAACTAAAGAAAAAAAAGTTCTATCGCGACCTTGTAGGAGGATCAAACATTTGTGCCAAAATAATTTTTGTAACTTCCTTTATTCCCTGTTCGCTTCAATTAAACTCGATTTCTTTTATTACTAATAGAAATATGAAAGTGTGATGAGTCATAGATTAAAACTAGGTAAAATTCAATCGATTCTTTGTACCTACTTCGTAGGTAAAGCACACTTCCATGCTTCTTTTTAAGATGAGATCTCTCAACATCGATGTTGAATAACCGGTTTTAAGACCTTGGCCACTGAATTACTCCACTGAGTTTCTTTGTTCTTTCTCCCTTAATAAACAAACCCAATATCAATTTTTTCATTTCTTATCAATAGTCACGCCATTCATTTTCCAAACAAAGGAAATCCGATTTTAGGGAAATAAGGAAATGAAAAACTCGATTTAATCAATAACAGCTGGTAGAATACAAGCATGCGCAAAATTTATGACCTTGGCCTTGACAAAGAACTTTTTTTGTTAATTATTACATAAGCTGATGATTTCAACAATCAACCACGCTACCTAAATTTTGAATGACAAAAGGTCACTATAATCCTTACAACCTGCTAGTACCTCAACAAAAGAATAACGTTAGGTATCATACACCTGCGGGACTCAAGATTCCCACAGGTAGCTCCTCCTTTAATTGCCAGAAAAAAAATTAAACAATTGTCAGATTAACCTTGAGAATAGAAGTCAAGGTATAGACAATTATAACATCAACTAGGGTAGCTCTATTTTTTGTCATGCATGCAGTTGCTATGGGGACCGATTTAGGGTGCAAAGTTAATTACAACTCCACATATAAAATGTTCTATTTACTCACTCGTGATAAAAATAAAAAGTTAGACGTTATGGCACCGCGTCAACTATTATTGACAAAGTTTTTTTTGTATGATTTATCATTTATTTACAGAACTGGTTAAACTCAAAGTGTCAATATTCAAGGTGATAAAGTTTGTGGAAATGTGTGCATTTTTCGCGGAATCAAAGTCAATATCGTTTCGATTCATTTTATTTTTTTCATTTTGAATAGTACAAAAGCTTGAGTTGCACGTACAGATACTGTACTATCACACAAGTAGCATAAACTATAAGATTATAGATCTACAATCATCAGTATTAAAAAAAAAAAAAAATTAAATGTATATAAAATATTCTCTTACGATCTAAAATGTTATAGCCTCTTAACGTTATAATATTAAAAATATATAATATATATGTTAACATCCACGTTAATTGAAAATTTGTACGATCATGCATGTCTTATTATTCCACGTCGAAAAAAACAAAAAAAAAACTACGTTCTATATCACAAACAAAAAAACACTACTAAACACATTTACGTAATTGAATGAAAAGTATTTGAATTTTTTTTTTTAATAAAATTTCAAAATACTTGAAACATGTTAAGTACACAGGTACATTGTTTATATCATAACACATATCACGATGGCAAAAATCACAGACTCCAAATAGGAATCTATACATTATTACAAAATTAATAAATCAACCTCAAACAAGGTCCAATACTGTTTGACAAAAAAAAACAAAAAAAAATTAAACAAACCTAAGACTAAGATCACGCTGCGCTTATAATATTTCTCTTTTTTAAAATATTAATACTCTATAAAAATAGAAAACTTGATTCGTTTGTATGCTCAGTCTCTTATTTTTTCGACGATAGAACTCTGTAGAGCTTCTTTTTGGTCAGCTCGTACTCGGTGCTTATCACCACCGTATTGCTCCGCGTTATTTTCCTGCAAAAAAAAAAACGATACAGTTAACATTTCATCCTTTGTTTAATTTCAAAATTTAACTTACTTGAGGAACTGGGGCAGGAAGGTCCAGCCCGCATTGGCTTGTTTGAATGTGAGATAAATTTCAAAAGTCGATGGTGTTGTAGGATCGATTTTGAAATTGCTCAATCTCCTGCAGTCCTCTTCGCCTTCATATAACAAATATAAAGTGCAACCTTTGAGTCCGTATAACTCCGTTTCGGCTACTTGTAACACATCTTCAGCGACTTTTTGTAAAAGACCACAAGGTAAAAGAACTTCGCCGCATGATAGATGTGTTCTTTTCGCCGATCGGATCTCTTCTTCAAGACGTTTTGATAGAAACTGAACCGGTGAATCGCAATACAATTCTTCGACAGTTTTTGAAGGATCGTAGTACCATTCTGCAAACAAAGTCTTCAATTCGGGACTTTGTTTATTTCTCGTAGACTTACTACGAGGTTGTTGGTACTCTAACAAATGATTATTAGCCGGAAGAACTTCCATTTTTTTTTTTTTATATCACTAATATCACAGCGAAGCTCTACCTCACTTTATACAACCGAAAATCAGATCAACTGCGACGAGTTTCTCTGTGAGTTGGTTTTTAAGCTTTTCCCCCACTTGAGAGGCGATTATACACGAATGAGGAGTCGGTAGGATTCGAGACATCACGTCCACTGAACGACTGATGTTTCTTTGTTTGGAACACGAACTTGATTTTTTTTTTGCTCTTTTTTGACAAAGATGAAAAAGTTAACAACTAGGACGAGCTTTTAGATGGGTTCTGCAAGTTGGGACGTGTTGGGTTCAAAACAAAATAACAAAAGATGATTACATCAGATGGGCAAAATTCCAATTTACATAAAATTCACTTTGATATTGCATCATCTTTGATTGGACGATTTTCTGACGAAACCGATAACGGGGTTTCGCAGACGCGGCGACTCCGTAATAAACAATTTGATAAGGAGTTAATTAATTGGATAATCCCTAAAAAGTGGAAAATTCTTAAACAAAAGTATTTTCATACAAAACCAGATGTTACCTGTATGCATGTGGCTTATCTAAAGTGTTGAATATCTCTCAAATAAATGCTGATTACCGTTGTAAAAAAAATGCTTAAACTAAAGATAAATAAATGCATTTCAAACACTATATTCAGACTTATCATTTGTTTAAATACAAAAATGAATCATTTGTGATACTTTCAATCAAAAAGTAAATTTGTGCAGTCTGTGTTAATATTAATTCAATTCCGATCAGATATTTGAAAAAGTGTTGCTCTTTAACCCCATTACAAAAACCGTGTAAAAGCCAAAAAAAAAAAATAAGTTTGACAAACAAACTGTGACCTCAGACCTCGTTGTTATTCATTGATGGTGTAATTGAATAATTTCGTAAGACTGTTAACACCAACCAATAGAAAAAAATCAAATTTTTAGTTGAATCTATTTTCGTCGATTCTTAAAATATGATGAAGCACAAAGAAAGTCGAGAATTTTATGAAAAACTCAACTCTTGTTGCATCATCTCAAAGGTTGGATATTTAAATAGCATTGGAAATTTTTCCAAGGGTTTTGAGTCTGATGCAACTCAATAAAAATCCGACAACTTCCATTAATAAAACTGTTCTTTCCCCTCTTTTCCCCATCAATGAATTTCCTTTGTTTTCACTTTTCTCCACAAGGGGAAGCGAGAGAATAGGTTTTTGGTGCTTTTGGGGTGGGTTAGTTAGAGGACAAGGACGGGAACAAAGCGCAAGCGTTGCCGGGCTCAGCTGACATCGATTTAGGAATTTTCCATATGATTTAGGAAGCCCCAAAGCTTCCCTGACAACCGCCTCATCAACTTTTATGATCCTACAATTTTTTCTGCCTTCAAACTTGCCAATTGAAAAGACTCTAACGAATTAACAAAATGAATGGTTGTTTCTATCAGTGTGAATATACGTGTGTGTGTTATAACAGAGTTCAAAAAACCGCAACTGGGTCAGGATCAACCACGTTATTACTCTCCTGATCCTCATCAACTTACTGCAATTTTCTTATTGTTTTAAATTTGATGTTATGAAAGGAAAACACATCACATTAAAAGAGTAATCACGCTCTTAAGCCATAACACCAGTTAACAATGCTTCAAAAAGTAACCACTCTTCTCATTCCATTAATTTCCTAAAAAAATACACTTTAGAAAAATTCAAATTTATTCCCAACTCCACACAATTTCCATTCGGAAAAGCTTCAATAAAAGTTTTCTGAACAATTTTTCTCTTAAATAGTTAAATTTCTTTAAAAAAGATAATTGCCATCTAAAACTGTTAATTGTCGTTTTTCAAAACGATAGTGTTTTGTTTTAAACCGGGTATCTTGGTTTAAAGTTAGCAAGCAAAAACAATAATGCCAACCCAGTGAAAATAAATAGTTAAACGTTATTTGAAAGAAAATCCATTAATTTTCTCAATCAATCCTCCCAGCTGTAAACAGATGTTTATATTTTTTAAGCAGTAGAGCATCCATACAACACATTCGTTTGCTTGACAACAAGAAATCCCGTGCCTACGTGCGTTAGTAAAAGACAACATTAAAGTTAAAAGAAGATGCAAACAACATAAACAGGAAACCGGGCCGTAATAAATCCAGTTAGGACGTATGCTGCTTGAGCTCTCTTTTCAACTCATCGGTTGGCAGTTCTTTGTTGCGGCTAACTTCATATTAATTTTATTGATAAGTGGCGTAAGGAATTTAGATAATTTTTTTCAAGATATTGTGAAGAGTTGTTGGAAGATGTTAATGTGTTATTTTTTTTCTTGGAAATTGTTTAGTTTTTGTGATTTCAAGTGTTGAATGGAAGTGTGTTCGACAAAGATAGAATGATGGCAAGTACGTTGTAGCTAGCTCCCAATCGATCGTTACAGCTGATTTTGACGGCTGTTACCAGGCAGAGAGAACACAAAGAGTGGAAGATGTTCCTATTGGTGGAAGTAAGCCCCACTACTAACATCAGCTGACTTTGTGTTCAAGTTCTTTGCCGGTACCCGGTGTAGCGGCTTCAGGGCTGGGGATTTCTTTTGATTATGATTGTGGTAAGAGTGTGAAAAAATTTTTTGTTGCATCGGGAGATCATGTTGAGGAAAAGGAGCGAGGAGGATCGAACCTCCAATCATAAGTTGCAAGCTGTCTTCAGTAAAATTTCGGGGGTGCTTCCTAAGACACAGTACGACCTAGGCAGCCCCAAAACCATGTCTTCGGAGATTATCGAATCCGTCTTAGGGGACACGCCGATACCGGCTCCTTCCTGTAAGTACATCTTTCCGGCAACTGTCACCAGTGGCGGAGGTCATAATTGTGTCTTCCTAATTATCAACATTCAAACTGCTTTCAATTCATTTTATTGTAACCCAATTTCCATTTGCTGATAATTATATAATTAAATATTATGAATTTTTTTTTTGTAAACGACTTTTTCTGCCTCCACCACTGTTTCCTTAATATATTTGATCCGACACAACAACCATTTCTCTGTGCAGACACACCTCCCGATTGCCTTCTGCTTCCGGACGACAGAGGTCTCTCATTAACTGTTCCATCTTTGGCTCATCGTCTAGAGATGGAGTTGCGTTTAGCCAAAAGGACTCATTTATCCTGCGGCGAAGTCCTTTTACCTTGCGGTTTGCTTTATCGAATTTCTCGTGATATTTTATCAATGGCTGAATCAGAACCATATGGGATACGCGGATGTCTTATTTATATTAATTTTGAAGGTGCTGAAGAATGTAGGAAACTGTCGAATTTTAAATGCGATCCTGGAACAGCTACAACTTTTGAATTAAATTTAACTTTGAAACAAAGCGCTAGTGGATGGAATTTTCTCCCGCAATTTATTAAGTAAGCGGTTGATTGTTTTGCTTTTATTTTATTTCTTATGTTGGCAGGAATTTAGCAAGAGGCGGTACTATTGTTGTGAGTTCTGCTTATATCCTAAGCAAGAAGAAATTGTATCGTTCGATTTTAGAATAGACAATTTGAGAAGACTGAAGAATCGCCGTCACATTTTCCACAATTGTTATTAATATATTTTTTTTTAAATATTCATTAGCATGTCATTAACATAGATTTCGCTTATATCCACAAATTATATATAAAAAAAACACACACACAAAAACTTAAATGTGATAGGAATTAGTTGTTAGTGACAAATCTGTACTATAGGGATTTTTTATGTGTTGGTTAACAACGCAAAGTAAGCCTTTTTTTCAAGAGACTGGATGTTAAGAGTGATTTCTGTTGAACAAGTACCTGCAGGTTAAAGATCAATTAATTAAACTTTTATGTTGATCTTAAAAATCTACAGAATTTTTTTTTTAGTTTTTTGATATCATTATTTGATTTTTTTTGACAAGAAGTAAACTTACTTTTGTGATATGATAAAACTTTAATCAAAATTTTGTAATGGACAGTATTTTGTACTCTCGGTATTATAAATTTGTATATTTTAAATATGATTAGTTATTTGTCAATTTTTTTTCTAAGGTAGGTTTAAAAGTAAGGTCCTTATTGTGTGATAGTACTAAATGGTACCTATATTGAAAATTTTGTACTTTTGTCAGATTTATTATCAATAAATTCATGTTAAACATGATTCAAATATGAAATCTACGTGTTTACTCCTTAATGTTTTACAAAGTTTTATACTGTAAATCTAGCTGCAAGCAGAATCTGTCAATATCCAACAATAATTCGATAAATATAAAATATTTTGCAAGAGTTAATTATTGAAATGATAAATTATTCTTTATAATCGTGTCATTTCGTTAGATTTATTGTTAAACAAAATTTGGGTGGTTCCCCACATTCGAGTCGCCTTGTTTTGTCAATTTCACATTTGTTTATTTTTTGACAGTTCAAGTGAAAAATTTTTGAAAATAAAACAACAATTAAACAGTTAACAGGTGAGCCTTAATTATTGAAAATACAAAATTATAACAATTAATCATAAGTTGTAACCCCTTCAATGTCTTTAATTTCCGCATCCATGACAATATTCGCAACTGCTTTTTTCACCCTAGCCGCTGTTGCCGGTGTCAACTGCTTCACTGTTTGTGCAATTCCATGAAAAAACGCATCAACTGGATGCATTTCCTGAATACTAAAACCCACCCTTTGGTTCCAAGCCATTTCCTTCTCTACATTCCCCCTTCCAATATTTTCCACACCATTCTGTACAGAATCCCCCGATAAACTCGCAACCAAACTCTCAGTTTCCTCAACTTTCACTTCAAACTTCGACATTGGGATAACAGGAGACTCCTCATCGTCTTGACTTATTCCATCTTTCGTATCCTCATCCTGACTTCCTTCATCTTTATCTTTCATCAAAAGATGCGGCAAAAGAAACTCCATTTCATTTTCATAAATATACGGTCTTACGCTAACACCACTTTGTTTTTTTCGTTGCAACTTAACGAAAGTATCACGAAGACTTTTCCACTGAATTTTCACTTTACTAACTAGAATTTGCTATTGAAACTTGATAAATATCATAAATACTCACTTGTGTCTTTATCGTCTTTGTCGTAGATGATTTTGGCTACTTCTTTCCAACTGCGATTCTTCATAGCCGCGTGTCTGAATCCTCGAAAACCTTGAAGCGATTGGTCATAAAGGTACGGCCTAGCACGTACTGCCTCAATCAGTTTTACAGCATGTCGCATTATTTTCGGAATTTTGGCTGATTTTTTAGAGAAAAACGCACAAGGAAGTTTAGGACGCGTCAAGCGGTGATGGATACAGCGGTTTGACGCACGCGCGACGCAAACGCGTTAAGCGGTAACGGGACATTTTTTCCATCAGACACGAAATGGAATACCCAGGTAAGTCACAACAAATCGATTAAATACCTACAAGCATTTTATAATAATTATACTTATTTTTTATCAATATTTCATTGATACATATAAAAACTAAATAGGCAACCAATTATACATGACCTTAAATTTTTTTTCCAACTTTTTATTAATAGCCCATCACATTCAAAACAATTCTATCAAAATATCATTTAACAATAATAATATATGTTATAGAAGCCGCAGTTGTAACAAATCCCAAGCTTTTTTTACTTGACTTCTTGTAAATTCTGGTTCCCATAAAGTACAAAAAACAACATTGGCACTATCGACGTACGTTTTATTAGATGGTTGACTTTCAATTCTAGCAATTGCTTGATCTTCTGTTAAACTGTTTCTTGTAGTTAATCGTTTAATTGCTTCTTCTCGAGGCACTAAAGTTGTCCAAATCTATAGTAAAACATTTAAGAAAAATAATAATAATAATTTGATTATAATATACTTCATGACAATATTTGTCCCATTCTGCTGATAATAAGACAGCAGCTTCAACAACAACAATTCGACTTTTAGTATTTTTAATAATATTTAAAACTTCATCAGCAATGCATGGCCAAACTAATGAGTTTAATTTTTTTAACTGACCCTAAAAAAACAATTAATTTGAATATTTTCATCAGTTATTGACAAATACCGGGTTTTTAAAAACAATAGACCCTAAAACTTTTCTATCAATTTCACCTTCGGTTGTTAAAACTTCATTTCCGAAATGTTGAACTATAAGATTATGGCACGGTTTTCCTGGTTTATACACATCGTGGCCTATTAAATCACAATTGATGATTTGCGCACCCAAATCAGCACACCATTTAGCCACGCCTGATTTACCACTAGCCACACCTCCTACTCAAATCATTATCAATAATTGGTTGGATTTATAAACAACATACCTGTTAGGCCAATCACGTATGGTTTATCCGGAATGGATTTTTTTTCAACTGGTTTCAATAAAGTACCCAAAAGACGTATCCGTCCAGTACTTGAACTAATTTTAACTTCTTCATTTGGTTGTGGGAATGGTTCGTCGATTAATTTCACTGGGAAAATGTCAAGTTTTTGCAATTTTTTTTCAGATCTTACTGGAAAAAATAGCTAAGTTTTTGGATTAAAATATGAGACTTTACTTTACTTTCGTTGATTTTGTATCCACCTTTGATGGTTTCATCACTTACAACTATCATTTCCATAGTTGGGTCAATGATTGATGGACCGAAAGGATCCGAAATTGGGACTACTTGATAGAATAATTCCGGGCAAACGTCAGTTAAAAAGTTTTGGACATTTTCAATTCGTACATTTAAATCTTCAATCAATTCCCATAGGATTTTTCCTGGTAACATTGATGGTTCTGTTACTCCAACTGTTACAATATTTTCAGACCTGAGAGCTGCTTCAGTTAAAAGTAGCTTATGGGCAAGGTGAAGCCGATCAAAAGTACCCCCCAAAACTGTATGTTTATAAACTTTACCATCATCTGTCGCTGTAATATCATCAAAATCTCCTGATTCTAAAGTAACAATGTTGTAATCTTTATCAATTGTCGCTATTTTTGTTTTCAGAAAATGATCAATATCATTTTGGTTGTAAACTTTATCAAAAATCACTAAATCAATTAAAAATTTTGTATGGATTTGAGTTGGCGATTTATATTTCAGTCCTGATAATAAAACACGAACATCCAAGTTTCGACAGTGTGTAGCTGCCTGAAATACCATAAATAAATAACAAAAGGATGCTATTCTGGTACCTACCTGTGAGTAAATCCCATAAATTGTTTGACTATACTTAGGCCAAGAATTGAATACATTTGTATGAAAATTACCAAAAGGTTCAGTTAGAGCTGATAATAAATGTATATACAGTGTGTTTTTTACTTTTTTTTGTACAGAAGGTAAGATTTTACCAATTTGTTTTGGATTTGATACAATTAAAAGTGCATTTTTTGCTAGCATTTTTGTTGACATAACCTCACTTTTGGCGGATGTTGTAACACTAGCTTTTACCTTATCGTCAGTTAATTTATTTTTAATTATCATCAAAGGCTCAGGATTAATTTCGTGATAATTATTGTTTGTTATAATTTAAGGAAACTGAATAGATGGCGCTATTGCGATTTTAGTTTCGTTGTTTAGGTCCTTTAATTTAAAATAATAGGTGTTTTTAGTTTTTGTGGTAATTGATAATGGATTATGTTTGACTTTATTTATTTTCTATTTTTTATTGTAATTTGTTTGAATCTATCGAGGTTGATAAAGCAGATTCCTACTAGATGATGAATATACACAGAGTCCAAAAATAATAGGATATATCGTCAACAATAAATATTGTTTGATTAAGATTGCTCTAAAAATGAGTAATTTCCCATTGACTTGTGAAGTAAAACAAGAAATATTTATATAACTAGTGATTAATTTTTACAGATGTTATTTGTGCTAGTACCGAAAAAAATCTCGCATTTTTATATCAAAATCATATAAATCATCATACGAAGCCTTTAGAATTCTTTGATTGTATAAATTTACGAATGTATAGTTGCAAATACTGTGAATTTGAAGCATACATAACTCTAAACTTTATAAAACACAAATTACTCATCTGAGGATGAAATTTATAAAATTAATGTTAATTTTTGTGAAAAATATATTCGAATGTAAAACATTCAATGAATGTTTAATTATAACAAAAATCTTGAAATTAAAAAGTATTATCAGTTTTTAGCACAAAATCGGAATCTTGGTATTGAATGGTTAAAATGTGAACAATGTTCTTTTGGTAAAATTCTGAAGATTAATTATATAATGTAAAAAAGATTTTTGATATGCGATAGCGACAGTTTTAGATAAACAGATACTAGATAGATAATAGATTCTGAAAATTTTATTGTATAATGTGTCGCATACTTCAGATTACTTATAAAGTAATAAATTGAAAATGTTTAATTTTTTTTATATCACAGTGTATTATTTCCACAATAAAACAACATTGTGGTCTCTTTCTAACTGATCTTCTAATTGTTGAGTGCTAACTCCAGTTGCACAACAAATTTCATCTAAATTCGCAGCTCCAGATAGTGACTTTTGTAAATCAGTTGAATCACTCAATAAAATTGGATATTTATGAATTCGTCTAATAAGACCTTCTAAAACTCCAAATTGAACTAATTTTCGTTCGTTAATGTTTAAACCTGATGGATTAAAACGTAAACATAGGTCACGGATTGTTGTACCTCGAGTCATCGCTGCAAACATCCGAAATACGTCTCGAAAATTTGGCAATTGGCGCTGAGAAATAGCCACATACTTTAGACATCGCTTCTAAAAATGAATCAAAAGAAACAACTCCAGTCTGCTGTTTTTTTTCCAAGACATACCTGTAGATTAATATCGTGCGCTAATGATTTTAATAGCGGAGTGGTACAATAGACATTTCCGTATTGAAACAAAGGCACTAATGCTACGACTCCATAATACACTAGATTTTGCACACAAGCTTTGACTAAATTATTTTCAACATCTGAAAGAGCAGCTATCCGAGCCACGTGATTGAATCCATCGATGTAAGGAGCTACTTGTTGAGTTGTTAAATCCCATTGTTGATTAGGCAATTGTTTGATAAAAATCGGGACTTGATGGTCAGCTACTGGTGCTGGGTCGCTTCGTATATGCACCACTTTCAAATGAGTGGCTGTAGGGCCTTCAGTTAATGCGCATTCACCTTTAGTGTTTAATTCTTGTATAACTTGTTTTAAAATTGGCGCTAATTTGATAGCTACACTTCCACCTGACAAAAAATTACTCTCCATTTCCATTGCAATTAAATAGTCGGATAGTTTAGTAACGACAGGTTCATAATGTACCGTTCGTACATTACTATCACAGACTAGACATAAATTGAAATGGTAAGCGTTTCTAGGGTATTTTTTGTCGTCGATTCGAACGGGGAATCCCAGGATTTTATAATCAGATAATGTTCTACAAAAATTATATTAAATTAATTCATTAATAAGCTAATTTTTATCTACACAGTGATGGTGCTTCTTGGTAATTCTGCTTTTGTGATTATATAAACACTAATAGTGTCGAACAGTTCCTTAGAAATGTATTGTTCAGGTTCCTAAAATTTGATTCAATTAAAATTAAAATTTTATTAATAGGTTGTTTACTTGACATGATATTATTGGACCAGCAACTGTATGGAATTCACAGAAAAAAATACAACGAATGGGGCCCTCACGATTATTCGGATCGAAGTTATTTGAAACATAACTTATACTTTCCATTATTGAAATGCGTTAAAGTGTGAAGATTTTCCATCGATTTTTTCAACAAATTTAGATCAAAATTATTTGAATAAAATTTTACTTACAAAAAGTGAGGTTATAATCGTAGAAAAATTACAGATACCTGAACCATATACTATGAATAAATCTTTGAAATCGTTATTGTATACAATTGTATTATTTAATACTATTAATTATCAACTGATAACTTTTCATAATAATTGTAATTTATTTCACATAACCTCACTTTAAAACTAACGTCAATAAAACCTAACCTTAATTTTGCGTAATCACAGTTTATTATTCAATAATTGATTATAATTGCATGAAAGTGGTAAGAAAACAGTTCACTGTATCATTTCTCATAGTTTCACCTTTAAGGTTGCTTTTACTAAGTAAATATTCAAATGGATTCAGATACAGCTTGGTCTGAAAGTGCTCCTCAAGAAAGTAGCGAATCGACTGTATTTACAAACTATTTATCACCTGACTCTTATCCAGAAGTTAAATTATTTGATTGCAGCGAAAAGCTGGAACTATACACTTGTATATTCTGTGGTCTTTCAACGCATCTCTTAGTAGATTTACACACTCACATTACCATAGCTCATAAATTCAAGTCAATTCAGCAAAATCACTGTCAGTATCATTACTGCGAAAAAACCAATTTTAATACGTTTTCATTATTAGTCTGGCTGAAACATTGCAGTACTTGTTTTATGTGTCAATGTAAAAAAAAAACATCTAATCATCGAAAAAAACAAGAAGATAGTGTTAGCAGTCATATTTTGATTCAGCATAACGAATCTGATGCAAAAATTGAATGGTATAAATGTAATTTATGTCCTTATAAAGGAAAACTTAAAGACTATCTTCGCAAACATATGGTTTCAATGCATAAAGATAAGTTGTTTGACTGTGATCAATGTGAGTTTCAAGCAACATCAAAGTTTTGTTTAAAATCTCATAAAATGGAAAAACATACGTTAGACAAGAATTATAAATGTAATTTTTGTTCGTTTTCTGCTAAATGGTTGATACATTTGAAAAGACACGAATTGGAAAAACATGCAGCTCCGGAAGAAATTCAGTGGTTTCAATGTGAACATTGCGATTTTAGAGCGAAACGAAAGGATAATTTGAAACAACATGTTAGAGCGAGACATGTAGAGGTGGATGAGTGGTTTCAGTGTAAGAAATGTGAATTTCGGACTAAGTGGAAGAGGAATTTTAAATTGCATAAAGAAAAGTTGAAACATGGAGTTTAATAAAGGAATATTTTTTTTTTTTTATAAATAATTCCCAGATTCATTATGTAGATTAGAACCCAAAATCTTCTCCTATTAAACGCGTTCTTTAAGGGGCTACTTTACCATAATTTTTTCATGTGATGTAAAAAAAGCAACATTTTATTCAACATGAGAAATAAGGAATAACAATACACATTTAGAAAGACTACACTAGATATTAATACATAAAAAATAACACAGCGATTTTTTTGTTGTTTTAAAGATTACTTTAGGCATAAAATATCACCTCCTATTTCATTAGGTAAATTAATAACGATAAGTTGTTAAAATACATAACAAAAAAATGTACATTGTTATACATTAAAACAGATTACAACAACAAAATGATCATTTCATTCAAAGACTGACGATATGTTTATATCGAAAAGAAAATTGCCCACAAGGCACACCCTTTCGAAATAGTCCACTCCATATTATCACACTTTTGATAATAACAGAATAAAAAAAAATCTGATCGTCGCCAATCAGTCTTTGGATTTTTTTAATTAAAAAAATTCAAACGCTCCAATACTGTAAAACTTTTTCATTTTTTGCTAAAGCTGCTCCGTTTGGCTTATCAAAAACCAAAGCAATTAACTTACTATGCTTTTTCAATTCTTTATCAAAAATATCATCACTGGTATCATCTAAAACTTTGCTTAAATCCCACTCAACAGTCGGTAATGGTGAATTAATAAATCTAGCAGCTGTAGCAACATTTGGTAAAACATGTTGTTGCAGACTCTGTATTTCCCATAATGAACTATTAATAGCATTCGATTTCAGAGGATCTCTTTCTTCCATTATATACGGATCGTCATTCGTACTGCCCCACGTTGGATGATTGAGCAAACACTTAAGACCAGGATGTCTAAAACCACTTCTTAATTAAATAATAAATAAGATTTGGATATCAAACCTCATAATTAAATTCCCTATAAACATGCAAATAATGATAACATCTTCAGACGGTGCGATTAACGCTAAACGTGCCAATCGTTTCGCAAAGGCTGCAACTAAATTTTCCGGAAGATGACTTGAACTTAAAAATAAATCTGACAGATAAAACAGTCGAGCTTTGTATTTTGTATGGAATATTTCTGGTTCAAACATTGAATAAAGTTTTGCGAAAATGTTGGAATAATTGAGATTATGTACTTGAATCATTGTAAAAATTCCTTGAAGAGCTAGAAGACTGATAGGGCCTCCAACATCCAAAGAATCCATTAAAAAATCAGTTAGAAGTAACGGTTTTTCTAAATGGGACAAAACGCGTTCTAATAATACAATTAACAGTTGTTTATGAGTTTGGGGGCTGTGTTCCCAGAGCATAACGCAAGGCCAGACTTTATTCAAAGCTTTGGTTGTAATGTTTTCATCAAAAGTAAAAAATTCACCTGAAATTGATTTTTTAGATGAAATTTTTATTAAATTGTTGTTACCATTATCGTTTCCACATAAAAATTGAGCTTCAGTGTGTGGTTTTAACTGCATTTTTTCTAAAAGTTGTAAATAGTTCATGATGTAGATGTCGCTAGGGTTGCTTTTGGATGTAAGTGAAGGTAACAATTTCCAGGTGAAAAATAGAATGTCATTGTATTGAAGATACTCTGTATATTTGTTGATTAAATGATTATTGTTATGTTTATTCGATAAAAGTTTCATCAAAACTGACTTAAGCCGATTCAACGGGACATAATTTTCTAAAGTACCTTTATTCTCTAAGGGGAATTTTCCTTCATATGAAAGAATATTCATGGCAGTTGACAAACCTTAAACTATCAAATGAAACATCAAAATTATTAAAATTAATAAATCTTACCCTGAATTTGTATTTTATGAGAGTCATTTTCCATACAGTTCAAAATACGATTGAAACAACTTTCATAAATACGTCTTAGCCAGTCTTTAAATTGATTCACTTCGTTTTTTTCGATTGGCTTTAACGGCACTACTTCAATATACATACTTTTGTCTTTGAGAAGATTTGTAAATATTAATTCTAATGTGAGTAAACATGATGACAAGTCCGCACCCGATTCGAAATGACGCACTATATCGATTAAATTCTCCGGATTTTTACGAGATGATAAGAATTCTTGGGCTTTCAAACGTAACTGTTTTGATATTTTCAATGGTTTTTCAAGATGAGACATTTTAATTACTGGCTTGAGAAGCACAGATTGATCACAGATTTTTCCGACAAGTGAGGTTAGGGTCGAAAGGGTGGGGAGTTCGCTGACACGTAGTGGCAGCACTGAGTTTAAAATCCAATCAATTCCAATTTTGCGCGAGTAGAGAAAAGTAGCTATTTTTGATTTCGTTCTTTTTCTTAATTTAACTAATTTTAGATTTTTATGGGCTTCCATTCAGATCAACTGAAATTTATGTATAAATACTTATAGTGTAAATTTGAATGTTTTTATTGTAAATGGTTTTTTGAGCAAAATCTGTCAAATTGACAAAAATCAGCATAGTGACTTACTACTTCATTTCTTATTAATGATTGAATCTTCGAATCAACTCTTTTATTAAATCACAAAAACAAATATAAATGGCAAATCTAAAAGTTTGTTTTGGATTTGACACTAGTCTTTTCACAGCGCTGAGCGCCCTCTTGCGTCGTTGATTTTCGCCCAAAAAAAAAACTTTCAAATGAGGAACTGATGAACATTAATGACTTTGAATTTTATGGTATCGATCCGAGAGATATGGATTGGGAGGGCTATGAGGTGATTAATTAATTATAATCCTGACTAAAATCTGAAATTAAAAGCTACACTTTTAGCCAGAATGTATTACTTCTCCATACGATGATCCATCAAGTCTTACCCCACTATTATCAGCCGTTATACAAAATAACATTCCTTTAAGATTATTACTATCAGATACCTCAGTTAACACTACCGACGTTGCAGGAATCATACCTTTACATGTATCTATATTGAAAAATAAGTAAGATTTTAATTTAATAATTCTACCATTTCTTTTTAAACATTTTTAGAAAAGAAATTTTCGATTTTTTATTAGCAGCTGAAGGCATTAAAGTAGATATTCAAAATTTGGAGGGTGAAACCCCGCTAATTCTAACTCTTAAATCACTCCTTTTGAATTGTTGAAAAATGGGGCTGATGTAACCTTGAGTGAAAATAATGGAAATACTGCGTTGCATTATGCAATGGGAAACAGTTTAGAAATAGCAGAGGAATTGATAAAGAAAGGGGCTGATATTAACGCTGTGGGTTTTAAGCAAAAAACACATTTACATTTAGTATCTAAACATCAACATGTAGATATGTTGATATATTATGGAGCTGATCCGACGATTGTTGACTATAAGTATAGAATACCTTTTGTAAGAGCTTTTTTGATTATACGTTTGATGATGTTTGTAATTTACCATTGAGAACTATCACATTTATTATGAAGAAACGTCCGAGCTTATTTTATAAACTTATTAAAGTGTCAAATATTCGTTTGTTTTACACAGATTTAGAGGCGAGGAATTGTATTAGAGACCTACTATACATAGATGTTACGATAATATCCGATTTTGTTGAAAAATGTGAATTAGTAACTCGAGAGATATTTAGAGATTTTAATCCACTTCAAATTTGGGAGTTGGAAATTATGATAGAAATTCACCTATAAAAACAAGTACACCTCAATTAATTTTTCTTCTTGCAGGGACTAATATTATTGAAGAAGTAGTCCAAAATTTCCATAAAGAAGTTTATTTCTATGTAAATATTTTACCTGGAAAAACTCTCACTGAATTACTTCTAATTCTTCTAAGTTACGGATTTAACATAACTATTGCTATTGCTTATCTTGTCTATGAACATTTCGGATACTGTTTTCTCTTTAGGGTTCTTTTGCACATGGATATTCCTAGTTTTAGTGAACTTTATGATGAAAATCCTGTGGTTAAGTACATGTTCAAACCGTTTTTAAAAAAAGAAAAGGTCTTTCAAACATTATATCTAATGAAGTTGTTAAAGTTTCATTTTGTATCAAAAATTTTTCTACTTAGCTAAGTTTATTAGCCTTAAGTGAACATACGGATGGTGCAAAAGTTGTACCATCTCTCAAAGAACTGGCGCGGGAAGCCTCTAAAACTTATTTAGTTAATAGATACAACATCAAAAATAATCGACAGTTTTATACTTCATTAAAGTGGCTTCCCATACATCAAGTTATTAAAGATGAACGACCTATTTATAATTATTGTCCATACTGTAAATGGCTGTGAAATTTTTGCTGATTTTATTTCAATTAAATGTTTTTTTTTATCAAAATATAAATTCTACTATAATTTAAGTTTTTAATTTTTGTTCCAGAAAAAGCGCTCTTGGAAAAAATTGTCCTGAATTTTCGTTGTTTTGAAAAAAAGGTAGTTTTTTTTTATTAATCTGGAACAATGGTTTTCTTCAATGGTCGTGGAAAAAAATTATTGTCCACTCTTAAGTTTGAAATTTAATTCAAATGGGGCTTTATGTTTTAAGCAACATTGTCAAACTTTGTAAAATGAGGTTAGAAGTTCATTTGGAGGAAATATTTACTGAGCGAAAAATTGACGAACATCAGATCAGGGAAGCACTGAAGCAGAAACGAACTCTGTGATCTAAATCAGATAGTGTTTCCGAATTAAAAGCAGTGGACATCTTAATTATGCATTTGGTAATTATAATCCTATCCTAAAATTCGAATCTAAAATTTCACATTCAGCCAGACAGATTTTCCTGTCCATACGAAAATCCTTTAGGAAATTCTCCTCTATTATCAGCTGTAATACAGAATGACATTCTTCGTTTAAAATCGCTTTTATCATCAGATACCTCAGTTAACACCACCGACGAAGCAGGAAACACACTTTTACATCTATCGATATTAAAAAATAAGTAAGATTTGAACTTTATAATTTTAATTTTTATTATTTAATATTTTCAGAAAGGAAATTTTTGACTATTTATTAACAGCTGAAAGCATCAAAGTAGATACTCAAAATTTGCTAGGTGAGACCCCGCTAATTTTAGCTCTTAAATTGCACCATGAATATTATGCTTTTGAAATGTTGAAAAATGGGGCTGATGTGACATTGAGTGAAAATGGTAAAAACACTGCGTTGCATTATGCAATCGAAAATAGTATAGAGATAGCAAACGAGTTGATAAAGAAGGGGGCTGATATAAACGCTGTGGGTTTTAAGAAAAGAACACCTTTACATTTAGCATCTAAATACCATCATCAGCATTTAGATCTGTTGATGTATTATGGGGCTGATCCAACGATTGGTGACTATGAAGATGTTATAGCGTTTTCAATGGCTGTGTGTAACTCTCCCTCAAATGTGTTGGAAATTTTCTTTGATTACACTTTTGATGATGGGTGTGATTTTCCTTTAGAAGCTCTCACAGTTATTATGAAAAAACATCCAGATTTATTTGATAAGGTGATTCAAATGTCGAATGTCCATTTGTTTTTTGAAGATAAAGAAGCACAATTTTTCGTTCGTGAATTATTAGAAATAGATATTAAAATTTTGTCTGATTTTATTAGTGGGTTTGAATCAGAAGCTCAGGAGATTTTTACAATGTGTAATCCGCTTGAGTATTTGGAACGTGAAGACTGCAAAAAAGGAGAAAAAACAAACATCATCGAAATCATTTTTATGCTTGCAGAGACTAATATAATTGAAGAAATAGTTCAGAATTTTTCTCTAGGAAAATATAACAGTTTATATCCAGAAAATTTATCTGAAAAAAATTTAACTGAATTAGTTTTAATTTTATTGAGTTACGGATTTGACGTGAAAAGTATTGGTGTTCTAAGAATCTACAAAAACTACGGATACTGTTTCCTGTTTAGAATGTTATTACATATGTATGTGGATTTTCATGATTTTAATGTATTTTATAATGAACATTGCATTGTTAATTTCATGTTTTATCCATTTTTGAAAAAAGAATATTTAGAAACTTTGAATTCATTGAAGTTACCACAATTCCATTATATATCGAAGTTTTTTCTACTTAGCTCAAATTATTTTTGTTTGAATGGACATAATGATGGTGCGAAAGTTATACCCTCTCTCAAGGAAATAGCGCGGGAAGTTTCAATCAACTATTTAGTTGATAAATACAGTATTCGAAATAGTCAACAGTATTATACTTTATTGAAATGGCTTCCAATTTATCAAGTTATTAAAGAAATTCTGAGCTATGAACGACCTATTTATCATTACTGCCCATATTGTGGAGAAGAAATTTCCAGTTATAAGTAGTGAGATTATTTGTAAATTCAGTGTGATATATTAATGTATTATAATTTTCCGTGTTTTACATTAAACGTTTATTTTGAAATATTAATTGTTTTGCCTTTGAATTTTTGTTATTTTCTACGCCTTTCAGAGGACAAAATAAAACGCGCTAATTTTAAAATTTATTAGGGAATTTCACAACAGTTGGCATAATCGACTATCATTTAAAAATTCAATTTGAATTTTTTTTTAATAAATTGAATGCGTTTATTTATTTTAGGTTTAATTATTCAGATTGAGAAGTATTTATTCTTTTATGTTTTGAGTCATTTGCTTTATTAAATAATATTTGTCAGTTTGACATAACCTCAAAATGTAACCTATATACTGAGTGTTTCAATTTTTAATAGAACACCAATTTGGATGCTTCAGTTACATATTTATTTATTACTTTATTAAAATCCTAGTCTGGTGATTTTATCAGTTTTTATTGGATGGATTTGATAACATTAATAAGCTTTTTGTTTAAATAAATCGCTTAATAATCCCCAACACTTAAACCCATTAATGCAATGTTTTTAAGGTATTTTATGTCTGAAATTATTTGATAATTTTTTTCCCACCAGTTACAAAGATAATACTTTCGATAAACTAGTAATAAAATACGCTCAACTTTGAGTTTACAAATTCCTCGTATAATTATTTTCTATTGTAAACTATTCCGCAATCCAGACACAGTTTATAACTATAAACTTTAAAAATAGAGGACAATAATTTAAGATTAGTTATTGTTTCATTGCTTAGTTGGTCTTTGCAGCTTGAAGATGTTTTTATTTTTAGTTTTTTCAATTTTGAATTTATCTTTAATATCAGCGGATGGTAATGGATTATAATTGAAGTATTATTATCCTTCTATTTGTTGCAGATGTGGCTGGAAGTAACGCTTTGGATAATTTCCCATTAATTGATGGGTAAGTTGTATAACACTCTAAAAGCGCTTCTATAATTACTACTTCAGACATAACGATGTACCATATAATTTATACAAAATATTACGGAATCAAATCGAGAATTTCACTTTTGATAAGGATTTAAGTAACGATGAGTTGTTTGGTTCCCAAAAATGTAAAGCATGTCATACTGATTTGGAAAGAATCAGAAAGGGTAAACTCGGAGCACAAGTATGTTATCTTCTTTAAAAAAATTCAAAAAGACAGACATTTTTCTAGTTCTGGTCAGCATACGTCGCCTGTAATCTACAAAATTACAGTACAATCGTTTCAAGAAGTTTCGAACAAATCGATGTCATCAAAAGATTAATCCAAAAATATCCCAACGATTTAGAATTTGTTACAACAGCAGATGGGATTGAGGCTGCTTTTAAATCGAAAAAAATCGCTAGTTTGATTGGATTAGAAGGAGGACATTCGATTGATAATAAATTAGCGCTGTTGAGAATTTTCTACGAGTTAGGAGTCAGATATATGACTTTGACTCATACCTGCAACTTGGATTGGTAATTTTTGCTTTTTTGTGAAAAGTCACAAAGTTATTGCGTTTGCAGGGCTGATGCGTCGCCTGTTGATGATTCTGGGAATTCCCCTAACGTCAATTTGACAGAATTTGGCAAGGTTTGTTATATTTTTTAAAAATAAAAAAAAATCCAATTTCAATTTTAGAAAGTTGTTTTGGAAATGAATCGGTTGGGAATGTTGGTTGATTTATCCCATGTTTCCCATAATGTTATGGTAAAAACTTTGGAAGTGGCTAAAGCTCCGGTTATTTTTTCGCATTCGTCGGCTTATACGGTATTCCCCCATCATAGAAACGTCAGAGATGATGTTTTAGTCAAAATGGTTTGTTTTTAGTATTAATACAGTGTTGCTGAAAAAAAACGCACTAAATTTAATGCGTAATTTATTTCTAGCATCACTATAATAATTCGAAATTTTCAAAATTTAAATTTTAGAAAGATAACGGTGGGATTGTTATGGTTAATTTCTACTCTGGTTTTATAGGAGATGGCAATGTGACTATTAGAGATGTTGCCAGTAAGTTCCATATTGATAAAATAAAAAACTGTATTTTTTTTTAGGACATATCAATCACATTGTTGATATTGCCGGTATTGATCATGTTGGTATTGGTGGTGATTATGACGGTGTTGATAAACTGCCCGAAGGTCTTGAAGATGTCTCCAAATATCCGAATCTTTTCGATTTGCTTAAAAAAACAAACGAGACTCGATGGACTATTTCTAATTTAGAAAAACTAGCTGGGAGGAATTTGATTCGAGTGTTCAAAGCAGCGGAACAGGTATTCAACATAAAAAAATAAAATTACTTCCTACCTTCCGACTCCTAATCTAGATTGTAAAGATTTTCTTAGTGTAAGTTGTTGTTAGATTTGACAAAATTATAAAAACAAGCTTAAAAGCTGGAAAAAATCACAGCAGAATAATTTATTTTTATTGTAAATATTTTTTGCAGGTGAGAGATGCAATGGCGAATGAAAAACCAGACGAAAGTCTAATCCCCGAAGAAGATTTGCAATCAAGTGGCATTTTAAATGTTAATCCATCGTATCATTTATTTCTTTTTATAGCAATGAACTACTTTTATTATCTTTATGTACAATAAAATTTTATCAATTTTGAAATAAATTTGAATTAGTTAGGGATTTTTGCGTTATCTAAGTTTTGTTTATTAATGGCGCCATCTTTAGGAGATTTTTCGTAAATAGCCACGTCACTTACCCTGGGTGTCAGGTTGTGTGTACACTTAAAAATTAATTTAAAAAGATGAATATATTCCGTTTAACAGGCGATTTGGCCCATCTTTTAGCCATAATTATTCTTTTACTTAAAATATGGAAGACACGATCATGTGCTGGTGAGTATTTAACCATTCAATCATGACACCGGTTGTACAGTCTATTTGTTAATTTTTTAACAATGTTCAATGAATAATTACTAGTTTAGGTGAATGTTGTATTGATTTTAACTTTACTTTTTAGGTATTTCTGGAAAAAGTCAGATTTTATTCGCTATAGTGTACACGACCAGATATCTAGATTTGGTGACGACGTATGTCTCAGCATATAACACTTTAATGAAGATGTTCTTCCTTGCTTCATCTTACGCCACAATTTATTTAATTTATTTAAAGTTTAAAGCAACTTATGATCATAATCATGACACGTTTAGGGTTGAATTTTTACTGTTGCCAGCGTTTATTCTGGCTTTGTTGATAAATCACGCTTTTACTTTATTGGAGGTTAGTTGAAAATGTAGATTTCTGTAATAGAAAGAGTCTTTTAGGTTCTGTGGACTTTCAGTATTTATTTAGAATCGGTAGCAATCTTACCTCAGTTATTCATGGTCAGTAAAACCGGAGAAGCTGAAAGTATTACTTCACATTACTTATTTGCTTTGGGCTCATACCGTGCGTTGTACATTCTCAATTGGATTTATCGTTATGCCACTGAATCACATTATGACTTAATCGCTATCGTCGCTGGAATTGTACAAACTGTTCTTTATTGCGACTTTTTCTATCTTTATGTCACTAAAGGTAAGCATTTTTTCTTATAAATTCATTTAATAGTTCTTCGTTTGCAGTTCTTAAAGGGAAAAAGTTACAATTGCCAGCTTAAATTTAGGTATTTTTTTTTGTACAAACGCAATTTTCTCTGCAAAAGAATAATAGTGTTGTATTATTTTCATGAAATAAAACTGTTTCAAGTGGGTTTCATTCAAATTGTTAGCGTGCATGTGAAGGAATGGTCATCAACCTGTGATTTTTATAGTGCTTTTTGAGGAATTCTTTTTTATTTAAAAAAAATGTATATATTTGAAACCAAAAATAACAATAGTTGAGTCGCTCGTGTAATTATTTGTATTTTATTAACAGTAGATAAGAAGTTTCAGCCAATTTGAATGTAATTCTTTAATAGAGTTATTTTATGATTAAATTGATGTTAATATTTTACGTGTTCATTTGTATTAAGACGATTTTAGTTTTTTGAATGAAATAATAAACTCTAATTCGGATTTTTTTTTCAATTATTTTTTTAATCTAGAGATAATTCAGAAGAGTGGGCGCTGATAGCACTAACCCATGTTACCATAGTGATTATCAACATAACCTCAATCTAAATTTAACAATTCAAGGTGAGTTTTGAAATAACTAATAATTACACTAATTTATGGAATTATTCCAGATAATGAGTTTCATTAAAATCCCGACGTTTTTTATAAAGGATTTACTGAAAGCAACATTGAGAAATGACAATTTTTTTTATAAAAATGTGACTTTTACTGATGTGATTGTGTACGGTGTAATAATCGACTATAATTCGATTGTGGATAATGAAAGCCAAAAGCAAATTTGGATGTTTGAGATTGAAGACGGAACTGCAACTGTCACTTGTCTGTTAGAGCAACACAATAAAGAACGAGACATTAATAAAGTTTCAATTTTTAATACAAAGACCGAAACTGTTGATTTCGATTTTGATGATAGTTTGACTCTTGATGAAAAATATACAATAAGAATGACAGAATCACTCACAGGAGATAATATGGAAAGAGAAAGCTTCCGGCTTTTGAGGAAAGGACACGATGTTTGTGTTCATGGAATTTTGCAAGTTAATAACGGTATTAACTATGTTTATATAAAGAAAATTGAACTAATTGTGAGTTTGGATCAGAAAATTGATAATTTGAAAGAAGTTGTGGGGTTTTATCATTATTTGGAAAACTGTGAAATGTGAAGAAACTACTTGTTGCTGTGGGAGCTACTGTAAATTGGAGTGAAGGTGAGTGAAATTGAAGTTAGTTATTCAGTTAATGTCAATTAATTATCATAATTGACTCTATTCACAAAAATAATGGTATAAATCCATATAATGCTTCAATTGGATATTGGTTAATTTTTTTCTGAAGAAAAAAGTCGTGTTAAACCGATTTCTTCCAAATTTTTGATTATAATATAGCAGTATTAAATTGAAAGTAACATTAAATTATTCCTTTTGACATGGATTATTTGTTAGCATTTTTTAATTTTGTGAGCCTCTTGGCTGAAATCGTGTGCCAAATGAAACTTCAAAATTGAGTTTTTCAACTTTTGGTGACGAACGTTTAATGTTGTGCGTTGGACTAGGAGGATGTGATTTGGTTGCTTGATATAGTTTGAGAAAAGTTTTTTTTTTGAATTTTTAAACCTACATGAAGTGATTTTTATAATTAAAAAAATTTTTAAATAAAAAACTTGTATATTTATATAATAAAGTGGAAGAATACGCATTAAAATAGTAACAACAGAAAGGAAAAAATACATTGAAGGCAGTGTATACACAAAAGATAAAAAAAAAGTAGAATATAGATTCAAAAAACCCTAATTGGTAACATAGTACTGTAATATAATAGGATACATCATAGTAAAAAACACACACTCATTCATTCGTATATAAATAGCACCGCATATTCTATAAAATTGGCAGATTTTTGTATATTTACAATTGAGCTTCAAAATTCTATAAATATCCAATCGTATTATTTGACATCAATCCTTCGAATTTTCATCTTCTCTAATATAAAAAAATCACAACCTTTTCAATTCACGTCCATTCTCACTTCATTTTGCTACAAAAGCTGACAGATCTGGGAATTTAAAACCACCAAAATTTGGGAAATTTCTGTTTGGAGAAATCCGAGGTTTACTCAACTGGCGCGAACGCAAATGCCTTGGTGGTGGCGTAAGCTCTGTATTAAGTTCCGGCTGAAGTCCTTCATTTCGTAATAAAAATCCACATTGTGCAGAACAAACATCATCGCGCAAAACGACATCTTTCGGCCATTCGCGTAAAAGTTGCGAACAATCGGTGACTCTTAAAGATGCGCATTGTCCCTGCAAAAATAAAAATTAACAAACGAGATTATACCAAAAGAATATCGTTTACGCCTTCTTGTGTGCAGATGCAGCTAGTACAAGGTGACGGAAAAGCGGATTCTCCTACTTCTACATGTCGGTCGCCAATCACACATCCTGATCCTGTTCCTTCACGCCATGCATTCAAGTCAATCTGTGGTAATGACTGACAAGGTACTCTTGGGTTTAAAAAGTTGCTCGGAAGATCAAAAGCAGCTCTTTGCATATCGCCATGTACATCTAAATTATCACAGATCACTTTCGCTAAAGTACTTTTTCGTATTTCCGAAAGTTGTGCTTCGGTAAATCTAACAGTAGGATCTGCATTTTCATACCAGAATCGATCGCATTTACGAAGTTGTCTAAATTGGATGGCTATGATACAAGCAAAAGTTGGACCTACTAATCCTCCTTGTAACGGCCGTTCGCTCATTCCCCCTGGGAATAAATCAATATCATCAACAGTAGCATAAATTCGTTTTAGTCTTGCTATAACTTCTGGTGGGATTTCTCGAGCTAAATCATCGAAAGTTGTAGCTCTTTTAAGATTACAAAGAGCGCGGTAATTGTTATATGAAGGTATACCATGATCTCTAGCTCTTTGGATATTTAAAGCGACAAGATCGACTCCAGAGAATGGGATTTTGCGATCTTCGAATAGGTGATTTGACACTTCGCCTGTGATGAATTGATCGAGAGTTTCCATAGGAGTTGAAACTAAACCTCTTGCAATTTCATCAACCATTCCATGTTGTAATAACATATCTGGTTTGAAGAAACCATCGCGGAGAAGAATTGGAGGATCGACTATTTGATATTGCGGACTCATTCTTGGAATATGAGGACGGAGAAGAGAATGTCCAACTCGGAAAGCAGCCGATGCAAATTCAGTCAAAATAGCTGGATTACAATTAGGATTATAATCTTTGTAATATCCTTGAGGGAGAAGTTTCAATCCGTAAAGATTCATCGCATTCCAACTTAATAATCTTGGAAGAAATTCATTATATGTGATGTGTTGAGAGACAGCAATTAGAATTCTTCGAGCTTGTTCGAATAATTTATCATCTTCCCAATGAGGATTCACTCCTCTCAATCCAGCAACAAGACGATTATGTTCTCTCATGAATATTGTGTGGATAACAGTCAATCCAGGCTGTTCTGATGCTCGTCCATCTCCTGCTATGAAGCACAAACCAGAAGGTGCTTTACATTCTGGATGATTGTTACTTTGTGGTAATAAATCTTTGAGTTTTAAAGGACGTTCTGTACAATTCATTCTTCCTCCATATCCTTTTAATTGTTTCAACACACAAGGATTCTCTCCATAAACTTGAGAAGCATCTAAAAATGCTGAGTTTTGATTGACATGTTCTCTTGGACCTAATTGTAATTGACCAGGAAGAGATCGCATGAAAGGGAAACACATTCTTTGTCCTGATGTTATATTGATTTCTGGATAATAATGATCAGATGATGGGATTGGAAATGGAGCGCATTCTGGATGCACAGTTCTTGGACTATCACAAGATCGACAATCAGGGATAGATTCATGGAAACCTTTATGAATAGGTGTCATGGTTAAATCATGATCTAAGAATTGTCCAAATTGCATTGTCATTAAAGTATATCTTGAATGGAGATTGCTTATGTCGGGATGGATAACAGTGGATACTATCCGTGGTGATGGTAAAGGAACGCCTGAAGCTCCAATTAGACGAGGTTTGGAAATACCATCGTCATAAGCACTTGGTAAAAGTCTAGAGAAAGTGGTCAGACTTTTACCCCATGATGGGTTTCTTAAATTATTACAATGTCCAGTCATTGTCCTATACGGTGTTGTTGGATCGCAAGGACTTGACTCATCGCAATTATGATCCAAATCAATTGCACTAGCAGGGATTAAGGATGAAATATCAACGTTTTGTAATCCTTCAGATAATTCGTCTCTAAATACTGATGAAATGACATTATTGTCGAAAATTTGCCGCTTACGTCGTCGATTTCTACAAATGATTAATTATTCAAAATTGAAAATTGTATAAAACTAAAAATTACATTAAAGAATTGATAATTTCGTTTGATGCAAATTCGAAAAGTAATGATGTATTCGCTAGTTTAAGCGCTTGTTTGTTGGCTTTACTAAACGAAGCTGCTGTTCCTGTTGGAGATTTTGGATCAACTCCACCAACATGACTCCAAAGTTCATATTCAATTTTTCTTCGTTCGAGAACATCTTGTTCTGCTTTAGCTATCGCTTCCATAAGAAGATCTTCAGATAAATCAGCCATATGATCCATTTCTAACCATGCTGTTAGTTGAGGAAGAGGATGTTGATCACAGGAAATCCTTGCGTTTCTAAACAACACCATCAAACCAAAACCAATACAATTTTGTTATACTTACAAATATGGATCTTCACGAACAAACGCTTTCGGTTGAATCTTATCTAAATAATCTGTATTTGCGCAAAGCAATCCCGCCAAAGTCATTTTCTTAATTTCTTCTAATTGTTCTTTTGTTAATGAACTTGGTGGTAGATCATTTTCGTACCAAAATCGATCAGATTTTTTCAAAAGAATGAATTGATTGCGCAGTAAACATTGAAGAGTTGAACCGACGATTGCACCAGGAATTGGATTCTCAAGAATCGCACCAACAAGAAGATCAACATCTTCAGGAACTTGATAGAGGTATTTCAATGCTTTAATAAATTCTGATCGAACTCCAGCTTTCGTGAAGTCGTCAAAATTTGTGATGGTTGTATTTTGACAAAGTTGGATGTATTTGGTGTAACTGGGAATACCATGGTCGCGACCCATATGCACAAAAAGCGAAGCTGTATCCCAGTCGTTTCGTAATGGAACAGACATATGCATACTGGGATTTTGTGCTGGAGTTGTTATAAGAACGTCGACCATTTCGGCAAAACTTTCAACAGTTTGATTCATCTGAAATTTGGAAGTAAGATTGATGAATTCAAATTGGGGAGATACAAACCAAACTGCTTGGAATCATAGATAGAAGAGCAGGAAGAGCGCTCATGGCTATTTCATTGTATACTCCTGCTTTATGCGAACTGGAGTATTTGGAGAAGCGGTCATGGGTTTGTAGTTGAAGGTCGGATTCCACTATAGCTTCCTTAAAAAAATTGAAAGATTTATTTACTTTTTTGCTTTTGGTAGAAAAAGCAACTTACATTGCCTAAAATCGTCGGCAGGAATTCATTATAAGTAATATGTTGAATCACAGCTGTTACTATTCTTTTGCTTTCCAAGAAGAGAGTTTCATCCGTCCAATGTCGATTCAACTGCGCTAAATTAATAGCAACACGATTATGCTCTTTGAGGATTGCTGAATAGAGAGCGTTCGATCTGCACGATATACAAGCCGAAACATTAACCAATCCATTATCATACGTTCTTAATTTTTCCACTTGTTGTTTAGTATTACCATAAACAGCTGACGCATCCAAAAAAGCCGATGCTAAATTCATCTGATTACGGTAATCTAAAAAACAAAAAATCAATGGGTGTTACCATCTGGGCCATGGTAACATTTAAAAACCAAGCATATACAATAGACAATCATAATTTAAGTGTGACTTAAGTGCTTTCATGGCCAACTAAGTTGCACGTGCTTGGATAATAATATCTATATTTGTCATGATCAACTCACCGAAGACACATCCGTCAACATCTACAGATGGTAAAGTTCTCATATATTCGCGACATTGTCCATGGCCTAATCGACTATAACACTCGTTATGTTTCATGACGTCATCGCTGCAACAATCTTGACTTCGTAGATTACCAGTGCTTGCTAAATCATGCAAAAGAAGTTCGCTCCAAGCGCCTAAAAGCGCAGTCACAGATTCGTGCATTTCTGATGGAATATTTTGAAGAGTTGTAGCTACATCCAAAGGACTTGGAAGAGTATGAGATGTGATTGACTGTCGGGGTTGAGTTTTACCTAAAATTTAACTTTTGGGATAATTTGTATGGGTCAAAAGTTGACTTATCGCTCATATCGAACCGGAAACAATTTCACTTATCGTGAAAGTGTACATCGCGAGGACTTTCTCCAGTCCGGTCCTGACTCGCCCTCATCATTACCATTACCTAACATGGATTTTTCATTAAAACTTACTGTCAGCATATTGTGGTGGTAATAAACGAAGAAATGGGGCACCTCGACTACCCCATTTTGGATGGCGAACGTTGTTACATTCACCTGTTGGGTTTCTATATTTACTGGGCGGACAAGGTATTGAATCGGATGAATCACATGATTGGGTTTTATTATTTGGTGGATGGTATTCCGCTCTAAGAGCTAATCTTACTGTAGATTTTAATTCTTCAGGTAAAGAGCGCGTATAAAAGGTGATGTTGTAATCATTGCTGTGGACTTGGGCGACAAAAAGGACAGTCACTGTCAACCTAAAGAAAATTTTAATTTAGTTTTATAGCCTTCGAGTTATGCAAATATTTTGCAGCTGTTCAAGCTTAAACATCACCACATGGTTCCATAAACGGACCTATTCTTTCAATCATAGAATAAAAGACAATTAACATTTATTATCTCCCGATGAAGAGTTTTAATTTACGTTTTACAGTTTATTAGATATTGAGGTAATTGCAATAGTATGTCGATAATAACAATGACAAGTATGTGACAAGATGGTTTTCCTTCACCTGATGATGATAGCAGATGTTGATGATTTTTGCTCAATTATTATTATAACGTTTTTATAACCTCGACTTGAGCATTTTACCATATAATTGGGTTGAGAATGTTGATGGTATAAAATGTAAATAAAGAAATATTTTAGATTGGGAGAGAATTGGAGTGAAAGTGTCGAGTCATTAAGGGTTTAACCTTCAAAGAATTATGCGTTCAAGCCCTAGATTTACATTCTTTATGTCTGAAATTGGATAATCAGAAATAATTTTGACAATTATTCAATGTGTTTCAAGGCAAAGAAGAATTTTGGTTTAAGGTTGAAATTTTCTTCCGGTCGTTATATTACAAAAAAAAATGGGACTGATTTTCAAAATAAATGTTTGTGACATTTTTTCAATTGAAATGTTTATCAGAATGGCACATTTACTGCAATAATTTATCTCCAGAAATTCAATTTGTTCTATCTCAACTCGGTTTAGATTTTTTTTTTTTTTAATTTTATAAAATTGCTCTATCACGTCTTCCATTTAATAAGCAGATCCGTATTGGATAATTTTTCTATCAAGATCACGATTGATATTGTACGTTGACCTTAGTATAGTAAACGACGATTCATACAGAAGCCTGTCATTATTTATGATTATGTGTTAATAGAACAAGAGTTACGTAATAAATCTTATAATGCATTAATAGAACTTATTATCGTACAAAAAGGTGTAAAGAAAAATTAAACTTTGAGTATTTTGTATTAATACTTTCACTTCTGTTTGGTTTACAATTGATTTCACGTGTAATATCACAAATTAAAGTTCTTTATAATTATTTGACGTTTTTTCAATTAATAAAATGATAATAATAGAACTTTCCCTATTTGCCACTTGCTTCGCCTTAGGGGAAAGTCGAACAAATTTGAGACGATCGTTTTGACAGTGATAATAAATTAATGAATGAATTCTATTTATTTATCTATTGATTTAATTAGAACCAAATATGGTAAGTCAATGTTGATTTATAATAAGAGCTAGGGCAAGGTAATAATTACGCAAAACTTTCTACGGATATATTACACCTATCATGATAGAATTTTCGTCATCACTATGTATATATATTTACAGTCGTCTTTAAATTTATTTACAAGATGTATAACTTTCACCACAGAATTACTTTCATTTAGCATTCCGTTAATAATTTCAATGTGTATAACACGTGACTTTGACTTTGCTGTCTAATTTTAAATACGTAATACTTAGAATTAATTACAAAAGATAATTGCTTTCTTTAAAAACAATCAACTTTCACATTTGTTGTGCAGTTGCACAAAAATGCATCGATTTCATTTGCGGAAGTTGAAAATTAAGAAAAAAAAAATTAATTGTCAAGGCTATATACCAAAAATCTAACCTTGGATGACTGTAATTAATTTTCAGAAATAATTGTCATTTATGTAAGAGCATTTAATTGGCAATTAGTGTTAATGTGTTGAAGAAGACGCCGTTTTTAAAGGTTAATTTGTTATTTGTTTTTTCGAAAGGAAAAAGATTGGTAAGGAAACGGTTCCTTGCGGTACTCCTGATCAATATGTCGACCGCAGCTTTCTACCATAAAGAACGTCGAGATGAGATCATAGTTTGAGGTGTTATGTAGATTACTCGGTCATTTAGGTGTCCTATTGTCCTTGAACTATTTTTTTGCTTTTAAATAAAATCGATTGCGATTCGTCTTTGTTATTGTGAAATATTGACTAATCTTAAAAGAGTTGATTTCTTAAGATGGATTTGTGTCAGAATTTTGAGAGATTCAAATTGAGGTTGAAATGTCAAGAGTAGAAGATGAGTGGCGACGAAGATTTAGTATTGAACTTTAGAGAAAAAAATTATTGTTTATTATTGTTGTTATGACATAGGTTAATTTTTTTTGGAGACGTGAAAGGAATGATTTGCAGATTTTTTTCAGTTAGGTAATGTTTCAGCGTATTGAAAAAATGATAACTGTCGATGAACATTTTAACTAAGTGTGCTGTTTCACACTAAAGGAGGTAAATAGTATTTACCAAGTGGAAGTGGTAATAGTTTAACAGAGAACAATTTTTACACTTTCAGTGAATTTTTTTTATAAATTCTGTAGCTTAAATAGCGTCTATATTACTTCTCTAGGGAAGTAAATCGATTATATACTTCTTCTTCTTAGCAGTAGTAATTAACTTGTTTTGTAAGATATATTTATTTCAATTAAACTAATGCTATAATAGCATGTTTTACTTTCCAAGGAATAGAAAAAAGTGTTTTATCTGTTTGAAAGTTTTCTTGGAATATTGAAATTAAAAGCATTGGAGAAAACTCTTTTTTTATTAAATTATTTAGTAATATGTAATTTAACCGTCTAGACCGTAAAATAACTCTTTGTTGTCTAGTTGAATAATGTTTCAATAGTTATTTTATTAATGTTATTATTCTGTTTTTTTATTAAAGGAAATATATTTCTATCTAGACTGTGGATGAGAAAAATTTTCATTACCTTGTCAAATAAAATACAATTTTGATGACTTTCTCTTGAAACTCAACAGATTCTCAAATATTTGCATTATTTATGGTACCTAAAGATGTTTTATTTAACAAAATTGTTGAATTTTATTTGCTTTTTCAAACAAAGCTGAATTAGTGAAAGTTCTTAAATTTTAGCAACTGACATGTTTCCATAATCGTGATATTATATTTAAATGTCAAAATTTAACTTTATTCCAATGTCACGTTTAAACAGAAACATCAAATAAAACTCCCGCTTTCAAAAGATTAATTCTAATTTCAAAATTTTGTCATATATTTTTAAAAATATAAAAAAAACAATCAAATCTATTTTTATTTATACACAGTATGTTCGCGGATGGAGTTGATAGGAAATTATTATTGGTTTTAAGACAAAAAGAAAAAGATTTGCATGTCAAAAAATCAGATTGCTTTGAAAAAAATCAAGGAAATAAAAGAATTCGAAAATTCAGAAGTGGAGTAATATTTTGACTGAAAACTTAAATGATTAAAAATGAACTTCCTATTGGAATTTTCAAATCAAAATTTAAATTTTTGTTATTAAAACAATCAGTATCAGTTTTTTCGCTTCATTTAACAAAAATTCAAATTAGTAATTTTTCACTCTTAGTCTCTATTTCAAATAATTTTCACGAAAAAAATTAGCAGAAAATACAATATTAGCAGTCAAAATCAATAATAAAACTTTTTTCCTATCGTCAACTCGATCCATGTATTTTTAAAGTCATGATAGAAATAAATTGCGCACTGGATTTAGATAATTTAGAAAATTTTGCATTTTAAACTTGAATCCAAAAATATTAGTTACAGAGAATTCATTTATTCCAATGTTGAAGTCACGTGAACTTTTAATGAACCACTTGAGTGAATCACCCCGTATAAAAACATAAAATTAATAGAGCTATCAGTTTTTATTTTTTAAATTACGAAAGTGGAAATAATTCAAATGAAGTACCTAGCATAAAAATGCATCTGATTAGTTCTTTAAAAAAATATAGGTCACAGATGTATTTCATTTAATTAAAATACCAAAATAATCTTCTATGTAATTCAGATTTTTTATTTTATTTTTTTTTTTTTAATAGAAATGTGTGAAATACTCATCAAAATATAGTAACAAAAAAGTGTAACGTATAGTATTTTTATAATTTATTATAATTTATAACTAAATTAATTATTTATGAAGGAATATAACAAAATAAAACGTAATTTCATGCTTTAAAAGCTTAGATGATTATTTAATCTGCAGCTAATGTACCAATTGTCCCATGAAATATAATAGAAAATAGATATACTTACAGAACAAGAATAATTTCTTTGTTTTTATACTCTTTATAGAGTAAACATGCTATTACGACATTGTTTTGGTAGAGTTAAACACAATTTCCCAGACAATTTTCTTTCCCTAAAGAAATAAATGACAAGATTGAAAATTTCTTGTAGCTAATATCAATATCATTAAAAGCGATTTAGGCAAGTGGGTGTTGAAAAGTTCCTAAACTCACTCAGATGTAAAATCGTCTTTGCCTGGTAAATAATACGTTTATTACTTACTAAAATTAATAATTACTGGATTTCGACTACACGTATACAGGGTGTGCAAAACTGATTTTTTTTTATTCGATTTTAGCTACAATTCATTATAATCACTGTGTATATTTTCCCGTTTGTGTTAGATGGCACACCTATACATAATTCGAAGTCTTTATTTTTATCTATTCAGCAATTAACTTAACGGAATTATCAAAATCTCATTATTCAAACAGACTACAATATCTATTAAAAAAAACTGCTCTATTTCTTTTTTTTTTTTAAACCAACTTCACTTTTGTTAATTACCTTTTCAGAACGCATATAATGATAATTATGACAAAAAAGCGTAAAATGTTAGCTTTCAAGTTATTAATGAATCACGGATGAAGAATATGGTGATTTTTATTTTATAGAACAATAATTAGATCTTTTCTTGTAATCATTTTTTTTAAATAAGTAAAAGTATTGATAATGAATTAATTACGCAACAAATGGAGGTTATTATCTGTACTTTGTCTCCTATAACTGTTGTTTATTATAAATAATAACGCATGTTACGGTTGATTAAATATAAAAAACAAATGGTGGAAAGAATTGATGATGTTACGGAAGGACGAGAATCTACCTCAACATTTCAATTCTAGGTCACGATTAATTGTTTAAAATTAACTCTTAATTTCAATCTGATGACCTAAATTGAATACAATTTTGCAAAATTATGCTCTAGCGCCTCTGTAAATATCATTAACTGACTAGGATGATTTTATATTGATCGTTTGAACATTTTATGACCTGCTGTTGTCTCTGGTAGTTTATTGAACAAGACAGCAAAAGCTATTAACATATTTCCACACTTTTTTTTGACTTGGTTGTTTTAAGTGTAAATCATAGTTTTGCTTCCTAAGTATTAAAGAAGTCTAGATTATGATTAATGAAAATTTGCATTTGTTTTTGCTGAAAAATTGACCTAAATATTTTTCATTTTTGTTTCATTTTTCAGTAGGCGTTAACCCACACTCATGTAAATTTCTTCACATTTGATTCTGCAACGATCTTTTATGTAAAACAGCGATTAAATCTTTGAGAAAAATTGAAACAATACTATTATGGAAGAATGCATATTGCGGGCAATCACGTGACATCATCGATCGTCTAAGAACAAATTAGCATGAAGGTCGATAAGAAAGTTTTAATTTCTCTCTCTAAGATAAAAAAAAAAATAAATAAAACTTTCATTTTTCTAAGAATTTATTAACAAATTTCAAATCTTGCATAATATTAAAAAAAGAGATAATCACAAATACTGAGAATGTGATCGATGCGCTATTGTTACGTAAAATTGTGTGTGAATTGTGTTAATTTTTCATTTGTTTAAGAGAAAAAAAATTTTGACGTTTGATTGTCGATTATTATCTTAGAAACCAAATTAATTAATTAATTTAAGTCACAAGCACTAGTGTGCTAATTTTGATTATCTATTATTCGAATCCTTGAAACAAAACTAGTATTCCCACATCGTTTAAAATAAATTAATATTAGGTATACACAGTCAAGTCGTCTACTGTCAAAAATTCATTTTCACACACCTACTTTGATCTATAAATTTGTAAATTTTTCATAAATGTTAACAAAGAAATGCGGCTTTTAGTAATTAAACACCACCCTTAGGGTACAGATTGAGAAAGTTGCCAATTTGCATAATCGTGGGTGTAATATTTTAATCACATGTCTGGTCCGAAAAAAAATCTGCAATATATTCTTTTATTTGCTAATTATATAAGTGGTGATGATTATTTGTCAATTAGAATTTTTTTCACGAATATTCAAGGTAAATGATGTCATAGGGCTTAAAAATGCATTTTTCTTACCTTAAAATCAAGTCCATTTTGTGTGCAAAAAATTAAAAATATAAAAATAAAACACTAGACTTGAAGAATTCCACTCATAATCACAGCTCTTTGGACCCGGATGTAAAACCTTTTTTTGTCTTCCTTCACTCAAAAATAATTTTGAAAATACAGGTTCGCACTCGGCACCGATGATCTCGTCGGTTTCAAAACGCGAACTCTTGTGCTCTTGTGAGTAAATCCACGAGGAGCTTATTACCGGAGAAAGTTGAATCGCTGCCGGGGCTCTCCGCCAATCAGACTCTCTCAAAATGTTGGGTTGTTTAAAACTCCCACTTTAGAGTGGGAGTTGATAAAAATTCAAAATTTTAAATTTTTTAACAATAAAAAAATTAAAATTTTGGTTAAATTTATTTATATTTGTTTGAAACAAAAATATTGGATGTTTTTGATTTTGGTGGATTGTTTGTGAGCCGCTGTCTTTTATCACCGCCAGTTGCCTTGCCCCAGGTGGGGAAACATTGAATGGATTCGATAATGATGCATTGTTTGAGAATTTTCGATTTAAATTCATTTTTCCACCAGGATAAGCAGTCGGAAAATCCATAAATAAAAATGAGTAGACGCACGCATTAATGAATAATTTTCAAGGAACTAATCACATCTTAGTGCAATTGACAGATTCTCAAAAAACTCATCTCAAGGTTGATGTTGTAATAATTATAATTTAGAATCGTGTCTTGATGTATCGTTGAAATCTCTAATCAAAAACTTTGCATTATTGTTCAAATAGTATGGCGTAAGTCAAACAATTGAGAAACATTAAGCTTCTTCATCGCTTTCACTTTCTTTTTTACAAAAAAAATATCGAAAAATTGTTTTGCAGATGAATGATAATTAAAGATGTAATGTCATGGTCATCACAACTAGGAAAAAACGCAACACCAAGTTAAATCAATAGGATTCAGCTCTGAGCTAATGACTATTATTTAAGACCTTGTCCGATTAGTCTCATATTTGATTCTCTCTGTTTCGATTATCTGACATTGCACCTACTTATTTGTGTTTTTACTTTCTTTCACTTCCGTTTTAAGTAGACACATAGTTAACGGGTTAACTGGAGCTTGATATAGGTATATATAGTTTTTTTTTATGTGTTGCCTGAATGCGTAGGAGAAATGCACGACTTGATGGGATATTATTAGAATATTGCATAAGTTAATATTATGCAATTGTAAAGTAGGTTTTGTTTGCGTTTCACAAATTAGTTACACTTAAAAATGACCGATTTTTGAAGAATTCTTTAATTGAATGAGAATTCGCAATTTTGGGATTTTTCTCTTCTAGTTCATTGTGTTTTCAAGAATTTTTTTAACATAAATTAAGATGACATAGATGGGCTGTATTATTTTATTGCTGAAAATTTGCATAAAGAGGTTGACACAAAAATGTTGTTCGACGTTGAAGATTCTATATAAAGCCTTGCTACTCTGATGAACACTTTATTAAATCATCCACCAGTTCCCCATTCATTTTTATCTTTTATTTTTTTTTAATTTATGTTACTTTTTAATAAAAGTGAAACTTCAGTAATTTGTAAATAAATCGCTCGTAAATTGATTTCCTCATCGCTGATTAAAGTGGACAAACCCTGAGTTGGTTTTATTTTCGTATTAACACCAATAATATCTAGACCCGGAACTTTAGAAAACTATTTACATTTTATTATTTTTGTTGCGGATTTCGATCATGTGATTATGATTATAATATAGCAAAATAGTCTGTTGCCTTGAGAAGAATTCAAAAAGTTCATTGGAAGAGTTACGTCAACTGATGGACACAGAAAAAAAATTCAAATATGAATTATTCATTGTTGTTCAAACAATTTGTTTCAAATAAATTAAAAGAATGAAAAAAATTGTTATGACCTAATGGCACACTTTAGTGATTGATTTTTCATGTCTTTCGGGTTATTAGCTTAATTATCTTGAAGAACAATGCTTTTGCTTTGTTAAAAAAATTAGGCATCATAACTGCGTGTCAAATTCTTTTCATTTTTGAGGTACTAAACCTGGAGAACTGTTTAATCAATAATATCCTCTATGTATGTTCTATTTAATATAAAACAAGAGAAAGTGACAAAAGTGTCTCCAAGTTTGAAAATTCACAATTGCCAACATAAATCCAATCAAAGAAAAATCAAACTTTCTTCATTTGAAAATGTTTGAAAAAATTGCTTTCACTTTTGTCTCGTGATTTGACAATTTCTAGGGTTGGCAACACTTTCACTATCATTTGCACCAACATAAGCAATTAAAATGTTCAATAGTGGTCACTTTTTATTTATTGAGTCGTTCTAACTTTCACTTTCACTGGGATCAGTGATTTTTTTGTAAATAATTATTATTAATAATTGAGAAATTGTGGAAAATCCACACTTCAGATTGAAAATAATTATAATCACAACAGTTGAATATTAATGAAATCCGCATACTTGATGATCGACTACAAAGAATCACATTCTTTCAATGTTGAAAAAAATTTTTTTTTTTATTACTTAAGGCATATTTCGGGTCACACTTAAACAGCCAAAGTCAAGGTTGAGGTCAAAAAACTAAAAAAATATTATATTTATTTTATTAACTCACATAGTCAAGGTTAAACCTTAAATTTTATACAACCCGCGCTGTTATTTCAGTTGGCAAAATTGTCACATGTAGCTCCGCCTCTTTGTGTCGCTGTAACAACACGTGACTAGTTATCAGTAGTTATAAGTGATTGAGTAAGTAACGCTCGATTTTTTTTTATTTTTTTTTCAAGATTATATCTATTTTATTGATCCACACAGTCGAGTTTAAACCCCAAATTTTGTATAATTTTCCCTGCCACTTTAATCCCACACTTAACACAGTTAGCGACACTGTCACCATCAACATATTTTGCTAAAAATCCTCCAACTAACGCATCGCCAGCTCCATTCGTATCTACAATTTTTGCATCTAGATCTTCACATTCAAATTCCGACCAATCATTATTTTGGACAACAAGCACAGCTCCGCCTCCTCGTGTAGCTATGACAACACGTGATTGGTTATTAATAGCACGATTGGTTGATTGAATAACGTCACTAAGATTACGCCCACTTATGTTGAATATTTGAGCGAAGGCTCTATGCTCCTATAAAAATTCAATACGAAAATGAGCGATTAAAATTGGAACTTACCGATTCATTGCCGAAAATGATCGATGAATGTTTGTATAGAAGTGTCATTTCTTTAGGGAATTTTGAGCAAAGAAAAGACGCACCGAGATTGAATATTATAGTTGGGTTTTTAGCAATTATTTTTGTGATGGTTTCGGAGGAAACACTGATGAAAAATCCAGATAGGTAGACTATTGTGTTTTCGGAGATTTCGTTTAGCGCTTTGTCGTCAATTGAGAAAAATTGTGATACTCCTAAGTCGGTTATAAGTGTTCGTTTTTTGTTATTCAACAAAACGGCAACTTTTCCTGTGTTTCCATGGATACAAGTTAAATTTTCACCTAAACCTTCTTCGTATAATTTGTTTTTGATAAATTCACCATAGAAATCGTCGCCTATTGTTCCTAAATATTTGATATTGGGGGAATCCCTCAGTTTTCGGACAGTCCGCACAGTATTAGTCACACTTCCTCCGACTTGTATCCAACTTCTCTCTTTCAAATCATCGAAAATTTTCCGATTATTTTCATTAATTCCATAAGCTGTATCATTATCTAATTGATATTTCTTCAAAAACTTATCATCAACATCAGCAATAATATCAACTAATGGACTCCCGAAAAAAACCATTGAAACGTCTGGAACAAAATAACTTTCTCAAATTGAAAGTGTTGTATCATAGCTGCAATTCATCATCACTGATGAAAGTGAAATTATAAATTAAAAGAAAAATTGGATTAATGAAAGAATCCCGGATAAATATAAAGGCACGTGTCACGAGACCATGAACTCTCACTCAAACGTATATTTAATTGAATGGAATTTAAAAAATGTACAGATGGAAAACTGTGAAAGTAAAAGTAGAATAATCTTTTTCTGGATGTCAAATGCGGGAAGATAAAAAAGTGACGCAAAAGGTGACGTTCGGAGATTATGTAAATGAGGAGTCGACGAACTTGTTTTATTGAAGAAATTAGAGCACATTAAAATTCACAGTTTTGAAAGAAACATTTTTTTTTTAGAATTTTTTAATCTGTTGTTTTTGTTAATGTTGTATTGTGAAAGGTGTTTTAAAAATTTAACGATGTGTTTTGAGTTGTAATAAAATTATGATAATGATACTTGCATCATTATTATTTTTGTTTTGTAAATATTTATTATCTCATGATTTGAAAAAAACAACGAACAGATAATTACCACTTTAATACCAAGAAATTGTAGTAAAAGTTTTAAAGGATTTACATTGTCATTAAACACTCTACGGAATGTGCTTTTCGCTATTCATCATCCTAACACTCAAAAAATTTTTCAAGAAAAAAAGTATAACTAATGGTAACACACGCTTGTTTTACTGGTTGACTGACCAGCAACATTAACAACCAAATGTGAAATTATTTATAAAACAGTCAAATTTTTAATTTTATCAATATGTTCAGTTATACATACCGTGAGCGTCATTTGTCTTGCAGTTTATTATCATCTTATCAAAATGACCTTGATGATTTATAGGTTAGGTTTTAAATATCACTCAATTAATAATTTGAGAATTATTCCAAGATTATTGAAATTATCGGCCAATTTTAACAATTTTCATTCAACTGTTTTTTTTTTCTTCTAGTTTTCAAAATAATCCAAATTTAATTCTGTCAAAATTGCAGTCTGTCAAACTTAAACGTCAACGCCATTTTAACCAACTTCGTGATTGTATCAAGTAGTACGGTATGAAGTTATTAATTAATAAATTTGAAACCTGAAAACTGAAACAAAAATTTTTCAGGTTTTCAGAATGGTTGCGTTAAATTGTCCATTGTGTTGTAATCAGACATTTACTACATCATCATCCCTGAAAGATCACTTATTGGCTATTTCAGATAAGTTGTTATGTCCTATATGTAATACAAAGTTTACAAATTTAGAAGAATTATGTAAACATTTGGATAATGATTGTAATGAAGTCGAAGATGAGCCAGAAGTCAATTCTGATAGTATTTTAGCAAAAGCTTTATTAGAAGGTAAAAAAGAGTTTAAGATTGAAGTTGAAAATTCCAGTCAAGAGTATTACTGCCAGACTTGTGATGTGGATTTTACTGATATGACTGAACACTTAAGCAATTTTCATGTAGGACAGGAAATAATTCTGGTATTTACATTTTTTAACAATTGAGGTTATGTATGCAACCAGTTATACTTGCTTGTAGGAAGAGGAGCCTGCACCTCGGGTGACTGCTGCAGACATTTTACTTGTAGTAGATTCTTCTGAAAAAACTGACACCGATGTTCCAAAGCCAACAACTACTGAAGATATAACAGATAATAATGGTCGGCTCTATACTCGGAAGTTTGTCAAAATTGATAAATTTTGGTTAGAGAGTCAATCTGATGAATCTAAAAATCCGGGTGAAGAGACTGTAATAATAAATCCGGATGAGAATCAAGAGTTTAAAACGTTATATAAATGTGAAGTTTGCAACACTGCATTTCCAACATTTAAATCATTACGTTTACATCGGCGGATGCACGATCCGGTGAAGTCCCGGGCGATTGAAAGCGAATCAGGCGAATCAATCCGTGAAATGTTCATTTGTCACATTTGTCATAAACCTTACGGCCAAGAGTACAAAGAAGTTCATATGAAATCTCATGAAAATATCGACACTAATACTTGCGAAATTTGTAATCGAAAATTCCATACAAAATCGAACTTAGAAATGCATATCAAAGCCCATTCTAGTAACAAAAAATTTGCTTGTTCGTATTGTAAAAAATCCTTTGTGACTTACGACGCTTTAAACGATCATTTATCCAATCAGTGTCAAAAACGCGCATTTGCTTGTCAATACTGTGGTCGGAGATTTTCGCGTCCACACGAAAAAGTTAAACATGAACGAATTCACACCGGGGAAAAACCGCATGTTTGCGAAATTTGCGGAAAAGCGTTTAGAGTTAGTTATTGTTTGACTTTGCATCTACGGACGCATTCTGGATTAAGACCGTATGAGTGTAAACACTGTGGGAAGAGGTTCAAATCGAATAGTGTGTATAATCATCATTTAATGACACATTCGGATGTTCGGTCGTATAAGTGTCCTTTTTGTCCTAAAGCGTTTAAAACAAGTGTGCAATTGGCGGGGCATAAAAATAGTCATATAAAGCCTTTCACTTGCACGCAATGTAATCGGCCGTTTGCATCTTTGTACGCTGTTAGAGCGCATATGGAAACGCATAAAAGAGATAATAATTTGAAATATGAATGTTGGTTGTGTGGAGCGTTGTATTCGCGAGCGTTCGCTTTAAGAGATCATATTAAATTTCAACATCATCAAACTGAAGAAAATGAGAAGAGAAATGAAGTTGATGAAGAAATGGAAGCTGCTAATTCGATTTTAGTTAATGATGAAGATATTATTTTAGGATTGGAAGAAGCAGCAAATATTGAAGTGATTGAAAATGAAGGAGAATAGAATTGTAATTGTGTTATTATAAATATAAGTTGCTTTTTGCTATTGTTGGTTTTCAATTCTTATCAGTAAAAATTCGGGAGAGATAATGGGGGTCATAGAAAAATAAACAGTTTATGGAAAATTTTTAGTTGGAGAATTGTTGAACATTTCAGTTCAAGAATGTGACCTTAACAGACACACGCGATGTTTCTTTATAATATTTACAAAATTGTTAGACAAGAGAGGGTTAAGGAGGATTTGGTTAAGGAGTTTACAACGTCAGTGAATGAAAGCACGCCTTTAGTCACAAAAAATGATACCAATTGTGAGTATCTTGAAGTTGATTTTTAGGTTTTAATTTTCTTTTTTGAAAAAAACTGGGATTTTGTTTTAACGTTAACGTTAGCACCTCCAATAGTTTAATCATAAAGTCGGAATTTTTTTGTATCGGTTTTTTTAAAACTCAGTCAGCTTATTAATAAATCAAAATCCAGTTTTACGAATTTATATTTTTGGAAAAATGCATTCTGAAACTATTAGTTAACTATGCTACTGGACCAACTTTCATCTGTTTTCAATTTACAATTGAAAATTGCTTGAATAAAAATGTCAAATTTCAATAATTTCCAGAACAATTCAATTGTTTACAATCTTTTTAAAATTCACTAAATGGTACCAACCTTTCTACCGCTTCCTTGGCCTAGTTGCATTAGATGCATGGCTATCTTCCTCTTTGGACAACAAGGAAATCTAAGGAAAATCAAAACAATACTATCAAGGTTATCCTCAATTTTTCGCAAATTTTGACTCATCTTCTCAAGGAATGTTGATATAAACAAAAATTTATTAACAATTTTCTTATCTTAAAATAAAATTTTTCTCATGGAAAAGCTTGGAAAAAAATTATTTCAGCGATTATCATACGTTATATAATTGTTTTGCAATTATTAGTTCTTCGCATTCTTGAAATATTTACATGCGGTTGACAATACTATATTCGATTTTTCTTTAAAGTGTGTCAAATATTTCACCTCATTATTTGATTATAAAAATTTGCAATTTTTCTCTCAATACCGGTTTGTCAACTCGTCACCTACTTTAATTTGACATGAGCCTACTTCAATTTTTTAAATTTTTAATAACAATAACAATTTTAATCAACTTTCCCCTAATACCCTGTTTGAAAAATTTTTAGATTAAAATCAAAATTTGCGAAAATTAATGACGCAACAATGAAAAATAATTATTATCGTTTAAAGATCTCGATCAAGAGAAATCCGTTGACCTTTAAGTGTATAAGTAATATAAAGCGAAGCACGTCAAGTTGAATGTTTTCAGTGCTGTGAAATCATTCTGACAGTTGAAGCGTGGTTTTAAAGACATTTATTTTAACATTGGCAATGACCGAAACATATAAATTCTAAACAGTAAAAAAAATATTTTTTATTATTATTAAAAGTGTTGTCAATATGTTGACAGGATGGAAACTTCATCTATCCAAAAGTACGTACTCAAAACCGCAATTTTTCTAACTTATTATTTTTTTTTTCTATTCATTTTTAAATTAAAAATTTGCCGCATCGAAAGTGACGCAATAATTAGATTTTCGTGAAAGTAATAAAAAAAAAGTGGATTGCACTTTCGCTAAATTAGCATATGAATTTGGTGACTGGAAAATTCGCGAATTCGATTGGAAGTATTTGACTACAAAATTACTATAAACAAACGATAACAAAAAAATATATTAATACAAAAATATGTAACCTTGTCTAATTACTACTGTTATTAACATTTTTTTTTATACAAAAGTCGTCATAGTTCTATGCTTTTGGTTTAATTAAATATAAAATAAACGAAACATGCGTTGACTGAATTTTTAATTTGACGCTTTATTTAGTCAAGTTCAAAATTGAATGCGGTTTTGATTTAATGTTTTTATATTATTAATATTTTTATTTCTAAATAAAATGAGGACGACATTTTTTGTCGATTTTTCATTGAAAATTGCGAATACTTTGATAAGAACTTTTGTTAAGGATGATTAATGACTGTGAAAGTATTGTTATTATTATTATTAGATAATAATGTTAGATTATGTAAAGATCACTGAAAAAGTTAGTTGAATTATTCATAATTATAAGTATAATAAGGTAATTAATTACCCACGCCATAGAATATTTTTTTTATTATTTTCGTCTATGGGTAAATAAGAGATCAATCGCCAAAAAATGCTTTTAGTAATCACAAAAGTGAAAACAATATTATTTTTTACCCTATTTTTTCATCTTGATTTCGAAAATTGTCTTTTATTTGGTTAGCTATTTTCTTAGTTCCCAGGCTCTTGTTTTGTTACTAGAGGGAACTAGTTTTTTTGTTTCTGTCAAAAATCTTGTCTAAATATGTACAAATGTGGAAAAATGCCGAAAATCCTTAAAGCGCTAAAATTGCAAGTACAGGTGGTTCATTTTCGATGTTTTTTTCATAGGTTTCTCATATATCCGACCATCACAATAAAGAACGAATGATACCTTTCACGCTAGTTTTTTGAGACAAATTTAATGCTTTAATTAGTTTTGCGCTATTGTCTATTGTTTCGAAGTTACAGCGCTTTTTTGATTTTTTGCATTTTCTGAAGTATGCTGTTTTTTCTACAGTTTTAAACTTATTCAAAGTCTGAAAAATGTTACTAATCAAGATTCTTGCATAGAATAGATTGACGTAACTACATTTTTTTTATTTCTTTCATTCTTTGAGTTATAAATCAAATTAATAATTTATGTTTTGAAAATTAGCTAGCTTTAACTATTCTATCCAAAAAAATGTAATTTTGAGTTCATTTTTCAAAATATTTTTGAGACTCTTCCCCTTCCCAGAGGCGACTATGTTTTTTCAATCAAATTTTTTCAATATTTTTCGAGAAAAAAAAACAACAATGTTTTCAAAATCATGGCCAACTAGCATTCTTTTTAAAAAAATGTAACTTCAGCTTGTATTTTGAATACAAGAAGATATAAAAAATTCTCAATTACGTCATTCTATTCTGCGTAAAAATTGGTATCATTCTATCGAAATATCAAAAAAAAAAAAATCAAAACAACGCTGTAACTTCAAAAGAAGAGACAATAGCGCAAAACTAATTAAAGCATTCAATTTGTCTCAAAAAATTAGCACGAGAACGTATCATTGCTTTTTTTTTGTGTTATGGTCGGATATATGAGAAATCTATGAAAACCATTAAAAATGAACCACCCGGTACATATGGGCTCAGCTTGCTTCGATTAGATTTTCTTTATTAATGATGTTCATAAGAAACGTGTGTTTTATAATTGTGACATTGAAAGAAAAATAGAAACAATTTATTAATTATTACTTCATTTTGCATATCTTTAAAGTATAATAAAACACGTGTAAAAAACATTATTTAATCTTCAAACATGGATAAAAAAATTAAATGAAAAAACACAAATCAAAAAGCTTCAGGTAATAGTCAGTAATAAATTAAATGTGGAAAAACCGTGCTAATTTATAACTTATATAATTATCTTATTAATATTTAACAGTTTTTAGTCTTAGTTTTATGAAGATGTTTTGTTTTTCTGAATTAGAAATAAAGTAGACAAAAAAAATGGCCTTTGAATGTCCTTAAACTAAATACATTTTCTTAATTGTTATTCAAATTCTCAAACTCATCATTTTTCTGTTACTATGTTATTTGTTTATCTTTGGGATTTTATTATCAGTTATTAATTAAAATAATCTGAATCAAACGTTTTTAACTGGATTATTAGATTAAATCGATTAGAAGCAACTCGATTCATGGCTTAAAAACAAAATTAATGATAAATGATCATTTTTACACAAAAACAATGTTTTTTTCCAAGTAGGATTTAGCTATTTTGTTTTTTATCAAATTGAAGAGTTTTTTGGTTTAGGGAAAATTAGGAAATAGTTTACTAGACAATGGATTTATTTTTGTTAAGTTATTAAGTTCAAATTCTAATAGAATGATCTTATTCTTGGAAATTTATACTTATCGTTCTTAAGAATATGAATTTCAAAGTTGGCACCACTACCAATGATTTGATTAAATTTGATTAAATCAATTCAGAAATAATCAATCCAACCTGAATGGACAAAATTCCCCAAATTAAAAAAATTGTGTGTAAATGACAGAAAAATTTTGATAAAGATAAAAAAAATTACCATCTTGTATAATTCTGGGACGTCTATTGAATTTCAATACGTGAAAATTAATCTAAAATCCAATGGTAAAACAATCACTGGAGAAGGTTGCAATTACATTTTCCATTGCAATTATTTCTAATTAAAAACTAATTCATTTACTATTGTTTTTAATAATTGCGGAAGTTTTTTTTAATAAAATGTTTTTTTAGTATTTTTTATTCCTCACCGCTATGTTTTGGGCATAATGGGCTTCCTAGCCATTGTCAACGCCTATACGATGCGAGTTACACTCTCAGTTGCCATAACCGAAATGGTCCAGCCCTCTCACAGCACTGCCATCCATGAAGACCCAAATGCTTGCATCGGTACTCTTTCCAATTCGTCAGATACTATAACTGTAGGTACTACAAAAAAAAAAAAGATAATTTTGAGAAAAATTTCAGAATCCGGATAAACTGTACCCATGGACAAGTACTCAGCAGGGGTTAATTCTTAGTTCCTTCTATTGGGGCTATGTAATAACCCATATTCCAGGTGGAATGATAGCTGAAAGATTTGGCGGAAAATACTCTCTTGGTTTAGGCATTCTTTGTACTGCGATTTTTACATTTATTACACCATGGGTGATCTACGCTACTGATGGTCATTGGGGATGGGTGGTTTTTGTTCGTGTAATTGAAGGTCTTGGTGAAGGTACTACTTTTCCTGCGCTCAACGTATTATTAGCTAAATGGGTACCACTTCATGAACGATCCAAAATCGGTACTTTAGTTTTTGCTGGTAGTCAAATTGGTACTGTTGTTGGGAATGCTTTGAGTGGCGCTTTAATCGCTGTTACTAAAGATTGGGCGTCTGTTTTTTATGTTTTTGGAGCTGTGGCTATTCTGTGGGTGTTTATGTGGATGGTTCTTTGCTATCCAGACCCAGAAACCCATCCGTTTATCAGTGATAAAGAAAAAGAATATCTTAGGAAACATATAGGTTTGTATATCAAGTTGGCTAGATTGTATATTCTGTAACTTTCAATTTTTTTCAGTTCATGTGACTCGCAAAAAGCGTACTATTCCATGGACGGCTATATTCACATCGTTACCATTATGGGCTTTAATAGCAGCTCAAGTGGGACATGATTGGGGATTTTTCACCATGGTTACAGATCTTCCAAAATACATGAAAGATGTGTTAAAATTTAACGTCGCTGAAAATGGGGTTTGGTCGTCTGTCCCATACATATTCATGTGGTTTGTATCGATGGGCTCTGGATGGTTCTGCGATTTTCTTATTAAAAAGAAATACCTTTCGGTAACACTTGCCAGGAAGATATTCACAACTCTTGGTAATATTTATTATTAACCCATAATTAACCATATTAAAATCCAAATAGCTTCCATGGGTCCGGCTGTATTTATAATCGCCGCCTCCTACTCTGGATGTGATCGGGATTTAGCCGTTGCAATGTTCACTGTAGCGATGGGTTTCATGGGCACTTTTTACTGTGGAATGAAAGTTAACGCTTTGGATTTAGCTCCAAATTTTGCTGGTACTCTAATGGCTATTGTTAATGGTATTGGCGCTATTACTGGTATTATTGTCCCATATCTAGTTGGCGCATTGACTGAAGATGTAAGAATATTAAGCGCGTGTTTTAATTATTTCATTTTTTTTTTTCAATTTCAGCACACCTTGTTACAATGGCGCACTGTGTTTTGGATTGCGTTTGGTGTTTTTGTTATTACCAACCTAATTTTTATATGTTTTGCTAGCGGGGAAGTTCAGGATTGGAATTTAGTGGAAGATTCGGTTGAAAGTAAAGAACAAAAAGAAATGGAAACTAAAAAAAGTGAAGAAAAATGTTGATCTCTTTGGAATTAAGACTTGAAATTGAGTATTTATTTTGTAAAAGAATGTTAAGTTAGCGAATAAAAATTGCAATTTTTACAATTGTCAATTTTGACAGAATCATTTACACTAGCAAAACGAAATTATTGAATAGAGCAAATTTTCTACGGTTTGAATAAAATGGATAATTTTGTTTAGGTCAATTTTATCAGTTCTGTTAAGTAATAGATATCTAATCAGCTGATACATTGTATTTTTGAAAGATAACAATAATTTTATAGTAATTGATGAAACAATTGAGGTTTTTAGAACTTCGCACGTGAAGTAGATCCTCTTGTTTGAATTAAAATCTTGACCTTATTGAATATTTTCAAAATTTAAATTAATTAAAAAAAGACCAAATTGAAAAAAAGCTCCTTTATTTACACATATCTGACAGTTGTCAGAATTTTAGGTTATGCGTTATATCCAAATGTCAAACACATTGGCGGTTTTTCATCAATTTTAACAGTTCAGAAATGCCTCCAGCACCTAAGCGCGACTGTTCAGTGATTGTTTTCGATTTAAACGCGAATAAAACCGATGATAGTAGTCCCCTTAAGACTTTACTTAAAATCAGTGCTTACAATTATTACAGTCATTCGAAAAACTTAACAAAATTAATCTTGTTCAACTCGACAGTGACTGAAAATCGGTTAAATGCTAGAAAACCTGAAAGTTTTAAATATATCAATGAAGTTGATAAAGAAGTCACTTTATACAACCATCAAAGAATGTACGAGGCAGTTGCTGGAAGTAAGATTGTAATATTCTAATTCTAGTTTTTATATTCCAATTCTTGTAGATGATGCAATTGAAGGTGGGAACTGGCTAGAAGCCTTATATCTTGCTTTGAAAAATTACGAAGATGAATATGAGCATATAGCGGGAATTGTTACCAACCAAATCCTATTTTTAACAAATTTGCAGTCACCGTGTACACTCGATGAGGATCTTATTGATCAAATTGTGTTAACGCTCAAACAGCTGAATATTTTTCTATACATTGTCGGTCCGAACGTTAAACCAACGTCTACTATTAGAAATGAAAAAGATATAAAATCATGGATGGGACATTTATCTACAGAGTCTAACGACAATTTAAAAATCATCAAAAAGATAATATCAAGAACTGATAATACAATTGTGTGTGATTATGCAATCGGTTTACATTTATTTTTCGCCTTTAAGAATTCTCGTGGCTCCCAACCATGGAAAGTTCCACTTTCAATTGGTTCGAAAATCGAAATTCCTGCTCAAACTATGAAGATTCTAAACGATGAAGTCAAAATAAAATTGACGAAAAGGAGGGGAACAATCCGTGAGCAAATTTGGTAAAAAATGTTTTTCCAATTTCGTATATTTAACAGAGCAATTGGACAATTTACTTTTTTAAAGTTAATAGCAATGTTAATGTCAACTGTAACCAAATTCCCTATTTGAATTCATAATTATTTAAAATCGGTCTTATTCAAGGGTTGACGCCGAAGACGAAACTATCGAGTTTGATAAATCAGAAGTAATAACCGGTATAAGCCGTCATGGCAAGTTTGTTCAATTGCCAGACCCAAAAATGTTTCAAGTGGAAAATCCACGCGGATTTCATGTTTTGTGTTTCACTGATTCAACAAATGTACCTGAGGTATGAAAAAACTAAATTTTTAAATAAATTTTAGTTATAATTTTTTTGTTTGTAGGTTTATATGCGAGGCAGTGGCTGTTATTGTGTTTTGCCAAATGAAACCAATGAGGCTTTCAATATTTTAGTTGATTGTTTAGCGGAACAAAACAAATACGTTATAGCTAGACGCGTGTATAACAATAATTATTTGCCACGAATTGTAGTGCTAGTGCCTAAGCCTGAACACAAACCGAAGTGTTTTTTCCTAACGACTCTACCATATGCTGATAATGTTTGTTTTGATTATAGAGAAGGTAAAATTGAGAATTTGGTTAAAACAGATTTTGAGGGATGTGAAGATGTTTATAAATTTTTGGATAGTTTGGATGTTGATGGGAATATGAAGAATAAAGTCCCATTGGGTGTTAACATGATGAGGAATGTTAATTCTTTAAAGATTATTAATAAAGCTGTGGATAAATCCATAGGTTGGTATTTGGACACTTTTAAAGGCAATGTTTCCAACCGCTCCTTTTTTTTATTTAAGTAAAATCGAACGTTGCCTTTCTAATTGTGTTTGTAGGTCAACACTTGATGCTGCAAGACATTGATTTGGATTTATTGCAATTAGGTTTGGACTCCCAATTTGAGTCAGCCTGGCCGGATCGTACACTCGAAAAAATAAAAATGAAAAAATCTGATGAAATTAATGACTCAGACGATGATTTCGATTGGTAAATTGTAAAATTCCCATTAAGTGTTTATAACCCTTCAAATCTATTGATGTCAGATTTGCTTAACAATAAATGTCGATAGAGCTTATCTGATAGCGATTTTTCTACTCTTCAACTTGTATTTTTTATTCAAAAATTTTATATTTTTTTCTGTTGATTGAATAAATGCTGTTCAAAGTTTGTTAAGAGTCTCTTTTCTATCTTTCCATTCTGATAAAATTCGGTTAAAATATCAAGTTTATTAGTTGGACTGTTGTTAATATCTATCAGTAAATAAATTATGACGTTTTGGGTACATTACCTGATAATCTACACATAAAAACAATGAACAACAATGATTACTTTCAGTTGCGGCAATCACTTTTTTGTTGAAGTTTTTGTTTTTTGTGTGATTGTGATTTTTAATTATGGAAAAAACGTGGAAAACTAAAGTTGCTAACCGTAAGTTTTTGTTAATTGGTGACATTTCTGTTTTTTTGGTACAATGAATAAAAAATAATTAGTTGAAAAACTTTGCAGTTTTTTTTGTACCGCAACGCTACATTCTGGGTTTCATGGGTTTCCTAGCTGTTGTAAACGCCTACACAATGCGCGTTTCTTTATCAATAGCCATCACAGAAATGGTAGCACCCATTAACACAACCGAAATTACCGACCCCGATGCATGTCCAGCAGAAAATAGTACTAACTCAACATCGACAGTCACAGTACTGCCACCACATTTTTTTTACCGAAAAATTGATTATTTTGATTCTAGAATCCGGATGTTTTATATGACTGGAGTGAAAGTACTCAAGGTCTTATTTTAAGTTCGTTCTATTGGGGTTACACTTTAACCCATATTCCTGGTGGTATTCTTGCTGAAAAATTTGGTGGACGATATACTCTAGGTCTTGGAATTTTTTCTACTGCATTTTTTACATTGATCACTCCATGGGTGATTCATGCTAGTGATGGCAATTGGATTATTTTAGTAGTATTACGATTAATTGAAGGTTTAGGTGAAGGTACAACTTATCCAGCTTTAAACACTCTTTTGGCCAAATGGGTACCATTAGATGAACGCGCGAAAATGGGTACTTTAGTTTATGCAGGAGGTCAAATTGGTACTATAATTAGCAATGTGATAAGTGGCGCTTTAATCCAAAGTACTCAAGATTGGGCTTCTGTTTTTTACTTATTTGGAGGATTTGGAATGGTTTGGGTTGTAGTTTGGTTCTTAATTTGTTACTCAGATCCTCAATCTCATCCTTTTATTAAAGAAAAAGAACTAAAGTACCTACAAGTTGAACTAAGTCGAGTTTCCTCCGAGAAGAAGACTATACCATGGAAAGCTATTTTAACATCAGTACCAGTATGGGCACTAGTCGCTGCACAAGTTGGACACGATTGGGGATTTTTCACTATGGTAACAGATCTTCCAAAATACATGAAAGACGTACTTAAATTCAAAGTCAATGAAAATGGATTATGGTCGTCGCTTCCTTACGCTGTTATGTGGATTGTGTCTATGTTAAGTGGATGGTTTTGCGATTGGTTAATCAAAAAAAAATATTGTTCATTGACTTTTGCACGAAAATTTTTCACAGCTGTTGGTAAGTGTTAATAATTATTAATTGAATAAGGTACGACTTTGGATATAGCTTCTTTAGGCCCAGCAACTTTTATTATAATCGCGTCATACGTTGGTTGTGATCGAATGATGGCAGTTTATATGTTTACAATTGGTATGGGTTTTATGGGTACATTTTACTGTGGGATGAAAGTTAACGCTTTAGATTTATCACCTAATTTTGCTGGTACTCTTATGGCTATTACAAATGGGATTGGAGCTATTACTGGTATTATTACTCCATATCTAACAGGAGCGTTAACTGAAGACGTAAGTACTTTCTAGTACTTTATTATTGGAATAATTTTTCAATTTTAGCATACATTATGGCAATGGCGTGTTGTTTTATGGATATCCTTCAGCGTTTTTGTGATAACAAGTGCAATTTATACTTGTTTTGGAAGTGGCGAAGAACAATGGTGGAATAGTACTAATGATAACGAAAAAAATGAAAAACAAAAAGAATACTGTTGATTTTTGTATTAATCCTGGGGCCGTTTTAGATCCTTGTATTTATTTATTTTTTTAATAAAAATATGAAAACCTAATCGTTTTTGTTATTAAATTAAGTAGTACCAATTGGAAGAGTTTGACAAGTATTGTCAACTGATTAAAAGTAAGTAAAATATTTTGAAAACTTGTAATTAATTGATACTTTTTCAAGTGTTTCATATTCCTCAACGGTACGTCATTGCTATAATGATTCATCTTTGTTTGTTATTTAATTATACACTTCGTTTTACTTGGAGAATATCAATAAGACACAAAGTTGTTTCAAGTGTATCAAAAAATTCAACTACAACTTGTTCTGAACAAAAAGCATCAGAATTCATACCAGTAAGTACCGTTTTAATCCTCTTCTAAAATTTATCTTTTATTCAGGTAGAAACACAACTGTACGAATGGAGCAACAACATCCAAGATCTTTTTCTATCAAGTTACTTCCTTGGTTATGTACTTGGTCATATCCCATCTGGTATTTTATCAGATTTGTATGGCGGAAAACAAGTTTTAGGAGTTTCTATTATTGGTCTTGTCGTCATAGCATTTTTTACATCCCCATTTTTATCAGTAACTGATGGTAATTATATTGGGACGATGATTTTACAATTTATTACTGGAATTCCATCTGGAATGATGAATCCTAGTATCAATTCGATATTATGTCACTGGACACCAATAAAAGAACGAACTTCTTTAGGATCAATTGCAATCTCTGCAAAACAGATAGCTACTGCTTTATCTTGGGCTGCTAATGATCCATTTATTAATTTGACAGGACATTGGTTTTCTGCTTTCTATTTGTGTGGATGTTTTGGAATTTTGTGTTGTGTTCTTTGGTTTTATTTTGTGTATTCGCATTATTCTCTTAGTTCTTTTATTGGAGAAAAAGAATCGAATTATCTGCAGAACGAGCTTGGTAAGTTTATATTTCAAAAACTATGTAATTAATTTGATATTTTAGGACCAATGCCATTTCCTAAATATATACCATGGCGACAAATGATGAGTAATAAAGCATTATGGGCATTGTTAAGTGCCCATTTGGGACATCTTTGGATATGGCATATACTGTTGAAATATTTACCAAAATATTTGAAAGAAGTTTATAAATATGATACAAAAGGAGATTTAATGATATCTTCACTACCATATTTATCCTGTGGTGTTTTAACAATAATAATAGGATTTTTGACGGATTATTGGATTAATACAAATTGTATAAATCGTACGACTTCTCGTACTATTCTTACGACTTTTGGTTGTATGGGGCCTGGGATATATTGTTTAGCAGCTGCTTATGCCGGATGTTACAAAACTGTAGTAATTTTTCTTTTTGTTACTGGCCTGTCATTGATGTCTTTTTATAATGTTGGTATTAGAGTTAATATGTTAGATTTAGCACCAAATTTCGGAGGAGTTGTTATGACTATAGTTAGTGGGTATGCGAATCTTGTAGGTATTTTCATGCCGTTCATTATGGATGCTGTTATGGATGAGGATGTAAAAAATTATGTTAGTTTTTATTTTAAAATGTTAATTTTTTTGTTCTAGTTTGGGAATATGAAAATGCTTTTATGGATATTTTTAATAGTCCTTATGATAACTAATGTTGTTTATATGATCTGGGGTACGTCAGAAGAACAATCGTTTAATAATATTCGAGAAAAACCAAAGCTAGATCGTTCAACTAGTGTAAAAGAAATTGAAATTAAATATAATAGCAATGTTTCTTAATAAACTGAAAAGGAAAAATAATTTTATTCTACTTCAATGTTAGATATAATACGTAAAATAGCACTCAATATTTCCTCAATGAAGACCATCTTTTTCATTTGTTTATCCATCACTTTCTTGTATTTCTTTTCTTGAATGTCTTCTTTGTTTGGATCATATCTCAAAATTAACTCTGCAGCTGTTGCAATTTTTTCCATCTTTGAAACATGAACAAGTATAATTCTTCTTTGTTTCTTTTGTGGCAAGAAAATTTCTTTATCATCGTTTGGAATCGAACAACGTGCTATTCGGTGCATCAACTCAAATTTCTGCTCAATAGTCATTTCAATATTTTTCATTTGGGTTATAACAATACAAGACATCAACTCTATGGTATTAGTCTCCAGAGTCATACAATTGGCATATCTTAATTCGTCTGGTTTTGAAGTAACAAATTGTTTTTCGAAAGTACCACCTTTAAGTCTTGACCAAAACACGTGTAAAAAAGTTTTGTAATAATTTACTTCTTTTGATATTAACTTCTTGATAATGTTGTAATCATGATCTGAAGTAATCTGAGACTCGTAGTAACAAAGCATAATAATAGCTATGTATACAGTGAGGAAGAATAAGTTTAATAAATTGTAAGCGGTATAGTACCATTTGCTTATGATCGGATATGATTCAAAATCAAATTTGTTTAATAAACCCATCATTAATAACATTAACGTTATCAATGTATCAGGAAAATCTTTAAAATTATCTGATGTGGAACTAAACACTTGGTATCCAAAAACAACAAAACCAAGAAGTACTACCATATGTCCAATCCACACTACAAATATCGACGGTAATGATAGAATAATTGTATGTTCCATAATTTTAAAAACAGTGCCAAATCGACACATTTTCCATAATCTCACAGTAGAAACAAAAATTAAAAAAGCTGCAGTTAAAGTAAAAGTCATTTCTTCATGAAATAAACTGAAGTAATTGATAAAGTCGTTCTTTTTCGCAGATTCGATTTGATCCAAAAACTTCCCAACAGCTTTTTCTCTGTGAACGAATAAAGCAAAACATGTATAGCTCAATCCAATTATAAATAAATCAATAAAAATCCATAAATTCGAACATTTCTCTCTCCACGCTTTTTTAAAAAACTTCATAGTAAACATACAAACGATTATCACAAAAGATGAAAAAATTACAACTTGAACTAAACCATCTTCGTTTCTGATGAAAAGAAATTGAGCAGATTCAACATCCAGTTTTGATCTTAAAAATCCGGTACTACTCAATTCCAATATAATTCTTACAGCATTGAACAAATTAGTGTTAACATTATAAGTGAGAAATTCAATCATAGCAACACTTGTGTTTGAATCCATCCAAGAATGTTTACGCAAATACCATAAATTTGCAAAGGAATTGTATATGGTACGACCCATTGGAGCTATATAGCCTCCACCATGATAAATTCCAAACTTTCCGACATTAACTGATAATCCAGCTTCTGAAGCTGACGTATAGTTCCATATTTGTATCAATCTTGCCATTTTATTACTATCAGAACCAAACGATGAATAGCTTTGTTCTGAATTGTAAAATTCCATTCGACAGGTACTATTATCCAAAATACATTTATGACTTTTGACACGAATTTGTCTCAAACGAGCCACTCCCAAAAATTTGTTATGAAAATCTGTCATTAATCCTGGCGTTTTAACTATGTATTTGGAGTACCACCGTTGGGAGTGAAGTGTTGGAATAAGTGTCTTATTCAAGTACTCGTAAATTCTGAAAAATTTTCAAGTGAAATAACCAAATCAAATAAACTTTAATAGTACCCATTTATTGATTTTATCTGCGTGTAACCTTTACTCCGAGTGTGATGTCCAGAAACTAAATTAACAATTTCCTGGTGATTCAGTACTGATAAAGAATTCCTAGACGCATAGATTGCCAAATATAGCAAAGTGATATAACAAACAAACATTATTGTATCTTCAATTAAACTAAAGTACTTGCTTTTAGTGGAAGCGTAAAGTTTACGTTCCTGCAATGGTACTATCAGCACTTTACTAAAACTTTTTATTATTTACTTTGATTTCATTATCGGTTAGTGGACGATAGAGGTGAGTAAAATATGGCCGAAGCAAATCTTCACCAAATTTCCGAAACAAATATAATCTTTGACTATGAATCGGTACTAACATTTTCTTAATATTTTCTTCAAAATTTGGTGAATCTTGATTTTTGTAGAAGTAATTATCAATAACTTCAAAAATATTCTCAAAAATTAGAAAATAAATAATAATTGAAATAATAGTAGAAGTAAGCCATAGTAAACTAGTAGTTGATGGTACCCAAAATCCAAAAATTATCAAAATTGAACTGGATATAATTATATTTAAAAATAAAAAAAATTCCACTCAAAGTATAGTAAATTTTCTTATTGTTATTCCTAAAATTGATAAATAGTACTTCAAACTATCAGTTCTAGTACTAACCTTAACATTAAAATTAAAAAGAAATGAATAATAAAAGTGATAATAGAACTGCCAATCACGGCCCAAATTATTAATGGATAAAAACGATAACTTTCACCAACATCAAAACCATCACTTAATTCTAATTTAGGAAACCTATAAAAGACATACAGATTACAAAAATCATCAAAATTATAGACAAAAAAAAATTCCTGCAATGGTACTATCAGCACTTTACTAAAACTTTTTATCATTTGCTCTGATTGCCATTTTATTACTATCAGAACCAAACGTTGAATAGCTTTGTTCTGAATTATAAAATTCCATTCCACAGGTACTATTATCCAAAATACATTTTTATGAATTTTATTTTTCTATGAAAATCTATTAATCTTGGCGTTTTGACTATTATTTGGAGTACCACCGTTGTTGAAATAAATGTCTTATTCAAGTACAATTCTGAAAGTATTGATTTATTAATGTCAAACACAAAAATTACATGAATTAATTCTTCGGTAAAAACCACCCATGCAAACACTTAGGCACCGGTCCTGGCGTATCAAACTCCGCTCTACCCAACTCTTCAAAACTCTCAGCATCAAGTACCAAAAGCCCAACTTTATTAGTACTATCCCCACCCCAAACCATCGCAGCAAGAACAACACCATCATCCTCAAACTACATTAAATTATTAAAAAAAAAATCATCTCAATTAGACTCCTACCTGAGGATTAGGTTTCGGTACAAAAATCGGTTCACTTGGATAACAATTTTCCTCACACCAAACTTTCCATTTCTTTTCTACTGTATCAACTTTAATTATAGTTCCAGGATTCTCCGCATCAACATCAGCGCTGATACCATAAAAAAATCGATATTGTTTTCCTAAATATTTTTCGTAATGGATTCTTGGTGTTTCACATCCTAAATCGCACAGTTTTTCTGGTTTTAACATTATTTCACCTGTTGGAAGATAGTAAGCTTGGGCTTCAGTATTCGGCAGTTGGATTAAATTTGAATTGTTTGGGTTAGGATTTAAAGGAAGTATAAAACGTAGAGGTTTTGAGCGAAACATTTCAGCATAATTTGGATTTGTTTGCATATTCTAGAAAAAAATGTTATTAGTGACTTGACTTATTTGACTTGACTTAACTTTCATATTTTTTATATACATGCATTCTAACATAGCAGGATCGCGGTAAGTACAAATATCAACAATTACATAATCGCTAATTTCATATTGGTTGATAATATGGAGATAGAAAAAAGATTCTGTAAAGAACTTGTACGACAAAGTGCCTTTTTCCCGACTGATTAAATTAATTTGAGTCTAGAATATTTAATGATTTGATTTAAGTATTTAAAGTTTGTACCAAAGCTCACTTTTTCATTTTGGTACCATCGAAAACATCCAGCTAATGGTTCGTTTTTCATTTTTGTGGTAATCATACCACCTACTGAAACATTCAGTGGTTGCTCTACTATAACAAAGTAATTTTCAGTCACTCCTGAAATTTGAAATTATTTTTATACTGATAATTATACTGGTAGTACCAAAAGTATGCATATAGGATGGATGAAAACGCCATCTGGCTGGGATTCCCGCAACTATAGACGCTTCTTTGAACATATTACTGCTAGTACCATGACCTTCAGTTTTTGGCGGGAATTTTACAATAGTATGGTATGGTCCTGTCGCATAAATTGTAAGCGCCATATTGAAAACACCTCCTAAAATTATATCAAAACACTACAATTTTAACAACTGATCAAATTACCATCGCTCATAACATGTGGATGTGATGTATGATGTACTATTGAAACAAACTCGCTAACATCAAGTTGTCCTTCCGTTTCTAAGCTTTCTTGATTAATCTTATGAATAATAGGGATTTCCCCGAACGCGTAAATTTCATCACCAAATGGATACACAGAAATCATTGAATTATCAGAAACTTCTTGATTTTTAGGAGTAAATATTGACGCAACTCTTTGGAATATAGTACGACAAGGATCAGGTACAGCCTTAGTACCAAACTCAGTCAAAACAATTCTATTGGCTGCTTGATTTCGTTTCAGTACTTCTGATTGGACAAATCGACATTGATAAGTCACGCTACCATTATCAATACAAAATCTGGAAATATCAAGTAAGCTTTGTAATTATAATTAATCGATTTACCTGTGCAATAAAGCGGAACAATCGAATAAATGCTCGAAATAGTCATTGCCAGCTTTGATCGATCCAGGACCGTTGCGTAAGAGTGTGCCTTGTAACCATGGTGGTATAGTACCATTGATGGTACCGACAATAGGTTGTTTAACTTCATGGGTACAAGAACGCAACCAAACATTAACATCACAATTTGGATAACAATGTGTAGACATTGTAATTGGATGATGGATGATGCAAAACTGAATTTCAAAAGGATAATACTCTAAGGATTGGAGAAGCTTCTATTTAATTAAATTTAGTAGTTCAAGGTTGGGATTTATTGATTTTCTTCGGTGTTTAAAGAGAAAGTTGCATCAGACGATTGAATCGATAGTTGGCGGCAGAGAAAGGAAATTCATCTTTGGATTCCCGGAAGCGCTTTAGTTCATCAATTGAACGTCGTCTTCGACGAGGAGGCGCTTGATTTTAAAGCTTTAAATAATTTTTAGAGGAGATTTTGGGATAAAACTTTACCGATGGTTCAATGGTTTGTAGCCCTTCATCTTGAAAGAAAATGATCTATTTTTTAGATTTTGGAAATTGTTGATGTGTTGATTTTGCAGTTATCGCTTTACCTGATGTTTTGTTCTTGACACATTTGTTTGGTTATGTCATAAATATAATGACAGGTGTTAAAGCATTACTTTTTCATCTCTTACTTCTACTCTTTTTAAACTCTTCAAATCAATTTTTTCTCAAAAGACATCAACGCCAATCAGAAGATTGCTACGAAGATGTCTTCATTAAAGAATGGTAAGTACTAAATTACAAAATTTTTAATCATTAATAGTTCTGAACAACATAAAACTGCTGAGCTTCTTAAAATCGCTCGCCGCAAATCCTACCAAATTGTCGCAAAATTTCTTACAAATTGTACCTACGAAGATGTTAAATACCAATGGGAAATTCTAAATGACATAAAGACAATTGCTATAAGAAATGGTTCTATTTTAAACATTAAACCTTTTGAGTTTGAAAAAGGAGTATATGGATTTACTATAAATATGATATTGAAACAAAATGGGAAGGAAAGAAAGGAAATTTTCGAAGGGGTATTATTGTTTTATTTAAATCATAATAATAAAATCTTGGTTTAGTGTTACATAGAAATACAAAGTCTTGACCCAATTCCTGTTATAAAAGGCGGAAGTTATAGGAATATAAACGCTGGAGAAAAGTTTATTCTTGATGGTACTGAATCTGTTGATAGAGATGTGCCATTGACTCAAACTAGCACTCTCTTGTATAAATGGACTTGTCAAGTTTTGGAAGGGAAAATTAAAGATCTGTGTGGACGCGAATATACAGGCAAGTTGTACTTATTTAGATTTTTAAAACACTGTTTTTATAGGTAGTACTTTGGAAGTTCCATCTAAGTACGCTATTGCAAATCACAAATACATTTTTATTCTCAATGTTAAAACTAAAGATTCAAAAAACTGGTTTAATACCACTCAGACGGTAACAGTTTTGAAAGATGCAATACTTTTGGAAATAATTTGTGAAAAGAACTGTCCTCCGGCATCCCCTAAAACAGTTAGTAAAAAGTTGACTTTCTTAAGAGTAAAATGCTTAGAACGTTGTCAGAATATAAAAGAGTCTTCATATGAATGGACTGTTGATGGTGATTTTGATTATGAAGCTTTTACCCAATTTGGACGAAATACTGAAAAGTTTGTAATATTGGAAGAAGTATTGAAACAAGGAAGTAGCTATAATGTTAGTGTTAGGTTAAAAGATCGTGATGGTACTACTAGTAAAGTATTAAAAGTCCACGAATCTATAAAAATTAACTTTTGTCAAGTCAAACCAAAACAAGGACAAGCTATCAAAACAGAATTTAAAATTGATTGTAATTTTACAGGAGATGCATATAATTTCAAAATTCTAACTTCTAAAAATCATAAAGTAGTACCAATAGCTCAGAGTTATAGTGTTCAAAATTTACAGTTTATATTGCCTTCTGGTGTTGATAGTTTTATAAAAATAGAAGATGTTGATGGATTTGATGATGTTTATAAATTAGATGTAGAAGTGGTACCGACTGATGTTGATATTTCAAACACAACTGATTCAATTCAAAAATTAATTGAACAAAACGACTTGGAGAAAGCTGTGCAATTGACTAATTGTATTATTGATAAAATTCAAACAAGCCCAGATGTAAAATTATCACTTCTCAAAAGTTTTGAAAATGTTTCCATTCAAACAGAGAATGCTCATCAGATTGCTGGGATAGTAACCCAATTAGTTCATGATAATACTCAACATTCTGATCCTTTTCAAGGATCTATTGCAACTACAATTTGTGAAAAAGCATCTGGTGTTGAGCTACATTACTTGGAAAATGAGTACTATCCAACTACATATAATAAAGAAGTGCAAAATAATACAAAAATGTTGATGATGTGTGGCGAAACTGATAGTAAAGAAAATTTGGATGTAATGAAGTCGAAACCTTTAGATTTTAATACAACTACACAATTTCCATTATTACCAGAAGCTGTAATCAAAGAGGATTATCCAGATTATGAAACTGATGAGTCTGTTGGTGAAAAAGCAAGAAAATATGAAGAAATATCAAAAAATCTTGTATCAATTTGTGATAATAATTTGAAAATGATGAATTTGACTGTTGTTGAAGGAGAAAAGCCAATGGTTGTTGGTATTGATAGCTGTAGTACTCAAATGGTGAAAATGAAAGGAGAAGAACTGGCAGAGTTAAAAGTACAAATTTATGGTGGATACTTGAAGGTTTCGAATGATTTGAGCAAGATTAAAAATGTGGTAATATTGATGGTTTGTTCTTGGGATTATAATCCATTTTGGTGGTCTTTTCATAATATCAGTACTAATGTTATTTTGATTAAATTCGTAACAAATGATGAAGAAATTCATAATTTTGAAGATTCAAATCGGATTTCTTTGAATATTCACAAGAATAAAGAATATATCAATGTGAATGATATTCAAGTTGAAGATAATTTAACAATTAGAATTGATGTAAAACAGAATGAAGCGTTTTTTGTTGAATTTGTATCATTACTAAATGAGGATTCTTATAAAATTTTGATTACAAATTTTGAAAAACCAGATATGGGTTGGATTGAAAAATATGGTTTTGTTGTTAATAAAGATACTAATATCGTCTATCAAGATGTTAATAATACTTATGACAGTTGGTACTACTTATCATTTTTGATCTATCCTGTAAGTTTTTTATTGTGCTAAAAATTATGATTTTTTTTAGAATTCATCCAAAGGTAATGTTTCAATAAGTGTCTATACGAAAGCTTGTTACTTTTGGAATTTTGATGGTAAAAAATGGGAGTTTGCTTGTAAAGTACTACCATTTATAAAACTAAAAATAATTTGGTACTTTCAGAGTGATGAAGATTTGGTTGAAAACAGAATCGTATGCGATTGTCACAATCTATCAATTTTAGGAGGAGTTATCACTAATAATAATATCAAAGTTGACCGAATAACAACTAGGATTGATTTTGAGATGCAATTGCAACGCTCTTATATTATTTTTATTTGCGTTGGTACTACTCTCTTTTTCTATTTTCTTATCATGACAATACGTTTTACAAAACAAGAAATACAAAACAAAATTTATATTCCTGGAGACATATCAACAGCTTCCAGATATGTCTATTTTGTATGTGTGAGTACTGGAAATCGTCGAAATTCTGGTACTTCCTCAAACATTTGCATTAAATTGTATGGAAGTCAGAATAGAAGCAAAAGTCATGTTTTAAACTATCCAGATCCACAAAAACGCATTTTTCAAAGAAGTAATATTGATTGGTTTCTAGTACCAACAATAGAAAAATTAGGAAATTTAGAGGAAATTGCTCTTTGGTCTGATTATTCAGGTCGTTCACCACGATGGTATTGTAAAAATGTGAAAATTTTTGATTTACAAAATCAAAAAAAATGGTACTTTGATGTAAATTCATGGTTGGGATTACCACCAAAATCACATTTATACATCAAAGTTACAGTTAGTGACGAGAAATTGAAGAAAAGGAAGTTTGGGTTTTTTTGGCGGGTGTTTCCGAAACGGTAAAATTGCTTTCTTTTAGTTTTCGATAATAGAAGTTTTAGGAGTTTTCAGCAAAAATTTGGGAAGTTTGTGAGAGTAAATTTTTTTTTGTCTATAATTTTGATGATTTTTGTAATCTGTATGTGTTTTTATGGGTTTCCTAAATTAGAATTAAGTGATGGTTTTGATATTGGTGAAAGTTATCGTTTTTATCCATTAATAATTTGGGCCGTGATTGGCAGTTCTATTATCACTTTTATTATTCATTTCTTTTTAATTTTAATGTTAAGGTTAGTACTAGAACTGATAGTTTGAAGTACTATTTATCAATTTTAGGAATAACAATAAGAAAATTTACTATACTTTGAGTGGAATTTTTTTATTTTTAAATATAATTATATCCAGTTCAATTTTGATAATTTTTGGATTTTGGGTACCATCAACTACTAGTTTACTATGGCTTACTTCTACTATTATTTCCATTATTATTTATTTTCTAATTTTTGAGAATATTTTTGAAGTTATTGATAATTACTTCTACAAAAATCAAGATTCACCAAATTTTGAAGAAAATATTAAGAAAATGTTAGTACCGATTCATAGTCAAAGATTATATTTGTTTCGGAAATTTGGTGAAGATTTGCTTCGGCCATATTTTACTCACCTCTATCGTCCACTAACCGATAATGAAATCAAAGTAAATAATAAAAAGTTTTAGTAAAGTGCTGATAGTACCATTGCAGGAACGTAAACTTTACGCTTCCACTAAAAGCAAGTACTTTAGTTTAATTGAAGATACAATAATGTTTGTTTGTTATATCACTTTGCTATATTTGGCTATCTATGCGTCTAGGAATTCTTTATCAGTACTGAATCACCAGGAAATTGTTAATTTAGTTTCTGGACATCACACTCGGAGTAAAGGTTATACGCAGATAAAATCAATAAATGGGTACTATTAAAGTTTATTTGATTTGGTTATTTCACTTGAAAATTTTTCAGAATTTACGAGTACTTGAATAAGACACTTATTCCAACACTTCACTCCCAACGGTGGTACTCCAAATACATAGTTAAAACGCCAGGATTAATGACAGATTTTCATAACAAATTTTTGGGAGTGGCTCGTTTGAGACAAATTCGTGTCAAAAGTCATAAATGTATTTTGGATAATAGTACCTGTCGAATGGAATTTTATAATTCAGAACAAAGCTATTCATCGTTTGGTTCTGATAGTAATAAAATGGCAAGATTGATACAAATATGGAACTATACGTCAGCTTCAGAAGCTGGATTATCAGTTAATGTCGGAAAGTTTGGAATTTATCATGGTGGAGGCTATATAGCTCCAATGGGTCGTACCATATACAATTCCTTTGCAAATTTATGGTATTTGCGTAAACATTCTTGGATGGATTCAAACACAAGTGTTGCTATGATTGAATTTCTCACTTATAATGTTAACACTAATTTGTTCAATGCTGTAAGAATTATATTGGAATTGAGTAGTACCGGATTTTTAAGATCAAAACTGAATGTTGAATCTGCTCAATTTCTTTTCATCAGAAACGAAGATGGTTTAGTTCAAGTTGTAATTTTTTCATCATTTGTGATAATCGTTTGTATGTTTACTATAAAGTTTTTTAAAAAAGCGTGGAGAGAGAAATGTTCGAATTTATGGATTTTTATTGATTTATTTATAATTGGATTGAGCTATACATGTTTTGCTTTATTCGTTCACAGAGAAAAAGCTGTTGGGAAGTTTTTGGATCAAATCGAATCTGCGAAAAAGAACGACTTTATCAATTACTTCAGTTTATTTCATGAAGAAATGACTTTTACTTTAACTGCAGCTTTTTTAATTTTTGTTTCTACTGTGAGATTATGGAAAATGTGTCGATTTGGCACTGTTTTTAAAATTATGGAACATACAATTATTCTATCATTACCGTCGATATTTGTAGTGTGGATTGGACATATGGTAGTACTTCTTGGTTTTGTTGTTTTTGGATACCAAGTGTTTAGTTCCACATCAGATAATTTTAAAGATTTTCCTGATACATTGATAACGTTAATGTTATTAATGATGGGTTTATTAAACAAATTTGATTTTCAATCATATCCGATCATAAGCAAATGGTACTATACCGCTTACAATTTATTAAACTTATTCTTCCTCACTGTATACATAGCTATTATTATGCTTTGTTACTACGAGTCTCAGATTACTTCAGATCATGATTACAACATTATCAAGAAGTTAATATCAAAAGAAGTAAATTATTACAAAACTTTTTTACACGTCTTTTGGTCAAGACTTAAAGGTGGTACTTTCGAAAAACAATTTGTTACTTCAAAACCAGACGAATTAAGATATGCCAATTGTATGACTCTGGAGACTAATACCATAGAGTTGATGTCTTGTATTGTTATAACCCAAATGAAAAATATTGAAATGACTATTGAGCAGAAACTTGAGTTGATGCACCGAATAGCACGTTGTTCGATTCCAAACGATGATAAAGAAATTTTCTTGCCACAAAAGAAACAAAGAAGAATTATACTTGTTCATGATTCAAAGATGGAAAAAATTGCAACAGCTGCAGAGTTAATTTTGAGATATGATCCAAACAAAGAAGACATTCAAGAAAAGAAATACAAGAAAGTGATGGATAAACAAATGAAAAAGATGGTCTTTATTAAGGAAATGTTGAGTGCTATTTTACGTATTATATCTAATATTGAAGTAGAATAAAATTATTGTTCCTTTTCAGTTTATTAAGAAACATTGCTATTACATTTGAATCCTATAATTTTGTCAACTGATTTCTTCTTCACTAGTTGAACGATGCAGCTTTGGTTTTTCTTGAATATCATTAAACAATTGTACTTCTGAAGTACCCCAGATCATATAAACAAGGTTAGCTACCATAAGTACTACTAAAAATATCCACAAAACAGATTTCATATTTCCAAACTAAAACTTTAAAAATATTATTTGGAACAAAAAAATTAACTAAATTTTTTACATCTTCATCTGAAATAGCTTTTATAACAAATGGCAGAAAAATTCCTACAATATTCCCAAGTCCATTGGTTACAGCCATAATAACTCCACTAAAATTTGGAGCTAAATCAAATGTATTAATTCTAGTACCAACATTATAAAACGACATTAATGACAATCCAGTTACAAAAAGGAAAATCACTAAAGTTCTATAACATCCGGCGTAAACAGCTGCTAAACAATATATACCAGGTCCCATAGCGCCAAAAGTCGTAAGAATAGTCCGAGAAGTCGTACGATTTAAACAATTTGTATTAATCCAATAATCTGTTAAGAGTCCCAATGTTATTGTAAAAATTCCACAAGATAAATATGGTAAGGAGGATATTAACAGTCCACGTGTTGCATCGAATTTCAAAACTTCTTTCATATATTTTGGTAAATATGATATTAATACATGCCAAATCCAAAGATGTCCAAATTGAATAATTATTAATGCCCATAATGCTTTATTAGATAGCATTTGTCGCCATGGTATATATTTAGGGAATGGCATTGGTCCTGAAATTTTTAATAAATTATTTTTATTTTTCTAATTCAAGCGTACCAAGTTCTTTCTCCAAATACTTAGTCTCTTTTTCTGTAATAAAAGGACTAAGAGAATAATGTGAGTATCCCCAATATAACCAAAGAATATAACACAAAATTCCAAGACTACCATACAAATAAAAAGCAGAAAACCAATGTCCAGTCACTTTAATAAATGGATCACTAATAGCCGAAGCTAAAGCTGTACCTGTCTGAGTTGCAGAAAGTGAAATCGAACCTAATGTTGCTCTTTCTTGTATTGGTGTCCAATGACTTAATATTGAGTTAACACTAGGATTCATCATTCCAGTTGGAAAACCGGAAATAATTTGTAGAACAAGCAAACAAAAAAAATTACCATCAGTTATTGATAAAATTGGAGGTGTGATAAACGTTAGGACAACTAGACTTATAATAGAAACTCCAAGAACTTGTTTTCCACCGTACAAATCTGATAAAATACCAGCTGGTATATGACCAAGCACATAACCAATGTAAAAACTCGGTAAAACTAATTCTTCATTCCATTCATACAGATGGGTTTCCACCTAAATAAAAGAAAGCATTGGAAGAGAATTAATATGGTACTTACTGGTATAAATTCTGGTGCTTTTTCGTTGGAACAAATTTTACTTAAATTTCCAGCTTTACTTGGAACGAGTTTGTGTTTCAATGATATACTCCAAGTAGACCGAATGGAAAAGTTGATCAAGCAAAAATGAGCTATTATGGAAATAACGTACCGTTGAGGAATATAAAACATTTAAAAGAATACCATTCAATTGAAGTTTTAAGAATATTCAACTTACTTCATTTGTCAAACTGACTTTTGGCCATTGGGTACTAATTTAATAACAAAAATAAAGGAGCCGTACTTACACGAGGAAATTTTCCAACTTATACAGATTGATTCAAGTTTCTAGTGGAAAAGTAAATCTTTCGAACCACGTCATAAACCAAGGTTAGGTTTAGAAAAATTATTTGAAATTTCTGTCTGAAATCTTATCAACTGCTGTCTTTGAATGGATTTCAAATGATTTACCCTCTCCATGAAAACATAATAAACTTTGGTCGGTTATTTGACAAATGTCAAAGTCATTGCTGCAAACCTATTTGAACAAAATTTTCTAGTAGTCAACATTTTTTGACCTAACCTGAAAATACAAAGTTTTCTAAAACTCAAAATCTAGTGTGAGTTTCTTTTTTGATATCATTTTATTTTCGTAAATATTTAAAGAAATCTGACTTGAACTTCTCCTTCATTTCTTACAAATTTAATCAAATATCATTGGTACAGATATTCAACATTGAGCGTGTAAAAGTACTTGAAAGTAATTATTTTATTATTTCAACAATGTTTCAACACAATTCACAACATATTTCTGCTTTTTGAAACAACTCGATTGAACGACTGAATATTAGTATCTCCAAAAATACAAAAAAATAAATTACTAATAGCTCCTATTACTAACCCTATCAAAAGAGCATCCTTGATAGTATCGTAAACCTGAAAAATAAAAAATTGATATTCCAGTTATAATTAACAGAAAACTACTTCACCCCTGGTTTTTTCACATAAAAATAAACAGCCAAACTTATTAATTTCGTTGGTGTTTGTGCTAAAGCAATAAGAAATCCAGCATAATTCGGTGACAAATCCAAACTAAGAGGTTTTATTCCAATAGCCCCAAACGCTTGATAAAATGAACCAAAAGCAATTAAAACAAAACTTAAATCAGGATTCTTAAGAAGTGTTGTTGAAATAATAAAAAAAATCGCAGGACCTGTGCAACCCAAATTAACAAAAAATTTTCGAACTACAGTTCGATTTAAATATCCTGCATTTACAGTTAAATCAGCAAAAACTCCACATAATATGGCTGTTATTAAATTAACAAAAAAGAAGATTAAACGATTTTCAAAGAAATGTTTTTGAGCGATTTCTGCAAAGTACCAATTGATATATTCCATGTTTAAAGTAAAAAGCAATGTTTGACCATATGTTAATATTATCATTGCCCATACTGGTAGTGATTTCAAAATTTTAGAAATTGGTATTTCTTTCATTCTATGGTCAACAGTTTTTTCCATTTCTTTCAATAAATATAAATTTTCAATTGAATTTAAATGTTTAGCCGATTTTGGTGTTGATGCTCCAAAAAAACACCAACATATTGAGATTATTACTCCAATAGAACCAAAGATGTAAAATGGAGAAGATCCATTTTCATTAGACTCGACTATTTTAGCAGTAAATGTGTATGAGACAGTCACACCCATTAGGTGACCCGATAAAACTATACCACACAAGGTAGAAATTTCTTTTCTTGGAATCCAATGACCTAACACTGAATACACAGCTGGAAGAAGACATCCACTAAAGACACCACGTAAAACGTTTTCAATAAAAAAATACTTTATAGACAAGTCTTCACTCAAATTTTCTACCAAAACTGGAGTGATTAAATTCAAAAAAGTTCCTGCAACATTTGCAAAAAGAATTAACATTTTCCCTCCATATCTATCCGCTATATATCCTGATGGTAATTGGACTATAGCGTAAGCAATGGAAAACGTTATATAAATCGTATCTAGATCATCATCACTCAGCTCAATAGACGACATCTTAAAAATAACAATTACACAATTCTTAATCATCAAAAATCTACTCACAAAATCATTAAAATTTGTCAAATTTGCAAAACTCTGAAACACTTGAAATAAAATTAATTCAAACAATTTGAAGTATTTACTTTAGCAGAAACTGTGGCGAAGGCAGGGTTCAATTTTTTTGTTGCTGCATTGACTTGCAGTACTAAATTTCGGTTGGTGTAATTGTTTGCTAATGTTAAACACAAAACAAGAACTATGAAGATTCGTCTTGAGAATATAAAAGCTGAAGAAACTCATAGTTAAATTGAATTGGATGTTTTGCGTCTTACGGGGCTTTTCCTCTAGTTTATCTTCCATAATTTCTGTCTAAATAATTCTCTAGATTGACAGTTATGTTTGAAAGGTTTCAAAATGTAACTTAGGAACATTGATGGTATGATGAATTCTCAAAATTTCTAGAACAATAAAAAACTTACAAGACAGATCAAAAATGATAAGTAAAGATAATACTAATATCTTCAGTAACAACAAAACCATATCTTTCAATCCAACCCATATCTGGTTTTTCAAAATTTGTAATCAAAATTTCATAAGAATCCTCATTTAGTAATGATACAAATTCAACAAAAAACGCTTCATTATGTTTTACATCAATTCTAATTGTTAAATTATCTTCAACTTGAATATCATTCACATTGATATATTCTTTATTCTTGTGAATATTCAAAGAAATCCGATTTGAATCTTCAAAATTATGAATTTCTTCATCATTCGTTACGAATTTAATCAAAATAACATTAGTACTGATATTATGAAAAGACCACTAAAATGGATTATAATCCCAAGAACAAACCATCAATATTACCACATTTTTAATCTTGCTCAAATCATTCGAAATCTTCAAGTACCCACCATAAATTTGTACTTTTAACTCTGCCAGTTCTTCTCCTTTCATTTTCACCATTTGAGTACTACAACTATCAATACCAACAACCATTGGCTTTTCTCCTTCAACAACAGTCAAATTCATCATTTTCAAATTATTATCACAAATTGATACAAGATTTTTTGATGTTTCTTCATATTTTCTTGCTTTTTCACCAACAGACTCATCAGTTTCATAATCTGGATAATCCTCTTTGATTACAGCTTCTGGTAATAATGGAAATTGTGTAGTTGTATTAAAATCTAATGGTTTCGACTTCATTACATCCAAATTTTCTTTACTATCAGTTTCGCCACACATCATCAACATTTTTGTATTATTTTGCACTTCTTTATTATATGTAGTTGGATAGTACTCATTTTCCAAGTAATGTAGCTCAACACCAGATGCTTTTTCACAAATTGTAGTTGCAATAGATCCTTGAAAAGGATCAGAATGTTGAGTATTATCATGAACTAATTGAGTTACTATCCCAGCAATCTGATGAGCATTCTCTGTTTGAATGGAAACATTTTCAAAACTTTTGAGAAGTGATAATTTTACATCTGGGCTTGTTTGAATTTTATCAATAATACAATTAGTCAATTGCACAGCTTTCTCCAAGTCGTTTTGTTCAATTAATTTTTGAATTGAATCAGTTGTGTTTGAAATATCAACATCAGTCGGTACCACTTCTACATCTAATTTATAAACATCATCAAATCCATCAACATCTTCTATTTTCATAAAACTATCAACATCAGAAGGCAATATAAACTGTAAATTGTGAACACTATAACTCTGAGCTATTGGTACTACTTTATGATTTTTAGAAGTTAGAATTTTGAAATTATATGCATCTCCTGTAAAATTACAATCAATTTTAAATTCTGTTTTGACAGCTTGTCCTTGTTTTGGTTTGACTTGACAAAAGTTAATTTTTATAGATTCATGGACTTTTATTACTTTACTAGTAGTACCATCACGATCTTTTAACCTAACACTAACATTATAGCTACTTCCTTGTTTCAATACTTCTTCCAATATTACAAACTTTTCAATATTTCATCGACATTGGGTAAAAGCTTCATAATCAAAATTACCATCAACAGTCCACTCATATGAAGGTACTTCTGTGGTATAACAACATTCTAAGCATTTCACTCTCAAGAAAGTCAACTTTTTGTCAATTGTTTCAGGAGAAACCAATGAATAGTTGTTCGCAAATTATTTCCAAAAGTATTGCATCTTTTAGAACTGTTACAGTTTGAGTAATGTTGAAGCTTTAAAGTTCAACTAAGTTTTGAAATTGAAAGTGAAAAAGTACTTAATACTAAAGCTGACTTTTCAAAGAAACACTAGATAATTATTTTATTATTGCAACAATTTTCCAATTCAATTCACAACATGTTTCTGCTTTTTGAAATCCAGCATAATTCGGTGACAAACCCAAACTAAGAAATCTTATTCCAATCGGCCCAAAAGCTTCATAAAATGAACCAATAGCAATTAAAACAAAACTTAAATCAGGATTCTTAAGAAGTGTTGTTGAAAGTTAACAAGAAATTTTTGTACTACAGTTCCATTTAAATATCCTGCATTTACAGTTAAACCAGCAAAAACTCCACATAATACGGCTGTTATTAAATTAACAAAAAAGAAGATTAAACGATTTTCAAAGAAATGTTTTTGAGCGATTTCTGCAAAGTACCAATTGATATATTCCATGTTTAAAGTAAAAAGCAATGTTTGACCATATGTTAATATTATCATAGCCCATACTGGTGGTGATTTCAAAATTTTAGAAATTGGTATTTCTTTCATTGTATGGTCAACAGTTTTTTCCATTTCTTTCAATAAATATCAATTTTTAATTGAATTAAAATGTTTAGCCGATTTTGGTGTTGATGCTCCAAAAGAACACCAACATATTGAGAGTATTACTCCAATAGAACCAAAGATGTAAAATGGAGAAGATCCATTTTTATTAGACTCGACTATTTTAGCAGTAAATGTGTATGAGACAGTCACACCCATTAGATGACCCGATAAAACTATACCACACATAGTAGAAATTTCTTTTCTTGGAATCCAATGACCTAACACTGAATACACAGCTGGAAGAAGACATCCACTAAAGACACCACGTAAAACGTTTTCAATAAAAAAATACTTTACAGACAAGCCTTCACTCAAATTTTCTACCAAAACTGGAGTGATTAAATTCAAAAAAGTTCCTGCAACATTTGCAAAAAGAATTAACATTTTCCCGCCATATCTATCCGCTATATATCCTGATGGTAATTGGACTATAGCGTAAGCAATAGAAAACGTTATATAAATCGTATCTAGATCATCATCACTCAGCTCAATAGACGACATCTTAAAAATAACAATTACACAATTCTTAATCATCAAAAATCTACTCACAAAATCATTAAAATTTGTCAAATTTGCAAAACTCTGAAACACTTGAAATAAAATTAATTCAAACAATTTGAAGTATTTACTTTAGCAGAAACTGTGGCGAAGGCAGGGTTCAATTTTTTTGTTGCTGCATTGACTTGCAGTACTAAATTTCGGTTGGTGTAATTGTTTGCTAATGTTAAACACAAAACAAGAACTATGAAGATTCGTTTTGAGAATATAAAAACTGAAGAAATTTGTAGTTAAATCAGGTTGGATTGTTTGCGTCTTACGGGACTTTTCTTCAAGTTTCGCTTCCATAATTGCTGCCAAAATAATTTACGAGATTGACTTTTATCTTTGAAAGATTTGAAAATGTAACTTAGAAACAAACTTGTATTTACAATATTAATTACAGCGTTTTGACAGTGCTTTTTCTTGTCGTAATTCTATTGAAATGTTGCAAAGAAGTGTCTCCAAAAAGACAAAATATCAAAGTGCATACAAACGATGTAATCAGTGTAAATCCTATTACTTCTTTTATAACTCTCATAATCTGAAAAAGATTGTTTAATTTAAAATTAAATTAAAATTTAACTTCTTACTCCTTTTTTGACTATAAAAAAGTAACCAAAAACACTGACAATTTTCGATGGCATTTGAACTACCCCACATAAAAATCCAGCAAAATTCGGTGCTAAATCTAAAGGAAGAAGTCTAACCCCAACAACTCCAAAAGCTTCATAAAAGTAACCAATACAAACGCAGGCAAAAGTTAATTCTTCATAACCAGCAACACATCTTGAAGCATAAAAAAATATCTGTGGACCTAAACATCCTAAATCGATGTAAAACTTCCGAAGTACTGTATGATTCAAATAATTTGCATGTACAGTAAGATCAGCAAAAGTAGCAATCACCATTGTTGTAACAGTCATTATCAAAAATAAAATTAATCGTTCGATTAAAGCATCTTTTTTTCTTATTTCCCCAAAATATATATCAATGTAAGTAGTTTCGACTTCGAGTGTTATTAAACGTCCATAAGTAATTGCAATCATTGCCCATACTGGTATTGATTTAAAAATATGTGAAATAGGTATGTCTTTAATTTTATGATTAATATTAATTCCCATTTCGTTTTTTAAATAAAGTTGTTCTACTGATGAAATATGTCTAGCTGAATCTGGTGTTGAACTGCCAAAAAAACACCAAGCTATTGATAAAATCGCATGCGTACCTCCAAAAATATAAAAAGGTGCTGTCCAATCTTTAAGATATTCGACAATACGATCAACTGTTACATTTGACATCATTTCACCAAAATATATTCCTAATATCATCATTCCACATAATCTTGATGATTCTTTTCTTGGTACCCAATGACCTAAAATCGAGTATGTAGTTGCATTCAAGATTCCTGAAAAAAATCCACGAAGAAAGCTTTCGGTTACACCAACAATCAAATGCGATTCAATTTGTGTTAATAACAATGGAGTGAAAAAATTAATTAATGTTCCTCCAATGAGTGAAACAAGAATGAATAATCTTCCGCCATATTTATCAGAATAAAAACCAGATGGTATTTGGACTAGGAAATGAGTTACAGAATATGTTATATAACTCCAGTCTTCTTCACGTTCACTGAATGTTATCTAAAAAAAAGAAAATATTTATACAATGTGGAAACAATTTTCCAAATTACTTTGTTTAAAGTTTCATTTATATCTATTCCTTTGGCTTTAAATTCGTCTTCTGCTACATATTTGTGTTTAAATTCAACACATTCTAGAAGCAAATTTCGACAAATATAATCACTTGCTCGAATTAATGTCAACATTAAGACGATGAAAAATCGCTTAGAACATAAAAAACCTACAATTTTTTTTTTTTTTTGGCTGTTGGTTATCAATATAACTTACAGATTCTTTCTCTTTCATCGTCTTCCATCATTTCAAGACTGTCAGATTGACACTTCAAAGGTTATAGCGTATTCAGTTTTAAAAATGTCAATTTCCAATATAGATCTTACATTAAATTATTTCTGTTAAGTATATGTTTTATCAGGTTGTTATAAGTTGTTTGGCTGAAATCGATAACCAAACGCAATTCAAAAATCGAAAGTCTAACTTTAAAAACGCGTAGCATTGTTATTTGCAAAAGTGATCAGATGAAATTTACCACATGATAGAGCTTCCAGAATGAGGTCAAAGTCATAACATTATCTCAACTAAGGGCTGAGATTATAAGTCAGATTTTTCAGCAGAATTTTAAATATTGATTGAACCAATTATTACTCTCAATGTTCTTAATTTTTCAGTGTTTAATAGTTTGTTGCCAATTGTTGGAAATTTGGCTGAAATCGGTTGTTAATTACAACTTCAAAAGAAAAATGAGTCTGACACTTAAAAACAGACAGCAGTGTTGTTTCTAAAGTAAGACAGATTATAGCATGTTTATATCATCTGTTTATAGTTCGAGAGTCGACAACACTAAATATCCAGTCATGGCGGAATTGGAAAATTTCTGTGTAGATTGACTGCAAAAGCTCAAAGTTCAATTAGGCGAAAGTATTTTGTTTCAAATTAACTGGTATGCAAAAATATAATGTTTCACCGACATCGCAAAAATCAATGATTATTAGATCATTCTGTAGCAAATTTTGTGGAATTTTTGTTAAATTTTATAATCTTCTAATGAAACACATTTATGTGAATCACCTTATATATGTATAGTTTGAACTAACTCAAATAAAATGAAATTTTATACAAATTTCCCACAGAATGATCTAATAATTATTGATTTCGGTATTGATGGTAAAACCTAATTTTTCTTGCATACCAGTTAATTTGATAAGAAATACTTTCGGCTAATTGAACTTAGGCAGACCAAGCTTATTTTGTTCGTATAAGCTTTTACAGAAATTTTCCATTTCAGTGATGACGGGTGATCTAGTATTGCCGGCTCTCGGACTATTATTTAAGCCAGCTGAAAAGAAACAACCTACTGCTTTGATTGGTTCAAACTAGTTGATTACATTGGTCAGTTATTTATCAATCAAATAATCAGCCAATAAATTACTTAGTTTATTAATCTATTTCATGATTAGTTGATTAGTCAACCAATCATAGCACACGAATAAAAGCTATTCTTATTTTTCTTACTTAATAATTACAAATGGCAAGAGAACATTATTTTAGTAGAATCTAATAACATATAAATGATAACCAATTTTTTAAACTTTATGAATTTTGTCTGATTCTTGACAGACTGTCGTCGCTATACCATGTCATAGTATTTCGACGTTCTAAGATTTGATTCCATGGCTGTTCATGTGAAGTTCCCCAAATCATATACACAATATTAGAAACTGTAAGAACAGCAAAGAAAAACCAAAAAATACCTTTCCATCCTAAAACCTGTAAATATAGAATTAATCATTTTAGGAAATTTTGAATATGTTTTATAAACTGAAGATTTCATAAATGCGTCTGCTATTTCAGGAGTGATGACTGGTGCAACAGATGTGAGTCCATTCATTAAAGCCATTATAACTCCACTAAAATTAGGAGCTAAATCAAACGCATTCACTCGAGTTCCGGAATAATAAAAACCCATGAAAATCGAAGCTATTATGAAACAAACGAGTGATAAAGTTCGATGGCATTTGGAATAAACTGCTGTTAGAAGGTAAACGGCTGGACCCATAGCACCTAGATAGTGTTGTAGATTAAGTGGGGACTAAAGTAAATTAATTACCAAAAGTTGTAAAAACTTTGCGACATGTAGTCCGAGTTGTATATCGATGATTGATGACAAAGTCTGCTAGAATTCCAACAGCAATAGTAGAAATACCATTTACAGCATATGGTATAGATGAGAGTATATGACTTCTGTTTACATCAAAATTTAATACGTCTTTTAGGTATTTTGGTAAGTATTTGCTTAAAGAGTGCCAAAGAAAAAAGTGACCTAATTCAGTGATTACTAACGTCCATATTGGAATAGATTTAAGAATAGAAGACCATGGAATGTACGGAGGATAATGCATTGGACCTACAATTATTATTTATTTTCCGTCAAAAAATTAATATTGTTTTACCAAGTGCATCTTTTAGATAATCGTACTCCTTTCTTGAAAGCAAAGGACTATCGGAATATTTCGAATATCCTATACAAATCCATACAACAAACCATAATACTCCCAAAGATCCATAAAGAATAAAATTCGAATACCAATGTCTTGTTTCTTCAATAAGTGAATTGCTCACAGCTTTAGCAATTGCATTTCCAAACTGTGAGCCGGAAAAAGAAATTCCAGATAATATTCCACGTTCTTCAATTGGCATCCAATGACTTAACACTGAATGTATGCTTGGATATATAGTTCCAGCCTCAAAACCCATAATAATTTGTAAAATAATTGCAATAATAAAACTGCCATTCGAAATTGTTAACACTGAGGGTACGAGTAAAACAGTTATACTAAAACTAATCATTGATATTCCTAGAACATATTTGCCGCCATGCAAATCAGAAACAATTCCTCCAAGAAAATGACCAATCAAATATCCAATAAAATAAGTTCTGGGAACGTATTCAAAAATATGTCTATTCCAATTAAAAAGATCCTGTTCCACCTAGAAAGTATGAATGAGTAATTGAAAAATATTGGAAAAAGACTTACAGGAGTAAATTTGGAAAAATGTCCCTCGCTTGAACAGTTCTCGGTAAAATTTAATTTACCAGTTTCTGGCATTTTTTCTAGTTTGTGTTTTAAAGAAATGTTCCAAGCATCACGCATTAAGAATATTACTATAAGACAAAAATTCGTCATTAGAGATATAATATAACGTTGAGGAATAGAAATACACATTTTGATGGTAAGTCAGTTTTGACAATTTATTGTCAACAGGATATGGATCATAAAATGCAAGAATAAAGCTGCGAATTAAATTATGAGAATGTAAGAAAGTTTGCGTTTCATGGTTTAATCCAAGGGAACTAAGAACATTTGATAAAACTAATAAAAAAAAAGACAAAAGCAGAATATGTCAAAATGATTTATTTTTATTCTAGACAATTTCTATATGTCTTTTGGTAATATCAAAAACCTTTCCAAGCTATTGAAGTCGGGGCTTTTTGTTAATGCAAATAGTTATCCAATTGACAACAAATTGTCAAAATTGACATTATCTTCAAAATGACTTTTTCAATTCCTCAACGTTACATTATATCTCTAATGACTAATTTAAGCTTAATAGTAATATTTCTAATTCGCGATTCTTGGTTTATTTCTATAAAACACAAAACGAAAAAAGATCCAACGCCTGCTACTTTCAGTTTCACAGAGAATTGTTCAAGTTATGGCGAATCTCTTAAATTTACTCCTGTAAGTCTTCTTTCAATGTTTTCCAATTTCTTATTGTTGCACTTTAGGTTGAGAAAGATCTTTTTAATTGGTCTCGAAACAAACGCCAATTTGTTACCATAATTGGTAGTCAAGTGGTAGTTATACTTTTGCTATTATTTTGCAAATTGTTATGGGTTTTGCTGCTGGATTTGTATTTCTAAGCATACATTCATTGTTGAGTCATTGGATGCCAATTGAAGAACGTGGTACATTATCTGGAATTTCTTTTTCTGGCTCTCAATTTGGTATAGGAATTAGTAAAGCTTTAAGTAGTTTGATTATTGAAGATACGAGACATTGGTTTTCCACTTTTCTTCTTTATGGATCTTTAGGAATATTATGGTTTGTTTTTTGGGTTTGTATAGGATATTCAAGATATTCAGATAGTTCTTTACTTTCAAGAAAAGAGTACGATTATCTAAAAAATTCACTCGGTAAAATAATATTCATCTTTCAACAGGAAATGAATAGTATTTATAGTGCCAATGCGTTATCCCCCACATATTCCATGGACCTCAATTTTCAGATCTCTTCCTGTATGGGCATTAATAATAACTCAACTAGCTCACGTTTGGATTTGGCACTCCTTTAGCACATACTTACCAAAATATTTGAAAGAAGTATTAAATTTTGATTTATCTAAAAGTCAAATAATCTCTTCTTTACCATACGTTGCAAATGGCATTTCTACTATTGCTATTGGAATTTTAGCAGATTTTGTCATCAATCGCAGATATACAACTCGAACTACTTGTCGCAAAGTTTTCACAACTTTTGGTAACTAATTTACTTCAGTTCTAACTCAATCTAAAATTCTGTCTAGGTGTTATGGGTCTAGGTGTTTACATTGTAGCAGCTGTTTATTCCAAATGTTATCAAAATTTATCACTTGCTTTTTTCACAATAGCTATGATTTTAATGGGTTTTTATTATGCTGGAAGTCGAGTGAATGCTTTCGATTTAGCTCCTAATTTCAGTGGAGTTATAATGGCTTTAATGAATGGGTTTGGAGGTATTACAGGATTTGTCACTCCTTTTATAGCTAACGAATTCACTCATGTTTGTATTTTATTTAGATTTTCATGAAATTATTAATTTATCAATTGCAGGTGATGGGTTGGAAAGCAATTTTTTGGTTCTTTTTTGCTGTGCTTACAGTTTCGAATATTGTGTTTATGATTTGGGGAACTTCGCAGGAACAACCATGGAATCAAATGTTGGAACGCCGAAATACTGTGACTTGGTATAGTGAGGATAGTGTTTCGATAGCTATAAACAACCCTCAAAGTTGATTAAATAATATATAATTTAGTCAATTTTTTTTTCTTACGGTATCGTTTATCGTATCGACTTTCAAAACTTCAAAATAATTTGACTGATTAATTCTTTGGAGTAGCTTAAACGATTGGTTAGCTTTATGTCCCATCAACTTAAATTTTCTTAATATTGGCGTCGAAGGAATCGCCTTACGTCATGGAAGTCAATGAATACAATGCACAGAAAATGGATAATTTTTAATCATTTATCCAACTGACAACAAATTGTCAAGTTTGACTATACTATTATAATGTCTTTTTCTGTTTTCCAACGTTACGTTATATCTTTAATGACTAATTTAAGCCTTATAGTGATATTCTTAATGCGCGATTCTTGGTTTATTTCTTTAAGACACAAATCTAAAAAAGATCCAACTCCTGCTACTTTAAATTTTACCGAGCATTGTTCAAGTTATGGAAAATCTTCTAAATTTACTCCTGTAAGTCTCCTTCAATTTATTTCAATTTTTTACTGATACACTCCAGGTAGAGAAAGATTTTTTTTCTTGGTCAAGAGATGATCGCGAATTTATCTCTTCAATTTATTATATTGGATATACATTAGGTCATTTTCCTGCTGGAGTTCTTGCTGATTTGTATGGTGGTAAACACGTTCTTGGAATATCTATGGTTGGTTTTAGTGTGATTGTTTTGATCGTACCATTGGTGTTAACAGTTTCCAATGGTAGTTATGCTCTTGCTATTATTTTACAAATTATAATGGGTTTTGCTGCGGGAGCTGTGTATCCAAGCATACATTCAGTGTTGAGTCATTGGATGCCAATTGAAGAACGTGGTACATTATCTGGAATTTCTTTTTCTGGCTCTCAATTTGGAATAGGAATTAGTAAAGCTTTGAGTGGTTTGATTATTGAAGACACGAGACATTGGTTTTCCACCTTTCTTCTTTATGGATCTTTAGGAATATTGTGGTTTGTTGTATGGGTTTGTATAGGATACTCAAGATATTCAAACAGTCCTTTGCTTTCAAGCAAAGAGTATGAATACCTAAAAGATGAACTTGGTAAAATAATATTTATTTTTAAACAAGAGATAAATAACAATTTTAGGTCCTATGCACTATCCCCCATACATTCCATGGTTTTCAATTCTTAAATCTCTTCCATTATGGGCGTTAATAATCACTCATTTAGGCCACGTTTGGATTTGGCATTCTTTAAGCAAATATTTACCAAAGTATTTAAAAGAAGTATTAAATTTTGATTTATCCAAAAGCCAAATAATTTCATCTCTACCTTATATTGCAAATGGAATTTCTACTATAGCTGCTGGAATTCTAGCAGATTTTATCATCAATCGCAAATATACATCTCGAACTACTTGTCGCAAAGTTTTTACAACTTTTGGTAAATAATTTATTTTTGTTTAGAATCAATCTCTAATTCTGTCTAGGTGCTATTGGTCCAGGCGTTTATATTTTAGCAGCAGTTTACTCTAAATGCTATCAAAATTTATCACTTGCTTGTTTTACAATTGCTATGATTTCAATGGGTTTTTATTATGCTGGAAGTCGAGTAAATGCTTTTGATTTAGCTCCTAATTTCAGTGGAGTTATAATGGCTTTAATGAATGGACTTGGAGGTATTACAGGATTTGTAACTCCTTATATAGCTAACGAATTTTTAAACACTCATGTTTGTATTATATTCCGATTTTTATAAAATTATTAACTCATAGTTTACAGATGATGGGTTGGAAAGCTATTTTTTGGTTCTTTTTTGCTGTTCTTACAATTTCTAATATTGTGTTTGTGATTTGGGGAACTTCGCACGAGCAACCATGGAATCAAATTATAGAACGTCGAAATACTATGACTTGGTATAGTGAGGATAGTGTATCAGTAGCTAGAAATCACCCTCAAAATTGACTCAATAAAATATACTTCAATCAGTTACAATTTTTATTCAAAGACAAAGACATCTTTTGTCGTATCGACTGTCATAACCTGACATACAAACCTTCAAGTAAGTACGTTTTTTATTTTTTTAATATTCAGTATATTTTTATAGTGTGTTCTTTGTCTCGACGTTACCTCTTCGTTTTTCTAATCAATCTTGGCATTATTATCTCATTTTTAATCCGCGCGGTTTTTTATGTAACAACCAAGCGCATACTCACACCTCGGAATGTATCACTTCCTTCAAACTCCAAGGATTATTGTCATTATGATGAGGATGATGCAGCGATTAACCATTATCAATATGTACATCTAGCACAAACCTATCTCTTCAAAAATAATTTGATTTTTTTTTTCTAGAAGACCTTATTTTTGTATGATTGGTCATTGATAGAACGCGATTATGTCAGATCAGCTTATTTTCTTGGTTATGCTATTAGCCATCTTCCATGTGGAATTCTTTCGGATCTCTACGGCGGCAAATATCTTTTCCTCTTTGCTCTTCTTCTCGCCAGTTTGTTAAATTTTTGTATGCCTGTTATCATTCAAAAAAGTGATGGAGATCCGGTAGTTGTAGCAATCTGGCGTCTTTTGATTGGTGTTTCTTGTGGGATGGTTTACCCGAGTGTTAACTCTTTGTTGAGTAAATGGACACCTGAGGAAGAGAAAGGAAGATTGAGTTCAATTCCATTCGCAGCGTCGCAGTTTGGAATAGCTCTCAACAATATTCTATCAGATATTTTGATAATTACAACAAACTACTGGCCTATCAATTTTTATCTTTATGGAGTATTAGGAATTTCGTGGGTTATGTTATGGTTTTGTTTTGGCTATTCGAAATATACAGATGATCCGAAAATTGCCGAAAGCGAATTAGAGTTTTTGCAGCATGAAATTGGTGATTTGGAATCAATAAGTTTTAAAAAAATTCCGTGGAAAAAAATATTAACATGTTTACCATTATGGGCGTTAGTTGTTGCTCATATGGGTCATGCAGCTATATGGCACGCATTGATTTATTCCATTCCGAAATATTTGCTTCAAGTGCATAATTATGATATATCAGACAGTTATTTAGTTTCTTCACTTCCATATTTATTCCTCGGGATTTTTACCATTTTCACGGGACATATATCCGACTGTATTATAAACAATAAATGGATGAATAAAACAACAGCACGAAAAGTGTTCACCACTCTTGGTACTGTAAATACTTCAAATTGAATTTTTTATAATTAAAAAAAATTTTAGGAGCTATTGGTCCTGGAGTTTATGTTCTTGCAGCAGTTTACTCAGGATGTCATCGTATTAATTCCGTTGTTATTTTTTCGTTTGGAATGGCCACGATGAGCTTTTATTATAGTGGAACAAGAGTAAATACTTTGGATTTGGCGCCTAACTTTAGTGGAATTATTATGGGAATCGTGAATGGATTGGGAGCTCTAATTGGGATTGTTTCTACAAAACTTGTTCATGTTTTAATTGATGAGCGTTTATTGGGTTGGAAAGTTGTGTTTTGGCTATTTTTAGGAGTACTTATCATTACTAGTGTTGTTTTTATGCTTTGGGGTAGTGCCGAGGAACAAGCATGGAATAAAATTGATCCTGAAAGAAATAGACAGAATGAGAGAAACTTGAGTCAATAAAGTTTATAATATTGTTTTTATTTTGTAAAACCAAAATCATACACTTCCATCAGTTAGATATTTTCTTCAACATGTGGATTATTCCATTTTTGCACGTTACCAGACATAAAAAGAGCATAGATAACATTCGTAACTTCCATTATTCCAAAATTAACCCAAAAAATCAGCCTCCATTCAAAAAGAGTTTGCTGAAAAAATTCTTTAAACTTCAATCAATAAAATAATTTCAATACATTTGGTGCTAGATATCCAACAACAGCAGGTGCTAACATTCCCGCAAAAACTCCAAGTCCATTAGTTATTGCCATAAGTGTACCAGCAAAATTTGGAGATAAATCCAATGCATTTAACTTAATGCCTGAATAGTAAGGACCCATTAAAGTCATACCAATGGTAAAACACGCAACTGCTAATATTCTATCACATCCAACATAAGACGCTAAAAGAAGGAAAATAGCAGGACCGGTAGTACCTATAGTACCCCAAATAATTCTTATCAATGTTGTACTACAATTTTTCTTTTCAATAAAGTAATCGGATAAAATGCCAGAGGAAATAGCCGAAAAGAACATTACAAAATAGGGAAATGCTGACCATACACCATTTTCTTGAACATTGAATCGTAAAACTGCATTCATGTATTTTGGGAGATCAATTGCCATCATAAACCATCCCCAGTCGTGTCCAAATTGGGCTGCTGTGTAAGCCCATACTGGCAGAGATAATACAATGGATTTCCATGGAGTTTTAAGAACAGTTTTACTGACGTCCTGACCTAAAGTCTCTTCTAAAAATTCCAATTCTTTTTCTTTGATACACGGATGAGTTCTTGGATATGAGTAACAAATCAGTTGCCATGCCACACACCATACTAGTCCAAAACTTCCAAAAAAGTAAAAAATTATACCCCAATCTTTTGTTGCTGTGATAAGAACACCACTTAGAGCGTTAGCTGCAACATTACCCAAAAAACCTCCGGCGAATGATATGCTACTAATAACACCTTTTTCTTTTGGTGGAACCCATTGAGCTAAAAGTGCTGTAGCAACAGGATATAAAACACCCTGAGCTAAACCAATAATAAATCGCATAACTACAAGAACAATCCAATCTCCTTGAGTACTCTTAACTATTCCCGGTGTGATAACTGTAAAAAAACTAGTGATAAACATCCCCACATTCAAAACATGTTTGCCGCCCAGTTTTTCAGCTACTAAAGCACTAGGAATATGGGTTATTATGTAACCCCAATAGAACGAACCAAGGATTAACCCTTGAGTAGTTTCGTCCCAATCATACAAAACGTCTTTATTCTAGAACGAAAAATGTTAAGCTGGGATTTGAGAAGCTAAATTGAATACTTTGACTGTGACGTATTTGTGTTCTTCGATGATTGGACACGCGTCTGAATGGTTTTTCAAAGTTTCGTTTTTCTTTATTACCATTTCTGTTATACCAATGGAGAGGGCTGTTCGCATCGTGTACGAACTTAATGTTGCTAAACAAGTCATCAGCGCTAAGATATAGCGTTGAGGCATTATGAAACAATTTGTGAATTTTTTCTCGAAATTGTAAAGCTTTGAATCCATTTGAAATTCGGTTGTTGAAATGTTTAACTGACGTTTCGAGCAGCGTCATCAGGTGAGTTGATAACAGGCAAGTAGCTGTTTTTAATGTATTAATTTACTATCAAACTATAAAAATATATCTTGTACTATCATTTCTGGTTTATTTAGAATTTTTATTAAAAATTTACGTCGAATTCTGAATTTTAGTCAAAATAATAAATTGTTGGTTGCCTATCTGTAGCCTTATCACTGTATATTCGTGCAAAAAATGAATTACGCAGAAGAAATGTATTTTTCGAAGTTGGCAGAATACACAAATGTGTATTTTATTACTAACTAAATCAAGTTTATAAAAGTAATCTATTAAAAAATAAAAAGACTTTATTATTAATTTATTTTTATTTTATTGCAGCATCATCAACTTCAAGTTTGTATTTGATAAATGTGAAATAAATTAATGCTGATGCTACCAACTTATAAACCGTATGAATCCAATAATTAATTAATCAGAACAGCAGATAATACTACTTATCAATGTTCTCTCGTATAATGATGGTTGAGCAGTATGCAACCAACAATGCACTGTCCCGTTTGAAATTGCTCATTTATCGATCGTCGTGATAAACTCCCGCCAAGAATCCCACCAGACGAAGGGCTATTCTAACTGCGTAGTTACAATGACGTAGCACCAAAACAGTCGTCACGCTTGGCGGGCTCCTGAGGCGACCGTGCTTGGTATGAATGACCTGTGAAGGGCGTTGCTCTTGCCCCTGTCCCCTCTCCGGAAGCATCATCAGCCAAACATCCGCCTGTTGTACACCAGCAGCACCCAATCCACGAAGATGCCGCCCAAAAACTCATACACAAGACATTTAAATTCCAACAACTAAGAAATGTGTTACAATATGATTTTTTTTTTATTCTTTTTGAAGTGTCAATTTTTTTCACAATAAAGCAATGTTATTTATGGGGTTCCAAATTTAATTTAGTGTCTATGCGATATGGGAATTTGGCAAAGCAGACAACCCATGTCTCGATATCGAATCTGGTTGATGCGCATGCGCACATGTTGTTTACAATTCCGATTGCTGCGCAACTTATTTGACGTACGTGAAGGGCGGCGGCTTGATTGTGAATGTATATTAGAAAGAGACAGAACAATTAGAGTGAGTTTAGTATCAGTCTGTGGCGTTCAGACCTCTAGAACACATGACCGAGCTCCTCAAAATGGACGCAGTGGAAGTCGCTTAGTAGAGTAGCAGAAAGTGTCGCGAGTTGGGTGTGAATTTCCTTGAGTGTCATCTTTCGATCATTTTTTTTCAGTGGTTCAGTGTTAAGTGGTAATCATGGTGTTGGAGTGGCGGCATGTCTAAGCCGCCGTCAGCCCCATGTCGGTGATGAAGGGTTGCGAGGGGGGCGGCGTCGTGCGCTGCGGCTACCTCAAGAAATTGAAAACTTCGCGAAAGAAGTATTTCGTTTTAAGAGCGGAAACGGCCGAGGCGTCGGCTAGATTGGAATACTACGACTCTGAAAGGAAATACAATAGTGGACAACCACCTAAAAGGAGTATTCCTTTAAAGAATTGCTTCAACATCAACAGGAGGTTGGACATCAAACATAAACACGTCATTGCGTTGTACACCAAGGACGATTGTTTCTGCGTGGTTTTGGATAGCGAAGAGGACGTCGACAGTTGGCTTAAGGCGTTGCTTAAATTACAACACGGCGAAGAAGTCGTCGATGGTGAGACGCCAAAACCCACTTTCGGTAAGTGATGGTGATGATAAAATCGGCGGAAGGGGACGCTGACTCATACGGGGTCAACGATTCTCAAACACAGGGTTGTTAATAAACCAAAATACATGCAAAACATAACCTAAAATCCATTATTGACCCAAAAAAAAAAAAAAATTCAAGTGTTAACTTGACAGTCAAAAAATATCGAACTACCATATGTTACGAAAAAAATTGAAGAGACGTTTTCATTATAAACATCCGATCAAAGTTTGTGAAATAAATTTGATTGGTATAAATTGTGAAACAGCAAACAGGTTTATTGAGGAAAAAATTTTGATTTGTAGTAAGCCTAGGTCAGGCAGTTGGGTGTTGAAGATAGGCGAATATACATTTTTCTGTGAATTAGCAATAAAATCGATTAGTTGTCATTACTATATCACTCTTTACAATAGTATGAAAATGTTAGCGAATTTTGCCCCGGCTATGTATGTTCATTTTTTTCATTCGACGTCTGGGAGAGCGCTAGATTAGAGCCAAGGCCGTCAGCCAGAAATACGACGTCGGGCGTCGGTCGAATCACGCGTCAGACGTCGGACGGGCCACGGGCCTCGTATTTTCCCCTTTCCCTTCAACTTGTCTCGTTCTAACCTAGACGGTTACTTCAGCTGCGTCGCGACGTCCACCGTCTGCAAAATTGAACTTTGTTTTCGTCAGAAAAAAAATAAATCGTCTGACTTGTGTCGTATTTAAATTATTACTGACGCCAAACACTCACTCACTTTTACGCATTTTATTTGCTATTCATTTTTTAACAAACGTATGCTTTAATTGTTTGACGCTAATCGTTTTGACGTAGTTATACTAAAATAGGAAATGGATATTTTTTACTTATTTTTAGGAATGTCTTCCGAATTGTTGATTATTTTCGCATTGCGCCAATGTTCAGACAAACAGCAAAAACCGTTACTTTCGTCTAAGCCAAGGTTTTCTATCAATAATGACCTCTAAACGAACTGTTGATAAATACCAAAAAAAGACAAAACTTTTTTTTTTCGATTGGCTATAATTTGTGTTACTTGTGATAATGTTGAAATATTGGTCCATTCATGGAAAAAATATCAATTCTAGTAAACATTTTTTACGTAGAATCTATTCTTGATAAATTTATGTACGTGTGGTAATCAGTGCTTTTCACACTTGAAATGATTTCGCTGAATGGGAAAAACCGAGTCGCGAAATTGTCAAAGAATGTGGTAATTGTTGTCTGACTTTGGATCTTGAAGAAGTACTGTTATTCTTCGTTCAATGACTAAAACACTTCGAACAAAAAGGCTGCTTTTGATAATCCTCTAGAGTGGTGTAATTCTGGCTTATGTAAAGATCATCAATTAATTTTTTCAACTTATGAAAAAAAAGATTTTTTTTTTGAGATTTTAGCAGTTCTGTAATTTTGAACCTTAAAATATTTTCGCAAAATGCTGTTTTGCACTAGGAGGTTGCAGTTAATTTGATTTTTTTTTTCAGTAGTGAGAAGAATTGCAATTATGAAAATATTGAAATTTATATTGAGGTCTGTTTTAGGACACGAATACCAATCCATTGAATATTATCGATTGATTGAAATTATTGACAGTTGTTTTAAATATTTATGGAATAAAGTTGACATTGACCAAATGTCATTTAGACAAATCTAGAAGATTCATATTAAAATTTGAGTAATTTCCCCAAAAATACATATTTTGTACTATTCATTACATTAATTAAATTTATTTATTTGAAATGATACGAGTGGGTGTAAAATTGTCGTGAATTTTTGACTTCAGGTAGGAAAAGAATGAGGGAAAAAGTTTCTTACAATTTTGTACCCACAATGTGTATTTCCTCTAGAATTTTTTAGCGGAAATATACAAACGTGATTGGACTATTTCGCAAAAATCAGTGATTCTAATTCGTCAAGAAAATGTCGAGTTGAATTGTCAGGTTAATATGTTACGGAGCTTTAGAAAATTTTGAGCTGAAATTTTAACTTATGGGCGATGTAAAGTTAACTTTAACAAAATGTAGTAAAATAGGTGACGAAATTGAGGTTGAAATAAACGTTTTAGCTCACATCAATTTTTTTAAGACAAGATTTAAATTTTCAAAATTATTAAATCTAGAAAAGTATATTTATTATGAAAAAGGCTTAGAACATTGAATATTCCAAAAATAAACGGATTTTTACTAGTTGAGTAAATTTTGACTTTGTAAAAAAAGAATTATTTAACAAAAATGTCTAAAATTTCAACTTTACGTTAGGTTTTTCAAATTTTACACACTTGCATAAAATTGCATTAGAAACAACTTTTGAAAATAAATTTTTATCAAATTCAGCCTAGCAATGCCAGTTACAGCCATTCACTGCAAGAAATGTTGAATTTGCTTTTGTTATTGTCATTTTTTATCTAATTTGAAGCAAAAACTAATCTCTATCAAATTTTAACTAAACGTTATAATAAAGAATTTCCTCATATGGTGACACTGTATATTGACATATGTTAAAATTTGAGCTTAGAAAAACAATTTTTAGTATCATATAATCACTTATTGTTCATGTTTTCTGTTTTTGAGTTGGTATCATTTCCAATCTTTTGAGTACCAACTGTTGAAATAACGGGGGTTCAATAATTGTTCTGGTCGCAGTTTGCTGTGCTTTTCTTTTTCCAGCATGGACGTATGTTGACGTTATAAGTTGATGTGGTTTACTGTCAACTGTCTAAATGTGGTCTTATTTTCGCATTTAGGATTTCTTGTTAAAAATTACATTGGAAATTGTCTGCATTTTCGTATTTGTCTACACCTAACCTCTTTTCGAAACACTGACAGTTGTCATGTGTCATTGTTTTGGAATGTTAACCAAGACATACGTTTTTTGTGACAATTGTCACACACAAGCGATCTCACCAGAACAAATATTATTTTAGTCAAACGATTCTTGTGCCAGTCCGACTCACACTATCAATTTTTTTGCACTTCAATAATAATCTGCCTCAACTTCAATATTATCAAAATCGTCCAAGAATGTGTTAATTATCGTCTGGTTGTAATATCTTACAAATGTACAGTTATTCTTCGTTCAATGACTAAAACACTTAATCCGCTTCGAACAAAACAAATAATATCGCGCCGTTCTTAATAGAATTCCATTGAGAGTTACGTTGCGTGGTTTTTAAAATTCTTCACATAGTTTAGTTGTTGACACGCTATCGTTGTTCTTAACTTTCCCACTTCAATTAGAAAATAAATTGAAATAAAAAGTCCATCATCATCTATCGATTCGGTTGTTCCTTTCCCACCTTCAACTTTTTAATCTAGGTCGTGATTGATGATTTTTTTGCGCGGTCCAAAACATCTGTTCCCGACGTGAAAATGGCGGACAAAGTTGACTGAACTTCATGTTGGAACGTTGATTGTCTTCCGATTCAAAGTAAAATCTAAATATAAGTTAATTTTTGTGAATCATTCAATAGGGCTTAGATCAGCCAGTGGCGCGGATATTTAATAATAATAATAATAATAAAACACACACGTAAACAAGTGATTTTGTCAAGGTTGATAATATAAACAGAGTGATCGATAAATACGTGTTGTGATAAGACTTAAAAAGTGTTCCAAATTAAATTTTTTCAATTTTTTTCAATAAGTTGTTTGTTGGAAAGCATCCTCGTCCTTTATTTGCTCATTGGTTATATTAACAATGGTTCAGTAGCGCATATTTAGTAGCACAATTACCATAAAATGGACTTAATTAAGTGTTTAGAAAAAATTTACGATCGTAAAAATGAAATGTCAAGTTTTATGCGTTTGTTTTGACATTCGTAAATTTTTCCCTTACAAAAAATTTAAAAATAACGACAGGTGTGAATCCCCTTGTTTATCGATTACGTAACTAATGTAAATAAGTTTTTCCGAAAACTCTTCAAATCGTTTGTTTATTGAAAAGAAACGTCAATTTTCCCACAGCCACAAATACATCGTTTTTCAGCGAATTTTCTTATTTACTCTGTTGCTATTTTTAATCGACCATGAATCATATTTACGTAAACGCCCTTTTCAATAAAAAAATACGAATATTATTATGCGTGATTTAATAATATAAGGGTTGGTTTACAGTCAAGGTGAGATTCTATCAAGGGGATGATGTTAATTAGTCTCGACGGCGCGACACTTAACCATTATGTTTTAATCAAGTCGCCACCCTTTAATTAGCCGTCTATTTATTTATCAAATAAGGGTTGTTAGGGAAATTATTGTATTTTCCTTATTTGACATGAAACGAATGCGTGACGACCAGTCGGTGGGAAAAATTGTCATTACGTCGATCGAGCATGCCAAAAAGTTATTTTCGATTTGTAGAAACTGGAAATAACTAGATTTTGTGATTTGAACACCCTATGGATATATTTTTAACATTTAAAACAAAAATTATTTTATAATCGTTCACACACACACTTATACAGCTCCAGGATGTTTTTATGAGATTTGATTATGTTGTTTACAACATCGTCGGTAAACAACGTTCGAAATTAGTCACTGTTGACGAGAATTGTTTGTCGTTGGTATCGTTTTGTTTCAGTATAGTATTAATTGTTGCGTAATTATTTTCTACCCTTAAAATTACAGAAATCTATAATTTGCGTTTTTTTTATTATTTTATAATATGAAGGGTTTTATACTACGCATTTGATGAAACCTTGGCCATTTTATCGATTTCTAGGACAGTGTTTTTCTATTAGCGCGTTGTTTTTGTCGAAGTTCGGCGTAAACAAGTGCGAATTCACTTCGTGCGCTCCGCCTTTGCCATTATGACGTGGTATTCAACCTGAATAACAATTTTGGGTTGTGAGAGTTGGTTGGCTTTTTGCGAGAGAGCGAAAGAATGATGATGAAAAGAATTTAAAGCTTTTATTTATTATATAGATTTGTGTTTCATTATTTTTAAGAATATAGAAGATGTGAGGCTATTTTCGGGTAACATTATGACGTCAATTAGTTTTGATAGTAATGCTTGAAACAATTTTTAGCTTTATGAATGATAACAATTTTTTTGTAGGTGCGGATATAGTGTACTTGATACACGTGGAAAATAAACAGAAAAAAATTTATTTACATTATTATAATATTTTGTTAACTTTGTTGATAAAAGAATACTTAGTTATTTATAGATTTTAAGTACAACAAAAGATTAAAAACTATAATTTTATTGCTAAGAGAAGATTAAAAAAAAATATTTTTCAACTGACTTGAACAAAAAAAAGGTTTGTTTTTTATTTACCTTGTTTAAAAACTGAATAGAAAAATATTAAGCTGGGTACACGTGTTGCGCTCACCTGGCGTCAAATTTTCGCTTACCATTAGATATCAGAAATAATTTCGGCCTTTTAAAACCCCGGTTTCTAAATTAGTAGTTAGTTTAATCGCGATTTAATGTTGAAAAATTGCCACAAATTGGGTTAAGTTTTCTTCAGAAAACAATATCTTCCGATTGAATTTTATAAAAATTTACATGGGATATTTCTGGTCGATTAAATGGTCATTTACTTTTCTAGGTAGGTAAAATGGTTCTTTACTCCCGGTTAAAAAAATAATCCAAATTAGTTTATTGAATTACATTTATTTCCATTAAATCAGTGTGATGTCATACTTACCGTTGGTGTGAAATTAAAGCCGTTTTATGCCCCGGCTTAAAAATCCTGGTTATTTTTGCAGATGAATTAATTGTACAGAGATTAATACGAGATTTTTCAAGTTCAGAATAATAACCATAATTTTTTTTTTGGTAAGAGTCGAGATAAAAATTGAGAGCAACTCAATATCAATTTATTCAATCTTTACGTAAACAAAAAATCGAATAATTATTTCTATTCGTTTTTCAACAGTTTATAGATTATTTCGATTTTTTTTTTAACTTTCGAGTGTAAAGTTCGACTTTAAATGTTGATGCGTCGAGTATAATTAGAGGACTTATTTCATTTCTGGCTACAAAATACAATAGAATTTCATGCAAATTCATAACATAACAAACTCAAGTGTAATAATAAGAATAGATAAAAAATGGTTTTGCAACGTGTGCGTGAATCTATATTTTAGAATATTTTTCTTTCTTAAATCTAAGTTTTTCTATGATGTAAAGACTTGAACTAATTATTTCAAATTGGTTTGATAATTTATCAAATTAGACTAATGCAAATTACCGATAATTAAATTGTCGATAATTGTAAACTGTTTTAAACAAAAATAAATTTGATTAGTTTTAACTTTTTTATCAGATAATGAATAAAATAAAAAAGTCTGGAATTTGTGAGTTCACTCCATTTGAATAATATTTCATTATTGTACAGTCCAGTTTCCAAATCCAAAGTTCGCAAGAGAAAAAAAAAATTAACCAACTATTCATGCGGTTAGTTCCAATTACCCCACGGATTTCGCCATTAAACGAAATTATTAAAGCGCACAGACGCTCCACTCAGTGTTCCACTTTTCAACATTCCATCGTACGTTTCTCTCTCATGAAAAGAGTGTTATTTCCTGTGCGAATTGTTTGCATCTTATTTAAAGGATAAAGATTATGATTTGGATTTTTAATCTTATTTTTTGGAAATACGCTTGAGTGTCTATTGTTGGTAAGCGTTGTTTCGGCCGTTTACGAACACCGTCATCATGAATAATTCACTTTGTTATCTGTTTCCTGTTGTTGTTAGTACGTAACCAGACTACGTCAATTCATTATTTCAACGGTATGCGTGCCTTTTAAATAATCTCATACAAAGTTTAAATGAGACATGCTGTATATGGAAATGTGTAAAAAAATAAAATTTGTTTGAAAGAATTTTGTAAGGAAAACGACCGATAATATTGAGATAGTTTTTCGAAAGTGATAAATAAACTTGGAAAAGTCAAGGCCGGTTCTGTAGGTTATCACTAAGAGTGAATTCGTTAGGGAAACTGATGATAATAATGATGGTGTAGGTGTTTAGGTGCTGTTGAAGATGAATCGAAAAATAAAATCTATCTGTTTATTATTTTGAATCATTCGTGTTTTGCATGGTTTTAAGATAACAATTCAACAATGATAAAGTAACATTTCGTCATCATTTACGTTATATTTATATTGTCCAAATACCACCCTTTTAATTTGTTTGTTTGTTTCAGAACACGTGTGGCAAGTGACTGTACTTAATAGAGGTTTGGGAAATGCTGGCCTCACCGGTAATTACCGACTTTGTCTAACTGACAAAACTCTCAGTTTAATCAAACGAGACTGCGAAGTACCACAAATCGAATTAAATTTAACTAATATTCGAAGTTGTGGAAATCTTCGAGATTTTTTCTTTCTTGAGGTAAGTTAAGTTAAATTATTGTTAAAATCACAATTCTAAGACATTAACCGGTTTAAGTTAAATTATTGTTAAAATAATAATTCTAAGACATCAGACGGTTTACAACCTTTAGAGGGATTTAATTTCGTCAAGTTTTGCATAATAATAGCGATAACGTTTTCCGCAACAAGTTCACGGACTTCGACGACGGGTTTAATTACCTCGGGGAATGCCCATCTCTAGACATAACATACGCATGCACACATATTGTATTATGCTAAGTAATTATTTATCTGCTTAAGGGTGTTTTTGGTTACAGATTGGACGATCGAGTACATTAGGAGCCGGGGAATTATGGATGCAAACTGAAGATAATAATATTGCCCAAAATGTCCACTCGACTGTTTTTCAGTAAGGATTTTTTTTTTAAACACACTGTATCGTTGACAGAAACTTACAAAAGTCAACTCTTATTTGACAGTTGTATTTTTCTAACTTGGAAATTGAGTTTCTTAAGTTAGGTCATGTCGCGTCTTTGGACTATCAATTTTGATAGGATTAAACTCCAGACTTAGGGTCGCGAAATGATTCAGGAACAGAAACACTTGTCATTTTTCTAAGAATTTATTAACAAAATGCAAAATTAATCAAACGTGCGATCTTAACAGCCGGACTTGAACTGACTCATTCCTTAAAAAAATTACAGAAAAAAAGCTTTGTTCTTGGAGAAGAAGTTATTAAATTAACTTTCAAAATGGTCTAAAGCTCCTTATTTGTACTATTTCCTATACATGATCCTGGTACTATTCTAGTTGTGAAAAGTAGAGCCAAATCGAGGAATCTAAAGACGCCGTGAATGTTTATCAAGTAAACAGAGCCCGATAAGACAATGCAACATTGATAAGCTGTTCGGAATTTTTTGTCAAGTTTGTTATTTGTTTGTTTGTTTATTTGCATTGTAATACACTTAAAATTTATAATAGTTTGTCGTTTATCTACGTAAAATTTATCACTGGCGCCTAATAATAAATAACAGCTGTTCTAATTGCTGTTGTCGCAATGACGTCGTCAATGATTTGCAAAGTTTTATATAAAGTGAAACATTTTTGTGAGTTTTGAGTAAATGCCGAATCATTTTGTTGATTAATAGATAATGAAAAATATAATTTTAAAAAATATGTAAAGATATCTATTACTTAACATGTTCGTTACGGAAAAGACCACTGACACGAATAATTGAGTACAGTAAACAACTTTGTAAAAATAGACACTTTTAGAAAGCACAAAAATCATACACAAACAACGATTGTACAATCACTCATCCAAATCCGCTTGCACAACTAGGTAATTCCTAGTTGTCGATGAATTCTTTTTTCAAATTCTAATTTCTATATTTTCAACAGCGCAATGTCAACTAATAGCAGTAAGGAAGAGTTGGGACCGAAAAGTCGCAACCGTTCCTCCTCAGCGACCGAATCTTCTAAACCCAGTAGCATGACGCGGAAAATACACAGCAACATCCCGCCGAAATGTCACATCTTGACTCAAGGTAACGCAAGTTTAAAAATAAACCAACCAATTTCGACACACAACCAAAACACATTTTTTATTCGCACATTTGTTTGTCTTTGTTTTTTTTTTTAATAGTTTTACCTCACTGTTTTTTTATTATTAATTAATAACAATTGCATGACGTCCTTGCGATTTGATTTTTTGATTATTAAGTTTTTAATTGGTTTTTGTTATTAATTGTCGGAATAACAATGACGAGAAGACGTCATCATAATGACGAAATTCAATTTGGATTAAAAAAATAATGTTTGGCGTTAACACTCCTTTGTTGTGTAGAGTTTTTAGTAGTGTTTGCTACTTTCACTTGCAGATGTTTCCCATTCGAATGATACACAGGTTCCTACAGGCAGCTCTTCGCAACACCCTATTGGTATGGTTTTATGGTTTTCTGGTTGTTTTTTTTTAATCGAGTTATGCAACCCAAAATACACTATTGTATATTGGGTAGTATATATTCATTGGCGTAGGGTGGAGTCGCCGTATAATAAACAATGCGACTAAATATTTTTAAATTAATAATTTCAATAAAAAAAATATTTAGCTGCTTGATTTTGCTTAATCTGAGCTATTTATATGTGCTAATAATGTGGTTGCATGGGGCTTGCAGTGAGCGGTGTTGCCAGTTTTTATCAACACTTGAAAGGAATGTCGAAAGCATCGGAACGCCGACATTCAATATCAGGTCTGTAGTTTTGATTTATTAAAACAAAAATTAAATTTATTTTATAAAAAATTGTATTTTGTGTGTGTCGTGGTGTAAGCGTGGCATTCCCCCAAAAATAGTGTGTTACCGGGTGTTTGTTTATCCTTAGCAGGAAGCGTAACCCAGTGTGGAACAATCAGCCATCAACGCACTCAATCACTGCCCTTAGCGAATCCTGCACCCATTTCTGATCAAAACACCTCACACCCTTTGCGAGTTACCAAGCGCTCCAATCAGTCCTCTAAATGTATGTATCACACATAAAAACACATACAAAACACCTTTTCTCTTCTTTCTCTTGAATTTTTTTTGGGACTCATTTCACTTGCATTACGTGTTGATCATTAACACAGAGGGAGCTGTGCACTAACTTCCTACACTCAATTATAACAAATCAACGTGACTTGGCTAAGAACTAACTTTCAGTGATAGTTGGGGTGAAATCTGACTTCAGCGGCCTCTAAATTTCCTAAAATTATTTTTGGAGTTATTTTCAATTATGACGGTGGTTTTGAAATTAATTTTGGGCATTTGAGTCGTTTTCCACTCAGTGTCGTTGACTTTCAACAAAGTGTAATCCATAAAATTGTCAAAAAACTAAAAATACAAGAAAGAAAGAAATCTGAGGATTTATGCTGTTTTTCTAACATTTGATTCGCCAAGAAATCCAAAAAAATTTATTTAAATTACAGAAAACACCAAAAAGGTTCATGTTATGATGAATGAGCCAATGAGCGAGCAGAATCAGCGCTTCGGCGTCAAAATTACAAACATTTACTTTAAAAAGAGTGATCGTCATTGGGTGGAAATCGTAGAAGCCGCTGAAACGATCAAAGCCCGAATCGATGGTGGTTGATTTTCTTTTTTGAAGGCAAAGATCGTTTTGTTCTTTTAGGTATGAGCGGAGGGCGTGAACGTTGCGACAGTATGCCTTCGCGCGCTCGGACAACTTCTGAAGGCACCCATTCAGTTCAAATGTGGAATCAGACAAGGTCGCACTTAAACCCCTACCGTCCGGCGTCTCTCTACGGTCGCGACATCTCCCACAGTCCGCCTTCCGGGAGTCCAGTCAGTCCGCCGTCAGTCGGTTGTTCAACAGATTCGGCGGGATCTTCATATAGTCTGACTGACGAAACAGACGTTTGTACTGAATTAGATCCCACTTTGGGCCGATATTCGCATTCTTTAACGCCAGACGAAGCGATAGCCGAAGAGGAATGTCTAGATAGTCCGCCTTATAATGCTAACTATATGTCAATGGCTATGCATAGTTCGGATGATGGTTACGTGGATATGTCACCACGGGGACGCCATCATAATCATTCACCTACTGCTAGTCTAAGTAGTAATACGTCAGGGACTCCCTCGACGGATATGCGATTTGCTGAATATCCTCTTGAAAAAGTCACATCGTATCTTACTTCGGAAGATGATGATGCGAGACCGACAAGAGCTTATTCAGTTGGATCGAAGCCAGAAGGATACAAAAAGTATACGGAAATGTTGGGACTTAACAACGAAAATTTAAGAGTGAGAGCGTTGAGTGTTGGTTCGAAAACTAAAAAAGTGCCCGGAAGAGTGTTACCACCGCATGGATATCATCCGCATCAAGGAACTAAATCGTCGAGTGCGCCGATTCTTAGTAATGGAAGAGGGCAAGGCTCGCATTCGTCCATCGGACCCATGGATGATCTCATGGAGATGGACTTCAGCAGGTTGGTAACAAATTAACATAATACAGTTCATTTTTAATAAAATTGAAAATTTTCAGATCGGGGAGCGTTAACGATTCAAGTTATATGGATATGACACCAGGTCCGAGGAACAATCAAAGATACGTAGAAATGAAGCCAGGTCGCAAACCTGAAACTTCGCCTTATGTCGATATGTCCCAAGGGTCATCTCCAGCAAAGCCTTCGTATATTTCGCCTCAATCTGACGTTTTAAGTGACATCTCTAACGATTACATGGAGATGGATCCTCGCAAAAACAATAACAATAATAACAACAACGATTATTTGGCGATGTCTTTCAAACGGCCTTCGTCGACTTATCAGTTATCACCAGCGAAAGCGTCGCCTCTTAGTGGCAGCTATATGGATGCTCAATTTGGCAGTCCAAAAACGGAACCAGCAACACCTGATGGTTACGTCGAAATGTCTTTAGGTCGTGGCCATCAAAGGCAGTCTAGTTTAGATAGTGCCCAAATCGTCAACGAAGACTATGCAAATATGTCAATGGGCAAAAAACGCGATCGTGGAACGCGAAAAAAAGACAAAGCACGATCGCAACCAATAGCTATTCAAAACCCAAGTGGTAATCAAAAAATCATTGGAGCTGGATCAAGTAGTCCCAGATATGCAATTCTCGGAAGAAAGTATTCGACCGGAACGCCACCTATGCATTTACCTTTAAATGAAAACACACCTTATGCAAGCTTGCCGCGTCAATCGCGTCGGCGTGATTCAAAAGACAGTTCAAGTTCAAGTGTAACAACACCGTCAAGTTCCTCAACTATATTTCCGTTCAGTTTGAATAGTCCCTGCAGTCCGGTAAAACCCCCACAACAGAAGAAGACTGAAGGCGATTATACGCCAATGGATTTTGAAAATAAATCCGATTATGTCAACTTTAATCCGAAATCAAACGAAGAAGATGATTATGCAGTTATGAAGCCAGGAGTTGGAGTTCGAGTGAGTTCCCCATCAATGCGAATGGCAATGATGCAATTATCCGATTCTTCGTTTCGACCAATCAATGAGAATAAAGACGATGCGGAAAAAGTCGAAGATAGTCGAGTTGTAACCGATCCACCGTACGAAGTTTTACGATTGGAAAGTGGTCGAAATTCGTTATCACGCCCGAGTTCAACATCAAGCGAATTATGTTCGTCGAGTTCAACAATCGTTGGCTCTCGGCCGGAATCGGTTAATAGCGATCGTGTTCGACCAGCATCGGTTAGTTCCGCCGATGGGCAATTGCATTATGCTAGTTTGGTGTTGGAAGAAGGGAATCGAAGTCCGAGAACGGTCAAAGATGGACAAAACGGACCGGAAGTCACTTTAACTTATGCAGCTATAGATTTTGTTAAAAGCGAAGGGCTTAAGCACAATTCGTTGCCGACTAATGCTAAAGTGAAACATTAAAGAGACTGATTTTTAGGTAATTTTGTTACGAGGACTTTGTCATATCCGATTGAAAGTTGTTGAATGTTGCTTAGAGATTTTTTTTGCAAATTATAGGAAAATGTTAACGTAATTTGTAAACATATCACTTGTCCTGAAGGACTGTGGCGACGTCTGTTCAGTGTTGGAAAGAAATTGTATACATGTATAAATGTTTTAGATCTCGGATTATTACCCTAAACGAAGATCACCGATAATAGTTTCCATTCCACAATTAATTTATATATAAAAAAAAATAATAAAATTATTAGTGATCTTCGATTGTCACACAATCAGGGTCACAGTCGAATTTCTATTACAATCAATAGTGAAAAATTTCCGTTTTAGTGACAATTGTATCATTAGTGTCAATAATCACAAAAATATTTTATATACAGAGTGAATCATAAACCAATTTAATGTAATTACATATTTCTATTCCACATTTTTAAAGCAATGTTATAATGTACTATATTATCTAGACAAGTTTGTAAGAAGAATATTGTAATTAAATTCTAGGTTCTAATTATGTAGTTAGCAGCGAATTGTAACGTGTAATAATATTTTATTATTATTATTATTATTATTATTATTATTAATTATTGAGGCTCAATTTATAATTCCTATAGTCATAAAATGACACAACTATTTTTTTTTGTTTCGTTTTTATTTATAAGTTGTATATTATCATTATTATAAATGTTAATTTATTTTGTATTTATATTCATTTAAAAATTAAGTACTTGAGACTATTGAATTTTATCGTTTCTGAATTGTTCCACTTTATAACTGCCATAAACAACTTGTATAATAATAAGCGAAATTTTTTGTAACATCGGGTGCTAAAATGAACCATCAAGAGTCAGATAATATAACTAAACTGTTCCTTTTTTTTTTAATTTATTTTTTTCCTTTTTATTGTGTTTTTTGAAATAGTGACAGTGCCTTTACACTTTTATTCGGAATGATAATTAGCATTTTATTTTAATATAAAAGTTGACTGTTTTTTTATGTCGCTTTGATTTGTTTAGAAATTACTTCAAAGAGCCTTGACTTATATCATTATTAGAAATCTAGAAATATTAATAAAATGCTATATAATCTTAAAGATAGCTTATGCAGTTTATGTAGTTGTGCATGTGAAAATTAATGTCAAACTACTTTAGGAAATTTTGCTATGTGTAAAGAGAAAAACCGACCAATCCAGACTTTCTAGATTTTATTAAAAAAATGGAAAAAATTCTGGATGACGGTATTTCCCAGTTGATTATTATTATTTTCAGGAAAAAAATACAATTTTAATCCTATAATTTGCGAAATTATGTATATAAAAATGTTACCTCTTTGTTTTGGTTGAAAGTAAAACGACATGTATATAATACTGGCTGGCTATTTTTCCAATAAACCAAAATTTATTTCTATTTCCTAGTGTAATAAAATTTGTGGATAAAATGACAAAAAGTGAAAAGCAATCAGTAATCAGTCTTCCACATTTAAATCAAATTTTTGTCAAATGGCAGAGCCCGTCCGGCAATTAAAAAAATCAAGTTTTCCCTTTTTTAAAATTTTATTGAAAAAATAAATACATCAAGAAATTAGGAATCAAATTACCAACCGTAGCTAAAACCTAATCCGGAGGAATAAGTCACATGGGAGACGGCAGGTGCGGCGGAGTAAGCAACACCGATGGCGGCAGGCGCAGCATGTGCGACTGGGGCAAGAGGGGCAGCATGAGCCACATGAGCAATAGGAGCAGCGTGAGCTACTGGAGCAATAGGAGCAGCGAACGCCTTAAATCCGGGATTGGACACCCTCACATCAGCTTTAGTTACACTCGAGAAGGGAGTATCGATAGTTTTGGAGTAAGTGGAGACTTGACCCAAGTTCCCGAAACTGCGGACGATGTTAGAGTGTTGAGAGGTGATGGCAGGAGCCGCGTAGGAGACAGCAGGAGCTGGGTATGAAACAGCAGGGGCCGCATAGGAGACAGCAGGAGCTGCATATGATACAGCAGGTGCAGCAGCAGGTAAAAGTCCGGCGTTGGCGTAAGCCAAAACAGCAGCAAGAACTACAAACTATAAAAACAAATAATAATATGAAAATAATTCTCTTTGTAATGGTTGTCTTACTTTGAAAGCCATTGTTGGATTTGGTCTGTCTTTAGTTTGAGTCGGGACGTTTTTATATAGTAAACTAATTGCCGTAGGGTAATGTTACACTTTCGTTTTCGTAAAGCCGACGCCCCTTTGGTAATTGTGTCGTTCGAATACCATGGTATGACATCATTACGATCAGATGGTCGTGTGTGATGAGGTCATCTGGGCCTAAGACCGGACCCAGTTTTCACGCAATTAAAACTTAAAAGATTGTTTTTTATTTTTTTGGGTCAGCAACAAATCCAAGGTTCATAATTTTCCTTTTCAACAAAATTCTAAACAAAACACTTTTGTTTATAATTTCTCTTGCGTGTGTTTCCTCTAAGCGGAAATTCTTCGCAAGTTCAAGTTTATGTAACAAGAACAGTATTATGCTAACCCGGTGACCTAGATTCAAGTCGCGAAGATGCTGCTGCTGCTGCTGCAGACTACTGTTAGTTAAGCGTGCAGATGTTTAACAATCACTTCGTTAAAGAATAAAGATAATGAAGAAAGTGATATTATGCTTTCTTATTAAAATCGTAATGACATTACCGAAATTACGCAACTTTGATATTTGGGACAACAATCAGATTAGTGAACTTGATAGCAACTATTCAAGGCTTCCTAGAGGTTAGTCAAATTTAAAATACTCTCAAAATTGCGTAAATGGATTTCTAGTGCTCAATTTCTTCCCTGTACCCGTCGAAGAAGAATGTCTTTCGGACGATGGACGACGAAAAGGAATCTGCATGAACGCGTATGAGTGCCGCATTGAAAGCGGATCTTCACATGGTCCTTGCGCTTTAGGATTTGGGGTTTGCTGTGTATGTAAGTATCTATTAAACGTTACAACAAAAACTAGAATTTTTTTTCCAGTCACTAGAAGCTGCAATCAAGAAATTACAACCAATATTACATATTTTGTCAATCCGGACTTCCCCGATTTGTCAAAAAACATGGAAGATTGCGCTTTGACTGTGAAAAAAATCGACCCAGAAATATCGCAACTGCGACTTGATTTCATCCATTTCAATCTAGTCAGTATTACCAACGTATACCTACTATTATATTAAAAAAAAAAAATGTTCAAGGGTCAACCAAACCGCAGAACTGGCGTCTGCGAAGACGACATTTTTATTATGGGAAAAGGCATGTCACGTGAATTGAAACTGTGCGGAATTAACAGCGGACAACACGGTGATTGACAGCACTGTCATTAAAAATTCAAATCCTAACCCCAATTTGTTTTTAGTATACTTCGATGTAGACGATGTCGAATCTGTTATTCCTATAGAAATGACACTAAACCGCAAAGCAGTGTTTAGATTATGGGAAGTCCGCGTTACGCAAATCCCATTCACTCAACGAGCGCCTGCTGGTTGTTTGCAGTACCACATGGGCAGCGCTGGTATTATCCAAACCATGAATTTTGCTGATAATGGTCGACATTTAGCCGACCAAGACTATAATATTTGTATTCGACAAGAACGCGGAATGTGTAGTATAGCATATGAGCCATGCCACGAAAACTCCTTTCGAATATCGCCGAACAATAACGAAACTATAGTCGAAGACGAAGGCTCCGGAGATGGCGCTGCTAGAACTATGAGCGATGAATGTTCGGATAAAATCGTTCTACCGTGCGATTCCGACGATTTAATTATGGTAAAAAAAATCAAAAACCCTCAAACTTGTAATAATCTATTCATTTGTAGCCGAATGCTTTTGGATTAGGCACTTGCGATGTGATCCATTGCGGCGAATCGCTATGTCCCTCTGGTGAATCCCCGTGTCGGATTGAAAGCAGCGCTACGCCGTTCACAGTCGGTGTGCATTTTGGCCCGAGTGCGAGGGAAGCACCGCCTGATGATAATATAGGAATGTGCTTAAATTACGAACAATTGCCATGTAACGTGTGATGCATTACTTAAGTTAAGTTGGAACTAGTCATTTATTTAAGTACTAATGGAATGCTAATCTAATTGAGCTTTTTTTAATTATCAATACTGAGCTTCAGTGGCTTCTTCACTTTTGAGACATTCAGTCTTTACTTCTTCGTCTTCGTGGATTAAGTGTTCGTCTTTTGCTCGGAAGTGGATGAATCTGTTAAAAATTTGGAGTTGATTTTTATTTTAGGGTAAAATTTTACTTACAATATGAGTAGGAAAACACTCATTTGCGTCGCCATAGTCAGGTAAAAAATGGCATTGGGATGGGTGTGAATGGTCGCGTTGTATAATTTGCTATACATGACTCCTGATATAAGAGGAATCGCGTTATCAGCGACAGCCAACACGGCAAGAGTTTTGCCTAAAATCCAAAATTATAAAATCAAAACAAGAAAACCAAAATTTATTGCTTTGTGTCCACTCTGTAAGTTTTACAAATTTTAAGTCAGTCATAGTTAAAACATTAATCTTATCAAAACATGTAAGGTAGACACTTTAAATACATTTTTAGTACCTTTTTCCGACGCAGCGACTAGCTTCGAGACCATAGACCGAATAACGGGAGCTACTATGGGTCCAATCGCAGCGAACACTCCTCCTAAGTAAAAAACCCAAGTTTCTTCAGCGTTAGCATAAAAAATACGGCCAATAGAGTGTGCTAACGCTCCTGTCATTATAATTATAGTATCCCTCCAACCAAAAACTTTACTCATCAATGGTATAGCTACTAATAGAAAAACATCCTGTATAGCTGATTGAACAGTTCGGAAATTACTAAATCCATTCAATTCCCATCCAAAAACTAAGTTCGCATACAAATAACACATCCCTTTTTCGTCTCTTTGGAACGTGTAAAAAGCCATCATTACTATCAAAAGAAGAAGATAACATCGTCGATTATGCTTTCGTTTTTTAAACAAAGTCTTCCCTGTATTAACTACATGATTATAATCGAAGAAATCTGTAAATAGGTTTGAGGCTTCGCTTATTGGTTTCTGGCGTGGATTGGTTTGCCAGTCTAAACGTACAAAAGTGTAAATTATCGCAAGAAGTAGCAATGTGGAGTTGATAGCAAACATCACAGCGTACGATTTATGTACAACTGTGTTGAATAGAACTTTTCCTATAGCAATCCCAGTTGGCATCGTCGCTAAATAACAAACTTCCAGTAGTGTCACTCTAGTAGTTCTATTTTCTTGGGTTGTTATATCAACTAAATATGTGAAAGCCGCAGCAAAAATCGCAACGTCCGCTCCTGTAAATGCCATGGGAAGCGTTGCTGTATATACTATGTATTCCAACGGCCAATCAGGTTGCGTTGCATTGACTACGACCATCACAGAGTAGTATAATTTTCCAATTAGACCTAAGAGAAGCGGTAGTTTCCGCCCTCTTTTGTCAGACCACGCCCCTATAAACAAAGCTAGGATTATAGGAACCACATGGCCTGCTATGTCATTCCATAGATGAAAATCGGAAACTGTGATCTAAATTGAAATTATTGAAGATTTTTTTAAAGTAGTTAGAAATAGCAATACCTGGACTTCTTTATTTAACTCTTTGTTTTCTTTTGCGGTTAGGTTAGCGCAGATTGAGTCGTTTAAACCGTGATTTACGCTGCAGGCTTTATAAACAAAAAAGGCTTGTTCTACTACTGAGGTTGTCATAAAGGCCATCATGTATAGAACCATAGTCGGTTCGACTGTGATGAGCTTGAGGTAGTAGAGACAAGAATGTCTCGACGAGGACTGCCATTGTTCCGGTTGAGACATCTGCACAAAAAATTGGCGCTTAGAGTTATGAGGTTATGTCATTCGATTCAAAAAATGTTTCGATAACTCCACCAAATGTATTAATAACTAAGACCATTATTTTACTAAAAATATTGAACTGATTTAATTCGACTTCGGAGTATTTTTTTAGTTTGATCTGTTTGAATTTTTAAATTAAGTTATCATTGAGGTTATGTCATATTACCTAACATTAAATACCCAGATTTCTTGTCAATAATAAATAAATTTTGTTGTAAATTCTTCATAATATCCACAATTGAAAAATTATTATTTGTTTTATACAAAATTGCGATAATAACACATGTTTTTGAAAATTTGAAAAAATGCTATTCTATCTACTATAGCGCATGTGATCTACTAGGATTCAAATTACCTACTTAAGAAAATAACGCAATAAAACCATAAAGTTATTAAGAAATGACCTTAAAGTTTTAATTATATTATAAAATGAAAATTTAATTGTTTTACCTTCAACGTTTCACATAAAGCACTTTTCAAACAATTTTATTTGCAAAGTCATAACTGTGATTCAGTTTAGAAAAAAATGACTAATTTGCATAATTTTAGTAATATGAAGCACAAATAATAATCAGATAATGTTACAAAATGCGTTTAGATTCATTACTATGTACTATCGTATTTTATTTTTTTCCAATTGTTTGATAAGAGAATTTTTCCACAATTGAATTGAATTGATTGAGAGTTAATACTCACTTAATTTTATGATTCAAGTCAAAGAACGCACACTTCTTCTATCTAAAATACTATAGACTACATTTAGATAACCGTTGATCAAATGGAAATATATCATTTCGTCATTTCATTGTTCTTTTAATAGCTCGTAATTGTATCTTATAAAAAGCTTATAATTGCTTAAAATTGAATAATTTTGGATGATATTTGTCCAACTCTTAGCAAACAAGGCCAGAGGTTAAAAAAACCAAACGAATCGTAGAATCTTGGGAGTCAAGGTCATAAAAAAAAATTCAAATGGATCCTCAACAGATAAATTGATAACTAAAATTTAATAAATCAATTTCACTTTTTTTATTAGAAAAAAAAAAATGCAATTTTGGAATATAGTGTATTTTGCATTATCAGATGGTATCTATTCTTAATGACGTTTGTATTTTGAAATTTGACACTGGAATTTTTTTGTGTTTTGTTCAGTCAAATTACAGTGTAAAAGTGTTCAATCACTTGAATTCAATACTCTAAAATTTTTGAAACTGTTTGAGGTTATAAAATCCTGAATAAAAACCACAAAACCATCGAAAAACTTCATTAAATAATAATCATTACAAACATTTAAGCGCTAGCTTGAAGATGCTTATGCACACATTCTTCTTTATTAATAAGATGTGTAGTTTTATTAACCAATTGCATAAGAGAGGATAAGTCATGTGCCCAATCATTGAGAATATCACTCGGATCTTTGCTTTGTTGGAAATGCACAACTCCAGAAGGTCTATCTGTTTTAGCTTGCACACTTTTATTAACAACCATTTGTGATAAGAATTCTTCTGTTTCAGCAGCACTCAAATCCAAAAGTTCTGCCATTCTTGCAATTTTAATTCTGGTATAATATTTAGCCATTACACGGATATTATGTTCGACTACTCTTGTCCTAAAAAATATAATAAAAAGTTAATAGAAAACATAAATTAGAAACAAAACTGACTTTAAGTCGCCCCATCTCTTTTTAGCTTGTTCATTCCCGCTAAAAACTGGCGTAGATTTCAATTCTTTTTCATAAATTTCGCATAACCCCGACCATTTGATTAATTCGGAAGTGGTGAATAGTTTCAATAGTTGTTTGTACATGGGTATCTCTTCTAAAACTTTATCTTGTAACACTCTGTATGTTAAATCAGATTGTTCGTTATCGTAGGGTGCTAATACTAAATAAAGAACAACAGCTCGAGCTGCTGCTTGACGTTCAGCAGGATCTGACTGTATACTAGGTGTATTTAAAACAGCTCTGTAGTGTTTACAAGTAGCCAAATATGAACCTTCATGTTGATCCAATTCCATCATCAATCTATAATACTTCAATTTGAGATCTTGAGTTCCTTCATCATCAAAGAATTTCGTATTAATCTTTTTCGAAATAATTTGCGTTCTTATATAATCTTGTTTAGCCAAACACAATCTCATTTGTTCTAAAATCAATTCAACTTTTTCTCGTTTTTCCATTGAACCATAAGTCTCTACTTGAAGTTCTTGGATAATATTCGCAGCTTCTGAGATGTTTCCTTCTTCTTCGCGAATTTTAGCTAATTTATGAGTTAATCGAGCTCTTTCTACTTCAACATAAATCTTCCCTTCGGTTACTTGGCGTAAAGTATCAATCAATTTAATCATTGTTTCTTTATCAGGAGTTTGATCAACATAAGTACAACATTCTTGCACCATTTTAGCTACAGCTTGTTTCAATTGCGATCTGCGTTTAGTTAAAAGCACAATATGTTCATTTAAAGCAGCCCAGTTTTTTGCTTCTTTACAAATTTGAACTATTGCTACTAAAACACGACCGGTTGATATCATGTCAGCCCCGGTTCGTGTTTGCTTTTCCAAAGCAAGGAGCTGGTCAAGAGCATCGTGGAGTTTACCCGACTTTGCTAGTTTCTGACATTCGGGGATTTTTTCATCGCAAGTTGAGCTGTAATCAACTTCCATTTTCACGATTTTCCCAGAATCTGTCGCTATGTTTTCCATTTTGGATGATTAAACTGCAAGAAAAAATCAACATAACCTCAACTTTTTAAATTTGTTAGATTTCAATTAATTTTGAGAAAATACAATTGAATGAAATCGAAAGTATTATAAAAAGACACAAACAAGTTTTTCATCTACTTACTTTTGTTTTAAATCCAAATTAGTCAGTTATTCAAGAACACAATAATTGCTTGTCATCAACACTTTTGACGCTTATTGGGGATTTTGGTTTTAAAATCTGTTGGTACGCTTACACTTATTCTGACTTGCAACTAATTTTAAATAAAAAAAAAAACTTTTTATGGTTGTTGAATATTAATATGCCAGAACTTTGAACATTTTGTTACATGAATGCTTTTTATAATTTTATTTTTTCAATTTTTTTTTTTTACTTTTTTTAAATTGTAGCTAAGTTCAGGGTCGTTTTGACAGGAGCAGTAACAGTGACAGCGAAGTTTTCTTAATTAAATTTCAATGAATTGATCGTAAATCCCTGAAAATAGCTTGTTGTCAGGCGTTTGCAAGAAGTTTAAATCGATTCTAGTGTAAATTCTTGCTAGTGTCATTTCGTATAAATGTGATGTTTAATAATGGAACATAAAGGTGAGATCGGTGTGTGTATGTAAATCCCCGATTAAAGTAAATATAATTATCACAATTAACTGCGTGTTTTAGCTTGTAACTAACATTGTAAATATGAGTAAAAAGAAAGATGGTAAAATTACATTAGGAATGTTAAAAGGTAAAAGGTATATGTCGTGTATTGTGAACACTTTTTCCCACCAATCACTTCTGTAGTTTAACGCTTTGTAGAATTTCTATTGTGGCGTTTATTAGATTAAAAATAAGTAAACATGGATTGTAAAGTTGTGTATTTTTTAGGTAAACCGGTAACAACTTCGGTTCCTTCAATTTCGATTAAATTCCATGCTAATGCTGAACAACTGGAGGAGTTGTATGTGAGTGATGAAGAGCATGGAAGCAACGAAACGACGGGGGCTATTGGTAAGCAAAATGTCATTTTCATTTTTTTTGATGTTTTGTCATTTTTGAAATTGTTAGGTGTCAATGAGCTAGAAAGTAGTCCTTTAAAATTGTTTCCTCGCTTGGTGAAGCGTTCTACAAGTATTGATATCACCCCGAATACGACTTTAGATGCATCACCACCGTCAGATCCTTGGAGATTCTTCTCAGACATTAAAGTAAATTATAATTGAGTTGAGTTATGTGAAAATATTAGTAATTTTAGGGTAAAATTACTAAAAGCGTCGAGGAAAAAATTACAGAGATTAAATCACGAAATCAAGAAGAAGGATCACCTCTTAAGACTAAAATAGTCAAAGATAATAGCAAAGAGAATTCCAGCGTTTCAGATTCGGAAGATTTGTCAGAGAGTAGTATATCAAAAACTTGTGGAATAATTTCAACTACTGAAGGTAAATAGTCACGCTTTGCGTAACAAAAACTGTATATAAAGTATCGTGTATAAAATTTGTTGCATGAAATATTTCGTTTATTGGACATTCGTGTCTTTTATAGAACTTGTCGCATAATATAGTCTTCTGAGTGTTTCTTAGGTGCCGAAATGTCTAGCGATGACGAGACTCCTTCCATAGAAAAAGACAAAAAGACTGATGAAAAATCGAAAATTTCACAAAGTGGTGGTTTGCGTCAAAGATTTCGTCTTTTAAAACCGAAATCACAAATTCGTGAAGGATCAATAAGCAAAAAGAGTTTAGCAAGTTTATATAATATAAATACAGAAAAAATTGAACAAGCATTAGCTGAAGAAAATGAAATAGAAAATGCAGTTGATGCTTTAGAAGAAACAACTTTACAACAAGAAATAGCAAGTGGAAAAATTTTAAAAGAAATTGAACAACAATTTGACAATATTAAAATTGACAATGATAATGTAGTTAATATAAAAGAAGTAAATGGTAATGAAGTTAGAGCAATTCATTGGGCAAGTAAAACACCGAAAACTGTTTTTGCTCCAATTGGATTTGTTGATTTTCGGGCAAAACCTGTCAGCATCAAACAGAATTTTTTTATGTATGTTATTGTAATTTTAATGATTTTTTGACCTAATGTTCTATTTTCAGACCAATTGTAACATTGTTAGTTTTTATTTTAACTTACGTTATAATTCATAATTATTCAAAGTATTTAGCAGGATTAACATTAGGTGTCACTATAACATTTGTATTTTATTCAATTCGAAATTTTTTGGAAACACCAATTTATCATAATTTTTCGACACCTACAAAGGAGATATTAGTATCGGCTGTTAAAGAATTCCAACCTTTGACTAAATACGAAGGATGGGTTAATGAATTTCCTGAAATTTATAATCCTCATACTTATCATATAAGTCAAACGCAACCCGTTTTTCTTCGTCTTCAAGGCAATCTACTTAGAGTTAGTCATACTAGAAGTAAAGTACCAAAGAGGGCGCTTTGGAATGAAGCTAAGATTAAACCAATTTTCACTCATCATCGCGTTTATAATTTAATGGGGGCACAAATTGAGCTTTTACCGATTGGTTTAGCTAAAAAACGACACTGGAGTAAAAAGTATCCAATTTGTATTACGTTGAATAAAGATCAGATGAATTTTGAGGCGGCGTCGCTTATTTCTTCAGTGAAAAATGAAGAAGAAGAATCGAGTACTACTGGTAGTAATACTAACACTAATTCTAATATTAGTAAAAAACTTCCGTTTATTAAGAAAAAACGTTCCCAGACTTTGGTAATTAGTTTTATTACATTGCAATAGAATTTACATGCATTTTTTTGTAGAGGTTTAGTAAATTAAGTGAAGAAAACGAAGAATTTGATTTAGATTCGGAAAACTCTCGCCCGAGTAGTCCATCACCTGATGAATCAGTAAGTACAGAAGTAGAAAACTGTATCATTGACTTTTGTAATTTTCTTTCAGGATCGATATCTAGATGAGGAAAATAAAATGATAGATGAAGCTTTACGTGAAGATGAACAAGATGTGTTTGATGATGAAGCAGAAACGTTGTCGGAAGATTGGATTACGTTCACGCCGCCAGATGTCAGTTGTTTTTTTTTTTAATCTGATTGCTGTTTTATTATTTATTTGCAGGATGATAGTCCCTCTCCTACTAAACTCTATATTTTCGGACGTACTGATCGTGAGAAGGAAGACTGGTTTCGTAGATTAGTAGCCGCGACTCATAAAGGAGCTAATAGTGAAGTTCTATCAAGAACTACAATGTCTAATACATTATTCGATCAAATTGAACAAGAATCACATTATATGAAATTTATGGCAATTTTTAATAAGGTATCTTCAGTTATTGAATTAACAATTTTTGATAAATTGATTTCAGGTTAGGAAAAATGAAGGTGAAGAAGCGCCATCTTGTGATATCCAATGGTTGAATGCGTTAATAGGTCGTGTTTTATTCGATTGCTTACGGGATGATAGTTTCACAGACCGTGTTAAAGATAAAATCCAACGGAAATTATCTTCGATTAAACTTCCATATTTTATTGAAGGTTTGACTGTGACTGAATTGTCGTTGGGACAAACGCCACCTTTGGTACATAAAGCAAGTAGACCGTCGATCGATGAACGAGGATTATGGATTGATCTTGATATTACTTACGAGGGATTAATAGTTTTGATATTACAAACAAAACTAAATTTAATGAAATTAAAACAACCGCCATCTAGTGACGGTAAGTGTTAACATTAACATCTCCTAATTCTCCTATCCTTACCCGAATCCTGATTGATTAGAACGATGGTGTTTCTGTGCAGAGATAAAAACTAATGAAAAATCAGCAATTTATAATTCGGATGTGGAAGATTCAGCTGAAAGTTCATCAGATGAAGAATCGATATGTTTTATGCCGAGTAGTAGTAATCCTCCAGCTTTGGATCAAACTGGATTACCGGTACCAGGATTAGGAGGAACTAGTAATACTAGTAAAAAGTTTATGAAAATGGTAGATCGTATAGCAGAATCGAAATTTTTCCAAGCTGCTACTGAATATAGATATATTAAGAAAGCTATGGAAGGAGTTTCAAATACTGAACTTCGATTGAAAGTGGAAGTTAAGGAGTTAGTTGGTACTTTAGTTATTAATATACCACCACCACCTAGTGATAGAATATGGTTAGGGTTTAGACCGATTCCGAATTTGGCGCTAGCAGCGCAACCTATCGTTGGCGAACGAAATATAACGTATTTGCGGATAACTAGTTGGATAGAGAAAAAGTTGCTTCTGGAATTCCAAGTAATTTTTTGACAATAACTTTAAATCATGATATTCAACAATTTTTGTTTACAGAAAATAATGGTGATACCAAATATGGAAGACTTTATTGTACCTGTGATGAGTCCAAAATTGCCAGAGTAAAATCTTATGATATTTGTTACCTAAATAGATGGGCACTTTTTTTTAAATCTAGTCCTGTAACCGTGTGATGTCTCTCCAAAAGAATCTTAATTGTATTAAAAACACTTTTGTTTTTCGTTCAAAATTTTGTAATTTTCTACCAAAGGACCAATCCTATGTCACTTGATGTTTGCTGTGAATGTTGGCAATGATTGTTTTTAAAAGTATTTTTATAGAATTTTATTTGTTTTTTGAAGGACAATCAGGGTTCTGTTTTGAACTTCTAATACTTCCTTAAATGAAGTAAGCAAAACCCTTGTTTTTTTTTATATTATTAGAGTACTTGGTTGAATTAATTAGATCTTTGATTATTTTCAAATGTATTTGCATAAAAAAATTATTTAAAACATTGTTTATGATAATATAATTGGATTTTTTATTCTATGTGCCTTAAGACACTCCACTGTACAAAACCTATTGCCTGAATATTCAAAAGGTACTTTACCAGCCATATCTGACCCACATAAGAAGCATCTAGCAGTCACACTACCAGACTGATTTAAAATTCGTCGCTCAGCAGCTAAAGCTCGTTTTTCTCGATCACTCAACTTAAGAAATCTTTCTTTTTCTATTTCTTCTTGACGTTTGATCTCATTCTCTTTCCGTTTAATTTTCTCCTTTTCTTTTTTGATTTTACGTTGTGCTTTTTTCTTCTCGTCCAATTCTTTAGGTGTTAACACATTTGTTGGAATTTGCGCTTTATTATAATTATATTTAGTTGGATTGTCTCTAGCGAACTGTTTGAGTGTTTCACGAATTTCCCGACTCTGAGTACAAGTATAAGCTGTTTGTTGTTTTAAATTTTTAAGGCATGGATTTGCTTCATTATTCAGTAAAAATATTATAGTATCATTTTGTTCGTTCATTGCTGCAATATGAAGTAAACTATTACCTGATTCATCCAAAACTTCATTGATAAAATCGTCTTTTTTATTTTCTTCATTAATTTTTAAATAATTCTCTAGTAGTTGATTCAATTTTTCCGTGTTTCCTCTAACACATAAATCAATCAATTCATTCTTTCTTTTCTCTTCTTGTTCTTTCAATTTTTTAGCTTTACTTTTCTTCGGTTTTTTCTTTTTTTTTATATTCCTTTGTTCTGGTGTTAAACTATCGCTATATTCTTCAAGTCCTTCAAAGAAAATTTCGTGATTTTCAGTCGATAATTCTTCACAATCGTCTTCTGAAGTTTCAGATTGTTGTTCAACTGGTAGAGGTCGCTCAACTATTTCTCTAGATTTAGCTCTATCAATACAGGATGATCTAACTTTCGATCTTTTCGATTCTTTATGACGGGTAAAGTACCCAACTGCTGCATCTAACGTAGTGTATATCTGCGCTGTTGTTAAAACAGAATGAACTCGTTTAACTTCGGCAAAAGTCGCCCGTCGCGTTGAAAAAGGCACTGTTCTTAACCTTTTATCGTTTCTATCAAGTAAAGGGGCGTTACTTCCGAATAAAACCGACCTATTATAAGGTCCAGACGCACGATAAAAAATTAAGCTACACCCATCCAAGTCGCTATGCCACGTCTCTACTATATTTTTTACATGTTGTACTAAGGCTTGTTCATTGTAACGTCGCAAAGAAGCCCCCGCGCTTTTTGGATGTGATCCTCCACTTTTACTGTCACGTGATGATTGAGCTCCGCCTTGCCCAGCCCTTACTGTATAACAATGAAACGTTTTGTGTACTATTGGCTCGTTTTTGTTGAAAACAGCGCCTGCGAAATGCCCGCCTCCTAACATTAGCACCGCCCAATTTTGGTTTTTTATACAGCAGTCTTCTAGGCGAGAAGTGAGGGTTTCTTCAGACAGTTCCTCCTATAGTTTATAAATTTAAATAAAAATTGTGTAAGTTGGATTTGATAATTTTACTTTTTTATCCTGCAACAGGCATGAGTAGATGGAAAATACTTTTCCTTCAACATTTTGTAAGAAAATTTTGCCTTGGGCTGTAGCATAGGTGTCTAAAGTGTCTTCTTTTTCAGAGTCCGATCCTGATATGCTCGAAAGATCGTCTAAAATTATATTACTTTAAAATAGACAGAACTGATTGATTGTTGTCCTACCATCAACTGTTTTTTTATCAAATTCTTCTTCAGTGATTGGTGGTTTTTGAACTAAAGACTGGCGCAGATTATATCGATGCCAATCTAATTTATAATGTTCACGTTGTTGGGTTAAGGTTGAAAATTCAACACGACAGTAAGAGCAAGCCAAAGAAGTTGTTTTTTGAGGTAATTCTTCAAAATTTGACGTTTCGACTTCTATAAAATGACATTTTAAAGACTGATTTACATAGGAGAATTATAAATGTCAACTTACCGTCAGTTTCAAGTAGAACACTTTTGATTTTATTTTTCAAAATTTGATGGAACTTTTCATCAAATATTTTTAACTGCTCCATAATTTTGCACAACCTGTAAGTATCGAAAAATCAAAACGTGTAATGTTGTGAAATATGGTAAGGTGAGTGTTGCCAACAAAAAAGTTTAATTTTAGGGATTTTATTATTTATAAATATGTCAATTTAAATAAAAAATACATTCAATAATAAAATATAAATTAATTGTACTTCGAAAATTGCTTCCTCCGATAATAAAAATAAATTAAAAAAACTCAATACTGACATTTCTCCAGTACATGTAAAAAGTCACTAAAATCCCAATAATGACAGCGAAGATATAATTCAAATGGAAAGAATGTCCAGATTTTTGCCTAAAATAGGTAAAATTAGATAAAGTAGTGTTGCCAACTTGAAAACATACTTATATTTTGTTGGTGAAAATGGACTAGGAGGCTGTACACCAGGTACATTTGAATCTAAATATACCATCAGCCACGTGAAGTATGTACTTAACGCCCCACATAACAGTGGAAACCATATATTACTGTACTTTACGACATTTTTCCATACATAATGATACATAACTTGTCCTTCTTCATTGACAACTTCAATGGAAAACAACTGTCTATCAACAACAAACTTCTTGATGTCATCGCCTAGAAATAACAATCAAGTTGGGAAATCACCCAATATAACCTATAAAAATGTCATCAAACTTACAATAAGCACTGAATAACTTCCCAGAAATCACTAAAATCGACAACACTAATCCCACAACAGCTAATTTCGTTTCACTCAAAATAGGTTTATCGATTTTGGGGTTATCATAATTATCATATTGAGACAATCGCGGGGTGCTTTGATATTGATATCCATCACGTTCCGATTTTCCGGTTAAACGTTGTCGCAACATCTTTTCAAAATTCTAATAAACTTACCAAAAATGACAAGAAATGACGTAACAAACATACGTACAAAACACGCACGTGACCTACTCTCAACCAATCACATACAGAATATGTCGTAGCTTGAGTCATACTAGACTCTACGTGTGGTTGGTGTTCATGCGTCAACAAAAGACCATCGCGAGTTGACTCATCAGTCATATACCCGGTGTATCGAGAATGTGGTGTACTTCTTAACGGACTGAAGACATCAACCTGTAACGAATTATGGCAACACAAAGAGAAGTAGGCGTTGGGGATTTTGTCCTTTTGGATAAAATCGATTTAGATCATTTTATGAGAAACCTAGAACTCAGGTAAGTGTTAAATTAACTTTTTTATAGGTAATCAAGTAACCGTCGAGACCTGACAGGTGACAGGTGGTCAATGTTTAATAACAAAACGCGGCACACTTTGATTGAATTTGCGGTTGAATTAGAATTTTTTCGTTGGTCTGATTTTCACACCAATTAATTATAGTTATAAAAAAAATATAATTATAAATGATTTATAGGTGAAATGTTTAAATTTTTAAATTTATTAACATTTAGGTAAAAATTTCACTTTAGAAGTGCGGGTCATGGGTGGCGATGTGGGCGGAGCGATTACTAATAACTGACCCAACTGTTTAAAACAAGAGAACATCGTAACCTTTGCAAACCAGTCTGAGTAATTATACCATTGGTTTTCCAAGGCGACTTTAATCACTAATTGAACTGATATCTTATCACTGATTATTAAATATAATCGTTACGTTCTTGGTTTTTTTTCATATTACCCCACACATGCCAATTCGTGTGAGAGCGTCTTTAAATAAAATTGTTTATTTTGACAATACTAAGACATTAATTAACTTAATTCTCCGGATTTATTATCTACTTAAGATGTTATTTATTTATATACTATTTCTACAAATGACATTTGTTATCGTGTAAATTATACTTTAACCACTGCTTGGTTGATTTGCTTTTCTGAATCATTATATTCAAATGATGTCATGCTAATTAAGAAAAATAAATGTCATTTTTGTTTTTTCTGAAAATAAAAGATCTTCATACTTGAGATTAGATAATAGAAAATAATACAACAATCAATCAAAAATTATTTAATACCGATTGATAATAAATTAATTTTCACTAAACATTTATAGCTTGGATAGAAATGAGAAAATAATAAAATTGATTTGTTATTCATACCCATCACATTCTCTTGTTCTTTTTTGGTAGTAAATGCTTGGAAATGGCAGGAAACACATGCTTGGTAGTTTAGTGTCATCATATAATTAATTGTATTTTTTTTTCTGTTTTGCGTCTGGAATTATACTATTAAGCACTCGTTTGAATTTAATAGTTGTACATCTTTTGTAGAATTCTAATGCTACAAACGTATTGCTGGAGAAAAAAAGCAAAAAAATGAATCAGTGTTACCACAGAACATTTTATGTAATGGAGTCTATAATTTAAATTTTTTACATTTTATTTTATGTCTGGGATGTTTTGTTTATATCTAACAGTCAGCTTTTATGAGTTTAGAAACATCTTTTGTCAAAATGTCACAAAATACAGAAATCTACGAAAAACCCAAATTTCTTTGGAAAATTTATGATGTCTGTGTAAATTAGGAGAGAATGACGGAATTGAAAAAATAAAAAACCAGAAAACTAAATAATCGAAATAATAATAAAAGACCCAAAGTATCAAATATAGTATTAACAAATTGAAAAAGCAACAAATCAAACAATAATAACAGTAAAAAATAAATAAAAAAGGACCAAACAGTAGTCTCGAAGAATAGGATTATTGAGTATTTGAACAATCAAAAATCTAAGAATCAGAGTATCCTAAATTCACAGAATGTAGGAATATGAAATGAAAGAATCAAAAAACAAAAGCACAAATGAATTGAAGTAAAATCGAGAAATCAAATAAAAAATCAAAGATTCGAAGAAAAGAAAGAAAAGAGTGGAAAAACTTTAAATTGAAAAATCAAAAATCAAAGTCATGAAAAATTAGAAATTCACAGAATCGAAATATAAAAACTAAGAAAAATCAACAAAAATCGAAGTAAAATCAGAGTATCAACAAATTGATGAATCAAAGCAAAATAAACAAAAAATTAAAGAATGTAAACATCAAAAAAATTCAAAATGAGTCGAAAGTTAACAAACCAAAAAATTCCAAAAAATTTCTAGAATCAAAATATAAAATAATTCAAAAAAACAAAGAATCTGAAATTTGAAGAACCGAAGAATCAATCAGAGATTATACAAAAGTATAAAAAAATCGAAGAATCAAAGATTTGAACAAAGATGCAAAAATTCAACAAACCAGAAACAGAAATAAAAATTAAAGAATTAAAAAATCACAAGTAACTACAAAAAATCATTGAACGCAAGTATGACATCACAAAACAAAAAACAATAAATCAAGAGATTTCATCCACGCGCATAAAAGTAATTTTTGATAGAACTATGTTATACAGTGTGTCTTCGAATGGAGTTAACGATAGGAACAAAATGTAATAATCAGTTTTATGGTGAAAAGCCATTTTATGAAATGTTTTGCTTGTCAAAATAATTACATTGCTACAGAAAAATTTCAGATCCGATAAGTCATTGTCGAGAAATTTCTGAAAGAATTTGGAAATTGTTTCAGAAGTAAAGTAAGTACCAATATTTATTGTTTTATTAAAAACTTCTATTATACAAATTTTTCACAGTCAAAAATGACCTTCTATACTAACTTTCAACTCGAAATTTTAGTTTTTACATTAAATCAGGAAAATCAGTAGTGAACAACAACGAAATTGTTTTTATTGTAATCTTATTTTTTCGACAAGCAAAACTTGTCTTGAAAAATCAGAATAAAAAACTCAATGAAAGAATGGAAAAATAAAATTGGAAGAGCCAAAAAATTATCATGAAATCAAAATATCCAAAAATTCAGGAATCAATTAATCATATGTAATATGACAAGTAGTCAATGTTATGCCGATTATTTTTGTGGTGATGCTACGAATGTTAATGGCGCCGGGACATTTGACGAGTGCTTGCACGAGTCGAATTCGAAAGCGCCGATGTACATGAGTTGCAGCACCGGAAAATTGATCTGCAGAACATTGACTACGAATCGTATTCGGTGGACTATTTAATGAATCAAATCTCTCGAACCCAAATGAAATAATTTATAAATCAAGCTATTTATGATTGCGCTATTTTGACAAATATTCGATAACTGTCATAAGTGTCAGAAAGCGGCTTTCAATACATTAATTAGCTGTTTAGACTCTCAAAATATTGTTAAATTACGATGTTAACTGAAGTGAGATGATTTGGCCAATGATGGGGATTATTGATACTGTAACTAAAGTTTTAAGAATGATTTATTTTCATTTGTTAAAAATATTCACTCTTAGAACTAGAACAATATTCGATGGAATCATTACTAGTCCAATATTCGCTGCAATTCTTTTGTTACCATGGAAATGTCTAAAATTGTGTTTTTTTTCATTGGTTGAAGAACGTTAAATGACAGACGAATTAAATAGTCAAATAAATTAACAAAATCAAGAAATATAAAATGGAATAATCAGAGAACTACAAAATTGAAGTAGATGAAACAAAAAAATAAACTAAAGATTTGAAGAACCAAAAATTAAAGAATCAAAATTTAAAGAATAAGAAATTCAAAGAATCGATAGATGAAAATTAAAAAAAAATCATCAAATTGATGAATCAAAGAAGCAAAAAATGAAATCATAAAAACATCAAAAAGTTTAAAACCGAAAATCGAAAAACCAAAAAATCATAAAAGAACAAAAAGATCTAAAATTTGATTAATCAAAGAATCAGAAATTTTCACCAAATTTCTCAATCAAACATTCAGAGTATCAAAAATTCAAAGAAGCAAGAATTTGAAAAATCAAAGAAACCACCGAATCAGAAAGTCAAATAAAAATTCAAGAGCAACAAAAAATCTCCAACATTCTTCCGTTTGACGGGTATTAAGAGAAGGACTTCCGTTTGAAAATAAATATGAAATCGCAAAACAGAAGAATATGTAATTCAAGAAATTTAATCCACGTGCATAAAAGTAGTTTTTATGAAACTATGTTATATTATAATAACATTGTTATGGATTATAATTGTAATAACAATTACACTAACAAAGTGAAAGCTTTTATTACATAACCGTTGTTTTTTCCATTTCAATTATTCATTCATTCTATTTAGTTAACGATAACAGTGTTTACTCCAACTAAAAATCGCAATAAACTACATTTCCTTTATTGGAATCTAAAGGAAGGAAATGACGATTATATGGGTCACAAAAGACAGCTTTTTCCCATTTAAAAACAAAGTAAATAAAACTGTGAAAATACTTCCAACAAGTGTGAAAACGTTAAAGAATTGTTTAAATTTCCTGTAAATGAATCATCAAATTAAAATCAATTACTAACACAAAATCGACTTTTGTTCTTAATTACACATAAAATTCTATAAATAACTTTGTCACAGTCAATCTTAGGGTTTGTAGAACTCATAAATCGATTTTATCACCATTTATTTTTTTTTCTAGGTTTAAACATGGGAAAATCTACACCTACATCGGCGAGGTTTGCGTCTCGGTTAATCCATATAAAACGATGAATATCTACGACCAAAAACATATCGATCAATATAAAGGTAATAATATTTAAATTAGTTTAAACAAAACCTTGGAAATTATCAAAGTGATAAAACTTCTATGGTTTTAACTGTCATGAAATTGTTGATTCTTATGCACAGACAGGAAAACTACTTCCCGGAGAATAGGCACGTATCGTTAATGTTGTAATACTAAAACTAAAAGGTTAAAGAATTTTTGCTGACCTTTAAGAAATGAAGGGTAGGGTAAAGGGCTACGTACTTAGAGAACAGAGCCGGATTTAACAAGTTGCAAAAAAAAATCAAAAAATTCCATAGCTCTCAAGCGAAAATATTTAATGATAATGTTTGACAACATTTAACTTACGACTTCATAAATTATCTGGAGAAATGACAGTGAAATTGTATTCCTTTTTGTGGTTGAAAAATTACAAAAGTACCGCTAGATGGCTAACAATCCATAACTTTTTTTTTTAATTTTATGACTTATGTTCTGTTTAGAAAGCTTTTATCGAACAAATGTGAAATTTTTAACAATTTTTTATACATATGCTCTGTTTAACCTTTTGCATTTTTTAACAATGAATTTTTATTAATTTGTGGCTATAAAACCGCGATTATTACCCATAAAAATTATTGAAGGAGAAAGTATTATCAACAATCTTCATTCAAAATAAACATTATTTTATCTTAATTTCGAAAAATAAGGATAATACGGTTTTTTGTTATCAATTTCGCGATAATTTTGATACGAATTTTCCACATTTCTGGAGAAATTATCCAACTCATAGCAAATATGAACTATTTTTCAGATTTCCTGAAGTTCAGTTTGATTCTCACTTTATTGATTAAATAATTTAGTTATTATTTTGTCTTATAAAAAGTTCATGGTTTAATATAGGCAACCAACAATTATTAATCAACGAATTAACTGTTCTATGTATTACATTTGAAAATACGAATATTTCAAAGAAAGTCTTGCAATTTTGAAAAAAACCTCAGTGCGCAGTTTATTTTTCGCCTCCTCCATCTAATAAATATTTGAATGAAATAACTTCAATTATCCGCAAAAATCTCGTTCCCAAACTTCTCACATTAATTATGACTTTTCCTTTGTCTTGTCTTTTTTTTTTTATTTCCGTCCAGGTCAACGTCTGCCGCTTTTAATTAATTCCTTCCTCGTATATTAATACAGTTTGACCTAAACATTCCATTAATTGTTTAATTTTTCTTCAGGACGTGAACTATTCGAAAATCCTCCTCATATCTTCGCAATAGCTGATGCTTCCCATAAAGTAATGCAACAGCAAGGTCGAGACACTTGCATTGTAATCAGCGGTGAATCAGGTGCTGGTAAAACTGAAGCTTCCAAAATTATCATGAGATATATAGCAGCTGTCACAAATAAAGACGGACAGAAAGAGATTGAACGAGTTAAAAATGTTTTGTTAAAATCAAACGCAATTCTTGAAGCTTTTGGTAATGCAAAAACGAATCGGAATGATAATTCATCACGATTTGGGAAATACATGGATTTGCATTTCGATTTTAAAGGTGATCCTATTGGTGGACATATTAATAAATATCTTTTAGAAAAATCTAGAGTTATTTATCAACAAACAGGCGAACGGAACTTCCATAGCTTCTATCAGGTTTGATCTTAACTATTTGTAAATTAGTAAAAAATTAGTTTTTGTAGCTTCTAACAGGATCTAACGACGATCTTTTAAGAAAACTCCAGTTAACTCGCAACCCCGACGATTATTTTTACATTAAACAAGGAAAAGCCGCTAAAGTCGACACTATCAACGACCGGAACGACTTCCGCGATGTCAACTCCTCTTTAGATACTCTTCAGTTCACAAAAGATGCACAGGATACACTCTGGAGAGTCGTTGCCGGGATTCTTCATTTAGGAAATGTTGAATTTATTAACGATGGAGATAAACTTGCAATAAAAAATAAAAAATCTATAGATGTTATTGCCGATTTATTCCAAGTCAAAAAAGAAGAATTATCTTCAGCGTTATGTGAAAGAGTTATAGCTGCACGTGGCGATATTATGCGAAAAGAACATACAGAAGCAGAAGCGTCTTATGGACGAGACGCATTAGCTAAAGCTGTTTATGAACGACTTTTTGGATGGTTGGTTGATAAAATAAACGCGGCTATCGCTGTTGATGATAAAAATTATACAAAAAATTACAAGAGTTCGTTAATTGGTGTTTTGGATATTTACGGTTTTGAAATTTTTGATAATAATAGCTTTGAGCAGTTCTGTATTAATTATTGCAACGAAAAACTGCAACAGTTGTTTATCGGTTTGTATTTTCTATTATTATTATAATTTTTTTAATTATGTTTATTAGAGTTGGTATTAAAACAAGAACAGGAAGAGTACAACCGCGAAGGGATTGAATGGCAAAACATCGATTTTTTCAACAATCAAATAATTTGCGATTTAGTTGAAGCTCCACATAAAGGGATTCTTTCTATAATGGATGATGCGTCAAAAATGACTGCTGAAAAAGTCACCGATCAATTGCTTCTTGAAACTATGGACAAACAATTGAAGAATCACAACCATTATACTTCAAGACAATTAAAACCAGCTGATAAAACAATGAGACATAAAGTTGATTTTCGAATTACACATTATGCTGGTGATGTCACTTACTGTATTACTGGCTTTTTGGATAAGAACAAAGACACACTCTTTCAGGATTTCAAAAGACTTATGTACAACTCCAGAGATAAAAATCTAAAAGAGATGTTCCCAGAAGGGTCGCAACATATTTCTGAAGTAAATTACAAATTTCAATAGAAAAAAATTTATTCAATATTTTTTTTTTAGATAACGAAACGCCCGCCGACGGCTGGCAATCTCTTCAAAAATTCTATGCAAGCCTTAGTTCAGAACCTCCTCAACAAAGAGCCTCATTACGTCCGTTGCATAAAACCTAATGAGTTAAAATCTCCATCAGCATTCGACGAAGAACGAGTCAAACACCAAGTCAGCTACTTAGGTTTAGTCGAAAATGTCCGCGTCCGCCGAGCTGGTTTCGCTTACCGCCAACGCTACGACCGCTTCCTCAAACGCTACAAAATGATTTCGCAATTCACATGGCCGAATTTCCGCTCCGGGATTGATAAAGACGGCGTCCGTGTTATAATGGACGAACGGAAATTTAGCAACGATGTAAAATATGGAAAAACAAAAATTTTCATCCGTTCACCTAAAACTCTCTTTGCGCTTGAAGCAGCTCGTAATGAATTGATCCCAGGAATTGTAACTTTGATCCAGAAAACATGGCGAGGATACGTAGCTAGACAGCAATACAAAAAAATGCGCGCTTTAATGACTATGGTACAAGCCTATAGAATGAAGAAAATGCGGACTTATGTAAACACCCTCCAAAGTAAATTTGTAAACGCGAAAAGAATGAAAGATTACGGGAAGAGTATAATTTGGCCGGCTCCGCCGGTTTCCTTACAAAAAACCACGAAAATTTTGAAACATTTTTATAACAGATGGCGCGCTTTTATGATTTTGAATAAAATTCCTAGAGAGCAATGGCCGGAAATGAAGTTGAAAGTGATAGCAGCTAGCGCGTTACTTAATAAAAGACCATCGTATGGAATTAACCGGAAATGGGAAGGAAATTATTTGGCTGCGCATGGAGAAAACAACAATTATACGGTGTATAACGATGCTGTAAATAATCTAAGAAATGGACAACATTTTGGAAAAGTTCTTTTTTCATCTTTTGTTACAAAATTTAACAAGTTCAATAAATGCGCTGAAAGAGTTATTTTAGTAACTGATCAAGCTGTTTATAAATTGGATAGTTTGAAGTTTAGAAATATGAAAGAAGGAACTAATATTAGCGATATTACAGGACTTAGTGTTAGTCCTGGGCAGGATCAATTGATTGTTGTCCATTGTGTAGGGGGCAACGATTTGGTCGTTTCGTTACATTCGTTAAAACAAGAAGATAGAATTGGGGAGTTGATTGGAGTTCTCTGCAGCGCTTACTTTCAGTAAGTTCAATTAAAAAATCTAAATATTTTTATTTACAATTTAATTTCAGTTTAAGAGGTACCGATCTTCCAATCTCTGTCAATAAAACAATTTCGTGTTCATTAGGCGGTAAAAAACGCTTAATTACAGTCAATGTCACTTCCGAAGTGCAAAATCCTACATTTAAAAAAGATGGAAATAATATTGCTTACATGTTGCCTACAAGTTACGCCGTCATTGAAAATGGCAGAAACTACATTAAGCAGTAATGTGCCTTTTTTGTACTACATACATATTTTTTGAAGTTTTTTTTTTAATTAGATATTTATATACAACGAAAATTTTATAGATTGTTGCTATTCTAGTTGTTGGCTTTTATATGTACTTAATTTGTTCGAAAAAAAAATATGTGATTCTAAATTTTTTTGTATCGTGTTGTGTAATTTTATCGTTTTTTGGAAGTGTTGTTGAGCATTCCGCAATGGCATTTTTTTTATATTTAAGCTTACTTATGGTATTATATTTAAAGTGATTATTGTTGTATTTATTTGTACATAAAGTGCCATTTTTTGTTTATATTTTGTATCGTTTTGATACATAGTCAAGCTGATACGTGCCTTAAATAAAATAATTAAGAAAAAAAAAGGTTTTAATTTTTTGTAAATCCGAAATTTATTATCAAGATTAAATCCATCAGGACTGGATTGCACTTTTGAAAACAAAAGAACAGATCTTATCAGGAACAAACAATAGATTTAGATAATAAACAACTAATTCAAGACTGAAACATTCCATTTACCCATTTGTATTTTTGGTAAAATAGTATATTATGATATAATAGTATGGTAGCATATGCAGGTTTAAAGACATGAGGCTTGCCAGGTGCAAGTGCTAGACATACTCGATTATGCTCGAATGTCATACAACATTTTTATGTTGGTTGAAAAAATTGAATTAAAGCCTGGAACAAATTCCTCTTCCTTTGAAATCAGTAGGCACGTTGTTATGGAGATAATACCTACGAGGACTTTTATAGGGAACTTTGCTGCTCATTGTTTAGTAACCACATTTTACAGGCACATTACTAATAAAACTAATTAAAACAATTAAATATTGAAATCAATCGATTCATTGATTTGATAAAACAGAGATTTTCTACCTTTTTGCAAGGTTGCATTTTGATAATAATAGCAGAGGCCCAATGGGTTAAAAATAACGCAAATGGACTTTTTTTATCACGTGAAGACATATTTGTAGTAAAAAACCTAAACACCTGTCATAAATATTTTGCATCACAACTATTTATCAAAAACCGATTCTATTCGCTGAAATTATTTTCGCTTCAAGAACATACTTGAAACTATTGGAAACAATAGATCTAATTATCAAATTAAAATTAACAGTATAAAAGAACAGTCTGAACAAAATACAAAACATTTTGAAAAAAAAATGGATGTGAAAGTCCAAGACAAACCAAAGTTTAAACTTCAAATCGAAAAAAATGAAAAGCAAGATTTGGAAGTACCAAAAGACCGATTTTATTTAGTTTATCTTTTGTTCTTTTTTGTGGGTTTAGTTCACTTTTTGCCATGGAATTTTTTTACAACAGCGACACAAGTAAGTAGTTTTAATTGAGAATAATTGAATAAAGAAATTTTTAGTTTTGGATGTACAAATTTCGAAATACGTCTCTCAACGAAACTAATTCTAAGCTTCGAACTCCTCTTCAAGCGGAATTCAGTGCTTCAATTTCAATAACTCTTCAAGTTTCTGACGTCGCATTTTTAATTCTTTGCATATTATTTGGACACCATTTTAAAGTTCGGACAAGACTCATCACAGTTCTTTCTTCAGTTTTCTTATTTTTTGTTGTTTTAACAGTTTTTGTTGAAATTGATACAGATGATTGTAAGTTATAAAATTGTAAATATATCCTTTTTTTACATTTATTTTAGGGCAAGAACAGTTCTTTGCTTTAGTATTATGCGTTACAGCAGGAATTAATGGTATTATTTGTACCAAATCAAAATCTAAATTTACATTTTTTTTTTAGCTATGAATGCTGTTTTAAGTATAACAGTATGGACAATATTGTCAAGTTTTCCTCAAGATTATTTAGCACCTTATCTAAATGGTTGCGGTTTAGCGTCATTTTTTGTTTCTATTCTAATGATTCTAACATTAACTTTGAATCTTTCAATACAAGATAGCGCTTTGGTGTATTTTATAATTGGTCTTACGGTCCTTGCAGGAACATTGATTGGAGTTATACTAGTCACAGGACATAATAAGTTTTTTTCATATCATATGTCACATTATAAAGAAGGTGTTAAAGAGAAAAGAGTCACTTTTAAGCAGGGATTCCATTTACTTGGAAAAATATGGTCTTGTGTTGCTATGATGGGCATTGGATTATTTCAGATGCAAGCTTCACCAACGTCTTTAGTTGTTTCGGAAGGAGAAGGACAAGGCCCATGGAATGGTATGAAATGAACAAGTTTAATTGAAAACTGAAAATTACTGGTTGCCTATCTTCATAAAAAAATGAATTTTTTTTTCTGTTTTAGACAAATATTTCATCCCTACGATTACTTGTTTACTTCCGTCAATTTGCGGACTTATTGGTAGAACTATTGGTTTTAGATACTGTCCGGTAAATCCTTCAAAAAAATTTTCTGGATTTAATTTGAAAATTTTTAGAATATTGGACCTAAAACTTGGGTTTTTATCGTTCTAATTAAAGCAGCTATTTTTATACCTCTTTTCATACTTTGCAATGCTCAACCTAGACATCATTTACCAGTTTTATTCCCCCACGATTATCAATATATTATTATCCTTATCGCTTCTAATATAACGGGTGGATATATTATGGCCCGTGTCAGTCTCAACACACCAAAGTAAGTTCATTCATTTTATCATTTATGAATTAGTTTAGAACAGTTGCATAAATTTACAGCCGTCGAAAAAATTATCATTTTTGTGAAATACATATTCTTTTACACAAAAAACTTTCTTAGTCAACTTTTTTTTTTGACGACTGTAAACAGTCATAAAAACACCTACTTCACGCACTAAGACAATAATAATTGTTTTCATTACTTTCAGATTAGTAGAAAAGGATGAATTGAAAGATGCTTATCATGTTAACATGCTAATGACTGCTTTACAAATGGGTCTTCTTTCATTTGTTAGTATGGTAGTTGTTAAAATACTTTAAATTTTTCGTACATGTAAGTTAAAGTATTTTTATAAAATACTTGTAAGTAAGTGCTAAATTATCAATAGATGGTAATGCACAAAGTAAAGCGTCTTAAAAATACCAACGATTTTTTCTTTATTGACCATTTATTTATCAATTAATGAAGAGTTTCATAAATAATAAAAGTAAACCATTAGATCCATAAAATATGAATTGAGCAAAAATGGGAAACACTAATATTAAAGAAAATTGAACTTATTGCGTTGAGTTATCTAATAAAACTTTTCAAAAAAACGGTAATATGATAACAGCAACGAAGATGAGTATTAAAACAAAAAAGTCTAATGAATTTTTAATAAATTCATCACCCAATGACTGTCTTTTATGTCCAATAATAAAGTTTTTAAAAAAATGTTGCGATGATTAATTTCAAGAGTTCGCTGAACTTAACAAAGACAATTCTTTTAGGATTGTACCTACCTTATAATCATCAACCCCTTCTCATAGTTATCATAATTACAGCCAATCCATCCAGTTGCCTACAACAGAGAAAAGAATCAATCAATACTCTATAATTCTTTGAAAATTTTAGATTTACTAACAATTTATGAGTAATTAAAACATTTTATCAACAATAACGTTATCGTCAATGTTCAATAAAAAAAATCTGTGATTTTTTTTTCTAGAAATTGAGTAGATCTAATCCCTTCCTTGTTGGAAATTTAATAAACATTAAAATTTTAGATAAATGTTAGCATACAATAAAGATAAGATGTTTTATCTTATCATTATCACACTATGCTTGCTAGGATAAGATAATACGAGAAAATAAGCCCTACATAGGACAAATTGTATAACAATTTTAGTCAAGTTTTGACGCATGGAAAGTCTATATTAAAAATTTTTCATTTTCTTTCTTTTAAATTTAATAAAAATCAACGACAACAAAAACAGGACATTTAGACAGAGAGTTTAATAATCGATAAAATATATATCCTGACGTGGCTGGAAAATATACGACATTAGAATGTGATTATTACATTGCGTGTCCGTATTTATTTTTATAACATCAAGTGTCATGCATCTCTGTGCATTAGCAAGTATTAGTGTCTAAGTGGCATCCTTTGCTGAAAAAAAAAAGAATCTGAAGATGCTGTCGCTTGAATAACAAAACATTTATGATTTGCAAAATGAGGTAAATTTTATTCTATTTTTTCGAAAAATTGCAATATTTTTATCTTCGTCTTATCTTACTGATAAGAGTAAATCAAATTTGCACAAACGATATTTAAAAATCTAATCTAGTTTTTAAGAGGGTGAAAATTCAACGTTAATAAAAAATGAATTAATTAAGAATTCAAAAGGGTTGACAAATTTTCACTCCACAACTATCAATTAAATTAAAATAATTAAAATTTTATAAAAATGAACAACAAAAATTAGAACATTATTTCTTAAATTTCTAATAAATCAAAATCGTTTACGATTTTGACATATAAAACAATGGTAACTAAATCTTGCTTTTATCGCACAGTTAGTCTAAGAATTGCGATAAGAAAAAAATATTTACGATGCAATTCGAATCAAATATTTACGTTGCTTTTATTCACGCCTATTTTATTTAGAATTTCACGATACTAAATCACTCACTATATTATTTTCTTTTGTTCAGTATGCAACAAGCACATCCTCATGCACCTAACATGACCGAAACGTCTGTTATAAAACATTATAAAAAACGTTTGATTTATCGTCAGCACGATGATTTAACAACAACAACTAGTAAACTATCGAACGAAGTTAATAGTCGGAAAATTTTTGAATCAGAAAAAAATACCATCAAGAATAATATAAAAGACGATACGAAGAAAGTGAGGAAGAAACGAAAGAATAAAAATTGTAGAAGACAATTTCGGCACGAAGGAATGGAATTAATCAAATTAGGATCAAGTAAGTACAGGGTTGCACAATTTGATGTGGGAATAAATCTTCCATGAGTCATTATCACACAAATATCTTGTAACAATCGTCATATGCATAGCATTAGTGCGTTTAGTTGTAGAAAATGGCTTTTCTGCATATTGTGTGCCCAAAAAAATGCATTTACGCACATGACGGTAAGAATATTTGTGTGATAATGTTTCATTATTCGATTGTAGATAGAATAATTAGAATTAAATTTCAGATTCTTCACATTCTTTGTGTAAAACTCGAGAGAGTTATAACGTTGCTCGTTCTGCTGAAAGACCTATTCAAGCGACAGCTCCATTTCGCCCCTCCGTGTTGCAATCTGTAATTCAATCTGCTAAAAGACCACCACTTGAACCTCTCCCTTGTAAAATAGCACCCTATGTTCCGACTTTGTCTCAAATAGTTCCTGATCCTCCCAGAGTACCAGTGATATATCGATCTCCTCCTATCTCTGAATATCAACAGTATTTTCTCCAACGTACTTCTTATCCACCCTTACCAGAGCCACTGCCAATGCCCATTCCTCATGTAAATCCTGTCAGTCGTTCCACTCCCATTCGTCCAATCCCAATGAATTTAGCAATAAGACAACCAACTCAAACCGATTCGAATTTGCGAAAACGTAAAGTTGAAGAACAGATTGTAGCAGCTATAGATTTAACAGTAGACTCGAATGATGCGACTAAAAAACATCAATGTTATTGTGAATGTTCAAAAAAATTCAAAGAGTTTCCGGATAATACTTACAGAAGAGGGCTGTTAAAACTTGACGACAATAGGAAAGAAGTTCCAAAAACTCCGACTGTTGTTGATAAAGGTAGAAAAAAAAAGAATTAACATTGAATGGTATAATTATTAAATTTTTGTAGAAAAATTACCTCCACTATTCCGAATTGATGATCTTTTGAAAAAAGGTGTTAAGATAGATTCTAAAAGTACAAATCTTGGACGTAAAGATCATTCTGTTAGAAGTATTATTGGTGAGAGAAGAGAACAATCTTTGCCAATTACAATTAGTGATAGAAGAGGACAATCTATGCCATCTTTAGACAATACAGATACTGTTAGCATTAGCAGTAATAGTAGCATTGAATCTATCAGATCTCCTAGCCTGGAGAAGCAAATTCCTCATGGAAAATTATTTTTCTACAAAAGCAACAATTCCTTTATTCGGTACTTCGACGACGCACAAAAGAAGCTATTCATTGATAATATAACATCGAATAGTGATAGAAAATATGACGACGATAAAGAAATGATCAAACTACCACAAAACGCAATTTTCAGTAACAAAGACAGTTTAACCGTCGAAGAATATGTGTCTGAAATGACCCTTGTTGAAAAATATATCCCTAAAGACTTTTTTCTTTTTTATAAATTTGTAACCGGATATCAGATTTGTAATAATAATCATCCGGTTTCGTTTTTAACATTTTTAAAAATTTATAATACAAATGGACTAAAAATTTTGCTCGAAAGATACATCAAAAGTTTAAAATAAAGTTGAATCGTATCTTAAAAATATTATATTTTTGTACAGTTTCTTATGACTTATTTATTTTTGATTTTTATATTTTATATCAATTGGTAGTTAATTTTAAGAATTTTGTATTGTTTGGTCGAAATAATATAAATGTGTCGACATTAATAAAAACCTAGTTTATCAGTTATGAAAGATTAGGATTTATGTATTGTAAAATAGTTTTCCTAACTGGAACGGTAAAAAATAAAGATAACAGTTTTAGTTCTAACAATAAAAGTCATAAAAAAAGGCCAAAGATATGAAGTCATAAACACTGGATTTTGCGTTGAGCAATAAGTTGTAGAGGTAAGTAGGCAAATATAATAGATATAAAAAAAAAATACACTCGTTTGAGGAGAAACCAGAGAATAATAAAATACTGATCATCATGAAGTTTTCTACTTAATTGCTTTCGACAAAAAAAATACTTATCAGATTTGGATAAGTCATAAAATGCAATTCAAGCTTTCTATGATTTAATTCAATACAGTGATTTTGAATGAATACCTCAACTTTGATGAGTTTTCTCATTGGAGAATTGTTTTTTTGAAACGATAAGTCAATATCTACATCGTTATCTTCTATACATTTTTCTCCCATTGATGTTTTATTTTATTGGTTGGTGATTTTGACCAGCATACAGTTTATTTTTCAGTGGACATTTTTACCATTTTTTTTTACATTTATATTTTAAGATGTGTTTTTTGACTGGTGAATTGTTTTCAAGATGCGATTGGACAAGTTTTATCTGGAGCTGATTTTTTTTTTATTTACCTTTAGTGTCCCTTCTCTTTGAGAATACATAAGAAAAATAGATTTTTCATTTTAAATAGAAATTACAAAGGAAAAAAGAATCTTTAGATCTCTATCACATGACATGTTTTGAAAAAAAAAACCTTCAAAAATTATGTTCAAAGTAAAAAAGAGTAATAAAATTGAGCTGGATCCTAATTTGATGCACCTAAACCTGAAATTTTTGGAATTGTAGTTAAATGTCTTTTTTTTTATTATAAGTACCTATCAATAAATAAGATAAGTGATGAATTTATCACCCAATATTCTATAAATCAATGAGATTCATTAATAATGTTAATTCAAGTGGAATTTGAAACTCAAAATCTCCAATCTGACTCTAAAGTTGAAGATTGTTTTAATTATATATAATTATAAGAAAAACTGCCCACAAAAAATTGAGATAATTTTTTGCTGAATTGGCATTTCATTTTTCTAAGTTGGTGCTCCTTTTGGTTCTAGTGAGAAACACATGAAAGATTTGCACCATGTAAAGGAATTAAGGTCAAGCTTCACACAAAACCAAGCGTAAATACAGACGACAGATGTCAGGTCAAAAAACTTTTGTTAAAAAAGATTCACCAACTTATGAACAATATATAACCCATTAAACAAATTCAATTGTTTATTAAATCTAAAAACGCTAAATTCCCTAGATTTCAAATCTTTAGTGAACAGTTTATTTCTGCGCAGAATATAGTCGCTAGTTTCTTGAAATAAAGTAAAATTAAGTTTTACTTTATTATTTCTCACATTTTCTAAAACTGTACCAAAAATCATTACTTATAAAAACTTTAGAAATTTTACACATGAATATTTTTATAAAGATTTACCAGCTATTAACTGGGATAATATTTTTTTTTGGAACATATTAATCAAAAAGTTGATTTTTTACCAGAAACCTAACTATGATTTTTGATATATATGCGCCTTCCATTACGAAAAAAATTACTAAACCCTTTGCTCCATGGTTAAACGATAATATTAGGCTTTTTATGGATTTAAGAGATTCTGCACCTCGTAAAATCAAATTATCGAATAATGCTACTGATTGGGAATCTTACAGACAGCTTCGCAACTATTGCTTAACTGCAATGAAAAAAGAACTGAATAATAAAAATGATAAAGTTCTTTGGAAGACATTAAATCATCTTAACATCAAAAATAATCAAAATACAAATATTCCTATTATTCTTAGTGACGTTAATAAAATCAATGATTATTTTCTTTCTGTTTTTAACTCTTCTGAGCCAACCAATGATACACTTTATTACTTAGAAAACAGACACAAAGAGGGAATTTCTTTTACTTTTCGTCTTCCAACTTTTGATGGAATATTTGATACAATATTAAATATATCACTCACATTATTAATTGTTGTCTTGAGTCTGGTTTCTTCCCAGATCAATGGAAAACCACTCTCATAACACCTCTACCTAAAGTTTAATCCTAATAAATACAGTAATCTCCGTCCGATAAGTCTTATACCCACAATCTCAAAGATTTTAGAAAAAATTATTTGTAGCCAAATTATGGAATTTATTAATCTCAACCAAATTCTTTCTCCATCTCAGTCTGACTTTCGAAATTCCTATAGCACTAACTCATCCTTAACTCATATTTTGGATAACATTATGAGAAATAGAGATGAAGGTATGTGTACTGCCCTCATTTTACTTGATTAACCACTCACTCCTTTGTGCCAAACTTGTCTATCTTGGATTTGACTATTTGACAGTAAACAGTAAGACCGTTTTCAGAAAGTAACTTTTAATAATCATGTATCACATTCAGGTTTACTCTTGTCTGGGGTTCCCCAGGGCTCAGTTTTGGGGCCCTTACTATACATTTGATATTTCCACTAGCATTAAATATTGAACTATTCATTTAGTTTACATTTAATATTCACTTTCTCGCTGCTGCTAATGAATGCATAAATCAAGATTTTGATTCAATTTCTTGTTATTAGGAAAAACACAATCTTAGACTACACCTTGATAAGTGTTCTATTTTATGTTTCAGTTCTAAATACGACCTAGCTGTACTAAAATCAAATATTAATATTAGAATAGGTGATATATCTATGAAACATGTTAATAATGCTAAAATTTTAGATGTTATATTTGACAATGATTTACGCTTGAAAAATCATGTTCACTTAATAATGAAGAAATGTTATTTTTGTTTGAGGCTTCTTTAACTAAATTATCATATAATAAATTATAAACTACGTAAAAAAACTCTCTGAAACTTTATCTGTAATTCGGTACTGTCTAAATGTTTATTTTCCTTGTCTAGATGTTAGTTATAAAAATCGAATAGTATGTTTAATTTGTTATATTGTTGTACCTGCTTATGCTAGGGTTAAGTGGAGTAGCGTCAGCTAGACTTCACCCTAGCAGAATGCCAATTTGTAATAACACTTCAGTAAATAAAGGCATTTACTATTATTATTATTATTATTATTTCTGTGGAAAATTTAATTCTAAATTTATTGTGACAGAATCTGTTCTAATAAACCTATTTTTCATTTTCCAAATGTTCTTTACGGAAACAAGAGATTTTCCTCCACTGAAATTTTACTCGTGACAAGAACAAAAATGACATTTTTATAATTTTTGTTTTCCATAGCTAATATTTATGAAAAATTATATTAAACAGACGCTATTAATTGATGTTGTAAAACTTGTACAAAAATAACATTTTATAATAAAGAATGTAAAGATGGACAATGAGCTTAGTGTTGTGTATTACTGGTTACATATGCAATCACTTGTTTAGTTTAAATTTATAAATTGTTTTTTCCCTATTACCTTATGATTCAAAGTTTGAAAAAACTCCAACTCCATCAGTTATTTTCTACGAGAATGTTTTATCTTATAGTTTCCTTATTCCATATATTTGTTTAAATCTTGAAAGTCCAAAAATCTCGCATTCTGAAACATCGGTTTATCGTGAAAAATACTAAAACCAACTCTTTTCATACTTCTTTCACTATTTATCTTGGAAAAATACAAAAAGAACTTTCCACTTTTAAACAATTATTACAAAAGAAACTTTTGACAAATAACCTGTGTTGCTATGGCAATAACATCTTCTTACCAATCACGGCACCAATCGTTTTCGCGGGATATTCAATTGAAACCAAGGTAGGTAGTTTTACTAGTGATTGTGATTAACTTCAACTGTTTGATTTGAAGATAATAGAGTAATGTAACTGTTTTGTCTAACATTTGATCTTGAGACAACGACTGTTTTGAATTTAAACATTCAACACACGTTTGGGATTTGAAAAACGGAGATAGCATTAGCCGCATACTCTTCACTTTTTTCTTTTTTTTTTTTTAATTCACGTGACAAATGCCTAATCAAAATCGCAAACAAAAATTTAAAAAAATTTATAGATCAGCCTCTAATAGCGTGCTGGTACTTAGAATTTTTTTTCAATTAAAATCGCTACTTTAAGAATTTCTATGTTCTGTACTTTGGGTTGCCTATACTTAAACACTGTGTGTTTCTCACTACAGTTGGTTAAAGTAAAAAAAAATATTAATGGTATTTTTTGACTATCTGATACTTTCAAACAATTTTTAATTCTGAAAAACAGATAAAGGCATTAAGGCATTATTATTAGACAATCTCTTTCTTGAAAAAAAATTATTTTTTGCCATTTTTTTGATCTGGATATTGTTTTAAATCTTCATATTGTAAGGTCTCCTTATCATAAAACCCAGAAACCGCCACGGAATGGGTTTCTATCTTCATGGAACGTAACTAAAAGTTGTAGACAATGGTAATGGAAAATTCTGTTTGCACCAGTCAAAACTGACCGCAGCAGAATTCTGTTTGAATGAGATTATAAAAAATCAGATGTTATGCGGCTCTGTTGCTCATTATTGATTTTCTATTTTTATGATCAAAAAATATATTTCTTTTAATAGAATGTATCCTTCTTCCATTACATTGTTTCAATGTGGCTTTAAAAATAAAACAAACTCTTGCAATTTACCTAAAACCACATTCAACAAGAATCATGACTGTCGGTTCTGTTTTGCTCTTGGTTTTATAAACTTGAGAAAGCAGCATATTACACTGTGGCATTAATCCCTTGAAAAATGATCCAAAAACCAAAATTAATGTATAGTCAAGATTAAAATATTACTTATGCAACACACAATACACACATGTCAAGCAATTGCATTTTGTAATTTAATCTGAAAACTGAAAATCGTATTGTTTTTCAGTACTTATTTGTTAATAGTAACAATCATACAAATTGTTGATACTTCCAACTATAATATAAACTAGATTTAATTTTTACAATCTGTGCCTTTTCGTTCTATTCTTTTCAAAAATCTTTCTACTGATCGATAACCGAATTTTTGCATTTACTTCAGGAATGCATGCCTGTGCCGTTCGTAGCATTTGTTTCGACAGAAGTCCAGAAACAGCAGAGGGTATTGGAATTCCATCTTCAACTTGTTGAATGATGAACATGACCTGAACAATGTAACAAAAGAGACTTCTTGGTATCAGGAGAGCATAAACGTGGACAAGTTAGTGTTAATACCGACAAAGTTGAAACACAAATTTGAAATTCTTTCAGAACTTTGCAATATTAAAATGGATAAATTTGTGTTTGTTTTTTTGTGGATTTTTTTCTTGTTCTAAGTAATGTCTGTTTTGATAAAGCGTCAATCAATCACTTTTGTTCTTTAAAAGTTGGAGGTAGAGTAGGCGGAGCGTACACCAGGCGCACAGCACAAACTCCTGAAGTATTCGGCCACAATCAAACAAAACTTCAGTCATGTGCTGAAAGCAGTGCTGTGTAGGTGTGTTTGTTCGGTAGTTAAAATCACGCAAACATTAATACACGTGATTTAGTGCAAAGTGCGGATTTGGTGTTTATTTTAAAAAATGTGGAGTGTGCAGGTATGCTCTCTCTGTTCTCTTATCTAAAATTTTCTTATCTTCGACCCTATGACTCTTGGCTGATAATTTGTTATTAAATTATTAAATGGAACGTAATTTCCATTACATTGTTGCGTTTACAAACAACCCTTTAGTAAACTTATTCGATCTTAGCTCAATGATGTTTATTTACATAACAAAATTTGTAATCACATAATGGAGATATAGAATTTGGGAATAGACTGGTAAGGGACATAGGGACTGACCATTTATCCTTGACTCTATTATATGACTTCCTGTTTGTAAAGTTATTAAATGCTTTACCATTTCTCGAATTTATTTATTTTTTTTCTGTAACACGATAATGTAATCAAGAGACAGAAACATTATTTTTAACCTTGAGGACGTTACTTAAATAACACAATTATCAATGTCTAAGTCAAGAAATTACAACTTGTTTGATAAATTCTATTATCTAGAATTGGATTTAATGGATACATAATTTGTCAATTTTAAAATTAAAATTTTTACTAAAAATACATGTTTTGGCGAAAATAGACAATTGCAGTTTTTGGTACAAATCCAAAACTACTATTTTCATAATTTTAAAATTTAAAATTAAATCTTGTTTCACTTTTCGTTAGTTTTATATTCAATGTGTTCTGAAAGTGAATAGAATATGTAAAATTATTTGGAATTCTGATAACAAAAAAACGGCAAAGTGTATAAAAATATTTTCTTTTTATCAATATTTTTTGCAGTAAAAATTTTGTTAATTATTTTGCTCCTTCAGGCTGTTAGATCGAAAATTGTTATAATGCTTATAACCGATTTTTTTTCTTTTAAAACATAAAGCTGGTTATCACGTTTTTTTTTCTAAGTATAAGTGGTTTTGGGACAAAGAGATAAAAATCACAGAAAGTATGAGACAGATAAGGCTGAAGTTCTTTGTTCAATCGAAAAGTTACATCGTTTCTCAAATTGCTCAGAAAATTCCAGATTTGCATCTTCTAACTTATTGTTGTTTCAAAAATTAGCTGATACAATCTGAAAATTACTGTTGATATTTTTATTTACCTTCTTAAAGCTGAATTTTAATGTGTTTTTGAACTATTGAAGTCCTAAAAATGATTCAAAAATTATTCAAAGTAGCAGTAAGTTTTAGAAAATCACAAATAAAGATACAAAAAATATATTTGAGTTGACTTGAAACCTCTTAGACCATCTTTGTGATTGCTGACCTGACCCGATTTTTTCTAAAGACAGAAAATTCTTTGCGTGTATTTGGTTTTCAACTTTTTAAATCCTTTAAAAGAACTGCTTCCAGTGCTGATATGAATAAGCAGTTTTGATTTTATCAATTGATAATTTAAATTTTAAAATTAGATTTTGAATTGCGTTTAAAATTTATAAAGTTTTCGCTTCAGTCCACACACATGAAACAAATCCTTTGAAAATTATTCAATTACCGATATTAAAATCAATTAATTTTGTAACAAAATTATTAATTTTCTAAATATCGATTAACTATTTTCACGCTTTTCCGAATATAAATAAAGAAACGATAACCTTAAACTTTTGTTCAATTATTTTTGATTGATGTATTCAATGTAAATTATTTATTTTCAACTCACTTTCATGAAAGATAATTTTACTTGCAATTACCATAATTTTAGTATTTTATTTCTGTTTAAATAATATTTTATTATAAACGAATCAGTCAATTCGAACGATTTTTATATTAAATTACTCGTAACTTAAACTTTCCATATAATAATAGACATTTTCCTCAAATTATAATCCATTATTTTGATATTTTCTTTCCTAATTACAAAACTCCGTAATAAAAGATCACCTTTGATTAGCCACGTCTGACAAAGTTTTTCCATTCGTTTAAACGCTAATTACCCCAAGGTCATATTTATAAAATGAAAATTATTTCTGCATACAATGCATATTCAATACATTTTACAAATATTTTTTGTTAAAAAAAAAATTTAGTAATACGCTTATTACGCAACGATTTAAAAAATGTCCTATTTTTATTTATCCACGTAACTGCCTCATCCTTCAGGCTAATACGTAATAGCACTTCGTATATTTATTCGTAGCAAAATTTGCATTTTATACACGAATGGATTTCCCTAAAGAAACAATTTCAACCGCTAATGAAAATATAATTTCACTTCCATATTTCATGCAGTCACTAGAAATTAAGCGTGAAATTTTGAGGATGTGCGAAGATTTAAATGGCAGGAAACCACAAAAGCTACAGTAAATGCTGAAGTTGGTTAATTTATCAACAAATTGTAAGTGCACAGAATGCTCGTTTTCTTTTTTCTTGAAAATTGATATTAGTGTCAAAGTATTCGATACTGATTGACTTTTAAGTCACTAATAACGGATTATTGTCTATTATTGATGATTTACAGACGCTTTATTGACACAATAGTGGTCTTTTGGGGCTGTAAAAATGGGAATTTTATTAGCTGGATATCATCGGAGATCTAGTGAGGATGGCACAAAATTAAGCAGCTAGTTTTATAGCTTCGATAATATTAAATTCATTGAGAAAATATGAAAAAACATGCAATGTGTGGAAATTTTTTTTTCTTATAGTAAACAATGGAAACACTTAATTAATGAAAAATGAGTCATGATATACCGATTGAGATTCAAGTTTTAATGGTTGAATAAATTTCGTTGATTTTTTTTTTATAACCCACATATTATGAAGCGATAATTATACTAATTACTGACGTGTCTCATGTCTTTGAACACTCTATTATAAACTAGTTCAAAGTTGTAAATTGAATAAAAAACAGTGGATATGAATACAGGGTTTGTTTTAATTGGGACTTATTATGGTATGAATTTTATTTCCTCATTCATGTTTTAGAATAGTATTTGCTCAACTTATTTAATTTTGTTATTTCAATTGGTAACAAACATTTTTTGCATTTTTAGATTATCCTTTCAAAAATATTATGTCATGTTTTTATTGGTTCTTAAATATCTAACACTTCTTAAGACTTTTAAATTTGGAAAAAATTTCGTCAAATGCAGGGTCTCACTTAAATGCTTCTTTTTTTTGCAAAATTCTTATCAATAATCTCGATAGATGACTTTAAGCGTTTTCTTTTCATAAATCAAACTTTTCTCAAGCGGTCTTTGAATTTTTAAAATGTCTCCAAAAATTCTATAATTTCGAAAATTATCTATTTACTTGAATTTTGTCAGGTTTTTTAAATTCTTTGAACAATTTGTTGAAAATTTCCTAAATTTCTTAAAATTTTTATCTCTCCTAGTTTTTATAAATTTTTATGTTTTCTAGATTGCCTAAATTTTTCTTAGGTACTCTTTGAATTTTCTACATTCTTTGGATTTCTTTGAGAATACTTTGATTTTTGAGTTCTTGATATTCATTAGATTTCTGCTTGGATTGTTTACATTCCTCAAAATCATTTAAGTTTCTCGAAATTCTTACATTCTCTTTATTTTTTAAATTCTCTGGACTAAAATTTTTAGAGATTTTTATATTAATTCTAAGTATGAGGATTTTTTCTATTTCCTAGAATCTTCTAAATTTTGGATTCTTCATATTGTATATTTGAATATTTTTCAGAATCTTTGGATTTTTCAAAGTTCACAGATTTTCTAGATTCTTTTGTTGTTCTGAATTTTTTAAATAATAATTTATGATTTTGAAGATACTCTTTATTTTTGATAATCCTCATGTACAATTATTAAGATTTTCTACAATTTCTTGAATTCTTTATATTTTTCAGATTATTCAGATTGTTTCAATTGTTTCTGGATTCTTCAGATTTTCTAAACCCTTTGGATTCTTTCAAGAGTCTCTAATTTTTGAGTTCTTGTAGATTTTCTTCAGATGCTTTGGTTTTCTGGATTCTCTAAATGATAATTCTTTAATAATAAATCTTTATATTTCCTAGATATTTCCAGATTGTTTCAATTTTCTTAATTTTTTAATTTTTATAAACTTTTTGGACTCTCTAGGTTTTTGGGAAGTAGTTTGTCTTACATTTCAAATCTGTTATCTCAATTTTTGGTTTGAATAATAATCCAATTTTAACATTACTTGGGAGCTTTTCTGAATTTTTTATGATTTCTAGATTCTCCTCAATTTTTGGATTTCTTCAAGAATAATCCGATTCTTTAGATTCCTTAGATTAATTGTATTTGTCAAAGTTTTGATTTTTCCAAATGGTCCATATTTTAGAATTTTAGATTTCTTCAGTTTTTCGTATTCTTTAGTTTTTTTTAGATTCTCAACAAATTTTCCAATTTTTTTCGAAATTGTTAAACTTCTTACACTTTTTGAATTTTTTAAAATTTCTTAGGCTCTTTTGATTCATCAGATTTTTATACTAATTCTAAGTTTCTGGATTCTTTAGATTTTCTAAACCCTTTGGATTCTTTAAGAGTCTCTAATTTTTGAGTTCTTGTAGATTTTCTTCAGATGCTTTGGTTTTCTGGATTCTCTAAATGATAATTCTTTAATAATAAATCTTTATATTTCCTAGATATTTCCAGATTGTTTCAATTTTCTTAATTTTTCAATTTTTATAAACTTTTTGGACTCTCTAGGTTTTTGGGGAGTAGTTTGTCTTAGATTTCAAATCTGTTATCTCAATTTTTGGTTTAAATAATAATCCAATTTTAGCATTACTTCGGAGCTTTTCTGGATTTTTTATGATTTCTAGATTCTCCTCAATTTTTGGATTTCTTCAAGAATAATCCGATTCTTTAGATTCTTTAGATTAATTGTATTTGTCAAACATTTGATTTTCTCAAATGTTCCATATTTTAGAATTTTAGATTTCTTCAGTTTTTCGTATTCTTTAGTTTTTTTTAGATTCTCAACAAATTTTCCAATTTTTTCGAAATTGTTAAACTTCTTACACTTTTTGAATTTTTTAAAATTTCTTAGGCTCTTTTGATTCATCAGATTTTTATACTAATTCTAAGTTTCTGGATTCTTTAGATTTTCTAAACCCTTTGGATTCTTTAAGAGTCTCTAATTTTTGAGTTCTTGTAGATTTTCTTCAGATGCTTTAGTTTTGTGAATTCTCTAAATAATAATTCTTTAATAATAAATCTTTATATTTCCTAGATATTTCCAGATTGTTTCAATTTTCTTAATTTTTTAATTTTTATAAACTTTTTGGACTCTCTAGGTTTTTGGGGAGTAGTTTGACTTAGATTTCAAATCTGTTATCTCAATTTTTGGTTTAAATAATAATCCAATTTTAACATTACTTGGGAGCTTTTCTGGATTTTTTATGATTTCTAGATTCTCCTCAATTTTTGGATTTCTTCAAGAATAATCCGATTCTTTAGATTCTTTAGATTAATTGTATTTGTCAAACTTTTGATTTTCTCAAATGTTCCATATTTTAGAATTTTAGATTTCTTCAGTTTTTCGTATTCTTTAGTTTTTTTTAGATTCTCAACAAATTTTCCAATTTTTTCGAAATTGTTAAACTTCTTACACTTTTTGAATTTTTTAAAATTTCTTAGATTCTTTTGATTTATCAGATTTTTGTACTAATTCTAAGTTTCTGGATTCTTTAGACTTTCTAAACCCTTTGGATTCTTTCAAGAGTCTCTAATTTTTGAGTTCTTGTAGATTTTCTTCAGATGCTTTGGATTTTTCAAACTCTACAGATTTTTTACATTCCTTTGGTTTTCTGGATTCTCTAAATAATAATTCATGATTTTGAAAACTGTCTCTATTCATTATAATTTTCAAGTTTCAAATTTTTTAGATTCTCTTGAATTCTTTATATTTCCTAAACTTTCCACATTGATTGATTCTTCAATATCTTTTTTCCTGTTTGGATTTTTTAAAATTTTTTGTGATTTTCAAAGATTTTATAAATTTTTCAGATTTTTCTTGAAAATCCTGTTCCAGATATTTTTTCTATTCTTTTAATTTTATAAATCTGTTGGATTTTTTAGATACCAAACTACACCTTTCCTGATTCTTTCATGCAAAAATATCGAGATCTTCAGTACATTTTGATATTAATTAATTTGAAGAAAACTGGATTTATATATTTTAATGACAAAAAATAATTTTATTTATAAAAATTTCAGTTATAAAATGGAAAAATGCGATTTTTAGTTAAATTAGAGTATCTTAGTGTCTTATTTTCGTGTTGTGTCTTATTAGTGTGCTATAAACGGTGCATAAAACAATTTATTGCTGTTCATGGATTATAAAGATTATTTCATTGTGTTTTATCTCTTGTGTCTAACGTTCTGTGTTTTATTATTAGTAAAAACAGCTTTGATCGAATAGTACTATACACTAATAATACACATCCAATAAGACATGTGAAATAGAGTACATTTCCACCTCATTTTCGTATGGTAATTTTTTATAAACAAAACATCATGTATAAACGTTGTCACATATTCAAATAATAATATTTCTTCTCATCCTCTATTATAAATCTAAAACTTAACCATAGGGAGTGTCAAATCCAATCTTGACACTCCTCCCAAACAAATTACTTTAATGTTTCTAAATTTGGGTGACATATTGCGTGAATCCATATAATTACACACTCCATACAAATGACAAAACAGAAAAAAAATACATTGTTTGAGCAAACAAATACCATTTACATAACAAAATTATTCAAATCAAATCACATAATCATCGAGAATTCTTTCGAATTAATTATTACATCATTTGAATGACTTAATTTGACCGCTGTGTATAATCATTCTTGAATTCGATAATTAGTGAGCCTTGAGGACAATAAAATTGCATTTGAAAAAAAAAAAAAAATTACATGTGCGTTTATGGATCGATAGAAAGCGATATGGAAAAGATTAGAGAAAAATCGCTTTTCTTAACGTTCAATGTGAATGCATGTTTGCTTATTCACAAGTCGACGTTTGGATATAAATCAAATCGGCGGAACTCCATCAATGTCACGACATTTACTTATGAACAAAATCGTTAATGTATGGTGGGCACATATCAACCCTCTTTGAAATATGGCTTCATTACTACGGGTTATAATTACCATGTTAGACATGTTTCGGTGGATGTGGTGTAAATCAGGCTGTGTAGACACTTACAAGACAGCACTGAATTAATTGCAACACAGAGCTGGAAAAACACCAAGAAAAAAGAGCTGCAAAAGTTCAGGAGATTTAATTTTGATTGTGGAAAAAGAAGCGTACATGTGGATAATTAACCGCTTATAACACGTGTGGACGTGTATTGACATTATACATTATCGCGTTTTAAATATTCGCTAGTTTATATTTCCATCTGTATTATAATAAAGCTTATTACACATGTGAGTGTGTGAAATGACTTTACACAATATTCTACGCAGTCTACTTTGTAAGATAAAGTTTCAAAGATATAAATTGATTGAAGAAATGCTATGGATGACTCATTTGTAATTGTGTAATTTTCGATTTTCTGATTGTTAAAAATATCTGTAATCATCGTGGCTAATTCATGATAAGATATTTTAGAGATTTATATCGATTATGTGATAATAAAAATTTGTAAATTTTTTCTTTTGGAATAAAACAAACAACAATAAGATAAAAATAAGATAAAATAATAATATATCGACATTTTTCCAATTTATGATATGTATACACAGGATGTCTAGGAACTTTTTCCAAATAAAAAATTCTAGAGCTTATTTCATGTTGATTTAATTTGAATTCTCTAATCAAAAAATGTTTGATTGAGAAACTAGAGCTTTGTCAATTTGAAAAATTCAAGTTTTTCTGGAAAACGGTTTGTCGTAGAAACTCTACACAAGTTGTCGAAATTAGTTTAATATCAAATAAAACTGTAGAAAGTATCAACTGTAAAAAAATATCAATAGTTCTATAAAATAAGCTCATTCCCATTTTCAAAAAAGTCGCTAATGATTACAGTGAAAAAATTCTACTAATGTCATTTGAATGTGTTCAATCCAAGAAACAAATGTGTAATATTTCAAAATTTAATAGAAATCTGTTTTAAAGTCATTATTCATTAAATGAATTAAACCCTTGTTTATTTGTCGTTTTTGAAGATCTCTACCACTGGAAACAAGCGTTTTTTCATAAGGTGATTTACCTTTAATCAACATGAAAATAACTCTGAAATGTATCTCCCATTTCTTTGAAGAGCGTTTTTGGACACCCTGTTTATTGTGTATAATCTTTTATTTCAGACACAAAAAGGAATTTGAATTAAGACAGGGTGTAGATAATTTTTTTCATAAGATACGTTTTAAAATTGCACTTGTAATTGATAATAAAATAAAAATAGCTTAGACACATGTCTGTCCTCTATAAGATACGGTTAATTTTCATAAAATGAATGTTTTGACAATTTTACATTATATTTAGTATAGAGTTTAAGACATTTACAGTAAATAAGACACGAGACTTAAAACATAGTATTGGTTTTATATTTTATAAGATACTCACATTATATGCAGCAACTTAATGTGTGTCTTATAGGGCCTTCAAAAAACTTTTCAAAATGATAAAAAAAAAAAATCAAAAGGTTTGAAAAAGAACGAATGGCACAGTTTCGAGGTCGATTGTTGAGAAAATAATTTTGGTAAATACCGCAAGTTGATACCGTCTTTTGTTTTTTAGTTATACACAAAAGATGACAAATTGCCGATATTTAAAAAAATTCATATCTACGTTGATATTTGCAGTAAGCTATTGAAACAAGTGACAATAGCGTGTCTTATACGATTCCTATTCATCAAAAATACTTAAGCTGTAGAGTGTCTTATAAGCTTTATAATACACAGATAGATGTTTAAAACACGCAAGACAAGTAGTGTTTGAATCACTAGTAAAATAGAAAAATGTCTAAAATATCAATTAAAACACAACAAAAAAAACTAAAAAAAAAAACTAACTATGGTGTTTGAAAAACACCATAGTTAGTTATTAGAAAAACATTTTTCTTTTCTAGAAAACTTGTGACAATATAGTATAACATATTTATATTTTCAAAATCAGAAAAAAATTAGGTTTTCAAAAATGTCTCAGTCAATTATGGTTTCTATTTAAAGAAATGCAACTTTGTGTTTTTACAGTCAAACTAATAACCTAAAAAATTATGTTTTGGTATTAGTCAATTCTACGAAAAAAACTGCATAATTTAGTTTTTGTTTCAATTGTTTACCTTCAATATTATCGTAATTATAGATTTTTCAAAATATTGGCAGATTGTCAATTTTTGCTTATAACAAAAAAACAAGAAACGGTATCAACTCGTGGTATTCATCAAAATTATTTTCTCAAAAAATCACCTCGAAAATGTGCCATTAATTTTTTTCAAAACCTTTTAGTTTTGGAGGTTGCTCTATGCGGACATACCCTGTATATATTATTATGACACTCATATGTGTTAAATAGCATCTAAGACACGATACCAAAAAAGTAAAGTATAGTATGTAATATTTAGATTAAAAAAAAAAAAAAATTCTTGTTGCGTGTCTTAATTGCTATTTAAGACACTCAAGTATTTTACTAGTAATTCAAACACTGCTTATGTTGCTTGTTTGAAACACCTCCCTGTGGATTATAAATCTCATAAGACACTTTCCAGCTTGAATTTTTTTGATGAATAGAAATCGTATAAGACACGCTTTAGTCATTGTAATCTAATTTACTTATATTTATACATAAGCCGTGTATAATGAAATTTTAACTAATTTTAAGCAAGATAAAGATGCACAGCATTTTCGCTTCGTATATTAACTGATGTATTAGACACGTGTTTATTAACGCACGGATATTTCAAATAATTATACAGTGACTTAGTTTATAATTTATACAGCATATGGAGGTTGAAGAATTATTGTATAAGACACAGGTCTTTTATAAAGAAAGTTAGAAAATGACGTAACTATGTTTTATCATCATATAAACAACTTTTTGTTTCTTAAATTAAATGATGTAGGTGTATATTATGAGTTAATTAGCACACATATCGAACACTTTAGTCAGTTACTCATTAAATTTTTTTTTGAGTGTTTTAATTGCTATTTAAGACACATTAGTATTTTTGTAGTGCGTTTTGCTTGTTTTTAAACACCTTTCTGTATATTATAGTACTCATAAGACACTTTGCACTTTAGTCTTTTTGATAAGTAAAAGAAATTTTATAAGTCACGTTAACTAACACACAAATTTCTATATATACTGTGAATTCAATACTCTAAGATTTGTAAGTGTGTCTTAACAAGAAAAGTTAAGAAATTTACTATTAGCGTGGATTATGCGTTAATTAGCATACACTTACAATACAGAATCACAGTATCTTATGAAAAAAATTTAAACACTACAATTAGTTTTTCTATCAAATTTCTTAATACGTGTCTTAATTACAATTTAAGACACTAATTAATTTTACTAGTTATTCGAAAACTACTTCTCTTGCTTGTTTTAAACTTTTTCCTGTGTATATAAAGCTCATAAAACACTTTCCAATCCAAATATTTTTGATGAATAAAAATCTTATAAGACACGTTATTGTTATTGTGATTAAACTCACTTCTATTTATACTTGGGGCGCTGTGTATTATGGAATTTGAACTAATAATACATGTTTTTATTATTTCTCAAAATTAAACAATGAGGTAAGCTGTATATCATTTTTTTTGATGCGTGTCATAATCGTTATATAAGACACGATAGTATTATATTGGTGATTCGCAAAACTAATTAATTAAGACACAAGCTGTTCTATTAAAATACGTTAGACATTGACATAAATGTGTTTGAATTTTTGCTTTTTATTTAAGTATTAAATTTTTTCGAATGCTATCTAAGACACTTTAATATTTTACTAGTGATTTGAACACTTGTTGCTTGTTTTAAACACTTATTAGTGTATTATAGAGCTTATAAGACACTTTTATTCTTATATAACTTTTGAGTTTTTGAAAAATTTTGTAATTACCCCAAAATAAAATTAGTAAGACACAAGCGTATCTTATGTGGTAATTCAAACACACAAGCAAATTCCATCTTGCAAGAAATCATTAACTGGATATTATTGCTATAAATGAAAAATAAAACGAAAATACCTAACCATTTTTTCTTTTCTCCAGTCTTTATAAAAACAAACCTCCGATCTAGAAACCTAAACTAGAACACGAAGAATATCAAGAATAGATCTAAAAACCTTCATTCAGTTTTATTTCTGTCGATTCTTTATTTCTTCTATTGAATCAGTGTGAAAGCAAACAATGTATTCCACGACCTATTTTACCACGTTCGAAATTCCTAATTAAAATTTTTTCATTCAAATAATCTATATCTTATGCAATAAAAAATAACTGTTGCATTAACAGTTTAAGAAGCATTTTGCAATTTGTTTGAATCAAAAAATCAAAAGTGTCACACTCCTGTGTCAGCTTAAAAAATCATAAACTTGGATTTTATCTATCACGTGGAATCAATTTCATTTTCACAACGAATTCAGTTAAAGGTGTGATATTTTTCAGGTGTCTGACATTCACTAAGAAATAAATCGCCAAAAGCTTGTAAGTTTATTCTGGATGTGTGTGTGTGCTTTAATAATGTCGTTTTTCGGCCTTTTAACCCATTCCAGCTGCGTGTTAAGTTTCTACGTTGGAAATTATAGAACCTTGAGTTGTTTAGAGATGACATGTTGACAATACCGCAGCTCATTTGCTTAGTTTTACTAACAAAAGTTTAACGACTCTCTTGATATGAAATTTGACTATTTTAACGGAAGTTAGAGTGATAAGTTTAAGAAAAGGATTTCCTTTTCAACAAGTTTAAAAAGACAGTCTGATAAAAATAATTCTGCTGAATTTGATCGATTTTTTGCTGACTTAATTCTCCTGTATACATGTATTTTTTATAGAGGTTTGCAGGAATCGGACTGACGATGAAATTTGTGGAGAGAAAGCCGACGAAGGTTTAATGTTGAATTGCTACATAATGGAACAATGAAATGGAATAAGAATATACAAACGGAGGATTAGTTGTGTATATTTAATTAGATTATTTTGAAATTGTAGATTTTATCACTTATGAACTTTGAAATTGTTTTGCTGGAATTATTAGATGGGAAGAAGTGTAATTTTTTCTCTGTTATATAAAGATCAGATGATAGAATTGAATAAAAGTAATGGAATTGATACGAAAATAACACAAACAATACGAAAGAAATTGGAAAAATTAGTGTACTTGTAGTTTTATTGATTAAACTTGAAGCGTAAATAGACTGGAATTATACAATTGGACCAAAAGCACTTTCATTATTTAATTCATTTGATTCTAAGCTTTAAGTAAAATTCTAATAAAAATTTCTAGAGACTTCATTTTGAAATTTTTGAAAATTTCCACAATTTGGCCAACTTTTTTTGTGTGTTCAATTTTACGAATTATTGAAAGATTTGAGTGAAAAATCTGTAAAAATAGCAAAGTTAGTACCGACTTCCGGAATATTCTAGAACCTCTATTTACAGTCAGTTTTTTTGTTGCGTGTCTTGCGTGTTTTAAAAATTTGGGTGCATTATAAAGCTCATAAGACACTGATAAAACAAAATCTCATCGATAATTTATGAATTCGTTTTCCAGGTTTGAACTTCCTCATGTTCAAGGTTCCCATCAAAAGAGAGTTTATCAAATTTGATAAGATCATCAGGTCTAAGAGATAGACTGTTATGTCTTAAATGAAGGTGTAAAACCGCTCCTCTCTAAATACGTTTGTGTTCCAGATATTTAGAATAATGGCGATCTTTGCACAGCCATATTTTTTCTTAAAATCCTGATTTTCTTGAAAATGGTTAACTCAATGGTGCACAAAGTGATGCTTAAATTAAACAAGGAATTCAAAAATGTAAAAATATATAGGGTGTTGCATTTAAAATAACGAAGTTAGTGTCAATTTCCGGTATAATCGTAAGTGTGCAATTTTTAAAAATATTTTTTTACAACCCCAAGAAAGATTCAAACAACTTTTGTCCACAACAAATTTTCATAATCTCAACTGTTATTACGCTATGGAAGAATTACGCGTTGTTGGGACACCCTGTATACACCGGTACGCTACTCTTAAGTAATGAAATATGCAATATGGCTCCCATAAGAAAAACAAAAAATAGTGTTACTAACTCAGAAATAAAAGAGAATTGGGGATCTTTGTTACCACTAATAAACTTCTCTTAAAAAAATGTCTTAACATTGTCAAAGATTAAAAGAGGTCGGAGAAAGAGTTATCGAGTAATTGAAAAAAAATTGAAATCGTCAAATTTCAGTTTTTTCGAAATACCTCAAATCTGAGAAGAACCAGAATGAATTTATTAAATACCAAAAAACGGGATGCAAAAACCAAAATATATTTTATTTATTCTATTTAATATTGCCGCCTGTAAACTAAATTACAATAAAACTGTTATTGGAAAATATCAAACAAAAATAATTTTGTTTGAAAAAACATTAATAAATAAAACCATTCCAGTGATTTAATTACAAAGCTTTCTGTTATACTGAATTGTTATTTGCGTTTTTATTTTCTAATAGAAAATGTCATATTCGTTCAGTGTGCAATATGTAATAGAGTATGTTATTTAATTGTGTTGCTTTCTACATTGTTTTTTTTGCTATAATTAATTCATTATTGTAGAAAACAGCAAAAATTGTTGATAAGGTGAGTTGTGAAGTGATAATTTAGAAATTTTATTTGAAAGCTGAATTCATTAATGATCAAATAGAATGGCTTATCTAGTTTTGAAGACACATTTACGTCATTTTCAAATATTTAGATTGTTATGGAATTTAAAGGAAATGTCTACGCCTTGAATGAACAATAAACACTTGAATAAATTTTCTTTTTTTTTGTATTCAATTCTGCATGCATTTCTGACCTACAATTTGAATATAAATTTATTCATTCTATCGTGTGTATAATCCAAAGATTTAGCAAATAGATGATAGAATGATGGTAATTATTCCGGAAGTGAATTATGCGAACGACCATGTGTGTGACGAGTGAGTTAAGTAGATCTCATGTCATGTCATATAAACTGTCAGGGTCACGTGGATAAATTGACTTTGATGGAAGCAAGTATTGTTATGTGCAAATCTATTGTGTCGTCTTTATTGGTATAGAATAGGGTTCCGAGCACTAAGGGCGTGAATTTTACACACAATAGAAACTGAATTTGGCATAATTTATAGTTTAATATAATCAAATATACATATCATGCGACGATATATTCTATTAATAAATTCCAGCATCTTTTTATTTTGTTTGTAATTTTTCAGTGGCTTAATTATTAACTGGTTTTAATTAGAGGCTATGTAATAATGTCAAAAATCTCTAATTAGCGTAATTTCCTTCAGATCTGTTTTCAAGCAATTAACTTCTTTTGAAAAAGAAAATGTTATTTCCTCACACAAATGCTCGAATTTATTACAAGAGAATGTCGAATGGATTACATGTCAAATTTGATAATGTCAAACAATGAGGTTAAAGTCTATAAATGTCAACTATGACAGATTTTTCCCTAAATTCAGAAATTCTAAAACTTTTGAAAACCTACATTAAAAACTCATATTTCAAATTTGTTTAATTAATTTCGCATTTCAGTTTATTAATACATTTTTTATTTGATTCAAGAAAAAATCTTTTCAAAGTCAAACAAATTGAAAAGTGTGCAAGATAAAACGCGATTTATGTAAATATCAAGTGAATGCTTTCCATAAATTCTATAAAACCTTCTTTTATTCACATTCTACCGCAATTCAACACACCTGTCTAAAATGGCTTTGTTAGATTTCGGAAGACTTTTTCACGGTTGAGGTGGCATACGGTCAACTTAATGATTTTGGGCATGGAACAACTACTTTTAAATAATAGAGTGATTATTATGGGAATTGAGATATAACGGAACTAATTATGGGAATGAAAAGAAAAAGAATATGCAATGAAAATGATATTAGAACGGTAATGAAGATTTAAGTCTTTTGATGAGTTAAACGACATTAAAACACAAATAAACATAATAGACATATGAGTGTTAGGAGCATTGGAATCAGCACAAGGCTGATGTGTGGAATGACATCAATGTGTCTTATAAAAATTAGAATCACATTTTGTATTTTTTTTTTGGTGTCTTAACTGTAGCATCCGTGTATTATTCGCTTATTACCACCCAAACATTCTTTATAAGTTGTTAATAAAATATCATAGCGTCTTAAAAAATTTAGACAGTTTTTTCGTTATGTGTCTTAATTGCTATTTTAAATACTTAATATTTTAGTTTTTCAAACACTGCTTATCTTGTGTGTTTTAAACATCTGTGTATTATAAAGCTTATCAGACATTTTGCAACGTATAAGACAGGCTTTTATCATTGTGATTTAATTCATTTCTGTTTGAGTGTATAATATGCGTTAATTAATACACACATGTACAGGGTATGTCCGCATAGGACAACCTCCAAAACTAAAAGGTTTTGAAAAAAACTAATGGCACATTTTCGAGGCCATTTTTTTGAGAAAATAATTTTGATTAATATCAGGAGTTGATATCGTCTTTTGTTTTTTAGTTATAAGCAAAAATTAACAGTCTGCCAATATTTTAAAAAATCTATAATTACGATAATATTGAAGGTAAACAATTGAAACAAAAACTGAATTATGCAGTTTTTTTTTGTAGAATTCAGTAATACCATTACATAATTTATTAGTTTGACTGAAAAATCACAAAGTTGCATTTTTTTAAATAGAAACCATAGTTGGCTGAGACATTTTCGAAAACCTAATTTTTTTCTGATTTTCAAAATGTAAATATGTTATATTATATTCTCACGAATTTTCTATAAAGAATTTTTTTTCTAATATGTATTTGTTAACAGTTGGCCATGTGAAAAATTGGTTTCTATAGAAACTGAGTGTTCAAATGTAAATAATCTATCAGATTCTATTCTTTTAATATTATAAAACATTTGAATTATAAAAGAAATGCTTTGCATGCACATAAAATGCTTCTAAGAAGAAAAAACTGCTAAAGGAATTAAAGACAAATTATGGCTGTTGATTGACTATAAAAAACAAAAGATTATGCGCTGATGAGTATTTTGCATATTGTTATAAATAATATGAAAAATATATTGTTTTTAGTATAAATATTTGAAGTTAGATTTCAATGAATTGCATTTTTAGTGGAAGGTATTACTGGATTCTACAGGAAAACAAGAAATGTGGTCTCCAACAAACGAACAAGCTTTGTCCATGGTAAAAATTTCTTGTACCATTTGCCTATATTTATTTAAACGCTGCATTAAAAAAAAATGTAAAAGCATTTACAATTGAAACATTTATCAATCGAAAAGTGTTATCGAATTTAGTTGATATATTTCTAAAGAATCCATTTGTAAATAAACCAATTTTTGCCATAGCCAACTGCATATTAACACCAAAAAATTAAAACAATCGATTTTTCATCATATAAATTAATATATTTTTAAGATAAAAAAAAAAGTTTTTCAAAAATGTCACAGCCAACTGTGGTTTCTATTTAAAAAAATGCAACTTTGTGTTATTCCAGCTAAAGTAATAACTGAAAAAAATATTTGTATTACTGGATTTCACGTAAAAAACGGTTTAATCAGGTTTTTGTTTCAAATGCTTACTGTCAATATTAACGTAGATATTAATTTTTTAAAATATCGGCAATTTGTCATCTTTTGTGTATAACTAAGAAACAAAAGACGATATCAACTTGCGGTATTTACCAAAATTATTTTCTCAGGAAACGACCTCGAAAAAGTGCCATTCATTCTTTTTCAAACCTTATGTGTCTTAAGTGCTATTTCAGATACTTTAGTATTTTAATAGTGATTAATTAGTGATGTCTTGCGTGTTTTAAACATCTATCTGTGTATTATAAAGCTTATAAGACACTCTACAGCTTAAGTATTTTTGATGAATAGGAATCGTATAAGACACGCTATTGTCATTGTGATTTAATTCACTCTTAGGCCATATACATAAAATCTGAACTAATTTCAAACAACATAAACATAGCATTTTTGCTTGTTGTATCAATTGCTGTATAAAACTAAATAATGAGCTTATCTCTATTTCAAATTTTTTGGTGCGTGTTCTAATTGCTATATAAGACACAATATTATATAATCGGTAATTCAGCAATATTAAGTTTTTAATTGAGGATGAAATAATGTATAAGACACAGTCTGTTTAATAAAAACACGTTAGAAAATAACATAAATGTGTTATATAAACAAACAAAAGCTACGTTTTTGCATTATATCTGTAGGCGTGTGTTATGCGTTAATTAGCACACACTCGAACACTTCATCAATTAGTTATTTACTGAGTTTCTTGTTGTGTGTCTTAATTGCTGATTAAGACACTACAGTATTTTATTAGTTATTTAAACACAAAGTGTTTTGCTTGTTTCAAACAACTTTCTGGATATTATAGACTTCATAAGACACTTTTCATTAGTCAATGTATTATGAAAGTTAATTTAATTTCATTCACATAATTAGCATTTTTGCTTCGTGTATTAATTGCTCTATAAGACATGTGTTTATTAGCGCACAGATTCTTTCGTATACATTTATTAAAATAAATTGTGTGTCTTAACAAAAAAAATGAAGAATTCATAGTGCTATTTGTTTAGATTTTGTTGTGTTCTAATTGTTATATAAGACACGTTAGTATGATATAGTGATTTAGCAAAATTAATCCATAGAAAACATCGAAAGTGAAGAAATATTGTATTAAACACAGGTTATTTTATAAAACAGATTATAAAATGACATAAATGTGTTTTAAACAAAATCTATGCTATGACTTTATATTATGCGTTAACTAATATACACATATACAGAATTAAAGTGTTTTGAAAAATTCAAACACCATAGTTAGTTTTTTTTTAGTTTTTTTTGTTGTGTTTTAATTGATATTTTAGAAATTTTTGTATTTTAATAGTGATTCAAACACTACTTGTCTTGCGTGTTTTAAACATCTATCTGTGTCTTATAAAGCTTATAAGACACTCTACAACTTAAGTATTTTTGATGAATAGGAATCGTATAAGACACGCTATTGTCATTGTGATTTAATTCACTCTTAGGCCATATATATAAAATCTGAACTAATTTCAAACAACATAAACTTAGCATTTTTGCTTGTTGTATCAATTGCTGTATAAAACTAAATAATGAGCTTATCTCTATCTCAAATTTTTTGATGCGTGTTCTAATTGCTATATAAGACATGTGTTTATTAGCGCACATATTCTTTCGTATACATTTATTAAAATAAATTGTGTGTCTTAACAAAAAAAAATGAAGAATTCATAGTGCTATTTGTTTAGATTTTGTTGTGTTCTAATTGTTATATAAGACACGTTAGTATGATATAGTGATTTAGCAAAATTAATCCATAGAAAACATCGAAAGTGGAGAAATATTGTATTAAACACAGGTTATTTTATAAAACAGATTATAAAATGACATAAATGTGTTTTAAACAAAATCTATGCTATGACTTTATATTATGCGTTAACTAATATACACATATACAGAATAAAAGTGTTTTGAAAAATTCAAACACCATAGTTAGTTTTTTTTAGTTTTTTTTGTTGTGTTTTAATTGATATTTTAGACATTTTTGTATTTTAATAGTGATTCAAACACTACTTGTCTTGCGTGTTTTAAACATCTATTTGTGTATTATAAAGCTTATAAGACACTTTGCAGCTTAAGTATTTTTGATGAACAGAAATACACCATAAAAATAGCATTTTTGCTTGGTGTATCAATTGCTATATAAGACACGATAGTATTTTATTGGTGATTCAGCAAAATTAAGTTTCTAATGGAGGATGAAAAAATATTGTATAAGACACTTACTGTTTAAGATATTTTTTTTTATAACTCAAACACTGTACGTTCTGTGAGTTTTGGACATCTTTCAATGTATTTTGTAGCTTATAGGACACTTTTTAACTCAAGTATATTTGATAAACAGAAATTGTCTGATTTATATTGAAAAAAAGTTAATAGTGTCTTATAATGTTTTCTTAATATAGTGAGCGTTGTTGTTGTATTTTCGTTCTATGAGGCGTAAGACACAGAAAGTGCTTAAAATTTTGAACTAGAAAAAAATTTGCAACTCTATCTTGAGTGTTTTCTATCCAAATAAGACACAGATTTGAGGCATTTATTTTAGGAAGTATGTTGAATGGCGGTGCATAATGATGATAGCAGGACACAAGTAAAACAAAGGATGAACTATAAAACACACATCTGTCTCTGTACCATAAAGCTGCATATAGAATAGGCAATTTAAATTTCTTAGTAAAAAAGTTCTATCTTTCTGGTTTTGGGATATAAGAAGGTTTGAAAATGATCAATCACGAAAGATTTTGTCTTGGAAACAAAGTATATTACTAGGTAAACAGGAAAAGATGAAACGGACGTTATTATTATTATAATGTATTCCTTAGTAACGCTTTTATTGTACGAGCTATGCTTGAGCAAAAGCTTCTGGGATTGGTTACTCTAAAACCTCTGTTATCTACCAAATGAAGAAAAAAAGATTTACATCTTTTTGTATTTTTACCATCCCCATTGCTGTTAACATAAGCCTATTTCTACTGGGGAAACAGTTGTGGGCCAGCCAGTGTAATGTACAATTTTGATACCTTAGTTGTTGTCTTTCAGTTTTTTTTTATCCGTACCTTGTAACCTCTATAATACAATGAGTTCTTCGAGTGTATCTAGGTAATAAATTTCCTGAATCAAGATCCAGCAATTCAGGTCCAAATCGTGAACTTTAGCGATAAGCTTCGACTGTGTGTCTTTAATAATTCTAACTTTCTTGAAACAACACAATCAAACTATGAAAGAAAAATATTTTGAAAGGAAATTGTACTTCTTGCAAGACTATCTTTGCACCAGCAAATTAAAACTAAAAAAAAAGCAACAGCAACGCTCTATACAAGCGACTAAAGAAAAGAAAGTAATAATTTTTCATTTTTCATTTGAGTCGGAAAAAGCGCCTGCAGTAGTGTAAACCCAACTCTCTACACAGTTTCGCATCTAAAATAGACGTCGAGAAAATAAATACGTATCTATTTTAGTCCGTCGTCCCCTATTTAGGAATTTTTCAAGAAATGTATAAAAAAAAACTTTCAAGGTGTATTGAGTTTTTTTTTTTTCGAGACTATTGTTTCAGCCAGATGCAGTGACCGTTTTATATCCTAACATTATGCATTTGGAATTTCAGAATTGCTGAAAGAAAAGTAGTTGCGACGTTTATGTAAATTGCGTTACGTGACGAGTTTCAGCGAGTTGTAAAGAATACGTATCTCCGGTTTTATCTCACTGCGAGAGCGATAATTAGTTTTGAAAAAGTGCTTGATTTATTGTTGAGACTTATTTGCATTTTTTGCAAGGGATGAATCGACTGGGAAAAGTTGTCAATGGAAATGAAAAGTAAAAGTTGGTTTAAAAAAAAAAATCTCTTCTTAAATTTTGAGAAAATAATAAGCTACAATGTATGCATAGATCTATTTCATTTACAAGATGTCTAGAGGCGCTCTAGTCGAGAGATAATGGAAACTGTAATTTCACTTCGATCAATAGATACCAGAGAAATGTAATTAATTGTTTGATTACTTAATGGAATATGTAAAATATAATAGCGCTTGTATTTATTATGGTTGGGAATTGAATCAATTTTTTATCTGTAGTTTATATTTTTTTTCATATTCCTGAAAATTTATTCTACCTAACAGTAGTAGCATACATCGAATTAGTAGAATTGAAGACCGCTTTGACTCTATAAATACCAATTACAATAAAGCAAATGTGCTTAAACTGTACTTTAGCTTATTTGATCAATAATCCTTAATGGACATATTTATGGCAGCATTTAAGCCAGTTTGCATTTTTCAAAATCAGCTAAATAGTGACTATCTATAAACGTTCAATAATTTATTCTTCAACCAAAAATATTTTTATATAATCTAAATATAATAAATTGAAATTTATTTACAGTCACTTAATATTGTTTTATAACGTATTTAATTTTAGTGCATAAATTGTTATTTTATTATCTGAGCGTTCGTGGAATTTTTCAAACATTGATACAATTAGTATTATGAAGAGAATGGATCTAAAAATATTTGCTGGACGTCTGGTTTATTAAATTCAATGATAGGCTTCCTCTTAGAATAGAAACTCTTTTTACTAAAGTTTAACATTTAAAATTTTGTATCAGTATGAAGCATAACTTGTCTTTTACTGCTCTTATCTTCTTACACAATACGACAGTGCGAGATGTAAAATGCTTTATTATCTTTTTGGTATATAAATAGCTATTGTTTTTCTGATTTACTATTCTTTAATTATAGTAATTAAATTTTATTGTTAACCAGAGACAGAACATCTGCTTTTGAACGACAGTTTCATTTATTATGAAAATGATGCTGATTTTTGGAATAGTTGATAAAATATCTTTATCTCAGCTTCTAATAAAAAAAGATCAAGGATCATGACATTGTTTCAAAGTTTTCCAATGCTTTACTATTCTTGCAAATCTTATCTGTGTTGCTTTAGAAACAGTAACGCTACGAGTCTTCGAAGGTCAGTTTGTTTGTTTGTTTTTGATTTGCGTGTGGCGACCGATTTCAGCTAGGTGGCCCATCAGTGGCAAAACTAAAAATTACATAAAAGTAAAGATCGTCGAGAGATTAAGACTGATTTGACATTTCTTTTGAAGGAGTCGTAATTACAATAATGAAAAAAGTCTATTTGGCTAATAGGTATATAGATTTCACATTTTGATTAAGTAGTTTAAAAGAGAATGTAATAAATAATTGTTGTTATATTGTTTAGTAGATAATAATGGAGTATTTCTGCTATAAAACTGAGGTACATGAAAATTGATTAACTGTAAAAGTTCAGCACAATCAGTTATTTAGAATTTTGTACATGAAACATAGTGAAACATATCTATGCTTAGTATCAAAAGTTGTTAAACCAAGATATGATAAAGTTAGATCATAGTTACAGCAGATATTACGAGGCAGTAAATTTCTTATAAATTAAAAAAAATGTTTTTTTTTGTATCATCTCAATTCTATCAGTATGCATTTTATAATTTTATAATAATAGGGTGCCCAAAACTGAAAGTTTTCAAATGGAAAACCCCATTTGTTTTTATATTCAGCTTCAACGTCAAAAATAAAAATATTTCTGTATTAGGTTTTGTATACACAAACCTCATGATTTTTTAATTATTTAGGAAAAACTGACATGTCATTTTGTAATGGTTTTTTAGCCCTGTCAGCTTCAAAGAGTTGGCAAAAATGCCAGAGCACGTTGATTATTGTATAACAATGATCCAAGTTTGTTTTTTATTTCTTGAGAGTGTAACAGGTTTGTCTACTATGACGTTTCTCTACGCAGAAAAAAGTTTTTCTTAAATAAATAGAAAACTTTGTACAAAATTGCCTTCATGTTCTGAAGCAGAACATCCTGTAAAAGATTAGTTTAATTTTTTAGTGAGGTCTATTGTCTAAAATTTTGCATCATAAAATGCCAAAAGACTATTTTGAATTTTAAATTTTTAAATAAATAGACGTTTAGTCGTAATTACAGATTACTTCTAACTCTGCAGCTGCCATTTTCCATTTAAAGGTGCAGATATCAAAGTGGTTGAGTTTAGGAAGAAAAAATATAGGATGTTCCATTTAGAATAAGGAAGTTGGGTCTATTTTCGGTATAACCGGAAGTGACAGATTTTTGCAAATATTTCAGTCAAATAGAGGATATCAAAGAAACTGAAAATTGATTAACTGTAAAAGTTCAGCGCAATCAGTTATTTAGAATTTTGTACATGAAACATAGTGAAACATATCTATGCTTAGTATCAAAAGTTGTTAAACCAAGATATGATAAAGTTAGATCATAGTTACAGCAAATATTACGAGGCAGTGATTTTCTTATAAATTTAAAAAAATTTTTTTGTATCATCTCAATTCTATCTATTCTATCTAATAATTTTATAATAATAGGGTGCCCAAAACTGAAAGTTTCCAAATGGAAAACCCCATTTGTTTTTATATTCAGCTTCAACGTCAAAAATAAAAATATTTCTGTATTAGGTTTTGTATACACAAACCTCATGATTTTTTAATTATTTGGGAAAAACTGACATGTCAGTTTGTAATGGTTTTTTAGCCCTGTCAGCTTCAAAGAGTTGGCAAAAATGCCAGAGCACGTTGATTATTGTATAACAATGATCCAAGTTTGTTTTTTATTTCTTGAGAGTGTAACAGGTTTGTCTACTATGACATTTCTCTATGCAGATCAAAGTTTTTCTTGAATAAATAGGAAACTTTGCACAAAATTGCCTTCATGTTCTGAAGCAGAACATCCTGTAAAAGATTAGTTTAATTTTTTAGTGAGGTCTACTGTCTAAAATATTGCATCAAAATGCCAAAAGACTATTTTAAATTTTAAAATAAATAGATGTTTAGTCGTAATTACAGATTACTTCTAACTCTGCAGCTGCCATTTTCCATTTAAACTTGCAGATATCAAAGTGGTTGAGTTTAGGAAGAAAAAATATAGGATGTTCCATTTAGAATAAGGAAGTTGGGTCTATTTTCGGTATAACCGGAAGTGACAGATTTTTGCAAATATTTCAGTCAAATAGAGGATATGAAAGAAACTGAAAATTGATTAACTGTAAAAGTTCAGCACAATCAGTTATTTAGAATTTTGTACATGAAACATAGTGAAATATATCTATGCTTAGTATCAAAAGTTGTTAAACCAAGATATGATAAAGTTAGATCATAGTTACAGCAGATATTACGAGGAAGTAAATTTCTTATAAATTTGAAAAAGTTTTTTTGTATCATCTCAATTTTATCAGTATGCATTTTATAATTTTATAATAATAGGGTGCCCAAAACTGAAATTTTTCAAATAGGAAACCCCGTTTGTTTTTATATTCAGCTTCAACGTCAAAAATAAAAATATCTCTGTTTTAGGTTTTGTATAAACAAACCTCATGATTTTTTAATTATTTAGGGAAAACTAACCTGTCAGTTTGTAATGGTTTTTTAGTCCTGTCAGCTTCAAAGAGTTGGCAAAAATGCCAGAGCACGTTGATTATTGTATAACAATGATCCAAGTTTGTTTTTTATTTCTTGAGAGTGTAACAGGTTTGTCTACTATGACGTTTCTCTACGCAGAAAAAAGTTTTTCTTAAATAAATAGAAAACTTTGTACAAAATTGCCTTCATGTTCTGAAGCAGAACATCCTGTAAAAGATTAGTTTAATTTTTTAGTGAGGTCTAATGTCTAAAATTTTGCATCAAACTGCCAAAAGACTATTTTAAATTTTAAATTTTTAAATAAATAGACGTTTAATCGTAATTACTGATTACTTCTGACTCTGCAGCTGCCATTTTCCATTTAAAGGTGCAGATATCAAAGTGGTTGAGTTTAGGAAGAAAAAATATAGGGTGTTCCGTTTAGAATAAGGAAGTTGGGTCTATTTTCGGTATAACCGGAAGTGACAGATGTTTGCAAATATTTCAGTCAAATAGAGGATATGAAAGAAACTGAAAATTGATTAACTGTAAAAGTTCAGCGCAATCAGTTATTTAGAATTTTGTACATGAAACATAGTGAAACATATCTATGCTTAGTATCAAAAGTTGTTAAACCAAGATATGATAAAGTTAGATCATAGTTACAGCAGATATTACGAGGCAGTAAATTTCTTATAAATTTAGAAAAGTTTTTTTGAATCATCTCAATTCTATCAGTATGCATTTTATAATTTTATAATAATAGGGTGCCCAAAACTGAAAGTTTTAAAATGGGAAACCACGTTTGTTTTTATATTCAGCTTCAACGTCAAAAATAAAAATATTTCTGTATTAGGTTTTGTATACACAAACCTCATGATTTTTTAATTATTTAAGAAAAACTGACACGTCAGTTTGCAATGGTTTTTCAGCCCTGTCAGCTTCAAAGAGTTGGCAAAAATGCCAGAGCACGTTGATTATTGTATAACAATGATCCAAGTTTGTTTTTTATTTCTTGAAAGTGTAACAGGTTTGTCTTCTATGACGTTTCTCTACGCAGAAAAAAGTTTTTCTTAAATAAATAGAAAACTTTGTACAAAATTGCCTTCATGTTCTGAAGCAAAACATCCTGTAAAAGATTAGTTTATTTTTTTAGTGAGGTCTACTGTCTAAAATTTTGCATCAAAAAATTTCAAAAGACTATTTTCCATTTTAAATTCTGAAATAAATAGACGTTTAGTCGTAATTACTGATTACTTCTGACTTTGCAGCTGCCATTTTCCATTTAAATTTGCAGATATCAAAGTGGTTGAGTTTAGGAAGAAAAAATATAGGATGGTCCATTTGAAATAAGGGAGTTGGGTTCTACTTCCGGCATAACCGGAAATGCTAGATTTTTGCAAATATTTCAGTCAAATAGAGCATACCACAAAATCACACATTTCTTCAATTATCATCGCTGAATGCAATTTTAACTTTTCAACTTAATCAAACTCAATCGTGAACAACTATCAATCCATCAATCTGAATTTCTAAATAATCAATTATTGATAAATTTCACATTTTGATGATAATATCTTAATATTTTACAAAAAAATAAAAAAATATCAACTGAAATTCTAGCATTGCATTTTCAGCCATTTTATCATTTGAAAATGTCATAATTCATAATAACATAACTGTATTACCGATCATTTGGCGCCAATTTAAATATTTCAGCAATGTCATTTAACTCTAACATTTTACTGAAAGATAGAAAATCTCTGAAAAAATTCGTGTGCCAAGTACTAATAGCTTTCTTCAACTCTATCAAAAAATATTTTATTAAAATTAAATAGGTAAGATAAAAATCACGTTAATAAATTTTTGCACTCATATATGATTCAAATTTATATTCAACTTAGAACATCAGTCATATCAATCAAAATATTGTCGTTTGATTTCATGGGCAATGAAATGTTATGGTTGGATGACTTTTTTCGAACAAATGTCCAAAAGTAGATGGGATTATTAAGTAGACTGGCCTCGATATTTGCAATGTATCTATCATAGGCATCCTTAACAGCAGTTTTACACTGATGTCTTAAATTTAGAAAGTTTACATAATCTTCCCGAAGTCGGCTGATTTTGTAGTATTTATGAGCCGATTTTTTAGCTTTAATCAATGTAATTACATTATGGTCACACCATGACGGGTAAGAAGAATAGCATTTACATTTTAAAGGAACAGACATATCAGTAGCAGAGTATAAATAAAAATAAAGCTTATTAATAACACAGTCAACATGGGAGTTAATGTTACAAACATCTAGCCAATTTATATTACTCAAATATTGATTAATTTCAGAGTAATTCGCATTTTTAAAATCATATAATCACACTTTGTTATTATAACATGGGTTGGTATCAAAAATGTCTATGTTAATAATGCTAGAAAATGTAGGATGACATAAATCTACTTCAGATAGAGAATCGCAGCTATTTAGTTCAACATTGGTATTTGAAAAGCATAGGTCTAAAATATTATTGTGAGGATTCCGAATATTATTAAATTGACTGAAGTAACCGTCGTATACACAATAGTGCACAATTTAAATTGATATGAATATTAGGGAAGGTAAAAGATGAAAAAGTGTAAAATAACCATGACAAAAAGTATCAAAATTTTTTACTACATTTTGTCACTTTCGATTTTTTATCAAATTTTTCTTTATATTAGAAAAGTGAGATTATTGTAGAAGGTTTGAGTCAAAATCCATGCTTTCGATGATTTTTATTGTCTTGAGAAAGAAAAAGAAAAAAATTATTTAATCTATCATTTTCTAATTACTATAATACAGTAATAATAATATACAGAATGTCCACGACGATGAGCGTCTACCCATAACTCAAATATACTGATTGCATATAATTGAAGATATGGCAGGGAATTTTTAGATGACTTTAATACTAAATGTTTTTAGTTAGGGCTAAATGACAATTATTTTCATAATGGTTTCTTGGCATTTTCTAACGCACATCCTGATATATTAAATCCGGCTAAAAAATTGAACGATCTTGTACAGGATGTTTGAAAAATACATTTGAAGACTGAATGAAAACTGAAAGTTTTTAAATGGAAAACCCCATTTGTTTTTATATTCAGCTTCAACGTCAAAAATAAAAATATTTCTGTATTAGGTTTTGTATACACAAACCTCATGATTTTTTAATTATTTAGGAAAAACTGACATGTCAGTTTGCAATGGTTTTTTAGCCCTGTCAGCTTCAAAGAGTTGGCAAAAATGCCAGAGCACGTTGATTATTGTATAACAATGAACCAAGTTTGTTTTTTATTTCTTGAGAGTGTAACAGGTTTGTCTACTATGACGTTTCTCTACGCAGAAAAAAGTTTTTCTTGAATAAATAGGAAACTTTGTACAAAATTGCCTTCATGTTCTGAAGCAGAACATCCTGTAAAAGATTAGTTTAATTTTTTAGTGAGGTCTACTGTCTAAAATTTTGCATCAAAATGCCAAAAGACTATTCTAAATTTTAAATTTTTAAATAAATAGACGTTTAATCGTAATTACTGATTACTTCTGACTCTGCAGCTGCCATTTTCCATTTAAAGGTGCAGATATCAAAGTGGTTGAGTTTAGGAAGAAAAAATATAGGATGTTCCATTTAAAATAAGGAAGTTGGGGTCTATTTTCGGTATAACCGAAAGTGACAGATTTTTGCAAATATTTCAGTCAAATAGAGGATATGAAAGAAACTGAAAATTGATTAACTGTAAAAGTTCAGCACAATCAGTTATTTAGAATTTTGTATATGAAACATATCTATGCTTAGTATCAAAAGTTGTTAAACCAAGATATGATAAAGTTAGATCATAGTTACAGCAGATATTACGAGGCAGTAAATTTCTTATAAATTTAAAAAAGTTTTTTTGTATCATCTCAATTCTATCAGTATGCATTTTATAATTTTACAATAATAGGGTGCCCAAAACTGAAATAAATAGAAAACTTTGTACAAAATTGCCTTCATGTTCTGAAGCAGAACATCCTGTAAAAGATTAGTTTGATTTTTTAGTGAGGTCTACTGTCTAAAATTTTGCATCATAAAATGCCAAAAGACTATTTTAAATTTTTAAATAAATAGACGTTTAGTCGTAATTACAGATTACTTCTAACTATGCAGCTGCCATTTTCCATTTAAAGTTGCAGATATCAAAGTGGTTGATAGGAAGAAGTTATTGGTATGGAAGTGACCTAAAATAACAGAATTCAAAAATGTAGAAAAATATAGGGTGTTCCATTTAAAATAAGGAAGTTGAGGTCTACTTCCGGTATAACCGGGAGTGCAGGATTGTTGCAAATATTTTAGTCAAATAGAGCATATCAAAGAAACTACGTTACCATCTTTCTAATAATATGCTATCAGTATTTTTTGAGTTATGGATAGATGTCTGCCGTCGTGGGACACTGTATAATATAATCAATATACAGTGTCACCATTTAAGTCGGCTCCATATGGGAAAAATTTTAATCATAATTCGATGAAAAATGAAAGCAATATTTAGTTATTATTATCTAGTTTTTTTAATAAAAAATGAGAGCGATGCAAAGTCCTAATAATTTTACCGTTCTTTCAAAAAGGTTCAGATGTTTGATATTTTTCAGTATTAAATTTCTGTAAGATTATGAAAAAACTCTCAAATCAGGCGTTGATCTAATTTCTTTTTAGTTTTGAGATCATATCTGGAAAAATTTGTGGTGGTAAATATTTAGAAAAGGTGTGAAATCAGACACTTACTTAAGTAACTGGCGTTTCTGACAGTCTCCTTATAATCTTACATTAATTTGATGTTGCAAAATGTCTTGCTTTTAAATATTATTGAAAGAACGTTGAAGTTATTACAACTTTCCACCGCTCATATCAATTTTTTTTCTGACTAAAATTAAAATTTTGAAAAAATTGAAGTAAAAAAACTATACTTTTTTTTTGAAGTAGTTTGTAACAATGGGTATTTTAGAAATAAACCAATTTATACCATTTTGGTAAACTTTGATATTGCAAAAAAAGAATTAATTGACAAAAGTACCTAAAATTTAAACTTATAATGCATAACATTGCATTAGAAACAACTTTTTCAAATTAAATTTTCTGAAATTCCCTCTAGAAATTATGATTTTCAGTTAAATGTGAAATTTGCCAATAAACGAAGGCCGTTTAATCACGTCATTTTTCATGTAATTCGAAGCAAAAACTGATCCCTCTATCAATTTTCAACTAGACCTATAATAAAAAAAAAAAACTTCCATATGGAGCCGACTTTAATGGTGACACTAGAAACAACATCACCTGTTGGACTCTTTGAATTTTTGCGTTTCGCTGTTAATAAATAAAGTATTGGAAAATAGAGGACGACAGGGGGAATAATGCGGTGTGAAATTTATCTGGAGATTCAGAAAATTAAGAGAATTAGTAATGAGAAGTTCGAAATTCGCCTTAGGCTAAAATATTGGAATGTTGGTTGAAAATTTTGCAACTGTTTTTTTTTTTTAATTTTCAACACGGGAAAAGTGAGGATGAACTGGGTTCAAGCCTTTTACAATGACTTTTGAGTCAATTATTTTTTAGTTCTGGTGATTTTCTCTTTGTTAAAATTCATCCTTAGTGTCTTCTCTTTGAAGTAACATCTCTGATCTCTGCATTATTTTAAAGTTTTAAGCTTCATCAATATCCTAAATTTTATCTGTCTTGGTTATAAACCAACAATATTACAAGTCTTCAAATGTCAGACTCTGTTTGTTTGTCAAAAATTGTCTTTAGCAGAAAAATTTATTTTGGATTTTGACAAATTTGGTTTCCTAAGAATTTGTCAGGTTTTTTCATTTTTGAATAAATTTTAGCTTCTAATCGAAATTGGACATTGATATTTGAGTTATTATCCTAAACTCTTGTTTTAAATTATTACAATTTTTCTTTAACATTGTTGATAGATGAAAATGTGTAATTTTTATTGTAAGAGAACCACTCTGTATTATAGGTAATTTAACACACTAGAAAATATATTCCCCTAGTTCGATTTTTCATTCAACAAAATAAAACAAAACTCCCACCAAACCGTGCAATTTTCTAATTTCGCGTGACTCTAAAAACTGCGGTCTTTAAAAACCGTTTGTTCCATTTAAAAAAGCAAATAAAATTCTTCCATATTTTTACTATTAATTAACACTTGGTCTTGTAAGCAGCAACGCATTGTGCATTGAATTAAATCGTTTCGAATCATCAAAGAAAATTACCACATTAATTTGATGCAAATTTGAATTTTTGCACGAACATTGTGCTTAACTAGCATTTATGATCTTTGTAAAAGCGATTTGTTCATTTCACCGTGAAAGTTGTATTGTAGATAATCGACAATGCTATTAAACCTGAACACTGTTAGCGGTTTTCCAAATTTTAAATTCTTTATTTTTATTGTACCGTTATTGTGTGGTTTGGAGTTGTCGTTTATTTTTTCAGTTTGTTCAAATACGGCTTGTTGGTTTTATGCTATTTAGTTTTTTTAGTAAAGCGACGAAAGTTGCACAAAGTGGTATTTAATGCACTTTTAGATCTTGACCATCTGCTTGCAATACGATGGATTTATTTTCTAGAGCTTTATTGCTGGTTTATGAGAGGAGTTAAACTTTATCTAATTTTGTAAACATTAGCGATCGAATGAGTCTTAGATTAGTTACAGAAGCGAAAAGAAATTTTGATCTGGAATAGTCGACGTTTTGAATTTTTTGCTTTTTATTTTTTTGAAAAAAGTATCTCAGCTCTAAATCGAGATAAGACATATTAGAGCACTTTCAATATTCGAAATCACATTCATTTTTCTTCAGAATCAACGATTCGATTTTTGAATTTTCAGTCAAATAAATCACTACTGACAAAACGATAATTATTCAAAAGTAGAGGACATCTAGAGGAATAAGCTAATGTAAGATTCATCTTAATATGCCAAGAAATAAAAAAGCTACAATGAAAAATGTGAAAAATTTTTCAAAATTGTTATGCCAGTTTTTGTTATTTTTCAATTTTCAATTTTGAAAAGTAAAATTTAGTTAGCATTAAGCCCGATTTGATGTTTTTTAAGACTGGCAAAATTTTTAATGTGCCGGTTTTCACTTTGTTAGAAAATTGGTCTATTATTTCAGCTGTCAATTCAGGAAGAGGAATCTTTTTTATATCATTTTAAACATTTATTAGGGTATTGTCAATATGACAAATCACATCTATTTCTCTTCAGAAACAACGATGCTACGAGTTTTTGAAGGTCAGACTCGTTATTTTTGAGTTTTCAGTTTTGACGCTGCGTTTAACGGCGGATTTCCGCAAAATAAATTATTATTGGCGATAGTTAAAATTACTTAAAAATAGAGGACATCTAGAGGAGCGGTGAAATGTAAGATTTACCTTAATATTTCAAGAAATAATAAAGCTGAAATGACAGAAAATATAAAAATTCGTCCTGACCACATATATTTAGTTTCGACGGAAATTTTTTTTAAATTGTCTAGGCCCTGGTCAGATTATCAAATTTCATCAAATTGTTTGATCAAACTTAAACTTTGATTGGTGTGACATTATATTTTGACAGCTTTATGATTTGATAGAATTTGATGAAAATTTGACAGTCTGTAGAATTTTGTCAGTTTTTGTTTTTTCCGGACTTTAATTTTAGAAAAGTAAAATTTAGTTAGGTTTAAGCCCGATTTGATGGTTTTTAGAAGTCTAAAAATTTTGAATTTTGCAGATTTTTACTTCTTTTGGAAAATATGATTTATTATCTTAGTTGTCAATTCGAAAAAAAACATCAATTTTCATATCATTTCGAAGATTTATTAGGGCACTTTCAATATGCCAGATCAGATCTTTTTCTCTTCAGAAACATCAGAGTTACGAGTCTTTGGAAGTCAGACTCGCAATTTTTGAGTTTTCGGTTTTGACGCTGCGTTTAATGACGTATTTTAGCCAAATAAATTACATTTGGGGATAAGAAAAATCACTTAAAGATAGAGAACATCTAAAGGAACAGTTTAATATACAATTCATCTTGATATTTCAAGAAATGAAAAAGTTACATAGAAAAATGACAATCGTTTTAAGTGAAAATATTGAAATTTTGTCGAAAAATTTTCTTATCGAATTTTGGCGTTTTATCCTTTTTTTTTAATTTCTCAATTGAAAGTAAAATTTAGTTAGGATTAAGCCAGATTTGCGGGTTTTAGCACTGCCAAAATTTTGAGTTCTGCTGATTTTATTTTTCTGAAGAAACTGACTTATCTCAGATTTTAAGTAAGTTAAAGCAACGATTTTTGTTTCATTTTTGAGCCTTGTAAGGCATTCTCATTGTGTCAAATTTCATTGATTTCTTTTTAAAAATAACGACACTACGAGTCTTTGAAAATCAAACTCTGTATTTTTGAATTTTCAGTTTTGACATTACGTTTGGTGCTCAGATATCTGCCAAGTAGATAATAATCATCAAAAATGAAAATTCCTAATAAATTAAGGACATAGACAGGAAAATTCAGTGTAAGATTCATCTTGATATTATAAGAAATAAAAGAGGTACAAAAAAAACACAAAAATTGTTCTAACTGGAAATTTTCACCGGAGTTTTTGCAAAAACTTTTCAATCGTTTTTGGACTTTTCATTTTAAAATGCATTATTCAGTTAGATCTAAAGCCGATTAGATGGTTTTGGTGCTCCCAAAATTTTTTAATTTTCAATTTTATTTTAACAAATAAGAGAACTAAAGATCAAATTGTGACCAAAAATTTTGCATTTTGTCATTGTCGTCTCTTCAAACTTTTCATATCGTAAAAGTGAGAATAAGCTAATTATAAAACGCTTTTTTTTCATTATGGCATAATCAAACCAAATTAACTTTAATCCAATTGCAGACAGTTTAACTTTGAAAAATAAATTTCTAACTTTGTCTAAAACAAGCATTTGATGCACTCTTAGATCTTGACCATCTGCTCTAAATACATTTTTATTACTAGTTTATGAGTATCAGAATAAACTTTTAACACAATGACTCTTTGTTTCTTCCTAATCTTGTAAACATTATTAATTAAATCAATTTAACAATTTCCAAATAACGCTGGTGATAAATCACATCCAATATCTGACATATGGATTATAAAAAATTTAAAATCTGGAAACTTTCTAACTTATTCTCTTATCAAAAAGAAACACTCAATTATTGATTAGAATTTTCCTCTCCAAATCCTTTTCAAAATTCAATAAAACCTTGATAAAAAAAAGCTACATAATCGCTTTTTCTTTCCAAAATCTATAAATCACCACATCCGATTTATTTTTATTTTCAAGAAGAGATTCTCTGAATTCTTAACTTAATGCTCATTGAGTGACGATTTTAGAACAGAAGATAAAACGTCTCGTTTAATCGAATTATTTTACGGTTTTTCCGGACAATACAATCATAAAAATCTATATTTTATTTAGCGAGTTGCTTCTCTATGAAGCTATAATACAAAATGGTAGGATTGATGTTGTAAAAACGCCACAAATTGAATGAGACATTTTATAAACTTCCGACTAAATGAACACTGCATTGATGATGAAAGTTAGCTTTTTGATATTTTAGAATAATATTGAGAAAATGTATAAAACATGACTTTAGTGAATAAATTTCTGATAAGACATGCATACAATAAGTGCATAAATACTCTCATAATGCACTTGAAAATATTTGCAATATTTTTAGATAAAATGCTTTTTATGCATTAAATGAATAAATAATAGACCAGACTACTATTCCAAATTCATTCAACAATTATCAATCGTTTTATAAATGAAAATGAAGCGTGGAATAAATGATTTAAAGCACTAACCGACCATCTCCTATTGTGCACACATTCACTCATCGAAAAACCAATCCATGAATTATGTAATTGTCTGAAAAGAGAGCTGCAATAAATTAAACAATTATTCGTAATTATTGACGAGTTAATTGCATTTACTCATGATTTTGATAAAAATAGAAAAAGATCAAATGCTTCGTTAGTGAATAATTATAGAAAAGAGAGAAGGGAATATTCAAACACAATGAACGGAAGTTGATCAGATTATAACAACAGAACAAACAACATCTAAATTCAGAGAGTATAAACCACAACCAACCATAGAATAATCTCTTGAAAATCCCTAAATTGAATTGTAATATTTAAATTGTGCAATTATATAAAAGGATCTAACTTTACTAACGATGTACTCATCAACTCTCTTTCATCTTATTTTTAATAAAATAATGAACAACTTTATTATATTTTAAATATAGAAACGAGGGAAAAATTTCACTTCACACTGGTGTTATTATTTGTTTTTTTTTTTCATAAAAAAGATGTGCAAATAAGCTCAACCCCTCACAATAGCCAGTTCCATTCAATTCTTACTCGATTGTATTTCCATTCCATTAAACAGAAAGAAAGAAATGACACTATGATTGAAACTGAATGCGCGTGATGAAATTCGATGGGAAAAATTTTATTTATTTTTTGGCGATAAAAAACACTCTATAAATAACAAGTCAATGGACAGTAGTATATGACATTCAGATTTTTTTTTTTGTTTTTGGGATTTAAAGCAAAACTCAGGGACAAAATATGACATTAAGCTTTTGATCCTCTTACAATGGAAATGAATCAGTCAAAATAACAATGATTTTATAATTGGAGCTTTCAGAGATTATTAATTTTTACTAAGAGAAAGATTTATTGATTATTGAGCTAATACATAATTTTTTAACGTGTGGAATGTACCCCAAATTTTGCTTTTGATTTTTTTTTTACAAACGCGATCTAAATTTATTTTTTTGATACATTCTTTTAAAGATCGATTCTAAATAAATTCTGTTTTTGTTCCAATTTTTACGTCCGATTAAAATCAACCTTGCGAGATAGTGGACTATGAACTTGAACTTTCGAGTTTCAATTGATATAACCTTAGTTTAATGAATGTAAAATTACTGCACAGAGCGATTGCAATGAATTCATTGAAAAATGTTGAAAAAAAATCTATTAAACATTATCTAAATAAAAATTGGATATATTTGTCACTATAGTTTATAAATTCCGGAGTTGATATTATTGGAATTATTTATGAAAGTGAATGTGATATAAATTCGACCTATTATGTCAATTTCTATTTAAAATAGAGCGATGATGATGATTATTTTGGAGATTTTCTGAAGCTCCATCGATGTGTCAAGTTTCACGTATTTTGCTTGAGAAAAAACAACGTCACGCGTTTTCAAATTCAACTCTCCTGTTTTTGAGTTTTCCGACTTTAAGTTGCGTCTGGCGGCAAATTTTAGGCAAATATACTAAGTGCAATTAAAATCCGAACACCTAGAAAAAATGATTGTTGAACGATGAAACTTTAGGGGTTTTTATTGAAGGCCTTAAAAAGCAAACGATTAAATTTTTGTAGCAATAGAACATTGTATACGGGTGTTTGTAAAAACTTTTCCGCAAATCCTTAAACGCAAATATGATAGTTTTTTGGATTGTGATATGGCTTTATCGCTCTGAAAAAGATAATATTAGAGGCCATCAGATGCAGAAATGCCCCGTAGAAGACAAAACGCAAATTTTTCCCAGCTTTCCACGTTTGAAAGGGGGCGCATTGTGGGGCAGCGCGAACGTGGTGCGTCATTCCGTGAGATTGCTATTGCTGTGAGGCGCAGTGTGGCCACTGTTGTGGATGCATGGCGGGCATGGGCGGAGGAAGGACGGACACAACGTGCTAGAGGAACAGGGGCCATTAGAAGAACTACCCAACGTGGAGATCGTCTTCTGCGACTAATGGCTCTAAGGGACCGACGCCGCACTACATTCATGGTTTGCAGCAGTAGGAAGGCCAATTCGACTCCGTACCGTATACCACAGATTGCGCACTATGGGCCTGAGATCTTACCGTCCACACTTGGTGCTCCCGCTGACGGAAAATCATCGTCGTCAACGCCGTGACTGGTGGTTGAAAGGCAACAATGGAATGATGAGTGTAATCACATTGCGTTTTCGGATGAATCCCGATTTTGTTTAGGAGGCCACGATGGTCGGCAACGGATCAGACGAATGCGTGGTGAACGTCGTCGTCTGTGTCTGGCTATTGAACGCCACGTTCACCGCACTCTTGGTGTGATGGTTTGCATTTGGTAGTAGATCCCGGTTATTATTCATTCGTGGCAACATGACAGCTGAGCGGTATGTAAACGATGTGTTGCAGCCAATTGTTGTTCCCTATGTAAGAAGCATCGAAGACGGAATTTTCCAGCAGGACAACGCACGCCCTCATATCGCTCGTGTTTCGCGGTAATTTTTGGAGTTGGAGAATATCAGAGTTTTGCCATGGCCACCGAGATCTCCAGATCTGTCCCCAATAGAAAAAGTGTGGGATTGGATGGGTCGCCATATCCGTGATTTACCCCGTCCTCCAACAACTTTGGATGAACTCCGGGTTGCAATACAAGAAGCGTGGGATGCTGTACCCCAGGCGTTCATAAACAATCAAATCGCAAGCATGCCTCGACGTGTACAAGAGTGTATAGAACAACACGGGGCACACACCCATTACTGATAAATATGAGACTATTTTAATAAAACTTTGATGATTGCTTGGGTGGACACATTCTTTCATTTTCCCAAAATATTATCCTTAAATTTCAAGGTGTTCGGATTTCACTTGCGAGTAGTATAGTTCATAAACTACAAAAATAAAAATCATTAAAAAATAAAGGATACCTATAGGAAAATTTTAATATGAGTTTTGATTTGATAATGTTCGAAACAATGATGCTACGAGTCTCAAAATTTCAGACTATGTCCTCATTTTATTTATTATTTTTATAGTAACAACAAAGACAAAACTAATAGCGTATGGAAGTGTTATTTGACTTAGTTTTATAGCTTTAGGGTAAAATTAAAGAATTGTTTTATATTTAAAATTCTTCATAGGATGGAGTGATGGTTTTTACATCATTTTGAAGCTTTCCAAGGCTCTATAAACTTTTACGTTAAGAATAACCAAGCTACGAGCTTTTAAAAATCAGATTCTTTATTTTTGAGTTTTCGGTTTTGAATATTTAAAATTTCGAAAATCGTACTGACCAAAGGTTCGATTTTTGATATTTATTTTCGAATGCGAAATACAGTGTCACCATTAAAGTCGGCTCCATATGGGAATTTTTTTTATTACAAGGTTTAGTTGATATTTGATATATGGATCAGTTTTTGCTTCAAATTAGATGAAAAATGACAACAACAAACGTGATTAAGCGGTGTTCGCTTGTTAGCAAATTTAACATTTCTTGCAGTGAATGGCTGAAAATGACATTTCTAGACGGAATTTCGAAAAATTTTATTTGAAAAAGTTGCTTGTAATGTAATTTTATGGACTTGTAAAAAATTTGAAAAACCTAGCGTCAAGTTGACATTTGAAATATTTTTGGCAAATAATTCTTTTCTAACAGTATCAAAATTTAACAAAATTGGTTTATTTTTGAAATATCTATTGTTACAAGCAACTTTAATAATAAATACCTTTCATTTACTTCAATTTTTTCAAAATTTCGTTTTTAGTCAGAAAAAAAATTTCATGTGCGGTGCAAAGTTATCATAACTTTAACGTTCTTTCAATGATATTTAAATGCAAGACGTTTTCCAACATCAAATTAATGTAAGATTATAGGGAGACTGCCAGAAACGACAATAATTTGAATAAGTCTCTGCTTTCAGACCTTTTCTGATTATTTACCAATCACAAATTTGTTTTCAGATATTGTCTTAAATCTAAGATAATATTGGATCAAAGCCTGTTTTAACAGTTTTTTCATAATTTTACATACTTTTAATACTGAAAAATATTTTATGTCTAAACCTTTTTGAAAGAAAACTAAAATTATTCGAACTTTGCACCGTTCATATCAATTTTTTTTATGACGAGATTTAGATTTTCAAAATTATTAAATCTAGAAAAGAATATTCATTAGAACGTTGAATATCCCAAAAATAAACTAATCTATACTAGTTGAGTGAACTTTGAATTTGTAAAAAAAGAATCATTTACAAAAATGCCTAAAATGTTAACTTTACGCTACGTTTTTCAAATTTTGCACACATGCATAAAATTGCATTAGAAATAACTTTTTCAAATAATTTTATTTTAAATTCAGCCTAGAAATGCCAGTTCTAGCCATTCATTGCAAGAAATGTTAAATTTACTGAAAAACGAACCCCGCTTTAATGGTGACACTGTAGATTCGTATTTGAAATTTATTGAATTTACCGTTCTTAGGTTGAATAAACAATTGAATTTGGTCAGTGGGTTATTTATTTTTTTAACTAGCTTGACGTTTTTTGACGTCTTTGTCTGACAGCTGTCACCCTCATTAAAGCTTTTGCGTTGTCAACTTAACCTCAATTTTTTTTAAATGACCTGGTGTAAACATTTCTCTCTAGAATCAAAGGGAGAAATTAAGTACCAACTTAGCGAATATTTATCCCAATTTTTAGTTGCCAGTTTATTTTTTTCCCATAAACAGGTGACCCAGAGATAAGTGCGAGCTCTATAACTTTTTTCTATGCATGCTATCGCTTTAATATATTTTCAATCAATAGTTCTATTTTTTTAGAATTGAAACCTTTAATTTTTGTTTCATTTTTGAACTTGCCATTAAATTGTCGTTATAATGTATCCGGGTTTCTTAGAGTTATCTGTCATAGTTTTTGAGTTACATCAATTTATGTATCAAAATAGCTTCGTGCATCGACCTATAGAAAAATTCATTATAACTTCAGAACGATTCAAGATAACCTAAGCAAATTTTTTTTATTAGATTATTTAAGTTTCAGTGCATCTTTTGAAATAAAAGCAATTTTTAGGATTTTTTGAAACTGGCAGATTTCAAATCGCAATAATTCGATTTTCTCAAATGCAACATCCTGTATTTTATTGTATCATTGCAAGACATCTTTTAAGATCTTTCTGGAATATAACATCTTTTTAGAACGTGCTCTATTAAAACACCTATTGATTAAAAAAAGTCACAGAAAAATGTTGTAGAGCTTGCACGCACCTTTGGGTCACCCTGTATACACGTTTTAAAAATCGGGCCACAAAGCTATTAAAATTTTGAAGGAAATCTTCACAAATTTTTTTATTGAATTTTGACAGTTTCTAATTTTTTTGTATCAAAAACGGACGAATAATTTAATTTTTTTTTTATAAAAATTTCAGTTATTTAAGATTCTATATGGGATAGACAAATACCTTCGTATTTACATCATTTTGAAACTTTTCTAAAGCTTTATCAAAATGATAATTTTTATGACTTTTGCATCAAAAATAACCATGCTACCAGCTTCTAAAAATCAGAGTCTCTATTTTCCAATTTTCAAGTTTGGATTTTGGTTTATGTGACAATTAATGACTAAGTACTAAAAAAAGTTAAACGTGAAATTAATCTTGATATTGTAAAAAATGAAAGCTGCTATTGGAAATGTCGGCAGTTGTCCTGAACAAATGATTTTTTTTTTCAGATTTTGTCCTTTTTTTTAATTTAAAAGCATATAAATCAATTCAAAACTAATCAGTTTTCTAAATATGATAATTTAGTGGTTTCTGGAACTATTGAAATTTGAATTTTAAGGTTAAGGTGTCTTTAGACTATGTGATTTATCATGTGATATTCAACATGAGAAAATTTTGTGATAAATCATAGAATTTAAAAAATCATATTTTCTTCCAATTCTGTGTTCTTCTTGTTTATGATTGTTCTCATAATCTATTAAGTTAGAAAAATAGTATAATTTGAACACAAAATTTCTCCTTTTATTATTTGTCACATAAAAAATTTGTGTGATTAATCGCATAATCTAAACACACCTTTAGGTCAGTTTAATTAGGTAGGTAAACGCTTTTTACATCATTTTAAGCTTTCTGAACGCCCTTTCAACAAGACAAATTTTAACTACTTTTATTCAAAACTATCAACGATACAAACCTCCAAATATCAGACTTCCTATTATAAATTTTTGGTTTTATAGTTATGTTCGGTGGCTGATTTCAAAAAAACCCTCGTGTAACCTTTCGGTGTGAGGGGTAATATAAAATTATACAAAATTATTCTATATAAATATTTAAACATTATAAACTATTTTTGTCCATTCTTTTTATTTCTTGATAATTGGGACGCACGTTTCCAGGACAGTCTTCTTCCTTCCAACGTTTCTCGCACTGCATCATTCCATGTTTTCCTGGGTCTTCCTCTATTTCTCTTTTTCATTGATCGTGCCTCCCATATATTTTTGACTGGTCTCTCTTTGTTCATCTTTACAAGATGTCCAAACCACTTTAATTGTTGTTTTCCGATTTGCTCTAATACCGCTTGTGCCCCGAGTTCTTCTCGAATTACCTCATTCCTTATTTTGTCCTTTCTGGTAACTCCTTTGATTTTGCGTAGGAACTTCATTTCAGTAGCCTGCAATTGGCTCTTCAGTCTTCTTGATAAGATCCAGCTTTCACTTCCGAATATTAGAGATGGTACATATATTGTTTTGAAAACGGTCATTTTTGTTTTTTGGCTTAATTCTTTTTTTCCGATAAGCGGCGTCTTCAACAGGTGGTACAGACGATTTGCGGCTTGGATCCTATCAGTAATTTCTTCCTCTTCTTCACCGTTGTTATTGATTTTAACCCCTAGATATTTGAAAGTTTGGACTTGATCGATGTTGGTGTTGTCTATCTTTACCTCGCAACGTTTCTGGTTTTTACCTGCTACTAGAACCTTTGTTTTCTTTGCGTTTATTTTCATGTTCCACTTTTCCAGTTCCACCTTCCATCTATTTAAGTTTTTTGAAGATCTTTTTCGCTTTTCGCAAAAATTGCCACATCGTCTGCAAAAGCGCACACCGAAACTCGTACCGGCTGTAGCTTGTTGTGTCCCACATATAGTTTTGTCGTTTTTTCCTCCTTGACGAAGTCCATATGTTGTTAGGAATTCTTCTGACTGTTGGTTATTCGTTCTTACATAGTTTCTACTGTTATTGTACAGACTTTCTATTGCTTCTATCAGTTGTTTTTCTACGTTTCTTTGGGATAATATTTTCCATAATTTGTCTCTTGGTACTCTGTCGAAAGCTTTTTCCAGGTCTAAGAAAGCCTGAAATAAATAATCAAAAATAAACAATTCAATGTAAGTTTACTCTTCATATTTTGAGAACAAACAAACTACGGTGAAAAATATAAAAATTGTCTTGGCCAAAGGTTTTAGTCAATAATTGACAAATCAAAAAAATTACTAAATAAAAAGGACATTAGAGTGAATAACTTAATGTTAATTATTTAAGACATTATAGAGAGTTAAAGTAAAAATATTGATTATCGTTCTGACTAGAAGAATTATTAATAACGCCCTGTTAATATTTCAAAATTTCAAATTTTTTGCTATTATATTACCTGTCAAATATTTATATAATCTATAGTCATTTATAAAATTTTAAAACAACTTCTGTACTTGAACAGTTTTATGAATTCCCGAGTTGACATTATTGGAATTATTTATGAAAGTAAATGTAATATGGAAAAAGTAGATTGCATTTTGCTTAATTACTTTCGAATAATTACTTATATCGTTAGGTCTGATTATATAATGAGAAAATAGAACATAACAGTAATAAATATTAGTAAATATGATTGGACTTAGATTAGATCTTTGTGGCACACGCTAATGTATTATTTTTGTTTCAGTGCGCCTCCCGGTGACGTATCCAGGTTGAATCTGGAGGAGTTGCAAACTCCAGGGCTGCCATGTGCAAAAGGCGCTGCGGCCCTCCAACATCCATCCACATTCCATCACTCTGGCAATTCTCCATTGCCAAAAACTTCCCGTATCCTCGTTCGCAAATTCCGTCAATTATCAACCGACGAAGGCTACATCCACGATTATTATTCTCCCAAAAGTGTTCGCAAATTCCCTCCAAAATCTCGTTCAGTTGATGAGGAAATCCGATCGTCTATCAATCATCAAGATAAGTTTGAGACTCAAATATTAGTACACAGACGCGGTCCGGAATCAGCAGTTGATGAAAATTATTATCGACCGAAAAAAATTAAATTGAAATATTCGCCACCTCCAGAAGTGCGAAAGAACGAATGTTACGCGATTAAGAATCAACATCAGTGGACTAAAAGTGAGAAAAACATGTTTCGAGGCGGTTTGAAATTAAAAGAACGGTTTATTGTTGGAGTGAGTGTGGCGGCTGTGTTGTTCACATTCTTGTTAGTAGTGGACATTCAAATGGATTGGGGGATGTCGGGGCATCATTTAGTGCCGTCACATGCCAAAGTTAAATATGTGCAAGATGAGACTGGAGGGTCGGCTTATAATAGCTTCCGGAAGAGGATTCTGCAAAAAACGCACAGGTTGGTCAACTTCATACATTTTTGTTAAGTCTTTCAACTCCAGGGAAAAATCTGATGAAACTGATTTTTGAAAAATTGTTTTAAATATGAAAAAATCTGACAAAACATGTTGCCAACCTTGGTGTATTTTTAAATCGATCATCATTTTTCCATTATCTTGATTTTTTGAAAAAAAAAGCAACAAATCTGTCAATTTTGATTAACTGTAAGGATTTAAACTGACTTTTTGGAATTATTAGAATTTATTGTATTGTTGTCTTATCTTAGATCTTATCATTATTAATTGTCATTTGCCGGTGATTATGATTACTGTAAACATTGAAATGCACTTTATATCACACATTTATTATTTAATTATTGATTCAATAATTTGTATTATTTAATTAAGTAATGAGTGTTTAAAAAAAATCCATTTAAAACGCTCAAAAAAAATACAAAAATATCCATTTCCTGAACATCAACATTTTAAAATAAAGAAATGTTTTTCCAACACATTTTCTCTCTCTTGCCAATCAAAACATATTTTCGTTGTAAAAATATCTGAATCTGACATGAATATATCCATGCTTACTAAAACAAAATTTGTTTTGCTTATTTTCATCATTATTACAACATAAAATGAATTTATTTTTAAATAATTATAAATATGTTTAACACAGCTAACATATTGTGAACTGATCTCGATAAAAACAAGCCATCTGGCATTAAGTCCAAATCATTCTAAAAATTTTAATTAATAGGCCAGAGTCGTCGACTTTATAGAAAACTTTGCTTGACATTTCTAAACTTCGACGCCTATGCACATATCCAATCTAATATCGTAATTACGTTGCGATATTTATAGTTTATCAAAACTCAGTTTAGATATTTTTTACCCAGACTGAGATAAAATCCCAACTTGTTGCATTTTATAAAGTTATCGATTCGATTAAAGGTCAAATGCTGGATTTATTTGATGAATGGTGATGTTCTTGTTTCTCAATTCTTTTATAAAAAATTATTGATTCCATTCACAATCAAATTTGGCTGATATTTTATTCATTTGTTTGTTTACTGAAAAAAATCAAACATTGTAATGAATCTTCCAATGCGAATTAATCCAACTGAATGTTTTTTCAATAATAATAAATGTAATTTCCGGACAACCGGAAACAATTTCTTCCATTGAATTATTTAGTATTTTCTCTTATAACTCATTTAATCTCTAAAAAGCAATTTTATTTTTGTGTTAATATCTTCAATCTCATCTTAATATTCCATCCGCAAACTCTTTAAACTTTTGATTAAAACACCTAACGTTATTCTTGTCGAGCATTTATTGATTTTTCGTCGCTTGTCAGTTACGTATTTATAAACATTGTATTGAAACAATCAGTATAAGCTCTATGTAAAAAGTCTCTTTTGACTCTTTACAAAAAACTCCATTAAAAGAGATAAAAGTTGGAAGGCTTACCAGTGGCGTAGCTATAATAAACCACCTGCTTGTTTCCTCTTTCCTTTAATATAAATTAAATCGCGTTTATTAAACAAACTGTGGATTATCTTTGTTTTATAAGATGGGGGATGTAAAGTGTGTTGATGGAAATAAAGATAAAAAGAAAGAAGAGATGGGGTTTTGGCTTTTGGGAATTCGGAGACTCAGAGAAGGATTTCAGTATTTTAACATGGGTTTATTATTATTATCAATTTATTATTTATATTTGTAAGTAGAGCGATGGTTCTTTCATAAATTTAGAGTTTTTTTGAAGATCTATCAATTAGCCAAAATCCGTTTGGCTTACTTAAGAAAAAACGTCGCTACGCGTCTTCAAAATAAACTATTCTTGAGTTTTTTGTCTTTGAGTTGCGTCTGGTGGCTGGGTTCAGCCAAATACTTCATAATTAACAAAAGTAAAAACCAATAAAAAGTATTTGGCGGACAATTTTAATGTGAGATTTGACTTGATATTATGGGAAACAATGACATTACGAGTTTCAGATTTACAGATTTCTCATTTTTGAATTTTTTGTTTTGAAGTTATGTTTGACAGTCGATTTTAGCCAAATAGTCAATAACTGACAAACCAAAAAATTACTAAATAAAATGTACATTATAGTGAATAACTTGACTTAGAATTAATGTTTTATTGTGAGAAATAAAAAAGCTACAGTGAAAATGTCGAGTATTGTTCTGACTAGAGGTATTAAAATTTTTAACGTTCTATTATTAATATTCCAAAATTTCGTGAAGGAAATTTCGCTATTTTATCAATTGCCTATTATGGACACAAAGCTTACGCATTCATACAAATATAAAGTAATTTCTGTATATGAAAAATTTTATAAATTTCGGAGCTGACATTTATTGGATTTATCTATGAAAGTAAAAATAATATAAAAAAAATTCTTGACTTACTATTCTAATTCTTGTTTATAATAGAGCGATGATTTTTGTATCATTTTAGAGTTTTTTTGAAGATCTATCAATTTGTCAAATCCCATTCGGCTTACTTAAGAAAAAACGTCGCTACGCGTCTCGAAAATAAACTCCCCTATTTTTGAGTTATTTGTCTTTGAGTTGCGTCTGGTGGCTGGGTTCAGCCAAATACTTCATAATTAACAAAAGTAAAAACCAATAAAAAGTATTTGGCGGACAAGTTTAATGTGAGATTTGACTTGATATTAAGGGAAACAACGACATTACGAGTTTCAAATTTACAGATTTCTCATTTTTGAATTTTTTGTTTTGAAGTTATGTTTGACAGTCGATTTTAGCCAAATAGTCAATAACTGACAAACCAAAAAATTACTAAATAAAATGTACATTATAGTGAATAACTTGATTTAGAATTGATGTTTTTATTGCGAGAAATAAAAAAGCTACAGTGAAAATGTCGAGTATTGTTCTGACCAGAGGTATTAAAATTTTTAACGACCTATTATTGATATTCCAAAATTTCGTGAAGGAAATTTCGATATTTTATCAATTGCCTATTATGGACACAAACCTTATGCATTCATACAAATATAAAGTAATTTCTGTATATGAATAATTTTATAAATTCCGGAGCTGACATTTATTGGATTTATCTATGAAAGTAAAAATAATATAAAAAAGTTTTTGACTTACTATTCTAATTCTTGTTTGTAATAGAGCGATGATTTTTGTATCATTTTAGAGTTTTTTTGAAGATCTATCAATTTGTCAAATCCCATTCGGCTTACTTAAGAAAAAACGTCGCTACGCGTCTCGAAAATAAACTCCCCTATTTTTGAGTTTTTTGTCTTTGAGTTGCGTCTGGTGGCTGGGTTCAGCCAAATACTTCATAATTAACAAAAGTAAAAACCAATAAAAAGTATTTGGCGGACAAGTTTAATGTGAGATTTGACTTGATATTAAGGGAAACAACGACATTACGAGTTTCAAATTTACAGATTTCTCATTTTTGAATTTTTTGTTTTGAAGTTATGTTTGACAGTCGATTTTAGCCAAATAGTCAATAACTGACAAACCAAAAAATTACTAAATAAAATGTATATTATAGTGAATAACTTGATTTAGAATTGATGTTTTTATTGCGAGAAATAAAAAAGCTACAGTGAAAATGTCGAGTATTGTTCTGACCAGAGGTATTAAAATTTTTAACGACCTATTATTGATATTCCAAAATTTCGTGAAGGAAATTTCGATATTTTATCAATTGCCTATTATGGACACAAACCTTATGCATTCATACAAATATAAAGTAATTTCTGTATATGAATAATTTTATAAATTCCGGAGCTGACATTTATTGGATTTATCTATGAAAGTAAAAATAATATAAAAAAGTTTTTGACTTACTATTCTAATTCTTGTTTGTAATAGAGCGATGATTTTTGTATCATTTTAGAGTTTTTTTGAAGATCTATCAATTTGTCAAATCCCATTCGGCTTACTTAAGAAAAAACGTCGCTACGCGTCTCGAAAATAAACTCCCCTATTTTTGAGTTTTTTGTCTTTGAGTTGCGTCTGGTGGCTGGGTTCAGCCAAATACTTCATAATTAACAAAAGTAAAAACCAATAAAAAGTATTTGGCGGACAAGTTTAATGTGAGATTTGACTTGATATTAAGGGAAACAATGACGTTACGAGTTTCAAATTTACAGATTTCTCATTTTTAAGTTTTTTGTTTTGAAGTTATGTTTGACAGTCGATTTTAGCCAAATAGTCAATAACTGACAAACCAAAAAATTACTAAATAAAATGTACATTATAGTGAATAACTTGATTTAGAATTGATGTTTTATTGTGAGAAATAAAAAAGCTACAGTGAAAATGTCGAGTATTGTTCTGACCAGAGGTATTAAAATTTTTAACGTTCTATTATTAATATTCCAAAATTTCGTGAAGGAAATTTTGCTATTTTATCAATTGCCTATTATGGATACAATTGCTAGTCATGTATACAAATTTAAAATAACTTCTGTTTCTGAATAATTTTATAAAATCCCGGGTTGACATTATTGGAAATGTTTACAAAGTAAATGGAATATGAAAAAAAAATTTTATTTATTATCTCAATTTCTATTTGAAATAGAGCGATAATTTTTGCATCATTTTGGAGTTTTTTTGAAGTTACATCAATATGCCAAATTTCATTCGGCTTGCTTGAAAAAAAAACGATGTTACACGTCTTCAAAATTAACTCTTTTATTTATGATTTTTTTGTCTAGCGGCAAATTTCAGTCAAATGGCTCATAACTAACAAAACTAAAAATTACTATAAAATAAAGGATAATTTTAATGTGAGATTCGATTTCATAGTGTCTGAAACAATAACGCTATGAGTCTCCAAATTTCAGATTTTTTATTTTTGAGTTTTTGGTTTTGAAGTTACGTTTGGCAGTTGGTCAGCAGCCAAATGGTCAATAGCTGACAAACCAAAACATTACCACATAAAAAGGACAATATAGTGAATAACTTAATGTTGAATTGATGTTCTTATTGTGAAAAATAAGTGAACTACAGTCTTTCAATATCGAAAATCATTCTGACCTGAAATATTAAAATTTTGAGGGAAATCTTCACAAAAGTTTTTGTTAAATTCTAACAGTTTTTCTATATCAAAAAAAATACGAATGAGTTGACTTTTATTTACAGTTAAATTTTTGAATTTTGCAATTCATATTTTTGTTTTTTTGGTCTCTAAACCATCCAGGATAACCATCCTACGAACTACCAAAATTAAGAGTTTCTATTTTCGAATTTTCGGTTTTGAATTTGCGATTATCTGACTTCCAGTGACTGAAAAAAAATTATTTAACGTAAAGTTGACTTTAATATTGTAAGAAATAAGAGTACTACTATTAAAAATTGTCCTGAACAAATAAAATTTTGACGTGGAATTTGACAATTTTTTTTTCAGATTTTTTACTGTTTTTGTTTATTTTTGTATTTTTTATTTCAAAAGTCTGAAACCTAATTAATTTTCTAAATTCGGTAATTGTGTGACCTATTATCTTAGTTTTTAATTGAGGTAGGGCAGTGATTTTAGGCTTTGTAAAGACTTTTTTTACATCCCAACTTTTATCTACATAACTTATAAAATATCAACGACACAGACTTTCTATTTTTGAATTTTCGGTTTTAAGTTATGTTTGAAGGCTGATTTCAGTTAAATGGATTATAACTATGAAATCTCAAAAATAAAATTCAATGTAAAATTAACAGTCTTGTTTCAAGAACAAACAGAGTGATAAAAATATGATAAAAAAGATCAAGAATTGTCTTGTGAATTGTTTTTGTAACAAAATTCTTGTTTGAAACCTTGTTTCACCTTTATCCTAATTTTAACCACCCATATCCACCTCCACACCCATTAGTCTCTCATTTTGGCACAGTCACAGCTTTATTTTAAACAACCAAAAGTTAAATTTGTCAACAGATTTCTTACCTAATCCAAAATATGTTCTTCACTTAATCCAATTTAAAATTAGAAATACCATATAAACTTTCGTTGATTAAAGGTGATACACGTTTGTAACTCTTTTCGAATTGTTTGGCAGAAGTTGATTCGTTCTAATAATACAATTTCGTGCTTTGTTTTCAGTTCTATAATTATCTTTTATTGCAATACAAATGTCAAAAGAAACGAACAGACATAAAGAATAACATTGTATCTGTTGAATTTCAAACGATTCCACAATATTTGATAATAAAACAGAAATTCTTTGGAATGTTTCAGTTGAAATTAAGTTTGCGGAGGTGCATCTTCAGTTTTAGTTAATATTCTGCAGGATATGAAAGTACTTGGGAGTTAGGAATTTCATTAATTTGTGGCAACTCATCAGTTTGATATTCTTGATTTTAATAGAAACACAATATTGAGATAATTATGTAAAAAAATTATATTATCCGTTAGGATGTTAATATTCTTATAGCGTACAGGAAGTGCAAAGTATGCCAGTTGCGTTCAGTAATTTTTCTTGAGAAATAATGTTTCGATTTCCATTTGTTATTACGATGGGTTTGAAATCATCGACTTGTTGCGAAACTAAACCTATCCTTGAAAGTACCATTTCCATAAATTGCGATTATTGATAAGAGCAATGCTGGTAGTTAGAAGAGAAATTGTGTGAACGTGCTATAAATAAATATAAAAAAAGAGAAAATCACACAAACGATTTAATAATAATCTTGGAAATGGTTTTGTTCGGAAATGTTCCCACTGTTGATGAATGGAACGAAAGTTAAGAAACATGTAATCTGGTATGATAATGAGTTGTGATAGGGCACATGTGTTCTATGATTATATAATGGTCGTCTTGATCGATTCCAATTTTTTTTCGGATAACGCCGATAATTTTTATTTGCTCAGAGTAGTTTTTTTTTTTAATTCTTCTAATATAATTATGGAAATAAAGTGTGAAAGGAAATAAATGAAATGTCACGCCAAGTTCCAATTTCATTCAATTACAATGTGGGACGAGGGAACAGATTAGCTCGCTTTATCTTTGTGTTTTTATTTCGATTCGATGGTTTAGGGATTTGGGTTTGTTTGTCAAAGGGTGTATTACTGGTTGTCTACGCTTTTTTTAAATATTGACTATTTGTGTATTTTGTGTACATTCAAAGATTGTTTGTGGTAGTTTATGTATTATTTTGACTTTTTTGAATAGGAAAAATTGTAATCAATAAAAGTCTGCCGATTTCTAAGACAATCGATCATTGATATTTGTTGATTTTTACCTGCTTTAATAGAAGTCGTCAGAATATTTTAGTTCTAATTGAGATAAAGTAATAAGTTTTATATCATTTTAAAGTACTTTTCAAATTCTACCAAAAAGTCAGATATCATTTGTCTCGCTTTAGAAACAACGATGTTACCAGCTTTCTAAAGTTTAGTTTTCTATTTTTGAATTTTTAGCTTCGAAGCTGAAGTGGCCGATTATAACAAAACGACTGAAAATTACTATAAAGTATGGCAAGAGGTATAATTTAATGTAAAACTGCTTTTGATATTGTGAAAAATAAGATAGTTTCAATTAAAAATACAGAAATTAGTCTGAATTTTGCTTCTTTGTTATAAATGATCTATTATCTCAGCTCGTATTTGAGAAAGTGTATTAACATTTACATTTTTTTGAAGGTTTTTCAGAGACCTAATAATGTGCTAGATCTCCTATCCATCTGTTCTGAATTAACAACGCTAGTAGTCTACAAAGTTCAAATTTTCTTCTTTGAATCTTCGTGCGATTGATTTCAAGTAAATGGTTTATAACTAGCATAATGAAAAATCATCAAAAAATGGAAGACGTTGAGAGGAATAATTTAATCCAAAATTTATCTAATATTCTGAAAAATAGTGGAACTAGACTTGAAAATGTCGAAAATTGTCTTGGAATTTTATTTGAGAATTTCACAAATTTTTGTTTCTTATTTTGTCGATTTCTGTTCTTATCCAAAAAATCCATAATGGAAAAGCCACAATTAGTTAGATTTGAGGTCGACTTGATCGTTTTAGAACACCCGAACTTATAAATTTTGTTGGTATTTACTTTTTTCAAAGAGTCTGACTCATTATCTCAGCTTCCAATCTAGATAGAAAAATGACCCTTGAAGCATGTTGAAGCTTTATTCAAGCTCTATCAGTTTCACCAATTGCAAGCACAACGGTATGAGTCTCCGAAAATCAGACTCTCTATTTTCGAAATTTTGATTTGATAACTGCTGAAATTGAGGAATACGACCAAGTAAAGGCCGTCGAAGGTTTTTTATTTGATATTTTATGTATTAAGAGAGCTACAATTAAAACTTCTAAAATAACTCTGACTAAAATAGTAAAACAATTTAACCAACTTTCAGAAGGTTTTTTTTTTAATAATGGTAGTTTGAGTTTCTTGAGTTTCTTTATTGTAAATGTAAGAATTAGGTAGGTTTAAGCTTGATCTGATTATTTTTGAGACAGTCGAAATTTGAAATTTTGCTGATTCTTATTTTGTGAACAAATATTTTTTTATCATTGCTCCTTATTGATAATTTTGCTTGGCTTTAGAAACAATTCTTTATTGGAAAAAATTTTTCTCAAAATCATATGTGCATATGATTTTGTGCATACAAATGAACATTTAAATACAATTCAGTTCGTGAAAAAGTCCAATATTTTAAAATAAACGTTTTTGAAAATTGGCAGTTAACCAAAACAAATTCAAACGAGCGGTTTTGCCGCCGCTTCTAACATAATAAATTTAAGCCAATCAGATTGCTATGAGCGGTATCCAAAAAAAATTATTGGGACGTACTGTGTACTTATTGGTGAAGCTTATCTACGTCACCATTAGCGCCATAACCTATTGTTTTAAAGGGTCATTTATTCACCATATTTTTTATTTAAGACAGTTAGAAAAAATCGCTGTATAGGTCCATTGCTCGACGGAATGAAAATTTTTGAATTTCTTTAACTCGAGTTAATATTTCCTCAACATCTTCTCGCTTTGCTTTTCTTACATTTGTCTGTTTTTCATTTCAGTGCTAGCAGCACAAACGCATCCAAAGAAAGCCTTCCAGTCGAGCCAGCTCCAAACACATTGACTGATTTATCAGGAAAGCAGCCATCTCCAAGTAAAGAAATGAAAGAAAAGCATGACGATTTCAGCGATTTGATGGATTATATTATGTTGGACAGTAGCGAAAAGGAGAAGCATAGAGTAGAAATTGATAGAGTGCATCCTGTTATCCAGAAGAGTATGGAATGGGATTCACTCAAAGTCGGCAATCCGACTATATCTGAATTGAAGAAGATTTCCATAAGGTAAGTTCCACTTCTAAAACATTCATTAAACTGTCGAAATGGTAGTTTTGCGTGGTTTGAGCAAAAATGGCTTAATTCAAAGTTAATAAAGTCGTTAGTGTTGTGAACTAATGACAAAAGTTTTTTAAATTATAAATAGTTTCTTGAAAAAATCGGCTTGAATACTGTCAATTAAAGCTTGAATCATCATTTTCAAAGCTTTTCCTTTTATTCGTTCCTTTTCATCGATGAAAACAAGGCCGATTACAATCTTCCCTCTTCGTATCACATCCCCTCATAGAAAATCGCTTAGTTTCAGCGTCCATCACTTCGTGCGAAACGTTTTAATCACTGTAACGTCAAAACGTGCTTCGAATTATCAACGATGTTTTTTTTTTCATTCGATTTCTAACAGCTGTTACAAGTTCCAATATTTATTCATTAAAAAATTCAAAAAAATTTTTTTTTTGCATTACATTATTCCTATTGAAATTTTACATGTTTTGGCTTAGAGTGACATTGTATGTGCTTCGTCAACACCAAAAACCACTTAAATATGCCACAAAATCGTATCGAGACACCCTCCCAAATCCCATCAAGAAATAAAATAGGAGACAGACTGAGACGGTGTGTAATAAAAGCGAACTCAAGCGAGGAAGGTGGCTTTTGAATGCAGTGGCGCCGAAAAAAGAAATGTTCTCTGAAATTTTATTTTGTTCGAATTTCCATTTCCTCTTTTTTGTAGCGTTCATTAATCCGAGACTATAGAAGTTTTAATACTTTTTTATTGCTGAATATTCAAAACACATCATTAGTTTTTGATTTTTGTTTAATTTTAAAGCTATCCAATATAGGAGCTTTTTTTGAATGTCGCGCCTTTTGCAACCAATTGAAATCATCCAAATCAACAAATCATTACCACTTACTTCTTAATTTCAAACTATTTTCATTTTTGTTTTCTTATTGAATCATAACTCGTTTTTGTGAATTTTTTCTTTTTCGGCTTTTTATGTTGACTAATAAAAGTTTCGTATTTGAATCCGGCGCTATGTTCGACTAATTAACCGAAGTATTTATCCAATCAATTTCTCGCTCTTTTACCCACCAATTACAATTTTATGTTTAGATACAGCTCGACCAATCAATGTCCTGTTTTGACAATTTACACTATATCAACTAATTAGGTTTTATTTAAATATTTGATTTTTTTATTACTGTTCAAATTGACCAATCGCAGCTATATAATTTTATATGAATTGGAAAAAGTGAATTTCTTTGTCCAATCAGACGGCTTCAGAGAGTTTAACAATATTTGAATCCTCCAATCAAAAGACAGTTTCGTTTGATCTGTTTTCAATTTTTGCAAAATAGTCAAGCAACCAATCAAAAATCTTTATTCAAAAGTCTGACTTATGTCACTATTTTTATCAGCCAATCGACAAGTTGTATTTAAAACTCAATCTTAGATCAACTAATGACAATTTTTTTGTTAATATTTGACATTGTAATTAATTTCCAAATCCACCAAAAATAGTTCTGATATAAATATAAATAAATAATAAATTTTTCACATCGTCCAATAAGATAACTTTGCTTTAAATTTCTTCTATTCTAGTCAACCAATCAAATCGTTATGTTTTCAAATATGTAGAATTTGTTGTCCGATTTTTCTTTTGTAATTTTATCTAACCCACCAATCACATCCACTTCACCATTCAAATCGGCCAATCAGGTAGTTCGATTTTATAATTTTCATTGACGTACTTAGGTACAATTTTTTTCTCTCATTGCCAATTCAGAACAGATCTTTTTATCCGATTTTTTTTTTCCAAATTCAATTCCCTTTTTTTTGTGTCAATTACGAGCCGCCGTTGGCTACAGGGTGTATCAATTTAATTCGGCAGGTGGCCGCCCCTCGGCGTCCCTTTATGTGAACCGGAACCGCATTTGGATACCGAAATCTGACAGTAGGGAGCACTTGTCGCCGCCCCAAGCGACGCTTAAAACGCTGAGTGCTTTACAAGGCTGTTACAACTTACTCTAACCAACCACCCCCAATCGAAAAACCAACAAAAATCCCCTATTCAGTTATTTTATAAAGTCAAAAAATTCTTGAAAAAACTCATTTATGCTTAGTTTAGTGTTAATGAGAGTAGGTAATGGAGCAAGCTTTTCCACCCTTTTTAATTTACTCTATTAATAAAAATTACGACTATAATTAGGTCTAATATATGATACATTTTGCTCTTATCATAAAAATGTAGATAAGAATCGAATCGTTTTTTTTTTAATCGAAATTTGCAAGTTTTATTGTTCCAATTTTGCCTATCTTAAGTCGTAAATAGTTCGAGGAATATTGTTGGTTTTCATACTAAACTCTTATTTATAGCTTTAGAAAATAGAATTTTTTTTTTTAAATGATGACATAAAGTTGAATTTTTCTCAGATCACGTTCGTATATTCTAATATCGATAACATTGTTATTGCATTAAAGGAAAAGATAATAAAAGCTAGAAGAAGAGTGTTGAGAGAGAAAATATAATAAAAATTGGCTGTTTATGTCTAGGAACGTTATGTCCATTACAACGTATATCTACTAGCTAATATAAAACAGGATGTCGTCTAAAAGTGGTGAAATATAACACTGCTGCCAACTGTAATTTCTGAAAACTACTACTTTGGAGCTACACGGATGAAAGACTATTATAGTGGTGAAGTGAATTTAATAGCGAGAGAATTTTTCGTGAATTTTTTATTATTTTAATATGATGATGGTAATTGATAAAGATGAAGAAACACTCTAAATTTATAAATTAATTATTATAGTAAATGATTAATGACTTTTTAACTCATAAAATCTTTTAAAAATTTAAACTTGATGTTTAATAATGAGAGTGTCATGGTAAAGGTAGTGAATATTAATTCAAAAAGGAAGCTTTAGATGATAAGAGGTAGTTCTAAAAATAGATTGAATAGTGAATACATCCAATGGAAAAGTGCCAAGTCATTTTTTAAGTGGAACATTGGAAATATTACTCAAATTGGTTTCAAAGTGTTGTGATTTAAGCAAATATCGTGATTTTTTTCAATAATAGTGGAGATTTTTCAAATTTATTGCCAATTGGTCAAATCAGCAGCGATTTTTCTACGAGGGAAAATTTTCACTTTTGTTAAATGAAATTGAAAAAACATTCAGAAAATTTTATTCTAATTCAGCTTACATCCAATCTTAGCTGATATTGGGATTCGACCAATCAAAGAGTTGTTTTGATCATGGCCATTCAAATCAACCAATTAGGAAATATCCTGACTATGTTGTCAGAGCATCAGAGCATCCAATTAAATTTCTTTTATCCAATTACCGTTTCACCCAATCAGAACTAGACGTTTTGTTGGAATATGTATTAAACTCATAACAGCTTGTACTGATTTTTATTAACAAGTGGAAAAAGCGAATTAAATCTTGTCATTTTTTAGACCCAATCAAAATGCGTTTTTTGAATGATTCGACAAATAATTTTGATTGAGCTGTTTCAATCGGTGACCAATTTGATTTGCTCGGACCAATCAAATTGCTTCATTTATTTGAAATTCACAATGTTTTCACATTTTCACATAAATCTTTTATTGGTAATTATTTGCTGTTAAGTTGCTGTCAATCTAATTTTTGAATCTAAAGCACATTTTTTTTTTTTAATCTGCCGCCGTTTCTACATTTTGAGTGATGTAAAAGTGACAAATCAGAGCACGTTTTATTATGGTTACTAGCAAACAGTGTGTGTCCATGACACACGGTCGCGGCTTCGTCGCTCCCTGGAATATGTCGCCTGCGGCGACATTTTTTCTTGCTAGATTTCTCAGCAGACGATATTTAACGGGAATCAGCAAAGCGTCCTCCGAGTGGCATGAACACAGACTATTTGCTAGTTATTCTATCTAATTGTCACTTCTGAAACAATAAACATATAAACTTCATTTTATTCTGTTTTAATTCAATTTATTCTAATCTATGAGAATTTACATAAATATTTTTTCACTCAATTACTCATTTATTTACTCATTCGCTTTATTGTGTTATCAGAAATCATATCTGCTGTTAAAATCAAAATTTTCTCTCAATTATAACTTCATAATTTAGTTACCAGAAATCAATGTCATCCAACTTGAGAAGTATTGATATTTCTATTTTGAATTGAGAGAGGTGTTTGCACCAGCATAGTCTTAGAAATAAGCTCGACTTAGAAACAGTCTTTTCTCTGTTTTAATAACTGCAACTTTCGAATGAACCATTACACAAACTCAGATGCCTCAAATGTTTAAAATATGAGTTATAGCTTCCAAATAAAAACTAAATCCATTTTAAGTGGAAATAATATACTTTATTAGTTCAAAACAAATACAGTAAATCATTGATTATTTATGAATATTAAAAAAGCATAACATTATATAGAAAAAAATTACATTACAAACCATCAAAAATGTAAGAAAATTTTCGTTTTGTTCTGTATCAATCTAGTGTTGAGGAAATAAATTGAGAAATAACGCCCAGCCGTTGTCTTATACTTTGACAAACAATTTAAATGTAGCTTGAATATTCACTGAGCATTTCAAAGCTTCATACGATATTTTTGAATAACCTGTACAAAGGATTGAACTAAATAAATACTATAAATCAATTCAACAAAAATTAGCATACTATTCTGTTAAATTGTATTAATTTTGTAAATAAACAAATTAAATTACTTAGCTATCAACTGTGTTCAAAACAAAATTATTGTTTTAAATTTAACTATAAGAACTGTATTCTCACTTGTAATATCAACTCTTTCGCGAGAGCAAATTAGTACGTTCTTCAATGATATTTGGTAAGAAAATCGTAATGACACAACAAAATCTAAACAAATAGCACTATGAATTCTTCATTTTTCTTTTTTTTGTTAAGACACACAATTTATTTTAATAAATGTATACGAAAGAATCTGTGCGCTAATAAACACATGTCTTATAGAGCAATTAATACACAAAGCAAAAATGCTAATTATGTGAATGAAATTAAATTAACTTTCATAATACATTGACTAATGAAAAGTGTCTTATGAAGTCTATAATATCCAGAAAGTTGTTTGAAACAAGCAAAACACTTTGTGTTTAAATTATTAGTAAAATACTGTAGTGTCTTAATCAGCAATTAAGACACACAACAAGAAACTCAGTAAATAACTAATTGATGAAGTGTTCGAGTGTGTGCTAATTAACGCATAACACACGCCTACAGATATAATGCAAAAACGTAGCTTTTGTTTGTTTATAAAACACATTTATGTTATTTTCTAACGTGTTTTTATTAAACAGACTGTGTCTTATACATTATTTCATCCTCCATTAAAAACTTAATATTGCTGAATTACCGATTATATAATATTGTGTCTTATATAGCAATTAGAACACGCACCAAAAAATTTGAGATAGAGATAAGCTCATTATTTAGTTTTATACAGCAATTGATACAACAAGCAAAAATGCTAAGTTTATGTTGTTTGAAATTAGTTCAGATTTTATATATATGGCCTAAGAGTGAATTAAATCACAATGACAATAGCGTGTCTTATACGATTCCTATTCATCAAAAATACTTAAGCTGTAGACTGTCTTATAAGCTTTATAATACACAGATAGATGTTTAAAACACGCAAGACAAGTAGTGTTTGAATCACTAGTAAAATACAAAAATGTCTAAAATATCAATTAAAACACAACAAAAAAAAAAACTAAAAAAAACTAACTATGGTGTTTGAATTTTTCAAAACACTTTAATTCTGTATATGTGTATATTAGTTAACGCATAATATAAAGTCATAGCATAGATTTTGTTTAAAACACATTTATGTCATTTTATAATCTGTTTTATAAAATAACCTGTGTTTAATACAATATTTCTTCACTTTCGATGTTTTCTATGGATTAATTTTGCTAAATCACTATATCATACTAACGTGTCTTATATAACAATTAGAACACAACAAAATCTAAACAAATAGCACTATGAATTCTTCATTTTTTTTTTGTTAAGACACACAATTTATTTTAATAAATGTATACGAAAGAATCTGTGCGTTAATAAACACATGTCTTATAGAGCAATTAATACACGAAGCAAAAATGCTAATTATGTGAATGAAATTAAATTAACTTTCATAATACATTGACTAATGAAAAGTGTCTTATGAAGTCTATAATATCCAGAAAGTTGTTTGAAACAAGCAAAACACTTTGTGTTTAAATTATTAGTAAAATACTGTAGTGTCTTAATCAGCAATTAAGACACACAACAAGAAACTCAGTAAATAACTAATTGATGAAGTGTTCGAGTGTGTGCTAATTAACGCATAACACACGCCTACAGATATAATGCAAAAACGTAGCTTTTGTTTGTTTATAAAACACATTTATGTTATTTTCTAACGTGTTTTTATTAAACAGACTGTGTCTTATACATTATTTCATCCTCCATTAAAAACTTAATATTGCTGAATTACCGATTATATAATATTGTGTCTTATATAGCAATTAGAACACGCACCAAAAAATTTGAGATAGAGATAAGCTCATTATTTAGTTTTATACAGCAATTGATACAACAAGCAAAAATGCTAAGTTTATGTTGTTTGAAATTAGTTCAGATTTTATATATATGGCCTAAGAGTGAATTAAATCACAATGACAATAGCGTGTCTTATACGATTCCTATTCATCAAAAATACTTAAGCTGTAGACTGTCTTATAAGCTTTATAATACACAGATAGATGTTTAAAACACGCAAGACAAGTAGTGTTTGAATCACTAGTAAAATACAAAAATGTCTAAAATATCAATTAAAACACAACAAAAAAAAAAACTAAAAAAAACTAACTATGGTGTTTGAATTTTTCAAAACACTTTAATTCTGTATATGTGTATATTAGTTAACGCATAATATAAAGTCATAGCATAGATTTTGTTTAAAACACATTTATGTCATTTTATAATCTGTTTTATAAAATAACCTGTGTTTAATACAATATTTCTTCACTTTCGATGTTTTCTATGGATTAATTTTGCTAAATCACTATATCATACTAACGTGTCTTATATAACAATTAGAACACAACAAAATCTAAACAAATAGCACTATGAATTCTTCATTTTTTTTTTGTTAAGACACACAATTTATTTTAATAAATGTATACGAAAGAATCTGTGCGTTAATAAACACATGTCTTATAGAGCAATTAATACACGAAGCAAAAATGCTAATTATGTGAATGAAATTAAATTAACTTTCATAATACATTGACTAATGAAAAGTGTCTTATGAAGTCTATAATATCCAGAAAGTTGTTTGAAACAAGCAAAACACTTTGTGTTTAAATTATTAGTAAAATACTGTAGTGTCTTAATCAGCAATTAAGACACACAACAAGAAACTCAGTAAATAACTAATTGATGAAGTGTTCGAGTGTGTGCTAATTAACGCATAACACACGCCTACAGATATAATGCAAAAACGTAGCTTTTGTTTGTTTATAAAACACATTTATGTTATTTTCTAACGTGTTTTTATTAAACAGACTGTGTCTTATACATTATTTCATCCTCCATTAAAAACTTAATATTGCTGAATTACCGATTATATAATATTGTGTCTTATATAGCAATTAGAACACGCACCAAAAAATTTGAGATAGAGATAAGCTCATTATTTAGTTTTATACAGCAATTGATACAACAAGCAAAAATGCTAAGTTTATGTTGTTTGAAATTAGTTCAGATTTTATATATATGGCCTAAGAGTGAATTAAATCACAATGACAATAGCGTGTCTTATACGATTCCTATTCATCAAAAATACTTAAGCTGTAGACTGTCTTATAAGCTTTATAATACACAGATAGATGTTTAAAACACGCAAGACAAGTAGTGTTTGAATCACTAGTAAAATACAAAAATGTCTAAAATATCAATTAAAACACAACAAAAAAAAAACTAAAAAAAACTAACTATGGTGTTTGAATTTTTCAAAACACTTTAATTCTGTATATGTGTATATTAGTTAACGCATAATATAAAGTCATAGCATAGATTTTGTTTAAAACACATTTATGTCATTTTATAATCTGTTTTATAAAATAACCTGTGTTTAATACAATATTTCTTCACTTTCGATGTTTTCTATGGATTAATTTTGCTAAATCACTATATCATACTAACGTGTCTTATATAACAATTAGAACACAACAAAATCTAAACAAATAGCACTATGAATTCTTCATTTTTTTTTTGTTAAGACACACAATTTATTTTAATAAATGTATACGAAAGAATCTGTGCGTTAATAAACACATGTCTTATAGAGCAATTAATACACGAAGCAAAAATGCTAATTATGTGAATGAAATTAAATTAACTTTCATAATACATTGACTAATGAAAAGTGTCTTATGAAGTCTATAATATCCAGAAAGTTGTTTGAAACAAGCAAAACACTTTGTGTTTAAATTACTAGTAAAATACTGTAGTGTCTTAATCAGCAATTAAGACACACAACAAGAAACTCAGTAAATAACTAATTGATGAAGTGTTCGAGTGTGTGCTAATTAACGCATAACACACGCCTACAGATATAATGCAAAAACGTAGGTTTGTTTGTTTGTTTATAAAACACATTTATGTTATTTTCTAACGTGTTTTTATTAAACAGACTGTGTCTTATACATTATTTCATCCTCCATTAAAAACTTAATATTGCTGAACTACCGATTATATAATATTGTGTCTTATATAGCAATTAGAACACGCACCAAAAAATTTGAGATAGAGATAAGCTCATTATTTAGTTTTATACAGCAATTGATACAACAAGCAAAAATGCTAAGTTTATGTTGTTTGAAATTAGTTCAGATTTTATATATATGGCCTAAGAGTGAATTAAATCACAATGACAATAGCGTGTCTTATACGATTCCTATTCATCAAAAATACTTAATCTGTAGAGTGTCTTATAAGCTTTATAATACACAGACAGATGTTTAAAACACGCAAGACAAGTAGTGTTTGAATCACTAGTAAAATACAAAAATGTCTAAAATATCAATTAAAACACAACAAAAAAAAACTAAAAAAAACTAACTATGGTGTTTGAATTTTTCAAAACACTTTAATTCTGTATATGTGTATATTAGTTAACGCATAATATAAAGTCATAGCATAGATTTTGTTTAAAACACATTTATGTCATTTTATAATCTGTACAATCCATTTTTGTTCTGTATCTGGCTTATCAATATCAATTTGTAACATAACATAAAACCATAAAAAGACTGAAACGTAGTTCAAAGTGTGCAATTAAATGAAATCTGACAACTTTGACAGCAATGAAAAATCCATTTATCAATATTTATTGAATCTGCAAATCATAAAAAAATTTGTAAAAAATTTTTTTTGTTGTCATAGTTATAACTCGCAAATCTAATTTTTCTATTCGTCATTAATTAGTGTTTTGCGATTTTCTAATACATAAGAATTTGACACTCAGCTATTGATGTTATTAGCATAAAAAATTCTATATTAATATAACAAATTTCTAAGAAAAATCAGAAATTTAGTGATGAATTATGGTTTCTTTCTGTTCCTATCTATGCTGCTGATAACTTATTAAGTTCCATTTTCTATATAGCTACTGCCGCCACTGCTGTTCCCGACTATTAACTCGATTCATACCCCCTCAATTAGAAAAATTCTATTAATTCACGTATACCTAAAAAAATATTTAATTGTTAGAAGAAGAGTCAATATTTTATACCTAGGCGCTCTATAAGAATGATAATATGATAATATAACGATTCAATAAATTTTTGATTTGTACAAAATTGGAACGAATCTCGCACTAACGCCTTAAAAAAATAATAGTGATGTTTGCACAGATCAATTGATAAATGAGAAAACATCAAATCAAAGTCAACGGAACAAAAATTTGTCCATTCACAAAAATTATAACTAATAAAATAATTGTAATAAATTACTTCCATTTATTACATTTTCTTTGTCCTCCTCCTTTTTCTAGAAAAATCGAATATCGTTTCGTCATCAAGCACTTAACATTTCTTTACATTCCAGCGTATAACCTACGACAATGTGAAAATAATTATTAAAGGTAAAGATTCAAAATACGGGCTTCTACACTATCGACCTGAAACTGGCACAAACACTTTCTAAATGATGCCAGTGACACATTCCACTATGAATTTTCTTGCGCTTTTTCTAAATAAATAAAAAATCACGAGTTAAATATGCATAAAAATGTCACTATTTTGGTCCGCTAGGAGCGCTTAAGAAGCGATTGTTTCTCATCTCTTATTGGCTGTTATTGTCACGTGAGGTTGGTAAACGGTTGGACGATTGCATTATTTCCACCATTTTTGTTTTTCTTTCTCTGTAAATTCCAGAGAATAAAATTAAAAATTGGCCTAGCGCTGGGCCAATTTTTGAGTTTTTGGTTCCGAAATTTCCCTACTTTGTTTAACTCTAACCTAACGTGACCGTGCTTCCATGATTTCGTAGTTATTTCACAAAAGCGCAAGAAAATTCATAGTGGAATGTGTCACTGGCATCATTTAGAAAGTGTTTGTGCGAGTTTCAGTTCGATAGTGTAGAAGCCCGTCTTATGAATCTGTACCGTGTCACGGTTCAAGATTGTTGTTGCGTTATTGATTAATTAGAGCCGGTGTGGAAGGCTTTTTTTTTGGGTTCCACTCATGCTAGGGTACTGAACACCGTTACTTGAATATCTGAAAAGTAACAAGTAAATATGGGAGGATCTGTATATTCGGTTGCATAACCTTTGATTATTCTATTTCGTTTTGGTTTTCGATTTCGCATATTTTTCTCCGTATTTTATTTCATTCCGTTTGGCACCAGTCATTGTAAGATGTTTTTCTTCTCAATATTAGCGGGATGTCTGCTAGAAGACATCAGGTTATCTTGGCTGTGACCTTAGCTCATCTGCTAAAAATCTGTATCCTCTTTTTCTTCTCGGCTTTTCCATATTCTTCTCTTTCCCTTTCTCAGCCATTATAGCTCGTTTCCTGCAATGTTCCCGTACTTCTTTTCCTCTGTTTGGCTCCAGGAGAACGATGCTATCCTTGCTCTGTCATTTCATCTTTTCCGCTCACTTTTCTTCCCTATTTGGGCGAAAGAAACCTTCTGTTGTGATTTAGTAGCCTCGATTTATGTTTAGTACTTACTCCATTTATTTAATTCAATTTTCTCGGTCGCCGTTGCTTCTTTTGTCGATTAGGTTATGTTTACTTTATTTATTTTCGAAAACGTCGGAGGTGCGCATGTACTAGAGCTAACCGCGTACTCCGGAAATTGAATTAAAGAGACCCCTTTCGGATTTGTGCCAATTTGAATTTGGGGGAGTTTTTCTACAAGGCTGCTAATGAACCACTTTCGCGCCAATTGGCCCCACTACATTTTCGGTCAAAAATTAAAGGGAAGTAACGAGTTTCTCGGGACTTTTGTGAAAATCGTGCAAGGCTTCACTCTAGTTTGTGGGATTCTCTGCCTTTACCAAATAATTTGGGATTTGCTTAGAGTGTGGCTGCCATTGAGTTTAGCTGAACTTCGTTGTGTTTGATACACGTTGCCTTTGGGAAAATTCAGCTGTTACGGCGTTGCCGAATTTTGGGCCACGATTTCACCCATTCTCTCTTTTTTTCCTGGAAAAAAAACACGTTAAGACCGCACAAGATCAAAGGTTACGAGTCCTTCTGAGAACCCACTTATCGATCTGGTATCAATTTCACCTTGGGAGTTCGAGAGAATCACGTGCTGGCGATCGCCTTGTGACCTCCAAAATCATCCCAGTCCTGTCGAAATCCCGGGATCTGGGGCGGCTCCCAATTCACCAAAAGGAACGAGAGGCCGCAAAGGACAAAACCGTATAACACAGGTCAGATCTCTCCTTTCTCAATAATTTCATAATATTGGAGAATTCCAAAGAATCAAGTCTTCTGAAATAATCACAAAACTCCAAAGAGTCCTGGAGAATTTCAAAATCTAACAGTTTTCTCAAAGAATCAGCGAGTATCAAGGAATCAAAGAACCGAAGAATACAGAAAAAAGAACTGGAGGATTTCAAAAAAAAAAATTAATCAAAAAGATTTAGGAATGCATAAGGTTACGAAGAAGCAAAGAATTTCAAAGAATCACAGAATCTAAAAAAATTAAGAAATCTATTATGCTCAAAGAATTAAATTGTCTTCAAGAATCGAGAATTTCTGGGGACACAAAGAATCTCAAAAAATCAAAGTATTTCGGGAAATCTCAGAATATTAACAAATCAAACGATACCGAAGAATTTCGGAGAACTAAATCAAAACAAGAAATTTCAAATAACTGCGACAGAATCTCAAAAAATCAGAGAATATAAAAAAATATCAACGGGTTTTAGTGATACAAAGAATTTAATAAAATCAAACAATCGAGTAATCAAAGAATTTCAAGGGATTCAAGAAGTTCAAATAATTAAATTATCTCAAAAAATATGAAAGTTTTAAGAGAATGAAGAATCTCAGAATATTAAAGTATCAAAAAGTTTACAAAAGAATTCGAAAAATATTAAAAATTAAAATTATCAAATAATTAAATAATCTCAAAGAATTGAAGAATCTCAGTATCTAACAGTTTTCTCAAAGAATCAGAGTCTTAAGAAATCAGAGAATCTCAAAGAAAAAAATCAAAAAACGATCAAAGTCTCACACAAGGAATCAAAGAGTCTCAAGAAATTAAATAATTGAAGTATATCAAAAAGGATCTAAAAAAAATCAATCGAAGAAATTTAGGAATGCAAAGGATCACAAAGAATCAAAGAATTTCAATGAATCTCAAAACCTCAAGTAATCATAGAATCTAAAAAATTTCAGACTATTGAAGTTTCCCTGGATCAGGATACTCCACGTTTCTATTGCTGGACGATCCTAGCGCCTATTCTACAGTCTACGGGTCGGTAATTTCTTCTTGAACCCAGCCCAGACTGAGCTACCGGCACCCATTGCCATCCACCGGCCCCAGAAAAAAAATTTTTTTTTTTATTCGGCAACTTTTCATCTTCTTAAATCCCTTCCTTTTAGTGGATAATTTGGATTTTTATTTTTTCTCAGCATGTTGAATTAAAAAGAAATTTTTAGATTTAACACTTTCAAAAGAAAATGGTATTAAAACGATGAAATTTCTTAGAAAACACTAAACCACATAATATGGTTACACTTACTTATCACACAAACGCACTATTCAGACTAAACTCTTCAAGGTTAAGGGCACTGTGTTCAAGTGGTATCACGTGTTTTACGCACAGCGTATGGGACGAATGTTTGGAAGAATCTATCTAAAATCGAAAGCAGTTACGCCTAGAGCGAGATGTTAATAGTGGATGTAGCAAATAGAAAAACTTTAAAAATTTCTATCTTTTTCAATTTTAATAATTAAGAAATAAAATATAGCGCGTTCAATTAACACATATAACAATATTTTATTGGCTAATATTACATTTTTTTAAACGAAAGAGAATTTAATTGATTGTGCACACAAATTTCGACAAATATCCATGTGAAATGAAATATAAGATGCGACGCGTTGTATTATATATAATTCAAATAGACCAATCAAAAGATTTGTGTGTCAAAACAACCAATCAAAACGCTTCTCTAAATTTAATAGGTCAATAACAGAATTTATTCCTTATTTGTTTTTTTTAACCAACAGTCAAATCACGCCGGTTAAGGTATGTTTTACACCAATCACCAATTAAAACTCTCAGACATCTGTTTTCTCTCAGTTCTGTATTCGCACCAACTAATCAAAAATCAAAATAAATTTTATTCTTTTTTCTTTTAATTACAACGCGGCTTTCAAATTATTTAACGACTTTTCTACTTTTTTCCGAATCCATCATAACCTTTCTCTGCGACATTTTCGGAAAAACCACCCCATCGAATAATTCATAAGAAGGGTTCGAAAACATCCCGTCCCAATCTGAAATTTATTACAAATACAGCGAGTAAACGGTCAACATAAACCTCTTAAGATGAGAAAATCTGCACAGTTTGAAGCTATCCTCTTCTTCTATGTGTGTATGTATTTGAAGGCGTGTTTTGGGAATATTCAAATATATGAGAAGGGCAGTAAAGTCGACGCTAGTGGAAAGAGACGGACATAGGATGGTCATGCATACGAATTGGCTATAATAGGGGAATATATTTTCGATATTACCGCACTGTCTTACCTACTGATAACACAGTAACCGAATGGGCATATTTCATTGGATGGAAAAAGCGATGCGGTGGTATGAAGCACGTTTCACACCAACGTCCAGTTAAAAAGGGGATGGTTTGATTACAATATGTAAACAGGATTTTGTTTGAAGTTTTTCCCAAGAAATTGCAAAGAAATGAAATGGAAGTCTGGATTATATTTTTTGATGCTTTGAATGTTATTCCCACTATGCAATACAGATAGAGAATAATAAAACAATAAAAAAGTGCATCGATTTCATGGTTTTGTTTAAGCCGGAATACGGGAGAAAATGCATCAATCTATTTTTATACAAAACCAAAAATTTTAATTAAAAATATTGAGAGTTTAATAAAAGTTTTTCGATTAGGTCTAATTAAGAACTAGCGTAGAAAAAGTTGGTGGTGATGTTTTGGTTTACCCAAACTTAATTATTTTTTTTCTTTATAGTAAAATTGCTAATGCGCTGCATTTGATACCAACACAGCTCAATACAACATCTTTTTTATGATTCAATCGAAACTCTAGAATAGAATATATTAATTTTAGTCATTTGAAAAATATAAAAGTGGTGGATGCGCCGGGTTAAATTTCCTAATAGCTCCACAATTTTTCATTTGAATTGTGTTTTGTCTACTTTTATTAATAAAAGCTATTTTAAAGTGTTGATATATTGATTCGAAAGAGAAAACAAAGTTGATAAATAATTCACGTGGCAATAATTCAATTCGAAAACGGTGGATATGCTCTTTCAGTCATTATCACAATTAATTAAAAATTTTAAACCTATTTAGTGTTGGAAAAATGGTGGATGCGCCGGGTTAGTTATTGATGAATCTAGTTAAATTCTTGATTATTATTGTTTTCGGCCTGTATTTTTTGATAATAATGGTTTTGCGTCTTGTTAGATTTATTTAGGAGGTAAACATCGATAATATTAATTAATAATCAACACCATTATCATTTTAACAAACTGAAATTAGTGGATGCGCTTTAATACTTGAATTTGCATTTTTAATATTATAATTAATTCAATTTAATAGTTTGCGGTTTTACTATCAGAATATAAAACAATACACTAGAATTGGATTTATCGTAGTTTTTTGAAAATATCAAATATAATCTGCAACGGAATAAAACGTAAACCACTATTTGATATCTATGTTTGTATTATTGACTTTCTGGTTGAGTTGTAAAAAACAGTAGTTTGAATTTAAATTTAGTTGGTATTTTGCTGAGATTTTCACAATTTATTGTATTTGTGATATTTTCTCTATTAAAAAAAAAATAAAAATAAAATTGGACTGAATTTTTCAGCACAATCGAACATATTTAAATCAATTTTTTGGTGAATGAAAAACATTTTCCTGTTGATTTTTTGTTTGGTCTGAAAGAATTTTTGTTAAGAATGACCACACTGTTTTGCTTACGATGTAATATTTTCATTTATTTAATGAAATATTCCAAAGGAAATAAAAAGTCAGGTTGGATTTTTATCACAAGAAGATTGCTTTTTTATTTACTTCAATTACATCTTTTTTAAGATTTATTTTAGAGTTACAACTGATTAAATTTTGGCAAACTGAAATAGGAATATTGGGAGAGACAAATCAAATTTTATTTTATTTTTTTTTCAGAAATCGTGCATTTGAGCCATCGAGTATTCATTTTCAATTCCTCCACAATGAATATTTGAAGTAACCACATTTAATCTGTCTTTTGTCAAGTTTGCATTCATCGTCAGATAACTAGAAATGTTCCTTCCATCTCATCCAATTTTTTTTCTTCATCATTATTTAATATTTTATTTAAGACGAAAGATATACCTGCGGCAGAGCTTAAACAAACTCATTTAATTTGTTTAAAATTCACGTTTTGACGTAATTATACTTTCCACATCTCTATTCACTTGGCGTTTATTATGTGATAAAGTAGAAATAATTTTGTCAATTTATGCAAGTGTGGAAAAAGGACAAAGTCATGAAATTTTATCGTTCACCACGAAAAAGAAATTTAATGCTTCGTTATCACCTCATATTTTTTTCAATGTAGACATTCGTGCTATTACTCAGTATTAAAGTAAAATATTTAACGTCTTCATCGCATAAAATGAACAATCATACTGTCTTTTATATCTTTCTCTACTATAAATTTAATTCAGTTAAATTTTCGATTAAATAACTCGATCGAATGGAGACTGACCCAAATAAAACAGATGTGAGTGAGTTTTCGGAAAACGGAAATTAAACCCTCAACCCTCATATCCCAGACGTCTGAATTATGGAAGCGCTTATTTAAATTCAATGAGATTATTAAGAATTGATAATCGCGACTTTACTGTATCCAAAGATCACTGATTTATTAGTTTTCTTAATTGAAATACAGTTGTTGTTTTTGAAACAACAACATTACATGCGTCCATAGCTTTGTGGTATTAATAAAGACACTGCAGTTATACTCGTACATTTACCTACAAAGGGTTGACATAAAGTCGCATAGGGATTCCTATTTTACGACACACCTCTTGTTTCAAATGTCACGATGAATTCCCCAGACGAGGAAATAGCTCAATGCCAACCCTCGTTTGCTTTAAATTAACAGATACATTTCGTTACACTTTCTTATTGAAATTCAACACTTTACAAACAAGAAACAATTTTTATTCACTGTCTATAAATATCAATATTTTCTCGTTTCAATTTTGTTAAAAGACACTTCCAAACAATACTAAATTTTAATTCATTTAATTGACATTACAAGCGATGCATTTTTAATTGTTTGTTCAGATATTTGGAAGCATTTAAAGGTGAGGTTTTATATTGTGAATTGAAGAGGTAAACATCACTTGAAATGGTTTGTTATTTACAAAGTTGGAGTGTGATTGGACGGTGAAGGTATTATCGACCTAACCGATACTGTTGACAAATTTAATAAGGTGGTATTGACGAACAAAAGGTGTTTATTGCTGGAACATTAATAGGAAGAAATGGATTGGATAAGTTTCTGAAAAAATAAAAAGAAAAAATAACTCCTTACATTGACATCATTAATAAATGTAATAAAATCTCCATTTTCCATTGATTGAATTGATCATATTTACACATCCAACGTCCATCTTGGCATGGTGTTTAATTAAATTACCTTTTTGTCAACAAAACAACTCTATCAATAAATAATTTTAGCCTTTATGTGTTCATTACTGTACTCATCAATATTTGCAAATGTTTATTAACAGTATTGCTCAACAAATGCTACTAAATTCTGTCTGTCTCTTCAAACACGCAATAAAAATCTAATTTCAATTAAAATGGGCAGCTTTTGTGTAATTAGAAAGCTTTTGAATTGATGTTGATTTTAATCGAAATACTATGAAATGACAGTAAAATACGTTAAATAAATTAACACCTCATTACGATATTGTGTTTATTTGAAATAAAATAAATAAAAAGAAAATGGAGTTAAATAGGAAATACTTTGATTGTTATAAATGCAGAAGTGGATTAACTGTTTCCGTATTAATTAATATTCAAATGTCAAGAGAAATTAATTAACTGATGAGGCTGGAAATTATTGCAAGATTGGGGCAGTGAAATGCTATTAAATTTGAGAAAACGAGGAGATTTTAGTGCAGTGATTTGATATTTGAGAGTTTGATTAACCGGCGCATCCACCATTTTAACATGCTCACAAAATTTTCAAATTTATTTATTCAAATGTATGAATTATTGAAGCAAATTTTTTTCATTGTTTTGCCAGAAAGAAGCTGCAAGAACAGTCAATATTTTTTTTTAAACTAATAATTATCTAATCCAATAATTTTCGATTTTTGTTATTTCTTAGAATTTGCATGAAATTCTACTTCTTGATTTTTTTATTATTGGATTTTTTTTATTTTGGCTTATGACTAGCTGTTTGAGAAATTGAATTTAAAAATTTCAAATGACAACTGGATGATATTTAGGTTGCTGACAGAATTTTGGAAAAGTTACAAAATGTTATGCTTTTTACAGTGGTTGAATAAAAACTTCAAGCTCTTCAATTCCAAAAACATTAAGTTTTCTTTTGAAAATATAATAGTGACTCACTTTATACATAATAAATACGCGTAAACCTTGAACAATCAAACCGCCGCTTCAATTAAAATCCATCAAAGATTTCCCCGTTTTCTGACACCTCCAGAAACAATAATTTTAATGTTATTGTCGTAGAAAATTAGAAGCGGCAAAGTTAATCAACTGCGGCTAAAGTCGGATTAAGAGAATAATCAAATATCAATTAACACAGTTGGGTTGAAAGGGCTTCCAGTCATTACGTCCGCGACGCCTCGTATTGTGTCCGCGCGTCTATGCTGCCACCATATTCAAATTTAATTTATTATTCCATTATTTTTAAGTCGAAGCTTTAATTTATTTAGTACAAGACCAAAATTTCTCATTTAAGTTTTAATTGTTTGATTTTGATCCGCGGTAATTTTTTAATATAATAGCTTTTACGAAAAGACGTAAAACCATGATTAACTATTTGCATTATTTAATAGCCAAAGTGTTTTTGGAAATAATGTTTTTAACACAAAGAGCATACGAGATACAGAGAAAATTACATTAAATCAGTAGAAAGTTTTTTGTGGATTTAGTAAGTTGTAAAAATGGTGAATGCGCCGGGATAATTACACTCTGAAAATAATTTATAAATTACATTATAACTGTGTCAGCAGAATCGATCTTTTTATCTTAAGGCCATTTTCTATCAGCTAACCACCTCATAAACGTCGCTATCATGTACCAAACATATATATCCACCCCTCTAATGAACAGCGAACGTGATGTACCCCTAATTCCCTGAATCCGCGAAATCAAAATCCACTTTTCTTCCTTCCAATCCATAAATAATTTTCTAACACCAACGAAGCTAACTTTGCGATCGATGAATTTACGTTTTTTCAATAATTTCTTGAATATTCTACTTTAAAATGTTGATATTGTTCCGTCTCCAATATCACCACTTCGTATGCAAATTTATCATCATCGTTCGCTTGTGATAAACCCACCTCTGATGTTATTACAGGTTTCTACATCATCCTTTCATTGTTCGCGCCTAATTTGATACCTCAGCTAGTATTAGATGAAGACGATTTGTGCTAACACAAATGTTAATTAATTCGTCGTTCTTCTATATTCGATTTCAAACTTACAATAAAAGATCTTTTGCAATATTCATTATTTGTTTAACCTCAAAATATATGCGACTCTTCAATCTTAATTTAAATCGGTTGCTTTTATTGAGGAAGTTGAAAAGACGATTTTCTATTCTTTATTTTCAGGGAAAATGCTACAGCTTTAGAGAAGTTCCATCTTCAGATATCACAACATGAGCTGTATCCTGCTGATAGCGAATTGGTTGATGAATTGTTACATGAAATGGCCACTGAACCAATTATGCATGTTTGTAAGTATACCATTTTTTTTTAATTCATCTTTTATTCATCCGAGAAATTAATTTTTCATGAATTTTTCATTATTTTGCTTTTACTGCTTGTTTTCAACTTTCAAGTATAAAATGTAAAGAGTTTGATTTCTTTCGAGTGAATACTAAAACCGAAAAAAGTTTACTTAGGGATGTGCTTGGGACAAATTTCTATTGAAATAACTTATGGAATCGAACCCTAGAGTATTTTTTGGTGAACTTGTAACTGGTAAGATGTGAAACGATTTTTGAACATTTTAACGAATTTTCAACAGTAAAATTTGCATTGTGAAAATATTCATAAACAGGTGCACTTCTATGTGCTTATACTCAAGGCGTGCATAATATATTATATAAATAAAAATACTGAGTATAAGACAGTCAAATAGCATTTGTTGTCAGGATTTTTTGTCATTTGTCTACTGCCGTGTATTATGAGACATTAAATATTAAAAAAAAAAAATAACAACATATTGTTATGAGTTCTAAGAAATCAACGATAAGACAAGAGTATGAGAGAACGTACACAACCAATTTATTAAATTTGAAAATCATAAAATGTACAAAATAATTTATGTATTAAAAAATGATAAGACACACGTATAATACACAAAAGCGCATAAGATACGTTTTATAAAAAGTCACTTGTGTGTCATAAATTAGATAAGACACAAATGTTATACCAAATTGGGGGTCAAATATAAGACATAATATAGTGGACAAAACAGAAGTTATAAAAATTGAAAGTATACTTTTATGAGAAGCACAAAAAACGTGCATTATAATAATATAAGGCACAAGTATAATATCCGATATGAAAAAAAAATCTTACTAGGTTTTTAATTTCACACATTTTTAAAAAATCATTCTCTTATGAGCGCTATAATGCACAGTAGTTTTATCAATCGCTTAAAACATTAGAAAATTAGAGTATCAAAAATGAGATAAACTGAAAGTACGAATATAACGACTAGAAACATGGTTTTATAAGCTTTATAAGACACAATTTATGCATAAGGTTTGTATTATGAAACGCTTGAATCATTTAATGTATTAGAGTGTTGAAAATTAAACATACATAATGCTGTTAAATATTTTCACATTTCTCATGGACTATTTTCTTATAAGCTTCATAATACACGTTTATATTTTGAAATTAACAGCTTTTTTCACGGATTTACGACATTTGTGTGTATTATAAGGTGTTTAACACATAGTATTCAACAAGACATAATTAAAATAACTGGAAACATGCTATTATGATTTTATAATACACAGTAATGCATAAGTCGTATTATAAAACGTTTGAGATGCTTCTATAATAGTTATTTGATAAAGAAGTGGATTAATCAAAGCGATTAATAATTGAGACGTTTTAACGCTCGAGCACCAGCGAGTTAGTTAATAGTGTCGATATTATTAATCGCTGATTAATACATAAGTTGATTAGAATATTTTTCTTTTGATCGTACCTTAGATGGAGAAAAAGAGAAAATCAAAATTATAAGTGACAGCAGTGTCATCTATCAAAAATCAACATAGTATATGTGGTTGTCTAATTTCAAATAAACTTTTCTTAATGATTTGACATTTTTTAATTTGACAGCAACATCAACTTCAAATTTGACAGATTTTCTTCTATATAATTTTATTCCTAATTTAACGAAGCGGCAAAACAAAATTTTGCATGTGTTTTCCCAGCCAACTTCGACTACAGTTATTTATAATGACTCTGTACTAATAACTAATTAGAAATGATTACCTACTGTGGTCTTCATACACCAATATGATTGCGCAGTACGTTTGAGGTTTTTTCAAAAGAATAACTTCACTTTTGAGGAGTGCTGTGCGAAGACTTTCGTCCGCCGTTTTTGTAAGAAATCAAAATAAATTATATGAGATAAGACATAGGAATTATACAATTTTGGCTATTATATTTTTGTCTAATGATCTTCTACACATTTTAAAAATATAATTTTTATGTGTTTTATAATACACAGTGGTAGATTCAATGTATATTATCTAACGCTTAAGACATGTAGAATATTTAAGTGTTATAATACACAGTTGAGCATATAGTTGAGTGTATATTATGAAACGCTGAAGTCATCTAAGATATTGATATATTTTAATTCAAATAAGACACAAATATCAAACACAGTTTTTTATATGACGTTTAGTGTGTCATATAAAACGTTTAAGGCATGTAAAAAATTGGAGAGTGAAGTTGATAAAAAAGAAATACATATTTTGTTCAACACGACACAATTATACCAGCTATTATGAGCTTACAATACACAGTAGACCATAAAACGTGTACTATAAGATAATAAGGTGCTAAAATTGTATTGTTGTGTCTTATAATAATACTATAGCGTCATTATAAATAACTGTAGTCGAAGCATGCTGTGCTCATGCATTTGCAATTTTGCCGCTCTATGAAAAAGTGCTTCCTAGTTTGACGTTTCTCAATTTGACAGAAACGTTAACTTCAAATTTGATAGATTTTCGTCTATTTAAGTCTATCACTTATTTATTGAAGCGGCAATACAAAATTTTGCATGTAATTTTTCATCCAACTTTGACTACAGTTATTTATAATGACACTGTACAGGGTGGTGCATTTCGATAGGATAATCTCCAAAACTAGAAGGTTTGAATAAGAACGAATGGCACATTTTCGAAATCGTTTCTTGAGAAAATAATTTTGGTAAACACCGCAATTTGATATCGTCTTTTGTTATTTAGTTATACACAAAGTTGACAAATTGCCGATATTTAAAAAAAATTAATATTTACGTTAATATTGGCAGTAAGCGATTGAAACAAAAACATTATTAAACCGTTTTTTGCATAGAATCCAGTAGTAACAACAAACGTTTTGTTTAGTTATTAGTTTAGTTGGAATAACACAAAGTTGCATTTTTTTTAATAGGAACCATAGTTGGCTGTGACATCTTAAAAATATATAAATTTTATATGATGATTTTACATAATTGTTCGAAAAATCGATTGTTTTAATTTTTTGTTGTTGATATGCAGTTGGCTATGAAAAAAATTGGTTTATTTAGAAATGGATTATTTAGAAATATATCTAACCAAATTCGATAATACTTTTCGATTGATAAATGTTTCTATTGTTAGTTCTTTTACATATATTTTATATATATTTTTTTTTGAACACTCAGATTCTATAGAAACCAGTTATTCACATGTCCAACTGTTAACAACTAATAATTTTTCTTTTCTTGAAAATTCGTGGAAATATAACATAACATATTTATATTTTCAAAATTAGAAAAAAATTTGGTTTTCAAAAATATCTCAGGCAACTATGGTTTCTATTTAAAAAAATGCAACTTTGTGTTTTTACAGTGAAACTAATAACCTAAAAAATTATGTATTGGTATTACTGAATTCTACGAAAAAAACTGCATAATCCAGTTTTTGTTTCAATTGTTTACCTTGAATATTATCGTAGTTATGATTTTTATTAAATACTGACAGATTGTTAATTTTGCTTATAACTAAAAAACAAAAGACAATACCAACTCGTGGTATTCATCAAAATTATTTTCTTAAAAAACGACCTCAAAAATGTGCCATTACTTTTTTTCAAAACCTTTTAGTTTTGGAGGTTGCTCTATGCGGATAGGTTTTATAAAACACAGTTGCGTGAAAGATGTGTATTATAAAACTCTTAAGACATGAAAAATGTAAACATATAACACATTGATGCCTATTCGGTAAGCTAAATGTTATTTTATAACATGGTGTTAAAAATAATCTCCTGTTATCTGATAAAACAGTATTCTCTAAATAACAAACGTGTTATAATTTAACACAGCCATGTTATAATACATTGTTAAAGTTAAAATTTTTAAGGTTTCAATTCACATACCTTTAAAAATAAACATACTTGTCAAAAGTAAAAATTATTTTTTGCAATGGCGGTTATCGGTGTTTTTTTTATAACTGAAGAGTAAGAAAGGAGAAGAAAGTAGTGCATATATATGTTTTGAAAAATATAGAGAAGTGAAAACCTTATTTACAATTTTGTAGACATCAAGTACGAACAATAAACCGAAATTTGCGAGATACCACAAATCCATTTGAATTCTCAGAAGTTTTGTTTTGAAAATTGTTCCGTTTGAGTAAAGACGCTGCTCATTACTTAATTCAGCAAGTAGAGCCTCACCTGATTTTTGGAGAACGAATTACGTCTGTTCCAAAATACTTAAAAATTTTGTTCGCATTACATTTTTTTAGCCATGGAAGTTACCAGCTTGATGTAGGATACAGCGACAATTTAAGTTAGTAGGTGTATTACCGAAGTTACAGATATTGTAAATACACACATGTTACATACCTGGATAAAGTTTCCACAAACTTTTGAAGAAATTGATCAGAAAAAACGAACATTTTTCAATAGATATAATTTTCCCAGTGAGTGCATCAATATGAAAAAAAAAGACCTGCTTTATTCAGTAATTTATAGGAACTGTTGGAGCTATCGACGGGACACATAGTTATGAAGGAATCATCCAATTTATCCAGCAGCACCTTATTTAAACAGAAAAGGTTTTTACAGTATCAACGTGCAAATTATCGTTGATGCTGAACTGAATATTCTAAATATGAACGCTAGATACCCTGGTAGCGTTCACGATGCAGCGATTTGGATGATGTCTTCTGTAAATCACCATCTTCAAAACTGTTTTCTGAATGAAAATATAGAATGACATATAATTGGGGATGATGATTATTTATTAAGTCTTTGGTTGATGGTACAACATCCTGGGAATATTGCACCAGAAAGTCCCGAAGGTAGATTTAATTTCCAACTAAGAAGAAGCAGAAATTGCGTTGAGCAGTTAAACGGTAAATTGAAAGGAAGATTTAGATGTACTCTAAAAGACAGGTCACTTCACTATAATCCAATAAAAGCAGCAAAGATTATTTATACATGTGGGGTATTGCACAATATATGTCAACATTTTCGGGTGCCTTTTCCAGAAGATTTCTTTATCCAAGAAGAAAATGCTATTACACAAGAAAATGTTTTTATAAAAAAAGTCAAAACGTTTTCGTACCAGGAACATGTTAACTTAACATTTCTTCAAATATTAAACTTAATTGTATAAAAAAATAATAGAAAAATTACCTCTAAAATAAATTCAAAAACGTTCACTTTTACTTAAATCGCGAATTAATGAAGCCAAATTGTTAATAGCATCCGCTAAATTGTTTTGACTTCTTACTAATTCCTCCTAATTCCTACTAATGTTATTAGTAGCCATAAGTCTCTTAGACTCAAACTTACGTTTTCTTTTTTGGAGGCTGTGGCTGCTAAATACATTTAAAAAAATGTTATTTAAAAAAATGATATTTTTTAAATGTATTTGTGTTTTGATATTATTCCATGAGCATTTGAGATAATTTCTGTATCAGCTTTAGAAACTTCTTCCAAAAGTATCAATTCATTAGTTTCTTCGGTTGTTTGCAATCCGGGTTCTGATACCATCTACCGTCACCTTTTTAGTTAAATTTAAAATCCTTTCTTCTAAAGATGTTAACTCTTTATCTCTTGACGTTCCTCTTCCTGTTTTACCAATATCATATTTCTTCATTCGAGCTCTTCTCCTTGTGTTTGTTTTCAAATCAGTGAAAACTTTTTGTTCGAAAGTGACTCTATTGGAATAATCAATGAACATATATAGCAATTATCTTACCTGCTTCCAATCTTTAACTCATCTTTTTGGACCTTGTAAGCTGTTTAACAAGTCTCTTAAATCACTCCACTTTTGTATTATATTTTGATTTTGCTGGTTTGAACGTTTTTGGTTTTTAGCTAATTCTTTATGTAATTGATAAGAGCTTCTAACTGATTTTTCGTAGAACGTAAATGAGTTTTCCCTGAATCTGCCAATTTTTTAACTTCATTTCCAATAAACAGAGGCAGGAATTTGACGCTAACAGAAGCTTGGCTGACAGATTTCACTTCCTTAATTTTTTCAAAATTGTAAAAAGAAACAAAATAATAAATTGTTAATAAGATTGAAAGGACAGTTACATTAATGCTATTCGGCAACGTCGTATGAATTAAACAGTACTGTTAAAAACTTATTTTTAAACGGTCTGTTAAAACAACTGGTATGGAATATGAAACCCTATTATAGATTTAACAGAAATGTTATAATTCGATTTTTAACAAAATTGTTTATTTTAACATTAAAATTACAGAATAGGCGTCATTATACAAACTAGTAACATGCAATTATGAGATTATAATACACAGCAGAGGGTATAACATGTATTATAAAAGTGTCAAATCTTATTAAAGTTTAATATTTTACTTTCTATGTTAATGTGGAATTAATAGCGTGGCTTATGATTTTTATAATACACACTTGTACTTTAGGCACATAAATAATGGTCGCCTTCAGAATTAAACATGTATCCATTTTGATTTTTATTTCCCCAATTTGATTTACATTTTGTCTTTGAAAATCTTTGCTATAACAATCAAATGTTGACTCTGCAGACATTTTATAGCTTCTTCAATCCCGACATGTTTGTTGTCACGCGAAAGTAGTCACATAGAACCAACATTATCATTTTGTTTACTTTGCTTTATGTTTAACTTGTTATATGAAAACATCATGGAAATTAAGCTGTCTATTATGTGAAATATTAAACAGGATTTCATTAATAAACTACGTCTATCATAAGAAAATTCAAACATGAAAAACACATTAATAAGAACGTTTATTTTAATTGAATGAAAATGACAAATGTATTAGAAGTGCAATAACATTGTTAGTTATGCTTGACTGGACAGGATTGACAAGATTTTTAATAAAGCAAAAATGGTGGATGCGCCGGGTAAGTTAGTTTCTCTACTTTTGGTTATAATTTGCAATTCTCATTTCCTGTTGACTGCTAATCCAAAATGAAATATTCCATCACTTCCGTTTTATAAAACAGTAAAGCTATTCACTTGCATCCTTTGTCAATTAAATTGTATTAAAAAAAAAAATTCAACATCAGAGCAACTTTTTTATTATTTGTGTTGAATATTACCTCATATATCTACAATTCTATCTTGGAATTCATATGCGTGAAATAAGATTTGTGAGTGATGGTAATGGAAGATTACTTTGACGTTTATAAAAAATTAGTAAATGTATAGCGGGATGTTATTAATAGGTTTATAATCTAGAGACTTTGCTATTGTCCAATATGACCATCGTCAATATTGACAAAGCTCGAGGAGTTTACACGGGTAATTGGCGAAATATTAGCTCAATAAATAAGCACACAATTCCAGATTTGTGCAACTTTATCTACACAAAAACTGTCTATTAATCTATTAAAAACATAAAATAAACGGTTTTTCGATGTTTATTAGACGCGAAATGAGTTTCCTCAAGTACTTTCATCCAAGATTTATTTTCGTTTCTAATAAGAAAATTGAATTTTTCCAGATAAAAATTTACTCGTCGCCAGTTACATCTTTAACCCCAAATTACGAGTCATCAACACATTAAACCCTTGCGGAATGCCGCCCTGACTCGTGTAAATATTTGAACACCGCTACCGCTCGGTGATCGTTCATGCTAATTCGATTCGTTGCGTCCGTCCACAATACACTTGATTACCATTCCCATAAGGTCCATAATTGAAAACAGCGACCTACCATCCATCAACCTTTACTATATGAATATCTGACATGTTCAATTTTTTCTATTTATTTATTTTAAAACTAATGAAAAGTTGGATTTCAAGTATAATTATTATTTGTCTAGGTAATTTGATCGAAGAATGGTTATAAGTGGAGAAGGCGCGAATTGGCACAGAATTAACTTTTTGTACTAAAATACATAATCTGGAAACGTCTCATATGATGAATTCAAAGATTAATGTAGGCTTATCCATATTTACATTCTTTCTCTCTATAATTTTGTTCAGTTTAGCCTCAGGGATTAATTAATTCCGAAAACATTATAACCCCAAAAGCTAGTAAAGAAAACTTGCTATAATTATTCAGATTTAAAAATATATAAAATGAAAAATTCTTTTACTGTTACTTTTGCATTTCCTGCACGAAATTGCACTTGAACTTGCTTCTCAAATTATGATGATTGTATCATTCAAAGGTTAACAACAGCCGTTCAATTATGTGTTTAAAGTCACGCCTTGCCACTGGAAGAATAAAAAGTAGTAGCTGTGTATGTGTTATTATGCAAAGTAACAAGGTTATTGGTAATAATAGCTCAATTTCTTCTTTTTTTTTTTTTTATACAACGAAATGCATAAAATCCATGATGTTCAATGAATAAATTAAAAACAGAAGAGATAATTATAGTTAAATGGAACGACAATTACTATCAATTAAAATAATATTTACCGTTTGACGTAAACTAAGCGAAGCAACTTGTAGAAATAAAGCAAATAATTAATTGCTTTGAAATTATCATTTTCAGGAAATTGAGTTGAGATTTTAATTGCGTTATTGTTTATTTCCATGACTTAGTTATTTATAGTGGCAAATGCGGGAAGGATTTTTGTTGTTAAAGAGACTTCAAAGACAGAGGCAAAAATGGGGTCACTTGTGTTTCACCTTTGGAATTGTGAGAACGGCGGAATTTTTAAACTACAAATTTTCCTGCATAATTGTTCTTTTAACAATTTATACAAAATGCTTTTTTGACTACATTAGTTTATACAGAGTGTTTCTTTTAGTTGGAATATTAGAAGTATCTAGAGAAAGAAAAAGTATTATGATCGAAATTTATCCCTATTCAAATTTTTGAATTAGATTTTCCTAACTTATTAGGATTTTTGAAATTTTGATTTTTTTGTTATTTCGATGAACTCAAAAAGCATTAAATTTTTGACAATGTTTTTAAACTAATGGTTTTTTGACTCTTTTTATCTAGGCTAGTTCTATATTCCTTTGAATATTGAAATGAAATTTGCACTAAATTATTGTCTTTCATTTTTCTAGTGTTTTTAGTTTGGTTTACCTTCAGCCGTTTAGGCTACAATCCGATTTCAAACTCAAACTCTGAAAATAGAGAGGTTGAAATTTGAAAATTCATAGCGCCGTTATTTCTAAAGATAAACGAATAATAATTGGCTTGATGATAAGAGTTTCGAAAGAGTTACAAAACAAGGTTAAACTGGATGCTCTATCTTAGAAGCTGAAGCATTGGCAATTATTGAGATTTTTTATTTGGTCACAAGCAGAGTTTTTCTAAGTGACTATAGGAAATTAAAATGAAATTTTTTGCAAAATAAAACCTAAAACGAAGTAAATAAAAATCGAAAATATTGCATTTTAAATAGTGAAAAATTTTAAAACATTTAAATGGAAGCCCCAAACTTTTTTTTCATAAATCAAATTTTCTTAACTGTTTTGAAAGGTTTTTTTATTCATTCAATTTAGAATAAAGAAACTGATGATTTTAGGGATTGAAAAAAAGTCTCTTATTGAGTCAATTTTGAGAAATCAAAAAATTTCAAATTAGTGTTTTCTGCTTGAAGTTGAAAAGACAAAATTGGAAAGGTTTTTATAGGCAACTTAGAATGTCTTTATTGCCTATTTGGCTTTGCAGTCCTGCATAATTGAAAATTTATACACAGTTTTATCTTTTCAATTTAACACAAAAAAATAATTTTTCTCTAATATTCTTCTAGCAGACATAACTTTTTTCATCTATTATTTTCCATCTCTATTTTCGTTTAGAATTTTGATCGCACATTCTTAATTCTCCACACTCTGACAAACAATGGCCCATATGCATAAAAATTAAGTTTTTACTTTAAATAAAAGCATTTAGTAAAAGTATCGTAATGAGAGTAAATACTTTATGGTCCGGTTTCTGAAACGTTCAATAACTTATTGTAAAGATTACTTTATATTTTCAATAACTTTTTGTGATAAAATCTATGGATTCGCTAATGAAGCGTTGAGACGTATGTCGTGCTTAGTTATTTATTGTTTAAAATATTTTCGAACCTTACTAATTTTCTAATTCTAAGATTGAAATGTCATGCCAATTTTAGCGTGATGTTTCTTTATATTTTAACATCTTCATCACCAGAAGACATTAACCTTTGCAGTCAATTATATTTTCAAAATCTGGCATATCACAAAAGTATAATTCTAGAACGTTGTAGCTAGTTAGTTGCTATTCAAAATACTTATTTTTTTTTGATATTTTATTTGGGTAACTCAAAGTGGATAAATAATAACACATATTAACAACAACAGTAGTGACGGTAAGATTTGGAGAAAAAGTAATTATTTATAGGCAATTATAAGATGACAAAATTGACAGAAGTCGGTGGGTTTGCAAATCACAAAGCACACAAGCTTTTCTTCACTGCTTTTTGAAATCTTCATAAACTTTCGTTTTTTTTTCTTCAATTACCAATTCATCCTTAACGAAAAGCTTCTACAAACTGCAAAAGGAATTTAGAAAAAGTCAATTCGCATTTAGTTAGGTGTATATAGTTATACCAGGCTGCCTTTTAATTTCAGCTAAGAATATTAGTAGTTGCTCAGCAGACTACCATCAGAATAGTTTGAAAATTGGTTTAAAACGGTACTCCTTCCGAAGATTCCACCGCTCTCGGTTGTTGTTATGGATATTGCGTCATACCATTCCAAACAAGATGAAAAAATTCCCACTGCCAGTTCTAAAAAAGATGAAATTCTGGAGTTTGTGGATAAGCATGCTATAGAATATCCGCTTAAAAACAAAAAAAAACATTATTACATTTAATTTCTGAGAGTCCTTTTATTGACCAAAAAAACAGTATAATGTTGATAAATTTGTCTAATTACAAGGACATGAACTGTTAAGATTGCCACCAAAGTCAATTCGCATTTAGTTAGGTGTATATAGTTATACCACGATCCATCGAGCTACCATAAAAGTTCATAAACTACTCAAAAACCGCAAATGACCACCCTTGTATTAACGTTGCTAATATCCCCGCTTGTAAATTTATGAGAAAGACAAACAAGAAACATCTAGCTTACAGCTAGGATCTTTAGGAAAGGATTGCTATAGGTTTTTTTTGCATAGACAAGTATTGTGAGTATCTTTCAGAAAGTGGCATAAGCAAAAATGGTTCTTAACATAAACTTCGTGAACTTTTTTCAAGCAGCCAAACTGCTCAGTAGATGTGAAACTCAACATTCCGTTTTCAAATTGGAACAAAATAATAATGGGAATTCAAATTTTCTATTAAATTCTTCAAGTAATGATATGACGTTCCTAGAACTACTGAAAGTGGTTTGATAATGAACGTTTTCAGTGATAACCATTTTAAAAGTTTAGCTTTTCTTATTAAGACTTTCTAATTCTTTCTAATGGATGCATACTTGAGATTTGGGGCTGTTAGTACTTGGTTGATCATTTGAGCTTTGACTGTGTTCGTAGCGTTAACGTCTCTTGTTGCCTCAATACGCCCGTGTCAAGAGGAAAACGAATCATTATCCTTCACTTTGGTGGATACGATGGTTGGGTACCAGGCTGCCTTTTAACTTCAGCTAAGATTATTAGGAGTTGCTCAGCAGACTACCATCAGAATAGTTTGAAAATTGGTTTAAAACGGTACTCCTTCCGAAGCTTCCACCACTCTCGGTCGTTGTTATGGATAATGCGTCATACCATTCCAAACAAGATGAAAAAATTCCCACTACCAGTTCTAAAAAAGGTGAAATTTTGGAGTTTATGGAAAAGCATCCTATAGAATATCCGCTTAAAAACAAAAAAAAAACATTATTACATTTAATTTCTGAGAGTCCTTTTATTGACAAAAAAAAACAGTATAATGTTGATAAATTTGTCTAATCACAAGGACATGAACTGTTAAGATTGCCACCAAAGTCATTTCGCATTTAGTTATGTGTACATAGTTATACCACGATCCATCGAGCTACCATAAAAGTTCATAAACTACTCAAAAACCGCAAATATTGTATTAACTTTGCTAATATCCCCGCTTATAAATTTAAGGAGAAAGACAAACAAGAAACATCTAGCTTACAGCTAGGATCTTTAGGAACGGATTGATATAGTTTTTTTTTTGCATAGACAAGTATTGTGAGTATCTTTCAGAAAGTGGCATAAGCATAAATGGTTCTTAACATAAACTTCGTGAACTTTTTTCAAGCCGCCAAACTGCTCAGTAGATGTGAAACTCAACATTCCGTTTTTAAATTAGAACAAAATAAGTATGAGAATTCCAATTTGCTATTAAATTCTTCAAGTAATGATATGACGTTCCTAGAACTACTGAAAGTGGTTTGGGAATGAACGTTTTCAGTGATAACGATTTTAAAAGTTTAGCTTTTCTTATTAAGACTTTCTAATTCTTTCTAATGGATGCATACTTGAGATTTGGGGCTGTTATTATTTAGTTGATCATTTGAGCTTTGACTGTGTTCGTAGCGTTAACGTCTCTTGTTGCCTCAATACGCCCGTGTCAAGAGGAAAACGAATCATTATCCTTCACTTTGGTGGATACGATGGTTGGGTACCAGGCTGCCTTTTAACTTCAGCTAAGATTATTAGGAGTTGCTCAGCAGACTACCATCAGAATAGTTTGAAAATTGGTTTAAAACGGTACTCCTTCCGAAGCTTCCACCACTCTCGGTCGTTGTTATGGATAATGCGTCATACCATTCCAAACAAGATGAAAAAATTCCCACTACCAGTTCTAAAAAAGGTGAAATTTTGGAGTTTATGGAAAAGCATCCTATAGAATATCCGCTTAAAAACAAAAAAAAAAACATTATTACATTTAATTTCTGAGAGTCCTTTTATTGACAAAAAAAAACAGTATAATGTTGATAAATTTGTCTAATCACAAGGACATGAACTGTTAAGATTGCCACCAAAGTCATTTCGCATTTAGTTATGTGTACATAGTTATACCACGATCCATCGAGCTACCATAAAAGTTCATAAACTACTCAAAAACCGCAAATATTGTATTAACTTTGCTAATATCCCCGCTTATAAATTTAAGGAGAAAGACAAACAAGAAACATCTAGCTTACAGCTAGGATCTTTAGGAACGGATTGATATAGGTTTTTTTTTGCATAGACAAGTATTGTGAGTATCTTTCAGAAAGTGGCATAAGCATAAATGGTTCTTAACATAAACTTCGTGAACTTTTTTTCAAGCCGCCAAACTGCTCAGTAGATGTGAAACTCAACATTCCGTTTTCAAATTGGAACAAAATAATAATGAGAATTCAAATTTTCTATTAAATTCTTCAAGTAATGATATGACGTTCCTAGAACTACTGAAAGTGGTTTGATAATGAACGTTTTCAGTGATAACCATTTTAAAAGTTTAGCTTTTCTTATTAAGACTTTCTAATTCTTTCTAATGGATGCATACTTGAGATTTGGGGCTGTTATTACTTAGTTGATCATTTGAGCTTTGACTGTGTTCGTAGCGTTAACGTCTCTTGTTGCCTCAATACGCCCGTGTCAAGGGGAAAACGAATCATTATCTATCATGCCGGTGGATACGATGGTTAGGTACCAGGCTGCCTTTTAACTTCAGCTGAGAATATTAGTAGTTGCTCAGCAGACTACCATCAGAATAGTTTGAAAATTGGTTTAAAACGGTACTCCTTCCGAAGATTCCACCGCTCTCGGTTGTCGTTATGGATAATGCGTCATACCATTCCAAACAAGGTGAAAAAATTCCCACTACCAGTTCTAAAAAAGGTGAAATTCTGGAGTTTATGGAAAAGCATGCTATAGAATATCCGCTTAAAAACACAAAAAAAAAACATTATTACATTTAATTTCTGAGAATCCTTTTATTGACAGAAAAAACAGTATAATGTTGATAAAATTGCCTAATTACAAGGACATTTTTTTTAACGGGCTCCGCCCCGCCCGTTAACGTGAGGCTCGTCCTTAAGGAAGAATTAGCCCCCCCGTTTCCGCCTACCTGTTGCCCTGGAATCACCGTTAGGCATGCCTTCAAGGTAACAGGCTTGTCTTTTCTGTCTCCTGGACTTTTTTGCTCCTCCATTTGACTTTGCTTCGAAGAGGATGACTTTATGCAAACACAGCGGCCTCCTGCCTCTTGGTGTGCTGACTCACGTCCCCTCTTCTAGCTTCTTTTTTCATCATTCCACTCCTCACTTGCTTAAGCAGTTTTTGCTACAACAGAGAAGTGTCTCTTTTCTACTTACAGCTGGTTTTGTGCTGTCTGCTTCTTCTTCTCATCTTTCTCCTTGTCACAAAACCTTGTTAATTACAAGGACATGAACTGTTAAGATTGTCACCAAAGTTATTTCGCATTTAGTTATGTGTATACTTGCACTTGGCAATGATGATTCTCACAGTATTTTTGTGGAAACATGCTTCTGGATTTCTCTTCTCTAAAGTGTTCAAGAAGACTTCTTCTTTTACTCAACCTCAACACTCTTTCTGTCTTCACAAACCCCCTTAATTTCGAAAATTTCTTTTGAAATTTCAAACTCCGTAAATAATATTTCGACAAACTTGCAGCATAAAAACATAACCGTATCCTCGAATTGATCACCAATAACAAGTGTTAAGAAGAACTAATTTTTAACTTGTTTATTAACGCTTTTATGGTAAATTAGTAAGGTTAGAAAATATTCATAAACAAGACATACGTCCCACGCTTCATTAGCGAATGAAGCATTTGCGCAAGTGCACCACCATAAGAGTTTATTGAAATCCATAAATATTATCACAAAAACTTACTGAAAAGGTGAAGTTATATTCACAATAACTTATCGAACGTTTCATAAACCGGCCCTAAGTGTAAGTATTTACTTAATTTTCTATGCATAATCTTTTAAATAGTAAATACTAATTTTTTATGGGAGTATTAATTATATTAAGACAGAAGGCGGCATTAAGATAAACAAATAAAATTTGACATACAATAATTTTATTGTAATTATGTGAGATTTTTGTTGTTGTTGGTAGATTGAGGATAAAACTTAAGATAGGGAATATTCTGATTCTTTTAGTCAATTTAGAAATTTAAATTTATTTTTCTTTAAATCAATTATCTTTCAATTTTTTAATTAAACAGAATAGCATTTGACGATAATCAACCTATTAACTCATATTTATCGGATAATCCCGAGGATAATTCAAAATTTAAAGAAAATAGACAAATGGAGTTCATATCTATTTTATTGAACAAATCACAACTACCATCAGTTAAAACCCGAAAATAAAGCTTTTGTTGCCATGTCAAAAGCATGTCTTAACCACTTTGGGGAAGACATACCGGGATCAAAATTTCTAAAAAAAAATAAATAATATGAAATCTGAATTAAAAAATAAAAACCAGATAGAAAAGCAACTGGAAACATAATTATAAAATTGAAAGATTGGGAAAAAAATCTTTTAGAGCTGCTAGAAGGTAAATTTGGGGACAAACACCTGGTAATATAAGCACAAAGTATTAGTAAGAATATTTAAAATCACATTTGTTTATAGGAGCATCATCTTTTGGAGTAGCTAGTAGCAGCTCTGGTATACTTGAACATCCACAAACACTTCAATCGCAATTGCCACACAAAAAAATAAAATTTGCTGCGGAGACTGAAGAAACAAAAACTCTAATAAACATTTACAAAACAAAACATTTACAAAGACTGTTAGTGTTATTAGAACGATTGAAACTAATAAGACTTCAGCAAGAACAAATAAAAAAATAATAATTTAACTGTATTAGAATTGAACCAATCAAACTGAAATACTATAAAGGAGATCGCACGGATTATGGAGGTAAATAGACACGCTCTAATCATCTTGAAATATTTACAGAGTGTTCTAATAAAACTATACAAATTATATTAATATGATTGTGATGCGACGTACAGTTTGGCTGCAATTAATTTTCAAAATTTTGCTATCTCGCTTTAGGAGACTACGAGAATATAAGAGGTTATTAAGGAAACAAAAAAAAGTTAAACGTACGATATTTTTGTGAACTTTAATTTTTATTTATTTATATTTATTATTTCTTATTACTTAGTAACGCTTTTGTTGTGAACAAGAGCTGGTATTGGTCACTCCAAAACCTCTATTAAAACAGAAGACCTAAAATAAGATAAAAGTCACAATTTTTGCGTCATTCTATTTTAGAAAACATAGTATTTCAATAACACTATTTACTTGTTTTTTAGCAGGAATGAGACTGCTACTTTACCATTCTGCAAATATTGTGGAACAAATAAATACATCAAAGTATTTGCTAGACTTGTGGAAATCACGATTCTTTAACATAAATGCATCAGATACCAAATCGGTCGAATTGTTGACATTTGTAGACATTGTCGACTTTGTAGACATCGACATCATTGTCGACGCGTCGACAATTGAAATGTAAAACTAAACTGTGAATCTTTTAATACGACTCAATTTTATTTTTGATGTGAGTTTATTGCTTGAAAGAAGCTTGATTCACAAAAAAATATTAGTTGAAAAATTTGAGATTTTGTCCCAAACTAAAATGGAATTTTTGAAATTTTTGATTTATTATGTTTTGAAACTATTTGAATAAAATTTTAACTTTCAGATTAGACAACAGTCTAATAACAATTTTATAATTTTCAATAGTAACTTTAAAGAAAGCATTAAGACTTTGCACGCGGTCATTTTTAATTCCAAACTTAAAAATATAAAAAAAAAATTTGGTTATTAAGAAATCAATCAAAAGCAAAACGTAATACATTTAAAACTCTATTAGAAATTTTAGGATTATATGTAAAATAACGGATTGAGTTTTTAGAGCATTTTGTGAGCTTAAATCTTGCAAAGTTCCCACTTCCACTTTTCACCTTCGTTTGATTTACGTAAGCGGGAAAAGGCCCAAGATATTTATAATTTATAACAGTTGGTCGATGATTCCTGTAATTCTGAAATAGACCTGAAAGCACATTTGAAAAATATGAATCTGATTTAGTTATTCAAAAAATGTCTAAAAGATGAAATCGGGTTCACGTTTTTCAGTTTTTATGATACCAACTTTGACAAATATTTATGATGTTGTCGATAGATCTTTAAATCCTATAAAAATAATCTAAAACAATATCTGTAATAAATAAAAAACACACACGTTTTGTATTTTCCTTTTCTCTGTCAAACAAAACACATAATTCATGTACATGTTCGTTGCGACGACAGTTTTTCATGTAAAAAAGTGTTCGATTTAGCAGCCAAAAGTCGGTTATTCGTCATCAATCAAGTAACAAAACGCGCAAACCGTCAGATTCAATGAAAAATGAGCATAACGAGCGATTATATTTGTACAACTAATCGAGAAATATCGAAATGAAAATAACTTAGTATAGCGGCAGTGGCGGTTACGATTAATGACTTGCGTAAGCCAAAGCGAAGATTTTTAATGAGGCGTTCAACTTTACTGAAGTCTGTTCAGTGAAAGCTCCAAACTTAACACCTGTATGTGCTAATTATCAGCTCGACAGAGTTAATTGCATTATAGATCACTCCAAGCTTTTCTAATCGCATTTTGAAGCGGAGATTTTTTATCAAAAGTCTGTGGTTTTCGATCTGTTTATTAAGAAATCATTGAGATTGGCTTTTAGTTTGTTTACTACAGCAATGGAGTTTTAGTTTGCAAACACTCTAAAAAATAAAACTTCAATTTGCTTTAATAAAAATTGTAGATTGAAGTTGAAATTATCCAAGCTGATGTTTGTATAAAGTTTAACCTCAAAAGTTGCATAAACTTTGTAATTGTTGTTTTTTAAATATCAGATTTAATGAAACAATGATAGTTTTAACCCGACGCATTCATAATTTTTCCCTAAATGAACTTTCAAATTTCATATTTGTGTTCTTGTTTCAGCACAAAAAAGCGGCGGAACTCAGTTGAAACTTGTAATTGACTATCCTAACACTCTCCAAGCTTTATTTAAACCGATGAGGTAAGTATTAAACATTCATCATTTCAGTTTTATCGCATCGTGAAATATTCCTAACGTTATTATCGCAATTTCAAGAATCCGAGGATATTTTTCCGGCGTAAAATCCCCAAACATTAATCCGTTGGAGTGGCGCTTGAGGGTAAACGCCATTTGCTTGTTAAAAAATTTAATGCCAATATTAATTAAAAGAGTTTTTGTTCATTTCGACAGTTGTGGTCAATATCTTTGAATTAAACTGTTGTCAGCAGTTAGAGTAAACAAAACTTGTTTGTTCTTGGAAATTTCTTCTCGTATTTACATGACCGATAAAAGTTTTTATCTATTTGGAGAAGAGTAATTACCAAGAGAGACTTTTTTTCTTGAAACTTTTACGTGTTTAATCTGTGTTGTATCAGGATGACGCGAGCTTTTTTAATGACGAAATTAAGAGCTTTGAAATTAATTTATTGGAACGCTATGAAAATGAGTGATCGATTTCCAACAAATTAGCTTCTTATCAAGCGAAGCGTTTGAAGGCTTGGATTGGACGCACCTGGGCTCACTTTTGTTATGAGCTTGGAAACGAGATAAAAGAAAGCAGACAATACATTCTGCTATAATAGCGAAGCTTTATAAAGCCGCGAACACATTAGGAAAACGTTGCTCGAAAAAAAAAACGGATAAATACTAAGGCCAATAGTGAAAGAAGTATTCAAGGAAAATAGTTGATGAGCTCAAAAGGATAACAGCGAAAAGCTGCGCAAAAATTTTATTTATTTCATATTCGAAATTCGTCATAAACCAATTACAAAATTACAGTGACGTGTGATTCAGTGTACAAACATCCCTTTGTCACATTTTTCGTAATTCATAAAAACGTAGCTCCAATTGTGTTTAAACCCAGAAAAAAAAACCAGTGTGGAATGTAAGAGTATCCTGGAAGGATCAAAAGGATATGTAAACTTGCTTAAGCGTAAACTACAATAATCCTTCGTAATGACAATCCAGCTTTCAGCAGGGACACAATGTTAAGTCAGACGCTTAAACCGGACGTCCTTTTAAAGCTCATCTACTAAGCTACCAAACAAACAAAATTTTTACACGCATTCAAATTATTCAATTATTTTGTAAAATGAAAACAATAAAGTCAAAAAATTGCTCGAACACGTGTTGACGTTTTCGGTAAAATTAATCCTTTATTAGGACGCAAATGTTGAAATTTAAATTCGTCTCTCGACAAATTAAAAGCAGCCGTGGTGAATGTTTTTGTGATTCGAATTTTTAATAGAATAATTAGAGACGACAGAAAATTAGATAAATTGAAAGTTTTGATGTGTTTTTTTTTTAATCTTCACAGCTGACGGTTTAGTATAAAGGCGGTGCAGTCACGTCGAGAACAACTCGAGGGAGTTGCCTTAGCCTAGTTTCAGTTCAATGAAATGGAATTTGCTAAGGGAATGCAACGATATATTTGTAATTTTCCTGAATTGGACGACGATGGAACGACTCGAGAGATTATTGATATTGTAACAATCGAAACTTGCTGAAAAATTTGTCGATAAGATAGTTCAAGTTGGTGTTGAGAAGATTTGCTTTTGTACTGGAAGCTTAGAGAAGCGAGATAAAATCTAACAAATAAAATCATTTACAATATTTGGTGGATGCGCCGGGATACAATTATTAAGAAGTTTCATATTTTATTGCAAATATCTGCAAAAATCTGTCAGGTAACAATGCAATGGTGCTAGCCACACGACCAATCGTAAAATATCGGGAGCTGGAAAAAAATAAACGCCATGTCGACGCTCGTAAAATACACGTAAAACATTCCCTTGCTTACATTTGGTAAGTCTTAGACGGATTCTGGTATCAAACTTGCATGATGATCATGGCATATAAAGTGAGCTTCCATCAAGCGAGGATCAGCGATGGCTGACTTTAGGCTTTGCTTAACCCTTGCCGAGGAGAAAGCAATCTAGACAGGGTTTTAAATTGACATTCAACCTGACAAAAAAATATTTCTGTGGAGCATTATCCGAGTGGATACCGGACAACTGAAACCACATAAAAAAAAGGATTTGATAGTTTTTTATTCATCATTTATGGTTCAATTTTTCAACTGGATGCTTGAATCAAAATCTGCCAATTTAATGTTAACAATAAACTATTTAAATTCATTTGGAGTTATTCTGATTGGTGAATTTTGGCTTGAATTTTCTGTAATTTTTAAAGATATAAACAACTAGGTTTCTACGTTGAAGGATTTATACCACCTGTCTCAAAATTCGGAGCATATAGGGAAATCAGTGCAAAAATTTATTATTGTGATTTGTATCTTAACTATTCAATTTTGATAAAATCTTGTTAGACAGAGTTGAATTAGTACTTGACATATAATTTTTTTAGTAATTTTCTATGTTTCAGTAAAATGCTAGAGATAAACAAAAGTGCTAAAATATTCAAATTCGCGCCAAATGATCGGTAATACAGTTACGTCATTTGTCATTATGACATTTTTAAGATTTCAAGTGATAAACATGATGAAACGGACGAGAATTCATATTCACAAAAATTTGAGGTAAATGACACAATGCATTGGTTTAATTAAAATTTATCTTAAGTTTTCAGGGAATAGCAGCTTAAATTTTTTTGTGCATAGTGTTTTCGATGTATGTGTATCACATTGGGCAACTGCAGAAATTCAAAAATTGTTTGAGGAATTCTTGAACTTTGAAAACCTAATGTATTTACTTGTAGAATAAAGACTTCTTTACGTTGTTGGTTCTAACTAATTGAAATATGTACTTGACATACAAATTTTTTCAGTAATTTTCTATGTTTCAGTAAAATGCTAGAGATATATATATATATTATATATATAATCAAAAAACCCTCGTGTAACCTTTCGGTGTGAGGGGTAATACAAAATTATACAAAATTATTCTATATAAATATTTAAACATTATAAACTATTTTTGTCCATTCTTTTTTATTTCTTGCTAATTGGGACGCACGTTTCCAGGACAGTCCTCTTCGTTCCAGCGTTTCTCGCGCTGCATCATTCCATGTTTTCTTGGGATAATATTTTCCATAATTTGTCTCTTGGTACTCTGTCGAAAGCTTTTTCCAGGTCTAAGAAAGCCAGGTATACTTCTTTGTTCTCTCTTTTCACGTTGTCAATAATAAGTTTTATCGAAAATATATGGTCCTGTATGCTTCTTCCCTGTCTGAAACCAGACTGTTCTTCTTCTAGATGTGGGTCGATGAACCTCCGTAGTCTTTGTTCCATTATCCTTTCGTATAATTTAGCGGCTATGCTAAGCAACGTTATCCCCCTGTAATTTCCGCAATCTCTTTTGTCCCCTTTTTTAAATATTGGCATAATTACTCCTTCCTCCCAATCTTCAGGTATTTTCCTCTCCTCCTAAGCTCTATTGATCACTTCCAGCAATAAATTCTTACCCATTTCTCCCAGATTTTTGATCATTTCTGCCGTGATTCTATCGTGCCCAGCTGCCTTGCCATTTTTCAGTTTTTTAATTGCTCCATTTAGTTCTTCTAAGCTTATTTTATCGACTATCCCTATTTGTTCTTTATTCTCGTCATTATCTGGCTCATATAAAAAGTGTTCCTGTGTCGTGTTTAATGTCTGGTCTGTTTGAGATAGTAATGTCTGAAAATATTCTTTCCATCTTTCCATTATTTCTTTTCCTTCTGTTAATATCTTTCCATTTTTGTTCTTGATTTGTTTTGGTACTTCTTGTGGCCCTGTTCTTATACTTTCTCGAACTTTATAGAATAATTTCTGGTTGCTTTTACTATCTTGTTCCATTTTTAAGCCAAAGTCTTCCCATGCCTTTTTCTTAGCTTCTTTGACTAGTTCTTTAACTTTGTTTTGCTGGTCTTTGTAGATTTTATACCTTTCTTCGGTTTTTGTTCTTAGATGAATTTTCCACTTATCCTTTTTCGCTTTAACTTGATTCTTTATTTCTTCATTCCACCATGCCGTTTGTTTTCTTGTGTTGTCCAGCAATATTGTTCCACAGACTTCTTTGCTTGTTTCTAGTAGCATGTGTTTAAATAATTGCCACAGATCTTCTACATTCCCATCTGTACTTTGGCGTTGTGCATTGACTTTTGTTTCTACTTTCTCTCTGAACAGTTCGGCCATCTCGGGTATGTTTAGCTTGTATGATTTTATAACTTCCTTACGATTCTTCCTCGCTTTATAACATCTTAGTTTTTCTGAACCTGAAATATTACTGTTTAATTTTGCGGTTACTAGATAATGGTCACTATTTATTTCAGGTCCTCTTCTTACTCGTACATCACTTAACGAACGCCTGTTTGATCTATGTGTTATCACATAATCTATTATTGACTTTTCATTTCTGCTGTGCATCTCTCTAGTATAGGTGTGTATTGCTTTGTGCCTAAAAAATGAATTTGCAATAATCAAATCATTTTGTATACAAAAGCAAAGAAGTCTCTTTCCGTTGTTATTTCTGATATTCTCACCAAATTGCCCTAGTGCTTGATTTGTGTAATCATCCTTTGTTCCTACTCTGGCATTTAGGTCCCCTAATATGTATAACTCTCCTGTTGCTTCATCAACTACTTCGTTTAATTCTTCCCAGAATTTATCCTTGATGTCGGTTTTTTCATCCTCATTTGGCCCGTACGTGACTATAATTGTCATTCTAGTTTTCTCCGTGAACTCAAGTTCTACTGTAAGTATTCTGTTCGAAATACTTCTCCATTTCCGTACATATTTTGTAAACTCCTTACATATTAGGCAGCCCACTCCTCCTTTAGCTCTATTTTCGTTAGAAACCCCGCTGTAAATAAACATATGTTCTCCCTCGAATTCTAATACACCATTCCCCTTTTTCTTTGTTTCCGTTAATGCCAGTATGTTCATTTTCATCGCCTCGAACTCTTCTGTAATTTCTTGTTTCTTTCCTGTCAGTCCTCTGATATTCCACGTACCAATTAGCCATTTACCTAATTTTTTCGCCTTAGTCGTTACCGTTTTCCCATCCAGAATATGTTTTCTTAGTTTTTTGGCTTGATCGTTTGCTTGTCATGATCCCATATCCATACCTGATCATTTACTAGTAGTTTGTTGTATCTTGCTACGGCTTCTTTTCCTTTTTTTCGTTCTTCTTGCGCTACCTTTCTTATTTCAGACTGAATTCTTCTTTCCTCCTTCGTTAAGTCATTCTCGATATATACCTTGGACCCTTTCAGCTTCTTTTTGTTTCCCATTACTTCCATTTTCTCCTCCCAGCTCTCCAACTGGACAAGCAGCATTGAGTTTTTAATTTGCTGTACTGATCGCACTGAAACGTCCACCCCCAGTGATTCTTTTATATAGTCTTCAGTCTTATCATTTCCCTTAATTTCATCCGTATTTACACCCTTGATAATTATATTGTTTTTCCGGTCTTTTCTTTCTAACATGTGTACTTTTTTCTCAAGATTTGTAACTGCGGTTTTTAACAACGAATTTTCTTTTCTCAATGCATTCATATCTTCTCTGTACATCATCTGAGATAAATAAAAGTGCTGAAATATTCAAATTCGCGCCAAATGGTCGGTAATACAGTTACGTCATTTGTCATTATGACATTTTTAAGATTTCAAGTGATGAAATGGCCGAACTGAAAACTTAATTATGAATTATCAATAAATATTTACTGTTAAAATTAAATCAATAAGGGGGATCCGTCAAGAAGTAATTATTTATCATTTGAAAAATATGGTGGATGAACTGTTTATGATTGAACTATTCAGAAAGAAAAATTGAAATTATACGTAGTGTAGCAGTCATAGTAAAATGAAAAAATGTGTGGCAGGTAAAGTCTGTGTGTCTTAGCCTTTCGTTTGGCTACCATATACCTAAGCAGTAAAAGTGGTCTGTTTCACACAAATAAGATTTAGAAAGAATCTCAAATTTTCAGAAAACGGATGATGCTATTTTAACAACGTATTCGTCTTTCAGCGAATCATTTACACTAGATTTGATAAAAGTTGTAATATGAATACATAACACGTATGGTTGATGTAATAATGTGATTGCACTTCATATATCTACTTAGTGAGTTTTCTTCGCAGTAACTATGCTTATTAAATTTTTTATTTGTTGAATTTTTTAGTGGTCCTGAAAAGAATCATTTTGAGTTGAGCAGTACAAAAAGTTGAACGATTCTCAAAGTTGAGTCTTGTTCTTGCTAACACACGGGCTGAGATATTTCTGCAAATTTCTCTAATTTGATTTTTCAAGGCCTCAACGTTGTGATAGCTTCTTCCCCCAGCATATAATCTGTCATGTAAATACCCCCACAAAAAAAATCTAAGGGGTTCAAATCAGGTGAACGAGCTGGCCATGATATAGAGCCGTTTTTGGCAATCGTCCTTGCCGGGAACATCTCATTCAAAAGCTCCATAGTTCCTCTAGAGTATGGCTTGGAACACCATCTTGCTGGAAATAAATATCTGCATCGGGAGCCGCTTCTCGGGGAGCTGGTACAACCATGTTCCTCAGCAATTGCTGATATTTTTCTCTATTCAAAGCCCTTCTATGAAATATGGATCAATAACATGACGTCCAAAAAGTTTGTTTCTCGCCATTGCCTATTTATTTGAATAAAATGGTGTGGGTTTTCCAGTGTCCACATCCTGTCGTTCTGACGGTTCGGCACGCCTGACAAGCCAAAAATGCATTTTCGCAAAACTCCATCCTTGCAAAATAATCTTGCGGCTGGAGGAACTGATGGTTTTCGTGCTTATAACTTTTATACTTGGCTTTTTTAATATTTCGAAACAGCTGACTTTTTGATATACCGAACGAACGCTGGTTGTTGGTTCCATCTCTATATGTGAAATGGTAACAAGGTTTCCCACATTTTCAATCGGATCAGCATTTTCCTCCCGTTGGCGTTTGCGCTGGCACGCACATGGTTTATTTACACTCCCTGTGTTGTTAAAATTGTCAACTATGTTTCGTAGCGCATGTAAGGAGGGTACCTGTTGGTCCGGGAACATACCAGCAAACGAGTCTCGGATCATTTTGTAAGAATTGCCACTAAAATATATTTTCACAACAGTTATTTTTTGTTGTAAATCCACTTTGAACGTTTTTTTCACAAAAATGAAAAATTTGTTGACAGTTGTTGAAAACAATAAAATAATTGAAATCATGTTGCTTGATTCTTGGATACAATGTAATAATTTATGAGCATTTACAGTGAGCATTATTTCTTACACTTAGTACTACTTACCTCGGTTTTACGTGTGAATCAATAATTTGAGCAATATTTTGGAAAACTTTCATGCTGTATTACAAGGAAAAACAATTGTAAAGTTAATTAAATTAAAAAAAAAAGTTAGTATAGCCTTCTGTTCATTTTATCCTGTAAAGTTGTATCTTTTCGAATAGCTGCTCTCTTGAATAAAACCATGCTTCTTTTTGAAACTTAAGTTTTCTCATTTGAGGGCAGTTGTACGGATGTTTGGAAAAAACGTAAAATAACAAACAAAAAACATCCAATTAAATCAACATATTTCAATTAGTTAGAACCAACAACGTAAAGAAGTTTTTATTATTGACAAGTAAATACAATAAGTTTTCATAGTTCATACCAAATGAAAAATCTCATAGAAACCAAGAATTCCTCAAACAATTTTTGAATTTCTGCAGTTGCCCAATGTGATACACATACATCGGAAACACTATGCACAAAAAAATTTAAGCTGCTATTCCCTGAAAAGAAAAGATAAATTTTAATTAAACCAATGCATTGTGTCATTTATCTCAAATTTTTGTGAATATGAATTCTCGTCCGTTTCATCATGTTTATCACTTGAAATCTTAAAAATGTCATAATGACAAATGACGTAACTGTATTACCGACCAGTTGGCGCGAGTTTGAATATTTCAGCACTTTTATTTATCTCTAGCATTTTACTGAAACATAGAAAATTACTGAAAAAAATTGTATGTCAAGTACTAATTCAACTCTGTCTAACAAGATTTTATCAAAATTGAATAGTTAAGATACAAATCACAATAATAAATTTTTGCACTGATTTCCCTATATGCCCCGAATTTTGGAACAGGTGGTATATTTTGTAAAAAGTCGTCAATTTTCATCAGAGTTTAAATTTCGTTTAGATCTGAACCAGGTTTAAACTAAGACGGAGTGTTTTCCAGCCCAAAATAATCAAAACAATTTTGAAAAATTTTGAAGGTCTCCTTTTTTTCTGATAATTACCTCATTCATTAACCGATTTCAATATTTTTTGAATTTCATATAGAGGCTGTCCCACGAACAAAAGCAAATATTTCGAACATACATTAAGAACCAGAAATAAATCGACACATTGTAACATTAAATTACTAAAAAAAATATGATCTAATTTAGTTTATTTCAATAAAAAGTCTGGCCTGGAAGGCGTTTTGGGAGTTCCAGTAACAGGCTTGAGCACTATTCCATCGTTATATAAATTATTGATTTAATTTAATAATAATAATAAACTTTTAGTACCATCTATACTTCTACTCACTGTTATCGGCTAAATATTCAATTCTTTATTATCTAGATTTAGATTAAATACCAATCATTGGCACCAACTTACAAGGGAGTTGGATTATAGCCTTTTTCCTTGTCGTTTTTTTTTTATCGCTGATAAATCTGTGGAGCGCGGGCAGATTTTGAGCTTGTTATTCCGTCTTCTAAGAAATGTGGGCAACTTCCTTAGATATTTTAGGGCCCATGTTTCGTCGATTTGTGGGGCCTCTCGACGTAGGTTTAAATGCCCCAGTCTCCTCTTTTCGTTGTTTCCAGTTACGAAATCGTCTAAAACTGGACTTTCGTGTATCTGTCTATCTAATCTAAACTAATTTAGTTACTTTGATACCTTTTTGGCACCTATCAGAATAAGATCATCCAGTGAGCGCACAAAGTAAACCAACCAAATTTGACATATGTCACTTGCGTCAATCATTTTCGCATGCGTTCAATTAACAACCCTACCGCGCAAGAACGAGTACCCGATGGTACGGTTTCCTGACGATCTAGCTGTTCGAGTCTCTTCCGTTTCGCTTCTTGAAGCAACAACATCTCCGGTTTTACTTTTTCACAAAAGTGAAGATTTTAAGACAAAGGTCTACTATATCGTTTACTGTCGAAGTCGATATTTAGAAAAGATGTGATTTTCCGTTCATCCATCCCGAATCGTCTGTTTGACAGTTAAGCATTTGGTGTTCATCCGTAATAAAGGTAACTTTAGAACTTAATCCCGATTATTACTAATTTAGTCGACATTAGGGACGTACATAGAGACCCAAGTATGGCGCTTTAAGGCGTTTACCAAGCAGGGCTAGTAGCATTTTTTTTTCCCACTATCTTGTCGTTCTTCTGGTCTGACCACTACAAGCAAAGTTATGAACGCCCTTGCCACCTTGGAGCGTCCTGCAGTCTGTTCCGCAAGGATAAGTACCGATTTTTCCTCTAAATACTATCTATCGTTCAATCATAATTTACTATATTTTAACATCTAATATCGTTCTATCGCCAATTAACTGTCGTAAAAGAATTATTAAAGTTTTTTACGTTAAATAATTTTGTTATCGTTTATCGTCAGTTAACTTTGTTTTTTGAATCATTTAGTATTTAAATTGGTTATTTTTTCGACTCAATCTAGAAACAAATCATAGCGCTGTGACTTGGACCTACAAGTAAAGTAATTGTTTAGTTCAAGGATTATTATAAATTGATGAGTGACTGTTTGAGTCGTTGTTTTTTTTTTATTTATTTTATTAAATTTTCCGAATGAAATAATTTTTATTGGTTTGTTTTTAATAAATTTAGTGGCTGTGACGATCAGCAAGTTACTTGGCGTCCAAATTAAATTAACTCCGACCCGCTCACCTACCTTCACTGAGCCCGGCAAGGGTCAACAATAATTATAATTTTTTTTCTGACAACATATCTTCTATTTTTATAAAAAACCTCTTCAGATTCGAGTTATTGCCTCTTGAATATAGCCTCTAAAATAGACATTTATTTCTTTATCTACAAAAGTACTTGACGAATTTGTGTGAAATTTGGCGCACCCACGTTATTTTGGTCTAAAATTTAGCAGCATGATTTGTGGTACTATAGATTATCTTGAAAAAGACTTATAGGGCTTCTTTGGAATTGATTTTTTGATAACTTTTTAACACAAACTAGTTTAGCGTCGTCATTATAATGTTTCAGAAGCTTATGCAGTTTAAAAACTTTTTTATCTCTTACCATTTTCCAGGAAACGTATCGTTTTTGAGTAAAAAAATTAGCATTGAATTACCAAATGTCGCACATAAAACTCACATTTTATTCTTTTTGCTCAAAAACGATACGTTTTTGAATTGAATAGGTTTTCAGTTTATTTTAATGACAACTATAAACTAAGTTGTGTCAAAAAGTTATCAAGAAAATAATGTTAAGGGAACTTTATAACTTTTTTTCAAGACAATTTACAGAACTACAAATTATATTGCTCAATGATGGATCAAAATAACGTCGATATGCCAAATTTCCCAAAAGTTGGTCAAGTACTTTTAGAGATAAAAAAATAAATGTCTATTTTTGGGACTATATATAAGAGCTAAAAATTAAAAACTTGGAAATTTTTGAAAAAAATAATAAATATGTGTCGATTAATTTTAAGATCTGAATGGTTGAAATTTTCGCATTTGTTCTAGAGATTCCCTGTATTTTTTCTGTAAAGTATCTTTTTGAACAAAGAGACAAGAAATTCTGATATGAATCTAGACAGAAATCGGATTACCTATAAAATTTCAGTGCCTTCAAATCTCGAAATCTACTGTTAAAAATAAAACTTAGCTTATTATTCGAAAAGAAGTATTAAACCTAGTATGTGGCTTTGATCAATTTCGTATTCATTTGTTGCTTTTTCCAAAATGTTTCTTTCTAGAGGATTTAGGATTCAGTGATAGTCAGTAAATCATACTCTTCTTATTTTCCAACTCTAATTTAATTTTTGTTTTTTTAGTTTTCTACATTTTTCCGTTCTTTTTTTCATTCTCTATTGGTTTGATTTTTCTATTTTTTTTTCTTGAATTTTTATTCACTCATTTGTCTTCTTATCGTTCTGCAAATACTGAAAATTTTCTTTCCGAAAGTTTGTAATATCTAAACAGTGAGTGAACATACAGGGTGACCCAGGAATGCATGCGAGCTCCACAACTTTTTTTCTATGCATGCTATCGTCTTGATTTTTTTTTAACGATAAGTTTGATAATAGAGGACGTTCTAAAAATATATATATTTCTATGCTGGTTCTCCCAACGTAAAAAACACAACTAAATTCAATTTTTTTAAATTGAAACCTCTAATTTTTGTTAGATTTTTGAATTTATCATTAAATTGTCGGTATAACGCACCTAGGTTCCTTACATTTATCTGTCCTAGTTTTTGAGTTGTTTCAATTTATGTCTCAAAATAGCTTCCAACATAGACCTGTAGACAGAAAAATTTATAACTTCAGAACCATGCAAGATAATTTAGCCAACTTTTTTCCATTCGGTTCCTTAAGCTTTAGCTTATCTTTTGAAACAAAAGTGAACTCAGGACAATATTCCATCGCTTACTATGTTTTTTTTTTAATGACAACATACAAATGGCAATAACTTGAATTTTTTAAATACAACACCCTATATTTTATTCTATGATCGCATACCATTTTTCAAGATATATAGACTGTTTCATATGAAAAAAGTAACTTTGAACAAAATAAAATTATAATAGGAATTAATTTTTACAAAAACAGGGATAATGAGGAAATAGTTTAACAAAATAGACCATACAAACCCCATATCAGCAAAAATCTCTTGAAAAATGCAATGATGCAATAAAATATAGTGTTGCATTTTAAGAAAACGAGTTATTGCCATTTGTAATTTGTCATTTTCAAAAAATGTAGTATGCGATGGAATATAGACTACGGCTTTTATTTCAAAAGATGCGCTGAAGCTTAAGCAATCTAATGGAAAAAATTTGCCTAAGTTATTTTGAATGGTTCTGGAGTTATAAATTATTCTATTGGTCTATGCGCACGAAGCTATTTTGGTATATACAAGATGTCCCAGCGAGTAGGCAAAGTCCATTATTGGCCTTTAAAATACTGAAAAATTTTATTAACAAAATTTGTACATACTGCTTCTCTGCATCAACTAAAATTATTTTCAAATATACAGAGTATCTCATAAACGAGTTCTAACACAAACTTATGTTTTTTTGAATGTAACAACCTAAATTTTTATGCGTATTTGACATTTTGATAATTTTGAACAACTTTTATTAGACGGTTCTTTAATGTTTTTTGAAAAATCAAATTTTTTCGGCAAAAAAACACTTTTTTTTAAATTCTCACAGAAAAATCTAAAAAATTATAAACATAGAATTTGTACTAACTGAAAGTAAAAACTTTAAATTTTATTTCATTAAATGAAGACGTTTGTTAAAAGTTAAATATCTTTTAAAATTTAAATGTAACACCCTATAGTTTGTTGCAGTATCTGAAAGATCTTTAGATTTTCTTTCTAAAAATATCGACTTTCAAGTATGTATGACCAATAATACAAAAAATATTCAACTTGGAATGTTTGAAAAGTCTCTCAATTATTATTTGAGTGTAATTACTATGGTAATAATAGTAGCAACAATATATCATTGGATTTATTTTCAAATTTTAGCTTGAGAATTTTGAAATTGGTCTCAATTATTCATATTTGTTTTCAGCATAGTTGCAATGGTCTTAGATTCACCAGAACAACAAACTACTAAAGTTTATTAATACAATAATAATAAATGCTCGATTAGGTTGTGCGGGTCCATTAGATGGCTTCCAAAATCTCTTGGCTTACCCCTGCGATTTCTTTCAATGGGGACACGTTAAGAATCTTGTATATCAAAAGGCGCCAACCACAAGAGAAGAAATGAAAGAACGAACTACAATTGCATTTCAGAATGTCGGAGCAGATATTTTTCTAAGAGTTTAAAGATCGACTGCTCGGCATCTAAATGCTTGCCTGAAATTTTCAGGCAAAAATTTCAAACTGAATTAAATGGTGTATTGTTGCTACAATTATTACCAATAGTAATTACACTCAAATAATAATTGAGATTTTTTTCGAACATTCAAAGTTGAATATTTTTTTAATTATTGGTCATAGATATTTTTAGAAAGATAATTCAAAGGTCTTCAAGGTGTTCTATTTAAATTTTCAAAGTTATTCAACGTCTTTATTTGGCGAACTTTCCTTCACCAATTCGTCAAAAAAAATCTTATAGTCATAAAATTTAAACGTTTTACTCTCTAAGTAGTACAAATTCTATGCTTCTATTTTTTTTATTAATGTGTGAGAATTTTTTAAAAAATGTGTGTCTTTGCCGTCTAATAGAAATTGTATTCAAAATTCTCAAAATGTTGGTTTAAAAACGCAAAAAAATTAGATTGTTCCATTTAAAAAAACATAAGTTTGTGTCAGAACTCATTTGTGAGAGACTCTGTATATTTGAAAATAATTTTAGTTGATTTAGAGAATAAATATCTATAAATTTTTTTGATGAAATTTTTCAGTATTTCTTCATTTAATGGCCAATAATGGACTTTGCCTTCTCGCTGCCACAGCCTGTAAATTGACATAACTCAAAAACTACAACAGATAAGTCTAAAAAAAACCGGGTGCATTATAGCGCCAATTTAAAGACTAATTCAAAAATGTTACGAAAATTAGGGGTTTCAATCTAAAAAATAGAACTCAGTTGTGTATTTTACTTAGGACGTGCTCTATTATTTGAAAAAAATATCAAGATGATAGTATGCACGTATCCCTGGGTCACCCTGTTTTGGAGTTGGGCTCCTCAAAAAAAACAAAAAAAAATGTACTTTTGATCATTTACTTTAGAAACTTTAAGAAAAATTACCGCTACTGAGTGATCTAGACTTGATTTAAGAACTGTTTTTTTTTTTTTGCAGAAAACGTCTTCCAAATGTTGCCTTTCTGCAATTAAATTTGGTCTTAAAATTAACAAACTTTTTACGATTAAAAAAAAATATTTTTCTACAATACTGCCAATTCTAGCAATAACAATAAAATCAGATCCTCAATTCATATCTAAACTTCCATCATTTTCGATATATTGTGTATCGAAATCCTGAAGTTTGATAAAGTGGTTTTCCTTTGAATCTAATCTAAAATTTATTAATCCAATACAGATTATTGGTTTATCACATGTTAGAACGTAATTTTTTCATGCTTGTTTCATTATTGCTTATGTTTACAACTCACTAAAAGCCAAATTGGTTATTATCATACGGAATAATCCGATCGTTCATTATTTCAGGCGCACGCAATCAGCTTATTACTGAACGTTTTTCAATTTCCTTTTAATGTGAATACAATTTTTATTTACTTTTTTTTTTTTCTATTGAACTATTGTGATCCACATATGACATTTTTCCCGATTTTTTTTTTTTTATTAAAGAACAAGGTGCGATATGTAAATGCGATTTTTCGTAATCCTTTCACGTACATTCTGGCACGATTCGTTATCTAACCTCGTCATCCAGTGGCGCACGTCATATTCTCCCACCAACATCATCACAAAAACATAATGCCGATCTCCCACGTCGAGTATAAAAATCACATTTTAAATTACCTAAGGGAACAAGCGGTTTTTTTTTGAAGACGCATTAGTAACGGTATTTCTGATTCTTGATTTTTTTTTATATAAAATAAACTACAAACTAATCTGCAATCCTTGCGAATGACAGAAGTTAATTTTAACGCAAGCTGATAGTCATTTACCTGAAACATTCAGAGAATAGTTTTAGTTTATTGATTATATTATCATGAGAGAGAGTGCTTTCAACTTGTGACAAGTTGTTAGATGTTGTCGGTGGATTCAGGAATGCAAGAGACAACTTGATATGTAGCTTCAGTTTCAACTTTACAATATTATTATCTATCACAAGTTATGAACGAGATATCGTTTGAGTTACAACTTTAGCGAAGAAAAATAAAAGAACGCTTCAATTTAGACGGGATGCCGCAAGAATTTTTTTTAGCTTTAATCATTGTCAAATTCATCTAAATTTCTTATAAAGCGAAGCTGCATGTTCGTTAATATTTAAAGATGTTTAATGTATTGCAATTCGTAGCTTGCACAGTAAATTATTAATTATTAATTTTGTAATAGAGCTATAAAAGTCATTTGTTAGGAAATGTTTTATTCAGCTTTTTATTAATAAGAATTGATTTAATAAATTTAAAATGAAAATATTTTGAATATTGGAATTTGTTTTTTTTTATATTTTTATTAATAATTAATGTTTTTGTTATTCAATTTGATTGGCAAAATACAAAATTTATTATACTGGATGAAATAAAATTGAGAAAAATTTACTAAATGTAGAACCGCTTGGCTGCTTTTTATTAACATCCATGATTTTGTACAATAATTTTAGTAATGCGTTGGATGAATGTATACATAAAAAACGCAATTAATTCTGATTGAAAACCGTCATTATGTAATTCGGTGGTTTGACACAAAATCATGCAACAGTTCAATTAATTTTGGTGGATGCGCCGGGCTAAAAGTTTTTGGTTAAAATTAAATCATGGAAAAATTAAAATACAGATTTTATTGGGACAGCGATTATTTTTTGAGGACTCCATATGTCAAGTATTTTATTTTTTATTTTAAGTTTCAGCAAAATGACTTTAACCTAAAAATAGTCGAAAATAAAAGATGTCGAAAGAAATAAATTTAATCAAAATTTTTTTCCCAATTTTGTCGTTATTTTTTTTAATTTTTTATATTAAAGAAATAGGAAATAGATAGGTTTAAGCTCGATTTAATAATTTATGGGACAGTCGAAATTTAGAATATGAATCATTTTTGCTTCTTATAATGACCAAACTTAATATCACTAAAAAATGAAAGACATCAAGAAGACTGATTTAATGTGAAATTTATCTTGGTGTTATAAGAAATAGAGAAGCTAATATTGGAAAAAAATTAAAATTAACGCTGATTAAAATATCAAAATTTTGGTGAGTATTTTATCCGGATTCTAGCAAATGTTCTTTCTTCTATGAATTTGATAAATCTAAGCTCAATTCAATTTTTTTCTAGACTTTGGAAATTTTGAAATATATTAAGGCGAGAGTTTAGATATATACAGGTGTCCCACCACAGCGTAATTCTTCCATAGCGTAATAACAGTTGGAAATATGAAAATTTATTTTGGACAAAAGTTGTTTGAATTTTTCTTGGGGTTGTTTTAAAAATATTTTTAAAAATGGAGCACATCCGGTTATACCGGAAATTGACACTAACTTCGTTATTTTAAATACAACACCCTATATATTTTTACATTTTTGGATTCCTTGTTTAATTTAGGCATCACTTTATGTACCATATGTGACATTTTGAATGAACCATTTTCAAGTAAATCAAGATTTAAAGAAAAAATATGGCTATGCAAAGGTCGCCATTATTCTAAATATCTCGAACACAAACGTATTTAGAGAGGAGCGATTTTACACCTTCATTTAAGACATAACAGTCTATCTCTTAGACCTGATGATCTTATCAAATTTGATAAACTCTCTTTTGATGGGAGCCTTAAACATGAGGAAGTTCAAACCTGAAAAACTCGATTTTTTCAAGTGGAACGCTATACTTTTTAATGTGCAACTAAATAGAACTTAAAATCACCTTTCGACTGATGTCAGGTTGTACCCACTTACTGCCAACAGTTTTTGGAAAAAAGACATTTTTTTGAATTTTGCAAAAATCTACATCAAGTTAGCCTTGATTGATATTAATGATATAAACATGTTTAAAAAAAGTACTAGACTTTAAGTAGAAAATAATTAATAAATATGATAAAAGTTTTTTGAAAATTTGAACAAAATTTCTTTCTGACATTATGAATTTATGCGAAATTTTTCTCAAATGAAAAACTTCCATGGGAGATTTCTGTAAGAAAAACAATATCAAAATCAGCTATCTATTCACCATTTTTGAATAAAGGCTAAAACGGATTTGTGATAATAGAAGAAAAAATTGTTTTGAGGTAGATCCAGTTTAAAAAACACAAATCTTGTCATTTGAATATCAGCAAAACATTCAATATCCCAAAATTATCAATAAACAGATTTTTGCATAACATTATCATTCACATTGTGCAATCACAGCGGAAGTCAATGGTTAGAAGTTAACTTCCAAAAATGGAAAAACTCGAATCTTTAGATTTCTCCATTTATTGTGCATAGTTTTAATTTGTCTTGATGTTATCTTATAAACAATAGAATTTAAGCTTCAATTATACTCTTCTTTAGGTGCAATCTTGATAAATAACAATAGTTAATAGTCACCAAGGCTAATGTGATCATGTAGTTTTTTTATAATTTTCAAAAAACATTTTTTTTCAAAAACTGTTGTCAGTAAGTGGGTACAACCTTACATTAATAGAAACGTAATTTTAAGTACTATGAGATGGTACCACAAAAAATATAGCGTTCCATTTAAGAAAATTGAGTTATCTGGGTTAGAAGTTCTTCATGTTCAAGACACCCATAAAAACAGAGTTTTCCAAATTTGGTAAGATGTTCAGATCTAAGAGATAGACTGTTACGTTTAAAATAAAAGTGTGAAACCGTACCTCTGTAAATGCTTTTGTTTTCGAGATATTTGGAATATTGGCGATCTCTGCACATCCATATTTTTTCTTTAAATCTAGATATTCTAGAAAATGCTTCATTCACAATGTCACATATGGTACATAAAGTGATGCTTAAATTAAACAAGGAATCCAAAAATCTAAAAATATATAGTGTATTGCATTCAAAATAACGAAGTTAGTGTCAATTTCCGGTCTATTCGGAAGTGCACCATTTTTAAAAATAATTTTAAAACAACCCTAAGAAAGATTCATACAACTTTTGTTCAAAATAAGTTTTCATATTCCCAACGGTTATTACGCTATGGAAGAATTACGCTGTGGTGGGACACTCTGTATATGTCATATAGAGAACATGCCGCCGATTTAGTCAAAGTTTTGAACGAACGGAAGCAAATATTTTCATGAAATAAAAAATACTCGAAAGTAGATACTTTTCTTCAGGGTGTAAGGGTGTTTTGAACTTGGATGTAAATTCTGCTTTGCTGATATATATGATCGAAACTTACAAAAACGATCAGTAAATAATTAGAACAGTTTTGATCATTTTCCAATGTAAATTTAAGAAAAACAGAAGACTCAATCAAGCCAATGTTTTGTATACATAATTGTCATATAAGGACAAGGGTCTAAGCTATTTTTGGTTAGGAATCAATGAGTAGATTTGAAGAAAATTCAGTGTAATTGAGTGCTGGAAAAATCCACTTTTTTTATGTAAGTTTCATTTATGTGTATTAACAAAGCTATTATATATAATCCAACAAAAAATAGCTTAGACCCTAGTCCTTGATATAGCAAAAATTATTCGTTTTTCTTAAACTTAGATTGGAAAATGAGTAGAACTGTTCTAATAGTTTTGAGTCGTTTTCGTTTGAGTTTCATTCGTTTTTATCACCAAAGCCAAATTCATATTTGAGTTCAAAATACCCTCACACTCTGAAAAAAAGTATCTACTCAGTATTTATTATTTCATAAAAATATTTGCTTCCGTTCGTTCAAAACTTTGACTGAATCGACGGCATGTAGAGAATATGACATATATACAGGGTGATTCATTAGTATCGGCACGTAAGATTACAGCTTAGCGAATGAATTCGAAAAAAGTGTAAATAGGAAATGTCAATTTATTTTTTAGGTTTTATATTTTAAAAATATAATTACATTGTTTTCACTTCCGGTTTGAACGGAAGTCTAAACAACTTTGTTTTTTCAACGAACTATTTTATTTATTTTTACTTATCTGAAATATGCTTAAAATTCGTTAATCATTCGTATTTGTTTTTTTTCTACACTATTCTGTAAAGAAAATTTATAAACGTCCGAAAAAACAATTATTTTTCTTATTTTACTTTCGACAAATTTCAAGCACCCGAAATTTGATTTTTTTCAAATGAAATGCCCCATATTTTAATACGCAATTGTTTTCGCTATTTAAATTACTTTCTTTTGATGGAGCATAAGGCCTTCCTGTTTTTTTTCAGTTTTCAAAATATTCACATTTCTCGAAAATGTAATCAATTTCATCTTGATTTTCTTAATAGAAGTATTGTTTCTAGGACTACTTTCCTGACAGACAGTTTCACAATAAAGTTCACCACAAATGTTACAGTCATTGGACAAGTAGTTATAGAAACAAAGTCTTATTAAGAAAATTCTGGTAATTGAATAATTATTCAAAAAACAACAAAAGACTCAAAAATCAAAACAAATAAGTATAGTTTGTGATATATCACAAAAAAACAAAATCAACTGCGTAATAAAATATGGGGCATTCCATTTGAAAAAAATAAGTTTATAACGTTTGAAGTATATAGAAATTGGCATAAGAAAACAAAATACTTTTTGAGATATTTTCAACTTTTTTTTAAAGGATATTATGAATCGTTGCTTTAGCTTTGTGCGCGCAAAATTCCACTTTATTCTAGACGAAAATACAAAAGATATCAATTTTTTCCTGAAGACTTGCAAATGAAACTTTGTTTGAAAAAAATATCAATAACTCAAACAATTCAAGACCAATTTGAAAAAACTGATATCACTTTAATAAGCAATTTCGAGTAGAATTAAAATATTCAGAGATAAAATCAGCGTTGTTCCAAAGTAACAAAGTTGAATAGACTTCCGGTTAATTCGAAAGTAGAATAAATTCGGAAATATTTATAAAAAGTAGAGTCTATGACATAGATTAACTATCATTAGTTACATTATCTCAAAATTCTACGATACTAATGAAACACCCTGTATATCTAAACGCCCGCTTTAATGATTCATATTTGATTTTTTTCCCAAAGTTCAATGAAACTGAATTATTGCTTGCCTCGCTAAAGGAGCACCAACGCTAAAAGTCAGACACTCTACAGGGTGACTCAAATAAGTAGTTCATTAGAAGCTTATGAAAATGTAATTGAAATTGAGATTCAAAATTTCAGTCAGATGTGAGGCAGATCAAAAATTTTATTTCCAATTTTTTTTGAGTTTGTCCACACTTTCACTTAAAAATAATGTACAGTGTGTTACAGAAATCTCATCAAATACCATCACTAGATTAGAGTTTCTTTCGATAAAGTCATCTTGAAATTGGTGAAATAAAAAAAGGGTTTCCATTTGAAAAAAATATGTTTTGCCATAGTTCAAAAGCTAGTGTTTGCTGCGCATTTTGTAGCACTCTGTATAACATTTTGAAAAGTTCTTGCCATCGGCTAATATCTCGAGTATAACTATGCCAAAATTTATCTGTTTGTCTCAAAAGAATTTGTAGAAACTGATTTTTTTATACGGTAAAATAATGGTCAAAAATTTTAAAATAATGCAATTTTTCCAAAATATGATTAGAGTTAACAATAACATAATCAGTGTTAAATGTCGTAGAATTTGATAGACAATCTCAAAATGTCATAAAATACAGAGTTTTCTATTTAAAACAATTTGTATATTTGTATATTCCAAAATTAATTTTGTCAGCTGCAAGTTTGATTTTCTATCGCTAGACACCTTGTTTATAGATTAAACAAAAGAATAAATAAAATTAGAAGCATTGTACTATTGGTGGATGCGCCGGATAAAAATTTGTAACACGTCGCATAAACATCCATTTGATGAAATTTTTCCATCTGGAATAAACTAGCAAATATTTCATTTCACCTCAAGCTACACATAATTGAAAATTTGGTTAAACCTCCCAACCCTCCTCTCTAATAAATCTAAAAACCTCATAATTTAATCCTCACCACCTTGAACTTTTCCCATACTTTCTATAAATCACTGAACTCAAACACATCTACATAACTCACTCCCAATGCCCTTTACTATAATACCTTTCAAAGCCACAACTGTCGATTTAATTAAAATCCCGTTCAAGTCTTTTACTTTTATCTGACTGTATACCGTATTCCCTGCAGTGCCACAATTCACCTTAGCCGTTTTGTTAGTCGTGCAAACGTAATCAGGCAAATCTTCAGTCTATCACGAAAAAGCGCCGTTGTTTATTCACTTGTGGCTTCATACACGCTGTGCACGCGCCATTTAAACGTGACACTGTGAATGTGTGTACCAATGTATGTTTTTGTTGCAGATTCCCGAGGGAACAACAGACTCTTCCCAATCACTTCTACTTCACAGACTACGAACGACACAATGCGGAGATTGCCGCCTTCCACTTGGACAGGTACGATTTTATAATTTTTCCTGAAAAAATAAAATAGAAAATTAATGGTGGATGCGCCAGGAAAAATATTTACAACAAATTTGTTGGCTCAAAGTATTTCTATGCTTTATGGATCAATATTTACCAAACGGTTTTAGTGGAAATTTTGCTAGAGCGTCTCGTGCATAAAACTGCATAATTACGTTTGCTTGTCTGTTAATTTCGTGTGCATAATTTTTCAATTAAAATGGAAATAGGAAAGTAGAAAAGTAGTGTTTATTTATTATTTACTTTAAAGAGTAGCGACTGTAATCGCGGATTGATTTAAAAAAGCATGAGATTAAGAAAGGGTTATATCGTACTTCACTTACTAAAATTAGACTTATCTTAAAAATTGGATAATATTGATGTTTTAAAAATGTTAAAAATTCGAAGATAAGATCTTCTATAAACCTTTAATATGAAAGCTATAAACTCCACCACCTTTCGCAATCTCCATGAAAACTAAATCGACACGTGTTCCGATTTGTTTTTATTTGCACTTTATCAAGACTATGAAAGTTTTGACGAGCATACTTCCGGTCTAATGACACCATGAATGCGAAAGTCAAGAGGTCAAATAAAGATGTGAATAAGTTATAAAGCGGCTGGGGAGAATCATCGACGCTTCTTTTTTAAACTGGTAGATCCGTCGAACTAAAACGAAATTTGGAGAATGTGACGGAATATTTTTTTTCAAGCAAATTTCTTTTTCTAAGTTGGAAAACAAAACAAAGCCTTTATCTTCCCGTTAATAAATAGTTTATCTCAGAATCGCCCGATCCAATTTACCCAGAGAATCAATAGAGCTTAAATTAATAATTTAATTATTGGTGAGTAAATCCGCTTAGAACTGCAAACATTAAAAGAAAAAGTTCCTTTAGAGAACATATCCATTACTTGTCTTAACCAAACGAAAACACTTTTTAAAATCCTCATCAAAAAATTGACATTTTTCCTCTTGGACAAATCTCGAACAAATCGTAATCAATTTTTCACTATAATTAATGACTTACGTTGTGTTTTTAGACTTCTGGGCTTCCGAAGAGCGATGCCAGTGACTGGTCGCTTGCTCAATATGACCACTGATTTGTACCAAAAAGCCGAAGGCGATCTTCTTAAGACATTCTTCGTGTCACCATCCGATAACCTCTGCTTTCACGGCAAATGCACCTATTATTGTGATACTTCACACGCCATCTGCGGAAATCCTGACAGTTTGGAAGGAAGTTTTGCCGCCTTCCTGCCATCCAACGAGATCGCCGCCAGGAAGGTAAGTCAAAGGGTGGTTTATCATTTGCTTAAGAGGCGTTGAAAGGACAAAGACTGTTAAAACAGGATTTTTTTTATACAATCGCGTGATTATGAAAATTTACAAAACTGTCTAAATCTCCTCAATATAAAAGTATTCTCGAATATAAACGTTTAAGCGTATTATCCTCTTATTCATTGTTCTTTTAATCTCTCCGAAGCCTTTTATTCCATTCTCTCATGAATCCATAGAAAATTTCGCCGTTTTCTGGATCATCCATGTAACATATTCTTGTATTAATCTTCCGGAATTATTATCCTCTGCTAATAAATAAAAATAAAAGAGGATTTAACATCAAGTGGAGCGAATTACATTACATCCTATCTATAAACGAAATCTTTCTCGTTTTTTTCGTGACTTTATCTGATACAGGTGTTAAGGCTAAGGCAAGATTGAAGGAAGATTTTTAATTTTTTTTGATCAGGTCTGGAGACATCCTTGGAGGAGATCTTACCACAAACGAAGGAAAGCTCAATGGGAGACTGAAGACAATTATTGTGCGTTAGTACGAGAAATCCCGCCGTATGATAAAGGTCGAAGACTTTATGATCTTATGGATATGGCAGTTTTAGATTTTTTAATGGGAAATATGGATAGACATCATTATGAGACTTTTAGGTAAGTGTGTTTTAAGTTTTAATTTAATAATAATAATGATTGTTGCAGACTGTTTGGAAATGAAACATTTCCGCTTCATCTGGACCATGGACGAGGTTTTGGACGCCCATTCCATGACGAATTGTCCATTCTAGCGCCAATTTTGCAATGCTGCATGCTCAGACAGTCCACGTTGCAGACGCTCATAACGTAAGATTTTTTTCTTCTTGACCTCTTTCTCACTTCCAAGTCAATCGAAGATTTTAAGCAGCTCTCCAATTGTATAATTCAAGAGCTAATGGAAAAGAAATGTGGCCATTCAGTTGATCCTTAAAGCGAACATTTCTTTTCCAATGACACTCAAGCTAAGATTTCAGCAATTGATCGTTTATCAAAAGCTTTCGGCAATGAATTACTGATAAAGGTTAAAATTTAATTAGAAATTAATGATAGGCAGTAAAAAATCCATTACATAATTACATTGTTGTTTTTTTATAGGATATTCTGTTTCTTATAGTCCTTAAAGTGTCAACAAGAACTATTTAATCATTGTAAGAGAAACTCAACAAAAAAATTAATTTCTAGTGAGTTGACCTTAAGGACTTAAGGCTTTCCGTTTGTGAAAATTTATTCACCAATTCACGATTTGCTGCTCGGAAAGTTGAAGAAGCGTAATTCAATATTGCCACATCCTTCTTCTCTGTAAAGAAAAGTTTAACTTTTCATTAAATTAGAGAAATTAAACAAGTTTTCGCGTTTAATTACGATGCAATAATATTAATTAATGAAATGGAAACAAAAAGAAATTTCTGAGAGGAAGTATAAAACGAAGTTTTGGGGTGAAAGGAAAAGGAATTTATTGGATGATGGAGATGGTAGAGGTTTGTCCTTTGAGGCTTATATTCTCGCTACCTTCATTATCACAAATCCGATGTCATGAAGGAAACTAATACCTAGCAATTAAGCCGTGTTGGTAAATAATAAGCATTGGGACGGAGTGGATCCTCGAATATTGGTTTTGATTAAGAGAGAGAATGAACAGATTTTAAAAGAAAGCACAGATTTTTTGTGGGCATTTCTAAAAAGTTTTCTTATTTTAAAAAAGAAGTCTCATTCAAGCGCTATTCTCTTCGATTCCGAATATTCTATTTAGTGATTTTCCGTTGCTTTGATGTTAACTTTCATTTTTCTCCCGGAAACAGTTGTTCTTTTTATGGTTAGTAAAAATGTCCGAGTACCGTTTCGACGTTCCCTTTATCCTTCCAACTTCTTTCTTTCGAACGCAATTAGCGTAAATGGCTATCGTTACACGCGAATCTCAAACTACGCTTTTCTATTAAGAAACCACTTTGGTCTATACTCAAGAGATAGTTCGAAGCTACTCTCATTCACATAAAATTAACTCAAAGATTAAAAATCTTTACACTCTTAAAAAAATATCCAAAAATAGTTAAACTTTAATTGGTTTTCTATCCATGTTGATGTTGCTTTTCTTTTAAATCAATAAAAGAGCGTGTTTAACTAAATCGAAATTATCAAGACGGTTAAATTGAATTCCGACTGACACTTTGTTGGAGCGATTTAAATATAAATAACACATTTCCGGAGTCTTATTTGGTTCAGTCAATGGCACGACTAATTTTCACAAAACAATAATTAAAATCGTGATTATCCCAAAATTGAAATACTCTTCCTAAAACAGGAAATTGAGTTGTGTTTATTCAAGCTTAAAGAAGCTTAAAACCTTTATGCATGTTTTAAAGGTTAGTCTGTTCTCTTCTCAAATCTAAAGCTTTTCAACAATTATTTCGATCCGACTTGTCGTAAATAAATCGCAAGGAACGTCAAAGCTGCGCGTTAAAAGCTCCTCGAAAACTATTATAAATGGTTTGAGATAAGTAATTTCACATTGAAAAAGATGAAAAGAACGAGATAGTAGCTTGGACTGTGCAACGAAAAAGCTTACAACTTTCATGTGCTGCCGGCGGTGCTTTTTTTCCTTTATTCTTATTATTATTTAATGAAGGAAAACTCAACCTCGACTATTTAGTTTACGAAGAGGTGGTTAAGCAGGAAAAATGCGATCACTCAAACGGACAAGATCAAAAGGTCGAATGAAAGCGCTTTCAATCGACGAAGTTTAACTTCAATTATTTAAGCAAAAGGTAATCCGGCATTGGAAGCTTCGTGTCGACTAAAAGATTTATCGAAATTACAAGAAGAGAGACTGTCTAAGCTTTGTTGTAATTTTTTTCGATTTCACTTTTCAACGCAACAATTTTTCGTCTCGTGCTAAACATCTATTAAATGAAAAACTTGCAATAGTCTAGTAAAAAGTAATCTTCCAACTGCTGCTCATTTCGGATGCGGTTGCACGATTCAAAAGCCGAATGAATGAAGATCAGTATCGCGTGTAGCACGCATTTCGCCTTCTTATAAACTCTTCTACCATCGTATTCAACTTCTTCGACGGCGGTTTTGCTAGTGTAGATCAAACGGTGAAATAACACGACATTGCTTACTATTACTGAAACTTCTGTCGACGCTTTCGCGAAATTGATACAAGATTTATTGTCAGACATTTTCGATTTTCTATTTTTGTGACTATTAAATAATTTATTCTCTGCAAACAAACAATTATCTGGTTTTTGTCGCTTTCAAGTGTATACAATGTTACCAATGTCAAACTACGCGATAATTAGAAGCTTACTAAGCTAGAAAATAATTAATTTTGTGTGGACAGACTGATGGGATAATTATTGGTCTTACACGAAGATGTGTCTAAAGTTTGGTTACTTTTTAATTAAGTTTGTGGAAAATGGATTTGATAATTAGAAATTAAACGACTGGCTTTGATTTAGGTAATAAATTGTAATTAATAATTGAAAGTTTGGAAACAATTTTCAGATGTAATTATAAGTTTGCATTATTGTCCTGTTGTTATATTAGAAGGAAATCTAATACCATTATTCACTTTATATAAAGTTATAAAATTACATAATAATAAAGTTATTGACGGCGATGTGATTAAACCACAATGGAAGAAGGAAACGGGGATAAAAGTTAGGCGAGTTGTGCTTGCATTTTGTTTAAAACCTGAATCTTATACACTTATTTGATCGTAACTTTTCTAAAGAATATCTTTCAGAACTTTAGAGTTTGTTGAAAAAAAATACAAAACCTTATTGCAATTGCAACTGTTAGTTCTAACTGAAAAACACTAAGGATAATAACGATTTTTGTGAAAACTGCAAAGTGCAGTGAATTGTTATTATCTCGGAGCATCCACCATTATCCAAAATGCTCTAAAAAAAAAAAAAAATGAATAATTATAGTAATAGTGATACACATTTATCACTTGATTATTATGATTCATTCATGGATATAATGGATTATTGCAATGCTTTGCAAATAATTTTGAGCTAATTCCAAAATGTATGAAGACTAAGATCCATATGCATAGATGTTCGCCACCGGCGATTTCTCTCGTTGGAGACGAGCATTTACTTTCTAATGCAGAATCATTCTCCGAACAAACGCCGCACTAGAGATGTTCTGACATTTTTGACAGATTTGACATAGTTAAATTTAATTATTTCAAAGCTGGGAAATTTGAAAATGCTAAAAATATCTTCATTGTAACGGTAAAAAAGATTTGCTTATCAGAATAGTAATGGGCACCTCATTTCATTTACAACCAAAATTAAAATATGAAAATCAAATGTTTAATAAATTTTAAATTATTTCGTATTTTATTTTGCTCTTTATAGCAATGAGAGCAAGATTATTTAATCTACAAGGTTTGGCAGAATGAGTTATTTATTTTAAACCAAGCTATTCTAAATAATGGTTGAATTTTTATTGAATAATTGATGAAATTTTTCAAGAAAACACGAAATTTCATTTCTTCCAGTTTCAATCAAACGGTTTCTTCACAGCCAGGACTCTTGAAATCTATTACAGAAGATTTTCAATTCCACTCTAACAATTTAATTGAGATTGTAATATTGATCTCTGCCCAAATGTGTTTTAAATGGTTTAAAGTTTCAGTTGATAATTAACTTCATAGTGTTGTAGACCAATGAGACTTTAAAAAACAGTATCACATGCACCAATCACAAGTTAGAAATGATTTCTTTAACTAAAAAGAATGTATGCTTTTTTTCTTGCCGCTACCTCATTGTTTTAGTATTATCTTAGCTACTATTGTTATTTAAAAAAATCAAATGTCATTTTGACAAAAGTGAAAATGTCGCACTTTGCCAACATTCCTGACGCTTCAATTAATGAAAACATTCAAAATTCGATTCCAAAAAAGACAATTCAGTATAGAGAAAGTGTGTGGAATCAAGTTACAGAATTTTGCCAACAAGGCAAATATGAATTAAGCAAATCTTTGTCCACGATTGCAAGTATCTTAAAAGGTTATGCATTTAATATGCGGAAACGTAATGGAGAAGATTATAAGGAATCTTGTGTCAAAACGATATGGAATACAACCGCCAGGTTAGTGCAAGACTTGTATTCTAGAAGAATTGACCCATTCTCGGAAACAGTCTTCAAAACTGCACGAGAAGCGAGGAACACGGAAGCATTATCTCTTGAAAAAATTGACGAAGATACTCCAGAAGGTCTTCAGAAAAAGTTTTTCCACATTGTTTCTTTTGAATTAGCGAGGCGCGGTGGGGAAGGAAGCAATTGTATCACGGACTATTTTAAAGAAGGAAATAGGAAACGATGGACGTGCGATAGGCAGAATTATTTATAATCGTATATTTACAAAAACTAAAGAAATTCATTAAATTTTAAATAATGCAGGTGGTGCTGAAAAATGCGCAGAGAATAAGTGGCTTACGCCTAACAAGGAAAACATAGATCGATGTCCAGTAAGGTTATTCAACAAACTGCAAGAAAAACGTAGTCCACACATTACATCTAATAGACTATTTCTAACTGCAAATCCTCACTGGAAAACAACTGGAAAATGGTACCAAAATTCTCCTTTGGGAAGTGGACCAAATCCTCTGCTGCAAAAATTGAGAAATCACTCGCATTGTTCTAGTATTGTTTCGCATTTAGCAAAACCTGAAATAAATGAATAGGAATTAATTATAATTACTGGCCACAGTAATGCATCTTCAATAAAACCATATCTTCATAATGACGAGAACCGCCACACCAACATCATCAACCAAATACGACATACCGACTGGAACATCATCCAACAAAATTCTAGTTCAGATTTACTTCATGTCGCATATCCATCAACTTCAAAACAAAATAATTCTCAAGCTACGTTCACTAATTGTACTTTTAATTATAGTAAAGTTGAGATGACCATTCGTTCTCAACTCTTGTCAGACAAGATTTTTATTTTTTTTTATTCGCACTGATTGCTAAAAGGCAATTAAACTCTATCAAATTCTTGGGATCTTGTTTAATTGTCAAGCAACTAGTGCTCATATAAAATAAAATTCTTGCTGATAAGAGTTGAGCACTTATGATCTTACCGTTGAAAAAGTTTAACAGCCGCAATCGATAGAGCATCAAAACAGTATTTTTAAAGTTTCAGTTTGGCAAAAATAGACGCTTATCAAAATTAAATATGCATAGATTTCGTTCATTGGGACCAAAGAACATTTCCACAAAGTTTGAGCAAAATCTAAAATAAGTTGGCAACCACAATCAAACGATTTCATATCGAATAATCCCACTTCAAAATTATTTACAGAATTTGGCAAATTGGTAATTGAGCAAAAAAAGCAGTTTTTTGCTGACATATGACAGATTATAAGTAAATATTATTTTTGAACAGTGGAATATAAAAACTAACAACTTTAATAGGAAAATTTATAAATCAAAGCTTTGTTCATAGCCGAAAAAATTAATAAGAATTTGTTTATTGAGAAGTATTACAATAATTTATAAAAAGCAAACGTTGCTATAAAATGGAGAAAAAATGGTAACAGTTTACTAAAAGCAGTAGTTTTTTCACTATAAGTAGATATAATATATTTAATTGTTCTTTCTTATTAATGTATGCCTGCATAAAAACGTTCCCATTTATTATCTGCGATTTCCAAATGTTCTAGACTTTTCATCAACCAAACGGTACAAATTTTTGTATTTTTTACTGTCAGTATTATCAAATTGTGAATTGCAAATTCAGGATTTTCAGCTCTAATTTTAATATTACTATCCGAGAGAAAACTTAATGATCTTTGTAGTAAGACTAGAACTAGATAAAGAGTGTAAAACTAAATAAATTGAAAAGTATTCCCAAGAATCATCTGAATCTTTTTTAAACTGATTTTCCTAATTCCAATCATTGATGCACTTTTATTTGTAGCTTTTAGAAACAATGCAAGCATTCTCCTTTTATCTTAAAAGATTAGCAAAGCATACCCAATTTTAACCCTTACTGGTTAGAAACTTACTAGATAAAAAATCTAAAAAACAAAAACTCACGCAATAAATTAAAATAACTAACCTATCGGCAAAATATGTAAATTTATAAATCAAAAATGTTCTCGTATGCATCATAGAATACATTATGTAGATAGTTTTTTATAATTTTCCAAATTTCCACAGTTTTGAATTTGAATTGATATGTTGTTGTTTTCGGCGATTGACTGTGCATCGAAATTTTTGGCGAGCGAACGGAGAATTTCCAGAGAATTGCTGGCGAATACATACGGGTGTTAGTCTGTCGACATCGTTTTGCAGACTTCTTTAGATTTCAGATGTTTGCCAAGTTTAATCATTATCGAATTCGAAACAAACAACGCTCAAGTTTCTGAATCTCCAAGTAATTTTTTATTTTGACAAATTGGCTTGTAAGTCGTGTTTTCGAATGTTTCCGGAGAAGTTATTGATAATTTTTGTATTAAGGGAAATTTTCAAATAAAAGAGCTACAGACAAAATTGTGAAAAATTTGTCTGATCAAATGTATTGGAATTTTGAAAATCTTCTTGTAAGTTTGTGCAGAAATCTAATAATCTCTTTCTGTTTTTTGAAAAAAAAATTCTATATTATCGCATCCACTATTTTAATATCCTAAACTCATCAATATAATTTTATCCAATTTAATATTCATCAATGAATAATAATTAATAAATTTTACATTTTATATTTGACACATCCGCTAATTGCTAGTTTTTGCAAACTGACTTTTTGAAAACCAAAAACCAAAAGCAAATTTTGTTTGAAAATCTAAAACTTTTTAAAAATTTTCTAAAAATTTTTAAAAAAGAGTTTACATCTTTAGCAAATTTGCTTATTATTCAAAAAATAAGTGGTCTTATAAGTGAGCCATAAGCAAAAATGTCGAAAATCGTCCTGTCTAAAAGGATCAAAAACTTTTGGCAAATTTCTGAATTGTCATCTTTTGAATTTTTATACAAAACGTAAAATTTTGATGGTGTTCAGCTACAAAATCTAATAAATTTATTGATTGAGTAAAAAGTGATAAATGGCCATAAAAGTTGATCGAATGATTTCATTTTTGTGAAAAAGTGAGTCTGGTGGTTTGTTCAGTACAGCAAACACTCCAAAACAAAATTTTCCTAAATTATTTAATTATTATTCTAAGCCCAATTTTATAAACTTGACGACATTTTTTTACTGTGATAAATAAAATTGGATAACTAAAAGTATTAAGAAATTCTCCGCCCATTTGATTTTATTTAAATTTCGCAACTCCTTCAAAAAGAGAAATTTTGATATTAAAAAAAATTGGCCGCGCATCCACCTTTTTCAACAGCGCCCGTACTAAAAAGGTTGACTTAATATTTGATTATCATCGACTACAGGCTATCACTAACCTGTCAGCATTGTCGACTAACATAATGACTGTCAATTTATTTTTTATAAAACTTCGTGCAAGGTGATTTTTGTTGGACGTTTCCTTGAATAGAATTAATAACATTTAATATTTAAAACCACAATACAAATTGCGTTGTTATTGATTTATTAAATATTTAAAATAGCAACTTCAAAGGTTTTTTTTATATTTAACCTATAAGTTTTTTTTTTTAAATCAATATTTTCGTCTTGAGTAAATGAATGGCTTTTTAAATCAACGCCAACGCTCTTTCCCCATACACAATTCATTCCAATAAAGCAAAATGAAGCTTTCGTTAGGCACTTAGCCAATATGTCTGTGTTAAGAATGTAAGTTGCGTATCGAGGAAGTAATTTCAGTCGGCCCTTGGGAGGAAGAACAACACAACAACAGCCGTAGCGGCGGTAAAGAGGATCTTACCTGTGCTGTGTGAGATAAAGTATTAATATTGATGGTTTGTGCATAATACAGCAGCCAATCTGTGCTCGTAACTAATACATGGAACGGCGAGACGACGCTGTTTATAGTTATTCAAACAGAAACAACAAAAAACAATTAATTTTCTTTTTCATTTAAATCCTTCAAAATCCGTCTCTTTCATCATTTTTTTTTAAGCATCACTTTACAAGAAAATGACTGATTAACGTTGGATGAATGTCGAGATTATCAGCGTTGTCGCCCACTAACAGAGATTATCATGATCGAGTACACGACATTAACTTAATTCAAGCTTTTGTTAAGAAAAATGACTAAATTATGTTGAAGGAATAGAAATTTAATTGTGGAAATGGTTTTTATTCTACTAGTGTTTTGACATAATTTAATAATAATTATGCGGAATTAATGGAAAATTCTTGAAATTAAATTGCTGCTGTGTTTCTCAGATTCAGGGAAACAGTGCGAGATGATTGTTTAATATAAATTTGAGAAACTCAAGTTTCGAGAATGTTTTAAGTTGATTATGGATGTTTTAGATTAATTGAAAATATGTCAAGGGATTTATACACATAAGAAAACGCTGATTATATTTATACAGCATGAGTCTCGAACTGGATATATTTTCAAAAGTCAAAATTACGATTTTTCTGTTTTGGAGCTTCAGATACCATATCTCAGTTTCTGTTAAAGCCAAACTGAGTCTCTTTACAATTCTTAAAAAAAATTTCCCAAGCTTGATATTTTTGCCCTGTTTCGTCAAAAACGGTGCTAATTTTGAATTTATTTTCAATGTTTGATATTAACGCATGTATAAAAATGGTGGATGCGCCGGGTTAAAATTTTCTCAGTGAAAAATTTTCAATTTAATAATAATTTCTTGGCTATGAATTGGTAGATACTATTATTTTTTTCATTTGTAAAATTCATATTTATCTCTCCCAAAACAGCCGTTTGTTAAAAACGTGCAGAGCTCTCCATTATCAAATCCCCAAAAAATTAATTTTAGTAAAGAAGTCATTAAATCCATAGATGAATTTTATAACCTTTGCATGTTCATTTGCTAAAAGCCGTTAAAATAATTTCTGTTGCATGTTTACAGTTTCCACAACGGTCCAACGAAACTGAGCGAAGCAATGAGACAAAGTTTATCCAAAGATCCCGTAGCACCTGTACTGTGGGAACCCCATTTAGAGGCTCTTGACCGCCGCGTCGAGATCATCCTTCGGGGAATTAGGGACTGTCTCCAGAAAGGGGAAGATTTAGGTTCAGAAACAGGAGATGAAGACACGTAGTATATTCAAAGAAGAAACTACAAATTGTACAATAATGTAAAATAAAAATCTAATGTATAAATCATTGTGAAGCTGTGACAAACTTCTTATTTTCCTGAAAATTAACTGTAAATATTTTATATTGTTATATCGATTCAGTTACCAAATAATTTTAGTCAATTTTACACCAAATAATAGTTGATTTAAATTGTTATTTTATTTTATTCTGTAAATAAGATTGTATAAATATTTTGATAAGAATATCAAATATGACTTATCTTAATAATAAATGTAAAACGCGATTGGCGTTTTTCTTAAATAACTAAAAATTATACCAAAGCTGACTGTATTTGCAATGTGATGAATAAAATTATACAAGAACTGAAAAACGGCTTCAATTATTTGCTAAGTCTGATTAACCTTTAATTAATTGATTCCGCGCCAGTTTGAGCAAACTTCCGTGGCATTGATTGATGAACGTCTTCTTGTTAACACAAGAAGTTATTTGTTCATGGTTTCAATGATAAATATCATTGAATCAATTGAACTAAATACCTAAAATTTGAGAGAAAGGGAAAAAAGCAAAAAAGGGAAAGTTGACCTAAAAGCCATTAAAAGTGAGTGAATAAATGTTCAGTTACAGAGATGTAGATCTAAGAAGTTTACTTTTGTATTTTATTACACAGAATCGTGATAAATGTGATTAAATCGTCTGTTTTCTTTAAATTACAAAAGATTTTCAAAGATTTGTGTTTTTCTCCAGTTTGGGATGTCACCAGCAATTATGTAAGTTTATTATGATAATATTATTTCATAGTTGTTAATAATAATAATAATAATGGCGATTTGAAGCTATTCTATGTGAATTGCATTTGCCAGTTTGCAGGACAATGGACAGATATAACAAGCACTATGTGAACATTTACATAATTTCTAAGTAAAAGATAGAGAGATCGTGAATGAAACAGATGTGCGGAAAAGCGCTGAAATTTGATTTTTCACTTTATGGGATTTAGAATTGACTGGATTTAAAGCGTTTGAGATAATGGAAAGTTTTGAATAGATTTATCTCAGATTTTAAATTTACAACTCAACAAATTAGACAATAATATGAATATAAAGGATAAGTTTAGTGAATTTTTTACCAACTTGAGAGATTAAAGAAAGTTAACTGCTTTGTTTATTAGAGTAAAAAGCGAAAGATATCAATGACTCGTCATGTAAATATTATAGAATTTCATATTCGAAAATTTTTTGGATACAGAAATTCTTAATTGTTAATTTTTTTGAAATTGTTGAAGACAGAAATTTATTGTTTCCGATAATTCAGACACGATATGAAATCGTCCAACTGTGATTGCCGACTCATTTTAGATTTTGCTCAAACTTTATAGAAATGTTTTTTAACGTTCCAAGGAACAAAATCTATGAATATTTGATTTGAAAAAGCGTCTGTTTTCGCCAGTCAAAATTTTTAGAAGTACCGTTTTGATGCTCTAACAATCGCGGCTGCTGAAACGGCATTTTAAAGAAGAAAGACGGTTGGTTTTTTGTAAGCGATAAAAATTTACTCAGTCAAAACCTCTAAATAATGACAGGTGCTGAAAATACTTTTCTTTGACTCGATTTTCGCGATTTTCAACTGACTCCCGTATTTCGACTGTTTAGTGCAAAAAAACTAATATTACTCAGAAATTAAGTCGACATATCATAGAAAAATTGAAGCTAAAAATTGATTCAAACAATCCACTTTTTATAGAAAAAATCTGCAATTTAGGGAAATCATCTATTGCGAAATAAAAATATGATATTCACAGGGTTTCTATTTCTTATCTTGAACTTGTTGTTGAAAAAAGTTGTTTCTAGAACGACATCTAGTATATTAGTAACGCTCCCAAGTAACACACAACCATTCGATAGACTTCGTCGTTCTGAGATGGTCGTTATGTGATCCACCGGACGATCTGTGGCTGTTTCTAGACAGTCCTTAGGGCAGTGAAATATACGTTCAATACAGGACCGTCTATGGACAACCTAAAAGCGATCTATGAACGTTTAATTGACGATTGTGGACAATAGTATGACATTTGCAAACTATTTTAATACTGTTTGTGATTTGTAAGTACGCCATTTGCGGTTATGCACAAGACAAAAACTGAACGTTTTATGGACAGCTTTTTTCTATAAAGTTATTATTTTAAATCATAATGTAACATCTCGGATAATAACCAAATACCGTGATTTTGAATAATTCTTCTTGTGAGGTATATTTCTTATAATTTTGTTAAATGTGTCAAACATCTTCTTCTCTATACTACAAAGTATCCAGAAATGTAAGAAAACTTTTTAAGCATTTTGTTCTGTTTTCATTCCAATTTTGAAATTTCCATGGACTCAAAAAGCATCAATTCTGTTTCTAATCAGACTTGTGAAGAATTCAAAAATAAACATAAAAAGCCAAAGTTTTTCGAATTTTTTTATAAAATTTTAATACCTTTGGCCAGGACAATTTCCGATTTTTTTTAACTTTTAGCTTTGTTACTTATTTGAAAATCAAGCTGAAATTTTTACTAAATATACCTCTCGACGTCTCCTTTTTTCCTAGAGGATAAATTTTGAAAATTCTTAGCGTCGTTATTTCCTACGATCAACGAATGATTTTTGGCACTCTGATAAAACTTTGAAAGGCTACAAAGTGAACTCTATCCCAATTAGATGTTGAAATATTGGCAAAAAATGTTTTTAAAAAAAATAGTTAATTTACTTTATCATTGAAAAAATCATTCGTTTTGAAAAATTTTATGAAATTATTCCACTGAACAAAATAAAAGAGTATATTACATAATGAGAGTTGTAAGAAGCATATTATGCACAAATGGAAAAATTGCGCACGAGCCGCGTAGCATTATGTACTGTCAGTTTTTACATAATTGTCAATCTGCAATTGTGACAATTTTCGTTACATAACTAGTTGCGTAAAGTAGATATTACACAACTCGCGATACTTATTCAACCATCAGCAGTATAAAATCTGAAAGAAATCAAATATTTATTCATTCATTGTTTACATTTGTTTAATATGATAAATTGTCCAATAAATTATTATTGTTTAGAAAGATTAAAAACCACATTACTAAAAGAGAAGGCGAAGGTTTTGAAATGTTTACTTCACTCAAAGAGACATTTGTTTCGTTATTCACTAAATTCTTGTCAAGACTTTCAGTATTTTCTGGTACTATTGTCGAATATTCTCCCAAAATTCTGCTAGCTATCTTCTTTTTGTTTACGAGAGAACTTTCGATATAACCCTCCGCAACAGTGTTGGACTTCCAGCCCCCAAGCTACTTTATTTTCAATATATCGGCCACAGAATCTGCAAGAAAAGATGCTGACGAACTGCGGAAGCAGTGACCAGTATATGAAGAAGAATTTTGTAAATTTAGATAGTTAGCTATTTGTTTTGGTAAATTTCCAAATGTATTAATTCCCACTGGCTGTACTCCACACTTTCCTTTTGCATATTTAATAAAAAAACGATTATGTTTTATAATTTGGGGCCGTAAATCGATATATTTACGAACGAAATCAACCAAATTTATCCCAGAAATGATTCCTGGCATTACCACAAACTGTCTAACTGCATGTGTTTTAGTCTCAGGGATAGTGATTTTATAGAATTCTTGTTCTTTTATTACATCCACTGTTCTTAAATTCAATAATTCAGATTTTCTACAAGCACCTGAAATTCCGATTATCATCGCTACATCGCAACATGTTATTCACGTGAAAACAATCATACCTTTGCAAATAAAAATTGTGCATCATCAGCTTCCTTTAAAAAGGTTTCAAAATTTTCTTTAGTTAAGACTGCAGATTTTTTTGCATGATAGCCAACAGACCGTCTTTTCAATAACGCTAGTAAAGTTGAATATTTTTCCATATTGATATTTTTTTTAACGCTCAATTCGGCTCTCAACATCGAATAAATAGACCAGACTGTAGATGCTTTCATCGATTTTAACAAATCAAAATACGCCAATAAAACATGACTTTTCCTGTATTAATGCAACTTTTGGTAGATTTGCACTTTCTTCTATTTCTGAAAGAATAGCATTGGAATCAAAACTCATTTTTACTTTTTTTTCTGACTGAGAAATTTTCAAAAATCGAATATTTTTGTTTATAACAACGATATCAACTAGTGATGTCTATGTTCAGAAGTGAGAACGTAAGAACTTTTCAACGCTGTGAAATTTCAAAATCAATGTCAGTTAAGATTTAATGCCCAAACGAAAAATTTGACGGAATTGGGAAAAATTTTGTACATAGCCTAGTATAGTAAAACTCGCTCCCTTCGTTCGTTCATTTTGGCAAACATTGTGTTCGTTATATAAAATCAGCTTTTACAAAATCACGTAAATATCTAAATCAACTTACCATTGAAATCGATTTTAGTATAAAACAGTTCAAAATCACAACTAAACATCGTGAAATAAAAACACAAAAAAATCAAAAACAAAACGTTCTCAGCACTCCACTGAATCGTCTTATTTTGGAGTTTGCACTAATTTCGTCCAATGTGGATCATTTTTTTTAATTTACTTTTAATGGTAAATCGGTTTAATAAATAATAACGACGGATGACTGAACGAAAACTAATTCGCTAACACAGACGATCACAGACTGACGATATTAGGTAACATGAAGATAATCTTTCGCGCAAAAAATTTCAAATCGTTTTTTGACACAAAAAAACAATACGTTTGGCATCGAAAAGAATTTTTTTTATGCTTGACTCTCACTTTTACTATCAAACATCTCGTCAAAATAAGGGAGGGACAACTATTAAAAAATGGATGCTTTTTCGCAAAAATTGGTCAAAATAACGAGTTCTATGGGTGTTTTTTTTTTTTCAAGTGGACTTTCACAACACTCTGTATAATTGATTAATATATTATTATTATTAATAGATAAAAGCTACTTGAAGCCTTAAGATGAGTGACTTAAAAATATAGAAAATTATCTACTAAGAAGTAAAAATTTTATTGCTAGAGCTTCAAGTGTACAGATTTGATAGAAGCGACAATTTAAAAATGAAAAATGTAAAGTTTGCTACAAAATAGAGAATACTGAATTTCTGAAATTGATTTTACAACTGCAAAAGCTGTAGACATCAACAATTTGAGTGGTTCAGTTTATGATAGCAGAACAAAAATTGAATAAGCTATTTTAGGGATCTACAATTAATATTATTATTTTTATTTATATTGTTTTATAATAAAAATATACCTGCAAAAAGATGTTTCTATTAATTACCATCAACCCTCCTCCTGTCATTTGCAAAGGTTCCTGACTTTTCATCATCCAAAATAGTACAAATTTTCGTATTTCCTTACTGTCAGTATTATACCAATCTAAATTATAAATCGCAAACGCAAGATTTTCAGCTTCAATTTCAATATTGCTAGCCGGAAAAAAACTTATCAATCCTTGGATGATAATGACAGCAAGATAGGCTATAGATCTAACGACAAGTGTCATATTTGAATAACTAAAATAATTTTTTTTATTACTAACAAAATCATAAATAAGAATTACTTTGTGCTGAGAATGTACATCTGAGTTGTAACCGAAGCAATGTCAATAAGAAACTGGAAAATGAAAAAAAATGAAAAAACGCTGCCAAGATTTTTGTGGACTTTCAATAAAAGTCGGTGATGTTCTGAATATGACTTCAATTTTTCCAAACAATTTTTTTCTTGTAAGATCGAAGTGGTGCACTCAATGCGAATATTTTCAAGTTTTTTTATGATGAGTTTAATTTGGATTTCCAGATCTGTACAAGTGAATAAAAAGAAACCATCTGTAACAATTGATAGAAAAAATAATTCAATGATAAAAATAGATTCGAGAACATAAATAAAATAAAATATCATTTTGTTATTTTTTGGAATCCAACAAGAGCTTGGTAGAATCTCGTTTGTAGCAAAAATAGGCATGAGAATCATCACGAATATAGCAGAAAAGCAACAAGTCAAAAATATATTGTACAAAATTTTAGAATTTTTCAGTCTTTTGTGTAATTCAAAACTGAAGTTTTCGCCACAAGTTTCACAGTTCCAAAATTTCGAACGATCTTCAATAATTGATTCGTATTTTTTCAAATTGATAAGAGGTACAAGTTTGCGGATAATAAGCTGAAACAATATAAAATAGGAAATTAACAAATTATTTTTATTTACTTGTCCAAAACTTGCAGCAGATTCAAACACTTCAATAAATTCATAAACATCATTACTGTTATATTTGAAATTAATCAAAACCATCACGTAAAGTATTAACAACAAAGGTGAAAGTAGATAAATTGAAATGTATTTTCGAAAATCATTTGAGTCTAGTTTCAGACCGATTTTTTTATATAAGTGAAAAAACATCTCTAAATATTGCTGTTTTAACATTTTAACTGCCATGTCTTATTTTATATGCAGTCTATTATTGAATGATCAATTGCGCATCGACAAGTTATGAATTCATAAAATTGTGAAAACTAATAGTTGGTTATTTATTTCCCGAATTACTTTATGCAACTTCACCAATGTATAATTTAAATCGTTGATGAGATCTTTCTTTAAATAAATTTTACTAATATTTCATTTATGAAAATTCTGAGAAAATTGAAAATTATAGTCTAGAACTTAAGTGGCAGATTTTTTTATAGAAAGTACAGCCAATTAGAGTTTTAAAAAAACTTAAATAAATATTCTGTGATTTTTATTTTATTAACAATTTATACCATTACTATTCTTAATTTCGCAAATTGACTTCTCATTAATCAAAATTATCATATTTTTTAGGACAGTTTTTTGCAAATCTAATTTGTTGATCGTAAACTCAAGATCTTTAGCTTCAATTTGACGGGACAATTGTTAAAATGAAGTAACAAGAAGGAGAAAATTAACTTGCAGCTGACAAAATTAATTTTGGAATATGCAAATATACAAATTGTTTTAAATAGAAAACTCTGTATTTTATGACATTTTGAGATTCTCTATAAAATTCTACGACATTTAACACTGATTATGTTATTGTTAACTCTAATCATATTTTGGAAAAATTGCATTATTTTAAAATTTTTGACCATTATTTTACCGTATAAAAAAATCAGTTTCTACAAATTCTTTTGAGGCAAAGAGATAAATTTTGGCATAGTTATAGTCGAGATATTAGCCGATGGCAAGAACTTTTCAAAATGTTATACAGAGTGCTACAAAATGCGCAGCAAACACTAGCTTTTGAACTATGGCAAAACATATTTTTTTCAAATGGAAACCCTTTTTTTATTTCACCAATTCCAAGATGACTTTATCGAAAGAAACTCTAATCTAGTGATGGTATTTGATGAGATTTCTGTAACACACTGTACATTATTTTTAAGTGAAAGTGTGGACAAACTCAAAAAAAATTGGAAATAAAATTTTTGATCTACCTCACATCTGACTGAAATTTTGAATCTCAATTTTAATTACATTTTCGTAAGCTTCTAATGAACTACTTATTTGAGTCAACCTGTAGAGTGTCTGACTTTTAGCGTTGGTGCTCCTTTAGCGAGGCAAGGAAAAATTCAGTTTCATTGAACTTTGGGAAAAAACTCAAATATGAATCATTAAAGCGGGCGTTTAGATATACAGGGTGTTTCATTAGTATCGTAGAATTTTGAGATAATGTAACTAGTGATAGTTAATCTATGTCATAGACTCTACTTTTTATAAATATTTCCGAATTTATTCTACTTTCGAATTAACCGGAAGTCTATTCAACTTTGTTTCTTTGAAACAACACTGATTTTATCTCTGAATATTTTAATTCTACTCGAAATTGCTTATTAAAGTGATATCAGTTTTTTCAAATTGGTCTTGAATTGTTTGAGTTATTGATATTTTTTTCAAACAAAGTTTCATTTGCAAGTCTTCAGGAAAAAAATTGATATCTTTTGTATTTTCGTCTAGAAAAAAGTGGAATTTTGCGCGCACAAAGCTAAAGCAACGATTCATAATATCCTTAAAAAAAAATGTTGAAAATATCTCAAAAAGTATTTTGTTTTCTTATGCCAATTTCTATATACTTTAAACGTTATAAACTTATTTTTTTCAAATAGAATGCCCCATATTTTATTACGCAGTTGATTTTGTTTTTTTGTGATATATCACAAACTATACTTATTTGTTTTGATTTTTGATTCTTTTGCTGTTTTTTGAATAATTATTCAATTACTAGAATTTTCTCAATAAGACTTTGTTTCTATAACTACTTGTCCAATGACTGTAACATTTGTGGTGAACTTTATTGTGAAACTGTCTGTCAGGAAAGTAGTCTTAGAAACAATACTTCTATTAAGAAAATCAAGATGAAATTGATTACATTTTCAAGAAATGTGAATATTTTGAAAACTGAAAAAAAACAGGAAGGCCTTATGCTCCATCAAAAGAAAGTAATTTAAATAGCGAAAACAATTGCGTATTAAAATATGGGGCATTTCATTTGAAAAAATCAAATTTCGGGTGCTTGAAACTTGTCGAAAGTAAAATAAGAAAAATAATTGTTTTTTCGGACGTTTATAAATTTTCTTTACAGAATAGTGTAGAAAGAAAACAAATACGAATGATTAACTAATTTTAAGCATATTTCAGATAAGTAAAAATAAATAAAATAGTTCGTTGAAAAAACAAAGTTGTTTAGACTTCCGTTCAAACCGGAAGTGAAAACGATGTAATTATATTTTTGAAATATAAAACCTAAAAAATAAATTGACATTTCTTATTTACACTTTTTTCGAATTCATTTGCTAAGCTGTAATCTTACGTGCCGATACTAATGAATCACCCTGTATATATGTCATATTCTCTACATGCCGTCGATTCAGTCAAAGTTTTGAACGAACGGAAGCAAATATTTTTATGAAATAAGAAATACTGAGTAGATACTTTTTTTCAGAGTGTGAGGGTATTTTGAACTCAAATATGAATTTGGCTTTGGTGATAAAAACGAATGAAACTTACGAAAACGACTCAAAACTATTAGAACAGTTCTACTCATTTTCCAATCTAAGTTTAAGAAAAACGAATAATTCAATCAAACCAATGTTTTGTATAAATAATTGCTATATCAAGGACTAGGGTCTAAGCTATTTTTTGTTGGATTATATATAATAGCTTTGTTAATACACATAAATGAAACTTACATAAAAAAGTGCATTTTTCCAGCACTCAATTACACTGAATTTTCTTCAAATCTACTCATTGATTCCTAACCAAAAATAGCTTAGACCCTTGTCCTTATATGACAATTATGTATACAAAACATTGGCTTGATTGAGTCTTCTGTTTTTCTTAAATTTACATTGGAAAATGATCAAAACTGCTCTAATTATTTACTGATCGTTTTTGTAAGTTCCGATCATATATATCAGCAAAGCAGAATTTACATCCAAGTTCAAAACACCCTCACACCCCGAAGAAAAGTATCTACTTTCGAGTATTTTTTATTTCATGAAAATATTTGCTTCCGTTCGTTCAAAACTTTGACTAAATCGGCGGCATGTTCTCTATATGACATATACAGAGTGTCCCACCACAGCGTAATTCTTCCATAGCATAATAACCGTTGGGAATATGAAAACTTATTTTGAACAAAAGTTGTATGAATCTTTCTTAGGGTTGTTTTAAAATTATTTTTAAAAATGGTGCACTTCCGAATAGACCGGAAATTGACACTAACTTCGTTATTTTGAATGCAATACACTATATATTTTTAGATTTTTGGATTCCTTGTTTAATTTAAGCATCACTTCATGTACCATATGTGACATTTTGAATGAACCATTTTCTAGAATATCTAGATTTAAAGAAAAAATATGGATGTGCAGATATTCCAAATATCTCGAAAACAAAAGCATTTACGGGGGTACGGTTTCACACCTTTATTTTAAACATAACAGTCTATTTCTTAGATCTGAACATCTTATCAAATTTGGAAAACTCTGTTTTTATGGGTGTCTTGAACATGAAGAACTTCTAACCCAGATAACTCAATTTTCTTAAATGGAACGCTATATTTTTTGTGGTACCATCTCATAGTACTTAAAATTACGTTTCGATTGATGTAAGGTTGTACCCACTTACTGACAACAGTTTTGAAAAAAAATGTTTTTTGAAATTTGTAAAAAAACTACATGATCACATTAGCCTTGGTGACTATTAACTATTGTTATTTTTCAAGATTGCACCTAAAGAAGAGTATAATTGAAGCTTAAATTCTATTGTTTATAAGATAACATCAAGACAAATTAAAACTATGCACAATAAATGGAGAAATCTAAAGATTCGAGTTTTTCCATCTCTGGGAATTACTTTCAACCATTGACTTCCGCTGTGATTGCACAGTGTGAATGATAATGTTATGCAAAAATCTGTTTATTGATAATTTTGGGATATTGAATGTTTTGCTGATATTCAAATGACAAGATTTGTGTTTTTCAAACTGGATCTACCTCAAAACAGTATTTTCTTCTATTATCACAAATCCGTTTTAGCCTTTATTCAAAAATGGTGAATAGATAGCTAATTTTGATATTGTTCTTCTTACAGAAATCTCCCATGAAAGTTTTTCATTTGAGAAAAATTCCGCATAAATTCATAATGTCAGAAAGAAATTTTGTTCAAATTTTCAAAAAACATTTATCATATTTACTAATTATTTCTTACTTGAAGTCTAGTACTTTTTTTAAACATGTTTATATCAATAATATCAATCAAAGCTAACTTGATGTAGATTTTTGCAAAATTCAAAAAAATGTCTTTTTTCCAAAAACTGTTGACAGTAAGTGGGTACAACCTGACATCAGTCGAAAAGTGATTTTAAGTTCTATTTAGTTGCACATTAAAAAGTATAGCGTTCCACTTGAAAAAATCAAGTTTTTCAGGTTTGAACTTCCTCATGTTTAAGGCTCCCATCAAAAGAGAGTTTATCAAATTTGATAAGATGATCAGGTCTAAGAGATAGACTTTTATGTCTTAAATGAAGGTGTAAAACCGCTCCTCTCTAAATACGTTTGTGTTCCAGATATTTAGAATAATAGCGATCTTTGCATAGCCAAATTTTTTTTTTAAATCTTGATTTACTTGAAAATGGTTCATTCAAAATTTCACATATGGTACATAAAGTGATGCTTAAATTAAACATTTTATCAACGTCACTAATCTATAATTTCAATCCTCAATGTGATCTTTCGTGAAATCAACGACGGATGGAAGTATCAAATATTTAAAAACAACAAGAGAATTCAAAATGTGTGGGAATATAAAATGGTATAAAATTAGACGTGGCAAATTTTGATTGGAAAAATATTAAAAAATCAATAAAGTCGCTTCCTGAAGTGGGAATTTCAGTGATAGAGCTTTGTACTCAAAATCCAAACTTAATTCCTGAAAAACTTAAGTTCAAAATTCCCACCAAATTGCTTCTTGTATCCAAATATTTTTACTGCTTAAAACATCGATTTCAATTTTTCCAAGAAAACCTATTGTAAAGGAATAATTCCCTCATTAAATCCCGAACAAACAAAGCTTTCTATTTTCTATAGATTCTGATAGAACATTTGTTAGCTTTACAATAGCTTTAAGTTTAATAGGATATAACTCATGTAAAATACAATTTTCGGTCTTTGTAAAATTTATCTGTTTATCGCCTGGTGTGTTGTGGTCGTTTCCCAGCCGTTGTTAAGTCCAAACTTAAACCCTAAATAAACTACTACAATACTCCCCAGAAATTTTTTTCTTGATCGATTATCCCAAAACCCATTTATTGCATTCGATGTAACAAAATTAAAGCGTCCATTTGTTATATCACCTAAACGACAACTCAAACACACGTGTCTAGAGAGTTGATGAAATTACGAGACACATGTGGCACGAATTGCTTGCAAAAACATCACGTGACTGAAAAATCGACTGTATCGAATAAAAGACCAATAATTGTGTTTAAACAACGTCCATGAATTTTAGATTTTTTTAATAATTTGATTTTGTACCTTTGAAAAATTAAAATGCATAGCGGAGATTTGCTGGAAGATGAAATCTAATTCGCATGTTTTTCATCATCTAATAAAATATTCTTGTCAACACAGAAATAACTAAAAAGTGGATGGGAAAAGTCGATTTTTTTTATAATAAAAAAGTTTAAAACTAGATCCAACTTGTGTATTTTTAATCAAAGTCTGGAGCGATGTCTGACTGCAAATTGAAATTTTGGATTGTTAGGAGAATGGGTAATGCACGTGTTGTATTATTCCAAGAATTTTTAATATTCGAGAGAAGGAAGTGTCAGAAGATGGAAAAATTCAAGATAAGATTTTTGTTTAAAATAGCAAATGCAGACGCTAGAAAACGAATTTTAGAATTTTCTGTTGATTTTTAGATAATCCACCAACCACATTAGTCCATGTCTATCCGACATTTTTAACTCCCAGATGTCTTACGTTTCCAAGCAGCTTTCAAATATTAACAGAATGGGAATAATTCATTGAGTGAATTGTAACTTCGCTAATTGCAACAAATTTTCATGTCTAGAAAGACTCCATTCATGGTTGAAATTATAAGTTAGTGATGATAGGATAAAACGATTATGCGATTGGAGAAAAATAATCACACATCAGTTTCTGTATTATAAAATGCCAATGCGCAACTGATAATTGAACAGTAGACCTGAGCTCATTTTCTGAATATTACGATGATTCTTCAATTCTATAAAAAAATCGTGAGTGATTTGGCATAGGTAATTAAACTTATCAATTTTCTGTTTCAAAATTTAATTTTTGGCTTATTTTGCAATACTTCTCAATTTAAAAATGTATGAATCAATTATTAATATTTTATCTGATTTATTTTTTTTTAATCTGTTTTGTTTTTTGAATCGAATTTAACTGCAGTTACCGCCGATTTTTGTATCGATTTGTGCAGATTTAGAAATTCAAATGAAACTTTTGATCAAAAAACTGGAAGATCTTTGAATTGAGTTCGCAGATTCTGTTTTCCAAGAAAAAGATTATTTTGAGTATCCATCGACATATACTAAATTATTTGTGTGAGAATAGTCACCACCAAAGCATTCTTTCTCCTTGTTATTACTTTATTTCAAGCGTCATTTTGAACTGGTACAATACTGACAGTAAAAAATACGGAAATTTGTTGTATTTTGGTTGATGAACAGTCAAAGCCTTTGCAAATATCAGAAAGAGGGATGATGGCAGAAACGCAGATATTCTGTTTTGTACAACAAAAAAAACATCCAGATTCCTCAAACAAACTATTTGATTCTTTTTATACAATAAAAATGTTAGCAATTAATTTTTGAAAATTAGTTGTAAATTCAGTAATGTATTGTTAGATGTTACTCTCTTTTAAAGCAAAGTTTGCAGTCCCACTTTACAAATGGAGAATTTGCATAAGTCACAATTTTTTGGAACAACTGTTTTGTTCGCTTGAAAATAGTATAAAATAAGCCCTAATAACAACAAAATTTGAATAGTACAATAATTCATTTTTATTTAGTTAAATTATTGAAATTGGCGTAATTTTAAATGGACCCAAAACGCTCCATGATTGGTCGTGCCATCAGACGTAGCTATTTGTCGCGTTTGCCAGTTTGTCAGCTAGTCAACTTGTCAGCTTTGATATGACTTTAGTGGTTTTGAACTTGAGACACCTCTTTATATCTGTTTTTTGTTATTATTAGCTATCACTTTTACCGGGGTAAAGTGTTTTACTTAAAAAAAACTCTGATTTGAAAAATGTCTTGTTTTGGTGGAGCTAGATTTAGATCAAATGAAGAAGTGAAAAACGGTTGTTCTGAGATTTCAAAACATTACTGGAAACTTGCTAGGTTCAGTGTGTAGAGTTACAAAAAGACAAAAAAGTGCCTACATTTTTACGTAGAATTTTCAATGCAAATTCACGCTCTTGTCAAAACCTCCCTCATATGTAATAATAATCTGCATCTTTATAACTTTGAGTTTACAAGCACTCTTATAAAAAATTATTATTCATTATTTTAAAACTGGTCTGTTCCCTAACCCAATAGAAATGGAACAGATTTCAAGCCCATGGCACACCCAAAAGTTTGGGATGAGGATGCCAAGCAGCTAAATTTTGGTTACTAATTCATACTATTTTTGGAAATTTTGTACACCTTGACGTCATAGCTCCGCTCAAGGCTAAATTGCGTTTTGGCGGGAGCTCAAAAGATTCAAAATAAATTATTTATTATTAATGTGTAAGGAAGTTTTCAAATAGAAAAATTCATATTAAGTGAATGATACTATATAGATTGGTTTTATAGGTTTATCAAAAAATTCTCCATTACTGCACTATTTTTCTGTAAAGTTTAATTTAAAAATTTCACACATTAGATTCTTCAGCTATGATCAAAGTTTTTGGTTTTTAAATTTTCATACTAAGCTGTAGTCAACAATATTACAAAATTTTCCTTCTCAAGAACGTCGAGTATGTTCTTTGAATAGATGCTTTGATGGCAAAATTCTACTCAAAAGAAAACAACAACAAAAAAATTGTTGATAATGACGTTTTGTTGTAAAACTTTCGGTTCGCTCATATTTTAAGAAAAGTAGTGCTAAATACTAAATAAGAAGAAAATTATAATGTCTGTCCTGAATGTGAAAATTTAATTATGCATTGTATTTTTAATTCCAACAAGTGTTAAGTTTCCAAGTAGATTTTCGATATTAACTACATTGAAATAGTTCAGTCTTTGGCCAGTAACCTTGTTAATCACAAAAAAATCCATTTCAAGTAAAAACTGGTGACGTGGCATTATACCATTAAGAAAAAAAGTATTCATATATTGAGGTCAGTTAGAAATTTAATGTTTAGTTAGTTGTTACTCTTTTTTATAGCATTTTTCACTTCATAAACTATTGCACTAAATTGTTCTGACTTTTTCACCTTTAAAAGTTTTCTATTTATAAATTTCTTAATAGTTTTAATCAGTCAACATTATAAACAAATTTAGCTTCTTTAAGAGCGTGCAATTTATTCTTCGAATGGATTCTTAAAACTTATTACTATACCAAAATTCTACTTAAAAAATACAAAAAGTAAAATATGTAAAATAAACTGCCCACTAAAAATTGAGATAAATGTTTGCTAAGTTGGTACATCATTTCTCTAAGTTGGTGCTTCCTTTGATTTAAGTGAGAAACGTCATTTTAAGGAAGTTGAGGTTAAGTTGATAACGCAAATGTGGAAGAAAACTGTCAGACAAAATCATCAAAAACGTCAAGCTAGTTAAAAAAAAATTACCAACTTATGCCAATGAAATCCACTAAGCGAATTCAATTGTTTGTTCAACCTAAAAACGATAAATTTACTAGATTTCAAATTTTTAGTGGACAGTTTATTTTTTTCCCACATATACAGATGTTTATTGGTAACAAAAAATTAATAGACTGAAAAACTACTGTTGTGAATAAAATATATAGTACTAAACACAACAAAATTTGAATAGATTTAGAAAATGTGATTTGGAAAAAAAAATGGTTATTGTTTTTTATGCAACTAGCAAAACACTTCCGTCGTTGGGTCACGGACTGAAAAATTATAGTAATTTTCTATTATAAATGTTAAGCTGGTGTACTCCGCCATTTTAAAGAAAAGTGTGGGATTTGCGACTTCTGAGGAACGAGATTTATGGGGTGTGAGTTTTTTACTTTGCTTACCTTCTGTCAAAAAGACGATGGCACAACCATCTGCAACGTACTTAAAATGAAATTTTCATCTTCTATGAAAACGAGTTAACTGCTATGGTCATTCATATAACTTTTTATTTAGATCACAGAACACGTCAATTAAAAAACACGTCGCTCAGAAAGAAAATTAGATTTTTGAACTCACTAAAACAGAGCACAGAATACTCACTCTCAAGAAGTGAAAATCCCCATGTTAGTGGTTGGCAACAAACAGCTTTGAGCGCTCCCCGTGCTTTTCTGGCAAACTAATAGATGCGCGGGAAGAGTTAAATATCTGGTTACTTACTTGCAATTATTTTTCAAAATTAATAATGTTGATTAAAGTTAATAATAAACGCATGTTAAAAGGTAAATAAAACGCAGTAAAATAAATTAAATAGTTTTATTTAATTAAAAAAAAAGCAAATTCTGGTGAACCTTTAGTCAAATTGATTATCGACGATTAAACACCTACACATTAGAAAAATTTAAACCTGCAAATCATTAAAAAAATAAAAATAAAATAATGAAAGTTAGATGTGGCAGAACAAATCCTTAAACTTAAAAAATTCAAACCACCAAAATGTGATGAGCAGTGTTTTCGACTTTCAAAATTTTATTTAGAATTCTAAAACTTTGATTTGTCTGAAAGTCGAAAATGAAAAAACACGATAACAAAATCATAAATCAAAATAAAAAAAATTTTCTCTAAATGTAAAAATAAATTAACAAATATACCTATAGGGTAATCACATATCGTTTAAAAAATATATACTACTCGCAAGTGAAATCCGAACACCTTGAAATTGAGGCAATTTAAGGATAATATTTTGGGAAAATGAAAGAATGTGTCCACCCAAGCAATCATCAAAGTTTTATTAAAATAGTCTCATATTTATCAGTAATGGGTGTGTGCCCCGTGTTGTTCTATACACTCTTGTACACGTCGAGGCATGCTTGCGATTTGATTGTTTATGAACTCCTGGGGTACAGCGTCCCACGCTTCTTGTACTGCAACCCGCAGTTCATCTAAAGTTGTTGGAGGACGGGGTAAATCACGGATATGGCGACCCATCCAATCCCACACTTTTTCTATTGGGGACAGATCTGGAGATCTCGGTGGCCATGGCAAAAGTCTGATATTCTCCAACTCCAAAAATTGCCGCGAAACACGAGCGATATGAGGGCGTGCGTTGTCCTGCTGGAAAATTCCGTCTTCGATGCTTCTTACATAGGGAACAACAATTGGCTGCAACACATCGTTTACATAGCGCTCGGCTGTCATGTTGCCACGAATGAATAATAACCGGGATCTACTACCAAATGCAAACCATCACACCAAGAGTGCGGTGAACGTGGCGCTCAATAGCCAGATCCAGACGACGACGTTCACCACGCATTCGTCTGATCCGTTGCCGACCATCGTGGCCTCCTAAACAAAATCGGGATTCATCCGAAAACGCAATGTGATTCCACTCATCATTCCATTGTTGCCTTTCAACGCACCAGTCACGACGTTGACGACGATGATTTTCCGTCAGCGGGAGCACCAAGTGTGGACGGTAAGATCTCAGGCCTATAGTGCGCAATCTGTGGTATACGGTACGGAGTCGAATTGGCCTTCCTACTTCTGCAAACCATGAATCAGCCACAGACCGTGTAGTGCGGCGTCGGTCCCTTAGAGCCATTAGTCGCAGAACACGATCTTCACGTTGGGTAGTTCTTCTAATGGCCCCTATTCCTCTAGCACGTTGTGTCCGTCCTTCCTCCGCCCATGCCCGCCATGCATCCACAACAGTGGCCACACTGCGCCTCACAGCAATAGCAATCTCACGGAATGACGCACCACGTTCGCGCTGCCCCACAATGCGCCCCCTTTCAAACGTGGAAAGCTGGGAAAAATTTGCGTTTTGTCTTCTACGGGGCATTTCTGCATCTGATGGCCTCTAATATTATCTTTTTCAGAGCGATAAAGCCATATCACAATCCAAAAAACTATCATATTTGCGTTTAAGGATTTGAGGAAAAGTTTTTACAAACACCCGTATACAGTGTTCTATTGCTACAAAAATTTAATCGTTTGCTTTTTAAGGCCTCCTATAAAAACCCCTAAAATTTCATCGTTCAACAATCATTTTTTCTGGGTGTTCGGATTTTAATTGCACTTAGTATATTTAAGATATGTTAATAAACCGTATATATCATATATATATGATCCTGATTCACCTTACAAATGTCTCGCCACAAATTTTGTGTAATAGGATTTGTGGGAAATCTGAAAAAATGCTTGTTGTTGGAGTTTTCTGAAAGGTTGCTGTAATACCAGTTGTTGCATCTTGGATATTTACAACCAAATTTCTTCCGACCAGCATTTTCCATCGCTAACACACAGAGCAATTTGGGTAACAAAGAATGATGTTAATGTGAAAAAACGAAGATAAAAATCTGAAAAACAAAAAATTAACAAAGACGTACTTATCAACTTATCTTTCCCGTAAACTGCCTTTTTTCTACGATTAAACTCTATTCAAAAAAACTAAATGTCATCTTCACATCATTTTGAATCAAAATGCACTAAAATCCAGTTCTTAAATAACAAAAAAACCACTTAACACTACACTACAAAAACACCCCATACCTACATACTAAAAACGCGCTAAAAATTAAAAGTAATTTTAAAAATGTCAACTGAGACGCTTGCGCATTATTGCCAACAGCGATAATAGCGGCAACCGGCGATTTTCTGGCAAACTATTTCAGAGTTGTTCATATAGGCAACTTAAGTTTCACTGGGTTGAAAAAGAGTACGCCCAGATAGGTAACTATGTGATTAAAAAAAGTCCGTAGAGAGAGAAAACATATTTGCTGTCTTTGTCATATTTTCATAAAACGTTTGTAGGTGTCACTACTGCGCTAAAATTTGAAAATATTCATGTATTATTTTTTAGCCACAATATAGTTCAAACAATAAAAATCACTATTATAATAATAACAATGTTTATTGACACAAACGAGTTTCTTCAACTTCAAATTTTGCTATATTCACATAGAGCTGATCTGACGTATTGCATCCGCATCTTGGTCATGCTATTCTACTGTACAGATCCCCGGATCAAATACAGAGTTATGCACACAATTCAACAAGAAATGTATAACTTTTTGACACTCACATACTACAATGTGTTATTCGCATTATCAACCAATAAACCAATATGTTGAAAGTAGCATGTGCATCTTTGCGAACGAAAATCTTGAAATATTCAATATTGCAATGCAAGTTACAAGTTACAAATTACAAAATATTACCTTGACGTGAGAAATTCATAACGAATATTAAGAGAATCTTTCGACCTTTTCAACTTTACAAAATTTCGTATCAAAAGGATTAGACTGAAATGCAACACCATAACTTACCATTCAGAATTCTTTGATGAACAAAAAACTTATCAACATCTTCGTAGTCTTTTCGACACGAACATGATCTTCAAGGTCATTTGGTGCTTAAATTTTAGGACTGTACACATAAAATTTTGTCAGATAATGTACTTTAGGGAAACTTTTCTAAAGAGACAGTTTTCAAAACATTTTTAAACGTTTAGGTTATGGTTGTCTTGGGTTTTTAACTGCACCATGATGAAAAATGTCTAATACTTTGAATACTGTAACTGAATTATATTATTTTCACTAAATCTTCAGTATCTTTATTGTTCCACTTAAGATCTCAACCGAAACCTAAACCATACCTTAATATTCCTTATGAAATTTGTAATTTTCAAAACGGCTTTCAAACTGTCACGTCTGTGTTAGGCATTTTTTACTTAGCCAACCTTCTGTCAAAAAGACGATGGCACAACCACCAGCAACGTAATATCTGTTGCATATACTTGTGTCACTTCAAGGTCATTTAGTGCTTAACTTTTGAGACTGTACACATAAAATTTTGTAAGAGAAGTTACTTTAGGGGAACTTTTTTGAAGAGACAGTTTTCAATACTGAGTTAATGTCAGTTGAGGGACTGTCAAAATGACATTTTTAAACGTTTAGGTTATGGTTCTCTTATGTTATTAACTGCATAGTGTTGAAAAATATCTCATTCATTGAATATTGTAACTGAATCATATTATTTTCTTTCCATTTTCAATATCATAACTGTTGCATTTAAGATCTCAACCGAAACCTGAACCATACCTTAATGTCCTTAATGAAATTTGTAATTTTCAAAACTGTTACGTCTGTCACTATTATTCTGTCGCAAGCGCAGCCAATTCATTATAAAATACCTAGAACATTTGATTAGGTTTTTTTACTTAGCCAACCTTCTGTCAAAAAGACGAAACCAAAAACATGTTCGAAATTTCGTAGAATCGTATAAGAAAATTCATAGAAATTTAAAGTCCTGTGAACTTCACACAATTAAAATAATTTTTGCAAAAATCTGACATTTGAAATTTTGAAATTCATAAAAATGTCACCGAGACGACACTTTTTTGTAGGGACATCTATTACTGGACTGCTAAAGTTTTCAGAAACACTAGCGCCTCTATCATCTCTATTATTAACAACATAGACAGAGTTATGATAAACATTGTGCATTAGAAAGAGACAATGGATGAGGATGAAATTTTAGGTAGAGTTAACTCTCTAGACTGAAAAAACTTCATTTGACTTATTTGATATTTGTATGTGTTTACTAATGATACAACGCAATTTTTTTAATAAAACAATAATAAATGTTGTTTAAAAAAATATTATTCAAACCTCGATGTGCGAAGACGTATTTGGCGCATTCGCGCATATAAAACACTCCCTCGTTCCTCGCTTATGCTTCAACTTTGCGCTTATGCGCGAATAATGTCTAATGAAAATTACTATTCCGTATAGTGACGCTTGATGTATTTTTTTGCCTTGTTGTCACATAAATGACATATTAGTTGAATTTTTTCAAAATTTATTTCTTTGAGATTCTGTAATCCTTTGAGATTCTTTGATTATTTTGTTTCTTGTAAGATTCTTTGATTCGTCCAGAATCTATGATCTTTTGAGTTTCTTTAGTTCTTCAAGATTCTAAGATTTTTTGAGGTTCTTCAATTTCTTGTAATTCTATGACTTTTCAATATTTGCGGAAATTCTTCAATATTTTGATTTGAGATTTCTAAATTTTGTAAATTTTAATCAATTTCTTGAAACAAGAAAAGATGTGCATCATTCAGTTTTTTTAAAAGTGAAAATTATTCAAAATTGAAAGACTCTTATCTGCTCTCAGTAATTTAGATATAACAAGAATTATTAACAAAAAACAAGTTTATGTATTATTTTAATAAAAAAACTAAAATCATCACTAGAAATCTTGAAATTTTTACATCTGGATGAATTGCACATGTCGAGCTCGCTCCTTTATAAAGACTTAACATATCTTTTAGTTTACTCCAAAAGTGACAAAATTGCTTAATTCTTTTCATAATTTCCTGAATTTTGATCGTTCTTTGTATAAGGTGAATGGACTGTTGATATGATATATATGTATGTGTCTCATGTTTATTATTATTTTACTGATTTATTCAAAAGCTATTTTATTCTTACTTCCATAACTCACTAATTGTGCCCAAATAATGTCGATTAAAAGTTTATATTATTAACAAATGTTGAAAAATTTCTGGTAAGTACAATTAATCAATTTTTTATGCATGAAATACATCCTAGTTTATTGAACAAACTAATTATGTAAATTATGTTATTAACATAATTAATAATGAGGTTATAAAACAAGAAAACTATAAACAAAAATGAATAATTATTCCATTTTTATTTAAAGTGAAATTTATAGCTCACGTCCTTGTTTTCATTATTCATTAATTATTTGAAATCCTGAAAAAATCAATTTAATCTTCGTTTTAGAAACCAAAACGAATTTTTCATTGTTAACCTTGTTTTAATTCTCTTCATTTCCATTATTGTGGTATTAATTCTAAAGCTAAATGTATTTAAACTAATTACAAACAACATGAAAGTAATTAGTGTACTTTTCCATTGTCCGAACTTTCACTGATATTTAGAATTGCTCAAAAACCACAACGTTAAAAAAAAACATTTTCAGTGACCACATTTCAGGAGAGATAGAAAAACAATTTCGAGATAGAGTTAATTCCAAAATTGCAAAAAATGCTTCTTTGGAATTTTAATAATTATCACAATTTCAATTGTAAGAGATTTAAATTTAAAAAATTTTGAATTATGTAAATTTCCTTAGCGATTTAGATTCCAATACCTTCCTTCGATCGATTAATCTCTTCTCGCTTCCTTTAACGTGTTAAATGTTCCGAAAATGTCTTTTTTGTTCCGATTAAGTTACAATTCTCTTTCCTATATCAAATCAGATTATAATACAACAAAACCAAGTTTCAAAGTAAAAGCTACGTAATACAAGCAATTATATGTGTTTGGAGTGAAGTCGTTATGTTACTTCACGCCATAGTTATACAAACACAAGAACTTCATTTGACTAGAAATAATGTTCTATATCTCGGTTATTCCGGCAGATGACCTGTGAACTAGGAGACATTTAACTTCTTTATCTGTACCGTACCAGATTCCTCGGCTTTTTGCTACTTAATAACATAAATTACATCACAAGGGGGGGTAATTTAAGTTACAGCCACATTGTTTGCTCAACTTAATGAGTTATTTTGAATATGTTTAATGCATGTTGGATTTAACACAAACTTTTAGAATTATTAACCCAATTCCAGTTCAAATATTAAATCTTTCAAGCGAAAAAAAAAATTAATGCGTTTTTTATTAATGAGTAGGCAACCAACAATACATTGACAAAAAATCTTAAATTACACATTTTCCAATTGTCTTTTTGATATTTTTATTGCAAATTTATAGTTAATTCAAAGCCCCCTCGATGATCTTTCCTTATATTTCCATACATAAAATCAAAATAGATCAGTCCCAGTTTTCTGTCTACATAAATCCGCCACTTGTTCGGTTTACAATAAGAAAAAACTTCTCCCTCAACCACTTCTACAAAATCGTATTTCGAACACATCGCAAACTCGCATCTAAACAAATAAAACTCTACTACTTAATCCCACGTTGACTACAATTGCTTGAAAAAATTGCTTCATAAGAGAAGCAATAATCTTACAAGACCCGGGAGGATTCTTCTCGTTTAAAGAATTGCTAGTAGATTCGAGTATGTCTTCGAGCGACATATTATTGCTGCATATCATCATCATCATCATTGGCTTTTCGCTGAAATTGCTGTTAAGGAAAGAAAAGAAGTGGAAGAAGTTGTGAGAAAAAAAAGGGGATGAGAGGACTAGACGAATTAAATTGACATTGTGACCAACTGCTATAAATCTTTATTTAGTTAGAGGATTTATTTATTTGAGAGTTTCAAGTTTGTGCTGATTGCTTTTTATGACCCTTGCAGAAAAGAATTTATTTTTGGAGAATTGGTGATAAACTTTTATATTTTTCTAATTTCTAATAAATAAAAAACACAAAACCACCGAACAATCAATATTGCACAAACTCATTGCATCATTAACCGCAATTTTAAAAATATTGACAAATTTTTTTAAATCTAAAATAAACAACAAAACCTAAATTCCTGAAAAATAATAAAACTTTATTACTATTATCTCTATGAAATTGAAGCCACATTTTTCGTCTTATCCCATACATATTTCGCATGATAAAAGCGTAAGATTCCCTAGCTTCCAATTTTTCCTCTACCGTCAAAGATAAAATAAGAGAAAAGTTAGCGAAACAATATTCCGGACAATATGATTTATCTAAAACAGATAAAAATACTCATTTCTTTTTGTGAAAGAGCTTTATAAAGTGCGACAGGTGAATATAAATATTTTATTTTTATTTTATCGGAACTATAATGAATCATGAAGAGAAGAGACATATCATTTTTTATTCGCATTTTTTTGAAATCAAATCAAACAAAAAACTGAGAAATAAATCGGTTTTTCAGATTATTTTTAGAACTAATTAAGTCCAGTATACAATAGAAAAATTTTATGAAGACTATATAATCAATAATAAATAAAATGTTATTGCTATTTAACCTTAAACCAAACCACAAAATGATCTTCAATTGTGTGTTAGTTTAATTTTTCAACTTCTAAACGACAGAATTGTTTTATTCATTGTTGAGGTATGTACCTAGACTTTGTTTTATTTGATTGCTAAATAACTAATTAGACGTTTTCAATTAAAATTTATTGAATGGAAACAGCAACATTCTTTGACAAAATCATATTAATAATGGACGAACTTCAATCCGATTTAAAGCATTTTGAGTTCAATGAAATTCCAAAATTTACCATTTTTAGCCTTTTCAAAACCCCATTGCCAAATATAACTTTGAAAATAACGACGCTATAAAATAGACGAAAATCGTCCTGACCAAAGGTATCAAAATTTTATCAACTATTGTCAATTTTCTTTTATTTTTGGCTTCTTATGTTTACTTTTGAATTCTCCAAAAATTCAAAATGAATTTGATTCAAAACTAATTTAATGGTTTTTACATTTATCGAAAATTCAGAAATCACAATTTTATTTTTATTTTAAATATTTTATTTCCAATATATCAGCTTCTAATTGAGATAAAGCATCAAGCTTAAGTTCATTTTCTAGTTCTTTCAAAGCTCTATCAGTTTGGCACATATCATTTGTTTGTTATTAGGAATAACGACGCTATTTAAGGCGAGCGTTTAAATATTTATATGTCATATTCTCTACATACCGTCTATTTAGTCAAAGTTTTGAACGAACGGAAGCAAATATTTTTATGAAATAAAAAATACTTGAAAGTAGATACTTTTTTTCAGGGTGTGAAGGTATTTTGAACTCAAATATGAATTTGGCTTTGGTGATAAAAAAGAATGAAACTTACGAAAACGACTGAAAATTATTAGAACAGTTCTACTCATTTTCCAATCTAAGTTTAAGAAAAACGAATGATTCAATCAAACCAATGTTTTTAATACATAATTGCTATATCAAGGACTAGGGTCTAAGCTATTTTTCGTTAGGAATCAATGAGTAGACTCAAAAAAATTGAGTGCAATTGAGTGCTGGAAAAATGCACTTTTTTTACTAAGTTTCATTTATGTGTATCAACAAAGCTATTATATATAATCCAACAAAAAATAGCTTAGACCCTTGTCCTTAAATGATAATTATGTATACAAAACATTGGCTTGATTGAGACTTCCGTTTTTCTCAAACTTAGATTGGTAAATGATCAAAACTGCTCTAATTATTTACTGATCGTTTTTGTAAGATTCGATCATATATATCAGCAAAGCAGAATTTACATCCAAGTTCAAAATACTCTCACACTTTGAAGAAAAGTATTTACTTTCGAGTATTTTTTATTTCATAAAAATATTTGCTTCCGTTCGTTCAAAACTTTGACTAAATCGGCGGCATGTTTCCTATATGACATATATATATCGAAACGCTCGCCTTAATATTTAAATTTTAGGCTCTCTATTTTAGAAATTTTGGTTTCAGTGTTTGCTGACGTAATGTGGCCAAATGACTGATGGTAAATTAAACTAAAAATATTAAAGTTCCTACAAAATTTAACTTCTATATTCGAAAAAATAACGAAGCTACGATCAAAACAGTCGAAAATTGTTCAAACAAAAGGTATTAAAATTTTGTCAAAAATTTTCAATTTTTTTTCTAATTTTAATTCTCTACATCAAAAAGCTTAGAATGAAATTGATTCAATACTGATTTGATGCTTTCTGAGTTCATCAAAATTTCGAAATTGACGATTTTTTTTACTTTTTTTGCCAATACCACTGCTTCTCATTGAAATAGAGCACAAAGCTCTATCAGCTCTATTCATTAATTATAAGAAATAATGAGGCTATAAATTTTTTGATTTTAGGCTCTCTATTTTGGTTTCAGTGTTGGGTTTGGCATATTGTAGCCAAATGGCTGATGGTAAACTAAACTTAAATATTAGAAAAATAAAACACGCCGAAAGTTATATTATATTTAAAAAAGTATCAATAAAGTATCAAAATTTTGTCGAAAAACCACTAAATAAAATTGATCTGAGACCGATTTAATGCTTTTTGAGTTCATCGGAATTTCAAAATTTATTATTTTTTCACTTTTTTGTTTTTTTTTGCCACTATCTCAGGTTCTAATTAAAATAGAGTATCAAGCGTAAGCTCATTTTGAAGCCCTTTCAAAGCTTTAAATTTTAGGCTCTCTATTTTCGAAAGTTCGGCTTCAGAGTTGAGTTTGGCGACGAATTGTGACCAAATCACTGATGATAAACCAAACTAAAAATATTAAAAAATTAAAACTCGTCGAAAATTATATTCCAACAAAATTTCACTTTGATATTCGAATAAATAACAAAGCAACGATCAAAACATTCGAAAATTGTCCTGCCGAAAATTTGCGATTATTTCTTCTAATTTTAGCTTCTTATGTTCATTCACATCGAAAAACCACGAATAAAATTGATCTGAGACCGATTTAATGCTTTTTGAGTTCATCGGAATTTCAAAATTTATTATTTTTTCACTTTTTTGTTTTTTTTGCCACTATCTCAGCTTCTAATTAAAATAGAGTATCAAGCGTAAGCTCATTTTGTAGCCCTTTCAAAGCTTTAAATTTTAGGCTCTCTATTTTCGAAAGTTCGGCTTCAGAGTTGAGTTTGGCGACGAATTGTGACCAAATCACTGATGATAAACCAAACTAAAAATATTAAAAAATTAAAACTCGTCGAAAATTATATTCCAACAAAATTTCACTTTGATATTCGAATAAATAACAAAGCAACGATCAAAACATTCGAAAATTGTCCTGCCGAAAATTTGCGATTATTTCTTCTAATTTTAGCTTCTTATGTTCATTCACATCGAAAAACCACGAATAAAATTGATCTGAGACCGATTTAATGCTTTTTGAGTTCATCGGAATTTCAAAATTTATTATTTTTTCACTTTTTTGTTTTTTTTGCCACTATCTCAGCTTCTAATTAAAATAGAGTATCAAGCGTAAGCTCATTTTGTAGCCCTTTCAAAGCTTTAAATTTTAGGCTCTCTATTTTCGAAAGTTCGGCTTCAGAGTTGAGTTTGGCGACGAATTGTGACCAAATCACTGATGATAAACCAAACTAAAAATATTAAAAAATTAAAACTCGTCGAAAATTATATTCCAACAAAATTTCACTTTGATATTCGAATAAATAACAAAGCAACGATCAAAACATTCGAAAATTGTCCTGCCGAAAATTTGCGATTATTTCTTCTAATTTTAGCTTCTTATGTTCATTCACATCGAAAAACCACGAATAAAATTGATCTGAGACCGATTTAATGCTTTTTGAGTTCATCGGAATTTCAAAATTTATTATTTTTTCACTTTTTTGTTTTTTTTGCCACTATCTCAGCTTCTAATTAAAATAGAGTATCAAGCGTAAGCTCATTTTGTAGCCCTTTCAAAGCTTTAAATTTTAGGCTCTCTATTTTCGAAAGTTCGGCTTCAGAGTTGAGTTTGGCGACGAATTGTGACCAAATCACTGATGATAAACCAAACTAAAAATATTAAAAAATTAAAACTCGTCGAAAATTATATTCCAACAAAATTTCACTTTGATATTCGAATAAATAACAAAGCAACGATCAAAACATTCGAAAATTGTCCTGCCGAAAATTTGCGATTATTTCTTCTAATTTTAGCTTCTTATGTTCATTCACATCGAAAAACCACGAATAAAATTGATCTGAGACCGATTTAATGCTTTTTGAGTTCATCGGAATTTCAAAATTTATTATTTTTTCACTTTTTTGTTTTTTTTGCCACTATCTCAGCTTCTAATTAAAATAGAGTATCAAGCGTAAGCTCATTTTGTAGCCCTTTCAAAGCTTTAAATTTTAGGCTCTCTATTTTCGAAAGTTCGGCTTCAGAGTTGAGTTTGGCGACGAATTGTGACCAAATCACTGATGATAAACCAAACTAAAAATATTAAAAAATTAAAACTCGTCGAAAATTATATTCCAACAAAATTTCACTTTGATATTCGAATAAATAACAAAGCAACGATCAAAACATTCGAAAATTGTCCTGCCGAAAATTTGCGATTATTTCTTCTAATTTTAGCTTCTTATGTTCATTCACATCGAAAAACCACGAATAAAATTGATCTGAGACCGATTTAATGCTTTTTGAGTTCATCGGAATTTCAAAATTTACTATTTTTTCACTTTTTTATTTTTTTTGCCACTATTTCAACTTCTAATTAAAATAGAGTATCAAGCTTAAGCTCATTTTGTAGCCCTTTCAAAGCTTTAAATTTTAGGCTCTCTATTTTCGAAAGTTCGGCTTCAGAGTTGAGTTTGGCGACGAAATGTGACCAAATCACTGATGATAAACCAAACTAAAAATATTAAAAAATTAAAACTCGTCGAAAATTATATTCCAACAAAATTTCACTTTGATATTCGAATAAATAACAAAGCAACGATCAAAACATTCGAAAATTGTCCTGCCGAAAATTTGCGATTATTTCTTCTAATTTTAGCTTCTTATGTTCATTCACATCGAAAAACCACGAATAAAATTGATCTGAGACCGATTTAATGCTTTTTGAGTTCATCGGAATTTCAAAATTTATTATTTTTTCACTTTTTTGTTTTTTTTGCCACTATCTCAGCTTCTAATTAAAATAGAGTATCAAGCGTAAGCTCATTTTGTAGCCCTTTCAAAGCTTTAAATTTTAGGCTCTCTATTTTCGAAAGTTCGGCTTCAGAGTTGAGTTTGGCGACGAATTGTGACCAAATCACTGATGATAAACCAAACTAAAAATATTAAAAAATTAAAACTCGTCGAAAATTATATTCCAACAAAATTTCACTTTGATATTCGAATAAATAACAAAGCAACGATCAAAACATTCGAAAATTGTCCTGCCGAAAATTTGCGATTATTTCTTCTAATTTTAGCTTCTTATGTTCATTCACATCGAAAAACCACGAATAAAATTGATCTGAGACCGATTTAATGCTTTTTGAGTTCATCGGAATTTCAAAATTTACTATTTTTTCACTTTTTTTTTGCCACTATTTCAACTTCTAATTAAAATAGAATATCAAGCTTAAGCTCATTTTGTAGCCCTTTCAAAGCTTTAAATTTTAGGCTCTCTATTTTCGAAAGTTCGGCTTCAGAGTTGAGTTTGGCGACGAAATGTGACCAAATCACTGATGATAAACCAAACTAAAAATATTAAAAAATTAAAACTCGTCGAAAATTATATTCCAACAAAATTTCACTTTGATATTCGAATAAATAACAAAGCAACGATCAAAACATTCGAAAATTGTCCTGCCGAAAATTTGCGATTATTTCTTCTAATTTTAGCTTCTTATGTTCATTCACATCGAAAAACCACGAATAAAATTGATCTGAGACCGATTTAATGCTTTTTGAGTTCATCGGAATTTCAAAATTTACTATTTTTTCACTTTTTTATTTTTTTTGCCACTATTTCAACTTCTAATTAAAATAGAGTATCAAGCTTAAGCTCATTTTGTAGCCCTTTCAAAGCTTTAAATTTTAGGCTCTCTATTTTCGAAAGTTCGGCTTCAGAGTTGAGTTTGGCGACGAAATGTGACCAAATCACTGATGATAAACCAAACTAAAAATATTAAAAAATTAAAACTCGTCGAAAATTATATTCCAACAAAATTTCACTTTGATATTCGAATAAATAACAAAGCAACGATCAAAACATTCGAAAATTGTCCTGCCGAAAATTTGCGATTATTTCTTCTAATTTTAGCTTCTTATGTTCATTCACATCGAAAAACCACGAATAAAATTGATCTGAGACCGATTTAATGCTTTTTGAGTTCATCGGAATTTCAAAATTTACTATTTTTTCACTTTTTTTTTGCCACTATTTCAACTTCTAATTAAAATAGAATATCAAGCTTAAGCTCATTTTGTAGCCCTTTCAAAGCTTTAAATTTTAGGCTCTCTATTTTCGAAAGTTCGGCTTCAGAGTTGAGTTTGGCGACGAAATGTGACCAAATCACTGATGATAAACCAAACTAAAAATATTAAAAAATTAAAACTCGTCGAAAATTATATTCCAACAAAATTTCACTTTGATATTCGAATAAATAACAAAGCAACGATCAAAACATTCGAAAATTGTCCTGCCGAAAATTTGCGATTATTTCTTCTAATTTTAGCTTCTTATGTTCATTCACATCGAAAAACCACGAATAAAATTGATCTGAGACCGATTTAATGCTTTTTGAGTTCATCGGAATTTCAAAATTTACTATTTTTTCACTTTTTTTTTGCCACTATTTCAACTTCTAATTAAAATAGAATATCAAGCTTAAGCTCATTTTGTAGCCCTTTCAAAGCTTTAAATTTTAGGCTCTCTATTTTCGAAAGTTCGGCTTCAGAGTTGAGTTTGGCGACGAAATGTGACCAAATCACTGATGATAAACCAAACTAAAAATATTAAAAAATTAAAACTCGTCGAAAATTATATTCCAACAAAATTTCACTTTGATATTCGAATAAATAACAAAGCAACGATCAAAACATTCGAAAATTGTCCTGCCGAAAATTTGCGATTATTTCTTCTAATTTTAGCTTCTTATGTTCATTCACATCGAAAAACCACGAATAAAATTGATTTGCGATCGTTTTAATGCTTTTTACGTTCATCGAAATTTCAAAATTCACTTTTTTGTTATTATTTTTGCTAATATCTCAGCTTCTAATTGAGATAGAGCACCAAGCTTAGGCTCATTTTGTAGCCCTTTCAAAGCTCTATCAACGTGCCAGATATCATTAATTAATTATCAGAAATTAAGACGCTGTAAATATTTAAATTTTCTATTTTTGAAATTTTGATTTTAGAATTGAGTTTGGCGTCGTATTGTGGCCAAATAACTGATGGTAAATCAAACTAAAAATATTAGAAAAATTGAGAAGCTCATGTTGTAGCCCTTTTAAAGCTCTATGAGCAGGCCCAATATCATTCGCTTATTTTCAAAAATAATGCCGATATGAATTTTTTGAATTTTGCTTTTTTTTCGAAATTCAGGTTTCAGAGTTGAGTTTGGCGGCGGATTGTGGCCAAATGGCTGATGGTAAACCAAACTAAAGATACTAGAAAGGTGAAATATATCAAGAGATATAATCTAATAAAAATTTTAGCACGATATTCGAATATTCTAATTTGTTCACTGCTGAATTAAAGATTGACTAAACTGAACTGAAAGTGAACAGTCATACAGAGTGTTACAAAATTGTAGAGCATAATTTCAACCTCAGACAAAACTGTTCAAATGAATAAAATTTGCAAAAAAAAATTTAGTCTACTCCAAGTGATTACTATCTTATAACCTGAAATTCGTTAAGAAAATTCAATGTTTTCACTACATCATCGAAACGGTTATAATTATGAAATTTTGTACGATAACTAATCGAAACGTATACTTTCAAATGGTACTTGCAAATTTCTGATATAATTTTCCAATTTCCGGTTACAGCACTTTCGATTCAGTTTTCAGGATGAAACTTTTTCTCACTAATTCTCATTTTTTTTCTAATTATAAATCATATTAAAAATTTCAAAAAATTGTATGCTAAGACAAGAGCGTAAAAATATGTTTTTTTTTAATTATAATTAATGTTTTAAATCGTTCGTTTAATTAAACGAAAAGCATTTTTTATACAAAAAATTGTGTAGATGCAAAATGTTACCGCCAGTTAGAATTTGAGAATAAAAGTTAAAGAAAAAACTTTTGAAACTCGGAAAAAATGCTCATTTAGTCGTAATGTTTTGCTACAAGTAGCTGAGAGACATGTGAACACTTGAAATCATGTCAGACTTTAAAGCAGCACTAACTGAGATCTTATTTCAGTTATTGACAAATCAAAGCTCATAAAAATCAAAATTCTGCTTTTTATGGAAAATCTCGATAATTCCAAATGGCAAATCTAACTTTTCCAAGCAACAAAGTTAAATCATAGATGTTTTAGACAATTTTTAATTTATACGTCTAATAGATAGAAAAATTATAGTTTTTGGTCTTAGTACAAAAGCACCTTTAAAACTCATCACAATTGACAAAGTTATCTTTAAAATTATTCAAACTTTTTAAATCTTTTTTTATTTACAAAAATATTTGCATTTCAATCCCATGAAAGATAAGCACAACAATTTAACCAAAATGCAGTTTTTCTACAGTCAGAAATGCAAATCTCCACTCATTTTTGTGATTCTTTTGAAATTTTAATTTTCCAACAATAAACAAAATGTTTCGTTATGTAACTGATATTTAAAATAATTAACATACTCTTAATCAAATCGAATTTCCGTTAACAATTTATTTTCATTTTAAAACATTTATTTAATTACAAAGCAAAAATTAATTCAATTTCCTCCTAAATGAAAAAATGTCATCTTTATTTATTACTTCACAATTCTACAAATTGCAATAAACAAATAAGTAACTAATAAAATTAACATTAAATTATTGATTATTGTTGTAAGAAACCAGTTATAAAAATATAATTAATTTTTTGTTTCTATGTCTGCTGTTAAATAAATAAAAGAATAAAAAATTCACTTCTGTCCATCAGTTCCTGCTTCACTGTAAAACGCGATATCTACAAATTAAAAATTTATCAAAGTGAGTTTAATTAAATTTAATTAAGTAATGTTAGTGCAAATTTCCTTAATTATTTTTTTGTTTTATTATTATTATTCTTATTACAAATCTCGTGTGGAAATAATCTTACGAAATCTTTTTCTGAAGGTTGTTATCATGGATTTTGCCATAAAAGTTTTATTGTATGAATGTGTACAGAGTGTAATTATATCAAAAAAAAAAAAAAAAATGGTATTTAGTATGCAGATGAGTTTAATTTATTATGAAGAACATACAATTTTTTTCGGATTATATGGTATTGAACGTTTTGTAAAATATTAGTTTGTTAAAAATTGAAAAAATAGATAAAAGTTAATGATAGGTATGTGGTGTACAGTGCATTACTACTTTTTGTATAAATTACATCAGCGGTGAAGGTGAGAGTCTTTTTTATGTAATTTTGGCAAAATTTCAATTAAACAAAACAATTTCTGTTAGTTAGGAAATAAGATAAACTGTGAACTTTTTTGTGTTTACATTTTATATTTATTTAAACTTGGATGAAATTTGCAAATCCAGTTATTTTTTATCTTATGTTAATATTTTATGTTTGACAGAATTTATCTGCAAGATAAAAAATTAACAAAACTTTCCTTTCTCATTTTTTTTTTTTAAGTAGTACTCAAAAAATTATAATTTTGAAGAGTTAGGAATAAGGAGACCTTGACTGATAAAAGCTAACGTACTTGAAATCGTTTTTTTTTAATTGTGAACGAATCGTCGCTTTTTGCGTAAAAAATGTTAAATGCGATATGTGGAATAAAAAGTATAATTCATTTTATACAAAGTGATTCACATAAGTTGCTAGTGTTTAAAGAGAGAACATTAAAATTTGAAATTTTGATTATTTTCAACTTATTACCATTAGTAGTTTAAAAGTTTGATATTTTAAATAGAAAATCCAATAATTCTCCTTAAAAAAGTAAATTCCTCAACAACTTTTACGATTTTGGGATTTGTTTCAAAGATCTACAGGAGTTCTATTAGTATCTGCACAGAATATTACGGCGATGAAACGTTAAAACGTCTCATTTATTAATCGCTTTGATTAATCCACTAGTTTATTAAATAACTATTTCCGATGATCGTTTGTTAGTAGGCTTTATTAACGTTGACAACCGTTCACCTATCGAAAGCTTAATATTTTAATGGTGTCATTTTCTATGAACGGTCTATTTGGTATAGGCAACCAAACAAACTCGTTACCTGTCAATTTTGTTCAAGAAAAATTTCGAAAAGTGCTTTCTCTATTTGTGGTTGTATCCTTGTTTAGTTTTATTATATGTTAACTACAAACAAAAATTAGAAGATAGATTTTCGGCAATTTTGATCAGAAGTTTCAAAATTATAGGTACCAACTTTTTCAAAATTCACTTCAGTTTATGATGTTGATTGAAAATTTTGGAAGAAATTTTCCATGAGAAAATATTGTCGTTTGTTTTGTAGATTTTATCATATAGCTGAAAAAAACATAAACAATGTAGATTTTTTTATGAGTGAAGAAGTTGACATCATTACACTGCATCTCTGGTACAAAACTGAAGTTAAGGATTCCCTTCTAACAAACAATTTTGCTTTATAGTAGTTAGTACTTTTTCTCGAATTTAATTAGAAATACGTACTTTATTTTGATACCTTACAAAAACGACGGAAGTTTTTATATTACATTCCTCAAAAGCGAGGTTATTCTTCTATAAATACCTCAGACGTTATGTCATTGTGATCATTGATGTATGCCGTTAGGGACCATAGAAGTAGTCATTTCCAATTAATTATTATTATAAATATTTATTAATTTCTAAATCATGATTAATTTATTTGAAATTAGGTTGTCACATATAATTAGACGTTTTAACGCACGAGCGCCAGCAAGTGAGTTAATAGTGTCGAGATTGATTAATCCACTAGTTTATTAAATAACTGTTACACATTTAAAATGTGCCTAAGATAATCTTTAGTCGTTTTTGTTTTGTTTAAATTGGTCATCAATTGACTTATAACTATGTTTCAAAACAATTTCATACGCAATTCTGTTTTTTTAAGTAGCATAAGACGTACCATTTTTTTCAGTTTTGAAAATATTATCTTTACTTGAAAAGTAAATGTGGATTTTCTTGATAGAAGTATTGGTTCTATGGCTACTACTAACAAGTATTCAAAAAAGAAACACCAAAAAACTCAAAAATCAAAAGAAATAAGTATTTATGATATATCAAATCAAATATTCAAAAAAATTATGGAACTTTATCAACTCCAAAAAAAGATCTAGAATACCTAGAAATATAATTTATAATACGATTAATCTAAAATCTTCTTGTGATATTGCTAATGCCTTTGCAGACTATTTTAAATCAACTTATGTCAAAGACTTGATGACTCGAACATTTTGTGTTAAAGAAATTTGTAATACTTCCATTGTTCGTACAAATTTTGATAAGAAAGACTATGATACTCAGATTATTCTTAAAAGCTGTGATAAATCCAATATACAAACTTTATATAATTTTATCATCTCAGAAAAAGATATTACTAATTCGGTAAAAAAATTAAAATCCAACCTCACAATTCAGGTTGACGGAATTCCAGCTTTCCTGTTAAAGGACTGTATTTCTGTGTTTTTAACACCGCTTTGACATATCTACAACTTGATTTTACATACAAGTCATTTCTCTAGTCAATGGAAATTATCTAAAATTTGTCCCATTTTAAAGTCTGGCATTACGTGTCAAGTAACTAACTATCGTCCTATTGGTCTTTTGTGCAACTTTGCAAAATTGTTTGAGAGCATCTTATGTTCTTACATATTTAGTCATACTGGAAATATGATAAGTGAAAGTCAACATGGTTATGTGTATGGCAGATCCACAAATACTAACTTGGGAAGTTTTGTTCATTTTGTCTCTTCGTCTCTTGATTGCCGATGGCAATGGCTTTCAGTCAGAGACTTATATAGCTGATAGCGGAGTAGTTCAAGGTTCTAACATGGGCCCAACACTATTTTTATTGTATTTAGATAATGTAAAACACTTATTAAGTTCTAATTTCTATATGTTCGCTGATGACATTAAATTGGCAAGAGTTATTAACAGTGTTGATGACTGTAAAAATTTACAAAATGATCTAAATTTGTTAACCTCTTGGTGCATTGAAAATAAGTTGACGATTGATATAGATAAATGTAAAATAATGTCCTTTACTAGGAAAAATGTTACAGTCACGTATAATTATAAGATATTAGAGACTAAGTTACAAAGATGTCTCCATTGTAAAGACTTGGGGCTTACATTTGACACAAAATTGCAATTTGATGAGCATATAAACAATATCTGTAGTACAGCGTTTAAGATGTTGGGGTTTACTTTACCTTATACAAACACATTTAAAAGCATTTCGTGTATCGGAAAACTGTACTATGCATTTGTACGAAGTCATCTTCAGTATAACAGTGTTATTTGGTGCTCATCTTATAAGATATATAGTGAAATAATAGAAAACGTTCAGAAAAATTTTTGCAAATATCTTCATAACATTGAACATGGTCGTTGGCCTCCTTATAATCAGCTCCTAGATGAATCTCAGTTAGAACCGCTCAATCTTCAGGTGTTTTTGTGTAAGCTCATTAATAATGTTATCAACTGTTCTTTCATGCTCTCATGTTTGTGTTTTAATGTCCAACGTGTCAATAGCAAAATTTCTGTATGCTTTAGAAAATCACGACAACATATGTATTCTTTGGTAATGATAATGTTCTCAAATTATAATTTGTTACACAAAAATGTTGATATATTCAATATGCAACTGAGTACTTTTGTAAATGAAATTAAATCTATATTATGCAGATCGGTATAAGAACGTAGTTTTGAGTTTTGTATTGTTTAATCTTTGTAAAGAGTGAGGTAATTTGCAAACCTTCATATTCATTATGATCCTTTAATTGGAATTGTTGTAATTCTGTTGGATCAATTATTATTATCATTATTATTATTATTATTATTATTATTATTATTATTATTATTATTATTATTATTATTATTATTATTATTATTATATCAAAAGAACGAAAAAAAAACAAAATCAACTGCGTAATTGAATTTGAATAAAAATTTTTCGATATTTGAAATTTAAATATTATGAATTGTTGCTCACGAAATTCCATTTTTTTTTTTTTTTTCTAAAAGGAAATACAAACGATATAATTTTATTCCTGAAGAGCTTCAAAATTCCTAAGAAAAAAAAATTATAAAAATAAATATTATGTCAATAAGCAATTTAGAGTAGAATTAAAATAAATTGATAATTACTTCAAAGCAACAAAATTGCGTAGACTACCGGTTAAACTGCAAGTAGAATCTGAAAATATTTTTAAAAAGTAGAATTAGCGTTCACTAAATACATTTTCTCAAAAATCTTTCGTCGCGATGCTAATTATCGACAGAATAGATCTTTAATAAAAAAATTGGCAGCAATTCATAAATTTTTTTTATCGTTTTTCCAAAGTAAAAACATCAAAGACTAGACAATTAATGTTTAATGTCTTTCTTACCAGACTTGACCTAACCTAATCCAGTTTAACCTACCTTGATCTACTTTATTTCGAAATTATAATCGATACATGGATTCTCATTCATCTGCTATTTTGATTATAATCAGCAATTTTTTTCTTATTCTTCAGATACTGCAGTGACTTGAATGTTAAAAATGACTAATTTATTACTGTAAACGGTTAGAACTGATCAAGAATTAACCAGTTGTCAATTATTCAAATTCATTTTGAGAAAATATGCCATATACTTTTTTTTTATTTTTGATTTTTCAGTTTTGTACCGTTGAAGTCCGACTTATACGTTTCAAAAAAATGTCTTTAATAACATTATTACAAAATCACAAAAATTGGAAAAGAAGTCACATTTCTAAATAATTACCATTTATGAAAAAAAATGTTAAAAAAATGCAACTGCATGTGCCCCACGTGTTAAGGACAATTAACGGTCCATACCTCTAATAAAAAAATCTGTTTGAACATAAAAAAAAATCACGTTTTGTAGTTAATAGTTTCTTATAAATGCAAAAGTATCATCAAATTAATAAAACACGTGTTCACCTTGAAAATCAATACAATGCATCTCTTCTAATACCAAAACCATGTCCAGAAGTAAACAAACACTCAAAAACTGTCATCACTTTTTTAATGATAAAAGTTCAACAATTTCCTCTCATTGCCAGTGCAAAAAGATCCACTAGCAACAGGGAATTTCGACTAAAGTTTTAATTAATTTTCCACGTTCTAGCAGTTTAAATAAATGTCAATTGCCAGATAAGATAGATTTGTCTTAACATCGATTATATTTTTTTCAAATATTAAGCAATCTCATTACTTTGAGCAAACACTATAAGCAGTTTGCTTAAAGGCTGTCTTTGTACATATTAATTTATTTCTTTAAATTACGAATGACCACTTTGTATATTTTTCCTTTATTCATAAAATATAGAACACACAATCACGTTCTTATTTCATGACTAAAATAACCAATTAGTTTTTGATATTTATAAGTAATTATAAAAATGTAAATTTCAGATACATATGTTTATAGTAAGATAGATTACAAATAATCTTTATTATGTATCAAAATGATAAAAAGCAACCAGTTATTTGCCAACTTCCGTCCAGGTGACTTTATATAAATTTAAAAAAGCAGAACAGAATTGAAGTGCTAATGGAAAAAAAAATATAAACAAGTTATTAAAGTGGGACACTTTTGACTTTTGCACTATTTTTACACAATCAGATACCTTATCAATCCCAATCCCAATTGTTTGTAATAAAAAATCTTGACACTTTTGATTGGAATCAATAATAAATTGTAAGCCTTAGGTGAGTGTGATTACGAATATTTCTACAATAAGATTTTTTTTTTTTTTAGTAGGAGGCCATCAGTACCAAAATGGTCCCGTTCCTCCTTTTCACATTATTTACTCTCCATGTGTCAGCCCAAACCCAACCATCATGTGACAGCAAAGTCTACTGTCAAGGCGATCTCCTTCATACAGTCCAAATGGCAAGAATTTTCCCCGACTCGAAAACTTTTGTCGATATGAAATTAAAAAACAACGAAGTTACCACTCTTCAAAATTTCGACAAATTTCTTAATGATACTAACAATAATCCAACACAAGCTGAAATCAAACAATTTGTTGGTGACAATTTTGAAGATGGTAATGAATTAGAAGATTGGATCCCTACAGATTACACACAAACACCTGAAATCTTATCGCGTATTGACGACACTGAGATAAAAAATTTCGCTGAATCTTTGATAGGAGTTTGGCCAAAACTTGCAAGAAAAGTAAAAAAAGAAGTTATAGATCAACCGGACTTATATACTCTTTTGCCTGTTGAAAATGGATTTATTATACCAGGAGGTCGGTTTAAAGAATTTTATTATTGGGATTCGTATTGGATTATTAAAGGTTTGCTTTTGTGTGAAATGTATGATACTGTACGAGGGATGTTGGATAATTTTTTGGAAATTGTTGAACAATATGGGTTTTTACCGAATGGAGCAAGAATTTATTATTTGAATAGATCCCAACCTCCACTTTTGAATCTAATGGCTTGGACTTACTTTGAAGCCACGAATGATACACAATGGCTTGAGAAAAACATTAAAACTTTAGACAAAGAATTGAAGTTTTGGCTTGATCGAAAATTAGTCCAAGTCCGAAAAGACGGAATTAATTATACTTTAGCTCATTATGATTCGGAGAGTGGAAGCCCAAGACCAGAATCTTATTATGAAGATTACAACACTGCTAGTTATCTTCCAACAGAGGATGCCAAAATCCAGTTATGGGCAGACTTGAAAAGTGGCGCTGAAAGCGGTTGGGACTTTTCCAGCCGATGGATAGTTGACGCAAATGGAGGTACCAACGCTAATTTAACTTCACTTCATACTAGAAGAATCATCCCTGTAGATCTAAACGCATACCTATGTCAAGCTTTCCGAAAATTAGCAGAATTAAACGTCGTACTCCAAGACTATAAGAATGCACTTTTCTGGTTCGAAAAAGCAAACACGTGGCAAAAAACAATCGATAAGGTTTTATATAACGTAGAAGATGGAATATGGTATGATTGGGACAATGAATTAGAACAACACCGCAAACTATTTTTCCCATCTAATTTCGCACCACTATGGTCAGAAGCTTACGATTTTGCAAACGCTGAACAGTTAGGACAAAGAGCTGCTGAGTATTTTATAGCGCAAAATATTATGGAATATCCCGGGGGAATCCCCGCTTCTTTGTCCAATACTCGTGAACAATGGGATTATCCAAATGCATGGCCCCCTCTCCAATCCATCGTCATAGTTGGTTTGGATAAAACAGGCAATTGTAAAGCGAAAGAAATTGCAAAAGAATTTGCCAATCGATGGATAACCGCAAATATGATTGGCTATAACGAAACTTCCGAAATGTTCGAAAAGTACGATGCTGAAAATCCAGGCAAGTACGGATCTGGTGGCGAGTATGTGGTTCAAAGTGGGTTCGGGTGGACGAATGGTGTTGTATTTGAATTTATTGATAGATTCTTTACAAATCAAGAACAAAGAAAAGTGTAAGTACAAATGGAGCACTATGTCACCTATAAATAAATTATTATTATTAAGTGTTTTTGATTCTTTTATTTTTATCTTATCGAAAAATTAAAACTTTATACAATTCTTAAGAAAAAACTTAGTACGGAAAATTTATACAACGACGGGAATATCTTTTGTGTATTCATTGTGTTGATAAAAATGTAAGAAAAATTTCCATTGATGGCCAGTTAATGACTTACACCAATCAGTATAAAAAATTGTGACTTACATCCAACTTTATGAGTAAGTATTCAAATAACAAAAACATTTTTGTGCGATTTACGCAAACGACGAACAAAATTTATGATTATTAGCATTTTAATGCTGTGTTAACTATTAAGATAACGTAAAACATAACAACGATGTTTTTATCACTAAGAGATTAGTGCTTTAACAGCTGCAAATAATGGTATTTATGATTATTGTATAATAATCAGAATTATTTCACATTTTTTCAAATTTTTTTTTACCATTCACCGCTTGACAATTAACATAACCTCAAAGTAGCAACACAAAATTATCTATTATTAAACACAAAACAACGCTGGACTTTGTTGAAATCTTCTACAAACATACCATAGATCGATTTTTAATTATTTAAAACAAAGTTTCGCCGAACTCGAGCAAAAATTTGACCAAATTTCAATCTGCTGCCAACTGTTGATACCAACGTTTTGTAAAAATAACCAAGTTGACTTGAACGAGAAAACGTTATTCATGAATCCATCAAAATAAAAAAAAAATAAGCAAAACTATTCTTTGTATTTTTTTTTTTAACAAAGTATTTTTTTTAATAAAATTTTTTGATTTATGTTGCCAACCGTCACTACCAAATTCCTATCCTCTAATTAACAAATTATTATTATTCATAAATTATTTTCATATTATTTTATCAATAATTTAAGACAAAACCAACTAAATAACGTTGATTTTAAATTCCATAAGACGCTTAATACCAAACGTTTCTATTTTTTTTATTTACACATTTTATCGGCAACACTCTGTATAATGTGATCTTCTAGAACAAATACCACACTTTTAATGATGAATCAATTACCAGTTTTTCCATAAAAAGGTACTCTCTTAATCCACTGCTCTAGTTTAAAATAAAATTCCAAATAATTATTACCGCGTCAAAAATAATAATAATGATTAACTAAGTTCGTCCATCCTCGTTTTTATTCTACAAATTAGTTGCTTACTTCACTCAGAATAATATCCATTATTCATTTTTATCCAAATTAATTTTTTTCATAAAATAAAAAAATTACCCTGGCAATAAAATCAAAAATAAACAATAATTTTCACGTCTGTCAAGTTGACAAACAGGTGATTACGAAGAAATTCCATATAAAAGGTGAGTATTAAAGAAATTATAATAATAGAGTAAATCAAAACGCGAGAATAATTTTTTCGGTTGTACAGTTTCCTGTAAAATAAAAATTAACTGAACTGGGGGAGATTTCCCAATTTATCGTTCAAAAAGAAATTTGGTTTTATGCAAATGAAGAGCTGTGGCATAATTAAAATAAATTAATTAATTTAAGCAAAGTATTGCATTGATAATGGTCCCTTAGAAAGCATTATAAGACTTATACTCCTTAAAAAATTATACAAAAACGCCAGTTAATTTCCATTCTTTTTTCTCTTTCCAGGACGCTAAATTCTAATCCAAATGCATCTCTTATTTCTGTCACTTTCGAGCATAATCTGTCACTTCTTCTTACAAACTGAAGCTTTATGCCAAAGTAAAGTTTTCTGCCACGGCAAATTACTCCATACAGTCCAAATGGCTCGCATATTCCCCGATTCTAAAACTTTTGTCGATTTAAAAATGAAAAACAATGAAGATACAACTTTGCAGAAATTTGACGAATTTTTGAAAGAAACCAAAAAGAACCCAACAAGAAAACAAATCAAAAAATTTGTTTTTGACAATTTTGAAACATTTGATGAATTTGATAAATGGATTCCAAGTGATTTTACCACGAGTCCACAATTTTTACAAAAGATTTTTAATCCAGAAATTCGGGATTTTGCGCAAAGTTTAGTAAAAATTTGGCCGCAATTGAGTAGAAAAATAAAGAAAGAAGTAGTTAATTCATCCAGTCTTTTCACTTTGTTGCCAGTGGATTATGGGTTTATAATACCAGGAGGTAGATTTCGTGAGTTTTATTATTGGGATTCTTATTGGATTATTGAAGGATTACTGTTGTGTGAGATGTATGACACTGTTAAAGGAATGTTGAATAATTTTATTTTGATGGTTAGAAAATACGGATTTATACCAAATGGGTCGCGTATTTATTATTTAAATAGATCTCATCCACCGCTTCTTAGTTTGATGGTACACTCATATTTGCAAGCAACTAACGATACAGAGTGGCTCAACGAAAATATTGATACATTAGAAGAAGAATTACAGTACTTCCTCAAAAATAAATTAACAGAAGTTGAGAAGAATGGTGTAAGATATCATTTAGCTCATTATGTAGTCCATGATAGTACTCCACGCCCAGAATCATATTTTGAAGACATTAAAACAGCAGATTCAGTGAATTCCAGTCAGCAGCAAAAAACTTTGTTTGATGATTTAAAAGCAGCAGCTGAAAGTGGTTGGGATTTTTCCAGTCGATGGATTATTGATCCAAATGGTGGAATAAACGCTAATTTAACATTTACCAAAACCAGCAGAATAATCCCAGTAGATTTAAACGCATTTCTATGTCAAAATTTCAAAAAAATGTCCGAATTTTATGTAGTTTTGGGAGATTTCAAAAAAGCGATTTATTGGTTGGAGTATTCGAATATTTGGCAAAAAGCAATAGAAGAAGTGTTTTATGATGAAACAGATGGTGTTTGGTATGATTGGGATAATGGTTTGGGAAGTCCACGTAAATATTTTTATCCAAGTAATTTAGCACCATTATGGACTGGTAGTTATAATTCTGTTAATTCTGAAAAATTAGGAGGCAAAGCTGTTGATTATTTGATTAATCAAAAAGTATTAGATTTCGATGGTGGGATTCCGACTAGTATGGTACAAAGTGGAGAGCAATGGGACTATCCCAACGCTTGGCCGCCACTACAAGCAATGGTAGTTTTTGGTTTGGATAAAACAAAAAATGTCAAAGCTAAAGAAATCGCAAAGAGTATAACCCAGAAATGGATTGAATCGAATTTGGTTAGTTTTTACGAAACAAATAAAATGTTTGAGAAGTATAACGTTCAGTATTCTGGAGAGTCTGGTAAAGGAGGAGAATACGCAGTTCAAAGTGGTTTCGGTTGGACAAATGGCGTAATGTTACAATTAATCCACCGGTATTATAGTTATAGTAACTTGTGATATTAAAATAAACCTATTCTGTCAATCAAAGTGTCATTTCTTGTGCGAATGTCTATAAATTTGAAAGTTGTGTGAGTGTAAACCATGCGGAACAATGCTAGTCCCGGCTAAAGTCCAATGTGGTCATGAACGTCCTGTTACTTGTTTCCCTAACCCTCTTCCTAGTCAAACTTGTCTCAAATCAAAAATCAATCTGTAAAAATTTAATTTATTGTCAAGGAGATTTACTGCGTGTTGTACAAATGGCAGGAATTTTCAAAGATTCCAAAACTTTCGTCGATATGAGTCTCATCCGAAGTGCTGAAAGAACTTTGAAAAACTTCGATCGAATGATGGCAAAAACTCAAGGCAATCCAAGCAAAAACGACATTATTGACTTTGTACAACACAACTTCCAAGCTTCAACGAATGAATTAGAAAATTGGTTTCCAACTGATTACCAAAGCAATCCTCCATTTTTACGCAAAATTAAAGATTTGAAAATACGAAATGCAGCAAAACGAATTTTAGATATTTGGCCAAGTTTAGGACGAAAAATTAAACCAGAAGTGATGCAAAATTCCTATAAATACTCCATTATTCCTGTACCAAATGGATTTATAGTACCTGGTGGGAGATTCCGCGAGATTTATTACTGGGATTCTTATTGGATCGTAAGAGGGCTTTTAATTTGTGATATGAAGCATACAGTTAGAGGAATGATTGAGAATTTTTTCCATATTGTTGATGTGCATGGGTTTGTACCTAATGGAGGTAGGATTTATTATTTAGATAGATCGCAACCACCATTACTCACATTCATGGTAGAAGAATACATGAAAGTCAGCAAAGAAGTACTTTGGTTGAAAAATAATATACAATTTTTAGAAAAAGAACTCCAATTTTGGCTAAATCAAAAAATAATTCAGGTTGATAAAGGCGGAAAAAAGTATCGTTTTGCTCGTTATCGCTCTAACGACGACTCTCCTCGACCGGAATCGTATATTGAAGACGTCCATACAGCGTCCAGATATCGAACAGAAGACGAAAAACGCCAATGTTATAATAACATAAGAACAGGTGCTGAAACCGGTTGGGATTTTTCCGGTCGTTGGTTTTTCGATGGTCATGGAGGCAATCGCGCTGATTTATCTACAATTAAACCAACAAGAATTATCCCTGTTGATCTCAACGCTTTCCTTTGTAAATGTTTCAAAATAATGCACGGTTTTTACACAAAACTCCGCAACAAAGAACGTGCTAAATTCTGGCTGGAACGATTCGAAGAATGGAAAAAAGGAATCCAAGACGTTCTCTACAACGAACAGGATGGCATTTGGTACGATTATGACATTGAATTACGCGTCCAGCGTCGATTTTTCTATCCCAGCAATTTCGTACCATTATGGACTGAAACTTACGATACTAGTAAAAAAGAAATGTACGGTGCTAACGCTACAACATATTTGAAAGCAAAAGGAATTATGAATTACGATGGTGGAGTTCCGTGTTCATTATTTGAAACAGGAGAACAATGGGATTTACCAAATGCATGGGCTCCTTTACAAGCAATGCTTATTTTTGGATTGGATAAATCAGCATCGGCTGTAGCGCAACAAGCAGCTGATGAATTAGCGCATAGATGGATTGATTCTTTGATTAGAGTTATGGATGATACGAATGAACTGTTTGAAAAATATAACGCCATGGTTAGAGGGATGTATGGAGGAGGAGGAGAGTACGAAGTACAAACTGGGTTCGGGTGGACTAATGGAGTTATGTTGGAATTGATCGAGCATTATTATATCAATAAGAGAAGCGAAGACTAGATTGTGCTCTTGCGGTAAATAAAATTGTAATTTTTTTAAGTAAAATCGGTTTTTTAATGGTGTGTATTTTGGGTTGCCTTTCATCGAACAATTATTGTAATTAAAAAATTAAAACTAAACCAAACCAAAATATGTTCGTTCTCTAGTGCACATTTTATAGTTTTGTATCATTCGACTAACAAATTTGCATCTTTTTTTCTAGTGCAGTCTTTTTGAATTATCTTGTATAATTGACTTAAGCTGCCATTTATGGGAAAAAAGTCAGAAGCTTAATGAAAAAAAAATTGTAAAGATTGGGTACGTACCAGAGCCACTTATACTGCTGTACAAAAAAACTATTTTGAATATACGTTTTTAAGTGTTAACTGGTCTTCGAGAAATGTGTCAAAACAGACGTTTATAAATAATGAGTTTAGAAAGTTACTGATAGTAATAATATGCAAATAGAACATTCGTGAAATTGGTTCCATGTACTAAAACAACGTCCCCAAATATAAATTTTGGTTCTTTTGTGATACTGTGGAATATTGGTGCTGCCAACATTATAATTTTAATTTACTATAACAGGGGAAGGACTGAATAAGGCCACTTTTACAAAATAGTTGAATATAATTCATCTGAATACAGTAATATACAAATAAATCTTAACATAAACACCACAATTAAATAATCACTAATATAAGAACAAAGACGCACTAAAAACTGAACAAAATCAACGTTACAGGAGTATTTTCTTAGTGATTTTAATGATAACACCATACAGTTAAGTCTCTAAAAAAGTATCTTAAAAAATATCATTACAATTTTTTGTGATAAAACCTGTGCATTTTAAATCTATATCACTCTACCATTATACAATATTGCTCTGTGTATAGAAAACTTACAAAGTATATAACAAAAAAACTGCAATTATAAAAAAAATATATACAAATCGATAAATAGGAAAATCACAATAACGCTTATGTAATTTTTTCTTTTTTTTTTTCTCTTGAATCAGTCCAATTAATATTTACACAAAAACAAATCACAAAACAAATACTTCATTTCCTGGAATAAAGGAAATATGTAAAAATATATTTGTCTTTTCACCAGATTAACATTACTAACAAATAAATTTATTTATTGTTGTCTTAAAGCACATTTTGGCCAGTAGTTTAGGCATTCAACTATCACCAAGATTAATATTAGGCATCGTGTAGTATACACAGTGATATAGAAAATATGATCTAAAATTCATTGATACTTGTCCACTCTTAAGTGTAAACCGCTCTCTGAACAAAAGCTGACAAAACTGAGACTTCTGTAGCAATTGTTTTTGCTCTAGTCCTTGAAATTTAAAAAATTAAATTCAATAGTGACGTCACTGATAAAGTTTGGACATTTCTTAAATGCCACACAACAGTAAGTTTTGCAAAACGTAAGCACTAGGAAATGATATATTTTTTTCAAAGTAGGTTGAAAACTAATTCATTAATTAATAGATTTTGGTCACAGACCGATATACATTTGTCAAGAGAAGACATGAAATGAATTTTAGTCATTTTAGATAGAAAATTGTACTAATTGGCCAAATCCTTCACCTTAGTGCTGCTTTATATAATTAGCGTGATTGACTAGCATAGGCACTTGTGACCCGCAACTACGGACAAATCGCAATAGCAAAAAAAACCCAAGGCACTCTTCAGTCTTAATATGCCCCCATTTCCGTCATTCAACAGCAAATCCACATGTTTCTTCTACAGCTTGCGTTAACTTATCCGCTAACGTTTGATAAGAATCATACGGTGGAATATCAATCCTATTAAAACACGTATGTGCTTTTGGTAAATTTTGCGGCGAACAATCAATACAATGTATTGTAAACAATCTCGGTCCTGCCGCTCCTGTACTTCCTTGCAAAGCTTTAAAGCCTTGTAACGGTACTCTTGACGATCCTGTAACAAACTGCAACAATCTCGCACGCATTTCTTCCGAATACGATTCCACCACTTGCCAGAACCATTGCACTACTGGCGTTTCGGGTGTACAATGTTTTAACCTAGTATGCGATCGCCAATCGGCAATATCAATTGATCCAATCCCACTTATGACTAGTTCCAATTCACGTTCATCGAATGGCCGAAGCAAAGCTGGCGGTATTAATTCGGTAAAACCTTTTTGTAATGCAAGGAATTGTTGTTCAATGCCACGCATAAACCGATAATTTACGTAAAGTTTTACGTATTCGCGTTTATTGTCTTCGGTTACGGGAATTCCAGCACCGGATGGTTTCAATTCGTGGACTTTTACTACACCAAAACTATTATTTTCGACAGAGAAAGTTGTGTCTAAAACACCGTCGATGTTATTTTCTAACATCCATGTCAAACTGCGATGCAATTCTGGATCTACACCTTCAATATCTTTTAAAGTTATTGGTTTGTTTAACAACTGTTTGTAAAATGGTAAAGTAAAACCTCCTTCTAATTGATGGTTATGAAAAACAGCAATCCCAAGTATTCTTCCAACGAAATGAAAATAAGACAAATGTTCTGGATTTATCGACGAATCGGGATTTATTTGCAAAGTATAATGATCATCCCGACTGTATTGAAATAGTCCATACTGAGGATTTAACATTTCACGAGATAATAAATGAAGCCACTCACGTGCCACTCCACCATAGTCTAATCCTTCTTCACCTTTAAATTTAACCATAAGCCGCTTGCGCATATCCTTTGGACGCATCTTCATTATCAACCTATAACTTTCTTCAAAGACTTCATTTCGAGAAACTTCTAACCGACAATGACCACTTTGAGGCTGCAATGCTGTTAATTCTACTCTTAAAGCTTTTAATTTTGCAACTAAATCCCGACGATATTTTGGTAAATGATCACTATCGTTGAGTAAACCTTGAGGAAGTTCTTCATTTGGACGATTTCTTGGAGACAAAGGAGCTGGGTTTTGGGGGGCTGCTTGACCGTTGACTAACACGGATGGCGTTGTTGTGGTTGTAGTAGTTGTCGTAGTCGTCGTAGATCCTATAGTTGTAATTGTTGTTGCAGTCGTCGTAGTAACTGTAGTTGTTGTTTTATTATTCGTAGAAGTTGCGCTTACTCTGCGTAAAATATTATTCAAAATTTGCGTATTCAAACGGGGATCGGTGAATTGAGTCGTTCGATTGTTGTGGTCGACAAAATAAATCTATAAAAAAAATTATAATTTTTTGGAGTTTTTTTCAAATTTATTGGAAATACCCGTCCGGTTGCTGTTTGGCGCATTTCCCAACCTGGCGGTAATGGTCCTAAATGATCTAACGCTAAACTTAAAGGTGCTAGATCTTTAGGAATTCTGGGATCATGCCATGTTGATACACCAGTTGGGATATGGAAAAAGTATACCTGCCCCTGCTGAGTTGTCCGCAACTCTATTAAAAAATAATTAGAATACAATTTAATTAATTTTGTTACTATAAAAAGTGCTAGTGTTAATCATCTGATATAAATCTAATCAAGTTAATGACTGAACATTTAACATCTTTAGTGTTTACATCACTTTTACTTTTCAACAATTATCTGTAATTAAGCGAACTTCATCAATTTAAAGATAATTATCTCAATAAATTGAAAAAGCAATGTTTTCAGTTCATCCTGACAAGTATCAAAACAAACAAAAGATAATAAATAAAAAAATAAATTTAATAAATTTTAATGCAATTGAAAAACCCGCTATATACGATGATTGGCATTGAGACGGTATTACCATAGCAACAGATTGTTAGGTGAAAATTTAGGTAAGTGAAAAATGATTTTGTAGATAAACATAGTTGAAGTTGATAACTTTGGAAAATACTGTTGCTTCTAATGTTTGTTTTTTCACTATAATTGGAGTAAGAAGAATGCAGCAGGTATGGGTTCTTGAAAAAATCAAGGTTTGGAAAAAAAAGAATGGAGATTTCGTATATTAAATTCAATTTCGAAATAGAGAATAATAGAGAAATCAGGTCAACCTGATTTTCTATTAAATGGAGCGAAAAACTGATACTAATTGTTCAAATTGCAAAAATTTTAATTTCAAAATTTTTATAGGAAGTTTATTTTTGATCATGAAAATTTTATTTCAACAAAGTTTTCAGTATAATAGTACTTCCCTTCGGAAGCAATTTCCGAATTCTTTCATTTTCTTGACCATAGATTATCGAATCTAACTTTTTTTTTCAAAGCAATCTTATTTTATCGACAAGCAAAAGTTTTTATAAAGAATAACTTTGTTTTAGAACTAACAATAAAAATTTTTTTCTTATCGGCAACTCCATTCGTAGACATACTGGTTGAAAAAAGAATATTAACTTGTGTTCAGCGTAATACATTTTAATAAATAAAAAGTAAAAAATCGAAATTTGGAACATTTTCTGCATAATCGAAATCCTTTGAATATCTGAAAAGGTGTTGGATATAAAGATATCTAAATTTTCTATGCAGAATAACATAAAAGGTTGTGCAAAATTTAAATTGTTGAACGATTTTCCTGAAAAAAAAGTGGAAATGCAAAAATAATCCAAAAATTTAGAAACTGAAAAAAATTAACGTTTTAACATTTATCTTATTTTATTTTTTTATATTTTCTGATAAATTTGAGGATAATCATCCAAACAAAAGGAATTGTAAAAAAACAGTTCTCTATTCATTCAAGAAAATTAAATTCTCATCAAGTACGTATTTTTTCTTGTAATTTGTCTGAGTCATGTTACTGCACATCTGCGACAAACCGACATCATCTTGATTAAAATAATAGCTACTCTCATATATGTGAAAATTCCAGTGCATTCGAGTGTGTCGCATCTCAATTACCCCAACTTCTTTTAATTACAACACTTACCATATCCGGGAGGTAAATCCAATTTATTAGCTTGTCCCGAACTGGCTTGCGCTGATGTTGATTGTGTTGTTGTTGTTGTTGTTGTCGTCGTCGCTGTTGCTGTTGTCCCACCGGAATTCCTGTTATTCCTACCCGACCTTCTCCGACTACTACCATCTCGTCTGTCTTCTGCATTTCTTTGTCGTCGATCACGCACGATTGCCCTTTGTTGTCCTTGTCCCATTTGCGGACTAACCACATTCGTATTATCACTACCGTTCACTATTATATTACTATTATTGTTATTATTATTATTATTATTAGTAACGCCGTTATTTGGAACATTACAACTGACATTGTTTGGCGCGGGAATAACAGACGTCGACGTCGGCGACATTGTTATAAAATTCGTACGATTATCGTTTGATGTTGAAACATTCACATTTTGATGAACGTCTTTTTGAGGACTCACAATCGACGTACTCGAACTTGGTGTTAACGGCTCCGTTTGATTATTATTGTTATTATTATTATTATTGAGAAATTCTTGCACTCCCTGAAATAATCAAACATAATAAAATTGATATTTTTGTTTTTCAATCAGCTAACCGTATTTTCTACATTATTATCCGTCTGATTCGAAGATCTTCGTCTTGGTTTACTAGTCGATTGTGGTCGAATCCATTGCGTTGACCTTGTCACATGATTGACATAATACAATCGTCCATTCGCTGTTCTTCTTTCTTCCCAACCAGGTGGTAAATCGTCATTATTTGATGGTGAAGGATCTCTATCAGCTGAAGGTCCACGTAATTCACCTTGTGGTCCAACAACAGCCAAAGGAGTACCGCTACATGGACCATCTCGTGACAATAATGAAATTATTATTTGACCTTTTACTGGCTCGCTGTCTTCTTGTGAAGCTTTACCCAAATCCAAACACTGATCTAAAAACAAAAAATACAAAGGGTTTTACGCTGCAGTGCACAGCACGACATGTGGGCAATTTGCACTTCCGCCAATAGAAAGTAAAACGCTCGCAATATTGCCGAAACTTGATACTGTTCTAAAATTACAAAAAATGAAAAAATTGACAATATTAACTGTCATCTTGATAATAATAAAATTATTTTCCAACTTATTCTTGAATATTAATTGATTTTGATAAAATTATCACCTGTCATACGTAACATTGTCTTGATAATATTTTTTGCACATCATTAAATAACAACGGTTAACGAACAGTTGTAAAAAAAAACAATTCAAATAAATCACTATTACCAACTGACTCTTATAACAAGTGTTACTTAATTACTGCTGGATAGCAGATGTATAATAATAAATAAATCACAGTGTGGTACATTTGGCCTAAATAAGAAGTTTTGCAAGCAACTTTATCAAAAATGTCATCTATGCTGTTATAAATTATATACATATTTGTTACCCATATACGTACGAAAATACGTGACTTAATATACGTATAACAAAGTATAAGAATGTCAGTCTTGAGTGACTTACACACATTTATTTAAATAGATTCTGAATTGATGAATTGCCTCGATTTATCAACTTCCTGTTGATGACAAAATGTATGCTTCATACTGACTGAATTGTAATAAATGAAACATTGTAACTGATCAATTTTTTAAACTAGGGATTATGTAAAATTACGCAAAAACTAGTCGTGTACTTTTGCTTTCTCATGTGCATGCACCTTACCTTTACATAATAGGAAATAGTCGCGATGTTTCAGTTTTATTAAAGCTTTGCTAATATTTTAAAGTGTAAATTTGCGTCCACGTAATCTAAATATTGAATCGATAAAGCCATTTAATATTTTAAAAGCTTGATTTAACCTTGAGATTTACATTAGTTCAGCACATCATTGACTCGACAAAAAGGTCAATAAATAAAGAAATAATAAAAAAATTTAAACGAGTTGTATCAATACTTTCTCAATTAAATTTTAATTCAAAAGCTCGAGTGTAAATTATAGTTAATGGGTTATAACAACATGGAAGAAAATTTCAATTACACTCACGCTAAAAAGTTACTTACATCCGGTGTCCCTTAATCGCTGGATGTGCGAATTGACAATACGGACACAACCCAAGAATCCACCGCCTTGTTTTTTGAGAACTTTACGATGATTCCACACTGATATTGTGATACTGTCGTTTCGACCAATGTATAAATCATAATGGGTGTTCCATTTGGGTTCTAAAGTATTTTTTACAAATTCAGTTGAATAACATTGTCCACTTCCATCAACTAAAATCTTAGCGAAAGGGTCGGGAAGACCTAGTGGTTAATAATCATAAGAATTAAGGTTTTATCAATCGGATATTAATCAAACTTACGGAATAAATCCTTCCGAACCAAATTGCGTGCACAAAGAACTGCAAAAAATGGTAATTTAATGAATTATTTTGTAAACTTGGGAGGTCCTCATAATGAGGCCATATTGTTTGACATTTGAACAATGCGTTTTTCAAAATTACACAAAGTTTTATTGGGAATTTTATTAATAAATTACTTACTCGTCAAGCGGATTTTTTGAGCACCATTCCGACGACTCGATAGAGCGTTGGACATTTTTAAAATGTTTGATTGTTGTCAACACACTCATATCACAGACACAACGCCATGTTTCATCACACTTACCAAGCGCTATCTGGTGGCGAATGCAACCAACTGGCGCCAAATTCTTAATTATTTGTAAATAGGTATTCTTGTTAAGAAAATAATGATAGTAAATTTACTTTTTTAGATAACAATGTTGAATATCTGAATAATTAAAACTACAGTCAATTAAATTGTAAACTTGATTAAAAATCATTAATTTAAAAATAAAAATATGTTTTCTAATTTTATTATCCATAATTTTTTTTGGACTCTTTGATCTTCATTAAAATGTTATTGTTTTAATTGAATATCACGCCTGGAATGCGATTGGTTGAGTACGATGCTATGATTGGTAAAGAGCTGCTATTATTATAGCAACAGGTTGTTTGACAAAATTTTGTTTTATTACAAAATAGTAAAAATTGAAAATTTTATTTTGTTTTTTTCCAAGATAAAAAGTAAAAAAAATATCAAAAGAGTTGGATTTAAAGTTTTTCACGTTAATCGAAACTTTGAGAATTATGGATTTAGGAGAAACTAACAAAATAAAAAAAATACTAACCCTGTGAAAAACATTTTTGTTAACACTAAACAATAAAACTAGAGCTTTTTGAAACTTATGGAAATAAACTAAATACGAGAAAACACAAATTATAACGTTTCAACTAAAAATGTGATTGCGTATGCAATCAGTAATACATCACACTAGCATAATTTTTTTACATTTTACTTTTTGTGTGTTTAATATAATTCTAGATAATAAATAAATTTCTTACTTTATGTTGAGAAACTGCCTACATGATTCGAAAAAAAAGGATAAGGGAGGCTAACAATAGAAAGTTACACAACAATATCTAGATAATGTGAATATATTCTTCTCAAAAAGAAATTGTTTTTGGGCATTGCATTTATGTTTTTCAGAATTAGAAATTGAAAACAAAATTTTTGATTACATATTTAGAAGTATCAGATATTGAAAAATACCACTAATTCTTGTTGTTTGATACAACAACAGACAAAAAAATATATAAATTGAAAAATTGCTAAAAAATTCAGGTGTAAAAGCGCTATTAGTTCTTCGTGTGTTGGATTTAGCAGCTTAGCAGCGGACTGTCGGTATTAAAGTCTATAAAAGTATTGTGTTAGTGGTTCCAGACTGAAAGGAAGACAGAATCTCAGGATTAGTCGTCGCTAAACTATCTAAAATCCGTTGTTTGAAAATAAATAATACACACTAAGTATATAATTAATTGAGAGATCAGTAATTATAAATAAATAAACAGAAGTCCAAATTTTAACTTTTAAAACAGATTGGAATCTAAGGCTGCAGATAATCAAGAAAATAGCGCTAAGAAAGAAAAGAGAAATAAAGTGAGTAAAAATTTGGCGAAGTAAAGTAATAAAATAAATGTGAATTGTTTTCAGTAGTTCTGGTTAGATTGGGCTGGGTTTTTTAATGATGGTAGAATTGGGATTAACCTTGAGTAAAATGGGACTGTTTTTTTGGCTATGCATGATGTAATTGGAAATATTCTGGTTTGAATGATGGTAGGTATTAATACTAATGACAGGAATTTTTTGCACAAAAGTTTTTGAATATTTAAAGGTTTTGTTTGATTGACGTTATTGAAATTACTTTCAGATTTCTATTTTTCAACTCAAAATTGTTTTCAGATAATTAACAAAAAAAACATGTTCATCAATTGCTGATGTAATGTTAAATGCATCGAAAAAAAGTCAGATTTTTAAATCCTTACAAATCACCTCTTATATAAGCTTATAGTCACTAGAATTAAATTATATTTAGAAACACAGAATACATATTCTTCTGCTTTTTGAATAAATAGTGTCGGTGTTATATTTAACGAAAAACCCCAAAAAAGGAAACTTCTATTCGAGTATATAAGCTCGAAAAAAGCCAAAGAGAAAGCTGAACATTTTTTTTTTAAATACTATCTTACGCTGTGGCGCCCCGAACAGCGCTCCTCGTCTCTGCTTCCTCATATGAATAACTTGGAGTTGATTTCCCTCCGGTAATCCTATCCGCTCGTTTTCTTATTGTTATGCGAAACAAATTCCAATACAACTATTTTTATTAAAAAAGAAACATACATCTTGGTTGTATTACAAAATAATCTAAAAAATATAAACTAAAGTATATATTGTATACAATAATATATAGATTCTATAAATCTGTAATTACTCTTTTAATTTACAACTACAAATACTTTTTATATTACATAATAATGTACAAAAGCATTTGTAATTATAATTATTTTTCTACATAATAACTAAATGAAAACATCAAGTAACAAATAACTGTTACATTTTTCTCTCTTCTAATAACAAATTTACATTTTAGCATAATTCATCTACTTTATGTACAATTAGCAAGCTTGAAAGCAATCGCCAGTCGTCTTAAATCCGTGCAAAATCAAAAAGTGAAAAAAACCACATCAGTCCTTAATATAGCACCAAATAAATTAACATAAAGTGGCGGTCTAAATCTACCAATTGGTCGTGAAAACACCAAATTATAGGCCTGTCGTTTTCAAAATAAAAATATCACTTTCTCACCCAAGAAATAAGTACATAATGGATGCAGCCCACATTGTATTTACTTTGACAGAACGCACCCAATACCAACTGGCCAGCATAATAAAACGAAATTCACTCAATTTTTGATATTTACATCAACATCAATAAATTTGACTATTAGTATATTATGATATGAGTTAAAACAGTTGCTCCCACTCCAAAACATCACTGGAAGTTCAATATTTTATTATCTCTACAAAGGAGGGAATACTGTCATAGTATGGCAATAACTGATTAATAACTCGCTAAGACATTTCCATTGGCTGTAGGCACAACTACTGGATGATTATTCGGCGGATGCATAGGTAAATGCGCTTGCGTTACAATATTATTACTAGAAACGGTAGTCTGTTGCGTTTGACTAACTTGCGGTATTTGCAAATTAGCAGCCGATGTTTGTGTTTGATTATTATTCTGTTGATTCGTTTGTTCATTATTTTGTCCATTTTCAACTGTATGTTTCCGTAAATGTCTCAACATATTACCTTTTTCTACAAAAGTTTTACCACAGTCGGGGCACGCATGTGGTCTTTCGCCACTATGCGATCTTCGATGTGACACTAAATGTCCTTTACACATGAAATCTTTCTCGCATAAATCGCATCGGAAAGGTCGATCGGCGGTTGCCCCTTTATTATGTGATCGTTGATGGAATAATAAGTTACCTTTAAGAGGAAATGATTTGCCACATTCGGTACATGCAAATGGTCGTTCGCCTGTATGAGATCTCATATGATTAATCAAATGCTCTTTTCGTGTAAACGGCTTTGAACAAACGTTACAACAATGTTGCGTTTCGCCAGTATGTTGACGCAAATGATTAGTCAAATGTTCTTTTCTAGTGAATGTTTTCTGACAGAATTCACATCGATGCGGTGATTCCCCGGTATGTATTCTCACGTGGTTCGTAAGATGTTCTTTACGTGTGAACGATTTCGAGCAGAAATGACATCGATGTGGGGATTCCCCAGTGTGTTGTCTCACATGATTGTTTAAATGTTCTTTGCGAGTGAACGATTTCGTACAAAAAGTACACTTATGTGGCGATTCGCCTGTATGTTGTCTCACATGATTAACCAAATGGTCTTTACGTGTAAACGCTTTGGGACAATAATTGCACCTGAATGGAGTTTCTCCAGTATGTTGTCGCACGTGATTTATCAAATGTTCTTTACGAGTGAACGACTTATTGCAAAAACCGCAACGATGCGGAGATTCCCCTGTATGTTGTCTCACATGATTCAATAAATGTTCTTTACGTGTGAAAGTTTTCGAACAAAAATCGCATCGATGAGGAGTTTCCCCTGTATGCCACATTATGTGATTCGTAAAATGTTCTTTACGAGTGAATGATTTCCCACATATTTCGCATCTGAATGGAGTATCGTTAGTATGCGAACGCATATGATTGGCTAAATGTTCTTTTCTTGTATACTTTTTCCCACAAATTGTACAATGATGCGGGGTTTCCCCCGTATGCCACATCACATGATTCATAAAATGCTCTTTCCGCGTGAATGATTTTTTACAAATCTCGCACCGATGTGGCGTTTCGCCTGTATGCTTCCGCACATGATTAACCATATGCTCTTTTCGAGTAAAAGTTTTGGCACAATACTGACATCTGTAGGGCGTTTCACCAGTGTGACATCGTGTATGATTATCTAAATGTTCTTTCCTCGCAAAAGATTTCCCACAAATAGTACAATTATACGGTTTATCGGTTGAGTGTCGTTTCATATGTCGTTCCAAAGATGCCGCATTTGCAAATACGTGGAAACAGACCGCACAAGTAAACATACTTCCACCTAGATGGCACTTTCCATGTCGTGTTAATTCTTGTGAATTGGTGAATGCTTTACCGCAAACTTGACACGTAAATGGTTTACGTTCAGTATGGTAACGTCTATGGACAATCAATTGGTAACGGAATTGGAACATTTTCCCGCATAGATCACAGACATGATTTCCTGTTATAACAGTAGCGGTATTATCAGTTGATAAGGAACTGGTTGAAGGTTCTTGTTCGTCTTTTGTCACAATTGCTATATTATTAGTATTCTGTTGGAGATTCACATTAGTATTTGTATTTTGGACAATATTTTGACCAGTTTGAGCTATCTCGCCTTGAAGTTTACCAAAAACTTCATGATAAGCTAAAAGCTGATTTAAATCATCGACGTTTACTTTGTACATGTTCTGGACCATTTCCACACCTAGAGTTTTCGCTAAATCTTGTTCTTGTAGATTCGTTGATATTTTTACAATACTGCCATCAGCTGTACGAACATCCATTAAATTACCTTTATGTTCTTGCAATCCAAATTGAGTACCAGATAATAGTTTACAATTTTGTAAATTTTTTTCGTCTTTTACTATTTGGATATTATCCGAGAGTTGATTTTGATCATTATTTGACTGATTTTGAGTATTTTCTACCGAATTTTCCATTCGTACAACATTATCAAGAACTTGTTGGACTTGAAGATGTTGCAATTGTTGGACAGTTAAAGCTTGCTGGTTTAGATGTTGATTATCGTTCAATTGTATCTGGGCGTGAGCCAATTGAGCTGCTAATATTTCTTTCTGTTCTTTGCTATCTTCAATCACCGATACTAAATTATCTTGGACTTGAACTTGCACCATATTCTGCTGATTATGATTTTGCTGTTGTTGTTGTTGTTGTTGCTGTTGTTGTTGTTGTTGTTGTTGTTGTTGTTGTTGTTGATGACTCATCTTTAAAAAAGCAAAATTAGTTTAGGTTTTATTATTTTGATATTATTTACATCTCGATTCATCTGATTCTGAGTGAGAGGATCATTCTGTTGATGGGTTGACATAGATCCATGATTATTTTCCATATGCATATTCCCCGTTGGTATCGATAGATTTGTAACTCCTTGAGATGTGGAAATGCTGACTGGAATTTGCGAATGCTGTTGTAGTAGTAGCGGATCAGCTGGTAATAGTCCCGCATGTTGTCCCAACATCGCCTCCTATTACCCAACATAACAAATAGCTACACATCAACAAAGAAACTTAAGACGAATATGTCGAAATGATTCGACAACAGACCTGTGTGATTTTGCTTTGGTTGTCAGCACGTCCAGATCCCGGTAATCCATAGACGGAAACTTGCGGAATAGGACCAGGGAGTAAATTAGTAAGAACCCAATATTTCGCCACACTGCTGAGTGCGACAGCATTCAATGCTGTCGTATTCACACGAAGATCAGTTGGTATGGATGTAGTCGGTGGTGGTCTCTGGGTGGTGCTCTGAAGTTAAAAAAAAAATTTCAAGAAATTGTCAGATTGATAAATTACTGCTTTCTAATAACATGCGCTAAATTGAAAAACCCACCCCTATGTTTTGATCTTCTATGAATACATCCATTTGTTCCAGCATGCACGAAACTAAATGATGGGTAAATTTGTAATGTCACGGTTTGTGATGAGGATAAGTCAACATGATAGATGGTGTGATAAATCAATGTAACAGGTGATTGCTCAGTTCGAGTGCTTATTCTAATTATTAAAGCTGAATGCTGCCAAATGAAAAGTTAATGCTGATGAGCCTTCAGAAACTTTGGCAACGACTATGATACTTGTATCACCTCAATCTTTCTTAATAAAAATCAAACAACGCAATTGTTAAATTCAATTATACAGAATAGTGCAATAATATCAATGAGTCATAAGTCGAAATAAGTGCCATAATTGACTTATGAAACAATTTTTTTTTTCGAGATTTTTTCTATTTTACTCTGTTTCACTTTTTTCAAATAAAAAACTACATTTAAACTTGAAAAAAATTTTCAAGTAATAACGGTGAAGCCAATATGATATTAATGAATTTCATTATTAACACAAAATCTGCATAATTAATCGAATCTGAAATTTTTTAAATAATTTACAACTTCTAACCTCATTTTTTCAACCTGTAAGATTTGACAGACTTACACTAGTTAAATATTTAAAATTTGTACTAAAGAGTAGACAAGAAATAAACTTGAAATTTCCTATTTTATATAGCAACATTCTTATTCGATGTAACATTATTTGATCCGTAATTACAGCAATTTGGGTGAACCAGTTTCACTGCTGTTCCTTCAATAACTGAACTGTTAGCCTTGGCCTTGAACCAGTGCATACCTTCACAAACAATGAAAATAAACTCGATGTTTTCCGGAACAAATGAATGGACAAAAAAAAGATGTTACGAGTGTGGTATTTTTATATAATACGATTTAATCCATAAGGAAAATAGCTTTCTATTTGATTAGGTTTCTACTGTCTACCCTTAATCTGCGATTTAAATTCACCCCTGCTATAAACAGAGGTGGAACGAAATTATAGGAAATAATCACATTAACCTGTCACAACAATGTAGTTTAAGATGTAGGGGGATCAGAAGGGTCATCACTTGAATCTACCTGTACCTTTTATGACCTGTTTGGAGTCATTCACAGGTTAAAACTATTGTTTACAAAAATCAGACTATTGTGTGTTTGAACGTCGATGTGTTTTGAATATTGATAAAAACAGAAATTTTAACATCTAAACATCCATCCACAAGAAAATGAAAGATGACAGACTTTGCTTACAGTTTTCTATATTCCACGTCTACTAAAAAATAGAATTTTCGTAAAAATTTCACAAAAAACTAATTCAACAAACAATAACCGTACAATAATAACATAAACAATGCATTTGCTGCGGCATAATGAGACATAACTAACATAACTCACCTCGGAGGTATCAGCCCCATGAGTCCCTGCCAGATTATTGGGATCATTGGTGTTCATCGTTAAATTCAAATCCAACTTCGAAAACTCCACTTTCCATTCAAATATCTGAATTTTTCAAAAAATCACGTGAAAATTTTCACTGTCATTGTCTGTGGCAGAACGGGGGGACGCGAGAGGTAGCCATTACAAAACCGAGATGAGATTTCCGCACTTTTACACAATATAACGCCGATTTAACCAAGAAGATATAGCACAAATCAGCCCCGGCATCCAATACATCATTTTTAACCTTTTTCCTAATCACATTTCAATCGAAATCCCGAAAAATTTTCGATCGAGACAGAAACGGTCGCGGGGCGCCTCAAACAATAAACAGAGAGAATCAACATGGCCGAGACTGAATCCAAACGAATGCGTCATAACATAAACAAAGAATTATTTTCAAAAAAATAACAGAATTTAATGAAACTTGCCGCATTTTCATTGAATTTTGTTCCTGGTTTGAAGTAACACAGATTAGAGTGGAGCTAACGCTTCCCTTTCTTTTAATTTTAATTCGCAATTTTAAACGATAAATCCCCCACTAGCGCAAGCACCGCCTACTAACACACTCAGTCGGTGCGCTAACGCGCAAAATTCAAATTTTCAGAACAAAGGAATGAGTTTTATTTAAAAATAATTGCACATTATGGACGGAATGTTTACAATTTTTAAACTTAATGTTAATCTTCAATTGCTTCTTCAATGAATTCATCGTCTTCTTCGTCTAGTTTTGTTTTTGATGGAACTAAAGTTGAGACAGAAACACCCAAACCATGAGCTAAAGCTTCTATTAACTCTTTACTTAAATAATATGTGATTGGAGTATCCCCACTCGTTACTAATATTTGTTTCAATTCAGCTAAAACTTGTTTAGCTTCAACAAAATTATGATTTCTGACGTATTCTTGAAGCATTAGTGCGCAAATGTCGCCGCGGCGGACTGAAGACTCCAAATCCTTGCCTCCGGTCATCAACAACTGACGGCATTGCGCCAAACCTACAATATTGAAAACATTAAATTTTGTAAATGTGATTTTAATAACAAACCAGCTTGCGGGTCTCCTCTTTCGAAAAGTCTTCGAATATCAACGAATCGTTTAACTGTTGTTAATCTTTGTTGAACAATGTCAATTGCTTTCTGATGTGTGACTGGATCTTTCGGACTGTTAATTTTAGCTAAACATCGCGATGCTTCAGTTAAAGCTCCATAAGCTTTTTCATAATTCTTAAATTCATCAATTTCAATCTGTGCACAAGCTACATAAAAATTAGCCAAAAGATCCAAAGCTTTTCCTTTTGAATAAAAAGTAATAATATTTCGTAGAATTTCCGGATTATTTTGCCAATCCAAAGATTGTAGATAATTAGCTGCCATTATATAAATCTCCCTTTGACGTGAAACCCCAGCAAAAAATATGATTTTATCAGTATCTCCTGATTTCAACAAAGCTTTCATTGCACGAATCTGAAATTTTTTCAATAGAATTTTGAAATTTTATCTGAAACTTACTTTATCTCCGGCTTGTGTGAATTTTTTAGTAGCTAAATGATAATTCCCTTGCAACATTAAACTTTCAGCTAACGTTTGTAAAACATTGATTCTGTCTTCTTCATCTAATTGTTCTTTTTCAGGTGTGAGTTTTTCAGCTAAGTCTTCAGTTAATTGAACATTATGCTTTAAACAAATCGCAATTGCTTCTTTGAATTTTTTAGCAATTGCTAATAAATCCACAGCTTTATCAAACTGTTCATTTGTTACAAAATAATCAGCACATTTTATTACTAAAGCTGGATCCGAATCAGCATCTAAATCTGTAGCAATATCTTGCAAAATTTCAAACTGTTGTGCTTTAAATGCTAAATCTAAAGCTTTATGGAGCATCCCAGCTCTATGATATAAAATAATCGCTTTATCTAATATTCCATTTTCTTCAAAATATCGTGCACATTCTAACTTCTCCCGATTACTAGCAACCAATCCAATATTCCATAATTCTTCATCCATATGATTCTCTTTACATAATCGGACCGCATTACTATAAGCGTTAGCTTTAGTAAAAAAATTCACAGCTTCTTCAAAGTTCCCACTAGTTTCATAAAACCTAGCCATATGATAATATGCTGCTTTATCTCGACCAGACCGTGCTAAGTCTGCTGCTTTTCGTTCTTCACCAAGAAAACATAGAACACGAACTTGCGAATAAATGTCGCCCGCTGTGCTATAAATTTTTAAAGCTTCTTGCATCTCTCCTTGTGATTCTATATACTGACCCCACCATTTTAATAAATCCCTAAAAAAATAATAACAATAATAGATACAAACAAATTTATTATCAATACGGGTCTTTAGTTTTAGCCATGTAATTTTCAAGCTGTAAAGGATGATCTAAAAGCATCCTTGGAACATCAAACTTATGCGTATTTGCTCGTTCATATCGCGCTGCCGCTTCTTTAAAATCGCCACTTTGTTCCAAAAGTTTAGCCCAAGCATGTTCTGTGTTTTTCAAATGGATGCGATCTTTTGATTCAGCGATTGCATGAGCTGCGTCTAATTTATTCCGACTTCGGAGGAGTTTGTTCAAGAGATCGTAGCGTTCGCATTGGATATACAATTGCTCAGCTTCGTCCTGAAGGACACAGTTATACGTTCGTAACAAAAATAAAATACTCATTCTGACTGTTTTTTTTTTTAAATAATTTTCACTACTCACCAACATGTTCAAATGAACAGCTAAGACAGCTAATTTCGCTTCATGCGGCAAACTATGATCATTCATTGCAACTCTAAGCGCCATCGCTGCCCTAGCATTGCCCATATGTCCCAAACACACTCCAGCCACATCCAAACGCCGAGTTTTTACACACATTCTTGCTAAACTACTCCAAACGCCAGGATTTTGCACTAATTTAATCGCTTTAAATGCTTCATCCATATTCCCAAGACTTAAATTATAACTAAAATTCAAAACAGCATCTCGTGTTGCTTTACCACAATTTTCTAAACCAGCAAAATCGCTCATTATCTCTCGTATGATAACTAACTTTTCTAAAAGAACAATATATGGAGTTGCAATTGCTAAAAGTCTTGAATCATTATTAATAACTTTAATATCGTGCATTTTAATCCCATGTTCAGTCGAAACAAACATTGTTATAAGAATGTGATCTTCATCTTTTAACGTTCTCGTTTCAGATACTGATCTATGTAAAAATCCGCTTTTTTTACGCACAGGCAATTTTAATTTTTTTGCGTCACAAACTAACAATCTTGGGTCGTCATTATCCCAATATAAATGTAAAGGGATGCGATTGCAGCAAATGTCGTCAAAAACTGCTTTAGTGTCTTCTTTATTTTCTTCTAAAGTTTCGTTCAAACTTCGAGCATCCATAGTATAATCGTCAGAATTTGAATCATCGATTATTCCATATTTATGAAAATCGTAATTCAATAAAGTATCACTTTCAATATCCCAAATGTATAATTTCCCATCAGGGACTAAATTCGAAGCTGCTAGAGTCATTGCTATTTTATTCCCAACGCTATTACTTCTCGCTTGAATTATCTCGCCAAAATCTGGACACAAATCGAATAAATTTTTCCCTGGAATTATCAACTTCTGTTCGTTATCATTCAACTCATAAACTTTAATGAATCCTTCGATTGTAAATACTGTTAAATAATTCCCAGTAACGTCAATACCAATAGGTTCGCCTTCTAGTGACGTTGGTACTAAATTTGATATAACTGAACCATTTAAATTCCGTACAAGCACACATTTTGGTGTTAAAATTATAACAATTTTTTTATAAATTAAAACTTTTTCATTATCACATAAAAAATTGGATAATAATTTAAGAATAAAATCAGCATTATTATCTATATTTTTTCGAGTGTCGATTTTATCCAAATCTTCCCATAAAATTTCATAAACTGAAATCCGTCTCCCATTTGTAAAAACAGCATAATTTTCATTAATCGCCATATCAGTAACTTGCGTTTCTAATTGTAAAAGATAATTACTTTTAACACTTTCAACAAGAATCTGATTGGCTGTTTTTTGTGTACACCAAATTTTTTCAGAAAAACAAGTACAAATCGTTTGTTCTTTCATTATATAAACTGAAGTAACACAATTGACGCTGAGTAAAGGTAAAGTCATTTGGAAACTGCCCCACATTAGTTGTTTAACAGTTCCACTGACTGTGTTTACGTTGTTTAACTCCCAAGAATCTTCAGGATTTTCCGATTCTGTTACATTTCTAGTCCAAAAATAAATCCTTCCGATGTTAGTCCCAGCACATAAGGTCTGATTTAATTTACTGTACGCTAAACAAGTGAAAACTTCACTAACTGAACGGCTTTTCTCCTCATTCGTATAAAATTTCAAAGATGTTGGGAGAACATAATTATCGTTGTTTTCTATGTCCCAAATGCGGACTATCAAATCGCCGGTCAGTATAGCCAGACTTGAAGAACCGCACCAGATTAAACCTTGACTTCCGCCGCTCCGATTCTGAAGTCTTCCGCTTAATTTAACTTTAGCTAATTCGTTCAAACGACCTTGGGAATCGATTGAAAAATGACCTACTGTTAAACCTTCCATCATTACAACTAAAGAATCGCGTGAAGGGTGATGGACGATATATGCTAAAGGTACACCTTCGGTGTTTAACACTTCCATGCAAGATCCAGCGTTATTAACGTAATAAATTGAACCTACTTGGGTTCCTACGTAAAATGATAAATTATCAGAGCCGTCTTGAGCTCTGAATTTTCGAGCTGTTGTTTTGGGCCGCCAGTTACTAAAAATATCCAATGCTTGCTCATCGCCGTTAACAGCAGCTTTAGCTAAATTTTCCATATCGTATTCTGGTCGCGGCTTTATTGTTTTACGAAAAGTAAGATGCGTAATTGATTCTTTTAAATCTAAATGAAAAACCATGATGATTTGGCCTTGACTGTCCACAACTTTCCAACCAACAAGTGACCCTGCCTGCTACCATCATTAGAATTATAATTATTTATGTAAAGATACTTACAGAATCGCATGAAACAAGTCGTCCGCCTTTTTCACTAAACTCCAAAAGCGTAATTGGCGCTTTATGGGGGCCTCCAATCAACGCAAAATCCCGTTCCCCATTCCATACTTTAAACTCACCGTTTTCCCATCCTGTGGCTAAAATTGTACGTTCAGGATGCCATGCTAACGCAGTCACTTGAAAACTGCGATGCACTGGGTAGTTTACATCACTTAACGGTTCACCCTGTATAATTTATTGACTGTTATTCTCTAATTTTATTCACTTACCAATTCATCAAAAATAGTCACATAGCCGCCTTTATCTTGTGAAAAACTGGCAACAGCAAGAAGGGCGGCAGTTGGATGCCAGATTCCGTTCAAAGAAATCGAACCAGATTCCGGAAAATGAACCGGATTTTCTATATAAAGTGTCATTTTTGATTTTCAGCTGTCATTGTGTTTACAAACATAGCGTTGCTATAACACGTTGCTAAGTGATTTTTAGGGATTTTTGATATTGCGTGCAGCAGTGTTTGTCAAAGTGACAGGTAAACATAAAAGCTGTCATGCGGCTGTCAATGTAGAAAGTTAATTTTTTATAAAAAAATTATGGGAGGATTAATTATATTTTTTACTATACTTTTTGTATTAATATCAATAGTGTTATGGTGAGTAATAATTGTTCATTAATTCAATTTGATTGTTTTTTTAGGGGTTTGAAAAAAATTATATCTTGGTTATTTTGGAGGAAGTATAAAATTTCGTTAAAAATAGGCAGTATTAGATTACCGTATTTAAAATTATGTGATATACAGATAAGTAAAAGTGGCTATAATATAGTAGGTAGTCAATATTTGATTTTATATAATTTATATGTATGAAAAATTTCAGCAAGTGGATGAAATAAGTATAAAAAGTAGCTTTCTCAACTCAGAACTCACAAAACTAGTCACATTAGTGGTCAAAGATGTTCGTCTTAATAAAGATATAGGCCAAAACTCAGATTTTATTTCAGTAAACGACAATAAGAAGTTTAATTTACATGATAAAAAAATTCCGCATTTTATTAGCACTTTTGCACAGGTACAATTCAATTTCATTTTTTAAATAATCAATAAAAGTTTTTAGTTTATGGCTATCCATATTTATAACGTATCAGCTATGTTATTAAGATCCGAAACACCTGGCTGTCTTACTCATGCCACTGCTTCAGAATTAAGACTTGATGGAAGCATTCTCAAAAATGCTAGTTTACTTCTAGTGTCTTTAAATTTAACAGACGCGTCTGCTAAAGTCTTAAGGCATGCAGAAAATCAATCGAAAGAGACGTGTCTTGCTGAGTTTAGGTTTGGAGTTTTTATGGAAGTGATTCTAGTAGCGCAAGGACCGTTATCTGTTGAAGTAAGGAAAAAGAGAGTATTTTTTGTAACGTTCCAAAAAATTGTATTAATTTTTTTAGAAACTCGATTTTAAGATGTCCCATACTAGTTCCATAATCAGTGATAGTTTCTATAATTTATCTTATAATTCTAAAACGAGTGAAAGCGCTCAAGACGATGTTATAAAGCGGTTTTTGCCGTTATTACCAAAGGTAATCGCATTATTATCAACTATTATTATTGGTGAAATATTATACTTTTAGAATTGTTTCATTCAAATCGAAGACACCTCTTTGAAAGGCGTGAAAGATAACAGTCAGATTGAGTACAACTCGTCTTTAAAAAAAATCGCTTTAACGTATCGTTCGTCAAAATACGGAAGTTCCAATCACTTTCCATACGTTGTTTTAAATTTCACAATGTGCGATTTACAGTTACAGACTAGTAGAGAAAAATTCTTATCATTGAAGTCTTTATCAGTTGATGCTAAATTATCAAATGACATAATCAACATCTACTTGCATTTAAACAATTTTTCAGTAACTTACAATCACGATATAATTCATCAATGGGTTTATAAAAATTTTCTCAAACATCGACAATTATCAAAAACCGACGATAATTGTAATAATCATAAAATTACAAAAAATACAATTATTGAAAACGTCCTGAAAAAATTAATAATGAATGCATGTGCAGAGTTGTCTCAAGTTTCAGCCACTTTAAAAATGGGCAATCATTCATCGTTTATGGGTTTTAACCATATGAAATTGATGCTTGAACAAAGCAAAAAACATAGAGGCCCATCATACAGCTCTTATAATTCTCATTTTCTTAATTTATTGCTGATGGATCGACATTGGCAAACTGAATGTTTGATTGAATCGTTTTGGTGGAGTTTTAAAGAGTGGAATCAAGGCTTGAATGTTTCGAAAAAATTACACATTTGGGGTACTCCGGTTTACTTTATAAAAATATTGGTGAAAATGTGCACTCAAGATAAAAACGAAATGGAAATTGTAGCTCTTTTGGATACGGTGCAACTGGAATGGTCGCTGGAACTTGCAGACTCCGTGCTTCTAGCCATAAAGTAAGAAGATAACTTCTAATTTTTCTAGACAAAGGATAAGATTTGAACAATTTCTTTTTTAGATGTCTGAAACAGTACAACTTAAATCGAGTCAAAAAAGTTGATAAAAAAATTACGAAAAACGCATTCGGACCTCAACTTTATACCAACATCGCTATCAGTCATTTTAATTGTTATTTCCAATCGCAAAACAGCGAGTTTTTTGTGCTTCAATTGAATTCAATCGATGTTGGACAAAATCAAAATGAAACTTATATGGCCTTTGATGAGTTAAAAATTTTTACGGTTAATAATACAGGAGCGTATTATTATTGTATTCGTAGTGAAGATATTTCGAATTATAAAGTGTTTATTAAACGGGCTGAATCAGTTTTGGAAAATGGCAAAAATACTGTTAGTCTTTTAAATGAGACTACGATTTTCTGGTCTACGAATTTTCATTATAAATTACTTTTACTTGTGAGAGATATAATTGATTTTGCGAATGAGTTACAGGAAGATTTGAGTTTATTAAAGGAAAATCCGTCGAGTAATAGTGTTTTTAATTGTATGATTAATGGATGTTTTTCATTTCATATAAAAATTTCGGACAAGTATTCAGCCAAAGTATCAACTGGTAATTTCTCAATAAAGTTGGGGTCTTTAATGTTTGTTGCGTTTTAGATAGTTTAAATGTGTGCAAAAAGCAACAGGGTTTGTCTTTGAGCAATACAAGCGCTGTAATTTCAATCGACGGCTCGGATATTTTCCAGATCAAAGGCTTAAATTTGCATCGGATTAAAGACAACAAGATGATACGCGACGAAAGACTAGATAATGAAAATTTCAAAGTTGAATGGAACAAAACTTGGGAATTGAGCATTGATTTATTCAAAGCTGTTTTTCCCTATGAACATAATTACGCTGATGCTGTTCAAAATGAATTTATATCTGTGTTTAAATGGTTGAAAATTGTGCATAATTTCAAAAAAGAGCCATTTACAATCGATAGTCCTTTACCAAGTGATTTACTTATCAATGTTAAAGAGTTCTTATTTGAGATGAGCGACGATCCGTTCGAAATTAAACTGCGAGATAATTTCGAACTTCTTGAAGATGAATATAATGAGAGTTTGAAGCGAATGAAAATGCTGAAAGAGAAAATTACGGAATTATGTAAAACGCATCTTCATATACCCGCTGGAAAAGTGGAGGAGTTGTATAATAATTTGAAGAAAAAGAATGCGGAGATTTATATTTATCGGTCGAAACAAATGTTGAAAGCGTCTACGCCGAGAACGCGGCTTTTTGCTTGGAGCATGACAAATGTGGAGATAATGGTAAATTATTAACTTTTTTTTATCAATATTTTATTATTAATTTAGATTTTGGCGGATCCATCCATTCACGGAACTGAAAATGTAATTAAAATTATGAAAGAAATAGATAATGATAGTCCTTGGCCTGAAGAGCATATCGAGTTTACAACTCTATGGTGTCGTGTTGTTTCTTTACGTTGTAAAGAGTGGAAATTTCAATTGAGGGATTTCCCCCAGCCTTTATTAGATATAAGACAGTGTTATATAGGTGGACAGCTTGTTGGAGCTGAACAGATGGCGCCAAGACGAGGTAAGTTTATTTTAATAACACTTCGGACAGAATTGAGCGTTTTTTACGACCGAAAGAACCAAGCATATCCATTATACCTTGAGCTGAGTCCATAAAATCTAATACAAAACCGATTATCATATCGATTATGTCATCGGTGAAGGACATCTTATTAGCGTTACTTACAGCGCTTTTCTGGAAATTTAATTTTAATAAAATTGTTTAGAGGAAAAGTACTCACTTTCTTGTGTCCTTGCTTTTGACAGTCTGTTAAATTTAAGATGAAAAATATGAGTAGAAAGAGGGTAATAAGGGTGCGCATTTTTGACTGTGTTACATTTCCTACAGTTTGAATAATTGTGATTTTTTTATATTATGTTTTTGATGGAACAGGATGTTGGTTGTTTTTGTTCAGTCGAGCTATTAATGACTGATTGTTTATCTTTTTTTTTCTTTGTCATAATCACACAAAAACTAGAACTTAATTATTTTTTTGTAGCAAATATTTTCAGCTGATAATATAAAATTTGTCATTCAACTGATAATTTTCAAGATTGCGTTTCCCCTTTCAAAAAGTTTCAACAGTTTTCTAATGTGTGAACAAATCTTGCAAATCATTAATTTTAGCTAAACATCGTGAACGGATTTTTTTCAATGAATCAGAAGTTTTAATTATTCAAAAAGGCATTTATTCGAAAAAAAAAAGTTAAAAGTCACAAATGTTCAACATAATAACTCTATTCTTATAAAGTTTTTTTTTTTCTAATCACGATCGAAGCTCTGCATAAAAAACACTTGTATTTTCATTTTCGCCCAATGGATCCAATCGTGTCGATGACTCCTTGCGCGGTTTCTACCATATTCATGATAAATCCAACAGTAACATCGACGACTTCATTGAAGGACATAGGGTTGCAATTACACAACTTCTTCGAGTTTTGTACATTGCCACTCTTAAAAAAATTAAAAAATCAATGAATGCACTTTTTGTTATTTATTTAGTCATAGAATCGGTAACATTTAAACTTTGTTCAGTTACATTATCATTAAAGTTTGAATCATTATCATCATTAAAATCTGTATTTTCATCCATGGCTGATATAGTTTCCATAATTTCTGCAGCTCTATCTTCGATTCTTTCTTTAATTTTTGTCGCTTTTTCTCTTATCTTATCCATAATTCTATTTGCTATAGGTAATGGTAGCGTAAGAGACGCAATGTTCTAATAAAAACTACCAACTATTAATTATCAAAAAAATTAACACTTACTTTATTCATAAGTCCTGAATTCTTATCAATTACCATACTTTCTCCATTAATTATGAGTGATATAACTAAAACAAAAAGTAGTTTATATCTCCCCATTTTAAAAATCAACACAAAACTAAACTTTTTCATTAATTTATTCTGAATTTATTAAATTATAAGCCATTGTTTGCTTTACGGGAAGTGTTGATGCGATGCGGATTTTTGATAATTTTTTTTCTAATGATAATATAATTATTTTAGCTGTGCGAAGCGCTGTGGTGAATTTAGGCGAGCCGTTTGAACCTTTTACTGTTGAAAGAGGACTGCTACCTTTGAAATTTTACCATGATTTTAATTGCGAAGTTGAATCTTATAGTTATGCTTTTGGTCCTTGTTGGGAACCTGTGATAGCTCAATGCAACTTAAGTAAGTATCAAATTAAACTGATTGTTTATTTTAAAATAATCAATAGGTTTTGAGAAAATTATCGCTCCATCACGCGACCCATCTCCACCATTATCCTTCTGGGATAAAATGCGATTGTTACTTCATGGTCGTTTAACAATGGTTGTTCAACAATTAACTGTTTTTTTGCATGCGTCTTTAGATCCTTACAATACGACTGAAGAGATGGAATTGACTTGGAGCCAAGTCGTAATGGATTGGACTAATGGTATTATAATCAAATCAAATAAAAGTTTGTCTATTTTTTTTTTATTTCAAGCAAAATTTGTATATAAAGGCGATTTGAATATTTTCGTCCGAACAGCGTCAAAATACGACGATTGTCAATTGTTACATCTTCCAAATTTGAAATTAATTCTTGGGATTCAATGGGTTTGTTTAGGGGATCCCAACGATCATCATAATGTGATTCAATGCGCTCCTGATAAAGTTCCTGAATATTCAAGCAACCAAGTCCATGATTCTTATCGTGCTTTTCGCTCGCAAAATGTTAATCTGAGTATTACTTTAGAAACTAAGCCAATTGCAAACCAATCAAATTTTGATTATCCTATGCTCTTACTTTATGGAAGTACTTTACGATGGATTGAGAATTTAAAATTGATTTTATCGGGTGTAACAAGACCGACTAAACGCGGTAAAATTTTTAATAATGTTCGACCAAAAAAAATCCAACTCAGTCGACATTACAAAAAAGTTCATCTTTTAATGGGTTTGCATAAATTCCAAGTTTGTTATTGGATGTCGTTTGCTATGCAGAGAGGCTGCGAACTGATTGGCGGGCGGTTATCGTCCAGTTCTGGTAAGAATTTTTTTCTGATTTTTTGTTATATAAAAAAAAACAATTCTAGAACATATGTTATCGCTTGTTTCAATCGACGATGGTTTAACCCATCGCCCAAAAGCCGAGTGGTCAATAGTGTACATGAATTCCGAATTAAACGATTCAGAAATTTGGTTAAAAAGCGCCCTTCAAGAAGATTCTGAAATTGAAGCAATGTCATTACGCCAGCCCGTTGAAAAATGTTACTGTTTATCAGTAGCAAAAGTATCTTATGGTCGGGAAACAGTAGTACCAAATCGCGAACATAACACTTGTGAACGTAACAAAGATACTCCAACTCATAGGCTTGTAGTTTATGACTTACGAGGTGCTTGGACTAAAAGCAATCGGAACGTAGCGTTCGCTCTTTTTGATACTTTTATGAAAAATAAACAAATGAAGAAAAATTTATCAACTGAAGCTTTAAAAGCTTTTCGAAAAGATAGCAACACGACGCCTTTGAAACGAAGAAATACTGAGGCACCTGGTACTCCGCCGAATTCGTCGATTCAAACGCTGCAAGCGACTTCTACGCAAGATGCACATTCGCCTAGTACTAAATTACAATCAGGACATGCTGCTAATATGTTACAGCAGTTGATAGCAGAAGCGGACAATAAAGCGGTGGTTTATAGTGACGATTTGTCGTCGGTTACGCGGGAGCAGCATTTACAAGGACTGCAAGCGTGTCAAGAGGACGACGTCCAGCACAAAAACTGGCAAAGTGATTCAAAATAATAATAATAAAATGTTTTTTTATTCAATTGATAATTGCAGTAGCGTTAGTCAACGCGCAGGTGCTGCTAAAAGGCTGCGAAACCAGTGGCTACATTATAATAAGCGCCGCCAAAGCGGAAATAATCCAAAGAATTCACCGTCCTGTGTGGAAAGATAGGACTTTAGTTTCAAAAACAACCTGGACTGGGGCTCTAGACTGTATGCAATATTATGCAACTGTAAACGCTGGCGAGAATGATTCTTCCAATGAGAATATAATGTGGTTGACTGTTGATAATATCCAAGAGAAAGAATCAACAGAAATTTCCGAACCATCGGAAGTACCAAATATGGTTGGTAGTGGTGTTTCTGTCGGTGCTGTTGTTAGTGATACAGTCGGCCCGAGTAGTTCTAGCCAGGTGAGTCAATTCAATAAACAATTGACCGTTCATTAACCCCAAAATCGATAGTTACAAAGGATAGTGTCGCGATGCAAATGCGAATTTTTTTATGCGGGATATGGGGATATAAGTGTCGATCCTGAAGCAGTCGCTGAGGTTCCACCACCACCTCAAGAAGAAGTCAGTCCTTGGGATCGAAGGCAAAACGCTGTGAATGCATTTACTTTAATGCATCACGATTTAGATGTTTGTACGAATTCTTTACAATATGCGATGTTGTTAGATATTGTTAATAATCTGTTGCTTCATGTGGAACCGCATCGGAAAGAAGCGTTGGAAAAATTAGCGCGGATGCGGTTTCAACAGTTGTATAGTGTCGAAGACCAAAGAAGACCTATTCAGAATCAACAAACTTTAGTTCGAACCACTGTTAGTAAATTGAGGAGATTGGAAAAAGAGACGTATCTTGTGAGTAAAGCTTTAGCTGAAAATCCAAGCGATTGTTTACTGATTGAAGAAATGGATAAATTGGAAAAAGCGGTTGGTTTGATTTAAATTTTTTGTGTATTATATTTGATGAGTTTTTTCAAGGTGTATGAGTGTAAAAATCAATTGAATGCGCAAAGCGAAGAGTTAGATATGATGCTGTCTTGTTACAAAGAGCGGCAATTGCTTACTAACAGTCGATTAGCTACGACTAGAAGCGATAAACCATTAACTATAGTACGAGCTAATGAAATCTGTTTTAAACATGCACAATGGAGATTGACGGAAGCTGATGGGCAGATAGGAATTGCCGATTTAGTATTAAGTAATTTTCTTTATACAAAAAATTCGAAAAGTGATGATTCAGTTGAGCATTTATTGGAATTAGGATATTTAAGAATGACGAATTTGCTGCCTAATGAAATTTATAAAGAAGTTTTATGTCCGACTGAGATACAACACGGAATGCCCATTGAATATAAGGTTTAAAATTTTCCGATTTTTTTTTATGTATAAAAATAGGATTCTCTTTTAGAAAGTCTTGAGGATTTTTTGCAGAGAAAAACAACCAGTCGGTGGGATTTCAGTTAAAGAACATTTTGAAATAAATTTAGTTCCGTTGACTATTGGTATGACGAAAAAATTCTACAGTACGATGATGAAATTTTGTTTTCCGGAACGCGAAAGTGAGAATATTGATTATTCGGATAGGATAAGTGAGGATGGGGCGAATGAACCCAAAACGAAAAAATCCAAAGCAACGAAACGAAATAGAGACTCGAATTTTTATGTACACATCGATGATGTAGAAAAAATGAAAGTATTATGAATATAAAAAAAATAAATATATATAATAAATAAATATAATTTTTTATAGGAGCGAGCCGAGAAAAATAAGTTGTTCGTCTATGTTAAAATCCCGGAGGTTCCCGTCAAAGTTAGTTATAAAGGGAATAAAGAGAAAAATCTTGAAGATTTACGAGATGTGTCGCTCGTGATTCCGACTTTAGAATATCATAATATGACTTGGACGTGGTTGGATTTTTTGATGGCTATCAGAAATGATACAAAACGGGTGATTTTTTCACAGGCAAGAAGGATAAACATCTTTTTTTTTTTTTCTAAATGGTTGTTTCAGGCGATTAAACAAAAACTTCAAATTAAAAGGAATACAGGTTCGATGGATGAAAGCTCTTCGCCACAGGAAGAAGATAAAGCGAGATTATTGTTTGGTGCACGACATGTGAGTTATAATTGTTGATTGAATGCAATTATTGATCTTGCTTTCAGGCGCCTGAAAATAAAAGCGGAAGAAAAGGTGTCGGCGGCGTGTTCAAGTTCGGCAAATGACAAAAAGTCAATAAGTTTTAGTTTTGTTACTATTTATATAAATGTTGTCGCTTTATTTATAAATAAAATTACGTCAATAATGGAAATTTTTATCTAGAATCATATAATTGAATCAACATGTAATATCCTTGGGTGTGCATTTCTGGTTGCATAACTAGCCGGGACGATTTTTTAAAATTAAAATATTTCTGTTTGTTTTATTCAATTGTTTATTTTACATGTCTACACTTAAGAATTAAAAGGCCATTGTTGGTTCTGAATGTGACCTTTGTATTTTTCTTTATATTTAAGCCCAGTGACTAGCGTGGAACTTCGATTAAAAGCAGTTTGTCCTTTAAACACAGTATCAGTTTCTGAAAAAAACATTCATAAACATAACGTTATGTATTTAAAGTATTTTTAATAATACCAGGATGAAATCGATGATATTCAAATTGAACATGTAAATTTTCAGGCAGGTCCATGTTGGCCATCCTGTCTAGCGGCGTAATTGTATCAACAGGCGTTTGATAGAACTTCTTAACATCATTTAAAGTTTCGATAGTATGCAAAAGTGAATTTGGAATTGTATGATTAAATTCCTTAGCACAAACATTACAAAGTTGGAATTTTTGATTAAGGTTATCAAATGACGTTTGTTCAGTGGTTCCTATGATTTTTTGGAAAATTTCATTTAATTTAATTTCTACATCTTGAGGTGGTGTATAACTCCTTTGTGGCCTTAAAAACCTGAAAAATCGTTTAAATATTCAATTCGTTCAATTTTCGTATCACGCGCAGTATCGAATTTATTGACCGTAAAGTGGCGCGCCCTATCGTTAAACTACATCAACATGAGGGAAAGCAAGGATGGTTCCCCTCGTTAGACGCAGTTCAATGTGAACCATAGTAAAAGGTACATTACATACCCTTTAGCTGCGATAGACTCAGCTGTCGAGTCGATTTTAGGGGGCTGCTTCCTATCCATTCCTTTCTTTTTCTCGGCTTTTGTAGCAAAACTTTTCATCAGCTGAAAAAACCCCATTTGAATGAATTTTAACAAAGTGCAGTGAGTGCTTTGACACAAGTGGATTAATAAAAGTGTAAAAATATGATATTTACGTTAATAGTTGCACGAATTTGGACAGTTTTGAAAACGCCATGCCTCATCAGCGCCGCCATCGCAGTCGACTAGATCGTGGCGAGTCGGTGCGCTAAGACGTGCATCAAATCGTCGCATCGTTTCAATCAAGTATAGTTTTCAATGACGTAGGTTGTAGATCGGAGCATACAGTGAAACTGTGAAATGTCTCGGGTCTTGCTTTCCTCCGATTGGAAGCGCTGAATTAGTGTGGCTTGTTGTTTCCTATCCGCCATTTTGCAGTTGCGATCGAAAGGTGAAAATCTCGGTAAATGGTGGCTTTTATAGTGCGTTAAGCTTGTGTGTTAGTGCTGTGACAAGTTTCTGTGTCATTAAATCATTTAGAATGGATCAGGCATGACGCACCCAAATTTTCAAACCAACGGAGCCAGTTTAGAAGATTGCCACACGAACTTCTTTGCTCTGGTAAGTTGATTTTTAACTTGACAACTATTCCTGTAACATTGACATCACTCCAATTTCAATACTCTAATACTCCATTGTTTACATTTGGCGTTTGGACTTTCCCCAGCTCAAAATGACATAATTATCAAGTTTTTTATTTTCCATTGACTATAGTCGCGATTTGTTTACCCTGGCAACGCGACTGATGGATGTTTCCATTGTTGATAATAACAATTTTAAGATTTTTCGAATAAATTTTGCTATACATTGCGGGTGTTCCACGATCTCGTGTGAACGAACGCGATACTCCGGTGAAGCAGTGTTGCCGTATCTAAACGTAACGGTCTCAATTCTGGACTGTTTCTCCTTCATAGATATCTAGATCGCGCTCGTTCCCGACCTGTCACAACCCCATCAACTTCTTATTTTCATCAAAATACCATCTTTCCAATATTGACTCAGTTTAATCTTACTCTTAATGTTGAGATAACGACGTGCATGTTCCGCATGCCTTCGGTCTTGGCTATTTGACATTGACGTATGTGGAGTGAGATTTGGCAACATTGCTACTTCGCGGCTAGTGACAGGCGTACAGTCTATGGTATAAACGCAGCTGATTACGAGGCCAGCCTACATTTACTTGCAACATTTTAATAATTGTACTATTTTGTGATTATATGGCCCACTTTTATCAAAACAATCATCCAAATAAAGTGCAACGCCTCTTTTTTCAATTTTATCGTAACCTACTTCAAATATTGTTGTTTGTTTTGCACCGATTGGTTCCGCTTTACTTTTAGAAAGTTTAAAGAAAACAGCAATTAATTAGGTTGGAATTCTGATAACATATAACCTAATTTTTTTTTTATTGTTTTTACTTTGACATATTTATGCTTGCATTGGCTAAATGCCCGATCGGTTTTGGCTTAAAACAACAAATATGCGGCGATGCACCTAATCGAACCTCCTCCAATTAACACTTTAGTATTTTCATCAATCGAAAGCAACAACCCTCTGATTTGTAGCTTTGGCGCGCGGATCATTAACCCCATTTATTTTGGTTCAACACAAGATCGAATTGCTTTTCTTTGGATTAACCATTGTCGATATCCTCGTTAGACAAGAGGTTAAACTCATCGACCTTGAGCTTATCGTGTTATCGCAATACACACTTTGTTTCAAACGTTCTATGTGAATTTATTCCTTAGTTTACAATCCAAGATTCAGATTTTTCGTCAGCAGTCGGAGAGAGCTAGAAAAGTGGAGCCAGTTGTTTGTTTACTTTTTTTCTGTCTAACGACGTATGCAGGATTGTAATACTTCAACAACTATTTTGCCATTGCCAATTATTGTTGATAATTGATAAATTTTATTTATTTTAACGAAAGCAATTAAATTCCAACCGATAAGATGTTTATAATTCCACTGATTTACATATTTTGAATACGATTTCGCTGCAACAGTTACATAACTTTTTAATACCTGTCCCAATTCGATGGAATTTCAAAATGGAAAATCTACAGATTACTCACTTTTGTGTGTTTTTGTTTACAGTGATTATTTTAGTATACTGATTATAGTTAAGTGATAATTAAATCGCTTTGAAAGATTCCGTGTTATTACATCATCGATAACACATTGCTAACTTATCGTTGAAAATATATTTTATTGCATTATTGTTGATTTTTTGGGGTATTTTATTCGCTGACCTATTTACCATGGTCATCTAAAGAAGATGAAAATCAATGACAACCTTGAGACAGTAAATTCCGAAAATATCTTCAGGATTCATTCAGGAATTTATTTGCATTTAATCATTCTGAAATTAATAATTGTAAAAGAGGTTTTTTGTTAAGGTCAGATAAATTTTTAAGTAAGCCGAGCAGACAATTTAATTACAAAATTTATTAAGTGTGGCATTCGTTAAGTCAATTAAATCAATTACTTTCAAGTTAATAAATTTTGTTGTTTCCGACTTGGATTTGAAAGTGGTTTTTAGTAGATTTATTTTTAAAAATCGTTGAAACATCTTTGCATTTCTGAAGTAGTTTTCTCTATTCTTTTGCTGTTGGATTAGCACTAGAATTTCATAATCTCACAAACAACTATATCATTCTCCAATTTTTTCAATAGTGTAAATGGGCAAAATAGAAAAAGTCGTCTTTTAGCCAATTTATGTGCGCAAATATTCGCGTTTCATTAATACCGCTCGTTACGTTGTGTCTGAAAATTTTCTTTCTAATTGGTCGTTACGTTATAATTATTATGTGTCTTTTATTAAAGTTAATAAATTTGCAGTGATTTCTTATTTAATGACCCGTCATTTTTTTCATTTGGAAAAGTGCAAGCATTTTTATTATAACATTAGCAATGTAGGTCGAAGAAAATTTTCCATTAATTCAAGCGACAGATGTTTTTAAAAAATGGTTAAGGTCTAAAAGTGTAATAAATTCATGGACGCTAATTTTCGTGATTACTCATCGAACAATTAAATTTGACGTTTACACGGAATGAATTTTGCTGCAGTGCAGAGTATTGTAAAGAATTTTCAGATTGTCTACCTGAAAGTGGCCTCTAAAGTACCGCCAAAATCTCTTCTTCTAATCGCGTGTTTGCAGTAATCGCCCCTTGAATATTTCTATTTGTTAATATTGGTTGTAGATCAGGACCAGTCTGCGTCCACCGTGACATACTTTGCGGGTCAAGGAGTGTGCCTATGTGCGTGTGTTATCGATCGACCGCACTTTGTAAAGTTTGCAGGATTTTGTCGGTCGGTCAGCATCAATACCGAAGAACACCCCTAACAAATCGTAACGGCAATCGATAAAGTCACAAACGAGCGATGGAAAGAAACAAGGGTGATATAAACACCAATGTAACAAGAGATGCGGTTTTGTCAACTAAAAATTTATCAATGAAATTTCGTGATTAATAATTTTAATTTAAAATTAAGATTTAATGTTATTTGACCTTACGAGCTGCCATTAATAAATTTTTGATACTAAATTAAAAACTCATTATGGTTCTGAAATTATTTAATTAGTTTTTCTGCTACTGTGTTGAGTTTCTTTGTTAGGATATTTAACGAATTTTTTTCTTTTCCGTCTGTTCATTTGTCAAGTTGTCAACATTTATGTTTGTGTTAATTGGAGTTTACTTTTAATTGTTGATGTATATTGAGCTCAAAATGATTACTCGTGCTTTCAAATTCTAAGATAATTTTTCTTACCAAAACCATTATTAGTGGGCTGAGCATTCAGAAATCAGAGTGATCATTTGGTGCTTGACTTTCTTTATAAATATTTAGAAAAAAATTGACCAATTGTACGACGAGTCATGGTTTTAAGAGGGACTAGAAATTCAATAAAAATTGTCTATGAATAATAAATGAAAACTGTCTTCAAAATGCAGACCCAGGGTCGATTTTTTTAGTCGTGTCATTAGTACATTTTTTCCCGCGCTTCATTCATTTTCTGGCCAAGCAAACGTCATGTTGTTGAATGAAAATTGAGACAGATTGTTCAACTGTATTTTTCATAGTTTCCATTTGATCTTTTTACTTGTTACTTCTAAAAGTCAAAAAGGGCTAGCTCCAAAACATATTCAGCAGAAATCCGACCACACCGCTGCCGTCAATCAATAACCGGGCATCGCGCAAGGGTGTCTCGCACCCCATACACACCCCTTCGACCGCCACAACCCCGCTTCGGTACATTCCGTGCTCTCTTCTGCATCCTTCTTGCGTTTGATCCACCCTTCGAGATCGCGTGTCTATTCTATGTATCGACCTTTTTCGGTTATTACAAACCACGTGGTTTTGATTGTATATAAAGAATGACGAAGCGATGTTGTACGTTTAGGAAAACAATATAACAGGATCGGTTTATAAGATGATTCGATTATTTATTAATCAAGTGCGATCTTCAACGGTACTTAATGTTTAACATCTCACAAGTTTTTTTTTGTTTGTTTGGATTGTATAGTCGTTCACTTTCACTATCACCAGTAGCTGCTTTACAATGCGGTAATAAAATTATCGCAATCTCGCTAATCGTTTTATTGCAGTCGTTAAGATTAACAATGACACTTCAGTCATATTAACGAATTTTAAATGTGCATTGATTGACAAGGTTTTGTTAAAAAAACTGCTTTTTTCTAATAAAAATAATAACAAAATAATACATTCTTTTCGCCCACATTTGACCTTCTAAACATTACGTAATTAGCTCAGCAAATATTAAATTTTGATTTTAATAAATCAAATCAGGACATTGAAATTTATGGTGTTTATCAATAATTTTTTTATTTGATTAACATCACTCTAATCACGTGTTTCACCATTTTTTTGGGGTAGATAACACCTTTAAGTATAGTGTTAATATTTTGGTTATTTTGATAAATCTACGATTAGGGGTATGGAATCTGTTGTAATTCAATTGTATTAATTCTCTGGGGTTGCTGTTGAAATGATGTGTGGCAACACTGGTTTGATGTTAGAGATATGGATAATCGCAGTAGGCCGGGTCGTTCCAACACTGCCAACAGCAACAGGTTGGTCGCTATGTGCAGCAGAGCAGCTAGAAGCGCGACCGACAATATGCTTTTAGCTGTTAGCCGTCTTTTGAATTCAAATTATTCTTCGGGAATAATCGGTCGATTGATAAAAAAAATATTTGAGATAAGGATTACAAATTTATAATGAAAAAATGTAAATAGTAAAACTATGTTTAAAGACAATGGATGTAGCTTTCTTCTTCGCCTAGTTAGCTGCGATTACTTCCGGATGTCGTTGACCTATTCATACGAACTCTTAAATTGTCTGTTAAAGCAGATTCATGTTGTTAATATATTTTTTTCTTGTGTGTTTCAGACGGAACTTTCTGGCATCAAATGGCGTAAGCTAGTGTACTGCGATTTGGGAGGTGGTGGTGGTGGTGGAGCCGCCCCTGGTCATTGTGGTGGTAATAATAGTGAGCCTCTCGACGATCCGGTGCTCCGTAGTTACGCTAAATGTCTAGCAGCAGATATTTTATGTGTTTGGCGACGTGTTTCGACACCTCGTACAACAGATATGTTCGAACCAGGACCGCCACCACCACCACCATTAAGTCTATCCACTTCCAAAGAATTATGGATATTTTGGTATGGGGAAGAACCAGATTTAGGCTTACTTATAGCGCCAGAGCTCAACACTCCCGGTAAGAAAAATTTTTATTTATAGAATGTGAGGGTGAAGTAAGCTGTGTGTGTAAATGTGGCTTTAAAGAGGGGTCTATTTCCCACAGTAGCTTTTTTACCACCTGTCGTCTGGCTGTAAAATTGGGGGAATAGGTACTTTGTAGAAAAAACTCAGTATTGAATTGTGGGTAATAGCGTTAAATAATATTCGCCGCGAGGTATAATTGAATGTATGTATTATGTCACAATTGATGACAGAAAGCATTATCTACAGGGAGAGTTTGTTTCATCCGTTCACTGATTTTCTTATTCCATAGTCTATCATTATAAAGTAATGGGAAATTATTAACGTAAATGGAATGGTAAAGGCGTTTTCTATTAATTTAAGCAAAACTACTTTCTCCTTATAAAATGAGTTAAATTATTCAGATAACAGTTTTTCAAACTTTTACGCTTTTTGAGTTGTTAATTTATTGTGGATGGGTATTATTCTATTATCTAACCACACAGCTAATAATATTGTGACTAGATAAGATAAAATATGTTATCTGGTGCCAACATTTAGATAATCGTGTTTACTACCAATTTTCTATGTCCATTTCCTTTAAACATATGATGTACTTAAATGCTTGAAATTCTTGAAAAAGTAACAACTTCTGGAACATGCTTACCAGTTTTAATCCTTTTGTCGCAAACATCTTGACCTGAACACGCTAACCGTCGGCTAAATAAAATTATTACCTGACAAGAAGAAATCTTTTGTCGGTTTTCAAAACCCAGCTTTGTAGCAACAAGTTCGAAGGTTCATCTGTCAAGGATAATGTACCTGAAGAAAATTCGTATCTTTTCGTGTCTTTTTTTTTGAGATTGAAAATCGTTTGTAAGAAAAGAGTGGGTGGCGCCTGTGTTCCTGTGTCGTGTACATTCCCGTGGAGGAGTCGGGACGCCGGGATGGCAAACCGACGCTGCGAGGAGGAGGCGGCGGACGTCGCGCTCGCTTTCCCTCCCATGATCAATACACGCGCGGTAGTCGACCAAATTGGCTGCAGATGGTTAGGAATATTACATACATGAATGTGATAATCGACTAAAAAAAAATTATCGAAAAATGAGAGAATAAAATAACCGGAATAATTATTTCAACTTTAAATAAGGTTTGTCTTTCTTTTTGAATTCAAACGTTTGTCTTTTGTTTGTCGTGTGAAAAAGGAGTAAGAAGGTGGCGGCGTCGTTGCCATAACAACAACGACGCTGCTGCTGCTGCTACGCGAGCTTTCCAACGCAAAGAAGGTATCGATAAGCTGCCACATACGAAAGAGCAATCAATGAATTTTGGATAGAAATTATTTTTTCACAGTTTGTTTATTGAGTTGTAATTTTATTGATTTCGAGGGGTGGTGGGTGTATGCATAGTAGATTTATTTAGCTTAGGGAAATGGAAAAATTTTAGCTATATTTGACTGTAACATTTATTATAAATGAGTCATTCTATGTAGTTAAATTGTACTACCAATTTGTGATCTGGTAGTGACTAAACTTATCTTTAATTGAATTTTTCTTCCCGGAAATAAATTATAAAAATATGCATGAAGACTATTAATACCATATGGTGTTAAAAATTTTTATCCAGTTAGATTGTTATTATCGATGGAAATAATTCAGTTGATATAACAGTTTATTTACCGAACAGGTTTTCACTTTTCTTGCGTTTTAAACAAAGAACATAGTATACAATTCGAAAATGTAATTTTCAAACTTTATAGTAATATAGGAAGTAATATTTTACATAATTACACCTGTGTGATAATAAATTTTATGAAAGTAATTGAATACTACAAATTGATAAGGTATGACTATTATTATTTTTTGAAAAAATCGTGACTGAACTCGTGTTGAGTAGAGTGAAACATTCAAGATTTAATACGAACTTGTTGACATAACTTCTTACATACTTTATTACCTGTTTCAGCCTCGAGATATCACTTTATCGATTCGTGCGACTGAAATAACTGGCAGTGGTTAACTCGTGCGCCTGTTGCCCTAAAAAGTTTGCCAGATAATGGTGTTCAAAATTCGGAAAAGTATATACATTAGAAATTCAATATTAGAATTAATATTAAAAATTTTAGTTATGGATAATTAGAAACTTCATTTTTAATTTGTTTTACTTTGTTTCTATACTTTTGAAGACAGTGTTTGACCAGAATTTTGTAACTTGATGTATAATGTCTTAATAGTATATTATGATATAAGGGCATAAAAAGATTTTTTATGTTGGTTGCATCATTTTGTCAAAATTTGACTTTAAAATACGTGTAAAATCAAAGCTTATTAATACATGTGCTCATAAAACGTGGTTACTAAGCAATGAGCAGCAAGGTTCAATAGGTATATTATTTCCATAACAACGTGTCTACTGATGTCAAAGGAAAAAAAATTGTTCCAGGTTTTAATTCAATTTTCGCAACCAACATAAAAAATATCGTATGATTTTCGCGCATAATCCAGTCTTTCTAGCACTTGCAGCATCAAGGAGCACTCGACAAGCCTAGTGTCCTTAAACCTGCACTTATTAGAAAGACTGTTATGCTCTTATATCATAATATACTATGTTAACCTAGAGCACAGGCATGCCGAAATTCATTTGTTCGAAGCAAAGGAATTTGCTTGAATAGCAACTCAAAAATTTTGAAAAAAAAAAAAATCAAAAAATATCGAAATGATAGTATTCAGGTTTTCATCCATCACTCAATACAGGAATTTTAATATAAAAATGTTTTAATCGAATTAATATATAAATGACCTGACCTCTTATTTTAAATGATTGTCAAATAAAACAACTCTATATATGACTTTTTAATTAATTAAAATATTGATAAATCGTTTGCTAATTTTAACCAAAGGAAGTAGTAAGGTTTCAGTCGATTCGTCGTTTCAGCTTCAGTGAACCGCAGTGAAAACCGATTTCTTTCAACCTTCGCGAACTCAAGTCTTAATTTAAAATGAATCAAATCGAATAAAATAGAAGAGTAACTCTTTATAACTCCTCCCAAAGTGTAAATTGATTTGTAATAAAGAGTAGAGTTTTATGAATGGCTTTTTTGTAATTGATTTTCTTACGAAACATTTTTCAGTTTTTCTTTTTGTAGTTTCGATTCGATATAGCTTGTTAAATAATAATGTCGTGACAAGTTTCTTTGCGCAAAAACGGTATTTATCTGTTAGAAAATTCAACGAATGAACGTTTGGTTCCGTTGCTTGGCATTGTTTTGCAATGTAGAATTTTCTGGTGCATTACAACAGTCATTTCGACATTTATTACAAAGACTGTATTTATTAAATAAATTACCATCTTTTATTAACAGTGTGTGTAAATTTTCGTATAGTAGGTAATAATCTAATTTATTGGTTTCCAGATTCATGGCAGTTTTAAAGTAGTTTAATCGTTTTATGATGCTGTAAACAGACAGTTATTTACATCGTAAAAATGCTGATTTTTTTCTTATTTTTCTCTAAAGCTTATTTTCTATTTGAATTATATTTTTTTAAAGGATCGTTTTGACGTAATATTAATAACGATTCAACGTGCATAGGGCACCACGTTTCTCCGTTCTCGTTTCGCGCGTTTCCCCTTTCTCTGAATGACGTCACATTACGTCACATTCCTACGTCATTGACTAATCTGGCGGTGGCTCTCCTTGGCGTTTTAGTGCGCGCACGCTTATAAAACACAACACAAAATCGTCGTCGTCGTCGACGACCCCTCATCGACTTTGAGAATGTGCACAGCGCATAGACACAGACACAAACACACATCTGTCCCGAAAGAAGAAGAGAGAAAAAGGTCAATGAATTACCAACGGTCTGTCTAAATATTGGCAACACTGTAAAAATGAAATGAGGCGACCCTTTCAGTTTTTTTTTTGTACTCAGTAAAGGGTAGTTGTATGCAACAGACGATGAAAAAATTTTCTATTACTAGGTGGGGGAAATTTTCCTCAAGCGCCTACGTTTTGGAAATTAATTAATTCTGTGACGTTAACGTTTCCGCAGTAGTCGAAGCGTGAATTTTGGGAAAACGGTGTGGATGAAAAGTTTTTACTCGAGGGATGGCTCGAGGTGGTATTAAATATTCAAATAGTGGATTCGGTAGCAATGGAATTTTTTAAAGGATAGGTGAATTTTTTTAGCAATTAGATAGGTCAGAATTGGATAACCTTGAATGATAATATGTAACTTGTATTCTTCAGGCAACTTTGAAGAGTCTTATTATAATTAATCATTTATATGCATGCATGGAGTGTCATATTCTTATTTTGAGTCACTAAAAATGAACAGGTTTTTGACTTTGTAAACCTAGTATTATTGTAATCTGTAGATTGGGGGATAAATAGCTATTTTTGGTACAAAAGGGTAAAGGGACTTTTTCGATACCAAAAAAAGTTCCTAGTTTAATTTTATGACTTGAGATGTGGAAATTTCAAACAGTTTTTTTAGGTGTATTTATCATCTAAAACTATTTTCAAAACTACAGGATGTTTCATGAAAATTTATTCAATTTTTAACAAAATTCTCCATCATCTGTTTGATTTAAAATTACTCAGGTACTTCAAAGTACCCTTTTTTCTCTCACTTTCTCTAGTTTTTGTGTGATTAATTTTTGAAAAATTTATACTTTTGTCAGAGAAGTCAAATTATTCCAAAAATTAAAAGGAATCGATCGATAACAATTTAGTTTGATTCGATAAAATTTGAAAGATACATCCGAAAATGCGAATTCTGTAGCACTCTATATAACATTTCGAAAAGTTTTTGTGATCTGTATATCGGCTAATACCTCTACTGCGGGTATGCCAAAATTGATTTTTTGATGGAGAAACAAAACTAGAAATTTAAAATATTTTAAATGAAGAATTTTAAAAACGGCTAGAATTAACGATAAAATTCGACAATAATAAAAACGACAATTAGTATAACAAAGTTAGCATCAATTTCCGGTATAAGCGGGAGTGAGAACTAGCTGATAATACTTTAGAAATAAGAGTTTCTGATCTACCTTATGCATTTCCAAAATTTCAAATCATAGTTTGCATTACATCTACATAAACTTCTATTAAACCACTATGTAAATCACTTTGTATAGAAGATTAGTGGCCATTCTTGTTTATTTGAAAATAATTTTACATAATCCAGAACACTGATATCAGCACCTGTTGTTTAAAAAGTTTCTTGAATAACTTGCAAGACTTGAGGCATAACTGAAATAATTTTTGTGTTTTTTATTTGAGTCTTCCGAATAAATAATGCATACTTTTTGTAAATTAACTACAAGTAATTTTATTGACTGTGCAGTAGTACAATCTATGAATAAATAAAACTCCTGTCACCTTGATGAGCTTTGTAAGCCAATAATCATGGCCAAGTAATCGTATGAACTTGGTAATAATCTATAAATAAATAGGCACACGTTTGTCTATTTAATATAAACTTTCTAAAAATCATTTAAATTGTAATTTATCATATTTTGTATCTGTGATGATGTTCACTCCCTACGCAAACTATTCTTTCATTCCACCTACATTCATAAATATCATCAATCATAATTTCCCATTGTGTCTTTGTCAACTAAAGACGAATCAAGCAAATGATGAGTTTGTTGGCATCATATGTGCTAGTCAGACTTTTTAAAACCCATTCAAATTCCCGTGAAGGAGGCGTCCTAAATATCGTGTACCATGTACTTACTACTTATTCGACGACTACATGCCGGCGTGTCGAGCAGTTCGATGAACCTCTGTATATATGTATGAGTGTGCATCGTTGCTACCTGAGCAGTTAAACTAGCCAACAACCAGTGTAAAATTTAGTTGAAAAAATCGGACTAGGTTTTAAATTGCAAGAAAGAAGAGAATTTGAAATATGTTGAGCACAATGATAAATTTATTATAAAAAAATCAATGAGCTAGTTATCGGTCATACTCGAGGGTAAGGTCAAAAGCAAATGCGTGACTTTATCCACAATGCGGATTGCGTAAAATTAAAAAGACAATTTCTTCTAAGTATGTATAAAACTGACAATGTGAATAATGATCTTACAATTGGAATGCAATTTTTTTATCTGTTGATATTTTACTTCCAGCTATAGGTTTTTATGAATGAACATATAGTGTAGAGTAAATATTAGCAATTGTACGGAAATATTGACCCAGCATTAGAGATCTCCAACTGAGATAAAAATGTGTAAAGATAAATGAATAAAATTCCAGTGAAGCAAAAAAAAATGCGAACTGATACTAAAATATTTTATTTTTTTTAAAGGTGGTAGCCACGAAATTTTTTAATAATTTTTGAGGTTATTGTTAAAATGTATTAGCAGTTGTCAAATTGGCAAACTTCAAATCGATTTCTACTTCAAAGGTGTCCATATTTTGAATTTTTTATCAAACAAATCATATTTCATTGCACAGATAAATGACTTGTTTGATTTTTCTTTATTCTTTCAATTGTTTAATGAATGAAACTAAATCAAATCTGAACGGCATCAACTTCGGCAGCGCTCAACAGGTGATGACAACATTGTAAGCTTCCGATTTGTGTTTTTGTATAGACGCGAGTCCTGTCATTTATTCGTGAAAACAAGAAATATAATCCATTGGTTTATTTACTCATTCCTTTTGTTTCGTCAACAGAATTAAGTCACAATAAGCATCAAGTAAATATTTGAATGGGAAGTGTTGTCTTTTAAACCAACCGACAAGTATACTTTCACGCAGCAATCGCGGAAATTTTACGGTAGTGAATATATCCGCTATTCTATTATTAAAAAAAAAACCGACAATTGAAGTCACGTGTTATAAAATTAACACATGACGCAATAGAATTTTGTAAAACGAGAGTTTCAAAAAGAAAAGGGTTGATTGGTGGTGACGGTGTCGAGCGACGCATCCCTACGCAAGCAACCCCATCGAACCGTCATCGATTGCTGCGGGGTGTCTGTCGCGTGGGTAGAGAGCAACGCTAACGGGGCACATGTGCACCGCATCGTCGTCGATCAACGAGCCGAACCCACGTGTTCAAACGATTTTGCACCGTTGCCGATTTGCCGCCAAAGGAGGATAAGACAGTGGCGGCGGTAAAAACATTAAAAACAAACAAAATAAAATTATTCATCATATTGCATTCTTGGCATACCATTTCCTATTTAAGTGAACTAATATTAGTAAGAGATGGAAAAAACTATCGTCTGTAAGTGCAGGTGTTAAATGATGCTAACAATACTTGAAGAGTATTGAATTGGTTCCGACATGAACGAACAACAATACGTTCTTTTCAAGCAAGGCGACCTACTGATCTACAATGCGCATAAAGCGAAATGTTGAAGGTCGTTGGTTGTGTTAAGTCGATGATGATTATGTGATTTGATGGTAGATAGAAATTGAGGTGGTTGAGAGAATTTCAAGGGTTGTTTGGAATGCGCAAATTAGACTTGTTTGTTCTATACGGTTTATAGATCGAAAGAGGTTGCCGCCCATCTCTACTCTCTGACTTTCTTCGTTGGGTTATGAACCAACAGCGACAAAGACAACAACGACAACCTGTGCTGTGTGCGCATAGTGTTGGCCTCGTTTTTTATTCGAGATAGAAATGGTAAAACAAAGGCGGAGAGTGTAGGTGGGAATGGGGATGGATGTCTGCAATAGAACTTTTAATAACTAAAGAATAAACAGAAAAACCTTATCTATGAATAATGCAAATCAAGAATCATGAAACAAAATTTAAATTAATGTACAGGAAGTTGAGTAAAATCGATGCCTTTGGAACAGAATTGACAAGAATCTTTTTTTTTTTTTTACCTGAACTTTCAGAAAGATAAATGTTCTTTGGAAGGTATCCCGAGTAGAAAAAAAATACAGATTTGGAATTATTTAACAAAATCTAGTTTTTTTTTTACTTGCAGTTTAATAAATCTTTACCAAATTTGCAGAAATTTTTACCAGTCTGTCTGATTGTTTTCCATTAGATTTTAGTGGGAAGTTGAAAAAAATGAGTGCGCGAACTACGTGTTCTCTGATTTTGCAAATAAATACTATAAAAAGCCTAGAACATCATTGAGAAAACATCTTTTTTTGTGATTGGCGGAAAATACGATAAGTTTTATTTAGGTCTTTTAAAATTATTGTCACCTTTACCGCCCCATACATTTCGATAAGGCTCGTAGGTTAATAGACGAAAATATGTTTGATACTAAAAAATTCAGACAAAAAGGGACAGTATTCACGATTCGTGATAATAGTGCATTATTTACCGATCGTGTAATAATGTCTATTATTAATTTGAATGAAAGTTTGAAATAATAACAGGTTTTTAATTATAAAAACCGGCAGCTAATTGTCATTGTGATATTTTTATTATCCCCTTAAGTGGCAAATGAAACATTATCCACCAAAGAAAAGGTAGTAGTAGGACAAACATTCTTGTTTACAATTGGAATCTCGACAGTATCTTGTACGAGAGTTTGAATAAAAAAGTCGTTTCTTTCAATCGGATTACCGGATGATACAGTCTGATATGAAAGAATGCATGTGTTTACAACATACCAAATCTCGTTTAAAGTCGGTTGATGGTCGGATATCGGCAAAGCCTCCACGATCGGTTCTCCGCCCATGACCTTGATCGTTAATTTATGAATGAGAGCCGACAAAACCTGTAGATTTATTTTTTTGCGTTACTAACGTATTTGCTGTCTCCGTTATGAGAAATCTTTATTCGAATTTTAACTACAATTTGCTTTGCTTATAATATTCTAAATAAGCGTGCACGCGTATAAGATGCAACTTTTTACATTGAGTGTACTTTATTAGTGGTACGCACGCGGGAGGAATTGCGATAGAAGAATAACTCACACTATGGAATCTCGTACGATGTTGTCATATCGTCTTTCTGAATTTTATTCTGATTTTTTGTTGGTTTGAATCTGTGTGTATGCATACTAGACAAACAAGAATCAATGTATATATGAGAGAATGTGAGTGTGTGACGCCGCCCATGGCGCGCGGATGCGGCGGCAAACTTGTTTCGATTTGGCCAAGGCGAACCGGCAACGTGACGTTTATTTCTGGACCGTATCACAATATACTTGTCCGATTACTTACTCCTCTCTAACGCCATAGGCGTGTCGTTATTATGCTACTTACAGGTGTTAATTTTTTTTTTCTCAAAATTTATATACATATTCTTATTGTTGCAGATTGCGAGCAAGGTTCGTGGGAGAGTGGTTTATCCTACGAATGCAGATCTTTGTTATTCAAAGCTTTGCACAATTTAATCGAACGTTGTTTACTTTCTCGCGATTTCATCAGATTGGGAAAATGGTTTGTTCAACCATACGAAGGACCAAAAAAGAACGAATATACCATGACACATCTATCGTTCTCTTTGGCTTTCTTTGTACATGGAGAGAGTACGGTCTGTGCAAGCGTCGACGTGAGACAACATCCGCCTGTACGGAGGCTTACAAGGTTACATCTGCAACAGGCCCAATCTTCTACATCGGGTCTGAAAGGTAACATGACATGACAACACCAGTCTTCTTGAAGACTTTATTTTAAACGATGCAATAAACTTTTTTTTTGAGCTTGAGGAAGGCCATGGTTGCAAATAAAACTTTTAAAAATTTTAGTATTTTTCGCTTCGTTGAACATTATTCGAAAATTCTAACGATAATTCTTTTTGCAGTAATTCTGGCTCCCTACGGTCTCGCCGGTACGTTGACCGGTCAAACTTTCAAATCCCCGGATGTAACAGCAAAGTTCCTTGAGGATTGGCGTCAATTTTACCCTTTGGATAATAGCAACAGTTTAACAGATAGTAGTGTAGTGGAAGTGATTGTTGGAGGTGTTAAAATGAAATATCCGTCTTGTTACGTCCTCGTCACCGATTTAGACGACAACGATAATACGACGATAGTTAATAACGGCACGGGAACGAACGCGACCAACTGTGTCGTGAAGAACGGAACAAGTAAGTTAAATATTGTTGTCGACAAAAACTTTTTGAATTGACCTTTATTATTTTTTTTTTTTTTTGTTATTTTAATTACTATCTGTGGTTTGTATTGATTGCATTTCAACTCACAAAGATTATAATTTATTTATATTTGTAAAAAAGTTGTAATTTATCTTTATTCTGTTAACAATTATATACAGGAAAGTTTACTTAAGTAATTGACTTGCGGAAGACATTAACAACTTGAATATTTTTACATAATTGTCATTTGTAATTAATAAATACCCAAGTATGTTACTAATTCATGTTGTGTTCAAATATTCACGAATTCAAATCGCAAATTTCTTTCATATTGATTCGATTTGTTCTAAATTTTATCATATTTCCGCTCTGTTGACTCTTTTTTAAAATTCTAAAGTATTTTTTATGATTAAAATTTGTTATACAAGTTTATTTGAGAATATTATTGTTTCCAAGGCATTATTGTAATTATTGGATAAATTTAACTGTTGATATAATTTGTTGATTGTAATTGTTAAATCGTGTTGCGTCATTTCAGACAAGAGTGAGCGCAAATATGCATTTTTATCGATAAAATGCGATTGAAGTTTTTATAATTACTAAAAAATCGACTAAATAAAATACAAAATGATTGATATTGTAGTTCCACAAGTGTGCGATCGAAATGCTTCTTTAAACTTAATTAAACGCCATTTAGGCATGCATCTAGCGTGACAGCGTAATTAAATCGGGGAATAATAGGACAATTCGGAGCTTTTATAAAGAGAACAACAGTTATTGTATTTGACATTTTAAAACACTTAAATTTTTCAGGTTCTCCAGTTTTAATTCAGACACCACCACCTTCACCTGTTCAAATAAATAGCAGGGTACCTCAACCAGGTCCATATTCAGTTTCTGTGGAACATACTCTATCGATGTCAAAAGATGAAACTGCCGCTACCGTACTACCCGAAAGAGTGTGGCAAGAATGCATCCACGGTGGACCACCTGGATGCAACCAGCCTACTTCCAATACACCTCACGAATTCACCGGTCAATGGGATTTCGTGGATCCAATCAAACGCGCCAATTGTACCTGTTCTAAGTGAGTCACGTGCTGCGATAAATGAATGAATGAAAAAAAAGAGTTGTGCATGAGGAATGGAGCGAAATTATTTTTATTTTTAATTTCGCTCCGAAATATGTGTACTGTTTTTTCATGCATGCGATTGGCTGTGTAGATGGTAGTGATGCTTAGTCGGTGCTTCAGAAGGAGGAGACGTGTGGTAAAAACAAGTGAAGAGGAAGAGTGGTAAAAAAATGAACATTTGTAGTTTTTTTAGATGTAAAATTAGTGTATGTTTAAAGTTGTTGTTAGTGCACGATGCGACATTGCAGGTGTAGAAAGTACGTGGGCAGCATGACGAGCAATAAATGGAGCACCAGTAGCAACACGAAGACAGCCAACTCGCCACGGCCTTCGAAGGCAGTACGGGGACGTGTACCTTTCCACAGGCGCTCCCCCGTACCTGCAGAGTCCGACAGGTTGGTCACTCGCTTCATGGGTGACGGGCTTTCACACTGCCGGTGTCATTTGTTTTTTTAAGTTGTAGTTTGGTGTTTTTTTTCTTTGTTTCGTTTTCGTTCGGTTTTGTACCGTTATTATGTGATTGATTATTGTGCTTCAAAATTGTAACAATTTTTTTCCATATAATATTCAACGAAAACGCACAAACCTTATTTTAACCTCATTATTATACTAATTTTGATAAAGGGTCTCATTATATTATTTGCAGGGTAATTGGAATAATTTCTAGATTAATCTTCACTGGCATGTATCATCATTCATTGTTGTTTAAAAAGTTGTACGTTTAGCGTTGATTGATGTTTGTTTGTTTTTTACAGATGCTCTGGATCGTACACCCCGCAAGGTGGTCCGCCATCGTATCCTCGAACTCAAGAATCGGTAGCGATCCCATCAGTCGGCAGTCCTCCATCAGTGGCGCCATCGCCACTACCCAATCCACATTCTCAACCAGCTTCAGTACCTCCCGGCGATCAAACTATGCCAATGCTATCGCCTCATCCGCCCACGATACTTCCATCACCTGCTGAAAAGACACACACACCCGATCAACCCCCAAAAAGTGCTGAAAGTACAGCAAATAGTCCAAATAGTTGTCCAGTTGATACGAAAAATGAACAACAAACGAACGTATCTAGTGTACAGGTGTTGAAAAGGCCAGTGTTGAGTATAAGAGAATACGAAAGTTCGTTAGGTGAAGATGAACAAACATTAGATATGTTATACGATTATTCTACTTTGGAAGCTTGGTAATTGATAAAATTAATTTAACTTTACTTTATAAATACGTTTTTTGTAGGTTGAATCATCCGGTTAAAAGGTTTAAACCGGATGGAAAAGAAAATAAAAGAAATTGGATAGGAAAAGTGGATATTTATTCAATGTATAATCATAATGGAGTGTCGTTGAATAACAACGATTTAACGAACAATATTATAACCAAAAATCAATTTATCAAACAAGAAGTTAAACAAGAATTGACTGATATTGAATCAACAACCATAGGACAATTACCAACGCATGGAATCAAAAGGCCTGGTGATCCGTACGAATTCGATGAGGAAGGACCGGGGTCAACAATCGATGGCTTCAAAAGAGGGCAAAGTGTTGTTAAAGAAGAAATAAAAGACTCAAAGAAAATAAGCAGCGGAAGTTTATTTACAAGCGAAGGCTTACAACCATCTTACAAAGATTTAGATCAGATTTTCGATAATTCGGATGACACCAGTAGCGATGAAGCGGTACGTATTTTTGACTTTTTTTAACAGTTTCATTAAATGAATGTAAAATAATAGTATATTAGGTATACAACAAGTTTTAGAGACAAGTGATTAATTTCTTTTTTTGTAGATGCAGGTGCAGACGCCGCCTGGTTCAACGACTCTTAACCATCACGAAGATAATAAACGTCTTTCCGGCCATGGAGGTTGTCCGAATATGGGTATTTTAAGGCCGGAAGAACTAAGTAAAATGTTTCCAACACCTCCGAGTTTAGAACATAATCCAATCGCATCACCATGTGGTCAGTTGGATTTACCACTGCCAGATTATACCGATCTCGCTATCGTCAGGACCAAACAAGAAATCTATCCAAATATGGGTAGTCCTCAAGAAGAGCACATCGACGATTGGAGTTACGTATTTAAACCTCCTGTAATATGTAAAATGGTTGGTTCAAGTAAATACGCACCATTGACGAATTTACCAAGCCAAAGTCTGCCTGCTGTCACCCTTCCATCGTTTTGTGTATATAAACCATCATGGGTACAACACGCCGAAAAACCAATACAACCAATTACACCATCATCAAATACACAACCAATTCCTAATTCAATTCCGAATAGTTTACATCAAAATTCGTTTCCATCAAGTCCACTTCATGGTGGTTTTCGTCAACCACCACCACCATATGAATTACCAAGTCCGGCAACATCAACAGCAAGTTCGTATTTGAATAAAAATTTGAATTCCGTCGAGCCGGTGCCAACGCCATCAGTGCAAAGGACACCTGAAGCTAATTCTTTAGCTTTGAATATACTTTTAACAGATACAGCGTCGAATATTTTTCGCGATCACAATTTCGATAGTTGTACTTTGTGTGTGTGTAATGCGGGTGGTCGAGTGGTGGGTAATATTCGTGGAGCTGATGCGGGAGTGTATTTGATCAGTTCGTCCTGTGATAAAACGCATAGTGTTCAACAACCGAGTAGTCCATTTCCGGGTGCATGTGCGATGGGACAACCACCGCCACCACCATATGGAGGCATGTTATCGCCACCACATCATCAACAACCTCAAATGTTGGTCGACGAAGATGGAATTAGGTGTAGTTGTGGATTTTCGGCTGTTGTTAATCGAAGATTAGCGCATGGAAGTGGATTATTCTATGAAGATGAAATGGAAATCACCGGTAAGTCGCTAATTCAATTTCTAAAAATAGAATAATTATTGATTTAACTTCAGGTATTGCTGAAGATCCAGGTGAAAAGAAAAAGCAATCTTTATTATCCTTCCTCGTTTCTACGAATTCTATTAAACTTGATCCAAATACTGATCGTGAACAAGTTGATATTCTTCCTCACAGTCTCCTTGAATTAATACGTGAACAATGCGTTTTTATTCCTAGTACAGCAAATGCTCTTTGTCGAGCAGCTCGTTATTTCTGTACTACAAAACCAAACATTTTTTCAAACAACGTCCACGTACTCGAATATTCGGATAGTAATGAAGTTACATCAATAGCTCTTGAACAAAGTAAAAGCACATTAGATAGTTTATCTGTTTGTAAAATCGAAGAAAATCATCAAAAACATAAATTAGGAATGGGATATGCTGTACATCGATGGCCTTTCTTAAGAGCTAACGGACCACAATGTAATCAAGATATTGTCAGGGTAATGAAATCACTACAACCATTATTACAAGAAGCAATCCAGAAAAAATGTCAAACGAGATTATGGGAAGCACCATCGGCTGTTAAAGGACCATTAACATGGAGACAATTCCATAGATTAGCAGGCCGTGGTACTGACGATCGATGTGAACCACAACCAATTCCATCAGTTGTTGTGGGACATGATAAAGATTGGCTATCTTTGTCTCCATATGCAATTCAACATTGGGAAAGTCTTCTTCTTGAACCATACTCCTTTGCACGCGATGTAGCTTATATTGTAGTAGCGCCTGATAATGATGCGGTGCTTCCACGAGTTCGGGCTTTTTTCAAAGAATTATCAACAGCTTATGAAATGTGCAAATTGGGACGACATAGTCCTATTACAAAAGTTTTACGTGATGGAATTTTAAGGGTTGGTAAAACCGCTAAAACTAAATTGGGTAATGAACCAGTCGAAGATTGGTTTACGTTGTTGGGAGAAGGTGAAATTACTGATATGTTGAAATTATATGCTCAAGTTTGTAAACATCATCTTGCACCACATTTACAACAAGTACCAATGGATAAAACTTTATTGGATCCACCACAAGAGAACAATGATAAGCCAGCGCCGAGTCCTATGCCGCCACCGAGTACGCCTGATAATAGCGGGCAGAATTCGGGGGCGGATAAAGCGCCCAGCACGCCGAAAAGTGAACAAGGTAAAAAAATGATTTGATGTATCAATAACTATTAATAATTATTTTTTTCATAGATGGAGACGGCATGAAAGATTCCACACCTCAAACGAACACACTCCCTGAAAATTCGTATGACGATGATGAACGAGAAGTTCCGTCAGTGGTTGTCTACTTAGTGGAGCCGTTCTCGTTAGGGTCCGACCAACCAGAATTACAGCGACTTGCGTGTTTAGCTCTGTTGCGGTGTTTTCAATCAGTACTTACAGCAGTACCCGAGAATATCCGAAACAACATCAGCGTTCAAGTATGTTTTTAAAATTTCATTTGAAAGAAATTAATAAAAATTTATTCTAGATCATATCCTTGGAGAGTATTGTAGAGTTGGGCAAAGCAAGAGACAGAACGCGTCACAGCGACCATATGAGAGCTCTGTCTTTGAATATTTTCTCTCAATGTCGCCGCCTTTTAGTCCATACAAACAACGTTAAATCGTTGACTGGTTTTGGGACAGCTGCAATGGCTGAACAATTTTTGAAAAGCAAAGATGTAAGTTTGGATTTTTAATTGATAGTTTTGTACTATTTTTTGTTTTTTTTTAAGGATAAAAATCGCGCTCCGTATAAACTCTACACTCCTCCTTATATCCTGGCACCGATGCGTGAAAAAGTTGAAGCTGTTGAATCTTTTGGTAAAGGAAGCGGCGACCAAGCTTCCGTCCTCTACTTGAGTTACTGTCTATCTGAAGATCAGAGTTGGTTGTTGGCGGTAGCAACAGACGAACGCGGCGAAATTTTCGAAACTGTAACAATAAACATCGATATTCCTAATCGAAGTCGTCGGAAAAAGGCATCAGCTCGTCGTATTGGTCTTGAAAAATTAATGAATTTCATATTAGGAGTGATGTCGCAAAGTGTGAGACCTTGGCGTTTAGTTGTTGGTCGTTTGGGGCGTATAGGCCATGGCGAATTGAAAGGTTGGAGTTGGTTATTAAGTAAAAAGAATTTATTGAACGCTTCTAAAAATTTGAAAGAAATCTGCAATCAGTGTTCTTTGATGTATCCTAGTTCCGTTCCGTGTATCCTCAGCGCATGTTTGGTCAGTCTTGAACCCGATTCAGTGTTACGTTTAATGCCTGATCAATTTACACCCGATGAACGTTTCAGTCAAGTCAGCGTCAATTCTCAATTATCAACACCTCAAGATGTCAGTTGTACGCATATTTTAGTCTTTCCTACAAGCGCAACGACGCAATCGTCGCAAACTACTTTCCAAGAACAACATATAACGCCTGAATTAGGCGATGATGAATTGTTTAGTGCTTTTACAGCGGAAGATATGCCGGAAGGAATCGATGGCATGAATGATTTTAGTGATATTTTCAATTGGCCTGAAACAGGACCTGGCGGAGGTCAAAGTCCGACCGGAAGTCCGAGAAGAGAAGATACAGGACAGGAAAGTCCAAATTGTGGGGTAAATAATGGAAGACAAGGAAGTCCATTTCATTGTGGTGCGACTAATTCGAAAAGTAATGATGCATTAGAAGAAGTGGGAACGTTGTTGCAACAGCCATTGGCGTTAGGATATTATGTTTCGACAGCGCCGACAGGCAGAATGCCGAAGTGGTTTTGGGCATCGTGTCCACATTTGGAGGGAATTTGTCCGGCGTTTTTGAAAAATGCTTTGCATTTACATAGTCCGAGTATACAACAGAGTTCGGATGATTTATTCCAACAAGCGGCGGTCACGTCGCATCCGCTGGATTCGCAATATACCACAGATGTCTTAAGGTAAAATATAAGCTATTTTTTCATTTTGTTTTTTAAAATTGATATCCGTGAAGTGGCAATGTAAAATTCTATTCCCAAAATATAGAAATGTTTATTTTTTCTTTATTTGCAGATACGTACTTGAAGGCTACAACGCTCTGTCTTGGCTAGCGCTCGATTCGAATACAAAGGATCGCTTATCTTGTTTGCCTGTCCATATGCAGGTTTTAGTCCAGTTATATCATACTGCAGCAGCGCTTTTGTAAACCACTGAACTAGTTGGTTGGTGCTTTTAATTTAATTTTTTTAATTTAATTTTCGAGTTGTTAACTCTGAATATCGTTTATCTGTTTTTTTTTAAATCGTGACATAACGAATAATTAATTAATTTAAAGAATACTCATCGTGACGTAATAGATATTTTATTAATTTTTATATTGTGTGACAATGCCAATAATGTCTTTTTAAGTGTACAAACAAAAGAAAATTGTGATATTTAGAGGTTAATTTTAAGAAGTAATAAGAGGACGCCGAAAATTTTAATTAACTGCCAGTTAATTCAGTGTTTTGCAAAGTGTTTTTTCAAACAAAGTGTGTTATATAGGTTGTTGTTTTATTTGTTGTTAATTTTACAATTTTAAAAATTTTTGAATATTGTAAAGTTGTAAATTATGTACAAGAAATAATTTATTTTTCTGTTGTTGTATATAAATATGTACAAAAACAATTATAAAAAAAAAGAAGTGAAACCGAGATACTTAGACTGAATAATAGGCAAATTAAATTATCAAAATTTTTATGTAGACCATACTTATCGACATTTGTTGGTAAATAATCAAACCAAGTTTGCCAAAGACAGATGGAGATAGAACTTTGGGTACAATCGTGTCTATGTACATAAAATTATTAAAAAACGTAAAACATTTTAGGACAATTTGTACATAAGAAAAATACTTAATCAAAAATTTCTGTCAATTTGCTACATTTTACAATAGTCCTAGTAAAAATGTTATTAACCGATGTACGTATATTGAATGTAATAAATATGTATTAAAAAAAAAAATAATAACTGGGGCCAATGGTTTAAACGTATCTTATTAAAATAAACTTGCCTCAGAGTTATCACTAAATGGTTCACAACTCGGGTGTTTTAAACAGTGTTGACGGCCTGTGCATGATTTTGTTACCTATTTAGTTAGACAAGTCTTACCAACGTACTTAAACAAAGATCTCATTACTTGTATGTTGGTAAAGATTACTTTTGTTCTCTCGTTGTTCTTTTTTTTTTTGTTTAATCATTCTGTGATTTTGGTTGCTCTGTGGAGTCGGTAATCTGAAAAAAAAATGTACTAATTACTTTTTAACAGTATTTTATATAACTGTAGTTTCCTGGCGTTTTATCATTTACTTACCTATTTCTTATTTATATACTTATTTAAATATATTTTTATTATGAACGGTATAGGACTGTTAATTGTTCAAATAGAGACGTTCAGCATTTGTACTGTACATAAATAGCTACTGTTGTATAAGAATATGTCAATTTTAGGGAATTGGGATTTATAGTTAAATAAATTTGTAAATATTTTATTGACATTAGTTGAAATAGTAAATACACATAAAATGTTAATAACTTTATAAATAATTATATACATATAATTAGGTATTATTAATAAATCGCTCCATGAGTATAATTATCCTTTCTCAATTTAACACAACTCAAAACGTTATTAAATTATCTATAGTTTCAGTTTTTTGTAACAATTGTTTTTGTTCGTTCTTCCAAAAATTAAAGTCCCTGAGAATTGGACGTCCGTAGGAATTGTGCAACTCGCGAAATGTTATTATGTTGGATTTTGGCGATAGACAATCGGTCCAGCGACCATCTTCCACTCTCACTAAACAATTAAAATTATAATTAATCACACACGTGAATAAAGTGATTAATTTAAAATTATGTATCAAATAATTGTATTATACTTTACCAGAATTGTTGGATCTTAGACTATGCGACCGCTGATGGGGTGTACTGCTCTCGGGTTTATTGAATGGATTGTGTCGTTGTCTCGGAGGCGGCACTGGCGAGCTCACTGCCTGAGTCACAGGCATTGGCGTTTCTAAAACAACGTAGAATTTGCTCCGACCGACTTCATAATTATCAATTTTGCTAAACTCCATCTCAAATAAAAAATGATAAGATAGGGATTACCGTCAATGTCATCAAGTTGTCGCTGTAATTCAGCGACCATTAATTTCATATAGTCGTAGCCAGCGCATGCTAACGCTTTCATCCATTGTTCCATCGTTTCTTGGGATTCTGCACCCAAAATATAGCTCCGGTTGTTGGTACCATGGAAAACTATTTTGAAGCAAAATTGCTCGTCGTCTTCTTCCAGTTCTAAAATGGAAGCTGAAATTTTGATTGATTTAAAATTTTATTAATACCAATCGTGCATCCTTCCAGTATTATCACGCCGACAGGCTCTTTATCTCCTTTTTTCTCAAAATAGAATAAGAGGTTTCCTTTTAGGACAAAGTATCTACGTTGGAAATTTCGATTGACTTCACCTCTTTTATTCAAATAGCCTTCTTTATCAACTGGAGTTGCCGAAACAGCGTACGCACATAAATTTTTTTCGTTTATTTTCATTGTTGATAAAATTGACAAAAACTGAATTTGACAATATTGACATATGTCAAATTATTTGCTTACACAGTGCTACCAACACCTGATAAAAGTCACCAGTTTTCAACAATTTCGATGAATTTTAAAGGCTAAATTGAAATCAAATGATAAATTACTTGATAATCGTCTTTCTTCTTATAACTTCTGTTTTTTTTTTTATAATTCAAACAATTTTATAATCGAGGTGACAATGTTATCCCTGTTTCCATAGCAACCATACTCATTTTTCAACCAATCACAATAGTTTTCCCTAGACATGCCTTTATTTTCCAATAAATTTTCACCCAAAAAGGCTCCGTTAAGAAAAGCTTCCACGAATGTGAGTGCTGATGATTTAGACGACTTAGTTTTAGCACAAAGAACAATTCAGTTGCGGTTGGGTAATCAAGAATTGATTTTTGAGAATGGTGAATGGATTCCAGGTAAAAGAAACTAAAATTTTACAATTTTTGATCTAATGTTTTGTAGAATCTGGAGAAAGTGGCACTGCCCATAAGTCTAACCAAAAACTCAAACGTAAAATCCAAGAATTACAAGAAGAAAATAATATGTTACGCTTAAAATACAACGTGATGCTGAATATGGTAACAATAATTTTTATAAAATTTGTTTGAGTTGTTGTTTTTAGTTAACGCAATGCACTGCTGAAAGTCATCTTCAAGAAAAAGAGCTTGAACGATTACGAAACAAAAGCTGAGATTTATAGTGTAAGAAAACAGTATAAAAAATAATTCAGTATATTTTCCATCTTAAATTAATTAGGACACTTATTTTTCGTGTGGCCTTCTTGGCCACATCTGCCGCATTTTCGTTTCGCTTTTGGTTTATTTTCATAAGGCGCAGTCCGATTAGTTTTTGTTTTTCCTTTCCATTTTGAATTTCCAAATGGTGGTCTTCCTCCACCCCCTCCTGGCCTATCATTACTACCACCACCACCTCCACCATTATCATCCTACAAAATAATGTAATTGAAACAATTTTACCAAAAATGGAACTTACATTATCCGCCCACTGGAAGAACCCACAACCTTGTCCCATCGGTTTTGAACAGCAATAAAACGCCCGCCCTTTATTCGGCCCATCTTTTGACACAGTTTTTCTAATAGCAGGCATATCACAATTACATTTGAGTTCATTACTGTTATTATTATTATTAACAACAGTAGGAGCGTTCTCATTCCCAGGTGCCCATAAAAAAAAATCGCATTTTTTATTTCTACACGAATAAAATTTTCGTCCTTTGTTAACTCCTTCTTTTCTTACTGTTAACAGAATAGCTTCTTCGTTGCAAGAACACATAATATCATTATCTCCACTTGGGGGTCGATATGACGACAATCCTGAAGGACCGGCGGTTGCGATTGTTGTTTGATTTAGCCAGCTGTTTCGCCGACTATTGTCAACTCCGTTAACAACAGTTCTATTATTATTATTCACAGATGTATTATTCACAATATTTGTGATGTTGGTAGGATTTGTTCTTTTAACCGATGAAGGATTGATATCTAAAGTTTCTAAAGCGGTTAAATCGCAACCGCCTATACACAGAGTGTTAGGGTTAGGCTCTCCAGGGAAAAGGTTTTGTTTAAATTTCATTTTCACTTTTTTTACGTTAGGTCCACACTGAAAATTTGTATTTATCGATTTATTTATTTATTTTTTATACTTACAATACTGCAACTTTCGTTTAAAATCTCGATCATTTCTATATTTTGCGACAGCCAGATTGCGTTTTTACATTCTGGAAACCCAGTGCACCCGATATATTTTCCAGCATCATTTTTTCTACTTCTGACTATCATATTATTCCCACATTTTGGACATTTTAAAACTGGGGTAAAACTATTATTATCATATTGTTCTTCTTGGATAGCTTGCGGTCGATCATCTAATCGATTTGCTATACTCTCATCAATTTGCCTCATTTTCTCTACAACTGTTTCAAAAACTGCCTTATATTTTTGTATTTGCTCCCTTCGTACAACTTCAGGATCCTTTAAACCATCACAAATTAATTTCAAGTCGTTTTCAAACTCTGCCCGCAAATTTGGTTTCGCTAAACTAACTTCCAACCCTATATTATTGTACCCTTCTACTAATCCCATCCCCAAAGTTCCAGGAACAAAGTAAGTATTTTCATGAAGACCCACATATTCTCTAGCTTTTATAGTATCGATGTGTTCCGCATGAGTAGCATCGGTTCCTATTCCATGCTTTTCCATTAAAGCAATCAAATCAGCTTCTGTTAATAATTTTGGCGGTGAAGTTACACTTTCGTTTAATTCTAAAACAGAAGGAGTGAAAATATCTCCTAGTTCGTAATTATTAATTTCTTTAGCATTCCATTTTTCGTAAATATAAACATCTAAATAATTTTTTTCTAGAATTATTAATCCTTTTGCTGTAAATTTTTCGCCAGCGATATCAGCAGTTACTACTGTTTCAAATCCTTGGGCATCCTTATGCACACAAGCCAGAAAATGTCTCACAATATATTCATAAACTCGTTGTTCGTTGCCTTGAAGAGTATTCACATATTTAGTCGGATGAATTGGTGGATGCGCTTGATCGGATTTTTTTCCTTGTCTAGGATTCGGTCCTCCTTCGTTCATAATTCTATGGGCGAACGCACCCCAGCGTTCGTCGTTTTGTTGCAAATTTACTAAATTCGTTAAATTTAATTCTTTTGGAAAAATATTTGTCTCAGTTCGAGGATAACTAATATATCCTTGACTGTACAATTTTTCAGCGATTTTCATTGTGTCTTTAGCGTTGATTTTCAGTTTTTTCGAAACAGTTTTTTCCATTTCAACGGTGTCTAAAGGTAACGGTCTCCATTTACTTTTAGGTTTACCTTCGACTTTTTCAACTGTGGCAAGGGGGCGCTCTTTACAGACGTCTAGAATCGCTTGGCAGGCGTTTTTGTCGAAAAGACGGTCGCGTTTCCACGAAAATTCCGTCGTGATATCTTTCACTTTATGATTCACTAAAAAAATAATCATTTTTAATTGAAACTTAAATGTTTGGATTTACTTTTAATTCTCCAGAAGGGTTCCGGGATGAAATCTTCAATAGCTTGATATCTTTCAACAACAAACCCAAGAGTAGGAAATTGACACGATCCATAACTAATCAATCTATCGGCTAACTTTTCTGGGAATACTTTTTTAAGACGTAGAGTTTGCAATCTTGTAAAAGCAGCCCCCGTTCGTAAATCCAGTTCCTGTCTTACATCAACAGCATCGCTTATATTTTTATTAGGTTGTCCTAAATTATTTAAAGCTCGGTATATTGACTGTGCTGTGATTTCCGAAAATTTGGCTCGGTATATTCTCAAGTTAGGTTTAACGTCTGTACAAACCTTAATTATTTCAAAACCTATATTCTCACCTTCACGATCACAATCAGTCCAGATAATTAAACCTTGACATGACCGAATTTCACGTTCTAAAGTTTTCTGCAACAATATAATCAATTTTGAATATAGAAAAAATGAACCTAACCTTTATATTCTCGTAATCTTTGGGACAAGTTTTATGAACTGGAGCATCAAAAAGAGCAACTGGATTACAAGATTTCCAACTTCGGAATTGCGAATTAAATTCGAGACTTAATAAATGTCCTGAAACTGAAGTCATAATCATGGTTGCAGGTTGCCCCAAAACTGTCGCTTCAAACTCGTAGATTTTGTTGTATGTGGACAAACCTTCACGCTAGAAATTTTTATCTTTAAATAAATGACAAATAGTCGAAGTGTAGTTTACCCTAGTTGAAGCCCCATGGGAAAGAATCCCGGCAATGTTTTTTGCGGCATCGTTTTTTTCAGCTACATTTAGGTATTTCATAATCGATGATGTTACTTTTCTACTGGAAAATCTTACGTTTATGCTTAGAATTGAAGAAACAAATAAAAAACCCATCGAAAATTAATCAAATTTCACATTTTTGAGTGTAAACAAATATTTAAAAATAAGCGTTGACAGGTAACTTTGACATTGACACTTTAGTGACTTTTTAGAATTCCCTAACCGATATAACTAATAATTGTAATAGTATATTCTACATGAAATGTGGAATATATTGTTAAAAAAAAAAGATTTTTTTTTCTTTTTGTAACATATTTATTACTGTACTATCTTACACGTCATTTAAAACATATCATCAAGACATTTTGTGCATTACAACAGGTATACAATGCATTGAAAAAATATTTTTTTTTTATAACGATTTCAATTAAAAACCGTTGGATATTTTTTAATTGCACTGTATTTTAATAAAATTCTCTATACATAAACTATGTACATTGATAATTACAAAATAATTTGTACTAAAAAGTATGCAGAGCAAAAAATTCAATAAAAAAAATACAATGAACACATAACGCTATTATATGATATGGTTTTCTAATACCATGTGATTATTTTAGCACATTAGAATAAATAACACGCATTATATTATTAAATAGAATATATCTTAGATTTTGTTCTAATCTAACATTTATAGTAATTGTTTTTTTTTTGTTTAATATTTTTGTCATTAATATTGGTGTTCATAGCCTTCGAAAAACTCAACAAATGAGCAACTTTGGACGAGTAAATAAATAATATCGGTCTAGGACGATATTGCACAAAATGCGTCAAAAATATCATTTTAAAATATTTGCTCTGGCATAAGACTAACATGGATGGAGCATTTACTAAACCGAATGGTCTTTTAAAAAGTCAATAGAAAATTTTGATATATTGAATACTCTTTATCATCACAGTATCATCAATATTCATAACGCAAGATTGACATATTTCTTTCCTAAAGTAAAACATTCAGGATAATATACCTATCTTCAGGGTTCGTTATGCTATTAGTTAGGCAACAAATGACTTAACAATCATAAGATAGAAATATCATTTTTCTAGCACCATTTTTACTGACTACGAAACAGGATTATAATAAAAGTCTTTTATATCAAACTTTCAGCCTCTTTTCATATAATCGCACTATGTTTGCTACTATGTTCTAACGCAGCCAAAACATCGTGCTTTTGTCTCACATATAATCTTCCCTTTTTCCAAGGATTTTGTAATTGTAGTGGTTTGAAATCATCTCTTAAACATCGTTCTCTCGCTCCAATCACCGCAACCAAACAAAAATTTTTCAATTTATCAGCTGGATAAATTGGACCGTCTTTGCCTTTTAACACCACAGCCATATTCAGTTGTTTTACAACTAAATCTACCACTTCTCTTGCAGTAGTTCTTGGAGTCACGTGTAATTTCAACGACGTACCACTAGCTAACCCTGTTTCATAAGCTGCATAAACTTGAAGAATCCCCGACTGAGGTTCTTTGGAAGAAGATTGAGTAGGTTCAGCTGGAAAAGGAACTTTGAAAAGTGTCTCTGAATCTCGTTTTTTTAAATTCTCTAACGGCTTCAAGTAAGTTGTACCACTCATATCAATATCTCGTGATTTCAAATTCGATAAACTTTTCGAAAGACCGGTTTCTAGCAATCCTGGTTCTAATTTAATCGGACGGTAACGTTCCGATTTGGTAGTATCAAGATTTTGTTTAACATTGGTCATACTTTTCGATGGTACCATTTTTGGTCGATGTTTGATTTTATGCGGCGTTGAACTACCAATTGGATTTCCATCACTATCCGAACTTAAACTATGCATACTATCCGAAGTATTAGTCGTATTAAGCGTATTCACACTAATTAAACTCCCACCATAAAGTGGCTTCACACTTAACAAAGGACTAGTTGTTGCTGAAACACTTGAAACCGTACTCGCACGACATCTATGATTTGAACTTGTTGGAATCGCAAACAACATATCTTCACTCCGCGATGGTGGTAATCGTTCATTAAAAAAATCACTTGTATAACTGTCACTATTTTTGCGCGACTCTGTATCACTGCAAACACTTAGCGAAACTTCATTCGTGCTTAAATGTTGCTCGCTTTTGCTGAACTCGTTCATTAGCGAGTTTGGAGGATTGACTGAGTTGCTGCCTGGACCTGGCCATGATCCTCTTCCCGGCGTACTTTTAACAACTTTGGATTCGCGTGGAGGAATTTGCAAAAGACTTCTTTTCGGACTACTACAACCTATCTCTTTGTCTAGAATATATCTCATAGAAATTCCACATGTTATTCGATCTCTTGCAAATGTTATAACATCCATCAACCATCTGACTGTCTTCCAAATCAAATTTAACTTAGCTTGAAGATCATGCAATCTATTTAAACGCTCTTTAGCTATCGCTACTTCACTATTCGAAAATGCTTCCCGATGGAGATGATTAGCTGTAGCTGCATCCAACTCTAATAAACAACTCAATTTTGAATATTTTCTGATTATGCTATTTTGATAAGTATTAAGATGAATCATTTCGAAGACTTGGATTGGTAAACTGAGCAAATCGCCACGTTGTAAAAGAATCTCTCTTTGACCAGGAACAGAACAAGATAATTCAGCCGAAGGACAAACAACAATAAAGCTAACTTCTTCGGTTAAATCAATAACTTCAGTATCGTAAATTCTGTGATTACTTGCATCTTCGCTGCTTATTTCCATATAATTAAAAAGACGCTTTGCTGCACTTGTTACAAGTTCCAGAAACGTTCGTTGTTGTTCGGTTGCATTATCAGTCAAGTCTGGTAGATGCTGCTGTTTTAAATATTCCCATTCTTCTCTAAAATAATAAATTAAGCAAAAATTAAATAAAAATGTTTATAGAACTTACGCTGAAACGTGTGGATTGTCCCTAATCTTGCAGTGAGGCAACATATTTGGAGATTTGGCAGAAACAACAACTTGGATTAAATCAACAGAACTTTGCATTTTCAAATATGCTAAATACAACCCTCTGTTCAACTTCAAGCTGGAAACTTGATGGTAATTGATTTGTTCTTGTATTGAAGCCATTAGAATCTCAGATATGCTGTGATCATCACTTAAAACAGTTTTTTTGAAAACTTTATTCATTGGCAACCATCTTGAGTTTAAAACTGAGACACTTTTGGGCGTTTTGACATAGTTAATAGTGCTTAGAACGACAGTTCCTTGCGAGTCTTTCAATGGTTTGTAATATAACTGTCCGAGATCTTGTAAACAAAGCGACGATTGCATTTGAAGCACTGCTGAAAGAAGTTTCGTTCGGAAATGAATAGCTGAAGAAGCATTTTTTTCCATGTCTGTTCTAAGTGATTTAGTATCATCCCATGTGCATGAAACTTTCATTAACCAATGAAGATCATTATGGATACAACTGGGGAATGTTTCGTCAATTTCTATCACAGGCAAAAAGTCTTCATTTGTTACTAACACTTTATCTTCGTGATAAAGTATACAAGCTAAATAGATACCTCTTCGTAAGTTCTTTTGGAACTTACTGGCAGCGGTAAAGAGTTGTTTAATTGTAGTCTTTTTTCGTTGAGTACGTCTTTGTGGATTCGGTGTTTCAAGAATTTCACTACCAGGACGTACTTGTTTCACTTCATCCATTAATTGTTCCAACTGACGTAATCTTCCATCGAAGCGAGATTTTTTATTGTCGACTTCTCTCCAACTTGATGGCACTACTGAAGATGGAGTGGATGTGAGGTACGTTCCGAAACCTTTCAAGTTACCGCAAGCTGCTCGAAAGTAATAGCGTCTACCTTGTGTTAACTCTATGTTACAGTTGGTCTTTGACATGTCAAGGAGCTCTTTCTCGCCGGAGATTATACTGAAGTCGGGACGAGTGGACCATTGGACTATTATCATAATTATTAAAAGATTATTAAAAAAAAAAGTTATACCTCACCTTTGAATTTTGTAGTAATTGGCGAATCATTCGTTGTTGGTTCTTGCAATCGCACTGTTACAGACGACAAAGAAATAATATCTATAGCTACTAAAGACGGAGGATCGGGAGGACGCGCTTGTGTAAACCCTAATACTAATCGTTTGAGAGTTTTAACTCTTCTACTCCATGCTATCGCTTGTTTGTCGTTATCGCCTCCAGCACAACCTAACACAATGTTAAAAATTGCTCAAACAAGACGAACATGTTCGTACCTGTCATAGCAGACGCTGAAGGATATGCGTTTCCTATAATACTTGAGAACGACGCTCTTGTGTTTAACGGAGCGCCGGAAGGTTCTTCTAAAAGTCCGCCCAATTCTTGTAATCTCATTTCAGCTTCGCCAAGCAATTGTTTCAAGTGAGAGCCAAGTTTTTCAGGATTTGAAACTAACACAAAACAATTATTTATAGAAATTTTATTGAAACCAAAATAATTTATGAGTATGTATAGTTCCTGATTGGAGTATAAACTTACACCTGTGTCCTTCTTTAGCTCCTAAACTTATCAGCATCTTTGCTAATGGTCGATTGTTGCTTAAAACAGCGACGTCTAAAGGCGACAAACCATCGTTATTTAAACTGGAATGAAAATTATGTTATTTTTCTTAGTGACAAATATATGAAAATTAATTGAGTCAAGACCTACATGTGTGTATGTCACGTCGATGAAAAATTTCCGCTCCATTTACTCAACTTGATGAAATTTTACAATTTACGCATTTCAAAGGTCAAAAGTTATATGAATATTTTTAACAAGCAAACATTGCTTGATGGTTTGAAATAATACGCTTTGATTGAACATAACAAAACGATTTATTCAATATCAAGAGACGACACTGAAGATTAAAGACAAACGAGCATAATCAAAATAATCAAGCTAAGTAGATTCAATTTTAATAGAAGACAACAAGGAAAATTGAGAAGTGTTTAAATGAAATAAACAAGCTTCAAGCTTGTTAAAAATTACCAACTGCTTGTTTTTAAAATCTAAAACCACAAGAAAAAATTTCGTGAACTTTGCATCAATTACGTGCAATTTCTGCAAGTAATAAGCGCTGGCGGTTTAATTAACAAGATTAGAGCTAAATTTTAACTTACCTATTAACATCAACATCAGTTGATGCAAGAATCGTGTGAGCTTTTTCAAGATGGCCATGTTCAACAGCAGCAAATAGAGCTATAAAAGAGATAGAATATTCAGTTAATGTGAACACAAATAGAAACGACTTGTCTGGAAATATCAAGCTTTACATTTTCCATCAATTATAACAAAACTGATTACATCCTTGCAACCACTTACAGGTTCGTTAAAGGACCGAAATAAGCGGTTTAGTTCGGTCATCAAAACATAATTGCTCGCTTTATTAGTGGAATATTAATTTTAGTTTAAAGGGAGGAATTTGAAAAGTTTTAGCAAATGCAAGATACAATGTTCAAGGATGCTTTTTTTGAGTAATCCCAAGTGAATCAGGATTAAGGATCTTGTCCTTTAATTCAGTTTGTAATTCTAGAATTAAAGGATTGTGTCAAAGGTGGAAATAAAACTGCGTGTTTCTTTGAAGTGCTAATTTAGTAATGGATTCACTGTACAGAGTGTGTCAAATTATCAGAGCATCATGTATACAGGTGTTCAAAAAATATGGTAAAATATTTTAAGGGGTAGCAGTATAGACCAAAATAAGCAGAAAAGTCTTAATAAAAATAGTTCCACAAAACAGACAAAAAAAAAGGATTACATAAATTTTTAAAACTGTTTCGTTTGGTTGATTTTGTTGAGTATTTGAATCAATTTTTGTGGTAACTCATAACCTAATGGATAAAAATATCCTAAAAATCTAATTCTAATGAATTAAAATGCCCTTAGAGTAACCTTTCATATCTTCGAAATCGTTGGTTTTCACATCTATGTTGATAAAGACTTTAATGCTTATTTTACCCATTCAAAAATTTTACCATTTTTTTAAACACCCTGTATAAAAAAATCAATTAGATTTATATGTAGTGTTACAAATCCGACTTCCAATTAGATTAACACGCGTCTATTCCCATCTAAATTCCATCTAATAACAGAAACAATTAATTCATCCCTACTCAACTTCTCGAAATTTATCCCGAAGGATAACAATCCCAATTGTTTTCAATTTCCAATCCAGGTAACAGATTGCTTTCTACATGAAATGAATAAAAAAAGAATTGGAGTGTGATTCAGTAGTTGTAATTCACAAATGATTAATTAGCTAGAGCTTTTAGTCTGCCCTTTTTCTTACCGTGTAAATGTATGTTGACCTTTGCTAAACGTTCAAGACGTTGCTGCATCAATTTAGCTTCTTTTTTACTTGGTTTATGCCCCACTGGGGGTAAATTTGTTGGTAAACTAGCCACCTCCATCTCAGACTCGCTAGGAAGGGTAGGAAGTTCTGTTAAAAATAAAAATAAAAATAAAAAAAAATAAAAAGTAGGTTGTTTGTGTTGCAATATGAAATTAAATTAATCATAAAAATTATTAACGTAATATTGAATAATTTGTAGAATTAGAACGAATATTTAAAAATCATTTAAATATGCGCTTTTTATTTTTAATGTGCGAACGAAGTAAATAACTGTGTGAATCAGGTTTCACCTTAATTAGTTTAGAAAAAAAGTATCCTTTCGTTTATTGCTACTTCCTGCGGAATAATCTTATTCTTTAAATTGTCTTCACTCAAGTCAATTGAATAACACCAGCAATTAATTTATTTGTTGATTTTCTTCAACATCCTACGATTTATTCGTAGAATTAACTAAGGTTGCCTTTAGCTAACCTAATTTGGTAATGAGACAAACACTAGGTATATATCTATGTAAATTACTAGAGAGAGAGACTAGAGATATAACGCTAATTCCAACCTAAATAAACGCGAATTTACCTGGACGATGACATTAATTCGATTCGGCATGTCGACCGGAAAAGGGTTTAAGCTCCCAATGGAATAATGAAACAGTTTTAATATTAATAGGACAGTCGGAAAATGGAAATGTTTTGATAAAAGTGGAAATTTTAAAGCTAATCCGTTGGATTTTAGAGGAGGATCACGAAACTAGGACATCTTAAGAGTGACAACCTTCTTGTGTTAACTATATCAAGTTGATTCAATTGAAAAAGGATAATGGCGGTTAGACTTAAAGAATTTATATATTAACATAAATGATAAAGAATAATGATTGAACATGAGGGAATAAAATCTGGAAAAAGTTCATCTTGATAGAGTAATTTTGACATTTTCAGACTTCATTGAATCTTCAAGTTAGGAAATTTTTGATTTATTAAACTCTAACAATAATCACTCTTAAACTATTTTGAGAATCATCATCTGTACTTTTTCAGAAAATACTGATTCAATAATATACTATTTATTTCACGGTCTATAATGAATAATTTTGCAATCCGCTTTCACTGAAGATGGGTAAAACTTGCAAAACTCTACCCGAAAATTGTGTATTATTTCACGGTATGATTTAATTATATAAAACCGAATTTTTCTTCTAATTGCGTAAAGATTTCAAAATTGTACGCCTTTGAACAAACTTTGCATAGGTGTAATATATTCTTTCAAAGTTAAAAAAAATCAATGCTAATAAATAAATAGTGTAGGTTTAGTGTAAAAGTGAATGTAGGATATAGGTCAATAAGGTGTAAAATCGTATTTTGTGAAAAAATTATTCAATTAAGTAAATAGACAATCTTATCTTGTTCTTTCTACATCAATTTATGAAGCAGATAAGATCGTAACTTACTCACTTTCACGTTCCGAGAAACTGTGTTGAAAAATGATGGGAAAATTAGTGTAAATGTTTGATAAAATATAAATATCCACCTACTTGAAGTAGAGGAAAATGAAGAATTCCTCATACTACTTCTTCGTCTGGCTGCTGTAATTGATAATCTTAACGTATTTCTATAAAAACCGTTTTGCCTATAATCATATCCGAATTCTTCATATCGTCCTTGACGGTGACATTCCAAACTATACATCTCATTTCCATCAGGTTGTAAACTGATGGGTTCGCAATTTTCTTTGATAGGAATTTGCAAAATTTGCGCTGCTTTTGGCGCCACAATCGCTGGCGGTGTACTAACCATTTTATCTTTCTTTTTAAATGGTAATTTAACTCTTTGGTCTAATCTATGAACCATTGGTGTTTTAAGAATTGTCTCAACTGGTTCTTTAACAAAAACAGAATATTCGTAAAAATTTCGTTGATGGTAATCTTGAAGACTACTCATCGAGGGTGTCTTTTGCATAGTAGCGTTATCGTTAGGTTTATGGTTGAGGAATCTCGAACCAATAAATCGAAGCGATGCTCGCACCGATTTGGACCGTTTTAAATGGCTACTTTTTCGCCGTTCAGTTATTAAATCTGCCATTTCTTTTTTGGAATTTTTCTTCACTTTACCCATCACAATAATAACCACGCCAGAGTTCCACACCACAACACACTAAGTCCGACACGCGTCTTGCATCTTACACTGCGCATGGTTGACTGGATTTCAAATTACGAACAGCTGGTTGTATGTCTGTTATTACATTGAATAAGAAGGGGACGATTGTATGAAAAATATACCAAATCGACCCTTAACACCAGAACTATAAAGATTACTTCTTCAGGTAAATGGTACAAATGGATGTTACTTCTTTACCTTGATTTCATCCGAGGGAAGTTACGGTTATTCCAGGGTTAATGAAAACGGAAATTTAAAAATTGATTATTTGTTCATTCGTGAAAGTGTAAGATATTTAAAGATGGTGATTATTGTTACGTAAGAACCAGTTTGCGTAAGAATACAAAGAATAGAGAGGTTGAACTATTGATGTGGAACTTTTTTTTTTAGAAATTGATAAATTCGTATTGAAGAGTGTGATGAACTTGCGCGAAGTGTTGAAATAAATATTGGATTTTGGGACGTATTTAAAAATAAATTGTACGAGTTGGTAATAGCAAATATAAATAATACATTATATGAACTAGTCGGAAATGGAGCACACTTCAAAGGAAAATCGATAGGCATATGTCTAGAATTTTTAGTTGGAAATATGATGGAGCTGCTTACAGATAAAATTTGTTTTCGCTGATAAATAATTTTGGAAAAATTCTAAGGGCTGAAAATTTTAAAAGTGTATAGAGTTGAGAAACTCGAATTTTTCCAACAGAAACAAGTTTTATATTTTTCACCACGATGCCAAAAATTCTCACTTACTTTTACTTTTTAATTATTGTGTAAGTGCATTAATGTGTAAGGAAGATTAGGGACTCTATTTTCAAAATATTTTCAGTTTGTTTACACTTTCGCTTATACCGGAAGTTGATGCTAACTTTTTTATCTTAAATGGGACACCTCATATTTTATGGCATTTTTGAATTGCCCATAAGCTTCTTAATACATTTTTTACTTGTCATGTTAGTTCTAATACTAACCGAACGAATATAAATTTTAATATTTCCACAATTTTTTGCGCAAATCAAATAAATTTGAGGTATTAGCTGACATAAAGATTGAAAAAACGTCTCAAAATGTGTTATAAAATTCTTCTCAAACAATGGCTTCAAAATTATGAGAAAAAACACATTTTTTCGAATAGAAACCCTTTTCTCTTATGCTACCAATGAAATTATAGTCAAATTTAAACAACACTTTGTCAATACAACTACTCTTCTATTTGCATTAGTTTTCGAGATATTTGCTAATTTTCATAATTTTTTCACGGTTTTGATTATAAAAGGTGACCAAGCAGTATAAAAACAGAAAAAAATTACAATATTCATATTTCACTACATGTCTTATCCGCTTTAATGGCATTTTTGTCTTTGTGATGGCGAAAAAAGATTTTTGTGAATTTTAAACACTGGCCAAGGCTTACTGTGATCATCTGGTACAGAGGCATTACTTACTATAGGAAATAAATAGAAATTATGAAAATTGTGGAATATCTCAAAAACTATTGCAGTTAAACTAGTGGTTGTATTGACAAAATTATCTTAAAACTTGATCAGCATCTCAATGTTGACATAAAAAGTTTCTATTTGAAAAAAAAAAAAAATTGCCATAAATCAGAAGGCATTCAGTAGCACTCTGTATAACATTTTGAAAAGTTCTTGTAATCTGTATATCGGCTAATATCTCGACAATAACTATGCCAAAATTTATACATCGCTCTCAAAAGAATTTGGAGAAATTGATTTTTTAATAGAGTTAGTCAAATGTAAAAAAATTCAAAAAATGGAATAATTGGTTAGAGTTAGCAAGAACATGATTGGTATAAAATGTGTTTAAAATTTCATAAATAATCTCAAAATGGCATAAAATATAGGGTGTTATGTTTAAAATAACAAAGCAAGCTTCAACTTCCGGTTTAAGCGGAAGCTAAAATAAGTTGAAAATATTTTTAAAATAGTGTTTCTGATCTACCTTATACATGACCGAGTTTTTAAGTCTCAATTCTCATATTATCTCGTACGTAAATTACTCTGTATATTCTTCCGATTTTTGAGAAATTTCCAATTTTCAAACTTTCAGATTCTTCAAATTATTGAGATACCTTTAAATTTTTAATTTTTTCAGATTTTGGATTGGATTCATTAGTGTTTCATAGTGGCTTTTTTTTATTCTCAATTTTTAGATTTTTATAGGCTTTGTAAACTGTTGAAAATTTCCAAATCTTGCTAGTTTTTCAAATTTTTCACAGTTTTTGGATATATTTTTTAGAACCTTTATAGCTCAAAATATTCATATAAAATATTCTATATTTTTCAGGTTTTTCAAAATCTTCTGAATTACAGACTCTTTATATTTTCCAAATCATTGAGATTGCTTTGAATTCCTAAATTTTTGGCTTTTTCAGACATTCCAGAATCTTTGAATGCTCTAGACTTCGAGTCTTCAATAAAAAAAGAAAGGTTTTTCATAATACCAAAGTCAATGTTTTGTGTGGATTCTGTAGCACTCTATATAACATTTTGAAAAGTTCTTGTAATCTGTATATCGGCTAATATCTCGACAATAACTATGCCAAAATTTATACATCGCTCTCATAAGAATTTGGAGAAATTGATTTTTTAATAGAATTAGTCAAATGTAAAAAAATTCAAAAAATGCAATAATTGGTTAGATTTAGCAAGAACATGATTGGTATAAAATATGTTTAAAATTTCATAAATAATCTCAAAATGGCATAAAATATAGGGTGTTATGTTTAAAATAACAAAGCAAGCTTCAACTTCCGGTTTAAGCGGAAGCTAAAACAAGTTGAAAATATTTTTAAAATAGTGTTTCTGATCTACGTTATGCATGACCAAATTTTTAAATCGTAATTCTTATATTATCTACGTAAACTAATCATCCACTTACATGCATCATCCTGTATATTAAAAGTTCACAGAGTTGGAAAACCAGAATTTTTTCAATTCTCAGGTCGAAAAAGGAACATATTTTATATTTTCCACCACAATGTCAAAAATTCCCACTTTTCAAAATTATTTTACTTTTTAATTATTGTGTAAGTGCACATGATATCTTTTAATCCCATGGGCATTTTTTTTTTATTTTTGTGTATTTCAGAATAAAATAATATATAATCCCTAAGATACAACAAAAATGAATTATTTTATTAATTTTTTATTACACAGCTGTTAAGCAGTTCGATAGTTTTTTAATCCCATGGGAATTATATTTTCAAAACATTACTTTATAAAATTATTGAAAATCTTCGCATTTTAATAACTGTCAAGTAAAAAAAAGTCTTTTGATCCCACGGACTGTAAGTTACACATTATCATATTTTCTCAATAAATTTGCAAATTGTAAGCAAATATAGAAACCGTTAAACCCGTTATTTTCTTCTTGTTGATAGCTAAACGATAAAGTAAACATTTCATTGATAAGTAATCATTTAAAAGCGTAATTCAATTAGCAGTTTTAGATTAGTAAAAAACAATAAAAAATTGTGCAACTTCAACTTATTTCTAAATATTTTTGTAAATTTAAATAAAACTAGATCAGTAATCAGTTTTTGGCAAAAACATTCACATTTGCTTTTGTATCGCATCGAAAATACAATGAACTGCTTTCATTTAAATGCTTTTAAAAAGTATCTCATAAATCAAGAAAATATAAATAGTGCTGACAGCTTTTATTTTTAATTTTACCACACCCAAACGTAAACTATATACAAAATTATGTCAATAGGAAAAAAATTAAATTTAACTTACTAGGACGCAATGTTTTGTCTTAAAAAACGCAACAAATTTGAAACCAGATTAATTGCGTCGGATTTAACCTAATCATAATAAACCGTGGTTTAGTCATTACTTCCCATGTTTTATCTAATTTTCAAATAATGAAACAACTTCACTTTGATACCCAATTACATTGATGTGCCGCAAATTATGTAATTCTGTCACGTTGTTAATTGGCGTTTTTCGCCACCATCATCAATCTTTTTTTTTTTTTAAGAGAGAGAAAAAGAGTTAACTCTCGATTAGTCTTCTATCGATTTTGAAGTGTATGAAATTATTGAGACGTAAAAGAAAAGGTGTTTCTATCCTACCTAAAATAAATATTTATTTTTAATCATCGGAGGTTTTGGAGTTTTTAAAGTTACTATTAGGAGAGTTTTGTTTTCGAATCAGTGACACTTTTTAGTGGAGAAAGTTGAAGCGGAAACGGAAAACACATGCAAGCAATTATCGGATATGTCTTTATTTAAATAATTAGTGAAAACGATTGTAAGTTGTGTTAATTACACATTTCTCTGGTTATGTTTTAATTAAATTAATTAAAGGTCGTTGTTTGTGTTAGATAGTTGTGTCATTTCGGCGGAAAATAAATTTTCATGGATTCTATACAGAATAGTTTTAAATTGAAAAAAGTATTTTCGGAATTTTTATAGCTACTAATAGCGACATTACCAAAACTAATAACTTATTGGAATTATCAATCGATACAGATATCTAAATGGTGATATTCAGACAAACAAAACGGGGTGTATGACATATGACATGACACAGACACATTGTTCGACTCTTATTGATTGGTCAACTGAAGTGGATCGTGTAAAATGTTGATTTTCATTTCAATATAAATTCCTCAAACATGGACGAAGACTTTTCAACTTTTTAAATTTCGTTTTTATGAAGATTGAATGTACTGAGTATTAATATTTCTTAAGTTTTTAGTTTAAGAATTATTCTTCTTCAAGTTTAATAAACTAACAGTTTGTTGTCGCAAGCTGCTTTTGGGAGCTTAGATTAAGCTTTAGTTTGGTATTACAGCAAAATGGAGAAGGATAAATGATAAACTTTAGAGCAACTTATGTAATTAAAATTCGATCGATAGTTTGAGTGCAAAATAAGGAGCTTTTTGGAAGTTTTTCAATAACGATTCAGTTTAGTAAATGTTGAGAATATGTTCTATAGGAATGTATTATATGTTTTCTGTCGGATTCTTGCTTTTTCAATTAGTTTCTATGTTAGGATGCTTGAGATTTCTTTGAGGATTTGTTTCAAGGTTTCTGTTTTCTTATTTGTTTCATAAATGTAAGCATTAGCTGTGATTTTTGTTTTGTTTTGATATCATTCGAATGGGAAATATCAAGGACATTTACATTTTGTTGAATTCATCTACAGTATGTCCCCAGATTGAGTTTACAAGAGGGAAAAAGTTTTTGTTTTTGACTTCACGTCAAAACCGCGGAGGAAAAACATTTTTTCATTGTTTTGAAACAAGCAAATCTGTAATTAAAACTTCATTATCCTAGCTCAGTAGAAAGAAAAGTTTATTTTTTCTTGATCTGGACTTAGTGATGATTAATTTTAATTTGAACGTTTTTATCATGTAGGCGAGTTTGCTTTGCTTTAATGTGCTTTTGATAATTCTGCGACAGCTTACCGTTTTGAATGTTGACAAAATATTGTCTAAAGACGGAAGAATCTACTTGACTTGTTTTGGTATAGATAAGCACAGTTGTCATTGTTCTACTGAAAAATTTAATGATGATTTTTGTCAGTGACATCGTTGTCCAAAAAAAAATAAAACCGACAAGGTGATAAAGTTCAAAGAACAGAGAAATGTCCAAAATCAAGAGGAAAATGAACTTTTCTTATTACTGAGTTTGAAAAAAATGTTTTTCTTTTGCAGTTTTGTGATAAAATCAAAAATAATTTTCTTTTTCCTCTTGTAAACTCAATCCGGGGACATACTGTATAATACAACTAAAACTTTATCTATATATTTGAAAAGTTTCTTGAAAAACTCATAATTAGTTCCACACAAGAAGTTTGCAATTCAGTTTCGAATTGTTCTAATTTTTCTTTGGAACTTTTGTATGCAAAACTGTTTTCTGCAGTTGCAAACAGAGATTTGCTGTATTTTTATTCCGAATTGTTCAGTTTGAAAATTGTGAAAATGATCTCTTCAGTGAATCTTTCACTAATTTCATTATTTAAGTAAATAGCGATTGACTTTTTTGACAATTGGTATTTCTTGAAATTTAATGAAAAGCACCAATTGACGCTTTCCAGACTTAAGAAATCAGGCTGTTCTGACTGGTAAATAGTTTTCATTTAATAGTGACTCGTTGTTCCCATCTTTAACTGTTATTGGACAGTCGGAACCACTTTTTGTTTTTTATCAATTTATTTCATTTGTCATTTGTTATCGAAGACAAAACAAAACAGATAAAAGATAAAACAATGTTTTAGTATTATTTTCAATAGATGTAAGAACAGAATTTTTTGCTTTTCTATCAAAGACTGAGGACTGAAGTGATTAACATATCGAAAGTTCTATTCTGCACATTCTTTGAACGAGTAATGGTGGAAGTTCGCAACCACACACTCAACATTGTTAAATACAATCTATTTGGATAAATTGATTATTTGTTACAATCTTAACTTAATCTAAAGTTCTTTCATACAAATCGGCGTAGCTTTTGGCAGTTTTGTTGAGTTTTTCCAAACAACTATCAACTTCTTTAATACAAGCGTTTCTTCATGGAATTTATTCTTCATTCACTAATAATTTCCCCAAATTTACTTTTTTTAGTTTGATTATTTCTTCGTCTAAATAGGAGTAGTCCTTATCGCCTACGTAACCATTGAAAGAGTCAATTTTAATTAACATTACTTTTACTTCTTGTTGAAATTTATTTTTTGTGGATATAAACTACTGTTTTGATCTGAAATTAAAGTGTGGAGCTTTATAATCCTGTCGTTTGGGATTTCATTTTAATATAAGATTTTTTCTATAGTTTCAGTACCAACGAAAATGTTGAGGCTGGTGTTTAGATGTGGTTGAGCTTATGGAGAAAAAATGCATTCGGCTTAATCGATAACACTCGAGATTGTCTAAACCAAATACAATGAAACAACTTGCATATGAAAGCCAACAATTTTCTCCAGGGAATGACATAATTTTTATCCTTAAAATCATTTTAGTGTGAAAGATATCTTAGTTTATCAAGTTGTTCCAACTCTCTTTACTTAAAGGTACCACTTTGCTTAATTCTTTTTTAAAACCTTCGACATTTGGATGAACTTCTAATAACTCTTTAACTCCGGTTCCGCCTACATCTTGTTTGATTTGTTGGTCTTTGACGGATCTTTGTTCAAGAATACTTTTTTGGATTTTCGATGTCTTTTATTAAATATTTATTTACATTGTTTTCTATGGTTTTATATGAGACGTTTCTATAAGTTCTTGAAAGTGTATTGGCGCAAGTTCGCACTTTTAACACTATTAAATACCATCCATTCAAATAAATTGATAAGTTATTACAATCTTAACTTAAACTAAAGATCCTTTGTACAAATCGGAGTGGTTTTTGGCAGTTTAGTTCAGCTTTTTTCAAACAACTATCAACGTCTTTAATGCAAAAGTCAATTTTAATTATCATTACTTTTACTTTTTATTCTAATTTTTCTATTTCTTCGCTTTGATGTGCTTTTTCTTCTAAGAACCGCAATTTTTGGCAATTTCCTTCAAGAGATTTATTTGTCGTTGATATAAACAACTGTCCCGATCTGAAACTAAATTGTGGAGCTTTATAGTGCTGTCGTTTAAAATTTCATCCAAATATAAGAATTCTTCTGTAGTTTCAGTACCAACAAAAGTGTTAATTTGTGGTTTGATTCGTTCCAACTCGTTTTCAATAGATGCAATTCTTTTGCACTTTTTCTATCAAAGACTGAGGTCGACTAATTAACATGAACTGTTAGATTTTATCAAAATAATAATGAATGTCTTTATAACGCATCTCCTTTTTAATCACTAACATAAAAGTCTTTAATATTTTCCAACACTAAAATATAGTTATTGCAGTTCTTCTTTACTCAAACGTCCAACTTTGCATGATTCTTTTTTAACATTTTTGACATTTTTACGATAACTCTTTACTTTCGGTTTCGCGTACATATTGTTTGATTTGTTGGTCTTTGATGGATCTTTGTTCAAGAATCATTTTTGTATTTTCGATGTCTTGTTTGATTTGGTTTGCAACGTCTGGGTTTTTGAAAATTTGATCAACTTTGGATAAACATTTATTTAAATCGTTTTCTATTGTTTTATACAAGACGTTTCTATAAGTTCCATTATATCTAGTTACTTTTTCTTTTAATTTCCTTAACTCTTGATTGAAATTTTTTTCTTCATTTGTCGCTGTATTGTTATAATTCTTTTTGTATTCTTCAAGAATTGTCAAATAACTATGGATTTGTTGCAAAATATCGTTTCTTGATTTAATGATGTTTGTTCTATTTGGACCTATTCTTAAATTGTTCAAATATTGTTTATGTTCTAATAAACTGTCTCTGATTGAGTCGTACTCTTGCGTGGTTAAAGTATAATTTTGAATTTTTACTCCTAAATCGTTAATCCGCGTGCTGACGCTCATAATATCAACTAGAATATCCTCCGTTGTGCTTCTTCGACTGGAAGTGTTAGAATCCAAAAGAAGTAACACATTATCAACATATTTCAATAAATTCTCAACTTTATTACTATCTTCTTGTGTTTTCATCAACTCCAAAACTTGATTTTTGCAGCTTTCCAACTTCCTGTTGATGTCTTTATAAAGTTGAGTTTCTTTAGTATACCGCGAGTTTTCAATTTGTATTTGTAAAGCTTCCACTTAGTTTTGCAATTTTTCAATTTGATCTTGAACTGGAGGTAAACTTGTTAAAGGTGGCAACTCTTTTTCTTTAATAGTCACCAACTGAGCTTCATTTCCTACATTTACTTCTTGCAGTTTTTTCTCAACTTCGTAACGAATCTGATTCATAACTGAAAGCAAATCTTGTAATTCTTCTTGACTTGACATCCTTTGACAATTTGCTAATAAACTCTCAGCTGAGTCTCTAAGTGAAGATTTTGTAGTTGATTTCCGCAACTCAACTCCATCAAATTTGTCTTCATTTTCGTTCTCTTTAGCTTTGTACTCAAGAGCTAACATATTGTTGTTAATATTAAATAACACATACTCTTTCTTTTGTTCAATTTTTTCATTAACTGCAGCGATTTTATCAACATAATCTTTCAACTGCTGAAGATACTGATAATGTTTCATATAGGTGTCGCTATTAATACTTTCATTAAACTGATTAACATCGATTTTATACTAAAAATGTCTTTGTTCAGCTCGATTCAATCTTTCTTCCATCTCAAATTTTGTGTAAACTTCTCTACGTTTAAAATACCTTCCAATTTTTTTTTTCAATTAGCTGTCTTTTAATTTTATTAATTTAATTGAACGTTTTTTGCAAATTACTCTCAAGAATCATTTTTGAACCTTCTGACAAATTTGATTCCTTCAACAATTTACTATATAATAAACTATCAACCGACTCATTATCTGAAGTTCTTTAGTATTAAAAATTTTCAAACTCAATTTAAATTATTGAGACAGAAAGCAGTAAAAAGAAGTCACTTTAATTTTTCAAAAATCTTAAACTATTTATAAGTTTCTGTATTTAATAAGTTCTATATTTCCCGTCTATTCCATATTTCCTTGATTAAATTCAACACAAAATTGAAAATCCAAAAGCACTCTCCTTATTTGTCAATACCAACCCTTATAAAAACCTCCACCTTCTTAAACATTTTTCCCATTTCCCGCATAATCGTCCGTTATTTTTCAAATTTAAAAGCCGCAATAAAACCATCGCCTCAAGAGACTTCCTGTCAATACTCCTCCAATATATTCCATTTCAGCTACACAACACATCATCAAAACTATCTCACCCCATTTTCGTCCCACAATCGTCTTACATTTATTTATTCTTTCAAATCCACAAAAACATAAATAAATGTCGTTAGATCTTGTTATGCTAAATTGAAACTTCTTTTTTCTTTTATACATTAGTAAGGTATACAAAAAAAAAACAAGACCGAACAAACTCCGATTTAATTCTCGAGCATTATTTGCATTTCCACGAATTTTTATTAAAAATTTCCTTGAAGTTGAGCCAAGTGTTTGCTATCGCCGGAAATACCAAAGCATATCCGCATTTGATACGGAATATAAGGGAAATCGTGACTGTGGGCTGTTTTGTATAAAATCATCGGTTGCTTTACTGATATGTAAATAAACACGGTAAAGTCTTATCACTGAAAATAGATAAAAGACGACTATAATGAGGGTATTATTGATGCTCATTTCTTTGCAAACTACGCAAAACCAGAGAAAACATTTAAGCAAAGTTTTTCTTTGTTTATAATTGCAAAAAATTAATTTATTTATAAATGATGTCAGCGTTTGTTTATTTAATTTTTTGGCAATAATTAATTAACTTGTTAGAACTCAATTATTTTTTTCGGAAAATTCGTTTAAATTCAGTTTATTTCGAAACTGGAAGAAAGAGCGACAAGACGAAAAAAATGCAAATTTCTTAACTCTATTTACACTTTTATTGCTCTTTTATTCTTAAAATTAATTTCAGTGAGACATGGTTATACAGGGCGACTATAAATTATTAAAAGTTGGCTTCAAAACTAAATAAATTGGAAATCGATACAAATTATCTAATAATTCTGTTTGTAAATAGATTTATGCATTAAATGCAATCGCCAAAAATAATAAATTACATAAAAAACTAATTGTTATTGTAATTGTATGATGTAATCGAGTTTTTACTTCAATTAGATATTGCCTAAAGCAAAACGTAACTGGAAAAATGTTCCTCAAGAAAAATCAATAATTTATGTAAAACTTTAACCAGGAATTCAGTTGACATTTGTCAATTTTGTATAGTTAGTTTAGAAATTCGGTAATTTGATCAATCTATCTGCTTTCTGAATTCTAAATGATTCTGTCGAAGAACTGGATATTTGAAACAAACTTTTCAAGAAAAATTAAGATAAATGTTGACAGCTAGAAGCTCAATTGGCAAGCTTGATTGTCACATTTGAACTTATTATGCAAATAAACTGAAAATTTTGTCTATTTACTTATTGTAATATATATACGCCTTGTGGGTAGGCAGCCAAATATACACATTCGTAAAAATTTGTGTGTATCAACCAATTTTATCTATTTTTCTTTCGTGGATAATAAAAGTCAATTCACACTAGTGCTATAAATAATTTTTATCTACGAGGCAATAAACTATAAGTAAATCACGTTAAAATCGGATTTCTCATAATTCAACAATTTAAAAAATCTGATAAATCACAAACTCGAACTTTAATGGAGTTTGATCGTTCTTGAAATCACATTTGAACATTTATCTTTTTATATCTAAATTTAGCCAATTCTATTTAGTTTTTTTATGATAGTATGTCATTATAGTATCGATTGATAAATATGAATACACATCAACCAAATTTCCTACAATTACTAATTCAAGAATAAGTTTTTATTCATCATGGTCTAATTTAGTAGAAAAAAATCACTTTCAGTTGAAATATTTTTTTAAATGTTTATTCTTTCATCACTTCACATCATTAACCTAAATAACTTTTTAAAAAATTGGGAGCAAATTGACATTCTATTTTAGTAAGAAGAAAAGTCAATTCTTAGATCTAGTGCTTAACCATCAAAATAAATAAAAGGATTGGAACCGACAAAATCAAATCAAGTTAAGCCAACAAATCCGTAAAATACACACAATTTAGCCAATTGTACGAAAATAATCTTCAAACCAAATTGGCGCTAATTAAATCAAATATTTTCAACTTTTAATTAAAAAACTTTCTTTCGTTTAAATTAAATTATTGTTAAAGTTTATTGTATTGTTGGTTGCCTATAGTTTCAAATTTATACTTTAATCCAATATCCTTAAATCCCAATTTACTTCAAAGGGATTATTTCAATCGTTTCTGCTTTCTAAACGTTTTTTTTTCTCTACTTGATAGTGAAGAAAATTTAATAATTGCGTTGCTGATTCAAGGAACAAAAAAAGGAAACATGCTTTTACCTTTTTTGGATACATTAATGCCATGGCAATTAGAGTATACAAGGACAACCTTTTTGGGTTTTCGATAAATCGTGGTTTGCTATAGAAAAACATCGTCTTTGACGCAGGAAAGCGGAATTATTAATAATGAACACGCAATTTCGTGACGAGGTCGGGGATATTATATCTCTTCATTGAATTTAACTCTCTTGGCAGAATTTGCGATTTGTGACAAAATTGAGGTTCGAAGTTTGGCAGTGACTGGAGGAAGGACATTTGGCGATTTTTGATACTGAAATCGGACGATTCAAAATTATGAAATTTCTTTTGAAGATGAAATTTTATGTCATTTAATTTTTTATGTAAAGTCTGCTCCAAACTAAAATTTAGGTGAAAAATTAATGTAATGACTTTTGTATATTTCTGAGAATACCTCAACATCTCGTTACTTAATGTGTGAAATCCCAAGAAGTTAGTTTAAAATGCAAAGCACAAAAACGTGTCACAGCAACTAATGGATATTACAGTATTACCATACCAAGGATAAGGGTCGTTTTATCTAGATTTACCAATTCAATAACCAACTGATTATTTAACACAATTTCTCTTAATATAAAAGAAATAATAATTAAATTTCTTTTAGAAATGTACGAGTAATCCAATTTAAGATCAAAAATTACATCTAAATAAAAACTTCATCATTCAGTGAGCATTAAAAAAATCTCATCAAGAAACTCGATTTTAACATATCTTCCAATAACAGAAACCCATTAAATCTAAATTTAAAATGATGGAAAACATAAACTCAAATTCGATTTGGAAGATCAATAGAATAAAATTTTTCAAAATAAAATAAAAGACGAAAATCACTAACCAACGAATCTGCGTATTTTTCAATGCTTGAATACACAATTATTTATGCTTTAGGTGGAATTCGTCAATTGTAGTACAAGAAAAAAAATGATGCTTTGCCAACAAAAGATAAAACGTGAAGGGAAATAAAATCGATGGTTTGTACTTGAAAGATATGAAGAATAAGGAAACGGAAATGGGTTGGGTGACAGGTGGAGGGACATCTGCCACCAGCGAATAACAAGCAGGAATGGGTAAAACAAAATGCACTTAATAATACATTAACCATTCGCAAGAAAAGCGAAAATAATTTGCTGATGGAATTGCTGAATTTTTTGCTGTATATAGAGTAGTCACGATTTTTGACAAAATGACATCTAAGATTTTATTTTACATACACTTAAATTGTAAAAACGTCTTATTTGCCGTTATAAGAAAGAATCGACTCACATTTTCAGATTTGAACAAATTTTATTTCGAAATTTAAGGAGTTTTACGTTACTTTAAACTAAATTTGACATTTTTTAAGTTGGTATTTTGAAATTAGTAATAAATTTGACTGGTAACAGAAAATTCTACCAACTTGAAGAAACAAAAAGAACAGCACTATTTTTCCCAGTTTTTTTTTTTAAATAAAAATTGGCATGAATGCAACTCTACCTTATTGAAATCGATATTCGATTCTTTAAAATCTAATCTAAATGCATACGATTACGTTCCTTTCGACCTACTTTCAACAAAACGAACAAATGAATTTTGATTTTTCAGACAGATTTTCAATGAAAAAAAATCTATTTTTTCAGAGATATCAATGTCCAGTCAAGCGACGATTTTCAAAATTCAATAAAAACAAAAATAAAAAATGACAGCGTAAACAATTGCTTATCTGACTCAAGTATAATTAGCTTTAAGTAGTATTAATTATATGCTCTGATGAGATCAGACAATGCATTTTTAAAGACCTTCATGGTTCAGAAAAATTTTTGATTTTTTTTTAAAAATTGGCAATAGGAACTTACCGTATTTTTTCTTCAGTTTGACGTTTAAAAATCTTCAAAAATCCACAAAAACACAAACATAACCTCAAAAGTTCACCTGTTTGAACAGTTGAATAAATAAACAATAGCCAACCACGATATTTACAAATCTCTGTAAAATTCACAATAAATTAGCTAAATATTGATTGATTTTCCACACCAATTTGCACTTAAGTCATTGAAATCAGTTAATTACTTAAGACAACGTACTACATATCCTCCTAATGCTGTTTAACTTCTGACTTAAACGCGCAAGAAACAGGTATATTGAAAACGTTAATCAGATGTATATCTGTCTTTGTTTTGACTATAAGGCTAGCGTTAGCTGTCTTTGTTTAAATGAGTCACTTGTCGAGTTTATAACGGAACAGGTAGATGGTATAGTCTGCTTCAAAATTTTCGTGTATTTTTACTTTAATAAGATAATAATGACTTTATTTAACTTTTTTTTTTTTTAAATCCAGACAAGTCGTTTGGAGTTTGCACCGTCCCCAAAAGTCCACTTACCGTTAATCCCACGTTGGCCTTTCATTCGGCGGCCGACAGAAGGCGAGACGAGTGCTAAGGGCCGGTCGGCCCTTAACGATGGTCGCTTTTCGGGGGTGATGACAATAGGTTCAGCTGCCGCCTCCGACACACTTTCAGCCCATACCGCCTCCACCATCGAGTCGATGCTGGACGAGCGCGGAAAGCGCGGGTTGAGAGGGTCACGTCTAAAAAAAAATTCAGTTTTGCAATAAATTTTGATTGGTTCGAATAAGTTCCGTCTATTTTTATCAATTTCGTAAAATAGATCCTTAAATTTTCGTCTGTGTCAGTGTCGTGCTTTTTTCGCTTTAAAAGTCAAGTCCAAGATTCCCGTAACATCGAAAGGTCGAATCGTAATGAATATCCTCCTAGCGTGAGAATGGATGAATGTCGTGAAATCGATGAAGTCGCCAGAAAGAAGGGTCACTTGCTTCATCAGTAAATACAAGACACGAATCGACGCATCAAAGTTCACTAACTTTCAGTTCGTTACACTTTGAATAGTTTTTGGACTAATTGGCATTTAATACAAATAAAAAATTGGGGCTGAATAAGGGCTAAGTTTCTCTGAAAGATTATTACAATTTGTGTAAGTTTCTCAACCTAATTCAAGAAATTGAATTTGGAATTGCTGTTCTGTTGTTTGACTCTTAGATTCAGTCAATTGGGAAATGAATTAACCACAAACGTTTTACACTGATGGCTATTTCGCTGCTATTTCAATAATTTAATTAATGAGATGGGTTTTAGGATAAAGGGTTAAAGCCCTAAACGAACTTTAATTATTCATTAGTCTGGATGAAAATTAATAACTTTGTTCATAAAATAAGCACTCTGTATATTGTTGATTTTGTATCTCTTAAGAAAAAGTTTTTGTGTTTTGTAATTTGTGGAACTTGAGTATATATTTTTAAAGAAAATAAGTTGGTAAAAGGACAAAGGAGTTTGTTTTTGCGTCTATTGTTGTAGAATTTGAAAATAGCAGTTTTTTGTCATTGGATATCTTTTCCATTACTAAAGAAGTGCTTTAGATGTAATAATGAAATTTTAGAACTGAAAGTATTTCTATAACATCCAGGATCCAAAGTGCGGAAAATCTAAAATATCAAAACAAAAAATTGTAAAATCGAAGTATTTGGAGACTCAAAAAATCTACAAAATTGTTAGAATCTGAAAAATAAAAACGGGAATTTACAGGAATCTGAATGCTTTGAAGAGTTGAAAAAAAGGTCTGTGAAAAATATGAAACGTCCAGGAAACGCAAAGGAAAATTTGCATAATTTAAGAATCCTGAACTATTTGGAGAATCTAGAATAAATAAATGCAAAAAAAAGTTAATGAATCCAAAGTTTGTAAAAACTGAAATACTAAAAGAAAATCTGGAAGCTCTAAAAAGCTAGAGAATTCTGAAGAACTCAAATTTTTTAAAACTCTTAAGAACTTAGAAAGTTAAGACTTAAAAGTTAGAATTTTAAAGACCTCTCAATGATTTGAAAAATTTTAAGAATTTGAAGAATACAGTGTGATTCACATACGTAGTTTGTTAGAAGTTTATGGACATATTTAAATATTTTCAAATTGTTTTAACTTTCGCTTATACTGAAAGTTGATGCATATTTTGTTATGTTAAATAGAACATCTTATATGTTATGGCGTTTTAAGATTATTCATAAAATTTTAAACACATTTTATATTGATCATGTTCTTGCTAACTTCAACCGTTTTTAAAATAATTGCATTTTTTTGAAGTTTCGTACATTTGACTATTAAACTCTATAAATCAATATCTCCGATTTTTTTTTAAGACAGATAAATGAATTTTGGCACAGTTATAGTCGAGATATTAGCCAACATACAGATTACAAGAATTTTTCAAAATGTTATACAGAGTGATACAGAATGCACATCAAACAATGACTTCTGAATTATGGTAAAACTCTTTTTTTTCCAAATGGAAACCATATTTTCTTATGTCAACTTTGAGATGATGATCAAGTTTTGAGATAATTTTGTCAATACAACCACTAGTCTAACTGCAATAGTTTTTGAGATATTCCACAGTTTTCATAATTTCTATTCATTTTCTAATAATTGCATTTTTTGAATTTTTTTACATTTGACTAACTCTATTAAAAAATCAACTTCTCCGAATTCTTTTCAAACAGACTCATAAATTTTGGCATAGTTATAGTCTAGATATTAACCGATATACAGATTACAAAAACTTTTCAAAATGTTATATACAGTGCTACAGAATGCACACAAGACATTGGCTTTGGTATTATGGAAAAACGTTCTTTTTTTATTGAAGACTCGAAGTCTAGAGCATTCAAATATTCTGGAATATCTGAAAAGCCAAAAATATAAAGAGTTTGTAATTCAGAAGATTTTGAAAAATCTAAAAAATATAGAATATTATGAAATCTAAGAGTATTTTGAGATATAAAGTTTCTAAAAAATCTATTCAAAAACTGTGACAAATTTGAAAAATTAGCAAGATTTGGAAATTTTCAACAGTTTACAAAGCCTATAAAAATCTAAAAATTGAGAATAAAAAAAAAACACTATGAAACACTAATGAATCCAATCCAAAATCTGAAAAAATTAAAAATTTAAAGGTATCTCAATAATTTGAAGAATCTGAAAGTTTGAAAATTGGAAATTTCTCAAAAATCGGAAGTATATACAGAGTAATTTACGTACGAGATAATATGAGAATTGAGACTTAAAAACTCGGTCATGTATAAGGTAGATCAGAAACATTATTTTTAAAAAATTTTCAACTTGTTTTAGCTTCCGCTTAAACCGGAAGTTGAAGCTTGCTTTGTTATTTTAAACATAACACCCTATATTTTATGCCATTTTGAGATTATTTATGAAATTTTAAACACATTTTATACCAATCATGTTCTTGCTAACTCTAACCAATCATTGCATTTTTTGAATTTTTTTACATTTGACTAACTCTATTAAAAAATCAATTTCTCCAAATACTTTTGAGAGCGATGTATACATTTTGGCATAGTTATTGTCGAGATATTAGCCGATATACAGATTACAAGAACTTTTCAAAATGTTATACAGAGTGCTACTGAATGCCTTCTGATTTATGGCAATTTTTTTTTTTTCACATAGAAACTTTTTATGTCAACATTGAGATGCTGATCAAGTTTTAAGATAATTTTGTCAATACAACCACTAATTTAATTGCAATTGTTTTTGAGATATTCCACAATTTTCATAATTTCTATTTATTTCCTATAGTAAGTATGCCTCTGTACTAGATGATCACAGTAAGCCTTGGCCAGTGTTTAAAATTCACAAAAATCTTTTTTCGCCATCACAAAGACAAAAATGCCATTAAAGCGGATAAGACATGTAGTGAAATATGAATATTGTAATTTTTTTCTGTTTTTATACTGCTTGGTCACCTTTTATAATCAAAACCGTGAAAAAATTATGAAAATTAGCAAATATCTCGAAAACTACTGCAAATAGAAGAGTAGTTGTATTGACAAAGTGTTGTTTAAATTTGACTATAATTTCATTGGTAGCATAAGAGAAAAGGGTTTCTATTCGAAAAAATGTGTTTTTTCTCATAATTTTGAAGCCATTGTTTGAGAAGAATTCTATAACACATTTTGAGACGTTTTTTCAATCTTTATGTCAACTAATACCTCAAATTTATGTATTAAGAATCTTATGGGCAATTCAAAAATACCATAAAATATGAGGTGTCCCATTTAAGATAAAAAAGTTAGCATCAACTTCCGGTATAAGCGAAAGTGTAAACAAACTGAAAATATTTTGAAAATAGAGTCCCTAATCTTCCTTACACATTAATGCACTTACACAATAATTAAAAAGTAAAAGTAAGTGAGAATTTTTGGCATCGTGGTGAAAAATATAAAACTTGTTTCTGTTGGAAAAATTCGAGTTTCTCAACTCTATACACTTTTAAAATTTTCAACCCTTAGAATTTTTCCAAAATTATTCAGCGAAAACAAATTTTATCTGTGAGCAGCTCCAACATTATGATCACAGTAAGCCTTGGCCAGTGATTTTTTTCGCCATCACAAAAGACAAAAAATACATTTAAAGCAGATAAGACATTTAGTGAAATAAGAATAAAGACATTTTTTCTGTTTTTATAGTGCTTGGCTTCCTTTAATAATCAAAACCGTGAAAAAATTATGAAAATTAGCAAATATTTCAAAAATTACCGTAAATAGAAGAGTAGTTGTATGGACAAAGTGTTGTTAAAATTTGATTATAATTTCATTGATAGCATAAAAAAATAGAATTTCTATTTAAAAAAAAAAAGAGTTTTGCCATAGTTTTGAAGCCAATGTTTGATGACAATTCTACAACACACTGTACGTCATTTGAGACGTTGTTCTAATCTCAAATTTATTTATTATTTATAAAAAAAAGGTTGTGGAGGTATTAAGATTTTCATGGAGAGAGCCAACTGTCAAATATTTCAAAAAAAGATAAGATGATAAGTATAAAATGTATTTGGAATTATAACCAAAAATGCCGCAAAATATACATACAGTACATTCAAAATAACAAAATTACAGGCGGAACTGTACCCAGGCTGAAAATATTTTAAATAAAAATCCCTAAATTATTTTATTCACTATAGTAATATTTCGTTTCCTAATTTTTTAAGTTGGGAAATCCGACATTTATTAACAAGATAACAACTTCTTGGTTGAGAAATAAAAGGTATTATTTCTATCTCTTGGTTGAGAAGTGACGTCTGTAATGACATCTGGACAAAACGACATAAATTGGACTCTATCTAACTTGAGCCTTCGGTGTAATGAAGGCTTTCCTACCTCGGCTGTAATATACTATTATAAATGACCAAAATTTTAATTACATCTTCATAAACTTCTAATGAACCATCTGAATCTGAATCACCTTGCATAGAATATTCTGAAAATTAAGAAGAAGATTTTGAATAATTATGAGCGATCTAGAGAATTTAGAAAGATTTAAAAAGTATAAAATAGTAAGGATTCTGACAAAGAATAAGAATCTGAGAAATTTGAAAAAATTGAAAAAAAATTGTGATTATACAAAACTAACGAATTTAAATTCTCCTGAAGGAGTTAGAAGCTTTTGAAAAATATAAAGCAGTCATAATAACCAATTTGGAGTTCACATAATTTGAGAAATGAAGAAATCGTATAACCAAAATCTCAGAGAATCTAGAAAATTATAAGCTATATAAATAATAAGGCAACTGAAATAGGATTTGAGAAATTTGAAAAATTAAGAAAATAAAAAATCGAAGAATTACGATTATGGAAAACTTATGAATCATACAAAGTCTAGAAAATCTGAAATACCAAAACAAGATCTGGAAGATCTAAATAAGTCGCAAGTTTTTGGGAACTCTAAAGCATTGAGAGAGTCTGAGAATCTGATAAAGGCAAAATATCTTTCCAAGGACTTTGAGTGAAAGATAATTTATAAAAATTCAAATTTTCTCGCATTCAGTGTAATCAAAAATCAGTTTCGTTTGCCCAAGTTTTCCAATTAGGTAAAACGCTTTTGTACAAAATTTGCACGAGTCAGATGTTTTGTCAACAAATTTTACATTAGAAGAATATTCTTGGCAAATTTTGTATCTAGCTTTTTTGATTGTATTCAGAATTTGAAGAAAAAATGTACTTCAATTTTTTTCAAAATTATTTTATCTTTTAAATCATCTAACGGGCTCGCTAAAAATAACCGTTGGAAACTAGCTGTATTTAAAATAATTGTATTGTCTTCTAAAAAAATAAACAAATCTCTTGTTACTGTGTTTTTCTCACAGCAATTACATTATAAATTTTGTAGAAAATTAAATGGTTTGTTTAGTATTATCGATAAAAATTCTCAAGATTTAGATAATTACAGTTTTTAGAAACAAATCTACTTTAAATTCTGATTCTTTGTAAATTTCTTAATGACTTAGTTTCCGGTTGCTTGATAATTAATGAAACCATTTGTTTTCTGATATACATAGAATAATCGCAAGTCAAAATTTTTAGCATTGAAAAAAAACAGCAATCAATTATTTAATTTATTACTTAAAAGATCCTTACCCCATTTGCACGTCCAATAAAAAATCGACAATAATGTGCCACAATTTAACGACAATCAAAATCATGATTCTATCGAAACTAAACAAGCTATTGTCTTTATCATCACTAAGAACAAACTACATTCGACCAACTGAAGACAATTTGATTGGACACGAAACAAAGATAACAGAACACGTGACAATGTAAAGAGAAAAATATAATTTGCCACAAGGGATTCTCTCCCGAAGTTATTAATTTTGTGCACGTTTTCTTATAAAATAGAAAAACTCTGAAAAAAATTGAATGAAATAATTATCTCAATTTGTTCTTTGCGTCACTGCGTATATGAATTAGCTGTGACAATATGATACCGAATCGATAACGTTGCATGTTCTGTATATAATAATCCATCGACAATTGTGGTCATTGTCCTTTGCTAGCTTTGTTTCGGTATTTAACTTTATCAAAATGGCGTTAGGACGATGATAATTAAATTGAGATGAAAGATTAACAGTATTTTAATTAGTTGTTTTTGAACTTTGTTGATGAAGTTAGGGAATTTTCAGTTGAAATTATAACATGTGTATGAAAGTTGAGATTATGTTGATAATTTTCTGACAATTATCTAAGTTAGAACAAAGTTTGGGCTTTAGGTTTCCGAGATATATTAAGTTCGTTAGGCTTTTAAGACGAAAGAAAATTGAGTGAAGAGGACACTTAAAGTTATTAGCGAGATAATTTATAGAAGTTGGTATTGAACTTACGAGAATCGGCTGTTTTATGTATCAAAGTATCAAGACGAGAACTCGATGAATAATTGCCAAAAATATGTTTTTAATTCTAGTGATTTTTTGATTAATTTAACAAAAACTAATTAAATTTTTTTGTGAATATTACTGAAATCTTCCAACCAAAAACTCCATTGCAAATAATTTCTTCCCATTTGTACGAAAATATAAATACACATGCAGAATGGATAATATTCAACTGTTGGGAAATTTTTTATACAAACCTTTCCCAGCTGAGTCTTCTGGTTACATTCGAGTCGTCGACAACGATTTGATTTTTCGATCCACCTTGATTCAAAAGCTTTCCTAACTTATATAAAGGTGTAGTGCTGCTGCTAGGACTTGATATTCTGTAAGCTCTTGCAGCAACGACATGTGGTGCAGGCACTCTAAAAAAAAAAATTGTGGTAATAATGTTGAGAAAATCCTAGATTTACGATGTAATTTATAAATTGCCACCGAGGAGTTAGTGCTATAATAAGATACGAAGGAAGGTAAGTTGAAGGATGTAAAGTTCGTTGCGTGATGCTCTTACCGTATTATTTCATCTAAATTCACGATGTTGACTATAATATTTGCATTATCCTGCCTTTACTCCATGTAAAAGCTTTCGATCCTATTATATACAAAATTTTTATTTAATTTAAAGCATCTCCTTTAGAGAATACCTTCAATAATCTTTCTAATGATCACACATTTGACAAAGTAAAAGGCCGACGCAAATTCCTCCACTCTCTCTAGTAGATAATTGGTTCGTTTCGTCTAACTAAAGGGAAATTCTCTCTCACCTGAGTAATAATGTGCCGTCAGATCCTCTTTCCGGACCGTAATTTCCAGAACCGCATAGTCTACTAACGGCTGATTTTCTTCGCATGTCCAAGGCCACAGTATCATCGCGACTGAATGATACACGAGATGAAAAAAAACGCGATGAAAAACTGCCACCACGAGTTGGGACTGATGTTTGAACGTCTGGAAAAATCATTTAGGAAAATTGAAATTTTTGTGGAATTCAAATACCTGAAGAGTAGTTGCCAAGTTGAGCTTGCAGAATATTCACACCGGGAACTACAATAGCGGGTAATGTACGAGACCGTAATAATGGCGGTGGCTTTCTTCCGGTACGTCCAGCTCCTTCTAAGCCAGCACATGAAGCGCGTTGATCGATTCGGGTTGCTGCTAATTGGGCACTGGAACAAATAAAAGTATTTCAGTATAGTTGAAAGTTTTGAATCAACAAAATAAAAACATTACAACTCGCTTAAATTAAAGTTAAACGATGCTGAAGACATAGATCAGGATTTGATTCTAAAGAAGAAAGAAGAATCGAGCTGAATAAGTACACTTCCAATATAAAATCGATGTTAATCAGTTTAATGATAGTGTTAATAGCGACAGATGTTATAAAAGGAAGAGTAAAAGTGCAAGATGATCTTGTCAGTTACAGTCAAATGTTTGGATCTAAGAAAAGCAAAAAGTAAGATGTGGACGCAGCTCAGAAGCTTATTTCTTCAATAAGTCAAGAACTGCTGACTAAACAACAAGAAGCTACAAGTCCCGAGTCATTACGTTCTTCTTTAAAAAGAAAGTCGACAAACGCACAAACTATCGACATTAAACAAATGCCGAAGATTATTGCCAATAATAATATAAGTAGTCTTGATGATATCGAACAAAAGTTGGAAGATTTACAAAAAGATATTGAAGTCGCTGAAAATAATAAAGATAAAAGGGGTTTACACTTCTTATTAAAATCAATACAAACGTTAATGACTGATTTACAAATGATTAACATCAACAATGACATTTTACAAGAAGAAAGAAAAACAATACTTGAGAGTAATTTGCAAAAAGCATTTAATAAAATTGATGAAATTAAAAGACAGTTAACTGAAGAAAATGACATTAAATATTTAGCCGAGCTTCATATGAAAGAAAAAAAAGAAAAGTCTCTGCAAGAATTGGAAGAAATTGAAAATTCAGTTCTTGAGTTTGGAAAAACTCTAAATCAACAGAATTTTCAAAATGAGAAGAATGTTTACAACTCGCTTAAACGTAAGTTAAATGCTGTTGAAGACATAGATCAGGATGTGGTTCTAAAAAAGAAAAAAATTTTGGAAGTTATGTTAAACGTAGAGAATGTTTACACAAAATTTGTGATGGAAGAAAGATTGAATCGAGCTGAACAAAGACATTTTTAGTATAAAATCGATGTTAATCAGTTTAATGAAAGTATTAATAGCGACACCTATATGAAACATTATCAGTATCTTCAGCAGTTGAAAGATTATGTTGATAAAATCGCTGCAGTTAATGAAAAAATTGAACAAAAGAAAGAGTATGTGTTATTTAATATTAACAACAATATGTTAGCTCTTGAGTACAAAGCTAAAGAGAACGAAAATGAAGACAAATTTGATGGAGTTGAGTTGCGGAAATCAACTGCAAAATCTTCACTTAGAGACTCAGCTGAGAGTTTATTAGCAAATTGTCAAAGGATGTCAAGTCAAGAAGAATTACAAGATTTGCTTTCAGTTATGAATCAGATTCGTTACGAAGTTGAGAAAAAACTGCAAGAAGTAAATGTAGGAAATGAAGCTCAGTTGGTGACTATTAAAGAAAAAGAGTTGCCACCTTTAACAACTTTACCTCCAGTTCAAGACCAAATTGAAAAATTGCAAAACGAAGTGGAAGCTTTACAAATACAAATTGAAAACTCGCGGTATACTAAAGAAACTCAACTTTATAAAGACATCAACAGGAAGTTGGAAAGCTGCAAAAATCAAGTTTTGGAGTTGATGAAAACACAAGAAGATAGTAATAAAGTTGAGGATTTATTGAAATATGTTGATAATGTGTTACTTCTTTTGGATTCTAACACTTCTAGTCGAAGAAGTACAACGGAGGATATTCTAGATATTATGAGCGTCAGTACGCGGATTAACGATTTAGGAGTTAAAATTCAAAATTATACTTTAACCACGCAAGAGTACGACTCAATCAGAGACAGTTTATTAGAACATAAACAATATTTGAACAATTTAAGAATAGGTCCAAATAGAACAAACATCATTAAATCAAGAAACGATATTTTGCAACAAATCCATAGTTATTTGACAATTCTTGAAGAATACAAAAAGAATTATAACAATACAGCGACAAATGAAGAAAAAAATTTCAATCAAGAGTTAAGGAAATTAAAAGAAAAAGTAACTAGATATAATGGAACTTATAGAAACGTCTTGTATAAAACAATAGAAAACGATTTAAATAAATGTTTATCCAAAGTTGATCAAATTTTCAAAAACCCAGACGTTGCAAACCAAATCAAACAAGACATCGAAAATACAAAAATGATTCTTGAACAAAGATCCATCAAAGACCAACAAATCAAACAAGATGTACGCGAAACCAAAAGTAAAGAATTATCGTCAAAATGTCGAAAATGTTAAAAAAGAACCAATCAAAGTTGGACGTTTGAGTAAAGAAGAACTGGAATAACTATATTTTAGTGTTGGAAAATATTAAAGACTTTTATGTTAGTGATTAAAAAGGAGATGCTTTATAAAGACATTCATTATTATTTTGATAAAATCTAACAGTTCATGTTAATTACTCGACCTCAGTCTTTGATAGAAAAAGTGCAAAAGAATTGCATCTATTGAAAACGAGTTGGAACGAATCAAACCACAAATTAACACTTTTGTTGGTACTGAAACCACAGAAGAATTCTTATATTTGAATGAAATTTTAAACGACATCACTATCCACAATTTAGTTTCAGATCAGGACAGTTGTTTATATCAACGACAAATAAATCTCTTGAAGGAAATTGCCAAAAATTGCGGTTCTTAGAAGAAAAAACACATCAAAGCAAAGAAATAGTAAAATTGGAATAAAAAATAAACGTAATGATAATTAAAATTGACTCTTTCAATGGCTACGAGGCGATAAGGACTACTTCTACTTAGACGAAGAAATAATCAAACTGAAGGTAAATTTGAGGAAGTTATCAATCAACGAAGAATTGATTCCTCGAAGAAACGCTTGCACTAAAGAAGTTGATAGTTGTTTGAAAAAAGCTCAACTAAACTTCCAAAAACTACTCCGATTTGCACAAAGGATCTTTAGTTTAAGTTAAGATTGTAATAACTTATCAATTTATTTGATTGGATGGTATTTGTCAATGTTAAAAGAATGTATAAGAAACAAAATAGAATTTTTTAAGAAACCCATTTTTTGGTCTTATTAAAAGAAACAAGAAGTGAAACTAACGTCATTTCACTAGATAAAAAAGCGGCGAATATTTCCAATTTTTGACAGAGTAAACAACATAAATAAAACTATCATTTTAATATCACTTATTAGAGTACAATCTCTCATCTATCATTTGTAGCGTTCCTTGCGCATACAAAATAGCATCTTTCCTTGCCTCTCTGACTTTTCGAAAATCCTTCGGATCGATATTATCCAGTTTAATAATAATTTGTAAGACATATTCCGACCAATGTTCGAACGTTTCTATATTATGACTTTCTTCAATTTTGTCTCTTACTTTTTCTACTTCATCAGTTAAGTCAGCGATTTGTGCCAGCATAGACTGCTGAAACTGATATGCACTATCTTGACTAGAGATACTGTCATCTTCATCATCTGAATCATAATTCAAAGCTCCTGAAACATACTCATTATTTTTTCTCGACATGTCAAAAATTTTGGCACAACGTCAAAACAACACTATTTACATAGTGACAACTAGAAATAATCTGATAACAAATTATCAGACATTTACTTAACAAAGATAAACTACTAAATCCACTTTTAAAATGACTACAGTCCTGGTACAAATGTGCAAAGATTTAGAAAAATGTGTTGGTAGTTTAGAAGAAGAAATTCGTGATAGTTTGAAACAACTTGAAATTACAAACGATCAAGAAGTTATTTCTTTAGAGAAAAGTAAAGACGAACATTTTAGTGAAATTCTTAAACAATTATCGGAGATTAAAGGACACATTGAAGTGATTCTAGAACATAGTCATTGTATTCAATTACTGAAAAATCAAATCAACAAAAGTAATATTGATAAAAATTACATAAAAAAACAAGTTGAAGCTTTTCAAAAAATTGGTGCTATTAATAGAAGAGAACATAAACCTAGAAGACCAAAAGAAAGTTCTTCCTTAGAACTATTAGAATGTTGGGATAATCTCTTGCAAGAAAATTCAACCAATGATGGGATATTTTCAGTTCCGAAACGCTCAAACACTTTAAGAAAAAACAAAAAAATTGTTTCATCAACAACTGGAAGATTTTTAGAATCAACAAGAAAATGTGTATCATTAGAAAATTTAGTTGATGATTATTTCGAAAAAGAAGAAGATACGAAACCTCGAATAGTCGGAGTTATTGTAAGTAAATAAAAAAAAATCAACATTAACTTACTCATTTTTTTTTTTAGTACAAAAAAGATATTAATAATCAACTTTGAATCATTATCAGTCTTTAAACATCGATTTCTACTGATAGTGTTATCAGCCATTGGAAATTCCACCTATATTCGTTCCATTTTTCATCATTTCTCAATTGAGTGTTAAATGTTTTGCAGTTGAGATACGTTATCAGCAGTTACGAAACTAGAACTGCTCTGTTTACAGTATAGTGAGTGTTCAATGGGTGTGTCACCATCAAAAACGTCTCTTGAAAGACGTAACACAGTTCTTAGACGCAGCCAAAGAAAATCCATCCATGGCATTAAATCCAAAGCTGATAAAATCATCAAAGACATACGCAAATTCAAAGGAACAACTGAAGATTCAAACTATCAAGAATTAAAAAAACGAACTGAAATCGCAGAACGTGAGTTGAAAGGACATTTAAGAACTCTTCAACCACAAATCCAACAAATCTATAATTTAACACTGAAAAAAATTGAAGAATGTTACAAACTTCTAAAAGATAAACTCAGGGAAAATCAAGAAAAAGAAAACAAAGACGTGTCTGAAAATGAAGATGTTGAAGTAGAAGAAATCGAAGATGAAGCAACAACAACAAATCAAAAAGAAACTGTTGAAGTGAATATAGTGCAGCTAGAACCGATTGAATCCAGTCCTCAAATTAACAAACGTTTCTCAGCTATGAAAATAGGAGTTCCTGTATTACCTGGAAGCATTATGGAAGCGAATTTTAAGAAGAATGACGAGCTAGAGATTGAAAGTATTCATAAAAGAATCCAAGACTTAGAAATTGAAATTAGTAAATTTGTTGGACGCAAAAATGGAAGTCATTATGATCAAATTAAACAACATTTAGAAGAATGCAATAACAAACTCAGAACTATATCTTGTACTGATGAAGAAATCGAAGAACAAGCCAGACAATGCAGTCGATACATTAACAGCTGTTTATCGTTTTTAGATGAAAAAGCAACCGAAGAAGTGGATGGTGAACAAGACTATGATGAAGTATTTGAACCAGAACCTGAAAGTATTAACAGTAACTTATCGCCAAAAAGTGTAAGAACGACGTATATTTAGTGGAATTAGTCACGTACTGCTCTTATCACAACTGATAAGAAATTATTAAATCAATTTTGTAACATTTTCTATAAAATAAATCCATTGGTTTAAAAACTGTAGTTCTAATTCAACACCTTGCTAACTTTTCAGTAAACACAGTCAAGGTTATTGGCGTTTCTGATTAGTCACAACGTTCATTTCAAAAATTTCTCAATTAATAAATATGTTATCTCGTCTTATCAGTGATAAAGAACACAATTATAGTACGTTTAGTCTGCGGGTGGGTTACCACAAATTTTCTGCATTTAAAAGCAATGGCTATGTTTGATGTGCAATTAACATAATCAAGGTAAGTCGAAAGATTTTGTTAATCTTTCCATTTATTGTTAAAATAAGATTTTTGGAATATTACATTTTACGCCTAAATAGATAAGACACTGTTTATTCATTGTGACGTCAAATTAAAATGTAAATAGTTTCAGGTATTAAAAAATGGGGCAACCTCAGTCCAAACAAAAACTAGACACTATAACGCAATCGCTTAATAAAATCAGAAGACATTTGAGAAATGGTAAAATAACAGCAAATGACGTTGAGCGGATGCAAATGCTTTTAAGTAAATATTCAACAGAAGTTGCGGATTATAGAGATGTTAAAGTTAGTGATAGTTATACAATTGGACAATTGATTGAAATAACATCGGAAGAACTTGATGGTTTAAAGCAAGAAGTTAATTTGGATCAAGCTTCAATTGCTACAAATTCGTTCAGACGTTCAGTGTCAAAAAATAATAGCAGTAAGTAATTTGAATTAATAATTTCAATAAATAATTAAATTTTTAGATAGAGAAAAACGCAAGTCTTTGAAATCTGTCAAATCAATTGTGGACGCTGTTCATAATATTCAGCAAGATGTTATAAATGGACGAGTAAAAGTGCAAGATTTTGATAGATTGCAAAGAGATCTTGTCAATTATAGTCAAATGCTTGGATCTAAGAAAAGCAAAAAGGAAGATGTGGACGCAGCTCAGAAGCTTATTTCTTCAGTAAGTCAAGAACTGTTGACTAAACAACAAGAAGCTACCAGTCCCGAGTCATTACGTTCTTCTTTAAAAAGAAAGTCGACAAATGCACAAACTATCGACATTAAACAAATGCCGAAGATTATTGCCAATAATAATATAAGTAGTCTTGATGATATCGAACAAAAGTTGGAAGATTTACAAAAAGATATTGAAGTCGCTGAAAATAATAAAGATAAAAGGGGTTTACACTTCTTATTAAAATCAATACAAACATTAATGACTGATTTACAAATGATTAACATCAACAATGACATTTTACAAGAAGAAAGAAAAACAATACTTGAGAGTAATTTGCAAAAAGCATTTAATAAAATTGATGAAATTAAAAGACAGTTAACTGAAGAAAATGACATTAAATATTTAGCCGAGCTTCATATGAAAGAAAAAAAAGAAAAGTCTCTGCAAGAATTGGAAGAAATTGAAAATTCAGTTCTTGAGTTTGGAAAAACTCTAAATCAACAGAATTTTCAAAATGAGAAGAATGTTTACAACTCGCTTAAACGTAAGTTAAATGCTGTTGAAGACATAGATCAGGATGTGGTTCTAAAAAAGAAAGAAATTTTGGAAGTTATGTTAAACGTAGAGAATGTTTACACAAAATTTGAAATGGAAGAAAGATTGAATCGAGCTGAACAAAGACATTTTCAGTATAAAATCGATGTTAATCAGTTTAATGAAAGTATTAATAGCGACACCTATATGAAACATTATCAGTATCTTCAGCAGTTGAAAGATTATGTTGATAAAATCGCTGCAGTTAATGAAAAAATTGAACAAAAGAAAGAGTATGTGTTATTTAATATTAACAACAATATGTTAGCTCTTGAGTACAAAGCTAAAGAGAACGAAAATGAAGACAAATTTGATGGAGTTGAGTTGCGGAAATCAACTGCAAAATCTTCACTTAGAGACTCAGCTGAGAGTTTATTAGCAAATTGTCAAAGGATGTCAAGTCAAGAAGAATTACAAGATTTGCTTTCAGTTATGAATCAGATTCGTTACGAAGTTGAGAAAAAACTGCAAGAAGTAAATGTAGGAAATGAAGCTCAGTTGGTGACTATTAAAGAAAAAGAGTTGCAACCTTTAACAACTTTACCTCCAGTTCAAGACCAAATTGAAAAATTGCAAAACGAAGTGGAAGCTTTACAAATACAAATTGAAAACTCGCGGTATACTAAAGAAACTCAACTTTATAAAGACATCAACAGGAAGTTGGAAAGCTGCAAAAATCAAGTTTTGGAGTTGATGAAAACACAAGAAGATAGTAATAAAGTTGAGAATTTATTGAAATATGTTGATAATGTGTTACTTCTTTTGGATTCTAACACTTCCAGTCGAAGAAGCACAACGGAGGATATTCTAGTTGATATTATGAGCGTCAGCACGCGGATTAACGATTTAGGAGTAAAAATTCAAAATTATACTTTAACCACGCAAGAGTACGACTCAATCAGAGACAGTTTATTAGAACATAAACAATATTTGAAGAATTTAAGAATAGGTCCAAATAGAACAAACATCATTAAATCAAGAAACGATATTTTGCAACAAATCGATAGTTATTTAACAATTCTTGAAGAATACAAAAAGAATAATAACAATACAGCGACAAATGAAGAAAAAAATTTCAATCAAGAGTTAAGGAAATTAAAAGAAAAAGTAACTAGATATAATGGAACTTATAGAAACGTCTTATATAAAACCATAGAAAACGATTTAAATAAATGTTTAACCAAAGTTGATCAAATTTTCAAAAACCCAGACGTTGCAAATCAAATCAAACAAGACATCGAAAATACAAAAATGATTCTTGAACAAAGATCCGTCAAAGACCAACAAATCAAACAAGATGTACGCGAAACCGGAAGTAAAGAATTATCAGAAGTTCGTCAAAATGTCGAAAATGTTAAAAAAGAATTAAGCAAAGTTGGACCTTTAAGTAAAGAAGAGTTGGAACAACTCGATGCTAGATTAACATTGTCGATTTTAGCTTTAGACAATATTAAAGATTTTCATGATAGTGATGAAAAAGAAAAGCTTTATAAAGACATTCATTATTATTTTGATAAAATCCAACAGCTGATGTTAATTAGTCGACCTCAGTCTTTAATAGATGAAGAGCAAAAAAACTCAGTTCTTACATCTATTGAAAACGAGTTGGAACGAATCAAACCACAAATTAACACTTTTGTTGGTACTGAAACCACTGAAGAATTCTTATATTTGGATGAAATTTTAAACGACAGCACTATAAAGCTCCACAATTTAGTTTCAGACCAGAATAGTAGTTTATACCAACGAAAAATAAATCTCCTGAGGGAAATTGACAAAAGTTGCGATTTGTTGGAAGAACGAGCGCATCAATGCGAAGAACTGGAAAAATTAGAACAAGAAGTAAAAGTAATGTTGATTAAAATTGACTCTTTCAATGGTTACGTAGGCGATAAGGACTACTCCTATTTAGATGAAGAAATAATCAAACTGAAAGTAAATTTGGGCAAATTATCAGTGAATGAAGAATTAATCCCTCGAAGAAACGCTTGCATCAAAGAAGTTGATGGTTGTTTGAAAAAACTCAACGAAACTGCCAAAAGCCACACCGATGTGTACGAAGGAACTTTAGTTTAAGTTACGATTGTAATAAATTATCAATTTATTCAAATAGATGGTATTTAACAACGTTAAGTGTGTGGTTGCGAACTTCCGCCATTAGTCTTTCAAGGAATGTGCAAGAGACAGAATAGAACTATCGATATGTTAATCACCGTAATAAAACATCTCCGAATTTGATTTTAACTAACCCATTTTCTGGTCTATTGACTTTTCCATTTTATCAATAAGCCACAAAATGAGATGTTTGAAAAAAGCGTATTTTTTTGATCGTAAAAAGCCCATTTTAGGGTTTGCTGATATTTAAATTGCCAAGCTTTTATGATTGGAAGCTTCAAAGACACTATTTTATCTCTTTCGTAATTTTTATTTATGTTGAGTAACCGTCCTGAAATAAGTAACAGTTTTGCTGAAAAAAAATCATAAATATTAAGTAGATGAAAAAACCAAACATGGTAAATAAAGATTAGAAAACTTGTTTCCATTCGATGAGTCTTCTTCGCTTCTCTATCGATTTTAATGGCTGCTTTAATGTCACGTGACAAATCACTTTTGCCACTGATTGACTTCCTTGAATATTCCATAATTCATGAACTCCGCATCTTAAATCCTTCGCCAATGGAATATTAACTTGAAAGACAAGTGTTTTCTAAAATCACATATTTTCAATTCTTTCATTTAAAAATATTATAATAAATACCTTTATAGTTGAAAGTCCCAAGTTGGATAAAATCCTCGACTGTTAAGGATGTACTGTTTCATATCTTCTGGCTCTGGTTCATCTTCAGGAGTGTAGATAATTTTTTCGGTGTTATTTTCGTCAGTCACTACTATCAATGGTAGAAAACAAACCACTTGACTTTTCTTCCGTTTTTTACTCTTCTTATCTTTAAGTTTGGGTTGTTGATGTAAAAGTAACAATAAATTTGATAATTTACCTTTGGACATTTTACAACCCATCACTTTACTCACTTATCAATCTCACAAATACTTATATTCTCTAAATGCAGATTATATAATTTCTTTCGTACTTGAACTCGCTTATCACAACGTTTTGTTTAGAATTTATTATCACTCGTGTTTTTCAACTTAACAAAAATTGCTTATAAGACGTGATGTTTTGAATAGAACGCGTCTAACACACTTTTGTTCGGCTAAATTAAGACTGTTTATACATACAATAGCTAGAACTAACGCAATTACTTTTAAATACAATCCAAAGAAAAATTCCATATTTTTTAATTCATAAAAGTGTAGATTTTTTTAAATAAGCAGACGTTAAGACGTTCAAGTGTACTTCTGGAAAATGGCAACAATAAATTTATAATGTCGTAAAATGTGATATCAGAAGTGAAGTGCATGCAATTCTTAAGAGACCAGACATCGCTATTGACTTTAAATTTTACTGGAGCTTCCGCTCGTAAACTCACACTGACAATTTATCCAGCTATAAAGTATTTCAAAAGTCAAAATTTAATTAAAAGTAAAATTTGCATCTTTTATGTTTGAACAAATATAAAGAGGATTTTCTCAAACTGGTTTTGATACCAAATTTTCTATCTTAAATTTTATTGAATTTGATTAGTTTTTTAATTTTAGAAAATTGATAGTTTTTGACTTTTAATTTGTCAAAAATTATTACGGTTACATTTTGTTAAACTCTTCTCTAATAAAACTAAAACTCTACTGATGTGTTTAAAAAGTTTCTTGCAAAAGTCGTAATTAGTTCCAAACAAAGATAAGTTTGCCAGTTCACCTTCAAATTACACTGATTTTTCTTTGGATCTTTTGTATGCAAAACTGTTTTTTGTAAGTATTTACGAGCTAAGATTTGCTGTTCCAGTTAATGCGGATTAATTGTTGAATTCAGATTTTTCAGGGAATATACAGGGTGTTATGAAAGTCCACTTACAAATTTTAACTATTAGTAGAACTTTTTCCGAACCGAAAATTTAATATAATTTGAGCCCAAAATCCCATCTCTATATTCAGTGTGTTTCTTTCTGTCAATAATCTCACTTTCAAGCAAAAACTGGACGCAATAACTTTCTGATTGTGAAGACATTGCAGTAGGTTAGTTAAGATTTCTGACCTGAAATGTCCACTATTATTTTCGATGCAGATTTGCAGCATGGCTAGATTTCCTCTGATAGTTTCGGCCACTTCTATCACACGGTTAGTCAGTTCTTCAAGACTCGCGTACACTAATTGCTTCATATGACCTAATAACAAAAATCACATGGATTTAAGTTCGTGGTGACCCTACGGTATAGGTACGACTCATTATAATAAAAAAATAAAAATAAAAACATATTTAGAAGACTATTTCTGAACAAAAAGAGAGAAAAAAGTTGCGGATGAATTACAAATTTGCGTGACATTTCTTTTTTTTCCGAAAACCATAATGAATAAGGCGAGATCTAACCCCTGTGAGAGAATAGAAAAAATCCTTGTTAGGTGACTAGATATGCGTGATGGGAAACACAACTACGTTGACAGATTGAAAAAGCAAAATGTCGGCTTAAAAATTTAAAAGAAAATAATCATTTCATTAAAAAAAATACTTGAACATTATTCAACCGTACTTTAATCTATTCGTAGATGAAAGCAGAAGGTAATGTGTAAGTCAAACTTACCGTAAATTTTGTATTTCATGTGTACTTATATCGTAGTGTAGCCAAGTTGGTAGCAGGATACAGCACAAAATTTCTTCAAAATTATTATTTAGCCAATTTGTTACGTCGCGTATGGAGTGCAGTGGAACTTCGTCGTGTAAATACTGTATACCACGTCGTGTAGCTAAGACACGTCTTCTAAAAGGTACAGTAACACTATATCCATGAGTTCGAGATTAGAAAAATTGACCATTTTGACGGATGATTGCACGAAAACTAATTTGTTAACATTGGCGATATCACGTAGAATGAAGATAATTTTTTGCGGAAAGTTTCAATTTGTTTTTTGGCACAAAAAACAATATGTTTGGCATCGAAAAGAATTTGTTTCCCTTGATGCTTCATCAATCGCCTCGTTAAAATAAAGAGTAGACAAAAGTTAAAAAAGTCAATTTCGAGTTCTATGGGTGTTTTTTTCTATGTGGACTTCCATAACTGCTTTTGTCTCTTTAACTCTTTTATAAATGCCCACAACTTAGTTTCAGACAAATCCAATTAATATTTTTTCATTTCATTCTACTGGTTTCTTCATTCTCTTTTTCTTTCGGTAAGACTAAAATATCCGATCAAACCTAGTTAGAAATTGTAATGCTTGTCTTTAATTAATGTTAATTTTCCTCTACTTCCCAACTCACTAATTGTTTTTCTTACATCTTTCATTACTTTTTTCTTGTTTCATCTCTTAAAGTAAAACACAAATTAAATCTAAAAACACAAATTTGAAAAATTTAATGTTTTTTCTAAGTAAAAAAATTATATTTGATTTTTCATTCAAAAGCTAAAACTCTTTCAGAGGTTTGTCTCCTTATTTCTCTTATTTTGAAAAGAAAATTTAAGTTTTTTCAATTTATTTAACACTGAAAAATCCAATCAAACATGATTAATGTTAATTTTCTTCAATTTTCCAATTGTTTTTCTTACATTTTTCATTAATTATTTCTTATTTCATTTCTTAAAGTAAAAGGCGAAATTAAATCTATTACCACTAGCATGAATAATTTATTCTACTCAATTTTTTCTTAATATTCTTTTTAAAATAAAAGATTTACATTGTGCTTTTTCATTCAAAAACTTAAAATTCCTTCAGAGATCGGTTTCCTAATTTTCCTTTCACCACAACTTTTCTTCATATTTTCCAAATTCGATAAATAACTTTCAATTTGCAGCATAACATATTCGCAAAAATCACAAACGTTACTTCTGGCAGCTGTAATTTGTGAATTTTTTAAACAATTTAAATGTTCCAATAAATCGGTTTTAATAGATTTATTATTTTCAATCCGATTTGTATTTTGTATCAGTCTTCCTAATTCATTCACACTTGTACTTATAGACAAAATGTCTATTAGAGCATCGCCTGAAGTACTTTTACATTCTGTTGAATTTTTATCCAATAAAATTAAAACATTATTAATGTATTTGAAAAGTTTCTCGAAAGAGTCGCAATTAGTTTCACACAAAGATAAACTTGCCAATTCACTTTTAAACTGTTCTAATTTATCTTATGTAAAACTGTGTTTTCTGTATTTGCAAGCGGAGATTTGTTCTTCTAGTTTTATAACAGATTGTTCGATTTCGTGGATTCTTTCCAAATTTTCAGGAATATTTTCAGATTTTGCTAAATGTGACACATCTTCAGCAGTTTCACTATTATCAATTACAGATTGAAACTCGGTCTTTAATTTTACATCGATTTTTGCTCGCCGATCTATTAATGTTTTCAATACATTTTCAAAAACATTTTGAGTTTAATTCTGAGAGTACGTTTGTTCAAATTCTTTATAAGCAAACACAATTTTCTCCAAAGAATTTTGTTAACTTTGTGTTAACTATTCCTCCTTTTTCCATCTTCATCTTTATAATTTATTTTCTTCAATTTTCTTCTACTAATCAGCTAGATTATGCTCGATGATAAACAACAAATACTTGTTTGTTTCCAATTAAATTCAACTTTTTTCCACTTTCCACCTCACTAATTGTTTTTTTACAACTGTCAAAAAAGTGACGTTTTTTTGTTATTTTTAATGCGCAGTTTGCCATTTTTTCATATTAACTTTTTTCTACAGCCGTCAAAAAATCGTGACATTTATGCATGGTTACCTATGCGCGAAGTTTGACGTTTTTTCACTGTGAAAAAATATTATTTTTTCACGGTTTCACAGTGAAAAAATAATATTTTTTAACTGTGCAGGCAACTCGATTTTTCAGATCATTTTGTTCCAACTTATTTCTGTTACAATTTTAGTAACACGAAAAGACATCAACAGCAACCGAAATGAAGAGACGGATCGATAATGAGAGGTAGTTTTAAAGGTTTTATAATTATACAGAACAATATTACAAAACAATAATAATAGATATTTACTTTGACATATGAAAATTAAATGTGCATGACGAAAACGTGCCCCCGTTTATCCCCAGAGGCCTGAGTGAAGACGCTTGTAAATGAAAGTTATTTTCGCCATTAAAAGAAGCCGATGTAGAAGGTTGAGTGATTTTGTTTTCTTCTGTGGAGGAAGAAGGTTGAATTTTATTGGCAATTTCAATTTTATTATTCAAAGAGTCCTCGATGTAACTTTCTGCCACTGTGCTGCTTCTCCAGCCCCCATGACGTTTAATTGAAATTAGATCACCTCCAGCATTCGCCAAAAGAGTGGCAGAGCTTCTTCTGAAGCAGTGACCAGTATATTTTTTAGGTTCGTCTTTGTTAAGCCACTTTGCAATCAAACTTGGTATCTCTCCGATTTTGTTAATTCCAACATTTTGATTCACACATTTTCCGTTGGTATACTTTAAAAATAAACGGTCACTAGTCGCCCGTGGAGGCCGCAAAGCTCTATATTTTCTGACAATTTCTATATTTTCTAAATTTGAAACAGTAAATATTCGTTCGCAGTGGGTTTTTGTATCAGGCACCTTCACAATTAAGACAGACTGTTTATCTTCTATGTCAGTTAGCTTCATTTTAACTAATTCTTCACGTCGAAGGGCTCCCGATATACCCAAAATTAGCACAGTCTATAAATAAAACGAGTTGTTTTGATTTGTATTACACTAATATGATAAGTTTACCTTCATCAGTAAATATATCTTGTCATCTGCTTCATTAATAAACTTGCTAATGTCTTCTTTGTCTAAAATTTGCGACTTCTTGCTTCTGTAACCTACGCTTTTGCTTTTCAGGTAGGGCACTAACTTCGGAAACTTACGTGTATCGATATTCTCTTTAACGTTTAAGGTGGCTTTCAACATCGCATAAAGGGCCCAGAGTGTTGGTGGCTTTAAGGTGGTAGACTTTTCTTCCAAATACGCCAACAAAACATTTTCCGTTACTTGATCAATCTTTTTCATAGAACACCACTGCCGAAACTGAAGATACGTTTTTTCGTACTGCGGTCTTGATTTAGCAGGCAAAAGATTCGACACTGCCGCGCTTGCAATTGCATCTATTTCGTTTTCGCTGCTAAAATCCATCACACTTCTTCAACAAAAATACCTATTGTAACAAATTTTTCGCAACTATCACTTTTATTTATCATCGTAACCATGCAAGCAACTCGATTTATCAGACCATTTTGTTCCAACTAATTTCTGTTACTTTTTTCTTCATCTGGAGGCTGTAGAAAAAACGTTGTTTGTATTTCGTGGCGAAATTCATGTTTTAATGGCGCCTTCGAATGTCTTTTAGGTCTCGACCTGGCGGTCTCGACTAAAATAACATTCTCAGGCGCCATTAAAAAAACACTCATTTCGCGCACTTAATACAAAAATTACTATTTTTTTATTGTTACCTTGGAAACTTGTTTCCATGTTAAAAAATGATTTTTTTTTCACTGATTTTCAATTGTCTAAAATCTTTACGTTAATTCCAGAGGAAAACTTCAAAGAGGCTTCGTTGCCAGTGATTTTCTCGGACTCCCCATTAGACACATTTTTCGTTTCCTCGGAAGTGTAGAAATGGTTCTCAAAAATTTCTTTGCCACTGTTTTCCCGAGAAGTAGAGGTTTGACAATTTGAAATTTTATTTGAAATATCAATTTTGTTATTCAAACTGTCTTCTATATAACCCTCGGCTACAGAAGTACTTTTCCACCCTCCATGACGCTTAATAGATGTCATGTTCCCTCCTGCATTGGCTAAGAGAGTGGCAAACCTTCGCCTAAAACAGTTTTGTATTTCTGAAATGATTCTTTTCTGAGCCATTTTGCAATTAAACTGAGAATTTCTCCAATTTTATTGATTCCTTATTATATTTAAAGAATAATGGACGACTGGAAGCAGTCTGTACTTTCTATATATTTCAATATATTCTGCATTCGACACAGTAAAATTACGCTCAGAATAAGTTTTCGAGTCCGGGATTTTTACAATCAGAACAGAACCCACATCTTCTATATCATCAATTGTCATTTTAACCAACTCCTCTCGACGACAAGCGCCACTTATTCCCAAAATAAGCACAACCTACAACAAAAAGTATAAATATCTTCTTTAATAAGTTAGTTTCATAGTCCGCTTCCACGATAAATTTTGAAACATCTTCTTTCAATAATATCTTTGATTTCTTCTCTCGATAACTTACAGATTTCTTTTTGAGTTAAAGTATTAATTTAGAATATTTCCGGAGGTCAATGTTTTCCTTTATATTCAGTGTTGCTTTTAACATCGAAAAAGTAGACCATAATGTCGGTGGTTTTATGGTTGCCGATTTTTCTTCTAAATAAGCTAAAAGTGTCTTTTCAGATATCTTCACCACATTTTTGTCTTTACACCATTCACGAAATTGCTGCATTTGCAGTCTCTGCTACCTCAGCAGAGATATCACTTTCACTACTATAATTTGAACCCATTATTTTGTTGGAAAACTGAAAATATATACAGAATTCGCGGAGAATTGTAAATTTGTTAGTATGTCACTTTATTTTAAAATTTTCTAGATTACATTTATTATTTGTTACTATCTGATTTTTTGATTATTTTCTTCTAAAATATTTAAATAACTACGTTTCTTTTTTCGACGTTGTATAAAAAATATTGTTTGTATTTCCTGGCGAGATTCGTGTTTTAATGGCGCGTTCGACTGTCTTTCGGACTTTCATCCAATAACATTAGTTAGTTACTTAGTTTTAAGACCACATCTGAAAACAATATTTTGTGATTGGTAAATGTTCAGAAAAGATTTGAAAACCGAAAGCGATTTAAATTAGTGTCATTTCTGACTCTTTTCCTATAATAGTACAGATATCTTTGATTTACTAACGTAGAGAGAGAATAAAAAAAATAGTAATGACGTTTAGATTAGGAAAATATAAATAAGTGCGGATTTACAATTAAGGTCGGTCTTAGTGTTTAAGAACGTTCTAGTAATTAATGAAGCAGATCCGGAATGCTTGTAGTTTTTGAGAACTAATTCCTCTCTGCTAGTTGGTCTTAGTTTTGGCTTACAGGTCAAGAAGATGGCTCATACTGGCTAAATAGCCAGTGGCGAGGAGTTACCTTCCGGAGGGTGCTTTTTGCTAAAGATCACAGTGGCATAGTGAGGGTTGTGTGCACTATGTCCACGGGCTCGTTGTGTGTCACTTGCCAAGGGTGTTGGTGTTAAGGCCAATGTGTACCATATGCCCATACGCGTGAAAGAATATCCCGAGTTTAAAGTTTTATTTATTGTATGTGCACGAAATTATAAGGATGACAATTATAAGTCATGTCATCTGGGATGATTATGGTCTTTATGACGAATATGCATTGCTTTAGGATTTGAACTTGAACTCAGTATAGAGAATGTATTTCTCCTAGTAAGATCTAAGATACTGTATTTCATTATTGTTTCAGCACTGTATCATATGTGATGGCAGTTATAGCTGTTGAAGTAAAGTAACTGCAATATTACTGATAATGTATTAAGGCTAAGGGTGTCACCGTAAGGTGACGATAGGCCTGCGTAAGTTTGTTTTTGACATAATTTATAAATCAGTAGATTAAGTAGATTAAGACGTAATGTATTTTTCCACATGTCCGGAAAACTGACGTAATGACAATATCTAGTAGAACATGCTGTATCTACGGTTGCTGACAGAAGTGGTACCTGAGTCTCTCTAGAATATTAGTTTGTTTATATTTTGAAAATAAAGTCTATCCTTCAGATGTTGGAAAATGTCTTGCGTTTAAATTTGATTGAAAGAACTTTAAAGTTATTACAGCTTTGCACCACTTATGTCAATTTTTTTTGTGGCTAAAATTGACATAAGTAAAAAAAAGTATTAATTATGGAAATAGCTTGTAACAATAGATATTTCAAAAATAAACCAAGTCATAAAATTTTCCAAAATTACATATAGAAATGCCATTTTCAGTTGCTCCCAGCAAGAAATGTTAAATTTATCAATAAACGCTTAATCACGTTTGTTGTCATTTTTCATCTAAATTAAAGCAAAAACTGATCCCTATATTAAATATTAACTAAACTTTATAATGAACAATTTTTACGTATGAAGCCGACTTTAATGGTATAATCTTATTGTTTTCTTTTCTATTTGTAAATTTATGTTTGATAAATTCACACTTAAACTTTTCACATTTCGATGAATTCGTGGAGTTTTCGTAACGATTTTGTTTGAAATTTTGGTTTGAAACTTCGAACATTTCCTTCGACTGATGCTAATTCTTGAACAGTTGAAATTATCAATTTTTCGACTTTTTGGATTTTGGAAAATGTCAAAGACTTTTAGTTCTTAATCATCAAAAATACAGAAACAATTAAAATGTTTTAGAATGTTTTAAAAAGTTACATAAATTATATTTTGAAGTTTTTTTCAATCAATAATCCCGCTTGAAGTTTCTTATTAAAAAAGTCAAATGCTTCAAGTGCGTCTTCTAGTTCTAGTTCATTTCTGTACTATTCAGCTTTGAACAAATTCACAAATTGAAATAATTAACTATTCAAACAACATTGATTCTCGTCTGAATGTGACAATAGAAGATGATTATTATTAATCGCACTGACTGTTGTCAAGTGACACAACCAAACTCTTTCCAGACTCTTTCTGTATATTGAAGCTCAAAAATTTGCATATTTGCTAGGTAAAACCTGTGAATAAACAGTTCGTCGCTTTTCTAAATATTTGTAGATAATTACACTCTAAAGTTAATTCCTCTATCATTCAGATACTTAAAAGACTAGCTCCCTTCGTAGCAGTATACTTAAACTGGCATGTCATTAGAGTAAAATTATCGAAGGAACAGGCAGCTTTTACATCGTTGAGAGTATAAAGCCGTCAAGTTCTATATTAGCCCTATTATAAGCTACTTGCTTCAACTCATTCAATTTCCATCGGATAAATAAAAAAACTCTCAAGAGAATCGATAACAAAAACGAGAAGAAAATGACAGAATTAAACAAGCTTTTATCATTTCAGCTTATCACCGTTTTATCGTCAATTTGAAATTTACTGCAACATTATGTTTCGCAAAGAAAAAAACTGAGAGGATGGTGAAAAGCAAACGGAAAAACTTAAAGGAGGTAAAACGGAGTTTGCTTATCATAAGAAATATTCTGTACAATATATAAAGGCAAATGTATGGTTTGAGAGATAAAAACAACGAGAAAAAAAGAAATCAACGCTTAGAAAAAAAAAGTTCTAAATTGAGAATTAAATTTTTATTTAAATTTATGTTGTTTTTATTGTTATTTTCAGTTTATGATTTTTCATGCATATAAATGAGTATTTTATTTTATGGTTAAAGCTCATTTTCGAGTTTAAATGGACGATTAAAAGTGGATTAATAACGAAATGTTCAGAGCAGGAACAAAACGAAAATTTATAGAACCGGAAACATCGATTTGACTGAGGACTTTGCAATTTATTAAATTCATATCACAATATTTTATCTTATCGTCTATTTGCTTTGTTTTTGTAGTTATAGTATGGTGTCTTATCACTACTGACTCTAATCTCTGTCTAAATATTCTACAATTTGCCAAAACGTAAGTAGACGATTTATTATATGTTTTTATTTTGTATAAAATTGTATAGATAATGGGTCAGAACCAGGCCAGTTTGAGGCTGAAAATAATCAAAGAAAACGTAACCGAAATATCTGAAAAAATTCAAAATGACAAACTGACAGCGGATGACAGATCTCGCACTCATTCCATCCTCATTGATTACATCAAAGAATTAAAACTAATCTTAAACAACTCTTTAAAACCTTCAAAAATCCAAAAAGTCGAAAAACTGATAATTTCAACTCTTCAAGAATTAGCAACAGTCGAAGGAAATGTTCGTAATTTCGAACCAAAATTTCAAGCAAAGTCGTTACAAAAACTCCACGAAATTGATCGAAATGTGAAAAGTTTAAGTGCGAATCTATCAAACACAAATTTACAAATGGAAAAAGAAGCAATTTATGATTATAAAAAACGAATTAGTTTGATTGGAAACTCAGATCCTGTTGTTGAAGAAACGAAAAAAGAAGTGATGGAAATTGTGGAAAAAACAATTAGTGAGGTGGAAAGTGAAGAAAAGTTGAAATTAATTGAAGATAAACATTATAGTTGTCGGATTGATTTGAACAGATTTGTTGGGGTTAGTGAGAGTAGATGTTATAAAAATCATAAAGAACATTTGTTGAAATTAAAGAATGAAGTTGGTGAGGTTTTGGATATCAATGAGAAAGTGAGTCATCGAAAAAAGTATTTGTTGTTTAACATTACCAATAATATAGCCGCTTTGGAAAAAAAAGTTAAAGAGAATGAAGAAACTATAAGAATGAAGATGGTGAAAGAAGGAATGATTAACACAAACATGAATCAAAGTTCTTTGGAGAAAGTTGTTTATGCTTATAGAGAATTTGAACAAACGTACTCTCAGAATTATACTCAAAATGATTCTGGAAAAGTACTGAAAACATTAACAGATCTGCGAGCGAAAATCGATGTAAAATTAAAGACCGAGTTTCAATCTGTAATTGATAATAGTGAAACTGCTGAAGATGTGTCGCATTTAGCAAAATCTGAAAATATTCCTGAAAATTTTGAAAGAATCCACGAAATCGAACAATCTGTTATAAAACTAGAAGAACAAATCTCTGCTTGCAAATACAGAAAACACAGTTTTGCATACAACACGTACAAAGATAAATTAGAACAGTTTAAAAGTGAATTGGCAAGTTTATTTTTGTGTGAAACTAATTGCGACTCTTTCGAGAAACTTTTTAAATACATTAATAATGTTTTAATTTTATTGGATGAAAATTCAACAGAATGTAAAAGTACTTCAGGCGATGCTCTAATAGACATTTTGTCTATAAGTACAAGTGTGAATGAATTAGGAAGACTGATACAAAATACAAATCGGATTGAAAATTATAAATCTATTAAAACCGATTTATTGGAACATTTAAATTGTTTGAAAAATTTACGAATTTCAGCTGCCAGAAGTAACGTTTGTGATTTTCGCGATTATGTTATGCTGCAAATTGAAAGTTATTTATCGAATTTGGAAAATATGAAGAAGAGTTGTGGAGAAAGGAAAATTAGGAAACCGATCTCTGAAGGAATTTTAAGTTTTTGAATGAAAAATCACAATGTAAATCTTTTATTTTAAAAAGAATATTAATAAAAAATTGAGTAGAATAAATTTTTCATGCTAGTGGTAATAGATTTAATTTCGCCTTTTACTTTAAGAAATGAAATGAGAAATAATTAATGAAAAATGTAAGAAAAACAATTGGAAAATTGAAGAAAATTAACATTAATCATGTTTGATTGGATTTTTCAGTGTTAAGTAAATTGAAAAAACTTAAATTTTCTTTTCAAAATAAGAGAAATAAGGAAACAAACCTCTGAAAGAATTTTGAGCTTTTGAATGAAAAATCAAATATAATTCTTTTACTTAGAAAAAATATTAAATTTTTCAAACTTGTGTTTTTAGATTTAATTTGTCTTTTACTTTAAGAGATGAAATAAAAAAAAAGTAATGAAAGGTGTAAGAAAAACAATTAGTGAGTTGGGAAGTAGAGGAAAATTAACATTAATTAAAGACAAGCATTACAATTTCTAACTAGGTTTGATCGGATATTTTAGTCTTACCGAAAGAAAAAGAGAATGAAGAAACCAGTAGAATGAAATGAAAAAATATTAATTGGATTTGTCTGAAACTAAGTTGTGGGCATTTATAAAAGAGTTAAAGAGACACAAGCAGTTATGGAAGTCCACATAGAAAAAAACACCCATAGAACTCGAAATTGACTTTTTTAACTTTTGTCTACTCTTTATTTTAACGAGGCGATTGATGAAGCATCAAGGGAAACAAATTCTTTTCGATGCCAAACGTATTGTTTTTTGTGCCAAAAAACAAATTGAAACTTTCCGCAAAAAATTATCTTCATTCTACGTGATATCGCCAATGTTAACAAATTAGTTTTCGTGCAATCATCCGTCAAAATGGTCAATTTTTCTAATCCCGAACTCATGGATATAGTGTTACTATACCTTTTAGAAGACGTGTCTTAGCTACACGACGTGGTATACGGTATTTACACGACGAAGTTCCACTGCACTCCATAAGCGACGTAACAAATTGGCTAAATAATAATTTTGAAGAAATTTTGTGCTGTATCCTGCTACCAACTTGGCTACACTACGATATAAGTACACATGAAATACAAAATTTACGGTAAGTTTGACTTACACATTACCTTCTGCTTTCATCTACGAATAGATTAAAGTACGGTTGAATAATGTTCAAGTATTTTTTTTTATTGAAATGATTGTTTTCTTTTAAATTTTTAAGCCGACATTTTGCTTTTTCAATCTGTCAACGTAGTTGTGTTTCCCATCACGCATATCTAGTCTCCTAACAAGGATTTTATCTATTCTCTCGCAAGGGTTAGATCTCGCCTTATTCATTATGGTTTTCGGAAAAAAAAGAAATTTCACGCAAATTTGTAATTCATCCGCAACTTTTTTCTCTCTTTTTGTTCAGAAATAGTCTTCTAGATATGTTTTTATTTTTATTTTTTTATTATAATGAGACGTACCTATACCGTAGGGTCACCACGAACTTAAAACCATGTGATTTTTTGTTATTGAGTCATATGAAACAATTAGTGTACGCAAGTTGTTACAACAAATCCAAGATCCTTTGGTATTATCAAGTTCGAGTTTGCCAGCATGGTGTGAAGAATTGAATCATTCTTGTTCATTTTTATTCCCATTCGAAACAAGACATTTATATTTCAATTGTACAGCTTTTAGAGCATTTGGAAGTATCGTTTGGTTGCAAACTCAACGTGATGTTACTATGGAAAGACAACGAACAACAGGTCTATCACCAAGACGTGACGAACCACATGAATTCCCAGCTGGTCGTTTAAAACATGAGAGAGTAAAAATTCCTAGAGGTGAAGAAATTTTTAGTCGGGCAATGCAAGTTATGAGTATTCTTGAAATTGAGTTTTTGGGTGAAGAAGGTACTGGTTTGGGACCAACTTTGGAATTTTATGCTTTAGTTGCTGCTGAATTACAACGTCGTGATTTAGGAATGTGGATTTGTGATGATGATGCTATAGATATGCAAGAAGTGGTAGATTTAGGTGAAGGTGTTAAACCACCAGAATATTATGTTCGACGACCTTCGGGATTATTCCCTGCTTCATCACCTCAAAACTCAGAAGCTTGTGATAAAGCAGCTAGATACTTTTGGTTTTTAGGTGTATTTTTAGCAAAAGTTTTGCAAGATAGTCGCTTGGTAGATTTACCTCTGTCTCATACATTTTTGAAATTGATGTGTCATGATGAGATTCAAAATACAGTAAGTACAAGTAAGTACGCGAGTACCGATTTATTGGAACATTTGAATTGTTTGAAAAATTTACAAATTTCAGCTGCCAGAAGTAATGTTTATGATTTTTCATGCTGCAAATTGAAAGTTATTTATCGAATTTGAAAAATATGAAGAAGAGTTGTGGAGAAAAGGAAATTAGGAAATCGATCTCGGATGGAATTTTAAGTTTTTGAATGAAAAATCAACATGTAAGTATTTATTTTGAAAAGAATATCAATAAAGAATTGTGAAGAATAAATTTTTGTGTTTTTTTTTCCAGGCTTGTGGTATTAGATTTAATTTCGTCTTTTATTTTAAGAGATGAAATGAGAAAAAATTAATGGAAGATGTAAAAAAAACAATTAGTGAGTTGGAAAGTGAAGGGAAATTAACACTAATTGAAGACGTGCACTACAATTGTTAACTAGGGTTGATCGGATTTTTCAGTGTTAATGAAAGTAAATGTTAAAATTATAATTTTCTTGGCAATTTATAAAATATTTGAACATAATCTTAGATTTAAATTCAGGATGATTTTGAAAAAATATTGAAAATAGTAAAAGTTATAATAGTAATAATCCTTTATTTCTATATTATACACTAAGGTGGCGAAGACTATTATTATTGGCTGAGCACCAACATTATTTTGCCCCTAGCTGAATAAGGTGCGAGGCTTATAAATGTCTTCCCCACCGTGGTGTATATACTATTTTTTTTCACTACTAGCCAAATTTAAGGCAAAAGTTAAAATTAAAAAAAATCTTGTAAAAATCAGATAGCACAGGAATGCAAATTTACCCTTCCACTCTGTTTAGATGTTTTTTTCTTTAATATGGATATCTTACAACTTGATTGGATGATTGGAGGTTAGGGGTTGGAAATCTGCAAAGGTAGAAGATTACATTGAGAAGTCACTGCTACTCAGAATATGGCTTTCTACATCTTCAACTTTGTGGCTTTCACCCTCATCCGCTGCAGTTCCACTAACCTCATCTTCACCTAATCTTCATCTTCAAGGAGGAAACCACTGAACAATGTCAGTTTTACTTTTATTACATTTTACATAATCTCCAGGAAATGCAATATCAGCGTAATATAACAAATTATTTATAATCATTTCTATTTATGATATTAATGTCTGAATTTAGAAAATCCCATATAACGTTATTTAATAAGTTAAGGAATGTAGTTTTTATTTCCTTAGTAATACATCTAAATTGTTTGTTGTCAAGATAACTTTGGAAAAATATTGAAAATAGTAAAAGTTAACAATTCTATGGATACTTCTAATAAAATATTTTAGCAAAAATTTTGAAAAAAGTCACAGATTGAATTGAATTATTTTTCTTGAGTTATTCGATTTAACTTTTGCTTTTACTATTCCAAACACTCATGATAGTCGACGTGACCTAATTAAAACTGTATCAGTTTAGTAATTTGTGTAAGTTCAAATTAATGAACCCTTTTGTACGTATAAATTGTTGCTTTCTAGCTTATAAATAAACAAACGACTCTAATATAATAAACTGAGTGTCAACAACTGGATAATTACTATATTTACGTCCAATCTATTAAAAACACAAGCTTATAATAATAATAATAATTTTTTTTCTCTTTCACAAGTAGCAGATTTTCTCGTTGACTTTGTGTATATTATTAGCGATTATATTCCATCGTAACAATTTAAACACATTGTCAGACTATATATTCACGTCGAAATTACGACTTAAAGTAAACAAGTTTTACGACTGAAAATACAGCAGCCATTTTCCGCATCGTTCAATACTTGACTCGAGAAAAATGTCGAAAAAATTTATGACTAACAATTACATTGTTCTTTCCAATAAAAAAAATGTGTTCCCTAGTTTAGATTTTGCTTTTTAACAAGATAATGAAGCTATCAATCATTATCCAATTAATAAAAATGAAAGTAATAGACAGGATAATTACCTGTCAAGGTGATTAGAAGCATCGTAATCTGTTTTTTCTAAACTTCTGGAATCAGTCTTCGACATTAACAATACGTTTCTGGTGAGGTCAAGAGTTGTTTTTCTTGGGACTGACAGTGACATATTCTACACCCGGATTCTGTACTTTCTACATTTTTTTTTCTCACGGGAAATCATGAGTAATGCATTTTTCTGTTTACTGAAAATTTTGTCCAAGACAATTAATGAATTAAACTGGTTTTTGGTTATCTAATTAACCCATCAGACGAGGTAAATCACGCTTAATTGCACTCTACCTCTGTCCACGTTTTAGTTAATTAGCTTAGCTTGTAACTTGTGTAAACTTTAAGCTTGGAAGAACGTGACCTTTGTCAAAGCTCATTGCTGTCATATTGACAATGCCGGACTTTGTGGCTGCCAAAAAGCTCTACATTAAACATTAAAAGTCAATATTAAAACTTTTCTTTTGTAACAAGATTGAACGTCAAACTTTTAATCAAAAAATATTCAAGTTTTGTGACAATTCCGCAAAAAAATATTAATCTTGTATTATATCTCATCAAAAGTTTATTGATCAATAAACTCACCATTTTGTAATGAGAAGCTATTTTAAGAGTTATGATTCGATTAGGACGTAGGTTTGCGTAGGGGCTGTTTGTACGATTAAGTATCGATTTAATTTAAAATTAGGGCTGAAAAAGCACAAAGAAATTTTAAACCGAAACATTACTTCCAAAAGCTTCTACTTTATTAATATTTATAAGCTGTTGTAAGTGACGATAATATTTATCCGAATGACTGAACAATTATGAAGAAAATAACAAGTTGGTTGTCTTTCAATGAATGTCTTTCAGTTACAAACAATCAACACGACTTGGAAATAAGTGATGAGGAAAATTTCATTATAGTTACACAAATATCATTTTGTGGTTGGACGTGTTTATATAAACGCAGTGAAAGAAATGTCGACAAAAAAATTTGAGAATTTTGCGTGTGATGAGTTCATAATTTACGATGGATAGCTTTTTACAGGAAATGAACATAATGAAAGCTGAAAAAGAAACGAAACGAAAAATGTTGATCTTGCAGTATTTAATTATGCATTGAGAGCTGAAAAATTGATTACTTTTTCTGACTGGGAATTTGCTTATAAATTGCCAGAAAATAAGAATATTGAGTGGGAATTATCAAACTTCAGTTTATTCAAAGTTTTACTTTTATTTTGAGCGAAAAAAATGTAGTTTTTGCAACATGAACTGTACCAGAATTTTTTGTCTCGAATCAGTAATGACGTACAAATCTGTAACTAACTGCCAAAAACAATAAACAATTAACAAATATTGTAAGTTGGAAATATTGGTAGTAACTTTTAAGTCTTGAAGGATTTTACATTGAAGCTATATCCGGCTGAAAGAGCAAAAAATTTCACACTCTTTTTTTTTGAATAATTTTTATAGATCAAGCTTTCACCTTTTTCAAGTTTCTATCTAGAAACTCGAACGAAAGAACAACAATCAATTTATGGGACTAAAGTTCCCAGGAAGTGCTCCATTTTAAAGAAAATATTTGCACATGTAACATTTTTAAACAAAAAAATTTATTTATATTTTTCTATTTAGTTGTTTTGATAAATCAATCTTTTATAAAACTGTCAAAAAAAGTGACCTTTTTTTGTTATTTTTAATGCACAATGTTTGCCATTTTTTTCATATTAACTTTTTTTTTTAATATGACCTTGGCAACATTTTTTCACATGTTGGAAAATGTTTTTTTTTGTCATGTGCGCAAAAATTTTTTTTTACTGATTTTCAATTGTCTAACAATTTTATCATTTTTGAAAATTACAATAGAGGACAAAAGAATATTCACAACTGGATATAAACATCTGCATTTTATACAAAATTTAACAAAACTTCATAACATTACTTATTATTAAAATAAAATTAACTGTACAATTGGAACAATTATTTCTTACGTTAATTCCAGAGGAAAACTTCAAAGAGGCTTCGTTGACAGTGATTTTCTCGGACTCCCCATCAGACACATTTTTCGTTTCCTCGGAAGTGTAGAACTGGTACTCAAAATTGTTATTAATATTCTTTGTAGAATAAAAAATTTACATTGTGATTTTTCATTCAAAAACTTAAAATTTCTTCAGAGATCGGTTTCCTAATTTTCCTTTCACCACAACTCTTCTTCATATTTTCCAAATTCGATAAATAACTTTCAATTTGCAGCATAACATAATCGCAAAAATCACAAACGTTACTTTTGGCAGTTGTAATTTGTAAATTTTTCAAACAATTTAAATGTTCCAATAAATCGGTTTTCATAGATTTATAATTTTCAATCCCATTTGTATTTTGTATCAGTCTTCCTAATTCATTCACACTTGTACTTATAGACAAAATGTCTATTAGAGCATCGCCTGAAGTACTTTTACATTCTGTTGAATTTTCATCCAATAAAGTTAAAACTTTATTAATGTATTTGAAAAGTTTCTCGAAAGAGTCGCAATTAGTTTCACACAAAAATGAACTTGCCAATTCACTTTTAAACTGTTCTAATTTATCTTTGAACGTGTTGTATGCAAAACTGTGTTTTCTGTATTTGCAAGCAGAGATTTGTTCTTCTAGTTTTATAACAGATTGTTCGGTTTCGTGGATTCTTTCCACATTTTCAGGAATATTTTCAGATTTTGCAAAATGCGACACATCTTCAGCAGTTTCACTATTATCAATTACAGATTGAAACTCGGTCTTTAATTTTACATCGATTTTCGCTCGCAGATCTGTTAATGTTTTCAGTACTGTTCTAGAATCGTTTTGAGTATAATTCTGAGAGTACGTTTGTTCAAATTCTTTATAAGCAAAAACAATTTTCTCAAAAGAAATTTGTTAACTTTGTGTTAACTATTCCTCCTTTTACCATCTTCATCTTTATAATTTATTTTCTTCAATTTTCTTCTACTAATCAGCTAGATTATTCTCGATGTTAAACAACAAATACTTGTTTGTTTTCAATTAAATTCAATTTTTCTCCACTTTCCACCTCACTAATTGTTTTTTTTTCAACTGTCAAAAAAGTGACTTTTTTTTTGTTATTTTTAATGCGCAAAGTTTGCCATTTTTTCATATTAACTTTTTTTAAAGTTACCTTGGAAACTTGTTTTCATGTTAAAAAATGATTTTTTTTACTGATTTGCAATTGTCTAAAAATTTTACGTTAATTCCAGAGGAAAACTTTAAAGAGGCTTCGTTGCCAGTGATTTTCTCGGACTCCCCATTAGACACATTTTTCGTTTCCTCGGAAGTGTAGAAATGGTTCTCAAAAATTTCTTTGCCACTGTTTTCTCGAGAAGTAGAGGTTTGACAATTTGAAATTTTATTTGAAATATCAATTTTGCTATTCAAACTGTCTGCTATATAACCCTCGGCTACAGAAGTACTTTTCCACCCTCCATGACGCTTAATAGATGTCATGTTCCCTCCTGCATTGGCTAAGAGAGTGGCAAACCTCCTCCTAAAACAGTTTTGTATTTCTGAAATGATTCTTTTCTGAGCCATTTTGCAATTAAACTATGAATTTCTCCAATTTTATTGATTCCTTATTATATTTAAAGAATAATGGACGACTGGAAGCAGTCTGTACTTTCTATATATTTCAATATATTCTGCATTCGACACAGTAAAATTACGCTCAGAATAAGTTTTCGAGTCCGGGATTTTTACAATTAGAACAGAACCCACATCTTCTATATCATCAATTGTCATTTTAACCAACTCCTCTCGACGGCAAGCGCCACTTATTCCCAAAATAAGCACAACCTACAACAAAAAGTATAAATATCTTCTTTAATAAGTTAGTTTCATAGTCCGCTTCCACGATAAATTTTGAAACATCTTCTTTCAATAATATCTTTGATTTCTTCTCTCGATAACCTACAGATTTGTTTTTGAGTTAAAGTATTAATTTCGAATATTTTCGGAGGTCAATGTTTTCCTTTATATTCAGTGTTGCTTTTAACATCGAAAAAGTAGACCATAATGTCGGTGGTTTTATGGTTGCCGATTTTTCTTCTAAATAAGCTAAAAGTGCCTTTTCAGATATCTTCACCACATTTTTGTCTTTACACCATTCACGAAATTGCTGCATTTGCAGTCTCTGCTACCTCAGCAGGGATATCACTTTCACTACTATAATTTGAATCCATTATTTTGTTGGAAAACTGAAAATATTTACAGAATTCGCGGAAAATTGTAAATTTGTAAGTATGTCACTTTATTTTAAAATTTTCTAGATTACATTTATTCTTTGTTACTTTCTGATTTTTTGATTAATTTCTTCTAAAATATTTAAATAACTACGTTTTTTTTTTCGACGTTGTATAAAAAATATTGTTTGTATTTCCTGGCAAGATTCGTGTTTTAATGGCACGTTCGATTGTCTTTTCAGTCTTGACCAAAAATTAACAATCTCACGCGCCATTAAAAAACACTCACTCCGCGCACTTAATACAAAAATAACTATTTGTTTGCCCGGCGCATCCACCAAAACAGCTTTTTTTTTAATTTAAAAAATAATACTTTGAAAACGGATTAGAAATATACGGAAGTAAATTAATTCAACTTTTCCTAGTTTTTGCAATTACTAAATCACTTTTTGTTTTGCATAAAGCTAATGTTTATTCATTGCAAAGTTAACCCCTTACACACATTTCCACTTTATTATCAACATCTCCATACATCTAACATCTTCAATGCATGCCTCAAGAAACTTCGCAGTCTGTAACTTTCCATAACCACTGAATCTACTCGAAGCAATAATTCAGTTCGAATTCTACACCCAACGAGCAAAAAATCATCACAAATTTATGAGCCAAGTTCAAATTGTTTATTATTTCATCAGAAAATTAATGGATTTTGTGTGATCATAGAGCAAGAGTAGAGATGAAACGAATTTTGTCTGGAAAATCTGCTCTTTTCAGCACAGTAACAATTGTCGGATGTCTCATGAGAAAACTGCAAACAAAAACGTAGAGGAAAAATTCAATACTAAGGTTTAGTTCTAATTTTAGATAATGTTTTGAATTATTTCCTTGAAAAATTATTGTAGAAATATGTAAGTCAATACTTGTTGTTAGCTTTGTGTGAAGCTTCAAAAGAGAAAAACTAAAAAAAAAAGTATAGAAAGGTTTGTCAGATATAAGAAAATCGAATTTCATAGAATCCACCCGACAAGAATGGCGCTTTTATTTTAATGTACTTTTTTGTCGTAAAGCTTTTTTATTGATTTTTAGCTTTATTGTTGACTATTAGAAGTCTTGTTATTAAATTTTTCAATAGACGTAAGAAGTGTTGAAAAGTTATAGCAATTCAAATAAAAAATTTAAAAAAAGCGCTTTCAATTTATTTTTCTAAAGTTTCTTTTTAATTTCTAACTGTAGTGTTTTCAGCAAAAATACTTCTGAACTTTATCACGATTAATCTGAAAAATGATCTGAAAAATAAAAAGCATTTTAATAAGAGTATTTTCAAGCAAAGCTTCTTATACTAAATAAAAAAGTTTGATCTTTTCTGATAATTTAGTTATAAAAATTCTTTGAAAGTTCTACTGATACATTTAAAACAAATCAAATAGTTTTTTTTATTGGCTGAAAGGTTAGATTTATAAAGCAACAAAGTTCGGATTTCAAGCTGCATCGGTTTCCGCATTGCCGTAAAATAGCGGAATTTGCTGAAACTTTTATAGGCTAGCTGAAGCACTGAAATTCCAATAAGCAATTTATTGATAATAATAATTTTTTTGTAAAAATGTTACGAAACTCTTTTGAATGAATCAGTTTATTAAATGTGTTTACTGTTTATAATCCAACACTTTTCCAAATTGATTCTTACAAAATTTTGTTTACGAATAAATAAATTTTCAATGTAATATGTCTCTACTTCCACTTAAAATAAAAACATAATTCAAGTTTTCTCTTTTCATCTCTTTTAATTAAACTAAAACAGGAATAAACGTCGTTATAAGAGAGTCATCAACTTGGAAGACTAAAGATAACATTCTCTACTTTATTCCATGCACGAAAATGTTGAATTTTTTTCAAGAAAGAAACATAAATATTGCCCACGTTAAAATGAATAAAGTGTCGCTGTTTAGAAAACTTCATATACATACATATATCTGTGGTGTAATATATTTTGCCACAAAACCGTAGGTATTGAGAATGATGGACTCAATAAATCACAAACATGCATTTGGGTGATTGATGAATTAATACAACAGCTTTACTGGGCAACAAACAAACAGAGGTAAATGTAATATACAGCCGCGGCTACAACGGATGCAAATGGCCATAAATGCAAGAAAATGACGATTAACAACCAGATTTATACAGTAAATGTTTCGTTAAAAAATACAAACTTTATACGCCCGGCGCATCCACCAAAATTAAAATTTGAAATTTAAATTTTTATAGAAACCATTCTTAAGTATAGACAAGAATTTTATAAAGTTAGAAATATAAATTTTTGCTTTTTTTTCTAGCGCATCTTGCATAACAATAAGACCTCAAACCTTCCCCAAATAACGCCATCTGCTTACACAGCCATCCCACATTTCTCGTCACGATTAAATCAGAAAATGTACTTCTGACTCGATCTAAGGGGAGATACGTCTGTTTATTTGTTAAATCAGCAATTCTTGAGAGGATTCTTCAAGTTATTGATTCGACGCTAGAGGTTTCCCAGATGTAAATTAGTCGCGGTGTTTCAAGGTTTCGACTTGAACTAGTTTAAATTTCTTTCAATTTATCAAATGTTGGTATAATAATTTAATTTTGTACTTTGCTTAAACACAAATTATTCACTACGTTACGTTTGAATTTATATTAATTGCTTCATGTGGAGTAAATTCAGAAACAAGATTTATGAGAAAAGAGCAAGAGATTTGAATTTGCGAACAGAATCGTACTGTAATTATATTTTTTTGTAGAAAATCTGAACTAAAAGAATAGCGTCAAAACCAGCTTAACAATAAAACATTCATGGAATAACAAAAATCTTGTTTTCTTTATTTCATAAAAGCTTTCATGTCTTGACTATGACAAGCAGAACGAGTGTTAAATAAATAATACAAATAGCTGTAAAAAACTAAAGTAGAAAACTCTGCAAACTGAAAGGATAAACTTTACACATGTTTGCAATTTATAATTGTACATTGTACTAAATGTTTAGTTTAATTATTTGTAGATTTATGTTGAGAGTTATACTACAAACTAAAATTAAAACTAATTAAACAAATGTATTATTCACGGTTATACTTTACGATTTTACACTGCATCCTGGAATGTTTATAGTTGGAAATTTACTTTAGAATGTTTGAATATTTAATAGCAAATTTTCAGTTGGTGGTTTTGTTTAAATTGTGGCTTTACGTAATGGTATTATGACAAACTCAAATTGTTTAGATAATTTCGCTCGGCGCATCCACCAAAAATTAAAAACGTGTGAATGCTTATATAGACACATATTCACATTGAAACCGAACAATTAAATAGAAAATTACAATTTTGATTATTAAACCTTGTCTGTCAATTTATAAGAAAAATCTGCTTCATTACAATAGACTAGAAAACGTACTCTAAATTCCAAATTATTTCCTATTGTTTGGACAAGAGTAAAGTGCACAAACACATCAGTTATAAATTATTACAACTCGATGCATGCACACATGCTGGTTTTCGTATTCAAGACAAGTTTCAACGAATGTGCAAATCGGATTTGAAGCAGGTGGAAAGACATCTTGAAAAGAGGCACGTGTAATTGAGAATTGATGTGTGGAGTGTGTGAAGCAACAAAAAATTCAAATTTATTGGAAATTAAAAAAATTATGTATAATTACTCGGCGCATCCACCATTTTGAAATAATTTATTGATGGATAAGTTTTGTGGTTTTGGCTATGCACTCGAAAGCTTCACGATAAATAGACCGCTCAATACTGTTTCCGGTCAGAAGTCATCAAAATATTAAACGCTGAAAGCGGAAATAAAGTGAATTGACAGATAAACACTTTTCTCTAATCTGATAAAAAAAAAAAAATTTCAACTACGTTTGGAAGTGTACACTGTTGTAGATAACTTAGCAAAATTCCACGTAACTGTCACATAATTCTATGGAATTTCTAATTAAATAGAAATAAAACTACTTTGTACTTTCCGGGTATTCACTAATTAGAAACTCATGACATTCTGTGAAAATTATCTCTAGCTTTTGATGGAAATTGGAGGAAGGATGGAATGGAATTGACGTAGGAATGCAAAGAATAAACTCTAAACGAGTGTTTATTTTAGTTATAATTCTACGGAATTGATTGAAACGAAATTTTCGGTCGAATTTCGTCGAGTTTGAGTGACATCAAGACCACAATGCGTCCACTTTTGACAATGACATTTGCCTCAATTACAAGCTTGATAATAAATGCAACCACAATTCAAGCATTTTGGGATTTAGTCTAATTGAGTTTAGAGCGATATTGTTGGAAATATAACAATTGACAAAATTAAAATGATAAGCTACATTGTATAATTAAATTATTCTATTTTTATATTTCCATCCAAGCTTTGTGCATTAAGCTGAATTAAATAAAAGCAGTGAATTTGTTTCTTGAAATATTTTCAAAATCGATTTGAGATTTTCTAATTTATTGTCCTAGTTTCTGTTCTTGCTGGTATTGATAAAATAGCGCGATCAAGAATTCAATGAAATAATAAATAAACCTTGACTCGTCTATAAAACTTCTTAAACTTTGTCAGTTTCAAAGGGATAAAAGTCTACTAAAAAGTTTAAGTAAAACAAAACTTTTTTATGTTCGTTTATTTAAAGTGGATCTTTGGAGAATAGAATGGTGGATAGCTATCTGGAATTTTAAATTAAACAATGAGTATGAGTGTCTCTGTTTATAACATTTTCCACTTTTATCACTGTAAATGAACTATTTTAAAAATTAGCTTAATTTAATTGATATTTCACAGAAATCTGGCGAAAGAGTTGAATTGTACAGCCATGAAGGTATCAACACTTTGGGCAATTTGATTGAAGGAAATCCCGACTCTCCTTACTACAAATACTATGGAGCTTATCAAGTCTTTGCTAGACATCTTTTGGGATACTCTCACCAACCTTTGGACTATCACAAACTCCATCCTTCAGTTTTGGAACACTTTGAAACTTCAATGCGCGATCCTGCTTTCTACCAATTGTACAAACGTCTTATCACTTATTTCATTAGATACAAAGCTCAACACTACCATCATTATTCTGAGCATGATTTGGTATACCATGGAGTCCGTGTGAAGAACTTCGAAGTTGATCCTTTAGTCACATACTTTGACTATTTCTACGCTGATTTGAGCAATGCTGTTTTTGTAACTCCTGAAGAATTCGTCCATGATAGTTTCAAAGTCCATGTTGCCCAACAACGTCTTAACCACAAACCCTTCACTTACAAAATCTACGTCGATTCTGATAAAGAAACTGAAGCTGTAGTTAAAGTATTCTTAGGACCTAAATACGACGAATATGGTAGATACATCAACTTGACTGAAAACTGGGTCAACTTTGTCCAATTTGACCACTTCGTGTACAAACTCCAAACTAGAGAAAATGTAATCACTAGGAACTCACGCGAAATCTATAATTACATGCATGATAGGACTTCTTACTACCAAATGTACCAGAAAGCTATGGGTGTTCATGGAGACAACCAACACTTCCAATTCCATCATGACCAATTCTGGTATGGATACCCACAAAGGTATATGCTACCAAGAGGATCTCGTGGTGATGTCACTTACCAATTCTACGTCATTGTATACAAAACTTTGCCTTATAAAGCACATGGTTCAGTACCAATGGTTGGATCTGGCAGTCAATACGTCGACGCTTACCCAATGGGTTATCCCTTCGACCGTCCAGTTGAATACGAACAAATGTTCTACCGCATTCCCAACAACTACTTCCATAAAGTTAGGATTTACCACGAAGGAGGTGAAGAATACATTGATGAAACTTACCAACATCATCAACGTTACCAGCATGTCGAAGATCAATCATCAGCACCAACATCATAAAGATTACGATACTCATCACAATAATGAAGAGTAAATTAAAAAAGTAAAATAAGATGAAATTAACCAACAAAATTAGATAAATAATCTGCAGCTATTTATTTTTTTTTAAGTAAAATTTTAATAATACGACGTAAGCTCATTTCCACCTTATCTTCATCAACTTAGCTTTTTACATAAAATTAAAGAAAATTTGCAAAAAATGTCCGCTCACAGCTTGATTATTAATAATTAATTTTGTTATTTGAAAAAATGTTAATCTAATATTTTCCTTGAAATCTTGTCTCAAACATCAACAAAGTTTACTCTTTCTTCTTTATCTCCTTTCTCATTTAATAAATTTAGTCTACACAACAAAAATCTACTTACTTTCTTTCACGTTCTTTCCTTTGCAATTTCTTTTTCTTGAACGCTTTCTTAACACGCAGTAAAAGAAAAGCAGCACGATCGATCGTCAATGCAGAATACTGCTTTTTCTCATCCATTTTTAATAAAACTTAAATCCAGTGCATCAAATCTGAAAAAAAATTATTAATTAAACAATCATAAATTTGATTCGATTTTTTTTAGAGTTTTTATTAAAGCTTGGAATGGAATTGTCACAGAGCTTGACACAGAATGAAAAGAATTTTGTGACGATTTGTGGTCGATAGAAATAGATTTAAAAAAGTCATTTTTGCAGTAAATTGGATGTCGTTTCGGATAGCTTTGAAACGTTTCAGTGTGAACAGTTTAAGCTCAGTTTGAAGATTTCGATTTTAAGTGATGTTAATGATTAAGGGTGCAATTTATCTTAGTTTTAGTTTAATCAAATTAAAAATAATGGATTTGTGTATTTGATATTATCTAAATGGAGTTCCATAATGTATTTTCTTTAACAACAACCAAACTAAAATTTATCTTGACTCAAATTTCACGCAGTTTGTTGATCCAATAAGGTGTATATTTCTCTAAAGGATTTCTAGTAGCTAACGCTACCATTTATGGATATAAGCAACAAAAACATTTTTCATGTACCGTAACACATTAAATGGAAGCATAAATATGGATTGGATATAAAATTTAAAGCATGAATCGCCATCACCTGCAAGCATAATCAATATACATTAATTAAAATTTTCAACTAAAACAAAAATTGAGTTTTTTCAATGTGTATTCGTCCAGTACGTTTTATTGATTCTATAATTATCTTAATATATAATTCACTCTTTCCGTCTCAAAATAAACCTTCAGTCAGTGACGTCTTCCATTATTTTTTTTTTTTTGTAAAAATTTCCAACTTGTTATGACTAAAATAAAATGAGAAAAAAATCCCAGACACGTTGTATCTTTCAGTCTGACATAGAAAAAAAAAGTAAATGAATGAGGTGAGCTTGTGTTGTTTATTAAGTAGGGTTGAACAAGTGAATAGTGGATGGTTTCAAGGCCAGTTTTTTCAACAAGGGTTGGTAATTAAGTCCAAAGTTTATGAATGACAGACAAGTTGGTGTATGAATGCAGCTAATTACTTTGTAAAAGAGAAAATTGAAAAATTTTTTTTTGATAGATTTTGTTTGGATACTTTAATAATCGTAGACTTTTGAAACCGCTCAAAAATAAAAGGATTACATCGTCAAACTAGCACGAAAAGGTCACATATTTAAAAAAAAAATAATTATTTTTTAAACTGGCTTAAAGTCATAAAATTCCAATGACATTTTTATCAGCCACTCATTGTGTTAACCCTCTCCAAAACCTATCGATTTGTTATTTCCAGTCATTGATTTATAATTCACACCGTTTCGGTTCGATTTTATTAGAGATACTTTAGAGCCAAATGTCATCTCTCCTAACATTTTTTTTTACATCAAACCGCACTTAACAATTGATCATGAATTATGCAGAAGCGTTACTAAGAGTTCTTTTGGCAATCAGAGACAGGAATTCTGTATGCAAAGTGCGAAAGCTGCACTGACCTGATTAACGAAGATAAAAGTCTAACCCGGCGCATCCACCATTTTTTAAATAATTTAAAATTAATTTAATCAAATAATTATATGCCTTTTTAATTGTTATTTATTTTTGTTTGTTTTTTTAATTTTTTTATCATTTTATTTACGTAATCCTGAAGTTTTTGAATCACTCACTGAAGAGTTAAACTTCGTAGACGCGCACATTTGATACAAACTGATAGCACGAACAGGGTGAACGCGTCGCGACGACTGCCAGCATCATGTTGGCCGTCGAGTTTCGGACTTCTACATCGATCTGACAAATAGAAGGGGCGTGACACTTAGAGCGCTTCTTCAGGAAAGGTATTTACTATAATAAAAATTATCAAAATTTTTGTTTTTGCATTTATTCAAACTCCATAACTGTCAAAAATTAACAACAGGTCTTAATAAATAGATCAATAGCCGTAGTATTCTTCAACACCTCCATAGCTGTATGGTTTGGCGTACTGTTGGTTTTCGTAGCTTTTACCATAGTATTGGGAGTAACCGCTGTACTTTTGACTCTTGGGGTAGTACTGTTGGTTGTAGTAACTCTTTCTTGAGTAATCATCAGTTTTGCGGTAGTATTGTTGTCTGTTGTAATAATCAGGAGAGTAGTTAGCAGAATCATTATCTCTATGGTATACTCTAGTTTCATAGAAGTAAGCATTAGGAATGGTGTAGAAGATTTGGTCCCAGTAAACTGGACGATCGAAAGGATATCCCATAGGATAAGCATCGACGTATTGTCCACCAGTTCCAACCATTGGTACGTCTGTTTTCTGTGCTTTGTATGGCATGGTTTTGTAGACGAATACATAGAATTGATAAGGAACACCACCGTAAGATCCTTTTGGTAGCATGTACCGTCTTGGGAAGCTGAACCAGAATTAGTTTTCTTTGTATGTGCTGCGATTTTCTTCATCGTACAATCCCATAACTTTTTGGTAAACTTGATAGTAGGAAGTTCTGTCATGCATGTAGTTGTAGATTTCGCGAGAGTTCCTGGTGATGACATTTTGACCAGATTTGAGTTTGTATACAAAGTGGTCAAATTGGACGAAGTTCATCCAGTTTTCAGTCAAGTTGATGTATCTACCATATTCGTCGTATTTGGGTCCTAAGAATACTTTCACCACACAATCGGTATCAGTTTGAGAGTCGACGTAGATCTTGTAAGTGAAAGGTTTGTAGTTGAGACGTTGTTGAGCAACTTGGACTTTGAAAGTATCTTGGACGTATTCTTCAGGAGTGACATAGACAGCATTGCTCAAATCAGCATAGTAATAATCGAAGTAGGTAACCAAACGGTCGAATTCAACATTCTTGACATCAACTCCTTCGAAGATGAGATCTTTTTCAGTGTAGTATTTGTAGTGTTGGGCCTTGTATCTGAAGAAGTACAAGATAAGGCGTTTGTACAATTGGTAGAAAGCAGGATCGCGCATGGAAGTTTCGAAGTGTTCAAGAGCAGATGGATAGAGTTTGCGGTAGCTGAGAGGTTGGTAAGAGTATCCCAATAAGTGTCTGGCAAAGACTTGGTAAGCTCCATAGTATCTATAGTAGGGAGAGTCAGGGTTTCCTTCAATCAAATTGCCCAAAATATCGATTCCTTCGTTGGAGAACAAATCGACTTTGGAACCAGCTTTCTATAATTTTCGAATTAGTAAAAGTAAAAAAACTATTGAAAAAAACTTACGGTCATAACGTAGCCGCTGTCAATAGCATCCCTAATCCTTCTTTCGTAATCTTTAACATAAGTGTAGCTGTAAGCGTATCTGTTAAGTCCGTATTTCTGTCCGTAGTTGTAGAAGTATTCATAAAGACGAGCGTAGTTAGGTCTGGCTGGGAATTGAGCTCCATTGGGATAGCACATCGTTGGGTAGTATCCAGTTTCGTATGGTACATCCCAATTGAAGTAATCAATTTCTCCATAACCGTTTGAAAGTCGTTCCAAATAGTACCTAGCAAGGATTTGTTGGTACATGTAGTAGAAAAGTTCACCACGTCTGTCATATTTCAAGTTGAATTCTTCACCACTCATCCAGTAAGGATAGTACAAGTTGTAGTAATAATAGAAGGAGTTGATACCAACATCTTCAGTGAAGTACGACAAAGCTTGTTCAGGGTGGATGTTCAAGTAATATCCAGAGTAGTTAGCATAGATTACTCTATCATTGTAGTTGGCACCATATTGTCCACGATACATTTGTTTGTAGTATTGAGCTTCTTGGATCACTTCAGAGTTGTAGAAGTAGTAAGGATAGACTTCGTAAATTGGTGGCAAAGAGTAGAAGTAAGTGTCAGGACGATGGATCAAAGCAACAGAAACAGAATAAAGGAACATTCCTTCATTGACATTGTTCCTAGCCCAAACAGCAGTCTTGTAGAAGCATTCCCAAGAGTTGGCATAATAGAACAATTTGAATAAAGCGATAGCTTGTTTCAAATGTTCTTTATGGAACACTGAGAAAATTTCGCCACGGTTGAGGATCTTGCCATAGTACCAGTAGTTGTAAAATTCTTCAACAACTTCTGGTTTCTGTAAAAAAAGTTTAATTTGATACTACTTTCATTTTTTTTTTCTACATACCATGTATTCAGCCTTGTTCTCATAGAATCTGTAGTTGTTAGCGATTTCAATATGGTCCTTGTAGTAGCTGGGTTGGTTGATGTATTTGAACAAACGGTAGATTTCCTTCTGTCTTTCAGGGTACTTTCCAGTATCTTAAGAAAAAATTAGATTGGGATATTTTTTTGAAATATAAACTTACCATTGCGGACAGAAACTGCCGAAACGGCACAAAGGCCGGCAAATAAAGCTACCAAAAGGAATCTCATGTTTGTGGTTTGACCAACCGATGAGAATGATTTGTTCAGATGCTGTACACCTTTTATATGAAATTAAGATGAACTCTAGAGTTGACCTCAACGATAAAAATGTTGTACCTACTATTAGACATAAAAGTGGATTTACGTAATGTTTACTGACAATTGTTATTAACTTTGGAATATTACTGCAAATGGTCTTATCGAATATAATTAAAAAGATGTTTACCACTTTAGTGCTAATGAGATATTAAAAATGTGCATTTTGTCTCTAAGAGCATATTAAAAATTGATAAATAAATTGATTTACCATGAAAAAAATATATATTATGGTTCTGTTGATATATTTTAATTTCAAGTCTATTCACAAATTTTTAATTCATAGATTTTGGTAGCGAAGTTTTAGTCAAAAGACGAATAGTCTAGAAATTCTATTCTTATCAATTTGATAAAAATGCATTTGTTTATAATAATTATGTCATCGAAACTGGTAATTGATAATTTTAATACATTGATAAGAATATTTTTGAAGAAGGATGTAACACTTGGCAACAAAAAAATTCAATTTTTTTTTGAAAATTTTCAAGACTTTTATATTATTTCCATTTCCTATGGATTTTAAAATAATGACTTGGCATTTTCCATCAAAGCATCAAAACAAAAATACTACGCAATCTTCCTTTATCTTCCTTAGGTACAATAATCTATAAAAAGAATAATCAAAATAAGTATCATTGAGGTCAGGGATCGCTCATCTTAATTTTAATATAAAAAGGTATTGGATGAAAAATTTGGCATTCTCGTTGACCACAACATGAGATTCATTTTGGTAGCATTATTAGCAGGGCTTTGTGCCGCTGCTGCTGTCTCAGTTGGTGAGTTGCTTTACAATTTTTGTAAACATTTTTTTAAATTAAATTTACAGAAAGCAGCAACTATGGTCAAAGACAAAAAGACATCTGGCGTTTGTTCAAGTACATCAATCAACCAAGCTACTACAAGGATCATATTGAAATAGCCAACAGCTACCATTTCCATGAACATCCAGAATATTATACTGTAAGTTTTCATAATTTTAATAGTTTTTTTGTTAATTGTTAGTTTGGTTCAGAAACCGGAAGTTGTGGATGAATTTTATCACTACTGGTACTATGGCAAAATTTTGAACCGTGGTGAAATTTTCTCAGTCTTCCATGGTGAACACTTGAAACAAGCTATTGCTTTGTTCAAACTGTTCTACTATGCTCAAGACTATGACACTTTCTACAGAACAGCCGTATGGGCTAGAAACCACGTCAATGAAGGAATGTTCCTTTACTCGTTCTCTGTAGCTTTAGTTCACCGTCCAGACACTTACTACTACTCTCTTCCACCAATTTATGAAATCTATCCTCACTATTTCTACAGTACTGAAGTTATCCAAAAAGCTCAGAACTACAAACAGATGTACTATGGGCATGGAGGACATTACAATGACAGAACTATTTATGCTAACTACACTGGACATTACTTTAACGTTCATCCTGAACAAGCTTTGTCTTATTACACGGAAGATGTTGGTGTTAACTCTTTCTATTATTACTACAACTTGTACTATCCATTCTGGATGAGTGGTGAAGAATACCATTTAAAACATGACAACCGTGGGGAAGTTTTCTACTATTTGTACCAACAAATCCTTGCTAGGTATTACTTGGAACGTCTCAGTCATGGATATGGTGAAATTGAACATTTCGATTGGGAGGTACCATTCGAAACTGGATACAACCCATCAATGTGCTATCCTAACGGACTCCATTTCCCTGTAAGACACAACTATGTTCATCTTTATGAATACTTCTACAACTACGGACAACACTATGGTTTCAACAAATACGCCTACAGCTACAACCATGTTTCTGATTTTGAAAGAAGAATCCATGAAGTTATCGACAGTGGTTACGTTATCACCGTAAGTTTTTTTATTTTAAAAATTAGCTTAATTTAATTGATATTTCACAGAAATCTGGCGAAAGAGTTGAATTGTACAGCCATGAAGGTATCAACACTTTGGGCAATTTGATTGAAGGAAATCCCGACTCTCCTTACTACAAATACTATGGAGCTTATCAAGTCTTTGCTAGACATCTTTTGGGATACTCTCACCAACCTTTGGACTATCACAAACTCCATCCTTCAGTTTTGGAACACTTTGAAACTTCAATGCGCGATCCTGCTTTCTACCAATTGTACAAACGTCTTATCACTTATTTCATTAGATACAAAGCTCAACACTACCATCATTATTCTGAGCATGATTTGGTATACCATGGAGTCCGTGTGAAGAACTTCGAAGTTGATCCTTTAGTCACATACTTTGACTATTTCTACGCTGATTTGAGCAATGCTGTTTTTGTAACTCCTGAAGAATTCGTCCATGATAGTTTCAAAGTCCATGTTGCCCAAGAACGTCTTAACCACAAACCCTTCACTTACAAAATCTACGTCGATTCTGATAAAGAAACTGAAGCTGTAGTTAAAGTATTCTTAGGACCTAAATACGACGAATATGGTAGATACATCAACTTGACTGAAAACTGGGTCAACTTTGTCCAATTTGACCACTTCGTGTACAAACTCCAAACTGGAGAAAATGTAATCACTAGGAACTCACGCGAAATCTATAATTACATGCATGATAGGACTTCTTACTACCAAATGTACCAGAAAGCTATGGGTGTTCATGAAGACAACCAACACTTCCAATTCCATCATGACCAATTCTGGTATGGATACCCACAAAGGTATATGCTACCAAGAGGATCTCGTGGTGGTGTCACTTACCAATTCTACGTCATTGTATACAAAACTTTGCCTTATAAAGCACATGGTTCAGTACCAATGGTTGGATCTGGCAGTCAATACGTCGACGCTTACCCAATGGGTTATCCCTTCGACCGTCCAGTTGAATACGAACAAATGTTCTACCGCATTCCCAACAACTACTTCCATGAAGTTAGGATTTACCACGAAGGAGGTGAAGAATACATTGATGAAACTTACCAACATCATCAACGTTACCAACAAGTTGAAGAGCATCATCAGCACCAACATCATGAAGATTATGATTCTCATCACGATGATGAAGAATAAATTAAATGACAAATGCTATGTATTATGGATTTTCTTATTATAATTAAAAAGCAATTCTTGAATATTTATTTCTGACTTTTATTTAAAACTTGAGCTGTTAGCTTTATTAATAAAGTTCAAATATTTTATTCAAACTTAAGAGAATGGGAGCAGTCTCGTCTTATTAATTAATTTGTTTGATAAAAAAATATTTTTTAATTAATAGAACGAGAAGTGAAGAAGAAACAACAATTCTGTTAAATTTTATTTTTCGCAATTTCTCCAAGTAATCTCAACATCTAACAATTGTTTGTTGTGTCTGCCAACGCTCAATTTTTTTAAATTAAATTAGCCAATTTATTTTTCTTCTTTTTGTTGGAGTGAATATAAATTGTAAAAAATGTTACATATGTTTTTTTGTATCAATGTTTAAAAGTTTTCAGACATCTCAAGAGGCAGATAACTGGAAATTTAATACTGAAAGAGACATTATGCGTAAAGTTAACAGACATCGAGCATTTATTTTTCTACAAAAAAATGAACACAGGGTGATTGACATATTTGGCTTATTAGGAGTTTCTGAAGAAAAGGAAAATTTAAAATATTATTCAAAAATGAGAAATCCAAACACATCATAAAATACAGAGTGTCGCTTTTAAAACAATAAACTTGACGTTTTTTCTGGGATCATCGAGAACAGACATAAACTTCTAACAAACAATTTGTACATACAGAGAGAATCACTAAAGACACAAAACTTTAATTTAGAATGTTATTTCTGTTCTTCTAATTGCAGTGTTTTCTTTAACGTTTTAAAACGCATTTTTTTTAATCTCAAAACTCTAGAAGTTTTGGTATTAATAAAAAAAAATTTAAACTTATAGATTGTGTGTCTTTTCGATAAAGTTTAATCGCATTTTAATTAATACTTCAATGGATAAGTTAAACTAGCAATTAAAAATTTGGAAAAGGTTATCTGCATAAGTCAATCAAAATCATAACCACAAATAGTTTTTATATTTTTATTTTCAAACAGCAAAAGCAATAGCTACAAATTATATGAAATACAAAGAGTAAAATTCCCAAATTCCATCTAATGATGTTCAGAATGTGAAGCATTAATGTCTTCAGCATGTCTATGGTAAACTTTAGCATAATGCACATAAGCATTAGGAATGTTGTAATAAATTTGATCGTAATGAATTGGACGATCGAATGGATATCCCAAAGGATAGCCATCAACGTACTGAGCTCCTGATCCAACTCTTGGATAATAATATTCAGAATGATGTTCTTGATGTCCTTGGTATGGAACATATGGGCTTACAATCACATAGAATTGGTATTCATAACCACCATTAGTACCTTTCGGAAGCAAGAACCTAAACAAAAAAAATAAAACTCAAATTTAACAAAAATCAAAAGTTATACCTTCTAGGGAATCCATAATAAGCTTCGTAGTGATTAACATGGAAGTCTCCATTTCCATGCAAAGCTCCAAGAACTTGTTGATACAATTGTTTGTAGCTAGTCCTATCATTTTGATAATAATAAGTCTCATAAGAGTTGCGTTCGATTACATTTTCACCGCTGTGTAAATCATAAACAAAGTGGTCAAACTGGACGAAATTTTGACGATTTTGACTGATGTTGATGAACCGTCCATACTCATCGTACTTCGGCCCAATATAAACTCTCACAACAGCTTTTTGTTCTTTATCTGAATTCACATAAACTTTGTATGTGAAAGGTTTGTGGTTCAATCGGTACTGGCGTACTCTTACATTAACTTTCTCACTGTCGTACTCTTGAGGTGTAACATACACAGCATTGCTAATATCAGAATAGAAGTAATCAAAATATGTAACCAAACGATCAAACTCAACATTTTTTACTTCAACTCCATCAAAACTTAAATCGTGTTCTGTATAAGATGGAAAATGTGCTTGGTATTTTTGGAAGTATAACACAATTCTTTTGTAGAATTGATAGAAAGCAGGATCGCGGAGAGACGTTTCGTAATGTTCTAAAGCGGACGGAGCAACATGATATTTGTCTAAAGGTTGGTAGGAGTATCCTAAAAGATGTCTGGCATAGACAGCCAAAGCTCCATAGTAGTACCGATCGGGAGAATCAGGGTTTGATTGGATTAAATTGCCGAGAGTGTTGATACCTTCTTGAGTTCTCAAATTAACACGTTGACCATCATGCTAAAATTTAATTTTAGTACTGTTGAGGATAATAATATTACTGACTTACAGTATAAACATAGCCTTTATCAATCGCATCTCTGATTCTTCGTTCATAATCTTGGACATGGGTGTAGCTATAAGCATATTTGTTGTTTCCGTATTTCTGTCCATAGTTGTAGAAGTACTCATATAAGTGAGCATAATGCGGCCTGGATGGGAAATGTAAACCGTTGTGGTATTCCAACGATGGATAATATCCAGTTTCAAATGGTACTTCCCAGTTGAAGAATGGAATTTCACCGAAACCGTTAGATAGTCGCTCCAAGTAGTACCGAGCTAGGAGTTGCTGATAGACGTAGTAGTAAAGCTCACCACGACGGTCGTACTTGTAATCAAAATCATCACCACCCAACCAATGCGGATAATAAATGTTGTAATAATAATAGAAGGAATTAACACCAACGTCCTCTGTGAAGTAAGACAAAGATTGTTCTGGATGGATGTTCAAGTAGTACCCAGAGTAGTTCGCATTGATTGTATAACCATTATAGTTGGATTCTTGGTCATAATGATGGCCGTAGTACTGTTGCTTGTATCTATAAGCTTTGTTAATTACTTCACTGTTGAAGAAGTGGTGTGGATAAACTTCGTAAATTGGTGGAATAATAACACCGTAAGTATCTGGACGATGGACCACAGCGACTGAAAGAGAGTATAAAAATACGCCTTCATTGACATGCTGACGCGCCCAAACAGCAGTGTGGTAGAACGTCTGGTAATCTTTAGCGTAGTAGAAGAGTCTGTACAAAGCGATAGCTTGTTGAAGATGCTCTTCGTAGAAAATTGAGAAAATATGGCCTCTTGGTAAAAGTCCATATTTGTAGATTTGGTAATAGTATTTAGCAACTTCAGGTTTCTACAAAAAAAAAACTTAAAAAAAAATAATAGTTGAGGATGGCTTACAGCGTAGTCTTCATAATGTTCATGGATGTGGTAGTTCTTAGCGATTTCTACATGATCTTTGTAATAGCTTGGCTGATGGACATGTTTATACAAACGAAGAATGTCATATTGCTTTTGCAAAAAGTCTTTGTCAGCTGAAAAATTTTATTAATTTTTTTTATTTCTATTTTTTTTAATTCTTACTTATTTTGTGTTGTTGTGGATAGGCTAAAGCCAAAACGCAGAGTCCTGCAAACACTGCTGTTGCAATTAGCTTCATCTTTCCAGTCTGATTTTTCTTGGATTCTTTGTACCTTTTATACAAAATTAAAGACATTCCCTCCACTATGTTGCCGTGACTTTTTGATCTTTGACACTAGTTTCAGGCGTGCAGTTATGAGCAATCGTGGACCCATTCTTCCGATAATAGGATTACAAAGATTTTTATTTATTTATAGATTTGTTATGTAACTTCCAATGGAAAAAAAATCAATTAAAAAAACGCAGTTTTCAAATTTAGAGATTTTTCATGATTGGCTAAATTGTCTGGAATTTTATAATTGACGCTTAGTTGTACCAACATTGAAAAGTTGGTTGTTTTAGAATCATTAATTTGCCATTAGTAAACAGATTTGCGTCCCAAAACAAACCATATTACTAGATTAGATTAATAGCTAATAACTAATCATTAATAGCTATTAATGAACAGATTTCCGTGCTAAAAAAAACCTCATGAAAAAAATTGAAAAATCTAACCTTATTTCCATTTAATTTATTTATTATTTTAGAATGTAGATCTAAGAATTAATAAAATTATTTTTGCATTATAATGAGGTAATGAGTGAGGAATTTTTGTAATATTAAAAATAGGTCGCATTATCAATTGCAATAACAACAGAAACGGATTCGTATTTATTGAATTATAATGTCTGTTGTAATAATAATTAATTGGAGAGTATCTTTATTTACTATAATTCATAATATTTTACAAACTGAATGACAAAGCATTATTCATTTTGCACTCGCGATTAATGTTTTTACATAAACAATATAATTTGGGTTATTAATTGAGTTTACAGATAAAGCAAATTTTATAACAAAACTACGACATGTAAAATTATAGTAATGAAATTTAGCTCACTTGTGATGTGGAATTGTTTAATCCACAGCCACTCAAATAAAAAAAATATTTAAAAAAGCTTGTTCACCTTTTAGAAAATAGCGCTTCGCTGCTCGTTTTGTAAACTTAGGCTCGTGCCATAATTTTTGACTTATCAAATCAACTTTCTAGAATTCTTGTAAAATTTGGTAACGTTGATGTAGAACTTCACTTTGGAAAAATCTTTCAGGTTTACCACTTGAGCTGTATTGTTTTTAAATAAAATCATACAAACAAAATTAAATTCAAGAAATTCTGTTTTTGAAAGTCAAATGCAAAAAAAAATTTACCTACGACCAGTAATGTAAAAATCTCAGTGCACACCACTTACTTTGTAACTCTGCTTTTACGCACTGTAAACAAATCGTAGGTGTGCTATAAGCAAGGTGTCTAGAAGATATGGTGTAATAACTCGCAACCATTTTGTTTTTATTTTTGGGCGCAAGTTAGGAAATTCTTTTAAAATATCCTAGATGACGCTAGGATAGGCGAGAGACTGTCCAGACTGACCTTATTCCTTGACAGGTTTCAAAATTCAAATTTTAAATTATTTTGGATTGCTCTTTCAGTGCAATTTAGGAAAAATGAAGTCGAGAGTTATTTGCGGATACACTAAACACCTACCATTACATTTTTAAAGTTTCTTCAGTAAACGTATTGGTCTTTTTTGAATGAAATATCCAGTTCCTCATTATTTTTTAACCAATTACATTACAGAACGAAAACAGAGTTTAGGAATAGAGTTATGCCCTTAGAATTTTTTTAGGAAACAAAGAATGTCGTACGCAAATTTTATTTTGGTAAGAAATTTAATAATGAGGAGTTCCTGTTGCTTAAGCCAACCTTCAACAAAATGCAGTTCCCACACTTAGTTTAAAGTTGGCTGTTTTACAAAATATTCCTCAACCTGAAGAAATCATCAACTATACAAAAAAAAATCGTTCAAGGTACAGCCTTCTGTGTTGAATTATTGAAAATCATCTTTACATTAACTAATACACTATTTTCATGCGTTTTCAATTTTACTGTTTGCTAATTTCGCTTTAAACCAACTGTACATTCAATTACATTTTGACTGTATTGAAGATATGTTGTACCCAAAAAATTCAAAAATTGATCGATGTTAAATAGTCTGAATTAAATAGCTTAAGCATAGAACAGATTTAATTCAGGCAACTGTATATTACTCAACAAATTATTCCACGATATCTTGGCATTTCTAAGAAGATTTGGAAGCACCAGAATCTGAAAACTTGCACGAGCGGTAGACAGACTTGGAAGTATAAGTTTTCTTTAGAGGCACTAAAAAAATCAGTGAATTGATATTTTTGTGTTTCTTTTTAATAATTTGAACTTTCCATTTTTGATTTTTCTTTGCTTGGAAATCTTGACACTTCTGACAGAACTTGCGAATGTATCGACGGTCCTGCGTCTACCGTAGTGCCATCTGCCCTAATTTATTTTAAACATTTTGGTTGCTAGAATATTGACAGTGACATTAGTTATAGTTCCAGTGTCCAATGTTATTAATTCAATCTTAGGAATATATAACATGCCAAGCGATAGTGAACTCAAAATTAACTTGACTTCTCCTAATATAAAGGTGCTAGCAGAAATAGCCACAAATAATTTACTTCCAGTTAAAAGTAGGGAGCGATGTAAAATTGCTTATCAGAAGTTCATGGATTGGAGACAGAATAATAATGTCATCACATTTTCGGAGACAATTATGTTGGCTTATTTTCAAAAGTTATCAGAAACAATGAAACCTTCTTCACTTTGGGCTTTATATTCTATGATACGAACAACATTTGATATAAATCATGATGTCAATATTGCAAATTATCCTAAATTAATCTCTCCACTGAAAAGAAAGTCTGACGGATTCAGAAGCAAAAAATCGAAAATTTCACTTCCAAAAATATTAGTGATTTTCTAAAAGATGCTCCTGATTCGAAATATTTTTACATTTAGTAAAAATGCACATATCTACTTGTTTTAGGTTGTTCTAATAATTGGAATAAGTGGGGCATGCAGACAACAAGAAATGCGAAATATTAAGCCTCAGGATATAGAAGACACTGGAAAATCTTTAGTAATTAACATCCCTGACACCAAGACAAAAACACAACGCAGTTTTGTTGTGTCAGAACATTTTTATCCTACAGTAAAGCATTATATAAATCTAGGGCCTTCTGGCGATTCTGCTCAATTACCTTTTTTTATAAACTATATAAACGGTAAATGTACACGACAATGCGTTGGCATAAACAAATTAGCTGGTGTACCAAAGCAAATAGCTACGTATCTTGGGCTCTCAGAACCAAACTCATACACAGGACACTGCTTTCGGCGATCGTCAGCTGCGATTCTAGTTGATGCTGGCGATCGTCAGCCGTAGCAGAAGGTCACGTAGATAATTCTGAATTCTGTAACTACTAAGACAAAAAACTGCGACAAAATAACATCTGATGTAATGAACAATATTGTAATGAATTATTGCTTGATGATATTATTGATGATGATGACGAGAATGGAAGATGAATAAAATGATTCTTTCTTTTTTCGATAGGACCCTTATACGTTTCGTTGCTCAGAAAAGGAAAAACAAAAAAATAATAATTAGAAAGAAAATATTATTTCCGGTCTAAGTTGTTCAATAGTAAGGCCTTGTTGAGTGAAATAAAAATCAAGTTTCAAACCACACTTAATTTATTAAAACACAAAATATATAAACGGGACTTGACCGTAATATGAGATAACTTAACTAAAATGAAATTAAATACTACTCATTAAACTGTCAATGGTTGATCAAAGGTAAATTACTGTAATCTGTCGCTAGCAAAACGAAGGCGAATGACACAGGTAGGAGCGGTACTTCTCTCACTAGTACCTAAGGATAGGTTGTGCATCTTTCACCCACACAGATCAAGGAGTCGCAAAACGACCAAACAACACTGCTTTCACAAAAAATGGCCTAAGGCAGGACTCATCCAGCAGGACCTGAAGGGTCTACCACCTGAACGCCGATCACAGTGCGGGTCTCAGGCAGGACGGTCAACCACCAGACGTTAAAGTGTCTACAGCAGGACCTCGACGTGTCAAACCAACTGTTCGCTAAAGGTGGAGCACGTGGTAATCGAATTTAAACAGAAACACAAAAAAACTGAACTATTAGACTTGGTTCTTGAACGAACTGCCAAAACTCTAGTAGCAAAATTGATTCAAATAGATGAAAACTGAAATTATTGATTAAAGGTGAGATTAACAAATAATGGACCAAAAAAAACAAGATTAAACTTTAACTTAGCCGCGTGACTCTAAGTTGTTGACAGTTTATGAAAACAGAAATAATAAATCCAAAAAAAAAACTTAAATTAAATAAATAAGATTCCGGGCTTTATGAACCTTTAACTTACGTTAAGTATAGATACTGGACGAGGTTTCCGCCACTAAGCAAACTACACTCTTCTGAGGATTACCATCTAAATTAATTCAACTCAAGTAATTAACTTTTGCACAACAAATGCAAACACACAGTTAAACCGATAGCCAAAGTTAAAGTCAAACTAAAACCAAAGCTGAAAAGCTGAAAGAAAAAAGCCAAAAGCCCTTTTTCTCTAATCACCATTGGTTTTATAATACCCCTACTACTCCTTGCAAATCCCCGAAAGTACGACCTACCACCCTCACATTCTAAATTGCTATTCGTTATCTCCTAAAATCAGTACCTCCCTAAACGACCTTTTGGCATATTTCCATTTACTCCCACTCATTTCATCCCTTACCTAAATAACATAAATTTGATAAACAATAAAATAATTAACAGAAAATGAATTAATTGTCCATATTACGTTTTCATCAAGTCCCCGATAAACAAAGAAATCATACTTAATTACTAATAACAAAACAAGTTGCACTGCCGTAATTGGCATCACAAATCTTAGCAACATTTTGATTGTTAATCTTAATTACAATTCTATAGTTCTTCCTTTCTATGAGCTGTTGGTTTAGTCATCAAATATTTAATCATGCTGTCTACCTTATAGACCCAAGTACTATCAATTTATCCACTAGAAATTTTTTTATTAAATTTGTTGGCTAATTCACTAACTATGCAAACCTCTATTTGAATTTTTCTACCTTCTCATGCATTACCGTATCAGACCCGTTCACACTCAATGATACTACCGGAATTTACTTCAGTTAGACTTTGAATAAAAAATATTTCATGCTAGAATTGGATATTAGTATTATAATGAAATCAGCCCTTACAATTTCTTTAACTTAAAACTATCTTTATGATGTGATGTGGCGACTCCAAATATGGCATTAAGACGATATTTTCATCTTTATATAATTAAACAAATAACAATTATAGAATATTGCAAATTTACAGATTTAGCAATTTTCTCACACATTCCTAACATCTGGTTAACAAACTTATCTCCAATGTAGCATGCGAGACGAATTTGACTATTATCTGGCGACTAACACTTTCCTTTTTTTCAAGAATTGAAAAGACAAAGGTTTACAACTATCGCTTTACTTTTGCTAAGAACCCGAATCCAAATGTGGTGTTAATTTATTACTTTGAAAACCAAAATCATGTAAGTCACTTTAACTATTTCTCGAAACAAAATCTAGGTTTTACAAATTGACACATTTTCCATTATAAATGGGACAGTTCTGGATACTTTGTAGTATAGAGAAGCAGATGTTTGACACATTTAACAAAATTATAAGAAACATACCTCACAAAAAGATTTATTTGATAATTATCCGGGATGTTACAATACCGATTCCAATGAGAATAACTCGGTCGCAGCAAACACAAATATAACATTGGCGCCGTCAAGCAGCACATCGAGCAACTCTCGTTTTCTCTCCAAAAATTGTACTGATAATATTAATTTTTGTAACTCAAATTACAATTATAATTGAAGAATTACTTTTGTATTATGTTCACATTCAATTAAAGTTTTTTTTAATATTTTCGTAGTTTTAATAAAATAAAATACGCTTTTCCGCGGCAGCGTCTTGTGGTCGTTGGTAAAGTATAGTACTTATCTCCAGTTGTAAAGCAATTACGCACTCCTAGAATTACTGTCTTCGCCGCCACGCGGCTCGTGCGCAATTTTTCCATTTGTGCATAATATGCTTCTTACAACTCTCATTATGTAATATCCTCTTTTATTTTGTTCAGTGGAATAATTTCATAAAATTTTCCAAAACGAATGATTTTTTCAATGATTAAGTAAATTATCTATTTTTTTTTTTTTGAAACATTTTTTTGTCAATATTTTAACATCTAATTGGGATAGAGTTCACTTCGTAGCCTTTCAAAGTTTTATCAGAGTGCCAAAAATCATTCGTTGATCGTAGGAAATAACGACGCTAAGAATTTTCGAAATTTATCCTCTAGGAAAAAAGAAGACGTCGAGAGGTATATTTAGTAAAAATTTCAGCTTGATTTTAAAATAAGTAACAAAGATAAAAGTTAAAAAAAACGGAAATTGTCCTGTCCAAAGGTAGTGAAATTTAAAAAAAAAAATCCAAAAATTTTGGCTTTTTATGTTTATTTTTGAATTCTTCACAAGTCTGATTAGAAACAGAATTGATGCTTTTTGAGTCCATGGAAATTTCAAAATCGGAATGAAACCAGAACAAAATGCTTAACAAATTTTCTTACTTTTTCATTTGAGCGAATTAGGATTTTAAAAAATAGTTCTTTGTATGTTTTAAACTGCTGAAATTTTTTTTGGCAGATATGCTATTGATATTTGACTAAAATATTTTCAAAAGCTGGCATTTCTTGTTTTACCGGAAATATATTCCAACTTTTTTTTTTTTTCTAAACTCAAACATTTTAAAAATATTTTTTAATAATTTTAAATTTTGATAAGATTTTCATGTCAGTTTTTGGATGTTTTTTTTTAACACCCTGTAAGAGATCGATTTAATTTTTTAGCTGTACTTACTATCTCAGGATTTGTGTTATAAAATGCAAAAAGACAACTGTGAATCTGCCATTTTTCAAATAAAATCTTGGAAATGGTTGACTTTAGAAAAAAATGTTCGGTATAAAAGTGATCTAAAAAACGTGAGAAAATATAGAGTGTTCCATTTAAAATAATAAAGTTGAGGTCTACTTCCGGTATAACAGGAAATGCCACATCTCTGAAAATATTCAAGAAAGACAAAGCATCTTGAAAAAACTTTGCTGCCAAATTTTCAATCATATGCTATCACTATTTTTTGAGTTATCGATAGACGCCTACTGCACAAAAATTGCAATTTTTTGTAAATACAGAGCGAGAGAATTTTGAAAGTTTATAAATACCAATTAAGCAATTCAGAAAATGTTTGATACAAAAATTTGATTTTTGGAATCAATTCCAAAAGCGCTTGTCAAAAAATTGTCAAACGAGACAACTATCTCGTCTTGCAGTGACATCAACAAATTTTCAGTGCCGCTAACAGACTCAGACATTGTTGATCGCACTGTATAATCTGAATGAAACTGATTCACGAGCAAACTTATTTTTCTGACTCGTTTCGGCTCAAAGAGAGTGGCGGAGAAAGTAACATTTCAGGATTGTTTTGGATAAAATTTTCAAAACCAATGGATTCAAAAAAGCTTTTTCGCATTATTAATCTTATTTTCACAGACTTTCATTAATTGCTAATATCAATAATTCTTTCGCATAATTGAAAAGACGACTGGTGGTAGTCGTTGCCCAATCGCTGTATAACTCCTTCTTTTTAGAAATTATCAATCCAATTACAAAAATTTGAGGTGGAATAAAATAACCAAAAAAATCTAACCTCTTGATTGATAAGAGGATGAAGTTATTCAAATCATTGACTATCGAAAAAAACTCTTATTTTCAACTATTTATTTATGAATTTCCATACAAATTCTATTGCACGTTGCCCTAAGTCGATTTTATTATAATCAAAACTCTACTGCTGTTGACTTGCAGAATTAGAAGAATTAATATCATTAACATCTCTATGATAAATCCTTGCACTATAAACAAACGAATTTGGAATATTATAATAAATTTGTTCGTAATTAATTGGACGATTGAAAGGATAACCCAATGGATACCCATCAACATATTGTGCTCCTGATCCAACTCTTGGATAATAATGCTTATTTTCTTCTTGTCCTTGTTGATTCTGCTGTCCTTGATAAGGCACAAATGGACTCACAATCACATAAAATTGATATTCAGTACCACCGTAGCTTCCTTTCGGCAGAAGGAATCTGCAACACAAAGTTTAGCTAAAAAACAATAAAAAATTTGCACTACCTTCTTGGAAAACCGTAATAAGCTTCATTGTATTCAACAGTAAAAGCTCCATTTCCTTGCAAAGCTCTAAGTACTCTTTGATACAACTCCTTATAGCTAGTCCTATCATTCTGATAGAAATAACTTTGACGTGAATTCCTCTCAATCACATTTTGTCCTGCTTGTAAATTGTAAACAAAATGATCAAACTGGACGAAATTGAGCCGATTTTGACTGATATTAATGAATCGTCCATACTCATCATATTTCGGTCCAAGATAAATCCTAACACTTGCTTGTTGTTGTTGTTGTGAGTTTACATAAACTCTGTAAGTGAAAGCTTTATGATTCAAACGATATTGTCGTGCTCGGACTTGGACATTATCACTTTCAAATTCTTGAGGATTTACAAAAACAGCGTTACTCAAATCGGAATAGAAATAGTCAAAGTAGGTTATAAGACGATCAAATTCGACGTTAGTCACTTGAACACCATCAAAACTTAAGTCTTGTTCAGTGTACGAAGTTAAATTGTTTTGGTATTGCTGGAAGTACTGTATTACTCTTTTATAGAATTGATAGAACGCAGGATCGCGGAGCGAAGTTTCGTAATGTTCTAAAGCGGAAGGAGCAACTTGGTATTGATTCAACGGTTGATAGGAGTAACCCAAAAGATGACGAGCGTAAACTTGCAAAGCTCCATAGTACTGAGAGTTGGGAGAATCAGGATTTGATTCAATTAAATTCCCTAAAGTGTTCACACCGTCTTGAGAGTAAAGATTAACTCTTTGGCCATCAGTCTATAAGAAAAGAATTATTTTAAGGCAGTGGAATGTTAAGTAGTACCGTATAAATATAGCCTCTATCAATAGCATCCCTGATTCTTCTTTCAAAGTCTTGAACTCTAGTGTAGCTGTAAGCGTATTGATTATTCCCATATCTTTGTCCGTAGTTGTAGAAGTACTCGTAAAGGTTAGCATAGTTGGGTCTGACTGGGAATGGTAAACCATTAGAGTATTGCAATGACGAATAGTATCCATTTTGGAAAGGTACTTCCCAATTAAAGTACGGAATTTCGCCAAAATCGTTTGAAAGTCGTTCCAAATAATACCTAGCTAGAATTTGCTGATAAATATAATAGAAAAGTTCACCTCTGCGTTCGTTTTGATAATCGTACTCTTGTCCGCCCAACCAATATGGATAATAAATATTGTAGTAGTAATAAAAAGAGTTAACACCGATGTCTTCTGTGAAATAAGACAAAGATTGTTCCGGATTGAGGTTTAAGTAATACCCGGAATAATTCGCATTGATTGTATAAACACCATCTACTTGATTTTGGTACTGCTGTTTGTACCTATAAGCTTGTTGAATTACTTCATTATTGTAGAAGTAATAAGGATAGACTTCATAAATTGGCGGAAGTACAATTCCGTAAGTGTCTGGACGATGGACTATAGCGACAGAAAGAGCGTACAAATATACACCTTCATTGACGTTTTGTCTAGCCCAAACTGCTGTATTATAAAAAGTTTGATAGTCTTTAGCGTTGTAGAAAAGACGGTATAAGGCGATAGCTTGTTGGAGGTGCTCTTGGTAAAAGATTGAAAAAACCTGGCCGCGGGGAAGTAAGCCGTATTGGTAGATTTGATAATAGTACTGAGCTACTTGCGGATTCTTTAAAACAAAACGTTATGGAAGAACACTCTTTTGAAGAAAACTTACAGTATAGTCGTTGTACTGTTGGTTTAAGTTGAAGTTTTGCGCGATTTGGACATGGTCTTTGTAGTAGCTGGGTTGATTAACGTACCGGAATAAGCGGAGGATGTCTCTTTGCCGCTCCAAGAATTGTTTATCAGCTAGATTAACTTATTTAGTTAGAAAAAGTATAAGTAAAATTGTAACTTACTAATTTGTTGTTGGGGATATGAAAATGTTAAAGCACACAAAGCTACCAGTAAAGCTACCACTGTCAACTTCATGGTTTTAGTGTTTAGATTCTACAACTGAATAGTTCTTTTTATACAAAATTGCAAAAACCCCTCTACAAGAAATTCTATCAAATGACCTAATGTCAACAGGTTAGAGGATTCATAATTTCCTCATTTTTTTGCATGAATGTGACCATTCAATGTTCGCATATTTCGAATGATAATAATTCTAATGAGTTGAATCACATGCTGATAACTTGGACTCAATTCTTCTGTCTACAATGTCCACTTTTTTTGAAACTGATTTATCTTGATTTATTGCAAGGCATACTGGTTGTCTTTCTTAGGAGAAAACAATAGAAACTTATGGGATATTAAAAAGCAATGTTGTTGTTTCAAGATGGTACTCTATGGTACTTTTTTAATATTTTTTGTGTTACTACTTTTTTTTGAAATCATAAACAAAAATAGTATACGAGAGATCTAAAGGTCAACTGTCTGAACTTAATTATTACGATTAGTGTAAATTTTATCATGTCCAGGACCTCCACGATGGTTTATCAATGTTTAGCAAAATTCTTAAAAAATATTTACGTTGTATGTAAATAATTTATAATCAATTGGTTTTGATACTATACTGTAGTATTCTTATCAATAAATTAAAGAGGTGAAACATTTTAATTTAATCAAAAATTTAAAAATAGAATTGCAAAAGATTAAAAAACTAAAATTCTAGGCAACTATGAGTATAATTTTTTTTTTATTTTTGTTGTATTCAAATATTTAATAAGAAGAATATCAATTGAATTAGATTAAGGAATCAAATTAAGGAATTTTTATTGATTACCGAACTATGAGAGCTTGCTAGTGTGAGTTGCTGTAAGCAGAATTAGAAAACATTTGTAAAAAGCAAAGATTAAATTATTCAAAAAAATTGAAATCTACCAAAAAAAATATTGCGTAAATTTTTGCACTTCAACATGAAAAATTAGTATTATTTCAAAAATACTTTTCTGGTCAAAATTATCTGTTTTTTATAAAATCATAAATTCAAATTTTTATATTAGACTTGTAGAATACAGTTGTCCTATAAAAATGTCAGAAATATCACATAAAAATGGTAGAATAATCGTCAATTTTTGATAAATACCTCCTGTTGACATTTTACCTCATCTGATTTGACTTGGTATGTAAAGTGGTCTTTACAAACTCGGTGCTGTAAAATTAATAATTATGCTTCATAGTTAAGGAGAATTTTTGAGACTCAATAACCAAATTCTAAATTTTCAAGCAAGAAGAAAAGTGAGCCTTTATTTATCTGCAGTTTTACAGCTCGCCCAAAAGATCCAATTTAATGCAGTGGTCACTTAATAACAATTTTTGCATTTGTTAAACTAACAAACTTTGGGTGTTTAAAAAAAAATTCAAAACTCAAAATTCTCAAATAAAAAGATCAGCTCATCCAAACTCAAAAAATACTAATAGCATATTACTGAAAAGTTGGTGATATTTGTGTTTTGCTTCAAAAATGAAGTCATAGTAGACAAAACTGTTACACACTCAAGAAATAAAAAACAAATCCAGATAATTTCTTATACAAAAATTGAAAACAAAAATAGGGGTTTACATTTGAAAATTTTGGGTTTTGACATTTACATGTCAGTTTTCAAATGTATTTTTTGAACACTCTGAGGGAAATCGGTTTAGTTTTTTAGCTGGATTTATTATCTCAAGACTTGCGATATAAAGTGCCCAAGGACCATTATAAAACTGATAGTCGTTTAGTCATTTTTCAAATAAAATTGCGGATATCTTTGAAATGGTTGACTTTAGAATAACTTTTAATATAAAAATGAATTCAAAAATGTAAAAAATATAGGCTGTTCAATTTAAAATAAGAAAGTTGAGGTCTACTTCCGGTATAACCGGAATGTCATCTCTAAAAATATTTTAGAAAGACAAAAATTTTCCATTTTCATATAATTGAAAAACTGAGATAAATATTTTTATTTATTTCGATTGATCCCCCAGACCTTGCCACCATAGGAAAATTACAATCTCCTCATTTTATCTTCTTTTTTTTTCGTCAAGTTTAATGAACTACGAGGCCAATTTAATAAAACCGAAAAAAAATCATAAATTTGATAATAAAATCAACGTGATTCTAATTAAAATTATCATTTTTTTTTTCAACTCATCCAATGCAATGACAAAATTGCACTCTTTTTTTAGAAATCATTAATCAGGTCAACTCTTTTATCTGTTTTTTACTCCACTAGTCTGGAATCTTGGACTTGTTTACTGCAAAGAAATCATCAAATTTGTAGGTTAACAATCAATGTAATTTTCCATTTTATTATCAATACTAGACTAAAAAAAAGCACAGAGAAATCGTTGAAAAACTTTTATTTATTTATTTGTTTTCCCTAAATAAATATCCAATTGAAATATTACACTCTTGACTCACACAGTCATCCATAAAAATTCAAATTAATATTTAAAAATGATAAAACTTCTTTAGACCACCTTGTATCTAGCTTTATTGAATGTGTGATGACCTGCTGTTTGAAGTTTGAGTAATTCTTCCTTAATCAATCGCGTGATTTCCGCTTTTGCTTTAGCTACAGCTATGTCTGATGTACTTTCAATAGCCAAATAAAGCTTTCGTTCTCCTTCAGGTGGCGATTTGCCAGGCTGAACGTATGTTCCACGAACTGTAATCCCAGCTTCTGAATATTCCGAAATTTGCGCTAACGCTTCCTGTAACACATAATTTAATTAATATTTATGCACTCAACGACGCCGCTCCAATATAATCCAATTACTGTATTTACAACATTCGACATTTAAATGCCATTGTAGATACTCAAATTCTAATGAATTTTGAATTTTTCATTTGTGATAATTTAAATCTTCAAAGGTCAGTATCAGGCGAAGACCTCATCGCTGCCGCTTTTATCTTAAATATTTTCCATCATCTGCTATTTTTATTGAAGAAAAACAATACTAATCTCACTCAATTGATAAACTAACAAGAGAAAAAAAACAAATAAAATTTATCATTTGTTTGTTGGAAAAATACTAACTCATTCCATTCTATTTTTGCATTTCGATTCAATCTATCAAAATTTCTTGTATGAAAATGCATCAAAAGTTACAACTTTTCCCCTAACTTTTAAATTTAATTCTAGCGACGTCTTTTAGATAGGAAAACTTCCAAAACCCCTTGAAGTGCGTTGAACTTTCACAAATGAAACCTTTCATGATGAAACAAATAAAAGAAAATTACTTATGTTATCAACAAAAAATGTTATTCAAGTTTATACATGGAAAAATTTTTAAAATGAAATTCGAGATTAAATAATTGGAAATTGGAGACGAAAACTTTTAGGAAGGGTAAAAGTTGACCAATTTTCATAAAACATCATTAGCGTTAAGCATGGGAAAAATGCTTTTATGTACAGAGTGTGTCTTTCAGTTAGACTTCTAAAAATCCAAAACCAAAAGAAAATTTAATCTAAGTAAGTTCATGGCAATAGCAACTACAAGTGATAACGCGTGATTTTAATTCTGATTGTTTTTTAAACTTTTAACTTCTACTAACCGTTGGGAAAAAATCTTTTTTTTTTTATTAGTACTACCCCCAAAAAACAATTTTCATAAAAGCAATTAAAATCTCGATTAGTAGCTTTACCTTTTAGACCTTTCTATATTAATTCATTTCAGCGTCTCAACGGCCTCATTTCCAGTCGTAATTAACGAATCTAACTTCTAAACCTCCACATTAGCATTCAGACAAGTCTGAGGTTTCAAACCCTAATTGAAGTTTAAGCTCGCGACTTAGATATAAATTATCAAAATGTAATGGCATTTCATATAAAACTAGAAAACAACACACAAATTTTCATCAATTTTCCTCAACACCACACTACATGAACATTTACCGAGTAACTGAATGAAAAACAAACACTAATCGTAAAATTTCAATTCAGCTGATGCAACTTTCCAATAACTTACAATAGTTTTTTCATGATATAATTTTCCAAAGTATTGCATCATTCTAATTTTGAATGAAAATACACTACTTAGAATACTTACTTTTGATGTAACGCGCCATCTGGCCTGTTGCGGAAAATCATTAATTTCTAATTCTTCTTCATATTTTCTGAATGTTTGCTCATTGTCAATATCATCACGTTCATCATCATCCTTTGGTTGATAATTCAATTTTGTATTTAATTTTGCTGCTAACTGCTCAGCTACTGTCTTTGCTGTTATAGGTAACTGACTACTTGTACCTTTAAGAATGGATTCAGCAGCTTGTTGAGTTGCAAATTTCGTATCCAAACTTATATTCTTTGATAGATTAATTCTCGATGCTAAACGTTTTGCTAGTTCTAATTTATCAATAGCAGTATGTGTGGTAATAGCAGCTGGATTGATAAGACCTAACCAAAAAATATTAATAAAAATTTTGGATAAAAATTTTGACTTACCAAGCGGAGCTTTGATTTCTTTAACCGTCCGTTTCGTCGCAAACATACTCTCAATTTGTTGATCAATATCATGTTCCAAATCTTCATCATCAGAATCAGCAAGTCCCAATGCAGCTTTTTGAAATTTCTTCCGTTCATTAACAGCAGCTGCTTCATTTTCATCAAATTTAAAACCTTTCCCACTGAATCCTCCTCCAGTATGAACCTTTTTGCCTTCAGCTTCTTGTTTTGTTTTATAACCATCCCAAAGATTTCGCAATGGTTCTGGTACAGCAACTGATGCTAATTCAAAAGCTCTTATAATATCCCCAGCATATCTTGCTTGTTCTGGTGTTATAAAAGTGTAAGCAAATCCTTTATTTCCAGCCCGTCCAGTGCGGCCACATCTATGCACATAATCTTCATAATGATTTGGACAATCGTAATTAACCACAAGAATTAAATGTTTAACATCTAAACCTCTTGCTGCTACTGAAGTCGCTATCAAAAGTTTGACTTTTCCAGTTTTGAAATCGATAATTGTAGAATCGCGATCGAATTGATCGATTCCGCCATGTAAACTAAGACAGTTGTAAGCAGCTTTCATTAATTCTTTTAAAAGAATATCAGCATTTTCTTGTTTGTCGACGAAGACAATAATACTTCCGTGTTCTTGATATAAACCAAGAAGTTCTAAAAGTTTGAGGAATTTTTGATCTTCTTCGAGGATGACAACGTGTTGTTCGACATCTTTACAAACAACTGATCGACCACCAACTTGTACTTCAATTGGTTTTTGAAGTATTCTTCTAGCTAACGCTTCCATTTGTCTTGGAAAAGTCGCACTGAACATTACTGTCTGTCTGTCCGGGCGGACATTATCAATGATCCTCATCACTTGCGGCTCGAAACCCATATCAAACATTCGATCAGCTTCGTCCAAAACAATATAAGTCACTCGTCTTAAATTGGTTACTTTACCTCCATTCGCCGCCAACATATCGATCATTCTCCCCGGCGTGCATACAATTATTTCAGCGCCGCGTTTTAGTTCAGCAATTTGTTCCGATATTCCAGTGCCGCCATAAACGCAAACAGCATGAAGATTTAAACTTTTTGTAAATTTTTTTATATCTTTACCAATTTGCATACATAATTCACGAGTTGGAGTCATTATTATTGCAATCGGACCGTCGGTTTCCTCTAGAGGTGGTTGGTCCAAAACGTGTCTGAACATAGGAAGGAGGAACGCAAGGGTTTTACCACTACCAGTTTTTGCGATTCCGATTAAATCGCGACCGGACATTATCGCTGGAATGGCTTGAGCTTGAATTGGAGTCGGTTTTTCAAAACCGAGCTTTTTGAGAATGTTTAGTTCTTTCGTTGAGACGCCGCATTGCGCCCAGGTCTTGATCGGCTTGGGGCAGCCTTTGCCTTAAAATGTAAATTTTAACTTTATTAAAATTTTAACAATAAAAGATTAGTTTCAAACTTATTTTTACACTCGAGGGAAATAAATTCAATTAATTATGCAAGAATAAAAGCTAAGGTTGGAAAAATTTGCATAGGAATTTGGTAACTCTTAAACTAAAATAAGTAGACCATTTTCATCAGAGAAATCACAGAACCCGAAGCTGTTTAAACGTTGGAATCTCAATACTTTACTGTGTTTAGATCTCTCGACGAAGAATGGGCGAAAGTAAAAATAAAACACTAATGGTCGACATCAATTCTAATAAGAATGATGCTTGAGAGCACATGGAAAAATACGTTTTTATATTTCAGGACTATAAACAACACTTTATCAACTTTAAAAGAGTTATTTCACGTGTGGAAAAAGTTTAGTTTTTCAATGCATATATGTATTGTTGGTTGCATCTACGACAACTTTTTTGTTAATGAAAATTTTAATAAAATGCTAAATGTTCAAAAATGCAACACAATTTCGTAATCGATTGATCTCTTGAACCTTTCCTACATTTCACAGCGCTAATTTAATTTCATCGCCCTTTCATGCGTGAAACTGAGATACAGAATAATAGTCTAAAATAGCTTTACTTCTTTATGATCAATACTTCTCGAACTTTGATAATTAGTAACCTGTAAAAGCTTAAACAGAAATGAATAATTTCTATTTAATATTATTAAATAAACTAGAATGTAATAAAATATCTTTTTTTTTTTATTCCATCTAACTTTACTAATTTATCCCAACCTTCCGGAAATCCTATTTCGCTGCTGATAAATTCGTCAAGAAGTTGAAAATCCAGACGAATTATTTTCGAGCAAAAAAAACAATAAACTTCTCGCTACAAATTGCGCTCGAGGTGTTGTCTTCCGCAACATAATAAAAGAATGGTAAATTTGTCTGTAAATTCTTGCACGTAATTGACAGTCCATTTTTAACCATTTCACGAAAAATGAAAATTAAAAAACGTAAACGAATGGTTTTTTGTAAACTTTTTGAATAGATAAAATGGAATTGTAATTATTCCAGACGAACGGTTCAACTCTTGATTACGACAAACCAATTATGGATTTCGACTGAACAATCTATCCAAATTTTCAATCAGAATACAGAATAGCGGAACGATACTGCTAAAATAACAAAGGTCGATTTGATTAAAATAAAATTTACGCTTCTAGAGAGATTTATTTTTTATACGACTATTTGTTTTGTTGTTTTTAATTGTAGATTTATTTTTTACAACATCAAGATGTATCTTGCCCCAAATTATTCCTCTCAAAGTTTTCTATTTTGTAGTAATTTTCAGTTTTTCAAATTATCAACCGTTTGGCTAAAATCGACCTAAAATTGAATTTTAGAAAAAAAGGGTCTAACATTTGGAAGCTCATAGCGTCGTTATTTCTAAAGCAAACTAAATGAGATTTACCATTTTGATAGATCTTTGAAGAAGCTTTAAAATGATGCAAAACTCATCGTTCTATCTCAATTAGAAGCTAAGATAACAAGTAATTTTTTTTCAATGTCTATCAAATTTGACTTAAACCTAATTAATTCTCCGAAAATGTTAAAATTCGAGAAAACTTTTTTGCCAATTATTTCTTACTTGTTCCCGAATATACCATTCGCCAATTTGTCGCTGTCGACATTAATAATTTTTTGAAAGCGCGCTAAACAAGAATTCTCCAACACGGCATTATTTATACTCCATATAAATTACAATATATTGATCCAAAAATTCTTACCATACCTTTAACTCTGATCCCTTCCAACTCCTCTTTATACGCTTCAACTTCTTCATGAGTCATCTTAGCAATTTCCGGCACCTCTACATAAAAATTCTTCCTAAATGGTAAATACACAATATTATTATGATCAATCTTCGCTAATTCTTTCCGTTGTTTATTAGCAATACTAGCAGCTGTATCTTTCAAATCTTCAATTTCTTCTTCCGATGAATATTCCAATCCATCTTGATTCTGTTCAATCAATTCACCTTTATTTTTATTCACTTTCGATTTAGCTACCCCTGTGACAATCACTAAGGCACCTTTTTTATTCCCTGATTCGTTTTTAGCCTTTTTCATATCAAGTTTGTGCGTCTTTCGAACTTCTTCTTGCACTCCTCGCATATATTCATCTAATGGATCGACTTCTTCTTCTTCCTCTTCAGTTTTTTCATCCTCACCGTTTTTTTCTTCAATCCCTTCTTCTTTTTCAGTGTTTTCTCCTTTCTCTGTTTTGTTATCTTTCTCCTCATCGTCGGATTCGTCTTCTAGTGACCATTTCTTAGCTGTTCCTTCCTCTCCTGATGTCGCTGGTTTAGGAGCGTCTTTTTTCATCTCAGCTTCTTTCTTTTTACGCTCGGCGCGCCATCTTTCAATGCGTTCACGGCGTTTCTGCATCTCGGCTTCCAACTTCTTCTGCTCCTCTTCCTAAAACAGCAACAATATTAATTCAAAGTTGATTGACCAATTATTCATTACTTTATCCAAATTTGCAGGATCAAAGCCCAATCCAGAATCATCATTTTTCTTCCGATCGCCGGAACGAGACCGCGATCTCGACCTGTCTCTTCTCCTACTCTTACTACTTCCAGAGCCACGTTTTTCTTTACTATCGCCTCTAAAATCTTAATTATTATGAAACTATATTTAGTATTGATATAACCAACCGTCTGCGGTCTCTATCCCGACTATAAGAGCGTCGTTCACGATCTCTTCTATCTCTTGACCTACTCCTACGTTCCTTAGACCTGCTGCGTCTATCTCTAGATCTGCTTCTGCGGTATCTGCTAGATCTAGATCTGTCTTTACTGCGAGACCGCGATCTGCGACGTTTTCGATCAGGAGAGCGACTTCTGTCGCGTCTACAATTGAGGTTATCAAATTTCTGGAATTATTCCAAAATTTAAACTAAAAACGTACCCACTCCGCACCATGGTTTTTCACACTTTTCCTACAGTTTTAGCCTAAATCATGAAATTAAAATGAGATTTAATGCACTAAACATAACCAAATCTTTGTTTACTGCCACACTTTTGAGGTTATGGAACGCACAGATTCCTGCATTATCAACATTATAAACTATTGCATTTTATGTACATCATTGTTATAGAAGAGTTTTTTCTTTTATTATAAGTATAAGTGAGTTATTATTTAATAGAAGTCAACAAATATGTTGGTCATTTTAATTTAATAATAATTATAAAGGTTTCTATATTGATGCGCCATCTGTTAGACAAACTTCAATTTTGTAGATTTTTTTTTTATTAATTTTAAAATAACAAAATAACTTAATCTCCGTGCTCGTGATTAGCATGTGCCTCCGACTCCCTCCAGTTGCTCTGCACAGTCTCAACAATCCATCTCCAACACTTGGACTTAGTAAAATAATAAGCACCACAAATAACAATAAACAGCCAAGAAATAATCAAAAACACATCGATGTCTTTAGCTGGGGCGCTAATTACAGGTCCACTGAAGTCAGCTGATGTAACAAAAGATTTCTCAGCTGCGGGAATCCCCGTATGTTTTGTCAAAAACTTGGAAAACAGCTCTAAAGTATACTCAGATTCATTGAATTTTGCTACTGGTCGTCCGTTATGAAATAACATTAAAGTAGGAACTCCTACGATTCCGTTTTGAGTGTTAAATAGATGATAAACCATTGCGTTTATAGCAACCATTTTGATGTCAGGGAAAGCTCTTGGTAGAGCATTGAAATGGGGCGCAGCCATACTTGAAAATGGGCAATATTTAGAATAAAAAAGCACAAGGACACAATTTGCAGGAACATCGCGACTTGTTATATTACTTTGAGTTAAAAGTAACTTAATTAGTTCGGTGTCATTGACGAGTTGCACTTCAGAACTGCCGAAGTTTGGAATACATTGAACTAATTTTTGAGTTGTATTCTTATTATATTCAGTAGAGTTCGAATCAGTGGCGTTTATTAGTGTTGAGTTGATAAATGATGTGAGGTTAGTGGATAAATCAAGAGTTTCTGGGGATGGTGTTGATTCTTCTAACACTGTTTCTTCACAATTTATCAAAGTCAAACATCCTAAAAATGATAACTTTGATAAAAAATTCAAAATTAAGTCATTTACCTAATAATAAAATCAAAAAACTGTGAATCTTTGCCATTACCATAATTTTATTGACATCTTGAGTTGTGAGGTTAGGTTATTTTAACATATGTCAAAGTTAAATTGCACAGGTCCGTACTTAATTATTTTGAATAATTTTTATTTCATATTAAAGTAATTAATTTTACATTTAAACAATCAATTCTGTTGGCATCTTTTCGCCTTTAAGAGCTGCTAAAATATTGTGCGCGGTCATCATCGCCATCGCCGCTCGAGTTTGAATGCAAGCACTTCCAATATGCGGTAAAATCACGCAATTTTTCAATTTAAATAACGGATGATCCGTTGGTAGTGGTTCAGGGGTCATAACATCAAGCCCTGCTGCATAAATCTCTCCACAACTTAACGCTTTAATTAGAGCATTTTGATCAACAACACCTCCTCTACTCGTATTAACAAAAACTGCAGTTTTCTTCATTTTTTTAAACGCATCATCATTAAACAAATTCGCAGTTTCAGGAGTTAACGAACAACAAACTATAACAAAATCGCTGTCTTTCAATAAATCATCAAAACTAACCCAGACAGCCCCAATTTCATTATCTTTTTGTGTCCTACTTGTGTATATGATTTTTTTAACACCGAAAGGTTTGACTCTTTTTGCTACTTCCTGCCCGATTCGTCCAAAACCGACAATTCCTACAGTTGAGTCTTCTAAACCTGGACCAGTCATCCAAAACGGAGCCCAAGCTTGCCAACCTCCATTTCGAGCTTCAGCAGCTGCTTCAAATAATCGACGACTTGTTGCTAGTAAAAGGGCGATAGTTAATTCGGCAGTTGCGTGGGTTAAAACTCCAGGTGTGTAGCCTATTCGAATGCCCCGTTTTTTTATTTCAGAAACATCTAAATGATCATAACCTACGGACATAGTCGCTATTACTTTTAATTTGTCTGCTTTGTCTAACACTTCAGAGTCGATTTTATCAGTGAGCATACAGAAAAGCGCGTCTTTGTTGGGGAGATTCTTCAAAAGTTCAGAGCGAGGCACTGGGTCCGGTCCTGGCCATGACGTCACATCACACCTGTTACAAATTAGATTATTATAATCCAAAGTAATGTTACTTACGTTTCTGATAGTAATTTTAACGCATCATCGCTTATTTTTCGTGTAATATAAACACTTGGTCGTGACATTTCCACTTTTTTTAGGTTAGGATTTGAGTGACTTAAGTGGAAGCGTCGAAAATGATTTAACTGATTAATATTCAAATTCGTACTGATTTTAGTTGGAAAAGTAAAAGCAGTCAAGCGTTGTAATGTAAAAACAGTACAAACAGGACGCAAATGCATATTTTTTGTAATCTGAGGTGGGTCATAGGTTATTCAATATTTGACAGCTGACAAATAATTCAAATATTTTATATTAAAAAATAAAATTTTCTACATTAATACTTTTAAATGAATAAATACTTAAATTTAATTATGATTTAGCAAGCTGCGTTGCAGCTTTAAATGTATTATGCATAAGCATAGCCACTGTCATAGGTCCTACACCTCCAGGCACTGGGGTTATATGTCCTGCAACTTTCTTAACTCCTTCAAAATCTACATCGCCCACAATTTTTGATTTTCCATCGGGAGTTGTAATCCTTGTAATTCCCACATCAATAACACATGCCCCTGGTTTAACAAGATGTGGTTTAATTAAATTAACGACTCCAGTCGCACTAATAATAATATCCGCTCGTTTGGCAAAATACTCCAACTCTTCAGGCGGTGTATTTCTATGGCAAATCACAACAGTTGCTTCCATCCCTGGCAATTGATTTCTTGCATCTGAATGCAAAAGCATAGCCATTGGAAGTCCCACATTTTTCGATCGGCCACAAATCACAACATTTTTTCCAAAAGTTTTGATATTGGAACGCTTCAAAAGCTCGATGACGCCCAATGCTGTAGCAGGAACAAATGTATCCATGTTCAAGGTGATTTTCCCGACGTTGGTAATATGAAAACCGTCGACGTCTTTTCGGGGATCCACCGCGTTGCAGACGTTACGTTCATTGACATGTTCAGGGACTGGCAATTGGACAAGAATCCCATCGATTTTATCGTCGTTATTTAAAGATTTAATTTTGTTTATTATTTCTTGCTCTGTTGAGGATGCCGGAAGACGGATAGTTTCACTGTCTATGCCGACGTCTCTTGCTGCTAGCATTTTATTATGAACGTATTTTTGGCTAGCTGGATCTTCTCCGACGAGAATAGCAACAAGGCATGGCCTGCGATTGCCTTTCTGAACCCATTCGTCGATTTCTACTTTCAGTTCTTTGCGATATTCCGCGGAGATTTTTGTCCCGCTGATAAGCTTCGCTTCAGTACTGCAAGAAATAACAATTAGTCACGGTAAAAGGTAATATTATAAATAACCTACGTCCAACGCATTTTATTTTTATTTTTTATTTTTAATTGATTTTAATAGTCAGAGTTTGATTGAACTAATGATGAGTCAAAAGCAAAGCTTCGCTTTTATACATCGGAATAAGGATTCAAAAATACATTTCACAAGACTTAACTGTTATAAAAACATGATAAAGCGAACCCCCCATGGATTACATCAGCCGTCACGAGACTTGGATACAGAAGCCAGAAAGCATATGGAAATTATCAGTGATAATTGCTTCACTGTTTCTTAATTGATAGTGGTGGAATAACAAGGAAATTTACGTCAGAACTTTTTGACAAATATTTTTGTATTACCTTTTGAGTCTTTGCGTGATTGATGCCTTCACAATATTCAAAGATCGATTTGAATTTCGGAAAATTGTTAAACCAAACCTGAGCATTTTCATTTTTATGACTAAATGATTGAAAGATGTCAATTAATGACATTATAACAATTAAAATTCAGAAAAATATATAAAAGACATATGAAACAGTCAACTGATCATGTTTTACACCTTTATTATAATCTATTCGAATAAGCACACCCGCTCTGCGGTATTTTTTTTAGGTTATATTCCAGGTGTCATTCTGACATTTTTGTCAAAAAGTGGGGTTAATTTATTTTTTTCACAATTTTTTTTAAATTACTTTTAATTATTTAAAGGGGTGTGTCAATTTTGTTGCCGAATAAATTTTTATCATCTTAATGAGTTCGTCAAAACAAGTGATAATCGTGCATCATTTAAAGACGTCACAAAATATATTTTTTTTGTCGATTGGATAAATTTTATCAACAATACCAAGCATCTAATGATAATACAGTCTATCAATTCTAATTATATTTAATTGAAAGATTAATTCACTCACTTGGTATTTTCCGATATTGTGTTATTTTCTTGGTTACTATACATTTTATCAACACTCATGCACTAATTTTTCCTTTGAAAAAACTGTAAAACTGGGGTGTAGTCCTGCTTCAAATTTTTATTAATTTATTGGACAACAAGGCCAATTGAAGCCTATTTTCACTACCTATTTCGTCGACGTAGACGCTGCTGCCACGTGATCGGTTTTAGCAACCTCAGCAATTTATCTTTCGATATTTTTTTTTATGACTGAATTTAGGATTAGGAAAAAAAAAGTACTTTTCCATAGAAAAAACCAACATAGCAACAATGCTAATAGATCAGTTAACATGTTATTAATAAACATGTTCCAACTGATTTGGAAGACCTTGCATTGATATTATTATTCAAAAAGATTTCATTTTCTATAAATTATTACAAAAAGGAAATTTATTGCAATAATTACTATTTTATATAGAGAAATTGTATTGCATTTCATCAAAAGTTATGCTGCAACATTTCTACTAATAAATTACTAATTAAAAAAATAAAAGTTTTAGCAAACTATTAAAGATTTATAACCAAATTAATCAATTTCATTTGAAGATTTTTATTTTTATTGCTTTTTTTTTAAATTAAATATTTTTTAATGTGTTACACGATATGAGTTAATAATAGAAATCTAAAAAAGCAGAAAAGGATATAATAAATATTAAACGCCAATTCTATAGTTAATTTAGAAAATATGGAAAAACTAATTGATTAATTTATAGATATGATTAGATAATTGTGTGTATTAATATCTGGAAAAGTGAGAAATTAGAATTTTCATAGTTTTAATTTCAGCAAAAAAAATATTTGTTTTCATAATCCTAAATCGTTAAAAATTATCTGAAAAATTGTCATTTGTCAGTAACTAAACCAGAAGAATACAATGAAAGAGAATCTAAAGACTCGGATTTAGCAATGACCTATAAATAAGCAAAATTTATACTTGAACAAAATTTTGAGTAAAACACAGTTTGCGAAAGAATTCAGCGGTTTTTTCAACCAGAATCACAAAATATCGAAACTTAAAAAATGATTAAGTTGAGTATATGAAACCAAGTTTGAGATCCAAAATTTGGAAATTCTATAGTCAAGGTAGAGCTTCACAAAACAGTTTCCTTAAAAATTTGGTTTTCGATAAATAGAGACATCATTTTGCCGCAACTGTTATTTTATTTTCAATCGAAATATCTTTTGGAAAAATGGTATTTTTTTACATACAGAACAAGGTCAGCATTAAAACCCTTTGCCCCATTTTTCGGGACGTACTAGAAACAATAATCTTTTATACACCAATCACAAGTAGATATCATTTCTCGAACCAATAAAAATAAGTCAGCCCAACATCGAGAAACAAATAATATCAACATCAGTAATTGTGGCACCAATAAGAAACTGATAACCGACCTAATTCCCCTCCTTTGTTTTTTATTCCACTATTTAAAAACAAGCAAAGCAGTGACAGGAATTAGCCGATCACATTAAAATGTTATACCTAATTGATTTAACAACAAAGATATTTTTTTATTAGAAGTACCTAATGTAAACAATTTTTATTACAATAAACTTATGTTAAAAAAGTTTTTAATTAATCAATATTTGTATATATCGAGTGACTATTTTACCAAATTGAGTAATCTATAGGATTCTGAAAACCAGTTGAAATGCAAAAATAAACGATTTGTGTTTAATTGGTTGCATAACCCACAATAATAAAATTTTATTATGCTTATTATTCTAATTGCATGCAATTTCAAATCAGAGAACTAACTAATAATATAATAAATAATACTTTTAAATTGCTTTGTTAAACTCTCATAGAATGTAGATGAATTTCTAGACAGGAAACAACATCCGTTGGTCTAGTATTAAGTAGATCGGATTTAAGATAATTATAAAATTCCAAAAAAATTGTATCCTTCCTTTGAGAAAATTCCTTTTCTTCTGCACACAAACTTAATGTTTTCAAATAATAAAGTACATACCTATTGATGTCTTAATTGTATTTTAATGTATCTAATACAAATGTAAACTAGAAGAAAACATCTAATTAATTACATTATTAACATATTAAAAACTGTAATTATGAATAATGCAAATTAAAATTATCGAAATGTGTTCATAGAGTGTAAAGACGCGCTGAATTTAAGTTCAAACTAAATTTTCAGAAATGTCACTGTGATAGATTTTTGCCGACTGACTTACATTACCAAAATATTCAATTTTTTGTCAAGATAAAGGAAATGCTCATATCCTCATATCACTTTCTTTGTTAATGACAATTTAATAATCAAATTCAGTGAATAGAACCATAAAACACACGAATTCCAGTATTCGCATCTTGGTGAAAGCACTTTTAATTACTTAACCATAAGATAAAGAAAGTCCATTTATGATTTAATCATTTTGATCGTACTTGAATCGTCGAGTAACCCATTTCTGCATATTGACGCTTGAACAAATTGCCGCTACTTCAGTCAAGTCAGTCGGCATCAGAACGTGATCAGAGCAGGAGTGTTCACACTGCTGCTAGTGCATGCGCCGTCTAATACACACATGTTCTAAGTTCATCAGTTTCGGGGTGTCAGTGCATTTGTGCATTTTAAAATCTAATAACATCTTCATGGGATTTTAATTTTTTTCAAATTTTTCAAACAAAGGTGAGAAAAATTATTTTTATACGCCCATATGGACTGAAGGAAGTTCGGGCGCCAGACGGATAAACACTTGGAATAACAAAGAGTTGAGACATTCGGGGCGGGATTTTTCTTATTCAAATCGTGCCCATCCTCTGACAATAGTTCATTATTATATACCAACAAGTTTTTTCGGGATTTTTGTTTTACCGCTCGAAACGGTACTTCGGACAGCATGGGATATGTGCCATTGGTGTAACTGTGCGTCTTGCAAAATCGAAACAAAGATGAAAAATATTCAGTTTATATTTTATTTTATTTAATTTAATAAAAATAGAGTGAAAACAAAGAGTATTTTTCTCAGGACGAATTAAAATAAAAGAATGACACATCATTGTTTATTTGTTACGTATTTTGTATTGTTTTTGGCAATTAGATTTAGTGTTTCAAAAATTTTTAAATTCGCAACTTTTGCGAAAAGATTAATTGATTTAATTTAATAAACTATTGGGATAATTTTTTATTTCGAAAAATTTACAGAGTAGATTGCAGAGATAGAGGTCTACTTAGGACACATTATTTTAATAAAAAATTCATCGAAATAACGCTTTGACTATGTCGAAAAAAATACAATAACAGAATGTGTCGTTCGTCGCATTTTTCGCTTGAATTCCGACTGGATTTCTCACAGGTCAAGTGGATTCGTGTGTGGTGACCTTAGTGGTAAGAGCTTCGTCTTTCATCTGGATCATTTTGTATCAGCATTTTTAGATGATTTAGATAAATGTTATTTTAAATTCATTTTTTGCTTCAACTTCACAGTTGTTAATTCTTTAATTCAGATGATTTATTAAAGCAACATTTTTCTCATGGATGCCAAAAAATTTTAAAAAATAATTAAATCAGGTGTTTATCAAAACAGAAGAGTTGGTAAATGCTTGCAGATAATATTTATTAGCTGGATGAAAATTCCATGAATAGTTGGATGGGTGATTAATTATTGTGGTTGGCTTTACGGTCAAGCAACTTACAATGATAAATAAATAAGAAAATGTGCTGATAAGTTTATAACAAAGCTTACAGTTAGCTACTTTCTTCAATTTTTTTTACAGTACTTAGGTGTAAATACATGTGTAATAGTCAACATTACCAAACGAATTGATTTATGATCTATTATTTTCTTGTATTGTTTTGTTAGCATCTAACCACTCAAAGATCGTTTTATTTGTATTTTATTTGCAACTATAACTGTTGATTTCTTTTATTAATATTAATATTTACATAAACGGGCAGTAACCTCCTCTGTGCGTAAAATCTCATTAAATCGACCTCGAATTACACGGAAAAGGTCACTTCAAACAATTTCCATATCTAAACCTTCAACCTTCAATGACATTTCTGCGGTTGAACTATTCATTTAATAGTCAGTTTCTATTTGGTTAAAGCCATAAATTCCCATTGACCTCTATATCACCAATTTTCTAAAATGTCTAATAATGCCAATCCAAATCTTCAAAGACTTCTTTGTTGTTGTTAATAGCTACATTAAGAGGTTTTCAGACTCGTTTAATTATTTGTCGGAGCCTTCATAGCAATTACATGGAAAAATTTCATCATCAGACAACTGTACTAAAAGTAATTATTAAATTTTCCGGTATTTCTTGTTGAAAAATTAGAGTTTACTGTTAGTTGTAGATTACTGAAAGTTACTAGAAAATAGTTCTACTTTAAACTGGTGCAACTAGACTGGATGATGCTCGAAATTGGGCTTTCCGTTAACAGCAGATGTGGATGAAAGCACCAAACGGAATTTTTATAGAATTTTTTTTTTTATATAGTACTTACACCTTACAGTTCTCACTGTAGATAAATTTGTAAAACAAAAAACCCAATTAGACTAAATTAACTACTTGGAATTAAAAGAAATTACCATCGAATTTACGTAACAATTTAATAAATAATGTATTAACTTTCCTTGCAAAAGTAAAAAGATGATAAAACAATTGTCTTGTACTAGCTATCACCGGATGTGATTTCTTTGTTAAAAAAAATACTAATGAGAATTACAGAAGCCTTGACTCTTAAAACCTTCAGTAATACATTCTCTGACATCACCATTTAGCCGGAAATTGAAAAATTAAATTTATGGTAATTAGAATTTAAAGTTATTTTTCTTATCAATTCATTAAGTGCTTCCCTTTTCTAATGTGTTTAAAGGGCGATGACTTGAAAATGTTCAATTTACCCCTTTTTAATTAATTAATTTCCGCATTAGTAGGAAACAAGCACAAAATTATTTATTAACAACTTAATTGCTGTTATAAATACGTTACATAGAGAGATAATGTTTCTGGAGTTAATTAGGACAAAAATTTTGTAGATTCTTTCTACTTTCTATTATTTCAATTTCTTATAATTAGTCAAAATAAAAGCTTAGCAAAGACGGAAGGTAGAATAATTAATTATAAATCAACACGTGTGGTAATGTTACAATTTTAACATTGAGTGACTAATTTGTTGATTATTTGTTGATTTGTTGAGTATTACCAATCGAAGTAAAATAATAACAGCTTGATTAGTTGATAACAGTAAGCTCTGTTATAAACTTATCAGCAAATTCTCTCATTTGTTATTGTAGTGAGTTGGTTGACCGTAAAAGTAATTAATCACCCAACCGACCATCCATGGTACTTCTGAAGTTGCGTCTTCATGTAATTCCCATCTAGCCAATAAATATTTCTTAGTTGGGCTTTAATAAATCATCTGAATTGAATAATTAATAACTGTGAAGTTGAATCAAAAAATGAATTGATCTTTTATTTCTACTACTAAAGATGCTAAAAGCCACCGTTTTTGCAATTTAATTTCATGCAATAGTAATTCCGCTGATAAGCTTCCATCATGCAAAATGGATTAAATCTCCAACAAATGCTTACAGAAAATCTAAATTCTATCAACCGTAACAATTTCATCACTCAAACCAGAAACAACATTAATTTCAAATATTAAAAAGCTGAATCATCACTTTTTATTTTTATTTTTTTTAATAAATGATTTAATTACCGACCTATATGGAATAATTAGTTGATTGTATTTTAAGCCACATTCTCACGAAAAATCGTCATGAGTGAAAGTAAAACAATTTTCTTTTGTATTTTTAATTTTTTTTTTTCTAACAATTAGTTGAAAGTTTATTGAAGAGTTAGCAGGGTTGAAATTGACAGTACGGAAATTATTATAGCGAAAAATTTTAATAGGATTTTAAGAGATATTTGCAACAGATGTTTAATGGGAAGTTAAATGTCAAGAACGTACTACTTACATTACAAATAGCGAAGTGTACCGTTTTGGTTTTTTTTTTTCTAGGATTTTTATGACTCGTCAGTTTCGTGATTTAACAATAGAGAAGAAGGGTTTAGAGACTAACAACAAAATTCTAAGAAAATCTCAGACCCAAAAAATATATTCATCTAAAAAGAAAACTTAATTTTGATTGTAGTATAGATTCTTTCATGACAATTTTTGAAATGCTAAATTCTTTTGATTTTCTAGAACTAGGACTTTTTCAGAGACTTTAATGTCTTAAGTTTATTGGAAATTTCTTTGATTTTGTGGATTGTTTTTGTTTTCAAAATTTTCTAGATTTTTTAATTTACATATATATTTTTTTTTATTTTTAAGAACTTTTTTCAATTACTTTAGATTTTTAAGTGGACTGACTTGACTCTATAGTCCTCGCATTACTGCAAGAATTGTTAGATTTTCAGTTTTTAGATTTCATAGATTCTTTGAATTTCTAAGTTTTTTATTATTCAAGTGCTTCAGATCAATTAGATTTTCTAATTTTTAATATTCTTTAGATTTTTTGAAATATTTAGATTTTCCAGAACCTTTGATTTTTTTCGGAAATTTTAGAATCTACATTTTTGGAATTTTTCAAATTCTCTTGGACTCTCCTTGTATATAAGATTTTTAGAATAATTGCAAATATGTAGATTTTTTAGACTCTTTGAATTCTTCAAACTACTCCAAGAATTCGCTAATTTTTAAATTCTTTTAGGTTTTATGAATTCTTCAGTTACTTTAAGTTTCAAACATTCTTGAAAATTCTTTGAATTCTCTAAAATTCACAGATTTTTCAAATTTTTTCCTGTGTATTTCAATATTTTAAAATTTTTACCTTTGTTATAGATTTTTTTTGGAAATCGTAGTTTTTTCATTTTTTAACTTGTAAAAATTCCCCACATTCTTTGGAGCTCTTCAATTTTCTTGGAATTTTTAGATTTTTTGAAGTTTTCAAGATCTTTTGTGCCTTCAGTTTTTTGGATTTTTCGAATTACTGTCATTTTTTAGATTTCTTGTGCTTTAAAGCTAGTTTTTTCCATCAAATCCATAACATTGCCAATCTTTTTTCGTACATAACAATAACCCAAAATATTATTCATATGACTTCGCGTTATTGCCTCAGTCTATAAACTGATATTTCCACTAAGAAATTGCAGTTACAAAATTGAATCAAAATAAAGTGAAGGAAATCAATTAAAATCGATATTATTTTTATTTGTTACTCAATTTATCAAAATGTATCTTTCGTGAAATTCTGAAAATCTGCTCAAAGACAAAAACTTTTTTCCAATTCTAGAGGTTAAGGTTAAAACCCAAAAAATAGAATGATTATGACTATCAAATCCCTTCTTCAGATTGATTGATTTGAATGAATTTTCAGTGCACTCTTTGAATGAAAAAATACAAACTCGTTCACGATAAACTGCAGATATCAACCTTTAGTTCTGGAACACAATCTCTGAGATATTATTAGTCTAAAAATCTAAAAAATCCAAATAGTCTTAAAATTTGAGAAATCTGAAAATCTATAAAATTCTGAAATGTTCAAATATTATTAAAAAAAATCTAAAAATTTCAAGAAAATTTAAATATTTTGGAAAATTGTAAGAATCGAATGTATCTGATTCACCTGAAGAATTGACAAATCCAAAGACTTTTAGAAATCTGAAAATTTAAAAAATTTAAAGATTAGAGGATCCTTGAAGGAATCCAAAAAATCTAAAAATTCTAGAGAATATAGAGGTGTCGTAAAGAAATCAGAAAATTCAAAAAAAGCTCAAAAAGTCTGAGAAAAATCTATAAAATTTTGATTAATCAGGAAGACCTAAACATTTTGAAAAGTTTAAAAACATTTAAGGAATCAAAAAACTCAAGAAAATCCAAAGATTCTGCAAAATATAAACAATCTGAAAAATCTAAATAATATAAGAAATTCGGAAAATCTTAAGAATTTGTAACACTTGACAAATCCAAAAACTTTTAGAAAATTGAGAAATACCAAAAATTAAAAATCAGAAAATTCTTTAAAAAAATTGAGAATTCTAAAAAATAAAAAAAACAGAGTGTCTATTTAACAAGATATAGAGATCAAAGACTTTGAAAAAGTCTAAAGAGTATGGAAAATTTATAAAACTCTAGAAAATCAAAAAAACGTAAGCAATCCATTGTATCTCGGGAACATAAAAATTCAAGAAAGGGTTAATTTGACTTGGAAAATCCAAAAAACTTGAGAAAGTTGAGGAATAATCATTTTTGATTAAGACTGACTGATTGTTTCATATTAAAACTCGCAAAAATTTATTTATTTATATTTTTCTGTGACAAACTCCACTTTCACCATTTTTCAAATTTTCTTGGACTCTCCTTGCATATAAGATTTCTAAAATAATTGCAAATATGTAGATTTTTTAGACTCTTTGAATTCTTCAAACTACTCCAAGAATTCGCTAATTTTTGAATTCTTTTAGGTTTTATGAATTCTTCAGTTACTTTAAGTTTCAAAGATTCTTGAAAATTCTTTGAATTCTCTAAAATTCACAGATTTTTCAAATTTTTTCCTGTGTATTTCAACATTTTAAAATTTTTACTTTTGTTATAGATTTTTTTGGAAATCGTAGTTTTTTCATTTTTTAACTTGTAAAAATTCCCCACATTCTTTGGAGCTCTTCAATTTTCTTGGAATTTTAAGATTTTTTGTGTCTTCAGTTTTTTGGATTTTTCGAATAACTGTCATTTTTTAGATTTCTTGTGCTTTAAAGCTAGTTTTTTCCATCAAATCCATACCATTGCCAATTTTTTTTCGTACATAACAATAACCCAAAATATTATTCATATGACTTCGCGTTATTGCCTCACTCTATAAACTGATATTTCCACTAAGAAATTGCAGTTACAAAATTGAATCAAAATAAGGTGAAGGAAATTAATTAAAATCAATATTCCACAATTTTCTTTATTCGATTATACTATTAGTCATACTTGTCGCTTTCATTGCTTCTAATTGAAAAGTAATTGAGCAATTATCCTATAAAATGAAACAAAACGTTTTGTTTGTATACCACAAGGTTCCGTTAAGGACTCGTTTCTATTCTCGTCAATCCAATTTTCCATCATTTGACGCACATTTTGTCAATCATCTCGTAAACAACTAACGTCATAAGATAATCAAAACCAACTTGTCTGAACATTGTCGACATTATTATCATCACAGTGTATATTTACCAGTGCTAACCTAAACATGGACGAAGGTATAGTGAATTTCATTGTTATTAACCTGTTTTCTACTGAATACATTAGAAGCAATAATAAAAGCGTGAAGTAGCATTTTTTTATTAATAATTAATGCATTTATTATTAATCTAGTTCTTGCGGCTAAATGATAGATTTCTGGAAATTTAGGTCAGAATCAAACTGATAATGAAAGTTATTTGAATCCATTGACAACTTTCGAATTATTAAAAGTGATCTTAAATTTCTTTATTTTATTTTTTATTTTTCTCACGTTGGATTCTATGGTCAATGGTACCATTAACATGTGATTTCCTTATTTATAAAACGAAGGACAATACCCAAAATGGATACCAGAAACTATTAGAATAAATTTTGCTTTTGTTGCTTCTTGTTGCAGTTTGAATAACCTTATCGGCTGATATGGGAATAATGGCTTCTGGAAATGGATAACATTCGCACTTTCTAAGAGACAAGTGTTTTGAAAACTGCGTCTTCAATTTTTTTAATCTTTGGATTAATTTTTATCAATGCTATTGTTCTCAAATCGAAACTGTTATCTATTCAGACGAGGTACTATCAAAGACTTTACAATTAATTAGATTGCAAGGTTAACCGCGGTATTATTTGATTTATTATTGTATCAGTTCCTGGTGTACTATTATTATCAGACTTATAAGAAACATGTGTATTATATTCCATAAGTTTGTGCTGATTTGTTTATCAAAGTAGGTTAAATCTGCTGTCAATTTGGAATTTCTAGTGACAAATATGATTATTGAAAATTTTCCTAAATTTTAGGGAATATGAGAGTTGGTACCATTTGGTTGAATTCTTCAAATTTTGGAAGTTTGCATGATATTAAATACCAACTACTCTAAAAATTCCTGAATTTAGAAAACTACTTGAGATGCGAGGAGGCTGATACCAACTGCTAAAGTCATATAAAAAAAACACGCACTCAAAATGGGATTTTTTTTCGAAAGTTGGTAGAAGAAAAAAAATTTTTCGAATTTTTGCCGCATACTTATCCCAACAAAACATTCTATAAATGAGAAAAAAGTAAATTACCCACTAAAAATTTTAAGTTTAAGGAATTTATCGTTTTTAGGTTGAATAAACAATTGAATTTGCTCAGTGGGTTTCATTACCATAAGTTGGCAATTTTTTTTTTAACTAGCTTGACGTCTTTGTCTGACAGCTGTCATGTACATTTGTGCTATTTGCGTTATCATCTTAACCTCAATTTTTCTAAAATGGCATGGTGTAAACATTTATCACTAGTTGGTACTTTATTTCTCTAAGCCTGTGCTCTCTTTGATTTTAGTGGGAAAAGTTTATACCATGTCATTTTAGAGAAATTGTGGTTAAGTTGATAACGCAAATAACACAAATGTAGAGATGACAGCGGTCAGACAAGGACTTCAAATAACGTCAACCTAGTCAAAAAAAAATCGCCAACTCATAATAGTATAACCCACTGAACAAATTCACTTGTTTATCCAACCTAAAAACGATAAATTTTCTAGATTTCAAATCTTCACTGGGCAGTTTCTTTCTGCGCGGAATATACATATATATGGGAAAAAAATTATCTGCCCACTAAAAATTTTGAATCTAAGGAATTTATCGTTTTTAGGTTGAACAAACAATTGAATTTGCTCAGTGGGTTTCATTACCATAAGTTGGCAATTTTTTTTTTTTGACAAGCTTTGTCAAAAAAATTTTTTTTTTTTGACGTCTTTGTCTGACAGCTGTCATCTACATTTGTTCTATTTGCGTTATCAACTTAACCTCAATTTCTCTAAAATGACAAAGTGTGAACATTTCTCACTAGAATCAAAGGAAGCACCAACTTAGAGAAATGAGGTACCAACTTAGCAAACACTTATCCCAATTTTTAGTGGGCAGTTTATTTTTTCCCCTTATATAGATCTCCTGAAAGATGAGCGGTAGCAGATATTAACTGAAGAAAAAAATCCTTAAATAACTGCAATGGTCAAACAAACACTTAATTGAGTCTTCATAATGTCAGTTTAGTTTTATTTGCAAAGTTGGTGACATCTTCTGCCAAATCAAACATCCTCAAAATTGATGTCTGGCGGTAGATGCAACTTCCTAAAATTTTTCTACAATTGAAAAATGATTGAATGTCATAAAGAAAGGATTTGTGAGTTGATACCAACTAATCAAAAAGTCACCAAAAACACCTTTTTTAATAAAAGTTATCAACTGCTGAATAAATTTCTAAATTTTGATAGTTAAAGGAATAACTTGAAAAATAAATGTTGGAAGACTTCATTTGCTGGAAAAATAATCTTGAAGTTCAAAGTGCCAACTGTTCAAAAATAGACCTAAATCTCAAGAAGATAGCCTATACCAACTGTTAGAAAACTCCTCTAAACTTTGAAAATATCATAAATCACAAAAAAAGTGTTGATAACAGCTACCAACTGCGTAAAAATACCCCAAATGACAAACACAATAGTCACTAGAAAATTCTTTGTGTTTTGAAAATGAACAAATCATATGAAAAAGATGTACGCAAATATCACCTGCAAAAAAATACGTAAATTTTCAAGCTAGTATTAATCATCATAAATCAATTATAATTATTAAATGCTTTATAAGCCACGTTTTTGCTGATAATAAACAAAATAACAATAAGAGTCCATTTCTCGGACTTTGAATGACTCATTCGCCAATGTCGCCAAATTAACAACCACAAAATTATTCAAATTACTCAAACGATTATTCAATCCACGTCATGACCAATTATCCTTCATCAAACCAAAACATAAAAAAAAACTTTCACTTAAACCTTGACAATTATCCCATATTTCTTTCACATTTATATAATATGTTTATAAAGAGTGAAAAAAAATCCGAATAATGTATGCAAAAACCATTATATCCCACAGTTCTCATTTTCACATTTATTACACACTTTTATAAATTAAAAATTTCCTTTTACGTATCATCTGAGTCAAGTTCTACCCACATTTAATGTTAAACAAAAAAATATATTATTACCTCACGGTTCTGCAAATGACCTCTTGTTATTTATAACCAATAACAAGTGGCTTTTATTAAGTCTGCAGACGTTTTAGTTATAATATAAACATGTAATTTGTGGTAGAATGGACCAATTAAAGTGATAATTACATTGTCATCGTTGAAGAGTTAGCCTTCGTGGCCTCGTGACCTTAAAAGTGCGTCGCACTGTAATAAATTTGATCTTGGCTTTTACACATGGCCGTGCAAAAAGATGGGAAAATGGGGACTCGACTTGTTCTTGGAGACGATTTCCATTTTTTTATCGACAGAAAAAAGGAGATACAGTTGAAAGTATGCACTTTTCTTTTGTTATTAAAACTGAACAATTGGATTAATTGATTACTTTAAAGCTGGTATATTTAAAATTTTATCCAAAGCTTCTAAACTTAAATGTAGTAGATGTCGCCAACATTGAAAAACAAAAATGAACAGTACAACCTTTATTGTTGCAGTTATGTTTTTTTTTTATTAGGTTGTATGTTGAGCAATCGAATGTGGCGTTAATTTTTTCATTACAATCATATTATTTAAGGTGTTCGAATGAGTGCTGTAATGGTTTTTATCACACTCATTCAGGTGCAGTTTTGGCTTCCATTTGATTTTGTATGTGTTATTTTTATGAAACATTCTGTATAATAAAAACAAATCTTTCATGAATCATCTTGTATATATTTTATTTGATACTTGGTGTTTAGATATTTTTTCTATACAGGGTGTCCCATCACAGCGTAATTCTTCCATACCGTAATAACCGTTAGGAATATAAGAATTTGTTTTGAACAAAATTTGTATGAATCTTTCTTGGGGTTGTTTTAAAAATATTTTCAAAAATGGCGCACTTCTGTTTATACCGAAAATTGACACTTAATTCGTTATTTTAAATGCAACACCCTATATATTTTTACATTTTTGGATTCCTTGTTTAATTTAAGCATCACTTTATGTACCATATGTGATACTTTGAGTGAAGCATTTTCAAGAAAATCAAGATTTAAAGAAAAAATATGGCTGTGTAAAGATTGCCATTGTTCTAAATATCTCGAACACAAAAGCATTTACAGAGATGCGGTTACAGACCTTTATTTTAAAAATAACAGTCTATCTCTTAGACCTTATCATCTTATCAAATTTGGGAAACTCTCTTTTTATGGGTGTCTTGAACATGAAGAACTTCTAACCCAGATAACTCAATTGTCTTAAATGGAACGCTATATTTTTTGTGGTACCATCTCATAGTACTTAAAATTACGTTTCGATTGATGTAAGGTTGTACCCACTTACTAATAACAGTTTTGAAAAAAAAAATGTTTTTTGAAATTTGTAAAAAAACTACATCATCACATTAGCCTTGGTGACTACTAACTATTGTCATTTATCAATTGCACCAAAAGAAGAGTATAATTCAAGCTTGGATTCTATTTTTCATAAGAAAACATCAAGATAAATCGAAACTACAAACAATAAATGGAGAAATCTAGAGATTCGAGTTTTTCCATCTCTGGGATTAACAGTGTGAATGATAATGTTATGCAGAATTCTGTTTATTGATAATTTTGAGATATTGAATGTTTTGCTGATATTTAAACGTCATGATTTGTGTTTAGATATTGTTCTTCTTACAGAAATCTCTCATGGAAGTTTTTCATTTGAGAAAAATTTCGCATAAATTCATAATGTCAGAAAGAAATTTTGTTCAAATTTTCAAAAAACACAGACACAATTCTAGTACTTTTTTTAAACAAGTTTATATCAATAATAACAATCAAGGCTAACTTGATGATGTACATTTTTGCAAAATTCAAAAAATGCATTTTTTTACAAAAACTGTTGACAGTAAGTGGGTACAACCTTACATCAATCGAAAGGTAATTTTAAGTTCTATTCGGTTGCACATCAAAAAGTATAGCGTTCCATTTAAAAAAATCGAGTTGTTTAAGTTTGAACTTCCTCATGTTTAATGGCTCCCATCAAAAGAGAGTTTATCAAATTTGATAATATGATCAGGTGTAAGAGATAAACTGTTATGTCTCAAATGAAGGTGTAAAACCGCTCCTCTGTAAATACGTTTGTGTTCCAGATGTTTAGAATCTAGCGATCTTTGCACTGCCATATTTTTTCATTATATCTTGATTTACTTGAAAATGTTTCACTCAAAGAGTCACTTATGGTACATAAAGTGATGCTTAAATTAAGCAAGGAATCCAAAAATGTGAAAATATATAGGGTGTTGTATTTAAAATAACGAAATTAGTGTCAATTTTCGGTATAACTGGATGTGCGCCATTTTTAAAAATATTTTTAAAACAACCCCAAGAAAGATTCAAATTACTTTTGTCCAGAACAAATTTTCATATTCCCAACTGTTATTACGCTATGGAAGAATTACGCCGTGGTGGGACACCCTGTATAAAAATCTTTGATTTTTTGTGATTTTTCAATGCTTTGAGGTTTTCTGATTTTGATAAACTGCTCTTTTGATTCTTTGATATTCTTCGATTTTTCATGGTTGTTTGATTCCTTGAGACTCTTCCACATTCTGTAAGATTTTTTCATTATTTTTTGATTCTTTTAAATTTTATTTCTAGTGATTCTGTGATGTTTTGAGTTTCTTGTTTTTCTTTAGATTCTTTTATTTTTTTAATAATCCATGAGATTCTTTGGTTCTTTTGTATTCATTCATATTTTTTGATTCATCAAGAATCAATTCGTTCTCTTAGAAATTCTTCATTTTTATTTTTTTTTATTTTTGTGATTTCTCAATTCTTTCTTGGAGATATCAGCCGAATAAACTCAACTTTTTTTTAATAAAGAACATCGGGAGTAATAATTTAATGTAAGATTTATTTTAACTTCGCAATAAATAAAAGAGTTACAATTAAAAATGTCGGAAATCGTTTTGATTTTTTTTTCCAAACATTGGCAGTTTTTAAATGACATAAAGCGATGATATTTGTATAATTTTGATGGATTATCATACCCCAACAATTTGTTAAATCTCCACTATCCTGTCCCAGGATCAACAAAACAACGTAGATCTAAAATTCAAACTCTTTATTTTCAAATGTTCAGTCTTAAATTTACATTTGGCGACCAGAAGATAAAGTACTTTAACTTCGAGGCTAATAAAGTAAAATAGACTGATATCTTTAAAATGAAGGTGTAAAACCGCTCCTCTGTAAATACTTTTGTGTTCGAGATATTTAGAACAATGGCAATCTTTACACAGCCATATTTTTTCTTCAAATCTTGATTTTCTTGAAAATGGTTCACTCAAAGTGTCACATATGGTACATAAAGTGATGCTTAAATTAAACAAGGAATCCAAAAATATGAAAAAATGTAGGGTGTTGCATTTAAAATCACAAAGTTAGTGTCAATTTCCGCTATAATCGGAAGTGCGCCATTTTTAAAAATATTTTTAAAACAACCCCAAGAAAGATTCAAACAACTTTTGTTCAGAACAAATTTTCATATTCCCAACGGTTATTACGCTATGGAAGAATTACGCTGTGGTGAGACACCCTGTAGAATTAATGTAAAAAAAAAATTAAATATTTGTTGAACATTTGAAAAGTCGATGATCGGATTTTTAGATAAGGCTTCATTAAGTGAAAGTCTCTTTCCAAATATTTCTGGCTCGTTGCCAACGCAGCAAGGGTTTGAACGTAAAAGGGTATTCAGTTGAGTCATCATTACGTTTAAAATAATCACGTTATTTATAGTCAGGGAAATTATCCCCTTTATTAAACAGAGCTAGTGATTCAGTTCAAGAATCCAAGGGTGAAGTTTAATTCCCAATCAAACATTCGAAACAAAGCACACGATTTCTTTGTATATTGCAGTGTGAAAGTGAATCTGACCTTTATTTATTCAAGTAGAGTTTACCTTGATAATTGTGGTATACAGAACACTGTTTGTTTATTACTTAAATAGTTACGGATCATTGAAGTTTACTCATCAATTTCCTGTATGCTTAAAAAAAATATATGTCTTCGACTAAACACTGTTATTTCATGGTCTATTTATTATTAAGCATATTTGTAACTATGTCATAATTCCAAATAACATACAATAACTGTGGTTGAATTTGTTCCGGCGGTTAAAAAAAAAAATCTTAATCCGACCACTTGTTTTTGTTTTGACTGCTCAATATGAATTTTATTTACAGATTCCATAATGCTGCAACAAATCCTCCGAGATATGTACGTCGACCCTGACATCCTCGCCGAACTGGACGAACAACAAAAACAAACTCTTTTTTGTAAAATGCGCGAAGAACAAGTCCGTCGGTGGAAAATCTGGAACGAAAAATTAGGCGACGATTCGAATATAATCCGACCTTCGAATAAAAAAAAGAAAGTATCGTTTTTAAAAGGCATAGATGGAGAACCATGGGTTTGGGTAATGGGCGAACATAAAGACGATAAAACAATCGAAGAAATTCTCAAAGAAGAAGCCATAGAAAAAGCACGCAAAATTGCAGAAAAAGAAGCGGAAGAATTGCGGAAAAAAGTTGAAGCACAATTATACATTGAATTGACACCGAAAATCGAAGAAAAAATCAACGATGATATGGATATTTATTGTTCAGTTGATGAATTAAGAGAGAAAATTAATAACAAACCGAAAAATTATAACCAATATCAGAATAAATTGAACATAATGGATACTAGAGATGTTTTACAGGAGATTTCGTTGAATACGCAAAAAGTGGCGCAAAGAGTGGCTTTATGGGAGAAGAGACTGACAGAAGAACGCACTTGTGAAATTTTCCAAAAAATACAGAAAAGGCAGCAGGAAGTGGCGAAAGAAGCGGAGGAAGCGGAGCAAAAACAAGAGCAGCTTTGGAGGGAACAAGGTAAAATTATATTTCAATTGGTCAAAAAACTACTTTTTTGTTTTAACCAGAACGTAAAGCGAAGCAAGCCGAGCAACAAATCCGCGAAATCGCCCGCCGCGCCCGTGAAGAGCACCGCCTGACTTCGAACTTCGACCTCGACACTTCATACAGTACTATCAACACAGGAGTACCTCCAGGTCGGAGCGCAGTAATAGAATGGTACAAAACTCACGAACGATCGAAAAATATCGGTCTTGATCCATCGAATAACATCGAGCTATGGTTCCATGGTCTCATCACTCGATCTGAAGCCGAAAAGTTGCTTTTAGATCGACCATATGGGAGTTTTTTGGTACGACTATCGGAAAGAATTTGGGGATATGCTATATCCTATCGAGCTCAAGAAAAATGCAAACATTATCTGGTCAGCGCTAGTAATAAATACCAATTTTTAGGAAATAATCAAATTGAACATAACTCGCTGCGTAAGTACTTGGTTTTATGTTTGTTTGAGAAAATGACGATAAGGGAATGGAATGTTGTTGAGTTGAGTAAATAGTTGGGTTAGTTATCGCTAGAATTGCGGAAAATTTCATTATAAAATCAAGACGCAATCAATGGGTGTGTGGGTTAGGAACAATGCTCAATTTTCTGTCAATTATTTTCGAATAAAGTTTTGAATAGTTTTTATCGGCGAAAGCGCACTTCCTCATTGACCTCCGAAAAGATAATTAATGGAAAATAATGCATTAGACGCACTATTGTTCCATCTAACGGTACTGTACTAACATCTGTTGGTAGTACCTGACACAGGTGTACATTACACTTTGTTTATTAATAATTGACGTTTTTCCGGTTGTTTAATTATGGAATTGTTGTTTCAGGTGATCTCATTGAATACCATAGACACCATCCTTTAACAGGCGGTGAAACATTAATGGAAGCTTGTCCAAGAAACACCGACTCGACAACAATCAATGAATTATTCGACGATAAATGAATCTGTGATCGTTTGGCATTTTTATTATTAATTATCATTAACCGATTTTAACTGAAACTGCGTGTCCACACTCTAGTGAAGTCTTGACATTTCCAAAATTGACTTAAATTTTAGGAAAAAGTCAATAACATCGCTACCAATATAGTAGACATGAATGTTATTATCTTCAGTATTATATTAGCACTTGATTTCGCTTTATAATCAACGATTTGGTCATATGTGCCTTGTGTGTTTGTAGAATATTTTTTAATATTTATACTAAGTGTATCTGAGTTTGAAAATATAATTTTTGCTTAAATGTGTTTATACAATCCCTACACTTTTGTGTATAACTGGTTGCATAATAAAATTAATTTAAGTTGAAGCTATTCCAAAAAATCACAATTTTTAAACGAACATAAGTGATTTTACTATAAATATATTTTATTTTAGGAATATAACATGGTACATAGTAGAGTCTATATAATAAAAAAATTAAACATCTCCTTGTTCTTTAACAGACAAAGGAAGAGAAATATCCAAAATATTGAGTTTCCTTTTAGCTTTCTTATATCTGTAGGCCTAAAATCAAAACAACGTTTACTTAACCGACCTATTTACATTTAGAGTTTGTTTAATTAAAATCACATCAGAGGAAAACTACTCGAGTTTTTGGATGGTGAGAGTTTTTGTGAGGTAGATGATTGTATCCTCTGAAAGAAAATCGAGGTGTTATTAGTATGGAAAGTGGAGCTACTCTGGGACTTGATAAAAAAGAAAAAACAAAAGTACTTACTGGAGTTACTGTAATATTCGACTGGAGCGACTCTATTTCCGTACTTTTTTTCTTGTTTTTATTAGGACTTCCGGTAGCTATAATCAATTTAATAATTTCAGTATTTTCAAAAAGTCCAACTCACCTCCTGGTAAATTTGGAAGCGTAAAAACGTCATTCCTCACTTTCTGCTCCTTTTTTTTGTACCCTCCCAACCATCCATCACTGTCTAAATTTTTTTCAAATTTTTTGAAAAACTGAGTCCGGGGATTCCCTAATAGAGGCACTTGATTTAAACTCGATTTAACAGTTAAACTTTGTAATAAATTCGGCGATTTTTTTGGAGGATCTCTATTGAAACTAATGTTATTAATACTAGGGTGCAAAACATTAGGCGATTTATTATTAAAATCACTAAAATTCGGTTGGAGCGATTGGAATTGTGGTGGTGATGGTGGTAACACTGAACTTTGATTATTATCTCCGTCTTTTTGCGCCGAAATCGGTCGAGTTTCATTTTTAAATTTCACTAAACTTTCTAATGATTTTTCCAACATTTGCATTTCAGAAGTTAGATTTTTCTTCTCTTTTGACGAATTGGATATTTTTTGCCCCGATTTTTGAACAACATTCAATCTTTGACTTGTTTTCGATAAACTAATTAAATTTTTATCACTTTCACTATTTGTAAATAAATCATAACCATACTTCCTTTTAATACTTCCTTCAGCTAAATTAAACTTCCATCGAATTGGATCATTCTGTGTTAGTTTTTTCGTTTTAACTTCTTCTTTCTTATCAGTCGACATAAGAATTTCTGTTTTATATTTTCGCAAAAGCGGATTATTGTTGAATTCTGTGTTAACTTTTTCACGCAATGCTGGAAGAAACTTCTGTGGAAATCGATCGTGTTGAAAATAATTACATTTTAATAATTCTTCGGAAGTTGCTCGATCATGAGGATCCATTTTCATACAATTTGATAAAAAATCAATCGCATAGAGAGACCAATCAGGGAAATGTTTACAAAGATCTGTATCAGACGTTGCTGATTTAATCATTCCTCGAAGATTCGAACTTCTAGACATTAGGTGTTGATGGCGATGGCAAGGTTTACCCAACATTTTTACTATTAGATAAAGTTGATCAATATCACTTTCGCCGGGAAATAAAGGATCGCCAGTCATCATTTCAGCAAATAAACATCCAATAGCCCATATATCTACAGCTGCTCCATAATTAGTTTCACCGACTAAAAGTTCAGGAGCGCGGTACCATCGAGTTGCTACATATTCCGTACATGGTTCGCCTGATATACAAACCATTCGAGCAAAACCAAAATCACAGAGTTTTACAACGCCAAGGGAAGACACTAAAACATTTTCAGGCTTAACATCTCGATGGATAATCTAAAATTTAAATTAAATCAAACTGAATTAAATAATTGAAAGTAATTTACATTATTGCTATGACAATAATTAATAGCTCTTGTAACTTGATAAATGCGTTCTCTGCATCGCTCATCACCTAATCCTCCGGGCATTTTCTCCAATTCATCTAAAACTGTCCCTTCCAAAAATTCAAAAACTAAAAAGAAGCGTTTCCGGTGTCGAAAAACTTCAATCATTGTGACCAGATTTTCATGCTTCAGTCTCTAAATAAATCAATTAATTAATAATCAATTCATTTTTCAAAACTTACTTTCAACATTCGAATTTCACGTAAAGCCATTTTTCTTATAGTCGCATCTTCTTCAGTTTCAAGAAATTTCTTAATAGCAACAACTTGATCTGTTTCTTTGTGTCGACATTTCATTACCAAACCATAAGAACCTTCGCCTACCACTGAGATTTGCTCGTATTTGTCCATTGTACGACTGAAATAAATCAACTCATCTGAAATAAGAAGAATTCACTTTCTATTATATCTAATTAACTAAAATAGTAGAAGGGAACCCCAATAATTGCAAAACAAATTACATTTGATTGTATCACGTCATATTACTCATTTCTTTTTTTTTTTTGTTTGTATTTAAATATATAATTTAAAGACAAAACATTCAGACGAAAATAGATTCGCTCGTTAAAAATTGATTTTTCATTTAATCTGTATTTACGAGTTTTTCAGTCACGAATTTCAGACAAAACCAATCTGAATTGAGTTGAAGTAAAAATTGAAAAAGAGTTAATACAGAGTAGATTTTTCCTATGGAAAATAAATTTATTATTATGAAGGGTAGAAGCGGGGTTATTGACCGGCTATCTGTTTAGACTGACCACAAACTAAACACGCAATGGGGGTTATCTACAAGTAATTACTCAAAGGGGAAAAACAGGAAACTATCTTTTTTATTTGGGAAAAATGGGTGTTTTGGTGTTTAATAAACTATAATGGATTTTGACAGGTTGATGTACTTTTATAGCGAAAAGTGTGTCAAGAATTAGGAAGAAGCTCTAAAAAACGTTTGATAAATTGTTTTATTCAAAGTTTTAATGATTCAAATATGACCTGAAAGTGAATAATGTAACACTTTACATCAAATTTTTAACGCAACCAACATAATCTGATTCTTGTGAATCATCCCGTATATTATAAAGTATCAATTTCCAGTAAGCAAATATTATTTATTTGTGTAATTAAACTCTCAACAAAATTAATCTCGATTTATTTATTTTAAACGAAGAACGCGTTATCGGATAAATAACATTCCAGTAAACTTTTTTTAACGTTGAAAACGATATAAATAATTCCAAGACGAAACATTTGACAATTCGAAGAAGAAGGGAGTGAATTGTCGGTTGAAAGCTTTGTTCTTGAAAAGTGTTCTTGGAATTGTAAACTTCCTTAAAAAATCTTAGAATTGCACTATAATTTGATAATGAGTAATGACTGCTTTTACACCATAAATCCATAAATTATGATGAATAGTTTATTGCTCAGATTTTTATTGTAGTTTTAATGTTTTTCTTTTATTTATATGTTGCGTGCTTATCTTTTACTGAATCAGGGTAAATACTCTATTTACGTGTAATTTCAGTTTGAATTTGTAAAACGTAATAACTGTATACCCACTTAAAGGTTATACAAAAAAAAAATGAACATTTATCAAGAATTGAATTCTCTCACTACAGAGTGGTTGAAAAAAAAAAAGTATGACTTGAAACGCATATTTAAAGCGTAAAATTGCATAGAAGAAAAATCATTTCCTATTATCGAAAAAGACAGAATTACAAATCTTGATCCTGCAACTGTTTATTCAAAAAATTTAATAAGAATTTCCTCAGTTTTCCTATGGAAAGTTAATTTATTCATTTTTTAATTTGTGGCGATCAAAATTTTCAAATAGAACTCGTAAAGTGATAAGAATTTTTATTTATAAAAATTTACAAAATATGATAACGGATTTACGGTTTTAGAAATAATTATCTAAAAGAATATTTTCAATAAATACGGACAAGTGCTGATAAATTTCCTTAAAATCCTTCCATAATTCAACGATAAAACAAAATGATTTATTCACAACAAACGCTGTTGACATATCATTATAGGGGCACCCTCCCATAATAATCAAAAGTAACAGTACCTTGAAAAAGTATTATTTTCAATTTAAGTTTTTTTCTTTTTCAAAAAAATTGATTGCAATTGAGTGAAATGCACCAACTTGCACCACTCTTCAACCCTGACCTTTTACCTTTTCATATCCCTCAAAATAATTCAAAAAACTTCAGATCACTTAAAAACAGAACTCCACTCTAACGTACCAATTTTCATCGTGGAAACTCACCAACTGAAAACCGCACGCGACTAGGACAAAACCTAATCGAAGGAAAACAAGTTCGATAAATTTTCAGACGTTTTCTACAGGTGAATTTCACATGTCACGCAATCGCACAATATAGAATTTACTTCCACTATTGAGGGTACAACTATCCCTTGTTTTACCACCCTTAAAAAAAAAATTCTCACAAATGTCAGTTAATTTATTTATTACTTTATTACTCGATGAATGAGTGACACTATTCTACAAATTTTATTATTACCAACTATAAATAGAACAAATTTTCTATTAATATTAGTGCGTTGTTGATGACGTCATTTAGCGTCTCGACGTCATATCAATTGATAATAGATACTTGCGTACTTTCTAAAATTGGTTCGGTTTTTGATATTTTCGTCACGTAATGTCGGTTTCTATAATGTATTGATTCTTAAAGTTATTTACAAGACTTATGAAGGGGCGATTGGTAAAGAAAATGTAACAGACTAGACCTTTACAAAAGCTTCTAATTGTTTGACTATTTTTAGAATAATAATGAAACGAAGAAAATTGTTTATGGTAATTATTTACACAGGTAGCGATTTTATGCAACTAATTTTTTTTCTCTTTAACAGTTGCATGTCTTGGGAAGTTATAATTTTCAAGAAATTGTGATCGATATGAAAGGAATATTTTAATAAATTCAAACTGTTTTTATGCTTATTTCAAGAAATATTAAATTTTGCATTATGATTCGTAGAAGTATTATGGACACATCCGGATTATATTTATTGCTTCTTACTTACCAGAAGCCGGAAAGAGATTAACAAATTATAAGAATTTAGGCTTCTTGCATCGCCGGTCGGAAATTTTCAAGTATCAACAATAAAGGAAGTATCTTTTTGTAGAGTCCCGAAAAATAGTTACCCATTTAATATTTATAATCAGGAAACATTGTTCAGATTTATTTTATTGTTTTATGTTAAAACTAAATTCAATGTTCAAAAACTGCCTCTTGAGATAATTTTTACAAATATTTCGAGGAAATTTCAATATTTTTCTTCAGGTGAGTTTTTGGAATTTTTAAATGTAATTTTTTTGTTTATCATAGTATCGATATCAGTCTATTTTACTTTATTAGCCTCGAAGTTAAAGTACTTTATCTTCTGGTCGCCAAATGTAAATTTAAGACTGAACATTTGAAAATAAAGAGTTTGAATTTTAGATATACGTTGTTTCGTTGATCCTGGGACAGGATAGTGGAGATTTAACAAATTGTTGGGGTATGATAATCTTTCAAAATTATACAAATATCATCGCTTTATGTCATTTAAAAACTGCCAATGTTTGGAAAAAAATCAAAACAATTTCCGACATTTTTAATTGTAACTCTTTTATTTATTGCGAGGTTAAAATAAATCTTACATTAAATTATTACTCCCGATGTTCTTTATTAAAAAAAAAGTTGAGTTTATTCGGCTGATATTAGCCTCCGAAGTCAACTTTATCACCGACTTTTCAAAAGCAAAGAGTTTGAAATTTTGAGACAAAGTTTGCCTATAACTAAGAGTAGCTGGTTTAAGTCAATATTCTAATAAAATAAAAAAAAATAAAAAATAAAACTGAAAACTCTTAAAGAATCTCCAAGAAAGAATTGAAAAATCACAAAAATGAAAAAAAAAATTGAAGAATTTCTAAGAGAACGAATTGATTCTTGATGAATCAAAAAATATAAATGAATACAAAAGAACCAAAGAATCTCATTGATAATTAAAAGAATCTAAAGAAAAACAAGAAACTCAAAGCATCACAGAATAGAATAGAAATAAAATTTAAAAGAATCAAAAAATAATGAAAAAATCTCACAGAACGTGGAAGAGTCTCAAGGAATCAAACAACCATGAAAAATCGAAGAATATCAAAGAATCAAAAAAGCAGTTTATCAAAATCAGAAAACCTCAAAGCATTGAAAAATCACAAAAAATCAAAGATTTTTATACAGGTGTCCCACCACAGCGTAATTCTTCCATAGCGTAATAACAGTTGGGAATATGAAAATTTGTTCTGGACAAAAGTAATTTGAATCTTTCTTGGGGTTGTTTTAAAAATATTTTTAAAAATGGCGCACATCCAGTTATACCGAAAATTGACACTAACATTTTCAAGTAAATCAAGATTTAAAGAAAAAATATGGCTGTGTAAAGATTGCCATTGTTCTAAATATCTCGAACACAAAAGTATTTACAGAGGAGCGGTTTTACACCTTCATTTGAGACATAACAGTCTATCTTTTAGACCTGATCATCTTATCAAATTTGATAAACTCTCTTTTGATGGGAGCCATTAAACATGAGGAAGTTCAAACCTAAACAACTCGATTTTTTTAAATGGAACGCTATACTTTTTGATGTGCAACCGAATAGAACTTAAAATTACCTTTCGATTGATGTAAGGTTGTACCCACTTACTGTCAACAGTTTTTGTAAAAAAATGCATTTTTTGAATTTTGCAAAAATATACATCATCAAGTTAGCCTTGATTGTTATTATTGATATAAATTTGTTTAAAAAAAGTACTAGAATTGTATCTGTGTTTTTTGAAAATTTGAACAAAATTTCTTTCTGACATTATGAATTTATGCGAAATTTTTCTCAAATGAAAAACTTCCATGAGAGATTTCTGTAAGAAGAAAAATATCTAAACACAAATCTTGACGTTTAAATATCAGCAAAACATTCAATATCTCAAAATTATCAATAAACAGAATTCTGCATAACATTATCATTCACACTGTTAATCCCAGAGATGGAAAAACTCGAATCTCTAGATTTCTCCATTTATTGTTTGTAGTTTCGATTTATCTTGATGTTTTCTTATGAAAAATAGAATCCAAGCTTGAATTATACTCTTCTTTTGGTGCAATTGATAAATAACAATAGTTAGTAGTCACCAAGGCTAATGTGATGATGTAGTTTTTTTACAAATTTCAAAAAACATTTTTTTTTTCAAAACTGTTATTAGTAAGTGGGTACAACCTTACATCAATCGAATCGTAATTTTAAGTACTATGAGATGGTACCACAAAAAATATAGCGTTCCATTTAAGAAAATTGAGTTATCTGGGTTAGAAGTTCTTCGTGTTCAAGACACCCATAAAAAGAGAGTTTTCCAAATTTTATAAGATGTTCAGGTCTAAGAGATAGACTGTTATATTTAAAATGAAAGTCTGAAACCGCATTTCTGTAAATGCTTTTGTGTTCAAGATATTTAGAATAATGGCGATCTTTGCACATCCATATTTTTTCTTCAAATCTTGATTTTCTTGAATATGGTTCACTCAAAGTGTCACTTATGGTACATAAAGTGATGGTTAAATTAAACAAGGAATCCAAAAATCTAAAAATATATAGTGTATTGGATTTAAAATAAAGTGTCAATTTCCGGTATATTCGGAAATGCACCATTTTTAAAAATATTTTTAAAACAACCCTAAGAAAGATTCATACAAATTTTGTTCAAAATAAATTTCCATATTCCCAACGGTTATTAGGCTATGGAAGAATTACGCTGTGGTGGGACAGCTTGTATATGGGAAAATAATAAACTGCCCACTAAAAATTTAAAATTTAAGAAATTTATCGTTTTAAGGTTGAATAAACACTTGATATTGGATTTTATTAATATAAGTTGGTAATCTTTTTAACTAGCTTGACGTTTTTTGGCGTCTTTGTCTGACATTTCTCTGTTAGATTTGAGATATCAACTTCACCCCAAAATGGTGTGATGGAAACATTTCTCACTAGAATCAAAGGAAGCACCAACTTAGAAAAATGAAGTACCAACTTATCCCAATTTTTAGTGGGCAGTTTATTTTGTTCCCATATATATATATAATCGTAATGAATCAAGGAATCTCAAAGACTAATGGTAATAAGAAAATTTTCAGCAAAATATCGCCTACCAGTTTGAACTATTTTGAGCTTGTTATAATCAACTACAAAATTAAAATCTCAAGAAATCAAATATTCACATGAGTCATTCGGCCGCCAAACTTCAAAACTAATTTCTCAAAAATAGAGAATTTGAACTTTGAAAGCTCGTAGCTTCGCTGTTTCCTAAGAAAGGCAAATAAGGTTTTGCTTATTGATAGTAGCTTGATATATCAAGACAGGTGAAAATGTTGCGAGTTATGAGCCATTTAGCTGAAACCAGCAACCAAACGCGAATTTAAAAGCACATTTTGAAGAATAAAGTGCTTGACATTTAGAATATGCAGCATCGTTGTCTCTGGAGCAAATCAGATGAGTCTAGACACATTGATAAGGCTATGAATAAGCTTCACAATTAGAAGATTTTGAAAAAATATGTCTACTATGGAAATTGCAAAATTAAATTTATCAAATTGGATTTGAACTTAATTTTTTTGATATGCAAAAAACGTAAATATATTTTTTTATGTAGGTTGCATCATAATGTCAAATTTTGACACTAAAAAGCGTGTATAATCGAGCATTATTAACAAAGTCCATACGCGATTAAAATCAATTGTCAGTGTCAAAAGTCCATACGCGATTAAAATCAATTGTCAGTGTCAAATTTCCTTGGAAAAACGATCTGCACCACCCTAAAATATAGATTTACGGAACAGCTGTATGTAAAATATTACCAAACCTAAGTGAGGTTATGTCGAGCATATTTCGACATGAAAAAATTAATTAGAAGATGTAAAATTGGTGAAGTGTCAGTTTCGATAAAACAAAGAACGAAGAAGAATTGTCACAATTGACAATCAACTGTAAAATTTGATATGCAATCATACCAACATTGACTGGTATATTGTAACTAGACATGCTTTACCAACCTTAAAACACTTTGACAATTGATTTTAGTAGCTATAGAGTACAAAGATTCTAAAAACGTAGGGCCTAAATTAATTCATATGATAAATGTCAATAATAAATAAATTTAAAATTAGGCAAAATTATACAGTTTAACACGTCTGGTCTGCAGTCGATCCCAAAACTTCCTTGAATAGGAATTTTACGTATGATTATCATCAAAAATTCATGATACTGACAATAATGACATTTATTAATCTATCAACCGAGTTAATCTAGGCGCTACTTTTTTTTTAATTTTTGTATTCCATGGCCACCGCTTATAAGAAATCATGGTATATTAGGGCATAAGAGCATAATGGAGTCTTACTGAGTGCTCCTTAATGCTGCAAGTGCTAGAAAGACTCAATTATGCTTGAATATCATACGATATTTTTTATATTGTTTCGGAAGAAATTTCCTTCCTTTGAAATCAAAACTATTTCCTTGAGTAATATAAAAAATATTCAGTTTTTTATTGTTGGTATGAAAACTTACAATACCGCGTATTACTGTTTTTCTTTTTTTTTTTCTATATAAATTTAGCCTCAGCAATTATAATAACCAAACAATTTTCTTCCATGTGCTCGATAGTAAAACTTTCAAGACATTACTAACGACTCACTCTGTATATTAGAATTCAAAAATCAAAAATTTGAATGATTTGAATGATTCCAAAATATTTCTCTTATATTTTTTCCAACTTTTCAACTCTCTCTATTTACATCTAGATAATCAATCCATTCAGCAAATTCGAGAAATTATAATCACCAAGTCAGCACCTAAAGCGATAAGATTCCATTTATCAACCGTAGAATTGTTGATTTTGAATATTACTCCATCCATCTTATTTTCACAAAAAAAAACAATAGAGGCAATAAAATATCGTTCAAATCAGGCAGCTAAGTTCTTGACTTATTTTAAGACGAGCTATTCCCCCCACTTCCCAAATGACGTAGTATACGCATCCAGAGAACCCTAGGACCATTCGCAGATCGCAGATCTGTGTGAGCAGTTCCTTAGCTGGAGAGGTCAAAAGATTTTAAAAATAAAAAGAAAATAGTAGCATTTCGTATGATCGTTGTGTCAGTGCTTTTTCAATTGTAAGGAAATCAGGTAAGTCAGCTGGTTTTCTATCTTGTGTTTTATTTAATGTTTTCACAATTCCTGAAAAATTTGCTTGCTTTGTTTCGTCATTAGACTGAAAACTTGTAACCTGAAGATAAGTAAGCCTGCTGCGTTTTTTTTTTTTCTAACAACGCTGAAACAAACATTTCCCTGCTAGTTCCCTACGGACACGTGCACTAACATTCTGGATTAGATTTCTCGCGTTAAAGATTAATTTCAAAAGATTTTTATTACGCAATTTTAACTGAAAAAAAAAAAAAAAATCAGGATTCTCACACAAGCAAAAATCCTGCATTTTGCATTTTTAGCTTACTAACGCTTTTGTTTTTCAGTTTTGTGTTCTGAAAAAAAAAATGGTGGATTTCTCCTTTTTCACTGACCCTGATATCCTTGAAAACAGGTGATTATGACCATTTTATTTTTTGAATATTAGTGTATACTGTAGTTTTTGGTATTTGTCCAAATGATTCATTATTGAAAATTTTGAATTATAATTTTGTTTGTTTGATAGATTGGTGGATATGGCTCCAACTGCTACTTTGAGTCAACCTTCAAGTCTTAGTTCTTTTGGAAGTAATCATCTCGAGTCGCTTCTTCTAAATGGACCTCTTCCAACTACCAATTGGATGCAGCTAACGCAAGCTGAACCATTTCAGGTAATGCTATCAATTTTTACCAGTTTTAAATTTTAATTTTGTGTGTGTGTATAGCCGAAGCTGCTTTCGCCTGGATGGAATACGTTCCTTCCCTCCTGCTTGAACTATAGTCCAACACAGGATTCCCTCAGCGATTTAGTCGATCAATTTACCGATTTGACCATCGACAATCGACCATTGAAAAGACCACCGCCGACTTACATGTGCCATTTATGCTTCCAAAAAGGACATTACATTAAAGATTGCATAAAGGTAAGACTCAATTAGATTTTAACCGAAAACGCTACTTTTCCTTCGATTTGGCGACGAATCCATGCATACAAGTGATAATCTCTGAAGTTTTGTTTATTCTAAAAAGATTTAGATGTCTGCCGCACTTTACTTCCACTTGTTGACGGCTATTCTTTTAGAGTGTTATTTATTATTCATCTATTCTTAGTATTGAGACATTAATTGATTTTGAATTTTTTGTTTTGAATGTTGAATTCACTGAATTTTGTTATTTTTTTTTTTTTTAAATAAACACAAAATTGCCGAAACTGCGATATGATTTCAAGTGGATTTACATTAGTTGAATGTTTACTGTTAATAGGTTTATGGTAAAATTATGATTAGCTGTTATCTTGATTATGAGATTTATGAGCGGTTTTTCAAACCTTGATTAAATATTTTGCATATTGTTAGTTATGTACCTAAACTTTTTAGATTGTTTTAATTGTGACCTTTTTGAAATTTTTTAAAATATAATGTTATATTGGGTGCTTATAGCAAAGCATTTTCGACTATTCAAATCCAATATGAATACGATTTTTAGGTTTCTTAAAATTGTAGTAGTTTGAGCGTTCTTGAAAACAGGCCCCATTACTTGTTAATTGCTCAGTGTATGTACAGAATGGTGCTTTTCGATGTCCGCATAGGATGATTCTCAAAACTGAAAGGTTAGGGAAAAAAAAACGAATAGCACATTTCCGATGTCGTTTTTTGAGAAAATAATTTTGGTGAATACCGCCAGTTGATATCGTCTTTTGTTTTTCTATCATACTAATTATAAGACAAATGCTTTGTATGCACATAAAAAGCTTCTACGAAGAAAAAACTGCAACAGGACTTATCGTTGTTAATATAAACATTTCAAAACCTTTCAGTTTTGGAGGTGCGGACATCGGAAACCACCCTGTATAGAAGCCCCTTACACAATATTTACAAGTCTACTAATATTAGTCTTACAACTTTGAAATTTTGCTGCACAAACAATTATTTCAGTTTTATTAGTTACAAGTAATAATTTTCAAAATATTAGAAAATAAAATATAATTTTACAATTTCATGTTGCACAAATGTAACTCATATTACTAACAAGTTTAATGTGACCAATTTTATTATCGAAGCAATGCAGTGGCAGTAATACTAGTTGGCCATGGAAGGCAACTGAATACGTAGTGCCCTCATGCATGATTTGTTGAAGTTGAGTAATTGTTGTTGGTTATTTGCACATACAAACACATAAATGATTGAAAATTTGAATATTCATTATGAAAATATAATAAACGTCACGATTTGTAGAAATTAAAAATTTTATCCTCATCATTTTCGTCAATATCCATTTTCTGCAACTTTGCATTTCGGCACTTCGCGACAAAGTTCCCTCAAACTTTATTCAAAAATACGCGATAATTAACGTAGTAACCGATAGAGGCGCCATGTATTCAGTTGCCCGCCATGGCAAACTAGTATCTCATGTTTTAAATTCACTTTTGAATTGAGAGTTTCCAAACCTGTCTATCTGGGACCATGGTTGGTACTTATTTTACTTTACACTGACCAAAAATAAATGGAGTAATATTGGTTGCATAGAGAGTTGGAGTCAATCAAAACAACATCCAAAAACAAACATTATCTAAACATTAAACAACTGATACCTAATGTGTAAATAATTTTTATGTATATGCATTTATTAGCTGATTCAATAAAAGCCTAAAAAGCAAATTTAAAGCATATACAATAGGCAACCCAAAAAACAATAAGGATAGGGTAAAATTTTGCAGGATAACTATGGCTTTTGCTGATCTCTTGAGTCCTTGAGCGGTTTTAGTATATTAATTTTTTTACAAGTGTCAGTTGACTTATGGTTGGTTTAGTCAAAGTTTTGAACGAACGGAAGCAAATATTTTCATGAAATAAAAACTACTCGAAAGTAGATACTTCTCTTCACTTAGATACTTTTCGAATATCAAAGTAAAATTTTGTTATCATATAATCTTCGACGTGTTTTATTTTTCTAATATTTAAGTTTAGTTTACCATTAGCCATTTGGCCACAATATGCTGCCAAACCCAACACTGAAACCAAAATTTCGAAAATAGAGAGCCTAAAATCAAAAAATTTATAGCCTCATTATATCTAATAATTAATGAATAGAGCTGATAGAGCTTTGTGCTTTATTTCAATGAGAAGCTGTGGTATTGGCGAAAAAAGTAAAAAAATCGTGAATTTCGAAATTTTGATGAACTCAGAAAGCATCAAATCGGTTTTGAATCAATTTCATTCTAAGTTTTTCGATGTAGAAAATTTAAATTAGAAATAAAATTGAAAATTATTGACAAAATTTTAATACCTTCTGTTTGAACAATTTTCGACTGTTTTGATCGTAGCTTTGTTATTTTTTCAAATATAGAAGTAAAATTTTGTAGGAACTTTAATATTTTTAGTTTGATTTATCATCAGTCATTTGGCCACAATTACGTCGCCAAACACTGAAACCAAAATTTCGAAAATAGAGAGCCTATATAGAGAACATGCCGCCGATTTAGTCAAAGTTTTGAACGAACGGAAGCAAATATTTTCATGAAATAAAAAATACTCGAAAGTAGATACGTTTCTTCAAGGTGTGAGGGTGTTTTGAACTTGGATGTAAATTATACTTTGCTGATATATATGATCGGAACTTACAAAAACGATCAGTAAATAATTAGAGCAGTTTTGATCATCCAATGTTTTGTATACATAATTGTCATATTAAGGCCAAGGGTCTAAGCTATTTTTTGTTGGATTATATATAATGGCTTTGTTGATACACATAGATGAAACTTACATAAAAAAGTGCATTTTTTCAGCACTCAATTACACTCAATTTTCTTGAGATCTACTCATTGATTCCTAACCAAAAAGAGCTTAGACCCTAGTCCTTGATATAGCAATTATGTATAAAAAACATTGGTTTGATTGAATCATTCGTTTTTCTTAAACTTAGATTGGAAAATGAGTAGAACTGTTCTAATAATTTTTAGTCGTTTTCGTAAGTTTCATTCGTTTTTATCACCAAAGCCAAATTCATATTTGAGTTCAAAATACCTTCACACCCTGTTTCAAGTATTTTTTATTTCATAAAAATATTGACATAACATATATATCTAAACGCCCGCCTTAAGACCAATTTGAAAAAATAGATATAACGGTAATAAACAATTTAGAGTAGAATTAAAATATCCAGAGATAAATCCAGTGTTACTTCAAAGAAACGCAGTTGAATAGACTTCCGGTCGAACCGGAAGTACAATAAATTCGGAAATATTTATAAAAAGTAGAGTCTATGACATAGATTTTAACGTTCACTAGTCACATTTTCTCAAAATTTAACTATAACGCCATAAATTTCCGTTCCGATACTGACGAAACACCCTGTATATTGAACGAGTCACAAATTAAATGTTTTTTTTTAGCCAAGTTGTCCAGTAATAGTTTTTACTGAAAGTCATTTCTCTACAGGGTGTTTGAAAAAACTTGATTTGTGTTCGACACTGGCTCGAAATACAAAATTGACTACTAGAATTACTACCATCATGGGACACTCTGTATATTTGCTAAGATTGTGTTTAGTGAAAATATTTGTCAGTCAAAGCAAACTGCTTCTTTTAGGAAATTTTTCTATTTTTATCAAAATGTCAGTCTAACTTTGACTCCATTCATTATTAATGTGCATAAGGGGCGGTCATGGAAGTCAGATTTTAAGGTGGCCACACTGGTGAGATTCGTTCATAAATCATAAAAATATTTGCTTCCGATCGTTCAAAACTGACTAAATCGACGGCATGACATATATACAGCCTGTCCCCAAGATATTGGGTATAAAGGGAAATCAGTGCAAAAATTTATTAATGTGATTTTTATCTTACCTATTCTACTTTAATAAAATCTTTTTAGATAAAGTTGAAGAAAGCTATTAGTACTTGACACACGAATTTTTTCAGAGATTTTCTATGTTTCAGTAAAATGCTAGAGTTAAATGAAATTGCTGAAATATTTAAATTGGCGGCAAATGGTCGGTGATACAGTTATGTTCTTTGTCATTATGAATTATGACATTTTGAAATGACAAAATGCCTAAAAAAGCAATGCTAGGATTTCAGTTGATATTTGTTTCCAAAATATTAAGATAATATCATCAAAATGTGAAATTTATCAATAATTGATTATTTGATAATATTGATAGTTGTTCATGATTGAGTTTGATTAAGTTGACAAGTTAAAATTGCATTCAACGATGATAATCGAAGAAATGTGTGATTTTGTGGTTATTAATTTTGGTTCATCAGTCCTATTTCATTTAAATCTAGCATTTTACTGAAACATGGAAAATCTCTGAAAAAATTCATGCATCAAGTTCTAATAGCTTCCTTCAAACCTGTCTAAAAAATTTTTATTAAAATTGAATAGGTAAGATATAAATCACATTAAAAAAATTTTGCACTCATTTCTTTATATACCCGGAATTTTGGGACAGGCTGTATATCTAAACGCCCGCCTTACAATATTCAGTTTTGAAGAATTAATCACCTATTTTTGGAAATTTTTTGAATGATAAACAACAAACAATGTTTGAACCATTGCTGTTCGACTCCTCAAAAAAATGGAATACGATAAATGTAACCACATATAAGAAAAAAAATTAAAAAAATTATTGTTTCGTTTCATTCTTTATTTGAAACCAATGAAGATTTACAACGTTAGTGGACACAAGATTAAACAAGTAATTAACTAATTAGAATTTTTGAGCAAAGAATTTAACAAGTGGAAAAGTTGACATTTTAGTGATACGAGTGGTTATGTATTGCTTTCTAATAATTTGAAAAGTATCATCATATTGGAGATATTCAAGACAGATAAAAGAGCCGTTTGTGGATCTACTTGTTCATAACGTTGTTGAAGCAATTACTGATTTGGTGTTAGACTGTTACGTATCACTGACAATAAAGTTTCCAAAAAACGTAGTTCTGAAGTTGAGCTGTTCATTCAATAAACGAAATACTCCTGTGTGATTATTTTATTTTAAGAAGAGAACTAACAACAGTATTTTGTATAGAGATTTTCCAAGAAAAAAAAACTGATTTTCGAATATTAAGATACTGGAAGATTCAGTGTTAAAAATTATTATAGCATCTGCGTTCTTGATTAAATTGACTGATATTTTGATTTCCCAGTCAACAAGTAGTTAAGAGTCATGAGTAATTGATTGTACAGGGTGGTGCATTTTCGATGTCCGCAAAGAGAGATCTCCAAAACTAGAAAGTTTATAACAAAACGAATGGCACATTTTTGAGGTCGTTTTTTGAGAAAATAATTTTGGTAATTACCGCAAGTTGATATCGTCTTTTGTTTTTTAGTAATAAACAATAGTTTACAATTTGCTGATATTTTAAAAAATTCATATCTTTATTAATATTGGAGGTAAACGATGGAAACAAAAACAAGATTAAACCATTTTTTAAGTGGAATTTAGCAGTGTCAACAAATATTTTTTTGAGTCATTAGTTTAGCTGAAATAACACAAAGTTATATTTTTTTAAATTGGCTATGTCACGTTTGAAAAGCTAATTTTTGTCTGACCCTAAACATATATAAATTATATATGATGATTTTTCAAAATTATTCGAAAAATAGATTGTTTTAATTCTTTGTTGTTAATATGCAGTCGGCTATGGAAACAATTGTTTTATTTAGAAACTGATTATTTAGAAATATATCAACCAGATTCGATAAGGCTTTTCAATTGATAGATGCCACTACTTTTACTGCTTTTACATAAAAATGTTTTTTTGAATGCAGCGTTTAATTAAATATAGGTTAATGGTAGAAGGAATTTTTACCATGGACAAAGCTTGTTTATTGGTTGGACACCGCATTTCTCGTTTTCCTGTGGAATCCAGTGATAACTTCTACCAAAAATGTAATTTATTGAATTATGTCTTCGAATATTTATACTAAAATCAATATTTTTTCTATTTTATTTATTTATAACAGTATGCAAAATAGTCATCAGCACATACTCCACCGTTTTTTATAGTCAAGCAGATTAATTAATTTATTTTTGGATAATTTATAAAATTATACAATTCATGTATGATGGATTATTACCCATGTGAGTTAAACATCATTATTTCTTTCCGTGTATTATATAAATTTATTTTATAACTTGTTAAAAGACTAGATACGTAAATAGTTCAAATTTAGGTTGGTAATACGAGTAACTTTCAAATCACTTCTAGAAATTTGATAGATCATAATGAAACGTGCAAAAATGTGCTAATACAAAGCATAAAATCTCAAAGGCAATAAAAGTTTGCATTATTTTATAAATAATCCATGAGGCATTAAATAATCATCGAATCACACGTGTTAGTGTTTTCATACTTTGTCTTAATTTTAGTAGCGATAGAAAAAAAAAAAATCTTCAGTAAAACCTGTAGCGTCAGAAAATTAACCATTGCCGGTTGCGAAACGACAAGGATAAGTGGGATTTAATCACATGATCATATCCCGAGCTCATCATTCGCTACAGTGGATCAGTTAAGACCCTACTGAAGACAAAGATATAGTTATCTTTGTCTTTCTTTTATTAAAATATGCTAAGATTAGCGTAAGCAATATATAACATGTAACGCCATCTAATTGAGTAAATTCCAGGCTCGTCCTAAAGGTGAAGGGAAAACTCCTTATCAAGGTAGAAAAAGATGTTTTGGTGAATTCAGATGCCCAAAATGTAAAAGGAAGTGGATGAGTGGTAATTCTTGGGCAAATATAGGCCAGGATTGTATTAAATGCCAAATAAATGTTTATCCACACAAACAGGTAAACTCTATTATTTTTTGTTTATAATTTATTAAAAATTGTTTATTTGTAGCGACCTTTAGAGAAACCTGACGGTTTAGATGTGTCCGACCAATCAAAGGTCCACCCCCAACATTTGTGCCAAAAGTGCCGAGAATTAGGCTTTTATTGCCGAAAGGTGCAATAAAATTACCATTTTAATCATTTATATTTTTTATTTTCTATTTTTTTTATCGTTGCATTGTTTATTTTATATATTTTTTAAAAATTTTTTTGTTTTGTTTTTGAATTAAGTTTAATTTTAGTGCTTATTTTTTTATAATTCAGAAAGTATTATTTTTTTTGTGATGTGACAGCTTAGATATTATGTTGTGTTACCAACATTTGGATTTGGATTATGTTTACAGTGTAAACAAATAATATACCTCCTTTGTACAATTAATCAGTTAATAAAATCGGTATGTATAATGATATTTGTATAAAATTGGTTTTCTTTTGCTCGATTTTATCTGTATATACGTTAAGACTATGACTAACGTAATGTAGGAGGCCTTCTAACAACCCTTTCATTAAAAATGGCGATTGTTACCAGATGCAAGAATTTAAATAAATATTTTAGTTGTGAAAGCGTTGTTATTCTATCTGTAATTGTCCAAACCATAAAAGCTATTTGTTGGATTATTCTATGTAAAAATATTCCTTAAAAGGCCATGCCGGTCCTGTTCACTAGCGCAAAATTTATGCTTCTCGAAAAAAGCAATTCAAATTCGGACAATTATCAACTTTTTAATTACAATTAAGCCAAAACTCACCGAATTAGGCACTGATTCTTGAAGCGAGGACAGTTTGAAAAATTAAGCCTTCAACATTTTCAAACTTCGTGACGTTTTCACTTGACAGATACAGAACTCTATTATATCGACTTTTTTCATTTAACTCATGCGCTATCACAATGTCAATAAAATTAAACCTGAGAGGTTAGGTAGTATTTAAAAATAGAAATTATTTTTATTTAAAACTCAGTTTCGTAATTGACGACTATTTGTTAATACATTATGAAGTAAATATTTTTTTTTTGTTTACATTTGACTAAAATTAGTATTTTTAGGGTTATTACAAGAAGTCTTACTGTTGTTTTGGGTCTTTCAGTCTGCAGCATTTCCGGGTATTTACTTTATCTTGCATTAAAGAAAGACAATGATGATGATTATAGTGATACGTATAATACTGTATCAAAATTTAAAGTTTCAGAAGTGTCAGTACCTAAAGAAATGGTTAAAGTTCTAATCGGCCGTGGCGGTAAAAATATTAAACAAATTCAAGAGCAGTCGAACACTAGAATAAGTTTCCAAGAGCGGGAAAATAAAGACACTCTGTGTGTAATTCGAGGATCGATTGAAGCTTGTCACATGGCTGAGAATCTCATACAGGAGTTTATTAACAATCAGCCGGTTGTTGAATGTGAAGATCTTTTCATACCCCAACAATGTGTTAGTAGAATAATTGGTCGAGACGGTGAAAGAATCCGCGATTTGTGTGCTCGATCAGGCGCTAAAATTTGCGTGGATAACGACAGAGTTAGTGTTTCTAGAAGAGTCACAATTAAAGGCAGTCGCGAACAAATTTGCGTCGCTAAATCATTAATCGACGAAATCGTCGAACTATCGCTTAAAACTCAAGACCAAGTTGAAACAAGTCTAGCTAAACGCGAACCTAGATTACCTCCAAAATCAAACGATAATCCAAAAGTAATAGGAAGTCCAAAAGTCGAAAGAATATCACCAGTACCAGGTAAGACTTTATTACTACAAAAATCGTTTACAATTTATTGTTCCACTCGGTAAGTGTCGATTTTTGCTGGCGCGTCTGGAGGACCTCCAAAGAATTCGTGGTAACCCATATACTCGCCGAAAGCAAGAGTCCCTGCTGTAAAAATCACACCGAGTGCTAGATCTCTGTTGTATTTTTTCTGATTCTTGTTGAAATTTTCTTGCCAGGAGCCTTTGGGTTGCGGGAGGTCGTTCATTGTCGATTTGGGAAAAACATCAGTTGAGTGCCATCGGCGTCTTAAGTTTGAACCAAACTGACGTACAAGTCTTAAGTGTTGCATTTTTTTAAATAATAATTCACGTATTTTAATTATGTAAGAATGTCAAGCAACACCAGGTGTGAAACTTTTATCTTATCTTAGGGATTTTGGTTGGGTAAATATTGGTTTAAAAATTGCTCAAGGTTGTTTTTATTAGGACTGAATAATAGAATAATGAAAAACATGTTTTATCAGTCACGAGTTTGAGTTTCAATTTCTTGACAATAATAAAAAACTAAAATTCTTAGTTCAAGCTCTAAAGACTTGAATTTTCTTTTTCCAATTTGCAATGTTTCAGGTCAGCCGGAAGCGCAATTCGAAGTCTATGTGTCAGCAATGGTCGACCCCTCGCGTTTTTGGCTGCAAATCGTCGGCCCCAAAGCCGCTGAACTCGACGTTCTCGTTGAAGAAATGACAGAATACTACCGCAAACCCGAAAACCGCGATTTGCACACTTTGAAAAAAGTTAACAAAGGAGATCTCGTAGCTGCTGTTTTTCAATATGACGGTAAATGGTACCGCGCTGAAGTACTTAATCTTACAGAAAATCCGCAACAAGCTGAATTGTATTATGTTGATTATGGAGATACAGACTTAGTTCCTTTAGATGAATTATACGAATTGCGGACCGACTTTCTTAGATTGCATTTTCAAGCAATTGAGTGTTTTCTAGCAAGAGTTGATCCAATAGGGGAGAGTTGGTCGGTTGAAGCTGTTGATAAATTTGAAGAATGGACGCATGTTGCACAGTGGAAGAAATTGTCAGCGAAAATTAATGGGTATTGTGTTAGGGATAAAACAAGAGCGAAACGTGAGGGTTCGCCGGTTCCTGGAGTTGATTTGTTTGATGTTAATAATGAGAAGGATGTGGATATTGCGCAAGAATTGGTCAATCATGGGTTTGCTGTTTTTAAGAAGGATGTGGATCTTAGGCCGAGTAGTAGGACGACGAGTGTTAGTAATATCAGTGTAGCGTCTAGTTCGTAGGGTTTTGTATTTTGTTTTTGTTCAAAGTAGATATTAATAGCAATACAGGGTGTTTTTTAGTTGGAAGTTTCTAAAGATCCGGAAATTATAGTCTATGATATTTGTCTTATTTCAAAAACATAACGTTTCGTTTATGAATTTTTTTAAGTTTTGGTTTTTTTTTTAGAGTTTATTATATTTCTTTGCGGAATTATTATCAGAGTTTTTTGATCTAAACCTGAAAATTTCTTTTCAGCTTTCTGCAAAATTTAGCAAATGAAAAAAGTCAAAAACAATGCGGTTGCTATAGATGTTCCACATTTTGAAGGATGGTCTTTGATCTTTATTTTCTATGTTCTTTGAGTTTAAAAATAAAGTTTTTAGTTTTAGATTGAGCAAATTTTCGACAATGGCTCTGTAAAAAACATTTCAAGGTTTCTCACGTGTTAAGTTATTTAATAAAAATTTGAATTACTGAAAAATCTCAAAAACTGAAAATAGTTCAGAAGAATAAATTTTTTTGCAACCTACTTTTTTTAAAAACTAACATTGGTATGTTTTTTGTCTTTAGAAATTCAATGGTCCAACTAAAAAACATTTGTGTAGATATGTTCCCCGCGTACAAATTTTTTAAGTTAGTTAGTCATATAACAAGAGGCTTTTTTAATAACGCTTTGGACGAGTTTTATAAAGCATTTTAGGTATATTTATTTATTAATAACAAATACTTAAGCTTGGATTTTGTCTAATTGTATTAACTATTTTTATATATTGAAAATAGAATGCTGAATTTATTCTAAGTCATAAAATTTGTGCCTTACCTATTTCTTCAACATTTTTGTTGTTTTTTCATCATTTTTTGTTAAATAAACCGTTTTAAAATTCATTTAATTTTCAATTCAAAATGTCAATTTGACGTTCCGCATAGTTGCCACATTTCTTATCAACACTGAAATTCATTAAATTATTTTATTGAACTAAATACATAAAATAAGCAGTTATAATTTTGAATTCGTAATAGTTTTTCTTTTTCTTCTTAATAATTGATTTTCAAATGAATGAATGTAATGCAATGCAATGCAAAAAAGTCGTTGCCGCAGTTGGCAACAGCGCTCCAATTTGGCGGGTTAGCGTCATTGTATTTGTCGCCGGGTTATTCTTCTTTTTGTCGTTATTTTACCAATTCCAAGCCACCAGTGATAATTTTTGTGTATAATGGGTGATAAAGGTGACGCTGGTACGTAATTATAACAATAATATAAACAAAATTACCAATGTTTGGAGTATAACCTCAAAACAATTTTTAATTTTTTATTCTAGAAACTTTCGACGACGCGGTTGAAGAACGTGTAATAAACGAAGAATACAAAATATGGAAGAAAAACACCCCTTTTCTGTACGATTTAGTAATGACACATGCTTTAGAGTGGCCCTCATTAACCGCTCAATGGTTGCCCGATGTTACCAGACCCGAAGGCAAAGATCATTCCATTCATCGATTAATCCTTGGTACTCACACCTCGGATGAGCAAAATCATCTCTTAATCGCGAGTGTGCAGTTACCTAACGAAGATGCTCAATTTGATGCTTCACATTACGATAATGAAAAAGGCGAATTTGGGGGCTTTGGCTCAGTTTCTGGTAAAATCGAAATTGAGATAAAAATCAATCATGAAGGTGAAGTCAACAGAGCTAGATACATGCCGCAGAATCCTTGTGTCATTGCAACTAAAACTCCAAGTAGCGACGTTTTAGTTTTCGATTATACGAAACATCCTAGCAAACCAGACCCCAATGGAGAATGTCATCCGGATTTGCGGTTAAGAGGACATCAAAAAGAAGGTTATGGATTATCCTGGAACCCGAATCTTAACGGCTACTTATTATCAGCAAGTGATGACCATACCATCTGTCTTTGGGATATTAACGCAACTCCGAAAGAAAACAGAATAATCGATGCTAAAACAATCTTCACTGGACATACAGCTGTTGTAGAAGATGTAGCTTGGCACTTACTACACGAAAGTCTATTTGGTTCAGTTGCTGATGATCAGAAATTGATGATTTGGGATACAAGATGTAACAATACAAGTAAACCTTCACATACAGTAGATGCTCATACAGCTGAAGTGAATTGTTTGAGTTTTAATCCATATTCGGAGTTTATTTTAGCTACAGGGAGTGCCGATAAAACAGTAGCGCTATGGGATTTGAGAAATTTGAAACTTAAACTTCATAGTTTTGAATCGCATAAAGATGAAATTTTCCAAGTTCAATGGAGTCCGCATAATGAGACAATTTTAGCGTCTTCGGGAACAGACAGGAGATTGCATGTTTGGGATTTGAGTAAGATAGGAGAAGAGCAAAGTCCGGAGGATGCTGAGGATGGACCGCCGGAGTTGCTGTTTATTCATGGGGGCCACACAGCCAAAATTTCAGGTTAGTTTAAAGTTTCTTTAGTACGGAACTTCAAATATTGTATGTTCTTATTTTTATTTCCTAATTTTTTTTTGTTTAGACTTCAGCTGGAACCCGAACGAGCCTTGGGTCATTTGCTCAGTATCCGAAGATAACATCATGCAAGTTTGGCAAATGGCTGAGAATATTTACAACGATGAAGAACCAGAGCAACAAACTGATATGGAAACTCCAGCTAATTAAGTTTTATAATTTATGTTTCAAGTGTTAGCAGTATGTTTCAACTATTTAATTGCAAAAAAAATCAGTTCGTTTTATACAATAAATTCAATTAAATTTCGGCCCGTTGAAATTCTTCTTCAATCCTTCCCAGCATCGATAATAATCAGCATCCAATTTCTGGCAAGTTTTAAGTCCCCATTTAGTCACCGCCAAACCGAGACAAGTCTCAAACATAAACGCTTGTGTCCCTACAGCTATCTTCTCTGGTTTAAGCACTTCATTACTTGCAGATTCAAAACAATTGACGTCTGGACCATGCGGTGTCATTATACTATGGAGCGTAGCGCCTCCTGGTTGGAAAGTTCCGCGCTTTGCTTCATACTCTCCATAAATCAAACCCATAAACTCCGACATACAATTCCTGTGGTAATACGGTGGACGGAAAGTGTGTTCTTGGACGGACCAACGTGGTGGGAAAATTACAAAATCCGCAATTGCTGTGCCTTTTTTCTCGGACTGGCAAGTTAAAACTGTAAAAATTGATGGGTCCTAAAAGACATTATTTTATTTAAGAATTGACATTTTGAAGCACTTACGCAATGGTCGAAAGAGACAGAATTAATGACCATAAATTTGCTCAGATCGTATTTATATGGGACATAATTTCCATGCCAGGCTACAACGTCAAAAGGGCTGTGATTCTGCTCATAAACAAACAGCTTCCCTTGATATTTAGCAACGACTTCATAGGATACATCTTTGTCTTCATAAAACGCAACAGGAGTCATGAAATCGCGCGGATTAGCCAACCCGTTTGCTCCAATTGGACCTAAATCAGGAAGAGTGAAATGCTGACCAAAAACTTCTAAAATATAACCACGACAAGGCTCGGTAATATCAATAGAAAATCTCATTCCTTGTTGGATTACACAAATTTCGTTGGGAGCTACTTCTAATTTTCCAAATTCCGTAGTTATTTTTAAAGTTCCGGTCTGAGGGACTAAAATTGGATTATTTAATTAAGGAATTGAGGAAACGTTGATATACCTATGAGGAAATCTCCATCAGCATTATAAAAGCAGCGATTAATCATGGATTTATTAGCAGAATAAACATGAATAGCCAAGCCCAGTTTATTTTTAGGGTCGCCAGCGCCGGCGATTGTGTTCAAGCCGCAGACAAAATCGATGTTTTCGGAGGATTTGGGCAAATCAAACGGGTTCCAACGCATCTGCAATATTTATTCATAACAAAAATATAAATTCCAAGGTTTTTCTAGTGTAAATCGCTAGCAAAATTCCTTACCTGATTGGGGTCCGGTTCGCTTTCATCCCAATTGTGGCAAACATTACCTTTCTGGAAGGGTTTAAAGGGTTTATGCCCTACCGAAGGCCGGATTCTATACAACCAACTTCTTCTATTTTCGCTCCTCAGGGCTGTGAAAGCCGTCCCTGAAAGTTGTTCTGCGTAAAGCCCATAGGGACATTTCTGTGGACTGTTTTGATTTTTCGGTAAAGCCCCTGGACATCTCGGATCTTCTGAAGAAAATTCCGAGCCAAAGCCGCTCAAATACTAAAGAAAATTTCCTGTAGATTTAACTGGATTTTTCAAAGTCGCTTACCTTGAGTTGAGACATTCTGAGATAACAGTTGGAAACAGAATAAAATCTCGTATTTGTCTCTGCATATTATATATCTTTATGTAAATGATCTAAGTTGTTTTTATTAAAATGATCAAATAAATAATGATTTAGCAGATTTTTCAAATAGGAATAACAGGTCGAGGGTTATTTAATGAAAAAAATTTGTTAGAAATAATTTTTACTTGACAGAAAACCAAATGTATACAGTCTTAAACACAAAATGTTAACTCAAAGTAACGGGATTATAGCCAAACTTTACTTAGATTTTCGGTAATTTTCAAATTCACATACACGGTGTAAAAACAAACATCGTGTATATAAATATCACACATCAAGAATAGTCAATTGAAAAAACGTTTGTACACAATTTGAATGTTTTTACATATCGAAAAAAATTTTTTTGCATGTCTGAATTAAAAACACTGAGTATATAACTATTACATGCATACCTACCTTTATGTATAATTTTGGTCGCGAATAGGGCAAACCTACCAAACCTCAGTACTCAAATTTGATAATTATTTTAACAAAAACAGTTTAGAAAAAAGCTCGTTTCGCCCCCCTTTCTAGTTAATTTATTATTAGTAATGGGAATTGGGCGGGGGAAAGGGGCTATTCTCCATCAGACTGCGCCATTTGTACGCTACATTTTTTTTGTTAACAAATACAATATATCTAAGCAAGTTTATGATATTGCGATTGACAAATATAAGAATTACAAGAAGTAATCAGGTGTCCTGCGCGTTACGTGAGGCTCTCCGCGGCGAGGTGCTGGGTCGAATTGTAAGCTGAAAAAAATTTTTTTATTTATTATTACCAATTATCTTTTATACATACAATGAATATTTTAGAGCGTCGTCTAATTCCATAATAGCTGCTTGATTACCGCATCGGTAGCAGTAATTCGGAGCGCTAAAAATGGTCACAACATTACGATCATGACACCAATTGTAACCTTCCATCACTAATTGATGGGCTCGCGATACTAATGTCAACCCATTTGAATGATTAAACGTCTCTGAAATATCTTGACCAAAAGTGTAGCCAGCTCCTCGCGGTGAAATGCCCCAACCGCCACGATCATCAGGATCTGACCACAAAAGATCGCACATGGGACCTTCATGCGGGACCTGAAACAAACAAAAATTGTTAAATGTCGTGCAACTTTATGATTCAAATATCGATCTGCATTCGTATCGACCTAGTTACAGTCCACAGATAGTATTTATGCATTCTTCAGCTAATAACACGCTCATGTTTTATTAATGGACCGGCTTGATTTTTGAGCACTCGAGTTCTTTATTCTATTAAACAATAAATTTTTTCTGCTTTTAGGATTTAACATTTATTTCACTCTAACAAATAAAGAGTCACTTATCACAGCCACTGTTGGTTTGCTAATATCATTTTTAAATGGCAAATCTGCATAAATTCCATTTTATCTCTACTAAAGTCTATTTTTCATGCTATATCCATAAAAACTATAACCCAGATTGTTCAAATTTCCTTCCCTTCAATTTCATTATTTTCCATTTCGCGATTGAACGATTCCACTGACTTCTTTTTGTCTTTCAGTCAATTTCGTTTTTATCGATTGAATTTTTACATCGAGTAGAGGAGCTTTAAATTTCAAAAACTAAAAGAACAAAAGCCTTTTATACATTTGTATTGTCAAGATGTGATATAAAAGACATTTCCTGGTTGAACGAACCTAAATAATAATATCCAAAGTTTTCAATTGATAATATAATTTTGTAATTTCAAATAATAAAGAAATCGTTTACAAGGTCGTTTTGTATAAAACAAACATTGATAAAAAAGCTTCCGATCTTAATAGCATCAAACTCATAAATTTCCTTTTAATATGTTAATTAATAAAATTCTCCAAAGAAAAACTTTATTAATTTTCGCATAACTTGGAAAAGTTCTTTTAGATCGTTAGAGAAATATTCAAAGGACATCCGCTTCTTTGAAACTAAAGAACTTAGATTGCGTTAGACGAGTGAATTAAGATCTCTATAGATTTCAGTTGACAATTAGGTCAAGGTTTGTCGTTTAAGACAAGGTCTTGAGTGATGAATTTTCACTTAAATGAAATAAAAAAATTCTCAACAAAACAAGCGGAAAAAACCTTGCATAACCAGGCATAAACAGATTAGTTATTATTAAACATTTTGATTACGTTTAGCATGTTTAATTGTAAAAAAGATCCGACTTGAATGTGTCATCCTAATAAATTTAATTATTTTCGTTCTAAAAACTGTGTCAGTCTAAATAAATCTTTTCCAAACTTAAAAATAACAATATTTATAGTCCAATTAAATATTTTTTCACTCTACTTACCTCTTGTAAACGATCTAATGCTCTTATATGATCCAATGTATCAATACTAGGACTCAATCCTCCATGTAAACAGAAAATTTGACTATCGACAAGAGCCGTCAATGGCAAATAATCAAATAAATCAGTAAAGAATTTCCAAACATTAGCATTACCATATTTTCTTAAACATTCATCATAAAAACCGTAAACTTGAGTAATTTGTCTCGATTCATGATTGCCTCTTAAAATTGTTATTCTTTCTTTATATCGAACTTTTAGGGCTACCAACAATGTTACTGTTTCAACGGAATAATAACCACGATCGACATAATCGCCCATAAACAAATAATTCGTATCGGGACTTCTTCCTCCTATCCTGAATAATTCCATCAAATCGTGAAATTGGCCATGGACATCTCCGCACACTGTTACTGGACATTTCACTTCTTGTACATTCGATTCTTTCGACAAGATTTCCTTCGCCTGAAACAAGAAAATGCGATTATATGTCTCAAAGCATAAAAAAACGCTTTAGAGTCGCTGAGAATTAAAAGGGTTTGACATCATCGCATGAATCACAACAGTAGACGCCAATCATAAGCATCTCATTGTTGAATTAATCGACCGTAGATAAGATTTACTAAAGTAAGTTTAAATATCCAACGTTTTGTAAATAAGGATCATAACTTAGCGTTAATCATCTTATGATTACAAAAACACTCTAATTACATTAGTGACTATAGATAAGAAAAACAAACGGAACTTATTCTTATAATTTTTTTTTTTTTAATAGAAAATAAGAAAATTTAAAATTTACCTTATCACAGAGTGTCTTTACTTGATTCTCCGATAGTTGCTTACAGTCATTTAACTGTTCTATCCACTGATCCAGTTCTTTACACGAAGCTTTATCATCCATTACTAGCGGTATCTGGTCATACACACAAAAATAAGTTAGATTATAAATAATTACACTAAACTGCACTCAATTCGGTTTGTTTTTTAACATAAATTTATATTTAATTCACTTATTAGAGTTAATCTGAAGAATACACTCAAAATGGCGACTGTCTGTATGTCTAAAAGACTGAGCTGCCTCTAGCGGGAGCTTTATAAAGTTACAACGTACACCGCGATTTTCAAAATTCATCATAAAACACTCACCTTGTGCATTTTTTCACACAGTACATTTGTACCAAGCGTTGAGGGGCGAAGTTTTGGACATTTTTGCAACTGGAGAGGCTTCATTGTCATGATGAATTTTTTGCAACCGATGACAAGTTGACGTCTTGAAAACGCAATTGTTTCACAGAATGAGCGATTGCACATTCACAAAGCAAACAACAATGCATCAACAAATTTTGTCAATTGAATTTCGACAAATTCATTTATTAATGTTGATTTATATGGCGGCGATTTAAAAATTTTTCAAAATTTGTGAGAAATGAAAATATGTTGGTAAAGCGCAGCGCGTGCGTTAGCGTTCAGTTGGCACTCCTTGTTCCTTTTCCAAACGCAGGCGGCCCTGAACGTGTCTGTTGGGTGTGAATTCTGCAAAAATGTCGGAAACTCTTCAATTAAAAGGGACTCTTTTGGGTCATAATGGGTGGATTACGCAAATTGCGACCAACCCTAAATACCCAGATATGATTTTATCATCATCACGAGGTAAGTTACCTTCTTCTGAAACCTAACCTAATATCAGTGAATATCTTCAAAAATTTATTTTTTAAACAATCATCGGTTATTAATTTATCTAATTTCAATATTTTCAGCTCAGTTTAATTTTATATTTATTGATATTTCTAGATAAAACTTTGATTGTGTGGAAATTAACACGTGAGGAGACTCAATACGGTGTGCCTCAAAAACGTCTCTACGGTCACTCTCATTTTATTTCTGACGTCGTCCTGTCTAGCGATGGTAATTACGCTCTTTCTGGATCATGGGACAAAACTTTGCGTTTATGGGACTTGGCTGCTGGCAAAACTACACGCCGATTTGAGGATCATACTAAGGTTTGATTTATTCAATATCAGTTTAAACATTATTCATTCTCACGTTGCAACAGTTGGAAGATTTTTTTTTTATTATTAATAATTGCGACGTCTGAAGTTGGGTCCATTATTTGTAAGTACTGTGAGAATTTTGATTATTTTTCTGTATAATTCTTTAATAGTAAAAAACTCAGATTTTTGTTTATTCAGGATGTCTTAAGCGTTGCCTTTTCTGTTGATAATCGTCAAATCGTATCTGGATCACGCGACAAAACGATCAAATTATGGAATACTTTGGCTGAATGTAAATACACCATTCAAGATGATGGTCATTCTGATTGGGTATATTGGAATTATAATTTAAATTTTTTTAATGATTGTTTGAATTAGGTTTCTTGTGTGAGATTCTCACCCAATCACTCAAACCCTATTATTGTCTCAGCGGGATGGGACCGAATGGTTAAAGTCTGGAACTTGACCAATTGTCGTCTCAAAATTAATCATTCTGGACATACTGGGTATTTGAATACTGTCACAGTTTCACCTGATGGCAGTTTATGCGCCAGCGGTGGTAAAGATTGTAAAGCAATGCTTTGGGATCTTAATGATGGCAAACATTTACACACCTTGGATCATAATGACATCATTACAGCATTGTGCTTCTCACCAAACAGGTAATTTGTTCTATTATATATTCCTATTTTTATTCTTTATGATGAAATCTATCGGCCACTTGATTTATTGTCATGAGAGGTCAGCGGATATGGGTCTGATTTTATTTTAACAATAATTTTTGATTCATTTTGTTTTGAGTTTGTTCAACTATTGTTTGTTATTTGTTTAGGTATTGGTTGTGCGCTGCTTTCGGTCCATCAATTAAAATCTGGGATTTGGAAAGTAAAGAAATGGTCGAAGAATTAAGACCTGAAGTGGTTTCACAACCTTTGAGCAAAGCTGAACCACCTCAATGTTTGTCTCTTGCTTGGTCTACCGACGGTCAGACTCTGTTTGCTGGATATTCCGACAATACAATCAGAGTATGGCAAGTCAGCATTTCTGCCCACTAATTTTGTACTTTCTTAAGTTTAATAAACTGATTGGAAATTAAGTTATTTTCATTTGTACTTTAAGTGTATTTTGTTTTTTATTGAATAAAGAATTTTCATAAAAGCTTTTTCTTTAAATTGGATGAAAGAATGGAAAAATATGGTGGGTTATTAGTTGTTTAGGCAACCAATTACATATGTATGGATATTTTTGATTGCATAGTTTATGGAAGTGCATGTATTTTAAATTTTTATTATGCAGCTAAGAAATATAGGTAGAACAATATCATAAATTGATATTAATTTAAGATTCGTGTTGTTATATTATTGTTTCCTAAAGAGCTGATTTTTTTTACAAAAATTATTTGCATAGGCAACTAGTAATTCAAAGGTAATAATTTGCAGTTGTTTAACATCCTATTATACTCATCAAACTTCTTATATTTTAATATTTCTTATAGTTAACAGACATTAGCAAAAAGTTTACAACAAAACATTTCCTAATTAATCTACTGTTTCACGATTTTCTATTTTCTTTTTTGTACAGAAAAAGTGAAGTGACTTCATTACCAAAAGCTATTGCTTTTTTTTTTAATATTAACGGTTATTTTAAATTCGACTCCACACACTGACCATCTGGGTTCGTAAAAAATGAATACATAACATATGGTTTGGCGCAACAGAAAGAATTCGAATCAAATTTTTTGGTATAATTTTGCTGTTGTCCAGAAGCTTGTCGTCTTCTCCAGAGATTAACAGCAATGCTGTTTGCCTATTTAAGATTTCGGTTCCTTTCTGAAGAGTTCCTCTGTACCCTTTGGCAAAATACCGCGCGATGTAAATTTGCAATCCCAAGAAGACTTCCAAAACCTTGACTTAAAAATAGCCATAGTATAGTATACAGGCGGTTGTTGTAAACCAGAGTAACCGTGAAAAGCGTCAGTATCATTGGCGAATCGAAGGTGTTCAGACATAGCGCGTTTCGAATTCTCTGAAAGGTGAACGAAAGCAAGCAAGCAAGCATCCAGCAGTCCATCAAGTCGCTTTCCAGTGGTCAACTGTAGCTCGCGTAATGGCGTTGTGCGTGTGCTTTTAGTGCATACCTTGATATTAAATGAGTGAATGTGTGAGTGTGTATTTTGCAAAAGCTAAAGCTACGTTTTAAAATAAACCGCACGCATTTTGAAGAATTGTAGCGTGGTCAATAATAGAGTTAGTCAGCGGTGGACTGAAATAGATCGTTGGAGGATTTTTGTGCTAATGATGTGATTGTGGTATGTGGATACATCTTAACAATCGGTGATTTAATGTTCAGGAAAACGACTATACTGGAGGAATGTAGATAAGGTAAAGAATATACACTTGGCGCACCAGACGCTAAATCTATTATATGACCAGGTAGAATAATTACTGCTATAGAATTCAAGGCAAGACTTGTTGGATTGTTGCAGCGGAGGAATTTTTTTTACCATTTAGATGGTAATGAACGACTCATCCAGATCTATTAGGTTGTTGCACGTGAAATTATTTGCTTTGTTTGATAATAAACTTTTACTTGAAAAAATCTACGATGGAATTTCTTTACATGATGATAACAATAACAATAAACATATAAGAAAACGTGTAAATGCTATCTAATGTTGATATCAAAAAATTAAAGATGATGCAGGTTATTCAAGAAAAATAGCCATGAATAAATTTAATTAAAAAAATTTGAATATTTCAGTTGGATTCATTATTTATAAAAATTTTAATGAATAAATTACACTCTTTTATAGCTTCTGGAGATTTTGGAATAAAAAAACTATAAAAATTGATGATAGTTTTGCATTTTTGATGTTTTTTGTTTACAAACTTGACCAGAATGTGGATTTATAGAATGCACACAGGAAAGTTTCTGTTATAAAATTGACAAAGATTGTTGAAAAAACTGTTCAAAATTTTGGTTGCTTTGAAAGTAAACAGTACGGATAATATTTTGTGAATTTAGGGAATTTTATATACTAAAGTTGAAAACTGTTGAAAGAATCTAGCGGAACGAAACAAATATTTACCGACCGATGGTACCGGATGACTCGTTTTCTCTTAAAAAAAATTAAATGACACAAAATTAAGTTATTTGAGTTTGAATATCTTCATTTTCTAGCGTTGAAACGTGTCTATAAATTAAAGATAAAAATAATCCGAGTCAAGAAAGTGTAGATTTTCATGTCTACTAATAAAACTGTAATAAATAGTCCTGGTTTTGCTTAGTAATTTGGACATAATTAAATAGTAATAAGAGGTAGGTTTGTACCTAAAGTTGTGTTTATGATATTTGTTAAGTGTCTGTAATCTACAGCTGCGGTTTGCTTTGTAGCTGAACTATAATTTGGAACAAGAAAATTGTCACGATTAAAAAGAGTATGAGTTTTTAGAGAGAAGGTTGGATAGGGATTTTACTTTATTACTTTAATGAAATTCTAAACCGGATCGTAAAAATACACCTACAATTTGTATAACGGAGATTTTCGACTTTTTTATGGTTCTTTACAAACTGAGACAACATTCCAATTGAGAAAATCGGACTGACAATTAAATTGCGGATTTGAGAGCATGGAAGGTCTCAACTTACTCCAATACACTTACGAGTTTTATGTCTTCATAACACTGAATTTAGCTAAGTAGAATAATGCTATTCCTCGCCCTAGTGCATTCATTTCCAACATTTTTTCGGAATAGCAACCTCTGCAAAGTTGAGATTACATCCTGCATTCCTGCTTTCATTTGCGTTTGGTGTTTGATGTCAGTACGATCAATTCGCTTCTTTTTTTCTTGCAACATTACCATCATCCGGTTTTATTTCTGCAACACCTGTTATTAACATTCGAAGTAGTTTGATGGATTACTATGACACCATTTACGCAAATATCGCCTTTCGAGACAAAGAAACTGGAGCTGCGTGAGATGAAAACATGTTGTGAAAGTGTTATTCTTTTAAAGATGAACCATCCAATTTAGATCTATTGTACGAATTTAATTGATGTTGGGTTTAACCTTTAAAAAAAAATCAGCAAGATTAAGAAATTTTTCAAAATGAGACAACTTCTTTTTGTTATGGTTCGCAGCTCACAACTCTCTTCGCCTACTGAAAGAAATTGTTGTAAATTATCATTTTATGGTACGTTTTATACAAGTTTATAACACGTGTGGCTCTATTAACCACATCGCTGGTATGCAAGATGGAAACAAAAACAAAATGGGTTTAGTTGTTTAACAACAATTGGTGGATTTTTTTTGAAAAGTTTTGAAAGAAGAGGTCATAGACTCAGAGGTGTTAACATTTTATTGCTCTTATCAAAGACATTAAGACAATAAGACATGCTTTTGATGGCATTTCAACTCTGGAGAGACATCAAGAATGAAAATGGGATTGCTATTGGAAAGACAAAAAAGGGGTTTAATAGGTTTTTAAAAAGGAAAGTTGTAGAAAAAAGTGTTTCCTTTTAAAGTAGTTTAAAAAAAAAATTGTGATAATGTTAATGTAGTTTTATCGACAAATCAGCGCCATAAATGTTTTAGTTTTTGAAGCAAAGACATTAAGAGTGTTATTTAAAGACATCATTAAAGGTTTCTTCCGAGTTGTGAAGATAATAATTCAAAATGAAGTAATAAAGATTAAGAGGGAAGTAAAATGGAAATTTTCTAAACTTTTACGAAGACATAAATGCTCTTATGCTATTTAATTGTCTGATTGGAATGTTTTATTTTTTAGAACTCCAAACGAGTCGGTTTCCGTTATACAAATTGCAGATTAGTTCAAAAAAGAGAATCATTTAGCATTAGTAGGTAGAATCGCGTTTGTCTGTTCTCATGCTAAAAAAAAATTCTACATTTTTGTACTACGACTGAATTCAAAAATCTCCTCGTACGAAAATATTCTTTTTCAAAATTTCCCAATCGTTTCGTCTGTTAAAAAAATGTCTATGCGAAATTGCGACATATGAAAGTTCCCGTCGACAATTTCTCTGACTATGATTTAACTTTTCCATTCTTGAGGTTATTGCTATTGGTTGGAGTATAAACGGAGGTTAAAAGGTAAATTGAATTTATGAGATGGGTTTCGTGACGGAACTTTATTATTATTAATAATAATAAAGGTGAAATTGTGGAATTTAATTTGATTGAAGAGTGAAACATCCAATTTGCAATTTCATCAAACAATAGCTATCATTTAGAAAAAAGGAAAATTGCAGTTTTTTGAGTGAAAAACGAGCTCGCTTGCTATAAATCCATTTAATTACCAAATGTTAATCAGCCTTCAGTCTTATGCAATTAATGTCAAGTTGCAAATAAGGAAAGAAATTTATGGTAAATGTTGAAGTTTTTGTGGAATGTTAACATAGAAGTGGAAATATTTGAAAGAATTATTATTATTGAGTAAATTTTTCTATTAAATTTTCTAATTACCAGAAATGAATTATTTGATATGACATTCATTAATCAGTGTCTGTTGTTAAACACTTGTTCCTTATTATAAGTGATTTGTTTATTAATGGCAATTGGCAACTTTACAATTTATTTTGAGTCAAGTCAGATGTAATTAAAAGAGGCGTTTAACGAACGAATTAATATATTCGAGAAGTTTAAAATATTGGCGCTCTTTTTTGAATTGTAAATGACAGTTGATATTCTTAGGTTAGTTTATTTGTCTAAAGTAGCTTTAAATTTCCATTTGATAGTTAAAAATTCTTTATTTAAAAAACTCTTCAAATTCTCTTATATTTGCCCTCTTGAATTAATTATGTAAATTTCCTTTGGTCCGTCTGAGTCAATTTGTATCTCCAACCGAAAACACAATTCGATTCATTCTTCTATTCTTGAAAAATTAAAGATAAAGCTTTTTTAATATTTATCATTATTGCTTTGACGAACACAGTAATAAATCAAGATTAGAATTGCTCGAAATGTCTTTGAAGAAAAAAAAACTAGTTGTATATAGCTCCATATATGAATAAATTTATTTGAAAGACAAGTAAAGTCGACTTTTCGTGTTTTATTTAAAAGATTAACCTCCAACCCACTTTCTTTGCTCCAAAAATGGCCAACAACCTTATACTATGTAATTATCGAACTGTCGATGGCTTATAATTACATCTGATTAAGTTGCATTGATGACAAGAATAATCTTGCGTTCAGAATTAATTGCCGATGGAAAATTGTTAACTTGCCTCAAGGCAAACAACATATCCATCTCGCAGTGCAGTCGATCAAAATGAAAATTTTACCATAACACTACTTTGGAATGTTGTAAGACAGGATTCTGATAATGGTATTATGAGAATGATTAAGATTTTGGGTATTTCACTGCTGCCAATTTTGAATTTAATTATGAATGATCTAACCTACAAACGTCAAGTGTTAACTTTGACATTCAACCTGTCACTTTCGATGTTAGAATTTTCAAAAAAAAAAAGTTACTATAGTTACTATAATTGACAATTTTATCAATAATGTATGCAAATTGACATTATTCTAATAAAATGTAACTAATCGAAGGTTGTAATTATAATAAATAATTATTGTAAATAAATCATAATTAACAGGCAGAAACTTAATTGAAATTTAATATATTACAATTGAATATAGGCACAGGTGGTCTTGAGTGATCTATATCTAAAACTGATTTATATTTATTTAAAAGTTTCTGTAATTTATAAAACGATGTAAGATAACACTTTCGAATCAAAATTGATTATGAGACGACATTAATACTACAGTTTCCTTTCAGAATTAATTAGTTCCTCTTCTAGTGATTTTTTATTTTTAATTTTAAAATATCAGCGTGACAGTTCCAATGAAGTTAGAATCGAAATAATAATGAAAATGAAATTTTATGAAGAATCCGGAAACATGATGAGTTTATGATTGGACTAATTTATGAAAGTGACAGTTACAAATTGCAGCAGTTCAGTCAAATGATGCAAAAAGTTAAAATTAGAATCGTTAAGGTTAGAGGTTAGAATTTTAAATGGATAAATGCTTAATTATGGTAGTTGCAGACACTTCTATTCTACAATTGTTTATTTTTTTGGAGATTGTTATTGATTTCGAATGGCCAATTTTGACAGTGATTGTCAAATTGACAAGTGGATAATGGCGTTTAATATCAAGCCATGGATTAAGCTATACATAATATTATGTTTTGCCTTCTTCCACGAAACCCGATATTGCAAGCTGCAAGAATTAGCATAAAAATCAAATTTCAATAAATAACCAGTTGGTGGTAACAAATTAATTTGGTATTATGTCATACCATTAATTCATTGAATTTTTCTCAATTTAATTCAAACAAACAAGTTGTAAATGTGAATCCAAACAGAAAAACTCAACTTGATATAATTCTCAATCAAGCGTTTATTTTTCTTAGCTTTAGAGCTAATATTTTCTTTATTATGCAAAATAATCTACTGAACAGTCAATAAATCAATCATCATATCTAAACGCCTTTTCATATTCTCACAATTGATTTTTTTGCTTTTGAAAGTAAAATTACTTAATCTAATTTCTTCCTGTTTTGATTTTGGCTTCTAGCCAAACAATCTAAGCATTTATTTTGCATCAGACAACAAAAAGTAGTTCAAATGTGGACTGAAAAATTATAGCTCATGTTTGAAACCTACACTATGGATTTTAATTCTCTGGAATAAGTCATGTCACAAAGAGATCGGTGTAGGTTGGATTTTATTTTGAAATTGTATGTGAAGCTATAACGCTGTTTTACTTCCTGATTGGTGCTGGAACGTTAGATTGAACGGGTTCAAAAGTTTTTATTTTGTTTATTCAAATAGGAAATTATAGAGGAGGTTTGAATTACAGAGGTGGATCTTGTTATGCTAAGTCATCCTGATTTAGTTTCGCATAATCTTAAAATTTTATTTATGAAGTGCGCGAACTGCCGGCTTAATGCTCTAGTGCTTTTAATTTTTATCCTCTTCGAAGGCTTCTTTCATCAAAAAAAGAGTTCTTAGAAAGTCCCAAAGTGAAACACAGACTTTTAAATTCCTGCTATCTAGAGCAAGCATCAAGTGTGAAAAACCGTGAGAATAGACTTAGTCCATTAATATTTTTTTGCTTAATTCAAGCCTTGAACTTTCCTATAAAGTGTCTTTAGCTGTTCAATATATTTCCACCTACAATTCGAGTCAAAATAGTGATTGAGTTGTCAGAGCAGTCAAATTTTTTTTCTTCAAATAATTGGTGCAAAGTTATAGATACCCTGTAGGTATTTGGTGTGTGTAAATAGTAATTAAATACCTCCTGTGATTTCTAGACTGGTTTTATCGATTGAAATAATCTCAAGTTAATGTTAGCTATCAACCAAATTTTTAATTAAAAAATTCGTCATAGATTTGGCTAATAGATCGTAAATAAACCAAGATGTAACTAGGTTGCGTCAGAGTTAAAAATTTTTAAAATTACGTCATTATTTTTTATGGTAATTATTATGTTATAACTGATCGGAATTACTCAAGCTTTAAGTTTTGCAGGAAATAGAACAGGAAGTGCTTTATGTTTGTTTGATTATAACGTTTTTAGGGGGAGGATAATAGTGTCAAGGGAAATGTAAACAATAGGTAATTAAGGAGTGGAAATTGCAGAAAATACAATTTGGGAAATGGGTGAGCGATTTTTTATTAATAGTTTATCAGAAAGAGTTTTAGTTTTTTTTAGACTGATAGATTCATGTCTGTTTATTTTTTTTAATCGAAATGTCTGTCATTTTGAGTAGACGGTTTAAATTTAAATTTGGCTGCGCAAAGTTGGTAATTAGTAGGAAACGTTGACCTAGTGTGTGAAAATGTTACAATGGATTGAAACGGTCTGATTGGTTTGAAGCGCTAGAGAGGAATTTGGTTATGGAAAAAGTAAACAGTGCGGTCGAATCAAGGCGGTAGTTTTCTCAATTAAAAGAATTATCGATAGAAAATTTTACTTCCTATTTTGCAAGTGTGATTGCTTAACAATTCTATTGAAACTAAGGTCTTTTCGTTAAGTTGACATTTCATATTTCAATTTTTAACCGATAAAATCGTATTCGATGTTGAAAAAGTCTTGAAGCCTTTCAGTCAAACATCCCAAATCATTGTTGCTATCTCTATCGGCTTTATTATGCGGATTTTTCAATATTCTCGTCATATTTTCAAACATTTCACTCAAATCTAACATTCTTTGCTTTTGCTTCCATCTAACATAGATTAACAAAACGCGAATTCAAATTGTAGTATTTTCCCAGATTTGGAATTTTATTTTCTAGTCTGACATAAGTATCATCATATCGAAAGTTAGATACTTGGATTTTTATTATCCGTTCGAATCAACAAGAGCTGTGTTAATAGTCGGACTGTAAACCTCGCTCCGACTCCGTAGAGTAACATCTATTGGAGGATTTTAGTAGTTCGACATTGTTAGAAAAGCCTATTGGTCTTTTATATTGAGTCATCTGCAAAATAGACTGTCTTCATCGTCGCTAGTGATACTACATTATTATTCCCAGTGTTATTCTCTGGGCTCTGCCTTCAGCAGGTTTTAATAAAACCATAATCTTAAAAATGAATCAATTAAACCGCAGTTTCCAATTTTTAGAAATTTTATCTCATACATTTCTAAACTTGTCGATCGGGGTAACTGCGCTTCTTGTTCGCTTGTTCTAATCATAACTTTTCCAAATCTTCAACCATGAGCTTGTTCTAAACCACCGACTTTTTGATCTAATTTAACGTGAGCTCTTTGGCGCGCTTTGAGATGACTCCCTCATTTAGATGGACAAAAATCAACTTAAGAATTGTCCTTCATTTAATATTAGTTGATAGCTTTGATAGTTGGGAAGTTCAAAAACAATGGGACTTTTTCAAAAAAAGTTGTTTTTAGAATACAGTGTGTCCACATTTCGATGCTCACCATTGATATCTCAGTTAGAGATAGAGTAACAGTTAAACGGGGAATGTTTTGCGGAATTCAAGGCCCGAAATTAATCTCATTTCAAAGTCTTTCAGGTTTAAGATATTTTAAAAAAACTACTTACTCGATAACGCGTCCAGTGACGATTTTCAAACTTTACATTGTTGAGACATTTTTTTAAGACAAGTTCATTAGTGCGAACAAGAACCCTCGATTCTCAATTGTTTCCAAGTTAGTGAAGTTATGGAAGTCATATTGTATATTTAATTACTGAAATAGTCCTTGAAAAAGCTTCTCAAAAATGTATGATATGTCCTCAAATCTCAATTTCTACAAGAGATATTATCAGAAAATAAATTTAACACTGATACAAAACTAGTAGACTATGAAATTTTTGAGTCATTGTTAAGCAAATGATGCTATGTTACTGTTGTCATGTAAAAGTGTCAGTGGTAAGAGATTCGAAACAATGTGCATGAATTGTTAATAATTAATCACTTCTAAGGATTGAGTCAATTAGTCGTAATAATGGTACATAAATAGTGGTTATAACTAGTACACAAAGTATTACATCTCTAAACAAAGCAACTTTTACATGTTGACAGTAACATCGCTTACCATTTGTTTGACATGAGGCTACAATTTCAGAGCCTACTGATTTTGATCATTGTTGAATTTGTTTTTTGTTAATATCTCTTGTAGAAATAGAGGTTTAAGTGTCATGTTTCACGTTAACACCAAAATATTTGTTTTAAAAAAGTGCCTTAACTATGCAAAAGTTTGAATTATTGAATTATTGATGATAAATAAAATCGGCAAATTTGTTGAAAAAAGTTAAATAAATCTGAAATAGGATTTGTCTCAAGAATTCAATTCTTCTAATAACCGAGATCCTAATGGTGAGCATCGAAATAAAGACACACTGTATATAATCCTTGAAGATACGATTATACAAGATTCTGCGTTAATCCCTGTTTTCCATTTTCAATTTGATGGCGTTTATAATCATACTAGCAATTAATGTGTGTCCATGACACACAGTCGCGGCCTCGCCGCTCCCCGCAGTATGTCGTCTGCGGCTAAAACATATAAACTTCATTTTTTCTGTTTTACTTCAATTTTTTTCAGTTCAAAAATAATCTCTGCTGTTTCAAAATTTTCTCTCAATTATGACTTCATAATTTAGTTAATGATGTTTCGAATACCTATCTTGAATCGAGAGAGGTGTTTACGCCAGCATAGTCTTAGAAATAAGCACGACTTAGAAACAGTCGTTTCTCTGTTTTAATAACTGCCTACAGCCTCAAATGTTTGAAATATGAATTATAGCTTCCATATAAAAAAATGAATCCATTTTAAGTAGAAATGATATATTTTATTTGTTTGTAAAAAAATACAGTAAATTATTAATCAATCATCAAAAATGTAACAAAATTTTCGTTTTGTTCTGCATAAATCAAACGTTGAGGAAATAAATTGAGAAATAATGCCAAGCTATTGTTCTACAATTCGACAAACAATTTAAATGGAGCTTAAATATTCACTGATTGAACTAAATAAATACAATAAATCAATTCAACAAAAATTAGTATAATATTCTGTTGAATTGTATTATCTTTGTGCCGATAAATTAAATTACTCAGATAACAACTGCGTTCAAAACGAAATTATTGTTTCAAATTCAAATATAAGAATTATATTCTCACTTGTAATATTACAAGAGAATCAATTTTTACGTGAGGGCAAATTAGTATGTTTTTGGAATACACGAAAAATTTTTTAGGATCTGAATTGATGGTCGAATGATATTCTGTAAGAAAATCGTAGCTTCACAAACCTTAAAAATGGGCAGCCCATTTTTATTCTGTATCTGGCTTACCAATATCAATTTGTAACATAACATAGTAAGCGTAGTTTAAACTGTGTAATTCAATGAAATCTGACAAATTTAACAGCAAAAATTTCCACTTATCAATTTTTGATAAATATGTCAAAATTTTGAAAAATTTGCAAAAAAATTGTTTTGATGTTATAGATAGTAATAACTCGCGAATCTAATTTTTTCATTCGTCATTTATGAGTTCCGTGTCATTTTCCAATACATAAAAATTTGACACTCATCTATTGAAGACATTGGTGTAAAAAAAATATTAATAAATATAACAAATTTTTAAGAAAAATCTGAAATCTAGTGATAAAGTATGGTTTCTATCTATTCTGCTGATAAGTGATCAAGTACCATTTTCCATATAGCCACTGCCGCCATTGCTATTCACTCGATTCATATCCCCTGGTATTTGGTCTGAATGCAATGAGAAAAATTCCATTAATTCACGTATATCTAAAAAAAAAAAATTCAATTGTAAGAAGAGTCAATGTTCTATAGGCGCTACAGTTTAGCTGGTCCAAATCCGACTTTTGCACTAACGCCTTAAAAAATAATAATGATGTTTGCATAGATCAATTGATAAATGAGAAAACATCAAATCGAAGTCATCGGAACAAAAATTTGTATATTCACAAAAATTATAACTAATAAAACAATTGCAATAAATTACTTACATTCATTATACAGCATTTAAAACAACAACGGTATAATAACAAATACAGATTTACGAATTTATTTCTTTGTTCTCCTCCTTTTTCTAGAAAAATCGATTATCGTTTGGTCATCAAGCACTTAACACTTGTTTACATTCCAACGTATAACCTACAACAATGCGAAAATAATTATTAAAAGACAAAATGGTCAACAGATGTAGAATAAAAGTTAAAAATCTACTTACTTCTTAATAATAATATATATAAAAAAAAACACACAGACGCACTATTAACACTTACCACATTCAAGGTTGAGAATTTTAAATCACGTAATATGGTGACACATGTTTATCACACAAACGCACTATTTGCACTAAACTCATTTAAGGTTAAGGGTAAGTAGTTTTGATGAAGGGTCATGCGCTCAACACAGCGTATCGGATGGATATTTTGAAGAATCTATCCGAAAGCGAAACGTAGATAATTAACGTAGAAAATAGAAAACTTCAAAAATTCCTATCTTTTTCAATTTTAATAATCAAGAAATAAAATATTGCGCATTCCATTACCACATTTAAAAATATTCAATTGCATCAAATAACATTTTATTAATAAAAATAGAATTTAACTGAAAGTGGATATAAATTTCGACAAATATCCTGTGAAATGATATAGAAGATTGCGATGCGTTTGATTATATACTAATTTAAGAATAAGTATGATTGCGTGTATATCAATACTTCTAAACGTGCTGAGTCTGACGAATAAGTTTGAGAAAAAAAAAAAAAAAATAGTAGAGGAAGGTAACGTTATAATAATTACGGGATTTTAAAGAAAATCCAGTGTATTTATCAAACATCACTTAATCCTTCTGCGTAAATTTGCGTCAGAGTTGTATTTTTATTTATTTATTTATTTATTTTTCGATAAACCATAGATCCAAAAACTATAAGCAAGTGAGATAACTAACTTTTTTTATACAGTTTTTAATTTTTAATATGTGATTGAAATTTGCCGTATGAATAACTAGAACTACAAGGCACGTATTCTTATTTTGTTGTTTAGATTACGAATAATTTCCAGTTACTGAATAAAATTTATTAATTACCTAAATTTTTATTGTACAATTTCAATAGTAAAAATTCATAAATTTGAGCTTCCCCTATGTTCTCAATGGTGTAGCAATTAATTATTCCGGAAAAGTTCTCAATTTTGGTTTTCGATTAATTGGATATATTTTTTTTATTTTACTTATTTACAAGCTAGCTAGGAAAAAAATAAAAGTAAACGAGCTAACATAAATTTATTCAAACATAATGAAAATTATTAATATACTAAGTGCAATTAAAATCCGAACACCTAGAAAAAATGATTGTTGAACGATGAAATTTTAGGGTTTTTTAAAAACTTTTCCTCAAATCCTTAAACGCAAATATGATAGTTTTTTGGATTGTGATATGGCTTTATCGCTCTGAAAAAGATAATATTAGAGGCCATCAGATGCAGAAATGCCCCGTAGAAGACAAAACGCAAATTTTTCCCAGCTTTCCACGTTTGAAAGGGAGCGCATTGTGGGGCAGCGCGAACGTGGTGCGTCATTCCGTGAGATTGCTATTGCTGTGAGGCGCAGTGTGGCCACTGTTGTGGATGCATGGCGGGCATGGGCGGAGGAAGGACGGACACAACGTGCTAGAGGAACAGGGGCCATTAGAAGAACTACCTAACGTGAAGATCGTCTTCTGCGACTAATGGCTCTAAGGGACCGACGCCGCACTACATTCATGGTTTGCAGCAGTAGGAAGGCCAATTCGACTCCGTACCGTATACCACAGATTGCGCACTATGGGCCTGAGATCTTACCGTCTACACTTGGTGCCCCCGCTGACGGAAAATCATCGTCGTCAACGTCGTGACTGGTGCGTTGAAAGGCAACAATGGAATGATGAGTGGAATCACATTGCGTTTTCGGATGAATCCCGATTTTGTTTAGGAGGCCACGATGGTCGGCAACGGATGCGTGGTGAACGTCGTCGTCTGGATCTGGCTATTGAACGCCACGTTCACCGCACTCTTGGTGTGATGGTTTGGGGTGCTATTGCATTTAGTAGTAGATCCCGGTTATTATTCATTCGTGGCAACATGACAGCCGAGCGCTATGTAAACGATGTGTTGCAGCCAATTGTTGTTCCCTATGTAAGAAGCATCGAAGACGGAATTTTCCAGCAGGACAACGCACGTCCTCATATCGCTCGTGTTTCGCGACAATTTTTGGAGTTGGAGAATATCAGAGTTTTGCCATGGCCACCGAGATCTCCAGATCTGTCCCCAATAGAAAAAGTGTGGGATTGGATGGGTCGCAATATCCGTGATTTACCCCGTCCTCCAACAACTTTAGATGAACTCCGGGTTGTAGTACGAGAAGCGTGGGACGCTGTACCCCAGAAGTTCATAAACAATCAAATCGCAAGCATGCCTCGACGTGTACAAGAGTGTATAGAACAGCACGGGGCACACACCCATTACTGATAAATATGAGACTATTTTAATAAAACTTTGATGATTGCTTGGGTGGACACATTCTTTCATTTTCCCAAAATATTATCCTTAAATTGCCTCAATTTCAAGGTGTTCGGATTTCACTTGCGAGTAGTATATCTATAATGCTATAATGAAATTAATATTTTGTTTAAAATCCTATGTTTTCTATGCATTCAAGCATTCACCTTCTCACACTATCAACTAAATTTTCCTAACATTTCTTACTAAGGACTTTACGATTTTGACTTCCGCTTGCTTTCACAGTATGTTTCCTCATAAATTCTCTACTAGATTTAAATCTGGAGAGCGTGCGGGCCATCGCAAAAGTTCAAACACAGGATGGTCGTTGAACAAGTGGGGTGAAGGCATTTCTAAGAAAATTCTCAATCTAAAAAACAGTCTTTGTGATGTTCTGATAATTGAATCTAACCCCCTGTAGTGTTTAATGATTTTCAATTACACATAGGTATTTCCAGTAAACTCTTTCCTACCTATAATAATGGTCAAAATTGTAATCTGAGTAAACATTTCCATGAATGAATTTTGCCGTAAAGTTCATTGCTTTCTTTTATTTTGGTAACATTTGGCATTTCTTGAAAATTGAACAATTAAGTACAAAAATTTCAAGACAGAGAAGTGGCTTAAATGAATAATCAATATTAAAGAATTATTGATTATTTAATTTTAAAGAAAAATTCGTTCAGGACTGGTTTCAAAATTTGATTGAAGTTAGGACTGTGATAGTGACACTATTTTTAAATTAATGACAGTTCTAGAAGAATGTCACTTAAGTTAAAGGTGACTTTAATTTAAAAAATCAAGCGTCAGTTTTAAATTTGAACATCTTTTCAAAATTATAAAAAAAATTCTATTCAACTGGGAATCAATTGTATTCTAAAAAGTGAAGTAAGAATAAATACTTTGTAGTTCTGTACGGCAAATTTTAATCACACATTAAAAAATTATTTTGCATCCACCTACTCAATTAAATCTATAAACAAAATTTTATCCTATTTTCTCTCTAGTTTATGATCTCTTTTATAATTTATGACTAGGCTTATTGCGGTTAAAGAATCAGGTCTGCACTGTAAGGGTTCGTTTATGGATGCGACATTTTCAAATTGGGTGGCTGTATGTGAGTATGAGATAAATGGAATAACAATAACAAAAAAAGACAATTTTCGTCTAACTTTGCAAGCAGTTATTTTCGTGTTGATTTTAAATTAACAGCTTGTAATTTTGAGACAATAGGTAATAAATAAAATATTACATGTTTAACATGATAGGTTTTTTACTATTATCTTTAAGAAAAAAATAAAAAAAAAAAACAAGATTTTCAAATTCCAAGATTTTTTTTTTGGAGTTTAAGTATGCATAGTGGGCTAGTGGATTGCGTGATTAAAAAAAATACTGCAAGATTAAAAAAAATTAAGAGCCTTTCTGATGAGTTTAGAAAGCGTTGGGGAGAGACACGCTCAAAAAAGGTTTTAAGTCTTTTTAAAATAATGCATCTTTTAACTCACGCTTTATATAATGATTTAATAAAGGGTTGCCACCAACAAAAGTTATGTTTTCATTACAGTGCTTTTGTTGCAAACAAAATTCACATGTTTTGGTTCAATAGTTTTCCATAAAACGGGTGGAAATTATTTTGGCAATCAATGATTTAAGTAATTGGCAGTGAAGGTAATTTTTGATCGGCCACCGTGTATAATAAATTCATAAAATATTAGTTTCATATTTGTTTATTAGTTTTATCGACTTTAGCTAGTTTAAAAACATTTAGTCCGATCACAATATTCATAATATAATTTTTCATAATTCCGTCATAAAATGTCAGACTTTATGTCAACTTTTGGTGTTGTGTACTGTCAGTTTTTACGTAATTGTCACTCTGTAAATGTGACAAGTAGATATTACACAACTGGCGATACTTATTCAACCATCAGCAGTATAAAATCTGAAAGAAATCAAATATTTATTCTACAAATTCATTTTTTACATTTTTTTAATACGATGACACGTCCAATAAATTATTATTGTTTAGAAAGATTAAAAACCACATTACTAAAAGAGAAGGTGAAAGTTTTGAAATGTTTACTTCACTCAAAGATTGTTTTGTTATTCACTAAATTCTCGCAAAGACTTTCAGCATTTTCTTGTACTATTGTCGAAGATTCTCCCAAAATTCTGCTAGCTACCTTCTTTTTGTAATTACGAGCGAACTTTCAATATAACCCTCCGCAACAGTGTTGGACTTCCAGCCCCCAAGCTGCTTTATTTTCAATATATCGGCTCAGAATCTGCAAGTAAAGATGTTGACGATCTGCGGAAGCAGTGACTAGTATATGAAGAAGGATTTTGTAAATTTAGATAGTTAGCTATTTGTTTTGGTAAATTTCCAAATGTATTAATTCCCACTGGCTGTACTCCACACTTTTCTTTTGCACATTCAATAAAAAAACGATTATGTTTTATAATTTGGGGCCGTAAATCGATATATTTACGAACGAAATCAACCAAATTTATCCCAGAAATGATTCCTGGCATTACCACAAACTGTCTAACTGCATGTGTTTTAGTCTCAGGGATAGTGATTTTATAGAATTCTTGTTCTTTTATTACATCCACTGTTCTTAAATTCAATAATTCAGATTTTCTACAAGCACCCGAAATTCCGATTATCATCGCTACATCGCAACATGTTATTCACGTGAAAACAATCATACCTTTGCAAATAAAAATTGTGCATCATCAGCTTCCTTTAAAAAGGTTTCAAAATTTTCTTTAGTTAAGACTGCAGATTTTTTTTGCACGATAGCCAACAGATCGTCTTTTCAATAAAGCTAGTAAAGTTGAATATTTTTCCATATTGATATTTTTTTAACGCTCAATTCGGCTCTCAACATCGAATAAATGGACCAGACTGTAGATGCTTTCATCGATTTTAAATCAATCAAACTTGACTTTTCCTGTATTAATGCACCTATTGGTAGATTTGCACTTTCTTCTATTTCTGAAGGAATAGCATTGGAATCAGAACTCATTTTTACTTTTTTTTTTGACTGTGAGAAATTTTCAAAAATCGAATATTTTTGTTTATAACAACGATATCAACTAGTGATGTCTATGTTCAGAAGTGAGAACGTAAGAACTTTTCAACGCTGTGAAATGTTAAAATCAATGTCAGTTAAGATTTAATACTAGAACGAAAAATTTGAAGGAATTAGGAAAAATTTTGTACATAGCCTAGTATTGTATAACTCGAACAATTTGCAAACTCGCTCTCTTCGTTCGCTCGTTTTGGCAAACTTTGTGTTCGTTATACAAAATCGGCCTTTTCGTAACGAATTACGTAAACATCTATTGTCTACTTAAATGAGTGAGTTTGCCCACTATGTGACGTAATAAAAAAACACCATAACAAGTATAACTCATTTCCATTGGAGCTTTACAACTATTGCCATCTAAATCTAAGTAGAATAGAAGGTTTGAGAGACTCTTGAGGGTAATAATGACAGTCCTTTGACAACCAGTGACGGGAATTGTCGATGCGGTTGACATCTGCAAAAATTATCAAGTCATTACGTGCGACATTTTGAAGCTCTTTAGGATCTGTTGACAGCAACAATTTCTAACAATTTTCAAGACGAATAAACTTGAAGAATATTCAAACTCTTTGACAGGAAATTACGGATTTATTCTCATAAATAACTGACAAAAATAATTACTTAATTATTTAGTTCTGTAGAAGGGAAAACTAAGAAATTAGTGTTATTTATGCCAATCAAATAATCAAAAACATTGTTTGAAAAACTAGGGATATTTGTAATTGTCACCTGAAATGATATTAAATGTTAATTTGACATTCGATTTCGACAATCAGTGTTAATAACCTAAAAAAACAACAATAACCAAACGAATGCCTTAAGTGTTATTAAACTACCGGTTTGGTTGTGTTAATGACACTGTTATCAACTAAAATAGAAAAATTAATACAGCATACCTGAATAGTTTAGAAACAAACTATATGATAATAATTTCTTTCAACATTTCCAAACTTCTTGATTTGACTAACTGCGCTTCTAGTTCTTTTGTATTATTTGTATATCTTTTAGACCTTCAGAGTTTAAACACTCTGATCTAATTTTAAAATATCTCTATATTTAAAACTACTAATGTCAAATTTCAATAATACGCAATCAAAATAATAAAATTTGTTTTGTGAAAATCGCGTTTCTCTTTCACAATTTCATCAGATAAAAATCAAATTATTTTTCTGTGTTTGTAATAATTGACAAAGCACTCAATATAGCAATGGGCTACGCTCCAAAAACCCAACCTGAAACATTTGTTTCAGTAGTAATTAACATCATCGGTATATTCTCAAAGGAAACATAAATAATTTCCCAACTTTTATGTTTATTTAAGAAGTGAAATTCAATTGCCAAATGCATTTCATCAGGTGCATTTCTGTATTTTATTTATAGTTTGACAGTGACCCAAAAACAAAAATTAGACTATTTCCATTCAGAAAAAGTACAAACAACTAGAAGTATCTATTTTTTTTCTCTATTTTTCCTTTTATGTCTTCACATCAAACTCTGCATTCTCGTGCAATTTACACATACTTCAAATTGACTAGTAACATTACAACTGAATATTTTTAAACTAACGTTTTTTCTAAAAAGGAATTTCCTGTTGCTATAAATCTGTCATGCTAATTGTAGAGTCTTTTCTCAGACTTAATACAGGGACAAAAAATTGTTATTAGTCTTGGAATTTGGCCAGGTATTGTACAACTGTTTAGAAATTGAAATTGTTAAAACGCAAGAGTTAAAGATGGCTATTTTGCTATCTAATCATGCGGAAAAATCGTGATGTAATTTCTTTTAAAAATTACAAAAATTGGTGGAGGCGCTAGGATTTAAATTAGAAAAAAAATTTTAAATGTTCATTAAGATCGTGACTTTTTTTAAACTGTCGCTCACGAGTCTACTAATTCTGTGACTGCTTCCAATTGGTTAAAAATTGAAAAGATCAGAACACGACCATCACGAGATATTAAGTTTGTACGTTGGTGGCGTGAGTTACCATAAAACCAGCGGTCACAAATCATGGCTTGCGTGGCCCATATTTTTTTCTAGCGATGCCAACACGAGACAAAGACTTGTAATTTTATACCTGTGACACTGCGGATAAATTAAACCGGATTGGACTCTTAATGGCAGCAAAATGATCTTTGGAAAAAGTGGGGATTTTAGCTTTATTTCGATTCTAATTTTTTTTGTTAAAACTTTCGAAACATATACCGTGCGATCAAATGAAAAGTGTATCAACTATGTTATATTTGTCCATTATTGAATCATACACTTCTGAATTTTTTTCTGTCATTTTTACGTCAGATGTGTCACAAAAGATACACAACTAAAGAAATTGTTAAATTCAATCTTATTTTGTATTGTCATTAATCTTGTACCTTTGCGATTACAGCAGGATCATTTTATTATTCTTACATAGTAGCATACAATGATTTTGTAGTGTCATTTTTCTTCTGTGGTAAAATTGGGGCAGCAAGAATAGGACAGATGACAAGTGGTTGGAGTTTACATTTTCGCGCTTCTTCAAAGGTCAATGTTATCTTAAGGTAAGGTTACTTAAGCTCAGCTATTTGCGCTTTTATCTGTTTTATCAAAAGATGTAAATAAATGTTGATAAATCTCGAAAAAGTAAAAGTTTTCGTGGCAGATGTGTGAAAAAAATCAGTCTCAAGAAACAATCATGAATCAACAAGGGTAAATAGCGGAGTGAACTTACCCGTAAATTTCTACTACTGTTAGATAAAAATTGTCCAAGAAATTGAAGAAACTGACAATAAGTTCAACAATTCCTAATGAAAAATAATAGGTATGATGTTTTGTTCTTTGCAACAGAGTTTAGACAAAGGAACTCCCAGTATGATACAGCTCCAGCCTACACTTCTTATGATACCAATGAGTATGTGATTGAGTTTTAGACAATCGTCTTGCAAGTGAAGATTTATGATTCCTGAGATCTCTATATCTCGCACCATTGAATTTACATCAAGTTCCCACTTGGATAAAACTATATTCAAAAAGGCTATAAACAGTAAGAAAGACCTTCAAAAATAATCGCGGAAACATAAACAAATCACTCTTGAGACTTCAGGAGCGAGTGAGATTCAAAATTAAGACAAGAGCACAACTTTGTTTTTAATATATTTGTAATTATTTAAATAAACTGATAATTCCCAATAGTGTTTATAATTTATCTTAGAGTTTGTAGCTTTAACAATTTACATAAATTGAAAATACAAGCTGCTGGAATTATAAGCCAACCCATTCTTTGATGGACATTGTAACCTTATCGCCTTTTCACATGTTTGTGTTTTCAACGCCCCACACGCTGCCGAATTCATTATCAGTCTCTTCATGAGTTCATGAGTTAACTTCACTTCGCTATTTAGCCTAGTTGATTCATTGATTGTTTCTTTCAGCCGATCCTTTTCATATATCCGCCACCGAAACTTTTACTTCTTTAAGTTTTATCAGCACTTATCTTCACCCTCTGATAAAACAAAAGCACAAATATTCCACAATTAGCTGAACTTAACTAAACTTACCTTAAGATAAGTGACCGTTAAAGGAGCGCGAAAGTGCAAACTTCAATCATCTGTCTTCTGTCTTATTCTTGCCGCTCCAGTTCTACCACACTAGAAAAGTGACACTGCAAAATCACTGTATGCTACTAACTTGAATTTAATCCACAATCCCTTCCCTGTAATACGAGTATTGAGAGTTAACTCGTATTAAGTCAAGCGACTTTGAAAAGAGGACTTTCGGAAGGATTGTGAGGTTATTAAGAATAATAAAATGATCCTGCTGTAATCTCAAAGGTTCAAGATTAATGATAATACAAAATAAGATTGAATTTAACAATCTTTTGTGACACATCTGACGTATAAATGACAGAAAAAAAATTTGATAGTCGCAGGTAACCGGGATACACTTTTTAAATGATCGCACAGTACAGGCTGTCCCAGCGAGTAGGCAAAGTCCATTATTGGCCTTCAAATACTAAAAAATTTTATTAACAAAATTTGCAGATACTAATTCTTTGTATCAACTAAAATTATTTTCAAATATACAGAGTGTCTCATAAACGAGTTCTGACACAAACTTATGTGTTTTCAAAACCTAAATTTTTTGGCGTTTTTAAACGTGGCTTGACGTTTTGAGAACTTTGAACACAACTTTTGTTAAACAGTTTTTTGTAGTTTTTGAAATAATAAATTTTTTTCGGCAATAACACATTTTTTAAAAAATTCTCACACAAAAATCAAAAAAAAAAAAAAAATAGAAATATAAAATTTGTACTAACTGAAGATAAAAATTTTAATTTTGTGACTATAAGATTTTTTGACGCATTGGTGAAGGAAAGTTCGCTAAATAAAGACGTTTGTTAAAAGTTGATTAACTTCATAATACCCTATATTTTGTTGCATCATCTTAAATTGTCTTTTTAAAAATATCAACTTATGACCAATAATACAAAAAATATTCAACTTCGATTGTTCGAAAAAAATCTCAGTTATTATTTGAGTGTAATTACTGTGGTAATAATTGTAGCAATAATACACCATTCAATTCAGTTTCAAATTTTTGCTTGAAAAATTTTGAAATTCGTCTCAGACAACACATGATTCACCTGTACAACAAACCACTACAGTTTATTTTAGAAACATAATTCATAAAAAAAAAAAATAATTAATGCTTGAATAAGTTGCCATTCTGTTCCACGTAAACATTTAGACGCCAAACAGTCGATCTTTAAACTCTCAGAAGAATATCTGCTCTGATATTTTGGAATGCATTTGTTATTCATTCTTTCATATACTCTCTTGTGGTTAGCGCCTTTTGATACTCAAAATTCTAAACGTGTCCCCCATAAAAAGAAAACTTGAACATTTTGGAGGCCAAGCCAATGGACCTCCACAACTTAGACGAGTATTTATTATGATTTATTTAACAAATAAATTCAATGGTGTATTGTTGCTACAATTATTACCATAGTAATTACACTCAAATAATGTTTGAGATTCTTTTCAAACATTCAAAGTTGAATATTTTTTGTATTATTGGTCATAGATACTTGAAATCTGATATTTTTAGAAAGAAAATTTAAACATCTTCTAGATACTGCAACAAAATAAAGGGTGTTCCATTTAAATTTTGAAAGTTATTCAACTTATAACAAACGTCTTTATTTAATGAACTTTCTTTTACCAAAACGTCAAAAAAACCTCATAGATTTGCTCAAAAAATTTTGATTATTTCAAAAACAACAAAGAACCGTCTAATAAAAGTGTAATAAAAATGTCAAGCCACGTTTAAAAACACAAAAAAATATAAGATATTCCATTTGAAAAAGCATAAGTTTGTGTCAGAACTCGTTTATGAGACACTCTATGTATTTGAAAATAATTTTAGTTAATTCAGAGAATTAGTATCTACAAATTTTGTTAATGAAATAATGGACTTTGCTTACTCGCTGGGACACTCTGTATATTACAAACACATAAAACGATGTCACTGATAATGTTGTCAAGAATGAACAAGATATCGGTAGGCGGAAATTCATAGCATACCATTCTCTTTGACTGATTGAAAATAGTAACATGTCAATCAAATCAAAACATGAATTTTGAAGCATTATCTGGAGACGTCAGTTGTCAGTAATTTCTTTTGTTGGAAAAAATTCCAATTGCTTACTCGGGGGCACAAATCAAATTAAAAGTGCCGTTACATTATTATTACTATAATTATTCATCCATCAATTATTCTTACATATTTTTTTCCATAAAAAACTTTTATGTAAACTATTATTAATCTTACAGTTTTTCATAAAGTCGGTATTTCAAATAATTATTCAAAGATATTTAATTTGATAAAATCTGTAGAAAGTTGAATAGTGAATAATTAAACTATATTTGTTCTTCACTTTCTACATTTTTTACTCGGGTTAAAAACACCTGTTTTAAAGTGTCAGATGTTGGATATACATATACAAATAAAACATAAAAGTAAGTAAATAGAAAATGTTTGAATTTATCTTAAACAAATTTATACTTCATCTTTCAACACATACAAAGTTTGAGAGAAAAATTCATTTGGATTTTTGAAGGATGCACTTTGGGAGCGTAGGTGTTAATATACGGAACTTGTTAAGAGATTTTCGAATGAGAAATCGCATGCTTCGCTTAAAACCGATTGATTGTCAAACAGTTTAAATAAAAGCGAAAAGAAAAACGAAGCGTTTGAGTTAAGTTTCGTTTTTTTAATGCTAAATATTGAAAAGTTAGCGATTTTCAAAAATTGTACGAGACAGATAGAGTCGATCACGTGGCATGTTTTGGCAAGCAAGATGTCGGCATGAAGATTTTCTTCTGTTTTACTAACTTATTTTACGTTTCATTGAATGAGATTTGTTTCAAATTGGATAATCTTTCAATTTATTAAATTTTTTTAACTTTGATTATTTAAATTGCAGTCAATATTCTTATTTTATATTCTGTAAAATTCCGTATCTTTACTTCACTATTGAAACGATTAAATTTTACATTAACTTTTGGTCACAACCTGCAATGAGTTCTGAATTTTTAACTTCCTAGCAAGCGAGCTCGTTCAAATCGTTAATGAGAAAGTCAAGAGAAATAATTATCTGGCATTCTTGATTTGTAATCGTAGCAAGCTCTATAATTTCTAACCTGATGTCATTTCAATAAGATAGTTCAAGAATGTGTCATTTGAAAGACTCAATATGGCGTCTGCAAAGCTTCAGAAACCGGAAATTTTTGACATTTACGCAAATGTCATTTGTAAGAAATCATAAGTCAAATATCATCAGTAACTTCAGAATATTCTTTGGGATGCAACCACGCCTGATAGATGTTCTAATAAACACTTCCTCTTGAGTAAATACGCGGACATCTTTTAATGTTAATTTGTGTAAAGGAATGCGCCAAAGGGTTAAATTTGCATATAGTCTAATAACCAGGTGTGTTTTTCCCGCATACAGGAACTAGGATTAATTATAATTATAACTCTTCTAAAAATTGAAAAAACAATATATTTGGTTCATTTTTTCTTCTGTTCCAAACCAGTGGTGCGAAGAACTGGATGACAGTCTTGAGACGTTTATCGAGGAGGATAATGTCGGACTTCTTGGCATTAAGACTTCCAGGAGATGGTAATAAAGTGCTCTCAGTTGTGCATTGAGACAGCTTCAAGTGTTTTCAACCAAAGAAAGGCCAGTTGTCAGGGTAGCTCTTGAAATTTCCTATTTGGCAGTTCTTTGGGATTTTAGCTAATTTACTTGTAAGTTAAAGTTGTCCAATTGTTTGAAAGTTTTCGGAGTATCTTCATTCCAGAAGCAAGTTTGGGTCTCTGAAAGTATATTTGGGGTAAAAAGTCCTAATCCAAAAGTCCACTCAGAGATTGCATAAACTCCTGGATCGTTAATTATAGTTAATAAAATCACGGAAGTGTAGAGCTTGCCAAATAAATAAGCAAACGATGTTTAAGTGCATAAAGCACTCTTTCTCTGCATTATTTTCATAGTTTATTTTTAATGAACTGTGGAATGTTAAGGTGTAGTAAACACTATCTGTTTGTGCAGAACGAAACTTAAAATAATTTCGTCTATTTAGTTCAATCCACTTAATATTTTAACGCATTACTGAAGCAAATAATTATAAGTTTCAAGAAAACCAAGGAGTGTCTAATATCCATTTTAATCCCCGAAAAAATGTCAAGTAGGTGTTAACTTCATTGCTGACAACTTGATACCACAAGAAATCTCGTTTATCGTTCCACATGAATTCAATATGATCGAATCAGGCGCGTCAGGTGTACATGTCTCGTTGAAATTATATTTTTTTTATATGGTGGTCGGCCACAATTGTTGACCGTAACATAAACATAAAAAAAGTAATCACGATTTGTATAATTTTACTACGATCATTCAAGTAATCCAATTAAAGAATAATTATACAGTCCATTGGATTCCATACCATAAGGTGTGTCTTGTTAAAAACATATATAACTGTTAGCTGATGCAAAAATTAATGGTACTGCTGTTACACAGTTTCAGTGACTTGAGTTTCTTTAATTTTTGTATTTTCAGTAAGTAACAATGTTGTTCTTAATTAACTGTTTGTTGCGCAATTGTTGTCAGTGAAAATCGTGAAGTGTGGGTGGAATTGAGACGTCTGTTGAATGTTAAAGTTAAAACTAAGGAAGTGGCTTTTGATTTTTTTGTTTGAAATTATAATTATTTTCAAATTAGTTGTAAAACAGTTATACATAGATTATGCAAAAATTTAAATGAGATTCAAGTTATTTCTGGTCTATTATATGTAGATTAAATAATATCTAGCTTTCACCTGTATTGTTATTGTTGATTTTAATTTTAATGTAATTATTGAACAATTGAAATAATTAGTTTAATTATAGCTAAATTACATCCGCGTTAAGAAGGTGGCAATAGCGAAAACATTTTTTGAGAAAATTAGTTTGGGAAGTTTTAGAATTAAAGAGAAAAAGGTGCTTTGTTGATGGGTTATTGAAGTTTAATCAATTTTGTATAATATTTCAATTTTTTTATAAGATGTTATTTCCGTTTATCATCAGCAGATTTATTTATCAAAGTCAGATTTCAACATCAAAGTTCAAACAGACTATCAAAACAATGCATTTCAAGTGATTTCTATCTCCACTTAACAGCAAAAAACTCAAAGACAATAAATAATATAACAATAAGCACAAAAATTTAAATCTCAACTGCGTAAACATCAGTTTTCTGATCTTCTGAAATTTCTAAAAGAAATTTGGTATTTCAAAAATTGTTTAAAATCCAACTTACAATTTTGGTTTTCTCCTCCTTTCTCATTTTCCTCTTCATTTAGTTTCACCTGACGCAAACAACGCATAAAACACCCCACACCCAGCATAAAACCCAGCTGCTGTTCTGAAAACATTCCATCAGATGTTCGGATCTTTTTAAAATTCAAAAATTCAAAAATTGTTCTGAAAATAATGATTAAATTTTATTTACCCTATCAGTTCCGAAGAATTTAACAGACAATGGTCCCAAAATCGAGCAAATTGTTGAAAAACAATTAACGATTCTAGTAATAGTCCCAGCATGGTTGGGTGATAAATCTATAGGATTTACTAAATATCCACATTGTGTCCATGCATTACTACCAACAGCTAGGACTAAAAGCCCAGTTGCTACGTCTTTTTGTTCTTTACCAACAAAACCTAAAGCTATTAAAGCTCCAGCTGCTATAAATGAACCCAACGAATTAAAAACTTTTCTAGTTGTACCAACTGAAAAAACGTTGCTTGTTATCAGTTTATCAGCAATAGGAGCTCCATTCAATCCAGCAAATAGAAGAGCAACATATGGTAATGCTGAAAGCTGACTATTCTAAGAACAAGCTACAATTTCCGTGATTTTTTAAATCTTACTTCCTCAATTTGGAAATCCATAATATTATCCATAAAACTTGGAATTTCTGTCATTAATGTAAAAGATCCCCAACTAGATTCACAACTTGCTATAATAAAAATTGCCCACATGGGTAATGAAGTAAACATCGATTTCCATGGTGTTGGAATTTTCTTCCTACATTTATTTAAACCTATATTACTTTCAATAAAAGTTTTCTCTTCTATAGAAATCCATCGATGACTTTCTGGACAATTAGCAGCGAAGATTGTGAAAATTAAAGACCAGGCGATACTTAAACCTCCATATAGATGTCTCTAGTTGGACTATCAAAGTCATTTAGTCATGTGAATTCTTTTATATTAAATTTTAAGAAAAAATTTGTCAGAATGACTGTCTCCTGCTTGTTTCTTTTTATTTCCAGGAAGACAAACTCGAATTTAGCTGTGTTTGGTTGTCTTTCTGATTGGCGAATTGTTGATATCGCTTCATTAGTTTTTGTCTTTTTATTTCTTATTGGATAGGTTTAACCTCGCTTTGAAGGTACATTTCATTGGATTGTGTTCTGATTGGTTAGTTGTTTTAAAGAGACGATTGGTCGTGTAATTTTATCAAATTACGACTCAACAAAAAACTACGTTTTATTATTTTTAATATGAAAATGGCAGTTTTATGTTTTCGGAACATACAGTGTCACCATTATAGTCGGTTCCATATAGGAAATTTTTTTATTGTGAGGTTTAGTTAAAATTTGATATAGGGATTAGTTTTTGCTTCAAATTAGATGGAAAATGACAACAACAAACGTGATTGAGTGTTGTTCGTTTGTCATCAAATTTAACATTTCTTGCAGTGAATGGATGAAAATGGCTATTCTAGACGGAATTTCGGAAAATTTTATTTGAAAAAGTTGTTTGTAATGTAATTTTATGGACGTGTGCAAAATTTAAAAAATCTAGCTTGAAGTTGACATTTTAGACATTTTTGGCAAATAATTCTTTTCAAAATTTAACAAACTGATATAAATTGATTTATTTTTATAATATCCATAATATCAATAATAAATACTTATCTTTTACTTGAATTTTTTCAAAATTTCGATTTTGGTCACAAAAAAATTGACTTGAGCGTTATCATAACTTCAACGTTCTTCCAATGATATTTAAATGCAAGACATTTTCCAAAATCAAATTAATGTAAGATAGGGAGACTGTCAGAAACGACATTAATTTAAATAGGTCTTAGTTTTCAGACTTTTTCTGAGTGTTTACCATTCACAAAAATTTGTTTTCAGACATGGTCTTGAAACTAAGATAATATTAGATCAAAGCCTGTTTTAAAAGTTTTTTCATAATTTTACATATTTTTAATACTGAAAAATATTATACATCTAAACATTTTTGAAAGAACGTTAAAAATTATTAGAACTTTGCATTTTTTTTATGACGAGACTTGAATTTTTAAAATTATCAAATCTAGAAAAGAATATTTTTTATGAAAATGACTTAGAACGTTGAATATCCCAAAAATAAACTAATTTATACTAATTCAGTAAACTTTGAATTTGTAAAAAAAGAATCATTTAACAAAAATGCCTAAAATTTCAACTTTACCCATGCACACATGCATAAAATTGTATAGAAATAACTTTTACAAATAATTTATTTTCAAATTCAGCGTAAAAATGCTAGTTCCAGCCATTCGCTGCAAGAAATGTTAAATTGCTGACAAACGAACGCCGTTTAATCACGTTTGTTATTGTCATTTTTCATCTAAGTTAAAGCAACACTCTATATCAAATTTTAATTAAACCTCATAATAAAAAAAATTCTCATTAGGAGCCGACTTTAATGGTGGCACTGTATAAAATTATATAAAATGTATTTATTTCTAAGATAAAAAAAAGTAGCTTTTCAAAAGTGTCACAGCCAACTGTGGTTTCTATTTAAAAAAATGCGTGTTGTTTTAACTAAACTAAAGACTGAGAAAAATATTTGCTGATACCACTGGATTTCACGTAAAAAACAGTTTAATCCTATTTTTGCTAGAATCGCTTACTTCCAATATTAACGTAGATATGAATTTTTTAAAATAACGGCTAATTGTTAACTTTTGCTTGTTAACTAAGAAACAAAAGACTATATTCACTTGCAGTATACACCAAAAGCGACCTCGAAAATGCGCCATTCCTTTTTTTCAAAACTTTTCAGTTTTGAAGATCTCCCTATGCGAAATCACGCCACCCTGTATGTACTTTATTTTTTAAAACAAACTCTCATAATAGTGAGATAGTCCTCAAAAGTGTAAAATTTCATTCTTTTATCAAGTTTTAACTAAACCTCATAATAAAAAAAAATTCACAATGAGCCGACTTTAATGATGACTCTATATAAGAAAAAAATGAGTTTTTTCAATTCTTGAAAATGTATCAATTTTTTTCGTTGACATTTTGACTGAAATGAATTGAAAAATTGTCAGGATTCTAAAACTCGATTTTTTTTCCTCATTTTGTTAATTTTATTAAAATACATTTTTGAAAAATGTGTTGAGACACAATATCTGATTAAAGTTACCATTTTTTTTTCAGAATTCCAAAATTCGATTAAAATTTTTATATTTCTTAAAAAATTGTTACTGTGAGAAAACATGTTACTTACATTTTTAGCTTTTTTGAAGTGAAAAATCTGCAAATTCAAAGTGTAGGGAATTTTTAGTGATTGGTGACATAGAAAAGTCCATTTGACATTTATTACATTTAGTAATAAATTTCAATAATTAACCTCAAAAATTGTTGACATTGACATTTCATGGTTACTAGTTTCAAAGAACTCAATTGTCAGATTGTTGCAAAACCGAAAAAATACAAACCGGGGGGAAATTAATAATTATATAACATTTTTTATTTCCGTAATAATAATTTCATTTCAACGTTTTCTTATTAAGTTTTCTCTTCTAGAATATCGTTAACACTCACACATAAACCTTCGTTTTAATATATGACCAACTTCCTACATAAAGTCTGCTATCTGTCTAGAATTTCTTCGAAATTCAAATACGTATTTTTACGATTGAAATTTCATGTTTACATTTTCCAAAAATAGTCTTTATATGTTTTTAAATCTATTAAATGTATAATTTTATTAGTACTAAACAAAATACCTAAATATTTTTTTAAAAACATTTACAAACGATTTAGATAAAATATAATTAGAAATGACAATTATCAAATTAACACAACTATAAATAATAATAAACAAATGTTGTCATTTTTATTAACAGTTTGTGATGATAAAGATATTCACACTTCATTTTCCAGCTACTAAACTGAATCACATAACGGTTTTATAAATTCCATCTATTTATTTACATGACTTTGTGGTTATTTTCTTCATTGGATTGACTCTAAAAGCTGTTAAACGATATCTAATTTATAAATAAATTGAATTTTCTTTACTTTTCTAAATCAATTGTAAAAAAAGCAAAGTTATTAGCAATACAAATTCGAAGTTTTTCTGTGGTTGTCAATTCAGTGTTTTTCTTTGGACTGAGAAGGTAAGCCGCGTCATTAACCTGAATAATGGCTCATAAAATACCATAATATAAATTAAATTAAGAGAAAAACTTGAGCTTTCACTGGAGCAATTATGGCATGACATATAAATAGATCATTTTCTCTTTGCTAACAATTTATTGAGTATTGAAAAATTAAGAAATGGTTAAATGTGACACACTTGCTAGTTTCACTTTGATTTTTTTTTTTTTTTTTACTTTATTTCAAACGCTGGCATTTCCGCTAGATCTATTAATCACGATTTCTAAACTCCCTAATTGCCAACAAAACTCTAGATAATAGATTTGGCAAAGTTTTCTATTGTTATTTCAAGCGATTTAGTTCGCAGTCAATTTCGAATATTTTGTCGAACAAGTCCCATTTGTTTGCTTTTTACTATATTAGACATTTGTATGTGAGATGGGTGTGATTTTGCATGTTTTAGAGTGTTAATGGGTTCTGGTATTGTGAATTTGCATATAATCGATGGGTACGTGAAAACTAATGGCGAATTGGTAAAAGTTGAGGACCTTGAAAGAGGAGACAACATTTTCAAACGACTTTTTAGAGTGACAATATGAGGAATGTGAAAATTTTAACGACTTTTTTTAACATTAAAAGTGGGTAAAATTGTACATTGTGCAACAAGTGCGTGAAGCAAATTTCACACACAACTTTCGACGCAACAGAATGCACAAAAAGCGCATGCGTTTGTTTTTTCCTTTGTTCCATTTTTTTCAATGAAAAATGTTTTCCGTAAATATTTAAGGATCGGTTGTGTTTATGTAGATTGTGGATGTAAATTGAGTATCGTGATTTATCCAAGCCACGCATTCCAATAGATCTTCTAGGATTGATCGTGTGTCGCAGCACTTACCTTTCAACAAGCTTATTTCTCTTCCAACTGTTTGCTTCTTTAGGTAAAGAAATGCGTCTAATAATTCACTGCACTTTTAATAAATTATTTTGTCATTTTGCCAGCAAGCAACGCCCGATTTATCATCTAGAGACAATAGTCAAATCGTAGGTGTTAGGAAATAGTGCCAAATTCATAAATAAAATAAAATATATCTTTCTTTAATTATTTCATTTTAGTTATTTTTTGTGTCTGTGATGAAGTAATGCAGTAAAACAAGATTTCACCACGACAGCCAATAAATATTAACCGCCTTCAGCAATGCCACATTCGCGGTTCAAATATGATGAATGTTATGTATTTACGCGTGTTTCAGAAATGTTACTTTAATTATAGAGGCTGTCTTATGGATAGCACAGAGACTCCACTATGTTCAAGAATAAAAATTTTCAAAAATTTTTAATAATTTATTTATGGAGTTGCGTGTTTGAAGCAAATTATTTCTGCTTGCTGTTTTGACACCTGTCGTAGACTATACAGGGAAGAAATTTTATAAATGACTTTATTTTGTGCGAGTTTGACGGATTGACTACATGAGCAGGCGGTTCGTTTACAAACGAATGATTTAATGACTTGTGATTGGCTGAAATGTTTGATTTTAGTTGTCAATTCGATGTCTTCATTAATGGATCAAAGAGAAAATTTATTTCACTTAGGAATATGGTCAAAATCAAAATCTTATCTTATTGTCACGTAAATTAATGACATATGATTAAATATTAAGCAAGTGTGTTGATTTCTTGTAACTTTTTGAGATTTTCCCAGATTCTTTGAGATTTTTCTATTCTTCTCGATTCTTTGATTGTTTGAAATTCGTGGAGATTCTTTATGTTTTTTGAAAGTCTTTAACTCTTTGTTACTATTTGAGATTATTCGATTTTTTGAAGTCTTAATTTTTTGAGATATGTTGATTCTTTGTAACTCTTTGAGATACTTCAACTCATTGAAATTCTTTGAGATTCCTTCATTTTTTGACATTTTTTTGATTCTTTGATTCTTCGAGAGTATTTTTCTGGATTCTTTGATTTTTTTCTTTAAATTTGTTGAGATTCTTTGATACTTTTTGATTATTTGATTTTCGTTGATTTTTGTAATTTTTTGAGAGTCTTTGATCCATTGAGATCATCTAATTCTTTGATTTCTTGCTCCTATTTGAGATTATTCGATTATTTGAAGTCTTAATTTTTTGAGATATGTTGATTCTTTGTAACTCTTTGAGATACTTCAACTCATTGAAATCCTTTGAGACTCCTTCATTTTTTGACATTTTTTTGATTCTTTGACTCTTCTATATTCTTCGAGAGTATTTTTCTGGATTCTTTGATTTTTTTCTTTAAATTTGTTGAGATTCTTTGATACTTTTTGATTATTTGATTTTCGTTGATTTTTGTAATTTTTTGAGAGTCTTTGATCCATTGAGATCCTCTAATTCTTTAATTTCTTGCTTCTATTTGAGATTATTGGACTTTTTGGAGTCTTAATTTTTTGAGATATGTTGATTCTTTGTAACTCTTTGAGATACTTCAACTCATTGAAATTCTTTGAGACTCTTTCATTTATTGTCATTTTTCCAATTCTTTGATTTATATCTAGATTCTTTGATTCTTCCAGATTCTTCGAGAGTATTTTTCTGGATTCTTTGATTTTTTTCTTTAAATTTGTTGAGATTCTTTGATACTTTTTGATTATTTGATTTTCGTTGATTTTTGTAATTTTTTGAGAGTCTTTGATCCATTGAGATCATCTAATTCTTTAATTTCTTGCTCCTATTTGAGATTATTCGATTTTTTGAAGTCTTAATTTTTTGAGATATGTTGATTCTTTGTAACTCTTTGAGATACTTCAACTCATTGAAATCCTTTGAGACTCCTTCATTTTTTGACATTTTTTTGATTCTTTGACTCTTCTAGATTCTTCGAGAGTATTTTTCTGGATTCTTTGATTTTTTTCTTTAAATTTGTTGAGATTCTTTGATACTTTTTGATTATTTGATTTTCGTTGATTTTTGTAATTTTTTGAGAGTCTTTGATCCATTGAGATCATCTAATTCTTTAATTTCTTGCTTCTATTTGAGATTATTCGACTTTTTGGAGTCTTAATTTTTTGAGATATGTTGATTCTTTGTAACTCTTTGAGATACTTCAACTCATTGAAATTCTTTGAGACTCTTTCATTTATTGTCATTTTTCCAATTCTTTGATTTATATCTAGATTCTTTGATTCTTCCAGATTCTTCGAGAGTATTTTTCTGGATTCTTTGATTTTTTTCTTTAAATTTGTTGAGATTCTTTGATACTTTTTGATTATTTGATTTTCGTTGATTTTTGTAATTTTTTGAGAGTCTTTGATCCATTTAGATCCTCTAATTCTTTAATTTCTTGCTTCTATTTGAGATTATTCGACTTTTTGGAGTCTTAATTTTTTGAGATATGTTGATTCTTTGTAACTCTTTGAGATACTTCAACTCATTGAAATTCTTTGAGACTCTTTTATTTATTGTCATTTTTCCAATTCTTTGATTTATATCTAGATTCTTTGATTCTTCCAGATTCTTCGAGAGTATTTTTCTGGATTCTTTGATTTTTTTTCTTTAAATTTGTTGAGATTCTTTGATACTTTTTGATTATTTGATATTCGTTGATTCTTGTAATTTTTTGAGAGTCTTTGATCCATTTGAGATTATTCGATTTTTTGAGATCTTTTAATTTTTTGAGATCTGTTGATTTTTTGTGACTCTTTGAGATTTTTCAATTTATTGAAATTCTTTGAGACCCTTTGGTTTTCTGAAATTCTTTAATTTTTTAAATCTATATCCAGATTCATTGCTTCTTCCTGATTGTTTAAAATTTTTGTATTCTTTCAGGTTTTTTGATTTTTTAAAATTTGTTGGGATTCTTTAATTTTCTGATTTCTTATTACTATTTGAGAATATTCGATTTTTTTAGGTCTTTTATTCTTTGATTTTTTGAATCTCTGTGACTTTTTGAGATTTTTCAATCCATTGAAATTATTTAATACTATTTGATTCTTTCATTTTTTAAGATTCTTTTATTCTTCGAGGTTCATTGTTTTATTATATTTTTTGTAACTTTTGGAGATTTTTTTAAATTCTTTGATTCTTCAAGGTTCTTTGAGATTTTTTTACACTTCTGGATTCTTTGAATCTCTAAAATTCATTAAGGATCTTTAATGTTTATTGATAATTTGGTATTTTTTGATTTCTTGTAATTTTTTGAGATTCTTTGGTTCTTTGATTTATTGTCACTACCTGAGATTATTTGATTCTTTGAGGTCTTATTTTTCTTTTATTTTTTCTAATTCTTTGAGATTCATTGGAATTTTTTGACTTTTTTTTATTCTTTGATTTATATCTAGATTATTTGATTGTTGGAGATACTTCTAGATTCTTTGAGGTTTTGGTATTTATTTGGATTCTTTGGTTTTTTAGTATCCGTTGAGATTCTTTGATGTTGTTTGATTATTTGATTTTTTGACGTCTTTCAATTCCTTGTAACTCTGAGATTTTTCAATTCATTGAAATTATTTGAGACTAAATGATTCTATAAAGTTCTTTCATTTTTTGAGATTTCTTTATTTTTTGAGGTTCGTTGATTTTCTATATTTTTTGATATTTTGTAACTTTTTGAGATTTTTTAAATTCTTTGACTCCTCAAAGTTCTTTTAGAATTTTTTACTCTTCTGGATTGTTTGATTTAAAAAAATTCAAATGGTTCTTTGATGTTTATTGATAATTTGGTATTTTCGACTTATTGTAATGTTTTGACATTCATTGAGATCTTTTCATTCTTTGATTTCTTGTCACTATTTGAGATTATTTGATTCTTGAAGGTTTTATAATTCTTTCGATAACTCTTTGAGATTCATTGATTTTCTTTGACACTCTTTGCTTTTATGAGATTCTTCCATTTTTTGTTTTTTTTTTATTCTTCGAAAACTATTGAAATTCTTTGATTCTTTGATTTTCTTTAATTCTATGAGAATCTTTGATTTTTCAAAATTCTTCGAGGTACTTTTGATTCATTGATATTATTTATACTATTCTTTGAGATCTTTGCGATTCTGATTCTTTTTCTGTTTTGCATCTTTAAGAACGATACATAAACGCTTAGCAAAAGAAAAATTTGCATATCGGAATTACAATAGGCCAATTTGATTTTTCGAAATTGGTAACCAGCGTCAATAATTTTTGAGGTTAATAATTGTAATGTACCAGAGGCTGTCATAAATCTGCAAACTTCAGATAGATTGACTTTTCTATAGTACATATCACCAATTATTGAAAATTCCCTAAACTTCAAATTTGTAATTTTCTCACCCAGAAACTCTAAAAATTGTGAAAAACAGAAAAAATTGCATAAAAAACTTGTTTCAGAAATCAATTCTCTAATTTCTTGATTTTTTGAAATTTCAATTAATTTGAAAATATTTGACATAGCCGCTGTGACGTGTACTCCATTCGTTATAAATGTGTATCAAGAAGGCTGAGAAACTCTAAATGCGGCTATAATTTTTTCGTTAAAACTAGTTACTGAATGTGAACGACGCTTAATATTCCTAACCTCTAAATTTAAAATAGAAGTTTGCCATTTCCAACTTCAGTTGAACTTGCTGCTAACCGTAAAGAAAATACCTAGGATCATGACCTCCTTAAAATCCGACTTCAATGACTGCCCCTTATGCACATTAATAACGAATAGAGTATAACTTAAAAGTTATATCGTGTGTTCATTAAAAAAAAAAAACTCGCAGCAAGCAATGACATTTTTACGTATGTCATACATGACCTCATACAACAACAAAATGAAAAGCCGTAATGTTCGAAGATGATATGCTCTTTGTGCTGAGCATCAAGGAAGACATTTTCAACAGTTTTTGTAGATAATAAATGAATATTTTCATGAAAATGTGTTATTTTTTTTTTAATTATCGAAAAGTGAGGTTATAAGATTTTTCATTTTGACAAGTATATAAAAATTAATCACAGACATACAAAACAATTGTTTTTTAGTTTCAAAGCCTTCTAGAGTTTTTTTTTTAATGAACACACGATATCTGAACAGTACATTGATTTTTTTTTTTTTAATTTGTGAGTTGTCAGAGTGAGCTATGATCTATCAAACGTCAGTCGTTTGGAGAAAACTGAAAAATCCCTAAACTAGAAGAATGATTTCTTGTAGACATTTTAACCAACTTATATGATAATTTTTTTATATTGGTCAATTTACATCAAAATTCTTGCCAACCGAGATTATTAATTATGCATAATCCTGTCAGCATATTTTGTAAATGTCATTCAAAACTGACAAATGATACGTCTTGAGTGACAACTACATAAAAACGAAATCCCCTATTAATTTATGATTTTTTTTATAGGTAGTATGTCGGATGGCTCTGGATGAGCGGAAGCAGTGCCGGGAGCGGAGGCGGTGCAGCGGCGCTCCGAGCAGCCGCAAGTGCAGGCGATGTAACAGCATGCAGCCGTTACTTGGGGGCGGCGCGTTGCGTCCGCTTCTCGAGAGACGAACATGGCAGATCCGCCCTTCATTTAGCAGCAAGTGCTGGACATGCTGCTGTTGTCAGATTATTACTCAATGTAGCCGCCCCCAAAGAAGTCGACAGTCCGGATGGTGCTGGATGCACCGCTCTTCAAAGAGCAGCAGCCGATGGACACGAAGAAGTTTTACGATTGCTGCTTGCGCGAGGAGCGGATGTTGACAAACAAGACAGCGTGGTAAGAAAAAAATGACATTTGATGTAACAAATGTCAAAACTTATATTTGACATCTGTAGGTTAGGCGTATTTTATTTATTCATTTTCTAACAGCTGTGCGTAAAAACGGTTATAAAATTAACGAGTGCATTAAAATAGATTATTAATAAATTAATAATGATCGTAAAAACACTTAATCACGTGGTAGTAAAATCATATCATTTTCAAACATCCTTCAGCTACTAAAAAAACATTATGTAAGAGCGTTCAGCAAGGAGCCATCTCGGGTCCACTTCTTGACCTACTTGAAAATCCTCATAAGTCATTGGAAAAAACATTCTAATCTTGATAAAATTAACAAATTGCAGTCGTTAATCTCCATGATTTCTATAGGCAATAATTGTCTAAATGGATGTTTAAAAAAATGACAGAATATATAGAGGGCGCTTTTATGGTATATAATAGAAGAAAAAGTCGTTCCCGTTATTGGTTGATTTTTAAGTAAGATTCAGGTTAATCGTAATCTAGCAAATGGAAAATGTCATTCTGATTTATGATTCAACTATTGATCGATAAATCATTCCAAAGATATATTTTATATCTCAACGAGTTTCTTACCGATTATTAAAATTTAAATATAGTTTAATTATATCACAAATTAGTATCGTCTTACATAATTAATCTGATTTGATCTGAGTGAGTTCAATGATTGTAATTAGTTGATTATCTGAAATGTAGAAATTGGTATTTATTTGCGACTGTTTATTAAGTTGGTGACGGAACACTTTTTTTTATAGAATTATTGCGACAGAGAAATATTTCGTTTTCGAACAAAAAAACTGTTTGCTACTTGCATTTGTACAGTGTAATGTGGGCGGGTAACGTCGCATGGATTCAGTGTTGTGATTCAATTATCGTCTGGTTTTAACGTCGTTAAAAATCTACAAATTTTATTATTACCAACTGTTGAAAACAAAAATTTTTGTTTCTCAATTTCAGATTTATTTTCATCCAGACATACGTAAAAAGTTTGGGAGTTGTCATTTTATGACAGATAATTACCGCTGTCACATTCTAAGCATCTTGTAATTGATAGTTTTTGTTGAAAGATTTATATTTTTATCTTCAGTAGATCAAAGCGATTTTTTCAGTGTGTCATTGATATATTTATAAGTTGGCAATTATGTTTGAGACATCTCTATAAAAATCCAAAAGTTAAATTATTACTTTATTAGGACTCAAGAGTTAGAAATTCATTAAAATTGTTGAAGGTTTAAAAAGTGAGGTTTTGTGATGGAGTTAAGAATATCCCAGTAATAGCATAAATCATCTTGTCAATTAAATAAAACCGGATTTGTCTTAATGCTTTTGCAATTAAATTCTAGCTCAATGTTTTATTATTTGAAAAAAACGTTAAAATAAAAATGCATTTGAGAAATTTCGTAATTTCTCATTTGTTTCACTCAAAAAAACAATTTAATTAAATGTTTGGAGTAAAACTAATGATTTTGAATTTTTAAAACCAGAACTAATTTAAAATGATGATGTTCCATATCTAGAATTAATGAGAAAATTTGCTGATCAGAATTATTTTTTGATAATAATTTGAAAAAAATTACAAAATAGGTTTTTGTTGAAACTAATTGTAATTCTTAAATTGAATTCGATTTTCTATAAAATTTTGTAATTGACGAAAATTTAGAAAATAACAGTGAATGCAATTATTTTGATTGTTTTTTATGAAGAAAAGAAGTGATTATTGAAATATAAATGTCACGGTTTTTATTAGCGTTGAAAATTCTGACATTTTTGAGTGGAAAATTAGATAATTGGGTTGTTTACCACGGTGCTGGAAAAAGAGTCTTTATTCAATCCATAAAAAAACTTCTTGTAATCTTAAGAAAAATATGTTATCCTTCTATTTCGCAATAATAATTATTATTCAAATGACTTTTTTTTCTATTCTTGGTAAGTTACTGTTGCTTTTACTTTTACGCAATCAATTTGTTAATTAAATGACTGAATCAGCTTTATTAATGATAAAACAAGCAGACGTCTTGTCAAATTCTTTGATAGTTGTTAGATAGAATATTATATAGCTATACGTAGGTGAGAAAAACAATCTGAAAAACATGTTTACCTTTGTCAATATTTACAATAATTTAATTAATTCAGTTGGTTTGTGACAATAAAATCGAGACATAATAATTATAAAATCAGAGTATTAGGAGATTGTAGATAGAAAGATTAGTTGATTGAGAATGATGGACAGTTGGGTTTGGACAAAGAAATAGGATTAATCTGGTTTAAAATTCCTGAAGTGCATTTTCTGATTTTGTTAGAATATTTGAAATTGCTCAAAGTTTATTCAAATTTGAGTCTTCTAGAAGCATTATTATCTTTCGTTACTGATAATAATCCATAAATGTTTTTAAATTTTTAGTTTATTATTTTTTAAATTTTCATTTTATTTAATACATGTATTTTTGGTTGCATACCCAACATTTTTGTATTGATAATATTTAACAAAATTTGAGTATTTTTTGTTTTCTTTTTTTCAGTTGATTCGGATTTTTTTGTTCTTTTTATTTGCTTGCTTTTAACAAGTTCCCATAAAACTAAAACTTATCTCTTCTATATCAAATTTCAATCAACTCACTTCAGATTCAATATAACTCGTTGATCCTGTTTTATTTTCTTTATTAGAAGAATTCTTACACGATTTGAACGGCAGATACTCTCTTCCTTATTCTTTTTGAATGGTATTTAACAAAAAAAAAGACGTTTCATTTCTATCTTTGTGCAGGTTTTGATTATGATCTGCAGCAGTTACACTCTAAAAATTTATGTTACGATTTTTTCCTGTCTTGATTACGGTTTTTGTATAATTTTTCAGGGAGATTGAATAAACTATTGATTTGTTATATTTATGTGAAATTTGGTTTGTCTAACTTGAATACAAACGATGATATTGTTGAAGATTTCGAGTTCAGAGATTTTGCTGCATCTACGGTCAGAATAGCTTCAGGACTTATTTTTCTAAATATAAATTTGTGTTAAAAATTTCGGATACTTTTTCATAAAATGCGCACCTGTTCCAAATAATAGCCGAGATATCTCCAAAAATTTTGTGAGAGTATATTCAGAAGATTCAAGTCTCAAACCGATATAAACAGATTCTAATTTCGATTTTTTTCTTTAGTCAACAATATAAGAATTCCTAATAACTGTAAACTTCTTCAAACTGATACCGATAATCACATGTAATAACTCCTTAGAACTAATTACAGATTTCTGTATTCCAATTAACACCAACAAAGTCATTTATTACTCTTTATCTCTAATTATACGTTTAGTCTAATAATTAGAACCACAATAGTAACTTTCATCATGATTGTAAATTATTTTTTTGCTTTTAGCATGGCAATAGTGCGCTGCACGAAGCCGCTTGGAAGGGCTACTCCCGATCCGTCCGTCTTCTCGCCGCAGCTGGTGCAACCCTCTCCCGTGCCAACGGCGGCGGTTTCACCGCCCTTCATTTATGCTGCCAAAACGGTCACAACCAATCCTGCCGCGAACTTCTCTTAGCAGGATGCGATCCTGATATTCAAAACAATTACGGAGATACTGCTTTACATACTGCAGCCAGATATGGACATGCTGGTGTTACGCGAATTTTAATTTCGGCTCAGTGTCGTGTTTCCGAACAAAATAAAAATGGTGATACTGCTTTACATATTGCTGCTGCTATGGGACGCCGGAAACTTACAAGGATATTACTCGAAGCCGGGTGTGATAAAAGTGTCCGAAATAAACAAAATGAAACTGCGAGAGATATAGCGTTAAGGAAGGATTTAAATGAGATTTTAACGATTTTGGATGAGTGTGTTCCGAAGAAGGAAAAGAAAGGGAAGTGTAAGAAGAGGTCGAAGAGTAAAGTGCGGTTTGATGCCAAACACAGCCAAGGTAAAAAATCTGTTTCAATTAATTCCTGCTGTCGGCTAATACACAATTTAGATAGGAACCATTCTTTAAAATGCTGGAAGCTATAACAAAATATTAACCAAATCAGATGAAAGCTACTTTCAGACAGGAAATTAAAATTTATTACTACGATTATTCATAATAGGATTATCTTACATTAACTCAACTTGAAATTTTATTTTTAAAAAAATTCGATGTATCAATTTGTAAAAGCAAAAATTGAAGAAAAACAATGTAGACAAACAGGAAGAGATTTATTTTCTAGTCAAGTTGTATTTATGTTCACTCATTAGTAATTTTTTTTCAAATATGGTATGATTGAATTTTCATCTTTTTACTAACACGAGACATAAATTTATTTTATGCAGACATTAGAACTTGTCGCTTGCAATTATGTGAAGCTTATTAATAGAAATTTATGCTTTAGTTAGTGTTTTTCCCTTACAAATTATGTTGGTATTTGTTTTTTTATTTTGTGATCATAAAAGTGGCATTAACGCATCCAAACCGGTGCTTTAATAGCTGGATTAGTTTTTTCTAGTTAGCAACACTGATTGTCAATGCTTCAAGTGATTTATGCTAAATTTGAAATTATATTTTCCTTTCTAACAGAAATAAATAATTAAGCGATTATTCTTGTCAGCTATTTATGAAAATAAATCTGTAATTTCCTTTAAGTTTATTCAACTTGAAAATTGTTAGGTATTATTGCTGTCAACAGATTCTCAAGAACTGACTTAATTTTTGCAGATGTTGTAAACCGTATCGACAAACCCCGCCACTGGTCTCCGTATGGCTGTCATTATTATCCCGATCCGGAAGCTTTTCCGCCTCCTCGTTTAGACTCTCTTCCTCAGGAACCCCTCAAACGTGGCGAACAATACTACTTGGATTTAGCTGGGAATATTTGTAAAGGTCCCGTCGGAGTGGGTTATACTTGTTATTGTGCTCCTCTATTCCGTCATCTCGAAGCGCGTCTTGAGAGAGACAAACGAGAATTACAAAGAGCTCAAGTAAGATTAGGTCAAAGAGTTGCTGGGTTAGAACAGAAATTGAATAGAGGAGCTCATGGCCGACGATCCGAACGAGTTATGGTTAGTACAAAAGAACCAGAAGCGCAATTACCTCGTTCGAGAAGTTTGGAAATGTTGGATAAAATAGATAGAGCGCCTTTGCAAGCTGCGAGGTAAAATTTTCCAAAATTAAAAATTGTGGTTTAATTGATTCATTTTTAGGAGTATGGATGAGTTGGAACCTGCTGAAGGCGAAGCCGTGGATCACCGTCCATCTGTTAAAGAGTTAGTGGCACGAATCCAGCAGCAACAGCAGCCACAAAACAACACTGGGAATAATAGTGAAAGTAGCGATGATGAAGACAGTCCAATGCGGATGACTCAATATAAAGGTCCAATGGGCGATTCAAATCTAGCTCTTCCGACAATGCCTAACTATGAGAATCTTCCAACCGATGCACCTCCACGGAGTCGGAGCGGAGTTTACAGTCCGACTATTAACACAGCTCTTGTCGATTCCACAACTCGATATATCGAACCAATAGTGAAAATCCAAGAATCTAACATTCGATATAATGATACTTATGTCAGATCAATGCCTTCGACTAGTCGCGAACAAGACATGAGATACGTTCCATATTTCGATAATGAAATTCCAAATCCGGGGAAATACTACGATTTGAATTCGCGGTTTGCGAAACTACGAATGTTAGATGGAAGTAAAAACATAGAAAGTGCAAGAATGTTAGATTCTAGTAAAATGTTTGAAAGTACAACGAGGATGCTGGAAAATCCGCAAGATACAGTCGATAGAGATACCAACAATGATTCGGGATATTCAACGAAAGTTTATGGGAGTTCGAAGGGGAATTCGCCGAGTTTATCGGGACAAATTGACAATGAGTGTTTAGGGGCTTCAAGTCTTGTGTGAGGTTAAACCGGAATCGCTTTAATATGGTGCCGTATTTTTATTAATTAAAGTTGAATTACCTGATGTATTAAATTGTACTATAAGATACATATTTTTGTTAATTTAAGATTTTTTTTTTTAATTCATTGCATAGATTTTATTTTTCATTTTAGGTATCACTATTACATTCTTCATATTGAAATTTTTTAAGTAGATTTAGAAATGTTGAAGTTATGTATATGTAGAAAAATATGAATAAAGACGATTATTTTATTAATAAATTGACAAAACAACAAAAAGAGTTGTTCTTTGAAGATGCAATTTATACACTTCTACTTAATAAACAATAAAAAAATTTTCTTAGAGATTAATTTAATGAATCTGAGCAATTTTTGGATGCAACCAACACTACACTTTCATCTTCTAAGTTGAAAAGTTCATCCAAAAGCTATGACTTTTACTGTTTTTATCATTACAATTTACACTTTTTATTACGAATATTTTAAAGTAGTTTTAAGCTCAAGTTACTTTGATGCATACCAGTTTCAAAGAATTGAAATTACGTAACTTTAAAACAAAATGAATGCATTTTTATTTTGTGTGTCAACGTTTCAGGTCTATTCAAAGTCGTTTTTAGTAGAATTTTTTCAGCTGAAAATAATTTTAAATGATTGCCTTGACCGACAGACATGAGTCCATCTCCTTAATTGTATAATAATAGTAATAATAAGCTGTGTGTTTTTTGAAGATCCTGGACGCTGCGAACAAGTATACTATCTCTTTCCAAGACAGTTTGTGTAGTCCCTTAGTCTGGATGAGCTTAGATCCAAGCACTTATAACCTTTTGTTCCCCAGAGGTTCATAATTGACAAATATATGAATTGGAGTTTCCTCCTCTTCAAAACACACTCTGCTTATGTTGCTGCATCTCGACAGTTCAGTATTAGCCCGATGCTTGCCTTCGGAGAGACAAGCGTCCTCAGAGCCGCCTAACAGTCAGTGCAAATGCAGATGTGATGCCAGAAGTACAATCTCTTGAGGTTCTCGTGGAAAAATTGCATAAATTTCCGCTGGTATAATTTCCCATAGGCAACCTAAGTTGGACCCTTGAGGACACACCATATATTCCAGCGCCTATACCTGTATCTGCTTTGGATATGTCTATAAACCAGATAAGTTGTTTTTCATAGATCAAGAGCCATTCCTCTTTCTCAGGAACATTGACTCTGTATGGTGTGTCAGAACATATCGTTGTTATAATCTTGTCTCTTTTCATTGAGAGTACAACTTAGTCTCCGTTTGGTACAGAGGGCGCCTTCCGGTGTCCTCCATTCTCCGATTTCTACATTCTCACACCCTGTAATCTAGAAGTTGCACTCCGGGCCTCGAACTCTATCCTTACGTGTAGAAGTTCCAGTCCCAGGAGCATCTCCATAGGAGTGGTTCTCATTGCACCAGTTATCATAAGACATTGCACGCGTGCTAAAGTTGCTTTAGTATTGTGTTTCTTCGTAGAGCGCCACCAAACTGGAGCAGCATCAGTAACCAATATATAACCAATAAGCGACTTGAGTTCCTAAATGGATCCCTAGAGTCGTCCGCACACTCAAAATGTCGCACAAGCCTTTCGGCTAATTTCATTGACATGGTCCTCCCAGTTCAATTTAGAGTCCAGAATTTCATTTTCATTTCAGATATTACTATTACATTCTTCATATTGAAATTTTTATGTAAATTTATGTAGAAAAATATGAATAGACATTTATTTTATTAATAAATTGACAAAACAACAAAAAGGAGTTGTTTTCTAAATAATGAAATTTGTATGCATACTTCCATTAAGCAAACATGAAAATTTTTCTCAATAGAAAATTTTGATGAATCTGAGTAATATTGTGATGCAACCAACATTACACTTTCATCTTCTAAGTTGAAAACTTGCATGACTCACTGTTATTATCATTATTCTAAAGAACTGCCTACCTTTACAGTTTTATTTTCGGACTTTTGAAGTAGTTGGAGGCTTAAGGTACTTTGATGCCTGCCAGTTTTACAGAATTAAACAGACGTAACTTTGGAAACACTGAATGAATTTTTATTTCGTATGTCATGTTTCAGGCTTATTCATAGCCGTTTTCAGTAGAATTTTGTTAGTCGAAAATAACCGTAATTGCTTGCTTTGACTCACATAATAATATAACGACATAATAATAATATACTAACGTTGTTTTGTTTATTCCAAATCGTCCTTGAGGACTCAATGGGCATCATGTGTAGATTCTCTTAATTAATTATCGAGATTATTGAGCTATTCAGTTTTTAGTTTATTTTCATCCAGGATGTCGAGTACTTAGCTAAAAAATATTGATAGCAGGTGATATAATTCAGCGTATGATAACTCACAGACTCATTTCTCAGGTAGATGAAAGTGATAAGAATTTTATCTTCATTGTTGATGTGCAAAATAGACTCGAAAATAGAATCTTTTTAATTTCGCCGAATTGATACGTCATTCAGCTCATCATATAAATAAAATTTGATAAGAATGAAAGCAGTTATCATTATTCATTCGACTCTGAATGTTGCACAGTTTTATTTGTGTCAATAGAAATAGCCTTCAACTTGACTATAATTTTATTTGCAATTGAAACCTGCTTCCAGTTGAGATAAATCTTCACAATGTTGTGGGTTTTGATCGCTACGTTTGCTGTTGTTTTTGTGTACTGGACATTAATCCGCCCGCATAAATATTGGACTAGAAAAGGTGTAAAACAGGGAAATCCCATGTTTATTTTTGGGGAAAATGCAGGAACAGTTTTTCGGACTGAATCAATTGCGGAAATGGTCACATATGTTTATAATATGTTTCCTGAAACCAGGTAAAAATTGTTATTAATCTATCAATATAAATTATTTTTTGTTTTGAAGATATTCAGGTTTATATCAATTTCTTACGCCAACTTTGATGCTTCGAGATCCTGATTTAATTAAAGAAATAACCGTGAAAGAATTTGATCATTTTGTTGACCATCGCCAATTTGTGGGAGAAGATGCTGATCCACTTTGGGCAAATAATTTGTTTGCTTTAACTGGGAAAAAGTGGCGGGATATGAGAGCAACTCTTAGTCCTGCGTTTACCAGCAGTAAAATGAAATTTATGTTTTCGTTAATTTCGCAAAGTGGAGAACGCTTTGTTAAACACTTTTTGGACAAAAAAGAAAATATTATAACTGTTGAAATGAAAGATATTTGTACGAGATTTACGAATGATGTAATTGCAAATACAGCTTTTGGAATTGAATGTGACTCTTTAGCTGAACGCAAAAATGAGTTTTATTTGATGGGAAAAGAAGCTACAGATTTTAGCGGTTTTCTCAAAAATATAAAATTTATTTTATTTATGACAGTTCCAAAATTATTAAAGGTAAGAGAATTAGTCACTTCTGAGTTAAACTTAATATTTATTTGTAGATGTTCCAAGTAACTCTGTTTTCTAAAGAAGTGAATGATTTTTTCACAAAACTTGTTAAATCTAATATTGAAAGTCGAGAAAAGCACGGAATAGTCCGTCCAGATATGATCCATCTACTTCTTGAAGCGCGCAAACATGGTGTCAAATATGAAGAAGAAGCAGTAACAAAAGACGCAGGATTCGCAACAGCTCAAGAGTCTGATATTATTAAAACTAGCAAAAATCGCAAACGCGAAATCACAGACGTTGATATAACATCCCAAGCTCTGATTTTCTTCTTTGCTGGTTTTGACTCAGTTTCAACTTTGATGTGTTTTATGGCTTATGAATTAGCACTCAATCCTGATATCCAACAACGTTTAATTAAAGAAATTGATGAAACTCGAGAACTTTGTAAAGATAATCTTACCTATGAAGCTCTAGCTGGTATGAAATATCTTGATATGATTACTTCAGAAACTCTTCGAAAATGGCCAAACGCTGTTGCTGTTGACAGAGTTTGTACAAAACCATATACAATCCAGCCAAAACGTCCAGATGAGAATCCTTTACATTTGGATCAAGGTATGCTAGTTTGGATACCAATTTGGGGAATTCATAGAGATGCCAAACACTGGCCAGAACCGGAACGATTTGATCCTGAAAGATTTAATGATGAAAATAAAGACAAAATTAAACCATATACTTATATTCCGTTTGGATCAGGACCTAGGAATTGTATCGGTTCTAGATTTGCTCTTTTGGAAACTAAAACTCTATTTTTTTATATTCTAACGCATTTTGAAATCGTACCAATTGAAAAGACTCAAACTCCATTTAAAATTAGCAGGAAATCGTTTAATTTAGCAGCAGAAAATGGATTCTGGTTGGGGCTGAAGAAACGTGTTGAATCTTGAGTTGAATTTGTAATCTATTTCATAAATTTCTGTTGAATAAGTTTATTTTGGATTACTTTTTTGAATTTGAGAGAAAGAGATAGTGTTTTTTTGTTTGAGTGTTAGCTCTTTCAATCATTCCAACACTCCCTCACACACCTTAGTTCGAGTCATTGGATTGAAAAACAAATTAACTATTGCGTAATCTTTGTACAAAATTAAATAAAAAAAAATTAAGAAGATATATCTTACGTTGTTTATATCAAACATTGATAAGAAAATGAGAACAGATTAAAAATTCTTTGAGTGAAAAAGGTAATTAGATAATAAACCTACGCTGATCTGTTTATTTCAAATTGTCCTTGAGGACTCAATCAATGAACAACATGCGTAGATCCTCTATATTAGGATACTTAGTGTTTCAACTAATTCAGTTCTGAGTAAACTTTCTTTCTCAGCGTTACTTAGATATAATGGTATAAATGAAAAATGCGAAGAACAATAATAAAAGTTTTAACTGTCCATCTCAATGTAAATGTTGGATGAGGTTATTTTCGTCAATAGAAGTGTCTTTCAACTTGACCTTCAATTGTTGAAATGTCATCAAAGTTGAAAAACTGAAGTTAAAAATGACTTCAAACCACTTTGAAGACATCATAGTTCTGAGTTGCGGAAGTTGAAGAAGCGTAAGGTAATTCTTAAAAGCAAGAACAAGAAATAGACATCTGCAAGCATAGATGTTCTTGATAGAGAAATTTGGATGTAGACTTCCAGATCCTTTGGTTTTTATTTACATTTTATAAAAGTTGAAAAAATCTTGAGCTAAACTGTTAAAATGCTGACTTCAATCTAGTTCCGTTTATTAATTAGCTGATTAAATATTAGATAATACTTATCTTTGTGCTTAAATAAGAGCACTGTGACTTTTAGTTTCAGTTTGGATATTTAAGAAAAACAAAAACTCAAAACCGACGTTGAACACGAGTCTTGATTGTCTTTCAGTTATATTTAGCGTCAATTATTCAATTATTTCCAGTTGCAATGTTGTGAGTTCTACCCGTTGTAGCTGCTCTTGTTTTGGGATATTAGATGTTAATCTGCCCGTATAAATACTGGACTAGAAAAGGGGTGAAACAAACAAATCTCACTTTTATTTTTGGAGATAATTCCAAAATGGTTTTTCGGACTCAATCCGTTGCTGAACTGATTGAAGGTGTCTAATGAAATTCATGTTTTCGTTGATTTCACAAAATGGAGAACGTTTTGTTAAACATTTTCTAGATCAAAAAGAAGACATTATTAGTGTTGAAATGAAAGACATTTTCACAAGATTCACTAATGATGTTATTGCAAGTACAGCTTTTGGTATAGACTGCGACTCTTTAAACGAACGCAATAATGAGTTTTATTTAATGGGAAAAGAAGCAACCGAATATAAAACTTTTTTCAAAAATTTAAAACTTGTAACATTTATGTTATTCCCAAAATTATTTAAAGTAAGTAGAATCAAGTTTGTTTTATAAAAATATTTTTAATTAATTTTATAGCTACTTCGGGTGCATTTTTTCTCCGAACAACTTTCCAATTTTTTCATCAATGTTATTAAATCTAATGTCGAAAGTTGAGAATAACTTGCAATTGTACGACCTGATGTAATCCATCTTCTTCTTGATGCACGCAAACATGGCGATAGAAAAGAAGAAGCAGTTATAAAAGAAGAGGGATTTGCGACTGTTCAAGAATCAGAAGTTTTCAAAAATGTTAAGGACAGAAGACGAGAAATTACAGATATTGAAATAGCATCTCAAGCTTTTATTTTTTTTACTGCTGGTTTTGACTCAGTAGCAAATTTGATGTCTTTTATGTCATACGAATTAGCTGTAAATCCTGACATCCAACAACGCTTAATTAAAGAAATTGATGAAACTCGCAAAATTTGTAAAGATAATCTAACATATGAAGCTTTAATCACTATGAAATATTTAGATATGGTTGTTTCTGAAACTCTTCGGAAATGGCCAAGCGTTATTGGAATTGACAGATCGTGTACAAAACCATACACAATTCAGCCTAAACTTCCAGATGAAAAACCATTAAATCTAAACGTTGGCTCTGTAGTTTTCTTACCAATTTTTGGGATTCATAGAGATCCTAAGTATTGGCCAGAACCAGAACGATTTGATCCTGAAAGATTCAATGATGAAAATAAAAATAAAATTAAACCATACACTTATCTGCCTTTTGGGTCAGGACCTAGAAACTGTATTGGTTCTAGATTTGCACTCATGGAAACAAAAGTTCTATTTTTTTATATTTTAATGCATTTTGAAATAATACCAATTGAAAAAACAGAAATTCCGGTGAAGATTGATAAGAAGTCGTTTACTATGACTGCAGAGAATGGATTCTGGCTGGGCTTGAAAAAACGTCAAAGAATAAATTCTTAATTTCTATCGACTTCAAAAGAAATAAATTGTTGTTGCTTTTAGTTACGTGATCTTTTTACCAATTTTTTATTTCCTATCTGAAATTTGCTAAACTATTACGTGATTAGATTGATGTTATCTATAATTTTTGATATCATTCCTAGTAAAGGCTATCACTCCAAACTCTGTGTTATTAATGTCAATAAAAACAGCCTTCAACTTGACTATAATTATAGTCGCAATTGAAACCTATTTCCAGTTGAGATCCATCTTCGTAATGTTGTGGGTTCTGATTGCTATAGTGTCTGCTGTTTTTGTGTATTGGATGTTAATCCGCCCGTATAAATATTGGACTAGAAATGGTGTAAAACAAGGAAATCCCAAACTCTTCATTGGGGATAATGCAGGAATGATTTTCAGAACGCAATCAATCGCGGAACTGGTAACAGAATTTTATAATAAGTTCCCTGAAAGCAGGTAAATATTTTCAATTTTTTTAATTAAAAATAATCTTTTCAAAGATACACAGGACTCTATGATTTTCTTTCTCCAACTTTGATGCTTCGAGATCCAGATTTAATCAAAGAAATAACAGTAAAAGACTTCGAGCATTTTGTTGATCATCCAATTTTCGTTCCAGAAGATGCTGATCCTTTATGGGGTAATAATTTGTTTGCTTTGACTGGACAAAAATGGCGCGATATGAGAGCAACTCTCAGTCCTGCTTTTACTAGCAGTAAAATGAAATTTATGTTTTCGTTAATATCACAAAATGGAGAACGTTTTGTTAAACATTTTCTAGACAAAAAAGAAGACATTATCACTGTTGAAATGAAAGATACTTGTACGAGATTTACGAATGATGTTATTGCAAATACAGCTTTTGGGATTGAATGTGATTCTTTGAGCGAACGCAATAACGAATTTTATTTGATGGGAAAAGAAGCAACAGATTTTAGCAGTTTTTCCGTGTACTTGAAATTTATGGCATTTGCATTAATTCCAAATTTATTGAAGGTAAGCTAAATTGTATTTCTGGACAAAATTAATTTTTTTTTTTAAGTGGTTTCATATAACAATGTTCTCTAAAAGAGTCGCTAACTTTTTTACAAAACTTGTTATGTCAAACATTGAAAGTCGAGAAAAGCACGGAATAGTCCGTCCAGATATGATCCATCTTCTTCTTGAAGCGCGCAAACAAGGCGACAAACATGAAGAGGAAGAAGTTGTTATAAAAGACGCAGGATTTGCAACAGCTCAAGAGTCTGATATTATCAAAACTAGCAAAAATCGCAAACGCGAAATCACAGACATTGATATAACATCCCAAGCTCTGATTTTTTTCTTCGCTGGTTTTGACTCAGTTTCAACTTTAATGTGTTTTATGGCTTATGAATTAGCATTAAATCCAGACATCCAACAACGCTTAATTAACGAAATTGATGAAACGCGCGAACGCTGTGATAACCTTACATATGAAGCTTTAACCGGCATGAAATATCTTGATATGATTACTTCAGAAACACTCAGAAAATGGCCAAATAATTTTGTTATTGACAGACTTTGTACAAAATCATACACAATCCAACCAAAATTTCCAGACGAAAAATCTGTACATTTAAAAGCAGGTTCAGCCGTTTGGTTACCGATTTGGGCAATTCATAGAGATGCCAAATATTGGCCAGAACCAGAACGTTTTGATCCTGAAAGATTTAATGATGAAAATAAAGACAAAATTAAACCATATACTTATATTCCGTTTGGATCAGGACCTAGGAATTGTATTGGCTCTAGATTTGCTCTTTTGGAAACTAAAACTATATTTTTTTATATTCTAACGCATTTTGAAATTGTACCAATTGAGAAGACGCAAATTCCGTTGAAGGTTAAGAAGACGTCGTTCACTTTGGCGGCGGAATTTGGGGTCTGGCTGGGGCTAAAGAAACGTGCCAAATAATTATACGATTTTATACATATAAAAATTTTTGTTTTTGATTTGGTAAAATTTGTTCAAACTCTGATAAAATAATAAAATATAGATAAATTTAAAAACAAATCATTTTTCTGTCTCACTCCAAATTTAAGTTCAGATAAAAGATTGTGTATAAAAGAATAAATAATACACAGAGTTGTTTGTTTCATTTAACAGAATCGACCTTCATACTAACTATAGCTATATTTAGCTTTTAATTTCATTTTCAGTTGAGATAGATCATCGCAATGTTGTGGATTTTTATTGCTGCATTTGCTCTTATTTTGGGGTTTTGGGTGTTAACCCAACGCCATAAATATTGGATTAGAAAGGGAGTGAAACAAACAAAACCCACACTTATTTTTGGAGACAGTGCTGGAATGGTTTTCCGAACGCAATCATTGACGGACATGCTGGACAGTGCTTATAATAAGTTTCCTGATAGCAGGTAGTTTCAATAAATTTCTTGTTAATAATATTTTAAATTTTTTTAAAGGTATTTTGGTTTTTACCAATTTCTTCTGCCAACTCTAATGATTAAAGATCCTGAATTAATCAAAGAAATAACAGTGAAAGAATTCGATCATTTTGTTGATCATCGAGGCATTATTAGAGAAGATTCCGATCCTCTTCTTGCAAATTTATTTTTTTTGACTGGATTGAAATGGCGCGAGATGAGAGCAACGCTTAGTCCTGCGTTTACCAGTAGCAAAATGAAATTTATGTTTTCGTTAATTTCCCAAACTGGAGAACGATTTGTTAAATACTTTTTAGACAAACAAGAACACGTTATTACTGTTGAAATGAAAGACGTTTATACGAGATTTACCAATGATGTAATAGCTAATGCAGCTTTTGGAATCGAATGCGACTCTTTAGGCGAACGCAATAACGATTTTTATTTAATGGGAAAAGAAGCGACTGATTTTACTAGTTTCTTGAAAAGTATAAAATTTATTGTTTTTATGACATGTCCGAAATTATTAAAGGTAAGTTAGTTAACACTGCTGACCGTAATTGATAACAGTAATTATTTTCAGTTGTTCAATATAGGTTTTTTTCCAAAAAGAGTGACGGATTTTTTTACAAAACTTGTTAAGTCTAATATTGAAAGTCGAGAAAAGCACGGAATAGTCCGTCCAGATATGATCCATCTTCTTCTTGAAGCACGTAAACATGGAGACAAACAACAAGAAGAAGAAGTTGTTATAAAAGACGCAGGATTTGCAACAGCTCAAGAGTCTGATATTATCAAAACTAGTAAAAATCGCAAACGCGAAATCACAGACATTGATATAACATCCCAAGCTCTGATTTTTTTCTTCGCTGGATTTGACTCAGTTTCAACATTGATGTGTTTCATGTCCCATGAATTAGCAGTAAATCCTGACATCCAAAAACGACTTATTAAAGAAGTTGATGAAACTCGCGAGCTTTGTAAAGATAATCTAACATATGAAGCTTTAGCTGGTATGAAATATCTCGATATGGTTGTTTCTGAAACACTCAGAAAATGGCCAAATGCTGTTGGCAGTGATCGACTTTGCACAAAATCATACACAATCCAGTCCAAATTCCCAGATGAGAAACCTTTACTTTTAGAAGCAGGCTCTGTTGTTTGGTTACCAATTTGGGGAATTCATAGAGATCCCAAGTATTGGCCAGAACCAGAACGGTTTGATCCTGAAAGATTCAGTGATGAGAACAAAGATAAAATAATACCATACACGTATTTGCCTTTTGGTTCAGGACCTAGAAATTGTATTGGTTCTAGATTTGCACTTTTGGAAACTAAAGCTTTGTTTTATTATATTTTAACACATTTTGAGATAATCCCAGTCGAAAAGACGCAAATTCCGTTGAAGCTTAGTAAATCGTTTAATTTTACAGCGGAAAAAGGGTTTTGGTTGGGCTTGAAGAAACGCACCACAGCTTAAGTATATTATTATAAAATTGTATTTTTATTTTTTGAATAAATATTCTATGTATATTTTGCTGATAATTAACTTCATAGTGTTGTAGACCAATAAGACATTAAAAACAGTATCACATGTACCAATCACAAGTTAGAAATGATTTCTTTAACTGAAAAGAGTTTTAATATTATCTTAGCAAAAATTAATATTTAAAAAATCAAATGTCATTTTGACAAAAGTAAAAATGTCGCACTTTGGCAACATTCCTGACGCTTCAATTAATGAAAACATTCAAAATTTGATTCCAAAAAAGACAATTCAGTGTAGAGAAAGTGTGTGGAATCAAGTTGCAGAATTAAGCGGATCTTTGTCCACGATTGCAAGTATCTTAAAAGATTACAGAGAAGATTATTAGGAATTTTGTGTCAATACGGTATGGATTACAACCGCCAAGTTAATGCAAGACTTGTATTTTAACAAATATAATAGAAAAATTGACTCATTCTCGGATATAGTTTTAAAAGCTGCACGAGAAGCGAGGAACACCAAACACAAGCAGCTGCAATCAATTCCGAAGAAATAGAAGCATTATCTCTTGAAGAAATTGACGAAAATACTCCAGAAGGTCTTCAGAAAAAGTTTTTCCACATTGTTTCTTTTGAATTAGCGTGGCGCGGTAGGGAAGGAATGATGATATTATGAAAGCCATAGATGGAGATAAACTAACAATTCTTATTCTATTAGATTTTAGTAAAGCTTTCGATACTGTATGCCATAAAATATATATATATAATCAAAAAACCCTCGTGTAACCTTTCGGTGTGAGGGGTAATACAAAATTATACAAAATTATTCTATGTAAATATTTAAACATTATAAACTATTTTTGTCCATTCTTTTTTATTTCTTGCTAATTGGGACGCACGTTTCCAGGACAGTCCTCTTCGTTCCAACGTTTCTCGCACTGCATCATTCCATGTTTTCCTGGGTCTTCCTCTATTTCTCTTTTTCATTGCTCGGGCCTCCCATATATTTTTGACTGGTCTCTCTTTGTTTATCCTTACAAGATGTCCAAACCTCTTTAATTGTTGTTTTCCGATTTGCTCTAATACCGCTTGTGCCCCGAGTTCTTCTCGAATTACCTCATTCCTTATTTTGTCCTTTCTGGTAACTCCTTTGATTTTGCGTAGGAACTTCATTTCAGTAGCCTGCAATTGGCTCTTCAGTCTTCTTGATAAGATCCAGCTTTCACTTCCGAATATTAGAGATGGTACAAATATTGTTTTGAAAACGGTCATTTTTGTTTTTTGGCTTAATTCTTTTTTTCCGATAAGCGGCGTCTTCAACAGGTGGTACAGACGATTTGCGGCTTGGATCCTATCAGTAATTTCTTCCTCTTCTTCACCGTTGTTATTGATTTTAACCCCTAGATATTTGAAAGTTTGGACTTGATCGATGTTGGTGTTGTCTATCTGTTATCTACCTCGCAACGTTTCTGGTTTTTACCTGCTACTAGAACCTTTGTTTTCTTTGCGTTTATTTTCATGTTCCACTTTTCCAGTTCCACCTTCCATCTATTTAAGTTTTTTTGAAGATCTTTTTCGCTTTTCGCAAAAGTTGCCACATCGTCTGCAAAAGCGCACACCGAAACTCGTACCGGCTGTAGCTTGTTGTGTCGTTTTTTCCTTGGTCAACGTCCATCACGACGTTGAATAATAATGGGCTCAATACTCCTTCTTGACGAAGTCCATATGTTGTTAGGAATTCTTCTGACTGTTGGTTATTCGTTCTTACATAGTTTCTACTGTTATTGTACTGACTTTCTATTGCTTCTATCAGTTGTTTTTCTACGTTTCTTTGGGATAATATTTTCCATAATTTGTCTCTTGGTACTCTGTCGAAAGCTTTTTCCAGGTCTATGAAAGCCAGGTATACTTCTTTGTTCTCTCTTTTCACGTTGTCAATAATAAGTTTTATCGAAAATATATGGTCCTGTATGCTTCTTCCCTGTCTGAAACCAGACTGTTCTTCTTCTAGATGTGGGTCGATGAACCTCCGTAGTCTTTGTTCCATTATCCTTTCGTATAATTTAGCGGCAATGCTAAGCAATGTTATCCCCCTGTAATTTCCACAATCTCTTTTGTCCCCTTTTTTAAAAATTGGCATAATTACTCCTACCTCCCAATCTTCAGGTATTTTCCTCTCCTCCCAAGCTCTATTGATCACTTCCAGCAATAAATTCTTACCCAATTCTCCCAGATTTTTGATCATTTCTGCCGTGATTCTATCGTGCCCAGCTGCCTTGCCATTTTTTAGTTTTTTAATTGCTCCATTTAGTTCTTCTAAGCTTATTTTATCGACTATCCCTATTTGTTCTTTATTCTCGTCATTATCTGTCTCATATAAAAAGTGTTCCTCTGTCGTGTTTAATGTCTGGGCTGTTTGAGATAGTAATGTCTCAAAATATTCTTTCCATCTTTCCATTATTTCTTTTTCTTCTGTTCCATTTTTGTTCTTTATTTGTTTTGGTACTTCTTGTGGCCCTTTTCTTATACTTTTAGAACTTTATAGAATAATTTCTGGTTGCTTTTACTATCTTGTTCCATTTTTAAGCCAAAGTCTTCCCATGCCTTTTTCTTAGCTTCTTTGACTAGTTCTTTAACTTTGTTTCGCTGGTCTTTGTAGATTTTATAACTTTCTTCGGTTTTTGTTCTTAGATGAATTTTCCACTTATCCTTTTTCGCTTTAACTTGGTTCTTTATTTCTTCATTCCACCATGCCGTTTGTTTTCTTGTGTTGTCCAGCAATATTGTTCCACAGACTTCTTTGCTTGTTTCTAGTAGCATGTGTTTAATTAATTGCCACAGATCTTCTACATTCCCATCTATACTTTGGCGTTGTGCATTGACTTTTGTTTCTACTTTCTCTCTGAACGGTTCGGCTAATGCCATAAAATACTTTACTTTATTTATTTAATCTTGAACAATCAGCCTGTTTACTTCTAGAAAATTATTTGTCTAACGGATCGCAGAAAGTATGGATAAATAACGTTGAATCTGAGTCCTTGCCTCTCCGTTGTGGGGTTCTGCAAAGTTCTATATTAGGACCACTATTATATACCATTTATAGATATGAATTTGAAAAAAAAGTTGTAAATTGTTCTTGTCATTTTTATGCAGATGATATCCAACTGTATTTATCTTTTCCTGAATACCAGCTCGCAACAGCATTAGGATTGTATTAAAAAAGAACTTTTTCAACTTGTATTATTCTCAGAATCTCATTCTTTGTTAATAAATTCAACTAAATCAAAGTGTATGATGTTTGCTAGAATAAAAGATACGTTAGGAATTCAAAACAACATTGTACTTCCTATTAATGGCACTAATATTGAGATAGTAGATGAAGCAAAAAACTTTGGGTTAATAATGGATACGTTATTTAAATTTAAATCACAAGTGAATAATATGTTGCGCAAAGCTTATGCAAATCTCCATTCATTATATAAAAGAAAAGAATTTTTGAACAGGTCCTTAAGATTCATTCTAACAAATACGTTGGTTCTTTCCCAATTCATACGATTCTTGTATAGATTATAACAACGAAAGAAGAATACAAGTCGTTCAAAATTCTTGTTTGCGATTTATATTTGGTATTTCTAGACGCAATCATATTTCATATAAGTTAAAAGAGATAAAATGGTTAAATATAGCAAATAGGAGATTTTTACACAAGGCTTGTCTCTACTATAAAATTATCATTTGTTTCAAACCCTCTTACCTGTTCAGAAAAATTTCATTTCGGACTGATGTACATAACATTAATATTAGACGTGGAGACCTGCTGTCCACCCCTAGTCCTAACAGGTCATTTTCTTATACGACTATCGTTACAATGTTATAAAAATAGCCTAAAACAGTTGCTTTTGAGATGTAGCAATTAAATTGTGAGATTAAAAAAAGGCGCAGGAACATGATTGGCAAAAAAACGTTTTTTGAGATTATTTTATTTAAGTTTTATTTTCTTTTTTTATTTTTACTGATGCAAATATTTTCAATTATTTCGTACTATTAATATTTATTTTGCGGGGAGTTGTGGAAGAACAGACTCTTACTTAGATAGGAGAACTGAACAACTTCCCTGATGTTTGTCTTTTGTTTGTTATCTTAGGATTTTTGTTATTTTTTCATGTATATTTTGTAATAGCAAACAATGGCAAATTTATTATTATTATTATTATATCATGGACTATTTTAAAGAAGAAATAGGAAACGATGGATGTGCGACAGGCAGAATTATTTATAATCGTATATTTACAAAAACTAAAGAAATTCATTAAATTTTAAATAATGCAGGTGGTGCTGAAAAATGCGCAGAGAATAAGTGGCTTACGCCTAACAAGGAAAACATAGATCGATGTCCAGTAAGGTTATTCAACAAACTGCAAAAAAAACATAGTCCACACATTACATGTAATAGACTATTTCTAACTGCAAATCCTCACTGGAAAACAACTGGAAAATGGTACAAAAATTCTCCTTTGGGAAGTGGACCAAATCCTCTGCTGCAAAAATTGAGAAATCACTCGCATTGTTCCAGCATTGTTTCGCATTTAGCAAAAGCTGGAATAATTGAATAGGAATTAATTATAATTACTGGCCACAGTAATGCATCTTCAATAAAACCATATCTTCATATTGACGAGAATCGCCAACATCATCAACCAAATATGACATACCAACTCGAACATCATTCAACAAAATTCTAGTTCAGATTTACTTCATGTCGCATTTCCATCAACTTCAAAACAAAATAATTCTCAAGCTACGTTCACTAATTGTACTTTTAATTATAATTATAATGAAGTTGTTAAAAATTTGATATATTTAACGTTTCATTCGGTTAATTCTCCAACCGAAGACCATTCGTTCTCAACTCTTGTCAGGATAGATTTTTATTTTTTTTATTCGCACTGATTGCTAAAAGGCAATTAAACTCGATCAAATTCTTGGGAAAATCAATTTGATCTCGTTTAATTGCCAAGCAACCAGTGCTCATACAAAATAAGTTGAGCACTTATGATCTTACTGTTGACGAATTTGTTACTAACAATAGAATTGAAGAGTTCAATATATTCAGATAATTTAAAACCAAAGCAGTTACATATTTGTTTAAAACTGAAAAATAAACAAAGAAAAAATTGAAAATTTGTTATCTTTTGTATCATTTAAAAGTACTTAGATAAGCACGTTTGTTTTGTTTTTTCTCTTTTCACTCGCCGAAATTTTTATATAATTACTTATCTCCGACACTATAAAAGTGGAAGCAAATCTTGTTATTCTTCATTCAATGTAGATCGCTTCTAACAGTCGCCGCGTAGTAAAAAACATAAACATAAATTTGTTTCTCAATTAAATTTGCGTTTTGAATTTATTAACTATTCACAATGTTGTGGATTTTAATCGCAGCATTTGCTTTTGTTCTTGGATATTGGATGTTAACCCGTCATTATGAATTCTGGACTCGGAAAGGTGTAAAACAAGGAAAACCTATATTTTTTTTTGGCGAGAATCGAGATGCGTTTTTTGGAAAACAATCATTTGCTGATTTGATTGGAATGGTTTATGAAATGTTCCCAGACTGCAGGTAAGAGTTACTAAATTTTTTTCAACTAAAAATAAAACTGTTGTTCCAGATATTCAGGCTTCTATCAGTTTTTCCTTCCAACTTTAGTTCTTCGCGATCCTGATTTGATCAAAGACATTACAATAAAAAACTTCGATCATTTTATGGATCATCGAACTATAGTTCCAGAAGATGCAGATCCATTATGGGCTAATAATTTATTTTCTTTAACTGGGAAAAATTGGCACGATATGAGAGTAACTTTAAGTCCGACTTTCACAAGTAGTAAAATGAAATTTATATTTTCGTTAATCTCACAAAATGGGGAACGCTTTGTCAAACACTTTTTAAACAAAAAAGATGGAATTATTACTGTTGAAATGAAGGATATTTTAACAAGATTTACTAACGATGCAATTGCTAGTACAGCTTTCGGTATAGAATGCGACTCTTTAGCTGAACGCAATAATGAGTTTTATTTAATGGGAAAAGAGACAACAGATTTTACTGGTTTTTGGAAAAGATTTCGATTTTATGGGTATATTCTAGCTCCGAGATTACTGAAAGTAAGTCGAATGTAATTCTATTTTTAAAGATTTAATTGTTTTTTTAGTATTTTAAATTTAGGTTCTTCTCCGAGGAAGTTGACAAGTTCTTCACAAATCTTATCAAAACTAACATTGAAAGCCGAGAAAAGCATGGCATAGTCCGTCCCGACATGATCCACCTTCTTCTTCAAGCACGTAAAAACAACAACAAACAAGAAGAAGAAGAAGTAGTTATAAAAGACGCTGGATTTGCAACAGTCGAAGAATTTGATTTTAATAAAGCTAGCAAAAACCGCAAACGCGAAATTACAGATAAAGATATAATTTCTCAAGCTCTGGTTTTCTTTTTTGCTGGTTTTGATGGTATTGCAAATGTGATGTCTTTCACAGCTTATGAATTAGCCATTAATCCTGACATACAAAAACGACTGATTGAAGAAATTGATGAAACTCGAAAACTTTGTAAAGACAATCTTACTTATGAAGCTTTAGCTGGGATGAAATATTTAGATATGGTTGTTTCGGAATCACTCAGAAAATGGCCAAATGCTCCTGCTGTTGATAGAATTTGCACAAAACCATATATTATCGAGCCAAAACTACCCGGTGAGAAACCTTTACTTCTAGAAAAAGGTTCTGTTTTATGGTTACCGATATGGGGGATTCATAGAGATGCCAAATATTGGCCAGAACCCGAACGATTTGATCCTGAAAGATTCAGTGATGAAAACAAAGACAAAATTAAACCATACACTTATATTCCTTTTGGAGCAGGACCTAGAAATTGTATTGGCTCTAGATTTGCACTTTTGGAAACTAAAACTTTGTTTTATTATATTTTATCTTATTTTGAAATAGTGCCAACTGAGAAAACACAAATCCCATTGAAGCTTAGTACGAAGTCGCTCAATATGAAAGCGGAAAATGGGTTTTGGTTGGGTTTAAAGAGACGCACCAAAGCTTAATTTTTATTCAACAAAAAATAAACAGTTTGATTGTTATTTTATTTTTACTTGTAATAATTATAACTGTAATTGAATAAAATTGTTTTTCTGACTTCAGTATATTTTATTCTCTCTCCAGTTTAGCTTTTTAGTCCTATGGAAAATTAATTCCAGAATGAAAATAGGATCTTTTGCTATGGAAGAAATAAAACAGAACTTGTAACTTTGTTTATTAAATCTCAAGCTACACATATCCATTGGTTGGACTTCCACAAATGATTTGATCTATTGTCTGGAGCGGTCAGTTTATAGTCCGCTGTTCCTAGATAGTCCTCAGGGCAATAAAATGGACAAATGTCCAGTGCACATTACAAGGCCCCTTGAGAATAACTTAAATGCAAACTATGGATCTTCTATAGACGGTTTGGATAATGCGAAAGTAATTGGACTAATAGATAACTATTCTAGAAGCATTTGTGAACTACAATTGAACAACTTATGGCTGTGCATCACAAGACAAAAACAAAACGGAAATTCTATGGACGTTCTTAAGTTCGTCACACATTGCGGCTTTGTTCAGCAGATTTGATCGATGAACAATGGTGTTCGAACAAAAACGATGTAAAACCGAAGTGTGTGATAGGAAAAATCAGATTCAGCCTGATTATCTCCGTCGAACTTGTAAATTATGACAAATCCGAAGTGTGTGGAGTAAAAAAACGACTGATTTATCTGTAGCGTATTAGCTAGGGAGCGCAAACATGGAACAGCGTCAAATGGATAGGAGGTTTTTACTTAAATTTATAGAGTAAAGTTTTCGCAGTTTGTAGAATATTAAATCGCGAATGTACAATGATAGAATCAAAAATATGAAAGTTATCAGCAATTACTGAAGAAACTCCAAGAAAACAATGCAAATGCAACCAAATAGACAGTAGAAAAAAGATTGATTCGTTAATAGCGGGCTTTAGAAGAAAATTGAAAAAAATTAATGAGTCCAAAAGAATCAGTGGCTAATGTAGCCGCCATTGCACTTAAATATATAGTCTTCATTAACACTGTTTTACTTAATATCACCACTGAACAAGACTGCAGTCAAGACTGCGGTCAAATCAAAGTTCGCGTTCTTGTTCGAATTACGTTGTTCGTCGACCAACAACAAAGCTGCAATGTGTGGCGGCTTTAGAATCACTTATGGATAATTGAAGTATTGTCAACAGCTGGCCTTACAGGCTACGGTTTACCTAGAGGTAAGCCTTCTGGCCTATAATACGGGAGCGTGTATGGCCGTTTTGGCCGGATGGTTTGAACTGAGTATAAGAAAAACTTCAATAATTCGGCTTTAAAGAATTTAATTATAGCAAAATAATTAAGAAGGTACAGTACAGGGTGTAAACTGACTTAGTTCCCATGCGTGATCCCTAATCTTCGAGCAATGTTTATAATAACATAATTAGTATGTCAACGGTACGACTAAAAGCATTCCAGGCACCCTCTGCTTATCTCGGTGCTCTCTCGAATTCGTCTCGTCCGACGAATTTCTCACATGAGCTCTCGCTCTCCCAAAAAACTGCCGACGTTTACATTTTTGCTTTCCAGTGAATCGACAACAATCCGGAATGTGTATGAGTTAGGAATGGGTATTGGCCGAAAATTTGTCTCAAGTGTTGTTTAGTGCAGCTTCCTAACTAAGAATGTTTTTTTTTATTATGGTTCTTTCGGTTGTCTTCATCCATACAAATCATCTGTATCATTAAAAGTGCGTGATGCTAAAAGATTATCTTATATTTTATGAAAATAAGACAAAGAATTAATAAAGAATATATTTTTCATTTGTGGGAAATTCTTGAACATCCTCCATATAGTCTTGATTTTGCTCCAACAGACTACCACTTGTTTAGATCGCTCGAGCACTTCACTCGTGGTCGTCGCTTTGAAAACTACGAGGATCTCCAGCAGGCTATCGGTGATTTCTTCAGGCAAAAACCAACAGTTTTTTTATAATAGAAGGATTCAAATGTTGAAGTCTCGTTGGCAGAGTGTAGTCGAAAATAATGGAGAATACATAAATGAGAATTTGTTGTAATTATATGTATTTTTTAATTTGTCATAAATTTTTTAAAAACGGGCAAAATTTTCTTTTCAACCTAATACATGGAGGAGCCATTTCAATGTCAGCTAGGGAAATTTCCAAAACTAAAAGGTTTTGAAAAAAACTAATCCCACATTTTTGAGGTCGTTTTTTAAGAAAATAATTCTTGTGAATACCGCGAGTTGACATCGTCTTTTGTTTTTAGGTTATGAGCAAAAATTGATAATCTATTAATATTTTGAAAAATTCATAGCTGCGTTAATAGTAAAGGTAAACAATTAAAACAAAAACTGGATTATGCAGTTTTTTTCGTAGCATTCAGTAATATTAATACATATTTTTTTAGATCATTAGTTTGACTGCAAAAACACAAAGTTGCATTTTTTTAAATAGAAACCATAGTTGGCTGAGACACATTTGAAAAGCTAATTTTTTTCTGAACTTGAAAATGTATGTACAGTACGTTGCAGATGGTTGTGTCATCGTCCTAACCAAATGTTCTAGGTATTTTATAATGCATTGACTACACTTGCGACAGACGAAGATAGTGACAGATTTGACAGTATGAAAGCCGTTTTGAAAATTACAAATTTCATTAAGATTATTAGTTCTTAACATTAGGTTCAGGTTTCGGTTGAAATTTTAAGTGAAACAATTATGATATTGAAGATGGGGAGAAAATAATAAGATTCAATTACAATGTTCAAAAAATCAGATATTTTTCAACACGATGCAGTTAAAAACCCAAGAGAACCCTAACCTAAACGTTTAAAAATGTCATTTTGACAGTCCCTCAATTGACATAACTCAGTATTGAAAACTGTTTTTACAAAAAAGTTCCTCTAAAGTACATTTTCTGACAACATTTTATGTGTACAGTCCCAAAATTTAGGCACTAAATGACCTTGAAGTGGCACAAGTATCTGCAACAAATAGTATGTTATATTCCCTTGAATTTTCAAAAAAAATTTTTTTTTCTAATATGTTAATTGTTAATAGTTGGCCATGTAAAAGATTGGTTTCTATAGAAACTGAGTGTTTAAGTGTAAATTATTTATTAGATTCTATTCTTTCAATATTATAAAACATTTGATCAATCTAATTAAAAGACAAATACTTTCTATGTACATAAAAATCTTCTAAGAAGAAAAAACTGCAAAAGAAATTGAAGATAATCTATGGTTGTTGATTGACTATAAAAAACAAAAGATTATGTTCTGATTACTACTTTGCAAATTGTTATAAATTAATAAAATGAAAAAAATATTGATTTTAGTATAAATATTTAAAGTCATAATTCAATAAATTGCATTTTTAGTGGAAGTTATCACTGAATTCCATAGTGATGTCCAACAAACAACAAGCTTAGTCCATGGTAAAAATTTCTTGTACCATAAGCTTATATTTACTCAAAAAAAAATTTTTATGTAAAAGCACTAAAAGTAGGAACATTTATCTATATAATTTGGTTGATATATTCCGAAATAATCACTTTCAAAATAAACCAATTATTTCCATAGCCAACTGCATATTAATTAACAAAAAATTAAAACAATTGATTTTTCGAACAATATACAGTGTCACCATTAAAGTCGGCTCCATATGGGAAATTTTTTTATTATGAGATTTAGTTAAAATTTGATATAGAAATCAGTTTTTGCTTCAAATTAAATCGAAAATGACAACAACAACAAACGTGATTGAGCGTTGTTCGCTTGTCATCAAATTTAACATTTCTTGCTGTGAATTGCTGCAAATGGCATTTCTAGACGGAAGTTGTTTGCAATGTAATTTGATGGACGTGTCCAAAATTTGAAAAACCTAGCATAAAGTTGACATTTTAGACATTTTTGGCAAATAATTCTTTTCAAAATTTAACAAACTAGTATAAATTGATTTATTTTTAAAATATCTATTGTTACAAACAATATCAAAAATAAATACTTTTTTTTACTTCAATTTTTTCAAACTTTTTGGTCACAAAAAAATTGACTTGAGCGATGCAAAGTTATCATAATTTTAGCGTTCTTTCAATGATATTTAAATGCAAAACATTTTCCAACATCAAATTAATGTAAGATTATAGGGAGACTGTCAGAAATGACATTAATTTAAATAGGTCTTATTTTTCAGACTTTTCAGTGTTTACCATTCACAAAAATTTGTTTTCAGACATGGTGTTGAAACTAAGATAATATTAGGTCAAAGCCTGTTTTAACAGTTTTTTTATAATTTTACATATTTTTAATACTGAAAAATATTATACATCTAAACATTTTTGAAAGAACGTTAAAAATTATTAGAACTTTGCATTTTTTTTATGACGAGATTTGAATTTTTAAAATTATTAAATCTAGAAAAGAATATTTTTTATGAAAATGACTTAGAACGTTGAATATCCCAAAAATAAACTAATTTATACTAATTCAGTAAACTTTGAATTTGTAAAAAAAGAATCATTTAACAAAAATGCCTAAAATTTCAACTTTACCCAAATTTTTTCAAATTTGGCACACATGCATAAAATTGGATTAGAAATAACTTTTACAAATAATTTATTTTCAAATTCAGCCTAAAAATGCTAGTTCCAGCCATTCACTGCAAGAAATGTTAAATTGCTGACAAACGAACGCCGTTTAATCACGTTTGTTATTGTCATTTTTCATCTAATTTGAAGCAACACTCTATATCAAATTTTAATTAAACCACAAAATAAAAAAAATTCTCATTAGGAGCCGACTTTAATGGTGGCACTGTATAAAATTATATAAAATCTATTTATTTCTAAGATAAAAAAAATAGCTTTTCAAAAGTGTCACAGCCAACTGTGGGTTCTATTAAAAAAAATGCGTGTTATTTTAACTAAACTAATGACTGAGAAAAATATTTGCTGATACCACTGGATTTCACGTAAAAAACAGTTTAATCCTATTTTTGCTAGAATCGCTTACCTCCAATATTAACGTAGATATGAATTTTTGCTTGTTAACTAAGAAACAAAAGACTATCAACTTGCAGTATACACCAAAAGCGACCTCGAAAATGCGCCATTCCTTTTTTTCAAAACTTTTTGGAGATCTCCCTATGCGAAATCACACCACCCTGTATGTACTTTATTTTTTAAAACAAACTCTCATAATAGTGAGATAGTCCTCAAAAGTGTAAAATTTCATTCTTTTTTCATCTGCTAATACTGGATTCAAGTGCTCCTAAATGCTGCAACCAGTTAAACCGAATCTCATCATAAATTTTGCTGTTCAATCGTGAATAAATTAAAATCGTCTAATCATCCTGACTGTTTCAATTTCTACAAATCATCATGACACATTCTGATTATGAACAAACTATATCCAATGTTTACAAACATTACAAATTTTCGTTTTGTATTTATCAGTGTGTTATCTCTGCTCCAAACTGTATGTTCATATTCAGCAACAATCCAATAAATACTGTTAGAATGAGTTACTGGGACTAAAAAGGATCCAATTTTTGGAAAAATGATTGAATAATTATGATGGAAGAACATCTTATTTAATAAATGATAATTTTATAAAGTTAATAAAATGCTTTGAAGTGATCAATCACAAAAAATTTTGCTTTGGAGGTCGACAGACTACAGAATTTGGATTATTTTTTATGCTTTAGTAACGTTTTTACTGTAAGCACTATATTTCTGGGATTGGCTTTTCTAAAACTTCTTATTTGCTAAACGAAGGACAGAAGACCTACATTTTTACATTATCTTTTGTACATTGTCGTTTATTATTGATTTAAATTAAGTTTGAAATTACTTTTCTCAGTTTCCCATTTCTTTGAATTTCAAGTTGATGTTTATCTGCTGTTATCTACAAATCATTTGATTCGTCAAAGTTACGTCAATAAATTTGAAAGCAAACACTCATAAATAACCACTGAGAATTACTTACAGGTGAGTAACTTGAATATTTATTACCTATAAAATATTTTTAACTAATTTAGTTGATTCAGGTCTTCAATTTCAGATAAGTTAATCTCTGCAATGTTGTGGCTTTTAATTTTTATTTTCGCTATTGTTTCATTGTATTGGATATTAATCCATCCTTATAAATATTGGACTCGAAAAGGAGTGAAACAAAGCAATCCAACCATTCTTTTCGGTGACAATGCTGGAACTGTTTTCCAAACTCAATCAATGATCGAAATGCAAGAATCAGCTTATAAAATGTTCCCAAATAGCAGGTATTTATTCATTAATGAAAAATATACAAATTAAGAGAATTTTTTAAGATATTCAGGCATTTACCAATTTCTTCTTCCAACTTTAATCATAAGAGATCCCGATTTGATCAAACAAATTACAGTGAAAGATTTCGACCATTTCGTAGACCATCAGAATTTTATTCCAGAAGATATTGATCCATTGTGGGCTAACAATTTAATTGCTTTGACTGGAAAAAAATGGCGAGATATGAGAGCAACTCTTAGTCCAACTTTTACCAGCAGTAAAATGAAAATAATGTTTACATTAATATCACAAAATGGAGAAAGGTTGGTTAAACATTTATTGGTAAAAAATAAAGACATAATAACATTTGAAATGAAAGATTTACTAACAAGATTTACTAAAGATGTGATTGCTAATGCAGCTTTTGGTATAGAATGTGACTCTTTAAATGAACGCACAAACGAGTTTTATCTAAAAGTGAAAGAAATAACAGATTTTAATAATTTTTGGACAAACTTAAAGGTGTTTGCGTATATTTTATCTCCAAAACTATCAACAGTAAGTTTAAAAATAATTTTTGATAAATCTTAATTAATTTGTTTGTAGTTTTTTGGAATTAGAATATTCTCAGAAAAACTTAACAATTTCTTTGCAAATATCATCAAGTCTAATATTAAAAGTCGAGAAGAGCATGGAATTGTGCGTCCTGATATGATCCATCTTCTTCTCCAAACACGTAAACATGCTTACAGACAAGAAAAGGATACAGATATTAAAGATACAAGTTTTGCAACTGCTCAAGACTCAATTTTTGCCAAAAACCACAAACAGGAAATTACAGACAATGATATAATATCCCAAGCTCTTATTTTCTTATTTGCTGGTTTTGAGACAGTTTCAACAATGATGTGTTTCATGGCTTATGAACTAGCAGTAAATCCTGATGTCCAAAAACGTCTAATCGAAGAAGTAGATGCTGTTGAAAATTTCACTTATGAAGTTTTAGCAGATATGAAATATCTAGACATGGTCGTTTGTGAAACTCTTCGCAAATGGCCAAACGCTTCTATTACTACCAGAGTTTGCACAAAACCATACACAATCCAACCGAAACTTCCAAATGAGAAGCCTTTACACTTAGAAGTGAATTCAGTTCTTTGGATTCCAATCATGGGGATTCACAGAGATACCAACGATTTGATCCAGAACGATTCAACGATGAAAACAAACATACAATTTTACCAAACACCTATCTGCCTTTTGGGTCAGGACCTAGGATTTGCATCGGCTCGAGATTTGCACTTTTAGAAACTAAAATCCTTTTCTATTATATTCTAAAAAATTTTGAAATAGTCCCAATTAAGAAAACACAAATTCCTATCAAATTAAGCAAACATGGGTTTAATCTATCCGCTGAGAATGGTTTTTGGTTGGGTTTTAAAAGACGTGCTAACGCGTAAATTTTCAAAGATAATATTTGTACAATTTAAGAATTGGCACGTTTTGTAGTTGTTGATTGCATTTTCTTAAAATAATTAAAAAGTGAACAAATGCTGGTTTTATTATTAATTGTGGTTTTGACAATTTGTATAATTTTTAAAAAGTATAAGAAATGGTCAGACAAAAGTGTTCCACAATCACGATTTGGTTTTATATTTGATGATTCTTTGTCAGTTGTGTTACAACAAAAGTCATTAGCTGATCTTGTTTTGGACCTTTACAATTTATATCCAAAGTCTAGGTAAATTATGAATACAAATATTGAAAAAATACTTTTAATTTTTTTTTTACAAGATGTATGGGTTTTTATTTTTTGAATCAGCCAGTTCTTTTGATCAAAGATCCAGATTTAATCAAACAAATTGCTGTCAAAGATTTTGATCATTTTGTCAACCACCAATCGATATTTTCAGAAGATTATCCATTTCTCACCAGAAATATCTTCTTCCAAAAAGATGAAACTTGGAAAGAAATGAGAACTGCAATTACACCTTTATTTTCAACAAATAAAATAAAATACATGTTTGATTTGATGTTAAAAAATGGCCAAAATTTTATCGACTGTCTTTCTAAAAAAAATCAAAATTTAATTATTTTAGAAATGCGAGATGTTTTTAATCGAATTGCAAATGATTTTATAGTAAAGTTAGCTTTTGGTGTTGATTGCGATTCTTTGAATAATCCCAAAAATGAGTTTTATAAAATGACAGAAAAACTTCTTGAAGTTGACAAAAAATGGAAGAGGTATATTAGATTTATGGGATATCTTATAGCGCCAAAATTGTACAAAGTGAGTAATGAGATTTAAAAATCAAAATTGATTTAATTTTTCAGATATTAAAAGTGAGTCCTTTTGAGGGTAATGCCATGACATTTTTTCTCAATTTAGTAAAAACAAATATAGACACACAATTGGTACGACCTGACATGATTAACATTCTTCTGGCAGCACAAAAGACTAATTTAGAAGATAAAAAATGTGAAATAACATCTCAAGCTGTTGCTTTTCTTTTCGCTGGATATAACAGTGTCTCTTCTTTATTATCGTTCATGGCTTATGAATTAGCAATGAATCCAGACATCCAAACCAAATTAATACAAGAAGTAGATGCAACAAAAATTTCATGTAATGGACAAATCTCTTACGAAGCTATAACCCAAATGAAATATATGGATATGGTCGTTAATGAAACTTTAAGAAAATGGCCACCATCATTACTCACTACAAGAGTTTGCACGAATGATTACACCATACAACCAAAACACCCAAATGAGAAAAAAGTACATTTAGAAAAAAATTCTGTAGTCTGGTTTCCAACTTTTGGATTGCAAAGAGATCAAAAATATTTTTCTGAACCTGACAAATTCAATCCTGAACGATTTAATGATGAAAATCGAAAAAAAATTAAAACTTGCACTTTTATGGTTTTTGGTTATGGTCCTAGAAACTGTATAGGTTCAAGACTTGCAATTCTTGAAACTAAAACATTATTTTTTCAAATTTTGTCAAAGTTTGAGTTTTTGACTGTTGAAAGAACACCAGAAGTTGCGAAATTTCAAAAGAAGATAAAACCGGGGTTGGAAGGAGGGTTTTGGGTTGGTTTAAAAAAACGAGAAGAATAGAAAAATTAATGTTATAGCTCAAACTTCTATAATTAATCTGTGAACTTCCCACTCATTGTTTAATTTTTTTTCGAGATACTATTAAAGTGTTTATTTACATTCAGTTTAGTATTTGTTTATTATAGAGAAACTTCTGCACATTATAACAAAAAAATAGGTCAAACCGTGAAACAGAGTCATACTAGTTTTAGTAATATATTTTCTCTGGTTCAGACGCATTTGTTTGACCTTTGAAATTGGTAATTCAGTCACACATTTCCATTCAAACTCACATACCATAAATAAATTTGAAAACAATAGTAGGTGGAGCTGCATATGAGCATATCCATCACAATCCTTGAACTTCACTTTTGTTAAAAAAAAAATTAAACTATTATCAACTATTATCCTAAAAACTAGTTCTAAATTACTACTCTAACAAGTTCTCGTTTTTAAATTAGCAATTCCAAAGCAGCTAATGAGTCATTTTTCCGCAAGGACGACTATGTATACAGTTTGTGTTTTATGGCATTTATTTCAGTCTCAACAGTATGCGTGTGTTAATTAATTAATTAACAATCTTTTTATCATAATTGAAAGTGACAGTGACAATGTTAGGAACTACTTTGGGTATAATCAGTGCCAGTTTTTTATTTATTTTATTTTATTATAAAGTCATTAAACCATCGAAATATTGGGAAGAAAAAGATGTAGTTCATGCAAAATCTTTACCGTTAGTTGGAAGTTTTAAACATTTTTATGTGGGGAAAAAACATCTAATGGATGTTGTCATCGACATTTATAAACAATTCCCGCACGAAAGGTAAATACATTATTTTTCTTCTTATAATTTTTTTAATATTATTGCAGGTGTGTGGGATTTATGCAATCAAACAAACCAATCCTTATGATCAGAGATTTAGATTTAATAAAAAGAATCTCAAAAAACGATTCCGATTATTTTGAAAATATAAAAACTAGTGGATTGTACAACTATCAGAAAATGCGTCTCAACTTCCAGCTTTTTTTTACAGAATCTAAGTTAGAATTTTTTTATGATTTAATAAGTCGAAAAACACAAAACTTCCTAAAAGAATTTGAACAATCAAAATGGATAGAAATCGAAGCTAAAAATAAATTTTCTGCTTTAATTAATAACATTTTAATTGAAACTGTTTTTGGATTATCCTTAAGTTCGGATCTTCATGAAAAATTGGCAAAAAATAATGTGACAGAAAATGTATTGAAAAACTGTTTAAATTTTCAAATAAACTTAATTTTTCAGTTGGAAGTATTCGAATTATTAATTGATAACTGCATCAGGAATCAAAAATTAAAAAATTCAAAGAACAATTTTCTCAATTTTATGCTTGAAACTCAAAGCGATGAAAACATAAAAAACGATATTTTTGCGCAATGTTTATTGTTTCTTATTTATGGATTTAACACGATTCCGATTAGTTGCAGTTTTATGGCTTATGAATTATCCATAAATCCTGATGTTCAAAAAAAGTTGCATTTAGAAATAGATAAAATTCTAGAAGAAAATGACGGAAAAATTCCGTTTAAATTAATAAAACGAATGGAGTTCTTAGATCAAGTGGTGTTCGGTAAGTGATTGAATTTATATATTTTATACCTTGTTTTATTTTGATTAATTTAAGAAACGTTGCGTCTGTGGCCGCCAGAGTTTCAAATCAGTAAAAGCTGCACTAAAAACTACGTAATTGAGCCAAAAAATCCAAAAGAAAAAGTTGTTTTTGTTGAAAAAGACATATCAGTGATTATACCAACAATAGCTATCCATCGAGACGTAAAATATTTTCAAAATCCGAATAAATTCATCCCGGATCGATTCAAAGATGAAAAAAAATTTGAACATTATTTTCCATTTGGTTTAGGATTTCAGAATTGCATTGGTAATAGAATTTGGATTGAAAATATCAAACTAAATTTATTTTCAGGTTCTGAATTTGCTTTGCTTCAAATTAAGACTTTGTTTGTTTATTTGTTGGCAAAATTTATCATAGTTCCAATTGAAAAGACGGAAATTCCGTTGAAGTTCAGTTCGAAAAATGTGACTTTGGTGCCGGACAATGGGTTCCCGTTAGCTTTGAAAACTAGAATTAGGGACAAAGTGTGAAGAAAAAAGAGACTTTTGTTTGATTTAAGGTTTTAGTCTGAAGTGCCATTTTATACTAAAAATCTGAAAAAAAAATCTTATTCAGTTTGTCTTTATTCTCTTAAATATTTTTGTATTTAAAACCTTTTTAGATGCTGACTGAGATTTTCGCTATTAGTGAAGATTTGGGAAACGTTTCTTACTTATACTGTTTTATTATTTATAAATGTGCAGAATTATCAAAACCGTATTACTTCTGTGTGGAGTTTGAGACAAAACGATAAAAAACAATGCCAATTTTTAATAAGTAATCAATTTTTATTTTAGATTAGGTCAAGTCAATATAAAGATCAAATGTGGACAAAGAAAATTGCTATTGGGAGGTTTTGTAGGAGCCAAGGCATATAGAAGCGAAAATCAAAACCACGACCAAATATTTTGTGTTGCCTATACTATATCAACGTTTTAGTTCCAAATCTTTTTATGTAGTATTTCAAGTCAGCTCAAAACTGAAATCAGATACAGAAATCCTCAAGGATAGATCCTGTAAAAACCAAAATACATGATAATAGATGTGAAGACAAGAACAGCAGACTTTGCTTGACAACAAAAATGTATTATGTGTTGCCTATACTATCCCAACCTTAAGCTTCCACATTAAGTTTTTATGTCAAAAAAATGCAATTTAATATTTCATTAGAAAAAAATTAAACTATACAATCAGTTATTTTCTTCGTTTAAATCCCAACCAAACTCCTCCTTTAGCTTCCATTGTTAACGACTTAGCCAACTGAAGAGGAATCACTGTTTTCTCAACTGGAACTATCTCAAACTTTGCTAACAAATTAACAACTAAAACTTTAATTTGCAAAAGTGCAAACCTCGACCCTAAAACCACAAATCAATTTTATTGAGAAAATCATTTAATTTAACAAACCAATGCAATTTCTTGGCCCCAAACCAAATGGCATATATGTCCCATTGATAATTTTTGCTCTATTTTCTTCATTAAACCTATCCGGATCGAATGTTTCAGGATTTGGGAAAAACTCTTTATTATAATGCAAAGCAATAACTGGAATTAACAACAAACATCCTTTTTCAATTAAAGCTGCTTGTTCATTTTTTTCTTTTGGCTTGATGATATAATCTTTAACACAAATTCGATTTAAAGCATAACCTGGAGGGTATTTTCTTAAAGATTCGGAAACAACTTGATCTAAGTATTTCATTTTGAGGATTTCTTCATAAGTTATGTTTTCATTAAGTTTATCAATTTCTTGTTGCAACTTTTTTTGGATTTCTAGATTTATAGCTAATTCATAAGCCATGAAACTTAGTAAAGATGAGGATGTGGTAAATCCAGCTAAGAAAAAAACTAAAGCTTGAGCTGTTATCACTTCGTCTGTGATATCAATAGCGTAGTTGTTTTTCCCAATTTCGGATTCTTCAACAGTTGCAAATCCAGTGTCAATATTTTCGGATTTGTCGTGTTTTAATCTACCTTTTCTAGCTTCCATTAGAAGATGAATCATATCCGGACGAACAGTCCCTTCTTTTTCTCTAACAGAAATAGTGTCTTTAATAAGTCGGAGGAAAAAATCAGAAAGATATGGAGGAAAAGCAGGAATTTGGAAAAACTCAAAAACTTTTGGAAAAAATCCATACAAAAGACTTCTAAGAATTCTCAGAGGAGTAGGAGTAGTAACATCTCGTCCCATTTTATAAAATTCGTTATTTTCATCTAGAAGCGAATTGCATTTAATACCAAAAGCGCAATTAGCAATAACATCGTTTGTATATTTAGTAAAAACTTCTTTCATTTCAACAACAACCACATCATCTTGTTTTTGTAAAAAATGATTGATAAAATTATTAGCAGTTTCTAACATCAAATTGAACATTAATCTCATTTTACTTCCGGTAAAAGCCGGACTTAAAGTAGCTCTCATCTCTCGCCATTTTTGTCCTTTAAGCGAAAACAAATTCAATCCTAGAATCGGATCAGTTTTATCACTTGTCAAACCAGAATGATCTGTAAAATATTCAAAATCTTTTACTGTGATTTGTTTGATTAAATCCAAGTCGCGGACGAACAGAGACGGTTGGAGGAATTGATAACTTCCATAATATCTACAATTTTTGATGAATTAAAATTTATGTAATTTTTTAATACCTTTTGTCAGGATATTCATCGTAAGCTGAACGAACTGCTTCAGCAAAAGATTCTTTTGCTAGGAAAACCTTCCGGAATCTAGTCCACGGAGGGACGTAAAATATATTGCGGCGTTGCCAATAAAAAAAAGGCACTATCAATTTAAAATAGATTATACTTAAGAGAAGAGTTGATAAAAGCAACACTGACAACATGGTTTTAACAACTGAGGTCAGGAATGGAAATTATAGCGCGTGACTTTCACTCGAGTTTGATGAACTCTTGAAGAAGAGAGATGAATTTTGTACGTATATGAAAATGGTGAATTGTTTTTGACTTTGACTCGTTCTTGAAGTGATGAACGATGAATTTTTAGACGCATTTTTATTCGGTAATAAGATTAGAAATACACAAACACAACCTCTCTCACCTACATTTATTTAATGTATAAAATTAAGTTGAAATAAACATAATAAAAAAAAAATAACATGGTTTCTATTTATTTAATCATATGACAGCTAGTCTTGTGACTGAATAAATTGCCATTATTAACATAAAAAAAGTGCAAAATCACAAACAGATGAGATTCATGTGATTTTATAATTTTATTTTAAAAGAGATATTTTCTAAGTGGATTTATAATAAAAAATACAATGTGGGTAGTATTACAGCAATTAGAAAATAAAACCGAGCTAAAAGAATTAATTTAGATCATGTAATAAGAGATGCAGTTTGTTATACAGAATGTTCTAGTTTCGATATGTTAATTCATTAATATGGGACTGCTTCAGGTGTAATAGCTGAGCTCAAGCAACTGTCTTATCCCAATATAATTAAATTATTGTATCTAAAATTTCACCATAAATTATACAGTGAAAGTGAAATAGAAATGACAAAACTTTTGGTTTTGGAAAATATAAAAGAATCCAATAAATCTATAAAATGTAAATTACGTATCTCATGCATTTGAAAAATGAAAAAACTTGGAAAACCCGTAGAATCTGATTGAAAATTGAAGGATTCTTCAAAAAATCTAGAGAATCTACAAAATTCAAAGAGAGTTTATAAAGTTTATAAGTATAGAAATCCATATCTGAAAAAATTTGGAAAATGAATAAAACCGTAGGAAATCAAAGAAAATCTAAAAGACAATAAAAATTTCAAGAATCTTTTATAAACTGAGGAATGTCAAATATATAAGTCTTTAAAATTTAGAAAATCAAAAGAATTTAAGGATTCAAAAATAAAATTGTACTGTGGAATTTGTTATTAGCCTCCGTTATCAAGAAACTCAAGAGCCGTCATTAATAATGTGAACTTTATAGGCATTTAAACACATGATAATTTTCATCTAAGTCACAAAAAAACTGCCTTCAGAGCTCTTAAACTTTTTGTTCTACCATTCTGCCACTATGTTCAATTTTTCGGTAATTTATTCCCTAAAACCATTCATTTTTATGGAGAAAAAAAATGGTAGAATAATGACAACCAAAAGAATATCAATTGTCTAGTAAATAAAATTTTTGTTTACATCAGAGTAAATTTTAGTGTTAGACCAATTACAATTTTTTTTTTCTAATATCCTTTATGTTACCAATTGGGAATTTTTGCGACAATATTTATTGTTTACTAATGGCCATGAATCGGCGGAAGTAAACCGCTTGAAAAAAAAATTGTTTCAGGTAAATGTCAATTACAATTATGCTAAGTCTAATAAATTTTCAGGCTAAAATCATTGTGATAGATATTTCGAATTTGAAGTATTTTTGAGTCGTTGGGCTGGGAAAAATCATTTGATCTTTAGAGTTTTAAAAATTTTTATGTTGAGACAGCAAATAGAAGATCAAAAATCGATAATTTTTTTTCCAATTCCAATTATTAAAATACTCATTTTATCCATAAAAAAAAAGAATCTGCACTATCGTTGAAAATTTCGTTACTATGGTTGATGATTTTTATTCATACTAATAGTAGTAACATTTCGTAAGAAGTCGTTTTTTATGAAATTGGAAAAAATATTGTATGGTACACGTGAATTAAGACATTTTATTCACTCAAAAACATTATCGCACGAGGCGAAGCCGAAGCTTAACTGTTTTATCGTGAATAAAATTTGTCTTTATTCACTAATACCATAAATAGCTATAGTTGATTTCTTATGCAAAATATCGAGTTATGAAATTATTCTAAAAATTTGTGGTGCAATGAAATAGATATTTACGTAATTCGTTACGAAAAGGCCGATTTTGTATAACGAACACAAAGTTTGCCAAAACGAGCGAACGAAAGGAGCGAGTTTGCAAATTGTGTGAGTTATACAATACTAGGCTATGTACAAAATTTTTCCTAATTCCTTCAAATTTTTCGATCTGGCATTAAATCTTAACTGACATTGATTTTAACATTTCACAGCGTTGAAAAGTTCTTACGTTCTCACTTCTGAACATAGACATCACTAGTTGCTATCGTTGTTATAAACAAAAATATTCGATTTTTGAAAATTTCTCAGTCAGAAAAAAAAGTAAAAATGAGTTCTGATTCCAATGCTATTCCTTCAGAAATAGAAGAAAGTGCAAATCTACCAAAAGTTGCATTAATACAGGAAAAGTCATGTTTTATTGGCGTATTTTGATTTGTTAAAATCGATGAAAGCATCTACAGTCTGGTCTATTTATTCGATGTTGAGAGCCGAATTGAGCGTTAAAAAAAATATCAATATGGAAAAATATTCAACTTTACTAGCGTTATTGAAAAGACGGTCTGTTGGCTATCATGCAAAAAAAATCTGCAGTCTTAACTAAAGAAAATTTTGAAACCTTTTTAAAGGAAGCTGATGATGCACAATTTTTATTTGCAAAGGTATGATTGTTTTCACGTGAATAACATGTTGCGATGTAGCGATGATAATCGGAATTTCAGGTGCTTGTAGAAAATCTGAATTATTGAATTTAAGAACAGTGGATGTAACAAAAGAACAAGAATTCTATAAAATCACTATCCCTGAGACTAAAACACATGCAGTTAGACAGTTTGTGGTAATGCCAGGAATCATTTCTGGGATAAATTTGGTTGATTTCGTTCGTAAATATATCGATTTACGGCCCCAAATTATAAAACATAATCGTTTTTTTATTGAATATGCAAAAGAAAAGTGTGGAGTACAGCCAGTGGGAATTAATACATTTGGAAATTTACCAAAACAAATAGCTAATTATCTAAATTTACAAAATCCTTCTTCATATACTGGTCACTGCTACCGCAGATCGTCAACATCTTTACTTGCAGATTCTAGGCCGATACATTGAAAATAAAGCAGCTTGGGGGCTGGAAGTCCAACACTGTTGCGGAGGGTTATATTGAAAGTTCGCTCGTAAACAAAAAGAAGGTAGCTAGCAGAATTTTGGGAGAATCTTCGACAATAGTACAAGAAAATGCTAAAGTCTTGGCGAGAATTTAGTGAATAACAAAACAAATGTCTCTTTGAGTGAAGTAAACATTTGAAAACCTTCGCCTTCTCTTTTAGTAATGTGGTTTTTAATCTTTCTAAACAATAATTATTTATTGGACACGTCAACATATTGAAAAAATGAAAAAAAATGAATTTGTAGAATAAATATTTGATTTCTTTCAGATTTTATACTGCTGATGGTTGAATAAGTATCGAGAGTTGTGTAATATCTACTTTACGCAACTAGTTATGTAACGAAAATTGTCACAATTACAGAGTGACAATTACGTAAAAACTGACAATACATAACGGCAAAAGTTGACGTGAAGTCTGACATTTCATGACGAAATTAGGAAAAAAGTAGGCAAAAACGCATCAGGTTAATTCATCAGTAACTATGTCATTATGTACACATAATATATACTCAGAATAGAGTAAAATAGGGAAAATAACATTATTTCTGGGACAGATAGTGATAGATAGTGATGTGAATGTGATTTAGTTAATAGTTTAGATAATCAAAAATTTTGAAATTTAAAAATGCAGTCTTCTATTTAAATTCAGATTTTACGAAAACGGTGCATTTTAGACACTTAAGATAGGTATACCTTTTTTTGTGCAGAATTGATTGGCGCATCAGATTTTCACATAAAAATATGGACTTGACCAGAAGAAAAAAAAAGTTTTATACTAAAAACTGCATCGCAAGTGCTGTAACCGGAAATTGCATATTTGTATCAGCACCATTCGAAAGTATACTTTTTGGTTAGTTATTGTGCAAAATTTCAATATTATTCGGCTAACTGTTCAAAAGATATAGTTTAGAGTTTCAGATTCCATAACGAACTTCAGGGGGCTATAAAATAGTTATTCTTTGAAATAGAACAAATTTTCTTTCGCACATTTTAATCATTCCAGAATCACTATCTGTGGTTGAAATTTTACCCTATACTTTTGAAACAGCCTCTATATATATAGAGAGAGAGAAAACTCATTTTTACTTTTTTTTCTGACTGAGAAATTTTCAAAAATCGAATATTTTTGTTTATAACAACGATATCAACTAGTGATGTCTATGTTCAGAAGTGAGAACGTAAGAACTTTTCAACGCTGTGAGATGTCAAAATCAATGTCAGTTAAGATTTAATGCCAGATCGAAAAATTTGAAGGAATTAGGAAAAATTTTGTACATAGCCTAGTATTGTATAACTCACACAATTTGCAAACTCGCTCCTTTCGTTCGCTCGTTTTGGCAAACTTTGTGTTCGTTATACAAAATCGGCCTTTTCGTAACGAATTACGTAAATATCTATTTCATTGCACCACAAATTTTTAGAATAATTTCATAACTCGATATTTTGCATAAGAAATCAACTATAGCTATTTATGGTATTAGTGAATAAAGACAAATTTTATTCACGATAAAACAGTTAAGCTCCGGCTTCGCCTCGTGCGATAATGTTTTTGAGTGAATAAAATGTCTTTATTCACGTGTACCATACAATATTTTTTCCAATTTCATAAAAAACAACTTCTTACGAAATGTTACTACTATTAGTATGAATAAAAATCATCAACCATATTAACGAAATTTTCAACGGTAGTGCAGATTCTTTTTTTTTTCTATAGAAAAAATGAGCATTTTAATGATTGGCATTGGAGAAAAAATTATCTATTTTTGATCTTCTATTTGCTGTCTCAACATAAAAATTTTTAAAACTCCAAAGATCAAATGATTTTTTCCAGCCCAACGACTCAAAAATACTTCAAATTCGAAATATCTATCACAATGATTTTAGCCTGAAAATTTATTAGACTTAGCATAATTGTAATTGACATTTACCTGAAACAATTTTTTTTTCAAGCGGTTTACTTCCGCCGATTCATGGCCATTAGTAAACAATAAATATTGTCGCAAAAATTCCCAATTGGTAACATAAAGGATATTAGAAAAAAAAATTGTAATTGGTCTAACACTAAAATTTACTCTGACGTAAACAAAAATTTTATTTACTAGACAATTGATATTCTTCTGGTTTTACCCTATACTTTTGAAACAGCCTCTATATATATATATATATATATTTATATATACGTTTGAGTTTTGGTTATTTTTCTGATTTTTATGTTGGTAACATGTGATGTTATCTCGTTTCAGTTATTTGCCAGAAATAATTAAAATTTGTACACAACGCTTTATTATTTGAAATGCAGACTTGGGATTAATGTTTACATCTTTCAAAAAATATTTACATTTTATTTTAATGAATATAAATGAAAATAAAGTGTAATAAAACATTCCAATTATAGTAAGAGATTTTATCTGAACTGCAATTTCAAAGTCTTGTCACATTGACGTTTGTCAACAAAATTCAACTAATGTCAGTATTGTCATTCAATTTAGGTAAAGCAAAATTAAGAGGGTCGTAAAAAAAGTATAGTACATTACTCGAGCTGTAACTCATGTACGCCCTCGCGGAATTGCATTACTCGCTCCCTTTGGTGGCTCGTGCGCAACTCTTCCGCTTGTCGGTTACAGCTCTTGTTATGTAGTATACTATTACTTCATGCATATTTTACATAAACCTTAAGTTATAAAAATAATAATATTGATTTGTTTAGAAGTATTTGAATTAGCAGTCATCCTCGTACATGATTCTAGCTTCAGTTTTCACCTTCATCCACTTTAACTGCCTCTGAACATCACATTCCAAAAAATTCCCTCTAAAATCTACCAAACTCAATTCTTCAACTCAAAAAACAACTCTGGTAATCTTTTTAAATAATTATTCTGAGCATAAACAACTCTAAGCTGTCCTCTTTCAAAAATATCACTCGACAACTTTTTAATTTTATTTCCTTCTACATTCAAAATATCCAAAACAATTCCATCAAAAGCACCATCTTCAATAACACTGATTTCATTATTATTCAACAACACAGAACTTGGACGTTTCTTATTCATAAAACTGAACAAATTCATTTGTATTTCTTCCAATCTGTTAAAACTCAAATCAACCATACTTGCTGGCGCTTGTAGAAAAGAATCCCAAAAAATTTTTTTTATTTTATTTTTAGATAAATTAAGAATTTCCAAATTTGGTAAATCAATTATAGCTTCGTTTTCAATTTTCATTATTTCATTATTTTCAAGAATCAACTCAACGATTTGTAAATTTTTAAACGCAGTTTTTGGTATTATTTTTATTTCACTATTACTGATAAGAATAGTTCTTGTAATTAGTTGATTAGCAAAAGCTCCAGATTTTAAAGTGTGAAGTTTATAGTTTTGATCCATTTGAAAAATTTGAGTTTTTTCATCGATTTGAAGAATTGTTTCATTGAAAACTTCAAAACTATCAAGAACTGTTACTTTTTTAATATTTTCCATTGATTTAATCTCACAATCGTTCCGATAATAAATTTGGTTGCTAAAAGTTGTTAGTGAATATTTAACAGCCATGGTTTTAACACTAAAACACATAATAAAAATTAATAGAAAAACAGTGAAGAGATTCATCTCTTTTAATACTGAAAATATGGAAAAAACACACAAATAAGTGTCACCGTCACGGTTATTAATTGTAAGAAGTATTGCTGGTCATCTAATCTCTACAAATTTTCTTATTATTTAGAAAAAAGTCTTAAATTTTGGTATTGTTTTAATGAATGTAATTTCACCTTGACTGTGTATAATTTGTCGGTTAATTTGTTTAGTGAAATACAGTTCATGTGATTTTATTTATGCCAGAAAATAATTTGTTCCATGCAATAAAATTGTTTTAACGGCAATTAATATCACGAGGTAGTTTAAACAAGTGGCTACTTAAAAAGGGGCCAAATGTCAATGTGATCAACTCGGCTATATGTTGTGTGCCACTGGTCACGATGACTAAACGCTGTACGATCAAAGTTCGAACTGATTTCAGATTTCAAACGACTATTAAATTATTACAATTAAAATTGAATAAATTGTATGAAATTTTCTAAATTTTAATAACAATTATAAAATATTGAAATGGGCTAAAAGCGAAATGCGTAACAAATTTGATAATTTTTATCACCATAAAGTGTATATTTTACGTAAAAATAACGGGAAATTTTTCATTCCATTGCTATAATTAAACGCAACTTGTTAAAATTTCACTTATCCATATTTTGTTAGTCAAGGTTAAAACTACTTTATTTTCTTTTATTAAAATAAAATTGAAATGAAAATTTCTATTTATGATTCTAATTAATCCATTGTTTACAAAGAAAGATCCAGAAAGCATCACTCATCCTATTTAAAGAACACAAATTGATGTAATTGATGAATTGCATTTTTATTAATCGGTATTATTCGTTTGGGAAAAATTCAAAAAACCGACTTTGAAAAATCAGTGGAATCCCCCTCAAATAAGAATTTCCATAAATGAGAAAACTGATATTTCCAAGAGAAAAAATAAAAATGTTATTACTTTTATGATCTACGCAAATCCAAACAAAGAATACTTATTTGAGTTTTAATTTTACTAAAGATGTTAATAAAAATTCCGAAAGAATTTATTTTATAGAACAAACGTCAATATTCTAAACCGAATATTACACATTGTTTGATTAAAATATTCGCAATTGACTATTTAAACCAAATTCGCAAATAAATTGTTTGCAGAAAGTATTTAACACCGACTTCTAAAATAGTATTAAATTAAGATCATATCCAAAAGTCAACATTTTAGAAGTTCAAGGTTTAAACATGATAAATGAGTCTACAATTCCTTAAAATTTAAATAAATTTATTTAATTAGACAATAACGCGGCATGATTAAAAAAATGAAAAATTACTGTTATTGTTCTAAAAATGTTATAAATTTTAGAAGTACGTAAACGTAGGGAATTTTCCGCAAATTCTACTTTCAACAATTGAATTTATAATAATAATTTGGTTAGAATATTCCCATTCTTTTACTATTTGCAGATTTGAAGAAACTATTTGAAATTATTTGGAAAAAATTGACCTTGTAATGCAACTTTTGTTTATCATCTACATAATTATAAGTTGTAGTAATTCATTTCTAGGCTAATGAACCGATTGTAAATAAATAATTTAAAACACTTAAACAAAAATGTAATGTTAGAACAACGTCATTTGAAATTAGCTCTTGTTTTTTTGTTATCAATTAAACACGTCATTCTTTGTGTAATTTTTTTTAATAGTGATAAAAATCTAATTTATTTGTTGTAAACTATCTTTACACATATAAAAAAACAGAATAATAAATTTTAGTATTACAGATAAAAATATTTATGATTGCAATAATGGTGGATGCGCCGGGCTATAAATAATTGGAATTATTTTGAAACTATAATTTAGAGATATTGATCATTATTGAAAAAAAAATCAATATTGATTGTTTATAAAGAGTGAAGTTGAGATATATCATTAGATAAATATTTTTTGAAAGAAGATAATAATCACTGTAAAAATTCCATTCAAAAACATTTATTACAAAAAAAAATGCAATAAAAATGACTCATTTAATTAATAATTTAGTAAATATACAGAGTGACTCATTGAATCAAAAACTGTGATTTACTTTTGTACTTTCCCAACAAGGATGTTTGCAATATCATATTGTAAATTTTCTAGGGCAGTTCAAAATTGATTAGACACAAATTTAAACAATTTTATTTCCAAAAGTAAAGTAGTTGCTTTACGCACTGATTGCAATCAGCGACAATTGTTTGCTACTTTAGTTCACGCATTCTTCTTATAAGAGAAACACTTTTAGTTACGTCACGTTAATATTTTTTATTTTTTTTTAAATAGTACAGGATTGAGCACTAAGTAGAACCAGCCTTCATACCATTTATTTCTAGAGTAAAACCTGTGTAACGATGTATAGCAAACTGTAAAATCTGTCCTTGACCTCTGGGTCGTCTAACCGGTAAAGAAAAGCTTGGTTTATCGCTAAAGATGATAATTTTGAATTCGCAATTTTTGTCTGTCTGAACTGCCTTAAGACGGCCACACATTGCGGTTTTGTCCGACAGATTTAATTGACGAACAACGGTGTGTGGCAAAAATCAGATTCACTCTGATTATCTCCGTCGATTAGGTCGCAAAACCGCAATGTGAAGCGGACTTTAGAGTCTGGCAGATTTATGTCTTTCTATCGGAAATGAGAACGGAGGTAAACGCGTAACGACTCATGATGATGAAAAATGTTAAAAAAAAAAATCTAAACCAATCTCAAACATTAATTAAAAATGAGATGACACTCTGTATAACAATAATAACAATAAAGTTTTTGCGTCTGAAGTAATCAAAAAACGTAAACCATTTAAATATTATCACAAAAACGAAAATGTTAAGTCTTTGAATTTTTTTTTAAGAATATAAATTCTTTGTTTCCATTCAAGTACACCATTTTTTATCAAAAATAACGTTATTACCAAAAAGATAAAAATACTTTGTTATTCACTTCAAGTTGTTAATTGTTTTGAATTAAAAAAATTGTAAAAAAAAGTTATTTATTTTAACAATAAAAAATGGAACTTGAAAAACTATTGAAAATCAAAAGCAAACAGATTGTTAACAAACTAAGTACATATTGTAAATTTCCGTTGAATTTCATTTCATTTCATATTATTAAGACGTGATCAAATCATGTATAATGCTAATTAAAAATAAACAGATAGAAGAATCACAAAAAAAAATTATTCAAATTTATGGTAAAACTTTAAACACCTTGCTATTAGCAAATTAGTAACAGTTATCATCTGCCTATGCACATTTCTGTTAATTTTAACAAATAACAAATATTAGAAAAAATAACGATTTAATCTAAAAACACAATCATAAATATAAACAGATCTTAATCATTGTACACATTTAATATTTAAACTGCAAATTTATTTTATTTTTTCCAATGCGAAACAATTCCATGACATAGAAAAATACTCAGTAAAGTGCATTTTTATTTGTATAAATGTTAAACTATTGTTTAATCACTATCAAATCGGATCTTAAATCTCCAATTATTTTTATTGTTTTATCTCAATTCACATAAGTTAACTTTCCGGACACGAGGAATTCCGGTAATTACGTCATTCAGTCACGTGATGGCTACTACAAATGGACTGAATTTTTGGTGTAGGACTTCAGTACTAACTGTAGTAGCATTTGATACAGTATTATAAACAACAAGTGAATAAAGATTTTGATTTTATTGAACTATTATTAATAAAATATTCTGCAAAACGACGATCATCGATTTGTGTAAGTTTTTTGATTTTATTTTTAATTAATTATTAATCGTAATTGAAAGTGAATTTAAAAAGAAACATTTTTATTTTAATAAAAGTGGAGAAAGTGAATAATTATTTAAAAAAAATTATTAAATGAATAAACGGAAGAACAAAGATGGGTTTCACTTTTTTGTCTAAAAAACGAACTTTTATTTTATTTTCTTTGTCCAGTTTTCGCGACTTAAAATTAGATTGTTTAATCCTAAATGAGTTTTCATTTGTTACAATGATATTAACTATTTTAACTTGGGACAGTTCTAATTCACTTTCTTATGATAAGTTTAATACTGTAATTGTCGTTTGAACTATTTTAGTTTTTAGTGTATAAATATAACTATTATTTCACTCTAAATTTAAAAAAAAAATTATTTACCTAGACAAATAAAATAATTTAATTCACTCTAAAACAGAACTTCTATTTAGTTATGATAAAGTTTTTTATTATTTGATTGAAGTTTCCAACTGGTGTGTGATTTAAACTATTTTACTCACTTGGTGTATAAATAAGTATTAATTCACTCTAAATAGAATTTTTAATAAATGTTGCAAAATAAATAATTTTTAAATTGGAAAAATTCTCTGAACGGAATTTTTGACAATGAATGAGTAAAATAATTTATACACCTAGTGATTTAAACTTATTTATTTATAAAAAAAAAGTATAACAGAAATATAATTGTTCACATATTTCCGTTAAATAAAGTTATTCTAACACTCTAGTTGCTAAAAAATATGTTTAAATCGTTTTCAATCTTATGCTTTATTGTTAAATTATTTCAAGAGAAAAAATTAGATCGTTGACTCCAGCCTATGAGCCAATATTGCACATCTCTGAAACAGCAAATTTATGGTATAATTAATGGCAAACAGATAAAAATTTTACATAACTGCTTAAAGCTGAAAAAACTAGTTCATCATGCGTCTACTTACTGTTAATTATTACAAAATTTTCTGCCATCTTTTTGATAAACCAAACTGATAATAAAAAATGTGAATAGAAGTTAGCAAACTCTTTTAACAATATTGAAATAATTCAAATAGTTGTGTTATCTACTCATTTAATAAAAAAAAAAAACCAGCACGTTTGTGTTTCGAAAATGCATCAATTATTTATCAAAATCAGACACAATTGATAGAAGATAAACCAAATGTTATTGGAAATTTTCTTAATTGAATATTAGGGTTATCAAAAAAATTAACCAACTATTCCGCATTGAATATTATTCCATAGAGATAGTGCAAAATAGTTTAAAATTATTCCGTCAACATGTATGATACAATAATCTAAAAATGTAAATTTACAATGTTAGTTTGAAAAATATTTACCTGACATTCCATCAGTCTTTCGGTGAGTTAACTTTACTTTTAGATATAGAACATCAATATAAATATTGACGGAAAATAATTGTTACTTTATCAACATTACTAAAAATGCAGAATTATAATACATAAAAAAAATCTTATCATGTGATATTTTGACGGTCATTTTAAACTTGCATTGTTACCAAGGCTAAATCCATAATCCTTTCAATCAATAAAATAATCAAAAATTGTTAAACACCTTGAACGAAGATGTCATTAAGTAACCACAATGAAAACTCACTTGGCCTTTATACAGAATGGCCCAAATATTTAAATAAAGCCCTTTTTTCCCTCTAGAAATTTAATGAAAACTGAACGAGACCTAATGGGCGAAAGTGGAGGCGGTTACGACAACTGCAGCTTTGATGGATCCTCCACAACTGTTGTTATCGACAAACAAGAACAATTCAAAGGCAGCAATGACTTTATCTGTAAGTACCAACATCAAAACATTAACAAATCTAACAAAAAATTTAGTAGTAAAAGATGAGAAACAATCCAAACTTGAAGAAATCAATTTTTGGGCAAAACGAAAAATTCAAAGTGCATGCACTAAGAAAATGTTATATCGAAGAGTACCAATTCTTAATTGGCTGCCTAAATATAATACTGAAAGTGCAATTGGTGATTTAGTAGCTGGGATTACTGTTGGATTAACTGTAATTCCACAAGCTTTGGCATACGCAAATATCGCTGGTTTACCGCCACAATATGGTCTTTATGGTTCGTTCTTAGGATGTTTTATTTATATTATTTTTGGAAGTTGTAAAGATGTACCAATGGGACCTACAGCTATCGCGTCTTTATTAACTTATCAAGCAGTAAATGGAAAAGGGCCACAACATGCTATTCTTCTGTGTTTTATAACAGGAATTTTGCAACTCTTGATGGGATTCTTTGGATTGGGTATGATAAACCACTTTTTGATATTTCTTTTTCTACTTTTGATTCCAGGTTTTTTGATTGACTTTGTCTCCGGTCCAGTTTCCTCCGGATTCACTTCAGCTGTAGCTTTAATAATAGTAACATCTCAAGTAAAAGATGTCTTAGGAATAAAAGCATCCGGTAGTACTTTTGTGGATACTTGGAAGAGTATAATTTCAGATATACACAATACCAACGGTTGGGATTTAATTTTTGGTATTAGTTGTATAGCAGTATTGTTAATAATGCGATTACTGACAAAACTTAAAATTGGATCATCAAATTCCGAAGTACCTCCAACTAAATTCCAACAATTTATCAATCAAACATTCTGGTTGATTGGTACTTCTAGAAACGCAATTCTAGTCGTAGTTTGTGGATTCATTGGTTATACATTTTGCGAAGATGGTAAAGCTCCGTTTAAATTAATTGGACATGTACCAGCAGGACTGCCAACACTTCAAGTACCACCGTTCTCGTATACTGAAGAGTCGAATGGAACTTTAGTTAATAGAAACTTCTTAGATATGTTAGCTGATTTAAGTTCAGGAATTATAGTAGTACCTTTAATTGGACTTCTTGAAGATATATCCATTTGTAAAGCGTTTGGTAATTAACAATTAAACAATGTATTGTATAAAGTTTCAACATTTTTTTACAGCTAACAACAAAGCTGTTGATGCAACTCAAGAACTAATAGCAATTGGAATTTCAAATATTGCTAATTCTTTTGTACAAGCTTTCCCCGGCTCTGGTTCTTTGTCTCGAAGTGCTGTAAATAATTGTAGTGGAGTTAAAACACCTCTTGGTGGTCTCTATACTGGGATTCTTGTAATTGTAGCTTTGTTATTTTTTACTCCCTATTTTTATTATATACCAAAGTCTTCACTAGCGGCTATTATAATCGCAGCTGTCGTATTTATGGTTGAAGTTAAAGTAGTCAAGCCAATGTGGCGTTCCAAAAGTACGTTTGTTTCAAGTTTTGAAAACTGTTTTAATTGTTAGAATTGCAGAAAGTGATTTAATCCTTGGCCTTGCGACTTTCATCGCCTGTTTGGTTTTACCATTAGAATATGGTATTCTTGTAGGCATTGGGATTAATTTAATGTTTATTCTCTACCACGCAGCTAGACCAAAAATATCAGTGGAAAAGCTAATGGTAATAATTAAAGTTCCAATATTATACATATATTTTTTTAATTTTAATTTTTTTTCAGAGTCGTGAAGGTGTTGAATACTTGATGCTAACGCCCGATCGTTGTTTAATCTTCCCATCAGTCGATTACGTACGAAATTTAGTAACAAAATACTCCTTAAGACAAGGAATTCCTGTAGTTATCGACTGTTCTCATATTTATGGTGCAGATTATACAGCTGCTACTGTTATTGAAACTTTAACAAAAGACTTTGCTGCTCGTGATCAACCTCTTTTCTTCTTTAATCTGAAACCAAGTGTTAGTTCAGTTTTTGAAGGATTGGAACCAAAAGAGTTTGTTGTTTATTATAACGAAGAAGAAATTGATGAACTTTTAAAAAATAAGTCATATATTAAGATGCAAGTGTGTAATATTTAATCAGTATTTTTAGTAGTTTTTATATTATTTATTTTGTATAAAAAAAGAGTCTACAAATCTGTGATAAATAAATACTTTTTTAATGAGAGGAAGTTTTGTTTATTAGGATCAAAATTGCAATCCTTGAATTTTTCTTATAATAACTTAAGTAAATTTATTATAAAAAAATAGAAACAAAAATCACTTTTATATAGTTGGATATTTAATAAATTAAAACCTGGTATAAGCTTCTGTATTGTGTCTGCAAAAAAGTAGTAATATTGATTAAGCTAATAGTAAACTGTAAACAATGATATACCTTTGTTTCATATCAGTATTATATCTTCCAAACTGATTAGAATTTTGTGACTGTGGATTTGTAGAATAACATTCGGCTGTAAAATAATCGTCATCTTTTTTTGACTTTCCAGTCCTAAAATAAATCACTTAGATCAAAAATTTGTTTTTTTTTTTTACTTTACACAAGATGTTCAACTCTTAACAATGATTCTTTTTCTAGCAACAGTGTGAAGCAGATTTACATTGTTAGACTGTTAATAACACAAACAGTTTCTTAGTCTTAGTCGCTCTGACTGCAAGAATCTTCTCTTCTTTTTAATTTTGAGAAATCTTAGAGACAAAGATAAGCACCTTTTATTCTTATTCTTCAGAGACAAACAACAAAAGTTTTATGCCTCGCAAAGACCAAGTTTGCTTTTTTACTTAAGGTTTCAATATTTAGCCCAATCCTCAGCAATCTGAAGTATATTTATTAATAAAAAAAATGGTGCTTCCAATAGGACAAACTATAACGACTACAGTCTGGGTTCAATTCTTCATTAAGAAGCTATTGAGGTTATAAACCAATCGTCTATTCAGAACAACTAACCAATCAAAAAAATCAAGCCAATAAAATATAAGTTTTTAGAAATAAGAAAAAAAAGGTTACACGTATTCAAAACGAATAAGTCAATCGGCGGTTAGGTAAGGTAAACAGTTCGCCAATCAAAAGCAATTCATTCAAATAAATGCATTTCCGTTTTGTCAGAAGACTCAAAACAATAAAAAAAATTTTTATGCGTTTAACTGCATAGATTATAAGTTACTACTGATTTGTCCAATTCTAGAACAAATTTTCTAAATATTTTAGAACTGTGTCAAATACTTATACAATAGCAAATTTACTTTGGAAAGACGAAAAATTTAGATAAAGTTAGATCAAAGTTCTAGAACTTCCTCCTATTACTTTTTTTTTAGTTCTTTTCGTTTAGTTATGTTACTTCCAAAGGCATAAGTATTGTGTGTTGCCTATGCTAATTAATAAATTATGCAGGAAGACTAGTGTCCCTCCTGAGTGCAATTTTTTCATAGTGTAATAGCCGTTATAAACATAAAGAAAAATTCTCAACAAAAGCTGTTTTAATCTTTGTTAGCTTTGTTTTAAAAATATTTTCAAAGATGGTACACTTCCGGTTATACCGGAAATTGACACCAATTTCGTTATTTTAAATGCAACACTATATATATTTTTACATTTTTGGATTCCTTGTTTAATTTAAGCATCACTTTATGTATTATAAGTGACACTTTGAGTGAACCATTTTCAAGAAAATCAAGATTTGAAGGAAAAATATGGCTGTGCAAAGATCGCCATTATTCTACAAAGAAACATGTACAGAGGAGCGGTTTCACACCTTTATTTTAAACATTTGGACCTGATCATCTTATCAAATTTGAAAAACTTTCTTTTTATGGGGGAATTTCGAACCTAGATAAGTCAATTTTTTAAAATGGAACGCTATATTTCTTGTTGTACCATCTCATAGTACTCAAGATTACGTTTTGATTGTTGTTAAGCTGTATCTACTTAGTGACAAGAGTTTTTTTTTGAAATTTTAGAAGAAGGACGTCATCACATTAGCCTTGGTGACCACTATCTATTGTTTTTTATCAAGACTACACCAAAAGAAGAGTATAATTCAAGCTTGGATTCTATTTTTCATAAGAAAACATCAAGATAAATCAAAACTACAAACAATAAATGAAAAAACTTCTGTAATGATTGCACAGTGTGGATGACAATGTTATATGTTATATTGAACTTTTAAGATCTGTGTTTTTTAAACTGAATTGACCTCAAAACAATATTTTCTTCTATTACCACAAATCCATTTCAGCCTTTATTCAAAAAATCGTGAATAGACTGCTGATTTTGGTATTGGTATCTTCTTACAGAAGCTTTTCATGGAAGTTTTTTATTTGCGAAAAGTTTCGCATAAATTCATAATGTAAGACGAAAATTTTATTAAAATTTTCAAAAAACATTTATCATATTTACCAATTATTTGTTACTTGAAGTCTAACACTTTCTCTCAATTAACTAATGAAGGCTAACGTGATGACGTGGTTTTTTGCAAAATTCAAAAAATGGATTCATTGATCTACAAAGTGTTAAAGTTTATTTTGTTCACATTTTAAACCGATTCTATAAAACATTAGTTTTTTCTAAACCAGTGATGTTTTAATTGTATGTTATGTTAAAAAATTGTCAGAATTGAACATCTTTGTAAATTTCAAAAATCAACTTGCCTTTTGTATCTGCGGTCAGAAAATTCTCCTTGTTTCTGATACAGTTTAGCCAACATAACCGAAACAATAATCGTTGGGATGAAAAACAGAACTGACCAGAAAATTGAAAACCAAAAACCATTCTGAAATTAAAAAAAAATAGAAAAATTGTTTTATTCAAACTGTAAATTTATACCCAAGGTTGAATTATTTTATCACAAGTTGATGTTAAAGTTGCGTTGATAACTAAACTCAAAGGACCACATTTTCCAACTTCGTATTGAGTTTTATCAACAACTCGATCAATGTAAGTTTTTACTTTAGTAATAATACTATCAGCGGTTGAATTAACAATCTGCAAAAAAATCAATAACTGAAAAAACAAAAAAGGAAAAGTGAGATTTTAAATACTTCGTTTAAAAAGTCCAAACTATTGTTTCGAAGAGTAACTTGAGCATTTTCGATATCATCTATTAAAGACAATATAGCGTTTTTGAATGTGTCATGATTAAATTTAAGTTCAGTTTGTATTTTTTCAGTAACATTCTAAAAAAAATCAATGGATGATAAATAAAACAAAAAAGAATTTTACCAGAAGTGTATTAGCAGTTTCAATTATAGGATTCACCAGTCGTTCTTGATAAACATTAAGCTGCAATTGATAATTTCTAAATTTATCAGCTACATCTGTTTGACTCAATTTCTCTAATCCATCAATCAACCCATCCATTTCTCCACTCAATTTCGATAAATCAATATTATCAACAGACGACTAAAATTTCAATAATTCAAAAACTTTAAACTTTTTTACAATCTTACCAAATTAGCAAACTGTTCAAAATCAATATCCACAAAATTCGAACTAGCCAAATTCTTCAATAAGTTTTTAGTACCATCATCAATAATCGTAATATTTTGGAGAAATGAAGAAACCGATTGTAAATCAAATTGAGATAACGCTTCACTTATATTAAATTTATCCAAATAAGTCTGAATATCATCAAGATCAAACTGACTTTGTAATTGAAGCACTTCATAAATACTTTTGTCTCGATGACAATTTATTAAAACTTGACTGAGAGAAACATTGATATAAGATGATATACTGTATTGATCGATAATTCCAAAAAGTTGGGAATTTTCAGGATCACGTAGAGGATCGCAAACGACTCGTTGTGAAGCTAAGCCAAGCGGAAACGCGATTATGACGAAAATTGGGATGAGAAAACCAGTGAAAAACATCAAATACACGCCGCTGAAAAAAAAATATGTATAGAAATATTGAACTAACATTACAACTTACCAGATTAGAACATTCCCGCCTGTATTTTTGCTACAAATTTGTGAATTAGTTGATTGTTTTCCACAAATTCCCCAAGTTAAACCAATGATAAAACAGAGTGTTATAAATAACAGAAGAATACTGAACAAAAGTCCAAGATAGTATCTATACGGACTGTAATCGTCAATATATCCATCCATATCATTAAAAGTCGAATTTGCATTATCAATAATTTGTTGTTTTAAATCATTAATAACATTAGTTACATTTACAGCTCCATCTTTTATAGTATTCCCAGCTTCTTGAATTTTGCCTCGAGCTGTTTCTATTGTACTATTAAGTGCTTCACCAATTTGTATTTTTATTCCATTTATAGTTTCGTTACTATTTTTTACAGAATTCACTAAGTCACTACTTAGAAGACTGCTTAAAGCATCGATTTGTGACGTCACATCAGGCAACTGAAAATTTTCATCAATTTTTTTCAATAACCGAATTCAGACTTACGTTGTTGAAATTTATATTAGGCAATAACTCAAGCTGATTTTTTATATTATCACAATCTGGGATTAACTCACAAATTTGTTCATTCTCCAAAAGTGTACTATTTACATCATATTTTAACTTTCGTGTAGCTAAAATTAATAAAAAGTAAAAAATGAATTGCGCGTTTTTTTTAACTAACCGTCGTTTGTTTGATAAGCGTAAACTTTCAAATTATTTATTAAATCTTTGACTGTATTCAAATCCTCTTCAATAGTCGGCAAAGAGTCTACGAAATCTGCGATTTCAAACATGGATACACCTTTAGTTATATTCGCCAATTTTTCAAACGTTGTATTACTAATCCCTGCAATTATCAAATGAGAACAAAAATGTTTAAGTAGAAAAAATACGAACCATCGATTACAGGCATTAAATCACTTTCAAACTCTCCGTAGTTTGTATCTAATAAAATGTTAATTTGACTTCCAGTGATATTTAAATAGGTATCAAGATCTTTCACACTATTTCTTAGATTATCTGTTAATTCATCAACACCGTCTTGTGTTGACTGGTTTGTAGCAAATGAGCCAACAACTCCGAAGCTGTTGGAAAAGAAATATCAAAAATTATTCAATGGTTTGACATACTTACAATATGCAAATACCAAAAATAATAAGTAGTAGAGTTAAGATAATTTTAAGAGTTGTGTGTTTATCGCCAAATGGTTGCGGTTTCGCTCCACAATTGCCGCAACAACAGCGACAACAGCAAAATATTAAACCACAAATTGGCATAAAAATTAGAATTAATAATAAGCAGACAAGTAATGCTGCGAGATTGGTATAGGCAAAGTAGTCGTCGACTTCCCCCAATTCAATCTTGTTGTTTCGGATAATGATAAAACCTGAAATTTTAGAGTTAAATTTAAATCAAGAGATTTCGATTTTTGGAACGAATAGAATATTTCAGATAAAGTTTTTGTTTTATTAAATTCAGAAAAAACTATAGCGTTATGAAGCAGGATTATAAACATATTAAAAGAAATATATTGTGGGCCGTTTTGAATGTTTTTAAAAGAACAATATTTTTGACAAAATTGGTTGGAACGATTTTCGATTTTTTTGATCGTAGCTTCGTTGTTTGTATGAATATTAGACTGACTGCATTAAATTATAGTTCTTGTCGACCTTTATATTTATTTCTAGTTTTCATAAGCCATTTGACCGCAATCGGCGGCCGGACAAAACCGAAAACTCGACAGTGCTTTGAAAATTCATAACAAATAAAGTCACAAAATGATTCCAAGTTCAAAACTCTGTCTCAACTGGAAGCTAATATATTGGCGGAGTATTTATGGAAAAAGTAAAAATCGGCTAATTCTACCTTCTTAAAAACCTTCAAATCGGTATCTAACATCCCAAATTTTTTATATAAACAATTAAAAAATATATTGGCCTTAAAGATATTTTTTTTTCAAAAATTGAAAAAATAAGCTTTATGAATTTGAAAAAACAAAATGGCAATTTAAAGTTGGATTAAATCACCCAAAGATAAGTTAAACAAAGTTCAATTAAAACTAATTAATGTTTTTTTGGTTGCCTAAAAATTACAATAAATACGCAATTAATTAAAACAATAAATAACTGAATTTATCAATTTAAAACTAGGTCAGTATTCTGATAAACATCAAACTACTTCAATTACACTACCGTGAAAATAACTGTGATATCATTTTAATTATATCTGTTTAAATTTTTTTATCTACAAATTCCTAAAAGTATTTTTTTCTTACCATCTGGTAAAAAATCTTTCCCTAAAACCGCATCCATAAACCCATTAGTAATTCCATACAATCCCGCCATTCCTTTAGGATTAAAACTTTGATCGCTAACAAACGTTCCATTATTTGTTAAATCTGTATAATGCACTTCACTATCTTCAGAAATAAATTGTTGTTGAAAACTTCCGTTAGATAATTCCACAGCAAGAATAAGAACTCCAAAACTTACAAACAAACTGATTAAGTTTACTCTGAATCGTTTGAGATCCATAATTGTTGAAAATATACTAAAGCTTTTAATATTTTATAGCCCTTTGTTTGATTATCAGATAAATATTCTAGATATGATATGACTCAGATTGGGATTAAATAGGACTAGGTGAGATGTTGAACAAAGTTTTGTTTTTATAAACATTGGAATTATAATTAACATGCTAATATAAATAGGTACATGTACAATTAAGAATATGGCAAAAATTGGCTACATTTTTTATATTATGATAGAAACAGTGAGCACAACAATGTCATACATTTAAATGTGTAATACTGAGAGTTCATAAAAAAACTCGCATTATGCCTTAATTTTTTCACGTATATCGTATATTTCATGAAAATGTCAAAAAGTGAATTTATGGATAATGAATGAGTCAATCACAGACATGCACAACAAGCATTCTAGAGTTTTTTTATCAACACCCGTTATTGAAGAAAAACTGAGTGCTCCAAAAGAAGCAAAATTTGAGATAACAATACATCAATTATGAAAATATTTTATATACACTTCGCTTCGTTTTTTACTAAATCATTCATTCTTGAGTGTCACCACACACAAAAAAAAGTTTGAAAAAATTGAGCAAACAATTGTGCTAACACAACCTTTGTCAATTCAACATTAAAATAATTGAACTCCTCTATGATTGTACTCACAAATCGCAACCCTATTTTTTTTTTTTATTTGCTCTGGCAGTCGGAATATCACAATTGAAAAAACGAAATGATAGAATGAATCGTTGCTTCCTGCAGTTTTTTTGATTCGCGGAATGACAAAAAAAAGAAATGCTTCATCAGTCTGCCGTTTATCAATCAATCAGTCTACGGATTATTTTCCCTAAAAACAATAATCAGTAAAAATCGTAAAAAATTGTTTTTTACCCTGCGCCTGGATAGTAATATGGAGGTGGTCTTTCATATTCAGTTGGTGCTCTTTGATATTGCGGTGGTCCGCCAGCGGGGAAATCTTCCCATTGTCTGGAAAACAAACAAGACGACACAAAATAAAAAAAACACTAAAAAATAAACTCTTTACTATTAATAAATTACAAAAAAACTAAAAACTAGTTGATATGAGATAAGCGTCCTTTTTCCTAGAAAAAATCAACCAAAAATGATGCAATAATGAGGTTATTACTTACTTAGGTGCCATATCGGCATATCGAGTATCTTGATTCGACCCAGCTGCGTACTCGCGAGATACCATATCGCCACCAGATGATGGAATTGGTCTATCTTCGTATCTTTTGTATTTCTTGTTCTTCTTCTTCGATTTACCGCTCCTACTACAAAACCAACAGTTATTTTCGAATTTTCAACCGAAATATCAACATGCGATTAGTGATTTTTTTCTTTTAAACTTGACTATACCTAACAATGCAATGACTTATCTGCGATGGTGATAATGATGATGATGATGATGATGATTAGTAACAGCACAACATGCAGACACGACATTTATAACTAAAACCCCTAAAAAGTTACAACCTACTTACCTATTCAATGGTATACTATCCCGTTCGACATACGCATCATATAAATATTCGCTGTAATAACAACAAAAAGCTAAGTTACGAAAAACATAAATGCCGCATCGTGCGATTAAACATTAACCCCATAAAAAATGTATAAATACTTACGCTTCGATTAATTCACGTGAATATGCACTATGTTTCTGATAAAGTGTTGCCAATTTGACAGAAATTACAATTGTTGGAATGAAGAGAAGCAACGACCAGAATAAACCGAACCAGAAGCCGTTCTAAAAATATTAAATCTAGTTATTATAAATTTTGGAAAAGATGGGTTATACCCAAGGCAGGAGAATTTTGTCGCAAGTGGACGTTAATGTTGCATTGATGACTAGACTTAAAGGTCCACATTTACCGACTTCATAATGGGTTTTAATAACGACTCTGTCGATGTAGCTTTGAACTTGGTTTACGATTCCGTTACTAAAGCCATACACAGTCTACAAAAAAAAATTATAAATATTTTGAAACAAATGTTAATTTTAATACTCACTCTATTTAAAAATTGATATCCGTCGTTTCGTATTTTAATTTCAGCTTCTTCCAGCTCGATCATTAGAGCACTCATAGCATCGTTAAACGAGCTGTGATTGAGTTTAAGCTCATGTTCTAAACTTTGGGCAAGATCCTTAAAAAAATTGATCATTATTCAAATATTTCCTAAAGTTAATACTTACTATCACAGAACTAGCATTAGCAATCATTGGCTCAACTATTTTATCTTGGTACATTTCAATATTCATTTTATTCACTTGCAACTTTTCTACTAATTGTTCAGTATCAGGATTCTCTCTATCTCGGATTTGATTAATCAAAAGTCCTAACTCATTCGACAGATCGGTTAAATTAACCGTTGTGAAATTAGTACTGAGCTAAAATTTTACTCTTAGAAACAAGACACCCTTTACAGTAACATCTCTTACCAAATCCTTAAACTCATCAAAATTAATATCAGCAAATCTGGAATCAGCAAACGATTTCAATAACTCTTTTTCCGAGTAATCCAAAATGGTAAAATCTTTGAGCAATGCTGATAATGAAGTTAAATCCAAATGTGACAAAGTTTCATTTATTTTGAATTTATCTAAATAGTTTTTAATTTCATCGAGATCAAATTTATTTTTCAAATGAAAAACTTCATAAATACTTTTATTCTGATAACAATTTTCCAACGCTTTACTAATTGGGAAATCAATATAAATTTTTGAAAGATTCACTTTATCTATTATTTCGAATAATTGAGATTTATTTGGATCACGAAGTGGATCACAAACTGCTCTTTGGGATACTACTCCAACAAGAAAACTGACGATAACAACAGCTGCTATTATAAAACCAGCCAAAAACATTAAATACACTCCACTGAAAAGTAATTAAATGAATAATTTGATTTTAAGATTTATAAAAAATTTACCAAATTAAAAATGAACTTCCAGCACCTTTATTACAACAATCATCACCATAACCTTCTGGACGTTTACCACAAATCCCACAGGTTAATCCAAGAGCTATACAAATAGTAATAAGAAGTAGAAGACAACTAATAGCCAATCCTACATAATATCGATATGGGCTATATTGCACTATGTATTTATCAGCTTTATCCAAAGCCGGATTTGTTTTACTGACTATTTGACGTTGTAAATCAACAATAATATTTGTTATATTTTTAGAACTACTCTGAATACTATCCCCAGCTTCGAGTATTTTTTCACGTGCTAATGACAATGTATCATTTACGGACGCTCCGATTTTTATACGAATCTCATCTAATTTGTCTTTTCCTTTATTTACAGCATCGACTAGAGTCTGATTTTGGGTCAGTTTGTCCAAATCTGCAATCTTATCTGTGATGTCCGGTAGCTAAAATAAATAAATAAAAAATAGTAGTTAGATTCTGTAATAAAGTATAAAACAATATTGTTAGTAGTCCTGTCTTACCTTCGGAAAATACCTATCTATGTACTGCATGAAATAGGATTTAATATTCAAATTGTTAGTAGTTTTTATGAAGTCAATACTCACATTATTGAAGTGTATGTTAGTTTGTAAAGAACTGACATTGCTTCTAATTTCATTACATTTGGGAATATTCTGACAGGCAGGAGTATTGAGCAAATCAAGCATATCCTTCTTCACTTTTCTGACAGCTAGAAATTTCAAAATTACTATATAATTCAAGTAAGTAAATAAAACGAACCGTCATTTAATTGAGACGCATAAACTCGTAACGTATTTGTGGAATATTTGAGTGTTGTAAATCCATCTCTTATATTAGGTAAAGCTGTTACAATATTCGCAACTTCAGTCATTGATATAGCGTTTGCGTAATGAGCCAACTCTCCGTAAACTATATTACTACTATCTGTAATAAATGCAATAATTATTTTTAACAGAAAATTAAAACAACAAACCATTAATTGTTTCCAACAAAACTTTCTGAAACTCTCCATAATTCACTTTAAGTAAAATATCAATTTGACTTTTAGTTGTTTCAAGATAAGTATTAACATCTTTAACACCTTTCCGCATATTTATTGTAAGTTCTTCAACACCTTCTTGCATTTGTTGATTGCTAACAAACGCACAAACAACACCAAATCTGTAAAAAAAAAATCAATTTCACGCTTTGTTTGATAAATTTCCAATTTCAATTTTAAATTGATGTATAACTGGTTGCCTATCTAATTTTCTAAAATTTAAACTTACAGTAGTAAAGTCCCCAATCCAATGAGTAACGTCGCGTACATAATCTTCTTACACAAATCATGTTTTTTATCGAATGGTTGTGACCTAGCTCCGCATTTTCCGCAACATCGACAACAACAAAAACATAAACCACATAACGGCATCAATACCATTATCAATCCCAATATTATAACCATACCCAGAAGACCACCATATTTTACTAATAAGTTTTGCCATTCTTTACGAAAATCGCCTAGATGGATATTACTGTAAGAATCTACAGTAACAAAACCTAAAAAAAAAATAAAAGTTAAAAATCTTCAGCGTTACGACCTTCATCTTCAATAGTTCAATTGCGAAATAAATGTATCAATGCTAAAACGTCACTTCCTAAAGTTCAATGCATTGTCATTGTTAATTACGTAAGTACAAAGTGATGTAAAAAAAATAATCGAAAGTGAATCCACAAATTATAAAACATTAAAGAAATAATCAAGAGTTGTTTTGAAACGGATTCTTGTACGATGATCCTCTTAATTAACAATAATAATAGAAAGAGACGATGTTAAATGGGTTATGTAAACTTGGCATCGAGCCGCTCGCTTTTTACAACTATACACATAGTGTAATGTAATCATAAGAGCGAAAACAATTTATTATAACACGAACGAGTTTTACCCCTGACACGTGACCTGAAGTAATGGCTAAACTACAGCCACTACAGCGAAAAGCTTTTTGTTTTTACATCACATTAATATTTATTATGAAGAGGTTTTAGTATTTGAAATTTCGAGTTTTAATTTAGTAAAATCCAAAGTATTCGAAATGAATTATAGTCAAGTTAAAATTAAATATAAACACGCACATTGTAGAAGGTCAATGACAGCAGTTTTTTAAGGATTTTCCGTTAACTTCTAAAAACAGAAAAATTCTAAATTGTTTTTGCAGGAATTTTAAATGTGGATTTATGTTGAGAAAAAGTGGAAATGGTTTTTGTTAGAATGTGTGAGTGCACGATGGATGGGTCAATGACAGATGGTCTTGGATTAATTCAATTAGTTTTAATGTTTCCATACAGGGTGTCATTAAAACATAATAAATATATTTGAATATATTTTTTTAAGAGACTTCTGTCAAATAATTGAAGATGCTTCACGCACATATTCACTAACAAATGTTTTGACATTCATGATAATAAACATGGGAAATCATTGTACTTCACGCACCGAACTTCAAAACTCCATTCGTCGTAATCGTGAAGCAGCTACTTCACACATGAGTATTTTTGTCATTTAATTTCTAAAACTTACTTCCGGAAACAGATCCAAATATAAAATGAACATTAAAATCCTAACTTCCGTAGTTGTAACCCATTCAACTACAATGTAGGTTAGGAACGTGAAGTTGCTGACCAATGCAATAAAAATTGCTTAAATCGTGCAAAAATTTCTACATTGAATCGGTCAGTAGGTCGATGAATGTCTACTCTAAGCAAAAACTACCTTTTTAATAAAACTTACCTTTTGGATATAGATTCTTCGAGAAGATAATATCAATAAAAGCATTAGTAAAATTATACAATCCTTCCATTCCTCTTGGATTGAAATTTTTATTACTCAAATAAGTAGAATTATCCACAAATTCTGTAAAATTAACTTTACGTTGATCCATTACTTCTGCTAATGCTTTATCTAAACTCTCGCTAATTTTATTAATTCGTCGAGCAAAACTTCCGGATGATATATCAACAGCAACAAAGAGAATTCCGAGAGTTATCAGAAAACTGACCAAATTTATTCTTTGGCGGTGCGTGATGATAGCCATTGTTGATTATTTTGTTAATTAATGAGCAACTATTAACGGATTTCCTCCATAATATTTTTTGAAATAATAAATTGAGTCTGTTGTGGGATGTAAACAGCTGCTTGCAGTTCTGTAAAAAAGAAGTAGAATTAACAAACAACTTATATATTATGACTTTAATTAAGCTAATTGGTGCATTTTGAAGTCGAGAAACATTAAGACTTGGAAATGTCACAGTTGATTCTAACGATAGTAGTTTGAAAGGATTTCAAAACGGTACTTTGAGGAATAGATGCAAGATAAATTATTGTTATATGCTCTGACCTAGAAAGTATCATTCTTTTTTTTTTTTTATTTTGCGTTTATACTGTTAATAATTCCAAAGGTAATTTTTTGTATAAACAAATTTAATAGCGACTTAAGTTTTACAAATAATAGCCACGTTAAAGCGATAAAGTTCGGGGAAATAAAAAGTGTAAATATTTATAGAATGGTTTACATTAAATGAAAATCGATGAAAATTTGAAATCTGTAGATAAAAACTACGCATATTGTTCTTACAATAACAGATTTTATTTATAGTTAAGACAAAGCAGTGAAATTTGTCTTAATTATCCAAGGTTGATCTTCAATCAACAATAAAAATCTTGCTCAATGTTGTTTCTCAATTGCTGTTTCGAGTAAAATGTCAAGTTTTTGAAGGAAAATCAGACACATTCTATGAATTTTTTAGTAATTACAGGTATCTACAAATGAAATGTTAATTACCAGTCAAACCTTTCATTCAAAGAATTTAAAAGAAGAAAGACACTTTCATTTAATTTGTAACAACTTTAAATATTTACAATAATATAGTAGTAATAATACATATACAGAGTGTCCCAACATTTCAACAAAGTGCATTTTTTGTCAATCAAAAATTCTAGCTATCAATAGAAAACAAAAACATTATGGACAATCTGAAAAGCGTGTATTTCTCCTATTATTAGTCAGTGACAATGAAAATGAAAATCGTAAGAAAAAGAACCTTTCATAGCCAGGCGCCATTTAAGGTAGGATTAAAATTTGAGCCATTGTTTCGTTATGAAGTTGTAAGTCAAGAAGTTTTATGGAGTCTAGCCAAAATCATTTTACTGTAATTGTCTAAAGAATGTGGTTGAACCGAATATATAAAGGATAGGTATTACTGAAAAAAACAAATTTTAGAAGAATTTACTTGTTTTTTGACCATTTTACAAAACAATTATACAGATTGTCCCAGACGATTGAATTAACTCTTGTAAAAGATAAAACATTTTTGTTTTAAATTGTCATTTTTTGGGGCTTATCCCTGATTGGTTAAATCTAATTTGTCATATAATTTCAAATTTGAAAAATCAAGTATGCCTTGAAAATTTAGAAAAAACTTGTTTTCCTGTAGAGTAAAGTTCCTTTCGTTCAGCAGATGTAAGAAAAACTTTTAAAAAAAGTTGACTAGAATAAATATTTGAGCCCATATATATATATATATATATATTATATATATATATATATATATATATATATATATATATATATATATATATATATATATATATATTATATTATATATATATATTTATAATATAATATAATATAATTATATATATATATTTATATATATATATATATATATATATATATATAATTATATTATATATATATATATATATTATATATATATATATATATATATATATATATATATATATATATATTATATATATATATATATATATATATGGGAAAAAAATAAACCGTCCACTAAAAATTGGGGTAAATGTTTGCTAAGTTGGTGCTCCCCTAGATTCTAGGGGACCAAGTTGATAACGCAAATAGCGTAAATGCAGATGACAGCTGTCAGACAAAGACGTCAAAAAACGTCAAGCTAGTTAAAAAAATGTTGCCAATAAATTCAATTGTTTATTCAACCTAAAGACGACAAATTCCCTAAATTTAAAATTTTTAGTAAGCAGTTTATTTATTTCCCATATACACCAAATTTCAGAAGTATCGGCCAACTACGATATTTGATGTTAAAAAATGAAATTAGTTCATTTGACAAAAATACATGGGAAAATACATACTGTATATCTATACCTGCTTAGAAATAAGAGAAAGGACTATTCATAATATTTATAAAATATAGATAACAAGTTTTTTCTTCTTTATGTTTACATTATACACTCGTTGATATCTTATTTTCTTTAAAAGATAACAAAAAATTTACAATCACTTTACAGTAGAACAAATTACATAATTTACAAAATGTCTCTTTAAAGGTAAAGAATCAATAAAATTGGCAATACTTCTATCAAATATTTTCTTTATGCATTTCTGATAACAGCGGAAATATTGACCACTCCAATGTCCCAGCCACACCTTGTATGTGCTTTTAAATTCACTAAATCCTTATTATCACATTTCGAATTTATAAATTAGTTTTTCCGATTTCATTCCACTCTCACGCCCATTTGAAAAACCGTCTAACCATATAAAAGCTTTTGGATAAATGAACCCAACACCGAAGCCATCACAACCATTATCTTATTAGAATCAACGAGACGTAAATAATCCGAAATTAATTAAAACAACTTTGTCTTTTATTTAATTTTTTTTAAGTTTTCCATCGACTCATTCAAGCACGATAATCATAAACCGTATAAACATTCCATTATTTTTCCACCATAACGAAGCAAAACGTCTATTACAACAAAAAATTAAATTATACCGAAAAAACTAAAGGCGACGATTACGCATTTCCGGTAGAACATCAACCGGAAATTAAGAACCGCTTGAGGGTTAATGATCTTTTAGTTTAAGTTAAAAAAAAACGCGTAATTCAGATAAGTGCTTTGTTGTGTCATCTTCATAGATAACAATTACTGCTGTAAAACATGTGTTGAATGTTTGTTGAATTACGGAGAAAATTCAACGATTAAAATCTTAACAGAAATATAAAACTGTATATTGACATTTCCAGTATTGTAGCTATCATACAAATGAGGCTATTAACCGGAGTGTTAACGCATTCTCATGAATCATTTTCTTGATCATAAGATAAAAACAATCGTCTTACATGGATTTCCTTTTGAATAGACTTCAAACATTTGTCTTAAATTGCAGCAACAAACAACATTGTTTACAAATCAATACACTGATTCAAAGTCGAGCTTTCACTTTCAATAATAAAGCAGTTGTAGTAAGAAGCTATATTGGAAAAATTAAAACAGAATAACCGCTAAGACATTCACAGACATATCATCATCCGTGATCAAATTACAATGCAACTCATGAAGCAACAGATGGTAAGAATCTAATAAAAAAAATGCCGTTTTCATTTCACAAGACTTTTTTTGAATTATTAATAACGGATAAATCGACACTTCAATTAATATTAATCACTTCCAGAAAATAACGAACGGGAATTACTTACTAATTTATTTAATAAAATTTCTTCATCACTGCCACTCAAATTTTCACTTAATTTAAAATTAATGATCGTTGTTCCAGAACCTTAATCAAATTAGGTCAAAAAATAGTTTTCATCACTTAACTTATTTCTTTTTTTTTAATAAAAAAGTCATTAAACCTGCACAGTTTACAGAATATTAAACACAGATGGTGCATCCTCTCATATCGATTTTGAACTAGAATTAATTTAATAAACTCACGCATTCAAGTATGCTTTTAACAATTCCAAAATGAAATCTCTAACGGAAATTCCTTCTATAATTACATGTTTACAAATTTCAGATTAGAATAAAATGTTCAATTTGAATAAATCTGATGTTTCGTAGACAAAAGACAAGGTTGTCTTTTCAAGTGTAACCGCTGACACAGTTGAAGGTTGTAAAATTAAGTCTTTAGACTTTGTTGATCGTCGAAGAGATTTGGACTACTTTAAATGGATGAATCGAGTTTATGGGCAAGTTAAGTGAGATTTTATTACATGGTAAAAGATCATCACTAAAACGTATCAATGAATGAAAAAGAACTCGGAAAACTTTTTAGACATAGAAGAAATTCAGGTTTATAATTGAAATGTGATATGGTTTGTGGCTCTTAATGATCGATTGTGGTTTATTCCTAACAAAGAGTTAAAGAAGGCAAAGCAATAATCGGTTACTCCTATACTTCTTCTTTTTTTTTATGAGAAAAAACCTGACATCTAGCTTCAGCTCCTTTTCACAAATAGTCACTTTCGCAATAATAATTCTTCAAATTAAATCATCTTGAACTTATCAACCTAAATTGAGGTCGATATTTCCTCTAAGAAAACTCATTCAATTCAATTAAAAGCTTCAAAACTAGTGACTGTAAATAAGGGTTTTTCTACCTCTCATCCTCTATTTTAGTCAGTGCCTGTTATATTGATGTTTTCCATAAATAAACACCTTTACATATTTGTTCCAGAGCTTTCTAAAATAAAAAATTGTCAATTCGAATACGTCTCATTCTAAGTTAGAATGATTGTCATATGGATATTAATAGATCAATTAGCATCTATCAGTTATAGTCCATTCGAATGATTACGGAAAGTTGAAAGCACAGTTAATGCAACGGCGAGGACAATACAAAAGACCATCCAGTTTGAAATGAGTCACAGCTGTTCCAAAAATATATGACACCGTTAGTTCGATAACCAGTCAAGTTGCATCCGCTATAAGTTTTTTTGTAATTTAATAAACAATATTCAGCTTCAAAGAGAATATATAAATAGGATATAGTTCAAATGTCATTATACAAACTTTCACTAGATATTATAGTTTGTTACTATTATGTAAATATTATTACAATAAATCAATTATTTATGGTTTTGTAATTTTTTTTACATTTTTTTAAATTGTAAACCCACAATGAATCATTAATTTTTACATTTCGTGCTCCTACTCAGAATAAATTATTTATGGAATGATTATTCACAAAGATGTATTTTCTGACCACAGTTGATAAAAAAAAAAATGACAGGAAGTTGAAGATATTGTCCAAAATTTTATAAATTTAATTGAAAAATAATGACAATTGTAATTATTTAGTCATTTTATAACATAGCATAGGCGGCTTTGCACGTAGGTTGTCATAATTGCAAAATAACAACAAAACGTTCCAAATTGCGAAAAATCAATATTATTTCACTTCAAATTTAGAATAAAGCATGTCATTTAACTTCAGGACCAAAAGGATGCTGAAATATTAACAATGATTAACTCTAATAATTTGCAATTTTGCCATCAAAGTCGAGCTGTAGAAGGCCATGAAAACAAAGAACTAATATAACCTTTTTTAGAAAAATTGCAAAAATTACAAAAACATGAATAAAAGTGACATTGATTTTAGATGTATAAATCACCAACATTTTTTTTATCAATTTAAATTAAAATTCTTACTTGAGCAAAATCCTTTGTGTAAAATTTCAGTCACTAAAATAATTAGAAGAGGTGGAAGGTTGAAACCACTCAACTATGACACTAAATTCACTCAAGTCCACTTAGTTTGTTTATTTAATGTTAATTTTAAATAAAACGAACCAACTCCTTCCGCAGCCTCCCACAGACTCGACTCGCTCGTTGATTTGACGGGGGTAAACTAACAACAGGACGCATGCGCCGAAGAACAGTGTCAAAAAAGGCAACTTGATGGACGTATAATTACCAAATTTGAACGTCCTGAGTGGGAAAAGTCGATTTTCTTCATATTTAATCAATTGCAACTTAGTTTAATGACGTGTTGTCTAAATAAACATAAGTAAAATACACGTTCGATGACTTCGTACTTATTTTAGATAGTCCCAAATTTTTCGAAAAAAAAGTTGCCACCACAAACGCTAAGTTTCCCCAAAAATAAAAAAATGTAAAATTTAAATTTTTATTTTCTTTTAAAAATACAAACTTAAACTCTTATTATACAAAACTATAACACGAATTTTATTTACACTTTGAAAAGTCCTTAGATCACGTTGTTAGTTAAATAAAAATCACATTAATGCGAATCTGAAACAAAACTAAAACCCAAAATAATGTAATTGGCAATTTATTATCAAATTATTATTTTTTCCAAGCATTAGTCGTCTCGACTGATTTCTCTAAAGTCGGAAATTGATTTTCCAATGAATGACAAACATAATGCTCTCCTAATTCTTTCTTAAAAACAACTTGACTACAATTTTCGCAAACAACTAAATGCTTTTTACTATTTGAATCGCAAACTTGATACAATTCTTGCTGTTTTTTGATATCAGGTAATAGTACTAATAATTCAGGGAAGAGTTCCTTGAAATTTGAACCTAATAGTGCTTTACAGTATTCATAGTATTGATCAGCTGACATTTCGCCATCCCGGAATTTGTTCGAATATAATTTAAATTCTTTTATCGTGTTATTATCTAATACATTCATTGACTTTTTTATTAAATTCTGATTGCGAACATTGAAATTCGCTGGTTGATGGTAATTATTATTAGTTGTAATTGCGTAAGACTGTCCGCTACTATTAGTAAAAGTTAAATCGTTATTGGAAGTCAAACTTGGGAAATTCTGATTATTCACATTGAACCCTGGAGGAGGCTTAACGGGAAACCCAGGTGGAGGTTGGGGATTTGCTGAGTCGTTAATAGTCAAAGACCCAATTTTCAACTCCGACCTTTTCTTAACAATCCCATTTTTGTCCTTATTCCAATCGTTCTGCTTCAATTTTTCTTCTTCAGATTTATAGCCATCGCCTGTCGATAATACATTTTTCTTTTTCTTCTTATTCTTTGATTTTTCGGTTTCTGTTTTAGAAGTAGTCGGTTTATTATTATTATCAGTATTATTATCAACTGCCCAAGTTCCAGACACTGGAACTGTTACACTCGATGACTTTTTTGCAGTTTTGTCACTTTTAGTTTTACTTAAAACAGGAAACTGAGTTAAATCACTTGGTGGCAAAGATGGCGCTGGCGCTACTTTACTCAATCTTGACTCTTGGTGTTTCTTTGATTTTTGTTGAACCCATTGTGGATTTGAAGGCACAGAACTGCTACCCAAAGCAGGAAATGCTTCGACCGGACGTTGATTAACATTAGAATGTGAACTTGTGGTAATATGTGTCGTTGTTATCGATCCATTATGATTAACATGTATAGAAACATTAGGTGCGGAATTTTTTACATTACTACCAACACATAAAAAATAAATATAAAATATTACTTAAAAAATCACTTACTTAGTTAAACTTAAATGTACAGTACTTGTACTTGGCGGACCTAAACATGGGAAATTTTCATTTGTTTTAGTTAAATTCTGAGCTGAATTTCCACGCAAAGTCCGGGTTATTGTCACTCCTCGGCCTCTTGATGAAGAGGAATCGGTTGTTATTGTCACGGCAGATGTACGAGAACCACCTGAGAAATAATAATAATTGAGGAATTTTTGCAGTTGGAGGAATTACTTAAAGATGGAAAGTCGTCGCCACTGAATGGTTTAACTTTTGAAGTGAAATTAACACTAGATGGCCTTGTTTGCACTGTGACGGTAGAAGTCCCTAAAGCTGGGAAATCCTGAGGGGTTAAGGCATGCTGTTTTATGCCTCCACCAGGCCCTCCTGGCTCTGTGTCGTAACCAACAGCGCCCTCTTCGTCACTCCTACAAAATTGTATCAAATACAATTTTAGTTTGTTTCAAATCACCTAGTTTACCTGTCAATTCTTGAAAGTCCCTGCCGTTTGTTTCTATCAGAACCAGGTCTAGGCGCTAAAGTGAACTCTAATTCCAACGTCCGTGCTTGTTTATTTGCTGATTTGCTCAAATGTCTGCTATGTTCTGTAGCAATATGAGCTGACACACAAACAAAAATAATTATAGTTTTTTTTAATTAATAGATTACTACCTTTTAAATCGATGTTTGTTCTGAACACAGCTGTAAGTGGCATATTATTACACTCTCCCTCTTCACACAGATAATGTTCTTCTTTGAAATGTTTCCGCAAATCATCCATTGAATTGTAATATTCATGTTTGCCATCAGCATCACAATAATGACAAAACAAATGACTACGTCTCAAATGTCTGAACAATTCATCATTATCCATAAACCGAGTATCACAAAATTCACATAATGGATGTCCTCTATGCGAGGTATTATCCGGATCGCCTTTCCTACGATGATAACCCAATTCTTGTCTAGTATAACATCGTCTTTCAAAACAGAAAATTTTCAAATTTTCCACACATAAATCGCAATAGACTAAATTATGTTCGCGACGCATATGATCTTTTAATTGCTGAAATGTGTAAAAAGTGCATCTTCTATTCCCTTCAGCTTTCGTGCAAATATCGCATCGAAATTCTAAAAGGCGTTGATAGGCCTTTTTTATCTCTTCCGAGCTAAAAATCAAACCAAATTTACGGTCTTGTAGATTGGTTGTTTGATATTTGGCAAATAAAGACGCGAATGGTTCCACTTGCTTTATGAAAATTACCTGAAACAAGGGGGCTAGTCAATTGCATAATTGGATAGAAGTTGCTAAAAATAGACCCAGGTTTAGAGATGATAATGTTGGGAGAGATTATAGGACAAGTACTTACTTTAGGCATTTGTCTTCGACATATGGGACACTCATTTTGATTACAAAGGACTCGCATTCGAGTTGAACACTCAAAACAGACAGGATGGTCGCAGACACCCACCGAATAAATTTCCACAGTTTTGCAGCAAACAACACATAGATTTTCCGATTCGGAAATGTTGGTATTTTCGTTAGAAGACATTTTCGCTGTTTTCAACGAAAGAAATTTGTCAGAGTAAAACACAACCTAATTTTTGTAACTGACAGCTCAGCGAAGATCAAAAGTGATGGCGCTGGCTGTCACTCCACGTGTTTCACTCACCACGTTGACAGCTCTTTCAAATTAACTTAAATTTACCCATTTAAAAATTAAAACACTTTTGTTGAAAATCATCACTAAACAAAAACTCTTCATTTATATATAAAATTACTGTATACAGGATTAAATCAAATTAAATTTTAAATTTAAGTGAAATTTTTGATAACTTGGCAACGCGGCTTGTCATCAAGGTATTGAAAAAATCTAATTTTTATCATGAATTAATTCCTGCATTGTATTGCATAACTAAGTAAGGTGGAGTCCAGTTACTCAACCCCAACAATTATTACATCAGGTATCGATTAATTAAACCTGCTTTTTACATCATTCGATTTTATTAAAAAAATAAAGTCTTTAAAATCTTAATTATTGCTCCATTAGTTTCATTCCATCAATTTTTTGTGAATTTAGTGCAAATTTGGTGATAGTTTCTAAAATTTGTTTCCTACTTTCAAGTTCTTTGTTCACTTCTTTCAACTCCACAACTTTTTGTTGCAATTCAGTCTCTTTTTGCGTCAAGCTTTGTTCCAACTCTGTCACTTTCTACAAAAAAAAAAGATAAAATCAATTAACATAGTAAATAAAAATGCACTGTTTCTAATCATTAATAAAGTACCTCTCTGATTCAAATGCAATTTGATGTAGGCAACCAACAATACATGGCTCAAATATTTTACTGAATTTTTTCGTTTATTGTCTCTACCACAAAATGATATATTGAAAACGAGACCCTGAATAATGGAAAGTATTTCTCATGACCATCAACTTGGTTTCAAAACGCTAAATGAATAAAATAGCAACAATTTTACGCACCGAATTGAGCGTATCCACCGTATAATTCGTCTTCTTCAACGCTTCATCCTTCTTCTGGACAACTTTCTGCAATTTAGTCGAACTCTCCTCAAGTTTGGCAATATACTGCTTCAATTGCATATTTTGTTCTTCCATCTCTTTCCTCACTTCCAAACTCTTTTCCATTTTCTTCTTAAACCCATCCATTTCATTTTTACATTCATTCAACTCTTCCTCTTTCATTCCCAATTGACTTTTACACACTTTTAACTTTCCTTTATAAACATCAATTTGATTTTCAAGCGCATTGATTTTTTCTTCTAATGATCCTTTCAATTTCGATACTTGTTCATGACAATGCTGCACATGATATAACAATTGATGAGATCGATTCAATTCCGCTATTAATTGTGCATTTCTATGCTGTAAATGTGTACACCTTTCAGATGCAGCTTCAACACTTGCCATTGCTGCGCGTTCCGCATTTCCCATTGATGCTAATTTATATTCATATAATTCGATGACATCAGAAGTTAGAACGGAACTGAACTGTTTTTGGGTAAAAGCTTCGGCCAGTTTTGTTAATAAAGAATCGATTTTATTGATTTGAGTCATAGATATAACCGGAAAATTGAGATCTTGAGATTGGATACTTGTAGAGGATGACTTTTTTAAATCGGGGTTTGAGGTGCCTTGGAATGAGACCATTATTTCGGCGACTGATTTACAAGGAAAAGACGGAAGCGCTGACATTCTTAGAACAATCGATTTTTCTTTAGTTGGACTCTGACATAGACATTGAGCTAAAATCATGTGCGTTTGCCTACAAAAAAAATTAATAGAATTACTAACAGAAAAAAATGTAAAAAATTACTTATGTTGCATTAAATTGCTTTGGAGATTCATCCAAGCCACATCATATTTTGCCAATTCATTTATAAGGGCAATCCCGTGGACACACAAATTTATAGATTCGATATTACCCATATCCATATAATCATTCATATTCGCCGACCCATCACTATTTTGTATACAACCAAAAAATTTACAAATTGATTCCAACTTCAAATCTTCAAGAATTTTTGGTCGAATTGTTGGAACTCTAGCCATAATTTTTAATAATTGAAATAATCCAGAAACTTTCAAATTTTGTTCTATATAATCAGGACCCTCACCACTACGACTGCAATCTAATGTGGTTAAAAAAATCGGAAGACCCTGGACTAACGGTTCTAGAATTCCATTGTCACTTTTATCCACATTTATCGCAATGGATTTTAATACAGTTAAAGCTTGCGATGATACTAAATCTGTATGAATCCATTTTAAAGCCAATTGAAGTAAAATTGGATATTTGAGATTAAGCGATTGTAATTGAGCTTTTATGAAAAAATTTAAAAACTCAAAAATAAGGGAAATGCAATCAGGTTGACGATTTTCAAAATTGCTGTCTCCAGTGTCCATGGCATTATTATTTTGGATCATCTGAAAATCATCATCATCAATTTAGGGAATGCTAATTAAAATCGTTGAAAATAATGAATTCCTTACATCTAGTAAAACTGTTAATTGTTGATCATATCGTTGATTTTTGATTAAATCCTCTAGAGAATTCTGCTTTCCAACGTCTAAAAAAAACTCAACAATTTGTCTCAGAAGAATAGCATCTCGAATTCGAAAAGCTTCAATAACAGACTCAAACGTAACATTCACAATTTTCAGTAAAATACTATCAGGAATATTTCCATTCATATAATCCAAAATAATCAATAATTTGCACGTATGAATCTCAATCGTCGGTCCCTGCAAATAATTATTCAAAAAAATTAAATAAATCGCATCATTTTTGTACCGTCATCGCCGAACAAATTTGCAAAATTTTCTTAACATCAACATTTCCCATCAGTGTATAAATTGCCGGTAAGTTTTTATAACACAAATTGACTAAAATCCCCATTGAAAGAGTGATAATTTCCTCATTTGAATTTTCAATCCAATGACTTAGCGTTGTCATTAAATTCGGTAAATGTGGTATTTGCCATGAAATCTTAATACCGCAAGTAAGATCTTGCATTAGTTTCAACAATTTGACTTTTTTTTCGTTAGACAACTGGTTGCTTAAAAGTCGAGATAAACTTGGAATAAATTGATAGGTGTGTATAAGCGCATGTCTAGCAGCAGGATTTCGACAAACATTTGATAAAACATCAACGCAATTCCATGCAAATGACGATCTTTGCTCCATTTTGTTCATAAGTTCGTACAAACTGACGAAAAATTGGGGGGCTATAGTTGAGTGCGGGTCAAAGACGCTTAAGTCGATAGTCACACTGAGAGTCTAAAAAAGGTGATTTAAAAGTGAATTATGGGTTGAAAGGATGGTTTTTACCTGTAAATGCATATTTATAGCCATTGCTGTATCCTCCCGTTTTGTTTGAAAGTATAATTGAATAGCATTTATTAATTGCTTCATTTTGTGATGTTTCGAGTCGGGGTCTATCGATACCGATGATTCTACTGTATTCATTGTCGAAAATAAACATAAAAATGTAAAAAAAATTATAAAAAATGAATATGTAACGACTTTTTTGAATGTGACAAGTGACAGATAAAAGTTTGTTACCAGATTTGTTTATTCAATACCAACACATACAATGAAATTTCCCAATTCAGTTCAATTTTTATAAAAATTATTAATTTATTTTATTGAAATATAATGGAAAAACTGAGAAATTCTATTAATTTACAATACAAAATTTTTAAAACAAATATCAGAATACAGTTGTATAAATTATAGATGTCGCTTCCGTTGTTGAGGTTATTGTTATTTGTCAATTTGACACAAGCATAAACAATCCTTTGTTCGTTATTTAATTAATTTAAAAACCAGTTCAGTTCAATTCAATTTAATTTGTTGATTTTGAGTGCTTTTAATCAATCCTCAACCTAATGAAATCGCCCTTGATTCGCATATGATCACTAACCTCTTGGCCATTTAAATCCCATTGATGATTTTTTTCGTGATGTCCAAACCATGGGTGCATGTTTATCGTTAGAACGCGAAGAAGGAAAAGCCCGTAAACGATCCGAAGAAATTGATCGACAATTAGGAGAATTAGCGAAACAACAAAGCAATGTTATTAAAATTTTACTTCTTGGTAAGTCTTCATCAAAATTCTATTAAATTCTGACTGAAACTTTAGGTGCTGGTGAAAGTGGGAAGAGTACATTGGTCAAACAGATGAAAATAATCCATGCGGACGGCTTTACTCATGCTGAATTAAGCAGCTTCCGACCGACAGTTTTAGACAATCTTTTAGCTTCGATGAAATATGTTTTAGCTGGGATGGGGATTTTGAGAATTAATTTGGAACAACCAAGAAATAAAACACACGCTCAGGTTGTATTAATGAGTCGGAGTTGTTTCGATATGAGTTTTACGGTGCTTCCGAATGTGGCGGCGTCTTTGCAAGCGCTGTGGTCGGATAGGGGGGTGAGACTGGCAGTAGCTAGAGGCTACGAATACGAATTGAACGACTCAGCTCTCTAGTAAGATTTTTGTATGTATTAAATGTAAATTTTTTATTTTTTATCTTTTTTAGTTTGTTTGAGAATATGGAACGAATCTGTGATCCTAAATATGTGCCAACTCCAACAGATGTGCTAAGAGCGCGCGTCCGCACTCAAGGAATTATCGAAACTCATTTTCGTATTAACGATATGATAGTAAGTATGTACGATGTAGGCGGACAACGATCTCAAAGGAGAAAATGGATTTATTGCTTCGATGATGTCCGAGCTGTTTTATTCGTTGTGTCTTTAAGCGGATACGATATGACGCTTTTGGTATTCATCCAAATTTTCTTATTATTTTATTAACATTTTAATTTCAGGAGGATCCGACTGTAAATCGTTTGGATGAGAGTTTAAATCTTTTTGGCCAAATCGTAAATAATCCATTTTTCAGAGAAGCTTCTTTTGTACTGTTTTTGAATAAATTCGATTTATTTAGGGAGAAAATTTTATACTCACAGAGACATCTACGGCTTTATTTTCCAGACTACAGAGGTTGGATATTTTTGTTTTAATTTATTCAAAGTTTAAATTTTGGATTATAGGTCCGGACAGAGATGTTGATAGAGGTGCTCTTTTTATTCAACATAAATTCGTGCTGAAAAATGCCGATTCTCGTAAAGTTCTCTATCCACATTTTACAACTGCCACTGATACTGCCAATGTGCAAGTTGTCTTTCAAGCTGTTATGGAAATGGTAATTTCGAGTAATTTAGGACAAGTTACTTTATTATAAGAAAAGAAAAGAAATGTCTGTGGTTAAGTTCCTTAGTTTTATATTTAGTAGTTTTGCGTACGGTGGCTTTACAGGGCTATAAAACATCATCTTGTGTCCTTATAAAAAATGTAAATATTTTAAAAGTCTCAAGAAGCCATCAGAACTGTTAGTGTTAGAGTTGTGCCGCAAGTTTTATTTTTTCTCTGTAGTATACAGGATGTCTCTTAAATAACAACGTCATTGGAAGTATGTAGCTAAAAAGTTTCCGTTATTTCAAATGCGATCTTCAATTTTTCACTTGCTCAGATCTTTGTATTTTTGAAATGAAGAGACACTCTGTATGAGAATCGCTGATGTATTATAAATTATAATCTCACTCAATCGAGCCTGTGATTTCACAAAAATCGTATTATGCGGCGTTTAGTAAAAGTAGATCTCATGATGTGTTCAAATGCCCACTCATTTTGAACTTGCCTTAAAGGTTGTATCATCCTCCTGTGATAAGTGGCCTTAAATTTGTGCAAATATTTTTTATACGAATCTAAATATAATCACACTGTTGTGATAAAAAACCCTAGATTAAAATTTTTTTTTACAATTTGTAGTTTTGTTTTTAAATAAAAAAAAAATCCCAACTGTATTCTTGAAGTTGTCTTTAATTGATAAATGTCCGACAATTGTGCGGAAATAGATTTCAATGCCGACAAACTAATAAAGAAAATAATCGTAATGCGTATTTATAGAGAGGTGAGACGATGCCATTTCGTAGCACATCGACCTCTCTAGTCAAAAATCGTCCACTTGGTAACTTCAATCATTACGAAATTGCGTGTACTCTATTTTTGCAGACGCAACAAATATGAAGAAGACGAAAACAGTAGACGGATTGGATACTCTTCCGTGTATTTTAAATTTAAAATCTATATCATCACATTTAACAAAATTGGATACTTTTATAATAATTTTAATGATAGAATGGAACAAATTGGATGTAAGCCCTTGAAATGTTCAAATTGTGGGCTTCTTTTTCGGCTTGAGGATGCGATTTTTGGCTAATGGCCAGGATTACATCAAAACGAGGCAACGGCCTCGAGGCAGACACCAGTTATTCTGTTGGTTCGACGGCGGAAGCGTCGCGACGCGATTGCAAGTCAGTGTTCCCTGATTCTGGGATTTTTGAGTGAATTACCATTTTGTGAGAAATATGACAAATGGAATTTGGATGTAAGTACAAATTAATATTTAATTTATTAATCAATCAATTTACTGATCAACAATTAAAATCAAAATTATTTATTAATTGTGAACTGTTGGTTGCCTATATCAAAATTTTGTATTAATTGTATAATTATTATCTGCACTTGACATTGGTTTTTAAATTTAAAATCTGCACTAATCCGGTCAAGACCGTTTATTTTTTTTTGTCGGAAGACAGAAACTACAAAAATTCTTCGTCTGGTCAGTAGACTCAACAAGAACAAATTTACATTATTTACAATACAATAGCATGACTCATTGTTCAAAATCTTGGGAATTATCAGCGATTGGTGAAGTCATCTGCAGCAAATTTACCTGTGAGGAATCCTCCGGCGCGTGCTTGAAATATCTGAAAATTTTAAAATGCCGGAAGTGAAATTACATCGGTCATTACCATTCAACTATTTATATTTTTCTTGAATCATCTGATTATAGAAACTGATATTGTAATATTCACTCAATCAATTATTATTAAAATAAATATCTAATTTGAACTTTTTGTTACAAAAATAAAACCTGGCTCTTGTCAAAGTCGCGTCTTCTTTAAATTCAGGTCTAGGTTGCTTCAGTTAATTCTAACAAAAAGTTAATGAAATATTGAAACATCAATCAAAAGGACAACTTTTTGAATGATATCGACAGCTGATTTTCAACAGAAAATAAAAGAGGATCTAAATCTAGGAATTTTTTTATAATAAGAATAGATCAGTGACATTGAAGTGATGTAACGCATAGACTGAAAATTATAAATTTAATTTGGGTGTACAAAAATGTCAGTGATGACATGTTGAGTGCGTAAAAATCATAAACAAGAGTGAATTTACAAAAATTGGTTTTTTTGATGGTCGTGGGAAGAAGACGGCTTTCAGTTAAACAAATAAACAAAAGTTTAAATACAAAAAAATATAGAAATAAACTAGACACGGGATTAAAAAAATATATTTGTTTCAGGTTGTTTGGATTATAATTTAACAATAGTAAAGGTGCTCGAAGGTAAGATTTTTCTTTTTAATTTTCTAATAAATGAAAGCTGTGAAGAACAGCTTCTGCCAAAATTGAACTCTAACCAACTTTTCTATTTTAATCAATTCAAGGCGAATTAATAATTAATGAGACTTTTATATTTGCCAGTTTTTTACAACTTTTAGCGTTCTTCGTTTAATTATCTGTTGCTGATAAATAAATTTGAATAGTTAATTTTTGGCAACAAATTGAGTTGTTTAAAATTACTGCAAAACAAAAATCGCATTGATAGTTTTTTCAATGAAATGGAAACTCTTTTGAGTTAGATAAACTGAAATCAATTTCCTGTATCCACTTCTTCGTGTGAATAGTTAACTTTTTAAAAAAAAAATTAGTTTGATTCTTTGATTTACCATTCCCCAGAGAATTGAATATGAAAAATTGATCCCAAACGAATGTAAGCAGACACTTACTTTGTTGACTTTGTTATTATAAATTATTCAAATAAAGTGGTTAATAGCACATTACTGCTTCATTAAGCATTCAAACAATATTTTGCTTGTTTACCACTCTCGTTTTTGATTTTATTTTTCCAATTGTAAATCCATTCCCCTCCACTTAAAAGGTGATATCATCATTGAATTCCATTACTCACAGTCAAACGAGGTTTCTACTCATAATATCTCCAGCTTCAGTTAACGTTCAAAACTGTAGTGAGTGACCACATAAAATTTCACTTTCATTCATTCAAAATAATCTGCAGTGTGTCTTAACAAAGTATGGCAAGAGTCGCTGAACCTGAATACAAAGACTATGTCAATTTTCTCGCCAGTTATAAAAATGTAAAAAGAAATAAAAATCAAACAGAAATTACAACGAATTTTGAAAATTCTAAAACGCAGAAACTAATTCCTGCTGAACTGAAATTAGAACAAAAAGTGCCATCGAAGAAAACTTTTGAGGAAGCACCACCGATAAAAAGCGAAGTTTTAATTGAACTCCAAAGACAAAAATCCGTAAGTGAAGTGTCGCAAATTTTCGAAAATAATAATAATAATAATAATAATAAAGAGACAAAGAAAAGTACTCTTGAGTCAAAAATCAGCCTCTTTGAGAAACAAAACAGCAATGTGAAGAGAGTAAACAGTTTTAAAACTGTCCCACCTGTTAAAAAAATTGAAACTATTTCAACAGTTGAAGAAAGCAATCTTCTTCCAGCATTTGTTAATGATGAAGTTGATAGAAGCAAACCTCCGATGTCTTTTACAATGCATGTTAACATACAAATAGAAGGAAACACAAACGCACCGCCGCCTCCATCTTCACCAACTTTTGCAAAATCAAATCGGCCGCCTCAATCTGGAATACAAACAAAAACTAGTGTGGCCCCGCCGCCTCAATCTGGAATGCAAACAAAAATAAGTGCAGTCCCAATGCCTCAATCTGGAATGCAAACAAAAACTAGTGTGGCCCCGCCGCCTCAATCTGGAATGCAAACAAAAATAAGTGCAGTCCCAATGCCTCAATCTGGAATGCAAACAAAAACTAGTGTGGCCCCGCCGCCTCAATCTGGAATGCAAACAAAAATAAGTGCAGTCCCAATGCCTCAATATGAATTGCAAACAAAAACTAGTGTGGCCCCGCCGCCTCAATCTGGAATGCAAACAAAAACTAGTGTGGCCCCGCCGCCTCAATCTGGAATGCTACCAAAAACTAGTGCAGCCTCGCCGCCTCAATCTGGAATACAAACAACAACAAGTGCGGCCCCTCCGCCGCCGCCGCCGCCGCCTCCAATGCCTCTATCTGCTGTCAAACAACAACCAAACAAAATTCAAGCAACTTTGAATAAAGGACCGAACACTACTTACAGTGTTAATACTAAAGAAAATCTTCCAGTTGAAATCGACCGCAACAATCCATTGGTGCGAAAATTAGTTTATGGGACATTACGCGGAATGTATGGAGCTTACCATGACAAAGCCAATGATATGGTATCGACAATGCCCAAAAGCAAGGTAGTTAGGAGTAATGGAGTCCAAGCTCTTATCGAACAAATAGCGTAAGTTTGAATTTTTTTTTTAATTTTTTTTTCTTAGTGGATGGTTATAGGGCTAATGGTGGTTTGGATAAACTCAACGGCAGAATAAATCCCAAATTTGTAGAAGAGTAATATAAACAGAGTAGTTACAGTTGTATATATATTTTCCTACTAGTAATAAAAACTTTCTTTATAATTTTTGTTTTATTAATTAGTGTGTCAGAATTAGTCATTTCATTTTTATTCTACGTTATGTAAATTGGTGTCTGTTAAGTCAAGGCTATGTTGTAAACGATGAATCAAGTTACTAATGTGTCATATCAGCGGAAATTCGATTTGACCGCAACGTATGTATTTATTTTAAATGCGGAAGAAATTTCGGAGCCTTGCTTTTACATTGACTTAACTCTTTATGGAATTAAAATTAACTGATTGAAAGTGAATACCTTGACTGGCAAGGTATTAAAATATTAAAAATATACAAATGTGGGAAGATTATACACTTGGAATAAATTGAATGCATTTGCAATTTGCAACTGCTTGAACTAATCAAAAGAAGGATTATTAAGTTGTGGATTTAGAGAATGTGAAGTGTGAGATTATTAAATAAAGTTATAAATAGGAGTTGTACGTGATTTATTTGAGTCAGTTTAATTCAGAAATTACACTTTTAAGACAAACATGTTGAGTATACAGAGTGTTCCATCAATAACTGAAACGTTTGAAATTATTTTTTGTTTGTATAATTGTTATAATTGCATGTTTTAAAACTATTTTCAGATGTAAATAAAGTTATCATATGTTAATTTTGACGTATTTCAATCAAAATTCCCATTACTCTGTTTATTAGATACAAATCCAGAAATAATTTTGATAAGATAACATAAACAAGCGAATTTTTATATTACACTAAGTCAATAAATTTATAACCTAGATTCACTAACAAATAACAATAAAAATTTCTATTGTTATTCTTATCAATAACATATTCACTTATTGATAATTATCTTTAATTACAGTAATTTTCGCTCTGACATTCTAACTTCTTTTGTTACAATTTTTGCAAGTGAGCTTTTTCCAGTCAGTTAATTATTATTGCTCAACTTTCATTGAATAGCCATGAACTAAGCAAAGCTTTGCATAAAACCACTTCATAAAATATGTTTTGCCATTTAATAGCCAATAAAAGAGCTGTTTCATTAAATGCAGAGTATAATTTCAAAGCTCTTTGTGTTAAAAATGTAACAACTTTTTTTCTGAATGGATAATGGAATGAATGGTGAAAGCTTTGACTCATCACTGCTGTCATTCATTAATTTGAAGCTTTTTCTATTTACTAATAGAATTTTCGTTTGTTCTTAGCTCAAAATTCAAACAAATGATGGCTTTACCATCAATCAAATGTGACATTCAATATTTTAATGACTTATATTTTTAGGTTAATTATACAGGATGTTTTATTACTAATGGCACGATCTTATTACTGAATTTTTGAAGAATATTTATCGAAATCTTCAAAATATTTTCAGTTATAGAGGGTGTTCTATCATTGCAAGACTGTACGCAACTTTTGTATTTTAAATAGCCACTTAAATATTTTTTCTTATTTTTATGTTTGTTATGCCGTATGCTATATTGTCATATTTGAATTTTGACATTTGATTGCAGTGTTGCCGATCTATTTAATTTTTTTTTCGAAAATTTTTGAAAAATTATTTGTAGTATTTCAGAATCATTAGTTTTGATAGCGAAACACTGAAAGTTTTTCAAAAGGTAAAATAGGCTTTGCTCTAATTTTAACGAATTTTCAGACAGCTTTAACTTTCTTTTTTCAAATGGGACACCATATGCACTATACAGGGTCATACACGAAGACTGGCCTATTAGAAGTTTATAAAGAACACGTATTTCAATCGAACTGAAATTTCGCAATAAGGGCTTACCTGAATATATTCTATCGAAGTAAAATAATGGCGACTTTGTTGCACTTTTGCTTATACCGGAAGTTGGTAATAAGTTTATTATTTTCAATTTTTGAATTACTTAATTAATTTTAGTCTAGGTTTAATTACCTTTTAGGCCATCTAAAATCCATAGTTTCCGAGTTATTCACATTATTTAAGAAAATTTAACTCCTCTAGATATCAAGAAAAATAAAATTGTGCAAAAACCAAGCAAGCTGTTGTTTTCGTTATCTATCTATCACAATAACGATTTTTAAAGTTATTAATATTCAATCAAAGATAACTTGATTTTTCAGACGGAACGCTATAGCTACTAATGTATTCATAATTTAATTCTCTTTCATATGATATAAAATTTTGCTCATCTGTCAACAAAAATTTTTGAGATATTTGCAAATAATTGCATTGACAGTTACCAATTATCTCTTGTCAGTTAAGAGAGAATTTAATTCTGCAGTCATTAGTAAAACAATTGCTATGTCATTCCATTTGAAAAAATCAAGTTATCCGTGATTGAAAATTAATAACTTTGAAAATCAAGATTTTGACAGATATTGAAAACAGATGAATTTTTGCAATTAATAGTGTCATTCTTGTTCTACTGAATACTAAAGCAGTTGACTTACAGCTCACTTAGTTTTTGAACAATTTTTTTGAACACTGCAGATGCAATTTTTAAAAAAAAAAAAACACAAATAATTCGAGAACTATGAATTCTAGATGCCCTAAGTGGTTATTAAACCTAAACTAAAAGTTATCAAGAAATTCAAAAGTGCAATAGTATACAGAGTGTTCCATTTAAAATAACAAAGTTAGAGCCGGCTCCCGGTATAAGCGGAAGTGCAGCAAAGTCGCTATTATTTTACTTCTTCTAATGAATGATTCTATAATATGCATATTTTAATAAAAAAAGCATCAAAATTTGATTTGGTTGTATGAAAATTGAAAATTTCAACAATTTATATCGAGGACCCTGTAGAGTAGAATCATGTAAAAATAATAAATGTTACAAAATTTCACTCTTCTGCTGTTGGTACTAATGGTTTTGAAACGCTTTGAATCAAGACATGAGTTTTCAAAAAAATTGAAAAAAAAAAAAATATCTCGGCAACACTGCAACTAAATTTTAAAATTGAATTATGAGAATATAACATATGGTATGACAAATATAAAATTGAGAAAAAAATCAAGTTGTCTATTAAAATACAAAAGTAGAGTGCAGTCTTGGAATGATAGAACACTCTGTATAGCTGAAAATATTTTTAAAGGATGCAATTTTAACAATAATACAAACATACAAAAATTTATTTTCGAACTTTTAATTATAAAGTCAGTATTTTTATTGCATAGAATAGTCAGATTTTCAAAATGCAGTTTATTTTTTGCATGACTATGCATTTCAGTTATACAATTAGAATTTTATATTTTATCAATTTTTACAAGAATTCCAACAGAAAATAAATCTACTTGAACAAGAAATATTAATCATTTCAATTGCACACAATTGTCATGAATGATAAATTGTTTAAATAATTACTTGCACTAAATACCACACTGATTGCAAAATTTCAATTTCGCAATTTCAATTAAAAAAATAAAATAGAATATTTCAGTAAGCATAAAATTTTTCTCCGCTCATTAAACTCCAAATTACCGCAATATTTACCCAAAAAAAATAATTCTGTTATTTATAGTTCAACTTTTTTGACGGAGGAGTTGATTTTTCAGCATTCAGGCGCCAAAGGTGTGTATAACACGGACCACTTTCTCTTTTTGTATTTTTAATAAAATTTATAATGCGCCATTTAGTACATTGTTATACAGCTTAACACTCCTACTAAAAGATGGCGCTTAAAAAATTTTTTGATAGTTTTTCGAAATGTCTCGAATACCCAACACGGTCGCCGATTGTCTTATATACCACGTGATCGATGATAATGACGTTTTATGTGGAAATGAAAGCATCGAGACGCGTCCATTTCCAAATTTAGCCACGTCGACGTTTGGATTTCGTCGGCAAACTTCGGCTGGATCATGCAATGTGAATCATTGCGCCAAATGTCAGTTTTTATGCGAAATGCTACTATTTTGAGATTTTAGTTAGAGACTTTGTTGGCATTGGCATAATTTGAGTGAGTATTGTGTGTTTTTTTTTTCCTGTTTAATTACAACTAATTTAAGTATTATTTCCGAAATTAAAAAATATAAATAACTATTAAAACAAATATACTTTGGAAATAGCCAACTTGGATTTTTATAGTTACAAGAACGTGCTAAATTTGAAAATAACTGAACTTTTTAAATTCGATTTTATTTCTAGAATCGCAAAATGAAATTTTAAAATTGTCTTGATTGTATAAGACGTTTGTTTTTTCAGCATTGTAAATTAGTCTTGTTTGTGATTGGATAATCAAGCTCATGCGTCAATGTTTGTTAGAATTATAGGACGAGCGATAAGTCAGGTTCACACTATGCTTCAAAAAGATAAGGGAGATTTTATCTTTTAACTAAAACGCTCTCTGTATTGATACTTTATTAATTTCAACTGCTTCATAATCTAGGGTTCTCTGTTTTATTTATTTTTTTTATTATTTTTTTTTTAATTGTCGACTGAGAACTTGACGTGTCCATTTGGAAGAACAAAAATTCATGTACAAAAAGAATCACGCATTAGATTTTAGGGCTTTAGGAAGTTTTGTATTTTTAGGTTGGATCAAAAAATGTTGACTATCAGAAAGTTTTGTTCGAATAAGTTTGCGGCAGTGGCACTAACTGACTGACATTTGCCAAATAACTGACCAAAATTTATTAGTTAATTTTTTATACAGTCTAGGATGGTAAAACATTATTTGAAATCAATTCAAAGACAGCAATTGATAAGGTATCAGACAGAAATCAATCTGTATTAGTCAGAAAATTCTCTTGTGTGAGTACAACTTCTGCCAACTTTTGGAAAAAAATCCCATTTCTAGTGCGTCATTCTTTTTTTAACTGTGGCTATAGATTGTGGCTTTGCAGTATTGGCATATTTTTTTGAAATTTTTTAGATGACAGATTTTTCATACTTGAGAAAGAAATAAACTGCCCACTAAAAATTGGGATAAATGTTGGTACTTGATTTCTCTAAGCTGATGAGCTCTTTGATTCTAATGGTAAAGGTTTACATCTCATCATTTTAGAGATGTTGAAGTTAATTTGATAACGCAAATATAGAAGAAAACTGTCAGACAAAGACTCAAAAAACGTCAACTCATAATAATATAATCCACTGAACAAATTCATTTGTTTATCCAACCTAAAAACGATAAATTTCCTAGATTTCAAATTTTTTGTGGGCAATTTATTATTATTAATTGGATTCTTTTTTGCATAGAAGAAACAAACAGTATTTTTGATTCTAGGAATAATACGTTTCAGGGTGGTTTAGCGCTATAAAACAAAGAGAAATTTTAATTATGTTGGCAGCAATGACTATTAACTAATTGACATAATGTAAATAAATAAATTTAGTTTAGAAACAAATACGTCTTGCCAACCTTAAAAAACGTTTTATATTCGATTCACGCTCAATAGAAGTAACCAAATCTAGTAACATTCATTTTCTAGGTGTCTAAATAGACTTTACTGTTTCCCAACATAAAAATTTGATTTAATGCGTCAGATTCACAAAAGCAATTTAAAAGCACTTAAAAGTTTTTCAAATACCTCACTTCCCTACTTTATATGTTGCCTTTTTTGAATATATTTCTGTTTTTTGTAAGAAAAAAGTAATCAGAATACTGTACGTTGCAAATGGTTGTGCTATCGTCTTTTTGACATAATAATAAAAACCCTAACCAAATGTTCTAGGTATTTTATAATAAATTGGCTGCACTTGCGACAGACGATGATAGTGACAGACGTGACAGTTTGAAAGCCGTTATGAAAATTACAATTTTCATTAAGGACATTGAGATATGGTTGAGGTTTCTATTGAGATCTTAAGTGCAACAATTATGATATTAAAGATGAAAATAATGTGACTCAGTTACAATGTTGCAAAAATTAAATATTTTTCAATTCGGTGCAGTTAAAAACCCAAGAGAACCATAACCTAAACGTTTAAAATTGTCATTTTGACAGTCCCTCAATTGACATTAACTCAGTATTGAAAACTGTTTTTACAAAAAAGTTTCCCTAAAGTACATTCTCTGGCAAAATTTTATAAGTACAGACCCAAAATTCAAGCACTGAATGACCTTGAAGTGGCACAAGTGAAGTCATGTCAAAAAAGAATCACGCACTGAAAATGGGATTTTTTTTTCGAAAGTTGGTAAAAGTCGTACTTACACGAGGGAATTTTTAGACCAGTACATTAATTACATTAATTATAATTAATAAATTTTGGTCAATAATTTGACAAATGTCAGTCAGATGAGTGCCATTGCCACAAACTTATTCGAACAAAACTTTCTAATAGTCAATATTTTTTGAAACCAACCTAAAAATAGAAAATTTTCTAAAACCCTAAAATCTAGTGCGTGATTCTTTTTTGACATGACTTTATTTGCTACAGATAGTATGATTAAATATTATCTGAAACACTGTAACACTTCTGACAAATCATTCAAATTGGACTTTTTCAATTTTTAGTGTTTTTTAGGATAACAACTTTGAGGCAAAAAAATTTCTATTAATTACTTCTATTGAGCGTAAATAGTAAATACTATCTATTTTTAACTGTACTGTGTTGAAAAAATCTAATTCTTTGAATATTGAAATTGAATCATATTATTTTCAGTCAACTGTCACGTCTGTCACTTTCACCTTCTGACGCAAGTTCAGCCAATTCATTATAAAATACCTAGAACATATGATTAGGGTTTTCAGTCAAAAAGACGATGACACAACCCTGCAACATATATAGCAAAAAAATACACTGCCCACTAAAAATTGGGATAAATGTCTGCTAAGTTGGTACTTCATTTCTCTAAGTTGGTGCTCCCTTTGATTCTAGTAAGAAATGTTCACACCTTGCCATTTTAGGGAAATTGAGGTTAAGTTGATAACGCAAAGACGTCAAAAAACGTCAAGCTAGTTAAAAAAATATTACCAACTTATGTAATGTATGTATGTAAGGTAATGAAACCCACTGAGCAAATTCAATTGTTTGTCCAACCTAAAAACGATAAAAATTCCTAGATTTAAAATTTTTAGTGGGCAGTTTATTTTTTCCCCATATATACTTTAGTCCATATTTGTATTCATAGCAATTCTAGACTGTCACACATTATAAAAATGAAAATTTCATTTGCAAAATAATTATTCAGATCAGTAGGCCAAAAATTATGTTTTGTAAGTGTGAGTGTAGCCCAGGCGAAGCAACATGAGCACTCAAAAAACATTTTCTGAGCTTGTGATCCATATTTTTTTTATACTAACAAACTTGAATGTAAAAAACTTCAGTTCAATCATTTTCCATAATCTACTGTTAGCTTCAAAAGCAATCAAATTAGTTCTGATTTCTGTAAAAATGTTAATTAGAACTTATGGCGACATCACGTAAACATTTGGTTTTGGTTTTGAGTTTCTTTTTATTTCAAAGTCAGTTTTTTTGACAAACCAACATTAATTAAGTCATTAAATAATCAGTGTATATATAGGAAAAATATAAACTGCCCACTAAAAATTGTGATAAATGTTTGCTAAGTTGGTACTTCGTTTCTCTAAGTTGGTGCTCCCTTTGATTCTAGTGAGAAATGTTCACACCTTGTCATTTTAGAGAAATTGAGGTTAAGATGATAACCTAGATGAGAGCTGTCAGACAAAGACGTCAAAATACGTCAAAAAAAATCGCCAACTTATGGTAATGAAACCCACTGAGCAAATTCAATTGTTTGTTCAACCTAAAAACGATAAATTTCCTACATTTAAAATTTTTAGTGGGCAATTTATTTTTTCCCATATATAGCTGAAAATGAAATTGACAGAAATATATATTTTTATAAATTGGATTAAACGCAGTAGCTCAAGTACCCACTTAAATTTTTTTATCATCACTTGGGATTTTTTTTTATTTAGAATCTATTGTTTCACCTATTTTTAATATTTGTGTCTCGTCACTGTCAAAAATATTTTTTCTGTTTTTATTTTTCATTTGAGGGTAACGTCCAGAAAATGTTTATTTAAATTTCAAGCTGAACAACCTCTGTGGGTGGCACAAACACTTCAACTACCGATGACTTATTGTGAAACTATTTCCAAGGTGCAAATTCTTATCATATAGAACCACCTAAGTTGAAACTATTTGTATTTTCTTTCGACATAATTCCTAAGCTTGTCTGACTGCAAAGTAAGTTTTTGGAGCACAACACACAAAACCAGAAGATTTATTTTGACAGTCGTTGGCGTTAGCAGACTTTATATTAGTCGATCATAAATATTATTATGTCGGGCTAAATTTAATACATTTTATGAAGTATTACCAACAAGAAATTGGCAAAAAATAAATCGGTAATTAATATTTTTAACTGTATTCGATTTAACATAATCGCGGAATATTTAAAACAGAAACATTTCGAGTGCCAAAAGTCTTTTACTTTTGCAAAAAAAAATATATATTCTGTGTTGTCTTGCCAGAATTGAGACAAATTCGTGAGGAAATCCGGGTAGTTGTCTCAAGGTTACATAAAATTTTACAAATCTAGGAAATTTTAATTTTGGGTAGCGTGTTTTCACTTGACAGTTGAAAACGCAATTCATTTCTACCATTTTCATAAATAAATCGAAATCGTCACTTTTCCAAATGCTTTCACCTATTTTCCCTCTAAAAAAGTCTCGTTTTCTTCTGGAATTTTTATAGAGAAAATTTGATCTCGTCGTCATTGTGTTACCATATAAGGCTTCCATTTACCATCATCAAGGCTTCTTAAATGTGTTTAAACCTCACGTTTGATAGTTCGAATTCACCTCGGTTACAATTTACGTGCATTTCGTATTCTAATAATAATTCTATCCATTTCCGATTGTTATAGCCAAGTCGGTCAAATTGAAAATTGTCTTTTTTATAATCCAGACAGATGTTAAATCCAATTCGGTTTTTTTATTTTTTTGTTTAGAGGTGTGCTAATTACAAGGTGTACTAAATACTAAATACAGGTTTTGACCTCGTTACATATTCATCAGTGCAGTAATCAGTTGTGATTATTTTTAGAGGTGTTGAATGTAGGAAAAGTAGTTTAAATTCGGGAGATAGGTGAAAAAAAGGAGTGTTAAAAGTGTAAAGCTGGAAGAAAGTTAATTTTCAGAATGGATTAAGGTTATTTATTAAAAAGAATTTTTCTCAAGTGGCAACAGTAAGTGATGGATTTAGATTTTTAGTCCTGAAATGTGTATACAACATGCTTTCACAAATTTTTACAGAGATTTGATATTTTATATCAACAGTTTTTTGCTATTCTAAAAATATTATTTTTTGCAATTGTTACCAGTTGTCAGTTTTTTTTTTGACAAGCAAAATGCTAAGTTTCCTAGATTCTCAAAACTTACTAACTCACCGTTTATTTCTTGCATGACTATACAAAAATGCGCTGGCTTAACTTTAAAAATTTAGATTTTTTAAATTAGTAAAATCTAATACAGTCATGCTAGAAATAAAATACGAATTAGATTTTAGGATTTCGTAGTTTTGTTAGATATAACATTATATTATGATATAAGATCATAATGGAGTCTTTTTAGCACGCGCAGATTTAAGGAAACGAGGCTTGCCGATTATGCTCGAATATCATACTATATTTTTTATGTTGGTTGCAAAAATTGAATTAAAACCTGGAACAAATTTCTTTTCTTTGAAATCAATGGGCACGTTGTTATGGAGATAACACCTATAAGGATTTTTATAGTAAACCTAGCTGCTCATTGCTTAGTAACCACGTTTTATACACACGTGATTATACACGTTTTTTAGTGACATGATAATGCAACCAACATAAAAAAATAATTAAAAATAGAAATGATTGGTTTTTAATTTTTTTATTATTCTATTAAGTACTTAGTTGATACGTGGATATTATTGTTTTTTACAATGGAATTATGATAATATGATAATTGATAATTGATAGATTAAAACAAATTACGACTCGAAAATAGTGTTACCATATGGGAATTTTTTTTATTATAAAGTTTAGTTGAAATTTGATATAGAGCTCAGTTTTTGCTTTAAATTAGATAAAAAATGACAACAACAAAGGTGATTGAGCGCCGTTCGTTTCTTGGCAAATTTAACATTTCTTGGAGAGATTGGTTGAAAACGACATTTTTAGGCGGAATTTGGTAAAATTTTATTTGAAAAAGTTGTTTGTAACGCAGTTTTATGCATGTGTGAGAAATTTGAAAAACCTAGCGTTAAGTTGATATTTTAGGCATTTTTATTAAATAATTCTATATTCTATATACATTAAAGTCGGCTCCATATGGGAAAAAATTTTATTATGAGTTTTAGTTAAAATTTGATATAGGGATTAGTTTTTGCTTCAAATTATATGGAAAATGACAACAACAAACGTGATTGAGCGCTGTTCGTTTGTCAGTAAATTTAACATTTCTTGCAGTAAATCGCTGAAAATGGCATTTCTAGACGGAATTTCGAAAAATTTTATTTGAAAAAGTTGTTTGTAATGTAATTTTATGGATGTGTGCAAAATTTATAGAACTTAGCTTGAAGTTGACATTTTAGACATTTTTGGCAAATAATTCTTTTCTAGCAGTATCAAAGTTAAACAAACTGGTATAAATTGGTTTATTTTTAAAATATCCATTGTTACAAACAACATCAAAAATAAATACTTTTCTTTTACTTGAATTTTTTCAAAATTTCGATTTTAGTCACAAAAAAATTGACAAAATTATCATAACTTTAACGTTCTTTCAATGATATTGAAATGTCTTGCATTTTCCAACATCAATGTAAGATTATATGGAGACTGTCAGAAACGACACTAATTTAAATAGGTCTCAGTTTTCAGACAGAAAAATTTGTTTTCAGATTGGTTTTGAAACTAAGATGATATTAGATCAAAGCCCGTTTTAACAGTTTTCTCATAATTGTACATACTTTTAATATTGAAAAATATTATACATCCAAACTTTTTTCAAAGAACGTTAAAATTATTAGAACTTTGCACCACTCATATCAATTTTTTTATGACGAGATTTGAATTTTTAAAATTATTAAATCTATAAAAGAATATATTTTATGAAAAAGACTTAGTTAAATATTAAAAAAATAAACTAATTTATACTAATTGAGTAAACTTTGAATTTGTGAAAAAAGAATCATTTAACAAAAATGCCTAAAATTTCAACTAATTTCGATAAGTTTGTCAAATTTTGCACACATGCGTTAAAAATAACTTTTTCATTTAATTTATTCTCAAATTCAGCCTAGAAATACTAGTTCCAGCCATTCGCTGCAAGAAATGTTAAATTGCTGACAAACAAACGCTGCTTAATCACGTTTGTTATTGTCATTTTTCATCTAATTTGAAGCAAAAACTGATCTCTAAATCAAATTTTAACTAACCTTTATATTAAAAAAAAAAATTCCCATTGGAAGCCGACTTTAATGGTGACACTGTTATGTATAGTATAAATTATTTTATTTCTGGAATATTTATCGTCATAAAAACATGATATGAGTGGTTCAAAGTTCTAATAGTTTCAACGTTCTTCCGAAAAAATTAAGATGTATGATATTTTTCAATAATAAATTTATCTAAAATAATGAGAAAACAGTCAAAACAAGCTTTGATCCAATAACATCTTAAAACCATATCTGAAAACAAATTTTTGTGATTGGTAAATATCCAAAAAAGGTATGAAAACTGAGACCTATTTACTTTATAGTGATATTATCTCTGTAAATAATCTTTCATTAATTTGATGGTAGAAAATGTTTTGCATTTGAATATTATTTTTATAATAGATAATTTTTTGTGACTAAAATTTAAATTTTGAAATAAGTAAAAGAAAAGAATTTATTATGGAACTTACTTGTAACAATGGATATTTCAAAAATAAACCAATTTATACCAGTTTGCTACACTTTGATATTGTAAGGAAAGAATTATTTGGCAAAAATATATTTGCAAACAAATATTTTGCAAACGTGCATAAAATTGTATTAGAAACAACTTTTTCAAATAAAATTTTCAAAAATCCGTCCATCCATTTTCAGTTGTTCTCTGTAAGGTTAGATTTACCAACAAACGAAAGCCTCTTTTTCGTCTAATTTGAAGCAAAAACTGATTCTTATAGCAAATTTTAACTAAACTTTATAATAATATGTTTACCAATTGTATTGTATTGCACCTATTTATATTTTGTATTTTATTTTGTAATGTGCATGATATGATTTTGGCGGGTATTAAGAGTGAATTCGTCAATTTTAATTTTCATTTTTGATTAATTTTCTATGTATTATTTTATACTTTTTCTGACTGATGATGTGGACTATTCGCTCACGAAACATGTCTCAATAATCTGATTTTAACAAATTTTTAACATACGATACGTGCAAGTAGACATTTTCTTAATACCCTTCAAAATAGAACCCATTAGTTGGAAAATTTCATTTCTGATAATGCATTGTTTGTAGTTTCAAGTTACTTCAGTTCTCATACCCTACTTTACGTCATGAACTCGATGACTAACTCTAAACTTTTAATTTTCTCAAACAACTAATAAATCCAGATTGAATCTGTCTAGCCAGTCGCATTAATATTAAAACACAAAAACTAAACCATCCAACTATATTTTTAAAACAAAAATTCCAACAACAAACAATTTAATGCTTAGAATGGGTATGTTTATGTCCATGCTTATGATCATGATGTCCCATATGATCATGTTTATGGAAGTGGCTATGCTTAAACTTTCCATCATGATGATGACTATGCTTACTTTCATGTTTATGTCCATGTGAATGATTATGACTATGTTCATCATGCTGTTGATGACTGTGATGTCCATTATGTTTATGTTCATGTTTATGATCTTGGAAATGTTCATGTTTATGTCCATGCTGATGTCCATGACTATGCGAACTTTTATGTTCGTGTTTATGAGTACCCTCATGGATGTGTTTATGATAGTCGTCATGCTTATGTTGTCCATTATGTTGATGTTTATGCTGATGTTGATTGGAATGTTGATGGGTGTGTTTATTTTCATGTCCATGTCCATGCTTATGTTTATGAGTATGTTCTTGTTTATGTTTATGCACATGTTCTTGTTTATGGTCGTGTTCATGAACATGTTTATGTTGATGATAATGCACTTCTTTTTTACCTTTCTTCAATGGAATTTTTTCTTTTCCAGTTTCGTAATACCCATAATCTAGTTTTTTCAGTGGTAAAAGTTGATAGTTTTCTGTAATTGATGGTACTTGGAGATAGCTTGGTGCTTCATTGTCATAAAAAGTTAAACTTTCTACAAGACTCAAAAGCTTAATTAAAACCACACTTGCTATTACCTAAAACAAAACAAATTACCAATACAAAAAATTAAATTAATAAATTACTTTTGCTCCCATGGTGCTATGTTTAATTTAGCTACCCAAGCTGAGAGTGAAGACTTTGATTTAAATCTCAGCTTTATAAAGCATTCCCTCTTCAATTTTTTTCTCTTTTAATAAAGTAGTTTTACGCACGAATTGTCAAAATGTAAAAGAATCTAAATGCATAAATTAGGATTAGTTGCCGTTATTATGATTTTTTTCTTTGCGATGTTAAGTACTTAATTAATGGCATAGTGGTTATCGATCAGGAACATCTTAATAACATCTGTTAGTTTTTTAATAGTGAAAGAACAATTAGTAAGATAGATGCGTGCGTAAATTAGTCTTTGGCAGGTTGTAAATATGTATATTATGGTAATAGAAATTTTTCACTTGGAGATTTCCTCATTTTCACTTATAATAATAATTATAGCAATTAGAAAAATATTATTAATCATTTGCACCATTTGCAGATGATAAAAAAAATCTAGTTGAAATTGTCTGTATTTTGGAGTGTCAATCTGTCTTTGACTTTGATTTCCGGTCTATCAAAATTGGCATTTCCAAAAAATGAGTTTAAGAAATAGAATTTACTGAAATAATTCTATTCATGTTTTCAGTTTTGGAAGATTTTCATCAAAATTTTCCATTACTTTGAAGGTGCAACAAAAAAGTTTTTTTTTTTTATTTTAGGCATTTGAGATTAAATAGGATTCAAAAAATCATGCACTATAGAAATAGGTTTTTTTTTTAATGGTGGTAAAATCCGTACTTACGCGAGGGGATTTTCCAATTATTTTATATCTATATTATATAATACAAATTCAAGTGTCTAGTGGAAAAAAAAAATTCCGAATCACGTCATATCACAATTTCTGTCTGATATCTTATCAACTGCTGTATTTGAATTGATTTCAAATGATGTTTTACACTCCTAGACTGTATTCCACGAAAAATTAATAAATTTTGATCAATTATTTGACAAATGTCAGTCTAATAGTCAACATTTTTTGATCCAACCTAAAAATACAAAATTTCCCACAACCTAGAGAGTGATTCTTTTTTGATATCAATTTAACTATATACGACCCATGACCTGACCATGGAGAAGACTAAACGTAGTTATCAATGTATCATACTCTAATGACTCTTAATCTCTAATTTTTATTTCCAATAGCAAATTGTGTATTCAGTCTATAAACTGCCTGAAACATCATACTTTGCTTCCTTTTCCTAATGTGAGTCGTTCTTTGAAAGAGGTTGGCTGTTTCTCGATAAAACAGATATTTTGAACTGACCTGACCTGACCTAAACTTCACTGTCACTGAATAAAAACATATTCTTCATGTAAAGTTAGAAGAAATAATTTTTATGAAGGTGCCAAACCTTACAGTTTTGTCTGAAATTAGGTAATCAGTCAACTTTTTTTGTATCTGGTCTATAACTTGTAAAGTTGGCAGAGTCGACATTTGACACTGCTATAAGAGGTACTTGCTATTCGTGCGAATTGTCATCCGTGCACTTTATCACTCTGGAATAATGGCTGAACGTATTAGAGATCTTTGTTTCCTCCACCATTTGGTGTTTCACTAGAATTTGGAAAAGCGGAGATGCTACAGTCATGTCAAAAAAGGATCACGCTTTAGGAATGGGATTTTTTTCATTTCTAAAGTTGGTAAAAACCGTACTTACACGAGAGAATTTTGCAACTAATACAGATTGATTCAAGTTTTTAGCGGAAAACAAAATTTTCCGAACCATGTCACAAACCAAGGTTAGGTTTGGAAAAATTTTTCGAAATTTCTGTCTGATTTCATATCAATTGCTGCCTTTGAATAGATTTCAAATGATGTTCTATCTTCTTAGTCTGTATTCCATAAAAATTTAATTAATAAATTTTGGACAATTATTTGACAAATGTCAATCAGATAAATGCCATTGCTGCAAACTTATTTGAACAAAACTTTCTAATAGACAACATTTTTCGATCCAACCTAAAAATACAAAATCCCCTAAAACACCAAAATTTGAAGAAAAAGTCTTTAAAACTAAATCCACAGTATCTAGAAGACTTCGACGTTTTAGACAATTTTGTGAAATTTTCTAACATGTTCTCAATGTTAGTCAGATTGTTCTGTAAAATCAAACACTTCTATATATGGGAAAAAAATAAACTGCCCACTAAAAATTGGGAACATTGTTTGCTATGTTGATACTCCATTTCTCTAAGTTGCTACCTTTGATTCTGGTGATAAATGTTCACACCTTGTCATTTTAGAGAAATTGAAGTTGAGTTGACAACGTAAATAGCACAATTGTAGATGACAGCTGTCAGACAAAGACGTCAAATAACATTAAGCTAGTTTAAAAAAAACTACCAACTTATAGTTATGAAACCCACTGAGCAAATTCAATTGTTTGTTCAACTTAAAAACGATAAATTCCCTAGATTTAAAATTTTTAGTGGGTTCATTTTTTCCCATATATACCAGCTGAATGACTAAAAAGTTACTGATAAATTCACATAAGGAAATAGAGTTATAGTCATGCAAGAGTGAAAATTTTGCATTTTGAGACTGTAAATTAATAAAAACATTATTTTGATAAGTTTTCAGCAGTAGTCCCTCAGAACACGTCTACTGCCAACTCCGTAAAAAATAAACTATTCAGTTTATTTTATAATTGTAATAAAGCTTTTTTGATAGACTGCATTTCTGTGAACTTCCAAAAATAAAAAAACAAAAGTAACAAAACAAAACCAAATTTTATTCAAAAATAATGTCTAACAAATCTAATGTTTATGGAACCCATGCTTATGCCCATGAGTATGCCCATGATGATGCTTATCTTCATGTTTATGCGAATGCTCATGCTTATGCGATCCTTCCTGATGATGTTGATGCTTATGTTCTCCATGATGTTTATGATCATGATGGTGATCATGCTTGTGGTCTCCATGGTGCTCGTGCTTATGATCCGAATGATGCGAATGTTTATGTCCATGTTTATGATCATGTTTATGTTCTTGATGATGTTTATGATCATGTTTATGATCTCCATGATGACTATGGTGGTGAGTTTGATGATGTTTATGTTCATGTTCACCATGATGACTGTGTGTACTCTTATGCTGATGCTCATGTTTGTGATCTCCTACATGTTTATGATTATGTTCGCCTTTATGTTGATGCTTGTGACCATGTTCATGCTTATGTTCGTCTTTATGTTGATGGACATGTTCTTGTTTATGGTTGTGCTTATGAACGTGCTTGTGTTGATGATAATGGACTTCGGCATGTTCTTCATCATGATCGTGTTCTTGATTGAAAGATGAAACATCGTATGGCTCTACTTCTTTATGGTAACTTTTAGTATTGATAGTTTCCAATTGATGAGGACCTTCGATGTTGAAACTATTCGATGTTTTATAATGAGTATAAGTGTTAAGATCGCTTAAGAATTGTTCTTGATTTAAATCGTCTTTATTCTCAATTGAAGAATATTCTTCAGGTGCTATATCATACATTGGTGTAAATCCAGAATATAATCTTTGGACTGGAATTTGTTCATAATTTGTGGACGTTGCTGTAATTCTTTGATCTTGAGGTGAAGCGCTATGTTGTGGTTGTTGGTATAAAAACGTTGAACCGGGTTGGAAGGGTCTTCGGGGCTGTGCATTAGCCGAGATGAATACCAGCAAGCACATACTCGCTATCACCTGAAAAAATTATAACAATTTTAATGAAAAGAATTAGAGTGATTATTTCTTACCAAAGCTCCCATGTTGCTTCTTTTAGAGTAAGCAAACCAAGCTGAGAATGGTAAATCGGACGATATGTTCGTATTTATACGTAAAGAAAATGCACTTCATGCACGGATTGTTGAAACGCAACGAAGAAGTGGCATTAGTAAGAGTTAATTAATGCAATTTAATATGGAAATTGTAATAACGAACTACCGATTATTAATTATGTGTGAAGACTAATGGAAAACGATTTTCTAAAGAATTAATAAGGGCGATGAACTGTTTGTAATTTTTCTTTTTAATTTTTCAGGAAGCAGTCGAGGCTCCTTGGAGTAAGCCCTGGCTTAGAATACACATTTGGACATAATTTCAGCGACAGATTTAAACCTAAGGTATAATATTGGATTTTGAGAAATTGCTAAATAAATAGATTGTTTCTTCAGTTAGATTCAAAAATGGATCCTCCACCATGCGTCCAAAACGCTATGATGAAACAAGACAAAAAACCATTTACATACACCCCTGGAGGCATTGATCTTTCTGAAATCAAATCACCTCGTATGGCACGAAGAATTGAACGCAATGCTAATTATAACGGTCCTCCAGAGCAACCGCGTGGTATGCCCCAACAGCCTGTTGGCCCTTTACCACCGTCAGCAATGGCAGCAATGCAGCCTCAAATGCATGTCCAAGTTTTTCCTACAGGTCCGCCACCACCACCTCCTGGACCAAGAGCCGGCCCTCCACCACCTCCACCGCCTCCTGCTAATATCCCTCCACCACCACCGCCACCAACTCAACCTTTACCAACACAAAAAGTCATAACATCAGAAAATCAAGTTTTGGAAAGACCTGACATGACAAAAATCATCCCTGATAATCCAATGGCTTTATTGCGAAAAACTGGAGGACCTCAACCTAGAAGTTCTTTCATTGATGAACTGTATGGTCAGAAATCAGTAAAGACCCCACCAGTACAACAACAGCAAAGATGGCCGCAAAATACACCTCAAGAAACATCAATGTATCAGCCAAAAGTTATTGAAAGAGCTCAACCTTCGCCGCCTGTTCAACAAGAAGCACCAAAATATCAACCAAGAGTTATTGAAAGAGCTCAACCATCGCCGCCTGTTCAACAAGAAGTATCAATGTATCAACCAAAAGTTATAGAAAGAAATCAGCAACCGTCCCATCAACTTGAACCGCAAATGTATCAAACGAAAGTAATTGAAAGAAATCCTAGTCAAGAAGAGCAACTCAAAACGAGTACTGCTCATTTAGGTTCTTTGTATATCCCTCCAGTTAATCAAAGAAGTGTTACCAGTCCTCCACTACCAAAGAAAGATCCGCAGTCGCCGCAAAATCAATCGCCATCTACTCCAACACTTAAAGAAGCGCCAAAACCGTGGCAGAAACAGCAAAAACCAACAGAGGAAATACCACCATGGGCTAAAAAGGAACCAGTAGCTCCAAATCTACAATCGGTGATGGTTCAACAGCCACAAATGCCACAACAGCAATATAGACCTCCAAATCAACAACAGTCAGCACCGAATGCTGTTTATGTCACTCAGCCTTTAGTTTTTCAACATCCAGGGCCTCCACCAAATCGTCAACAACCAAGAGTTGATGCCCAGGGAGCTATTATTATTCCTGTGCAAATTGAAAGAAGAACACCAGCGAAACCTGCTACTCCTGCTACTCCAGTGACTCCAGGAAACGACAGGTAATTTTTTGTTAATTTAATAATGAAGATGTTAATTTTGGATTTAGAAATTTGAATCGCCAACAAAGCTGGAACAATGCTCCAACTCAGTCCAACGCGTTTAGAGTAATCCAGAAGATAACCCAAACTGAAGGCGATGCTAACGATGATAATAGTCCTGTAATTGAGCACGGTCCCAGATATCCGCAACAGTTCCAACAGACACCTCCTGCAGAACAAATGAGGAAGTTGAAGTTGACCGATGGTGATAGAGAGTTAATGAACAGATTCAAACAAGGTAAACTTTTACAAATGTTTAATGGTACTCGTATTGACGTTGTTGTTAAAGAGGAAGAAGACCCGAGATATAGAGGCGGAATTATACCATCCCGAGTATTTCGAATACTTGATGAAAGTGGTATTGAATTACATCCTAATTAGGTGTCGGGTTCTATCGCTTTGATATCTTTTTCCTTCTTCAAATCAATGTTTTAACAATTTATTAGGCTTTTTGCTAACGCTCAAACTCTCTGATTAGGTGTAGACGATGAATGTCTTCACAATGAAGTAGATCCTCGATATCGCGGTCCTGCTATACCATCTAAAGCTTTTAAACTTCTTCAATCAATGACTGATGGAACTTCCGATGGTGCTAATGGTACGAAATTTGGGAGTTTGATGACAATACTAACGCTTTGATTTCGCTTCGACTAACCTAAATTCAAAAATCAACAAAACATTTTCATCAAATTTTTGTGTAGTTTCACGAGGACCAGCTACTACCAACGGAAACAGAACTCCTCAAGTACGGACTATACCAATCCAAATTGAAAGTAAGTACTAGCAAGTGTTTAGCATCCAATTGAAGAGTTTTTCCCAGGAGATGACCAACCAAAAAATTACGTGCCGCCAAGTGAACAAACTGTTCCAGAGCCAAAGAAGTACACAGGAAGTTCAATACCTAGCAGGTCTTTCAAAATTTTACAAGCTATGACTGCTCCTGAAAATTGTGGTAAGTTAATTTCTGACAAGATGCAAAAAAAATGGGTAAATTCGCATGGTACCCTCGACTAACTGTCATTTTGAAAGAAAAATTTTTGAAGCCTACCCTACCATTTTTGATCGAGTCAAATTTGAACAAAAAAATTTATTTGTTGTAGCCAATGCCAATGAAGTTAACGAAAACTACGACCCCTCCTCGTATAACCAATGGGGTTATGACCCTAATTATCCACCTCCAGTCCCTCCATACTGGCCTGATTATTATTATAATTATTATTATCAAAATTCTAAAGATACAAATGATAGTAGTGAAAGAGACATTCGCCAAACTCCCGTGCCGTTTTGGGGGTATTATCCTCCACCTTCGCCATATCCATGGATACAACCAGAATCTGAAAATGGATCTACGAGAAACACACCATTGCCTTGGGCGTATTACCCTCCATATTATCCTCCTCCAGCAACACCAAGTAAAGAAATAGAAGAGGATACAAACATTACAAACAATCAACAGAATTATCCTCCTCCATATCCTTATCCGCCATATTGGGATCCATATTATTATTACTATGGATATCCTCCAATTTATTCACCATATCCGTACTACGACACCAGTGAATGCGAAGAAGGTGCTGGTTACTCATCAACAGATGAAATGGCATATTTTACAAACAAAATGAAGAACGAAACAGATGAACCAGAACGTGAATCATCCAAAACACCAAAAATTTTGATACCAGAAGAATTTTCTCATCATAAAGAAATAGAAACTGAATCAGAACGAGATTCTTCTGATTCTGATTCAGAAACAGAAGTAGAAACTGAAGAAGAACGTTTTCAAACGAAACGTAGTCAAAGTTCTAATGGTCTTCAAACTATTCGATCAGTCAAAGATATTAAAGTTTATGAAGACGAAGAAGCAAACTCCGACGAAGAACATGTTTCTGAAGAAACTGAAGATTCAGTTATTGATGATGAAACAATTCCTCATCAATTAAGCGTAATTTATGAAGAAAGTGAAAGAAGTGAATCTCGTAGTGTTGTTAGTGATTCAACAACAGTGGCGGAGAAAAGCGACGCGGAAGATGATCTTGAAGATGAAGAAAATTCAACAGCGGTTAGTGTAAAACTACCTTTAAAAATTAAAGTTGAAGTGAAAGAAAATGAAGAAATTACTACAGTTACTGTTGGTGAGAGTGAAATGAAAATTGAAGAAGAAGAAGAAGAAGATACAGAAGATGGCGATACTTTTGCTACTTTCATTTTAAAACCCCCGGCTGATAAAACAACAGCCGAAACTGAAACTGAAGCTGTGATTAATGATAGTGATATCAAAGAAATTCCAAATGAAGAAATGAAAGAAGAAGAAGATGATGAACAAGATTGGTGGGGTATTCTAAACAAAGATGAAGATGATATCCCAATCAGACCAAAGATTTGTTTACCAAAACCACAAGAAGTAGAAGAAGAAATTAAAAGTAAAGAAATCGTTGAAGAAAAGAAAGAAGATGATGTAAGCTCTACTAGCTCTAGCGATAGCAGCTCCAGTAAGAGTTCATCGACTTCTAAAAAAGAAGTGATAGAAGTTGAAGATTCTTCTGATTCAGAAGAAAGCGACAAAGAAAGTAATAAAGAAAAGGAATCTTTATCAATAAAAGAAAGAATTCAAGCTCTTAACAATAGTATTAACACTAGACATGAGAAATTAGTAGAAGATAGTGAAGAAATGAAATTGTCAGTAAAAGAAAAAATATCAGCAATAGAATCAGGATCTTTACAAATTACTAACAAAACAACATCAACGAAGAGCAGTGTAAAATCTTTTGAAGAATTTAGTGAAGAAGAAGGAGATTCTGGAGTGACTTCAGATATGAGTCGGCATATTTCCGACAATGAAGAATTCCCAGAATTGCGTAAAATGACTCGTTATCAGCGTGCAGCAACTCATTCTAGACTTTTCAAATTATTACAAGAAGTATGCGAAGCTGAAGAAGACGAAGAAGAAGAAAAGAAAGAAGAAGAAGCACCAAGACGTGACCAATTGAGTCTACCTCTTAAAATAAACGATGGAAGCTTATCTTCAAGTGGTATAACATCACCTGGATCTCCAATCAACGATAAATTAGTAACTGAATTAGTCCAAAGTATTCTCCAAAGAAAAAAAGGTCAAATATTTCGAAATGTTCCAAAAGAAAAACTTCAAGCAGCTGCTAGAAGAATCCTAATGGAAGAATTCGACGATTTTTCAACTCCAGACAGCAGTTTCTTATCGCCTTTAAGAAGTACCGAAAGTTCAACTCCTGCACAAACTCCTCAAGAGTTTTACAACGATTATAAACAATATTACGATTCTTGGAGTGACGCTGAACGATTGTATGACGAAAATTATGATATTCTTCCATCTAAAGCTTTCAAATTATTACAAGAACACTCAGGTTTGAATAAAACTGGAGCAATAGCCGGGTTATTGGCGAAATGTCCAAAAATTTTAAGTTCAAAAAATGTTCATCAAGAGTTATTGAAATTAATAGCCGAATCTTCCAAATCTCCTTCCCCTGAAAAATCCCTTGAACCAAGCGAGGTCACGACTGCTTCTTGATCGAAACGAGGAGGTGGAATTATCGAAATTGTTTTATTGACACGGATCCGGTTTTGCGATGAGGTACCTACAATTAATTGAATTGGTCTTTTGCCTTTTTTAATAATCATAATAATAATAATAATTTATTTCTATTGTACCGTGTAGAGTTTTGTTTTGTAGCATTTTTATTTTTATTTATTTTTTTTTGTTATTTTTTTGGTAGGCTTTAAATTGAGGATTTCTAGCCAATTGAAATTCTATCTCTATGGAGTAAACTCCACCTTAAATTTTCATAAATTGACCGTTTTATTTGCATTTGATTTCAAGTCACTATGAAGTGAGCATATTTCAAAGAGCACTAAAATCGGTTTAACAATTAACACATGTAGTGATAAAAGATACACGTGGAGTCTTGGGTGCATAACTATGGTTTTACTTGGCCCATAAATGGTTTTGACAGTGGGTTGTTTAAAGCAGTTTCTCGTCCAAATAGTCTATCAGGATTAGTAGCAGCATTGCTTCGAATGTTAAATCAGAAAAATTAGTACTATTCAAACTCTTCAAGTATTCAAAGTAACTGTTAGATTTGACTTTATTTTTTTCTTCTTTATGCAAGAAATTTTGCAAATCGTTTTGTGATGCTCTATCCATAAAAGAATACATTAGCTCAAAGAGTATGTTTAATCCTACAGCTTTATTTTCTTTTGGATTCTTTTCAACGATGATGACTTCTTCGTTCTTCGACTTCCATCAAACAAAGTTTCGATAAATCTTTAAATTTCTTTCTTCTCTTGACTCTTCTTTTTATGTTTATGATTTTTTTCCTGATTTGCTTTGTTTGTATAAAAGTTGTCAATTTGTTTTTTATTTTGATAAGAAAGTCGAGAAGATTCTTTGCTCTTACAGATAATTTTGTGTCTTCGAGAGTGTTATGAGCTTCCTGTATCAACATCATCATCATAATTGTTTCTAATTTTGCTGTAAAGTTCAAACAATCTTTCGGTAACTTTTGCTTCAGAGATTCTAAGTCTAAGATGATAAGTCTTGGAACTGAATGTCTTGTAGTGTTGAGGACATTTCTAGCACTGTGTACGGCTTCGCCAATGTGCTACAGTGTCTTGTCCTGATTTTTACTATTTCTTAACATTTGACCAGCTCTTTGAAAAATATGATTAAATTGCTAATATCATATTTTTCAAAACCACTCTTTATCGCAGTTCCAAAATTTTCGATAGTTTTTGGAACATTAAGCTCTACGTTAGGGTCGCTAATAAGTCTTGTCAGTGATGTAGATCTCTTAACAATCTTTTTGTGACGCTCTTGCACTATTGTCAATGTTCGATTCTCTATATCTTTTATCAAATTCGTGCCTTCATTTTCAGACTTGTTCAAAATGTGAATAATTTGTCTTTGGAATTGTAACATTAAATCCACGTCTTCGTGAAGTGAAGATTGGTGTTTTCTAAAGCTGCATTGTTGATATCTAAATTATAAAATTATTTCCCCTTTAAGGTCCAAGCTTAGAGTACTGTTGTCCATAATTTGGATACTGTTGGAACAATTGCATCTTCTTTCGTTTTAACTTTTTTATCATAAAATTTTCTTCTTTTACGGCAAACGTCAGCACTTTTTCATCATCTTCAGCATCTCAAGAATATCCAAAATTAACTGTTGTTTTTCAGATTCGGGTCTAGAGGCCGTCGTGGGTTAAAATTTCTTCCTAACGTTTCGCTAGCACACTGGTCGGTCAGTCCAACACCGGAAACGGAGATGGAAGGATCTCTGAAGAAGTTCGCCACTCGCTTTTAGACCCGAACCAGAGCAAGGACAGTTCATCAACCGGCCACGAAAGCCTTTTCCAGGGATTCTTCAAGGTTCAAAAATAAGCTTTTGTAGTTCTAAATTTCGAGAGTTTGGAATCGGAAGCTTTCCGGAGAGATGTCTCATGGGTTAGGTGTTATCAAAATCGCTTTGTTTGGTTTCTTCCCAGATCGAGTTTTTTGCAAAACTGGGATTTGCGAATAAGGGATGATAAGTCTTGGAACTGAATGTCTTGCAGTGTTGAGGACATTTCTAGCACTGTGTACGGCTTCCCCAATGTGCTACAGTGTCTTGTCCTGATTTTTACTATTTCTTAACATTTGACCAGCTCTTTGAAAAGTATGATTAAATTCATCATCTTCAACTTCCTAACTAGAATCTCCTCGTTCTGAAGACCTAACAATTTGGTAATCTGATGCTAATATCATATTCTAAGGAGGAATCCTCATTGCTGAAATGATACATTGGAGCTCTCTCATCTTCAAAACCACTCTTTATTGCAGTTCCAAAATTTTCGATAGTTTTTGGAACATTAAGCTCTACGTTAGGGTCGCTAATAAGTCTTGTCAGTGATGTAGATCTCTTAACAATCTTTTTGTGACGCTCTTGCACTATTGTCAATGTTCGATTCCCTATATCTTTTATCAAATTCGTGCCTTCATTTTCAGACTTGTTCAAAATGTGAATAATTTGTCTTTGGAATTGTAACACTAAATCCACGTCTTCGTGAAGTGAAGATTGGTGTTTTCTAAAGTTGCATTGTTGACATCCGAATTATAAAATTATTTCCCCTTTAAGGTCCAAGCTTAGAGTACTGTTGTTGTCCATAATTTGGATACTGCTGGAACAATTGCATCTTCTTTCATTTTAACTTTTTTGTCATAAGATTTTCTTTTTTTACGGCAAACGTCAGCACTTTTTCATCATCTTCAGCATCAGCAATATCCAAAATTAACTGTTGTTGTTCAGATTCGGGTCTAGAGGTCGTCGTGGGTTGAAATTTCTCCCTAACATTTCGCTAGCACACTGGACGGCCAGTTCAACACCGGAAACGGAAATGGAAGGATCTCTGAAGAGGCTCGCCACTCGCTTTTACACCCGAACCAGAACAACGACAATTCATCAACCGGCCGCGAAAGCCTTTTCCAATTTATCAATATCCAAAATTTTTGACATTCTTTTGGTTTACATTTTTTGGTAGTCGGACTTGTTTTTCGATCAAATACTAAATTTTCATTTCTAGGCGGTACCGCTCCGACTTAGATATTCAGGATCGTTCATGAAGACTGTGCTGTTAGAAGTTTGTAGAGAACAATAGAATTAAAATTTCGCATCTAGGGGTTCTTAAATATGTTTTATTGAAGTAAAATAATGGCGACTTTGCTGCACTTCCGCTTATACCGGAAAAACTTTGTTATTTTAAATGGAACACTTAGTATATTATTACATTTATAATAGCCAGTCTTCGTGTAGGACCCTGTATTGACTGCAAAATCTACAACCAAAAATTTTTAGAAACTAGAAATTACGATATAGTAAACCATGCACAGAATGATCAATCTAATTTTTGAATCCACGGCTCAGTTTGTTTACCATTCCAAGAACGATATCTTAAGGGTCTGAATTAAGTTCTTTTTTCAAGAAAGTACTACAAAATTAATAAAAATGTAACAATGAATTTCAATCAGCTCATTTAAAAGAACGCCGAGTATTGGAAAGTCAGAATTCTGCTTTATTTAGTTAATTTCCAAGACTGATGGATATGCAGTCCGCGTTGCGTATGTGTGTTTTATCACTACCTGACATCACGTTAAACATTAAGCTTTAATTTTTGTTAAAATAGTGACTTACAGTTTGCACCCTGATTGTGTCATTATTAATGGAAAGGTGTAGTTTGCTTCTAGAGAATTTTTAACAACTTTTCAGTTAATTTGGCATTTTCATTCAGAATTATCAATCAGCATGTTGTGTTCCTTCTTCTTTTGACTTCTATCTAATCTACTAAATTAATAGTAACTTATTTCAAATGCAAATAAAATTTTTGAAAACTTTGTTTATTGTCTACTCCATCCAAAAGTCTTTTTGTTTTAGGGCCTGATCAATCCGATTTGTAAATTCTTCATCGTCTTGACTGAGCCGGATTAAAGATTTTCTCATCACAACATCATCCTAGAAATGAGTTGTTTTTGAATAAGTTTGCTGTTTTGCTTTTTTGCAGACTCATTTTTTTATGTAAGATTGATTAATTGTAAATAAAATTTTTTGGGGCATTAATCAAATCTTGCAAGGATTGTTTTAATCATTTCAAAAAAATTTAGTAATTTTTTTTTGACATTGCTGTTGTATATAAAAATGTCTCACTGCTCTACGTTGTTGTATACTTAACTATGTAACATATTTTTAAATAAATTTATCAAATTGATTATGAATTTTATTTTGATGAGGTTGCAATCTTACAAATTGCAAAATGCTAAGTCATACATTTTTTTAAAGTCAGTTGGAAAGTGGTACGACAAGAAGCAAAATGGTAAGTTCTAAAATTTTATAATTTGAAAATTCAATCACTAAAAATTTTTTAGATATTTTTACAAATTTTGTTAATTTGTGGCGTGGCTATCCAAATATTTGCTTCACCGGATCTTTCGCATGCGATTGCAAGAATAAGCGAAGCACGGGCTAGAGCAGTAGCCAATCGCGCAAGACTTAGAGCCAACACTGCAAGAATTACAAACCATCTGCGTTCGCCTTCAAATTCGCGATCTAAAAGACAGTATGAGGAAGAATATCCCAATCTGCCTCCAGCTTACGAAGAACCAGAATTAGTCCACATTTGTTCAGTCGAAGACGATGAACCTTATTTAGCACGAAGCGCTGAAGATTCCAACTTTTCTGAAGAAACTAGCCATGAAAGTTTCAACAATCCAAATATGCAAATTTTTGACGAAACTGCTAGAGAAGCAAATGATGAAGAGCAAACAAGTGACGAAAATGATTCATTATTCCGTTTATTAAAGATGTTACGAGCTGGAAGAATAGACGATGAAAATGCTGAAAGAGATGCTGATGCTCTGCATTCTCATTTTCACAGTCATCAGCATTCTGTACTTCATGGTCATGGTAAAATTCCTTATCAAAGTCATATTCTTACACCTGGGTTGCATATACCATCAACGCAAGTTGTAACTCCTGGTCTTAATTTAAATATTAATCAAAATCAAGGGTTACATTCTACTCCTTTTATCAACCATGGGGTTAGTCCTTTGACTCATGGTTCGGTTATTTCGAGTCAGACTCAGTCTATACAATCTGGACACTTAAAAGAAGCAGAAGCGCAATTTAATCGACGTCCAATTCATCATGCAAGCAATTTTAATAATTTTCAGCACAACCAAAACGTTAGACCTTTCAATCAAAATCAAAATTTTAATCCTAGTTTCAACAGAGTAAATCCAAGTCGTGGATTTAATCAAAATTTCCAAAGTAGAAGCGACGAAGAAGTAGAAGATGAAGATTTTGATCGAGAAGCAAATCCAACTATTAAGAAACTTAAAAGGAAAAAAATGCAATTTTTGCAACAATATGGCGCCGCGCCTCAGTATCCTGTCAACAATTTTGGATACTCTCGAGATGCTGAATATGATGAAGAAATGCCAACGTTTGGGGTAAAAGAAGCAAGTCCTACTATAAAAAAGTTGAAACGGAAGAAGATGCAATTGTTCCAGGAGTATCCACATTATGGTCAACAACAGTACTATAAGTCTGGACCTTACAGGGAAAATGATTTTTTAGATCGAGAATCTAATCCAACACAAGGTGAAGATCCAACTTTACAAAAACACCAATCTTCATTTCTTTTTGATTTTCCAGAAAGAAACGAGTACTCTGATTTATATAAAAGGGCACTTCATGAAGACGTAGATTCAGTGTTGCAACTCCAAAGACAAATTATTGACATTTTGAACGACAAGTCTGAAAATGAAGACATGAATTTGATAAAAGATATAGGGAATCGAACTTTAACAACAGTGCAAGAGCGTCACAAGAAGATAGTTAAGAGATCTATACCACTAACTAGACTTATCAGCGATCCAAGCGTGAAGCTTGACGTTCCAAAAACTATTGAAAATTTTGGAACTGCAACAAAGAGCGCTTTTGAAGATGAGAGAGCTCCAATGTATCATCTTAGACATTTAGTTGGATCTTCTAAAAATGCTCTTCTTTCAGCAATGAGGATTCCTCCTCAGAATATGATAATACCATCAGATTACCAAATTGTTAGGTCTTCAGAACGAGGAGATTCTAGTCAGGAAATTGAAGATGATGAATTTAGTCATACTTTCCAAAAAGTTGGTCAAATGTTAAGGAATAGTATAAAATCAGGACAAGAGACTGTAGCACATATTGGCGAAGCCGCCCACAGTGCTAGAAATGTCCTCAACACTGCAAGACATTCAGCTCCACGACTTATCATCCCTTATTCGCAAATCCCAGCTTTGCAAAATACTCGATCTGGGAAGAAACCAAACAAAGCGATTTTGATAACACCAAGATTAGTAGACCTAACACATGAGACATCTCTCCGGAAAGCTTCCGATTCCAAACCGAATTTTGTTCGTTTAGGACATTTAATGGATGCTGTCGGAATTTCCAATCCAAACTCTCGAAATTTAGAACTACAAAAGCTTATTTTTGAACCTAGAAGAGTCTCTGAAGCAAAAGTTGACGAAAGATTGTCTGAACTTTATAGCAAAATTAGAAACCATCACGAAGATGATGTTGATACTGTTAGCGAAGCTCTTAGCACTCTCGAAGACGCAAAATTATCTGTAGGAGCTAAGAATCTGCGCGACTTTCTTATCAAAATGAAGAACGAATTGACAAATTTTATACAAAGCAAACCAGAAAAAAAGAAAGTTCATAAACATAAGAAGAAGAGTCAAGAAAAGAAAGAAATGGGAAGATTTATCGAAACTTTGTTTGATGGAAGCAGAGAGGAACCAAAAAACGAAGAAGTCATCATTATCGAAAAAAATCCAAAAGAGAATGAAGCTGTAGGGTTAAACTTACCTCCTGAGCTGATGCATCCTTTTATGAATAGAGCATCACAAAACGATTTGCAAAATTTCTTGCATGAAGAAGAAAAAAATATTGTCAAATCTAATAGTCATTTTGAACACTTGAAGGGTTTAAATAGTACTAATCGTTCTGATTTAGGTTATGTTCTAGGAGCGATAAATCCTCTAATGTTTGAAAGGTTGTACAATCAAACTGTGGAAGTTAACAACAACAATGCTGCCACTAATCCTGAAGAAATGTTCGGAGGAAAAACTGAAGAACCCGCTAATTCTACAGTTGGTAGTTTTGCTTTGAATGGTGCAATGTTAAAACCATTTATGGGGCAAGTGAGACCACAACAAGTTGAAAACTTTTTGGATACTTATAATGATGACGAAGATGTTGATTATGAAGAAGTCGATAATTAATTAATTTTTATTTAATTTTTATACAATTTTCTATGTAAATCTTATTCTATTTGACCGATAATTGTTGTTTAAGTATGGTCTTGGTCTAGTGTAAATTGGAGCTGTAAAAAAAAATCAAATTAATTTTTTTTATAAAATGTTGTTTTACTGGTTGCCTACGTAACTGTAACTGTGGTATAAAAATACAAGTAATCTTCACAAACTTTTATTACTTTTATACCAAGTTAAGTTTATGAAAATTACTCACTTTTAGAGCCCAAAGAGGTCCGCAAATGATTTCGCCAGTCTATTAATCTCTCTGTTATACTGTCTAACAATTTGATTCTTATACCCAGTCACATCGTAGACATGTTGACCAAAAATTGGATTTGTTGCTACTAAATACTGACCGGGTCTGTTGTATTGATCTGGAAAAACAGCATCATGATCTTCATGTACAGGTCTTTCATCATTATAAATTATATCATCAGGATCTTGAGTGTCTGGTTTAGGAGTAGTGGTAGGTCTACTCGGTGGCCTAGGAGGCACAGGAGCTGGCCTGTTTGGAACATTTTGATTTGATGGTCTGCTATCAAAAATTCCGCTAAATAAACCGTTTTCGAAAAGAGATAAAACGCCTTGCCCGTTAAAGAGACCTGGACCAGAACTAGAGCTAGAAGAAGAACTGCTATCTTGAGGCTGAGATTGAAATAAACCTTGAAACGGTCGATTTACTAGAATAGATTGGACTTGGGATTGAGCGAAATTGATTGGACCAAAAATAGGGCCATTGAGACCAAAAAGTCCACCGCCTTCATGCGGCACGCCGTCGGACAATGCGCCTCCCACTATCAACTAATCATTAAAAGTCACAGTGAAAATGCATTACTTACACCCTTGTGCTAATCCTGATAGTAATGGTTTTTGCGGCTTAACGCCACCACCGCCTCCGCCGCTTCCATACGGTGGATAATTCCCGCCGCCACCTCCTCCTCCATGAGGACTTTCCCCACAATTAATATTCGTATTATAATTATAATTATAATTATAATTAAGATCGATATATTGAAGAGACCAATCGAAAAAAGTTCTTCCTTCCGCACTTCTTGGTCTACAAGGTCGGCGTTTCCGAATCCGAGCTTCCGGATTGTCGTCATCGAAAAGAGCTTTATCATTTGGAGGTATCGAAAGCACACTTTTTGCCAACAGTACCAAAAACACAAACTACAATTTAACATTAAATAAAAAAATTCAAAAAAATACTCACAGATTTGTCGATTAACATTTTTGCGAAGAGTCAACTACAGCTTTGCGCGGAGTGGTAGAAACGAATGAAAGCATTTCGCATCTCTCTGATTCAAAAGTGAGAGTCAAAGACTTGATTATGTAAAAATTATGTCACAGTGGGCAGCTTCCAATTAGCCCTAAAGTTTCAATAAACTTGTTTTGAGGAAAAATTGCGAAAATTGATTGAATGGAAATTGGGAATTCTCAGGAGAAGTTAATGAAAATCAGGTTTAATGAACTTAACTTTTTGGTTAGTTTTCGCAAATTGCGTGCATCCTAAGTACTAATTTTTTTCTTTTTTGGAAATATATATTTTTGGTAACAATGCTACTCAATAGAACAAGTGTGTCACCTCCCACGCTCTCATTTCTTTTCGGCAACTTCCCACTGACTTTTCCTAATTTGCAATCTTGCATAACATTAAACCATCACTTCCATGAAAAGCCTATAATCTATATCCACTAACGATAAAATTTCACTATTTGCGTTTCATTATCCAATTTGACCCAAAAAACAACCATAAACCAATTTTTATTTATTTGTCATAATAAAATTTATTTGTGTACATTTCGATTGGCACAACTGCTCTTGTTTTAATAACAATTCTGACAGACGATTTTCTTGCAAAAATTTTCAAATAAACAACAATAACAAACTGAAGTTTATTAAATTTGCTTATATTTTATTTTTTCCAGTAGCTATAGTATCCGTAACATCCAGGACGGTACACGCCCATACAGCTAGTACCGTATCCACCTAGATAATTCCCATAGAGTCCTCCATAGTATCCTGGCATGTAACTCATGTAGCTGGAATAATACGGCCTGTAGTAAGAACTTCCATATCCGTAACCATATGGTCTGTAGTAACTTCCATAACTACCATATCCGCCATAATACGGTCTGTAGTAACTTCCATAACCAAAGCCGTTATAACCGAAATCACCTAATGGACGATAATAGCTGTAACCGTAATAACCGGGATACATTGACGAGTAACCGGCAGTGTAACCCTGACTGTACGACCCATAAGACGTTGATGTTTCAGAACTGATGAGATCAGAGTAACCAATAGCGTAACCATCGGTTTTAAGGACGGTGATGGCACAAAGCAAAAGGACGAACTATTTGACTTAAGTTTGGTATTTTTTTATGGTAAATTTTATACTTACTAAAAGTTGAAAAAATCCCATGATACACTCTTATTGGTGGTATATACTTTTTAATAAAACTACAATATCAGGATTGGGAATATATAGTTTGACTTAACCTTGTGATATTTTTCTCCCACCTGTCAAGTTCAAACTTAAGTCGTTGACTTGACCAATGAAAAAAATCATATTTTTGCCTTGTAAACGTTGTAATGTAAAATTCCTACATAGGAGGTATGTGTATAAATATTTATAGTAATATATTTAATGTAAAAAAATAACGGAAATTAGAGATTTTTGTATTAAATGATTTAAGATTCAATTGAATTGGATGGAGGAGTAGAGGACATTGTTATGGGATATTATATGGAAATTGTGTTTGTTGTAAAGTAATAATTATATTGTTAAGTGACTCAGTTATCTGATTGAAGAGAGAAATACGCAGTATTGTTTTTATCTAGGATCAAGTTTAATTAGCATTTTTAAGAGGTGAATTAGGAGAAAGTAGAAAAAATAATCCAAATTTGAACTCTAGGGCCTTTTTGAGGTGGCGACAATCTGCAAATTTGACAGTTTTCATAAATAAAGTTAGGAAACTTTGAAAATATAAATTTAAAAAAAACTGAGGTATTTTTTGAGATGGTGTAAAAAAAATTTTAGAGCTTGTGTTTGAGCAATTCATTTTCCAGGCAAAAGTAAGCTTTGTCAGACATTTTATCATCCTAGAAGAATGAATACTCCAAAAACTATCCAACAAAATTACGTTGTTGGACTTTGCTAATGACAATGTTGAATAAGCAGATACTTTATTTCTGGAATTGGATTTTATGTCACTTCTTGAATTAAGCTGTGTATACAAGGTGTCCCACGACGGTGGGCGTCTATCCATAACTCAAAAAAAACTGATAGCATATTATTGAAAAGTTTGTAACGTATTTTCTTTGACATGCTCTAGTTGACTAAAATATTTTAAAAAATCTGACACTTCGATCTACCGAAAGTGAATCTCAACTTTTTTATTTGCATTCTGTGACGTATTTTAGGTCACTATACCAAAAATTCCTTTCCTAAACTCAACAATTTTAAAGATATCTTCAACTTGAATTGAAAAATGACAGATGCAAAGTTAGAGGTAATCAGTAATTATTTTTAGCATCTTAGACAGTAAACCTAACTGAAAAATTAAACCAATCTTCTTCAGGATGTTCAAAAAATATATTTAAAAACTGACATGAAAATATCATCAACACTGAAAATTTTCAAATAGAAATCTTTATTTATTTTATCACATTCGTGTTCTGCTTTAAAAATGAAGGCAATTTTGTATGAAGTTTTCTGTACCTAAACTTTATCGTTTCTTATTTATTCAAGGAAAACTTTTTTCTGTGTAGTGAAACGTCGTGGTAAATACTTTCAAGAAATAAAAAATAAACTAAGATAATTTTTAATATAATAATCAACGTGCTCTGGCACTCTTGACAACTCTAAGAGCTAAGAAATCATTCCAAATAAAACTGGCATGACATTTCACTAGGTAGAAAATAGTTTTACCTAAATAATTTAAAAATCATGAGGTTTGAGTATACAGGCTGTTCCATTAGTATCGGTACAGAAGATTATAGCGTTGTAGTTGAATTAGAAAAAAATGTAAATAGGAAATGTCAATTTGTGTTTTAAGTTCCACTTCCGATTTAATCGGAAGTCTGAGCAACTTAGTTTTTTTAACAAAACACTTTATTTATTTTTAAATATCTGAAATATGCTTAAAATTAGTTATTCAATCCTTTTTGTTTTGCTTAAATTAGTCATCAGTTTTTTGAGTTATTGATTTTTTCTTCACAAAAAATTTTATATGCAACTCTTCAGAAAAAAGCGTACAGCTGGTCATTGTGTTATAATAATGAAATAAACTTAGCTGAAACAACTTTCTACACTATTCTATAAAAAAAATTTATGAGCGTCCAAAAAAACAATGATTTTTCTTATTTGACTATAGACAAATTTCAAACACCTGAAACTTGTTTTTTTTCAAATGGAATGTCCCATATTTTAATATGCACTGGTTTCCGCTTTTTAAATTGCTTTCTTTTGATGTAGCATGAGACCTACCTATTATTTTCAGTTTTCAAAATATTAACAATTTTTTGAAAAAGTAATCAGTTTCATCTGGATTTTTGTGATAGAAGTATTGTTTCTATGACTACTTTCCCCGTGACAGACAGATTGATAATGAAGTTGACCATTAAAGTTTCAGACATTGGAGAAGTCGTTACAGAAACAATGTCAAATTGAGAAAATTCTGGTAATTGAATATTTATTCAAAAAAATATCAAAAAACTCAAAAATCAAAACAAATAACTATAGCTTATGATATATCAAAAGAAAGAAAATAAAAAACAAAATCAACTGCGTAATAAAATATAAAGCATTCCATATAAAAAAAAATATTTTTTTAATGTTTGAAATGTGTAGAAATTGGCATAAGAAAACAAAATGTTTCTCAAGATATTTCCAAATTTTTTTTAAAGTATATTATGAATCGTTGCTCTAGCTTTGTGCGCGCAAAATTTCATTCTATTCTAAACGCAAATACAAAAGATATCAATTTTTGTCTGAAAAGTTACAAATGAAACTTTTTTTGGCCAAAAAAACAATAACTTGAACAATTCAAGATCAATTTGAAAAAAATAGATATAATTTTAATAAGCAATTTAGAGTAAAATTGAAATTAAAGAGATAAATTCAGTGTTACTTCAGAGAGACAAAGTTGCAAAAACTTCCTGTTAAATAGGAAGCAGAAAAAATTAAAAATTATTTTTAAAAAGAAGAGTCTATAACATTGATTAACATTCACCAGTTACATTTTCTCAAAATTCAACTATAACGCCATAATCTTCCGTCTTGATACTAATGAAACACCCTGTATAAAACCTCATACAAAAATGTCTTTATTTTTGAATCTAAAACTAAATATAAAAACATATATGAAGATTTACATTCGAAAATTTTGGGTTTTAACAACATTTTCATGTCAGTTTTCAAATGTATTTTTTGAACTTCCTATAGGAGATCGGTTCAATATTTTTGCTGGATTTTCTATCTCAAGATTTGAGTTATCAAGTGTCAAAGGACCATTATGAAATTGATAGTCATTTAGACATAATTATTGATCACCAAATCTTGGTATAAAAATGACCTAAAATACAACGTAAAATTCAAAAACTTAAAAAAATATAAAATGTTCTATTTAAAATAAGAAAGTTGAGTCTACTTTCGGTATAACCGGAAGTGCCACAACTATAAAAATATTTTAGAAAGACAGAGCATCTTGAAAAAACTTCGCTGCTAAATTTTTAATTTCATATTATCACTTTTCTTGAATTATGCATAAACGCTCATCATCGTGGGACACCTGTATAGTTTCACCTGCAAGTAAATCTCCCAGCTTCAACCAACAAAGCCCCTTTTTTGGCTTTGACTTACAAATAACTATTATCGTACTTACCGACGTTTTGTCTAAAGACAGAATTCCAAATGAGCGCCTTGATTCTTGATTTTTTTAGTCAATAATTAAACCTTAAGAGACTAATACGATTCGTTGAATCACCTTGTATATACAAGAATCTGTCTATCAACAAACAATAATTGATTTTGGAATACCTTTATTCGTTTACATCAATATGCATTTCATTGGTGGATTGTTTAGATTCGGCGATAACATTATCTTCTATTGGAGAGATGAGTTTTCTTTGTTTTTTAATAGTTGATTTATTGGCGCGTGATTACGATTGGTCAATTGTTTGCAAGAAACTATTGGCTGTCTTTGATCTAATGACCCGACGGCTAATTTGACATTTCTTATTATTAAACAATGGAAAACAAGACAAGAAAATTTAGCTTTGATGTTGAATTTTCAAAAGAAGAAAAGTTTCCACAAAAATTCAAAATAAGAATTTTGCGTTTTTGATATCAGATTTAAAATAAACACGTCCGAAATTCGTCCAACTTTCCCTTTTGTTACTAGATAATCCTAATTAATGTCTGTTCCTTTTTGTAACAATATGCGAATAGGAAATGGACTTGTTAGATTGTTGATACAACTTGTTGATAATTTGAACACATAATACTGAACTCATAAAGATATGACTCAATACTGTTTACACAAATAAATTTACTACGATTTACGTCGCTTCAGGAAAGTAATAAATAATTGAATAACTGAATTTCATCATAAAAGACAAGAAATCAGTCAATTAAACTTGCCAATTAACACTCAGAGTTGTATTGTTTTTATTCACTTTTGATTCTAATGATATTAGACAAGGATTTACAGTCGGACAAAAAAATAAATAATTATGTAAGATTGTTAAATGAAAAAATGTTTCCTCTATACTGATTGATTCAGTTATTACAACAACAGGTTAATTAAGACTCTTAACGCCAACAAATTCTGTTTAAAAAAAAATAATAATGCAATGTCAAAATTATAAGTCAATAACGCTATGCCAATTATTAAAAATATATATATATATATATATATATATATATATATAATTTAATTAAATTAATTTTAGATACTATTAAATATGTTAATTTTTCTTTAATAATTTTATATTAATATTCAAGCATGAGTATAACTGGTTGCCTATCCAAAAATTCAATTTAAACGTTTCAAAACAAGTCACCACTTGTCAACGTCCGATAGTTCCTAACCTAAATAAACAAACCAAAAATGCTACTCAAAATCCTCGAAACTCTCATAATTTATTTTTTTATGTATACTTTAGCTTTCGATGATATTTTTGTCGATGGGAGTAGCTCTCACGATATGATTGAAAAGGGCCGGACTCAGTACCAAGTAAGTAAACTCCAAATTGCCCACACCCATTAATATCAATTCATAGCTTCTTCGCGAAAAAAGCAGCTTACCCCATTACGGGTCCTGCTGGAAGTCAGCATTAGATCACGTCGAAGACGGTTGTAGAAATTTATCAGAAGAAACCCAAAGCGATATGGCTCTACATCTTACTAACTGTTTCCTTGAACAATCTGGACATGAAACTTACAATTGCGAATTTGATAAAAAACCAAACTTGCGAGGAATATGTATAAGAAGTATGAGCGATCGGGCATTTAATGTTTACACTGAATTTTACACTCATGTTCAAAATATCTGCTGGTTTTTAAGAGGGCAAGTTTGGTATGAAACCATCTCTGAAAGTAGTTTCAAAGTTGGGAAACAATTAGAACTTTCGGCGAAAAACCAAGAAATTTTGCTTGAAACCCAAAAAGAAAGTATTCAAGTGCAGGAAAAAATTTTAAAACATGAGAAAATGCTAGAAGAGGTTTTGGGGAATTTGTATGTTTCAATGGATGTCCATCGGGAAATCCTTACCATTTTGACGAAAACAATCTCTAATTTTCAAACATTTGTCATTGGGGAAATATCTTGGTTTGATACGATTCTTTTTTATTTTAGTTTAAGTTGTTTTATTTTTTTTATAACTTCAGTTAAACGTACTTCAAATGCGCGACTGCCACTGCTATGCATTTTTTTAATCAATTTTATAATTGAGCGTTTTATTTGTTATATTTTTATTAATGAAGACTCGCTTTTTAATAGTTATATTTTATACGAAAATATCTATTCGTACGTTTGGTATTTTCGTAATTTTTTTCTATGTATTTCGTTTTTTTATTTTTTCTATCATTTATATAATTATAGAGATATTAATGTTGAAAATAATAAGTTGTTAGAAAAAATCACGAATCAAAATGTCAATATTTTGGAAAAGTTGAGTCACGTCACCAATTGTTTAAAAGAAAAATCACCAAATAGTGACAGATTTAATTTGATTAATGAAAGTTTACATTGTAATGGTTTTCTTAGGAAAAGTAATGATTTAGATGATAGTAGTAGTGGATATTCTGAAAGAATTATTAGAGGCCGGAAAACTTATTCAAAGAATTTAATTGAAACGCACTGTAAATATAATTTACGGAGTAGCAAACAAAGTACTCCTGATTTAAGTTAAAACTTCTGAAGTGCCCAAATGTAAATATTGAGAATTGTAAGAAATGAATCTGTAACTAAAAAAATTAAGTTAGTTTTCAAGAAATGTCAATTTGACATTAAAAAAAAAGGTTAGTGTCCATTGATGATTTTTTTAATTTTAATTGCCCCAACTGTGATAAGTTATTAATTTTTGCCCAGTATTTATTTGTAATTTTTTATTTATTAATTTGAGCAGTAAATATAAAAACGTTTTTATTTTAAATAAATCAAGCTCTTAACTTGGCTAATTGTGCTTCTATTTCTTCATCAGTAAGGCCTCGATTACTCTTTGAGCTTTCCCCGATTTTTCCTTGTTCTGGTAAAGGCGCCCCAGCCATTTTCCCACTGATTTCTATTCCAATTTCATCCAAAACTTGACTGATAATGTTATCACTTTCTTCTTCATCTCCAGATTCATTGAGAATATCATCAAGCGACTCATTTACTGCAACAATAAATATAGTACACGAAAAAATTATATTAATGAGAGTTTTACTCATTTCATCAGTCATTTCCATTTTCATTGATTCTTTAGTAAAAGCATTAATGTTAGCTGCGATTTGTTCAGGTTTCATTATTCTATTCATATCAGACATGGTTTTTCCAGCAACACCCATAGCATTTGCTAGTTTAACATTAGCACCCATTGCTTTGTTCTGTGCTGAAATTCCTTTGACTTTACTGCTAGCTGAATAAGATCTGTTTTTTTGTTTGCGTAATTGAATGAGTTGTTTAGCGAGGAGTTTACACCCTTCATTGTTGCCTTCTTTAGCTAACTTTTTAATCTCTAATTCAAGCTTTTTTTCGTCGCGTTCGAGCTCTCGACGATCGCGTTCCAAGTCGCGACCGACTTTACGCAGCTGGCGGTCCACTTGTCGTTGCTCTTCTATTAACATAAAGAAAAATAATTGAAAAATTACAAATCAAATGATCACATACCTTTAGGGTCTGGTTTTGAAAAAAAGTTAAACATTTTTGTATTATTATTGATTATGACTCATTGCTAAATTTGACGTTTATTTGAATTTTGAGGTTAGATTTCATTTGTTCTTGCAAAAAAGAATTCTGTAACTGTTTAATTTAATTTCATGTTTTACATATAATTTAGAAAAAAAAATCAATATAATTAATGAACATTTTATTTAAATACAATTAAATTAATTTAATTTATTTTTCGATAACACAGTAAACTGTAAATGTTTTCTCTAGTTACATTAACATAGTTAAGATGGAGCTGTTTACAATTCTTTTAATGAAATTGCGGTAAAATTCAAAATTATTAATCAATATCTAATTTTTCAGAGCAAACAAGTCGTAAACTGCGATTTGCGCCCTTCCTTATACCCATTTTTCACATTTCCCATTTCTGCAAAACTTGATAAAGCGTGCATACTCCGCTCATCCCACAACCCATGTCTGAAGTAATAAAACTCAAATAAAGCCAAGTTTTTGCTTTGGAAGTTACGACAGTGTCGTGGGGCGGTTCCGATTTATTCTATTCCCAGGGGGTGCGGACCATTAAGCAAACCGCTAAGAATCCCTTCATAAGTCATCCTTAGGGGGTGTGCCTCAGCACGTATACTATACATATGAATCCGAAAAACGGTCTTTTTTAAATCTCAGGATTTTTTATTCTATTAGTGGATTCATATACAAAGCCACCCTAACACACATACACACAGCATAAATCAAAGAAAAAGTGTCACGAAATTTGCAGTAGCCTCTGTTACGCCCTACAAAAAGTCATCAATATTCTACAATGGCAGTCTTGGCTGATTCTAAGAGGATCGGTAAACATCTGCCAAGAATTGTAAATGTTGAGGTCGAAGCAGAAGAATGCAAACGAGGAAGAATGGGAACGGACAACAGAATAGAATTAAATGAATTTTATAAATTAATAATTAATTCAGTCTTCAGCGACTACTGACTGACCCTAAGTCCACTAATTCGTGGAACTCGTTCTCGACCCTCCTCATAGTTATTCTGTGCAAGAATTTCGCAAAAATCTTGCGGCTCGTTCTATATCCCCATTACACGTTTTTGAGTGGACAAAACCCTATTATGAGGATCCCCACATGCCCTTCATTTGTACCAAAACCCCCCATAACTAAAGAATTGATCCATGGTCATTGTAGTCAATTTCTAGGGTTTAAAATGAACAAAAGAAGCCGCAAGTAAAGTCACCGACTGAGTCGATACATCTTATTCGAAAGACGTTACTATTGTGTCAGAATCATCTTCAAAAAGTGATTTCTGGCAGATGTTAATAATAAGAAAACCGCACCTATTCGATGATTACAAAGCGATTTTGTAAATTTACGATCAATTCAATTCAATTTATTTTTAATTATTTCAGTTCTTCTCTAGAGGTATACTAATCATCAATCTTTAAATTTCTTTAGCTAATCGTTTTGTATTGTTGAAGATCGATATTAGAAGTATTAACAAACGCATTAGCACTGAAATCTTCAAAGTCATCGATCCGAGTTGAGATTAGATTATTCTTTTGAAAGAAATGGTAATTTGATCCTTCATCGCTTCGATTAATTTAAAATTTTTTTAGTCATTTCTTTAACTTGTAGTTTAAATGTTTATAGAGGTTGAAGAGGTCGCGACTTCTTTTAGTTCTTAAGACAGAACCACTTCGATGATGGACTTTGTGTAATTTGACCGCCCACATGTCTTAACTAAAGTGCTTGACGGGTTTTCTAAATGAAAAGGTTGCTTTATAACACGCCTAATCCAAGTTCAAGGCAAGACTTAAACGAAGAAATAATGTCTTTCAGTATAAAATTAGTTTTAGAAATTTATTCTTTTGATGGTGATTTATCGATGTGACAGACAACGTTTTAGTGGCCAACATAAAATTCAAATGACTCTCATCATTCAGACTGAAGATGATTGAAATCTTACAAAGGAGCTCTTTCGCGTGCGGTTAGCATTAAATTCTTTAGTTACGGTTTATGTTCGATTTTTCGAATGTGCTGAAAGAGGATTTGATGACAGATGGATGAAGGAAATTTGCTGGTTGTATTGTCCAATGATTCGGTTAATGAGGCGTGCTACTGTTAGGACATTATTTTAAATTTTTTTACAAAGAAAATCAAAGTTATTTGAACTTCCATTTTAAACTGAAGCTAAATCGTGTCTGTTGAACCCCTTAATCTTTGATTTTGCTCCATGTCAGAGCGGAAGATGCTCCGAATCCATCACGAACTGCACGACTTCCAACATAACATTATCTCAGAGAATAATTTGAATTTCTAATTCTCAACACTTGAAGTGCAAGCAGCGAGCGATTTGTTAAAAAAGATAATGAAATTTTTGACGTGCTTGTGCTATCCACATGACACTCTATTACAAGGGAAGCGTCCCTTTTTCTGTAATTAGTAACCATCAACAAATTATCGAATTAGGTTTTTTGTGGTCGTATGATTTGATTCGAATAAAATGCATAAAGAAAAGGAACAAATTACAAAGCCCGAGGACGGAATTAATCACAACTCCATCAACATCAAAAGCGTGAGATACATTAGAGTGCCCTGCGGGATTCACCAATGATAAATTTCAAAGAATATTTTTCCAAATGGGTTATGACATGAGGGTGGTCTGATTAAAATTTCCCTATTTTTGTACTTGTTATTTTTGTTTTCACTTATCAAAAATAAAATTAAGCAGAATTGCCGCAAGATAAATCGATTGAACTCTTCTTAACATATGTTTTCAGACTATGAAAACCTCATGCTGTGGATATAATTTATAACCTCTTCTACGTGAACAATCAATTACTTGAAATTTTTACTTTCACATAAAATGCGTAGGTTTTATGCTGAAAAACAAAAAAGTTGACCATTTTTCTTGAAATTGATGACTTCACAGTTATTCTAATTCAGTTTTGATTAAGATAATTCTATAATACCATATCCTGGAGAAACAAATTAAAACTAAATCTTACATAAAACTATTTAAATGTTGCGTTGTGTTTGATTTTATCTCTTTGAGTAGCAAAGACGTTGTGTGTCAAGGTAAAAGAAGAATGTTGACAGAAAAGTTTATAGAATTGGTAATCAATTAATGGTTGTGATGGGTTTGAAAAAAACATACGTGACTATAATTAAATATGGTAATTTTGTTTGCCAAAAATGAACAAGATGGGAATTCATTTGCTTTTACTTTTTATGTAGGATTGGATTATGATGTTTGAATGGATATTAAGAGGGAAATTACTAAAGAGATTCTTTGGGATTGGAGGATTGGACGTGTTTAGCCATAAGCCACAATTTCAACTTTCTAGTAAATTAATTGAATAAGAAATAAAATGAAATGTTTGGCTTTTGATTTTTTTTATTCGTATTTCAATCAAATTTTTCTTATCTCATTAGTCTCAATTTTTTTTTAAGAATTGTTTCGTGCTGTTCGAAATGATTTTTTTTCCATCCAAGAAGTTTTGCAAATCGTTTTGTAAAGAAGGAAAAACATTACAGTTTATAGCTTCTTCGTTTTTTGGTTCTTCTCTCCTCTCATTAAACAAAATTTTGACAAATCTTCTCTTGACCCTTTTTTTCATATTTTTGAATTTTCTTTTATCCTGGTTTGCTTTGTATTGTCATTTGTCATTTCTTTTAGTTTTGGGTTTTCGAGAGTGCTAAGAGCTTCACTAACTGTATCAACATCATCATCCTAATTGTTTGTAAATTTACTGTAAAGTTCACCCAATTTTTGATCATAATGACTGTTAGATTTGACTATATTTTTTTCTTCTTCGTGCAAGAAATTTTGCAAATCGTTTTGTGATGCTCTATCCATAAAAGGATGCATCAGCTCAGGAGGTAAGTTTAACCTTACAGCTTTATTCTCTTTTGGATTTTTTTCGATAATGATAACTTCTTCGATTTTTGGTTCCTCTCTGCTTCCATCAAACAAAGTTTCGATAAATCTTCCCATTTCTTTCTTCTCTTGACTCTTCTTCTTATGTTTATGAACTTTCTTTTTTCTGGTTTGCTTTGTATAAAATTTGTCAATTCGTTCTTCATTTTGATAAGAAAGTCGCGCAGATTCTTAGCTCTTACAGATAATTTGGCGTCTTCGAGAGTGCTAAGAGCTTCGCTAACTGTATCAACATCATCATCGTGATGGTTTCTAATTTTGCTATAAAGTTCAGTTCATAGACTCTCCTAGGTTCAAAAATAAGGTTTTATATCGAGAGTTTGAACTGGAAATTCCAACAGCGTCCATCAGATGTCCTAAACGGACAAATTTGTTTAAAATCGGAAGCTTTCTGGAAAGATGTTTCATGGATTAAATCAACTAATCTTGGTGTTACCAAAATCGCTTTGTTTGATTTCTTCCCAGACCAAGTTTTTTGCAAATAAGAGATGATTAGTCTTGGAGCTGAATGTCTTGCAGTATTGAGGACATCTCTGGCACTGTATCCGGCTACAGTCTCTAGTTCTAATTTTATACTGTTTCTAAACATTTGACCAACTCTTCGAAATTCATCATCTTCAAAATCCTCACTAGAATCTTCCCATTCTGAAGACCTAACAATTTGGTAGTCTGATGGTAATATCATATTCTGATATTCTTGCAAAGCTGGGATTTGCGAATAAGGGATGATAAGTCTTGGAGCTGAATGTCTTGCAGTGTTGAGGACATTTCTAGCACTGTGTGCGGCTTCGCCAATATGTGCTACAGTCTCTTGTCCTGATTTTATACTATTCCTTAACATTTGACCAACTTTTTGGAAAGTATGACTAAATTCATCATCTTCAATTTCCTGACTAGAATCTCCTCGTTCTAAGAATTTGGTAATCTGATGGTATTATCATATTCTGAGGAGGAATCCTCATTGCTGAAAGAAGAGCATTTTTAGAAGATCCAACTAAATGTCTAAGATGATACATTGGAGCTCTCTCATCTTCAAAACCACTCTTTGTCGCAGTTCCAAAATTTTAGTTTTTGGAATGTCAAGCTTTACGCTTGGATCGCTGATAAGTCTAGTTAGTGATATAGATCTCTTAATTATCTTTTTGTGACGCTCTTGCATTGTTGTTAAAGTTCGATATCCTATGTCTTCATTTTCAGACTGGTCGTTCAAAATGTCAATAATTTGTCTTTGGAGTTGCAACACTGAATCTACGTCTTCATGAAGTGCTCTTTTATATAAATCAGAGTACTCGTTTCTTTCTGGAAAATCAAAAAGAAATGATGATTGGTGTTTTTGTAAAGTTGGATCTTCACCTTGTGTTAGATTAGATTCTCGATCTAAAAAATCATTTTCCCTGTAAGGTCCAGACTTATAGTACTGTTGTTGACCATAATGTGGATACTTCTGGAACAATTGCATCTTCTTCCGTTTCAACTTTTTATAGTAGGACTTGCTTCTTTTACCCCAAACGTTGGCATTTCTTCATCATATTCAGCATCTCAAGAGTATCCAAAATTGTTGACAGGATACTGAGGCGCCGCGCCATATTGTTGCAAAAATTGCATTTTTTTCCTTTTAAGTTTCTTAATAGTTGGATTTGCTTCTCGATCAAAATCTTCATCTTCTACTTCTTCGTCGCTTCTACTTTGAAAATTTTGACTAAATCCACGACTTGGATTTACTCTGTTAAAACCAGGATTGAATTTTTGTTTTTGGTTGAAAGGTCTAACGTTTTGGTTGTGCTGAAAATTATTAAAATTGTTTGCATGATGAATTGGACGTCGATTAAATTGCGCTTCTGCTTCTTTTAAGTGTCCAGATTGTGTAGACTGAGTCTGACTCGAAATAACCAAACCATTGTCAAAGGATCCCACGGTTATAAAAAGGAGTAGAATGTAACCCTTGATTTTGATTAATTGAATTAACCCAGGTTATGACTTCTTCATCATCTTGTTTTGATGTTTTTGTCAAGTTGAATCTCCACCTCGTGTTGGATTGGATTCTCGATCTAGAAAATCATTTTCCCTGTTAGGTTTGACTTTGGATCGCTGATAAGTCTTAACATTGATATAGATTTCTTAACTATTTTTTGTGACGTTCTTGCACTATTAAAGTTCTATTTCCTATAGACTTACCAAATTCCAAAAATTTGTTTTTGGAGTTCTAACACTGAATTTACGTGTCAATGTCAAGTGCATCAGAGTATTCATTTCTTTCCTAAAAAAACAATAAATAAAAAAAAATTGGTGTTTTTTTGACCTGACTTGACTCAGATTTACTCTGCAAAAATTACGATCTGAATTTTGTTTAAAAAATTTGTTTTTGTTGAAATTGTTAAAATCGCTCAAACTTTCTCATTTTCTTCTTTAATAATCATTTGTATTAAGTTATAATAATGTAAACTACGGCAACGTTGAAACTTAATTTTTTTCAGTGTGTCTCTGTATTTTTAAAACCTTCCATTTAATTACAAAAACTACGTTAGAACCGTCGGCGCCTCCGTCTGCTAATACTCCTCATTATCACATTCAAATCATGTGAACTCCCTCAATCTACAAGTTCCGTTACAGAAATGACTCGCAAATGCATTGAATTAAAAATATTAACATTTTATTGTATCGCCCACATTGATTCACTATTAATTAACTATTGTGAGTATGATCCGCAACCGCCCCCAACAAATCTCATTTGTAAAAAAAATGCTGTCTCAGTTGTTCTAAATTTTTATCTACCTCAAATCCTTTCTATTTTTTCTTCAACCGCCCTACAATTACATAAATTAAGCACACAGTATGTCAAAGAACAAAATTAAAATCTCGTGATTATTGTATTGGAATTCGGCGTCGTGTAGCGAGTTATATTATATAGACAGCAGGATACTTTGAAATCAGAAAAACAATTCCAAGAGTAATCTAAAATATTGCCACTTGTATATGGATCGAAACCAGTTCGGAGGGACGAAGCATCTGCCGTTTATTTCACTGTGGGGTACAAAATTAGTTATCAACCCTTCAAGCTTATAGCTTTTTTATGTAGAAGAAATGTTGAGATGCAACGCCATGTGTTGTGGAGGAAATTTGACTAAGAACTTCGGACAAAAGGTACTCTATTGAATAGCCTTTAGAAACTATTTAAGTCTATTATATCAATACCCTGGATTCTTCAACTTTGTTTGCACTCTTACAGTAAGAAAATTGAAAATTTCGGTTGTTAATCCGCGCCCATCTGTCGGTGATTCCGATTAAAAATTTCTAACACATGTTATCTGAAGGTAAAAGAAGAGAAAAAAGTAGAAAATCTTTTATGTCTCTGAATCCTTTCATCAACTCCATCACACAAATAAAAAAAGCTTTGGAGAATAGCAGCATCTTTTAAACCTCTTAGAGACGGTCTGATAGAAATAATAGCAAGGCTTTGATACCTCGGTTTAGTTGAAAAGAGTGCTTAGCGAAACGTCTGAAGACTTCATCCGGCCATTCAAGCAATGACCCGGCTTATTATGGCTGGACATGAGTTCAGCCCTTTCCCACAAAAAAAAAACTAAAAAATCAAATATTGATGAAAATATTTGCTTTTTTTTTCAATTACTTGAACTAATATCCGTAAAAAATCTTCTTCCGCTTTGGTAGTAAAGAATAAAACTATTCTAACCATCCTTTTGTGGCAGATTTCGATTTGGTATTTTCTGTTTGTGTACGAACCTTCCGCTTCATACCTTTTGATAGAAAATAGTAGTCGGATTTTGGCTATTTGTTTAGATTATTGTCAAGAAAAAGAAGAATGTCGTCGCCATCAGATAAGTCCTACTGGAACCACCTCTGCTAATTGCTAGCCACCCTAGAGACCGGAAAGTTATTCTTAAAATCAGCCATAAACTGGCGCCGTTGAACTTGAGTGATTTATTTTTGCACTAAACACTGTTGATGTTTTCTTATAAACAACTTTAGCTGCAAGAATGTCCAGTATAATCCGCTTAAAAAATAAACCATCAGCTTTCATCTTTAATCTATGCTTCTGATGAAATTTTTTTTAGAGATTAGTATACTACTGTCTGCTTTTTATCATTTATCATAATATTAAGAAATGGGTTTTGTTCTTCTTAAGTCGCTTAAGCTTCTTCCAAGGTTTCTTTCCAAATTACCAATTCAAGATGTTTAATCAAAATATAATAAGGTTTTTTATTTGAGGGGATATGCACAATAGAGTTTGAGAGGGTCGGAAGTTTGCCAATTATCAAGAAAAAGATGAGTTAAATTGGTGGAAAGAATAGCAAGAAAGCAGACGACTCTCCAAGGGTAAAAGTCATATACCTGTCGTAAATTTTGATAAAACTTAAAAGCTTTTACAGATAGAGTTTGTAAATAGCATCTTGGAACTAATTTGAAAAAATTCCATTTTTCTTCGTGCTTACTCAATTAACTCAAGAGGCTGTACATAATTAAATAGGATGATAGTTGCTTTTGATCACTTTATAATACACAAACCAGGGTATTATTCAGCAGGAGACAAGACCACCCGAAGTGTAAAAAAATCACTGTTCGATATGACCATGACTCTTGGTAGTATTGTCCATTAAATATACCATAACTAAACAAAATATATCACGTACACTACAATTTCAGATAGTTCTAGTCGGGTTATAATTATATAGTTTGTTGGAATCGGATTCGGCGCGCCAGAACCGTTGATTTGTTTTTTTGTGATGAGTTAAAACATGTGTCTTTTACAACCCTTAATGTTTAGAAGGGATTTGAGATAATAGGCAAGTCATTTCCTGAATTGATTTAATGGAGCTTTTTAATTGTTTGCTATAAAATCGGTATTAAACAAAAGAGGAACGATGGTAATGTTCGACATTTATAGCACGTTCTTGCAAGTCATTGTGGTTGGATTTTATGGGTGTTGGATTTCACATATCATTTCCGATGATAATTTTATCGGGATTCTTCGCTAATGATTCATTTATTCATTATATAATTATTGGTAATTGATAAAAATAAATCTTATAAAAGAAAAAATACAGTTGTAGAAGATTTTTTAAAAAATACGATTTTTGAAATTTTAAATTCTTGTCAATATGTTGAACTATTATAATTAAAAGATTTTTTAGGCTGAAACTGAACACACTTTCAAATTTTCCTGAAGTGTCGATTCATTAGTTGTACTTGCTTATGTGCCGCACTGTTAACTCAAAGTCGATTTTTAAGAAAAAAATTGTATAGTTGTGGAAAAGTGATTTTTATTAATTGGAATCAGAAATACGCATCAATATACTTATGTTGAAAATTTTCAGAGATACGTTGTTATATTTACCTCATATCAGTTTAATAACAAAATCATTATTATAAAATTCACTTAGGTATATGAATTGTGGCCAAATTTTTGACAATCAGATAGTACTTCACACTATAAGGTCGTGAGCGGCTGATAAAAAAATTAATCGAAAAAAAGTTCTGTTAGACATTTAAAAACTGTACAATGACAATAGTTATCAGAATAATAAAAGTGTATGGTATGATTTACCAGCCAAGAGGGGGTTTGTATTCTGACAAACGAGAGCAGCAATAGAGTTCGAGACTGAGATAATATAACTTCCCGATTTGTTTATAAAATTTGGTCTACTCTGAAAAGCACGTTGATTGTTCAATTATGCAGTGTTATAATTATAATAATGTGAGTGTATTTGAAGTTATGGAATTCATTCATCAACCTAATAATCTCTTACTTACAAAAACTTAAAATAGTCGACAGGAATTAAATGTTTCTTATTTAATTATTGAATGTGTCTAATTGTTGTTATCTCTAAAAAATGTATTTTGTCAAAAAATGTGTTTACGATAGCTGACATGCACCATAAAACTGTTTCAATAACCATAAGTGGATTTTATACTAAAGAGAGAAAAAAAATTACGTTTGCTTTGTGTAAGAATGAGCTGAGAATGAAATGAGAAACCAGTCTCATTCTTCTTACTTATTATATTAATGATGTTATGAACATTATTAATTTTATATTTCTGACCATAGCAGCACGACATTAAAATTTATTGAAACACAAAAATACAAACAAACATTTGTTTTCTAAAATAACTATTTTTTTAAGCAAAAAATTTTAGGTAGAATTCTAGATTGTTTTTGAAACTTAATTTGTATTTTATTTGTGGAAGTGTTAATCCAATTTGTGTTGTTCTGAGCTTTTTTGCAACTTCTAAGGCAAACCGTGATTATCTGGTTATTATTGTTTTACTGTTCAGGTATAGGTCGATTGCATTGGACTAAATATTTTGGACGTACGTAGATAATTTTGGATTTTATATCATTTGAAAGAAGAATTTTAACTTGTTAATAAAAATCATTTTTCAGATTTATATTTTTTTTTTCTTGAAAAGTCAGTTCAGGTTAACAGTGCCCGACTCGTCAGTTGTCCCTTCCATAAATTTTACAGATTCCCGTTTCATCAGTTACGATAAATTAATAAATTTATAAACGTAGTCGCTGCAATTTTATCTTTCTTTGCTGAATCTGTCTAAACTGCTTGATTCCTTGGTTGCATTAATTCTAGACAGTCAGTACTTTACTCAGTCGCCTCCAAAATTCAAATATTTTCAAAATTGTTCCAATTTCGGTGTAACCGAAAGTTTAATTCCACGCTAAACTGCTTATTAAAATAATATTTATTTCTATTTTTTCAAATTAGTCTTGAAGTGAACGACCTTGGGGCTACTTTGACACTCTCGTTGATTACGTTAAAAATCAAAGTTTTGTATATATAGGGAAAAAAATAAACTGCCCACTAAAAATTGGGATAAATGTTTGCTAAGTTGGTACTTCATTTCTCTGGGTTAGTGCTACTTTAGATTCTAGTGAGAAATATTAACACCGCGTCATTTTAAAGAATTTGAGGTTAAGTTGATAAGGCAAATGTAGAAGAAAAAAATGTCAGACAGAGACAACTTATGCCAACTTATGTTAATGAAACTCACTGAGCAAATTTAATTGTTCATTCAACCTAATAACGATAAATTTCCTAAATTTCAAATTTTTAGTGGGCAGTTTATTTTTTTCCCACATAATATCTGTTGCAGATACTTGTGCCACTTCAAGGTCACTTAGTGCTTAAATTTTGGGACTGTAAAGTTTTGCTAGAGAATATACTTTAGGGTAACTTTTTAAAAGAGACTGTTTTCAATACTGAGTTAATGTCAATTGAGGGCCTGTCAAAATGACATTTTTAAACGTTTAGGTTATGGTTCTCTTGGAATTTTTAATACATCTTGTTGAAAAATATCTAATTCTTTGAATATTGTAAAAAAATCATATTATTTTCACCTCACCTTCAAATTGTTGCACTTAAGTTCCCAATTGAGACCTGAACCATGCCTTAATGTCTTTAATGAAACTTGTAATTTTCAAAACAGTATTCGAACTGTCACCTCTGTCACTATCACTATAATTCAATATAAAATACCTAGAACATTTGACAAGGAATTTTTTACCTAGCCAACCTTCTGTCAAAAATTCGATGGCACAACCATCCACTACTATTCCTATTCCACTACTACCTATGAAGTTGACAATTATTGCGTCTCTTAGACAATTGAGAAGTAGAATTTCTCTATTAGTGGTTAATAATTTTTTCAATTGTTAACCTAAGTTAATAATGAACAAATTCAAATATTTTAAGAATCCAGAGATAATTGTTTCAAAAAAACTTTTTCATATACCAAGGAAATTGTCCTTAACTTATTTGCAACTTGAAATAACCTAACATGATAAAATTATTTGAATAAAATTACTACCAGTTTAAAATTCGCGCTCACGCAATAAATGTCTAAATGACTGATGACATCTCGAATGACGGAATGCGGGAACCGGAATTTGGTTATGTTAGAACTAGAACTTAATCAAAAGAACAAAACTTTATTTAAACAAGTAGGTATTAGTCATTCTTGCACCCGATGTGGTTGGTAAATTGATAACACTATTGTGTAGAGTACTGGTTTCATTAAAGTGGAACTGCAGCCGATGAGGGTGGACGTTGTGATTCGATTAATAAAGCCGCAGAAGATGTAAAAAGCCTTCGGAGCATATCTACTATTGACCTTTTGAGTACCAGTAACTTCTCAATGTAACCTTCTACCTTTGCAGATTTCCAACCCCCAATCATTCAGTCAATTTGTAAGATATCCATATTAAAAAAAAAACACCCAAACAGGATAATAACAGACGTGAAAATAAAAGTTGTATTATTAGTGGAAGGGTAAATTTACATTCCTGTGCTACCCGAGTTTTACAATTTTTTATTTTATTTTAGCTTTTGCCTTAAATTTGGCTAGTAGTGGAAAAAATATAATATAATTCACGGTGGGGAAGATATTTATAAGCCTCGCGAAATAATCTCTTACAAAACAATTCATAATATATTTTCATGGAATAAAATTGAAATGTCATTTTTTGGTTCGTTATGGCCTTTAGATGGAATAAAAGAAAATATTAAAAGATTTTTTTATAAGGAGCTTAAGTAAAACCTTTTTTGTCGAAGCATAAGCTTCTAGTAAAACATAAAGTTTCTTCTTCAAACATAAAAGAGAAAATAATTCAATAAAACGTAAAATTGTGTCTAGAATCTTCAAAAAGCAAATGCAGCTTCTAAAATCTCTTCTTTTTATTTCTTATAATTGTTTGTCTCTAACTTTTTTTCAATCACTCTGATCGTTGTCACACAACTCACTTACAAATGTTATAAAAATAGTTGAATTAAAAATGACAAAGGCTTGCTCAAAATCGCTAAGTCATAGTAGCCCTCTTTTACGGTAATATTTTGAAAACTGAAGAAATAGGTAGGTTTCATGCTACATCAAAGGAAAACAATTTAAATAGTGGAAACAATTGCGTATTAAAATGTGGGACATTACATTTGAAGAAATTTGTCGAAAGTAAAATAAGAAAAATAATAATTTTTGTGGACATTTCTGAATTTTCTTCACAGAATAGTGTAGAAAGATTTTTCAGTTAAGTGCATACCAAATTTCATTTCATTATTGTAACACCATGATAAACTACACTTTATTCTAAAAAGTTGCATTTGAAATTTTTTGGAAAAATGTCAACTCAATCAATTGACGACCAATTTAAACAAAACAAAACCGATTAAATAACACAATTTTTTAAAATTCAACTACAACGCCGTAGACTTCCGTGTCGATACTAATAAAACATCTTGTATATCTTTAACTGACGAAGCAGGAATCAAATACTTGTTTATAAAGGGACAACAGATGAATCAAAATTCCGTTAAATGTATTTCACATACAACAAAAAATTGGTAACTTCTACAAAACTGAAATAGAAAAATTGCTGAAAATTTTGAGATTTGTTAACAATAGAATAGACTTTCTGTGGTTCTTTTTTATTAATTTGTTAGAATTTTATGTCTTTATATTGACAATACTTCCAATAATCGTTACTATTTTAATAATTTAGAAGAGTACAAAATTGAAAATTCACAATTTTGCTTGAAAAAAGATACTCAGTCGGAGATGGTTTTTAAAATTCTGAAAAACTGTAGACAGATTCTGTAAAAAATTGTCAAATTTTTAACTGAATTTTCCACTTGTAAACTTCTAAATAAGTGTCTATAATTCTGAAAATTGAACTGAAATTTGTAAAATCTTCTGAAAACAATTAGAAAATCAAATTTGAAACTAAAGTTACAATGTTTAGAATTTCGTTTCGAGTATATTGACAGCACTTTACAAAACAATCAAAATCAGTTTTATCAAAAATAAAAATAGATCCTGATGTTATGTAACCCGAGGTTACTGAACTCAATTTTCCCAAATTATATTTATTCAATGATTTAATAAGCACCTGATAAACGCACCCATTATTATACCTCAAATTTGTATTTTCGCAATTTATCATAAACTCGGCTTTTTAACGTTTTCGGTTATTGCCCCTTTCATATTTTTCTATTTCATTATCTCCCTGCTTTTCCTAACCGACTTTAGCAAATGTTTGCACACGTCTAGTTCCTCGTTTTGTTATCAAACAGAAAAAAATATGCATTTGCATATTTCAAAACTTTATAAAAAATAAAATAAACAAACACACATAGTTTAGACTGTAATACATAAAAGCAACATTTATTAGCTAATAATTTCCATTAGCGTCGTCAAGTTGTTAAGAATTTAATCGAGAATGACTCAAGTTTTGACTTGTATTTTCTTACATACAAACATTCTTCCAGTTATGTGATACGTGATAAATTCAAAATTTCATCATAATATAAAAGTTTCATATTAATTACAAAAAATTTATGATAGAAGAAAAAATCCAGGATATAACTCAAACCGGATTAAGACATTTATATTTTGTTTAATTTAATTAAGAAGCGTCCTGTCTCACCCACATTCTTATTTTTTCCTTTTAAAAATTACAGTTTAGTGATTCATTAACATCATAAAAGATCGTCTGTTTAACTTGTAATTGAGTTAAATAGATGAAAAGTAGTACAAAGATGTATTGTTTGTTAATTAGCTGAAACAGATGATCCAAAAACAGTAGTTTTCTGTTTGTTGTGATTACTCAATTATTAGACATTTAAGCACTGAAAAGAAACGTTTGTTGAAGATTCATTCACATAGAAGATGAATAAACAGAGACGTTGGGATTTTTCGCAAGGGACACTTGTCTCAACGCCCTTACCATCCCACATCCGGGTTATAGAAAATTCAAGACCAATAACAAAGGAATGGAGCTCTACCACCATCCAATCGATAGTAAAAAATCGATACGGTCGTCCAAAAAATTCCTCGAAAGGTTAATCGGGGATTATCAAAAGCCGATAAAAAATTCCGTCTTTTACTTTTTATCAGCGTTGTTATCTTCAACTTCCTTTCGATTGTTTGGAACAATTTTCTTCATTGAAAATAACTTTCATCATTTTGAAAAAATTTGATTTTAAGGCACGCGTTGTTGATCTCTTTAATAGCATTAGCGGTACAACTTTTTCCATGAAATGCGATAATTGAATCGCTTCATCAACTTTTAATGGAGTAAAGTGGAAAAAAGCTTTTTTCCAATCCGTTTTGTTCCGATGTTTTTAACTCGTTGACCCTGAAAGAACTTCTTTACATTTAATTCTTAGCGAAACTTGTTGACATCATCATTATTAATCATTAAAATGCATTAATAGGATTTATTTCGACGTTCCATCAAGCTTTTATTAAAGGATTAGAAAACTAATTAACATCAAACGTGTGACTAAAAGAGTAAAAAAATCATGATTTTTCAAATTGATAAGTTTTAATGTTTTTTAAATACACCTAAATTACTTTGACTAATCGAAGTCATCGATTCCATTTAAAAGCGACGACATCTTCGTCGAGATCGGTTGGAAAGATTGGAAGAAGTGATATATGGAGTGTAAGAAGGACATGAAAATGTGGACAGAAGATTGGTATTTCTGATAAAAATTGTCTTAATGTTACAATAACATCGGTCAAACAGCAGGACTTGAAAGTTGTTGATTTGAATTTTTATTTGGGTGATTCGTTTTGGTCATTACATGCGCTTTGAGACATTTACGAGACTGTGGAGGCGGGCTGGACAATATCCCTTGTACGTGCAACAGAACGTAACTGTTTTTTCTTGATTTTTCGCATCGTTATTTGATTACTTCTTGGATTCCGACATTGTTTCATGTAGTTTAAATTTCTACCTTAGAACAATGATTGACATAACTCTATAATTTCCTACCATCAACAGAATAAGAAGCGTAAATAGCTGGTAATTATTGAAGTTTTCATTAGCCCTAATTTATGCAAGCAATTGAGAACACTCTTGAATTTTCACACAAATTAGATCTTTATTGTTTACTAAACTAGATTTTTGGAAAATGTAAAAAAAATCATCAAAAAAACATTAAGATTTAAATCGTTAATAATTACCTGCTGATTAAAACAGATTTAAAAAGCGATTGTTGAATAGAAAAAAATACAAAACATTTAACAAGACGTCTTCTTTGCATGCGCTTTATGGGAGTGTTGAACATTTTCTCAAATGAGTTGGTTCAAGACAGATTTGTTTTTATTAAGATTATAGTTCAAAAATTGAAAACTGTCATTGATAATAGCTACCAGCATAAAAGTACGTTGTACGCCGATTATATCCAATTATCAATTTTGCTGATCTGATTAATCTTGCTTTGCTTCGGTTCCACTATAATATTTCAATTGCCATAATTCGATATTTATGAATAGCTCGATTCTTTTGCAAAATTCCCATAAACACAACCCTTCCATTGAAGATCTATTTCCACACCTGTACGACCATCGAAAATACGTTCCCATGATCATATTTATTTTTTTTTGCTCGAATCCTTTCCACCCGAATAAATAAATATTTCAAAAGTTGTAAAGTGTCCAGGTAGGGAGTAAAATAAAAGTGTCACCTTTTATCCAAACACAAATATACTTTCTCTAAAAAGAATATTATCATATTTCTACATCGACTAACATTAAAAACGTATAAATAAACTCCTGTCATGAAGTAAAAGAATTTAGCAAAATTAATGTTTTCACAGTTCATAAAGTTAAGTTTTAGATTGAATCTTAGCGAGTTTTAGCATGTTAATGGAAACGTTTACAATGGGCAAGGTGTTTGGTTGGTATAGAGAACAACTGTTGGAGTGAAAATAATGATGTGTTATTGTTGGATTTTAAAAAGGACACGAATTTCGGTCATATTATATTCAATTCTGACGCAACTTAATTATTTCGATAAGTAACTTGAAAGCTATCGAAACCGAAAATCCTCTTAAGAAGCTCTCAACATAATCGCATTTAAACTATTCAGTGTGTTTACCAAGCAAGTAGGATTTTTCGTGCAAGATGATGAGAATTCAAGTAGTCGTCTATTATTTTCGGTTTTTGTGGCTAAAGGTGTTTTTCTGCTTGATCAAACCAAAAACTCGTTCAAGCTTGGAATGGTATATTTGTGTGAGATTGCAGACGCGGCTTCGACCATTGCGTGATGCATACCAACAATGATTGACTGATCAATGGACAAAGAGTCACATCATTAAAGTACAAAGCCCGTATTGTTGTATGCGAAACAACAAGATACTTATTTTTTTGGGGTGATTAGAACAAAATCCCTTGGTAACAACGATCGTAAGGGACACGCGTCGCTTTGATAGCTCGCTAATCTCCGAGGGTGAATTTAACAACATCTGTCTAAAGTGTCAATTTCATCCAAGAAAAAATTCTTATCATGCATCCCTCTATAGTAATTGCGCTACAATTTCACTTCAAAGCCCGAAATTTCGCTTTGATGTTGAAGAAGCCACGCTTCAGTAAACTTGATACTATTAGAGGAAAAAAATTCCTGTTCTAGATGATTAAATCCTGGAACTTGGCTAAGTCACACGGGTACTATTGGAAGAAGCGTGCCTTTGATGACGTCACAATGAAGATTAGCGATGGTAATGGTATATATTGCTGACCTCTTGAGACAAGTTGTAATCTAGTTGCTATAGTCATGGCCTTGATCAGTTGAAACTCCCACGAGGATGGAGGGAATTATACCGATTGAATTGACATTTTGGGAGGGTAGAAAGAGTGGTGAAATTACACGGGATTAAGGAAATAATAGAACAAGGGCTATTTTCTACTTCGATAGATTTTTTTTGTGAAGAGGGTTGGTAGGTGGAGTGTTTTGCATGGTGGTGATAAGGGAATTGTAAGCTGATAGGAAGGGATGTTTTAACAATTAACTGTGGATGAATCATATGATAGAATAGAAATTTGAATGTTATGAATACTTGGACTATGATTTACATTTTTATTGAAATTTTGAGCTTAGAAAAATATTTAAATTTTTCTTTTAATAAATCTACTTGTTTGTTACATCACTGTATTTACATAATTACAGAATTCTTTTACTCTTTTCATTTGAATAAGCGATAGCAAAGCAATGGGGTTTTAAGAATCTATTTCCAAAAATGCGATAATGTTCTTTTGCGTGTCCAGAAAGCCCAATAAAAAACGTTACTTTTTATTTATGATTCATAAATATGAAAAAAAATTCAACAGATGATTAATTCTTCATTGTAAAATTACCATAGAATATTTAAATAGCTACTTCCATCTTCCATCAATGAATACAAAGTCTCTTTAACTTTATGTTAATGTTCACATCAAGAAGAGTCCTTGAAATTTTATTTTACGCTATAATTTGAATATACTCTACTTCGAATATGTAAATATTTACAATATATAAACAAAAGAATTTTGTCGACAGTTATAAATACTGTTAGATTTTTAGATTTGAATAGAGAACTGAAAAGATTTGCAGAATTTATTGTTAATTTTAATAAACTGAAAGGTGTGGAAAAATCAGAAATATTTTTTGAGAATAATGACACACCAGGATGAGAGAAACTAATGTGTATATAATTTGGGAGTTTAAATGGCTAGATTAGGAGTTAAATGGCCAAAAACTTGGCCTGTAATTAGTTACTGTTGGATTTTTTTCAACAACTTTGACGTCTTCGTTTTTTGTTTGCATCAAACAATTTTCCTATAAATCTTCTTTTGACTTCTTACAAGTTCATGATTTATTCTTATCTTTGTACAAAATTTCAAATTTGTTTTTTATTTTGGTGAAGAACTCGCGCAGATTTTTCTTCTAGTAGCAATTTTGCGTCTTTACTGACTGTATCAATGCCATTATCGTAATTGTTTCTAAATTTGCTGCGAATTTTAGTCACTTTTGCTTTAGAGATTCTTCGAGATTCATCTGTAACATTTGTGAGTTTGGGTTGAAAACTCCAATAATGTCTATTAAATGTCTTAAACGTTCAAAATCAGAAGCTTACAGGTCAGATGTTTCATGAGTTAGGTTTGCTAATCTTGGTGTTATCAAAAATGGCTTTGTTTAGTTTCTAACCAAATCGAGTTTTTGCAATGCCGAGATTTGGAATATGGAGCTGAATGTCTTGCAAGGAGGAGGGATCTCTATTTCTTAACAACATAGCTGTTTCATTTTACATCCTTTCAAATTTTAGAAGATTTATCGCTCTTAGAACATAACCTAAACCAGAACGATTAGAACTATTCAAACACTCCAAGTGTTCAAAGTAACTGTTAGATTTGACTTTTTTTTCTTCTTCGTGCAAGAAATTTGGCAAATCGTTTTGTAATTTTTTATTCATAAAATAATACATTAGCTCAAGGAGTATGATTAATCCTACAGCTTTATTTTCTTTTGGATTCTTTTCAACGATGATGACTTCTTCGTTCTTCGACTTCCATCAAACAAAGTTTCGATAAATCTTTAAATTTCTTTCTTCTCTTGACTCTTCTTTTTATGTTTATGATTTTTTTTCTGATTTGCTTTGTATATTGTATTGATAAGAAAGTCGAGAAGATTCTTTGCTCTTACATATAATTTTGTGTTTGAAAGTTCAAACAATGTTTTGTCAACTGTTGCTTCAAAAACTCTTTGGTTCAAAAATAAACTTTTATAGTTCTAAATTTCGAGAGTTTGGAATCGGAAGCTTTTCGGAGAGATGTCTCATGGGTTAGGTGTTATCAAAATCGCTTTGTTTGGTTTCTTTCCAGATCGAGTTTTTTGCAAAACTTGGATTTGCAAATAAGGGATGATAAGTCTTGGAACTAAATGTCTTGCAGTGTTGAGGACATTTCTAGCACTGTGTACGGCTTCGCCAATGTGCTACAGTGTCTTGTCCTGATTTTATACTATTTCTTAACATTTGACCAGCTCTTTGAAAAGTATGATTAAATTCATCATCTTCAACTTCCTGACTAGAATCTCTTCGTTCTGAAGACCTAACAGTTTGGTAATCTGATGCTAATATCATATTCTAAGGAGGAATCCTCATCGCTGAAATGATACATTGGAGCTCTCTCATCTTCAAAACCACTCTTTATCGCAGTTCCAAAATTTTCGATAGTTTTTGGAACATTAAGCTTTACGTTAGAGTCGCTGATTAGTCTTGTCAGTGATGTAGATCTCTTAACAATCTTCTTGTGACGCTCTTGCACTATTGTCAATGTTCGATTCCCTATATCTTTTATCAAATTCGTGTCTTCATTTTCAGACTTGTCCAAAATGTAAATAATTTGTCTTTGGAATTGTAACATTAAATCCACGTCTTCGTGAAGTGAAGATTGGTGTTTCTAAAGTTGCATTGTTGATATCCGAATTATAAAATTATTTCCCCTTTAAGGTCCAAGCTTAGAGTACTGTTGTTGTCCATAATTTGGATACTGCTGGAACAATTGCATCTTCTTTCGTTTTAACTTTTTTATCATAAGATTTTCTTCTTTTACGGCAAACGTCAGCACTTTTTCATCATCTTCAGCATGAGCAATATCCAAAATTAACTGTTGTTGTTCAGATTCGGGTCTAGAGGCGGTCGTCGGTTGAAATTTCTTCCTAACGTTTCGCTAGCACGCTGGACGGTCAGTCCAATACCGGAAACGGAGATGGAAGGATCTCTGAAGAAGTTCGCCACTCGCTTTTAGACCCGAACCACAGCAACGACAGTTCATCAACCGGCCGCGAAAGCCTGTTCTAGGGACTCTTCTAGGTTCAAAAATAAGCTTTTTCAGTTCTAAATTTTGAGAATTTGGAATCGGAAGCTTTCCGGAGAGATGTCTCATGTGTTAGGTCTACTAATCTTGGTGTTATCAAAATCGCTTTGTTTGGTTTCTTCCCAGTATTTTGCAAAGCTAGGATTTGCAAATAAGGGATGATAAGTCTTGGAGATGAATGTCTTGCAGTGTTGAGGACATTTCTAACACTGTGGGCGGCTTCGCCAATATGTGCTACAGTCTCTTGTCCTGATTTTATACTATTCCTTAACATTTGACCAACTTTTTGGAAAGTAGGACTAAATTCATCATCTTCAACCTTTTGACTAGAATCTTCCCGATCTAAAGATCTAAGAATTTGGTAATCTAACATTGAAGGTCCAACTAAATGTCTCAGATAATACATTGGAGCTCTCTCATCAATCTCAAAAATTTTGGTAGTTTTTGGATCATCAAACTTTACAAGTCCTGTCAGTGATATAAATCTCATAACAATCTTTTTATAAAGCTCTTGTACTGTTGTCAATGTTTGTTTCTCTATATCTTTTATCAAATTCTTGCCGTTCAAAATGTCAATGATTTATAGAGTTTTAACAATTCGCCTTCATGAATGCAACAAATCAAAATACTCGTTTCTTGAAATGAAAATTTGTGTTTTATTAAAGTTGGATTTCCAATTTCTTTTGGATTAGAATCCCGATCTAAAAAATGATTTTCTCTGTGAGGTCCAAACTTCTTCCGGTTGAAATTTTTTATAGTAAGTTTTATCATTTTTTTCATCGCAAGAGTATCATTTCCTAATTGAGCTATTTTTTTTCTTCCCTCAAAAAGCCATGACTCTATGCGTGAGAATCTCTCATCAATGTGGTCAAAATCCAATCCGACCATTTACCACATTACACTTCCATTAATAAATAAAATTCTGTACAATATGACTTTGTGGTCAAAGTCAATGTGTGAAGAAATTACCGGAAACGATTTAAAGGTCATAAAAGTGGTCATCTTATTCATTATTAATTCATGATAAATATTAAGTAAATCATTTGTAGTAAAAGATGTTGTGGCATCATAATTAATAAAAATTACTGACCCACATCAATGTCACACTCAAAAAATACTGTTTTCGCTTTTAACTACTATTAAAATGTGTATATCAACTGGTGCTGTCTGGTATAGTTATAATTTAGAAAAAAAACCTGACGTGATAATGACAGGTTTTGAACGAGCGATTCGTTGGTTATTTATGAAGGCAATTAGACAATTATACCAACTATTATCGATTGCTCTTGGTCTGAATTATTATTAGTAATTGGGAGCGATTTTGGGCGCAAGCGCAGAAAGTTTGACTTTATAATATTGGAACTATTGAATAACTTTTTGTTTTGTACCAACCTGAAATTTTTTTTTTTCCATTCAATGCGTTGACAGACAGACTTGCTGCTCTTGACCTTTTTTACGATCGGTTCTTGATTAGAGTTTAATGTGTTTAATGGCTCAGAACCGAGCTATTGGTAATGCACATCTTCAGCTTTTTGTTGTTGGATTTTATCACTAAGATAGGTCCGAATCGAACGAAAAAATTTTTATTTCACTCACGAACAATCGTAAATAAATTGTAAAGATCTGATATGGGTTATTACATTGGATCTGGGTGGTATGCTTCACCTTTAAAAATTTCCAAAGTACATCGTTCGATTGTCTCCAACATTCCGTCTTGTCTTTGGAACATGCAAATTTCGTCTGCCAGACGAATAACGAAGATTCCTTGCACGGAATTGCTATTGTTCTCGTTTCTTCTTCAGTCTGTCAGATCATTAAAGATTTATAGATCTACATATACTAAAAGAAACCATTTCATATAACACAATCTAGCTTTGCTTTTTTATTATAATACTACACATATTAAAAATTCCTGCGGCAACTGCAAAGCGTACAAAGCTATTTACAAAGAATTCTAATATATATTCGACACGACTGCTCTTCTAATCGTCGCTCAACATCTTCCACTTCTTTAAGAGTGAGCTTGTGTCTCGCATAATCAACGTGAATTACTCTTTTTTCCAACATCCGACAAAGTGGACACCTGCAAATGTGATAGTTATCAAGATGAAATTTTTTTTTTCAAGCCGCTAGCTTGAAGGGAGAAAAAGTATATTTTAATTGTAGTGCAGGATTAAGGGTGTTGGATGGGTACGTTGTTATTATTTCTGGGCATCAATCATGGGTGGAGTGATATAATTTATCTGTCAGCGTTGCTTTTGTCTGGGAGGGAAAAAGATCGTCGATAACAGTCATTAACTAAAGGTATGATTCTTTATTTTGTTATAGCGCAAGATCAAAAGAATTCAGGTTAATTTTTCAGTACGCAAATCTGTATAAAACGCGTTAATTATGTAACATCTCTAGTATGGATGGGCTAGAGAGGCGGGAGGCGATGGTCGTGGGAAAGTGAACAGTCGTGTTCGTGTGGACGAACCATCCCGCTTGGTGTAATCGGTCGATGAAAGAAACGAAGCGTACGTTTCATGAACAGCACCCACGCATTGAATGCTTCTTTGAAAAACCAAAATTTTACGACATATGATCAACAGTTGAAAAATTTCCAAACTTTATAGCTTGGGATTTTTGAAGAGAATTTATGGTCGGCTTGAGGAATAAATGGGTTGACAGCACTGACCCAGACTTAATGTATGTTGTTCGCCATAAACTTTCTGCATATAAAATTGAAAGGTATGGGCTTGGAAATGACCATAATTTCAACAATGACAAGACAAAGGAAAGCAAGCAAAATTATCTGTTTTTTTGAAAAGCATAACATTTTGTAAAGATGAGTTCCACAAGTTGCGATGATTTGTTATTTATATTTTCAATGTTCAAGTCGACACGCCTATTTCTTGTACGTCGTACAACATCTACACGATGGACATTAGGTGAATACAACATGAGAATTTCATCGGACAAGTTCAATGCAGCACAAAGACAGAGTTTTCTATTCAAATATTCCTGAGTGTAAGCTTTAAAGTTTTAGATTTTCAAGAATTTTAATTTTGCAGTTAATTAAAATTTCTAAGATTTCACATTTGATATTAGAGCACTGATTTTTAAGTTGAAAAGATTGTTCGAAAATGAAATTCAAATTATAGACTCGTTATAGATTTCGGTAATAATACAAGCAAACGAAATTTGACAGTTTGAATAAGCATCGAAAGACCTTCATTTCGTTTAACTCAATTAGAAACTGAGATAATAACGTTTAAAATGTGTCAAACGTGTTCAAACATTTTTGTTTGTGGCTTCTTCTAAATAAAAATCTCGAACTAGACTAATTGCATTTTTCTTCATCAATACCCATCTACAATTTCCCCCAATTCTTCCAAGCATAAAATTTCAAATTCTCATAACATAGTCTCGCAATGTTATAATTACGATTTTCAACCAATTCGGAAAACGAAGCAGAGCATGAATATGAGACACGAGTCTCTGATTATTACCTCCAACTCTTGAAAAAAAAAAAAATCCAGGTGTTATAAGCAAGTACCGGAAATCATCTTCTTGCAAACTATGACCTGTTTCAAAAGAAAAGAAAAAATTGATGTATTCACATGACGCTAGCACATGTTCTCGAAAAAGCACTTTAATGATAGAGGGTGGAGTTGTACAGATAAGGGTGCAGGTTTAAGGAACCTGATACTTTTTTACCGATACCGGAAACTGTCCAAACTTGAGATGTTCCAAACCAATATGAAGAAAATATATTTTCAGAAATGGAGAAACTACATTTAAATTGCTCATTTAGAAGACTTAGAATAATCCTACTTTTCTGTAATCGGAGGGAAACTTGAAACGACTCTCTTCCTGTCTCCTATTCGATACATAACCACATGGTACGTGCCATTGTCTCCTATAATCCTCCCATTGTAATTCATAGAGGCTAACTTGCCGGAAATCGCTTAACCATTTGTCATAACAACAAGAATTAAAATCAATAAAGACAAAACACGCATTCTTATAAAAAAGATAAGCATCCTTAATAAAAAAAATAATATTCTGTCTATTGTGCCACCTCTTTAAAACCCATCGATTCTAATCTTTTTTTTATCAACACAATACACCTAACATAGAAGAAAACGAGCTTCTTTTTAAAAGATAATCCAATCAAGTCGGTCGCGTTTTATTCTGACAGCTGCATTCAACTGTCATCAGATCAAAACGACATAAACCTACTTGATTTTTTGTTTTAATTGTTAGACAATTAGGGAGATGCGAGTGAAGGTTTGGCTTTAGTTTGAATCCAGACAATAGCACTGATTGCAGGATGATTTAATTTTGGAATGTGTGGGGGAATCAGGTGCGGCTGTGATGTCATGCAAAAATTTAACTCCCTAGATACAAAACATAAATTGGCAGATACAAATTGTGATATTCAATTAAAACAGTTCTTTGTCTAACTGTTAACAAGGTTGAGGAATTCGGAAACAATAGTGTATAGTCGTAAATATTTTCCGTTCAACGAATTCAAACATTGTTACCCTTACCTGTCAGGTAGAAAAGTAAAAGTTTCATCCCTTGTTGGCTAAAACTTTCTATAATTGCATTCTTGTTTCGAGGGTTATAAATCCAAGACAGAACTAATCAAAAGTAGCGAATTTTTAAACTTAGTCAAAGCTTCTCTTTGACGGCGGCAATAAATCCATGAAAAATTAATATATCAATCGGAGCGCTGCTATTTGTTTCAACTTTTATTATTAATACACGAGGGTTGTATCCCTTGTGTTTGAGGGTAGTTTTGATTGGAATAAGACACTGGGGTTGTAAACAGGAAATGCATTTTTTCTTAGCCACTCTGCGTTTCTTTTTCACAAAAAAATACAGGAAATGTGTAACCTACTTTTTTAGAAAAAAATTAAGATATGTTTCCTATTTCCTTTAAGGGTGCGATTAGATCTAGAGGAATTTTTTTATCCCCAACCATATGTTAATAAAATTCAAAAAATCGCATAACGGATCTCAAAACTTAAGACACAGAATCATCATTAATCAAGATCTTCCTTTGCACGATGACCCCAACATTAAAATTACAAAAATCCAAAGGTAAAAATTTGCATATGAATGAGATAACACCAATCTGTGATAAATATTAATTAATTAAAAAAAAAAAACAAAAATATTGAAATTTTTCTCATCATCCATATCCTCATTTCTGGCTTCAAAACACCGGAAAAATTCTTAAAAAAAAAATAAAAAAACTTCCCACCTGTTCGTGATGAATTGATTTAAAATCATGTGTGTGCAATTTAAAAAGAGGGTGGCTTTTTTAAAAGGAAGCGGAAATGTGCGTTCAGGAAATATGGGAATATGAATTCAATAATTATAAAGAATCAGCATCAACCGGAGACATAGATGAGTTTGTAACAAAAATAGAAAGTGGTTATTATGAAAAAAAATTTTTTATAAATGTGCAAGAATCTTGTGCACGAGGTCAAAGTAAACATAAAACACAACTTGTTTAATTAGAGAGTTGGAAATTAGCAGAAAAACTGAATTTAAACAAAGGAGAGGATAACGTTTGAGTTTAATGTGAAAATAATGAGGAAGGAAACTAAATGGTCCATTTCAGTTAATTTCATTACCATTATATAAAGATGTAAATTTTTGTAAAATAGTGCAGAATTGAAGATAAAGGTAAATAGAGTGCATCTTATTGGTGTAGAAATTTTTAAGTTTAAAGGAAATGGCTGTCAGATATTTAAATAAAGTAGTTTCTTTAACATGATCTAACTGTGCTTTTTATTCTGAATTTATGGGTGCTTTTAGCGGTTAAGGAAACCTAAACTGATGCTTTTTAACCTGCGAGTAAATTTTTTTTTTCAAAGGTAGAACTACTTTTTATAATCACTATTTATAATTTTGTGAAAGATATGCTGTAATATGGGTTTATAATTCTTGTAATAAAAACACTTTACATAAAAAAAAAATTCACAAGAGAATCTTAATCAGTTTTTTTTCAATCAATTTTTACAATTTTACAATTTAAATCACTATTTATAAAAAACTGTAGAACTTTATCACTAATTTGTTGACAACGATTTTGAATGACTTTCCTATTCACCTAATCATTTGCTTTTTACTTTAACATTTAAGTCAAAGAACTTTATTCAAGTTTGATTCACTACTTATAGACTTTACATCACTTGTTATCAGTAACATCGCTGGAAAATACTTAAAATGGAGCAATTTTAAATGTTATTATTCAATTTATATTATATTAAATCAATATTTTTATCACTATTTGCAACAGATTACAAAACATTATCACTATTTTTTCTACACTATTATTTATCCAATCATTCGTTTTTTATAAATTATTATACTTTCAGTTGTGAGTGAATCAACCTCATTACAGTTTAATTCATTATTACATCACTATTAATCAATAACATTTCTATTTATTTATAATTTTGATTAATATAGTGTCACTTTTTATAAATATTATATCACTATTCATCGATCTATATTGAAGCATTTTCTTCACTACATGAATCGCGTTTTTCAATAAACTATGAAACTTTATCACTTTTTTTCAACAAACTATAACCTGCCCAAGTATTCTCTTTTTATAAATTTTTACATTTGAGTGGTATGCAAAATATTTACTGTTTATAACTTTACATTGCTTTTTATCAAAAACATTGTTTATCATTCTGTTAAATACATAAATCTAAAGTAAGAAGTTGTAATATTGAAAATACTTTTTTGTATCATTATTCATATTAATCATTGTTTATAAAAGCGTCTAAAGTTTTATTACTATTTCTGTCTATAAACATTATAACGCTTTTTTAATTTTCACATTTTAATATAAATCACTTATTACAGCAGATTATGAAACAATGTCTTTATTTTTCGACAAACACTATAACCTGTCTAGCCATTTGCTTTTACAATATACTATATATACTATATGTATACTATAAATGTGTTAGTGTCACTTTTTAAACATATTATATCACTATTTATCGAGTTTTAAAATATACATAAAATGCAGCAATTTTCAGTGCAATTAGTAATAATTTATTTTTGGAAAATATTAATTTCAAGTCTCATTAATCACTACTTTTATAGACTATAAAATCCTGTCACTACTTTCTAACAGACTATATATTTTATCACTTTTTACAATTAAGTGAAATAATTGACTTAATAATATGCTTTTATCAATATTAACCCTTAGATAAAATAATCACTATTTAAAACAGATTATAATACGATATGAATAATGCCATAACTTATCTAGTCATTTTTTAACTATAAATGTGTTAGTGTCACTTTTTATACAAGTTACATCACTATTAATCGTTTTACAGAATACACGAAACATGCGGAAATTTCAAATAGAATTATTTCTCTATTTTTAAATAGATATCTTCATAATGTCTTCAAGGTATATATAAGATCTTGTCATTATACAGGGTGTCCCGCCTCAGCGTAATTCTTTCATAGCATGATAACCGTTGAGACTATGAAAATTTGTTCCAAACAAAAGTTGTTTGAATCTTTCTTGAGTTGTTTTAAAAATATTTTCAAAGATGACGCACTTCCGGTTATACCGGAAATTGATACTAACTTTGTTATTTTAAATGCAACACTCTATATATTTTCACATTTTTGAATTTCTTGTTTAATTTAAGCATCACCTTATGTACCATATGTAACACTTTGAGTGAATATCGCCATTATTCTAAATATCTCGAACACAAAAGCATTTACAGAGGTGGGGTTTCAGATTTTTATTTTAAACATAACAGTCTATCTCTTAGACCTGATCATCTTATCATATTTGGAAAACTCTCTTTTTATGAAAGTCTTGAACAAGAAGAACTTCCAATCCAGATAACTCAATTTTCTTGAATGGAACGCTACATTTTTTGTGGTACCTTCTAGTAGTACTTGAAATTACGTTACGATTGATGGTTCTGCCAACTTACTGACAATAGTTTTTGAAAAAAATGTTTTTTGAAATTTGTAAAAAACTACAAAACTACAAAGGAAGAGTATAATTGAAGCTTTAATTCTATTTGTTATAAAATAAAAGCAAGACAAATCAAAACTATGCACAATAAATGAAGAAACCTAGAGATTCGAGTTTTCGAGTTTTCCATCTCTGGAAATTAATTTCCAACTAGTGACTTCAGCAATGATTGAACAGTGTGAATGATAATGTTATGCAGAAATCTGTTTATTGATAATGTTTTGCTGATATTTAAACGTCAAGATTTGTGTTTTTAAACTGGATCTACCTCAAAACAGTATTTTCTTCAATTACCACAAATTCATTTCAGCCTTTATTCAAAAAAATGGTGAATAGATAATGATAGATGATTTTGATATTGTTCATCTCATGGAAGTTTTTCATTTGAGAAAAATTTCGCATAAATTTATTTATCATATTTACTAATTATTTTTTACTTAAAATCTTGTCTTTTTTTTAAACGTGTTATCGATAATAATAACCAAGGCTAACTTGATGATGTTGTTTTTTGCAAAATTCAAAAAAATGCATTTTTTCCAAAAATTGTTGGCTGTAAGTGGGTACAACCTGACATCAATCGAAAGGTAATTTTAAGTTCTATTTGGTTGCACATTATAAAGTATGGCGTTCCATTAAAAAAAATCGAGTTATTTAGGTTTGAACTTCCTCCCATTAAAAGAGAGTTTATCAAATTTGATAAGATGATCAGGTCTGAGAGATAGACTGTTATGTCTAAAATGAAGCTGTAAAACCGCTCCTCTCTAAATACTAATGGCGATTTTTACTTTTTCTTTAAATCTTGATTTTCTTAAAAATGGTTCACTCAAAGTATCACATATGGTACATAAGGTGATGCTTAAATTAAACAAGGAATCCAAAAATGTAAAAATATATAGGGTGTTGCATTTAAAATAACGAATTAAGTGTCAATTTCCGGTATAAACGGAAGTGCGCCATTTTTGAAAATATTTTTAAAACAACCTCAAAAAAAATTCCAACAACTTTTGTTGAAAGCAAATTTTTATATTCTCAACGGTTATTATTCTATGGAAGAATTACGCTGTGGTAAGACACCCTGTATATCGTATTCAGTCATTTATTTACTATCACTTTTTACATTTAAATGAAATAAATCAAATGCATGCATTTGAAGCTCCAATACTAGAAATCTTTTATTTGAATCACTATGTCAATCACTATTTATAATAGCATATAAAACTTATCACTATTTGATCGACACAATTTATGAATAAAACTTACTTCTAAAACTTACTTTATTTTCACATTCGAATGAAATAGTCACTTTTTATTAAAACATCACTATTTACCATTTCGTTAAACAATTTTTCTGTTATTTATAAACATTAGTTTTTCATTTTTGTAAAATTTCAGACGCCATCAATTAAAATAATCAAAGCAATAAAACAGGAAATATTAATAACCGGAAAACGTCTAATTACACATCCACCTAATCAAACACGACCTCTCTTAGTCTAACATCTCGTCTTACAAGTTTTTGTGTTCAAAAGACGTGTGCTTAATTCATTTACATAATAGTTTAGATTATAATTAATTATGTATTGGATGTTGTTTATTAAGCTATAAAGTACCGTAAACATTTCCATATTGAGAAGATTCAAATCTAGAAATGTCCAAAAGTTTGAATCCCTTTATAAAAATTTTCATTTGCTTGCATAAAGGGTCACTACCCCTCTTCGCAAAAGCCTATGTAATCCCAAAGGAAATGAGGTATATGCAAACTTACCTATCTTTTGTATCCAAGTAAAGTAAACATGGAAACTAATCAGGATTGCATTTAATATTTATTAAAGGGATGGAAATGGGTGCTTGGTTTGGACACCTCCCATGCAATTAAACTGTCGAAAACATGCATCAAGTGTGACAATTTCAATATGTGAATATTAAATTGAACAAACGGAATTTAATTGCTTAGTTGAAGCTCTTGTTTCAAAAGCTGTAAATGGCATTGATAGGATCTTGAAAAGGGTTCCTATGAATGATAATCATATCCGGTTTAAACCTACAAGCGGAACATTAGCTTTTGTTACTTATAGCAAAGAAAATTGTCACAATACATTAAAATTTGATTATTTAGATTAGTGTCAGGTGCAGCTGTTTTAAGATGAAACAAGTTTCTTGTAGTGAATAATGGTAGCAAGTTTGTGAACGTGACGTTGTGTAAAAATAAGGGATGAAAATTGACTAAATGTGTCTAGGGAATGACACGTTTCGAGATTTCTTTGCTTTTGTTCGAACTCGTTTGAATTTGAACGAACATCTATCTTGTTTTCGATTGAAAAATAATGTCTGAAAACAATCGGTACTGTTGTGAGTCACTGAGGAATGCAAGGGCGATAATGGGTTTGTTTTATCGCAGGTTGAGTGCTATAGTGGAAACTATTTGATGAACGATAATTAATGTACAGGTACAGGTAGAATGTATGAAAAAGGAAATGACACAATTTGGAGATTTTTGGCATTTTATAGTTGGTACAAATATTATGGAACTATAAATTTTCTTATGAATTTTATTTTGTGTCATAAATTATTATTCATTAATCAATTTTAATATTTTTTTGTCAGATTTCTAATTTTTTCTTTATTTTCTGGTGCAAGAATTATTTCAATATCAATTTCACAGTGAACAAAAATTTAAATTAATTTTCTTGCCATTTTTTATTTATTAACCGATTTCAATGATTTTTTGTCTAATTTCTATTTTTTCTTTGTTTTTTTTTTTGCAAGAATTGTTAACCTAACTTCAATATCAACTGCACAGAGAGCAAAAATTTTAAAATCAATTCGTATTTTTTTCCTAATTTTTATTTGTGACTTAATTTTTTATCTATCAACCGATTTTGATGTTTTTCTCTATTTTTTGCTGTAAAAATTATTGAGCTAGCTTCAAAAACAACTGCACAGTAAGAAACAGAAATCTCAATTTTCATTTTCTCGCACTTTTGTGTTTTTTACTATAACTTTATTATTTATTAGCCGATTTCAATAAATTTTCCGTCAGATTTCAAAGTTTTCTCTATTTTCTAGTGTAAAATTTATTGAGCTAACTTCAATATAAATTCTACAGGAAGCAAAAATTTCAAAATCATTTTGAATTTTTCCCATACTTTTCATTTTGTCTCATAACTTTTTTATTTATCAACCGATTTTGATGAATTTTTTGTGTGTTAGATTAACAATGTTTCTTTCTAAATTAAGCTGGAAAAATATTGAGCTAACTTTGATATCAACTGTACAGCGAGCAAAATTTTTAAAATCAATTTAAATTTTTCCCTTACTTTCCATTTTGTGCTATAACTTTTTTATTTATCAACCGATTTTGATGATTCATTTCTGCTAGATTTACAATGTTTCTCCCATTTTTAGCTGAAAGAATTATTGAGCAATATCAACTGTACAGCGAGTAAAAATTTTAAAATCGATTCGTATTTTTTTCCTAATTTTTTATTTGTGACTTAATTTTTTTATTTATCAACCGATTTTAATGATTTTTTTTGTTGGATTTTCAAAGTTTTTCTCTATTTTCTAGTGTAAAAATTTATTGAGCTAACTTCAATATAAATTCTACAGGAAGCAAAAATTTCAAAATCATTTTGAATTTTTTCCATACTTTTCGTTTTGTCTCATAAATTTTTTGTTTATCAACCGATTTTGATGAATTTTTTGTGTCTTAGATTTACAATGTTTCTTTCAATTTTCAGCTGAAAAAATATTGAGCTAACTTTAATATCAACTGTACAGCGAGCAAAATTTTTAAAATCAATTTGTATTTTTTCCTAATTTTTATTTGTGGCATAACTTTTTTATTTATTAACCGATTTTGATGATTTTTTTTGTTGGATTTCCAATGTTTCTCTCTATTTTCTGTTGCAAAAATTATTGAGTAAGCTTCAAATACAACCACCCAGTGAGCCACAAAAATCACAATCAATTTGAATTTTCTCGCCAATTTTTGTTTTGTATCATCATAACATTTTTATTTATTAACTGATTTTGATGATTCTTCTTGTAAGATTTCTAATTTTTTCTTTTTTTTTTTTGGTACAAGCATTATCGAAAACTGTTGCAAACTGTGCAAAAATATCAAAATTGATTTGAATTTTCCCGCTTTTTTTATTTTGTGTCATAACTTTTTTATTAATTAACCGATTTCGATGATTTTTTTGTCACATTTTCAATTTTTTTTTTGTACAAGAAAATAACTACAAAATTAACATTTTGTAATTTTAAAATTTGTCATTTGTTTTTTTTCTGGGTTATACTGTTCATCATAGTCGTGCGTTACATTACCAATATCACTTTAACCATGAAAATGTGGGACGGCACGTGATAGAATTAAATGCATTGTCTACTCCAGAAACAATCGCCAATAAACTGAATACAAAAAATGTGCAGCATAGAAATTTTTTATTTAATTTATTTTGCACAAAATGTCATGATACTATTTTATCTACTTGGCAACCGCAAGGTTGTGACCGATAAGCCTCCCCAAGCAATTAAAACAAACCGTAAAACTGTAATAAATTCATTTCAAGTAACACTTAAAAGCCTTCATGTTCTAATGTTAACGAGTGAAATCTGCAGTCAACATCTAGACTATAAATAAAACAAACTGCAACTTGTTAATTATTTAAACAAATGTATTCTATTGCAATTTTAGGAATTTTTTCCATCTCACAAATCACAGGAATCACGACATAAACCTTTACATAATTCAACCCAAAAGTATAGTTGATGCAAGTATCCGGTTCGTTCCGGAAGTGGAGCTATAGTGACCGGATATAGGTGCTTTGGAGGGACTGTCACCCATGCGATATGAGTTTATTCACTGTTGGATAATGTTAAGTCGACCTTAAATCGGTTGAATTTGCTCATAAATCGGAATTTAATGGTACGGACAGATGAAATTTTACAATTAAGTTAAATATTTGACAGTTGTTTCCTTTATATTCTTTCTTCATTACAATATCAGTTGCACTCTGTTTACTCTTTATCTCCAATTTTGCATACACTTTTGTACAATTTGCATAATTGTGTAACAGTGATGTAAAAATGGAAATTTAAATCCAAAAGATTTATTTTTTGTAACTTTGAGTTTGTTCAGTTATATAAGCGAAAAGCAACTTCAAAACCGAATTTTTGAAAATAGAAGACGCTTGTAGACAGATCAGATTTAGATTTTGATGCTCTATCAATTGCGACTGTTAAATTTTTTCATTTTAAGATATCCACACTGCTGAAACGGCATTTATAAGAAGAAAGACGGTTGTTTTTCTGTTTGCAATAAAAGTTTACTCAATCAAAACCTCTGAATAATGTTGAAAATACATGTCTTTGACTAGTTTTTCGTGAATTTCAACAGACTCCCAAATCCCGACTGTTTAGTGCTAAGAACTGATATTACTCAGAAAGTGAATCGACAAATTACGAAAAAATTCAAACAACCCATTTTGTATAAGAAAAAAACTTTGGAAATGTTTTTAGCTCTCACCTTTAACTTTAATTTTTTGTAACCAGAGATTTTTCCAAATTTCAAATTTTCATGCAAATACTTTAATGTTAACATAAAAACAACAATCTTCCCTCTTAGACGGGAAAAGTTTAACAGCCGCAATCGACAGAACATCAAAACAGTATTTTCAGAAAGTTTTAATTTTGACTGGTGAAAACAGACGCTTATCAAAATTAAATATCCATAGATTTCGTTCTTTAGACCTTCAAGAATATTTCTACAAAGTTTGTGCAAAATCTAAAATGAGTCGGCAACCACAATCAGACGATTTCATATGGAATGACTCATACTGACAGAGCTTTAAAAAAGCTTCAAAAAAATAAAGAAAACATTGCTTGATATCAACCTGATAATAATTTTTCCAAAAGCAAAATTTTAATTGGCTCTGAATCTAAACTCTTAATTTTCCGATGTGGAGAAATAAAAATAAACTGCCAAAATTCAAGAATAAATTTTCGAAAAATTTACTGTCACTATTTAACTTTTTTAATTGTAGCTTTTTTATTTTTAAAAATTTAGTCATAAATCTTATACTGAATTGTTTCTCTTGATATTTTATATTTTTTGGTAATTTTTAGTTTTGTCAGTTATAAGTTATCTGGCTTCGATCAGCCGCCAAATGAAACTTTAAACCAAAATTTCAAAACTAAAAAAGTCTGTTGTTTGGACACTCATAGCATCATTGTTTCTTAAACGAAATAAATGAGATATGCCATGTTGATAAACCTTTAAATAAACTTCAAACCAATGCAAAGCTTATCGCTTTATCTATTGTACAAGCAGAGAAATTAAATCAAATTCTTTCAAAAAAAAACCTTAAAAATTCATAATTTTGACTGTCTCAAAAATCATTAAATCGAACTTAAAACTAATCAAATCTCACTCTATCAAAATATAAAAATCAAATAGAATTAGAAACTATCAAAATTTGCTACATTTAAGCTAGAAATCGTCAGCACCAAAAATCAAAATCAAAAATTAAACATTTCTGAGCAAACTATATTTTGAAAACAAACAGAATGAATTTCTCGGCGAACGTCGAAAACTGCTTATCTATAATTGCTTCTAACATTCAAATCCTTCATTAGTCGCTTTCTGAATAGCTCAGATGCTTGTATTCCATCAGATAAGCTTCCAATTTTGTCATTTTCTCCTCAGTCAATTTTACCAAATCCCAACTAACAGAAATTGAATTTCTTTTTCTAATATAATATTTTCCGTCTACTATTCATTCCATTCCCAATATAGATCACACTACCCTTCTTTCATAACATATTCCAATCCAATTTTAGCTCGAATCAATACCGAATTCACATAAAACTGTTTACAAGACCACTCACTACCAAACCACAAAAATAAATTATTTTAAAACATCGGCATCTTAACCATGTTCTTAAGAATGCATTTGACAGTTGAAACATTATCATAAAGCTGCTCTGCTTTATATCAAGGGGTTAATTTTTCTCTCCCTTTGTAAACACGTGTTTCCAATTAGTCGAAATCTGCTGCTAATCGCTGTATTTTTAGGATAGCTTTCCTGAAAAAATTATTTGATTATTTCATTTATATTTTTTTTTTTGTTAGAGCTTTTAACACTGGAAGCACCTGGCTGGAACGTTTCCACGCATTAATTCTGTCTATTTGCGTTGAATTAATCTACACTTGAGTATTTATTCAAATTTGTGGAAGACTAAGTTACATAATTATTTTTCTATGGGTTCTTATACGAAGCACTAAGTTTTCATGAAAATTGAGAGTTTAAAAAGGGTGATTAGAGTACAGTTTGTAGATAAAGTTGAAAGTCCGACAAATACGCTCGACTAATTCCAGGTCAAACGATGTCACTAATTCCAAATAAGAACTCAAGCCAAGCTTGACGAATTCCAAATTGGATTCAACACAGTTATTTAATACCATTATCCTCTTTATTAGACTTAATCGTCATCATTTCTAGAATAAATAATCCAAGTGTTTTTTCAAACAGTATGGATTTGGCACACGTCACTTTGAAATCAATTCGAAAGTAAAAAATTTCATATAGAAGGGTCACTACCCTCACTGAAATAGACAGAATGAAACCTTTCAGTTTCTGTGTAATTGATAATTAGACTGGTGAAATTGAAAATAAACAGATGAGGACTGTGTGAAAAGTGAGATTGAAATTTTTTTAAAAATTTTAATTAACAAAGACAATGTAATTTTAATTTGAAATATAAAATAAAGAATATGAAAATTACTTTGTTTTATTGTATAGTTTTGAATTGAATCAATTTGCTTTGTTTTTTACTATACATACAATGATTAGCTTTTATTGAAATTGTAACAGTGAGTTCCAGCGTTTTTTCTATTAAAAGAATTGATCAATTAGAGTTTATTTTGGTGAATTTCCAATTGGGGATAATTGCAAAAACTTAAAATTTTTGTTGTCCACAGTGCTCTACTACTCTACCACATATTGATAATTAATAGGCAATATATATTTTGCGTTTTTTTTTCTACTAATTATCATAAATCTCTATTGTCTGCATTTAAAAATGTCTTGGCATTTCTCTTTTCTCAAGAAAATAGGTCGATTCTGTTTTCCATCCAACAATAAACAGGATTAGCGTGTCATCAATGTCGTGCAATGATTAAGATGATAAAAAGAAAGAAAAGAATAATACTATTGAACCAACAGTTATAAAACAATAATAATTGATTCAACCTTCTTCAACTTTCTTCTATTCATCGATGATTCTTTGTATAAAATTTTATAATATTATAATAAGTTATACGTTGACTGTTGTCTGACCCGAAAAAAATCTCTATTGTGAAAACATATTACATAATTTTTATTTAAGTTTAAAGATGATGAAAATAATTTTTTAATCAATATAATTAATGAACTGATAAGTAATTTAGAAAATAGATAAATAAATGTTATGCATGATGATGCAGAAAGATGAGGAAGATAAACGCTTTATTATTGAACGGAATTTAATTAATTAATTTTTTGTTAATTTTAATTTTTGCAGTTTTTTACGATTAATTAAATGTTAAATTGATAAGATTTAAGCGAGATTTTATACACAGAGTAGTTCTTTCAGTTTTCCACAATATTAAACCACTCTATATATTCGAATAAATTTTTACAGACTCGTCAAATAAAGTTATCATTGATTCAACAAGCGTGAGAATTTACTTGTCAAATAAAAATAGTTTTTACTTCATTATGTCTGTCATATATTCAGCTATACAGTAAATGGAAATTTCATGTTCCTGAAACGACAAAGACAAAAATAAAAGTTTCAATACGGAAGCATAAATAATTGACTCATTAAAGTGTCTGTTGGTAATATGACATCTATAAAGTTTAAGTTGGCAAAGCTTATAATTTTGACAGTTTTAATTAATGACATATGAGCATTAAAAAAATATATTATTAATTTATTAAAAAAAAAAATAGACGGGATTAAAGATGCAAAATGCAACGCAATCTGAGAATGCTGTGGATGCTTCCACAAATCGTTTTAATTTATTCATACCACATGATCAAGGTTATATTAACAAGTAAATAAAAAATGTAATTGCGATTATTTCCTAGAAATACGCAAGTACGAAAAATGACATTTTATTGCATTTTTAAGATGAAATTAATCAAGAAAGAAGTGACAGACTTGACTTAATTTGATTTGACTGACAGCTTTTTCATTGTTTTTCGGGGAAAAAATAATCCGCCTACTAGAAATTGAACTAAATGTTTGCTAAGTTAGTAGTTCATTTCTCTAAGTTGGTGCTTCCTTTAATTCTAGTGGGAAACGTCATTTTAGAAAAGTTAAGTTGATAGCACAAATGTAGATGACAAAATGTCTGACAAAACGTCAAACTAGTTTAAATTTTTACAACTTGTTGAGCAAATTCAAATGTTTATTTAACCTAAAAACGATAAAATTCCAAATTTCAAATTTTTAGCAAGCAGTTAATTTCTTTTCCATTTACTTTTTATCCATTAATCGACTGTCATTTTAGTCACATAAACTCAAATTTTTAAGCAATTGCTTAAACTTGACTGAACCTGACTTGACTTAAGTGAACTTACTGCATTTTTCTTGATCTTTTCCTGCCTTTAAAGCATGAAAAAATTAAGCTCAGTTTATGACAAGAAAAAACTATTTGGAATTGGAAATAACACCCAGTTTTCAAGTGACCTGACTTGACTTGAATGGTTACTAAAATAAAAATTTTATAAAATCTGGCGACTTGGATCTGACTTTTTTATTATGGTTCTACGCTTATATTGTTATTACTAATATGGAGTTAGTTTCTTCTCAAACTTCCAACATTCCGACTAAACTAAAGCTCAAGTAGCAAAAAATTTAGTTTAAGTGACCTGACTTGACTTGAACTTCATTGTATTGTTTCGTTTTTATATTCTGTTGAATTTAGTTATTTTTGGTTGACTTGTCTAGACATTATTATATTTCCTTCAAATTATAGCTTAAAAACTCGTATAAAAGATTACTGTCTTAACTTGATTTAACCTGACCTGACTTAAGTAGACCAACTGCGTTTGACTCTCTATTTTTCAGTCTTCAATGCACAAAAAATTAAACCACTAGACCATTAAATAAAAACAGAAGATTTTTGAATGACTTGACTTGAGGTGACTCAAAAATCTGTTTCCTAAAATATTGTTTAGTCTCATTGCGTGCTTTATCATGAGCAAGCTCGCCATCGAGCAACAAGAAGAAGAACTCAAACCCGCCATAAAGACCTCGTCCACCCCCAGGCATAATATCCCAGCTACCACGCTTACTCGCGTACAATACCGAGAGTGCATCTTCCGTAGGTGGGAGTAGTCTCGATTACGAGTCTACTTCGCCTCTTTTCTACCTCCACAGTCAGTTCCTCATCAGCGCTTCAACTGTACGTTGTAGTTTCCGGTGCGTATCGCCTCTACCGGAGCGTAACGCTTGTTGTTAGACACTGTTGTCGTGACAACTAAAAACAATCAATAAAATTGTCATAAACGCTGTGCTGTGAAGAAATGAGTGATTTTTAATTTTTTTTTTAAATTCAACAAAAATGGAAAAAATATTTTTTGGATTTTTTGTTACTCTTGTGGGCTGTTACTCCTGTTTAAGTTTGGAACTAAAAAACGGTGCTTATGATGACTTTGTAATTAAAATAACTGAAGCTGTTCCAGTTAAGGATTGCAGGATTGTTCTGGATAATCTTGAGGTAAAATAAATTTGCGCCAACAAAAAAATTTGGAAATTTTTGATCAAATAATTCGAAAGTTGCAGAGCATTTTTTTACTATTGGTTATGGGTTAAATTCGATTGTTGATGGTACTTTTACTTGTGTAGTTAAGCGTAAAAATTCACCATGATTTCACTTCAAATCCGTCTTTGATTTTTTCAAATAACATTACAATGACGAGGTGTGTACTACCTTTGAATTTTAATTAACAGTATTCCTGAATCATCCGTTTTCTTATTAATAATAAGTCACGATAATGCTAACTTTTATCGCATTGTTTTAATATAAATACAAGTCTGTATTAGTATAACGATAAATTCAAGAATTTCATAGAGCTGTTATTGTCTTAATCAGTGGTTTAGACAATAGAGACGTAGGAGGTACCATTGTTGAAACATTTTAAATTTCGTCTTTTAATGCTAAACATTGTTGAATTTATAATTTATTACATTATCAGTCTCATTTGCATTTTTAACTAGTACAGAAAACGAATCATTATTACTTGTAATTTTATATGAAGATACCTTATACTTATATCATTTGTAAAATATATCTATTGTCATATTCATGTTTCCTGGGAAAAACGCCAAGAAAAAGTGTTTGCTTGACCAGCTATTAAAGTGGCAAAGTTTATTCTGTATCAAGTTTCATGCCGTTAAAGAATTCTGTGCCAAAAGCCGGATTCGTTTTGCATTTAAAAATTAAAAAAAAAAAAAAAAACAAAAGTTTTGACCAAAAATTTCAGTTTCTTTGATGTCGTGGTAAAGAAGTATTTGGCTTCATCTCAGTACTCTGAAGCTGAATAAAAATTTGCTGTTCATAAAAGTTTTAAAAAGCACTAAACTGCCAAAAAAACTTTCAGAGGAAAAATAAAATCTAAAACTACTATTGCTACATTCTTTACAAGTTTTCCATTTTCTTAGAAATTTCAATTTGTTCCTACTTTCTGGATTTTTTTTTTTTAATCATTTTAGATCCTCAAAACGGTCTTCAATTCTAATTGAAATATTTATAATCCGTAAACATTTTCAGTAAAAAAAACTTTTGTTGAACATTCCAAGAAACATCCATAGCATCTGATATCACAAAAATTTACACAGAAAGTAATACTCGAAAGTTCCCAAATCTTCTGTTTTAATTCTCTTGGATAATCTTAAACTTCAATTTCCCCAAGAAATTTGCATTTTATTTTTGCGCTAAAGAGCATTCCTAACACAATTGCACATAATTTTGCGTCGAATAAAAATTCAGTTTCAAGAAAAAAATGTCTAGAACCACAACTGCTTAATTTTCTTCACAACTCTACTATTTTCTTGGGAATTAATTGTTTTAACATCAAAAGTGATTTCTCGGTTTCATTTGAAGTAAAAAAAATGCAAACAACTCCATTTAGGTGTTGATTTTCTTCAGTCAAAAATTTAACACTTGTGTTCCAATTTTAACTCGCTAAAAATATTTCTCCTAAAATTTATGTTTTCTTCAAATTGTAACTTTTTAATTAGCTACAAAAGTTAAGTGTCTACAAAACTCTAAAATTCTTAACAAAAAGAATTGTTTGCCAACTTTTGACTATTAGAACTTTCAAATTTAGCTTTAATCGACCTTTCTGCCATTCAGCAAATCAAATCGATAATCAGCAATAATCTGGGAATAATCTAAACGGAAGTCAAGTCAAACGGAAATTATGTCTTGCAAATGCATTCCCACGTTGCTGCTCACTTGAATAAAATTCTTCAATAATAATTCAACAACACTAAATATTTCTTATAATTTTCAAAAAACTTCCAATCACGCTCTTAATAGCTCGCAGGTGCCTCATCCTGTAGAAGGTTTTTGTTTCAAAAACCAATTAAAAACCAATCCTTCCAATCGTGGAATTCAAAAACTGTCACGTTGAAGGTTACAAAAAGCAAAACATCTTTCAATAAATGACGCAACAGTTTTAATAACAATAATAATAATGCAACAAGGATGCGCGCATTTGCACAACTCACATAAATTCCTTGACATTCTATTAATATTAATCGAAGATGTTCAATATCGTGAGAGCCGTGACTCACGTTTTTGGAGCAATTGCTACAAATAAAAAAAATTTTTTGGTGATATCGACGATACGTGAGACGAGAAAAATATGGCTACTGTGATAATTCCAACAATTGAAAATCAATACGGTATTGTTTGTTTATATGTTAACACCTGCATGGAGATGGGCGAGGTTGGATTTGTTCTTCAAACAATCCCACGGCTCTTGGTTTGCACCTACGTGGTGTACTTTTTTTTTTGATAGAATATGGATTTGGATAAAATACGGAAGAGTTGGGATAATTTCTAAACCACAAAAAATTATCGAAAAACCGCAAAAGTTAATTTAATATCAAACGCGCTTAGACGTGGTACACAGTAGCGACTGCCTGGAGCTTTAACAAAGATACCCATTTTCTGGGTACAATACTACTTGTCATAATCTAATATATGAACCTGTTTGGTGATTGTTAATTAGTTGTGTTAGCCACCGGAGGCCTGTCGTAAATTATGTAAATATCTAAGACCCCCATAATTCGATATCTGCAACAAAAAAAATTATTCTTATCAATTTTGTTCTACATTCTTTTGGCCATTGAACTTAAAACTCATAATTCTTACACCTTGAGAAAAAATGTTATAATTAATTATTGTAGGTAAAATCATAATTGCTCCACTTTTTATGACGCAATGAGAAAATTCGGTAACAAGCTGTAATAGAATTTTTGCATCGATTGTCGCTGGTTTTTTATTTCCAGCAGGTGTTCGCGCCTTGCAACTGTTGCAGAAACACTAGACACCATCATACACGCGATGTCACGTCTTCAGCATGCTGCCAGCGTCGGTCAACTTCTTGACCTCTGCGCTAGATTCACCATCTTTTAACCTCAAACAAATGTCACAATAGGTCAAATTTCAACATTTAAGATTGTTGACTTTACATAATTCCATGCAGAATCGACAAAAAATTTAAATATCTCCTGTTCACACTGATACAATCTTTAAAGTTGATTCGTCATCTTCTGTAATTTTAAACAGTATTATTAAGTTAAAAGCATCTGAAGATTTGTGTCCATCAGACTAATTTTCGACAATTGGCTGGGAAAAAATCCAATACTTACATCTATTAATCAAAAGATGGAGTTGTTTTAAAAAAATCTAGAAAACTACGACCTTAACGGTAGATTACGCATAAATCCGTCAATTCTTGTATAACAAGCGATGAAAATGAACGAGGCTTTGGATGCATCTTCCGTTAACTCGCGACCACCTTTCGACCTCTTGGATTCAGTGGCGTTCGTGATTGAAAATTGCGTCCAAGGATTACACTTTCAATTTCGTCGCCATTTACACATTCGATTTGGATCGTGACAGCCTCGAGGAGGACATGTTTACTGTGAGAAAAATTTTTTACAAGTTCGTGCTGAAATATCGACGCTTTGAGCGAAAAAAACAGAGACTTCAATGCTAGGTGCGAGCACATTTTTAAAGAGAATGCAGGAATCAAGGCCATTGTGCATCATAGTTCTAGGATTTATTAAAAAACAGTTTAGGAAATGATACTAATATCAAACGTGATTTAGTGTTTTTTTGCCAGATTCTCCACGCCACTTTTTGCTCGTAAATGTGAAAACGCTTTCAATTAGCGTCCGCTTGTAGACTTTTCCTATTGACACATCAGCTAGTGTTAGATTTTCTCAGCAAAATTAAGACTGTGACGGATTTTTGTCAAAGAGTTCTTTGAACTGCGAACCACTCTATTATATTAATATTTTAATTAATGAGAATACAATTGAAATTCTTTCCAAGTAGGTCGGTATTACTAAAACGCGCATCATTCAAAAGGTAAAAGGGCAAAGTGAAAGTATTAAATTCTTGATCATTGTTTGAAATTTCGTTAACGTGGGTGTGTCTTCTAATAACAGTTCTTCGTTTGGTGATTAAAATCCGTTTTTTTTAATTAGTACGGAAATAGCATGCAAATCAGTTGATTGGCAGCACTGATGTACACTTGAAAATTGGAAAGGATGCTTCGACCTTTAATTACATAGAAAAAAAATTAATACCGGCCAAAAGGTTAACATCCAAGCTGGTTTTCTTCGCCATATAGTAATTGCTTAGGTGATGGTATTTATAAGTTACGATGATGCGCATGTATGTTTACGTTTTACGTTCTCTTCTAAGTGTTTAACTTTTTTTTACTTCTTATTTTAGTATCTTCTTACTTAAGTTAACGTTTCTAGTCACGAAGCGCCTTTCGGTTCTCACGGCTGAACTGCTAATTTCCATCGTCTTCTTGTGATGGATGGATGCATCAAAGGGCTTTTGTCTTTTTATTTAAACTATTCCTTTGATATGCAAAACAGCTCTTTATGCACCCTTGCAAATTCAATTACTACCACCCTACTATGTAGGTATTTTGTGGGAGGTGCGGTATAATCAAAATGCAAATCGTAGTAGGTTTAAATGTCATTCTAAACCATCCTACTAGTATAAGAATCGAAGATGAGTAGATGAAAGTAGGTTGCGCATACAATGACGTAACGAGTTTCACATGACCTTACCGATTATTTTTCTTGCAGGAAACCCTTACAACTGCGTCGCAATATCTATTCTCAGCTCTTGATAGTCGAGCGTTTTTACGTTCAGCAACTGTTTTACTTCCGCCAACATGGCCGGATTCTTGCGCATCCTCAACAGTCGTTTCCGGCTCGGGTGAAACCCCTGATGTGACAGTGTTGCCACGAGGACCTGCCAGAGGGCGAATTTATACACAACAATCTTTAGGATGTGGACAACCTGGAGATCAAATCTTTTTAGCGTATGAAGCGTTAATGCAACGAGATCCCACTTTAGGTACTTTTGTGCATTACTACCAACTGAAAAAAACTAATGATAATTTTACAGCCCGATCATTGGTTAAACAATTTGCTATGTATAGATATGGAGTATTTGAGGAAGAAGGTTACTATAACGATCCTATTTATCCGATGTGTTTCTATGACGACGACAAGAAAACAGCTAGAGCTACTGGATGCTCTGATTTACCAATCAACGATTTAGGGTATTATTCTTTTTCTAATTAAAAAAATTTTTTACTACTTCTTGATTTATAGGATTTGTACTTCCAACTCCAAAGCTCCATACAACACAACCCAAATGGTGGACGAAAGAGCCCGTAGTTCCATAATGTTCGCAGCTGAAGCTCTTCAAGTCTCTATGTTTTGTGACGATGGCAACCACGATCGTTTTGCACCAACCAAACACAATTCCATCTGTCAAAGACGTAGCGTTCTTGATGTTGTAATCAAACACTCCGATTTCCATGCCAACAGTTTAATCAACAACGTCAATAGTAACCAATTAATCGATACTTCAGTTAAAATAACATACAAGAAGCAAAATCTAACTCGTTATGTTTTTGTTCTTGAAAATACAAAAGATATGATGCAGAGAGAATCTTGGAATTATTTGCGATTGAATTTGAGGTACTGGGCATTAAACGTAGTGCCGGAAAATACAGAGTTAGGGATGGTTCTTGCTGAAGAAACTTCCAAAACTGTTTTTGATTTAGTCTCAGTGAAGAATGATGGCAATCGGCATAAATTTTACTCGAAGATTCCTTATATTCCAAGTGATGCAGTCCAACCTGGATGTTTAGAATGCGGCATCAAGCAAGCTGTTGATATGATAAATGAAAGAAACAAAATTAGTGATGCTAATAATGTGATTGTTGTTATAGCAGCAGGTATAAATCCAAGCGAAAATATTGAAAGAGTTTTGGAAAAAGTTAAGAAATCCAAAATCAAAATTGCTGTTATCAATTATCCCACGATGATTAGATCGAGTTTATTGAATTCTTTAGCTGAAGAAACTAATGGTGTTGCTTATACAGTTTTTGAACAAAAACTCAACATTGATACATCTCTTCTATCTACTTATTTTGAAATAAAAAACGTTCTATATGACATTGTCCAAAGATTCTACTCTGGAAGTGAGTCCGATTTACCATTAGAAATCCATCGGCGCGAAATCACAGACGATGGACGTACATCCATCACTGGTAGTTTTATGTTGGATTCAACACTAAGCCAACCGTCGCAATTCTCTTTCTTCACTCACAATTCCGTCACACCTTTAATCAAAAGCTTGAAATTGATTAGTCCAAGCCATCAAACTTTCTCTGAAAGAAGTGATCAATTCATTGATTTTAAAATGATTGGTTTAACAGCTAACATTTCTGAAAGTGGTACTTGGACTTATGTCGTTGAACCGTACTCTGGGAATCCCCAACCACATTACTTGCAAGTAATGGCAACTCCTATTTCTGCTGTTACTCCAGTAGTCAAAGCTCGGTTTTGGACTCATAGAAATCATAAGAACGGACCTTTGATTCTTTTGGTTGAAGTAAAAAAAGGAGAAATTCCTGTTCTAGGTGCAAAAGTTGAGGTTGTTGTTACGAAAATGGAAACTAATGGGTCTTATACAAATAAACAGTCTTTGGAATTGCTGGATACAGGTGCTGGCGATCCGGATATTACTAAAAACGATGGGGTATATACACGGTACTTTAGTGCTGGGGATTATGGTCAAGGATTGTACAATTTCGAAGTAACTGTCACTGATAATGGTAATACCGCGTATACCTGGACTGATTCGACAAAATTTGATGATAGTACTCCATGTTGTGGCTCTTCGATTACTCCTCCTGGAGTTACTCCAATCTCTCCGTTTCAACGAATTCTACCAAAAATCACAGTAATGATAACATCTGAAGATATAACTGCTGAAAGCACAATCACTGTCGGTCGTGTCGGTGATTTGAAAGGTCAAGTCATTCCTGAAGATATGAAAGCGCGGTTATCATGGACCGCGCCTGATATGGGTGGGCATAGCGTGTCTAGATATGATATCAAATATGCTTCTTCAATTCAAGACATCACTGATGGGTTTGAAACCAACGCAAAACTGTGGGATGATCGTCCACCATTACCATTAGCTCCAGGCTCTGAAACTACTTTTACTATTGACATGTCCCAAAATAAAGAGTTGCTAGATAAACCATTATATTTTGCTATTAAAGCATATCCGAAATTTACATCAGATTTGAGCGGGCCTGTATCCAATTGGGTGCGAATTTTGGTACCATCGCCTCCCCCACCACCTACTGTGCCTCCAACATACACATCCAATGACCAAACATTCTGGCCTAATAATAACAATAATTATGTAGGAGTTGATCCAGTTAGTCCAAGTATAGCAAAAACAATGGGTGTTGGATTAGAATTGATTCTTCCAATTGTTATTGGTTTCATTCTTTTGGTTGTCCTTCTGATAGTTTATTGTTATTTTTGCGTCCAGAAGAAAAGAGTCCATCGGGATTCACATAAGAAATCTGGAAGTACCATGAAGAATGATAAATTGTCTTCGACTATTACTATAGTCCCCAGTAGTCCGCAGAATGTTCCTCAGAATCAAAGTTCATATACTACGGATATTCCCGATCCACATCAAGTCGGAGTACCGATTAAGTACGAATATGAAGATGACAAAAAACGCATGTCTTTAGTTCATCAGCAAGAACAACAGTTAATTGAAGAGTTAAAACAGCAACAAAATAATACTTATCAAGGTTTGAGTGTTATATCCAATAGTAGTTTAAGTCGAAACGGTCATACGTTGAGTCCATTTAATTCTTGGACTGCTTCTCAACTTCTCCATGAACATGAACGCAGACACAGTCCTATGGAAAACATGGATGAAATGAATGCCCATCAAGATTTGATGATGTCTCCACAAGATCATATGTCTCTAAATGGTCAAACCATAGACCATATGAGCTTAAACAATGATCCTTACCAATCTCAACACATGGTACCACCGCCAGTTCCACCATTACCAGCATTCAATTCCAATGGTTATCCCGTCAATTATAACATCTACGGGGTGCATCAAAATCCACAAGGTCATCCTATTTACCAAACAATGCAAAGAACTGAACCTTTAGTACCTTTCAATCCAAGTCTTCAAGGTTCTTTATCTTCAGTAAATAGTGGTGATAAGAAAAGACGAAATGTGACAATGGTGTAACAGTGCGTTATCACTAAGACTTGTACGACATTTTTTTATGATGAAGTGTAACGTTTTTTGTTGATTTTTTTGTACATGTTTCCTAGTCAATGTTAATATTGTATGTATGTACTTTTTTTGATTATTATATACAAAGCCAGTACTTAGACTGTAAGTTATAATCTAGGGATTTTTTATTTTTTTGCAAGTATTTCATTGAGACTGATCTCACTTTTGTTTTGATTGTAGCGATTGTGGGTTGCCGTTCTATAATCGATAGATTATAAGATGTATATAATAGCTTAAGATTTTCAAATAAATGTATATATTTTGATATTTTGTTCTTATTGTAATGATCTACAAGTATGCAATAAACTTGGATTTATAAAACGAGTTTGAATATCAGTTTGAAGATAATATTGAATAATGATTCTTTTATATAGGGGAATTGTCACTAATGTCAGTTTGGTAACAATTATGCAATAAAATTATTACAGTATAGTATAATATACAATAAAATAGTTAAACATAAAAGACCTCTGTTTTACTTAACCTAAATAATTTGGCTGTATTTAGTTAAAATAATGTATTGTTGGTTGCATATAATTACTTAATTTTTTTTAATTTTGGGTTAGATTTTTACGATTTTAAAGACAACATAATGTACTCTTTGACTTGAAACCTTTTTTTGTTGCTCAAATTTTCAGCATTATCAGCTTTGATTATTAAATTTTAGATAACTGTTTTTTACCAGTGAGAAAAAATAGGAAACTGTAAAACAAAAATTGTTTTTCTTTGTTATAAAAAACACATATTTGATTAAAATGAATTTATTCTCTCATTCTAATTGAAAAGATTCGTTCAGCGTCCTTTTGGTGGGCCACCACCTTGTGGCGGCGGTCCGCCTCCTCCAAATCTAACAACACCAAATCCATGAGTAATAGCAGGCTCTTGAGCAATAATACTGGGTTGCTCTAAGAAAGCTTCATCGGTAAAAGCTTGAGACGGTGCTGTTTCAGCACCAATCTAAAATAATATATTATTAATAAATAAATAAAATTATAGAATCAAACTTACCAAAAGCACTGCGAATATTGTCAAAGAACAAAGCAGAAGTGTTGTCTTCATCGTGAATTGTCAGCGCTGAAGCTCACTCTCCCATTATATACGCGATTTTGTTAATAAAAAAAAAAGAATCAAAGCTAAGTTATAATTATAAACGTTTTTGAATTCGGTTATAATTAGAGAATTAAGTCTTAATGCCTGGAAAATAATGTTGTAATCATTGTAGCATTAAAATTTTGTGAACAAGAAAAGGTAATGACTAGGTTTTTTTATTATTAATGTAATTTTTAGTCATTTTTATTTATTATGTGGATTTTTAACAACAATATAATTTGTTTTATGAAAAGTGTTATATAAGAGATGTAATGGTGTTTTGATGTCTAATAAGCTCTAAAAGCAATCACTTATTTGATGTTTTTTTTTTTTAATTTTGATTTATAAAAACAGACAGAACCCACTTCCAATCAATGTTATCATAAATGGAATAACATTTCCAGTATGACCATTGCACAAATCTTCTCCACATTTAAAACAAGAAGTAATTTTTCCTTGAGAACCAATTTCTAGCTCATATTTACAAGAGTAAGTAGCCTTACCACAGCCTCTGTACAGTCCAGATTTTTGCTTAGATCCATTATTAGCTAGAGTTGAATAATTTAATAGAACAATAATTTTCCGGAAAAACCCATACCAATAAATTGATAACTGTAACACCATTGACTTGAAGAACACGTTTTTTCTGTAGAATTAAAACAGATGTCGGAGTTTTCAGAATTACATTCATAGCATCTCAAATTGAATACTAAAAAACATTTTAGATTTACAAATAATGAAGTAATTTGAATAATTTTAGCAAACCCAAAGTACATAAAGATAATAACAGCAATAGTTTGAACATTGTAAAATTAAGAGCTGTTGACTGATTGATAACTTATCGACATTTAAACAAAGTAAAGCTTTGAATTACGATACAAGAGATTTGTTCTATTACTTTTGTTTTAATCATGATAATTTGATCAATTATTTTACATAGCAATGATAAGAATTTCTGGATTGATTTTTCAAAATGTGACCAACGACATCAGGAGAATGATTGTTAAGTTTTGCGTTCATACCAGAAATGGCAGATCTGCAGCCCTTAAGAGAGTCCAGCGATCGGTCGTTTCGTATACATTGATAAAGTGTAGAATCACCTTTGTCTCCAATCATCATCAACAAGCCCTTCTACACCAGGTAAGTCATAAGTAATTTGAGGTCGTTCCGTTCAGTATAATATCGTTTTGTATCCATTGTTCACTTTATTAACTGCTAACACAAACCGCGTCTTGTGTCATATTTTCATTTCCTCTAACTTCACATTCAAAAGCAGTTACTACTCAAAGAACTGATTGTTTTTTTATCGATTGGCCACTACACAAACCAGGTATGAATCCCATCGAAAATCTTTGGGATGAATTGGAAGTATCTGAAGAATTCCAAGCTTCTAAAATGTAACATCAAAATGTTAAAATTAGGTTTTGACATTTACTTGACGTTTTTCCAATATTGTCAACCTAATGTCTGCTGAGGAAGACGAAGAGAAAAAAGACCGCCGAGTCTTATCTCTTATAACTTCTATAGACGCCACCGCATCTGTATCCTCAAAACCAATAGAAGAAGAAAACGGACATAATTCTTGTAGTAAGTTTTTTATATTTTTTTCCAACAATGTTTCATATTTTTTTCTCCATTACATGTTTCATTCCTCAACGATTCATCGTGGCTGTTTTTCTTCTACTGCTTATAGTTGATACCTTTGTAGCACGGGTTTCTTGGAAAACTGTCGAGAAGTATATGTTAGAAACCACTCGTACACCAGATCTATCTGCCGAAAAAGATAAATGTAATCAAACTGATGATAGGCATGTTAATGCTCATGTAAGTAATGTCTTCAGGAAATATTAATTACAGTTTTTTTTTGGTTTAGATAAATAAAGATTTGTATGACTGGGATTATCTTACTAGACGCAATCTTTTAATAGCTTACCATATTGGATACACTTTAGGTCATATACCATCAGGAATAACTGCTGATTTATATGGCTCAAAATTTTTGCTTTTGTTTTCTACTTTGGGCATTGCCTGTATACAAATACTTGCTCCTATTGTGATTAATTACACAAATGGAAATCCATACGGTGCTATTTTTTTTCGATTTTTTACTGGATTCTTCTCTGGATTTACTTATCCAGCATCTCAAAGTTTATTAATTAAATGGATGCCAACACGTGAACGAGGAACTTTGAGTTGTATTACACTTGCTGGAGCTAATTTTGGAGTTGGGATAAGTCATGCTATTAGTGAACCTCTAATTGTATCAACTGAATCCTGGGCTTCGCCTATGTATCTTTATGGAGCTCTAGAAATAATGTTAGCTGGTTTTTGGTTTTTTATTGGATCGACGGGATACCAAGATTCTCCATATATATCAAAAAAGGAGTACGATTATTTGCATTCTAGTTTAGGTAAATAATTTGCTATACATTCGCAAAGAATTGTCTTATTTTCAGGTGATATCCATCTTCCAAAAAAAGTTCCATGGTCTAACTTTTTTAAAAGTGTTCCACTATGGGCTTTAGTTTTGGCAAATTTAGGTTACGTGGTAATGTGGCGTACTATCTTTGATAGTATTCCAAGATATATGGATGAAGTATTAAATTACCGCTTATTTCATGAACGCACAGCAGTTTGCACAATTTTTGCTATAATGGGAAGTTTAAGTATTTTTAACGGATTTATATCGGATGTAATTACCAACCATGGTATATTTACTGTTTCAATGACTCGAAAAATTTATACAATTTTAGGTAACAACTCAAAATTTATGAACAATTTTTTTTTTTTAATATTATTTTAGGTTTAATGGGTCCAGCAGTGTATATAATAGCAGCAAGTTATGCAGGCTGTCAAAGATTATCAGCACTACTAACATTCGCTGTAGGGATGTGTTTGATATCTTTTTATTATGCAGGAGCTAAAGTGAACGCATTCGAAATAGCACCGAATTATTGTGGACTTATTATGTCTCTTATGAATGGAATAGCTGCTTTTGGAGCAATTAGTATAACGTTAATAATTGAAGCTTTAGTTAATACAATTTAATGAAGTCAATTCAACAATTTGATATATTTTTTAAGGTACCGCAGTTAGGATGGCGACCGGTTTTTTGGATGGTTGCTGCAGTATTGACTTTTACTGCTGTTTTTTATACTATTTTTGCATCGTCTGATGAACAAGACTGGAATACAGTTATTCTTGTAAGAAGACGGCGACGGAACTCAGAGTAGTACAAACGTGTATTTTGATTGAAAAAATACAATGATTAGTTTGTGTTTTTGTCTTTGAACTGTGCAAGTTTTTGGAAAGCCAAGCAAAATTTTATCTAAAAAGATAAATTCCCGAGGTGTACATTTATCAGCGTTTTTGTGTTTAATTTTTGATAAGAGAATTTAGAGGAAGGATATAAAACGTAATTTCTACTGTACTTTTTGTAACGGAATTATTTATCGTTTTTATCATTTTTCTCAAATACCAGTTTTGGGTTTTAAAGTATTTTCCTGTCTAGGAAATCGAATACTAAATACTTATATTATAGATTGTTTATTTTACATCGAAAATTAACCAAGGATATAGATAAAAAGAGTTGACAATAACATAAATGATGATATTTGAATAGAATAAGCAGTATTAGTATTATTACACTCATCTTCTGTACATCCCAAACACCATTTGAAGTTACTGTCTTCCTGTATTTCTGTACAAGAAGGCCCACATCCTCGATAAATTCCATTGAAAGCAGGATTTTCATCATCTAAAAAAAATTGGAATTATCAAATTTTCAATTTGTTTTCATTAACTTACCTATATATTTAGCAACGAAACATTGATTTCTCTCATTAGAACTGAATGCTGGTAGATTTCTTGCTTTGTATTCTTGACAATTTGTTATTTTCACATTATGATTTTTTGGACTATAGCACATTCCTTCAGTTGTAGGATCACAATCATAGCAACTCAAAGAGAATGCTGTAAAAAAATATAAAATGAGAAAATTATAAAATCGCTACAAAATTTTTGAAAAATTACTCACCACTACCGCACATGAACAAAAAAACTAAAACTTTCAACATTGTTGGATTTTTTTCTGGTTGATTAATTTACCAAAAATATGTGAGTACTTGGAACAATATTAAACTTATGACTATTAATAAATGATTTATAGCGTTTAAATAGGAACAGGAAAGGTGGAGATTATTTACATTATGATTACAATGTAGGTATTCCGGTATTCGGGTTTAGGTTTAACAATTCTGAAATTAACGTTACAGATAAACTCGATTTCCGTATTTCTGTTACTCCCAAGTCTTCTAAAGAGGAATAAGCTCGACTTCTTATTCTCAAATTGCATTTTTACTTTTTTTCAACAAAATGATTTACGTAACCAACATTATTTTTCAACTATTTGTTATGCAATTTTTCATATCTAGAAAGTGTATTGTTGGTTGCATTCAAAGTGGATATGTTGTGAATTATTCTGTTTTATCTATAGATAAGTCACTTATTTCAGAAAAAACAATAATTATTTTTACCGATTTAGATATAAAAACTCCTTAAAATACGTCAAATAAAATTTCACCTTCAGTTCTATTTATTGAAGATAACAACTGGCGAACTTTTATATTTTTCTAAATGATTTAACAACTATACTCTGATTAGATTCGGATAATTCTAGAAGTAATTGCTAGGTGTAATCCATAAAAATGTCACATCTTCTATTCCTGATTTGTTTATTCGCCACAGGTGATAATCTTTTTTTTATTAATTCGAAAATTCTTAAAAAATTTTTTAGCTTTTTCTGACGATTTACAATGTTACAACTGCGATCCTTCTTCATCTGGCGACTGCTCTAAACCTGTGGAAACGAATGTGGCAACAGTACTTTGTAAGGATTTGGACTCATCATCTAAATCCATAGTTCATAAACAAATTAACGATGTGGATAAATTAGACATTGAACCAAGAAACAATTTTATAGAATATGAGTGTTTTTCGTTATATTTTAAACCTGATCCAAGTTAGTAAATGATTTTTTTAATTCAGTTTATATATAATTTTTTGTATTATAGCTACTAAAAATGCGAAAGCTGGAGTGTATAGAGGATGTGCTGAAAGAAAAGTAACATCTAATTCATCGTGCGAATATTTAAAAGAAAGATTAATTGATGGAAATGTCACAGAATGTGTTTCTTGTACGGAAAATAATTGCAACGTTGGACCTGTTAACAAAGCCTCAAATCCAATGATTTCGTTAGGAGTTTTTGTAATAAATTTGATTTGTTTGAAAGTTTTTGCTTTTTGATAATTTGTATTTTGAATATTTACTGAATAAAATTTTTCTATCAAACTAAAAAATTTAGAGTTTTCAATTATTATGTTAAGCTAGGGGTTAGGTTAAAAACGCGCGAATATTTGAATTTTTTTTTTTTTTTAATTTTTGTTTCAAGTAGTGTATTGTATTGAGTTATCTTTGTAATCTTAATTTTAATTATTGAGTTTAATCGTTTGATATTTCATCATCAGTAGAAACAATTAAAGTGAATTCAGTTGTTGGCAAAATGCTAAAACATTTAGTTTTTCTTTGCAGTTTAAGTCTCGGTAAAAATTTTATACAAGTTTGTTCTATTTTATCATTTCTTTTTTTTTAATAATTTTCAGTCTATTGCGACGACTTGAAATGTTATGATTGTACAGCTGAAGAAGGTTGTCACAATCCAGAACCAAACAACATTCCAGAACAAAATTGTAATGGGAATGATCCCACTTCCCAGAAGCAATATAAGTGTTTCACTCTTCATTATGTCCACAATCTAAGTAATAACAACATCAATTCTTTGTTTATTTACTAATATAAAATTTCTATAATTTGTCTGCAGATGTGGATGAAATCAAATCAGGCTATTACAGAGGCTGTGTTGAATCAAAAAATATCGCTTCTGAATGTGACTATTTAGCTGAAAAATTATCATATGGAAACATTACATTCTGTGAAAGTTGCGCGGAAAATTTGTGTAATAATCAACAATTCAGCAGCTCTAATAATTCACAGTTTTCTACGAGTTTATTTATTATATGCTTAATAATAATCAAAGTTAATTTATTTTAGCTAATAATATATAGCGTTATTGAATTGTGAAAGTTCTAGAAAGAATGATAAAGAATATTGAGTACATAAAACGTTTTTTTTATCTTGTGAGATTGTTTGCTGAACTCATTTTTTTTATAAATTATAGTGCAAAAAAGAGTACATTGAAAATGAGCGTTTCTGCTGGATTACGCGAAGTAACTCAATACATATAATCATTTCAGTTTTAAAGAAAACCCAAAGTTTAGTTTTGTTCCAAACAGCCCAGTCTTGCTTTGGTACGAAAAGTTTTTTTCCTCAACTCATTTATTAGACGATTACTCCTAGAATTTATCTTTTGATTTAATCTCACTGATAACAATTATTCCATGATTTTGAAACAATTCAAGTAAAGTTTGATGTTTAAAAACAATGTTCAAAAATCTGGTTTTCTTTTCTCTTCTAAGCCTCGGTAAAAACTTCGTCAATTATAACATTCTGTATATAGTTTTAATTGTTATTTTCAGCTAACAGCGACGACTTGAGATGCTACGACTGTTCAGCAGAAGACGGATGCCACAATCCAGAAAAATTCAATATTAAAGATTTAATCTGTCGAGAGAATAACTATAATGAATTTCATAATCAAAAAGAATATTCATATAATTGTTTTACATTACATTATAACCATAAGCAAGGTAATACTTAGGTAAATATGAGTTTATTCTTCAATTAATTTACTGATATAACTTCAAAATTCCTCTCCAGCTGAAGATGATATAAAACCAGGCTATTATAGAGGCTGCATTGAGAAAGACGACAAAAGCTCAGTATGTGAATATTTGACTGAAAAGTTATCATTTGGAAATGTTACAATGTGTAAAAGTTGCGCTGAAAATTTGTGTAATAATCAACCATTCAGTAGTACTACAAATGTGAAGATTTCTGTAATTGTAATGAATTTTTGTATTGTTTTTTCTATTTTTTTGTTAGTATAAAATAAATAAATCAAATAAAACATTGGTGTTTCAAGTTCAATTGCAAAAATTCTGATAAGAACTAAAAATTTCCAAAGAGCTGATAAGAAATTAATTTATTGTAAGAATTTTTATGAAACTTGATTGTACTATGATATGTTTTGATAAAGTTGATTGAAAACCTAAAAATTAACATCATTTCATAGAAATATTACTCACAACAATTTGGTTGGAACAAATAAGACTCAAATGCAGGTTGATAGGACGAGATAACGTTTTTCCATGAATCAACGAATCAATTACATTTCGGCCTTGAGCCGAACTTTTTTACTGTTGGCTTGAAACAGTTTAAGGGAGGAATTGAGCAAACCAAATGCCTAACAAAAAGGAGATAACCTTTGTACCGAATTATTTAACTTTATATTGAATTATTTTATGCGTTATGAAACGTAAAAGTTCAAAAATTTATCTTTTTTTACCTTAACTATCAACAGGTTATAAGAGTCTAGGTGTTATAAAACTCTTCATTTTAAGTAATTTTTGTTAGAATTCATCAGAGTTGGTAAACAGTTTAAGGACGATATCCTAAACGAAGCGGCTTGGATGATTTTTATCATGTTCCAAAATTTTACTCTTGTTTTGGTACGAAAATCTTGGGAATTTCAATTTTTTCCGTCTTATTTATTGTTCGGTAGCAGCAGCAAAAATAACTACATCATAGATCATAGCATTTAACTATTATTCAATTTTAAATGACGAATTTAACTATTTCACTGTTTTAAAACAATTCAACTAGAAATTTTGTTTGAATACAATGTTCGAAAATTTTGTTTTTTTTTCTCTTCTAAATCTTGGTAAAAACTTCGTCTACTTAACATATTCAAAGCTATAAATATTCGAAGCTATAAATTGGTTATTGCTTAGTGTTGATTGGAACTTTTTGTACTATTTTAATGATGTTAACTTATGTGTTGATCATTTCTATTTTATCTTACAAAATATTATTGAATGCTGTGTTAGTAAACGAAAAATCAAAAAATGCAATTTTCCTTCTTGGTTCAACAAAGAATTATAGAACTTATTAAGACTAAACATCATGCCCATTACAAATTTAAAACTTCTAATTCTGCTTCTGATTACTCAAACTTTGCTGAACTGAGAAAACGATGCAAGAACATGATACAAAAGGCTTATTCTGATTATATTTCAAATGTCGAAAACTCTATCCCCGAGAATACTAAAATTTTTTGGAAGTTTATTAGATCAAAAAATAAAAACTGTAACTCATTGCCGAATTTTGTGCACCACGGTGACCAAAAGGCGACAAATGGTGTTGACATTGCAATGCTACTGGCTAACTACTTTAGGTCTGTATACAAGCCATGTGTATCTTTAGATAACTCAGACTTGGATTCGATTGAAGACTCTGCTCTATGTAATAAGCTTTATATTTCTGCCGAGGAGCTTAATGAAGATCTGACTAAATAATCAGTTGATGGTAAAGCGGGACCCGACTTAATTCCTCCTACTTTTGTTAAATCTTGTGCCGCATCTTTAGTTGCACCACTCTTTATAATTTTTAATATGTCACTTTCCCAAGGTATTTTTCCAAATTCTTGGAAAATTTGTTATTCAATTCCTATATATAAAAAAGGTGAAAAATCAGATGTAACTAACTATAGACCTATTACTATACAGTCATGCTTCCCTAAACTTTTTGACAAAATTGTTACTAATAAACAAACTTTTTTATTTAAAAATATTATTATTAATGAACAACATGGATTTACGTCGGGCAGATCAACCGCTACAAACTTATTTACCTATGTTAATGATATCACCAATTACTTAGAGCAGGGTTTCATGGTTGATGCTATTTATACTGATTTCAGCAAAGCTTTTGATAGCATCAACCATGAAAGATTGTTATACAAATTGAATAGACAAGGCATAGGTGAACCTCTTTTATCTTGGGTTGAGTCTTTTCTTACTGTTCGCTCTCACATCGTTAATGTTAATAGTTTTACTTCAGAACCCTTCATTTCAACGTCAGGGGTTCCTCAGGGTTCCCATATGGGTCCCTTATTTTTTCTATTATACGTAAACGACATTAAAAAAGAAATAATATTTTCCAAATTCTTATTATTTGCTGACGACCTTAAAATTTACTTAAATATCAAAGACGCTAACGATTGTTTTAATCTTCAAAGTGATTTAGATCGAGTTAGTAAATGGTGTGTTACAAATGGTCTTGACTTAAACCCGGATAAATGTAAATCGATCCGTTTCTACAAGAAAAGCAGTGTCAATCCATTTTCGTATTCCATTAATAACATCTTACTAGAAAATGTTTATTATATTGAAGATCTTGTATCTAAATCTAGTAAAATGCTGGGATTTTTAAGTAGATCGACAAAAGACTTTACTAACACACGTTCTTTAAATATTTTGTTTTCTAGTCTCGTACGTAGTATTTTAGATTACTGTAGTGTTGTTTGGTCTCTATATTACAATCTTCAAATTACAAGGCTAGAAAACATTCAAAAGAAATTTGTTAAATATTTGTGTTTTAAATCTAAAATTATTTTTAAGACTGATCACTATCTTTATTTTTTAAACTATTTTGGACTTCCATCCGTTATCAACAAGACGTATTTATTTTGACATATGTTTTACTCAAAAAATACTTAGTGGCCAGTCTAACTGTAGTGAATTATTGAAACAGTTTTCGTTCCATGTTCCCCAGTATATAGTGCGTGATACTCCCCTGCTGCAGGTATCTACTCACAGAACTTTGTATGGTTTTAACTGTCCGAGAGACCGGTGCAGTAATAGTGTAAATAAATACTGCAGCGATTTGGATCTTTTTTGCAGCAAAAATGTATTCAAAAGAAACTTAAAAAATGTTTTAAATTTTTAAAATATGTATTTTACTGTTGTAGCTTTTTTTGTATGAAATTTGTTTAGTTGTATGTTAAATTGCTTGAGGGCGTTAAATAAAGATATATATATATTCAGCTAATTGCGATGATTTGAGATGCTTCGATTGTTCAGTTGAATACCGATGCAACAATCTAGAAAAATTCAACATTCAACTGTGGAGAGTCTTAGCTTCATGACCCTAATAATAAAAAAGAACATAAGTATATACTTGTTTTAAATTATATGTAAATGTTGTTGTTATCAAAATGTGCGAGGCTTGAGATCAGAGACCACTGAAATTTTCAACAATATATCATCCTATGACAACGACATTATCGTATCGGAAACATGGCTTCATTCCAGTATTTATGACAATGAAATTATTCCCAACAGTTCCCAGATCAACGTTTCTTCCGTTACCAATAATCTGCCACAAATCGATTTTCTGGGAATAAAGTTAATTATTAATAAATCATTAATTATCAATGTCTTCGTCGTCTACATTCCCCCTTGGATCACCTTAGTCGACTATGATTTATTTTTTGAGTTGGTAGATAATTTTAATGAAATACACAGTGAGCATGTCGTGTTCCTTGGTGATTTCAATACTCCCACCTTTGATAGTAACAATGTTGTCTTTTCGAATAAAGCTTGTTCAGTTAATAGATCGTTGTTACCCCTGGTTTCTGAAGACAACTTTCACCCTGCTTTGGATGTTCATATTGAATATACTTTACGGGCGCACTCCTCATTTCTTTTTAACAAAACATGTAACTTCTATAATTTTAAAAAGGCCAGTTTTCCCCTTTTATATGAACTCTTGGCTGCTAATGATTGGTCTAAATAATATTGAAGATGTCAACACTGCTTGCTCCAAATTTTACAAAAGTCTTCATGCAACTTTGGACTCAAACATTAATATTATCATCAATTTAAATCTTTTCGTTGTAAAATTAAATCACGTATTAAAGTTGCCTATAGACGTTATTTAACTGGTATTGAAAACTCAATTGATTATAAATTTGATCCTTTTTAAACAAAAGGCGTTGTAAAACTCATATACCCGGAGTTATGAGACTGGATGAAGTAGAATTATCCTCCCCTGAATCTGTTGTCAACGGTTTTGCTGACTACTTTAAAACTGTTTACCTTCCATCTACCTCAAAAACAACGTTAGATTCCAACAACTACTGTTCGGACACTTTATCAATCTTCAAAAAACCTAGCTTTCTACTAAAAGACTGTGCCACGGTCTTAGCTTATCCTCTTCACTTCATTTTTAATCTTATTCTTAAAACATCTACTTTTCCCGACATCTGGAAATCTGCTCATGTTACGCCAATCCACAAAAAAGGCAACATTAATGATATAAAAAATTATAGACCGATCTCAATTTTTTGCAACTTTGCAAAATCTTTTGAGACAATTGTTTTTGGAATTCTATGGGAGTGTAAAAAATGCTATCTCATCTTCTCAGCATGGCTTCATGAAGAAAAGATCAACCAACACCAACTTGGCGTGTTTTACTCAATACGTAGCCGAAGCTATTGACAACAGGAGTCAAGTCGACGTCGTTTATACCGACTTTCATAAAGCTTTCGACCAAATCAGTCATAATCTCTTGCTGCAAAAATTAGATTGGTATGGATTATCGCCATCCCTTATTTCATTGCTTTCATCTTATTTACACAATAGAGTTCAGTCAGTTAAATATCGCAACTTTATCTCAAAAGAATTCCTCGTACTATCTGGCGTTCCTCAGGGATCAAATTTAGGCCCATTGTTATTTTTACTGTTTATCAACGATATTGTAGAAGCTTTAAACTGCCAGACTTTGTTATTTCCGGATGACCTTAAACTTTTTCTTAAAGTTAACACTGTAAACGATTGCCTTATTCTAGAAAATGATATTGATACTGTAGTCAAGTGGTGTAGTGTCAACCAGTTAAATTTAAACATCAAAATGTTGCGTTACTTCTTTCTTCCGTAAATTAAACAATGTTGTTTATTCCTACAATGTTAATAATATTATGCTAGAAAGAGTGCAAACTGTAATGTTCATGTCACAAATGTTACAGAGGCAGCTTATAAATTGTTAGGGTTTATCTTTCGAAATTGTAAAGATTTTTCTAATATCTCTACTATATGTCGTCTTTACAATTCATTCGGAAAATCCAAAGTGGAATATGCTGCCCTTATTTGGTACCCTACATATAATACTTATATTCAGCTGTTGGAATCTGTTCAGCGCAAATTTCTAAAATTTTTGAGTAACTATCTTCCTAGGGGATACGACCATCAACTCTTGCTGAATCGATTCCAATTTAACTGTTTACAATCTTGCCGCAACAAAATAATTATAAAGTTCTTGTATAACCTAGTTCACAATAGGATAGACTGTCCATGGCTTCTAAGCAAAATTAATTTTAACGTGCCGCGATTGAACTCCCGTCACAATCTTACTTTCTACACTCAGCAGAACAGAACCCATGTTCTTTCTAAGGCCCCTATTTCTCTGATCTGTAAAAACTTCAATAGAATTGGAAATAATTTAGATATAAACGCTGATTCAGTATTATTTATAATTAATAATAGCATCGATAATTTAGTTTAAATTTAAATTGTATTTTTAATATTATGAATATTTTGTATTGCTCATGTATTTTTCCATTTATTCCTGTAATTGGGTGCAAACCTGTTGGAAATAAAGTTTATAAATTTTATTATATTATGTTCACAAGCAAAGTAATAGCAATTTTAATTCTCACCTTATTTATTGATATAATTTCGAAATTTCTCCACAAATGTAGAGGATTTTATAGAGGCTGCATTGAAAATGATGACTGAAAAATTATTTTTTATACATCTGTCAAAAAAAGTGACGTTATTTTTGTTGTTTTTAATGCGCAAAGTTTGCCACTTTTTTTTAATGTTACCTTGGCAACTTTTTTTTCACATGTTAAAAAATGATTTTTTGTCATGTGATTTTCAATTATCTACAAATTTTATCATTTTTTAAAATTACAATAGAGGACGAAAGAATATTCACAACTGAATATAAACATCTGTATTTTATACAAAATTTGACAAAACTTCAAAACATTACTCATTATTAAAATAAAAATTAACAGTACAGTTGGAACAATTATTTCCTACGTTAATTCCAGAGGAAAACTTCAAAGAAGCTTCCAGTAATTTTCTCGGACTCCCCATTAGACACATTATTCGTTTCCTCGCAAGTGTAGAACTGATACTCAAAAATTTCTTTGCCACTGTTTTCTTGGGAAGTAAAGAGTTGACAATTTGAAATTTTATTTGAAATATCAATTTTGTTATTCAAACTGTCTTCTATATAACCCTCAGCTACAGAAGTACTTTTCCACCCTCCATGACCCTTAATAGCTGTCATGTTCCCTCCTGCATTGGCTAAGAGAGTGGCAGAGCTTCACCTAAAACAGTAGCCTGTGTATTTCTGAAATGATTCTTTTCCAAGCCATTTTGCAATCAAACTGGGAATTTCTCCAATTTTATTGATTCCTTATTATATTTTGTTGAATTATTTGAATGCACATGGATGCTTATCAATAGAAAAAGCAGAAGCTTAAAGCAATGCAGCCATCTGTCTTGGCTTGATGAATTTGCTAATGTAGCGTCTTGTATTCATCCGGTGATAACATTCCTTTGTAAGATTGTGATGACTCAATGTTTACTCGGTCTCACAGTCTTCATCGCAGTTAGTATTAAGAAGTTTGCATTTATACTTAGACGAAGCAGCATCTCAATAAATCTCTTATAAAATTCTGAACCTTTTGCTTTTACCAATTTCCACTAAGATCATCAAGGGCATCAACAGGTTATAGGCCCAGATCCCAATCCCCAGGTCATCAGGTACAAAGTAGAAGTTCAGTGAAGAGTGCGAGTTTTAAAGTTGTGTTGTTTTTGCGGTTGTATGTTCGGATTAGAATTTCCGGAAAACTCAAACTATGGAAGAGAAACTCAAGATAGAAAAGCTTCGTGGAGTCGAAAACCGGCCGACGTGGCAGTTTATAATCCGGACGATATTGGATAGTGAAGACTATCTTTTGAAGGCCGAAGCAGCAGCTTGGCAAAAGGCTGATAGGGCTGCAAAGAAATTAATCGTAACAAATGTCGAGACAAAACCGTTAGAGTTTTTGACGAACTGTGAAACCGCGTGTGCTATGTGGAAGAAATTGCACAGTGTATATGTCTTACGATCCACTAGCAGGGAGGGCTCAGCATAAGTCAAAATTAGAACAGTTAAATTTGAAAATGAATAAACTTGGTGGCGAGATACCAGAGTCGATGGTTATAACAAGAATCCTTTCAACGCTCCCATCGCAATATAATCACTTTCATAGTGCGTGTGATTCGACTGAAACAGCAAATAGAACTTTGGAAAAATTGACAACAAGATTGCTCACAGAAAAATTGCGGCTACGAGAACAAGAAAACAAAGAAGAGAATTCTGTTGCTTTGATAGCGAAAAACGGCAATGCAAAGTGGAGCAAGAACAATAAAGATAAAAACGGTAAAGGTTGTTTTATGTGCGGGAAAAAAAACCACCAAAGAAAGGACTGTCCGGGATGTTATTCATGCGGGTCGAAAGACTGTTCACAACCAAACGCTAACGCTCGCGGCAATCAACCAAAATAAGCGTCACGTTAAAGAGTGTTTGAAAAGAGTGAATATTTGTGTCGATTCAGCTGACGGCGAAGAATTTTGTGAGGGATGTGTGTATGGAAAACATCATCGACAAAGTTTTCGTGCGCGTGATGATAGAGCAAGTGAACCGCGTGACCTCATCTTTGGGTGGTAATCGGTACTATGTGTTGTTCAAAGATGACTTCAGTAGTTACCGTGCTTTGTATTTTATGAAAGAAAAAAGTGAAGTGAAGAAAAAGTTAGAATTGTTTTGCAATAAGGTGAAAACAAAATTTGGATGTTATATTCAAGAAATGAGATGTGATAGAGGGAAAGAATATGACAATCAAGACGTAAAGAATTTGGCAGGGAAAATGGGAATGAAACTAACCTTTACAGTCCCATATTCGCCGGAACAAAATGGGACATCTGAAAGAGAAAATCGAACTATAATAGAAGCCGCTCCATCAATGCTTCATGCAAAACTGGATTTGCCGAAATTTTTGTGGCCTGAGGCCGTAAATACAGCTGTGTACGTAATTAATAATTCTGGTTCTACGAAAGTTCCAAGAAAAACGCCAAATGAGTTGTGGTTTGGGAAAAATGTTTCTCAATCGTTTTTCAAGAATTTAAAAATTTTTGGTACAGAGTGTTATGTTCATGTTCCAAAAGAAAAGAGAAGAAAGCTAGATAGAAAAGCTTTAAAAGGTTATATTGTCGGATATTGTGATATAAAGTATGGATTACTGAACTGAGAAAGATTGTTATAAATCGTGACGTTGTATTCAAAGAAGAAAGAAGTGTTTTAACAGGTACTGAAATCGAGACTGAAATTGACACAGTAATCAATCAATGATACAGCAGCAGATTTGCAAGAAGATACACCGACGGCCACATCGAGTACATCGACTGATGAGTCAGGCGCTGAGGAAGGTGTACAAGAAACAAATAAGTTCAGATTAAGAAGTAGAGACAAAATAGGAAAACCAAAGAGGTATTCTGATTTTGTTATGTGTGCGGAAATTCAAAGTCCGAATGTTCCAAAAGATTACAGTGAAGCAGTGAATTGCAGTGATTCAGAAAAATGGAAAAATGCCATGCAGGAAGAATTTAATTCTTTGAGAGAGAACAAAACGTGGCAGTTAGTGGAAAAACCAGAAGACAAGAATGTGTTGGACAATAAGTGGGTTTATCGGATTAAGAATATGCTGAACGATGAACCAGATCGTTACAAAGCGCGATTAGTGATTCGTGGTTTTTCTCAAAGGGAAGGTATTGACTTTAAAGAAACGTTTAGTCCAGTTGTGCGTTTTGACTTCATTCGCGTCGTGTTAAGTGTAGTGGTTCAAGAAGGGTTACATTTGCGACAGTTCGACGTCAAAACTGCATTTCTTCATGGTTTTCTTGATCAAGAAATTTATATGCAACAACCAGTTGGGTTTGAAGACGGAACATCTCATGTGTGTAAACTAATTAAAAGCCTGTACGGATTAAAGCAATCGCCAAGGTGTTGGAATCAGCGTTTAAATAAATTTTTGAGAAATTGCGTGGGTGTTCGTGCGTATACGTGGGGATAGTAAAATAATTTTGATTATTTATGTTGATGACGGACTTATCGCTTCAACGTCTGCAAAAGAAGCTGACGAACTGCTTGATCTTCTACATAAAGAGTTTAAGAGTATTACTACAGTTCCCGTTTCAAAGTTTCTTGGTATGGAAATGCGTTTATTTGAAGATGGATCAATTTTTATCGGTCAGGGAGATTGCGTGCAAAAGGTGTTACAACGCTTTGGAATGTTAGATTGTAAACCAGTGTCAACTTCTATTGAAAAAGTGCAAAATTTGGAGAATTCTATAGTTGTGTCGGAAAAGATTCCATATTGTGAGGCGGTAGGAAATCTTATGTATCTACAAAATATTTCTAGACCAGATATCGCGTTCGCTGTAAATGTTGCTGCAAGAGCTTTGGAGAAGCCTACAGAGCAAGACTGTAAATTGATTAAACGCATATTTCGTTATTTAAATGGAACTAGGGAGCTTGGATTATATTATAAACGTGAGAGTAAGCACTTGGAAGTATTTTCAGATGCTGATTTTGCTGGGGATGCAACATCGAGGAAATCAACAACAGGAATTGTGTGCAAATATGGTGGTGCTACAGTTTGTTGGCAAAGTAAGAAACAACAGTGCGTGTCTCTATCAACAACTGAAGCAGAATATGTAAGTGCTGCCACAGCTGCAAAAGAAGTGGTGTGGTTGACAAGGTTGTTAAAAGAATTAAGTGTGAAATTCAATGGAAATACTTTGTTTGTTGATAATCAGAGTGCTATAAAGTTAGTGAAAAAGCACATTGATGTTCGCTATCATTTTGTTAGGAATTTATATAAAAATGGTAAATTGAATATAGAGTATGTATCTATCGAAAAGCAACTTGCTGATATGTTTACTAAATGTATTGCTCGGTCGAGATTCATTAATTTAAGGAATCAGCTGGGATAAATTGTAATTCACAAATGTTTGTAATTTTGATTGATGTTTTTGTGGTTTTTGAACTAATGTTTTTTTTTATGTTATTTTTAATATGTAAGCTTGTTTATGTTTCGCTGTTTAGGGAAAGTGTTGAATTATTTGAATGCACATGGATGCTTATCAATAGAAAAAGCAGAAACTTAAAGCAATGCAGCCATCTGTCTTGGCTTGATGAATTTGCTAATGTAGCGTCTTGTATCCATCCGGTGATAACATTTCTTTGTAAGATTGTGGTGACTCAATGTTTACTCGGTCTCACAGTCTTCATCGCAGTTAGTATTAAGAAGTTTGCATTTATACTTAAACGAAGCAACATCTCAATAAATCTCTTATAAAATTCTGAACCTTTTGCTTTCACCAATTTCCACTAAGAGCATCAACATATTTAAAGAATAATCGACGACTGGGAGCAGTCTGTGGACGTAAGACTCTGTACTTTCTATATATTTTGCATTCTACACAGTGAAAGTACGCTCAGAATAAGTTTTCGAGTCCGGGATTTTTACAATCAGAACAGAACCCACATCTTCTATATCATTAATTGTCATTTCAACTAACTCCTCTCGACGACAAGCGCCACTTATTCCCAAAATAAGCACAACCTACAACAAAAAGTATAAACACTTTCTTCAATAAGTTAGTTTCATCGTCCGCTTCCTAAAGTATTAATTTCGGATATTTTCGGAGGTCAATGTTTTCCTTTATATTCAGTGTTGCTTTTAACATCGAAAAAGTAGACCATAATGTCGGTGGTTTTATGGTTGCCGATTTTTCTTCTAAATAAGCTAAAAGTGCCTTTTCAGATATCTTCACCACATTTTTGTCTTTACACCATTCACGAAATTGCTGCATTTGCAGTCTCTGATACCTCAGCAGGGATGTCACTTTTACTACTATAATTTGAATCCATTATTTTGTTGGAAAACTGAAAATATTTCAATTTCAATTTTCTAGATTTTTATTACATTTATTATTTGTTACTATCTGATTTTTTAATCAATTTCTTCTAAAATATTTAAATAACTAAGTTTCTTTTTTCGACGTTGTATAAAAAATATTGTTTGTATTTCGTGGCGAGATTCGTGTTTTAGGGGCGAGTTCGATTGTCTTTTCGGCCTCGACCAAAAATTAACAATCTCACAAGCCATTAAAAAAACACTCACTTTGCGAACTTTACACAAAAATAACTAATTTGGAAGTGTTACATTGTGTAAGAGTTGCGCTGAAAATTTGTGTAACAATCAACAATTTAATAGTTCTACAAATGTAAAGAATTCTGTAAGTGTATTCAATTTTGGTATCGTTTTTTCTATTTTTTTGTTAGTATGAAAAAATAATTCGAATAAAACATTGATGACTTGAATTTAATTGCAAAAATTTTGATAAGAACTAAGTCTTTGTTTTTATTTCTGAAAGATAAGGTTTTTAGTTGAATGAGCCAATTACTTATTCCCTTAACCCAACTTTTACGCTTGAAACAGTTTAATGGAAAAGTTAAGCAAATCAACAGTCTAATGTTTTCTTATAAAGAAAATTTATTTATACAGCGATTTATCTAACTTTATATTGATTTATTTCATGTGTTTTCGAATAGAATAATGTTGACGCTTCATATTGTAATTGCGAAAATTTTTATTAAAAATTTATTGAAAAGTATTCTTATTCGATTTCGATTGAAGATTATAATAAAACAGACTAATAATTTAAGATTCCTATGGAATTATGTTGCAAATCAACAAAAAAAAATTGAAGCACTAAGTATAATACATAATTAAATGATTAACATTATTATAATTTCTAACAATAAGTAATTGTTTTGAAATATTAACATACATTCGTAATTTTAAATAAAATTTGTTTTATGTTTAATAAATTTTGTAATTTTAAAAATTTATTCATAACTGCGTATAATTGGTTGCATAAACACATTATTTTAGTTACATGTAATATAATATACAGCATGTACTGCAATAAAACATAGCTTTGAAATAAATATTTTAGATTAAAAAAAATGTAATTAGTCTATATAAATGTTAAATTTGACTGTAACTCCTTAGTGGTGTTTGTAATTCTGGATAATATAAAAATTAGTTTTCTGTAAAAAACGATAGATTTATTACATACCTATGTAATTTTATCTTATCAGAACTAAGCGTCGGTTTCGTTATCAAAAATTCAATATTTCCTCATTTAGTCACTTAAAAAATCTATGTGAAATACAACCCAGAATAATGAATTTCATTATTTTAGGGTCGCTTTTTGTACTTCCTTTAGGTAATTCCATTATAAACAATCTAATATTTATTTATTTAATCAAAATAATCAGTTTCATGCGACTTAAGTTGCTACGATTGTATTCCAACCGATGACGACAAATGTTTGGAGCCTGTGGCGAGCAATGGGAAAACAACAAATTGTAGAGAAGACTACGAAAAGAGTGGTGGAGAAAATGAACCCAATATAGAATTTGGATGTTTTATTTTGAACATCGTTCAAGCATGTAATACCAAATTAGAAATTTTTATTAATTTTAGATAAATGATTTTTATTTATCAGATTCTTACACTCCGCAAGGTGTTTTCAGAGGATGTACAAATAAAAAACCGGAAGAAGATGCATGTAATAAGTTGAAGAGTAAATACCAACATGTTGGATCATGTGAATATTGCACGGAAAATACCTGTAATGGAAAAAAGTTACAACAAAACGATGGAAGCGTAGTGGCTAGTGATGATAATAATAGCGATAATTCCGCTGATTCCTTTAATGGAAAAAAGTTACAACAAAACGATGGAAGCGTAGTGGCTAGTGATGATAATAATAGCGATAATTCCGCTGATTATAGATTTATCACTTTTATTGTATTGATCATAAATTTACTTTTCTGTGTTGTAATGTAAACTTTATATGAGGTTTTTATAAAAAAAATCTGATCAAAAATAAAAATGACAACGAAAATTTTGATATAGTTGCAGACGCTTTACCAATGGGACTATTACATAAATTCCCTTCGCAAATATTACACTGGGTGTTATTACTTTCATTCATTTTTGCACATTCTAAATCGGCTAAATCAGATGGAAGACAACCTCTTGCAACAAAAACAGAACCATCTAAAATCATTAATTTCATAATTTTGGCTATAATTACATTAATGTATACCTAAAACTATCTCAGTCGAATAACACTTCATTTTCAATCCAACATTTGTACTGTCTTTGCATTTATGAATAACTAAAGGGTCGTCACATTTTTCCATACAATAGAAACACTCATCAGTCGCTAGAACTATATTTTTTTTTTTTTAGAAAATCAATCAAAATTCAATCTTTTACCTTGAATTATCAACATGAACAAAAATACAAACTTGAACATTTTCATAAGACTGAATTATAAAAAAGATAAAACTGTAATTAACGGATTAATATATTTTATGGTAAGGTTATTATCAGATAAAAATCAAACACATGTTCTAATTTACAAAACTTCATTCTAACTTTTCAATATAGTAATTATGGATTTCCAGGAAAAGGTTCGGTACGATTTTTCCTTAAAATAAACTGTATTTTTCGATCCATATCTTCATTGTAGATAGCTTTACATCGTTCAAAGTTAATTCGTCTGCGAAACTACTCAAATTTTAGATTTTAACCAGCAGCTAAAGACACCCTTACCTGATATGGTTTCTCATAGAACCTAGTTCTCCGAAATTGATCTAAAATACCTTCACGACCTAGAATTCGATTTAAAATGCGACAAGCTGCCTCTACATCGTTATTTTGCACAAAAACTGTTCGAGCGATGAAACTTGCATGCCGCATTTTCAGGTTATATAACCTATATACGATCTTCCTGAATTCAATAAAATTTATGCAGAAATTAGCGGCTACATCAATGGGGTTTATTAATTTTTTGAAATTTGCAATTGGTGATTACACGTCACGTGCTTTAATGACTGTTTTTGATTGGATAATGAAAGCGGGTGATTCAAATAAATTGATTTTTTTTTAAATTATATCATTGAAAATTATTAGTATTAGTTGTGATTTTTGCAATTATTATGTTTAAATCTAAATTGTAAATCATTGTTGAGTAGTTTTACGAAAAATGTTTGAAGTTCTAGAAGTTTTCCGAGAGTCTAGGGACTTTTTTGTTCATTATCTGTCACAGCGGCTACTAAAAATTCTGTCTTGTCAAGTGAAGTGTCATGCTAATTCATTGTCGATTTTTTCGTATTTCAGTGCAATTTTCAATGAATAATCATTAGAAATTTCAAGAAATCAACTTTCGTGATACGGATTTTGTTAAATCTTGTGCCGCATCTTCAGTTGCACCACTCTTTATAATTTTTAATATGTCACTTTCCCAAGGTATTTTTCCAAATTCTTGGAAAATTTGTTATTCAATTCCTATATATAAAAAAGGTGAAAAATCAGATGTAACTAACTATAGACCTATTACTATACAGTCATGCTTCCCTAAACTCTTTGACAAAATTGTTACTAATAAACAAACTTTTTTATTTAAAAATATTATTATTAATGAACAACATGGATTTACGTCGGGCAGATCAACCGCTACAAACTTATTTACCTATGTTAATGATATCACCAATTACTTAGAGCAGGGTTTCATGGTTGATGCTATTTATACTGATTTCAGCAAAGCTTTTGATAGCATCAACCATGAAAGATTGTTATACAAATTGAATAGACAAGGCATAGGTGAACCTCTTTTATCTTGGGTTGAGTCTTTTCTTACTGTTCGCTCTCACATCGTTAATGTTAATAGTTTCACTTCAGAACCCTTCATTTCAACGTCAGGGGTTCCTCAGGGTTCCCATATGGGTCCCTTATTTTTTCTATTATACGTAAACGACATTAAAAAAGAAATAATATTTTCCAAATTCTTATTATTTGCTGACGACCTTAAAATTTACTTAAATATCAAAGACGCTAACGATTGTTTTAATCTTCAAAGTGATTTAGATCGAGTTAGTAAATGGTGTGTTACAAATGGTCTTGACTTAAACCCGGATAAATGTAAATCGATCCGTTTCTACAAGAAAAGCAGTGTCAATCCATTTTCGCATTCCATTAATAACATCTTACTAGAAAATGTTTATTATATTGAAGATCTTGTATCTAAATCTAGTAAAATGCTGGGATTTTTAAGTAGATCGACAAAAGACTTCACTAACACACGTTCTTTAAATATTTTGTTTTCTAGTCTCGTACGTAGTATTTTAGATTACTGTAGTGTTGTTTGGTCTCTATATTACAATCTTCAAATTACAAGGCTAGAAAACATTCAAAAGAGATTTGTTAAATATTTGTGTTTTAAATCTAAAATTATTTTTAAGACTGATCACTATCTTTATTTTTTAAACTATTTTGGACTTCATCCGTTATCAACAAGACGTATTTATTTTGACATATGTTTTACTCAAAAAATACTTAGTGGCCAGTCTAACTGTAGTGAATTATTGGAACAGTTTTCGTTCCATGTTCCCCAGTATATAGTGCGTGATACTCCCCTGCTGCAGGTATCTACTCACAGAACTTTGTATGGTTTTAACTGTCCGAGAGACCGGTGCAGTAATAGTGTAAATAAATACTGCAGCGATTTGGATCTTTTTTGCAGCAAAAATGTATTCAAAAGAAACTTAAAAAATGTTTTAAATTTTTAAAATATGTATTTTACTGTTGTAGCTTTTTTTGTATGAAATTTGTTTAGTTGTATGTTAAATTGCTTGAGGGCGTTAAATAAAGATATATATATATATATATATATTCAGCTAATTGCGATGATTTGAGATGCTTCGATTGTTCAGTTGAATACCGATGCAACAATCTAGAAAAATTCAACATTCAACTGTGGAGAGTCTTAGCTTCACCCTAATAATAAAAAAGAACATAAGTATATACTTGTTTTAAATTATATGTAAATGTTGTTGTTATCAAAATGTGCGCGGCTTGAGATCAAAGACCACTGAAATTTTCAACAATATATCATCCTATGACTACGACATTATCGTATCGGAAACATGGCTTCATTCCAGTATTTATGACAATGAAATTATTCCCAACAGTTCCCAGATCAACGTTTCTTTCGTTACCAATAATCTGCCACAAATCGATTTTCTGGGAATAAAGTTAATTATTAATAAATCATTAATTATCAATGTCTTCATCGTCTACATTCCCCCTTGGATCACCTTAGTCGACTATGATTTATTTTTTGAGTTGGTAGATAATTTTAATGAAATACACAGTGAGCATGTCGTGTTCCTTGGTGATTTCAATGCTCCCACCTTTGATAGCAACAATGTTGTCTTTTCGAATAAAGCTTGTTCATTTAATAGATCGTTGTTACCCCTGGTTTCTGAAGACAACTTTCACCCTGCTTTAGATGTTCATACTGAATATACTTTACGGGCGCACTCCTCATTTCTTTTTAACAAAACATGTAACTTCTATAATTTTAAAAAGGCCAATTTTCCCCTTTTATATGAACTCTTGGCTGCTAACGATTGGTCTAAATAATATTGAAGATGTCAACACTGCTTGCTCCAAATTTTACAAGTCTTCATGCAACTTTGGACTCAAACATTAATATTATCATCAATTTAAATCTTTTTGTTGTAAAGTTAAATCACTTATTAAAGTTGCCTATAGACGTTATTTAACTGGTATTGAAAACTCAATTGATTATAAATTTGATCCTTTTTAAACAAAAGGCGTTGTAAAACTCATATACCCGGAGTTATGAGACTGGATGAAGTAGAATTATCCTCCCCTGAATCTGTTGTCAACGGTTTTGCTGACTACTTTAAAACTGTTTACCTTCCATCTACCTCAAAAACAACGTTAGATTCCAACAACTACTGTTCGGACACTTTATCAATCTTCAAAAAACCTAGCTTTCTACTAAAAGACTGTGCCACGGTCTTAGCTTATCCTCTTCACTTCATTTTTAATCTTATTCTTAAAACATCTACTTTTCCCGACATCTGGAAATCTGCTCATGTTACGCCAATCCACAAAAAAGGCAACATTAATGATATAAAAAATTATAGACCGATCTCAATTTTTTGCAACTTTGCAAAATCTTTTGAGACAATTATTTTTGGAATTCTATGGGAGTGTAAAAAATGCTATCTCATCTTCTCAGCATGGCTTCATGAAGAAAAGATCAACCAACACCAACTTGGCGTGTTTTACTCAATACGTAGCCGAAGCTATTGATAACAGGAGTCAAGTCGACGTCGTTTATACCGACTTTCATAAAGCTTTCGACCAAATCAGTCATAATCTCTTGCTGCAAAAATTAGATTGGTATGGATTATCGCCATCCCTTATTTCATTGCTTTCATCTTATTTACACAATAGAGTTCAGTCAGTTAAATATCGCAACTTTATCTCAGAAGAATTCCTCGTACTATCTGGCGTTTCTCAGGGATCAAATTTAGGCCCATTGTTATTTTTACTGTTTATCAACGATATTGTAGAAGCTTTAAACTGCCAGACTTTGTTATTTCCGGATGACCTTAAACTTTTTCTTAAAGTTAACACTGTAAACGATTGCCTTATTCTAGAAAATGATATTGATACTGTAGTCAAGTGGTGTAGTGTCAACCAGTTAAATTTAAACATCAAAATGTTGCGTTACTTCTTTCTTCCGTAAATTAAACAATGTTGTTCATTCCTACAATGTTAATAATATTATGCTAGAAAGAGTGCAAACTGTAATGTTCATGTCACAAATGTTACAGAGGCAGCTTATAAATTGTTAGGGTTTATCTTTCGAAATTGTAAAGATTTTTCTAATATCTCTACTATATGTCGTCTTTACAATTCATTCGGAAAATCCAAAGTGGAATATGCTGCCCTTATTTGGTACCCTACATATAATACTTATATTCAGCTGTTGGAATCTGTTCAGCGCAAATTTCTAAAATTTTTGAGTAACTATCTTCCTAGGGGATACGACCATCAACTCTTGCTGAATCGATTCCAATTTAACTGTTTACAATCTTGCCGCAACAAAATAATTATAAAGTTCTTGTATAACCTAGTTCACAATAGGATAGACTGTCCATGGCTTCTAAGCAAAATTAATTTTAACGTGCCGCGATTGAACTCCCGTCACAATCTTACTTTCTACACTCAGCAAACAGAACCCATGTTCTTTCTAAGGCCCCTATTTCTCTGATCTGTAAAAACTTCAATAGAATTGGAAATAATTTAGATATAAACGCTGATTCAGTATTATTTATAATTAATAATAGCATCGATAATTTAGTTTAAATTCAAATTGTATTTTTAGTATTATGGATATTTTGTACTGCTCATGTATTTTTCCATTTATTCCTGTAATTGGGTGCAAACCTGTTGGAAATAAAGTTTATAAAGTTTATTATATTATGTTCACAAGCAAAGTAATAGCAATTTTAATTCTCACCTTATTTATTGATATAATTTCGAAATTTCTCCACAAATGTAGAGGATTTTATAGAGGCTGCATTGAAAATGATGACTGAAAAATTATTTTTTATACAACTGTCAAAAAAAGTGACGTTATTTTTAATGCGCAAAGTTTGCCACTTTTTTTAATGTTACCTTGGCAACTTTTTTTTCACATGTTAAAATAGTAATTTTTGTATTAAGTGCGCGAAATGAGTGTTTTTTTAATGGCGCCTGAGAATGTTATTTTAGTCGAGACCGCCAGGTCGAGACCTAAAAGACATTCGAAGGCGCCATTAAAACATGAATTTCGCCACGAAATACAAACAACGTTTTTTCTACAGCCTCCAGATGAAGAAAAAAGTAACAGAAATTAGTTGGAACAAAATGGTCTGATAAATCGAGTTGCTTGCACAGTTAAAAAATATTATTTTTTCACTGTGAAACCGTGAAAAAATAATATTTTTTCACAGTGAAAAAACGTCAAACTTCGCGCATAGGTAACCATGCATAAATGTCACGATTTTTTGACGGCTGTAGAAAAAATCATTTTTTCTACCTATGCGCGAAGTTTGACGTTTTTTCACTGTGAAAAAATATTATTTTTTCACGGTTTCACAGTGAAAAAATAATATTTTTTAACTGTGCAGGCAACTCGATTTTTCAGATCATTTTGTTCCAACTTATTTCTGTTACAATTTTAGTAACACGAAAAGACATCAACAGCAACCGAAATGAAGAGACGGATCGATAATGAGAGGTAGTTTTAAAGGTTTTATAATTATACAGAACAATATTACAAAACAATAATAATAGATATTTACTTTGACATATGAAAATTAAATGTGCATGACGAAAACGTGCCCCCGTTTATCCCCAGAGGCCTGAGTGAAGACGCTTGTAAATGAAAGTTATTTTCGCCATTAAAAGAAGCCGATGTAGAAGGTTGAGTGATTTTGTTTTCTTCTGTGGAGGAAGAAGGTTGAATTTTATTGGCAATTTCAATTTTATTATTCAAAGAGTCCTCGATGTAACTTTCTGCCACTGTGCTGCTTCTCCAGCCCCCATGACGTTTAATTGAAATTAGATCACCTCCAGCATTCGCCAAAAGAGTGGCAGAGCTTCTTCTGAAGCAGTGACCAGTATATTTTTTAGGTTCGTCTTTGTTAAGCCACTTTGCAATCAAACTTGGTATCTCTCCGATTTTGTTAATTCCAACATTTTGATTCACACATTTTCCGTTGGTATACTTTAAAAATAAACGGTCACTAGTCGCCCGTGGAGGCCGCAAAGCTCTATATTTTCTGACAATTTCTATATTTTCTAAATTTGAAACAGTAAATATTCGTTCGCAGTGGGTTTTTGTATCAGGCACCTTCACAATTAAGACAGACTGTTTATCTTCTATGTCAGTTAGCTTCATTTTAACTAATTCTTCACGTCGAAGGGCTCCCGATATACCCAAAATTAGCACAGTCTATAAATAAAACGAGTTGTTTTGATTTGTATTACACTAATATGATAAGTTTACCTTCATCAGTAAATATATCTTGTCATCTGCTTCATTAATAAACTTGCTAATGTCTTCTTTGTCTAAAATTTGCGACTTCTTGCTTCTGTAACCTACGCTTTTGCTTTTCAGGTAGGGCACTAACTTCGGAAACTTACGTGTATCGATATTCTCTTTAACGTTTAAGGTGGCTTTCAACATCGCATAAAGGGCCCAGAGTGTTGGTGGCTTTAAGGTGGTAGACTTTTCTTCCAAATACGCCAACAAAACATTTTCCGTTACTTGATCAATCTTTTTCATAGAACACCACTGCCGAAACTGAAGATACGTTTTTTCGTACTGCGGTCTTGATTTAGCAGGCAAAAGATTCGACACTGCCGCGCTTGCAATTGCATCTATTTCGTTTTCGCTGCTAAAATCCATCACACTTCTTCAACAAAAATACCTATTGTAACAAATTTTTCGCAACTATCACTTTTATTTATCATCGTAACCATGCAAGCAACTCGATTTATCAGACCATTTTGTTCCAACTAATTTCTGTTACTTTTTTCTTCATCTGGAGGCTGTAGAAAAAACGTTGTTTGTATTTCGTGGCGAAATTCATGTTTTAATGGCGCCTTCGAATGTCTTTTAGGTCTCGACCTGGCGGTCTCGACTAAAATAACATTCTCAGGCGCCATTAAAAAAACACTCATTTCGCGCACTTAATACAAAAATTACTATTATTTTGTTAACTATCTAAATTATAATTTAAATTTGCCACTTCGCAGTGAATCAATCTAACGGAGCTAAAGTTACTGTCGCAGTCAATGAAACGTCAATATTGTTACTTGTCAATTTTCCAGAACAAAGATTCAAAATTCGAATCTTAAAAAATGTCTTCTGGCAGTGTAGTGTTAGGCCTTTGGGATTCCGCTCAATACGAAAGCGTCAAAATAGAAAATTTTGATCTTGATAGTAAAGTCGAAACTTTAAAAAATGAAGCTGTGAAAAAATTAAACGCCCCAAAAGGAACTATAGGTAAACATGACACATCAGAATTTTTACTTTTCTCAATTTTCCACCTTTTAGATTTAGTTTACTGTGGATTAGTGTTGGAAGACGACAATTATTTAACGTCTTATGGGATAAAACCAGGAGTTACTATCCATGTGGTTAAGAAAAATCCCCCAGAAACAGCTCCTAGAGGAAGACCCTTAACAGAACCTGAAGTTCAACAACTAGTCGTAGCTTTTCGAGCTTTCACTCTCTCGTCAGGATACAGAGCAGCATTACAAGTAAATTATTCACATTAAAATGATAGAATTTTATTTTTTGAATTTTTAGAGATTGTCCCGTCCTGAAGTTCTGGAAACAATAATAGCTGCAACTCCTGGTTTAGCAGACGACCCAGCTGCTATTGCTATAATCCAAGACCCAGAATTAATAGTCCATTTGGCAGATCCGGACACTGTAAGACGAGTCGCTGAAAAACATCCGTCATTAATTGAGGCAGCTAACTACATAGCTGCTCATATCCACGAAGAACAAGCTAATGTTGATACAAATCAAGCTGGCACAAGTACTGGATATTCATACTCTTTAGACGCTTTATCCGATGATGAAGAAATGGATACGTCAATACGAGAAGCGCATCCTTTAACTCGGAATACTTCGTATAATGCAATCACAGCAGCACAGTTGGCTGCTGCTATTGCAAATGCAACTAACACTGCTTTTAATACAAATAGTGCAGGAATGCCTTCAACGCCAACCGGTTCAAATAATGTCATCACAAGCGAGATGTTTAGTAGCGCTATTCAACAAGCCTTAGGAGGCCCTCCAACTCCAAATAGAAACGAAGGCGAAAGTTTAGAAAGTATTACTAGAAGACTGCAACCGCAACTTCAACAAATGCACGAAATTGGATTGAGAAACGATTCGGTAAATATCCGAGCTTTGCAAGCAACAAATGGGGATGTGGAAGCAGCTATTGATTTAGTGTTTAACGGTGCAATTGACTGAATTAAATAAAATGTCTCGAATAAGTTTATTAAACTTATTATACCTTACTTTAACAAAAATGATTTATTTGAGAGGAATGAACCTGGAACTGTGCGTTGCACCAATACCAGGTCTTCCGTGTTTGACAGGTTTGTAAGTTAGGGAAAATTCCCCAAGATAATGTCCAATCATTTCGGGTTTAATTTCAACTTGAGTGAAAGCCTTCCCGTTGTAAACACCCACAATGGATCCTACCATTTCAGGGACTATTATCATATTTCTAAGATGGGTTGTTAACAATTTCTGGTTTTTCCAACGGAGGTGCTTCTTTTTTTGCTTTACGCAATTTTTTCACTAAAGCCATGGGTTTGCGTTTGAGACCGCGACTAAATCGCCGACGGGCGCGACAGTGCATCAACTCCATAAGTTGTTCACTGAAAAAGTTGGGTTAGAGGAAAAATTTTTCAATTTTGTGACTTACTTTGGTAAATCCAAAAGTTGGTCCAAGTCTACGCCTCGATAAGTGAATTTTTTGAAGGTCCTCTTCTTCTTAACCTGCTCGTCTGCCTAAAAAATTGATTATTTACATTGAAGACATGATAAACATTTTCAAAGGTTAAGATATTTTCACAACAAAAATTTATACTTACTTTATCAGCCATTGCTATTTATGATAGATATTAAGAGTTTTCACAATAAAATATAAAAAGATGAGTGGTAGTTATTGAGATATTTCTATTTAGCAAGAAATACTCATGAACGCCATTAAAGTTGACGTAAAAAGACAGGGAATTCAGATTTTATGCTAAAGTTCTGCTAACCAAACGTCGTGAAATGGCGCGTTTTTTGAATTTAAATTTATTTTTCCAATTTGAAATATTATTTACAAGAGTAATTTGTCAATTTTTTCACATCTTAGAACTAATTTATCACAGAATTTACAATCTATTAGCATCTATTTATTCTTTCTTTTTAGTGCTACTTTTCCTTTGAACTTTCCTCCGAGTCACAAAGCTCCTCCGTCTGTATTTCGGTTGTCTGGACGGTTTTGTATGCAAATACTCAATAGTTCTAGCATGATTAACTAAAGTAAGAGCAAAATCATCCAGAACTTTTTTTGCATCCCCGATAGTTTTTTCAGTTGTTGTTGTCTTTTCTATTTTCTTTCTCAAAGTTTTCCGTTTATTTACTTTGAAACTGATAGAAGTACTAAAACTTTGGTCTGTTGATGGTTTAAATTCAGTAGTACTTTGTATAGTAGTCGGGTTTTCTGTAGGAGTGTAGAAATTTCCATAAATAATTTGCGTAGTATCAATAATTGGTCGTTTAGTTGCTTTGAGTTGTTTTGATTCGCGACTTCCAAACAAAGCTTTATCGATATCTGATTGAAGTAAGCGTTTGGTTGTGGTTTCAGAACGTGGGAGAGGACTAGTCGGGGGTTTACCGAAAATATCATCAATATCAAAATTCTCTTTTGTAGATTTTTTTGTTTCTAAATCTACCAAAAATATGGATGTTGTCATAGTCGGTTTTCTTGTCGATTTTTCTGTGGTTACTTCTATTGGAATTGTTGATTCTCTTGTTGTCGTTGACAAAAAGATTGTCGTTGGTAAATTAAATGATTCTTTATTTGTAGAAGTTTTGTGCAATATAGTAGTACCTTCCGTTGTAAATGTTGAAGTTTTCGGTATTTCACTTTCAGGAACGAAATAAAAGTGGGTTGTCGTTGGTACTGTAACCTTCAGCGGTTCTGTATTTTGCACAAATTGAGTGCTTGTCGGTGGAGTGTTCACAGTACTGATAATACCTGAAGTACCTAAAGTAGTTGTATCGAAATATTGATGCAAGATAGTTGTTGGTTCTTTTTCTCTCAATGTTGTGATTTTTTCCGTCGTAGTAGAACTGTTTTCTGTTGATGATGGCAAAACAACTGTTGTTCTTTCTTCATTGTACGGAATCTTCTCAATAACAGTCGATATTTCTTCTTTCGGAATTGCAACAAAAACGGTTGTGAACTTTTGTGTTGTTTCAATCTTTTGAGTCGTCATTCTTGGTTTAGTTACAGTGGTGGAAGGTTGGGTAACGTAAGCGACCGTCGTATCCTTCTCTTTCTCCGGTGGTTGCAATTGTTCGATACTTTCCATAAGTTCAGTAACAGGCTGCATCGGTTCTGTTGGGGTTACAACCGGAAGGACATCAATTCTTTGAATTTGAGTCGTTGCAGCTTGCGTTGGTTTTGGTTTTGTTAGAATTTCCACAGGACTATAATAATGCACAGTCGTAGTCGTAGATTTTTGCGTCGTTTGCGGGGGAAATTTAACCGGAGTGAATATTTCTTTAAGAGCAGTCGTGGTAGTAGGAGTCGTCACTAAAAACCTATGCGGTAGTTTTGACGTTTTTGCAGCTAAAGATTCGATTAATTTTTTATACAATTCGTATTCTTTCGGATCAATTGTTGTACGGTCATAATGAACTTGCGGACGATAAGAAGTGTAAAATCCAGGATAACTATGTAAAACGTGTTTGTAACCATCACCAACACCAACTACAACCCCATGATATTTTTTCTGCCACTTGTCATCACTATAATTTTGATCACTTTTTATCACAAAAATATGTCCAGGAAGATTATAATTAAAATAACCATGCCTTCTGACTAATTCTTCATTTAACGAAGATATTGGGGAAATTGTGTATTCTATTTCAAAAACATGACCGAAATGGGGATCTCGATGTCGGATTCTTTTAACAGTCCATAACGCAATCAATTTACGGTGATGCGTTTTCCAAAAGTAACACTGCGGAGAGTTGAGGCATTTAGGATGATGGCAATCGATGCAATCGTCATTGTTTGGTTCTTGGACAAACTTAAATCCGTCGGGAGTTATATACAATTGTCCTCTTCCTAAAACAACGATATCACCGAAAGGACTGGGATTGCTCTGGCGTCCTAAAAGTGGAGCTTCAAGGATTTGATCTCGAAGAGTAGGATCTAAGTGGTGTTCTCGTAAAAGAGCTTGATGGACTGCTTCACGAAGTCCTAACTCCCAATTTGTAAAAGATGGTTGATTTCTTATAGTTCCTGAGAGACTGATAATCTTTACAAATTGAATTAGTTTCAATAGTAGAAGTTAATTCGTTTCTTACCGTTGAAAATAAATAGAAAAATCTGTAAGCCCGCATGCTGTGTGACTTGTGCGTAAAAAATACTACTGATTGTTCGCTCTCTTGTGAAGAGTAAGAAAGCCCCACCGATGAGCTTTCGACATCATCGCAGCATTGCTCGCACAATTGTCTACTTTTCTGCGCACTGCTGAGCATAAATCTTATGTATGTTATGATATTACTTCATTTATACAAAAACGATTATTATCTTATTTTAATTGTTTAGATTCTACTCAAAAAAATTAATTTTTGTAAATTACAACTAATTTGATTACAATAATCGTATGGATTTTATTAATATTTTCAAGAAGTGGGGTGTTAAATTTGACCTTCTGTTGTATATAATTGTGAGACTTTTTTTAATTATTAATAAACAAAGATGTTTTTATTATCGGGATTATATTGTGAATTTATGTTTTGCAAGATCTTGATATTTCATATTGTTCGTCGAAATTGACTAATTGAAACCAAAGTCAGTCCGTCATTCTTAATTACTTAATTAAATTATCATTTTTGCTTTATTTCATGAAAATACAATTTTTACTCAAAAAATCTTTTTTCCAAGTGATTTAATCGTCATTTGCGCAAGATTTAATTTCGTTTGTAATAAACTATTTTCATTTTTGTTGCACAAATTAATTTCTGTGATGGTATCTGCATATTGCATAATTTTAAATGGGACTGTTTAGTATTTTCATTTGGTTAAATTTTTGCACTGACCACGAATCATCATTTACCTTGAACTTAATTGCTCCTTTAAAAAACGAAAGGAATCTAGAATTAGTCATTTATCTTCGCATCTTCACGCTTCTAAGTTTCGAAACGGAAAACAATGAAAGTGCATGTTACATGATAGAAATACAATAGATAATACAAATTGTAACAATAGGATTGACACAACTGACAGAAAAATGTATTTTTCTACAGCCGTCAAAAAATCGTGACATTTATGCATGGTTACCTATGCGCGAAGTTTGACGTTTTTTCACTGTGAAAAAATATTATTTTTTCACGGTTTCACAGTGAAAAAATAATATTTTTTAACTGTGCAGGCAACTCGATTTTTCAGATCATTTTGTTCCAACTTATTTCTGTTACAATTTTAGTAACACGAAAAGACATCAACAGCAACCGAAATGAAGAGACGGATCGATAATGAGAGGTAGTTTTAAAGGTTTTATAATTATACAGAACAATATTACAAAACAATAATAATAGATATTTACTTTGACATATGAAAATTAAATGTGCATGACGAAAACGTGCCCCCGTTTATCCCCAGAGGCCTGAGTGAAGACGCTTGTAAATGAAAGTTATTTTCGCCATTAAAAGAAGCCGATGTAGAAGGTTGAGTGATTTTGTTTTCTTCTGTGGAGGAAGAAGGTTGAATTTTATTGGCAATTTCAATTTTATTATTCAAAGAGTCCTCGATGTAACTTTCTGCCACTGTGCTGCTTCTCCAGCCCCCATGACGTTTAATTGAAATTAGATCACCTCCAGCATTCGCCAAAAGAGTGGCAGAGCTTCTTCTGAAGCAGTGACCAGTATATTTTTTAGGTTCGTCTTTGTTAAGCCACTTTGCAATCAAACTTGGTATCTCTCCGATTTTGTTAATTCCAACATTTTGATTCACACATTTTCCGTTGGTATACTTTAAAAATAAACGGTCACTAGTCGCCCGTGGAGGCCGCAAAGCTCTATATTTTCTGACAATTTCTATATTTTCTAAATTTGAAACAGTAAATATTCGTTCGCAGTGGGTTTTTGTATCAGGCACCTTCACAATTAAGACAGACTGTTTATCTTCTATGTCAGTTAGCTTCATTTTAACTAATTCTTCACGTCGAAGGGCTCCCGATATACCCAAAATTAGCACAGTCTATAAATAAAACGAGTTGTTTTGATTTGTATTACACTAATATGATAAGTTTACCTTCATCAGTAAATATATCTTGTCATCTGCTTCATTAATAAACTTGCTAATGTCTTCTTTGTCTAAAATTTGCGACTTCTTGCTTCTGTAACCTACGCTTTTGCTTTTCAGGTAGGGCACTAACTTCGGAAACTTACGTGTATCGATATTCTCTTTAACGTTTAAGGTGGCTTTCAACATCGCATAAAGGGCCCAGAGTGTTGGTGGCTTTAAGGTGGTAGACTTTTCTTCCAAATACGCCAACAAAACATTTTCCGTTACTTGATCAATCTTTTTCATAGAACACCACTGCCGAAACTGAAGATACGTTTTTTCGTACTGCGGTCTTGATTTAGCAGGCAAAAGATTCGACACTGCCGCGCTTGCAATTGCATCTATTTCGTTTTCGCTGCTAAAATCCATCACACTTCTTCAACAAAAATACCTATTGTAACAAATTTTTCGCAACTATCACTTTTATTTATCATCGTAACCATGCAAGCAACTCGATTTATCAGACCATTTTGTTCCAACTAATTTCTGTTACTTTTTTCTTCATCTGGAGGCTGTAGAAAAAACGTTGTTTGTATTTCGTGGCGAAATTCATGTTTTAATGGCGCCTTCGAATGTCTTTTAGGTCTCGACCTGGCGGTCTCGACTAAAATAACATTCTCAGGCGCCATTAAAAAAACACTCATTTCGCGCACTTAATACAAAAATTACTATTTTGTCATGTGCTTTTCAATTGTCTAAAAATTTTATCATTTTTTAAAATTACAATAGAGGACGAAAGAATATTCACAACTGAATATAAACATCTGTATTTTATACAAAATTTGACAAAACTTCAAAACATTACTTATTATTAAAATAAAAATTAACAGTACAGTTGGAACAATTATTTCCTACGTTAATTCCAGAGGAAAACTTCAAAGAAGCTTCCAGTAATTTTCTCGGACTCCCCATTAGACACATTATTAGTTTCCTCGCAAGTGTAGAACTGATACTCAAAAATTTCTTTGCCACTGTTTTCTTGGGAAGTAAAGAGTTGACAATTTGAAATTTTATTTGAAATATCAATTTTGTTATTCAAACTGTCTTCTATATAACCCTCAGCTACAGAAGTACTTTTCCACCCTCCATGACCCTTAATAGCTGTCATGTTCCCTCCTGCATTGGCTAAGAGAGTGGCAGAGCTTCACCTAAAACAGTAGCCTGTGTATTTCTGAAATGATTCTTTTCCAAGCCATTTTGCAATCAAACTGGGAATTTCTCCAATTTTATTGATTCCTTATTATATTTTGTTGAATTATTTGAATGCACATAGATGCTTATCAACAGAAAAAGCAGAAACTTAAAGCAATGCAGCCATCTGTCTTGGCTTGATGAATTTGCTAATGTAGCGTCTTGTATCCATCCGGTGATAACATTTCTTTGTAAGATTGTGATGACTCAATGTTTACTCGGTCTCACAGTCTTCATCGCAGTTAGTATTAAGAAGTTTGCATTTATACTTAGACGAAGCAACATCTCAATAAATCTTTTATAAAATTCTGAACCTTTTGCTTTTACCAATTTCCACTAAGATCATCAAGAGCATCAACATATTTAAAGAATAATCGACGACTGGGAGCAGTCTGTGGTCGTGAGGCTCTGTACTTTCTATATATTTTGCATTCTACACAGTGAAAGTACGCTCAGAATAAGTTTTCGAGTCCGGGATTTTTACAATCAGAACAGAACCCACATCTTCTATATCATTAATTGTCATTTCAACTAACTCCTCTCGACGACAAGCGCCACTTATTCCCAAAATAAGCACAACCTACAACAAAAAGTATAAACACTTTCTTCAATAAGTTAGTTTCATCGTCCGCTTCCTAAAGTATTAATTTCGGATATTTTCGGAGGTCAATGTTTTCCTTTATATTCAGTGTTGCTTTTAACATCGAAAAAGTAGACCATAATGTCGGTGGTTTTATGGTTGCCGATTTTTCTTCTAAATAAGCTAAAAGTGCCTTTTCAGATATCTTCACCACATTTTTGTCTTTACACCATTCACGAAATTGCTGCATTTGCAGTCTCTGATACCTCAGCAGGGATGTCACTTTTACTACTATAATTTGAATCCATTATTTTGTTGGAAAACTGAAAATATTTCAATTTCAATTTTCTAGATTACATTTATTATTTGTTACTATCTGATTTTTTAATCAATTTCTTCTAAAATATTTAAATAACTAAGTTTCTTTTTTCGACGTTGTATAAAAAATATTGTTTGTATTTCGTGGCGAGATTCGTGTTTTAGGGGCGAGTTCGATTGTCTTTTCGGCCTCGACCAAAAATTAACAATCTCACAAGCCATTAAAAAAACACTCACTTTGCGCACTTAACACAAAAATAACTAATTTGGAAGTGTTACATTGTGTAAGAGTTGCGCTGAAAATTTGTGTAACAATCAACAATTTAATAGTTCTACAAATGTAAAGAATTCTGTAAGTGTATTCACTTTTGGTATCGTTTTTTCTATTTTTTTGTTAGTATGAAAAAATAATTCGAATAAAACATTGATGACTTGAATTTAATTGCAAAAATTTTGATAAGAACTAAGTCTTTGTTTTTATTTCTGAAAGATAAGGTTTTTAGTTGAATGAGCCAATTACTTATTCCCTTAACCCAACTTTTACGCTTGAAACAGTTTAATGGAAAAGTTAAGCAAATCAACAGTCTAACGTTTTCTTATAAAGAAAATTTATTTATACAGCGATTTATCTAACTTTATATTGATTTATTTCATGTGTTTTCGAATAGAATAATGTTGACGCTTCATATTGTAATTGCGAAAATTCTTATTAAAAATTTATTGAAAAGTATTCTTATTAATTTCAATTGAAGATTATAATAAAACAGACTAATAACTTAAGATTCCTAAGGAATTATGTTGCAAATCAACTAAAAAAAAAAATTGAAGCACTAAGTATAATACATAATTAAATGATTAACATTATTATAATTTCTAACAATAAGTAATTGTTTTGAAATATTAACATACATTCGTAATTTTAAATAAAATTTGTTTTATGTTTAATAAATTTTGTAATTTTAAAAATTTATTCATAACTGCGTATAATTGGTTGCATAAACACATTATTTTAGTTACTATGTAATATAATACATATAATATAATATACAGCATGTACTGCAATAAAACATAGCTTTGAAATAAATATTTTACATTAAAAAAATGTAATTAGTCTATATAAATGTTAAATTTGACTGTAACTCCTTAGTGGTGTTTGTAATTCTGGATAATATAAAAATTAGTTTTCTGTAAAAAACGATAGATTTATTACATACCTATGTAATTTTATCTTATCAGAACTAAGCGTCGGTTTCGTTATCAAAAATTCAATATCTCCTCATTTAGTCACTTAAAAAATCTATGTGAAATACAAACCAGAATAATGAATTTCATTATTTTAGCGTCGCTTTTTGTACTTCCTTTAGGTAATTCCATTATAAACAATCTAATATTTATTTATTTAATCAAAATAATCAGTTTCATGCGACTTAAGTTGCTACGATTGTAATCCAAACCATGACGACAAATGTTTGGAGCCTGTGGCGAGCAATGGGAAAACAACAAATTGTAGAGAAGACTACGAAAAGGGTGATGGAGAAAATGAACCCAATATAGAATTTGGATGTTTTATTTTGAACATCGTTCAAGCATGTAATACCAAATTAGAAATTTTTATTAATTTTAGATAAATGATTTTTATTTTTCAGATTCTGAGACTCCGCAAGGTGTTTTCAGAGGATGTACAAATAAAAAACCGGAAGAAGATGCATGTAATAAGTTGAAGAGTAAATACCAACATGTTGGATCATGTGAATATTGCACGGAAAATACCTGTAATGGAAAAAAGTTACAACAAAACGATGGAAGCGTAGTGGCTAGTGATGATAATAATAGCGATAATTCCGCTGATTATAGATTTATCACTTTTATTGTATTGATCATAAATTTACTTTTCTGTGTTGTAATGTAAACTTTATATGAGGTTTTTATAACAAAAATCTGATCAAAAATAAAAATGACAACGAAAATTTTGATATAGTTGCAGACGCTTTACCAATGGGACTATTACATAAATTCCCTTCGCAAATATTACACTGGGTGTTATTACTTTCATTCATTTTTGCACATTCTAAATCGGCTAAATCAGATGGAAGACAACCTTTTGCAACAAAAACAGAACCATCTAAAATCATTAATTTCATAATTTTGGCTATAATTACATTAATGTATACCTAAAACTATCTCAGTGGAATAACACTTCATTTTCAATCCAACATTTGTACTGTCTTTGCATTTATGAATAACTAAAGGGTCGTCACATTTTTCCATACAATAGAAACACTCATCAGTCGCTAGAACTATATTTTTTTTTTATAAAATCAATCAAAATTCAATCTTTTACCTTGAATTATCAACATGAACAAAAATACAAACTTGAACATTTTCATAAGACTGAATTATAAAAAAGATAAAACTGTAATTAACGGATTAATATATTTTATGGTAAGGTTATTATCAGATAAAAATCAAACACATGTTGTAATTTACAAAACTTCAATCTAACTTTTCAATATAGTAATTATGGATTTCCAGGAAAAGGTTCGGTACGATTTTTCCTTAAAATAAACTGTATTTTTCGATCCATATCTTCATTGTAGATAGCTTTACATTGTTCAAAGTTAATTCGTCTGCGAAACTACTCAAATTTTAGATTTTAACCAGCAGCTAAAGACACCCTTACCTGATATGGTTTCTCATAGAACCTAGTTCTCCGAAATTGATCTAAAATACCTTCACGACCTAGAATTCGATTTAAAACGCGACAAGCTGCCTCTACATCGTTATTTTGCACAAAAACTGTTCGAGCGATGAAACTTGCATGCCGCATTTTCAGGTTATATAACCTATATACGATCTTCCTGAATTCAATAAAATTTATGCTGAAATAAATGTGTTATGAAAAAACTTGATGCTTATTTTATGTAATCAATTTAAATGTGTGTTTTAATGTTATTATTTAAGAAATAATAAAATTGATTACAGTTAACTGAATTAGCGGCTACATCAATGGGGTTCATTAATTTTTTGAAATTTGCAATTGGTGATTACACGTCACGTGCTTTAATGATTGTTTTTGATTGGATAATGAAAGCGGGTAATTCAAATAAATTGAATTTTTTTTAAATTATATCATTGAAAATTATTAGTATTAGTTGAAATTTTTGCGATTATTATGTTTAAATCTAAATTGTAAATCATTGTTGAGTAGTTTTACGAAAAATGTTTGAAGTTCTAGAAGTTTTCTGAGAGTCTAGGGACTTTTTTGTTCATTATCTGTCACAGCGGCTACTAAAAATTCTGTCTTGTCAAGTGAAGTGTCATGCTAATTCATTGTCGATTTTTTCGTATTTCAATGCAATTTTCAATGAATAATCATTAGAAATTTCAAGAAATCAACTTTCGTGATACGGATTGCTAGTTATTTCGACATTTCTATAAAAAACTTGCACTTTAATCTTGAAGGTTAAAACGTGTTAATGTGATTAGAATAATAGAAGGGTAATTGTAACAATGAGTAAAAAGAAGCATCAAGCTGATCCAACAGGAGACGAATCAAGTGAGACTTGTGACGAAAATGATAATACAACTGAATGCCCTCATGTACGTAACGCTGTTGATCTCCAAAGAGTGAAAAAAGCCTTAATCAAAACAGGCATTGTATCTGATTGTGAACAATGCAAAAAAATGCCCAAAATTGAATCGGATATGGATGCAGAATTTGAATTTGATAACTCATTATGGCTGTGTTTACGGTGTGGGAATCAGGCTTGTGGTAGATCTAAAAATCAACACGCTTTAGAACATTATAATACACCACATTCTGATTCCCATGCTATATGTGTCGATACCACGAATTGGGGAGTGTGGTGTTATGACTGTGATGAAGTTGTTAATGCTACCTGCAAGAAAAAGCTACTTGAAGCTGTGGAATACCTCAAAAAGCAAAGCGGGAATAAAAATCTACTGCCAAAACCTATAGAACACGTAAGGATTTTTTTATTAATTAATCAATTCAATGGCATTATGAAATGAAAAAATCTAAGAATAATGCAACAATGATACAATGACTTAATTTTTATATTTATTGATTATTTTCTAGGTAATGGATTTAGTCCCAGTATCCTCGAGCGTGTCCTTCCCGAGCACTACGTTCAATTTTACAGCTTCGAGCCTGCCTCGTCCTCGCGGTTTAACTAATTTAGGAAATACGTGTTTCTTTAATTCAGTAGTCCAATGTTTAGCGCAGACTCCTTATTTGTTGGAGCTTTTACAAGAAACGTCCGAACCCGGTCAGTTTTTCCAACTTCCAGGCGGAAAAATAAATCCTCAGGATAATGACTCTCCAGTCGTTGAACCTTTAACCGGTTGTTTAGAAAAATGGCGCATTTTAACAGCAACTCTCTCTGAAACTATAACAGAAATTCAAAATGGTCGAACAGAAGCTTATGTCCCTCGACAACTTTTATCGAAATTAGTAAACCGTATGCCTCAATTCGGTGGTGGCGATCAACACGATGCTCATGAATTACTACGCCATCTATTGGAAGCAGTCCGCGAAGAAGATTTGAAACGCTATCAATCAGTAATTTTAGAAAAATTAGGTTTAAACACAAAAACCGATCCGAATACAGTCGAAGGCGAAAAGAAAAAAATTGTTAAATTTTATGGACAACAAGCATCGGAATTATTACTGCCAACTGAACAAGTATTTCGAGGTGTTTTAATTAGTACTTTACAATGTCAAGAATGTCAACATACATCCCATCGAGATGAATTCTTTCTAGATTTAAGTTTACCAATTACAGAAAAACAATTGCCACCAGTTTTAAGACGAAAAGCTGAAGAAATTGATGATAATAAACCATCGAAACATCAAATCAAAAAAGAAAAACGGGCTGAACGTAAAAAAAATAAAAAACAAAAATCGTATAAAAATTTAAATGTTACTATAGGACCTTGTCCTGCGCCATCGGGTGATGTTGATATGGATAAAAGTGATAGTGAATCGGATGCTGATGTTGAAGATAATGTTGAGGAAGGAACTAAAGGAATGGAATCGGGATATAATTCCGATAAAGTTGATAATAGTAGTCCGGATTCGAATAATCGAGGGATTTCCCCGGAAATGCGTATTGATGATAGTGGAGTCCCGAGTCCAGCGATTGGGATGTTGAGTGCGTCACATGGCACACCTGATAATAGTCCAGCGTCGAGTGAAACGAACATCGACATGGGAAGTCCTCTAATCGGCAGTCCGGAAGACGAGTAATTAAAAAAAATATTAGTTTTTATTTTTATTAATGAAATGTTTTTCAGTCCAAATGAATATTTTGACAGACCAGAATCTAGATTGGCTTTTGTTAACAATAAAAATGTTGATTTGAAAACGGGACTTTCTAAGTTGAGTTTATTGAATGATGGAGACTCAAATAAAGTGAACTCGCTGTGTAGCGATAAAATGGAAGATGACGATAATTTTGAAGGCGCGTGTGGCGGGGAATTACCCAAAGACGAAAAAGTACGAGGACTAAAAAACTGTTATTAATTTGAATATAAACTGTCTTTTTTTTTAGATGGATGAAGACGACGAGGATGCGGACTCTTGGACGAACACAATGTCCGCACGCTACCAATGCGAAGATGGTGAATATTCAGTCCAATCCTGCTTGAATCAGTTCACAGCTTGCGAATTAATGACCGGCAACAACAAAGTCAGTTGCGAATTATGTACAAAGCGTCATGGCGGCGCTGAAAAAAAAACCGTTTATACAAATGCAACCAAACAATTATTAATTTACAATCCTCCGGCTGTTTTAATTTTACATTTGAAGCGTTTTCAAGTTTATCGATTTCGTTCAGCCAAAGTACCAAAATATGTGAAATTTCCATCAGTTTTAGATCTTGCGCCTTTCTGTTCAAAACGATCGCAAAATCTTCCAACTTTTGAAGCTGGTCAAACTAAAGTTTTATATTCATTGTATGGAGTAGTAGAGCATAGTGGATCAATACATGGAGGGCATTATGTAGCTTATGTGAAAGTTAGACCAAAATTGGAGAAAAACAGTTATCGATGGCAATTTTTACCGAAAAATCAAAAAAATGATAAAATGCAAACACCTAAAGGAGCGCAAGGGGAGCCAGAAATACCGACTGGAAAATGGTATTATATCAGCGATTCTCATGTTTCTGAAGCCGGCGAAGCGCAAGTTTTAAGAGCTCAGGCATATTTGCTCTTTTATGAAAGGATCTTGTAAATTAATTTATTTTTTTCTGAAATTGTTTATTTATATTAATGGGATTGCGGTGGATTTTAATTGGAAAGACAGCCGACTGTAGATGCTTTGCTATGGATGTGACATTTTTTACAACTAGATTTATTTTTTTTTGGGTTCATTTTAAGATTTTATGTACACTATTATAATTTTGATCTGTGTATATTAGGTAATTTTTTTTTTTTAGTAATTTTCCTTTAATGTATTCACCAAATTCAATAAAATTAATAACGCATTTGTGCTGTCTTTTTAAAATTCCCGCGTGTTTTTGATAGTTCAGTGGCATCTAGTATCGGGTGATTGAGTTAATCAAGTTGACAACAAAAGACATTACCGCAAAAGCTAGGTTTTCGTGACGAAAATTCCATGAGATTTTCGAGTTTTTTGATTATTTCGCGTTGGAAGTGAATCGACTAATAGTTTCGGAGCATTGGTTCGGTCTGAATTATGAAGAGACGAAATGCTGAGATCGGTAAGATGAGAAGACCCATGAAAAGGAACAAAATCACCGAAGGGTTTTACGGAAGGTACGTTTCCGCGATGGAATGTGACAATCCACGTGCGAATACTAGTGAATATATCACAGTCTAAGCGGATTTGTCCCATATGTGTTTCAAAATGGCAGGTTTTTCGAAACATTGGATGATTTTGAATTGTCTAAAGGTTTATTCAACTTAAAACTAAAATAATCAAAGAATAATAACATTGTGTTGATTTTATTTGAGTAGTTTTAGGACAATCAAAAGAAATTTTCAAGGAGATAGGTTAGGTAGCAGCTGTCAAAACATTTTTATTTTTATCTAGAAAAAAGTTTATAATTTTGTATTTTTTCAGTACTCTCCTGTATCTGAAGTTCCTCGTTTTGTGGGTGTTGGTAATTCTGGCCGATTTCATTCTGGAGTTCAGATTCGAGTTCCTATGGCCGTTTTATTTGTTGCTCCGTTCGGTATATGACTCGTTCAGATACCAAGGCCTGGCATTTTCCATATTTTTTGTGTGCATTGCACTCACATCAGATATGCTGTGTTTCTTCTTCATCCCAGTCCATTGGCTTTTCTTCGCCGCCAGCACTTACGTGTGGGTACAGTACGTTTGGCACACAGACAAAGGGATTTGCGCCCCTACTATAATTTTATGGGTACTGTTTGTGTATCTGGAAGCGGCGGTACGGTTGCGTGATGTCAAGCACATGCCTGGACATCTTGATCTCTGCCGCCCTTTTGCCGCCCATTGCATTGGCTATCCCGTTGTCACACTTGGCTTCGGGTTCAAGTCATACATAGGGTAAAATATGAAATATTCAATTTTTATATTATTTAACTGTGGATATTTTTTAGATATAGAATGCGACAGCGGAAACAGCGCGACGTAGCGAAAGAAAACGAGTTTTATATGCAGTTAATGCAGCAGGCGTTGCCGTTAGACGCAGTGACGCCGCCGCCGCCTCCGCCACCGCCGGAGCAACAACCAGTCTCCACAGCTATCGTACCTGCCCCCGTACAAACCGCCAAAATACATAATAATAAATTCCAGCACGAAAAGAACGGTCACATCCCTAACGGGACGATACCAAACGGCGTCCATCCGTCGAATAAATCGCATCATCACAGGAAATCAGTCGATAAATGTAAAGAACACGACGATCATCGACAAAAACAAGCGAATCATTCGCATACTAACGGATCGGCGATTGGGGCCGGTGTCGAAGAAGTCACATTACACGAGCACGAACCTCGACCAACTCGCCGAAGAGAAAAGAAAGAACAAGATAAAGAACGCGAAGCTGCTGAATATCTTCAAAAGCTAGAAGCAGACGCTAAAAGACTGCGAGTAGATTTGCAAAGCAGCCGAGCTAGCGAGCAAGAATTGCGCTTGCAAGTCGCTGCTTTAACTACGAGTGAGAAGGAATCAAAAGGCGCGCTTTCAGCAATGCAGCGCGAGATTGAAGACTTGCAACAGAGGTATCAAAATGCTATGAGTTCGCGCGCTTCCGATAAACAAACAATCAACAATCTTGAACGAAGAATAGCTGAAGAACGACGAGCTAGATGTAATCTAGAATCGCAATTAAATCAAGAACGGAAGAGTCGGAAACAAGAAGAAGCAAGAGCTGCACAAGTTGTAGCACAATCGGCGCGAGGCGAATGCACGGAAGCGTGTCGATCGCGACGGCGCGAATTGGAAGCCGAATTGGCCGAATGTCGAGCAGCGAAGCACTGGGCCGAAGAGCATTATTCAGTGTTGGAACGGGAAAATGCCGCTCTTGTTGACCAACTACGCGATATGGACATTCTCATGACCGCGTTATCGGCTATGCAAGAGAAGAACGCCCATTTAGAAAATTCGCTATCGGCGGAGACGCGGATCAAACTCGATCTCTTTAGTGCTTTAGGCGAAGCGAAGCGCCAGCTGGAGATCAGAGAGAGTAAGACTTTTGAAAACGTTTGAATTTTTTATAACTGAAACATTTTAGGTTCGAATCGGACGCAAGAGCGCGAGATCGAAGAGCTGAAAAGCAAAATCGCGCAAGTCCTTGCCGTAATGCCGAATGACACATTCGGGGGGCCGACGCCGACAGGGGGGAATATGTCTCGAGTCAGACTCGCCGAAAGTCCCCCGGGTTCGACGTTGGATCCCAATGCCACGGCCTATACACCGAAAAGTTCTCTTGTTGCTTCCACGGAAGCTTAAATCTTCATTCAACACCCGACTCTCCGTACTGATTGAAACCGGTTACGACTGCTGTTTATTGTTGCGTTTATTTTAAAAAAATCGCGTAATAGCTTATTGTGATATAATTTATGATGACGGTACCTTAAGGCTAAAGCCTTGCTCTGATTTTGTTTTTTTTTTCGGTTTAGATTATTTAAGCGTAAAGGTACTGATTTTTCCTTTCTGACAGTTGAGTCGCGTCGCAGACTAATGATCTCTTGATTTTTGTTATTTTCCTTCAATTATCCTTCTTGTTAAAAATTTATTTCTGGGATTATATTTTTTTTGCAATGATATAACGTACTAACAAGAATTTTTTTTTTATTTGAAAGTGCCGTTTAACGTTTTACGTGTTTAACATGAGGTGATAATTTTTCGGAAACGTCAAAAATGTACTTAATATATTTTTTTAATTGTTTTTAGTTGAAACCAATTTGTTTTCTTTTTTAAAATACAGTAATTCAGTTTTTATAGTTTTTTTATTTTTTAGTTCCTTTGGTTTTGTAGTTATAAAGCGAACAACTATGTCGGAAAAACCGATCTGTTATTTATTTGCCATATTTATTTAATTTTCCTTTTTTTTGTATATTGGTATTTATTTTTTTACTGTTGCTACTTTTTATTTCGAAAATAAACACGATCACAGCTTTAATTTTTTACTTTTTTTTGGATAGAAGTAAGTCTTGGCGTTCTATTCTTTTCACTAAATTTTAATCACAATATTTATAGTTAGAATGTACATGTTACGAAGTTTTGTCAACTCATAAAGTTGGTATGATGGTCTTTCTGCTCTATGTGTTTTGAAAAATGAACATTTCGAAAAAATAACCACAAAATAAATATTGGCTTCAATGCCGTTACGCAGTTTCGTAATTTTTTAACTATCCTGGGAATCCCCTCAAATTTAGTGACTTTATTATCACACAATTGGATAAAAAGGTACTAGTGTCAAAGAAATATTTTTTTCAAGAAGATAACATAACATTATGAAATGGAAGAGTTGTCGGAAATTATAAAAAAATTAAGCCTAGAAAATTTACAAGATAGTTATGTGGAATATGAATATATTAATGTTTTTAAGGTTTGTGAAATTCACTTTCAAATTTGACATAACCTCACTTTTTTGTAGAACCCTAATAAATTGCCAATAAATCAGATCCATTTGCAAAAAACGATTGTAGATTATCGTAAAAACTCAATTTTGGTAAGTTTAACTGAGAATAGACGAAATCACTCGTAATTAATTCCAGGGTGATAAATCAAACGTGGAAACATGTTTTGAGCGAAAGACACAAATAATCCCTGCTTTGGTAATACAATTACACAAAATTCTAAACATTAATTGCTATTTTTTAGAGCGAATTGTGGTTACCCCAATCTGTTGTTTTTTTCACCTACCAACCTTATAATTTTTGTTTAAAAACCGATAACTCTTCATTTATTCCTAACAATAAGTTATTTTTACATAGCCTTCATTATTTATTAAGTTGCAATTACCACCAATTTTGGTGTTTAGTTTTATTCGAGACAAAAGTAATCGCAAGTTTGCATAGTTTCTTGCAAAGTCCAATCATACCTCAATTGATTAAAAATTTAGAAAATGAAGAAGCCTCAATTTATATGGCAGTATTTTCGCAATTTCGCCGAATCTACGAAAGACTTACCACATTTCAAGAGACTGAGAGTGAATATATGGCAGAAAGTGTTGGACTTAAATATTTATTAGAAAAAAAGCTGATTAATCTTCCAATTGTGTTAACTCTAATACAGTTATATCATTCAACTAATTTAACTTTTGTTAATGATTTAGTTAGTTTATATTTCAAAGAAGCATCGGTATTTCGCGATAAGGAAATTGAAGAAACTTTGGACCAAATAATTTTGGTAAAATTCGATTTTCATTCGATTTTTTGTTTTATATTTGATTCTTAGAATTGGGAAATGATTGGAGGCCACGTTTGTGGCTTTGAACCTGACGCTGTGATAGTTCCTATAGCAATTGACGAAAAACCAGCAGTATTTAATGAAATCTGGGTGTATTCAGTCGTTGATTATTTATTTAATACGATTTGTACTCTGCATATGCTGCTTAAGTTTCATAAACCATCGATTTCTGTAGCTGTATCTAAAGGGATTCCCTATAGGTACACTATTTGTTTGTTTTTTTTATACCTGATGTGTAAACATTTTTTTAGATTGTCGTACACTTACGAAAAAGTCTATTGTCAACTCTATGAGTTTATCAATAGAAGAGAAGAATTAGAACAAAATGATACATTGTCTAATTTAATTTATGAACAAATTGCTTTAGGAAGGTCGGAGTTTGTTGATGTCTTCAACTGCTTCGTCTCTTTCTGTTTGGATAAAACTTTAGAACATAGGTAAAACCGATTATGATGAATAAGGAGACATTCTGCTCTTTTATTAAACCAAGCAGAAATTATCGTAAAAATCAAAGCAATAAACGTAGAATATTTTGAATGTTTGTTGACTTAATCATGGTTTTAGTGGCGATTCATCGAAACAGCAAGAATATGTCGAACTTTACTTAAAATTAATGAGCACAGCCTTGGAAGATGAATATTTCATTTGCGATTATCACGAACGTTATGATGTTGGAGTTCAAAACGATACATTCAGTAGTTGCACTGAAATGTATTTTTTTTTTCAACTTTTTTGAACAAATTTTATTAATGTTTTTATAGAGACCAAACTAGGACTGACTATATTCTGAATTGTATTACTTGTCTGAGACGACATAACCGACTTTGGAAAGTTCTAAAAACCGAAATAAAATTATTAAACAAAGCAATTGAAAAATATGCAAAGAATCGATTGATTAAAAATGAGATTGTTGAAAATGGAATTGAAGAAAAAGTAGAATTGAACCTCAAAGAAGAATATTTACCAAGTGATGATGAAATTGAAAATGCCATTAGGATTGTTATTGATATGTTCCCGCATTTAGGAGATGGTAAAAAGTTTAATTCATTTATTACTCGAATAATTAAAATAAAATTCGTAGGTTTTGTGCTGAAATGTTTGGAAGCGTACAATTATCAAGCGAGTGATGTCATTAGCGCGATTTTAGAAGAAAATCTTCCACCGCATATCGTTGACATTCCTTTCGATCTTATAAGGATCCCTCCAGAGCTTAAACCGAAAGAACCAATTTTAGCCTACAAGGGTCATAAACCAGACTACGACGATGCGTTAAAACTACTAAACGATAAAAAAGACATGAAACAAATAAAAACGTTCATTCTGGACGGAATGTATGTTCTTCCAATTAAATTAAACAAATTAATTCAAAAATTTCAGACAATACACTAACGAATTTGATGATTACGATGACGAATATGATGATAGAATCGATGAAACCACAGTCCCAGTTCCGGATTATGGTTCAGAGGATGTTTTGAAATTCAATCCGAACTATGAAGATGCTGTTAGCGATACAAGTTATTCAGAGAATGAATACGATGAAGAGGGAGCGCCCATTGTTGATGATAATAAAAAGAACTTTTGTGATGATCCTGCTAAAGTTAGAGAGAGGATGGAAGCGAGGCGGAAAAATCAGAAGAGTTGGAATAATAAACCTAAAAGTCAGAAAAATGATGTTGTGGGGAAACCTAAAGGGCAAGGACAGGAGCAAAATGTTCTGCATAGTCGACATAAGAAAAATGTGCATAAGAGTAGTCGGGCGAATCATAATCGGAAGAGTGGCGCGCAGTGGAAGAGGAATAAGGGCATGCTACCTTCTTAGAGAATTGGTTGTTTTTCAATGGGATGTAATGAAGTTGATCAAAAACAAATATATAGGGGGTGTGTTTTTGTTGGATAAAGTATTCGACTTTGGTAATTTAAGTGTCACAAAGTTTTTTAGAATCCTCTAATGGACCAACAAAAATACCCACCCTGTATAGTACGTACTCCTTTTATATAAATTTTATTTTTTGTTTTCTTCTAAATAAATTTTCTGTTTATTTCAAATAATCATATCTCCTGTTTCATAATCTCAATAAGACCCTGAACCACTGTCTTCTGTTCCGTTGTCAAACTTCCAATTTCTATAGTTTTCAAAGACTTATAAGCGTCCATCAACTTCGTCGCTTTTTCTGGTACCAACTTCTCCCAAACTCTCTTCATTTCCATCTTTAAATGTTCCGAATGTACCGTATCTTTAATCAAATTTAAATCCTCGACTGTTATCAAAGTCATCAAATGAGCTAAAGTTAAACAAATCTAAAATACAAAAATTAAACAATGATTAAAACTTAAAAAAAAATTTACTTGCTCGATTAAAGTGTCCCGATGTCGATACTCATTAAAATCTTCAATATTTTGCGCTGTTTCTAATCCTTTAATTAGGGATATCCAAATCGCATGAAAATGTTTTTTATAAAAATATCTTTTTTCAGGAGCTGCTAACGCCAACGCGCTATTAATCCGCACTTTAAAATTACGAAAATTTACAACAAGATCACAAAGACATGAGAAAATTTTTTCGTGAAGAGGAAATTTAAAAAGCGCTGGATTTTTCATAGCATTTCCTAAAGCATACGCTGAATTCCACCGCACTTTCATATTCGATCCACTCATACAACATTTGACTAAAACATCAACGCCCTCAGCAATTTCAGATTTATTTATTAACTGAAGAAGATTTCCTAACGCTCGAACAGTATTCATTTTAATTTTATCATTCTCATTTGCCAATTTAATCGCAATTTTTACTAATTTTATTGTTAAAATTTCGGGAAATTCATCCATAAACTGTTCATTTTCTTTATTCATAACTAACGCATCGCTTAAATTCCCTAAAGCCCATGAGGCTTTAACTCTAACCATAAAATTCTCATCTTGTAACATTCTATAAATAGTCTCTGTTGTATCAACCACAAAACCGCAATCCTCTCTCAAACTTGGATGAAGTACACAAATTGCTAACGCTCGTACTGCTGCGCCTTTCACACTATTCTCTTCATCTCGACTACACGCAAACAATAAAGTCACACAGAAAATTTGCTTATCTCTTGGTAATAGTTCAAAAGTAGCATCGCTTATACTTCCAAGGCAATCGCAACCTACTGCGCGTAAAATCGCCTGTTTTTCGTTCTGAAGAAGAGATATCAAATTCCCATCTAAGAGACTTCGCCAAAATTCTATAAATGTAAAATTTAAACGACTCATAGCTTGACCTAAAAAGTCAACAGCTCTTCCTGCATGCAATTGCACATCTGAGTATTTACTCCCTAGGGATATATTTAAAGCTTTTGTTATAAGACGCAGAGATGGCGCTAAAAGACAATCGAAATAGCTCCGACTCATTACTGAAATTATTTGAAGAGATTCAAGTTTAACAGGTGTTGGGACGTTTGTTTCTATTAAAACACCATCTAAGTTTAAACCTAAATTAAGTAAACAACGCTCTAATAACCATGACGGTGATGATTCTTCTATTTTTATTAAATTGTCTTTAGTTTCTGGAATTGTAGGTTCAGAAGCAAGGATACAGCCTAAGACGATAAGAGCTGTCACTTGCACTGTACAATCTTTGTGATACACAAAAGGTTTGACGTTTCTTATCACTTTAGTGATAAGACCGGGGCTTAAACGATGGTAAGGAGTCGCTTGAACTAGAGCTGCAAAACATTTTAATACCATTGTTAACACAGGAATGGATTGAGATGTCAAAGCTAAACTTAAACATCGATGTAACTCTTTAATGGTCAAACCGAGAATCACAGAGAATGGAGTAAAAGCCAAACATTCGCTAAAATAATCAAATTAATAATAATAATGAAAAAAAAAAAAATTAGATCTACCCTTTTTCCGCTTGCGATAAATAAAATTTTGACGACGATAGCATTAAAAGTAACGCATTTAAAGCAGCCATTCGGCCTCTATTCGATGTTTCTTTCAAAACGCAAGTTATTAAGTTATGGCGATTTATAAGAGGATCTGCCGGGATAAAACTCGACCAAAACGAAAACATTGTTGTCTTGTCAGTCAACTAAAAAATAGAACTGTTATTTCCAAAATCAAAAGAAAATTCATTTCTAAAGTGTCCACTCTGTAACCAGGGAAGAACAATTGTCATTTGATAAGTGCTGTCACTTAATTAATTTCTTTTTTATAAATTTAAAACTCAAAAAATTGTAAATTTTGTCGCTTGAACATGAATAAATGTGATTTTGCAATGTTTTAAGACACTATAAAAGTAATTGAATCTGATTTCTTAAATTACTTTTAGCATCTAACTTCACTTTCCACAAATGTCAGATGTGACAGACACACAAGTGAGTGGACTTTCAGAAACGAATTTCAGTATGCAGTGTTCGTATGAAACCTTGATAGTATGAAGCAGAAGCGAAAGCGCAGCTTGACGCAACCGCCCGGTTATAACAGCCAATTTAGCTGCATTTCCTCCCTCCGTATCTGAAAAATCCGAATCGCTTGTTTTGACAAAACTAGAAGCAGTTTCTTCATTTAAATTAACAGCAGGCGTATAACTATAATCCCAATTTTCCGTTTGTTTGTGTTTCATAATCGCTGCTTGCGTTTTTGGCTTCCGATGTTTCATCATCTAAAAAATAAATATATAAAAAAAATTAGATAATTTTTAGTACAACCTTGCCGCCTTTTTCCCTATTCGGTGTTGCAGTAGTTTCAGGGATACTGAGTGGCGATGGCATCAGTTTTTGCGGTTTTATAAATTCTGTAATTTCTAGGAGCATGTAGGATTTTATAACTCCAAGAATAATGCCCAAATTCTGCGATAATAAATCAGTTTTTTGGCGGATGATGTTCTGTAAACCACGTAGGCACACTATGTATAATTTTACATTGATTAATTTGTCGGTTTTTAAGTTGTTTCTTAAAACGTAATTTAGAAAAATTTCGAATAATTTTTGGAATTCGTTTGGGTGCTTATCGTTAGATTTACAGTCTTCTAAAGGAATCGTGCAAGCTTCTAAACACTGTAACGCAAAAAACGCTAATTCTGCGTTAGTTTCATCAGTTGCAAACTTAAGTAAATTCTGACTCCTTGCAACTTCTATTATTAACTGAAATTGAGTTATTAAAAGAAATTCAATTCAATTGAGAACTAACGTCATGTTCCATATTGTTTCGAAGTAACGCATCTAAGGCTAGAAAAATATCTATGTCCGTGTTTTGGCCTTTTAAAGAGTGTAAACACCATAGAACTGCAACTTGTAGAGTGCGACCTTCCACAGTCACATTTTGACGAGTAACTAAATTTGTTATTAAATGACAACATTTTAAAACTAATTCTGTGTCTTCTGAAGGTATTAACGAGCAGCATTGATTGATTAAAAGAACAGCTTTCTGTAAAAAAACTAAATAATGAAAAGTAAGGTTATGTTGAAAACTTACAACAGGGTTTGTTACTACTGGATATTTGAAGTTGAACGAATTTAACTCGGCGAGGGTTTTTTCGATAATTTTGCGGTCGTTTTCACTGCGTGCGATAGACAATTGGGAGATTTTTGTAGACAGGGTGTTAAAATCTTGCCCATGCGCGGCTTCCATGTTTGGACAGTGTCACCAAATGAATAAAAAATTAAACTTGTTGGGAATAAATCAAAAGTTGGTTTATTCATTTTATGTTTTAAATTGATAAATTGTATGGTTTGTTTTTGATAGAAGTTGAATATGTTTTATAGATTTAAGTGTTTATTTGTTGAGTTTTTGTGGGGTTTTTAGATAGAGTGGATTGGTGTTAAATTGTCAGCTGTTTGACATTTAACCGGCTGTTAATTCGCGTCGACTCCGTGTCAGTGCAGGTCTCCTAGTTTCTATCGGATCAGTCGTTGAAGAGTATCGCTGGAGTAAAAGTCGTTGTTCAATTTCTGATGATATCCAGGGACGGCTCGTTGCAATTGATTCCAGTCGATGCGCATTGAAGTTCCCGTAGTTTGTTTGTCAAATTATGTAATTGAATGGGGGCGGTTATGTAAGGACGAGTGGTGAGGAGCGCGTGCGGTAGGTGTTAGTGAGCAGTGTAAGTGTATCAAAATATGTATATTTGAGAGAGTGTGTGCTTGAAAACTGCAAAATGGCGGACTTAGAGGCAGTGTTGGCCGATGTCAGCTATCTCATGGCCATGGAGAAGAGCAAGTGCACACCAGCAGCACGAGCTAGTAAGAAGATCGTGCTGCCTGATCCCAGGTGAGTCATCGAGGTCGTTCACCCTTTCGGACGCTAACCTGGAGGACGCCGCCTTCATCAAAGACTACTCATATACATGTCTTTTGTTTAAAAGGGGGTTTAAAATGAAACGTCGAGACAATGGAGTTATTGTGCCGATTTTAGTGGGAATGATACAATGGAATGACAGCCGCAACACGCACAATGCTGAGCTCTTCTTCACAAGTTCAAAACATTGCATATTGAATCATCATGATTCATTTCACATTGTCTCACATCGAAAGATATTTGTCACTTTTATGTTATCGTTATTTGATTGTTTGTTTATGAGTGCTAAAATTTACTCGATGGCATAAACAGAACAGAATTGAATTAAACGAGCTTCGTCTTACTGAAACTACGCTCTAAATTCCTATAAAAAATTCATTAATTCATTAATTAATTCTTATATCAAAATTATGTATCCAGGCTGTTTCTTAATGCAAAATTCTAATTCAACAATATTATTGCATTGTTGTTCTATCCATTAAATCTAATACATTTTTGTTATGTAAATATCTAGATGATAACATATCCAACCAATTATATTTCGATAAGGAAAAAAACAAAACCACAATTTATCAAAATTTAACAATTTTTTTCGGAAATGTTTAATATTGTAATCTTTGCTTATTCCATCAACGTCAAGTTTATTTATTTTCTATTTTATCGTCTTGTAGATTGTACATAAAAGGAGTTGTTCGAACTCAATTTATGCATCTAAAGTACCGAATTTGTAAACTTTCAAGTATCTACTTTAAATTTATGATTTCAATTTTCGTATGTTATAAATAGGATAATATCGAAATCTATTTTTAAAATCGATGATTTCATTTTAATTAAATACATAATCTATCAGTCTTTAGAATTTCTCTATTAAGAAAATGTACTTTTTTGCTATAAAATGCCAATCTGTCAGTCTTAATTATTTTTGAGGTTAGTGGTAAATGAAGAAGCTGTCAAATTTGCAAACTTCAAATTGAGTTCTCCATGGTAACATTACAATGTCACCAACTGCTATATATTTTCGGCATAACTGGAAGTGGAAACAAGCTTGAAATATTTTTAAAATAGAGTTAAAAATCAATTTTATACTTAAATTTCAAATTTTTAATATTTTTCTCATAAGTCTTTGAAATAAATAATAAAGATTTAGTTATGATTTATATTATACAGTGTGATCAAAAATAACTGAGTCTGTTGGTGGCCTGTGTCACTGCAAGACGAGATAGTTTTCTGTGTCAGTTGTAATTATCCTGCGTACCAATTGCATTGGTAAAAGCGAGGGAACTTTTCAACTGATACAGATTGATTCAAGTTTTTAGTGAAAAACAAAATTTTTCGAACCACGCCATAAACCAAGGTTGGGTTTAGAAAGATTATTTGAAATTTCTGTCTTATATCTTATCAACTACTGTCTTTGAATGGATTTCAAATGATGTTTTACTGTCTTAGACAGTATTTCATGCAAAATTAATTAATAAATTTTGGTCAGTTATTTGACAAATGTCAGTCAGATAAGTGCCATTACCGAAAACTTACATAAACAAAACTTTATAATAGTCAATCTAAAAATACAAAATTTCTTAAAACCTTAAAATTTTTTTTTATATATAACTTTAGTTCGTCAGAAAATATTAAAGAGTAAATTCATAATCACAGCGTATCTTTTGTCAGACTGTATTTATATCACAAGGCTCCTGGTAAATTGAAAATTGAAATAGCTTAAAATTGAAATTTTAATTTTTTCCCCATTGTCCAATTAAAAAATACACTGTATAATAATCCAACTGAATATGCCAGTGCAAATATGGTAATTATGTTGTATTCTAAAAAACTACACGATTCTGTTTGTTTAGCGTTGATAAAGTTAATTAAGTTAATTTGAGGTATTTCCTTAGAAAAACAATGTCTTCAGTGTTTAAACACTGTTAATTAATTGAAAATTTCACTTAAAACCGTCTGTTTTTTTCACCCTTTCACTAATTAAATTTTTTTATTGTAATAGCGTGTAGGGAAAAATTATGTAAAAAAATATACATATACCAAGTTACCTTTCGATGAGTTTTATTAATTTAACACAATAAACCCATTTCTTTATTGTGTTAACAAATTAGTGTTTGTTTATAATTGATTGATATGTGTATATTGTTTATTTTGTGTTGTTAGACTTAATAAATATTATTTTCCTGTAAAATTCTACGAATTGGTTAATTTTCCAAATAATTGGTATTTCCAAATTGTTATTATTCGACTAATTTTTTTTTAGATTGAAAGAGATGAAAAGTGAAAAATTAAATCCGCTTGGATTTTTATCAGACGGCGTGCTGCGATTTAATCCATCGTCGTTTACATGTTTTAATCTAAACAATTCAGCGTGTTTTCAGCCAGAAATAGACCACCCATCACACGAAACGTTTGTTTTGGTTTGTCTGGAATTTCTTTGTTAAATATCTCAAGAAAAAAAAATGGGGAATTTCGTAGAAGTTGGCGATATTTGACTACTTCAATTTACTACTAACCTCAAAAATTTTCACTGACATTTCATGAAAAAGTAATTTGGTAGTAGGCGGTACTTCTCTTGTTCACTTCCGATTCATAATACTAAAATCGCCGCCTTTGATGGTGCAATCTAATCGAATTCCGCGCGTTTGATGTTTAAAAAATAATCAGAGTTAGAAAGTGTGAAATCGATTTTTGAAAAAAAAAAATTGTTTATTATTATTTTCTTTTGTTTTGGTGCACCTTTCATGACATTATATGAATGACGTCAACAATAACATTGACTTACAAACGGCAATGTTATATTTCATTATAATCATCTTCGGTGGCGGGGAAAATACGTCAAACAGATTAATAATAATTCAAACCTCTTAATATTCCAAATTCCAAACGTTTCCAGATGTTCGAAGTCAAAGGTCGTCAAGGACGTGTTCGACATTCTTTTTTTATCATGATATCAACAGATCTTACGTGTTTTGCTTTTAGATAAATGCAAAGATAATAATAAGTGAAGAAGACAAAAAAATAATAAGTTTGGCTTTTCTTGTTTCGGTTTAACTCGGGTCGATACGTTTATTTATTGCGCTACTATAGCGGAGCGAACGTGAGAAGAATTTTATTCGTTGAGGAAACGAGAAGAGAGGTCACTTGACCCTTTTTTCTTTTTTTTTTGTAACTTAGAACAGTTTGTTTTATGAAGGTACTTTTCTCTTTACGTTTTGATAAAAAATTCATTCTCGATTAAGTTCTTTTCAGTTTTTCTTTTAGGTTTTTTTTTATGTGGTAATTTGATGTTTAACTTGTTGTTGATTTTACTCTTTTTTTCCGTTTGTTACAGTGTTCGAAGTGTGATGCATAAGTATTTGGAAAAGAAGAATGAAGTGAACTTCGATAAGATCTTCCATCAAACATTAGGTAAGTTGAAGTGGAAATGACACTTTTCGCAAGAATTGAAAGTTTTAAATAAATATAATGATTTGCTTGAAAATAAGGGAAAACTTTCATTTTAGAATATTTTTGTTTTTCCAAAGACTTAGTTTCTCTAACAACCGTTGCTTTAATTGCAATTAAATTTTGAAATTAAGCCACGGAATTGGCTGCTTGTCGCGTTTCCATAGTAAAGTCTAGTTTAGTTCATAGATTGTTTCTCACCCGTTGAATAAACTACTATTATTTCAATCCCATTTACAGAGTGTCTCACAAATGTGTCTATTCTTGAATCAAAAAACAGTAATATAAAAAATTTACAGGCTTCAAACTGTGATTTTCTTATAGAGTGTTTCAGAAAATTCGGAATTTCCTTTCAAATCATTGAAAAATTGCGCCCAATCTTGCAGTATAAATAGACGAATTTTGTATTACAGAGACACTTAGTCGGACCATCTGTGTTTAAAATATAGACAATTCAGAAAAAAGTTAAGTTCAACGCCCTGTATACATTGGATAGGGGCAACATTCGGATGATTCATATTGTGTTCAAGTCATTGAACTATTTTTTTTTTTATTAGTGTCACCCTGTATAAATAAAATGTTTATATAGAAAGACACAATGGCTTTTTGGTTGAGTCATATCAGTTGCTTGATTAAAGATTATTTATTTGTCAAACCAAGAAAGAGCGGTTTCGTTGATTGAAATTTACACCAGCAAAAAAGCTTTTTTGGTCACGAAATTCTTCAAAAAATGTATTTAGGAATTGGCAGATAATTAAATTACAGACATGAATTATCTGTCACTTTGTCGGACGTTATCATTAGTAACATCCAACAAAGTTTTATTGAAGAATAAATGACAATATTTTGAGTTTTATTCCATTTCTTCTAAAAGTTATGATTTTCAAAATCAAGCAAATGTTTTTCATATAAAAAAAAAAATGGATTAACTTTTTTATTTCATTATTTTTCTCCAATTTTATTACATTTAGCCGCTATGTATATCAAACTTGAATGCTCATTTTACAACTGTATATTTCTTTTCTTTATTTATAATTTATTGATCTTTTTTATACCTCGCACAAAAAAATAAACATTTTATCTGTCTTTATGTTTATTTATATCTTCCGATTTCCTGAATTTAAGAAAACCAAAACATAATGCGTTTATTGTAATTATTTAAAAAATATCTGTAAAAAGCTATCGAAATAATCTGGTCAACGTCCCACGCAATTCCGGCGGAAAAAAGCTCCCTAATAATTATTGTCAGTATCGATTTTCTTTAATTTCTTTTTCGACTCCACTTCCACAGTGTGAACTACTGTATAGTACAGTTAAGCTTTTTTCTAAAATTTCTTACTTTTGGATATCATTCATAAACTAAATAAAACACTATTAACGATTTAATTGGAAGTTATAATTTTTCACTTTCCCTTTTTCAAATATAAATCAAACTAATCATTACCCTGAAAATTACATCGTATCTGGTGTGTGAAATACCAATTTTAATTAATGAACTTTACAACGAAAACCAATTTTCCAATTTATCAAAGCATCGTCAAGCGTTAAAAGTTGTTCAAAATCGCTCATAATTACAAAAAAAATTAAACGATCTCAAAGGTGATTTTTTATTACTTAGGTATACAGGATGCTCTACTCCGAAAAGTGGTAAATTTTTTAGGTACATTTCCATAAAACAAAATAAAAACAATCTTTTGGCTCAATTTCTGAATTATGCCTCACCTTGTATACAAGATGGCAATTCTTTTGGTCGAGTGGAAAACCTCAGAAAAGTCCGAAGTGAATCATAAAATTTCAGTTGGATGTTAAGAAAAGTAGCAAAACGTTGATTTCATGGTTTTAAGAGTGAGTCCGGACAAAGCTTAACATTTAAGAGAAATTCCACAATTTTGAAGTTGTTCTTCCGGAGAAAGAAGCGAAAAATCAAGTCTGTGAAGGAGTTGCGACAAAAGAAAAGGAATAATCTACTGCTTGTAAAATGTGATGGCTGCTTTATCGATCTGATGGAAGCGAGAAGAGAACGTTTGAAGGAAAAGGGACGAAGATCCGGAATCCTTCCGGATTAATTATGCGGCAGGTTGTCGACGAGTGTTGTTCATGTCTTATATTTGTCGAAAAAAACACTATTTCAATACGTTGATATTTGTTGTTTTTTCTGTGAAAATAACATAAAAATCTCTCTAATGTCTGTCGTTACCTTAAACCATTTCCATAAAAATTTTCAGTTTTATTGGAAAGCATTCAACATATTCAGATTTACGATTTCGAAGAAGTTTTGTTTGTCTATTGGTAAATCGATAATGTTGATTTAATTTCAAGAATATGATTGATCGGTTGGTATCTATTAAAACGAAGTTTTTTAAGGTGACGTCTTTGTTTAGGATTTGAGAGAAAAAGAAGAGTAAAAACATGTCGGATTTGTAGTCTGCGAAGTGGAAGAAAGATCAGACAGAAGTCTTGATTGCTTCTGATTTAGTGCCGAGACTCTTCCAGAAGTTTTATTTTCTATTTGTCTTCTCTAGATTGACGTCGATCAAGGTCTTTGCAATTCCATCTAATTAACCGGACAAGTGTTGATATATACAGACCACTTAAATAACATTCAATGCATTTTATTTAGAAAAAGTTTTCACATTCTGCGGCTTGAACAAATTTAATTGAATTTTAATCGATAGACTATAGTGTATGCGGTTGCAATTTCCAATTTCAATTTAAATGGAAAAGAACAATCTTTAATTCAAAAATTTTCGAATCAATTCAAACGTTTAATATTACTCTGCATTGCCCTTGAAGCTTCAAATTCAAATGTAATGTTTTAATAACCTTCACAAGTGCTATCGGTTTTATAAGTGTGCGTCAAAAGGAAAAAAGCTTTTAACTCTTAACTCCTATGGTCTTGTGGAAATAGAGCCGTCAAGCTCTGTTGGTGCGGAACGCGCGACATTAAATCAAGTACATAACATACATTCATCAAAATGTTGACTATTAATAGAAACTCATCTGAAGTCTCTATTTTAAATAAAAAATATTAATATTAAAAAAAAACACGAAGCTTTCAAAGCTTTCCGATTTTGTCTAAAAATATTTTTAGATGCTGTTGCTTTCGGAACTTGTTATATTGCAATCGATCTTTTATGCATCCACTTTATAGAATATTTTCAAGCTGCGGGCAATGCTCCAATTTGCTAAGATTTAAAATATGTGAATTGGTTGAATATACAGGGTGTTTCAAGGATTTTTTCCAACAACTAGCGAATGGTGTTTCCTTTACTGCTTGCTCCGCTTACTTAATAATACCCATTTACACACAAAATGATTTAAACACAATTTTTTTCACGAGTGCGTTTATTTCACTTTGTGGGAATAAAATGGGGTATATAGTATTTTATTCGTTTGACCCAAATTTAACTGTTACCTCTAGAAACTAGTCAAGTGAAGTCTGTCGTAACTAAAGAAGCAGAATCATTTAGAAAGTTTTAAAATTACTTCAATTCATTAGTGATTTTGAATTGGGAGGTTTTTTTCAAATACGTTTTCTTTTAACTATGTTATCGTGTATACAGGCTGTTCCATTAGTATCGGCACAGAAGATTACAGCGTTGTAGATGAATTTTAAAAAAATGTAAATGTCAATTTGTTTTTTAGGTTTCATATTTTAACAGTATATTCACATTATTTTCGCTTCCGGCTTCACCGGAACTTTATGCAACTTTAATTTTCTAACGAAACATTTTATTTATTTTTACATATTGAAATATGTTTAAAATTAGTCATTAAATCGTTTTAGTTTTGTTTAAATTGGTCGTTAGTTGTTGTTATTGACTTTTTCTCTAGAAAAAAATGTACAGCTTGTCATTGTGTTATATAATTTGCTATGCTCTTAGCTGAAACAACTTTCTACACTATTCTGTGAAGAAAATTTAGAAACGTCCGAAAAAACAATGATTTTTCTTATTCTACAAATTTCGAACACTTGAAATTTGTTTTTTTCAAATGGAACGCAATGCGCATCTGTTTCCGCTATTTAAATTGCTTTCTTTTCATGTGTTTAAGACCTACCTGTTTTTTTCAGTTTTCAAAATATTTGAATTTTTTTAAAAATGACCATCAATTCATCTAAATTTTTCTTGATAGAAGTATTGTTTCTATGACTACTTATTCCGTGACAGACAGTAAAGTTGATCATAAAGGTTAAAGTCATTGGACAAGTAGTTATAGAAACAACGTTTTATTGAGAAAATTCAGGTAATTAAATAATTAATCAAAAAAAAACAAGATGTCTATAAGATACGGTGTAATAACTCGCCGCCATTTTGTTTTTATTTTTGAGCGCAAGCATCGCCTACTAAAATTGACATAGCTAACGCTATATATGGCCGTTTCAATAGGCTTAACGTCATTTTTTTACAGCGTACTTTGATGTACGGTGGGTGGCACCATCTATGTCTTACATTTAATACTTTTTGTTCAAGAAATGAAATTTTGGTTTGCTTTTTAAATAAATCAAAAAATATGAAATGAGAAAAATTGAGATTGCCGCAAAATAATTATTTATATAACAAAAAGCACGTCAAAAATGGTTTTTTTGAAATTGAAAAATCTGTATAATTCAGTTAATGGTACTTAAAACTATTTGTGGTCTTTAATGTAATGAATAACACCAATATTTATAAAAAAATCTTTACTTCACCACATATAGTTACCAAAACAAATTCTATACTTGTGTTGTCGCTGATCATTCGACAGAAAACAGCTTAATTTTTCGTTTCAACTTTCAAAATTCTTTTCACCACTTTGGACCAATTAATCCAAGCTCTAAACATGACGAAGATAACGCAATTCAAGTAATTTACTTGTTGAAATTTAATTTTTTAGCAAATATTCTATCAAAAATGTTCATAATAATTGTTTTTATAAATGTATAGGTATATGTACAATGCACAAGCCCTTTTCCTGAGAGTAATAAACAGAAAAATTACAGAATAAGCCTCCATGTATATTAATTTTATCGATTTTTTTCTCAATTTACCAAGACAGGCTATTTGTGTTCTATTTTCCGGCCCAATTATTGTATTCACTAATACAATTTGAATGTTTTCTTTTATAAATTAATTCTCCAAAAAGAAAAAACCTTCAAATTCAGTCAACTTATTCGGTCTTTCACGGTTTGACGTTGTCACTGTCACAAAATTAGTTCTCTAGTCTTTGTTTGAGGGCACCACCCACCATACATCAAAGTACGCTGTCAAAAATGACGTAAAGCCTTATGAAACGGCCATATATAGCGTCAGCTATGTCAATTTTAGTAGGCGATCACGCAAGTTGGGAACTTCTTTTGAAATATCCTAGATGACGCTAGGACAGGCGAGGGACTGTCCAGATTGTGGTTATTCCTTGACAGGTTTCAAAATTCAAATTTTAAATTATTTTGGATTGCTCTTTCAGTGCTATTTAGGAGAAATGAAGTCCAGAGTTATTTGCGGATACACTAAACACCTACCATTACAATTTTAAAGTTTCTTCAGTAAACGTATTGGTCTTTTTTGAATGAAATATCCAGTTCCTCATTATTTTTTAAACAATTACATTACAGAACGAAAACAGAGTTTAGGAATAGAGTTATGCCATTAGAATTTTTTTTGGGAAACAAAGAATGTCGTAGGCAAATTTTATTTTGGTGAGAAATTTTACAATGAGGGGTTCCTGCAGCCACATTTAGTTTAAGCTTGGCTGTTTTACAAAATATTCCATAACCTGAAGAAATCATTAGCCTTAGCAGTACATTATTCTCATGAGTTTTCAATTTTACTGTTTGCTAATTTCGAAGATATGTTGTATCCAAAAAATTCAAAAATTCTGATTGATATTAAATAATCTGAATTAAATAGCTCAGGCATAGAACAGATTTAATTCAGGCAACTGTATATAACACAACAAATTATTTCACGATATCTTGGCATTTCCAAGAAGACCAGAACCTGAGGACTTGCGCGAGCGGTAGATAGACTTGAAGGTATTAAGTTTTCTTTAGAGGCACTAAAAAATCAGTGGATTGATATTTTTCTGTTTCTTGTTTTAAATATTTGAACTTTGCTTTTTTGATTTTCCTTTACTTGGAAATCTTGACACTTTGGACAGAACTTGCGAATGTATCTGACGGTCTTTCGTCTACCGTAGTGCCATCTGCTCTAATTTATTTTAAGCATTTTAGTTGCTACCGATTTTGACCGCGTTTTTATAAATATGAGTTAATGTACCATAGCTTTTAGGTATCTTGAAAAAAAAAAAAAAACTTAAAAATCAAATAAGTATACCTTATGATATATCAAAAGAAAGAAAATAAAAAAACGAAATTAACTGCTTAATAAAATATAATAGGGCATTCCATTCCAAATGTTTTTCGCGATTATTTCAAAAAATTTTCAAGAATAGTATGAATCGTTACTCTAGCTTTGTGTGTGAAAAATTCCATTTTATTCTAGAAGGAAATAAAAAAGATATCAGTTTTTCCTAAAGAGTTGCAAATGAAACATTATTCTTTTAATATCAATAACTCAAACAATTAAGGCAAGCGTTTAGATATATAAATGTCATATAGAGAACATGACGCTGATTTAGTCAAAGTTTTGAACAAACGGAAGCAAATATTTTCACGAAATAAAAAATGCTCGAAAGTAGATATTTTTCTTCAGGGTGTGAGGGTGTTTTGAACTTGGATGTAAATTCTGCTTTGCTGAAATATATGATTGAAACTTACAAAAACGATCAGTAAATAATTAGAGCAGTTTTGATCATTTTCCAATCTAAGTTTAAGAAAAACGGAAGACTCAATCAAGCCAATGTTTTGTATACATAATTATCATTTAAGGACAAGGGTCTAAGCTATTTTTTGTTGGATTATATATAATAGCTTTGTTGATACACATAAATGAAACTTAGTAAAAAAAGTGAATTTTTTCAACACTCAATTGCACTCAATTTTCTTGAGATCTACTCATTGATTCCTAACCAAAAATAGCTTAGATCCTAGTCCTTGATATAGCAATTATGTATAAAAAACATTGGTTTGATTGAATCATTCGTTTTTCTTAAACTTAGATTGGAAAGTGAGTAGAACTGTTCTAATAACTTTTAGTCGTTTTCGTAAGTTTCATTCGTTTTTATCACCAAAGCCAAATTCATATTTGAGTTCAAAATACCGTCACACCCTGTTTCAAGTATTTTTTATTTCATAAAAATGTTTGCTTCCGTTCGTTCAAAACTTTGACTAAATCGTCGGCATGTAGAGAATGACATATATATCTAAACGCCCGCCTTAAGACCAATTTGAAAAAATAGATATAACTGTAATAAACAATTTAGAGTAGAATTAAAATGTCCAGAGATAAATTCAGTGTTACTTCAAAGAAACGAAGTTGAATAGACTTCTGGTTGAACCGGAAGTACAATAAATTCGGAAATATTTATAAAAAGTAGAGTCTATGACATAGATTAACGTTCACTAGTCACATTTTCTCAAAATTTAACTATAACGCCATAAATTTCCGTTCCGATACTGACGAAACACCCTGTATATTGAACGAGTCACAAATTAATTTTTTTTTTTGCCAAGTTGTCCAATAATAGTCATTTCTCTACAGGGTGTTTGAAAAACTTGATTTGTGTTCGATACTGGCTCGAAATACAAAATTGACTACTAGAATTACTACCATCATGTGACACTCTGTATATTTGCTAAGATTGTATTTAGTGAAAATATTTATCAGTCAAAGCAAACTGTTTCTTTATGTAATTTTTCTATTTTTTTCAAAATGTCATAAGGGGCGGTCATGGAAGTCAGATTTTAAGGTGGCCACACTGGTGACATTGGTTCATAAATCATCCTAGATATTTTCTTGAATTCAATTCAACTGAAATTGAAAATTGCTAACTTCAGTCAGATTAATGCTCATTTACTTTAAATTTTAAGGTCAGAAATATAAAGCGTCGTTTACGTTTAGTAACTAGTTTTAGTGACACAATTAAAGCCGTGTTTAGACTTTCTTAGCCTTGTAATGCACATTGATAACGAATGAAGTATATAATCATTTGTTGTAAGTTAATCACTCTGTATATATAAATAGTAAAAATATGATTATTTTTCTGATGAATCAATTTTGATCTGATTTTTTTTTTCGTTCAAAAAATTTCAGTTTACGCACTTCCTCAGAAATTTGTTATAGAAACATGAAACTGTACAGGTTTTTCTAGATGCAATCATGCGCCACTTCCCGGAGTGATTTTGCTGCCTTTGTCACTTTCCATGTAATTTGGGGTCACAGTTTCTATATTATAACCCAATCTTGGTGTAAAAGACAGAAATCTTCACTTTATCGCCTTCAATAAATTTCACCTAGATAGCGATTCAATTGCTTCTCCCTGTCTTCCATTTTAATCTCAGCGTTTCAATTTAAGCTCGTCTTATATTAAAATAACGCTATTTCAAAATTTGGCACGTTTCTGAGAGACATTTTAATTGATTTCAAGGTGTAGCGTTTGAGTAACATCAAATTGTAAATTAATACAAATATTTTGTAGAAGAAATAGAAATATTTTCGACTTGGTCTTGGAATTACTCCAACGTATCTCTTGCTCCAATTGTTCAATCGACTGTCTTCCCTTAAAGGAGAATTTTCCATCTTAGAACGTATCTAATTAGGCGAGAGAAGAAAGGTTATTATCGAGCATGATGCACACAGATGTCGGATTTCCTGTAATCGAGATCGTTAAATGACTTATAGAAAACTTACTCGTTGAAATGTATCGCAATTTTATTTTATTTTAAATTTTATGAAAGAGAAAAACCGCAATGCGAATTCATTCAGACTTGAGACGACTCGAAAACTTCCGTTTTTAATAGGAAAAAGAAAAAAAACGCGGAAAACTCTCGTTTTATTATAGAAACGTCACGCAAATTCGGCCAGAGGCAATTTTCCGCGCCACCAAATACTTTCACACAATTATTTCCTATTCGAACGAGACGAGATTTTCGAAGGAATTTCTTTTTTCTTTGAGCCGTTTCATAATCGCCAACAATGAATGCTATCCTATCCAATTAATAAAAAGGGGTCGTTGGACTTTTTTTCTTTCGTTCTTCTTCTCCATATCTTTTAACTCAGCCGTATCCTATATAGGAAATGGGATTTGGGATTTCGTAACGGACAGCGCAGAGGACATGTTTTTTTCCTTTTTTTTTTTACACAAGATAACCGATAAAAAGCTTTCAGTCTTTCCTTAGACTTATTTATTTGTGTGTTTTGCACGGCAGCGGAATGAAATTATCCTTTTGGAAAGAATTTTGTTGACGCGGCAAAAAAAAAAAAAGAAATTAGATAATTATTAGAATTTTCGCAGCTGTGTTATGTAAAATTTGGCATTTTTTTGGAGCTTTGAACAATTTTAGGAATGTTACGAAAAGCAATTTTCCTGTTGCAATATTTCAAACAGTAGAGCGGAAAGAAAAAGAGCGTTTTGACGTGTGGGTGTTATTTTTCCACGAAATGCATATATTAAAATTTTATAAGATGCGTTTTAGACAATTTTCAATGTTTTATTTGAGATAATAAAAAAAAAAATGTCTTTGTTTCAGGTTATCTATTATTTAAAGATTTCTGTGAAAACCTATCTGAAGTTCCCGTGCCTCAGCTTCGCTTTTACGAAGAGGTGAGTGAAATAGCTTTTTAAAGAGTTTGCTAACTTCAGAGAAATAAGCGTCTGGACTCGAGCGTATGTAGAAAAAGTGAAACGAATTTTTCCACAAAAAGATGTCTCTTTTTATTTCTTCTTCGTAACTATTTTTTACAGAAATGGAAAAGTTGAGTTGTTATTTGGGCTTGATTGATCGTATTTTGAATGAAAACTAATACAGGTAGTAGATGTATTTTCTAAAAAAATTTATTTCATATCAGTATGCTTTAAACAAAATCGATAGAAACCTGAAAACAAATTGCTTTCGGAATTAATTCCATCCCTTCTCGGCTTTGATTGGGTCGTAGTGAAGCTCTGGCAATTTTGTAATGGATTTTTATGATGGATAATAAAAGTCGAGAGGTTGATCGACGTCTATTCTGTCTGTATTTCTTGTCACAAGAAGACATGTTTTCAACAATTAGACAACGATAAAAGCATAAGCGAATTGACATTCTATTTACTGAAAAAATTAATTATATGGTAAAAATTTTTCAGCTGATCATTTGATCCAAATAATGAATGAAATACAACCCTTATGAATTTGTTTAAAATGGAAATGGAAGCGTCAGGTGTGCAACGACCGTATATAAATGTTAAATGGTACTTCTAGTTGTTTTTGTGATTTATTCAAAGGACGAAATCATGCATATAGGCAGTCCCAATTTGATAGTCGCGTAAAAACGGAAAGTTCGGTTGAATGGGCGATGTTTTTGCTTATTTATGCTAACTTTAAATCGAGTTGAATTTAATTAATTTTTGCAGTTTTCTATTTGTTTTCAGATTGATTAATTATAAAGAATTCAACAAAATCAAAACTAAAATTCGAAAAACTAAATGAATCACAAATATGGTATATTTTTATTCGTTTTTTCCTTCGCTTGAAAATTCTGTTTTTGTACCTTAAATCCCGATTCATTTGTCTCTTTTTCGAGTCTTTACAGTGCAGGTTAAGCTTCTGTTTATGAAAGAGATTTAGTATTTTATAAACTCGACATCTAGTGTAAACACTTTCCAAGCTACTCTAATCTCTTCATATCTAAAGATCCGCCAACACAAAAAATGTATTAATTTTGTTCTTTTGTAGGATAAATGAAAAAAGGAAAATTTTATTTGCAACTTGGTGGTTTCTGATTTGACATGAAGTAAACTCTTGTATTATAAATAAAATTCAAAGGAAATCCGCTCATTCATTTCATAAACAAAGTTTACGTCTTTTCTTGTTTTAATGAATCTGACTGTAAAGAACAATACATTGAAATTAATAATTTTTCAGAAAAATTCTATCACAGCATCTGTTGTTATTGTGCGTGACGCACGTGACGTTTTCGTCATGTTATGTAATGGACGATGTCAGAGATAAGTCACGTGTCAACCACATTAACCCTCTGGTCGTATGTTTGTTGGTTGGGTTGTTATTGACTGCTAGCCGTTGGTCCTGCTATGTTATTGATCCGGAAAGGGGATGACCAAAAGCTTCTCATTTCAATCGAAGATTATTTCCAACAGGTGTCATTACATTCTCAAATTTATAATTAAAATTTTATTGATGGTCAAGGAATTGAATTCAATTCTGGCTCCGACGTCTGGACGTTTCATCATATGATTAGATGCGATATTAAAATTGTACAAAAAACTGGTTTGGTAATATTCCGTTTTATTACGTTGTCAAAATATTTTAATTCGGTTTTTTGTGTTAAAATAATCAAAGTGCATCATTATTTATTAAAAGAAAAATCTTGCAATTAGATTTTACCTTGTAGTTCTGTTGAAATTTATGTGGAAAGTTTGCAAACTTCTGTAACAAATCCAATTACTAATTGCTAATTTTTCATTACGAATCGTTTTATACATTAATGGAAGCGATTAAACTTGTAAATTTCGTGTAATTTAGAAGTTAGGAATCTGGTTGGAAAGTAATGAATTTTGACTGAATCGAAAACGAAATAAACTGTTCAAGTTCAGTTAGCACACTCAACTATTTTTAATTACAAATATTTTCCATAAAAACGCTTTTAAAATAACAATGAAAATTTTTAACAAAAGCTGAAATATAAATTAAAAAATTGTCGCAACATCTCTATTGTGTCAACTTTATAAAAGCTTTCGAAAAAATCTAAAGCTTTTTTTTTTTTCAATGCGTCATTTAACGTCAAAACAGCAACTAAACGATCCATATAAGAATCGTGTATTTCGCAAGTTTTCGTACATTTACCCCCCGTTTCAATGTTCGTTATTTATGACCGAACATCCAGACTGGTTGTTACCACATGAAATATGGCGTTAGTTCCGACACTAGACATTTTCGTTTTAATCTGATACAAGATTTGGGGGCGTAGGTGTCGTTCCAGAAAATGTGCAACACTTAGAGTGAATGAATGAATTTTTGCCAAATAAATTCCTAAAATTTGTAAACTATTGGAGGAGGTAAAAATCATAAAAAAAAACTTTCTTAAGATGAGTAGCAAAATGTTTTCAGCACAGCCTATATCCAGTTTTTTTCGTATCAATTTTTGTCGGAAGTGAGTTGTGGTTTTCCCCTTGCCCTACCTGCCGCGTTCTGATTACATTTCAATGTAGTGTCAAGTTAATTCTTTTGACGTTCTTTCGGTGAAGGAAACTCGAGAGATAGCTGCTCTAAATGGTGTATTAATGTCATATTCGATCATCGTTGAATTTTCGCTCTCTTCTGTAAACTTGACTTTGGAAGTAAAATCCTGGTACCATTCTAAAACTTCTTTATTCAAACACAAATGAAATGTAGTTAGCTACTTGTTGAGAAATTTTAAATTTCGACTTTTGAAATCATAAAAATTTTCTTTTGTCGAACTTTAGCTGACGTATTTTAAGCACTTTAGATCGGTGTGGTATTCGCATTTATATGCTTCAAGATAAAACTTGGTTCTTCTTGAAAAGTTTATTTTGGAATGAATAGTATTTTATCTTTAACTTCAAGACTAGAAGTTATTTATAGAGAGTTTTACATCTCATTAACGATGTGTTATAAAAGAACCGGCGCTCGATCATGTCAACGTGTCTGTTGTGAACTGATATTATTGAACTTCAATTCTATAGGAAATTGAAAGGTAAATATGATCAAAACGGTAATAAAACTCGATAATTCAAGTGTTTTCCAACTGAAAACAATTTTTTCTTCTTTTGACTTGTTAGTTTTTACTTTCTTAGCACAGCTTCTATACTGTTGTTATTCAAGAAAAGAAAAAGAAGAAAGTAAAATATTTGATTTGCTACTCTCTTGGATTTCTTATATCTTGCTTGTTTTCCAAGGTAATTTCGCTAAATTAATTTGTAAACATTTACAGCTTTTTTTGTAAATATTTGCTTAAGCATTAACATTGTTCAATCTCATTCTTATCAATTAAGATTCACTTTTGTTGAAATAAAAGTGAAAAGCTCGAATTATTTCTCATTAAAAATATAATAGGCGTTTTTGTGTGGAATGAGCGCAAGGATGAAAAAGGTGGCTTAATAGAACATGGAATATTTACAAGTTTTTAACGGTAACACAAAACGCATAGGTCAACGATTTAATATTTTAAATGTAAACTCAACCACACAACACTGCTTAATAATTGAAATGAATAAAATTGTGTTGGCGGTTTTCTTAAATCGAACTATAGCGAAATCATTTATTTTTTTGACTTCAACCTATTTTCAAATAAATATTTACATTGATAAATGATCTTATTTCGACTTGATTATTTTGTTCTAGTTTCGTTTGAAATGTAACAGATCTAAAGCAATTCTTGTTATTATTCGGAATTTACATAATTTTTTATTCATAGATTTTTTTCAAGCGGAATGTTGAAATTTCTAAGAAGAGACAGTTTGAGATTTTAGATGTCATTATAGCTTCTAAATGTCACTGTGATTGAATTGAATTATTAACAGTTCGATTATTCGAAGAGCTTATTGTAGTAAAGTGTGTGTCTAGCTCAAAAACTAGTGAAATTACCAGGTTGAACTTTCTAGCATTTATCGAATGTTTGGAGCCGTATAACTTTGTGTAATTTGTCGGACTCTACAGATCTCAAAAGTAAAATTTGATTTGAACAAGAATAAACTGTAATGTTATTCGCCTACGAACGCATTTGGTAATAAAATCGGCCATTTCGTTCATTTTACAGCCGTACAAATAAAATTTCTCAAACAAAATGACAAAAATATTTGTGTTCTTTTAACGGACGACTTATAACCAATTGCCAGAAACTGCAATTTCAAATCGTAAAGTTATTATAGGTGTACTTAATCATACGCTAGATTAATGATAGACATTGAATAAATAAAAAAAAAAGTTTTATTATTAAATTTATGACTTGCGGTATTTCCTCAAAACTTTTATAGTCTTTGAAATGACTATCGACATTTTTATGTCTTACTCATGCAAGAAATCTTCGGGTTTTAACGACGCCACAAATTATCAACTTTTTCGTTTTGATTGCTTCCGGATTAATCAAATACTATTATAGCAAATTTGCTGGCTGATAAATTGGCTATTGAAGGTGTGCGAAATAGGTCGTTTTTCTTGCATTCTAAAGCGCCAACAGATTGAAGCTCAAATCAATAGATTCAAAATTTGATTCATTAGTTTAATAACAAAATGTATTAAGATGATTTTTGGTGGATGCGCCGGGTTTACTTCTAGAAAATCATCTTTTTTTGCATCTCGCTTCATTACATTTCTACATTTACTTTTTGCTTGAATAGAATCCGACGTCTGTTTATCAATGAAATGTATGAAGATGAAAGAACAATAAAAAGCATCAGACGGAAAGAGTAAATAACTTGAAGGAAAATAAGTATCATTGATAAATAGATTTTGACATAAAACTTTGCAAAATTATAGATTTTCGCATATTCCAAGTTTCGTATAAATAATAAGACAATCTCTCGAGGTTGTACAGCCCTCCGGGGTGCCGTCATTCGGTAAATCACTACCGATAATTTAATTGTCCTCTAGCGACACGTCACGATTAAACCTGTCACAGATTTGTTGGAAATTTTGTCGACAATTTTATAGAAAATTGTTGTATAGCAAAGATGCAATCATCATCGACCATTTTCTTGTTATCTTCGAGGTCTTATTTTATTACAGAGTCTGAATTGAAGGGTTGCTTTTCTCTTTTATTACGTTCCATTTGACGAGGCGGAAAATTAATAAAGAAATAAGGAAATGAGAACTTTTACTACTCGTGTCAAAGGGAAATTTAGAGATATTATGATATCTATGGTAAATTCAAATGCATAACTCTTCTATCTTTGTTTAAATTATGTTATTGAATGTTTTCTATTTCACATCATTCTCATTGTGTAATGATGAACTAAACTTCTATCTTGTAGATAGAGTTTCTGTAAATTTTCGTATGTCTTGCGGTACCTTGATCCGATTACATCTTCTTGATTGTTATTAACGTTTGTTTGCAGATAAAAGCGTACGAAAAGCTTGAGTGTTGCGAAGAGAGAATGAAGCAAGCGAGAGATATCTACGATAATTTTATCATGAAGGAGTTGTTGGCGCGGTCCCACGTAAGTAAACCATATTTTTTTGACTCTGTTCGGTCCTCAAAGAGTATTATAATTTTTTTAATTTTTTCGATAGGACTACTCCAAGGAGTGCCTCCAGCATGTGCAGAAGCATCTAATGAAAAACGACGTACCCGTCACACTATTCGAGGTGAGATGAATCCATTTTTCATAATTTTTTTCCGAATCTTTACGATGACTGAATTCTAATTAAAAGTTTTTCCATTACTTGGACTCTTGTTATTCGAAATATGAAATTCTTGTTCATTAACATTCAAGGCGTGTTTATTGAAAATCCATTGAATTTGTATGGTAGTTGTTAATGTACATTTTCCACCTTCTTGCAGCCTTACATAGAAGAAATTTATAACCATTTAAGGGACGAACCATTCAAGAAATTTTTAGAAAGGTGAGATAGGTAACGTTAGTTTTATTTTATTTATTTTTATTTTAACAGTTTTAACATTCTTTCACATTAATAGGAATTATATATATACATATTTTTTTGTTTCAGTGAGAAATACACTAGATTTTGTCAATGGAAAAATTTAGAATTAAATATACAGGTGAGTGATTGTGAATCTTATCTTATTAGGTGAAATGTCAGACCTTTTAACTTCTTTTTTTTATGTTTTATCAAGCATCAAACGGTCTTCTTTATTTTACAAAATGAATACTTTGTACTTGTTGGGAAAATGATGAAAAGCTTTTTGTGGGAGTTTTATCATACGATAATTAAAAAAGTGCGAGGAAAGCATTACATGAATTTGTTATTACCGTCGGGAATGATACTTCCATTTGCATGATAAATTCACTTTGCAAAACGTAAATTGATATTCTCAAAACGAAAACTCAATCTAAATTAAATAAAATATTATAATAAAATTTTTAAGAAAAAAAATTCTTATATCGTCTTACCGAAAATTCACCCTCGTCACGTAGATAACCGACAAATTTACGACAATATCGTTACAACTATCCTTGTGTCTAAAGTGTCGCCTTTATTACCTTCCGCACGGAGTAGCTACGTTGCTACAAGGCAATTCGTGCATTACTTCAATAATTCATTGTTAAAAACTCATTATCAAGGGGTGATATTTCACCACAAGAAAGAGCAAAATTAATATGAGGAGCACTTTTGTGTTGAATGTTAACGCTACTTTACACATTGAAGAATGTTATACAGAATTTTATTATTTTATTCCAAACGATTACATGTTCCACTTTGTATAGAAAAACAGTCGATATTAGTCTTACACTGTTGAATAATTTAGTTTATTTTGAAAGTGTCGCTTGTTAAAGCAATTTAAATATCATTTTTAGGGTTTTGTCTTTTTTTAATAAAATCAATTAAAGTTATTGTCAAGGTTAGCAGCAAGCTCGAATAAAAATTTCTATTTAAATGTGAAACAGGAAGTTAAATATTTGATTGGTATTATTTACACTCAATATCATTCTTTGCTTTCGTAACAAAATGGATTCGATATGAATTTCTAAAATGTTGATAGAATAGAAGAACTGATATAGATAATTTCACTATCAATATTCTTTAAGCATTTTCAAAAGATTTACAGTTTTAAGGTTTTTTTTTTCTACTCTATAAATTGGAGGTGTAGACGCAACTGAGAATGATAATTTTCTGGCTTATTTATCACCGTATAACAGTATAATTTATTACTCGACGATTATGTGAATGTTAAATAGATGAATAGTTAATGCTGAGTGCGTGTTCATTACTTTTTTTTTTAGTAAAAATTTAGCTACTTCAGTTAGTTAGAATTTTCCATAATTTCAGATATTATTATCGAATCGCTTTGTCAATATCACTATCAACTAAATTATCCCAACAACGTACACATAATTTAATGTTTGATAAAAATCAATTTCTCCTTTCAAATAAAATTCTAGCTAAAGAATTTAATATATTTACAACGTAATTATGTTGTATTATTCAAATTGCTCATTTTTTCCCGTTCTTTTTTAATAAACATGCAGTAGCTTGAAATATTATAAAAAAAAACTCAACGGTAATAAATGTCGTAATTTATCTCGAGTAAAAAAAGAAGAGTGAATTATTTGCTCCCAACTCCACCCTTTAGTCCTTTCTGCGCTGAATTACTGGAATAAAAAACAGTTATTATGTAATGATAGTTATAGTCCTATTAAACATTTTTTATTTTTTCTTAGTTGACTATGAACGACTTCAGTGTACACAGGATAATAGGCAGAGGCGGTTTTGGCGAAGTTTACGGTTGTCGAAAAGCCGACACTGGAAAAATGTACGCAATGAAATGTCTAGACAAAAAAAGGATAAAAATGAAGCAGGGTGAAACTTTAGCATTGAACGAACGTATCATGTTATCACTCGTTAGTACAGGACAAGATTGTCCTTTTATAGTTTGTATGACGTACGCATTTCATACACCGGATAAATTATGTTTTATATTGGATTTGATGAATGGCGGTGATCTGCATTATCATCTCAGCCAGCACGGCGTCTTCAATGAATCCGAAATGAAATTTTATGCGGCGGAAGTGATATTAGGTATTAATTTATTAAAAAAAAAAAAAAAAAATCCAATCGAATAACATTTTTTTTAATAGGGTTGGAACATATGCATAGGAGGTATATTGTATATAGAGATTTAAAACCTGCAAATATACTTTTAGACGAACATGGACATGTTCGGATATCAGATTTAGGTCTAGCCTGTGATTTTTCAAAAAAGAAACCCCACGCTAGCGTGTAAGTTAATTATCACTTAATTTTTCCCAAAAATTTATCAATTTTTTTTAGAGGAACTCATGGATATATGGCACCAGAAGTGCTGTCAAAAGGCACAGCGTATGATTCAAGTGCAGACTGGTTTAGTTTTGGCTGTATGTTGTATAAATTATTAAAAGGTCATTCGCCGTTCCGTCAACATAAAACCAAAGATAAGCATGAAATCGATAGGATGACATTAACAATGGTTAATATAAAAACAAATCTCAACAAAATTTTGTTAATATTATTATTATTGTAGAATGTTGAACTTCCCGATTCGTTTAGTAAAGAGTTAAAATCATTACTTGAAGGTCTTCTCCAAAGAGACGTCGATAAAAGACTAGGATGTAAAGGCAATGGGTAAAAAACGACATAAAGTGAAACGAATTAATCTTCGTTAACAATAAATGAACGTTTTTAGGGCTGATGAAGTAAAGGAGCATCCGTTTTTCGCTGGAATCGATTGGCAACAGGTCTACCTGCAGAAATACACACCGCCATTGATACCACCAAGAGGGGAAGTCAATGCAGCGGATGCTTTCGATATTGGCTCGTTCGATGAAGAAGACACTAAAGGAATCAAGGTAAAAAAAAATAATTACAGGTTTCTTTCTTATCAACTTATTAAAAATGTCCTGAAAACATTACGAAATATAGGTTTAATTGGCGATTTCCCAATAATTAATTAATTTTGTTAATGAAAATGCAATTTCGAAGTGAAAATTTCCGGTTTTTAGTGGTTATTATGAGGTATTATTTTGGATAAAAATTCATCGATTTTGTTGATTAAACTTAGTGGAAATATTGAAACCACTTACTTGATTGTTGAAAATGAAGTTTATTACTGATTTTTCATCCAAAATTTCAATGAAAAGATAAAATATTCACGAGTTTAGAAATTTTTTATGAGATTTTGTTTCAACAAGCGTTGTTACTGTGACAACGACAAAACGACACTAGTTGACTTGGTGTAATTTTTCCGACTGGTAATACATAACCTGATTTTTTTTCTTCAATTTTTGACAAATTTTTCTGTTGTTGTAGCTGACGGAAGCCGATCAAGAATTGTACAAAAACTTCCCTCTCGTGATATCGGAACGATGGCAAAACGAAGTGGCAGAAACAGTTTTTGAAACGGTCAATTTTGAAGCGGACAAAGTTGAAATGAAAAAGAAAGCCAAACAAAAGAAACTGTTTGATTTGGATGAAAAAGAATCCGATTGTATTTTACATGGTTATATAAAAAAATTAGGAGGTCCATGGACATCAAATTGGCAAATGAGATATGCAAAATTATATCCAAATAGATTAGAATTACATCCGGATTCGGCTAAACCGGAAATGGTTTTTATGGATCAAGTAGAAGAAGTTAGTCCTGAATTGGTGCAAGTTAAAAATGAAAATTGTATTGTTATTAGGATGAGGGATGGAAAAATAGTCCTCACGAATCCGGTACGTAAAAAGTGTTTTTATTATTATAATATCCATTTGTCGAAGTTATTTCTTTAGTTTACTAAAAAAAAAAAAAAAGATTAATCAGTATTGGCGCTTTGACATTTCGTTTGACATTTGTTCGTCGCTAACTTGATTGAACATTTAAAGTCCACAAACAAACAATTCAATCGTTTTTTAATAGGATCCAATTGAAATATGACGTAAATTGTTAATGTATTGATGTTTCAGGACGAAATAGGCCTAAAAGAATGGCTTACATCTCTCAAATCTGCTCATAAATTATCTCAGGAGTTGTTGGGTTCAATGGCGAAGAAAGCTGGGAAGATTTACGGAACGGATTCAAATAATAAAAATGCGATAATAGCGGCACATCGTAATACAAACGGTAACTAAAGAAGTCCTGCAATAGTAATATTAAAAAAATCAATAAGAAATCAATGCGGGCTACAAGCGATTTCGCGAAGATTTAATTAAAAAAAAAAAAAAAAAAAGAGTCGTTACAAACATGTTTTAGGCACTATCGTCGCTCCCTATTATAATTTCTTAGAGTTTTTTAATGTTTTTAATATAAAAATTAGAAAAAAAGCGAAGATAACATTATGTAGAAATTTGAAATACGTTGCGGAAATCTTTGTATTAACTTAAATTCATGACAGAAATATGTATTATCGTTATTTATATTATTTATGCGACTAGATTTTTGCTTTAAGCAATTACTTGTATGGTAGTTTACATTTTTTAATTGGAGCTGTCCTGGAAATGGGAAAAAGGACACATTCCATGAGTTTCAGTAATAAGTCTAGTCATCAAATGAATAATAAATTGATAAATATTTGAACAAAATTTTTATTAGTTGGTTTTCAGGACAGCTTTAGTTATAATTTCTCTCTTGATTTTAATTCGTTTGGAAAAATTCGTCGGTAGTTGAAACACTTGACGGATTTTCCCGAATGATAGTGTATATTCCTGAACAGAGATGTTCGTCTCACTGGTACCAACACCAAGCTAATAAGTCACTAGAATAGCTTGTATGCCAGCTGCACTATCTGTAAATACTTGCTTGTTTCTTATCGTTTTAAATCAAACAAAAAAAAAGTAAAGATAGTTTATTAATTTTTCAATAAATTTAATCAAATAATTTGTACATTTTTGTAAATATTTATAATTTCGTGTAAAACGTTCAAATTTTCTTCCATCTCAGTGTGAAAAGTCAAGCCAAAAATTTTTTTGTTAATAATCACAGTGTTGTAAAAAGTGTTTTTACGATTTTTATTTTCATATGCGCTAGGCCTTTATTAAATTAACTGTCGTTTATTAAGAAAAAAGCAAAGTCGATCGTTTTTAAAATAACGCACTGCCTATTAACAACTTCTGGTTATATTTTAAAAAGGATCGACTGAAATAATTAGCTGCGTTCAGTGGATGAAAGCGTTGGCAAAATGAACTATCAATGCTTTTTTTGCTAAACGCAGCCAACCTGCGCGTGGAAACGTGTACATTTTTGTATAGAGTGTGATCTAGATGTTTGTGCCATTGTATTTTTTTTTATTTTTTTATTTTTTTTGGCATAGAAAAGGAGATGAAAGTACCGATTCGATTGGTGCTATATCCTCATCAACATTGTGCCAAAACTAGCGCGTAAAATTGGCAAAAAGTTCCATCCGATTCGGTACTTCCGCCGGAAATGAGATGAACAATCACTAGCATCAATGTTTTAGGACAGCAATATAATAGTTGTTTTTCGTGTCTAGTTATGTAAGGTTGGTAGCGTTAAAGTGCGTTAGCACAAAATGACATACGGCCGATTATACTTAAAGACGCACAATAGCGCCACCTATACATCTTTTTCTAATTTTTTATAAGTTTGTAACACTTTATACGACAAACAAATCAGTATTGTGAGGTTTCAAATGAATTTCTTGATAACTTTCAATTGATAATTATTGGTCCTTTGTATGAACTTTGAGCCCTTGGTTCGGCAAAAGGACATTGCAGCGACCATGAAACGACAATCAATTTTGTTTTTTTTTTTTTTTTGTTTTTTTTTAAGAGTGATAGATTGTGATATCGTGGAAATTATTGAGAAATTTATAAAAACCGCAGACCAGATTTTTAATTTTGTACTTTTCGCTGGATGATGGTATGACAGATGAATGTTTCAAAAACTCAAAGTACGGTATTCTAAAATTAGTAGAAAGTCGAATGTATATCACAGATAGGACAATTTATTAACTTGGTATCGTCTCATCAAAATTGTGGATGTATAGTAATTATTTAAACAAACAATAAATAGATATTGATTACCTCTTTAAGTTAGTTTTTAAGTTACTAGTGTCAATGTTGTACATACCGCATTAAAGTCACGTTTATAGACTTAATTTACAAATTTTTTATCCCTTGTAATATTTCAACTAATCGCAAATCGACTTTCTTCTTATACAACTTCCGAGTCAATGCCCCAAAATCAGCACTTTCGATCTCATGACAAGGATCCATTTCACGATCTGGCAATTGCGAACAGTATTTAGGCGCAAGCAAACGTTCACACAACGCACATAAACCGCAAAAAGTTTGAAAATCAATCAAATCGCTATCAGCCCAACCAATCAGATTGTAGAAATATTCAGCTTGAATGGAACTCATCGGTTTGCCCATCATCAAATCCAGCGCTTTCTGAATATCCTAGAAAAAAGTCAAAATTGTAACAGAACAATTGAACAATTGAAGAAACTCACTTTCCCTTCAATTTTTCTGCTCTCACTATCATCCCGAAATTTGTTAAAAATGCAATTATACAACAGCTTCCTCGAACTTGAGATGATAACATGATTTTTAACATAAGTCAATGGCGTCATTTTCTCTAAACTTCTGCTGTCTAAAGGCAACTCAAACCGCGCGCTCGATCTTGAAAAAACTCTGGGTAATGATAACCAAAAGTCTGTATTAATAGACGGCAATTTAAGCTCATTTTGTATTTTAGTAACAGCGTCGCTCGATGTTTTGTCTTTTGGTATTGTCTTCAAAGCTTCTTGCAAAGCAGTCCGCCGCTTTTGGTTAAATTCATTATCAATAACTTCCTCGTTCAGTTCTCGTCTCAATTGTTTGAGAATCTCAACGTCGAGGAACGAATCAATGTCCCAACATTTAGACGAACGCACGGATGTTCTTATTATTTCTGGAAAATCGTCTGAAACGCCAGGGACTAGGGATGGACGAGCACTTGTATTCAGAGAATCGGGATCGATTGTTGCAACCTAAAATATTACTTGTAATTGTAATTTTTTTATTAAAAAAGAGTAAAACTCGAACTTGGGTTTCCGGATCGACTGGTGTTTGGAAAGCGGACGCTCCTTGCGATCCTTCGCGTTTCTTCCTGCGTTTTTTTCCTCTACGTTTGATAAACTCATCATCTTCTTCCTCTTCAACTTTAGTTTCTTCCTCATTTTCTTTAACTTCCTCGTCTTTTTGTTTCTTTTTTAAGGCTTTAATAGACGACGGAGTTGGTGATCCTGCCACTTGATTAGTCGATAAATGAGTTGTTGATTTTTCTTTGGGCGAAGCACAACAATCCTCAACACTTCCACTTCTTGTCGGAACTTTTTGTATTCGGATAATCGGCGGTTCTTGCAGAGAACTTCCATGCCAGGATAATGTCTCCTGTTAAAATCAGCTGATTTTGACAACTGTCATAATGACAGTTATTTGACAGCTGTCAGTGTCAAATGAAAATGTGTTTTGCTGGCAAGTTTTATTTGAATAAACCGCTGACACGATGGCAAATTTCGAGCAGATTGAAAAGAAACTTGAATATATTCATCAGACACATTTATTGAAGTTTTTCCATAAGTTTAGTGATGAAGAAAAAGAGAAGTTTTTGCATCATTTGCAGAGTCTGGACTTGGATGGTTGTACTCGGTTGTTTGAAAGAGCGAAAAATTGTATGAGTGAAATTTCTGAAGCTGAAAATATGAAACCAATTCCATCGTCACAATTCGAATCTGCTGAAATTTGTGATGAAGAAACCATAACCACGTATAGGAAAGTGGGGTTAAGCGCAGTTAGCAATGGGGAAGTTGGGGTTCTTTTAATGGCAGGCGGACAAGGTACAAGATTAGGTGTTACTTATCCTAAAGGGATGTATCCTTTAGGACTTCCATCCGGAAAAACGCTATTCCAAATCCAAGCTGAACGAATCCAGAGAGTGCAACATTTAGCCAAGAAACATACCGGAAAATCTGGAAAAATCACTTGGTACATTATGACAAGTGGTCCTACTGATGAAATGACTGATGCATTCCTCAAAAATCACAATTTTTTTGGTTTAAATGCCGAAAATGTGGTTCAATTTAAGCAAGGTCTCCTACCTTGCTTTGATTTCGAAGGAAAGATTATATTAGAATCGCCAAATCAGATAGCATTGGCACCCGATGGTAATGGTGGAATATACCAAGCATTAGCATCCAATGGTATTTTAAACGACATGAAAAAGCGTGGCATTAAATACATCCATGCCCATAGCGTTGACAATATATTAACAAAAGTCGCAGATCCCGTTTTCATTGGCTATTGTATCTCGAAAGGCAGTGATTGTGGCGCTAAAGTAGTCAAAAAGGCGGGGCCAACAGAACCTGTAGGCGTTGTATGTCAAATCAACGGCAAATTCCAAGTAGTCGAATACAGCGAAATCAGCGAACATAAAGCAAATTTGAAAGACTCAAACGGAGATCTTGTTTTCAGTGCTGGCAACATATGCAATCATTTTTTTACTACGTCATTCCTTGAAAAAGTCACAACAGAAGAATTAAAATTACACGTGGCTAAGAAAAAAATTCCCTGTGTTGATGATATTGGTAACACTTGTAAACCAAAACAACCAAATGGTATTAAAATCGAAAAATTTGTGTTTGATGTGTTTCAATATAGCGATCGGTTTGTGACGTGGGAAGTTCCAAGACGGAGTGAATTCAGTGCTATGAAAAACGATGATAGTATCGGAAAAGATTGTCCGGCGACTGCAAAACAAGACTTGTTTGCTTTACATAAAATGTATATTGAAGCAGCAGGAGGCGTGGTTACAGCAAAAGAAGTGGAGATATCCCCACTTCTGAGTTACGAAGGGGAGGAGCTTGAAAGTAGAGTAAAGGGAAAAGTATTCTCAGAAACAACAGTGTTATTGTCAGATGAAGAACTATGTATCAATGGATGAGACTAAAATAATCAATTTTATACAATCAAGTATTCTGTCATACTTATTAAAAATAAATCATTGAATACAAACCTGGCTGTGGCTCCGCCTCAAATCTAAAATAAGAAGCGTCTTTTCACGAATTTGGTTGGTGAAAGGATCAGGAGTGACACACCTCCTAGAACCTGATGCTCGTGTCGCTGCACTTGCTAAAGTTGGAGCGGGTGTTAAAGGTCTCGAATCCGTCTCTGTATATCTAACATTCTTGTAAAAATAGAATAAAGTCCCAAATTTTGGTATTTACCGCCTGAAAAGCTCTTCAGGAACGCTGTCAATGCATTTTTTCTGATTATTTTCGGATTGAAAATGTTCTAATCCGGTTCGAATTGCTTCGATTTCTTCAGCTAAAAGCACATTTTTTCCGTCAGCGGCCTAAAAATAAAAGCTTCTTATCCGGTTGTTGTAATTTATAATTTACCCAAGAATCTTTCGCTTTTTTCAATAATTCCTTTGCTTCGTTGTCAGTAGGATGGTTGCAGAGAAAGGAGCATCCATAAGGATAAGGATTGTAGAGTCCTGCAAAAGGTTTAAGGACGAAAGGTGCCGGGCGGGCTATCGCCCGCAACTGAACTTTTCCTCCCTAGACATAAACGTTAATATTAGATTTGAAAACAACAAAATTACCTGTTCCCGTCTGTGGATTTTTTTTATTGGACTTGCAATTAAGCCAGTCCGCGAAGTCTGAATCATTTTAACTGACTTGGCAACAAAATTGATTTAATAAAAGTATCAAATGTCGTACCTAACTACCCTTAAGGCGAATAGTGCATCACCCTTATTGATTAAAGAGAACATGCAAAGGGTATTAAAAGGGTTAACTTTAATCTACGATTCTTTATTAATTTATTAATAAACAGATACATTCAACTATAAAATTCAACCCTTTTAGTGTTCATCTTCATAACCATCTGGCAATGGGTTAGCGTGAGGGTTGTGGAACAAGCTGTGGTTACCATCGCCCCATGGGAATCTTTTAGTGCGGATTCTTAAATATTCGTATTTGACAAATGGTGGCCGTTCGTGGGGCTCATTCTGATGGGCCAAGTAGCAGTTCACAGCGCAGAGAATTATAGATGGGAATGCCACAAAGAAGCTCAAATTTCGCCAAATTTTGTAGCCCCCTTCAAGTCACAAGTTATGTAATAAGTCATAACCTTAAATTTAGATTTTTGATTAAAATTATAACTGGTGTTACCTTCATGACCTCCAGATACTGCAGAAGGCCCTTGGACACGAGGAGCGGCGGCATTTCGGGCCGAAGTTTGCAAAAATCTTCGAATTGAGTGATTGATAAGAGCGGCCATTTTTACTCACTGGTATTTTGATAATTTACAAATTTCACTAAAATTTAGTTAGAACAGTGCTGCCAATTTGTTTTCAAACCCAAACATAACCTAAAAATTATTTGCTTATTTATACAATTTTAATTAAGTTAATTATGTCAAATCAGTTTGATAATGTTGGAGATTCTGAAGCCAAAAAACAAGATGCAAGAGCATTTTTACGCGAGCGATATTTATACTTACTGTCGAATTTATGTGGTATTGTTTATTTACATTTTTTTGTTTTTTTTTTATATATTTAGTGTGTTTAGTTGCAGGTTTAGGCGATTGTGATATTGTTATGTACGAAAATACAAAAGTAAAATGCCAAGTGAAGGCTTTTGATACAAATTTTGAAAACATCATTGTAGAAAATTTAGTAACACCTGTGCCTGTACCAATTAACAAAGCCATTTTAAGAACAAATGATATTATTTCAATTCAATTTAATTGTGATTATTCTAATTTAATTAATAAATTTTAATTACAAAAGTTCATAATTTTTCTTAGGTTGGTATGATTTTGCCTCAACAAATGTCATTTACCTTTCTATTTTATGGCTTAAAATTGTGAAAATAGAGCCTTTTAGAGAAGATTTTAACTTTTGAGGCCACTAACTAAGACTATTTAGCTACTTCTACAGGTGAGACATTGAATGCTCTTGTTTCTATCGTATTTTTTCCGCTAGCTGAACCGCTGCTTTCTTTTTCTAAACGACTATTTCTATTGATTTTGTTTAAAATAGTTGATTCTTGCAACAAATAGTTGCATAAAATTTGATATTTCATTGATTTTTTTCCAAAATAATGTTAGCATCAATAATTTGAAGGTCATCAAGTGTTGTGGTTGTGGCGGCAAATTTGAATTTGTAAGACGGTAAGTTTTGCGTAACTTTTTGAAAAAAATCTCAAAATCCGAAAACTATATTATTTTTGAATTTTTCTTTTACAGAGAAGTGATTTAGTTGAGAAGTGATTGTAGTGATTTGTGATAATGGAACCCATCGCACCTGGTACTGAAGATGAACCACTGATAAGTTTTTCTACATCCACGAAACAGGTAAAAATTGAATGCATCTTTGTTTATTTAATTTAATTTGTCAATCAAAACCAGGTAAGTATTTAATAATTTCGAAAAAAAATTACCAAAAATGTGGGTGATTGGTGGTTCTCAAACCCATGATTGTGGCCTTTCGCCACAATTATAGTAGTGTGTGATGTGTTAACAGTTTCTTTGATTTCTTTTTGTTTTTTCAACGTTTGTTGAAAATAGATACGGCATTTTTATATACGAAAAATAAAAAATTATAATGCAAAAATAAAGTTGTACCTATCTCTTACAGATTTATTATTTATTGATTTTTTTTCTACTTTCATTGTTGAAATGTTGTCTAAATTTCCAATTTTGCAGGAGAAAGAACGCGAACGCTTGCTCAGTATCAAAGCTGTTTTACCAAACGGTAAATATGGCAACGTCTTCGAATTCAAATACATCAATGGTACAGAAAATTGGTACTGCAATGCTTGCGCTTGCCCTGTTATGGGTTTCGTTTTCCATCACGAAACCGGCAAACGACATAATATGGCTTTGGGTAACCAAAATCAAGACCGCTTTCCTTCATTATCCGAAGCCGATGATTCTCCTTCGCTTCAAATAGCACCTGGAGAACCCGTACCGCCTGGATTCGAAGGACAAATTGAAAAAGTCGCTCTTATCCAAGTACTTATTCCCAATTTCACAATCATCTTCTTAATAAACTTTTCCAGGAACGTTTGGATGTTTTCACAGTTGGACCATTAGTAGCGTTGGAATATTTATTAGAATTGCGCGACTACGACAGTACTAAGGAACCAAGTTATTTGTGTATTTTATGCGATAAAAAAGGCGATCCTAGGACGGTGTTAACCCATCTTGCGAGTTATAAACACATTTTACAGTATTTGCAGAAGCATTTTCCGACTTGTTATCGTGCGTTAGCGCCTTATATGACTAAACAATACAAAAGAAACTGGCAGATTGCTTTGCATGAAATTGCTGAAGCGATTGAGAAGAAATTTGGACGGTTAAAACCACTTCCTGTCGATGCAGACAAATATGAAAAGGATCCTGTGCATTATATTGAAATGATAGCCAAAGGAAGACATTTTTCTGAATTATCAGGATATACTTTTGAGGAGTTGATCAACAAAGAAGAATTGACGAAGCTCCATGAAGGTAATTTTCTTAATTAATTGCGTGATATTAATAATTGAGTTTAGATGAAATGACGGACAAGTACGGCTACAACAGAGCAAATCTGCCCCAAACCGCCCAAAGAAAACGAAGTCCATCACCTCCAGTAGTCGCAAATCCGATTAAAAAAATCAAACCGGGGTCTTCGACATCAATTCCTTCAAGTACTGCCAATAGAAGACGCTCTCTTTCAAGCGTTTCCAGTATCACTAGTAGCGATTTAAGCGACTATGATGAAAGTAAAGACAAAAAACCATACAGAAGACGTAGTAGATCAAGATCTAGATCACCATATGGACGTAGAAGTAGAAGTCCTTATACCCATCGGTAATACCAATATTAAAGAAAAAAATTAACTAAACAATTTTTTATAGGAGTTATAAGCGCCGTTCGCCGCCTCCTCGCAGCAAGGAACCTTATTACCGTCGCGGCGACGATTTCGAGCGTGAACGCGACTTAATGCCATGGGAGAAATCGAACTATCGTCGTCCAAAATCAGAAATTTCTTCTGAAACTCGTACTAAAACTAAATCCGATAAATTAGAAGAATATAAAAAATTATGTAAAGCAATTGATAACGATATGGAGCGTGTTTTAAAGAATCATAAAAAAAATCCAGAGAAGCATCCACAATATAATGAAGAATGGAAGAAATTTTGGAATAAAAGATATAAAGAATTACAAGCTGAAGCAAAAGATGTATCAACTCATGATTTTAAACCAGAATGGATTGAATTTTGGAATAAACGAATGATTGAATTACATCAAGAAGAAATTAAAAGTAAGAAAGATGCGTTGAGGAAGAGATTAGGATTGCCGGATGAACCAGCACCGATTTGTTTTAAAATCATTGGGAAGAAGAAATTTGAACCGCATAAGAATAGTCCAGTGGGTAATAAGCCATTACCGACGGCTGCTTTGCCTGATAATGATCCAGAAGTGATTGTTATTGATGATAGAGATGATGATAGTAAAAGATCGCATAGTCCTTGGGAAGAAGAACCAATGAGAAGATCGAGAGAGAAGAGTAGAGACAAAAGTAGAAGTCGGGAACGATCGTCAAGACGATACAGTCGCAGCCCGAGAGAAAGAAGTTGGGAGCGGGAACGCGATTATAAATTGAAAGAGTATCGACGTGAACGTATTCGAATTGTAAGCGAATTACCATGGGAGCGTGAACGTAAATCGTATAGAAATGAAATCCCTAGTTATTACAAACCGCCAGCTGTAATGCGCGATGTAACCCGCGAACCCGTCTTAACTCCACCGCCTGTAGCGCCTCCAGTTGAAGAAGAAGATGATGGAGCTATCAACGTAGTTGCAGTTTTGCGTCTACTCACAGCTCTTGAAGAAAAATTAGGTTCGTTAGGACCGAAAATAATCGATCTTTTAGCACAAGCATTAGCTATGGAAAAAAATGAAGCAAATAGTTCAGAAACTCTTTTAGATAATGAAATAAATTGTGTGATGTTTGAAACAGTTAAAGAGAAACTAAAAGGACAATTGTTGGCGGGCTTAGTCGAACCAATCCAAGAAAAAGCGTTTAAAACAGCGATTAAAAAAACCGCAAGTTTGATCCATATAGCTGGCGAACGTAAAAAAGAAAAAGAAAAGAATCAAAAAGTTGATCCGGTTAAGGTACCGGGAATTGGAACTGTAGATAAAGCAGCAATTGCTAGACAAATTGCTAATGCCTTAGTTTCTCAAGGAAAGACTGATGTGACTCAAGCGGAGCTTGAGCAGTTAATTAATGCTGTTGTTGGAATGGCGGAAGCTAGTCGGAATTCAAATAAACCTATAACAACAGCAAGGTTTTTGGAGCAGATTAGTAAAGCTGGAAGTTCGAAAGAGAAAAGTCCAGTGAAAGAAGTTAAAGTTGAAGAAAAACGTAAAAGTCCTGAGAAGACTAGTAATAAAGATATGGAAGGGCTTTCAGATTCAGATTTGCAAACTTTACTCCAAAATTTCAAAGATTTATCAACTGAAGAACAACACGGTTTGATTAATTATTTAAAGAAATTGGAAGCAAGAGAACCGGATCGAGTCGAACGTTTACGAAAGTTTGTAAATTTAGGAGGGAATAACAATAGTCAGAATCAGAAGGAAGTTGAGAAGAAAACAGGACGCGAAAGTCCGTTTTTGAATAGAGAGAGAGTTGGTAGTGTGAATCCTAGTAATGAAATAGAACCTGAAGTGAAAAAGGTGAAAGAAGATATCAAATTGCCTATTGATTCCGATGAAGAAGATTACAGTTTTGAAGATGTAGTTAAAGCAGCTTCTAAAAATGTTAAACAGAAGGAGTTGGAAAAAGAACGGGAAATCGTAGAAGAAACTATGCGGTTTGAAAGTCGAAAAGAAGAAGTCAATTTGGAAGATACTAAAGCGATTATTTCTAATATTATGAGTAATATTAATAAAACGGAAGTAGCGCAAGGCAACTTGTTAGGGTTAGGGAATTTATCGGTAAGTTCAGCGGAATTGGCGAAAACTTTAAATAGTATTCCTGTTAATGTCGCAAGTTTGGCGAATATTGTTGGGAGTGTGCAGAGTTTGACTAATAGTAAGGCGAATATTACTAATACAACGGATACAACGTTTAGACAGAATTACCAACCGAGAATCAATGTACCATTTGGAGTTAATTATCCACCAAATCCGTATCAAACTCGTCCGAATGTTGCATATCCGATTAATGATAAACCGAAAGTTGCATATCCGAATTATGCGATTTATGGACAGAATCAACAAACGCCAAATAATGAACCAAGAAGACCGAATCCTACGAATTTTAATAACACTCAGTATCCAACTAATAGAAATAATTATAATAGATGGTAGATGTTAAGTGTATTTTAATTTTACGAAACAAACATTAAATCGATTAATTAGAAAATCAACTAATTTATTCCCAATTATTTAACAAAGTATATAAATGATAAAGGGAGAAACAAATCGCTCCTAGTAATATAACCATCTGCATGTATTTCATATTCGTAAAATATAAAATAATATCCATTTTTTTACGAAACACCGTCTGTGTTATCACTGTTTAATCTTTTTTTCACTACGTGCACCTTACGATTAGACAAACAAATAATATAGCAATGTTTATCATACGTTATTGATAGTTTCTTAAATCCTTCATCAAGAAAAGCAGTTTTATCAATATAAGATGTTAAATTAATCAAACCCATAATAATAACAGCTGATTTTTCGTCGTTTTCTAAATCGCCTGATGAAACTAAAACTGCACCTTCTTCATTCAATAACAAATAACCTGTCTGGCCGGGAACTCGTTCCATTTTCATCTAAAACGTTATCATTCGACTTATTTTCAATGAAATTGAAACACTTACGCCTTTATTTCAGCCAGATTTTATCAATTTTCATCGTTTTGATGGGCAATGACAGCTGAGTTTGACATTTGACAAGTCGCAGTAGTTCGAATGCGAAGTAGATAAAAACTCGTTTGATACAATATGTCTATACTTTTAACAAAAAATTATAATCAAACTTAGTAAAAAATAATCACAATAATCTCTTAACAAAAATAGAAAATAAAATGAAAACGAGAATAATATGAGATTCATTGAATGAGTCGTAAATCTAAGTCATAAAAAAATAAGTAAAATTCATTAGTGTCCATTCGTAAGGTTGGCAGCGCCGTATTCATATAACTGTTAAGCCCGCATCACACTATCAAAAATAGAATGGACAATGAAATGAATTTTGGTTTACAGATTAATGTCCCATAGCACTGGATATTCAAATTCCTCCCTAATACTGGAAAAACGTCAACTGGAATCTTCGGAATGGCAATATCACAGATTTTCAAATTGGGACATTGCAAATTAAACATGGCAGCTCCGTTGTAATTTTTGACTAGACTCAACACAAACTCAAAAACTTATCAATAATTTCCTTAAGTGGCAAAATTTCTTCATCATGAACCGGCGGTTTAACTTGTGCTCGTCTATAGTTCCATTCGCGCATTTTCACAGTATACAAAATCACTTTTGATTGATCGCATAATTTCGAATAAACATTAATCAATCCTCGATAATCATATTCAAAACCTGAATAGGTTTCACCAAAAAGATTCATATTTATTTCCATTGATCTCATGTAGAGTTTTTCAGCTTCGTGGTGTCGTTTCATATGATAATTGTACAACGAAGCTAAATGTCCAATACTAAGTCCAACTTCATAATCTGCATCCCCTAATAATTCTTCTTTGATTGATATTGCTTTCAAATGCATGGCTTCAGCTTGATGATATTGTCTCATACTTTGATACAATCGTCCTAAATTTCCGTAATGTTTCGCCGTTTGAACATTCTTCTCACCGAAAGCTTTACGTGAGAGCTTTAACGCAGTCACGTGGAGCTGCTCCGCCTCGTGGAAGTATTGCTCCTGCAAGGACCAATCGTGCCCCCTCAACATATCCAAAGCTATCTCTTCCAAAATTAAAGCCTTTACGCGCTTAGCAGACGCCAACATTAAATGATTGTCCGGCAAAATGCGCTCCATCAGGCGGATCGCGCGGTCGGCGTTCTCCCTAAAAACAAAAAGTATATAAAAAAAAATACGTTTCATAAAGCACAATTTACAGCACAAATAATTTTTTTCTATATACTATTTTTTGGTAGAAAAATGAATTCAAAATTTTGGCCCACAATATGTTTTTTACCTCGCTGCATAAAACTTCCCCGAGCTGTACTCATTGACATAAAGAGCATAAGCCATATCCTCGTGTGCAAGAGCTAAATGAATGTTATTCTTCTCAAAAACAGCCATTCGAATCCGTAACGATCGGTCATAAATTTTCACACTTTCTTCAATTGCGTCAAAGTTCAATAAATAGAAGCCGTAGTCAAGTAGAGTATCTGAGAAGTGTGGATGGCCATCAATTTCGTAAATTTCGCTTGCTAAGTTGTAGGCTTGTCGGATTAAAAGTCCGGCTTGAGTAAAGCGGCGTTTTACGACGCAAGCTCTTGACGCTTGTCTTAAGACATCGATTATTATTCTAAAAATTGAAAGTTAAAACTGTTTCATACTCTGCAAAAGCGGGGCTTAGCTCAGTTTTAAAATTATACTGGAAAGCTTTCAAATAGCAGAGCTGCCAAACTCACAATTTATTTGAATGTTTCCAGAACATATCAGTGTTGAGCTAGAACTCTGTTGATTTTGGAGACACATTACCTTGATGGCAGTTTGTCGTTGAGCAGCACCAGCGCCTTTTTGGACCACGCAAAAGCTTCATCGTATTCGCTTCTATGAAAGTACAAAGTGGCGAAATTTGCATATAAACCAGCAAGATTAGGCACAGCGTTGAGTTCTTCTAATAAACTGATAACTTTTAAAGCAGAATTGAAAGTATTTTGTGCCGCTTGGAATTCACAGTAAATAGTTTCAGCATAAATCCTCCTAAACACAGTATTCAATAGAACAAATTACACAAATTGTAGATAAACACTTACTTGTGATAACATTCTAAACATTTTTTTAAAATTTCAACATTTTGCGTCTGTTTTTTGCACAATTCTTCTGTTAATGTCAAAATTTCAATACTGTAGGCATACCAACCTCCTTCATTAAAAAAGCTGCCTACTTGGATACCAACACTGATAGCTTTGATAGGATCTTTATGTATAAATTTTGAATAATTTTGAATTAACTGTTCAGGAACATTCGATCCGTGATTAATCAATCCTTGAAAAGTTCTCAATAATTTAACGCGTTTATGTTTGATTGTTAACATTCGGATAAAAACTTCGATTTCACTGAATTCTACAGCTAAAAAGCAAGGCCGTTTCTCAAGGAACATCTAGAAATTGGTAAGTTATTTCAATGTTATTTGATAAAATGGATACTTACTGTGTAATAAAAATCAAAAAGTACATTGTCAGGCAAAGATCTGAATTCTTTTTTACAAAACTTACATACTGTTACATCTTTGACAGCAATTTTTATGCAAATGTCGTAAAGTGAAGGAGGATTCGTCATTTTTAGAGATTGCTTGACCGAATCACGAACAATATTGAACTAGTTTCAATTAGCTAATCACAACATTAATAAAGCAGCTGATAACATAAAACATTGACCAGCTGAAGAATACAAACATGCTAGAGTTCTTTATTACCGACATATGATTTTTATTTTTTATTAGCGACATCTATACTAAACTTTATTATAATAAGTTTATTACAAATTTTACAAATATTTAGTCTTATTAAGAGATAACTGAATTAAATTTGCTGAGCCGATGAAAAATCATAAGAGCCACTTTGTGATGGTCTTGGTGCATTTCTATCAATATCTTCATAGCTAGTCTGCTGAGGATTTCCCCCAAACAAACCTGACATAGTCCCTGAAATAAACAAAATTACTAAATAAAATCAAAACAGCACTACCATTTGAACCAGTTCTCTCTTCCAAATTTTTAATCAAAACAATGGTACTAAAGGGACGTATGATCAAATGCAGAATACACATCGCTGCTGAAAATTTCTCTCTAGCAACACTCGCTGAAAAAAAATGGTTGAAAAGATATCAATAAGGTAAATAAGGACTTACAGCCACTTGGATAACTCATTACCAATAATAAAATATCCAAAAAAATCGAAACCCCATTAACTACAATAGCCTGGAAATGATAATCTAATTAAAAGAAAAAACTCATTCAATTCATTACCAATTGCATCGGTTCTTCACTATCCGGCTGGTAAATACCCCAAATTAAAAATAGAATAAGGAAAAAATTATAAAATAAGTATGATGTAGTACTCCAAAAACCCATTGAACCTAAAGCCACAAAAATAAAATGCGCTAAAAATATCACCTTAAATGATCATTTTTATAAATCTGAAAACTAAATTTTACGCACTTTTAAATTAAAGTTTCGTATGGGCGGCATTGTTAGCATTAAATTGCGTCTAAACACTATAAAAAAATCCAAAATAAAGAAATGTCACTTTGACAGAACTATAAGTTGATGAAGATAGCAGATGACAATTTCACAGTGAGACAATATAAACTTGCGCTAAAATTTCTTCGTTCATAACTAATAATTATCTGGACTCTTATGATGTCACAATGTTCATAACTAGATGTCAAAATAAAAACTAACCTTTAAATTTTCAAATTTATTTATAATTTCATTAACATTTATTTAAAATTGATGCATCAGGGAAACTAATTTGTGTCCCTGATTTTGTGACACTATCCGACGCTATTATGCAAGCGCTTTCAAGAATTTTCTTCATTGGAAGTTGTGGTTTTGTAGCTAGAAAGAACGCTAATCCGCCGATAAAAGCATCTCCAGCCCCAGTCGAATCAACGCATTGGACTGAAGGACAAGGAATATAAATACACTCAGAAGTATTTTTATCCAAGTACAAAGCTCCTTGAGATCCTAAAGTTAAAACAACGCTATTACAACCTTTTGAAATTAAATCTCTAGCAGCCGCTTCCGCCTCTCTAGAATGAAATCTTTTATTAGAAGTTTAACATTTTATTACGTTTTTTACTGTTTTGAATTCACAGGAATTCCAGTAAAGACAGCAGCTTCGGTTTCGTTAACACAAAAAATTGTCGGAAGTGACAATAATCTCGGATCGTAATTATGCAATGCTGGGGCCCCATTTAATATTGACACTCCTTTAGAAATCTCCAAAGCTGCAATTGCAACTTCAAATGAAGTTTCTAATTGCAAAACAACAACAGCAGCTGATGCTATATCACTTTTCGCATTTTCTACATCTTTTTTTGTTAACAAGTTATTAGCTCCAGCGACAATTACAATTTGATTCTCGCCACTTTCTGAAACTATAATTTGAGCGATTCCACTCGACGCATTTTCCGTTTTATTGACGAATTTTGTTTCAACTTCTTGTTCTTTCAAATTAGTTATGTATTTATCAGCCCATAAGTCATCTCCAACTCTAGCAACTAGAGTCGTTTGACCGCCTAATTTTGCAGCTGCTACACACTGATTTGCACCTTTACCACCGAAATTCGTGACAAATTTTGTTCCATGAATAGTCTCACCTTTTCTAGGAAGACGTGGAGCATAACTAAAAAAAAAATGATCAGAGCTTTACTTTTTGGTAAAAGATTAATTACCTGACAAAATCAATCATGCAAGAACCGACGACGACAATATTAGCTGACGTCATTTCTGTTTTTGAGTGTTTAAAGAGATAAGAAATGTTTTTGCATAATGACATCTAAAGATTTTAGGAAAGATAAAAGTATTTCATTGTTTGAAGGTTGGATTTTAAGATTTAAGCTAATTCTGCGTAATTTATAACAATTATGAAGAATTTTTGTATTTGGGGTAAAACCCCTCAAAAGTGACATGAGCCATAACCTAAAAACACAAGTTAACAATCAAAACTGAAAAATTATAAATACGATATTACTGTCTAGTAATTTTATTCATTATCCTAATTACTGTTTGCTTTGAAGATTTGAATAATAAAATTTCATAATAATATGACTAAATAAATGGAAACTGAACAATTTCGATCGTATGCGACTTCGGTTTGTTTTTCTTTCACAGCGACATCTAGCATTACAACTTGTTGCATCTGTCACCATTCTAACCTCAACGTTTATTTATGTTGCAAATATGAGTCATGGCTAGAATCCTGTCAACATCCGAGGCACTTCTTCTCATATTTTTCTTAAGTATATTTAATTTTCTTCCAGTAACACCTTGTATAAGTGAAAATCCGTGCCTTTGTCAAATTGACGAATACAACAAAATTAATCTATCCCCATTATCCCAAAAATTAAAAATAGACGAATGGTTTGAAGACGATGGTCCAAATGGTAATCGCTTCTATTTTCATGGTTGCTCAGATGGTGATTTTAACGCAACTAATCATAAACTAAATTTCACAAAACCTATCCATGGCTCGGTAAAGTTTCAATTTTTTTTTTTTTTTTTTAAAATAAAAATGATAAGTTGATTCTTATAGTTGGTCCGTGCTGTTATTGGCGTGAATAGTACAAATGTGGAAGAATTGGGAAAGAGTAATGAGATAAAAATCACTCCAGTTTTAGGAGAGAAAAATTCTTATCAAATTGTTTATAAAAAAGGAGAAAAGTGAGTGATTTTATTCTATTTATTGGAAATTTTTCAATTTAATGGATTTCTTTAGTATAACAGCAAGTATCCAGCTATTTTGTATTAATGGTGATGTGTCTTTTATTAAATTATTGTCAGCAGATGGCCCCGTTGTAAGTTATTAACAATAGACTATACAGAGCGATTAAATTAATAATCATTTGTTGCAGCCATCTTTAGCATTAAGCTCTCCATATGCTTGTATTGAAACTCATCATCCGGGGCTCAGTACTGGATCAGTGCTCCTTATAATACTGTTTATCACTTTAGGGATTTACTTTCTTGGTGGTTGCTTAATTTTGTACTTTATTAGAGGTGCGAGAGGATTAGAAGTTGTTCCAAATATAGATTTTTGGAGAAGTTTGCCTGGATTAATTAAAGTAAGTAATAAATTTGACACATGAAGTTAGGTCATATCCCATATTTTCAGGATGGTTTAATTTTCCTATTCAGCGGTTGTAATCCAACGGCAATAACAACTCCTGAAACTTATGATAGAATATAATTTGTTAGATTTGACTAAATGTTGTTTTTGTGTTTGTATTTTGAATTTATAATAAAGATTCTTTAATGTCATTTTTGAGTTGACAGCTGTCATTAATGTTGTGCTACAACTTCAAGGTAGAGTTAATTGAATTTTGCATATTCACAAGAATTTAAATTTCTTATTATTTACAAAACAATGACCTTCGGGTTAACAATTACAACGGACTGTTATCACCAAAGGTAACAATAACACCAATTCTATCTTTAGATAAAGATAATTTTTCAATTCCAGTGATAACAAAATTACACTCAAAGTCGATGAAAGTCAACTAAGAAGCTGACTTAGTATCTTTGAAAGCCATGCGTTTAAATAATAATAACTTAATTAAACATCTTTTTAAAGGTGAGTTTATAGGTTATGTCAATCAGTGACCATCAAACATTTATTTCCAGAAGTCTCAAACATTCGCAATTTTAGTTTGTACAAATTGTCAAAACAGCATTTACTACTACAAAAAACATGTAGGGATTTTGCCGAAAAGGAACTAAAACCCATAGCTGCTGATCTGGACAAAAATCACAAATTCCCATCAGAACAAGTATTTTTGTAAATTGAATTAATTCTAAATAAGCAATTTGTCGTAGATTAAAAAAATGGGACAAATGGGTTTGTTGGGTATTAACGTGTGTGAAAAATACGGTGGTTCTGGGTTTGATAGTTTAGCTGTAGCTGTCGCTGCTGAAGAAATATCAAAAGGTTGTGGTGGTACTGGTTCAATTGTTTCAATCCATAATTGTCTATACGCCAACTTACTAGATCGATTAGGTAATGAAGAACAAAAAGAAGTTTTTCTTAAACCATTCACCAGAAACGAATTGGGATGTTTTGCATTAAGCGAGCCAGGTAATACCAACTTATAGATCTTTTTTTTTGCTTTAATAAAGACACTAGATGCCGGTAGTGACGTCAGCGCTATAGCTACAACAGCAACCCAAGATGGAGATTTTTACTATCTCAATGGGACAAAATCATGGGTAACATGCGGCCCAGTTGCCAAAGCCGCTATAATTTTTGCAACAATTGACAAAAAACTCAAACATAAGGGAATTACAGCATTTTTAGTAAAACTCCCAACAGATGGCGTTAGCTTAGGCAAAAAAGATGACAAGTTAGGCATCCGGGCTTCCCCGACTTGTAACCTCATTTTACAAAACGTCAAAATTCATAAACGTAACATCCTGGGTATGTAGATGGTGCTTTAATATTCTTTTATAAATTGATTAATTTAGGCCAAATTGGCGACGGTTTTCATATCGCAATGTCGCAACTAGACCGGGCAAGATTCGGCATAGCCGCGCAAGCTTTAGGCATAGCTCAAGCAGCTTTCGAATTAGCTGTTAACTACTCAAACGAACGCAAATCTTTTGGACAACCAATCAATCAATTCCAAGCTGTTAAAATTCGGTTGGCAGAAATGGCTGTTAGGATTGAATCTGCGAGACTTTTAGTTTGGCGGGCTGCTTGTCTTTGCGATGAAGCTGAACGATCAACCAAAGAATCATCTATAGCGAAGTTAGCTGCAAGTGAAACAGCTACTTTCGTTACGCACAATGCTATACAAATTTTAGGAGGCATGGGATATGTTAGTGATATGCCTGCCGAAAGGCATTACAGAGATGCAAGAATTACGGAAATTTACGCTGGGGTTAATGATATACAAAAACTGGTGATTGGGGATAGTATTATCAAACAATATTTTCTGTCAAATAAGTTAGGTGCCAACTAAACAAATCCACTAAATATATTTTCTAATACATTGTTTTTACATTAAATCCTCCATATTTTTATGATAAATAACAACATCGTGAAACAAAGCGTTAGGGATTTTAAATTTCGAACTAACTATAACCCTATCAAACGGAAATCCAAAAGCATAATCATCAACATAATTCATCCCAGTACCAGTTCTATGAAAATAAAATTCTTGTTGCACATCCTGTCGTTTTGGCGCTTTAAATTCATTTATTATTACAAAAAATTGGAAAACTTGTCCTTCGCGTTTTCCTTTCGGCAGCATAAGTCTATTCGGAAATCCATAAAAAGCTTCGCTTGAATCTAGCTGCAATTGATCAGTGTTGCCAATCGCGTCTTCAACTTTTTTGAGTAAATCTTGAAAAGTTGTACGATCGGGTATATACCAGTACATTTGCCTTGAATTTCTTTCAATAATGTTCTTCCCTGCTTGGAGTTTAAATGTAAAAGTTTCCAATTCAACAAAATTGTGTCGATTTCTATTAATATCGATAATCCTGCCATGTTTATCAAATTTTGGCCCCAGATATACTCTAACAACTGCATCCTCGGTTATATTTGAAGTAACAAAAATTTTATAAGTGAATGGTTTATGGTTCAATCGCTGCTGTCTTATCACAATTTTTTCAGTATTATTTTCAAAAGCGTTTGTTATATCTGAATCGAAATAATCAAAATATGTGAATAATTTATCAATTTGGATTTTATCAATAGCCACATTTGCGAAATTTAAATCCTTGAAAGAATATGACGGAAGATAACTTTTGTAATTTGAAATTATTGAAATTATGCGTTTGTACAGTTGGTAAAACGCAGGATCGCGCAATGCAGTTTCAAAATGTTCCAAAACCGAAGGCACATTTTTATAGCTATGTGAAGCGTGCTTTGAGTAGCCTAACAGTTGGCGCGCGTGCATTTGCCATGAACCGTAGTAGTTCAAATGTAACGAATCAGGATTCGATTCGAATAAATCCCCTAAAACGTTAGTCTCATCTTTTGGTAATAATTTAAAAATTTGTGAATCTTTAGTGATTATAAAATTAGCATCGACTGAATCGCGAATTCTGCGTTCATAATCTTGCACTTTTGTATATTCGTAAATTTTTGTAAGTCGGGCATTATCGGGTCTGTTCGGAAATAAATCGCCGTTAGGGTATTTCAAAGATGTGAAGTACCCATTTTTGAATGGGTCTTCATAGTTGAAGTGTTCAATCTCGCCAAAGTCGTTACTTAGTCGTTCTAAATAGTACCTAGCTAGAAATTGTTGATATAAATAATAATACTGCTCGCCTCTCCGATCATTTTTTAAACCAAACTCAGTACCATCCATCCAAAATGGGTAATAAATGTTGCAATAATAATAAAATGCGTTTAGTCCGATATCTTCTAAAAAGTACGCCAGGGTGTGTTGTTCGTTATTTAAATTTAAATAAAATCCAGAGTAGTTTCCACAAACTAAATGTGTTTTTCGACCTTTTGAAATGTCTTCACTGTTGAAAAAAAAGTACGGATTGAGTTCATAAATTGGTGGGATTATGAAAGTAAAAGTGTCTGGGCGATGCGCTAATGCTGTTGATAACGCATAGATAAACATTCCTTCGTTGATATTATTTCTAGCCCATAATGCTCTTTTGTACAAAGTGTTATAATCTGGAGAATAATAGAAGAGTTTGAATAAACTGATGGCTTGTTGAAGGTGTGATTCGTGGAAAACTGAAAAGGCTTCACCTTTTGGTAATAGTCCTTGTTTGTACAATGATAGGAAGTTTTCAAAATGAGACGAGTTAGTGACGGTGTCTTCAATTGAAAAATTCAAAGGAATTTGGTAGTCTTCGTTGTAGATTGATTGGAAGAGGCGGAGGAGGTCGCGTTGGCGCTCCAAGAACAACCTGTCGGCTGTTAGAAATATATTAAGACATTTTTGCGTTTACTTTTTTGAATTTTTTGACAGCAGTCAACATTGATATTTATGAAAAGTGAAGCTAAGAACTGATTTTTTCCTACATTTATCAGACGCAAAAAATTTATATTAAAAAGACAATTTTAATAGAAAATTGAATGAATTTTGAAACTTATGTGAATTTAGCTTCTTTAATTCATTTAAATTTAAAACTGTAATTTCAAAATTTAGAGAATTTAATACATGATTGTTTTCCCTTAAATACCAAAACCCACATTGTTCAGTAAATCACTTTCCAACTTACAAACTTTAAACTTCCTCTGTCCACTTCCATATTCCTCAATCGCCAAACTCCATCCAACCCACAAAAAAACAAAAAAAATCTTCATGTTAAACCTCCATTTAATTATTAAAAACATTCAAATTAACAAGTTTCGGAAACACCAAACTCTTAAAAACACTACTCTGATGTATAACTTTAATCTTCGGTAAATGTGCAACTTTATCTCTAATATCCGACCTTGCCAAGTCACCTCTTAAACTCAACAATCTCAATAAATGATCCTCACTTATATCCGGATATTTTTCCACAATCCTATGTAACTCAAACGATAACATATCATCATCACTTTTCAAAACTTCAGTCAACAAAATCACAGTTTCAAATGGATCTTCCCCTTCTAAACTACACAAAGTATCCAACAATTTGGCCAATTGTTTTGCTTCTTTAACAATTTTAGCTGCAGCATCTACACACTCATCATAAGTTTTAAAACTACATCTTTTCGAAAGTAAAGCAGTTAGATATTTTTTAGAAACTAAAGCACGCGCTTGATGAACTATAAATTTATAATTTGGTTCGGTTAATCGATTGTAGTCTTGGAAATAATCATCAAGAGTTGCGCAAATTGTATCAACAGCTAAAGACGAACTTAACCAGCGCGCTGTAAACAACTCATCGAAATGTTTATCCAAATCTAAGACCAACTCTTCTAATAAATAATCACCAGATTCGTTCCGAATCTGAATGAATGTCGACCGCAACTTATTAAAATTTTCATTCAAATAAGCAAACGATTCGTTTTTGTATTGTTTCTCCAACTGCGACCCTAAATCCGCCAATTGCAAACAATTATTAGTAATCATAATCATATATTGAGTGAAATACGGAACTTGTTTTCGATCCTCAAAATATTTATTTTTGAACTCAACGATTGATTTTCGATAGGACTCGCCGTAACTAATCACTTGGTCGATGCTAACTATTAATACTTTAGCGGTCATTTCCGGACTTATTGTTTTCGAAACTTGTAAATTTTGATCAATCATTTGGAAGATTATAATCGGGGCTGCTGTTCTTGAGAAGTTGTCAGCAGTCGGCTCGATGTTTGAGCGCCATTCTTGCTCTTCCGCGGTTAGAGTATTTTTCATCCATTCAATGTAATTCAATTCAATGTTTTTCAAATAGTCGTTTTCTAAAGTTTGCATTACTGATTCTGGCAACAAAGGGCCGAGCTTTACAGTGTATTCCATCAAATCTAACTGACCTAAAAGCTCGGACCCATTGTAGGTATTATTAACCCATGATAAAATCGTAACGTACTCGTTACCTTGCAATCCATTTTGGATTATCTCTTGTAAATGTCTAGACAACGAATGATGATACATTTTTATATATTTATCAATGATATTCCATGATGGTGGAAAACACGGGACACAGAGAGTTTTTACTACTCTTAAATCTTCCAAAATTAATTGTCGGATTAATTCCAAATATCGAATCAGCCAATGTTTATTATCTTCACGTTCTTCAACTTGCGTCCCTTCGATTCTAGTCGCGACTGATTTTTCCAAAACTTCCAAAGCCATAGCTTTCCACTTTTTGGGGCGACTTGGCGGCTTGAATCCTGTCAATTTTGCTTGTTTTAATACTTCACTGTCGGTTTTTTCCTCCCGTTCTATAATTCTTAACGCTGTAACTATAACTGTTGGCTCTTTCCGGACTGTATTTAACGTCCGCGATAGTATCAATCTTAATTGTTTCTCGAGTAAGTTGGAAAGAACCTCAACATCCGCAAAGTACGCTTTCAACATACTTTTATCATGCGGCGATTGATTGGGCAATTTGTGCAATTCATAAAGCAAATCGTCGCGGGAATTTTCCAAGTCGCGGAGACATTGATGGGTGTGAAGCAATTTTCCTTCGTTTATCCATTGTTTAGTTTTTTCAACGCTTTCAGGCACAGTAAAAATATGTTTGAGATTTTCACGAGCTGTTACATATTGAGAGTGACGCATGTTTTCGTCGCGGACTTGGTTAAGTTGGGTACATAATTGAGGTACTTCTGAAAATAAATTAAACATTTTTTTGAGACTGGAGTCGATGTCGCGCACGTCTGATAAACAGGAATGGAGTTGAGTGAGACCGGAGCGGACACCATCAAGTTGTTGTTGCATTGCTGATTTTAATAATGCTTCAACTGAGTTTTTCTTACGGGTGAGGCGGCGTTTGAATTGATCAACTTTGTCCAACTGGCCAGGGCGTTGAAACATGTTGATGACGTGCGCAGTAGCGGAGGCTTTAGCTGACGCCTCTAGCTCACGCATTGAGGATTTCGTCGTCATGACCTTGATTTTCAAATGTTAATAATTAAAATAATAAGAAAATAAAGACTTACTCAAAAGAAAAATATTTTTGTTTGTTTAACCTCAACCTGTCAACTTGACATTGACAGTTACAACAAAAATCCCTAGATCATTATATACATTTCTTTATTAAAGAATAATTTATAAAAATTTCAATCAACATCCATCCGGTTAACAGTAATATCTGTCCTTTGATTTAATATTTTCACAGCCATTTTCGGTGTGAAGTGCACAACACCAACTTCCTTTAATGCTTTTCCCCTAGTGTCTTCAACACCAGTAGCGCCCTCTAGCGCTATTAAGGTTTCTCTTAAAAGAAGCGCCGAGCCTTTTGTTATATTCAATAAATTGCAAGCTTCAATCAACCTTAAAAAAAATCTCCATAAGAATACACCCTAATAATGATTATTATAACTTACTGCACAAAGTAGCTTTCAGGCCTTTCAGTAAATTGCGAAAATAGCGGCAATAAATTCCTAGTAATATCATATTTTAATTGTAAAGCACCCCCATCATTGAATCGATTATCTAAAACTAAATCTTCAAAAAAATAATTATCAATTTGTCCAGCTATTGATCTCCAAACTATTGTAAATAATTTCGGAGCTAAAGTTTTCTGTAATTGGTGCAAGCGTTTAGCTACTGCTTCAAAAACTGGACAAGCTGTAGGTGTTAATGATAGAGTTTTTATGTCTTTTCCGACTTTAATTGCTGACCAATGTTCACGTCGGTATGGTTTTGCTAACGCTCGGACTTCTAACATCACATAATCGGATAAATTCGACAATAAGTCGCGTCTCATGTGTCTGTAAAGTGATAAAGTTTCAGCGAAAACTGTCTCGTTTTCGATATCTGTCGGGTCGTACTCTTCATAATCGCTGGAAGGAGAGACTGGCAGTTTTTTGCTTTGGCTTTGGTAGTAGTACAAATTCAAAAAATGCTAAAAAAAATAGTTGTGCTAGAATTAAACTACACACTAGATTTCATTTCTAGTACGTGCTTTTTTTAGTAGAACTTACCAACATGGCCCCCCAATCAACCAACACATTTTCAATGTAGTAGACAGTATTAGCAATCATTGGTATTTTTGACTCTATTATATTCTCATGCTCAGCATTAGCTAATTGCAGCAATCTTATCCGAAAATCATCCAAAAGCTCAATTTGAAGTTCTAAAAACTGTAATCTATGTCCAGGCTGCGGCAGAGCTTCATATCTTTCAGTGATTGTCTGTAAAAGAGTAATAAACGAATCGGCACATGTTGTTATTTTCAAATCTTCAATATCATAAGCTAAAGCTTCAAATGGATCCACTGTTGAAGATGAAAACATAGCATCCATTTTTTCAGTAGCATCTGAAACCTCAAATTAAAATTTTCAAATCGTTAAACTATCAAAATTAATTTCTGTGTGTCCGCTCAGTAAGTTGGCAGCGTTGAAAAGATAGGGAACCAAAAAATAGAAAAAAGAAAATTTATACTAATGGACACGCAGAAATGAGTTTTATCATAATTAAACTTACATTTCTTCTCCATTTTCATCCACTTAACCATAACTTTAGCTTGGGTTAAAACTGTTAGAATGCTTGGCTGATTTGCCGGATACTCATAAGTCTCCCTCAATTCTTTATCGAAACCTAAAGCTTCATCAATACAATGCGAGAATGTAAAATCATCAAATTGCAAACTGGGTAAATCCGAATTCAACTTCTCCACTGCTAATTGTACTAAACCTTTTATAAATTCCAATCGAGCATCTATATGATGCAATCCTAACTTATCAATAACAGGTTGTATCCATTTTACTAGAAATTCTTGATGGTCTCGAATCCAGGTTAAAATTTGTGTAAAATACCATTCAGGTTTATCCGGACGGTTGGTTTGCCGATTTCCATAGAAATGATACAAAAAGCGTTTCTTTAAAGGTAGAACTAGTAGAGATACAGGAAGAGACAAAGGCTGAAAGTTGCTTAAAAGCGCGGATGTTATTAAAGGATCAGTAGATTCGGTTGGTAATTCAATTTGAAGAAGGTATTCTGCGACTATTTGCAATTTGAGAATGTTAGAAGATGATGGGGTTTGAAGACTAAAATTGACACTGACAAATGGCCATTTTATGGCTTTCAAGACATCGTCAAAATCCCTGAAAGAAAAATCAAAGTTTATAGCACGACCAAACCACAACCAAACCTTACTTTGATAGTTTCTCCTTTAAAATTTTATGCCAATGATGAATGGTTTCTTTCAAATATCGACCCAAATTAACTCCTTGAAAATCCATCAAATTCCTACTAATTTCGCACAAATTTGCAAACACAGTAGCACATTGCTCATCGTCTTCTTTCTTAAATTCACGTTCCAATTCCCCACTTAAAAAATCAATCTTTTGGATAACTTTAATATATTGTAGAGATGTCTGAAAAGCGTGTAGCTTATCCACACGTTTCTGCACTTCTCGTCGCACATCTTCAACTTCAAGAAGATTGTCCTGGATTTCGGAAATTACATCGTCGGTGCGTTTGCTATAAGTATTGATTTCTGCACGAACAGAGTCCGCGGTTCTAATTTTTTTACTAATTCCAGATGTAGATTCGTTTAAATTTAGCTGAAAATTAAATTTTTCATAATGTGAAATGATAAAATTTGGACCTAACCTCTTTTTCAAGTTTGAATTTTTCATTTTGAAATTTAGTTAAAAGTTCTTTACATTTTTCATAATTCGAGAGACTTGATCCATAATTATCGTTTAACTCTTTGATTATCTTATGTTTAAGAGTATTATCACTCATTTTAATTACTGAATCCAATGATGTGGCACATAACCTCAAAATCAAATTTCTCCAACTTTACAAAAACCTCATTTATTCAACAGAACAATCAATAATATTCTGGTTATCATTGATTTTATCAATGGTATTCTCTTAAATACTATTTACAACTTTTCAACAAATTTCATCAGCATTTACCTGTAATTAAATTAGTTGGATTTATATAAAACTGTTTTTGTGTTAGTTAACACTTACATTTAACATTCTATCCCAGTTTAAATTAGTTTATCATCAAATTTATTTTTTCGACTAAATAATAGATCTACAGTGTGTTCGTGTAAAGTGTTCACAATTTTGACATAACCTCATTTTGACATCTTTTCAAAATTTTAGTGAAAATTTTGAAAAATGTGCGGTTATTCGTTCCTAGTAATAGTCTATATAGTCGGGATTTACATTTTCGGTATTTATCTCCGCTTCATCAATTTTACTGATTATTTCGAATGCTACGCTTGCAAAGAATTAAATTTAAGAGAGCAAAACTTTGACTACATTGTAGGTGAGTACAATCCAATTATAAAACAATTCTTTTGAGCTTATTTAGTTGGTAGCGGCTCCGCCGGAAGCATAGTTGCACGAAGACTCGCTGAAGATAAAGAAACCAAAGTTCTTTTAATAGAAGCTGGAAGTAGCGGCAACTCTCTTCTGCAAATACCTTCTGCAGGGTTGCTTCTTCAAGACTCTCCTTTTGATTGGCAGTATCACACTGTACCCCAAAAACAAGCTTGTTTGGGTCTTGATAATCAAGTCAGTAAATGGCCAATGGGCAAAATTCTTGGTGGTACGGCGATGTTAAATAATATGATTTATGTACGGGGACATCTGGATGATTTTATACGGTGGTACCCCAACTCTTGTAATTTCAATTACAGAAAAGACATTTTGATTTATTTTAAAAAATTAGAAGATAGTGAGACTGGGTCTATTGTTATTAGCGATTTGCCCCATAAATCCAGCTTTGCGGATTTTGTGCTACAAGCGGGGTCTTGTATGGGGTTCGAAGTTTCCAACGGACTGGGCGCGCGACCAGGTAAAAAATACTCAAATACAAATACAGAAGTCAAAAAAAAAAAATCAAAATGTATTGTTGGTTGCATAAATTCATAAGTTCTTCTTTAGGTTTTTCGGAAGTTAAACTAACAATGCGGAATGGGCAACGTTGGACACCGTACCACACTCTAGCAAGAAAAAAACCGCGCAATTTGTTTGTAGTTACAAATAGTTTCGTGCAAAAAGTTCTCCTTCGGAACGACTCCGAAGCTTATGGTGTAAAATACACTCATCTGGGCGAAAGTTTGGTAGCAAATGCCCGCAAAGGTGTGATTTTATCAGCTGGAGTAATCGGAAGTCCAAAAATTTTAATGTTATCAGGAATCGGTCCTAAACAACATTTAAAATCGATGAAAATTCCTGTTAAAGTCGATCTTCCAGTTGGTGATAATTTGCAAGATCATGTAACTACTGGTTTCGATCTTATCACATTAGATAATTATGACCCAGAGATGGGTTTAAGTCAGATGATGTCAATTTCATCAATGTTTAAATATTTTATAACATCGAAAGGACCATGGACTAGTCCTGGTGCTGAAACACTCGCGTTTTTTAATACTCCGAATCAAGAATCGCCTGAGTTACAATTCATGGTGCTGCCGCTGGGTGTCACTAGCGATGAAGGTGCCCATTTGAGGAAACTAACAGGAATTGGAACCTACGTTTGGGATAATTATTTTGCCAGAATTAATAAAACAACAGTGACAGTCCTACCGGTAGTTTTACATCCAAGAAGTCGCGGTACTGTTCGATTGAAAAATAATAAACCAGCAACACCACCTGTAATCGATCCGAATTATCTTTCGGATAATTATGATATAGATATTTTGATTCAAGGGATTGAAATGATTAAAGAATTCATAGCGACGGCGCCAATGAAGAGATTAGGAGCAAGATTGAATGATATTAAATTTCCAGGTTGTGAGAAATTTGCTTTTGATACAAGACCGTATTGGGATTGTTATATAAGACATTTAACTATAACCAGTTATCATCCAGTTGGGACGTGTGCGATGGGTGAAGTGATAGAACAGGACTTTCAAGTGAAAGGTGTGAATAAATTATATGTTGTTGATGGATCGATTTTACCGGATTTACCAAGTGGGAATCCGAATGGGGCTATAATGATGATGGCGGAAAAAGCGGCGGAATTGATTAAACATAAGTGTTGGTTGAGTCAGAGGAAGTGTTGTGAGATGGTTTTTGAAGAAGAGTGTCAATGTAGTTGAAACGAATAAAATTGTATAAAAAAAAGTCCACAATTATTGAATTTTAAATTCGCCTGGTGCATCCACCATTTTTGAAACAGTAAAATTATTTGTTGGTGTGATTTATTGAAACTACACCATACAAGTCACTTCTATAGAAGATCAGAGAATACAATTTAGCACATTTGAGCAAACTGTGTAAAACTTACAAATATTGCAAAAGACTAGAATACATTTTTACAGTTTGTTCAATATCTATGACAAAATTCTATTTATCATTTTTAATACAAAAAATACCTTTTGGTAAAGTAGAGATCTCTAAGACTAGATGATTAGATCAACAAAAAAGTGTATAATACAATCAAGACAAAGTCTTTCCTTTTGGACGGATCGTTTCACTCTTAACAATCTAATAATAAAATACTTTAATTCCTAATCTATCTCAGATATTGGACGGAAGAGTTTCGAGCAACTGTACAAAGGCAAATTCACACGTGCTACACAAGAAGGCACAAACCACTCTGTGTAAATTTCTAACACAAAAATATTACAAAGAATCCAACAACGAATCTAATAATTCCAATTGACATTCATCCCAACCATTTGTTGCTAATAATAACCCTGTCAATTCATCTTCAGGTAAAAGCTGGTTGACTGGTTCAGTTACCACATTCTGATTGGGTACTGGAATAATCTCATTATTTGTTTCTGTTTTTTCATTCTCATCGCAATTTTCAATGTCGGTTTCACCACAAATTGATATGTTTGATAGAATGTTGTGTTTTCTTTCGCCAGTATTTTGTGGGGGACGATAACGACGGGTTTTACGCACTGGTTTAGGAGGTGTGTCTCGATTACGAGGCACACGGACGGTTAAACTTGAGCGGCGTTTGGAACGTCGGGATTCTTCGAGACGTTCTAAATCGAGCTTCCAGAAACCACCTTTGCCCGGCTCGTCTTTGGAACGAGCCACTTTGACGAAGCATTTGTTCAAGGAGAGATTGTGGCGGATGGAGTTCTAAAAAAAACATACAATTAGAAAAAAAAGCTGATAAGGATATATGAATATCGTTATAATTTGAATTTGCTTGAATTTTTGCTTTTCTTTCTCTATACAACTATAATCTCCTGGCAATGCATCCACCATTTTGCAACTTTGCGAAAACAGACAAAATTAACACGAAATTCTATTTTAAAGAACCAAATGTATGATATGTTTTTTATTGAATCTGGAATAAAATCAGTTTTTTGCATAAATGGATTCCCATTACAAATTTTATCAAAAATTTTCGATATCGAATCAAAAAATTACATCCAAAGAACTTATCTATTGAGAGAGAAAAAACCTTATCAATTTTCTAAAATTCAGTATAAATAGTAAAAAACCAAAAGAAAGTGGTTAATTTTCTCAGATTTTAAACACCATTTTGTCTTCTTTCTTAAAATCAAGAAAAATTAACACATAATTATATTTAAAAGGAACAACAGAATAAAGCTCTTTTTTAACTGAACCTCGAATAAAATCAGTTATTTAGCGTAAATAACGGATTCAGTTTGATAATCAATTCTTCCTCCTTATTGAATTTTTTTTATTGAGATTGACGGATTATTGTTGAGTTTGATGTTATTTGATCAAATCTATTTTTAAAGGATCAAAATAAATCCATCATTTTAAGTTATCCCGGCGCATCTGCCATTTTTACAACCAATTTTATCAAACAATAATCGTTAGAATTAACCAAATGTTTTGGAAGAAGTGCGTAAAGTTTATCACTACTATTTGAAAAAGTATTTATAGTGTCTTGTTAAATAATTAGATATAGAGTTCTAGCTTTTTTGTAGAAAAAGAAACAAAAAATTTATCCACAAAATAAAAAAGTTACACTTATTCTTATTATCTGTACAGTACTGTTGCATACAATGGAAAGAAGACATTTGCTACAAGAGGATGCCAAAAGAGCCATAGGAATGCTAGAGGTTGGGGTCTGGCAGGTACATGTAGCGGGAATGTTTAATGTAAGTCGACTCCACCAAACGTCTCGGCAAACAGGAAGTGTGCTGAAAAGATCCAGAAGTGGTCCGAGAAGCTAGAATAAATCCGTGAGCACATTGCACTTTTGCTGCGTCAGCAAGAACAGTGTTAAACCGTCTCCTTGAGACAGAACTCTGACGTTGGAAGATCCATAAGACGGGTTCCATTAACAGCTGAACATCGAGGAGCAAAAGGAGTTTGGTGTACGGAAAAAGAGAACTGGCAAAATATAATGTACACAGATGAAAGTTTGAGGTTTTTAGTAACAGGCGGAGTGTGGAGACCTCTTGGAAGACGAGTGGAGGATCGTTACGTCCAAGAAGTACATTCTTTTCATAGAAGGACAGTGATGGTCTGGGCTGGTATTTCTTGGGTGGCCGTTCAAAGCTATATATGTACAAGACATTCTTGATGATATTATAGAAAATTATCGCTACAATTTAGAGCCTAATTTCTGAGTGATGATGCTCGGCTCCATCGAGCTTGTGTTGTCATGGAAAAATTTCAAATGTTTGAAATTGATCATCTACCGCTGCTGCCACGTTCACCATCCCATGGAGCACACATAAAACATGCTTGCAGTACCACCAACCATCAGTCGCCCACGTCAGGGACATAAGGTGTGTTTTGTCTATATTATGGGATAATTTGAACCAGAATTATCTTGATAACCTCATTTCGAGTATACTTAGACGTGTGCAAAAAGTTATAAATCGACCTTTCTGCCGCGTTGTTGTTTTACTACACTTTCTACATTATTCCAAAAACAGACTAAAAATGCATTTTCAAATATCCTTATCTTTTTTCGATTAGTTTATTTCAGGCAAATTTCGACACCAAATCAAAAAATTACATCAAAACACTATTTAAAAATATCTACACCCTGTCCTAAGATTTTGGGTGTATAGGGAATTGAGTGCAAAAATTTATTAATGTGATTTTTTCTTACATATTCAATTTTGATAAAATCTTTTTAGATAGAGTTGAAGAAAGCTATTAGTACTTGACACACGAATTTTTTTCAGAGATTTTTTATGTTTCAGTAAAATGCTAGAGTTAAATGAAATTGCTGAAATATTTAAATTGGCGCCAAATGGTCGATAATACAGTTATGTTATTTGTCATTTTGAATTATGACATTTTCAAATGATAAAATGGCTGAAAATGCAATGCAAGGATTTCAGTTCCAAAATATTAAGATAATATCATCAAAAATATGGAATTTATCAATAATTGATTATTTAGAAATTCAGATCGATGGATTGATAGTTGTTCACGATTGAGTTTGATTAAGTTGAATAGTTAAAATTGCATACAACGATGATAATTGCAGAAATGTATGATTTTGTGGTTATTAATTTTGGTTCATCAGTCCTATTAGAATTAATCTTCTATTTTTAGGACATATAAGCTTTAATAATTCACTACATTTAGGTGAATTTATCACATCACAAGAAAGGATTTTTATTTCGTTTTTATCAACCTGAGTTTACAAATTATTATTTGTTGTATTGGATAAAAACTTGTAATAGGTCCTCCCATTTTTGATTTAACAAAGTGAAAAATAAAAATCTAAAGTTAACATAAAATAAAGTTTTTTTTCAGCTTTTGGGACGATTCACTTATTAATTTTGAGAATACCATAGTGTTTAATATTTCATAGTTTAAACCAGATTGAATCGCTATTTGAAAAAGCTGCTGAAATGAAGTTTCACGATTTTCTTCAAAAATGAATACCACTTCAACAGCTTCTACCTTCAGTGAAAACAAATTATTATTATTATCTCAAATTAGGTTCAATCACCATAAAGTTTTGAAGTTATTAACATTGCCAAGGTGTCCAAGTCCAGCTTTAGCTTTAACTGATCAGTTTGATCCTTGATGCATTTTTACTAAGCTTTATTCGTCCGCCTGAATTTTATGACCAGTAAATAATGAATTATGGATAAATTTCACATTCTAAAACTGTTATGTAATATCTGGAAACTGTAACCTGAATCTCAACTGATTTCCATCACTTAACTTATTATTGTAAAACGTCATTGTATTACCGACCATTTGGCGCCAATTTAAATATTTCAGCAATTTAACTCTAGCTTTCTATTGAAACATAGAAAATCTCTGAAAAACTTCTAATAGCTTCCTTCAAATCTGTCTGGAAAGATTCTATTAAAATTGAATAGATAAGATACAAATCAGATAGATAAATTTTTGTACTCATTTCTTTATATACCCGGAATCTTGGGACAGGCTGTATACAAAAGGATTACCTCATCGATTCTTTAAAGTTATGAAAATTCAAAAGAACCAATGGAAATGATTTTTCCCTTTCATTTGAATATTATATTATTATTTGATTATTATATTTTCAATTGGCTGGAAAACAATTGTTTTATCATTTTTTTTTTAATTTGATGTGACATTTCTAATATCTTTTACAATAATTGCAATTTTCCGCCAGTTGTGCATTTCACACGTGTCTATATTATAATTAATCAATTTTTATTTAAAGATCTATAAAGAAAACTATAACAAAACTTACCTGCCAGCTCGGGTGTGCTTTTCTATAATACAAAAAATTCTCTCTAATCCAATGATAAATCGCTGACAGTGTCATTTTATTCCCATTCTTTCCCATCGCCATACAAATTAAAGTTGCATAAGAAAAAGGCGGTTTTTTATCACCATTTTTTTTATAATAATTGATATTAATAGTGAGATCTTCTTGGTTCGAATTGGAACTTTTCTTTTTTGGTTTTGGTGACACAGGAGGTGTTGGTAAATTAGGTACAGCCATAATATTCGTAATATTGTGCAACCAATTGAGACTTGTCAAATCCGTTTCGGTCAAATCTTCACCTTCACTTTTCGGACTTAAAACCGCCGTTTGTATATTATCATTACCTTCTTTAACAGTTTCTTCAAAATTATAAATAATTTGTTCATCGTTGACATAATTTTGGTTATTCAAATGCACTTGAAGCACTTCTTCATTGACGATATATTCAGTGTTAACAATTCCATTTTCTCCATGATATTGTATTTTAACAATTTGATTTTCTGGTATACTGATAACATTATTTGAATCAATTTCGATACAATTTTGTACTTCCGGTAAAAAATCCGGATTTTGAGCATTTTCAAACATTTTAGTTGTTTCTTCCATCTTCATTTTTGAGCAAATCACAATCACATTTTTGTTAAATTTTTTCGTTTGATTGTTTTATTCACCTGCTGCATCCTGATGATGCCATCGACATGATCGAAACACTTCTGTTCTGCGAAAGGGTGTCGTGAAAATCGGTCGATTCGACCGACGTGACGTCATCAAATGACCACTTGCGATCAATAATTTTCCCTATGGAAAGGAGGGGTAACATCCCTTTTAATGGCCAGTGGACGCTATTATCTCAATCGTTCATCGAACGATCAAACGAAAAAAATTTACAACATCCAATTATTTAACATTTTGGGGATGATTGGAACAGTTATTGCATTAAATCATCTCCCCTACTTTTATATGCCAGTTCGCACCTGTCGCGTTCCCAACAATCTACGCCAATAAGTTTGATTGAATTTCGCTCGAGTGCCAGTTAATGTATTCGATAGAATTTTTTTTGTTTGGTAGATTGATGCGGTAAATTATCAGTGTAATTCATTTCTGATTGGCTAATGGACGACATATTGAAATGTCAGAACTAGATGTAATTTTATGTTGCCACATCGTTGAAAATTTCTTCGAATAACTGTCATTGAATTATTGATTTCAACCAATCATTTAGTATTTATGCAAAGGAAACAATGTTGCCAAAAATAACACCTCGAAGAGTTCATCGTCATCATTTTAATTAGAATTCGTTTGATTTAATCAAAAAGTGACTCATAACGTGGAAGCTGATGTAAAAAAACAGTCTGGGGAAAATTAGTCCAAGAAAATTATTATTTGTCATTCGATTTAATAGAGGTTATGCTTGTTATTAATCTTTATTTTCAAATAAATATAAATACAGTGCTTTAGGTAACTGTCCATAAATGACATTATTAATATTAAAAATTGTTAAGTTGGCTGTACTCCAAAAGCGTTTAAATTTGACAGGCGATTAAAAATGTCCAACTTTAAAAAATGGAATACCCTAAATTGGAAAACCTGTAAAGTCATGTCAAAAAAGAATATAGATTGATTCAAGTTTCTACTTGAAAAACAAAATTTTTTAAACCACCTCATAAACCAAGGTTAGGTTTAGAATAATTATTTGCAATTGCAACTGTCTGATATCTTATCAATTTTGCTGCCTTTAAACGGATTTTCAATGATGTTTTACCATCCTAGACCGTATGCCATAAAAAAATAATTAATAAATTTTGGTCAATTATTTGACAAATGTCAGTCAGATGTGTACCATTGCTGCAAACTTATTTGAACAAAACTTTCTAGAAGTCAAAATTTTTTGATCTAACCTAAGAATAGAAAATTTTCTAAAACCCTAATGTCTAGTGCGTGATTGTTTGACATGACTTTAATACTGAACATATTTCAAATTGTTACTTTTGCCACAAGTTTTCAAAAATAAGTATATATAGGAAAAAATAAACTGCCCACTAAAAATATCAAATTTAGGGTATTTATTGTTATTAGGTTGAATGAACAATTAAATTTGCTCAGTGTGTTTCATTAACATAAGTTGGCATAATTTTTTTTAACTAGCTTGATGTTTTTTAATGTCTCTGTCTGACAGTTTTCTTCTAAATTTGCGTTATCAACATAACCTCAAATTCTTTAAAATGACGTGGTGTAAATATTTCTCACTAAAATCTAACTTAGAGAAATGAAGTACCAACTTAGCAAACATTTATCCCAATTTTTAGTAGGCAGTTTATTTTTTTTTCCATATATAGTCAGGTCGACAATACTATCAACCATAACTTCATCAAAAAAATTGCACTTTATTATTTTTTTTGGAAAAAATTCCCGCATTTGTAATAATGCAACAAATAACAGCTGATGCGGGAATGTTATCTTTTCGATTACGTTATATTCACATTCACGCATAGAGTGTGACAATTGAACATTTTCCTATAGGAATCCAGGTTTAGTGAACACTTCAGAAACAATTTGTACCGGGTCATTATAAATAACTGTAGTCGAAGTTGGCTGGAAAATCACATGCAAAATTTTGTGTTGCTGCTTCAATAGATTAAGGATAAAATTATATAGAAGAAAATCTATCGTTGCCGTTGCTGTCAAATTAAGTAAAGTCAAACTAAACAGCTAAACAGCACACTTTGACTACAGTTATTTATAATGACCCTGTAGAAAAACCAAACAAAATATCACCAGTCACGACCACAAAAAAACATTATTTGGACACACTGTACATCACAGCTAGAGTTTTCTCAAATTCATCTTTCTCATAGCCAACCATAAATTTCATTGATAAAATACAAGGTGATTCACATTAGAAGTTTATGAAGCTAAAGTCATGTCAAAAAAGAATTACGCACTAAAAATGGGCTTTTTTTCGAAAGTTGGTAAAAGTCGTACTTACACGTGGGAATTTTTTGACCAGTACAGATTGATTCAAGTTTCTAGTGGAAAACAAAATTTTTCGAACCACTTCATAAACCAAGATTAGGTTTAAAAAAATTATTTGCAATTTCTGTCTGATATCTTATCAACTGTTGTCTTTGAGTGGATTTTAAATGATATTTCTGACCTTCCTAGACTGTTTTTCATAAAAAATTAATTAATAAATTTTGGTCAATAATTTGACAAATGTCAGTCAGATCAGTGCCATTGCCACAAACTTATTCGAACAAAACTTTCTAATAGTCAATATTTTTTGAAACCAACATAAAAATAGAAAATATCCTAAAACCCTAAAATCTAGTGCGTGATCAGAAACAAGATTTTTAAAATATTTTCAGCTTGCTTTAACTCCCGCTTATACTAGATCCTACTTTATTATTTTAAATAGAACACCCTAAATTTTATGGCATTTTAAAATTGTTTATAAAATTTTAAACACATTGTATACTGATCATGTTTATCGCTAACTTAAACCGTTTACGAAATAATTTTTTGAAAATTTTGACATTAGACTAACTCTATTAAAAAATCAATTTCTCCGAATTATTTTGAGACAGACAAATAAATTTTAGCACAGTTATAGTCAAGGTATTAGCCAATAAACAAATTACAAGAACTTTTTCAAAATGTTATACAATATGCTACAGAATGCGCCCCAAACATTAGCTTTTAAATTATCGAAAAACTAATTTTTTTTAAATGGAAACCCCTCTTTCTTATGTCACCATTAAAATGCTGATCAAATTTTAAGATGACTTTGTTGATACAACTACTAAACTATCTGCCATCGTTTTTGAGATATTCCATAGTTTTCATAATTTCCATTCATTTCTCTGCACCAGTTGATCACAGTAAGCCGTGGCCAGTGTTTAAAATTCACAAAAATCATTTTTTGCGATCACAAAAACAAAAATGCAATTGAAACCAATAAGACATTTAAGGAAATAAAAATATTGCCAATTTTTTTTTATTTTTATAACGCTTGGTCTCCTTTAATAATCAAAACCAAGCAGAAATTGTAAAAAATATGAAAATTCGTTAACATCTCAAAAACTACCCCAAACCGAAGAGTAGTTGTATTGATAAAATGCTGTTGAAATTTGATTTGTAGCATATAAAAAATTGAGTTTCCATTTAAAAAAAAGAAATAGGTTTTACCATAATTTTGAAGCCAATGTTTGACGAGAATTCTGTAACACACTGTATAATATTTTGAGACGTTATTCCTATCTGCATGTCTATAATAACTGGTTTACAAGTAGGCTCAAATTTATTTGATTGGCGCAAAGGATTGTGGAGATATTATGATTTTAATGACAACTGTCATAATTTTCAAAAAAATGCAATTATTTTGAAAACGGTTAAAGTTAGCAAGAACATGATAATTATACAATGTGATAAAAATTTTATGAGCAATTCAAAAATGCTACAAATTTCTTAAATGTCTTATTTAAAATAACAAAATTAGCATTGACTTCCAATATAAGCGAAAGTTAAAACAAGCTGAAAATATTTTAAAAGTAAAGTCCCTGATCTACAATTTTTAATAAACCACTTATGTGAATCACTCTGTATGTGTTAAATCGCCAAGATTATATTATAATCCTAACGCAGTATATTCAACCAGTGCGTAAAATTCTCCATAATTTCATTTCGCCATAACCCACAGGTAAAAAACTGACATACAATAATAACTTTAAAGTGTAAATTCATGTAGACTTGCTGCAAATAGATGTAATTTACTTTTTTGTTACGCTTATTACTCACACGCATGTTTTAATACCCATCATTACAATAAGTTAAGTAATATCCTATTATTAAACTCCTAAATAAATATTAAGTAGTTTTTGAAATCTGGTTACTTATTTCTAAAAATCCCTAAATAAATCACCTAGACGCAAATAATAATTCATTCCCGTTCAATTAACAACCGCACGTTATTCCGTGCACAAAATTTCCCATCCCTTGAGACTAATTTAACCGATACTCACGATAAAAAAAAATAATCTATTGAAGGCCATACAACAAAGAGATGCTCCAAATTGGGCGCCAAATTGCCAATTGATTTTATCGAACCAAAAGAGTGTTTAGCAATTTATTGTCGATTGTGTTTGGACAGTTCCAAGAACTCTCCGATGAAATCGAGGGTGAAATGTGAAATGCCACTAGACGCGAGCGCACGCAATGGACATTGGAGATTTTCAACCCCCTTAAAAAGGTGTAAAAGTACAACTCATTGTTTACTTAAGTGTAAGATTCAAGTAGGCTTTGATGACGACACGTCGATTTATTACCAAATGTATAAAAATTAAATTAATACTCACCTTAATGTTATTAATTAATTAGAGAATTTAAAGTGCGCACTATGAATTTAATTTAATTTAACATTACCGCAACACTGCTGCACCGCTTGTAGCGGCTCAAACAAAACGCCAACTTTGAATCGGACGTGCTAGGGTCGGAAGGAATCGGAAACAGCGGAAATTGCCGAAGAGGTTCTAACATTAATTATGCACTAGGTAATAAACTGCCGATTTTTTTAATTGTTCTTTTATTGGGGTTGGAATGTGGAACAGAAAGATTGATTTTTTTCACACAATGGATGGAGCTATCGCTTTCTTAGCTTATAATCCAGAAACTACAGTTATTGTTTTTTTTATCCATAGCACTTTTAAAATTTGAATAGTAATTAACTCACTTCCTTCCATTCCGCACCAGCGATTTTTCATCATGGGGGTGAAGTATTATATAATTTTATCATACACCTGGCCTCCGTTCCACCTGGCTTTGAACTTGATAATCCATGTGGGTTGGTTACAGTTACAGAAACTATCAAACTTCACACTTTATTCATACATATATACAATATAAAAAAAATTAGCTTAAATTAATAAATAAGGCACAAAATTCAGTTCGTATTATTAGTCCCAGCTCTCGATACCATAATCCATGAATTATTCTCTTTCTGTCTACTCAAAAGTTCGCGCACTAACACTAACGACTCTTTTTCCGCTTGTAAATCTCTCAACGTCTTTCTCCGCATTTGTTGTTCATGGGATTGTTCTGCTAGAAGTTTGTTCTTTTTTTGCGATAAATACGCCATTTCTGTTTGTACCTGTAAATCCCCGAAATTCACAAACATCTAAAAGAAAATGTGATCTATACCTTGAAATATTCCTGAGCTAATTGTTTGTGCTCTTCAAAAAGTGCCATCGATTGTGGATTATCAGTATCAGGTGTGGCTGGTCGTAAATGTGGTTCCAATAATAAGTAAACTTCATCCAAATCTGGATCTGTACCATCTGGTGTATTCGTTGTACTTTGTATTCCAGCTTCAACTGTTGTGTTTTTCGAACCTAAAATGCATTTCTATGTAAATAAAAACAATTGAATTGATGCCAATTTTTTGAAAAAAAAAACAAAAAACAAAAAAGGATTGAAAATGCGTGGGTATACTATTAAAATCTTATTGTGTTTTGACGGCTAATGAAGATAAACTTAGAGTTCAAGAAAAGCGCTTTGTCATTTTAACATTTTAATAATTCACTTGAAAATCCCAAAAATATTCGGTTTTCAACCAAAACAAAAACAAACATGAAGCGTGGAAATTTATAAAAAAAAGTTTTTCTTTTAAATCATTGGCCAGATGTTACTTTATTGCACTTCCGGAATGACAATATTACATCATTCAATTAATTACATGTCCGTCCTTTTCAAAAATAAAAACGGTGACTAAGAAGATTGTGGCCGCATTTATTTTTGATCTTGTCCGGGTTCGGTTATTATGTAAATATATAATAAAAAAATTATACACAAGATAAAAAAAAATACACATTTATTTACCAGATTCAGTCTTGCACTCTTTGAATATAATCCAGCTGCGATGGGCTTCGTGCGTGGTGAACACGCTAGCTGTTGGACAGTCGCACATTTGATAATTTTTTAATATTTGAAAAAAAAATTGAAAAATTTACTGAATTGAAAACATGATAGAGTCTTTAGAGATCGATTGAAACAATTGTTTATATTCGGGGGCCACTCGAAAAACTGCGAGACTATCAGCCGCTGAAAGGAAACTGGCGTCGGGACGCTAACGCTATGAGTGCGACTGAAATAGCGATAGGATGAGGAGAGCAGCGCGTATGCCCAGAGTCGGACTAACATAAAAAATCAATTAAAATCTTCACTTTTACAAACAATTAACCCCAAATGAGATGTTTTGATTGAGACAAATTATATATATTGATAATTTGTATTGATTTCATCATTAAAATGGGCTAATTTTAGCCGACACCGGCCCTGACTCAACTCGATCAAGAAACTTCCAACTAAACAAACTCGTCTAAATCCGTTCGACTGAGTCACCGCTTCTAAAAACGGACGCCCCTTCGTTGCTTCTCTCAAACATTTATTCACACCATGAGAGTTCAAAGGAAGTAGAATTTCAACCAAATCAAGGCTTATTTTCGCGAAAAAAAATTTCAAACATTTTTAAAAATAACAACAGACTCTTGATTTTATTTGATGATTAGTATTCGCAGTTATGTGAAATGACTCATAAGTTAGAAAAGCCAACGATCTATCTCCACATTCTCAACTAAATTTAACTGAGATTGTAGGGGGTTTATCATACCGTTCTTTGGCACCATCTTGTCAAAACCAGGCATAGTTCGCAGTTGCATGTCGCAATCGGTTAGCTCCCAAGCGTTCTGTGAAAAAAATATAGATAACATAACCTTAGTTTTTCCAAAATGAAATTTTTTATAGGTTATGTAATATAACTTATTATTTTATAAATTGATAAAACTTACCGGATCTACTTCTAAATTTAAAGGTTTTAACATATTAGCATTAGGTTGTGGCAAAGATTTGGCACCGTTATCTCCATTGGTACTAGCAGGAAATTGACCAATTTCCTGTTCCTCATAATTCTCATATTCTTCATAAATTACTTCATCTCCGTCGATTATTTGTAAAGGTTCATTAGCGCCTGGTAATAGTGAGCAAATAAAGTGCATTTTCTTGACAATCTGTAAAACTATTACATAACCTCACTTTTACAAAAATTATTAAATTACCATTTCCATGCTAGGGCGCTTCGCAGCGTCTTGATCCCAACACTGTGTCATTAAATTCTCAATAACAGAAGGACAATATCTTACTAAAGGAGGCCTAGCCCCGTTGTGTTTCGCCCACAAAATCATAAAAGCAGAAGGATAACCTGATTCTTTAATATTGAAAAATGGTTTAAGTCTTGACAAAACTTCCCATAGGATAATTCCCCAACTAAAAACGTCGCATTTTTCTGTATAATTAGATGTTTCAAAAACCTAGAACATAACCTCAAATTTAAGTTGACAAATTTCTGGTTATACCTCAGGGGCCATCCATGCTGCTGATCCTTTGTTATTAGTCATAATAGCAGTTTTATCAGCTGCTGTTCCAAAATCACAAATTTTAAGTAGCGTACCGCCGTTTGTTAATAATAAATTTGGTGGTTTTAAGTCTCTGTGGATTAATGGTTTGGGTTTCATTGCGTGTAAATACTCAACACCCTGTAGATACAAATGTAGAGTGAGTAAAATATAATCAATTTCTTACTTTAGCGCATTGGTATAGCCAAGCCATGGCATTTGCAAGAGTATAATGCACATTAGGCGCATGATGTAAAATATTAAAAAGAGAGCCCCCTTCAGCGTATTCCATTACAAGACAGATATTTGGAGCTTTTGTACAAGCTCCATATAAATTAACAATATTCTCATGTTTGACTCGAGACAATTGTCGCACTTCAACCATAAAAGCTTCCTTGTCATTTTCCGAAACGATGTTTTTTACAGCGACGTAAGTCCCGCGCCAGATTCCTTTATAAACAACTCCAAAACTGCCCTCACCTACTGCCTGAAATATAGTACAAAGTGCAAATGATTGAGGGGGTGTTTTTATGTAATATTACCTCAAGTCTTTCAATTTCATGATAATCGATCTCCTGAACGGGGTATTGATTTATACTACCGTCATTTTCTGGAGTCGCCATCGAAATTCTTACAATCACATATTTGTCTGAAAATTGTATTAATTGTTCGAAATTTTTAATTGCAAAAATATTAACCACTTTAGGATTTTGGTTAGAATTCTGTCAGAGAAATGTCAAACGATACGTCAAAATCCCTAGATAATTTCAAATATCCCCGCTATTGTGTAAATTTTGACTGATTGATAATTTTTTTCAAAAAAAAAAAAAAAATATAAATAAAAATTAAAAATGTCGCAGGAAAAAAAAGGTAAATTGTTGAATATTATAAGACTATCATTTTGTTTTAGTTACTAAAACTTTCAGATCAAAAGCCAATTCCCTAATGCCAAAAGTGTCTTCCCGGGCGCTGCAAAGCAAATTTTTCAATGCAATTTTCACTCGCAACGTTCCTGAAATCAACATGTGCTTAGACCGCAACGTAAATCCCAATAAAATAAACCAGGAATTCGGCGTAGCTCCTCTACATCTTCTCGCTGAACGCAACGACTTTACTATTGGTTATCGCCTATTCGAACATAAAAAAGTCGATTTAAATTTAAAAACTTTACATGGATTTGCTGCTCTTCATTTAGCTTGTATGATGGATTGTCGACAGTTTGTTCTAATTTTGTTGCAAAATAATGCAGACCCGAATATACGCGATCGGATGGGTAAAACTCCGCTTCATTGGGCTGTTGAAAGAGACAACTATCGAACTGTTTTAAGATTATTGAAATCAGGAGCAAAACCAAACGTTTTAGACTCATTCGAAAACACACCTCTATCCAAAAGTATTCTTGACGTTAATAATCTTCTATTAGCAAAAACGCTGATCCAACATGGAGCTAATATGGAAATGGAATCGTTTAGATCGCTACACATTTTTTTCGGTAATTAAAAATTTAATTCTTTCTAAGAGTTTTATATGATTTTTGTTAGAATCAGTATTGAATTGTCATTGTATAAACCAGATTGATTTTGTTATTCTTCTCATTGAAAATGGTGTTGATGTTAATTTGAGAGAAGAGTCAACTGGACGGAATTGTCTTCATTTTGTTGCAGTTACAGGTTATTTGGAATTGGCTATTGTTTTAGTAGAAAGAGGAGCTAAATGGAATGCTGTTGATAAAAGTGGTCGATCACCATCGAAAGTAGCGTTTGAACATGGGAATTTATATGTTGCTGATTATTTTAGGAAAGGTTATAGACCGCCGCATATTTTAACAGCTCTTCCGTTGTTGTTTCTTTGGAGTAACAAGTTGAAGAGTAGGTTGGAGGATAGACGAGCGGCTGAAGAACAAATCGAGAAAGAGACAAAGCCTAAACGCAAAACATTATTTTTTTTATAATCTGAAACTCTCAAATATTCTGTAAATGAACAAGATATCTAAAGGTTTGTGGTGTTTTTTTCATTTTTTAATTTTTTTGGTAAAATTTAATTAAATTACCAAACATTAACCCGGCGCATCCACCATTTCTCCACACATAATACTTGTTTCCGACAAATGTATCTATCTGATGCATTTGTGGAGTCATAAGTGAAGTTTCATAGGAAAACAAATTCTAAATTTCTACTGGATAATGTAAAAATTTCCTAAAAACGTAGATAACCCATTGTTATGCACATTTTATTCCATATGACTAATACAACAACATTCAATAGATATAATTAAATATTATACTGACTGACATTTGAAAGTTACATAAAACATCCAAACATCAATAACCTATTAACACAGATAGACTTTGAAACAATTCAAAAATCAAAAAAATGAGATATGAGCTCATTTAAAAACTTACAAAACTAATCGATGATACAATGGGACATTAGGTTCGCGCTGATTACTTAACAGTTGAGACAAAGCATAATAATCATTTTTATTTGGACCATTTAAATATCTCAGTTCGCGTGTAGGATCATTGCGTTTTTTCGCTACCATAAATCGCTTGTTTCTATCAGCGAATCCACCCCATCTTCCTCGTTTCTCGAATGGTCTTTCATTGTAAAGATAATTCGACGGGATATCGTTATGGGTATTAGCATGGGGATAAACAGGAGTATCCAGCCAATTTTCTTCTTCTAACTCTTCATTCTGGTCAGTTTCGATTGGTTCGTTACTCCATGGAGAGCGTCGTTCATTTTCGTATAAACTGAGGATAGTTAAGAGATCATCGGGGGTTAAATCCACTTCACGTTTCATCCGGTTTGTAAGTCTGGAAGAGAAAAAGGAAGCATAGAGAGAGGAAATGGACAGCGCTTGGGGTGGTAAAAATCCAATGTTTCCAAAAATCTAATTTCAGTAATGTGTCTTTATAATTAATCAAGTGCGTCTTATATGTACCACCCCGATCGATAACACTTGTTTCAAATGAAACATAGCGACAGTGACGTAAAACACTATCGATCTTTTACAGTTCTCTCTCTCAGACCTGTTGCTATTTTATGAAAATTTTATGTTACCTGAGTTTACGTAAATCTCGACGTTTGCGACGACGACGGTTGTCTTCACCATTGTAATATCGATATTGATTGAGTGGAGAAGGATCTCCATAGAGTTCCGATTTAAGAACAGCGTTTTCTAATGCTTCGTCTAATTTTTCTTTGTTTGTTCCGTAACGAAATCCCTTTTCATATTCACTGATTGTTTTATCATCGAATGGAGTGTCAGTGTTGTAGAGACTGGATTGAATGTTAGCAAGAGTGTCTGGGGTTTGGTAAAGACTTTGTTCTTGCTCCCAGTCGCTGAGAAGTTGCTGGTCGGGGGTAGGGTTCTTCAAGCTGGTGGTCCCTAAATAAAAAAATTGAAATTAGTATATGTATTTCCAATATTTTGTTTATTTGTCTATGCATTCACCAATCTTTCTAAATCAGATATCACAAAAATTACGTTTTTCTAAAAACTGAATCAGCTAACTCCCACGTCACCCTTTCGTTTATCCTCTTAGAGTTACAGTTCCTACTCTAAGCTTAAATCCACTTTATAATTTGAAGATAATTGTTCTCGAAAAGTACAAGAATAAGCTTTTCCGTGTCTCCCTAACATAGTAAATCTTCTCAAACAATTAGTAGACGTCTCTTTCTCCGTAAACTCCTATCAAAAAAAATCCCAAACTTTTTTTCGACTTCTAACATAAGCCATAGAAACGTAATAAACGACTTACGCTTAAAAGAAAATTGTCATTAATAACGATTTATTCGTTCTGTTTTCCTGTTTTGAACAACTTAAAAGCATTCGCTATTTGTCTTGATGAAAGTTCATGGTCTGTGTAAAGCTCAATACTTTTCTAGAGAAAACTAACAAAGACTGTAAAGTTTATTATGAATTGTCTTTTTGAAGTAATGAAAGTTGTAAAATTATTTAGGTGGGATGAAGGATAAAAGCGATGAATTTGAAATGAAAATTGCTGCTTTCAAGAATGGAATTGAAGAATAACTGCAGTTAGATTATGGAAGGTGAAATGAGAGAGTGTAGGCGGAAACTGTTAACTTTGATCGACTGACTTTTTGATATAATGGACACCTACGATATGCTGGGGAGTCAAAATATAGTCTATTTAGCAATTTTCGAAGAAAGTTCAGGAAGCTCTATAAAATGAAATGAGAAAAAAATGGTTTCAATATTTACAAATTTTAATAAGTCAAATTTGAGAAATTTTATACCAAGTTTCAGAAGTTGTAATTTTGGATTAAGTGTAGATTTATTTTGTTAAAACCCAAGACAAAAAATAAAAAGATGTGATATGTCATGATCCAACTCTAAATTGCAAAATTCTTATATGTAATACGACAAGTAGTCAATGTTATGGCGATTATTTTTGTGGTAATGCTACGAATATCAACGACGCTGAGACATGAATTTGATGAGTGCTTGCACGAGTCGAATTCGAAAGCGCCGTTGTATATGAGTTACAGCACCAGAAAAAAGATCTGCCGAACATTGACTACGAATCGTATTCGGTGGACTAACCCAAATTGAATAATTTATAAATCTAGCCTTTCATGATTGTGTTACTATAACAACATCAAATAATTTATATACGTCGGTTACAAACTTAAAACTGTTGAAAATTTTTCAAATTACAATGGAAAGTGGGTTGAAAAGGTTTGGCCGAAAAGATTATGGGAAAACTGATGCAGAGATTGCAAAAAATTTGCCGGAAAACACAAAACGATCTCGTGACTCAGTTTGGCGACAGTTTTCACAATTTTTACAAGAGAAAGGTTATAAACTTGAAAAATCCATTTCTCCTTTTGAATTAAATACTATTTTGAAAAGTTGGGCATATAATATGAAAAACAAAGATGGCACAGATTACAAAGATGGATATGGATATGTGAAATTCAACAGCGAAAATGATTCAGGAGAAACATACAACTTGGAATATTTCGGTAAATCCTTTTAATGACGTTGTTTTCAAATCTGCAAGAGAAGCCAGAGATATCATGAGAAAGAAATTGCAAGCTTTTCCAGAAAAAAGGACTGCTAATGCAGCGGCCCTGGGTGAAGAACAACTTGCAAAAATCATTGAACTTTTGGATGAAAACACCCCGGAAAGTCTTCAAGAAAAAATCTATTTTTTAGCGTCTTACGAATCGGCTTGACGAGGTGGAGAGGGAGCATAATGTAAAACAATTTTTTTTTTTAAAGAATTGGACAATCAGGAATACGAAACTGGACGTATTGAGTGCAACCCCATTTTTTCGAAGACCGCACAAAGAGGTGCGAAAAAGTTAACTAACAAAAGAAATGTTGATAGGTGTCCAGTAAGGTATGAAAATATCTCCCAACATTTCTTGAATGTTTATACAATAAACTCAAATCAATGAGAAGCGCTAACATTACAACGAACAATGTTTTTGCCTCCCAATCCATATTGGAATTGTGAATCCTGTCATTGGTACAAAAATTCTCAAGTTGGTATTCATGAAATCGGCAAATGGCTTAAATCTGAAGGAGAAAAATCTGGACTGGACACAAAGAAACGAAAGATAACAAAACCATTCAATAAGATCTAGTGCTGTGTCTGTCCTTTCAAAATATGGTGTTGAAGAACAGCAATTGACGAAAATAACTGGACACAGCAACAGTAATTCTATTAAATCTTATTTGCAACTAGACGAAGAACACCATCAACAAATAGTGGAAAAGATGAGAGCCAATATAGCTAATAGCGCCTGTAACACTTCAGTTGAAAATGATAATATTGAGAACGTTGAAAAAGAAACAGGATTATTACAAAACTGCTCTAATATCAATTTTTTCAATTGCAATTTTCAGTTTTTTTAGAAAATAACTTATTTGTTCATTTCCACTAAAAATAAAAATTGAATGAAATTCTTCATTTGTTTAAAATATTCACTCTTTAGGACTAGTACAATATTCGATGGAATCATTACTAGTCTAATATTCGCTGCAATTCTTTTGTTACCATAGAAATATCTAAAATTGTAGTTTTTCATTGGTTGAAGAACGTTAAATGACAGATGAATTAAATAGTCATATGTAATACGACAAGTAGTCAATGTTATGCCGATTATTTTTGTGATAATGCTACGAATGTCAACGGCACTGGGACATGAATTTGACGAGTGCTTGCACGAATCGAATTCGAAAGCGCCGTTGTACATGAGTTGCAGCACCAGAAAAATGATCTGCAGAACATTGACTACGAATCGTATTCGGTGACTATTTAATGAATCAAATTTCTCGAACTCAAATGAAATAATTAATAGATCAAGCTATTTATGATAGCGCTATTTTGACAAATATTTGATAACTGTCATAAGTGTCAGAAAGCGTCTCACATGAATGGCTTTCAATACATTAATTAGCTCTTAGGACTAGTACAATATTCGATAGAATCATTACTAGTCCAATATTGTTGTAATTCTTTTGTTACCATAGAAATCTCTAAAATTGTGTTTTTTTCATTGGTTGAAGAACGTTAAATAACAGATGAATTAAATATTCTAAATTATCAAAAGTCAAAACGTTATTTATTTTAAGCATGATTTTAATACTTCGGCCAAAACAGTTTTTTATTCAGAAATATTGAATTATTCTTAAAAAAAATTTGTTTAGAATTAATTGAATTTAATTGAAATATTTTTCAATTTCATTCGCTTTTGATATTAAATTAATTTATAGCAAAACCCTCTACATTAGAATCATTACAAATTCAGTTTTGATTCCGCAAACAAAACCCAAATTCACGTGTTTGATATAATCAATTTTTCAAAAGAAATCAAAATTTTAATATTACCTCTTTTGATAGCTGTTGGTTTACTGAAATAAGTAACATCTCTTCCACGTTCTTCATCACTATTTAATTGCGGATGAGCTCGTTTTACTGAAATCAAAATTCCACAATTAATTACAACCCAACTCACGTTACTGAAACATAATCAGTTGATAAATTATTATCTCTTATATTGATCCACACAACCTATATAAAAAAAACATATCTACAGTTTAACCTTTGATATCTTAACTATTATCACGAATAAAAATCGATAATTTACAAACCTGTTGCTATTATAATTTTTTGGGATAATTCCCTTACCTTTATTCTCTCTCAATTCGTTAGCTTTAATTTCTTCAACTAAAGAAGTAGGAATAGCGATAGTTAAAACCAAACATGAGACTAAAGTTGCCCATCTGATGCTCCAACGCAAATCCATGACGTGTCTGTTCAGACTGAAATGCTGAAAACTACTGCAAACCCGGCCGCTCAACACTAGACGGTTTGAATGATGGTAAGAAACGTGGGCGGTGTGTCTACTACGCAACATTCGGGGGCGGGACAATTTTCAACTTCATAATGAAAAAAATAACGTGAAATGTTTGGGATTATATTGATGGAAAAAATGGAAAATTAACAAGGCGCCGGGTATTTGACCATTTGCAAGCAAATGAAAGTCAAGATGCTTGTTGAATAGAATTATCATTTTGTTGTCCAAAATACATTACAGTTTTTGCAGAAAAATTCCAATGGTAGTTCTTATGCCTCAATAAAATAAAATAAAATCAAGTTAAGTATATAATTTTTTGCATAGAGTTTAAACGAAACTTTAATTAAGATTTCAGTGCAAATTTCTACGTTGATATTTAAAAATTCAACCAAATTGATACTTTTAAATAAAATTTTTAATAATTTATCAATAATTTGCCTGGCGCATCTACTTTTCCACATCAAAGCCACTTTTTTAATTAAATTTACAAAAATTAAAATGTTGAATAATTCATAATTGTAATACTGACTGACACTTAATTAAATAAATCTCATTAATACACAAAAACTTTATTTACATAATTGACGATCAATCTGAACTATATTTTCGTTTTTTCTTCAACTTTTTCCTTTTTCTCCTATCATCTTCACTGTCTGAATTCTCTCTTTTCTTTTTATTTTTCTTCGATTTTTTCTTAACTTCGCGATCTGAATCACTACTATCATAATCTTTTTTTTGACTTTTTTGTTTATGTTTTGGCGACCTTGATCTTCGATTTTCTCTTCGTCTATTATCTCTTCGATTATCTTCATTTCTTTTTAAATCACGACTGTCTCTTTTCGGTGATCGCCTGTCTCTTTGGCGTTCCCCATTTTTATAATACCGTCCTTTTCCTAAATCTTGATCTTTTTCTCCGTAATTTTTAACTCCTCTGCCTTTTCCCAGCCATTTAATTTTTGAAACTGACTGACTGAAATCCACGTGGATTCTCCGATCGTCAATTAAAACATTATCCATTTTGAAATACGCATCTTCACATGCTTTTCTGTCTTCAAACTCCACAAAAGCATATTGTAAAGAATCTCCAGTTTTTCTATCTCTGATTACTTCACAAGATTTTATTTTACCGAATCGACTGAAAATAATCTCTAAATCGTCGTCATTAGTCACAGGATTTAGTTTACAAACAAATAGAACATTTTCGGGTGGAGCCATTTCAGCATCTGGGATATCCCCAACCATTTCCAAAATCGTAGCTCTAGCTTTGGCTTCTCTTTCAGCAATCATTTCACTAATTTCCTCTGCTGTCTTCCCTGCAGTTTCATCAATTTCTTCATCAGGAGCAATACGACCTCCTTGAAGACGTTCTGCAGTTGGTGATGGCGATCTCGACGGAACTTTCAGTCTTTCTCCATCCGGAAATGGATCATCGAGAATAACAGTATGTGTAATTCGTATATCCTGATATGGCCGATCGTCAGTATCACAAATCGCTTCATTCATTATTTCTAAAACATCCATTCCTTCAACGACTTCACCAAAAACGCAATGCTTCTCATCCAAATAAGTCAAATCATTACCCAACGTGAAAAAAAATTGAGACCCGATCATACAATCATCATTACCAACAAATGATATCAAACCCATTGTTGTATGTTTAATTTTTGGGTTAGTTTCTGGTTCAAAGTAACGTTTATGGGGGCCTTCAATCACACCAAATATTGATTCACCGCCTGTTCGACTTCCAGTAGGGTCGCCGGTTTGAGCGATGAAACCACGAGAAACGGTATGGAATAAACTGTAATTGTAGTATTTTATTTTGCAGAGTTTGAGGAAGTTGAGACATGCTTTTGGACGTCGAGATATATATAAATCGACAGTTATATCGCCAAGAGTGGTCTCGATTACTATTGACATTTTGAGGTTAGGGTGTACGTCCTGAAGTGGAAAATTTTATAACAATAAGATAATAAGCTTGACAAATACTTACTATTTGGGTTTTTTGGTCCAAACTTCATTCGTTTTTCATTGTTTTTGTTTATTTATATTTAAATATAAAGTGACAGCTGACGTTTGAATGTTAAGTAGCGTCACTCAACGTTTGGAATTAAGAAAAATTTTCTGGTAAATTGATTTTATTAAAGATTTTTAAACACTCTGTAGATGAATAAGAGAGATGTAATATTTTATTTTTATAGTTTTAATTCTAAATTTATAAACAAAACAACACTCAAGTTTGAGGTTATAAGTAGTCAATTTTTGACGTTTGACAAGTTCTGGTTTGACAGTTGTAAAGATAAAGTTAATTGAAATAAAATAACAACACAGCAATTATATATTTTTTAATTTTGTCTAAGACATACTGAATTATTTTAAATGTATAAATTTTTTATTATAAAGTAAAGTATTTAAGTATAAAGTTTAAAGCAATCAACATTACAAGCCTAAGAAGTATTGTTGGTTGCATTTCAACTGCGCATATCTATTATGGGATTTTTATTGAAATTTATGAAAATCACCTTGTATTTACGATAAAACAGTAAAATTTCTCATTAAAATTATCGAAAATCTTTTTTTTTATTTTTAGACGCACTGTAAAAAATCCTGAATTTCCAGTTCCATTCAAAATACTGAAAATGGATAGCTGTTGATATTTGTAATATGCTGAAATGTAATCCGAGACATAGCGTAAAACTGCCAAACATGGAGCTAGTGAAAAATTCCATTGTAAATAAAATAAACATTTGAAAAAAAATCAATTATTTTTTTTTCTATTATCCGCTAATAATGAACTGTAAAATATCAAACAGCAATTTTGCATAATTAGACATGAACTTTAGACCGACTTTAGCTAGAAACATTGCATAGATAAAGTAAAATTATAAATACTTAATTTAGTTAGTGTAATGTTCTTACGTTTAAAAACATGTTTGCTGTAAATGAAGAATCTAAAATTAAAATTTATGGATTGTTTGAAAGAACTGAAAATATGGTAAATGATGATGTTAAAACTATAAAAAATTGGATGAAAACTCAACATCATCTGCCAGAAATTATGGGTGAGTTTAGACTTATAAAAAGCTAAAAATTTTCTAATTTGATTGTAGATGACGCAATGATAAAAAACTTTTTAAATTTAAATAAATTTAGTGTTGAAAAAACGAAACAAAAAATTGATTGGTACTACACTATAAGGAGTTTATTTCCAGACTTTTATGAAAACTGCAATCCGAAACTTGAAAATATGCAAAAAGCTTTAGACGTTATGTAAACAAAAAAATAATAATTTTTATATAATTGAAATAAATACTTTAGGTATATTAACGTTTGTCCAAAACTTGTCGATGGGATTCATCGGATTATCTTCTTGAAGTATAAAGGCTTAAACCCTTATTGGAATCCTGAAGATCAAACAAAAGCACTTTTCAATTTACTTGAATTGAGACTGAAAGAAGATTTCATGTTTGCTGATATTATTATTGTTGATATGGCTAATGTTACAATAAATGACATAAAACTGTTTACTCCAGGTTTGATTAGTAAAGCTACAATGATCTATCAGGTGAAAATAATTATAATAAAAATAGAAAAAATTATATATATTTTCAGAAAGTGTTTTCTTTTAGACTGCATGCGATGCATTTTCTGAATAGTCCCTCATATATGGCTATTTTGCTATCAATATTAAAAGCAGTTATGAAACCAAAACTTTTTGATAGAGTAATTAGCTTTGATAATTTTTTTAACTTTAGTAATTTTTTTTCTAGATTCAAGTTCATAAAGATGATAAAATAATGCAAGAGTTATATGCAAAAGAAAATTTACCGAAAGAGTATGGAGGAGACGGACCATCATTGGATGAATTGAATGGTATTTTGGGTATAATTCGATAAAATAAAATTATTTTGGATTTTAGAAATGTTGAGACGAAAATTTGAAGATTATCAAGGTCGGTTTGACGTTTTGGATACTTTAAAAGTTAAAGAAGAGTTGAGGCCGGAAAAACTTAATAATGATGAGATTTTGGGGTATTATGGGAATTTCAAAAAACTTGATGTTGATTGATTTTTTTTTTTAATAAAATGTATATTGGGGGCTTACAACACTAACTATAGACAAGTCTCCAAGTGCTAACTTATCAAACTGTTCAAATGCCATGATCCAGGGGCGTAACTACCGGTGTTCCATCTTTTCTAAAAATCGTTCATTAAATAATTATCTGATAAGTAATTGACAAAATTCTCTAAATCTAAATATTTTTGCTTTTATAAAAGTCTTCAATGTAAAACTAAAATGTAATAACATATTTTATTTCCGTATTTCCCAGTCTTTGTCTACGAATCATAACAAGCCAAATCTGTCCTTATTCAAATAAAAAAATGCTCTTCTTATGAATTATGACAGTTTCCTGAATTTCTTGTATGTGTTTGCAATCGACAGCAGCAATAACAACGGACGGCGTGAGCCTTAAACTGTTGTAAAATATTATTTTGTAGGATTTCTAGTTATTTTCATGTAGTTTTTATGATTTTATTGAAAATTGGAAACAGTGCAATTTAAGTACGTTGATATTGTAACATTTACAATGTTATATTTATTTTCGAGCAGTTAGATTTCAAAAGGTTATTTCGCTGGTATGGGGGCGATTTAGGGGCCCATAGATGCTTGGGGACTTGTCATCGTTGGCGCAATAACACTAGGGCGTTCAACTATAAATTAAGATCACAACTTGTAGTGTTATCTATGACGACTACTTACTATGTTTCGTCAAACTGTATTATTTTTATTAAGTTCTTTAGTAGTTTATCGTTAACCCCAGCTTTAAGAGGGAGCTGGATTAGTATTATTTTCCTCTCTGTTAAATTTCGATGTTGTGAAGGAGCTACGAGGTACGGGTAGTTCCCGAGTGTTTCATACCGTTCCCCTACAAATCTTGAGCAACTTTTGTGGGAATTTCAGAGCTCGCGTTTCTTTGGTTTGTCGCATCGAGCTCAGGGCATCTCGATGTGGTTTTAGAGCCTCTTTTCGTTGTTCAGTCCAGGAGATGTTATGACTGATTTACCTTTGAATAGCTAACTTCATTTTAATAATATATTTGCGAATTTTGTAAGATTAATTACCGTGAACCTCCCTGATACAATGACAACTGTTCAAGTCGCAACATAACACCTTCAAAAAATTAAAGGATTGTGCAGGTTAATTAGACTGTAAACAAACCATCTGTCGTTTAGAATAAGGGATGCGCACACTCGCGAAATAATTCAAGTGGTACTCGGTAGAAAATTGTCGTTCTTTCTTTTCCACTTGCGGTGCCGTGGAAGAAACATGGCGAAAGTATTGCCTCAATAAATTTTCGTTTATCCAAGGCATCCATAGCGTTTTGGGTGGATATTTAAGATTTAAGTTACCACTGGTAATTATTTTCAAGAAATATCTGCTTCATCGTTAATAGCACAGCGTGTGGCGGCCAACCCTCGAAGAGGTAACGTAAAATTATTTAATTATACTATTACTTATGTTAATTTTATGTATAGGGTTTTTTGATACACGGAATCGTAGTGTACGATTTCCTGAGTCTCCATTCCCGTCTTTCAAAATTTCGATTTTCCGACCGTAAGTTGTTCCAGTCGAGGAGTTTCTTTTCTTCCTGCTATCTGCCAGCTGATCGCTAAGGAAGCTTCCTCTGCTCGACGTAAACGGGGAGTTGATCCTACCGAGACCATCACGGAGTGAAGGACTGGTCTTACCTTTTATCTCAAATTTTGCTATGGTTAATCACAATTCACTTCGTATAATTTTATTCAATTTAATTCATATAACTTATTTTCAAATCTGTTTTAATTTTGGTCTCCAATATATTCTGTTTCTGGGGGAAAATCCAAATATATTTTCTTAAACCCCGACCCTGCTCCCGAACAAACCAAAAGAGCTGACCAACAGGAGTAACATCCAAGTAGGTTACAGAATAAACCAATATACACGACCCAGCAAACAATTTTGAAAAGAGTAAACAAGTGTACTAACTAATTCACCTTTAATAGATTTTTTAAGCATCACACAAGAGAGAAAAAAAAGAACCAAAAGTGACCAATTCCAGAAGCTCTACTCTAGATTATATGTAATATTACCGATGTTGCTACTAGGAGATACATTAAATAATGGTTTGTGACAAAAATACGTCTACCTAGAAAAAAAATCCATTCATTTCAATGGCTTTGTCAGATTTTTTTTTCATTAATTTGCTTCTTAGGCGACTTTTAAATTTGAGTCTGACATTGACTTCTTCCAAAATTTATTTTTAGATGATTATTAGAATTCTTTACCAAAGTTTTTGCAGAATGAGTACGTATAAACATCTAATGCACAAAAACGCGAAGAAATAAAATAAAAGAAAAAACTTAGAAAAATTACATTTCTAAGTCCACAAGCTACACAGTTGAAAATTATAAGTGAAATATTCGAATAATTTATTTCTTACCTTTTTTATTTTCTTATTTTAGTTTATTTATCTATTTAAAGCCCATTCGGTATTATAATCAATTGTCAAAGTGTTTTAAGGTTGGTAAAACGTGTCTAGTTACAATATACCAATCAATGTTGGTTTGATTGCATTTCAAATTTGACAGTTGATTGTCAATTGTGACAACGGTGACATTTCTTCTTCTTTATTCCTCGCTTTATCCAAACTGGCGTTTCACCAATTTTACAAATAATCGCTGTATTTTTACATATCTACATCTTTCAATAAATTTTTTCTTGTTAAAATATTCTCAACATAACCTCACTTAATTAGGTTACTAGGTTTGGGAATATTTTATATACATCTGTTCCGTAAGTCTACATTTTATGGTGGTATAGACGGTTTTCCAAGGAAATTTGACATCGACAGTTGATTTTAATTGCGAATAGACATTATTTAATAATTTTATTAATTATAGAAGATTCAATGTTGTTTTTTCTTGCTACAGTGATCTTATTTATTTGATTTTTTTTATATTTTCCGTATAAATATTTTTATGTTTGTGTAAAGTAAGGAAAGTATTAATATTGGGGCCCAAATTTCCTGAAGAACACAGGCTCAGGGCTTCATTGTTACGTTACTGCCCTGATCCAACCGTAAAACGCAAAATTCAAGCATCTAGATCTATCATTTTTATTTCTGTCTCCTAACCTAACAAGATTTTTACTTAAAATCAAGTCTTGCTTAAAGCCGATTCACACTAGCACATAAACTTTCAAAGTGACTAAAAAAAGTGTAAATTTGTAGCAATGTCAACTTTTTTCCAATAATTAATTAAACCTCATTATTAAAATTATAGAAATTTGCGTTAGGTTTAAAGTACTATCTTGAACAAAGTCAACAATTAGATTGAGAATAAACAACTGTTAACATTATATATATATATATATATATATATATATATATATATATATATATATATATAATGATATATAATATATAATGATACAAACTTTATATATATATATATATTCTGCAGAACATCCGTCCGATACGTTGTGCGTTAAGCACAAGTTAAGAACAGTTGTTTATTCTCAATCTAATTGTTGACTTTGTTCAAGATAGTACTTTAAACCTAACGCAAATTTCTATAATTTTAATAATGAGGTTTAATTAATTATTGGAAAAAAGTTGACATTGCTACAAATTTACACTTTTTTTAGTCACTTTGAAAGTTTATATAAGCGCAATATATATAAGTTAAGCGCATGACCCTTATTGGAGACAGTACCAAGAGTACTTACCCTTAACCTTGAATGTGGTAAGTGTGAATAGTGCGTCTGTGTGTTTTTAAATAATTTTTTTTTAGATATACGTGAATTGATGGAATTTTTCTCACTGCATTCAGACCAAATGAGGGAATATGAATCGAGTAAATAGCAGTGGCGGCAGTGGTTATATGGAAAATGGTACTTGATCACTTATCAGCAGAATAGATAGGAATAGAGAGAAACGATACTTTATCACTAGATTTCAGATTGTTCTCAAAAATTTGTTATATTTATTTAGATTTTTTTTTACGTCAATGTCTTCAATAGGTGAGTGTCAAATTGTTATGTATTGGAAAATGACACGGAACTCATAAATGACGAATAAAAAAATTTAATTCGCGAGTTATTACTGTGACATAAAAACAATTTTTTTCCAAATTTTTCAAAATTTTGACATATTTATCAATAATTGATAAGTGGAAATTTTTTGATGTTAAAGTTCTCGGATTCCATTGAATTACAGTTTAAACTACGCTTACTATGTTATGTTACAAATAGATATTGGTAAGTCAAATACAGAACAAGAATGGATTGCTCTTTTTTAAGGTTTGTGAAGTTACGATTTTCTTAGAGAATATACTTATTTGTCCTCGCGAAAAAATTGATGCTCTTGTGATATTACAAGTGAGAATATAATTCCTTTATTTGAATTTAAAACAATAATTTTGTTTTGAACGCAGTTGTTACTTGAGTAATTTAATTTATCGATACAATTCAACAGAATATTATACTATTTTTTGTTGAATTGATTATAGTATTTATTTAGTTCAATCCTTTGTACAGGTTAATCGAAAATATCGTATAAAACTTTGATTTTTTCAGTGAATATTCAAGCTGCATTTATATTGTTTGTCAAATTGTAAGACAATGGTTTGACGTTATTTCTCAATTTATTTCCTCAACGTTAGATTTATACAGAACGAAACGAATATTTTCATACATCTTTGATGATTTATTAATGTAAATTTTTTTCTATATAATGTTATGCTTTTTCAATATTTATAAATGATCAATAATTTTACTGTATTTTTTTTTCAAACTAATGAAATATATTATTTCTACTTAAAATGGATTTATTTTTTATATGGAAGCTGTAATTCATATTTCCAATATTTGAGGCTGTAGGCAGTTATTAAATCAGAGAAACGACTGTTTCTAAGTTGTGCTTATTTCTAAGGCTATGCTGGTGTTAACACCTCTCTCGATTTAAGATAGGTATTCAAAATATAATTGATTTTTGTTAACTAAATTATGAAGTTATAATTGAAAGAAAATTTTGACTTCAACAGCAGATATTATTTCTAATAACAAAATAAACTCAGTGATGAAATAAATGAGTAATTGAGTTATTGGGGAAATGAGTGAAAAAATATCGAAATATTTGTGTAAATTTTGTAAAAAATTAGAGTAAAACAAAAAAAATAAAGTTTATATGTTTTAGCTCGCGAATCTAGAAAGAAAAAATGTGGCCGCAAGCGACATACTGCGAGGAGCGCCAAAACCGCGACCGTGTGTCATGGACACACGCTAATTGCTAGTTACTTACAATATATTCCGTCGATGGAGCTTCAAAAAAAAGCAACTTTCTGTTGAGTTGGTGATGATAGATATTAAAGATTTTTTTGAAATACTGTAAAGAAGTTTAGTGTGGTGTTTGATACGGGTAGCTGATATTGGCGCCCATTGACATAATTTTGATTTACAAAGTGAAGCCCACATGAGTTTGTGTTATGAAATACCTACAAATTGCCTAATGCAATCGACATTACCAGCCTGGGAATAAACGTGTGATGTTGGTTGCATCATGAATAAAACTTTTTGAGTTGGAGTTCAGTGTTTTTCTATATTTATTAGCGAAGACAGACAGACAACAAATTATGAGTTTTACTTAAAATTGAAAAGATGTGTGCTGCACAGAAATTTGATAAAGCGCAAGAAGAATTCAGAGAGGCAGCATCAAATTGCCAAGCAATTCATTGTTATTAAAATAACATTTTGAAATCTAAAGTTTTCATATTATCTGCTATGCGAATAAAGTTTAAAACTATAACAAATAACAAGTTTTCGTAATTGAGCACGTACTTTACACTGACCTTGGCTAAAAAATAGTTCGATAAAGTAAAAAAACACTATATTATTCTCCAAATCAGATTTTTATTGAATAATTTAACAGTGTCCAATTTCAAATAAAAATGTTTGCTGTAAATGAAGACTCCAAAGTAAAGATTTATGGACTGTTTGAAAGAACTGAAAAAATGGCCAATGATGACATTGAAACTATCAAGAATTGGATCAAAACTCAACCCCATTTACCAGAAATTATGGGTAAGTTTTGAATACAAAAATAAACATTATTTTTCAATTTTTTTTTAGATGACGCAATGATAAGAAATTTTCTCCATTTGAATAAATTTAGTATTGAGAAAACTAAACAAAAAATTGATTGGTATTACACTATCAGGAGTTTAATTCCGGATTTTTATGAAGATTGCAATCCGAAGCTTGACAATATGCAAAAAGCTTTAGACGTTATGTAAATATAAAGAAAATATAGTTTATTGAAAATTTAAATTAATAATTCAGGTACATTAATGTTTGTCCAAAACTTGTTGATGGGATTCATCGAATTATCTTTATGAAATATAAAGGCGCTACCGCTACGAACTCTTCATGGAAACCTGAAGATGAAACAAAAGTACTGTTCAACTTATTCGAATTGAGACTAAAAGAAGACTTTATGTGCGACGATATTGTCATTGTTGATATGGCTAATGTTGCAATGAATGATATGAAATTGTTTACTCCAAGTTTGATTACTAAAGGAACGATGATATATAAGGTGAAAATAATAATTAAACTCCAAAACATTATAAAATATTTTTAGAAAGTGTTCTCTTTTAGATTACATTCAATGCATTTTTTGAACAGTCCATCGTACATGTCCATTTTGTTATCAATTTTGAAAGCGATTCTGAAACCAAAACTTTTCGATAGGGTGATTTAAAAATTTATAGACAGTTCAGTTACAGTTTTGTTTCTGTAGGTTCAAGTTCATAAAGATGATAAACTAATGCAAGAGCTGTACGCAAAAGATTTACCGAAAGATTATGGAGGAGACGGACCATCATTGGATGAGTTGAATGGTATTATTTCAGGTATAACTTAAATAAAAAAAAAAATAATTCGGAATTATAGAGATGTTAAGACAGAAGTTTAAAGAATATCAAAATCGCTTTGATGTTTTGGATAATTTGAGAGTTGAAGAAGAATTGAGGCCGGTAAAGCTTAACAATGATGAGCTTTTAGGGTATTATGGAAATTTTAAAAAACTTGATGTAGATTAATTTTTTTTTAAATAAAATGTGAATTTATTCCTGTTGATGCTTAGGGCACAAATTTCGTTTTTCATAATAGAACGGAAAGAGATAGATTTTCAGTAACTTTACCTAAGAGATAGAAGGAATTAATTCATTATGGTTTAAACTTTCTAGAGATTGTCGATCTGAAGTTAAGATAGGTTTTTGAGAATTCGACTTTAGCTTCCAGAGTCAGAAATAAAAATCAGATTTGAAAAGTAAATTGCCTCCCAATATTACACCGTTCAAAGCTTTAATGGTAATTTTGAAACTAAGAGATGAGATTTTTTTAATAGTCCAAATAAATGGACTTACAATTTTTTCTAGTCGTCTGAAGGTGGTTTCAGCTTTTTAGTTGAAACTTTGAAAGTAGGTAGAAGAGCAGTTTTTTAAGTATAAGATGCAGATTTTTTTTAGTAGTCAAAAACTACTTAAAAAATTGGCTTTAATTGATTGGCTTTAGTTTCAACGTTCTAACTTTTACCTTTCAACTTTTTTTAATACTTAGAACGATTTAATTTTTTTATGTGTTTGGCTGTCGCTTTAATTTTTTAACTTCTACCGTGCACAAATTGTAGGAAGCTTTGTTTTAAATTTAAAAAAGTGTTTTGAGTCGATTGGCGGTGTGGTGTCTACTCTCTAACTTTCACCATTTCAAAATTGGAAGGTAGTCTTTGAAAAACTTGATTTTCTTGTTCTAGATTTTGAACTATAATGAGTTGCATATCTTTCATAACATTCTAGACAGACTTGTTTTGGTGTAGTTAAAATAAAAAGAACAAAATGAAGATTACCGCCACAGGATTGACAACGGCTCCTTTTACAAACGAAATTAAATCTTCAAAAATAAATAAAAAATTTGGCGCCAATCCTATGACATAAGTTTCTTAGGTTGTGGGTTCGGAGCCATTAGTAATTAATAATTAAGGGAAGTTAATAATGTCAACATTATTAATTGATGATTAATACATGAGTTGATTGCTATAGGATTTCTTTCCGCCGAACCAATGCAGTGGTCACCTGACAGGGGCGTGTTCAACAAAAAACCATATTTAAACCAAAGAATGAAAAGCGACAGATCCGGCAATTTACAAACACCATTTTATAGTATGTTATACACCAAGGTGGCGAAGACTATTATTATTAACTGAGCACCAAGATTACTATTTTTTCCACTACTAGCCAAATTTAAGGCAAAAGCTAAAATTAAAAAAAAATCTTGTAAAAATCAAGTAGCCCAAGAATGCAAATTTACCCTTCCACTAATAATACAACTTTTATTTCCACGTCTGTTATTATCTTGTTTAGGTGTTTTTTTTAATATGGATATCTTACAAATTGATTGAATGATTGGGGGTTAGGGGTTGGAAATCTGCAAAGGTAGGTTACATTGAGAAGTCACTTGTACTCAAAAGGTCAATAGTAGATATGCTCCGAGGCTTTTCTACATCTTCAACCTCTGTGGCTTTATCAATCGAATCACAGCGTTCACCCTCATCGGCTGCAGTTCCACTAACCTCATCACCGCTAAGAGTTCCACCAAAAAACATTAATGAAACCAGTACTCTACATAATACTGTTATCAATTTACCAACCACATCGGGTGCAAGAATGACTAATACCTACTTGTTTAAATAAAGTTTTGTTCTTTTGATAAAGTTCTAGTTCTAACATAACCAAACTCTGGTTCCCGCATTCCGTCATTCGAAATGTCATCAGTCATTTAGAAAATTCAGACATTTGTTGGGTGAGCGCGAATTTTAAACTGGTAGTAATTTTATCGTGTTAGGTTATTTCAAGCTGCAAATAAGTTAAGGACAATCTTTTGTAACAATTATCTCTGGATTCTTCAAATATTTAAATTTATTCATTATGAACCTAGGTTAACAATTAAAAAAATTATTAACCACTAATAGAGAAATTCAACTTCTCAGTTGCCTAAGAGACGCAATAATTGTCAACTTCATAGCTAGTAGTGGAAAAAATGGTTTTTTTCTACCTCAACGGACTTTTCGCACGCGCCAAATTTGAAATAATTGTAAACACATTTGTTTTAAACTTAAAAATATTAAATATTTTAGTTTATTTCAAGATTTATGAATAATCCAAATCAACATTAAGGCCTCTGAAATAAAAAGGTAGAATATGAATGTTACTCAATTGACATAAAATGCAAAAAGGTTTACCACTACAGTTTCATCTGAAAACTTCAAGGACGTTGCTCAAATCAACGTGTTCACTTGCAAGTATTCCGTAAATTTGAATTTACTAAGCTATTGTTTACTTCAGACAATTATTTTGTAATAAATATCAAAGAACTAGGATTGTTTTTCCATTTAGTGCGAAAAATGTCGTGTATATTGCTAGGAATTTAAATTATAATGAATTTTGTAAAATGCTGTCAAATTCGTGTCGCTTCTCAATCTCTTTGTTTAAATTGCCAAATTTTATTATGTTTTCATTGTTTTTTTGTTTGCCTATTGTATCCTTTTTGAAATTGTCTTCAAAATTCTATTAAACAGTTCATGAATTTACATACATCACATTGAAACTGATTTATCTTACATCAGTAGCAACTTCACTTGCATTTATTAAATCTTTACAACAGAAATGATAGATATAACCAATTTCGATAAAATTTTATTCTTTGAAAATCAAAAATACAAAATTTAACAATAAAATTACAAACTGACTTAAGTAATCTGATGATTTCTTCTTACTTTAAGAATATTATTCCTTAAGTATGTATAATACCATTTTTAATATCGATGTTGAAAGAAATTATTATCAAGGAAGCGATTAAAAAGATCATTTTCTATGGAAAACGAGAGACATGGAGAGTAATTGACATTGATAAAACTTGGAAGCAAGAAATAGAAACAATTTTCTTTCAGCAACTGCAATAATTCTGGCTTCACCATATCAGCAGAAAATTCAATATTATATTCTAGCAACCATTCCTGTAGTTCACATTTTCGGGCATTGGTGCTCGATCTAACAGTCGGCTGAGGTTTGATGCATTGTCAAGTACGATTACAGAATTTTCTTCTAGTTTGGGATATGTCTAAACCAGTTTTCAAAACGGTTGGAGTCCATATTCGCAAGAAAATCATCTTTTTTTTTTTGACTGTAATAATAAAAGTCCTCTATCTACAAAGTCTTCTTCCGAACCTATATGGACAATAATAAACCGTTGTCCTTTTCCAGAAGAATTTTTCAAGTCAGTTGATGAACCTTGGATAAATGCTTGTCTTAGGTTTTTGATAGTTTTATCAACCCAAACTTTACTTGTTGCGTTGCCTGCATTAACCATATCCTCTCATCGAAATAATAAATTGTTCTACCTTCTTCCCTAAATTTTTTGATTGACCTCAAATATTGTCGTCACACGATCTCATCTTTCTCCTTTAGAAAACTGTTGCGCGACCTTTTCTCAAAACTGAATCGAAATTTTTTATTATCAAAAACAAATCTCGATTGTATAATTATTAAACAATCCTAGTTTCCTTAAGAAGAGTTGTTGAAGTAGTCTTCTTGAAATTAGGAATATTCTCATCATTATTTATCGACGTAAGAATTTTCTGCAAAGTTGGAAGTTCATTTATGAAGAAGAACTCATGTATATTCTTTCGATTTGCGAATAATCAATTGTGAATAAACAAAATTTTCTCATAAAAAGAATTCAAAATTTTCAATTAATATCATAAAATGAGAGACTTTTGAAAAAGTTGCTACGCCCTAGAAAGAAAGTATACATCAGTCTAACTGTGTTTTCAAAATGTGCTCATTATCAAAAGTGCTTCAGACTAACTCTTTGTGACAGCAGTTGCATTATTTTTGACTTGGAGTAAGAAAATAGCCAGTATCACCTCTGGAGCTAAATAGATTCTACTAAACATGACTAGATCACTAAAAAAATAGGGTATATAGTAATTCTGAAACTTCTGATAAAAATTGCGAAAAATCTATCTTCTAATAAAGAGTATGTTTGGTTGCCTATACCAAACAAACCGTTTATAGAAAATGACACCGTTAAAATGACCTATTTAGCCTTCGAAACGTGAACTGTTGTCAACGTTATCAAAGTCTACAAACGATTAAAGAAAAAAAATATCAATCGTATGATGAATTTTCTTCGCCGAGCGGTGTCAATCGAAAGAAGAATCTTTCGATCTTGAACATGAATGAAATACCAAAATTCAGCTCAGGACCATTTATTATAAGCGTGCCTTTTATACAATCTTACAATTTCCAGGATGTTAACAATTTAAGAAGACATTCCACTTAATAAACTGAGGACTAACTAAGATTTACAAAAACTAAGACTGGTATGCAATCTCAAAACAAACTAAACTTGGAACTGAACTAGACTGAACTAAACTCTTCTGACTTAAAACAGAACTCTTATAATTCTCTTCTTTTCTCAATTTTTCTTCTTTAATCAAATTAACTAAAACATAACACGACGGTTTTCCAAATTATTGATTAATTCGAAACTAATTCATTAGTCAGTGTCTTGTGCAGAGACATATGTGGAGATTTTTATTGGGTGCCAAAAAACAGAAGAGTGATTCATTTACTTTGGATAGTAAGTTAAGATATTTATCTATTTACTATTTTCACATTTTTAAGTGACAACCTCTTATAAGCTAATTTAATTACTCCCCTTTGTCTGCTGGACATTCCTAAATGACTCAATTGTTTTCCTAATATCATCTCTATTCTAGTGGATTTTAAGTGCGTTTTTAGCATCATTGATAAATAACTAAAATTATAATTTTCCATCTTTTATCGTGAATTTCATCCACAATTTGTTTTCAATTCTAATGAAATAATTAAGTTTCAGCTTTTTCAATTTTTTGATAAAATGCTATTTTCCTTACAGTGCAATTGTTTATATAGCTCACTGTACATTTGTTTTCAAACCTGTAATTTTTGCACCAAAAAATAGAGAAAAAAATGGGAATTAAAAAAAAAACAATTTTCAAAATGACAAATAATTATCAACGTTGTAGCAATGCAAGCTTTTTTATATTAATCAATTAAACTTAATTGCTAATTATAGAAAATCGTGTTAGGTCTAAAGTATCAACTTCAACAAAATTACCACCAACTCAGCAATTACATTGATAAAAATTGCACTTCCTTATCATCCTTCTTATCAAAAATTGCTAATTGCAACTATTCCATTAGCTACAATGTATTTCGTCGATGAAACTTCCAAAAAAAAAGCGTGCGAACTTTTTGGTCAAACACAAAAAACAGCTCAAGAAAATATTAATGAAATTCGAAAATGGATGGAAGATGATAGCAAAATTCCGGAAGTTATGAGTAAGTCCTAGAATATAATTAAATTTAAACAAAAAAATATAAAACATTGAACTAGGTGATGCGAAAATTAGGAATATGTTGAATTTATGTAAATATAAAGTGTCGAAGACGAAAGAAAAAATTAAGTTGTATTATAACGCTAAGAAAAAGTATCCGGAAGTGTTTAAAGATTGTAATCCGAAGATGCAGCATATGAAAGACATCATGGAACAAACGTAATTTTTTCAATAATATATAAAATGCATAATAAAAGTTTTTCATTTTAGACATTTTGCCCATCATCCTGTGTTAGAAGAGGGACTGTACAGAATCCTATTCGTAAAACCAAAAACTCCCGATTTAAATCCTGAAAACATCTGTAAACTTTTTTTCAGTATTCATGAAATCCGACTTGAAGAAGATTTAATGTTTAGTGATATTCTAGTCCTTGACTCAAAAAATGTCAATTTATGGACAGTGACTAAACTTTCGCCTTTAATGATTTATAAATCATTTACAGCCTATACGGTACTCTCATATTTTATTTTTTTAACAATTTAATTGTTTTTTTTTAGAGCATTTACGCATTTCGAACAAAAGAACTCCATTTCATCAACAGCCCTTCTTATCTTTCCGTTATCATCAAAGTGTTAAAATTGATAATGAAACCAAAAATTTTCGAACGGATTAAAGTACACTCAGATGAGGAGATTTTAAAAGAACGATTTCCAATAGATGTTCTACCGAAAGATTATGGAGGAAATGGGTTTTCATTAGACGAACTTGATGGTAATTTTTTGATAAATTTACTATTGGTGTTTTTAGTATTTTTTTTATAGAAATGATGAAGAAAAAAATTCAAGAGTATCAGCAAAGGTTTGACTATTTGGATGAGATAAGAAGTTGATTAGTATAAATATGTTTAAGATTATTTGCTTGATGATAACGACAATGTAGCGAGATTTAAGTGGTTATAAACTCAAAATTTGTAAATTATTGATAAAAAAAAGTAGAGTCTAAAATGTTACTTCTGGGCCAAGACATTTGGCGTCTTAAAAGTCAAGGTAGAATCTTACAAATTTGACTGTTTTCCCAAAAGTCAACAACTAAAAAAGGCCTAAGATCACTCAAAATGCATTAATTTTTATCCACCTTAAAAGTATACAAATATGTGTAGACCAGCAAAAATTGGGCACACGAAAAAACAGGGTAGAATTCTACAAATTTGTTGTTTTCCCAAAAGTAACCATCCGAAAAAGATCTAAAAAACTTACAAAATGCCTTGATTTTAGACACCCCAAAAATAGCTTTTCATTTCTGGACCAAACCTATTCATGGCAAAGGTCTTAAAAATTATTACTAAATAAATTTTGCAGACCCCAACTGTATTCAACTATTAACGCACATAAAAAAAATACACCTAATTGTTCGAAGTCTACTAAAACGCTCTATTATGGATTTTCATTTAGAGATCGCTATTAAAACTTTAATGTTATCGTAAACATGTTCGGTTTGTGTCTTAATTATCAAAAAATATCACACGTATACGACAACGTTAATCAAGCGTTGGTAATTTTAACAAAGACGTGAACGTAAACGTTGTCATGGCATGGAAATATTTTATTTGTTTTCAACATCCTGTTGTATGCCGAGCGAAAGAAATACACAGTTGGTGTTTTGGTGTTTAATTTATTGTAATGATTATCGAGATTGCACAACACAAAGTAGGAAGATTTCAAATTACAATAATAATGTCGATATTAACGAAGAATAATAGTACAGTCAGCAGTATAGTCGGTTATTATTATATTATGTTATGTCCGATTTTTGCGATGTGATGGTTCTTATATATCAAAAATGTAACAAAGAAAAGATGAAAGATTGGATGATAAATTTGGGGTTGGTAAATACGAGTATGAAAATGAACAGTACAAAGTTATAGATAATTAGTAATGAGTCCAATGAGTGAATGATCTTATATCTAGGGTTAGTACAGATGATTATAGTGAGTAATAGATTGATGATATTAAAAGGTGCATTAACATGCAACAACCCCAACATTCGACTATGCCTTCATGATAACTCTTGGATTCAGAATATTTACAGAATTAATAAGTGCAAAACATTCCCCGTTTACATTCCGATCTATTCTTACAGCATCTCCTCTTTCACGACAGCTTATACCGTTTATAGGTATGTGTCTATCGAGGAGAATCAACAGCACGACCATCAATTTTGAATTCGTCTTCGGCTCATGAGCCTTTGGCGAATCAACAGTTTTGTTCAATACGCTACTTAATTGTCACAATTATATTCAATAAATCAGTATTGCTACATCAATAACAGTGCAACAAGCAAAGGTATAAAGACAAAAACTGCTCTTTTTTCACTAAATAAATTTATTAAATGAAGAGAAAGCAAACTCTTATCAGTAAATAACTCACTCTCAATACCATTCTAACCAGTTCTATCATTTTAGATGAGTTGATATCAGTTCTACAACATGCTTTTCAGGATTAACTTGAATTACATTTTCCCATTTGGATGTATCTCGAAAGACAAGCATATGAGTAGTATAATCACCATCCACAGCCAGACCTATAAAAACGTAGTTCTCAATTTGAGATTTCAATACCTCTAAATCTCTGCCAGTGCCAGCTTTACCGCTTGTTCCGTCTCCTGTTTTTTTTTACCAAGTAGAAGTTCAACTATTTCCTCTGCAGCAGCAAGGGAGCTTTTTGTGTTATATCCAATTTTGCCAGGTTCACCGGTAGCTTTAGAATTGTATTTAACTTCAAAGATAATGGCGAACTTATCCTGATGCCCCCAAACATCAATATAGTTTACTGGATATTCCGTCGCAACGTTCTTATATCCAGAATAAAGCGTTAAGATTGCACATATGTGGGCGCATAGCTTCGTTCCTACACTGTAGAAATTCAAAAATACAAATCAAGTGTTCACAGAGGTTATTTAGTTCGTTGCGAAAGTTTGTACAGTCTAGCGTTGGTAATGAGTTGAAGATCTGTCCGCAAGAAGTCAATTTTGATATAATATCTTTTGGAAGATTTCTATAGTAAAGCATGAACATATCTTCGAAAAGTCTTTTAATTTCCAGATTTGGAATTCTTACATATATATTCCTTTAGACTGTGTGCCAAATAATCTCGTTGTAAAAAAAAAACTGAAAACTGCATTTGCCTCCAGGTCTATTTCCTCACGATACAGCCCGAGATTATGTTGAACATTTACTGCCTCTTAATTTCAATGGTACCAGAATCTTCATAAAACAGTTTTTGAATAGCACTCATAATTTCGGCAGAATTCCTGAGTACTGACACAAGTTTTCCAGTCAAAAAACCTCCGTCCGACCAAAAACACCATTTTTCAAGATCTCTACTTTTTATGTAATTAAGAACGGAGAATAAGCAGTATCTGGCACCTTCCTTGTATTCACCAGAACACGAAGGCTGATAATAGCCGTTGTATTTTGCGTTGATGTCACTAATTATTTCCTCGGTTTTCTTAGCATCTGCTTCTACGCCACAGAGTCTCTTCACTAAAGTTTCAACGTCTTGAGCAGTCAACCCGTAATATTTAGAAAATCTCTCGTCGCTCAAGAAGTATACCGGCGTTGTATTGTCCATAGGTGCCAGTCCATAAGTTACAAATTTGCAAATGCCAGTGACCAAGGCAGCTTGAAGTTCTAACTGTTCATCTCCTGTTTTCAAAATCGAACATAACACATCAGTGATAGCAGTTCCTATCTCACGTACTTGTTCTTCAGAAAGCTTCCTGTCCATGGCGGCTACACAAGGCTTGTCAATTTCATCTACTAAAAACAATCTGGGTTTTCTATCCCAATGTATCCTCAAGCTCTCAATCAAATTCTGCAAACCATTCATCACTTTTATCACAGAGAGACTTTCAAGGTCAACCTCACTGTAGTTTACCCAGTTTGTACATATTCGTTTCAACCAGACATCAGATTGAAATTCTTTACTATTTTTAAGATACTCGTGTTCCCTATAACCCTTCTTCACTTGCAGAGCACAAAAATATATTGCATCTGATTTATTTTCGGCTCTACAGTCTTTGAAATTGAATGAAACTACGGGATGCCGCCCAAAATGTTGGATTACAAATTGTTCTCGTTCCAAGATCAAACATTTTTTATAGTTTGTGCCCTCAAACTGTCTAAGAAATACTTTCATCTTCTTTGAGGATTGAAGATCTTCCATTGTTGGGTTCTTTGCAACATCTTCCTTTGTCTTTGTATTTTTATCTTCAATTTTGATGGTGCAAAAATCATGGCGTACGGTCCCGCCTTTCCCTGTAGTAACTCCTCTATGAGCATTGTTCTATCCACAAATCCGTCCATCTTGGCAACATCTGCAAATTTCTGAACATGTATGTTGATGACATTTAGCTGAAAAAGAGATACAGTTACCAATTAGCACAAGCCATTAGGGAGAATAATTGGAAATTTTATGTTGATAGATGAAGTTACCTTGTTGGAAGCTGATATTGGGATTGTTACATCGTCAGTCTGAGTGTAATTGTCTTTGTTTGGAGAAACCTGCATGTGAAAACAAACAAAAGTTAATTACCCTGAACTGGAAAATAGTGTAGTGGTACGTAAAAAAATGGGATAAATGTACTTACCTTCAACATGTTTGTACCTGAATTTACGTCGTCTGCCAGCTTCTGCCGTTTACAATCAGGTGAAGACATCAGGTTGCAAACAGATAATAGAAGTAAATATATTAGTGTGTAAAATCATGTTGATTAAAAGTATTAAAGTTCAATGTCAAAACAAAACTATTCAATCAGAGAGTTTGATGGCTTCTTCTTTCTAATATTAGTCCCTTTTTTAGTAGTTTTTATACTTTTTTAAGTTAAGCGTAAAGTAAGGCAAATGAGAAATCTTATATATGGTTACTGAAATAAGACAGATTGGAAGATGGAGCAGAAATAGTTGGTTTCAAACAAGAAGTTGTAGATAAATATATTGCAAGAAAAACAGCTAATTTATTCCTCGAACAATTAATTATGACTGACTGTGAACTAGAGTCCGCTAATAATAAAATAGATGAATTGGAATATAAATTAGATAACTACAATAATTACGAAGGAAATTAGCAGAACTAAGAAATAAAACAGTAGTAATACCATCAAACATCGATGACGTAAAGAAAAGAACTTTGAAAATATTTGAAAGACATACTAAAAATATGAGAGCAATAAATGAAAAGATTCAAAAATTGTAAATTAAATGGAAAGACTTTTAAGACACCAAATGTCCTGTAACATTTTAGACTCGTCTAAAAAATAAAAAATACAATAATGCTCTTGACATTATGTCAGTATATATTTAATGGAAAAGTCCTCAACTGATAATACATACAGTTTTGATTAGAGATAACGGAACCAATTGTTTCAGTATTTAAGCTGAGAAAGAGCTTCAAAACGATGTGAATAGTTTCAGTCTAACTCCAACAGAAGCAACACTCCAAGAATATTCAACTCAAGAATTTTTTTTTCAAAAATGTTGCTTCTAATCCAAATAAACGAACTTAAAAAACAAAATTCAAACTCAAGAGTTCTTAATAATTACTATTAATTCCAACTAAAGAATCATCAAAAATTGATAAGAAACTAGAAATAAAAATAACAACTTCAGCTGAAATAAAATACTTATTTCCATCATTCCTCTAAACTAAAGTCCGCTCTAATTGTTATCGGAAATATATGACAACAGTGATCCGACACTCCACTGTGTCTTTAGCAAACAAACAACAACAATCCGTTCAAATTACGCTTGAATATGTTAAATCCTAAGAAATTCAGATAAGAAAAGTGTTATGAAAAAGAGGGGTTACATATAAACACAAAGAAAGTAGTTTCTAAGTAAAAAACGCAGTAAGTGTGACGATGCAACAGAATGATGACGAAGTTACTCAACAATCCAGACCGTCAGGTATACAACCAACTATACACTGTATCAAAATACATTAACCAAATTTCCAGCTCTACAAACTTTCAAAAATTATTTCCAATATGATCGTGCCCAATTTATTAAAAGACATCTTCCGATAAGTAACTGGATGCCTTGTTACTCAATTTCTTCCTTTTTCCAAGATCTTCTGGCGGGTTTTACTGTTGGATTGACAGAAATTCCTCAAGGAATTGCGTTCGCTATGATTGCAGGTTTAACACCTGAATATGGTTTATACTGTGGTTTTATGGGCGGTTTTATTTATGCCATTTTCGGCAGCTGTAAAGACGTAAATATTGGACCTACGTCGATTATGGCTTTAATGCTTCAAGACCATGTTTCAAGAATGGGCCCTGATATGGCTATTATTATTACATTTTTAGCAGGGATTATAATTTTTATTTTAGCGTTATTAAATTTAGGTAATAACATAATTCCAAAATCATTTTAATAATTTTTTTTTTTTTAATTTAGGTTTTGTTATTGAATTTTTCTCCTATCCTATTATTGCTGGATTCACGTGCGCTGCATCTCTTCAAATAGCTTCATCTCAAATCAAAAGTCTTTTAGGTATTCCAGGCAAAGCGAATGCGTTTTTAGATGCTTGGAAAGCAGTTTTTGAGCATATTGATCAGATAAGACTATGGGATTCAGTACTAGGAGTACTATCTGTATTATTTTTAGTAGCACTTAAAGTTAGTATTATTTAAAAGCTTTATAATCCATTAAATTTAATTCTTCAGGAAATTCGCCGATATGGTACTTTGCAGTACCGTCAAGACTGGACTCGCAATCGCAACATTTTTGGATTTTTTATCTTTATGTTATCTTTAGCACGTAACGCTTTAGTTGTTATTATCGGTACTACTATATCCTACTGTCTGCGTGATAATAATCCTTTTAGAATAACAGGAACTGTCAAAGCTGGATTTCCTCCATTCCAACTACCACCATTTACTATTAATTACAATGGTACTAGTTATGACTTTGTTGATATTGTTCAAGACTATGGTCCATCGCTTGCATTTATTCCTTTAGTGGCAATTCTTGAAGAAATATCAATAGCTAAAGCTTTTTGTAAGTATCGACTATCTAATTCCAGTATTAACTTTTTTTTGTAGCAAAAGGAAAACCATTAGATGCGACTCAAGAAATGTTAACTTTAGGTCTTTGCAATATAATAAGTTCCTTTGTTAGATCGATGCCAATCACTGGTTCTTTTACACGAACAGCGGTGAATAATGCGTCTGGAGTGAAAACACCATTAGCTGGAATTTTTACCTCGATTATGGTACTTCTAGCTATTGCTTTTCTTACACCTATGTTTTATTACGTACCAAAAGCAACTTTAGCTTCAGTCATAGTTTGTGCCATGTTTTATTTATTCGATTATGACGCTTTTTCTATCATCTGGAAATCGAAAAGTAGGCAAACCTAATTGTGGTATTCTCAATTTTATAAATTTTTTAGAACTTGATTTGATTCCACTTCTGGTTACATTAGTTTCGTGCTTGCTTTTTGGTCTCGAATATGGGATTTTGATAGGAATTGGTACTAATTTACTTTTTGTACTATATGCAAGCGCGCGGCCTAAAATCGAAATTGTTAAAGAAAAAAGTAATACTAGAGAAATCCTCTTCATTACGCCTAAAAATACTTTATACTACCCATCAGCTGAGTACTTGAGAGACATTGTTTTGAAATCTGAACCAAATTGTGTGGTACTTATCAATGGAAAACATATCAAAGATGTGGATGTTACAATGGCTAAAGTAATACAAAATTCCCAAGTACTATTACTATTGGATTTTGTTTTAGAGTATGGCAGTTTTTGCTCAAGAATTGACTCAGCGAAGCCAAACTATTGCTTTTATTGAGTTTGATGACTCAGTTATCCAAACATGTGTTAACGTCGATAAGGAACTAGCGAAATATTTTAGTGATTCTGACTTGGAAGATTTTAGAGGTAGTACTAATCAAAGTCTTAATTGATTGGTTAATTTTTTATTATAGGTAATGTCTCGATTCAGTAATGTAGACCAAAGATAATAAATCTATTGTTTTCATGCGATTTGACACGTTTTTTTTTTATCATTGCAATTACAAGACTAACCTTTCAAAATTGAAGTGAGATTGAGGATGTTCTAGATAAAACCGTCTATATAAATATCAATTTGCCAAGTTCAATTCAGTTTGGCAATCAAAATGCAAGCAAATAGTGCAAATCAGCAGGATAAACATTCAGGTATGGACGTACTTCTTAGTGCCAAAGACCGTTTTTCTCTTTTAACCAAAATTAAGTTGCCAGCTGCTCGGCCACTTAATTAACGGTCTTGGAAAAAAATCATTTTAAATAGTTTTAGATTATATGGAGTACAGAATAGAGGCATACTACATTTTCTAATCTTGTAAGTATTCTAAAAATTGAAGCAGCCAATTTTTAAAACATTATAACCGAATCCAGAGTAGTACCTAATTTTCTGAGTAGTTGCAGATTCCTTAAAAAATTATTTTCGATTTAATCGAAAAGAATTTATTAAAAGACATTTTCCAATAACGTCTTGGCTACCATATTATACTATTTCCACTTTTTTGCAAGATGCATTAGCTGGCTTTACTGTTGGGTTAACAGAAATACCACAAGGAATTGCTTACGCCAAAGTTGCAGGTACTTTAACACTAATCTAAACACTCCTGAAATAGTTTCTTTAGGTCTAACACCGGAATATGGGTTATACTCTGGATTTATGGGCGGGTTTGTTTATGCCATTTTTGGCAGCTGTAAAGATGTCAACATTGGACCAACATCCATCATGGCTTTAATGTTACAAAGCCATGTAATCAAAATGGGACCTGATATGGGCATTTTTGTTACTTTCTTAACAGGAATTATTATTTTTTTGTTTGGGATTTTCAATCTAGGTAATGGTAGTACTATCATTCTTTGATTTTAACTTTGTTAAATTTTAGGTTTTGTTATTGAATTTTTTTCATATCCGATTATAGCCGGTTTTACATGTGCAGCCTCTCTCCAAATCGCCTCTACTCAAATCAACAGTCTTTTTGGATTACAAGGAAAAGCGAGTGAATTTTTAGACGCTTGGGAAGGTTTTTTCCAAAAAATTGATCAAATTTCATTATGGGATTCAGTTTTGGGAATACTTTCCATAATCTTTTTAATAGCTTTAAGAGTAAGTATCATTTGTAAGTAATACAAAATTAATGAAAATTTGTAGGAAATTCGAAGATTTGGTACTTTGCAATATAGATCAGATTGGTCTCGTAACCGCAATATTATTGGAATTTTCATCTTCATGTTATCTTTAGCAAGAAATGCTCTTGTTGTTATGATTGGTACTTTGATTGCTTATAATCTTCGAGACGACAGTCCATTCAAAATCACAGAAGATGTCAAGCCTGGTTTTCCACCTTTTGAACTTCCACCATTCAGTAGCACATTGAATGGTACTGATTACACTTACAAAGAAATGGTCGAAGATTATGGTACTTCCATTGCGTTTATTCCTTTAGTAGCAATCCTTGAAGCTGTATCTATAGCTAAAACTTTCTGTAAGTCGTGCGTTAGCTATAACTGTTAATAACAATTTTTTTTTGTAGCTAAAGGAAAATCATTAGATGCCACTCAAGAAATGTTAGCTTTAGGTTTATGCAACTTTTTTGGATCATTTGTTAGATCAATGCCTGTTACTGGTTCTTTCACACGAACAGCAGTCAATAATGCTTCTGGTTGTAAAACCCCATTAGCTGGAATTTTTACATCGTTTTTAGTACTTCTAGCTATAGCTTTTCTTACACCTACGCTTCATTACGTACCAAAAGCTACACTAGCGTCGGTTATCATATGTGCCATGTTTTATCTATTCGATTTTGAAGCTTTTGTTATCATTTGGAGATCAAAAAGTGAGATTTTTCGATCTAAATTATAAGTAGTACTCAAAGTTTTTGATTTTAGAACTTGATATGATTCCATTTCTTGTTACTTTTCTTTGCTGTCTGTTTGTTAGTCTTGAAGATGGAATTTTGATTGGGATTGGAGTTAATTTGCTTTTTGTTTTATATGCAAGTGCAAGACCTAAGTTTGATATAATTTTGAAAAAAAATACAGGAGGTGAAGTACTCGTTATCACTCCCAAAGATACACTTTATTTTCCATCGGCGGAATACTTGAGAGATACAGTGTTAGGGATTGATAATAGTAAAACTGTTGTTATTGATGGATGTTTGATAAGAAATATTGATGTAACAATGGCTAAGGTACAACTTTACATCATTTAATTAATAAATTTGGAGTTTTTGTTTTTAGAGTATTGGAGTTTTTGCACGAGAATTGACTGAACGAAACCAAGAGATTTACTTTATTAATTTTAAACCAAGAATTATAGAGATTTGTTGTAAAGTCGATAAGCATTTAAGACCATACTTTAAAGAAGTTTTCGAAGGTACTATTATATTAAATTGATAAACTTTGAAATTAATTGAGGTTTTAGAGATAAATCTACAAGTTATAATAAGCTGAATGATTGTTATTTATTTTGAAATAAACATTCATCTAAAAAAAAATGATTATTTAAGTACTTCAATCCTGGAATGGCTTGTTTCACAAACTTATTTCGGTACTTAAAAGCACTTTCTTCACTATCTCTAGTGGCACTTGTTGTTATCGGCAGTTGTTAATATCGGTACTACCATTTCCCAATGTATTGTATTGTACGGTATTCCTGATAATAATCCTTTTAGAATCGCAGGAATTGTCAAAGCTGGATTTTCTCTATTCCATTCATCGCCATTGACTGATAACTGCAATGGTACTATTTATGATTTCGTGAATTTTGTCCTAAACTATAGACCCTCACTTTAGTTGCAATTCTTGAAGAAATATCAATAGCTAAAGCTTTTTGTAACTTTGGACTGTCTAATCTCAACACTAATTGTCTTTTGTACCAAAAGAAAAATTTTTAGATGGACTCAAGAAATGCTAACTTCATATTTTTGCGGTATAATAAGTTCCTTTGTTCAATCAATGAATATTACTGGTTCTTTTTCGAGAACATCAGTATATATAGTTATTCAAAGGTTATGGTCCTTACCATATTTTATCTATTCGATTATGACACTTTTTTATTGTCTGGAAATCAAAAAGTGAACAAAATTGATTGTAGTACTCTCGATTTTATGAATTTTTTGGAACTTAATTTAATCTCGCTTCTGGTTACTTTAGTTTTGTGCTTGCTTCTTGCTGTCAAATAAGGGATTTTGACAGGAATTAGTAATAAATGTTTCGCCATTGTCGTGCCGGAGGTATTTGCTGCCCGTGCTTTTGCCGTCATAAAAAAACAACCTTTTCTAAAACTCTTTGTTTCAACATTATTTTATTAGACAGAAAGACTTTCTTCAAAATTTTTTTATCTTATATTATATTCAATTAAGAGAAAGATTCTTCAGATAAATTAAATTAGTCAATTCCAGTAATTTTCATGCACTTTCATTCTCTTCTATTTTCAAAATAATCTGATTTCTTTGAAAAATACAAAATTTTTCAAAAATTCAATTTATGGACTAAAGAATTCAATTTTTTCATTTAAAACACATTTTTCATGGTCAAATATAACTAAGAATCACCTTTATCAATATATGTAGGAGAGAAAAAAATGAAAAAATAGTAATGACGTTTAGATTAGGAAATTATAAATAAGTGCGGATTTACAATCAAGGTCGGTCTTAGTGTTTAAGAATGTTCTAGTAATTAACGTCGTAGATCCGGAATGCTTGTAAGTTTTTGAGAACTAACCTCTCTCTGATGGTTGGTCTTAGTTTTGGCTTACAGGTCAAGAAAACGGCTCATACTGGCTGAATAGTCAGGGGCGAGGAGTTACCTTACGGAGGGTGCTTCTTGCTAAAGATCACAGTGGCATAGTGAGGGTTGTGTGTCACTTGCCAAGGGTGTTGGTGTTTAGGCCAATGTGTACCATACGCCCGTACGTTAGTGCTGTTTTAATTATTGTATGTGCACGAAATTACAAGGATGACAATTATAAGTCATGGTATTATAAGGATACATATCATATCCTATAATCGCCGGGTTTATGTGTGGTGGTTCGTTGCAAATTGCTTCGTCTCAACTCAAAAGTTTATTTGGAACGTCTGGAAAAAGCAACACTTTTCTTGAAAGTTGAAAATCGTTTTTTGAAAACATATCAGAAGTGCAAATTTGGGATTCTGTGCTTGGAATTACATCAATAGTACTGTTAGTACTACTAAGAGTAAGTTAATTCTTTTATGATATAAATATAATGAGAAAAATATAGGAAATCCGAGTCTTTGGAAGTTTGCAATCAAAACCAGAATGCAACTTCTTTGCCAAAATCATCTTCTTAATGTCTTTAGCACGCAACGCTATTATTCTAATTGCTGGTACTATCATCTCGTACTGTTTATACGATGCAAAACCTTTCAAAATAACAGGAAATGTAACAAGTGGTTTTCCGCCATTGAAACCTCCACATTTCAGTACTACTTACAACGGTACTTACTACAATTTTGGCGAAATGGCAGAGGTTTATGGAATTTCTTTTGTATTCATTCCATTGTTATCAATTCTTGAAGCTGTGACAATAGCAAAAGCGTTTTGTACAAAAAACTAAAAAGTACTGTCTGGTACTGACTGTTTACTTGTAGATAAAGGACGACAGTTAGATGCAACGCAAGAAATGATTGCTTTAGGTCTTTGTAATATCTTTGGTTCTTTTGTTGGATCAATGCCAGTGATTGGATCTTTCACCAGAAGTGCAGTCAATAACGCTTCTGGTGTTAGAACAACAATGGCTAGTATCTTTACGTCGCTACTGCTTCTTCTAGCAATAGCGTTTCTAACACCGTCGTTTTTTTACGTACCAAAAGCTACTCTAGCTTCGATTATTATCTGCGCTATGTTTTATTTATTCGATTTTGAAGCTTCCGTCTTATTGTGGAAAACTAAAAGTATTTGTAAAAAATTAAACAATTTTCAATTAAAAGTTTATGTAACAAGTGGTTTTCCGCCATTCAGACCTCCACATTTCAGTACTACTTACAACGGTACTTACTACAATTATAAGGAAAAATGTCATCTGGGATGATGATGGTCTTTATGACGAATATGCTGTGCTTTGAGACTTGAACTTGAAATCAGCATAAGGAATGTATTTCTCTTAGTAAGATCTAAGATACTGTATTTCAGTAGTTGTAGCTTGTTGAAGTGGAGTAACTGCAATATTGCTGATAATGAATTAAGGCTAGGGGTGTCACCGTAAGGTGACGATAACCCCGCGTAAGTTTGTATTTGACATAATTTATAAATCAATAAATTAAGACGTAATGTATTTTTCCATACAATTTTGCTGATGGAAGTGGTACCTGAGTCTCTCTAAGATATTAATTTGTTTATATTTAAAAAAAAAGTACCTTTGAAAATAAATTATATCTTTCATATAGAGTTTTGAAAAAAAACCTCTCTTCAGTTAATATCAAAATTCAACAAGATTTTGGGAATTTTAATAATTAATCAAAGTAGGTACATTCCGTTCGTTATTAATCTGCTTGACTGGCGGCCATGGAAATCAGATTTTAAGTATTTTCTTTACGGTTAGCAGTAAATTCAACTGAAGTTGATAATTACAAACTTCAGACAGATTGATGGTAGCAACTAGTTTTAGTGACAAAATCAAATTCGCATTTAGAGTTTCTCAGCTTTCTTGATGCACATTAATAACGAATGGAGTATATTTAAAGCAATTTGTGTAGGACACTTTCTGTCACTTATGACAGTTACCAAATAGTTGTCAAAAAATCGCAATCGTAAATATAGTCCATTTGCGCTCAATAGAAGTAACCAAATCTAATAATATTTATTTTTTAGCTATGTAAAAAGTCTCTTTTGTTTTTCATTGTAAAAACAGCTTAAGAAATTCCAACCTGAAAATTTAATGCAATGCATCTTTTCAGTACTGCTACTCATGTACAACGGCGTTTTCGAAGTCGACTCGTACAAGCACTCGTCAAATTCATGTGCCAGCGCCATTAGGTATATCTATTTAATGTCTCCAAAACTGCCCGGCGTGGCCAAAACTCGAAATTGTTAAAGAAAAAAATAGTACTGGAGAAATCCTATTATGCCTAAAGATATTTTATGCTTCCCAGCAACTGAGTATTTAAGAAACATTATTTTGAAATCTGAGCAAAATAGTGTTATCAATGAGTATTATGTATATGTGGGAAAAAAATAAACTGCCCACTAAAAATTTTAAATTTAGGGAATTTATCGTTATTAGGTTGAATGAACAATTAAATTTGCTCAGTGAGGTTTCTCAACATAAGTTGGCATATTTTTTTAAATTAGCTTGACGTTTTTTGACGTCTCTGTCTGACAGTTTTCTTCTACATTTGCGTTACCAACTTAACATCAAATTCTTCAAAATGACGTGGTGTAAATATTTCTCACTAAAATCTAACTTAGAGAAATGAAGTACCAACTTAGCAAACATTTATTTCAATTTTTAGTAGGCAGTTTATTTTTTTCCTATATATAGTACTGGTGCCTATTGTGATAGGTAAAAGCCGAGTGAAACTTTCATATTACCTTTATGATCAAAAAGTAAAAAAATTATCAAAGTCTGTACAGGATGGTGCATTTTCGATGTCCGCATAGGGAGATTTCCAAAACTAAAAAGGATTCGAAAAAGCCGAATGGCACATTTTTGAGATCGTTTTTTTTTAATATTATTAATATTTTAAATTTTTTTAGCTGGAATAGCACACAGTTGCATTCAACTTTTGAAAAGTACCTGTAGTCAGTCCTAGCGATAACTACATTTTCTTAAAAACCAACAGCAGCCTATACTAAAAAATCAACTAACAAACTAACTCACGTATTCAAGATCTAAATTAAATAATTATCGCAAAATAAAAAAAAAATTGAATAACCTATTTCAATACCTAATCGCTTGAAAATATTCCTATTCATTGTTCCAACTTATCAATATTTTTTTGCTACTAATTGGAAAATTATTAAAAGTGAAAATTTATGTAGGTACTTCTACACCAAAAAAAAAAAAATGAAATCGGCAAAAACTCAAAGTACTATCAAATTGTGATATTAATTTTAAAATTGCACAATTTTATTGTTCAATGAAAAATGTCTGGAATGGATTGTCAAACTGAAAACAATAATTTAGGAAAAATCAAGTTTTGATAGAAAAGATTAGATTTGGTAGAGTTGTGCATACTGAAGTGGCAGATAAATCGCTCGGTACTTCTCGCTATCTAAATTCTCTATATTTTTGCATTTAAAAATATTTTGAACATAAACAAATTAAGCGATCATTGACTCAGGTACTAATATCGGTACTACTTACAATACATACAATCAATTCCCAAAATCACGTCGCATTCCACTCATGACCATGACTTAAAGATCAATAGCTCGATTTCTTCATTCCCTCTACTTTTATTTCCTGATTATGTAATCACCCAATAATTATATGTTTGTTTCTCATTATTAAATTTTTCAAACCTGACTCAGAATTATTTATTCTAAATCGAATCTTAGCCAAAACTTGAATACCGGTTTTAGATATTTAGAGATTATGCTCAGTGTATAATCCGCTACCATAAAGCACAACAATACGAATTAAACGATTATAGTGATAAAATGTATAAAACCAGAAGAAAAATCTTCGCTTTGTTAGTAGCATCCTAAAAGAACAACAATGACATGTAAGTTCAATTTTTTTAATATTAGTTAAAAAAATGGAAATTTCAGTCAGAATTGACTTCCGGAAATTGGTGAAAAAACGAATACCAATCACACAATGGCTGCCACATTATACTCTATCTCTTTTTCTGCAAGACATCCTCGCTGGAATCACAGTCGGAATGACGGAAATCCCACAAGGAATCGCCTACGCTATAGTCGCTGGTAAAAATTTTTGAAAATCAAAAAACAAGCAGCGCTGCCAACAATTTTCTTCCAGGTTTGCCACCTGAATATGGTTTATACTCTGGTTTAATCGATGGTTTTATTTATGCAATTTTCGGCGGTTGTAAAGACCTCAACATTGGTCCTACATCAATCCTCTCGCTTATGCTTCAACCCCACGTTGCTAGACTAGGCCCTGATGCTTCAATCCTAATAACTTTCCTTTCAGGTGTTATAATTTTTATCCTTGGAGTGATGCATTTAGGTTTTGTCATTCAATTCTTCTCATATCCAATAATCGCCGGTTTTATGTGTGGTGGTTCGTTGCAAATTGCTTCGTCTCAACTGAAAAGTTTATTTGGAACGTCTGGAAAAAGCAACACTTTTCTTGAAAGTTGGAAATCGTTTTTTGAAAACATATCAGAAGTGCAAATTTGGGATTCTGTTCTTGGAATTACATCAATAGTACTGTTAGTACTACTAAGAGTAAGTTAATTCTTTTATGATATAAATATAATGAGAAAAATATAGGAAATCCGAGTCTTTGGAAGTTTGCAATCAAAACCAGAATGGTCCAAAACCCGCAACTTCTTCGCCAAAATCATCTTCTTAATATCTTTAGCACGCAACGCTATTATTCTAATCGCTGGTACTATCATCTCGTACTGTTTATACGATGCAAAACCTTTCAAAATAACAGGAAATGTAACAAGTGGTTTTCCGCCATTCAAACCTCCACATTTCAGTACTACTTACAACGGTACTTACTACAATTTTGGCGAAATGGCAGAGGTTTATGGAATTTCTTTTGTATTCATTCCATTGTTATCAATTCTTGAAGCTGTGACAATAGCAAAAGCGTTTTGTACAAAAAACTAAAAAGTACTGTCTGGTACTGACTGTTTACTTGTAGATAAAGGACGACAGTTAGATGCAACGCAAGAAATGATTGCTTTAGGTCTTTGTAATATCTTTGGTTCTTTTGTTGGATCAATGCCAGTGACTGGATCTTTTACCAGAAGTGCAGTCAATAACGCTTCTGGTGTTAGAACAACAATGGCTGGTATCTTTACGTCGTTGCTGCTTCTTCTAGCAATAGCGTTTCTAACACCGACGTTTTTTTACGTACCAAAAGCTACTCTAGCTTCGATTATTATCTGCGCTATGTTTTATTTATTCGATTTTGAAGCTTTCGTCTTATTGTGGAAAACTAAAAGTATTTGTAAAAAATTAAACAATTTTCAATTAAAAGTTTGCTTTTTAGAATTGGATTTGCTACCGTTTTTAACAACTTTTATTTGTTGTTTATTCCTAGGAGTAGATTATGGGATTTTAATAGGAGCAGGTGTTAATTTACTTTTTGTACTATACGCAAGCGCCCGACCAAAATTCCAAATAACAGAAGAACCGAATTTTTTTGTGTTAACTCCGAAAGATACGTTATTTTTTCCAGCAGCCGAGTACTTAAGAGATACAGTTTTGGCATCAGATAAAGTAATTATTATCAATGGGAAATACATCCGGACTATGGATATTACAGTAGCTAAAGTATTCACAATTTTTGTGTTTTTTCTTTTTTAATTATTTTTTACAGAGTTTGTCAGTGTTAACTCAAGAATTGTTATTAAGACACCAAAAAGTCTACTTTTTAAATTTTAAATCATCAATAATTAATATGTGCGTCGGCATTGATAAAAAACTAAAAGATCATTTTTTTACTGAAGATGATTTGAAAAGTATTATTAAAGGTATTAAATTAATACATTAACAATTAGTGACTGTTTTTTTGATTCTAGATCAATGTCAGGACCTTGTTGTTACAACAGAAACATCACGTTTGTGATAAGAGATAATAAAGATACGATTTGAATAAATTGTTTGCTTTTCCTGAATCATAAAGCTTTATTATTTTATTACATTTTTGCAAGAGTGCTTCTATTGAATTAGAAAGAAAAATTGTTTATCTTTGTGCTCTGTAAACCCAATTAACTTGAGTGCTTTAATGGAAAAATAAGAAGAAAAATAATTTAAGCGTCTAGACCAGTGTTGTCCGTGGTTGCTAGTGTAATCTAGGGTTGTTAAGATTTGACATTGCTGCAAACTTGAAGATGCAAAAATTCCCAAATTGATCGATTCTTTTTACTAAATTTTCACACTATCAAAATCCAGCCGTGTTTACATTAGGAAACAGAAACATCGAAACAAATCTCAGTTAAATTCAAGGCAAAACTGTAAAAACCAATGATTTTGAAAATCAATGTTGATTTTTTGCAATGAACTTTACTCAATTAGTTCCAGATGTAACCTTGTTTAATCTTCAACGCAATTAACACAAAATGTGTTAATTAATTCAAGAAGTATTTTTATAGAATCCTATTTTAAAGAATTCCAAATTATTATATAAGAGTTTAACGCGTCCGCAAAAAACCATTACCTTGTTATTGAAGAAGGCCACTGGTTAATGTAATAACACAATGATAATTGCATCGTTTTTGATATTAAAATATGTTGAGTGTGACCGGCGGAGTTAGAGTCAGAATAAATAGCGAGAACCTTCATTTTCTTGATTCAAATTCAGGTCGAAGCCCAAACATTGCAAAGAATTCGTTAGTGTGTATGTGATTCATATATTTGGCAAGAATTCGATAATTGGATTAACAATGTTTTGTTACTATAAATTCGTGTAAAGTGGAAAAAGTGTTAGTTTTAAACAATCAAAATGATGGTTTTGAGTTTAACCGATCGGCTTAAACGCGGATTTCCCATTTTGATTTGGTCGAAACAATACAATTTACATGTGGCTATAGCAGATTTAGTTGCTGGAATTACAATCGGATTAACATTAATTCCCCAAACTATAGCTTACGCCTCTTTGGCCGGACTAGGACCTCAAGTAAGTCAAAAAAAAAAGAAAGATTTCGTAATTGGAAAGTAATATGATAATAGATCAACTATGAAATAAATCCCTGAGGCACATAGTGCAAAAAAAAAACAATTGTCATCGTAATATTACACTTTTAATAATTATATCTTTGCGCAACTGATTTCAATCATTTTTGACCCTGACTAGTAGGCAACCAGTGTTACACTAGTGTATTAATAATTGCATGTTTCAGTATGGTTTATACTCGTCTCTTTTTGGTGGTATAATTTATGTTCTTTTTGGGGGAGTCCCTGAATTAAACATTGCACCAACTGCTCTTCTATCCCTTCTAACCTTCACTTTCACTCAAAGCGTAACTTATGGCAATGTAAAAGCAGCGATTTTGCTTTGTTTTCTGTCAGGAATCGTCGAACTTATTTGTGGATTTCTACATTTAGGTAAAGGAAAAATTGTGAAAAATTCAAACTCTAAACAATTTTAGGTTTTTTGTTGGATTTTGTGTCATTGCCTGTAGTGGCAGCATTTACATCAGCCGGAGCTTTGACTATAGCTTCCTCTCAAGTGAAAAACTTACTCGGATTGAAATTTTCAGCAAATAATTTCATAAGCGTCTGGAAAAACGTGTTTTTTCATATTAAAGATGCAAACAAATGGGACTGCGTTCTTGGATTTTTTTGCTGCTTGATTTTGCTACTTCTTCGAGTAACAAAATTAAATCATAATTTAAATTTTATATCAAATTATTTATTTATAGAAACTGAAAGATTACGGAGCTCCGCCTCTAACCACGTCTACTTCAGCTCAATCACCAATCAAAAAGCTCATTTGGTTTTGTTCAGTAGCAAGAAACGCCTTTGTGGTAATAACGTGCGCAGTCACCGCCTACTTTCTCGCGGCTTCGAATATAACCCCATTTTCTTTGACTTGTGGGTGTGTACTTATTTATTTTTGTAAATATTTAATTGGTTGATTTCTTTTAGCTAAAGTACCACAAGGTTTGCCCAGTTTTGATGTACCCATAAGTGAGGTGTATAAAAATAATGACACTATCGGAGTAGGCGATATGGTTAAAGAAGTAGGCAGTGGAATTTTTGTTATTCCTTTTGTTGCAATTTTGGGAAACGTCGCGATTGCTAAAGCATTCGGTTTTATTGTTTTCGATAAAAATATGGAACATTTGAATAACTTTTATCTTTTAGCAAAAGGAAAAGTGATTGATGCATCGCAAGAAATGATCGCAGTAGGCATGTGCAATTTGATTGGTTCGTTTTTTGGATCGTATCCTGTCAATGCATCATTTTCAAGGGCGGCTGTGAGTAATGCAAGTGGTGTGAAGACGCCTTTAGCTGGCATATATACAGGTTGTTTCATGGAAAATTGAATTATTCAAATAATGTTAAAAAATTTCAGGAGTTATGGTTATATTAGCCTTGACTTTTCTAACACCATATTTCTCGTACATTCCAAAACCTACCTTAGCAGCTGTAATTATTTGTGCAGTCATTTTTATGGTTGAAGTTACACTCACTAAAATGATTTGGGAGATTAACAGTAAAAAAATGGCAGTTTCTAGACAAATAATTATTAATTTTAATATATTCCACAGAAAAAGATTTAATTCCATTTTTTATCACTTTAATCTGTTGCTTATTAATCACAATCGAAGTCGGAATTTTAATCGGGGTAAGCGTTGATATTTTATTCATTTTATACAGCACAGCAAGACCTGATTTAAAAATCGAAAAAATGACGGTAATTAAATATTATTTCAAAAAATTCAATCCGAATAATTTCATTTTTAGAATCAAGACATCTGTTATTTGAGAATAACGCCTACTTCTGCCATTTTATTTCCATCAGTTGAAAATATTCGAGAAAAAATTATGAGAAATAATTTAGAAAATTACAGATTCCTAGTTTTTGATTGCGACAAAGTGACAAAAATCGATTTTACGACAGCAAAGGTTGGTATTAAAATAAACTAATTTTTAGTGAGTTGAACTTAGGAACAACTTTAGTTAAGGCGATAATCTTTTATAAAAAGTCTGAAAACGCATTAAATTTCAAAAATTTAGAAATTTTAGTGTTTTAAGAATCTGAAATATAAGCAAAAATTGACGACTTGATTGGTGTACTTTATTTTTTGCACGTCTATACTTACAATTTCTATATTTATAATAATCGCAAAACAATTGTTTTCAGTGTTTATCAGCATTAATTTCCGACCTTGTCAAACAAAAAAAATCAATAATATTTTATCGGCCACAAAAGCCAGTAATAAAAATCCTCAATAAAATCCTGCCAACAAAAGGCGCTAAAATAATAGAAACTGACCAAGAATTAAATCTGTTTCTTACAGGTATGCATACAATTTTTTTCCTATTAGTTACATTCACCTTTTCCATTTAATTATCTGTTGCTTAAGAACACGGTAGCGGAACGGAAATGCACTTGACACTTTAAATAAAACCGAATCCGGCCCTGACCGCATTATTAGTTTTTTTTTTTCAACCTAGATGGCAGCACACCTATAACCTATAATGACACATTGACAATTTTGACATTTCAGAGATAAATAATGTGGAAATCAACATCGAAAATAAACAGATAACAACATTATAGTTAATTTTACATCGCAGACGATTAAATATTATTTATTACTATCATCTCAGCATTGTAAAATGGTAAATCATCACTGAAATTGATAAGAAATTTATTATAATTGAAGAAAATAATAACAGTCTTTTGGAGATAAAAATGCGGAAGGTTAAGGTTAAAGCAAGAGTTAAAACGTTCAGTTCGTCTAACTAAGCATTTACGCTTGGTAAGTTACATATTACGATTAATTTTACTATAAATAAATGTATATTATCCTTGAAAGTTTACTTTGTTTCTTTACACATTTTGCGGTGTGAAACCCCTGAAAAAATTAATATATTTATTGAGAAAAAAAAATCAACGCTATAATTCTTAATTTAGTGTTAAAATTTTTGCCTTTTTCAAGGATCTGCTAATAAAGATAAGTTAATATTTGATTATTTCATGTTTTTGAATGATAAAATTTTTTGTAATTGTAAAATAATATATAAACTATCAAAGTACAGTTATATAGTTTACATTCAGTTTTACTGCGACACAGTTAAAAAATAAACGACCTAATACTAAACAGTGCAATTGAGCAACTACTCAAGTACACTGAAGAAATTTAAAAGTGGTCCATAAAAGAAGAGAGAGGGATATCAATATTAAATTGCACGTGATTTCCAATCATTTAAAACACTACCGCTTTTAGTTATAAACAATGCTATAACAGTGCGTGGAGTGTAAGTATCAAAATTTTTCAACTTTCAATCCTGCAAATCATCCAATGATCTTTCAACCTCTGGTTAATCATAGTGAAAGTTAATTTTCTCTCAATTGTGGAATTAGAAAAACTGATCACGTTAATTCCGTTAGGCAAACAATGAACTCAATTTAGTCTTTTTACAGACTTGACTCAAACATGACTATTGCTAAGTATATCAAAGCAGCTCTAGTCCAAAGAATCCCAATTCTGGAATGGGGAGTAAAATACAACTCCCAAAAACTCATCAGCGATACAATTGCTGGAGTTACAGTCGGACTTACAGTTATGCCACAAGCGTTAGCATACGCCACACTCGCCGGACTCGAACCCCAGGTAACAAAAAAATTATCAATCAATCAAATAAAAATAATCAGTTTTATAGTATGGATTATACTCCGCTTTCGTCGGCTGCTTCGTTTACACCATCTTCGGCACTTGCAAAGACATCACCATCGGACCTACAGCTCTGATGGCGTTAATGACTTACCAACAAATCCAAAACCGCAACACCGACTACGCTGTGCTGCTTTGTTTTTTAACAGGAATCGTACAATTGATTATGGCAATCTTACACTTAGGTACTCCCCCTTCTGTTTTAATTAATGTCTTATCAAAAATTTCCAGGCGTTTTGATTGATTTTATCTCCATTCCTGTAACTGTGGGATTCACCTCCGCTACATCTGTGATAATAATGACTTCTCAATTAAAAAGTCTCCTAGGATTAAAAATCAATTCATCAACATTCATGGATACTATTCCTAAAGTTATTAAAAATTTGCACAATACAAAACTAGCGGATTTTTCGCTTGGGATTATCTGTATCGCAGTTTTGATGGCACTTCGGGTAAGTTCGTCAATGTTGATAATAGGTTTTTCCCCGCGATTGTCATTTCGTATTTGCTATTGCTCCGTTCAAGATGTCTGATCCTCAGTCCGAAATAATCAACTTTATTAATCATTTGTCGCGTCATAGAAATTTAAAAGTAACTGTAAATGAGAGTTTGAAAGGTGCTGCTTTAACCGGGTTAGGTGCTCTTCTTGGTGGGTTGCTTGCAGGGCCGCGAGGTTTAGCAATAGGTAAAATTTCAATCCCTAACCTCAATTGTTTTTTAATGATCTATTATTAGGTGGTGCTACTGCAGCAGTCTGTGCCGGTATTTCAGGCACCGGTAAATACAAATCTTTAATTGAAGTTATTAATGATGATTTAACAGAAGAAGAACGCGCGGAACTTACCAATTCTGTGATGCGCATTGTCCAAAGAATAAACCCAAACACTATTATCCAAGCCGCGACTCTTTTATCGCTTGTTTTACAAGATAGCACCACTGAAGCTGCTGTTATCGATACTTTACAGTCATTTTTTGCCCATCGAAACACACCACTATCATTTTAATGTAATTAATTCCTAAATAAATTTTTTCCAGAAACTTAAAGACTATAAATCTAAACAAAAGATTCTATCAAAATCTCTATGGCTTATTTCAACTTCACGCAACGCTTTAGTCGTTATCATCTGCTCTACTGTTGCGTTTTTTTACGAAACGCAAGGACCAGGATCACCGTTTCGTCTAACCGGAACTGTTAAACCAGGTTTTCCGGATGTAAAAGCGCCACCTTTTAGTACAACTTTGAACAACGAAACGGTGACTTTTGGGCATATGGTATCCGATTTGGGTACATCTATTGCATTAGTACCTATAATCGGTGTCCTTGGGAATGTTGCGATAGCTAAAGCATTCGGTAAGTCCCATCAAGTGTTGCCAACTCTACATAATTTAATTTTTTAGCAAGTGGACAAATGATCGATGCCACACAAGAATTATACACTTTATCGTTGTGTAATATTTTGGGATCGTTTTTTTCGTCGATGCCCATCACTGGGTCGTTTTCCAGATCGGCGGTTAATCACGCCAGTGGTGTACAAACACCTTTGGGTGGGATTTTTACAGGAATTATGGTACTCCTAGCGTTAGCTTTTCTTACTCCATATTTTGCTTTTATACCAAAAGCGTCGCTAGCAGCGGTTATTATCAGCGCTGTGATTTTTATGATTGAATATGAAGTAGTCAAACCAATGTGGAGGTCGAGCAAAAAAGACCTAATAGTTACATTTGCAACATTTATTTTTTGTTTAATCATCGGTGTAGAATTTGGTATTCTTGTTGGGGTTGGTATTAACATAATGTTTTTATTATACCCATCGGCAAGACCATCGGTTCATGTCGATAAAATCAAGACGTCGACTGGGATTGAATATATTATTGTGACGCCGGGGAATAGTCTGTACTTCCCCGCTGTTGATTTTATCAAAACTAGTATCGGTAAAGTGGGAATTGATTCGAAGAATGTACCGGTTGTTATCGATTGTAGATTTATATTAGGTACTTGAATTAATTTTGATAATTTTTTATTGAAGTTTGGGTTTTAGGAGCTGATTTTACCGCAGCTAAAGGTATATCGGCATTAATTAATGAGTTTTCAATTAGAAAACAACGATTGTATTTTGTTAATACAAGGGAAGAAGTAGTTTCATTGTTTAGAGGAGTTTTTGATAAGGAGTTTAGGAATTTTGAAAGTAGGGAAGAAGTAGAAGCAGAGTTGGAAGATGATAAAAGAAAAGAAATCGAAGATGAAGACAGTTTTCTATTAAATAATGGCACAATTTGTCATAACCAATGGAGGAATTCCATGACTGAATTGGGAGAAATTGCTAATGACTCGAATATTTCATATAGAAAAAATTACACAGAACCATGACTATCATTATTTATAATTGTTGGATGTTTTTAATAAAAAAATCATTTCCTATTTATTCTTTAACTAACCTTATTTTTTTTCTTTATTCTATTTCTACAACTCCACCAACTTTTTCTATTGCTGCTTTTAATTTCTCCGCTTCTTCTTTCGGAATATCAGCTTTAACAACAGCCGGTGCACCTTCTACAAACTTCTTTGCTTGAACTAAATTCATACCTTCCATTAAAGCTTTGATTTCTTTGATTAAAGCAACTTTTTGCTTCTCATCGTATTTACTCAATTTTACTGTAAAACTAGACTTCACTGCTTTCGGTGCTTCGTCCTCTTCTTCAGCTGGTGCTGCAGCTATGAATCCACCAGCTGGCATTACTGGAGCATCAGGAAGATTTAACCGTTTTTTAAGAGCCCCACTTAATTCTGATACTTCTAAAAGATTAAGTTGGGAAATTTCAGTTACTAGTTTTTCGATTTTGGGACTGATTGGCTTATCGGTATTACTTGGTGGAGGAATTGTGAGCTTCTCAATGGGAGCTGCTTGGGTTTCGGTTTGTAAAAACGAAGTGCTAAAAAAGTGAGGTTAGAAAATATAACATGTGAAAATTATTACAGTACCTTTGGGATATATATCGCCAGTGTCTTGGGCACGAACGGATTATTATTCTAACAGAATTCATTTTGTTTTATTCGATTTTGTGTAATAATTAAGACAATTAGAAATTAGATACAGAAAAAGACGTCGATAATAATGAGATCTGTAATAATAACAGAGTTAGGCAAAAAATTGCTACAGGGTATTTGAAATTAAACTGAGACACAAAAGTAGAATTGACTTTTAATAACACAATGGAAAAAATATAATAAGTTAAATATATAGGGTGCAACTTGCCAATTTAACATATTATTAAAAAAAATGGCTTATTAGCATCGCAATAACAAATTTTTTTCTGACTTGATCATGGAAAAAAGTGCACATTTAACATATAAAAGTAATTTTTGAGCCATGTGTATCAACTAAGTCAAAATTCGTAACAAAACACAGTCGCCGTATTCAACAACCATCATATACAATATATTTTAAAAGAATAAAACAGGAAAAATCTTCTTATAGTCTGTCCATGCTAACAAATTACACAATTAATAATTTATGACAACGTTGCTGATTATCATTCCCATTCTGTTGTGCCTGGAGGTTTAGATGTTAAATCATACAATACCCTTGAAATCCCTGGAACTTGCAAAATCTCTAACACCATTTTTTGAACCACCTACAAATACAAAATTATAAAACAAAAATAATGAAAAACTTTAGAAAAAAACCCACATCTAAAGGCAATTGTTTTCCAGGTACTGCAGGCATTCCTGTCATAAAGTCTTGCGTACAAAACGGTCTCAAAACTATTGATCTTTGACAAGAGGGAATCCTCAATGCCTGGTCCCTATCAAAGTGTAAAGGTAATAGAATCACAGGCATTTGACTCACTGAATTCATATGACCACTGTTCTGCAAAACCTACAATTTTAGGAACAAATTTCAGTGAGTTATCTTTTTCTGGTATTGTTGTATATAAAAAAATGTTCGCTGAGATGTAGCCTCAACTTTAAGTCTTATCAAGCTGAAACTGTTCTCTCAGCTTTTATTATAGGAAGGCAGTATCGACAGCTTCATAATCTAAACCGAAAACTATCTTCTTAACCTTCCATAAAAACAAAATTTCTTGAAAAATTATAATTTGAACTAAAAATTTGTGAGATTGTATTTTTGGTTTAAAATCTAAATTAATATTCGGAGTTTTTTAAAAACGTCAACTTAATTAGGGAAAAATCTTTCAAAATGCACTTTTAAAAAATTAAGTTAGAATCCAATACTATTTAAAAATTTAATAATTTGAATAAAATAATAAAGAAATTTCTAAATCACTAATAATTGTCTCTATTGTACTAATTTTGGTGTTAAATTTAAAATGTATTACTTAATTTGGTAGTTTTGACACTTATCATTTTGACTTAGGGGGAAAACCTATCAAATTTGACATATCCAAAAAAATGAGGTTAAGAACTCAAAATTTTGACACGTTTATAAAACAAATACTCACCGTGGTAGCAACATCGTCGCATTGTCTCAACGTGGCTAAAACATTACTAGTAAGATAAGTAATCGTAAGATCAATAATCGGCTCTTTGACTAATCCCCCAAAAACATAACAAACTCGATTAATATTCCGACAAATTCTTGGTATAAGGCAAGCAAGAAACATCAAATCTTCCCAATCCGGATCTCTTTCACTTGAAATCCCAACAACATAACTGTACGAACGAGAGTCACCTTGTACTCCAACACTTCTAATCGGCAAAAGCGTAGCAGCTAATTTTTGTTTACTTGAAATCTTCCTCAAAACACTTCTTTCTTCATTACTTGTAACCGCTTCCACCCTATTCAACAACGCATGTTTCTTTTGCAACATTTGATCAAACTCGACAATTATTTTAACTAAAACTTGTGTTTCGGAAAAATCTCGTTCCATATATGGTTCTTCAGCACATAAAATTCGTATAGCTAAACCAGGCCCCGGAAATGGATGTCGCATTACTAATTCAGGCGCTAAACCTAAATCTCTTCCTAAAGCTCGAACTTCATCTTTGTGGAAATCTTTTAAAGGTTCGACTACACGGCCTTCGGCGCGTAATTTTCGCACTAATTCTGAATCGTTATGATGCGTTTTTATTGTATCAGCTTTTGATGATACTAAAGCTGATGCTGACTCGATTAAGTCAGGCCTGAGAGTACCTTGTCCTAATATAACTTCTTCAGGTTTGAGATTCAAATCAGCAATTATTTCATCGGTAATTCGCACAAAAACATCACCGATTATCTTTCGTTTCTCTTCGGGATCACATGTTTTGCACAGCATACTTGTCAGAGTCGTACGTAGCGTCGTCTCGTGCTTGTCCACAGGCACCACCTATAAAAAAATTAATAATTTTTTTTACTAATTAATTAGATAATTCCATACCGTCGTTCCCTCAAGGAAAGTGCTCGCCGCATTAACCACCCTCAAATTCAATCCGATCTTTTGCAACGAATTATAAACTTTCGCGCTTTCGTTCTTCCTCATAAAACCATTATCAATATGAATAGCTATGATTTGATCAGGTCTTAACGCTTTGTGCAACAATGCTGCCGCTACAGTACTATCGACGCCGCCACTCACCAATAACAAAACTTTATTATTACCAACTGTACTTTTAATATACTTTACGCATTCTTTTTCACGTTGTGGCATTGTATACGTTCCTGTTAAACCGGCAACGTCAAATAGAAAATTCTTAAGAATGGTTTTGCCATTCGGTGTTAAATCCACTTCGGGATGGAATTGAAGACCATAAAGACGCAGCTTTTCATTACAAATGCCCGCACAAAACGAGGAACTTTGAGCTATTGGTCGGAAATTATCAGCGATTTTATCAATGGAATCGCCGTGGGACAATAGCACTGGCTGGATCTTATCCAAACCCCTAAATTAAACAATTAATTAATTAATCAATTGAAAATAATTCTTACTTAAAGAGTATGCTTTTAGTATTGACTTCAATGTTATATTGCCCATCTTCTCGACTTTCTTTCCGAATGACACTCCCTCCGAATTCTTTGTTCATCATTTGCATGCCATAGCAAATTCCTAAAACTGGTAGTCCTATTCGGAAAATATCCGCATCATATCTGGGAGCATCCTCAGCGTAGACTGAGCTCGGTCCTCCGGAGATAATCACCGCTCGATAGCCTCCTTCTTTGATGTTAAAAGCAGGCGTATCCAAAGGCAGAATGTGTGATTCCACATTTAATTCTCTCACTTTTCTGTCGATTACTTTACCATATTGTGCGCCAGCATCCAAAATAACAACTCGTTCAGGATTCGCAGCTCCATTAGAGTTCGCGTATTGGCCTTCCAGATTTAGACTGTGCATAGCTTTGCGACCGCAGCACTGAAATTAACCTCAAAATTAATTAATTATTCATATTCTTAGCTATTACCAATGATAAAACGTTCATGTCCTGCGTACGTGCATTTGTGATTTTGCAGATTTTGGGACTTTATCCAGATTGACTTTTAGGCTAAATATAAATCGAAAGAGAGAGAGAGAGAGGATTTGTGGCGCTCACGACGCGATATTTATTGTTTACGAAAAATGAATTTCGGCGCGGAATGAGTAATTATGTAAGGGTGCAGGGCTAGAGGGTGCAGTCACATGGTACCTTAACTGATTAACTCTATAACACCAAACAACACCCAATACTTCATAACACAGAGAAACATGAAAATTGCAAAGAAACATAAAGAATTATCGAATATTTATGAAAATTTTAGCGGAATAGTCTTCATCACGGAAATCTTGACCTACAAGCCTGCGGCGTATTTTCAGCTACCGGTTTTAAACTAAAGACATTAAGTAATAAGCGAATTAAGAATTTTTACGCATTTCTGAATAATATTCAATACTTACCTCGTGGATTATAATTATTAAATAACAACAATTGTGATGGGAATTTGTTGATAGAAAATGTCAATCACATCACTTTTATAGACAAAAAGAAACTGTTTTATCGGTTGGCATGCCGGCAAATGACATTCAAAAGCGTTAGAGGACGCTCTGTTATCAATTTTTTAAAAACATGATAATAATTATTACATCACTTTAGTTGATTACAACACATTATTATAAAACTAACAATAAAGGCAAAACAAATTTCCAACAATATATATTTTTTTTTTAACAAAAATACTGTTTTATGTGTTGCCTACACAAAACTAAAATTTACTTAATTTTTACTGTAGTTGCAATAAAAACAGGAAATAACATTACATTTTTATTAAAAAACTTGTTTACAAACAATTTTATATATTTGTAACACCTCAAAATATTTTTTCGTTGGCCCCGCCCACTTGGCCAACAATAGTTAACACTTATTTTTAAACCATTTACTTTAGAGTTTATTGCCAAAAACAAGATAAGCAATATTACTGTTTTCATCAAAATCGAAATTATCATAACTTAAAGTGACAGTAATGTCTCTTGTGATGTAATAGTATGAAGGATCTGATATCACCTTCCACTTGTACTGGGGATATGCTTTATTGTAATGCTCGTATAGTTTTTTAGGGATTTCGTCTTTGGGAAATTCTGCTGAAATTCTAGCAATTATGTCTGGGCTTTCAGCTAATATTTTATCATCAGCTTCGTAAAAGTCAATCACAGAGCCCTAAACAAAAGACGTTAGATTTGTTAATGTTGAAAGTAGCTATTACCAAAAGGTGCGGTTTGATTATACTCTTAGTAGTGTCTAGTTTTCCATCAGTGTAGTATAAAACTGTAGGTCCACCAATAACTCCAGGTTTGATATTTTTGATAAATTGAGCGATTTCTTCTTCGGAAGCTGTGCAAGTTTTATTGTAAATAGAAACGCCTTCGGCAAGGCCATACTAGAAATATCAATTAAAATTGTTATAGATAAATTCAACAGTTACCAATTCGTCTTTATCTAAATATATTAAAACTTCTTCTTCTCCATTCTTTGAAAATTCTTCCATAGTAACACTTGCAGGAATACCCAACAGTTCCATAGGTTTAAAAGTTTCTTTTATTTCTTGAAGCTCGCTGTGTGGTAAAATCCGTCCATTATCGTTGTCATCATCTTCATCATCATCCTCTTCAACAATATTACACGGACAATCACCTAAAGGTTTTGGAGGAATGACCAGTTGAATTGTTCTTATCTCTTTGATTTCTCCTTTATCATCATAAATCCTTTGCCATCCAATCAAAGTCATATTATTATCGCTATCAGACATTTCTTCTAAAAATCCACTAAGAACATCAAGTTTGTCCTCTTCCCATGCTGCTGCTACCTGAATTTATTATCAAATATCAAAATATCAATAATACAAATAACTTACAAAAAATTTCATCAAATTAGCAATGTCTTCACCACCAGATTCTGAAACTTTTTCAGACGAGTCGATTACTTCTCTTCGTTTTCGTGTTAAAGTATCAACACTATTTTGAGGTATTTTATTTGATGTAAAAGCAGCCGATGATAAAAGTTTGTTTTTGAGTTTAGTTTGAAACAAACGGCTTTCGATGGTACTCAGTACCATGAAGGTAAACACCAAATGGATGATTTTTGAAGACATCATTACACAAACTAGTGAAGATTAGGAAGTGGCTGATTTATTAAATTTTGAATTATCAATGACCTGTGATAGATGCTGAACTTCAAGTTCAGTTGAAGACTTCTACAATTTGATAGGAAAGGTTAATTGATTGAAAAATAAATAAACAGAAGTGTTTGCAGTTGAAATTGGAGCAAAAGGTCTTCTGGAACTTTGATCTATGGTTTTGAAAATAAAAATCAATCAAAAAATAATTTATGTAAATGCATTTTTGTGATTTATTCCATTTTTCTATAGTACTGATGTATGAAATAGAAGGACAACTAATAAAATTTTCAAATAAAAACCAAACGTAAGTGTTTCCCCAGTCTGGAACTTTTGATAAACTCTTTCTGCAAGAAGAGTATGTAAGTCTAAATGCTTCTTCAGTAATAAACTCAAACCCATCAACTCCCAACAATTTGAGTAAATAAATAAAAAAATCAGACGGTTCAAAAAATAAATATTGCATCAACACTGAATAAAATTTTGTTTTCATATTCCCAATCAGTTGACCTTTTGATATTATATAATTTTGTTAATTTTTTAATCAAAATGTTACGCTGCTCCTTGACATTGTGATAATCTGTAAATAAAACAGCTACTAAGCGAATTCAATAGTCACAAATCGGGTAAACATGACGTCTAGTACACTGATTTTTCTTATTTTATCCCTGACTTGTGTGTGGGCTAAAATCAAATTAATCAACTATGAAAATGTAAGTATGAAATGTTCAAAACTTATTGCTGTGATTTAACTTTAGGAACTAGAAGACGAAGTTATATATCCAAAGAACTTCACAACTCTTAAAACTCTAAAAGAATTTGTTAATTTAGTTAATGAGAATAAACTAAACGTGTCTTTGATTGTATCAGCTGGGAAAAATTATGATGATAATAATTTGAAAGAAGTTATGGCAATGACAATTACTTTTCCGGTGCAAGAAGTAAGTGATTAAAAATTTTTGAAATTCATAAAATTTGTGTTTAGCCAACAGTGACTAAAGACAGTTTGGATAAAGAAGACCTCCGTAAATTGACAAAAGTTGCAAATGAAGAAAAAATAACAGTTGCAGGGACTAAAGCTACTAATAATCACTTAACTATAATTTCAAACAACCTACCGGGTATTCCCTTAACCAAAGCATATAAGATTTTCACTGGAATTAAAAACGGAAAAACTGGGTTTGTCTTCGATGAGAAAAACTACGTCGCTCAATATACATTCCTACAAAATGACGGGAAAAAAGTCACTAAAGTTCTTCATGGCGATGCTGATGTTTGTATTAATTGTCTTATTTTGTACTTTCTAAAATAATTTTTTTTCTAGATTGAAGTTGTTGATAAATCCTCAAATTTGAAAGGCGAAACTTTATCAAAAATCAAACAGGCTGTTATTGACGCTATTGTGACATTTGACGAAGAGTATGTACCTCGGGGAATTACCGCGTATTTAACTAAGGAATTGCCTGGTAAAAACTGGGACGCTGCTAGTGAAGTTGGAAATTATAGTTGTTTGGGTATAGACGAATGGGTACAATTAAAAGTGGTCAATGAATATTATCTTGTATATTCGACTTAATTTGAATAAATTGTGTTTTATGATGGTCATAAGTTTACAGTCATTTTAAAAAATAATTAGCGGTAAATTTTGTGGTGACAACTTTTATCTTTCGTACTTGCGGTTGACATATTTATGTGTTGTAATGTGTGAATTAGGCTTTAAATTGTTTGAAATGTTTTTTGAGTTGGTGAACTAACAAAAGAAAAGTTTCGTTTCAGCATTGACTGAATTTTCATTTATTTAAAAGTTATCTTTGAAAATAGTAATAATGCCATTCTAGGCCATGTTCTTCTAGTTCACAGTCATAGATACACAGGACTGGAAACTCTTACATTCATAAATACACTTGAAAAGTGAATCCCAAAAGTGTGATACTAGTTGGCTTTGGAGAACAACTGAATACGTGGCGCCCCCCAAAGTTGATAATTTATTTTTGTTATTTACACATCCAAATACATAGATGATTGAAAATTTGAATAATAATCATAAAAATACATGAAAGTATCGATTTGTAGAAATTATAAATTTTAACCACATCATCAACAATTCCATTTTCGTCAATATCGACTTTCTGCAACTTCGCATTTTAGCACTTTTTCTCAAACTGACGGTTTCATTCAATAATACACTGTAACTAACGTAGTAACCGATAGAGGCGCTATATATTCAATTGCCCGTCATGACCAACTAGTATTTCATGTTTTCAATTCATTTTTGTATTGAGAGCTTCTAGACCTGTTTAGCTACTGTGCTCTAGTTCTACAATAGAGAAGGCTTTTATTTTTTCTTAAGTTGATAATAGGAAGTTGTTCAATTGAGAATTTTATCTGTTTAATACTAATAGGTCTTTTCTTAACAGTATATTATGATATAAGAGCATAATGTAGTCTTTATAGCACGCGCAGATTTAAGAACACGAGGCACATTGTTATGGAGATAATTTACCGATAAGGACTTTATACTGAATCTTGCTACTCATTGCTTAGTAACCACATGTACTAATAAGACTCGATTTTACTCGCTTTTTGGTCTCAAAATTCACAACCAGCATAAAAAAAGCTTTTTTTCAAGTTTGTAGAAGGATTTTACAATGAAGAAGTGCTTTTTGAATACCGTCTGAGTCGAGACTTACTTATTTTCTTGAGTTGGTAAAAGGTAGACTTACAATAGAGAAAATTACTTCTACTATACTTCATTTTTTATTAACATATAAATTCAGAGTAAACATGCATTAATTTTTCTGAAGTTTGCAATTTGCAACTTCACATGAATCGGCTGCTAACAATAAAAAAAAAATTACTTAGGATGATTTATGAACCAGTTTCGCCAATGTGGCCACCTTAAAATCCGATGTCCATGGCCGCCTATTATGCTGATTGATAAAAAACGGAGTTTAATGATTTTGACAGTTTGATATATCTATAACTCGTCGATAGCCCACTACTTTCTATTATTTTAGGTCCACAAATGACTATTCCATGTCACTTATAAGGTAATCCTATTGGTTTTAATGTTGTAACCAATTTTAAATTTAAAATTTCTCGAGTTCTAAAATCTAGTTGGTAAGCAAATTATTTCTGACATAACAATAAAAAAATGAATCATTTGACAGATTCATTATCTGTTATTATTATTATCATCATTATTAAACAAACCGCATTTATTTATTAAAGCGATAAACATGACTTAAAAAATGAGTAACTTCTGATGATTGAGATATAAATAAAACAAATGATAATTTTGCAAATGCAGTTCTTTCAAAGAAAAAAATTATAATTCAAAATTTCCCGCCAGAACGATAGCATATTATAATTGCAAAATCAATTTTCATAGCAATTGAGATTATTAATGATAATTCCAATTATTTAGTTCACTTTTAATAATTCCACCCCTTCCCCCACTTAAATCCGGAAACGACTAATCAAGCTCCGATAAGAGTCAAAAAAATCCCCCAAACCACTATCATAATCACCAAGTGGCATAAATAAATTAGAATAAACACGGTATGATATCAATTTGCGGGCGTTAAACCCCGCCCCCGACCGCCCCTTCCGGCTTGAACATTCGTCCAAATGTATCCCTCCAACAAGGCCGACAATCGCCTCCACCATAGCAAAAACAATAGCCAACCTTACGTCCGAGTCCGCATGAATCAAATGTGTTATAGAACCGGCCTACTGCGTTTTCTCTTTCTCTCTTGAATGAGTCGGAGGAATCGCGGAGTCAGTCGCGTTCGAACAATCGACGGTGTTGTTAGTGTGAATACGCGCTTGAATTGTCACGTGGTAGTCGCGAGTGTGTAAAAATAAAAATCGAATTGTTTTTGATTGTTTGACAAGTGACATTAAGTTTGGATGTTTCACACGTGAGTATTTAATTAAGTGAGTCACGTGTGAAAGTTTTTTTTTTTATTTTGATTTACTTGAGGTTTACCTTGAAGGTGAGGTATCCGGAAAACGCTTCGCGTTTGTTTTGAGTTTTTCGGGGAATTGACAATGTGATGGTGTGTTGTTTGACGAGTTTGAAGCAACGGCGGCTTGATCATACGCTGCTTTATTTATTTACAGTTACAACAATATCGCAGTAGGCATTAAATCAAACAAAACATTTCTTAATTACCTAATTATCATACAAACAACTGTAATTTATCGAATTTGATTAATTCCAACAATTGTCCAAATTTTTGACGAAATGGAAAATCCAATTTTTATGTTTTTCCCCGACTCAAATTTGCTTCCATATTTGTTTATATACAATACCATATAGCATGTGTAAAACCACTCTTATCTAATATTTATTATTCCATTGATATATTGATTTGAGTGACTCCATCCCCCTCCACTTAAATATTTATCTAAATGGTTAACGAACTTGTGGCTTTTGTTTTTTACATAATTTCATTTTTTTTTATATATATTTGTTGCACATGTTGTAAATAGCAACCGTCGTTATTGGAAACAAATAAACTTTGATAATTTTTGACGCATAACATTGACATGAAACCTGTCAATCCAGGTAAATGAGGAATCCGGAAAGGATCAAAATAGTAAAATAGATATTCCTAGAAAAATAATCTAGTAATCTGGCATAAAATACCGCGAAAAATTCAATCATTTTGTTATTTTTTAGTAGAATATATCCGGCAGTAAAGCGCTGTGGCATGCCGTCGGTTGATAAACAAGTATTGGTCTGATGATAGAGCGCTGAGGCACACTATTACATTGCCAAATTTTTATTTAGTTTGTTGTAAAATTATTTTTGTTTTTTCTTATCAGAGTGTGTCCGTGAGCCCGCCGCCTCCACATGCATCTCCCAGTATCCCTAGCAACTTGCAACGTTTCGGAAGAAGCGTGGCCTAAATCGAGCATGTGCGAGCCATCTTCAGGGTATATGAGTAATCAGGATATTTGGTGGACGGAACATTTGATCCATGAAATTCAAACTGAACATCCAGGCGAATTAGTTCGGACTGGAAGTCCGTATTTTTTATGTTCGGCATTACCATCGCATTGGCGTTCCAATAAGACACTGCCAGTGGCGTTCAAAGTGGTAGCGTTAGGGGATATTGGGGATGGTACTATTGTGACAGTACGAGCGGGAAATGATGAAAATTGCTGTGCGGAATTGAGGAACTCCACAGCTGTTATGAAGAATCAAGTTGCTAAATTTAATGATTTGAGATTTGTGGGGCGAAGTGGACGAGGTAAGTAAGAGGAAGGAAAGGTCTTCGACAACTGAAGAAATTATTCTATCTGGTCTAATCCTGAACTAAATTTTGTTACTTTACCAAATAATGCATATTTAACAGCTCTCTCTAAGTGAATTTTTACAAAAATGTGCCACTTCTAATTCTACCGGCAATAAACAACAACTGTTTTATTTTTGATTGAACACCCTGTATTTTGTTGTTTCTGAATTCTATGGAAAATTCTAGAACAATTTTATATGCCACATGTCAACTATAATATCAACACTTTTTGAGATATTTGCAATTTTGTGTCAAAATTGACAGATGAAAATCCAAAAACAATCGACAATTTGACAATTGACAATTTTTTTTATACTATATTATATACTACAGTGAAAATTTGTAGAATTCTCCTCCAAAATGTGTGAAAAAAATGAAAATGTGCGTAAACTTAAAATTTAAAGATACAATTTTATTAAACACCCTGTATAGATGATATTTTATTATTAGAATGTATTGTATTGCTATGGATATGGTTTTAGTTGTTAGATAAAAATTGATAGCAAGTTTTATTTATTATTTCACACAGCCTACTTTTCCATAAAAATGGGTGTATTTCAAATCTATATAACTGGAGAACTGAAGATGGTACTGAAATGGGAGCGAATGTGTTTGAGACTGATAAAAACAATTGATTATTTCTACTAAACAGCCAACTAATTCTGAACCATTTTTTAATATATTGCAATTCAAGATTTGAGTCATCAAACTACAAAAAAAAAATCATTTCTTCTACAAAGTGTTTGGAAAAAAATGTGCGTAAACTCAAAATTTTCTAATAGAATTTAAACTAAACACTCTGTATAGCGAAATGTTGATTATAAAAATTTCAGTTTTGGTTTAATTGGTTTAATAAAGCCAAGCGCGCACTAGCAATTTTTGGTTTTTCACAAATAAGTGAGTTTCAAATCTATACAGGCTGTTTCATTAATATTGATCTTATTGTCGAACTTTTGAGAATAATTTTCTGTAAAAGTGTTAAAACTGTATGTTTTAAAAATATTTTCATCTATGATGTTCCATCATTCCAGGACTGTTCTTAACCTTTCTATTTTAATATGTATAGAAATCTAATTTTTTTTCTTATTCTTATATTTTTCATGTCATATTCTATATTGTCATATTTTGATTTTGACATTAAGTTGAGATGCTGCCGATTTATTTAAAATCAGTCTTACCAATAGCAGAATAGTGAAATTTTGTGTTTTTTCAAAGCAAGCTTTGTTTTATCATTTGGCATTATTGTAACATGATTCTGCTATACAGGGACCTTGTTATAAATTGTTAAAAATTACAATTTCTACATAACTATAATTCTATTTTTTCAAACAGAACATCCTAATATGCATTTTGTATACATCAATTTTAGACATTTTAGAAAATTCAGTATTGTCGAAAGTATACAACAAGTCATTTCAAACATCAATAGTAGTAAAATAAAAAATAATTTAAAAAATGAGTGTTATGGTTTTCTGAAAATTGAAAACTTTAACAATTTATAACAAACACTCTGTAGAGTAGCATCATATAAAAATAGTATTAAACGATAGTACTATTGGACGAAATTTCAATGTTCTGCTACTGATGGTAATGATTCTGGGACATTTCTAATCAAGATATAAATTTTCAAAAATTTCCAAGAATTAAATAGCAACACCGCAATCAAATGTCAAAATTAAAATATGACAATATAGCATATATCATGACAAATATAAAAACAAAAAAAAAGTTTACCGTTCGAAAGAGAAACTTTGATACAAACAACATAGAAGTAATAGAACAGCCTGTACAGTTGAAAATTTCAACAGTTAAATAAACATATAGTCCATTCGTTATTAATGTGCATCAAGAAGACTGAGAAAGTCTAAATGCGACTTCAATTTTGTCACTAAAACCAGTTACTAAACGTGAACGCTTTATGTTTCTAACCTCAAAATTTTATATAAACTAGCATCAATCTGTCTGAAGTTTGCAATTTCTAACTTCAGCTGAATTTGCTGCTAACCGTAAAAAAAAACATATATGGAAAAAAAAACAGCCCACTAAAAATTTGAAATTTAGGGATATATAATTATGGTTGTTATGTTGAATGAACAATTAAATTTACTCATTAATGAGGTTCATTAACATAAGTTTGCATAATTTTTTTAACTAACTTTACGTTTTTTGACCTCTCTGGCAGTTTTCTTCTACATTTGCGTTATAAACTTAACCTCAAATTCTTTAAAATAACGTGGTGTAAAGATTTCTCACTAGAATCAAAGGGGCACCAACTTAGAGCAATGAAGTAAACAGATATCCCAATTTTTAGTGGGCAGTTTAGTTTTTTCCCATATATAGGATGACTTATGAACCAATGTCAGCAATGTGGCCACCCGACTCCCATGAAGTATATACTCCATTCGTTAATAATGTGCATTCAGAAGGCTTCCAAACTCTAAATGCATCTTTAATTTTATCACTAAAACTAAAGCCCATCCGGAATTAATATCAACTGTCAAAATGTTTTGAGGTTGGTAAAACGTGACTAGTTACAATATTCCAATCAATGTTGGTATGATTGCATTTCAAATTTGACAGTTGATTGTCGATTGCGACACCGGTGACACTTCTTCTTTATTCCTCGCTTAATTCAAATTGACACTTCACCAATTTTACAAATAATCGTTGTATTTTTACATATCAATTTTTTGATATCAAAATTTGCTTGACATAATTTCACTTAATTGAGTTACTGGGTTTGAGAATATTTTATATACAGCTGTTCTGTAAATCTACATTTTAGGTCGATTTTCCAAGAAAATTTGACATTGACAATTGATTTTAATTACAAATGGACTTTAATTACTAAACGTAAACATCGTTTTATATTCCTAACCTTAAAATTTAAAGTAATCAAGCTTTAATCTGCCTGTAATCTGTAGAGAAAATATGTAGGATGTTATAAACGAATGTGACCACCTTAAAATCTAATTTGCATGGCCATCCTTATGCAGATTAATAACATATGAACAAAAATTCGGTATTCCGAATCTAATGGAACAGTATACAGGATGGCCCACAACTGTTTATGCTGGGGAAATAGGCGCCTTGTGCTAACAGCAATGAGGATTGTAAAAACACAAAAAATGTAGGTTTGGTAGATAATAGAGGTTTGAGAGTGACCAATCACAAAAGCTTTCGCCTAGGCAAAGCGTTTGTGAAAAATTATTCAAGTTTATAATGATATCGTTGTATTATCTAGCCTTCCAGAGCAAGATCTATCGTGATTGGTCACTTTTAATCGTTCTTATCTCCCAAACGCATAAATATAAAACATTTTTGCATAGGAATTTTATTTATTTTTCGGTGGGGAGGCGCCTGTATGTATACTCTGTATAATGGAACAAACTGTATTTAAGACATATAGACATATATGATGATGATGATGCAAATATACTTCTTTGAAATAAAGCACACAGTTGGCTGTGACTGTAGTTTTTGCATATATTCAGCAAATTTGTGACAATTTTGACATTTCTAATATCTCAAATGTCAAATTCAATCAACAAAATAATACATCAGGGATGCAACCCAACCAACTAAGTAAAAAAAATAAACCCTTGATTCTTTTAAAACTTCTCTTGCTATTTTCCTTTTGATTTGTCCTCTTATCATCACCTCGCATTATCGCCAACTCGACGGTTGTGGTGACAAAGAAATACACAGTCAACCTGGATGTGGTCATCTTATCTATTCAAAAACACACTTTTTCATCAAATCCTAAAAAAACTTCAATTATTCAGAAATTCATTTCAGAATCGTTTGACCACATCCGTGAATTAATGAATGAAATAATAATCCCTACCAATTTTTTTCTCTCCCCAAAAGACACGCGACTAAAAATATGTGTAATGACGCTTAATTACCAAACCAAGAAAGACTTTGAAAAGCGAATACAATTTACCATTTGGTGTCCATATGGTAAATGTTGTCAAGTTGAAACAGCAAATTATTTCTTACCTGTCAAATAACAATAAAATGTAGGTGTTAAAAGCTCATAAACTATTCGATTTTATTTGACACTCTGTAAATTAAAAGCAAGAAAATTTTTTACACTTGCAACAAAGAAAACTGCAAGTCAGAGGTATTTATAAGAAAATCAACAAAATAATTACTATTAACAAAAAGTTTAATTGAAAACGCGTACCTCAGGGATGTACTTTCGGTCCTTTGTTATTTATTATAATATTCATGCAAAAAGTGATCTATTAGGTAATTGCCATTCACTAAGTGAATATAAATAAACAGAAGCTTGTAAAGTTCCATTCGCTTAGAAAAAAAATGTATTTGTTTGCATAATTTGACGAACGTTTACGTCAAAATCGTGGCATATATACGTACTTGTTTGAGATGGAGTCCAGATGGAATCTGGCAAAGTCATCAACTTATTATTTTGAAACGCCGATCCGTTACACATTCAATAGAAAAGAAGAAGAAAAAAGATAATCAGGTCTTTTTGAATACAGGAACTATATAGTATTGTCGCTTGGAAAAAATGGAAAGTGTGGTTTTAATGATCAAATAGGCGGTGTAACGGTAGCACGATTTTACACTCGAATTGACTAAACTTTACACAAAAATTCAGGAGCACTGCAAGTTACTACTTTTAGACCTGTTCTATGAAAATTTCGATTTTTTTATGTATTGCTACTTTTATCCATATTTTTGTATCGAATTTCTGGTTGAAGCAGTGGTAAATGCCAATAATAAAATATATGAAAATATTAATCGCATTTCCGATTTGCCGTTGGTTTATTTCGAATAGGCAATTACCTGAAATCTGTCAGCGTGACAAGTTTACAATTACACGAGAGCGGACAATTTATCCATTCGAACGGTAAAATTGAAGTTAGTGTGGCGAAACGGAGCCTGAAATGTGCTCTCTATCAATGGAAAAAAATTGAAGAAATTTGAATAACTCAACTGTTTTGTAAATTAGAATAATTTTGTGATTTTTTTGTTAGAGAGAATGTGACCGCTTGATTGGACTTCTGATTTGATTTATACATATGCACATGAGGCTGGAATCCCCGCCGATTTATTAATACTGGAGTTGACTAGATGACTAGATCAACCCCAACAATTATCCCTGTGTCGGAATCAGCGCTGACCAATGGGCCTATGCATTGTTGGCCCAGACACGGTGACATATCATGTCATTTGAAGCGGCGCGATTTTTACAATTAAAATAAAAATTTCACGTCAATAATATTGACAGCTGAGAACTTTAAATTGACACATGGAAACTTGATGAAAAACATATAATCGCATACTCTCCGAATTTTTTAATAATAAACTGGAGCATAGATCTGAACATTAGCATCTCTCTTTAAGAAAAAAAAAGATAACAGAGGCAAAAAATGATGGCTGACATTAGAAACGTCAGAACTGTCACTTGAAAGTTTACCAAAAATGTGCTAATATTTTTGCAAAATTCAATATTTAATTGTTAAAAGTCAAGGGTCAATCAATGTAGCGTATGTTGTTGCATATCTTGGCTGTAGAAAAGCAGGCATGATTTTGATTTTTTTTTTTTTTTAAACACTCAGTGTACCTACTTTGAAATTGTGGTAGCGAGTTATTGTATTGTAAAAGTCAAAGGCTAGTTTAAGTTAACTTAGGAGGCGCTGTATGCAAATTTTCTAGTGTTTTTTGACTTTGAATAGGTGGCTTTATGTAAAATTTGTTTTTATTTTACATAGCTTACTTTTCAAGTTATAAGCAAAAATTGAATTAGTGTAGAAAGTATCAACATGGGACAATTTATTTTTGAGAGATATTTTTTTAGACTCTTGATTTACTGATAGTAAACTCAGCACTCTTTGTTTAAAAAAAATTAAATAATAGACAATAAAGTTGACTACGATTTGGATAAAATCATTTTTTTGATATTTCTAGATTAAATTAGAAAAAAAAAAATAGCAACTGACAATTTGCTTAAGCAAAGCCAATTATACTATATATGTTTTATTTTGTCATTTCTTCAAAACAAAGACGGACATGATTTTACTAACATGATTAAAATCCATGAAAAAATATCTCTCAAACACATTCGGTCCCATTTCAGTACCATCTTCAATTCTCCAGTTATATAGATTTGAAATACACCCATTTTTATGGGAAAGTAGGCTGTGTGAAATAAAAATAAAACTTGCTATCAATTTTCATCTAACAACTAGTATCCATAGCAATACAATACATTCTAATAATAAAAGATCATCTATATAGGGTGCTTAATTAAATTGTGTTTTCAAATTTTCACACATTTTGGAGGAAAATTCTACAAATTTTCACTGTGGTTTGCAACTTAAGTATTTTGATGTAAATTATAAAAGAAATTGTCAAAAAATAGTCAGCTGTTTTCTAGAAATTGTCGATTGTTTTTGGATTTGCATCTGTCAATTTTGACACAAAATTGCAAATATTTCAGAAAGTGTTGATTTTAGAGTGGACATGTGGCATATGAAATAGTTCTAGAATATTGCGTGCAATCTAAAAATGCTAAAATACTGAGTCTTCCATCAAAATATTTGAAATGGAACGAATAGAACATTCTGTATAAGATACAAAACAAAAAAAATATATATAATTTTTTAGACTTAGAAAAAAATATAGTGGCGCAAGACTCTGTTTACAGACCTCTCTTATGAATTTTTTTTTGTTCTTTTTGAGCAGTGTTTGTCCCATTCCCATGTTTCCTCGTCCCATCACCGATATCGTTCCAATCTCTCAAAGTTCGTGAGAGAGACGATCTCTTCGTTGTTCAATCACTGTGAAGCACGCCTCAGTTCGTTTTTCATCCACACCTACCTCTTTGAAAAAAACTCTCCAACATCAGAAATTTACTCTTTCGACCGCAAATGAAAAACTCGAAGCTAATTCCGCCACTTAATGATGCTTAATACCATTCCAAATACAACGAGAGCATCAGCAACGTTTCTATTACACTTCTGGCCGAAAAAAAAAATTCGATTCTACATTCCTTTCACACTTTGATAAAAATGTCAACGAGTGTAACCGCACGGGCGAAATATCGGTTAAACGCTTCGGTTTTAGTGATTTTAAGCTCGCTTCGTTTTAACTTAATTAACTAAGCGTTCGTTTTGTTTACGTTGTGGTTGAGGCTGGGGTGAGTCAGCTAGATTTTAGTAATTTTTTTTTTTTGGTTACAGGAAAGAGTTTTTCGATTACTATAACAGTGTCCACAACGCCGCCGCAAGTTGCTACTTATACCAAAGCTATCAAAGTCACTGTGGATGGGCCCAGAGAGCCCAGATCCAAAACAAGTAAGTAATGTCTTATTAATAAAGCAAAAAGTTTTGGCCAACACCTTGTAGAAATATTTTTCGAAGGATAGGCCATGACTTTACCTTGGATTTCACACTTTTAGATTAAAAGTTCCAAGCGTGAAGAATTCTTTCAGAAAAACAAATCAATAATTAATTAAAATTTCATTAAAAAAAATTGTACAAAGTTTTTTTTTTTAATTTAGTTACATCGAGTTACCACACCTCTTATCGTAACAAAAAAAATAGCAAAAGTGTAATATTTTGTAATAAATCCATTCAGATTTTGGCAATTTGAATCGCTTTCAAATTTTTACACAAAACACACCTTTTATGGTAATTTTTTTTTTTCTATTTAATTCAGAATTTTGCAAGGTTTGGATTACGGAACAAGGAAATTGCGCTGTCAAAACTTTACAGAGTGAACTAGAAAATTTTCAATCCACCATTTTGTTATTCTTTGTATTTTTTTTGTTTCTCATGGTCCCACCCCATCGCCATCGCCCCATCCCCCTGTTTATATTTATTTACCACAAAAGCGTCCCTTGATCGTGCCAACAGTCGACGTTTGCGTGTCGAAAATGACTGATAATTTGCCGAATATAAATTTTTCTTTGGGGTGTTTCTCATCTCTTTATACTTACGGTTTTTAAAGCCGAAAATCGTGCATTTTCAACCGCTACAATTATATTAAAAAAATACATTATTATTGTAAAGAAAAATATTTCCGATGGCATGTGTTTAATAATACAACTGTTACCACATGTCTTTCTTTTCTCTATTGAATGTCGTGTTTTAAAGATGTTTTTATACAATAATTGAAAATTTTTCAATATTTAAACAATGCAAATGATTATTTTCCATTTTCCATACTAGACCACAATATATCAATTTCATTTGCGGTCATCATCCAATATTATGACAATAATTTCTAAATAAATATTTTAACCGATTAGTTCATGATAGAATAATTATAACAATGGAATTTATTGTCGTGGTTGGCTGATGGAAAAAATATAACAAACGACAAATCAAAAAACAAAAACATATCCAGTAGCAACTAGATGGCTTTAGTAAATTACACCACGAAACCGCTCCGTAATGATAGAGTAAATAAGTTCCATGGATAATAGAATCCCGCTTCTGATCCGTCATAATCATAGCCGGCCGCGATCACGAACGATGAAATCCAATTTACAAGAGACTTTACAAATTATTGCCAACATTTTACGTCAATATTATCTTTATTAAACCTTTTTATATTATTTTCAATTGCCAAATGTTCCTGAAAAAGCAACTGAAAGTTTTTTAGTCCATGCCTACTTTGATTGTTTGCGTTTAAAATTCATAAAAAAATATCCTATAAAGTTTAAGCTAAAATTATTTGACTGTTCTGTTTATTATATCTCCAAAGATGCGTCTTCCAAAATGAACCATTTAAATCTAGAAGCTGGGACTTGTTTCATCAACTTTGAAAATCCATAAAAAATTAATAGCAAGCTGTGGATAGACAAAACTTCAACTGTTTTACAAAGCCAACTTTTCTTATTCCTTAAGTAAAAAAATCAAATATGGGTCCGATTTTCGTTTTTATTATAGTAGTCTATGACTGGAATTTCTGTCAAATTTTGATATTGTTGCCTACTTTGAAGAAGAATGGCACAGCCTTTGTGGTTGAATTTCTACCGAAACATTCCTTCTCCATATCCGTTCTCAGAAAGCCAAAAATCCCCAATTTTCACACGCATTTAGTTCACGTTATTTTGTTATCATAGTAACAGGAAATCACCAAGTTATCAGTAAAAGCAGAGAATTTCACACAGCATCTTATGACCATTTTCATAAATTCAATAATAAAACAATAATTTGGAATAATAATAAATCGTGAATAAATTTAGTTATTTTTTAAAATTTAATTAATGCCCCATTTATTATAATTACAATGTGTAATTTTCATTCAGTAAATCTCGATTTAAACGGAAATTATCATAAACAGATTTCGACTGATCGGTTTTTGTAATTGGTGTGTATATTTGGTATGAATAAAAAATATTGAAATCCGATATGAAAAGGGGTGAATTTTCATTAAACCATTGCACTGATAGACACACATATACATACGCATATGTACAGATCCAATCCACTGACAAATGCGTCAGATTAGCAATTTACAAATCTGCTATTGCTGCAATTACTAGCCCATTATTTTGTAAGTAATTACCCCATTTGATGGCAGTGGCAGGACCATCGACAATCCGATACTAAAGACCAAGGGAAAAATTATCCCCATACAGGGTGGACAAAAATAACCAAATTCACAAAGAAAAATTTAATACTGCAACCAACACTTCTAAAACTAACTTTTTAATAGAAATTTATAAAAAAAAAAAATTTTCCAATTTGGTGTGCTTTTTTCCATTCGTTATAAATATGTTACAGTTTTCTCTAAATTTGTGAAAATTTCGGACAAGTTTCATTTTAATCAACTTCTTTAATTTTATCGTTATTTCCTTTTACGTCAACTTCCGTATTTTGTCTTTTTTTATTCTGCGTTGTTGTTATTTTTTTAACTCAATTTTCACAGCTGGCAATTTGAAGTTTGACGTTTTGGCAAAATTAAAAGTAACATTTTTCAAGTTTTAGATTAGAGAAATTTATTCATTTTTAAGTTGGCAATATCAACAATTTTTTAATGATGACTGAGTCTGTTGACGGCACTGAAAATTTGAATGAAGTTGGTATCTTTGCAACTGTCATTTTTGACAGTTTTTTGACAGCGTTTTTGAAATTGATTCTAAAAATCATATTTTTGAATTAAACATTTTCTAAATTGTTTACACATTGAAACCAGACATCTCGGTTCGTATTTTTGTTGTGTCTTTATACGTTCTGTAATTAGTTTTTATTAAACTTCGAAATTGTTATTCCTTTTAACTTAACCTGATATTTTTTAACACTGACGTTTTGAAATTGTGTCAGTTATTATTATCCAGTGTACCAATTGCAAGGAAAGAAAACTACTACATTTTTCTTGATCGCTCTGTCGTTGACATCCCAAATTATCAGATATTTGACAACAATGTGACTAACTTCACATTAGGAGACCGATTTGAGTTGAGAGAATCTAGGGATTTTTTGTTTTTGCGTATGATAATTGGATTCATTATATAATAGCAACAACACCCGGTAATTGGGAATATAGCCAATTTGTCAAAAAAATCTCAATTATTTTTCTCTACTAGTCCGTGTAAAACCCAATCAAAAAATTAATAAAAACTCTTTATATCCAAACAAATGAATGTCAATATTTTATTTATTATTAGTTTTTTTGGCCGCACTGTACCATGACAATTTCAAATAAAATCCACACATATTTGCATTATACTTTAGTAATTTTCCGAAACTTTCACTCTTCCCATTCTTCTGAGTCATTCCATAGCCTTGAAATTCTGAAAGTGTCTTTCCTGTTAAAGTCCAAACCCCCTGTATTTGTCACCCCAACCGCCTCCAATCTCGCCGCCGCCGCTTAATTAGGCCAAATCATTAACAGATGTCGGGTCATCAGTGGACGTAAAATTCTACAAATAATTTAGTATTAATGGGTGGCGGAAATGGTGTAGGCCGGAAATGATTGCATAGCAGACCTGATGGCTTCCTGTATGCACTGTTGTCCGAATTATCCTGCATGTACCCTTCTGACCCTACTCAATAAAAAAATGTTGTTTTTTTTCAGCTGGTCAACACGCCACCTATCGAGCGATTGGATTAGGACAAAGGCCTTTTCTCGAAGGACCTTTTTCCACACATTTGAGAGACTTTGAAGCGTATAAAAAAAGAGGCGCAAGTTCGTCGCAAAGCAGCGATGGATCGCAAAGTTCTTACAAGCAGGATTCACAAGGTGAGGATTTTCATTCTTTCATAGTTCTTTGAAATTTTATTGTTGATGATGGATGAGAAGAAGAGAATTTACGGTTAGTTTTGCCATTTCGAATTGGAATAATCGATTTGATTGTTAAAGAATGAAATGAAAAGACCAAAAAAGACAACTTACTACTGTTATTACCATTACAGTTCTTAGAAATTTGTCGGAAATTTTATTATTTATTAGCTGGGTTTAATGGAAATTTTGGTTTCGCATGCAAATGCTGATTAAAAACCAAAAAGGCAGAGAAAAAGTTGAAAATACAGTTTCCTCCATTGACAGATTTTATTATGTAAAATTCAACCTAAAAATATTATTGCAAATACTTCCAACTTATAAATAGTTAATGTTTTTTTATTCAATTTTTCCATAACTCCGCCCATTAATAAATTACCAATTTCGTAATAAAAACTATCATTACTCATGGAAAAAAATAACAAAATGCCAGGGTTAAAAATATTTCATATTATAAAAATGACGCAAAATTGGGGATTCCCGGGAAATCCAATCAAGTCGCCACTAAGAATCTCCTCTCCTTTCCTCCCTCCATTAATTGCATTCTGTTAAATTCTCTTATAAAATCGTAGCAGGCTGCTGTGACCACAGTCTCTAAGGGTGTGTTAGTGACACCTTCGTAATTGGTCCTCGTAATGTCAGATATTTTGACATCATCGCTAGCAGCGCCTTCCTTGATCTTGATATTATATTAATGTGTCAACGTTATATAATTAATCGTAGCCTTCTTGAAGACACTAATAAAATACACCGTATATAATTTTTTTTTTTTTATATATACAAAGTGTTGTGAAAAATAGTAATGCTTCAACTAATTCACAAACTTTCGATTTTCATGCTTTGTAAATTCCAATTTTGCTTAAGAAATCGAGGAACTGTGTAATCAAGTCGACTAATATTTAACAGTTAATTTTTTTGTCAATTTTTATTCGGTTGGCAACTCCCACGATAGAATTTCTTTTTCTTGCTTTGAAGATTTCGTATTTGTGAATGAAATAGAACGTGAACTACAAAAAACGGTGGTTATGAACAAATGTCAAAGTGACTTTAAATCTTAGTCTACTAAGTTTTGAATTTTTTTGACCGCCGTAATAAAAACCTTGAACTGTCATATACATACAATATGCACTTGAAAGGATCAACGACACAATTTCGTATTCTATGTAAGTCCTGTAAACAAATGAAGATAACAATAATAATAAATTTTGTCAACAAATGTTAGAATCAGGGAAACACCGCTAAACTATTGATATTTACTCTAGTATCGTAGTTGGCTATATTAGGAAACAATTGAGTGATTCATATAATCATACGCGCCATCGTCCATGTGCTTGGCAGACGTCAAAGTCATTTAAATATTCATTTGTTGTGTGATTCACGAAATATATAATAAGCGTAGGCGGCTATGATGAGAAAAAAAAAGCATAACTCGGCATGTGCCACAGCCTCTTCGATTAATTATTATTACTCATTTGTTTCGAAAAGCGGAAGTTATTGTTATTTCTTGTAAATTTCAAAACCGTTATTCACACGTTTTGATGCGAATTTGTTATTTCATAGATATCTTAATCGAAGTTATCGCGTATTTCAAAGAAAGCGTGACGCTTAAATTTTATAATGTTGGTAGGATTTTAATAGTGCGTGCAAATGTTGACAAAAAACATCAAACGGAAATTCAAAAATAAAAACTTAATTGTATTCATTGAAGCAACCGTTTCAAAAATGATTATCTAATAATCAATTGAAAAACCGCAAGTAGTATGAAATTTCCAAAAATCAAGTTGATTTATATTTTGACATAAAAAATGTCATTATTGTCATTAAAGCTCACTCGATTTGAGATTTATGAATGGGAATTGAGTCGATTTTCAATCTAATATTCAACAGGTTGATGGGCCCCAATTTACGTCTTATTACCTACAGTAACGTAGAAAACAATATACATTCAACCTATCATTATGCGTAATGTGCCAAGCCATCAGCCAATCCCAAATTACACTATACCGAGTTCATCTTTCAACACTTTCTACATTCTTGTGGCTTAAATCTCAACACCCTGTATAAAGTTTTTTAGTTTTTTTGCAAAATCCCAACGTTCACACGCTTTATTTCGACAACTTCCTTTTGTTTCAAGGCTTCAATGATCAAATTACACTTGAAATTCAAGCTTGGACTAAATAAAAGACAATCGGCCGATTAGTCACTGTCTTCAAAATTATTTAAAAAAAATCAATGGAATGATTGGTATGGTGTCAAGGCGTTAAAGTGACTGGATTTATTAGAAAAATTTGCAACAAGTGACAAATGACAAGAAGAAACCGCTGGAAGTGAAGACAGATGCGGTTTTGGGTTGAAACACCCAGCGGCTTACCACCAACGTTTAGGATACTAACCACCCGGTGGCTGACCGCGGATCGGCCAGATTTCGGCCCATCACAGCCGCCTTAGAATTTTCGACTTGTCGCGCGTCATTTCATGCGAATTGGCCTTAATTTTTTTTAGTTTATTTTGGCAATGATCGTGTGTGGCATTGTCATTTGTGAGTCCGGACTGTAATTATCCATCCTAATGTCCTTTTTCCCCAAAGTTACAATCGACCTTGTCACATGTCTTCTATAAAAAAAATTTCTTTGATTTGGAATTCCTTCATGATTTATGCAAAGTTCTCGTTTCTTTTGATATCGGCATGAATTTTTCACGAGAATATCGTACGCATATAAAAATTGTGGTTTGGACTAGTAAACTGATTGGGAATCAGTCAAGCAGCAAATATATCTCTTACATTACACAGTAACGGATAGTAGACAACGGATTGAATTTCGGTTGCAGCCTTTACACATCAACGACTCGTCAAATAAGATGTGATTCAAAAATTATACGTAATTACAAGTTTAACTTTTCAACTGATTTTAAACGAAAACTACGGTTCTCATGGTTTATGAGAATGCAATTTTTTTTTAATTTTTATTGATGGAACATGCTATTACGGAAAATAAAAACACGTTACGCATGAACACTCTGTATTTTTGATAGAGGATGTGCTCAGAAATTGGATCAACATATAAAAAATATATATATGAATCTAAAAGTTGGCAATACATTTTGTCCAATTTCAGGTTGTGTCTTGTATATTCCAGTTGAAGATGATTGTCCAACTTTTAATAGGATTAAAATAATGAGCTTTCAGATCGGTGTAAGATGTTTGTAGAGCTTTTAAAATCCAAGCTTCAAAGCTTAATTTTTCAACAGTTCGAAATCGGGTAAATCTGGAGTGTAAAAAATCCCGATTCTTTCTTCATTCATCTCATCACCTCGACCTTCCTCCAGGCCAATAAACCACACAACTATTGTGCACTTGATAATTAAGTACCTGCTTATGATGTTACGCAACAGTTTGCCCTCTTAGACATCACCGCAACACAAAGGCCACAAATTCTTTTCAATAACTAAACAACAAAGAGGCTATTGGCCGTTCTCTTTATCGTTTTCGGTGTAATCATAATAATGACAGGCTTTGGGAATGAATTAAGGATATTTTCGACAAATTATTAGGCTTCCGCTTTTTGGTTTTGGATTTTGGAAGGAGAGATGCTTTGATCAAAGCCGAAATGTTTTGTTGAGACGATGTGCATGGTTATGGGTATGTATGGGTTATGATTAATTAACGAATGGAAGGGTACTGAGGTGAAGGTGAAGCCTTATTTAATTTTTAAAACTGTTAGGATTTAGTTACTTTCCTGTCGCGAAGACAGTTACTATTGAGGGGAAGAGAATTGTGAAAAAGTGATTGAACAGATTATGGAATTTGCAATTTTAAAAGTATTTAGACAACCAAAAAATATTTTAATCTGATATTGGCTTGAATTATGTTTTACTATAGAATTTTTTTCTTTAAATTATTTTCAACTTTTTATCACTTTCGGTTATACAGGAAACAGCTACTACTAACTATGTTATTTTAAATGGAAGCATACAACTTTTTTGCAGTGTTAGATTTGTTTTTTAAAAATATTACTTTCTGTTTTTGATTAACCTCTTAATAACTAAATTTTTTTGAGATATTTAATTTTGAATACAAAAATAGTCACTTACTAAAATTAAAATTTTTGGAATTTTAATATTAACTCTATTTTACGAGTAAATGAAATTAGGTTTCCGGATTCAGATTAAGCAACTATACAGTAACAATTCTGCCAAAATTTTTCCTTTAATTTTTAATAGCTATTTAGAAAAAAGCATTTAAGTAAGACCTGTAAGTGTCAGAATTTTTTTTTTCAAAATTAAATATCTCAAAAATGCTAATTGTTATGACAGCGATAAAAACATGACGTAATATTTCCAAAAAACAATTCTCAAAATGGAAAAAAAGTTTTATGCTTCCATTTGAAATAACAAAGGTAGTAGCTGTTTCCGATATAACCGGAAGTATAAAAAAGTTGAAAATATGTTGAACGAATAGATCGTAAACCAAACATAGATAAAGAAAAATTCAGATTATAATATGTTGTAGTTGTCTAGATACTTTCAATGTTTCAATTAAAAGACACACTCTGTATTATACAGGATAATTCACAAAAAAAGTTCAATTTTGCCATGCTTAAGGTTGATTAAAAACTGTATTTTAAAAATATTTTCTATTTATTTCCACTTCCGCTTATACTGGAAATAAGTCAAAACTTTGATATTTTAAATGGGATGCCCTATACGATATTTTTGGATTGCTCGTAAAATTTCAAATACATTTTATGGTTAGCGTTTTTGCAAAAATTGTTGACAGTTGGGCGACTATTTCAAAATATACCGTGTGATCAAATGAAAAGTGTATCAAGGGTGGCTGGCATATAAGTTTGAAAGTATGTCCGTTATTGAAGCATGCACTTCTGAATTTTTCTTAAGATACACAACTGAACAAATTGCTGAATTCAATCTTATTTTGTATTGTCATTAATCTTGTATCTTTGCGATAACAACAGGATCACTTGATTATTCTTACATAACCTCACAATCCTTCCGAAGCCGCTTGATTTGATACGAGTTAACTCGCAATACTCGTATTACAAGAACCTTCAAATGACAACATGTGTTGATTGTGTTTAAATGTGCGAGTACAGAGCAAATTTTGATGATGTTTTTCCAACTTTTATGTGAGAGTTGAACCTTTGTGATGATAAGTTGAAGCTGAACTAAGAATTTTTTCAATAATTTTGAAGAAGAGATTGTGGATTAGATTTATATATGGGAAGAAAAAAAAACTGCCCACTAAAAATTTGGATAAATGTTTGCTAAGTTGGTACGGTACATCATTTCTGTGAGTTGGTGCTCCCTTTGATTCTAGTGAGAAATGTTCACACCTTGTCATTTTAGAGAAATTGAGGTTAAGATGATAACGCAAATAGCACAGATGTAGATGACAGCTGTCAGACAAAGACGTCAAAAAACGTCAAGATAATTAAAAAAAAATTGCCAACTTATGATAATGAAACCCACAGAGCAAATTCAATTATTTGTTCAACCTAAAAACGATAAATTCCCTAGATTTAAAATTTTTACTGGGCAGCAAGAATAAGACAGAAGACATTTGGTTGGAGTTTGCATTTTCGTGCTTCTTTAACGGTCAATGTTATTTAAAGGTAAGGTTACTTAAGCTCAGTGGTTTTATCTGTTTTATCAAAAATTTTGGTGGCGAATTTGTGAAAAAGATCAGCCTTAAGAAACAATCAATGAATCAACCAGGTAAATAGCGGATTGAACTTACACGTAAATTTCCACGACTGTTAAATGAAAATTGTCCATGAAGTTGAATAAGTTCAACAATTCCTAATGAAAAATAGTTGGTATGATGTTTCCTTCTTCGCAACAACGACAACAGGCTACTTTCACAGTTTTAGAGTCTTTTTGAATAACTGTTTGAGGAAGAGTTTAGACAAAGGAACTTCCAATATGATACAGCTCCAGCCTAGACTTCTTATGATACCAATGAGTATGTGATTGAGTATTACAATCGTCTTGCAAATGAAGATTTATGACTCCTGAGATGTCCATATCTCGCACTATTGAATTTACATCAAGTTTCCACTTGGACGAAACTATATTCAAAAAGGATGTAAACAGTAATAAAGACCTTCAAAAAAAATCGCGGAAACACAAACAAATCACTCTTGAGACTTCAAAGAAATTAAGACAAGAGCACAACATTGTTTTTAACCTATTTGTAATTATTAAAATATACTGATAATTCCCAATGGTGTTTATAATTTATCTTAGAGTTCGTAGCTTTCACAATTGACATAAATTAAAAATACAAGCTGCTGGAATTATAAGCCAACTCATTCTTCTGATGGACATTGTCACCTTATCGCCTTTTCACATGGGTTTTCAACGCTCCACACGCTGTCGAATTCATTATCAGTCTCTTCAAGTTCTTGGTGAATTCTTATTTAACAGTCGTAGAATATCGAGTGCATGAGTTTACTTCACTTCGCTATTTAGCCAAGTGATTCATTGCTTGTTTCTTTCAGGCGATCCTTTTCATATATCCGCCACAAAAACTTTTATTTATTAAGTATTAACAACATTTATCTTCACCCTCTGATAAAACAAAAGCACAAATATTCCACAATTAGCTGAACTTAACTAAACTTACCTTAAGACAACTGACCATTAAAGAAGCGCGACAGTACAAACTTCAGTCACCCGTATTCTGTCTTATTCTTGCCGCTCCAGTTCTACCACACAAGAAAAGTGACACTACAAAATCACTGTATGCTACTAACTTAAATTTAATACTAGACATACTTTCAAATATAACATATATTGGTCCCGGGCAACCGGGATACACTTTTTAAATTATCGAACGGTAGTTTTTTAATTGTAAATCTACATGCTAGATTTAAAAATCGGATTCAAAATTAATCCAAAACTCATTTATCAACATTTAAGACCTTATCTTAATGCTACAAAGTTTTTCCAAAAATGTCCATTGACATTTGAAATGTCAAAAGAGACATTTTGTGATTTTAGGTTAACTGTCAATATCGCCAGTTTTATTCAGTTAATCATTATTATAAATCTTCCGTAAATGCGTCATTAATTTCTAAAAAAACTCTTTTCTCCAAAACATCATTTCCGCGAACACTAAAACAATAAAACAATTCAAACAAAATGCAAAACAATGTTTTTTCCCCATCCTCCAGCGTTATTCTAAAAACATTCTACCATAATTTAATAAACGGTATTTCCCTCTTTAATTTCCATATTCTATCTAAACATTTTCTAAGTATTTCGTCCAATTCCTTTTCTCCTGTAATATCCATTTACATCACCCAAGGACAGCAAGCTTACTAATAGAAAAGTAAAGTAATCTAGTAGTCTGAAATATATCTAATTGATTCATCAAAGCCAACTACTATTACTACCAATTTCAATTTTTTTCCAGTAAATCGTCGACAATCTAGTAGTCGATTGCTTTATTTCAATTTTTTCTTGTATTATTATTGAATTAAATATAACGGAAACGGTAACTTGGTAATAAAAATGTCTGCACGTTTTGTTTAATCTTAATCTTAATATTTATTTATTCTGGGAATTGGACATGTTTGGAAATTTGACAAGTCGCCATTTTTACTTAACCCTAATAAGTATTTTTTGACCTTGAGTTTTTTTGCCACGAAGAGTTAAAGTATTCAGGCCATTGGATTTTTTCTTTTGTACGAAATTATTATGAACTACATAATAACAATAGTAGACACATCACATTCTAAATTTCATTAGCATACAATGCGCCATAATGGTCAAGACCGTCTTTAGAATACCAATAAAGCGGTAAATCCGCATTATTGGTAGTGTTAGCGTCTTCTTTATTACACTTGGGATTTTTTAAGGGTGAATGATTTTTTTTTTCAGATGGTAGTACTTTACATACAAATGGGCCTCCGGCGCCTTGTCCTGCTTCCACATGGTCAGAGTACTCATCATCTTACACCCCTTACACCCCTCAAACCAGCTACTACGACCACCATCAAGATTCGGCACATGGTACTTCTCTTCACCTCCCTACAGGTAAGTTCTTTAACCCCGTTACATAATTAAGGAAATTGGTACCATTTTTGGTACTTCAATACTTGATTAAACAAATCAGGTACTAATACAAAATTGGACATCCTTTAGTTTATTGACCTGATATTATTTTTTGTTTCAGTACTACCTGAACCAAGTCATAATGATTTCATCACATCGTCTACTCCGATGCTTAATAGTGCAAAATCCGATCTAGAGACAGTGCGATATTCCGATAACAGCGCCTACTATCCAAACAATTGGAGTACTAATAATTACAACAACTACAATTATTATAACACTCCGAATAATAATCAACAATATACTAGTACTATGGTACTATATCCTCCTCTATATTCAACAGTCAATCAAAACCAAATCCACTTTCACCTTCATGGTGGTACCGAAAAAATCGATCAGTACCTGAACACCGACTTGAGTTTGAATCCATCGCGGGCGATTGAATTAGCACAAAATGTTACAACAGAAGTAGCGCAAGCTCATGTTCCCGAACCACTTGAAGATGGTACTGAAAGAACACAAGAACAAAGTAGCGATCCAACGAGTGTTTGGAGACCGTACTGATAAAATTTTCTCTCTCGTTATTTATTTTAATTGTTTTTGTATAAATTCTCATCAAAAAAAGTATTATTAGTACTACTCTAAGAGATATACAGTATCGTTATTATTTTTCTACTCGCTTTGTTAGATTTTAGTATTGTGTTTTTTGACAGTTGATGCAATAATCTCTCTTTGTCAATTATGTCAATCAATGTCAAATCGATGTCAATACATATCAAAATCTATGTGATTTTTTCAGAGACTATGGCACATAGTCGGAAAAGTTTCAAATATTTATATTATATTAATAGTTTAAGTCAATAAATGATTCATTCTGTGGCACGAAAGTTTCTTTCAAAACTCAGAAATGACAATTGACAGGTGTCAAAAATTTACTTTACTTTTTTCGAATTCAGCAATTTCTGATTTTTTTTTGACGGATTTTAGTGGCCTAGTTTGATATATTGATATATTGAATGTGAGTGAGTATCCTCTTCTCCGTGTTTGTCAATTTCCGGTCAAAACTCCAATGCGTCACCGTCTAAACTACGTGTATGAAAGCGCGTATAGATATGTCAAATCTGTCACAGTAAAAAATGGATCTCGTGTTCCAAAATCCTCCAAAATTAACTAAATTCAAAGTAGTTGGTTTCTTGTCAAGTTCCGAATTTCAAATATGCCGCCATTTAGTCGAAAAACTCCATATTTGTTATCCAAACGAATACGCCGAACCGGAAATTCGAGCCATGTTGAATTTGGACTGGGATGAATATTTAACAAAGGTAAAATAAAAACAGAAAATCAATAATTAATAAAATTGAAAGTAGATGAAAAGAAGACATGGAAAAGCGTATTATTTATTGGATTCTTCTGTCGCTGTTTACCACGATGGTAAACTAATGGGCGACGATAAAGCGTTATTAGCCCATATCAAAAATAAGTATAATTTGGAAACTACCATCGATTTGGAAAAACTTGCCAATGAGGAAATTTTCAAATTTTTCACAAAAATTATGGACAAAAATCAAGTAAAAAAAAATGAGTAAAACTTTTATACAGAGTGTTTTTGTAGCGAAATTTTATATATTTAACAATTGCAATAAGCGATCATGTTGTTGGATCCATGCTTTTTATGGTAAATTTGTCGAAATCCTATTACTCTGTACAATTTTATTCCAAATTCCAGTTGTACAACGATTTAGTCCCAATAACCTGCGACAATTTCCAAGACCGTTGCTTAAGCACATCTTTGCATTACTCTTATAAAAACACAAAAATCCATAGAATAGTTAAACCAAGCTGGATCCAATGCGGTTATAACCATTTGCAAGAAATTCAAATGCCTTGTGAAAACTACGCTATTCCACACGACCGCAGAGGCGTCCTATCAATGTGTAATCAAAAACGTCACCGAAAAAACAGTACTCAATTTTTTATAACGTTAGGTCCAGCCTCATGGATGGATTATAATTATGTAGCTTTTGGGTAACAAGAACAACAGATTTCTATAATTTCAAATTCAGTCAGTTAGTTCAAGGTGCTGAAATTTTGAATTTAATTGAAAAAGTACCAACGATTTATGAGAATCCAACTCGTAAAATCGAAATTTGTAATTGTGGACAGTTGTCATTCTGTCCTGAGGGTGATGAAGATTATAAAAAAGCAATGAATCCGAGTTATGAAGAATTATTTGAAGAAGCAGGAAAGGATGATGTTGATTCTGTGTTAAGTGAAATAGGATTTAGAGCTGGGAAATATTGTTTGAGAACTGATTTAAGATCGTATTTACCATTTACAAGATATTCACGAATGTTTGATATTTATATGCAAAGATTGGATGACCAAGTTTTGGAAGGTAATTTCCAAGATTTGAAAAATGAATATGAACGATTAATGAAGATTCATCCAATGAGTGATATTTTGTGATTTTTCTAATAAATTTTGGCAACTGCTGTAATATAACTTTTGACATTCACTGATTTTTGTTTAAACGTCAAGTTGACATTTTAAATTGACATTTCGTATAATTTAGGTTAAATAAACGTCATAATGCAAACAAATTTAATTAAAAGTATAAAACCAATGCCTAAAGAAGTAATTCCTGTGGAAATGATGGTCAAAGACATGAGCAATTTGGAGCAATATGCTGAAAGTGTTATTAACTACACATCTAAGTATAATATAAGTTTCAGTATATCTTATGCTCCTGAAAATTTAGTTGGAAAATATGTCAAATATCCATCTTATGGCGATTTTGCAGAGACTTATATTCTTGTAAGTGTTAGTGAAATTTTCTTTGTTTAATTTTATTGTTTAGAGGAGTTATGGGAAATGGTGGAAGGAAAGTGAGTCTTATCAACAGGAGTACATGCCACAGGACGTTGATCCTTTAGGTGCTGAAAACTACGTCACTTTAGGGTACAATTTGTTAGATAGAAGTCAACAAATTAGTAATTTATTACAGGTTTGAATATCCAGTTGTCCCTAGAGATGTTTGTATTTATGAAACATACAACCCCGGGGCTGTTGTTCGAATATGGGGACGTTTCACTAATCTTACATGGAGGTTGCTTTGGGAAGGCCCGCCACAAGTGTGTCCAGAAGAGTCGCGGAAATTTCACCCATCAATAAGAAAACTCAACTATTTGATCAAGTAAGCTGTATGATTGAATTTTCTTATGTAAAACTTTATAATTTAGTGAAATTCGTCTTGAATTCAATCAAAGCCACTTAAAATATCACACTTCTATCGATGCTGTTCTTCTTGGAGGTTATGAACCGAAACGTTTTCTGGAACAACACATTCTTCAAAACGATTTACTGAATTGGATAGTTGTTCACAATCAATTCGAAGATTCTGAAGAAATTGATGAAATCAAAGACTATTTCTCACGACTTCCTGTAAGTAAAATTTGTATATTAAACATAACCTCACTTTTGTCCGCTTTTTCAGCACGAAGTAATTTTGCATATTTTCCAATATTTGGACTTAAAATCATTATGTAGATGTGCAAAAGTGAATAGAACTTGGTATCAAGCTACTTTAGATCCTACTTTATATCAGAATTTGAGTTTAAAGGTAAGTTTTGTTCGTTTTTTAGGTTAGGTTACTTTTGACATTTGTTTTAGAGGTACTGGCATTTAATCAATGGAAATAATTTGAACTTTTTCATCAGTCGGTGTAAATCAGTACGCAAAGTTGATTTTTCTTGGTGTGGGAACGATGATAATAATTTTGCTAAAGCTTTCCAACAGTAAGTTTTATGTTAAGAGTTACAGGTTTCTATAATTTTTGTTTATAGATTTTTGCATAAATGTTGTCAACAACTTACACATCTATCTTTATGTCATTGCAATTTTGTAAATAACGAAATTATAGCGAAAATATCACAATGTAAAGATTTAACAGGTAGTAATTTTTATTATCTAGTTTTTTATTTATTTGAAGTTTGTAGAATTGAGGTTACGGAACACAAAAGCTGACTCTTTCGCATTTCAACAGTTGTCAAGACTGAATAAGCTAGTCACTGTAGATTTTTGTCAAACCAATATCGCGGATGAGGCTTTAATGTTAATTCTTAAAGCTAATCGCAACATTAAACACTTGCTCTTAGGTATTTTTCTTTTTTTAATTATTTTTATTTATAAATCAAAATCTAGATTTTTGTGAAAGTATTGAAAGTTTGGATCAAGTAGTCGAAACTGTTGCCAACTGTAACAAACAAGTGACAACTTGGAGTTCTTTTAAAACTACAACATTGACTTCTTCTGGTGGAATTTTTTTCAGTAAATGTGCCAACTTGACTGAATTAGATTTAGGATGGTGTTTTCTATTAGCACATCCTGGTGATTGTTTAGAGAAAATTGCCAAAAATTGTAGGAATTTGAAAAGGTAGTACCAACTTTTGAATTATTTTCCACTAAACTTTGATTTAGATTGATAATATCACAATGGAGAGGTGTTAACGATCAAATGTTGGTACCAGTTGTAACGTATTGTAAAAATTTAACTCAGTTGGATTTATTGGGCATTAAAAGTATTACTGGTGATATTTGCGAAAGAGCACTGATATCACTTCCTAATTTAAGATTACTTGATATTAGTTTTTGTGATTCTATTTTCAATGAGCAGGTAATTATTACATAATTTTTTAGTGATTTTATTGTTTCCTGGTTGTAGGTTTTGTTTTGGCGTCAAGAATTCCCCCATGTTACCATTCAAAGAAGTTGTCAATATGTAGTAATGGATTATATTAACTGATACTGACGACAAGTATTAATAACCCCTTTCCACTTGTGATGTAGGTTAGGATTTAAATTGTGAATTATTAAAGTTTGATGAATAAATAGTTAGGTTGGCTGCGCTGTCAATTTTATTTTTTCCCGCTCATAGATCAACTCACACTAGAAAAACAATTCTAATTTAAGCTTTTTAAAATTAGATCATTGCGGTTTTATAAATAATTCAGATCAAAACCACAGAATGATATTTGATCAAAATTATATGCAATTATGCAGCGAAAAAACATTGCAATCGGATAAAGAAGGTTTCTTCTTACAATTTGTAAATTCAGTAGCTGAAAGTGTTGGAGAAAAATGGATTAAAAATGTTTTTGGTAAATTAAAAACAGATAATGAACGCATTAGAATTATTTACGAAGATAAAAAGGTAAGAATTGTTGATGATTTTTGCAAATTTATTATTATTTTTAGATAAGTGTGATAATAGCTACTTTTTTGAGCAACGTTCAAGAAGTGTACCGGAAAAAATGTCCCTTAACCTCAAAAAATCGCTTGATTGAAGCGCAATCTACCGAAAAAACTGGCGACTTGAAAAAAGCATTGAATCTATACAGTCAAGCTATATTAAAATGTCCTGATGGTATTTTTACAATTTTTTTCAATTTTGTACTCTCTTAACCTCACTTTTGCAGAGTCAACATTGGGCGTGGCTTATTTAAGCCGCGCCAAAACCCTCATTTGTCTCAACGCCTACTCAAACGCTTTAACCGATCTTCAATTGTCTCTCACTTCACATATTCCCCCTAACCTCAAATACGAAGTCCTCTGGTTAATGGGTCTTTGCTATAAAGCTTTAAATATCGAAGAAAAAGCCAAAATTTCATTCGATGTAACAGAAAAACTTATCAAAAACGTCCACTTACTCAAAATTTTGCGTCATATTCAAATAAAAAACGAACCAATGAAAACATCGAATGAGAAACGTCTACCAATCATAGATAAAAACCACGCTCGTTTTCCGCACGCATCCAATAAAATTACAGTTAAGAATTCGCGCGAAATGGGTCGGTTTGTGACAGCTAATGAGAGGATTGATACAGGGGAGGTGCTAGTTGTAGAACCGCCTCAAGTTGCTTGTCTTTTGCCTGAAAAATTCGGCACCCATTGTCATCATTGTTTTGAAAGATTTGTAGCGCCGATTGGTTGTCGGGATTGTGTGGGTGTGGCTTTTTGTAGCCTCGCCTGTCGAGACTCCGCCCTTTTGTCGTATCATAAATATGAATGTAAATTTTTGGATTTGTTGATTGGTTCAGGGATGAGTGTGCTGTCATTGGCTGCTTTACGAAGTGTCACTCAGTTGAATTTGACAAATTGTCTGAAATTTTGTCAATCGAAGACAGATGGCGTTTTTAACTTATGCACAAATTCAGATAAAAGACACGCGGATGATTTCTTACAAAGGACACTAATGGCGGCTTTTTTACTCACTTGTTTGCAAAAAAGTGGATATTTTGGAAAAATTAACCAGACAGGAGTACCAACCGAAGAAGAGTATCAAATTGGTGAAATGTTATTGTATTATTTACAAATTCTACAATTTAACGCTCATGAAATATCGGAAACTATACAAAGTGATGATGGAAAATTATCAAAGTTGACGTATATAGGTGTCGCTGTTTACCCAACTGTCTCTTTATTCAACCACGAGTGTTATCCAGCTGTCACTAGGTATCAAACTAAATATGGGGAAAAAAATAATCTGCCCACTAAAAATTGGGATAAATGTTTGCTAAGTTGGTGCTTCATTTCTCTAAGTTGGTACTTCTTTAGCTGCTAGTGAGAAATGTTTACACCACGTCATTTTAGAGAAATTGAGGTTAAGTTGATAACACAAATGCATAAATGTAGAGACAGCTGTCAGACAAAACGTCAATAAACGTCAAGCTAGTCAAAGAAAATTTGCCAACTTATGGTAATGAAACCCACTGAGCAAATTCAGTTAGTTGTTCAACTCAAAAACGATAAATTCCTTAGATTTAATTTTTTTAAAACTGCCCACTAAAAGTTGGGATAAATGTTTGCTAAGTTGGTACTTGATTTGTCTAAGTTGGTGCTTCTTTAGATTCTGTTGAGAAATATTTACACCATGTCATTTCAAAGAAATTGAGGTTAAGTTGATAACGCAATTGTAGAAGAAAGCTGTCAGAGACGTCAAAAAACGTCAAAGTAGTTAAAAAAATTATGCCAACTTATGTTTATGAAACTCACTGAGCAAATTTAATTGTTCACTCAATCTAATAATGGTAAATTCCCTAAATTTCAAATTTTTAGTGGGCAGTTTATTTTTTTCCCACATATAGTAACTTTAATGTGAATTGGCACTACTGTTTTAGGTATTTTGTGGGGAAATATATTGTTATAAAAGCGCTCCGCCCATTAACGCCTACTACTATAATAGCTGAAAATTATGGACCGATTTTCACATGTCGTTCATTGACTGATCGTCAACGCTTACTTTCTGCTCGTTATTGGTTCCATTGTAAATGTCAAGCATGCGTTGAAGATTGGTCGTTGCTTAGTAATGAATCATCAACTGTCAAACGCATCAGGTCAGGTCAAATTGCGTCAGGTCTAAAACTAAAATTTTTACATTCAGATGTCCCAATGGTCATTTGTTTACAAATCAACAAAAATGTCCGAAATGTGATGCCAACTGTTACCAACAAATTAAAAATTTAGAATGGTGCGAAAATCAGTATGAATTAGGTGCCAACTTGATGAAAAAACAAAAATATGAAAATGCAATTGATGTTTTGAAGAAGGCTTTGGAGTGTTTTCATCGAATTTCAACGCCACCTTATAAAAAAACCCATTTAGCTGAGGAAAATTTGCGATTGTGTTTGGCGCAATTTGGCAATGTTTACTTGATTAAAAAATAAATTTTGTTGATTTTTATAGTTAACGTGATTATTACAAATTTGTGAATAAAAATCTGATGCGCAATTTCTGGGTTTGGATTACAAGGTAACGAAGTCCCATTTTACCATTTATGGAAATGGTTTTTCAAAGCAATCGATAGTGACATATGAAATTTGTTATTATGGAGATTGCTTGATCCTGAAAAGGAATAATTTACATACCTATGTGCGGTGCGGAAAAAATCAAAGTAGGTTTGGAGGATTAATATAAGTATATAAATATATATAAATATAAGGATTGTTATAAAATTTATTCAATTTTTATGGAAGAAAACGTAGAATATTGATAATTCAAATGTTGCAATAATAGACATCTTAATCCATTTGACAATATTAATAAACGTCACAGACTCGAATTAGAACATTAATATTTATTTTTTGATTATTTTAATATCCTGTCGCGGCAAGCGCTAAAAAAACAAAAAAATATATATTTTGAGTGAATCCCATAAAAATGCAAATATAGAGATCGATAATCGTCAATACTTCCATTTACTGTAATTGGTACTAATTTGGTTCACCTGGTAAACTCACCTTGACTCACCGCGAGATCACAAAATCTGAACGCAGCTTCACTTTTAAGACGACAGTCGCGTGTGAAACACTTTTTTTGAATTTTTGCCCATTGGTCGAAATTTTGAACAAAAATGTGTGTCTGGATTTAGTTGAAAAACGATCAAGAATGTTGGTTGTATTTTGGTAAGTGGCCGAGATAATTGACCCATTTTCAAGGAATTTGCAAAATTAAAAAAAAAAAATCAAAATATATAGCAAGCTGTGTGTAGTTAACTGTCAGTTCTGTATTATCAAAATTAGAAAAAATCAAACAGGCTGGGATTAGAGCATAGCTTATTCTGACGATTTTTTTTTAACATACAGTGTGTTTTTAATAATCAGAAATATCTTAGCATTATTTTGTTGATGAACTGTGATAACAAAAAAAGATTATGTTTTAGATTCAAATTTGAATAGATTAATGTAGGCAACACTCAATACACAGTTTAAAAAAAAGTTTTATAAATAATGCAAACAATTGTTGTTAATTGATAAAATATTTAATTGTTTTTTTTTAATTTGAAGAGTAGGAGTGTCGCTAATTTTGTTAAAAATTGTAGTATATGCAACACATTATACACTAATTAGTTTTTTTTTATGAATGTGATTTTTTTATGTGGTCTATCAATCATCTAAAGCAGATTATGAGTTTTATTATCTCCAGAGGGATAAAATAGGTAGGCAAATAATATTTTTAATTTGTGTCACTCCCATATTAAGGACAAGGTTGAGGTGGATCACTGATTGAGTCAAAAAATTTTAATTATCACTTTCTCACTATATAATTATCCTTACAAAATCCTTGAATCCTGTCTTAATCAAACAAGAGAAAGTCTAAACAATCTTAATGCAAAACTGCCATAAAATTAATTATTTTTTTTTTATGTGAAGCAAATATTCTTCGCCACACCTGCTGTTAGTCATTTTATGAATGAACCCAGAATTGAACCTTGACCCAAGGCAGTCTACTTTTTGCTCCTACACTGGGCACTGACCCAATTCTTACACAAAAACTTTTTACAGGTTCCTTTTTATGGAAATATCTTCAATTAAAAGTGAAGAGAATTGTATTGAAAATAGTCAACATCTAACATGTGTTAGATTTCTACCAAAAAAGAATGAAAATTTTTCAACAAATTTAAAAGTTCTAGAATTTAAAGATATCCAAGACGAAGAACTTGATTTACATTTTTTATTGAAAAAGTATCCAGATGTGGAAGAAGTTGCGATTTTTGATGGGAATATTAGCAGGATTAAGTCGCCGACTGCGGATAACAACATAAAAGTAAAAAAAAATCTGGACTTGGATTCAAAGTTTATGTTGGTATTGCAGGTTTTGCAGTTGGTACATGTAGGAGTTGAAAATATAGGGAATAAATTTTTGAAAAATTTTCCAAATTTGGAAACACTTAATTTGGAAAGGAACTATTTACAGAGTTTAGGAGATTTGAATGTTCCCAAACTACAGAATTTATATCTAAAAGGTAAGTCTTGATGTAGGTTGGTAGCAATGTTTCACGCTTATTAAAAATCAATTAAAAGTTGTTATTTTCACAGCTAATAAAATAGATCAAAACAATAGTTATTACAGTCTATAAGGAATAAATTGCGCATTATTAAATTAAAAAAAAAAAATTTATTTTGAAATTTATTGAGTTAGAACCAATTCACACACTTGGAACATAAGAGTAAACAAAATTCTTAGGATCATAATCATAGAACCCAAATGGTACTTGATATTTCCTTTCCGGAATAAACTTTTGTTGATAATCAACTTTATTAAGTTTCTTCCAGAATAAATCATCTTTCATTTTTCTATCCATTAACTTAACATTTTCAAAATTACCATCTCTAAGTCCTAACGTACTTGAAACTTTATCCAAAAGATTACCAAAAATATCACCATAGCTTTCTTCTTCTAGTTTCTTAAAATTTTCATCATTTTCAATGTTTGTTTTTTTGCTATCAAATTCTTTTGGATCTACAGAACAATTATATTTTTCTTCTATTTTTGATGCAGACCTTGTGGTAATCAATCCAGGTCCTTCTATCCCCAAAACACCTTCTAATGGGAATTTTATAAATTGTATTAGCAGTCTTATAGGAAGCAACAACAAATTTCCCCAAAAACCAAACGCATCTTCGATTTCATTCTTAACAGCGATTATAAAATTGATAATAAAATCAAACCCAACATGGTAGATGGTTTTAAAAGCTTCAACTATATCCATTTGGTATTTTTCTAAAATTTTAGCAACAAATGGTAATATTTTACCCATTGTATTGATAGCACTGTCCAAAATTGAAGTAATAACGGTTGTTATAACACCTTCCCCTATTAATTGATCCCATAGAGCTGTCGACGTTAGAAGAAAGTCTTCAATAACGTCAGATTTCTTTGGTTTTGGTTGGAAAAAATTCTGCAGGGAGAATTGTTTTGGGGTTTCTTTATCAAAGTTATTTTCAAACATAGTCCACTGACTATAACCTACAAAAAAATTTAAATTTTTAAAAAAGAAACTGATTGGTATTACTTGAAGATATAGTAAATGCACTGAGCACAAGACAATAGAATACAATAAAGTTCTTCATTATTCAACTGTTAAATATTAATGCGAAATTATTCTATTTATTGATTCGATTATAAACGTAGGAGGTGTGGGTTATGTCTATTTACAAATCTAAACCATGACGAGTCAATAGAAAAAATAAATTACCAAAGACAATTAAAAATAATAATTTTTGTTTGAAGGTAATCGATGGAACTGCTCTTTAGATTTAGATTGGGTTTTGAAACTTAACAACACAATAGTCAAAGATTTGAAGAATTTGACTTGTTTCGGGGAACCACACGCTCATAAAAATCTCATAACTATCGCTCGCTTCTCTCAAGTAATAATTTCTAACCAAAAAATAAATTTATTTAACAAAATTTTTAAGGATTTGAAGAAGCAATGTCCAAGCATTTGTTCCTGCTATTTACCTAAAGTAGTATTTAAAAAAATGGGTTCCGACCATTTAGAGCCAGTAATTGAAGTGAATTGTTCCTACAGAGGATTAACCAACCTACCTTTGAATCTCCCGTCAAAATCAAGAATAATCCGATTGGAAGGCAATCAAATTGAAGATTTAAAAATTTTAAAACATAATCAAATTTATCGCAAAGCTTTTGATTTATATTTAGATAATAATAAAATTAAAAGTATTGAAGAATTGGAAGGATCGTACTTTTTGAAGCACTTTCGGGTATTTTCGTTGAGTGGGAATAAATTGACAGAAGTAGGGATTTTTTTTTTAATTCTAATTAATATTTTGAGAATTTCAAGGTGCCAACGTATGCTCTTGATAATGCTTTAGAAGAAAATCCGCATATGCCCAATGCTTTGAGTTTATATCTTGGGGGAAATCCCTGGCGGTGTGATTGTGTATTTACACCAGTTTTTCAAGAGTTATTACAGAAATACGCACCACAGATTCGGGATGTTAGGGAAGTTAAATGTTCGTATGTTGAAGGAGATGAAAATTCATTGTTACCAGTAGGTGTTAACTTTAAAATAAAAAAACTATACTAACTGTTTTTTACAGATTGTTGAACTTTCAAGAAGTTCGGTTTGTAGATTATCGACTGAATATTCAGTGCAAGCTTTAGATTTGTTGAATGGAGTATTAGCTAGTTTGATTTTGTTAATTTTAGGTAAATTAGCGTATGATTATTATTATTTTAAGAAAACAGGGAGACTTCCGTGGATTGTAACAAAAATGCCGTAGATTTAATGAAATAAAGTGTTTTTAAAATGAGAATGTTGAACTTTTGTCAATATTTTATTACCTGAAAGTGCCAAACTGAACTTTGAAACGAAAATGGAAAAATTGAGAATCTGAGATTTGGAGATTCGTGACTTCGTTGTTTTGGAAGCAAATCAAATCAGATCAAGAAAAAAAATGGAATAAGTAACTTTTTTGATCTCTTATCTTTTCCAGATTATAGAATCATTAAATAATCTCCAGCCATTTATTTATTTTTCCCTCCAGAATGCATAACTGAACTACAATATAAAAGACCTACTAAAATTAGTAAACAACAGTAGTTCTTCTGTAGATGTCACTGTCATCTTGACAGCTCCGCACGTCACAAAAATGAACTTTGTATAGTATTAAAGTCTTTTAATTTTTATGTCAACAAGTCATTTTCATTTGATTTTTCACTTCATCAATACTCTCTAACAATGATTAATACAGGGTGAGTCATTTTTAATAATATTCCAATCTTACTTCAATAAACCCCAATTTTAGAAAACTAGCAGGTCGTACTGTTTTTATAACTGGGGCAAGTCGTGGCATTGGCAAAGCTATCGCTCTTAAAGTCGCCAAAGACGGAGCTAATGTTGTGGTTGCTGCAAAAACAGCAGAACCACACCCAAAACTCCAAGGAACGATTTACACATCATGTGAAGAAAGTAATTCTTTCTTTTTTTTTTTTTGGATTTTACTTTCTAAGTTATATGGAATTGTAGTTGAAGCAGCTGGAGGCAAATGCCTGCCTTGCATTGTCGACGTCCGCGATGAGCTCCAAGTGCGTAAAGCTGTTGAAGACGCTGTTAAAAAATTCGGTGGCATTGATATTCTTGTCAATAATGCATCAGCGATTTCGTTAACACCAACATCAGAGACTGCTATGAAAAGATACGATTTAATGCATAATATTAACACTAGAGGAACTTTTCTAGTGTGAGTTTGACTCTAATAATATTAACTATTTTTGATTGTTTATTTTAGGTCAAAAGAGTGCCTTCCATATTTACAAAAAAGCAACCATGCCCATATTTTGAATCTATCACCACCTTTGAATATGAAACCCATATGGTTCAAAAACCATGTAGCTTATACCATGGCTAAATATGGTATGTCGATGTGCGTCTTAGGAATGCATGAAGAATTCAAACCTTTTAACATCGGAGTAAACGCCCTATGGCCCCGCACTGCTATCTATACAGCAGCTATGGATATGCTAGCTGGGAAGGAATCTGCAAAATTTCAACGCAAACCAGAAATCGTAGCTGATGCAGCTTATGCGATTTTAACATCCGATCCAAAAACCACAACTGGTAATTTTTTTATAGATGATGAAGTGTTGAAACAACATGGAGTGACAGATTTTGATCAGTATTGCGTCGATCCTGCTTTTAAAGATCAATTGATGCCTGATTTCTTTATTGATGATGCAGCTGCAGTGCCGTCAACTGACGGCAGTCCATCATTAGCTAGACCTGCTATCCAAGGTGAAGGAAAAATTGTTGATATTTTCAGAGCCATCGACGGGAATTTATCTGAAGAGACTGTTAAGAAAACACAAGCAGTTTTCCAATTTGTTGTAACAGGAGAAGAAGCAGGAAAATGGTTAGGAATTTTTGATTTATAACTAGATTCTAATTGAAAGTTTTCAGGTTTGTGGATTTGAAAAATGGGAAAGGGTCGTGTGGACGAGGCGATGCGCCTGTAACCCCAGATGCTACTCTAACTATGGACAGTAAAAATTTCTTTAATATGTTTAGTGGTAAAATAAAACCAGCGACTGCGTTCATGACTGGAAAATTGAAGATTAGTGGGAATATGCAAAAAGCGTTAAAGTTAGATAAATTGATGTCTTCTTTGAAAGCTAAACTTTGAGATTTATTAATATTGTTGATTTTTATACAGACTAAGAGTAAAATGGATTTTGTATTAGGGATTTTTTTTAATACCAACCGCACCCATACTATTAAAAATTACAAATATATATTCAACTAAAATATAGAAAAAACAGTTTATCAATAATAATTTTGCAATTTTAACAAAAAGCCTAACTTTTCGCGATTATCTTACATAAAAACTCGATAATTGTTATTAACCAACAGTGCTGCCACTCTAGTAAACCCAGTAATGTCATCCATAATAAATGGTTTTATTTTACTTTCATTGATAATAACTGTCACTTATTTTATTGGTTTATTTACATTTTTAAATGATTACAATGAAAATTCATGTGAAATGACCTACATGTTTGAATATCCACAATATGTCGTAAGTTTATAAAAGTGTGGTTATGTCAATACTCACCGCAATTTCTTTTAGAAAATATCGCAAAAAATTGATGAAAAGTACCAAATGTATGGTCTTTATGCTTATAGCGAAGGTCGTTTAACTGAAAGAAGCAGAAATATGGATTTTGATGGCATTCCTGTGTTGTTTATTCCTGGGAATTCTGGGTCCTACAAGCAAGGTAAACCAACTTGAGACTGTTTCAAAATTTTCTGATTTTTTTTATAGGTCGTTCGTTGGCTTCAGTTGCGTTACGCAAAGCTTTAAATTCCAGAACTCCGTTTCATTTTGATTATTTTTTAATTGATTTGCATCACGAGTTTAGTGGATTGAATGGGGCTGTTTTACTTGACCAATTAGAGTACGTTAATAAATCTCTTTACACTGTTCTGGATTTGTACAAAGAAAAGAGAAATCCACCGAATTATGTCATCCTAATCGGGCATTCAATCGTAAGTCAATGAGATATTGTCAAAATTTTATTAGTTTTATTTTCGTAGGGTGGTGTCATTGCACGACGTATTTTAAGTGATTCCCTCAGAGCATCGCAACTTGTACCAATTGTTATAACATTAGCTACGCCTCATAAAAGACCACCTCTTATATTAGATTCTTATATTTATGATTTTTATCGTAAAATCAACACATCTGGGGCTTTAAATACTACATTTGTTAGCATCACAGGCGGCTATGAAGATTTTCTAGTGCCTTCGTTTCTCACCACTATACCTGATTCCAGTACTCTGAACATAGCTGTAAGTATCTACTTAGAGATTTTTATTTTTTCAAGTTAACAATTTTAGTGTACTCATATGCCTCGAGTGTGGGTAGCAGCAGATCATCTATCAATAATGTGGTGTAAACAATTGATACTCACGTTAAACAGAGCAATCTTCGATTCAGTGGATCCAAAAACAAAACACATATCAACTAATCCAAACTTTAGGGAATTAATTTTTAACCATCATCTAGTTAGCGTAAGTTAACACGTATAACAGTTGGTAGTACTGTTATTAAAATGTTTTAGCACAACGGTCTTAATCCATTCCTACGTAATAATTATATTAACAGTGTTGCCAATATACGCAATACTGGGGATTGGATAGAGCATTTGAATAGGCAATATACAGTAAAAATCCCTAAACACAGCAACCCTAAATTTTATATGGTACGACTGCTGGACCATGCCCAACACGAATCTGTTAGTATAGTTGCGTTGAATTTGAAAACAATTGAATGGGCATTTGTCTGTGGTGCCCACATCCCTAGAGATAAAAGTCGAGTTTGGTAAATCCCTGACATTACTTCCAACTTGAAATAATTGGATATTTTAGTGAGGAATTCACTCATTTGAGTCATTTGTCAGAGTTATCACCATCGCAACGTTACAAAAGACGATCGTTGAGAATCAACATGCACGATTTGATCCGAAATAATTCCGATTGGACTCACGTAGTTATACGAGTTTTACCGAGTGACGAAGATGTTATATTATACGTTGATGTTCATAACTCCAACGAAAGAAAATTAACAGTGACACTACCGCATATTCTATCTTTTAAACGTCACATTCTTATTGATAAAACCCCAGAAAATATAATCGATTATCGATTAGAATTGCCAAATTTGCATCATATTATGCAGTACTACCAACTTTTTGTGGAAAATTTGGAATGCAACAATCAGATGCAACATGCCACAGCTAGTTTGATAGCACCGTGGGCCAATCAAAATCGACACAAATTTTTCCTGTAATTATCATTCTTTTGTTTATTAACTTTAATTTCATGTTTTTTCTAGGGAAAATGATTCAAAGCCACTAGATGTGCGGTTGTATGTATCGCGCCCTATATATGCCTCTAACCAATCAGCAATTATCCAATTAACGTTAGATCCGAGCTGCCGCTATAAAATCAGGTAGGCTGCGGTTGTAAATGATCAATAAAAAACTTTTTTTTTTCAGTATTCGTGGCTATTTTCCGGGCGTTCTAGCACAATTAGCTCGTTTCTATTCGCCGTTGCTAGTTGTGAATATAGCAGCAGTTGTTTTGATGACTTTAAATTCTCAGTTGAAAAGTATAGCAACTAATCACTATTGTTCTTTATTTTTTGTTGCGATTAAAGAGGGCGCTAAACCGTATTATATTTTGACAAGTGTCAAACTGATATCTAGATTTTTAAGGTAAGAATTATAATTCTTTTGTTTTTTTTTTTTCTAGAGATTGTTTTAGTATCAAGCCGTTCGTGAATTACATACCAGCTCCTGATTGGTTGATTATGTCCCAAGAAGGCACTGATTTTTTCATTTTACCACTACTATCGTACATTTGTAGTGTTGGAATAGTTTGGTTTTTGGGGATTTGTTTGGGTGTATCGTTGGTAGTATGTGAAACAACTGTACATAAATTCACTCTAAAGTCAGTAGATATAATATGTTATAAATATTTGGTGATTTTTGTATTTTAAGGTTTTTAGCAAGGTCTATTAGTTTTACAGTGAGTTGGTCGGATTATGTAATTTCGGCTTTACACAAACTGCCTTGCATTGTTGCCGCTACATTAGTATTTCTAACTTTGACAACAACAGGAAGTTTGGCTCTTTGTGTTGGCACGGTTTTTTATTTTTTGAGAGTAAGTTGACAGATGTAGGGTTATTTATTTTTGAATTTAAAATTCAAGTTAACGCAATTGTCTCAAGACTACATCGAAGAGTTAGTTTGGTATTATGTTAAAAAATTCGGCGCCAAATTTCGAAAAAACAAAAGTAAGGATAAAAAGCCTGAAGATAATAATAATGACATTGAAATGTCAGCAAACGACGCCATGTTTTTCCACACTACTTTGTTTTTCTTATGGTGTATAATCACAATAATCAATATACCTTCGGTACTAACTTGGGCCCATAATTTCAAGTGAGTAGGTGGCGCTCTATGTCATTTTCTAAAAAAAATTGAATTTTAGTTACAGTACGAAGCTACAGCGTGATCCATCTTTTATTCCTGGTTTAGTTTTGAGTATTTGCGCGTTGCCATTATGGCAATTCGATTTGCCGAAAATTGAAAGGTGAAATAACCCTAGCATATAATTTTATAGCGTTATTTGTATTTATTTTTTTAGGCATGGCTACACTGAACTTGGACAATTTGTGTCAGTTTTAGCAGTTGTAAGCTTGATTTACGCACCTGTTTCTATTTTTAGATTAAATTATACATTAACTACAGCTATTGCTGTAGTGACTTTACATCAGTTGGTAGCACCGAATCGCGATTTAGTAGTTGGTAATAGTCGATCGGAACAACCGATTTCGTATGAAACTGTTAAAGCGAAACTTGAGTAAATGACAAATTTGAAATGTGGATCTAGTCAACTTAGGCCTAAGTATTTTTTGACTTTTAGTATTTTTACTGTGGTAGAACTGACAGATGATAGAAAATACGATTTAAAGTAGGTTGTGGAGAATTGTAGTGAGAATATTGTCAGGTTTTTTTGACTACATTCATGAATAATTTAAATATTTCGGCTTTACCAACAATCGAAAAATTCTGAATGTCAATATTGAGACTCTGTTGATATTTTGAACCAAGTGTAAAACAGGAAATTAACCAGATTTTCAAAGTTTAGGATCCTGGTATTCTCAACACAATTTCCTAAGTCTGCTTCCGCTCGCTTATTACGTCATCTGTCATATACACAAAACAAAACTAAAACGCTCGGACAATTAGTGTGATTTTATTTATACTATTTAGAATTTTAAGATGCAATAAGGAATGTTGATAAAATTTTTGACAAAATAAAGCTTTAAGAATTAAATAAAAAAATATTTACATTCTTTCACATGAAAAATTTCGAAGTTGGCAAAACCGACTTTTGACTTTTTCCCAAACCTCTAATCCAGAGGCAACTTGTCTGCGCAAATCAAAAAATCCTCAGCTTTGCCACTAAAATTTATTAAATTTATTTTTACAATGTTTAGCTTATCTTATTTATTATCAGTTTACTGTTATCTCACCTTATCAGTCCGCTTTTTGCCGAATACATTTCTAGCAAAATGTTCCTCCTTTCAACACTTTTATTTGTCATTTTAGACCAAGGTTGGGAAAATTATTCACCAAACCAAAACAACAATTAAATTATTTCCAGCAAACGCCGCCAAACTTTGTTATTTTTGTTTAGAAAATTGTGATTTGCAAATGTTTATAGAAAACTGTACTTGGAGATATGAAGAAATACCAACCAAATGTGTATCTGTGCAATCTCAATCGAATAATGGTAATCCAGCTTAATAAAAGAAAAATACTAAAAATATTTTTGTAGATTTGGTAAGAAAACAATGTATGAGTGTACCTCAAGCTAAAACTTTTTGCGCAAAATTCAACACTTACAAATATGTGACTTGTTACTCCTGCGATGGAAATTTATGTAACTTTAGTGATAAATTACAGATATCTGTGTTATTAATTTTTTTATCAACACTTACTTTTAGTCATCTTTTATGATTTTTGAACCTCAATCAATCAATTTTAATAGAATACAATTTAATCAATTAATCCTATTTCTATAAAATCATGATTTTCAAGTAATAATCAACATTTTACACTACTGTAAAATAATAAAACTTACCCAATTGTACCAATTAGTAGATTAATAATATCTTTATTGTACGCAAACCTATAATAAAACTGATCATTTGAAATACAACAATCATGAAGTTATTGGTTTTTGTGTTTTTGGTAATTTTTTCAATTTTTAGCCCAAGTTCCCTGACAGTTTTCGAAATTTCGGCAACCGCAAGCTCGAAACAATGTTATTTTTGTGACAAAAATTGTACAACACCAACAATCGAAAAATGCGCTTCTTCCAACCAATGCTTCTCGAAAACAATTAAAACTTTTGATAATAAAATCGAAAATACCAAAGGTTGTATTGATGTTACCACTGATGCTTCATTTTGCAACGAAAATTGTTACATTTGCGACGAGGATTTATGTAATAAAGAATCAGCTAAATCAGGAGTGAGTGAATGTTATGTTTGTGAAAATCAATGCGCAAATCCTCCATCTAAACACAACTGCCAGGAAGTTTTAACAGAAATAGAAAATAAATCTGTTACTGCGGCTTGTCTTTCATATAAAATAACAAAAGGAGAGGAAGTAACAGTACTGAAAGGATGTATTCCTGATGATTTAACCATAAGAATGGCGTGTTTCTCTTCAGCTTTAGCTAATAAAGAAATAGAGTGTTCGATATGTAGTGAAGATTTATGTAATTTTGAAAAGAATGAAGACGAAGATGAGGAAATTTACGTTGATGAATGTTATCAATGTGTTGATAATTTTTGCAAGGAGTTGATTATTCAAAATTGTAAGGAGAGTCTTGGGGAGAATTCAAAAAGTAAATGTGTCTCAATTGAACATTCATTAAGTAAGTCTAAAGTTGTGTTGTTCAATTAATACTTTTCTTTTGTTGCAGATGGACAAAAAAATATAATAAAAGGTTGTGCGCATTTTAATCAGACTCTGATTAATACCTGTGAAGTTGTGAATCAACAAGACGGTAATTGTACAATTTGTGATACGAATTTGTGCAATGGAAAGCCTGAAGATGAGGAAAATTACGTTGATGAATGTTATCAATGTGTTGATAATTCTTGCAAAGAGTTGATTATTCAAAATTGTAAGGAGAGTCTTGGGGAAGACTGTAAAAGTAAATGTATCTCAATTGAACACTCTTTAAGTAAGTTATACGTTGTGTTGTTCAATTGTTTATTTATTTATTTTCAATGTAGATGGACAGAAGAATATAATAAAGAGTTGTGCACATTTTAATCAAACTCTGATTAATAGCTGTGAAGTTGTGAATCAACAAGGCGGTAATTGTACAATTTGTGATACGAATTTGTGCAATGGAAAGCCTGAAGATGAGGAAAATTACGTTGATGAATGTTATCAATGTGTTGATAATTCTTGCAAACAGTTGATTATTCAAAATTGTAAGGAGAGTCTTGGGAAAGACTCTAAAAGCAAATGTATCTCAATTGTGCATTCTTTAAGTAAGTTAGACGTTGTGTGTTTCAATTAAGTAATTTTTTGTTGTAGTTGGTCAGGAGAATATAATAAAAAGTTGTGCACATTTTAATCAAACTTTGATTGATTATTGTGAAGTTGTGAATCAACAGAGCGGTAACTGTACAATTTGTGATACAAATTTATGTAATGGAACTCCTGGGGATGAAGATAATAACGAGGATAGTGAAGAATCAAACGCTGATCAACATCTGATTGCAATTTCGTTACTTTTGATTAATTTTTTCATTAAAACTTTATAATTCTTTTGTATTAATGGTGAATAAATATTGTTCAAGTTGAACAAGTTTTGAGAATTTTAAATTTAATTTCAAAGTTCAATCTTTCCAGAACGAAAGCATTTGTAGGAATCTGTAAAAACACGTCAAGTGTCATTTATCATTTTCGACATTAGTTTTCAAAAATGTAAGTGTGATGTGAAAAATGTGCTAGAAAAAGAAGATTTCGGTAAGTTTTTAATGTTTACTATTTGTCTCATTGTCGAATATCATTGTATTGAATGACTTGAGTCATTTGAAGGAGTCTAGCGAACTTCGTGCAACAGTTTCAGTTTCCGGGCTTATATTTGAAATTTTAGCTTTGATAGACTATCTTTAAGTCACTTATTGCTTCTATTTAGAGGAATCTGATAAATTTTGAAAAATTACGTACGCATTCGTGATTTTTTCTCTTTAAGGTTGGTAAAATTGTTTTCTGAAATTTTGGGACAATGTACTTGTACAGCAAGGAATAGAAATTAGTAGGTATTAGCGTCACCTTCCGAGCTGCAGCACAACTTATGTATTGTGTGTTGTCTATGCTATTTATCTAAATTTAAGAGTTGCAAAATTTGGTAAAGAAAAATACCAAAACAATTACTCAAAGGTTTAGAAATTTTTTTCCATCAATTGCATCATTTCTTTTTAAAAGTTTTGGTTTGTTTAAAAAATACACCACTCTTATTGAAATAATTTATTTCTATTTTCAGGAAGTAATGTAATAATTTGTAAAACAGGTGAAACGACAAAAATAACAAAAATGGAATAAAGATATCATTGCAACAAGGAATAACCTGTCTATCAGTTCTATTTTTCAATTGTTTTATAATAATTATATCAGTGAATAGTGATTTACCTGAGTGTAAAAAAATACAATTTCTTTGTGATATACATTGAAAAATCGTCTACCTATAAGGCTTCAAATACATTATTGTGTAAATAGAATTAACTAGCACTTTCTTTGGTAGGCTTATACTTACATTTTTTTATGACTAGTTTAATAATATCACTCAGAAAAAAATAGAAAATAAACATCTTAGGTAATTCATGAAAGAAATAACCCAAGTTACAATAATAATAATAATGATAATAACATTGGTGGAAAAATTATTATTCAGAAATCATTGTCAAAAAATCGGTCTTCTATTGGAATTGTATAAAAATTGGGAATAAAAAATAGACTTGATATACTCACTCGTCTGTTGATTTGTTATTAGGAACTTGATAAATGCTAACGCTTTGACAATAATTTCCCATGAACTAAATATAAATAAATGATACGAATTTATTCATTTCAGTCTTTGGTCTAGATTAAATAAATATAAATAATTATATACAAAAAAAAAGAGACAAAATATAATATATATTTACATATTTGGGAGTTTCTCGAAGATTTATTTTTTGGTTAGTAAATCAGTTCCGGAACTATAATTATTACTCTGGAATGAATTTCTAAATCAAATCAATTCAGTACTTGAGAAATAAATCTCCAAGAAAATGGAAAAATCCGACATCGGCACACCTCCCTAACATCACACAATTTCAGTACAAAAAGTAGCCAATAATAGGGGCTATACCCCAAACCTATTATACACATATTGACTATTAACTCCATCTCCTAAATTCTCCACATTTTCAACCGTCGGATTCATGATATTAAAAAGAATAGCAAAAATGGTACAAGCAGCGTATACACCTAACGCTACCCACCATAACAATTGCTCGTGTAATTTCTGTTCGAAATTTTTCAAAACTAAAAGTCCTATTGTTAGACCCGCTAAAGCGCCTGTTAAATGTGCCACATATGACACCGGAGGACCCATTGTTTCAGCTGCGTACCGCGAATAGATGGCGTAACCAACATCACAACTTGCTGTAACACACCCATCAATACAAATATAAATTTATAGAAAACTGACTTACCAATTGCGAGAATCCCAAATAATCGTAAAATCCCGCATTGCATATTATTATAATTAAGAAGGACGTTGGCTAAGTGGGCGGCTAAAAGGGCGTAAACACCGCCGGAAGCGCCCACTAAGTACACGTCAGTGTCGAAGACGGAAGTACCTAACGAGCCGGCAACTACGCCTGCCATATAGATCAAGGCTACACGCCCAGACCCATGGACCATTTCTAAAGGTAAACCTACCAGCATCTGAACGACTAAATTGAAACCTAGATGGAGCCACCTGAAAAAATAATTAATATAGATGGCGCTAAACATAACCTATTTTTATTAAAAAAAAAAAATTAAGTAGGAAGTATTTTATCAATTTTACTTAAACAGGATGACATTAGTTAAGTTAATTTTAAAATTATACCACATGACTCTTACCCAGCATGAAGCATCATATAGAATAGAAACCTCCATATTTCTATTCTTTTGTCAGGTCTGTAGATAAAAATGGAATCGATCGGTACAGGCCCGGCTGGGTTTAATTCGCCAGTGCTGACACTATAATAAGTGAAAAATCCCAACTGGAACAAAACAAAACAGATTATTGATTGCAGTAATGTCAACGTTTTTGATATGGCTGTACTTTCAGGGGTGGATTCGCTTTATTATTCGGTCATTGTCCTAAAATTTGAATGGTTCCCACGTCCCTCTTTTCGTATAAAATATTAGCGAATTAGTTACATTGAACTCATCTAGAATGTGTAGAAAACTACGTCTAAATAAAAGAAACAGATGGCTAAATTTAAACCAACAGACGCATTCCGATTGGACCAAACGCCAAACTAATTAGACTGTTTTGACTGTTTCTATGGATTAGACAAAAATTTTACAAAAAAAAAATCTGTTTTGGTGATTATCGTTGCGACTACCTACTGTAAATTATATTGAAAAGTGGCAACATGTCCCTTTTTATGTCTGCTACCTAGGGCACGTGCGCCATGTGTTTCCCCAAATGCAGAAACTCCAAATCTACTGAATTGATTGCTTCCGATTCAGTGAAACTGTGCCAGATGTTAGACTAATTTTAGATGAAATCCCTTCACAAAAGAGCCGAAAACTTTTCATTAATAGAAAACAGAATACTGATATAATTTATTTTGTAATTGATACGATTAAGTGCCAATTTTAGATTCATTAACAACTGGAAATTAGCTTAATTATAGGTTAAGTAAGTCGGGAGTATTTATAGAGCAACTTGAACTAATTACTATTGGGAAATAAAAGCAATTTACTTAATAAGAAAAAAGTTCACTCAAATAAGTAAAGATTAATTTTTCAAAAGTTGGTACAAGATGTTCTCACAGAGATTTTTTTTTCTAAAAGTTTGAAAAGTTTTTCCGCAATTAAATCACACATTGTTGAGTTTTTTTGACATTTGATTGGTTGAAGTTCAGTAAACCACAACTTTTATTCATAATTACAGAAATCTATAACGTCATTTGCTAGGTTGTTGGTGAATTTTGAAAATAAAATGGAAAATTAGTGTTGCTGATAGGAATTTCTGTTGAAAACTGGAAAAGCCCAGAATATATTTAAATCTTTTTTCTCCAATAACCATCAATTCAAGTTTTCTAGTAACGTAAGATTTTTTGAGACTGCGACAAGAACGTTTACTAGGGATTTTTCTTCTGATTGTTTCGAATTTGAGGTAATGTTAGGAAAATTGATTTGAAACGTTCGATTAAACCAAAATCCATAAAAAATTCAACATAATTCCAAAACGGAGACATAATTTCATGTTAAACGTCAAATTTCCAAACTGTAGTCCAATAGCAGCAGATGAATCTAAATTTTCAGTAACCAGACTTCATTTCATAACGTAAATTGAGGTTAAATTAAACAATGAGCGAGTCTGTTGGCAATAAAACAATTGAAAAATATGGATGTTTATTTTCTTTGCAATTGGTACACAGGCTAATCGTGATTGACACAATTTTGAAACGTTAGTGTCAAAAAATTTTAGGTTACGTTAAGAGGATTAAGAATTTTGAAATTTGATAAATACCAATTACAGAACGTATGAAGACACAACAAAAATCCGAATCGAGATTCCCGGTTCCATCGTCAAAGCAATACAGAAGATGTTTGATACAAAAATTTGATTTTCGGAATCAATCTCAAAAGTGCTTGCAAAAAGCTGTCAAAAGAGACAATCTGACACTATCTCGTCTTGAAGTGAGACCAACTTCGTTCAAATTTTCAGTGCCACCAACAGACTCAGTCATTGTATTTATAAACAATAATGTTAGAAGGTAGAGATAGTGCTTTTTGTGTTTGTCGGATTTAAAGTCCCTAAATTCTAAGTTCTTATCTACAGCGCTGCTAATTTCACTAAAAAACAATAAATGTGCTGTTAAAAAATACATACCAGGTGATTATCAATGTTTGAAGGAAAATAAGTAGACAGGCGACCCTGTTGCGGTTGAAAAAAATAAACTGCCCATAAAAAATTTTGAATCTAGGGAATTTATCGTTTTTAGGTTGAACAAACAATTGAATTTGCTCAGTGGGTTTCATTACCATAAGTTAGCAATTTTTTTTTAACTAGCTTAACATTTTTCGACGTCTTTGTCTGACAGCTACATTTGCACTATTTGCTTCTTAAGTTCAATTTCTTTAAAATGACGTGATGTAAATATTTCTCACTAGAATTAAAAGGAGTACCAACTTAGCAAACATTTATCCCACATTTTTAGTGACTTTCAATTCAATGATGCTTATTTTAAATAGATTAAAATTGAGTGTGCCATGCCAAGGATCTTGGTCTTACATTTATGACCAACGTAACAAAATAATTTTCAAATATTTTTAGGCTCTCGGTATATTTATCATTTTTAGATTGAATAAACTATTGAATTTGTTTAGTGGATTATTAACTAACTTGAAGTTTTTTGACATCTTCGTTTGACAGCTGTCATCTGCATTTGCACTATTTGCAAATGAACTTAAGTTCAATTTCTTTAAAATGACGTGATGTAAATATTTCTCACTAGAATCAAAAGGAGCACCAACTTATATTAGAAACGAAATACCAACTTAGCAAATGTTATGTTAGAAAAATTTGTTTGAAACGTTCGATTGAACCAAAATCCATTTAAAAAATTCAATATAATTCAGTTTCTTTTTCTCAAAAAAGAGACAGAAATCCGTCACGTCAAACGTCAAATTTCTTAACAAGACAAAAAAATATTTCCAATACCAACAGATGAACCTAAATTTTCAGTAGGAATTTCATTTCATATCTAAATTGAAGTTAAATTGAAGAAAATTGATTAATTTAAAACTATTGTTAGTTTTGAAATTGTTATCCAACAATGAAACTCAAAATTTTCTAAATAAATTGATAGCTCAAGTCATTCTGTACACAGAATTACTAATTTAATGTTAAGATTGACATTTTTAAACAATAAGGTTAGAAAGTAAAGTCATGTCAAAAAAACATGCACTAAATTTTAGGGTTTTAGAAAGTTTTGTATTTATAGGTTGGATCAAAAAATGTTGACTATTAGAAAGTTTTGTTCAAACAAGTTTGCGGCAATGGCACTAATCTGACTGACATTAGTCAAATAATTGACCAGAATTTATTAATTAGTTTTTTATGGAATACATATCCATCCAAAAACACCAGGTGATAAGACAGACAGAAATTACAAATAATTTTTCTAAACTTAACCTTGGTTTATGACATGGTTCGAAAAATTTTGTTTTCTATTAGAAACTTGAATCAATCTGTATTAGTCAGAAAATTCTATTGTGTAAGTACCACTTTTGACAACTTCTGGAAGAAAAATCCCATTTCTGGCGCGCGATTCCTTTTTGACATGACTTTTAGAGTTAGTGCTTTTTGTATTTGTCGGATTTAAAGTCCCTATGTTCTGGGAACTTTAGTTGGATATTATTGACAACGCTACCAATTTCACTGAATAAACAATTGAATTTGTTGAGTGAGTTATATTATTACCCATAAGTTAACAACATTTTAACATTAACATTAACGTCTGACAGCTGCATTTGTAAAGTCCATTCGCAATTAAAATCAATTGTCAATGTCACATTTCCTTGAAAAACCGACCTGTACCTCCCTATAATGTAGATTTACGAAACAGCTGTATATAATATATTCTCAAACCTAGTAACCCAACTAAATGACGTTATGTCAAGCATATTTTGACATGAAAAAAATAATTAAAAGATGTAGGTATGTAAAAATACAACGATTAATTGTAAAATTTGTCAAGTGTTAGTTTAGATAAAGCGAGGAATAAAGAAGAAGTGTCACCGTTGTCACAATTGACAATCAACTGTCAAATTTGAGATGCAATCATACTAACAGTGAATGATATATTGTAACTACACATGTTTTACCAACTTTAAAACACTCCAATTGATTTTAATTCCGAATGGACTTTACTATTTTCCATTATCAACTTATATATGGGAAAAAAATAAACTGCCCATAAAAATTTTTGAATCTAGGGAATTTATCGTTTTTAGGTTGAACAAACAATTGAATTTGGGTTTCATTACCATAAGTTAGCAATTTTTTTTTTAACTAGCTTAACGTTTTTTGACGTCTTTGTCTGACAGCTGTCATCTACATTTGCACTATATGCTTCTTAACCTCAATTTCTTTAAAATGACGTGATGTAAACATTTCTCACTAGAATCAAAAGGAGCACCAATTAGCAAACATTTGTCTCAATTTTTAGTGAACAGTTTATCTCTTTCTCGAGTTTAATTTATCCTCAGTTTGCCAAAACCCGGTCCACACTTGACCTTGTGAATCTACTAACAACTTATTTCTTTTGACAGTTGAAAAATCTATGAAATAACCTCAACTTTGAACATAACTACTTCACTAAATATCTTCAATATTTCCAATAAATCAGTTCAAAAAAATCTGCGTGAGAAATTCTCGACATTTCTCGTGCCAATCGACCAGTTCCGGTATAAATAAATCCCGTTCAAAACGTATAATATCTACCGCAATAGGAATTTAACATTTAAAATCGATTCAATATTTTTAATCCTCGATCGATCGAATCGATTCTTCTAAATTTAAAATAACTCAAAAAAATGAGTAAAGCGTGTACAGAGTGGAACAAAAAAAAAGTGTGTATATGTATGCGGCGTGCTTTATTGCATCATGTGTGACCGCACCTTAACCCGCGGCGCAATAATATTATAAACAGCAAATAAAAATGGCAATTCCATCGATAATTAGAAATTGAATTTTCGCTATTTGCGCAACCGTGTGAGATATTATAGTAAGAAGAGGTGTTCTTTATAAGTGGCTATAAATAATGTTATAGCAGACATATCTGTAATTACCTCGACTAGAGTGATGATTATAATAAATAAGGGCGGGGGGCAGCAGGTGTAGTGGTCGGCATAGTACTTCCGGTCTCTTTCGTCCGTTAGGAATTCATCCGCTACTATATTCACCATCCTGAAAAAATGAAATAGAAAACAATTGAAGAAAAAAAATATATCCGGCGGTGACAGTGCGTAAAAATAGCACAGACGTCGTTGAAGGCGTCTCGACGCTTTATGTTAAATTGTATTTGTTTTTATTTATTCATAAAAATAGATTTAACAAAATCGTCATACCTGCGAAACAGGGGCGGCTCGACTAGAAGCAGATGAAAATCGTTTTCAGAGGAAACCTCGCGGTCTCTGTGATGGACCGCACATTTAAAACTTCTTGATCTTTTACCGGTCATCTGAAAAAAAATTAAAAAAAAAAACATATTTAAATGTGTTGTTAACATTTGGTAAAAGTCAGTGGCGGCGAACTCCTGGTGTGTTTTAGTCGACTGTCATAATTATTCATTATTTAATATAAAGCCGCCCTTGATAGCCCATTAATTTCCAGAAAATGATAAACGATTTCGAATTTTAAAAAACATGTAGACAAAGTAGCACTTAATATTAACAAAAAGAATAATATAATAAAATCGAACGGTATTCCATCCGCATCCACCGTATAGTTATTTATCGATTGCGTACTGTTAATAATACATATTTAATCGAGCTGTACATTTTGTTAGAAGCATGTAATAACGGTGATAAGATACGGACTTGGTTTGAAAATCGCTAAGATTCTTATGCAAATGTGAAAATAGTTAAATAAGAACGTGCCAGATTGTAATCGTTTTATTGTAATACGGTTTCATCAGCCACGCGGATAATAATCCAGTTGGTTGTATTTATTTTTCCAAAAAGGACAACTTTACACAGACAATTTGCTAAACCCGTTCATTATCATATACCAGCCAACTTAATAAGGTCGCCGCAAAAGAAACGAAAAAATTATCACCGGAGATTGATCGGTTTTAATCGTTTTTAAACAAAACAACTGGAAAAAAGTTTCAGTTTTTGTTTGGTTAAATTGACGGTAATATTGGTAATTACAACCGATAGCTATCGGATTTTTGGTTGTCTACTAATTGGGTAAATAAAGACGCCCGCACTGATTATTTTTGATTTTATTATTTGAAGAAAAAAAGAGTAATCATAGGTACCGTTGGTGGGAAATAGAAGCATAGCCTGCTTTTCACTCTTTAATTGTTTAAATAAAAAAACTTTCCAATTTGATGCAAATTACGCACTTTCGCAGTAAATTGTTTTGATTTTTCTATACTGAATCTTCACTACTGGAACGCTATTTTGCGCTCTAATTGTGCCAGCTTAGAATATATACAGAGTGATCCAAAAAAAACGGTTGGAAAACTTGCTTAGTAACTGGCGTAAAACTGTTAAAATTGAGGTTAACTTTTCAAAATTGACATTTAATATGTATTAGCTCCAAAAACAAATTAGAATTTATCAAGTGACAGCTGACTATATTTTTTTTTAGTCACTGGGTATTTACTCACAATATATATATATATTTTTTTTTTTTCTCTATTATCAGAGCTCACTATTACGTTCTGTTTACAAAAATATTTTTGAAACGATACAAATTTGGGTGACATACGTTTGTCTCTGAATTGTTAGATTTAAAACTGACAGGTGTCAGTCAAAATTGAAAGAAAGACAAACGAAAAAAATCCCTTTTTTAACAAATAGCAATCTTTTGCAAAACCAAACCACTTTAGAATCTTGGCAGTTTTGTAAGACTCTTTGTATATATTTTCAAATCATGGCGTTTCTAAATTGGCGATTTTTATTGGTTATTATTTTAATCGATGTGTATATTTCTTGGCTAATATAGATGGCGCCACATCGGTCCTAATCTGATTTAATTGGAACCATTTTTTCGTCGGTCAGACTTATGGTGGCGAGTTAGTTACGACCTGGGTAGCGGGTTCGTGGGCGCGCGTAGGTTCATAAGGAACCCACGCGGTACCATTGGTTCCCACGACACACTGATGCAGACTACTCACCTTGTGTCGACTGTATAGATTCGCACCAGAGGTTAATGTCATCAGACGATGAGTCCAAAAATGGAAATTCAAAAGTCAGGACCGTATTTATGAAAAAAAAAAAAATCTAACAAACCCTTGAACCATTAAGTTCATTGACTTTTCAACACCGTTTTAAATATGACAAGCGTAAAAAGAGTGTGAAAAAAATTGCCGTTGCCCATAAACAGGGTCATCGGAATATCGTTCCACTTTCACTTTCATCGTATGGCCGCAGGTCTTTCACTTGTGATGGAATTCCAACATTTCCGGACGCGCCGTGTTTCGAATTGTTTTTTCACGGATGATTAAACATTTATAAGCAACGGTTCCGAGTACGGTCCTGACTCTTATAAACAATTATATACAGAGTGATTTGTTGTAAAAAAATTTGTTCAAATTTTCGTACGTAGGTGAGGTTATGTGTTGAGAGGTCATTGAATGGCGCTCTCCACGCCTACTGTGATAGTTTTAGCGTATAGAACCGTCGCGACGCTGCTGATGATTCAAAACTTGTTCTATTCTGGTCGTTGTAGACCCCCAATGGACGGTGCAGTGACTTCTGCATTCTTCATTTCAGATGCCAAGGGATCAGCTGATTTTAGCCGCACTGTTACAAATAAAATACAACGCCTTTGCCCTCAATCCCGCTATCGATTTCTTCAGTTTATGAATTATTTACAACCAATAATATTGTCAATATTATAAAACGTAACTCAAAAGATGTTTATCTCAATTTCTTTCGTTTCTACTTCTTTTTAATTGCTTTCCTTCTACATCAGTCGCAACGTTCTGGAACAATGCCTCGAAATAATTAAATAGTTAAACGTGAAAGCTCTGTTATCGTCTCTTCTCTCTTCTATGTGAATTTTCTCTGGTTATTGTACGCTCTGTGCATTTAATTACGTAAGTGCGTGGCCTTTAACTATACAGAAAAAGAAAAAAATACAAAAGAGACTTTACGGTAAATGTTATGCATTTCTTATATTCATATTATATCTGATATGAAACCGTGCGACTCAACTGACAATTAAAAAAAAAGTATCACTTAATTGTGGGAACTTTTTTATTAATTGTTGGCATGCGATAATTGCAACCTAACTTGGTTCTTTCCCATACTCGTACAAAAAAATTATCACACCTTCAACATTTACAACGTCATACAGAAAACGGGACAGTAACGCACAACGGCTAAAAATAATCTAAGACTCCCCTGGGAAATCGGGATTTTTGGATACCAAATACTTTAACATTATTCCAATACGCCTCTGATTGATTGATTGTCTTTTGTTTTATCCAGCTTACTAGACGACTTAAATTTTTTTTATTATCGCAGACGCCACCGTTCTTCTTTCATCTACCCTACAATTTTCGTCCGCAAATCTTTTGCTTAAACATTAATCAGGCCGTAATTTTCGCGTGCGTTTCGGCACACTTCGGTTCGTGTCTGAAATTCGTGTGCCGACTAACACGCAAACATATAATATCGATCAATTCTAAATGTAAACGAACTCAAAAAGATTAAAGAAAATTGTTTTCTATATAAAAATCTAGTTGGTGTATATAACAACGCCAACCTTGATATACTTTTACTATATTGTCTTATTTACATGACCTTCTTTGATTAAATTTTGTAATTTAACCGGAAGATTTTTGCGTAAAGATTTTACAGATTGCGTGAATCATATGTGATGTCATCAGACAAGTTCGCACAAGTTCGAGATAGATTCAAAGAAATTAAAAGTAGGCGACGCTTTCGGTTTTAACAAAAATGTAGAATTCTATTGATTTCGGTAATTCCCGTCTATTGATATTGATGAATCACTGTGTATATCCGGTTGGGGAAAATGACAATCGTGGAATAAATATTAACAATGAAAAAATAAAAAAAAAAAAAAAACAAATGACAACGACATACCCATCATCCACCAGCAAAGTCGTTGCTTCAAGCACACAAATCCATTCAATAAAACAAAAAATCACAATCACTAGATTTTTGTGAAATAAAAAAAAGTCAAGTCGGTTATAATCGAACAAACGCCAATCAACTTCACATACCTCCTCCAAGCAACGACCGCCGGTACACTGACAATTGGCAAATGTAAAACAGACTATATTATCTCCCACTCTTTCTAGTTGATTTCCCTATTTGTATCAAGCGCCAATAGAAATCGTTCAATTTTATATACAATTTGCCGCTTTATATGATACTGTACACAACTCCGACCAATCACGTAACGCTTCATTTGTAAGTAGGGGTTAATGGGCGTACCCAACATTTGATTTGTTCTTAGACTCAATCAATTTGTCGTATTTTGACTTTTTATAACGCAGAATCATTTGTTTGGGTTTTTTTTTTTGAAAAAGAATCAAGGATGTCCGGTTGTTGCATTTGTTTTTCGATTGGAAAAAATAGTGTTTTTTTTAGAATAATTAAGGTAATGAGGTGCCGTTATTTGCTGCATGGGGTGTTCACAAAGCGTGACTTTGATAGAAATGTGGAATTACGCTTGCTAGATGTTGGGCAATGTTATGTTATTTCGAAAGTAGAAAATTTAATTTTACGGACTAGTTTTAATAATGAAAAATTGATATTATCCATCCACCCTCTTTTCATCTAGCACGCGTCCAAATAGCAGCTGGTTATCATCACAGCACCGGGCATCAACCCAGATCAAGTAACCTCTTTTGCCCATAAACACCTGGAGGTATCCACCCTGCGCCTTCGCATCACGCCTTCTTAGATTCCTTTTTAGTATATAGGGTGCTCGTAAACAATCACCCTTTACGCTTGACACATGTCATCAAACTGATAGGTTTCAAATCGACAGTATCGAATATACCCATATGGTTTTATATACAGAGTGTTGTATAAATTAACCAATGATTCATTATTTTATTGGCATTCAATATAAGAACCTCTTTCTCTGATATTAATATCCCTAACGTTACGTTTATGCGTTTAACGTTACGCATAATAATTTAGGGTTGAAAGGTCATCAGTTTGAAAAAATTCGAACAAGCAAATAGGTGAAATGAGTCAATATTGACAGAAATGGGTGGTTTGGGTTGTTATCAGTCATTATGGGTTATCAGGCGGCACCTGTGTTACTTCTGACGTTTAACAAACGTCGAAATTTATGCCTACTCGATTGTGACTAATTAATTATGTAAGTTTTGTTGACACTTATTATAATAATAACCATGGGAAAAATCTGATAGGCTCACCTACATGAAACCTTACCATTGATTATTTTTTTTCTGCGTGCATTATCTGGGTGCATGGTTATGCGTTTTAAATTGAAAGCGGTTATTGTAAGCATTAATGTGCAACGACGCGATGGTATTTGATGGTAAGGAAGTGTGAGGAATGGTATGGTGGAATCTTTAATGGGAAAATTATTTGCTGATTATCGAATTGTAACTTCAAACTGATTCCAAATATACAGATTGACGTAATAAATTTTCAATTTTACTTTCTAATAAAAAAATCATAGGTTGTTGATGTCACTTTTTTTCGATCAAGTTAGCGTAAATCACAATAAATGTCATAAATTTTAGCTATAACCGCATAATTAAAGTTTGATAACTTTATAACTAAATTACAGATAACTACCTTAACGAGTGTCCTATAAATACCTAAATTGATTGTAAATTATCTAAAAAGTATTTTATTTTGTTGCGAAATGACTTTTATGAGCATGTCTGCTTTACGTCTCAATTAAATTTAATTTATTGTAAATTCCATAGTTGATCTGGAGGAAAAAATTAAAGGAACTAAAGATGGAGAATTTTTTATTCTCATCCAAAACAAAACTAGAGTACTTGATTGAATTTATTTTCAGTTATTTTAGCTGTCTATACTGTATATTAAGATTGTAGAATTTGGCTTTTTTCCAAACCAGATGAAAAAAGAGCTTGTTTTGCAGTATACAAAGTGGTCACTCAATTGAGTGAAATATTCTAAAAAAACTGAATTTTTTTTCCATAACTGTTTAATCCAAAACAAGTGGAATTTGGAACATTCACCTAGTTGATTAATAATCATAAAATGCGCTTTTCAAAAAATTTCTATACATAACTTTTCATGTTTCAATAGAAAAAAAAAATACAAGTTCAAGTCACTTGATGTTTTTATCAAAATATACTCTATTTGTTATTAATGTGCATCGAGAAGGCTGAGAAACTCTAAATGCGGCTTTAATTTTGTCACTAAAACTAGTAACTAAACGTAAACGGCCCTCTATATTCCTAATCTCCAAAATCGAAGTAAAAAGCAATAACTTGCCTGAAGTTTGCAATTTGCAACTTCAATTGAATTTGATTATGAACCAATGTCACTAGTGTAGCCACCTTAAAATCTGACTATCATGGCCGCTCCTTATGCAGATTAGTAACGAATGGAGTATACAACATTAATTTGCAAATTTGAAATTGAATCTAGTTGCCATAAAAAAGACATATACTTCATTTTTTATTAAAGTGCAGCAAGAAAGCTAACCGCCGCTTTAACTTTGTCATTAAAAAAAGTTACTTAATGTAAACAGAGCTTTATATTGTTAACCTCAAAATTAAGAATAAGCAAGGGTTAATATATCTGAAATTTGCAGTGTGGCCAACCTAAAATATAATTTTCATGACTTCCTATGATGCAGCTTAATAAAATTTGGATTGTGCATGTTTCAGAATCATCCAAAGCAAACTTTGATTCTAATTGATATTTGCTTATCCTTTTTTCGCTACAAAATTAATTGTTTGTCTTTAAGTGTGTTATAAAAGACACTTTTCAGTACTTATGTCAATTAGAATTTTTCAAAACATATAGAGGATTATGTCCGAAAATGGTACAGCACATCTATATTTTTGAAAATAGCTTGGAAAGAATGGAATAGTCAAGTTACAACATTTTCGTAATTTTTCAGTAACTTATTACAATTTTGTTTCAAATTTTATTAACTCCTCGATGCTGTACCAGAATATTGTATTTTTCTTAAAGCTTTAGAATTGATCACCCCTTCTCGTGGGTATAGCCGGTGGTTGTTTCGTTTTTTGCTTGGGCTTGGTCAAAGAGAACACACACACACACAACCGCCCACGATAAATGATTATTTTATATATTCATTGTCTGAGTCATGTGGTGCCGGTCGTGAGAACGTAGACACCATTCGTCCCGTTTTATTTTTGTTTCGGAGTCGTAGTTGTTTTTTTTTTCAATCCTCTCTCTGCCATCTATCTTCCCTTTTTTTCATTGGATGTGTGTTTGTTTAGATTTAGATTAAGACCCGTCACTAGGTGGTAGGTAAATGGGTGCGGTAGCCCAAAAAACTGTTACACATTTAGATACCTTAAGAAAGAAAAGGAAAGAACGATTGGATTCCATTGTATCTTCCCTATCTAAACGTCTTAATTTTGTGACACCACTTATAAACTAGTATCGTCTTATCCAAACCAAACCAGTCAATTATTTCTTAAACTGTGACAACTTTAATCTAATTAAGGCTAGTTTGGCCACCAACCGGAACGATATCGAAGAAAAGATAGCGCAGGAATCCGACCCTTGTTTTTTTTTTTGCTAAACTTTCTCATCAGAGAAAGTTGATGGTTTCTTAATGATTGAAAGTTGACAACTATTAACATTTTTACAACCCTTAAAACTCACATTTTCCCATCAGAAAAAGCACGTTTTAGTTTGTGACTTTGCATCTCATTTAATTTCGAAGTAGGTGGCAATTCTTCACCGACGAATGTTATTTTTACATCAAGAAGGAATATTCTTTGCACTGCATACTAATTCGAGATTAGGTTGAGAAATTACCAATAAAAGTGCCACATTTTTGGCTTCGTTTACCTGATGGTTTTGTTTGGAAAAAAACACGTGCGAGGGTGGAAATTGACAATAGATGAAACGTGCAGGTGCATTTTTTAGTCAATTATGACAGTTTGGAAGTGATAGAGTTCTGCGCGTTTATAAAGTTGCTTCGCTGATTTCTGTCTGTAAGCGGTAGGTCAAGTTGGCCACGAAGAGCTGAACGGTCTAAGTGGCAGGTGGGAGCCCTTGTGGCCAACGGGCTGGAAACGGTACGATGTTATGTTGCTGACGAGAGATATAGCGACGATATCAGACGAAAGAAAAGAAAGAGAAGAATCGTCGCTTTATCGGTTTGCAGCTGTAGCAAAAAGATTATAGTGGAACGAGACGATATCATTATTATCAAAATATATAAAAAAAAAATTAATAAAGTAAACGAAGCGAAATGTTTAACAAAAGTCAACATTCTACAAATCATGAAATGGTCATTAAGCGAGACGAATTTTACTTTACAAACAGACCACCTACACTGTCGCCACCTTTTAAGAAATCTAAATTAACCATCGAAATTTTAATTTAATGTCTTCTTTTTCAAAAGCGAACGAAAATTTCAATGAATGGAAAAAAATTCCTAAAGCGTTGTTTGTACGCATTTTGTCTGTCAAAATCCAACACACAATGACATTTAATGCTATTATAATTTTCCATGCGGTCGGGCTTCATCCCCTTAGTACTATAATAATAATCAGCATGACCGACTGAGTTTCAACAAAAGTAAGCCCTATTTGCCAAACCTTCTTTTGAAAAATTCCATGTCATTAGTTCGGACTATTTGTTGTAATAACAAGTGTAACAATTGAAGAGGATTTAGGTTTTAGTCGAAGAATTTTCGCATGATATTGTAAAGGTACTATTGCGGCACCGTCTCATTAACAAGTTCCACGTCCATCACCATCATGCAAATTCGCTGTTGAGGTCGCAATTAATCGTCTGTGCACTCGAGTATGTGAAGAATGCTAATCGATCCAAGTGTGGTCGGATGTTGTGTGCAAGACGAAGACGAGAGTGAAATGGTACAGTTTTAAAAAGGAGAGTAACGAGATGTGATGGCAGGTGCGCTTCTTCTCTCAACATGCCCCATACCAGCATCATCGATGATAATACAAAAAACAAGCGCTCCGCGCCACCGAAAGTGCGCTATAATTTTAAAACACAACCGGCCATCCGCGGGTCTACCGACACTCCTCTCCCTGCCTCTTTAATTGGAACACCAGCCGACCGCCTCAAAGCCCTTAGGCCTAATACTGCAAGGCAAAGAAATTTTTAGCTTTAGTGAAAATCACCAACAACTATTAGATCCTAATTTGACATGGAAGATGACTTCTGCCATCCTATAATTATCCAAACCCGAATTGTAATTATTTACATTTCTATAATTTTTTGATAAATAACAAATCAACAATGACAACCCAATATCCATTGAAAATATATTCTGTGATGTTGTTATTTATTGATATGCCGTAAGCGTTTGTTCAACTTTTCAATTCCATATTTTTCATAGTACGACATGAATAAAGCATAACGTGTCGTTCTCTTTCTCTGTGTGTTGGTAATTTACCGAAGAATAATAATAAAAATAAAACAGCAAAAGTAAACTGTCGAAATTTTGTTGAAAACGCATCGTACATATTTATTTCAAAATTATAACTGGTTGGAACACATGCATGCGTGCCAATACAACAAACAAATAATAATAAAAATATAACATGCGTTCAGTCGACTCTTTACAATTCGGTTTTAGAAACCTTAAATTATAAACGAAGTCGAGCCCGCTCATTATGCTTTTTAAAAGTTGCAGAAAAAAAAAACAACACTGACGTGTAATTAGAGAATTATAATTTAAAAGATGTTTGGAATATTTTAAACGAGAGAGGTGAACTGTTAACCTTAGCACGCTCCTGCCTCGAGCCCTTAGACATGTTCATCAGAAATTCAATTTTAAAAACACTCTGTACGAAATTATTCCAAATATACAGAGTGGTCACACTCAACTCTTAAATTTAACTTTGATTTTGTGATGGACGCTAGGTATATTTAATTTAGAAACATGTCGGTAAATAGATAAAAAAATTGAACAATTGATGGATTAAGGATACAGAGTGGTCACTCTTAAAAGTTCACTACAAATAATTTCATTTAAATAACAGAAATGTTAGGATTTTCAAGAGTTGCAAAATATGAGGGAACATTCGAATAGTTTGAGTCACTGCTGAAGATTCTAAAAAAACTGTTATTTGACGTTTTTATAACTTTTTAATCATAAATTTAAATCAAATGAAATTTTATAAGGTTGTATCTTATGAAAATAGAGGGTAGATCGAGCATTTTAAAAATTTTCTAGACCTACTAGATTCCCAAATTTTTACGAGTAACTTTATTTAATTTTTGGAAAGATAGATAGTGAAATAATTACAAGTTGAACGATATATAACACTTGCATGTCTATGAATTCCACAAAAAAATATATTTTTTTTTTTTAAGCATCTAGTTGCTGTAAAAATTTTCTAGACCTACTAGATTCCCAAATTTTTACGAGTAACTTTATTTAATTTTTGGAAAGATAGATAGTGAAAAAATTACAAATTGAACGATATATAACACTTGCATGTCTATGAATTCCACAAAAAAATATTTTTTTGTTTTTTTTTTTAAGCATCTAGTTGCTGTAAAAAACAAAATTCTAACATTTTATTACGGACAACTTGATAAACAGTTAAATTAGAAGATATGTGTAAATATGAATGCTTTGAATGCAAGAATTTTCTTTTGTTTTTCACTAAATTAAATCAAATAAAATATCAATTCTTTCATTTTTTTAATTTAAGACAACTAGATTTTATTGTGAATTTAAAAATCTGTGATATTTTTGATAAAAGCATCAAGTGACTACTGACTATACATATTGTTGGCTTAGAAATTTTTTGAAAAAGCTTTCAATCAACTACGCAAGTGTACCAATTGAATAATTAAATATTTATAAAACAAAAATTACATGTCAGGTTTTTCTGAATATTTAAGCAACGACATAAATTATGATGTTTGAGAGATATGAAAAGTCTCCATCCTATATGTTTGAAAATTTCCAATGTTTTTTTTGACTTTTGTATACAGTGTGTTTCCGGATAGGTAAAACGACTCTTGTAACAGATAAAAAATTTTTCATTTCATTTTTAAATGTTTGTGATCTTGCCCTGCTTGGTTAAAGACTAATTTGAAATTTGGAACATAATTTTAGTTTTGGAAAATCATGTATGCTGTGGAAATTTGAGAAAGACTTATTTTGCTTTGGAGTGAAGTGTTTTTTATCTTTTTTTATAAAAGTTATTAAAAAAGTTATTTAGAATCATCATCTGGATCCATATACCAAATTTCAAAATAATCGGCCAACTATGATTTTTCATTTTTTTTCAGGTATATTTCACATTTTTTTTTTAAGTGAAAAATCGGAATCTTCTAATCATTTTGAAATTCGGTAACTATGACTTCTATATTTTTCTCATGTTTTTCTGTCAAATCAACTAATTTTATTTTTAAACATGAAACATCGTAGTTGGCGGATGCATTTGAAATGTGGTATACGGGCTTAGGTGTTGATTCTAGACATCTTTTCTTGATAACTGTTTGTCATATATGTTACACAAAAGGGACTTTACAAGAAAATGGATTTTTTCCAAATTTCCAAGGCATACTTGGTTTTTCAAATCTGAAATTGACAATTCAAATAACTTTTTTTATCTTTTACAAGAGTCGTTTTACCTATCACACTGTATAAATATGAGAATACAAAATAATATTTTTCAAAATTGTAATTGTTTATAGTGAGAGTGACCACCCTGTAGATTAAGAATTAGATTTTTCTATTCAATAATAATTATATAATAATAGTTTATAATTTACGTACATATACAGAGTGAATAGTCAAAATATTATTAGAATAGATTAAGAAACGGCGTTAAAGAAAAAATGTAATATTCCGTAAATCTTTATATCATGTGTGTGGAAGGCAGTGAAACCATCATGAGTTTGAGCTCTGGATCTTGGGCTAGTCTAGTCAATGTGCTCTAAACAGGCAACTAGGTGGCCATTGAATTTCTAAATGTGCAGGAAACAGAAAAGAACCCAGCAGCAGTAACTAATATCTCTTTGTCTTCAATTTCCTCTTAACTTATCCATCCTCGAATGACAAATAACCACAGGCAGGTGTTAGCCCATCGCCTCCGCGACATTTCCCTTTCCGTTCATATAATTATCTCCGCTTCACCAAAAATTTAGTCTTTTTAAAGCAAATATAAAAATCAATGTAGCGTTACAAAACTCGTGCCAAAAATAATAACATTTCCAGAATCTTTGTTTATAAAAGTATAATTTTCTGTTGATATTGTTATCATGAATGGTGGTTTGTTTGTTGTAACTTTCACTAACCACACACATAATTACGAAACGTCGAACATCCCACACCGCCATGGTCATAATATAATGAATGGATAGATTTATGAATCGCGGTGTGGGTAGTACTGGGCATGGCGATGAATGATAATAGTAAAAGACAAAGGAGAGTCGCCGGATACGGGACGATGTGTTGGCAATGGACAGCTTCCGGTCTTGGTGGTTGTCAATGGATACGCGTATGTGGTAATGAGTACGTGGATTGCATCCTTTAAAAAAAAAAACTCGCAAAATTGTCGATGTTGTTGTTTGTTCCAGATGAAGGGTCTTTCGACTCTCTTCTTCGTGATGGTTGAGAGGACGAGAACCACCTGTCTTCAGGCACGCGTCAGCACCTGGTTTCGCTCCGTCTACGACGCAAAACAGGAAACTTAATTATAAACAACTGTTCTTCGATGAACAAATATTATTTTTTTCTCGTTTCTTTTCTTTCTTCCCTTCTTTTAACAATTCAATACGAAACGATTAAAATTAAGTGGACACGAAGGATTTTTTATCCTTGTTTAGAGGAATGTGCCGATGATTTTACTGTTAGATCTATGACATACGGTCAAGCTGGACTGCAGGTGCACATGGATGTGGATGTTGCTGGTATGCCCATTTTAAAACATTCACTAGTACCAATATACCAAGCGGCTCGACTATTTATTTGAAAAAAAAAAAAAATAATAAAAAATAAAAATCCAGTGGCTGTATTGTTTTCGAAATAATAAAATTGCTTTGCTGCTTTATATTTCATCCCCAGTCAGCACCTGGACTTCCGTCCATCAAATCCTCATTCCCAACCCTCCGTTTTTCATTTTTCTCTAAACTAAAACAAACATTTACAGAGTGTTTAGCACACGTCTTGATTATTTAGATAGGACGCGTGCCCTTTATAATATCTAGCAGGTGTGGGATTAGCATACACCGGAAACATGTCCTTTATGCTATAGTCTCAACCGGAAATGAAGTATAGAATTTCAGCACACGTCGTTTTTAAGGGATGATGAAAGACTATTCAATACCAATACACGGATGTTGTGGTAGAATTTTTCAGTTAGTAGTAAATAACTAAAAATGACGTATTAATTGCCTATAGTTGCTTTAAATCACTCTTTTAATTTATATTTATTAAGTGTTTCAACCCTTATAGACTAGATCTTTAACTTTAACCATTTCACTACCATATAATGGATCTGTCGGAATGTCTATGATAGTTAGGATATTTTCAAAAGCTATCGCTTTTAAATTATTAGATAATTCAATCCAAAATACCGATCGTTATCTTTATTGAAGAATTTTAAACTGGAATTTTCAATAGAATAATAAGTTTGAAATTAAAAAAAAAAAAAAAATTTTTGAAGGTATTGTTATGATTTTGTCGATGATGGTCAATTATGAAAAATCAATTATAATTGGTTAAGATGACCGAAAGGGGAATAGAATACCTGACGGCGCCTTGTGGCGTCTATAGCGCCTTGGGTGAGATCGATCGTCTGGGTGTTGAGCGGTGATTTATCGCTAGGTCAAACACCATCGATGGGTTCTTTTAAACACTACTATCTAGATCGTATACCTAAGCAAACACGACCGGCATTTGTCCACTTGAATTACTACAATCTGATTTACACTTTACGAAATTTTTGAAAAAGTAGTACCAGTCTGGTTCTTGTTTATTTTTGATTAAAAATGTTAAAAAGTTGTATTGTGTGAGTGATCTCTTAAATATTTTTTTTTAATTTGTTTGAATAAACGTTGAGGCCTATTTTGGGTACTACCGCTGACTATTGTGTTTTCGTCGGCTTCTAGCTAAATAGTAGCTGTCATCGTTAAACGTTCGTTTGGCCTATTATCCTAGTGCGGCATGTCCTTGATATAGGTGGTCCTCTTATAGCCATTAATGTACCAATTGCGAAAGTCGTTCTCTCATCATCGCATAAGCCGTCAAAAGGAAATGCCATCGTTTGTTTTCAATAGAAATTTGCCGCTACTTTTTCAGATTCAGTCTGTCAGTTGGTATTTCCACTTTCCATTGTTATATTATAAAAATGATGAAGAAATTAATCCAATAAATGATTTATCATTCTTTTCGGAAAGGATAATTGAAACTGTCATTCTTAATTTCAACCTCAAAAACTAATTTATTTACTTATTTATTTTAAGTTGAGCGCTTGCTTCAAAGAACTGCACGTTTTTTTAATTAATTCTTTCTTTTGCTTTTCTCTAGACAATTTCTTTTTATATTTATTGAAATTCAATTGAATAAACAAGAAAATTTTATTCAAGAAGGAAACAATTAATTTAGTTATCTGATTTTCCGGTCAATAATTAAATTAATCCTCACTAACAGGAAATCTCGTTAACTAAAGATATTATATTCATTTAATCATATCGTCCCTACTTGTCGGACAAAAGCTACAAAAACCGCATGTAATTAATGCCTAATTTGACGTGGTCAAGAAAGAGATGAAAAAAAAAAATAAAACTACTATATAAGAATTGACCACCCAAAAGCCAATAAAAGGGCGGTACTGGTACTGTTTGTCCCTTTTCACACTGAAGCTCTCTCTCGCAACCAACAAATTAGTGTTATTAACCATCTGATTCGGATTACTACGCTTTCGGTACCACCGAAAAAAGTTGGATTTGATAGAAAGTGTCAAAAGTGATTTAATTCGAAGTAGTACCTGCAGCCATATTACGAATGTCTTCATAAAAATAATTTTCGAATAATTTTAGTAAAACCAAAGACTATGATTGGTATTTTCAAACAAAACAAAAAAGTTGTACCGCGTGTTTATATTTCTAATGTTTTTTCATAAAGTGAAATATTTTGAGTAATAAACAGTTGAATATTATGGGTTTATTATGATCAGAATTATTGGTTTTCGGTACCTAATACAATGTATTAGGTAGAAAACGTCAAAGATGATTTTGTTTTGAAGTAGTACCTACAAACGGCTATAATTATGGTGGTGGTACTATGCGTTTTCCAAGGAATATATGTTTGGTACTACTACAAAATGAGAATCTACGCATCAGATTAATTATTAGTTGTAGGTTTTACAATTTGGGTACTTTGGGGTAGTACTCGATTTACATCTTTGTATAAACAATTCACAACTGTACATTTATAATAGTTTTAATTTGTAGAAGTAGTACCATATTATATTTCCAACGCGTATCTCAGTACCAAATGTTTTAATTTTATGATACTTTGCGTATTATCAAATCGAACTTTCTAAAAACCAAAATTATAACAAATTATGTATTGTGAATAAAACCTGTAGTAGAAAATACAAACATAATCATCCAAGCAGTACCATAAGTGTTTCGTTATTCAAAATTCCACGCTTTCGCTACCATCGAAAGGTACCGGATTTGCTTCAGAGAAAAAGGAATGACGGAAACTATTCAACTTAAAATAGTACCCAGTAATGACATGCAAACATCTTTATATAAAGAGTATAATTATTTTTATTAGCAGTTTTGGTACTTACTTCAATTATTCAATCACAGAACGTGTCTAAGATGATGTAATTTGAAGTAGTACTCATCAGCATTATATTATACAAGCAATGCCATATATGAAAGTACCAGAAAAGGATTCTTCAAATTTTCTTGTTTATAAATCGCTTTAATTACTAGTTAAAGTAGATAGTAGATAGCGATATTTTTAACTTTTTAAAAAGTAAAGTAGTACTCGAAAGTAATAAACTTTTGGTACCATCAAAAATATATTGATTATTATAAATAAATACAGATGAAAAAATTGAAAAAAACTCAAGTTGAGATAGTACTATCAATAACATATGCTGTCTTTCGAATAGAACTGTATATTTTCTTCATATAAAAAAATTACCAAAACATAAGTTGTAATGAGTGAGTACCAAAAGTACTTAATTGTTTACACTAGTACCACGCATATACTCAGAATTCATGTTGTTTTTCTTTCTCAATTAGTTTTACCATGCGTTTTTAAGTGTCAAAAACGCCCTATTATGAGATAGTACCGCCAATTTATACAAGCAATACCGCAGTTTCTACCAGATATAAATTATGTATAAGGTATTTCAAACGAAATGCTTTGAGGTAGTACCAGTAGAAAAATACACAATTATATGAAAGTAGTACCAGTGATTTTTTAGATATAATCTATACATCGGTACTACAAGTACTTGTCATTTTTATTCAAAAACCAGTGCATTCGTGTTTTGTTATTCACTGAGTTATCATAAATGCGGAAGTACTTGTTGGTACTGCAGTTGAACATTCGATAATAAACACGTTTCTAGATACCTTGAACTTGTTTGTAAAGAAACCGAACATAGCATTTGCTTTAGATTAAAAAATTTATCACTGATACGGATATTAAATGTAGAAAATCAGTCAACAATGTCGTACTTTTAAGTACTGAGCAAGTTAACAATAATAGTACCGTTTCGAATTTCTGATTTTCTTTTTTCTAGTTTCACTATTTTCGGTACTTACATAGATTCTTTCACTTCGAGGAGACGGGAAAAGCTCGAATATTTCGTCTGGGTCGGGGCGCCGATCTGACGATAACAAGTGACAAACGTGCTGCACCCATGCCTTCTATGTTATGAATACAAATATGCCGTTTCCATAACACCGCCGACAACCCACTCGTCATCGCAGTTTGGTGTATGGTTGTTCTTCAGTCAGACTTGATTTTTTTTGACAAAGGTGAAGAATAACAATAAGACACATTTTAATATTTTATTAATGTTCCTTTATAGTATACACCTAAAAAATAGTTTTTTTACCCTTCTTCTGTATGTATATATGTTTCTTTTGGTTTGAAGACCGACAGAGGCGACGCCGGACCCTGTCGTAAATGCCTTTTTTATTAATTTGTTTTCGCGTTGTGGGACTATTTATGAGCTGCGGCGGCGGTACCATCACACACGCCAAAGTGAGATGGGCGCCTTCATGGTACCATTAAATAAAACTCTAAACGGATTAATGCGTTTTGGCTAAATGTCACTATTTTAATACTTTGTTGTAAATAAATAAAAAAGTACTCAAGTAGTACTGTTAAAATTAAAAGTGACTTTAATCGTATGTTCGTATTTGTTATTTGAGTGATCTCTCTCTTTTCTTTACGAAACCAGTTCCTGAATGTTGTCGGTGCAATAATTTTCGCAATGAGCTTATCGACTGAGTGTTTCAGGTAGGTAGTGGGCCTCCTGATGAAGGTGCACCACCCGCGTTCGGCCTTGAAATCGACCGTCGTCGCAATGCTAAGAATTCGCCAAGTTCATCGCGACAAAAACAATCTAACAATAAAAAAAAATTTGGTCGATCGAAAGAGATGTCAATTTAGCCCCATGACAAAAGTGTCATTTCTTTCACCCTCTTCTTTGTCGGTATGAACCGTACCTGATTTTGAATCTCTGAAATTTATTGCTTGTCATACTAACGAGGAATGTGAAAAATGTCATTATCGTGGGCGGTTTGTTAACTTTATGGTTAATCAAACGAATTAGGTAAGCTATTTGTTATAGTGGCGTCTAAAAATTTTAAACGTTAAATCCAACCCCAACGTTTTTCTTTTCATTAAAGCTTATAATTATTTGAATTACGCTTTTGATCGATTTAATCAAGTTTTGAATAGAACTACTAACAAAAGACATAAAAAATATACAGGGGTGAAAGCGATTATATGTTGACCTTACCACATTGACAAAATCTTGAAAAGTTATTGCTGGTGTAGTGGCAGTCCTGGCTTTTTCCAACAAAATCTCCCTCTTTCCGGTACCAACCCGACTGCGGAACTCCGGATCGGACATTGCTGAAAGTAAATCCGACCAAGGGATTTCCCCAAACCCTTCCGGATCGTACTATTTTTACAAAATTAAAAGTTGCTCCAAAATTTGAACTGTTTTATTATTACCTTGTCGAAAAATTGACGCCATTGCTGAAAATTTACATATTGAAATTTCAACAGTTTTTTTTAATTGAAAAAAAAGGATTTACATCGCGCAATAGAGCTCTCTTCAGTTCCGCTTCGTCCGATTCGCTTACTAGATCTGTATGATCCGTGTCATAATGATCCGGTTCATGATCCGGAAATGAAGCCAAAGATCCGGTGATTGTTGCGATATGGCCTGGTTCGATACCGGATTCTTCGGATTGAGTATGCGTTAAATTTGTTCGCAGAATTTGAGTGGCAGAGGGCGACAGTCTATGAGGCCACGCTGAATGAGACAACATCGCTACCTAACCTGCATATGCCGGTTCGAGGCCGCGCTTAAATTCACCTAAATCAAATCAAATTGAAAATTCTACAGATCAATTCATTTATCAGATAAAAAAAAAAAAAAATTTATAAACTAATCTTCTATATATATAAATCATTAATAGTTTGTTTATTTATTTTTATTATACTCACCACACACTCTCGATTTTCCAAATTTTACGTGTTTCTACATGAAATAAAATAAAAAAACGCGGAAAACAGAAAAATAGAACGCTTCTCAAGCTCTCACTTTCACCACTGTCGCTATTTCCACTTTTCCCCAAATATCAACCCCTCAATCCTCAAATTTCCCTGCTGGGAAATTCATTCAGAAGATAGAAACCCTAATGTGTTGTAGTTTTTAGGGAGAAAATCGTGCAACACTTTTCATTGATTTAAAATCTAGTCGAGCAGTAGTATTTTAGTCCTTTTATAAAATATAAATTAACATGAAGAATTTAAAGGTCGTCTGAAAATGAGTCATTGCTCTATTCAGATGAATTTATTATTAAAAATTTAAACTTTCAGTGTTAATATAGTGATTTTATTGTTGTTATGTTTTTGACAATTTTTATTCTGTCAAAAAAATTATTTTGCAAAGAAAGTTTATAAAAAAAATGAATATTGTAGAAGAACGGACGTACGAAATTACAAATAAATTAGAAAAGGTGATTAAAAAATAAAATCCGTATGTTATAAACTGTAATTTTAGGAAAAAGCAAGTTTGAGTTTATTGACTGACCGTTTGAAAAAAAGTTCTCAAATTACAAAAGGTATTGACAGTATTTTGAATACATTTGAAGATAGATTATCACGATTACAAGATACTATTCTACCGGTTTATAATGAAACTGAGAATTTGCAAAAGTCGCAACAAAGTATCCTTACTTTTGAAATTTTTAAATTCTAACCTAAAAATTTTATAATCCTTGACTTAAAACTTAGATATTGATAGAACTCTAACGCTGCTAGACAGTGTAATCAATTATTATAATGTTTCAAGCGAAGTTGAAAGTGTAATTGAGAAAGGGCCAGGCGAAGGGGGCATAGACTTAGATGAGTATCTCCATTCTTTAAATAAGTTGACAAAAGCACAAAAGTACTTCGAAAAACATATTCCTCAGAGTGTGGAGTTGGAAAATGTCGTACGTTTTATATGTAAAAAAATAAACATTATTATTAAGTAATCATTTTAGAGCACTTTGTTCCTTAAAGGCAGCGACAAGCTGAACTCCGAGTTCAAAACAATTTTAGACAAATATAACACTCCAATGCTTCCAGTTGTACTTTTAGATCTTATAAACTACGACGGTAAATTTTAACACAATCAAATACATTTTCATTTATTTTTTTAAAATTTAGATTCTAAAGAAATTAAGACTCCTCCAAGCCAAATTCCTGACCACAGCAAATCATATTTGATCAAAATAGCCAATTGGCTTTTAGACAACAATCGCGATGAATATCTAACAGTTTATGGCAAAGTCCGAGGCGCTGTTCTTCAACGCTCATTAACACTCCTCCGCAATCATCAAAAATCCATAAGTGGGGGTAGTGTCCACGGTGTTGCAAGTTCCCCAATGTTACGCCCTAAATTCCAAAATCGTCATGAAGCAACACGACGTCCTTCAACTCGTCGTTTACAAAACGCAATTGAACGTAAAGCCAATCGAATGTTACTAAAAGCATCGCAAACATTTGAACATTCAACTGGATTAAATTTAGGGACGCGGAGATCTTCATCACATTTAGATCCGTCGTATAATGGAGAAGAGTACGATAATGAGCAAGAAATGGAAAATTATTTAGTTTGTGTGATAGCGTTACATAAGTTGATGCAAATTGAACAGGGGTTAATGAAAGGAATTATCGCACCGACGCATCAGCCCAGAGTTTTTGAGTTGATTGTGAGAGAAGCTATGGATACTATTGTTCAAGATGGAGAAGTATTGTTGAAATTTATTCTCGCATTTTTGATTTATGGATTTTTTCTTAGAATATAGTGTCAAGAGCGAAAAAATGTATAAGTCGTCATGATTTTGGCACTGTTCTTGTAGTTTTTCCGATTTTAAAGCAGTTAAGGTCGTTGAAGCCGGAGTTTGAAAGGACGGTGGAGGAGTGCGATTTGAATGTTAAGTCAAAATTTGATGCTATTTTGGGGATGCTGCATTCAACAGTGAGTGTTTTTTGTCGGCGCATCCACCATATTATAAACCTAAAGTTTGTTTTTGTTTTGATTACGGTCATAAATAACTTAAATTTTGTGAAATTAAGTTTAATATTAGAAAACTATTGAATTGTTTTCAGGGGGCAAAGGCGTTGGAGGATTTTATTGAGAGCTTGCGCTCAGACTCAGTGACTCAATTACCAACTGATGGTACTGTCCATGAACTAACAAGCAATGTGATTATGTTTCTGGAGCAATTATTGGATTATACGGATATTATAGGGATAGTTTTGGCACAAGATGCAAGTTATTCAAGACAGTTGGATAAATTGAAGACCGCAGATTCGAATAAAGCTTTGCTAGGATTATACATAAGTAAATACTGTGAAGTTTATTTTATTGAACTAATTATTGTTTTTAGAGAAAGTTCTGGTTCAATTAAACCATACTCTGATCAGTAAAAGCGAGCAATATGGAGACGCAGCTCTGAAGGCAATTTTCCGTTTAAATAATAACAATTACGTGTTGAAGTCGTTACAACGAAGCAGTCTTTTAGATTTGTATCGAATTTCCGAACCAAAATGCGAAGAATATTATCATAATTCAATTCAAGAACATAAAAAAGCATATTCGCAAAGTTGGAGTAAATTATTGAATTATATTTGTTGTGATGAATCTCCTGTTAATATGTTGCATGGAGATAAATTAAGGGATAGGGATCGAGCTGCAATTAAAGAGAAGTTTGCTGTATGATAGAACAATAATTTTGGTTGGATTCTAATAAGACAGTTTTAGGGTTTTAATAAAGAAATTGAAGAAATAGCGAAAGTGCAACGAGGATATTCAATCCCAGATGTGGAATTGCGTGAAAGTATTAAAAGAGACAATAAAGAATTGATTATTCCGAAGTATAATGCGTTTTATAACATGTAAGGATGGTTTTTGTTGGATAAATTTTAAGGTTATGTTGCATATGTTGCAGGTATGCGAGTATGAATTTTACGAAAAACCCAGAGAAATACATTAAACATAAGCCAGATGAAGTGGTTGCAATAATCGATCGATTTTTTGATGTTGCTGCTTAAATATAACATTTTTTTGATAATTAAATTGGGAAATAATAAAGTATTTAAGTTTTTAAAATTCGATTCTAACCTCAAAATACATTTTGTCAAATGTCAGTGATGATTATAGGTTATAATAGAGGATAATTGGGGTTGTACGTGGCTCGGATAAAATGTTTTGTAAGACAGTTTTACATGTTTCTAGGTTGCTGAATCAATGAGTTTTTGATTTTTTAGTGTAAGTTCAATGAATACATTCGAAGCTTTCAGCTGTCTTTTGTGTAATCAATCCTTCACTCAAGAACGTCTGTATACAAGACACTTAAAACATCAACATCCAGTAAAACAATTTACTTGTGAAGTGTGTACCAAAAGTTTTAAAACAAAACAGCAACTCCTAACCCATGAGACGATTCACAGTGATAAAAATCCATTCAAATGTGAGTTTTGTGGTAAATGTTTCAAAAGAAAACCTTTACTTAAAGCTCATCTCAAAGTTCATGATGATTTAAGAGAATTCGACTGTTTTATGTGTGATAAAAGTTTCAAATTCAAACATCAACTTCAAAAGCATTTGATGTTGGTTCATTCAGACACTAAACCATTCATTTGTGATATTTGTGGTGCGGGATTTAAATTAAAACAAACTTTAAAAAATCACGAATTGGTGCATAAAGAAGTTAAAGAATTTAAATGTGAAATCTGTGGAAAAGAGTTTCGATTGAAACAACAATTGTTAAATCATCATAAAGTGCATACGAATATAAAACCATACGCGTGTGACGAATGTGATAAAAGATTTAAATTGAAACAACAATTACGAAACCATCAGTTAGTGCATTCGGGATATAAACCATTCAATTGTGAGTATTGCAATAAAAGTTTTTGTTTTAAGCAACAATTACAAGTTCATCTTAAGATACATTTAAACATGAAAGAATTTCAGTGTGAGGTGTGTCAGAAAAAATTTCGAACGAAACAACAGCTCAAAGTGCATCAAAAAGTTCACATTTCATAATAATAATCAAATTTTATAGAATTGAAAGTTCGCGGTTTAATATTCTAGTGACTTATTTGCGTTACGTTGGTAGTTGTTTATTGTTGTCAATTGTTTGATTTGAAACAACAACGGTTTGTTCCATAGAAGACGATTAAACGAAGATAAAAATGGATTCAAAAAATGATGGGTGTATTTTAAAAAACGTATTCAAGGGGCATAAAAAGCCTGTAATTGGTTTAACTTTCGACCCAACCGACAAACAGTTTGCAAGTTGCAGTGAAGATAAAAATATTATGGTATGGAATATGGAACATAATGTTCGGAGTTATTGTTTCATGGGTCATTCGGATGTAGTAACAGGAGTTGAATACTCACCCAATGGGCGGTTTTTAGCGTCGTGCTCCCAAGACCAAACTGTAAGAATCTGGATACCTACGATTAAAGGGACAAGTACGGTAATAAAAGCTCACACTTCCGCGATCCGAACTGTTGCGTTTTCGCCGGATAGTGATAAAGTAAGAATTTTATAAAAAACAATTGATTAAATTATTAATTTCATTATTCCAGATTATAACAGGTTCAAACGACAAATCATTGAAATTATGGAATGTGAATCGAAAACAATTTCTAATGTCTTTCGTGGGTCATAACAATTGGATCCGCAGGGTTCAATTTTCGTCCGATGGACAAATGATAGCATCGTGTGCAGATGATCATACATTTCGAATTTGGGATGCTAAAAGTGGCCAAAGCGTTCACGTTTTCAATATTTCGTCTAAAGGTATTCATATGATTCTTTTGATTCTTTATTAATGCCAGTTTTCAGGGAATCCCACATTTTTATCACTACACAATAGCGGGAATTATATAGCTGTGTCTTCATCTTCAGGATCTATCAGAGTTTATGATATTAAAATGAAAAAAATATCGCAACATTATGTTTTACATGATTATGCAACAAGTGTTTGGTGGCATCCTACAGCTAATTTTTTCCTTACCTCTGGTAAAGACGGAAAAGTTAATATTGTTGATGCTATTGAAGGTAGACCTTTATATACAATACGAGCCCATGAAGGGAGAGTTAATTGTGTGAGATTTAATCATAGTGGAGATTTATTTGGAACAGGAGGAGATGATACTATTATGGTAATTTTTATAGTATTGTTTTTTACACATTGTAATTGTGTTTTTTTTTTTAGCTGTGGAAGAGTGATTTTACCAAGTAGGTTGTTTTTTATGATAAGTAAAAAAAGGTTTTTTAAATTATAAAAAAACAAATTTATTTATTTGTGGTTGTAAATTATAGTAGAACTTCCCTTTATTTCATTTTATCCTTTCAATTGAAAAAGATGCCAGTTTCAGGTGGACTGTAAATTCGATTGGGGTTTCCCCAAATTATATTATACTTCAAGTTTTAGAAAAAAAAAACGCCAAGTTGCTGATAAAGTTTGTATATTTTTTATAAATAATTCCTTTGCTCTAAATTACAATATATACAAAATATTTACACAATATTATGACTTAAAAAACCTCACAAAATATAAAAACAAAAATAAAAAATTGTACCTACATGAAACTAACAAATTGAATAAAAGCGAGAAGAGAGAAACCTTTAATTATTCAACTTATGTAATAATATAGATCTAACATTTTTGTATACAGTCTCCAAGAGTCACAAACGGCACATCTTGCATTATTCTCATAGGACTCCATCATGGGTTGACTCTAATGAGGCGTAGTTGGTTGTTGCTTATACCTAAATTGTTATAAACACATTTCCAATAAGTATTTTTTAATTTCATCTTTTTTTTTCTAAATGTATCATTTTTTCCATTTTTTTTCTTTTCTTGTTTTTTTTTTCATAAAATGATACAAAATTATTACATAATATTCATATTTTACAGAAATGACACATTTATGGAAACAACAAAAAATGTGTAATTCCTGTATTATAAATATTTTTACAATCTCGGATTTTAGGATAATTTCTAAATGGGAAATGACTTAAGGATTAGGACTAGGAAATTACAACATCTACATGGTTGGTATGCACTTTTTAAACGTCACAATAATAAATTAAAAATTGCATACTATACAAAATAACTAAATTACGTACAAATCTTATAAAATATCACAGTTTTAAAAATACATTATCGAATGAAAAAGTTGGTTTTGCGATAGATATAATACCCTGTAACACAGCCAGATTAAAAACAATAACGAAGAAAAAAAAATCGATGAATACAGACTGCTTCAATAATACATTTCTTTTTAGAAAATTTTGCAATAATAGAATTTGAAAAGCCAAGCATTAAAATATTGTTAGTGCACCGATAATCTGACGATAATTGCCGAATAATAACATAGAGAGATCAATAAAAATTCCAACTATTTTTAACAAACTAAAAATAATAATAAAAAATGACGCAACAAAACACAATACCTGCTCCTGACTTCCTTTCGTCTTCCGAGCTTTCTTCCCCACTATGTCTGAGCCATTATTTGCCGCCCCCAAGCGCAGGTGTATCGGTAATTTCCCTTCTTAAATGTGACATTTTAAATTGTGAATTTTATTTTTTCACATGACAATAATACCTGCATTTTCATCTTTATTTTTCGATTTTTTTCCTTTCCGAAATCCGACACTTTGAAGCGCATTCTGTAGAAGTCTTGAAGGTATCACGTCCGGTAGAGGGTGCTTTTGGCGCTCGGCACGTTTGCGGCTTAATTGAGCGCGCAAATCACCTAAAAAATCCATCTTTTCCAATATTCACCAATATATTTTTTTTATTTTCTGTATTTACCTTCGCTAATATTATTCGTCGCTTCTTGATTAATCTCAGTTTCAACTTTCTTTTCCTCGTCTTCTTTTTTCGCAACTTCAACTTTCCTACTACTTTTCTCCTCTTTTGTTTCACATTTTTCGTATTTCGCTGGATTTCTTATTTTAATTTCAATTTTCCGATCATTTGGAAAACTAGCAGTTTGTTTAATTTTATTATCTTTCTTTTTTTGTAATTTTACAGTTTTTTTCAAAGGTGATCGACTTCTAAATCTCTTCTTTTTCTCATTTCTTTCATTTTTTGATAATTCAGTTTTAACTTCATCTTTCGTTCCATTAATTAATTTTGTGAATGGTAAAACAGCAACTTTTTGATTCTCAGTTTTCTGTTTCGTTTTAAATCGTCCTTCATTATCACTATCAGATTCTTCATCCGAAAATAATGTATCGATTTTATGATCTAAAACAATTGTATCATCTTCATCGGCTTCTAATAATACATCTTCATCAATTTCTTGTTCTTGTTCATCTTTTTTTAATTCTTCAGCTGATTCAACTTTCTTCAAACGAATCACTCCTTCAGTCATTGTTATTTCATTTCGTTCGAATTTTTTACGTCTTGCTTCTAACACCGGATCTAAAATTTCTTCTTTTTTATCATCTTTCTTCTTATCTTCTTCTTTTGATTTCATACCCAAACGATCATGAATTGATGATGATTTCTTCGGAGAGTTTGATCGTGGAGGAAGTACTCTACGTACAGGAGAGGGAGACAAAGAGCGACGTTTAGGGGATCGAGACCTCGATAGCCGTTTTGGTGACAACGACAATCTAGAAATAAAAATCAAAACACATTTTTTTCATCAAATTTAAAATACCTTTTCGGTGATTTCGATCGTCTGAATCTCGGCGACGGACTTCTAGAATACGACCTTCTTTTACGTTTTTCAATTATTTCTCGATTTTCACGCACAAAAGCAGCACTTCTGGGTGATAATGGCGCCATTGTGTTAACACTATACGCATCTGTATTGATAACAAGTGGTGATAATGGTCGTTCATAAATTGGCGGGGCTATATGTAATGGAGGTGGTACAGGTGGTGGTGGTGTTTCAAAAACAGGGGGATATACACTACATGGAATTGGAACTGGAGCAAAAGGATATGTTACAGGAGGTGGTGGAACAAAAGGTACAACAGGTTGGATTAAATCAGGACGTGGGTTTACAACAAAATTCTGCACTGGAGGAATCACATGTCTTCTGTGTTTCCCCTGCCATTTCCTCTGTCTAAAATTATTAACAATCGGTTTTTTGACACTTTCAACTTCCGGTTTAAGATTCTCTTTTAATGGTTTTGATTCTATTTTCGTCTCTGTTTCCGTAACACTGATTTTTCGTTTTTTCTTCGGTTTGACCACTTTAAGTTTTTCTTCTGGTTTATTTGAAACACCTTGTATTTCATTTTCTAATTCCGCCATCAATTCCTCTAAACTATTAGCACGTTTTAGCTCTGGTTTATCATCATCGTTCGATTTTAAATCTTCTTCCTCTGATTCCGATTCTGACTCGTCTGAATTATCATAACGATCGAATTTACTTGTTGCGTCTTGTTGTTTTTCGGGACTTTTTTCTAATTTACAATATCGATCTTGAGGTAAAACTAACTTGGCGCTGTTATTGTCTTCACAGGGTTGGGGTTTTTCTGATTCTTCATTTACCATCGGGACTGCGATTAGATTTGAATTGCGAGTCCAATTGTTGAACTGACCCTAAATGAACACTTTTATAATGAATTATTGTGAATTTTGTAAACTTACGTTTCGGGATGTGCGTCCTTGTGACAATCTTTGGAATTTTCTATTTTTTTGTTTATTTCTGGGTGAGACATTAAAATGATTTTCGTTAAACTGATTCAATGATGGTTCGTTGTTACTTTTTCTTTTTAATGATTGTAAAGCAGCTAAGCGTAAAGCTTCCAAATCTTCATCTTCTTCAGGGAAAAACAACTGGAACAAAAGAATGTTTTGACATTGTTACCAAATCAAATTTAACAATCAGATTTAAAGTAAAAATGGTTAAAACACTATAAATCAATAATCTACCTGATTGTTTTCCCCCATTCTCACAGATTTCCTACAAATTTCTGACTCAAACAAAAACTAAATTACTTCGCAATATGGCGTTGACAGCTTCGCTGATAGGGAATGTTTTTTCCTAACGTTGGTACTTAAATAATTATTGTATTGCTAAATTTTCCGCATTTTTAGCTAACATAATTTTTTTTTTTTGAAATGGAAGAAATATTAAAACTATTGTACTAGTAATAGTATAACTGTTGTATAAAAAACAAAAAAAAATAATAAATTTTTGATGCTGTTTTCTAGTGTTGCAAACCTTGCAGAACAAAGTCCCTAAATATCGATTGTGGTGTATTAGCAATGTGTTGTCAAAATAGAATTTAGAAATAACAAATAATATTGTTTCCTAAATATGGATAATAATTAAAATCAAAAGTTGTAATTATTTTTATTGTGTTTATCCAGAAGTGTTCAATTTAGTGTTTCGAGTTGATAGTGTTTGTCACAATCATCAGAAAATGGCCTAATGTTAAACCACACACTCGAATTAGGATAATTATAGAGAAATAAGATAGAATCAATTAAAATGCATCATAGGTGAGTTAGTTCAATCATCTTATCTATAATAAATTCCTAAAAATGATTATTTTCAGTTTTCAGTTAGCACCTTGACTCGATAATGGAGGCAGAAGCTCTCCTACTTCCAGATAAAGCACCATTCGATCCAACCCAGCTCCCACCTATATTAAAACAACCAGATTCAACTGAAACAACCCAAGACCAAACCACTGAACCATCTCCAAATGATAAAACCGAAGCACCTGTACTCAAACCAACGTTCAAAAACATCCTTCAAGCTAAAAAGCGCCTTCATGCGTTTTCCAGATCAGGTTCATTACCATCGTCGCCGAAAAAGCTTAAAATTGAAGAAAAAAATGAAGATGCCACGCCTCCAGTTAAGAAAACAACAAAAAAAGGTAATGTTTCAACCAACTAGATTTGATTCTTATAAAATAAATTGAAGGCAATTCACATGAAGATAAAGCTAAAGCTGTTATCGAAGAAATTGAAGAAATGAAAAGAGAAGAGGAAGCATTTTTAAAAATGCATAGAATGTCTACGAAAAGATCGCGATCGAGATCGAGGTCAACAGGTAAGGTTAAAGCACTCCAACTAGCGCCATCTATACGTAGTCTATTTTAGATAAAAATAAATTTAAAAAAGTTGAGAAAAAATCAAGGAATTATCGACGAAGATCGTCGAGTATTGAAAAACCTAAGAAGAAAACGAAAAAATATCCAAAAAATTGGAAAGAATTTAATGAATTAGAGGCGGGTTTTAATATTAATAGAGATTTGGATGTAACGCCACCTAGTGGAAATAATGAGTAATTATTTTTAATCCCTTTTAAGTTTCATTTTTTTTTCAACTTAATATTTTAGTTTATTGAGACAATTAGATTTCAATAGTCCGAATATACCGATTGTTTCGTTTAAAATGAAGACTGCCAATAGGGAAGAAAAAGTTGTTCCTTTTGAATACATCAGGTAGATATACAGAATGTTTAAAATATATTACGGTTGTTATTTTTCAAGATTTACACGAACAAAGCCTGTAATATCATATAGTGTCAATAGTACTGCCATTAAAGAAACATTTTTGACGAAAAAATGTGTCCTGGAAATATTACAAAAGGATATTGTTAATAATCTAGAAAATTTATATTCAAACTCGATTAAGTAAGTGTTTAAGTTAGTAAAAATTCTTTGATTCATTTGTTTTTTTTTTTTTTTTTTTCAATAGGTTTGACAATAATAAAATCGACTTGAAACACAAAAAGTCGGTTTCTTGGTATCCAAAAGTTTGGACTGAAATAGAAAATGAGTGTAAATTATTTGAAAAATCAGTTGGTTTATCATTTCTTCAAAATTATGAAAGTGATGATGATGATAATATTGATAATGTAATTGAAGATAAAAATGGTAAACTTTTGAGAGTTAAAAGTGGTACCGAAGATAAAGTAAAATTAAAAAGTGATAAACATGAAGAAGCTAATAAAAAGAAGAGGAAAAGTCATGAAGAAAGTATAGAAATTTTAGATAAGAAAAAGAAAGTTAATAAAGAGAAAAAACGATTGGAATCTCGTAAACATAAAAAAGATAAACTCAAAAAGAAGAAAGACAAAAAAGTAAAAGAGAAAAAACATATTTCGAAAAAACTGAAAGACAAGAAAAAGAAAACGAAAGATAAATGCGAAGACGAAGACAAGAAAATTGAGGAAAAAGTGACAAAAATAAAAGACAGCAATGAAATTGATGAGAAAAAAGAAAAACGTAAAAAGAAGTTGAATCATAATGAAATTGATAAAAAGCCGAAACATGACAAAGTTCATAAAAAAAATATAGAGGAAACTGAAGTTAGTGCAAAAAGTAAAACAAAAGAAGACATCGAATGTAAAGGAACCGAAGGAAAATCGAATATAATTGAAGATAATTCTTCGAAAAAAGAAATAATTGAAGATGAGAAAGAAGAATCTGAAGTTGTCAAAACTAAAGACAACACTCCGGACACTGACGACTACCATTCTCATTGGGAAAGTGACGAAGATGTTTCAACAGCCCCTCAACGTTCATTAAAATTAAACCGATCATGGGAAAGCGACGAAGAATTATTTGAACGAAGCCAAAGTCAGAAAAAAATAACAGCAGAAACATACACCAACTTAGAAATTCCTCTAAATATCAAAACTTTCTCGCGTCGTAAAGAAGAAAAACCCTTTTCGGTTATAGAAGAATTGAAATTACTCGAACAAGAACGTTTATCTTTAAGTGAAGAACGGAAAAGATTAGAATTGGAAAAACAAAGAATATTGAAAATGCAAGAAGAAGTTAAAGAAGATAAGAAAGAAATAAAGTTGCAAACATCAACTCCGGATGATGGTATCAAAATAAAGAAAGAATTGACTGATGTTTCAATCGATAGTTTAAATAATAGTTTATTGAGTAATGTGAGTTCAGCTGAATCGAATTATCCAATCGCTGCGCTTGAAAATGAATATGAAGAGTTTATAAAAGCTGTGAGTTCAGATACTCCAAAGAAGAAAATTGAAAGGAGAGATTCGACAAGTTCGAGTTCGAGTACGAGTTCATGGAGTTCGGATGATAGTGATCATAAGAAGAAGAAACGAAAAAAGAAAAAGAAAAAGAAGAAGAAACAACGCGATTGTGAGGGACTTTTATTAGGCAAAAGCAATATTTTTAATGAATTTGATATTCCAGTTCCTAGTGATTTACCAGAAATTGTCCCAACTCCTGTGCCAGTACCATCACCCATAATTCCTTTCAATAATATCCTACCGGTTCCAACGACAGAACAAAGCAAACCTTTTGTGTTTCCATCGATTGTATTAACACCGAAAAAAACACCTTTAGTTGATAATTCGAATTTGAAATTAGACGATGATTCGGATAGCAACGATTTTACTGAGAAATTTGTCTCGAAATCTGAAGAAATTATCAATGAAAAACCTACTACTAAAATAATTGAAACTGTTGAAGAAAAGCCTAAAGATAATGATAAAGAAGAAATTGTTAATACACAGAGAGAGAGTGTAGTCGCTGAAGTGCCACCTATCGAAAAGCCAGAAGACAAACTTCCAGTTCCAGTTATGGATTCCCGACCCAAAAAACACCATTCTCCATCGCCGCAACGACGCGTGTCGAAGCGTCGTACGCGCTCACGTAGTCGTGATCGCGATTCAAAACGCAAGAGTCCAATCAGACGCCGCGATTTATCCCCGCCACATCGCCGCAGGTATAGATCGCCGCTTCGGCGATCGCCCCGTAGACGTTCACCATCACCTAGACGTAGGCGTCGGCGCACGCCATCTATTTCCCCACCGCGTTCACGGGCAAACAGACGTAGGACACCATCGCCGCGACGCCGAGCGTCACCTTTGAACTCACCTTTAGATGGGTTCAAGCGCAGCGTTGCTGATTCAACAATTAGTGACGATATGTTGCTGTCACAATTGAACCGGGAGTATAGCGAATCGCCGCCTTTGTATAAGAAAGCACCGCCTAAAAGGGCGTCACCTTCGCCGCAAATGTCTCCAAGAAGGATTTCATTGGACGATCGAATTAATCAAGTTTTAGGATTGGAGAAAAATGAACCAGAACCACAACCGAAACATGACATGACGTATCCGAATTATAATTATAATAATGCCTATATGCAATATCCATATAATCAGTATGGACAAAAGAATGATTATATAGGAAATCCGTTTGGACCAATGATGTTTACGCAACCCCCACCACCAGTTGTGAAACCTGTGGCTCCACCTACTAAAGTTGTACAAGTTGGAAATATACTTCAAGTTGTACCAACTGAAGAAATACCTCCGAATCTGTTAGAGAATAAAGTGGAAACTGGACAAAAAATTGTACAAGTTGGAAATATGTTACAAATTGTGCCTGCGGTTATGCCGACGGTACCTGAGACACAACCGGTTAATAATAATAGTAGTGGTAGTAATAATAATAACATAGCGGTACAAGAGACACAATCGGTTGATTCAATAATTAAACAGCAAATCGCAGAACGTAGAGCTGAAAGAGAAAAGAGACGTCAAGAACGTGAAAAACGAAGAAAAGAAAAAGAAAGAAAACGGAAAGAAAAAGAGAAGAGAAAACAAATGAAACTTAAGTTGAAAACTGAAAATATGATTAAGGTAGGCGTGGTTAAGGGTGTTGTTTTTCTATTAATTAATGATTACAGAGAGCTATCCAATTGGAAGCCGAAGCGTTAGCTAATGACGAAGTTGAAGAAGGGGGGGAAAATACGGAGCAACCCGTCCAATGGCCGCCTATCCCTGTCATTGTATCAACAACTCCTAACTCATGTAAAAGTATATTGTCGCAAGGGGGCAGGTTTGGATTTGTGGGAAAATTTTTGCAAAATTTTATTATTTTTTTTTTTCAGTAGCAAACAACAAAGGAAAAGTGTTCAGTTTGCCGACGGTGTTCGTCCTGGTGAAGGCACTTCACCGTCAGGTGGCGAAGAATTATCATCTCCACCACCTCAGCCACGTAAATTACCCAAAGAAAAACGTTATAAAAAAATAAAAATCCCTAAAAAAACCAATAAGAAGAAGATACGAGTCAAAGTTGTTAAAAAAGTAGCAAATGTTGAAGAAGATGAAGATGACGATGATGAAGATGATAACTTACCACCGCCGTCACCACCTCCAGGTTCGCCACCACCACACGTGTTCCCATCGAGAGTCAAGACGCACACGATTAATAATGTGCATCAATATGTGGGTAATATAATGCAGAGTACTGCTGGTTTTCCATTCAGACCACCGGTTCCAATTATAATGAATCGACATCCAGCGCCACCTTATTTAACAGGGCCGTTTCCACAAGGTAACTATCATTTTTGTTTTTGGGGAGTTTTATTTTATTAAGTTTGATTTTAGATGTTAATAATATACCACAGCCAACGTATCAAGGAGTTTCATCTCATCATTAATTAAAATTATCATGAGAAATGATGTAATAGATTGTTTTATAGTAATTTTAGTTAATTTATGTTAAGATTTTCTGTGTATATATTGAAGTTGATGTTTTTTTATGTATTTATAGATTGCGCAGGATTTTTTTTTTTTTTTTTTGATGTATTATTTTTAGTAGACTTGTTTTATTAACTAAGTGAATTATTTGAAAATGAAAATAAATATTTTTCAGTATTTAAGTTTGAAAGATTTGACGTTTAGTTGCTTAGCAACTGATTGTTGATTACAAACAAAACGTCAATTTGGAAAATTTGAAATGGCGGAACCGACTCAACAAGATTTATTAGAAGGTAATCTATTAATAATAAATTATTACTATTTATTAATCAATATTTAGCTGTGAAACAATCGTTGACTAAAGATGGCAGATTGGATAAATTTAAAGCCGAATTGAGATCAGCTGTTATGTCAATTCTAAACAAGAATGCAAGCGCTGAAGAACCTCCAAAAGTTCCTGAAGAAACGCGATTTATTAATGAACTGATTAGAGAGTATTTAAACTGGAATGGGTATCTTTACACCGAACAAATTCTAGCAGCTGGTATTTACCCAAAATTACAGTTCACTTCATAGTTTATCGATTTTTTAGAGTGCGGTCAAAATATGGAACGGATGGATCGTGATGTCCTTACAACAAAATTAGGAGTAATGGATGATTCAAGAACTGCAAAAATACCTCTTCTTTATTACATAGTTTCTGCCTTCCAAAATCATGAAAGTGAATGTACATAAACAATATAAAAACTTTATTCATTAGAAACTTGCGACGATTGATAAACCCGAATTTTTTCTTTAGTTTCTTTATCTTCGATTATTTCACTTAAATTAATATTCCTATTACTACATCCAATATAGGGACATTTCGCTTTGTTCTTCATTGCTTTTATGTATTCCACTATAAATTTATATTCATACACATGGCCACATTTTTTGTTTTTGTACGGATCTTTTATAACTGTTTTACTTATTGGATCCACCGGAGGTGTAAAAACATTCGAATACATAACTTCAGAATCGTTCATTTCTTCAAACTGAGTTGGTTCAGATTCTTGACTTCGATTTGATAATTCTTCAACATCATAATCATTAATTCCCATCATTATTTCTTTCCACATTGCATGTTGTCTATAATCATCATCTTCTTGCTTATCAGCTAATTTTTCTTTGTATAAATCATCAACTTCTTTGTTATGATCAGCTGAATCTTCATTGAAGTAATCTGCAACTTCCTGACATGCTGCTAGTTTTTTTGAAAACTCTAAATCTGTCTGAGTGAAGTCTTTGACAATTTCTTCTAATGCTGCAAGCTCAGTGTTCTTGTCTTTATCGTCGAAATGGGTTTCAATCAAAGTTTTCCAAGATTTTATAGAATCGGTGCAATCTTTGAGAAGATTCTTCTGACGCTCCACTTGCGATGCCATTATGTCGATGACACAAATGTAATCCAATATAAGTACAATTTCCCGTAAATTTTCTTGTGAAAAACACCAATTTTCGTAAATTCAATTTTTCACAATTGCGAATGCAGCGACATCTACTATACAAAATAGCTAAAAAAGAAAGCGCTCACTATCAAATTTTTCAATTCAGGAAATAGCAAAATTGTTTGGATTAATTTCATGAAACTGAAAACTAATCAAAATAGTAGAAATTATTTTTTTCAAGCACCACTTGCTATTCCGTTATTAATTCAGTGCAGTCAAAACTACCAACATTATGATACAAAAATTTATAACTACGAAAAAATCAAATATAAATTGATAGAAAAAAACATACCAAAGCAAAACGAGCATAATCCAATGTAGATTTTCCCTGTTTAAAATTCCAATAAACTAAATTTGTTGATTTTTGGTTTTTATCATCAACAATCTTTACAAACATAACACCTTATAAATGACTAGTTTATCAACCTAACCCCACTTTTTTAAAAATTGTAAAAATGCAAACTGAGGAAAATCAACCCCTAAGTAAAGAAATAAATGAAGGTCTAGCAAAAATAAGAACTTCGGGAAGTGTTTTTTACAATCCTGTCCAAGAATTCAACCGTGACTTAAGGTTAGAACCCCAATATTTCTCCTAACCTTAAAATCATAATTTTTAGCATTGCAGTCTTAAACACATTCATAAAAATCTACAAATCAGAAGTTAAAACAGAATTTAAATCTGGTATTAAATACGAAAATGGAATTTCAATTCTTGAAGCTCTATCAGCTACTGGTCTTAGAAGCATCCGATACGCAAAAGAAGTTAAAGGTGTTAAAGAAATAATCGCCAATGACATATCAATAAAAGCTGTTGAAGATATTAAACGAAATATCGAAGATAATTCTGTTGAAGACTTAGTAGAATCGAGTCATGATGACGCTACGTTAGAAACATTTAATTTTTTTGAAATTTTTCAATCAATTTTGTAATTTCTAGTATGCTGATGTATAAAAACCGCAAAGAAAGACGTTTTGACGCCATAGATTTGGACCCATACGGCTGCCCATCAATATTTCTGGATTCTGCAGTTCAGTCAATCAAAGACGGGGGTTTATTATTGATCACTGCGACAGATATGGCAGTATTAGCAGGGAATTCCCCGGAAACGTGTTACACTAAATATGGAGCTATCTCCTTACGAATGAAAGCTTGTCATGAAATGGTAACAAAGCAAAATTTTTATTTCATTTACTTATTCAAAATTTCAGGCGTTGCGAATTTTATTACAATGTATTGAGGCCCATGCCAATCGCTATGGGCGTTATATTGTACCTTTACTCTCATTATCAGCGGACTTTTACATTAGAGTGTTTGTTAAGGTCTATACTAGCGCTAAAAAATGCAAACAGACGTTGAGGTAATTAACAAAATGACTTTTTTTATTTATTATCTCCATTTTTATTTAATAGTAAATTATCCATGGTTTATCACTGCACTGGCTGCGGCAGCTATCTTTTACATCCTTTAGGCACTAAAAAACTCAATGAAAAAAATCAACAAATCAAGTTTGGACTCCCAACTCGACCGCCAGGTGGCGATTGCGAACATTGCAATCATCCGTATCACGTAGGCGGGCCTATATGGAATTCCCCTATTCATTGTCCTGACTTTATAAAAAAACTACAAATTGAAGTCACCGAACAGTTTGCTACGTTCAAACGTATACAGGGTGTTCTTAGTGTTATCTCCGAAGAATTATTAGATGTACCTTTATATTACACATTGGAACAACTAAGCGGGACTTTACACATAGAGACGCCATCTATGATTTTAATCAGGTACTTTTCTTGAAGGTGTATTATTTAACAATACTGTTTTTTAATAATTATTTTAGGTCAGCTATTTTAAATGCCGGCTATGCAGTTTCCTATACGCATATGAACAAAACTTCGATAAAAACAAGTGCTCCCACTCGACTTCTTTGGGATATAATGAGAACATGGGAACGCAACCACCCAATTAATAAAAAACGTTTAATAGAAAACACGCCAGCTACTAATATTTTAGCAAAAAAAATAGAATGCGAGTGTTCGTTTGATTATCATCAAGACGCAAATCCGGAATCGAAAAAATTAGGATTTTTGAGATTTCAACAGAATCCTTTGCCTTATTGGGGCCCAGGCACGCGAGCTACAGCTATGATTGGTGATAAAATGGAAAAAAGGAAGAGGAACCAAGGTAAACGTAAACGTGATAATGAAGACGAAATAAAAAATTAATTTTATAATTAGTTTAAACTAAAGTTACAACCCCATTCAAAGGATAAGGTTTGAAATTTAAAATTCCTATTGGTTTATCTTCTACTTCTTCCATTTTATCCAAAACTTTCTGCAATAAAATTTTATGGACGTTATCAATACTACCGTCAGCGTCTACGATTTCCCAATTTGGATATTCTTTACTCAAGTCATTGTAAGCTTGATTGACTCTTTGTTGGAATTCAATATTTTCGTAAACTTCTTCCCCGAACTGCGGTCTTTTAGCAGCTGCATCTTGTGTTAATTTCAAAAGAAAGACTAAATCCGGTTGGAGGAGACCTTTCTCAGGTTCTTGACACCAGCGCAAGTTCATATCTATAAAATATAACTTATTTTGGGAAATTCTCAATCAAAAACTGACTTTTCTTTATTGAGGAATATACAATCCCGGAGTAGGAGTACCGATCGACGATTAAAGTAACTCCGTCTCTGAGTAAGCGCTCCATTTCAGCTTTTTTTTCCCAACGGTTAGCACAAAACATTAAGTGGATGGCTTCATCACATAAATTGTTTTTTTGTTTCAAATATTTATCTATTATACTGCCGATTGGAGTTGAACGGTCCGGAAAGGTTATGAGGTTAGCTTTGATGTTCCGGGATTTTAACGATTCGACGAGTTTTTTACATTGGGTTGATTTACCAGATCTGTCTACACCTTCTACCACTATTAAAGCACCACGTTTCAATCCATTCATTTTCAATTTTTGAAAAGAATATTGAGAAAATTGAATTTTGTTTACACTGTAAATGACGGTTTTAAATCACGTGATTCATTGTCATATTGCCAACATATGATTTAAAAACTACCTAACTTGTAATTTACTTGAAAATAATAATTGTTTAATTTTAATTAGGACATTCTCGATTTGTCTAGTTTGATAAATTTGAGTTTTATCGTTTCAATAACGTGCAAGATAATATGAAACTGTTTAATTTGAAGTTTTTGGGATTTTTACGTATCAATGTTGGCTGGCTGCATATATGATAAAAAAAAAGGAAACTTTCTTTGTTTTCACACTCTGATAAGAAACTACACATTACAAAAGTACTGATAAATGAATTAAACTGAGGTAAGATTTTAACATTTAGTTGATTGTTCATTTCAAAAATTTCATTTTTTGTGTGGTTCCATTGGTGAAGTGCGTTTCCTGGAATTTCAGAAAGGGGTCATTGTTCATGCGCGGTAGCGTTTTCCAAAGGGAAAGGGAATTTGACACTGACATTGGCCTAGTTGCTTTAATTTTTTTTAAGTTGTCTGCATTTAAGTGCAACCTGCAACCAGGAAAACCTCAGTTGAGTGCTAGCCGTCGATCTGGTTGCATACCTAAAGTAAGTAAAAAATTAACATTTCCATCTAATTAAGCCATTTCTTAGATGACTTCAACAAAAGGCTTCAAAGTAACAGACGCCGAGCGTAAAACTCGAGTCGGGATAGCAGCCAAAAGTCTCGACGAATTGAAACGCAAAACGATTGAAAAATTTAAACTGAAGTTAACGCCTGAAGAAGTCTACTTTCAATTACAGGATGGCACTTTGGTCGAAACTGATGAATATTTTAAAACTGTTCAAGCACAAACATTATTAATTTGGGTAAAAGTTGGCGAAAAAGCATTAACTGATGCTGAAATTTTATACAAGACAATTCGAGAAGTGAATGATGAGTATTTAACAGCTGGAGAGAAAGTTCAAGAGTTTTTTACTGAAAAAATGAAAAGTAAAGTTTTCAAGTTGGCGGAAGTATTACGCGGAATTGATGGTGAAAAAACTAAGTTTAGTTTAAAGTCGGATCATCCGGAATGGTTTGAAGGTAAGTACTAAATCATTCATTGGTTGGATTAAACAAGCCCCTCCTTAACCGAAGCCGCGTCTCCGCCTACTTTCGGCTAGACGCGCTACGGTTGGTTCCCTTCCACATACACATTACAAATATTCCAATCATCTCAGGCCTTGACACCAATGCAAAAACCAAAGAGGACTATATGTTTAGGAGGGCGCAGGACCGGATTCGACTCTATTACTACAAAACCAAAGAAGATTTAAACAAGGATAAGACAATACCAACTGATCGTGTACATTTTCTTTTTAATGAATTACAAAATCGATTGAAATTAGCGCAATTTCATGGGTTTTATTTTGATCGAAGAAAACCAGAAAGTTTGTGCGACCAAAATGGGGAATTTGTTTGTCAAGGACGATGGAATAAAGACCAATGCTTATACAGTCCCAAACATCAAATTAATCCTTATTCGAGTAAAGAAGGACGAGTTGTTTTCCAAACCTGGAATTTAGATCATATTATTGAACGATCACGATCGGTCATACCCGAAGTTAAAAAAGCTTTGAAAAAAGTTGATGTAGAGAGTGAGACAGGCCCTTCAATTGATATTAAAGCAATCTATAATGACCTTTTCACTCTCAACAATCTCAAATTTGTACATATTGTTTGTCATGATAAAGGCATGCATGAGGGCAAAGAGGCTGGTCCATATTTAATGTATTAATTTCATTAGGATTAAAAAAAAGTCGCTGGTCGACTTTTTCTGTTAATAAAATGATTTATTTTTCTAATATGGATCAACCTGATATTTATTAATATTAGTATTAAGATTCTAGACGAACCCAAAGGCAAAAATTTGTAGATTTAGACGTAGAATAGCTATATATTTAATCTAATATAAATTTTCAGCAAGTTTCAGTATTATAATAAGACTGAATTTTATCAACTGAGAGCTTACTTAAATCATGGACTTCTGTAATTTAAAACTTGTTTCTACGTGTCCATGTCACAAAGAAATTTCAAAAAACGACAGCACTACTAACTGGACGCATAGAAATGTTACTATATTTTTTTAAATGTGTAACTTAGATAATTATGTTGATTATACACAGATGCTTATTAAATAATAATGTGATTATGCTATACAATAATATAATAGGAGCTTATAGGCTTGTAGTAACTTAGCGCTTTACTTACCATGCAATAAGTAGGGGATTATGGCTGGTTCCAAAAAGGCTGTGTCTGCTGGAAGACCCCTATTATAGGTATTTGTTGTTAAAATCATATCAAACACGACTGAGTAACTGTGACTGCCATATTATCTCTCTCGTGTATTACAAAAAAAAAAATAAAAATAAATGTTAATCACAATATTGAAAACACTTTATTATTGCTATTTTAAATGAGTACAAGAATCCTAAACCTAGCTTAATCACACATAAATATGAATGATATAAATTAAATAAATGAATGATTTAATGGGTTTTTAAATCACCGGTAGTCTCTTATAATAAAATCTTTGGTAGTTGGATAGAAATTCGAGTCGACCTGGAAAATCGATAGAATGTGTCAAGGCTAGGTTATTGGGTCAAATCCCGGCTAACGTTGACCTATTTAAGAGTCCCACTTACCTCAATTCAACTTTTCAATAAACTGTGACAAATCGTACTCATCGTCGTATTGCTTTTGGTCCCACAATTCAGGTAATGTCTCCAAAATAGCCTTCACACTACCACTACTACTTCCTTCGGTACTTCCCCCACTGCTTGATGGCTTATGCGAAAACAAATCCAACAACTGATCGGTTCCCATCGTCTCCAATTTACTATTATTCCCACTGATAATAGTATTAACAGTCTGAACTTTAAACTTCTGCAAACTACAAACAAAACAATAAAAATTACAACATTAATAATATAACAATCAAACCCCATAATTTTCTCCTCAAGAGTTGCTCGTGTTATAAGTCTGTAAACATTAACAACTTTACGTTGCCCAATACGATGTGCTCGATCCATAGCTTGTAAATCCTTCATAGGATTCCAATCGTGCTCAACAAAAATAACAGTATCAGCGCCTGTTAAATTCAACCCTAAACCACCAACTTGAGTTGTTAGTAATAAAACATCAATAGATGGATCGTTATTAAATCGAGTTATAACAGAATGACGCTGACTTGGTGGTACTGATCCATCTAATCTTAAATAAGTCACACCTGGCATGTGTTTTTTAAATAAGTCTTTTTCGATAATGTCCAGCATTGCTTTTAATTGACAAAACACAAGAGCTCGATGTTGATTCACTACCAATTCAGTCGATTGCGTTTCGGTCACTCCAATACCACAATCTTGCAATAATTGTCTGGAAAAATACCAATCAATACAAATGTAAAGAAAATTTTCAACTTACTTCAAAGCTGGTAGTTTAGCCGAATGATGAATATCATCCAATTTTGAATCCTGCTGTTGTAAATCTTGTAAAATTTTCGCAAATTGCGGATGCGAATGATTTAACACCAATTTTGGATGATTACAAACATTTTGTAAATATCGCAAAGCTTGAAAAATATGTGTATTTCCTTGCATCGAACTAGCTGTAGCCCCTGATGAAATCGATTCCTGTAAAGTTTGATGTGCTTGCGATTTGGAAAAATCTTCATATAGTCGTTCTTGTAACGGACTTAATTCGCAATAATAATCTTGAGTAATTTTCGGTGGTAAATCATCAAGAACATCTTCTTTCACTCTTCGTAACAAAAACGGTAAAACTTGACGATGTAAAGCTTCCATAGCTAATGCTCCAGCTTCTTGTTCTTTTGGTAACGATTTTGGATCGCGACTAGCTAAAATCGGACGTGAATACCTTGCCGTGAATTGTTTTTCAGTACCAAGAAACCCCGGCATTAGAAAATCAAATAAACTCCATAATTCTAAAACGTTATTTTGGATAGGTGTTCCACTTAAGATTAATCGATAATTAGCTACGAGATTCTTAATTGCTATACTAGTTCTTGTTTTTCCATTTTTTATAATATGACCTTCGTCTAAGATTATATAATTCCATTTAATATTCGAGAAAACTGATATATCCTTACGGACGATATCATAGGATGCTACTATTAAATTATGTTTTTTGAATTTATGGCGTAATTTTTCGCGTTCAGTCGGTGATCCATTGTATTGTAATGGTTTTAAATATTTATTAGATAAAAATTTTTCAACTTCATAAACCCAATGTCCGGTTAATGTCGGTGGACAGATGACAAGCGAAGGTAATGGTGCGCAATCTGCCGACTTCGTTTCTTTATATTTCTGCTCTCTGTAATAATGATCCCCAGCTAACATACAAATACTTTGAATGGTTTTCCCTAACCCCATATCATCACATAAAATCCCATGCAATTTATATTTATTCAAAAACGCCAACCAGTTAACACCTGCTTGCTGATAACTCCTCAATTCTGCAGCTATAGGAACTGGAACTACATAATCTGGAATTGTATTCGGCGATAGCAACTGTTGTAAAAACTCCCTTTCACGTTCTCGTTTCTCACTTAAAATACTTCCTTGTAATGCTGGAGGTTCCGGTACTCCTCCATCTAACGGCATCAATTGTACTAACGTTGCAAAACTATGCGTACCCATTAATCGTACGCACATATTTTGATCAGACATACGCCCTAATAATGGTACTACTAACAGAACCACAAATGGTATTATATCAAATTGTAAAGTTTCAATTATACAAGCAATCGCTTCAACAGCTCCTTGTCTATCAATATCACAATCAATAGTTCCCAATTTTGGCAAAACTAATTGTACTATCATTTCCATTACTGTAACTGAGTCTAATTTTGCAAAAACAGCAAGACAACGGGACGCTAGATGGCGCACTGCACGATACGGATGTGACAGTAATACACACAAACGCTTCAACGATTTTTCCATTAAAATCGGACGTAAGGAATCGTGCAAACTCGACGATGTTACTTCCAACACTTGCAAAACCCATACTAATTTTTCCGCATCATCATCCTTATCATATAATAGTTTTGGATCAAAATTATCGGGGTCTATATTATCAACTAATTGCCCTACCATTAACTCCCAAAGTTTTGGGATTTTTTCTGGTAAATCTTGTCCGAAATAACTAGTAATTTCGATTAGAGCTAAAGTAGCTCCTCTTCTCTGTATTCTATTAATTTTTTGACTCTCATCTTCTTCTTTAAATAATTCATCAAGAGGAATATCAGTAGCTGGTGGTCTCCCTGGCCCTCGACCTGTCGAATTCGATCGTTTGAACGCAGCTTTTTCTGCATTTTTTTGTTGGTTGTTCAAAGTAACAATTCCATTATAATTATTACTACTTTCCCCTTGTTGATTTTTATAAATAATTGGTGTAAACTCCGGATCGCATCGTAAGAACGTACATAAATTTACTAAAATTTTATCATTAGGACATGGCGTACGTCCGCGACATTGATCCAATAATCGTGCTAAATGTTTTGCTGTAATTTTCTGTAAATTCTCATCATTCTCTCTACGCACACTCTCCATCAATGGCTTAGCTAATGGTGTTAACTTTTCAGGTAATGCTCGAAACATAACCGCAGCGCCTGCTAACGCAGCTAAAGTACTAACACTTAACATCATTTGATCGTTACTTGTTTGTACAACCGAATTCTGAATATTGCGTCTACGTTCTTCTAAACTTTCTTGTACTTTTGTTTTAAGTTTAATCTTGACTAGAAGTTCCTGAGTTTGTTGTCCGGTTAATTCTTGAATTTTTTCTAAAGTGAATACACTATCATTTTCTACATTAATTGGTACTTTATAATGTTTCAAAGTTGCCATAAAATCGCGCGTTTCTTGAGTTAATCTTGTAAAACTGACAGCAATTTCATCAAAATATACTCTTTCATTTAAACATCCATGTATTCGATTTTTTAAAACTTCAGGACAATTTATTGTTTCTTTATCACGTTCTGCCCATTCAGCTATTACTAATCCAGCCATCATTCTTTGTAATGCTGATTTTGAATTTAAATGAATTAACAAAACTTTTTCGTAACATTCAATTGGTTTTTCAATATTGCCACTATAATCAATGCCTGGTGCTGGTTTGATTATATAACAAGATAATAATCCTAACATTCTTGCAGTCATACAACGCACTTGAACTGAATTATTCTCACGTGTGGATAATGGTGTTGTTTCTATTCCACCAATGTAACATTTTGGCATACTAACAATATTATCAAAATTATTCAAATCATTTCGTTTTTTCATACTTTTAGCATGGATTAAATAATTCGAATCAAATGGTACTCTCATTGGTTGCATACTTAAAAACAACCATATGCTAATAAATGGACACGCAGCATGCAACAATTCTACTAAACCCGAATTTGTAACTAATTGTTCCCATACTTTTTCAGCAACATTTCGTACTTCATTTTGAGGTTCAATTAATACTCTTTGATATACATGTCTCATAGCATCTTGTAATAATTGTGCTTCCCACTTAATATCGTCGCCTGATTTTGTACGTTCTGTTAATGTACCGAGTGTTTGTAATGTAGCTTTGCGTACTGATGATGCACTATGACTTAAAAATGGCCATAATCTTGGTACTACTTCATTTAATGGTTGTGGTGGTAATAATTTTTGTGCTTCTGGTAAATTTAATATTGATGCTAATAAACCCATAAAACTATTACAAGCAGCTGCTAATTCATCTTGTTCTGCTAATAAATCCCATAATTTGGTTACAACAATTGGAATATATTCTGGAACTAATTGTACAAGTTTTTTAGTTACAGGAATCAGAGCAGATGCTGCTACTGCTGCTACATCATCAACATTATCTGATAATCCTTGAAGAATAAAAGGAAATGCTTTTGGTAATAAAGTAGTAACCAAATCTTCACGTACTGCTAATAAATATTTCAAGCCTAATAAACCACCATGACGTGCTTCCCATTCTTGATGGTTTAATAATTGTAAAAGAATTTCTAAAGCACCATTACATCCATTTTCTTCCATTAATTTTAATACAGCACATAGAGATTGTGCACAGGTTTCACGTACAGGTGCTACTACTGCATCAGAAACAAAATCACCAAACCGATCTAGTGCTAAAACACACAGTAATCTTATAGCCATATCTTCTAACCAAATCTGATGACTTTCTTCCATTTGTTTTAAAGTTAAATACGCAGTCTTTCCGGCACCTTTTCCATGGACTGTTATTATTTCACGTAGAGCTGTAGCAGCCCCATGTCGCGTCTCCCAACTTGAACTAAACAAATCCTGACTTAATTGATCACAAAACCATTCTAAAGGCCAATCGCCACTGTCCAAATCAACATCATCAACATTATTCTCTTCTTTAACTTCTGTCTTTATTTTTTTACGTTCTGGTTCGTCTCCATTAGAACTACATTCATCCGGTTCTCTCGATCTTTGTTTATAAACTGCTTGACGTGCTTTTCGTTTTGCTCGATTCATTTCCCTTGAACTTAAACCTCCTTCGCTTGAAATTAAATCACGTAAAGGTTTTTTAACACTTTCAGTTTTGACACAATTCGACATGATTAAATCTTCATCTTTAAATAAATTTGTAGTATCAATGCCTATCTGTGCGGCTACATCTAAACCTAAACGTGCATTTAAAATTTGTCGTTGTTTTGCCATTTTTTCACGTATGTCGGTATTATTAGAAGAATCTTCATCTAAATCGAATTCTTTGCCTTCAGAAGCCATCAAATGAGTGCTATTTTTTAAAACTTTGTCCATGTCGAATTGGTGGAAGCGCAATCGGCCAACTGATGATATTGACAAAGGTTGCGACTCATCGTCTGAATAAAAAAAAAAATTAAATAAATTATATTTAACCTCGCTTAAATGCTTATCTTATCAGAAATGTATAAATAAACCTTGAATGTGTAATTTGCGCTATTGTTTTTTTTTTAAGTTGGTATTATTAATACTTACCAGAGCTGGGCTCTGCTGTGGGCGGTTGCCATTGAGGCACATTGCTAACAATAGCTCTAACAGCTTCAGCAGCTGCGATTCGCGTCTCCCAATTAGCTGATTTTAAATAAGTCGCAGTTCTAGTGAGTAAAGTTCCTAATTCATGAGGATGTAGTTTCTGTACTTCCCCTAATTGTTTAGCAGCTGCTGATCTAGTAACAGCTGAACTGCCAGTTTCAAGTAAAACAAACAGTCTATCCAACCTGAAAAAATTGATAATGATAATAATATTTCACTTAAAACTAAACTCTCACCTGCTCGACGTCATGATCGATTTCTAATATGAACATATGGTTGCAATTACCTGAAATTATATAATAAATAATAAATTGAAAAATATGGAGGAAGTTGACTGTGGCTTAATATGGGAGTTTCTGACAGTTTGTTCAAAAATTTAATGTTTTTGATAGTTTAACCACTTACTTGATGGTTATAAACAAGTTTATGTTATTGTAAATAACATTTTGTATCTTCTTGGTGAGAGTTGAAAGTATTTTGATAAAAATTTTGAAAAATTTGACGGTTTTAATGACGATTTCAACGAAGGGAAGTTCATGATTCAACGATCAAATTTATACTGACAGCCATGATGAGATGAGCTCCGACTTTATGCCACGATATGACGCTGATTGGTCGAAAAACTGAAAGGGATGATTAGTCAAAGCTGAAACTGTACTCATTGTCACAAATAAACACAAATATAAAATCAACAATTAAGTTTATAATCGGAAACAGCTGATTTTCACCTGTTTTCAATAATTTTTAATTCACTAAATGTGAAAAACTAATTTTAATATTACGAAGATTTGTGCTGATGAATGCAGAGCTTTCGTTGATTGTTGTCAAGTTCCACATGTTCCAATCAAAATAATAATGGCGGCGACTAAGTCTAACAGAAAAAATCAAAGTAAATCCAAGAAAAATCGCACAAATAAGATTCATTTAGTGTTTGATGAAGCGAAACGTAGGTTTGTATACCATCTTTTTATTTGTGTATTTAAAAAGTTTTAATTATAGTATGTCATAACCTCAAACTCACGTGTCATTTTTAAGGGAATTCCTCACTGGGTTCCATAAACGCAAATTGCAACGGAAAAAAGAAGCACGAGAGAAACTTGAACGCGACCTAAAAGAAGAACGGAAGCGGTTGAAACTTGAAGCTAAAGAATCTTACAAAAAGTTGGTAGTGTCTCATCGACCAATTCCTGAGCTTGAAACTCTGTTAAAAGAAGAATATGAAGAAGATAATGCTACAGTTAGAATTGAAGAGTTGTCAACGAATGATATAGCACGGAATAATAATTTTATTGGAAGTAATCAACCAAAATCTGAAGAAAAAGTACAATGTGACGATGATATTCCTGGTATGAGTTTAAGAGAAGACAGTAAGATTAAAAAATTTGAGTCAGAGCGAGACGTTAAACGATTACTAAAGAAAGAAGCGACGAAAAAAGTGAAGAAAAGTAAAATCTTCCAGAAGAAAAATCAAATTGAAAAACGGAAACAGAAGAAAAAGTCGCTGCAAATAAAAAAGCAAAGGATTAAACTAAAAGAAAAGAAACGCAAACATTAATTTAATCAACATTAACTACTATTCTTATTTTTACAATATTTTGGAAGGTTTCTTGTAAATCATTTTGTAAGCTGGCGGTTATTTGTCGAAGTTTTCCATCACTTTCTCCAGCTACTAACTTGGCAATTCGATCATTAGGACAATGGACTAAAACAACTGTTGAAATGACACCTAAATTCAAAAATTTCAATAAAATTGTTGGAATTTAATGCAGAATACCTTTTGAGTCAATTTCAAAAAATTCCAATTCGGGTTTAAGGTTGTACGGGATCTCTTGTGGTAAAAAATCGAGTAACTTGGCTTTTACACTAGTAGTTATGAGGTTTTCGGCTGTTTCGTTGGACCATATGTCTGGAGGATAAAGCCAGGGGCCTGGTTTTGCATTGTTCAATAAATACTTTCGAACTTTCGATAAACCGTCTCTTGTCAAAGCTGATATCATAAAAACTTCTTGAAAGTGTGGCCAACCCTTAATTTCGGGATTTTTAATTCGATCACTCCCAGGTATTGGCTTGCCTGATATACAGTTTTCTGTAATTAATCGAGTTAAATCTAAAAGTTTTCGTTTTGATTTGATTATATCAATCTGGAATTCAAAAATTAGTGGATAATTAGAAAAACATCATTTTCTACTTTGTTTAAAATTAAAAAACTTGGTTTTTGTTGATTTTCTTCCAATAGTCTTATTATTTTCAAATCTAATTTATGCCGAGTCCAAAGATTACTAGCATCGTGGATAACTCCAATTATATCAGCTTCATATAAGCTGCTTTTGCTGTCCTTCAGAAAACTTTTTTCTAAGTTAAATTTTTTGTATTCTTGTAGGGTGACAAGACCTGGAGTGTCAAGAAAAACTATTTGGGATTCTCCTTCTGTAAAAACAGCTTGGGATTTTTTTCGGGTTGTGTGGACTTTGGAAGACGTTGGACAAACCTAAAACATTAATTATCGTTTGATTTGTAATTATTTTATTTATAAATACCCTTCTGTCCATTAAATTATTGATAAAAGTACTTTTTCCAACATTCGGAACACCAATCACTGCTACTTTGAGAATTTTTGACGACGCTTCCTCTTCGGGAAAATCGTGAATTTTTTGGGCATTTGTACTAAATTTTAACTCAAATCTTCGTAAAATAGAATTTATTTTGAATAACCTAATCATCGTCAAAGTGTGGTTATGTTAAAGATCACTACTTTATCGGTTTCAATTAAAATATTTAAAATCAAACAAATATAAATTGAATTATGATTATTACTACTATGGCCCTTCAGAACATCTTGTTTTTTGAGAATTTTGCCACTTTAACATTTTATCAATTGCAAATTTAATAGGTTGTATGTGTTGGTATGCGCATAGAAAAAGAATAGGCAACTAACAATACAAGTAATTCCAGATGCGTAAAAAACGCTTAGCGATGATATCACTTCAAGATAAACAAATTTGCACCTGATTGTGCAGAAAAGTGTAATTAATGTTTTTGGTTTTTATGTGTAAGAATGCTGGCGTTACTAATATTTATTACTGTATGTCTATTAACTCTGTATTTGAGACTAAAAGAAAAAAATAAATATTGGATTAAGAAAGGCGTCAAACAGGGTTCTCCCGTTATTATTTTCGGAGATAAATTAAGAGCAATCACTCATAATGAGTCTTTAGCTGACATGGTCAAAAAAATCTACAATGTAGGACCAAAAGACAGGTCAATTAATTTATAAATTTTCACCAGTTTTTAGATCAATTTTATTTACAGGTATTGCGGTGCTTATGACTTCATGTCTCCAGCGCTAGTCCTCAAAGACCCTGATTTACTAAAAGACATTCTAGTCAAAGACTTTGACCATTTTACTGACCATAAACGAGTAATACCTGAAGGAAGCGATGAAATCTGGGACAAAAATTTATTTTTTCTAACGGGTACTAAATTACTGAATTTATTCCCATGTTTAATTATAAATTTTAGGCAAAAAATGGAAAGACATGCGATCTACATTAACTCCTGTATTCACTGGCTCCAAAATGCGTTTTATGTTTGATTCTATAATCAAAAGTGTCCAACAATTCACTGGTTATTTTTTAAAAAGCAATGAAGATTATGTAGAAGTGGAACTAAAAGACACTTTTGCTAGATTAACAAGTGATATAATCGCAAGAACAGTTTTTGGGTTCGAAAATGATTCGATTACAAATCGGAACAGTAAATTCTATGAAATGGCAAGGAAAATCACAGATTTTGGAGGGTTTTGGCAAGGATTGCGCATTTTTGGCTTCTTTATCTTCCCAAAACTGTACAAAGTCAGCAACTAACTAACAATAAGTTCATTGAATAATCTTTTTATTCTAGATTTTTAAAATTAAGATTCTATCCACTGAAATATCGGGATATTTCCACAAAATTGTGGAACAGAACATTGAAAGTCGGCAAGAAGGTAATGTGGTAAGACCCGATATGATTAATCTATTCATGGAAGCTAAAAACCACCATAAATTAATCCATGGAGTTGAAATAACAAACGAAGACGTGACTGCTCAAGCTTTAGTTTTCTTTTTTGCTGGATTTGACTCAGTTTCATCATTGATGTGTTTTATGGCTTATGAATTAGGTTTAAACCCCACCATACAAAAGCAACTAATCAATGAAATTGATAATACAGTTCTAATAACCCCCACACTTACATACGACACTCTTAAAGAAATGAAATATTTAGACATGGTAGTTTCAGGTAAGAACTTTCAATTTTAACGCAAAACTGATTTCTTTTTCTGTAGAATCTTTACGAAAATACCCAATCACCCCTTTTGTTAACAGAACTTGCACAATTCCATACAATATTTCATCCAAAAACCCAAACGAAACAACGATCCAACTGAAACAAGGTGATATCGTCTTTATACCAATTTATGGTCTGCATCATGACCCAAAATACTTTTCTGAACCTGAGCGATTCGATCCTGAACGTTTTAACCAGGAAAATAAGTCAAAAATTGTACCTTACACTTACATACCTTTTGGCGCAGGACCAAGGAAATGCATCGGCTATCGACTTGCACTCCTGGAAATTAAAGTTCTGTTTTTCTACTTGTTGTTGAACTTTGAAATTGTTGTATGTGATCAAACCGAAATTCCGGTACAGATTAGCAAAAAAGCGTTGAATATGACCCCGGAAAATGGCCTATGGATGGGGCTCAAACGCAGACGAAAAATTTAAAATTGCCGCGATGGATTAATCTGTATTACCGACTGTTTCTATTGTTGATTATAATAAATAATAATTGAATAAATTGTTGGAATCTGATTTTAAAAAATTGTGATTTTGATAAGTAGTCCTTCAGTTGAGAGCTGTGTTTATAATTTTTTTCAAATATTTTTTTGTGAATGAGTAGGATTTTAAGTCTGATTTAAAAATTTCTATCTTACCGACTACGTGTTAGCGTTGATCTAAGTCGCCATTTTGTACTGCAAGTTAGAAGTACCAAAATTTTGTAAAAATATAATAAAAAATGGCTTATAATACCCGCAGAAGTGGCGAACGTAAGTCTATATAGTAATTTCATTGTATTTTGAGTTTAGTTTAATTTTAGCGTTAAACACAGTTGGCGTTCGCCGGAACCCTTCTATTCAAAATAACTTCGTTCCTGGTGGTCAGGTATGAACTTTAAACAATTATTTTAGCAAAAAACAAACATTATCAGCTTGTCCGTAGTTTAAAAATGTAGTCTAACTTAACTTTACTTATGTAGGTGTCGGCGGACAATGGTTAGACAGAACCTAGGTAGTGGTACTGTTATAGGCCTTTTTATTTTTTGTTCTTTCATCAAACATTACAAATCTGGCAATTGAAATCTGCTACATATGTTTCGGCATGTTTCGTTGCATATGTGCAAGCTAAATTGTAATTTTTGATGATTGAACGTGTAATTAATATCTTGTCTAAATCATAGTTTCAAAGTTTGGTGAGTTTCAAATCAATGCAAACTTCGAAACAGATACAGTCAAGGTATTATCATCTATGCACCTATACCGGTGCTCACAACCGCGAAGATTTTATTTAACAACAATTAAAACTGCTCACATAGCTGGCACCTCAACTTAGACCGGCACATGCAAGACCGCAAGGAGTACCGAACAATGGAAATCTCAATCAACAACAACCACAACACGTAAGTAAAACTATAACAATGTCACAGGGAGCAGTGCTGTAAGTATTTACTTACTAGCTTTACAACCTGTGGAAAATCAATAGTTTCAAAGATTTGGATTTCTATTTTAATTAGAAGTCGTACTGTCGAAACTTACATCTATATTTTTTGTAAAAAATAGAGTTGAACTTTGTTTTTCTTTAGAGAATGACGATGCCCCCAACACAAAGAGCTCCAGTCAAAGTTGAAGTACCACAACAGCAGCAACAGCTGCAATCTATCCAACCCGAAGACGAGCTAATGCCGATGGATGATGCGGCAAAAAAGAAGCCGTTTTGGGCTACTAAAGCAGGTATAATTATTAAAACAAAAGAATAATAATATAAAGAATGATGACAAAACACTGCGCAAATTTGAAGCCTCCTTTAACAATAGTGACGGCAATGTGAAGTAGTTGACTGAAATTTTAATTTCGAATTTTATATAATTTTTTCAAGACGAAATAGCATTTATTGTTTGCTTTTAGGAAAAATCTCTCGGAAGGAACGTCAACGCAGACGCAATTTGCGCTTAAGTAAAATGTTACAACCGAAAAACGCAGTTATGATTTTAAATGAATTGGTTAAAAGTGCAACTTATACTGTAACAGATATCCCACAACCTGCTGAATCAAATCAATACACAGCGACTGTTCTAGTAGAAGGCATCACTCATGTTGGTTATGGTAAGTTGATAGGTTAAATTATAAATCTATCCACATGGAGTCAGCCAAGCTTTGGTTTATCATCCATTGCCTAGCGTTACACCTGTGGAAAATCAAGGCAAGCGATTTCAACTGATAATGTTCGTTTTGATCATTTCGGGGAAAAACCGCTTTCAGCCGAGCTTTAGAGAGTCGACTGATTGTTTTAATATCAGTCATAGTATTAAAGCTTACAGTTTATAATTTATTTTTCTTTTAATATATTATAAATTGTATATTCAGGTCGGAGTAAGATGGACGCGAAAAGCATGGCAGCCGAAAACGCTCTCAAATACATCGTGAAAAATCGGCAGTTTTCCGCGTTGAAAAAAGAAGAAGATGGTGATGAAAAAATGGACGTCAATGAAGATGGATCACCGAGTTTACCATGGCAACATGTAGCTTCTTTTGCTTTGTATAAATTATTGCATTCGTGGGGGGAAGACCCAAATCAGACACGAGGAGTAAATAATTTCACTGTTACAATTTTTGTAAATTTAGTAATTTAGTTGCAGGATGCTGCCACTCAACAAACTCCGAATAAACCAGCGAAAAAAATGCCAGAAAATGCAGCACATATGAATCCGTTGATGCTCCTTAATCAAATGTTACCACAAGCTCAGTTTGAAGAATTGGGACGAACTGGGAATCCCCCGAATGTTATGTTCACGTTTCAGTGTACAGTTGATGGACAAACTTTCACAGGAACAGGTATAGTCATACTGAAATATATTCGAATTTTTTTTAATAATTTTGTTAGGATCTAACAAAAAAACCGCAAAGAAAATGGCTGCGTTTGAAGTTTGTCATAAAATCCTCAAAATACAATATCCCCCAGAAGTTTACCAACCATCATCCCACTAATTTTTAAGTGTAATGTAATTAATTAACAGGTAATCTATTATTCCACTCTATTTAAAATAAAGTACACTTTAATAAAAAAAAAAGTTTTATTTATCTTTAATAAAAAAAATACTCAATACTGAAATTCAGCATTGTACAAGTTTTCGAGAATTTCATTCACTTCTAATTCAGTGGAAACTGATTTTAATACAAAATCAAGAATCTCATCAGAAATTCTGGAACAAATTCATTAATAATAAATTAAAATATGTCATATCTATAATTACCGTCCCATTAGTACCCAAGGCTGGATTTGTGCTGACTTCCTATACATGGGATTGTTTTTATGGAAATGAATATAACGCAATTTATATTGAATAATATTAATTGCATATTCTTTTGGCAACAATTGCAACATTTTTCGATACTGTGGAAGTCGGCTTATTTTTATAGCACTTTTACTACTTATACCTCTTTTCATTTCAGTTTGTGTTTCAGAAGTTGTAAATTTCAATTCAGCATCAGTCATTATTTCCTTATCGGTTTTATTCACATCTTCAATTACCGAATTATCGTCTCTTATACAAATCAATTTGGCATTTTTGGCACCTGTGACTGTTATCACTTGCCTGTAAAAAAATTAACTGTAATTTTTCAAAGAAAATGATTCATAATTGCGTAAATATAAATCCATAAAAAAATAGATTATGAAATTTGATGTGCTTTCATGCAACATCCTCTCAATTTAGCTTCTGTTACATTCAGCGCCAAGTTTCCATATTTTAAGCGGTTCGAGTGCAAAATACTTTGAATAAATTTCATATCGATATATATTTAGCTTATAGCTAATGAAGCAATCTAAATACGGATAAATGTTGTTATTATTCATAAACACAAAACTATGACTCAAATTGGATATTTCCACATTATCTGCACCAATTACGCGTTTCTTTCTTTAATATTATTATTACAACAATTAAAAATTGGACACTCTCCACTAATTACCGATGGTATTACATATTATCTAATACTATTAAGTAATCACACCTGTTATGTTATACTCCTAAATTTGATAAATGATATCATCGGAATAAAAATCGTGCATTGTATGATTTTTTTTTTTTTCAGTATTGTTTTATCCATCAACCTAAGAATGAGTTCTGAGGTGAGTATTCTTCCAAAACAAAAATTATAAATCCCATCTAGTCCAATTCTGTTTTTAACATTTTATTATAAACGTGTACGAAAATAAACGTATGGAGGTCTAGAGTTTTTCGGAAAACAACGACTGATTCCCTCCTACGAAAACTAACACACTATTAGTAGTCTTAGTTTCATTTCGAATTCGTTACGTGCGACTGTTTGCGTGCTTCAAAATTCATCAAAATGGTATGATTTTTTTTTTTATTCTGAAAAAAAATAAATTACTGCGTTTATATGATTAATAATAGAGAGGTGAATTAATAGTCTAAATTATAATTTGACGTTATTTTGGTTCTAAATCAAAAAGAAAAATTCTAGCAATTTGTGCCAAATGATAAGTGATGAAAAATAACTTATTTGAACCTCAGTTTTTTATTTTAAAATTTGTTTTGGAATTTTATCTTAATCGTTAGATCTGGCATTAGTGTGAGTCAATATTTGCAGCGCGGAAAATTGTGCTAATTAAATCGGATTTAATTTAAAGTTATGTCGTAAGTAAAACCCACGTATGTCTTAGTATACAGAGTGTGAACAAAATAAATTGAATCATGGTTCTTCAAAACAACAACAAAATAATTTACATGCAATTTCAAATTATAAAGCTAGACGCACAGAAATCGCATTTAGAGAATTTTCAGAAAAAAAATACACTGATGTCATATTTCCACGATTTTTAATTAAAACTATAATCTCTTTTATCTATAATAAACCATTTTTTAAGTATTAATTTTTTATCACTTATTCTTTGAATGAAAACAGTGATGTAATTCTGCATAAAAATCATCACTTGAAATGTCCCATCCAAAACTAAAATCGTGGTCCTGGATGAGGCAGACTAGAATTTCTCAATTTTACTTATGGGGAGCCCTGTATATTATGCAATGTAATACTAAACATATTTCCATATTATACACCTGATTACGTCAAACTCAAAAAATTCTACAAATTTGGAAACTCTTTTCAAAGGATATAAAAAATTACAAAAAATTTAGAATTTTTCTAAAATATAATTTTTGCATTGTTCCACAAGATGGTGTATAGGTGTATAAACAGAGAAAATTTCAAATGACACTCTTACATTATTGTCAACCACTTTTTGAAGGCAATTTCCAATAATTTTTTTCAAACATCCTGTATAAAAATAAATCAAATTGTTAAAGTAAATCGCTAGCTTGAATCTTCTAGCGTTATGAAATACAAAAAAATCACTGCAAAATAGAAAACCGCTTAACTAAATTCGCCAATTATTTTCGGAATTTTAATCTGTAATTTTTATCGATAGAAAATTCCAAATATTTCAAAAAGAGGTCAGTTCAGAAATAACATAATTTATACCATAAACTAAGAATTTTCCATAGAAGCTATAAATGTAATGTACAAGATGTTTCATCAATCAAATAAATGGAACGCAAAAAAAAAACTTTAAATTTGAGAAGAAAATTGAGTTAGAATTTTGCGATTTTTTTCTAATATTATCAAAGAGAACAAATCAAGCCGAATGGTGATTGTGAAGTTCTTTGAGATGTACCTTCCCGATTTTGATCAAAATTATGTTTCGTTAGGTAAAATTTGTGTTTTTTGTTTTGTATGTTTGGTAATTTCCCACTTTTATAAGAATCATTGTATCAACAATCATTGTAGAAACAAAAAAATTTACTATAATTTGAAACGTATGCCACTCCTTTATACTCTAAATAGATAAAAACAAAACACTCCTAACAAGCAGAAAATCTCCAAATTAACACTGATCTAATACTTCTACAATTCCAATTAAAACTAATCTTTATTATCTCTAACAAATTTCTTTCTAAATACCTATCAATCAATAAAGATAACATTTTATCACTAATTTTCACCCAATTTTTGAATGAAAATATAAAACAAATTAACAACAAAAAAAAAGTCAAAAACCCCATTTTAATCCATCCATGCATTATATATTATTATGCTACGACATTTATATCCATTAGACCAACCCACCCACATAAGTTATACTTTTCATGTTATTTTTAAATGGTTTAATTTTAGTAAACCCATTTGTTACTTTTAATAAATGAACAAACAACTTACACTTTATACTTACTTTTTCAATTTTTTTCGCTCTTTTTCATCAATTTTTTTATCAACTTCTGACACAATTTTCTCTAATAATTCATTATCAGTCGAATTTTTCCCTAAATATTGTTTTATTATATCCAATGCTTTTCCAACATTAATTTCATCACTTTTAACAGTCGACAGTTCTTTATTTATCATTTCTTGATTATCATCTTGTGCCAGTCTATGCGAAGCAACACTATTTTCATGATTCACATTCTGAAAATAGAAAAACGATCAATACTTAGTAGGTGTTGATTTTGTTTCCATAGACATAAAATTTTTATATCATCTAGTAAACTGATTCTTTTGACATATGTCATTTATACGCAATTCTACACTCATTTTTTAATCATTATCTATCATGTCTGTGGTAAAAAAACACTTCTTAACACACAATCAACAAAAATTTAAATTTTTGATTATTTTTTTTAGGCACCTCCTAAAGTTTGCGCCAGCTGCAAGCAAAACATCGAAGGCGGAGTAAGTAAAACCTTAAATAAATCAAATTTTTATCCCAAATAATAAACTAAAATTCCACAAATGCTAACGCTTTTCTTTAATAGGCAGTCTTAGCGCTTGATAAAACCTACCATCCGGAACATTTTACATGTTTCGATTGTAAAGAACCAATTACAAGCGAAAAATTTCAACAACATGATGGTGAACCTTATTGCGATCCTTGCTATGCTAAAAACTATTTAAAAAAATGCAAAGCTTGCAACAAACCTATTGAAGATGTAAGATTTAATTTAACACTTTATATAATTCTAAAAAAAAATTTTTTCTACAGAAAGTTGTAACAGCAATGGGTGCCGATTGGCACGAAGATCATTTCGTTTGTGGCAATTGCAAAACTAAATTAATTGGTTCAAAATTCATGGAAATTGATAGTACACCTTATTGCCAAAAATGCTACACTGAAAAATACGCAGACAAATGTAAAGCTTGCAATAAACCAATCACAACTCAAGCTGTTGTGGCCTTGGACGCTAAATGGCATCAACTCTGCTTCAAGTGCTCTGTAAGTCATTTAAATATTAAAAAAAAAGTTATTATTATTTTTTTATTTTAGAAATGCGGCAAGCCAATTATGAAAGACCAATCATTCCGCACCGAGGGTGGTAAACCACAATGCGTAAAATGTTAAATTTACACTTTGAACAACGCTTTGCTAACGACACATTTACACACTTTATTATTGCATTTGTGTATTATATTTTTTTTCTGTTTAGTGGATAATGTATGCTTATTGCAATTGAAATTTATTAAAAAACGCTAACAGTCAGTTTTTTAATAAATCTTATTACCTCTCCAGTATTAGGTGGAGCTTCTGGTTCTGAATCCATTTCAACCATTGTTTTAATATCATCTTCTCTTATTACTCTATGTTTTGGTGTACTTTTTAATTGTCCAGATGATGTTTTTCGATAGAATTTTATTCGATTTGACATTGTTTCTTCATTATTTTGCTCACGTTCGATTGGTGGACGATGTTTAAAACCAGCAGTTTTATATTTCGATTTAACATTATTTCTAAAAGTTTCAACTAACTTCAAATTTTTTCAATTTTTATTTTACCTTTTATTTAATGTTTCGATACCTTTTCTTAGTTCTAGAGTCTTTTTATAAGCGGAATTGACAAGATACATTGATAGTTTCGATTTTGGCTTTTTACTTTTAGCTGTTTTGGCTTTTGATGATTTTGATTCGGGATTTTCTTCAACGAATTTCATTTCAAACGTTGTTACAGCTTCGAGCAAAATTTCAACGTAATTTTTCAAAGCCTAAAACAATTTCCTCAATTAAAAATCTAATACAAGTTTTAATACATTGATAAATTCGATAATTTCTAAATTTTCGTCTTTCTTCAACATTTCGTATAAATGACACATGTAGATAGTTTGGTCCAGTAATGATTTTAATTTATCAGATGCACATTTTCCAACTGAAGTTGGTAAATGAGTGTTATAGGCTTGCAAGCCTTGGAGGATAATCTGTTGAGCATGCAGAAACTTTTGGTTTATTATACTCGGGGCTAGCTTATCAGCCATACTCAGTTCATCCATCTACAAAATACAAATATTAATCAAATTTGGATAAAAAATTTAAAATTCGAGTACTTGACGCATTATTGGATATAAATACATCCGGGAAAATCGCGCGGAAAACTCTTGGACGCGTTTCACTCTCCGAAAATAATCTTCTTCGCCGTCGGGCAGCGGAATTTCTTTTTCTAAAAGCTGTCTACAAACCAACATTAAAAAGAATATATTTATTAAGAAAAAACTACTTTATGTTGGCCAAAACTTTCAAGCTTCGCTCAATCAAATTTTTAAATTTTTTCTGACATCCTAAATTGCAACTTTCCGGTCGGACTTTTACTTTCTCAACTTTATTCGTAGTTAAAGTCTTCGTAGCAGATTTTTTCAATTCTATAGTTTCTTTTTCAACTTCATTCTGTGTATTGTTCTCTTTATAAATGTCGACTTTAATACGCAACTTACGTTGTTGGGTTCTGAATTTTTCAGCATAGTTCCGCTGTAAAACTTGCGAGGTGAGCTCGAACTCGACGTGCATTCAGAATCCGAGCTTATACGTTTTGGATGCAGAAGAAAATTCGTACGTTTTTTATCTTTTTTAGATAAACCAAACTCTTTCCAAGTTTTACTATGAGAATCAAATTTTTTTAAAAACGCTAAATGATCTTTCAGCTCCTGAAAAACAAATTTATTAAATTTAAAATAATTAGGTTATAATACCGGAATTTCATTCATTATCAATAGAACACCACGTTTTGAGTAAAATCAATAAATATAATCTCTTATAAAAGAAAAAAATGAAAAATTAAATTGACATTTTTTAGACAAGCTGTAACTAGGTGTTGTTGACATAACCAGATGATAGTTGCTATAGCAACGCATTGCAGCCAATAAAAATTCAATTAAAAAGAGTTAACAATATATGTATTTGTATTTATAAGAATGAGATAGATATAGTTAGTGTCTATCACTAAATAAAAAACCCTAAATATGGCGTTTGTACAATTATGTTGATTTCAAAAATCCTCAATTTTTTCATCGATGTTTAAAGTGTAATTATCTATTGTAAAATTGAGTAATTTAATAAATTATTACTGGTAATAGTTTGTAGGGATAATGCGACATTTAAAAATTCAAAGAAATGCATTTTTGGAAAACAGTAGAAGAGTGCCCCTTAATACTATAATCCTGCCTCCATTATCACCCTCTCTTCCTGAAAAAGCTACAGAACTTATAGGAAAAGTATTGGTAAGTTTCCTAAATAATTTATTTTTGAAACTTTCATTTTTTAAAGATAGGTTAGATTTGATTTTTTTTTTAACAATCAATAGCATTTTTATAGTTTTTCTTCATTAAAATCTTAAATTTGATTTTTTTGTGTGTATTCTAAAGCCTCCACGTCCAACCCCATTTTTCGTTGTCAAACTCGCTTTGAGCATGACTCAAAACGAATAATCAATACTCATAAAGGTGTGATTCAACAGTAAATACGCGACATCGTTTCATTAAACAATTCGAAATATAAACGATAAAAATAACAATTCAAAAATATTTTGTTTTAATTGTGGGAAATGACGGCGCAATTGTGAGAAGTAATTTTTATTTTTGGCCGTGATTCATTAAAACTGACGCCGGTTTACTATAACTGTAAGAAGTAGTTGCGATTTTAGTGAAAAATGGCTTCGAAAATTATGGTCAAAATGCCTGTGGCGCCTTTTGGACAAGTGAGTGTATAGAATGTTCAAGTTTTTTTTGTCAATTTTGTAAGTTTTTTGACTTTAATATTTTTGGTTTTAGGTGAATAAATCAAAAAGTGGAGTAGGAAACGAGTTGGTTGCTGTAACACGCACCCAGGAAGCCCCATCGAGTAGTTTAGAACGACCTAAAGGACCGGATAGTGCAAGAGTGGCTCAACTCGAACAAAATATTCGATTTTTGCAAGAGCAGCATCAGTTGATGTTGACTGGATTGCATAACGAGATTGAAAGTCTCAGGAATCGAAATCGAGGTGATTCATTACAACTTTTCAAAAAAAAAAAGTTAAATTCTGCTTTTTAGAGTTGCAGTTCCAATTGGTATTTGTTAAAGGAACTCTCCCTAGTTCTCCATCATCTCCTGAAGATGACACTAAACATAAAGTAAGCTGGATATACAGAGTAATTTGCGAAAATTTAAACGACAGCTGACTGTACATTTGGTGTATTGTTGGTTGCATAAACAAAATAGCTTTTTAATTTTTTTAGTAACTATTTAAATTATTATCATTTCAGGTGTATTCTAGCCCTAAACAAATTAATATTACTCCTCTCCAAGTGGAGATTTTGGAAAAAGAGCTGGGGGAGTTGAAATTGCAACTGCAAGAAATCGAAAGTCGCAACGTTTATCTCTCTGCTATAGTTGATGAACAGAAAAAGTATTTGTCAATTTTTATCATCATTTTTAATAAAATGAACATTTTCAGAAAGTTGGAGCGCTACGAGCGGGATAGAGAAAAGGAGCGCGAGCGCGCTCTCCAACCTGATCCAGAGCTGCTGCGTAAACTTGACGACGCCGAGACAATAATTCGCCGTTTGCGTCGCGAAAACTCCGATTTGCGTCGTGAAAACGCCGCTGGTGTTTCCCATTTCCAAATTCGCGATCAACCTATGCAAAAACCGAATCAAAATCGTGGAAATCGAGGTCATAGAGGAAATGGCAGTGGACATTATCGCGGCAATTGGTTTCCACCTTTACACTCGCAAAGTTTCTGGCAACAGGGTAATAATAGAGAACAACAACAACAACGTAATGGTAGTGCTGAAGGATTGCCGAATTTGCAATCAAATTCAAGTCAGTATCAAGGACGTAAAGGATCGAATAATAATCATTATCATAGTGGCGATGGAAGGAAATATCGAGGCGGACAGAATAAAAGTGGGAAACCGTCTTAAAAACAATCAAAATTTTTATTAAGTGTTGGGATTTTTTTTATTATTAAGCGCTTAAAGGCTGTCTGTATTAGATATATATTTTAATACTATCTCCCGTGGGTTTAAAATGTTGTTATAATGGATTTTTTGGAAAAGTTGAAACTTATAACTGTGATTAGATTTTGGGGAGTTTATCTTTATAACAACTTCTTCAACAGGGAGTTTTTTGTGGATGCTATAATATGTGTCTTAGGGAAAATTATGACACGACTCATAGATTATTTTAAACACAGCCTTGCAATATATATTCACTTCAGTGATATATTAGAGCTTTATTTGACTTTGTATACGTTTTTTTCCAACCTTTTTACAATAATATTCAAACGTATAATATTTGTGCAATACTTACAATCTCATAGAGTAGTTTTAATACTAAACTATGCACTTCTGTGTTATAAATCTATTTAATTTATTTATATATTTCATAAATTATCTATGTATTCATATTATAAATAAAGCGCAATACAAGAACGCTTTTTGAAACTTTTCAAATAAGCCGCGCAAACCCCACTTTTCAATTGGATATAAATCGAAAAGGTAACACAGAAATCTACAATCACTGTCAGTTGTCATTTAGACGTGTACAAGCAAGAGTCAAATTTTCTTCCAAAAGTCGCAACTTAATCATATTTTTGTGATTATTTTCATCATTTATGAATTTATCGAAGTATGTTTATTGATTTTAACAATTTATAAAGTAAAATTTTTATGAAAAAATAATTGTGACGTCAGTGTCAAGTTGAATCATACGATTTTGGTGCGCATGCGTCCTAGGCTCCCGCCAACATGGAAATCCAAAAAGTTGCGCTTCGTCTTCATTCCATTTGTGTGTGTGAAGAAGTTGGGTTATTCGGTGTATCGTACAATGATGCCGTCTGAAACAGTCGAAAAAGTATTAGTGTTAAAGCAATTTAATAATAAAATGGAAGGTGATATAACACAGAATAACTCAAGAGCTGAACTTGTTAAGTCAAACGAACAAGAAAATCAAGAAAGTTCAGTAAATAGTAGTGAAAGGACTTTAAAAGATGTGAAATTGCATGAATGGATTATGGTTTTAGTATTGTGTTTCGTCAATCTTATTAATTACATGGATAGGTTTACTTTAGCAGGTGAGTGATAATTTAGAGAAATTTTTTATTCGAGTGTTTGGCTATTATTATAAAAGTGGGTCCTTTTGATAGAGTAATTTAGAATGAGAAAAAAGTGGAGAAAAAGATTGTTGATAAGACTTGTTTCTTTTTGACAATTTTCTTTTGAATTAGTTTTAAAGATTCCTGTAATTTTTAAATTTTTGGAAAGTTCAGTTTTGAAATTTTTTTTAATTTCCGACTTTCGTAAATATAGTTTCTTGCTTCTAAAATGATTTGTTGAAAGTTGAAGGTTACATTTGGTTATTTAAAGTAAATGACAGTTTTTTTTTAAATGAAGATTCCTGTAATTTGCAACTTTTGGAAAATTCAATTATTATTTTTTTCAATTTTGATTTTCATAAATATAGTTGTTTTTATTTTAGTTCAATTTAGTCTACTGAAAATTGAATATTTAAATTTGGAAATTTGCATTGCAAATGACCCTTTTTTGAAAAATGAAGATTTCTGTAAATTGTTTTATTTTAATACTGAAATTAGGATATTTGGAATCTATATTCTTGTTTTGTTTTCAAATTAATACATTTGCGTAAAAGTTCTAAATTTAGCATTTTGATTAATTATTCAGATTGTTGGCTTTTTATTTTGAAAATACTGAATGTGTAGATGAGTCGAATATACAGGATGTTTTCCTTTTCAGAAACACTGTATAAAGTGTTAATAAAATTTATCATCTAACTCAAAGTTAGTTATTTTGAAACTGGAACTTTTAATTTTCCAATATTTTATCGTTTTTACGCAATGATGATAATTATCCGACGAGTTTGCAGTTAATAAAAGTTATTTTCACAGTTTGAAAATTTGTGTAATTACAGATAAATAATTAGCAGTTAAATTTATCATCAAGAATGTTAAACAAAATAAATAACTGATTTAATTCTTAACAGTTTTAAAACAAAATTATCTTAAACTTTGGTGTTGAATTTAGGAAATTTTAGTGATTTTTAATTGGATTGTATTAAGTAATTAATTAAGCTGAAACACCCTGTATACTAATTTTAAATTTTGTATAATGGTGAAGCTGCTATGAATCTCTCTTTCTACATCTCAATGAAATATTTGTAATTCAAAAAAATCTCTTATTTCTTGAATAAATAAATAATAATAGAATGACCCAATTCATAGAATTCAATGAAACATTACTACAATATTCAATTAAAATTCAAATTTGGGGTAATTTTCGAATTGTAATCATTCTAATTGGATTATTTGAATAAAAGTAAAAATGTAAACAATCAATGCAGTCGACTTTGCCCAGCCTTGTTCCTTTATTAAAAAATCTCAAAATCCAAACAATTATAAACTTAAAACCATATCATTAACCTTGCCTTATTTCCATTCAAATTAAAACCATCCATACACACAACTACTGATTATTATCTAACCATTTCCCATCGTTATACATAAACATCATCTTCTTCAAACTCAGTCTTTCCAAAAAAAAAAAAAACCACACTAAAGAATCTTTGTGGATTCAATCACTCCATCATCCATCTAATAAACACTTTGAATAATTCATTGATTTTAAATCAGTTTGATTTTCCTTTTAAAACCCGCATACAATTAAACCTATGATGGATGATGATGACTCTTCTAGGGTTTATATCCAATTCCTATCCCTCTTAAATCTAATCCATTAAATCTTATCGTAAAACCAATGACAACGATTTTCCGTCAAATCTTTCTCCTTCTGTTTACTGAAACTTTCCTCATGTGTATGTCTATAACATTCGCAATATAATTGGGAGGGTTGTTCGTCGTTTTATAAACATCCAGAGGGTATGAATGTGTCAACGACAGATAGATCGCTCTTTCTTCCATCCAAAATAACTTCTGTCGACGACATTTCAGTTTTTTTTACGGACATCCGGTTTCATACTCATACAGAATAAATAACATTTTTCGCTGTAAATACATTTTTTTTTCTCTTATATATGAAATGAATTACGTTTTGCTTCTTGACAACACCTGAGTTTAAATATATAGTAGAGGGTGAAAAATTCAATTTTGGAACCCTCATACTCAAGTAGTGACGTGGCAAAAGTCGATTCAATCTTACTTTCTGATTTATACGATAAAATCGCCAAAAATATCATTTTGCGTCATAGTGATTCAATCAGAAGCTGGATTAATATGAAAGGAAGACAATCAAGGTTGATATTCCGTTTACAATTGCGTTTGAATAAATATAATTATTTATATAAAAATAAACTGGATTTTATGAATATGTAACATTCACTCAACTTTGATTAATTTTTTTTTTAATTCAAGAAATTTATTTTTTTACCGAAATAATTTTTGAGGTTAATAGTAAATTGTCATATTTATAATTTCCAGTTAATCATTTCTATGGTAATGTTACAATGACACCAACTGCAACAAAAATTCCTTGAGAATTTTCGAATTTATTTGAGATTTTGTGAAAATGACAGTAAAAAATAGCTTCGATGACAACTCAATTTTCTTGGCACTTGAGTGTTCCATCAGGAGACTAAACAGATAAAAGTTTTATCATAACAAAATTCGTGATTTTAGATGCAGATTTTATCAAGTTGGTAGATAAAACATACTGAAGAATTCCATAAAATGCAAGAGCTTGCGTGTTAAGTAATTTACAAAGCGTTAACTTAACCACAAGACAATTTATCACTGACTAAATAAAAGAGTATGAACAGTAGTTCTTACCGTTATTCGGCGATTTTCACGAATTACCTGAACAGTAGTTGGGAGTACAGTTCATTACTACTTAGCGGACATGACTTTTTTTTATTGTCGTTTTTTAAGATATTATTTGGGTGATTTTGTTATTAGGTCTACAATGTGCACAGTCTTTAGGGAAAGGTCTAAAATGGCCGAGGTTTGGAGCGTCCAACAAAGTTCTTAGTGATAATAGTGTCAAAAACTAATACCCAACGAAAATCTTAGTCAACTGACTGAATACTGTACAGAACATAATTTTTTTTGGCAAGTTAACAGAAAAAAAGTTTTATGGTATGATGTATAATGAACAACATTGTCTTTGAATCAGCGTAAAGTTCTCAGATGAGCATCTTTGCCATTTGCCATAATCTACTCTTTACTCTAATGAGAAATAGACTAACTTTGATAATGAAATAAACTTCTAAAAATTGGGATAAATGTTTACTAATTTGGTACTTCATTTCTCTAAGTTGGTGCTAGCTTTGATTCAAGTGAAATGTTAACACCGCGTCATTTTAGAAAAATTGTTGACAATACGAATGTAGGTGACAGCTTTCGAAGAAGACGTCGAAATAGTTTAACAAATTGGCCGTAATAAGATAACCCACTGAACAAATTCACTTGTTTATCCAATCTTTATATGGGAAAAAAATAAACTGCCCACTAAAAATTGGGATAAATGTTTGCTAAATTGGTATTTCATTTCTCTAAGTTAGAATTTAGTGAGAAATATTTACACCACGTCATTTTAAAGAATTTGAGGTTAAGTTGATAACGCAAATTTAGAAGAAAACTGTCAGACAGAAACGTCAAAGTAGCTAAAAAAATTATGCCAACTTATGTTAATGAAACTCACTGAGCAAATTTAAATTGTTCATTCAACCTAATAACGATAAATTCTCTAAGTTTCAAATTTTTAGTGGGCAGTTTATTTCTGCGAGAATTATACTCATTGTGTGTCATTTTAGGTCATGCTCTTCTATATACTTCATTTCTTGCATGACTATAAAATCATAAAGTCATGTCAAAAAAGAAACACTCTTTAAAAATAGGATTTTTTTTTGAATGTTGGTAGAAGTCTGTCTTACACGAGGGAATTTTCCAAATAATGCAGATTGATTCAAGTTTCTAGTGGAAACAAAATTTTCTATCTTATCAACTGCTGTCTTTGAATGGATTTCAATTGATATTTCACCCTCCTAGACTGTATTCCATGGAAATTAATCAATCAAAATTTCTTAGAATCTAGTGCATGATTCTTCTTTAATATCACTGCAGGAGAAAAAAAAGCATCTTGAAACTTCAAACATTTGTATACTCCAATCGTATCAAGAAGGCTGAGAAACTCTAAATGAGGCTTCAGTTTTGTCACTAAAACTAGATACTAAACGTAAACGACGATTTATACTCCGAATCTCAAAATTTAAATTATATATGGGAAAAAAATAAACTGCTCACTAAAAATTGGGATAAATGTTTGCTAAGTTGGTACTTGATTTCTATAAAATAGATTTTAAAGAATTTGAGGTTAAGTTGATAACGTAAATTTAGAAGAAAACTGTCAGATAGAAACGTCAGCTAAAAAAAATATGCCAACTTATGTTAATGAAACTCACTGAACAAATTTAAATTGTTCATTCAACCTAATAACGATAAATTCTCTAAGTTTCAAATTTTTAGTGGGCAGTTTATTTTTTTCCTATATATAAACAAGAATTAATCTGCCTGAAGTTTGCAATATCCAACTTCCAATTCCACATTCCAATGTACATAAGGGGCGGTCATGGAAGTCAGATGTTAAGTTGGCCACACTGGTAACATTGGTTCATAAATCATCCTAGGTATTTTTGTTACAGTTGGCAGCTAATTCAACTGAAGTTAGAAATTGCAAACTCTGTAAAAAAGTGCTTCTTAATTTGATAGATTTTTGCTATATAACTGTATCCCTTATTTACTGTAGCGGCAATGATAAATTTTGCATGTGATTGTCCAGCCAACTTTGATTACAGTTATTCATAGTAACCTCAAATTTGAAGTATCTGCAACAAAGATAGTATTGAAAATTCCATTTACTGGCACTCAATTTGGCGAATGCTGCCAACACAACTTCCCAACTAGAATCCAGTTACAAGTTCAACATCTTTTTTATCTAACAAATTTAAATTTTGATTTGTAAATTACCAACCTGTACAAGTTTAAGGTTATTGACACTTTACTTAAAATCAACTTGAATAAAATATTCCAAAAATGCAACTTAATAAACCCGAAATTTTAACAATTTTAATTTTTCTTTAATAACGAATAATAAATTATAAAAGCATGTGATTATTAACTTAAGGTTCTTATCACTGACATATTTTAAGTATATCAAATTTATATTTCATAACACACATGCCAAATAATAGTCGCATAATACACTTGCAAAAAAATTTAACAACAGGTTATTGAACTAAAATTACTTACACTGTGATAAAATCATAATTTACATTGAATATTATAAAAGCTTAAAGCTATGATTCCTATCGGTAAAACCCATTAACATCCCTCTTTGGCTAGACATTCTAAACTGAAAAAAAAAATCCTCAAGGAGATGTTACACATAGCTCAGATTTTATTTATAGTTTCTTTAATGTGGAACCGAGAAACGGTGCCGAGACAATTAAATATCTTTAATGACTTATTTTGGTAGATATAACAGACAGACGACCATATGATGGGTCACAGACCTAAACAACTTTTGCAACAAATAAAAAACTATCTTATCTTTAGATGTAGATAATCTTTACTTGCAATCAACAACATCCAAATGTATAATGTAAACGGATATAGCGGATAAAGTAGGCTTGAAAAATCACCTTATTGCATTCAACCAATCATAAGCGTCCACCTTAAATTTATTTATTTTATGAATTTAGTTAAAATTTATGATTAATCAAATCAACCCCTCTACAATAACTACAATGAGTTTTATCAGTTGAATTATTCATCCCTTTTGGATTATCAAAGTTTAATAGGATGACACCCTGTCACAAGGGTAGTGGCACACAAAGCGTAGGGTAAACAATCGTAATTTATATCTTTAACGTAACGTAACGCAGATGGTGTCTAAAAGCCATTTATTGTATTGAAAATAAATTTAAAATTTTGAGATTTTTGTTCTAGATGGTGGCATTGCTTAATCACATTAAGACTTCATTGCTACCAACTGAAAATAAATTTAAAAAACAGCATATAATTCTTAATTCACTAACAATTATCTAATCTTAATGAAACATGCTACAAGTTCTACTAATAACAGCAATTAAGCAAAATTGTTACGTTGTAAGAGATAATGATAAACAGATGGAATTTGCAACAAGGTGAAGGATAAAAACAATCTAAAAAAAAAATATACGTAACAATCGTATGATCTGGCGACGTGTAATGACAAAGTCTAATTGTGAAATAATTAAATCACCTTTGATATTGTTAATGTCTCAAGTATATAGAGGTTGTCTTTTGACAAGTTTATATTTAAAGTGTGCAAGATAAACACTTTGTTATTATTTTTTTTTAATCTGAACTGTAGATAACCTAAGAACACCGATAGCGATTTTAACGTTTAAATACGTTCTTTTCATTGTATAGTCATGTCTTTAAGTTAAAGAAAAGATTTTAAATCCTTCGAGGATGCATTATATCACATTTTGATGTTTAATCCAGATTAAAGTCTTGAATACAGGATGTAGTATACAAGGGAAAATATTTACAGAGTATCGAATTGATAATATTGAAAGTTGCAATTTTTAATACTTTTTAAGTTGATAAGAATTATAATAATGATAACAGGTGTGTTTTAATTGATAAAAAAAATTGAAAAATCAATCATAAATGGTATGTGTTATGTGAGACGGAAAATTTTGAAATTTTTGAAATGATTCTATATACAGGCTGTCCCAGCGAGTAGGCAAAGTTCATTATTGGCCTTTAAATGTCAAAATATTGAAGAAATGTATTAACAAAGTTTGTAGATACTAGGTCTCTGCATAAACTAAAATTATTTTTAAATATACAGGGTGTTTCATAGATGAGTTCTAACACAAATTTGTTTTTTTAAATGGAACATCCTATATTTTTTTGCATTTTCAATTGTGGCTTGATATTTTAAGAATTTTGAACACAATTTTTATTAGACGGTTTTTTGTAGTTTTTGAAAAATTCTCACACAGAAACCAAAAAATTCGGAAAAATAGAATTTATACTAAAAGTAGAAAGTTTGCATTTTATGATCATAAGATTTTTTTGACGCATTGATAAAGGAAAGTTTCTCAACGGAAGACGTTTGTTAGAGGTTGAATAACTTTAAAAATTTAAATGGAACACCCTATATTTTGTTGCAGCATCTGAGAGCCTTTTGAATTTTCTTTCTAATGTTCTAATGTTCGAATGTTTGAAAAGAATTTCAATCATTTCTCTAATGCGTTTACTATGGTTACTATTGTAGCAACAATACACCTTTAGGTTTATTTTCAATTTTTTGCTTAAAAATTTTGAAATCAAACCATAACTCATAGAAAAAAATCAAAAAAATTTTCTTGAATAAGTTGCCATTCTGTTCCACACAAGCATTTGGACTCCGAATTGTCGATCTTTTAACTCTTAGAAGCATATCTGTTCCTACATTCTGGAATGCATTTATTTTGTAATTCGTTCTTTCAGATGCTTTCTTGTGCTTGAAGCCTTTTGATCTACAAGATTGTTAACATACCCCCACAAGCTCACGGGGTGAGCTCAGGAGATTTTGGAAGCTTCGCTAATGGACCTCTACAGCCTAATCGATTTTTTTTAACAAATCATGTTTGTATCAATAAACTTTAGTATTTTGTTGTTCTGGTGAATCACAGATACTTGAATGTTGATACTTTTAGAAAGAAAATTCAAAGAGCTTTCAGATGCTGCAACAAAATATAGGGTGTTCTATTTAAATTTTTAAAGTTATTAAACTTTTTATGCAGAGACCTAGTATCTACAAATTTTGTTAATACATTTCTTCAATATTTTGACATTTAAAGGCCAATAATGGACTTTGCCTACTTGCTGGGACACCTGTATACAGTGTTACCATTAAAATCGGCTCCATATGGGAAAATTTTTTATTATAAGGTTTAGTTGAAATTTGATATAGAGATCAGTTTTTGCTTCAAATTATATGAAAAATGACAATAACAAACGTGATTAAATGGCGTTCGTTTGTCAGCAAATTTAACATTTCTTGCAGTGAATGGCTAGAACTGGCAGTTCTAGGTTGAATTTGAAAAAAATTTATTTGGAAAATTTTATGTATGTGTGTAAAATATAAAAGACCTAGCGTAAAGTTGTCATTTTATGCATTTTTGATAAATAATTCTTTTTTTACAAATTCAAAGTTTACTCACCAAGTATAAATTAGTTTATTTTTAGAATATCTAACATTCTAAGCTTTTTTCATAATAAATATTCTTTTTTAGATTTTATAATTTTGAAAATTTTAATTTAATTGATATGAGCGGTGCAAAGTTCTAATAATCTTTAACGTTCTTTCAGAAATGTTTAGATGTATAATATTTTTCAGTATTAAAAGTATGTAAAATTATGAAAAAACTGTTAAAACAGGCTTTGATCCAATATTATCATAGTTTTAAGACAATATCTGAAAAGAAATTTTTGTGATTGGTGAATATTCAGGAAAGGTCTGAAAACAGAGACCTATTTAAATTTGTGTCTCCCTATAATCTTACATTAATTTGATTTTGGAAAATGTTTTGCATTTAAATATCATTGAAAGAAGAGTCTATGACAACTTTGCATCGCTCATGTCATTTTTTTGTGACTAAAATCGAAATTTTGAAAAAATTCAAGTAAAAGGAAAGTATTTATTATTGAACTTGGTTGTAGCAATGGATATTGCAAAAATAAACCAATTTATACCAGTTTGTTGAATTTTGATACTGATAGAAATAAATTATTTGCCAAAAATGTCTAAAATGTTAACTTCACGCATTACAAACAACTTTTTCAAATAAAATTTTCCGAAATTCCAACTAGAAATGTCATTTTCAGAAAATTACTGCAAATGTTAAATTCGCTGACAAGCGAGCACTGCTGAATCACGTTTGTTGTTGACATTTTCCAACAATTTAAAGCAAAAACTGATCCCTATATAAAATTTTAACTAATCCTTCACCTCACCTAATGGTGACACTGTATATATGGAAAAAAAATAAACTGCCCACTAATAATTTTAAATCTAGGGAATTTGTCGTTTTTTGATTGAACAAATAATTGAATTTGCTCAGCGGGTTTCATTATCACAAGTTGATAATTTTTTTATAACTAACGTTTTTTGACATTTCTGTCTGACAGTTTTCTTCTACATTTACCTTTCAACTTAACCTCAAATTCTTTGAAATGACGTGGTGTAAATAATTCTCACTAGAATCAAAGGGAGCACCAACTTAGAGAAATGATGTACCAACTTAGCAAACATTTATCCCAATTTTCAGTGGTCAGTTTATTTTTTTCCCATATATGTATACATATCTACAACTTTTTATTAATTTTGTTATGTCAAAATATGCTCGATATAACTTCATTTAATTAGGTTTGGGATTATTTTATATACAGATGTTCCGTAATTCTACGTTTTAGGATGGTACAGGTCAGTTTTCTAAGGAAATTTGACATTGGCAATTGATTTTAATTGCGAATGGATTTTAGATTCCTTATTCACTCTGTATACAGGGTGTCCCACGACGGTAGACGTCTATTCATAACTCAAAAAATTCTGTTAGCATAATACTGAAAAGTTGGTAATGTATTTTCTTTGACATGCTCTATTTGACTAAAATATTTTCAGACACTTCTAGTTATACCGGAAGTAGATCTCAACTTTCTGATTTTAAACGGAACATCCTATATTTTTCTTCGTTGTTGAATTTTATATGCTATTATTATTTTTTGAGTTATGGATAGACGCCCATCGTTGTGGGACATTCTGTATAGCACGGTTCAATAATTTCCATAAAATTCGAAGTCAGTGGCGTAGCACATTTCGGGCAACAAAAATAAAAATTCTCTTTACATTTCTATAAGAATTCTTATCAGAGTTTTATTTATTTTGTAGAAAGCTCACACTCAAGTGTACATTTATACAAAGTGAGTTATTATTGATTGAAAACTCTTTAAGGAGCGATAGCTGAGCTCAAAAATATTGATTAATATGTCTTACCTGATTATGACTTTTGATCAATATATAGGGTGTTGATAGAGTTAAGAAAATAAAAAATATAGTGTATTATTCATTTGTAAAAAAAAGCGTAACTATCGCCCTCATAACATACATTTTTTGGGGATTTTTTTTTATTCTAACGAAATTTTTGCAGGGATTTAACATTTTGTAGAAATACACGTTCATATATGAATACATGTGTTTAGTTGCATACAGGGTGTTTTTTTAATTTTTTTTTATACTTTTGTTAACGATAAACTAGATTTTTAGTAATTTTTTTTTTATTATTCTACTTTTGAGATTTGCCGTTAAAAACAAACTGGAAGGAATGATATCTACATTGTGTAGAATTGATAATATAGAAAGTTACAAAAATAAAGTTGTTGCAAAATTGATTGAAAAGAGATAACTGATAACAGGTGTCAATTTCAATTGAATGGAATAAGTTAATCATTATTTTGATGTAACAAGTTATTGAAATATTTCGAAATTTTTGATTGCTTTTATACAAAGTGTATTTATTTATTTTATTATTTAACTGTTTAGTTGAACCATTTTTTAGAGTTTTTAATGATTTAAGTAATTAAGTTAGTATTTTCCGATGACGTTCAGTGAAGTCAGTGGCGTAGCACATTTCGGGCAACAAAAATAATTTCGATAAGGATTCTTATCAAGAATTTCATTATTTTGTAGAAAAACTCATTCTGAAGCACACTTTCAAACACGATACGTCATTATTAACAATATACAGAATTTTAGAGTTTTTTGGTTCATATTTTCATCTCAAAAATTGGAAAATTGAATTTTTTAATGCAAAAATGTAGAATTTTACTCTTGAATTCTTATGTATCATAAAAAGCGTTTCTTATTCCTGTAATGTTTTTGTTGTTAAAACTTCATTGGATTAATTTCGTTAATTTTATTAATTTCAAACTTCTAAGCCTATCAATAATTTCCTTGAAAATTTATTTCGAAAGTGATTGAGATTTTTCATTTTAAAAAATAAAGATTAATTCACTTTATTGTTGTCATTATGAAAATGTCAGCGTTCTCTATTTTCTAACTTAAAATGATTGAAACAATATTGCCAAAAATTAAGAAATTAAGTTTAACACTGTATAATGAAAATATGTAAATGTCAAAGTCAAGGGCGTCGCATTTTTCGCGCATCAAAAGTATATACAGGGTGTTTCAAAAGTATAGGGTAAAATTTTAACCACAGATAGTGATTCTGAAATGATTAAAATGTGCGAAATAAAATTTGTTCTATCTTAAAGAATAACTATTTTATAGCCCCCTGAAGTTCGTTATGGAATCTGAAACTCTAAACTATATCTTTTCAACGGTTAGCCGAATAATTTTGAAATTTTGCACAATAACTAATCAAAAAGTATACTTTTGAATGGTGCTGGCAAACTTCTGATACAAATATGCAATTTCCGGTTACAGCACTTCCGATGCAGTTTTTAGTATAAAACTTTTTTTTCTTCTGGTCAAGTCCATATTTTTATGTGAAAATCTGATGCGCCAATCAATTCTGCACAAAAAAGGTATACTTATCTTAAGTGTCTAAAATACACCGTTTTCGTAAAATGTGAATTTAAATAGAAGACTGCATTTTTAAATTTCACTTCAATTATGGAAGTTGATCATCATTTGTTACCTTGGAAACACTATCCAGAGAATTTTTGACACGTGCTGCATCACATTCATTCATAAACCCAAGAAAAATTTGCAGAATTCAAGGTTTAGAAACTTAAAATTCTGTTTTATTCTTGATTATTTCATTTAACGAACATTTTTACATGATTATTGAGGAATGCTGAAGCGACACAATCTCCACTGAAACAAACTAAATCACATTCACATCACGATCACTATCTGTCCCAGAAATAATGCTATTTTCTCTATTTTACTCTATTCTGAGTCCAAGATGTTTCTGTTTTTAACTTGTACTGTTTATAAACTTCAGTTTAACAGCGACCGACATAACCTCAAACTTTTTCATCACTTATTAAGAAAAATCACAACCGATGAAACAGTCTTGTCTAATGAGATTCTTTTTAAAAACAACTCAATTTTAAATAACAAAATGAAAACTAAATAACTTATCGATTGTTAATAATTTTGAATTCAATCTTGAAATCTTAAGCTTAGCCGTTAGCACAACCTGCGCAACGCAAAGTAGTTGACAATGTCGTTCAGTTAGATGACGTTGTGGTGCTTTTTAGTTCTCCATGGCGAATAGAGAGGGCTCTGTCACTTTATTTTTTATTTAATTTTAGTATTGAACTAGCACGTTTTGATAGATAGTAATTTTGCAGTTTTAGAATAAAATAAAATCTCGAACACACCACTGATGTAACAATGCTAAAACAGCTTTAGATGTCTTTCAAACTAACACATACGATTGTTAAGCTTCTGTTAAAATTCTTTTGGTATGTTGATAGCTCTTGCTGTCCTTACTACGGCTCAGAAAGAAATCTGGAAATGAAAGCTACATCTTGGACTCAGAATAGAGTAAAATAGGGAAAATAGCATTATTTCTGGAACAGTGGAGACTGTGCCGCTTCAGCATTCCTCAATAATGATGTAAAAATGTACGTTAAATGAAATAATCAAGAATAAAACAGAATTTTAAGTTTCTAAACCTTGAATTCTGCAAATTTTTCTTAGGTTTATGAATGGATGTGATGCAGAACGTGTCAAAAATTCTCTGGATACTGTTTCCAAGGTAACAAATGGTGATCAACTTCCATAATTGAAGTGAAATTTAAAAATTGAAAAACGGTGCATTTTAGACACTTAATATAGGTATACCTTTTTTGTGCAGAATTGATTAGCGCATCAGATTTTCACATAGAAGAATAAGAAGTTTTATACTAAAAACTGCATCGGAAGTGCTGTAACCGGAAATCGCATTTTTGTATCAGAAATTTGCCAGCACCATTCGAAAGTATACTTTTTGATAAGTTATTGTGCAAAATTTCAAAATTATTCGTTTAACCGTTCAAAAGATATAGTTTAGAGTTTCAGATTCCATAAAGAACTTTAGGGGGCTATAAAATAGTTATTCTTTAAGATAGAACAAATTTTCTTTCGCACATTTTAATCATTTTAGAATCACTATCTGTGGTTAAAATTTTACCCTATACTTTTGAAACATCCTGTATTTTATTCAAACGAATATTATCAGGGATTTAACATTTTGTAGAAATACACGTTGTAAAGTACAAGTTATACATGTATGTAACTGTATACAGGTGTTTCCGTTTATACTGTTTGTTGTTTAGATTTCCATTGCATTATTATCAAATTCATAATAATAATAATAATAATAATAACCGTTGAATTGATACAATGTACTATAGAAAAATTCAATAATCAACGAGTTTTGCTATGCAAAAAGATATTTTTTCTATCACTAATTAAATATTTCCACACATTAGTCAAGTTACATCGTTCTATCTACACAATATATGAACATTCAAATATTTATGTTCATACGTAACCATTGAACTATCTAAACATAATTCGAGTCATTCCGTACAGTTTATAAAATTCTAACAATAACAAGTTATAAAAATGCATTTTCGATTTAAATGAATAATCAATATGCCCGCCCACATAGTAATGTATATTTTTTCAAAATCTTTCAACAAAATGTCACAGATGGTTAGTGAAGAATGAATCAAATTCAATACAGTTAGTAGTATCATCTGTATTAACTATAAACGAAGGGTTCTGTTTATTAAAGTGGCACGTGTGGCCGCGGGGTCATGCTGTCCCTAATATAATAACATTCATCTTGTTTCCGCTCCATTAAAAAAAATTATATATGAGTTTTGTTTTTCAGGTATATTGGAAGATATTCAAACGTATTTTGATGTTAAGAATGATAAAGGAGGATTACTTCAGACTGCTTTTGTTCTTAGTTATATGATTTTTGCACCAATTTTTGGATATTTGGGAGATAGATATAGCAGGAGGCTGATTATGGCATTTGGAGTGTTTCTATGGTGTTTGACCACTTTTATAGGGTCATTCATGAAGGTTAATTAGTTCATTAATTTAAAAAATTGTAATAGGACTTGATTATTTTTCTTTTTTAGAATTATTGGTTCTTTCTTCTATTCCGAGCACTAGTAGGCGTAGGTGAAGCAAGTTATTCTACAATAGCCCCAACAATAATTAGCGATTTATTTGTTGGTGATATTCGATCGAAAATGTTGGCATTATTTTATTTTGCCATACCTGTAGGAAGGTTTGTTGCTTTACCAATACGAATTAATTTATATTACAGAAACCTGTAATTTTAGTGGTTTGGGTTATATCGTCGGTTCGGAAACAGCGAAAGCTTTTGGACAATGGCAATGGGGTTTACGAGTAACTCCAATTTTAGGTGCAATAGCTGTTGTTTTAATTTTCTTCGTTTTAAAAGATCCAGAAAGGGGTCAAAGTGAAGGTAGTGGACATTTAGAAACAACACCATGGACTGACGATCTAAAAGATTTAGTCAAAAAGTACTAATTTATCAATAAGAATGATTCTTTATTGATTATTTATAATTTTCAGTCGAAGTTTCATGTTTTCAACGGCTGCATTCACTTGTGTTACTTTTGTCGCAGGTGCATTAGCATGGTGGGGTCCAAGATTTATAGAAATGGGTTTAAAACTACAAGACGCTTCGGCTGATAGTCAAAGGTTAGATTCTTTTGTTTTTGATAAGGTTAGTTGCGTAAGTGTTGGCAAAAAACGACTTTTTTAAAGTTATATTTAGATCGATTACAGTAATCTGTAATAATTAGAAGTTTGAATTTTTGGAAAGATGCTTTGTTTTTGTTGAAATGTGACTTTTCTTTGTAGTGTTGCATTTAAATTTGGTGTGGTGTCGATGTTATCGGGCATTTTGGGTGTACCAGCGGGAAGTTTGGTGGCGCAACGTTTACGTCACCGTTTTCCGCGTATAGATGCCCATTTATGTGGTATTGGGTTGTTTTTATCGACGCCAATGGTATTCGCCGCCACTCTTACAGCTTCATACAGTACAAGTTTATGTTTTATGTTTGTATTTTTTGGCGAATTTTTCTTGAATCTGACATGGTCGATTGTAGCTGATATTTTATTGGTAAGAGAAAAAATTAAGACTTTAGAGGCGGCGGCGAAAGCATTATTTTATTAAATTTTGTTGTTTTAATAATGTTAATCGTCGCCAGTCTCTTACATTCGTGATGTTTCAGCTCGACGTTTATATTCGGGGCGATAACAATCCTGGCGGGATTAGTCGGTTTAACTTTGGGTTGTTACTTAAGTCAAAAACTTAAATTGAAATATCCTAAAGTTGATCCGATTATATGCGGAGGTGGCCTATTATTATCAGCACCACTACTAGTAGGAACAACATTCGCCGCCACCTATAACATCGCTCTCTGTTATGTACTTTTATTCCTTGGTCAAGTTACATTGAATCTGAATTGGTCAGTAGTCAGTGATATTTTGCTGGTAAGAAATTCCAATATCAAAAAAAAATATATATCTAATTGGATTAATCAATCAATTCTCACTCTGTTTGCACTTGATTAATTTTTATTTACGTTTTGGGAAAAAGGTGAATTTGGTTCTTTCATTTTTTTCTTTTGGCTTTTTGTAGTGAAATTCGTGTGGGAGATCGACTGCAATTTTTTTATTATTATTATTATTATTAATTTATTATTTCCCTTAGAATGTATAACGACGAGCTGAAACACTTTAATATTAAGAAATCACTCATTATCATCTCATTTTTTTCCTTGATGTTTTCATTTCAAACATTGCAGTCATTTCTCATCAAATATTTGTTTTTGAGTTCTTTGCACTTTGTTACATCCTTCGTTCACTGTTTTTCACTTCTTTGTATTTTTTGACGCAAATATGCAATCTTTTTTCCGTCTTGCAGTATGTGGTTTTACCCACAAGAAGGTCGACAGCTGAAGGCTTCCAGTTATTAGTCTCGCATGCGTTAGGAGACGCGGGAAGTCCCTATTTAATCGGCGTTGTAAGTATCATTTTCCAATAGATGGTAATGTAGTTTTTTTGTAAAACTACATTGTATAACTGGTTGCCTAGATTACATTTTTATTTTTTAGATGTCTGAAGCTATTCTAATTTTTTTGAACAAATCTTCTAAAAGTGATTGGAACGAATTTAAAGCATTACAATATGCTTTATTTACAACATGTTTTGTTGAAGTCTTGGGCGCTTTCTTTTTCCTAATCAACGCTTTATATTTATTACAAGATAAACACAAAGTTGAAAAAGCTATACAAGGTGAGTATTTCAAACTTACTGATAAATATTATGGGTCACTTTGATTGAATTGGTCGATTCTGCCATTTATATGTATCTCATTCATATAATAAAATTTTCATAAGAATACAGTTTTTAATTGGTGGAATTTTTGTGCAGAAAATATGGATAATGGCAGTTCTGTCCAAGGACATATGGTGTCTTAATGAAAACAACAAAAAATGTATGTTTTCTTTTATTAGAGGGTGTTGGATTTTAATTTTCTTGGTAGAATCTTTTTCCATTTATTTATTGGTGTTTTTGATTGCAGCAAATTCCCAACAACTCTTAGCTGATAGTATAGAAACGGAAAATCCTTCTTGATTGATGGTTTATTGAAAGTGCTGCGAATTGTGTTGTGAAAGTGTGTAAATAGATAATTAGTGATTTTGTACTTTTTCCGCTGTAGACTTCCTAAGTATTAAGACTGATTTAAGAACAGTTTTCATATTACTTTAATTTATTCATTTATGTTACCTTATGAATAAAAAATTTAATTATAAGGTTTGAGTTTTAATAAACAGAAACATGCGATAAGTATATTTAGAAAAAAAAAAAGTAATAAAACTTTGTATCAACAACAAAGTAGTACTTATATAAACTTAACCTAAGCTGAAAAAAAAAACCAACAACAACAAAAAACAATTGAATAATACAAAACGTAAAAGAATATATTATAAAGAATACTTTATGGCACTTGAGATGATTAAGAAGAATCTTCTGAAAGTTTCAGTCGTTTAGGAACTGGAATAAAAGTCTCGGAACTGTCACTCCCAGCCATTAGTTCTTCAACTTTATATTTCATGGTGAAATCCTATTAAAAAAAAATTTAAGAAAAGTTAACGTTAAATTGATAATTACTTTTGATATCCACTCGTGGTTAAAAATTTCAGCAATAGGAATCCTCAACTCTGGATCTCTTGTAAGCATCCTTCTTGTTAGATCTTTTGCTGGTAAGGTAACAATTTTCCACAATTTGCTTATATCCCAGTTAATCCTTCCACTGAGAATATTTCTAGCAACAGTTTCTCTATCCCCTCCTCTAAAAATCCACCAATAAAAATTTGTAAAAACAATAATAAAACAAAACAAAAAAACTCACGTGAAAGGTTGCGTTTTACTCAACATATAAAAAAGAATTACTCCTAAACTCCAAATATCCACATTTTTATTATATCTTTCATAACACTTAAGCACTTCCGGTGCAGCATAAGCAATTGTTCCACAAACAGTTTCCATTAAACTTACCCCATCTGTTATTTTACTTAAACCAAAATCGGATACTTTAACCATTGGGTAAAGGTCATTTGTTACCATGAGCACATTTTCAGGCTATAAAAAAAAATTATATAACTTGTAATATTAGAAATTATTAATACCTTCAAATCCCTGTGAGTAACACCATTAAGATGTAAGTATCGTAAAGCTAATAAAATTTGGTAAAAAATAAATTTGACTTCGCTTTCTGGAAATGGTTGAGCTGATAAAATCCGACTGGTTAATTCTCCACCTGACATATACTCTAAAACTAGAAACACGTCTTTTTCGGTTTCGAAAACTTCAATCATTTGAATGATGAAAGCCTAAAATAAAAATTACAATTAGTCTTTAACTTTGATTTAAGACTATGAGTACATGCGACAAAGTTGTTAAAATTTCAATTTCGTTCCGAACTTTATCAGATCGGTTGCCTGCTGATGAGCTTGAGCATCCTTTGTGTATTTTTTTAATAGCGAACTTTTCGAAGTTCCGCTTGTGATGGATCAATCTGACTTCGCCAAAAGCCCCACGTCCTAATTTCTTCGAAATGTGATATTTTTTACGTATTTCGTCGGGATAATCACCATCGTCACGATTAACATCACAAAAAAAGCTATAAACTAAAAAAAAAAATTATTTGGATTTTAGAAATTAAAAATTGCTAACTTCTCGCTGAAGGACATCCAACTGCAATAATATCCCTATTATAAACAATCAACTTATTGTTTTTTCCGATTTTAGTATCGTTAATAAAAGTGCCGTTTTTGCTTAAATCCGTAATGTAAATAACATCATCTTCCCCTTTTGTAAGTCTAAAATGTTCTTTACTAACATTTAAAATACATGGAAACTGAGTTTTATCTACAACAATGTTACAATTTGGGGCTCGACCAAACACATAATTTTCGTCGAATAAATCTAAAACAACAATATAAACATTCAAAATTTGTGAAATTTACTCAAATACCTTTAGATAGAAGTGTTGGCATGCATGCACACAGCCGCCCCCATGGTTTTCTTATTTCCGCCGAATCTTGCGAAGACTCAATGTAATCTTCTTGAGTTTGAGTACCCGGTAAATCGTCCATCGTTTTAAATACACAATAAAATGTAAATAAATCAATTTAATAAAAAAAATATTACATTTTAAAAAGATCAGCAAGACACACTTATGAAACTTCCGACATGTTTGTTTAAAACGACATGCAAAAATGTGATTGGTTGAATGACAACGTGCTACTAACACAGCAACCAATCAAAGGATTGTTATTTAACCGCGAAATTAGAACGCTGATTGTATTAGGGTTAGAACAGAAAATTTATTGGCGTTATCGCTTTGTTGTAGCACCTGGATTTTGTTTTTTGCTTACAATTCGTTTTTTTGATAACGGTTGGTTGAGATAAACGAGATTCAAGGTTTTTGCATCGGGATAGAGTGTCATCCAAGCGACGTTTAATGTATAGGCAACTCTTTATACATGGGAATAGTTTTTGGAAAGACTGCAATAAAATTAATAAACACATTAATACACTGATTTTTATTCACAAATATCTATTATAAGCTACGTACTCGTATTTTCAGTACTTTCCGGTTTTTTTTGTTTAATTTGCTCCATTATTTTTTTCAAGCTATCAGTCATAAAATACGGTCGATTGTTTCCATCATTAAGTAACAAGTCTTCACAAAAACAAAGAAACATAGTTTTAATTGTAATCTGTAAATAGGGAAAAAAAGAAAATACAAAAAACAAAATTTAAGCACTGACACGTACAGAAAGCATCTGCATAAAATAGTAAATTATAAAACAAATTCCAACATTTGCATATAAAATCACCCATACGTTAATGTCTTGAGCCTGCAAAAAATTAAATGAAAAATTTTTTTCTACATGATTTTTTTCAGACTTTAAAAGTAATAATCATCACTATTGTGCAAGTAAATATAATAAATATAGCAATGAAAAGCATCAGTATGTAAAGTTTAAATTGAATAGTAGAGCTTCTTATTGAATTCAACCAAAATAATGTTGCTGCACGTTTGCCAGATTTGAAAAGCGGTTTTCCGTGCATTGCTTAAATTAAAAAAATTAAATGCTATTTTTTTATCAGACTTTAATACCTGTCATAATATAGGCGTTTTCGTTAAGATATTCTACACATTTTACACAACAAGAACAAATAGAGAATATGCATTGACATTTTCCAATTATTGTTAAAATAAAAATGATAGTTCGAAAGGCAATTCGTATCACGCTTAATAAAGCCATAAGGAATGATCCAAAGGCAATAGTGCCTAAATGAAAACGTACTAAAGTATAGAAAGTTGTTCCAACTTTGTAATGTCGAATTAGTTTGTCTCTAAAATTGATATAAAAATTATAAGTTAAAATAAATATACATACTTTTGGAAATAGTAAGCTGAAACTGGACCAGCTGTCATAAAAGTTTGAACACCAGAAAGAAAAACTGTTATCCATTTTGGCATAAATGTTAAGCAAAAATAACCAATTTTTATTAATGCAGTTGTATGGTAAGGAGTTTCTTCTATGTTTGATAGTATGTTAAGGATAACAAACATGATTATGCAGAATGCTGATAGATTAATTTTAAATAGAAAAAATAAAACCGTCTAGAAAAAATTAGAGATATAAAAAATAATAATGGTAAACTTACAAATATGGGAAAGAAATGTAACGAGGGATAACCCCTTGTGGCTGCTGCCGCTTCTGAAATGACTTGAACTACTAATGAAAATTTTCTACAGAATAGACAGAAACAAATAGTTGAGCAAAGTAAAACACATGATAACATAACTCCAAAACTGAAAAAATGTGAATATTTTGTATCTGCAAATTTCATCCTAGAAAAAAAAATTATAAAGAAATAATCATTTGTAAAATTACCAAACGTAAAGTAGAAGAGATATTAAACATAAGAACGTTATAAGGAATAAAAGACAAATTGTTATTTTAGTCCAATAATTGAGACAAAATAATATCACAAGACAAAGTACTACAAAATAAGTTAAAGCAAATTTTTAGAAAAAGAGTCGTTTACTTATGGCAATAGTCCACATTATTATCATTGTAAAAAATATATGTTTGAAGTCAGTTAAAGTTTTCTGTAAAAGATTGTTAAAAATAATACATCGAATTCTTAGTGATGTTTACTAATGTTTGTATTTTTCCTTTTGTTGAATCTAGAGAAGGTATACAGCGGTGCAGCAATAACTCACTAAAATAATTTTTTCAATCAGTAATATAAAAAAAAGATTTATACTTAGGTGGTTCACATCTGCTGATACAAACATCTGGTTTTAGTTTGACTTCAAAAGTAAAATCATCCCTTATTATAGTGAAATTCAAAATTCTAAAACACGATTAGAGTGTTTAATAAAATAAATGTATGATTGCACACGATTTATAGACTAAATTTTTTCCTGAACAGTTAACACCAGAAATGGGTTTATTTTCAAATCCACAATAATCTCCACATTTATCTTCTACAAAGAAAAACCAACTAATAGTTCCAAAAATCAAACAAATAATGATGAATAAGAACACAATTATCTATAAGTATTAACATTAAAACTTTCAGATTTGAATTTCCAAAACTCACAGCTGCTACAAAAATTAGTAAAAAGGGGATGTCAGTACATTTCCGATTTTTTTCAATTTCAGGAATTTGTAAAATTTCAGTTTGGTCAACGTTTCGGAACTCATGCAGCTAGAAACAGTTTAGATTGTTTAAATAAATTTGAGTCGCTTACAGATGTCGGTGGGGTTTTTCGTATATCCGTTGGCATTATATTCAGATTTGAACAATTTTTTTTTCGGATTGACGTCTGATCTGTCGTTACTTACTTCAACAAAATTGATTATATTATGAGTGTACAAGTGACTTTTCGCTTAGTTTATTTTGATTCAATTTTATGGGTTGAGTTACAAATTCCAAAAAAAATATTAACTAACCCTTAATTTCAAAAATGTCACTTTTGACACTGTGATCTGTCAATTGTCAAAATAAAAACCGGCTACTTCCAAATAATTTATTTCAAAATTACAGCTACTCAATAAGATCACTTAAAACTTGTCTTTCTTGCGTTTCTCTTTCCAAAATCTCTTCACTTTCACCCATAACCACAACCTTATCATTTGTATAAACATAATCCATGAATTGCGTTTGATAATTATGATCATCGTTATTAACAATTGAAAAATTTTCCGCATTGATTAACTCATCCTTTGTGTCTCCTTTATGTCTGTAAAATCCCCAAATCCACAACTGATTCTCCATACATTTAATATACCCCAAAACTCTCGTAAAAAAATTATTAATATTAATTTTCGGATGATTTTCAATAAATTGCCATGCTCTTAAAACATTTCTTTTCTGTGAACTACTTAAATCTCTCGCGAATGATCGTTTCGACGAAGCTGAGTAAATCCCCGATAGAAATCCTTCTAATTCGATTATTTTTTCCACAATAGCGACTATATTAATCTGCTGTTTGCACATTTTTCCTTTTGATAACATCATAAAATCGCGTAGTTTCTTAAAAGGAGCGATTACATTCTCATTTATGCGATTTTCTAATCGATGAACACAGAATAATTCAGGAGTGACTTTATTTATCCATTCGGATTTGACATGCTCGATTATGGGGGCTGCTAAATCGATTTGTCCCAATTCTGTGGCTTGCATTTCGATGTTATTTAAACCGGCGACTATAGTATTTACTGGTAAAAGTGGTAACATTAAAAGCATGTGATAAATATTACGAAAACTGAAATTTGTTTCCAATTCGCGAGATAAATTCAAAGAACAAATTTTTTTATATAAGTTTTGAGTGTAATAAAACACTGAACCGCCTATATTTGAATTTAAATAAACTTCACCAAGAGAATAATACAGACTGGCTTCATAATCTGTCACTATTTCATCCGGGCGAAGAAAAGGTGCTAAACTGTCGTGAAGATAGCTAAAAATTAATCTGTATAACTCTTGCGATTTTTGACTAATCAACGCAAACATAATTGGATAAAACTGAAAGAAATAAAAATCACTTAAAATTATCTCAATTCAATATAAACTTACGCTGCTATCCGCCACCCAGACTAAAACTGTTACTAAATGGTAGTTAAAACTTTCACTATTATCGAGTTTAAACGAAGCGTCAACATACATCAATTTGCTGTCTTCATGTCTATGAATGCTCTCTCTATTTGCAAAAACCACAGCTTTGGCTCCATCACTTGCTGCAAACTTCTCCTGATAAAACTGTTGATTAGTTTGCGTGAAATGTAGCTTTTGAAATTCATCGTTTTCAATTAAATTGAAAAATTGTTGAAATGAGTGAATTCCCGGTAATTTCTGATTCACCTGTTGGCAACAAATTTGGTTGATAACTGATTTTAACGGAACTAATCGTTTCAATTCTGGATTTTTTTCACAGAATTCTTCGTAAATACTTCGAAAATTCAAACTTTTATCACTTTGCATTTTCCGTCGCATTAAGTGTAAAAAAATTTGTTTTTTGCGATCATCAGATGTTGGTAATGGATGACTATGTACTCCTTTCAATAAAACTTTATTTTCGTTGGTAGTTTGTTGAGCTGTTGATTTGCATTTTGGGACTAAACAGCGTAAATGTCGAATGTTGCCTTTACATAAACGATATTCGAATAAGTAGCCTTCAATTAAACAAAATTCAATGTTATTTTCAACAATTGTTTCAAAGTTGCAAACTTTTGATTGGTTTAAACTGACTTTTATACCTTTAGGAAGACGCAATTCGTCTGAACCCACTTTAAGGACATTTTCACTAATCAAAGCAATTTTCTGATTTATTAATTCATTTTCATCGTCGCTTTGTACTTCAATTATTATATTGTCAGCGCTTCGCATTTCTTCTGGAATTTTTTCTTCTAAAGCTTTCATTAATTCTTCTTCAATCTGGTCAAATTTTTTATCAATGTCTGTTTTAATTTGCTTCTGTGGTATTACGTTTTCCACTTCAAGTTTGCGTTTTTTCTTCAAATTATTTCGTTGTTTCTTATCCAATTTAAGACAAACCTCTCGAAATTTATCGAAGTTGTGTAAAATCTTATAACAATTTGCACAAACCCAATGGGACAAACCATCATTTTTCGAAATTTCGATTTCTGGTAAATACGAATTAACTAAATCTAAAATTGCTTCCACGTTCAATTTATCAGAGTTGGATTTCATACAAAATCGACAAATTTCCGTCTCTTCATCTAAAATTATCAATTTTAGGTTATAATATACGGATTTATGTTTTACTTTTTATCTCTGGAAGTGTGGGTACTGGTACTGGGATTACTTCAAGAGCATTTTCTAAATCTGCAAAAAAATGTAAATTTGGGTTTTGAGTTTAAAAGTGGCTTACCTGTGACATGATCCAGAAGACAATTATTACCGAAATGATGTAAACACACAAAATTTGATTCTGTTGGTACAAAATCGGGGATTCCCAACGAATTTAACCATTTTTCGAGTAGGTCGGATTGTTTAGGAAATGGTATACCGACAGTTGTAGAATTTTTGCAATTCGGTACAGCGCACTTTTCATCCATTGTCAATTATAGATAATGGCGACAATGGAGTTTAGACAACAACTTTTACAACTATTTAAACTTTTATAATTATAGCAACTATAATCTTAATTAAATTAACTAATCAATCACAACCACTGATCATTTTATATAAAAAAAATAGCTTTTAGGTTAAAAAATCAAGCGCCACCTATAAACTAAATTTGTAACTAAAGTAGCGATTTCGTCTTAAAAAAACCGATTAAAATTTGCAAATTAATTTTTAATCTTGTAAATATTCAATTAATCAAAACTACAAATAATTATCATTAGTTTAAAAATCAATTTTAATTTAAGTACATTAAAATAAACTGCTATCTATAGTTCAAACTCTCAACTAAAGTAGGAACTTTGTCCAACTATGACATCTGACATTTAAACTTTAGTATATGTTTCAATTTATTTTTTTCAAGACACAAATCCCATCTAACGCTGGTGTTACAACTTCATACTCCCCATTAACCAATTCTGCTCTTTCATTCGTATTCAACACTACCGGCGTATTGTGTGTATGTATCCCAGCTATAGTTTTCGGCTCCCCAGCTTTCCCCACAGTATCAACAGCTTGTCCCACTCGAACCGTAACCGAAACCGAATTCAAACTCTCATCTAAAGTTAACAACCATCTCGGTTGCATAGCTGCGACTAAACTATATAACAAATAATGACTTTTGCCCAAAATCAACGAATGTGGTTTTAATAATGCAATTGCAGGGATTAAAATCCCTGCCATTGCTACAGGATCTAATAATTGTCGATCGGTATGTAATGGGTTTAAAGTCATTGTACCTTTACCCATATGTACTAATCCTTGAGCTATCCGCACCATAAATAATTGAAATGGGTTTTTTGTATGATATAAAGCTAATTGGCGAAGAGTTACAGCTAATCGCGCATTATTAGTTCCAGCTCCAATGTATCCTAAACCAAAAATTGCATTGCAAGCGACGTCGTCATCAAAATCATGGGCGTATTTTGTTAAAACGTTAATTATATTCGGTTGAGGATCACTGATTGATGTTATGGCGATAGCTAAAGGGACGGCTTTGCGTACTGAGGCTTCACCATAGCGGGAAATCTGTCCAAAAATACGTTGAATCATTTGTTCGCCTAAATCTTCGCTTTTGCAGATTGCAGCAACGGCTAAAACTGCCACAGCCTTGCCCATATTATAATCCCATTCTAGTTTCTTCTTGTCTTTTTTCGTATTATTATTGTTATTATCTTCTATATCTGTTTTTTCTTCAATCAGTCGTAACAATTCTTGGATTATTAAAACATCTCCACTGCCTGCGTAAGCACACATTTGTAACATCGTCTGGAAAATTGTTTTAAATGGTTGTTCAAAAACTTCTCCAACTGTTGTCGGTATTTCAATTTCGTCTTTACAACCGAAAAATGCTAACGCAACCCCAAATCCTGCTAAAAGCATAAATGGACTCTTAAGAGTGTCAGTTCCATTAGATTCAATCATTTTTGATAGAATTGTATCAGACAGTTCGCTATTATTTCGACCTAAAGCAACCAATCCACATGCAAGACTTGCAATCCCTAAAGTTTTCACTTGTTTTGATTGACGAATCACTGGGAGTAGAAGTGAAATAACATCATTTCGTCCACTGCCTGCATATGCTAATCCAATGCCAAAAACAGCCCCAATTTGTAATTCTTCATTACCGCTTTCGACGTAATCTGCTAGAAGAGCTAACGCTGGATCGCAATCGTTGCGAATGCGACAATTGACGATTCCTAAGGCTAATAAAGCACCAGCTTTTATGTTGTTTTCTGTTGTATAAAGGTACTTATCGATGGGTGTTAACCCACCATCTACGTCCCATAAATATAATAAACCTAAAGCTGCGGTGGCACTTAACATCCCAACGTCTTTATTGCGATAAATCCATTTATTACCATCGTCTGGGGTTAAGAGAGTATCAGTACCAAAGCCAGCATTTACGAAACCATTGACAAAAGACGACGCTAAGTTCTGTCGTGCGCTGTCTAATTTCTCGCCTAAAACACTCTGACGGAGGTTGCTGGGTTCTAGCCAAGTTTTATAGACGTCTTCTGGGGATTTTGGCTCCATTATATCCAACTGAAAATTATGATTAACTTAGAAAATAAATTAAAATTAAGGTACCTCGCGCGCAAATGTCAGGAAACAATGGTTTAAGTGACTGTTTTCAAGGATGCTTTTGATATCATCATCTTCAATGGGTAAATCGATGGGGTAGAGGTGTCGGGCGCAAATGAAAGCCATTTGATACAAAACAATTCTAAAACAAATTATCAAAATTTGTAAAAATATCAATAAAATCATACTTGTCTTTGCAATTTTCAAATAATTTAGCGACAAGTTCCGTATCATTAAGTTGAATCCCGACGATTAAAGCTCGACAGAATTCTTCAAATTTCGTGTAAATCTGCGTTACTAATTTCAAAATTTTCTTGCTTTCGATTTCATCAACATATTTTGAACATGCAGCTAAATACAAACAAACTGGTTTATAGTTTTCTTTGGTGATATAATCAAAAAGCATCGACATTTGATTTAATTCCATAAGTAAATCGCATCCTTGGATTTCGTCATGATGGGAATAATTAAAAGCCATTATTTCTTTAACTAGAGGTATCAAAGTTTTAAAATTGTTGTCACAAATCACCCATTGTTTGACGATTTCATTTTCTAATTGGCGGATGTATTCGTGGCCCCAATCGCCGATGTTTTGCATAGTTCCTTGAAGACAGTACTTGAGACAGTCAAAGTCGGTTTTTATATTTGAGTCTATAGGAGCCATCGATAACACTGAGATTACATCGGAAAGATTCTTTTTCATAAATCCATCTTTCATAGAGTCGCATTTATCACGCAGAAGTTTGTAAAAAGGACTAAGATATTTTAAAGGTTTGGGAACTGAAGTCATGGAACTGGTTGAAGTTCGGATTATGTATTTTAACATGTCGATGGAAGTGGGGATTAGTTTGGAATCGGTGTCGAGGATTCGATCGACGAGGGTTTTGAGTTCGGTTTGAAGTTCTCGGTCTTCGTCGAGCTGGAATTTAAATGATTAGTATAACCGGAAATTTGTTACTTTTAGGGAAATCTTACTTCGTCTTTTTTAACTGCAGGTTTTTGGAATGTTACTGATGCCATTTTTATGAATAAAATCGAAAAGTTTGATTTTCTTTTAGCTTAGAGTGTAATGACAAGCAAAATTTGAATGTTCGAATTGACGTTTGCGCTCTAGATTGAAAATGAAACAATTGATTTTTGAAAAATCAAAGATTAATTAGGATTCTTTGTATAACTAAAATTTGCCATTTGTTACTTTGAGGTCATTCCAATTAAATAATTTTTTTGTTGCAATTTATTGAAAAAATTGATTGTTTGATTGATAATTTCTGTTTTACCGACATGTTTTTGTATTGGCGTTTTTTTCAAAAATTGGGGAATGAATGATGATTACTAATGATAACTAGTGATATGTTGAGTCATAATGAGCCTGATTTGATGAATTAACAATAGGCAAAATCATTTTTAACAAAAGTGGAGCGTTAAAACGAATTTGATATTTTTTTTATTAAATATACCTTTAAATCATAAATGCCTAAATGTTTTTATATAATTCATAGTTTCAAATAACAAAAAACCTTGTTTTTCAGCTATACAGTAGTTTAAATAAGATAAACAGTTGAAAAAATAGAATCTTTAATAAATAGGATTTTGTAGGTTGGATATGCAACCCATTATACACATTTGAATCAAATTTTCGAAAATGTCCGTAAAGGCATAAAGTGATATACATAATGTAATTACTCTATGGTAAAGGTAAATTCATAATATTTACTTTGAGCTTCAAAAATAATAAACAAATAAAGAAAATCCAAAGCATTAAATTTGAATATTTCAGACTTTCTCAAAGAAGAGTGGCTGAGAATTGAGGGGCACTTGTCCTGGTTTTAAAGATTAATAAAAATATGCTATAAAACATTTCCATAGTTTTTGATTTACTCTTTACAATGTAATAATGCATCAAAATAATGCTTTTTGCATTATCTTATTTGTTTGCGAACTACACTTCAGATAAGATAGAAATTAACAATAACAACATATTTTCAAACAATGGATGTTAAAAAACATGATAATATTGTATAGTAACAGCAAAAGTGAATTAAAAAAAAAAAAAATGTAAATTGCCGAAACCCGGGATTGAACCGGGGACCTTTAGATCTTCAGTCTAACGCTCTCCCAACTGAGCTATTTCGGCCTGTATAGAAATTTTCATTTCAAAGTAGAAAAGTCAAAATTGATGATTACGTAAAAATTGATATAATAACTAAAATTTCATCAATTTATTTTAATAACTGTTAATCTGGAGTTGACTTTTTATTATCTTAAATATTTTTTATATTTAGAACTCATAGCAATAAAATAAAAACCTACAATTCGGACAGTTTCATTTCATTTTTTGTTTAATATAAAACATTGAGTAATTTTCTATTAAATTATGGATATTAAATCAAAACTAACATTTCCTGTTTATATTTATTCATTAATTAATTCTTAAAATACATGGCATGGCCACAAGCCGTATCTTATCTAACTGCTCATACACTTGATTCAAGTAATCAATTAATCTAACAGAGCAAATCGCAGATAATGAACCAATTTATTAAATTACACACTCAAAAGCAACAATTATAAAAAAAAACTTAAAGAATTCCCACCGCAATGTCCGCCAAGAATTCAAACAACACTCATTCAACTATCGTCAAATTCAAAACTTTAGGTACGTACAACCTCTTTAACAAAACCCTTCCACTCTTAAACCGAATTTTTTACAATTTTCTAAAAAAAAATCATTCAAATTACAAAAAACACTTAGGTTATGTAATCCAACCCTAACCTCAAAACGTCACTTTGACAACTAATTTTTTCAGATGCAAAAATCCAAGAATTATTGCGTGAAGCAGTGGAAGCACGCACATTTGCTTATTGTCCTTACAGTAAATTCCAAGTAGGGGCTGCAGTTTTATGTGACAATGGTAAAATCTACAGTGGTTGTAATATAGAAAATGCTGCCTTTACTAGCGGCATTTGTGCGGAACGCACAGCTTATGCTAAAGCAATCAGTGATGGAGAACGTAAATTTAACGCTGTTGCTGTAATTGCATCCCAAGAAAATTCATTTACAACGCCTTGTGGAGCATGTCGGCAATTTATGAGCGAATTTGGTAATCTATCGGTGTATGTTGGTAGACCTGAACTTGATGATTTGTTATTTACCGATTTAAATGCGCTGCTGCCGCATCAGTTTCAACATAAAGAAGATTACACGTTTTAGGTATAGTTTATTGTATAAAAACAAAATATTTCTATGTGTCAAATGCTTTTAACCTCACTTTCTGCAAACTGAAGCATTGGACAAATAGAAAGTTTAATATAAGAAAATAACAACAAATAACACTCTTATTGTTAATTACCAGAACGGACACCATCCGATATAACATTGCGAAAGATTTTCATTACTTGTAGCTTGTTGTATCAATAAGTCGACTTGTTTCGGAATAGTTAACGGTTCTTCCGTTGGAAAATCATTTCCTGTTAATTTATCTCTAACTCGATTGATTATAATAACAGCACGTGCATTAACTTCATGTTGTGGTTCATTATCATCGGTCATTATCAACTCTCGTTTAGGAACATTAAAAGATTCAGCAATATCCTGTTTTTGTGAACAACTCGTCGACATTGAATCATTATTCATCGGCAAATTCCTAACTTCAATATCCATCAACCTCCAATTCAATAATGGATCATAAACAAAAGCTTCCAAAACAGCCATTAAACTATCCTTATTCCTATGTAACATTGACATAACCGACTCACATGTCCGTCGATACGTCCCTTCAATTTTTGTCACTTCCATCGCATGAATCAACATTCGAGTCAATCTAAACGGAATTTTTTCGGGAAATTTCTCTCGAGTCATTGCAACTTCGAAACAATCACCAAAATCTATATGCAAAATTTTTCCACTCAATCTATCTAACATTAAATTGGAAGGATGTCGATCGCCTAAACCTAGAATATAACCAACCATTGACATAACTGCCAAAGATCGAGTATAATTCGTTCGTCGATCAAACCATACTTCGGATGATGGGCTTTTTAACCATAACAATCTTGCTAAATCATCACCATGGGTGTGTTCAAGAGCGTGTTCAAAAACTTCCATTTTTTGCATCACAGTTAAATGGTCATAATCTGGGGCCATTCGTAACATTATTCTATGTTCGATATTCAATAATATTTTTTTCTTATCGCGATAATCGCGGATTAGAGTATGTAATGTGTCACAGTGAGGTAACCAACCGATTAAACCAGAATTTGTACTTAGGGGAATTACAGCGTAGCGTTGAATTGTTAAATTGCGACGGAAAGTATCAGGATCTTTCATTAATAAAGTGTTTACTAAACCAAATAATTGCATTACGCGTTCGTCTTGGCGTAAGTCTTCGTGGCCTTTGAGGAGGAACATGTAGTCTTTGCCGTTGCTGCCGCGGATTACTAGTTTGCGGGGGCGCTGCTTCGACGTTATCACCTGAAAAAAAAAGTTTTATTATTCAAAAGTTGGTAATAGTGTAATGCAAATTTTACGAAAAAACTGATCTAAAGAGACTTTTAATTTCTTTAAAAATTTGCTTATTGAAGAAGGTTGGAAACAATTTTGACAAAACGCCCTCTATCTTATGATGGTATAAAATGATCTTCTTCCTTTGAATGTTTTCTACCTAAGTTCTCAGTCGAAAAATTTGAGTGAATCCCCGAAATATGAATTAACTTTGATAAACTCCAACGTACAACAAATCTCCAACTTACCTCAAGCGAATGATTGAAGTTGGCAATCCTGACGATAGGCTGCCCCGGACAGTAACTTCCCGGCACAGCCAATTCCAAGTCTTGACATACTAACAAATTAGGTGAAACGTATTGGAGTTCAAGCGATGTTAATTGTGGTAATTGTCGAGAAATTCGCCGAAAAACATGATAATATAAATCCCAAGCTTGATTCAAATCGCGAATATTACTTGAAAGCTGAAAAATGAAAAAAATTTTAGGTGTAAAATTAAAATTACTAAATGTAATATAGACCTTATATCTTTGGCACCATTCTTGGGCTTCATTCAAATCCCGTCCATAAGTTTGATTAAAACTCGTCTCTTTAAGAGTCTGGGGTCCACGTTCCATCATTGCATGAAGAGGTTCAAGAATGCGTAACATTCCTTTGACGTTTCGCTCACCGAAATACAACCTATAAAACTGAATTTGAATATTTTAGTTTTAAAGTAATGCCTGAAAAAGTACGCACTAGATATTAGTTAGCAATAGTTATTTCAAAACCACAAATTCCCCAAAATTTAGTGCGCACTTTATCTCTAGCACGACTATATTGTTAACCTTGAAGCTTCCTCCAATCCTTCATGCCAAATCTCATGCCATAGAATAGCAACTCTTATCAATTCTTCCGACGCCATCATAGCTTGCTTGACTAACGTATTCGAATGTTCACTCATCGATTTTAATATACTATTAGCAGCATTCCGTCTTCTTATCGAATTACTTTTAGTTGCTACCGTTAAAGGATAAACTAACGCTTGCGGATGCGTCTTTCCTATATCAACAAGCAAATGATTAATCAATTTCGAAACTAAAGCATTCGTATCAATCCTCGCAATCAATTGTGGTATAACTTGCAGCCATGTATTTTTTTCAACCAATCGAATTCCTTCAACAATTGCATCATAAACTTCCGGCCAATCGCCATAATCAAACCATAAAGTTAACAATCGTAATGTATCTTGTAAGGAACTACCTTTGGATAAATTAATCGATTTGAAAAAACCTTGAACTGCTTGAACTGTATATTGTGTTTTTTCTTCTTGTTGATTGTAGTATAAAACAGCTTCGAAATTCATATAAGCCCATGCATGCCACGCTTTATACCATTGTGGATCATGGTCAGATGCTTGTTTATAACATTTTAAAATAAAAGGAATTGAAGTTTCATTTATACCTTCTAGGACTTCTTGCCATGCACCTAATTTTAAATAACATCGAGCTAAGAGACGTTTCTTTTCGTCTGGTGTTAAATCATCAGCTGCTTCACTTTGAGTGTATTCAGTCACAAATTGGGAGAGTTTTTGATAGGCTTTTTGTTTTTCTTGAGCTACCCAGAGATGTTTCGTGTAGGCTAGAGTTACATGGGGTTGGTTTTTGGGGAGAGGCATGTCGGGGCGTTCACTTGGGTCATATCCTAACAGCATTACCAACGTTTTTTGCGATAGCATCTGAAAATATGGAAAATTTCAATTTTAGAAATGTTTTTACACTTCATGTATTTTTGGTTGCCTACCCTAACGTAGTAACTTTATCAATTAATAAAAATTCTAACCTCACATTTTCCAAACGTAATTTTTGACAGTTAATAAACAAATTCAAATTTTTCCTTACCAATGATCCGCTTTTGCGACACAATGAAGCATATTTAACCCAAGTTCTTTTATCTTCTTGGGGTGTCAATACCAACGAATGCACTTGTATAATCCTTTGCCAATCTTCAACCAACTTTTGCCCAGATTGCAATCTCTGCCACCACATCGCTTTCAACGTCGGTCTTCGTTCTGGCACTAATCTATACTGCATAACTTCCTCTAACTCCGACAACATTTGCACCATAACCATGGCCCCATACGCCCTTTGATACGACTCTCCAGCCATTGCAGTCAACTCATTATCCAATAAATCCCTCGCTGAATCAATATATCTTTGCGCTGCTTCATAATCCTCTTTATGAATCGATAAAATCGCTCGATAAAACGCCCCATCTTGCGTTTCCCTCGGTATTACACTAACATACCTTTCCATCGATCTGTAATCATGCAATCCAAATGATGCAGCTGCTGCTAATCTACTCGCTTTCTGCTTATTATCATCATCTAAATGTATGAATTTTTTTTCAACAACTTGATGTAATTCGCCCCATTCGCCTAAAGCTTCCAAACATCGCATCATACCTAAACAAGCTTCTTGATCGTTACTATCAACATCGAGTTTTTCAGTATACAATCGGAGTGCTTTTTCCCAATTGTGTAATTTTTCGTACCATCGGACTTGGACTTGCATTTCGCGTTGCATCACGTATTGTAACAATCCTTCAGCTGCTTCTTTCTGTTGTAATTTATTATTGATAGAAATTAGAGCTTCAACGACATGACTATTGGCACCTCTTTGAAATTCTTCTTCTTTGTAATGTAACGCTTTGGCATACGCCCGACAATGCATTGCATGATGACCTAAAACGTACGTTTCAAGAGGTAGCGGTCCTTTATCGCAATGTTCCATAAATTCAGCTAAGTTTAAAATCGTTTGAGTGATTTCCGGCACGTCTGGTACTGTCAATGCTTGTTCTAAACAACTTATCAGTTCTTTTTGCATTTGTTCGCTTAATTCAGACCAACAACTTACAAAAGCTGCGTTAAATAAATCTCTAGGCAATTGTGGGTACGTTTGTGCTAGAGTTAAACACGAACGTAACGCTGGAATTGGCGATTGTTTCAACAATTCTATACTAAGTCTCCTTAACCATTCCAACCAATCGTCTTTAGATACGCGTCGGACTGGCGTCCAAGCTTGTTGAAGATTCGATTCAGAAACTTTCAATCGTTGAATCATTCCACTATCAGCAGGAAGAGTCGGATCGCGACTTTTAACAATTTTAGATCTTGGCATTGGAAAATCACCATCTTCAGCTAACGTCGTCTCGTTTTGTATTTTTGAAACTAACAAATCAAATTTAGTGTGTTGTATCTTATGTTTATTCATTACTTTTTGGACTAGAGGCACAAAAATAGCAAATTTACGCCCGAGTTGTTGCATTAAAGAACATAAAGTATCCATTGCTGTTATTCTTAATTCAGGACAATTATCAATAGTCCGAACTAACGGATGCACAATTCTTGATATAAAATCAGAAAAATCAATTATTTCAGCTAATTGATCAATAGTTTCTAATGCTTTTTTCGAAACTATAGTTGGACAATCTTGAGCATCAAATAATCGTACAATTGGCGGTAAAATCAAATGCATATATTCATCCAAAGTATTGCCAAATTTATGCAAAGCTTCAAGTAACTTTATGGTAAAAAGCCGTTCCTTTGATGTGTCATGATTTAAAACACGCAAAATATGCGGCAACATTTTTGGTAAATAAACTTTAAATTCGGCACCTAAAGCGACAGCTATATGCTCGACTAGAAGAATCAAAGTACCTTGGATGGTACTTTGCGGTGTCCAAAACTCTTTAATCAATTGACAAATATCATCCAAATAGTTTCTTATATGTTGTTTAACAATATAAATCAATTGTGCCAACTGTTGGAATAGAAATTCTTTAAAATTAACATCAGCTGTACGTACTACATATAATAAACTTGGTAAAACTTGAGATATATACGGTACGCATTTAATTCCTAAACTTTTAAAAATAAAAGTTACTGCTTGTACGACCATAGTATGGTGTTGAGCTAAAGTTGGATCTTTTATTATTCGCATTAGAGTCGCTATAGCTATAGCTAAGTAATATTCTTCCAAAGTGTTAGAACTCATATTTACTAACATTTCACTTGATGTTAAATCAGCGTTTAAATCTTCAGATTTATCAGTCATAGGTATTAGTACTGGAGCATCTGGATTATAATCAATTTCACCACGATTTATTTTATGTTTATAAGGATCAAGTGCGCCTAGCAATCCTAAAACTCGAATTGTTTCACGTCGAATATAAGCTTGTTGTTCTGTTTTTAGAAAGTTTAGTAAAACATCTAATAGTACTGGATATTGGTTGTACGGTTGGATCACATGTCCAGTTACTCCTACTAATTGTCCTAAAGTACATAACGCAGCGCCTCGTTTTTCAGGAGCGGACGCATCCCCTAACATTTCTAATAAAATCCCCATTAATTCCTGCATCCATTCTTGTAATTCAGTACCACCACTGCTAACTTCAGCTAAATCGCCTATTGTTAAAAGTACTGATAGTACCACTCCTGGATTTGGTTCAGGATCGCGTAGTTTTGGTACTAAAACTTTAAGAATAGGTTCCATGTATGGTCGTATCATCCGTGGGGCACTTACAACCAAATGATCTAACATCCGAGCACCTTGCTCTTTATTTCGACCACTTCCTGAGTGTTCCAACTCTGATAATAATTGAACTAAGGTTTTCCGAAGTGATGGCATTACATAAGCTGGATTCATGGTACTTAAACGTCCAATTGTAAAAAGAGCAACTTCACGAATTTCGAACATTTCGTCCTGGAGAGCGACAAAAAGTGCACTTAAAGATTCAGCTTGTGCTAAATGATTATCAAATGTTCGATCTAATGATATTAAAACGCCGTATCTGACGTTTGGGTCGGTGTCTGTTAAACCGACACTTAACAATCGTTGTAAAACTGTAGCTACGGTTTTAGTTACTGTTTCAGATGATGTTTTAACAGTGCTATGGATTGCATGTCTTAATAATCGGCAAGTTGTTCGGACTGCTTCCAATCGTATTTCATTGTTATCATGGATTAAAAAATGGTTGGCACAACGATGGACAAATGGAAGCAAACGCTGTCCTTCGAAATCAAAAGTACCTAAAGTTTTTAATGCTAGAACTATGATTTGAATATCGTTGACTTCTGTCAGTCCTAAAGACATCACAGTTCCAGTTAAATGTCTTGGCATGCCTGGGTGTATCAATGGTTTATTGAGAAGAATATAAGACAGCATTTTTAATAACCCCAAACTGATTTTTTCTTTATGTTCTGGAACTTTTTTCAATAATTCTCTTAAACAGATAGTTAAAGGTGCTGAAAGCCCAGTTGCTAACATCGGTTCTAATAAAGTCGGTATATCCATTTTGGTGTGATCTTTAAGAGCATGCGCTAGATAAGTCACACAATTAAAAATCGAAGCATCAATTGGATTCTTCTTCCTTGATAAAATATCACCTCTTGGTAGATAAATTTTAATTATTTCCATAATCCGTTCAATATATAGTTGAATTTCATCTTCAACAGCTATTGCGATTAAACCAATAGTCACAAAAGCTTTCGCCCGTTCTTTTTCTCGACTTTTTAAAATATTAAAAATATGATTCATTACTGAGCTTAGATGTTGTTTGACAAAATTACTTCTATCGAAAGCAGCTAATCGAGGTAAAATTGTGAGGAAGCTTTGTTGGATATGCGACGATCGGGAGAGTCTTTGTGCTAAGACATCGAGACAGATATAATCGAATTTTTCAGCGACTAATTGTCGACAGATTTGGGATTCGATTATTGCAATTTGAGATGGGGCGAGACTTACAGCTTGATATTGAGGAATGCGACGACTGACTGAAAATACGAAGCGAGATTTTGTGAAATTAAAGCTGGTTTCAGTTGGAGGTTTCGTTTCGGTTCTTTCTAGTAATGATTTGCATTTGCGTTCCCAATCGGCGTTTGAACAACGGACTAGTTCGTTGAGGATTAAGAGGAAGCCATGGACACGTTCTTCTTTCATGCGTTCACCACGTTCCACGGAGAGCATCTTCACAGACTCGTCGTAGCACTGCTTGTACCTATTGAAAATTGAATCTTAAATTGTTAAAAAATGATTTACATTTTAATTAATTACCATTGGGGGCGCTGGTTTTGCTTAGCGGTTTCCCTCTGAGCTGTAACAACTAAAGCTGCGCGTAAAGCCTCAACTGCACTCTCTCGTATCGCTGGTTTGGAGTCTTGGATCGCAAAAAAAATTAAATCGAAAAATTGAGAAACATGTTGATAGAAATATGTTGGCATGGTCAATGCTAATTCTTTGAGGACAAGAACAGCAGCTTGTCTCTTGCCCTACAATTTCAAATTATTTTCAAAAAGTTTAGAATAATTGACACAATACTTCAATTCTGTCGCCGCTGAGCCACTCAAATGCTCGTTTTACTTCAAACTCAACATATTCCGATGCTTTGGATCCCGAAACTAGAGCTAATCGGCCCATTGTTTTTGCAACAGATTCCATCACACTGACATCGCTTGATGGTAATAAATTTCTCAAGTAATTAGCAAAACGTGATATTCTTGTTGTCATGTTGCCAAAATCGACGCTTATTAAGCAAACTGAAACAAATTATAAGTATAGAAATAATTTCCTTATTGACCTACCTATCGCCAAAATTCCGCCTTTTTTCTCATTTGGATCATTACTAGAAACCATTTCAAATATGTGATGATTGAATTCATCCAAAAATGTTGTGATTTCGTCTGGAGTCGCTTCTCGAAGCTCACTTTTTACGTATAAACTCAACTCACGAGCTGTTTTTTGGCGAACTTCAGGGTTGCGGGATTTTAACCCCGCAACAAATTGCTGCATTGCTAGAGTTGACATCTTAGCGGTTTTACCACAAAAAAAAAGGTTTTTTTAATTGAAAATGGGAATTTTTTCATCCATTTGTTATCAATGTTGACGCCATTGTGACAATTGACGTATTGACAAATGTCAAATTTGAAAATCTAACCGCTAAACGTTTCTTTTTCAAAAACAAACAAAACGCTTATTCAATTCATTTTAAATTTATAATCAATTACAATAACGTTGTTTTTACCACAATTTAAAAATTAAACAATTGTGAATTTTGACATTGTTTAATCAAATCTAGGGAATTTCATTTTTCAATCATAAAATTGCAAACAAAAAAGTCACTAATTCTTTTCAGTTCGTGCAACTTGTCAAACACTCATAAAAATGGTGAGATTCTTAACTTTTTGTTTATTCCAACCATCTTAGCTCATAATCAGTAGTTTCTTACATTTTTTACTTTAACAAATCTTCCATTTCATGTTTCTTAGTATATTTTTCATGTCTTAGAATTTCAGTTGACATAAACATTTTTGAGGTTATGTCACAATTTTGTTTAATTTTTTATTTATTACCAATTGTAGGCGAAACGGACCAAGAAGGTAGGAATTGTCGGAAAATACGGAACCCGTTATGGAGCTTCCCTCCGTAAAATGGTTAAAAAAATGGAAATAACCCAACACAGCAAATATTCTTGCAGTTTTTGTGGAAAAGTAAGTTTATTCAGTTTATAAAACTGTCCAACTTGAATTATAAATTTTAGGACGCAATGAAACGGAGTTGTGTAGGAATTTGGTCTTGTAAAAGATGCAAACGTATTGTAGCTGGCGGAGCTTGGGTTTATTCCACTACAGCTGCATCCTCCCTCCGATCAGCTGTCAGGCGTCTTAGAGAAGTAAAAGAACAATAATTTTTTTAATAAAGTAACACTATTACTTTCGATTTTCATTCATACAACCTATTTTTACATAAAAAATATATCAAAATCGATATAAAATATAAATAAATACGTCTATCAGTCTTTACAGCCAAGGCACATTTTTACACCAATTCTCTTATTTCAGGACATGTTGAACTATCACTATCCTCTTCAGTATCACTGCTGTATTTTGATTTATTTAATTGCTTCATTTCATCCTCAGATGAGGTACAATTCTGCAAACCTTGTTTTAGAGATTTCATAATTAATTGATCGCTTAAATTGAGATTCGAACTCAGGTTCGTGTTACTTAAAACCAAGTTATATTTATTTTCGGAAACTGTCACTGAAACATTCTCATCTTCGCTCCCACTTTTTGGATTAATATTATAAGGTATCACTAATTTCCCATTTGATAATAATTTTTTAATATGTTGTCCATCATCCAATCCTGCATTTCCAGCTCTTCGTTTTAAATTTGGCTCTAAACTTTTACTTCCCGAATGTGCAGTTAAAGCTTTAAGAAAATGTAAATTGGAATCCAAACTTACACTACTTCCATGTTTCGTTGAACTTCTTCGATAATTTCTTCGGCGTGTTCTATGTCTTCGATTCACTTTTCGCGTTGCTTTTAATTCAGAGATTTGTACTGATAATTGACTATCGTCCGAATTGCAACGACTTTCAATACTTACGTGTCGGACAGACACGTGACTTACTTCGGAATCAATTGAATGGTTATTACTTGAGTATCCAACATCATTTACCATTGCTCCTCTTCGACATAATAATCTAGGGAGATTAATACCCCAAGCTGTGCTAAAACTATCACTAGCAGCACTGTTCAAATCGAAATGAAGACCAACAGGATCTGTGTAATGTTGACATTCAATTGATATGCGTCCTCCTTGATTAAATTTTTGGCGTTTGGCGAAAGCTTGTGCTATTATTTTATGTTTTTGTAATTTCATTCGTTCTTCTACTTCGCAATGAAAAATTCTAGAAAATAAAGTGCTGATTTGGGTTTAAATTTAACTGAATTTTATTTATCTACTTGCGGATGTAACGAGTCCAACTGTGGAGAGTTGCAGGACACCAGACCCATGAAGACATAAGAATACCAGCGCCGAAGACTGCGAGAAGTTGTAATTGTAACATTGCAACACTAGGGCGAGATTCTTGTTTGCAATGGGAAAAATCCGAGCTTAAACTTGTCAATTTACATCTGAAAAACATTGAAATAAAAAAATAGTCTGGCGCATCCACCATTTTTAACTCACAAAATATAGCTCCTCAAACTGCGGCTCCACGTATCCGAATTTATATAAACATAACCGTGATAATTGAAAGTAATAATACAGAAAACTATTTTAAATAATGTAAAGACTCCCATTCTGACTATATTCGATCGGATTTTTCGACTTGAATGTTCTGGAATTATTTCTTTACTGTCATTTTTAACTTTAATTAAAAGAATTAATCCTCGGATATTAATATAAGTCAAAGTCATCATAGTCACAGCTAGAGGTGTTAACAACAACCCAGCTCTTGCAACAAAATTTACCATTCCAACAAAACAAATTCCTGTGACATAATCCCCATCAATTTCTCCAACTGCCATTGTTGTTATAGTAAACATTAAAGGCAAACTCCATGCGACTAAATGAAAATAAACTCTTTTCTTATCGACACGTTCTTGGATTTTTCCTAAAGCTTGAACACAACCCATTCGCCAGGTGTAACTGAAAATAACAATCCATACTAAGCCAGCGATTAGAAAATAATAAACTAAAACGAAGACGATAACACATGAGAGGTTTTCAGTGGCGCTTGGTTCGGATTTTCGAAGAGTTCCGTCTTTTTTACAAACGATGTCTTCGCGTGTTTCTGAGTTGAGAAATTGGAATGACCAACCGAGAGTTGAGATTAGGAAGCAAATGTTGACATAGAATATTGCAAGAGCTGGGTATTTGTTTGCTACGTTCCAATCGATTATGAATGTTAAGACAGCAAAGAGGTGGAGAAAGCCGCAGATTAGGACACAATAACCGATAAGTTTGTGGATTTGGTAATGCTCGTTTTCGGTGTAGAGGGAATCTTTGCAGCGGAGACCGCACTCTTCCACATCTAAAAAAAAAAAAACAGTTACTTTTATTATATGATTATTTTTTCACGTTTTAAATAAATAGCATAGTTACATGATTCTGTAATACCAACGTGAAAATTTTGAAAAATTATAAAATTCTAGCTTATTTTTTCGTTTTTACTATTTTCTTCTTATTTTTATGCACAATGTATAAAATATTTTTAAAAAATTTCTCCAACTGCCAACTATCAACTAAGTTTTGAATTTGCAGAGTTCTACAGCACCGTCAGCATAATGTTGCTTTTAAAAAAATATTTAGCTAAAATTCTATTTATCAATTCATAAATCTGTATTAAAACAAATATTAACCAAAAAAACTTTCCATTTTTATAAATGCACAAATTTGATTTTTTAATTGTTAATTCTGCTTCATTATACAGCAGAACTCTGCATTACCAACATTGTGCAATTTGTTTTTATTTTTAAATGAAATTTAATTTAGATTCAGAAAAAAATGATCTTCTTACCTGGATAAAACCAGTTGGGATTGTCAGTTTTGACCAAAGGTTCCATACAAAACCCTGTCGTATTGAACCTCAATTCTTGCACATCATTTTTGCAATTGGAAGAAAATATTCTTCCATCGTCACAATTCAAAAACTTTGGGAAAACTGAGCTATTATAAAACATTTTGCATGGTTTTAGTGTCAATTGGCACATTTCTTTGGAAGGAATATCAACTTTTCCATTTTCGCATTTTGGCATATACAACGCACATAAGAATGGTTGGATAACAGCCCAACATTTTGGGATAAATCTCAAATATTCATAATGTTTCAATTTATCTTGAACATTTTCTTGAGATGTTAAATCTGTCAAGTCTAAAGTCGTCGAATAATAAGGCAGTTTCATCCCCATACAAGTAGTATAATTCAATTGTTGGCATTTTGCCGGTTTTTGGCAATACTTTTTAAAATGACGATCATATCTCGATCCATCATTGTGTCTTACAACAACTTCATTGAAATTCGTCGAATTCCCATCAGGGAGATCTTGTAGATATAAAGCATCACCAATCACAAAACATAGAAACATCCCAAAGATTAAACGCATTTTCTTTCATTAATTTAACACTTTTCATTTATACATTTTCGGTATTTTCTTGAAGAAAAACACTGAAAACTGAAAACAATGTGGTTGCTGAAGTTTCAGAAGAAAACAAAGATAAAAATAGAAAAGAGATGGATGGACCACCCACATTGGTAAATCATAGTTTAAAAAGAGAAAACTATAGGATAGGGTATTGTAAGAAGAGAGATGAAAATAACAAGCAGAGGACCTCACACATCAAGGTCAAAATATTTTTGTATACTTACAGAGAAGCTAAAAGAGAAATCGTAAATCCCGAACATAGCCTCAAACTAAAAGCGGACTGGAAATTGCTTCTAAGCGTGCAAATTGGTTCTAATTAGTTTACACCTTATTGAACGCAACCTAACGGGACGTAGCGAACTGCAACACTTTTAACAACACAATCAATTATATATATTCAAAGACTATCAATCTCACTTTCAATTATTCTAGTTTTTAACTATTTTAGGTTATGTTTTGATAAATTTTAACAATTTGAACGCAGCATTGTTGCCAACGTAAATCGTTTCAATATTTCTTTATGATTCTTCAAATGTTAATAATAAAAAGTAAAATTTATCTAATAGAATAGTCAGTGTAATCATTCTTATTTATTTACAAAGTATATATATAAAATTCATTTTTATTTTATTTTGATAAAAAACCCTAAATGTGACACTAGTGTAAGATCTGTCACTTAATCAGCAACGTTGACAAGTGTCTTAAATTTATTAATTCACAAAAATTAATTAGAATTTTGTCGGTTTGTGTTAAATTTTCTTTACTATGGTAAGTACAAACAGTATAGATTAGATCCTTATCGAATTTGTATTTTTCTTATTGGAAAAATTGTCACACCCATTAGCTCAAATTTTGTTTAATTTCAGGGCGAACAACAGTTCGATTGTGCTTTAGATTTAATGAGGCGTTTGCCTCCTCAAGAAATCGAAAAAAATCTTGGTGATTTGATAGATTTAGTCCCTAGTTTATGTGAAGACTTGTTATCATCAGTTGATCAACCATTAAAAATTTCCAGAGATAAAGAGACTGGTCGTGATTATTTACTTTGCGATTATAATAGAGATGGTGATTCTTATAGATCACCTTGGAGTAATACATATTATCCACCATTGGATGATGGTTCAATGCCTTCAGAACGATTAAGAAAACTTGAAATTGATGCTAATGATGCTTTTGATCAATATAGAGAGATGTACTTTGAAGGAGGTGTTTCATCGGTTTATTTCTGGGATTTAGAACATGGATTTGCTGGTAGGTTTTGGAAAATTTCGAAAATTTAACAATAAGTAGTTTAATGATAGGTGTCATTCTTATAAAAAAAACTGGAGATGGAAGTAAGAAGATTAAAGGATGCTGGGACTCGATTCATGTTGTTGAAGTACAAGAAAAAAGCTCGGGGCGTACATCGCACTATAAAATGACTTCAACGGCGATGTTATGGCTGCAGACTAATAAGCCGGGATCAGGGACTATGAATTTGGGCGGGAGTCTGACCAGACAAGTGAGTGAAATAAAGCTACTTTAATTCACTCTTACATATTAGTTGTGGGAATTGAATAAAATGTTTAATTTATTTGGTGCATGAATATTGAATTTTTTTTTTTAGATCGAGCAGGATGCGCCAGTGAACGAGGCCAGCCCGCACATAGCCAACATTGGGCGCATGGTTGAAGACATGGAAAATAAAATCCGAAACACTTTGAGTGAAATCTACTTCAGTAAAACAAAAGATATAGTAAATAGTTTGAGATCAGTGCAATCTTTAAGCGAAAGTTTGCAACAGCAAGCCCTAAAACAAGATTTAGCAGCTGCTCTTCAACGCAGACAAAACAAATCCGATAATTGATGTTCCCAGAATATTGAAATCTATTATGAAATTTAAATATTATAATTTTGTATATGCACTTAACATTTTAAAGATTCGCTTTCTACTAAGAACAATAATGCAAATTAAATTATTCATTCATTCATTATTACTAGTATTAAATAAATGATTTTTCCTTTTTTAAACTGGTATAGCAACTTCCCTAGCTACTGTTGTTAAAATTTGTTCAATATTTAATCCAACATTTTTTATATCTTTTGAAACTGAACACCAAAGTTCACCGTGATGAGGTTCAGCTGTTAAACATCGCTGTTTCACTTCTTCTTGTTGCTCTTGAGTTCCATGAAGTTGTTCAAAGCGGTACCAATAAGCCCAAGCGTCACCAAAATCTGAATCGATTTTTAAAGTGCGTTGGAACCATTCACGGCATTTGCTAATTTTACGTTCGGACCAGAAGAGTTTGCTTACGGCCAGGAGCACGTGGGGATCGTGTTCGCATTTCTTCAGTGCATCCACCTTAAAAAAAAAAATAATTGAAAATAATATTTAAATAATAATCTTACCGATCGCGACTTTCGCTGCGGCCTCGGCTCCATGAAAATCGACTCAGACCACAGAATCCCCGATGTTGGACATTCCTGCAACGCTTTAGCCATCATAGCGTTCGCTATATCTTTCATTCCCGCTCTTAACTCCACTCTAATCGCTTCCAACCATAACATGTCATTCTTCGGATTCTTCAATCTTGCTTTTTCTAAAACTGACCGTGCTTTAATCAATAACCCTCTTTTTTCTTCAAGTCGCGACAACAAAATCCACAAGGGTATTGAATTTGGACACTTTTTAATCCCCGCATTATACGCATCAAAAGCTTTCGACATTTCATTCTCTTGTTCAAAAATCTGTCCAACCATCATCCACAATTTTGCAAAATCAGGAAAAACTTTCAAAGCTTCATCTAATAAATTTTGTGCTGCTTTTAAATCATTTAATGACCATTCTAATTTTGCACTTTTCATCATAACACGAGGTGTAGGTGCTGAGCCACGTGCTTTTGCTAATAATCGTCTTGCACGTTCATATTCGCGGTTTTCAGATTCCAGTTTAACAGCAGCTAACCAAATTTCTTCACTATTTGGATTGGCTTGGAAAGCTAACGCAAGAATACCACGAGCTGCTGGAACATCACCAGCTAACCATTTGCTTTTTGCGCCCATTAACCATAAGATTTCGCTTTTGGGACAATGAGCGACAGCGCGTTGGAGGAGTGCTTCCAGACTCTCTCTAGATCCATGGTTTTTCTCCAAATAAGCGGCGCGTAACCAAATTGATTTTTTTCCAGGGAAGGTGGCAAGAGCATGGTTGTAGACTGTGCGGGCGCATTCGTACGCCCCTTGACTGATGCACTGAAAAATACAAAAATTAACAATCACAAAAAACAGAAATTTGTAGTTTACGTTTTCAGCATCCTCAATCCAGGTGTGTTTCTGATCTTCGGGTTCCACCCCATAGCTGATTATAGATTTAACAATAGCGCGACAACAATGCACATGTCCTCCTTTCTCACTTTCAATAGCTTCCTTAAACCAATGTTCTCGATTAATTTCAACTCCGTTTGCGCTTAAAGAAGTAATCGCTCGTTCAATTATTTTTTCAACCATATGTTGATTTCCGTTCGCTTCTTCTAATTTGGCAGCTGTAGTCCATATTTGTTTATCTGTTGGTATATTTTCTCTTGCTTTGTTCAACACTTTTCTTGCATTTTCATATGTTTCTAATCTTGCTAAAGCTAACCATAATTCAACAGCAGTCGGACAACATTCTACAGCTCTTGACAGAAGAATTCTTGCATCTTCTGGATTTTCTAACTCGACTGCTGCTTTCCAAAGTCTGACTGAATTAGGTATGTGTTCTAATGCTTTCCGGTAAACTCTTCGTTTTGCTTTTGTTTCTGTTTCTAAGTCAGCCGCTTTAATCCATATTCGTACTGATGTGGGGATATGTCTAGCAGCTTGGGCTATTACAGCTTTCGCTGTATCTGGTGGATTGATTCTTGCTGCTTCTAACCATAAGTCTTCGCTATGAGGGTTAACTTCGCATCCTTTCATTATCAAATTCCGAGCAGGTTGCACTTTTCCTGTGACTTCTTCTAAGCGAGCACTAGCTATCCAAGCTGGTGGATGATTGGGGTTTGTTTCCCGCACTGATTTCAAAAGCAAACGCGCTTTTTTTATATCATTAATATCACCACCATAAGTTGGAATCATTGATTGCAAATCAGTTAAATATCCTTTAGGGTCAACAACAGTTTGTCCTGTTACCGAATCCGAAACTTGCGATAATTTAACATTCATCAAAGTATTTCTAGCTTGGCCAATTTTGCGCAAATCCATATCTCCTGTAGGTGTTAACATACCGGGTGTTGCAACACCTGGGACCATACTAGCTAAGCCTGACGAAGGATCAATTGTAGTTGTACTTTCCCCGCCTAGATTTCTCGCTAGGACACTATCAGGCAACGGAGTGAATTTTTCAGCACGTGGGTTACGCTGTTTGCGATTTCTTGCATCTCCAACTTCAGGGACATTGCGCCATTCGTCTTCACTAACATTAACTAAGTCTCGTTTCAAATCTGAAAATTGCTGCTGGATTTTTGGTCGTTCTTGACGATATTTTTCTAATTCTTCTCGGAGACGTTTCTCGCGGTATTCTTTACGTTTTTCGTCCATTCGTTTGTCGATTGCTTCGTAAATAGCGTCTGCTTCAGCGTCGTCTTTGTCGTAGGGATCTTTAGAGAAAAGAGAGCCGCCATAACCGCTAAACTCATCGTAATTGGAGTCATTCAAATCTTCTTCTTCCTAAAATTTCAAAATCAATAACAAATTGTAAGTAAGTTGAAAAATACCTCTTTTTCCTCTTCTTCTTCTTTCTTTTTTACACGTTTTGCAGCAGGAGGAGCGTGTCTGTCGTCTCTAGAATTACCAAAAATTAAAAGGTAAAGGATAGAATGGATATTGGATGCTTACGATACGTCGTTTGCGTCTCTAGCTGGACCAATATCAGAACGTGTAGTAAATCCTGTCGCACTGTAATAACACAATAATTAACGTTTTTATTCACTAGTTTAGTAATAAATATAATTACCCCCTGCCTACACCAGCTACATAACCTAACGGTGCTGGCACTCCTAAAAAGTGTTTTTTGTTGCGGTTGACTAAAGCTTGAGGCGGCGCTGCCATTTCTAGCAATTTTCTCTTTTAAATGAATACTATTATTACGATTTTTAGGTGTAAACAATATAACCTAAAAACTTCAAACAACGTAATTTGACATTTGACAGTTGTTAGATGTCAAGGTTCTTAAAGTAACAAGGTTGTCTGTTAACTTTAAACCAATCAGAGCTCAAAATAAATGCGCGCGACTGTTTTTAACTTTCTGCTTAAACTCTCTCAAATATCGTAGTACCCTTCTTGATTTAGTGTTGTTTTAACTTTTTTTTTTGCATGCGCCAAATGGCTAGGTCTAAAAACAAAAAGCCATTTAAAGGTGTGTAAAATACGGGATTTTGTTAGTTTGTTTGAGGCATTTTTGAGGTAATTTTATATTATTAAACTTATTAAACTCTCAGCTGAAAACGCGAAAACTGAAAATATTTAAATTGCAATATAAGCGCCATCTATCAATAAGTTGTTTAAACAAAAGTTTATAACCTCACTTCATTCAAAATTCTTATCAAAATCCATAAAAATGTTCATTTATTTCACACTTTTATTAGCGGTTTTCTCAAATTTTCAGCATTTTGCACAATCAACTTTAACCCCAAACTCCCGAAAGTCGGATTCTTCAAAATTTGCTAAAGTTAAAACCGGTCCTCAGAGTTCTTCAGTTTTTGATCGAAATTTAGTGACTGAGACGACAAATATCAGAGAAATTTTACAAAATTATAAAGCTTATTTCAAAGAAGTTGATAATTATGATTTTGATGGATTAGTTTTGGGTTATGTCACGCCTGTACTGTATTTATTTTTTGGGGAGTAGTAGATTATTGTCTGATTTTTTAGTGGAATTCAGGAGGCTACAATGTGGCTAAAATTTTCGGAAATAAGTTTACACACATTAGTCCAGTTTGGTTAGAGTTGAAAAAAACTAATGGTTTTGAGTTTAGTGGAACGCAGGATATTGATAAGAAATGGATGACACATGTGCGGAATGCTGGCAGAGAAAGAAAATTAAAAAGTAAGTTTTTGCTTTATAAGTCTTCAACTACCAATAGTTTCAGTTGTTCCTAGAATTCTATTCAGCAGTTTGTCACAAAACGATATGGAATCGTTATTTGATCCAAAAGAAGTCAAAGATTTGATTAAATTAATGATTACAACAGCAAAAACTTATAAATTCGATGGATATGTAATCGAAATTTGGCCCCAACTTCAAGTAGATATGAGTTACGACCCTTTAATCCAATTCGTCGCAACTCTCGGTGATTCCCTTGCTTTAGAATCATTAGATTTAATTCTTGTGATTCCCCCGAAAAGAGGTCGCAACATACCATTCTCCGGAACCCATTTCGATCAATTATACGATCATGTAACTGCATTCTCACTTATGACTTATGATTATTCAAATCCCCGCAAACCTGGTCCGAACGCTCCACTTATGTGGATTGAAGATTGCATCAAAACTCTCTCTTCTGATAAAACAAAAAGACGAAAAATCTTAACCGGATTTAATTTTTATGGTAATCATTATTCAGAATTAGGAGGAAAGCCGATTTTAGGACATGAATTTATTCGAAAACTTGAGGAAAAAATTAGAACTGCCAGGATGATTTATGACTCACAATTTGGGGAGCATTACGTTGAATATGAGTAATAATTTAAATATTCTTTTCTTTTTTGTTTGTAAATTTTCGTTTTTTCCAGTGAAACAAGTGGTAAACATCTTCTTTTTTATCCAAGTTTGTATTCAATTCATAAAAGACTGGAGCTTTGTAAGCAATTAGGTACAGGAGTTTCGATTTGGGAGCTAGGACAAGGTTTAGATTATTTCTACGATCTTTTGTGATTTATTGTTGGCTTTGCATTTAATTAATAAATTACCAAATTGTTTTAAGCTGCTTCGACTTCTTTGAAATTCCGCATGCTCATCATTGATTGTGGGCCTTGGATTACTTTGTCGAGGAATAACCAAGCCAATTTAGCTGGAATAAATCTAAAAATTTAAAGATAAATTTAGTTCTTGGAAGAAACAAGTGTCGCAATCTTGTCAAATTCAGTCAATTTTTCTACTTACGTTTTCAGGGGAAGCACAAACCGCGAGAAAGTTGGAAGTGTGACGAAAACTTCCTCATTTTGAATAGCGGTGATTATTCGTTTGGCAACATCCTTTGGTTCTAGCATGTTCATGTTTTTAGGCTTGCAGCCAGCGAACATCCCTGTGTTTATGAAATATGGACAAATTAGGGTCATTTTGATATCGTGATGACCATGAGTCTATAAATAATAATAATAATAATGGAAGAGTAATAATTACAGTAGAGACTTTAAGTTCGATTAACAAACTTTCGTGGAAACCAATGGTTGCGAATTTTGATGCGCTGTAATCTGTGCATTTGTAAGTGCCTAAAAGTCCGGTCAAACTGCCGACTGTTACAATGTGACCTTTTCCTGTTTTAATCATATTTGGAAGAAACGATTTTGTCGTCTGAAAATAATCCAGAAAATTAATAAGATTTTTTTTGGTAATGTAATTATACCCAATAGTGCGATAAGATGTTAACTTTGAAAGTTTTTTCTATCATATAATCTGGCAGTTCTAGAAATGTCTGTCCACAAACCACCCCAGCGTTATTGATCAAAACGTCAACATTTCCAACATCCTCCTTAACAATCTCCGCATATTTATAAACATTATTTTTATCAGAAATATCGACACAATACGTTTGAACTTTGTACCCTTCCGCTTCTATTTTTTCTTGGATTTTTTCCAAAGCTACAAAACATTATTTACATTTGAAAAGTAATAATTTCCATTAGAAGAGAATCTTTGTCCTACTTTCGCTTTCAAACTTTTACTTTTTTTGTACCTTTCTCGTTGTTGTCCCAAATTACTACTCTCGCTTTAGCTCTAGCGAGACGAAGAGCAAGTTCTTGGCCAACACCGCCTGCACCTCCTGTTACTAGAACTATTTTATTAGCGAGACTTTTCTGACGACGGAACGATGATGGGGTTAATGTCAAGAGCAAGGTTTCAATGAAATAGTAAACGGAAAGAGATGTTAGAATTACGAACTCGATTAAACGGGTGCTAACAGCAATGACGATTTTGGAAATCCATGAAATTAATCTAAAAAAAGAAAAACTATTAGAAATCAGAGTTTGGAGCGTAATTGAATGTCTTAAGATAGAATTTTTAGCTCTAGTTAATCGAATAATTATAGTGATTGTGTATTGATTATTTACACAGGGACAACTACATTCTGCATCCTTGGTTATTAAAAAAAATATTTTTCAGATTTATAATTAATCCAAAACTTTTAATTTGTTGTTTTTGCAAAATAAAACTTATCTTCTCACTCGATTTCTCCAAAGTAAATAAAAATAAAATGAGGAAAATATACAATTAAACCGACCTACTTCACATTTCCTGATTGAAAAACTTACTTAGCAATCATTCTGATTAGAATTGCGCGATTCCTCCACTTTTATTCACTTCACTTCAACTAATTCTTATTCTTCCGTCGTAAGCAATATTATTGTAACAGCGACAGAAACCGAATGCCGGTGTTCGCGTGCTGACACCGTGCAATAGACAGCACAATCGCAATATCTCAGTCAGCAGGTCGTCAGAGAAAATTCAAGTTTGTTGACCCTCATCTTCAACCTTTCTCTTCTAATCGTAAAAACCGTAAATGGGACTTGTAATTTTAGGATTTTGAGGAAAATTATGATTGTTCTTTTTTATTAAATAAATTTATTAACGCATCATACAAAACTGCGTTTAATTTACTTTTTGCTGGCTAAAATGATTCCATCATATTTCTGTTGGAACCATTTCATCGCGTCTTCCTTAGTAAGACGGTGTGAAAAACCAACTTTTCCTTGTTTCCTTCGTCTATGAGCAACATTAAAACCTGGTCGTCCTAATACAACGTAAAAATCTAATCCATAAATACCAATACTTGGATCGTATTTAATTCCAAGATCGATGTGTTCTTGAATACCGAAACCAAAATTACCAGACGCTGAGAAATTGTCTCGTCTTAATTCATATTCACGGACTTTAAGACCGCGTTCTAAGATTTCTTCAGCTTTAGCGCCTCGAACTGTACAATGAACAGCAATTTTTTCATTACGACGGATACCAAAGGATCTCACTGTGTAGCGAGCTTTTGAGAAGACGGGCTGTTGGCCTGTCAACTGTTCCAATACCTAGAATTTAAATTAAAATAGAAAAAAAAATAAGTTAGGTTAGGTGTTACAGACCTTTGCAGCTCTTGTTAATCTGTCACCAGATTCACCTACACAAATGTTTAGACAAAGTTTGCGGATATGAAGATCCCGCATAATATTCTTCGTCTTGTCTTTGACTTCTTTCTCCTTCTTTTCTTTCTTTGCCACAGGCTGAAAACACTTATAGGTTAAGTTTCACTGACAGACAAACAGCACTAATGGATGAACAACATAGTTAAATTTAAGCACTAATAATGATTTTATTAATGAAAAACATTTTTGAACAAGTAAATATTGCCAAAAACATAACCTAACAACACATGTTAGACATCTACAAAAAGTCACTAAAATATACTTATCAATGTATTATGAATGATAATTTGAAAATATCTTTTTAATTTTTAGATAATTTAAGTGAATACATAAATGGATGATTAAAGAAATATTAGAAAAATGTAAATACATACCGCCATTGCTGTCAATCGAGTTAAAAAGACTGTCGATAATTCAGAAAACTACAACAGTAATTTAGTAATTTTGAATGTTTATTGGTACCATTGTTTTGTTACTATGGTAACAGAGAGGGAAAAATCAAACTTTTTGTTATTTCAATAATCTGGAAACGTGAAAATGGATGAAGCAAATTTAGAAGAAATTGCTGAAGAAGATGAAAATTATGAACCGCAAGTCACATCTAAAAACCCAACTGAAAGAATTATGGCGAGGAGGCTCCGTATACAACGCAGGGTTGAAGCTCTTAAAAAGTTAGTATTTTGTGATTTTGAGCTGTTTCAAATTACTTATAGTCTATTGTTATATTTTAAAGATAAAAAACTCGTATTTATGCAACTCCCAATATTAAAAATATTAGAATATATTTAATGTGTGTAGGCAACTAGTAATACATCATTGTGCATTGCTTGTTTGCGTTTCAGACAAAAAGAGCAGAAGGAAGCTCGCGAGGCAAACGAGGAGGATTTAACCATAGAGACTGAAATTGAGAAAGACCCAATTGAGCTCCAAGTCGAGAAAAGCACAAATCTTCTCGAAAAATTAATGTTAGAAGGCGAAGAATACGTAACAAATGTAAGAGTAGCCACAGAAGCTCGTGAAGCAGATCGTCGCGAACGTGACGGAATTAACAAAGAGAAACTTTTCAAAGAATTGGAAGAAGAAGCTGACGCTGCAAAGTCTATGTTTAACGAAATTGCAGATAAATGGTCAGGAATTTTAAAATATAATGATCCATTGCATATTAATGAAGACATTCAATCGCAAAAAGAAAAATGCGATGAATTAATCAAACAAAAAGACGAAATTATAGCGAATTTACGAAGTAAATTACGAAAAGCCGAAATTGATTTTGCTAAAGATCAATCTAAACAAATTGAAGACGTGAATTCTATATCCAAACGAATAGAAAATCAAGTATTTAAATGTTTTATATAGTTACGATTTGCTTGTTATTATTAATATATTTTTTTAGATTATTATTATGCGGAAAGCTTATAAAGAAGAGCTGCAAATGTTAGAAGAAGTAATTTTGGCAGAACGCAATTTGTTGCTTGAAGCTAGTAATAAAAAATGGGAAGATTTATACAAAAAACGCGACCAAGAAGAGAAAAGTAACGCGGATTTGAGATCGGAAGATTATTGGAATTTTGTTAAAGAAATGGAAGATTTAAACCGTGATTTTCAAGAATTATATCGTGAAACAACAATTAAATTAGAGAATGACTGTGACGATTTACAAAAGGAGCTAGAACGGATTAAAAAAGACGCAATTATGAATAGCGAAAAACTGGATTATAATTATCAAATATTGCGAAAACGTGAAGATGAAAATTTAATAATTCGATCGCAACAGAAACGACGGATTAATAAACTTCAAGATGTTATAAATTTATTACGAAAAAGAAATAATGATTATCATAGTCAGACGCTCCAACAGATTGAAAAAGTCACTGAAGAAATTAAAAAATTAAGTAAAAATATTTTAGATATTGAAAAGAAAGCTGATCATATGGCTGAGGTGAACGATAGTAAGTTCCGGAAAATTTGGAATATGAATAAGAAACGAGCTGATGAATTATTTACAAGAGTTTTAAATATTGATAAAGTTTTATATGAACAACAGTTAGGTTTGATTTGGAAATCGCCCCAATATGCAATTCCGTCGAAAATGGAATTGGAAAGTTATAAAATCGCACAAAAAACACAAAAAGTTGCGTCGGATAAATCACTGCAAGATGAAAAGGGTTTAGCTATTGAAAATGAAGATAACTCAGTTTTTAAAAAATTAATGAAACACATTTTAAATTTGATTGCTGATAAAGCTGGATTTTTAATCGAAGAGCAAGTTTACACCATTCTTGAGCCATTTTTAGAATACGAAAAGACTTTAGTGAAAGTCGATAATGTGTTTGCTGTAAGTTATGAAATTGTTAAATTGTCAAATTGTTGATTTTGATTTCAGGCATTTAATTTAAACGATCGCAGCGATATTGATCTTCTTTTGGAATATTTTCTCCCGTATGCGTTTTGTCCTGTTTGTAATATTTCATCAGAGACTGCAAGTTTACAGACTGAAGATGAAAGTTTAATGAAAATTCATGATATTGATAATGTTAATTTGAAAGAATTAGCATCGTCTGAAAGTCGATTGAGAACTGCAGAAGCTGCTGCTGATAAATTAACATTAACTGATTATCAGCAAGGTGGGACTGTAGTAGAAGTTGGGCCTTTAAGTGTCACTCTCTATGATGGAAATTTAAAAGGAGAATGTAAAGGGGTTGATAAGATAATCGATGAAAAGTGAGTTAAATTTTGTAAAACGTTAAAAAATTTAGAATTATTGTTATTATAGTGTCAAAGAAGCTTTAAGTCCAATAGCTTCTGCAGAAATAAGAACTAGTGTTCCTTGTCAGTATCAACATCCATTGATGATAAGTTCTGTTTATGTTTTGAAAGCGCTGAAGGAATTTCTTGGTAAATATCATGTTCCAAAAGCAAGGTAAGGAAAACAGATTTGGAGTTTTTTTTCTATTAAAAGTAGTTTGCCGACAATGACAGCGAGATTGGCTCGAGTCAGGACTACAGTTTCAAGGATGATAACATCAGATGATATTGAAAGTTATTGGGAGAAATATACAATGCTGTTCCCAAAAGAAAGGGAAAAAGTTTGGGATAGTTTGTTTGAGGGATTAAAGAGATATCACGACTTATTGAAAAGTTGGTATTATTGTAAAGTCATGCTAGAAATAAAGTACGCACTGGAAATTTTGTATTATCTTCAGGTTGGATAAGATTAAAAATAACTCTTAAAGTGAGGTTAATACTAGAAATTTACTTGCTGGTTATGTCTGCCAACTTAAAAACATTCTAGAATATAGTTTCAATAGTTTAATTCTTGCTTCATTAAAAGTATAGGTGCACACTACAAATGAGATTTTTTAAGTTGGTAAAAAGAGTTTACAAAAGGGAATTTATTTTCTAATTTGATTTTATTCATATAATTGTCAGTGAAATAATGACCAACCCACTAAACTCAACTCCAAATCTACTGCATGTTTTATTTCTGGCATTTCTATATTTAGGTATAGAGCAGTTTTTACAAAGTTACAAATTTCAGACCGGAAGATCACAAGTGAAGAAGTGGTGAGTTTGCGCAAGCAAAATGCAGAATTGCGTCGAGTTTTTGCTAATTATATCGATAAAAAGGATATACCATATTGAAAATAAATAATGGAATATAATGTCTTTATAATTCGTTTTCGTATACCTACTGGTAGAAAGTCCCAAGTTGAGGTCATTAAATAAATAGTTTTATTGACAAAAACGTAAAGTGAAACCGACCGTCCGGTCTAATTCATCGCCAAACATCGGTAGAATTGGTGAGACAAACGACAAGCAGGCCGGTCTGGGTGGTTTTCTTATCTCTTGAGTTGTTATCCATGATTGATAACAACAAGTCGGTCCCACCCAGGTCGATAATCTTAAAATAAAGGAGCGTTTATATAGCATTGAAGGCGAGAAAAAGAATAAGAAAAAAAATAGGTAGCATTTTTATGGGTGTTCTTTACCAGGAACTAATAGATGATGAGAATTGAAAGGAAGTGACATTTTACAGGAAACTGCTTATCAAATATTATGCAAAGAAAATCAATATTTGGTGGGAAAATACAATGGTTTTCCAAACGCGCGAATTTTTTTTTTGTTTTAGAGAAATAACAAAAGAAGAATGAATGTGCGTCGTCGATGCAGACAAGAGCACGTGAACAAAAAAGGACAATCGCAGCCCACTTCGTTATAATATAATGACGGACCGTGAGTTAGTAACATCAAAGGAGACTGTGAAATATTTCCCATCAACAGTCTCTCCGATCAAGAATGTTCAATTCAAGCGAGGTTCTTCGACCAATCGTATCTTAAGGCGGGTTTTATTAAAGTACTGCCTACTGATATGCTTATGTAATTTATAATTGTTTAAACATATTATAATGGTGTGTTGGGGAAAAAAACAATCGATGGATTTTTACATTGTGAAATATGGTTTGGTGATGTGAGGGGAAAAGGGCGAATTTTTTTATTACTGGACTGGACGACTTATGTAACTTATACACGATTAATTATTTGAGAAATAATATTTTATAGAGTTCTTTGTCGAAAACACGAGACTTTTTAACAATAATATAAAATTTACTTATTGGATACTAATAATAGAAAAAATTCTTATTCAACCTAAAAATTTAAATGTCAAATTTGATACATCAAATAAAATTTGCAGTTTCCTGTATTTTTAATGCAAATTTTTGTGAAAAAAATATTAAATCTTCCATTCTAATAGCATCCATTTATTATTTCACCAAGGCTAAAGTTTCTTTTTTTTTTGTAAATAATAACAACTAATTTATCAAGAACGCAATTATTGACAAATGTTTGAATTTTTCCACCAACCATTTGTCTTTTTTGCACATTATAAACCATAAGAGTTGTATAACGTTTGTCTCATCAGAAACCATCTACGGTGGTGGTAGTTGAATGCGGCCACACACGCTAAAACACACCTACAAAGATTCAGGAAGAGATTTGAAAGAGCCCACGCTTCAACTTTGCATCTTGCCATCACCATTTCAATGCAAATTTCTAAGATTTCATATATTGGTTTACTTATACAAAAAAATAATTTTTCTATTTTTGAAAGTGACGCAATAATAATAACAGCAATAATCATCATCCAGATCCAAAAGATCCGCAGGTAGTGCTGTTGATCGGCATTCTACATCGACTTAAGTCTATGGGTAGGGTAGTGAACATTTACCGAGCGCTTCCACGCAGTGTTCGTCGCGTGGGAACTGCACAGTAGTGTCTGCGGCCCCCGAACTGCCCGCGCCCCCCCAGGTGCCCGCGTGCCCCCCACGAGCGCAACGAGCTTCTCAAAGGAGACGACCAAAACTCTTCCTTCAATTTAACAATACGCGCTAATCGAATAATTGCCACAACTGCACATTTGAATTTTAGAAAAATTAAAACTGTTAATTATCAGCTAGGTATCCTTTAGGCATAACCTTCTAATTGACAACTATTAAAGCTTTCTTACGAGTGCTGTAATAATTGCCAATAAAGAAGTAATTTCAGTAATTTTTAGTTACAAAAATGTTGTGAAAATCTCAAAATTCTATTTAAGGATGAGTTAAAATTTAGAAAATTGTGATATTGAAAGTACGAGTAATTTGTCTATTTTTGGAAATAAAAAATAGTCGATTTGGTTTTTTCTATCTGTGTAAACTCCTCCCTCCTCGTGTCCCTAATTCCCTAAGGCGCGTTAAAGGAGGGCGAACAGTGGCAATATTGGCTACTGTATAAGTGCTACCGCGCATTGGCTCATAAAAAGCGCATGCGCAACATACCCAGTAGCCAAAACACAATGGCGTCACTTCTTCACAGTATTAGATAGTTCTAAAGAAAGACGAACAAAAAACTCAACAACACCACTACAAAGTTAATCGAGGAGTATAGTCACGTGAACCAAGTGACCTGTACGAGGGGCAAGGCAGGGACGCTACCAAGTCCCCGGGGGCTTTCCCAGCATTCCACCTACTCCACATCTCCCCTGAGGGAGCTCCCAAGCCACCAAAGATGCGCGCATATTTCTTAAGACAAGAATACCAACACTTATTATATTGGGAAGTCGAACCAAGATATAATGCCAAACTTCGATCGATTCCAATAAGATTTTTTTTTTAATTTTATTTTTTTAGTTTTGTTCAGAGTGCGCTTTATTATTAGACGCGTTGGTGGTAGTGGAAAGGAATTTTATCGGAAAAAGCGATGACAAGAGAGCTGTCAAGTGATTTACAAAATTAATCAAAAAACTGATTTTTTCTTTAGAACTGCATAGCTCGATTTTTTTTTGTACTCATGCAAAATGTAAAAGTACAAAAGAATTTTCTTTCTTTTAATTTACACAAGGAGAAGCGTCTTGGAAATCTTTTCATAAGACAATTTTTCGTTTGTAACGAGTGTTTCTAAAAATGAATAGCAAAATTATCACTGCTGCCAACTTATAGAGCTTCATATTGTTCTCAAAAGTTCTAACTGTGCGTATTTATGTGTAAAAAAAATAAACTGCCAACTAAAAATTTTAAATTTAGGGAATTTATTGTTATTAGGTTGAAAGAACAATTAAATTTGCTCAGTGAGTTTCATTAACATAAGTTGGCATAATTTTTTAACTAGCTTGACGTTTTTTGACGTCTCTGTCTGACACTTTTCTTGTACACTTGCGTTATCAACTTAACCTCAAATTCTTTAAAATGACGTGGTGTAAATATTTCTCACTAGAATCTAAGGTAGCACCAACTTAAAGAAATGAAGTACCAACTTAGCAAACATTTATCCCAATTTTTAGTGGGCAGTTTATTTTTTTCTTATATTCAGAAATAAGCTGTCCACTAAAAAAAAGAAATCTAGGAAATTTATCGTTTTTAGGTTAGATAAACAAGTAAATTTGTTCAGTGGGTGATAATATTATGACTTAAAAAAATTTTCTTTCACTAGCTTGTCGTTTTTTGATCTCAATTTCTCTAAAATGACGTGGCAACGGCTACCTAGATTAATAAAGGAACCTAGTCTTTTATCTAGCTAGTCGTAATCTTAGCATCGTCTGGTAAAATTGACATAACTAACGAAATAATATAGCTGATATAGCGTTAGCTATGTCAATTTTAAAAGAAGATTTTAGTTTCGAGCTTTTTTTCTGTTCCTAGAGGGAGCTACATTAGAGTACATCAAATTGACGTTTCCATTTGACAAAAGTATTGTCACAAACTTTTTTTTTATAAACAGGTTATTTTAACTGGACTAATAACTTTCGATTTCGATTTTATTTTCTGTGCATAAATTTGTAGATACCAATCTTGATAACATCCAAGATAAATCATTTTAATCCACGGCTTTCTCGATTAAGCAAGGAAGCCGTGTATCAATAAAAAAAAAAATACCTAAAAATCATACAGATTATACATTAAAGTCCTTTAAATGTCACCTGTCAGAAACAGTTTTTTTCCCATTGCGATTAATCCTATAAAGGACTAGGTTGCTTCATAAATCTAAGTAGTCATAAACATTTTACAGGAAATAGAAGTGTCTTGGAAATCTTTTCATAAGACAATTTTTCGTTTGTAACGAGCGTTTCTAAAAATGAATAGCAAAATTATCACTGCTGCCAACTTATAGAGCTTCATATTGTTCTCAAAAGTTCTATCTGTGCGTATTTATGTGTTAAAAAAAAATATACTGCCAACTAAAAATTTTAAATTTAGGGAATTTATTGTTATTAGGTTGAAAGAAGAATTAAATTTGCTCAGTGAGTTTCATTAACATAAGTTGGCATAATTTTTTTAACTAGCTTTTTTGACGTCTCTGTCTGACACTTTTCTTGTACACTTGCATTATCAACTTAACCTCAAATTCTTTAAAATGGCGTGGTGTAAATATTTCTCACTAGAATCTAAGGGAGCACCAACTTAGAAGAATGAAGTACCAACTTAATAAATATTTATCCCAATTTTTAGTGAGCAGTTTACTTTTATCTCATCACGAGTCTAGATCTAAACCGCATTTTATTTCCAAATCAACGCTGCCAACATTTTATTCCAATTTTTGACATTTGATTGGTGTTCAATAAATAAAACATTGATCAATTGTTTTTTGATGTATCCAACGGTAAAATGTGAAATTTTCTAAAATCAAAAATTTAATTTTCAGTTTCAGTGCTGTAAACATAATTAAAATAAATATCTAGAGTATCAAAATAAAAACAGATTTACATAAAGACAATTAAAAATCTTGTGTTATGAAATGCGATATGATAATATCCTTTGAAAAAATTCCAGAATTTCGATGAATGAATCAGCTAACACTCGGTCAACTTTTCATTGATCCCAACCGAAGAGAAAACAACACTCAAACATAATAAAACCTTCTCATTTAAATAAAAATGAAATTTTAATTTAGCAATAAATCAAATCAAAAGTCATCACCCATTGTTCCATTTAGATTTAAACCCAACCATATCTGTCTGCTTCTTCTTTTTCTTCAATAACATTACATTTACTAATTATTCGTTACCGAAGTTTCTTATTTAAAACATTGCAAAATCATCAGCTTACTAAATCCATTGCCAAATACAATAAAAACTCAAGAACTAGAAAAACTTATCAACTTTTCTCTGAAACAAAAGGTCAGGATTTACATGGATTTAAGTAAATATTTATGTTAATTAACTGTCACAATATTTAACGGCAGGTATACAAACATATTCTTGTAAAGTAGATGTAATAAATTTCAAAAATTAGTCTCAATTTGTCAAGTGGGTGTAACTATTTATCAGTCAAGTATTTTCCATGAAAACTGAAAAATTCAGAGAGTACCGCCTCACCGCAAATACTGATAACGCAACTATTTATTGCTTTGACAATACCACACATGATGATGATGAAAAAGAAGAGAAATTTGATATTTTTTCTACTTTGGTTAGTGTTGGATGGAATTCTTGCAGAGGTGTAGGCGGAATGACCATCCGGTTTGCTACCGCAATGATGGCTCTTCTAAAAATGAGACTGGGCAATGAGTTGAATAATATTGATACACATTTGTCTAGGATAAAAAAACTGAGTAGAGGAGAAAAAGCCGAAGATGACATAACTTGTGAATTTGATTATTCACAAAATGATGCTCTGTGTTTCTAGAAATAAACATTTGAAAATGTATTCTTTTATTTTTTTCAATAATTCAGAGAGTAGGCTAACTTTGAGAAAAATAACACTCTTTATACAATCGGCCACGAAATAAAGCGTCGGATAGTACAGCGTGAATCTATTGGCGGCACTGAAAAATGGAATGAAGCTGGTGTCACTGCAAAACGACACTTGGCACTTTTGACAGTTTTTTGACAAGTGCTCCTGAAATTTATGTATCAAACATCTGAATTGCTTTGACCTCGAAACCGGGAATTTTGACACTAAAGTTTTGAAATAGTGTTATATAAAGGAAAAAATTAACTGCCTACTAAAAATTTTAAATTTAGGGAATTTATCGTTGTTAGGTTGAATGAACAATTAAATTTGCTCAGTCAGTTTCATTAACATAAGTTGGCGTAATTTTTTTAACTAGGTTCACGATTTTAATCGTCTTTGTCTGACAGATTTTTTTCTCAACTTAACCTCAAATTCTTTAAAATGACGTGGTGTAAATATTTCTCACTTGAAACTAAGGGAGCACCAACTTAGAGAAATGAAGTACCAACTTACAAACATTTATCCCAATTTTTAGTGGGTAGTTTATTTGTTTATTTGTATACACTTGTAATTATCCTGTCTACCAAAAAATCCATATTTTTCAATTGTTTTATTGTCAACAGACTCAGTCATTTGTGATTGCTTTGTAGATACCAAAAATTCAATTAAAAATATAAATAAGAGTATTTCCACAAAGGGATTTTACAGAATCTCTTCTTTTTTTTTAAGTTGGCGCTTGTTATGTTTTAGGTTGGTAGGTTCAATAAATTGTGATTCTATTTTGTAAACTTGAGATCTAGTTGTCATCAAGACTCCATTCGTTATTGATGTGCATAAGGGGCGGCCATGGAAATCAGATTTTGCAGTGGCCATAGCCACAGTGATGACATTGGTTGGGATTTTCTTTACGGTTAACAGCAAATTCAACTGACGTTGGAAATTGCAAACTTCAGGCAGATTAATGCTTGTTTTCTTTAAATTTTGAGGTTAGGAATATAAAGCGTCGTTTACGTTTAGTAACTTCTTTTAGTGACAAAATTAAAGCCGCATTTAGACTTTCTCAGCCTTCTTAATGCACATTAATAAAGAATGGAGTATATGTAAATAAATATGACATTTTTGAGATTTAGATTTGACAACAAATTTTAACAAATTTAACGATAGAGAAACTCAAATAAACAAATACCCCAATGGCCGTTACTGCGCTAAAGAAAAATTGTATTATTATACAGTATGTTCAATTAATCGGCTAATTAACTGAATACAGAGTTAGTGTCTCAGAGAAGTAGCTTTGTACTTTATATTTATGTTACAGATTTTTGAATTTTTTGTAAAATTCTACTTTATATACCATAAATTCCATTTGTCAAAAATGACAGATAAAAAACCGAATATATGTCATTTTTCGCTACACAGCCATCTACTTTAAAATAATTTTTCAGTGTTTAAAAATGAAAGATTGACATTATAAATTCCATATTCTTCTATCTACAGAGTGTTGGAAAAATACCAATTTTTTTGAGTTACTCTGTAAGGTGTATTATTTTGAATGAGAATACTATTTTAGTGAAGCTACAGAAATAAACCACTAATTTCCATGTATTAATAATATTGTTCCAGACGCAAAAAAATCCATAACCTATATTTCCTGACTCAGATTTTGATTAGAAATTCAAATACATTTTTTCCAGACTATTTATTTGTTATTTGTTTTTAGAAAAAAAATCTCATAAATATTAAATATGCAAATATTTTTTTGTCAATTAAATTACAAAATTACCATAATAAATATTTATAATTTTATTTAACAAAATCCACAATCACACTCGAACAATTTTCAATTTGACCCAAATCACACACTATTTTATTTAAATTTGAAATTCTAGATTTTTTTTGTAATATTTAGAAAAAAAACTTTAGTCACCACCCATCACCTCGTCCCATCGAACAATTACGCATCGCCTCATTTTAAAAACTTAATCAAGCAAACGTCTGAAATGTTCTTCGACACTTAACTCCCTCTACAATAAAGTCGCTTTTCATCGAGCAGTCGTTTGACTTCTGGTTTAAGCGGATTCAGTAAGTTGAACCTTATGGTAGATTGTCTTAAGGGGGGTCTAAAGGTAGGTTGGCCTTAGTAAGCTCCAGAAGGGGGGCAGAGGGGCACGAGGGAGCCCTGAGCTACACACTACTGCTAGGATCATTGGGCTACCATCTCTAGTTTGGTACAGAAGCAAAACTAAGAACTACTCCTGAAAGATTGTTGCCAAGTATCAGACCGTCGCTTTGCCTCGCATGATCTACCATCGTCAAGGTTAGTACCAATTTATTATTATTATTATTTTTTAACTTACCATTTGCGCAAATTTTTAGTGTTTTTGTGTTTTCCTCGCTTAATCGATCGTTAATATCTCCGCGTTTTATTAATCAGTTAAAAAAAAAACAACAGCTACTAACTTACGCACAAGAGTGGGGCGTAGTTTTACTTTCAATTTCATTCATATTTGTGTAGTTTTTTCGTTGGTTGATGGTTGATAGCTTCTGGCGTTTAATTGGTCTCGCGGTACCCAGTAGCGCTAGCGATTGTTATATATATACCAATAAAACAACTCATTTTATCCCCACCTATTCTTATAACCAGTAGCAAGACAGCAGGGTGTCTGTAAAACAGGTAGCTATCTAGAGCGCTGTTGGAATAAACATTTAAGAAAGAGTGTTTAGTGTTAACTTTTGTTTTTTTTTGATGTATGTGCTATAGTTCAAGTATGGTATTAAGGCGCACCCTTATGGTATTGAATGTCACCGAAGCGGACAATGTAACGTGTATTTATGCTAATACAGCTATGTATCCGCCCTTCATTGTTGAATCCCATTGATATTCACCATTGTCTGGCTTTTACTTCTTTTTTTTTTATTCAATTCTTGTTTATTTTTAATGGGCGGATTGGAGGTTAAAAGACTCAAATGTGGTTTTAGTGTTAGTGCAAATATTGAACGGATTAGATTCTCAAGGTATTATTTATTTAACATCTCCTACACTTTATTCTTTGATGATAATTATAATAATTCAAGAATTTAGATTTCTAGTTTTTTGGTTAGTTTGCATAAACTACTAATTTTTAGCCTACTATAATGTGATGATATCTTGCTTTCTCTATTTTCTTAACCAAATTTATTGCTTTGAAGTGGAGAAAACGATGGTTTATGGGATTTCAAAATACTTTTGTTAGAAAATAAAATCTTCCGTCGGATAAGAAATTATTCATTCAATTATTATAGTTGACACAGTGATTCAAGAAAGTGTGAATGCGGCTTTAATAAGTAACAATTGTATTATTGGTTGCATATTATAATTGCAGTATTAGTTATCCGTTTTAAATTGAATAATGGAAATTTCCATTTTTCGAATGCTAAAATAAAATCAAAATACAATATTTTATAATATAATTTCTTTTGTTTCATGCTTAAAAATAGTCAACTTATAACAATGAATATTTTATTGTTTTTTGTTATAACCCACTTGATTACTTAATAACAGAGTAATCACTGTTAAATAATAAAAGAAAAGTACGTATATATTTAAGGAAACAATTGCTAGGAATCTGCAAAAATTTCAAAGCTTACTTGATATGCCAATCAGCAAAAAAACCGTATTAATGCAGACTTTTTCTAAAATCTTAATCTAGTTGTCATTGAATAAATTTGTATTTTATGATCAATTGTTAAAGTAACCACATTGTATATTCTACATTAAAAAATACGTTGAAAATTGCAGAATTTAATTGTCAAATTTATAGTTACCATCAGGTATCCAAAATTACTTAAAATTAATAAATTGAGTGTTATTATCCGTCGCTATACTTTTATAGTTTTAAATTCAAAGCTACATTTTTTTCTGGACACTCTATAGACCAACTAACCAAATCGCTGGTGAGATTCACTAACCCAATTTTTGCCTTACAAAGTGTTAAAAATTTATTTAAGAATAGGCGGCCGTTTATCGAAAATTATCGATTATTTCTTCGGATTTCAATCCCTGTTGTCAAAACATAAATAAGCAAATATTTATTTCAAAAACGGAACAAATTGAGAATTTACAAATTAAATAGATTAGCCGTTAATAAAAAAATGTAGTGAATTTTGTTGAATCACGTTTGTGGGGAAATTTACTGTTTATTTTATCATTTGTTTTTATTAGTTGATACACTTACCCGAAACAGCTATATCACATCAAATATAAGATAAAGAAAAATCTAACTAAACATTTTACGTATAAAATTAGTAATAAAAATTTTCCCAGATAATAGGAAACATAATCTTGTGTTATAAAAAGTCATTTTAAACAATGTCATAATATTATAAATTATACACATTGAACAATTAATTAGAATAAAAAATGTTATAGTAAAAAATCAAGTAGCAGATGAGAACTTGTTTCTAAAACAAACAAATTGAAAATTCATGGAAACTGATAGAAAAATAACAATTATTAGTCATTCATCACTTGCTTTAATAATTTTGAGGTCATATTTCCAGCTGTGACACAATTTCAACAAAATCGATAAATTTTTATTATAATCGAAATGGTAAAAGTTTTTCATTTTTTTTTTAATATGAATTTTAATGCATATTATCGCAGTAGGCCGACACACAAAATTCCAAGACAATTTATCATAGAGATCGTCCATCATCATAAAGAGCAGGGTCTTTTCTATAACAATAACCAGTCAACACCGCCTTCTTTGATTCCCTTTCGAATGTTATCCGACAGATCGAAATACCATCCTTGTCTTACGAAAATAACACTTGCGAAGTGAAACAAGGAACGGGCATTTGCAAGTCATCTACTTATTAACATAAAGTAATTGTTGTCATTCCTTTTGACACATTCTTTGGGATGTTTATTGTTCGATTTATTAGAAAGATTGCGCTTTTTCTTTAAGCGATGTGAAAGAGGTGGAGGAGGTGGTGTGGTTATGTAATGGAAGAGTGAGACGAATTTTGGATAAAGGTCATAATGTATAAGATTCGGAGAGAAATTTCTTGAAGTTTTGATGGAATTTAATGAAAATTTGACAGTCTGACCAAGGTTTTATAAATTTAACTTAAATTGAAACCGAAGTAGTTGAAAATCCGCTTTAGTAACAATTATATCAAATGATAAAATAAAAGTTTTACTGTTTTGCTGTTTATATACTCCATTCGTTATTAATGTGCATCAAGAAAGCTGAGAAAGTCTAAATGCGGCTTTAATTTTGTTACTAAAACTAGTTACTAAAAGTGAACGACGCTTTATCTAACCTGAAAATTTAAAGTAATCAAGTATCAATGTGTTTGCAGTTTGCAGTTTTCAGCTTCAGTTGAATTTGCTGCTAACCAGTGTGGCCACCCTAAAATCCGACTTTCATACGCACATTAATAACAAATTCAGTAACAAGTCAAGACATAAGTTTCCAAAAATTGGCAAAAACATTAATTACGCTACAAATGAATGTCGAAATTAACTTTTGACAATATTAAAGTTTGGAGTTTGGAGAAATTTTGCATTTTTAGGTTGGATCAAAAAATGTTGAAAAGTTTTGTTCAAATAAGTTTGCGGCAGTCTAGGAGGGTAAAATATCACTAGAAACTTAGTAAGAAAGTTCCTTCGTGTAAGTCCGACTTTTACCAACTTTTGAGTAAAAAAAATCCCATTGTTAGTATCAGGGGCCCGATTCCTGAAATGCGTTTGATACGAAACCGCATGATTTTGTCCAATCAGCTTACAGTTGTGGTGATTTCGCATACGGAAATGAGTATCAATTGTATAGTCGATTCACACTAAATAGAAGTAACGAATTTATTTTCTAGCTTTGTAAATAGACTTTACTGTTTCCCACTGTAAAAATGGCTTAAGAAATACAACCTAAATGCTTGATTTAATGCATCAGATTGACAAAACCCAAATTTTTTTAAAAATTTTTTAACATACCTTTTTTCCTTATTTTATTTGTTGCCTTTCTTTGAATATATTTCTGTTTCTTGTGAGAAAAAAGGAATCAGAATATGATTAAATATTATCTGAATAACTATGACACTTCTGACAAATTATTCAAATTTGACATTTACAAGGTTTAGTGTTTTTTAGAATAACAACTTTGAGGCAAAAAAATTTCTGTTAGTTACTAATGTTGAGCGTGAATCGACTATATACAGGTCATTATAAATAACTATAGTCAAAGTATGCTGTGCCCATGTATTTGCAATTTTGCCGCTCTATAAGAAAGTGATCTTTAATTTAACATTTCTTAATTTGACAGAAACGTCAACTTCAAATTTGATAGATTTTTGCTACATAATTTTATCTCTCATTTACTGAAGCGGCATTGAATAATTTATGTACATTAGCTACACATTTCAATATAGGGTGTTTGCTATTGCATGTTCAATTTGATTTTATAAAAATCAGCGAAACTTGATTTTTTTTTTCAAATGGCAGATTATTATTCTGATTTTATTTTGGAGTTTCATGGAAAATTTCAATGCGATTTTAAGTGAAACACTTTGAAAATTCGAAAATTTGATATTTTTCGACTTAACAGCCGATTCCCTACTTTTCGAGTGTTTTCAGTAAAACTGACATATTCAGTATGCCAGGAGTTGGTATAATCACAAATGTTAAAACTCAAAAAAAAAAAAAGACAAATCCTGGCTTTCTTTCAATCCGGAGACACTAATACTACACTTAAACATTAACTAATTGAGACAAAGAATAAGTTTACGACTAAATTTTTTGTCAACTTTTTTTTCAAGAATAAATCGCTCATCCGAGATCGAGTATTTTTTTCTGATAATCAGTTGAACTATAAATTAATAATGGCACTGTTGTTACATTTCTTAAAAACTTGTTATAATTTAAAAATTGACAGAATCACTTTATCTTTCATTTGAAAATTATATATTTGCACTTACTTCTAATTTTTTATCCCGATTGAAATGCAAACTATCAACAGTTTTTTTTTCTGATTTAATTTGAGAGTAAAACGGAGACGGTGATAATTTTAATATTTTAACAAATTCTAAGAACGAATTGCCAAGAAATACGTCTCTAAAAGCACAAAAATCAAAATCAATTTTTTCGCAAGCCAATGATTCAAATAGAATCAAATAAATACTCCGAATTATACGATTTGCTAAATCACATTTTCAGAAAAGAGTTGAATAATTCAAAATCGAGATAATGAATGATCTATATGTAGTCAGTTTGAAATTTTACATACAATCTATCTATTCTAAAATTTAATAAAAATTTTGGTTGATGGAGTTTGTTGATCACTTGGTATTATTAACTTAGTGTCAAAAAATGCTCAAATAAGATTTTCAATTGTCCGTCAAAAAACCCAAAAATTCATTTAGACATTTTATAGTTTACAAACGGATTGTACTTATTCACTCTAAATTCAAAAATCTACAGTTACCTTTGATTCACAGGATGGTGCATAGGGAGATCTCCAAAACTTAAAGATTTGGTGCATTTGCGAGGTCGTTTTTTCAGAAAATAACTCTTGTGAATATTGCGAATTGATACGTCTTTTGTTTTTTAGTTATAAGCGAAAATTGACAGTTTATTATTATATTTTTTTAGATCATTAGTTTGCATTGCATTTTTTTAAATGGAAACCATTGTTGGCTGAGACATTTTTGTAAAGCTGTAAAAGCACTAGAAGTAGGAACATCAATCAATCGAAAAGCATTATCGTTTTTGGTTGATGTATTTCTAAATAAACCAATTTTTTCCATAGCCAACTGCATATTAACAACAACAAATTAAAACAATCTGTTTTTTAAAACAATTATGTAAAATTATCATATAAAATTTGTATATTTTTAAGATCAGAAATAAATTAGCTTTTCAAAAGTGTCACAGCCGACTATGATTTGTATTTAAAAAAATGCAACTTTGTGTTATGACAGCCAAACTAATGACTAAAAAAAATATTTATTGGTACTACTGGATTCTACGTAAAAAACGATTTAATTTCGTTTTTTTTCAATTGCTTATCTCAAGTATTAACGTAGATATGAATTTTCTAGAATATCGGTAAATCACGTATAACTAAATAACAAAAGACGATATCAACTTATTTACCAAAATTATTTTCTCAAAAAACAACCTCGAAAATGTGCCATTTGTTTTGGACATCGCACCAACCTGTACAAAGATACATCATTTTGATAGTCTTCTGTTTTTTCTACCTCAAGCTGTTGCTTGGTTGTGAATGACTCACCTTGTATAACGTACTCATATGTTTTATAAAATCTCGTTAAAACTATGACAAAACAAACTAACAATAACCGTGAAGACTTGACGTATTTGCTCATCTTAAACCAAACAAATGTTAACACATTGAATGCAGCTTTTGTTTTATAAAATAAAGTCATAGAAACGTCGAGGTAAATATTAATTTTATTACACCAAAAATACATAATGTTTGAATGTAAAAAAAAAAATTAATTAGTTACAAAACAGCAGGAGTGTCGTGTACTAATATGTATCGAAGGTGTGCGAACGTTAGCATCATCAAATTGCAAGTAGGAGGGCGAAAAGAATCCTTCCTTTCACCATCATCGATTGTTGCATGTTGTATCCGACATCGGCCACTGCTTCTGCACCATCTTTTACCACACATACTGTATACACACTCCTGCAAGCATCCGCTATAAACAGAAGCAGGAGTAGTGAGTAATAATCTCATCATAGCGCGATCTTTATTCTGTTTCAGGAATAATATCGTCCCGGATCCGTTAAAACCCAGATAAGAATCAGACACGATGTTTGCGATAATCCAAATCGACAACGACGTTAGTGGGCGCGAGTTCCGTAGAAAAATGCGCCCAAAATACGAATTTATTTGCAAGTATTGTCAAAGGAAATTCACCAAATCTTATAATTTAATGATACATGAAAGGACACACAAAAGTCCTGAATTGACCTTCAGTTGCGAAGTCTGTGGACGGGGATTTAAGCGACAAGATAACCTCAAACAACACAGGTAATTTTTTTTATTATTATTTCTATTATTTTTTAATCATTGGCAAGGATTATATAAAAGCACATTATATTTTTTATAAAAACTCTAATGTGTTGGCATTTTAGATGTAATCAATGCATATGGCGGTAAAGGGCTCCTGACCGATGGGTAATTCCGGCCCTGTCTTCTTTTTTGCAATGTAAGATTTAACACACTATGTTTATTTACTAAAAACTCTGGGCGACTTTTGGGGCCTTTACTAATGCTTTTGTTATAAAAAAAAAAATTTGAAAAATTATTATTAATTGTAAATTAAATTTAATCGAATTTTTTTCAGGACAATTCATTATTCAACTACAGCAGCCTACAGTTGTTACTCAAGATGCTAAATTTTTCTTAAACAATCAATCAATTCAGTATTCACAATTATTTATTAGTTATTGCATGTTGTAAATATAAATAAGTTTCCATAGTTACACACCATTTCTAATTAAGTCTATTTATAATCAATTAATTATAATTAATTATAAAAGCCAGACTACTATTCGTCTAGTCTAAAAGTACTTTTTATTTTTAATTATTATTATTAACAATTAAATTGTCATTGATGTTATTTAAGTGCAATTTAATTAATGATCAGACTTGTACAGTCTTTGCTTAATGAAATGTTAATTTTTTTAAATTAATTTTAATTTTAACGTACTAAATCATAGTAATCTGTGTACTTTTTGCTCTGTCAAAAAACTACATCAGTATACTTAAGTATATATTTTTAAGATTTTAAGTAAGTTTATATTAGCGTTTTTAATTTTGTATTTATTCTTAACTAGAGCTTTATGATTAAACGATGAAATCATGTTTATGTTTTTTTTTATGAAATCCCTCGTATACGGAAATACTCAGCAAGTCAATTGTTTTTAACTTAAGGCGATTTGATGGTGGTTGGCAAACATGCACGCAAGACGGTAGCTTTCACCGTTATTATATGGTTTTTGTACGATGGTCGTGCATAACAAGGTTTGCTTGATCACACGGTGTAATTTTGGTTTAGCTGGAAGATGAGTAAATGGATTGGTGTGTTATTAGTAAGTGATTAGATTAAAGAAAGATAGAGAATGAATCACACAGGCGCATCCACCAATTTTCCCAAAATACGGATGTGTGAGTAGAAGTCGTGATTTGAGTCATTGGGATCCGGGTTATGTGGTAAAGGATGATATCATGGGTTAGAATGGGATGATTTATTAATGGAAAGTTGAAAAGGGATCGTTGAATGGAAGAGCGGTTTGCAAGCTAAATAAACCTAAAAATTAATCACTCTGTATACATAGTAGCAAACTGTCATATAGTATCACAACTTACTTTGTTTATGTAAATGAAAATAAGATATTTCACCCTGTATAATCAAAAAAAGAAACCAACTTAGTTACAATATACAGGTGGTCAAAAAACTTCAAACAAATTACAGCTATAAAAAGAATAATATTTATTTAGACACACTATATATTCACTCTATATACAAAAATCCTTTTGAAAGAATTTAGTAACAGCTATTTTTAATGCATTAAAAAATGTGACAATTTATTCAAACACACTGTATAGTTTTAAGCTATAAAATCCAACGTTCATGTTAAATCAAAAATTCAAAAATTTGAGTCCACTCTGTATATGTAACCTTTACAAAAAATAGAGAAACGTACAACTAGCTTTGACATACAGGTGTCCAAAAATACTATTTTTAAAAATATAAAAAAATCGGGATATTTACTAAAACACACTGTATTATTTTTTTTTTAGTTCGACAAGATACAGATGTCTCATCTTTCAGTTCCATATACAGAGTGATGTATAAATTTATATACAAAGTGTCTTGAAAAATCTTAAACCCAGCACAATAACTTATTGTCGCCGCCTTCTTGCTTGATGACGTAGTCTCTACCAAAGCGCACTCGATGAATGGACCGAGATGAGTGATTCGATCGCCTCCGGGCGGCAGCACTGTTGTGAACCGGGCGCACGCTAGATTCTCACACCCGCACGCTTTCTCCCGATCGTCTCTGTCCCCACATCTATCCATCACAATCTAATAAACTTTTACTGTTTTTTTTTTTGTTCAAATCATTTCTTATTTTTATTGTTTTTAATTCAAAATCGTAAAAAGAAAATTGTTCTTCCGGAATATAAATCGCGCGCTCCCGAATCGTAAAAGGTCGAATCGTGAGTGTTCGTCGCACGACGCGCGGGAATTGGAACATAGCCAAAGGATAATTCGGGAACCCTTAAGCAATTCGGGTTCATGAAATTATTAGCTAAAAATGCGGAACTGATCTACACTTTATTCCGATTCGTGATGGGAGAAATGGAGACTAGATGGACCAGAAGAAATGTTAACATGCGATTTATCAACGCTTGTTGGAAGTCATTTGTGAGGTGATTTAGGAGCTAGTAAGAAAATTAGGATGGTTTACATGAGTGATCCATTAGAAGTTTATGAAAAAAAAAAAATTACAATACAGTTCCATTTCAATATTTTTTCGTAAACTTTTAATGTGCTGGTCTGTTTTTACTTTGAAAAAAATTCTAAACATAGCCGACTGTGTTCTATTAAAAAAAACATTATCTTTGAAACACAGAGTGCCATGACTTTTTTATTAATGAAGATTATACATCACCCTGTATATATTTAACACTATATTGTTCATTTAGATTTTGCTGCTGTTAATCACAGATTAATAATCAAAGTTAACATTGACTTTGATGCCAATTATTTTTGATTTGATTGCACAGCCTACTTTCTATTTTATTGTATTTTTCGCGTATACTGCCCTCAATAGTAAGCCATGAAAGACAATTGATTGATTACATTGACTGTAAACTAAGCTAATTGCGAAAACAATTTTTTTGTTAAAGTCACTAACTCTGACGACAAAATTATTAAAAAAAATAATAATTGTTATTATTTTATATTGATTCTAAAAATAGTTTTTATAGCATGCAGGTAGTCTTATGAGTCTATTATAAGAACAAAATGCAGAAAAATGAATCATTCTCACATAGCAAAAATAATTATACACAATAATCAGAATATTTGAAATACTTAGAATAAATGCAATGTAGAAAAGTTGAACAATTAATATTCCTGTTAATTGAGGATAACATAATAAAAAAAATGACATTTCGATATTATTAGTTTTAATATAGAAATATTAGCTTCAAAGGTGGCTTTTACCAAGGTTATGATTAAATGTCAAGTTAATATACTGACTTCAGGATTCTGTTCATTTCTTTGTAACACTCAATATCTTTTGTCCTATTGAAATCAAAAATCGACAAAAAAATGTCATATTCGTCTTGTCTTAAAAAAAATAAAAACATTTAAAATCCATTTAAAGTCAGTTCAGTTCGCTTCTTTTGAAGTTGACAATTCGTTTTGGTCATCTTGTCGGACGTAAATTTCCTTAAAAAAAAAAAAAAATTAACAGTAGACGACAATCGTGAAGTTTGTAACGTGTTGAAGGTCTCCAGTCATAACCCCTTTCTGCATTAAATTTAGTATTTGGATGGTAATAAAACGAACCATTAAATAGCCAATGTCTTTGAATAAAATATGACCTATTAAATCCGTGAACAATTTTAATATGGCCGAAATGATTTACAAAGTAACGCTTTTGACGACTACTTTTACGATATTTACGTAAATAATTACAGTATAAATGTCCACATACTACTGGTATTTAAATAACAACTAGATAATTTATTACCATTGCATATTACATCCTATTAACATTTTCTCTACGTTCAGTCTGATATTTGCTCTCGGTTTATTATTAGATCGCCTTCAAGTAGCTCCATTCATCATCCGAGTGAAATCCTAGGCGATCAGGAAGTCCATATACAGGTGGTCCCTATGATGGTTTACAACATGAAAAACTCCAAACCTACTATAAAATGAAGAATATTATTGATTCTGAAATATCAAAATTTAAAATTCAGCATTTATCTATGTAACTATAAGAATTTTATTAGCAGCCACTCTGTATACAGTGTGTACCGGATAAGTGGAAAAGCTAAAAAAAAATCGATTTGATTTGCAATTTTTCGAAATTCAGCCTTGCTTATTTGATTCTGATTTTTCATATAATTTTAGTTTTTAAAAATCAAGTATGCCTTATAAATTTGGAAAACTACGATATTTTATTTAAATAAAAATAAAATTAGTTGATTTGGCAGAAATGCATAAAAAAATGAAAAGTCATAGTTATCACATTCCAAAATTATTAGACAACTATGATTTTTTATTTTTACGAATACATTTTATTTATGTTATTAGACTTACTTAAATCTAAAAAAAAAAAATGAAAAATCATAGTTGGCCGATAATTTTGAAATTTGCTATATAATATTTTTCAATAAACTTTCGTCGTATTTGCCGCAAAAAAGACACTTCGTTTCATGGAAAAAGAAATTTTTCTTCAATTTTCAAGACATACTTGATTTCTCAAAACTAAAATTATGAGTCGGGGACACACTGTATGTACTAAGTGATTCAAAAATCTTTATGGTGGAAAAGATTATAGTTCAACAGATTAATATTACTCATCGATTGCATGTTGTTTTTCTTTTTTTTTATTATATTTCCGATAGAGAGCATAGGCGTGCGGTGGGCGGTCGGACAATAGGGCGCTATAGGGTGTGACAGTCACGACATCTTACGGAAGATACTAAACGTTCAAATACACAATTGCTTTATTGTCACCTTCTGATTTATCGAACTTGAGTCAAGATCAAATATTACCGAAATTATCATTTTAGATAGTTATGAATAGAGTGAAAAAATTTCAATGGTAACTGCGATTGCACAACATCATCTTGTCAAATTGTCAATTCCATTTTGTAATTAGAAAGAAACGCCGTCTATTATTATAGTTTGACTTAAGAACAACCTAATAGTTAAACATTATCCATGGTCAGAAGATAGTTCGGAATTTTAAGTTGTTTTTGACACATTTCAAAAGTTCAGTAGCTACACAACACAATCCTAAACAAAATATTTCGCTTTTACCTTTTTAAAAATGGGTAGTCACACACAGGTAGAACTTTCAAATGTTTAGTTTTATGAATGATTTTTGAAACTATTGTCGGGATGTCAACGTTTTACAAAAACTGTTAAGAGGTTGCGGTTTCAGAATGTGCCACCCTTGAATCTATTTTCTAAATAAGCAATATTTTATTTATTCAAGTCTGAAATTTTCAGATTTATTTTGATATTTTCTAGAGTAAGTATTATAACACTTGTGTCATAAACTCACCATTATTGTACGACTTTTAAAAAGATTTATATTTGAAAGCTTTGTATTACAATGTTTCATGATCAATGTTATTCAGATAGCATGTCCTAAACGTTCAATAAGACATCGTATTATTTTCATAATTAAAAAAAAAAATAGTTCGTGCTATAAAATGCAAAGAAGTTGTGTTCTAATAAGTTTTGTTCTCATTATTAGCTTACGTTGACCTAAAAATATTTTTCTGTTAATGCAAAATTTGACGCTTTACTAAGACACGCCTATGAGTAATGAGTTTCGACTATGTTATAAATTTCAAAAGTTCCTAGTTTAATCCGTGTATTATTATGTTAAAATAACCAACCAAGTTTTTTAGCAACTAGGAGAATAATAATATCCTGTGTCGAAATACCTGAATAATACACACTGAACTGTAATAAAATATAAGACACGATTTTGAAGGATAGTACAATAAAAAAGTGAAAAGAGCGTTACTACAAAAACAAAATGTAATAAATATTTTGTAAGACATTTTATAGAAACATCAAAATACATGTCATAATGATTATTTTCTACACAGATTCAAACACTTTGATAGGATACAATTATATTTGAATTTTAATGATTTATTTGGAACAATTCTTTCAATAGTTATTAAAAAAACTAGCCTGTGCTGTTATTTGATGTTTATAGAACGCAATGTTTTAAATCAACTTTTATCAACAACCCGTGTTTTATAAACTAAAATCCTTGTATAAAACCACAACTAAAATCATATTTTAAAAGTAGAAACATAAACTTGTGTATTCTAAATATTTTATAAATTATAAGACACACTCAAAATATTATATTTTAGGTTTTGTTGACATCAAAATATTTCTTCTGTGATGAATAAAAATTATTACTCTATATACTCCATTTTTTTATAGGTCAACCCGTGTATTATTTTATACTTTACTATGTCTTTTTTTTACACAGAATATCTTAATTTGCTTTAAGACACGATATATTTTTATAAAAAATATGAAAATAACTAATTTAATGTTTATAATAATAAATAGATAACATAAATTGTAATATAATGACACATAAGACACGATATTGAGAGTGCGTAATGACAAGTATAAAAAATATTTATATATATATAACACATATATAACACGTTGCAACATTTTATTTAGACATAAGGCATTAAAACCTGTGTCTTAATGACTATTTAAGACATTGACTTAAACGTTTCAATACAATTTGTTTAAAACAACAGATTTAAGGAAACTAATTCCTGATATAATAGCATATTATAGGACAGGTCTAATAAACGGTACTTTAGACACCAGTTTTTCTAGACAACTGTTAAAGTGTTATAAACGCTTTTTTAGACAAGAAAGGTAAATAAGATACAAGCAAAGCAAATTTTACGATAAATAAACTATAGTGTTATTCTCTCAGTATCTTTGTATAAACATCTAATAAATAATAGTGCTTTTTAGAGCATTAAGGCACTCAATTGTCAAAAATAATGAGAAACTATTTTGAAATTGGAAATGATACTGATTGAACCAATAAATATTGAGATTCCGATTTTCATAATTAAATTACTCATGGCCGTGTCTTATACCTCATTACCTATATTACAGTATCAAATTTCTCTTATACTAATAAAAAAGATATTATTGGAGTTAACAAAAGTTAACACTTTATGCTATTTCATTAGAAACAAATTCACTCTAGTGTGTCTTATAAAATATTTAAAACACAATTTTTAAATCTTCTACAGTTTCAATTTATAAAAATCTGCAATTTGAACGTTTCATAAATGATACAAATAGTAAAGTCCATTCGCAATTAAAATCACTTGTCAATGTCAAATTTCCTTGAAAAACCGATCTGTACCGCCCTAAAATGTAGATTTACGGAATAGATGTATATGAAATATTCCCAAAACTAGTAACCCAACTAAGTGAGGTTATGTCAAGCATATTTTGACATGACAAAGATAATTAAAAGATGTAGATATGTGAAAATGCAACGATTATTTGTAGAATTCGTCAACTGTCAGTTTGGATAAAGCGAGGAATAAAGAAGAAGAAGTGTCACCGTTGTCACAATTGACAATCAACTGTCAAATTTGAAATGCAATCATACCAACAGTGAATGCAACTACACATGTTTTACCAACCTTAAAACACTTTGACAATTGATTTTAATTCCGAATGGGGTTTAGGTATGAAATTGCCAGAAATTTTATATCAGATTTGTTTTGGCGACAATTATATTTTCACAAATAAGCATTAGCGGAAATACCACTAGTGAAAATTTCCGCTTAATACAAACGTAATTGATTTATTTTGAAAAATGAGAGCGTCTGATTCGTTGAGAAAAGCATTAAGACACTCAGTTGTCAAACATAATGAGACACTTTTGAAGTTGGAAATAACACAGATTGAACTAATAAATTTTGAGATATCGATTTTTATAATTAAATTACTCATGGCTGTGTCTTATACCTCATTATCTATATTTCTCATATATTAATAAAAAAAAAATTTTTCGAGTTAACAAAAGTCAACAATTTACGTTTATTTTTATTAAAAACAAATTAATTCTAATGTGTCTTATAAAATATCTAAAACACCAGTTTTTATGCATTTACAGTTTCGATTCATTTAAGTCGCTTTAATACATGAAATATGTGAAATTGTAAAGAATTTTCTGTCAAGTTTGTTTTGGCGACAATTAAATTTTCACGAATAAGCATTAGCGAAATTTTTAGCGGAAATACCACTAGTGAAAATTGTCGCTTAATACAAACGTAATTGGTTTATTTTGAAAAAATGAGAGAGTCTGATTCGTTAAAAAAAAAGCATTAAGACACTCAGTTGTCAAACATAATGAGACATTATTGAAGTTGGAAATAGCACAGATTGAAATAATAAATTTTGAGATATCGATTTTTATAATTAAATTACTCATGGCCGTGTCTTATACCTCATTATCTATATTTCTCATATATTAATAAAAAAAAATGTTCGAGTTAACAAAAGTCAACAATTTACGTTTATTTTTATTAAAAACAAATTAATTCTAATGTGTCTTATGAAATATCTAAAACACCAGTTTTTATGCATTTACAGTTTCGATTCATTTAAGTCGCTTTAATACATGAAATATGTGAAATTGTAAAGAATTTTCAATCAAATTTGTTTTGGCAACAATTAAATTTTCACTAATAAGCCTCAGCGGAATTTTTAGCGGAAATACCACTAGTAAAAATTTTCGCTTAATAAAAACGTAATTGGTTTATTTTGAAAAAATGAGAGAGTCTGATTCGTTGAGAAAAAACCATTAAGACACTCAGTTGTCAAACATAATGAGACACTATTGGAGTTGGAAATAACACAGATTGAACGAATAAATTTTGAGATATCGATTTTTATAATTAAATTACTCATGGCCGTGTCTTATACCTCATTATCTATATTTCTCATATATTAATAAAAAAAATGTATTTTTGGAGTTAACAAATGTCAACAATTTCGATTCATGTAAGCCCCTTTAATACTTTAATACAGAATTTTCTATCAAGTTTGTTTTGGCAACAATTAAATTTTCACGAATAAGCATCAGCGAATTTTTTAGCGGAAATACCACTAGTGAAAATTTCCGCTTAACACAAACATAATTGGAAAATGTGAATTGAATTGTCAAATCAATCCGTTTAACACAAGTGATAAACCGATTTAAAAAAGACTAACACGTACTATGAATTTGTATTTAGAATTCTTATTCAAAAATATTTTATTAGTCCACTAGTGATTAGGATTTTTTGCACCAAGAATTTGATCCAGAAGTCCTAACAACTATATTTGCAATTTCGGATTTAATTTTCCGGCAATTTAAAACGAATCTGTTATTTGAGCATCTTGAAAATTATACCTAAAATTTTGATTGTCGTCAGTTGGTAGTAATCATTTAAACTTTCCACCTAAAACCACTTCAAATTAATAGGTAGAACCCAACAACCGGAACCAATTCCATCCTAATAAAAAACAAAACCCACAACACCACACTCTTCAGTGTACGTTAGAAGCCAATTTACTCAACAATAAACCAGTAATTCTATGTTACTGCTCCTAATATAAATTTTATCGTTTTATGGCTAAAAACCTACGTTTTTTGCTTCCATCAATAAACGCCCAATTATCTCTAAAAAAAAACTTTTACAATTAACAAGTCGAATAGTAAAATTGGATATTACACAATATCCCAATACGGTAATAGGTTCATTATCACATGGGCGTGGTGAAAGCTAAACGCAATTAATTTACCCCAAATGAGATTTTTCATCTTTGACATGTACTAAGCTACTTTAGAACAAAGACGATGGATAATGAGCTTTTTGAAATTTTTTTCCAACAAGTTTAACTATAAATTAAAGATGAGAAAAGTCTAAGTTTGTAGCTACCGTATTATTAAGTGGCTGTTTGACAGAGATTATGTTGCGGCTAACCTACGGAAATAGCAACACAGTTTCGAACCGGTGTTTAACTTAATTGGCAAAGACTAGACAGAGACAGACGGAAATCAGAGGGTGCAAAATTGAAAACGCCCATTCAAAAAAATATAAAATTTTTTCACATTTCCTTATTATTTTTAGTACAACGACCTTAAAGAGAAACTCTACTTTTCAATAGTGATTTACAGGGTGTTGTATATCACCGACACCTATTCATATTCGCTATGCTTTCTTTCTTTTTGAAAGAAAAAAATTGTTTTGACTGAATTGAGGTTACTACTTTTGTATGGTGTGGTTACACTGATTTACCCTCTTATTGACAATACCACAGGAAGCTACTTTCTGATTAGTTTATAGCCAATTTTACAACTGTATTGTAACTAATTTCCAATGTCCACTTTTCAACTTGATAATTTACAACCGATATTATTCATAAGTGTAAACTTGCAGAAAATGCAATGTGTAGGAGTAGCAATGAACAAAGGTTAAAACTTAATAACGTTACATTATTCAACGGATATTTTAATGCGGAATGCCGAGTTGAATTATTACATAATTGCAGTCATTCATCTGGAAAAATTGATAGCATATTTGAGAATCGAGTCTTTTTATAATCCCATGTTCGAAATGAGTTTTTTTGCATTGATTGATATATAAATTCAAAAAATCATCAGTCAAAAATAACTCGTGCTATAAACTCAGTATAAAGTGTTTTATAAATTCAAACTGTAGAAACATAAAAAGTTGTGTTTTAAATTTTGCATAAGACACATTAGAGTAAATTTGTTTCTAATAAGGAAAATAATGAATTGTTGACTTTTGTTAACTCCAAAAATATATTTTTTTATTAGTATATAAGAAATTTGGTACTGTAATGTAAGACACGATTAGAATGAAAAATTTTTCGATTTCAAATACTCGCCTTTGTTATGGCGACTCGTGGTATTGTTTATGACAATTCAATTCACATTTTCTCAACGAATCAGGTTCTATGGATGTTACAAAATGAACCAATTGTGTTCGTATTAAGCGGCAATTTTCTCTACTAAAAATTTCTGATAGAAATTTCGCTAACGCTCATTCCTGAAAATTTAATTCTTGCCAAAACAAATTTGATAGAAACTGTAAAAGCATAAAAAGTGGTTTAGAAATTTCATAAGACACATTAGAGTGAATTTGTTTTTAATAAAAAATAATCATAAATATATAGATAATGAGGTATAAGACACGGCCATGAGTAATTTAATTATACAAAAAGATATCTCTAAATTTATTAGTTCAATCTGTGTTATTTCCAACTTCAATAGTGTCTCATTATGTTTGACAACTGAGTGTCTTAATGCTTTTTTCTCAACGAATCAGACTCTTTCATTTTTTCAAAATAAACCAATTACGTTTGTATTAAGCGACAATTTTCACTAGTGGTATTTCCGCTAAAAATTTCGCTAATGCTTATTCGTGAAAATATAATTGTCGCCAAAACAAACTTGATAAAAAATTCTTTACAATTTCACATATTTCATGTATTAAAGCGACTTAAATAAATCGAAACTGTAAATGCATAAAAAGTGGTGTTTTAAATATTTCATAAGACACATTAGAATTAATTTGTTTTTAATAAAAATAAACGTAAATTGTTGACTTTTGTTAACTCCAAAAATATTTTTTTTATTAATATATGAGAGATATAAATAATGAGGTATAAGAGACGGCCATGGGAATTTAATTATAAAAATCGATATCTCAAAATTTATTAGTTCAATCTGTGCTATTTCCTTCTTCAATAGTGTCTCATTATTTTTGACAACTGAGTGTCTTAATGCTTTTCTCAACAAATCAGACGCTCTCATTTTTCAAAATAAACCAATTACGTTTGTATTAAGCGGAAATTTTCACTAGTGGTATTTCCGCTAAAAATTCCGCTAATGCTTATTTGTGAAAATATAATTGTTGTCAAAACAAACTTGATAAAAAATTCTTTACAATTTCACATATTTCATGTATTAAAGCGACTTAAATAAATCGAAACTGTAAATGCATAAAAAGTGGTGTTTTAAATATTTCATAAGACACATTAGAATTAATTTGTTTTTAATAAAAATAAACGTAAATTGTTGACTTTTGTTAACTCCAAAAATATTTTTTTTATTAATATATGAGAGATATAAATAATGAGGTATAAGAGACGGCCATGGGAATTTAATTATAAAAATCGATATCTCAAAATTTATTAGTTCAATCTGTGCTATTTCCTTCTTCAATAGTGTCTCATTATTTTTGACAACTGAGTGTCTTAATGCTTTTCTCAACAAATCAGACGCTCTCATTTTTCAAAATAAACCAATTACGTTTGTATTAAGCGGAAATTTTCACTAGTGGTATTTCCGCTAAAAATTCCGCTAATGCTTATTTGTGAAAATATAATTGTTGTCAAAACAAACTTGATAAAAAATTCTTTACAATTTCACATATTTCATGTATTAAAGCGACTTAAATGAATCGAAACTGTAAATGCATAAAAACTGGTGTTTTAGATATTTCATAAGACACATTAGAATTAATTTGTTTTTAATAAAAATAAACCTAAATTGTTGACTTTTGTTAACTCCAAAAATATTTATTTTTTTTATTAATATATGAGAAATATAGATAATGAGCTATAAGACACGGACATGAGTAATTTAATTATAAAAATCGATATCTCAAAATTTATTAGTTCAATCTGTGTTATTTCCAACTTCAATAGTGTCTCATTATTTTTGACAACTGAGTGTCTTAATGCTTTTTTTTCAACGAATCAGACGCTTTCATTTTTTCAAAATAAACCAATTACGTTTGTATTAAGCGGAAATTTTCACTAGTGGTATTTCCGCTAATGCTTATTTGTGAAAATATAATTATCGCCAAAACAAATCTGATAGAAAATTTCTGGCAATTTCATACCTAAACCCCATTCGGAATTAAAATCAATTGTCAAAGTGTTTTAAGGTTGGTAAAACATGTGTAGTTGCAATATACCATTCACTGTTGGTATGATTGCATTTCAAATTTGACAGTTGATTGTCAATTGTGACAACGGTGACACTTCTTCTTCTGCTTTATTCCTCGCTTTATCCAAACTGACATTTGACGAATTTTACAAATAATCGTTGCATTTTCACATATCTACATCTTTTAATTATCTTTGTCATGTCAAAATATGCTTGACATAACCTCACTTAGTTGGGTTACTACGTTTGGGAATATTTTATATACATCTATTCCGTAAATCTACATTTTAGGGCGGTACAGATTGGTTTTTCTAAGAAATTTGACAATGACAAGTGATTTTAATTGCGAATGGACTTTACTATTTGTATCATTTATGAAACGTTCAAAGTGCAGATTTTTATATATTGAAACTGTAGAAAATTTAAAAATTGTGTTTTAAATATTTCATAAGACACACTAGAGTGAATTTGTTTCTAATGAAATAACATAAAGTGTTAACTTTTGTTAACTCCAATAATATCTTTTTTATTAGTAGAAGAGGAATTTGATACTGTAATATAGGTAATAAGGTATAAGACACGGTCATGAGCAATTTAATTATGAAAATCGGAATCTCAGAATTTCTTAGTTCAGTCTATGTTATTTCCAACTTCAATAGTGTTTCATTATTTCTGATAACTGAGTGTCTTAATGTTTTTCTCAACGAATCAGCCTCTCCCATTTTTTCAAAATAAACCAATTACGTTTGTATTAAGCGGCAAGTTTCACTAGTAGTATTTCCGATAGAAATTTCCAGTATTTTTTTCGTTATCGCGAACACTTTTGAATATTTAATTGTCGCCAAAACCAATATGATACTATTATTATGACTTATGAAACGTTCAAATTACAGTGCATTAAAGCGACTTTTATCAATTATCACTAAACCGACTTTTATACGTAAAAACATAAAAACTTGTGTTTTATTAAATATTTTATAAGGCTTGCTAGGCTAAAATTCACATTATTTCAACAAATCAGATTCTTTCAGTTTTTCAAAATGGACTAATAATGTTTGTATTAACCGGCAATTTTCACTAATGGTATTTCCGCTAACAATTTCCGATAGAAAATTCGCTAACACTTATTTGTGAAAGTTTAATTGACGCCAAAACAAATCTGATAGAAAATTTCCGGCAATTTCAAACCCATTTGTTAGATTACTTAAATCGCTTTGTTTGTGCCTTAGAAAAGCGTTTCTCACATTTCACATTTTCAAAGTGTAGCTTATAAAAAATATTCCATTTGACTATTTCACAATTCGCAATATTACGAGCACTGAACCAATATTGTGTATAATTCGCTATTTAAACTCCGTTTATTGAATACTCGTTGCACTCATGTCTAAAGTATCATTTATAAAACGTGTCCTATAATACGCCATTACAGCACGAATTAGTTTCTTCAAATCTATATTTAGATCAGTTGTTTTGAACAAATTGTATTAAAACGTTCACGTAAATGTCTTAAATAATCATTAAGGCACAAGTCTCAATGTCTTATGTCTTAATAAAATGTTGGGACGTTTAAACTCTTCTTATTTGTATTAAAATTTTTTTTGAAATGTTATAGTTGCTATCACGCACTCTCAGTATCGTGTCTTATATGTCATTGTAATACAAGTTATATTATCTATTTATTATCATAAACATCAAATACCTACTTGTTATTATTTTGAATTTGCTACATTTATATTTTTATAAAAAATGTATCGTGTCTTATAGCAAATTAAAACACTCTGTGTCACAAAAAAGACATAATAAAGTATAAAATAATACACGAATTCACCCCAAAAAAGGAGTACATAGTTTGATACTACAGTGAAATTTTAATTTACTCATAGCCGTGTCTTATATCTAACATATTTTCATGTCAACAAAAACTATATTTTTTTATTATTTAGAACACACAAATTCATATTTCTATATTTTAGAACATAATAATTTATAGTTGTGGTTTTATGCCGGGTTTCAATATAAAAGTTAATTTAATACATTATGTACTCTAAATACCAAATTACAGTATAGGTTCGTTTTTTTAGTAATTATTGAAAGAATCGTTTCAAAAATAAATTTTACATTAGCATTAAGACGTTTAAATTGTGTCTTAAATAGTCAATATGACACAGCTCTTCATGCTCTAATAAAACATTTATTACATTTTGTTTTTGAAATAAAACTGTTGTTACTTTTTATTGCACAATTTTTCAAAACCGTGTACTATATGTTATTATACAGGGTCACTATAAATAACTGTAGTCGAAGAGGATATTTGCAATTTTGCTGCTCTATAAAAACAGCTTTCTAGTTTGATATTTCTTAATTTGACAGAAACGTCAACTTCAAATTTAATAGATTTTTGTTTATATATAAACTCATCCCTTATTTATTGAAGCGGCAATGAAAAATTTCGCATGCCAACTTTGACTACAATTATTTATAATGACTCTGTATTACAGTGTATATTGTTTATTTTTTATTACACAGGATGTCATGTGTCAAATTGATAATAAACTAAATTGGTCATTTTAATATATTCATAGACTCGTGCCATAATTTGTCATTTATAAAATTTTCTTTCATTTTATTGTAGATACCTATTTCTATACTTGTATTGAAAACTCAATACCCAACTCTGCACTGAAATTAATAGCAAAACAATAGATTTTCTTAGTGATTTGTATTAATATTTTTAATCAACTTTGCTTCACTATACTATCACGATAGCAGATATCTCTCTTAACCTACTGGGAGCATTGATGGTGCAAGAGAAAAAAATATAATTTTACTCCCTAGTTGTATAAATGATGATTGAAATAAAATGCGTTTTTCTCTCCTTGATTCGTTGAATGTTTTGTCGTCATTTCGTGACATTATTCTGTTTAGACAGACGACAAGGGCCAGTTAAGTTGTAAAGGTCCAAGATACATCGTTCGAGTATTTTTATATGTTCGCACGTGTGGTCGAGCAGACTTGGTGACGACATTTATAGTCGTCGCCCATGACCAGAATTGATACACGTCTTTATAACACGTGCACAAAACCATCGGGAGAAAGCGAAACCCTTGAAGATGTACCGACATCGAGGTCTACTCTAATTGGATGCATTTTTCGTCTGTTGTAAAAGTAAAAAGAATTATTTCTTATCGATTGAAATTTGATACTTTTTTCTTCAATAACAAATATCCAAACAGCTTCGTTATTTATAGGAAAATTGTATCATCATGATTGTTGAAGAATTTCTTTAAATTGATTATTAACTCAGTTGCTGTGTCATCGTTTGATATATCAATTAAAAATCTTTGGATGATTGAGCTGAATCTGGCGCCTACCGCATTGAACTCATTAAGTGACCAAATCAGATTCACTTTGCTTGATTAATATGTTCTACTGAAATTAATTAGCATCAGGAGCTTGACCTCCTCTTCTCTTAAGAATTAAATCAAAAAATAGAATCTACCAAAATAAGTAATTAATATTTTTAATAGGTTTATTAATGAGATAATCAATAACCCAATCAAGTAGTCCTTAACATTCTGAGTTAATTTGTTTGAAAACTCTTCATTATAAAGAACATGACTTGTAGATAACAACTTAAGCTTGATTCACACTAAACCACCCTTAAATTGTCTGATCTTTTCGTACCATTTAGTACCAAACAATAGCGATTTGGATGTCGATGAATGGGCACATTTCTAAAACAGTGTGAAGTCCGTCCATTAACGGCCATTGTGGTCTTGAAGAGGCCGCGGGGTACCCAGCACCTAAATGCCCGTATTGTTATCGAGTTAGCCTTGTATTTGATTATGTGATTACCTGTGGCAGGTGTACGAATTCCGCGCATTCTGGCGGTGATTGATTGAATTTTCATATTGTATTGTACTGCGGCTTATTCACTACATTAAGAGGTGTTAAAATTGTTAACATCATTTATATCCTTTCCACCGACTTGACGTTTCGACCTCGCGGCATGGCGTCATCAAGGTGCCGATTGTTTCACTAACGAAAATATTTTATATCATTTTATAGAAAATTTACTGGAAAAAATTTAAAACCATAGACACCTATTGTGTATATTCATAATTAATGATTTTAAAGAGTCAGCGATTGTTGTTGTTGATGCGGCTGATGGTTGGTAATTAGAGAAATGCGTCGGAATGAGTTTGATCTTTGACCATGGTCGGTTCAGAGCGCGAGAGATGAGAGAAACAACTTCCAAGTATGACCCGGTTCCATACACTTGACTATGATGGATCGTGTTTACTTATTATTACCTATTACACCGGGTGCGAGGCTGCTTAGGTTTATTATTACAAGTAGTGGAATTACTTACCAGCTGTCATCTTAAAACGAATTGACCATCACATTTGGGACAGTCTGTACAATATGAATTTTTGAGATGAAGACAGCTTGTTCGATTAGTGATTCCTCGCAGTAGGTAGATAATTGGTAAAGAACTAAAGATGGTATCGTTCACTTTCTTCCCGCGGACTGTAACTGATTAAGTTAATCTAATAAGCGGAACCCCCGCCCTGTGATAAATCGTTTTAGTCGGGTGGAAATGATAGTGTTTTAGCGCTCTTGTTTGTCTCTTTAACAATTGACCAAATACTCAAAATCCATTGTTAATTAATCGAAAGTGGTATCTTGGCGAGGCAATTAGTACCTGTAGAAATAACACCGTTCTTTATCTTTCCAATAATTCCAAACACCTTTCCCCTATTAGATAAGTTGTAAAGTCCATAAAGTGTTAAATACGACATCCCACCCGCAGAACTGACACCTAACTTCTTATCAGATAAAAGCGAATCGTAAATATAGAAGAGAGCGCGCTTGTTGTTGAGTGAGTCTCCAAAAAGTCCAAACCACTTGAAAGACAAAGAAGTAAATGTAATCGGAGCTTGGATGATGATGATGATGATGATAGAATATAACCTTTGACACTCGAGCCAGTTGTGTCTTTGTATTATTATATACGATCATATCATGCTACTTGATGGGAAGAAGAAGAAGAAGAGAAAATTTCGGCTTGGTGCAAACACTTTGACGATTTTTTAAACGAGAAAAGTTGGCTATAAATAAGAAGAGGAGATGGTCAGCGTGGGCTGAACATAAGAACGTTGCGGCTTTAAATCATGGCACCGAGGACGGACATAAAGCACTGCCACACAAGTTGGCGGTTGGAATGATTGCAAAAGATGGGAAAAAAATTGAAATTATCAAAAATGTAACTTACTGTTTAGAAAAAAAAAATCATTTTAATTGGTTACCTGTCAAGTAATAAAAATTCTTAAAGCGTAATAAAAAAGTAAAGGAGGCGAATTCAGGAAGAAAAGATCCCGTGACAGGTCTATAGTGCGGCATTGTAATGACTGAAGCATTTTTTGTTCATTTAACGACGTTGCAGCACCGCTGCTTCATTAGGGCTGCTATAAGCCCAAACAGCAGGGGATATCGGAACTCTTTTTCCATACCTAGACTACTCGATGTCTGCTGACGGCTTTGCGGAGGTGTTATACCGACGACTTTTGACGGCCAAGGCTCTAATTAAAAATCCGAATTTTAATTATTATTGCTAAAATTTCCTGAAAACACTGAAAATTGTTGAAATACTCAAAGGTTAAAAGGTGAAAATGCTGAAAGCGTTTTTAAACTGTTTAACTGTTAGTGTTGGAAAGTCGTTAATATCTTAAAACAACATCGATAGATCATAGAATGTCTAAATCGATTTTTTTTTTTAAATTATGAATGATTATACAGAGTAGCGCTTAATATTGAATCTCTTATTGTTTTTATCTAATTTTGTTTCTGTTCAAGAAATCTCCAGAATTTTTAGAATTATAAGAAGTCAGTCATATAACATGACGTTAAACACCACGTTTAAATTTTTTAATTCATTTTTGATCTATTTTCGGTCTATCATAGCCACAAAGAGTTTTTTTCTTCAAAGCCGTCAGTCGAAACTCAGAGTTTATGTTTTCACATCTTTCAAATTACAAGATATATCGCCGTCTCCTACTGAGTACAATTAAAAATTTCATTATTTATTTGAAATTTTGATTTAGTTTAACTATGTTCTAAAACCATTAATAATTAAAAATCTCGACCTCATCATAATGCTTCTTAAAAAAAAAGACACCAATCATAAATAATATCAAAACTATCACATTCAATACGATTTATGATCTTTTCGTTTGCTTGAATGTATACAATAATAATTTTCGGGTTATGATACAGGGTGGCGACTATATGAAATTCCCAACGAGACACCGACATGTGTAAACAAGTCTCAACTGGCCAATAATGATTATGGATGGATGGAAAACTTGCCTCTTTCTTGCTATTTATTGGTAGTGAATCAGCGACGTCTTTATTGTAAGTTATTAAGTGCATAGAAAGATGGCGCAATTTTTTTTTTTTTTTTTTTTTGGTTTAAGACAGTCAGTGCAAGTGTAGGTGGATGATGGTAATTTTTTCACACCTACTTACCAAACTGAATATTAAGTGTTATGCTAATCGGTTATACAGTGAATTGATTTTCAATTTGTGAAATTTTTTGGGGAAGCTCATTTACATTTTATAATCGAAGCGGCTGGGATGAGTCGCTGTGAAATATAGATTATGGATAAAGTTTAAACCGAATGGGCACTTTGTTTTCTTTTATTGAATCTACTTATAAACAACTTAAATCATACATAAATATTTTGTATCCTAAAACTCATAAGATACATGAGTTTTTATATTTTATAGTGAAGTATCATTCTCTGTTTTCTTTTGTTTTATTAGGAATTTTAAGACAAAGACAAAATTTTGAAAATTGTAATATAATATAGATAAGACACATAATTGTTAAAGTCATGCACTAGAGTTTAGGGTTATAGGAAATTTTCTATTTTTAGGTTGGTTTTGAGAGGTCCAGAGAAAACATATTTGATGTCTTTGTCACATTTTCATAAAAAGTTTGTAGATGTCACTGCTGCGCTATGACGTAAAAATTGCGGGAAAATTTGAAAATATTCATGTATTATTTTTTAGCGACAATGTAGTTCAAACAAAAAAAATTACAATTATAATAACAATGTTTATTGACTCTAAATTTTGCTATCTTCAGGTGGAGTTGATTTGACGTATTGCATCTGCTTCTTGGTCACGCTTAGATCATGCTATATCAAATATAGAGTTATTGAACCCTAATTGTAATAGTGAGGAAGACACAAAAGTTTCCTTTGTAATTATTTCATTGTTTGTTCATAAAAAATGTTAAAACTGCAAAATCGACACTGATTTGTTGCTAGTTTGGTGTTTGCAATGTCTTGAAAGCTGAAATCACACAATTAAACAAGAGATGTATACTCACAATGTTTTATTCGCATTATCAACCAATAAACCAATATGTTGAAAGTGTCATGTGCATCTTTGCGCCCGAAAATCTCTAAATATCTAATATTGCAATGCAAGTTACAAGTTATAAATTACAAAACCTTCCCTTGACATGAGACCTTCAAATTCATAACGAATATTAAGAGAATCCTTCGACCTTTTCAACGTTACAAAATTTCGAATCAAAGCGATTAGACTGAAATGCAACACCATAACTTACCATTCAGAATTCTTTGATGAACAAAAAACTTATCAACACTAACAAAAGATGTAGAGTAATTGAAAATAACAAACCAAATGTTCGGAATTTAGTAGAATCGTATACGAAAATTCATAGAAGTTTAAAGTCCTGTGAACTACACACAACTAAAATAATTTTTTCAAAAATCTCACATTTGAAATTTTGAAATTCATAAAAATGTCACCGAGACGTCACTTTTTTGTAGGGACATCTATTATTGCGCCTCTAGCGCCTCTATTAGAGTTTTATATTATTAACAACAAAGACAGAGTTATAATAAACGTTGTGCATTAGAAAGAGACACTGGATGAGAATAAAACTTTAGGCAGAGTTAACTCTCTGGACGTACTCTGTGAGTTTGCGTCAATGGCACTCATCTGACCGACATTTGTCAAATAATTGGCCAAAATTTATTAATTAATTTTTTTTATGGAAGACAGTCTAGGAGGATGAAACATCATTTAAAATCCATTCAGCAATTGATAAGATAAGAAATTGCAAATAATTTTTCTAAACCTATTTTTGATTCATGACATGGTTCGAAAAATTTTGTTTTCCACTAGAAACTTGAATCAATCTGTATAAATGAAAAAATTCCCTCGTGCAAGTACGACTTTTACCAACTTTCGAAAAAAAATTTTGACATGACTTTACGTGATACGATTTTTATTATACAAGGTGTTCCATTGAAGCTGTTGTAATGTTATGTCAAAAATGACAAATTAAATACCTAAAAAATGATAACATTCTTTTACAGAGTGTTGTTTTTTTTTTATATTTTCTACAAAATGAACTTAAAACAAAATTTGAATAAATCATCCTGTACATTGAAATTTACAATTAATAAGAGTATTATTCAGACATATACTCCATTCGTTATTAATGTGAATCAAGAAGGCTGAGAAACTCTAAATGCGGCTTTAATTTTGTCACTAAAACTTCTGTAACTAAAAGCTGTTACTAAACGTGGACGACGCTTTATATCCCTAACCTCAAAACTTCAAGTAAACTAGCATCAATTTGCTATTTCCAACTTCAGTTGAATTTTCTGGTAACCGTAAAGAAAATACCTAGGATGACTTATGAACCAATGTCAGCAGTGTGACCACCTTAAAATCCGACTTCCATAAGGGCCCCTTATGCACATTAACAACGAATGGACTATAAACATACATTACGAGCCTGTTTATTGAAAGCGAATTAAATATTTGATTGCGATTAATTTGGCAAATCTGAGGATTTGATTGGTTCAATTTGATCACGTGATCAAATTTGATTGCAATTAACTTAATGGCGCTTCTATAAATCCGTCCTTAATCTTACAAATTTTTCCACAACGTTTTTTACTGTCGATAAGACATAGCATGTATTAAATTTTATTTTTTTTCATTTCTTACATTACAGGTGTGTTTTATTGTTTGTGATTTGTTAGAAAGTGAGTAATTACTATAACAGACGTATTATGTATTTGATAATAAAAGTGATTGAAACTCATGTCTTAATTGCTAATAATACACATTTCTGATCATTTGAATATTTAAGATTTGATAATTATTTCAAGAGAGTGTCTTATAAACTGGGCCATTATTCACCTATCCTAAGAAATATACAGAGTAAACATTTTTTCAAATGTTATTTCTTTTATTATTAGAAATACAGCTTAAGTTATTTTGGCAAACTTGGGCAGAATTATTCAAAATACAAGATGTATTTTTTGTTTTTACTATAAAACGCCAACAAAAAACAAAAACAAAGAAAATATTTTTAAATTCAAAGAAATTTAATACTGCATGTGTTATCTGAATAAAACAAAGTAAGTTTGATAGATGATATATTATAAATTTTAAATATCTAGATAGAATAGTCATAGTACTCTTTGTTCCGAAAATAGAACATGTTTACTATCTAATAAAGAGTGCCATGACATTTTTATCAACGTATTGGAAATCTGTAAATGATTTTCTGTCAAACACATTTTGTACCGTTTTGATATCATGTATAGATTCTAAGTTATTTATTTATTTTTTTTAAACATAGAAAGTAGCCTGTAATAACAAAATTACCTAAGAAAATACCACTCTGTATAGTAAAATGTAAGTTGTCACGAAATTCAGAATTTAATGTATACATTAAAAGAAAAAAAATTATAGTAGCAGAATATTAAGAAAGTGACAAATAATATAATAAATATTTATATAATATGTAGAAAAGTTGATTTATAAGCCGGCAGATATAAAAAGTTTGAAAGAATATTTTATTTAATGCAAATTAGGATGGAAAATGGCTTGTTTCCCAGTAACGCAAAAACTTCTTAATGTTGTCTTTTCTTTTTTATCTGAGACAACGTTAGATTTTTTTTAATCTAGAAATCTGAAATGTCACAAAACCATAAAAAAAAACGGCTGTGTCTGTTTTTCAAACATCCCATACAGAGTGTGTCATGCTAGAGGAGACGGTCAATACCTCAGTTATTATTAAGAATATGAAAAAACATTCTGGACAAAAATTTTCTAAAATTAAATAGTGGATACTTCTGAAATTGTTCCTCATGTACAGTGTGTGAACAAGACTTAACTTTGTTATTTTGAAAGGAACGCCCTGCGTTTTTATATTCCTCATTAAATTTTAAATTAAGTTTTATCAACATTAAATTAATAGTTTCAAAGTTATTGACGTTTTCAAAAAACTGTAATGTTAACAATAGGCAGTAAAAACAAAATTGTTCTAAAACTAAGTAAGCGTAAAGTTTTTATTATTAAACTGACCGAGAATGGCTCTATTAGTTACACGATTGCATATTCATTTGTTTTTCATATCTGTCATAATATTGATTTTTAAAGTTAGAAATATTTAATCATGGATAATTCGATTTTTTCGAAGTTTATCATATATGAATTATTACATCAATGTACAAATAAATTTTCTTTCATTTCAAATAATACAAGAAGTATCTTTCAATTGTAGTTTTATGCGAATTTCTAAAAAATTTGAGTTGACAGATGCGCAAAATTCTATATCAAATTGTGGAGAATTTAATTCTGAATGCATAAAAGTCAAGTTGTCTATGATAGAAAATACTTAACCTAAAAAATGAATATTGTGACAGATTTTGAAAACGAATGAATATGGGTTATTGCAAATGATGTTTATTTTTCTTGACCATTGTTAAAGTTGTATTTTCTAGAAAAGCATCTATAGATCTCTATAGATATCTAGAACTTTTAACTCTAGACCCCATAAACCCTAAATAAAATTGGACTGAAATTTATAATATACAAGTGGTTCAATTTAAAATAACAAAATTGAGTCATGTACAGATTAAATTGAACTTTCTGTATATTAGAAACTGTTTCAGAAATATACATATAAATTTGAGAAAACTTTTATCTAAAACATTTTTCTATATTTCCAATAATAACTGAGATACTGATCGTTTTCTCTAGTGACACAGCCTGTATATAAAGCGTGATCAAGGACTTATACAAGGTGATTTAGGTGATTTAGGTTCCATAATTTAAAGATATTTCCAGTTCCGGTTTAACCGGAAATCAATGCAACTTTATTTTTTTTATAAAACATTTTATCTACTTTTACATAATTAAATTATGTTTGAATTAGTCATTTACTGCCTAATTCCAAGTTAAGTCGCAAAGATACATCGGCAACAACCAATAGCATTGCTAGTTTTAAGTCGTTACTATAGCAACTCAAATTTACATCGGTCGCAACTTAGAATTATGCGGTTATTCGTTTTTGTTTAGTTTAAATTTGTCATTAACTGTTTGAGTTATTGACTTAAAAAAAAGCGCACAGTTTGTCATTGTGTTTAATAAAACAAAATCTAGTATGCACTTAGCTAAAACAGCCTGCTACACATTTATGTGAAAAAAAATTAGAAACGTTCAAAACAGTAATTTATCTTCTTTTATTTTTGACAAATTTCAAACATTTAATTGGCATAAGAAAACAATCTGATTTTCGAGACATTTCCAAATACTGTTTGAAGACCATTATAAATTGTTGCTCTAGTTTGTGCGCGCGAAATTTCATTTTATTTTTGAAGGAAATACAGATTTTCTAAAGAGTTGTAAACGAAATTTTTTTTTGCAAAAAATCAATAACTCAAATAATTTGAGACCCATTCGAAAAAATGAAGATTAAATAAGCAATTTAGAGAAGAAATAAAATACCATTAACAAAAAAAAACTCTAGCCAACTGCGATCACAATAATTTTGACACTATCGTGTATAATATAAATTTTTTCACATCAGATCATTTTTTACATATTAGTTCTCAAAATAACACTTGATTTGAGCATTAATCGGATTATAAGAATAATAATAATACAATAGAAGTGAATAATTTTACTTGCAGCAGTGTATTAAAGCTGTTATTAATGTTAAGGTTGTAGTTACCGTGATTTATTATAGCTGTAGTTGGGGATATTTATCATTGCAATTTTTTACTTTGCACTTAAATTAAATTGTAATATATTCAAACTCGTTGAAATTAATTCTATTGAATTCCTGGCAAACTACGTTTTCAATTTAATATCTACAAAATATAGAGAGCCATGACTTTTTATTAAAATAATTGAAATCTAAAATAATCAGTTGTGGCTAATAAAAAAATTTAAAAATTTATCTAACTTCTGATTTTGCTACTTTCAAATTAAAAATTAAATTTTACCGTCGGATCTAGTACGTATGTAAAAAAATATACATGTATAGTGTGCTATGGTTGTAAACAAATGAATCTAAATACCTGTTTGCATATATTGTCATTCCAACTGCTTATTATATCAACGTGCTATGAATATAAAATTGCAGTATTCATATGAAAATTATCGTAATGTGTGTCTTATTACACGTTTAAGACACGCACCAATAAAATAAATTATTACTTCTTTTGTTGCAAAAAATCAAGATAAAATAAAGTGTACACAATTTCCCACAATAATTTTAAATTTGGACTGACTTATCTTGAGTAAATCTCAGCCAATCAATCGACTTATCTTAGAAGTGAGATAAAAGCCACCCGGAATATCCGGTAGGTAAAGGTTGTCTTGATTTCTTGATGGTCAAGTAAATAACTTTATCCTTCAGAAAACCAAGCATAGGTTTGTTGTATTTCTTTATTAATACTTGAGTTCATTCATTTTTTGATTAATATTTAAGTTGACATGACGTAGTATTTTGATAATCATTTTTAATCTTGTGGAGAGTTTTCTTTCGGTCGTTGGGTTATTAACAAGTCGTATCTGTCGTCAGTCCTTCATTTTTACACTTAATTTCATTTGAGAATGATCGGGGAGTAAATAAAATCGTGTTTGGTCATTCGTTATCCAAAAAACAAAAAATAGAGCAGAATGCACAATTTTAATTTAGGTTGTGAATAAGAAAAGACGAATGGACACTTGAAGGAAAAGAGAAACTGGATTGGGAAAAGTGGGATTTAGCGCGGTTTAAGGTGGTCGAAAAAACTATAGGACAATTTTATTAATTTTACTTTAGAGTGCTATTTTGTGTTTTGTGTTTGTATTTTTCAAGTGAACTTGAAAACAAATTCTATCAGCATTTAAGATTGCAAATAAAGGTATTTTATGCGACTGTTGCTATAGAGAATTTATTTCAATAATTGTTGAAAATGAAGACTAAACCCATCAACGATTCAATTAGAAGCTTGTCTGAAAAAAAAGCATCCAATTCTGTTAAAAAGTTCGGCTTTGAAATATTTTTCGGTAATTCTTTGAAGTACCCTTTCGATTCCATTTGGCTTTTATATATTTTGAAAATATTTCCGTCGGCCGATTAAGCATGTATTTTATATGAGCGCGTGTGTATTTGTGATGCAGCCCAATCTAATAAATTCCATTTGAGACTGTCCAGTAGACATTACAACTCACCTGGCGCTAGTTAAAATGTAAAATAGGTCGATAATTCAGTAACAGTTAACATCTACAGAGGCTTCTCTTTAGTTCTTTTTCAAAAAATAAAAAATAAATATTACATGTGACTATTTATGAAAATAAGTTTCTATTTGTAATTACAACCGAGTCATTTATGTATCGTAAATAAGTGTTAATAGCAGGTCTGGTAGCTCGAAAGAAGCAAAAAAAAATATTAAAAAGAAAAGAATTTTAGTAATAGAGTCGCTGGAAATTTCCCGAAAAAGATGACGTGCAGACTGTTTCATGAAACAAATGATAGTGTCCGATGAAATGATGGCGGTCCATTGAGTAGACGGAGGTCAAAGGTGAGCGAGCATGTTGCGCTCAACTCCCGCCGCCCCTCGCCATAAGGCTGATTTGTCATGCCCCTCCTGAACGACGGCCCACGCATCTGCATTGCTTTCAATGAGTGTCTCAGACACGGGACAAAAGGGGTCAATCGACTCGGAATCATAAGATTTTTCAGGAAAACTCAAACATCAATCTGATGAATATTTTCAATGCTGCCAATATAAAATTTGCATTGTATTTTTATCCCCTTCAGTCGTTTGGAGTTTAATCCAAAATCTCATTATCCCGACCCCCTTTTTAAAAATTTGTCACTATTTTTCCCATGAAAGCTTCCCATTCAGAAGTCTCTTTCTCAATCTAATCCTCATTAAACCCAGCTTATAATTTAGTCGTGTTGGTAATAAGCACCCGTCAAAAAAATCCATTTCGCTATAGCAAATCCATTCACTCGTGGAATCACCAACCGGATTTGCAACAACGATTATCTAACTTCACATCTGTCTTATACAAAACCCATAAAAGAGCAAACCATAGTTGATTCTTATTGGTTCGTTTTATCCTCACCACCAAAACAAAAAAGAGATGTAGATTGGTGTGATTGAACATTTTCTTTATAACAAATTGAAATCGAACACACCACCTACTAAAAATTTCTATATTATTCGCCCTTTGATGAGAAGTGGTTGGGAGAGAGGTGGAGGCATCCCCCCCATCGGGCAGTGACAGGGCCCCCTGATGGGTTCTTAACCGAAACAGCGCTCTCTAATGTTGTCGTCGCTCCGACCATTGTCATTTGTATCCTTTATATACCAACGCTTAATGGACTTTTAAAAGCTGCTTCATTCGATAAAAATACTACACAAGCTAGCTTGTTGTTCATTTTTTTTTAACGATTAGATTTCTTTTTTACTTTATACAGGATGTTTAGTTCGTACATTGACGACATAGATATTTAAATTGTCTTACCTTGAACTTAACAATTTGCGTCATTGAAGTTTGGCTATTGTTTAGAATAATTTAGACAAGACTTGAACTTGCTGGATTGATGGTTCCAGTGGCTGTTAAAAAATAGATTAGAGCTATTTGACTTTTTTTTTCTATTTTACTAAGTCCGCAAGGTAAAATTGTCAAGATGTCATTAATTAAAATTAAATACCTAATTCCATATAATTAAAAATTTTCGTATTTAAGATGTAAATTGAGGGTTGCCACTGGTAAATATCCACTACCTGTGTTGTCTAGAGTGCTTGAAGGCACTGAAAATTATGCTAAAATTGTAGGTTTAGTCTGCAAAGACGGATATATTTATACTTGGATGTATCTTCAAATTTTATAAATTTTGAATAACTTAATTAAAAAAAATATCATTTCTTTCCATTACTTCAATTGTAGTCGAATTTGAAATTTTAATGTAACTTTAAAGTCATAATTTGAGGATAATTTTACAACACACTGTATAATAATTTCAAACAGCATACTGATTAATACTTTGTCTACAGTTAAGTCAAAATTTATCCGTCTGTAGTAACAGAGTTTGAAGAAAATGATATTTTAATTTGATTGGTCATTTCAGTTTAATTTTGAGTGGAATCGTTAAAAATATTCTCAAAATAGAGTTTTTAATCTACTTTAACCTGACCAAAATTTCAATTTTTAATTTCAATATTTCGTCTATAAATTTACAATAAATTATGTGATTAACCCTGTATACAGGGTCGAAGACTGGTCTAGTAGAAGTTTATAGGGAACACGTATTTCAATCAAACTGAAATTTTGCATATAGGGGTTCTTTAATATATTCCATCAAAGTAAAATAATGGCGACTTTCTTGCACTTTCACTTATACCGAAAGTCGGTACTAACTTTGTTACTTCAAATGGAACACTGTATATTATTGCATTTTTGAATTCATTGAAAAATTTTAGTTTAGGTTTAATAACATCTTAGGGCTTCTAAAATCCATAGTTTTTGAGTTATTCACGTTATTTCCGGAAATTTAACTTTTGCGGTAGTCGAGAAAAATAAAAATTGTTCAAAAACCAAGTAAGCTGGAAGTTAACTGTTTTCAGTACTCTGTAGACCAAGAATGCATATCAATTGCATACTCATTTGTTTTTTATATCTATCACAATATTGATTTTTGAAGTTAATAATATTCAGTCAATAATAACTTGATTTTTCCACGTGAGACGATATAACGATTGTTCTACTAACGTCATTCCATTTGAAAAAATCAAGTTATTCATGATTGAAAATTCTTAACTTTGAAAATCAAAATTTTGACAGATGTTGAAAACAGATGAATATGCAATGATGCAATTTCTAGAGTCATTCTTGTTATTTATGAATGCTAAAACAGTTGACTTTCAGCTCACTTAGTTTTTGAACAATTTTTATTTTTCTTAAATACTGTAGATGCATTTTTTTTAATATGAATAACTCAAAAACTATCTATTTTAGATGCCCTAAGTGGATATTAAACTAAAATTTATCAAGGAATTAAAAAATGTAGTAATATATAGAGTATTCCATTTAAAACAGCAAACTTAATACCGACTTCCGCTATAAGCGGAAGTGGAACAAAGTCGCCATTATTTTATTTCGATAGAACATGTTCAAAAACTTCTAATAGCCCAGTCTTAGTGAACGTATTATGTAAATTTCATTGTTTTCGAAAATGTCTTATTATTAGTTTTTTGTAAGCAGCAAAATTTATAAGAAAAGACTAGAAGTAATTTTTGCTACAAAATAGCCTTTTTGCGATTATAACTTCTAAGTTCAAATTGAGGTTATAACAACAAATCTCATAGTGTAAAATTTCTCAAATTGCTAAAATCTCCAGAGCAATTTATTTCCTGCACAAATATATTTTTGAACCCTCTCGAAATAGTAGCTAAGTAAATGTTTGTTGATTTTTTAATATAAATACAAAAAGAATTCAGTTATTAAATGGTAGTTTTATTATCAACACTCTTTCATCTGTCTCCAAATTTGCCGCCAAGTTATTCGAAAAAAAAGTTTTCTTCTTTAATTGGTCCTAAAAATCGTTGTTTATTATTCCAAACTTCTGTTTCAATAACAATTTAAACTCATTTGTTTTGATATTATGCAAATAAAGTTGGACCAGTTTAGCATAAATACAGGGTGATATAAAATAGGTGTATAATTTTTCTAAATCCGTCTCTGTATATAACAGGCACTCAACATTTGCAAAAATCCGTTCATTGTAAATTTTATATCCCTTGTTAAAAGCATCTTGTTATCTATAAAAGTGGTCGTTTTTCGAATCCGGGTCGATAAAACCACTGCATCTAAGAATCCGTAATAAATCTCTTTTACACCCGGTTAAGTCGACCATGTATCGATGTCAAAGTTTTATTGTGGCCATCTCTTCGATTTATCAGTTTAACACCTCTATTTACTCTGCTCGCTGTAGACATCATGTGAGGTCTCATTTTTAAAATAACACTTCTTACATTTACCAGGTGCGAAGATTTCTACATGTAATCCTTGTTCAATTCTATTTAATGGATACCATAAGTGGTGGAAATTGGCTATTAAAAGAGTGCTTCAAAGTGTGTGGTCGATTTAGTGTGATCTATTTCAATAGCTTTTGTTAATACATTGAATCAACGAGAAGAAAAGATGGATGATTGCGAAGAATAGTTGCAAAATGGTAATGTAGAAAAATAATCAGTTATTGTTTTTGAAATAATAAGTACAATTGGTAAACTGTATTTCAAAAATACAGGCTGGCCCTCAACTGCCTCCCCAGCAGAAATGAGCATGTGGTAACAGCAATGGCGATAGTCAAAATACAAAAAAATGTAGGTTTTTTGCTCTTCCAGGTTTTAGAGTGACCAATCCCAAAAGCTTTTGCACATTAAAATAAAATAAGAAATAAAAAATAATTGAAGTTTACAATATCAAACGTTCTTATCTCTCAATTTTTTTTGCAAAGAAAATTTAATGTTCAGAATTACCTGAACTATAAGCTTCTTCCAGCTGTGGAGACAGTTGTGGGCTGTCTTGTATGAAGATCTGCAGTGAGAAAAATCTATTTCATCCAATTTTGAATGATGCCATCAATTCTTTTTATTTTAGTGATTAATAGCCACCATTACTCCAACGTTGAATAATGTACCTTATTATTAGTGATGTAGATTTACCTGCGAGTCAAATAAAAAACTATTTTTCTCACTCAGAAAATGAAACTATTTTCTATGATATTTTGAAGACATTTTTTGTTTTAGTAATTTTCAATAATTAATTAGTTTTTGAATATTGTACAATTAATAATTCTTAATATGACGCATCCACATATCCTTTAGAGATAATTATATAGTTATATTTTTTTTTGCAAGTTGTGTACATCGGATTCATCTTATTCATGTAAATGCAAATAATGTAAAATTATGGAAATTAATGATAGGTTGTGTATAATTAAGAGGTCGTTGATATTATAACATTGAAATTGAGCCTTGAATGAAATAATAATTATCTTGTCTTGAAAACATTTTCTTTTATTATTATTAGATGCATCACTTTTATGAACGTCTTATTTATTTTTTAAGGTTTAGAAAGACTCTCAATGTTGGGTAAGAAAAACTAAATAAATAGTTCCTAGATAATAATTATTATAGCACGTGTGTAAAAGAAGTGTTTTATTTAAAAGTATGTTAGATTTACTGGTTGTTTCTGCAGATGGAATTTTTTTTAAATATATACTCTATATATTTTGAACTGCCCTCCAGCGAAAATGAGCTGGTGCTAACAGCAATAAGGAGAGTAAAAGTACAAAATTTCTGTAGCATCGGCCAACTGCGATATTTTATATTTGAGAATAAAATTTGTTGATTTGACAAAAAAAAAGAAAATAAAAATATTCGAAAATTATTTTGTTATGTTAGTCATAAATTTAAAGTCTTCGGTTGGCAACATCGATGGCATGGCACACTCAATTTTAAACAATTCAGACTAAACGTCATTTAATTGACAGTTTTGCATCGCCAAAGTATACTTAACCTAAATACATAGAATTGAATGATAATCAACATAACCGCCAATCTACTTATTTCCTTTAAACATTGATAGTCACCTGGTATATTTAATTTCAAAATTATTATTATTATTATTATTAATTTTTATGTATCTAGATTTTGATTGTAAACACATTTCGTCATACCTGCCACATAAAAAGCACTTCACTCCATAGAAAAATAAGTCTTTCTTAAATTTCCAAGACAAACTTGATTTTTTAAAACAACAATTATGCTACAGTCTTTAATAAAGCAGTGCTAGCTCACAAAAAAATGAAATTCAAATCAATTTTTTTTATCTGTTTCATCTATCCGGGGACACTGTAAAGATGTTGAAATCGCATGATTTAAAAATATTCCAGGACTGTAGTCAACTTTATTAAATTAAATCGCAACCTAAATCATTTCGTGCTATATGCTATATGCCATATTGCAATTTTGACATTTAGTTGCAGCGTTGCTGAATTATTTATTTTTTTTCCAGAATCATTACTATCAATAGCAGAACAGTGAAATTTTGTAAATTTTCAAATCAAGCTTTGTTCTTGATATTATTATTACTCAATTCTAATCTACAGGGTTCTCGTTATAAATTGTTAAATTAAATGAAACACTATATTTTTTCACTTATATTTTACTATTGATGCTTTTTTGTATACTTTTATTTACAAAAGTATAAAACATGTATATTCAAACAAAAGAGCATCAATAGTAGATTATAAATAAAAAAATATAGGGTCTTTAATTTGAAAAATAAGACATCTGTCTGAATCTATAACGAGGACCCTGTAGAGTAGAATTATGTTACAATGTCAAACAACAGAGCTTACTTAATAATTCTGGGACACTGGGACAAGTAAAATCATAAATTTTCAAACATTCCCGAGAAAAATTGAATGATTTTGCAATCAACTATCAAAATTGAAATGTGATATTATAGCATATGGCACGACAAATATAAAGTAAGAAAAATTGTTTAGGCTGCCATTTAAAATAAAAATTTTGAGGAGAGTCTTGGAATAATAGAGCAGCCTATATAGCTGTATAATAAAAGTCAATTTGAATTCTTCAAAATGTATCAAATCAACAACTGTTTCTATGGAAACTGAATATGTGTATTAAAATCAGTAATTTTTGTGCGTACCTATAAACCCACCATTAATTATTAACCAATAGAATGATCGAGTTGTAGCTTACACAAATCCATTGAGCTATATATCAAACCCTAAGTACTTCTAATGCCCCTCCCGTCCTTATAAATAATCCTCTTGCAAAGTCCAACAAACACCGCCAATAAATTGCAAGACACAAACCGTTGCAACGTTTCATTGCGGTTTGTTTGGCGTAGGAAATATCACGCATTATCCACGGCATATTATTCATACCGACGTGTATTTCACGTCGTCGAGATTTATCGAATACTCTCGACATATATTATGGAAATTAACTTCACGCCCATCTATACAAAGTGAACAATATTTCTATAAATAAATAAAAAAAAAAATAAAAATAAAAAAAAGAAATTTTTTATTATTTTCGTACAAAACAATATTTACAACGAATAAACATTTTTCAACAATTAAATTTCTTTATCATTATTCACTTTTTGTCCTTACTCATAATTGAGTCTATACTGAAAGTTTGATTTGTTGTTGCAATAGTCGAGGTATTTGTACCCAAATTATGGGTTAAACTATGCCTTCTTAGATCACAGTTGCGACGAAACACTTTGCCACAAGCGGAACAATTGTACGGTTTGATGTCGGTATGAGTCAAAAGATGAGTCTTGAGGTTTGAACGTTGGTTAAATGAACGACTACAAACAGGACATTTGTGAGGGGATTCCTCCATGTGAAGAATTTTGTGAACGGCTAATGTTCGAGATTGACAGAAGCCTTTGCCGCATTCAGTGCATTTGAAAGGCTTCTCTTTACTGTGAATGTACCTGAAAAAAATAATAGTGTTTAGACATGTGTATGATGAAAAGATGAACATGTAATGTTGGTTGCATCGAAAATTCGCTTTGACTTATGAAAATTAGAGTTTTTATTCAGTAATAAACTTTTAAGCTTAATCTAATCTATAATTTATTAAAACACTTAAAATTGTACAGTTTGATTTATGTATCATAAAACACGTTTTATTTTTTTGTATCCCATAAGACACATGTTTTATAAAATATATACTATAGTTTATAATTTACAGAACAGAATTGCAATGTCTTAATGGAATGTTATCTTGATATTTTAACACAATCGAAATTTAAAATATAGAAGGAAAAAAATATTATTAAGTTTGAGTCGCCTTTGTTTGTTATAAAAAAATTAATATTGCTTAATTTTTCTTGTTACTGTCGTACAATTCTAAAAACAATTAGTAGTATATCACTTTTTTATGACAAAAATAAGGATTGTATTAGAGTCACAGCCAACTGTGTGCAATTAAATAGGTGAGTTTGTTGCAGCAAAGAGTTCCATGACTTTACAACCAGCATACTCAATTTTCTTGAATTATCGAGAAATATAAAGCCAAAAATTTTTTTCCTTAATTTTCAGTTGTTGCAAAATTACCGAAAATCACTTGCTTTTAGCTTTTGTAATCCAAATACCTGAAGATAAAATTTAATTAAATCGCAACACCTGTCATTACCAAATACCTTATTGTGGAATTATGGATCAAATCAGTTTGTATTTTCCACCAATTAACTCTTATCAATATAAATATTACCAAAACAAACGACAATTTTATAAAATCTCTATCTAAACAGGTTTATACCTGCACTTCTTTTTTCAGTCCAAAATCCACTCGACTCTACTAAAATATTTAACACGATTTATGCATTATCGATACTTGTACTTTTAATTAACCATCAGGTGACAGATTTGTCTAGAAAAATTATGATTCAGAATTCTTATGTAAACAATCCACAATTTAATTCCATTTTGTAATTTTTTTTCCAATGTCTGGATAAAAATATGACGCAATTTGTTCTGTCATTTAGGTAGGTGCTATACTCAATAAAGTGCCATATTTACAACCTGCAAAAATTTTAAATGCTGTGGAACCAACTAACATAAAATTTCAAGCACAAGTTGTAAATTTTCATATCGTTGTTTTTGTCTTCATAAAACAAACTTCTTTTGAAACATTGCTGTTTAAATGGATTTTAGAATGGGAATGTGTTGAAAGGTGATATTGAGAAATAATAACCCGAACCTACGCATTCGAAGAGAATGTTGAAAAATTAAATTGAATTGAATTATTCTTCGAGTTTAAATTGGAATTTTAAGTTTTGGTACGTTTGCCGTCGATAAACTTCAGGTAAGTTAAATAGGTGCTTAAATATCTAAGCTTATAGCAAGCAAAGTAAGCCGTCGGCAGTTGAATGTAAAACGATCCTAAACTGTTCTCGTTTCTTCGACACGTAATAAAATTATTATCTTAGGTTCGCTATGGGAAACTTTGAAAAGTAATCAGGTGTGAAAGTTGGGTTTCACCTGCAAACAACAAATTTAACTTTTGGAAATTGATTTGTTAAAAGCTTAACAGCTCTATTTACGTATTGTTTGATTAAGTTAATTTGAAAATTATCATCTTGACACTTGAATAATTTACAGCTGTCATAAAATAACTCATAAAATTTTGACTGAAAATATAAATTCATATTTTCATAACATTTTAATCATTTCTTTTTACTATTTTTTATTGAAATAGTCAAATTTTTAATTACCAGAAGAGACAATAAAAATCTAAAAGTAAAAATATATTAGAAATGGATACTTCTGGACTATACTATAAATTTCTACTGACACGCAAACACAACAACTAAATATTTTTATTGCCAGTGTTATAAAAATTAACGAAAAAAACAAAATCCATGTTAGAAGAAGTAGTCGGCGAGACATAAATTTGCATAAAGACAAAAGTTGAATAGATATTTAAAAAAATTTTGAATATTAAGGAGATGACAGTTGCAAAGTAGCAAATTTTAATAATTTATTTTAGAGAAAAAAATTCAAATTTGTTAGTAACAAGCGATTGTTTCATTTTCTATAAAGAATTAACAAAAATCGCCTAAAAACAGAACTTACAAAAATGAATTCTACTATACAGTGTAAACTAAAAATACAGACGTTGATAATATACTTATTACTTATTACGGCAGAAAATTCAAATAGATATACATGAAAAAGAGCAACTAATTTTTTTTCACTTCCCATAGCCTACTTTTAAAGTTCCAATTGCATATAACGTCAAAACTGTATATGACTTCGACATAGGAAATTGTTTTTATAATCAATTTTTCAAAGAACCTGATGAATAAGTAGATGTTAAAATCAAAGCACTCTTTGTTTCTAAGGTATAACAAGGTATAACCGAAAATTATACAAACTTTTTGAAAAAACACAGTTGGTTATGAGTTTGATAGATTTAATTTTTTTCATAACTTATTATTTTTAAAAAATTTGGAAAAATCTGATCACTTGATTATAAACATAGAAGGCTGTGATGCAAAATGGAATGTTTAGCATAGGTTTTTAATTAAATAGTGTGCCATGTCACCTCTATTATATTTATAATCTACAAATAAAATTGGTATCACATGTTTTCTCCAAGTTAGATAATTCAAAAAAATATACAGGATGGTCATTTTCTCAAACTCTACATATACACTTTGTTATTATTCGAAATACAGCTATGGTCAACTAAGCAAAATTGAGTAGAAATAATCAAGAAATAACATGAAATCTCTGTTTCCACTATACAAAGCTTACTTTTTCAATTATTGAGAAAAAAAGAGAAAACCACACATCATATTGAAATCGTATAAAATGTGTTCACGGAGAAATCATGACTTTTTTCAAGCGGAAAACATACTTAGCTATAATTTCATTAGAGCTCTATTTTTTGTAGAAAAAATTATATATCGCCTACTTAATGCTGATGTTATTTTGTCCATCTTGATGATTTAATTAAAGCTGTGCTGCTAAGAATAACAAAGTCACCCTGTGTATTCAAAAGTGTTGATAGTAATGTTTAGAATGTGTTGATTTCGGAATGGAATGCGCAAAAAAATGACGTGTCTTATGTCTATGCATTAAATAATTCCATAATTTTTAATCAAGATATAATAATTAATTGTTGATTCATCGTTAGCTATTGAAATTTGAAATTGTGTGTCTTAAATTTGTTTAAGACACGTTCAGTGACAGATAGATGAGTAAAAGCTAAATTATTTATTAATTAAGCATTTTATAATCCGTGTCTTATATAAGCCTATCAAAAGACAAAAAATCTAATAGATAATATAAAGATTTAAGAAGAAAAAATTGACTACTAATATGAAATAACAAAACACTCTGTATAGCTAAAAACAGTTTAAACAAGAGTAGTTCTGGCAAATAAATAACTAAACAAATCTTTAAAATTAAGTTTTTAAATTATCCAAAAGAGTTTTTTTCCAAAATGTTTGTCTTATGAGACCAATAATCAGTATTTCTTTAATTTATGACAAATATTTTAGCTATGCAGGACGATCTATGTACAAAAATGTCAGGTTTCTATTTTAAATAACTATTTTTTGCGGCGTTGCCAAGTCGCATATTTTCTTTTAATCACACCAAATAATTTGTCGAATTATTTTCAATTGAACATACAGAGTAACTAAAAAGTATAAACGCATCAGCTTTATAATTTAGCTGTTATGCAAAGCCAACTGGATTTTTGAATATAAATTCATAGAAATTAGATTCCGATTTGAAGGTGTAATAAGAATGTATTGAGTATCAACAATTACCTATGATCCCTGAGATGATCCTGTCTTCGAAACGCCTTTCCGCAGATGTCGCAAGAGTACGGCCTCTCATCAGTGTGGGTGCGTTCATGTATCAACAAATTATAGCTTTTAGTAAACTGTCTGCTACAAAACTTGCATATGAATTGTTTCTTCGGTCTCGTCGTTCCTTTTTGTCTTCCAGTTGTCGCTGTCACAGCCGTCGCCGCCGCTGTTGTTCCCGTATTTGTCGTCGTCGCTGTCGCCGCCAATCCATTCTGATACAACGAATTCATAATCATACTCGGATAACTCGTATCAACTGGTGATGATGATAAATTATTAAAAGCATCATCATTATCTAACAAAGCTAAATCCTCTTCAACTTCTTCAGCAAGATCCACATCTTCTGTTAAACTTGTATTAGTTTCTTCATTAATTGGTTCTTCGGTAATTTTCGCTGTATTAGCAGCAATTTTTAATATATCAATCCGACCTGAATTATTTGCCGAAACTGTAGTAAGTTGTTGAAGAGTTAAATACGATTCCAAAGCTTGAAGATTAAGAGCAGCCGCCGCCGCCGAATTAGCAGGAAGTAAAGCTGCTTGTTGTAATGAATTCATCATGGCGTTTTGTAATGATAAAGCTACATTTTGGATTGATCGTTGTAAAAAGTTTTCTTGTAACATTGCTGTAGCTAGATTAAATTGAACAGAGGTGTTAATATCGGTCGGTTTTGGTGGCATTTCGGTGCCGGTTTCACACGACGAAAGTACGTTGGTTTCAGTTGATGTTTGCATTATTTTTAAAGGGTTGAAGGCATGGGGTGATTGGAATTCACACGATCCTCCAAAAACACATTACACTATTATTCGCATTTTTCGTCGTCTAATCTAGCATCGATGTTTCCGGAACACGCGCGCGCACTCTGACTTAAGCTGTAGACAAACGACTAAGCAACAACGGTGCAATGATGAGGCAAACACTCTTCTTACCTGTGCGCCATCTGGTAACAAGATGATAGAAGAAGACGGACGCAACGAACGGGACTCGACAACGGACAAACAAGGGATGAGGGTTATGCACAGCGACACTATAATCCACTTCAATTATATTGTTTTAATAATTTAATTGATTTTTTCTATCTTTTGCTTTATTACCAATAAAATAAATCTATTGAAGAAAAAATTTGATCTTTTTTTACGACCAGAAACAATCGAACCATTTCTTAGTACCTACCCATCATCCAAACCACTTATTTACGAAAAACAGTTGATTGTCCTCAGTTACCATTAAACCAAGCAAGCAACAAAAGAAGCTCAGCATCTCAACTCTTCATCTCCCGTAAATCTCTTTCGTTTATACCTTTTATACCTCTTGTCAACAAAACCCACTGCTTTCTTCTTTTTTACAGTTTCTGGAAGTCATGAAACTGATTTATAGTCGCGATATGATGGACATTTATCGGTCACTTTATTAGACTTGGCCGATTTACATGAATTCAGTTGATCGTTTTGCAATTTTATAGCTTTGTGGGAGATGCTTTATGAAGATAGCATCAACAAGAAGAAAATTAAAATTTTATGGAAAATATAGTTGATAGATGCGTGTTTATTAATGAACAGGTCGCACGTGTCTTTCTAACAAGTTTCTACTTAAATCATGGCACCCCTTGATGAGTGCTGTTGACAATTGAATGTGTTAAGGCAGGTTCACGCTGATATTAAGGTATGCGCGTGAGCGGTGAAGAATGTAACTGAAGAGGAGATTAGTCACACGATATATTGATATCAGTAAAATTAAAAAACGGTGCTTTTATACCCTTTCACTTATTTTTTTAGTGTATCTTTGATTGTTTGCGATCGAACGTGCGGCCTCCTTCAAGTCTCCGACAGACTATGTCGAAAACTAAATATTTACCAACACTTCCTGTCACTTAGTGAAACAAAGCCTTATTTGGCAAATAAACCATCTCTTTTTCGCACACCTATCATTGACAAAATATTTGAGTTTGCACAGCAAAAACCCTTACAAGTGTCAAAATGTTGAAAAAAAACTCATCTTCAAGGTATCTTTGTAAACATCCGTTATATTTTTATTTCAGTGTCATTCTTCGAATGTTTTTCGAGCATATAATCCTCCACCTAATCAACTCCTAATGGCGTGTAAGAACCGTAGCTGCCTATGATCTCGTTCACAGGAGATAATGAGATCTCCGCGGTGGCGCGCACTCTTGTAATTGAGCAATTCATTACGGAATAACACTGAGAGTGATGGGGTTAGAGTCGGGACTACCGGCCCGCAGCCCCACTGGGTCTCGTTTGTAGCAATCGAACGAACGTAGGGGGGCCAAAGCTCCGCGTGCGATTTAACCGAATGAAGTTTAATCGAAGTGATTTGCGTGAAAGGGAGTTTTAGGTACCAAAACGTAAAGTTATATTTTTTTTTTCAAGTTTTATTTTATTCGTTCAGTTTCACCACCCATGGCTCACTACAGGTGGTGCTGCCGTTGCTTAATTCTGTTAAAAAGAGCATCTGCAAAGGGTGCTATGCTTGATACGAAAGAGTGCGGCGAGAAATAAATCACCAGTACGCGACCTCTAATGAAAAATGTACTGCAGTGTAAGTTTCACGGGCACACCACCTGCTAGCAGGGTAATAAGGTCTGCAGGAGGCCTCCCCGACTTCGCTACCAACATCCATCAATTACGATTACGAAATGGTAATGGGCGGGTGGAAAGACAAAGGGATTGCAAATCACACATCGGAAAAATATGAATTTGCTGTGGAAAAGTTCCGGGAGCTGATGATTGAACATATACAAAGTGTACCAACAAAAACTGAAAGTTGCATTTTTTTAAATTACTTAAAAATCTTTAGAAAAAAGTGCTGAGTGCTACAGCAGCCGCTGATAGCTAGTGACTTATGAGTCCGCAAGCAATATCACCTCTCACCCGTCGTAAATATGAGAAATGACATAGGAATTCGTTTTAAATGTTGGCTGCTTGATAGCGGGGTGTGTCAACGCTTCATGGGGAGTATTCGGTGACTCCCTGCTGTCTCAGCCGCCGTTTAACTCAAAATCGTCATCTTTTCAATGATTAATTAATAAGTTAATTAAAAATTAAAAAAAAAAAACAGATCTACATATCCAATTTGCAAAGTTTTTAAAATTCACAGAATAATTCATTTATTTTCTTTCAACAATGACATTGCTATGATGATGATGACGCCGCCCCCCTCTGTGCGCTACCACAATGGAATTCATATTTCCGATCATCATCGATTTTCGAATTGATAAAGATCTACATTTTTTTCGTCCTCTGCAACATCATTTGTTTGTCTGGTGAGTAGAATAAGAGTCGTTGTAGTTTTCGACTTCTCAGTAGCATAAAAAGCGCCATCTCTACATCATAAATTTATTTAAAAATAAAAATTGAAAAAAAAAAATAAATTTGCCTGAATGCTGCATGCTTAAACACGATATAGCAACGTTATAACGATCAACGCATTTGTCATATATGCTTGCTATTTTACACATGTGCTATTGCTCTTTAACATGCAAACGTATGGACATCTCTATACATGATTTGATTTTATAACGCGAAATATTTACACACACGGACATTTCATACACATATCATGACACCTACCCTGCAGTTACATTACTGCTTCAACGGAACTATAGCACCGCATTAAATTTAATGGACGATTTTTATCGTCCAACGATTCCATCTGGTTGTGGGTTAATTGCCGCATGCCAAACGCATGTCTGATGGTTTATTATCGTTTTGCATTCGACTGGAAAAAGCTCGCATAAATCACACTGTATACAAGATGGACCAAAAGTTAAAAGACATTTCAAATGTAGCTTCTTGAAATCGAATAGAACAGAAAACGCTGTCTTTGAATTTCTTTTCATGTTCATATCGTCCGTTTCAAATGCTTGATATCTCGGCAGGTTTTGCAAATACAAAATTATGTTGTTATAACTGACAAGAAACTTTTAGTGGAATTTGACAATTCAAATAACCTTTATGTGACTTCTGACACCTGTCAACTGGTCCATCTAATAGCTAAAGATCTGTCAAAAAAGAATCACGCATTAGATTTTAGGGTTTTGGGAAATTTTCTATATTTTTAGGTTGACTATTAGAAAAATATGTTCAAATAAGTTTGCGGCAATGGCATTTATCTGACTAAAATTTGCCAAATATTTGACCAAAATTTATTAATAAGATTTTTATAGAATACAGTCTGTGAGGGTAAAACATATTTTAAAATCCATCCAAAGACAGCAGTTAATAAGATATCAGACGGAAATTGCAAATAATTTTTCTAAACCTAACCTTGGTTTATGACGTGGATCAAAAAATTTTGTTTTCCACTAGATAGTGGGATAAACCTGTATTGTTCAAAAAACTCCTTCGTGTAAATTTTTAAAAAAAAATCCATTTTTAGTGCTTGATTTTTTTTTTGACATGACATTCGTAATTAATGTGCATCAAGAAGGCTGAAAATCTCTAAATGCGCCTTTAATTTTGTCGCTAAAACTAATTACTAAACGTAAACGACGATTTATATTCTTGATCTCAAAATTTAAAGTAAACAAGCATCAATCTGTCTGAAGTTTGGAATTTCCAACTTCAGTTAAATTTGCTGCTAACTGTAAAGAAAATAACTAGGATGATTTATAAACAATGTTTCCAGTGTGGCCACCTTAAAATCTGATTTCCATAGCCGCCCCTTATGCACGTTAATATCGAATGGAGTATACCGTGCGATCATTTTAAAAGTGTATCCCGGTTACCTGGGACCAATATATGTTATATTTGAAAGTATGTCCATTATTGAAGCATACACTTCTGAAGGGTGGTTGGAGTTTGCATTTTTGCGCTTCTTAAATAAAAATTGCCCAAGAAGTTGAAGAAACTGACAATAATTTCAACAATTCCTAATGAAAAATAATAGGTATGATGTTTCTTTCGATAATAGGCTACTTTCACAATTTTAAAGTCTTTTTGAATGACTGTTTGAGGAAGAGTTTAGACAAAGCTCGAGTCTACACTTCTTATGATACCAATGAGTATGCGATTGAGTATTACGACAATCGTCGTACTTTCTTTAAGTTTTATCAACATTTATCTTCACCCTCTGATAAAACAAATAAAAGCACAAATAGCTGAACTTAACTAACCTTACCTTAAGATAACATTGACCGTTAAAGATGCGCGAAATTGCAAGCTTCAGTCACCTTTTTTCTGTCTTATTCTTGCCGTTCCATTTCTACCACACAAGAAAAGACACTACAAAATCACTGTATGCTACTAACTTAAATTTAATCCACAATCTGTTAAAAATTATTGAAAAAAACTCTTGTAATCACTTCAAAATTCTTGTAATACGAGTATTATGAGTTAACTCGTATTAAGTCAAGCCACTTTGAATAAAGGCATTTCGGAAAGATTGTGAGGTTATGTAAGAATAATAAAATGATCCTGCTGTAATCGCAAAGGTTCAAGATTAGTGACATTTCAAAATAAGATTGAATTTCTTCAGTTCTGAATCTTTTGTGACACATCTGATGTATAAATGACAGAAAAAAATTAGAATCGTATGCTTTAACACTAGACATAGTTTCAAATATAACATATATTGGTTCCAGGTAACCGGGATACATTTTTTAAATGATCGCACGGTATATTCCACGCAGAAATAAAATGCACTAAAACTTTTAAATCTAGGAAATTTATCGTTTTTACGTTGAATAAACAATTAAATTTGTTTAGTGGGTTATATTATTATGAGTTGGCAAACATTTTTTAACTAGCTTGACGTTTTTTGACATCTTCATTTGAAAGCTGTCATCTGCATTTGCGCTATTTACATTACCAACTTAACCTCAATTTCTTTAAATTGACATGGTGTAAATAATTCTCACAAGAATCAAAGGAAGCACCAACTTAGAGAAATGAAATACCAACTTAGCAAACATTTATTGCAATTTTAATTTTTTGTGGACAGTTTATTTCTTTCCCGACTTTAGTGGAACCAGATTTAAGGCTAGGTTTACATTATCATAATCTACTGAGAATTTAGTCATTTTGAAATGGATTATATAGTATATCAAAATCAAAATCAGTAGGCTATGAAATTTTAGCGTCATTGTCAAGCAAATGGTAACCAATATTAGTGTTGACATGTAAAAGTTGCTTTGGTTAGAGACGTAAGACTTTGTGTACTAGTTATTACCATTATTTATGTACCATTATTATGACTGATTGGTTCAGTCCTTAAAAGTCATTACTATTATTATTATTATTATTAATTCAAGCATACAGTTTCAAATCTCTCATTAGTGCCACTATTACATATCGACATAACATCGCTTATCATTTGCGTAACAATGATGGAAACATTCCATAGCCTACTCGTTTTGCATCAGTGTTAAATTTATTTTCTATTAACATCTTTTGTAGAAATTGAGATTCAACTGACATGTCATACATTTTTGAGAACCTTTTTCAAAGACTATTTAAGTAATGAAATATGCAATATGGCTTCCATATGAAAAACAAGAGATAGTGTTACTAACTCGGAAACAAATGAGAACTGAGGGTTCTTGTTAACACTAATAAACTTGTCTTAAAAAATGTCTTAGCAATGTAAAAGTTTGAGAAACGTTATCGAGCAACAGAAAAATTAAAATTGCTAAATTTTAGTTTTTCCAAAATTTCTCAAAACTGAAAAGTACCAAAATAAATTTGAAATGAGATTAATAAAACTACAAAACATTTTCCATTTAACCGTTGCTCTATCTCTTGTTATAACTGAAAAACCAATGGTAAGCACCGAAATATGAACATACTGTATAAATGCTTTTATACGAGTGTCAAATTCAACTTGGCTACAAATATTTGACAAATATTCAATAACTGATTTGGTAGAAACTATTAAGAGAAATCACATCATCGTCATGGTTTTTTATTAGAAACTTCAGTTGGTATCAGAAAACAAATTCTATTGCACATCCTATTCTTTACATAAGTATAAATCAGAAAGTAAATTTTACATCTTTAAGTTATGGCCCAATAAGTAATTGGTTGAATCATTGTACACCCGCCAATCATTTCTAGCCCGATTATAAGTTGTTCTTCGAGCTTGATTTTGGAAAAAAAGCTGTCAATATTGACATTTCCATAAAATGTAGCGAAACCACATCATTGCCAACCCTCCATTTAATAAGTAATGTGCATGAGCATGATAAATGAGAAAAAGAAGCTCTTATTTCTCTCCCTTTTGTTCCGTAAACCAAACCGTTCATTTTCATCACTCATAAATAATTTTTTTTAAAAGTGTAGATGATTCGCTTAAAAGCTTCTTTGTACTATTCCAAAATTCATTTATTATATTTGTGACTGGGAACCCGACCTGCGCCCCCCTGGTGTTACGTAAACTTGACATATCTTTGACAAAAGCCGCAATATTTATATCTCTTGAAAACACTTCTCATCCAATGAATTTTTGATTTCTTTTATATAATTATTAAAGTAGGTAGTAACCATTAACTAAAAAATATTGTTTGTTTAGAAAAAAAAATCCACCTGTTGCTATTTTAATAATAATTCACCTACAAAAGCGTCCGTGTAATAACATCAATAAAATAACACAAAGCAAATTACCATAAAAAAATAATAACGAGACATTGGATGAAAAAAAACCACTGTCCATAAATAATACACATTTCATTAAATATGTCATTTTAACAAAGTAGTTCTTTTATGTGGAAAATCCGAACAGGTTCCCACAAATTTTTGTAAATCAGCAAACTAAACACTTTTGAAAAGAATAATATTCTTTCAATGTGAATTTAAGAAATTTGTATTTTTTTTAATCGTAGCTTTAATGATATCGATGTGTCATTTCGGTGAAGGAGCGGCTGTCAGTGCCTACTTGACCGTGACTAGGCTAATGGTGTTGAACAGCATTGTCCTCTCTTTTCAAAGTTAAATGCCGCTTTAAAGCGACACAATAACCCATTGTATTCCTACTATACCATCTTCAGATTTTCTCTAAACGGCATTCCTGATTTTCAGACGTCAAAATAGACAAAAGATAACACTACGGACATGAATAAACGTCACAGGTAGCCAAAATAATCAAATTTTACAATTTATATCAATTTTTCCCTTTGAACTACTTTGAAGTGACCAAAGTGAGGTTATGAAATTATAAAAAAAAAAACATTTCAATTTATACCGAAAATAATAAAAACAACTTAGTATTCACAATATTCTTACCTTAAATCATCCAAAATTAACAATTTTACGCACTTGGGCACTGATTAATCACTCGAAAATCATCAAAATGCACGCACCTACTTTTAGAAAATTTCAAAACAAATTTTTCAATATTCTAGCAACGCAAACAAAAGCCTCCTTGATTGTTATTTATCAACCGTCCAAAGTAAAAATCCCTAATTACCACTCAAAAATTCAATCCTCTTTTTTTCCGTATAAGTTGGGTCTTTTTCGAGCCACCGGTTAATTACAGAGAGGACCCAAAACGATTTTCACTCATCGAACTGACAGATGATAGCCTATGGCACCTCTTTAATATATATTACAAGGCATCATCGTCAGTTCAGTGAAATATCGACGCCATCATTTGTGGTTTTCAACAAAGAAACGATGAAATTTTGTTTTGTTTTATGAAAAATTGTTCATTTGTTTTAACGGTGATTGCGGCTTACAGTATAGTTGATCTTTTTATTAAAAAAAAAAAAGAGAGAAAGAACTGAAATGAGTATTTGTGAGGGTCTGGTCATTGGGAACTCTCAGTAGGGGTTCCCGCCGGGCCTTAGGCGATTTGTAATATATGGACGGCAAGCTAGCCAACATTAATAGTTTACAATAATAATAGCTCACTGGAAAATGGAGATGCTGCTGCATAAAATAAAATAATAAAAAAGAAAAAAAATATATTTTAGCAATTATTTTTACTAATGTGATTTATTTTTGAAAGTATTGATTCTATTACGAAATGATGGATTGAAATGCCTGCAAGGAGGTGAATGTCAATAATGTGGGAATTACCCAAATATATGGCCAAGATATTGAACGATTATTCTATTTTAAGGTCATAAATCTCACTTGTTGAAACTTTCACCACAATGAGTGGGCATTTAATTAGTCGATTAATTTTTTATGTGGATATGTCGAAAAATAAAAGTGCAGTTTTCTGCAAGTGAAAAAATTTATGTAAATAAATATTAATAATTTATTATATGAGTTAATTTCTAAAAGTAATTTGAAGACCAAATTTACGTGATATTAGAAATAAATGTTTTGAAAACTATTCATTAATTTTCGCATTACAGTCCCCTGTAGTTTTACTACAATTAAATTAAAAAATGCAATTTTCCAAAAAAATTTTTGATTTAAATTAAGTTAACATTGTTCATTTCTGAATAATTATTTTCCATTGTTTTTAAGCTTAATTTGTGTAAATTTAATTTTTTACTAAATTTTACTTTGACAACTTTAATTCTGAACCTAACTTTACTCTAATTAAAAAAAATTAAACTTACAATTTTAAAAACTAAAGATCAAAATTGTTTTACGAGTAAAAATGCATTTTTTATTTTAATATTCGTATCACTATTGATTTCATTATATTTTTACATGTTTTTAATTTTTTGCTTTGTGACAACAATTTGATCGCTACCTTCAGTATGTCACGTGATTTTTGTCCATGAAAGAAATTCAAATTTAAATTTGCATTGGAAATTCGGTTTTTACGAAATCTAAAGACTTTTTGGCAGCTATAATAGTGAAATAGTGCATTTAATTCAATTTGTGTGATTTTTAGTGCAAGTGTCTGTGTTAAAAACTGTCCGATTAACTTTGAGGTTAGGAATCCCAAGCAGGTCCAATTTTTTAAATTTGGTAAGTTTTTTTTTGATAGAATCTAAAAATTCCATCCCATAAACAAGCTTAATGATTTTCTTCCAACAATTCCATCAGTCTAAGATTCGCGTGACACGCCTGATTAATAGTCCCTCAAGCACCAATCCAAAAGACCACACCTAATAAATCCCTGACGTCATCTTTTGATCCTCATCATTCAAAGATTAGATACGGATTAAAGTAATGTGTCAGTAAAATGAACGTTGTAAAACATTCACAATTCAGCCACCTGTTGACAACATTCCAACGAAAAAAAAATCTAAACTTTAAAAATTGTAATATTATAAAGATGACAGTTAAAGGTGTCTCTTATGTTTTATAATATCTCTATCAAAGGGTGTCATAACAGCATGTAAATCTTATCTTTTGTACATTAGGTTTTTTTAAAAGACAGTATTGCCAACTGTGATAATTAATTTATATCTACTAGCCTTTAGCTAAAATCCCAAGTTTAATTATCAGATTACTTTAATTATATGTACAATACAATCCAATTAGTAGTTTAATAGCTGTGTAAACTATCAATTAATTCATTTAATCACCAACTTCCAGCTATTAAAATTCCCTACATTTCCAGTGTTTGAATTCGTTAAATTACATATAAGTGTGCTTTGCGCACTATCTGGGTTAGCAACCATATGACTAATTCTGTGAGTTTAAGCGTGAGAACAAATCCGAAAAGAGCCTTTGGCTTCAGGATAATTACACGTTTCAAAACACGTGGTAAAACTTACAGTCCTACCATCCCATTCAAGTTGTAGACGTCAACTATCTGTTGGCTGTATACAGACACGACTTTATCGAATCCATAGTAATATTAATGGCGCGAACAATGGGAAATATGATGATTATTAGGTGGATAATATCGATAGATTGGGCCCGGTAAGGTAGGTCGTGATGTTCGATGAATAAAAAAAAAACCGATCGGAATTCCGGCACGTTCGCGATTTCGCCAAAGAAAGTGTTTTGAAATTTTTGGTCATTCAAATTTAATCGTTTATTTTAATAATGAAAATTGATGAGGCTTGAGAATAGCTCAGTATGAGTAGCCGAACGCGAAGAGAACAATTATTATTAGTTTTAGACTCGGCAGGAATCTGGCAATTTCCTCGGAAGGCATCGAAACCAATCAGAAGCTGTCTTGTTCGTGATTAATAAAAGAAGGTGAATTGTTCTTTAATTTTTCGGGTCGTTAAAAATACAAGGCATATAGGGTAGGTGGAATGAACTAAAGTATTTCTCGTCTCTTCTACTGCAGAATATGCCAATTAGGAACGTCTTCACACCACAGGGGGTATATGTTGGGATGATGAGCGTTCCCTATGCAATATATTATAAAAAAGGAGCCCGGAAAAATTTAATGGATATTAAGATTTTCAGACGAACCGAAAGAACCTAATTAAGTCACGATACGATGGTTCTATACAATATACTTTCTTTTTATTAACTTCAGTTTTATTGTTTTAGTGTTTTGGTATTTTTAATTATATTGAAATTATTTTTGAAGAGAAACGTGACTGAATTCGAATGGGTTTAATTGATTTGAATGTTGAGGATTTATGAGTGAAGGTGGATTTTATAATAGAGAAAAAAATGAATTAAAATTGTTAAATTCTGCTCGCTACAATTTTTAGGGAATGTCTGAGATGGTCTTTTATGATAGACGAAAAGTTTTTTTCAAATTCAACATTTGATCTTCAGTACTTGAACTTCTTTCTTGATTCTTTTCTTGTTTTCTTTCAATTTTAAAAACTTTAAAAGCACTTGATTTTTGTGTTTTTTTTTCTTGCTATAACAAAAACTACGCCCAATATCAACTCTATGTAGCTTTGTCGTTGATTTCTCCAGTTCATGCTTTCAAAAGTATTCTAGACTTTGGATTTGTTGCTCCATTTGAGGTTTTTTGTACCAGAATTTCAACAGTCACCATTATCTCATAGATCTTCTTTCTTCTTCACTAAGTTTTGAATGGAGAATTTGCATAAGTCATAATTTCTTGGAACAACTGTCTTGTGCGCTTAAAAATAGTATAAAGGAAGCCCAAATAATAAAATTTGGGTTCTACAATAGTCCATTTTTTTAATAAAGAAAGGAATTTAATTCGGTTCATGATTGGTCTTGACGTCACATCTAGCTATTTAACGCGTTTGTCAGTCAACTTGTCAGCTTTATCATTTGAACCGGTTAAAGTTGACAGTTAGCATCTTTTTTGTTTTTTTTGCGACTGTTTATTGAAAGATTTATCAGACTTCTATGAATTTTAGTGGTTTTGGACTTGGGACATCTACTTATATCAGTGGAATTTCATTTTTACCGAGGAAAAATGCTTTATTCAATTATTATTATTAACTTTGAGTTGAGTGGAAACTGACTGGCTTCACTGTGTAGAGATGCAAAAGAATAATGCTGAATAATAAAGTACATTTATTCACAATCACTATAGTAATATGTCCATTCCTAACTTTTTGAAGGTTGGGAAATCCGACATTCTTAACCAAGATTACAACCTCTTGGTTGGGAAGTGACGTTTGTGATGACATCTAAACAACGCGACATAGATTTTTGTTTCAAGTTCAAACTGTCAGTTGACAGGTTAATAGTCCGAAACCCTGACCCGCACAATATTCAAAATGGTTGCTGAAAGAAAACAATGTCATTCAAATTTAAGGTTATTGTTTATTTATTTCAAGTTTTTTCTTGGCCTCTAGTATTTAGCTCTTACAGTCGCTCTTGAGGATGATTCTGAAATGAATGGTATTCAGAATTTGAGGTTATGAAGTAATGTTTTCTTCCAGCAACCATATTGGATTTATAATTTTGACTGTGATCCTATTGTAATTATTGTGATTTTGCTAAAATGCAGCATGTTTATATATGTTCTTGTATGTTAAACACCAGAGTTCTTGAGTCTCGTGGAACAAATCAGTTTAAGTTAAAATAACATTTAGATTCAAACAATTAACATTTTGTTTATAACCTCAAAACTGCTCAGTTGACAAAAACAGTACGAACTACGAAAACTAATTATAATAAAAAGAAAAGTAACTTTATCTATTTATTCTTTATTTTAGTGAAATTCAAGAAGTAGAGAACGAAAAATATTAATGAAATTAAAAGTATTGTCAATTATTATATGATATTACTGATCACCTTTGATATTTACTGTGAAATTAGCGTTACCAGAAGCATTAATAATCACTGAAATTGTCTCTTTCAATTGATTAGAAATATGATGTTCTTGGAACGTACTATCTTGATTGGAATCGTTTGGAGTACTTGATAACATGTTTGCCACTTTAACTTGGCCGCTCATAGAATTGTTTATATATAGACTTCCATCCCCCCAACCGCTTCAGCTGTAGAAGATCACCACCCTTATCGGCTAGTAATGTAGCCGCAGTTCTGCGAAAGCAGTGGCCTGTGAATCTTTGTGGATTTTCCAAATTGAGAAAAGTAGCAATTTTTTCAGGAAATTTGGATATGGTATTATGTCCAAATGGCTACTTTGTCATTTTATTGTATCTGATTTGCATGAATAATCTGCTATTATCTATATTCTTATGTAAATCTGTATATTGTTGCAATATTTTTATCCATTCCGGATTAGAAATAATAAATGCTCTCGAATTATATGTTTTTGTGTTCGGAATCAAGATACTTACTTTATCATTTAAAAAAATCAATGTCGTTGATACTCATTTTGAAAAGTTCGTCAGTTCGACAAGCTCCCGAAACGTCAAGAATCAAAGCCACCTAAAAGTTATGAAATTGAATGATTGTACACTTAACAATTAGTAGTAACTACTTTTTGTGGAAGATATTCCAAGGGTGCGGTGCGTTCTTTAGAAATGTTTCGATGTTGTTTATCGTCAAGGTGCTTGATTTCTTCGGATTGTATCCTACGTTTTGCTTTTTTTAAAAAGCCATAAGTTTTGGAAAGTTTTCTTTGATATTCAATGTAGTTCGTACATTGAATATGTTGTCCATAAAGTCGATGGTTTTATAACTTTAGATAATTCGCTAAAGTATGCCAGAACAACACTTTCTGATTTGAAATTTTTAACATTTTTACCAGAACACCAGTCTTTGTAGGATTTATAAGTATTTTCATATCGGCCATTACTTTTTTCAGGCAATAAGTTTTGAACAGCTTCAGTGGCTGCTTTTTTCAGTTCAGGAGTACAACACTCTATTTCATTGTCACTTTCAGAAGACATAATGAATAATCTACTTTTTAACAAGAATAATATTCAGAATTTTCGAAATGTCAAACTCGATTATTTGCAAAGACCACTAAGTTAATGTTTCAAAATAGTTAGCAATCAGAAGCAAATATTACAGATACTTAAGCATACAAATCTTGGTGGGAATATATTCCACGCTTATGGCGTTCTCAAATATTTGGGATGGAGATTGCCAAGCAGCTAAATTTTGGTTAATCTCCATTCAACGAATTCTTGAGGAATTGTTAGACAAATTTTTGTACATTACTTTGACTCTGAACGGACCCAGATCCCATAGCTACCTCCCTGACAACACAAGCTGGATACCAGTTTCAAATTTCAAATCTGACGTTTCGCTACATGTGACTAAATCGCGTTTTCGCGGGAGTTCAAAAGATTCAAAATAAATTATTTTTTATTAATAAGTAGAGAACATTTTAAATAGAAAAATTCAGGTTAGGTGACTATTGACACTATACTGGGCGTCTATCCGTAACTCAAAAAATACTAATAGTAATTAATTGAAAATTTGGCAGCGAAGTTTTTTCAAGATGCTTTGTTTTTTTAAAATATTTTCAGAGATGTGGCACAACGGGTTATACCTTTATACTTTTTTATTTTAAATAGAACATTCCATATTTTTTTACATTTTTGATATCTACAAAGATTTTTAGGTCACTTTTATACCAAAAGTTTTTTTTATGAAGTCAATTTCAAAAATATTTTGTTTGAAAAATGGCAGATGCACAGTTAAAGGTGATCAGTAATTATGGCTAAACGACCATCAATTTTATAATGCTCCTTTGGGATTTTATATCGCAAATCCTAAGATAGTAAATTCAGCTAAAAAATTGAACCGATCTTTTACTAGAGTGTTCAAAAAAAATATTTGAAAACTGACAAAACTCAAAATTTTCAATTGGAAACCCCTATTTATGTTTTTATATTTAGCTTTAGCCTCAAAAATAAAGACATTTTTGTATCAGGTTTTGTATACCCAAACCTCATGGTTTTTTAATTATTTAGGAAATAGTATATTATGTTATCAGGAGATAAAGTGAAATTTATGTAACAAGGCTGGAGTTTAACTGCCGAGCTTGCGAAGCAGATAGGTCCAGCCGTGCTATTTTTTTTTAACGTTTACAAAAATCTAGCATTAATTAAAAATTTAAGTCATTTTAAACTTAGGTATCGTGCTTCAGTGATTATTTCAGTTTGCTCTAGGAAAAGTTCTCTGGCATAAACAACGAGAAAAAAATAATTTGATGTGTCACAAAACTTCTGCATTTTGTAAGTTTTACCGAATATTCTGAAAATATTTTCTATTGCAAGTAATTATTTTGCAGTTTTCGCTATGTCAGACATCGACTTCTCACCCCCTGAAGTGACAGAGGCCGCTTCAGAAGTTGTGAATAATTTGGTACCTACGAAGTTCAGCAAACTGTACCATAACAGTTATGAAAAGTTCATTCAATGGTGTGGTAAGAAAAATATGAAGAATTATTCTGAAAACGTGCTGTTGGCATATTTTTCTCATTTGGCAACTGAGATGAAGATGAAAAGTTCGACCACTGCTCACACTACTCCATGATCAAATCACGACATCAGCAGATTCAAGAAACTACATACATATTTAAAAAAAGAGGGATATTATAAATCAATAAATCTAAGTTCTAACAAAGAAAGAAATTGAACGTTTCTTGTCTGATGCTCCAGATAAAATTTATCTGACAATCAAGGTAAGTTATTCTGCCAAAATTAATATAGGTGATATTATAGTAATCCCTTTTTTTAGGTTGTTTTGGTAGTCGGTGTATCAGAAGCATGTCGCTGCGATGAACTCGTAAATATGAAAATTCAAGACATTGAAGATATGAAGACTTTATTGCACATCAAAATTCCATATTCTAAAATATATAAGAGTTCTTTGTAAAATTCGGAAACTGTGATGGGAACTTACAAGATTGGCAGTGTCCCAAAAGAAGCTTCGAATTTTTTAAAATTGCCCAATCCAAATTTATATACGGGACACTGCTTGAGGCGAACCTCCGCCACTGCTGGTAGACGGAGCTAGTGATCTAACATGTCTAAAGAGGCAAGACGAATGGAAATCTGGTACAGTAGCTGAGGGCTACATTGAAGAGTCCATGGCAAACCAGAACCACACAGCGAGGAAGATATTTTTATTATGCATATCTATTGCCACTGCTTCAGACGAAGGCAAAAATGTTTCACCTAGTCCAAGCCTTACCACAACAGATCGGAATAAGACCTATACCATAGAAGCTTCAGCTGGAGATATTGTAAACATGCCTGGCACAAGCAGCGGCTTTAACTTTCAAAACACTAGTATCAATAATTGTAATTTTAACTTAACTTTTAATAACGTTAATAAAACTTCATAATTTCAATCAAGTTTCCTTTTCTACCTAATATCTGCTGCAGATACTTGTGCCACTTCAAGGTCATTTAATGCCTAAATTTTGGGACTGTACACATAAAATTTTGTCAGAGAATGAACTTTAGGGGAACTTTTTTGTAAAAACAGTTTTCAATACTAAGTTAATGTCAATTGAGGGACTGTTAAAATGACATTAAACCATTAGGTTATGGTTCTGCCTAATTTTTTTAATACTGTAACTGAATCATATTATTTTTACTCCATTTTCAGTATCTTGATTGTTGCACTTATGATCTCAACTGATACCTGAACCATACCTTAATGTCTTCGATGAAACTTGTAATTTTCAAAACAGCGTTCGAACTGTTACGTCTGTCATTATCATCTTCTGTCGCAAGTGCAGCCAATTCAATATAAAATACCTAGAACATTTGACTAGGTTTTTTTTACCTAGCCAACATTCCGTCAAAAATTCGATGGCACAACTATCTGCAACTGATAATAGTAAAATGTCATGTATGTTTTATTTTGAATGGTTTTTAAGAACTGTTAGATTCAAAAAGTTGTTAAAAGTGCCAGAGCATGTTGATGATTGTATTAAAAATTATCTAAGTTTATTTTTTATTTCTCGAGAATGTAACCGTTTTGTCTATGACGTCTCACTACGCAGAAAAAAAGTTTTCCTTAACTAAATAAAAAACGATGAGGTTTCCATTTGAAAATTTCGAGTATGATGACATTTTCATGGCAATTTTCAAATATGTTTTTTGAACATCCTGTAGAAGATTGGTTTAATTTTTTAGTGAGTTTACTGTCTAAAATGTTTTAAAATAAATAGCCGTTTAACCGTAATTACTGATTACCTCTAACTCTGCATCTGTCGTTTTCATCTTCAAAATGGTTGAATTTAGGAAAAAAAAATGTTAGTGTAAAAGTGACCTAAAATACGTCGCAGAGTTCAAAAACGTAGAAAAATATTGGGTGTTCCATTCAAAATAAGAAAGTTGAGGTCTATTTCCGGAATAACAGGAAGTGTCAGATTTTTGCAAATATTTTAGTCAAATAGAGAATGTCAAAAAGATACTTTACCAACTTTCCAGCAATATGCTATTAGTATTTTTTGAGTTATGGATAGACGTATAGATTGGTTTTACAGATTTATCGAAAAATGTGCAAATTCTCGATTTTTCTGATAAAAAAATTACAATTGTTTAAAATTGTAACCAAACAACTTTTATCTTTTTTTTTTATTTCATTTTTCATTGGAGAATTTTGAAAAATAGGATTCGTGTCTTGTGTTCATATTTTTGCATTGAATAGTTCAAAAGTGAACCGTTAAATTTTCAAGGCAACACTAATAAATATCTACTCTCATTACATCTCCAATCTTCATGTTTTTAACATTTACACCTTACGTAAAGTAAACGTCCTACACTCACACACATACATCCATATCTGCAGTTTAGCGTAAAAGAAATTACCAAAGCTATCTCTAACAAATCTGCAGACTTTAAATCTATCTTTTTGTATACAACTAACAGAGATGCAACGATTGAACGTGATTATTATAATGTTGAAGCGCGCGTGTCTAGCACTATCCTCCAGGGTATGTAGGAGGATCGGATCGTGGGAAACCGCGCTGAAGATGATGTTAACCGTTCCATAAGAGAGAACTGCACGCGGTATGTCTGACTCTCATTATGTGCAACTATGAGTTGAGATGACCTCGATCGATTGTTTCCGTTTTAAAATTTATGATTGATTAAAAAAAAATAAAAATAGAAGAGCTTTACATATTTTATTTGTCACGAATCAATGTACAAATATTTAATGTGAGATATTTCTATCTTCATTCATATGCACAGATCTCCCGGAGAGAAGTAGCTGGAACTTGTACGTTATAAAAGAGACATCTCTGTATGGGCTTGCCACAACATGCCACAAATATTTCCCTAAATATTTCAGATGGTAGCAATCATTCAAAGATGGTAAAGTGCGACTACTATAATACTCTCAAAAAGGAAATTCGAAAAATGTCTTGTGTAGTATAATAGAGTCATTATGTGCATGAAACTCTCATTGCAGCAGTTTCCAATCAAGGAGTAAAAGCTTTATTTTTATGCCTCGCATCTTTCGCCGTCTGCTTAAAATAGTAAAATTGATTTATGTTACGTTTTAAAGATAGAAATATTTTCACTTGCTTGAAAATGAAAATTTATAGCGTCTCATTTTACGCTGAATTATTAAAAAAGATTTATGGAATTAACATTTAAACTTACTAATAATCCTTCGATTCGTGCTTGTTTTATCAAATCTCATAAGTTTTCATAACATAATGCAATAATAAATCAATGTTAGATTTCCTTTTATTTTATTTTTTTTAGATAAAGTGATAAACAGAGTTGTTAATTTTTTTTTATAAGAAAAATATTTTTTAATAAAATTTTTTGATAAAAATAAAATTCAATGGGAGGAGTTTTGAATCATCGATATTGCTGATCCATAAATAAACGTGTTCTAATGGTTTATTGGCATCGTGGTTTGAAGGTGAAAACAGGATTTTCGGAATACCTTTTCGATTGCGGAGTATTTATTATAATTTGGTGTTGAACGAAGAATTCGCAATCGAATTAATTTATGGTAAATCGATGTTGACGGGTTTTTAGATAAAGAAAAAAAGTGGTGAGGTTTAATGGATAATAATAGGTGGGCTTGTTTGTTTCACACTATAGTATTATAACATTCATAAGACATTGTGTTTTATATTGTCATATCGTGTCTTATATTGTAAATAATACATTACGAAAATTAATTATTGGCCTGTGTCTTATAATGGATACCTATTAATAGAAATCATCATTTTTTGGGACATAAAAAAATGTTTTAACAAAAAAATTCATCAGAGTATAGTAGTGATTTAGTTTTACAGTATGTTAGCTGGAATATGTATTTTGGGTATTTTTATCTAAATAGTCCAGATCAGTTGAAAAATGACGAATTTAAGAGTTAGTAATATTTTTGAAATTCTTCTAGTGTTGTAATCCTCAATGCAGCGTAAATCAGCAATTTCTCAAGAAAGCATGTAAACCAGTCGTAATAAATAATTTCCGTTGACAATATTATAAATAGTGTAGGCATTTGAACAGAAGCGTTGTCACCTTGACAAATTGTATCACACTGAACGATCCAACGTCTGGCAACACCTCTGCCCATTGCTTACACTTATATACAATTCATATAACAAACAGAATGAATTATTTATACTTACTTCTTGCAAAATTTATTCCAATAAGTAGACAAGTAATTTTTTTTTCTTTCTAAAATACCTCAATATAAATTTTTGCCGTGTCTTGAAGAAATTCTTTTAGCGTGAAGGTTACCACTTACCACCAGTCTTGATTGCATTTTAATAGGAGGCCGGACGAAATTAAAACAGAAGAACGGTAGTCATTTGTCTGTTTTAACATGTCTAAATGGTATTTGAAGACGTTTTAATTCGATAAATGGACGCGTTTTGTCGAGAGCAGAGATTTTTCTCACGACATAATAATTTTAAATATTACAAAAAAAAAAAAATTATAAGAAAGTGGATGAATGGTTGGATGGATATAATATAAATGAAGCTCGTTGCGCATTGACAGTCAAGGGGATAGACGAAGTCATAATGTTGAACACATTTAATTATTCCGTTCTGATGGATCGAAGATAATGTCAGAGCCTGTTTGGGAATACATTGACAGGTGGCGATGGCACCAAAGCGTCAACGATTAAGATCATTTCAGATAGCAAAGAGACTTAAGTTGGATAGAGAATTGGATGGATTTTATTTACTCAAATATCGAATGACAAATATTTACTAAAAAATAATAAAAACCATGCGTTATAACCTGCTTAAAACACGTTGAATTATTTATTATTGTAGGTTTGAATTGAGATGTTATTGCGGGAATTAGTCCTTTATCGACTGTTTAAGACACACTAGAATTATGGTTGGTTCTGTGCGTGTCTTATTGAATGTTTAAGACACACAAATAAATTTTCAATAGTCAAAATAGATTAAGATTCAAGACTTAATTAATGAAGAAGATTAAAATTTTGCTTATTAATTGTGTGAAATTCTATTCGTGTCGATTATTAGATGCTTAAGACACGCAAGGAAAATTAAGATATGAAAACTACACGCAAATTAGTTATTTTTCAATATACAGTCAAAGTGCATTATTGGCTTTTGAATGTAAAAATACTGAAAAACTTTATTAACAAAATTTGTAGGTAATAATTCTCTGCATCAACTGTAATTATTTTCAAATATACAAATGAGTTCTGACACAAACTTATGTCTTTTCTAATGGAACACCCTATATTTTTTGCGTTTTCAATTGTAGCTTTAGATTTTAAGAATTTTGAATACAACTTTTATTACATGGTTCTTTGTGGTTTTTGAAATAATTAAATTTTTTTGGTTTTTATGTGAGATTTTTTTTTAAATGTGTGTTTTTCACAAAATAAATTTGTAGGTGTGAATATTTAAAGCACATTGGGAATATTTCAGTGCATTATACGGCATATTAGACACGTTATTAAATTATAGTTTCAAATAAGTGCCTTACCGCTAGTAAGAGATTTTTTATTATTATTGTAGATACTATTTGTATTATTGTCGTTGTGTGTCATATTGCATTTATATGACGCAACTTTTTATATGGAATAAAGCAATAATCTATATTTTTTTTTATTATAGTCAGTAGGTAATAAAAATTTTTTTTCTCGTTAAAATGTCCCGTAGTCATCGCATGTCGGTGCTTGTTGACAGAACGACTTGCGACAGACCCCCTCATGCTTTATACTCCAGAGGAGGCCTAAACTCAGCACGCGTTCAGGCGCCCCCATATTTCTCACCGCGCATGTTTAGCTTGACACTGGCGACAGCATCCAATATTGTTCATATTTCATAAAACTTACTACACAAGACCCCCTCATATTGTTCGACTTTTTCGATTATAAAATTTTCAAATTGTTATAATCATTCATTAACAGTCACACTGTATCATTTTTTTCTTATATTTCAACTCATCAATGAATTTCTATATTTGGTATTAAAAGAATAACAATGTATATTGATGTGGGTGGTGGATCGGATGTTTTCGGGCAAATTCGTGAAGCTCTAGGGCAGGTGTGCGACCTGAAGATGACCTCTGACCTCTTCTCATCATTGCGGCTTTCTTAGACACAATACTCGATGTTGGGATGTAGAAAGATGTTGTATGAATGTGTGTGTGTGTGTGTGTGAGTGTTAGTGCTCTCTTCTTTCCAAGTCGAATCGCAGACACATTTGCGTGAAATGGTAAAGCGATTAAATCAGACGAAACAAATGAAGCAGAAAGAATTGGGCACTTGGGTCAAGTCATTGAAATAATAGAATTTCGTGTTATTGACCTAAAACATATATCGTGTGTAATCATTACTCAGTTATTTTTAGTCAAAGTCAATTAAGAAAAAATGCATGGCGCCAGGCTTGCAACCGCGTATAACCAAAACCCTCCAATTATCCGACGCACATAGTTTTGTAGCAGGACACCAGTTTTATACATTTTAGTAAATTGCCGGTTAGACTGACTGTCCGTCCGTCCCACAAATCCAACCGACCACAATATCACACAGTATACCTTTTGCTATATACTATATGTATTATGATAGAACGTCTTTTGTTTGCAGCTTACCGCAAAACTATAACCACAGGTTTCTACGATTAAAAAACCAAAAACTAGAGAGCCTCAATTATGGGGGCAGCTTACGACTTTAACGAAAATTATACACAACAACGATATTATTTTTTTTTCTAGAAGTGATTTAATCAGTTGATATGTGCCATTAAAAGCAAATTTTTACAATTTTATTTTTTAATAATAATTTAAGTTTGTATATTACTCACAACAATATAAATTTTACAGTTATCAAATAATTCTATTTTGTTTTTAATGATTTAATTTCACATTTTGATACTACCAACATCAACAGTTAATGACATTCGCTCTATTTCTTTATTGCTTGTTACGAAATGTAAAAAGTCACGCGATTTATTTTAGCTATAAATGTGTGTGTGTGTGTGTATATATAACAGGTGGGTGCTCTAATCTCACTCTTAACCTCCGGCATACATATTTCAAGAAATGTTAAGTGCGATGTAAGTCCGGCCCTTACCAAATCATTTTGCCCGTTAGCGACGGCCCGCTCACCGCTAATTTACTCACGGTCCATCCATTCGGTCCCACACACCATGTTTACAAACATTAACATTTCGCTTTCTCATATAATCCTGAGAAAATGATGGACTAATGATCATTTTTCAATTCGGTACATTATTACACGATTACGGGCTTTGATTTTGATTCAATTTATGAGTGCATAATCTATATTCCGAAAACATAGTTTACTATAGGAAAAAAATCAGTTATTATAGTGTAATTTTGATATTACACATTAGTGGGTAATGTTTACACACAACATTATTACTTTACAGTTTTTAATGAGTAGATAATTTTTTACAACGGCGAATGAGTAATGATTACACACATTAGAACATGACACTTTTTGACCCATAATTTTGACACTTATATATGACGACTGTATATTTGATTGAGAATGTTATGGTTAGGTTATAATTTATTGTTTTTTCATTACTTGATAGTCTCTGGTGAGTACTGAAGTTTTCTAGTGATAACTATCATTACGTACTTTATACACACAATTAAATGTCAATTCAATAAATTGAATTGAGTAATAATTATTGGCGTTTTTGTGATCTACTCGTGTCTTATGAGAGCGTATTATAGAATCCATAAACAGCTAATGAGGCATTTTATGTATAGCTTTTGTGTTTTGTGAGTACGTTGTAACGTAATACGATTTCTCTGAGACTCAATTACACAGTATATTGTGAGTAATATTCTAAATTATATACATCCCGTGTGTATTTTATATTTACATTATAGCGTAATGAACGGATTTCCAAATTTTCATAAGACATGGATTTTTGAAAAAATTGTGAAATTGATTGCATGATTGGATTTATATCTTATGTCTTATAATGTGTATTATTTATTTTTAGTGTGTATGATATTTAAATATATAGTAAGATTCAATTAGAAAAAATTCTTTGTTTATTTATGTTTAAGACATGCAATTAAAATTACATTATTTATATCAAAGTTATAACACACGTTACAGTGTGTCCCCGGATAGATGAAACGACTTCTGTAAAAAATTAATTGGATTGTCATTTTTTGAGGTTTAGCTCTGCTTGGTTCAAAGCTAATTTGTAACAATTTTAGTTTTGAAAAATCGAATATGCCTTGGAAACTTAAGAAAGACTTATGGTGCCTCTTATGTGGCTGATACGATAAAAAGTTATTGAGAAAAGTTGTTTAGAATCAACATCTGGATCCATATATCAAATTTCAAAACTATCGACCAAATAAAATTTTTCATTTTTTTTTCAGGTTTATTTCACAAATCAGTGAACTTTATTTTTCAATATTGGAAAATCATAGTTGTCTGATAATGTTAAATTCGGTTACTATGTCTTAACTTTTTTCTATGAATTTTTGCCAAATCAACTTATTTCATTTTTTTACTAAAAATATCGTAGTTGGCCGATGTTTTTGAAATTTGATATTCGGACTCAGATATCTAGACAACTTTTCTTTATAATTTTTTGTCATATTTGCTAGACAAAAAGAACTTTACTCTGTAAGAAAACAAATTTTCAAGGCATACTTGATTTTATATAACATATTAGTTTTTAACCCAGCAGGGCTAAATCCCAAAAAATGACAAATCAATTTTTTTTTATCTTTTACAAGAGTCGTTTTATCTACGCGGGACACACTATAGATTATAAAGCATTTAAGGCACAGCAAACAAAAAAAATTGAAGATATTTTAATCAACTGCTATGGAAAATTGTGATTAGTTTAGTGTGTCTTATGAATAGTTAATCTAAATAGAAGTTGTAATGTTTTATGAGTGTGGATTATTATATGCTTAAGACACTCAGGAAAATTTCAAATTTATTTATAAGAGTATGCATGACGATAAGTGATTTATAAAATTCTCTCTTAGTCAAGCAGTCTTAACCAACTGTTTTTCCTGTGTATTATATGCCATATTAGACACCCAAATATAAAGCTAAGAAAATAGTCGATGGAGATAGTAGGAAATGAATTAAAATTGTCAAAAAGCGTAAGTATGACTTATGAATAAAGGCTACTTGATTTCTTTAATAAAGTTGAAAGCTTTTTAATCTTATTATTTGATGATTTTTTGTGAGTAATGATGATATAAACAAGATTATTATCTCTACAAAAGTAGGTTATGTTGTGTAATAAATTACTGTGTCTTACAGTGTGTATTATACAATTTTCTAAGACACATATAATTTTTGATAAGCTTGGCGAAGGAGTACAAAAATTCTAAAAACTTAGGGCCTAAATTGATTCATATAATAAATGCCAATAATGTCACTATCATAAGTGAAATCAAAATTAAGCAAAATTGTAAAGTATACCAAGAAATAAAAATAAAAATTTTCTGCTCTACAGTCGACTCCAAATTATCCTTGAATAGGGATTTTATGTGACTGTGATCATAAATTCATGACACTGACAGTAATGACAATTATCAATCTATCAACCGAATCAACGAAGGTGCTAGGTTTTTTGAGTTTTATCAAAATTTATAATGAACATACGGTATTTGAATTGAAATGCAAATGTGTTATAATTTACGTGAATTATAAGTTATGGGATTTAATAACGTTGACAAACATACATCTATCTCGTAATTATGTTATTACGCACGCGAGAGTAATGTTTACACACTCAGTAATCTTGTACTAATAATAAACTCATTGTTGTAATTTTTTTGCAATTGATAGAGCAATTTTTCAGAACAAAAACGATCAAAAAAATACTTGGAATCAACCCTTACCCTGATTAAAGCGTTCATTTATTCTCTCTCTTTCTTTTTCGTCTGATGTCCGTTTATTTCGCATCATCCACCTTGCAATTATACATTTAAAGTATGGGAAAAACCTGTGGGATGATTTTATAATCAGTTGGTCGCACTCCACCCACATAAACAGTGAAATTATCAGGTACAACACACAAGTCAGAGGGCGCCTCAGGTCTGGCTAGAGGGCGCCGCCTTTGCGCGTCCCTCTCGGGTAACGCCTATGGAGACATTTAAGTATAGACTTGAAGCCGACAAAAAGTTTCTTGTAAAATTTTGATACACCGTTTCTTTTTCTTTATTTCTATCTCTTTCTTTCTTTTATTAGATACATATTGGAACTCGTGTGAAATATAACATTTTATGGAACAAAATCGATTAATATATACTAAAAAATGTTGAGCTTTTGGTTTAGATGGGATTAAATTGCAAATAACAAATGATATCTTATTTCATCATCTACAATTCTGTGTCCTCTCTTTTAAAATTTATTGCGAAATTAAAATACCAGAAATAAGTTTCACCTAAAATAAAGAAATAAATTGATTTACTAATTTTTATGGGCGGATGTTGGTTTTTGCAAAATAAAGGTGTGAAATACACGTGTCTCATTAGATATTTCAGACTTAGATAAATATGATTCTTTCACATGTTTACTTAAAATGCGATAAATAAGCTATTACCCTTAGATGTGAGTAATGATTACACACTGTATATCTTGTTTCATTTTATATATTTAATTATATTATAAGATACATCTATTTTTAAACTAGAAACATAATTATGTCATTATTGTGTATAATTTTATTTAATCGAAATCGTTTTGAATATAGATTGTTGATTATAAGTCATAGTTTTAATAATCAATATACGAATGCATAAAGGTCATTATAAATGATCATAGGTCAAGTTAGTTCGGATATGTTATTTTATTTAACCGCTAGTTACGATGATGGATTATAATAGTAGTTTATTTACGTCAAATATCACAGTTGTTATGTGAATACACAATATTTAGTAACTCTTCAAAAAACTTCTTATATTTGAAGTTTTAATAATACACATGTTATATAATGAGATAATTATAACACATATGTTTTATTAGACATCTATTATGTTTTATTTTGAAAGAAAGTGATTTTTATATAAGATACAGATTGTAATTACATATATCATTAAGTATAAGTTGCTATTTATTTAGATTTTAACTACAACATTTTGCATACCTAGGTGTGTCTTATAAACTAAAATCCACAAAACTACATGAAAATATAACAATTTGGACAATCATTTTTATTTTAAATTGCTATATCTATGTGTCTTATGAGTTTTGCTGTAGGTATATGCATACATACTTGTTTTAGTACTTCATAAGTCAGTATGTACAGGGTGGTGCATTTTCGACATCCGCCCAGGGAGACCTCCAAAACTAAAAGGTTTCGAAAAAAACGACTGGCACATTTTCGAGGTCGTTTTTTGAGAAAATAATTCTAGTGAATACTGTGAGTCGATATCTAGTCTTTTGTTTTTTAGTTATCAGCAAAAATTAACAATCTGCCAATATTTAAAAAATAAGTTGACTTGAAAATGTTCAAATTATTTTTTAATATTTTCACAGTTAACTATGTTAAAAACAACAAAAAATCAATTTTTGTCAATAACTTCAAATCAAACGACTATTGATATTTTTTTTACTAATGAAAATATCTCAAAAAGTAGATTCAGAATGTGCTTTTTTTTTCTATAGGTTCGTTACTTACTGAGATTTTCTATTCGGATGTCGAATTTGGCCCACCTCTATATACATACTAAGGTAAAGTCTTTGTGTGTTTTAAGCTGTGTCTTAAAAGAATGTTTTAATACACACTGATAGTTAAGACATCACGTTTACTGAATTTTTGAAATTATTTGATTTTGATTTGAAATTGTTCTTATTATCTGTGTCTTATGGATATAATATCTGATGCTTTACAATGTCGAGTATTTCAACTAAGACACTTATGGCTCATTGATTGGATGCAGGTGTTCAAACATAAGTGTCACTTCAATTTTCAAATATAAGTGCAATTTTTTATTGTTGTTTTTGAAACATCCTGCAGATGAACGAAGCAAAGTTATGGTGCACCTTCAAGGACAATTTTTCGAAACGTAAACGCGAACAATTTGACTTTTCGAAATTGGCAACCATGAAATGTCAGTGTCAGTAATTTTTGAGATAAATTATTGAAATGTATTAGGAACTGTCATAAATCTACAAACATCAACTTCTCTATGGTAACCACTAATAATTACTAGAAAGTCCCTAGATTTTTAAATTATTTTTTTATTTCAAAAAGGCTAAAAAAGTGCAAAACACAAAAAATTGCATAAAAAATTGCTTTATTAAAAAATTCTAGCACTCGTTTTTTAAAGTTAGACTCGTGTCATAATTATTGGCTTATCATTTTGTTTTTTTTTTTAAATTTATGTATTTATTTATTAATATTTCAAAAACAATTGAATTTAAATGCAAGCTATAAAAATACTGCAAAAATAGGCCTAGATTTTAATATAGAATTTAAATAGTATATTATAATATAAGAGCATAATGAACTCTTTCTAGAGCGAGTGCTCCTTAATGCTCCACGTGCTAGAAAAACTCGATTATGCTCGAATATTATATGATATTTTTATGTTGGCTACAAAAATTGAAATAAAACCTAAAATAGATTCTCTTTTTTTGAAATCAGTAGGCACGTTGTTATGGAGATAACACCTATAAGAACTTTTATATTAGTGAATCTTGCTGCTCATTGCTCAGTAACCACATTTTATGAGCACATGTACTAATAAGATCTGATTAGTAACGATTTTTTAGTGTCAAAATTTGACATTATAATGCAACCAACATGAAAAATTGTATAAATACAGAGTGATCTATGTAAAAGTAGAAAATTATATATTTGTGTACATATCATTACAACCGGAAGTGTGGAGCTAGTTTTGTTGAGTGCAGATGTTTGAAAAAATAGGAGTCAAATAATTTTTATTGAACACGCTGTATTATTCTACAGAAATTTTTTTAGAGTATCTTATTCTCGTTAAGACACGTTTTGTAAACTATTTTGGAAACATAAGAATTCAACTAATTTATATATTTTAATGTTTCTGTAAAGTTGTGTCTTATTATTTGAAAGGTGTCTTAAAAAATCGAACGTTTTATATAGCGTTCCAGCAGCTTTTTATTTGAAATCAGGGGCTTCGATATGTTTTTTCTTTAAATAAAGTAGAAAATTAATCAAAATTCAAGGATATCTTAAACAAATAAAAAAAATGTGTCTTATGATTCCATAAAACACCGAAATTATAATAGACGTATTACAATTAATGCGGTGTCTTATGAGCAAATCACCTCAATAAATAATGCAGTCTGTCTGTCTATAAAAAAATCCTTCTCAATTTTCTTCATCCCATAATCCTTCATTCCAAGAACACTCACACACTAATTGTCTAATTATTCGATAATTACAAAAAATCCCAACCATTTCCTATCTATCACAATTGACAGGCGCAAATCAACTCTTAAACACAATCCAAAACAAAACCTTTCTTTAATCGTTTTGAAAATTATCCTTCGGCTCTTAAATTACAATTCCACTAAACAAAATAACAATAGAGAGACGATTAAACAATTAAATGCAATTTGTAGAAAATAAGGCACACGCGATTTTTTGACCTGTCAAATAGTTTTCTTTCAAAGATTGATGGATCAACTCTCTTGATCGTTAACTTATACGAAATTAACCGTAATGGTGGTTTATTTGAGGTTTACCAGAAATGATTGACAGCTCCTGAAGTTCGACCGATTGTTATTTATGTGCTTTTCAGTGTGAATTATTGACCGCACGTCAAATGGGGAAATGTTTATTACCCTCTTTTTTTGATTGTGGTTTTGCCAACGGCAGCGCATTCAATTTTTTTTAATAAGAAATCTGAATTTATAGTTTGGTGGAGTGACTATAGATGGCAGCAGCTGTTGGATTGGGAAATAAATTTCTGGTAGAAACCAGTAGTAGCTAGATGAGTGTTTTTTTATCTTTTTTTTGAAGGATTAGAATAATAATCATTATCCACGCAATTAAGAAATAAATATTTATTTACACAAAAATTATAAATATTGATAACCTAAACAATACATTTGAATAGACGGTAACTCAGTACTCAGTCTTTTAAATAAGAGGTAGATCAACAAACATCTTTGGCCTAATAACAAAAAACAAAACAATATAATATTTTCAATCTAAAAATTTATCTTTTCATTATATCTTCAATTGAAAAACCTAATTTAACTTTAGTATTTTGTTGTGTTGTATTCTTCATACAAATTTCTTCATTAGCATTATCTTCATTTCTTTTTGTTGTTAAATCCAAACAAGTTGTTAATCGAACTTCTATATCTTTTGGCTGACAATGTCTTAATTCATGGGTTTTGAGATCATTATAATTAGCAAAAAATTGAGCACACATTGAACATTCCAATGGTCTTTCAGTATGGGTTAATAGATGGGTTTTTAAATTTGAACGTTGATTGAATGAACGATTACAAACTGGACATTTATGAGGGGATTCTTCCATATGGAGGATTTTATGAACGGCTAAAGTTCGCGATTGGCAAAAACCTTTACCGCATTCTGTGCATTTGAAAGGCTTTTCTTTGCTGTGGATGTATCTAGAAAAAACAAAAAAAAAAAAATTAGAAAAGAACTAAGAGGTTTATACCTACCTGCTTGTGAAATAAATTGAAAATTTCAAAAGACAGGTCAGGTTTAATGCAAAAATTGACAATTGTACAGTCAGGGTAATGACAGATAAATATTTTTTACCTGTGATCTCTCAGATGATCTTGTCTCCTGAAAGCCTTCCCGCAAATATCGCACGAATAAGGCCGTTCATCCGTATGGGTTCTTTCATGAATCAACAAATTGTAACTTTTGGTAAATTGTCGATTACAATATTTGCAAATAAATTGTCTCTTTGGTTTTAATTTCCCAGTCAATAGTTTCGGTTGTAAAGGAGCTCTTCCAGGTCCTTTAACACAATTTTGAAATTGCAATTTTGCATGATACAAAGCTGCATTTTGTAGATATTGATTCATAACATTATATCCATATGGTAATCCAGAATATGGATATGGATCAGGTTGTCTATACCAAGGATCGCAATAAGTAGCTGGTGGTGGCGGAGGTGGTGGTGATACATTTTGATACGTTGGTGTATGTGGTGGTGTAAGAAGTGGTGATGTACTATCAGCTTCTTGTTTAACTTGTCGAAGAAATCCTATAGTTAAAATTAAAAAAAAAAATTTTTTAATGTTTTCAAAACTTACCAGCTTTTGCTACTTGATAACTTTCGTAAGCACTCATTTTGCATCAACACTCGACGTACAACTGATTTTGTGCTACTTTGTTAGCACCTAGGCAAAATAGTGGGGGATGAATTTAAGCGCAGACTCCGCCTTTACCATTCTAAGAAGCTTTACAATTGGTTCAAAATTGAATAGGTTGCGCAGATACTGAGAAAAGAGTGAGGGTAAAAAAAATATTATCAATTGCTTTGATGTGGAAGCAAACCAATCGATATTTTTGCTACTGTTCAAATAAAATCGATCGATTTCCGAATTGAATCGATTCCAAATTTCCTACTAGATTAGCGGTAACTTTGATCTAACATTTACGATTTTCTTTGATTTTTGGCGACAGTTCTGTGTCAGGATTGTAAAAAGCAATAGACTGATTGTCGCTTGTTTTGATATGACATCATTTTTATAGGGTGTGATGATAATAATAATAATTTTATTGTTTAAACAAGAAAATTCTTTTGGCGGCGATTGCAAAATGCAATTTGATAAAAAATTAGTGGAATTTGAGAATCATTTTATTCTATTTAAACAACAAAAATCAGTTCTTCGTAAACATAAAAAATAAAACTGTTAGAGAATAAATATTATTTCCGGGTAAACTTTTAGAATCTAGAGATTTCTGGAAAATTGATTAAAATGTATATATGTTTCGTTTTTGTCTGTTTCTTCTTTAAGCTAGCCACCTACTTGCCAATCTTCCTCAGGCATTCTGCAGGTAGTTTTTCCAACAGGTGTTACCATCAAACTCTTAAAAAAAATGAATAATTCAGAGCAAGCTGTAAAATTGGCTTGCGGATATTATCTTCAGCAGCAGCAGCACTAATTTGAACAACAGCCGTAAAACAATACTTGATTGAAACACCTGCTTGAATTTATGTATTCTAACCGTCATTTGTGAGTTTTTTCCCAAAAATTGAATAAAATTTCCAAATAAATAAAAAGCGGCAATATCAAAGCAATCACATCAAAAACAAGCCGCTATCTTTTTAGTAGCAATGATAAGTGAGAACGCACCTTTACAATTATTTATTTAGAGGCGTGTGTAATAGACACTAATAATAGATATGTATTATTATGCATACTTTTTAAACGGTTGCGTCAGGATTAGAATGGGAATATATGTTAGTTTGGGGGGTTGATGGGTTTTATTTGATAAGTGTCAAGCACTTTGCTGATAATGAAGAAAGAAACACATGGCTGGTCTGGTTGGTGGGTTGTTATAAGAAAGCAAGTGGCTGCAGACATAAGTTGTCAGGAAATTATCACCCACTATAAGGGCAGATGGGATGGAATCGTTGGGAATTTTGATATGGGAAAAAAATAACTGTTTCAGTTTCAATACGATTTTTTTTTGTTTCTTTGAGACGGCTTTAAATTTCAAAAAACCTTCGATTGTAAATAGTTGAAATACGACAATTGCCACTTACGGCATTTTCTAAAGGGTTTCAAGTCATGGATTTTTAACCGTTTTAACTGTTTACAGAAAACATCAATTTTTATAACTCTTTTTATGGGCTTGAAATGGATAGTCAGAGGCAATTTTTTATTAGTTTATAGGGATCTAGTGTACCCTTCCAAATTGAAAGGATTTAGGAATCTAATTAAAAAGTGAAAATTTTTAAGGTTTTATTGTACAGAATTTTCGATGTCTGAAATCAAACATTTATTATCTTTGGAAATTTATATCTGTGTCACTAATATTGGTGACGCGCTTGCAAAACAAAATCTGGGAATTGCGTTTTTACTTAGAATTGAGAATTTATCGTACCTACTCTAGCTTTTTTAATTTTTTTAAGTTGTTTGTTCAGATGCAATAACGTGAAAGTGGATTTTTTCATAAAAATTATGATTTTATGGCGTTTTTCTGATTTTGAAATGTTTATTTTTTCTGATTTTGAAAATACAGCTTAAATATGTAATATGATTTTTTTTGAGAAAAACAATTTTTTTTTATTTAGTTCTTAAATGTGATGAATAAAAATGGTTTCTATGAAAAGTGATTGTTTAGATATGTGAGTAAATATATATCTTCTATTGTACAGAGTGATGTAGTTTCGATGTCCGCATAGAGAGATCTCCAAAACTAAACGTTTTTTTTTTAAATTCACATTTACGTTAATATTGGCAGTAAGCGATTGAAACAAAAACATGATTAAATCGTCGTTTTTTACGCGAAATCCAGTAGTACTAACAAATATTTTTTTCAATCATTAGTTTAGCTGGAATAACACAAGGTTGCAAGGAACCATAGTTCGCTGTGACATTTTTGGAAAACTATTTTTTTTCTGATCTTAAAAATATATGATGATTTTACATATCTGTTCGAGAAATAGATTGTTTTAATTTTTTGTTGTTAATTTGCAGTTGGCTATGGAAAAAATTAGTTTATTTAGAAATATCTCAACCAAATTCGATAATACTTTTCGATTGATAAATGTTTCTATTGTAAATGCTTTTACATATATTTTTTTTTAATGCAGCGTTTAAATAAATATAGGCAAATGGTACAAGAAATTTTTACCATGGATAAAGCTTGTTTGTTTGTTGAACACCACATTTCTTATTTTCCTGTGGAATCCAGTGATAACTTGCACTAAAAATGCAATTTATTGAATTCTGATTTCAAATATTTATACTAAAATCAATATTCTTTTTGCTTTATTTATAACATTATGCAAAATACTCATCAGCGCATAATCTTTGTTTTTTATAGTCAATCAACAACCATGAGTTATCTTGAATTTCTTTAACAGTTTTTTCTTCTTAGAAGCTTTTTATCTGCATACATTTGTCTTATTAGTTATTAGTATAATCGAATGTTTTATAATATTGAAAGAATAGAATTTAATAAATTATTTACACTTGAACACTATTTCTATAGAAACCAATTTTTCACATAGTTGTCTAACTATTAACATAAACATATTAGAAAAGTTTTTTTTTTAATTCGTGGGAATACAGTATAACATATTTATATTTTAAAATTAGAAAAAAAATTTGCTTTTCAAAAATGTCTCAGCCAACTATGGTTTCTATTTAAAAAAATGCAGCTTTGTCAAAGAAAATTATGTATTGGCATTACTGAATTCTACGAAGAAAACTGAATGATTTAGTTTTTGTTTCAATTGTTTACCAATATTAACATAGTTATGAATTGTTTAAAATATTGGCAGATTGTCAATTTTTACTTATAATTAAAAAAACCTTTTAGCTCTGGAGACTTTCCTATGCGGATTAAAAATAATATTTGATAGTATGTAATGTACAGGGTTGTTTATTAATAATAATGTTTTTTCATCAAAAATTTTAATAGAACACACTATTTTTGGATTTAGCATCTAAAAGATCTTTAAATTTTTCTTTAAATAACTGGAAAGATTTTAGAACTTAAATTTTTGAATATCGAACTATTGGCTCAGTGTAAAGATTACTATGAAAACAATTAGCATTATCTGAATTATGAATCGAAATACATAAAACTGATACCTAGTTATAATTGTTACCATAGTAATTAATAATGAAATAGTGGTTGATCTTTTTCAATGATCAAAGTTGTTATACAGTGTGTCCACTGGATAGAATTGACGGTAGAAAAAAAATATATTATTACTTTTACGACAAATAGTCATTCTTTATAAAAATTTTGCTTATCGAAAATAATAAGATTGCTTTTAAAAAATTTCCTGCTGTCAAGAAAATGAAAGAATGCGAAAATTGTTTCAAATGTAAAGTACTATTTATATTGGAAAATTTGATGAAACTGAATTTTTATGATTAAAAATAAATTTCCTATAAAAATTTTTGTATCAAAATTTGAATTTTTACAATTAAAACAATCAGTATCATTTTTTTGCTTCATTTAACAGGAAATCAAGTTTGCCAGTTTTCTCTCTTGGTCTCTATTTAAAAAAAAAAATCACGAAAACATTAGTGGAATTACAATATTATGTATAAGGTCAGTTGCAAAGCGGTGAACCTTAGTTGCGGTAATGGTTATAAAATTAACATGTTTCTGAGAGGGTATATTTAATCTCATGCATTAATTGCTGTAAGGATAGTTGAGTGATAACGGCAATTTTTTGGTAATGCCGTATAGAGGCCTCCTTGTCATAATCCTTATCTAATATACCTGCATAGATATATTACACTAGTGTTATAAGATGTATTTCATATAAGTATCAACTATTAGACAATAATTCAAAACATTTTCTCATTTACCTATCTATACTATGTATTCTGTATTGGAAAGAATATTCTTTCTTTTTTTTTTACTTTCTGAAACAAGCTTAAAGCAATTTTAATCATGGATTCAGATTTACAATATAAAAAACATGTTCTGTCATTAGATAAAACTAAGTATTTAAATACTTTTAAATACATTAGTAATGTAATTGTATTCAGAAATAAATATGTCTTCGAAAATTGTACTTGAAATACATTTAAATACTTTGCCGAAAAAGTATTTGTATTTATAATTAAATGTTTTTTTAAATATATTTTTAACAACAGTGTCAATTTCCTGTCATCTTGGTATTTAATATCTGAGATTGCATTAAGTCTCAAGAGATTTCATTTGAAAATTGCAAAATGTATTTCATTCATTTATGTGATTTAATTAGGTGGGCAGAAATTTCAAGGAAACATCTTCTACTGCAATTAATGCAGGAGATTAAAACCCACCGCACAATGGGCAAACTCATTCATTTAGCTGGACAAAATTATATTATGAATATTCTGATCGGACTGAATGTTTTTGGAGTAGCTTAGGTCGATAAAATTAGTAAACAAATGTCAAACTAATATTTTATGAATCTGTTATACAGATGGCCTATCGAAAAGTCCCCACTTAGATTTTCTTTTTTGCTATTTATGTTATAAAGAATAGTTCGGAGAGGTCGATTTTGTTTGCAAAGGAGACACTTACAGGTGGATAATTTTCACATGAAAAACCATTGGATTTAAACAAAAACGCCAAATATGTCAATTTGCTTTACGAGAGAGGCTCTTGAATGCAACAAAATATAACTTTTGTTGGTGAATACCCTTTATTAATTTATTTTATGAACCATTGTTTTAAAAACAAATTAAATCCTTTTTGAGCATCTGTTCCAATGCTTTCCAAACTCACTAGAAAGTCTCTTAATTTTTTTTTTATCAGATAACCCGCTGCGTTTACTTAGATGTTTTAGAAGTTTTAAAATTTACTTGGATTTCTGATTTCTACAAAAAAATAATAGTAACAAACCTATCATGTTAAACAGGTGATATCTTATTTATTACCCATTGTCTCAAAATTCTAAGCTATTAATTTAAATCAGCACACGAAGATAACTAAAAATTGCTAGCAAAATTTGGAGGAAAGTTCTCTTTTTTTATAATGTTATTTCATTTATCACTGATCCGTCACTAACATACATAAAATTGTTCAGAAAAATTGCATAAAAAAGATAGTTTTATCACTTGCTCATAGTTTTTAGATCTATGGTTTTTCAAACGAAAATGAAAGTAAAACTCTGATAACATAAATTTACGCAAAAAGACCAAATGATATTTGGAAAGTACATTAAATTTTCTTTAAAATTCCGTAATAATTATAGCGCTACCTTTCGTTACTCTAATAGTTTTTCTCTCCTGAAGTCAGACTATGTCATTGTAATACAATTTTTTTTTCATTTTTTTTCAAAATATATTTCAATTTATTGGTCATACTTGGCTCGTTTAGAAGTATTAATATACTCGCAATCTAATCAATCTAATCAAATACATTAAATTGTTGAAAATTGGAAAACAGTCACAACGCATGATTAACGTAGAAACTTGTACATTATACATTTTATAAGCAACATTTTTTATAGAGTCCCATTGTTTTTGAACTTTCCAACTATCATAGTTATATGATATAGTATTAAATGGAGATCAATTCATAAGTTAACTTTCGTCTACCTAAATGAGTGAGTTTGCCCACTGTGCACCATCGCGGCAGAAAACCGCTTACTGCAATTCAGGGAAAGGATTATTTTCTACCCTGACCGTTACCGCAACTTATGATTGCCCATTGCAAAGATCTCTTGAATAACAAATAATGATATTTCTTTCTTAGATTATTTTATTCTTGTTTTTTCTTATTTTTGAAATCTTATTTTCTCGTCAAGCAAAACTATTTATAAAGAATGACTTTTTGTCAAAATATCATAATAAAACTTTTTGTCTTATTACCCATTACTTTTTCGCTAAAAAATAAAATAATTTTCTAGATCTAAAAATGCAAAAATAGAGTGTTAGCTGGTGAATTCTTGAAGTTATTCAACTTATAAAAATCTTTTTGATTTCTTTGACTTTTCGACTTCAATAATCCTAAAAAATGTAATCATCCCAAAATATGAACTTTTTTCTCTTGAGTAAAAAATGCTTTTATTTCTATGAATTGTCTAATTTTTGTGTAACAGATTTTCAACTAAAGCATGTTTTCGTCAAAGAAGTTAGATTACTTCAAAAACTAAAAAGAATCGACCAAAAAAAGTTTAATTTAAATTAACTAAATTTTAAAAGTAGACTGGGTACGGTTGCGGCAATTTTCAATTAATCACCCATAATATTGTTAGTACGCCATTCAAGTAAGAGAAAGATGATTTTTATGTTAAAGTATACATTTACCTACGAATAAATATTAAAATTTTGCCCATTAGTACAATGATTAATGCACATGAGCAAAGCAGAATAAAAAAAGAAAAATGTCACAATCGACCACACCCAAGGGGCGGTTGTGACAGTGCTTGGGGTCAGTAGTGACAGGTTAAAAAATATACTAAAACAACAAAAATAAGTTTAACATTACTTTTATTGAAAGTTACGATGAATATAACAGTCTTCATATTACAATCAGTCAAAACAAGTCAACTAAATATTTCTAATTATATATTACGGTAACTGTGTTAGAATGTAAAGAAAATATTAACTCTTAAATTAAACGTCTTCTTCAACAAAAACTAAAAAATTATATAAATATCATTATATTAGATAAAAAAAATTGAAGGAACTTAAAATTTTAGTTCTTAGTTAAAAAGACTGCAAAAATAAGATACCGAGACTACCGACTACCACCTGCACACTCTAAGTGAGACCAGAGATCACATTTTCCTTGGCATCTGATCCATCTTTCGCCAGCCTTACTTTCAGAATATGCGCTTAAACAAATTAAACAGAAATAATCTTCTTCATCTGACGAGGATGATCGTATCTTACTTTTCTTTACTTTGTTTTTCTTTTTTAGTCCAGTAAGATTTTTCTTTACCTACTTAGCCTTCAACTTTCTTTCTTTTTTTTTTCATATTCTTGCCGAACTGCCTCTTTTACAGGCGTGTCTGTATAAATGCTCGATTTTTTGGTTCTGGAATTTCTTGTTTTTCTTGGAGAAGCCTTTGGAAAAGGCCTTATAGTTTCAGACGAAAAAACAGCTGGCGGGGTTGAGGGGGACGTCGTAATTGGTTGAACATTGCTTTGATTCTTCTCTTCATCGTCAGGCTTGGGCCCATCAGTTTCAGAAGAAGGTAAAAAATCAAACTCTTGTGATGGGAGCGACAAAATTCCATTGTTAGTTGCATGGATGTTTTCTTCAATGTCAAAATTTGTGATATCTTCAATGTTAGAGTTTGCTCTATCTGTTACAAGAGATGGTGCTGAGGGACTATTCTCTTTGGTTTCAGGGTTTGGTCTGTCCGTTTCAAAAGACGGTGCAAAGTCAATTTCTTGGAATATATTGCGATTATACGATTATACAGAAAGTGATGGATTTCGCTTGATGAACGAACGAAACCATTCCTCACCAGCCATCTCATTCTCAATCCAAGCAGCAGGTCGCTTTAGATTGTATTTACTAGCAAGCTCCAAGGCTAATTTTTGTACCTATTTTGGGAAAAGGCCAAAATAAATTTCTGCACAACGTGCTATATATTTTGACAGTTGCTGCTCTTGCTCCTTAGAGAAGACTTTTACTCAATACATTTCTGCAGCTCTTTGCAAAGAACTTCCGCGTTTCACTTCCTTAGGAGCATCATTATATTTTGTTATATTACATTGCCCTCTTTCGGTCTTTCTCAAACGTTTTCTGTGCATCTAGAAGTCAAAATAAAAATTTTACCTCTGTCACAACCGTAACCAATGCACTTTTTCACAAAAAAAACTCTTGCCATAACAATACAAAATAATTTATTTACGGCTATGTAACTACTAATGTTTTACTTTTCTCAAAGTAAAACACCCATTACTTTATCTGTCCATGTATAACAAAAATTATTAAAAATTCTCGAATAAAAATACTTACTTTTGATTATTAAAAAATGATATAAACCCCTGCTAGCGTTAATGTCGCGTGATAGCTGCCGGAAAATTCTGAAACACGTTCAGACGGGCACACTGCTCCTCCCTTCTTTTGCACTTCCCGGTATTCCTTAAAGATTCGCTAAGATGACGACTGTCACAATCGTACCCTGGCACAACCGTACTCAGACTACCCTACATCAAAAAATGCAAAAAGTCAAGGTGTTCCGTTTAAAAATAACGTAAGTTTATGTTGTATCTTGTTAGTAAACAACCCTGTATATTTAAAAATAATTTTAGATAATACCTACAACTTTTGCCTGAAAAACTATTCGAAAATTTATTTTATTATATACAGTATGTCTCATCGTATGCGCATAGTGGATTTTTTGGCTTTATGGTAACACTTAGAAAAACGAAAATTTGCATAAAGCATCTACTGAAGAAGTACTATAAATATGTGGTAGCAAAAATCTTAAATGTTGTTTTGTTCAACTAGAAAATAGCAAAATATATATTTTTTTTCTATATTTTTTTCTCATGGCTCGAAATGATGCTTATGTAATAGCAAGTATTGTTCTAGAAATAAAACCGTTTCAGGATTACTACAATTCTCTAATAAAAATAACTATTGATTTTCAATTTTCAGTTGAAGAAACGGTAATTGATTTTGATTAAATGTAACAGTGTTTCCTAATACTAAACATTCTGTTGTTTTATGATTGAACAAAATGATCTTTGGGTTTTTTGTTCTCAAATACTACAGAACTTCACAATTGGATGTCAATTTTCGTCTTTCTAATTGCTACCATATGGTTAAAAAATCCACTATGTATACGATGGGACATTGTATTTCAGCAAAATTTCGGTCAAAATTAAGCCGATCAACAAAATTTTCTAGAATTTATAATAAAATTAAGAGTGTTTTTTATTGATCTAACTGTAATTTTGTTACCGCGATGTTTCGAAAAATATGAATATTATTCGAAGTGTCAAACACTGGGACACAGTCAATCACTGTTATTTTTCCATACCTATCAAAAAGTTATAGCAATATTGACATATTTGATATGATCGATGTATTCTTTTATCTTTGTGTGGTTATTCTAGTTCTTCTTCTTCACCATCGTTCAGTTGTTGTTTATTTAGATGTCAATGATGTTTTCATAGTTTTCTAATCAATTATTATTAATGCTCTCATGTTATAACACTGAAAGTAAAATTTATCTAAAATCCTCAGTCCCATTCCAGGTAATAAACTGTGTCATCTTGGAAAATTTAGGTCAGAATTTGAACTATCTAGTCCTAAATTTATGTATTTATTGCCAAAACTATACTGCTACCGATTGTAAAGTCGGCATTTGAGACACAGATCAAAGAAACTTCTAAAACTGTTTATGACTTTACCTGCATAAACTTCATTTGCAAAAATGTTCAACTAAGTATCAAAGAAAAATATATATAAATATTCTTATGTGAAAATAAGAAATCTCGTGTAACTATCAACACTCTCTTTTAGTGTAAACTGTTGTTATCTTTACCAAGAACTCAAGATATGATTTTTTTTTATTTTTTTTTTATCACCCTTGAAACTTCTAATCTCAAGAATGTATTAGAATGTGTTTAGAGTTAATAGCTACTGCATCAAAGAATTTTCTTTTTGTAATGAATTTTGATAGAATGAGTGAAAGTATTGATTGAATAAAAGTAAACAGTGAAGTTATTGGAAGAAGCCGACAAGAAGGATTGTTCTTTATTGACACAAATTAAACCTATTGTAAATATTAGAAGGGATGGGTGAAAGTGAAGATTAGGGGCAAGTTTCAAAGTCAGCCGACGACCTCCTACCTACCTACTTCAAATATACTTAATTACTAATCTTGTTAAAATATTCTAAAAGGTTAGTAAATGCCGACGCTTTTCTTGAATTTGAAAAATGTGACTTCTTAGTAATTAGATTGTGAAAGGATCGTGTTACGGAAACATGTGGTTTTAAAAACAGGAAGTCTTATATGGACATTAATTTTTCTGTCAAATAAGACACGACTAATGGAAGCAAATCGAATGGAAACAGTAGGAATTTTTAAAAGTGTGTGATAACAAGAAGATGGCATTTTAAGAGGGTGGAAATGGAATTAAATTTATATAACCGGATGCATTAGTAATGTGCCAAACTACTCGTAAAAACAGAAGCAATGCGTGAAAATACACATTGGTTTCACGCACTTGTCCAGATGTGTTTTATACTTTCCATTTGAATTTGCATAATTTGATAATAAAACACACACATATACAAACATAATGTCAATTTTGCGTTATCAGTAAATCTCAGCAATCATATCACGTAACCTTTGACTGAAGCAAATCTTGTTAACAACGATATATCTTTCAATCTGAATTTAAAGCTTAGACTGTGATAAATCTATGAATAGTACATTTATGATATAATCACAATCTAACAGTTAAAAGATGCTTATCGTATAGGCGGTGCTTTAGCAGCCATTTGCATGCGGAGCGGCAGCCATTACACCTCAGATCAAAGCATGCCCTGAAACAAAACAAGCGCGGTGTATCAAAATCCAGTAACTAGATTTAGGACCGGTGGATGAGTTTTCCTCGCTTCTATAGCATTGTTTCAATTGCCTGAAGGGATGGACTCGGATAGAGAGAAGAGAGAGAGAGGATTATGATGATAACGAGAATATATTTGAATAAAAGATAGGATAGGGCGAGTTTAGCAAAAAGGGGTGGTAGGAGAAATATTGGAAAAAAATAAATAAAATTGTTTATGAAATAAATTAAAAGAATGATTATTTTTGTAAATGTCGTGTTAAAGCATGTCAAAGTTGACAGTGTGGTCTGGAAAAAAATGTGGTTGGGAAACAATGGAACAACGGTTAAGACGATTCGACAAATCTTATGTTTTGACATTTTAATTCTATAGATTTGACAGGGTACAAATTTATGGATTTATGGTTGACATGAGGTGTTGGACATTCTGTTTTAATATTTTAATTTGGTATCTAGTGACTTGAGTCTATATACAGAGAGCTCTTTTATAGAGTAGATAATCGAGCAGTTATCGTTTTTCAATTGGGTCACGGTGTACAGGGTGTTCCAATATTAACGACACGGAAGATTACGGTGTTGTAGTTGAATTTGCAAATAGGGAATGTCAATTTGTTTTAGGTTTCACATTTTAAAAATATTTTTAACTTGTTTTTTTCAATAAAACATTTTATTTACTTTTTTCATTGTTGAATTACGGTTAAAATTAGTTATTAAGTCGTTTTTGTTTCGTTTAAATTGTAATCAATTGTTTGAATTATTGACTTTTTTCCAGAAAAATTCCATATGCAATTCTTCAGAAAAAAGTGTACAGATTGTGTTAGAATAATGGATTGATTGATTGCAAATAACTAAAACAACTTTCTACACTTTTCTGTGAAGTAAATTTAAAAACGTTTGGAAAACAATAATTTTTCTTATTTTTTAATTTGTAAAACATTTTCAGTTACAGAAAATGAACATTCTTTAATAAGTAATGGAATGAATCCATTCTGTAATTATGCTCGACGAAATACCGGCCTGTCATGTATATCAAAACTGTCAGTGTCATATGTCATTCCGTCGTCCTAAATGTTTTAGTATAAATTTTACTTGAAATAAGCAAAAATGGGTGAAAAACCAAGTAAATCAGATATGGAATTTGATCAAAATACGGTCCGTTACTCATTTATAATAAATAATAATAATATTTATAATAAAAATGCTCGTGGTTCACTCGTTACAGAATCTTATATTCTATACTCCATTCGTTATTAATATGCATCAAGAAGGCTAAGAAACTCCAAAAGCGACTTTAATTTTGTGATTAAAACTAGTTACTAAACGTGAGCGACGCTTTACATTCCTAACCTCAAAATTTAAAGTGAACAAGCATCAGTCTGTCTGAAGTTTGCAATTTCCAACTTCAGTTGAATATGCTGCTAACCGTAACGAAAATATCTAGAATAAGTTATGAACCAATGTCACCAGTGTGGCCACCTTAAAATCCAATTTCTATGACTCTATTTTCAAAATGTTAAAGGATATCATAAAATAATAATAAACAATTCAAAAAAAGATTGAATGTTACTTAAAAATAACAAAATTGCATAGATTTCCTATTAAACGAGAAGTAGAATAAATCTGAAAATAATTTTGAAAAATAGTCTCTGACACAGTTTAGCGTTCACTAGATACATTTTCTCAAAATTCAGCTATAACGCCATAATTATCTATCCCTATACTAATGAAACATTCTGTATGTAAGAAAACTTGCATATTTTTCTTCATTTTTTTTTCTACATCATAAAGAGATCATAACACTCTTATACAAAAATTAGTTTATAATGATAAACTGGGTGTGTAAAAATGTTTATGTTGATTCGCCTGAGTTGACCTGATAGAATACAAATTGGACCATTTTTTATATTTTTTGAAACTTCCGATCAATTTCGTCTTATTTTTGCGGACATGTTCAATAGTCCAATAAATTCTGAACTAGCTTCTTCTGTTTTCGAGCTAAATTACGTTTTTTACAACTTCAGAACTATCAGGTTTGTAAACTTACAAACATGGCGATATTTTTGCTAATTTTTTTTTTTGCTAAAACTGAGTAAAGTTTAGTTTCAAATTAACAGTTTAAAAAAAATATATAAACAATGTCATTATGCTATACTTTTTCTCTCTATAAGTATAACTTGTATCTAAAAGATGAAGAATTTTTAATTGCATTTGAGTAATCTGTGATTAGATATTTATTTACGCTATCAGCTGTTTATAGTTATAGACGAAGTCAAGATTATTTATCAACAAGCATTTCGATTAAGCATACAATATGGAGTTCGTAAAATGGATAGTTTATTCAAAATAGTGGCGTCTGCCAAAAAGGAGTAACAGGACATAAAACATTGCTTGGAGCGAACTTCAGCCGCATTGCACGTGGATGAAGGAACTGACTTCCTTGCCTAAAACTACATAGCAGATGGGAATCCAGCAGTGTGGCTGAAGGCTATGTAGAAGAGTCCTTCAACAGCACGAAAAACATCACAGTCAAGGTTTTACCATACAATGCTGATCTTGGAAACAGTCGAAAGAATGCATTGCTAATCTAATTTCTTTTTGTTTGTCACCTAAACAAGACTTTCGCTCCTTGTTTGAGACTAAGAAAATGAATCTTTATTCATTAAATCACAAAATACAGGGTGTTTGATATATAATTTGATGCTAGACTCGACTGCATATTTTAGAAGCTGGAGTTTTCAATTTATTTTTTATTTCGTACGTAATTTACAGTATGGTTAATTTTAGTTGAAATAAAAGCAGACTACACAGTGAACTTTCAATTCAGTTTCTCAAAAACTTTTTAGCACACTCTGTAGTAGTCCTACAATGGAGTAAGTGGTCAGCTATAGAATTTACACTTATTCCATTCTATGTGAAAAAAAAAGAATTTTAATAAAAGGGAAAAATTATATTATACAGAGTATCCCACGACGGTGGGCGTCTATCCATAACTCAATAAATACCAATAGCATATTACTGAAAATTTGATAACAAAGTTTTTTCGAGATGCTTTATTCTATATATGAATTCCACAAAGAATTTTTTCTTAAACTCAACCATTCCAAAGATATTTGCAATTTTATTTGAAAAATCACGGATGCAGAGTTAAAAGTAATCAGTAAGTATGGCTAAACCCCTATACATTCCAAAATGGTTTTCTGGCATTTCATAACGCAAAAATTTAAGCTAATCTTCTACAGAACGTTCAAAATATACGTTTGAAAACTGACATAAAAATTTTGTGAAAACTCAAAACTTTCAAATGGAATTTTTTATTTTTTTATATTTAGATTTAGCTGCAAAAATCAAGACGTTTTAGTATAAGGTTTTATAAGGTTTTTTATACAAAAACCTCATGGTTTTTAATTTATTTAAGAAGATAGATATTTTCCTAATTCCGTCAACTTTTGGCGTTTTTATACAATTGTCACACTCCTTACATAACTAGTTACGTAAAGTATTACACGAATCGTGATACTTCTTCAACCACCAACAATATAAAAGCTGAAAGATAGAGGTATGTAACTACAACATCATGTAGTTCATTCATTCTAAAAATGTTGTTAGTGTAGGTAAATGATCACAATTCGATCATTTCATTGGTGTCATTTGACAAAAAATGCAATGACATGAAATGTTTAAATTACCGTCAGCTGAAAATTGAATGTGCAAAAATGCAAATTTTGAGGGAATTTTTTGTTGACATTGATTTTGACATCACTAGATCAGTTAGCCATGACCGTTGCTATCGTTGCAATAAACAAAAATATTCGATTTTTGAAAATTTCTTACAATCAGAAAAGAAAGTAAAAATGAGTTCTGATTCCGATGCTGTTCCTTCAGACATAGAAAAAGATGCAAATTTAGCAAAGGTGCGTTAATACCGGAAAAGTCAAGGCAGAGGTATAATCTGGTGTATCGAAAATTCGATAGTTGGTGTAAGCAAAAGAATGTTAAACATATCAATGAGAAAGTTTTATTGGCGTATTTTGAATCTTTAAAAGTGATGAAAGCATCAACAGTCTAGTCTATTTATTTGATGTTGAGAGCCGAATTGAGAGTTAAAAAAAATATCAATATCGAAAAATACCCAACTTTACTAGCGTTATTGGTTATCATGTAAAAAAAATTGCAGTCTTAACTAAAGAAAATTCTGAAACCTTTTTAAAGAAAGCTTATGATGCACAATTTTTATTTTCAAAGGTATGATTGTTTTCACGTGAATCACATTTTGAAAAAAAAAATTAAATTTCAGGTAGCGATGATAATCGGAGTTTCAGGTGTTTGTAGGAAAATCTGAATGATTGAATTTAAGAACAGTGGATGTAATAAAAGAACAAGAATTCTATAAAATCCCTGAAACTAAAACACATGCAGTTAGACAGTTTGTGGTAATGCCAGGAAACATTTATAAGATAATTATAGAACATAATCGTTTTTTTTATTAAATATGCAAAAAAATTTTGGAGTACAGCCAATGGGAAGTAATACGTTTGGAAATTTAACAAAACAAATCTAAATTTACAAAATCCTGCTTTATATACTGGTCATTGCTTTCGCAAAACGTCAGCATCTTTACTCGGGGCCGATATATTGAAAATAAAGCAGCTTGGGGGTTGGAAGTCCAACACTGTTGCGGAGGGTTATATCGAAAGTTCGCTCGTAAACAAAAAGAAAATAGCTACCAGAACTTTGGGAGAATCTTCGAGTATAGAAAATGCTGAAAGTATTGGCGAGAATTTAGTGAATAACGAAACGAATGTCTCTTTGAGTAAAGTAAACATTTCAAAAGCTTCACTTTCTGTTCAGTTTAGCAATTGCTAATATTCAAAAACAAGTAACAAACTTCTACATAACCGATGGAAATGTTGATGGTTCATTTGAAGTGTCGAATCCTTCTGGAGCTCTGATTCTTGTGAAAAATTTGGACAGAGAACTGCAAGATAATTACATTTTGAAAATCACAATTGGAGATCCAACTTTTTCTTCTAATTATTCAATGATCATTGTGTACATAAATCTAGAGGATACTAATGATAACGCCCCAGTATTTAAAGAGATGGATTATGAAATTGCTATCAGTGAGGGTACTCCAATTGGTGCTTCCGTTAAGAAAATAATTGCTTCAGATGCTGATACAGTCGGTCCTAATTCTGAAATAAAATATGATATTACCTCAGGAAATGACGAAGGCTTATTTAGACTGGACATGATCTCAGGAATTTTATATGTGAATAAGACTTTAGACTTTGATAATGGTATCACTGAGTACAACTTGGTATTACGAGCTTGTGATAGAGGAGTGCCTTCTTTGTGCACACTTAACACATTTTCAATAAGTCTTCAAGACGAAAACGATAATGAACCTAAATTCCCTGTATCTGAGTATTTGGAATTTGTAGGAGAGAATGAACCTGTTGGTACAGCCATCTTTACAGCTCATGCTACTGACTTGGACAAAGGCGCTTTTGGAACTCTTAATTATTCTATAGTAACAGCTAGCTCAGCAAGTTATGCAGGAATTGACGACTCTTGGCGTCTATTTCATATTGATGCCTCTACTGGACTTGTTACTACAAACGCTATTTTTGATTAAGAACAACATAGCCGCTATATTTTCATAGTTAAGGCAACTGATGTTGGTGGAAAATCATCTATAGTTAAAGTGAGAGTAGAAATCGAGAGTAAAGATGAATTCCATCCTCTGTTTACTGAAAGAACTTACAAATTTCTCCTAGCCACGTCAGTACCTCTACCAGCAGGGTACGTAGTAGGTCATGTGACTGCTACTGATAGAGATAAAGGTCCAGATGGTCGCGTAGTATACCAATTAACAACGCAGCATTCTTACTTTAAAATCAACAGAACCACAGGTGCTGTAATGTTAAAGAAAAAATTTGACAATTCCGAATTATTGGAATCCGGACGTGAAATTAGTTTGGTAGTAACTGCAAGTTCTGGCCGTCAAGGTTCTTTGACTAACATGACAGTAGTAGAGATAACTCTTGATCCTTTGGCTGATCCAGGCACTAATTTGGCTGTCAACCGCGAGAACAACACAACAGTGGCGGCAACAAATGGTGGAATCGCAGACTGGGCTTTAGGACTGTTAATCGCGTTGATTCTACTTAAATTCTTCTTAAATACTTCTACTTAAATTTCTCTATTAGTGGTTAATAATTTTTTTCAATTGTTAACCTAGGTTAATAAAGAAGAAATTCAAATATTTTGAGAATCCAGGGATAATTGTTTCAAAAAAACTTGTGCAGCTTGATTTTGTATACCAAGGAGATTGTCCTTAACGTATTTGCAGCTTGAAATAACCTAACACGATAAAATTATTTGAATAAAATTACTACCAGTTTAAAATTCGCGCTCACCCAATAAATGACTGATGACATTTCGAATGACGGAATGCGGGAATCGGAGTTTGCTTATGCTAGAACTAGAACTTAATCAAAAGAACAAAACTTTATTTAAACAAGTAGGTATTAGTGATTGTTGCACCCGATGTGATTGGTAAATTGATAACAGTATTATGTAGAGTACTGGTTTCATTAATGTTTTTTGGTGAAACTCTTAGCGGTGAAGATAAGGTTAGTGGAACTGCAGCCGATGAGGGTGAACGCTGTGATTCGATTGATAAAGCCACACTATTGACCTTTTGAGTACCAGTGACTTCTCAATGTAACCGACATTTGCAGATTTCCAACCCCTAACCCCCAATCATTCAATCTATTTGTAAGATATCTATATAAAAAAAAACCTAAATAGGATAATAACAGACGTGAAAATAAAAGTTGTATTATTAGTGGAATGGTAAATTTGCATTCCTGTGCTATCTGATTTTTACAAGATTTTTTTTAATTTTAGCTTTTGCCTTAAATTTGGCTAGTAGAGGAAAAATAGTATAAACACCATGGTGGGGAAGACATAGTATAGTATTATTTGAAATAGTCTCTTAGTTCTGTTATTTTTAAAAAGTTGTCAAAAATGCCATAATTATATCAAAAGTTATCTAAGTTTGCTATTTATCTATTCAATGTGTAATAGAGTTTTGTCTGCAGAAAAACTATTTCCTTAAATAAATAAGTAACGATAAGGTTTAGATATAGGAAAACTTATACACAAAAATGTCTTTATTTTTAAAGCTGAATACGAATGTACAAAAATAAATAGGGGTTCCATTTAAAAATTTGAAGTTTTGAGGACATCTTCATGTCAATTTTCAAATATATTTTTTGAACATACATACATTATTAGTTTACTGTCTAAAATGTTACATTATAAAATCCTTAAAATGGTTGAGTTTAGGGAAAAAATTGCTGTCATGAAAGTGATCCATATTTCGTTGTAGAATTCAAGAATGTAAAAAAATATAGATGTTTTATTTATAATAAGAAAGTTGATGTCTACTTCCGGTATAAAAGGAAGTGTCAGATTTTTGAATATATTTTAATAATAAAAAAAAAATACATTGCTACATATTTATTAATATGCTATCAGAATTTTATGAGTAATGAACAGACGCCCACCGTCGTGGGACATTCTGTATTTGAAGTAAAATCTTGTAAAAAACCTTATAAAAACATATTGTCAAGTCTTTCCTCATAAATGGGAATTTCTATCCGTTCGATTTTACAGTTACCCCTTTACCGTCGTCTAACCGAATTTGTTTATTTTGAAGGTCAGTTACACGCTTGTTAACAAAAGTGACAGTAAATTTGAACCGTTTTTGAGAAGTAGTCGTCAGTCTAATGCCGACCCTCATAAATAAAGAAAGTAAGAGTAATAAAAATATAATAGAAACGCAATTCGGGCCAAGGGCAAAAAGGAATTTTTAAAGAGAAGATGTTACTATAGGTAGTCATGGATTTATTTTTACTACATAATTACTGTCATGTTTTCACAAAAGATGTTTTCGAAATACATTATTTGGAGATGAATTTTCCAAGAAGTCAACGTTTTAAAAGCGAAAAAAAGACATTTTTGAAATATTTTCGATTAATTAAATCAACATCAGCTGTAAAATTAGAATTACTGTAAGAGTGATCTAGAAAATTGAAACTATAACGAATTTTTAAACAGCAATAAAAGATAAAAGTCCTTTTGGGAGTGTTATTACTTTATGGCCAATTTTTGCATGATAGAGAAAAATTATTAGTGGTGTTTATGGATGGTAACAAATTATAAATATGTCTAGACTTGACATCAAACACAAATTGTTCCAAAAGTGGTGTTACTCTAATGATTTTTTTGCTTCTTTCTGTGTTTATATGATATGCCGAATGTAATAAAAAGCAATATAAATTTATCTCTTGTTTATGACTTACCATACGTGGCAAATGTGATGTACCATGTAAGTAATAAAGATTATACATTGTAATTATTAATGGTTCAAGTTTATTATTTATAAAATGATACTCGATACTGCAGTGTGCGATAAGTGTTGAATGGGATTTTTTTTTCTATATTTTATAAGTAGCAAGGTAATAAATGTTAAGTTGCAAGAGATTTAGTGGCATCTTAGAGCTTGTATGGATAAGTTATTCAATTATTTGATTAATGGGTTAAGTGAAAGCGAGACTTAATAAAATTATAAACAAAATTTGGAAAAATAAAAAAAACTATAACCGATTATTTCCACAGAAAAAAAAATCTTCAAAATAATTTATCGTTTATTTACAATTTGTGAAATGTATGTCAACCACTTTTACCTATCTATCGCCCTTGAAATCGACCCATCTTTGGGAACAACTACACCCATTTCGTCACACTTAAGTAGCGTCACCCCATTGTTTACTTAATTCTTAACAAGAGCATAAAATTTTCACGCATCTTTGTAATATTTCAACACAAAAAATTGCATTTTAGGAAAACATCAACAAACTGATAAAATAAATTTTCAGATAATATCATCTATTTATTACACACACAGTATGGACAGGATCAAATCTAAATCTCCCATATTGTACATTCAAATTCCATAAATCCAGTTTAAGTGTTTGATAACGAGTACAAAATTAGAGGGTGGATTTGTACAATAGTACAATAGGTTATAGGAAAATCCATTTTATGAATTATTGAATTGTGTTATAATTAAAAGCAAAATATGATATTTGAACAGATAGGATAGTATGAATAAATTGCAAAGCTGTGTCCTCTCCACTTTCTACAACATATGGTATATGATAAGAAGCTTAATACGATTTTTGATCTATGTTTTACTACATTTCACTATTAGTTGCTTGATTTATGTGGATTGGATTTACGGGTTTATGACTATTATGGAAAAAATATCAGTTATACAGGCTGTTTTCTATCAAATCTGTCTCCAAAGATACCGAGGTTATTATTAAGATCATGGAGTTGATTTTTGGTTTGTTTATTTCGTGTGTTCATTAAAAAGAAACAATTGTTTTGTATGTCTGTGATTAATTTTTATATACTTGTCAAAATGAAAAATCTTATAACCTCACTTTTCGAGAATTAAAAAAAAAAATAAAACATTTTCATCAAAATATTCGTAGGTAATACGACGAGTAGTCAATGTTATGCCGATTATTTTTGTGGTGATGCGCTGGGACATGAATTTGACGAGTGCTTGCACGAGTCGAATTCGAAAGCGCCGTTGTACATGAGTTACAGCACCGGAAAAATGATCTGCAGAACATTGACTACGAATCGTATTCGGTGGACTATTTAATGAATCAAATCTCTCTAACCCAAATGAAATAATTTATAAATCAAACTATTTATGATTGCGCTATTTCGACAAATATTTGATAGTTGTCATAAGTGTCAGAAAGCGCCTCACATAAATGGCTTTCAGTACATTAATTAGCTGTTTAGACTCTCAAAATCTTGTTGAATTACGATGTTAAGTAAAGTGAGATGATGGGGATTATTGATGATGTAAGTAAAGTTTGAAGAATGATTTTCATTTGTTAAAAATATTCACTCTTAGAACTAGTACAATATTCGATGGAATCATTACTAGTCCAATATTCGCTGCAATTCTTTTGTTACCATAGAAATGTTCAAAATTGTGGTTTTTTTCTTCGTTGAAGAACGTTAAATGACAGATGAATTAAATAGTCATTTATTATCTACAAAAACTGTTGAAAATGTCTTTGTTGATGCTCAGCACACAAAGCATATCGTCTTCGAACATTATTTATCACATTCCGGTTTTCCATTTTGTTGTATGAAGTCATGTATGACAACGTAAAAATGTCATGGCTTGCTGCGAGGTTTTTTTTTTTTTTTTTTTTTTTTTTTTTTTTTTTTTTATGAACACACGATATAATTGATAAAATAGCATTTATTACTACTGTTCCAAGCTATACAGAGCCTTCTATTATCACAAAACTGTAGTCATTTTTTTTTCAAACAGCTTTTATAATTTTTTTGTTCTCTTTATTAATCTCGCTAAATGCTGTATTATTAAATTTTGTTGTATTTTTTTTCTATATTCGCCATGACTTAAGCTATATTGTCTTAATTGAATTTTGACATTCATTGGCGGTGTTGCCGAGTTATATATTTTTTCTTTGGAAATTTATGTCTTCATTCAAACTGTCTCAAAATCATTACTACCAACAGCAGAACAGTTGGTAAACTAAGCTTTGCACTATTGTTTGACATTATTAATACATGATATATACAGGGTGACCTAGGGGGGCTTGCGAGCTTCATAACTTTTTCTATGTATGCTATTCTATTGGTATACAGGTGTCCTAAAGTAAAATATACAACTAAGTTCTATATTTTTTAAATTGAAACCCCTAATTTTTGTTGTATTTTTGAATTTGCCATTAAATTGTCAAAATAATGCACCTGGGTTTCTTAGACTTATCTGTTATAGTTTTTGTATCAAAATAGCTTCGAGCATAGACCTACAGAAAAATTTATAAACTTCAGTATCATTCAAGACAACTTAGCCAACTTTCTTCCGTTTGATTTCTTAAGCTTCAACGCATCTTCTGAAATGAAAGCAAAGTCAGAGTCTATATTCCATAGCTACTACGATTTTTTGAAAATGACAAATGACAAATGGCAATAAATCGACTTTCTTAAGTGAAACACTATACTTTATTGCATTACATTTTCTAAAAGCTTTTTGTTGATATAGTGTTTGTACGGTCTATTTTGTAAAACTGTTAGTTATTTTCCTTATTAATTATACTTCCTTGTTTTTGTAAAAAATTATAAAATTGTTTTTGTTGTGTATTCCTATTGCAGTTTTATTTTGCTGAAAGAAATTCTTTTCATATAAAAATGTCAAATTTTATGACAGCGGCCTACACGATTGCTTATTTTTGAAAAAAAGAAATTAGTATTTTGCAAAAATCTCCAAAATTTTGCAATATAGACCCCACAAGTGTTATATCGACAAGAAGCTCTTAGAAAATGTTATGGGATGAGAGAATAAAATATAGGCTGTTGCATTTGAAAAGTAAAGTTATTGCCATTTGTAATTCGTTATTTACAAAAAATCGTAGTAAGCTCTAAAATATTGACTCCGAGTTCGTTTTTATTTCAAAAAATAGGCTAAAGTTTAAAGAATCGAATGGAAAAATGTTGGCTAAGTTATCTTGACTGGTTCTGAAGTTATAAATTTTTCTACATAATTTGATACATAAACTGACATAAAAACTGTAACAGATAAGTTTAAGAAATCTGGGTGCGTTATACTGACAATTTAATGACTAATTCAAAAATCTAAAAAAATTTGGAGTTTCATCTTAAAAAAATTTAATTTAGTTGTGTATTTTACTTTGGGACAGCCTGTATAGAAATATAAATATTTTTAGAACGTGCTGTATTATCACACCTATCGTTTAAAAAAAAAATTAAATCAAGATGATAGCATGCATTGAAAAAAGCTGTGGAGCTCACACGCATCTCTAGGTCACCCTGTACATGTTTCTACTCTACAGGGTCTTTGTTATAAATTATGAATATTCAGACAATTATCATTTTTTTCAAGTGGAACACTGCATTTTGAAAAATGTATAAAATGCAAAGTAAAAAGTAAAAAAATATGGGCTGTTCCATTTGAAAAATAAAAATTATGGTTGTCCAAAAATTGAAGGGTTTGACAATTTATAACGAGGACCCTGTAAAGTCGAATCATGTAATTATAATATCAAATAATAGAACAAGGTGTAGTTTACTTATTTACAAAATTTCTATGTTCTGCTATTTATACTAATGATTTTGGGACACTTCAAGTCATACAAGTAAAAAATTCTAAAAAAATCAAATGTCACAATTGAAATGTGACAATATAGTACATAGAATGACAAAATAAGTCCTTGAATTAAAGAACATCCTGTACAGCTACAAATATTCTTAAATCATGCAGTTATCAATATAAATCACCCTGTATAAAATCATAAATAGATCCAGTCAAAATAGCCTTTTTTTGTTCGACAATTTTTTTTGCAAAAACGACTCCTCAAGAATATTTTTATAAATCACTCTTCAATCCTTGTATTTATTTTTCTTATCAACTAAAGTCGATATCCCCAACCCTTGAAACCTTCAACTTGGCAACTTCATAATTCACAGGCTATGTTTACACCAAGTCGACACTTGACCCTGCAGAAAACATAAAACGTCGTCGACCAAATTACAAACTTGTGAAATATTGCCACATTTATAGCTCATCCTTAATGATTTTTCTTTTTTTCATTTAAACCGAAATCCTAAAAATTTTATCACTTCTATTCAAAAAAAGCTTCTTCCAATTCCGGTGTTACGATTGTTAAATTTTTATGTTGTTTCCCATAAAAACGAAGAAAAGAAGACACCTGAATTGGGTAACAAAGTGAAATTTTTATGAGATTTTTGTCAATTGCTTTGCTACTTGGAATTGTCATTAAAAAAAAAGTGAAGAAGAAGAAGAAGAATTGCCATCTGGTTGCTTTCTTCAGAATTTCAATTCTGAAAGAAGAAAGAGTAGATGGCGTTTGGATGTACAAGATATCTGTTTTGTACCTGAAACACCTGAAGACAATTACCAAGTTGGGAAGCAGATGGCAGCACAAGTCGAGCTTTAAGCTCTATTCCAAAATTTAACAAAATCAAACGATTTCAATCGAAATGATAATGATGATATGATAAATTGAAAATTCAAACCAAAATTCTTGTATTTGTATGAAATACAAATCCGATTTTATTTCCCTTCTTTGTTGCTCTTGCAGCAAGCCTCCGAATGGGTTAATATCAAAGCAAGCTGTGCTTGAGATATTGTCTTTTTGTCATGAAACGCTGAAGAATGCGAGCAGTATTCCATCTTTGTCTTATCAATATAAAATCGTACATCCCATCTTTGTTTGATGACTTGAACGCCGTAAAAAAATAAGAACCGGTACTAGGAAGCAACGTTGCCACTTTTCATCTTTAATTCTTCCGAATGAGATTGTATATATATTTAAAGGAAGATTGTAGTAAATGAAACATGAAAAAAAAAATCTTTTACGTCATCCAAACAATCGCCATTTTCCAATCACTTGTTCAAACATCATAAAATTCGCCCAACATTAAACAAACTAATTGAATATCGTATAAATCGGACATTCGAAGGATAATAAAGCTTTTAATCAAAGCCATGGGCAGCTAATAAGGAGCCAAACTATTGCCAATCTGCAGGAGATATTTTGTTTGTCGAACATGACGACAAGAATAGACTTTACTCGAAAGAATCGCTATTTGGATAGTAGCAGGAATAAGGGAGATATTTTGATATTTTAAATTATTTTTTTGGTATTTATTTTTTTCTTTCTGTACTTCTATATCTGGTATACAGAGAGTCACAATAATTTTAAATTATAAGGCGGCATCTAATCGGAGAGAGGAGGTCGTTATTACAAACACAATAGAAGTGGTCGAGTCAGATTTTAATTTTGGCTTAATAGGTTCCAACGAAATTGATGATGGATGGATTGAACTACGAAATGGGACTTTGTAAAGTGTGAAATTTGGTACAAAAGTGGATGGGTTTTGATGACGACTATAGACTAATCAAGATGTAATTAGAAAGGTTTTTTGGGTTTATTTATGAGTAATTTGTTGTTATTTAATTTGGATGTGAAAAAATAGACTGGTAGTTTATCATGAACGGATTTCGGGCCATAGGAATGGAAATAATTGCAGACAAACTATTTCAAATTTTTTATTTGCTATATATACAGTCGATTGAAAAAAAATAATAAAAAAATTCCTCTAAAGACCAATTTACACCGCTCAAATAACAAAAAATTTCAATGCTTTACATCACACGCTTTTATTTTATTCAATTATCAGCAGTTTGAAATAAATTACCCTTTTGACTGTTCCTTTGTAATATATTTTGCTCCGTCTGTCCTATTCATGATCCCATATGCCAGAAATCCAATTCTTCAGATAATTGTTATGACAGGAAGCTCAGCATGATACTGCTGATGAAGATATTGGGTAAAGTTATTAAATTTTCATTTTAAAATATGTATATGAAACAATTGCTACATGAATATAGTTAGTAAGTTGTAATGAAAACAAAAGACTTATGTCAAAACGATTATATCCAACATACTTGATATTTATATTCATTATTCATGTATGTACTCCAATTAGTCTAATTAACATTTTGCTATGATATTGTGGGAAGTAGATATTTTATATAAATAGTTCTTAGAATATATTTTAAATTTTATTAATAATGCATAAGTGTTACATCATCATTAGAAATTTAAAAGACTTTTGAGAATTTTTTTTACGTTTATAATTATAGGTATTCATTTCTTATATGCTTGCTTGTTTGAAGAATAATAAGTAATTGGGATGGTAATTAATTGGAAAAAAAGTCAACAAGAAGTAACTTTCACAAAGAATAATGTTAAACAAATGATTTCCACACAACCGGAAAATCTGTTGGAAATTTTTCTAAAAAAGAGTCTTCTATCAAGTTACAATTTTCATCACATCTAGTTGCCTTAACTGTCATTATTACGTCAGTAATTCATAAAATATTCATATTTCATAATAAATCAAGCTATCTGCTAGTAGAAATAATTTGACAGTACTTTGAAAAATGTCCACGTTAATAATCCTATATTTTATAAATCAAAGCTGACTTGATTTTTTGCATTATGTTAATGTTTTCCATTTGATATAAATTCTATTTAAATCAGATGAAAATGTTGACATTTATTACAAGCTTATTAGTGAAAAATATGTTAAACATTAAGAGTTTTGGAATACCGTAAATGGTCTAAATTTTATCAAGCCGGAACATGAGGTTGATTTTCTAGACGAGATTGTAGACGGTGGAATTTAAGCGCCCTTATGGAAACTTTTATAGAATGTTATGTATAAAATAGTATAGCTATTAGTTTTATGACAGATATTTGGTAGATTTTTTTTTAGGTTAGAATATGAATTAAATAATGGGCAATATGTCATGATTAAGCTTATTAGAACTGTTGCTATTTGTGACATTATAAATGACAACCGGTTGACAGTAAACAAGTTGTTTATACTTTTAAATAAAAAAAAAAAATGATTTATATATTTTTGTTGAAATCAAGATGAAGATTTTTTTGAGTCTAATTGTCAAAAATTGTAAATAACTTTATAGATAAATTAATATCAGCTTTGGACAGGTTTAGAATTTTTACATAATTATTTATTTTCGTAACAATGATTTACCTATAAAAACAAAAAAAAATTAAATATTGTATTCTGTAATCAGTGAGGAGTAGTCATTCCGAACAAGTTACAGATTATACAGGGTGGTCCACAACTGCCTCCCCACCGAAAAAGTGTATATAGTTCAAAAAATTTCTTTGGAAAAAAGTCCTATCTGTTTGGTTTGAAAATGGCCAATCACTAAAGATTTTGTCATGGAAGGGTACGATAACATAATGCGTTACCAGGCAAACAGAAAAAGGTAAAACGGACGCTATTATTGGATACTTGAATTATTTTCCGGGATTGGTCACTCTAAAACCTTTGTTATCTATCAAACGAAGAACCGAAAATCTACATCTTCGTTGTTGTATATTCCGTGCAGAAATAAACTGCCCACTAAGGATTTGAAATCTAGAAAATTTGTCGCTTTTAGGTTGTGTAAACAATTTAATTTGTTCAGTGCATTTTAGTACAGAGCGATCAACAATGACTAAGTCTGTTGGCTATAAAACAATTGAAAAATATGGATTTTTTTCCCCTTGCAAATGGTACATAGGACAATCAAAACTGACACAATTTCGAAACGCCAGTGTCAAAAAATTTTAGGTTACTTTAAGGGGATTAGGAATTCTGAAATCTGATAAATACCAATTATAGAACGTATGAAGACACAACAAAAATTTAAATCGAGATTCCCGGTTCCACTGTCAAAGCAATTTAGAAAATGTTTGACAGAAAAATTCGATTTTTTGAATCAATTTCAGAAGCGCTTGTCAAAAAACTGTCAAAAGTGACAACTGGAAACGTCTCGTCTTGAAGTGACACCAATTTCATTCAAATTTTCAGTCATTGTTGATCGCACTGTATTATAAGTTGGCTAATTTTTTTAACGTTATTGTCTGACGGTTGTCATCTGCTATCCGTGTTAACAACTTAACCTCAGTCTCTCTAAAATGACATGCTGAAAGCATTTCTCACTAGAATCAAAGGGAGCACCAACTTAGAGAAATAAAATAGTCAGTTGTGGACCTCTCTGTATTTTTTTATACTTATAACCTAAGAAATGAAATTATTTCAGTTTTGAATTCTGTTTGTTCCAGAAACGTCAAAAAGTGAAACTGTCAACATATAAAGCAGTGCCGATAAGGTAGGTGTCTTTTTCGAATTGGTTTAAAAAGATGTCACTCGTCAAGAGTGACCCGTTGCGACAATGGTCAATTTCTGAATTCTCGCGCCCGTTTTTTCAAGTTAGCTAACATAGAAACTAAAGTTCGCCAACTGTCATATTAAAAATTTGTTCCGACAGTAAACACAAAAGTTTCACGATTTTTATGTTTGTTACTGATATCTCAATTTTCAAACATTATATCATACCTAGTTAGAAAAATTCCAATTAATTGAATAAAATAAAAATTTGGTTAGAATTCTCAACGATCTTTGAAGGTAATTGATTTTTTATACAACTATAGATTAGACGCTGATGCTTTTGAAAAATTGAGCAGCATAAACCAGACTTTAATAACTTTGACAGATTTTTCCTTAATTAAACACAATCTCAATTACTGCCAACCGTGAAACTCTAAAAATATTCTTCCAATGACATCAGTAGCGTCTTGTACAGCATTTTTACCAAATGTTCAACTCCGAATACCGATCATTGATAAAATTTTAAAGAAAAACGGTAAATAACTATAATTATCAAGGCATCTAATAAATTAGTTTTTTGTTGTTGTTGCGTTGGCGGCATTTCTGTTTTAACCTGAAATAATTGTCAAATTTAACTAAACGTTAAAATTACAAAAATTATTTTGTAAATTAATCTAAAAATAACTAACCCAACTCTCAACATATTTTAATCCGGAATTCGATTTGACTCATGATCTATAATTATATTAATTTATGCTTCTAGTTCGAACAAGTTGTAACTTAACAGGAAAGACTTTAAAATTTTAAAAGCAACAAGTTGTATCTTCTATTTTTAATTTAAATTTTAAGTTTGGATTGAAAAATTGTAAGCTTTAAAATAAGAATAAAATTAAACTCTCCAGGCAATAATAAATAATACACGGTTGAAAAACACACTATTAGAGTACAAATTATGATATAATTGAGTTAGAAAAAAAAAGAACTTAATGACGGTATGGGAAATTTTATATTAAACATTATGACCATGAAGAAAATGTATAAAAACAGATGCTTTAATTTTTGGTGAAAAATTACCATAAATTTATATTCTGCAGATGTAAAGCAGGTGCTTGATTAAGGGGTGTTAAATTTTCTGTCATCTCCTACCTGAATCGAGGGTTGTGTGTCAAACAGCAGGTGTTTTGATTGTTCACCTACACACTTTTGCATAAACATTAAAAAGCTACTGATTTGTCATAGTGACAAGCTAATTGTAAAACAATTGAAATGTATAAGAAATATTCTGGGTTAATGGACATTCAACTCCGTTATAAGAGAAGGACAGAGAGTAGTTTGAAAAGAAGACCCATTACTTTTCATTAGAGTCTTGACAATCTGGATTTTTTATGAATTAAATCCGGCTCTGGACGACATTCCATTCACTGTTAGCTGGAATAAAACGACTTTTTTGAGAAATATGAAATACTTTATTTAAACTAAATTAAGCATAAACGAACAAACTGGGAAAAATTGTAATCTACAAAAATAACCTCATTTAGTTGAGATCGATAGGTCCTAAAGCTCCTTATTTTTGTACCTTAACACCTTGAGTGCGTCAGCCACACCCACACTATATACACAAGGAACTGTCACTGCTCATTACCTCCTCATTATATCTTCTATAGTAAATCCAGTCTTTTTAGGAGGAGGCGGTTGTGGCGGCCGCGGAGGCGGCAAATCATCTTTCTTCATTGACAAATCACTAACCATATTACTACACCCGGCACCATCACTCTTCATCTGATTTATCCCATGCATAAATCGGATTTTCATCGGACTGTACTGCTGTTGTCGTTCTTCCATATGTCTTTTTCTTAAATTTTCCAAAAAGTTCTGTTCTAAAGCTCCACTTGTTACTGTTGAACTCTTCACCGGATGCAAATCTCTTCTTATTTGAAGTTGTGGAACATGTACTTCTTTTTCGCATTCTAATTCTGGAGGATCTTCTTGTCCTGGATCGATTTCGGGATCTTCATCTAAATCATCATCATCGTCGATTGTCTGCGGTCGCATTGTATACGAAGTTGATGGTTCATGGCATTGTGTTGTTTCGGTATTTTCTAAAGGACTTCTAGGACGAGGCGACATTCTTTCCATATCATTTGTTGGAATGAATCCATCACCGAGACCATCAGCTGGGACATCACCAACAGCATGGGTTAAAGCATGTCGACGCAAATCGCAATTCCGGCGGAAGACTTTACCACATGAATTGCATTCGTATGGTTTATGGTCAGTGTGGGTTAAAAGATGGGTTTTGAGATTGGAACGTTGGTTGAATGAACGACTACAGACAGGGCATTTATGTGGAGATTCTTCCATATGAAGGATTTTGTGGACGGCTAATGTACGAGATTGGCAAAATCCTTTACCGCATTCGCCACACTTGAACGGTTTTTCTTTGCTATGGATGTATCTGGAATTAAAAAAATAAAATGAGATGCAATACATTTGCATACTTTAAGAGTGGAAGGAATGCGTCTTGCTATGTAGACATTTTGCTGATAAAAATCTCAAGTGCTTCGCATGCAAGGAAGAGGATTAGCTAAGTCAATGACCAGAGGATCCGACTGATTGGTGATTACATCGAGAGCAGGTTTCACCTATACAGGATGGAGGAAAATATTTGATGGATTTTGCATTTGTGCAAAAAATAAATTGCAAATTTTTTTAATTTTTGTCCAATTACAAATTTTTGTTGTTTATTATATACAGGGTGATTTTGACTCTTTAATAGTTCTATTATACAAAGAATTAGTAGCAGTTGTATAAAAGTAAGTTTAAATAAATCTGATTTTATGAATCAAAATATCAAAAAATTGAACAATCAAAGAATTGATATAAAAAAAGCAAGAACTCAGATGGATGATAAGAGAAGAATCAACAAATCAAAGAGAGAATGAAAGAATCTAAGCTTGAAAAAAAAAATTATGAAAAGATAGAATCGAACAATTATAGATTCAAAAACTCAAAGAATTGAATAATCGAAGATTCAAATGATCAGAAGATCAAAAATTTATAAAATAAAGGATACAGAGAATTGAATATTTCATGAATAAAAAATTGGAGAATCATAGATTCAAAAACTAAAACAACAAAAAATGAAGAATTCAAGAATCAAAGAATTAGAGAATTGAAGGGTCGAAGGATCAATAAATTGAAAATTAAATGACTCGAAAAAAGAATTAAAGAAGTAATCAAAGAATTATTACATCAACACATCAAATTAAGAATACAAAGAAGCGAGGAAAGAATCAAAGAAGCCCATAATTGAAAAATCCAAGAATTCAATAATCAAATGCTTAAATGATCGAAGAAAAGGATCAATTTAATTTCTCAAAGAATTGAGAAATAAATTAAGAAATGAAAGAATGAATGAAGAATCATAAGATCAAAAAATCAAATACTTAGATGATCAGAGAAAAAATGAAAGAATTGAAGAATCGAAGGTTGAAAAAAATTGAAAGAAAGATAGAATCAAACAATTCTAGAGTCAAAAAAAGATCAAGGAATAAGGAATATTTGAAGAATCATAGATCTAAATCATTCAGTTGATTACAAAAGAATCGAAGGATCAAAAAACCAACAAATCAAAGAGCCAAATTAATAATAAGGAAAGCACAATTAAAAAATCAAAGAATTTAGGAATAGAAGACTTAAAGAGTCAAAGGATCAAACAAGTGAAGAATCAAAAAGTCAGAGGCTAAATAAGAAATTAAAAAAATCAATAGAAGATTTAATGAAAGGATTTAAAAAAATCAAATGAAAAATATAAGAAATCAAATAATTAGAGGATAAAATAGAATTATAGAATAATATATAGAATTAAAGAAAGAATTAGAATCAGAATCAAAGGATTAACAAAATAAGGAAACGGAGAAAGAATCAAACAAGCAAAAAATTGAAGAATCAAAGAATTCATTTAGAAACTCAAAAGATCAAAGAATCAAAAAATAAGATACAAGAATCAAAGAATTGAAGTATTAAAAAATAGGAAGATCAAAAAATCGAGGATTAGATGATAGTCGAAGAGTCAAGAGATGGAAGAAGGGAAAAATAAAATCAAACACTTCTAGGGGCAAATATCAAAGGATTAAGGAATAAAAATTTTTAAAATTCAAGGGATTAGAGAATGGAATATTTGGAAAATCAAAAAGTTAAAGAATCATTGATTGAAATAAATCAAAGAATTAATCCATCAAATAGTTAAAAAAGATCAAAGAAGTGAAGAATCAAGAATTTTAAGAATTCGAGAATCAAAGTATCAAAAAAGCAAAAAATCAAAAAAATTGGATATACAAAAACGAATCAATATTAACAAAAAATAAATTGAATCCTTCTTAAAATCAGTAGGCTGTGAAATTTTAGCGTCAAAAGTGATTAATAATTCATACACACAGTTCTAAATCTTCCACCACTTTTACAAATCGACAATAAAACAGCTTATCATTTGCTTAACAATGACGCAAAAATTTCATAGCCTGCTGGTTTTACATCAGTGTTAAATTTATTTTCTGTTAATACCTCTTGTAGAAATAAAAATTGAAGTGACATGTCATACATTTTCCAACAGCTTTTTTTCAAGGACTATTTAAGTAATGAAAAATCCAATATGGCTTCCATGAAAAAAACAAAAGATATAGTTACTAACTCGGAAAGAAATGAGAAGCGTGGTATTAATAGACTTGTCTTGAAAAAGTGTCTTAATGTAAAAGTTTTAAAGAGATTGGAGGAAGCGTTATCAAGTAATTGAGAAAAATTGAAATCGAAAAATTTGAATTTTTCTATATATCTCAAAACTGAGACGAACCAGAATGAATTCGAAAAGATATTTGTTTTGAGCACTGAACTCTGCAAAAAATTCTCGATTTAACCGTTGCTCTATCTCTTCTAATAACTGAGATACCAATGATGGGTATAGAAATATGGACACACTGTATAAAAATTGTAGAATAAAATCATTTACAAATCAAAGAAAGAATCAAAAGTAGCAAGGATTAAAGAAGTGCAAAATCTAAGAAATAAAGAATCATTAAATCAACAAACATAAAACTAAAAAATCAATAATCGAAGAATAAGAAAAACTGAATTAGCAAAGAAATAAAAACATAATCAAACTGAAATAAATAATGGATTAAACGCATTTGATATGGAAGAATTCTCTTAGGTATTGGCCCCATCTAGATTAATAAAAAAAAAACTGTTACGGTGCATTCCATCTCGTATCAGTTTGAAATTTCAATTTATAAAACCTCATCCTCGTCTGAGTATGCGTGTTGAACGCAATTTCGCACCTGTGTGTATATATAAGATGTACTCTTTGAGGTTCTTTCGGTCTTTGGCCGAGCCATCCAAGGCTAACCGCTTCAGAAGAATCGAACCACTACTCCAGCTGCCATTTTATCTGTGACATAATTTTCTTCCTAACGTTCTGAATAGTTTACCTTCTAGCATCGATCATAATTTCGACAATTAACAGGTGGAGTTGAAAATTTCGGATACAAAATCCTCCGCATCTTAAGACAAGACGAATGATAACTCCAGGCATTATTTTTAACTTATTTATGCATACAACTTTAAATTATAGGTTTAATATTTTTCTTTTGATTTATTTATAATTCATTCTGTCTTTGATTACAATCGTACTAAAAGTTTATTAAAATACAAGAAGCCGGAAATGTTCTTCCGCTTGAAACTCAGCTACTATATAAGTTTAAAATTTGCAGATAATCTTTTTGAGTTGGATTTTATAGTCTTAAGAAGTCGTCGAACTTGTTCTTTTGCTGCACGAATGATTTCCAATGATAAAATTCTTATTAGAACAGCCTACTATAGAAATGTTGAGTAAATGTAGTGTAAGTAATTACAAGATACAACCAGGATGGCTGTGCTTATGGATGCGTAAGATTTTAAATCATGAAGTAATTAGTTTTAATTGGAAGAACAGATGAGATGCCACCGCTGAGATTAATAAAAAAAAATAATGATACTAGAAAAATTGGTCAAAGTGAAGGCGGACATGTTCAGGATTTGATTTTATTTCTTTGAACTTGCTTCAAGCTTGTTTGTAATAAGGAAGATGTAGCATTTTGGTGTGGGTGGATTGGACATATAACATATACAGGGTGAATCTTGTTATCCCCACATATCAATTTTTTGCTTTGGAGATTTAACTTTTAGAAATTCTAGCACCAACTGCAGAAAAATGAATTTTTGTCCATTGATAAATAAGAGTTGACTAAAACACTCTGTATAAAAGTAATGATTTGTTATGGGAAATCCCTATAAGTGCCGCTCCAACTTCACACTAAACGTGTCATATTTACAAAAATTTTTAATTTGTTAGCAAATATCCATTTGTAGATCTATTCGAAAGTATCTGATGTTTTCTTTGACAGAAATATAAAACAGGTGATTATACCTAAACGTGACACTAGATTATTATTAGTTAAAATTTTTGTTCTATCTCTTTTCGTTTCAAAAACAAACTTTATAATTATCTACTGTCATAAAGTAATAAAATCTGTTAAACCTTGAATGTGTGAAATGTGGAAAGTTTAAAAAGAGAAGAAAAAAACGTGTGAAATCCAAAGTCACAGTTAATTCATGTACCGTAAAATAATAATAATTAGTGTTTGCTTTGAATGTTTGGAAGTAATGACTTTGAAAAATTGACTGGTGTAAGTGAGACTTGGAAGGAATTTATTAAAATGACGGTCAACAAAATCGATTAGTGTGAATCGGGCTTCTATCAAACAAATTATACCTTGTTTTTGTCATGTTGGTAAAGCGAATTTCTAGAAATAACGTCAATTGACTTGTCAGACTGACATTTGACATTTTATTAGATAACCACGAATTTAGTCACAATGTTCCAAAGCTGCCACTATATTTAATCAAAAGTAACTAGTTGCTTTCCACTAATGAGCTTTTTTTCTCTTTCATTTCGTAACAGCTAATTTAGTCCAGTTCCTGTCTTCTAAAACCTTCAAATCAGCTCAGATTTATAAGCGGTAAGCATGATTTTGACATGTGAAAAAAACCCTCCCATCATTTGTCTGTCAAATTGAGATATGAAGGTGCAATTAATCTATGTTTGTACCACCTGTGGCACCTGTTGATTCAAAAAGTAGTTTAATTACTGTAATTACTACAATTACATCTAGAATGCCGACTTGGTCTAATCCTACAACTTTGATTCAAATAACTTTTGTTAGATCGTTGTACAGATGATGTTTTTATCATTAAATCAAAAAAAAAAAAAAAAATTGATTCAAAATGGCGCTGATGATTAATAATTCTGCTATTGCAGGTGTATTATTGAATTTTTTCTATTTGTTTTATTTTTATTATAACCATACCGGATTTAATTAAGAGTCTTATTTTTCGTTGGATGGTATAAAGAGTTGTACTACACGTATATAGAAACTTTTATATCCCGCTGAGTGTGCTCTAGTAAATCGATGGATGGATCTAGAAACCAGTTTTTTGCCTTCAGGCATACCAACTGTAAGACAAGGATGTTTACAAAACGACGAGAACTTGATCTATAAGAAAGTTCGATTTTTATCGAAGAATACAGAGTAGAGATGGAATTTTTTGACATTCTTACAAACAATAAATAAAAAAACTGTGTCTTATGATAATAAACGAATTGTCTTATGACACTTAAAAGACACGAGAAAATTTGATATTTTGACATTAAATTGCTTTTTCCCAATGCTGTGTCTTATTGAGTACTTTAGACATACCAATAAAAATGTAAGTAATTTTGCTATTCTTTTATAAAAATTATAATTTCATTATTATGTGTCTTATATCTTATTAGGTATAAAACACTGAATATTCAATTCAATATATTTTGATTCCTAAAAGCATGTCTTATTGAGCACATAAGGCACACAGTGTTTCAATAAGACACAGATTATTCATAAATAGTAGCTTATGGCACCGATTCATTGAAATTTGGCACATAGAAACATATAGGGTGTCTCAACTCGAAAAAATTTACAAAAAAATTGTAGATCTTCTGCATCATATAAAATTAATCTCAATTATACACGGTTGTCCACTCACAAGTTACAATTCAAACTTAACTGTTATTAATAGACTTTTTTTTAGTTTTTAAGAAAATTTGACTTCTTTCACAAAAACAAAAACTTTTTAAAATCGATTACACACTAGAAAGAAATAGATTTTAGAATTATAACAACAATGAAATGAAGAACTTTGTTAAAAGTTAAATAAGTTTGAAGCTTTTATGCTTTTGCTTCTGGAAGATGATACTCCATTCGTTATTAATGTGCATCAAGTAGGCTGAGAAACGCTAACTGAGGCTTTAACTTTGTCACTAAAACTGGTTACTAAATGTAAACGACGCTTTATATTCCTAACCTAAAAATTTAAAGTAAACAAGCATTTGCAAATTTAGTTGAATTTGCAGCCAACCGTAAAGAATGTAGGATGATTTATGAACCAATGTCTTCAGTGTGGCCACCACAATAAATAATAAAGCAGCTGTTGTGATTTTTTTTCTTTAAAATTGAATATCGTTTTTGTTATTAACTGTAGATAATCGAAAGTGATTTTTTTAGAAAGAAAATTTACTAATTTTTGAATAGAAAAACATCTTCATTTCTTTGACTTTTCGATTATCAGAGTCAAAAAAACGTCGTAATCGCAATATTTAAATTTTCCTTTTTTCAAGTAATATCAATTTTAATATTCTAATTTTTCTTTTTTATGTAATCGATTTTCGAAAAGTTTATGTCAAAAAAGTCAAATTTTCTAAGAAACTAAAAAAAAACGAGTTTTAATTTATCAAAATTAAAAGCTTCATCTGAAAATGCAAAAAATACAGTTTTCCATTCAAATAGATGCAACTTTGCATTGTAGCTTGTTAGTGAACAACCCTGTATATTTGAAAATTATTTTAGATGACGCAGAAGATTGATATCTACAGTTTTTTGTATGACAAAATTCCAAAAAGTATTCATTTTAAGGCATGAAATGGACTTTTTCACATCCTTCCATAATACGTGGGTACAATGGTAAGGAATATTAAAATGTAGACACTTGAGTTATAATGTTGGCAGCACTGTCATTAGAATTTTTCAAACGTAATTTATGTACAATTTGACAAATCATCTACAAGTTAGGTTGTGTTGAATTTTGTTTGTCACTGTTGATGACAAATGTTGAATTTGACAAGTGTTGAATTTTTTGAATTTGGCGCCCTAGTTTTTTAAGAGATCAATTTTACAAAATTACAGAATTTACAGAATTACATAGCCAAATTTTTCTTTGTCAATAATATCAATCTTATCCAACTAACCATAACTTGACATTTTGACAACTGATAAAGCCTTATTCACAGTAAAAAAACTCAGACAATTAATTTTATTGTAATTCCTTTATCTAATTAAATTTCAGTGTACGAATGCTGTTAAAGCTATCTTTTTGAACCACCACTCCTATAAATATGCCAAATAAAATTAATTTTATAGCCGTGCTCTCATTTCATTAATGCATTTCGAAGCAGGTGGTTTTTTCAGATACCAATAAGTATTAAAGAAATGGTGAAAGTCATTGAAATTACTTAATTTTTCAAAATAAATAGTAGACGTTGGTTAATTTTGAAAAACAAAAAAAAAGTAAACATAATCTCATTTTATCATCTCCCCAATTTTTGAATAAATTGATCGTCGATTAAAAGTAATTACAAGCAATCAACATTTTTTTGAAGATGATGGCCTTGAATCCACCACACACAATTTTTATTATAATTGCTATAGAGTTTGACGGCCATCGCGATAATGACGCCATCTCTTCAAGAACTTCTTTTTTTTTTTTTATTAAATCTTGAGATGGAAGAAGTGATTAGAAGTGACCGCACTTGACCGAGAATTTTAATTCAAAATGGTTTGACTTTTGACAATTTAACCAACAGAGGGTTGTTTAATTTCTTTAATGTGGTTACACTGCAGGAGACGAATTAAAATTCCCAGTAGCTTCCAACCACTAAAAAATATTGATCATAAATGCCAAGTCGGGATTAGGGATTCCGAACAGGTTCTTAGCTTTTGTTGGATTTAACGAAATTAATCATTTTAAGAGGTTGGACAGGTAAAAGCAGGTAGAAAATGTAGATTGAACGCCAGAAAAAAATAGATTTTGTTTGGGGAGATTTTATCGTGTGTTTGTGACTTCTGGTACAGTAATGTAAAAAAAAAAAATTGAAAAAAAAAATTACCTATGATCCCGTAAGTGATCCTGCCTCCTGAAAGCTTTCCCACAGATGTCGCACGAGTACGGCCGTTCGTCCGTATGCGTCCTTTCGTGTATCAACAAATTATAACTCTTGGTGAACTGTCTATTACAAAATTTGCAAATGAACTGTTTCTTCGGTCTGGAAGCTCGTCCAGGAGCTCTCAATAACCGTCGATCTAAATGAGCATGCATTTGTGGCGGTCCCGGTTGGAATAATCCACTCCCACTTGGAAACGGGAATGATGCACTGCCTGGATTATTTGGTAAAAATCCAGGATATCCAGGATGGTTTTGTGTTGATGATGACGATTCTAAAAGACCCGGAGGTGGACCAGGCCGATGTGGCAACATTAAAGCAGCAGCATGTGCTGCTGCTTCTCTTTGCATTTGCAATTCTTTCTTCTTATCGTTCATCATAACCATCAGTTCGAAACTGGTAGATTTGCGAAGATAAAGCGATGAAGAAGATTCGTTGGGTTTATTGGATTCAGAACGTTCATCGAGAAGAAGAGGATGCATATCGGGGGGATAAAGCATTGGATGCATGTTGCGAGATGGAACGACAGGAACGAAAGCAGATGATTCGCGATGATGGCTCATGGTTGATGGTAATGGAAGTTGATGATGGTATGGGAGTTGAGGGTCATAATTCGAACTTCGACTTCCAGAAGAACTACGGCTGTTGGAAGAAGGTAAGGGGAATTCGCGGCGGGATAGCGCCAATGGGCGGTCTTCCGATTGGGATGTCGCAGTTTCGGCCATTTTATCTGAAACAAAACAAAAATTTAGTCAATTTCAGAATTATCTAAAAAATACATTTTCCGCTATAAGAATGTGATTGTTTGTTCAAACCCATTATTTACTTTACTATTATACCTCACTATTGACTTTCACATTCTCAGAACTTGTTGGTTCTTTTTTTTACCTCCGATGTTTGTCTTGAACATAGCTTTGGAAAAAGTCAATTACGTCATAACTTTATTGCAACGTCAATGTTAATTATACCACCTAGCTTGCTAGATAATTGAACAAAAAAAAATTCTATAGTAATAGAATTAAATCACATTCACACTATAAAACATTCCTTATTTACGGTTATTACACTTCAATTAAACCGACTCACGCTTTGTAATTGTGCGCTGCATATTTTTTTATCTATTTGGAATTGTTTTACCGACAATTTTTCTCGGAATTTGGATTATTAAATTAAATCAATGTTTATTAATAGGAAATTTGTGGTTAGAAATGTAAAAATAGTTTTGAGCGTGTATTCGTGATGTGACTTAAGTAGGTATATGTTATTACTTAGAAATTCTTGATAAAATTCCCATGAAATTGAATAAGAGAAGGTTATTTTTTTCAGTGATTTTTACTAAAGATTAGTACCGGAAAACGGTTTGAAAGTACGTCATTTTGTGGTTGACTTATCATTTTTGTCTTACTACAACTACTGTGATTTAAATTTATGAAATCATATTACATTAATGGGAGTGTCTTTTACATTATTTTAGTTTTTTTAGCTTCCAGGCATTGGGTTATAATTAGAATAACACGTTTCTAAAGTTAAATGTCAAAATAGACAATTGTTTTTGAGTGAGAGAAAATTGAGATCATTCAAAATATAGTTTGATTGAATCTAAGTTGGCTGAAGTCAAATTTAAACGATGTTGCGAAATGTAGTTGTGTAAGTCAGTTTTTAACAATGACAGTTGAGACAATTGATCCTAGTTTTAGAGTACAAAATTTTTGACGTTTTTAAATTTTCAAAACAGCTGTGTTTTGATTATTAGTTGCCATACGACCAACACCGCCTACTGAATAGTACTAGAATTTTGATTTATGTGTTTGACATCTGATATAGCCAACGTAGGAAAAAACCGTGCACTAGATTTTGAAGATTTGGGAATTTAATTCTTCAAACGAATCAAAAATTCCTAATTATGAACTAAGTTGCTCACGACATTTTGAGAACTACTAACATATTCTTTTGTTTTACAATATAAAATCTAGTGCTAGAAATTAAGGAGACGTTGCTTAGTAACAGTTCGAAATGTAAAGTCTCAAATGAGTATACTTGAATTGTAACTAAGCAACAATAATTTTTTCTCAGTAAGCAACAAAAAGTTCAGCAGTTCTAAAACATTCTAATGAGTAGATATTTTGCGATGCATGCACGGAGTCATGGCCAACTTCACTTGATTGCACGATACTTTTCAGTTAGTTTTTTGAAAATTGTCCTTTTTTAAATTTTTCATAATGAATGTTTTTTCATCAGAAACATTCCTTAATGTTTTAGTTATGCGTAAGTTTTCTGTTTTATCTTTAAAATGTGTACACCCTGGATATTAATCAAGTTTGAAAATTTAGATTGATCACTGTGTATGCTTCTTTCAATTTCCAAAACTGTCATTTATCGCACGGTAATGCCAACATCCAACATTTCCAGCACTCTAGATAGAATTCTTCGGAACGCATCCAACCTTCTATCCGCATACTAATTAGTTGAATTAAAATTGGTGTTTTGAAAGTAATAATTTCCATCAAAAGCTTATTATAAAAGTCTGAAATCCAGCCTTGAATCTTTCATTTCTTTTTTTATTTTCGGCTATGTTGGCAATCTTCCACAAATGGTAGAATTTCATTTGGAATAAAGCGTGGGCTATATTCAACAAAGAACAAAACTCTCTAAAACACATTAACAAAATGGTAATTTTGTTTGCAAATTGGTAACCTTTGACATAGTGTTCAGTAGCCAAAATTGCTCAAAAAAATCCTTTCTCCAAATTGAGGAAAAAGATTAGAAAAAAAATCCAAAGAAAGGTGAACAGCCTGAAACGTGAATGCTTGAGGCATCCAAATTCAGATCAAAATGAAAGCAAACAATAAACATTCTAATATTAAATCGACTTCTAATCAAGTCTTTGTTAAATGTTGCCACATTGTGGCATTTGTTTTATGTTAATATGAAAAACCGCCCATTTACATCAAGTAGTCGTAAAATATGTAAATCAAATTTATTCCAATGACATATTGTCAACTACTGTTAAGTTAAAACATGATCAAGATTGCATTGAAACAAGATGGCTGCGGATCAACGCCATTACATATAGATGGCAACAACGCATCATAGCCTACTTATACTATTATCCGTAAGATAAGGGAGTAAATACATTTAAGCCACCACTTTTATGACGTTTAAACAACGATTACTAGATCAAAGCGGCAAGTTTTTTTTTCAATTTTTATGAATTTCTTACCTAATTATAATAATAAAAATCACATTATTGTCCAAAAAATGAGTTGAAGGCAAAAAAATCACTTAAACCACTAAATTTGTCACATTTTCCGCACACTACAGGTGTCTCATAAAAATACAATAATGAAATACAAAGAGATAAAAGCGCACTTGAAACGGGAGCAGGTAGAAAAGTCGCGTCACTCAAGCCAACTCTGATCTCGACTAAGAAGGTATGTTGGTTGCGGTCAGGTGGACCTGCTGGCCTGGAAGGGGGCTCTTGGCTGAAGTTTACAGTAGTAGAAGGCCTCGCCACTACGGCAGCGGTGGCGCATTCAACTGTTCGATGTTCGGCCGCCGTGTGAGAAGCCCCCCTTTTCGTCTCCAGTACGGGCCTGTAGGCGGCTATGTATACTAGATATTAATTGGAATTTTCAAAAGGGGACGGATGATTGGGATTTATTGGGTCGGGATGGAAATGAGATGCTCTTAGATTATTATTAGATATAAAAACGACGAATGAGATTTATATTAAAAAGAAAAAATATTTAATTGGATCATTAAAATATAGTTTGAATTGTCAAAAAATTCTCTCCCTATTATCTATGCTTCAAATTTTGAATGACAGTACTGCCAACTTTCAATTGCAAATCTAAAAACAGAATGGTTTCTTTTAGGGTAAATTGAAAAGTTACCAAGAAGGCTTTTTACACGGAAATAATGAATAATAAAACGATTAGAACTACAATTACATAAATAACTTATGTCAACACAAATATAGCATTTATCGCCACTTAAGATCTCACATATCAAATTTCAGAATTATTGGCTATGCGGTTTTGGAATTCTAATTAAAAATCAAATCTTTCTGTAATAATCTAATAATCTCAAATTGTAATTTTTTGCATTTTTGTCGATGAAAATTTCTCTGTAATATTTTATGCTAATGACTTGCAGATTCACCAAACTGTCAGCACAATTTATTGTCAAGTTTTAATATTAGAATTGCCAATATTAGAAGTTAAAAATTGGGGTAAATTTTTGACAGGTGTAATAAAAATGTCATTTTTGACAGTTTATCCAAAAACAAACTATCTATTAACTTTGATGCAAAATTTTTTAAATCTATATACAGTGTGTCCCCGGATAGATGAAACAACTCTTAATGAAAAATTTTTGATTTGAATTTTAATTATTTGTGATTCAGCGTTGCTTGATTAAAGACAAATTTGTAAAATACTTTTAGTTTTGAAAAGTCAAGTATGCTTTGGGAACTTTCGAAAGATTCATTATTCTATGGAGTGAAATGCCTTCTATGTGGCAGATAGGACAAAAATGTATTAAGAAAAGTTGTTTAGAATCAACATCTGGACCCATATACTAAATTTCAAAACAATCGGCCAACTATGACTTTTCATTTTTCTATATTTTTTTTTTCAAATCAGTAAAATTTATTTCCAAAAGTGAAAAATCATAGTTGTCTGATAATTTCAAAATTCGGTAACTATGACTTCTCATATTTTTTTTTATATTTTCGTGAATTAATTTTATTTTTGAACATAAAATATTGTAGTTGGCTGATGTTTCTGAAATTTGGTATAGAGACTCAGATATACTGATTGCAGACAACTTATCTTAATAATTTTTTGTCATATCTGTTACAAAAACGATCTTTACAGGCAAACAGGTTTTTCCAAATTCCCAAGGCATAATCGATTTTTCAAAATTAAGATTATATAACAAATTAGTCTTTGACCAAGCAGGCGTAAACCCCAAATAATTCAAATCGAAAAATGTTTGGCTTCAACAAAAGTCATTTTAAAAAATCCCTAGCAATTGGTTCAAAAACCAAAATAATTAAAAGACATTAATTTGGTAATATGAATATCTCGGAATATTAACAAATCAACTTAGGATGTCGTTTCTTCTTATTGTCAGATAAAATTTCGATTGACCTGTGTGAACCAGACTTTGATTACAAAGTTACACTAATTCATTGATAAATCCTTCAAATATGTTGCCAAAATAGTTGGTCTAAAATAACTAAAAGCCTTTTTGGGTCCTCTTCAAAAAATTAAAAATTGAAATTTTTCATTTGTTTTAGTTTATTCCAGTCTGTATCACAACCAGGTATGTGAAAATTCAATTTTTTACCAAAAATTCCAGAAAAACATTACTACCAACTCTGGAAAATAATATTTCAAGGGTCAAACTGACAAAAATCATTTTTTGTTTCTAATTGAGAATTCCTTTAAATCTGACACTTATAAAAATGTTGCCAATCAAAAATATTGGTATATCAGCAGCAAGACGATAAAATTTTTATTAGTTACTTCTATTAAGCGTACCTACTAAAGATTTGAAATCTAGGAAATTTATCGTTTTTAGGTTGGATAAACAAATTAATTTGTTCAGTCATATTATTATAAGTTGGCAACATTTTTTCAACTAGCTTGACGTTTTTCATGTCAATGTCTGACTGCTGTCATCTACATTCGCGGTATTTGCGTTATTAACTTAACCTCAATTTCTCTAAAATGAGGTGGTGTAAACATTGCTCACTAGAATCGAAGGATGCACCAACTTAGAGAAATGAAGTACCAACTTAGCAAATATCTATTCGGATTTTTATTGGGGAGTTTATTTCTTTTCTAAGTTGAGAAACTTTTAAAAATTTAGTAAATTTGGCTTCTCAGGTTGTATAATCGGAATTGATTTGACAGCTGTTTAATAAGGACCCAAAATTAGTAATTTAACTTTTTATTTCTACAACAAACTTGAATCAATCATTTTCTGAAAATTATAGTTTATCAACATTTGGAAAAAATGCAGTCTTTAAAATTCAACTAATGTTGTGATAACTGCCAGCTTCTGGAAACCGATAATTTAACTTTACAGCCCTCTCATAAAATCGTAAAATAATACTCTTTGTTCACTTTGTTGGGTGTCAAAAGAGGGTTCGGACCACCCTTAAGCTTCTATTGCAACCATAAAAGTATAAACTCAGTTCCTGTTTAAAAATAAAACCATTTTTTTTATAAATTCTCAAATATCGAATTGTCAACATGTTTAAAATACCTAAATCAGTCATCTCACATCCTAATCAATGTCTCTTTCCACTGTCATAAATATTTCAAACAGATTTGAATTACAAAAACTGATAAGGAATAATTGACATCTGTCTTGAACAACTCGAACAATACTTTTAGATACAAATCAAAAACTAAAAAAAACAACTAATTAGAAGAAGCTTTTATTCTTGACAACAGTTCGAATCAAAAGTGCATTGAGGAGGACAAGTATCTAAAAGTTTTTCGTCAAAATAGTGTCGCAAAGTATCCTTTGGAATTTTCTTCAGTTTTTTCTCCCTCCTCTCTTCTAAAATTTTTGCTGTTTTCCTATACTCCCTATACCAGTTTTTCTCATCGTCGTTCAAACTCAGTCGTCCTGTTGTTTTAATTTTATTTAAAATTGTATGACGCATTTGTTGATTATTTTTATATTCTTCAATCCAATCGGAATCTTCGAAATCAATGTCAGATGCTGTTTTGAAACTTTTTGAGAATATAATTTGTTTCATTTCTTTTGAATCGATGGATTCTGATTTTTCATCGTCTTTATCTTCTTCTTCTTCTACGATTGCTTTCTCCGGAAATTTTGGTTTTCCTTTTCCTCTGTTTTCATCCAATTCATACGAAAATATATGCTCACGAAATAACAAAACATTCTCATTATAATTAGCTTTACCTGAAATTTTCAATTAAAAACCAAAATTTATCAATTTATTCTATCACTAACCATACCATAACTCGTCTCGATTATCTAAAAAAATCACATCTCCTGTAGGTTTATTTGCTATGAAATTACACGTCAGTCGTTTGTTATTCCCAAAGTAATAACTCCCAATCCCATTATATCTGTATTTATGGATACGTCCCAAATATTGATCAGAATTTTGAAAAGTTATTTTGATATTTTCAGCTTCATTCAATTTGTCATCTTTCCATTGACCTTCATAAATTTGACCATCATGGGTCGAATATGCACCCGAACCTTGTCTCCATGCTAAACCACTCACATGAGCGCAAAAATCGCCGGTGTATTTGTCCCCATTCGGAAACAAAAATTCGGAAAACCCACCCCGAAACTCACCCATGACAGTGTGATAGAGCGACACCTACCTTCTGGTAACTGAACCAATAATCAATAACGCAGAAACCTTTCAATAAATTAATATGTTTTTAGACAAATTGAATTAATTATCAATATTTCTAATCACAAATAATTATTTTTCATATAATTTTTTAAGAATTATTGATAAAGTGTCATCTGTCGACGCGTAGCTGCACTGTTAATAATGTCATATTGACGTGTAAATAAACCCGAAATGTCATTTTAAATAAATTCCGATTTTTGTGATAAAACACGATGGAATATTTCCGAAGTGGTCTCAAATCAGTTCTTGGTACTCCAGCACCAGGCACCCAACCAACAGGCGCTGAAACTGTACGTTTATTTATACAATTTTCAAACATCTGTTTTAACCTCACTTTTTAGGTGGAAAGACTTGTAAGTCGCGTTAGCACTTCAACGTTATTAGAAGATCGTCGAGATGCATGCCGCGCCCTTAAAGCCTTATCACGTAAATATCGATTAGAAGTTGGGGCTCAAGGCATGGATGTTCTTCGTCAAGTTTTAGAACTCGACCGATCAGACTGTGAAATCGTCGGTTATTGTTTAGACACTCTGTGTAACATAACATCAAAAGAAACTTTTGAAGAAGAAAACGAATCCAATATCAATATAAAAATAAACGTCGGTGAACAATTTACTGAAATGTTTATTAAAAACTCGGAAAATGTAACTCTAGTTTTGAGTTTTTTGGAAGAATATGATTTTAGAGTTCGATGGCCGGCTGTTAAGTTATTAACTTCATTATTAGAGAACAAACCGAAAGAAATCCAAGATATAATTTTAGTCAGTCCGATGGGTGTGTCCAAATTAATGGATTTGTTGGTGGAAAGTCGGGAAGTAATAAGAAACGATGCTCTTTTACTTTTGATTAACTTAACTAAAGCTAACGCTAATATCCAGAAAATTGTAGCATTTGAAAATGCGTTTGATCGATTGTTTGATGTTATTAAAGAAGAAGGATATACAGATGGTGGGATTGTTGTCGAAGATTGCATGCTTCTAATGTTGAATTTATTAAAAAATAACACAAGTAATATAAATTTTTTTAAAGAAGGATCATACATACAAAAGTTAGCTCCAATGTTTGAAATTCCTGAAAACATAGAAGAAATTGGTTGGAGTCCGCAAAAAGTATCAAATATGCACTGTATTCTACAATTAGTCCGAACTCTAGTATCTCCAAACAATCCCGTTCAGATCATAACTTCATGTCAGAAAGCAATGCGAAATGCTAATTTACTTGAAGCACTCTGTAACATTCTAATGGCCAGTGGGGTACCTGCTGATATTTTAACTGAAACGATAAACACAGTAGGTGAAGTGATTAGAGGTAATTTGACAAATCAAGAGTACTTTGCAAATGTGACAGCTCCATCAAACCCACCACGCCCAGCAATTGTCGTTCTCTTAATGTCGATGGTTAACGAAAAACAACCATTTTCATTACGTTGTGCTGTATTATATTGTTTTGAATGTTTTTTATTTAAAAATGAGATAGGACAGGAACAAGTTGTCCAAACTTTATTACCAAGTTCTACGAACTCGACACTAACAACTGGTCAATTATTATGTGGCGGTCTTTTTAGTACCGATAGTTTGAGTAATTGGTTTTCGGCGGTAGCGCTAGCGCATACTTTAGTTGAAAATCCGGCTCAAAAAGAGCAACTTTTGCGTGTGCTTCTAGCGACAAATTTAGGCGCACAACCTGTAAGTTTGTTGCATCAAAGTGCGTTGTTTTTGCAACAAACAACAAAGTTGCAAGCGAAAATTGGGATTTTAATGTTGTTAGCAATGTGGATGAGTCATTGTCCGCAAGCTGTTCAAGTTTTTTTAAATGTACCCGGAGCAATGGCATTTTTGACGGCGCAAACAAGCGCTAGTGAGTTTGATAATAACGAAGAGATTCTTCAAGGTTTGTGTGCGTTTTTAATGGGTCTTTGTGTAGCTTTCAACGATAATTCAGTACAAAATTATTCGAAAGAAAATTTATCGCAATTGATTGAAAAAAGAGTTGGGATTGAGACTTATTGTAAAAAATTATCGGAAATTTCTAGGCATGAAGTTTATGCAAAAGCAGCAAAACAACCACAAATTAAAGCGAAACATTCCAGTGAATTATTACTAGAGTTTGAATTTTGTAAATTATTTAAAGCTTTAGAACCAGTTATAATAAAAGCGTTAGGTGTACAAAGAGACTTATCAAATGGAATGTCAGAATTGAGTTTAAGTGAGCATGAAAATGCTCTTCTTTTACAATATAAAGATTTGATTAGAGAACAGGATAAAAAATTACAAGACATGCAGAAAAGTTTGAATTTAATGCAAAGGGAAAATCAGGATTTGAAAAGTCAAATTAAAGAGTTGGAAGAGAGTAATGCGCAATTGCATGATCAGAATACTTTATTAAAAGCACAAGTGCAAATAGCTGGTGGAGAGTGTAAAAGTGGAGATAGAGTGAAAGAGCTGGAGGATTTGGTTAAGGAGAAAGAAGAGGAGTTGGATAGGATACGAAAAGATCAGGATGATTTGTTGGAGTTGTTGACGGATCAAGATGTTAAATTGTGTGCTTTTAGAAATAGGTTGAAGGAGTTGGGAGAGACTGTGGAGGATATGGACTCGGATGAGAATAATTCGGCAGTGTCGGATAATGATAATGAAGTGTGAATGGGGTTTAAAATAAGTGTAAAATTTTATTTATTGTTATAAAAGGTCTAATTTTTTGTATTATAAGACTTTTATTATAAATATTAAAGATAAGTATTGAGGAACATTTTTGACAGTTTTAATCTTGTATAGGCCTTGTATTTGCCAATTTTTATCCACTTAAGGCTCAGTTGATAACATATGAGTTTGCCTAAACCAAATGCGATGGAACAACTTGCATATGAAAGCCCAAGGAATGACATATTTTTTATTCTTAAAAACATTCTAGGGTAAAATAATTCTTAGTTTAAAAATTACCTATTTTTTAAGTTGAAGTTTGACAATTAATTATTACGAAATTCACTTATGAAATGATTTTTAATTTATTTTCCCGGTGCAATGTTTGAAGAATGTACTGGTGAAAATTAGAGTCTGTTAATAGAGGGGTTTAGATTTCTTATAATTCTTAGTAAAAGCATGTAATTTCCGCTCTTTTAGCTTACCTCCACTTTATTTAGTTCCGGCTAGTTTTACTATTGTCTGCAAGTGTCGCTATGCTCGCCTACATTTTGATTTTTTTAAGTGAGATCATTTAGCACGTTGAATAATTTTGAAAAGACTACACAAAGCGCACTGTGGTAGTCAGCAGTGTATTTCAGTATCAGTGAAAATCCTCGTGTGATTTTGGAAATTAGAGTATAAAGGGTTGTAACTTTGCTATGGCTAAATTAGATTTATTGGTTGTTCGAAAATATTATCTTTCTTGTTGTGATTTCCCAAATTTTCAAATTAGAAAATTTTGATATTATATTATTAAGTATGTACCTATCTATATTCCACATATATTATGTTTAGAAATGGTAATACAGTATGTGACTTTATTTCTTTATTTTTTTTTTAGAAAAAACAAAATCAATTATCTTATTAAATTTACCTAATTATTATTCAAATTACCAATGTACAAGATGTGTTCCACTATCTTACAACTATATTACCTTAATATTTCTTATATAGAAACGCAACGTCAAAAATTTTTTGGTCATGAAAACGGCATCAAAATCAGTGTTCATTCATTATATGTATACTATTCGAGCTTTATTAATGAAGCTACATCATGGTTCTAATTTTAATAAAAATAAGACATATCATTATATTCGATGTTTTGGATTCATCTTAAAATGTGACTTAATTCGGCTACTAGCCATACAGGCCATAACTCAAAAAATACTGATAGGATATAATTGAAAATTTGGCAGAAAAGTTTTTCCAAGATGCTCTATGTTCCTAAAATATCTTCAGAGATGTTGCACTTCCGGTCATACCGGAAGTAGACCTCAATTTTCTCATTTTACATGGAACAGTCTATATTTTTTTACATTTTTGTATTCTACAAAGATTTTTAAGTCACTTTTATACCAAGAATTTTGTTTCTAAAGTCAACCATTTTAAAAATATCTGCAACTTTAATTGAAAAATGACAGATGCAGAGTTAGAGGTAATCAGTAATTACGACTAAACGGCTATTTATTTTGAAAGAGTTTTTTGGCATTTTATAATATATAACATATTAGACAGTAAACCTCACTAAAAAATTAATTAAATTTTCTACAGGATGTTCAAAAAATATATTTGAAAACTGAGTTTTAACATGAAAATCCCTATTTATTTGATCATATTCGCGTTCTGCTTTAAAAATGAAGGCAATTTTGTATAAGATTCTCTATATCTATTCTTATATATTCAAGGAAATTTTTTTTCTACATAGTAAAAAAAGAAAGAAATAAAAAATAAACTTAGATAAATTTTAATACAATAATCAACGTGCTCTGGCATTTTTGGCAACTCTTTGAAGCTAACGTGGCTAAGAAACTATTCCAAATAAAACTGCCATGACAGGTATAAGTATACAAAACCTGATACAACAATGTCTTCATTTTGAAGCTAAAGCTAAATATAAAAACATAAATGAGGGTTTCTGTTTGAAAATTTTGAGTTTTGACATTTTCATATCAGTTTTCTAATGTATTTTTTGAAAAGTTTTTTAGCTGGATTTACTATATATAATTCTGGTATAAAAGTAACCTGAAAATCTTCGCAGAATTTAAAAATGTGATAAAATATATGGTGTTCCATTCAAAATAAGAAAGTTGAAGTCTATTTCCGGTGTAACTGGAAGTGTCACATCTATGAAAATATTTTAGAAAAACAGAGCATCTTGAAAAAATTTTGCTAACAAATTGTCACGATTTTTTGAGTTATAGACGCCTATCGTCGTGGGACACCTGTATAATAATATTAGGCAACACAAATTAAAATAAAACTACTAAAGAAATTAACTCAAATATTGCAATCTACAAATCTAAAAAGTTCTATTCGAGCCAATATTAGGTACAAAATAAAAATTGTTTTTTACAAGCAACTACTAGAACTACACTTATTTTACCACTTATATTTAATTATATATACAGAGTGTTCGGAAACTCGCTTTCAAAGAAAATAAGGAAAGACAAGAACGCATTAAGATGTTTTACTTGAAAGAAAAAATAATTTAGCTTTAGCGGTATTCGAGAAAAGACAACTTGAAATGGACCAATCAGAGACCTAGAAATTCAAGGTGTATTTGCTCAAATTTTACGTTGCGTTTTATAAAAAATGTTAGTTGTTATTAATCATGTATTCAGCCGACGATTATGTAGAAATGAATGTAATTTTTGGAGAATTCCAACGTAATGCCAGGGAGGCAGCAAGGATATTCTCGAAACGTTTTCCGAACAGAAATGTCCCAGATCATAAGGTAATTTTGAGAACCCTCGCAAGGACGCCGGAGATCGGTCATGTTATGCCTGTTCGAAAAGAAATTGGTGGTGCTCCCAGAGTCGCTCGTACTGTTGAGAATAAAGAAGCTGTTTTAAACGCGTTCGAGGAAGATGGTACTAGAAGCATTAGAGAAGTAGGTATTTCGCATACTTCAGTCCATGAAATTTTACAAAATGATCAACAGCGCCCGTACCATTACACTCGCATGGTTGGGCATCGGCAGCCTGAAGATTACTCCGCTAGAGTGTAGTTCTGTTAAATCAAGATGCACTCGACCCAAATTTTGTTTCGCGAATTTTATTTTCGGACGAGTCGATGTTCGGAAGACAAGGAATTTACAACACTCATAACTGGCATATTTGAGCAGAGGAAAATCCACACGCAACATTTCCATATTCTGTCAATTGGTGGACTGGTTTGTTGGGTTTGTGATTAATTAATTTTATTATTACTCTTTAAGGTCGGACCCTTTGAATTTCCGGCACGTTTAACAGGACAAATCTACGAATAATTCATAGAGACGGAGCTTCCGCCATAATTAGAGGCAATACCACTTGCTTTTCGGGCCAACGAGTGGTTCCAACACGATAGGGCCCCACCTCATTTCATTCGAGAAGTGCGGGCAATTTTGAATCAACGGTATCCTAATCAGTTCGCCCGCACGGTCTCCGAATTTAAACCCTCTTAATTCCTTTCTCTGGGCACATGTGAAGAACTTTGTCTACATGCAGCCCATTAACAGAGAGGAACAGCTTAGGGCTTGAAATTGAAAATTAAGCTTATTACGAAGGGCGCGACTGTGTTTACAAAAGAATGGAGGACTGTTTGAGCATCTCCTTTGATTACTTATTAATCACAGGAATTATTACTATTATTTTGTAATTCTCATTTCAATAAAATCGGTGACGTCTCTTTTCACATTATCGCTAACCTAAATTTGTTGTCAATAAAATTTAGAAGTGTCAAAATTATAGTAAGCCAAATATTTTTTGCGGTTAATTGGTATTATTTTTAAAACCTAGCAACCAGCACTATTTTGTAGTAACAGGAGTTCATCTCGAAATGTCCTTCCGGGATTGGTGTATTTAAAAAACTCTGTTATGCAATCAATAATTAATAATTTTCTTTCAATTTTCGCCAACTTATTGTCTTCGGCGGGTACCAGTTTTCTCTGGGGCGCGAGTTTCCGAACACTCTGTATATATATATATATATATATATATATATATATATATATATATATATATATATATATATATATATATATATATATATATATATATATATATATATATATATATATACAGTGTCATCATTAAAGTCGGGTCCATATGGGAAAATTTTTTATTATAAGGGTTAGTTAAAATTTGATATAGAGATCAATTTTTGCTTCAAATTATATGAAAAATGACAATAACAAACGTGATTAAGCGGCGTTTGTTTGTCAGCAATTTAACATTTCAAATAGACTGAGTAGACTGAAACTTCGGATACCATAAAATTGTAAATTGTCTAGGAGTATACTGTGTGAGACAAAATCAAATGCGGAGGATAGGTTGGTGAAAGTACCAAGCCCGTTTAGTTTATCATTAAAAGCACCACGAATGTAGTACAGTAGATTCCAGGCTGCGTCTACTGTGCTGAAGCCTTTTCGGAAGCCAAACTGGTTAGCCGATAGTATGTTAAATTTGGATAACTAGCTAGACAAGTGACTGAAGATGACATGTTCAAATATTTTGGTTATAATAAGTAAAACAGCAACTATAACTTGAAGGAGAACTAGAATTGCCTTTGTTTTTAAAAACAGGCGTTATTACAGCGTGTTTCAAAGGATATGGGAATTTACCTTCCGATGTACAGCAATTAATAATATTTGTCAAAAGTTTAACAATTTGTTCTTTGGATTTTTTTATAATACAATTTTTTTTTATTTTTCATTTTATTGACAACTGATATTAGATCCTGTTCAGAGAGAGGAGCTAAATAGAAAGAACTAGCAGTAGTTTTAAAACTTTTTTTAACAATGATCTATAATCTGAGATATTTTCAGGTGATTTCTTGATTTTGCTGTTGACAATATTTTCGGCATTGTATGTGAAAAAAGTTGTTAATTCGTTGAAATCCAGTTCAAGATTTCTAGAACCATGCTTCGTCTTATCAAATTTTTTTCCGTTTTAAGATAAGAAGATCTCTATATCGTCTTTTGCAATTGCTGTATAGAGTTTTGTTGTATTATGTTGGAGTATTAACATAGAGTTGTGAAGAAAAAGCAATGTGCTTTTAGATGCTGTTATGTCTGGATCATGAACGTAGAATTTATGCTGAGGCTTATTCTTTATTAACCGAATGGAAAATGCTTTATCATAATACATTTTAATTGTTGTTAAAAAACTGAGTAATTTAGATGTGCCAGATTTTTCCTGGTGAACACCTTCCCACTTTTCATTGTTTAAGAATAGCTATGTCTCGCCTCTTTTTTTTTTAAATTTTTTCTTCCATCATTATTGGACCGAAACAAAAGTTAAATATAATGGTCAGAATAGCAACTATTTAGTACCCGTGCGTGACTTGAGTCAAAATTGGGAAATATATTATCAATACAGTTACTGCTAGAAGCTGAAACCCTCGTGGGATCCCGAATAGTCGGTGAAAATTCGAACATTGCAAACATATTAAATAATCTCGATCTAAAAGCATTATCTTTCAAGAAATCACCTGCCACAATGATTTCTCTGATTTTAGAATTAATTGTGACTGCTTTCTGCCAGAGCAGATTCCAGGGTAGATAAAAATTCGGTAAAATTAGACGCAATGGGAGGACGATAAACTGTTAAAATTAATTTATCTGAGTTATTTAGGGTTACCGCGGACAAATCACATATACGTTCTCGAGATAGATTTTTAATATCGATCACTTCTGAATATCTTATTACATTATGAACAAAGATACAAAATATGCTACCTAATGTGAAATTATCTAAGACACAGTATTCAACTTCACTGGCTTTTAACCAATGTTCACTTATGCAAATTATTTTTAAATGATCGAAATCAATTGATAAATTTTATTTTTGAGTGACTGAATATTGATATGCAATAAAATATTGTCGTCTTTAACATGCTATCAGTGAATGGCTAGAACTAGCATTTCTAGGCTGAATTTGGAGAAAAATTATTTGAAAAAGCTATTTCTAATGCAATTTTATGCATGTGTGCAAAATATGAAAAACCTAGCGTAAAGTTGACATTTTAGGCATTTTTGTTAAATAATTCTTTTTTTTATAAATTCAAAGCTTACTCAACTATTAAAAATTCGTTTATTTTTGGAGTATTTAATATTCTAAGCCTTTTTCATAATAAATATTCTTTTCTATATTTAATAATTTTGAAAATTTAAATCTCGTCATAAAAAAAATTGACATGAGCGGTGCAAAGTTCTAATAATTTTAACGTTCTTTCAAAAAGGTTTAGATGTATAATATTTTTCAGTATTAAAAGTATGCAAAATTATGAAAAAACTGTTAAAACAGGCTTTGATCCAATATTATCTTAGTTTTAAGACCATATCTGAAAACAAATTTTTGTGATTGGTAAATATTCGGAAAAGGTCGGAAAACAGACACCTATTTAAATTAGTGTCGTTTCTGCCTGTCTCCCTATAATTTTATATTAATTTGATGTTGGAAAATGTATTGCATTAAATATCATTGAAGTTATGATAACTTTGCACCGCTCATGTAAATTTTTCTTGCGTCTAAAATCGAAATTTTGAAAAAAATTGAAGTAAAGGAAAAGAATTTATTATGGAACTTACTTGCAACAATGGATATTTCAAAAATAAACCAATTTATATCATTTTGATACTATTAGAAAAAAATTATTTGCCAAAAATGTCTAAAATGACAACTTCACGCTAGGTTGTTTTAAATTTTACACACGTCCATAAAATTGCATTGCAAACAACTTTTTCAAATAAAATTTTCGGAAATTCCGACTACAAATGCCATTTTCAGCGATTCACTGCAAAAAATGTTAAATTTGCTGACAAACTTTATAATAAAAAAATTTCCCATATCGAGCCAACTTTAACGGTGACACTGTATATAATATATATAATTAAAAGAATTATATATATAATTAATTATGTAATATACTATTACCTACGACCACTATCGTTGTAACTCTGCTTTTACGCACTGTAAACAAATCGTACATGTGCTGTAAGTAAACCAACGCCTCATTAGAAAAATATTGACAGTGACATTAGTTACAGTTCCAGTGTCCAATGTTATTAATTCAATCTTATGGATATATAACATGCCAAGCGATAGTGCTCTCGAAATCAACTTGATTCCTCCTAATATAAAGGTGTTAGCAGAAGCGGCCACAAATAATTTGCTCCCAGCTAAAAGTAGGGAGCGATGTAAAATTGCTTATCAAAAGATTGGAGACAGAATAATAATGTTATCACATTTTCGGAGACAATTATGTTGGCTTATTTTCAAAAGTTATCAGAAATAATGAAACCTTCTTCACTTTGGGCTTTATATTCTATGATACGAACAACACTTGATATAAATCATGATGTCAATATTGCAAATTATCCTAAATTAATCTCTCTACTGAGAAAAAAGTCTGACGGATTCAGAAGCAAAAAATCGAAAATTTCACTTCCAAAAATATTAGTGATTTTCTAAAAGATGCTCCTGATTCGAAATATTTTTACATTTAGTAAAAATGCACATATGTACTTATTTTAGGTTGTTCTAATAATTAGAATAAGTGGTGCATGCAGAAATATTAAGCCTCAGGATATCGAAGACACTGGAAAATCTTTAGTAATTAACATCCTTGACACCAAGACAAAAACACAACGCAGTTTTGTTGTGTCAGAACATTTTTATCCTACAGTAAAGTAATATATAAATCAACGGCCTTCCTCCGATTCTGCTCAATTACTTCTTTTTATAAACTATATAAACGGTAAATGTACACGACAATGCGTTGGCTTAAACAAATTAGCTGGTGTACCAAAGCAAATAGCCACGCATCTTGGGCTCCCAGAACCAAACTCATACACAGGACACTGCTTTCGGCGATCGTCAGCTACGAGTTGATTTAAAGAGACATGGTGGCTGGCAATCGTCAGCCGTAGCAGAAAGCACATCGAGCAACTCGCCTTTTCTCTTCAAAAATTGTACTGTTAATATTAATTATTGTAACTCAAATTCCAATTATAATTACTTTGTATTATGTTCACATTTAATTAAAGTTTTTTTTAATATTTTCGTAGTTTTAATAAAATAAAATACGCCTTTCCGCGGCAGCATCTTGTGGTCGTAGGTAAAGTATAGAACTTATCTCGAGTTGTAAAGCAATTACGCACTCTTGGAATTACTGTTTTTCCATTCGTGTGTAATATGCTTCTTACAACTCTCATTATGTAAAATACCAATTTTATAAAATAGTTAAAAGATTATTCGATTAAAACTTAGGCATAGGTTTACCTCGAGAAATACTTCGGTATAATGAAAATGTCTAGATTTCATGCATTTTAAATTCTTCTGGTTTTTTATAACTTGTCCATGGAGACTGGTACAGTGGATTTTCACCAGCTTGTGTATAATTCTTCCTTTCTTTTTCGAATCTTTCAAATTCTTTCTTATCCGCGTACATATTCCTCCCTTTCCAACAAATAGCAATCAAAAATGCAAGAAAAAGAAAACTTCCAATAATAACACCAACAAGAGTAGATGCTCCTAACGGTTGCGAACAATCCATCATCGCATTTATATCAACATTTTGTTTAGACTTAAGTTTATAATTGAAATAAACAATGCATCTGCCTCCATCATCTTTATCAAAATTAAAAACACACATTCTGTTATCGTCTGAAATTGCGGCAACAATTTGAACTTTAATTTTATCATTTTTTTGCGAAGTCTTATTGGATATTTCGGTTCGTACTGCGTCTTCATAATATGGACAAAGTTTATCGCAGTTACCACACTCTTCGCAATATTTTCCACTGTAACCTGGATGACAATTGCATTTGTTACAATTGCAATCGCCATGATTGTTACAAAGATTGTTCGATTTATCTCCCGGAATTTTACAGTATTCTGTTGAATTATGACAGCCGCAATTTTTCCCAATGTAATTATCATAACATTCACAACTCCCATTGATGCATTCTCCATGTCCTTCGCAAATTTCTTTAGTGAATTTATTATACGGACAAGTATATTGGCAAAATTCGCCTTTGTAATACGGGGCATCGCATACACATTTACTGCAAATGCACTCCCCTCTAAAAACAAAAACTAATAATTAAAAGAAAATTTGACAATTATACCAACCGTTCGCTACATTTTGCTATTAAAACGTTACCATCTTTGATATAACATTTGGAAATGTCGTTTTTACATTCTTGGGAGCAGCTTTTGCCTGTCCTTTAATCAAAAATCGAAAAAATCAAATTTTAAAATTCGATTTTGACACTTACCAACCTTCTGCGCAAACGCAATCACCACAATCAAATTTACCGTTTATACAGTTTTTTGAAAAGTTGCTTTTCATATTTGAGCAGATACATTTCGAACCGACGAATTTTAGGTTGATTGGGATAGTGTCGTTAATATTGCTTTCTTCAATGTATAGAGTTTCCTGTAATTTAAAAATTTCCAAATAACAGTTTTCTCTTTTTTAAGAGCTTACCGAGTCCTTTTTTTGACATTTCTCTAAAAACAGCCGCATTTTGAAATTTATCATTTTTCCCTCTTGCGCATTTTCGCAATTGTGCGTTTTTTCAAATTCTCCATCTCCATTACAATCGGCATAAAAATCCGCTTTTAGTCCGTCCACACTTGTTGTGTTAATAAATAAATTAACTTTTCGAATGAAACTGTAATATCCTTCTTTTAAAACATTTAACACTTTAGTTCGATTGTTTGTTAATTCTTCAACAAACATTGTCTCTTTTAACATTTCTTGCATTTTGTTATAATAATCTAAAATTGAAGATTTTGCTGCTAAAATAATATTAATTTTATTTTTCTTCAATTGATAGTAAATTTCTTCCAACGATGGGTAATCAAATGGTACTTTTGAAAAATAATTCCCATTAGAATCCATTTGACAGAATTTCGTATTTCTCAAAATATGCCCAGCAAGGATACCTTCGCCTGCTAGATGCATACTGCCACCAGTTGCTATAATTACCAACTTTCGGGATGCAGGTTTCCAGCCGACTTTTTCATGACATAAAATGATTTGCATTAACGCGTCTAAGCCACCCTCAGGATCGTCGTAATTAGCTGATAAACGTGAAGAATTCACCTAAATAAAAAAAAAAATTTATATAAAAAGAAAAATTTCAATAGTTGAAGAACCTGCGCGATGAATTCTTCAATTTGATCAGTAAAATTTAGTTTATGTTTAAATAAATATCCTTTTTCGCATTTATCAATAAATCCACCTTGACATGGGTTGTCTTTCATTGATTGTTCAGTTCCATAAAATGGCATTTCCGGTTTATCAACATAAGAACCAAACGCTATTCGATGGAATTTTGTTAATCTTGAAAGGAGTGAAGTTAGCTCGGAACCTAAACTTGTCAAAATTTGCAAATCAGAATGCATGGAATAAGTTAGGTCCATTAAATAGTATAAATCTAGGGGATAATTGCGGGCTGGTTGGTACGCAAAAGAGATCTCGATTGGCTCCCCTGTAGAAAACAATTTAGTAGTAAGTTGGCAATACTGTCATTCTGAAAATTACCAGCCCGAAGATTAACGTTAAATTCACTAGGCTTGAATTGAATCGCGTGATTTGCTTCTTTGTTTTGGACATTAGAAAAAGGTTCATCTTTTATTATTTCAACGCTACTTGGTGTATTTTTTTGAATGGATTCCGGTTTACATCCTGATGTATTTTGTCTATAACATCCTTTAAACTCCTACAAAAGTGTTTCTTGAGTAAACAAAAACTTGGAAATGAATTACCTGGTCATAACACCATTCACAGCAATGATGAAGTCGCAAACAACTGTGACAATTTTTTGCTTGTTGACAATAAATCTTGTTACAAACATCACTTCGTACAAAAAATATTTGAAGACAAATTATCAAAAGTATTTTAACTTCGAGCGAAAACATATTCGAGTTAGTTTTTATGAGTTTATTGCTTTTATCAATCTGTTTATTTTGTTATGTTTTACTAGGGTTGGGGGGATATGAGTGTATCTAAAAGCAAACATTTTCTTTCTATTTATCACTATTTGGTTTTTAAGGGAAAATGTTTCAAAATGACACAATAAAACTTCAATTAACTAAAATATCTTCTCTTATTTATTAATTTTTTTTATAAATAAAAATCACCTCTCAAACATTAAAAAAATCTAAAATTCTAACCTAAATCAACAAACGTTTTTATAGATTTTTCCCACAGATTCCTTCTCTTTTATCTAAGGAAGCTACTGAATCTTTAATAAGATTTGTTTTTGTTATAAAGTCATTTTTATCACTAGTTTGCACAGATTGATGATGAACTGGGACAGCATCGGGGACTAAACCGCGAAGAAGCATCGAAACGCAAGCCCATGGAACCAAACTAGAAAAAAAAAGTTAATCAATTTCTATATTTAAAATGGAAAAAACGATAGTTTATTAGACAATTCATTTTAACATTTTTCGTTTTTTGTATGTTAGAAATAACTGGTTGCCTATATTTATTTTTAATTTTGTTTTTACTGAAAGTAACTGCAAGTTTGACAATATTTTTTACTAAACTTGGGATAAATGTTTGCTAATTTGGTGCTCCTTTTGATTCTTATGCCATTTTAAAAAAAATGAGGTTAAGTTGATAACGCAAATAGCGCAAATGTAGATGACAGCTGTCAGACAAGACGTCAAGCCAAGTAAAACATTTTTGCCAACTTATAGTAATATAACCCACTGAACAAATTTATTTGTTTATTCAACCTGAAAACGAAAAATTTCCTAGATTTTAAATCTTTAGTGGGCAGTTTATTTCTGCGCGGAATATAGATATAACCTTTAGTAAACATGTGTTCCACCAACTTTCTAAACAAAATTACCATTTTAAAATTTGGGGATTTTTGGAAAACAAATTATGTCGTGTATTTGCACACACTTCAAACGTTTTTTATGTAGCCAACTACAATTTCTTGTTTTAATAAAAAAAACTAAATTTTCAAAATCTCTAATTATATGCTTAAAACTTGAAAAATGAAAAAACTCCATCACTATTAAAAATCTCAATTTGAATTATGACTAAAATTACACACTTCTACTTTCAAGATTCGTGACTTGTGCTAATATTTCTGCAATGTGAAAGGTAAAAGCTCTTTTTTTTAATGATATTTGAATACAAAAATTCAACTGAAAAAAATCCCAACCCAACTTGATTTTTCTGAACTAAATCCAATAATTATACAATTCAAATGACGTAAAACATAAATCGTTCTAAAAATGGCAAAAGTGCATTTTTATTCCAATAGAAGCGACACTTTTTTTCAGATGACATAATACTCATTTAATTAGATAACATTCCAACTTTTAAATTTTCCATAATACATCTAGAAACGGTCATGGCCAAATCATTACGGAAAGCCTTAGCAAACTGACCAGAAATTAATTCTATTTCAGCAAGACCTACTTTCCCTTGTTCGTATGTTGTTGTGTCAACATTATCAAGATTCAAATACTCTTTATACAGAAATTTTAAAATACTCACAATTTTAATATTAATCCACTTTTGAATATTCTTGGTATAATAACAACTATTTCTTCTTTTCGTAAACCATCAACGATACGATCGGCTACATCGTTTGGTTTTAAAGTTGGCAGAAATCGGGAATTAACATTATCGAACATTCCTGTTGATTGGATAAAATAAGGACAAACTACGGTGGTTTTAACACCAGAGATTCCTTGAGCTTCTAATTCGACTCGAAGGGCTTCATCGAAACCGACTGCTGCGTGTTTTGATGAACAATAATCAACGAGTTTATTGACTCCAACAAAACCAGCCATTGAAGCGATGGTTACTATATGGCCGTGGTTTTTCTGGATCATATGGGGAAGAAAGGCTTTGACTGTCTGAAAAAAAAATAAGAAAGTTCACAATTGATGTTTTTGGAAAAAAATTACTTACAATTTAATGAATTTTTATTATTTTGAACGGTCAACTTGTTTATTTATTTCTAGAAATTATAATTACAATGTTAATCAAAATAACTAAAAAAGTATACACGTGTCTACGAAAACATTGCAAAATTTTCAATTAAGGAACAAAGTTTAATTAATATTTTAATAGATTACAAATATTTAAAAAAATTATCGTAATGAATTACCATATTTTTCCTTTTAATTGTTGTCATCATAATTAAAATTATTTTTTTATTACTTAAAATAACTGAGCAAATAGGAGAATATATAAAAAATGGAAAAAATGTTGGAGAAGTAATTTTGAAATTTGCAATAATTGATAGTAATAATAATAATGGTATTGACTAGGTGTGCCGTATTTTGACCTTAATAAATAGCAGAAGAATTAATTATATTTATTACAAAGTATAATCTAATGTTTCATAAATATTATTTATTTTTAGGTCAAGAATAATTTCTTTCTATTTATGTCTATTCTATTAATTATACGTTTAGTATTTCTATCCATTTTTCTAGATTTTATCATATGTTTGATAATTTTATAAAAGAGATTGCATGTTTGGATGTATACTCCATTCGCTATTAATGTGCATCAAGTAGGCGACTTTAATTTTGTTACTAAAATTAGTTACTAAATATGAACGACGCTGTATATTTCTAACTTCAAAATTTGAAGTAATCAAGCATCCAACTTCAAAATACCTAGGATGATTTATGAACCAATAAAATCCGACTTTCATGGCCGCCCCTTATGCACATTAATAACGAATGGAATGGAATACTTTACGGTTAGCAGCAAATTCAACTGAAGTTGGAAATAGCAAACTTCAGACAGATTGATGTTTAATTACTTCAAATTTTCAGGTTAGGAACATAAATTCATATTTAGTAACTAGTTTTAGTGACAAAATTTAGAGTTTCTCAACCTTCTAGATGCACATTAATAACGAATCGAGTGTACTTTAAAATTTTGGTTAATTTAAACTAAACTTTCATGGGTCGAATCTCCTCATTTTTTAATATAATCTAACTTCTTTGACAAAAACACACTTCGTTTGAAAATCTATTACACAAAATTTAGAAAATTCATAGAAATACAATTATAATTAATCGAAAGAAAATATTCAGATTTTGGGATGATAACGTTTTTTCTGCTCATTGCAATCGAAAAGTTAAAGAAATAAAGAAGTTTGTTAAAACTTGAATAACTCCAAAAATGTGTCGTTATAGTCCATTTTGTCTGGTTAATGTGATGATGGAAAATGTTTTTTTCTTGTATATTGGTTGGACTAGAGGAATTGAATAAATCAATTTTTAGGCAACGTTTCGGATTCTATTAGTCCTTCTTCAGGCCATCAATTGTAATTCGAATGTATATGAGTATCGGACATTTGGCAAATGTCGGATAAATAAAAAACTGAGAAATCGATCAATAAAAGTTTGAATCAAAATTCAAAGCCACATCCAAAAATGCAAAGAAAAGATGGATATTTCACTAAAAAAATAAGTTTATGCTGTAACTCTGTATATTTGAAATTATTTTGTCCACTAATTTTATCGAAGTTTGTCCATCTTCAGGCATAAAATGTACTTTTTTATATTTTGTGATAACTTTGTTATTTATTGTCAGATTTTAATAAATGATACATCAAATGAGAAGGTTTTTAAAAGACTACAAATTACGCAAAAATAATATTTTTTTCACTTATTAGCTTAATAATAATAATAATAAACATTTAGACAGTACCAAATTAAAACTAAAGTTTCAGAGAGTTTTGTACGTAGTAAATTTATTATTTGATAATTTAGGTAAAGAAGCCTCACATTTCTTCATTATTAAGTGAAAATGTCAAATATAACATCTAAAATTTTAGCATTATGGCAGGCGTTTAGATATATATATGTCATATTCTCTACATGCCGTCGATTTAGTCAAAGTTTTGAACGAACGGAAGCAAATATTTTTATGAAATAAAAAATACTTGAAAGTAGACATTTGGCGCCAATTTAAATATTTCAGCAATTTCATTTAACTCTAACATTTTATTGAAACATAGAAAACCTCTGAAAAAATTTGTGTGTCAAGTACTAATAGCTTCCTTCAAATCTGTCTAAAAAGATTTTATTGAAATTGAATAGGTAAGATACAAATCACATTAATAAATTTTTGCACTCATTTCTATATATACCCGGAATCCGACAGTAGACTGAAGAGTAGAATTTACGCATTTTTTTTTTTCAGCGCAGCATCTTGTGTAAATACTTTTTATAGGAGTAATAAAATTATTAAGCAGAATTACTATCCTATCTAATGAATAATTTATTAATATAATTCATGTGATTGAGTCATTATTACATATTTTTAATTAATACCATTACCTGTCGTGAACATAATTGATCATTAAACATTGGAATGAAAAAAACCTAACAATCAATGACTAAGTAGAAAATTCAACTTTGTTAATAAACCATTAAGACATTCAAAAGTTTACTTTTGTTTGATTGATCAATTTTTTTTATTTCATAACATCTAAACCAAACCTCTTATTAATTTTAATTCACGCACCAATAAAACATACTCAAATGTTAAGATCAAGGATCCTCCAAGTCCACGTCATTATGCAAATTCATACGCTTATCTTTAAATTCACTCAATTCCAGTTTCTCCACTTTAATTATTTTCAAAAAAATCCGAGTAAAATAATAAAACTTGATAATTAAATTCAAAGAATTTCTTGTTTATATATTTTTCTTTTTTTTTCTGTATTAGAAGTGACTTACCCAAAAATGTGCTAAAATGTTTACGTCAAAAGTTCTCTTAATTAAATGGTCAGGTGTGTTTAAAAGTAAATCTCCAGAAACAATTCCCGCGTTGTTAATTAAGATTGTTACCTGGAAATTGATAAAAAATATTTTTTTATTTGGATTGAAGTTTAATCAACTTACTTCGCCAACTTGTTCCCGTGTCAAATTTGCAATTTTATACACGTCTTCTTTATCGGCAAGGTCACATTTAAAACCGTAAGCTGTTCCACCGAGGCCTTTAACCAATTCCACGGTTTCTTCGACCGCTGCAAAAAAAAACAAGAAGAATAAATTAATTTTTATATTCTTAACAAAATCTGGTTACTTTTGAGTAGAAAAATATTTTTTGTTTCAGAAATTTCAAAATGGAGTAGCAGCCTTAAAATGAAAAGTCAGGTCTTCGTTGGAGCATAATCGTAAGTTTGACATTTCTAATATTTTAATAAGTTAAGAATTATTACAACATCAGTTTGAGTGTTGTAATAAGTCTATTATCAACTTAAATATAAAAATCTCATCCATTCCTTGTTCTCATCTTGATTATAATTAAAAATATAACAAATTTCTATTCCCATCCTAATAATAACAATTTCTGGTTCATTGAACTAATTGAGATGTCATAGCAATACAAGATAAAATTTTAATGGATTTCTGTCATAAAAGTAATTCAAATCGATACTGATCTTAAAATAACAATGATATAATTTTATTTTGTAATATTATTTTTATATATAAAAAAAAAACTAGGAGATTAGCAGTTGGATCATAATGCAAATTAGACCGATTAACATCAATAGAAAAAACCAAATGTATATTATATGCAAATTTGTACTAGTCTAACAAGTTTTTACTAAATACGTCAATGCTAACTATAAACTGAGTTGAATCATCTCGAATAAAAGGAAAACTAGGTCTTAATTACAATAAACATATCCTAAATTCCAAAAGTACAAATTATTGTGAAACGAATGAATATAAAAAGTAAAAGCTGTCATTATTGTCTCTGATCAATTTAACCCAAAAATGAAATAATACACGACAGAGAAAAAAAAAAGAAAGTGTGATTTGTTTCAAATTTGATGAAAGTTTTTATTTGTTTAGAGTTTGTCTTCTTCAATTTTTTTTTTTTTTTAATTTTAATTCCAAACAAACCGGAAGAAATAAATTTTAGAGATGTGCGCTTTTAACATATAAATTGTGAACTTAAACGCCTTGTTCTCCTAACCGTGAAAGTAAAATTATTAGACAGGATTGCGCAAGAAGAAAGTGAAAAGATGCACTTGACATTTAGGGAAATTTGAAGAACTATGTTTGTTGTATTGATAGGTGATGATCTAACCTTAGATTTTGATAAATGTCAATTTGACAGATTTTCTATTTTAAGAGCAAATTACACTGAACAATTGTTAAACACAACTTGTGAGTTAATTTTTATTTATTTATCATTTTAAGTATACATATATAGGCTGTCCCAGCGAGTAGGCAAAGTCCATTATTGGCCTTTAAATGTCAAAATATTGAAAAAATGTATTAACAAAATTTATAGATACTAATTCTCTGCATAAACTAAAATTATTTTCAAATTTACAGAGTGTTCCATAGATGAGTTCTGATACAAGTTTATGTTTTTTTAAATGGAACAACCTAATTTTTTGCGTTTTTAAATGTGACTTGACATTTTGAGAATTTTAAACACAACTTTTATTAGACGGTTCTTTGTAATTTTTGAAATAATCAAATTTTTCCGGTAAAAACACACACTTTTTGAGAAATTCTCACACATAAACCAAAAAAATCAGAAAAATAGAATTTATACTATATAAAAGTAGTAGGTTTGAATTTTATAATCATAAGATTATTTTGACGCATTGGTGATGGAAAGTTTCTCAACGGAAGACGTTTGTTAAAAGGTGAATAACTTTAAAATTTTAAGTGGAACACTCTATATTTTGTTGCAGCATCTAAGAGCCCTTTGAATTTTCTTTCTAAAAATGTCAACTTTTATGTATCTATGACGAATAATAAAAAAAAATATTCAACTTCGAATATTTGAAAAGAATCTCAATCATTTCTCTAGTGCGTTTACTATGGTTACGATTGTAGCAACAATACACCTTTAGGTTTATTTTCAATTTTTTGCTTAAAAATTTTGAAATCAAACCATAACTTTCTTGAATAAGTTGCCATTCTGTTCCACACAAGCATTTGGACTCCGAATTCTCGATCTTTTAACTCTTAGAAGCATATCTGTTCCTACATTCTGGAATGCATTTATTTTGTAATTCGTTTTTTCAGATGCTTTCTTGTGCTTGAAGCCTTTTGATCTACAAGATTGTTAACATACCCCACAAGCTCACGGGGTGAGCTCAGGAGATTTTGGGAGCTTTGCTAATGGACCTCTACAGCCTAATCGATTTTTTTGACAAATCATGTTTTTATGAATAAACTTTAGTATTTTGTTGTTTTCGTGAATCATGTGCTGTCTAAGGCCATTGCATCCTTGCTGAAAAGAAATATGGATGATTGAGATCAATTTCAAAATTCTCAGGCTGAAATTTGAAAATAAATTCGATGGAGTATTGTTGATACAATTGTCACCATAGTAATTGCATTAAAATATTGATTGAGATTCTTTTTAAACATTCGAAGTTAAATATTTTTTCATTATTGGTCATAGATACTTGAAAGTTGATATTTTTAGAAAGAAAATTCAAAGAGCTTTCAGATGCTGCAATAAAATATAAGGTGTTCCATTTAAATTTTGAAAGTTATTAAACTTTTAACAAACGTCTTCCATTGATGATCTTTCCTTCACCAATGCGTCCAAAAAATCTTATGATTATAAAATTCAAACCTTTTACTTTTAGTTAGTATAAATTTTATTTTTCTAATTGTTTTGGTTTATGGGTGAGAATTTTTCAAAAAGTGTGTGTTTTTACCGGAAAAATTTGATTATTTCAAAAATAAACCGTCTAATAAAAGTTGTATTTAAAATTCTCAAAATGTCAAGCCACATTTGAAAACACAAAAAAATAGGGTGTTCCATTTAAAAACAAACATAAGTTTGTATCAGAACTCATCTATGAAACACCCTGTATCTTTGAAAATAATTTTAGTTTAAGCAGAAAATTAGTATTTACAAATTTTGTTAATACATTTTTTCAATATTTTGACATTTAAAGGCCAATAATGGACTTTGCCTACTCGCTGGGACACTCTGTATAGTGTGTTCCCAGATACGTAAAACGACTCTTTTAAAAGATAAAAAAAATTATTTGTATCGTCTTTTTCTGTAGTTTGGTCCTAACTAATTTATCATATAATTTTTGTTTTGAAAAATCAAGTATGCTTTGGAAATTTGGAAAAACCCTGGTTTCCTGTAGAGTAAAGCTCGTTTTGGCAGATATGACAAAAAGTTATTAAAAAAAGTTGGCTAAAATTAACATGTTAAAAAATTAACATAAAAAAATGTTAAGTCATAGTAACCGAATTCAAAAATTATCAAACAAAAAATTATAGTTTACCAATAATTTTGAAATTTGGTATATGGATCCAGATATTGATTGTAAACAACTTTTCTCAATAACTTATTGTCGCATCTGGCATAAAAAAGGCACTTCAGTCAATAGTAAAAAAGTGTTTCTTAAATTTCCAAGACATACTTGATTTTTCAAAACTAAAATTATGTTACGAAATTAGTTTTTAACCAAACAGTGCTAAACCCAAAAAAAATGACAATTCAAATAAAAAATTTTTTATTCTTTACAAAAGCCGTTTCACCTACTCGGGGACACACTGTATACATACAATTGTCAATAGTTAGTGCATTTCCAACTTCAAAATCCTCCTTTTTTTCACTAAACTGTTTTTGATGTATTTTATTTGTACAATTGGCAGCCCTGTTTATACACGTAGGCACTTGGCAATTTATAATTTTCAAGATTTCTTAGTTTGACAAATCAATTTACAATATAATATAAAAAATGGCGTACTTTTAGTTAATATACGATTTTTCATAATTTTAGAGTAATTCGACTGCACAAAAAAAATATTTTGAAGTTTTTTCCATGAATACCATTTTACGAATTCAAAAATACCAACTGTAACCGAATTGAAAAATTTATGATTTTTCACTTTCAAAAATAAATTTCACTGATTTGTGAAATAAACCTGAAAAAAAAAATCAGTTTACCAATAATTTTGAAATTTGGTATATAAGTCTAGATGTTGATTCTAAACAAGTTTTCTCAATAACTTTTTGTCATATCTTCCACATAAAAGGTATTTCACTCCAGTACCAAGCAGATCCAAACCTCAAAAAATGACAATTCAAATCAATTTTTGTCGTTTCACCTATTCTGGGACATACTGTATATTCCACACAGAAATAAACTGCCCACTAAAAATTTGAAATCTAGGAAACTTAACGTTTGATAAACAATTGAATTTGTTCAGTGGGTTCATAAGTTGGCGGAACTTTTCCAACTAGCTTCACGTTTTTTACGTGACATCTGTCATGTGTATTTGAGCTTAATTTGTGTATATTTTGAAGAACTTAACCTCAATTAGAAAAATGAAGTACCAACTTAGCAAACATTTATCCCAATTTTTAGTCAATTGTTAGTCATTTGTTTCTGGGATTTTCTATTTTACAAATGTCTCAGAAGTTCTGTTGATGTAAATGTTTAGCTTTGCTTTCAATTTCACAAAAAGATATTTTCTCTTTTTTAGAAAAGTAGATAATAGGGCCACTCTTACAGTGTGTGATAGGTGAAAAAATTTTTGATTTCAATTTAAATTTTTTTGTTGAAGACAAATTTTTAATAAAATTTTTGTCTTGAAAAATCAACTATGCTTTGGAAATTTAAGATGGAATGAAGTGCCTTTTATGTGGCAGATTCACAAAAAGTTACTTAAAGTGTTGTTTAGAATCAACATCGGGATCTGTATACCAAATTTCAAAATTATAGGCCAACTATGATTTTTTTTTTTTCAAGTTTATTTTACAATTTAGTAGAATTTATTTTTAAAAGTGAAAAATCATTTTGAAGTTTGGTAAGTTTTTTTTCATGTTGAAGACAACTTTTTGTCATCTGACAATTCAAATAATTTTTTTTTATCTTTTACGAGAGTCGTTTCACCTGTCCGGCGACACACTATATATGTTAAAATTAAAATCGCATTCTTGAATCTGTTGCAAGACTTCTACCATTACGAAAAATCTTACTTAATTCATCAACTTCTTACCTTTTACGTTAACATCCCAAAGAACAACAGTCGCTTCAAGTCGTGCTAAACGTAAAGCTAAAAGTCGTCCAAGACCTCCACCACCTCCAGTTATCACTATAATTTCTCCTTTTAGTTCTTTATAATAATTATTCGGTAGGATTGTTGTTATAATTGCTTTTATTATAAATATTAATGAAATAAAAAGGAAGCCGAGGACATCGATTAATGATCGAAAAATACTGTTATTATCCGTTTTGGGAGGTGTCATTTTTTTTTCTTCTTCTTCTTTCTCTTGACTAGATTTTAAAGCATTGTTCTTAAAACTGGTTGAAGGTTACTAGAAAAAAAAAAAAATCAAAACTATTATTATATAACTTTAATATGGGTCATATAGAATGAAGCTGTTTGTTATAACGAATACAACTAGAACGTAAATTATGTAAGAAATGAAGAAATGCAATTTGTTAAGTTGCGCTCTAGTTGTTAGGTTGCATGGAAATGGACAATGTTCATTGGGTTTAGGCAAAATGGTAGATTAAATTTGGTAATTCTTCAATTAAAAATGTTATGTCAATTTGAGAGAAATGGAGCTAATTATGTCAAGCATTGGTTGAATGTTTTTGAATGAAATGAAACGCACACTAGAATATAGAATTTAGATGGGTAAGATCAGAAAACTGGCTCAAATTCAAAAAATTAAATTCCCTAAATATAAGAATGCAGTACTATGCCTTAAAATGACAAATCGAATTATAATTGAAAAAAAAACTGTAAATATTAACCTTTGATTTTGACAGACGTAAAGCACGCTTGCTATAATTCCAATTTTATTATAATGATTATCCAAATTTAAGTGGTGACTTTTTTCAACTTAATACTCCATTCTAACAATAATAAGTATTTTGTTTTATTAATTTGATTATTTTTATATTGTTGTTCTTGAAATTCCAATAACAAGTTGTCAAGCCTTGACTTTGACAAGTTTGACATTTAACGTTTTAGCAAATTTGATTGTTGTTGTTTAGGTTAATATTTTAATTAGTTATCAGAACTCAGGCATTATTTATACAAAAAAAAAAAGAAGAAGAAATTTAAGTTGTAAATTGGCCTCAAGCGAATCTGCCGACACCATTTTTAATATCATGTTACGTGGATTAAAATAATCAAAGAGCAAAGATCACTTTTCTGTCTTTAGAAACAACTAATGGTAAGCATCTAAATTTTATTGTTATTTTATTGTATATTTAGAAACACACTGTATTATTTTAAGTTTTTAAATTGCCTTATTAACTAGTTAAGAAAAAAATATTTCCCCCAATTAAAATAATAGATTGAGAAAATTACAATTTTTGATCGACTTTTGTTGATTTTAATTTATTTCACGTATTACAAATTGTTTGTAAATAATAATTTAGCTAAACTTGGCCCCTTTACATAAATCCTCGAACTTAAAATTTCATCAACTATACCTTGTCATTGCACGCAATTTGGTACCACTTCTCAGAAATGGTAAACTCAATAATCAAGGTTGACCTTAAGTTGTTAATTAAAATTTTGACATTGAATTGTAAAAGATCTTGTTCTACTGTTTAACTATTAATCTTTGTTTTGTTCATTTTTCTACAATTTACCTGTCTAGTTTATTACAGTTGGTAGACCTTTCATTTTAAATGTCATTCATTGTTGCAATTTGTACTATAGTGCAATATTATTAAACACAGTTATATCATAAGGCAATTGCAGTTGCAAATTGCTGTTTTAAAGTATTAATAGTACTTTTTGATTCATATTATTAGCAAACTTTCGAATATCTATATTGTCTGATTTTTTTATTCTAAACCTAGATAGATAAAGGCTGTTTAAAAATCTTCTTCCATTTTGAATTGATGAAAAGTATCAAAAACACATCAAATGTACAAATTTTTCGTTAGAAATAGAAAAATTGCCATTTATGATAGAAAAAAATGTCTGTCAAATGAGTCTTCTACCTCTTCGAAATGAAAGCATTACTTTTGCAATTTTTTCGGAAACTCCTCATGTAATTTTTCTCTCCTTTCAATGCATTAATTCATTTGCTGTATTTTATATTCTTGAGCCTCCAATTCATCTACCACACCTTAGTCATTTTTAACATTACTAAAACAATTGGAGAAAATAGGCAAAATGCATGAGAAACTGTTGAAAAAATTTTTTGAGAAAGAATGTATTCCATTCGTTATTTCGTTATTAATGTGCATCAAGAACGCTGAGAAACTCTAAATGCGGCTTAAATTTTGTCACTAAAATTAGTTACTAAATGCAAACGACGCTTTATATTCCTAACCTCAAAATTTAAAGTAAACAAGCATTAATCTGCCTGAAGTTTGCAATTTCCAACTTCAGATGAATTTACTGCTAACCGTAAAGAAAATACCTAGCGGGTACCTGCTATTCGTGCGAATAATGGCTGAACGTACTAGAGACTTTTGTTTCCATCAACATTTGGTTTTTCCTCTAGAATTTGGAAAAGCGAATTAAATAAATCGTTTGTAATTTATATCAACGCAGCTGTGATATATTTTATAATTTTGTATGTTTTTCTTTCATTTTTTAGGTTGCAATAAATATTTTTTTATTTTCAGTATCTAGTGTAGAAAACTAAATGTTGGTGGAAACAAAAGTCTCTAGTACGTTCAGCCATTATTCGCACAAGTGACAGAGTGTACGAACAGCAGATATTCATTTATGCACCAATGTCACCTTAAAATCTGATTTCCATGGCCGCCGCTTATGCAGATTATTAACGAAGGGAGTATAGAGGTGTCGTTTGGCGGATATTTTTTGATCACTATAAATGGCAATATTTCTACTTTCAAATGAAATAAAAAATTGTATTGAAGAACAATTTTGGACACTCTGTAGATAGTGTTAAACAAATAGCATACGCAGATTTGTCTGTTTTTTTTTGAAGTTTGTAGTTTTGAAAATTTGGCAGCGAAATTATAGCAACTCTTAAATAAAATAAATAGATTTCAATTTTGTTACTGTCAGCGTTGTCAACTTTGAAATTGAACTTTTTTTTTTGACCATCTGGAATCTTCTTCCAAACATTACAGAATTTTATTTTTATTGTTTATTTACATCTAAATCTTTAACTAATGCTTAAAAAAAAATTCTTGCATATTTTATCGACATAAATTTACAATTCAGATCAAACCAATTGAAACAGTTATCTAAAATACAAAAAAACTGAAATTATTTCTAAAGAGTACAATTAAGAATTCCAAGAAATTTAACGCAGATTATTTTTTTGTTTTTAATTCAATTGCAGGTCAGAATATTTACTGAAAAGACAAGCTATGGAAAATTATCTAAGAATTACATAACGCGCGTTTATTTCACATGGAATACAGTCTACACATTCCTTTGAGTTAATAAAAACAGCGATTTTCTAGATTTGCAAAATTTTGTTTGATTGATTTTCAAAGGAAACTTTTTATTGACTTAGATAAATCTTGTATTTGTTTGTTTATATTTTTCCATTCGATTAATTGGATAATCAAGCAGCTGAGTTTCAAAAATTTTTAAAGTTCGAAAAAATTGCTTTGAGTTTTTTTGTGAATTAGTAGACAGCTAATTGAATATTAAATATTTGATGTTAGTTGATTGCTTCGACCATCAGCAATTTAGAAGAAACTTGATTGCACTTTCTACGTTTTAAGGACTATTACGAATTTCCTTTGCAATTTGAAAATTTCCTTAAATTAATTCAGAATCGATAAGACGATCAGTTTTAATGATTAATTAATTTAGAAAAATTGTGAGAACTTTTCTGTTTTTATTTTTGTTTTAGAAATTTGGACTTTGTTTGATGTTTTTTTAATTATTTATCTATAGTTAAACTACAATGACATTATTTTTTTATAATGATCATAAGTGAAATTAAATTATACCTTGACTTTGGATTATAGCAAACATCTCATATTGTTGTTATTTTCTTTAATGATAATTGAATTAGCATTTGGACTTGAAAATTTAAATTTAGAAAACAAATTATGAGATGAAAAAATTGATAAGTCACAACAGACTGTTATTTTGTTGGAAATTTTCGCACATAATTAATGAAGTTTCTATATCCAATTACGGAAAGTTTTTGCATAAAAAAGTCCAATTATAATTGATTTCAAATTTACCGCCTAATATACAGTTGACTGATTATTTTGAATTAAAATTAAAGCGCCAATTTAATAATAAAATTGAAGATGTTTATTCAAAGTTGTTAGAAACCTGTTTTGCTATTGCAGAAATCAATAACCTAACCAAAAACCCAACCACATAATCTATAAGAAATCTAAAGAAAGGTACTTAAAAGCCAGATATAATTATCCTTGACATCCTTCTACTATTATCTAACACCTCAAGAATTACACTTTAATAGACGTGTCTGATTACGAACTGAAACTGCAAGTGAATGTATTCGGTCCAATTACTTCAACAAATATTTAACAAAAATTTTTTTTACGAATAATAATCAACACAAAAAGCACTAAAAAAAAATCTGTAACTAACCTGTTATGAATAAAAATTAATTAAAATTTTCTAAATAAAGCATTCCACAATATCGTCATTTGAAATGTGAAGTTTTATTTTCGAAATGATGGTTCTTGAAGAAACAATCGCGGTCATAACACATTCACTCGAGTTTAGAAACTGAATGGTTTGGTGCTTTCGGTTATAAACAAAAGTGTTGGTAGAGCGTCGGGGCGCAGGATGATGGGTTAGCGCAAGCGCTGACTTGGAAGGATCAAGGGTGAATAGAAAAAGTTCATTCATATTCATGAATTCATTTTAACAATTTAATTAATATTAGTTTGATGGCGTAAAAAAATGAATTTGCTTTAAAAATGTTAATTAGAATAATTGATTCGGAGCAATTTTGAACTTGATTTATATAACAAATTTTTTTTGTTTTTGTTCAACTTTTTTAATATTTAATATATCTTAAACTCGGTGTTCACAAAATATATTTCAAAACTCGAATTAGCGCACGAAAAGCAGACCGATAATTAAATAATTTGTAAATATCTTGACATTTGCAAAAATTGATCGGACTACTTATTAAATATGATAATTCAAATTGCAATAAACAACAATTTATAAAATTAAAAAATCCCCAAACTATAATCCACATAAATAAAATTCGCAATGTTTTCCATAGATTCTAAAGTTCAAAAATATCCAAAATGATTTATTGTCATTAATTTATAATTTAAAATTCAAATGATTTCGAAGTGATACTTTGAATTTAGAACCATGTTGATATTGAAAATTTTCAGAAGACAATTTTCGTCATAAAACTAATAATTAATACTAACAAAGTAAGTATATCAGTAAGTTAATTAAATAATTGATTATAATGACGCACATGTATTAAATCTTTGCCTTGACTTTAATTTTTTTTTCTTAACCTTCGTCATCGAAATCAATTAAATTAATGTCTCGATAAAAATCTCAGTTTTACATAAAACAACGAAACAAGTTCATAATTGAAGAATTTAAAAATCTTGAAAGCAAAGATATATATTTGTTGTTAAAAACAATTTACATTTATTTATTTTTATTTTTAGTATTAATTATCTGTATTTACCTTTGACGACAATGAATAAAATATCACAGTTGTAACACACTTTGTACTTAAATTATTTTTATTCTATGTTATTTGCTCGGACTCATCTACTTATTTAGTTATTACCTCATAAGTTCTATAAAAATGTAATTAATGACGTTTGACTCTAATTAGTAACGTATATACTATAAAAAAATTAAAAAAAAATAACGTGTATGTTTGGTTGCCTATCCAACAAATTCTAAAAAATACAAAAATTAATAAATAAATAAAAACAGTTTTTAGAGTCTCATTAAAACTTTATATTTTGTCAACAATTGAACACCAATAAATAAAACTATAAATATACATAACAAATACAGATAAATGCATTTAGGTACATGCTAAAAGTACTTCCAAAATTGCACATTCCCTCACTTTGATTTTTGGTAACATATAAATATAATTAAGTACTTTACTAATATCTAAATTAACATCACAATAAATGCAAAATTTCCAACACCAAAATCGTTGAGGTTTTGGACTTTAATTTTTTATCACACCTCAAAATAAATGCAAGACAGTCTGTCACCTCTAATTGGTGTTAACTCCATTTAAATGCAAAAATAATTTCAGGCTGTTTCTGAATAATAATATTCAAGCCCATAATCCCTTTATGTGCAACATATAAACTAAAAAAAAAACACAGAGTGAATTTGTCTCACTCTGTATATAGTGCAAATTTATATAAATTTAAGACAGTCTAGCCTTTTCTATGCTACTAATTTCATTAGGAGTAAAGCCCAAAATACTTTGTATAGCTTTTAAATGACCTTGACTATTTTCTTTATCAGTAAGAAAATAGTAAATAGCAGATTTGAGAAATTGTAGAGTTATTTCTGGATCAATCTTGCTTTTGTTTTTAGCTTCAATTAGTTGTCTGTACATCGCCTGTAAAAAAAATGTTTGAAAAATTTGTATATATTTTTTTTTTGTTAAATTTAATTCTACAAGTGCTAGATCTACCCATGCAAGAAAGAGTGCATTGAGGGTATTTTGGTACAAAATTACCTTTCTAGCACCAAGTACCCACAACGATAGCGCTTCTTTAGCGCTAAGTAAAGGTTGTAAGTTGTTAGAAGTTGAGGCGTATTCTAAATCCTAAAAAATTCACGCACATTTTATATCGTGTGTTAAGAGCAAAATGTTAAACCCCAATTAATTTTTTAGATAATTTTAAAACAGACCTTTAGATTTTCCAGTTCGTTTTTAGTAACTTGAAGCTCTTCTAGCAATTCTGGGACTGAAATTCGACTAGGTCCTTGCTTTGCTATTTCCAAAACCTGAAATATGAGTTTGACGTTTGAAAAATATTAACAAAACATTCTGTATATTATGTACCTTATTTTCCCTTTCCAATCGCGCCGCTTCCTGACCTTGATTGTACATCTCCAAATAAGTTTTCTTCTGTTTTTCTTCTTGTTGTGTTAACTTCTGACAAGCATCCTCTAATTGTCCTTCCAATTCTTTAATTTTTTCTTTAGCTAAATCCAATTCCGGTACTAACTCCCAATATCTTTTATTTATTTCTGTAATTCGTTGTAATAATTCTTCAACTTTATCATTATGTTTTTGTTTCATTTGATAGGTTTCTTCTTCATGAGTTTTAACTAATTCTTGTAATCTTTTCTCATATTCTATTATCAAATTCGTATGTTCACTATTATCACCTAATGCTGCAGTCACAGCCTTATCAGCAACGTTCCGTTTCAGCGGCTAAAAAAATTTATATTTTGAAAGCAATAAAAAAATCCTAAACTTACACTTCTAGTACTCAAATCATCTTTACTTGGCGAATTAGCGTAGTCTTCATAATGGCCGGAATCCGTATATGAATTAGTCATTTCATTTTGTAAAACACTTCGATCAGTTGCATCAATTGGTGTTATTTGATCTTCTGTATTTTCACGCACTGTTATTGCATCGCTTGAGTTTGATTTGTCTTCAGGAGAGTTAAGTGCTGCTTTATATAAACGTAATTCGACTACTTCTTTTGTTAACTTTAAAATTTCACTATCTTTATCTTCTAAATCTTTCTTAGCTTGATGTAAAAGATGTTTCAATTTTTTTACTTGACGATGGACTCGTTGAGTTGGTGTTAAATAATCCTCACCAGTCGCGCCAGCATGTTGATTGCAATGAAAAACATACCTAAGAGCACAAAGAGATTAAATTTGAAAGTCGCGCAAAGATTCAGGGATATTTGTTAAACAATTTATGGAATAAAAACAAAAACAAATTCGCGCCAGTTCTTAGGGATTTTAGTTGAAGATTTTGGCAAGAATTTGTAGAAATACAAAAAATGCAAATGGGCAAAGCTGAAAAAAGAATTCATATTCGGCTAATTTTACAAATATTTAAAATTTAAAAGTCGCGCCAACTTTTAGGGATTTTTGTTGAAAATCTGTCCGAATTTGGAAGAATAGTAAATTTGCGAATGTAGATGACAGAAGTCAGACAAAGACGTCAAAAAACGACAAACTTGATGAAAAAAATTGCCAACTTGTATCAATATAAGCCACTGAACGAATTCACTGGTTTACTCAATCAAAAAAGAACAAATTTCCTAGATTTCAATTTTTTAGTGAGCAGTTTATTTCTGTGTGGAATATAAGAGTCGAGTAGATATAACACCAAACTTAAAATTCGCGCCGATTTTCAGGGTTTTTCTCGTTATGTTATTGAAATTTGAATTTAAATAGTAATTTTCAATCAGTTTTAAACATTACATTTTCAACAGAATAAAAAAAAATGTGTAATAGAAGCTATTATCGATCGGTAAAAATGTCAAGGCTGCAATAAAATCCAAAATTTACAGATTTCTGCTTACTTCATACTTCTTCCGGAAAAAGTAGTGCCGTTTCTAGCCACACTGGCATGGTCGCAAGACCCCACACTAGCCACACTGTTCAAACTAGTAATACTTTCGCAATCCCAATCAACATTATTCCCAGCTCTGCTATTTCTTATATCAGGTGATGTCGGTGGTGTTTTTGGCGATGCCGTAAACCCCGACGGTGATTTAGGAGCACTAAGTCTAGTCGATGATAATGATAATGACTATAATTTAAAAAAAAAAAAAACAATAATTAATTAAAAATCCATTATCCACTCACCAAACTTCTTATTCTAGATGGCGATTGTGGTATTTTCAAAGCTTTCGTTTCAATATTTCGAGCTTTTGATGGAGAAGTGCCATATCTGGCATACCTCTCACCCCTCTCCATGAATGAATTTCCACGTCTGAGGGCGCTTTTCCCATCGTCCTGCAATTGACTATATCCTGCTGTATGGTTTGTCGATTGGATAACATGGTTTGTAACTAAACTATCATTACGAAGACGTAAACTTGAACTGCGACGAAGAGGTGATGGTGATAAAGGAACAGGAATACGAGAATCTTTCGATTTTGACATTACTATAGGGAACAAATTGGCGCTCATCTTTGGTTAAGTTCACAAAACTGCAAAAAAAAATTAATTATGATAAGAGATAACGCGATTGATGATTTATTATAAAAATCAATCAAAATCGACTTACCTTGGCAAAGATTTAAGAAAACATTTTTTTTCAATTTTTTTTAACTACGAACTGTATATCAAGGCACCATATTGTTGTTATCGGATTTGGAGCGATGAAAGTTAATTGTTATTTCGACACTAAGATTACGGAACATTTCTATAATTCTACCCCCTCTTTTTGTTACTTAAGTCGTGCAAGAATTTACTTAAGAAAGCTAGTTTTAAGTTAGTGACATTTACAATATTAGTGAAGTAATGATAAAAATTTTTACGTAATCACTTGCTTAAAATTGTACTATTTACTTAAATATTTTAACTTCCGTTCATAGCCTTGAATTTATCCAACTAAGCAGTATAAATTATATGTTGTCATTAAAAAAATATATATTTAAAATCGACGACGTTGTAAAATCGCAATGATGCGGAATTTACTACTATTCGATTTATTCTTCATGCTTTTGTTTTATACTGATTTAAGAATGTAAGAAACGTAACTGTTCCGGGTTCCGGTTAAGTAGATTGAATGTATAATGTGTTGCCTATATCACAACGTATAAAATTGTTCACATTGATCTTAAAATGACAATATTAAAAAAAAATGACAACTTTTTTTATTCAGTTGTCAATTATGTTATTTGAAATATACCAAAAATGACGTTTTATTGGAGAACCAACAATTAATGATTTGAAGAAAAAAAATTATCAGTAAATATAAGGAATAGAAACGACTTTTTTTTTTCACCAAATTTTTGCCAAAAACTTCTTGCAAGTTTCATATTGAAACATCTGGAAAATTTTTAGCACTCTAATACTTCCCCCCTGATTGCATTCCTGCAGCATAAAACCACAACGTTCAATCAGCAACCTTCATTCACTTCATTTTCTTCAAGTTTTTATGACAATGACGCAAAAATTATCGAAAAAAGAGTTCCGGGTATGTAGTCAATTGTCATGTATTATATGTTGCCTAACTTTCAACATAAAGATAAAAAGTCTTGATTAAAAAACCTGAAAAACTATTTTTTTAATATCATACTGTGCTAAAATTCTATCAACAACAAATTCAGAAAAATAATCAATAAAGAAAATTTCATTGATTGTCCTGAAAGCCGACGTCCTTCAAGTCTTTACTCAACTATTGAATTCGTGTTTACAACATTAACCAAGGTATAAAACTTGCATTTAAAAGTAAGAAATAGCAATTTCAAAGTGCTACGTCATAAACTGATAAAACAAAACATTGAACAATTTAGAAAATTAAAAAAAACATTTTCAATTTTTTCACACCTCTCTAAACAATCAGAACATAAACAAGTACCAGTGAATCAAGTTTAATTAATAAGATAATTGCGATAGTTAGACTGATTCAAGTCAGAGCGACAATGTTGTCAGTTGATTCAAGTGTTTCAGTGAGTAGGATACAATCGTAACATTGTTATCAAAAAAATTTCCAAGTTTTTTGTCTTGTCATCATGTCTGCCATGCGATTTCTTTTCCATTTGTTCGCCTTTTGTGTCTATTTGTTTAGTTTTTGGTATGATTTGAATTTTGTTGATATTCCACATTTACAACATAAAAGCGACATGAAATTTATGAAAGGACGACTGAAATTCCTTACTATTTGGAATATGGTAAGAAACTAAGCCGATTTATTTGTTATCTAGATTTTTAAAGCCATTAAACCAAATCGCAAATTTCAAATTTCGCGCGTTTATCTCATTCAGGAATTTTATTGGCAAATGATTCCGTCCTTCGTTTAGAGCAGAAATATAACCTTTGCTCTCATAACTTTAAGATTCCTTCCAAATGTAAATTAAATAGAATCAAGATGAGTTTAAAAACTTTGTGTCATTTTCTAGCCGCTGTTCATTTTTGGTTTGGTTGTTATTATGATTGGAATTATGTGAAGATCCCATCAGATGTTCATCAAATGGGATCTTCATTTGGTAAAAGTGGCAAATTGAAATTTCTTACCTTCTGGGATGCGGTTCGTTGCTTTTTTTCAAATCATTTATCATTTTCCATATTTTTTTTGCAGATTCTTCAAGCAGTTTTCTTTACTATTTGTGTACTAAATGATATTGTTGGCAGCAATGAAGAAAATCCCAAGAAAACACCACTTATTCGTAAAATCAAAGACTTGGTATTAAATTAACAATTTGATTGGTTTTAATTAATTATTTAATTACAGATTTTGACGTGTTTAGCATTTCCACTGTCGATGTTTGTAGGTTTGACATTCTGGGGGATTTATTTTGTTGATCGAGAGTTGATTTTTCCAAAGGCACTAGATGAATTTTTCCCAGTTTGGTTAAATCATGTCATGCATACCAACATAATGCTTTTTATTTTAATCGAATTATTTACATCTTATCGGAAGTATCCATCGAGGAAACTCGGATTGACTGTTTTAAATATATTTATGTTAATTTATTTAATTTGGATACATATTATTCATGCTTATTCAGGAATTTGGGTTTATCCAATTCTTGAAGTTTTGAATTTCCCGCTTAGAATTGGATTTTTTATTGGTTTATTAGGATTATCTGTTGGATTATATATTATGGGTGAAAAATTGAATGGGCTTATATGGAATGGGAAAATTACAAAACCTATTAGCAAAAAACGTTAATGGCTATAAATTTTTTTTATTAATAAAGTGCATTTATAAATTGTGATCCTAAGTTTTGGATAAATTTTATTGAAGTGATTATTACATTTCAATTCAATTTATTCATTTGTTGTTAAATTGAAAATTGTTGAATATATAGTGCCTGATCCAATTTGGCAATAAATTAATCCTTTAGAAGTTTTTAGAAGAAAATTGTTTTCCGTGTTGTAATGAAATTTTATACAGTAAAAAATTGTCGCATTGTGTAGTAATAATAGTTAGATGTGAATAAAATATACCGTTATAACATTATTTCTTATTACTCATCTTATCTTGTTTGTTCTTATCGTAATAAATTCTGCCAAAAGCTAATAATCAATGTGCGCTATCATTTTTATCACCCACTCCAGGTATTCAGTTATTAAAATGTTACCGCTTTTGGACAACGCAATAAAATAAAACCATAACGGTATACTCAATCGACGTGGTATTAAAAGCAACACTACCATTGGTTCCTGAATATTACCATCACCATAACCGCAACGATGGAAAGAGGTGGTACCGAGTGAGTCATCAAGTAAAATTTTTCTTTAGTAATATTTACAGTGTTCACGATTTATGAGCATCATTTTTCGATCATAAATTTGTCAGTTTTGCATAAAATGATAAATTTGCAACATTATTAGTTTGAATTTGCGCTTGTTAAGTATTTGATAGCTGAGTAAGGTGAGTTGGACAAGGACGTTGTTATATTGGCAATACATAATTACAACGGTAATACGAATTTTATTATTCGCAAAAATTACAGTGAAATTAAATGTTTAACAATTGTTTCGATTTTTTATTGTGGCTGTAAATTTTGATTAGATAGTTTTAAAAATCGTTTCAGTTAGTTTTCCTTGTTAGTTGATAAACGCTCCTCTTGCACTTTTCGTCTCACAAGTGAATACTCCACAATTCATATTCATTGAACTGTTCAAACTGAAATTTGATTTTTTCCAGTTCTATGGCCGAGTATATGCAATACGAATGGCAGACAAAAAAAATCATCCCAGAAACTCCCTCGAAAACAGACTCAATCGACAAACCATCATTAATTCAAGCTTTACGCAATCTTCTCCAACAAACAACCGACACCGATTTAAAAACCAATTTCCCACAAGATGACAAAACTCTTCAAAAATTTCTTTACGCTCGAAAATTCAACATTTCAGAAACATTTCTTTTAATCCAAAACTACTATTATTATCGTAAAAAAAATCAATACATTTTCGAAAATTACAATGTTCACGCGCCCGATATAAGAAATGCATTAGAAAATTGTCTTCCAGGCGTTTTATCATCCAAAGATCGTAAAGGCCGATGTGTTTTAATATTAAACGCAACCAATTGGGATTGTAGTTATAGTCTGATTAGTGTTTATCGTTCATTATTATTAAGTTTGGATTTTTTAATTAATGATATTCATGTCCAAACGCGTGGATTTGTTATAATCGTCGATTGGACAGAATTTTCATTCCGACAAAGTACGAATTTAAAACCGACGATTTTAAAATTGATGATTGAAGGTTTACAAGATTGTTTCCCGGGAAAATTTAAAGGGATACATTTTATAGGACAGCCGTGGTATGTTGAAGCGGCTTTGACTTTAATTAAACCGTTTTTAAAGGATAAGATTAAAGAGAGGATTTTTGTCCATGGGAATAATTTGAGCACTTTGCATGAATTGGTACATAAGGATGTGCTTCCAGCAGAATTAGGAGGGGAACAACCGAGTTATAATCCACAGGAATGGATAAAAAAACTAACAAATTAGCTTTAAATCTAACTCAAATAATAGATTACACATGACATAATTTTACAGTGATTGGAATAATAGCTGTGATCTAGTATAAATAAAGTATCAATTTTAACATTTTGATGCATTTGCGAATCTTTCGGAAACATCTTTCCAATTAACAACTTCAAAAATAGCTTTGACATAATCAGCTCTTACATTTTTATACTGCAAATAGTAAGCATGCTCCCAGACGTCAATCCCTAGCAAAGGAACCAATCCTGTTGTTGCTTGAAGCGGATCTTGATTAGCACAAGTTGCAATTTTCAAACACTTAGATTTTGGACAATATCCTAACCAACCCCAACCTGATCCTTGAACTCCAATTGACGACGATGACAATTGATCCTTCAATTGTTGGACGCCACCAAAAGACGCTTCTATTGCTTTATTTAAAGCGTCACTTGGTTGAGTCGATTCGGGGGTTAAATTCTTCCAGAAAATTGAATGGTTTAAGTGACCGCCGCCGTTAAAACGCAAAGCAGGTTCTAATGAGATTATAGTACTAAAATGAAAAAATTTAAATCAATTTTACAATATTAATAGTAAGATTTTACCTTATGTCGCCTTTGCTGACCGCAGCTTTGAGTTTTTCCTCAGCAGCGTTGAGATTTGTCACGTAAGTTTGGTGATGTTTGCTGTGATGCAAACACATTATATCACGAGAAATAATCGGTTCTAGAGCTTCATAATTGTAGGGTAAATCAGGAAGAGAGTGAGCAGCTCGCGCTCTGAAAGTGAGGTTAGATTTGAGTTTTAAAACAATCAAATAATCTAATTTTATTTACCCAATTGTGGCGTTTGCAGCTAATCTTCTTAACGCGAACATTGTTGAGTCTTAATTCTTAGATATTACGTAAAAACAGTTATTTTCAATTTTTATCGGTTTAACCTTGTCACTTTGACATTTATTTGACAGATGACAGATTTATAACCAAAAATAAATAAAACGCAATTGAAAAATACATTTTAATTATTATAGAAAGCAAAAAAAGTAAAAAATACTCGAGATAACAGTAAAACAGTTTAACTGATTTTCTTCAATTCAACATCAAAAACTAAAGTAGCGTTTGGGGGAATAACCGGTGGGGAGCCTTCAGCGCCGTATGCTACTTTAGCAGGGCAGATAATGCGTCGCTTTCCACCAACTTTCATTCCAACTAAACCAATATCCCAGCCTTTTATCACCTCTCCTTTGCCAAGTCTAAAGCTAAATCCTGGTCCTTTTGTTGTAGAATCGAACATTTTGTTATTATCCTTGAGTCTTCCTTCGTAATAAACGTGCACGAATTTGCCTTCTTTAGCAGGATCGCCTGATCCTTCTTTCAAATCCTGGATTATAACGCCGCCTTTCAATATACGTTTTTGTTTCTGTATTTGCGGTTGTTCTTTTGTTTTTTCTTTTTTATCTTCTTGTTTCTTCTTTTCTGATTGCTTCTGTTCTTTTACTTTCTTCTTTTGATCGGGTTTAACAACGCCGTTTTGTTTCGGTTTTACTTTTTTCTGTACAATTTCTTCTTCGCTCAAACTGGAAGCTTCTTCTTCATCATCTTCATCATCATCCTCGTCTTCATCCTCTTCTTCTTCAACTTCTTCGTCGGAAGCTTCATCTTCATTTGCTTCAATTGCATCTAAATCGAAATCCGAATCACTCTCTTCTTCTTCTTCAATCGTGTTCTTATTTACTTTTGTTTTTTTACTAGGAGCTGTAGGAAATAAATCAATGATTAACATTAAAGCTTTGGAAATTCTTGGAAATTCTTACGTCCTTCAGTATTTTCCTTCTTAATCCGCTTTTTATCCTTTTTAACACTTTCTTCTTCTTCTTCAGCTTCTTCATTAAACAATTCATCATCCTCAAAATTTGTCAAATATCCAGTGAGATGGACATGGGCTTTACCATTTGTAGCAAAAGACACTTTAGTTCCAGCTTCAAAATTTAAATCTAAAGGACATTGGAGTTTGTCTTTTTTATTTAAAGTACAGAGCAGATAGTTTCTTCCTTCAAAGACACACATGACTTGTGATGGTTCATCACTGGAATTTGAGATGTCCAAAGCTGCCATTGAGACATGAAAAGACACCTTTACTTTTTGGGTGTAACATCGCCCCGGTTCCATTATCAAACCTGGAAAAAAAAATTCAAGTATACCCAAAAAACACGTGGTTATGCGGCTAATTGAAAAGACAATAAAAAAACTTAACTTACCCCAAAACATCTTGAATAGAATTAATCCTGACTACTATTTAACACAAAAAAACGATTATTTTTCAAAGATTTTCTTATTAATAACGAACAAGCAAGTAAATTTTACAATTTCATGAAGTTTTCTCGATTCTACCCAAAATGCAATTGAGGTTAAGGCGCATGTGCGGCAACGAACTAAAATGGCCGAGTTAGCGCCAAAAATATTTTCAGAAAAATAATTAAACAAGATCGACTTGAATTCTTAGAATTTATCAGAATTGATTAATTCAAGTAATAAATGGAAGATTAAGTTATATTGCGATTAAAAAGTTGAATTTTGAGAAAATTGCAGAATAATTACAGAAATCTAGTTTTTTAAGCGACTACTGAGTGGCAGATGTCGCCAGTTTAGAAAAAGTTTAATTATTGATTATTTTTTTTATAATGAACGTGGAACGTTAAGGCAAACCAGTTGTATGAGGATCGAGGTGAGTCGAAGTAAGCAGCGGTTTTATTCAACAATTCCCATAATTTCAACAATTACATTTTCAATTGTTCAAATGAAGTTAGCTAACAACTGTTGCTGCTTTTGCATAATTTCATAATGGTTTGTTTCCATGGAAAAACCATTACACAGCTACTGCGATATAATTTTTCTTTTCAAACAATAGAAAAACGTCGAACAATGGTGCACTTGTATCGCTTCGATATAATAGAAATAGATGTTAAGATCGAAAAGAATAGTCTGAAGGCATTGTATAAAATGAAAATGCAGTGAATTTGGTTGGTGTGTCGAACGTAGCGTCCCACCCTTTGGAAAGTCGACTCGGCCAAGCTTCAATTAAAACAGCCTACTACGCGTTCTAAAAAGGTTTCCAACGTTGCCAAATCATCAAACGTTATTTTCGGCATTTACGTTTACGGTTTATTTTCTATGTTAATTTTAACGTAAATTCGTTTCAGTTGTTAATAAAGCGTTACTGCGATGCCCTTTTTGATTATATTACAAACAACTTGCGTTTGTTTTTTTAATTTTTCAACAGTTGCTATGATTTGTTTTTGATAGTTATGTTGAAGCTAATCAAGGCAGCTTAGCTTGTCAAACTATAACAGGAAAAAACGACGCAATAATTCGATAAAACGTGGAAATATGTGTAAAAATGCGTCAAGTTTTACGATTTAGATAGTATATCGTCACAGGCGACCGAAAAGTCCAGTAAACAGAGATGAAATATAAAGGAAAGCAGTACAATTTTACACGAAACTGTCCGAATATAAGTCGACTTACGTTATCTTATGTCTTTGTTGTACTCGTGTTAATAGCGTGCACGTTAGTCTGTGCTAGTTCGACTCAAGAGGCGGAGCAAGTCAGCATTCGAGCCCGCGGTCTCCAGCCCAGTATGTTGTGTAGAGCGAAAATATGAGGTGAAGTCGCTCGCACAGTGTTTGTTAAAACAACAGTGTTAAAAAATCAAAGTGAAACAAATGGAAGAAATAATAAAATAGTGCGCGATTTTTTTTTTTCCAAATAATAAATCAAGTGTGTTTTGTTTAGTGTCGCAATGAGGTGAAGTGGTGCAGTGTGAAGTTGGTTCTTAAAAATTAAAAAAGGTGGCGACAACCATGAAGTTGAAACGGCTGTGTTGTTTTTTTGTGAAATAGTGTCTGTGTGCGCCAAAAAACAACAAAAAATTTCTCAATGTGGTGTTTAGGGCAAAATGGTCAGAGAGACTAGACACTTGTGGGTAGGAAATTTGCCCGACAACATACGAGAAGATCGCATACGAGAACATTTCAAACGGTAAATAACCCAATTTGGTGTAGGAGGCTTAGATGACTCCATTTTCTTATAAACAATCATGTTTACTATTTTTAATCAAACGTTTTTACTTGAGTTAGTAAACGCCAGACTCACAATAGGGGACACCCTTCTTTTATACAAACATCACCTAATACAACCCTTGTTGAGTTTGTACCAATCGAACTTGGAATTTTTCAAACACAATCAAGGTCAATTATTTTAGTTCAAACGAATTGTAGTTGTAATATTTCAACATCGCTTACTTGACGTAACAATCTATATTTTTAAATTTCGTTTTTTAACATCGATACATTGGCAATATGTAAACAAATTTACATAACTCCATGTTTCGTATTTTTCTAAAGGCTATTTTTACCTGAGTTTTGGGTTAAACGATTTTAAGAAATGGTAATAACAGCGCACCTGACTTTGTGAAATTATACCGAGTGATACAAAAAATCAATTTTCCATTCATCGAGTAGCCTAAGAATAGAAAACATAAACAACTTTGTTTTTCCATTAAGAAATAAGATAATTTTTTAGATTGAATTTTATGGTTTTTACGCTTCAAGACGATACGATGAGTCATTGTCATTGTAAAGACAATTGTTTATGATTTTTTTATTTTTTCTGAACAATGGATGCTGTTTTAGGTTTGTGGTATAACTGTTCCATTAGGTTAAGTCTTAATAAGTTAGCCACAGTTGGATTTTTTTCTAGAAGGTAATTGACCGATTGATTCTTCTTACAATTAATAATAATAATGCAAATTTGTAGATGGTTTTTGATTGAATATTTGCTAATTTGCCGTCTGTTAAAAATACTGTACTGTAGAAAAAGGTGAATGTACTGTACGACTTTTGCAATAACAATTTCTATTTAAAAATAACACACAACAGCTATTGCAACATTTTATAGTAATTCTGTAAGATGTAATATGGTTGTGTGAGTTGTTACATTGTTGGGAGTTGAAGGAAATTTCTTATAGAATTGTCAGCAATATGTATTGAGAGTTTCTAAATAGAAACAAGTTTATGTCGAAAAGTTACAAAATCTTTTAGTTTTAGAAGAAAAAACATTTAATCTGAACCTAAGCACTGAGCACCCTGTGTGGAAAGCAATAGTTCGAAGCTTCAATCTGGGTGTTTTGTGAAAAACACACTCTATAGTAGTTTTCAATTCTTTGGCAAAATTAATTTTCTATGATTATGACGACATTAAAAGCATTTCAGACTTTTGATAGTTTTGGCGACTTTAAAAAATCAAGTTGACTTTTCACTACAATAACAATCTTGTTTAAAACAGTTTACATGGTTACCGTTTAATTGCAAAATTCAAATGACGGAGTTACGAAGTCAGGTGTTCCACAGTTAAAGTGAACTTGATTTTTTTCATTTTTTTTTTTATCAGAATAATCTTCTAGGCAAATTATATTGTGTGATTTGAGAAAACAAAATTGACTTTTGTCTACTAACAATTGAAAAAAGAGTTACAGGTTGATTTGTAGTTTTTGCAGTGTTTCCATCCGTGTTTTATTTCTTGCAATTTGGATTTATAACACCACTGTGTATATCAATTTTGGCTATCTGCTCAATGTAAACTTACTTTTATCATTTGTCCAGGTTTTTCCCATCAGAAATGTGAATTTTATTTTTATTTTATACTTAATACTTAAAGATACAGAGTGTTTCTAAATTTCTAAATAACTTTGATGCTAATATATGAATTTTGAATCTTTTTTTTTTATTTCTTCCATCTAAATAAATTCAAACTAGATAAAAAATATAATAACTTGACAGTAATTTTGCTTTTCAAATGTCAAAAGCGTAGCCTGCTTAGACTAACATCTTCTATAATTTTTAAGCTTTTTATACGTTAATATCTCACTTGTATTCAACTTTTGAATGAAAGTTTGTTTGGATGAACTTTGAGCAAAGCTATAAAATGATGTTTGATTATTATTTTTAAAATAAGAATAACAAAGCAAATACATTATTATAATAAAACAGTATGTTTGAAATTGTATAACTTTCTATTTGTTTTTCTCGCTTATTCTCATTACAATATTTTTTATTTTTGTTGTTTTATAATAAACAGTTATTTACTTGACATTAGGACATATTTAGAGTCTTGGAAATTTCTCCAAGTGTTTGCACCGTTAGACTTCTTTTACATTCGAACAGTTGCACAGTGAATTAGAACACAGATGTCAAATACGTCTCTTGTTTTTTTCATTCCTATTTCTTTTCTATTAGTTAATTTGTTTTTGATTTTTATTAAGATAAGAGTGTGCGGTTTTTTCTATTTCGTGTAACTGTATTCATTAAGTGTTGTTTTTATGAACGTCAAAAAATTAAAAGTTTTACGTTTGAGATTATATAAAACACTTTAACGTTTTTTTGAACTAAATTTAGAATGGTAAGCGATTTTTGGATTTTGATCTGACCAGTTTTTAGGTGTTGTTCCAAAACAAAATGAATATGACATTCGACATTAATATTGAATACATAGCAACTATTATATTGTTTCCTTGGTTACGACAATTTTGCAGAATGCAATTAATCAGTTGCCACAGCAACATTTTTATTACAATTGAGTAAATCTATGTTTAACTCAATGAATTTGAGTTTTTTGTGTACGATGGGGTTTTCAATTTTTATAAAATTTACAGTTTTACACAGAATTTGTCTATTTTATTTTATTATTTCCGTTTAACTAACTAGTCGAAGTTGGCTGGAAAGTCACATGCAACATATTTCATTGTCGCTACAGTAAATATAGTTATATAGCAAAAATCTGTCATATTTGAAGTTGACAGTACGTCTAATTTGAAATCATCTGTTTGAATAATACCGGGTCATTATAAATAACTGTAGTCGAAGCATGCTGTGTCCATGTATTTGCAATTTTGTTGCTTTATAAAAAAAGTGCTCTCTAGTTTGACAGGAACGTCAAAATCAAATTTGATGTATTTTCGTCTATATAATATTATCTTCCATTTATTGGAGCGGCAACACAAAATTTTGCAAGTGATTTTCCAGCCATCTTCGACTACAGTTTTTTATAATGACCCTGTAGTTTTTTGCTAAATTTCTTCATATTAATATTGTTTCTATGACAATAAATTTTATTGGTTTTTATTAGGTCCTGATCAAACTGTCAAATTTTTATCAAATTCCATTTAATTGTTTGATAAAACTAAAGCTGTCATCGGTTTCATGTCACTTGGATGTCACAGCAAACTTCAAAAATCGAAATCTTCTGTCACACCAATCAATCACTTTTAGTTTAATTTTTAATCTATATTACAATTTTCTGTATTTTGTTACATTTGGATTAAAGCTTTTTTGATTACCAATTCAAAATTTCTTCACAGTAATGAATCTAAAACTACAGTTTTCTTTTTTTTTTTTCACACTTTAATATAGGTAGTATATACTCCATTTGTTATTAATGTGCATGTGCATCAAGAAGGCTGAGAAAGTCTGAATGCGGCTTTAATTTTGTCACTAAAACCAGTTACCAAACGTGAACGACGCTTTATATTCTTAACCTCAAAATTTAAAATAAACTAGCATCAATCTGTCTGAAGTTTGCAATTTCCAACTTCAGTTGAATTTGCTGCTAACTGTAAAGAAAATACCTAGGATGATTTTTGAACCAATGTCAGCAGTCCGACTTTCACTTATGCACATTGAGAACGAATAGAGTATATTTTGTAAATATGCCTCCACTCTGTATATTCCTTAGTTGATTAAAATTTATCTGTTTTTTTTTATTTACACTTTTCTTTAAATTGTATTGCAACTCAAAATAATTTTTTATAATTTTTAATTTTTTTTTTACAGTTTTCTATTTTGCTCCAACTTATATCAAAACTGTGTGCTTAGACTTATGATTTCAATATCTTGGTTTGAAACAAAATCCAAACAGCTCGTTAAGCTATTTTATTTATTATTTTTTTCAACTTTCAGATTACAGTTTTCTATATTTTCGCACTTTAGTCACTAGTTTTTAATTTAATCTATAGTTTCCTTTTTTCATATTTTAACAATTTTAACAATTTAACTTTTTTATATTGAAATGAAAACTTTTTCACTATTTACAGTTTTCTATATTTGGTCATATCTTATTCCTGAATAATACATAAAAACTATTTTTTTTATAATTTTTAGCCGAACTCATTCATTACTTTCAAACCAAAAGCCAAGTCAAATTGTTTCCTTATCTGATTTACAGTTTCCTATAAACTATTTTTCATTTGAAGTAACGTTTATACTTTTTTCTTAATTTTATTAAAAATTTATCCAATTTACAGATTTCTGCAAATTCTCTTGTTTATTTGGTTGTTTGAACTAATGATTTGGATATTTTTGTTAAAAACAAATAAACCCTCACATTTTTTTTACAGTTTTCTATATTTTTTATGTCTCCATATGGACTTATATTTTTTTTAATTTTAGTGTTTTTTTTCACTTGCTTCAATTAATAAAAAAATACACATACTGAAATCTGCTTTCCAATCAAAAAAATATTTCATAAATGTGTTTTTTATCACACATTATATATCAGCGAAGTATTAGATTATGTATTTTTAGTATTATCGATTGTAAATTGAAATACGTCAATTTCCCGACAATCAATGCAAAAAAGTAACATAGCTATAGTTGATACTTACATTAATCCTTTTCCTGATTGTCGTAATTGTATAAATTCATATTTCAAAAGTAAGTATATCTTTTTACGATTCTATGATCTAGTAGTCACATTAATTTAAACAATTTACGTAACCTTAGTAATAAATTTTTAGTTGTTAAAGAAAATACCGTTTCCCATATAAGATACTATAATAAATCCGTCAATTGTTATTAATAATTATTCAAAGTAGGTGTACGTTGGCGTTATTCTTGTCATTTGCTTTCTATTTCACATTTTAACTATTCATTGTCGTATGACATGGTGCAATTAATTGTTTTTCTATTTTGTTTGAAATTTCGCAATATTTACATCAAGTATGTTTAGATTTGAAACAAAAAAAAAGTTGTAACATGTAACATCCGTTTTTATATGGTATTATATGAAATGCAAGAAATAAGTGGCAACATTGCATCGATAGTCGACAACGTAGCAGTTATGTAAGCAGCTGTGCCAGGTCGCATGACGTCACTATATATAAAATACCAACTAGACTGGCTGCCAAGCTGGCCAAAGCCAACTTGGACGGACTGACTATGTGTGTTTGTGTTCAAAGTGCAGCATTGCCACATTTTGTGTCCTAAAGCACCTGTGTCAGCTTTGTTTTTAATTAAGTAATAATAAAAACAAGTAGGATAATATCAAAGTTTGCGTACTATTTCAATTTTGTAATAATCGCGACTTTTACATTTGGAACGTTTCCAAGAATTCAATGAAAAATTAACGGTAGATTACTTCAAGGAAATGCTTCAAATAACACCTTTTACTTCGGCAACCTTCGGCTACTGTATCAATTAGAAAACCAATCAAACTACTCCAATTTTCGAAATTGTCTAATAGCGACTATACATTTTTTTCAAATTATAGAAAAACAAAAGAAGTACTATTTTGAATAAAGAACTCATTACTGTGGTTAGTCATGCATGGATATAAATTGGATTAAGGTTATCTTGTCTCGAGAGCATTGCTGCCAACCATCAACATATTACAAGAGAAAATAAATAGAAATATCTTCCATTATATTTATTTATTTCCATAAGAATAATGATATAACAATACAAATTGTAATTAAAACAAAACAATTCTGACTTTCTCTCTTCGCAATTTATTTTACATTAAAGTTAAGGAAAATACATAGCGGTCGTTGTCGATTACCTTAGGATTGCTACTAAAAATAACATCAAAACTTTTGAATAAAGGTATTTTAACGTGGGTATATTATTAGAGATAACGGTTTTGGAAATCTACATTATATGATTCTAAATGGTCTTCATGGGATTTGGGGCGATGGATATGATTGTTCTATTCCAGAAAAAAAATCAAATCTCATGTGGATTGAAGTAAAATAACTCCCCAAGCAATTAAGGCAACAGTCAGCAGATGTGGATAAAATAGTTTTTTCCACTGCTAAAATGATGGTCTAGTAACCTGTGCTAGAACGAAGATAATCTATAATCAAACTATAATAATTTCTAACCTAAAAACCTATAAGTTAAGTTTTTGACCTTTATTTTAATTGACATTTTTCAGCTTCTGTAATTCCCTAACTTTTGATCATTAAGATGATAGTGGTAGCTTTCATTATTTTGGATTTGAAGGTTAGAAATGAAAATTTTGCGGTCAAATCCATGTTTTTGAATAAATTATGTATTGTCGGTAGTTCAGTACTCTTTATTATCATTTGGTTTTTTAGAAATTTAATTTTTGGATTTTTTTCGTAACAAAATCGTGGATTAAAAACATTCATATGTTAAAAATAAAATACGAATTGGATTTTTTTTTATAACATTTCTAGTCTGCAAATGTCAAAAATAGTTTTAAATTTTATGTAAAAGTCAGTTATGACTTATGTACTTTTCTAAGTACAAAGAAAAAGTTGACCACAAAAAAACCGCTAATTTTTGAATTTTTATACAAAAGGTTATGTTTTTCAAACGTTAGTGAGCAGGATTGTTTGACAAATAACAAACAATTTTGATTTTCATCATACATAGCCGACTTTTTTGGTATGAAAATATACAGTTGAAAGATAAGAAAAAATATTTGAATGGCCATTTTTTAGGGTTTAGCTCCTCGTTGTCATATAACTTTAATTTTTGAATAATCAAGTATGCCTGGGAAATTTGGAAAAAACCTGTTTTTCGGTAAAGTTCCATGTGTAACAGTTATGACAAAAAGTTATTAAGAAAAGTTGTCTAGAATCAATATCTAAACCTTTAAACCAAATTTCAAAAACATCGGCCAACTACGATATTTTATGTTTGTAAATAAAATTAGTTGATTCAACAGAAATACATGAAAAAATATGAGATCATAGTTAGCGGAATTCATAATCATCAGAAGATTATGTTTTGTCTAATTTTAAGAATAAATTTCAATGATCTGTAAAATGGACTTGAAAATATATAGTTGGCCGATCATTTTGAAATTTCGTATATGGGTCTAGATGTTGATTCTAAACAACTTTTCTCAATAACTTTTTGTCGTATTTGTCACATCAAAAGCTCTTCACTCCATAGAATAATAAGTCTTTCTCAAATTTCCAAGGCGTACTTAATTTTTCAAAACTAAAATGTTACAAATTAGTCTTTAACCAAGTAGGGCTAGATCACAAAAATTTAAAATTCAAATCAAACATTTTTTATCTGTTACAAGAGTCATTTCACCTATCCCGGGATAGACTGTATATATGTGTGTTTGACAGATAATTTTTCATAGATTCTAAATATAACACTATTTTTGGTTTATTTGAATGTAAAACATGGTTGGCTATAACTTATTAGAATCTTAACTTCTTTCTAAAGAAAATACCGTGCTATCATGCGATGAAGTGGTCAACGTTGGCCATGGTTTCGTACATGTATGTCGTGTATTTGAACCATATTCATATGCGCTTATTGTGTCAGTTATATGTCAGTTGTGTCAAAAAGTGAGGAAGATGAGAAATTTATTAATTTTTGTCCTTTTGCTTGATTTGGATAAGTTTAAATCTCCCCATTTGCATAACCTCAAAAACTTCCTGACAATCCTTCCAAAATTTATGAATATCCATTGAATTGACACATTTGACGTATAATTGATAGAATAAGTGCTCATAAGTATGGCTCAAAAACACCACATGCATGCACGAAATCATGGTCAACGTTGACCCCCTCTTCACTTGATCGCACAGTATTTTATTAATATATTTAGAAAAAAAAAAACAATTATTTTTAAAACAAAGAGTGCTATGACAGAATCTATAATAAATTATTGATCTTGCTGTCAACTTTTCTATTTCAAACAATGTTGACAAAATGACGACTTGTATATTTTTTAAGCTCAGATCAGACTTTCATTGGAAATATAAACAATTAACCTCAAATGAGGATATTAAAGTTAGTATACTTTCGAACGGACCACCTGTATTTACAAAATTTTGAAGTTTTTGACCAAAATGTTATATTTTTGGTCCCCTCTGTATAATGAACGCCGCTTACTTGATCAAAAATTAAAAAGTCCATTGACAGCTCCCAACCTCAATTATTGACTCAACTCCTAACATCTTGAGCAAATATTGTCTTAAGGTCATCCACCTGTACCAAATGTGTACTTTCCCCTCAAACTCAGCTTCAATTTTTCATTATTCAAAGTAGCCAAAAGCCAGCCGTTGGTAATGGTTTATTATAGTTTCATAAAACGTTAACGACCAAAGTTGTATATTCTCTCGTCTCTTGGAGTTATCGATTCTGTCTCTTCTTTAGCCGTCATCTGATGTCGCAAACGTTAGATAGACATGGCGGAAGCTTCCATAAAAAAAATTATACGAAAATCTGCCACTTCATTTAACCGTTATGTTTGCTTAAACCTAACGGTAATGTATCACATAATAAATTTAAAATAGTGTTTGACCTGAAAAAAATTTTAATAATTCAAATGTTTTGTTTAATGGAAGGGTTTAAGTTTAACCCCTTTAAAATATAACCTTGATCTTGGGTGCTTATTTGCAATTCGTATGCTTGGCAGAAGCACGCAAAGTGTTAACACATCGGCCAGTTTATTCAATTAATTCACAAACTAAAGTCATTCAAGTTTTTGTTATTCTAATTTTGCTGTTGGCTTTTTTGTGAATTTCTAAAATTTCAGATTGACAGTAAATTGATCAAAATGAATAATTGATAGTTATTTTCTATTATTGCAAACAGCAGCTGTGGCCTAAACTGACATTCCATCCCCTATTAACTAGATGTGAGTGTTGTAAATTGTTTTATTTAAATCTTCTATTGTGTAGTTTTTGGGGTGCTTTTATATAGGGGAAGTTTCACATTTCAAATAGCGGAAATCATAATGTTAAAGTGTTTAAATGGTTTCAAGAAAAGGTCACTTTGATCACCGGATGTTGAAGACATTCAAAGATGTAGTAATTTTGAGGAATGTTAAAAGTAGCTTTAAATTTATTAAATTTAGAATTCTATTTTTGGTCTACTTTTTCTTAAAACCAAGTCTATGAAAATTTCTAGTGTGCTCAGATTTACTCAGCATCAGTTGTTACTCTGTGATAACTTGATAACTTTGGAACATTTTTTTTTTTTAATATTAAAATCAGCATTAAAATGCATTTCAAAGTCAACCAAGATATAACGTTGGGAAATAACTCGATTTTTTGTATAAAATGTGTTTGACAGTTAATTTTTTATAGTTCTTAAGTATAAGATCTATTGATAGAAAAGTTATATCACTCTAGCTAGCACAGTTAGCTATGACTTTTTAAGAAACATATAATTTAATATGGATGGACATTTCCAAAAATTAATAATTTGTTTTCTATTTAAATATTCAAATTTTATAAAAAATCATACTTATTGAAAAAGCGGCCGCCCTGTATACACAGATGATTAAATCGAAAATTTGACTGGATTATAGGAATGTCTGAAAAAAATTGCTTTTAGTAAGTTATTTTCGAGAAGGTTCAAAGCCAACCAAGATATGTAGCATAAAAACAAAAGACGATTTTTGGATTTTGTTTTTACTAATCGAAACATCTGAGAATAACGTAGAAATTCACCGTAAAAAAAAACTATTTCGAGTGTTTGTGAACACTCTAAAAAATCATTTTAGTTCACTCTGTATACTACAGAATTGTCATAACTGTTTTTTTATCTGATATTATGCAGTGTATTCCTGGATAGGTGAAACGAGTCTTGTAAAAAAAAAAAAATTGAATTTTCATCCTTTGAGGTTTAGCTTTGCTTGGTTAAAGATTAATTTGTTATATAATTTTAGATTTGAAAAATCAAGTATGCCTAAAAAATTTAGAAAAAAACCTGTTTTCCTATAAAGCTCCTTTGTCTAACAGATATGACAAAAAGTTATTGAAAAAAGTTGTCTAGATTTAATATCTCAGCCCGTATATCAAATTTCAAGAGCATCGGCCAACTACGTTATTTTATGTTAAGAAATTAAATTAGCTTATTCATAGTAAGTCAAAGTAACCGAATTTCAAATTTATCAGATAGCTATGATTTTTTACTTTTAAAAATAAATTTCAATCATTTGTGAAATAAAATGAAAACTTATAATTGGCAAATAATTTTGAAATTGGTATATGGGTCCAGATATTGATTCTAAACATTTTTTTAATAACTTATTGCCGTATCTGGCACAAAAAAGCACTTCAGTTTATAGCAAAAAAAGTCTTTCTTAAATTTCTAAGACTACTTGATTTTTCAATACTAAAATTAGTTACAAATAGTTATTTAATTAAGCACGGCTAAAGTCTAAAAAAAAATTCATTTTTGACAAGAGTCGTTTCAGCTATCCGGGGATACACTGTATATATACAAATGTCAACAGTTCGTCCATTTCCAACCTCAAAATTCACTTTTGTCACTAAATTATTTTTGATATATTTTGATTGTACAGTTGGCAGCCCTGTTTATACACGTAGTCATGTGGCAATTAATGATTTTCAAGATTTCTAAGTTTGAAAAGTCAAAAAATCGTGAAATCGTAGGAAGCAACGCTTACACTGTACAATTTGATAAAAAAATGGCGTACTTTTTGATTAATATATTTTTCTCCTTGAAAAAAAAAAACACGATCATTTCAAAGTCTATCTTCTAGGTTTTTTTTACACTTCGACTTTACGATAAGAGATAGCTGACAAATAATTTTGAACATGATTTTTGCAATTTCGACTTCTAGAATATTCACTACTTCCCCATTTGTTGGAATAATGGCTAAAAAACTAGGGGTTTCACCCCTGCAAATCAAACGAAAGGATCAATGCCAACTATTATCCCACCATTCATTATTTCCACGTCAAACAAAATGCATAAATTTAAAATTCTTGTTGTTAGTGTTACTATAGTGATATGGAATCAATCTAACCATCAATTTCGAATGCATCATATTTGATTGGTCGTCAATTTCCCGCTTTGGAAAAATCTAGCAAAACCGTTCATTGATTGTATAAAAGATCCAATGTTGCCGCTTCTACCAAAACAGACACAGCACTAGGAACCGGGAGTAAAGGAGCTGCGGAATCTCATTTCCCGGTCGTGGTGCTCTGGCCGAGAAAAGAACTTCTTCTTCTCTCTGTCACACACACAAACACTCCCAATGACGCTATGTTGCCAACAATTCGTTCAACTTTTCAACGTGTATGTTTGTGTGCAAAAGTTGAGCTAAAACGTGGCAACTAAGCATATCGATCAGCCACCCGCATTTTATGGGTGGTAGGGGAAATTCATCATTCGTCAGAAGCGAAATCGCACGATTATCCCCTCTTCCTTTCTACTACTCGTATTCTATCTATCTCTTTCTAACTTATTTCATTTATCTTGTACAGCCAATGTCAAACCCTGGACGTTTTCGAATTTTATCCAGGGGCCGTCTTTACCAACAAACTTCTTGTTGCTTTATTATTGTGTCAATGTCAATTGTTTTGGAATATTGGATACATGAGAAGTGTTTTAATGTGACCTATATAGCACATTAGTAGGGGACGTATGGGAAAATTGATTTAGTCCATCCACTCATTCATTAAATCAGTCAAATATTTTTGATTTTTTATTAATAAACAACAGTCAACTTTATTTATTTCTATAGACAGAATTGATTCATTTCAATCATTACTTAACGGCTAAATTCTAATTTATTCCTCAACATCCGTAATGCATTTTTAATTGAACACTCTTGACGAATTGTTTATTATCATCATCATCTATAAATAACAGAAACAAAAAATTCTTTTCTCAACAATAATATTCCACCAAACCATTATTGTTAAGAAGGTGACCTGAAAATTGATTTTTCTTATAAAATAGATTCACTTCAATGCATTTTTAATAATAAGCTTCAATTGACATTGACATTGCATTTTTTCATTTTATTATTTATAATTTAATTTTGTTTTTTATTGATGAAATCTATTTATGCACTAGTTTTGATTGGATAATGAGATGCGTTTATGCACTTTAAAATATAAACTGAATAAACAGATGTACATTATAAGTCAGTTGGTGAGGTCAGTTTGATTCAAAATATTTCAGTTTTCATGAATTTTTTAATAAACAATTAAGGGATCAGTTGTTTTTATTCATAGAATTATCGTAAAAGGTCGTTGGAATTGAAGGGATTTGTTATCAATATAGTTGGCTTAGACGATAAGATCGAGTGAAATTTTTAAAAAACATGTTTTGATTACTATGTTATTTGTTGCCATAGTAACTATGCAATTTTTTGTTTTGTTTCAAGATTAACGATTGTTGAAATGTTTTTTCTTTTTATAAAACTGTCAGAAGTTGGCATTACTTCTAATTATTTTATTTTGTTTGTTGAACAAAGATGTTGAATTTGTGAACACTCTGTAAATAACAACATGAAAATTCATCAAAGCCATCTTATTTCATTGGTTATTAACAGATGTTTTCTCAACTTTTTTCTAGATTCTTTCAACAAAGCTTCCAAATCAAATCCATTTTTTCTCTCTACATACACGTTTCTATCTGCATTGAATTAATTTTAAATTTAAATCTATTACGAAAACAACTGTTACTTTTTTTTATAGACAAGGTTTGTGTACTGAATTAAGGTAATGTTCGAATTTCCGGGTAAGAAGTATTTCGTAAAATTTACTCAACTAATTTTTATAGAAAAAATTAAACGTTTTTAATTCAGCTGTATTTAACGAAATGTTGTAATTTTTTTTTCATCATTATTTTTAGTTGCTATGCATTTATTATACTTGTTCTTGATTGTTAAAATTATCAATTATTTTTACTGCTATAATCACATAAATACTGTAATCAGCTGTTTCCTAAATGTTTTAGTGTTATTATACAGAAGTTGGGATTTTTTTATAATATACAGAAATGTCTCACATAAGTAATCCAAAAAATGAGACGATTATACAGATGAAACGACTCTTGTATCAGGTAAAACATTTTTGATTTGAATTTTAATTTTTTAAACTTTTAAAATCTGATTTGTCACATAATTATAGTTCCAAACAATCAAGTATGCCTTGGAAATTCTACAAAAACCTATTTTTGTATAGAGTGAAGTGCCGTTTATGTGACAGATTAGATTGAACGTCTAATAATACTAATTTTTTTTTAATTTGGTAACTGACTTTTTTTTTTTCATGTATTTTTGTCAAATCAACTAATTCTTGTTGAATCAGCTAATTTCATTTTTTATCATAAAATATCGTAGTTGGCCGATGCGTTTGAAATTTGGTATACGACCTTAAATGTTGATTCTAGACAACTTTTATAATTTCCAATGCATACTTGATTTTTCAAAACTAATTATATTTAACTACTATTTAATATTTTTTATTTTTTACAAGATTTATTTCGTCTACCTGGGGATACAGTGTAGTTTAGTGTATATCAAAACGTTTTTCCCATGGAACACCCCGTATTTTACCACTGAGTGTTGAATAAAATTAACGTAACTGCTCTATTCCTTGGTCATTTAGTTTAATATATCTGATCTGTCAAATTTCCGTTAAATCAACGCCAACTATGCGTCAATAAAGTACTATATCTTTAATACAAAGAGTGCCATGACTTTAATACAGGGAGTCTTGTTAAATTTTTAAAGCAATACTTTGTATGTTCGTATGAATACTGAAATTACATGTTTTGAAAGTATGTTGAGTTATACAGGATGTTCTTTAATTCCAGGATTGTTAGTAAATGAATATAGAAAAGTAGAATTATGGTTGTCCGAAAATAGGAAACAATTTATAACGAGGACTCTGTAGAGTAGATTACTGTCATAATAATATCAAATGATGTAGCAAAGCTTGGTTGAGAAAATTAAAATATTTCTCTGTTTTGCCGTTGGTAATAATGATTTTGAGACATTTTGAATCAAGACATGATTTTTTTTTAATTTCTGGGAAAAATTTAATAACTAACAAACATTAAAATCAGAATATGACAATAATGCATACGAAATAACAAATATGAAAGTGAGAAAAAATAACTGAGTTGATATTCAGAATAAAAAAGTTGAATATTACCGTGAAATTTTAGAACACTCTGTATAGCCAAAACTACAGGGTGATTATAAAAACTGTAGTCTAAGTTGGCCAATATTTTGTGTTGCCGCTTCAATAAATTATAAATAGGAAAACCTATCAAAATTGAATTTGACGTTCCTGTCAAATTGAGAAAGGTCAAACTAGAGTGCACTTTTTTTATAAAGCGGCAAAATTGCAAATACATGGACACAGCATGCTTCGACTATAATTTTTTATAATGACCGCGTATTCTTTAACAATTAACAAAAACAAATTATTTTAAAAAATAGTCCAAATTAATAAATCACTTTATATTAAAACTTTGGATAAATTGTAGTTATTTTTGATGGTAACAAAGAGAAAATGTCCACTTTATATATTGATAAAAGTCCAATTTGCGTGAAAGTAGAAAATAAATAATTTCTCATATTCATTTTGAGAAATTTACTATTTATAAGTTTCACTGTTTTGTTTTTATGAACCGTTTCATTATTGTGCGTATTTCTAAACACGTTTCGAACAAAAACCACAAACTTTTCACGTAGTTTTGACACGTGTCTAATTTCTTTACATTGTTCATTTGGATTTTTTATTGGCAACTGTAAAAAAAATCGTATTGTGTTTGGCTCATTAATATTCAACACAAAACTTGAATAATTGTTTCTGTGATAAGGGAAAAGCTATTTTTGACAGCTTTTGTCTGCCTTAGAATGAATTTGTTGAGAATTGAGCGATGTGTCTTTTTGAAAATTCGAGAAATTCGAAAAATCTGAAGAGTTTTGAGATATTGAAGTGTCAAAATGACACGATTTGAAATATTTGAATTTAAATATTAATAGCCTTCAGTCTATTGTTTTTCCTCTCTTCTCTCAATTTTATTTGTGTAAACCTGTGCCCCACAATGCCCATTGAAATGATTATTGTTATTATAATTTAAACTGAAATAACTACAGTTCCAAACATTGAAATGTTCTCCATTGTTTCCCATATTTTTTTTCCATACGACTGAACACATCTGTTCATTGTGGTTCACTTCCTGTATCATCGATGTCTGTCTGGGTTTTGCCTGGTACGAAATGTTACTACTTTTCCCCTATCAACCAAAAATCTAAATTACGATAGATTTTTGATTAAAAAATAAAATTTCCTATATTTTTCATGTATCACTAGATTATGTAATAAATATTTGTCACCCTAAAATCGACTTTCATCATACTGCAAAAGGTGAAACGTGATATTCGCAACCGAAGCGCTGTTGCCATTTATTCAACTGCGTAGAAACTACCAAGACAAGTGCATGAGTCAAGTTGTAGGCGGTTGGAAGTATTATACTCTCTTATATTTTATTTCTCATCGTCCTCATTCCATTTTTTCCTTCTTCTTTCCACATTCGTTTCGGTTACGGAATTACAAACTACAAGTCAAGTCGGCTATAATACTGATAAACAAAAGTCATCATTGTAATCATAAACCACTTTGATTATATTCTATATATACATACTATATCGTTTTTTCAAATATTTCCATTGATTGTTAATAAATATATCAAGTTGCTTGTTTATAAACGAGTGAAATGCGCTACATTATGTTTTTAGTTTAGATAATAGCGATGAGTCAGCAGCCATATTATTGGACTCAGAACGCTTTGCAAAAACAAGTGCCACTAAGATCCACGTCCATTCACCTAAGTCACGTAGGCTATGAGGTTTCGTTGTTGTACGTTTATATTTTATTGGTTTTAATGATATTTATTTAGTGAAAAATATTTATTTATTATCTTTTATTTTGAATTGTATTAACCTTGAATGAAGATTTTGTGTTTTGTAATGGGTGATGGTAATGCTATGGACAGATTCCAGTCAGTTGGTAGGGATTGTTCAGTTAATATAACCAACAAATATGGTGTTCCAGCAATACAGTTTTCTAGAATTTTAACATTTCTATGTTTAAAATTGTGATATTCAGTGGGAAAAAGTGTATTTATTGAACTAGATATCATAAAAACTTATTTAAGCGACTGCGTGCTGTAATTGTTTTCCCAAGTCAAAAAATCGTTGTTTATTTTTTGATTGACTATAATAAACATTATGAACCTTGGTTTATATGACCATTTATTGAGTAGTTTTTGTTTCTAAGACATAAGAAAAACATTTTTTCAAGTTGGTAGCAATTGAAGATTAAAATACCTAAATTTTGGTAAAATGCACATAAAAACATATCACGTACAGAGTGTTTAATTTTTGTTGATTTCCATGCCAAGTCACTACGATTTTTGTTTAGTGTTTAAAAATAACAGAGTCATGGCCAACTATGCTCTTTATCAAGAACATGTAACTTGAATATTTCAAAAAATTGGAAAATATAGAAAAAATTCAGTCACAGTATTTTTCAATCACAAAAATCAAAAAGGCGCTGCAACTGACAGTGGAGTAAAATTGAATATGTGGAAAAGTAACACTAGAATATTTGTATATGTATAATATTTCGGATTATAATAAAACCACCCTGTATAACGCTATATCCATCGCCAATGTCATTTAATTATCAACTAATAAAATAACCCTAGATTTCTATTTGCTTTTTGTTAATGAATAAAAAACCAGACACATTGTGCAGTAAGTTATTTTTTTTTAAATGTTGGTAACATTTGCTGTCTAGACAATTAAGTCAATGAATAAGAAAAAACTAATTACCAACTGTCAAATAAGTCCCCAGATTTTGGAAAATCTAATTAATGATTTGACAGCTTAATATTTCGTCTTTCAGTCATTTGAACTAAAAATTTTCTATTAGATTGTATAAAACTTTTTTCCCCTAATCATAATGCGAATAAATTGATGTTGCTATTAGCAACGTGAGTTACAATATATTTTTCAATAACATTAATAAAGAAACATTTTATCATATCGTGGGTAAATATTACACGTAGAATAAGTGTGTCAGAATCCATATTTTTCAAGATATATCTTTTCTAGTAAAAAAAAAATCCAAAACTTGTTATAGAATTAACTAAACCAAACCAGTTGTTGCTTGACATTCAGAAACACATCAACTCTTGCGTACTACTTTTCTATAAAACAAAAAATTTAGAAATTTTATTTCATAGCACACTTTAGAAATAATATAAAATAAAGCAAATTTGATGCATATGATTTTGGTGAAATGATATGAAAAACCGCTTTACCACACGGTTTCCTGTGAAATCAAATTTAAAAACGCAAAAAAAATATGTTTATCAAGGATAATTCAAAACCTTGACTTTGTCGAGATTATTATTATCGAAAATTTATTTCATGTGCAATTATGCAAATTGTTTTTTTGTTTATTCGCAGCAAGCTATGAAAATTTCAATTGTAATAAAAACGTAGACAAAGCTTGCTTTGTGAATTAGTGCAGATACGAGAATATAATTACAAACTATGTAGTACAACTCGTCATTTGTTTTCTCTCAATCGAAAATGGCGAATTCCTGTTATTCCATGCCCCCCTTAGCTGCATAATTTAGCATAGCTGTTTCCTTAATAAATCAACTTTTTTTTTTAAGTATTTATATATTTGATCAAGAGTGTAATGACGTCATTGCAACATCGCACAATCGTCCATTACAATATTCCATTTGATTGATTCAATCTTCTATAAAAAACAATTGTACGATAATTGAAAAACTCCGACTGAAAAGAAAAAAAAACTAAACACCACCACCACCACCTTTTCTGACTGTCCTATAATACAATCCAATCGTCCAATTGTATTACACCTTCAAGTTGAGCTTTTTCATAACGATTGTACAATTGTGCCGCTGCTGTGATACAATGATACCAATGGAAAGCTGGAGTGTGCGTAAAAGCGGCAACAGCGCTAAGAGGGGAAAGACGTAAGGGAAATCTGGGGCTCTGGAAGCGTTATTGTCGCTTCACACGGCCGGTCTAGCTAAAATCGATGAAGCAACCCTTTTTCAAGTTGAAAAAAAACTGAATACATATTTTTTTAGTGTTGTGTAGTTGGTACTAACTTACTCAGAAAAATTCCAACTGTTCACATTATTAATACACTCACAATAGATGTCAGAAAACACAATAATTCGGAATTTTTTAATCTCAATATTAAGTGTGTAAGCCACACCCTATATATAAATTTATCAAAATAAAAAAATTGTTATAATTCAATTGTTTTAAATATCTCTCAGCATGCTTAGATAAATCAAAAACACAAATATCACTTCACTGTAATCCTAGAAAGTCAGTTTTTAGATGATTATGAAGCGATTGATGATATCCTTCAATGCAATCAAGTTGCTGTTGGAATGGCAAGCTGTCACTGTGTTCCACAGTTTTGTATGGCAACGAAGTTAGCGCATGCGTAGATTACTGTCTACGCAGCCAACTCAGCATTGGGTAAAGTTATTTGGAACAAAGTTATATAAAAAAAAAAGAAAAACATAGAGTTTATTCTTATCTCTGTCGAGCATAGCGACCCGGTTGTTTTGGAACTTGCACCGAGCTCTGGTCTATCGATTGCTTCCGATGATACCGGAGGAAAGCAAAAAAAAAGTTACGAAATTTAGGAATTTACGTAATATTACTCTAATTGATTTAGTAACGTATTTTTGCAACATGCTATGCTAATTATGATTTATCATAGTTAGCTATGATTTAATGACAGTTGAGTTTGGTAATTTGTTTTTTTTTTTTTTTTCTTATGTTTTAATGGAATTTATTCATTCAGTAAATAATCAGAATTATAGCTGTTTATGTCTTGAAATACAACTACGCTGGTATTTACATTTGATTTAATCTAAAACAAACTGTTAACAAGTTTCGGGTGATTGAAATTCTAACAAAAATAGTTTCAATGGATTGATAAGGTCGAAGGAGTTATCTATAACGATAACATTACGATTGGAATTGCGTTTGACGGTTACAAAGTTAACTTGATTTTTGTGTTATTGAAATGGCGGTTTTTTCAACTGCAAAAGTTCTGATATTTTGTGTTAAAATTAATCTATCGGAAATTTCAATTCTGTGATTAATACCTATTATTTCTCACTTGTCGGATAATAAGTATCAAAAATTGTAGCTTCATTATGATAATATACAAAATAGGAAAAACAGTTGAACGTTTTTATGAAATGCAAATAACTATGACATACGAAATACAACCATATGTCTCTTCATTTACACATAAATTTAAAAAATCGTCTGTCAGTGTTAATGTTTGACAGATGATTTGGTTATGGCAACTATCTAGACAGGGATTCCAATTTCATGACTTTCTTGAGATTTTTTTTTTTTTATAAATGAATCCTCGTTACAAATTCCACTTAGAGTGGAGCTTTTGGGATTGGTTACTTAAGGGTTCTTATTTCATAATTAATTAATTTGTCTGCTAGATGTATACTTAAAACTTGAAAAAAATATTAGGAATATCGAAAATAGGTGTATTGTTACTCGAAATTTGGAAGGCGACAGACCATCAACTTCTTACATGACGCCACAAAAGTTTAATAAAACATGAAACAAGACCATCTTGACACAAGATGTTTATTAATTTTTTTGCTACGTGCGTCATTGTCAATAAATAAGTGGCATTTACTGAACAAGAACAAACAGTTTTTCTTAAAGCATTTTGAAGAAGAAAAATGTGGTTTTACACAAAATTCCTTTAAAAAGAAAGTAAATACTTCATTTAAAATCTTATCATTAGTCCTTGAAATTTTTGCATTATCACAAAAATTAAAAGCTCACAAACTATACAGGTGTCCTACAACGGTGGGCGTCTATCCATAATTCAAAAAATTCTGATAGCATATTATTGAAACTTTGATAACAAAGTTTTTCTGAGATGCTCTATCTTTCTAAAATATTTTCAGAGATGTAGCACTTCCGGTAATACCGGAAATAGACATCAACTGATATTTTTTCACAGTTTTGAATTTTAGGTCACTGTTATACCAAAATTAATTTTTTAAACTCAACTATTTCGAAAATATCTGCAATTTTTTTGAAAAATGGCGTATGCAGTATTGAAGGTAATCAATAATTATGGTTAAACGACTTTTTCAGTATTGTTTTGACATTTCATAACGCAAGTCCTGAGGTAGTACATCCCGCTAAAAATTTAACCGATCTCCTTCAGGGTGTTCGAAAAATACATTTGCAAACTGACATGAAAATATTGTCAAAACTCAAAATTTTCAAAGAGAACCTTTTTTTATATTTCGATTTAGTTTTCAAAATTAAGACTTATTGTTTAAGATCTCATACTTTTGTATTTTTTTTAGGAAAAACTGATTTCTACGTAGTAAAATGTCATTAGTCTCTAAGTCCAGTTAGCTTTGAAAATTTTTCAGAAATGCCAGAACACGTTAATTATTGTATCAAAAATTATCCAAGTTTGCTTTTTATCTCTTGAGAGTGTATAGTATTTTACTATACAGAAAACATTTTTTCTTAAATAAATAAGAAACGATAAAACTTAGATATAGAAAAACTTAGTCATTTTTGAAGCTGGATACGAATTTGAAAGCATAACTAGGGGTTTCCATTTTAAAATTCCTAGTTTTGACTATATTTTCATGTCAGTTTTCAAATATTTTTTGAACATCCTGTAGAAGATCGAGTTAATTTTTTTTAACTCTGTATCATTTTCTAATCACAATTGCAGATATCTTTAAAATGATTAAAATCAGAAAAAAAATTCCTGTAATAAAAATGATCTAGATTTAAAAAAATGTAAAACATTTGAAAATATTTCAGTCAAATAGCGTATGTCAAAAAAAATATGTTACCAAATTTTCAGTATTTTTTGAGTTATGAATAGATGACCGTGGTGGAACACCCTGTATTGTTACAGTTTTGAGTTATTTTGTTTTTGACGTTAATTAAACGTAAATAATAGTAATAATGCAGAAAACATTTTATTTACACAATATACAGGGTGTTTCTGACAGTTGATTGAACAATAATTGAAAAAATTCACATTACTTAAATGAAGATTCATGTTTACATGATGCTATAGTGATAAAAATGAAGGATTTTTCAAACCTGAATGTTTGCCAAACACAAACTTCAAATGTTTGTCAGATCTACTTATACAGTGTCACCAATAAAGACGACTCCATATGGGAGATTTTTTTATCATAAGGTTTAGTCAATAATAATTAGTCTATATTAAAAATGACAACAACAAACATGATTCAGCGACGTGCATTTGTTGACAAACTTAACATATTTTTCAGGGAATAACTGAAAATGGCATTTTTAGACGGAATTTTGAAAAAGTTGTTTTTAATGCAATTTTATGCACATGTGAAAAATTTGAAGAAACTAGCGTAAAGCTGACATTTTAGACTTTTTTGGTAAATAATTGGTTTTTATAGTATCAAAGTTTGTAAATTGGTTTATTTCAATTATCAATTACTTCTATAATAAATACTTCTCTTAGCTACAAAAAAATATTGACATGGATATTTTCCAATATCAAATGTAAGACTGTAGGGAATCTATTTTCACACCTTTTATGAGTATTAACCAATCACAAATCAGTTTTCACATGTGATCTTGAAACCAAAATCTAATTGGTTCTAAGCCTGCTTTGACAGTTTTTTCAAAATATTAGCCATCTAAACCTCTTTGAAAGAACGTTGGAATTACTGCTCATATCAATTTTTTATGCCGAAAATTATGAAAAATCGTTGGAACGTTAAATATTCAAAAAATAAACTAATTTATACTATTTAGGTGTACTTTGAATTTGTAAAAATAGAATTATTTAACAAAAATGCATAGAATTTCGACTTCACGTTAGATTCTTCAAATTTCGCACACGTGCAACTATTTCAAATACAATTTTCCTAAATTTTAATTAGAAATGTCATTTTCAATTATTTCTGCAAGAAATGTTGAATTTGCAAACAAACGAACTGGTTCCTATATAAATTTTAACTATCCTTATAATAAAAGAATTTCAATGACATAAAATACAGAGTGATTATCTAAAACATAAGACCTTTCAACTCTAAGTGAATCATTGTGTACAGAGTGGTGCATTTTCGAGGTCGTCTGCTAATATTTTCAAAAATTCATATCTACGATAATTTTGATGGTAAAAATTTGAAACAAAAACTGAATTATGCAGTTTTTTTCGTAGAATTCAGTAATACTAATACATAATTTTTTGGGTTATTAGTTTGACTGCAAAAACACAAAGTTTTATTTTTTTTAATTGAAACCATAGTTGACTGAGACATTTTTGAAAACCTAATTTTTTTCTGATTTTGAAAATATAAATATGTTATATTATATTCTCACGAATTTTCTAGAAAAGAAAAATTCCTTTCTAATATGTTATTTGTTAACAGTTGGCCATGTAAAAAATTGGTTTCTATAGAAATTGAGTGTTGAAGTGTAAATAATCTATTAGATTCTATTCTCTCAATATTATAAAACATTTGAATTATAAAACAAATGCTTTGTATGCACATAAAAAGCTTTTAAGAAGAAAAAAACTGCTAAAAAAATTGAAGATAAATTATGGCTCTTGATTGACTATAAAAAACAAAAGATTATGCGCTGATGAGTATTTTGCATAATGTTATAATTAAAGTAAAAAGAATATTGATTTTAATATAAATATTTGTAGTCAGAATTCAATAAATTGCATTTTTAGTACAAATTATCACTGGATTCCACAGGAAAACAAGAAATGTGGTCTCCAACAAACAAACAAGCTTTGTCCATGGTAAAAATTTCTTGTACCATTTGCCTATATTTATTTAAACGCTGCATTGAAAAAAATATCTAAAAGCATTTACAATTGAAACATTTATCAATCGAAAAGTGTTATCGAATTTGGTTGATACATTTCTAAATAAACCAATTTTTTCCATAGCCAACTGCATATTAACAACAAAAAATTAAAACAATCGATTTTTCGAACAATTATGTAAAATCATCATACATTTTTAAGATAAGAAAAAAATTAGCTTTTCAAAAATATCACAACCAACTATGGTTCCTATTTAAAAAAAATGCAACTTTGTGTTATTCCAGCTAAACTAATAAATGAAAAAAATATCTGTTGGTACTACTGGATTCCATGTAAAGAACGGTTTAATCATGTTTTTGTTTCAAATGCTTACTGCCAATATTAACGTAAATATCAATTTTTAAAAATATCGCCAATTTGTCAACTTTTGTGTATACTTAAAAAACAAAAGACAATATAAATTTGCGACCTCGATAATGTGCCATTCGTTCTTTTTGAAAACTTTTAGTTTTGGAGATTTCTCTATGCGTACCCCCTATACATTTTCTATTGAATTTTTTTATTATTTATTTACAAAAGCTTCGTCCTCGAGTTATTATCATCAATGTTCATTCGCACTTAGTCACCTGTTTTAAAACCACACCATTAACGCGCTTACAAATCGATTTCTAATGTCTTTACATTGCAATTAAAACCAAATAATCATATGTCGAAGGCCAGTCTGTCAATACATATAAAAGAAACACGTGACAAAGCACAATAAAAAAATATAGAAAATAAAAAAAAAATTAAACAGTTTGAAATATTTGCATATCATTAGATTGTCATGTCAGTTGAATTCATTTAACTGTAACAAGTGGACAATAGAAATATAAAAATAGTAGAGTGGCCTTTGTTGTATGAATTTTAGACATTCTCCTATGAAATGACGTCAATTATGTAAATAATCCGGGTGTTTTGTTTATTGTTAAACTGCGAAAAAAAACATTATTACACTTCTATAATTAACTATCTTTTTGCTGGCATTATTATTAAAGCGTACGTAGACGTTGATCACTTTGTTTATTAGAAAAGAACTTTGGATTTTAGATAATTTTGTGTAAATTGATAGATACGAGATAGACTTGGAGTATAATAAAATTAAAATGTTATGAGTAATAATGTTATGTAAGTTGGAGGTATTTACAAGTGAAAATTTAATCATCAGACTCAAGGATAAATCATTGCTGCTATTAATTTTTTTTTTTTCAAACACTCAAAATAATTTATTATGAATCACATGTTATAAGTCGCAATTTATGACACGAGTCTGAGACATTTCATTTTTAAACACCTTGTATATTAGTCCGGACCTAATTGTATCAAAACTAATTTTTTTAGTTATAATTAATATCTCTTTAATCATTTTTTTTCTCTTCGAAACGTAACAATTTCTAGGAACTACTAACCATTGCAGTATCAATTAATTCTTTATTATGTAATTAATAATTTTTTTTTTGAAGGTATGGCCGCGTGCAGAGTGTCAAATTGTTGCCGAGGGGCGCCAAGGAGGAGGCGGGCGAGAGCTCGATGGCGTGTACGGTGGCGTTCATGGATATCAAAAGTGCGTCCAAAGCCCACAATGCTGAACATAAAATTGATGATAGAACTCTGACCACGGAGTACTACGAACCTGCTGCCATTCCGTCCGCTGCTTCACCGCAGAACACGTCCTCCACGTATTCTACTACCTCACCGGGTAGTAACAGATTTCCCAACGGCCATGGGTAAGTCACCAAACGATAAAGTTTGTTTTTCTGGCTTTTAACCTAATTACTCAATCATTACTTTTTGTACCTAGTCCAAGAGCAAATACTATTTGTGCCAAAATTTATGTTTATATTCTAAATATAAGAAAAATGTGTACGTAAATGCTTTCAAGCAGTTTTGTGAGATTTTTTTGATGGTGGAAAAATTTATTCAGATTTCTAATTTGTCAATTTGTGGCTATGGAAATCAGATTTTAAGGTGGCCACACTGATGACATTTGTTCAAAAATCATCCTAGATATTTTGGTTACTGTTGTACTGTTGGTAGTTAACTGAAGTTGCAAATTGCTATCTTTGATTAATGCTTGTTTCCCTTAAATTTTGAGGTTAGGAGTATAAGGCGTGGCTTACGCATCGCCTATTAAAATTGACATAGCTTACGCTATATATGGTCGTTTAATTAGGCCTAACGTCATTTTTGACAGCGTACTTTGATGTACGGTGGGTGGCACCATCTATGCGCTACATTTAGAACTTTTAATTCAAAAAATGCCAAAAAGGCTAAATCAAAAACTATGAAATGGGGAAGATTAGGACTGCCACAAAAAAGTAATTTTCGAACCTAGTGTGCGAAGACATTATTCGCGCATAAGCATAAAATTTGAATCATATGCGCGAATGCGCTGAATACGTCTTCGCACATCGAAAAAATCTGAAAATATCAAGTGAGTCAACTGGCAGTTTTTCATTTGACAGTTGTCAAAGAAGGTTTTTAAATACAGATTTCTGTTTATTTCTTCAGTATTTGCGACAACTGAATTGGTAAAATGTTTGTTAATTAGATTTCATTATTATTATAATAATAATTATAATTCAGTTGATGGTCTTTTACGGTTTGACGTTGTCACTGTCACAAAATTAGTTCACTAGTCTTTGTTTGACGGCACCACCTACCGTACATCAAAATACGCTGTCAAAAATGACATGGAGCCTTATGAAACGGTCATATATAGCCTCAGCTATGTCAGTTTTAGTAGGCGATGGCTTACGTTCAGTAACTAATTGTAGTGACAAAATTAAAGCTGCATTTAAAGTTTCTCAGCCTTCTTGATGCACATTGATAAGAAATGGAGTATATGAAATGCGAAGCTAAAAAAATTGAGGTTAATGATGAAATTTATTGGAAGTTGTCAAATGTTTCCAGTTGCCAATTCCTAAAAAATTCTCTAAATATTTAATTCCAAAAATACAAGATGTCCAGAAACGCTTTTCAAAGAAAGACGGAACAAATTCTAGATTCGATTAAACTTGAATTATCCAAATAAAAAATGCTTAGTTTAAGAGCTAGAGTTCTTTGGAGTTGAAAATTTCAATTTAATTTTTCTCACAAACGGTTTGTCGTAGAGATTTCAAACAGAGCATTATTTTATGTGGAAAAAGTTGAAATTTATTGAATATCTTATAAAAATAAGAAAAATTACAATTGAAAAAAAAATTGGACAGAAATATCCAATAACCCCTTTCTTCTGTTCAGGGTGTCTCTAATGATTGCAATAAAAAAAATCTATTTAAGTCATTTGATTATGAATAATCCAAGAGATAAATATGTAAAATTTCATCTATCAATTGGAATCCGTTTGATTGTTATTTGAGATTTGAGAATTGGCTCTAAAAAATAACCCTCGTTTCCTTCAAGGGCATTTCTGGACACTTAAAATTTTCCATCATTGTCCAACAACCCATCAAAATATCCCAACACTAATTGGTAAGGTGTGGTGTAATAACCGTCCCATTTAATTATCCTTTAACCACTTCACTGATTACATTGGACGTGACATGATAGACCTTCTTCCATTTATAAACATTTTGATATATTGTTACCCCACTATATGTATTGCTTCATTCATGCAAATAAATACAAAAGTCACACCCATAGATCGCAACTGTATATTATAATCTCTAAAGACACACCTTCCCTCTACAGGTGTCCCAACGATATAAAAAAGTCCATTTTGAGTCTTAACATGAATATAAAAAAATCCAAATAAAGATTGTAAATATTAATTTTCTGCATCATTTGAAATTATTTTCAATTATACAAGGGGTTGTCCACTAACAAGCTACAATACAAACTTATATTCTTTTAGATTAAACGCTATAATTTTTTGCTTTTTCTGTCGAAGATTTTGACAAAATTTGACTTAAAAAAATCTTTAGAGAAATAGAGTTGTCTTTAGTTTGAATAGAAAAGATTAGATTCTAGAGTTATAACATTTTTTTTGGGTTATTACAATCTAAAAGTCAATGAAATAAAGAACTTTGTTAAAAGTTAAATAACTTTTTAACTATTTTATCTAAAAGATTATTAATTTTTTTATCTAAAAACTTCTATTTAAAATTTTCAAAATCGTCAACTCAAAAGATATCAAATTCTAAACTTTGTGGATAATGAACTATTGTAACAGTGTGTTAATTACCATAGTAACAGTATCAGTAATGAAAATACGTAAAACTGCTTTGTAGTTACTATTGTTACTATAGTAACAAATAATAAAATAGTTCTTGGAATTATTCTGTTCAAAGTTGATTATTTTAAGAAAAAAAAATTAAATAATTTCTCTAATAGGAAAACCGGAAATAGTGTGCTCCACTCAAATTTTTCAAAGTATTCAAATTTTAACAAACGTCTTCATTTCTATGAGTTTTCGATTATTGAGTCAAATAACGTCATAATCTCAAGTTTTGAAGTTTTTTCTTTCACGTAATACCAATTTTATTTTTCGAATTTTTTATTTATATCTACAGCTTTTGTATAAAGAAAATTTCAAAAATTATTAAAATGTCACACTCTTGGGACACTTGTAAAACTCTTTTTTTTTTTTTTAATTTTGTTTTTATTTATCAATATAATTCTTCCGTATCTGATTTAAAATTTCAAATTTATTAGTTTGCAAAACAGAAACACCAACCAACATTCCCTCCTCTACGATGACCTTACCATCATCGTATATGGTGTTGTGTGATAAATCTTAACGTACAGGTTGTGTTTTAAAATAAAACCGTTAAGTTGAACAGTTAGGCAAGTCGAAGGAGTGAGAAAGAGAAAGAGTAAAAAAAATGCAACTAACGTGATATGCTAATTGCTTCAGCCATTTTTATTCAATAGATAATGCACTTGTTTCAATCACGTTGAATAAATTATTATTATGAACTATTAGTAATGGGTTTGTCTGTTTTTCTAATGGTAAGAAGAGTCAAAAATGGTATGATTAAACAGAAAACTGGAGTAGTTTTGAAAGATATAAGGAAATTGATTGAAGAGAGAAAGAAATGGTTGTTAGCCTTGTTTTTTTTTATTATTATTATTTTTTATTATTGTCGCAATGAAAATAAAATAAATGGAACGAGTTTACTTAGATTTATTTAATAATATGTTACGAAATATGATTGATAGTAATTTTATGCTGATTTTATGTTTTGTCATCTTTTTGTGTAGGGATTTAGTGAAAGTCATTAAATTATTAATAATAAAATGGTTCCCAATTTGATGGTTATTGTTTATAATTTGGAAAACTTGTTACAAGGTCGTTTGAGTTGAAATATTTCACATAAATATTCAATTTGATTTGAAATTGTTGAGGATTCAAGGCTGTCTACGATCCATTTAAGATGCTTGTATAGGGTGGTCTATTTTCAATGGTTTCTTATATTTCCGATCATGACACAAAAAATTAACGATACATTATTGTGCCAATTTTTTCAAACAAATTCAATACTCAAATAAGTTTTGCGCTAATGGCATTTGTTATAGCCCTTTTTTGATTTTATTACATTTTTAGTTTGTTTTTAAACATATCCAAAATTTAAAAACTGTTACTAATAAAGATTTTTGCGTAGAATGGAATTAACTAATTGATTTTTTTTTTATATCTCTTAATTTTTGAAATACAAACTGCAAAAAGCATAGTTGGCTATGACTTAAAAATAAAATAATTTTTTCTGTTTGTAAAAATGTATAGTTTAGGTGGTTTTTCTGATAATTTAATTTAATTGAATTTTTTGTGAAGTACTATACAGGGTCATTCATGAAAACTGGCCTATTAGAAGTTTATAGAAAACACATATTTCAATCGAACTGAAATTTTACATATAGGGGTTTCTAAATATGTTCTGTTGAAGTAAAATAATGGCGATTTAGCTGCACTTCTGTTTATGCCGGAAGTCAGTACTAACTTTGTTATTTTAAGTGGAACACTGTATATTATTACATTTTTGAATTCCTTGATAAACTTTGATGTAGGTTTAGGGCATCTAAGATCCATAGTTTTAGACTTATTCACGTTATTTTAGTAAATTTAACTTCTGCAGAGGTCAAGAAAAATGCAAATTATCTAAAAACTAAGTAATTTGGAGGTTAACTGTTTTTAGTATTCTGTAGACCAAGAATGACTCTATCAATTGCCATAACCCTTATTCATTTGTTTTTTATATCTATCACAATAACGATTTTTAAAGTTAATAATATTCAATCAAAGATAACTTGATTTTTTCAAATGGAACATATAGCGATTGCTCTACTAACGCATTCAAAATTTGATATAAAATTTTGCAGACTGTCAACAAAAAGTTTTGAGATATTTGCAAATAATTGCATTGACAGTTACCAGTTAACTCTTGTCAGTTGAAAGAGAATTTAGTTCTGCATAAATTGGTGAAACAATTGCTATGTCATTCCATTTGAAAAAATCAAGTTATTCATGATTTAAAACTAGCTCACTTAGTTTAACTCAGGTTTACATTTTAAAATATTTCTGATTGTATCGATAAACTCTTTATTGAATTATTTATCCTAACTATAACTAACTTAAATACCAAATCGTCCATTTGAGTCAAATGAATCTTCTTCCAAACGCTTTACAGAATCTACTATTCGTTGAAAATACTTTCAGGATTAAAAACTGAATAATGAATTTATGTAAAAAATCTATCTAGAAGTAGCTTGTTATTTTTCCAGGTTTACAAACATCCAAATTCAAAGACATTACTTTTTTCCCCTACATTCTTAGGTTTATTATTGCGTATCAACCATCTTGTTTTTTGTTAACTTAAATATTTACAATCTCAATTTCATTCAATCAACAAAAAAAGTTTCTAAAAATCTAGGTCTAGATTCCGCAGTTTTTTACAGATATTTTTAATCTCTTCTCTTGAGAAAATTCGGCAGGTGCAAGTTCTCACTTAAGCATTTATCTTTAAGTAAATATTTAAAATGAAGATTTTTTTTTTTTTGCAAAATTTATATCAAAATGTTGCCCAATTCTGAACTGGAAGATTTATTTCAAGAACCAAGCGAATTTTTTTCTACCAAACAATATTGTCTTCTGGTGTCTTCATATGATATGTTATATTTGAAAGTATGTCTAGTATTAAAGCATACACTTCTGAACTTTTTTCTGTCATTCATACATCAGATGTGTATTCTTACATATCCTCACAATCCTTCCGAAAGTCGTTTTTTCAAAGTCGCTTGGCTTAATACGAGTTAACTCGCAATACTTTCAAGTGATAACAAGTGTTTCTTTCAATAATTTTGAAGAAGAGATTGTGGATTAAATTTAAGTTAGTAGCATACAGTGATTTTGTAGTGTCACTTCTCTTGTGTGGTAGAACTGGAGCGGCAAGAATAAGACAGAATTCAGGTGACTGAAGTTTGCACTTTCGCGCTTCTTCAACGGTTAATGTTATCTTAAGGTAAGGTTAGTTAAGTTCAGATGTTTGTGGAATATTTGTGCTCTTATTTGTTTTATCAGAAGGTGAATATAAATGTTGATCAAACTTAAAGAAGTAAAAGTTTTGGTGGCGGATATATGAAAAGGATCGGCTGAAAGAAACAATCAATGAATCAACTAGGCTAAATAGCGAAGTGAAGTAAAGTCATGTACTCGATATTCAACGACTGTTAAATAACAATTTACCAAGAACTTGAAGAGACTGATAATGATTTCGACAGCGTGTGGGGTGTTAAAAACAGACATGTGAAAAGGCGATAAGGTGACAATGTCCATCAGAAGAATGGGTTGGCTTATAATTCCAGCAGCTTGTATTTTTAATTTATGTCAATTGTGAAAGCTACGAACTCTAAGATAAATTATAAAAACTATTGGAAATTATCACTCTATTTAAATAATTACAAATATGTTAGAAACAAAGTTGTGCTCTTGTCTTAATTTTGAATCTCACTCACTCCTGAAGTCTCAAAAGTGATTTGTTTATGTTTCCGCGATTTTTTTTTGAAAGTCTTTGTTACTGTTTACATCCTTTTTGAATATAGTTTTGTCCAAGTGGGAACTTGATGTAAATTCAATGGTGCGAGATATAGAGATCTCAGGAGTCATAATTCTTCACTTGCAAGACGATTGTAATACTCAATCACATACTTATTGGTATCATAAGAAGTGTAGGCTGGAGCTGTATCATACTGGAAGTCCCTTTGTCTAAACTCTTCCTCAAACAGTTATTCAAAAAGACTCTAAAATTGTGAAAGTAGCTTGTTGTCGTTTTTGCAAAAAAGGAAACATCATACCTATTATTTTTCATTAGGAATTGTTGAACTTATTGTCAGTTTCTTCAACTTCTTGGACAATTTTTATTTAACAGTCGTAGAAATTTACGTGTAAGTTCACTCCACTATTTACCCTTGTTGATTCATGATTGTTTCTTGAAGCTGATCTTTTCCAAACATCCGCCACCAAAACTTTTACTTCTTCGAGATGTATCAACATTTATCTACATCTTTTGATAAAACAGTTAAAAGCACCAATAGCTGAGCTTAAGTAACCTTACCTTAAGCTAACATTGACCGTTAAAGAAGCGCGAAAATGCACACTCCAACCAACTGTCTTCTGTTTTATTCTTGCTGCCTCAGTTTTACCACACAATAAATGTGACACTACAAAATCACTGTATGCTACTAACTTAAATCTAATCCACAATCTCTTCTTCAAAATTATTGAAAAAATTCTTAGTTCAGCTTCAAAGATTCAACCTTCACATAAAAGTTGGAAAAACATCATCAAAATTTGTGCACATTTAATCACAATCAACACTTGTTTATTACAACGAATATTGTGAGGTTATGTAAGAATAATCAAATGATTAATGACAATACAAAATAAGATTGAATTTAACAATTTCTTCAGTTGTGTATCTTTTGTGACACATCTGACTTATAAATGACAGAAAAAAAATCAGAAGTGTATGCTTCAATAATGGACATACTTCCAAATATAACATATATATATGCCAGCCTGCGTTGATACATTTTTCATTTGATCGCACGGTACACTCAGTATATTAGATAATTCCCACTATCAAACTAACTTTCTGTATTTCCCATTCAAAATTAAATCTAATTAAACCAAAATTTTAAATACAAAGTATTTTTGTGAGTAAAATTTCTTATCTTTATCTTTCGTGTTTTTTTTGTCTAATTGAATGACTTATGTAAATTTGAAGTATTTTAGTAATGATTCTAAATTCTTAGCATTGCTTAATGCGGATAGTAAGATAATAAAAAATCATTTGATATACACAGCGATTCAAAAAAATTAATAGTAAACCTATTGGATTGCATTTGTTTCTACTACATCACTCTGTATATTTAGAAATTGATTTTTTTCTATTAATAATCAAATACTTACCATTATTTATGTGACATAAAAAAAGAAACATCTGTTTGATTTTTTTATAGATAAAAATTAACAGCAGATGGTTTCTTAAATAGATATTTGTAAGTAAAATTAGCAAAAGTAGCACAGTTAATCCAAGATTGATGATAGTACATTTACGTTTTAAACAGTTTCAATATTGCACAAACTGTGTTAAAAAAAAAATTAAATACGTCCCTGGCCATGGATTTTAAAACAATTATAAATAAATATAGTGAGAGAACAAAGTCTTCTGAATGTTTTACGTTTCAGTTGTTTGACGTCGAATAAAATTATTTTTAATCTAGGATTTAATTTTTTTTCTGCTCTGATGGATTATGTTTGTTGTTAGGTCGACAGAAGAGCATGCGAATTTCGGCGACCGCTTCTACGACAGACCCAATAACAGGGTAACCGAAGGTGAATTTATCCGTCGAACGAACTACCATGATAATTGTAGGGGACGTAATCGTGACCGAAATTATAGTAGAAATGGTCCCTACAATCCAATCATGGATCGATCTCATCGAACAATTAATAATTCATGGACGCCGTATGATTCAACTCGGTATAATAGTCAAAATGAAACAGGGTATGTATCAACACCTTCGGATAGTAACGAGAGGCGGTCGTCCGATCAAAACAGTACAAAGAAGAAGACCAAGTCACGATCGGGAAGTCGATCTCCATCACCTTCAGGCAGCACGTCCAGTCGATCGCCTTCTAGGTACTAAATAAAATAAAATAATTGAAAGAATTTGATTAATTTTTGTATTAGGTCTCGTTCTCGCAGTAGCAGCAGTTCGTCGAGTTCGTCAACATCGCGCGATACCAGCTCTAGCAGCGAGAAGCGTCCTGTGGCCATCCGTGTCAAAAATCTACCACCACGCTCCTCAGATACTTCACTCAAAGATGGTCTCTTCCACGAATACAAAAAGCACGGTAAAGTGACATGGGTGAAGGTAGTAGGCCAAGGCAGCGATCGCTACGCCATCGTCTGCTTCAAAAAACCCGAAGATGTAGAAAAAGCACTCGAAGTCAGTTACGATAAATTATTCTTTGGCTGCAAAATCGAAGTGGAACCTTATCAAGGCTACGATGTTGAAGACAACGATTTGCGACCATACGAAGCCGAAATCGACGAATTTCATCCAAAAGCAACGCGGACACTCTTCATCGGTAATCTTGAAAAGGATGTGACTGCATCTGATCTCAGGAAACATTTCGATCTTTTCGGCGAAATTATTGAAATTGATATAAAAAAACAAGGGGCTGTGGGTTCGTATGCGTTCTGTCAGTACTCGGACATTGTGAGTGTAGTGAAAGCGATTCGAGCGATGGACGGCGAACATTTGGGAAATAATCGGATCAAATTAGGGTTTGGCAAATCGATGCCGACAAACTGTGTGTGGGTTGATGGCGTTGGAGACGTCAATGAAAAGTACCTGAGGATACATTTTGAACCTTTTGGTTCTATTAGTAAAGTGCATGTGGATAGAGAAAAAGGACAAGCGCTTGTATTCTATGAGCAAGTCGGTGGGGCACAATTAGCTGTGAATAAAATGCGGGGGTTTACACTTAAAGGAAATAAAATACAAGTGGATTTTGCCAGTAGGGAGTGTCAGGAGTCGTTCTTTGAGCATTTAGAAAAACAAGGGACCGTACTCGACCGAGCTGGATTCGAAGAGAGGAGGGATTCCGTTTCGAGAACTTTTGATTCCAATACCAACAGATTTTCCAGGTACTTTTTTTCATTATTTCTAACATAAAATTATGCGTACCAGAAACGTCAGGATGTTAACCAAATAATTACCACTTGCCTCAAGGATGTGCAAAATTATAGTCATTAGAAATACCGATTTTTTGCCTCAAACGATTATCGAATGTAAAGATTCTTAATAAAGATTATTTTATTACACTTCCTTATAGCCAAAAGAAGGTTTTTCTTTCTTGAATTTTATGGTTCAAGCTATTACTTAGTGCATAACTTGACGAAAGACGAGATCACATGTTTTAAACGATTTTCTTTGTATTTTTTTGCGTCCAACAAAGCCAATGGCTGTCAAACTAGGACTATTTTACTTTTCTAATGTTAATATTTTGAGGTTAATAATGAAAGGTGTCAAATTTAGAAGCTTCAAATGGTTACGTCACAATGCTACCAACTGCTTAAGAATTCACTAAATTCAAATTTTTTCTTCCACATAAACCATCAGAAATGCTCACTCCAGTGCAATATTTTTCTCTAATCAGCAAGTAGACATTTCAGTCTTGAATTGATTGATTTTTTATCTTTAGTGTTTTTTTAGATAAAGTTAGTCACGTTTAGTTTTTGTTTTAGATATGACACTCCAACTCGTCCTCGCACTTCTTCATATAGTAGCCGATCCAGTGCGACTGCAAGTCAAGTCACTTCAGCAATCCCATCTCCGGGAACTCCCGGTTCAGTGACACCTCGTACGAGCGGTTCACGATCGCGAATCGCCCGTTTTTCTGATTACTACGACCAAAGCGGTGAATACACTACCGACCGACATTTTCGTAATTATGATGAATACAGTCAAGGATCGGGTGCTTCACATGAAGATGGTTACGAACATGAATATCCTTATAGTAGTCCATCGCATGTTGAACCAATTGAAAATCGTAATGTTCAAAGTGTGATAGCTGAACATCCAACCACACCATTCGTTCAACCAGATATAAGAAATTTGCAAAAAGAACGCGTTCATCTTCTTGAACAGTTAGAAGAATGTCCAAGTTCTGGCGATGAATTGATCAGTCCGAAGAAGCGACTCAAGTTGGACATTCTTGATACTTCAACTAGTGATGTTATTGTTGAAGCAAATCGTGATCATCGAAAAGTAATGGAAGTGCGACGATTATCTGATCCAAATGTAAAACACCATCGACGTCCTTCTGTTGATAATAAACATGTACCTCATGATCGATATCTACCGCATACGATCTGCAAAAGACGGAAAACTGGTGGTAGCGACAGCGGCTCTCGACATCATTACGATCATTCTGGTTCCGAAAGTGTCGGTGGTTCCCGCCCTGGTACTCCTTTGGTCGATGAACGTCCGGAGCATTTTCCAAGCGAACCTCGTCGCATCCCACGAGAACGCGAAGGCCCACTAACTCTTCCTTTACCGCGTTTTGCTGCACAAGTAATGAATCGCGGTAGCGTCTCAGTGGCGGGTATTAAAGGCCAGAAAGACAACATTTTATCTAGTCCTCCGGCGGCGGTTACAAGTCCGCGAATATCCAATCCGAAACCTCCTAGTCCCGTACATGTACCGCCACCAGCATCGCCACCTCCACGACCGCCCAGTCTTAGCTCGAATTCGAGTGATAGTGATGTTCAACCACCAAGTCCATCACTTGATGAACGAATACGTTCGCTTGTTGAAAAATACGAAAAATGGTCAGGATCGAGAGCGTTAACTAGTACCGGAAGTGAAGTTTTAGCTAAATCAGATGCAACAAGAGAAAAGTTTCGATTAAGGCATAAATTGCTTGATTTAGATCTGAAAGAAGTACAACCTTCGGAAATTGTTAAATCTGTGATGGCAAAACGGTCGGTGTTTGATGAAGATCTTAAACGATTGGAAAATGTTGGGGAAAAATACGAACCGAAGGAATTTACTTCGTTTCCAAGAATTACATCGACTGTGCAAATTTCAATACCACCTTTGCCTTCATCGGCACCACCCATTCCCACTGCTACGCAATTACCTAAAACGCCGACAATGCTATCGCCACGATCTGCAGGTATGTTGAACATTTTTAAAGTTTTTACTATTTTAAGATTAGGTGCTAATGTTCCAGCAGCTAAGGGACTTCAATATCCGTTTCCCAGTCATCCGCCTAGTGCACCTCCACTTACGCCTACAACACCGACGCCAGCTTCTACCACCACTACAACAGTAGCGACGCTTCAATCGCCCTCAACAACAAGTACAATAACCAGAGGCCCCACACACGGCGAAAATAGACTCAAGCCGTGTCCGAGTGTCTCTAGTGATAATCGAACATCTAGCAAAGTGAATGTAAATAGAAGTGGTGTAGTGTTAAAAACTAGTGACAAGAACAGTGTCAACATTCCGAATGACGTCGCATCAACATCGCAATCTAGTGCAGATATAAAGCACGTCAAAGTAGTGAAACCTAGTGACAAATCTAGTGACAAAGTCACGTGTCGAAGAGACTCAAATAATAGTTCGCCGCGTGCCGACATCAAAAGTCGCAGAAATAGTGATGCAAGTGTGCGTCGAACTGATGATAATAATAGTGATAACATTACAGAAAAACAACAACAACAAGAAAAATTGGAAAAGACACGATTAGAAAACGAAAGATTAGAAAGAGAACGATTAGAAAAAGAAAAACAAGAAAAAGAGAGATTAGAAAAAGAGAAATTAGAAAGGGAGAGATTAGAACGAGAAAGCGAATTAGAAAAAGAAAGGTTAGAAAAAGAACGACGTGAACGTAAAGAACGTGAAGAACAAGAAAGACGTGAAGCTGAAGAAAAACATAAGCGCGAAGAAGAAGAAAAAGAAAAGAAACGATTAATAGAAGAAGAGAAGAAACATAAAGAAGACAATCACGAGAAACGAAAAGAAGAACATAGACATAGAGAGAATCACAGTGATAGTAGTAGTAAACATAGAGATAACAATCATTCGCATGATAATAGCAAAAACACCAAAGAACATAAAGAGTCAACACATGAATCGAAAAGTCGACATCATCTAGACAATGAACGAAGAAAAGAAAGCGTCAAAGAAAATCGTGATAACAACATTCACGAAAAACAAAAAACTAATTTTCCAAATGAAATTACAAATAAAATTGAAAGTCGACATATGAGTATAGATTTTGATCGAAATAAATCAACAGATTCGAGTAAACGTAAAGAACGAAACAACAGTCTCCCAGCAAATGTTGGAGTCAAAAGAAGACTAAGTGCAGCTGCACACGATTCCATTGAAGATGACACGAAAAAATTAAAACTAAATCAAGATCATAAAAAATTAACTGAACGAAGAGACTCAAAAGATAACGTCCGATTAGAAGAAAAAACCAAAAGTAAACATAAAAACAACACAAAAGTATATGACGAAAAAATAAAACATAACAATAGTAAAGAATGTGAAGAAAAACGCAAAGATCGAGAGGATAGACACAAAAGTAAACAACAAAAGATTGATAAACATAAAATGAAAAGTAAAAGTCGAGAGAAAGAATGTCGAGAATCTCCAACAGCACCAAAAAGTCCGACAAAAGAATTAACTGATAAAGATTTCATGGCTCGTTTAGATCTTCGATCGAGTGAAGAGATCGATAAACAAAAACGTAAAGAAAAGAAGAAAACTGAAGAAGATAATAAACGTGATAAAAATTCAGATAAATGTAAATCTCGCGATGATTTGACTAAAACAACAGATGATAAGAAATGTCAAAAGAAAGATCGAGCAAGGAAGTTAACACAAAACAGTTCGGATAATTCCGATTCGGATGAACCAAAGAAACATTCAATTTTCGATATAGTCGATGATGAGCCAGCTTATATCTCGATGTATGATAAAGTGAAAGCAAGAAGTTGTAAAAATATGCAAAAACAAGAAGAAGAAAAACGACAAGAAAAAATTAAAGCTAAGTTTAGTCAATTGAAGCAAAGTCGAGCTAAACGCGAAGAAAAGAAACGATCAACATCATGGGATGAAGATTCAGACTCTGATCGTGAACGAGAAAAAATCGACCATAAAACAAAACGAGCGAATAAAATGTTAATTATGAGTTCAGATGAAGAAGAACCGACTCGGAATAAAAGCAGTCATAAAAAACGCGAAATTTACACTGATTCTGACTCAGAAAGACCAAGACAGATCAAATCCGAACAGAACGAAACAAGTGAAGACGATCGATTCCGAAGTAAACTTCAAAGAAAAGGCTCGAAATCCCGAATCACTAGTGATACTAGTGATGATGATGTTAAAAAAATCCAAACACAAATCAAATCGGAAATCTTTAGTGATAACGAAATCGATCAAGGTTTTGCTGATTCTGAAGACAAATTAACATTTAAAGTTAAAGATGAATACAAAAAGAAAAAAGATAAACATCAAGAATCTTTAGAACAAATGAATGCTCAAATTTTTGGTGATTCAAGTTCGCCAGTTTTAGACATCAAAACTGAACGTTTCAACAATCGACATTCATTCGGCGAAAACTCATCAGCTGATGAAAATAGCGAAAAGAAAGAACGAAGTGAAATCAGAAAGAAACATAAAAAGAAACAAAAACGGCAAAAACATTCGTTGAGTAGTGAAGAATGCAACAAATTAGAAACAGTCGTTGATAATATACTAAACGAAGAAAAAGTAAAACATCACGATAAAAAGAAACAACACAATAAAAAAGATAAGAAACGAGATAAATCGAAAGATGAAAAATCGAAAAAATCCAAAAAGAATAAAACTGATATTAAATCAGATTTAAAACGTGATGGTAAAATGGAGAATATTTTTGGTTCATTGTCTGAAGACTCTGAAAGTGGGATTAAAGATTCCGAAGATAATAAATCGAATCTATTTGAACGTTTTAATGAAAGTTCAACATATGCGGCTAGCGATTCTGAGCAAGAAAAAGAAAGAAAAGAACGTGAAACGAAAGAAGAGCATCGAAAACGTAAAGAGAAGAAACGGAGAGAAAAGGAACGAAGAATGCATGAAGAAGTTGCGGAACAAATTAATGAAAACAGTATGGATTATGCTGATATGGGCAAACAACTAGAAGCTAATATTAAAGATGACAGTATGGAAGAAATAAAGAATGAAATTGAACCAAATGATGCAATCGATGATGATGTAAATGAATTTAAAGATCGCAAAGAAAATCGCGAGAAGAAAAAGAAACGTAAGAAGAGTAAAGAAGAGAAACAAAAACATCATCATTATCATCATCATGATAAGAATAAAATAAAAACGGAAGTGAAAAAGGAACCAGATGAAATTAAAGTCGAAATTGAAGAAAAAAGTCAAAGTCAAAGCTTGCCAAGTCTTTTGGAACCATCAGCAAGTCCACCAAATAATAAATCATCAACTTCCAGTTTAGATTTTTCAATTTCGCCAATTCCAAGAGAGAATTTAATAAGTCCAATACCTAAAACTCCAACTACTTCGAAAGAAAAGAAACGTGAGAAATTCCTTCCAGGATTTGGTGGTACTGAAATTGATGAAAAAATACATGAAAATGCTGTTAAGTCAATTTCTGAATTTGAAACTCCAACAACTGTTGAACAACCAACTAAAGAAGAACCTAAAACTGAGGTGGTACCAGAAAATGGTGAAGAAAAACCACGAGTTGTTATATCTCAAGAAGAAACCGAAGATGCAGTTGCTGCTTTACTTGGTGAAAGCTTTGGTAGTGGTCAGTATGAAGAATGTTATAATGAAGAAGACATTATTACCACAACAAATGAACAATCAACTAATAATATAGTCCAAGACGATGAAGAAATGCGACAAGCTGTTCAAAGTTTAAGTAGTGCTGATATCGACGCCAAACCGGATACACCTCAAAGTGAACACGAATTACAGATTGATACTGATACGGAAGAACAAGAAGACAATCGATTTGACCAACCACCGAAAACACCCGAAATTAATGAACCAATCCCAACACCTAAAACACCGGAAATTTCGAATTATTATCGAAATGAAGAACAAAAAGTCAAACCGAATAGTCCACCATCTTTAACACCTATCAAACCACAAACAAACGAAAGTAAAGAAGCAAAAGCAGCACCTTTGAGTCTTCCATTATTACCAGAACCACCAAGATCGGTTATTTGGAATATGGATAAAAAAGAAACAAAACCGGAAGTTACTAGTGTTTCTAGTAGTACTATTACGCAAACAAAAACTACAGTACCATTACGGACTTATGGTAGTCCTCCAATTGTTAAAATTCCAGAACCGACTTATCCGCCTTTGGCTGCTTTAACAAAACAGGAACATCCACAGATAACAACAGTACCGGAAACTGTTAAAGTACAAAGTTATTCGGTACTGCAACAAACGAAGAGTTTACCAAGTAGTTCTTCTGATTCTTCCGTTTCTATTCCATCGAAAATTACGACAAGTACTAATCTTTCTTTGAGTCGATTGCCGATAACACCAGTTATGGTGTCTAAACCATTACAAGCGACTACGGTTCTTTTGCCACAAACTAAAATCGCGCATAGTTTGGATCCTCCTATGTTAGTATCTTCGACGGATTCACGACCAACACCATCAAGAATGAGTTTCCAGACTTCGTCTCATTTCACTAATATTATTCAAACTCAACCGAAAATGGTAGTACAAAGTCCGCGTCCTTTACAATCGCAAGGATTATTAGTACCAGCGACTAGACCTTTACCAACAACTTACAGCTACATCCCGCCTTCAACTAGCTCGAATATTAGTAAAGAAATTGTCAATGATGTGACTAAAGTTACACCTTCAGTTGTTAAACAAACGATTGTTATGAGTACGACACAAGCCAACTCGAAACCATTCATACCAGTTATAAAAGAAACACCAGTTTGTAATAATAAACCAGAAATCAGAGTGTCGCAATCTGCTGTAATCCAAATTGTTAAAAATCAAGAAACTGTTGATAGTAAAATTGATGATCATTTGAAAGTAGTACCTGAAATTAGAACTTCAACTCCAAGTCCTGTAATAGTGCAAACACCAATAAAAGAAGTGGAAAAGAAAGAAATAATAACATTACCACCTGTAACAGTACCATCAGAAGAACCAGCCAAACAATTAGCAATTGAAAAAGTAACAGAAGAATTGAACTCAACCCTAAAGAAAGAAGTAGAAGACGAAAAACCAGAAGTTAAAGATGAACCAATTGAGGAAGTAAAAGAAGTCAAACAAGAAGTGGAAGAAACTAAAGAGCCACAACCGTTAAAAGAAACCACCGATGAAGAAAAAGCAGAAACTGAAAGTATAGTCAGTGATATTAGCAAAGAACGTTCTAGTGCTGAAATTTTAACATCAAAAGACGATACTCTGGATAATAAAGAAGATAGTGATTATTGGTCAGCGAAAGAAGTTAACATCGATTCTGTCATTAAAACCTTATGTTCCGCTGATGAATTATCCGACCATAGTAGTGGTAAAGACGAATGGTTAGACGAAAACAACAAAACTGAAGACATTAAACCTGAAGATTCTCCAAAGAAAGACGAAGTTGATGAAATGTCTGAACCGTTTGATGAAAGTGCAGATACTGATGAAAAAGAACAATCGACACGTGGCGGTCGTCGTGGTGGACGTGCTCGTGGTCGTAAATCACGTGGTCTTGATCGTGTAAATGTCCGTCGAGGAAAAGTAATGAAAGAAACAGTATCCAAACGTGGTGGACGTGGTGGTGGTCGGCCAAAAGGCGAACGCAAATTATCTAAATCTGAATCGGATATAACATCTGATATTTATGAATTCAGAGATGATTCCGACGAAAGTAATGCGAATAAAGAACGTCCGCGGTTGATTTTGACTATTAAATCGCCAGCAGTTAATTCGCAATCTGTAGTAGTCAAAGAGCCATCACCAAAACCGGCGGAAACTAAAGAAGAATTCTTATCGCCGGTTTCGAATACTACTAGAAAGTCCAGGAGATTGCAAGAACGCGATGTTTTAAGAAATACAGTTGATGATACTATTGAAGATGTTGTGCGGAATACAGTAATGACTAGGTCTTCGACTAATCAGACTGCGCGGCGGTCGGCGCGACAAGCTGCTGTACCAAAAACAACAACTGGTACTTTACCAGAAACGCCAAGAAAATCACCAAGAGGCGGACGAAAGAAGGATCGAAGAACATCAGACCCATCTGAGGAATCATCCGATGAAAAATCCAAACCCGATTTTGATAATACTAAATCAGAAGTAGAAAATATTCCAATGGAAGTTGACAAATCAAAAGAAACTGAAAAACACGAACCAAAAACTGAAGAAAAACCACAACTTGAAGGCTTAAAAGTGAAAATGTTAAGACGAGTTAAAGGTGAAATGGCTCAAGAACCGACGAATCTAATCGATCCTGTAACAGGATTGTTAACTCCAATGCGGGAATGTGAAGAAGGGCGCTATATCCCATTACCTAAAACAATAGAAGGACAGAAAAGTGTGATAACAACGCAACAACAAAAACCGAAACCTCAAAGTCTAAAAGCTCATGTTTTATCAGCTGCTAAAGCTGTTGTTTCCCAACAACAAATGCCACAACCCCAACCTTTGAAAAAGACGAATATCATAGTAAGCCAACAACAACAACAACAATCGGTTGTTTCTAGAGCTAGTACGCCATTGAATATTAATGTTTCTATGGCAACTTATACAACAAATGTGCATATATCACCACGGCCGTCTTTGCCTGTCAAACCGTTATTGTCACCCAATCAAATGGCAGCATTATCTAATCAACAGAAAATTTTGCAAAGTGGTAAACCACCACCACCACCAAATCCTGTAATCAATAGTCCAATTATAAGTCAACAAAATCCGATTGTTAATACGCAAATAGCCCATCAAAAACAACCATTAAAACAACAAGTGATTAACAAACCGAAATCGATTAATATTCAACAACAAATAGCAGCTGCAAGTCCGCCATTAAGTAAAGGACCAATTCCTGGTCTAGTAGCAACAGCATCAGTGAGTCAGAATAGAATTATTCAAACACCGAAAGGAGTAATGGAACCGCCAAAAATCGATGTTTCATTATCGAATGTTATCTTAGGACCAAGATCGAATCTTTCGCCACAAAGTCAGCCAAGACATGTCACTCAATCCGGAATTCCAGCATATGAAGCAAGTTTGGTAAGTTGTAATGAATGCTAAGTAGATGATGTGACTAACGATGGGTTTTTCTTTACTAACAAGCAGCATGGAGAAAGGAATTTGTATAATCGTAGCCGGAGTCCGCCACCGGCACATCAAAATTCACCATCACCTCAGGTGATTTGCGTTTTTTGAGTGTTGTGTGATGTTTTGTGATTGTTAAAATTTTTTAGTTAGACACAGTTTTTTATTTTTTGTCTTGTTGACTTGTAGGGTGAAGCAATGGTACATTTTCCGCCTGGAGTGCCGTTAAGACCGCATCATGATCTGCCGCCAGGGCACTATATGCATTCACATATGATGCAGTATCAGTTTATGAGGCAACAGCCGTACCATCTGCCAAGGTAGGTTCAGAAATGACTTTTTAGTAAAATTTCTGATTCGAGATTCTTGTGGTCACGCGCTTGATTTAAAGAGAAATCTGTCAAAGCTGTTGTTAGGAACAATTTTTTTTTCAATTTTTGATTTATTTACATCTTATAACTAACCTCACTTTATGCAAATGTCACTTTTAGCAGATTTGACATTACGAAAAAATTAACACAAAATGATAATGAATTTTAGTTTTACTTAGTTGTAATAATGTGTATTTCTTGTTCTAACAGATCTCCGATTGTGGCCGGAGGCCTGGAAAAATCCGGCGACGGCCAAGAAGGCGAAGAAGCTCCTGTCACTTCTCCCCCATTAGAACTACGCCGCCCTGGATCAGTCGGTTTAGCTCTAACAGGTCGTACTGCTGTAGTACCACACAGTTTGCATTCGCCTCATGATCGTACCACAGGTACTACTACCAGCCGTAATTTTAATATGAAATTAACAACCCAAATTTCAGATTCCCCACAAATGGGTCAAGTGTATAATGTCCATACAGCTCGCATGCAACATTACCATTCGGCTCCTAATCGTTACTTTGAACAAACAGCAGAACCACCACCAGCCCATCGCCCATTAACCAGTCATGGGTCATTAACAGCTCTATCAAACGATCGATCTATATCCCATATGGCAGCATTAGGAGCACCGGAACGCCCTCTAGGTGGTCATATTCAACCCGATCGACCTCTTAGCAGTCATTCCGCGTTAGCAGCCCATATGAATGAACGACCTATAACAACGCATTTACCAGAACGACCATTATCTAGTCATGGATTAGCATTGGGTGCTGGTTTAGGCGCTGCTGGTAATTTGATGGGCGCTGTTGCAAGGCATGTAGGAGTGGATGCGCCAGCCAGTCAGAGAGGATTACAAGCGGCGACTCCGCCACATGCCAGTCAAGTGCCCCCGCAAGCTGAAAGTCTTTTCATGCTTTTGAAGGTATTTTTTTTTTGGAAATTTTTTTAAACAAAAAATAATTTGAAATTTTTAGCAATACCCATGTATGTGGCAAGGCCTTCTAGCTTTAAAGAATGATCAAGCAGCCGTTCAAATGTATTTTGTTTCGGGTAATGATTCCGTAGCAAAATGTAGTCTTCCGAAAAATACCGATGGTTCAACTCCGCCTTTACGAATTTTCCAACGAATGAGATTAGAGCCGCCACAAGTTGAAGGTGTGGCTAGGAAAATGCAAGTATGTATTTGATTGGTTTAAAATTTTATCAGATTATTCTAATTGGTTGTTTTAGATGGAAAATGAACATTGTATGCTATTGGCTTTACCATGCGGACATGACCATATGGATGTACTTAAACAATCAACAAATTTGACCAATGGTTTTATTACCTATTTGCAACAGAAACAAGCTGCTGGTATAGTTAATGTAGCTGCACCTGGAACAACACAACCTGTAAGTGTTAAAAGCACGATTTACACTGGGAATTTGATTTTTATTTATTTATTTTTTTGTTTCAGCCGGCTTATGTCGTGCACATTTTCCCTTCGTGCGACTTCGTCAACGAAAACTTGCGCCGAATAGCACCGAGTTTGCTCGAACGAGTTGCCGATATCGCACATCTACTAATCGTCATAACTACAGTGTGATCGTGACTGTTTAAAAATTGGATTTTTTTTCAATTTTACACTACACAGGATTGGACTTTGAATAATCGTCACAAATGTGTGTCTTTTCCACGGATGTTTTTTTTTTGGGTAAAACTAATAGAATAATCTCGAAATGTGGGCGTTATCCAAATGGAATTACTTAAAAATATATTTAAAAGTTTCACTGTGATTTCTTGACAAACGTTATTTACTATTATTAAAAAAAATATATATTTAAAAAATTGATAAAAAAAATTACACTAAAAATTAACTTACTACTACTATAAGAAGATCTCATATTTGAACTTAGTTGTATTTTTTTCGTCTTTTGAAAAGATCTTTATTTTTTACGAATTTTCGGTATATTTTTACAATATTTGTAAAGATGTGGCGAAAGTTGGAATTTATTTTTATTTAATGACTTTGAGATTTTGATGCTTAGAGTTTAGTTTTTTGTTTTTATACTTTCTATGAAGCATTTTATTTAGTTTTTTGTTGATTTTTTTGGGTTTATTGTATAGAAAGTATCGAAATGATAATTTGCAACTTAATCTCAAAGTTTATTTGCGGCTTCAAAGCTGTACATTTCAAATTAAACGTTACCCGTTTGTAGTTTGAAATATGGCTAATATAAATAATAAAAAAGTATATAGACATAATATATAAATATGTAGCATATATGATTATATGAAAAATCAATCATTTTTTAAATTACGATGTAATATATATGTGAATATAGTTTAATTTGTTACTTTAAGCTTTTTTTGAGTTATCGTTTAAGATGTTCTGTACAGTGTACTCTAGGCTGTAAGTATAAGTTAGCCTGCGTTAAAACAAATGATAAATAATATAGGGAACATTGTGATGTCTATATATTACTGTAAATTTTGTACATAAACTGTATTGTGAGTATACATTATTATAACTATTACAACAAACACATTCTCGTTTTATTATTGAAAATTATGACTGGATTTTTGTTTATCGGAAGCTAAGCCAATACGTGAATAGACTTCTTCTTTTGATTTCCAACAAGGACCAGCAGTGTCAGGAAAACTCTTCGATTGATGTTTCTCTTGATCTTTTGCCATCTGCTGACGCATGTACTCGTATTCACGAATATCGTCCAATTTTAAAACAATTTTAGTCGGGGGACGACGCAACATTGCTGGCCTACAAACAAAGCGACTTTAAATGAGGTTATGTTTTGACAACTGAGGTTATATTAGCTGTATAGGCAACCAATTATATTTCAACTTTATTTTTAAATTAATATACAGTGCGGCAAAAAATCTTGACTTATTCTTTGTGATTAATTAACAATAATAGGCTTTGACTAAGTACTTAATTTATCATCCCAGCAAAATTTACAAAATAATGCACTACGTTCTGAGGTCTTTATAATGTAGAACACTTGAAACCTTTTATTTACAAAATATTTGCGTAATGTAACATACATGATCAAAAAAAAAAAAACAACTAAACTGAAATTTAATTGTATCAAAAAAGTTTCGGTCTTTAGATTGTGTATTAAATTATGGAAACTACTCTTATCTGTTTTGATGGTAAAGGATTTCAGGTCTATGAATTTTAGTTTCACTTTCAAAATAAAAGCTCTCTATATTGAATAGTGTTTATTACATTATCAAATATCCATTTTGGTAATTTTCTAGTAATCTTTTCAATCTAAAAAAGTCCAAAACCTTCACCATCGAAACATTGAAAATCGTAAAATGTTGTTTCCAAAATAATTTAATAATTATAAATTGTACACCTAAAAATCATTAGTCGAAATTACATTAATTCTTAGAAATTACTATAAGACTGTACTCCCCCTTTCACTCTCTTTTTAATCTATAAATTATCAAAAAGTATTTCCATAGGAACAAAATTCCAAATGCAGTCAAAAAGAACACACGTGATAAAGACACCGTTCTAGTAGAAATTATTTCGAGCAGTTGGAGTCTGAATCACTCAACAAACAATAGACAAAAAAAAATCACATGTTTCGTGTTTCATACGCCAAAACAAAACTTCACCAATGAGAGAACGAAATTGACTTACTCTTACATTACATTACTCTAATTCTTGCACATAATTTTACATATCATTTCTTACAAAATGGTAATTATGAGTTACTGCCAACAACTAAATACAATATCAGTGTTATATTTTGTTATTGACACCAACCATGACTGTATGTATATTTATATTATATAAAAGTTTTGTTTATTTAAAGAAAAAACTAAACACTTATATCCTATTTTACAACAAAATACACAATAGATCAGTCTAGATATGTACAAAAGTCCCATCTTTTATATTTTCTTCAATGTTTTTTTACTATTATTTAACGTCGTTGGTTATATATTACCACCTTACAATGGAATTGCAACAAAACAAAAAAAATCAAAAATTTAGTTCTTACAGTTCTACCAAATTATCACAAAAATTACTATTAGAAACATAATAATTCCATTGCACACACAACAAAAACATTATTATACGAAACTTAACAAAATCACGACAGACTAATCCATTATAATGTATCACTGTTGTTAATTCCGATTCATTTCATTTTTTCAATCTTGGTGGATCTTTCGAAGCACTTCCTCTTCTAGGCGGGCCTGCTTGACCCGCCGTCTGGTTGGGTGGTGCCATTGCTACTCCGGAGGCGCTTCCAAAACAAATAAACATCACACATAGGTTTCCCATTGTTCAAGGATGATTTGATGTGATGGATGATGGATGATGAATGAAGTGAAGAGTTATTTCGAGAAATTATTGAAAAAAAGAAAAGAAAATAAAACCAATCAGTTTAGGATGTCAACGATTGATAAATTGTCATGTCAAAAATTATTTTCTATTAAAAAAAGAATTTTTTGTCAAAAATCAAATTTGAGACACTAATTTATGAAAAAAAAATGATATGAAACGTCTGTCTGTGATAGATACTCACTTTGCTTGTTTGGAATTACTCAAGTCTGATGTGGAAGCGTTTGGAGCTCCTTGGCCAGCGCGTAGTCTCATTGATACTCGACGTTCGTGGCTGTCATATAAACGAGGAGAATCTAGAAAAAAATGACTAGTATAAATCGACACTGGAAAAAATATCACTAAACAGACTATTCAGAAACTCTCTTCAAAAAAAAGAGGGATACATTCTAGAGCTAATTTTATGTTGATTAAACGTAAATTACCCTTTCAAAAAATTCTTAGTTAACGAGCTAACACACCAACAACAGTTAAATTTAAATAACTCAATTCAAAAAGAATTCCAATTAAGTGATGTAACTGTGGAGATTTATTTGTTCTTAAATAAAGAGAGCGGGTTATTGGATAGTTCTGTCCACAATGTTTTTGTATCTGCAAATTTTTCTATTTTTATACGATATTTGATAAATTTTAATGTTTTTTTATAAAATTGTGCTCTTGTCTGAATTCTCTACGACAAAACGTTTTCGAGAAAATCTGAATCGAACTTTTCAACTTCAAAGAACACTACCTCCTAAAATAAGCATTTTTCATTTAGGCAAGTTAAGGTCAATCAACATAAAATAGAACATGTGTCTTCAATCTTTAAAGAGCGTTTCTGGACACCTTTTGGTGATTTTTTTTTCTGCAATGGAATAAAGTTTTTTCAAGAATTTAGATAGCCTTGACACTGTAATTTTCAGAAATTCTAACCTCTTTTCTATCATTTTCTACGGTTGACACAAATATAAAAAAAAATGTTTTTTAATGTTGGTAAAATACGTCTATACTGGGAAATCTCTAACTCAAACTGATTAAAATTTCTGGTAATAAACAAATTTCCTGTCAGTCTCATAGCGTCCAACTTATCTGAATGAAACTTTCTGTTTTAGTTCTGATGCTTTGATCCAACCTTACAATGCAAAATTTCCTAGCAACAAATTTCAATGTATCAATCTCAATTATCAATTATTGAAGTAAGATCCAAAACCTTTCATTTTGTAAAACCAAAATCCCAACTTACTACTGCTAATCACATCTTCTAAAGGATTTGTAGCTGTAGCATTCGTAGGCACGATATCCATTCTATCATGTGGTCTTCTTGTTCGTGTTTGAGGAGCTGTTGGAGTTGAATCGCCAGGTGTCGCTGCATGACTTCCATATCGTGTTCCAGAACGTCCTGTATTTTCTTCACAATGACTCCCTCTAGAGCCGCCTGCATCAATTTAAACACTTTTAAACAAATAATAAATTTAAGAAACTTGAATTTTTGGATCTATGATCAATTCAAAGCTATCTAGATTAATAAAGTTTAGAGCTTTTTTTTGCTCCTATACTAATCTAAGTAGCGATAAGCCATTTTGACAACCAATTTATATAACATCAGAAAAACTTAACTATTAATTATTCCAGACGCAAAATAATATTAATGAACAGCACATGTTAATTTTTCTGAAGATAAATGAATAAACTTTGGCTTCTATTCAGTAATCATGTTTATGAAAATACTTCACTCTATTATTTATTTTTAAATATATCAATATTATTCTTAGATATTTCTATTTTTTATCAATGAGAACACAACTATTATACTGAGCCAAAAGAAACACATAATTTAGTTAAAAGCAAATGAATGAATGAAATATTAAACAAAAACCATTAACATTGACCCAGATTTTTGTATACAGGGTATATGGAAATCGTTGCGACACAAGTTAAAATCAATAAAAAAATCAGGAACAAATTTCGAAGCATTTTGAGAATTGACAACATAAGGGTTAGAAATTTAATTTAATAGATTTGTTTTTTTTTTTTAATGAAATTACGTATTTTCATGAGAAATTCGTCAGACTCATTTTATATAGAAAATACTAACCAAATTTGAGCATATTCCAATCGAAAACATAATCATACGTAAATCCTTGGCGATGGAAGAGAGACCGGAAAAGTTGTCTGAGATAGCTATAATCAGGCCGTTCTTCAAACCTTAATTGTCGACAATAATTTAAATACGTAGGAAATTCCATAGGAAAACCCTATAAAAAAATTATCAATAAGTAAATAAAAAAAAAATAAATAAATAAACTTCTACTTTGCACAACTCTTCAATTGGTGTTGACATTTTCTTCTCTGAAATTCTTTCATATTTTTGTCGTTTCGTGGCAGCTTTAAGCCCTTGCCACGGTAATGACCCTTTATTAAAGTACATTAAAACATAACCTAAAGATTCTAAATCGTCCCGTCTTGACTGTTCTATCCCTAAATGCGTATTTATACTCGCGTAACGTGCAGTACCTGTAAATAATCATTACCATACGACTATCAAGAATGTACATTACTTCTTACCAGTTAAGTTTTTATTTTCTCTGTATGGTATATGTTGATGTGTTCTACCATCTCTGTACTTCTTAGCTAATCCAAAATCGATAATATAAACTAGATTACCCTTTTTGCCAAGTCCCATTAAAAAATTATCAGGTTTAATGTCTCGATGAATGAAATTTCGTGAATGAATGAAGTCTGTGCGCGATATTAATTGGTCAGCTAATAAAAGTACAGTTTTTAATGAGAAACGTCTCGAACAAAAATTGAAGAGATCTTCTAAAGATGGTCCAAGAAGTTCCATTACCATTACATTATAATCACCTTCGGAACCACACCACTTGATTTGTGGAATTCCAACTAATCAGAATCCATTAATATCGAATTTTTTTTTTTATTATTTACTCACCTCCGCCTTGCATCATTTTGTAGAATTTCGACTCTATATGTAATTGCGGATGTCTGGTTTTGATACATTCTAACTTAATAGCTACTTCTTCGCCTGTAGAAATATTCGTACCTGCAAGTTTGGACAAGTTTTTGTCTTTTGTTTACAATGGGAAATAGTGGTTTTGCTCACCTAAATAAATGTCACCGAATGATCCAGAACCTATTTTACGGCCTAATCTATATTTATTACCCACTCTAAGCTCCATTCCTTAATTAAAATACAAAATTCACACAACAAAAGACATGAAATGCTGTCGTATTTCAGGCGGCCATATTACATTAGCCAACTATTATAGCAAATTTGACGTAATGTTGAAGAATTAGAAAATTCGTTTGATTCCGACTCTGGCCCGCTTACTTTATTTTAGAATTTATTAACTATCACAGATTTATCAGTAATTCAAAACAATTACTGATTTATTTAATTTTCCGATTTTCATCATCTGGTTTTAGTGACACTGTCAACTGTCTACGCAACCGACAAGTAAAAATCCAAACTGAATTATCGACCGAAATAGCGCCGCGCGGGGTTCTAGTCTAGATGGCGCCATCCATATTTTTGCATTAAATTTGATTATAAAAATATGTAAGCTTTTTAATATCACAATCACAAAATAAAAAAAACTCAAATTTAAGTAGTAAGCTTCGTTGAATACTACAATAAGAATAAGAACAATAATTTCTATAACGAAAAAATTGCTTTTACAGTAAATTTTTGAAGGATACCACAATAAGAAAATTAGCTTAGGCAATACAATATATTCAATCATAAAACGACTGTATGAGATCCATTGGTAGGATATTCAACGACCGATACAGTTCAGTTGGTAGAGAGTTAGACAAATAATTGCAAGATTTGGAATTCAATTCCTGTCCCGCCTTTTTTTTTACTAAGAATGCAGTTGTTCTTAAATCTGAACTAATGAGATCTTGAGTGGCCATAGAGATTGAGCAACCACGAAGATTGACGGCCAATTGAGTGCTGCCAAATGTTCTTAAAACATTCCTCGGTTTTGGGACTCTTCCATCTATTCATGACTTACAGTAATAGCGAACATCAATGTTGATTCGCCAAAGACTCATGACTTGAAGATGAATTCAGGATTGATGCCGATAATTCTTCTCGATGGACACATACTTATAAACGGTATAAGCTGTCTTGAAAGAGATGCTGTAAGAATAGATCTTATTGGAGTCTAGCCTTACAAGACGTCAAATATCATAGTACCCTCCTTGATTTGGTGTTGTTTTTACTTTTTTTTTGCATGTGCCAAATAGCTTCAGAAATAAAAAGCCATTTTGAGGTGTATCTACACATATTTTGGAACTTTTAGGGTGGATAAAAATTAATGATTTTTGATAGGTTTTGGGCCCTTTTCGGCTTTTGGGCAAACATTTAAATGTATAAGATTTTGCCTTGTTTTTCAAGACACCAAATGCCAGAAGTAACATTTTATGTACTATTTTGAATGGATTTATTGTTAATCGTGTATTGAAATAAACTACTTTTTGCTTCTTTTTCGACAATTCAAGTTCTTGTTTTTTTGTTGAAGGAACTCCATCGGGAATATATTTAATGTAATTTTTATTTTTATAACTCCATGTGTCTACGTTAAGTTTCTTCTCGGCCAAAGCTCCTTGTTGCTTGATTGACGGTAAAACTAACTGACTTAATCGTTCTTCAAAAATTCATCAAGACTTAATTTTAATCCGCTTTTTTCTTTCTGGAAGTTGTGGATGTTTGCTGGCGTTTCAAAAATCGCAGGACTTGAAACTAGAAATATTATTTAGTAGTTTGCTAAATACATAAATCAACATACTTCTTTGGTGGTCGATTTCCATTGTATTTCATATACAAATCGTGCATTTTTATCACAACGTTGCTTTCCATTGTATCTAGGTATTCATTCTGGGAAAGGTTGGGGAAAAAATCATATTTAATTAAATAACTGATTTTCTAAAAATGAAAAGATAAAGGATTGTAAATTAGTCAAAGAATTAACTTACTACAACGTAGGAGTCCTTTAAGGACTTTTTCTTTAGGTTACAAGAAGAAAACAAACCGATGTCACTGATGGCACATTGAAATTTGAGGTTATTTATTTATTCATAAATTTTGTCTTGACCCTAAACAGTCCGCTCCAGCAGCCAAGTTTTTGTCTTAAATCACGCTCCTAGAGAAGGTTCCGAAGTGAATCAAATGCAGAATTTGAGGTTATGAAGTAATGTTTTCTTACAGCAACCATTTTAGTTTTATGATTTTGACATTTCCTTAGACCATTCTGTTGTAGGTATTTACACTTTTCTAAACGTTTGTTTAAACAAGTTACTGATAGATGGCGCTTATATTTACAATTTCCAGTTTTTGTTTTTCAGCTGAAAGAGTTTAAAATTTTGAAAATGGAAAATTACCTCAACAACGCCCTTAAAAACTAACAAAACACTTTAGTTTTACACATCCCAAAATGGCTTTATTTCTAGACCAAGTCATTTGGCGCGTGCAAAAAAGTAAAAACAACACTAAATCGAAAATCCAAAAGTAAACAACCGAAAAAGACAAATAATAATTTGTCCTTAATTTTACATTACCGTACAAGCCCTCCAACTTGGGGGATTTAAATTTTTCCATAGTACTTTGTCTTCTTTGTCTACATCGATTCTAAAAGCTTTATCTGCTTTTTCATATTCTAGTTTAGACCAGGACAATTAAATACTTTAAAAACTTAGTAAACTTTTATTCAAATCCTTCGGTTTGCAACACCCCAATAATCGACTCCAAGCCGATCTATTCTTACAGCATTTCCTCTTTTACGACAGGAGAATTACTGGCACACCATCAACCCTGAGTTCGTCATTAACATATGAGCCTTTGGCGAATCAACAGTTTTGTTCAATATGCTGGTTAATTTTCACAATTATATTCAACATCAGCAAATCGGTAATGCTACATCAATAATAGTGCAACAAGCAAAGGTATAAAGACAAAAAAAATGCTCTTTTTCCATAAAATAAATTTACTGAATGAAGAGAAAGCAAAATCTTATCAGTAAATAACTCAGTCTAAGTCTCAATATCATGACACCATTCTCACCAGTTCTATCATTTTAGATAAGTTAATATTAGTTCAATATATGCTTTTCAGGATTGACTTGAATTACATTTTCCCATTTGGATGTATCTCGAGAGACAAGCATATGAGTAGCATAATCACCATCCACAGCCAGACCTATAAGAACGTAGTTCTCAATTTGAGACTTCAGCACCTCTAAATCTCTCGCAGTGTCAGCTTTACTTCCGGATCCGCGTTCTGCAGAAGTCCAACTATATCCTCTACAGCAGAAAGGGAGCTTTTTGTTTTAAATCTAATTTTGCCAGGTTCACCAGTAACATTAGGATTGAATTTAACTTCAACAACCTTGACATGATATTCCTCGCCATTATCATTAAAATATTTTACTTAATATTTCACCTCACCTTTCTCATATCCAGCATAAAGCGTTCAGATTGCACATATATGGGCGCATATTGTAGCTTTGTCTAAACACTGCAGAAATTTAAAAATACAATTCAAGTGATTACAGAAGTTATTTAGGTCGTTGCGAAACTCTAGTCTAGCGTTGGTAATGACTTGAAGATCTGTCCGCAAGAATATCTCTTGGAAGATTTTCATAGTAACACATGAACATATTTTGAACAATTTCCAGATTTGGGATTCTTAGATATATGCCACCACTCCTTGCAACATTTTCATTTGGATTCTCTAGATTGCGTGTTAAATAACCCCGTTGTAAAAAAAGTTGAGAACTGCATCTAGGTGAACATCTACTGCCTGTTCATAATCGTTTTCAATAGTACCTAAAACAGTGTTTGAATAGCACTCATGATTCTGTCAGATTTTCTAGGTACTGGCACAAGTTTTTCAATCAAAAAACCTCCGTCTGATCAGAATTACCATTCTTTGAGATCTCTACCTTTTATGTAGTTCTTCTCTCGTGACACAAAAGCAACCTCCAATTAAAAGAGTCTAGGTTACCTTATACAAACTATTTATCAGTACCTGTCTTTTTCTAATATACGCACTTTTGCTATAACATCCAATAAACAATAAAATACAAACAACTAACTTCACACCAAATACAACTTTTTATCATATCTTCCACCAAACATCAATTCCAATTAATATTTAAACTAAAATTAACAAAATAATCAAAAATTTCAAAAACCATCTTAAATAAGCAAACTATGAACAAGTAGTAGCGCGTAAGCATTGACAGCTAGCTTCGCTCCGCTTCCATCTGTCATTTATACACTTACTTTTTACAAATTTTTTTGAAAATGCCAGACGCGGAGCCCCCTCGGAACATAGTCGAGCGTTTTTTCAACACTGTGGCCAATGTTTTAGTCACTCCGACAGTTTGGGTTAGAGGTAAGCAATCAAACTTAACCTCAATCTGCAGCCCCCATTTCTATTACATAACAACACTTATTCTTGTTTCTTTGTAGAAAAAATTATAGAACCGAACCAGCAGCACTACCCATGGTACCATCAAAGATTCCGACGGGTTCCCACAATAGACGAATGTTACACAGACGATGTTGTTTGTTATTACGAAGCTAACGCTCAGTATAAACGGGACAGGTAAAAATTGAACATAATAATTGACAAATTTTTAATAAAATTGATTACGTAATAGAATGGTAGACTCTAACATTTTATCAATATTACGAGCACGATTTGAGGATTGTACAATATACGAAGCCCCCGATCATTTAGAAAAATGCAAGGATTTATATAAACAATACGAAGAAGCGACTACTAATTGGTTTATCAAATGTGAGTTGAAATTTAGTTGTAGCTTTTACTTACATTTTTTGTTTAGATGGTGACTTGGGGGCATATCATAACGTTAAAACTGCCTACATGAAACAAAAGCATCGTATGATTTGGGAGCGTCGTCATGGCCCTGTTGGTTCAGGCAGAAAAGACAATCCCCAATTGGAATAAAACCTGCCTTTCAAATGTAGTAAATAAGGGTAGTTATTAAAAATCGTTACATATTGAAAAAGTACAAATTTATTAATTTTTTTCAAAAATTCTACAATGATGGTAAAACTTATAAGTACAAAGACAACATAAGAATAGTTTAGTCACAAAAATTATAAAAATATTTGTACATTTATTTTTACATATAGTTTTTAAAAGCATTGTTTTCAACAACAAAAATAATACTTTTAGATAGACAAAACAGTTGGTAACATTGGAATTTATGAATTTCAAAACCAAATGTTGCCAACTTTTAACAAATAAAACACAATAGATTACAACAAATCACAGTAGAACTTAAATTAAATGGAACCCCAATTTTTGTATTCATTGAAATATAAATAACTGGATTGAACGCCTGATCCTATACAAAAACAAAAAACTAAAATGTAACAAATTAAAAACAAAACCTACCGCAAGCTCCTGATACAATTTCGTTGTCGGAATTTTCAAATTTAATTCCAGAATCATTCGATTCGTTTTTATCCTTCATTATTAATTTATCAGGCATGGGTAATTCGGTTGGATCTGGAGCTTTACCCCACACATTTCTATTAGGAAAAAGACTGCGAGCTGGTGATATTAAATCAAAGGGATTACCCAATAAAGTTGGGTTTTCGATAATCGGCAAATTGATTGAAAAATCCTAAAAATAAATAATTAAAAATTACAGATTTCTGTAATATCAACTTACCAAATCATTCAATTGTGATTTTTTAACTTTAGGTGTCCATAACAATGCACCCTGATTTAAAACAATTAAAAAAAATGATTAAATTAATTCGATTACTTACAGGTGTGGATGGTGAGTCAGGTTTAGGTATTGAAACCTTGCTGGGTGGCGTTAGCAATTCGACTAAATTAGTCGGCGCCATTGGCCATTTCTTCCCTTCATTTTCATAAATTTGTGTTGGCAACGCCACTAAATAATCTACAACAAAACAATCAACCAACTTGATATAAAAAAATAACTTAAAATTACCTGCTAGATTTCTATCCAAAACAAGCACATTTTTCTGATATTCACAATTAAAAAATAAAAAATCAAATTTTTCATAAATATCATCGACACTATTAATATTATAATCTCCCAATCGGATTGTTTTATTAAATGTTTTTAAATAAATTTTTTCGATATTTTCATACAATATACTTCCTCCATTTACACTCAAAATATGATATAACTGAGCTGCTAGGATGTATAAATCTGTTAATGCAATGTAGTTCGTATCGTTACCATCAACCGATAACGAAACAACATTACGTAACTGTTTCAAATCATTTGCGAAAATTTTACTATTGTAGCGTGATTGATATTCGTAGGAAAATACCGAAAATTCTTTGCAATAGGGAGATTTTGAGAGAATTGCCCATGAACGGATTTTGATCGAATTGAGAATACCATTACGAAGAGATATCAATAAAGTGTTGGATCCTGTCTCAACTATCTAAAAGAAAATTACAGATTAGGTTAATAATGACAGCTGTCATAAATGTTAGATTATATTATCTGTCACAAATACCAACCTCGACATAATCCTTGATGAGTCTCACAACATCCTGTATATTATCACATTCATAAGTTTGTGGTTTAAGCGTAAATCCCCACTCTTTTAGATACATTTCCGACAATTCTTTCAAAGTAATCGATCCAGTTGGAGATTTTTCAATCATTGCAACAATTTGATTGCCTAGAATTTTGATCGCTTGGTTTAAAGTTAAACTTATAGTTCGTTGCTCATTGGTTGATCTTTGTATTTTAGCAACATCCGGTATAGCTTCAAACAATTCAATTAATTTAGTAAATCCATAATCTGACACTCGACATTGATGTCCAAAATGATGATGATAGGCTGGTACAAATTTATCAAAAAGAATTTCAAAATTTGGTGCATATTTTAATATATCAATAACTTCCATAGCAAATTGTTTCGTTTTCATTATTTCTTTAACAGTTTGTTCGCGTTTTGGCACTGAAATGATAATATTTTCATCGGATTGTTGAATAACAATTATATTTTCTGGAACTTCTTCGAGTAAATCTTGGAATGAGCATAATCCATAATCAACTGGATTGAATCCTCGATTCATTACTTTTTCATAAGCTGATGGAAAATCATCAATTTGAATTTGTTTGTTTGGTTGAAATTTTAAAACACGAAGTAAATCTGATGTGAATCGTCGCATTTGGGCTTGATGGGATAATGTAAGAAATCTGCTTGGACCATCACCGATTATTTGTACCACATGGGGTATAGATTCAAATAAATCAGTTAATCTGGTATATCCATAATCGGATAAATGGCATTGTCTTCCAAAATGATGATGATATGCTGGGATAAATTTACTTAGAAGTAACTGACATCTATCTGTAGTTTTCAACAAATCTACCAACTCCCGACATAATAAACTTATATTTGGTGCTAACGACGGTGGTGCTGATTTTAACACACTCTCTTCATCAACTTCTCCTTTTTCATTCTCTTCAAATCGTATAATTTTTATACTTTTATTCGGTCCAGAATATTTTATTTCAATATTTGATACACAAGAAATCAAATGTTCTAATGGTACTCCATTACTATCAATTGGCAAAAATTCATGACATTCTTGTTCATAACAAGTTTGGAAACTTAATAATGGCATTGAACCAAAATGAGCATTTAATAAATGATTCAATTTCTTTGCAAACATTTTTAATGGTATCATTAGATTTAAATATTGAGGTGTATTTACTTCGCACCAGCCTAAATTTGAAAGACCATTTGCACAATGTATAGTACAATATGGTACTAAAGTTTGACTTAAATTTGGCGATGGTGTTAATTTGGTTTGTTGAATAAATTCAACCATACGATAGCCACGATTTACACTTATTTTAAAAATGTCTTTCATTTTATTTAATTCGTGTACGGAAACGGTGCAATGGTACCGTGATTCTAATTGTTCCATTAAGCGGAAAAGTGGCATGTTGTTGTTTGGAGCTTCCTGAAAAAAATAGAATTTTCAAAATTCGCGCAAAAAATCACACACTGTGTATTGCCGAAAATCTAGTCAATTATTAATTTCAATAAATATTAATAAATTTGTCAATTTCAATAATTCCTCGATTATAAATCTGGAAAAACAGGATAAAACCGGAAGTTTAATATACCATGACCATGAAAACCAGTCTTTTAGACATCAATTCACAGAAAAACGAAATAAAACAAGGCAAAAATTATGCATACGAAAAACTAGTCTGCAATTATATATTTTGGGTGTGTAATAAAATCAATTTAAACTAATGACACACCCCCATTATTTCGATTACTATAAAATCAGAAGCAAGCAACTATCAAATCATAGTTTGTCTGTAAACCAATCAACAAACAACCATCAAAATGTTCAAATTGGTAAGAATTCCAAAAATTTTTTTAATATTAATTAATGATTTTTTAATTTAGCTTTTGTTGTTCGCTCTTATGGCTTTCGCCTTTGCCGCCCCCAAAGCCGCCCCTCAATTCTACGCTGACTACGGATATACCGGTTATGCCGCTCCCGTAGCCTATGGCGCTGGATATGGCGGAGTTTATGGTGCTTATTATTGATTTCTTTGTTTTATGTTTGACCGCTTTTAATAAAATTTATTGAAAATTAAGACTTACTTGTAATATACTTATAACCATAGCTTTCAATTGTTCAGGATCAGGCGAATTATTTTGAGCATATGATAAGACAATTCTTCGTTGACCAATTTTTTGACGTTGAAGTTGCGATATTAAATATCTAGCTGATTGTTCATTATTTACACGGATATTAGCCACTGGTGAACCATCACTCAATACAGTAACATTCAGACTTAAAACCTTGAAAAAAAAGTTAATTAATTTTAAGTAGAAACTGGTAAAAGTTTAAGTACCACAGCATATTCCATTAATTTATTCATTAGTAGTTTTTTTAATTCATTAACACTAAGAGACGGATCGATATTTGATATAATTAAATCGACTGGAGGGCCAGTTTTAAAATCCATTAGTTTACCATCATCGCTATATTCGGAACTGGCACGGCCTGAGGATTCTTGAGGAGTTCTCGACCGGCGATGTGCTCCAAAAGTTGGATCCATCATTGAAGGGCGGACGCCACAATCTTGAATTGCATCCTATCAAAAAATTTACAATTTTAGTGTAATTTAAAATAGGAAGAGACATTTTGAAGAAGTAAAAAAAATCAGGAACGCTTCAAAGTTCTATCAAAGAAAGGAACTCAACGATTGACGGAATTCGACTTGCTCAAACTCGGCCTTTATCATCATTTTGAATGAATTAAGGAACCACGAAGTTCTTCCTAGTGTTATTTTGCCCATAATTTGTGAGTTGATCTTTTATATTTCAAAATTTTAATGCAAAACCTAAAATTATTTAAAAATATTGATAAAATAATTGAAATTTTGAAGATTTCCCAAAATTTTGAAAATAAAAATCAAATTTTGACAGTTTTTTGCTGTCATATGATTGCGTTACCAACGTTACAACTTCTTGGATGGAAATAAAAACACATGTCAAGGAACTTAAATAGCTAAAAAATTTGTCCCAAAAAAAACTTGATTCAAAATTAACAAAAAAAACACAAATTGGATTTTAAAAACCTTGGCGACTTTTTGAAAATTCGATGCGTTGCTATATCGTAGCGATAGCTTTAGACTATCATTCAAAAAAATTACAGTTTTCTGTAAAATCATCAAATTAATCGTAATAGAATAATTTTTGAGAAATTTAAACAATAAAAAATGATTGATAGAATAAATAGTGATTGATTTCATTCAAAGTAAACCTCAAAATTTTCCAACAGAAATAGATATTTTTTATAACTTTGCATCTTAAATTAGTTCCCTCTAAGAAGCGAAGCCATACGATCATATTATTAGTATTATCGTACGGCTTCGCAAAGAACAATAACAGATCCTGAAAGTGAAAATGCAGACAGCTGCATAAAAAATCACATTTTGTGAATATTTATTTGATTAATTGATTTGAACTCTATTAGCACCCAAAATAGTGATTTGATGGAATTATTGCAAACCCAAGAAAAAAATCAATAAACAACACTATAAATTAAGCATAAAATAAAAAACATTTGGGACATTTGAAAAATTACAGTTTTCTGTTTTACAAATGATCAAATTACTTTTGATTTTTGTAAGATAATGCCATTATCAATGTCAATAAATATTAATTGAGAAATTTAAGTCAAAACTCAATTAATTCATCAACGAAATAGAACATTTGCCGAAATGACACTTCAAAAAAAAAGTTTCCTGTAAAATTGTCTACTTACATAAGGGTACTTTTTAGCATCCTTAACTGGAACTTCCTGATTTAAACTCCGCAAATTCGAGTAATGATATCCTTGTGACCCATCCTTAATTTTCCGCCCTGCATTCACATAAATTACAACAAATCCAAACAATTAAAAAAAAAAAAAAACAAACCCGTATAACTCCTCAGTGATGGTGCGACCACACGAATTTTATTCCCGAAGACGTCTTCTCCTTGGATTCTTTTCTGAGCTCTATTCATACCACACAAAAAAGTTAAAACAAAATAAAACAATACGTTGTATAATGAGTAATTATCCACCTACCTATGATCTTTTTCGTAAGGTTTAAAATGTGCCATTATAACCGAATTAACCCAAAAATGTGCTTTATTACAACTTTAAAACAAAAATGGCATCTTTTCAATGATAATTTTTTGTACTAAGCTAAACAAAAAATTAGTGATTTTGATACCAACCTGTTGGCAAAATCTTGCGTCGAAAATCGAATATAAGCCATCCCTTCTTCTTGATGAATATCAACAACCCGTCCACCACAATTATTACATAAAAAATTCAAGCGGTTTTTGAGTGTTGTTACATTGAGATGTGTGGGGAGATTGGTGACTAGGAGAAACGCGAATTCGTGTGAATGCACCTTTAAATTACGAATTAATGTAAGTTCTTATGGTTATTTTTTTTAATACTTTTGTTTTTTCATGCGGTAAGCCTTCAGTAATCACAGCATAATTGTAATGTTCGTTTGCGCATAAAATTAAAGCATCAGCTACATTTGTGTTATGTACTAATATCACCCGTATTTTTTTACGATATCTGAGATCAGATAAATCGGCAGCGAAATTAATATCTCCTGAAATGAGCACAACTGATGATGGGGCTGGATAAATTTCGGCGAAACGGCGTAAAGATTGGCGCAATTTTTCATCGGCTGCATTTTTCGACGTCGACGCCACATGAATCAGGTTAACCTAGAAACAAATTAAAAATAAAATAAATAAATTTAATATTATTATCTTTTTTTACACACTTGTGAGTCATGCAATTCTTGTATAACTTGCGGCCGTTCTTTTTTCACATCACAAACGACTAAAAATTCCGCTTCGCGATATTTTTCCAGAAAAAATTCCCTGATTCTTTGTACTACAGCTGATGCGCTTTTGTTTTTCGGTACTTGGCAGTTCTCTATATCCCAGAATATACCCAATGGTGGCAGTCGATATTGTTTTTTTCGTTTATTTAATTTGGAAAAATTGCTTGAACTATCTGATTGAGATGAAACTGAATTATTTACACTTTTACTGAGGCGAGACTTTGGAGGAAATTTGAATGTTGGTCTGGTACATGTATAATCACTTAAATTTGATTTTTGATGAGAATCATCGCTTGAGTCTTGCGAATTTGTACCAGATGAATGCATTTTTGCGCATTTATACTATTTCCTAAATAATTTAAAGCTAAAATTGTATAAAGCTACATTTTAAAACTCTTCATATTGTTACACCAAACATGACTGAAGATAGTTACAAACACACATACAAAAAACACTAAAACACAAACGACGGTAGCAACTTAAAAAATAGACATATACGTAATACACAAAACAAACAAGGATAAAAGCTATTGATTTTTTACCAACCTGTAGTGGCAACCCTACTTATCATTTTACATAATAAATATATAAATTAATTAAATTATTCATAAATTAATTGTAATATTTAGACAAAAACTATTAATTCATAACCATAATATATTTTTTTGAATTATAGTAATAATGATCGATTAATGACGTCAAGTGAACTGTGCAAGTGACGTCTGCTCCCAAACGTCAGATTACATGTCAAAAACATCAATAAAATTTCAAAAAAAATGGGTAACGTCGACACAAAATTAAACTTTCGGAAAGCAGTAGTCCAGTTAACATCAAAATCTGAGGTAATTATATAAAAAAAAACTATAATTATGTTAAATTTTGTTTTAGCCAATTGACGCAACTGATGATTCCTTCTGGGAACAATTCTGGTCAGAAAATGTAACCAACGTCCAGGACATATTCACATTAGTGCCTGCAGCTGAAATTCGTGCTTTAAGAGAAGATGCTCCTGCTAATTTAGCGACATTATGTTACAAAGCTGTAGAGAAATTAGTTAAAGCTGTTGACAGCAGTTGCAGGACTCAACATGAACAACAGACTGGTGAAATAATTTATATTTTTAGTAAAGCTTTTAATTTTTTAATGTTTTAGTACTAAACTGCGTACGATTGTTGACACGCATTTTGCCATATATTTTTGAAGATCCGGAATGGAGAGGATTCTTTTGGTCGTCGTTGCCAAGTCAAGGAGACGACGAGGATGAGTCTGTGCCTTTGGCACAATCTTTATTAAATGCAATCTGCGATTTGTTGTTTTGTCCCGATTTCACTGTTATAGCCAGTAGGAAAAGCGGCCCTGTTAGTATCCAATTGTTAAACAAAGTTTTTTTATTTTCTGCAATTTTGTTTTAGGATAAAGCTGAAGAGTTATCAGCGATTGATAGTTGCGAGTATATATGGGAAGCTGGTGTTGGTTTTGCCCATTCGCCGCCTCGTAGTCCAATTTTTGATTCAAATAGAACAGAGCTTCTCAAACTGTTATTAACATGTTTCAGTGAAACTATGTATCAGCCGCCGTCGGATATTTCGCAAAATCCGAACAAATGGATAGCGTAAGATACTATTTCTTTTAAAATTTGCAATAAGTTGTTTATTTCAGACATTTAACATCGTCCGAAAACCGGCATGCGTTACCAATGTTTACTTCACTTCTAAATACAGTATGTGCATATGATCCGGTTGGTTTAGGTGTGCCTTATAATCACCTAATTTTCAATGATTCGCTTGAGCCTTTAGTTGAAGCTGCTCTTCAGATTTTAATCGTAACTTTGGATCATGATACGAATGGTTCGTCGAGTCCAGCTGAAGGAGATGATGTAAGTTGATGAAAATTTAATAAAATTAATTTATTTTTGTTGTTTAGAATGTTGTTCCAGATAATTTATTTATAAATTATTTATCAAGAATTCATCGTGATGAAGATTTTGAATTTATTTTAACAGGAGTAACACGTTTATTAAATAATCCTTTAGTACAAACTTATTTACCAAATTCAACAAAGAAAGTGCACTTTCATCAAGAATTATTAGTTTTTTTTTGGAAAATGTGCGATTATAATAAAAAGTTTTTATATTTTGTTTTAAAAAGTAGCGATGTTTTGGAAGTTTTAGTGCCTATTTTGTATCATTTAAATGATTCGAGAGCCGATCAATGTAAGTAATTAATGGTTATAAAATTAATACCATTATTATTGAATTTTTAGCACGAGTGGGTTTGATGCACATTGGAGTATTTATATTGTTATTATTAAGTGGCGAACGTAATTTTGGTGTTCGTTTGAACAAACCATACACTGCTACTATACCAATGGACATTCCTGTATTTACTGGAACTCATGCAGATTTGTTAATTATAGTTTTTCATAAAATTATAACAACCGGACATCAGCGACTGCAGCCATTGTTTGACTGTCTTTTAACAATTCTAGTCAATGGTGAATTGAATTAATTTTTTGATATTTAAATAATTGATAATTTTAGTATCTCCGTACTTAAAGACGCTATCAATGGTAGCAAGCACTAAACTTTTGCATTTATTAGAAGCTTTCAGTACTCCATGGTTCCTCTTCTCATCATCAACCAATCATCACTTAGTATTTTTTCTTTTGGAAATTTTCAACAATATAATTCAATATCAATTCGATGGCAATTCTAATCTTGTTTATACAATAATACGTAAACGTCAAGTATTCCATAGTTTGGCAAATTTACCTAGTGATTATGGTACAATAGCAAAATCATTGAATAAAAGATCAAGAAGTCGTATGTCAAATTCTGTAAGTCATGATAATGTAGCTGAAATAGCAATGGAAGGATCGCATCCTGCATTACCAGCTGAACCAGGTACATTAAAAGCTACTTTACCAGATACACCAGGTATAGGACAAATGACTGAAAAAGAATCAGCACATCCGAATTTACAACAAAATGATCAAATCCCATTGACTAATGGAATGGCTGCGATTAATTTAAATCCACCATCTTCGAATAGTGGCGATGAAGGAACACCAAAATTGGACATTGAGAAAAAGAAACAACTAAGTAGGAGTTCGTCAGATGCTTCGAATTTCTCCAGACAGAGCGTGGCAACGGTATGACACTTTGTTTTAAAACAGAACATATATGTATATATATTATTTTTTTAGAGGAACAGTTTGAGAGTGAGTGGAGCTATAGATAAAACGTCCAGTCAATGGACACCAACAGGAGAATGGGTGCATTCATGGAAATCAAAATTACCATTACAGACGATAATGAGGCTGTTACAAGTGTTAGTACCTCAAGTCGAGAAAATTTGTATTGATAAGTAAATTTCCAATTAATTTTAAACATCAGAATTGATTGAATTTTCTAGGGGCCTAACTGACGAGAGTGAAATTTTGAAATTTTTACAACATGGGACATTAGTTGGACTTTTACCAGTACCTCATCCTATACTTATACGAAAATATCAAGCAAATGCTGGCACTACTACCTGGTTTAGAACATACATGTGGGGTGTTATTTACTTAAGGTATAATAAAATGTGTATTTAGTTTCACAGATTATTAGAGTGGTTATTCAAAAATGAATTTTAGTTTAAATCGAAATATTAATTAATTTTTTTTAGGAACATCGATCCACCTATTTGGTACGACACTGACGTAAAATTATTCGAAATCCAGCGAATATAATATAACGTACTATTTATTTTTATATTTATACAAAATAAGTGCATTTTCCCGATTTTATTATGTTTGATTTAATCAAGATAACAAGTGTTAGTTTAACCTTTTTAATTATTTATCAAGAAATAAGTGGTTAAGTAATCCATAAAGTGGTATTTATTTATTTTTTTCGTTTGATTTATCACTTCCATTAGTGTTCTCAATAATATTTTTTTATTTCAAAGGGAAAATGTTATATAATTATCACTTAATTAATATAAACGTGCATTGTAATTAAGACTTTAAAGCTTTTAAATGTATTTTAATGTAGTTACCATTCCTTTGTTGTGATTAAGCTTACACATTACAATTTTTTATCAATGTTTTCATCTTATTTAAAAAAATGTATACGTTTGTTAATCTATATAACAGAATAATATAAAAAAAATATTAAACGTATATTCTTGCAATCAAATATTTGACTAGTTTTAAATCTAAAAAGTACAATAGTTTTGTGCTCTACACACTAACATGGAATGTCCCGAAAATATAATATATTTTTGGGACATCCCATCCAATATCCTATAGAACAATATGGCAAAATCAAAAAAATCAACTTATCTCATTGGTACAAACGACTAGTTTTAAACTCAAAATTTCAAAACAATTGAGCAAATTATGAAGAAGTTAATGTATTTTTATCTTCACTTAACTCGTTTGGCATTTCAATTTGATACGAAATTCCAAACGGTCGTAAATGATAAATTAAATATTCAAGCACGTACATTTGATTTGGTGAGACGTAATGAAACGAAACTGCATTATCAGAGCAACATTCCATACCCTGAAAAAACTTATTATTAATCGAAAACTAATGCGTAAAATTCGAAATTTCTACCTCCTTACTCTCATAATAGATATATTGCCAATACCAGAAACTCTTATCCACATGTTGCGGAATTAAATGATGTTCAGGAACAAATGGAAAAAATCTGCCTCGACCTAACGAATCTCTTGAATCGCCTGCTTTTACATTAACAGCTTCTAAACACTTTCCGATTTCTACATCTTCAGCGCCACTATTATCTTTTTTACAAAGTGTTTCATTTTTAAGAGCTAATTCAATAAAACGTTTTACTGATTCTTTACTTAAAACATAACCAGCACCACCACTCATATAGCCTTGTTTAACGTACGGTTTGAATCGGCATCCGAAATAAATTGATTCGTTTGGACTGTGCGGTAATAGCATGTATCTTAAATTTTCTAATATCACATAACTAAAAAAAAGATTTATTTTTTAACTTATAAATTAAAAGAAAATAAATTACGTATCATCGTCTGCTTTTAAGAACCAATCAGCTTCATGCAAATGATTGTTATAAATATACTTAAATGCTTCTTTTGTTTTTCCCCAAAGATTATCACGACCTTCGTTTACAGGAAGAGCAATTGTTGGTAGTGAGTCGTCTGAAAAAAATTTAATCATTGGAGAATGTGTAGTATTTTTGTTGTACCTTTTTTCGAGCTCATAAATATCAACTTATTACATCGTTTTCCCCATGTTGCTTTGACATGTTTTGCTTTTTTTTCATGGTTGTTCGGTTGGGTCATAACCCAGCATAATATTCTAACACGTTTGTATATTAAATCAGCAATTGTGTGATTTTCCAATCGATGGAATTCTTCATCATGATTATGTTCTCCTGGATCTAGTATAGGTCCACTTAATGATTCCATTTCATGGCTTGAATGTGGATCAGTCAATGTTGGAAGTAATATTTCCGGTGATAAAATAACATAAGCGATTATGAAACCAACTACTGTACCAGATAGCAATGCTACCAGAAATTGCTTATTCATATTTGCCCTGAAAATTTAAAAATTGTCAAGTTTAGTGATAAAAATTCAAATTTGTAATTTTTTACTTTCGCAAATTTAATCAAATTTTATTTCAAAAATGTTTAAAATATTTGCAGTTATTTCTGCTCACTTTTTATGATAGTGATTGATTTTTCAAGTACTTTTTAGAATTTATTCATTTACTTTTGGTATAATCAGCACCAATCATATTCTTTCCCTTCTATCATTTGTTATCAAAACTGCAAATAATTGATTAGTTTACACATTTCATTTTTCTTTTCAAAATGAGTTGATAAAAAGCAATTTGAAGCGTTTTATTTGAAAATTAAATGATTGTATGTGCGTTAAGTTCTGTTTTGTGAAATCATCAAAACGATAAAAATTTAACTGCTTTATTTTTCTTATTCAATTCCATTTAATCTTAATTAAATATTTAATTGACTAAACACTTACCATTTGTGCAGTCCCAACCTCATTTTGAACCCTCAAAATTTCACTTTTGAGGGATAAATTTTTTCATTTTTTTACTGTACATTTTTGTGAAAAACAAACATGTGAAGACATTTGTTTAATAATTGAGTTTTAATTTAACTTTTGATTAAATTGAATAACAAGGAAATTGATAGCATATTTGACAGCTTCCGCGAAAATTTGACAGATCTATTGCCAACTAAAGGAAAATACTGCGATGTTGGCTGCATTTTCAAAAATTATGCAGATTTTATTTGTTCGATTGAACTGATGATAATAAAATGCGTAGAGATGACTCAATAAAATTTTTGGGAATGATCATCCCCATTTTTTTTTATATGATCATTTTTGTATTTGACAGATTGCCAATTTACAATCTGAAACATTTGTTAACGTATTCAGTCAATGATACTTCGTTTAAAACATAAAAACTTACTTTTAATAAAGCCCCCAACACTTTGCAGACATTTAGCAACCTTTTCTGAAACAACTTTTATTCAAGTTTTTTCGAAACAAACAGTTTTATTGCCATCAAGAAAATGAGGGGTTGGCAGCACTTTTAAAAAATTGAACAATCAGTTTTGAAATCAATTTGGGTAAAGTTAGAAAAACCAAGCACTTAAACCGCTCAATGAAATACTAGTGTCTTTGAAACATTTAAAAAAAAAATTAAAAAAAAATAAAAATTTAATAATTTGAAAAATATAAATCTTGAAAACAGCGCGCTCTTCTTTGTTTATTTAACACTTTCAAAAAAGGCGGTAAATTTGAAAAAGTATAGAAAAATTTAGACAATATATTTAAGAATTGCACAACCACAATAAATACAACTTAATTAATAATATACAATGAGCAAAGTTAACTGCAATTTGAAACTAAAATTAAGAATGATAAAATTATCTTACATTATATTTACACATGCCTAGGATGAGAAAAAAAAAAATCGGCGTCATGGTATTAACATCTAAGTTAATTAACGATTTATATCAACAATATTCTCGACAATCTGTACAAAATTTCATCAATAATATGCAAATAACTTGTGACATTTCAAAAAAATGTCAAATTTTTGATTATTTTTTTCGACTAAATGTTAATAAATTCTATCTAAATGCGTGTTGCACTATAAAAAAATTGTACAAGTCTTTGTTGAGAGGAGATTTGCAAGGCATTTTAGTGTGATTAGTAGCTTGACGTTCTCCCCCATTTCCACATACCACTTAAACAGATATGTGACTTAAATTAGAAGAAATTGAGAAATTATACTATCTACGTAGATTAAAACCTTTTGTGCCATCTGGTCCTTTTGGTAATCTTATCACATTATCTAATTCTGAAGATCTTGTTTTACTTGCTATACTAATTCTATAAAAAAAAATTAAAAATAAACAAAATTAATATAAAACAAATCTAAATTTACTTTTCTTCTTCAGTTTTTTCTGTTTCACCTAAAATTCTCAACCTAGCTTCAGCATATTCCTGCTTTCTTTGTTGTAAAGTTTTTTTAGGTTGGAATACTTTTGAGTCATTGGTGTTTTGTACTTCAGTTGTGGGGCGTTTGAGAATTTTTACAGTTGGTTCTGGAGGCACATATTGAGATCTTAAGGCATCATCACCAGTCAATAGAATTTTTATTGGCATTGTGTTGATACCATTTCTACAACCCATAAACTCAGAAAAAGTTAACAATAAAAATAAACAACTTACGTTTTGGTGTCCAAAGACTTGCTAGGAGGTATAATTGACTTAAACTTCTTTTCTAAAACCTAAAATCAATGTGATTTAGTGGGGATAACCTCAATTACTTCAAGTGTCAAAAAATTATCAAAAAATGAATTTTTATATTAAAATCACATAAATTAGATTATTTTTGATTCAAATTGATGATAATTACATCAGTCTCCTCGATTTCTTCCCAACTTTCTAATACTTCTACTTCTTGTTGCTTGGAAGCCATGTTCATTGTCAAAGTGACAGCTTTGGAACTAAAATTGAATTAAAAAAAACACCAACTTTCAAAATTTATTTTTTAAAAATAAAATCTATAAAACCGAATAAATTCAAATTATCGTTTGATTCAACTCTTTCTTTATTTTCATTAACAATTCGTGTTTGACTATGTCGTCCATTTATTAAAACCTTCTCGCTTTCTTTAATTAAATCAACTTGTATCATTTGTTTATCAATAATCGGAACTAGTAGATTAAATTTTCCAATTTTCTTGTTAATTTTCTCGACTGAATCTTTAAATTTACAAACAATCATTTTCCATTGTTCATTTTCTTCATTAGTTAAAGGATAAGGCCCTAAATACGCCCTTTGATCAAATAATTCATCTCTTAATTTTTGTAAATCTTCTCGAATTTCTTTTTGAAGAGTAATCCATTCAGGAGTAAAACCATTATCAATTAAAACTTCATTCAATTTATAAGTAACAAAATCAACATAGGGATTTTTGTTTTGTAGATTAAGGGGTTTCCCCGAACCTGATAAATTACTAAATTCACCTCTAGACATTGACTCTTGGATTAAATCCTCAACTAACCGATCAAAACCGTATTTTGTTTTAATTTTATGTTTCAGAGGTGCTTTATTTAAAACTGCTCCTTCTTCAGCTGAAACTTTAGCCATTCGATGTTTAAGTACGTTTTCAGCGGCTGAAAGCGCGCGGATTTTGCTGTATTGTTTCTGTCGCTGAAAAGGAGTGCCAATACCTACACCGTCGTAGCTCAAATACTGTCTATGCTGGGGGGCTGTATGCTAAAAAATAATTGTTATTGAAAAAAAAAATTCAAATAATTAAAAATACTTTGATGTCTTGTTCTTGAACCGAATCGTCTGGAACATCCCACCGCTCCTTCGATTTGCGATTAATTAAGACTTTGAAAGCTTTATCAATCTGAAATTCAAAATTTAGTAGCTTTCAATTAATTCATTTTTAATACTTTTGAAAATTTTTCGGGGTCAGCGTCCGCTCCGCCACTATCTGGATGATATTTTTTAACTAATTCTAAATACGCTCGGCGTATCTCTTCCTGGTCGCTGTCTTCAGAAACTCCAAGAATTTGGCAACATTTCTGGAAAATTTCGTGTTTTTTTTTTGTTTCTAAATTTGTGGTTAACTTACCTTATATTCCATCATTTTGGCAAAACTAATCGAACTATAATAAAACTTATGATTATGTAAAAGTTTATGTTCAATTTTCCACATTTTGATTAATCCCAACAATCCCATAACTCTGAAAATCAAAAATTTTAAAATTTTGAAAAATGCGCCATTTTGATTAAGGACTGTCAGCAGTTCCAAAAAAATTAAGTTTTTTTTTTAATTAGAAATCAATTTAAATAAATGATGGGACAGTTTTATTACAAATTCAAATTAAACTGTCAACAGTTATTACCATTATTATTATTATTGTTGTTATTAAGCGACGCAGTTGAAAATAAAGTCAGTTAACTGTAAAATTTTTAGGAACACTGACGTCAACAACACTGTCAAAATGGCGGAGAAAAGAAAAGGAAAGAAACGTAAAGAGGTAAATATTCGTAATTTTAATGATAAAAACATTATTTTAGTTAAATTGATTGATTTAAAATAAGTATAGTGATGGTTTAGTTTTATTAGTGATTGGTTGGAAGTGATTCAATTAAGTGATTTTTTTGAGGGTTATACTAACAGGATTTTTAACACTTGTAATTAGATGACGTTGCTCTATTCTTATTTTTTGCTATCATTACTGATTACAGCGTTAATTAATTGTTAAATCAACCGGTTGATTAGTGTCACCTTTTTGTCAATACAATTATTATCAATACGTACCTGGAGTACCATCAATTGATAACCCAAAATTTGGTATTTTTGTCCAGTTTAATCATTGATTTTTATATTAAAACGCAATTTTTAATAAAATTGTGACGTTAATACACTAGTTCTTTTTCATATTTTTTGTGTTATGTTGGTAATAGTTGTAGTTTAATTTAAAATTGGCTGTGTTTTAGGAGTATCAACCTCCAGGCGAATATAACGCCGAAAAACCATCAAAAGAGGAGTTTGTGATAGCAAAATGGATGCGAAATAATGTTCCAATCAAAAAAACAAAGTTTTTGAATCATAATGTTGAATATTTCACTGGTAAGTACTTGAAATTGTGTTTTTAAGTAGCTAGTATCAAAGTGTGCTGTTTTAGCTAAAAGAGCAGTTGATGCTTTAATGGAATCAAAATGGGCACAAGGCGATGACGCTCTTTTTAAAACTCGCGAAGATGTTGTTGACTATTTACATATTATGTTGGAACATAAATTTTATCACAGAGCGCGCAAAGTTCCTGTTTCTGAGTCCGAATTGAAGTCGAAAAAGAAGGAGAAGAAAAATGATGAGGATAAGGAGAAGATTAAAGAAAAAGAGAAAGTAACGGATGCGGAAAGCAGTGTTGTTGAAAGCAAAGACAAAGAACAGGTTAGTATTTTTAGATTAGTAACTTCTCCATGGTAACGCTGCAATGTCGCCAATTATCACAAAAGTCTCCAGAAATTTTTTTACCTAAATATTTATAAATCGTACCTTATGAGCTCTTTAATTTCAGTTGGAAAAAGAGAAGCGCAAGAAGAAGATCCGACTAGACATGCACAATGATCAAAGATTCGTAGACGGAATGGACGCCTACGTTTGGATTTATGACCCAATTCCATTTTATTATTGGATTTTTGGTACTTTATTAGTGCTGGGAGCTATTGGAGTTTGTCTATTTCCTTTATGGCCGCCAAGTGTAAGATTGGGTGTTTATTATCTAAGCGTAGCCGCGGCTGGATTCCTGGTGACCATTATAGTTTTGGCTGTGATTCGCCTTATCATTTTCTGTTTGATTTGGGTTTGTACATTGGGTAAACACCATCTATGGATCCTTCCAAATCTAACTGAAGATGTTGGGTTTTTTGCGTCGTTTTGGCCGTTATATAACGTAAATTTTATTTGATATTGAGAAAAAAATCGGTTTTTATTTTTGTTGTTTTAGTATGAATATAAAGGAGTTGAAGTTTCACCCAAAAAAGAAAAAGTTAATAAAAAAAAGAAGAAAGAGAAAGATTCAGATATTGAGCAAGAAGAAGAAAAGAGTAAATTAGATGTAGAAAATGTTAGCCATAAGATGGATGAATATGAAAAGTATGGTTGCATCAATAAGTTAGTGTTCTTTTGAATATTTTTTTTTTAGTGTTGGGGGAAGTACAGATGGGAAGAATCAAGTTGAGGTTTTAGGAGCGTCTGAAACTGAGAGTGAGTCGAGTCAAAGATCAAGTACAGGAAAAGATTTTGAAATGGTAGATCAGGATGAATTGGAATCTTAGTAATTTGAATATGATTTCGGTTAAGTGGTTATTGAGATTATACTTTGGGTATAGTTGAATTATTTTTTTTAGTTTATTTACAAAAAAATGCAAATTATTTTTTATATAAACTAATAATGATTCTTTATATTTTATAGATTCCGGGAATTTAGAAAATTTTGGTGCTAAATGTTGAAATTTATTTTTTATTTTTCAATCTCAAATGCATTTAACAGAATATCAAGAATTTTCATATTGTATTGATATTGATTATAATAAAATATAATGTATATAGTTAACATTTATAAAGAATCCATCACTTTCCTCAACATTTGGTTGCATAAAGCAGCGTATGGATTCAATTCTACCAACTGAAAAAAAAGTACCAATATATATATAAAAAAAATCAGATAACTCACTTGACTTTTAGCAAACTGATTGCCCAGTTTAGCAGCTTGTTCAAAATCTTGTTTAGCTTGTTCAAAGCGCGACGCTCTTCTATGTAAAATTCCTCTTTGACAAAGTGCTTGACTTAATGTTCGTTTTTGGTTCGGTCCAACCAAATCAATCGCTTTTGTCAAATCACTGAAAGCATCTAAATTCTCATTAAATTTTAAAATTGTCAAAAATTTAGAGATGCAATTTTTTAATAAATTTCAAATATTCTATTAGTGCAAGACAAAAGTGACATTTTTTTAAATATAAAGTTAAGAGGGAAGAATAAAAATTTTGCAATATTTTGCACACTTTAAGATTATTAATTATTCACTTCTTAAATGTTAGATTAGAACGATTTACTCAAAGGACGACTTTACTAGGAAAACTGTATTAAGGGAATGGATTTTTACTACAATTACCTTCAAATTTCCGTTGGAACTGATACACATGCGCCCGATTATTATAAAGTGAAGCTCTTTTCGGTGCTATTTCAATAGCTTCATTGAGGAGTTTCAAAGCTTCATCGAATTTCCCATCTTCGGCTAATTGTACCGCTTTTATTTCTATACTTTTAGTTTGTTCAACTTCCGGTGTTGACTCTTCCGCATCTTTAATTTTTGTTAATTTTGTTTAACTATACTGTGTGTCTCTTTTACATGGACATTTGAAGAACCAAAAAAATATGTATCTGAATTTCTGTTAATTATGTATATTTGTTCATTTATTTCAATCTTTGGCATTTTTTTCTAAATATTTTCATGTAGTCATTTTGAGATTTTACATTCAACTCGTTTAATAACAAAAAATTCAGATGTTAGTATTTCTCAGTTCTTTTAATACTCCAACACGACTTCTTGTATGAATTGTGCTTACCTTGAAGTTTGGCTGCTTCAATCGAATCCGTTAGGGGTAAATTAGGGTACAAAACAGCATTTAAAACTGCTAAGTCGTGTTCACTCAAATCCGTCATTTTTGCAACTCACTGGAAGAATTTAAGAAAAACAACTTTTATAAGAACTTGTTTATTAGCATATTTGAAGGTTAATATCAATTAAAAATTCCAAACTAATTTATTATCACCGCCAATCTTAACAATTCCTTTAGCTACCCATTCCAAAGCCCTAGGGAATGCCTTATGTTCCGCTGTTTTAATCCTTTCAATCAAAATCTCTTCCGTATCATTCCACTCAATCGGAACTGCTTCTTGTGTTATAATGTGTCCGCCATCAACAGCTTCTTCAACAAAATGTACAGTACATCCACTAACTCGAACCCCAGCTTCCAGCGCTTGTTTTTGTGCATGCGTCCCTTTAAACAACGGTAAAAGCGACGGATGGATATTAAGTAATTTGCCTTTCCATTTCGCTGTAAATTCTCCAGTTAAAATCCGCATAAATCCCGCCAAACAGACAATATCAACATTTGCATTCAATAATTCTTTGTGTAAAACTTGATCAAAATCAACTCGATTCGGATAATCCTTATGACTGATAATTTTTGTTGGAATATTCGCACGTTCTGCTCTTCGTAATCCTTCAACACTATCTTTATTTGAAATAACAATAACAATCTCAGCGCCGATGTTTGAATTTTGAGTAGAGTCAATCAAAGCCTGTAGGTTGGTACCACTGCCGGAAATCAAAACACCAACGCGTTTCTTATTGGATATTGTTGAAACTAAATCAGGAACATATTGTTTCATTTTTAATTCCATTTTTTTAGTAAAATTACGAACAGTTACTTTTTCAGCATAATTATTAGTTACAAAACCAATTGGAATTCCATTAGTAATTCTACAGATTTCTTCTTTATGGATTTTATCAACAATTAAAATTCCCCCGATTCCGCAATTAAAAGTGCGGAGCAATTCAAATTTGTTTACACCACCAGCTGTTGCCAACCATGTATAAACGGATGGAATGTCCCAAGTTTGTGCATCTAAATCTACTCCTAAATTATCAGGTAAAACTCGAGGAATATTTTCGAGTAAACCCCCGCCTGTTATATGCGCAAACGCTTTTACTTTACCACTTCGTACAGCAGGAATGACACTTTTTACGTAGATTTTTGTTGGGGTTAAAAATTCTTCACCGAAAGTTTTGCCATTTTTACTGAATGGAGCGCGATCTTTGTAGGAAACTCCAGCAAGTTTCATTACTTTACGGACTAGACTGTAACCATTACTGTGAATTCCGGACGATGGTAAACCAATTACAACATCTCCGGGTTGGATTGACTCGATTTGGGGCATTAATTGAGCGCGCTCGACCGCACCCACGGCAAAACCAGCCACGTCATAATCGCCTGGAGGGTACATGTCTGGCATTTCTGCCGTTTCGCCTCCTGAAATAGTAAGATTCGTTTGTGTGTTAATAAAGTTTAGATTTAATTTTGAATTTTTACCTATGAGAGAGCACCCAGCTTGCCTGCAGCCTTCAGCAACGCCATCTACCACATCTTTGGCAACTTTAACATCTAAATTCCCGCATGCGAAATAATCCAAAAAGAATAAAGGTTCAGCGCCGTGTGCTAACACATCATTTACACACATAGCGACCAAATCAATACCAATGGTATTATGAATCCCAACTTCTTGGGCAATCTGTAAAAATAATAAACAATCAAGTGTGATTTGCAAATGACAGATGTCACACTTTTAGTTTAGTTCCGACGCCATCAGTGCCAGAAACCAAAATTGCGTCTTTATATCCAGCTGCTTTTGTATCGAACAACCCTCCAAATCCTCCTAAACTGCCCATAACACCATCCCGATGGGTGGATTTTGCCGATGGTTTGATAAATCCGACTAAATCATTACCAGCTGAAATGTCAACACCGCTTGCTTTGTATGTCAACTTTCCACTATCTAAAATCGCCCTAAAATAATAATTTGATTAAATTTGTTCAACTTTCTTTGTAGGAATTTACCGAGCGATGCCTTTTTGGGCTATATCTTTACGGAATTGTCGTCCGTCGAATTTTATATTATCGCAAGCTTTAGTTGCGTGTGCTGCCGCTAGAGCGAGTTGTGGCGCTAATGTTACAGCAATTAAAACTCTTCCACCGTTTGTTATTAAATTGTTATCTTTAAAAGCAGTACCACAATGGAAGACCACATGGTTTGGTCTTGAATTAATTTCATCAATTCCTGTAATAATTTGACCTTTACTAGATGTTTCTGGATAGCCTTTTGATGCCATGACAACTCCAACAGCGCTTATGTTTTGTTTCCAGGATATGTTAACTTGATGTAAAGTAGAGTTGCAACAAGCTTGCATTATTTCATATAAATCTGAGTCTAGCATTGGAAGGATAACTTCTGTTTCAGGATCACCAAAACGACAGTTAAATTCAAGGACTTTTGGTCCTGATTTAGTTAACATTAATCCTGCATAAAGCACACCAATAAACTTAATTTTGTCTTTTTTGAAACCATCGATTGTTTTTTGGAGAATGTTACTATGGACGTAATTGTATTGGTTTTGATTTAATAATGGACATGGGCAATATGCACCCATGCCTCCAGTGTTGGGTCCTTCATCATTATCAAAAATTCGTTTATGGTCTTGCGCTGGTAGCATTGGTTTGATTATATTACCATCAGTAAAAGCAAGAACTGATACTTCTTCACCTTCTAGGAGTTCTTCTATTACAACAATTTCGCCAGCACTGCCGAATTTTTTTGATGTTAAAATATCATCAACAGCAGCACAAGCTTCTGTTTTTGTTTTAGCAACAACGACGCCTTTGCCAGCAGCTAAGCCACTGGCTTTAACCACTAGAGCAGGAAAATCGGCACTGGAACAATATGTTAAGGATTTTTTCAATTGATTAAAAAACTTACTTATTGATAAATTTTTTAGCTTCGTTTGAGTCAGTAAATGATTGGTATCGAGCAGTTGGTATTCCATGTTTGACCATGAAAGCTTTAGCCCAATTTTTGTCAGCTTCAATTTGAGCGGCATTTTTTTCAGGACCGAAAACTTTAATTCCTTCAGAAGTTAAAGCGTCGACTATACCATTAGCTAGAGGGTCTTCAGGACCGACTATAACTAAATCGATATTGTTTTTTTGACAAAACGTTGAAATTTCCTGTAAATCAATTATTTATATAAAAATAGACATGTCACATAACCTCTTACTTTGAAATCTTTGACGTTAAGCGGCACGTTTTGAGTTTTTGCCACCTGTTGAATAACGTAACTACCAGGAGCTGCAAAAATGTTTTTCACTAAAGAACTTTGAGATATTTTCCAAGTGATTGCATGTTCACGTCCGCCACTTCCGATTACAAGAACGTTTTTCGACATGGTCACTGATTTAATAAAATTTCTTAAATGGAAGCTTTAAGAATATGAAAGTATTTCAAAATTGTTTTTTTTGACGACATTCAATTGCAGAAAGAGCGGTGATAACCTTCGAGTGATAAAAAGAACCCCTGGGGATAGTTCTGTTGATTGGTGATAATAAGTAGAGGTGAAGGTCACTAGGGTCAAGATGGATAATATGTTATTGTAAGAGTTTCATCATTCAAAAGTAGTTTTAATAAATAAGTTGTTTGTTAAGTGTATTAAAATACGCTTCAATTGGAGTCTACATTAATAAAAAAAATCTGAAAGGAAAATTCTTAAGATTTAATACAAGATGCAACCAGCATTACATTCTCACCACTTTTGAAGGTTGTAATGTTGGTTGCATTCAAAATTTTATTAGGCGTTATTTTTGCAATATGTACATTTTTTTAATAAACACCTGTTATTATTGGTGAATAAATCAAACCAAGTTTTCTAAGTAAATAAATATATTTATAACATCTTAGCCCACATATATAATTGATTATTATTTGGTCAAAACATTTTAATAAGATTATATCCAATCCTCTTTAATTTAACATGCATTATTTTATTATTTTCAATAATAATTATTATTATCAACAACATCCATTTTATAACCAACATCTATAAATGATTAAATAATTTTTTTGAGATTCATTCAACAAACCGAATTGTTTTCTTTTCAACTATTCATAAATTGAAAACGATTTTTGACTATTTTGTATTATTGCACATTGAACGTAAATATTTAATAAGCACTTATTACTTAATATTTGATAAAATAAATATGTGCTTATTTCCACAGTTAAACCACACACAATAACATCTTCCAATTTTTTTTCTTTGGTTAAAATAATATAAAAATAACTTTTACGCATCCAAATCCAAGTTCTAAAACCTGATTTGTACACGTAAAAATTATTTTTAAAACAATTGCATCCACATTAAATTGCTTCTAATTAATAAAACAAACAATTTTGTTGACGATTTGCAAGTTTTGTAAATAAAAATAATAAATAATAAAAATCTAAGGCTGTGCTAACCGTCAACTCTCAACACAAGACAACATTGAATTATTTGCCATCGAAACAATCCATAAGATTAACAAAAATATTCTTAAGCCACTGTTGCGCCTCAACATTAGGATATCAAAGGTACTATCTCATATGATGGGCGTTTTTTGACCAAAGGTATGAGAGGTTAAGACGTTACGAAAATCAATCAACATTTGATATGGTTATTAAATTCATTAACAAATATCGTCATGTACAGAGTAATATTCCACTCTGTATAATTGGGATTGTCTGCAAAACTGACGAATTTATCACAAGATCAAATGAACTACATTTTTAATGGAATATTGCTAATTCTAGGTACATCGACGTTTACTCTTTAGGGGTAACTTTTTTGAGCACGATTGTAAAAGTGAATGTGTGTGCTGGAGAGGAATGAGGTGTAGATGATGGTGATGATGATGATACTGTGACTGTAGGTGGTTGAGGATGATGTAAAGGTGATGGAGATTGTGGAGGAGGTGGTTGTGATGGTTGTTGCGGCGCGACAGTGGCCGTATGTTAGTTGGAAGAATGCTTGCCATCTGAAGAAGCCAACTCGCTGGAACCGCTGCTACTTAATGTTGTATTAGAACCATACGGATCCAGAGAGCTTTGAACTGACATTGATCGACCTTGGGCTTGACGTCTTACTCGGTTGGGTGACAGTTTTCCGGGGTCGATACTTGCCGGGTCTGCCTGCAACACAGTGCTTGACCATTTTGGGGGCGTCGATACGATTAAAGCGAAAGCGGCTGCCATGCTGTTAAAGAGACTTATTGAAAAGAAAAAAAAAAAGATGATTTTATTTTCTTAAAAAAATTTCTTTTCAATTTTCTCTTGAAAGGTTTGTTGAGAAAAAGGGGTTAGTGAATACGTACTGTGCAAATTGGCAAATGGTGCAAATAATTAGATCCCACCAATGCAATAAGTGAAACGAAATAAGTAAATAATCCGATAAAGCTGCATATGCCGCATAAAAACCTAAATTTTGGGTACTGCACCTGATATGCTAAAGCATTCATTATAATGTTGTAGGGCACCAAGCCTAAAGGATGTATTTCTCTCATAAGCACATTTGCTGGAATCTTGTGGAATTGAATGTACTCTAAGAAGTTACCTATTACGTCCTTCAAACTAGTACTAGGATTATTATCACAATATTTTTTACCTAAAATTAACAATTTCATTTTTACGATTACTTTCAAAACTCATTTCATACCCCACATAAGTGCTGCTTGAAATTTAGTAAATTCATCAGCATGGAGTTCATCTCGAGCCAAAATCAGTCTGACCACATGTTGGGGTAATAATGTAAATGAACCCAAATTTAGAACCTCGTTACCATGCTCATCCACAAACTCTAAAACCTTTTACAAATTTTATATACAATCTGTACAATTATGAAAAACTCACTTTTTGCACGAGAGATTTGGTGCATTTGTATTGAATGTAGCGTTCAGCTGAGGCCAAAAGTGCGCAAACCGTATCCACATTAATACAGCATTGGACAAAGCCAGCACATGCTCGTCTTAATTCATCTAAACCATAATAATCCGCTGCGTTCATTACTCCTGGATTCAAAATTAAAAAATTGTTACAAAAATGTGTATTTCTTACCAAGTAAAGTACGGGGTTGCAATGTGACACACCCTGTATGTATGTACTCAATTAATTGTCTGAAAACGTCCGGTTCAAATTCTTCAATAATGAGAGTTTGGTGCTGTTGGGATGGTGGCTGTACAAATTTATCAATTAATAAAAAGAATAAAATCAAAATCAATGGACATGCAAAAATTATATCGATTTCAAGTCGTCTGTGATGGTCAAATCTATGGTGATTTATACCTATACCATGCAAATCGTCGATTAATCAAAAATCTACTTTACTACATGCCAATAGTGTTCTAATTGCTTGAGTGCTATAATCAGGCAGACAGACAGATGTAAAGATTTGATTGGAAGAGGACTGTTAATGATCTCTTTTTTTTTTTTTGTAAATGGATTACCTCTTGGATAGGGGCCAGCTGCTGGGTGAACCCTCTCTATATACAAATCACGGTATTATAATTTTGTCTAAATTTTGTAACTTTCAAAAATGCCTAACTTTGTACAACAATTCTAATAGAATTTTTCTTATATTTACCTGTTGTGACGCATTTTGAAGATTTAACAAAGGTTCAGATGATCGTTTAAGAAACAATCTCAATTTATTTTCACGAGGTGGAGGTTCTTTTTTGCGTTGAGGACTCGGTGCCTGCAAAAAAAAAACAAATTCAGTAAAATTATGTAACTTTTATATTTTTTTACCTGGTAGAGCATTTTATGAAAAACTCTGGATCTCGCTGCAAGAACAGCTTTAACAGCACAAACTGGCTCGCGTGTATCTCCAACAAGAAACGTAACATCACACAATTCTGGCATTGAAGCTAAAAATTTCATATCTTCAGCTAAGCCAGTCTTATTTTCGAAAGTGCTTAAATCGGGTTCGGCTTCCGCCATCACGATGTAACTCGCGGGTAAAAGCAAACTTTCCGGCATCTGGAATTAAATGGAAATGATGAATAATCAGGAAATCCGGAAGTTGCTACTCACTGCTGACGCAAATAAATAATAGCTATAAATAGCACTGATTTAAAAAATTTTTGGAAAATAATTTACAATCAACAAGTGAAAAGCATTTAAGAGAATGTTATTGTATTAAATCAATATGACTTACCTGTTGAATGGATTTTTCGAAAGATTCAACAAAGAAAAACGAAATAAACACAAAGTTACAGGACTTTTTAGAAAAGAAGTTTTAGAAAATTTTTAACTTGTTGATTTGTTGGAAATTAACTTTTTTTTTTAAAACACATCTTTGATTTGATTGAGCAGCATTTTAGTTTGGTTTTTGGAACGAATTAGTCAGTGATGAAAAATAAGCGCATGTGCTGAAATAACGATTGGAAGGAGGTTAAGCTTTGGAAAGGATCAATTCGCATCGGTGTCCTATTTTTTTTTTTAACGAAACTGGAGCATTTTTTTATGACTTACTTAAACCTACAAATTAAATATTTGTAAATGGTTGTGGTTTTTGACGATTTGGATAATAAAAATAAATATAATATTGGTGGAATAATGGTATTATTATAGCTTTCAATAAATTCAGTTTGATAATAAGCTTCATTATCTAACGCGAAAGCGTGACATAATTTAGCTTAAATAAATTAATAGGAAAATTATTGAAATGCTGGAGTAAATTTTTCAAATTGTTTCTTGTCTTTATAACGAATTTTACATCTAGAATGTTGCTAATGTTGTTATCGTTGGATACTGCGGAGTAGGATTGACAGACTTATTGTTTTTATTTTCTTTGAATTTTTAAATGGAGTTGATATGGCATTTGGGGAAAAAATTGTGATTGTATGCAACCAACATTACATTAATATGCGGTTAACTGTGTGTATTTTGAGTTGCTGCACTACACAAACCACTTATTTTACGTGAATTTTAATTTAATTTTCAGTCAAAGCATTCATAAAAGTGAAAAAAGACATCGCATTTTTAACAACCTAAAACTCGCTTTTTAGTCTATTTAGTAATTTATAATTGAAATTTATACCAATGTGAAATTTTTCAAATCAAGATTGCCAAACCCTTTGAGTGATATTCTCGCAGGTCTTTGCGTCCTTATCATTATCATCAACTTATTTAACTTGTTTTGATAAGCTTTATTAGATTCCCAATTGATATAAAAAATATCATTTGAAATATCTCCAGACTGAAATAGAAATTTCTAATTTAATTTTGTTACTTTTATAAACCAAAAGTACCCAAGATATAACCAAATCACCAGCTAATGAAAACATCCAAAATTGAAAAAGAAATCCCAAAACATATGGCACATACTTTAGAATATGTTGGTAATCTGGTGGAAATCTAAAAAATTACATTAGAATTTTTTTTTATTAATTTGGTAATACCCATCAGCTATGAGACAATAAGAACCGAAACATAAACTAGACAGTGCGATAAAATTCTGATTTAACATCATCATTCCATAGACATTATCAAGTTGCTTTATGTATCTAAAAAGCGTTAGCTGAAAGCGCGTGTGATTCAAGCTTTACTCTTACTTTAAAACAAAAACATGATGTTCAATCGCAATCCTCAACCTTTGATTATTATTCCACTTCTTTTGAATTTTGAAATTTCCAAACGCGATTTTGATCATTTTCAATTCTGTTAAAACATGAGCTATGAAATAAAAAAATAAACTATCACAGCCGAAAACTGTGAAAATTGTTATTAAAACATGTGCAATATGATGTATAAACACATAAATAAAAACTGTAGAACTAGAACCATTATTTTCTCCATAAGTTAAAACTATAGGTCTTTGATTAATAATTGAATTTGCAATAAATTGTGAACAAGACAAATAAACTATGATTTTATACACTGAATAACATTTTTGGACTAATCTGTGAAGTTTTGCGTTTGCTTTTCCATATTCAGTTCCGAATTCGTCTAAATTCCAGAAATGTTTGCTTTTTTGGATTAAATCAATGAAGTGGGTTTTGTAGATTACTGTAAGAGACCATCTCCAAATACACTAAAATTATTATTTCATTAAGTTCTTGGAAATAGTCATATTACCATGTAGTAAGGAGGAATGATTTCTGACGCTCGAACAATAACTGAAAAATTATTCAGATTTGTAAATAATTCAGCAAGTGATAAACTGACTGTTATAAAAAAAATTAACGAACAAAAAATTTTTCTTATTAATGCAAAAGTATTATTTTTGAATGGATTGATGCCAATAATTTGCAAATATTTCAAAGAATCAGAAAAATCGACTTTGTTCATTGTGAAAACTATCAGAACTGATTGAGTTTTCTATCAAATATTTAAAACTAATTATTTAAAATGAACAATGTGGTATAATTCAGAATGATTTGAAATTTATTAATAAAAACTCAACATTTTTATTAATAAATTTGATTTTTCTGGAACACCAAATTATACAGTGTGTCACACTAGACGATAGTAAAGACACTTCCTGCATTTTTTTTCAATAACTTATTCAATTATTAACGATTTTTGTTTTCTTAGCTGCTTTTTTGTCTCTTTCTATACAAGTCACTATGACCTATTAGAAGTAAATGGAGAACGCGTATTTTAATCGAACTGAAATTTTGCATATACACCCTGTCCCAAGATTTCGGGAATATAGGGAAATGGATGCAAAAATTTGTTAATTTGATTTTAAATTATTTTTATCTTACCTATTGAATTTTAATAAAATCTTTTTAGATAGAGTTGAAGGAAGCTATTAGCACTTGACTCACAAATTTTTTCAGTGATTTTCTATGTTTCAGTAAAATTCTAGAGTTAAATGAAATTGATGAAATATTTAAATTGGTGCCAAACAGTCGGTAATACAGTTATGTTATTTGTTATTATGAATTATGTCATTTTCAAACGATAAAATGGCTGAAAATGAAGTGCTAGTATTTCAGTTGGTTTTTTTTTTAGAAAATATTCAGATAATATCATGAAAATGTGAAATTTATCAATAAATGATTATTTAGAAATTCAGATAAAAGGATTCACGATTAAATTGATCAAATAGAAAAGTTAAAATTGCATTCAGCGATGATAATTGCAGAAATGTGTGATTTTGTGGTTATTAATTTTGGTTCATCAGTCCTATTAAAATTAATCTTTTATTTTTAGGAGATAGAAGCTTTGGTGATTTGGTACATTTAGGTATTTGTGAACTTATCACAGCTAAGTACGCAACACAAAAAAACTCAATTCAAATAAATGCACAAAGAAAGAAGTTACATGGAAGTCACTATTGTCATGATGACATAACTGTGTTACCAACCGGTAATTTGAATTTAATTATAGCATTTCACTGAATCCTAGAAAACCTCTGAAATAATTCGTGTGTCAAGTACTTATAGCTTCTTTCAACTCTGTCTAAAAAGAATTTATTAAAATTGAATAAGTTAGATAAAAATCACATTAAAAAAATTATTGCACTCACTTCCCTAAATACCCGTAATCTTGGGACAGGCTGTATATGTTCTTGAATATGGTCTATCGAAGTGAAATAATGGTCAATTTGCTGGACTTCCGTTAATACCGGAAGTCTGTACATTTGTAAATTACTTGCTAAATGTTAGTTTAGGTTTTACGTCTACTTAGAGTATATATGGAAAAAAAATAAACCACCCACTAGAAACTTGAAATTTAGAGAATTTATCGTCATTAAATTTGGTCAGTGAGTTTCATTAACATAAGTTGGCATTTTTTTTCTAACTAGCTTGACATTTTTCAAATAAATATTTCTCACTAAAATTTAAGGGAGCACCAACTTAGCAAACATTTATCCCAATTTGTAGTGGGCAGTTAATTTTTTTCCCATATACATCTAAAATTAATAGTTTTAGTGTCATTCCTTTTTTTTAAATTCATGTGCAGTGTTCAAACAAAATGAAAATTATTCAAAAACTAAGTGAGCTGGAAGTCAACTGTTTTAGTATTCAGTAGACCAAGAAACTATTAATAACACAGAAAACTGAAAACAGTCAGCTTCTAACTTACTTGCTTTTTGAACAAATTTTATTTTTCTTGACTTCTGCAGAAGTTAAATTTTCTGAAATAACGTAAAAACACATTGAAACTAAAATTTTGTTGAAAATGAACTTCTCTGATTTGATAAAGATTATTTTCTGCCTAAAACAGGCGGCAAGTTTTGTTTACAATTTTGGTACATTTCCCATAAATATAGATTCATCAAATGTAAATTTGAATAAGGTTTTAATGTGTCACAGCTCACAATAATTCACAAAATCGACGTTTGTGAAAAAATTTTTGGAATTTCCTTAACAACTTTAAAATGACAACAGCAGATTATAATAAAAATTTGTCAATTGAAAAATATCAAAATAATGTATAAAAACTCATTAGAATCTGAAAGCTCTAACTGCTCAGACCATCCATTGCACACCTCAAATTTACTTATAACTGTTTTGTCCTTGAATTTTTCAGATATGTAATTTTGAAAATTGGTGTAAAATCTTGTCAATAAACTCAATAGTTTTTGCTAAAAATTCATTTTGTTTAAGAATACTGAAAAATTTCTGAAAAATAAATTTTAAGCAAAAAATGTTGTTTATCGACATAAAACAGGAGGATTTTTTTGTAAGATTTTCCACCGATTGTGATGATTTTTGTTTTTTTTATTTCTAATTTTTCTAGTGTAAAAATTTTTAGTTTAGCTTCAAAAACAACTACACAGGAAACAGAAATGGCTAAATTAATTCAAATTTCTCTGCCATTTTACATTTTATGCTATTATGAACCAATTTTGATGATTTTTGATTTTTCCTAATTCTATTTTTTTTTCTCTATTATGTGCAATGTAAAAAAATATTTTAGATAAAAGTTTTCTAAGTGAGTTGTTGCTATTGTTCTTCAGCTCTTTGTAGATAACATCTAGAGACAATTAATTTTTTTCTTAAACTAAAGTAATCATTTAAACAGCTTGTGTGTTTGGTTATTCTAATATAAATTTTCATTGAGCAAAAAAATAGAAACTGCTAAAATTGTGTGTATGTAACCAACTTTACATAATCACAAGACAGATTCCAAACTATAACAAAAATAGTGTATTATGATATAAGAGCATATTGGAGTCTTTCTAACACGCGCAGGTTTAAGAACATGAGGCTTCCTGAGTGCTCTTTAATGTTGCAAGTGCTAGAAAAACTCGATTATGCTCGAATATCATACAATATTTTTTATGTTGGTTTCAAAAATTTAATCAATACCTGGAACAAATTCCCTTTCTTTGGAACCAGTAGAAACGTACCTATGAGGACTTTTATAGTTAGCTTTGACGCTCATTCTTTAATAACCACGTTTTTTGAACAAATGTGCTAATAATACTCGATTATGCACGCTTTTTAGTGTCAAAATGTGACATTATGATGCAGCGAACAAAAACACTGTTTAATTTTCTATAGAATGACAGAACAATACTTTGCATTTATGTTTAGTTTTACTCAATCCACTTACGTGGATGATATCTCTTGTAAAACACAAAAATTGCAATTTTTTTTTTTAACTCAAAAGATTGTCAAAAAGTAACCATCACTTTTGTCTTCCAAAAAAATCAAATTGACCAAACAAAAATTTGACATTTTATTAATAAATTTTGAATCATTCCAAATTATATCATATTACCTATTTTAAACAATTACTTTTAAATATTTAATCGAAAACTCAATCAGTTCTCATAGTTCTTCACAATGAATAAAGTCGATTTTTCTGATTCTTTGAAATACTTGCAAATTATTGGCATCAATCCATTCAAAAATGATAATTTTTCATTGATGCGTAAAATCTTCTGTTCTGTAATTTTTCTAACAACTGTCACTTTATCACTTGCTGAATTATTCACAAATTTGAATAATTTTTTAGTGATTGTTCGAGCATTCGAAGTAATTCCTCCTTACTACACAGTAAGATATTATTCCCGAAAAATCAATTCAATAATTATTGGTATTCTAGTGTATATGGAGATGGAGCTTTACAGTAATCTACAAAACCCACTTCATTGATTTAATCCAAAAAAGCAAACATTTCTGGAATTTAGATGAATTCGGAACTGAATATGGAAAAGCAAACGCAAAACTTCACAGATTAGTCCAAAAATGTTATTCAGTTTATAAAATCATAGTTTATTTGTCTTGTTCACAATTTATTGCAAATTCAATTATTAATCAAAGACCTATAGTTTTAACTTATGGAGAAAATAATGGTTCTAGTTCTACAGTTTTTATTTATGTGTTTATACATCATATTGCACATGTTTTAATAACAATTTTCACAGTTTTCGGCTGTGATAGTTTATTTTTTTATTTCATAGCTCATGTTTTAACAGAATTGAAAATGATCAAAATCGCGTTTGGAAATTTCAAAATTCAAAAGAAGTGGAATAACAATCAAAGGTTGAGGATTGCGATTGAACATCATGTTTTTGTTTTAAAGTAAGAGTAAAGCTTGAATCACACGCGCTTTCAGCTAACGCTTCTTAGATACATAAAGCAGCTTGATAATGTCTATGGAATGATGATGTTAAATCAGAATTTTATCGCACTGTCTAGTTTATGTTTCGGTTCTTATTGTCTCATAGCTGATGGGTATTACCAAATTAATAAAAAAAAATTCTAATGTAATTTTTTAGATTTCCACCAGATTACCAACATATTCTAAAGTATGTGCCATATGTTTTGGGATTTCTTTTTCAATTTTGGATGTTTTCATTAGCTGGTGATTTGGTTATATCTTGGGTACTTTTGGTTTATAAAAGTAACAAAATTAAATTAGAAATTTCTATTTCAGTCTGGAGATATTTCAAATGATATTTTTTATATCAATTGGGAATCTAATAAAGCTTATCAAAACAAGTTAAATAAGTTGATGATAATGATAAGGTCGCAAAGACCTGCGAGAATATCACTCAAAGGGTTTGGCAATCTTGATTTGAAAAATTTCACATTGGTATAAATTTCAATTATAAATTACTAAATAGACTAAAAAGCGAGTTTTAGGTTGTTAAAAACGCTATGTCTTTTTTCACTTTTATGAATGCTTTGACTGAAAATTAAATTAAAATTCACATAAAATAAGTGGTTTGTGTAGTGCAGCAACCCAAAATACACAGTTAGCCGCATATTAGTGTAATAGTGGTTGCATACCAATTACAATATTTTTTTCTCAAATGCCATATCAACTCAAAAAAAATAAAAACAATAAATCTGTCGATCCTACTCCGCAGTATCCAACGACAACAATATTAGCAACACTCTAGATGTAAAATTCTTTATAAAGACAAGAAACAAATTGAAAAATTTACCCCAGCATTTCAATAATTTTCTTATTAATTTATTTAAGCTAAATTACGTCACGTTTTGCGTTAGATAATGAAGCTTAATATCAAACTGAATTTATTGAAAACTATAATAATACTCTTATTCCACCAATATTGTATTTATTTCTATTATCCAAATGGTTTATAAAAGTAACAAAATTGTTAAAAAAATTAAAAATGAAAAAACTGGTAATTATTGCTTCTCGTTTTTACAAAAAATGTTTTAATGTTTGTATACAGAGTGAATCATCTAAAGCGTCCAATCTGACGCTTTTGGAATTCGATATGAAATGTTTGAAGTTTAGTGTAATGTTGGTTGCATACTAAATTTTTTAAATCTAATTTTGTAGGAAAAAATTTTCAAATTAAATTGATTCTTTCGGATATTTTTTATCTTTAACATAAAATTGTATTTTTTGGATTTCAGTATCTGAATATACATTTTTTTAAGCAAATGCTGCCATTTCTAAAATCTATTTCTAATAATTCCAATCATCAAACTATTTCATGAAATTCGTGAATTTTTCAGTTGAAGCAAATAATAACTGTGCTTCGGCTTTTCGATTAATACTTAAAAGCAAAAATTGTAGGTTGAGTAACTGTTTGACTTTAAAAATAAAACAACATAAAAAATCGATTTTATTATTAAATATTTTATTAGAAATCAATAACCATCAAAAAACTGAATTCAATTAAAACTGTCATATTAATAAGACAATACAGAGTGATTCAAAACAAGAAAAGTTTTGATTATGTGTTTTCATGCAACTATCATTACAATTATATCGTTTACAGCATTATAAGAATTGTATTGCTGGTTGCATAAAAAAATAATAAGTGCGTTATTTCTCAAAAACTTGTGTTTCTTTTTCAGTGTTCATTATTTCTAGGAATGCTATAATTTTTGCAACAAAATTAAATTAATTCAAATCTTCTTTTTGTTTTGCATGGCATTAATGAAAGTAAAAAAAGAAAATGAATTTTTAATAACCTAAAACAAACTGATTAATTATCAAAATAAATAAAAGTAAAAGTTATTTACCACAGAAAAACTGTTCAAATCTAAAGAAGCAAATCCTCCAAGTGTTAATTTAGCAGCTCTTTGTCCTCTTTCAATTGCTATAATTTTTTCTTTATAATAAGTTTTTTTCTGACTCCAGTCGTAATAAAAAATAACATCGGGGATTTCCAAAGTCTTGAAAAACTTTATTAATTTTTGAAATTATATAAACTGAACGTACCCAGTCAATAATCAAAGAACCAATATAACAAAAAGTGAAAGTTTGGGTTGTAAATGATAGTACATATGGCAGGTAGCTAGTAATGTGTCCAAAATCAGGCGGCAGTCTGCAAAAAATAATAAAATCTTTTTTTTTTGTTATTTCTTACCCGTCTTGAGACAGAAGAAACAAGCCAAAGCAAATCCCAAAAAGACAGGTTAAATGTTGGTTTAGAAGTAGCCGCGAATACACCAAATTCAAACGTTGAATGTAACTAAAAAACAGAAAATTTTAAAATAAAAAAAAATTTTTTTAAACCTTAAAACGAATTGATGATGGCGTATGACTTCAAACAATTCATTCTCTCGATATTTCACAACTTTGAAAAAATTTTTAATCATTTTTATTTCCGCTAAAATGTATCCAATAAAATAAAAAAATAATCCATCAAATCCAACAATAATATAAAAAACAACAATTGTACCAATCGAATGATATACAAAAATGATTCGATCTTGCATTGGTGTAAACCCATTTTGTTCACCATAAAATATAGCCAATGGTTTATCAGTCTTCATTACAAATTTACGCAGAATGTATTGCATTGCCATTAATATTAGCATTATTCTATAAATGAGAAAAAATTGACGAAGAATTTTGTGGATGTAACTACTCGAGTATTTAATTTTCCCTTCAACTGGAAAAAATTCAGAACTTTGGTTTATCAATTGAATTATTTCTTTTTCATGGATGAGGATGACACTGACTTTGAAGAGTAACTTGAATAAAAAATTAATAATTTTTGTATTGATTTATATATTTTTTTACTTGGTACTGAACAATCATCGATTCTGAAGCCCTTGAACATGTTTCCAATCCTTCAAAATGTACAATAGATTCTAAAATTCCTGAACAAAAAATTCCTAAAGAGATTGAAATTGAAACAAAACGTCGAAGTTTAGAAAATTTGTTAGTATTCAATGGATTCAAACCAACAATGTTTAAGAACCATAAAGGTTCATCAAATTGTATTTTACACATTCTGAAAAGTTAAACTGAAATTTCAACTGAAATAAAATTTCTTTTATACTTTTCTCAATTGTTGTTAATCACTTTAATTTGATTGTCGATAATTTGAGAAAATAATGAGTGTAGAAAAGTTTTAAACATTATACTTTTCAGAGCAATTGGTAATGGTTTTAGTTTCAGAATTATTAGAAGCAACTGGAAAGAATGAAAGACACAGATTTGGATAGAATCGAGTTTATTAAATTGTAAACAGATTAATGGATAATTTATGAACAAGAATATAATATTTGGAAGTGAGTGGTAATCATGGTTTGCATTTTTTATTTTGTTTTTATTTTCATATAAGCGGATCATTATTGTTTGTTTTTTCTATTTTCCAAAACATTAGAGTGATTTTTTATTTTTTAAATAATTTTAATTTTTCCAGGCCTTTTGAGGTGAGGTACTTAAGATTTGGCGCTTTAATAAAGCATTTTCTTGATTAGGAGCTTCATATAAAATGTAAACTTCAGCAGGAAGATTTGAAATTGAAACTAAATTAATTGATGATATAAAGAATTTTTCAAATCAACAAAAAGAGTCAGAATTTAAATATGAATTTTTATTAATTATTTCTGCAAATTTTTGAAAATTTAGGACAGGCCGATTTTTGGAATTTTCAAATTGTTAAAATTCATCTTAGATCAAATTATTCCTCTCAACATTCTTTATTTTTAGTTTTAGTACTTTTAAGCCTTGTGGGCAAAATTTTTGAATTAGCTCCAGAATAATGTAAGTATCATTGTTTTATTTCAACTAAAAGCTGAGTATTATGAAAATTCTCAAATGGAATTCAAATATCTTAGCTCAAGGAAACTTTCGATATTTTTAACAAAAGCTCTTTTATTTCTCACAATTTTAAAATAAATCTTACATAAAATTACTACCCATGGTGTTTTTTATTTTTCTATAGTTTCTAGGTCTGTCACTTTTGAGCCTTGTGGGCAAAATTGAGCATCAAAGTCAACTCCAAAAGCGAATTTTTGATAATAGGGAGTCCAACATTTGGAGACAAGTATCGTCGTTGTTTCTGAAGCAAAACGAATGAATTTTTGTGAGTCGATAGAGTTTTGAATTAGCTCCAGAATGATGTAAGTATCATTGTTTTATTTCAACTAAAAGCTGAGTATTATGAAAATTCTCAAATGGAATTCAAATATCTTAGCTCAAAGAAACTTTCGATATTTTTAATTATAACTCTCTTATTTCTTACAATTTCAAAATAAATCTTACGTCAACTTATAACCCTTGATGTTCCTTATTTTTCCATAATTTCTAGGTCTGTCACTTTTGAGCATTGTGGGCAAAATTGAGCATCAAACGCAACTCCAAAAGCGAATTTTTGATAATAGGGAGTCCAACATTTGGAGACGCGTATCGTCGTTGTTTCTGAAGCAAAACGAATGAATTTTTGTGAGTCGATAGAGTTTTGAATTAGCTCCAGAATAATGTAAGTATCATTACTTTATCTTAACTAAAAGCTGAGTATTATGAAAATTCTCAAATGGAATTCAAATATCTTAGCTCAAAGAAACTTTCGATATTTTTAATTATAACTCTCTTATTTCTTACAATTTCAAAATAAATCTTACATCAAATTATAACCCTTGATGTTCCTTATTTTTCCATAATTTCTAGGTCTGTCACTTTTGAGCCTTATGGGCAAAATTGAGCATCAAACGCAACTCCAAAAGCGAATTTTTGATAATAGGGAGTCTAAAATTTGGAAACGTGTATCGTCGTTGTTTCTGAAGCAAAACGAATGAATTTTTGTGAGTCGATAAAGTTTTGAATTGGCTCCAGAATAATGTAAGTATCATTGTTTTATTTCAACTAAAAGCTGAGTATTATGAAAATTCTCAAATGGAATTCTAATAACTTAGCTCAAAGAGACTTTCGATGTTTTTAACAAGAGCTCTTTTATTTCTCATAATTTCAAAATAAATCTTACATAAAATTACTACCCTTGGTGTTTTTTATTTTTCTATAATTTCTAGGTCTGTCACTTTTGAGCCTTGTGGGCAAAATTGAGCATCAAAGTCAACTCCAAAAGCGAATTTTTGATAATAGGGAGTCCAACATTTGGAGACGCGTATCGTCGTTGTTTCTGAAGCAAAACGAATGAATTTTTGTGAGTCGATAGAGTTTTGAATTAGCTCCAGAATAATGTAAGTATCATTACTTTATCTTAACTAAAGGCTGAGTAATATGAAAATTCTCAAATGGAATTCTAATAACTTAGCTCAAAGAGACTTTCGATATTTTTAACAAGAGCTCTTTTATTTCTCATAATTTCAAAATAAATCTTACATCAAATTAGTACCCTTGATGTTCTTTATTTTTCTATAGTTTCTAGGTCTGTCACTTTTGAGCCTTGTGGGCAAAATTGAGCATCAAATTCAACTCCAAAAGCGAATTTTTGATAATAGGGAGTCCAACATTTGGAGACGTGTAGCGTCGTTGTTTCTGAAGCAAAACGAATGAATTTTTGTGAGTCGATAGAGTTTTGAATTAGCTCCAGAATAATGTAAGTATCATTGTTTTATCTCAACTAAAAGCTGAGTATTATGAAAATTCTCAAATGGAATTCTAATAACTTAGCTCAAAGAGACTTTCGATATTTTTAACAAGAGCTCTTTTATTTCTCATAATTTCAAAATAAATCTTACATCAAATTAGTACCCTTGATGTTCTTTATTTTTCTATAGTTTCTAGGTCTGTCACTTTTGAACGATATGGGCAAAATTGAGCATCGAACTCAACTCCAAAAGCGAATTTTTGATAATAGGGAGTCTAAAATTTGGAGACGTGTATCGTCGTTGTTTCTGAAGCAAAACGAATGAATTTTTGTGAGTCGATAGAGTTTTGAATTAGCTCCAGAATAATTTAACTATCATTGTTTTATCTGAATTGAAAGCTGAGTAACAGAAAAATAATTTAATGAAATTTTAATATTTTAGATCAATGAGACTTTTGACATTTTTAATCGTAGATTTTTTAATTCTCAGAATATCAAAATGAATCTTATTTTATTCCAGTAATTTCAAACTTTTTAGTAATTTTCAGTTTTGTCAGTAACAAGTCATTTTACTGAAAATCAACCGTCAAATGCAAATGTAGATAAAATAGAGATTCTGACATTTGGAGACTCGTAGCATTGTTGTTTTTAAAGCGAAACAGTTGAGATTCGGTTTATTAAGCTTCAGAAAAACTTCAAAATGATGCAAAAACCTGAGCTGAGATATAATAGGCTGAACTTTTTAAAAACGATGTCGGCATCATTAGAAAATCGACTATTCCAAAATTTATAAAATTAAATTAGATTATGAATGAATTAATTTCATTCAATTTGATATATTTGCACTAAAATTTCTATTTTAATTTTTGAAACAATTAATTATAATAATTAATTATTTCATATTAATGCCTAAGCAAAGCTGGTTGCCTATAGTCAACACTTCTAACAGTGTATTGTTAGCTGCCTATTTGCTTTGTTTTTTCTAACAATAAATTCAATATTGTTTTATTTATTCAATAATTAAGCCAGTAGATTCACAAATCCAATTAACATTAATTCAAAACAATTAAATTTTCAATAAAATCTTCAACAAAAGGAAACTGCATAAAAGCATAAATCCTCTAATGTATTCAAATGCAAATAAACCGCAACTACACTCTACCATTTCATTGTTTTATTGGTCATTCTTATTTGTAGTTAGATAGTGGGTGGTTTTCCGAATCAAGTTTGTCCCCGCTACTACCGCCACATTTGAATACCGACTGCTGGTTGTTTACTTTTAGAACAGAAACAGCGGACTTTAGTCGTTTACCAGCTTTCGGTATGAGTGTGTGATGGTGTCGATCTTAAAAGCGCGTTCACGTGCCTCATACCATCATGATATTTATTAATCAAAGTGTCTTTTTTTTAATTTTTTCTATTTCATTTTCAATATATTATGGGATTTTTGCACAAGGTGAGTGTCACTTTTATTTCTAGTTCAATGAAATAAGAAAAACGGATCTTGTTGGCGCCGATCTTATTAATATATTACGGCGGAGTGTGATGATGCTCTTATTTAATTAACAATGTCATAAATAAGTGATGATTAATAGAACCAGATGGAATTTTTTTTAATTCTTTTATTTTGAAAATGTAAAAAGGAACTATAGTTTTATAAAAAGATTCATTGCTTTTGATTTTCTTTGATTTTTTATTTTTATGATTGGATTTATGGGGTATTTTGTGATTTATGGGATATTTTTACAGGTTTATATAGTGAGTCACTGTTTTTTTTTGTTTAAAGTTAAAGGATCAGAAGCTTGAATACTTTTTTGTTGAGTTTTAAAAGCCAATTATGGTTAGTGGAAGCTGATTTATTGTTGGCTGTAAAATAAGGGAGACAAAAATGAATGCAACTGGGTATAGCTATGCAGAAAGAAATTGCGCGTAAAATTTTGGAAATCAGGGTAATTTTTTTTTCAGTTGGATAACTGTATTTAATACCAAAAGTTGGGTTAAGTTAGTGAATATCCGACTAGATTGTCACTTTTTTCTCTTGTGAAAAATGCACATAAATTAATCATGCTCTTATTACCTTTAAGATTTTTTTTTAATAACAGTTTAGTTTTTTTTTGACAAAATCATTAATTGGTATTAGACAAAAATGCCTTTTTGGCTTTCACTAACTTTAAAAGAAAATCCTATATCATAGCATAATTTCATTGTAGTACCAACGTAAAAAAAATGTTAAGTTAATAGTAGGAAAGTAAAGAGTTTTACGTCAAATTTTTGTTTTGTTTTCTTGTTTTTCTTATAATTCTGTTCTTTTTTTTTTATTTTTCCACGACTCTTGTGTTCCAGTCATTTTTTTTTGTAACTCTATCGTCTGACATTTGACCCACAGATGCTCAAACCATCTGAGTTGTCCCATTTTTCGTTGATAGATTCCAATTCTACGAGGTAGAGTCAAATAAGCCTACTATAGACCTCGAAAAAATTTCAAATTTCAAATAGTAACCAATTTTTTTTTTCATTTTTATATTGCCATATTTACATTTAGATGCGGTGTTGCCGAGTTATTCAATTTTTTCGAAAATTTTTGAAATTTTCATTTTCGCGTCGTAACCTAATTTTTCTTAACTGTCAGATTTGACAGATATTTTTTCAAATTCACGCGCGTTTGCCACAGTAATTTTTTTCTGCAATCATAAATCCTCTAAGAAGCTCCAAGTGCCATAAGCTTCGCTAAAAATGTCAAGAATGTTGCAAGTCCGATGTAAATCAATCTGTAGACAGTTGATTAATTTCCCTCTAAAGCACCAACCTTGGTTATATTCTAGTAAATTTTTTTCTTTTCAATTTAATTCCATTATGCATTCGATAATTCATTACATTCCATTACGAATACCAATAAATGTCTCTTCAAAATAACACAATTGTTTCACTTTCATTGACAACTAAAGTCATCATCATTCAAACCATCACGTTCTTTCCATCTTGATGGCTTATTCGAAATGGTCAATTTAGCAGCGAAAAACAAGACGAAGAAGAGTGCTGATTGACAGACCATTATAGGTATAAATAAGCCGGAGGCTGTGCAACTTGTTGTTATTTAACCTTCTTCACTGTTTTATTTATTAACAAGATTTTTACCAAAATTCTTCATTTTTTTTACAGATTTGATGTGCTGCTCGCATACTACAGGCTCGTGTAGAAGTGTCTGCGAAAAGGTGAGTTGGAATTAATTTTTTTCACTTGTAAATAGGTCTTATGCAAATTGAATTGGATGAGTTTTTGAAATGCAGAAGCCAGTTTTGGTGATATTCAATAAAAATAAAATATATAGAGTGATGCTTTTAAAAAAAGGCAAGCTTTTAGTAATCTAGTTTGCTAAGGAATAAATTTCTTTCAAATGTTTAGTGATAAACAACATCCGGTTAGTGGCATTACAATATCCACTGTTAATGCGATAAATTTTATTTATTTCGAAACATTTTTTTTTAATAACCTTCCATTTATTTATTACCACATTATTTAGATCCTAATTATGACTTTATTATTACCGATAGTGTAATTAAGGCCAGTCATATTTGCACTTAAAATTCCCAAACAAATATTAATCAAAAGTGTAAACTTTCAGTCTCCAATGTGAGAATTGAACGTCTTTACAAATACACAATATCCATATCAACAGTTTGCGTTCGAACTCATTAAATCCGATAACCTTTTATCATCTTTTAAAAGATCTGTCTAAAGATCATTCTAATAAAACTCAACACATTTATTTCTATTACATTATTAATATTTCGTAAAAAACATTTTTTCATGTCTCCATTCTATATTGACGGTTTTGCTTAACTCGAAATCGAAACTAGACCTTACAAAAACGACGATTTGGACAGTTGTTAAAAAAAAATCACTAAATAGTGGAATGGCAGCATTGATTGATTTTGATTTTTTTCAAATGTCATCCATATGTCAACAAATTTCGGCTTGAAAGAGAATTTCATACCATTTTGTCTCTAATAAACAAACAATTAAATAAAATAAAGCTTAACTTTATGCAAAAGTGATCCAAATGTCACCGTAAATTCCAATAAACACTTTTAAATGCAATTAATTTTGAGTAACTTTAATAATGAGTGTTGATTTTAACATTGAATATTTAGACCAGAAAGTTGTTTTTCTTCGATTTTTCCTCAAAATAAGTGAGTAGAAAATACTTTTTGCAGACATTGGTCCATAAATACGGTTAGCAGTGAATTCAACAGAAGTTGGAATTTGCAATCTTCAGACAGATTGATGCTTGTTTACTTTAAATTTTGAGGTTAGGAATATAAAGCGTCGTTTGCATTTAGTAACTAATTTTAGTGACAAAATTTAAGCCGCATTCAGAGTTTCTCAGCCTTCTTGATGCACATTAATAACGAATAGAGTATAGTCTGTATTCGATAAAAAATTAAATAATAAATTTCGGACAATTATTTGACAGATGTCAGTAAGATTAGTGGCGTTGCCGTAAACTTATTTGAACAAAAGCTTCTAATAGACAACATTTTTTGATCCAACTTAAAAATACAAAATCCCCTAAAACTCAAAAATCTAGTGCGTGAGTCTTTTTTGACGTCACTTTATATGGCTTTAGGGTAAAATTAAAATTTATATATATATATATATATATAAATATATACAGGGTGTCTCACCACAGCGTAATTCTTCCATAGCGTAATAACAGTTGGAAATATGAAAATTTGTTTTGGACAAAAGTTGTTTGAATCTATCTTGGGGTTGTTTTAAAAATATTTTCAAAAATGGAGCACAAGCGGTTATACTGGAAATTGACATTAACTTCGTTATTTTAAATACAATACCCTATATATTTTTACATTTTTGGATTACTTGTTTAATTTAAGCATCACTTTATGTAACACTTTGAGTGAACCATTTTCAAGAAAATCAAGATTTAAAGAAAAAATATGACTGTGCAAAGATCGCCATTATTCTAAATATCTCGAACACAAACGTATTTAGAGAGGAGCGGTTTTACACTTTCATTTAAGACATAACAGTCTATCTCTTAGACCTGATCATCTTATCAAATTTGATAAACTCTCTTTTGATAGGAGCCTCAAACATGAGGAAGTTCAAATATAAATAACTCGATTTTTTTTTAATGAAACGCCTTACTTTTTAATGTGTAACCAAATAGAACTTAAAATTACCTTTCGATTGATGTCAGGTTGTACCCACTTACTGCTAACAGTTTTTGGAAAAAAGGCATTTTTTGAATTTTGCAAAAATCTGCATCATCAAGTTAGCCTTGATTGTTATTATTGATAAAAAATGTTTTAAAAAAGTACTAGACTTTAAGTAGAAAATAATTAATAAATATGACAAATGTTTTTTGAAGATTTGAACAAAATTTCTTTGTGACATTATGAATTTATGCGAAATTTTTTTTAAATGAAAAACTTCCATGAGAGATTTCTGTAAGAAGAACAATATCAAAATCAGCTATCTATTCACCATTTTTGAATAAAGGCTGAAATGGATTTGTGATAATAGAAGAAAATACTGTTTTGAGCTAGATCCAGTTTGAAAAACACAAATCTTGACGTTTAAATATCAGCAAAACATTAAATATTATCAATAAACAGATTTTTGCATAACATTATCATTCACACTGTGCAATCATAGCGGAAGTCAATGGTTAGAAGTTAATCACCAGAGATGGAAAAACTCCGATCTCTAGATTTCTCCATTTATTGTGCATAGTTTTGATTGGTCTTGATGTTATCTTATAAACAATAGAATTTAAGCTTCAATTATGCTCTTCTTTTGATGCATTTTTGATAAATAATAATTAGTAGTCACCAAGGCTAATGTGATCATGCAGTTTTTTTACAAATTTCCAAAAACATCTTTTTTTTTTTCAAAAACTGTTGTCAGTAAGTGGGTACAACCTTACATCAATCGAAACGTAATTTTAAGCACTATGAGATGGTACCACAAAAAATACATCGTTCCATTTAAGAAAATTGAGCTGTCTGGATTAGAAGTTCTTCATGTTCAAGACACCCATAAAAAGAGAGTTTTCCAAATTTGATAAGATGTTCAGGTCTAAAAGATAGGCTGTTATGTTTAAAATAAAGGTGTGAAAGCGTACCTCTGTAAATGTTTTTGTGTTCAAGGTATTTAGAATATTGGCGATCTCTGCACATCCATATTTTTTCTTAAAATTTAGATATTCTAGAAAATGGTTCATTCAAAATGTTACATAAAGTGATGCTTAAATAAAAGAAGGAATCCAAAAATGTGAAAATATATAGGGTGTTATATTTAAAATAACGAAGTTGGGGTCAATTTCCGGTATAACAGGATGTGCGCCATTTTTAAAAATATTTTTAAAACAACCCTAAGAAAGATTCATATAACTTTTGTTCAAAACAAATTTTCATATTCCAAACAGTTATTACTTACGCTATGGAAGAATTACGCTGTGGTGGGACACCCTGTATATATATGTTTCCATTACTTCATTCTTTACTTGTTACTTCTTTATAGTCATTGATTCAAGCTTCTAGTGGAAAACAAAATTTTTCGAACTTTGTCATAAAGCAAGGTTAGGTTTAGAAAAATTATTTGTAATTTCTACCTGATATATTATCAACTGCTGTCTTTGAATGGATTTTAAATAATGTTTCACCTTCCTAGACTGTTTTTCGTAAAAAATTAATTAATAAATTTTGGTCAATAATTTGACAAATGTCAGTCAGATGAGTGCTATTGCCGCAAACTTATTTGAACAAAATTTCCTAATAGTCAATATTTATTGAAGCCAACCTAGAAATAGAAAATTTCCTTTTTTGACATTACTTTACTATTCTTTCAAATTTGCTTCCCTTTCAATACCGACTGTTTGCAGGGAAAAAGATAACCTGCCCACTAAAAATGGGATAAATGTTTGCTAAGTTGGTAAATAATAGTAAAAGTTAAAAAAATTACGTCAACTTATATTAATAAAACACACTAAGCAAATTTAATTGTTCATTCAACCTAATAACGATAAAAAATTTAAAATTTTTAGTGGGCAGTTTATTTTTTTCCCAAATATATTTTAATTGTACATTTAATAACACGTTTTTGTTGGTTAATTAATTAATATAACAAACAGAAATAAATCGTAATGTAAATAGAGTTTTTGAAGTGAAATTCGATCCAGAATGAGTAAAACGTTAAACTAACATTATTCCAGGTGTTTTTCCTTTTTAACTGAAAGAATGAAAAACAATGATTTAGATTTGGCGACTGTTGTCGCGACTTGGCAAAATTCCAAATTTTATTCTTAGGGTGTATAATGTCTTTGGCCTGTCTTATTTAATTTTTTTGTTTTATTTCAATAAATATATGAGCTATTATTTATCACACTTTTTTTTTGGATTTCTTTGATCTTAATGATACTCATCTATCAATTAATAAAACGTCTAGTTCTTTGACCTTTTGAGTTAATAGACAATAATACAGTCAAGTCTGATGACATATATTCTTCTTTCTTCATTGTCGATGCAATGAAGAAGAATAATAAAATATTTAAATTGCACAATGACACTCTTTACTGAGTTATTACGATAATAAATTATTAAACAATTACCACCCACAAGGGACTTGTAATTGGGAGGTTTGCAAAACGTAAGACTAACGTGACCGGATGTATGGCGTTGACAAAGGTTCCGGTGATGGATGCTAAGTGCATAAACGATTGTCATTGACAGAAAAGAGGATGCAACTATCATCCTTATCATACAGCGAGTCTCTCCATTGGAAGTATCATAAGAACCAAAGAGTATTATGTTTATTTATTTTTTAAAACATAAACGCTTTTTTCTAAGCAACTATCAGAAATTAAAGAGAAATTTTTTGCAAAATTATGATTTAAGTGTTGCTTAATCTGAAACTGAAAACCTTATTTCAGTCAAATTATTAAATCTTGATATTTTTTTGGTTTCTACTTCTGGTGCAAACAGTCATGAAACTCTCCTATCTAAACTGGCTATTTTATTACTAATAAAAGTCTGTACCTAATTAGTTAAAAAAGTAATAAATGTAAATATTTGCATGTTAGTTAAAATACATTTATGTAACAATTTCCATGCTACTTACTACACTTCTACTTAATTTTTATTGTCTGAATTATTTTATTCCTTTTTTTAATTTAATATTTACATACTTGTTACAGCATGACTTGACAGTTTATTAACGATGTAAAAAGCGATTTAAAGGACGCTCAAATTGCATAAATGTTAGAGTTTACGCTTCGAGATTTCAAAAGTAGTAGAAAAATGTTCCAATTCTAACCTAAAAACCTCAACTATTATTTTGACATTTCTTCCGTCAAAAAATTGATGGATTTTAATTTTTTCAAAAACTGATAATAAAACTATCCTTTTATGAAGCGACCTTCGTTGCTTTATTAAACATAAAGTGGCTTTTATATTTACTGGTAACAATAGTGAACATTCTTACTTGAAGTCTAATCCATCTCAAGGTTCAATAATTAACTGCAAAAACTAATAAAGTGTGAATTTAAGATCAAATTCTTAAAATTCCATCGTGTATTTACATACCGGGTGCATTGCTTCTTCCATCCAAGTATCGGCGTCTTTGATCTTCAAAGCGTCGGAGCTTTATCGGATGTTTCCACAGAAATGTGAAAAGTCGTTTAAATTCGTAAGCTAATAAATCCACGTTAGGCGTTTGTTTGTTTTAAGCAAATAATTTTCTTCAACTTATTTCAGGAGCTTTTTTCAAACACATTTTAGAAAATCTTAATGCTGTCAAGTGGCTACTTGCTAAGAATAGAAAAGTGAAGGATCAAATGACAAAATAATGCAGGAAATGGTTTTAGGAAATAATTTCTAAGAAACATTAATCTCTAGAATACTAAACACATCATTTTTTAGGTGTCTTGTCTGAAGAACATCACGTTCTAAAATATCCACATGTGTACAATATTTAACACATTTCAAAGACGAGATCTTTGATTTTTTTTTTCTTTAAACTTCAATATTTATTGAAATGATTTAATTGTCGGAAAGCCCTTCAAAACGCCTATTTCACGCTTGACAATAGACCGATTGTCGGCTGTTTAGTATAGGATTACCGGATTCTTTTTAGCAGTATAAATACGAGCGGCATGAGGTCTTTAGACACGTTTAAATCTGTCACTCAAAGGCGGAAACGTGTAAGAAAAGCTATTGAATAGAATCGTCGTCTCGATTTACTAAATCTTTTAATTCCATCAAATGCAGCTGTTGCAAAATTTCAAATTTTATCTAATCTAATTCTTATTTGAATTGTTCTCCCGAAACCAATAAAAGTGTTTTATGTACAGTGCTTTGCTTTTGCTTCATTAATATTAATGGAAAATACAGCCATTATGTTAGTATCAATATGGCTAACATGTCGTATAGCTTTGATGCTATTTGAATAAATACACATTTAGAATAAAGTATGAGTTTCGAGTTATTTTCACCTTTTCTTGTTGACTTTTTGTTGAGATAAATCAATGTCGAAAGCAGGAAACTATAGTTCGAGTGAATAATGTCTTTGTCGCGTTTGTTTCAACAATTTTAAGATTCTACAAAATGTGGAGTTTACTGTTGAAATGAGTTAATTCTGTTTAGACTGAAACTATTATTTGTAAACAGTCATTAACTTCGAATATACAAATCGATTTTAATGGGGGTGTTCACTGAATTTTTAGTGATTGTCAAAATGACATTTGACATTTTGAGGTTATAGTTACAAAACGTCATTTTATGCAAATTCCTTTCTTGTCGCATAAAATAAATCGTAGATGCATATCGCAAGAATGCATCGCCTAACGTTAACTTCCGTTGTTTTATATACAGAGTGATAAATAAAAAAATCAACTATAAATAACCGCTTACAAAATAAAATTTTTCGCGACATTTATGACTTTAAAATAAACAAAGACCGTTAAGATTTTTTAATGCTTTAACACTTGTTAACCTTACGGTCTATAAACTGTACACGTTTATTTATTGTTGCATTTGCAATTGCATAGCGGAAAATTGAAACTGTGAGATGGTTAAAGCTGATTGAAAATTTGAGAGGGGAGTAGAAACGACGCTTTTAGATGCTGTTGGAATGTTGAATTTAGTGCTTTTAGCTTTACTATGATAGTGATTTTTTTTTATAATGTATTCAAATTTGCAAAGGTTTATGGATATGCAAGAAGTGGGTGTTCAAGCGCATCGCTGGAAAAAAAAAGTAGAAGATTTCAATTGTAAATTTGGAATTTATGAAAGGAAACTTGGAATTAATTGCACTGCAAACATCTTAATTGTAGAATTATATGTACAAGGCAGAGTCGGATCGAAAATGAGTCTTTTTTCCTACTTTTAATCTTTTGTTGATGAAAATTTTTCAATTTGGCATTTACAAATTGTTTATAAAAAAAGTTATTGGAATTGGTGTGACTTTAAGATTCGAGAGTTGGTTGTAGGGACTAAAATCTGGATTGGATTTTCTTTGATTTAATCTCAAATTTTATTTGAGATAAATCGATGATTTTTGCACTATTTTGAAGCTTTATCAATGTTCTAAATTTCAACTAATTTGCTTCAGAAAAAACGCCGTTACAATTTTAGTTAAATAGTTCAGAATTGGCAAAATTAAAAATAATTAAGAAATAAAGTACCTGTTGAGGAATAATTCAATGTGATATTCATCTATGGATTTTGAGAAATAAGACCAGAAATCGCTGTAAATTTTTTACGGAAAATTTCAAGAATTTTTGTTTTTCCAATGTTGGTTGTTTTCTTAATTTTTTAATGTAAAAGTGAGAACTTGATTTGTTAATTTTTTGGAAAAGTCTTAATTCCAGATTCTGCTGATTCCTACTTTTTACAAAAAAATTTACTCATTGTTTTAGCGCCTAATTGAGGTACAGCGATGATCTTTGCATCCTTTTGAATTTTTTTTGAAGCTCTATCAATGTTCCATTTCTAAAGTGATTTCCTCCAGAAATAACGACGATCTTTCAAAGGTTGTCGAATTTTTCTATACAAGCCGAAGTAAAAGGACTTTTCGAGGAATAATTCAATGTGATATTCATCTTGAAATTTTGTGAAAAAAGATCTGAAATCAAAATTTTAAATTTGGCTAATTTCTACTTTTTTTATAAATGTTGATTTATTATCTCAGCTCCTGATTGGAGTACAGCAATGAACTTTGCACCATTTTCAACTTTTCTGGAGCTCTATTCAATAATGCCATATTTCATTTGCTTCTCTTTAGAAACAATGTGTCCAAAAATCAATCTCTCTATTTTTGAATTTATGGCGTAAGAGTTGTATTTGGCAGTCGATTTCAGTGGCTTATAATTATCAAAACTAAAAATTACTATTGAATGAAGAATACCAAGAAGAATGATTTAGTGTTAGATTTATTTTGATATTGCGAGAAATAAGAGGACTACAATTAAAAATACAAAAGTTGAGCTGACTGAATTCTGTATTTATTTTGAACGAGAATTTTGTTTTTTTTCAGGATTTTGAAAATTTTAGTAGTTTTTGTTATATCGAGAATAATTAGAGTTTTTAAACCCGATTTTGGAACTGCTAATTTCACTCCATTGAAAAAATGTCACAATGTTATTCAATATCTAATCATTCAATTGAGATAGAACAGTGGTTTTTGCACCATTTTGAAGATAGTTTAAAGCTCAACGAATATGCCAAATTGTTTCTGTCTTGCTCTAGAAACAACAGTGTTACATGTCTCTAAATGTTCGACTGTTTTTGAAACTTTTAATTCAAAGTTGCTTAACTTACAAAATTAAAAATTACTAATAAATGATAAACATCTTGAAAAATAATTAAATGTTAGATTCACTTTTGTATCCTAAGAAACAATAAAGCTACAATAAAAGATAAATAAAAAAAGAAAAATGGGCAATACCGTGCCATCATTTAAAAAGTGTATCCCGGTTACCTGGGACCAATATATGTTATATTTGAAAGTATGTCTAGCATTAAAGCATAGGCATCAAATTTTTTTCTGTCATTTATACGTCAGATGTGTCACAAAAGATACACAACTGAACAAATTGTTAAATTCAATCTTATTTTGTATTGTCATTAATCTTGAACCTTTGCGATTACAGTAGGATCATTTTACTATTCTTACATAACCTCACAATCCTTCCGAAAGTCAATACTTTCAAGTGATAACAAGTGTTTTTTCAATCATTTTGAAGAAGAGTTTGTGGATTAAATTTAAGTTAGTAGCATACAGTGATTTTGTAGTGTCACTTCTCTTGTGTGGTAGAACTGGAGCGGCAAGAATAAGACAGAATTCAGGTGACTGAAGTTTGCAAATTTCGCGCTTCTTCAACGGTTAATGTTATCTTAAGGCAAGGTTAATTAAGTTCAGCTGCTTATGGAATATTTGTGCTCTTATTTGTTTTATCAGAGGGTGAAGATAAATGTTGGTAAAACTCAAAGAAGTGAAAGTTTTGGTGGTGGATATATGCAAAGGATCGGCTGAAAGAAACAATCAATGAATCACTAGGCCAAATAGCGGAGTGAAGTAAAGTCATGCATTCGATATTCTACGACTGTTAAATAAGAATTCACCAAGAACTTGAAGAGACTGATAATGAATTCGACAGCGTGTGGGACGTTAAAAACAGACCTGTGAGAAGGTGATAAGGTTACAATGTCCATCAGAAGAATGGGTTGGCTCATAATTCCAGCAGCTTGTATTTTTAATTTATATCAATTGTGAAAGCAACGAACTCTAAAATGAATTATAAACACTATTGGGAATTTCAGTATATTTAAATAATTACAAATAGGTTAGAAACAAAGTTGTGCTCTTGTTTTAATTTCGAACCTCACTCACTCCTGAAGTCTCAAGAATGATTTGTTTATGTTACCGCGATTTTTTTTGGAAGGTCTTTGTTACTGTTTACATCCTTTTTGAATGTAATTTTGTCCAAGTGGGAACTTCAGGTAAATTCAATGGTGCGAGATACGGACATCTCAGGAGTCATAAATCTTCACTTGCAAGACGATTGTAATACTCAATCACATACTCATTGGTATCATAAGAACTCTAGGCTGGAGCTGTATCATACTGGAAGTCCCTTTGTCTAAACTTTTCCTCAAACAGTTATTCAAAAAGACTCTAAAATTGTGAAAGTAGCCTGTTGTCGTTTTTGCAAAAAAGGAAACATCATACCTATTATTTTTCATTAGGAATTGTTGAACTTATTGTCAGTTTCTTCAACTTCTTGGACAATTTTTATTTAACAGTCGTAGAAATTTACGTGTAAGTACACTCCGCTATTTAGCCTTGTTGAGTTGTTTCTTGAGGTTGATCTTTTTCCCACATCTGCCACCAAAACTTTTACTTCTTCAAGACTTATCAACATTTATCTACATCTTTTGATAAAACAGATAAAAGCACAAAGAGCTGGACTTAAGTAACCTCAACTTAAGATAACATTGATCGTTAGAGAAGCGCGAAAATGCAAACTCCAGCCAACTGTCTTCTGTCTTATTCTTGCTGCTCCAGTTTTACCACAGAAGAAAAGTGACACTACAAAATCACTGTATGCTACTAAATTAAATTTAATCCACATTCTCTTCTTCAAAATTATTGAAAAAATTCTTAGTTCAGCTTCAAAGATTCAACCTTCACATAAAAGTTGGAAAAACATCATCAAAATTTGCGCACATTTAAACACAATCAACACTTATTATTACTTGTAATACGAATATTGTGAGGTTATGTAAGAATAATAAAATGATCCTGCTGTAATCGCAAAGGTACAAGATTAATGACAATACAAAATAAGATTGAATTTAACAATTTCTTCAGTTATGATATTTTGTGACACATCTGACGTATAAATGACAGAAAAAAAATTGATGCGTATGCTTTAATGCTAGACATACTTTCAAAGATAACATATATGTATATGCCAGCCTCCGTTGATACACTTTTCATTTGATCGCATGGTACTTTCTTTGCTTGCAGTTCTCCAGAATAACTTCTTCTAAAATCACATTCGGAAACAAATTGCATCATCAATCATTAGCAAAATTAACATCATTCTTTATTTTCTGTGTAACTTTAATGCTAAAATGATACCAAATAGTTGAAGTCTACCACAAACTTCAAGAAACGTTGGTGTAAGTTTTAGCATTAATGACGATGTCTTCAAATTATATTAATTGATTGAAAATTTTGCGATTGCTCCTTCGACTGCTTCTTTCTCAAGTCGGAGGAAATGTAAGTCGTTTATCTTTCAACACTCTTGAAATAGCTTCAGCTGCATCTTTCCGAAGAAAGAGAAACCAGTTAACACTCAATACCGTCCGGAAAATAAGTGCTTGATTTTTGAATTTTATAACAGAAGAATTATATCCATTTCCGGTTAGATTAAAACAAAATATATAAAAAAAAATCCATGGACATTCCCACTCTCTCTCATCTTAATAATAATTCACTCTTGACGTGAAGCAATTGCGACATGTACCATGTGGGTTGATAAAAATAAACCATCTTCCGAATCTACATAAACACAACCATCATAAATATAGCGACTCTGTAGCTGATAGAAATATATGTTATTTCTCACGCTGGGCTCCACATGTGACCATCACAAAAAAAAAAATCCAACAACCATATGTATATTTTACAATAATACATATACAAATCTAGTCATTGCTGAATTTGTATTTTTTTTTTTTTTAACATTTGTGCGTCGCCTCCGATGATTGTATGTTTTCGATATAGGAATTCGCCCCACGCACACTTGTCGCGATAAATAAAATTGATATGTTTATGTAAAGAAGCAGACACTAAGACGTGTTCAGATAATTAATTGAATTATTCAATAGCAGGTAGGGCTGTTCGACAGAAAACAAAAGCATATCTGAAGGACGGTAAACAGCATGACAGATGGCAATGGAAGTTGTGCGCGTTAGGGTGTCGTACCTGCTGGGATTGGCTTGCATTTATCTAAGTCTCTTATCGAAACGACGATTTTAATCATATTGGTTGGATTTCAAGACACTTGCTATGCTTCAACAACACCTTCAGAGAAACTAGTCGAGACTTTGAACTTTTCAAATTTTGTTGCTGTTTTTAAAATTGAGGAATTGGTAGTCCTGTCATTAAAAATTGAAGCTAACCTCACTTTTTACAACTGTCAAATTTGACAGAATAGATCCTGTATCCTTGGGCAACTTTCACGGGTGTTTAACCATCAAACTAGCAATCATAATGGAGCATAAAAAATCTCCAGGTGTTAACATCTAAAACTAATACTCGTCTAAATTAATAAGAGCGTTTCAAATTGTGTAAACATCCACTACAAAAATAAACACGTCATTGATATGGATGTTAAAATAGTCTTGAAATTTTTCTTTACTAAATATAAACTCAAGAGATATTCTTTGAATTAATTTTAATTAAGTTGTTTGTTTTTTATTGTTTCAGATATCATTAGCTCAACTAGCCGCTGATGGTCGTTTAAGAAATCAAACAATCCAAGAAGTACAGAAATTCTGTTCGCCTCAACTGGTAAGACATCTTGAACGTTTGATTGATGGCGGTAAAGATAACGGTGCTCAAGTGTCAACGATTTTTACCCAAATTCTTGACAATATTTCAAGATTTGAGATAACACACAGTTTGGTCCAAATTTTGGTAATGGCTTACGAGTGGTTTCTAGCTTCTGCTATATGTCATTGCCTTCCACTTGTAGAGCACTCATAAATTTTAAGACTGTTTTAAGTCGAGACAAATTGAAAATGAAAGAGCAAAAACGAACTGAGTTGACCACTCTGTTATAAAGAATTTAATATCTTTGTCATGATGGTAATGTGAGAAATCGCCAATAAAAACTCATCGTACAGATTTTTATCAGAAATTTAATTAACTAATAAATTGCATCTTTTACAGAATACATTCTGGGAGTGTCTAAATGCAACCTTTAAAGGTAAGTGAATAAAATTCATTTAAATAAAAAATTAATTCTGAGCAATAAATAATACTGGTTTTAACAGTTCCAAACAAATTAACAGACACGTTGTTTAATTTTATTTATGGAGACAAGTTTGTTGGTTTTTTTCTTGAAGTTAGCAATCGTGAAATGAAGAATAAAATAAGATATTAGTGTTTTATGGTTGATAGTAATTTGTTAATTTTAGAAAGACATTTACAACAACCATTATAGTTATTTATTGGATGAGTGGATTAAATGCGATTTAAACACGAGTGTAACAATACATTTTTTTTGAGAATTTTTATTATTCTTCACAAGCATCAAAGATTTAATTTCGCCCATTATCAAACTGAGTGAGATAATAGGGAGTAGTTCACATTATTAATGATTCAGCCTGTATAGAGAAGAGTTAAAGGAAAATGTAGGAATTACCATATTGTCAAGAGTCAATTCTTTATATATTGACCACAGTATAATTTTTCTTCAGCGACATTATTGGTCATTACAGGCTGTGAAGAAAAAAGACGAAAATGCAAGAAATAGATAAAATTATTCTCCCAAAAGGCGTCTCCTCGTCTATGCATGAAACTCTTTATTGATTCCATCAATGTTTAATATTTCTGTATCGACTCTCCCATCAAAATCATAATTTATTAAGATCCGTAAATGTTTAACCAGATTCCATTGATCGCTTTAATCTATTCTAAAATGCATAATGAAATGGTTCCGCCTCTTTGGCATAGTGGTTTATAACCAGATGTGCGATACGAGGCTACTTGAATCTGCAACGTGCCCAGAGATGTCCACTGTTTGAATTTATGGGTGCAAGGATGGCGCGCCTTCGTGCTGGGTCTCAACAACCAACGGATGTTTCCGTTGGGACTTTAATAAGAAACAACGATAATGATCGGTCGCCACAAATTCAATATAATATAACTAACAAACGTTGGAGTTATTTGTCCACGTCCGACATTTCGACCTTCTTCTACCAACACACTTATATTATACTAAAGTCAAAATTATGACATGTCATCGAATATGGTAATCTCATTGTCGATATAATCGTATGCAATAGTAAGAGACGAGAATTCCAGATCGAACCTGCTACTACTGCCCACGATTTTGCAGTTGAAATTCGTTTAATTTATTAAAACTAATAGACAGTAACGTGAATATTTATCAAATCGTTTGCCAGCTTTCATCAATCATTAAAAATTTTCAAATTTTCTTAAATTGATATCTTAACAGATTTGTGTTGTGTTTTTTATCAGTTGAATGTACGATAGATTTATGCAACAATAGATATATTAACTCCCACATTTACCGGTTTTTAAGAGCGTTGGCATTTAAATGAGCTTTTGTTTATGGATTGACTTCCATTTGGACATTTTTTTTTGTAATGATAAAGGCGTTGGTCATAGTGTTTGTCTTTTAAGTGCAGATGTTAATGTGTCAAAATGATTTAAGAGATGGCAGATGCGCATTGAATTATTTTTGCATCAAGACTTGAGTATTTATAAATTTTTAATTTGGTCTTCTTATGTCAATCAATGCAAATTTTCTCTTGTATAAGAACTAGTTTGAACTTTCTCTTTGATAATTTAGCAAACGCAATAAAAGATTGGAATGTGTTTAATAATAATATAAATCATCTTGTTGGGAATTCTTTGCATAACTAAATGACTGTTAATTGCTTTTAACTATAATAATTACAACGAGAGACGAATAAATAGAATAAAAATATGGGTAATAATTTGAGTTACTTTATATCTAATGGTACCTTTTATGCTGATTACACCTTTGTTAATAGTCTTGAGGGTGCAAAAATATTACTGGAATTAACTGACATGTGTGTCAAAAGTGACAATTATAGGTTATATAACTGTCGAAAATGACAAGTACAGGTTATGGAAATGTCACTGATGACTATTGACAAAGTGAATCATTTTATATACAAGGTGTTCTTAGCAGTGACACGCTGTTCAAAGTTTCTTGTGTTTAAACTACATTTTCTTCTTCTTCCCCTCATTGCTATCAATTAAGCCGACGTTGTAACAAATTAATCTATTGTGTACTGGTAGTAACCCAGAATTAATTTTGATAGTGTATGAAGTAAAAAAAAGTCCATCTCCAATCGTGTCGTTGCCCAACTCACGATCCCTACTTTATAGTCTTGTATTCCCGTCTCGCATTTATTGTTTGTGTTCCATGCACCACACGAATTTCATGTAGTTGTAATAAATTCATTTTAAAGAAAGTTTGAAAAGAAGATAAAAACTCGTCGATGTCCGTTGATTAGTTTTTCTCAATTTAATTAAAATGAAATTGAGTTATTAACTAACACACACACGTTTTATAATTACTTTACAAGTAAATAAATTATTCTAAGGTAAATTGTTGGAATTTTCTCTTCAGTTAATTAGAGAGTAGATATAATATGCGGAATATTAATTAAACGATGTTGTGTAAATATTAGCATCGACGGTTATCTCGAGCGAGTAATTTAAACGCGAGACTTCTACAATTAAAATTAGACGTTCATCGCTTCAAAGATCTTGGGATGGTTAATGAGCAACGATTGGGTTTAACTGATACACTGTGCAGCCAGACACGAAGATGCAAAATTCCAAGCGAGGATGCAACTAACGAACTTCAGAAACTTGATAACGGGATTAATTATTTGAAGGAGTTTTCGATAATTAAAGCACATTATGGGGGCGGCTGAAATATTTTAATTATTAAATCATTAATGTCAGAAGAGGGAATTGAGCAGTTAAAAAGTTAATTAAATGAAATTTGATGCTATCACTAGACAAAAATTAAATATTTATTATTCATAAACGAGTTTTTTGTTTCTGTCTAGCAATCTAAATAGCAACCCAGAAGTACCAATAGTTAAACAAATAAGAAACATCGGACTTTTAGCATTCATTACTCCATACAGAGTGATTTATTGGGAATAAAAAAATTTGACAAGATTTTTATGCAACTAACAATACATACTCACCCTTCCAAAATTTGTTATATTGGTTGCATACTTTTTAATCAGGCGTTTAGTTTTTGAAGTTTTGTTGCGTTTTAGAAATTACAAATTAATCTGTTAGTATTAATCGCTATATACATGGTAAGAGTATAGAGATTTTTGACGTAACTGACAATAATACATCGTCATTTTTTAAAAATTTGTAATTTGTGCTCGTTTAAAAATGGTCAGGCGATTATTTTTTGCAAATCACTTTGTAGATGTTTGTTGTATAAGTGCATAAAATAGCATTTTATTCACGCAAGAATTCTATTAATTAATATCTCCCTGTTTTTATATAAAGTGACTCACTTCACAAAATTGTTCGATGCAACCAGCAATACAATTTTTATAATAGTGCAAGGGGCGAAATTGTAACGTTGGTTGCATCCTAATTTTAGCGTTTATTTCCCGAAAGTCACTACTATACAGAGCGTCTCAAAACCATCATATGGTTTACTATGTTTAATTTCAAACTTTTATTGTTTTTTATTCAGATATGTCTCGGGGAGAGTCTTGGTCTGGCCGCTTCTGCTGCCCTATTCCCCAAAGCAGCAGTTGTCGAAGAGCTTGTATTACAGCCACCACCACCATGGACCTAGTCCCCGGCTGTCGTCAAAGTGATGAAATTGACTTTTTCAGCTGCTTAGATCGTCAAAAACAAGGCGAAATTTGTTGTAGCAATGCGCGAAATGACGATTGCCATCAAGTTTGTCTTGAAGTTTTTCGTAGCCGCTGGACTCCTAATTCTCATCTTCGATCAAAAATACAAGGATCTTGCGAAAATAGCAGTCCAATGGTGATGGAATGTGTTAAAGATTTTATTAAAGTTACTCCAGCAAAAAATTTACATAGAAGTAAAAAAAATAACATGTTTTAGTTTTTTTTTTTCTAATTAACTATTTTAGAAATACATTGTTGCGATATGTCCAATCATAGTAAATGTCGCGAGGCTTGTAAGAAGCTTCTTTCTGTTAAGAATATAACTTTGCAAGAAACAATCGATGGATTAACAATTGGTGGTTGTGGGTTACCACTTCCCCAAGATTATTTTTGGTCGTGTTTTCTAAAACCAACAGAAACTGCTACAACTTCAGTTGAAGTTTCAAGAATCGAACATGTTGGAATGGATTCAGCAAAATGGCATTGTTGTCAAAAATCATCAAGTCATTCATGCCAAAAACTTTGTACGAAAACTTTTACAAAATTTTGGTCAACGTCTTGGGATGAATTTTATAATAAATGTTTAGCGCAAGTTGGAGAAGAAAATTTGAGGAATTGCTTAGATGAAGGTTTGTGTTTGTGTTTGTCTTTTCATTTTCTTAATAATGATAATTTTATGTTTAGTGGATGAACCATGCGAATTGGGCTGCGATGGTCTCAGTTTTTGCACAAATTTCAACAACCGTCCTACGGAACTTTTCCGTTCTTGTAATACTCTTGCAGATGATGCAGCACGCAACGACGTTGCTGTTTGGCAATACCAAAACAAACTAACCCTTCCAGGCTTAATCCTTCCTTTAACTAACATCTCTCAATGTTCTCCAAACGTTTGGAAAACCGTCGCTTGTACTCTTCAAATCAAACCTTGCTCTCGTCTATCCCACGCGAATCAAATTTGCCGCGACGTTTGTCTGGATATTTTATCCAAATGTGTCGATTGGTCAAAAGTTTCAACTGATCATTCCGCTGAAAGTGTTTGCGCTGGATTATCTCCTGAAGATCCCAATGTTTCTTGTGTCCGTCTTCAAGAATTCCTCCATCCATCCGAACACAGTTATCAACGAATCAACGAACAAGTGTTTTCGCCATGTAAAGGCAATCCATGCGAATCGCATGAAATTTGTATTTTGAATAAAAACTGTATACATGGTGGGAATTGTTTACCGTATAAATGTGTTCCTGGATGTAAATTAGGTGAAGTTAGTGAATATTTAGTACCTGATGGTACTTACGTAAGAATACCTATCCACAATAATAATAAACCGAAAGGATGTTTGAAGATTTGTAAGTGTAATAAAGGAAAAATTGAAGATTGTCAACCATTGTTATGCGTACCATTAACACCATGTCTTCTTGGAACTGCTTTACATCCTTTACATGGTACTTCGTTCCAAATGGATTGTCGGACGTGTAGTTGTTTTGCGGGGGAAGTGATTTGTAGTAAGAAACAGTGCGAAAGTAATGCTCTTACAGGCGAAAATACAGCGTATACGTCATTGCCTTGTAATTGTTTACCACACTATGTTCCAGTTTGTGGAAAAGATGGAAATAACTACCCCTCGGCGTGCCTCGCAAAGTAAAATTTTCCTTCTAATTTGTAAAATTCTAAAAAAATTGTTGCAGATGTGCTGGTTTGACTGATTCTGATATAGAACCAGCACCTTGCGAAGATCCCTGTCGCTCCCATGATTGTCCAATTGGACACAAATGTGTGCCGAGGCCTCAGATTTGTCTCTTTTTAATGGAACAACACAAAGATTGCAAACAATACGAATGCAGTAAGTAAATTTTGAAAATTGCCTAAACGAAATGAATTTTTTTCAGTCAATGGTACTACCAATTGCCGGCACGCGCCTACGTCACCAGTTTGTAGTATCAACAACACTGAGTATGAAAATCCATGCATGTTAGCGCACCATAACTCAAAACTAGCGTATCATGGTCCATGTTTGCGCAATTGTCGCCATGAAGGCATGGTATGTGGGATAAATGGGCGTACTTATATATCTGAATGTGCAGCATGGGCTGATATGGTGTCAGTTGATTATATAGGACGCTGTCGAGCTGTTGGTTTGATTGGAAATACAAAAGATCCGCAATGTCCGCAAATCAAATGTGCTGCTTTACCAGATCCTAATTGTTTAGGAATAACACCACCAGGAGCGTGTTGTCCGATTTGTGGCGGTGCGTTAAGACTTTTATATTCGAAAAATCAAATCCATCGGGCTTTGTATGCATTGAAAAATTCCGATACTGAGTCTTTGACTCTAAAATCGATGTTAAAAGCGTTAGATAGACAAATTCAAGTAGCTCAGTGTGTACTTCGCGGGTATTTAACAGTCGAAATGGATGTTTTTGTAGCTGTTCAAACGACTGAAAAATATCCATCAGCGCTACAACTAGAAGCTTGTGTCCGAGAAGCGGAAAAAATTGCAAGTTTAATTAATATTCAAAGTCCGCGGATTGTGAGTGAGTTGAGTTTGAGTTCGCTTACATTAGCGACTGTTGTTCATGTCAATTCGGCTATTAGTTTAATATTAACAAAAAGTCTTTTATTGGTTGTTTTTTTGTTGAGATTTGTATAATTTTGTTACCAAAAAGTTGAAAATTTGATCTCAGCAATATGTTTTCGTCTATTTAAAGAAGGCCAAATATTGTACCAAAGATTACATTGTTGTGCCATCGTTGTTCTATTTTCGGCGCTTTGATGATTATTTTGCAAATGTTATTTTTGAAGCGCTCGGATCGTTGACCAAATTATTATACAACAGCTTTTGTTTCACATATGTGGCCTTAATTTTTTTCTTTGTTTAATAGAAACAGACTTATATAAGTGCCAAAAATATTAATAAGGGCCAGTTTCTAAAAATACTGTGATATGTATTATATTTTGTATATAATTGATGTTTGAGATGTAAATAACAAATGTATATAGAGGAGTAACTTGGAAATTTTATTGATATGTTTTTACACTCAAATTGTATGTTATTTGCTACTACTCAAATTTTTATAACATGAAATTTTGTAATTTATTGAATAAATTATTTTAAGGCTGATTGGTGTTTGAATTTGGCGGGCATCAGTCTACAGGTGGCGCTAGATAGATAGATTTCTTAAAAGTACTTTTGAATTATTATAAATAAATTATTCAAATATTATTTTGGGAAATTGTTAAATTTGCATATAATTATCAATTTTTGCTTACAGTTATTTGAATGAATTGCTTTATTTCAAGTATTTGTTTTGTAAATATTTTGCAAAGGTGGTAAATTCAAATGTCAATTATCTGTCAAAAAGTGCAATTTAAAATTGTTAGAAATCAGAAAAACGTGAGTAAAATCATCAATTTTTACAATATAAGCTACCTAAAAGATAAAATAAGAGACATTTCATAATCTTTGATGATTTTCATCATTTTTAAGTCGGTTGTGTTTTAATCATAATTGTCAAAACTTAAGCTATGTTTCAAGCATTTGTATTTTTTGAAAAATTGATAAAAAGGCATCCAATTTTCAATTGCTAGTTAAATAGTTACCTATAAATCAATTCTGAAATGTATTATCTGTTGTTCAATGGATTTGAATTTTTGTGGTGTGGGCAACCAACTATACACCATGTTTTTTTTTGTTTGATCAAAAAAATAACAGTAAAGCTTTATTAACAAAATATAGAATACATTTCGGTTAACATACTGAATCACAAAAAAATACTGTAAATTTTGTGACCAAAAAATCCAACATCGTTTATCCCATGTAAAAGACATGCAATACAATATAAAACAACCATAAAGTAGTGCAATACTTCTTTAAAATTAGGTGGGATTTCAAAAATTCCAAGCATTTAAGCTTTATCGAAAAATAATCATTTTCTTTAAATCAGGTTGTCACACCTAATTTGAATTCATAATGCACTACTTCAACCCTATAGATTTGGAGATTCGTTCATACACAGTCCATGCCATAGCAGCCATTAAAGTTCTTCGTAACATCCTCGGAACCATCCCTTTGAAATACCCTTTCATTCCATATTTGCTATGTACATAGACTACCACTGACCATAACCCATTAAACTTATTTGGATATAATTGCATTTTAGTTTTGAGTACATCAGCTGGTTGAGTTACAACCGAAGCTAAAATACCAGCTGTAATTCCACAGGAAAAATGTGCTGGTGATGCTAAGGACGATTCGAAAAATTCTCTAGGTACTAGAAGTTTCGTTTGTGTGTAAAACATTAAATAAAGACCGGAGAATGGAGCATCGCGGAAAAGAGTAGGAATTAAGCCACAAGTCATCCCACGGATGCCTTCAGTACGGTAGATTTCTTTAAGAGCGGGTATAACTCCATGATAACCATAGACACCACTTTCAAAGCGAGTCTTAACAACGGTTATTGGAATTAAAACAATGCCACTCATACAGCGTGCGATTACTCCTAAAGCGACTGATTGTAAAGGAGTTGGAGTTCGGTCGGGGACGAATTGCGTCTTTAGATAATCCAAAGAGCAAAAGTAGAGACCAACGCCGGGGACGCAACGAGTGATGGACTGTAAAAGGAAAAATTATCAATAGTTTGATAATAAATCATGCAGAGTAGAGGTGGTAAGTTTTATTTTTAAATTTATTGATAATAAATGAACTTACTGGTGTCATCCCACGCCAAAGACCGCGTAAATGTTCATGTTGAAGGATGTCGGCAAAAATTGAAATCATTCGGGTACTGCCATTTGTGCTTCTATTAAAAAAATATTATTAAAAATTGTTTGGATTAATGATTATGATGTGACTTACTGTAAAACTGTGGTTGGATTTTGCAAACGAGTTTTTACCAAATCTAAAGGTTGGAATAAAATCGTTGAAAATGTTCCAGAAAATGAGCCAGCAAGGAATGCTTTTACTAAAGGATACTGTAAATTAAATTAAAAAACAATTAATAAATGTTATCGGAATTTGAATAAGTAAACAACTTACATTACTAACGATATCCATTTTTGGATGATAAAAGTACAAAAAATGTTTAGATTAATCCAAATTATCAGTTTGAATAATTTAAAGGAATTTTTGAAAATTCCTTTAAAAAATCATCGTATCAGAATAATCGGAATAATAGATAGGATTAACGCGGAATTTGTCAGTGATTGTCATTTTTTCAACAAAACGTTTAAACTGCATTGAAATAATAAAAATAGAAAAATGCACAAAAAAGAAACAAAAATTAATAATAATGTGAGAACGTTTTAAGCTATCAGCTATCACGTAAAAGCACAGACTAAATAACTATCGCATTAAACAGATGTTTATATACTTGTTTGTAAAGGTCAACAAGAGACCCCCAATGAACTTATGACTATTATTTATCAAAAATTTTTCCGGCATTTCGACCTATTTGATTTCTTATCAAACTACAAACTTACATCGTCTAATAATGTTTTCGTTGGCGTTTTAGGGGGCAAAATATGACCCCCTGGTGGTTGAAAAATAACATTTATATGTTCATTATATTCATCTGTTTGCATTCTTTGGCATTCTCTTGACTTATCTAATCAATTTATCACAGTTTTTTGAGGTTAGAATGATTAATTAACATCGATATAAATGATAATGATTATAGTTGTTTTTATTTAAATTAGGAAGTTAAAGGAAATGCAAACATTATCATTTTTGAAGCTGACAATTGTTATAATTGCAAAAAAATGCAAATTTTGATTGAAAGGTTAGAAATGTCATGACATTGACAATTGAAAAAAAAGTGGATCTTATTAGTACGAATTTTCAATACATCGAAAGGGGTATTTTTGAATGTTGTTCCGTTAGAATTTTGTGAAAATAAATTAAATGTTCCTTTATACTAGAAGTAGCATAAATGTGAAAATGTGCATATTTTGAGCCATTTTTTTTCTACATCTAGACAAATAATTGTGACACAGTAACATTTTCCATGACCTATGTTCCTATGTGCAGACTGAAAAAGGATAAATTTATAATTTTCCTTTGTTTTTAATAATTTCAATAACACGTAAAAAGCACATGCTTCTTATCAAAAGTCAAAAGTCACTGTTTATTCTATAGGGGGTCTCTTATTCTTATCTTAATTTGTATTATAGTTAAACTTTAGTCAATTTTCTAATTCACGATTTTCTCTACATGTAATGACGTCAAAAAATGGATAAACGTCAAAAAGTAATGTTTGTAACAAAATTTCGGAAAAATTCTATTTGTTAGAAAGTGAGATAACAGATATAAAAATAATAAAGGATCAAATAAAGATTATTATGAATATTGCAACAAATGCGATTACTTGTTGCCATGAAAAAATTTGACCGTATAATAAGTACGTGAAGTTCTATTTTTTACATGAGCATGCATAGACTAATACAGATAAACGCTTATTTTAAAAGAAGCTTCACGCAGGTGTTGTTCAAAAATATTTACGATTCAGTTCAAATGTGCACTTCACGCACAAATAATCAAAGAAATTTTATAATAATAATAATAATAGTAATAATAAAGAAAATTTATTATTAATTTTGCAACAAATGCTACACTTGTTATGAAAAAAAATGTATCTATAATAAGTGCGTGAAGTTGTATTTTTTGCATGAATGAATTTTAAAAGAAACTTCACGCAAGTGTTCAAAAATATACAGAAATATACTTTCTGACTCACCTCTCTGTAGTTACTCATTGTATCCAATTATTCAAAAATGTTCACAAATTTTCGAACACTTGTTATTGCACAGATCAAAGACTAACTTTGAATGAATCACAAACAGTTACGAAAATTTATATATCTTGAAGGTATGAAAAATAATTGTATGACCTTTTGAACTATTTCAAAAATTTTATCGCATAATAATAATAATAATAAGATTAAATAGTGCGTGGAAACATGATTACAGACAATATCAACTTTGCTGGGGGTATGGACGAGGTCAATAAGGTTAAGATTTCTTGTTGCTAATTTCATTTATATCATTGTTTTGTTTTTCAAAAGAATGTGTAGTTTTTTAATGCTAATAAAAATAGAAATGCAAATTTTGGGTCAAAAAATTAGATAGAAAGATACAAAAAAAGCATTGATTTTTTTGAAAATTTATGGCGCTTCGATAAGTTAAAAATGGATGATGAGATGGGTGGTGGTGCATTTTCGATGTCCGCATAGGGAAACTTCCAAAACTAAAAGGTTTGAAAGAGAATTTTCGAAGTTGTTTCTTAAGAAAATAATTTTGGTAAATACCGAAAGTTGATATCGTCTTTTGTTTTTTAGTTATACACAAAAGTTGGCAAATTGCCGATGTTAAAAAAAAATAAAATCTACGTTAATATTGGTAGTAAGCGATTGAAACAAAAACATGATTAAACCTTTTTTACATGGAATCCAGTAGTACCAACAAATATTTTTTTCAGTTATTAGTTTAGCTGGAATAACACAAAGTTGCATTTTCTTAAATAGAAACCATAGTTGGCTGTGACATTTTTGAAAAGCTAATTTTTGTTCTTATCTTAAAAATATATAAAATTTATATGATGATTTTACATAATTGATGAAAAATCGATTGTTTTATTTTTTGTTGTTAATATGCAGTTGGCTATGGAAAAACCTTCAATATTATCGTAGTGATGAATTTTTTAAAATATTGACAGATTGTCAATTTTTGCTTATGATTAAAAAACAAAAGACGATATCAACTCATGGTATTCATCAAAATTAATTTCTTAGAAGAACGACCTTGAAAATGTGTCATTAATTTTTTTCAGAACCTTTTAGTTTTGGAGGTTTCCCTATACGGACATCGAAAATGCACTATTCTGTATAGTAGACCAAAAGAAAATACGTTTTAGTGCACTCATAATCCTAAACCTCAAGAAATCCTCTAATTTACATAAACCAACAGATGTTTGTATACAAACCATTGCTTTTACCAGGACCGTCTTAAGTAAAAAATGTATGATCCCAAATAAATGCTCATTGCAAGTATTTAACTTGTTTTACAACAGCAAAGTAATAAAACTTATTTTTTTCTGGAGGACTATAACTCAACATTTTTTTTTGGAAGAATATAAAATTATTCCTAGATAACATTTTTTTATTATAATAACTCAAATAAATTATTAACAAATACATTAACATGCAAATTTGGACGGAATAATAGACTAAAATAGAATCGGAACAAAATAAATATTGCAATAAACTATTTACGTTTTTAAATTGATAAAAATTCTAACGATTGTAAATACAAATAACGTTGATATTTACGTCATTATAGTGAAACTAAATTATTTATAAATTTGGTAACTAAATAGCAAAGTATTTTTGTCTTTTGCGAATTAGCATTATAAATATATAGAGGTGTAAAAGTATAGATACTTTAGAACATCCTCTATAAAGTGCATGACTAGATTTAAGTAAGAAAACATCAACTGTATAAAATTACTTCTAAATATTGCAGAATTTTAGCAATACTACTTTTATATACAATTTTCTAATTAAAATATTGTCATAATTTTGTTTCTATAAATGCTTTAGCATTGAATGTACTCGTACATTGAGTCTTTGTTCAAAATCGTAATCTTTATAACAAGCTATGTTTTGTAAAAGCAGTTTTCCTTCAGCTTGAGTCTGTAAAAAAAAATTGTACAAATCTTAATTTTTGGTCAATTGTACTCACGTCATTAGTTTTGATTAGTAAGGCTCCTAATTCATATTGCGAAAAAGCAGAAACATGAGCATCAATCGCATTATTCGCTATATCTTTTCTTATTTCTAAACATAATCGGAAATTTTTGATACCCATTGAATATTGTCGTTGAATACAATAACAACAACCTAGAATTAATTTTGAAAGACCTAACATCGGTTCTTGATTAAAATCTGAAACTTGTTCACAATCTACAAACAAAAAAATATTATCAAAAAAAAAATCCAACAAACCCAATTTAATTTTTTCAATATTTTCCAATGAACAACTTGGTAAAGCATTCCAAAGATATAACATTTCATAAACTAATAATTTCCAAAAAATGGATGGTAATGCAGACATTTCATCAAAATCGGACGGAAAACATTTACTTCGTCTTGATAAAAATTCATCCAATTGATTTCCTTTATTATGATTATTTTGTTTTGTTTGTATTTCTTTAATACTAGCAAAATTGTTATAGTTTTGACATGAACCACAACAAATTCCTGCTAAATAACTGTAAAAACAACGACTCCAACGACTCCAGGATTTTAAATAACTGAAAGTGCTTTCAGCGTTGCAGTAATCTAATTGGATTAAATGGCACCAACCGACTTCATGAAGAGCTAAAATTTTAATTTCGCGTTGAGTTGCATTCTCGACTGATGATTGGAACGACTTTAACGCGTTTGGAATATCTGACTGAAGAAAAATTAGTTTTACAAATTAAATGGAAAAATTAATAATTAATACATTCAATCGATGGACTCGTCCTTTGAAAAACAAATGAAGAGCTGATTGTCCATATTCTTTTTCCGCTTCTTGTAGTAATAGCGTTGCTGCATCAACACCAGCTTGTACATTACTACCATCAAGAGCATAAAATGGTCTGACTATAGTATGGTACCACAAAAGTGCCAATCTAAAATTTTACCATCAAAATTGTTATCGTTTTTTTCTGGTACAAACGTTGCTAAAGGTGCTCTCATATCAACCCCATCTCTAGCGTACATCAAACATGAAATCCCATTTTGTCTATTACCACCAAAACCCAGAAAATTCGTAAATTTTAATAAAGATGGTGGTAGCAGAGAAATACCTAATTGAAAAAGACCATAACCAAATGAAACAGCACCCATTAAACGTTCAATTGTTGCTTTATCAATTTGAACATTTCGACTAAAAATTAGAATTAATTTTAATTAATAATTTTTTTTAGTATGACTCACTGTTTGTCTGCAGGTGAGAAAAGAAGAAAAGTTGATGTTAAATAAGCTAAAGAGAGTGAACTGAAAGAGTTCCAATCGGTTTTATGGGTGTGTTTGGATAAAGCACTATTGACTGAAAATGATTTTTTAAGGAATGTTAAAGATGAATCGATACTAGATCGACTGCAGTTGTTTTTCATTGAATTGGGAGTTGAAGAACCGGAGGTTGTGTCTTTGGGAGTTTGATGGGATAAAATGGCGGAATGTGAGTAAGGAATTCGTTTTATATACCCATTTGAAGAAGAATCGGACGTTGTAGGACTGGTAACACCGCTGGTTATACTTTCTGAAGAACTAATCGGGCTTGTATTTGTTGTTTCCATTATTACTTCTAAAAAAATTAATATTCATTAGCAAATTTGTTACAAAAAATGGTGGATGCGCCGGACATAATTTCAAAAAGAACTTCGTACCTGGCAGTTGTGTATCACAATTTTCTCCAACAATTTCTTTGTACAATTGTAGAATCTGACTGTACGTATTTTGATAAACCTTCCATGCTTTCCTCAACACCCATCCTCCTTTAAAATACCCAGAAATATCCTGTTGAAGAAATGTTAAAATAGCTAAACACACTTGTGAATCAGCTAAAATGATCTGTGTTTCTAAAGATTCAGCTAAAGTGGTGTTATCATTATTTCCAAATGCTTTTTTCACACTTTTGAACCATCCATTTTCAGCTGTACATTTTCGTTCAACTTCTTTTAAAACACAAGTAGCTAATTGTAATTTATCATCTTCGAAAGTCATTAAGGCATCCATAAACGTAGCAAAAGAATAACCAGCACACATTGGTAAACTATCAGGAAATTGTGAAAATAAATCTTGAGCATCTTTAGCATTATTATTAATTAACATTCGTATGCCTTTTTTTGCCAACACCCAATCAGGCACTTGTTCGTTACTGCTTTTATCTTCATCGGATAGTATTGCTGATGCCATTTTTGTCAAACCCCGAAGGGGTGTCCGAAATTTAAAAAATTTGAAGCATGTTGTGAGTTTTAACACTTGAATTTAGCGAAATGTAAAACTAATGTTTTGACAGAAATGTCATCATGAGGGTTGTTTTTACTATCGATTTTTAACCCTTAAAAGAAACTCAAGATGGCGCAATGTTAATTTTTTAATGAAATAATTTACAAAATTTTACATTTATTTTATGGAATGCTAAATGAATTCCAATCCTTCGTATTTTAAATTGGATATATGAAAATCATCAAGGAGAAGTTCTCCATAGATTGTGAACGCCGTAATGTAGGTTGCTGTTTTACCATCAATTTCTTCAGTACGTAAAGCAACAATTACTTGGTCTTCAGATGAAGGGATGAATTTAAAACTTGAAAAACCTCGAGTTGGTTTTGAATTCAAAATCTAAAAATTGGACTTGGATTTTTTGAATAATAAATAAATGAATAAATTATACTTGAGTTGTTTTAACATCTTGTAAATTTTCATTGGCGGTTATAAGAACAGAGCAGCCTCTATGTTCATCCAAAGATTCGTTGTATTGTTCTTTGCTGCATCGTCTAGGTAAGAAAAACCATCGTTGATGGATATCCGACCAAACGCCACTTTCATGGATCATATATCCGGGCCAATAAATACCCAAAACTTCTCTTATTCGTTTATATTCATCAACCCAACTGACATGATTTATCTGAAATCTTTAATTAATTTTTTTTTATTTATTCAAAAGAATGGATAATCACTTGACCCTTTGTTGTTACAGTTTTGATATATTGGGGGTTATGGTTCTCGAATTCTCCACTTGGAGTTGTCCATTCTTTGCCCATTGATCCCACATAAAGCATTTCGTCTTTCATTGTCGCCCATTCGGATTTAAAGCCTTTAGCATTGCTATAAAAAAAATACACTATAGAAATTTTTGAGAATACTGAAAATACGTACTTTCCATCGCCGTCTCGCAGCAGCACCCATGGGATTGCTTTATCATTAATAATTTCATAAACTAAGCCAGTCCGATCATCAAAAGTTAACAATCTTCCATCAAACACAACCAATTCTGATAATTCCATTCCTCGTCCTTTATATGAAAAACTCGAGGTTAGTTTTATCGGACTAGTACGATCCCATGTAACAACGACTGTTTTTCGTGTTGGACTATAACTGAGATAGCCTTTCATTAAATAAGAATACCATACATTTTTTTCGGTTTCACTTTTTGAATTGGTATCTAAATCGGCAATGACACCTATACGAAAAGTATGCATTGTGTTTGTTTTTATTGGACTTGTTAAAGGATACGTGTAATTGTACGTACTACTTCGTAAAACACTAACCGAACCACCAACTTTACGCGGAAATGTGTATAATATTATTAGTACAAATAGTCCAATGAAGGCGACGATTGAAATGAATTGGGTTTGGCCACGAATTGTTCGATTCACTATTCTATAAGCTGGTTGCGATCTTAATGCTTTTCTCCAATCTCTGGAAGCACCCATTTCGTCGTCGGCGAGAAGTTTCATACGTAGGTGATTTGGTTCCATCAATTTGGTACTTCATTAAGATTAGATAAATATCACGATGAATTAACAATTAAATATTATCACAAATTTAAACTAGTTAAGTGAATTTTCAATCTCAACATTTTACTTAACCTAAATGTTACAGCTGTCATTGTGTCAGCGTGACAGCTGGTTGATGTGAGGCGGCAGAATTGCGTGGGACTAAAGTCACAGACCGGAAATAAATAAAAGTTTAATAATAATAATAAACTAAATAAACATATTCTAAAAATTATTCTTCAACAATTAATAATTCTCTATATAATATATTTTTTAATTATTGAATTTAATAATTAGCTGTTTGTTGTTTTGTTGATAATACAGTCATCTGCAAAGCGTTGCTAGCGCCATTTTCCTTCAATCGACAAAACAAAACTTTGTCTGATTTTCGAAATTTTTATCTGAAATGGCTGTTTTAGCAGCAGCCCAGCTTTTAGATGAATTAATGGGACGTAATCGCAACGTTGCCCCAAACGAAAAAGTCAAAGAATTGAATTGGGAAGATCCAGAAGTAAGTGCATTTTTGACATAGATTAAGCCTAACCTCAATCTTGTAGTATTGCAAATATTTTATGGTAAAATTCTGCCCACACGATTTATTTGTAAACACGCGAGCTGATTTGGGTGCTTGTACAAAAGTTCATGATGAAGAAGTACGTAAAATGTTTCAACAAGCAAAACCTCATCGAAAAATCCATTATCAAGAAGAATTCATTAGATTCTGTTCATCTATGATCAATGAAGTCGAACGAAAGATACAAAAAGGTAAAATGCGTTTAGCTTTAAGTGGTAAAGCCGATTTACCATCCATATCACCCGCTCAATCGCAAAAAAATCAAGAACAAATTAAAATTCTCAACGAGAGGATTAATGAGCTTGAAGCTGAAGCTGAACAAGCTGGGACTGATGGTAATGTGGAGCAAGCGCAAGGATTGATGAAGCTTTGCGATCAGTTGAAAGAAGAACGGGATAATTTGCGCAAACAAATTGAGAATGGGTAATAATGAATTTTTTTATTGTATCATCAATTTAATTTAATTATTTTAGTCATTGGAACGCAACCGCTGAGCTAGCTGCTGCTCAAGAAAAACAAATGGAAGTTTGTCAAGTTTGTGGTGCGTTTTTAATCGTTGGTGATGCCCAACAAAGAATAGATGACCATTTAATGGGCAAACAACATGTGGGTTTTGCACGTCTTAAGTCAGCTCTTGAAGAAATAACAGCTGTTGTACAAACAGCAAAAGAAGAACGACGTTTGGGTAGAAGTCGAGGAGGTTCTGAAGAAAGACGGACGGAGCGTGAACGTGAAAGAGATAGAGAAAAAAGAAGAGAACGAGAATTAGAGAGAAGTCGATCAGAACATAGGTTTGATTTTTTTGAATTTGTTGTAATTTTATTGAGTTTTCATTAAAGGTTGGATAAGGATAGGAGAGATAAAGAAAGAGAAAGGAAGGAGCGCGAAAGACGGGATAGGGAAGTGAGGAGAAGTAAAGAGAGAGAACGTGAAAGAGAAAAGGATAGGGAACGGGAAAGGAAACATCGTTCTGATCGTGATTCTGGTATTTGTTTATAATAGTGTGTTTTGGGTTTGTTGATTATTGTTTTGTTTTAAGGTCGAAGCCGACACCATCAATATCGTCGTTGATTGGTTCTTTCCATTAGACCAGTAAGATCAAGCACACCAGGTAGGTGGCGCTCTATTTTCTGTTAAATTTGTTTTTTCAGGTTATTACAGGTTAGTGAATGCCTAATTATATTTAAAATTGCTGCAAATGCTTCGTCATTTCACCATTAAAAAAAATAGAATGCTTATAAAAAAAAATGAAATATTTTTTATAAGAATTCTATATTATTATGTGCAAAAGCATCTAGTTTTTTGGTTAATTGGAAAGATAACTAAAATAGGTAGACGCCATATATTTTTAAGCGTCTACATATTTTTTATTTTGGTTGATTTTATCAAAATTCCATCGATCGGTGTTTTTTGATTTTTTGTGTTTTTTTTTGTTTGTATTTGGAAGGTACGAAACGGTTGATTCCACATTTCTTTTTCTTATAAGTTTTCAGCTCTGAATAGGTATCGATCGAGATGGTGTCGCCACTTGGTCACATTCTCACACATTCGGTTGTTTTTGTACTTACCTGACATTTTAAAAGAGGTATTTATACATTGCACATAGGGGTACTTTATTTGAAATAATATCATTTATAGCTGCAATTTTTAATCAATTTTTTGTGTATTTTTTCTAAATAATTGTAGCTATAATTTGATTATTATTCAGATTAGTTCAAATGACGACGTTATACTCGAGGTATTTATTATAATTTGTTTGGAAGAAACGACTTCTTGTATTGATGTTTCACTGTTTTAGTAGGGTGTATATATTTTTTTTTTTCAAACAGAAGTTGTTTCTTTCAAATTGATTCAATTGAATTTTTACGTCCCCTGTCTCGCATCAGCCTTTATCATTGGTCTGGATTTTTGCAGTTGGCATCAACAAACAGGTGAGGTTTTGCAAGCACTTTTCAACAACAAATCAAGATGCTGATGGGTTTGAATTAGTTACAAGTTGGTTTGTTCTTTGGTCTTTTTGTAAATAAGGTGACAATTGTGTTTCTATTAGTACCTTTTTTTAAGACATTTTTGCACTTGAATGGAAACACAGTTTTTTGTACTCTTGTAAAATATAATAGTATAAGGAAGTGTTATTAAATTAATTCTAATTGTATCAACATTCAAAAGAAGAATTAAAGATTAGTAATTGTTAGTCTGGGTTTTATCACCTGTCTTTCTGATATGATTTCCTTTTAATGGTGGTCAAACATGTTGTAAAATCCATATCCATCAGTTTAAAAAATTTTGCTAGTGTAAGTTCGTCTCTGAACAGAGGAGTTCGATGTACAATCAATCTTCTGATAAGAAAATGTGGGAAAATTACGAAAAAAATTGATAATACTGGGTGATTCATGACAAGATTTTTAATACAACCAATGTTATATTTTTCCTTTGAAATTGAAAATAAGATATTAAAAGAAGAAAGGAAGAAGGTAGGTGGTAAAACGTAGAAGGCAGAAAAAAAGTAGAAGGTATGAAGCATAAGAAAGTAGAAAAAGGTATAAAATACAAGGTGGTGGAAGGTAGAAGCTGGCAAAAAGTAGAAAAGTTTGTCTTGTCTTCACTATATAGAGGATTGCCAGCTGCCTATAATTTTTCTAAAATAAATAGTGAAAATCTGATTTGAAAGGATTTACTTTTTATTTCCAAGTTACTAAATACAATAATTTACATATTGACTAGTTAAAACTGATCAAGAAAAAAAGATACAGTTTTGCTATAGACAGAAGGCACGGATAGAAGAAATGATTAATGAAAAAAGCACCTATTAAGAGAGAAAAACTCGTTGAATCACTTTTCATTGTTGAAAAAAAGCAATTAATCGAATTTTTCTATAGAAGATGAAAAAAACAAAATGATTTAAATTGTAATTCGGAAGTATCTAATCTAAAAGGGGGACCAAAAATATCACAGACTGCCCCAAAATGTTAACTTGTAACTAGTAAAAAATCGATTTTGGATTATTATATCCAACAATCGATTTTTAACCAAAAATTGTCAACAAAAATTTAACATCACATGAATTCTATTCATTTTTTTAAGTACATTTTAATAATTTGAATTTAGTCGAGTTTTTTCTTTTAATTTTAAAAAACTTCTTTCTATTAGAAGCTCCTGGAAGGCGAAATTGAGATTGTCGATTTAAAAAGTTGTTTCCCATGAAATTATTGCCCCATAGAAACATGAATCTCCCAACAACTATAATAACATTGAAATTGACTATAGTTTAAGCAGATTTTGATCTATGGATTAATTCCACAATAATTGGCTTCGTTTCTAATACATCATGCCCGATTTTATATTATTGACAGAGAGTAATTTACTCTACTTTTATTTCTATCTAATAGTTTACTTGCATACTTATTAATTGTCTAAAAGTTTTAATCGATTTTTTCTTTTCCAAATTTGCTACTAGTTACTAGTTGCTAAACACAAATAGGATGGCACAATTTTAACAAAGCTGTAAATCAAATTATACAGGGTACCGACAAAATCAGAAATTGGCCATCCTAACTAAATTCGTTAAATCTAAATATTTTGTAAAGACCCTGTATTACAGTTGATATATCTAAACTACAGATGAATTTTTCTGCCCAGTTCGGTTAAACGACAATTCCTCTAACACGTTTTTAACAATAATGAATGTACAAAATCCTAAAACACTTACTACGGATATGTAAAAATAAAAACATAGACTAGAAAATCGATACTTTACGACGCTATTTACAGATTATAAAAATAGGTAACTAGGGAAGAATCACACACGAATTATTTTCTAAACTTAAACCGTGATTTTCTCTACTATCTATTTACTATTATCATTGTCCATTCCTCGTTGTTCTTCGTCTTTATCAACTAAATTCTCTTCGCTGCTGTGTGCCACATCGAAAATATCATATTCATTGAATTCTTTCAAATTTTCATCTAATTTTCTTCGTTCTGTTATGATTCTTTGTACACTTTCTTGACTATCATGTTTTGGTAATTTTTTATCAATTTGTTCCGGCACGGATAATGTTTGCAAAAATGGGGTTTCTTCACTCACATCCATTGATAATTGTTTAGTGAAGAGATGTTTAGTACTTCCATAAAATTTCGGTTTTGATTCCAATGGTAATCCTAAACGATTATTTTCGTTAGTTTCGTTTATTCGTTTCAAAGGAAAACGATCTTCGACACTTTTTAAGGATACAATTTCATCGAGATTTGTTTGTTGGATTTGTTGCCGATGATTCTTTTCCAACATTTCAGATGTTTTGTATTCTTGAATACTGTAAATATCTGATACAGATTCGTCGATGCTACGAATATCATCCATATTTAAAAGAGTTATGGGTTGATGGCTGTGGAGAGTTTGGCGACGAGCTTGACTTGGTTTTTGTTCTAAAGTTACTTTAGTTCCAGGCGGATTGTAAGTGAAGTTCGATGGTAGTGAAAGCACCTATAAAAATCTCGTTAATAAAACTTGTTGTATAATATATCACATCACTTTAGTGAGTGGTTTATGCTGCCGTTGACACTCCTGGTCCATTTGTAACGCAAGACACAGCTCTCGTTTCTCTTCCATTTCTTGTTTTTCTTGAAATTCTCTTTCTAACTGATTGTCTAAATCTTGTTCATCTTCTAAATGTTTATGCGATTCTTCCAAATGTTTCATTAATACCTAAAACCATCAAACTTGAAGAATCGAAATTAAAACAATTTGATAATAACTTACAGCAACCACAACATTGACTAAAACGAATTGTGCCATTAAAACGAAAATTACAAAGAAAATTGGTGCGATTATTTTTGAAACGCAACAATTTGTCACGCAGTCAGCCGATTTATCACACTTTTCATCGCTAAGTGTGTCTTTCATAATTCCATTCCAATTATCGCCTGTAGCAACACGAAATAAAGTCAAAAATGCCATGCCAAAATTTTCAAAGTGTGCATGCTCGCCCAAACCTTGAAAAAAAATTCATTAATTAATATTTTCATTTGATTTTTCTACCTTGACATGAGTTAATTTTGCAATCCAATCGTCCGAAAAGTTCTACTCCAAGTGCTGCGAAAATAAAGAAGAGAAGAAAAAACAAAAGACCTAAATTGCCAACTTGTGGAAGTGCTTGCATTACTGTGTCTAATAAAGCTCGGATTCCTTTGGCCATTTTTAATAATTTTAAAACGCGAGCTATTCGCATAACTCGCATAACTCGTAAAACTGTTGGATTTATAGGGATTATGTTTGATTTCAGTTCTTCTAAAACAATTCCAACGACTGATAGAATTACAATTAGGACGTCCAAAATGTTCCATTTGTCTTTGATGTAAAGAACGAAGCCTAAAGCTATGATTTTCATCGTACTTTCAAGAATAAAAACAGCAGTGAAGAAATAATTGAAGATTTTTAGGACGTAGTTAAGGATGTTTGGCATTTTGTAGCTTTCTGTAGCCATTGTGACTACATTTAAACCAATCACAGCTGCTATAGCTAAATCGAAGTATTTCGATGTGACCACGTTATGGATAAATAGACGCCAGGGGGCGTAGTTGATGTAGTATGGAGGTTCGTTCATTTCTGAAAAATATTAAAATTAATTCAAAAAAATACTTAATGTTAATTGTGTTTACTTCGTCTTCGTTTTTCCAATTGTAAAGCTCGTTTAGCGGCTCGTCTTATTCTTTCTTCTTTTTCTTGTTCTTCGCGACATCGATGGAAATTTTCAACAACTACTCCAACAAACATATTTAAAACAAAAAATCCAACTAAGAGGATAAAAGAAATAAAATATAATAATCTCCATTCAGAATAGTTGATTATGGGTTGTTGGTCTAAACCCACAGCATCTAAACCATTGTACATAATATTCACCCATCCATCTCTTGAACTCAAAACAAATAAAGACATAAGAGCTTGACCTAAATCATCGAAATTGTATTTTTGATTTTCCCACGTGTAATTTCGCCGTTCACAGTCTGCTCTTGTCACAATTCCTGTTAAGTTTTCGCCATGACAATAATAAAAAGAGCCTTTGAAAAGTTGAACTCCCAGAATTCCGAAAATTATGAAAAATGTGCAACAGATTAATACGATATTACCGATGGGACGAAGAGAAGATAAGAGAGTTTGAACGACTAGTTTAAGGCCAGGGGCACGATTTATGACTCGCAATGGGCGAAGAGAACGCAATAGTCTGAAGACCTGAAAAATTGAATTTAGTATTTTTTACGATTAGTGTTATTTTTACCCTTAAAATTCCGAAAATTCGCGGACTGCTTGAGCGTATTAGAGACATAAGTAAGTCAACAATGGATATTATTACAAGAGATCCATCCATAATGTTCCATCCGGATGTGAAATATGCATTTGGGCCGTAACACATTCCAGAAGCGACGACCTATAGTTGGGAGTTTGAAATTGTTTTATTTTTTGTTATAGTTAGACTTACTTTAACAAACATTTCGATGGTAAAAACAACTGTAAAAATATAATTACAAGTCGAAAGAAAAAATCTTTCGTTACTATCGGGCGGAATGTTGGGTCTTTCCATAGCTAAAGTGATACAATTCATTGCAATAAACAACAAAATGGTATTATCGAACCATTTTTGGTTAACAAACCAATAGCACCATTGTCGAAATCTGTAGAAAATTAATTTAAAAAAATGTTATGGGATGATAATTTTTTACCTATTTTCAGAAGGGAATATGTACAAGGAGTAATCTTCTCTTTCTTTCAAACATCCTGTAGGTTCACAAATCCGTATTAGTTTTTTAATTCGACTAATTTGTGGCGATTCTTGTTCGTTCTTTATACAATCGTCCATTTTAATTTTTGGTAAAGTTTTTTCCGGCCCAGTTTTATCATTCAAACTATTGATAGATTTGGGTTCTGGTTGTTGACTTGATAAAGTTGGACTACTAGATTTGTTGATCTGCGTGTTAATTTTCGATTGGGTTATGGTCGAAGTGACTAAAGAATTGTGACGTGTTAAAGTTGGTGCAATCGAAACCTAAAAAGCTGGTTTAGAATTGAACTTTGTGCGAAAATTCTGTGAGTTACTTGTGGTACTGAACTATAGGTGTTCGATCTATGTCTAAATGAATTCTGGGGACTTAAACCTTTAGCACTTTGATTGTTTGGAGTATCACTTTGAGTGTCATTTTGGATACGAATCGAAGATTGCAAAAGTGAATCATTTCTTAAGCTTGCCTAAAAGTGCATTGTGCAATTAAGCTTGAAAGCTAATAGAAAAATTTCAATTACTTGTCTACTCATTCCTCCACCATTACAATGAGAATGATCGCGGCCATTATTTAAAGGCACAGCTTCTGAATCGGATCCACTTCGATTTTTCTTTCGTCTCAAACTTGGTTTATTACTCAACTTCCATGAACATTTTCTTTGGATTTTTGTTTTTTCTTGACTTTTTGTTTCTTTAGGAAGTGGAATTTTCTCAGAAAATGTCATTGTTTTTGAACCAATTTTCTCATTATGGGTTATTATCTTCCCAGGTGTGACATGTTGCAACTCTTCTAATGGTTTCTCGAATTGACGGAACTGTAAAGGAGGAGGTGATAATGATGGAGGTTTTAAAAGACTCAAACTTGATGTTTTTTGAGTCGATTCGGTAGTTGTTGAAACACCACCAGGACTGTCGTCTGCATTCACACAATCATTTATTGCTGATGTAACATTATAACGAAACTCAGGAAAATCGTCCAAAGTTGTACTGGGCGAGTCTTGAGGAGTCGCAGCAGTGTGAGTGATGATTGGAGGGGATGTCTACAAAAAAGGAAAACTATCAAACTTTTCATTTTTTTTTTTAATAAAACCGTATCTACCTGACTCAAAGGTTGTTTAAGCATCGATTCTTTCTGAATGTTACATTTTGGATCAATCGGAATTTGTATATCAATATAACCGCACTCTTTCTCAATTAATTTCTCTCGACAATTACAATTCGTTATTCTATGCTCATTGAAGTCTTTAACTTTTCTCAATTCTTCAGCTGATTTCCAACAATTTTTTCGATCCTGCTAAAACAAACATAACAAAATGTTTCAATCAATTATTTTTTTAATACTTGAATATAGCTGCCACTCGAACTAGACGCTGATCTACTCGTCTCTTCTGAACTTCCTCTTAGACTAGCTTCTAACATAACCGACATTTTTCTTCTTGCCATTTCTCTTTGTTCTCTTTCTCTTCGTTCGTTTCGTTCCGAACTAAATCCTTCAACCAAAATAGCAACCAAGAGATTAAATAATACATAATTTCCAAAAGTCATTAATGCAACAAAATACAAAGCAGCCCAATGTGATGTTTTTGCCATTCCATTTGATAGAACTACATTCCAATCTTCTTGTGTGAGGATCTACAGAAGAAAAAATTAATTATATGATAGAACATTGTGAAAAAATATTAAAAAAAATTGAATAAAATATTCCTCACTTGAAAAACTGTGACTGTAGCCCATAGGAAATTGTTAAAATGTTTTCTATCACATTCACAACGTTCATCGTTGGTGACAATCATTTGGCAGCTGCATTCTTTTATGCTTCCATCTTCAGCTCTATAGTTGCAAAACTTACCACCAAAAAGGTACATTCCGAGTATGCTGCCAAAATCCAAACATGACACGGTAAAACATGTCCAGTTTTTGCTTTGTTTTAATTTAATTAAATATAATAAAATCTAATCTAAATCTAAATTTTTGTCTCTATGTTGTGTCGTGTGATGTTGTGTCTTTTTATAAATTTTTAGCATTAAAAATTCTAGCACTACTCTACTAATTTGAATTTTTCTCAATTATAAATCTACTCAATACTACTAAAATACCTCAAATCTACGTTCAAATCGATGTGTGATTTTTTTCTACAAAAGTTCTAGTGTTTCTGTAACGAATGTTAGTACAAAAAACACACACAAAATAGCAGGGGTGACATGTTGATTGAAACTCACACACACACACAGAATTATTGAAACAACAAAGTTGGTGGTGGAAAATACAAGCGAGAAGTGAAAGAGTGGAAGAAATAAAAAAGTGCTGGAAATGGTGTCACCTCCCTGACTCTGAAACTATACAGAGTGACGTGTTTTAAACATCACCCTGTACAAATCAGCGACTTCAAAGCGGCGTTAGCAGAAGCATGCAGAATGTTAAAATTTCAAATTTTCCAAAAAAACTACCTACCTTTAAGTTGCGATTTATTGACAGTTAATAAAATTTTTCAAAAATCCATCGCTATTTAATTTTTTGTAATATTTCCAAAATGTCTTAATTAAATAGCGTTGGTTGTAACAATTTACTAAAAACTCAAGTTTTTAGTAAATTTTTAACTTGTTATAATTTGAATATTAAATACCTGAAAAACAGTAACAAGAGCCCATAACAGCGAGTCAAAATTTTTTCGATCTTTGTCCTCATCTTGATCAGTTAAACATTTTTTGTTATCGTCATAATTTTCACAAAACTTGCACCCGAACAGATTCATACCAAGGATACTAGAACATCCCAAAAATCGTTTAAATTAATTTTATTTTCATTATAAAATTTTGTGATTATTGGAATGTTTGTCTTAAATCGCTGTTGTAGTTTGTGCGTTTAAAAAAATTTGCCCACTGGTTCCGCCCTTAGAAGTCAATTTTGTAAAATGTTGTATTGGTTTTGGCGTTTTGACTTGTAAAAGTGGATTTACAGTACAGCGGGTTTTAATATGTACAGATTTTTCTTTTATATTGTGCTGTCTATTAAGTAAGTGCTAACTTTGGATAAGAGAATAGAGATAGTGTATGAAAAAGTATAGTGATGTGGGAGTTATAGTATAATAAAGGAGACGACGATTTATATCTAACACCAATAAAACAAAACATTTCCCTAAACCAAAAAAAAAAAACTAAACAGATAATCAAATGCCACCCCTACCAAACCCCCGCTTTTTCATGTTCGATTGTCGTGTTAAATTTGTTTGTTTTTGTGGTGTTTTTACAGGGTGGTCCATTAATAGCGACCAGGAAGAACATGACGTTATGGTAAGGAACTATTACTTATCCAATTTTACATTTTTTGTTGAGTTACTGATAAAAAAATCATTTTTTTACGTATTTTTGTTTTTGACTTTCAATCACGTAGAACTAGAACTAGAATTAATATTTGACGAGTAGACAGAATCTAAAAAATCTGCAAGAATACAAATAAAAACTCTAACGCTATAATCTTCCATGCCGATAGTAATGAAACACCCTGTATATTTAACCCATCAACTTACCTAAAGATGAAAATGAATAAAATGAGAAGTGAGAAGAATACGGCGACATTATCCATCGTTCTCAGCATAACAAATAATTGTCGACGTAAATTTGGCATAAATCTGACTAATTTTAAAATTCGTAATAAACGAAATGTTCGTAAGACTGATAAGCCAGAATCAGTATGTGATTGGCCTAAGAATTTTTGGAATAATTCCACACCGCTGCAAATATAATTTTATACTAATTTTTTTATTTAATTATTTTTTTACCTTAAAACAACAATTACTCCATCGAAGACATTAAATCCATTTGAAATATATCCAAATAATCCTTCAGCTATAATTTTCAGTAACATTTCAACAGCAAAAATTGCAGAAAAAATAATATTACTAGTTTCGACTAAATGAGTTAATGATTCAGGCTGATTATGATATTCAATTCCCATTGATAAAGTATTGATAAGTATAGCTAATAAAATTCCTTGTTGGAAATATTTATGTTCAACTAATAATTTAATCTTCTTTCTTGTACATTTAAAAGCTTTGATGATTCCTTTTAGAATCATACAAGAAATAACATAAAATCTTGATCGTTTCTCATTTTTATATTCCGATTCACAATGCCATAAATCTTGACAACAACTGAAATCATCATCGATTTGTTGTTTATAAAAATCTTCATCGGTTCGACGATTTATTCCTTTAGTTAATGAACTAAAAAATGTATCGAGAACTATTTGACCGGCTGGTAATGCTGCATTGATTCCTCCTAAAGCTAAAAGTCCCTGACATGTCATTGCTTCGCCGTTCATTAATTCGATACAATCTTGAGCGATTTGACGCTGAGTTTGAAGGATTTGCTGTTGGTTTGGGATTGGAGAAATCTGCCAAATGTTGCCATCACCTAAACAAGAAAAACAATAGTATGCAACCAGTTATACAAATGTCAATTATTAGTTGCCTAACTCACCTGCTTGTGTAGTTTTTTCGCTCGAACAAACGTTCTTTTTATCAATATTTGATGATGATCCAGGCGATGACGACTCATTTTCGCCATGCAAGACAATCACATCGCTGAACATAACCGAAGATCGGCGTCGATGTTCCGGAATACAACTTGGCGATAGTAAGTTTGTAGGACTCTGGAAGATTGTTTCAAGTGTCATTCCGCCACAAAATTTCAAACTTACATCGTTATTATTGCTTGAAATTTCTTGATTCGACGCTGAGGGTACTTTTAAAACACTTGGTCTTTTCGAAATCGCTGATAATTCCATTTCATCGGTGCGATTTTCATTCAAACACATTGAACTTGTTGAAATAGTTTGTGTTGGTTGTTTTAATTTTGGACAATTTGGATGATGTCTTTTCGCATAATTAAGTCTTATAGTTTCACCTGAAATCATTTTTTTTTCACGTCTTTGATCACGTCTTACTCTGTATAATCGTATTTTTTTTAAGATTCGTCGTTTGCCTCTGCGCCATAAATGTGCAATATATTTAACAATTTCAGCGTAACAACTATTTGGTTCACTATTATTAGTCGAAGATGCTAAAGTACTACTACTTTGGAATCTTGCTCTTTCTAAACGCATTCGTTCCATTTCGCGCTTTTTCGTTTCGGAAAATTGAGTGGCGATTACGACTAGGCAGAGGTTTATCATGAAAAAAGAACCAATCTGGAAAAAAAAGTAAACTTTTTGAAATTTTTGAAATTTATTAACATACGACAATCAAAAGAACGAAATAAATCCAATCCCAAAAACTGTGAGCGTCTTGCACATAATACATAATATCTGTCCATCCTTCCAACGAAATTACCTGAAGGATAAAAATTGAATTGAAGAAATGTTAAATTTTGTTTTACCAAAAATATAGAGACCCACGCTAAACCAATATTATCAAATGAAATAGTTCCTTGAAATGGATTAGGTCCTCGTTCTTGACATTCTGTATAATATAAATTCCAATTGATACAAGTTGAATCATTATTAATAAATTTCGGATCGAGTTTTTGATCGATTGTTAAATTGCACTTCAGTGTTTTGTTGATATATTCAGGAAATGAACCACAATAATGCATTCCAGATTGTTCAGGTTTGCTACAAATGTATTCTTGATCTTGCTGGAGTTTGTAATAGCGGGAAATGTCGCTGGAAAATAATTATTCATTACAACTCAAATGCGGACATTTTATTGAAGTTTTTAGAGCTGTTGGACTAACTGTTCAGTTTTTAAACAATTTACAATCAAAATTATTTTCTTTGAAAAGTTGGAATGTTTTAATTTCAAGTTAAACAAAGCTTGAACTCTGTTTATTTATTTATTGTCGTTGAATTTTATATGAAATAATCCTTTACATTGTCCTCTTTTAACAAAGTCCTTTTTATCCTTTTCTTTTTTAATAAACTCAATAATAAACGTCTAACACAAATCTTATTTTCTGTATGATCTCAATTCTTCTTCCATCTGCTCCTAGTCAGCTATTTAAAATATCATTTATAAGAAAATTCAATTAGAAAGTTTTAATGTTTTCATTTAAATAATTTGATTCAACTGAAAAGAGACGTCTGATTATCTCTACATTAAAAATGTTCTTCCAATTTAAGCGGCGAATTAAAACTTTTTCTTTCAAGGAAAAAATTAATAGATTGTGAGATAATTGTTTAAAAAATTTATGGGAAAAAAGAGTTACTTTTTTCTTGAAATAAAAATGCATTTGAGTATCGTAAATTCGAATGCAAAACCTTACAAATCAGCTTGTCGGTTTACTACAAACTGGAAAGGGTGTAAAGTGGCACTAGGATAATAAATATAGGTCACGTATGTCGGTGTAAAACTCTTCAGCTTTCAAATAGACGAAAGAAAGAGAAGAGATGGAAAGAAAATACGATTGCTGAATCGTGACGACGTGGTCAGAACACACTTTTTATGACGGGTTTTATTTTATTTTATTTTTACATGACAAGACCAGAAATTAGGGACTTTTATTGAAACATACTGTCGGTTGCCTGAAAATATACAACTGACAATTTTTTTTCTAATATTTTTGATTTTTGATCGTTTTACTTGCATTTTGGATTAGATAGCCTGAAGGTAGGCAACCGCTGAATACAATGGACAATGCGTGTCTGCAACTTGAGAGCTTAATTATTCATGAAAGCTTATACAATCTAGTTTTTGTTTGAAAATAGGTTTTTGTTTAAACTGGATACATTCTTCATAAAATGAAATTATTAAAACGTGAGAGGAAATTGAAATTTTTTTCTCAAAAGCATCGTTGGCGATAAATTGTCATTCTGTGGTTTTCAAAGTGTTAAAAGTCTTTAAATTTATAACTGAACTTTGAATACAAATCTTCAGAGCTTATTTGACAAATTTCGATAAAATTAACATTGGCTGAAAGAGCAATAAATTCTGTTCTAATTGACTGAGCGGTGGAATTATTAATGGGAACTGTATAACAGCAGTTAGAAGGGTGTTTATAAATATACAGGGATGTCGCAAAAATATTGTGTAAAATATACAAAATAAATGAATATTTTTTTATGTTTAATTGTCTTTATTATTCATAGACAGGGTGTTTAATAAACGTGGTTTATTAGATTTGTATAGAGGTAATACAAGAATTAGAATTGAAATTTTAGTCATGCGGACAGAGATAAGAAACTCCAATTTAAAAATATACTGGACGCCGAAAGTAATACAACACGTACAAGTAATACAAGTTCTATCGGCGACAGGTCTGGAGATTTTGCGAGCCAATCCAAAAGCTCTACGCTAGCATTTTGTAAAAAGTTCATGGTTAGGTGAGCTGTATGAGGTTATCTTGTTGGAATATGGCATTTTGAACAGTCCCAATGTAAGGTAGAGCAGCAGGTCATCGAACTTCAGCGATGTACCATCAAGCTGTCAAACCATCCCTAATGAAAACCAGAGGAGACCTACTTCCAACACACATAGCACGCCATTCTATGATGCATGCTTTACGCTCTGAGGAAAATTGTACATTTTGCCTCTCACCGCGAAATTGTCTAACTCGTCTATATCCATCGTGGAACCTTGGATTTATCACTGAAGCAGACGAAGTTCCATTTTACAACCTAGTTCGACCTGGCTTGACACCATTCCAAGTGACGGGCTTAGTAGCATCCAAAACGGACAGTAAACATTAAGCCCCATGGTAAGAACTCTTCGGTTAACAGTTCGGTTTGTTGCTGCAAGAAATGCTTCCCCAACTTGCCGCAAGTTGTCGTGACCATTACGAAGAGAACCATCCTTAGATATCGTTCTTCAACAGCCTGTATAATCCTGAGCCGACCAGAGCACCTTCTTCAACTTCTTCGGACCATCTTCGCCACACTCGCATCAGTTCGATTCTTCGGCCTATTTCTCTTATACTGAGACCAGCTTCTTTCATCCCAACAAAATGACGTTCTGCACGAACTCTGGGTATTTCAACAAAGTCTTCAGATACACAAGAAAGATATCAGATGGTCAGAAAAGAACAAACTACTGGTTTAAAGCAATACAAAATTTGTTTTATTTTTGTGATAAATGTAAAAAATCTACACTAAAAATCAAGATAAAGTTGTAAAAACTGTATTACCTACTTCTTTTTCTTCCTAAGATTATTAAAACATGCGTAATTGTTTCTGAAGCCACATGTACAGAGTGTTGCATTTCTTTTGACCTAGAGTATATTTTTAACTTATACTTGTTTGGATTACTCATGAAATTCTGCATGCCTTTTTTCTATTATTTGGGAGAATTCCCGTATACAGGATCATTCATTAAGACTGGCCTATTAGAAGTTTATGGAGAAATAGTGATTCAATGAAGCTGAAATTTTGCAGGTTGTTAATCTCAAATATGATCTACTGAATTAAAACATTGGCGACTTTGCTGCACTTCCGCTTATACCGAAAGTCAATACCAACTTTTTTGTTTTAAATGGAACATCCTGTATATTAATACATTTTTGGATTCCTTGATGAAATTTAGTTTGAGTTTAATTACCTCTTAAACTATCTAAAATCCATAATTTTTTGAAAAATGTAACGTCTGCAATAATTAAGAAAAATAAAAATTGTTCAAAAACTAAGTAAGCTGGAAGTCAACTGTTTACAGTGTTCAATAGAGCAAGAATGACTATTAATTGCACAGATTTCATTTGTTTTCAATAACTGTTGATTTTTAAATTTAAGAATATTCAATCGTGGATAACTTGATTTTTTCAAATGGAATGCTATAGCAACTGTATAACACATAAATTCTTCGTTAAATTCCCTTTAATTTGATATCAGGTTTTAGGTAACTGTTATCAATAGTTTTTGAGATAATCGCAAAAAACTACTTTGTTTGTTCTTCTTGCTTTATCAAGTAACCATTTGACAAAAGCGCGAGTTACATTTCATACAAAAACCTATGCGGAAGAATTGTTAAGAGGACATGTTGAACATTTAATCAACGTTTCCCAAATTTTCCTTCAATGACGGAAAAAAAAATTAAAACTATTAAGAATAATTTTATACAATTTGGCATCACCAAATGTGTGACTTCAAATGAGGAAAATGAAATTTCTGTTCTAGCTTATTTCGAACTTCGACAAAAGACACGAATGGCACGATTTTAAATTTACTCCTGTACATGCAATGCTCCCGACAGATGCAGAACGCAGAATTACTTTCTGCAACATAGTATTAGTTGGACGGACGAAGCAAAATTCATTCGCGAAGGTGTTTTCAACAACAAAAATTGTCATTATTGGGCAAGTAACAATCCTCACTTAAAATGGGAAAGAAATTTTCAGTTTGAATGTTTTTGTTTTGTTAATGGGAAATCATTTAATTTTATTTACGATCAAAATTTGAATTCTAATTTATATCTGCACATCTTAAGAACGGTGTTAACAGAATTTATCGAAGACTTGCCGTTAAATTTATACGGAAGTTGTCTGTATCAAATGGATGGAGCTCCTACACATAGTATCCGAGACGTTGAGAACGAACTAAATCAGATGTTTTCGAATAGATGGATTGGTCTCAGAGAACCTTTACTTTGGCCTCCACGCTCGCTAGACCTAACGCGTCTGGATTTTTTTCAATATGGCAGACTGAAATCCAAGGTGTATGATGTAGGTGCAGTGAATTCGAGAGAAGAATTACTTCATTTAATTCCTTAGATAGACGCGAAATTCAAAATGCTACAACAGAAGGTTTTTTTTTTTCGTATAAGAGAGTGTTTGAGAAAAAACGGTCAGCACACTGAATAACTTGAGATATTAAAGCAGCTTGTTTTTAATTTATTGTGTTATCAATCATGTTTCTCAACTATACTTGTTGATGTGATTATTATTTTTACTCGACAATTTTGTTATTAAATGAAGCTGTTACTTGATAAAACATGAAGAACAAAGTAGTTTTTTGCGATTATCTCAAAAACTAATTGGTAACAGTTACCTAAAACCTTATATCAAATTAAAGGGAATTTAACGAAGAATTTATGTGTCATACAGTTGCTATAGCATTCCATTCGAAAAAAGCAAATTATCCATGATTGAATATTCTTAAATTTAAAAATCAACAGTTATTGAAAACAAATGTATATTCATCTGTACAATTAATAGAGTCATTCTTGCTCTATTGAACACTGTAAACAGTTGATTTCCAGCTTAGTTTTTGAACAATTTTTATTTTTCTTGATTTTTGCAGACGTTACATTTTTCAAAAAACTATGGATTTTAGATAGTTTAAGAGGTAATTAAAGTCAAACTAAATTTCATCAAGGAATCCAAAAATGTATTAATATACAGGATGTTCCATTTGAAACAAAAAAGTTGGTATTGACTTCCGGTATAAGCGGAAGTGCAGCAAAGTCAATATTTTAGTTCAGTAGATCATATTCTAGATTTAACAACCTGCAAAATTTCAGCTCGATTGAATCACCATTTCTCCATAAACTTCTAATAGGCCAGTCTTAATGAATGACCCTGTATACGGGAATTCTCCCAAATAATAGTAAAAAGGAATGCAGAATTTCATGAGTAATCCAAACAAGTATAAGTTAAAAATATACTCTAGGTCAAAAGAAATGCAACACTCTGTACATATGGCTTCAGAAACAATTACGCATGTTTTAATAATCTTAGGAAGAAAAAGAAGTAGGTAATACAGTTTTTACAACTTTATCTTGATTTTTAGTGTAGATTTTTTACATTTATCACAAAAATAAAACAAATTTTGTATTGCTTCAAACCAGTCGTTTGTTCTTTTCTAACCATCTGATATCTTTCTTGTGTGTCTGAAGACTTTGCTGAAATACCCAGAGTTCGTGCAAAACGTCATTTTCAGCAGTTAAGAAACTTTGTTGGGATGAAAGAAGCTGGTCTCAGTATAAGAGAAATAGGCCGAAGAATCGAACTGATGCGAGTGTGGCGAAGATGGTCCGAAGAAGTTGAAGGAGGTGCTCTGGTCGGCCCAGGATTATACAGGCTGGTGAAGAACGATATCTAAGCATGGTTCCCTTCGTAATGGTCACGACAACTTGCGGCAAGTTGGGGACGCATTTCTTGCAGCAACAAACCGAACTGTTAACCGAAGAGTTCTTACCATGGGGCTTAATGTTTACTGTCCGTTTTGGATGCTACTAAGCCCGTCACATGGAATGGTGTCAAGCCAGGTCGAACTAGGTTGTGAAATGGAACTTCGTCTGCTTCAGTGATAAATCCAAGGATATAGACGGATATAGACGAGTTAGACGATTTCGCGGTGAGAGGCAAAATGTACAAATTTCCTCAAAGCGTAACACATGCATCATAGAATGGCGTGCTATATGTGTTGGAAGTAGGTCTCCTCTGGTTTTCATTAGGGATGGTTTGACAGCTTGATGGTACATCGCTGAAGTTCGATGACCTGCTGCTCTACCTTACATTGGGACTGTTCAAAATGCCATATTCCAACAAGATAACCTCATACAGCTCACCTAACCATGAACTTTTTACAAAATGCTAGCGTAGAGCTTTTGGATTGGCTCGCAAGATCTCCAGACCTGTCGCCGATAGAACCTGTATTACTTGTACGTGTTGTATTACTTTCGGCGTCCAGTTTATTTTTAAATTGGAGTTTCTTATCTCTGTCCGCATGACTAAAATTTCAATTCTAATTCTTGAATTACCTCTATGCAAATCTAATAAACCACGTTTATTGAACACCCTGTCTATGAATAATAAAGAAAATTAAACATAAAAAAATACTCATTTATTTTGTCCGGCGCATCCACCATTTTCAACTCAACTTGTCTATTTTACACAATTTTTCTGCGACATCCCTGTATATTAATAAACACCCAAGAACATTCCGGAATTTCTTGAAAATAGTATTATCTATGTCTGTCTTTCCTAAAAGCAGGTGTCATGTTTTCAAGTATTTAAAATAAATGAATTTAAAGCATTGTCAATATAAAAAATTTCTTTATTCCATTTCAAACTGTCCAACTTTTTCCCAATATGAATGTCAAGTAAACTTTAGTTCGTTTTATAAATGGCTTGAAAATCCTCAACATCACTTTACTTTGTGACCTCAAAGCATTTTTCAACGAATAATGAATGTCTGACGGGTGTTATACAAATTTGACGTTTCTTTTTTATGGTTTATAGTTTTTTTTTAGAAAATGCAAATATTAAATGTTCGGATTTTAGCATTTGAACGGAAGTACTGTCGACGACACGACTTTTCAAAGCCCTTAAGGGACAATTTCCTTTAGAACGGTGCTTTAATAGATTTTCTATTGTTAAAGATCGATTCTTATCGTTGGTGTGTATTGTACATATAAAGTCTTCGACGATTTATTGTTGATGTTTTTGAAGCGGAAACCGTATCTGATCGGGATGGAAATGACAACAATAGGAATTACAATTATGCTAATAACCAAACAGTTAGTCCAATTTTTTTTTACATAAAATCTAAAACATTTACTTCTTCTATTTAAATGCATATATAGAAAAGTGAAAGTTGAGATGAAATTTAAATGTTTTTGTGTGTTCTAATGTCAAATTGAAATCTTAAACACTCATGAATATAATTTTTTTTAATTTAATAGATTTATGCAACAAGTGGATTGAATAATAGTGTTCAAGATTTCAACAAAGCGGCCGCTTTCAGAGCAAACAGATCGATCCAGCATGCAAACACACAATCTTTCCCCAGAAATGAGTGATTTTTCAATGCTGCCAACTATTAGCATGCGCTGTTGGTAACATTGATTTTTTTTATATTTAAAATTTTACATATGTGCAAAGCACATTTATTGTAATAGTAGATAATGTAGCAAAAGTGACAGATACGCAGTGAGAAACACTCAGCTTGCGGCACATAATCTTACGTCACAGGCACGCGCACTATGTATTCTTCTGAGACTTCTCTGCAACAAATTAAAGCCGCCTCATTCAAACAGGGCTCGAAACTGTGATAAAAAAGAGACTTTGCACCCATGTGACCAGAAGAAATTTATTCTCAATTTGGCTTAAAATAACTAATTGGATAAGCAATCAAAAGTATATTTAAAATACGTCAAAATAAAGAAATTGTCCACTCTTTATATACTAAGTGACATTAGAAATGCAACACCTTCAAATATTGAGTATGTTATAACAAAGAGATAAAATTTTGATGAACAAAAAATGGAAAATAACGAAGAAAAAGTATCGACAAAATGAGATGATCGATTCACTACTGTTCCAATTGAGGCAAAGTCTGAGGAGGGTGCTAAAATCTTCTTCCTATTATAGCCCACACATGTTCGATAGGGTTTAAGTCGGGTGATCTGAGGGGCCAGGGCAAGACACGGATCCCAGCATTGCACGTTAGGGAGGTCTCCTAGATAGGGCACAAGAACTGGTTGCAGGACATCGTTAATGCCATACTCCCTTGACTGAAGACTAAACGTGGTCTGCTACCATAGACCACAATCCCCCAAACCATTACTTCCACAGTGCGGTGAATATGCTTCTTTCTCCACGTCGTCTCTGTAGACAGCACTCTGCCATTTGACACCCCACTCATTGAATAACTATATAATAGACGTATCTAGCTTATAGGCGCTTGAATCATGCGTTTTAGCACAATTTTAAGGTATGGAAGTGTCGCCTTCTGTAATTCATTGCAGTTAACTATAATCACCGTCTTTGCGTACTTAAAGCTGTTCAGAATGCAGGTACGGATAGGTGTATCATAAATAACGTAAGGTAATTCTGGAACAATTTTCAGAATTACCAACGTTTTAATTTTTCGGCTAGCTATGAACATGTGAGTTTAAAAAATTGAATCACAAAAAATTGTTCTATTTAGAACAACGTGTATTTAGAGGAGTGAAATAAAAAGTTTTACTCCCGAAAATATTTCTTTCAAAAATGTCAACTTAAATTTAAAACGAAAAAAACAATTTTTTATAAACTAACTTGATTGCTGAAATGAGATGACGAACTTCTTTAGGACAAGATTTTTGAATAATTGTCAACAAAGCGAATAAAGGCTGATTCATTATCCGTCTTGATGGTGGCAGGCAACTGTTCATCAAGTTTTCGTCAAAATATTATTAAACTGGATATTCATTGGTGTATTCACATTTTCCGTCTACCTCGCGGGTAACAGACGTTCTACCGCGACAAACATTGTCGGAAAGAATGTTTTGATGGTGACAGTGTTTATTGGACACTTCAGCTTATGACAATTTGGACGTTCTAAATTATTTATCAAATTTACCTGATAATTTCTTATGTAAGGCAAAAAGTTCTCTTTTGGTCTTTGTTTCTATAAAATTGTTTGTCCCATATCATTCTAATTTCAGAATTTTTTTTGTTTTTCAAGTTTTTATTTTCTTCTTATTCTAGTACAATAGAAATAACAACTAGATCACTAAGTGAATATTTTTTGAATAATGCTAAAATGTCTAACACATACTAGAGTTCCTATATTAGAGAGATTAGTCAATGAATGTTAATTTTTCATACGTCGGGCGACGTGGTATAAAAATAAAACTGGATAGAAACAAATTTAATATAAAGTCAAACAGATTTGTCAAATAATTTGGACCTAGTTTGTGTCAATATCAATGATTGTGCTGTGTTTTATTGCATAAATTCAGAACAGAATTCCTAGCTGGCGCCTGTGCCACGTTGTCCTGATGCACTGAATAAGTGAAAGGCATCCCTAAAACTGTTAAAATGGAGAGTGGGTTCTAGAAATAGAATTTGTTAAGTTGAAGTTAAGACTTCTCTCAGATTACTAACGAAATGGTCTTTTAGTTCTGAAGTCTAGTCTTTTCTCCAAGTTATACTTTACGGAGAATCGTCAGTTTCAAAATTATGTCTCCATGATGGTGAAATATTTCATCAACCAGAATTTCGACCAATCTGAAACATCTTATTGAAAAATTCTCATAAGAACAAGAACTTTCGAAATTGTGAGCAGTACAGACAACCTGTATACAATTGTGAAGATAAAATTAAACGTTTTTTGGTAAAAAAATCTAAACTAAAAATTTTGAAAAGAAAAGAACAAGAAAATATAGAGTGTGAAAACAACAGAGAAAGTAAACAAAATCAAATTTGTCTGCAAATCATCAGGATACAATTTTATAATATCCTGAAATTTTCCATTGTCACATTCAAAAACGTTGAAGAGAAAATTTAATCATATTTGATAAGTTCCGGGAATTTTATACAAAACTTTCGAATATCTTGAATCTAAAATTAACAATTTTAAAGAGCAATACAAAAATTGTGTACCTTTTTTGATTTGACTGAAATACACTTCCTACGCCTCTGACCGTAATTTCACGTAATGTTATGTCAATTTGTTAAGATTTCTAACCTCAAAATAATTTTTGAAACAAATTTGACATTTGACAAAGTTGCCACGGAAAAATTTAATGAAAAAGGATAGAAAAATATACCTATATACAGTACGTTGCAGATAATCGTCTTTTTGACAGAAGATTGGCCAAGTAAAAAAACCCTAAGGAAATGTTCTAGGTATTTTATAATGCATTGGCTACACTTGAGACAGACGATGATAGTGACAAACGTGACAGGTTGAAAGCCGTTTTGAAAATTGCAAATTTCATTAAGGTATTGTTCAAGTTTCGGTTGAAATCTTGAGTGAAACAATTATGATATTGAAGATAGGGAGAGCTAATATAATTCAGTTACAGTGTTTAAAGAATTAGATATTTTTCAACACGGTGCAGTTAATAACCTAACAGAACCATAACCTAAACGTTTAAAAATGTCATTTTGACAGTTCCTCAGTTGACATTAATTCAGTAATGAAAACTGTTTTTATAAAAAAGTTCCCCTAAAGTATATTCTCTGACAAAATTTTATGTGTACAGTAGCAAAATTTAAGCACTAGATGACCTTGAAGTGGCACAAGTATCTGCAACAAATAGTAGAAAAATATACATAATACAAAATCGGCTCGGTTTGACGTTCAGTGACCCAACTCTCCAATATAGGAACTCTAACGCATACAAGAGCCACTCAAATGCCTAATATCGGTTGTTGTGAACAAGCCAACAATTTGACGGACACCTGGTGGAATTGCATATTTTTTGGATGGCATCATAAATCGCATTAAAATACTGAAAGTTTTTGCGAAAAATTGCTTTGCTAAAAATACTTACTTTATATTATTATGAAAATAGTATGAATTATAGAAAAATAATAATAGTTTTTTGGTATTTTTGAGATGACATTTTTAGAAAAAAATAATTTTGAAATGCATTGGTATGTATAAATTTCCCCAAAACTCATCTTGATTCTAAGATAATTGAAAAAGAAGAAAAAGGTTTTTTTTTCCATCGCCTACTAAAATTGACATAGGTGACGCTATATATTTGTTTCATAAGGCTTCACGTCATTTTTGACAGCGTACTTTGATGTACGGTAGGTGGTGCCCTCAAACAAAGATTAAAGAACTAATTTTGTGACTGACAACGTCAAACCGTGAAAGACTGAATAAGTTAACTGCTGAAAAATTAAATTTCAACAAGTAAATTACTTGAATTGCGTTATCTTGGACATGTTTAGAACTTGGATTAATTCTAAAAGTGGTCCAGATAAGGTGAAAAGAATTTTGAAAGTTGAAACGAAATATTAAGCTGTTTTCTGTCGAATGATCATCGACAACACAAGTACAGAATTTGCTTTGGTAACTGTATGTGGTGAAGTAAAGATTTTTTATAAATATTGGTGTTATTCATTACACTAAAGACTGAATTATACAGATTTTCAAATTTTAAAAAAAGCATTTTTGACGTGCTTTTTGTTATATAAATAATTATTTTGTGGCAATCCCAATCTTTCTCATTTTATATTTTTTCATTTATTTAAAAAGCAAACCAAAATTACAGGTTTTTGGCATTTTTTTAATAAAAAGTTATAAATGTAAGGCATAGATGGTGCCACCTACCGTACATCAAAGTACGCTGTCAAAAATGACGTGAAGCCTATTGAAACGGCCATATATAGCGATAGCTATGTCAATTTTAATAGGCGAAGATTTTTCTTGTCTACTTTGTAAAACCCACAAAAATAAATTTTCGCAATACCAAACCTAAGTTTTAATTCATTATTTCCATTTTATAAAAAATTTTAAACAAATTTTCCTCAAATTAATATTAACAGCGAATCAATCGATGCACCAATATTAATACAAATCGATGACATCATTAATACCAATCTCAAAATAATTTATTTGTGATTTTTTTTTTTTGAAAAATGATAAAATATTTTACTTCAGTGTGGTATAATGTCTATTTTTTGGTCAAACAAAAAAGTTATGTATAAATATTTAAAAACATTACAAAAATTTGTAATAATACTTTTTAATTGAGTGATTTTATTAATCTAAAGGTGGCTTTACATTTTTGCATGTCAAGCCATTCAAAACTTCAGTGTCAGTTCAAAGGTTAGCAGTTTGATTTCTATCCTCAACTTGCATAAAATGCCAAACCGTTTAGTAAACAAGCGAAGCAATTTATTACTAACTTTATAAGCTATTTTTCAAGAGAGAAAGATAACAAGGGTCCATTATTATCAGTTACAGCGGTTAGAGAGGTTGTTACTGATGCTTTTATTTCAAATCTTTTCAATTCATAATGTTGTTCCTACACAGGTTTGCGAGTGCCCTTCAAATTAGTATTGCAAGTGTGAGTAGCGTCTCTCAGATTATGACAACAAATGGTCAGATAACCAGTCCTAAAAAAAGCGACCTCGTAGAAAAGTTATTTGTGATTTAGACTATAATACTAAATTAGAAATTAGAAATCTGTTGTATGATATGGTTGCAAGAAGTAAATTTATAATCAATTTTGTAGAATAATGCTAACCAGAAATTTACTTCAAAGAACAGCATGTTGCAACAGTAGCTCTTCTTCAAGCATGTAGGGATAAACCTATTTCAGAAAAGTGTTAAAAGAAATGGGGTTTTGCTATAGAAAAAACGACCTTCGTCGAGGTCTTATGGAACTACCACGGATTGCTGTGTTGCTGTGAGCAACCAAAGCAATTTGTTTATTTAGACGAGACATGGATATTTGAGAATGGAACCACGGGCTATTCATGGCAAGATACCGATCAGAAAAGTGTTAAACGCACCAAAGTGGATGGCAAAAGGTAATAATTCCATAAAAATAAAAAAATGATCCTATTATAGATCCATTGTATTGCATGCAGGCACTAAACATGAGTTTATACCAGAAGCAGCTTTGATATTCTCCTCAAAAACCAAAAATTTTGACTATCATGAGGAAATGAATGAATCCACTTTTCTACACTGGTTTGAGGAACAATTATTGAAAAAGCTAAAAGAACCTTCTATAATAGTGCTTGACAATGCGAGTTATCATTCCACTTTGGTTGAAAAAACATCAAATAATAGCTGGAGAAAAGAAGAGATACAGAATTGACTACGTGCACGAAATGTTGCTATTGAAAATAATGATCTGAAATTACTTATTTTCATTTATACAAATAAACTGAATGTAAATTTTAGGAACAAACCGCAAAAAAATATTAAATTGACGAACTTGCGTTCCAGTATGGACTTGAGGTTCTTCGTCTTCCGCCTTACCACTTTATATTTAATCCCATTGAATAGATATGGGGTTTAACTAAAATTTATTATATTAAACATATTGGCATGGATGGATGTGGTTCCATTAAAGCTTTAGAAATGTGGGATGAAGCTCTCAATACAATCACTCCAGAAATTTGGGCAAACATTGTTCGACATACTAAAAACAAAATTACACAATGGTGGGAAAGAGAAATACTGTTGACCAAAACGACACCGAACCAATTCTGATTATTGATTATTGATTCTGAGGATGATTTAAATTTGATTAGTTCTGATTCGGATTAAAATAACAAAAATTGTGCTTTATCAAATTAAATTCTGTGTCTCAAATAGTATTTTTTTGCCTCGACTAAAGGCATGCAGCCTGTTTGAAATAGACACACATTTGCTCTTTAACAATATTTATAGATTGTTTCGTTTTTTCGGCTTGAAAGGTGTAAACCACTCTTTATACTGACGTCATCACTATCGATGACATGCAACGATTGATTCGCTGTATATAATTTCATTTATGTATTCACCATTACTTCCGACTACACTCTGCCAATGGTTGGTTTTTGCCTGAAGAAATCAGCGATAGCCTACTGGAGATCCTCGTAGTTTTCAAAGCGACAACCACGAGTGAAGTGCTTGAGCGATCTAAACAAGAGGTAGTCTGTTGGAGCAATATCAGGACTATATGGAGGATGTTCAAGAATTTACCATCTTAACTCGTTCAATTTCGTTCGAGTTTGATTTGATACATGAGGTCTGGCGTTGTCCTAATGGAAAAAAACTTGTACTGGATTGACTCCTTGGGCAATTAAATTTTGTTGTACACGGTCAAGTTGGGTGCAATAGACTCCCGACGTCACTGTTTGGCCTTGTGAAAGCAGCTCCCAATGCACAACTCCGGATGACATCCAAAAAACACACAAAAGTGCTTTTCTTGGATGCAAACCTTGTCGAGCTATCGTCGTACCAACCTGCCGCGGACTCAGCCATTGACAACCGGCTTTTCTGTTGTCATAAAGAACCCATTTTTCGTCGCATGCAAAGACTCGCCCACCATCCACCTCTGCTAAACTTCTGTAGCAAAAACTTACACACTAATTTTTGCCTATTTTTTTGAGCCTCAGTTAGTTCATGTGGAACAGGTTGACCATGTTTATTTTTTTTGCCCAGTGTGTTTGTAATTGTGGTCTGTGAAGCACTGAAGTGTGTCGCTAATTTTCCACTGGTTTGAGTAGGATTTTTGAAGCTTCTAGTCTCGGAACAAAACTTTCTAAACCAACGTCTGCAGGTGGTTTCTACCTAATGTGCCACATATGTTATGAGCGGCTTTCGTGGCATTATGCCCATGTCTAAAATCGTGGAATATGAGGTTGTGAATTTTCTCACGATTATTTTCCATTACATACAGTACATTGACAGAAGCAATAATTGAAGCGTGCCCACTATGTTAAGTTATTTGCAATATAATTAGATTTCAGAAAATGTATCACTTGCCTCATTATAAATTACATTAAAAGCCTTTTTGGTCATAAAAACATAAAACGGACAAAACTTTCTTTCCAACCTAATATCTTATCCTAAATTTTTTAAGTCTTAAAAAAAAAAGATAACTTCAAAACTTTTTCAAAAAAAGAAAAAAACCAAATCTGGTGGTGGTGTTATTGTATATCCGAAAGAAATTATGGTTGGAGTAGGAAACGGACAAAACTTGTCATTAATAAAAATAAGAAATTTATTGGTGTGTGTGATCAACAGGATTATGGCACTCTTAACAACGCCTATAGTGAAGGCGCTGCAAAAATCTGCAAGTAACTGAGTTTAGCAATGATTCAAAACCTTGCATAAATTTTAAGAAGCGCTTTCTCAAATAGTCGCTTCCAAAACTAAGTGGCCTTTGCCAATTCGGGTACCTGCGGTTTGCGCGAATTGACATTGATGCACTTTGTCACTCGTGCGAATAATGGCTAACCGCACTAGAGATTTTTGTTTCTACCAACATTTGGTTTTCTTACTGTAATATAAATTATTTATATTTCATTTAAACGCAGCTGTGCTGTTAGCGGTCTATAAGAGAACTTACAAATAATGATATTTATAATAAAGAATTGAGAAATCAATAAAAGTCAATTAAATCGTAATTTAAAGTAATAAAAAAATGTTTTTATTTTATAACAAAAATTTGTTACTCAATTGTAAATTTTTCAATTTTGTTATATTTTCTTTGTTACTATAATTTTTGTTTGTTTTCCATAATTTTATTTTATCTTTAATAAATGAATCAAATTATTGTTAAATTTATTATTGTTATATCTTTTCGGTTGTTTATTTAATATATTATTGTTTTGATAAAATATTCTTTATTATAAATATATTATTTGTGAGTTTTCTTACAGACCATCAACAACACATTTACCTTTAAATGAAATATAAATAATTTATATTACCCGCCTTTTAAAATTATAGTAAAAAAACCAAATGTTGGTAGAAACAAAAATCTCTAGTGCAGTCAGCCATTATTCGCACGAGTGTCAAAGTGCACCAATGTCAATTCGCGTCAACCGCAGGTACCTGCCAATTCGCCTTTATGCCGATACGTTTTCTAGTATTGCCGCTAGAGTTCTATGTATATTGTTATTCAATGCACCACTCCAATCTTTGGTGACGATGTTAAGCTGTTAAAGACATAACCAAATGTGGTATCAAAACAGAGCAAAAAATTTTATGTGGCGGTGCAAAGTTCCCATACTAAGTGCTCTACCATGTTAATTAAACCATTGGTTTCCAACCTGTCTTGTGGTGGAAAACCGGTCTCTCAAAGCCAAAAGACTTAGCCTCGACGTCTTGTCACGCTTGTTTAAACGACGGGCGAAACTCCCTTCAACTCGAAGCCTATCAAAATCACTAAGATGGTGAAATTGTCGAGGTCTTTGTACTCTAGGCATTTTGTTATTGACACCAAAAGTCACCAATGACAAAATAAAATGTTTAAATTGTTTGATATGGAAAATTTTATAGAATGAAATTTACAGATTAACAGTTGTTCTAATAAAAACTACAAGAGATAACTGTCTGCAATTTTTATCAAGGAATTTTTAAGAAGTGTCTAAAAGTTAAGAGGTTAAAGCAAACTGGAGACAATAAAGTGTCGTATACAAGGTGTTGTATTCCTAATGTATGTCGCTTCGTATATTTGAAAATAAATCCAACTAAAATCTGTTTATGTTATCCTTTATGTGTTAAGAATAGAATTGATTTTATCATTCCAATCAATAATAACTCATTATTAACAACACCCTCTTTAACATCTTTCACTGACTCATTTATTAAATAATAAAACATTCTTTCTATAGATTATTGACGCTCCAACCACTTAATTACAATTTTTTGTTCCCTTTTAAATGAGTTTTCAGCAGTCTCAGGTGTTCGACTAAATGAAGGTTATTATGTAGCAACGAAAGTTTGTAAAAAATTGTCATTTTTCATCCTCTAAAAAAATATTCTCATTCTAAATGAAGAAAACTCTTTTCTATTGGAATAAATGAGAGTGTCCGGTTGAATTTTCCACAAAATTTCTTTTTCAACTTTTGTGCGGTTGACGATTTATTTGGTTAATTAATTAAAAGGAAAAGGTTTTTGGTGTGAAATGGAATAGCAAAAGATCAGAAGATATTAATTAAAGGACTGTGACAATTTCTTCAATTTTTTTAAACTTGAATGAATAAATAAAATAATTATCTTGTCTCATTTTTATCACAGTTTGAAATGTAAAATGACACTTTTTTAAATGTTATTAAAAAAACATGCTTTATCCATCCACAGACTTGCACGGGGGCGGGGAAAATAAATTTAATGTGAATTAAATAATTGTGTCATATAATAAAAAAAACACAGAAGCATGAAAAGCTGGTTTCTTTTTCTGGCACATGGGATGTATTAATCTTGGAGTGTCTGATCAAAAGAGATGATTTTTATTTTGGTTAATTTTGTTATTTTTTTTTTATTATAAAAAAATATGAAAAACTTACGGTAATGTGGAATTATACGTTCGATTTAAACTTTGACTCATGAAGCAACGTTGTCGAAGAATTCCTTGCCATAATTGTACTCCAACAATGCCGAAGATGAAAAAGACGAAAAAACAAAGAAGAAGGACATTGCCAAGCATTGGGAGAGTATCGAGAAGAAGCATTACCAATATTCGCATACCTGAAAAAAATATTGATTTAGATATCCAACTGTCAAATTGATAAATTGAGTTTTTAGAAGTTCTTATCGCGAATGGTGTTCATATAACCGACGTAATTATATCAAAGATTCGATTTTTCATTTTTTAAAGTTGGTGATAAAGTTTTTGTAAGGTCCTTTTTTTTAAAATTATAATAAGTAAGTAAATATATTGGTTTGATTGGAAATAATATAGAACAACCACAAATTAACCAATCAATAATGTAAAACTATAATTTTTAAACAAGTTGAAAACCACCAATTCTTCATCGTTTTGAATAAAAACTTTTCTGATGATAATGTAATTGAGTTGGAGTACATTAGTTGATTGCTTGTTGGAAGTAAAAGTTTGTAACTAGAATTGAAAGTAATTGTATTAAGTCCGTTTGAAAATTAGGTCAGGAATACGTTATTACTTTTCGCAGAGTTTATGAAATAATTTTGAATTAATTTTATATTCAAATTTGTAACAGTCTTCAAAGTAATACATATTTTAGTGTCAATAAAATAAAAAGTGTTGTAGTGGGAAAATGTACTTGAATATATTCACTGAAAGGATTTACCAACAGAAATGTGAATAACATTTTATGCAGATCTTGTTTATGTCGTATTTTTCCAGATACCAATAAATAATCGGAAGCGAATTCCCAAAGGAACAATTTTGATGTATATCATTTTTATTGAATTCACTTCTGGAACAAGTGTTGTATTTACATTTTAATAAAAAAAAACATACACTTTTTGTTTCTTATTTATTAAGTTCGTTAATTTTTTCTTTTTTACCTTTACTGTGTGTGTATACAAGAGGTAGAATTAATGCAGGCTTTTTAATTTTTCAAGCGTCACTTTTGGACGACATCAAAGGATACAAAAAGTTTGAAATTGTTCGAGAACTCTGTTTAAAGCAGTGAAGAGTTTTGATGTTGGTTTTATTTGAAGCGATAAAATAAAACTAACCACTGACATTGGGAACAATATTGAATCTTGATTTATTGTTTCATCAAAAAATTGCTTACAAGTTTTTGAGTAATTGGCAATTCTCTCACAGTTCCACTTTTCAGAGTTGTTGGATTTCAAATTTTAAATTTAAAAGAATGTAACTGTAAAACGTAAATTAGATTGCATTTTATTGCATTCATAACATTTGGAAACAATATTGTTATTTAACCACTAGGTTGTTATTTCGATTGACGAGTTTCGTTCAGTTAAGAGAAAGAAAGTTACAGAAAGTTCAGATCAGCGTCTAGTTCGAGTGGCAGCTATATTCAAGTATTAAAAAAATAATTGATTGAAACATTTTGTTATGTTTGTTTTAGCAGGATCGAAAAAATTGTTGGAAATCAGCTGAAGAATTGAGAAAAGTTAAAGACTTCAATGAGCATAGAATAACGAATTGTAATTGTCGAAAGAAATTAATTGAGAAAGAGTGCGGTTATATTGATATACAAATTCCGATTGATCCAAAATGTAACATTCAGAAAGAATCGATGCTTAAACAACCTTTGAGTCAGGTAAATACGGTTTTATTAAAAAAAAAAAAAAAAAAAAAAAAAAAAAAAAAAAAAATGAAAAGTTTGATAGTTTCTCTTTTTTGCAGACATCCCCTCCAATCATCACTCACACTGCTGCGACTCCTCAAGACTCGCCCAGTACAACTTTGGACGATTTTCCTGAGTTTCGTTATAATGTTACATCAGCAATAAATGATTGTGTGAATGCAGACGACAGTCTTGGTGGTGTTTCAACAACTACCGAATCAACTCAAAAAACATCAAGTTTGAGTCTTTTAAAACCTCCATCAATATCACCTCCTCCTTTACAGTTCCGTCAATTCGAGAAACCATTAGAAGAATGCAACATGTCACACCTGGGAAGATAATAACCCATAATGAGAAAATTGGTTCAAAAACAATGACATTTTCTGAGAAAATTCCACTTCCTAAAGAAACAAAAAGTCAAGAAAAAACAAAAATCCAAAGAAAATGTTCATGGAAGTTGAGTAATAAACCAAGTTTGAGACGAAAGAAAAATCGAAGTGGATCCGATTCAGAAGCTGTGCCTTTAAATAATGGCCGCGATCATTCTCATTGTAATGGTGGAGGAATGAGTAGACAAGTAATTGAAATTTTTCTATTAGCTTTCAAGCTTAATTGCACAATGCACTTTTAGGCAAGCTTAAGAAATGATTCACTTTTGCAATCTTCGATTCGTATCCAAAATGACACTCAAAGTGATACTCCACACAATCAAAGTGCTAAAGGTTTAAGTCCCCAGAATTCATTTAGACATAGATCGGACACCTATAGTTCAGTACCACAAGTAACTCACAAAATTTTCGCACAAAGTTCAATTCTAAACCAGCTTTTTAGGTTTCGATTGCACCAACTTTAACACGTCACAATTCTTTAGTCACTTCGACCATAACCCAATCGAAAATTAACACGCAGATCAACAAATCTAGTAGTCCAACTTTATCAAGTCAACAACCAGAACCCAAATCTATCAATAGTTTGAATGATAAAACTGGGCCGGAAAAAACTTTACCAAAAATTAAAATGGACGATTGTATAAAGAACGAACAAGAATCGCCGCAAATTAGTCGAATTAAAAAACTAATACGGATTTGTGAACCTACAGGATGTTTGAAAGAAAGAGAAGATTACTCCTTGTACATATTCCCTTCTGAAAATAGGTAAAAAATTATCATCCCATAACATTTTTCTAAATTAATTTTCTACAGATTTCGACAATGGTGCTATTGGTTTGTTAACCAAAAATGGTTCGATAATACCATTTTGTTGTTTATTGCAATGAATTGTATTACTTTAGCTATGGAAAGACCCAACATTCCGCCCGATAGTAACGAAAGATTTTTTCTTTCGACTTGTAATTATATTTTTACAGTTGTTTTTACCATCGAAATGTTTGTTAAAGTGAGTCTAACTATAACAAAAAATAAAACAATTCTAAACTCCCAACTATAGGTCGTCGCTTCTGGAATGTGTTACGGCCCAAATGCATATTTCACATCCGGATGGAACATTATGGATGGATCTCTTGTAATAATATCCATTGTTGACCTACTTATGTCTCTAATACGCTCAAGCAGTCCGCGAATTTTCGTAATTTTAAGGGTAAAAATAACACTAATCGTAAAAAATACTAAATTCAATTTTTCAGGTCTTCAGACTATTGCGTTCTCTTCGCCCATTGCGAGTCATAAATCGTGCCCCTGGCCTTAAACTAGTCGTTCAAACTCTCTTATCTTCTCTTCGTCCCATCGGCAATATCGTATTAATCTGTTGCACATTTTTCATAATTTTCGGAATTCTGGGAGTTCAACTTTTCAAAGGCTCTTTTTATTATTGTCATGGCGAAAACTTAACAGGAATTGTGACAAGAGCAGACTGTGAACGGCGGAATTACACGTGGGAAAATCAAAAATACAATTTCGATGATTTAGGTCAAGCTCTTATGTCTTTATTTGTTTTGAGTTCAAGAGATGGATGGGTGAATATTATGTACAATGGTTTAGATGCTGTCGGTTTAGACCAACAACCTATAATCAACTATTCTGAATGGAGATTATTATATTTTATTTCTTTTATCCTCTTAGTTGGTTTTTTTGTTTTAAATATGTTTGTTGGAGTAGTTGTTGAAAATTTCCATCAATGTCGCGAAGAACAAGAAAAAGAAGAAAGAATAAGACGAGCCGCTAAACGAGCTTTACAATTGGAAAAACGAAGACGAAGTAAACACAATTAACATTAAGTATTTTTTTGAATTAATTTTAATATTTTTCAGAAATGAACGAACCTCCATACTACATAAACTACGCCCCCTGGCGTCTATTTATCCATAACGTAGTCACATCGAAATACTTCGATTTAGCTATAGCAGCTGTGATTGGTTTAAATGTAGTCACAATGGCTACAGAAAGCTACAAAATGCCAAACATCCTTAACTACGTTCTAAAAATCTTCAATTATTTCTTCACTGCTGTTTTTATTCTTGAAAGTACGATGAAAATCATAGCTTTAGGCTTCGTTCTTTACATCAAAGACAAATGGAACATTTTGGACGTCCTAATTGTAATTCAATCAGTCGTTGGATTTGTTTCAGAAGAACTGAAATCAAACATAATTCGCGTTTTAAAATTATTGAAAATAATTAAAAGAATCCGAGCTTTATTAGATCTAGTAATGCAAGCTCTTCTACAAGCTGGTAATCTAGGTCTTATTGATTATTGTATTTTATATCCTTCATCCTATTAGTTGGATTTTTCGTTTTGAATATGTCTGTTGGAGTAGTTCTTGAAAATTTCCATGGACGTCGCGAAGAACAAGCAAAAGTAAAAAGAATAAGATTAGAACAACGAAGACGAAGTAAATACAAATTCTCGTGTGCAGTTTAATCCTTGCCTGACTATAAACTCAGCTTTGTACAAGAAATGTTGGCAATTAAGTTTTTGTCAATATTCTGAATAGGACAATAAAATATTAATTATTGCTCTGTATTTGGGAAACAGCTTCTGAAAACCACAAACGGAATCAACTGCTATAAACGGCTTTTCTCGCAATAATCATTTCCAAAATTAATAAAAAATTAATAATTAAATCACAAAAGTATCCCTTTAATAATGACTTTTTCCTCGCAAATAATTTTTCAAGATTTCAATTACTTATCTCCCTCAAATCGATCCGCGCTAAGTGTTTTTGTTCCACCTTGAGCGACAATAAATTTTGTCGACTGACTTTACAAATTATGTAGCTTTAGGACTTAGTCAAAACAGGTACTTTTAGTATAAGTAATTGAGAAGGTTTCATCTTTGACACAACGTTATAAAACACGATGTCATCAACTTCTCTAAGTATATAAATTTACACAACACAAACTTTATACCAACAATAAGAGTTAAACATGTTTTTGAGAAGTATTAATTAAAAATTTTAATCTACTTACTTGGTATTCTGTTAATTGCTCGTAAGGGTCGCAAAACTCTTATTGTCCGAACAGCTGAAAGATTCAAGTTGTCTACATTGAGGATGTATTCCATGGCTCCTGTTAATACGATGAATAAATCGAGTCGATTCCAGGAATCTGCCAGATATGTACCACGACCACATACACCCATTGCTACCATTTTTATAGTCATTTCTAACGAAAAAAAAGCGAAAATGAAGTCGTCGAAAAGCTGGAACAAAAAACATGTTAATCAGATGTATTTTTCAACTTAAGCAAAGTGTAACGATATCCAGTTTGGGTTGAAATTTTACGTCCTTTGAGAGAAAAGAAGATCGATGAATGTTTCCTAAATTTATAAACTTTTAAAACTTATTATTTTACAGGAAACGACTTTTCGTGTAAGAATTACATTAATGTTTTTATTGAGATATAAACGCAAGTGACCTATCATAAAAGTAGTTAAAGTTAATTACTGTAATAATGAAAATTAGTGTAGGAGAAATTTTGGGTTTTATTACTAGGAAAGATTATTATTTTTTTTATACTTACTTGGAGTATTTTACATCTGTTGGTTTCGCATTTATCATCCATGCAGGGTTGATACATGCCCAACGTGACGCAGTTGAGTAGTATAACCATCATGGAGACTCTCTCGAACCATGTATACTTAAGTTAAGGAAAAAAATTAAATAAATAATTATTTGCTCCCTACTTATTCTCTTCCGAAATTAAACGCTAGTAAATCGGTGAGATAATTCCTATTGGTTCCGGTCTTTAATTAGTCGATTTGGTCGATAGAGAACGTTTGCGACATTAATTTCCTTCTAAGCTATTTTTAACACTGAGTGATTTTGGCAATTTTGATTTAAGTGGACGGTTATTAACTCCCATTTCCTTCTTTTTGATAGACGCTATTTTGAGAAGCGACAAAAATAATTTGAATATACACTTTAAATACTTATTTTTTAAATAATTTTCGAATTTAATCATTCTCTAGCCAATTTGAGCTGTTTGCAATTTTCCAAGAAAACTGATGAAAAACTGAAAGGAAAAACAAACAGCAAACATTGTTGCTTGAAAAATCAATCAACCGTATTGTCCTGAAAACGAAACAAATGACCATATATGTGTACGGTTCAAAAATGATAAATGACAGAAGAAAAGAAAGAAAAACTAAAAAATAAGATTGATTATTATTCAATTAAGTTAACATCGAACTCCTGAGTTTGACTTGTATGAATCTTTAATTAATACAAAAGAAAGACACAAAAAGTTTCAGAGTTTAGACGAAACTTAATGAAATTTTAATGATTTATGTGCAATATTTAATCTTTCAATGTCGTTACAAGACATTACAAGAGCTTTAAAGAATTATGAATATTAACATACAATAATATTTCATTTTTTTTATAATATGACAACACAATGAAAAATTCCAACTAAAATATTTATGACGCTAACAAAAGCGCTTTTCCAACTTCGAGATGCAACTTTTAATGATTTTAACATCTAACTGATGCTTTTGTTTCGACTTTCACAAAAGGTGAAAATGGATTTTTTTTTTGGGTTGCCAAGAAGTAAATAAATAAGTTAACATCAAAGTGCTACGTTTTTCTGCATTTTAGCCAAATTATTTATTGATAGTGGAAGGCGTTTAGAATAGAAATTGGCGGAATCTCAGAGAAAAAAAACAATTTATGACTTAATGCTTATGAGATTTTTATCATACTATTTGCACACTTTGGCTAATGTTTGGTTGCCTAATGAAGCTTATTATACACTAGTGATTAGTTGTAACGTTTCGTTCTTTGAAGACAAATTGCATTTTTAATTCAACAAAATGAAAATTTGGAGAAAACTGAGTTTTTCAATAATTTTGAAGACGATGTTTTACAGAGAATTTTCTAACACGCTGTATAATAAATTATGACAATTTTGTATTGAGCTTGTCCATTAATATGTCGGCTACACATGTGTCAAATTCAATCCGTCTGTAGTGAAAAAAGTTTGGAGAAATTAATTTTCTAAGGCAAATGGTCGAGTGTTAAAATAATAAAAAAAAACAGTAAACTTTTTTGTAATTTATTGAAAAAAAAAAGATAGTGAAGGAAAAATTTAATTTAATTGCAAAAATTAACCAGAAAAAAACAAAAAGTTGCGTAATTTGAAGGGTTTTATGGTAATTTTGATAATGGTGATACCAATTTTTCCAACATCAAAATAGATCTGATATCGCTATATTTTTGCATGGGAAATTCAGAACAGATGCAGTCTGGTATTTGGAGAATGGAAAAAAGTGTAGAAAGAATACAAAAGAATTTAAAAAGAATTTTGAATAAAAAATTAAAATCCTAATAACAGAAAAATTTTGAAAAATCAAAAAAAGTGCAAGAATTCAAGAAATTGAAAAATCTAAAGAATCTAAACAATAACAAGAATGAAGAAAAGAATTTTAGAAATTAAATAAATCAAAGAATTTAGAAAATCTACGGAATATAAAAAATTCGAGGATTAAAAAGATAAAAAAATTAATAGTATCTAAAAACTCTTATAATAATCAAGAATATAGAGAATCAATCTTATAAAGTAAAAAATTGAAAAAATCTTACAAATTTGGGAATTATCCAAAACCTGAAATATTTAAAGAACCTAAAACATTTAGAGGTATTCAGAAATTAGAGAATTTTTGAAGGAATCTAAAAAAGACTGGAAAATCTAAGTAACTTATCCAAAAAAGTTTGAAAAATGAAAAGAATTTCAAGAAAAATCAAATTTTCTGAGAAATTGAAAATCTAAAGGAAATAAAAAAATGAGAAATTTAGAGAATTTCAAGAATCTAAAACAAATAAAAAATTGGAAAAATTGACTCAAATATTTACGACATTTGAGAATAAGCCAAAGGATCTAAAGTGTTCTACCAAATTAGAAAATGACATTTAACGATTTCAGTGAATTTGAGGATATCCAAAAATAATAAGAAATCTATAAACAATTGAAAATTTTAATAACTCAAAGAATTTAAAAGCATAAATGATGAAAAATTTGAAAATCCAGAAAATATGAAGAATTCAAGAGAATCTCAAAAACCTGAAGCTTCTGAAAAACTTAAAAATTTCAAAAAAACAGAGTAGGAAATATAAGGATTATCAAGAATATAGAGAATCTTCAAAATTATAATGTATCTAGAGAATGTAGAAATCGAAGGAAAATTTGTGAAGAATAATAAGCCTAATAATTTACTAATCTAGTGAAATCCAAAAATTGGAGAATTTTTGAAGAAATACAAAGAATCGAAATAGTCAAAAAAATTTAGATAATCCTAAAATTTATAAATCAGGGAGTTCTATTTTTTTTTTTTATTTAAAAAAATGCAGAGAATCTATGAAATTCTAGAACTTAAAGAAAAATCAAAAAATCTAGAAAATCTAAAAAATGAAGGATTTAAAGCATTAAAAAATTTAACAAATCTAAAGAATATAGAAAATCTTAAAAATATTAAAAATTCAAAAATTGAAGGATTTTTGATGAAATTCAAAAAATCTATAATTATAGATAGTTTATATTAAAATTAGAGAAATTAGAAAATCCACTGATTTTAGAAAACACAAAAAATTGATTTTGAATGAAATCTATAAAAATCAAAAAATTCTAATTGAAAAAACAAAAAAATTGCAAGAATTCAAGAATTTAAAAAACCTGAAGCGACTGAAAAATTCAAAAATGTCAAAAACTCAAAAATCTAAGGATTATCAAGAATGTAGAGAAGCTTCACAATTATAAAGTATCTAGAAAATTCAGAAAATTAAAGGAATTTAAAAAATCTGTGGAGAATAATAAGCCTAAATTTACTAATCTCAGTATCTGAATAATTTTAAGAATTTAGTGAACTTGGGGAATTTTTTAAAAAATTCAAAGAACCAAAAGAGTCTAAAAAATATAAAGAAATTAGATAATCCTAAAATTTATAAATCAGGAAGTTCTATTATTTTTTTGAAAAAAATCCAAAAAATGCACAGCGAGAAGTTCGAGAAAATTGAAAGCATTAAAAAATTTAACAAATCTACAAAATCTAAAAAATATCAAAAATTCAAAAATTGAAGGATTCTTGAAGGAATCCATAAAATCTAAAATTATAGACAATTTACATTAAAATTAGAGAAATTAGAAAATCATGAAGAGTACAAAGAAAATCTATGAAAATGTAGAAAATTCACTGATTTTAGAAAACATAAAGAATTGATTTTGAATAAAATCTGTAAAAATCAGAGAAATTAAAAAAATCTTAATTAAAAAATTTTGAAAAAACAAAAAAATTGCAAGAATTCAAGAAATTAAAAAATCCAACGAATATCATGAATCAAAAGAAAGTAAGAAACTTTATAAATTAAAAAAGTCAGAAAATCTACGAAACATAAAAAATGCAAGAAGAATAATAAGACATGGAGCATCTAAAAAATTAAAAAATTAATAGTATCTACGAATTTTTATAATAATCAGGAATATGGAGAATCTCATAACTAAAGTAAAAAATTGAAAAAAATCTAACGAATCTGAGAAATATTCAAAACCTGAAATAATTGAAGAACCCGAAAATTATAGAGGAACTCAGAACTTAGAGAATTTTTAAAGGAAGCTGAGGAATTCAAAAAGTCTAGAAAATCTAAGTAATTTATATAGTTCAAAATTTTTTGAAAATGTCATAAATCAATCCAAAAAGTTTAAAAAATTGAAATAAATTAAGTTTCTTCGAAGAAATTCAGATTTTCTAGGAAATCTAAATAACTCAGAAAATCTAGAGGTTATATAAATTATGAGAAATTTAAAAATTAAATTTCCACAGATTTTGCGAATAACCTAAAGAATTCAAAGTTTCAACGATTAGGAAAAAAATAAATAAATAAATAAAACTTGAAGATTTCAACAATTTCATATATTCTAGAATACCTAAAAATAGTTAGCAAATCTATAAATGAATGAAAATTTTTTAACTAAAAGAATTTAAATAAAAAAAAAAATGAACATCCAGGAAATATGGAGAATTCAAATGAATTTAAAAAACCTGGAGTGACTGAAAAATTTAAAAATTTCAAAAACTCAAAATTCTAAGAATTATCAAAAATGTAGAGAACCTTCACAATTATAAAGTATCTAGAAAATTCACAAAACCAAAGGAATTTAAAAAGTCTGTGAAGAATAGTAAACCTAAATTTACTAATCTCAGTATCTGAATAGTTCTGAGAATTTAGTGAAATTCAAAAATTGGAGAATTTTCTAAAGAGTCTAAAGAACCTATAGAGTCTAAAAAAAATAAAGAATTTAGATAATCCTAAAATTTATATATCAGAAAGTTCTGTTATTTAAAAAAAAAAAATCCAAAAAATGCAGAGAGAAGTTCGAGAAAATTGAAACGTTCTTTAAAGCATTAAAAAATTTAACAAATCTGAAGAATCTAAAAAAACTTAAAAATATCAAAAATTCAAAAATTGAAGGAATCCATAAAATCTACAATTATAGACAGTTTACATTAAAATTAGAGAAATTAGAAAATCACGAAGAGTGCAAAAAAAATTTGGAAAATCTATGAAAATGTAGAAAATTTACTGATTTTAGAAAACACAAAGAATTGATTTTGAATAAAATCTGTAAAAATCAGAGAAATTAAAAAAAATCTACGAAACAAAAAAATTGCAAGAATTCAAGAATTTAAAAAACCTGGATCGACTAAAAAATTTAAATATTTCAAAAACTCAAAAATCTAAGGATTATCAAAAATGTAGAGAACCTTCACAATTATAAAGTATCTAGAAAATTCACAAAACCAAAGGAATTTAAAAAGTCTGTGAAGAATAGGAAACCTAAATTTACTAATCTCAGTATCTGAATAGTTCTGAGAATTTAGTAAAATCCAAAAATTGGAGAATTTTTGAAGAAATACAAAAAATCGAAAGAGTCTAAAAAATTTACATAGTCCTAGAATTTATAAATCAGGGAATTCTAATTTTTTTTTTATTTAAAAAAATGCTGAGATTCTAAGAAATTCTAGCACTTAAAGAAAAATCAAAAAATCTAGAAAATCTAAAAAATGAAGGATTTAAAGCATTAAAAATTTAACAAATCTAAGAAATATAGAAAATCTTAAAAATATTAAAAATTCAAAAATTGAAGGATTTTTGATGAAATTCAAAAAATCTAGAGTTGTAGATAGTTTATACTAAAATTAGAGAAATTAGAAAATCCACTGATTTTAGAAAACACAAAAAATTGATTTTGAATAAAATCTATAAAAATCAGAGAAATTCAAAAAATCCTAATTGAAAAAACAAAAAAATTGCAAGAATTCAAGAATTTAGAAAACCTGGAGCGACTGAAAAATTTAAAAATGTCAAAAACTGAAAAATCTAAGGATTATGAAGAATGTAGAGAACCTTCACAACTATCAAGTATCTAGAAAATTCAGAAAATCAAAGGAATCTAAAAAATCTGTGAAGAATAGTAAACCTAAATTCACTAATCTCAGTATCTGAATAGTTCTGAGAATTTAGTAAAATCCAAAAATTGTAAAATTTTTTAAAGATTCCAAAGAACCGAAAAGTCTAAAAAATATAAAGAATTTAGATAATTTTAAAATTAAATCTCAATATATCAGGAGATTCATTTTTTTTTAATTCAACAAAATACAGAAATTATAAAAACTTCAAGAAAAATCTAAACATCTCAAAAAATCGAGAAGTATAGACAGTCTATACTAAAATCAGAGAAATTAGAAAATACTAGAGTAAAAAAAAATTGGAAAATGTGTGAAAATTCTTCTGTGAATTATTAAAAAAGAAGATAATATATGAAAAAATCTATTTTAAATGTAGAATTAAAAAAAAAAAGTTTCTAAATGTTTCATTCATTTTCCACAATTAATTTTTATTTCGCCCGGCGCATCCACCATTTTTGTCAGATTAAAACCAATGCAATTTGCTTCTAATTTTGCTTTGGCAATTCGATCAAAGTTTATAAAATTAATATAAAACATACTTAAAAATGAGAGAATTAATCAGAATTATAGTTAAAAAAATTGTTTACTATAGAGTTTGCTTTAGAAAATAAATTTTTCAAAGTAAATGAATGTAGAAAATAGAGCAACGTATAAAAGCACGAATAAAGAAGCAAAGAATAAAATCTTTAATCCCTCACGCGAATCGTTTACTGAAAAGTACAAAGGCTTCATTCATTCTTGAAGGACTTGAAATGTTTTTCAAGAGGAAAATCTCCACCTATTAAATATTTTTAGTATCTCTGTGCATAGAACCGATTTTTTAAATAAAAAAATTAATACATAACTTACATTAAAATAATTTTAAACAAGTGCTTAATGCTAATAATAAATTAGTAACGCTCGAGGTGATTCCTGCACACACGTAATGTGTAACCAACACAAACGAGCAAAATCTGAGGTCATGTTAGGTATGCTCTGGCAAATTCCTAGCTTCTATTCTAAATAACCCTTATTTCTATTGTTTCCTTTTCTCTGCAAAGTGTGAAATTTCAGCTTTGTTCCAACTACACATTCACATTTTAGTAGCTTCATGTAATTTTTTTATTATTAGTTTAATTGACAATGTTAATTTTTTTTCTTTAAAGTTGAAAAAAAAGCTTTCAGAGTTTTTAATAAGAAGTCTTATTCAAGTCAGCAACTTAGAGTTGAAACTTTTCCAACAGATTCAAAAGTTGTAATCTCATTCGCCAATGTTTCGTGTGTACTTAACAGTTTAAGCACTCAATATTGATTAGGTTTTAATCAAGAAAATTGTGCTTTCTTGTGGAATATATTAGAGAGAATTAAATGTCAAGTTTTGACCTCTTCACAATAGTCAATCTTATTTCGGATTGACCCAAAACTAAAAGGATCAAATGGAATTTGTTAAGTTATAGAGATAGCTATCGAAACTTTCCTACAAAACTTTTATTATTATTACAACTTACAATTAAATAATGTGATGGATATTATTAGTTGAAGTTTTGTTTCAATTATATTCCATTATTCATTTTTTTCTTGTATAGAAAAAATGTCATTTTTCATACTAGAAAATCGATTAAGCTCGAGTGTGGCTTGTAACTGACAGAAATTAAGTCTCACACACTCAAATATTACTTTTGGTTCTATTAAAGTTTGGAAACTTGCAAATGCATATTTGTGAATAAATGATTCCAATTTCAAATAAAAATTGAGGATTTGACTTCGAGTAGCATATAATTCACTGTTGGATTGTTTTGTGTGAAATTTATCTATAGTTAAGAGTCCTTCTATGATTGTTCAGTTGATGGAGTGGTTTGCTTTGAATTTGGTCTCAACTGACTGAAAATGGCGAGGTTTGCTCTATCTTAGTGTTATTATCTTGAAAACTATTCAAAGACCTTTACATTAGTTCAGAGACGATGAGGTGATGTTTGTATTGTAACATCTTTGATATTTAATAAATACCGCGATTTTAAACAATTATTCTTGTAAGATATGTTTCTCATAAATTTATTAAATGCGCCAAACATCTGCATCTTTATACAATTACATCTAGAATAACAGTAACATTACATAATGTTATAAGTTACTGAACTGCCCTATTATTAGAATTACGCTCCCAAGTAGCCGTTCGATGGACTCCCATAAATCGTCTGATGTGTTGTCCTGGGACACCGGATGAACTATGGCTGTTCCTAGACTGTTTTCATGGCAGTGAATAAAAACGTTCTGCGGACCGTCCAATATATGACCGTCTATGGACAATTTTAAAGCGATCTATGGACGTTTAATAGACGGTTGTGGACAATGGTTAGACTATTTACAAACTATTCTAGGACTATTTGTGATTTGTCAGTGCGCCATTTGCGGTTGTGCACAGGACAAAAGCAGAATGTTTTATGGACATCTTTTAGCCACTATACAGGGTGTTTTAAAAGTATAGGGTAAAATTTCAACCACAGATAGTATAACGTACTATGTTTCAGCTGTATCGGTTTCTATCATACAAAGGAAAAATTGCAAAGAAGAGGAATTATGCCTAAATTGTGGTCAACAAGAGCACAACGAAAAGGACTGTGAAAATGACACTACGTGTATAAACCGTTCAAAAGTAAATCATAAATTAAAATTAAACCTGGACCACTCGTGCTTCAATTACAAGTGTGAAGTTCTGCAAAAGGAAATTGAAATTATGCGAAAGAAGACTGTATATGAAATCTAGCAATCAAAGTATGAAAACAAAATTGAAAGTGATAACGTGATAAAAAAAACAATAAACTTTTTTGTAATTTATTGAAAAAAAAGATAGTGAAGGAAAAATTTAATTTAATTGCAAAAATACAAAGAATCAAAATAGTCAAAAAAATTTAGATAATCCTAAAATTTATAAATCAAGGAGTTCTATTTTTTTTATTTAAAAAAATGCAGAGAATCTATGAATTTCTAGAACTTAAAAAAAAATCAAAAAATCTAGAAAATCTAAAAAATGAAGAATTTAAAGCATTAAAAAATTTAACAAATCTAAAGAATATAGAAAATCTTAATAATATTAAAAATTCAAAAATTGAAGGATTTTTGATGAAATTCAAAAATTCTAGAATTATAGATAGTTTATATTGAAATTAGAGAAATTAGAAAATCCACTGATTTTAGAAAACACAAAAAATTGATTTTGAATAAAATCAGAGAAATTCATAAAATTCTAATTGAAAAATCAAAAAAAGTGCAAGAATTCAAGAAATTGAAAAATCTAAAGAATCTAAACAATAACAGGAATGAAGAAAAGAATTTTAGAAATTAAATAAATCAAAGAATTTAGAAAATCTACGGAATATAAAAAATTCGAGGATTAAAAAGATAAAAAAATTAATAGTATCTAGAAACTCTTATAATAATCAAGAATATAGAGAATCTTCAAACTTATAAAGTAAAAAATTGAAAAAATCTTACAAATCTGAAAATTATCCAAAACCTGAAATCTGAACCTGACATCATTTAGCCACTATACAGGGTGTTTTAAAAGTATAGGGTAAAATTTCAACCACAGATAGTATAACGTACTATGTTTCAGCTGTATCGGTTTCTATCATACAAAGGAAAAATTGCAAAGAAGAGGAATTATGCCTAAATTGTGGTCAACAAGAGCACAACGAAAAGGACTGTGAAAAGTATATGAAATCTAGCAATCAAATTATGAAAACAAAACTGAAAGTGATAACGTTTCGTTCTTTGAAGACAAATTGCATTTTTAATTCAACAAAATGAAAATTGACAAGAGAATTTCAATTTGGAGAAAAGTGAGTTTTTCCATAATTTTGAAGACGATGTTTTACAGAGAATTTTCTAACACTCTGTTTAATAAATTGTGACAATTCTGTATTGAGCTTGTCCATTAATATGTCGGCTACACATGTGTCAAATTCAATCCGTCTGTAGTGAAAAAAGTTTGGAGAAATTAATTTTTTAAGGCAAATAGTCGAGTGTTAAAATAATAAAAAAAAACAATAAACTTTTTTGTAATTTATTGAAAAAAAAAGATAGTGAAGGAAAAATTTAATTTAATTGCAAAAATTAACCAGAAAAAAACAAAAAGTTGCGTAATTTGAGGGGTTTTATGGAAATTTTGATAATGGTGATACCAATTTTTCCAACATCAAAATAGACCTAATATCGCTATATTTTTGCATGGGAAATTCAGAACAGATGCAGTCTGGTATTTGGAGAATGGAAAAAAGGGTAGAAAGAATACAAAAGAATTTAAAAAGAATTTTGAATAAAAAATTAAAATCCTAATAACAGAAAAATTTTGAAAAATCAAAAAAAGTGCAAGAATTCAAGAAATTGAAAAATCTAAAGAATCTAAACAATAACAGGAATGAAGAAAAGAATTTTAGAAATTAAATAAATCAAAGAATTTAGAAAATCCACGGAATATAAAAAATTCAAGGATTAAAAAGATAAAAAAATTAATAGTATCTAGAAACTCTTATAATAATCAAGAATATAGAGAATCAATCTTATAAAGTAAAAAATTGAAAAAATGTTACAAATCTGAGAATTATCCAAAACCTGAAATATTTCAAGAACCTAAAACATTTAGAGGAATTCAGAAATTAGAGAATTTTTAAAGGAATTTAAAAAAGACTAGAAAATCTAAGTAACTCATCCAAAAAAGTTTGAAAAATGAAAAGAATTTCAAGGAAAATCAAATTTTCTGAGAAATTGAAAATCTAGAGGAAATAAAAAAATGAGAAATTTAGAGAATTTCAAGAATCTAAAACAAATAAAAAATTGGAAAAATTGACTCAAATATTTACGACATTTGAGAATAAGCCAAAGAATCTAAAGTTTTCTAACAAATTAGAAAATGAGAAAAAAAACTTGAACATTTAACGATTTCAGTGAATTCGAGGATATCCAAAAATAATAACAAATCTATAAACAATTGAAAATTTTGATAACTCAAAGAATTTAAAAGCATAAATGATAAAAAATTTGAAAATCCAGAAAATATGAAGAATTCAAGAGAATCTCAAAAACCTGAAGCTTCTGAAAAACTTAAAAATTTCAAAAAAACAGAGTAGGAAATATAAGGATTATCAAGAATATAGAGAATCTTCAAAATTATAATGTATCTAGAGAATGTAGAAATCAAAGGAAAATTTGTGAAGAATAATAAGCCTGAATTTACTAATCTAGTGAAATCCAAAAATTGGAGAATTTTTGAAGAAATACAAAGAATCAAAATAGTCAAAAAAATTTAGATAATCCTAAAATTTATAAATCAAGGAGTTCTATTTTTTTATTTAAAAAAATGCAGAGAATCTATGAATTTCTAGAACTTAAAGAAAAATCAAAAAATCTAGAAAATCTAAAAAATGAAGAATTTAAAGCATTAAAAAATTTAACAAATCTAAAGAATATAGGAAATCTTAATAATATTAAAAATTCAAAAATTGAAGGATTTTTGATGAAATTCAAAAATTCTAGAATTATAGATAGTTTATATTGAAATTAGAGAAATTAGAAAATCCACTGATTTTAGAAAACACAAAAAATTGATTTTGAATAAAATCTATAAAAATCAGAGAAATTCATAAAATTCTAATTGAAAAATCAAAAAAAGTGCAAGAATTCAAGAAATTGAAAAATTTAATGAATCTAAATAATAACAAGAATGAAGAAAAGAATTTTAGAAATTAAATAAATCAAAGAATTTAGAAAATCTACGGAATATAAAAAATTCGAGGATTAAAAAAATAAAAAAATTAATAGTATCTAGAAACAATCAAGAATATAGAGACTCTTTAAACTTATAAACTAAAAAATTGAAAAAATCTTACAAATCTGAGAGTTATCCAAAACCTGAAATCTGAACCTGACATCTTTTAGCCACTATACAGGGTGTTTTAAAAGTATAGGGTAAAATTTCAACCACAGATAGTATAACGTACTAAGATGTTTCGGCTGTGGCGGTTTCTATCATACAAGGGAAAACTGCAAAGAAGAGGAATTATGCCTAAATTTTGGTTAACAAGGGCACAGCCAAAAGGACTGTAAAAATGACACTACGTGTATAAACTGTTCAAAAGCAAATCATAAATTAAAATTGAACCTGGACCACTCGTGCTTCAATTACAAGTGTGAATTTCTGCAAAAGGAAATTGAAATTATGCGAAAGAAGACTGTATATGAAATCTAGCAATCAAAGTATGAAAACAAAACTGAAAGTGATAACGGTAACTCTCTAAATTAATATACAGTTAATTAATTACAATTAATTAATTAATATACAGTGTGTTCCTAATAAACTGAACCTTCTTGAATCATTTATTCAACATTTAAATATTAGTGCCTTGTGTCTTTCGGAACACTGGTTAAATTCGGAAGAAGCAAAATGGACAAGAATAGGAAACTTAAGCAGTGTCAGTTATTTTGCCAGGGAAAACCATATTCATGGAGGTGTTATGCAACTTTTGAAACCTGAAGTGGAATATAAAGACGTTCAGAAGGTAACTAAACTATCCTCCGAAATGAATTGCGAACTTTCGGCGACTTTAATTGTTAAATATAATTTAATCCTTGTTATTGTGTATCGCTCACCCCAAGGTGACATCAGAAAGTTTGTTGATACACTAAACAAATTATTTACACTCATAGACAACAAAAAAAAATTGTAATATTTAAAAGTTTTAGTTTGTTTTCCTTAGTTAATTTTCCAACTAGGAATGCCTCATGTCTTGATAATATATTTACCAACATTGATAAGAAATTCTTTACATCAATCAGTCCACTCGAATTACCTTTCACTGATCATTTGGGTATCATTTTTAAACTTAATATACCAGATATTAAGGGAGATGATGATGATCATTAAAATTATTAGACCAATTAGTGAAAATGGTGAATTTATCATTTTTAACTTGCTTAGTAAGGTAAATTGGGAATTTGTTGACTCTGACATAGACCCTAATAACAAATTCAACACGTTTCTTAACAACATTTTGCATAATTTTTACTCTGCGTTTCCAGAAAAACAGATAAAATGTAATGGTTCCAAAATTTTTGCTACCAAGTGGTTTAGTCCAGAATTGAAAAAAATCAATCAAAACAAATGTTACATAATTTTAAGAAAAAATACAATGATGCAATAAAAAACGAAAAAATCAAAATGAATTCTAAATTTGGAAGACAAAATATCAGAAATCCTAGCTCCATGTAGAATTTAATTAATAATCAGAAACCTAAAATAAATAGAATTATTCCTCAGATATCACCTCATGATTTTAACAATTTTTTCTCTAAAATATCAAAAGACATTAAAAATTAACTCCCACTCCCTCCATATAATCCCATTCAAATCATGAAAAATGTAAACACAAATCCAGATTATTTCTTTTTTGAAACAGTATCTCCTACTCAAGTTAGAGAAGCTTTTGATTCCTTAACAAATTCCAACAGCGAAGATATATATGGCCTTAATTCACTAATTATAAAAACTGTTACAGATCTTTTAATTTCGCCTTTTACAAAACTATTTAATGCATGCGTTCAAATTAACGCTTTTCCTGATTGTCCAAAAGTATCAATTATAACACCCATTTTTAAAAAAGGCAATGTGCAAGATGTTAATAACTACTACCTATACTGTCAAAAATTTTTAAAAAATTATTGCTACGGCAAATTGTTAACTTCCTGCATAAACATAATCTACTTTCCTCCCAGTAGTTTGGCTTTCGCAAAGATATGTCAACATCAGATGCAGTTATGTCTTTAGTACAAAAAATTATACTATGCTTTGAAGAGAGAGGTGTATATGTAAGTTCATTTTTGGATCTCAGTAAAGCGTTTGACTGTGTATCACATGATATCCTAATACGTAAACTCTTTTTTTTATAAATTTCATCCAAATAGTTCGAAACTGATATCCTCTTAGTTATCGAAACGATCTCAATGTGTCTCGGTAAATGGCGCTTTTTCTGAAAGTCGTGATGTAGTTAATGGAGTACCTCAAGGTTCAATTCTAGGACCAATATTTTTTCTTTTATATATAAATGATCTTCCATATTTCATATTCGAGACCGATACTACTTTATATGCAGACGACACTGCTATTGGGGTGACTGGAACTACAAAAGAAATCGCTAGTGTAAAACAACAAAATTCTATGGACTTAGCTGAAAAATGGTTCCTTAGTAATAAACTAACATTAAACAAAGAAAAAACTATAATAATGCAATTTTCACTAAAAAAAAAGTGCTGAGATAATAAATTATTCCAAAACTACAAACTACCTTGGATTTTGTATAGATGCAGAACTTACATGGAACCAGCACGGCGAGCTTGTTGCAGTCAAAATATGTAAAGCAATTCTACTTCGAAATCTGTCTAATAATCTACCCTTACATATTACAAGAATGGCTTACTTTGCTCTTATAAATTCGCACTTCGAATACGGCATTCTTATATGGGGTCACAGTGCAACACTTACTAGACTTTTTGAACTTCAGCGAAGAGCTATTAGGATTATTTCTTCTCTAGAATATCGTGAAGACTGCAGAAATAATTTTAGTAATCTAAAGATTCTTACGTTGCCTTTTCTGTATATCTTCAAATGCTTGCAATTTATAGTTAACAACGAATCTCATTACCATAAACTAAACTCTTTTCATACCTACGGAACTAGAAGCCATATAATATCATTCGAAAAACTAAAACTATCTAAATCCCAAAATTTTTACAACTATTACTATGTAAGATTCTTCATTATTCTCCCTAAAGATTTTAAATGTCTTCCCCCAAAAATTCTACTCAATAAAATAAAGACCTATCTAATTAAAAAAACTTTTTATAGTATTGAGGAATATCAGTGCAATAACTTTTCTGAAATTTAGAATTTGATTAATTTATGTTTTTGAATTCATATTTGGTTTAAATTTCAGTTAAGTTTAGGTCTGTATTTGCAATTAGTGTATAATAGAAAAGATACTGTGTTTGACATGTGCAAAAGTACTTTGTATTTATAGCACGAATAAAGAATTATTATTATTATTATACAATTTTTTGATAAAAATAATGATTTTTTAGATAAATATGAAATTGTTTTTGTTGCTTGTTAAAGAAAAGATTTTTATCACAACTGATTTGTTGATATTCTAAATTGATTTGTTTTTGCTGGAATATTGATTTTCTGTCCAGTTTTTGTTTTTGAGAATTTTTTATGTTTAACTATTCTAAATTTCCCTTAGAATATTGTTTTCTTGAGTTTCGTTAATATTTTTTGTTCGAGTATTTATTTTTAGTCCCAGTTTCTGTCAAATCATCGAAATTTACAGATATATTTTTTTTAAATTGGCGTTGTGTTTCATTTTTTGTTCAATTATCTTTTCTTTGTTTTTTATTAAAGCATCGATTATATAATGTTTTGACTCGTTTTTGGCGAAATATTAAAATCTTCGTTTATTTTTTGTTTGTACATACACCAAAATTTCGTTGATATATCTCAATTTTTTATTAGATTACTGATTTTTTGTGTTAAAATATTGTTTTTTGTGCTAATTCAGATATTGCTGTTTTGACTTAGTTTTTGCTGAAATATCACAATTTTTGCGGTTTTGTATCCAGATTATACACTTTTTTCAACTGGAATATAGATTTTTTGTAACCTTTTGTTAAAACATTGATTTTAGTCAGAATTGTTTGAATGAAAAACTGATTTGCTTCGCTCGAACATTGATCTTTTGTCCACTTTTCTAGTGCTTTTTTTTTTAATTGATGGTTTGCCCTATTTTTTGCAGAAATTTTATGTATATAAGAATTAGAATTATTATTTATAAAAATGACTAAGACATTTAATCCAAAATTAAGATTAATCGAATTCATTATAAAACGCAGTTTGAATACTGCAAACACTTAAAAACAAACAAATTTGGGAATTTTTATCAATTTAGTAAATGTTTGACTTTTTTTCCAAACTTTGCAACAACAAATATTTTAGTCTGGATATTTTTTTAGCAGTTTTAAGAAAAGAAGCATTAAAAATCAAACTTTTGCAAGTTATAAAAAATTAGTTTTACTAAGATGTTTAATTAAACATAATTAACTCCAATTAGATGCGAAAAAGACTGATTATTAAATTGAGAAAAACATAAATAGAAAGAGAGAAAATTAGATGAGTTATTCAAAGCCTTGAAAGGTCTGTTTTTGCAGTCTATCGAATGGATGTTTTTAAACAAACGTTAAATTTGAATTTATGATTGGAATTTTTTAATAGATTCGAAAAGGAATAGTTTTTTCCAGAAAATCTTCCGTCTTGTTTTTGCCAGGTTTAGGTGCATATTTTTAGTGTACGAAACACAAGGAATAATATAGGGTGTTTCAACGATAAAAAAAAGCAATTTTAAAATTTATTATTATTCTGTATCCTGTAACATTATTCCCAATTATACAGGATTATCCATTAACAAATTTATGTTTTGTTTATAGTGCCATTTATTTAATTTTACTTTTGTTGTCAAATTTCGCTTTCGTATAGGGGACTTATGGAACTAAAATGTAAATCGATTGTACCATTACTATTCAGCTTTGTTTAATATAAGAATGTCAAGACGAATGTTTGTGGATAATTGGACTTATTATCCATCAGGTGTGTGTAATGACAGCAAACAATTTTTTTTTGACAAATTGTTTTAGTTTAATAAATAAAAATGTTAAAGCAAATTGATAGTACCTAAAAATAAAAGACTTATGGATTGAACAGAATTGTATCGTTTTAATACAACAAATAAAAGAGTTTGAGCCAATTGTCGATAAAATTATATTTTTTAAACGGTTAGCCGAATAATATTGAAATTTTGCACAATAACTAATTAAAAAGTATACTTTCGAATGGTGCTGGCAAACTTCTGATACAAATATGCAATTTATGGTTACAGCACTTCCGATTCAGTTTTTAGTATGAATTTTTTTTCTACTCGTCAAGTCCATATTTTTATGTGAAAACCTGATGCGCCAATCAATTCTGCACAAAAAAGGTATACCTATCTTAAGTGTCTAAAATGCACCGTTTGAGTAAAATCTGAATTTAAATAGAAGACTGCATTTTTAAATTTCACATCATTTATGGAAGTTGATCACCATTTGTTTACCTTGGAAACACTATCCAGAGAATTTTTGACACGTGCTGCATCACAATCCATTCACAAACCTAAGAAAAATTTGCAAAATTCAAGGTTTAGAAACTTAGAATTTTGTTTTATTCTTGATTATTCTACTTAATAAACATTTTTACATGATTATTGAGGAATGCTGCCTTACAATAGTCCGTGATACAATTGCTTCCGTTTTCCAATGTGGAAAAACATTTTCTAAAGACCTTGTGGAGTATCTTCGTCAATTTCTTCAAGAGATAATGGTTCCGTTTCTCCGGAATTGATTGCAGCTGCTTGCGTTTCTTGTGCAGCTTTGAAGACTATATCCGAGCATGGGTCAATTCTTGCACTAACTTGGCGGTTGCATTCCACATCGTTTTGAAACAAAATTCCATATAATCTTCTCTATTACGTTTCGGCATATTAAATGCATAATCTTTTAAGATACTTGCAATCGTGGACAAGGCTTCGCTTCATTCATATTTGCATTGTTGGCAAAATTCTGCAAATTGATTTCTGTCTTTTTCAGAATTGAATTTTGAATGTTTTCATTAATTGAAGCGTCAGGAATGTTGCCAAAGCGCGACATTTTTCCTTTAGTCAAAATGACATTTGAGATATTATAATACTAAAACAATGAGGTAGCGGCAAGAAAAGTAGCATACATTCTCTTCAGTTGAAGAAATCATTTTTAACTTGTGATTGGTGAATGTGATACTGATTTTAATGTCTCATTGGTCTACAACACTATGAAGTTAAATATCAGTAGGTGATTGTTACGTAAAAATATTGTAATATTGTAATCAACTTATTTGTTAATGAGCGATTAATAATCTCAAATATTAAATTAATTTTTCCAAACAATTTTAAAAATTTTTTTATTAACAAAACCACTCAAACTATGCCAAAGTACTTTTTCAAAAAAAATGTTAATAATTTGAAGATTGAAAAAAATAGGTAGGTTTTATGTCACGTCAAAAGAAAACAATTTTAAGAGCGGAAACAACTGTGTATTAAAATAAGGGACATTCTATTTGAAAAGAACTAGTTTCAGGTGTTTGATATTTGTTGGAAGTAAAATGAGCAAAATCATTTTCTCCGAACGTTTCTAAATTCTATTCACAGAATAGTGTAGAAAGTTGTTTCAGCTAAGTGCATACCAAATTTCATTTCATTATTATAACACAATGACCAGCTGTACACTTTTTTTTTTAAAAGTTGCAAATGAAATTTTTTTGAAGAAAAAGTCAATAACTGATGACCAATTTGAACAAATCAAAAACGATTGAATAACTATTCCTAGCATATTTAAGTTATGTAAAAATAAAAACAATGTTTTTTTAAAAAAACAAAATTGCTTAGACCCCCGGTCAAACCGGAAAAGGAAATAATATAAATATATTTTCAAAAAGTCGATTCTAAAACACCAATTGACATTCTCTATTCACAATTTTTTAAAATTCCAACGCCTCAATTTTCCGTGCTGATACTAATGGATCCACTCGTTTTTCACTTTTTAAAAATCATAAAATGTTTCACATTTTGTCCGTTTGAGTTGTCGAATTAATCTAACAAAAAATGTAGTTTATGAAATAATTTTTTTCTGCATCAAAATGTAATGACAAATTTCCGATTGGTAATATTTATTTTGAAATTAACATTACACGCCGCCAAATCAATGAATTTAATTCAATAAATTCAATAAAATTAAATTCTATAAAATTCAATTTAATAAAATTCAATTTAATAAAATTCAATTTTCAGAAATTTTGTCTTCTCTGTTTTACACGTGACTATCGAAACTTTTTAGTTTTAGATTGTATAACAATTTATTGATAATAATTAATTAAAAAAAAAATTTCTTTAATTATTTAGAAGCGAAAGTATCAATTTTTTTCAAATTTGAATATCTCATATAAAATATATAAAAATGGAAAATTGTTAGTTGCTATTTAAAATAACAAAGTTTAATCCTATCCTTGATTAAAAATTTATGCAGACTCTAAACAATGAATAATTGCAACAACATTATGATAAGCAAACCACTCATTCCATTAAATTTTAATCCAGAAATTATTTGTGAATTAATGTTAATCCTGTTCACAATCAAACTCCAAATTCCATCTTTATTACAACGAATTAATCTTGTCCCTGTAATTGTCATTAATAATAATCAGCACAGAATTTGAAATTGCATTAAATTTAATCGAAAATGATCACATTTTCATATATTTTCATTCCTTTTGGCTCTGAAACGAGCGTTCACAATTTTTCCCTTTAAAACCGATATCTTTGTTACATACAAAATGTACAAATTCCTAAAATTCAACACAATATGAGTCTAATTAGGTGTCTGTGAAGAATCTAATAATATAGGATGTTATATATGCTGCGCCGCATTCAGACTATGAATAAGTCATAACAGAATAAGACTTGTGAATTCATAATTTCTCTTCGACAAAATGCTGTGTTTAATATTTAAAAAGCAGAAGAAATGGTGTGAACGTGTTTAACACAAAGACTAAGTTAACTTATGCAGAAGTAGTGGGTTTTAATGTAATTTAATTAATTAAGGTCGAGGGAAGTTTGTGGAAAGAGAATCAGGACGATAGGGTAATTACAGCTGAGAGTAAAAATTTGTTGGGGGGAAAGTTTATTGGATTGAGTCGATCTAAAGTGATCTAAAGTTTATTGATTAATAAGAATTATTACTAGGAATTCAATCCAACATCCTGTGAATAAATCAAATGACATTAACGCCATCTTCTTGACCCAAATCGATGAATTAATAAGAAGGTCTTAACTCAGCATTGCAAATGTTGTCAACTATTAAATCAAGTTCCAGTTTCTGAAAAATTATTAATTTTTCCGTACATTTTCTCATTGTTTTTATTAGCTTTTCGCTTTGTTGACATTATTAAAAGCTTGAAAATCCCCCAAGTCGTTGTCGTTGTTAAAAGGACCAAAGACTACATTGATAAGCATCCAAGCGTTGAAAAATTAACAAAAACCTCTTCAACGTTTTCCTAATTATGTGAATGTTTGTTTTTGAAAAATCGATTAAAAATTTAACAAAAAAATTTAATTAATCCGGATGATAATAGTCATTAATTTTTAGTCCATGACCAACAATTAATAGCTGCTAAAATTCACATTAAATAACGCTTAGTTATAATTTACAAGACCAGATCGGTGTAAATTATGGATCAATGATAGCTGAATAATTAAACTTTCATTAAAATACTTAATTGCGATTTATTCACAATTTTCATCAACTAAAATGTTCAGTTTTTGATGGAAATAAAAATCAATAATCGACTCCAAACTTAGCTGTCTTGAGATTTTAAACTTGCCATTCATCTTCTGTAATTTATTATTAAAAATGTTGTTACTTTACTTCGTTGAAAAATTAAGAGAATTCAAAACTTTCAAAAATATTACAAACTATATTATTATGCAAATATTTATTTTTTTTTTCACTAACGGTTTAGTTTATAAACTAGTCTTTTTTTTTATTTGCAAATGACGTCATTGAAGCCAAAAATGGTGCGAATGGTAAAGCGATGATGAATGAAGCACGGCCGCATCCTTAGAAGACATTTTAAACGTGATGGATGGCAGCGTTGGGTTTGAAATAGACGATGTAAAACGGCTTTACCTATTTCTCACTTGTTTCACGGATTTAACGCGGTTTATCGATAAAAAAAGCCAAATTTTTTTTCAATTTGTAATTATGATTTCGTTCAATTAAAAGTTTAACTTTTTGTTTGGTCGGGATAGTGGACACACAACTCTAATATTTAAATCGACATGTTTCGATGTTTATTTACATCTTCATCTGGACTACAATTCAATACCTTAACATTTCCCAACATTTATAAAATTGAAAACACAAAACATAATAATTTCCACCATGGAGGTTTCAGGTATTTTACTTACGAACAAATGTCACCTGTCAATCATTTCAAATAGCGAAATTTCCACAGAAGTAGTATGGTCAAAAGCAAATTGATAATTATGCAACCAACAATGATTTAAATATTAATATAAATAAATACAAGAATAATAATTAAAGCTGAATAAATCATTACTAATATAGGAACACAAATTATAACAGAAAACATTATTATATATATTCTCAGTTTGCCATCCAATTACAAAGAAAGGAATACCAAAAGAAGAAAAAGACACCTTAACCATCAACCTGGTTACCAATGTGTAGGAGGGTAAATTTTTGATTTGATTCACTAACGTATAAAAATAAAAGAATTGGCTAGAGAAATTGTCAAGTAGATATAGAATTAAAAATAATAATGACGTTTAGATTAGGAAATTATAAATAAGTGCGGATTTACAATTAAAGGCGGTCTTAGTGTTTAAGAACGTTGTAGTAATTAAGGTCGTAGATACGGAATGCTTGTAGTTTTTGAGAACTAACCCCTCTGATGGTTGGTCTTAGTTTTGGCTTACAGGTCAAGAAAACGGCTCATACTGGCTGAATAGTAAGGGGCGAGGAGTTACTTTCCGGAGGGTGCTTCTTGCTAAAGATCACAGTGGCATAGTGAGGGTTGTGTGTTACTTGCCAAGGGTGTTGGTGTTAAGGCCAGTGTGTACCATACGCCCATACGCTTGAAGGGATATCCCGAGTTTATAATTTATGTTGGCACGTTAGTGCTGTTTTATGTATTGTATGTGCACGGCAGTATGTAAGTATGTAATATGTAAGGAGTTTGATAAGTAGTTGATGAAGCAACAGGAGAGTTATACATATTAGGGGACCTAAATTCCAGAGTAGGAACAAAGGATGATTACACAAATCAAGCACTAGGGCAATTTGGTGAGAATATCAGAAATAACAATGGAAAGAGACTTCTTTGCTTTTGTATACAAAATGATTTGATTATTGCAAATTCATTTTTTAGGCACAAAGCAATACACACCTATACTAGAGAGATGCACAGCAGAAATGAAAAGTCAATAATAGATTATGTGATAACACATAGATCAAACAGGCGTTCGTTAAGTGATGTACGAGTAAGAAGAGGACCTGAAATAAATAGTGATCATTATCTAGTAACCGCAAAACTAAACAGTAATATTTCAGGTTCAGAAAAACTAAGATGTTATAAAGCGAGGAAGAATCGTAAGGAAGTTGTAAAATCATACAAGCTAAACATACCCGAGATGGCCGAACTGTTCAGAGAGAAAGTAGAAACAAAAGTCAATGCACAACGCCAAAGTATAGATGGGAATGTAGAAGATCTGTGGCAATTATTTAAACACATGCTACTAGAAACAAGCAAAGAAGTCTGTGGAACAATATTGCTGGACAACACAAGAAAACAAACGACATGGTGGAATGAAGAAATAAAGAACCAGGCTAAAGCGAAAAAGGATAAGTGGAAAATTCATCTAAGAATAAAAACCGAAGAAAGTTATAAAATCTACAAAGACCAGCGAAACAAAGTTAAAGAACTAGTCAAAGAAGCTAAGAAAAAGTCATGGGAAGACTTTGGCTTAAAAATGGAACAAGATAGTAAAAGTAACCAGAAATTATTTTATAAAGTTCTAAAAAGTATAAGAAAAGGGCCACAAGAAGTACCAAAACAAATAAAGAACAAAAATGGAAAGATATTAACAGAAGGAAAAGAAATAATGGAAAGATGGAAAGAATATTTTGAGACATTACTATCTCAAACAGACCAGCCATTAAACACGACAGAGGAACACTTTTTATATGAGACAGATAATGACGAGAATAAAGAACAAATAGGGATAGTCGATAAAATAAGCTTAGAAGAACTAAATGGAGCAATTAAAAAACTAAAAAATGGCAAGGCAGCTGGGCACGATAGAATCACGGCAGAAATGATAAAAAAACTGGGAGAATTGGGTAAGAATTTATTGCTGGAAGTGATCAATAGAGCTTGGGAGGAGAGGAAAATACCTGAAGATTGGGAGGTAGGAGTAATTATGCCAATATTTAAAAAAGGGGACAAAAGAGATTGCGGAAATTACAGGGGGATAACGTTGCTTAGCATAGCCGCTAAATTATACGAAAGGATAATGGAACAAAGACTACGGAGGTTCATCGACCCACATCTAGAAGAAGAACAGTCTGGTTTCAGACAGGGAAGAAGCATACAGGACCATATATTTTCGATAAAACTTATTATTGACAACGTGAAAAGAGAGAACAAAGAAGTATATCTGGCTTTCTTAGACCTGGAAAAAGCTTTCGACAGAGTACCAAGAGACAAATTATGGAAAATATTATCCCAAAGAAACATAGAAAAAGTCTGTACAATAACAGTAGAAACTATGTAAGAACGAATAACCAACAGTCAGAAGAATTCCTAACAACATATGGACTTCGTCAAGGAGAAGTATTGAGCCCACTATTATTCAACGTCGTGATGGACGACATCATAAAAAAGACCAAGGAAAAAACGACAAAACTGTATGTGGGACACAACAAGCTACAGCCGGTACGAGTTTCGGTGTGCGCTTTTGCAGACGATGTGGCAATTTTTGCGAAAAGCGAAAAAGATCTCCAAGAAAACTTAAATAGATGGAAAGTGGAACTGGAAAAGTGGAACATGAAAATAAACGCAAAGAAAACAAAGGTTCTAGTAGCAGGAAAAAACCAGAAACGTTGCGAGGTAAAGATAGACAACACCAACATCGATCAAGTCCAAACTTTCAAATATCTAGGGGTTAAAATCAATAACAACGGTGAAGAAGAGGAAGAAATTACTGATAGGATCCAAGCCGCAAATCGTCTGTACCACCTGTTGAAGACGCCGCTTATCGGAAAAAAAGAATTAAGCCAAAAAACAAAAATGACCGTTTTCAAAACAATATTTGTACCATCTCTAATATTCGGAAGTGAAAGCTGGATCTTATCAAGAAGACTGAAGAGCCAATTGCAGGCTACTGAAATGAAGTTCCTACGCAAAATCAAAGGAGTTACCAGAAAGGACAAAATAAGGAATGAGGTAATTCGAGAAGAACTCGGGGCACTAGCGGTTTTAGAGCAAATCGGAAAACAACAATTAAAGTGGTTTGGACATCTTGGAAGGATGAACAAAGAGAGACCAGTCAAAAATATATGGGAGGCCCGAGCAATGAAAAAGAGAAATAGAGGAAGACCTAGGAAAACATGGAATGATGCAGTGCGAGAAACGTTGGAACGAAGAGGACTGTCCTGGAAACGTGCGTCCCAATTAGCAAGAAATAAAAAAGAATGGACAAAAATAGTTTATAATGTTTAAATATTTATATAGAATAATTTTGTATAATTTTGTATTACCCCTCACACCGAAAGGTTACACGAGTCATCGTAATATAAGGAGAAATGTCATCTGGGATGATGATGGTCTTTATGACGAATATGCTGTGCTTTGAGACTTGAACTTGAAATCAGTATAAGGAATGTATTTCTCCTAGTAAGATCTAAGATACTGTAGTTCAGTATTTTTTCAGCATTGTATCATATATGATGGCAGTTGTAGCTGTTGAAGTGGAGTGACTGCAATATTGCTGGTAACGGATTACTGTAATATTGCTGATAACACCGCGTAAGTTTGTATTTGAAATAATTTATAAATCAATAGATTAAGACGTAATGTATTTTCCACATGTCTAGAAGATTGACGTAATGACAATGTCTAATAGAACCTGCTGTATCTGCAGCTGCTGACAGAAGTGGTACCTGAGTCTCTTTAAGATATTAATTTGTTTATATTTTGAAAATAAAGTCTATCCTTCATATGACACAAAAAAAGGAACCAGTTAAAGGACTTGAAAAAGAAGTTATAAACCAGTTCAAGATAACCAAGAAATTTTTGAAAGAACATCCGGAATTGGCAATTATAAAATCAGACAAGGGGAATAATACAGTGGTCATGTACAAAAATGAAGTGGAAAGAATGTTAATGAATACATACATACATACAAGATGATAAAGAGGGACTCACCTAACAGATTCCTAGGACAGTGCAATAGAATGATAGCAGATCTGGCAGAAGCAGGATACATCACAGAGAAACAACTAAGAAGATACAAACAACAACATGCAACACCTCTCCGAATTTTTTTCAAGCTGTCAAAAAACTTGATAATATTCAACTACCGGACAATTATAGATTAACATCATTAGACGTCAGCGCGCTTTTCACAAACATCCCCGTGGAACTTGTATTAAGAATCATTGAAAAAAGATGGCCTTTCATTTCAAATTACACTTTGATACCTAAAAAGATATTCAAATGGTGGAACTTTATTTCTCGACTAACTATTTCACATTTAACAATACTATCTATCAGCAAATCGAAGAACACCTATGGGTAGTCCGGCCAGCCCTGTAATAGCGTCATCCATTATGAATAAAATTGTAGAATTTGCCCTCAACAAACTTGACTTTGAAATCCCGTATTTGATGTTGACAACACTTGGTAGTATGGTAGTACCTGAGAATCAAGAAATTGCAAGATTTGAAAAAAATCTCAATTGGAAATTCTACAAATCCAAAAATTCCAAACAGTCTAGAAAGTTAATCTAGAAAGACAAAAAAATCTAAATAATCTGAAGAAATTGAAAGAGTTCCAAAAAATTAAAATCATTGATACAGTTTGGAAAATTAGAATAATGTGAAGAACATAGAAAATATGACAAAAAATGACAAAAGGATACAAAAAGATGCAAAAATTAGAAAAAGTCATAAAATCTTGAAAATTCAAAAATTTCAGAGAAGAACCTAAAATGGTGAAAACTTTAAAAGTTCTAAAAAACCAAAACAAAAAATATAGAAAGCCTTAAGAAGATAGAAGATCAAAGCGTTCAAAAATCCCCAAAATGAAACAAAAAAAAACTGGAGAATCCAAAATGTCTGGGAGCTTCAAACAAAAACGAAAATGCAAAACGTCCAAAAATCTAAAGAAGAAAGGAGTCTAAAAATTCCGAAAAAACTAGGAATTCAAAGAAAATTGAATGATATTAAATATTTTAGAAAAACTCAAAAATTAGAAGCTTCTGAAATGAACTGAAAATCGGAATAAGCAATACAGTCTGAAAAATAAAATAAAATGCGGAATTATAAGAACCTAAAAAATAGAAAAATCCTAAGAAATAAAGTCCTACAAAAGACTGTAAAAAAATGCGATTATGGAAAATTAAGCAATATAAAACGATTTAAAAAAATCTCAAATATTTTTAGGAATACAAAAAATCTTTGAAATTTAAAAATTTCAAAAAAGTTCAGAGAAATCTAGAAAATTGAGAAAATATAAATAGGATCAAAGAATGTGAAAAATGTTAAGAATTCAGAGAGATCTGACACACATTAGAAATATTCAATAGTTTCCATGATAAGCTAAAATTCACAATCGAAATAGAAGTAGATAGAAAAATACCGTTCTTAGACATCATGCTGCATAGGGAGGTTGATGGTTCTATTACAACGGATTGGTTTAGAAAAACAACATCCAGTAACAGAAACTTTAATTTGAGTCATCTGGACTGTCAAAAAAAGGCAGTCATCCTTAATCTGTTGCATAGTTCCATGACAAAAACAAGAAGATTGTATTTGAACTACTTAAAAACAATAACTACCATTAAACAAGCTTTTCATAAATTTTTCAATCAAAGAAATAAAAACAATAATAAAAAAATTGATAATGACAAGAAATTTCAGAAACAGAATATATACCAAATAAGCTGAAACCTTCATGGTAAAAACTATTTTGTTTTGTGTTTTCAATTTTATAAATGTTAAGAAATGTTAAGGTCTTTTATAATTTTTTTTTACATAATAATTGTGATTCTAATTGTAATGAATTGTAGTCCAGATGAAGATGTAAATAAACATTGGAACATGTCGACTTAAACATTAGAGTTGTGTGTCCACTGACCAAACAAAAAATTAAAAATTTTTTTCAATGTTTGAACAAATGCAGATTTTAATGCAGATTAATCCATTCTCTTTGTCTTTGCAAAGCTTTGCATTTTACGATTTATTGCCATTGAAGTGGCTTAATGTCTATTGTTTGTTACAGACAAAAATTCTATTGTTGGAAGTCAAATGGTTATTACTATTCCCTCTTTAAAACTCCAATTGAGAGATTTTTTAATGAAATTAATGAAATGGTGTTTTAAATCTCAAGAGATGAAAAATTTATTGGAGCATGTAAACACTCTCAATTAAGAATTAATTGCAAAGACATGCTCAATTTATGGCAAAAATATTTTAGTTGGGTAAAAAATGGTGAATGCGCCGGGCTAAATTTTATTAATATAATATTATCATTTTCAATGCAGTTAAAAATGTTACTGAAACAGAAATATTGTATTTTCCCCATTTAAAATTGTTTTTTCCTAAATCCGTGCAACTTTTTGTGAAACAACACCAGATAGATACCCTCTTTACATGTCTGAAAGCAAATTTAATGCCGTCATTTTGCTTTAGTAATGTGCTTTATAATCCTACTGGCGGCTTCCGCTAAAAAAGAAACGACAAAACAATTTGCTTGTTGTAGTGAAAGATATGTTTAGTAAGAGAATAAAAGAGGTAAAACATAAGGGGTGAAAATACATAAAGTTTCATATAAATATAAGCAATCAACTTTTAAACAAGAAAACGGGAAAAAAGAAGTATGTTGGGAAGCAGTCGGTTTGTAAATATTTATGAAGATTTAGCCCAAAATTGTGTTTGAAATAAGCTTTTGAATTTAAATTTTTCAATCGATGTGTGTGAGCTGATTTTGGTTTTAATATTTTAAAACTAAGACGAAAGGATTTTTTTTGAAAGTTTTGAAGTTGTTTATTAAATTGTAGAATGTAAAGACTAATTAATTTTAGAATTGAATTGAAGTTTCGAGTTTGGCATGGTTTGGAACTATTTAAATTAATCAAGTTCTGTTTAATATTATTACAACTGTAAATGAATTCTAGAACTAATATTCAAAAAAGTTGGAGTTGGAAACTTATTGCGAAATCAGTCACGTTTTGGAATTAATTCAATGATGATTTTGGAATAAATTGCGTTAATTCTTTGTTAAAAGTTTTTACTGGTGGTTGATAACATTCAATTTACAAGTGTTCGAAAATGGTGGATGCGCCAGGCATTTTTTTTTTTAAATTCTAATTTGGAAAAACATTATTTTATTTTATCCAAGATTATTTTTAATACATGGTTGTCCACAAACAAGCTGCAATGCAAAGCTACAATTTTTAGATGAAAAACTGTATTTTCTGCATTTTTAAATAAAACTAATCGATTTTTCGAATTTTTAAGAGAATTTGAATTTGAATAATAAAATTGAAAAAATAAAATTGATATTACGTAGAAGAAAAATTATGATGTTTTGACTCTTAATAATAAATAAATTCGTCTGTTAAAAGTTGAATAACTTGAAAAATTGTTCCCTGTTTTTTGATTCAAAGATTAATAAATTTTTTTTATAAAAATATTATTTTTATAACTATCTAAAATTTATATTAAAGAAAAAATTCAACTTTGAAGATAAAAAAATTCCAACATTTACTATAGTACCAATAGTAACTACAATGCAGTTTCACGTATTTTCATTCACTATTCCAGTATTCGTTATTCTTTATTAATCCTTTAGTTGCAAAAGTCAATAGTAAGGTGTTTTATTTAGATTATTGGAAATGTTCAACTTTTAACAAAGTTCTTCATCCTTTCTTTTTAAATCATTGTCAATTTTGTTTCTCTAAATTCTCAACTCTTTGTGTTTTTGTCAAATTTTCTCTTCTACTAAAAAGAATCTGTTAAGACAAAGTACTAATCAACAACTTTTGATGGGATTAACGTCATCTGAAAAAGCACAAAATTTTGCTTTGAAAACCATCAAACAAATTAACACAAAAATCTAATTTCTATTGCTACCGCTATTTTCAAAACCAAATTTTTGCTCAGATAGATTTTAGAAAAATCAAATTAATAGAAACCGTTTTAAATCCGACAAAAATATATCAATTAGTGATAAAGATATTCAATCAGGATAATTCTCAATCTAAAATCCTGAAAATTTATAAGTTGACTTTAAAATTATGTTTATGATACTACCTGCTTTTCCATCCATTCTGTTTCTGCTGAACATCTTGGGATAGTTTCAATTCAGCAGCATTTTTGTGTTCGAATATAATTATTTTTATTTTATAGTTCGTTATTACCGTTGCTTTAAATAAATAAATTTGTAATATAATTTATGTTCTAAGAGTCAGTTGATGAGCATGACTAGCATTTTACTGAAAAATAGAATATTTTTGAAAAAATTCGTGTGTCAAATACTAATAGCTTTCTTCAACTCTATCTAAAAAGATTTTATTAAAATTGAATTAATAATAAATTTTTGCATTCATTTCCCTTTATACCCGAAATCTTGGGACAGGGTGTATATGCAAATAAGTGCTGTTTTGGTTTTATTGTATATCGGAAATAAATTATAGTTAGAGTAGGAAACGGACAAACCTTGTCATGAATAAAAATAAGAAATTTATTGCGTGGTCAACAGGACTATGGCACTGGTTCAGTTGCTGACAGTTCAGTTCGACTTGTAAAATTTTAAGGTCGGCTTAATAAAAGTTAAGTTTAACAAATTTTATTTGAAAAGTTTTTTGAATTTTATTTATTTTGAGGTATAAAATGGATTTTAACACATCAGTTGAATACTCTGTATATATTTTCAGTATTTCAACTGGAATAAACTCTCTTGTGTATAAATATATATGAAAAAATTTTAGCCCGGCGCATCCACCATTTTCTCTCAATGTTTTAAATTTCAAATTTATCTAAAATAATTAACTAGAATTAGTATTCTGTAAAAGAGAACATTGAAATGTAATATTGATTCTAAAAAACCCTTCTCAACAATAAATAAGTAATTTTGTAGGAAGCGAAACATTCTGCAACAGCTTTATTACATTTCTGTCAAAGCTGAGACATTTTACTCACGTATATAAATTCAACCAGACATGTTAGAAATTTAGATTTCGTGTGATGTCAGCAGCAGTAATCTAATATGTAATGAATTCCATTTCCATCGTCTTTCCATAAAACTTTTGAAATAAAATCAAAAGTGCAAATTCGGTTCTTCTATTATTATCCTCTATTTATTACAGAAACAACAAAACAATTCACATGCTGTGTATCTCGAATAAATAAACATCAACGTGTCCAAACTAGTGCCTAAAATCCATCATTTCCGTACATCCTTTCAACAACAAACATTTATCTTTGCCCTATTTCTCATCCTCTCTCTCACTTTCATCTTCAATATTGATTGTTTTCGTCTAAGAAATGACCTAAACGTGTTAAAAACAACTTTTTTTTCTTTTTTTTAGATGCGTATATCGAAAATCCGGTTGGATTTACATTCAACGTTTCCGAACATCTTCCAGGTTTTAAACAGACATTACCAGGCTGAGAGATAGTTTTACGTCGGCATTGTTAGCAATTCGCACAGTCGAATGCCTTTTCGGCATCATTATTCTATTCGTATGTACGTTTTAGTAACAAAACACCAAGAGATTTAATTCATCTCTGTTCCGAAGTCTGAGCTAGTCGGATCTAGAGAGAATAGGCATTGTGAGGGTTATGGTATAGGGATGTATTACAATCAAACCGAAGGAAATGGATAGGATTCACGTTCTAGATAATAAATAAGAAAAACTAACTTGTTGTGATTTTTTCCAATCTTAATGAAGAATTGACAAGAGTTATTAATGACGATTTTGGGTTAAGAAAAATTAAAAATTTACTATTAAAATCCTAACCTAAAGCTTCCATTTGAGCAATTTTTGAAAATCTTGTTTTTTTCCCGGAAAGTAGATATTTTGGTGAAAATGGTGGATGCGCCAGGAAAATGAAAAATTTAGGCAATTAAAAAGAATTTCAAAAATTTGTTTTTTATTCTGACTTATTTCTAATGTAACAAAATAAATCTCTGTAAGTCTTTCATATATACAGAGTGTCTCTTTTAATCCAGTTTCCATCTAAATCCGAAGTAAAGTTGAAAAAATAATTTTTCGAAAACTTTGATCACTTTTTCAAACTATACGGAATTTTCTGAGACTTGGTGTTTTACAACTGATATTTTATTTGATAAATGGTAAATTTTTTCTAACATTTCAAAAGTGTAAACTGATTTAAAATGAGTAAAAAATGCGCCGGGAAAATAGAAGAATTTGAGAAAACCAAAACCAAAATCGCATTTGAGCGATTCAAATAATCTGAATTTTCAGTAGAGCCAAGCAAAACTATTTTTTTTCGGAATTCTAAAAAAACTTCTGTAGTTTTTTTTTTCACATTGTAGGAAATTATTTGGTAATTGGTAACATTTCTTTCACAATTGACATCCTATTAGATGAATCATGAACCTTTTCGAAACACTACGGATGTGTAAATTACAAATTTTGGGTTTTTCTGTAGAGAAAATGGTGGATGCGCCGGGAAAATAAATACCCTAAAAAATTGAAACGCTCGGTATTCATATTTGTTTTCAATCTAACAAAATGCCTCTTCTCACGTCAATATGCGTTGACTATTGAGAACTCAAAACGTCATTTTGAAACTTGTTTCTAAACAATTTTAAAAATTATTTTTCGGATTTTGAAAAAATCTGAAATACTTTTAGCAAAATGAAGGGATTAGGTTGGTAACACTTGTTTTACAATTGTCATTTTATTTGATGAATCATGATTTTTTTTAAACATCGCGAAAGTGTAGCTTGTTTAGGGAAAAAAAATTGGTTTGGAAGTTTATTTTATTACAATTTTTGCATGTATCTGCCATAAAAACAGTCGGTGACTATTGAGGTCTCAAGAAATTATTTTACAGCTTCGACTTAAACGATTTTATTAATATGATTTCGCAGAAAAGCCGGACAAAACGATAATTTTTTTGGATTTCTGAGAAACTACAGTTTTTTTTCTCAAAATGTAGAGAATTTCCCGGTGCCACTTCTCTCATAACTGACATTTTATAAATATCATCATAAATTCCAATTTTTTCATGGCGCAAAAATGGTGGATGCGCCGGGAAAATACAGCAATTACCCAAAATCAAAACGCCATTTTTATGATGTAACAAGATGACTCTTCTTGTGCTTTTTTTAATAATCAGATATACAGGGTGTTATTCTAGTTGTGGACATTAAAAGCTCACAACGCTATTCAGGCAACTTTAATAATTTGAATTGGTAGTAAAGCCGAACACTTCAACTCTCGCTAATTAAAGCAACATCAAGTACACATTACTCGCTTTAAACTATAATCATTTGAATATTAAATAGTGAAACAATGTGTCGTTTATTCAAAACGACAAATTGATTATTTCTCAACATGTTTTCTTACTATTTGCTTGGTAAAAAGTAGAGAAAATCGAATGAAATAAACGATGAAAAACACGCATCCTTACACCGTTCTCGCATTAGCGAAGTTGCTAAAGTTCAACCATTAAATTGCACATACTTCAAGGAGTAAAACCGTAAAGAGCGGAGGGTTATCTCATGCCACTTGTTGCCAACTTTGAGAAGAGTAAAAACCCCACTAGGACCACAATTTATATACGCAGACATTAGATTTCCCGAATAATTCCAGTTGGCTAGAATAGAAAATTAAAAATAAAAAACACTAAAAAATTGAATCTTGAAAGATGATTCAACATGCAATCCATGCGAGCCCAAAATGATATTTTAATAGCCTAGTACGTATCACCATTAAACCATAATTCAATGAAGCATTTAATTAGAGACAGTCAATAATTCCATCTATCTCACAAGGGATTTCTCCGACACCGGAAAGGAATGTCACGGCTGTCTTTGATACCACCGACAAACGACAATGCTAATGGATTAGCACCTTGAGGTTATGTCTTTATAACACTAAAATTTCATAATGAAAATGTTTAGAATTATTAGATTTTTTTTTTGTTTATTTCGATGAATACAAAATCCAATACAATAACACAAGCGGCTGGATTTCGCAGCCGCACAGATAATATAATGAAAATCGGTTTCGAGGGTTGAATCAAATTTAATTTTGACTTTTGGAAAAACGTTTATACAAAAAAAATCAAGATTTGATTTTATAAAATTTACTTTTAGAATAACATAAATTTTTGTGCGGTTAATGTATTTCCATAATTAATTTAACCCATTAGAGTATGGTTGGAAAAAGGCAGCTTTCCTTCGGGATCTGGATGAATCAATTATGACACAAATTGGGTAAAATGTTACGCTGATGATATCGTAAATTCAGCAAGCGTTCATTATTTTCTCGACAATTCTGTCTTTAGATTTTCTCTCTTTGGGTGGTCTCTAATTATAGCAACACCAACATGTAGTGGTTTTCTTTGATTGTTTCCAACTTTTGCAGACTAACAAGCATTAAAACTTTTCCTTTTGAATATCTCACCAATCAATATATTTTTCTTTCTTGAACTTTGTTTTTCATTTGATGGAAAACACTGTAAGCTTGTGTAAGCTTTTCGGATATATAAAGAGCTTTAACTATACTAAGCTTTAATTGGGTGCAAGTGCAGCAAAAGCTTTCAACTTTACAACTGCTACAATTTTTTAGCACAAATTTAAATACTAATTTGGAAATGTTGCTTTCTTTTTACATTATGAAATAGGGAAATTGACTGTTATTATAAGTCGCTGTTTCTCTTTAATACAACTCCAAACATTGTTCATTCTAAATGGTTTGGCTTTTATTAATTTTGTGGTCGAATATGGAAAAGTTGGATATTGACAATGCGGTCGTAAAGGTTTACCGATTCCATTGAACATAAAGTTCAAAGCTGAGTTATTGATAAAGCCAAATTTCAATTGGTTTGATTATTTTTTGTCGTTTTTTTACTATCCCAAGAGATTTAGTTAGTCTGCAAACTTAATATCAATGTTTTCAATTAAATGAAGTTGCTATGGTAACAACTGATTGACAATAAACCAATGTACGATACCGAAGTGATGGTTTCTCCGAAGCGAAGATCTCCAAGGAAGAATACTTTGCGGTTTGCTACTCAGTTCAATATACCTGAAGAGATCTGCAAAGATGATTGCTCTACGGTTTGCCACAAACAGCAAGACCTGCAGGTCAATACGTTGGGGAAAGAATTCAGCTCAATAGGCTGAAGAAACTACCTCGAAGAGTGCACTCAAGTTCAAGAGACAAGAGACGCTTCTTTGAAAGGACGAAAAATATTTGATTTGATTTGATGAAAAAAAAAACAAATAGATGCTCATCTCAACTGAAAACCTGTGACTTGCTTTGAGGTTTACCACAATGAAGAAGGACTTTAAGGAAAGAAGAAGCATTTTATTCCACTCAGAAAAACTCTCTATCTTTTGCTATCGCTTCAGTTGAAGCTTTCACAAAAATTTACAAATTTATCCTTTGAATTCTTCGAGTTAATAGTAGTAAAGTAAGAAAAACTTTGATCATTCAATTTTCAAGAAAATATTCTTGATTTTTACTGTTCCCAACTCTTTGTGCAGTTCTAGATTTTTTTGGATTCCTAAGATTTCTACTAAAGCTCTAATTTTTTACAATTTTCAAAATTTCTACTAGAGTGTTCCTGTTTTTGAATTTTTACATTTTTTTGTGCTTTTTCAGATATTTATTTACTCTTTATCTGTACTCTTAGATTCTGCCTCAAAGAGCTCACTCAAGTCCAACAAACTAGAGAAGCTTCTTTGAAAAAGATTGCTGAAAGAACCACTTTTATTTCATCAGAGTATCTGCGTCACTCAAAAATCTGAAAAATGGATGAATTTGTGACTGCCGTTAAGGTTTGTTTGGACGTCGTCTGTGGAGCTAATTCGACACTTTTTGGTTCAGCATATTGAGAAAACTGCGAAAAAGACAAATTTAAATAGATTTTTAATCCAACTGAAAACCTGTGACTTGTTTTAAGGTTTACCACAAAGAGGAAGGAGTTCAAGTACTCGAAAAGATGTGAGTAGAGCAACTTTTTCATAGATTTCCCTCTAGCAAAAAAAGCATTTTATTTGGTTCAGAAAGGCTTGAAATTCGAAAAGTAAAGCAAGAATTTTGAACATTGAAAAATCTTCAAAATTCATTTAATCTAAAGTATTTTCATTTTCTGGATTTTTTAATCTTCAATTGAAATTAATCTCTTCTATTCTTCAAGCTTCGATCATTCATTTTTATTCTCTATTTTTTTGATATTTTTCAGATTTCCTAAATGTTTTTGAGTTTGCCAAATTTATTAAAGATTTCACACATTTCTTGGAATTTGGAAACCAACTACACTCAATTGTTTGTTTCTCTACATTTTCACAGATTTTCCAAATTTTTTCCAACTTTTCAAGATTTTTTTCAATTTTTTATATTCTAAATTCTTGGGATTGTTTTCTCTACGACCACTACCAAAGGACAACATTTTAGCTCAATAGACTGAAGAAACTGCTTTAAAGAGCGCACTCAAGTTCAAGAAACTAGAGAGGTTTCTTCGAAAAGGATTGTTTAAAGAACCACTTTTAGTTCATCAAAGCATTTGCGCTATTTTTTTCTGAAAATCTGAAGAATGAATAATGGATTTGAGACTGCTTGTAAGGTTTGTTTGGATGTCGTCTGCAGAGCTGATTTGATGCTTTGTGGCTTAACTCATCAAAAAAACTGCGACAGATTTTTAAAAGATCTCGACTCAATTAAAAACCTATGGCTTATTTTGAGATTTACCACCATGAAGAAGATCTTCAAGTACTCGAAGAGACTGATAGATCAACGTTTGTTCCCCCTTATTCTGACGAAGCGTTTGACAGTAAAAGTGATAGTGGAGCATCAAAGAAAACAAACTTTTTTCGATGGAAAATGTATCTATATATAATAAAAATTGTATCGGTTATCTCACTCAAATTTCTTAAATTTTGCATTGAGCATTAATTAAATTCTGTTATGATTATAAAAATGTCATATGCACTAATACAATGTTTTTATATGTCTTTAGTGCTTAGACCATATTTTATTTCTTAATTCTTCCAATTGAGAAAAATATGAATTTTCAAAGTTTGCTATTGTCTACGTCAACTATCTACGTTTCGTTTCGGTGTACGTAACTGCTTTCGATTTGGGATAGATTCTTCAAAACATCCGTCCGATTCTTGGAGACAGTACCAAGAGTACTTACCCTTAACCTTGAACGAGTTTAGTGCGAATAGTGCGTTTGTGTGATCAATAAGTGTCAGCATATTACGTGATTAAAAATTATCAACCTTGAATATGGTAAGTGTGAATAGTGCATCTGTGTGCCTTTAAATATATTTTCCAATTGTTTTATACAATTATCTGTTATATCTTAAAGAAGTAACTTTTATTTTACATCTATTGACCATTTTGTCTTTTAATAATTCTTTTCGCGTTGTCGTAGGTTATACGTTGGAATGTAAACAAGTGTTAAGTGCTTGATGACGAAACAATAATCGATTTTTCTAGAAAAAGAAGAACAAAGAAAAGTAAGTAATTTATTGCTATTATTAGTTATAATTTTTGTGAATAGACAAATTTTTGTTCCGATGACTTCAATTCGATGTTTTCTCATTTATCAATTTTTATTATATTTTAAGACGTTAGTACAAAATTGGTTCCAATTGATTTGGACCAGCTAAATTGTGTGAGTTCGTGGACTGTGCGAAGTTTGTTTACCCAACTTAGCTGGTCAACCCTCACAAATTTTGTACGAAACAAAAATTTACTGAACCGTTATATTATCATTCTTATAGAGCGCTTATGGAACATTGACTCTTCTTACAATTAAATATTTTTTTTAGATATACGTGAATTGATAAAATTTTTCACACCAACTGAGGGGAGTGAATAATTGGGAACAGCAATGGCGACAGTGACTGTATGGAAAATGGTACTTGATTACATATCAGCAGAATAGATAGGAAAAGAAAGAAACGATACTTTATCACTAGATATCAGATTTTTCTTAGAAATTTGTTATATTTATTAAGATTTTTTTTACTCCAATGTTTTCAATTGGTGAGTGTCAAATTTTTATGTATTGGAAAATCGCACGGCACTCATAAATAACGAATAGAAAAATTACATTCGCGAGGTATTACTATGACATCAAAACAATTTTTTTGCAAATTTTTCAAAATTTTGACATATTTATCAATAATTGATAAATAGACATTTTTTTTTTGTTAAAATTGTCAGATTACACTGTTTAAACTACGCTTACTATGTTATATTACAAATTGATATTCGTAAGCCAAATACAGAACAAAAATGGATTGCTTCTTTTTAAGGTTTGTGAAACTACGATTTACTTACAGAATATCATTCGAGCATCAATTCATATCCTGAAAAATTTTTTCGTGTATTTTAAAAATATACTAATTTGCCCTCGCGATAAAATTGATGCTCTTATGATATTACAACAGAGAATAAAATTCTTATATTTGAATTGAAAACAATAATTTTGTTTTGAACGCAGTTGTCACTTGAGTAATGTATATATAAATATTATACTAATTTTTGTTGAATTAATTTATAATATTTATTTAGTTCAATCCTTTGTACAGGTTATTCAAAAATATCGTATGAAACTTTGATTTTTTTCAGTCAATATTATTTATTTCCTCAACGTTAGATTTATACAGAACGAAACGAATATTTTCTTACATTTTTAATGATTTATTAATGTAAATTTTTTTCTATATAATAATATGCTTTTTCAATATTTATAAATGATCAATAATTTACTGTATTATTTTCAAACTAATGAAGTTTATTATTTCTGCTTAAAATGGATTTATTTTTTTTATGGAAGCTATAATTCATAATTCAAACATTTGAGACTGTAGGCAGTTATTAAAATAGAGAAAGGACTAATTCTAAGACTATGCTGGTGTAAACACCTCTCTCGATTCAAGGTATTCGAAATATAATTGATTTCTGTTAACTAAATTATGAAGTTATAATTAAGAGAAAATTCTGACTTCAACAGCAGATATTAATTCTGATAACAAAATAAGCTGAATGAGTAAATAAATGAGTAATTGAGTTAATAGGGAAATGAGTGAAAAATTCTCATAGACTGGAAAAAATTGGACTAAAACAGAAAAAATGAAGTTTATATGTTTTAGCTTGCAAATCTAGTAAGGAGAAATGTCGCCGCAGGCGACATACTGCGGGGAGCGGCGAAGCCGCGACCGTGTGTCATGGACACACACTGATTATACAGTGGTACTCCATAAAAGACGTAAGCTTAGAAGAACTAAATGGAGCAATTAAAAAACTAAAAAATGGCAAGGCAGCTGGGCACGATAGAATCACAGCAGAAATGATCAAAAAACTGGGAGAATTGGCTAAGAATTTATTGCTGGAAGTGATCAATAGAGCTTGGGAGGAGAGGAAAATACCTGAAGATTGGGAGGTAGGAGTAATTATGCCAATATTTAAAAAAGGGGACAAAAGAGATTGCGGAAATTACAGAGGGATAACGTTGCTTAGCATAGCCGCAAAATTATACGAAAGGATAATGGAACAAAGACTACGGAGGTTCATCGACCCACATCTAGAAGAAGAACAGTCTGGTTTCAGCCAGGGAAGAAGCATACAGGACCATATATTTTCGATAAAACTTATTATTGAGAACAAAGAAGTATACCTGGCTTTCTTAGACCTGGAAAAAGCTTTCGACAGAGTACCAAGAGACAAATTATGGAAAATATTATCCCAAAGAAACGTAGAAAAACAACTGATAGAAGCAATAGAAAGTCTGTACAATAACAGTAGAAACTATGTAAGAACGAATAACCAACAGTCAGAAGAATTCCTAACAACATATGGACTTCGTCAAGGAGGAGTATTGAGCCCACTATTATTCAACGTCGTGATAGACGACATCATAAAAAAGACCAAGGAAAAAACGACAAAACTGTATGTGGGACACAACAAGCTACAGCCGGTACGAGTTTCGGTGTGCGCTTTTGCAGACGATGTGGCAATTTTTGCGAAAAGCGAAAAAGATCTCTAAGAAAACTTAAATAGATGGAAGGTGGAACTGGAAAAGTGGAACATGAAAATAAACGCAAAGAAAACAAAGGTTCTAGTAGCAGGAAAAAACCAGAAACGTTGCGAGGTAAAGATAGACAACACCAACATCGATCAAGTCCAAACTTTCAAATATCTAGGGGTTGAAATCAATAACAACGGTGAAGAAGAGGAAGGAATTACTGATAGGATCCAAGCCGCAAATCGTCTGTGCCACCTGTTGAAGACGCCGCTTATCGGAAAAAAAGAATTAAGCCAAAAAACAAAAATGACCGTTTTCAAAACAATATTTGTACCATCTCTAATATTCGGAAGTGAAAGCTGGATCTTATCAAGAAGACTGAAGAGCCAATTGCAGGCTACTGAAATGAAGTTCCTACGCAAAATCAAAGGAGTTACCAGAAAGGACAAAATAAGGAATGAGGTAATTCGAGAAGAACTCGGGGCACAAGCGGTATTAGAGCAAATCGGAAAACAACAATTAAAGTGGTTTGGACATCTTGTAAGGATGAAGAAAGAGAGACCAGTCAAAAATATATGGGAGGCCCGATCAATGAAAAAGAGAAATAGAGGAAGACCCAGGAAAACATGGAATGATGCAGTGCGGGAAACGTTGGAACGAAGAGGACTGTCCTGGAAACGTGCGTCCCAATTAGCAAGAAATAAAAAAGAATGGACAAAAATAGTTTATAATGTGTAAATATTTATATAGAATAATTTTGTATAATTTTGTATTACCCCTCACACCGAAAGGTTACACGAGGGTTTTTTTGATTATATATATAACAGACGTAACAAATTGGCTGAATTTTGAAGAAAAGTAGATAGGCCGTATCGGTCCTGTGCCGTGACCTGTTAGGTATACAGACATAAATCCGTGTGATTTTTTGTTATTGTTAGTGTACGCGAATCTGGTAACTTCTGTTGAAGAACTGATTAACCGTATGATGGAAGTGGCCGAAACTATCAGAGGAAATACAACGAATCTAGCTCGAACCCAAGGTTCTTTACCAAGGAGGGTACAGATCTCCATCGAGAATAATAGTGGATATTTCGAGCTTTTATTATGAATGTTAGATCAAAAATCTTATAACTAACCTACTGCAGCGTCTTTATAATCAGAAAAGTTTTTCGTCCAGTTTTTGCTTAAAAGTCAGTTTATTGATAGAACTAAAACACTGAACATAAACGGGTAAGAAATTTTGGGCTCGAATTACATTAAATTTTAGCTCTAAAACGGATGACAATCCGAAAAATCGATGAGTTTGAGACTACGGGTAAGGTTTGTTTGGACATCGTCTGTGGGGTTAATTTGATACTTTTGGGCTCAACACACCGAGAAAACTGCGAAAAAGACAAATTTAAACAGATTCTTAATCCAACTGAAAACCTTGAGGTTTATTACAATAAAGAAACTCCTCAAATACTTGAAAAACGCAACTTTTTGAGCAGAAAGAATCGTCTCATTTAATTCAGTAAAACTTGCTATCAAAATGATTTTTAGCGCAGAGTCATCTCTTAGTTTTTGTAAATTCTAGCCAACAAAATTGAAGATAAAAATCGAAAATGATACACTTTAGCCGCGTCTCTGCTTGTGATACTTCCAATCGATTATTGAATCTAAATTCTGACATGAATGCACATTTTTACTTTGATCACAGTGTATCTATTTATGTAGATTTAATGTAAAATAATTCCATTTCATTGAACCATGTCACATTTTAACAATTTGAAATGAGTCGTTTCGACCAACAACACTGTGCAATACACCAGTAAAAATGTTTCTTTATTGCTTATATTGTTTTGATCTCTTGGGATTTTAGAGTAGAAACCGGAAGACGGTGATGTGTTTACTATAACAGTTTCCGTTTCTATATCGATTGATATTTAGTACTCAAATCCTGTAGTTTCATTATATTAATTCAGTCTGGTTTAATGTCTTTGATGAAATGTTACAAAGCACTTGAGCGAATGCTTATTAGAATGATTAAATCATGAAGAAATTTCCATAATTGATGGACCAACTAAACTAGATTTTTTTTCGTCTTGAACAAATTGCTTTCTTTTCACTACTCTAAATAGATGTCTGATGCTTCCAAACGTTCATTTTTCACGTTACATAGATAAAGGATTAATTCCGACAGCGTTCTACTCTACAGGTATAACGCAGGAATCAATTCAAGTCTACCTTAGGTTAGCGTCGTCGATTCACCCTCTGCACAAACTCTATCCGCACGATAAGCCTGATCCTCCATAATCTACACCTTAATATTCACCGCCTCAACTTGATATTTCAATATGGCTATAATTCATCTTAAGAATTCACCTAACAACCACAAGAAGAGAATACTAAAAACTTGGAAAGGAAAAGACTTCATTGCTTGTTTTTCACTTCTCTATAGCTAAAGTTTTAGAAAGATTTATACGATAGTTGAAATTCTTATTTCTTGAAAAGGGAATAATAATGGTAAATTTTATGATAGGATTAGAGTTAGGTGTATGTGTTTGGCACTATGAGGGCTATTTCATGGCTAGAGGAGTTTAATTAAATTATGAAAGAGGTGAGGGAGGTTTAGGTGAATTATACAAAACGACCTCTGCTGTTCATGTTCTCAGTGTTGCTTTTGATGTTCCAATCAAAATACACACCCTGTATTTTGCAACATTCTGTAAATAAGATTTAAAAAAAAAGAGTCGGTATCATTGTTTTTAGAAAAAAAATATATCAGTGTTTTTGTTTTTAATTTTTGTATTTATTTCGGCGCATCCACCATTTTTAGCTCTTTTTTTTAAGTAACTTTCTAACTTTGATCATTCATAAATACCGTGCGATCATTTAAAAAGTGTATCCCGATTACCTGGGACCAATATATGTTAAATTTGGAAGTATGTCTAGTATTAAAACATACGCATTAAATTTTTTTCTGTTATTTATACGTCAGATGTGTCACAAAAGATTCATAACTGAAAAAATTGTTAAATTCAATCTTATTTTGTATTGTTATTAATCTTGAACCTTTGCGATTACAAAAGGATCATTTTATTATTCTTACATAACCTCACAATCTTTTTTCAATGTCGCTTGAGTTAATACGAGTTAACTTGCAATACTTTCAAGTGATAACAAGTGTTTGTTGCAATAATTTTGAAGAAGAGATTGTAGATTAAATTTAAGTTAGTAGCATATAGTGATTTTGCAATGTCACTTTTCTTGTGTGGTAGAGCTGGAAGGGCAAGAATAAGACAGAAGACAGTTGACTGGAGTTTGTATTTTCGCGCTTCTTTAACGATCAATGATATCTTAAATTAGGGTTCTAGTTAAGTTCAACTGTTTGTGGAATATTTGTGCTTTTATTTGATTTATCAGAGGGTGAAGATAAATGTTGATAAAACTTAAAGAAGTATAAGTTTTGGTGGTGGATATATGAAAAGGATTGGCTGAAAGAAACAATCAATGAATCAACTAGGCTAAATAGCGAAGTGAAGTAAAATCATTCACTCGATATTCTACGACTGTTAAATAAGAATTCATCAAGAACTTGAAGAGACTGATAATAATTTCGACAGCGTGTGGGGTGTTAAAAACAGACATGTGAAAAGGCGATAAGCTGACAATGTCCATCAGAAGAATGGGTTGGCTTATAATTCCAGCAGCTTGTATTTTTAATTTATATCAATTGTGAAAGCTACGAATTTTAAGATAAATTATAAACACTGTTGGGAATCATCAGTATATTTAAATAATTACAAATAGGTTAGAAACAAAGTTGTGCTCTTGTGTTAATTTCGAATCTCACTCACTCCTGAAGTCTCAAGAGTGATTTGTTTATGTTTCCGCGATTTCTTTTTGAAAGTCTTTGTTACTGTTTACATCCTTTTTGAATATAGTTTTGTCCAAGTGGGAACTTGATGTAAATTCAATGGTGCGAGATATAGAGATCTCAGGAGTCATAAATCTTCACTTGCAAGACAATTGTAATACTCAATCACATACTCATTGGTATCATAAGAAGTCTAGGCTGGAGCTGTATCATACTGGAAGTCCCTTTGTCTAAACTCTTCCTCAAAGATTTATTCAAAAAGACTCTAAAATTGTGAAGGCAGCCTGTTGTCGTTTTTGCAAAGAAGGAAACATCATACCTATCATTTTTCATTAGGAATTGTCGAACTTATTGTCAGCTTCTTCAACTTCTTGGACAATTTAATTTAACAGTCGTAGAAATTCACGTGTAAGTTCACTCCGCTATTTACCCTTGTTGATTCATGATTATTTCTTGAGGTTGATCTTTTTCACACATCCGCCACCAAAACTTTTACTTCTTCGAGATTTATCAACATTTATTTACATCTTTTGATAAAACAGATAAAAGCACAAATAGCTGAGCTGAAGTAACCTCAACTTAAGATAACATTGATCGTTGAAGAAGCGCGAAAATGCAAACTCCAGCCAACTGCCTTCTGTCTTATTCTTGCTGCTCCAGTTTTACCACAGAAGAGAAGTGACACTACAAAATCACTGTATGCTACTAACTTAAATCTAATCCACAATCTCTTCTTCAAAACTATTGAAAAAATTCTTAGTTCAGCTTCAAAGATTCAACCTTCACATAAAAGTTAGAAAAACATCATCAAAATTTGCGCACATTTAATCACAATCAACACCTGTTGTCACTTGAAAGTTCTTGTAATACGAATATTGTGAGGTTATGTAAGAATAATAAAATGATCCTGCTGTAATCGCAAAGGTACAAGATTAATGACAATACAAAATAAGATTGAATTTAACAATTTCTCCAATTGTGATATTTTGTGACACATCTGACGTATAAATGACAGAAAAAAATTTGATGCTTATGCTTTAATGCTAGACATACTTTCAAATATAACATATATGTATATGCCAGCCTCCGTTGATACACTTTTCTTTGCTTGCAGTTCTCCAGAATAACTTCTTCTAAAATCACATTCGGAAACAAATTGCATCATCAATCATTAGCAAAATTTTTGGTTCTGACAACTAATTCTAACATCATTCTTTATTTTCTGTGTAACTTTAATGCTAAAATGATACTAAATAATTGAAGTCTACCACAAACTTGAAGAAACGTTGGTGTAAGCTTTTTAGTGAGACCAAAATTCGGGCGAAAAAGAATTACCAATCAATGAAGTAACTGTTGACTCCGGTTTGTACCAACAAAGGATTTCCATTTATGTTAATATTAATATTAAAAATTAATCATAACAAAAGTGATCAAAACTCTTTTTTGTCAAATGGAACAGTCCTATATCTAAAATCACAGATTGATAGAAACACGCTTGATAGATTTTGAGTTAAGTCAAATGTCATTTTAAGAAAGTGTGATATATCAATGAATAGAGAAATTTTGTCTCTATCCATCTGTGCATTAAGATATAGGCTGTTCCAGTTGAAAAAAAAAAATTGATCTTTTTTGTGATTTCAAAATTAAAATAACAAGATAGATATCATAGTAACCAAAGCCACTAACATTTTTATCATTTGTAAAGTGTCTTCCAACTAGTGTATGGATTTTAAACCATAGCTCCAATTGCTTATTTGGACAATTTTTTTTTAAGCAAAGCATGCTTTTCTATCAAAAATTGTTTAATTATTTATTTTCTCAAAAACACGTAATGCAATATCAGTTTTTTTTTATACAGATGGTTTTAAAATTTGATTTAGAATCTAATAAAAATTCGAAAATTATACCATTCCATTCAAAATTACAAAATTGACACCTAGTACCTAGTTATTATTTTGAACATAACATTTTAGTTAGATAGATTAATTGGTTCTACGCCCGTGTGCAAAAATTCAGTTTATTACCTTTCTTGTTTCTTCGAATACTTCTAACAGGCCATCACGGTGAGACACCCTGTATATATTTTTATTCAATTTTGACAAGATTTTGATTGAAAAATGAAAATATTCAAATTGCAGAAAGATCTGTAGACTTTGGAAAACATTGTTATACGGTTGTTTATTTTTTTCCAAAGTTATGACAGTAATGCTTGGTGTGCTGCTTTGAAGAAAAATGTCTGGAATTGCGGAAGATACAGACGAAAACGAAATTGTTGTACCGCCAGCATCTCTGGAGGAAGCTCTGGAAGCTATAAACAAAGTGGTCCCGGCTAAATAGAAACACTCTTATCAAAAAGAATATGCAGATTTTTGCGAATAATTAAATAATTACTCCCAACTGAAAAAAGTGTTATTAATGAAAGGAAATATTGATATAATGTCACCTTTCCTAAAGCAACAGTCTGCAGGGCACAAACCAAATACAAAATGTTCACAATCGAAGAAATGGAAAGAATTGGATACTGCTTGCGATGATGAATATTTATTTAAAATATTCTAAAAGTTGTTTTAATTGTTGGAGTTTTTGGAGGATGTAGAATTAAGAAGTTGAATCATGTTGACAACAGAGGCAACGTAATTGTACTGGAAATTCCGGACCCGAAACCTTTTAAGCCCAGAACATTTACCATCATCAATGGAAGTAATTCTGTGCTTCGGAAATACAGAATATTATAACGGTTGTTCACCAATTAAAGAAACAAAAAATGCTCCGTACAATCTGTAACAATTAATAATTTTTTAAAATTTTCTCAAAAAAATTGCTGAATTTCTTGGTCTTTAAAATCTACAAGAATATATAGTCGAGTGGACTCTACTGGTAGATTCTGGGGCAGATTTAACTGTTGTAAAGGAGATATATAGAAGATTAACAATAATAAATTAGAAATTTCGAAAAAAATCTTGAAATCTTGAATTCGGCAAACTCGCTGTCAAATGTAGAAATCAACCATCAAGACATTTGCCCATTCATCGTGGATATGACTTAAATTTTAGTGATTTGAAGAATTGTAACTCTTATATTACATTCTATAAAGGCAAAGAATAATTGAATGTAAATATTTATGAAAAAATCAAAACTTATTTAATTCACTGAGTGAATAATAGTTATTTAATAAACTAGTGGATTAATGGCTGATTGATACATGAGCTGATTACAATATTTTTCCGTTGGTCGTACCTTAGTTAGATAAAAAAAAGAAAAAAACCGAAATTATAAGTGACAGCCAGTGTCATCTATCAAAATCAACTTAGTATATTTGGTTGCCTAATTTCAAATAAATTAATCATGTGTTATAAATTAATTAATATTTATGATAACTAATTGGAAATGACTACTTCTAAGGTTTCCATGCATCAACATGATCACAATAGCATAACGTCTGAGGTTTTTATAGAAGATCAACTTCGCTTTTGAGGAATGTTGTATGAAGACTTTCGTCTGTCGTTTTTGTAAAAAATCAAAATAAATTATGTATTTCTAACTGAAAACAAAAAAAAGTAGTAACCTAATAAATCAAAATTGTTTAGTTAGAAAAAAATCATAACTTCAATTTTATACCAGAGATACAGTGTAAATATAAAAAAAATCTACATTATGGTTTTATGAATTATATGTTAAAATCTTTAAAACTAACAATATTTCCACATGAAAAAAATTCTTCCAAAATTTTTAATCAACATCATAAACTGAAGTGACTTGAAAAAGTTGCTTTCTGTAATCCTTGAACTTCTGATCAACATTACTGAAAACCTATGTTCTAATTGTTTTCAAAATGTTTTGTTTGTAGTTAACATATAATAAAACTGTACAAGAAACCAACTACAAACACAGAAAACACTTTTCAAAAATTTTTTTTAAACAAAATTAACAGACAAAGAGTATGTTTGGTTGCCTATACCAAACAAACAGATAAAGAGCTATTAAGCCTTTGCTAGGTGAATTGTGGTCAACGTTAATGAAGTCTACTAACAAACATAAATAACAAAAGCTTTTTCTAAAATTTAAATAAGAGAAAACTCAACTTGGAATTTTTCTTAGTTTTATGAATACTTTTAATTTACCAACAAAACGTGGCACTAAGTTTGTTGAATGCACTTGTACAAAAAAAAAAGTTATCTTCTGTATGTACTTGGGGTTGTTAAACTGGTTTCATGGTGCAAGTTTAATAAGAAACCCATTTAGAAATTGAACACTTTAAAGCAGTCGTTCGAGAATTTACTCATCGGCAAATACCTTCTCTTCTATTCCAACTATGCTAGAAGCACATCCTAGATTTATAATTTATGAACCTGTAAACAGGTTTATTAATGTGCAGTTATTTATTTGGTATTTTCATATTCAATGTTTTCAATTTTAACTAAAATTTGAGATTGTATAAAATGAGTGATTTTTCTTTTTGAGGTTTTTACTTTTTGTCAACTGTCTCGCATGAAAAGAAGTGTTTTCAACCAACTCTCAGACATTTTAATTAATACTGACTTTATCAACTTCAACTTTGCAAAACTTTACTCTTTTACATTCTACTTGTTTATTTGTCGTTAACAACTGATAAAAACACGCAGTTGATAAAGCATATAAAATCGAGTTTAAGGTGTTAAAGTTTAATGAAATTCTCAAACAAATACGTTTACTCTTATTAAGTTTTCCACATCACTACTTCTATTAAACTATTAATAAAGTTTCTGTTGTTTAAGAGATAAAACTTGTGAAACTAATCAATCGGAAGTAAATGATGATAACGATTTAATCAATTGATTTTTTCTTTGGGAATAAATTGGAAGAATTCGATGTTAATTAGAGAGAACTAACTATGTTACGGTCGAATTAATCCACCCAATTGACGGTGTCATTCACGGAAAATCTCACGGGTTGAAATCCATGTTTACTGCTGTGTAATTCAATAAGGAATGTCAGTCAAAGGAACGGATGGAAGGAGTTTACACTAATGAAATCACAGTTACGGACATAAGAAGATGGAAGAATTTAATAAGACGAACGAGTTGAAAATTTTGGATAATTGGGTTTTTGGAGAAGAGTTCTAAAATTATTCCATTTTTGTATCAGAAAACTGAAGATTTTTGAAAATTGAAAAATCTTTCGAAGCGTTTTCGAACAGCGGAGGTCATTTTGTCAAAAAAGATTCATACACTAGATTTTAGAGTTTTAGGAAATTTAGTAATTGTAAGTTGGATCAAAAAATGTTGATTATTAGAAAGTTTTGCTTAAATAAGTTTGCGATAATGGCACTAATCTGACTGACATTTGTCAATGAATTGACTAAAATTTATTTATTATTTTTTGATGGAAAACCGTGAAGAGTGAAACATCCATTTAAGGACAGCAGTTGATAAGATATCAAGCAGAAATTAAAAAAAAATGTTCTAAATCTAACTTCGGTTCAAAAAATTTTGTTTTTTATTAGAAACTCGAATCAATCTGTATTAGTTAGGAATTTTCCTCGTGTAAGAATGACTTTTACCAACTTTCGAAAAAAAAAAATCCCATTTCTAGTACCTGATTCTTTTTTGACATTACTTCAATGCCAGAATTAAGCTCGATTTCTAGATCTTCAATCGATGTTTTTATAGAAATCAATAATTTTTGACGTCTGATTTATCTGATTTGATGAATTCTCAGACTAAGGTAATGTCAAAAAAGAATCACGCACTAGATTTTAGAGTTTTAGGAGATTTTCTATTTTCAGGATATACCAAAAAATGTTGACTTTTGTTCAAATAATTGACCAAAATTTATTAGTTAATTTTTCATAAAATACAATCTAGGAGAATGAAACCTTTAAAACCCATTCAAAGACAGCAGTTGATAAGATATCAGATAGAAATTGCAAATATTTTTTTTAAACCTAACCTGAAACTTGAATTAATCTGTATTGTTCAGAAAATTCCCTCGTGTAAATACGGAAAAAAATCCTATTTTCAGTGGGTGATTCTTTTTTGACATTAAGATAAGGCAAAAATATTTTTGATTATTTTGGAAAATCAAATATTAAAAATACCAATATAATAAAGTCCGTTGCAGATGGCTGTGCCCTCTCCTCTTTTTGACAAAAGGGTGGCTAAGTAAAAAAACCGTAGTCAAATGTTCTAGATATTTTATAATGACTTGGCGTCAGAAGGTGGTAGTGACAGACGTGACAGTTTGAAATCCGTTTTGAAAATTACAAATGTTATTAAGCACATTAGCGTATGATTCAGTCTCGTTTGGAATTTTAAGTGCAGCAATTAAGATACTGAAGATCGAGTGAAAATAATTTGATTCAGTTACAATATTTGAAGAATTAGATATTTTTCAACACAGTTCAGTTAAAAATCCAAGAGAACTATAACCTAAACGTTTGAAAATATCATTTTGACAGACCGACCCTCAATTGACATTAACTGAGTATAGAATGGTCAAAGGAAACGTCAAAAGCGTAAATCCAATATGTTGTACTTCATAACCTCAAATTCTGCATAGCATTCACTTTGGAATTCCTAAGAGCGTGATTCAAGACAAAACCTTTAAATAAATAAATATTAACCTCAAAATTTAATGTGTCACCAGTGACATCAGTTTGTTTTCTTCCGTCAACCATTTTGAATATTGTGCAGGTCCGGGTTTTGCACTACTCTATTGAAAACTGTCTCTTTAGAAAAGTTTCCCTAAAGTACATTCTCTGACAAAATTTTATATGTACAGTCCCAAAATTTAAGCACTAAATGACCTTGAAGTGGCACAAGTATATATGGGAAAATAATAAACTGCCCACTAAAAATTTAAAATTTAGGGATTTTATCGTTTTTAGGTTGAATAAACACTTGCTATTGCTCAGTGGGTTTCATTAATATAAGTTGGTAATTTTTTTTTAAACTAGTTTGACGTTTTTTGACGTCTTTGACTGTCAGTTCTCTGTTAGATTTGCGTTATCAACTTAACACCAACTATTTTTGGTGGGCAGTTTATTTTTTTCCCATGTACAAATAGTACACTCAGGTGCATGACTATTGAATTTTTTTTTCTTTAAGCCAAGCAGGTATGAAATCAAACTTTTGGTCATTTTTTAACCCTTGCGGCTTCTGCACTATCGAACTGAAACATGCACAAATACCTTGCACACGATGTCAAAGACAGTTTCCACTATGAATTTTCTTGCGCTTTTTTCAAATAAATGAAAAATTATGTATTAACAATCCTTGAAAAATACACCATTTTGCTTAATTTTACAATGTTTCCCGCTAGGAGAGGTATAAGAAACGATTTTTCTCTTCTCCTATTGGTTGTCATTGTCACGTGCGGTTGGTAGATGGTTGGAAGATTCAATTATTCCCTCCATTTTGTTCTTTGTTTTTCGACAAAATACCTTAGTTTTCAGAGCAAATAATTAAAAATGGCTGAAGTCAGAAGCCGCAAGGGTAAAATTTTACCAAACTTTTCAGTATTTACTTCTTTTGGTTATTACATTTACCTCTTGAAATAAATTAATTTTTTTCAAAATGTCTCACGGTTATTATCTTACTGGAATTGAACAAAGTGAGATTTTGGCTTTAAAAGAAAAAGGAATAAAAAAATCGATCGTTCACATTAAATTGTTTTGAATTTTCTCCGTAATCATGAAAATTACGAAAAAAATAAGAAGATGGTAATTTGGTCAGTCTTTGAAATTTTGTAATGCCGTTTTGATGCAAAGTATGACAAAGTTTGAGAATCAGTCCCAACAAGGCTCCTTCAAAAATGCAAGATTACAATATATTTTTTTTAATTTGATTACTTATTTTTTCAGTCGATTCATTCAAATGAAAAAAAGTTTAATTTAGATGGACCTGACGGGTTCAACTGGTATTGGGAGAATTTAAGCAAGGAACTGCATTATTTTTCAAAGAGAAATAATGATAATGGAAGTGTTATAAGTGTGATTATTTGTTAGCTAAGATCGAGACGAATGACTATTTCGACAAGACAATGCTCAAATTCATGGCCGCAGAGAGACACTGCTTTAGCTCAACGAGCGAGAAGTTTGCGTCATTCAGCCTTCAAGATCACCTGATATGAACCCTATCAAGAATATATTTATACTGGCGATTTATTAGGAAAATCGTAAATACGAGACAGTAAATGATTTAAAGGCAAATTTTAAAAAAGAGATGTTCGGGAATTTTATTTGAAGCTGCCAAGCAAAATGTTCAAAGTCATTAGGAATGAAGGCATCACCCGACATTGAAAATACACTTTTGGTTTATTTCAAGTTCAAATAAACGTTTGAACTTTGTAATATTCTCAAACATTTTTCAAAACACACTAACTTTATATCTGCACACTAAAAAGTGTTTGAAAACTCAAAATTTGAGATAATAATAATAACAGACACAACAAATCTATCCAAATACAAACCTGTAACATGCCTATCAACATTTTACAAAATATTAACATCATGTATATCTAGACAAATTTATAAACATCTCTGTTATGTGAAGAACATAAAGGTTGAATAAAGGAATCATTTGGTTGTAAACAAAAACTTATCATAGATTCAGTAGACATTGAACAAGCTAGAAAATGTAATAGGAATATTTTTACTTCATTTATTGAATATTAGAAAGCTTATGATTCAGTTCCTAATTCTCGGTTACAAGAAATACTCGATTTATATAAAATTAGCCCAAAAATCTCAAATTTCTTGAAGCATGTAATGCAACACTGGCAGACATCTCTAAATTTAACTTCTCATAATAAAACATTAACTTCTGCCCCAATTAAAATCAAAAGAGGAGTTTTTTAAGGTGATTCTCTAAGTCCACTTTGGTTTTGCTTAGCCATCCACTTTCAAAAATCCACTTTCAAAAATCTTAAATAATTCCAATTATGGTTTCAACGTTAGATATAATAAAGAGAATGAATTTAGAGTGTGTCATTTAATGTATCTGAATGATATAAAATTATATGTCAGTAATAAAAATTTCATCTTTTAGAATTAACTGAAAGATTTTCTAATGATATTTTTATGAGTTTTGGAGTTGCAAATGCAAAATACAACTCATCGCACGTGGAAAATACCAATCAGAAAATTACATTACATCTAACAGTGAAATTATAACATCACAAGATTCACATAACACATACAAATATCTAGGATTTTATCAATCCAGTCATATCAATCACACTAAAATTAAATCAGAAATTCTAGAAAAGTATTCAACTAGAGTAAAACAGATACTTAAAACAGTTAACACATTAATTAATTAAAGCAGTTAACACGTACTGTATACCAATTCTTACTTATTCTTTTGGAATTATTAAAAGGACACAAACTGATTTAGATAATATTAATATCAAAAGCAGAAACTATTTCACTCGATTTAGGAAACATCACCCAAAATCATGTATAGAAATATTTGTATTATCTAACGACAGTGGTAGTAGAGGACTTCTTAATTTAAAACAATTTCAAGATACACAAATCACAGTTTTAAAAAAATATTTCCTAGATGAAGCATCTAAAAATAAATAAATAAATAATTTATTAGCGCTCATAACGAACAGGCGTTTTTCACAAGTCAGAAAACAAATAAATACTTGATACAAATCTGTATAACAACACAATACTTATAATAAATTAACAAATTAAATTTAAACAAAATTTAGGCAAAATTACACAAACGTTTTCATGATTGCCTTAAATTTACTTATTGGTTGTATTCGAACATTATGTGGTAACTTATTATAAAATTTAATTCCGAAATATCCAGCGACGTTTCTGAATTTAGTTAATATTAGCTGCTTTTGGGATAAATGATCACCGTGTTATAATCGTTCGTATCAGAAACAAGGGAAAATTTACTACGGCTCAGAAAGAAATCTGAAAATGAAAGCTACATCTTGGACTCAGAATAGAGTAAAATAGGGAAAATAGCATTATTTCTGGGACAGATAGTGATAGTGATGTGAATGTGATTTAGTTTGTTTCAGTGGAGATTGTGCCGCTTCAGCATTCCTCAATAATCATGTAAAAATGTTCTATAAATAAAATAATCAAGAATAAATCAGAATTCTAAGTTTCTAAACCTTGAATTCTGCACATTTTTCTTAGGTTTATGAATGGATGTGATGCAGCATGTGTCAAAAATTCTCTGGATAGTGTTTCCAATTTTTTCCAATAATTAAGGTAAATTTAAAAATGCAGTCTTCTATTTAAATTCAGATTTTACGAAAACGGTGCATTTTAGACACTTAAAATAGGTATACTTTTTTTGTGCAGAATTGATTGGCGCATCAGATTTTCACATAAAAATATGGACTTGACCAGAAGAAAAAAAAGTTTTATACTAAAAACTCCATCGGAAGTGCTGTAACCGGAAATTGCATATTTGTATCAGAAGTTTGCCAGCACTATTCGAAAGTATACTTTTTGGTTAGTTATTGTGTAAAATTTCAATATTATTCGGCTAACCGTTCAAAAGATATAGTTTAGAGTTTCAGATTCCATAACGAACTTCAGGGGGTTATAAAATAATTATTCTTTGAGATAGAACAAATTTTCTTTCGCACAATTTAATCATTTCAGAATCACTATCTGTGTATACAAAGATGGCAATGTAAATTTTTTTAAATTTTTATATGTTTCTCTACAATCGTCCAAAAAAGTCTGTGCCTAGCACTGGAGTGTCCCCATACTAAAAGGCCGTATGACATTATGGACTGAAAAGGACAAAATAAGCAGATTTTAACACTTCTAATGGTACTTGCTGAGATAAATTCTTTAAGACAAATATGCTTTTGCACAGTCTCTTCCCTGTGCACGTCCCATATCAAAGAGGAATCTACATACAGACCTAGAAATTTAGTTTTTTGTACAAAACCGATCATATCAATATTTAAATTCCTCTTTAGTGTGAAAAACATATTACTTGTTTTATTGTTGTTAACTGGTAAGTCATTTGATTTGAACTAATGTGCTTCCCTATGAACTTTAACCACGTCCTTTAATACTGAGCCTTTGGTAATGTGAGTTGTATCGTCTGCAAACAGAATAGTCTCTGAATCCAAGAATGAATGTAAATCAGAAATAATAAGGGGCTCAATATAGAACCTTGTGGTACACCTAACGATATAGGTAGTTTTTCTGATAATTTGTGAGATAGAAGTTAAAAGTTTATAGCTACTTAGATGTAGATTATACATATAGAGTTTTCTAATAAGGATAGTAAAAAACGAAGAAATGCTAACATTACCTTCTTCCTGACGATTACATAATATATCAACCAAATGCACTGCTACTTCGGTAGTGGACTTATTTCTCCTAAATCCATACTGATGTGAATGGAATAATTTGTTATTTTCAAAATAAGAGTTAAGTTGCTCATAGAGCACCTTTTCTATTACTGTTGAAAAAAATAGGTAACAGTGCATTTGGCCTATAATTCCCAGGAGCATGAAAACATTATAAAATTTGGCTGTTTGAATATGACTTTTGCTGACCCTACCTGACCACTGCATTGGTTCGGCGGAAAGAGTATAGTAACAATTTTATTCAAATAATTTTATCGCATTAGGTTATTCCAAGGACAATCACGTCGAACAAGTTTTTTCGAAACATTTATCTCTGCATTCTCAAAGTATTTGAATTTGTCCATTATTAACCTAGGTTAACAATTGAAAAAATTATTAACTGCTAATAGAGAAATCCAACTTCTCAGTTGGTTAGGAGAAGCAATAATTGTCAGCTTCATAGCTAGTAGTGGAAAAAATACTTTTTTATAAGTGAAACTTTTGTGCCGACGCATAAAAAGTCACTTAATCCTCGAGTAAAAGATGAAATTTCTTCCTCATACATCAGAAAGAGAAAAAATAATCTAATAAAACGTAAAATTGTGTCTAAAATCTTCAAAAAGCAAATGCAGTTTCAAGTCCTTTTTTAAATTTCTTATAATTATTTGCTCCTAACTTTTTTTCAGTCATTCTAATCGTTGTCACACAACTCACAAATAACTCACTTACAAATGTTTCAAAAATGTCTAGACTGAAAACGACAAAGGCATGCTTAAAATCGCTAAGTCAAAGTGATCATGGTAATCAATTTTTTTGATAGAAGTATTGTTTCTATGATTACTTACTCCGTGACAGACAGTTTGTCAATAAAGTTGACTGCAAACGTTTCAGTCATTGGATAAGTAGTCATAGAAACATATCTTATTGAGAAAATTCAGGTAATTGAACGATTATTCAAAAAACGAAAATTCAAAAATCAAAAGTCAAAAGAAATAATATAGCTTATGATATATCAAAAGAGAGAGAATAAAAAACAAAATCAACTGCGTAATAACATATTGGGCATTCCAATTAAAAAATAGACAAGTTTTTAATGTTGAATTGGCATTAGAAAACAAAATGTTTTTTGAGATATTTTCAAAAATTTGTTCAAGAATATTATGAATTTGTGCCCACAAAATTCCATTTTATTTTAGAAAGAAATGCAAAAAATATTAACAACTCAAACAATTCAAGATCAATTTGAAACAATAAATATTATTTTAATAACAATTCAGAGTAGAATTGAAAAATCTAAAGATAAACTGAGTGTTACTTTAAGGTTGCATAGACTCAAAAAATAGTTTTAAAAAGTAGAGTCTGTGACACTAATGAAACCTGTATGTTGCCCGGCGCATCCACCATTTTTCGTTCGACTAACAATTCGATTATTGATTGATATTCTTATAAAAACAAACAATGAAACATTACTTTTCTGAATTGTTTGAAGTATGAATGCTTATAAATGTTCTCAGAACAGCAATTGTGTTTTTCACTAGATTAAAGATTCGTTTTACAACCTGGAAAAAATCTAGCAAGAGACTGAACTGAATATTGCTTATTTACAAAAATAAGTGATGTCAAAAAGCAGATGATGTGTTGAATTTATCAATGTGAGAAAATATGAAAGACAAAACTCAGTTTTTGAAGCTCCAGCACAAAAATTAAAAATGCGACAGAATAAATAAAATCAATTTGGAATAGCGGATTTATGCAAACATAGGTAAAGTCCTACAGTGACTGTTGATGATAACACAAAAAATGCCTTTTCATCAAAAAATTACGCACTAGAACATAAAAAATTCTTCCCAAAAATAGTTGTGTATGTCAAGCCAGAAGGAAATTTTGTTGGGTGGGTTGCTAACAAGCTTTTTTGATCGTGACATATAATAAACAAATAGATAAAGTGATACACAATTTTAAAAATCAAGTTATCTGTTACTTTGTTGGACTTGTCTGATAAAGTAACTTTTCAAGATTATTATTCAAATATTCATAAAATTATAATAACGCCATTCATAGTTATGTCTACATTACAATCAATATTGTATCGGTTACATAATAAGCTTCATTACACATGCCACAAATCAGTCCAAGTTTTTCCCGGCGCATCCACCATTTTTTAAAATTAATTAAAAACTAAAATCTGTTGCTGAAATTTGACTAGAATTTGTTTGACGACATAGGAAAAAGAGTTTCCATTTGAAAACAATGCAAATGTTTGACAAGAACTCTGTAACACACTGTACATTATTTTGAGTAATTCAAAATAGCATAAAATATAGGCCAAATATGACCAAAATTTCATTTATTTTTGGAAAAATTATCCACTCCAAATCAAAAAAATATCAAACCTTTCTTCAAGTTTCTTCTTATTCATTTAATCGACTTTTTAAACTTTAGTCATCCATTCAACAATCTTTCGCAAACGTAAAAATTTCAAGAAGTAATAAAAACTCAACACGCTTAAATTGAACTTTTAAATGAATCCTTCATCAAAAACTTTCAAACATTTGTGATTCGTTCCTTTTATCAAAAGTATCAATGTTAATTAACATTTCAACAGAAACTTCACTGATTCATAATCGTAACTTACATAAATTTATTTTTCTTGGAATTTAAATTTCCTGTTGATAGTTTGTTGACCATTAAAATTAATGCTTTAAATTTATGAATAAATATCAGATACGTTTACATTTGTGTTTTGATGTGAATATTATAGATAACACTCAGGATACAAAAAGTTTGATGAGAAGATTTATGGCTGAATACAGAGTGTTTAAACAAAAAAACAATTACAGACAATCCAATTACAATTTTTTGTGTAAAATAAGAAAAGTTTTTAAAATAATAAAATGTAAATTGTAAAATAAATCTAAATCACTTGAAGGAGAAACACCGTGCGGTATATTAAAACAATTACAGTTTTCATTGAAAGAAGATGGAATCTAAACTGAAATAATAATTTATCATAACTGAAAATAGTGTAGGAGGTATGATTTTCCTCATAATAGGTTGACACCTCAAAGCAAAATAATTGAATAATACCATGTACTAACTTTGCCGATTATTTTGTCCTAATCGCATTAAATTTGAATACAATGTTGAAGCTATTGTAGAGAGAGAAGAGTCCTCGTTTACGTGTTGGAGTTGGGGAATTAAGCTAATGGTTAGGAATGAATGTACGGCTTAAGGGATTCCATGGAATTTGTTCACTTTGTAAAGGTACCCTATTAATTGTATATGAAAAAAAAAAACTTCCTGACACGAAAAATTTTCACAGACTAAAAGCAAAATTTACGTTATGTTTAACTTTCATAACTTATTTACTCTGAAAATGGGATTTTAGAAAGTTTCTCTTTAAATACCCTAGCTTTGTGCTACGAAATATATACAGAGTGTCTTACCAAAGCGTAATTCTTCCATAGTGTAATAACCGTTGAGACTATGGAAGTTTGTTTTGAACAATAGTTGTTTGAATCTTTCTTGGTTTTTGAAATATTTTCAAGATATTTTAAATAGAACACTTTATATACAGGCTGTCCCAGCGAGTAGGCAAAGTCCATTATTGGCCATTAAATGTCAAAATATTGAAAAAATGTATTAACAAAATTTATAGATTCTCTAATTCTCTGCTTAAACTAAAATTATTTTCAAATATACAAATTGTTTCATAGATGAGTTTTGACACAAACTTATGTTTGTCTCACAAACACCCTATATTCAAACGTGTCTTGATATTTTAAGAATTTTGAACACAACTTTTATTAGACGGTTCTTTGTAGTTTTTGAAAAATTCTCACACATAAACTAAAACAATTAGAAAAATAGAATTTTTACAAACTTTTACTAAAAAGATTTAAAAATATTTTTAAAAATGGCGCACATCCTGTTATACCGGAAATTGACCCTAACTTCGTTATTTTAAATATAACACCCTATATATTTTCACATTTTTGGATTCCTTCTTTTATTTAAGCATCACTTTATGTATCATAAGTGATACTTTGAGTGAACCATTTTCAAGAAAATCAAGATTTAAAGAAAAAATATGGATGTGCAGAGATCGCCAATATTCTAAATATCTCGAACACAAACGTATTTAGATAAAAGCGGTTTCACACCTTCATTTAAGACATAACAGTCTATCTCTTAGACCTAATCATTTTATCAAATTTGATAAACTCTCTTTTGATGGGAGCCTTAAACATGAGGAAGTTTAAACCTGAATAACTTGATTTTTTTTAAATGAAACGCTATACTTTTTAATGTGCAACCAAATACAACTTAAAATTACCTTTCGATTGATGTCAGGTTGTACCCATTTACTGACAACAGTTTTTGGAAAAAATGCATTTTTTTGAATTTTGCAAAAATCTACATCATCAAGTTAGCCTTGATTGTTATTATTCATATAAACATGTTTAAAAAAGTACTAGACTTCAAGTAAAAAATAATTAGTAAATATGATAAATGTGTATTGAAAATTTGAACAAAATTTTCTTCTGATATTATGAATTTATGCGAAATTTTTCTCAAATGAAAAACTTCCATGAGAGATTTCTGTAAGAAGAACAATATCAAAATCAGCTATCTATTCATATTCTATCATATATTCATATATATCATATATTCTATCATTTTGAATAAAAGCTAAAAAAGATTTGTGATAATGGGAGAACATACTGTTTTGAGGTAGATCCAGTTTAGGAAACACAAATCTTGACGTTTAAATATCAGAAAAACATTCAATATCTCAAAATTATCAACAAACAGATTTTGACATAACATTACCATTCACATTGTGCAATCATAGCGGAAGTCAATGGTTGGAAGTTAATTCCCAGAAATCGAAAAACTCCAATCTCTAGATTTCTCCATTTATTGTGCATAATTTTGATTGGTCTTGATGTTATCTTATAAACAATAGAATTTAAGCTTCAATTATGCTCTTCTTTTGATGCATTTTTGATAAATAATAGTTAGTAGCCACCAAGGCTAATGTGATCATGTAGTTTTTTTTAAAAATTTCCAAAAACTTTTTTTTTAAACTGTTATTAGTAAGTGGGTACAACCTTACATCAATCGAAACGTAATTTTAAGTACTATGAGATGGTACCAAATAAAATACAGCTTTCCATTTAAGAAAATTGAGTTTTCTGGGTTAGAAATTCTTCATGTTTAAGACTCCCATAAAAAGAAAGTTTTCCAAATTTGATAAGATGATCAGGTCTAAAAGATAGACTGTTATGTCTTAAATTAAGGTGTAAAACCATTCCTCTCTAAATACTTTTGTGTTCGAGATATTTAGAATAATGGCAATCTTTGCACAGTCATATTTTTTTCTTCAAATCTTGATTATTTTGAAAATGATTCACTCAAAATGTCACTTATGGTACATAAAGTGATGCTTAAATTAAACAAGAAATCCAAAAATCTAAAAATATATAGAGTGTTGCATTCAAAATAACGAAGTTAGTGTCAATTTCCGGTATAATCGGAAGTGCGTCATTTTTAAAAATATTTTTAAAACAACCCTAAGAAAGATTCCCAACGGTTATTACGCTATGGAAGAATTACGTTGTGGTGGAACAGCCTGTATATTAAGTAACTGCTCCGATCTTATGACAACTCACTTTTTTGAATATTTAAAAAAAAATGTAAAAAACTAATTTTGTCACAAAAACTTTCAGCAATTGATCTTAGTAAATTTTAATCTGTTGTATTTTGTGTTATGTTTAATGTAGGTATATTTATAAGTATTTTAATATGTTTTTACCTATTTCTTTAGGTTAAATTATAAAATCAGATTTGTGTCTGTCATTTAACATTTTGTACATTTTTGTTTTAATGTGCAATAAACTTTATTATTATATTATTATATTTTGATAGGGATTATACAAAATAATGAGGACTCTTGGAAAAAGCATTTGTGCTGGCCTAAACCTGCAGATAATTAAAAAAAATCCAGACGTTGCCTTAAATTGATGTCATTTGCAATTACTTCTAATAAATGGATAGATTACTATCATGAACAGCAGAAGAGAAAAGACGAAAAAGAGAATAATATAAGAAAGAAAAAGCTGGAAAGAAAAGAAAAAAGGAAAGAGAATGCCGGAAAGGCCAAAAAACGGCAAAAACAAAATATACAGAAGGAAAAATATGACGAGTTCCTAGACAACGCTGAGGATACTACTAAAAAAAGAAAACTGAGGAGAAGTGATGAAGAAAACGACGTAAAGCGGATAAAAGTAGAAAAAATAATAAAGAAAATTATAAACCAAATGAACACTTGAAAAAAAGTCTATTAACAAGTTCCAATGCGAATGAAAATTCAGATGAAGCAATCATTGTAGGAGACTACGTGATTGTACAATACCAAAACAGAATTTACCCCCGAATTTTAAAAAACGTAGAAGACGGAGACTACGAGGTAAATGTAATGACTAAAATAGAGAAGCAGTGGAAGTGGCCAGATGTTCCCGGCCAAACTTGGTGCACGAGAAAACAAATTGTGAAGAAAATTCCAAAACCCATCTTAGATGTCATAACTGAATTGAATTCTGGAATTCAGATTTGATATTGTATTTAATATAATCTTCTGTTACATAATCATTCAAAATATATACTGGCTTATCTTTGTTCATCAACTGGGTACTCATGTTCATTTACTGGCGATTTAGTACTTTTGTCAAAACTAATCAAAAATCGAATATTAGAATTAGTTTTTTATAATTTTGTCTTAGTGCTTAGAAATATACAACTATAGAGTTCACCAGCCCTCAGAAAAATTTAAACACATTATGACCCTAGTATTTGCTCATTTACTGGTTGTTTTACCCGACAACGTAGCTTCAAAAATATACGAAGTAAAAATTTGCATCTTGCTCCTAAACTAATTGTGCACAATTTTGCTAAATTAATCAACGCTGTTTACTAATAACAATAAAGTTACACATGTGGAGTTGAGAAAATGGCGACCCGTATAATACAGTGTAGCCTAGAAATTTAAGGGTCAAAATGGTGGATGCGCCGGGCAAAATCGACAACTTTTTTGGTGTGTTTCAATTATAATAAATGGATTAGTTATGACTCTTTTGTCATTTTGGGAGTAAAATTACAAAAAATACATCACTTTACTAAGAAAATTTTCACAATTTTTGATATTTTTGTAAGTTTATCCGCTTTATCTATGCCCGACTATTTATTTTTCTTTAGCATGCACCAACCCATAAAAGTGTTAAATTAGTCCATCAGTAGATGTCGTGACTGCAGTCCATTTCCTGACCACAATCTAAATTGAAACTGTTTGTCTGTGGCTTTGTTAACAGTATCTTAATTTGCACATTGGAGACCAAGACCGTGTAATATATGCGGCACAGATAGCTGATTTGCACTTAATTCAACATCAAGTGTTTAATGACAAGTTGAAGAGAATATTCAACTCTTAGAACCCAACAAAAACCAACTTTAGTATAATTTAGAATTCAAAGTTAGCATTTATTTAGTTTTCAATATACAAAATAAAAAAAAAAAAAAAGAAACGGAAGAGGTCAAAAGCAGCGTTCCATATAACCAAAGATAAAAAAGTGACTACATTACGAATCCAGACAAGAAGATATCATTTGATTTATTATATCATCTCCTGGACGCCATTTTAAAATGACCGTCATAATAGAAGCTTTTTGCTTTATTGAAGTCATAAACTAAATGTTATAGATTTCAAAGAAACGAATAATAAATGGTTTAAACATTCAATAAGATCGACACATCGCCCTATAGACTATACCTTAGAAAATTTTATATCAAAGCAGGTCGTTGAAATGGTTCGAAGACACTATTTTGCTTTTATTTACGGGAAAATTAAAAGAGAGAAAGAATTAACACAATGTTAAAAATCAATTTTTTTTTTAAGAATAATTTGGAAGCAAGTTGTCCGAATCCGGTCCTGGCGAATTATTGCTCAGTGAGTGAACTTAGTCGACCGCATGTATGTTTAATACATCTATATATAGGACGCAGCTCGGCAGGTGAGTTGAGAGAAAGAGAGAGCGAGAAAGCTGGATCAATATTATACCTGGCCGTTCCAGCATCCAGACGCTGTTGGTGCGCTCTTTTCCACTCTACCCTGTTGCTCTTCAACTGATAACAGCTTGGTTTTATGTTGGACAGAATTGATTAAGTCGAGGCTTATCATATGATGGTTTAAAATTGATACAAATTTAGAAGCAGCGATTATTATAAGTCTACATTTGCACTTTTGTTTAGTCAGCTATTCCTCTTGTTTGTGTTAATTTCTCATTAGAAAGTTTGGGCAAAGCTCAATAGACCGGTAATTAATATGAGTCTAGTTTTGTATTTCGTTTTTTCGAGTTCCAATATCAATAACCAACATTTTTATTTTTTAGTTGAAATGTGCCAAAAGTGGAATTTAAGCCAAAAAATCGCAACTATTTTTCTGCATATTTCTATACTCGCTCGAATTAAAACATTCACAGAATATTTTTCTGATGAAAATCAATTTTATAATTTAAAAATTTCAAAACTGAACGAATTTTTATAGTTTATTATTTGTGTATTTTCCCGGCGCATCCACCATTTTTGTAAGTTAATAATAAAAACTACTGAGTATGGAAATCGACTTTCTTACATAACTCAGTTGAATAATAAGCTTTATTCCTACTTTTTCGTCATTGTCAATTCATGTTTTATTTTTACTGTAAATTGAGAAGCTGTAGTGAATTATTCAATATGACTGATATCAACAGATGGTTTGGATAATATACCTATTCGGGGCATCAATCAAATGTCGGCGCTGGAAAATACGAATTGAAAAATCAATCGCTAAATGGAAATGGCAAAGTATTTGTGGATGTTTTGTGTAACTTCAAAGAGCATCAAGAAAAAAGCAGCAAGAGACATTAAGATTATAGAACACTGTTAAGATTTCAGATAACTTGAAAAACAAAGAAATCAATTATGTGTAAATAATTTAAATATTTGCATGAATAATTCACAAACGTAGCAATTAGTATACAGATTTTCAATAAATTAAATTTTAATTATTGAGTGATTTTGTTTAGATAATAATTATTTGATTTTTTCGAGAATGGCGTCTCAATGTCTGAACTCTTCCAAGTCAACAGACGTAAAAGCCACAATAAAACAATTTAAAGTTCAAAAATTCATAGACGAAAACAGAAAGTATTAGCAATTTGATTAAACGAACAGATTTAAATCCATTTTTTTTATAGTTTTTGTGAACAATTTTCTATTCAGTTTAAAGTATTGATTTTACATTCGCAAAAGAGAATTTTTAGCTTGTTTTCTTATGCAAAAATATGGATAAATTATTCCAACTTTATTAATTTTGAATTGAAAAAAAAAAAACATTTTTTGTTGAATCAACAATTCTGAAATAATTTTAAATTATAGATAATGACTATTCTAGATTTTGAGCACGCATATGTAGATTTAATTTGCACAAATTATACATGAATTGCGTAACTAGAATAAATTTGTAGATTTTAGGATAATAATGATTTAAACCCGTTTATCCTTTTCAACAAAATCCAAATAGTTTTTGTGAAAATACATTTCGACAAAAATAAATTATATAAAATGAATCAGAATTATTCAGGATCTGGATTTATCTTTCAATATTTTAGAATTTGTCTATTATGACCTTTTGGGATTAAATGAAAATGTTAATTTCCAGTCTGGATTAACATAAATTATTCTAATATAACGTGAGATTAGAAGCCAACTATGTATTTAAATTGTAAATAAATATTACACTGGGATGTACTTAAAAATGGATGCAGAAATAATGCATGAAACGGAATTAACTAAATTTAGGCAACCAATTATTTTCTGTTGTCAATAAGAAACAGATTTTAGGGGAAAAATCAAAAGAACTGACGAATATAGTCGACTTTTGCTATGATATATAAAAAAAAAATTATGCAGGATTCATCAACACTGAAAATAAATAAATACAAGGAGTCGCAACAAATTTTAAAAAATGTTGAGACTACAAATATCGATATTTTGTCTCGTTCTTGAATATACAGGCTTGTTCACTTCATATTTTTCAAAAGAACCAAGTTAGAAATACTATTTTTAAAAATTAGACACGTATAAAAATGGTGGATGCGCCGGGAAAACCAAACTTAAAAAAAATAAAATTGTAACTTATATTACAGAAATTTAAAAAAACAAAAATTGAATTAAAATCACTAAAAAAAATATTTTAAAGGCATAATGTTTTGGTTGGAGTCAGGAAATCAAATATAATAAAAAAATAAAAACCGGATAGAATATTCCATTTCTACAACTTTTATGCATAAAATTCTTTGAAATCTGTACTCTTATTGAATAGACTTGGATAACTAAAACACTTTGTATACAGGCTGTTCCAAAAAAAGTGTCAATATTTGAACTATACATTGAGAACTAAAAATTAATAGACCTATAATTTTTATTTATTCAAAACAATCTTTTGGATTCTAGTTTTTTTTCCACATCTTTTTTTTTACCCAAAAACCATTCGTTTCTAGACAAAATAGCAAAAGGAAAAAGTTTCTAAATAGGTCTTCAAATTATTGTAATGGCAAGTATAAAATAATTTATGCTAAAAATTTAACAAAAATTCAGTGTCAAAAGAGCCCTATAACTTTCTTTTGAGACAATCTACAGTATTAGAAATTATCTTCCTGAATGATAGACGGAATTAACGTCATTATGCCAAATTTCACACAATTTGGTTAAGTACTTTAAAAATAAATGTCTATTTTCGGGGCTATATTTTTTTTTAAATAAAAAATACGTGTCGATTAATTTCTAGTTGAAATATTTACACTTGTTTGTGGGACACTATATATAATAAATAAACATCACAAAAATCTAATACAGGTCTTTACTACACTAATCATTTCTTAAATTAAAAAACTATAAACTTCAAAATTTTGAATCACCCTGTATATAAATACGCTCTGGATTCACTAACTCAACTCTAATAATTCAAAATCAAAAGCTCTAAAACTGATAGTTTTCCAATATAAAATTTTAATGGTTTTTAAAATGTCATCAATGGGAGAAAATCCATATCCTTCCATGAATGAAATTTACTTCCCTCATTGCGTCCAAAATTATATTATAACTAATGAATTATTGATTAATAGTCACTAAATATAGATTCAGAATTATGTAAAATATAAATAGAATTGAAAATATTTCCATCAGAAATTATAATTGAATTCATAAAAATAAAAAGAGAAAAAATTAGGTACAAACCAAATTTAATTAATTTATAATTACCTCTTCCAGTAAACAAGACCAAATCCAATTAAAATTTTATATGAATGGATAATAAATCATTTTCATTAATCTTACACCAAAACATCTCATCCTAATCTGAATCCTAAAAACTGTTGGAAATTTATAACAAGAAATTAAACTTGCCTATATAATATTTACCAAAAGTGTTCAATAATTTTTTTTTAACTGCATCAAACCGAACACGCAACTTGAATATTAATTTATGCATCGATTGATCCTCGCTACAAGTATTTTTAATTTATAGAACATTGTAAGCGGAGAGAGGGAAGATCCATTTTCTGCAAAGGTTTTCATTTTCATTAAATATTTAAAAGGGCTTGATTACACCAGCGTTTAGTATTTTGTGAAAATTATTACTGTTTTAAAAAAGAAAAAATATTGCCAACAAAATTAATGAATCATTCTCAACTGTCACAGTTCACTATTTCCACTTGTCCGCAGTCTTGCCACCACATCATTAATTTTTCTCACAATACAATAAACTCATTTAAATTTTTTTCATTTTCATTCGACTATAAATTTAGTTAAATGTCAAAACCATTGCTGTTCTCTGAACTAAAGTTAGTAGAATATGTCTGCGTTTATTCGGAACCATACCGTATGTATGTCGCAGCAGTATAATTTCGAGGGTTATAATAAATAATCTCTTCGTGCTGAGCGGTGTAATGTAACAAAGTGGAAAGGGCGCTCAACAAGTTGGGCTGTCGACACCAAAACCATTCAGGAAACCAACGCCCTCGTGCCGTTGTTTTACTCGTTGACAGCATAATAATTGAAAAAGTTTTTCGAAAGGTTTAATGAAAATGGCTAGCGCGAAACAGAGAGGAGAATACATTTTTTTTTAAATAACTTAGAAAAGTGGCTATGTAAGATGCAGAAATACAGCAAAATAATCAACAATTTCAGTCTCGGTATGTTGTTTTTCAAATATTATTACACCTCTAACGCCTTAGATATATAAAAAAGTCGAAGTTGACTCAAAAAAAACCTATATTGATCTAAGTTTTTAATTAATATTGATGGTGATCTAAATGTTTTGTAATTCTTCAAGAATTAGAGATAATTTTATTCTAATTCGCTTAGTTTTGAAACACCTTGTATATGTGAGTGTTCAAAAAGACTTAAGAAAAAAAAACAGTCTCAAAATCAAAAAAACCAACAAGAAAAAAATGACAAAAAGCTATTAGCTATTTGTTTAACCCGGCGCATCCACCATTTCCCACAATTTTCAATAATTAAATAAATAAGTTATGTAGAATAAAAATGAAAAATGCGTGTTTTTTTTTCAAAATAATCGAAACCTATATGAATGAATTTTTTGACAATATTAAGACAAATAGTCATCTAAAAAATTTGATATTTTTCGGAAATTTGCAATTTTATTCGCTTCAGTATTTCCGTTTATAAAAAAAAGAGTTACTTAAAATAAAAACAAAAAATGAGTGTTGTTTCTCAAGATAATTGGAACCTTTATCGATTAAAATTTTTTGTCAATATTGAGAAATTGTCATCTAAAAAATTTGTAATTTTTCAGAAAGTTTCATTTTGATTTGTTTTGTATTCAAACACCCTATATAAAATGATGTTTGAGAATACTCCAGAAGCATACAGAAAAGTGGTGTCAAAATCAAAAAACAAACAAGAAGAAAGTGACAAAAAGCTATTCTCTATTTATTTGTCCCGACGCATCCACCATTTTTCGCAAAATATTTCCGATAATTGAAAAAACAATTTACATAAAATAGAAATAAAAAATGCGTGTTTTTTCTCGATAATCGAAACCTATATTGATCTGGATTTTTTATCAGTATTGAAATATTGTCATCTAAGAAATTTGTAATTTTTCAGAACGTTTCATTTTTATTTGTTTTGATTTCAAACACTCTGTATAGAATGATGTTTAAGAATACAGAAAAATAGTGTCAAAATCAAAAAACAAACAAGAAGAAAATGACAAAAAGCTCTTCGCTATTTATATGTCCCGGCGCATCCACCATTTTTCGCAAAATATTTCCGATAATAAAAAAAGAAGTTATGTAAAATAAAAATAAAAAATGCATATTGTTTCTCGAGATAATTAAAACCTATATTTGCTATTTACTATTTGCTTATCCCGGCGCATCCACTATTTCCCTCAATTTCCAATAATTAAATAAACAAGTTATGTAAAATAAAAATGAAAAATGCGGGTCATCAAAAAATTTGTTGTTTTTCGGAAATTTGCATTTTTATTCGCTTCAATATTTCCGCTAATAAAAAAATTCAAGATAATTGGAACCTTTATTGACTTAAATTTTTTGTCAATATTGGGAAATTGTCATCTAGAAAATTTATAATTTTTCAGAAACTTTTATTTTTATTTGCTTCGTTTTCAAATTTCAAAAATTATTTGCGGTAATTGACCTGAATATTTTTGGCAATATTAAGAGAAATTGTCATCTAAAAAATTTGTTATTTTTCGGAAATTTGCATTTTTGATGGCTTCAATATTTCCGCTGAAAAAAAGAGTTATTTAGAATAAAAATGAAAAATGTGTGTCGTTTCTCAAGATAATTGGAACCTTTATTGATTGAAATTTTTTTGTCAATATCGAGAAATTGTCATCTAAGAAATTTGTAATTTTTCAGAACGTTTCATTTTTATTTGCGTTGTTTACAAACACCCTTTATAAAATGATGTTTAAGAATACAGAAAAATCCTGTCAAAATCAAAAAACAAACAAGAAGAAAGTGACAAAAAGCTATTCTCTATTTATTTGTCCCGGCGCATCCACCATTTTCGCAAAATATTTCCGATAATAAAAAAGAAGTTATCTAAAATAAAAATTAAAAATGCATATTGTTTCTCGAAATAATTAATCTGAATTTGCTGTAAATATTTGGAAATTGTCATCTGAAAAATTCGTAATTCGTCCGAAATTTTCATTTTTATTAGCTTTGTTTTAAGGCACCCTATATAGGTAAATGTTAGACGAATGCAAAATAATGAAAAACGGCGTCAAAATCAAAAAACAATCTAACATAGGGACAAAAATCTATTCTCTAATTGCTTATCCCGGCGCATCCACCATTTTCTCAAAATTATTTTCGGTAATTGATGTTATGTAGAATAGAAATAAAAAATGCGTGTTTTTTCTCAAGGTAATCGAAACATATATTGCTCTGGATTCTTTATCAATGTTAAGAAATTGTCATTTAAAAAATTTGTAATTTTTCGAAAATTTGCATTTTTATTGGCTTCAATATTTCCGCTAAAAAAAGGAGTTATTTAGAATAAAAATGAAAAATGTGTGTTGTTTCTCAAGATAATTGGAACCTTTATTGATTTAAAAATTTTTGTCAATTTAGAGAAATTGGCATCTAAAAAATTTGGAATTTTTCATAAAGTTTCATTTTTATTTGCTTTGTTTACAAACACCCTATATAAAATGATGTTCAAGAAGACTCCAAAAGAATACAGAAAAATGGTGTCAAAATGAAAAAACTAACTGAAATAGTGACAAAAAGCTATTTACTATTTGTTTATCCCGGCGCATCCACCATTTTTACAAAATTCTTTCAGATAATTAAACAAACAAGTTATGTAGAATAAAAATAAAAAAATGCGTGTTTTTTCTCAAGATAATCAAAACCTGTATTGACCTGATTTTTTTATCAATATTGAGAATTTGTTATCTGAATAAATTGTATTTCTCAAGAATTTTTTATTTTTATTCGCTTTGTTTTAAAACATCTTGTATAAATAAACATTCAAAAAGAATAAGAAAAATGATGTCAAAATCAAAAAGCAGAGCAAAAAAAAATACAAAAAGCTATTCTCTATTTGGTTAGCCCGGCGCATTCACCATTTTTCACCGCATTAGAAATGTACTGTCACGATTGGCATAATTACGAGTTTACCTTCACAAAATGAGATATGGCAACTCTGTGTATACAGATGCTGAAATTTTTATCAATAATAAGAAAAATGGTAAAATTTTAATTTCCCACTAAATCAAAGACTGCATTTTGTTTTCCAAGTAATTTCGGCCAACTTTGGTGATTTAACAAAATAACAAAGTATCAAAAAAAAACGTTTTTGAGATAGTTATTGTTTCATACTTCTGCATTTCCATATATCCCAAATATTCATTATTTCCTAAAGCTTGGGTGCGCTTGTCATTCATGATCCAATTACATCAGACAAGGGTGACTCAACATAGCAATACGCATCAGAATATGAATAAAAGATTTCAAGATTAAAATTTTGCAACAAGTGAAAAAAAACGGAACAAACTGCTTAAAGTAGCTTAGATTTAAAAAAGTTGATTACATTTATTATCAAACAGCTTCTCATTGTAGCTTTTAGCATTTCCCTATCTCTGTGTGTTTGTATTCAATTTAAATTTTTTGAGAATTTATCGACACAATTTTTATCAAATTCATTCTCATATTTTGTTCTGACGTGCTTGCGAAACTCATTATAAAAATGAAAGCTAATTTATTATTTAATATAAATCGTGCGTCAAAGGAGAAATATATCAAGTCAATTTATAAAAATGAGGCTCTCAATCTATTTATTTTTATTTTTTTAACTCATCATTTTGATAAAATTTTTGAAAAAGCTGTTATCCATAAACGACCCTAATATAGTTTTTCTTAAAATTGCAATAAGCTCCTGTGATTTACGATTTACGTCGAAGTACATAATAGAGGAAACGTGCGTCGTGTTTGTTTGTCGACAGATGCTCAGAACGCCGTTCGTATTTTGCAAATTCCGGATGAGCTTGTTCCGGGTAGGTTTAGAGAACATATCTGTCTAAATACACACACAAAGAGAGATATGTATTTAGACACAAACAACGTCTCCGATGATATATTTGAAACTGAGACTTATAATTAATTGGATGAAAAATTAATCATGTGTTTACATTTACTTAACTTTGTGTCAATAGTTTTGTTAAAATTTTCTTCAGATTTATGTGATAAGTTGTCTGTAATTTATTTAGTAAGAGATAAACACATTGTCGAAAACAGCTGAAAGCTTCATAAATCATACAAAAGCATTAAAACAAACACAAATCAATTGCAATTTTAGATAAAATATGTCAACAATGCTCAAAATCTGTCAAATATTGAATTTTCTGTTTTACTTTTAATTAATTAATTCTGTGTTGAGTGAAATTTCAAAACTTCAATAAAGCTGCCTTTTTAATTTATATAACTATAAATAAAAACAAAAAAGTATGCAACCAACATTGCATGCATTATGAATTTTTAATACTCAATTTTTCTACTAAAAATAATTCTTGACAGAGTAATTAAAAATATAATCAAAACAGAGAATAATTAAAATAAATTAAAATAATTTTAAAATGAAATGATAATATAATTAAAAAAGTGAATTTTGAATTGGAAAATGTAGAAATGTATTGTTAGTTGCATCAAACAGTCGGAAAATGTGTTTTGCCATAATTTTGAAGTGACAATTGTGTACACACTGTACAGGGTGGTTCATTTTTGATGGTTTTTATAAGTCTCTCATATGTCCGACCATCACACAAAAGAACGAATGATACATTCTCGTGTTAGTTTTTGAAGCAATTTCTGTCTTTTGTTTTGAGGTTATAGCGGATTTTTGATTTTTCTTGCATTTTTTGAGGAATACTGCATTTTCTTTAATTTTAAACTTATTAAAATTTTGAAAAATATTACTAATCAAGATTTTTGCATTGAATAGGATGACATATGACTATGAGTGTATGGAATTGTATCAATGCAAAATCCAAATTTTCCACAAGAAAAATGTAACAAAACATTGAGTTTTCAGGATATGAAGCAGAGAAAATTTCGAAAATTTTGGGTTTTTAAAAATAGAAAAAAAATCATTTTTTTTTAATTCATAAATTCTCATAGTATTCTATGTAAAAAGATATAATTTTGAGTAGATTTGTGAAAATTCTTTTAAGGCTTTTCCCCCTCTCAGAGGCGACTATGTTTTTTTAATTTCATAGAGAAAACTTTTCAATATTTTTTGAGAGAACATATCTCAATATTTCCGTAAACAGAAAAAAAGCAATTTTTTCAAAATTATAATAGCCAACTACAACAATGTAACTTCAGTTTATATCTCGAATATAAAAAGATATAAAAAATTCTCAGGTACGTCATTCTATTCTGCATAAAAATCGATATCAGTGTTAGTTTTTACATCTTACAGCTTTCTGTCGAAATCTCAAAAAAATCAAAAAAGCGCTGTACCTTCAAAACAAAATGGTCGGATATATGAGAAACCTATAAAAACCATCAAAAATGAACCACCCTGTTCAATATTTTAACAGGTTTTTCAGATCTGCATGTCAGTTAATATCTAGTTTATAAAGATGCTCAAATTTTGTGCAAAAAAATTGTAATGATTTTGAGATTTTAGAGAAAAGTCAAAATTTCAAAAAATGGGATTATTTAAATTATTAACATCAACTTCCGGTATAAGCGAAAGTGGGAATAAGCTAAAAATATTTTAAATGTGGAGGTTTTGATCTTTCTCAAACACGTCCAAAATTTTAGATCTTAGTTTTAATTACATCTCCTCAAACATCTAAAAATTATGTGTGAATCACCCTGTATGATTTTTATGCAATATTGTCAAAATTCTAGGACTATACTGTTAAATATTCAAACTACTATTTATTCTAATAAGCAAAACTTGGTAGTATTAGTGAAAATCATTTTTTTAGGGCGTGCAAAATGGTGGATGCGCCGGACAAAATATATATATATTTTTTTAAATTCATAACTGATTTGTAATTTTTTATTCTGCCTCATTTGTAATTCTAAAACAAATATTAAGTCTTCTTCAACATTTATACACAGTGATTCGAAAAAATCTGCACTGAACCTATACATAAAGTTTCAACTATTTCAGAAAATTTTATTAAAAAAATGGGTTATAATGTTATAAACAATTATAAAAACTCTAAAAACTTCCGGTTTAGAACACTAAAAAGCAAAATAAATTCATATAATATTTGTTTTTCTGCAAACTCAGAAGCCAAAGACAATTTAAGAGTACACAACATTTTTTTAATACTTTTAATGATGTAACTAAAAAAACTTTTTTTTTCTTACAATAGCAATGCAAAAAACCACCTCTATCATTAACTCAATCAATTACCTTTCAATAACTGAACACTGAAGCACGTCCTTTCCACAATAGAAAATCCTAGACTCCCACTTTTTATTGTTGGAACTAACACTATTCTACTTTTTTTCCAACTCCTGTTGAACGTGTCTTTGATCAATGTACTTTCTTTCCCATTTATTTTATCTACTGAAAAGTGTCCAAGTTTTTAAAAACAAGTTATTATTAAATAAAATAACTGAATTACCAAAAAATTGTATATTCCATTTATACACAACCTCTTTGTATTTTTTTTAAATTGTGTAATAAAATAAAATTACGCAAGTAAAATTAAAGCCGCTGTTAATCCTTCGCCAACCGAATTATTTAGTTAAATAAAACAAAGCAAAATTATGTAGATTTGAAGTCATCCAAACACATAAAGCTTCGAAAAATAAAATATCTATTGTTGATTTAGTAATTTGAAGCTTCAATCAATATTATTAACTCGCTTCAGTAAACCGCTATCAAATATCAGAAATTCCTTTTATCATCTATAACATCTTTCTCATTCGCATAATTTGCTTGAAAATGTTAAATTCTCGAGTAAATAGTGAAAGCTCAAGCTTAAATCAGAGTCAACAAGTTTTAGCCTTGACCTCGATTTCAATTACCGTCGTCCTTTCCGGTATACCTATTTTCCTCCCCTCCATTTAAACCTTAAGCCGGATCTTTGTACTTCCTTGAATTGCTTTCTGATGTTAAAACCACCAACCTTCCTGTTTTAAATATTTTATGATAAATTTACTAAAATCATCAATAAATCTTGTTGGAAAAATTGGAAAAACTCATTTCAGATTCTTTCAAACTGAATTTATTTCCAGAAAAGAGAAAACAAACGGTGCTTTCATGTTTTTATCATATTATCCAGTTGAATTAGTTTTTGCCCTTGGAAGATGCAAATTGAAAAAAAGATTGTTAAAAGTAGCTAGTTTTTTTTTTCAGGAACTATCAATATTTTCGCGATTAGGAAAATCAAGTCGATGCTATAAAATCCGAAAGTGTATTTTAATAGCATCTACTTTGAACTATAGACGATAGAAGTTTTACTAAAGAAAATAAACGGTAAATGTTTACTTCACAAATCATCAGAATTTTTTCAGAATTTTTTAATCGTTATTCTAAAAACAAGCAAGAAACGCTTTTTTGTGAAATTTAACAGAATAAAAAAAAAATCAAGACAAATTTTAATCGAATAATTATGCGGATGTCAATGCCAACCCACGCTTTATTTTCAGTGAATGAACACAGCCACAGCTTCGTTTTTGTAATAGATTTTATAGCATCCATCAACATTCCAAAAATATTCGCTCATTCACAATCATTCTGGGTAGTGGAAGCTTTTATCTTTCAATTTCAGGCTTTTGTTGCAAAAATTTTCACACAAAAAAATTATTATTATAAATCGTTTATCCTTCAAATAATCTTGGAATTGAAAGGATAAACAGAAGATTCGACATTTAACGCTGCCAATAGGATAAAAATAAATTGCACTAGTTTGATATAGCACTTTGGAATAAAAGCAATTTATAGGTGTTTATTCCCTAGTGTAAAATTTACTTGGATGTTTTGCTAGTGTAAATCGGAGTTATTTAAAATCTGTCAATTTAACAAATAATTTAGTTTGGTATTTTTAATTGTAGATAATTTTTTTTTTGCTACTTAATTAGATGAAAAATCGTTTATTAATGACTCACAATAAAGAATCGTACATTAATTATTCAATTAATCAACAGTAAACGAAAAGTATTAATTTACTGCTAAAAAAGAAAAGTTTCTCCGAGCATTTTATTATTGAACTTAAACAAAAGTAATTATTTATAAAAAAAAATGTTACCATTATGGGTGTGGATTGGTTTATTTTTCTAACTTTTTCGGTAAAATTTATCAATTGGTTAAGTCTCAAGAAAGCGATTTTTGAAAAATTCCATTTTCTTTAAAATCTATACAGGTGTTTCAAAAGTGCGGGAAAATATTTTTACGGATTTTTTTTTTCAAAATCCTAATATTAATCGAGATACATAACCTCAAAGTGTAGTTTTTTTTTCGTTGCAAACCAACTATTTTGGTATTTCGTGCACTTTCTACATGTGACAAGCTCTACCTATCATTGAGATATGAACGCCCTAATGGCTGGAATTGCTCATTATAGACCATAAATTTCGTTATAACTATTTTTTGTCAGTTCTTTCAAAAAATCTAATAACACTGTTTTAAACATGGGTGAAAAATCTTAAAAAAAATCCTGTTGTATCATTTCGATAAACTCAACTGTTTTTGAATTATTTTTCAAAAATTCTTAGTATTTTTTCACAACTTGTTTTCTATGCATGTTATCGTCTTGATTTTTTTTAAACGGTAATTCTGATAATGAAGCTCGTTCTAAAAATGTTTATATTTTTATATAGGTGTACATTTGGAACACCCTGTTTAGAAATATACATAATTTTATAACGTAAAATATTATTAAATCTATTGTTAAAAAAAATATCAAGACAATAGCACGAATGGAAAAGTATGTTTGAATGGACTTTCGTGTTGTTTGTGACTCTGAATAATAACAAGAAATTCAGTTGTCTCCAAAGCCTACTTGATTAGAACTTAAGAGTAACCGAAATTAAAAAAAACTTGATTAAAAAAAAACTGTTGAGTTTATCAACAAGAAGCAAGAGAATGTTTTTGTAAGATTTTACACCGATCTTCAAGATATTGTCATCAGATATCTGAAATATTTATCGTCAAAAAAGTTAAAAGTTAATTTGAAGTGTGGAATGAGTGATCTGAGCCTTTAGAACTCTAAAAATCTTGATGATTTTTATATAATTTTTATAATTTTATATAAGGTGTACCAAAAAAGTTATAACATTTACAAAAATCCCAACTTTAAGGTTAAGTATCTCAGTTAATATTAAAATTTCGACAAAATGTTACGTAAATTTGTAGTATTATTTTTGTGAGTAGAATCTCCACCTCAACACTTTTGGAACACTTGTATCGTGTGTACAATTAAAAACTCTAGAAGGCTTTGAAATTAAAAAAAGATCGTTTTTGTAATAGTTTTTATGGCATCCATCAACATTCCAAAAATATTCGCTCATTCACAATCATTCTGGGTAGTGGAAGCGTTTATCTTTCAATTTCAGGCTTTTGTTGCAAAAATTTTCACACAAAAAAATTATTATTATAAATAGTTTATCCTTCAAATAATCTTGGAATTGAAAGGATAAAGAGAAGATTCGACATTTAACGCTGCCAATAGGATAAAAATAAATTGCACTAGTTTGATATAGCACTTTGGAATAAAAGCAATTTATAGGTGTTTATTCCCTAGTGTAAAATTCACTTGGATGTTTTGCTAGTGTAAATCGGAGTTATTTAAAATCTGTCAATTTAACAAATAATTTAGTTTGGTATTTTTAATTGTAGATAATTTTTTTAACGCTACTTAATTAGATGAAAAATCGTTTATTAATGACTCACAATAAAGAATCGTACATTAATTATTCAATTAATCAACAATAAACGAAAAGTATCAATTTACTGCTAAAAAAGAAAAGTTTCTCCGAGCATTTTATTATTGAACTTAAACAAAAGTAATTATTTATAAAAAAAATGTTACCATTATGGGTGTGGATTGGTTTATTTTTCTAACTTTTTCGGTAAAATTTATCAGTTGGTTAAATCTCAAGAAAGCGATTTTTGAAAAATTCCATTTCCTTTAAAATCTATACAGGTGTTCCAAAAGTGCGGGAAAAAATTTTAAGGGTTTTTTTTTTCAAAATCTTAATATTAATCGAGATACATAACCTCAAAGTTGAGTTTTTTTTTCGTTGCAAACCAACTATTTTGGTATTTCGTGCACTTTCTACATGTGATAAGCTCTACCTATCATTGAGATATGAACGCCCTAATGGCTTGAATTGCTCATCATAGACCATAAATTTCGTTATAACTATTTTTTGTCAGTTCTTTCAAAAAATCTAATAACACTGTTTTAAACATGGGTGAAAAATCTTAAAAAAAATCCTGTTGTATCATTTCGATAAACTCAACAGTTTTTGAATTATTTTTCAAAAATTCTTAGTATTTTTTCACAACTTGTTTTCTATGCATGTTATCGTCTTGATTTTTTTTAAACGGTAATTCTGATAATGAAGCTCGTTCTAAAAATGTTTATATTTTTATATAGGTGTACATTTGGAACACCCTGTTTAGAAATATACATAATTTTATAACGTAAAATATTATTAGACCTATTGTTAAAAAAATATCAAGACAATAGCACGAATGGAAAAGTATGTTTGAATGGACTTTCGTGTTGTTTGTGACTCTGAATAATAACAAGAAATTCAGTTGTCTCCAAAACCTACTTGATTAGAACTTAAGAGTAACCGAAATTAAAAAAAACTTGATTAAAAAAAAACTGTTGAGTTTATCAACAAGAAGCAAGAGAATGTTTTTGTAAGATTTTACACCGATCTTCAAGGTATTGTCATTAGATATCTGAAATATTTATCGACAAAAAAGTTAAAAGTTAATTTGAAGTGTGGAATGAGTGATCTGAGCCTTTAGAGCTCTCAAATCTTGATGATTTTTATATAATTTTATATAAAGTGTACCAAAAAAGTTATAACATTTACAAAAATCCCAACTTTAAGATTAAGTATCTCAGTTAATATTAAAATTTCGAAAAAATGTTACGTAAATTTGTAGTATTATTTTTGTGAGTAGAATCTCCACCTCAACACTTTTGGAACACTTGTATCCTGTGTACAATCAAAAACTCTAGAAGGCTTTGAAATTAAAAAACAATCGTTTTTGTAATAGATTTTATAGCATCCATCAACATTCCAAAAATATTCGCTCATTCACAATCATTCTGGGTAGAGGAAGCTTTTATCTTTCAATTTCAGGCTTTTGTTGCAAAAATTTTCACACAAAAAAATTATTATTATAAATCGTTTATCCTTCAAATAATCTTGGAATTGAAAGGATAAACAGAAGATTTGACATTTAACGCTGCCAATAGGATAAAAATAAATTGCACTAGTTTGATATAGCACTTTGGAATAAAAGCAATTTATAGGTGTTTATTCCCTAGTGTAAAATTTACTTGGGTGTTTTGCTAGTGTAAATCGGAGTTATTTAAAATCTGTCAATTTAACAAATAATTCAGTTTGGTATTTTTAATTGTCGATAATTCTTTTAACGCCACTTAATTAGATAAAAAAATCGTTTATTAATGACTCACAATAAAGAATCGTACATTAATTATTCAATTAATCAACAGTAAACGAAAAGTATTAATTTACTGCTAAAAAAGAAAAGTTTCTCCGAGCATTTTATTATTGAACTTAAACAAAAGTAATTATTTATAAAAAAAATGTTACCATTATGGGTGTGGATTAGTTTATTTTTCTAACTTTTTCGGTAAAATTTATCAATTGGTTAAGTCTCAAGAAAGCGATTTTTGAAAAATTCCATTTCCTTTAAAATCTATACAGGTGTTCCAAAAGTGCGGGAAAATATTTTAAGGGTTTTTTTTTTTTCAAAATCTTAATATTAACCGAGATACATAACCTTAAAGATGAGTTTTTTTCCATTGCAAACCAACTATTTTGGTGTTTCGTGCACTTTCTACATGTGATAAGCTATACCTATCATTGAGATATGAACGCCCTAATGGCTGGAATTGCTCATTATAGACCATAAATTTCGTTATAACTATTTTTTGTGAGCTCTTTCAAAAAATCTAATAACACTGTTTTAAAAATCGGTGAAAAATCTTTAAAAAAATCCTTTTGTATCATTTCGATAAACTCAACAGTTTTTGCGTAAAACTCATTTGAATTATTTAAAAATCTTTATATTTTTATATAGGTGTACATTTGGAACACCCTGTTTAGAAATATACATAATTTTATAACGTAAAATATTATTAAACCTATTGTTAAAAAAAATATCAAGACAATAGCATGAATGGAAAAGTATGTTTGAATGGCCTTTTGTGTTGTTTATGACTCTGAATAATAACAAGAGATTCATTTGTCTCCAAAGCCTACTTGATTAGAACTTAAGAGTACCCGAAATTTAAAAAAACTTGATTAAAAAAAATGATTTTTATATAATTTGTACAATTTTATACAAGGGGTACCAAAAAAGTTACAACATTTACAAAAATTCCAACTTTAAGGTTAAGTATCTCGGTTAATATTAAAATGTTACGTAAATTTGTAGTATTATTTTTGTGAGTAGAATCTCCACCTCAACACTTTTGGAACACTTGTATCGTGTGTATAATTCAAACTCTAGAAGGCTTTGAAACAAAAAAACAATTGTTTTGTATGCCTGTGATTAAATTTTACATACTTGTCAAAATGAAAGATCTTATAACTTTTCGACAATTAAAAAAAATAACAAATTTTCGTGAAAATATTTGTTTCTTGTCTACAAAAACTGTTGAAAATGTCTTCCTTAAAATTTCATGGCTTGCTGCGAGTTTTTTTTTTTTAATGAACACACAATATAATTCCTAATTGTAAAAAATTACTGAATCTAGAAACTTTATAGTAGATGGTGGCGCAATAGAACCATTTCAAAATTTATCTAGTGTAAATCGTTCGTGAATTTCCTTTGAAAATCTTAAAATAACTGAAATAAGAAATGGTGTTAAATAACACATCCGTTCAAACCCGTCAAAATCCATTAAATGTCGTGTTCGTATTTCTCTCTCAAAAATATCAAATTTCCCTAAAGATTAAACCCTTTCGATCCATTTCTCCAAAGCAATTAATAGAAAAATTCCAAAAGACATAAAGAATCTTCCCAAACATAAATTTTAAACAGAAAACCTACACAATTTTCAAGTCCATACATTTCGACAGTATATACAACAAGCTGCTAATATACCTCGAACCTAAACAAATAAAACGAGTCAGTTTATGAATATCTATCTCAACTTCGTCTTAGATCGTTGTAGATATTTTTGCACACTTCGTACATTCCGTTTATTTTCAAGAACTTGGCCTAATTGAAACGTTGAATGTTATTAAATTTTTTTTTTTCGAACATTTATAACATGTGATATCGAGAGAAAATTCCAACAAGCCGTTGTAGTGAATTTTTAAGCGGTATAATGCCAGTTAATGGTAATCTAGTTTGCATAACGGCCAAAGGAAGCTTGTTGGGTTTAAGACTCGAAACCGAGCGCTTAATTGACCGAATTCAATGCGGATGGAGATTATTAAAGAAAATTATGAAAAAGGTTTGGAATGATTTTGTGTGTGATGTTGGGTACCAAAAGCCAGGAACAAGTTCACTGCTCAATTTTACGCCACATCAACGACGTCATCCAACCGAATCAGTTTCACATCAGTTGATTGTTAAAATTTAAAAAGCGAAAACAGCTTAGTTAATAGTTTTTCAGGTTGTTAAGTTGATAGATGTAGGAATTAAGGATTAAATGTCAGATGCCAACTTAGGTTGAGCCAGCTGCAATTTCTGATTGACACTGAATAAAAAATTTCATTTACACGCTGTATATACAGGTATCCAGAGGATGTAAACAAGTCCATATTATGCCTTTAGCTTTAAAAACTGTAGAAATTAATTTTCTGCATCTTCTTGTCCACTAACAACTGTAATTTTAATGAATTCAAACTAAATTTGATTCCTTAAGCTTTAGCTCATCTTTTGAAATTAAAAGCGAAATCGGAGACAATATTCTATCGCTTACTATGATTTTTTGAAATTGATAAATTACAAATGGCAATAACTCGAATTTTTTAATTGTAACACCCTATATTTTTTTTCTATGATTGCATAGTATTTTTCGATATTGGGTCTATATTGCAAAATACTGAATATTAATTTTTTTTCAAAAATTTCAAAAATCGTGTAGGCCGCTGTCATAAAATTTGACTTTTTTATATGAAAAGAGTATCTTTGAGCAAAATTATTATTATTATTAATTATTAACTTTACAAACACTATATCAACAAAAAGCTCTTAAAAAATGCCATGCAATGATGCAATAAAATATAGTGTGTTGCATTTAAAAAAATAGAATTATTGCCATTTTCAAAAAATCATAGTAAGCGATGTAATATAGACTACGGCTAAGTTATCTTGAATGGTTCTAAAGTTATAAATTTTTCTATGGGTCTATGCACGAAGCTTTTCTGATACATAAATTGACATAATTCAAAAACTATGACAGATAAGTCTAAGAAATCCGGGTGCATTGTAACGACAATTTAATGACAAATTCAAAAATGTAACAAAAATTAGAGGTTTCGATTTAAAATATAGAACTTAGTTGTGTATTTTACTTTGGGACACTCTGTATACAAATAGAAATATTTTTAGAACGTGCTTTATTATTAGACCTATTGTTTGAAACAAATATCAAGACGACAGGATGCATAGAAAAAAAGTTATAGAGCTCGTACGCATCCCTGGGTCAGCCTGTATATAAACAAAAATTGTCAAAATTTTAAAAAATCATAAGGTAAACAATTGAAACAAAAACAGGATTATCCAATTTTTTTCGTAGTATTTACTAATACCAATACATATTTTTTTCAATCATTAGTTTGACTGCAAAAACACAAAGTTGCATTTTTTTTAAATAGATACATAGTTGACTGGAACATTTTTGAAAAACTGATTTTTTTCTGTTCTTGAAGATATAAATATGTTGTATTCCGACAAATTTTCTAGAAAAAAATTTTTTTTCTGATGTTATTTGTTAATAGTTGGCCATGTAAAACATTGGTTTCTATAGAAACTAAGTGTTCAAGTGTAAATAATCTATTAGATTCTTCTCGTCCAATATTATAAAAAATTTTGATCATACTAATTGTAAGACAAATGCTTTGTATGCACATAAAAAACTTCTAAGAAGAAAACACTGCAAAAAGAATTCAAGATAACTTATAATTGTTGATTGACTATAAAAAACAAAAGATTAAGTTCAGATGATACAGTGTGTCCATATTTCGATGCTCACCATTGGGATCTCGGTTATTAGAAGAGATGGAGCGTCGATAAATGGGGAATGTTTTGCAGAATTTAATGCTGAAAATTAATCTTATTACAAATTCATCCTGGTTCTTCTCAGTTTTGAGATTTTTTTGAAAAAACTGAAATTTGTCAATTTTCATCTTTCTCAGTTACTCGACAACGTTTCCTCTGACGTTTTTCAAACTTCTACATTGTTAAGACACTTTTTTATGACAAGTTTGTTAGTGCTAACAAAAACCCTCGATTCTCATTTGTTTCCGAGTTAGTAACACTATCTTTTGTTTTCCTTAAGGAAGCCATATTGGATTTTTAATTACTCAAATAGTAAAAAACTATGACATGTCACTTAAGTCTCATTTTCTACAAGAAATATTAGCAGAAAATAAATTTGAAACTGATGCAAAACCAGTAGGCTATGAAATTTTTACGTCATTGTTGAGCAAATGATGAGATATGTTTCTGTCATTATGTATAAGTAGGAAACTTTAAAATTGTGTGCATGAATTATTAATAATTAATCACTTTTAAGGACTGAATCAATCGGTGGTAATAAATAGTGGTTATAGCTAGTACACAAAGTCTTCCATCTCTAACCAAAGCAATTTTTACATGCCGACAGTGACATAGCTATCAATTTCATAGCCTACTAATTTTAATCAGTGTTAAATTTAATTTTTGTTAATATCTCTTGTAGAAATGAAGATTCAAGTCACATGTCACACATTTTTGTAAAGCTTTTTCCAAGAACTATCTAAGTAATCAAAAATTTAATATCACTTCCACAAAAAAAAAAATTAAGCCTAATAATTCAGAAACAAATGAGAATCGAAAGTTCCCGCTGACACTAAAATATTTGTTTCAAAAAAGTGTCCCAACAATGTAAGAGTTTGAAAGTGGTAGCATAAGGCGTTATCGGATAATTGATGATAAATAAAATCGGCAAATTTCAGTTTTTTCAGAAAATCTCAAAACTGAACAAAATTTGATTGGAATTAAATTAATATACGTATTAAACATTAAATTCTGCAAAATACTCCTCATTTAACCAATGTTCTATCTTTTCTAATAACCGAGATCCCAATAGTGAGCATCAAAATATGGACACACTGTATAAATGATGCAAAAGATTAATATGTGCAGCTTTTATTTGTATTTTTTTTTTTGTTAATTATATTAATCTTAAGTCATAAAATGGACTTCTTTACATTGTTGGGACATCCTGTATACATACATTCACTTAAACCAACCAAACTTTTACAAATCCTCCTTTTACATTCAAAGCTTTTAATAGCTTTTTCGTCTTAAAATATCTCCCAACTTGCACACTTTCACCGAACACTTGTTAAAATAATCGTCGACAAATAAGGCGAAATGCTCAACAAAATGAAGAAAATATTTCAACAACTAACATTTCAATTTATAAAACGAACGAAAATCATCGTAATAATAAAAATTGTAAAGTTTACTTACAAATTATTATTAGATAATGTTTTCATTTAAATTTCAAACACTTGAAATTGAAATTTCTGCGATTAGTTTTGGCGCCGATTTTATTTAGTAAAGTGTTAAATTATTTTTATTTCGAGACGCACAGTTTATCGACAAGTAAAAAGTTGAACGCGAAAATCAGAGAAAGAAAAAATCTAGTAGACTAATGTCATATTTGACAGTGATTAATGACTCCTTGATTTTTCTCAAATCATCGTTATGATTTCTATTCAAACATAATAAAGAAATTTTATTTATGAATTGTGAATCCAGTCGGCTGATATCTATGTTAATTATTGGAGTTTAAATTTTCATTAAAAACTTCCAGTTAGCTAATGTCAAATTTGACATTTCTTTATAGCTACTTGATTGAATCGAAAAAAAAAATCAATTTCCACTTTTCAAAGTTTGTTTGAAATAAGAGAGCAAAATAAATAACACAATTCGTTTCCTTTCAAAAACATTAATTGGAAAACGAAAATTAATCGAAGACATTTTGGTACGAATAACTTACTGTTTAATAAACGATACATTAAGTCTTTTTGGATTTATGCCAAAATACTATGATAGAATATAATCGTCTTCCGTTCGTTGCAATACAAATTTAGATAGCTTTGTTACTATGGAAATTAATATTTATTGTGATTGGTTGAAATTTAATTATGACTATTACCATAGTAACAAATAAATAACGCATTATAGAAGAAATATGATTCGTTCGTTTTTTATATCAATTAGCACCACAAATAATAAATTTGTTTGTTTACTGGAGAGTGTAAAAATTGGAATAAAATTAAAGTGTGAGTTCCTACCTGATGTAAATCGGTGTTAAGTTATAGATTGTAGGTATCTAAATATTAGAAAATAAATGTTTGCATTTGTAAAGGATATGGGTTAGAGATGAGTGCCAAACACCAGCTTCGAGGTCGAGTGGTCTGAGATAAATATCGTAGGGCTATGGGCGCAATCCCAGGATAGGGGAGGTTTGGGTCGACTTCTATGCCTGAACCTGATCCTGACTCCGATTCTGAAACAAAAAATAATTTTAGCATTACCATACAGTTCTTAAAAACAAATTCAAGATGGTAATAGGATTTCGGTTCTATAAAAACATCAGTCTTGTTTACTTTAGACGAAATTACGAGTTAGATCATTCACTCACACCCATACAATGTTTACAAATTGTCAGAAGCTCTTTTTTTGATTAAATTTAAGTGAATTTAATTCCAATGGAATAATTGATTTTTCAGTCGAGCTTAAGTTTAGGATTTACAAACATAAACACTTAATTTGTTTTAGAAAACATGGATTCAGTATAATGTATACTCGTGCAAAAAATAAACTGCAAGCTGAGTTTTGAACGTTCAACTAAAGATTCTTTTATTTTGATTAATTTGAGCTGAATTAGATTTGGGAATACAAAGTAGATTAGAAAAAGTATTTTTTAAATATTTTTAGCTTGTTTCAACTTCCTTTTATACCGGAAGTTAATGCGAATTTGTTATTTTAGATAGAATGCCCTATATTTTATGGCATTTTAACCTGATCATGTTAGTGCTAACTCAAATCATTTTTGAAAAAATTGCATATTTTGAAAATTTTTGACATTCAACCAACTCCATTAAAAAATTAATATCTCTAAACTCTTTTGGGACAGATGAATAAATTTTGGTATAATTATAGTAGAGATATCAAACGATATACAGATTACAAAATCTTTTCAAAATGTTATACAGGGTGTTACAGAATGCTCACCAAACATTGCCTTCAAAATTATAGCAAAACTCTTTTTTTTCAAATAGAAACTCCAAAAACATTTTTTTATGTGACCATTGGAATGTTGATCAAATTTTAAGATAATTTTGTCAATACAACCACTAGCCTAACTGCAGTACTTTTTAAGATATTCCATAGTTTCCATTCATTTTCATTATCACAGTAAGCCGTGGCCGATAAAAATCTTTTTTTGCCATCACAGAGACAAAAATGCAATTAAAATAAGTAAGAAATGTGGTAGAATAATAAAATAATTGTTAATTTTTTGTTTTTATAATGCCTGGTCTCCTTTAATAATCAAAACCGTGCAGAAATTTTGAAAAATTGTGAAAATTAGCAAATATCTCAAAAACTACTGAAAATAAGAGAATAGTTGTATATACAAAGTGTTGCTAAAATTCGACTAGAATTTGATTGGTGACATCAAAAAATGGGGTTTCCATTTGAAAAATATAAGTTTTGCTATAATATTTAAACCAATGTTTGACGAGAATTCTCTAACACACTGTACATTATTTTGAGACTTTATTTCAATCTGTATGTCAGTCAGTACCTGGTTTACAATTATGCTAAAATTTATTTGTTTGGTGCTAAGGATTGTAGAGATATTAAGATTTTAATGGAGAGTGTCAACTGTCAAAAATTTCCAAAAAATGCAATTATTTCAAAAACTGTTAGAATTAGCAAAAAAATAATTAATATAAAATGTATTAAGAATTCAATGGGCCATTCAAAAATGCCATAAAAATGTTTTGAAAATAGAGTTTTTGATCTACCTTGTACATGACCAAAATTTCAATTTTCAAAAATCGACAAAATAAAAACTCGAGAAAATTGAAAAATTTAAACTTCTACAAAGAGTTATGACGTCTTTTGGTTTAATCAAATAGCAGAATTCATTTGTCATTACGTCTAATACGAATCAGATTTGTAGTTCAAACAGCTGAAATCACTATGCAATTTATTTCATTCACGACTATACATTGCATAAAATTATGTAAATGCTCCTAGATTTCATCTATGATAATCTGTGATGTTAAATTTGAAATTCAAATTTTGTTTTCACGAAGACTATTATCAACCGAATGATAAATTTAGCAGTAAATAAGACACATATTTGAAATCAATATAATGACAAAAAAATGATGCCATAAATTTCTTTGTTGACAGTTATAATACAAACTTTTATTCAATTCTAATATATAATTTCTTTCTTTATTTTATTGTTTCGAATAATCACTGGCAATTTATTTTCATTCTCCCTTTTCAACACATAAACATGTGCATTTTATTTGGTTTCACTATCATCTGTTTATTTAAAATTGCTAAATATTAACTTTATACAAAATTTATAATCTACTATTTTCACAAATTTACGGTAAATTCCAATCGATTTGATGCAATTTTATCGTTTTGCTATTTTCAAAACATAGAAATGTTATTTTTAGGACGGGCTTACTTAGGTAAAATCAATATATAATTTTTATTACTGAGACTGACAACGTGTAATAAAAGACACATTATTCAATTACAAAGTGACATTTATTGTATAAATTAAAAATAGGAGATTTGTGTCGAGTTGGTTTTATTTAAGTCAAGCTGTTGTGGCGCAAAACGATAAGATAAAAAGTCTAATAATTTTTTTTTATTATTATTAAAACAAACACTGTTTTCCCCACATTCATCAAATGGAAATAAACGAATTAGGTAGAGTCTAATGTTAGAAAAATAGAGAAAATTAAGACAATTTGTAGAAATCAATGAATTCGGAAATTGAAGGTTTTTGATCTAAAGCATACAGACAATTTATGGAATCTAAAATTCATCAAAAATTGAAAGAAGGAAAAAATTTAAAAAATTCAAAAAAACTTGAGGCAAAAAAATATTGAATAATCTAAGAAATTTGGGAAAATTTAGAAAGGTTTAGAAATGAATAAATTCAATAACTCAAAAAAAATCGAGCCAAGTCAAAGAATTTGAAAGAATTAAAAGCTTGAAAAACTAAAAATCTAATCAATCTAAAATTTGGAAAATTTTTTAAATCATAAAGTTCTTGGATAAGTCAGAAAATCAAAAAAATATAAAAAGTCTAAAGTATTTTTAAAATATTTGGAAGATTGAAAAATTACTGGATTCTTGAAGAAATCTAGAAAATCTATGATAGATCAAAAGAAATAAAAAAATTCAATAATAATTTTGACAAAAATTCGAAGATAATGGAAAACCTAAACAATCCCAAAAATCCGAAAAAAATAAAATTGAAGATAAAAAAATTTAAAATTCCTAGAAAATTGAACAAGTTATAAAATGAAAAATTCAAGAACTTAAAAATTTAAAATTTTTCAAAATAATCTATAAATTTAAATAATTTAGGGGGTCTTATAAATCTAAAAAATTAAGACCATAAAAACACTTTGAAAAAAAACAAAAAATTAAATCTAAAGATTTTGAAGCATCCAAAAAATTGTAAAATATGAAAAAATCCAAAGGATTTATGAAATTTAAGAAATTGAAAGAATACAAAAAATGTTGAAAAATCGAAGTGAAAATTTCAAATATCTGCAAAATCTGAGAATCCCAAGATTTTAAAAAAATACAAACAATCAGAAAATTTTGAAAATCTTAAGAATCAAGAGCATTTAACAACTGAAAACTCAAAAAATTTAAGAATATACCTAGAAAATCTTTGAATAAGTTTCTAGAGAAGTGAGAAAATTGAAAAATTATAAAAAGTCTGCGAAGCTAGTAAAATCCAATAAATTTTAAGAATATTTGAAAGCATAAAAGATTCTGAAAACAAAGAAGGAGATAAAAAATTAGAAAAGTCTTGAAGCAATCTAGAAGATCTAAAAAACTTGAATAGTCTTCAAATTTATAATAGATCAAAAATTAGAGAATCAAATAAATTAATGTCAAAGATTAACAAAATTCAGAAGATTCTTAAAGAAGCTGAAACAATCTAGAGATTTCAAGAGATATGGAGAATCTCAACAAATCAAAAAAAATCTTCATGGAACTTGAAAAATTCAAAACTTAGAAAATACTTTGAGAAATAATGTAAAAAATCCAAAAAATTTATAGAATCTAATATATGTATTTATAAAAATCAGAAGAATTGAGAAAAATCGAAAAACTACAAAATTTGTAAAAATCTCAATAGAAGTTTCACAAATTATAAAATGAAAAAAATTTTTAAAACATTGAAACTGAAAATTTTGATATTTCAAAATAGTCTATCAATTCAAAGAATAAAAATATTGTAAAAGATTAAAAATCCAAAGAACCCAACAAATCTATTATAGATTATTAAGAAAAAAAATCATAAAGAATCTGTGAAATTTATGGAATTTGAAATATCAGAGGAAATGGAAAAATCCGAAAAAATAAAGAAAAATCACAAAAATCCAAGAAATTTGAATGAAATAGAGAAAGTTAACATGTTTAACAAATCTAAAGATTACCAAAAATTAAAAAATTTTCAAAATCATAAAGAATCAAAAAATTCAGAAAATCAAACAAGTCTAAAAAATATGACGTTTGAAAAATTAGAAAATCTACAGAATTTTTTAAACCAAAATATCTAAAAGAATTCGAAAACTTAAGTATTTCTGGAGGAATCTGATGAATTCGAAGAGTCTAGAAAAACTAAGAAAAATACAGTGTGTCTCTGGATAGATGAAATGACTCTTGTAAAAGATAAAAAATTAGAATTTTTTGGGGTTTACCACTGCTTGGTTGAAGACTAATTTGTAACATAATTTTAGTTTTAAAATATCAAGTATGCCTTGGAAATTTAAAAAGACTTATTTCGCTATAGAATGAAATGCATTTTTTGTGGCAGATAGGTCATAAAGTTATTAAGAAAAGTTGTTTGAATTAACTTCTGGACTCACATACCAAATTTCAAAATTATCGACCAACTATAATTTTTCACCTTTTTTTTTAACAAAAATATCATAGTTGGCCGATGCTTTTGAAATTTGGTATACGGGCTCAGATATTGATTCTAGACAACTTTTCTCAATAACTTTTTGTCATATCATAAAGAACTTTACAGGAAGACAGGTTATTTTCAAATTTTTAAGGCATACTTGATTTTTCAAATCTAAAATTATATATTAATTAGTCTTTATCTAAGCAGTGCTAATCATTAAAAAATGACAATTCAAACCACAAAATTTTTATCTTTTACAAGAGTCGTTTCACCTATCCGAGGACACACTAAAAATTTATGTATAAAAATTTGAAGTCAATTGAAATCGAAAAATTCTTGAGAAATCAAAACACAAAGAATGTGAGAATTCTAAAAAAATTCAAAATTCTGGGAAATCTGAACAAACACTAGAGAAATACGGAGTATCAAGGAATCAAAATTTAAGGAGTATAAAAAAATCTAAATGAATTAAAGAAATAAAATTACTGCAAAAATTTGGAAATCTATCAAAATGTAGAGAATCCAAGATTTAATTCTAATAAATTTAGAAAACAATCCAGATAATTTAAATAATTTCAAAAAATCTATAGAAGTTCAATCCATTATAAAATGAACTTCTAAAAACCTCAAAGTATTGGAATAATCCAATTCAGATTTGTGACAGTAAAAAATATAATAAAATAATTAGAAACTTTGTTTTCAATTATTTATTCTAAGAATCGCATAGAGAAACTTTTCTCTGAAAATAATGTCCTTTCTATAAATTTCTCATCCAATAACAATGCACTAAAGCAATTTCGCATGTTATCGTTTCAACCAAATCACAGTCACGCTTGTCACGTCGATCATTGATCTCTTTTCTTACTTTTGTAAATTTTGAAGGAAATGGTAGATCTATTCAAGTTGATCTCGTATAGAAAAGCTGTTCTTTGAATGATGTCGAATATAAATGAGTAACATTGCTAAAATGTAAATAAACTGATACGAAAATCTTAACTTGAAAAGTTACAATAGAGAACTGTAAGTAGAGACGAAATTTATAACAAAAGAGTATAGAAGAGATAAGTTTAGATTATTGTAAATATTTGAAATTGTAAATGGAAACGATTTAAAACGCATTTAAGCTTTTAACATTGAATATTTTGATTAAAAATATACATAATGGACTAGAGAGTGATTTGCATATGTACAGGATGGTGCATTTTCAATGTCCGTATAGAGAGATCTTCAAAACTAGAAGGTTTAGAAAAAAACGAATGACATTTTCGAGATCTTTTTTGAGAAAATAATTCCGATGAGTACTGTAAATTGATTATAGTCTTTTATTTTTTAGTTATAAGCAAAAATTAATAATTTGCCAATATTTAAAAAAATTCATAACTACGTTCATATTGAGGTAAACAATTGAAACAAAAACTAAATTGTGCAGTTTTTTTCCGTAGAATTCAGTAACACCAATACATATTTTTTTGGATTATTAGTTTGGCTAAAAAAACACAAAGTTACATTTTTTTAAATAGATACCATAGTTGGCTGACATTTTCAAAAACATAATTTTGTTCTAATTTTGAAAATATAAATATATTATATTCCCACGAATTTTCTAGAAAAAAATATTTTTTTTCTAATCTATCCCAAAAAGGCGGTGGTGTTTGTCTTTATGTAGATAAAATTAAAATTTCAAAATTTTTCAAAATTACTCAAATTCACACTTTTGTTATAGCATGTATTTATAGACCACCAACAGGCGCGTCTTATGGCAATCAAGAAAATGATAAAAATTTATCCAATACAATACAATCAACTATTGATCAGTATCCTAACTTAATTATTATAGGAGATTTCAATTTTCCTGGTATTAACTAGTCTGATAAAAACACAAGGGGGCAAACATCTACCGAAAAACAATTCACTGAATTGCTGTCGGAGAATAATTTTTCACAAATAGTCAATGAACCTACACGATTTAGATGTGAACAACGTCCTTCATTACTTGATTTGATAATTTTATCTGACGTTAATCTCGTATCGTCCTTAAACGTCTCGAATCCTGTAGGTACATCTAATCATTCAAAAATCGAAATTGAGTTACAAATTATGATATATTCTGAGCCAAATGCAAGAATTAAAACAAAACGACTAGAATGGTTTAGATTCACTAAATGTGAGAGAACAATGGAATTTTACAAACTTGTATCAAAACAAATTCCAGACTGTTTACAAACCGACTAAGAATAGATAAACCATGGATAAATCAACATATGTTTGACAAAATAAAATACAAATTTAAATTATGAAAAAAATTTAAAAGGTAGCCTACTGAAGATAATTTTTCTGCTCATAAAAGATTTTCTAACCAACTAAAATTAGATTAGGTCCAATTATGAAAATTCCATATTAAATGAAACAAAATTATTTTACTTCATTGTAGGTAAATTTATCTCTAGTCGTGTGTCGGTTTCTTGAGTACGAAATGCTTCAGGGCTACTCTGCTTCGATCATACAGAAACTGCAAACACTTTAGCTGATAGTTTTGCTGCTACCTACAATTTAAACAATGTAAACAATATACCGTCTTTTATGCCTACAGAAGCATTCAATGGGTTGTCTCATATTAACTTTATATCGGATCTGGTAAAAAGCCAACTTTGTGCCCTTCGATTAAATACAGCGCCAGGTCCGGATCAAATACCTCCCAAACTCCTGAAAACTTGTGCTACTTCGTTGTCGAGCCCACTTGCCAAAATAATGACAAAAGCATTCTTACAAGGCATTTTACCTTTTGAGTGGTTGCAAGCAACAATCACGCCCTTGTACAAGTCAGGAGATGAACTTGATCCTGCTAACTATAGACCTGTAAGTCTCACGTCGGCATGCTGTAAAATTATGAAAAAAATTATAGTCAAAGAACTATTAGATTACATGCAAAAAATTTAATACCTGAGCATCAGCACGGCTTTATACCGGGCAGGTCAGTTGTCACAAATTTGCTATCTTGCACAAATCTATGGACAAAGATGTTAGATTCTAACCAACCTTGACTTTAGTAAAACCTTTCATAAAGTACCTCACAATTGTTGTTAGCAGAACCTGAGTCCTATGGTGTAGCAGGAAATTTGCTTGATTGGATCCGAGCGTTTCTAACAAATTGAAGTTATTGTGTTAAAGTCTGCGGTAAATTTTCGTACTCAAAACCAGTATTAAGTGGAGTCCCACAGGGATCAGTTCTTGGATCAATTTTATTCTCGTTATATACAGCAGATTTATTGTCTTCACTTGGCCGTTATTCAGCATATGCAGATGATATTAAGTTATTTGTTAAACCATTTGTCACAGACTTGCAAGACCAATTTGACTTAATTTTTCAATGGAGCGAAAAGAGGCAAATACCACTGAATCTAACAAAATACTGTGTACTACAGTGTGGCCACAATAACGCAAAGTACCTCTACCATATAAATGGCACATTGCTGAGTGTAACATACTCAAACAAAGACTTAGGGATCATTGTAAATGATAGGTTAGGATGGTTAGAGCATTGTTAGCATCAGTGGGTCGAGCGCGTAAAATGTTTTATTTGCTAAAGCACGTTTTTCCAAACCCCTCAACAAATTCTATTTCAAAAGTCTACATTACTTATATAAGACCGCATTTAGAATTTGTCATTCCAGTCTGGAGACCTTGTTAAGGGATGTTGATTTGCTGGAGAAAGCTCAGCACCTAGTCACTAGATGGACATCGTGTTTGAGACAAGTTTCATATGAAGAACGCCTTAAAATACTCAAACTACCAGAACTACGTACTTGTCAAATTCAAATTTTTCGGCTTACTCATGGATTGTTTCCTGGAGTAACACGAGAGTTCTTGCAAATCCAAAACAATGACAGAGTTAGAGGTCATTTTTAGAAACTGAAAACCGAGCCTTTTAAGACAACAGTATGAAAGAATTATTTGACAAATTGTGCATTTGATATTTGGAATAGCTTACCTGATGACGTTGTGCAGCTGTTACTGTTTCTTCCTTCAAGAATCAATATGACACTTTACAACAAATAGCATTTACTCTTATTAACTTCTGATTAATTTTGACAATAATTTCTATCATTTAAATCAAACTTGTATTGCTTTTTCATCCAACACGAAACAGTAGTTAGTTATATTTTTGCTATAAAAGTGTTAACCTCAGCAAATAATCTCAGTTGATAATAATAATAATAATAATATGTTATTTGTTAATAGTTGGCCATGTGAAAAATTGGTTTCTATAGTAAATTGAGTGTTCAAATAATCTATTAGATTCTATTCTTTTAATATTATAAATGCACATGAAAAGCTTTTAAGATGAAAAAACTGCAAAACAAATTCAAGATAAATTGTTGATTAACTATAAAAAACAAAAGATGCTGATGGCTACTTCGCATACTGTTATAAATTAATCAAATGGGAAAAATACTGATTTTAGTATAAATATTCGAAGACATAATTCAAAAAATAGCATTTTTGGTAGAAGAAGACAAACAAGCTTTGTCCATGGTAAAAATTTCTTGTACCATAAACCTATATTTACTTAAACACTGCATTAAAAAAAAACATTTTTATGTGAATGCATTTAAAGTAGGAACATCTATCAATCTAGTTGATATATTTCTAGATAATCAGTTTCTAAACCAATTGTTTCCTTAGCCAATTGGATAATAACAGCAAAAAATTAAAACAATCTATTTTTCGAACAATTTTGTAAAATCATCATATGAAATTTATATATGTTTAGGGTCAGAAGAAAATTAGCTTTTCAAGAGTGTCACAGCCAACTTTGTGTTATTTCAGCTAAACTAATGACTGAAAAAAATATTTGTTGGTATTGCTGGATTCCACTTAAAAAATGGTTTAATCATGTTTTTGTTTCAATATTAACGTAGATATGAATTTTTAAAAATATCATCAAATTGTAAACTTTTGTTTATAACTAAAAAACAAATTCCGAAATCCATACAAATAGCGTATTATTAAGAAATAAACAGAAAAATAACTATAAAATTATGAAATAAAATTATTTTTATATTAATAGGTTATAAATTTGAAATTGGCATTTCTCATTTAATGTGTCATATATTTCGCAACTTGAGCCATTATTGTGCTTTTCTATTACTCTGCTGTGAGTTTGAATCATAAACTGACAGTTGATAACCTTGACATATTAAAAAATCAAAAGTTAGAGAGATTATTTTTTTTTTGTTAGTTTGGTAGACGTCAAGTTTAGTCTATAAAAAACACTGTTTTTGACAATCTTGTTTTATACTCCATTCTTTATTAATGTGCATGAAGAAGGCTGAGAAAGACTAAATGTGGCTTTAATTTTGTCACTAAAACTAGTTACTAAACGTAAACGAAGCTTTATATTCCTAACCTCAAAATTTAAATTAAACAAGCATTAGTTAACAGCGTTGCCAACCTTAGAAATTATCAAGTATACTTCGTTTTTTATTAATTCGCATAAGAGGTGGCAATGGAAATCAGATTTTAAGGTGGCCACACTGGAGACATTGGTACATAAATCATTCTAGGTATTTTTTTATCAGACAATTCAACAGATTAAGGCTTGTTTACTCTGAATTTTAAGGTTAAGTATATAAAGCAACTCCTTTAGTGACTAAATTAAAGCCACATTTAGGGTTACCCAGCTTTCTCGATGCACATTAATAATAACTAAAACTCATATTACTAATATGATCCAAAGCCAATAGATGGCATTTTAACAAAATTGAACTCGACTTTAGCCATTATAAATTGCACTAGAGATTTGAAATCTGGGAAATTTATCGTTTTAAAAAATGGTTTAATCATGTTTTTGTTTCAATATTAACGTAGATATGAATTTTTAAAAATATCATCAAATTGTAAACTTTTGCTTATAACTAAAAAACAAAAGACGACAACAACTTGTGGTGACTACCAAAATTATTTTCCCAACAAACGACCTCAAAAATGTGTCATTTGTTGTGTTACAAACCTCCCTATGCGAACATCGAAAATGCACCACCCTGTACAATTGGCATCTATTCAACTGCACGTTCAATTGAAAAAATAGAAAGGGTTTACCACAGTTTCATTCTGTTTAATTACCAACATTACAAACGATCAAAGCGTAAAATGGAAACTGATTTGCTCAAGGGGATACTAAATCAAATATCCCATCTCCTTTTATCGAATCAAATATTTTAGTATTTTGTTTATAAAATTCTAACAGATGTCTTAGAAGAAAACTTTTTACGTTTGATTACTTTTTCTTTTTATGTTTCTGAAGCTCAATTTAGAAAGAGCTTATGATAAGATTATGAGAAGAGCTGTTTTGATCAAAGGAAATGGGCAGAATGAAATAAAGTGAATTAAATTGATAAAGAATTATTTTGTTTGAAAATAACTGTAGTCGGAGATATGCAGAGGCTTGAAAAATTAATTAATTTTGTTTCCAGTTGAATTGACACGAAATTGAAACATTCAGCCAAAAATTAGAATAAATAGAATAAAATAGTAAACTGTCATTAAAAATTAATTTTTTATTCACGTAAGTACTTATACAGAGTGTTTCATTAATATGGGGACGTGAGATTATAGCGTTACAGTTAAGTTTTGAGAAAATGTAATTACTGAACACTAATTTATATCATAGACTTTACTTTTCAAAAATATTTTTGAATTTATTCTACTTCCGGTTTAACCGAAAAAAAAAGTTTCATTTGCAATTCTTCAGGAAAAAATTGATATCTTGTGTATTTCCTTCTAGAATAAAATGGAATTTTGCTCACACAAAGCTAGAGCAACAATCCATAATATTTTTTGAAAAAAATTTGAAAATATCTCAAAAAACATTTTGTTTTCTTATGCCAGTTTCTACATATTTCAAACATTGAAAACTTATTGTTTCCAAATACAACAACCTATATTTTATTACACAGTTAATTTTGATTTTTTATTTTCTTTCTTTTGATATATCATAAGCTATACTTATTTGGTTTCATTTTTCATTTTTTTTTTTGAATAATTATTCAATCAAATAGTTGAATTTTCTCAATAAGACGTCGTTTCTATAACTACTTGTCACGGAGTAAGTAGTCATAGAAACAATAATTTTATCAAGAAAATTCACACGAAATTCAAAAAATGTTTTGAAAACTGAAAAAATCAGATCAAATTTTCTTTACAGATTAGTGTAGGAAGTTCTTTCTACCAAATTTCATTTCATTATTATAACACAATATGCAGCTGAACGCTTTTTTCTGAAGAGTTGCATATGAAATTTTTTTGGAAAAAAGTTAATAACTAAAACAACTGATGACCAAATTAAACAAATTAAAAACGTTTGAAGAACTAATTTTAAGCATATTTCAGATATGTAAAAATAAATTAAATATTTCATTGAAAAAACAGAGTTGCTAAGACTTCCGGTCAAACCGGAAGTGGAAATAATGTAAATATATTTTTAAAATATAAAACCTGAAAAACAAATTGACATTATTTATTTACATTTTTCTCAAATTCATCTACAACGCTGTAATCTTCCGTGCCGATTCTAATGAAACACCCTGTATATGCGAAAGAAATAAATTGCCTATTGAAAGTTTGAAATTTGGGGAATTTATTGTTTTTAGGTTCAATAAACAATTAAATTTGTTCAGTGGGTTATATAATTATAAGAACTTTTCTATTTTGCACTTTTTTATCCTTTTTGAAAAAAAGTTTAAGGAATTTTCAGAAATTGGCATCCTTACCATAGAAAAGTCAATTTGAAATTTGTAGTGAATGCTAATCTGCTGCATATATATGAGAAAAAAATAAATCTAGGGAATTTATCGTTTTTAGGTTGACAAACACTTGAATTTGCTCAGTGAGTTTCCACATCACATTACCACAAGTTGGTAATTTTTTTTAACAAACTTGACGTTTTTTGACGTCTTTATCTAATAGCTGTCATCTGGATTTACGCTGTTTGTGTTATCTTTGTTTTGTAATGACGTGGTGTGAACATTTCTCACTAAAATCAAACGGAGCACCAACTTATAGAAATGAAGTACCAACTTAGCAATCATTTATCCCAACTTTTAGTGGGCAGTTTTTTTTCCATAGAAACGTCCCTATGTATAAAAATCCATAAACACCTTTGATTTATTTCTATGGAGTTTAAACTAGTTACCAACGTTGCCAACATCTAAAAGAGAAAATCGTAAATTGAATTTTTTATATCTAAGCCCGAAAATCATTTAACTATTTACTAAAAAGTTTTATTCATTCCGAAATCCATACAAATAGCGTATTATAAAGAAATAAACAGAAATATAACTATAAAATTATTTTTATATTAATAGGTTATAAATTTGAAATTGGCATTTCTCATTTAATGTGTCATATATTTCGCAACTTGAGCCATTATTGTGTTTTTCTATTACTCTGCTATGAGTTTGAATCATAAACTGACAGTTGATAACCTTGACATATTAAAAAATCAAAAGCTAGAGTGATTTTTTTTGTTAGTTTGGTAGACGTCAAGTTTAGTCTATAAAAAACACTGTTCTTGACAATCTTGTTTTATACTCCATTCTTTATTAATGTGCATGAAGAAGGCTGAGAAAGACTAAATGTGGCTTTAATTTTGTCACTAAAACTAGTTACTAAACTTAAACGAAGCTTTATATTCCTAACCTCAAAATTTAAATTAAACAAGCATTAGTTAACAGCGTTGCCAACCTTAGAAATTATCAAGTATACTTCGTTTTTTATTAATTCGCATAAGAGGTGGCAATGGAAATCAGATTTTAAGGTGGCCACACTGGAGACATTGGTACATAAATCATTCTAGGTATTTTTTTATCAGACAATTCAACAGATTAAGGCTTGTTTACTCTGAATTTTAAGGTTAGGTATATAAAGCAACTCCTTTAGTGACTAAATTAAAGCCACATTTAGGGTTACCCAGCTTTCTCGATGCACATTAATAATAACTAAAACTCATATTACTAATATGATCCAAAGCCAATACATGGCATCTTAACAAAATTGAACTCGACTTTAGTCATTGTAAATTCCAGTAGAGATTTGAAATCTGGGAAATCTATCGTTTTTAGGTTACATAAACACTTGAATTTGTTTAGTGCGTCTTAGTATTATAAGTTGGAAATTTTTTTAACTAGCTTGACGTTTTTTGACCTTTTCATCTGACAACTGTCATCTGCATTTGTGCTATTTGCGTTATCAACTTAACCTCAACTTCTCTAATATGACAAGGTGTGAACATTTCTCACTAGAATTAAAGAGAGCACCAACTTAGAGAAATGAAGTACCAACTTAGCAGACATTTATCCCAATTTTTAGTGGGCAGTCTATTTTTTCCCCATATACAGCTGTGTTGGTGTAACTATCGCCCTCTATGCTATAGAAAAATTTAAGAGTGATATTTTTGATTCTCACTTGAAAAAACCCAAAACTGTCAATTTTTACAACAAATTTAATTATTTATTCAACCTAGAAACAATAAAATCCCTAAATTTCAAACTTTCAATGGGCCGTTTACTTCTTTCGCATATACAGGGTGTATCATTAGAATCGGCACGGAAGATTACAGCGTTGTAGATGAATTTGAGACAAATGTATATAGAGAATGTCAATTTGTTTTTCAGGTTCCATTTTTTTTTTCAAATTTAGTTTTTTTCTAATACCCTAATGTAGATTTGAATTTTAAACTGGTAGTTGGTATCACTGAAATATAAAAAAATTAAAAGTTAGATGTATATTTTTTCTGCAGTTGGTAAAAGTCAAATTAATCTACAAAAAACATAAATCTTGAAAATCTTCAATCCAATAAAATACCAGAAAGATAATAAATCAAAAACTGTCAAATAACGACAGTATGACAGAAAAATTAATTTTAGAATAAAAAATTAGATAAAAAATAATTGAGTTAAAAAAGTTCAATTTGTGATTAAAATATTGAATTTTATGATTTCGCTCATTAAAACTCAAATCATAGACCAAAATAAATAATTGAAAACTCGTTCTTATTTATATGCATTAAATCCGTTTTCACATTTCTGTTTGTTACCAACTAACCAATAAAAATCCCCTAAAAATCCATAATTCACAGCAAGCGTTTAAACGCTTCAACTGTTTTAATTAATTCTCATTCTTCAAAAAATTAAATGACACCAACACTCTTGATAAATCCACAATTTACATAATTATTTGAAGAAGTTGAACAACACCACAGTTAAATCGTTGAATATTAATTAGAAATTTTGTTAATTTGTTATGGGAAACGTTTTATAATTATTCTGTTCGCTTTTTGACAGTTTGCGGATTTAAATAATACACTCGATTAAAAATTTAGTTGGCATGGGATAACATTCAAATGGTGTAATTACTGCTAATATGCGTTTTGGTAAGCAATGATAAAGCTTATCGGATGGCTAATGGTTAGGTTCACCTCAATCGGATGGAAATAGCGACGTTTTAGCTTGTTGATGGATATAATCAAGTCAGCATATGTCAAAGTTTTCCAAGTGAAAAATAACTGGATTAAATGGAAATTAAAGCTAACTTGAAAAAAAAATTATTTACTTTTCGTCATATCCAACCAAGTTGATTTTATTGATTGTTTGAGTTTAGTTCAATTGTTATTTATTTAATACACTTCCCACTGATAATAATAGTCAATACTTGCATATGAATATATAATTTGATTATGACATTTGTTTAATTGAAAATTTTTCGAAACTTAACCTCAATCTTTTTTGACAATTCATAATAAAAACTTATGTTATTTTGATGATTTTTTTAATGATTTATTAGTCAAATATTAATAGTCTCTTGATTTATGTATTTATTTAATTATCTATTATTATCTCAAATATACCATTTTCATATTAATTAAAGTCGAAAATTTCAAACATAACTGATTAAGTATTATTTATAATAAATTATGAAAAGTCGTTATGATTATTATTATTGGAAGTCTATAAAGTTTAGACTGCATTATTATTAACTGTTCATAGAGCACTGCGATTATTTAGAATTAAAAAATGAATTCCTGCTCGATTTAGTTTTACTAACTACTGAAAAATTCCCTTGTGTTTTTAGTAGCCTGCGACCTTATGAAACAATTTTTTTTTAGTATATTATTATCTTAATTCTAAATAAAATTACAGATTAAGTCAGATATAATGTAAAAACTGACAGCCATCTGGCTTGCCAAAAAATTTGTCCTGAAAGAAATAAAATATGCCATGGATTATATCTAGTTTAAAACATAAATTTTGTTTACAAAAATTTGGAATAATTTTTGCACATGAATATATGGTGAGAAACTCTAAATGCGGCTTTAATTTTGTCACTAAAACTAGTTACTAAACGTAAATGAGGCTTTAAATTCCTAACCTCAAAATTTAAAGTAAACAAGCATTAATCTGTCTGAAATTTGCAATTTCCAATTTTAGTTGAATTTGCTACCAACCGTAAAGAAAATACCTAAGATGATTTATGAACCAATATCACCAGTGTGGCCATCTTAAAATCTGACTTCCATGGCTACCCCTTATGCACAATAATAACGGATGGAGTATATATATGGAAAAAAAATAAACTGCCCACTAAAAATTGGGATAAATGTTTGCTAAGTTGGTACTTGATTTCTTTAAGTTGGTGCTCCCTTTGATTCTAGTGAGAAATGTTCACACTTTGTCATTTTAGAGAAATTGTGGTTGAGTTGATAATGCAAATAGCAAATGTAGCTGTCAGACAAAGACGTCAAAATACGTCGTCAAGCTAGTTAAAAAAAATACCAACTTGTTGTAATGAAACCCACTGAGCAAATTCAATTGTCTGTTCAACCTAAAAACGATAAATTTCCTATATTTAAAAATTTTAGTGGGCAGATTATTTTTTTCCCATTGTGGTGAACTTTATTGTCAAACTGTCTGTCAAATTGTCATAAAAACATTTTCTCTATCAAAAAAATCGAGATAAGATTGATGACTTTTTCAAAAAATATTGGAAACTGAAACAATAGGTATGTCTTATGCTGCATCAAAAGAAAGCAATTTGACTAGCGGAAACAACTGCGTATTAAAATATGGGGAATTCCATTTGAAAAAAAAACTTTCAGGTGTTTCGAATTTGTCGAAAGAAAAATAAGAAAAAAAATTATTCCATTATTGTAACACAATGACAAGCTGTACGCTTTTTTCTGAAGAGTTGCATATGAATTTTTTTTTGTCATAACACAGTTGATAACCAATTCAAACAGAACAAAAAAGACTAATTAACTAATTTTAAGAATAATTCAAAAATGGGGCAATAAAAAAAATGTTTCGTAAAAAAAACAAAGTTGCACAGACTTCTAATCAAACCAGAAGTGGAAATGACAAAAAAATATTTTTCACTTTATTCATTTATACCATAAATAGCTATTAGTATAAAAAAAAAACAATGGAAGTTGTTTGACCAAGAATTCAACCACATTTACACGCATCATACAAAAAATACTTTTCTAAAGCTGAATCACCCTATATTTAAAAGACTTGCAATTTTCTGCTAAAATTTCTGTACAGTTGGAAAAATATTTAAAGGGGTGGTTCTACTCACAAAAATAATTTTTCGAAATATTAATATTAACCAAGATACATACCCTTAAAGTTGAAATTTTTGTAAATGATAGTGACAGGCTTTACCAATATACATAAAATCATCACGATCTGAGAGCTCTAAAGGCTCAGACCATTCATCCCTCAAATTTACTTATAACTTTTTTATCGATGAATATTTTGGATATTTGATAATACCGTCTTGAAGATGTAACATTTTACATAAAGGTCGTCTTGTCGATAAACCCAAAAGCTTTTGCTAAAAACTCAATATAAGTTTTTTTTTTTTTTTCGAAACTTTGGGTACTCTCAAGTTTTAATCAAGTAAACTGTGGTGACAACAGATTTTTTTTTTTATTATCAAGTAGGTAAATGCTTTCAGAATTACAAACAACACATAAGTCTAAATGGAAACAGCAAAACTTATAATCAATCGAGTTAATACTGAACAAGAGTAACAATAAAAAAATTATAACGATGATAAAGAACATAATAGCAAAGATTTTTATGTTTTATGTAACGATAAAATCATTTATTTAAAAAAAATAAGTTATGCATTTGTTTCCAAGGCTTACTCAGTTAAAATTTAAGGATAAGGTTTTTGAAAAATAATTCAAATGAGTTTTAAGCAAAAACTGTTAAGTTCATCGAAATCACATAGAAATTTTTTTATGATTTTTCACCAAAGTTCAAGGCAGTTTTATTAGATTTCTGAAATGAACTCACACAAAAGTATTATGTTTTGAACGAACGGAAGCAAATATTTTCATGAAATAAAAAATACTCAAAAGTAGATACTTTTCCTCAGGGTGTGAGAGTGTTTTGAACTTGGATGTAATTTCTGCTTTGCTAATATATATGATCGAAACTTACAAAAACAATCAGTAAATAATTAGAGCAGTTTTGATCATTTTCCAATTTAAGTTTAAGAAAAACGGAAGACTCAATCAAGCCAATGTTTTGTATACATAATTGTCATATTAAGTTCAAGGGTCTAAGCTATTTTTTGTTGGATTATATATAATAGCTTTGTTGATACACATAAATGAAACTTACGTAGAAAAGTGCATTTTTCCAGGACTCAATTGCACTCAATTTTCTTGAGATCTACTCATTGATTCCTAACCAAAAATAGCTTAGACTCTAGTCCTTGATATAACAATTATGTATACAAAACATTGGCTTGATTAAATCATTCGTTTTTCTTAAACTTAGATTGGAAAATGAGTGGAACTGTGATAATAATTTTTAATCGTTTTTGTAAGTTTCATTCGTTTTTATCACCAAAGCCAAATTCATATTTGAGTTCAAAATACCCTCACACCCTGAAAAAAAGTATCGGCTTTCAAGTATTTTTTATTTGATAAAAATATTTGCTTCCGTTCGTTCAAAACTTTGGCTAAATCGACGGCATGTAGAGAATATGACATACAGGTGTCCCACCATAGCGTAATAACCGTTGGGAATATGAAAATTTGTTCTGAACAAAAGTTGTTTGAATCTTTCTTGGGGTTGTTTTAAAAATATTTTTAAAAATGGCGCACTTCCGATTATACCGGAAATTGACACTAACTTTGTTATTTTAAATGCAACACCCTACATATTTTTAGATTTTTGGATTCCTTGTTTAATTTAAGCATCACTTTATGTACCATAAGTGACACTTTGAGTGAACCATTTTTAAGAAAATCAAGATTTAAGGAAACAATATGGCTGTGTAGAGATTGCCATTATTTTAAATATCTCGAACACAAAAGTATTTAGAGAGAAGCGGTTTTACACCTTTATTTCAGACATAACAGTCTATCTCTTAGACCTGATCATCTTATCAAATTTGATAAACTCTCTTTTGATGGAAGCCTTGAACATGAGGAAGTTCAAACCTGAATAACTCAATTTTTTTTAATGGAACGCTATACTTTTCAATGTGCAACCAAATACAACTTAAAATTTTCTTTCGATTGATGTCAGGTTGTACCCACTTACTGCCAACAGTTTTTGGAAAAAATGCATTTTTTTCAATTTTGCAAAAATCTACATCATCAAGTTAGCCTTGATTGTTATTATTGATATAAACATGTTTATATTTGAAAATTTGAACAAAATTTCCTTCTGACATGAATTTATGCGAAATCTTTCTCAAATGAAAAACTTCCATGGGAGATTTCTGTAAGAAGAACAATAGCAAAATCGGCTACCTATTCACTATATAAAAGTTGGAATAGATTTGTGATAACAAAAAAATTCTGTTTTGAGGTAGTTCCAGTTTAAGAAACACAAATTTTGACGTTTATCGACAAAACATTTAGTATCCCAAAATTATCAATAAACAGATTTTTGTATAACATTATCATAGCGGAAGTCACTGGTTGGAAGTTAATTCCCAGAGATAGAAAAACTCGAATCTCTAGATTTCTTCATTTATTGTCTTGATGTTATTTTACAAAAAATAGGATTTAAGCTTCAATCATACCCTTCTTTAGGTGCAATCTTGATAAATAACAATAGTTAGTAGTCACCAAGGCTAATGTGATGATATAGTTTTTTACAAACTTCTAAAAACAAGATTTTTTTCAAAAACTGTTGTCAGTAAGTGGGTACAACCTTACATCAATCGATACGTAATTTTAAGTACTATGAGATGGTACCACAAAAAATACATCGTTCCATTTAAGAAAATTGAGTTATCTGCGTTAGAATTTCTTCATGTTTAAGACTCCCATAAAAAGAAAGTTTTCCAAATTTGATAAAATGATTAGGTCTAAGAGATAGAATGTTATATTTTAAATAAAAGTCTGAAACCGCATCTCTGTAAATGCTATTGTGTTCGAGATATTTAGAATAATGGCAATCTCTGCACTGCTATGTTTTTTCTTTAAATCTAGATTTTCTTGAAAATGGCTCACTCAAAGAGTCACATATGGTACATAAAGTGATGCTTAAATTAAACAAGGAATCCAAAAATCTAAAAATATTTAGTGTGTTGCATATAAAATAACGAAGTTAGTGTCAATTTCCGGTATAACCAAAAGTGCCCCATTTTTAAAAATATTTTTAAAATAACCCTAAGAAAGATTCAAACAACTTTTGTTCAGTACAAATTTTCATATTCTCAACGGTTATTACGCTATTGAAGAATTACACTGTGGTGGGACACCCTAGATATATCTAAACGCCCGCCTTAAGCACTTAGGGCGTTTATATCTTAATAATATTTTGTACACTGGTGGATCTTGTCAGATGTAGAAAATGCATTGAATATCAAAATAATCGGTTTACAATAGAAAAAGTTACAGCAGAAAAAAAATATACAAAAAACTCAACCTTAAGGTTATGTATTTCTCAATATTAAGATTTCAAAAAAAAATTACATGAACTTGTACCATTATTTTCGTGAATAAAATCGCCCCCTAAATTATTTATCCGCACTGTATATTTAGTCTATCAGTTTTCAGAAATCCTGATCAAACCGGATTTCCTCTCAAAAATCATCTCTTAAATCTTTTTTCAAAGCTAAAAAAATTATAATATAAACTAAAATCAAACACCTCCACTCTAATAAATTACAAAATTTTCATTTATTTAAAATTCAGGTTAAAAACTCATAAACATTTATGAAAATAGAGTCATCGATTAGAATATTATTAATAAAATTGTATATACAATTCATAATAAATATTTTTACCATCAAGTTCCGATAGAGTCGATTCGCCACTGTCGAAGGGTTCGGGATCCTTCCTAAGGCTCCTACGATGAAGTCCCGAATCGGATCCCGAACGGCAATGCGAATAACCAGTTCCAGGATAATAGTGCATTGCACTTTTTTCTACTTTTATCACCACATTATTGATACTTTTTTATCCACTAACAGTCCATCACTTATAGTTTTTGATTTTAAACGGTTTCGACACATACGGCTGTTTTTCAAACACTTCTCGAATTAAAAAAAAAAAAAATCACAGCCACTGATAATTTTTTTTTTCAAGGAATATATTGAATAAATCGGGGTTAGATGTGACCGATTGTTATCTAGGTGAAACTTCGCGCCGCGACGTTCAACTGTCGGAGGGTAACTAAAGATGCAACAGCGTCCAGCATGCTATGGAATAGTACGCATGTCAATATTTAACACGGGCATATGTTAGATAGATACAGATGAGCGATTGTTTTTTTTTTTGTTTTATGACCTTGGAAAGTACATACTTTAGAAAAAAATGTTTAATATTATGCCACTAGTTAAATAAAATGCCCTATTATTGATTAAGCAAACAAACCGATTTATAAACATACTCTATTCATTTCATGTCAAATATTATCAGCAAACTTTGCTACTGAAAGTTAGATTTTATGTCGTTTCGACTAATAAAAATTCAAAAGTTTCAATAAAACAATTTCAGAGTCCATATAGTGTGAGTTATAAAGTTGACAATGTATGGAAGTGGATAATAATATTTATTACCTACTTTTACATTCAATTTTTTTGTTTTTCGCTATACCAAATCCATGTCACAAACAACCTTTAGTTTGTTGTTTATAGTTTTAACCAAAATCAAGCCACATATCAGCAAACACAAATAGAAAAGACAACAAGAAAATAACATCTGCTTTTAGTCGGAATCAATGTTTGCATAAAAAGTTTTCAATTTGTTTTTTCAAGAAAAAAATTTTTTTTCGTAAAAATTATTTTTTATCAAATACGTATAAACAATTTATTTAAACATTATTCGGCATTTCCATTAGTGGATATCAATAATTCAGATTCAAACAACTGTTTCTCTGTCTTAATCGATTTAATAAAAATAATCATCAATCATTGTTAACTGAGGTTTTAACTAAACGTCGGATGAGCTGATTTCAGGTTAATTGAACGGTGTGATACCGAAGACAAGTGACATTTTAATCAACTAGTTGAGGTATTGATTTCGTAATCTCACATTACTATTATTGTTACCCTTTAAGCGAGCTTGATTTCACATTTATTCTTACATTTCTGAATAAGAATAAGTGATGTATCACAGTGGATTAAATTTTTAAGAAAATGGATAGAGCGCGAGTTAAATTATAAGAAACGGCAACAAAATAAGAAAAAAATCTATTTGTCAAGTTTAGTTCTAGTTTTGGGGTTTTTAACTTGACACTGTTGAAGAATTGAGACAAAACACATGAAATAAGATTTATTTGCTGGTGTAAGACGTTCTCCATAGATCTGAGGGAAATACCTAATCAAGATTTGAAATGGACAAATGGATGCAGCTGTGTGGACATCAATTAAAAAAATAGTATGAGTTTTGTCAATGGTTTTTGCGCTTATAAAATTCATTCAGTGCTGCCAATAAAATGGAATTTATATAAAAAAAGGGGTGTCGAAAATAAATCTCCAGTGTATTTTATATTTCAAGTTGAATTGGAATATCTTAACTATTAAAGTTTCAATCGAGAAGTTTTCTTTTCCGTATAAACTTGAATCAATCTAAATTAGACAAAAAAGTCCCTTCAAAAGTACACTTTCACCAACTTAAGAAAATTAATTTTCAGGGCGTGAGTGTTATTAGTATATCTACCTGAATGAAAAATTCATCGTAATCATTTTGTTCACAATTCTTATTTAGTTTAAATCTATATGCACAAAATGTAACAGATGTATATATATGGTTGCATAATTGCAAGACAATTTAATAATTTAATAAAGAATAGACAGTTTTAGCTGGGGAAATAATGAATAAATTTGATTGTGAAAATGTTGTAAAAAATTGTAGATTCTGTATCGACTAAGGAATCGGACTTATTACGCACGACTGGAAGTTTTGCGTACAAACAGGGCGTTTCAAAGACGGTAAAATGGCACCACCTGCTATTTCTGTATTTTTCTAGCTCTAGGACGAGTGTGATTATTCCGCAGTCTTACAGAATGAAATTTCCATGCTTTAAATTTGATCTAAAAAGCTGTCGATATTTCAAACTTCATACCATAAATGTAAATTTTCACCATCTTCACTAGGAATTAAATAAGTAAAGAAGACTTTTAATTTACGTAATTTACGTAAATGAAGCAGTAAGTCTAAACGTGTATAAATCAGTCACAAAAAGGATAATTAAACCTTTGTTTTTTGTTTAATTCAATGACTTTATTTAAACAATTTTTTGAAGCATTCAAACTATATCACAATCGAGATTGACATTTATCACAAAAAAACACTTCACACTTAACATACTCAAAACTTAATGACTAGGTTTATAGGCCAAAAGCCTTAACTATTTTTTCTGCCAATTACAGGTTCGCTTCATCTCAACACTTAAAAAAAAATACAAACACAAAATTACCCTGTAACCTGTATATCACACATTATATACAGAATATCTCAAATGGAAAAAATTCATTCATCATCACTTGTCCCTTCTTGTTCATTCTCAACCTTCCCATCTAACGAATTCGCTAAATCTTCAGGTTCAGTAACTGGTAATGAACAAGCAAAATTTCGACAAACATAAGCTGCGGGTTTCCCCTGAACGGGTCTTAATCGTGACAACGATTCATGACGTCGATATAACAAACCAGCACGACCGCCTGGACCATCTGTCACTGCTAAAATCCGGCCAGGGATATACCGAGATCGGACTACATCTAACAATGCTTGTGTTTTATTATCTTCAGCTTCACCAGCTATAAAAACTTGTGTCGGTGAATGATGATAGAAAAGTAGTGCCGATGTCATTTCTGGTAAAGCAACAGGAATTGATTTCAAACGATCGGCAAATACTGTCAATGTTCGACCAGCTTTTGCGCACAAATCGGCGCGATCTAAATATGCGGCAAGACGAATCAAGTTGTGAACTGCAATCGAATTGCCGCAGGGCTCCGCCCCATCTTGATCTGAAATAAATATAACTTTATTATTCACTTAAATTAAGTTGGTAGCAGTTAAATTAGCAAAATTTTTTTTTGACACAATCAATTATTTTATTTATTTATTTTTTTTACCTTCTTTTCCTCGAATTAATATACTAGTGTCTCCTTCAGGACTTGTGAAATATCCTGATCCTTTAGAATCCCAAAATAAGCGATCCTGTTGCTCTTGTAAAGTTTCAGCCCAAGACAACCAATCAGCATCTAAAGAAGCTTCATATAAATCAAGTAAAGCTCTAATTAGAAACGCATAATCATCTAAAAACCCATTTACAGGATTTAACCTAAAAAATAAGTATGAATTATTCAGTAATTGTAAAAAAATGGATTTTTAATGTCCATTCGGTAAGTTGGCATCGCTGTCATTTGAAAGTAAAAAGTAGTAAAAGTAGAAAGTAAAGTGGTTATAACCTAATTTTTTCGAATGTCCACATTAACAGAATGGACACAAAAAACGATTTTACTAACGTTTGAACAATTTTCCCGTCGTCTCCTCTATAACAACACCTCAACAATGTCTTATATTCTTCATTATACAAAAACTTTTTAATAAAATTCGCAGCTAAAATCGCTCGATTGATATATTCTTGATTTTTCAAAACAAATCCAGCTTTGGCAAATCCAGAAATCATTAATCCATTCCATGATGTTACTATTTTAGTATCAACATGTGGTTTTGGCCGTTTTTGTCTTTCATTATATAAAATTTCATGGCATATTTTTAAAATAATTTTCACTGTATCAACATCAATACCATATTTTCTTGCAGTACTTTCAAATGATCCAAAACAAACTAAAACGTTTTTATTGTTTAATTCTCCATGGGGATCTTGTGCAGGATTAACATTTCCTTCTTCTTTCACATTATAATGATAAATAAATAAATCACGATGTGAAATATTATCTGTTTTTTCGTCGTTTAATAAATTACAGATTTCTTTATATTCCCAAACGCAAAAAGCGCCTTCTTTTTTTGCTGGTGCTCCTTCATAAGGATATGAATCGGCGTCTTCAGCGCCATAAAAACCACCCAAAGGATGACTTAAATCTCGAGTAACATATAACAGAATATCTCTTAAAACATCAGCAAAAAATTCGTCTTTACTAACAACATAAGCATCAGCATAAGACACAGCTAATTGGCCTTGATCATACAACATTTTTTCGAAATGTGGCACATGCCATCGATCATCCACTGAATATCTGGCAAAACCACAATTCACATGATCATGAATGCCTCCATAAGCCATTTTACGTAAAGTATGCAAACACATATGTAAACATCTATACCCCTGCTCGGAATTTTTATCCCTTGAATACATATGAAAAAGAAAATTGAAATTACTCGGTTGTGGGAATTTTGGTTGCGATGAAAATCCACCAAAATCGTCTTCATACGAATGAGATAATTGTAATAAACATTTTTTCCATACTTCATCACCTGGGATATTAATCCCCTGTTTAGAGGATATTTCCCGCTCGTTTACTTTACGTAAAATTTCCAAGGAATATTTCCCGGAATTGGCGATAGTGCTGCGTTTTGATTGCCATTGTTCTGCGATATTTTTAAGAACTGTTTTAAAGCCAGGACGATTGTAGCGATCTTCAGGTGGGAAATATGTGCCCCCAGCTAGGGGTTCTAGGGTTGGGGTGAGGAAAACAGACATAGGCCAACCGCCTCCTCCGACGCTTGCTTGAACGAAAGACATGTACAGTTTATCGACGTCAGGACGCTCTTCACGATCTACTTTTATATTAATAAAATATTGGTTCATGATTGATGCTATTTCTTCGTTTTCGAACGATTCTTTTTCCATTACATGACACCTATCGATTTATTTTTAATTAAAAGAATTTAATAAATTATTCCATTACCAATGGCATGTTGAATATCCAACTGATAAGAAAATCAGTTTATTTTCTTTTTTAGCTCGACTGAAAGCTTCATCCCCCCAAGGGTACCAATCAACTGGATTACTAGCATGTTGTAATAAATACGGGGATTTTTCTAAAGCCAATCGGTTTTGTTTACTTTTCATTCCAGACCTTGAAGATCCCGCTTCTTGTGACATTGTTCTCACAATTAAATTTTGTCGATCTAATGACACTGACCTAAATATTAATTTATCTCAGATGCAACACAATGACAAGGTTAAGTACGACGTGATATAATAAACGTAAACATTAAAGACTTACCTCAAAGATGTTTTAACATAATTATTTATTGAAATGTATTTAACTAAATGGAAATTATTTGATAGATAGTAATCTCCATTTGACAGCGACAATCTTCGAAATAAATTTTGCACAGACGAATTCTGCACGACACGCGCAACAATCATAGCGAACTGACTCTACATATCTGGTTTACAAAACGCAAATCAGAGTTTTGAATATTTAAAAGTTAAGAAAAGTGAAAGGATAAAGATTTTTCTTCAGGGATATACTTGACAGTTTTGACAATTGAGGATAACCACAATTTGTCTATAGCCGACTTGATTGTCAAATAGAGTGGGAGTTTTAGATTTATTAGAAATGATAGCAATGTTTACTGACGTCCAGACAGCTAAAAATAAATCGAATTGTGTTCGGATCTTTGATAATAATTCTTATTATCATTATTTATTTGTTAAAAAATAGGATTTTCGTGTAAGTTGTTTGAAGTACGAGGAAGCACGAACGTTACCGAAGGATTGTTTACAATTTTTAATTATATTGTAATAAAAAAATATACAAATTGAAATTTATGATTTTTTAAGTTAATAAACAAAACTTTATTAAAAGATTTTAGAATAGGTCATAATTTAATTTAATTTTTTATCCCCACTTTTTTGCAACAGTGCTGCCACCATCACAATTCAAATTGATATCTTCCGGTCGCCCATTTCGTCGGAAGATTGTGGTAAGTTAACATCGCTTTGTACAATTACTCATCTTCAATTTAAAAAGCTGAAAATTTTCAAAATATTATTAAATTCCTGTTTGATAAACTTTATTCCACTTAATTAAAATCCAAAAATTCAATTTTTTTCAATGATGGTTGGAATTTTATCAGATTTGGTGCCTTAACTTTTGGGCAAGAAGCGTTGTAATTTCCATACAGCACTCCTAATCAATTAAGGCTATAGTAAAACCTCGTTTAATCCCAGAAAGTTCAAATAGCTTATCTGATTCATGGCGAGGTTACACTTAATTCACAACTGTTGAAAAAAGAAGTGAGGTTATGTCAATTCTTCAACGTGTTTCTTTACTTGCAGTAACGGCTTATTGCCAGGATGGTTAACGGCAGAATACCGACTGTATGTTCGAAAACATACGTTACTCCAAGACGTCCTTATGAAAAGGCACGTTTGGATCAAGAGTTGAAAATTATTGGTGAATATGGTCTTCGAAACAAACGTGAAGTATGGAGAGTGAAATACACTTTAGCAAAAATCCGTAAAGCTGCTCGAGAATTGCTTACTCTTGAAGAAAAGGATCCAAAACGATTGTTTGAAGGTTAGTTGAAACAGTTGTTGGAGATATGCCCTGACGCCACGCTCCCTTTGATTGCATGTCAATGAGGAGTGCCAGAAAATTTTACTAAGGGCAGAATAAATCCCGCTAGGAAGCAGTCTTGCTCGATTGATGAGCTTGTCTGTGCCGAAAGTTAGGGAAACATTGATTTTATTTCAAAAATTTTAGTTATTTTAAATATTGATTGAATTTTTTTTGTATAGGTAATGCTTTATTGCGTCGTCTGGTTCGTATCGGTGTATTGGATGAAAATCGCATGAAGCTCGATTACGTGTTAGGTCTTAAAATTGAAGATTTCTTAGAACGACGCCTCCAAACTCAAGTTTTCAAGTTGGGACTTGCCAAGTCAATCCATCATGCCCGAGTATTGATCAGACAAAGACATATCCGGTAATTATTTCCTAAAGGCCACTTAGTTGAATAACTAACGCCTTGAAATTCTCAATTGCCAGTGTTTATACTAAGGCAAGTAAATTTAAGTGAAAATCGAGTCTAGAGTCACTTGATAAGCTCAATACAAGGCTTAGTAAGTGCTAAAGTAAACTCGAAGAGAAATGACACCAGCATATGCCCCACTTTTGTTTTATTGTAATAAAAGTGGGTACCTTGTGAGGCGACATATTTATTCAAAATTAATGACTGGAGTTTTTATTTTTGATTTTTTTTTTTTTTTAGAGTCCGTAAACAAGTGGTGAATATTCCATCGTTTATTGTGAGATTGGACTCACAGAAACATATTGATTTCTCGTTGAAATCACCATTCGGTGGTGGACGCCCTGGACGCGTAAAGAGGAAGAACCTTCGCAAAGGAGCCGGTGGTGGCGGCGGAGCCGAAGAAGAAGAAGATTAAACTATTAAGTTTATATTTTGGTTTCATAAATAAACCGATCTTGATCAAACTATTTTATTTTGGTTATGCAACGTTTTATCGTTCCCTGCGTTTTCTTTGCATTTGTTTAGTCAAACGCGACTCTTAAACCTGAAATTCAAAAACAAAGTGACTTGGACATCCATAGAATAGTAATTTCCAGATACAAGCGAGACATGAGGCTCAAGGCACTGGATTGTTAGATTTAAGTAAGATGAAACTCCACCAAATCGGATTTAACATCAACTAATCTCCAAGCTGTTTGGTACGAAATATTCATAAACGTAAATTGCCAAAAAAAAGTTATATTTTTAGTTTTATAGAAGGTACTGTATTACGCCGTCATGTTGATTATGCAACACATTATACACAACGTTTCAATCCACCAAAATTTAAAATTTTCACTGTAATTTAACCATAATCCATTATTTAGCTTCCATAGATTGTCTTGCTGAAGTCTTAGATGCTTGTGACATTTTTGGTTCTTGAGTTTGAGAAACTCTTGGTTCTGCAGATTGCGATGTCCTTGTTTGTCCTTGAGACATCCTAGCTTCTCCACCTTGTGATACTCTAGCTTGTCCTTGAGACATTCTTTGTTCGCCTCCTGCTTGCGAAGTCCTTGCTTGTCCTTGCGACATTCTAGCTTCACCTCCACCTTGCGACGTTCGAGCTTGTCCTTGTGACACTCTAGGTTCTACTGCTGCTTGTCCTTGTGACATTCTTTGCTCAACAGCTACTTGAGATGTCCTTGCTTGTCCTTGAGAAGCTCTTTGTTCTGATCCTGCTTGTGATGTCCTAGCTTGTCCTTGCGAAGCTCTTTGATCTGATCCTGCTTGCGATGTTCTTACTTGTCCTAGAGACGGTCTTTGTTCTGCTCCTGCTTGCGATGTTCTTGCTTGTCCTTGAGACATTCTCTGTTCTGTGTTTGCTTGTGCTTGAGACAGTCTCTGTTCTGCTCCTGTCTGTGATGTCCTTGCTTGTTCTTGAGACAATCTAGCATGTGATGTTCTTATTTGTCCTTGAGACGCTCTTTGTTCTGCTCCTACTTGCGATGTTCGTGCTTGTCCTTGGGATAATCTAATCTGATCTCCAGCTGCTTCAATATTTTCATCCGTTTGTGGAGTTTCTTTAGATGTTAATGGTATAGATCCTATATTACTAACTTTTTCTAAAAGAAAAGTTCTTTACAAACAAAAAACAATCGTTTTTAAAACTTACTCCGATTATCAGTAGCAGAAGCTAAAATAACTCATATTATATTTTAATTCTAAAATAGTTAACTTACCGTCATTGGCTATAGCTTCTTGTACTAAAGGATTTACCATATCACCTGTATCTTGTTGTGGCAATTCAGATTCCTAGAATTGTTTAGAAAAGAATCAAAAACTTTTAAGAATTTTTCGTACCACCAATGGAGTAATATCGCGACTACCAGATCTTATTTTTTGCTGGTCTTCTTGTTTGTCTACTTTACCATATAATTTATCATCTCTTATTTTATACATCTAAAATTAAAAAAAAAATCAAACTTTAATTGTTATTAAATAATTAAACCTACATGATTGTCATTTCCACGAATATATTTATCTTGTAATGGCTCAATTTCAGGACCCCATTGTTCTAAGAAGTGTCCAAGTCTTGTCACTCTTTGTTGAGGTGTTGTGACTGTATGACTTCCACCACAATATCGATTACATAAATGATTTTTACTAAAAGTTTAACATTAAAACTAATATTTTAATTTTCAAATGTTACTTTTTTGCTGCTTTTGATTTGAGAGCATTTTCAATAAAATTCAGATTTTTGCTTCCAGGCACACATTTTTGCTGTTTTCTCAACTGATCCAACTCATATGCAAGATACGGTGCCATATTTCTACTCGGTGGCATAGCATATGCTTTCGGTTTCAACGACGGATCCATTTCTCTTCTCATTACCACATCTTTATCACAAGAAATACAATTAACATCTCTCAATAATTTCATCTTTGTTCCTGCAGCTTCTTGTTCACGTTTTAATGCAGTTAATGATTTGAATTTTTCTTGTAATGATCTTAATTTACTATTAACAAAATCACGTAATGGATCAACTTCCATTTTATCTAATTTATTTCCAACTTCTCTTTGTATAGCATCTAATGTTTGTTTCCACATTTCTTCTTGTTGTTCTAATTTTGTTAAAGCTTCTTCTATACCTCGAGATAAATCATCACAAGCAGCATCAAACTGATCATGTGATACTTTACGATTTATCATACAAGCGTCAGCTTTATCACCTAAAGCATCTTCAAGATCTTCACGATTTGCTTTGATTATTTTTAATAAATCAATTTGTTCTAAAATTGCTGATGTTTGTTTGATGTGTTCTTCTTTATCAGCTTGTAGTTTTGCTGCTTGTTCAGTTAAACTAACTAATTCTTGTTCGAGGTATGAGAATTTATTTGCAAGATCTAATGTTGTTTCGGCATTGATTCCTTCATTATCGCCGCCGGGGAGACTGAAGTAATTAATAAGAATTCAATATTTATTTCAATGTTGAAAATACTTACAGTATTTGTAGTTTGGAGAAAAGATCGCTAACATCAGCTTGAAGATTAGTCAACTGTCCATTTAATTTACCAATTTGTTCCCCAAATAAAGCATTCAGTTCGTTAATTTCGCTCTTCATTTCATTCACTCGATTATCGACTATATCGCTACCAATTCCATCACCTGTTCTTGATGAAGTGGCAACAGGAAGAAAATCTAAAAAAATTAACCTAATCAAAAGATATTTCAAAATTGGTGGATGCGCCGGGCTAGAAACTTTGATAATTTTGAGTGACAAATTAAAATGAAGCTATAATAAATTTAATTAAACAATTTTTGTCATCTAAAAAATATTTTTTTATAAACTTTACCTCTAATTTTGTTGACATCTTGTATACTATCAGTCATCCATTGCATTAAATTGCGGAATTCTTCTTGAACAATTGCCAAAGCTTCATTAGCAGGCAATCCTTCCAACTCAACACTAATATAAATATAAATTTAAAACTTAGCAATTTTACTATTAATATATACTTTTGGACTACACTGTTGTATGTCGTAACAGGACTTAAAATTTTAATATTTCCAGTTGGTTTAATAAAACTGCTAAATTGTGTTCCACCTTCATCATCTTTAACAGGCAATTCTTCTTCATTTCTTTCAACAGTAACAACACTACTTTCCATATCAATTTTCTCCATACTTAACCGTTTATTAGTAATTTTCTCAACAACTTTTTCTAAAGCTTGAATCCTCAATTCAATTTGACTTGCAATAGTTTTTCTAGTTTCAGGATTTGTATCAACAGTTTGTTTCAAATCCTTCATTTTTTCCATCATTTCTTCATTAACTCCACCTTTAACTACATCTTCAAGTAAAGACCCAACTTTTTCTAAAGCAGTTTCAGTTGCATCCATTCGTTTAGTTAAATTAAGAATTTGGAACATATCAACAATAGGTCCCGAATTGGATCTTGTTGCTTCTAATAAACCCATATTTCCTGGCAATTCTCTTAATTCTTTAATTTGTTCTTTCATATCTTCAATATTTTTCTGAATATCATCAAATGCTGTTTTACTAACAGCGACTGAATATTGTGGAAGACTTGATTGTGATTCAACAACAACAACAGTTTGGAGGTCAGCAGGAGTGACGCCCAAAAGACTACCTAAACACAAATATAAAAGGAAAGAAACGAAACAGCAGCTGAATGAACCTGGCGGGGATTTTAAAGGAAGAGGATGTAACTCTGGATCGTCTTTTGAATCTTTACGACGTTCAATCACACGTAATTCTTCCTCGGTTTTTTCTTCTTTCTCTTGATGTTCTTGAATAACATCTTGAAGACTGATGCGTTTTGTTGGACCTTTCTTTTTCGTTTTTTTAACAATTGGTTTAGTGGAAGATGAGGAAGTTAATTGAGTTGTTGATTTTAAACCGGAAATTAACGATTGGATTTTATCACTATCAGGGCCTCGAAATTCCACTGCTACATCGTTCAAAGACAACTGTTGAATCATTATGTGGAGGAGTGTATGAAGCACTTGGAAATTAATTACACCCTGAAAAAGAATACCATCAAACCTTGAAAGTTATTTTTCTTACGTTTACTTCTTGGACATTTAAAGAAAGATCCACCATTTGTGATAAAGCTACTAATGTAGTATTCTGAGCCATTTTTTTATTAAATTAAAAAAATAAAATTTTTGGAAATTTGATTATTTAAAGCCACTGACAGCAACACACTTGACAATTTTATTCTTTTGAATTGAAATGTCAAAAAGTTAAGTTATTTAGTACTGGTAATATCACTTATCAAAATTTTAATACAAATGTTTTGAAAGTTGAAAGTGAAAAAAAAAGTTTTTAGGATAATGCTTTATTAAAAGGTGAGTGAATTTCATTAACTTAAGTTTTACATAAGTTTGAGTATAAAAATCCAAGTGTTAAGGTTGAGGTTAGAATTGCCTAAACTGTCAAATACTATTCAAAATTATTATTAAAAAAACTTCAATACAGAATTTTGTGTAAAGAATTGTGGTTCTTGCGTGAAGCATTTTTGAAAAATTACTTTTCTTCGATAATCAGAAAAATTGTTCGCATTGACTGAACACTTTTGGACAGTACTTTTTCGCCAGTAAAACATAAGGTACTTGACTATTATTAACGTTAATTTTTTCTCCTTCGCTTAATTTATTCCACATATGAGCTACATAACTATCTTGAATTTTTTTCATCACTTCTTCATTATCTTTTTGTTGAAAATACTGTCTCCACGTATTCCATGGTATTGGATAGAACATTTCTGGTGGATAAACAATATAATTTCCATTACAAATTTCTCCAATAAATTCGTAAACATTTTCACGTTGACAATGCTTTTTAGATATTTGTGTTATCACTAAAGGTCCATTTGAAGCCCAATTTTGTCCATTAAAATGCAACTTAAGATAATTTAAACATTGATTGAGTATATCATGTCCGATTCCATTTTGATAAAAACCTAAGACTCCAGCTGCTACATAAAAGTTTGATTCAGCTCCAGCGAAATTAAGTGATAGATTTTCGAATGATTTCATTACAATTACATCCAAATCTAGATAAATCCCGCCATAGCGCCATAATGTTACAAATCTGGAAATTAATTATTTTATAATTTTCTTTGATTAATTTTTTCTCACCTTAAGACATCGCTAGCATGAGAATGGACATAATTCGAGCGTTCAATAGTTCCCGATGTCCATAAATCTTCAACTGGTGTATTTTTCAAATATTCCTCATAATCGATCCGACGCAATTTTACATTTTTGTACGACAATAAAGCGTTTATAAAACGATCAGATTCACTTTTTTCATTTTTTACTATACCATGTGATGTATAAAGTAAATAAACATTCAAACTTGGATTTAATTTTGCTGCTGATTCAACAGCACACGCTTGTCTTGCATTTATAACAATTTTATTATTTTGAGCTGATTTACATGAAGTTTCATGAAAAAAAATTGATTTATTTTTAGGAGGTTGGTCGGCCAAAATTGATTCTAATGTGTCATTCGATTTATCATAGTAACAATAAAGTGGACTAATTGTTGAAATGGTTGTTGGAGTGGTTGTTACAATGTCATTGTTTCCTGTTTTTCTAAAAACGAGTATTGATGTTGTTGCAAAAACTACTAAAAAAATTATAATTTTGAATGTTCTAAAAAGTTGATATTATAATTTATTAAGTTATTGATTTCAAGGTACTTACAAGGGTCGAAATTTAAAAGCCATGCTATAACAAAGATTGTTGACTAGAATAGGTTTGAGATTCCTCTAATTTTTTTTTTATCAAAATTATCGATGATTAGGAATTGAGGATATTACACAATTTTTGATGCCAAAATCATCATTGATTTGTTTTATTATCTAGAGTAATAGATTAAAATGATAAACAATAAAATAATAGTAGAAAATTTTATATATTTGTAGCGTTGACTCAACACAAATATTATCAGAGGAATCAAGCTATTGCAAGAACAACATAATATTTATACAGGTTTTTTTCCAAATTAAAGATGAATTGAAATTAAATGACTGTTAATATTGAACAGTTGAAGAGTGATCTGGCGGCTCAGAGATTCGAACCTACTATCAAACTTGTTTCGACTTGTATTACTGGTTGCATAAACTCACAAAAAATTATTGGTATATTTAATATTTTTAGTGTTTTTTGTCACGTTTCTACAAAGCAAGAATCATGAATAGCTATTGAAATGTTTGGCGGACTAGTAAGAAAAATTGCACGTAATTTATTTAGATTTTTTTTAAGTGACTTACTAGATACTAGATTTTCCTTTCGATAAGTTGGCAACATTAATATTATATTCAAACTAAGAACATCTCAAAATTTACAAATTTTTAAAAATATTCTGTGCATTGATTATAAACTTTCGGACAGAACTCCCGCGAGTCTTACATATGGTACATTCAATTCAACAGAAGTTCGCACTTTGGTACTCATTTGACTCCAAAAGTAAATCACTAAAAAACATTGTCCAATTCTATATGATATAGGAGAGGACAATTCATTTAGATAAACTTTTCGCCCTGTTAAAGTGGTTTTATTGTTTCCATATTGTATTGTTTTTTGATAATTTCGATTATAACCGCCGGTCCATTAGCTGTCCATTGTCGACCATTAAAATTCAATCTGAGATAATTAAGACATTTATTGACTAAATTATAACCAATAAAAAAAATCGATGGTAGCAAAGTTTGGAAATAAAACCAGTATAGCTTTAGAAAAAAGCATGACTTAGAAACAGTCGATTCTCTGTTTTAATAACTGACTACAGCCTCAAATGTTTGAAATATGAATTATAGCTTCCATATAAAAAAATAAATCCATTTAAAGTAGAAATAATATATTTAATTAGTTTGAAAAAAATACAGTAAATTATTGATCATTTATAAATATTAATAATAATAATAATAATGATTTATTTCCAATCAGACTACAATGTCTATAATGGACAGCCAGTAAAAAAGATAATACAATAATACAAATAAGAATAGTGTAGATAGCAACAAAAAATACAATTAGAATTTAACATATGAGAAAATGAAGAAATTAAAAGTTAGGGAGAAAAACATCGAAGAAGTTTGACCTTTACTGATTTAGAGTGAAATTTGTGAAAGAAGATATCCAGTTCTAAGCCATTAATGCTATTATATAATTTAAAACATTTAAAAAGAGGTGAGTTAAAGTGATGCAAAGTATTTGGGGATGAATAATAAAATGTAGAGGAACTTCTGTTGTTTATTCTTGGTACAGTAATGTTAATGTGGTCCAAGAGATAAGTGCTGGAAAGCTCACCAGTCAAAAGTTTTTGAAGAAAAACAACGCAAAAAACATTCCTTCTACATAGTAAGCTAACTTCTTCCACATTAAAGAGAAGATCACTCTGGTCACAATGCTTATTGGGATACCTATGAAATATTTTGAAATACAGATACTTTGCAAATTTTCTTAAAACGTTTTCTAACATATTTATATAGAATTGATAATAGGGACTCCAAATAAGGCAGCAGTATTCAAGTCTGGACCTCACAAGTGCATAGAATAACATTTTAAGGCATGGTACACTAGTAAATTCTTTTGTGTTTCTACATATGAAGCCTAAGGTCTTTAAAGCTGTACTAGTTACAAACATTATATGGGGAGTAAAAGTCAAACTACTGTCCATAACTACGCCTAGATCCGTAACTTGATCACAGGATTCAATCACAACACCATTTATGTTATAATAAAAATTAATTAAATTAGATTTTCTAGCAAAGGTAAGTTTTCTACATTTTTTAGTATTTAAATCGAGACGATTATAATGACACCATGAATTTAAGGCATCAATGTTATTTTGTAACTCAAGGCAATTTTCATAAGAATCAATAATATGTACAATTTTCAAATCGTCTGCGTATATAAATACCTTACAATCTTTCATATACTTTACAACGTCATTATAAAAAATAATAAAAAGTAACGGACCTAGATTGGAACCTTGCGCAACTCCACTTTTAGCATAAAATACCTCCGATTTAAAACCCCCATATTCAACAAACTGCTCCCTGCCAACAATCATTGACTTCATTAATATTAGAAATTTATTACAGAAACCAATACGTTGCAATTTTTTTAACAAAATACAGTGGTGCACTTTATCGAAAGCTTTCGTTAGATCCGTATAAATGGCGTCCACCTATAAACGATTGTCCAAGGCTGAGGATACGAATTGCGTAAATTCACACAAATTTGTTACGGTGGAACGCCCTTTAATAAATCCATGTTGTTCCTGAATTATTTGACTACTAACATGTGCATAAATAACATTTGATAACGCGCATTCAAAAAGCTTTGCAAAATTTGACAACAATGCTATTGGTCTGTAATTGTTGATATGAGTCTTATCACCTGCCTTAAATATTGGAACTACACGAGATAATTTCCACTTAATTGGATAAATAGAAGTTGACAAAATTAAATTAAAAATGTGACACAATGGAAGTAAAAAGCATGATATACAATCCTTCACCAGAAAAGATGGAATATTATCTGGCCCACAAACGTTGTTACCTTTCATCTTCTTCACTGCCGTTAAAATCTCACTTTCACTAATCGAGCACATATTTAAAATTAGATGATTATCATTGTTGACATTATCACAGTTAAATTTATCACAGAGAGATGGACAGCTTTTGTTATCACAAAATTCACAACCATTTAAAGGATTATCATAGATCTTTTCATCACAGACATTATCACAGTTGGAGTTGTAGACACTAGAAAAATGATTTCCAAATGCATTAACAATTTCTTGCTGATCCATTAACAAATTGTCTTCAAAGTGCATGGCACCCGGAAGATTCGACGACTTCTTTTTGGAATTGATGAAGGACCAGAATTTCTTCGGATCACTTTGCAGTGAACTTTCCATTGATTCTATAAACTTCTTGTGTTCGCTGGAAATTTCTCGTGTAATTTCTTTGCGCAATGACTTCATAATATCCAAATGAAAGAGAAGCTTGGTTTTTCTGTAGAGATTCCAATGTTTATTTTTCTGTTTAATCTTAGCGATGATGGAGCTCGTAAACCACATAGGATATTTGGCTACTCTTTGAACCATTCTTTGTCTTGGCACAAACTTATCTAAGATATTATACAAGATCTGATAAAAGTGGAAACATGCTAATTCCGGATCAACAATATCGACGACAGAAGACCAATCGGTTTGAGCGAGAGTAGAATATAATCCATCAAAATTTGCTTTACGGAAATTATACTTAAAGGTATCGCTAGATGTTGAAAATGAACACGTTGAGTTTTTTATAAAGTCCATTGTAAAGCTCAGGCATGGATGATGGTGATCCTCTACAACTAACGGAAAATGATGCCTTGAGACCTCAATGACTAAGTTGTGGTTCGTCAGAATTAGATCTAATATTTTGTTGTTGGAATTTAATACATGGTTATGTTGATTTAAATTATTTAGATCAACAAACTGAGAATAAACGGTGTATAAATTTGAAATGTGGCCAGCTTGACAGATTGAAAACTCAGAAATATTGAAATCCCCACAAATTAATATCGGAAGTGAGAAATCTAGAGTTGATTCAAGATAATCAAATAAAGTAACATAACTATCTAGGCTTTGAGCCGGAGGAATATACAGTACAATAATATTAAGACTACATTTTGGGGACTTTACTTTTACCCCCACAATATCAATTGTAGAAATCGGAGATGAAAGATTTAAAGAAATTGTTTCGAAATGATGAGTATTTTTTACAGCAACCAGTACACCTCCACCACGTCCAGTAACTCTATCACAACGAAAAACATTGAAATGATCAGGCAATAGTTCATTAGATGAAATATGCGGACTCAACCATGTCTCAGTTAAGAGAATGATATCTGTTTCAGCTGTGAAACAGTTCCAATAAAAGTTGAACATTTTAGTATTTAGTCCCCTCACATTCTGGTACAGCACATTACATTTAAAGAAAATTTGCGTCTGTTGGAAATTTAAGAGTTTTTTCCCTCCACAATTTTAGGCATACCATTATAATATTTGAGTCGAATATCTTTCTCCCCATTTTCAAGACGATTACGAAACTCCTTACGAATAGTGTATGACTTGTTTTGCTGCATCCTAGTTAAGTCTTTATTGATGAAAATTCCTTTTTTTGGACGACTACGAAGAACACGATGAACGACAGAGGAATCGTGAAATGTTACTTTGATGGGACGCGATCTAGATGGATTGTATTTGCCCAATCGAGTTGCTGTGACTATTTGTAGATTTTGGACTTCCGGAATTACAGATGACACTAGTGTTTTGACAGCATTGCCATCTTCCTCCTTCCCATCATTAGTCTCTTGTATCCCTCTAATTATTACATTGTTGGATCGACGCAAACGCTCAACAGCTTCCTCAATAACTGATTCCTCGTTTACTGTATTTTCAACAATGTTATTAGTCTGAATTTCCTTATCTTTCAGGTATTCAATTTCTTTCCTAAGCTTTTTATTCTCCGTAATCAATTCGTTCATGATGTCCTTCATTTCAGCGACCGTAGACGACAGCGAATTTATCGTATCGATAAGGCCGGCAAGTGAAGTAGGATTTACATCTTGATTTTCGGGTGTTGATGTTGCTCCAAAGGGCTCACAACATTTTTTTCTGTCAGCACAGCTAACATGCGACCATACACGACAATCAGCACAGTAAATGCGTTGAAAAAGCATAACATTATATAGAAAAAAAAAAAAAACATTAATTAATCATCAAAGATGTAAGAAAATATTTGTTTCGTTCTGTATAAATCTAACGTTGAGGAAATAAATTGAGAAATAATGTCAAGCCATTGTCTTACAATTTGACAAACAATATAAATGGAGCTTGAATATTCACTGAAAAAATCAAAGTTTTATACGATATTTTTGAATAATCTGTACAAAGGATTGAACTAAATAAATACTATAAATCAATTCAAGAAAAATTAGTATAATATTCTGTGGAATTGTATTATTTTTGTGCCGATAAATTAAATTACTCAGATAACAACTGCGTTCAAAACAAAATTATTGTTTTAAATTCAAATATAAAAATTATATTTTCTCTTGTAATATCATAAGAGCATCAATTTTTTCGCGAGGGCAAATTAATATGTTTTTGGAATACACGAAACAATTTTTAAGGATATGAATTGATGCTCGAATGATATTGTCAGAAAATCGTAACTTCACAAACCTTAAAAAAGAGCAGTTCGTTTTTGTTCTGTATCTGTCTTACCAATATCAATTTGTAACATAACATAGTAAGCGTAGTTTAAACTGTAATTCAATGGAATCTGACAACTTTAACAGCAAAAGGTTCCCACTTATCAATTGTTGATAAATATGTCAAAATTTTGAAAAATTTGCAAAAAATTGTTTTGATGTCATAGTAATAACTCGCGAATCTAATTTTTCTGTTCGTCATTTGAGTGCCGTGCTATTTTCCAAATATTGAAGACACTAATGTAAAAAAAATCTTAATAAATATAACAAATTTATAAGAAAAATCTGAAATCTAGTGATAAAGTATGGTTTCTATCTATTCTGCTGATAAGTGATTAAATACCATTTTCCATATAGCCAATGTCGCCATTGCTATTCACTCGATTCATATCCCCTCATTTGGTTTGAATGCAGTGAGAAAAATTCCATCAATTCACGTATATCTAAAAAAAAATATTCAACTGTAAGAAGAGTCAATGTTCTAAAAGCGCTCTATAAGAATGATAATATGATAATATAACGATTCAATAAATTTTTGTTTCGTACAAAATTTGTGAGAGTTGACAAGCTGGCAAAAATTAAGTACAACATGTATTAATCTAAAGTTTCTTTTTTCATCCTACAAGGCGTTAATTTTTTATTTTAATTCAAATTAAAAATTTAGATTTAATAACACAAGAAACATTATTGTTTTACTTTTTTCAAATTAGATAATAGAGGACGCTAGACATTTTTGTATAAATAAACGTGTGAAAGGTATTTTTTTTTTTCAAAATATAAACAAATTAATATCTTAGAGAGACTCAGGTACCACTTCTGTCAGCAGCCTTAGATACAGCAGGTTCTACTAGACATTGTCATTACGTCAATCTTCCAAACATATGGAAAATACATTACGTCTTAATTTATTGATTTATAAATTATTTCAAATACAAACTTACGCGGGGTTATCGTCACCTTAGCCTTAATCCGTTATCAGCAATATTGCAATACTGAAATACAGTATCTTAGATCTTACTAGAAGAAATACATTCCTTATGCTGATTTCAAGTTTAAGTCCCAAAGCATAGCATATTCGTCATAAAGCCATCATCATCCCAGATGACATTTCTCCTTATATTACGATGACTTATAACTGTCGTGCACATACAATACATAAAACAGCACTAACGTGCCAACATAAATTATAAACTTGGGATATCCCTTCACGGATATGGGCGTATGGTACACATTGGCCTTAACACCAACACCCTTGGCAAGTGACACACAACGAGCCCGTGGACATAGTGCACACAACCCTTACAATGCCACTGTGATCTTTAGCAAGAAGCACCCTCCGGAAGGTAACTCTTTGCCCCTGGCTATTCAGCCAGCATGAGCCATCTTCTTGATCTGTAAGCCAAAACTAAGACCAACTAGCAGAGAGGGGTTAGTTCTCAAAAACTACAAGCATTCCGGATCTACGACCTTAATTACTAGAACGTTCTTAAACACTAATTAACTTAATTGTAAATCCGCACTTATTTATAATTTCCTAATCTAAACGTCATTACTATTTTTAATTCTCTATCTAATTGACAGTTTCTCTAGCCAACTCTTTTATTTTTAATTCAAAATATCTGTACTAAAATTTACCCTCCTACACATGAAGTAAATTTAGTTTTAAATAAAAAATCTAATCAAGCGACTCGTAGAGACGAACAGCGGCAATAATGTGGTGACTAATTTGAAATTTTTCAATGATAGAGTAAAGTCCGTCAAGAGCCCTATAAAGACTCGCGTTTTATTTTTTCTAAAAATATGTAAGTTGCTTATTAATGTATATGCAACCAGTAATGCAAACCGAAGCAAAATTGGTAACAGATTCGAATTTTGGAGCCGTCTGATCATTTTTTGGCTTTTTTTACAATTTTATTTTACTAAATAAATAACCATTTGATATCAAAAGTGATCCAAATTTAGTTCACGTCTAATTTAAGATAACAAACAATATATAAATGAAAATCTCTGGATTTCAACAGTTGTTAATAAAAATAATAAAAAACTAAGCTTTACACTTTTTTTTTAATCTTACATTACCAAATCTAAAACTGCAGCAGCTTTATTGAAATAAATGCCACTTTCACGATCTATTAAATTTTGCAAAGTTAAAACAAAATCACTAAAAAGTAGTTTTTTGATTCTTTAAAAAGAAAAAAATTCTGTGGTTTAAATAAATGTCGTCGAAGACCGCAGTACAAAAAAAATTACACTGTTTGATGATTGTTTTACAGGAAAATTGTAAAATTACCGGAAAAGGAATTTAACGGAATCACCATCACCGCTCCTAAGAATATTTAGTAAAATGATGAATATGTTGAAAATCGGACAAACAAAATTTTATGTAATCACATTTTTTCCAATATGGCTTATTACAAAAATGGCAAACATTCTTCCCTTCATTTGTATGATAAATCCGAATATGTTTAGACAAAGTTTATTTATATCTAAGACACCGCCCACAATATTTACAAATGAAAGTCTGCTCATTCACATGCCGGCTCAAATGTTCCTTATATTTAGACATTCAGTAAAAATTTTTATCACATTTAGAGCAAGTATAAAACGGTCTATTAGGGTTATGTATTTTTAAATGTATTCTAAGAGATGACCGATAGGCGAGTTGTTTTCCACACAGATAAAATTGATAATGTGCACCATTATGAACTCCCAAAATGTGTCCTTTTAATGGTTTGTAACCGTTGAATTCCTTGTTACAAATATTACATTTTGTCAATTTGTACTTTCATGACACTTCAAATGACTTTTTGATTGTCTGACATTCGTAAATAAGAATAGAAACGACCACAACGTTCACAAATGTAAGGTCCTTTGCCCCAAATGTTTCTGAGTTGTCTTACGCTGTAAGTTGTAGGTTAAGTGTAGTCTTGAGGAATTGGACTTGGTACCACCACTTCTTCAGTAACTTCTTGTAATTCATCATCTATTCTACTACAATCATGATCCATTATTGGATTGAGCAACTGCAGTTCATATTTATGTTCGGTAATAATTAAATCCGCATTACTCTTTAAAAAATTCCTTCTATCTCCAACAATTTTTGTTAACTTTTCTTCAGCTAACAGCCAAGTTTCTTTAAGCCTGTAACTGTATTTTATTAAATCCAAACATTCTGTACAAATTATTACATTTAAGATATAATGCCAAATCAAGATCAGTTAGTACTAACTTTAACATATTTGTTACTTCAGTCTTGTCTTCTAGAATCCCAAGCAATTTAACAGCTTCTTGATGAGGAGTTAATAAGTGTAAACAAATGCCATAAACATTTACTATTTGAAAATCTAAAATGTTAAAATCATAAATTATAATTTAATACAGGGTGAACCTAGTTTTATTCATCAAATAGAAAAATGCAGTTGAATTTTTCTAACTGCGATAAAAGTAGATTCACCCTATATATGAAAGTATACCTGATTTATACGCTTTTAGGGATTTAAAATACGGTTTTATGAGTGGTTCAAATTGTACATTTATTTCCAATTGCTGGTGGATTTCTTCAGTTGGGTTTTCTGTCTCAATCGGAATATTTTCATTATAAGTTAATGTTTCAGACTTCAAACTTAGTGATTCATTGTTATAAGTATTATTACATTCACCAGATACAATATCAAAATTGACTTTTCTACAGTCAAAAGGATCAATAATACCTAGGTCACATGACGACAAATTCTGTAAAATTTCCGCTTCTTCTACTGACTGGAGATTTGATAAAACTAAAATTAATAAAATATCAATTTTGTACAAAAATGAAACAATTTATTCACCTAAATCCATATCAATTTTACTAAAATACAAAGTACATATTATTTTTTGAGTCAAGAAGCGATTTAAATAAATTACCTGGAGGTAACCCATCTGAAGTATATTTTATATCACCTTAAACAAAACAAAGACTTCTCTTCTATTCTATAGATGAATTCATTATTTACCTATGAATAAAAAAAGTTTGGGAAAGGCATTTCGTTTGAGTCTTTTTGAAGCCAAAGCAGGAAGAAAATCATCTTCCTCAAAATGTATTTCACATGCATATCCTCTACTGAATATCATCATCAGCTCATTAGTAAGATTAGCAAAGCGTGGATTTTTGGCCGCTTCAACCCATTTGAAAAATCGAGCTAATTGATTTTTAGGGCTTGGAAATCTGTAACTTTTATGTTCTTTTCCTTTAGTTGGACAACCGTAGGTTCCACAATAAGAATTTCCAAAATAAGGCATGATATTTATATTCTAAAAAAGTTTTTTCAGGTATTTAGTGAAAAATGTACTGTTTTATAACTAAGATTAAATTTAGAGGTTATGATTTTTAAATTGAAAAAAATATTTGAATAAATATAAAATTACCTGACACGAGTTTTATAACTTTTTTTTCACTATTATTGTGTGTATACAACCCAATATTTTGAAGAAAAAATGCAAAATCTAAATTATTATATATTTTATGACAAAATGAGGTTAGGTAGTACCCAAAATAAACTGTGGCCATCTATAGAGTAATTTTTTAATTAATCATCGAGAAAGTGCAGACAACCAGTATATAGTCTATAATTTAACTAATAAATACAGCAATCAAAGAAGGAAATGATACAAATTTTAACAATTTTATAATAAACAAATATTTTTTGTATTGTGTTGGCTTAAAAAAACACTTACAATCAGCACAAAAGCTGCAACCATCAATACAGATTTAGTGCTTTTTACTTTCAATTACTGAGTTTATACAGAAATGTAGGTTTTTCCCCGATTGTTTGCAATTCGCATTCAAAAGACTAAAGCAATTTTCAGTAAAACAAAATCAAGTGTCATCAAATATTATATTTGATAATTATTTTTTCTTTGAAATTTGATTTCGGAGTACTGTTGACATTATTTAAAGCTTTCTGCTGAGAAGGTGATTTCTCAGTTGAGCTATGAACCCGTATTTTATGTTTTTCCAAATTACACTTTTTCCAAAAAGATTTATTACAAAAATGGCAAACATTCTTCCCTCCATTTGTATGATAAATTCGAATATGTTCTTCTAAACTTTGTTTATATCTAAGACACCGTCCGCAATATTTACAAATGAAAGACTGCTGATTTAAATGCCTTTTCAAATGTTTTCTATAATTATATAAATGTGTAAATTTTTTGTCACACGTAGAGCAAGTAAGAACTGGTTTATTAGGATCGTGCATTTTTAGATGTACTCTAAGCGATGATTGATAAGCGAACTTTTTCCCACAAAGATGACACTGATAAGATGCACCCTCATGAACCCCCAAAATGTGTAGATTTAATTTTCTATAATGATTGAACTCTTTGTTACAAATTCCACATTTTGTATTTTCATGGCACTTTGAATGACGAGCTAAATTATTTGGACTGGTAAACAATTTTCCACATATTTCACATATACAATTTCTTTCTTTTGGTTTCTTAATTTTTTCTTCTTCAAGAAGCGCATGTTTTCGGATGTGCCTTCTTAATCCCTTTTTGGATGAATATAAACGACCACAGCGTTCACAAATGTAAGGTCCTAAGCCCCACATTTCTTTGAGTTCTCGTTTTTTGCTGCAGTAATGCTGTTGAGATTGTTTTCCTTTTTGTTCTTTCAGAAAAGTGTAAGAGTCTGAATTTACTACTACCAAATCTGTTGCAGTTTCTTCAGTAAATTGTTGTAATTCATCATCTATTTTGATATAATCATGATCCATTAGTGGATTGAACAATTGAAGATCATAATTATCTTTGGTAATAATTAAACCCACATCACTCTTTAAAATATTACTCCTATCTTCAATGATCTTTGTTAACTTCTTTTCAGCTAATAGCCAAGTTTCTTTCAGCTTACAACTGTATTTTATCAAATCCAAGCATTCTGTACAAATCACAATACTTGAATATAACGCCAAATCAAGATCAGGAAGTACCAACTTCAACATGTCTGTTACATCAGCACTATCTTTTACAGTCCCATTTAATTTAACAGCTTCTTGAGAAGGAGTTAATAAATGCAAACAAATGCGACAAACATTAACCAATTCAGAATCTGGAATGTAAAACTTATATATTATATATTAATATAAGGTGAGTCCAATTTAAAATTAGACTAAATTCATCCTACCTGAGATGCACACTTTCAGCGATTTAAAATACGGTTTTATAAATGGCTTAAGTACATTTGTTTCCATCTGATGGCGAGATTCTTCAACTGGAGTTTCTGCTTCAAACGGAATCTTACTATTACCACCATGCACAATATTAGAACTGATTGTTCTACAGTCAAGAGGATCCTCGGTTTCTGGGTCATATGAAGACAAATTTTGTACAATTTCAGTTTCATCGTTTAACTGGAGATCTGAAACAACTGGAATTATTAATATTAATTTAACATGTTTTTGGACAGAAAATTCAATAATAAAAATTGCTTGCTTTATTAATTTTCCACATCAACTTGGGAAATTTTCTGACACTTACACAACCAGGCAGGTTCATGTAGAGATAGTAAAGTTTCAGCAGCTGAACACTCTAAATTCCCATATACTATATCAGCAGACTCTTCTTGAATATTTTCTGATTCATGTGTTATATTTTGAAACGTAGATTTACCAGAGTTCTGTCGCTTTTTTCTTAAACGACTTGAACGTTCTTTCTGTTTAGTAGATAAATCTAATTTGCATTGAGGAAGATTTCTTGAAGGAACGGCTGTTGATACCAAACGTTTTCGACTACTCCAACCTAGAATAGAATTTTAGCTCAATATAATTAAAAAATAATAAGCTTACCTGACTGTTCATAATCAGATTCCTTAAAATGTAGAGAGCACACTGACATCCAATTAGAAGCTTTCTTACCCATTTTCAATTTCTTTTCCCAAAGCTTCCTACGCTCTATAAATGAAGATTGACCGAATTCATCTATTATAAGAACTTTATCCCCTCTCTTTGGAAATAAGTGGAACATTAAATTAGCATCATTTTTTCTCACTGACTTGCATCCATAAACACAACAATTTGTGTTACAAATAGGTTTGTTGTTTCCTGTCATATTGCCTAAAAATTTTACTAACATGAAATTGAACTATACAACTTGTTAGGAAACACACAATTTACGGATTTTGTTTTCAAATACGCTAAACCGCAAATTGAATGCTGTTGACATGTGGCGGGAATCCTAATGCGCTGTCATTCGCTTAGTTCAATTAAACACTGCTAGCCGTTCCACTGTATTCGTGACATCATCAAAAGTTGTTGAAGTTAGGCTGTTCTTTCACCTATTATATTTGCTGTGTTCTTTTTGCTTTAAATAAATAAACAATTAACACCATTAGAAAAACAAAAAACAAATATTTCAATTTAAAAAGTAGATTGATAGTTTGACAAGATGACGCCTTTTCTGTCAAAAATGTCAAACGAGTATTTGCACATGCGTCCTCAAAACTACAAAAACTCTTAAAATTTAAAAAAGAATTAACAGCAGTCAGTCAAAATTATCAGGAAATTTACAAATAAATGTAGTCTTATGGAATCACTAACTCCACCAATAACATAATTTACTGGAGTGATGAATACCTAACTAATTAACTAAGAAAACAAAATTTAATAATCACTTTATATTCAATGGTAATAATTTTTTCTACATTATTTTCTATCTTTTATACAAAATTTAGTGAAAAAATACTCTTTTAAACTCAAAAATAATATTACTTATAATTATTCTTAAAAAGTTTTTGATTTAATTTGTTAATATTTAATTGGTAATAGATGACACTCCGAAATCCCATGAATTTGCTGAATGAAAACCAGAAGGAAATTCCTTTGTATGGTTTTAAGTGAAAAAAATTTCTGAACTAAGTGTATTGCTCACGACAAATCCGGGCATGTAAAGCGGATATAATTTCTCAATTTTTCCTTTTGAAGCGATATGAACTACTTCAATCCCTGATTTTGACACTAACATAGTTTATTAAAAAAAACAAAAATTTCGTTTTTCTATTAAATTTCCAAACTCGAATATAATGTTATCCGTTTCTTGATATACGGCAAGCGTTACGGTTACGTTTGGTTTCAGGCTCACCATCATCAAAGGTCCTTACGTCTGTATCATAAAGTACAAGAAAACCTTTGTCATCTCGGTTTAAAAATGCAATATTAGCATCCTGGTGCACTTTTATCGTTACATCGAACTGTTCATCAAGAAGGATTTGATCAGCCCTTCTTCTTTTGGAACATTAAAACGTTGAAGCTTGACATCTTTACTAACTTGGCCCTCTGTCGATCCCGTTGTAAGCGACGAAAATCACTTATCAGCTTTTTCATATCCATTTTATCTAAAATAAAAACCACCTAATTATTGATTTGTATCATGCTTTTTGACACATACTTATTCTTAGCATAGGCACTATGGTAAATATTAGTTACTACAGTTATTACTGACAGTAATGAAATTAACGAAATTCGAAAATGAAACACTAGAAAACATGCGCAGTGCGCACAGTCAAAAAATTAAAGAATAAAGAAACTACTGAAACTAGTAATAATGAAGTTAAAATGTAGGTATTTTGATTTACAGTGTCTATTGTCCTCTATCAAGCATTTATTTAAATAATCATTTACAGATGACTACAGTGTCGAAACTGAATTCAATCTAATAAATAAAAGAGTAAATAAGAATAAAACGACAAAAATTTTAATATAAATCAAACAGTGTACTAGAATATCACAATAAACTGATTTTTTTTTTATTATTTTTTAGTGGCAATCTTTTTAATTTGCAATCAACAATACAAGCCTCAAAAACAGTTTGCCCAAACCATTTTATAAACAAAACTTTCAGAACCTTTTGAAGTGAAAAAAAACACGATAGTGGCAAACATTTATTTTATAGTTTGTGTTTAAAAAAATTAGTAAAAAAACTTTTTCGACAATTGGTTAAAAATATTTAGAATTTTCTGCTGTAATATTGGAAAAAACTACAGAATTTCAATGAGAAGGTGCTTCTTCAGTTGATCCATAAACCCATATTTTATGTTTATCCAAATCACATTTTTTCCAATATGACTTATTACAAAAGTGATAAACATTCTTTATTTCATTTGTATGATAAATCCGAATATGTTTAGATGAATCCCAAAAATGTGTAAATTTAATTGTTTATAATGATTACATTTATATCAGATTTTGCGTTTTCGTTACATTTTAAGTGACGTTCTAAATTTTGTGGGTTCGTAAACAATTTTCCACTTACAGGGTCATTCACGAAGACTGGCCTATTAGAAGTTTAGCATATAGGGGTTCTTGAATATGTTCTGTCGAAGTAAAATTATGGCAAATTTGTTGCACTTACGCTTATACCGGATACTTGTGAAAATCAACCACCGTATTGAACAAAACCGTTGATTCGCCAAAGGCTCATATGTTAATGACGAACTCAGGAGAATAAATCAGATTGTAGTCGATTATTGAGGTGCTGTAAACCAAAGGATTTGAATAAAAGTTTAGTAAGTTTTTAAAGTATTTAATTGTCCTGGTTCAAACTAGAATATTATGAGCTTCCAGAATCGATGTAGACAAAGAAGACAAATTACTGTGAGAAAATTTTTTTTCCATGTGCCCAATTTTTGGTGGTCTAGTGATATTTGGATTTGTCAATCGTGCAAATAATGGCTGAACACACTAGAAACTTTTGATTCCACCATTATTTAATTTTCTATACTAGGAATTGAAAATTATAAAAAAAAATATATACATATATTTATTGCAACTAAAAAAAAAGAAAAATCAAAATTATTAAAAAATAACATAGCTACGTTAAGATAAATTGCAAACGATTTATTTAATTTGTTTTTCCAAATTGTAGAAAGAAAAACTAAATGTCGGTAGAAACATAAATCTCTAGTAGGGTAAGCCATTTTCGAGTGACAACTCTTACGAACTGCAGGTACACTACCTCCAAGCACTCCAAGCAATACCACTTAAATAATATATTTATTTAGGTGGTGTTGCTCCAAGTATAAAAGAATGAGGTTAGGATGTAGTTTTGGCGTCATCTGTCAAAAAGACAATCTGTCAAATTTCACTTTTTAATACTGTCAAGCAAAGTATTAAAGACCAAAATAATTACATAAATTCATTTCATCAATACTTGAGAGGGTTAAATGTAAAATCTATCAAACTGGCAGATCTAAACACTTGTTTTACATGTGAAAATCTTTGATAAGACAATTGGTAAGTATCCTGTTTTAATCAGTTATTATCATAACAGAACGGAAATAATACGATTGTGATTTACAGGAATGGGGAATAAGTGTTTACTGTGCTTTATATTTGTGTTTATTACTTTATTCACACAAAATTATAGCTTTCCTAATAGTAAAAATATCCGCACAGTATGTCCTAGGTTATATGAGAAAACATTCCAAGGATTTGTACCTCAGGGCAATCTTACTGCAGGTATGGATAATTTGTTATGTAATTTTTTGATGATTAATTTTTTGTGGTTTTAGGCATTTATAAAGAAATTGAAGGTGTTACGAAATTGAAGGAATGTGTAGTGAAGTGCTGTTTTGAAGAACAATGTAATGTTGTATTTATGACTGATGATAAGTGTTACCATATTACTTGCAATAGTGATGAACTGTGTAAACCTGTTTTAAGTACTAATCCACAGTCTAAAAATCATGTTTTGATGGTTCTTGTTAGACCAACGGATGAGGATCAATGGCAGGATGTTTTATCACAAGGTACAGGGTGGTTTATTAATATCAACAAGAAAGATTATAGTAACGTTATCTAGAATGTTGGAAAATCGTAAATAGAAGACGCCAATTTGTGTTTTAAACTTTACATATTGAAAATATTCTTGTCTTGAATTTTGTGTAATTTTGTTTTTTTAATGAATCATTATTTAATTTCACTTTCCAATTATTGTAGGAACTAGATTATAAAAAAAAACACTTTTTTGAAATATTTTAAAATAATTTAAGAGCAGTTTAACAAAATAAAAAGAAACGATTGAATGAGCAATTTAGACAATTGAAAAATCTAAAAATTCCAGAGAATCAAATAATTAAAAAAATCAGAAAATTTCGGAAAATTGAAGAAGCGAAAAATTACAGAGTTTGAGAAAGAAGCTCAGAGAATTTCAAGAAAATGTAGAATCACGAATAAATTAAAAAAATATATATCGAAAAATAATTAAAAAATCTCAAGAATTTGATGAAGCTTGAGGAATAAAAACATTACGCAGAATCAAAGCCTCTAAGAAGAAGAATTACAAAGAATCTCAACAAAACAAAGATTCTTAAAAATCAAAGAATCACAAGGGATGAAAATCTTAAATTTCAAAAAATTATAAATAATTTAAAGTCACAATCTCATATAATTGAAGAATCACAATCAGAAAGTCTCAAAAAATTGTAAAATCTCGAAGAATCTGGAAGTTTCAAAGAATCTAAAAAAATCTCAAGGAATTTAAGAATCTCAAATAAATTTTAAAAAATATCGAAGAATTGATAAACCAAAGAATCTCAGAGAAGAGGAAGTTTTAAAAAATTTAAAAAAATCTAAGAACAGTAAAGAATCTTGGAATTTTAAAGAATTTAAAAAATTTTGAAAAATTATGAAACCTCAAGGGATCAAAATTACGAAGAATCAGAGACTCCATAAAATCGAAGAATTGCAGAGAATCAAAGAATTACAAATATTCAAAATGTGTTGAAGGATTGAAGAATTTGAAATAACTGAAGAACCTTAAAAAAGAAAAATCTCAAAAAATCAAATAACTACTGGAAAACAGAATATCTCAAAGAATCGATAATTCAGAGAATTTCAAAGTATTAAATATTTGCAAAGAATCGGAGAATCTGAATTAATCTCGAAGAATTTAAAAGAATTGAACAATCACACAACTTGCTTCAAAAAACATAAAAAGAATTGAAGAATCTCAACAAAAAAAATTACAAACGCAAAGAATCATAAAATCTCAAAGATTCAAAGGAGTTGAAAGAAATTGAAAAACTTGAGTAATCAGAGAAATTAAAAAATCATAGTCTGGAGGAATTTCAAAGGATCAAGGAATCAAAAAATCAATGATCTCAAGAATCTCGAGGGTTTAGTGAATTTGAGAGAAGCTAAGAATCCTAACGAATTTTGAAAAAATTCAAAAGACGAAGATTTTTTAAAATCAAAGAATCTCAAACAATCACAAGAGATCAAAGAATCTCAAGGATTCGAAGATTCATTGAATTGACAAAATTGAATAATCAAAGAATCCCACAGGATCAATTCTTAAAAAATCATATGATCTATTTAATTTGAAGAATCTAAAAGAATCAAAGAACCACAAAGGATGAGTATTAAAAAAAAACATTTTGAATGAATAATAAAATCCAAGAATCAAGAATTTCAAAGCATTTGAAAAAAAAGATTGAGAAAATCGAAGAATCTGAAAGTATTAAAAAATTTCAAAGAATTAAAGAATCTGAAAAAATTAAAGAACGTTCCAAGGAGTCAAAGACTTTCAATAAATAAAGAGTCCCAAGGAATCAAGTAATCTTAAAGAATCAAAGACTCAAAGAAACAAGAAGTCTCAAGGAATCAAAAAATCTTAAAGAATTAAGAATCTCCAGAAATCAAAAAATCTCAAAGAAACGAAAAGGAATGAACGAATTTTGTAAAATCAAAAAGTCCTAAGAGTTTTAAATAATGTTGGAGAAGCATATCAAGGAATCACAAGAGATTAAAGGATTTTAAAAAGTCAAATAAGCACAATAAACAGATTATCTCAAAGAATCTCAAGGAGTCGAAGATTCAAAGAATCGCAAAGTATTAAATGTTTGGAAAGAATTGAGAATCTCGACAAATCTAAAATAATTGAAAAATCACATAGAATCTGAAAGAATGTAAGAACCATAAATATATTTTTTTTTGCTTCAAAAAACATAAAATCTCAATGAAGTGCAGAGAATCAAAGCATCTAAAGGGAGTAAAAATTTTGAAAGAATTAAAGAATTTGAAAAAATCAAAAAAATAACTCAAGAAGTCGAAGATTTTCAAGAAATCATAAAGAATCAAAGATTCAAAGAAACAAGAAATCTCAAAAAATAAAAATATCTCAAAAAATCGAGGATCTCAAGGAATCAAAGAATCTTGAAAATTTAGAGAATCTCAAAAATTAAAATATCTCAAAAAAATTGTGGAAACTTAAAGAATCGGAGAATCGCAAAGAATAAAAAAAATCCAAGAATTTGTAAATATAAAAAATAGAATTTAAAGCACAAATTGACGTTCCTATTCGTATTTTTAAATGAATACTTTATATTATAACTTTTCTGTTTTAGATTTCTCCAGTGAGCACTTGGATCGTGAAGTCTATAACGTCCTCAACGACAATCGCAGACTCCAAGACATTTACAAAGATTTAGTGATGGACGAATCAACATACAGTTATAACATGGGTTGTGATTATGGAGTAGAAAACAATTGCGCACTTAACGAAATGTGTGTCCAAAATTATCCAAAATCTCGAGCTGGCACATGCACATGTAAACCAGGTTTTATTCGAAACCTTTCCGGCGATTGTGTTACATTAGATTTGAACGATGTTGGCTTTCATTCAAATAATGAAAAATTAACTGAAAGAATTCTGGATTTGGCAAATAAATCGACATCATCAGCACCAATCACACGCAAACATTTATCAGTAGCTGTTGAAAATAGAATCGTAAAATTACCAGAAAATGAAGTTAGTTTAATAGCAACTGTTGCTCCTGATGATTCAAATGAAGAAGAAAAATATCAATATGAATGGACGTCATTACAACAACCTGATGGCAGTACTGCTGTTAAACATCAAAATGGAGGACAACTTCAATTATCGAAATTAGTTGAAGGATTGTATACTTTTAAAGTATCAGTTTCGAATTCTTTTGCTTATGGAGAAACTTTTGTGAATGTGACTGTTTTACCTCCTTCGAGAATTAATAAACCGCCACAAGTTGTTATAATTCCAGCTAATCAAACGATTAAATTACCGAATACTGCAGCTGTGTTGGATGCTTCTTCGTCGACGGATGATGATGGGATTGTTTCTTGGCATTGGGAGTTACAACAAGGACCTCTTGGTAAATAAAACAAGAATAAAATTTACATTGATTAAGATTTTGATTTTTTTCTTAAAATTCTTTAGATTTGTTAAAGATTTATTATATATCTTGAAATTTTCATGTTCTACAGCTTTTATGGATTCTTTATGTTTTCTAAATTCTCTACATTTCTACAAATTCTGTAAATTTTTTTAGACTCTTTGGATTTTCAAATTTTTATTGATGTCTATACTATCTGTATTCCTTAGATTTTTTAGACTCTGATTTTTTAGTTCCTCTATTATAATAATAATAATAATAATAATTATAATTCTCCAAAAACTTTAAGGATTTTTCAATTTTTTTGATATGAATTCTCTGAATACTTTATGATTTTTTTATTTTACTTAGATTTTCTGGATTTTCTAAGGTTTTGATTTTTCCATATGCTGCAGATCCTCTAGACCCTCTTGAATTTTTTATATTTCTAAAATTATATAGATCTCCTTAATTCTTTGATTTTATTAAAACTTCTAAGATTCTCTAGATTTCTGGGATTGCTTAGATTCTCTGCATTCTTCAAATTCTTAGATTTTTTGAATTACTAAGTTGAATTAATTAGTTATGGAATTTTTCTTCTTTTTCTAAACTTACTAATTTACTAGATTTCTTAGATAGTTTTGAATTTTTTGGATTTTTGATATTTTTTTACGATTTTTTGGTGTTTCTAAGTTTCTTTTTTGATTTTACAAATTTCTTGAGATGTTTTTCTCTAATTGATCTGTAATTTATGAATTCTTAGATTTCCCGATTTTCTAGATAACTTGAAATTGTGAAAATTTTCCAGATTTCTAACGTTTTTTGAGTATGCCTGGTTTAATAAAGATTTCTTAAATTAATTAAAGTCTTTATGTTTTCAGATTTTCTGTATTCTTGATTTTTCTTGATTTTACGGTTTTTCTTGAATTCTATACATTTTCACAGATTTCCAAATTTTTTGTGGATTTTTTATTCTTATGGATTTATACAGATTCTATGTTCTACTATACCTACTTTTATACTCGTTGGATTTTCAAATTTTTCAAATTTCTTCTGTAATCTTCTAATTTTTAAATTTTTAATATTCTTAGAATTCTTAAATTCTTTGGATTTTTTGAATCTTTTGCATTGTTTAGATTTTATATATTCTTTGATTGTTTGTTTTCTTAGATTTTTTGGAATATAAAAATTTTTACTTTTTAATAGATTTTTTCACATTTTTAGATTCTCGGAACTTCAAGAATCGTTCAATTTTGGAATTTTTAATATTCTTTATTTTTCCAGATTTTTGTGAGATTTTCATTTTTTTTTTTGCATTTTCCAGAATATTCTACAATATTCTACAAAGTTTTTGGACTCTCAGATTTTTACGGATTTTTAGATTATCTTTGAATTCAATAGATTTCTTCCAAAATTCTTTAATATTTGCATTAATTTCTAGATTCTTTGGATTTTCGAAATCTTACTATTTTTTAGATTCTTCAAATCTTTCAGATTCTTATGAATCCTTAATATTTTCTAGATTTTCTGCATTGTTCAGAATCTCTAATTCTTTGATCTTTCTATTCCTAGAATTCCTTAGAATTTTAAGATTTTTTTAATTATTAAAATTTTCACTTAATAGATTTCATGATTTTTTTTAGATTTTCTTACATATGGTTAAAATCTTCAAGTTCTTGAAATTTTCTTTGCTTTCTAAGTTTCTAAAATTTCCTAGATTTCTTGGGTTATCTCAAATTCTTCGAGTTTCTAGATTTTTCGGATTTCCCAATGTTTTGTTTTTTAAATTTTCTTTGATTTTAATTTTTTTTTTAATTTCATAGATTTTCTTCAAGAATATTCAAATGAGATTTTCTGGGTTGTTACCTTTTCTAAATTCTCTGATTTTTTTTTGATTCAAATTTTTTCAAGAATCTTCAAGAATTCTTCTGATATTTGAATTCTTGATATTTCTTAGATTTCCTAGATTCTTTCTATTTATAAAGATTTTCAATTTTTCATGTTTCTAACCTTTGAGGTTTTTTAGATTTTTTGGGTCCTTTATATCTTCTACAATCTTTTGTAGAAAGTTTTTTTGACATTCTTAGATTCTCTACTTTTTTAGTTTTTCATTTGTTAGTCGTCTTAGATTTTCAAACTATTTAGAGTTTACAAGTTTTCCAATTTTTTAGAGAAGCTTCAGATCTCTAGATTCTCTTGAATTCTTTAGATTTTCTGTATTGCTTAGATTTTACAAATTCTTCTATTTATTTCTATCTCTTAGTTTCTCTAGATAATCTAGATTTTTGAAATTCTTTGTATTTGTTTATAGATCAATTCTTCAAATTTTTCACATTTTCAAGATTCCTTGGACGCTCTCAAATTTTTTGATTTCTCCAGCTTTTTCTGTATCTTCAGTTTTTTTCAGTTTCTTTGAATTCTTCTGATTCTTAACGATTTCTTTTTCATACGTTTTCAAAAACCTTACAATTCTTGGATTCTATTTCATTCCTTTGATTCAGCACTTTCACTTATCAATCTAATAGTGTTCTTCTGTTTTTTAGGTTACCAACCAGTGCTAAAAGACGCTTCAACATTACAATTAAACGATCTCAAAAAACCTGGCAATTATACTTTCAAACTGACTGTTACTGACACAGATAAAGCAACAAGTTCCGGAACAGCAAATGTAACAGTTTTAAAAATAACCGACTATCCTCCTGATGCTAATGCTGGCGAAGACAAAATCATCTATCTTCCACATAATAACATCACTTTAAATGGTAATCTCAGTACAGATGATCATGCAATAACAACATGGGAATGGACAAAAAGTTCAGATGATGCTCAAAAAGCTGTCGATATGCAAGATACCAGAACTCCATATCTTCAGTTATCTAATTTAGAAGAAGGAATGTATACTTTTACTTTAAAAGTCACAGATAGTGCAAATCAAAGTAGTACAGCACAAGTTCATGTTTTTGTTAAACCACCAACTAATAAACCGCCTGTGGCTGAAGCTGGAGAAAATATAACGATTAGTTTACCACAGACTTGGGTTGTTTTAGATGCTAGTAATAGTACTGACGATAATAAGATTATTGATTATAAATGGGAACAAATTGAAGGACCTTCTACTGTTGCTTTTGGTAATAGTAGTTTGAGTAAAACGAATGTTACTGGACTCACAAAGGGAAATTACATCTTCAAAGTTAGCGTTACGGATGATAATAATAATGTAGCGAGTGATAAAGTTTACGTTTTGGTTAATCAGAGTAAGTAATTTGTGTTTTTATTACTGACTTGATATACAGAGTGTTCTATTAGAATCGTGACATATTTTCAAATTAATTTGTTTTTTGTTTTAACAGATTTTTTTATTGGTATTAACTTGGATTGAATTAATAGAACATTTTGTGTAAAAGGCAATAAGAAAATTTTTTGAAATCCAAAAATCGCATTTAGTTTTTTTTTTTTCTTGAACTGAAACGATCAAAGTTGATACATTCAATAAGGTTCCAATTCTCTTCAAGTTGGTATATTTGGATTTAGTGAGAGTTGATTTTCAGTTAAAATATGGGGGATTTTCTTCTTGATGATTTTTTTCACCACAATTACAATTTTTTTATTTATCAGTCTAAATGAATGAAATTTGATAAGTAGAGGTACTTTTTGACACTCTTTAAATGATGCTTTCAAATTCGATTTATATTGATTCTGAGTCAAGATTTAGGGCATTTTCCCATTGATGGGTGAATGTGTTTTTGAATTTTACTGTCAGTTGGCTTTAGTTTTTTAATTTTTGGACTAAAACGATAAAAATTGATACGTTTGACATTGATTTAATTGTTTTCAAGATGGTGTTTTCAGATTTGATATAAATTGATTTTTAGGCAAAATAGAGAGATTTTCCTACTGACAAATCAATGATTTACAAAATTTTTTGGCAATCGACTCCAGTTTTTTTATTTATTCAATTAAAACGATCAAAGTTGGTACATTTAATAAGTGTTCATTTCTCTCCAATTTGGTATACTTGGATTTGGTGTCAGTTGATTCTTAGTTGAAAAATTGGAGATTTGATGATTGATGAATTTTTTTCTACCACAAATGACATAGACAAATGGCTACAATTTTTTCATTTATTGGTTCAAGTTAAGAAAATTCAACGAATAAAGTTATTTTTTTACGTTGTATTCAAATTTGATGTATTTTGATTTTTATTCAAGATAAAGGGTATTTTTCAACTATATAGTTGACTGTGTTTGAAAATTTTACTGTCATTTGATTTTAGTTGTTGATTTTTTGAAACGATAGAAATTGATACATTTGCCATTTATTCAATTGTTTTCAAGATAGTCTTTTTAGATTTGATATAAATTGATTTTTAGGGAAAATAGAGGACATTTTCCTATTGACAAATCAATGATTTACAAAAATATTTTTGACAATCGACTCTAGTTCTTTATTTTTTCAACTAAAACGATCAAAGTTGGTACATTTAATGAAGTTTAAATTTTCTTTCAATTGGTACACTTGGATTTGGAGTGACTTGATTTTTAGAGATTTTTGATGATTTTTTTTTCAATACAAATGACACTAACAAATGATTACCATTTTTTATTTATCTGTCTAAATGAATCAAATTTAATGAGTGGAGTTATTTTTTGACGCTCTCCAAAACGGTTTTTTCAAATTTGATGTATTTTGATCTTTAGTCAAGATAAAGGGCAACTTATAGTTGAGATTTTACTGTCAATTGGCTTTAGTTTTTTATTTTTTAGACTAAAACGATAAAAATTGATACGTTTGACATTGATTTAATTGTTTTCAAGATGCTGTTTTCAGATTTGATATACATTGATTTTTAGGCAAAATAGAGAGAGTTTCCTACTGACAAATCAATGATTTACAAAATTTTTTGGCAATCGACTCCAGTTTTTTTATTTCTTCAACTTAAACGAACAAAGATGGTACATTTAATAAAGTTTCAACTCTCTTTGAATTGGTACACTCGGATTTGGAGCGACTTGATTTTTAGGGATTTTTGATGATTTTTTTTTCACTATAAATGACACTAACGAATGGTTACAATTTTTTATTTATCCGTCTAAATGACTCAAATTTGATGAGTAGAGGTACTTTTTCACGCTCTTCAAGATGATGTTTTCAAATATGATTAATATTGATTCTTAGTACAGATAAAGGGCCATTTTCCGATTGATAGGTGAATGTGTTGGAATTTTACTGGCATTGGCTCTAGTTTTTACATTTCTTGGACTAAAATGATCAAAGTCGGTACATTTAATAAGTTTTCAATTCTCTTCGGGTTGGTATACTCGGATTTGGTGTGAGTTAAATTTTAGTTGATATATTGAGGATTTTTCGATTGATAATTTTTTTTCTAAAAAATGGCTACAATTTTTCATTTATCAGTCAAGACGATGTTTTCAGATTTAATGTATTTTGATTTTCAGGCAAATAAAAAGGCATTTTCCTACTGACAAATCAATGATCTACAAAATATTTTTGACAATCGATTCTATTTTTTTCATTTGTTTGACTAAAACGATCACAATTGGTACATTTAATAAGTTGTTAATTTTCTTCAAGTTGGTATAATTCGATTTGGTGCAAGTTGATTTTCCGATTGGTGATTTTTTTTACTGCAAATGACATAACAAATGGCTACAATTTTTTTATTTATCAGTCTAAATCAATGAAATTTGATGAGTAAAAGTACTTTTTTACACTATTTAAGATTTGAGTAATATTGATTTTTAGTCAAAATAAAGGGCATGTTCCAACTGATAGATGAATGTTCTGTTCTGACAAATCACTATAGTTTCTTTATTAATCTCAAAAACTATAAAATTTTGACCAATTTATAAGTCTTCAATACTCTTCAAAATAATTTACTCAAATTTTTTTTATTTATCAAATCGAAACAGCAAACAAATGGATAGTAGTGGCACTATGGCAGCACTTTGCGATACACCAACTAGAAACCTTGTCGACATTATCTCAATAGATAACTCTGTATATTTTTAGATGAAGCAGAATCCTGATTATGAATAAGTTTCCAAATTCATTTTTGTTTTTCGTTGCAGATGTCAACCAGAAGCCGAAAGCAGATGCAGGTGGCGACTTTGAAGTCGAATTGCCTATCAATGCAGTCATAGTGAATGGTTCTAAATCAAAAGATGATTGGGCAATTGTAAAATGGAAATGGACTCGCGACGATAAATCTCTAGCGATAGGAAATGTAGCGGAACAATCTGACAAATCGCCAGTATTAATTTTGACAGACGTTATAGCAGGCAAATATATCTTCAATTTAACAGTTTACGATGAACAGGGATTGAGTGATACTGATTCAGTTACTTTTGTTGTTAAAAATGATCCAAAGTTACTGTTTCTTGTCGAAATTACTATTGATATCAATGCCAAACATTTAACTCAAGCTCAATATGATACTTTGACTGGAAAGTTAGCGTTGCTTGTTATCGATGGTTCAAGACTGAAAGTAAGTTAACAAGTATAGTTTATATTAATTGTTTATTTTCTTAAGGTTCGACATGTTAAACCAGAAGTGGGTTCTGGCAAAGCAATGATTACTTTTTATGTGGAAAATCCAGACGGTAATCCATATCCTGCAAACGACATTGTTCAACATTTGCGTGAAAAATTGCGAGTTGATGGAGGACTTCTTGGATTTTCTGTAACAAAATTACAAACAGCAGTATGTCAAAATAGTTGTTCAGGTCATGGAGTTTGTATTGAACAAACACGGAAATGCGAATGTGAAGCTTTTTGGATGCAAGATTTGTTCAAAGTTTATTTAAAAAAAGATGAAGATTCCGATTGTAGTTGGAGTATTTTATATGTCGTTTTGGGAGTTGTTTGTACTCTTTTAATATTCTTTGGATCTATGTGGGGTATAATTTATTTATGTTATACTTGGTGTTCGAAAAAATGGACAGGGACCAAACCAACTACGTACAAATTAATTGAAGATTTACCACCACGTAAGTTTATTTTAGTATATAGGGTGTGTCTTGCTTGACAGAATGAATAGTAACTTTGTCATTATTAAGAAATTTTCTATATTTGAATACAACATGAGTCATTAATAATGGTACGTAGTTTAAGGAAGATAATTTTTGATCATATTTTGAGAATACAGTGTCCATATTTAGATGCTCACCATTTGTCATTCAGTTATTAGAAGAGATAGAGCAACGGTTAAATGGTGAATATTTCGCAGAATTTAATGCTCAAGACGAATCTCATTTCAAATAAATTCAATTTTTCTTCAGTTTTGAATTTGTTTGGAAAAACTTAAATTTGCTGATTTACTCTGACGTTTTTCAGACTTTTACATTGATAAGACGCTTAGTATTAACCCTCGATTCTCATTCGTTTCCGACTTAGTAACGCTAAATTTTGTTTTACTAATGGAAGCCATATTGGATTTGTAATAACGTAAACAGTCCTTGAAAAAAGCGCCTCAAAAATGTATGACATGTCACTTGAATCTCAATTTCTGATGCAAAACCAGTTGGCTATGAAATTTTTGCGTCATTGTTAAGCAAATAATAAGCTATATTACTGTCGTTATGTAATAGTAGCTCTGGTGGGAAATTTGGAACTATGTGTAAGAATTATTAATAATTATTTTTTTTTAGGGACTGAATCAATCAGTCGCAATAATGGTCTTAAATCTCTAATTAAAATTTCATAGCCTACTGATTTTGATCAGTGTTAATTTTATTTTTTTGTTAATATCTCTTGTAGAAATGGAGATTCAAATGTCATGTCATACAAAACAATTGGGAATCGAAGGTTCCCGCTGACACCAAAATATTTTTGTTTCAAAAAAGTGTTCTAATAATGTTAACGTTTGAAAGGGCAGCATAAGGAGTTATCGAATTATTGATAATAAATAAAATCGGCAAGTCTCAGTTTTTCCAAAAAATTTCAAAACTAAAAAAAATTTGATTGAATATAAAATGAGATTCGTCTTAAGCATTAAATTCTTCAAAATATTCCCCATTTAACCGCTTCTAATAACCGAGTTCCCAATGGTGAGCATCGAGATATGGACACACTGTGTATATAATAGATTCTGTCAGAAATTGGAGATTTTGTGAAGAATATCACTCTCAAATTTTTCCTAAAAGCCCTGCAACGTTTTTGTTTTTTTGATTAACATATTTTTTGACAGTATTGTAAAACTGTGTTTAGTTTTGAATAGAAAAGATATCCTTATCAAATTTCGAAAAACCTCAACTTTTTCAAAATAAAAGTCTATCGATCCCTGATATCAGTCGTAGTAGGCTTAGATATTAGAAATTATTAAATTTGTTGTCTAAAATCACCAAGACACAATTGACATCAATGTTATGTAAAAAAAAAAATCATTTGGGTCAAAACGGCTAGTTTCGTCAGTTTTGGATTATTTATCAAAATTTTAACAAAATTTATCAAATTAATTTCCTTAATTTTAGTGAATTCTGTGTCTAAACCTACTATGATCAAAAAAACGATCAAGTTTTTTGACTTTTGCCAGGTAAACTTTTTTACTTAAAAATGAATTCACTTCATTCTTATCATCACAAAAATGTCAAAATTTTCAAAATAAAAAAGAAACGATATTATTTCTGTGTAAACATAAGCGTAAGTATATTTTATTTTATAATTGTATAATTCAAAATTAGTGAGAAAATCATGTTTTTTTGTTTCATAGAACCTACATGTATAAATTTTCAAGCTGGTTCACTCAGTATTTTTCGAGATATTAATAAATAATAATGATTTTAAGGTCAATTGTCATTTAATGACTCACCCTGCATTTATTAATAGTAGAGATAATAATGGTTTTGTCAAGCATACCACACCCTCTATTTTTGATCTTTTGATTGCTATCTTTGTAGTTGTACCACGTAAAGGAACACTTAGTGACAGTGACACAGATTCCGATGTTGTTTTCGAATCAAGGTCGAAGAATTCCCGATTTAGTGAATCAAGAAACGGCCATAAATCAAGTAGAAATGGTTTTGTGAAGTCAGGGCGCAGGATTAAGACGTAGATGATGAATACATTCCTTATCCCGTGCCTAATTTACTAATGTTGGATGTTTGTATGTGTGTTTTGATGGGATATATTTAATTAATGTATTTGTTTGTAAGTGTTCTAAACACTTACTGGGCTGTAATCAAGTTACCTATATACACATTTTTATTTATTTATGTTTCTTTCTCACTAGGTGGAGGCTTTTCATTTTCTTTTTTGTTTTACTAAAGTCTCATTTACTTTTTTCCTATTTTGCTTATTAGAAGTGTGTAAATGTGAGATTATTGGCAAGTTAGTCAATTAGAATTGCCATGTAGAATGAAGTCAGAATTTTTGTGATACATTTAAAAGTATTTTAAGTCTGTTTTACAATTTTTGAAAAAAAAATCTGTATCTCAAATCTATAATTTTATATTGCAACAATTTATGTGATGTTTGTTTTGTTCTTTAATGAAATGAATAAATAAAATACTGTGAAACAGTTAGCAAATTTTTTTATTTGGATGATGTTATGTTACAGTATCGAATTTGAATTGTTTGACTAAAAATACATTCTTTTAATAAATCCTAAGCCAAATCAAATTAATGTAAGAGATTTTCATTTAAGAATGAAATAACCATCAATAATTATAGACAAAAATGTTTTTTATGGCTTTGACTGAGAAATAAAGTGAGTGTCTAATTTTCTCGTCTTTAAACTCAATAACTTCTTAGTTAAAAAAGCAGCATTGTACTCTCCAAGCTGAAAAATTGATTGACGTTTAAGGAGATCTGTGTATCTCATATTCTTCAGTTTTTTTATAATTTTGATAGCATAAAAATGTTCTGGTGCTTATTGAAGAAATCAATTTTTTTAAAACTTTAGAAGCGATTATAAAGAGACCAACTTTCAGTAGGTTTTCGAGTTGTCGCAGGACCGATAGGTTAAGCCATTGCTCCTAAAAAGGATTTTTTAAAATTTGACAAGAGTCTCAGTTTAATTGAATAATGAAAAAAGTTTTCATGAGCTTACTCCCCTCGTACTTGATATTTTCTGAAAATGAATGCAAAATTTGGGTGTGGGCTTTGATTCGCTAAGTTCCTTAAAGCAAGTTTCTATAATAATTTCTAAACAAACTTACTTTAGATTTGAGCAACTTGTTTCACGATATTCATGTGAAAACTCGTGTTGGTGAATTTACTAAATCTGACTTTCCCCAGATTACTGTAGTTGAGTGCATGGTTTTTGTCTAACTGAAACTAAGAATCACTATTTCGAAAATTTAAGTCTACTTCCGGAATAATGAAAAATATATTAGAAAGACAGAGCATCTTTGAAAAATTTCGCTGCCAAATTTTCAATTATATGCTATCTGAATTTTTTGAGTTATGGATAGAGGCCCATCGTCGTGGGACAATATTTGTTCATTCTTTTGCGCTTAAGAAATAGTCCCAATTTTCTATGCTAAATTTGTGTTGAAGCACTGAAAGCTCTCGTTACAAATTCTGGAAAAAAATAACTCAGCTTTTATTTTACTCTTTCTCTACTTTTTCTTGTTCAATGCTTATGATTATAGGTACTACTGCTGTCTATCAGTAAACATAATTTATTGCTCCTCATTCACAGTCATTGATAATAAATAATTTATTCATTCCCTTGAAAATATTTAAAATCGCAAAACAAATTAGGTTCTATCTTCACATTTACTACGCCTCTAAGCAAAACTACTTAAATCATACAAATCCACAGATGTAGATAATTTATAATATCACATAATAGACATATTCAGGATGTTACACAAATACGCACATTAAATTCAACAGGAAACGGAAATTCCAAAGAGATAGACTTACTAGATTTTGATAAATTGTTTTAGAGAACCTTGAGAATTGATAATTTTTTTCTTATAATAGAAGATACTTAGAAATAAATAAATTAGAAATATCTATGGCTTATATTAGGTACAATCCCTGTCAAAATATTTTTTTTTATTTTTATATAGAATGTAGTAGGGGCACGAAAGATTATGACGTAGATAAATTTTGAGAAAATGTAACTAGTGAAGACTAATTATCAAAAATATTTTCAGATTTATATTACTTAAATAATTTGAATTATTGATTTCGTCTCAAAAAGATTTTATTTAGAAAAAAATATTATCTTTTGAGTTTTCTACTAAAATGAAATAGAATTTTGCACCCTCAAAGCTAAAGCAGCAATTCATAATACCGTTTAGGAAAAGTGTCCCACCACAGCGTAATAACCGTCGAGAATATGAAACTTTGTTCTGAACAAAAGTTGTTTGAATATTTCTTGGGGTTGTTTTAAAAATATTTTTTAAAATAGTTATATTGCAAATTGACACTAACTTCGTTATTTTAAATACACCACCCTATATATTTTTACATTTTCGGATTTCTTGTTTAATTCAAGCATCACTTTATGTACCATAAGCGACACTTTGAGTGAACCATTTTCAAGAAAATCAGGATTTAAAGAAAAAAGATGGCTGTCCAGAGATTTTGAAAACAAAAGCATTTACAGAGGCGCGGTTTCAGACTTTCATTTCAAAAATAACATTCTATCTCTTAGACCTCCCTGAACATTTTATCAAATTTGGAAGACTCTCTTTTTATGGGAGTCTTAAACATGAAAAACTACTAAGAAAGATTAACAGCCATCAAATTCTCTGATTGAATAGTTTTGTTTTGACTTTGTATTTTAATACTTTTAATCAACATGATGTTACACACTAATATATTTACTACTGTAATCTGTTTGCAGCCTGATGTTATTATTAGTGGAAGGGTAAATTTGCATTCTTGTGCTACCTAATTTTTACAAGTTTTTTTTTAATTTTAGCTTTTGTCTTAAATTTGGCTAGCAGTGCTCAGTTAATAATAATAGTCTTCGCCACCTTGGTGTATAACATACTATGGAATGGTGTTTGTAAATTGCCGGATCTGTCGCTTCTCATTCTTCTCTGGTTTAAATATGGTTTCTTGTTGACCACGCTCCTGTCAGGTGACCACTGCATTGGTTCGGCGGAAAGCGTTCCTATAGCAATCAACTCATGTATTAATCAGCAATTAATAATCTCGACATTATTAACTTGTTTTAATTATTAATTACTAATAGCCCCGAACCCAAAACCTAAGAAACTTATGTCATAGGGTTGGCGCCAAATTTTTGATTTATTTTTGAAGATTCAATTTCGTTTGTAAAAGGAGCCGTTTTCAATCCTGTGGCAGTAATCTTCATTTTGTTCTTTTTATTCTAACTACACCGAAACAAGTCTGTCTAGAATGTTATGAAAGATATGCAACTCATTATAGTTCAAAATCTAGAACAAGAAAATCAAGTTTTTCAAAGACTACCTTCCAATTTTGGAATGGTGAAAGTCAGAGAGTCGACTCCACACCGCCAATCGACTCAAAACACTTTTTTAAATTTATAACAAAATTTTCTACAATTTGTGCACGGTAGAAGTTAAAAAATTAAAGCGACAGCCAAACACATAAAAATATTAAATCGTTCTAAGTATTAAAAAAAGTTGAAAGGTAAAAGTTGGAACGTTGAAACTAAAGCCAATCAATTAAAGCCAATTTTTTAAGGAGTTTTTGACTACTAAAAAAAATCTGCATCTCATACTTAAAAAACTGCTCTTGTACCTACTTTCAAAGTTTCAGCTAGAAAGCTGAAACCACCTTTAGACGACTAAAAAAAATTGTAAGACCATTTATTTGGACTATTAAAAAAATCTCATCTCTTAGTTTCAAAATTACCATTAAAGCTTTGAACGGTGTAATATAGGGAGGCAATTTACTTTTCAAATCTGATTTTTATTTCCGACTCTGGAAGCTAAAGTCGAATTCTCAAAAACCTATCTTAACTTTAGATCGACAACCTCTAGAAAGTTTAAACCATAATGAATTAGTTTCCTTCTATCTCTTAGGTAAAGTTACTGAAAATCTATCTCTTTCCGTTCTATTATGAAAAACGAAATTTGTGCCCTAAGCATCAACAGGAATAAATTCACATTTTATTTAAAAAAAAATTAATCAACATCAAGTTTTTTAAAATTTCCATAATACCCTAAAAGCTCATCATTGTTAAGCTTTACCGGCCTCAACTCTTCTTCAACTCTCAAATTATCCAAAACATCAAAGCGATTTTGATATTCTTTAAACTTCTGTCTTAACATCTCTATAATTCCGAATTATTTTTTTTTTATTTAAGTTATACCTGAAATAATACCATTCAACTCATCCAATGATGGTCCGTCTCCTCCATAATCTTTCGGTAAATCTTCTTTTGCGTACAGCTCTTGCATTAGTTTATCATCTTTATGAACTTGAACCTACAGAAACAAAACTGTAACTGAACTGTCTATAAATTTTTAAATCACCCTATCGAAAAGTTTTGGTTTCAGAATCGCTTTCAAAATTGATAACAAAATGGACATGTACGATGGACTGTTCAAAAAATGCATTGAATGTAATCTAAAAGAGAACACTTTCTAAAAATATTTAATAATGTTTTGGAGTTTAATTATTATTTTCACCTTATATATCATCGTTCCTTTAGTAATCAAACTTGGAGTAAACAATTTCATATCATTCATTGCAACATTAGCCATATCAACAATGACAATATCGTCGCACATAAAGTCTTCTTTTAGTCTCAATTCGAATAAGTTGAACAGTACTTTTGTTTCATCTTCAGGTTTCCATGAAGAGTTCGTAGCGGTAGCGCCTTTATATTTCATAAAGATAATTCGATGAATCCCATCAACAAGTTTTGGACAAACATTAATGTACCTGAATTATTAATTTAAATTTTCAATAAACTATATTTTCTTTATATTTACATAACGTCTAAAGCTTTTTGCATATTGTCAAGCTTCGGATTGCAATCTTCATAAAAATCCGGAATTAAACTCCTGATAGTGTAATACCAATCAATTTTTTGTTTAGTTTTCTCAATACTAAATTTATTCAAATTGAGAAAATTTCTTATCATTGCGTCATCTAAAAAAAATTGAAAAATAATGTTTTTTTTGTATTCAAAACTCACCCATAATTTCTGGTAAATGGGGTTGAGTTTTGATCCAATTCTTGATAGTTTCAATGTCATCATTGGCCATTTTTTCAGTTCTTTCAAACAGTCCATAAATCTTTACTTTGGAGTCTTCATTTACAGCAAACATTTTTATTTGAAATTGGACACTGTTAAATTATTCAATAAAAATCTGATTCGGAAAATAATATAGTGTTTTTTTACTTTATCAATCTATTTTTTAGCCAAGGTCAGTGTAAAGTACGTGCTCAATTACGAAAACTTGTTATTTGTTATGTTTTACACTTTATTCGCATAGCAGATAATATGAAAACTTTAGATTTCAAAATTTTATTATTCAAAATGTTATTTTAATAACAATGAATTGCTTGGCAATTTGATGCTGCCTCTCTGAATTCTTCTTGCGCTTTGTCAAATTTCTGTGCAGCTCACATCTTTTCAATTTTAAATAAAACTGACAATTTGTTGTCTGTCAAAAAAAAATTACTTGCAACAAACTTTGCTAATAAATATAGAAAAACACTGAACTCCAACTCAAACGTAGAATTTTGCTGTTTTTATTGTTAATACGAGATGATTTTCACTGATTTAAATATAATTGAGCGCCTAGTTTTATTCATGATGCAACCAACATCACACGTTTATTCCCAGGCTGGTAATGTCGATTGCATTAGGCTATTTGTAGGTATTTCATAACACAAACTCATGTGGGCTTCACTTCGTAAATCAAAATTATGTCAATGGGCGCCAATATCAGCTACCCGAATCAAACACCACACTAAACTTCTTTACAGTATTTCAAAAAAATCTTTAATATCTATCATCACCAACTCAACAGAAAGTTGCTTTTTTTTGAAGCTCCATCGACGGAATATATTGTAAGTAACTAGCAATTAGTGTGTGTCCATGACACACGGTCGCGGTTTCGCCGCTCCCCGCAGTATGTCGCTTGCGGCCACATTTTTTCTTTCTAGATTCGCGAGCTAAAACATATAAACTTTATTTTTTCTGTTTTACTCTAATTTTTTACAAAATTTACACAAATATTTCGACATTTTTTCACTCATTTCCCCAATAACTCAATTACTCATTTATTTCACTGAGTTTATTTTGTTATCAGAAATAATATCTGCTGTTGAAGTCAAAATTTTCTTTCAATTATAACTTCATAATTTAGTTAACAGAAATCAATTATATTTTGAATACCTATCTTGAACCGAGAGTGGTGTTAACACCAGCATAGCCTTAGAAATAAGCACGACTTAAAAACAGTCGTTTCTCTGATTTAATAACTGCTTACAGCCTCAAATATTGGAAATATGAATTACAGCTTCCATATAAAAAATAAATCCATTTTAAGTAGAAATATTATATTTCATTAGTTTGAAAAAAAATACAGTGAAATTATTGATCATTTATAAATATTGAAAAACCATAACATTATATAGAAAAAAATTTACATTAATAAATCATCAAAGATGTATGAAAATATTTGTTTCGTTCTGTATAAATCTAACGTTGAGGAAATAAATTGAGAAATAACGTCAAACCATCGTCTTACAATTTGACAAACAATATAAATGCAGCTTGAATATTCACTGAAAAAATCAAAGTTTTATACGATATTTTCGATTAACCTGTACAAAGGATTGAATTAATAAAGACTATAATCAATTCAAAAAAAATTAGTATAATATCCTGTTGAATTGTGCCGATAAATTAAATTATTCAAGTAACAACTGCGTTCAAAACAAAATTATTGTTTTAAATTTAAATAAAAGAATTATATTCTCACTTGTAATATCATAAGAGCATCAATTTTTTCGCGAGGACAAATTAGTATATTCTCTAAGAAAATCGTAATTTCACAAACCTTAAAAAAGAACAATCCATTCTTGTTCTATATTTGGCTTACCAATATCAATTTGTAACATAACATAGTAAGCGTAGTTTAAACTGTAATTCAATGGAATCCAAGAACTTTTACATCAAAAAATTTCCACTTATCAATTATTGATAAATATGTCAAAATTTTGAAAAATTTGGAAAAAAATTGTTTTTATGTCACAGTAATAACTCGCGAATTAAATTTTTTTATTCATCAGTTATGAGTTCCGTGTGATTTTCCAATACATATAAATTTGACACTCATCTATTGAAGACATTGACGTAAGAAATCTAAATAAATATAACAAATTTTTGAGAACAATCTGAAATCTAGTGATAAAGTATCGTTTCTATCTATTCCTATCTATTCTGCTGATAAGTGATCAAGTACCATTTTCCATATAACCACTGCCGCCACTGCTATTTACTCGATTCATATTCCCTCATTTGGTCTGAATGCAGTGAGAAAAATTCCATCAATTCACGTATATCTAAAAAACAGTTATCTAAAATCACACAAACGCACTATTCGCACTAAACTCATTCAAGGTTAAGGAGAAGTACTCTTGGTACTGTCTCCAATAAGGGCCATGCGCTTAACGCACAACGTATCGGACGGATGTTCTGAAGAATCAATCCGAAATCAAAAGCAGTTACGTACACCGAAACGAAACGTAGATAGTTAACGTAGACAATAGCAAACTTTGAAAATTCATATCTTCCTCAATTGTAAGAATTAAGAAATAAAATATTACTTAAGCACTAAACACATATAAAAACATTGTATTAGTGCATATGACATTTTCATAAATAAAATAGAAGTTAATTGATTCTTGATGCAAAATTTAACAAATTCGAGTGAGATAACTGATACAAACTTTATATATATGTAATGGAACAGTTGTTTATTCTCAATCTAATTGTTGACTTGGCGGCAATTTTGTTCAAGATAGTAATTTAAACCTAACGCAATTTTCTATAATTTTAATAATGAGATTTAATTAATTTTTGGAAAAAAGTTGACATTGCTACAAATTTACACTTTTTTTAGTCACTTTGAAAGTTTATGTGCTAGTGTGAATCGGCTTTAAGCAGGACTTGATTTTAAGTAAAAATCTTGTTAGGTTAGGAAACAGAAATAAAAATGATAGATCTAGATGCTTGAATTTTGTGTTTTACGGTTGGATCAGGGCAGTAACGTAACAATGAAGCCTTGAGCCTGTGTTCTTCAGGAAATTTGGGCCCCAGTATTAATACTTTCCTTACTTTACACAAACATAAAAATATTTATACAAAAAATATAAAAAAAATCAAATTAAATAAGATCATTGTAGCAAGAAAAAACAACAACATTGAAACTTCTATAATCAATAAAATTATTAAATAATGTCTATTCGCGATTAAAATCAACTGTCAATGTCAAATTTCCTTGGAAAACCGTCTATACCACCCTAAAATGTAGATTTACGGAACAGATGTATATAAAATATTCCCAAACCTAGTAACCTAATTAAGTGAGGTTATGTTGAGAATATTTTAACAAGAAAAAATTTATTGAAAGATGTAGATATGTAAAAATACAGCGATTATTTGTAAAATTGGTGAAACGCCAGTTTGGATAAAGCGAGGAATAAAGAAGAAGTGTCACCGTTGTCACAATTGACAATCAACTGTCAAATTTGAAATGCAATCAAACCAACATTGATTGTATATTGTAACTAGACACGTTTTACCAACCTTAAAACACTTTGACAATTGATTGTAATTCCGAATGGGCTTTAAATAGATAAATAAACTAAAATAAGAAAATAAAAAAGGTAAGAAATAAATTATTCGAACATTTCACTTATAATTTTCAACTGTGTAGCTTGTGGACTTAGAAATGTCATTTTTGGAAGATTTTTCTTTTTTTTTTCATTTCTTCGCGTTTTTGAGCTTTAGATGTTTATACATACTCATTCTGCAAAAACTTTGGTAAAGAATTCTAATAATCATCTAAAAATAAATTTTAGAAGAAGTCAATGTCAGACTCAAATTTAAAAGTCGCCTAAGAAGCAAATTAATGAAAAAAAATCTGACAAAGCTGTTGAAATGAATGTTTTTTTTTCTAGGTAGACGTATTTTTGTCACAAACCATTATTTAATGTATCTCGTAGTAACATTGGTAATATTACATATAACCTAGAGTAGAGCTTCTGGAATTGGTCACTTTTGGTTCTTTTTTTTTCTCTTGTGTGATGCTTAAAAAATCTTTTAAACGTGAATTAGTTAGCACACTTGTCTACTTTTTTCAAATTTTTTTTGCTGGGTCGTGTATATTGGTCTATTCTGTAATCTACTTGGATGTTACTCCTGTGCGTCAGTTCTTTTGGTTTGTTCGGGAGCAGGGTCGGGGTTTAAGAAAATATATTTGGGTTTTCCCCCTAAAACAGAATATATTGGAAACCAAAATTAAAACAGATTTGAAAATAAATTATATGAATTAAATTGAATGAAATTATACGAAGTGAATTGTGATTAACTATAGCAAAATTTGAGATAAAACGTACGACCAGTCCTTCACTCCGTGATGGTCTCGGTAGGATCAACATCCCGTTTACGTCGAGCAGAGGAAGCTTCTTTAGCGATCAGCTGGCAGATAGCAGGACGAACAGGACCGGAACAAGTTACGGTCGGAAAATCGAAATTTTGAAAGACGGGAATGGAGACTTATGAAATCGTACACTACGATTCCGTGTACCAAAAAACCCTATACATAAAATTAACATAAGTAATAGCATAATTAAATAATTTTACGTTATCTCTTTGAGGGTTGGCCGCCACACGCTGTGCTATTAACGATGCAGCAGAGATTTCTTCAAAATAATTACCAGTGGTAATTTAAATCTTAAATATCCACCCAAAACGCTGTGGATGCCTTGGATAAACGAAAATTTATTGAGGCAATACTTTCGCCATGTTTCTTCCACGGCACCGCAAGTGGAAAAAAAGGAACGACAATTTTCTACCGAGTACCACTTGAATTATTTCGCGAGTGTGCGCATCTCTTATTGTAAACGACAGATGGTTTGTTTACAGTCTAATTAACCTGTAAAATTCTTTGATTTTTTTGAAGGTGTTATGTTGCGACTTAAACAGTTGTGATTGTATCAGGGAGGTTCACGGTAAGTTTAATTAATCTTACAAAATTCACAAATATATAATTAAAATGAAGTTAGCTATTTAAAGGTAAATCAGTAATAACATCTCCTGGACTGAACAACAAAAAGGGGCTTTAAAACCACATCGAGATGCCTTGAGCTCGATGCGACAAACCAAAGAAACGTGAGCTCTGAAATTCTCACAAAAGTTGCTCAAGATTTGTAGGGGAACGGTATGAAACACTCGGGAACTACCCGTACCTCGTAGCTCCTTCACAACATCGAAATTTAACAGAGAGAAAAAGAACACTAATCCAGCTCCCTCTTAAAGCTGGGGTTAACGATAAACTACTAAAGAACTTAATAAAAATAATACAGTTTGACGAAACATAGTAAATTGTTATTGCGCCAACGATCAAGCATCTATGGGCCCATAAATCGCCCCCATACCAGCGAAATAACCTTTTGAAATCTAATTACTCGAAAATAAATATAATAACATTATAAATGTTACAACCTTCCTGCGAATTCTAACTTTAACACTTGAGAATTCCTCTTCTCTTCATCGTAAGCAAAAATTTAAAATAATTGATAATATTCTTTTTTTGTTTTTGAAAATTTGCATAATGTTGCATAACGTTCCACATAGTTGTAATTATGTGTCTGTTTATTGTTAATACGATCATGCTGTTAGACCCTTTTCAACCTCCAATTTAGCGATTTCAACCACGTAGCTAATAATAAACAGATGCTTACTTCACAACTCTAATTTCTCTCACAGCATAAAGCGATAACTATCTGGATGAGAGGAACAGATCGCAGCAATAGTTTGATTGTTTCAATTACACAGAATGGGCTAATATTTGCGGCCCATCGAAAAATTATAAACTTATCTAATTTCACTTAATTTTTTACAAATTTGGTTTAGAGTTTGTGAATGAAGAAAACATGATGAATGATTACAATTGGCGCAGTCTGTAGGTTCTGAAAGAGACATTTTCGATAAAAATCCGCTCTTTAGTTAAAAATATACTTTATTTTGACAGCTCTGTTAAAATAATATGAAATTAATTTATTCTAAAGTTTATAAACAAATTTTTGGTTCAGAAAACTTTATAAAAAAGCATAATTGGGGCAGTTTGTAGTTTCTGAAGAAGACGTATTTGATGAAAATGAAATGAAATGAAAATTGGCTCAAAAATTATACAAAAGATCATTATTTGTCGCAGTCTGTAGATTCTGTAAAAACTCGCATATTAATAGAAAACTTTCTTGATTTTGACAGTGGTGTCAACATAATTTCTCATTAATTTGTTTTAAAATTTATAAACAAATTATTGGCTTAAAAAACTTGATGAAATATTATAACTGACGCAGACTGTAGGTTCTAAAGAAGACAAATTAGTTAAAAATTTTTTTGTTTGAATTATGACTATTTTATTTTAACAAAACTATTGAAATAATTTACATCAATTTGTTCAAAGTTTATGAACAAAATTTTAGTCTAGGAAACTTAATGAAAAAACATAATTTTTGCAGTCTGTAGGTTTTAAAAGAGAGAAATTTAATAAAAATATCTGTCTGTCAGTATAAAATATCTTTGATTTAGACAGTGGTGTCAAAATAATCTCTAATTAATTATTGACTAAGGAAACTTAGTGAAAGATTATAATTGGCGCAGTCTGTCGGTTTGAACGAAATACATTTGATAAAAATCTATCTATCAATATAAAACTATTTTGATTTTGACAGCGGTGTAAAAATAATGTTTCATTATTTTGTCCTAAAGTTTATGAACAAATTTTTGGCTTATAAAACTTAATGAAAAATCATATTTGGCGCAGTCTGTAGGCTTAGAAGAAATAAATTTTGTGTTAAAATTCTCCTGATTTTGACAGCGGTGTAAAAATAACGTTTCATTATTTTGTCTTAAAGTTTATGAACAAATTTTTGGCTTATAAAACTTAATGAAAAATCATATTTGGCGCAGTCTGTAGATTCTGAATGAGAGACATTTATTAAAAACTCGCCTATCAATAGAAAACTTTCTTGATTTTGAAAGCAGCGTCAAAATAATTTTTATTTAGTTTGTTTTTAAGATCGTGGGTAAATATTTTGTTACAGAAAACTTGATCAAAAATTATAATTGGCGCAGTCTGTAGGTTTAGAAGAAACAAATTTTATTATAAAATTCTCCTGATTTTGATAGCGGTTTAAAAATGATTTTTCATTGATTTGTCCTAAAATTCATGATTAAATTTTCAAAGAAAAATAATAGCTGGCGCAGTGTGTAGGTTCTGAAGAAGATAAATTTGTATATAGTTAGAACTTTTTGTGTTTTGACAGCGGTGTCAAAATATTTTTTATTAATTTGTTTCAAATTCAATGAACAAATTTTTGGTACAAGAAACCTAGTTTATTATAAGTTATAAAATGATTGTTTTGTTCATAAATACCATTTCAGTTATAAAATTTGTTTTTTTTTTTTAAATACTCATAATGGCCCAGCCTGTATGCTATCATAATCAACTTGAACTCAACAACATTTGGATGATGAATGACCTTAATACACTAAAACCAAACTTCTCATTCATTCCGTTGTCTGTTCATCTTCTATTAAGCCAAACCCCAATCCAATCTAGTAGTTTGTGTTTTTCATTTGTTAATTTGAAATCCGTTCAATGTAACCTATTTATTCCTATATTGTTTTAAAACAAGAATATCGATAACAAGCCAAAACGGAAAACTAAAACATTTAGTTATCTTGTTATATAAAAGTTTGTTGGCTTGATTCCTGTTTAGGGATGAATTGAATGTTTTGTGTTTTTCTTTTCTATTCGAGAAATTTTCCATTCGATTTAAGTTTATAAAAGCTCTCTGGAGAAGAAAAGTGGTCCTTGGAGTGTCTTTATATTGCGAATAGTGGGTCTTAGTTGTTTTGAAGCGATTGAAATTATTTCATTCTTGTGGTTTTATGACTGAATAATTCTTCTTCTTTCCTTCGACACTACTCGTTTAACGAAAAAAAAATCCTCAAATACCAATCCACTTTTTTTAAACCTCTTGTCTTGTGTATTCTGAAATCGAATCTCATTGATGTTGTTTTAAACTGTCGATAGACGAAGCCATTGCACATTTATCTTCTAATCCAACTGGCTCTTTCTGTCATAAAAAAAGGACTTTATTATTGTGTTGCATAATCGCTTTGTTTACAGCAATGAATTGCGTTTTTATTAAATTTTATTTGAAATTTAGTTTTATCACTGTGTTTACAGCTTCGGCTTATGCAGATACCTTAGGGAGTTATCGATTGCCATTGAAATTCAAATGGCTGAATTATGACTTTTAAGCTAGGTGGTGTAAAAAATGATTTTATTACACAATTTATTTATAAATAAAATGGAAGTGTAGGAATTTGATGAACGCTTATTTTAATAAAAATTGTTGTTTCTGGAATTAAATATATTATCCTGGAATCTAATTTATTCTAAGATATTCAAATCGGCTAAAATATTTCGCTTAGTAATTTGGCATTCAAATAGAGGTTAAAATATTTCTTTATAATAAAATATTGGCGACATTCTGGTGCCAATATATTTAATGAGATATTTAATTAGACAATTTTTAGTTTTTATACAGAGTGAGTCATTAATAATGGTACACAGCTGACCTCAAAAGAATACATGAATTATTTGAACATTATTTCTTTCTAGGATACAGGCCGTTAAACTAGATTTTTTATTAATCCAGTTTTTGACAATATCTCAAAAAATACTGAGTGAATGAAGTTCAAAATTCGCACATGTAAGTTCTCTGAAAATTATTTTGTTGCAAGTTTCAAATTATGAAGTAGAAGCATTAGTTTCGCTTACTTTAATTCAGAATTAATATCGTATTTTTTTTATTTTCAAAATTTTGTCCTTTTCGTGATAATGGAAACAAAGTAAGTGCATTTTTAACAAAAAAACTATATTTGTCAAAACTTAAAAAACTTAACCGTTTTTTAGATAAATTACATTTAATCTAAAATTGCACTTTTCTAAAGCAAAGAATTTTTTATCACAGTAGGCTTAGAAAGTAAAAATCATTAAAATTTAGGAAAATAATTTGACAAATTTTGTTACGACTTTGTCCAATTTAAGCCAAGTCTTGAGCGTTTTTCACCATCAGTCGTTTCAAGGCGGGCGTTTAGATATACAGGGTGTTTCACGACAGTGAGCGTCTATCCATAATTCGAAAAATACTGATAGTATATTTCTGAAAATTTGGTAACGTACATGCTCTATTTTACTAAGATTTTTCAAAAAATTGAAACTTTTACTTATACTGAAAGTAGACAACCACTTTCCTAAAAAAAATCTTTTTATACAACTGTCAATAAAAATGACGTTTTTTTTTTTGTTTTTAATGCGCAGAGTTTGCCATTTTTTCATAATCACTTTTTTTAATGTTACCTTGACAAATTTTTTCACATGTTAAAAAATTATTTTTTTGTCATGTGCGCAAAATTTTTTTTTTTCACTAATTTTCAATTCTCTAAAAATTTTATCATTTTGTAAAATTACAATAGAGGACTAAAGATTTTTCACAACTGAATATAAACATCTGTATTTTATACAAAATTGGACAAAACTTCAAAACATTACTTATTATTAAAATAAAAATTAACTGTACAATTGGAACAATTATTTCCTACGTTAATTCCAGAGGAAAACTTCAAAGAGGCTTCGTTGCCAGTAATTTTCTCGGACACATTTTTCGTTTCCTCGGAAGTGTAGAACTAGTACTCAAAAATTTCTTTGCCATTGTTTTCCGGGGAAGTAGAGGGTTGACAATTTGAAATTTTATTTGAAATATCAATTTCGGCTACAGAAGTACTTTTCCACCCTCTATGACGCTTAATAGATGTCATGTTCCCTCCTGCAGTGGCTAAGAGAGTGACAGAGCTTCGCCTAAAACAGTTTTGTATTTCTGAAATGATTCTTTTCCAAGCCATTTTGCAATCAAACTAGGAATTTCTCCAATTTCATTTATTGCTTATTATATTTAAAAAATAATCGACGACTGGAAGCAGTCTGCGGCCGTAAGGCTCTGTACTTTCTATATATTTCAATATATTTTGCATTCGACACAGTAAAAGTACGCTCAGAATAAGTTTTCGAGTCCGGGATTTTTACAATCAGTACAGATCCCACATCTTCTATATCATCAATCGTCATTTCAACCAAATTCTCTCGACGACAAAATAAGCACAACATACAATAAAAAAAATAAATATCTTCTTCAATAAATTAGTTTCATCGTCCGCTTCTTCGATAAATTTTGAAATATCTTCTTGCGATAATATTTTTTATTATTTTTTTCGATAATCTATAGATTTGTTTTTGAGATAAGGTATTAATTTCGGATATTTTCGGAGGTCAATGTTTTCCTTTATATTCAGTGTTGCTTTTAACATCGAAAAAGTAGACCATAATGTCGATGGTTTAATGGTTGCCGATTTTTCTTCTAAATAAGCTAAAAGTGTCTTTTCAGATATCTTCACCACATTTTTGTCTTTACACCATTCACGAAATTGCTGCATTTGCAGTTTTTGATATCTCAGCAGAGATATCACTTTTATTACTATAATTTGAATTCATTATTTTGTTGGAAAACTGAAAATATTTACAGAATTCGCAGAAATTTGTAAGTTTGTAAGTATGTCACTTTATTTTAAAATTTACAATAAACAATTCCGCGTTTCCTAGATTACATTTATCATCTGCTACAACCTGATTTTTTTATATTAATTTTTTTTTAATTATTTAAATAACTAAGTTTCTTTTTTCGACGTTGTATAAAAAATATTGTTTGTATTTCATGGCGAGATTCGTGTTTTAATGGCGCGTTTGATTGTCTTAATTAACAATCTCAGGCGCCATTAAAAAAACGATCATTCCGCGCACTTAATACAAAAATAACTATCTTTGAATTTTGAAGACATCTGCAATTTTATTTGAAAAATCGCGGATGCAGAGTTAAAAGTGATCAGTAATTATGACTAAACGACTATCCATTCCAAAATAGTTTTTTGGCGTTTTATAACACAGGTTCTGAAATAATGAATTCCGCTGGAAAACAGAACGATTTCCTACTATTTCAAGAAAAGTGTATTTTTCCAACTCTTAATTACATTCAATTTTCTTGAGATCCATTTATTGATTTCTAACAGAAATAGCTTAGAACCTAATCCTTGATATAGCAATTATGTTTGCAGAATATTGGTTTTATTGAATTTTTTGTTTTTTTTTTAACTTAGATTGGAAAATGCTTAGGATTGTTCAAATTTATATACAAGTTCAAAAGACCTTTACACCCCTAACAAAACTACCTACTTTAAAATACTTTCTATTTGAAGGAAATATTTGTTTTGGTTCTTCCAAAATTTTGACTAAATCGGCGGCATATTCTTCTTATAATATATACAGAATGTCTCAAAATTGTCACCCGTGCTTTTGGAATTGGAATCAACGAGCTAAAACTGGTTGAAAACTAAATGTAAAAAATCTAAATAAATTACCACTGCCATTATACGATAATGCTCTCTAAGCAGTTAAATTAAATTATTGTTTTCGACATGATGGAGCTTAGGCAATATATTATTAATTACAATTTTTTATAAGTGAAAAATCTCTTGAATAAAAATTTTCTTAAAAGATAGATCTATATCATGGCCTCCTAGATCACCACATTTGAATACGTGAAAATTCTTTTTCTTGGATGAGTGAAAGGAAAAATTCACGTACTGCAAATTCGCTGCTGTAACATCAATATTTATTTGAATTTGTAAAATTATAGCTTTCTATCAATAATTTGATAACGAAGGACAATTTGAAAATGTGCTACTTTTGATTTTTGATATGTTGTAACGCACAGAATCAAACCGAAAGGCATGGGCGTCAATTTTGGGATATCCTGTATATAGGGTCATTCACTCAGACTGGCCTATATATGGAAAAAAAAAATTAAACTGTTCACTAAAAATTGTTGTAAAAAGTTTGCTAAGTTGGTACTTCATTTTACTAAGTTGATGCTCCCTTTAATTCTAGTTAGAAATGTTCACACCTTGTCATTTTAGAGAAATTGAGGTTAAGTTGATAACGCAAATAGCACAAATGTAGATGACAGCTGTCAGACAAAGACGTCAAAAAACGTCAAGCTAGTTAAAAAAAAATTGTCAACTTATGGTAATGAAATCCACTGAGCAAATTCAATTATTTGATCAACTTATAAACTATAAATTCCCTAGATTTGAAATTTTTAGTGGGCAGTTTATATTTTTCCCATATATATTAGAAGTTTATAGGGAACACATGTTCTATCAAAGTAAAATAATGGTAGTTTTGCTGCTGTTTTCGTATTCACTAGACCAAGAATGACACTATTAATTGCACAACTGCATAATCATCTGTTTTCAATATCTGTTAAAATCTTGATTTTCAAATTTAAGAATTTTCAATTATGGATAACTTGATTTTTTCAAATGGAATGACATAGCAATTGTTTTACTAATGCACTAATGCAACTGGTAAAAGATAACTGGTCAATGCAATTATTTGCAAATATCAAAAAATTATTGTTGACAGATGTGCAAAATTTTATATCAAATGGAAGAGAATCAAATCAGAATGAATGTTATTAACTTTAAAAATCGTTAATGTGATAGATAGAAAAAACAAATGAATATGCGTTATGGCAATTGATAGAGTCATTCTTGGTCTACAGAATACTGAAAACAGTCAACTTGCAACTTACTTAGTTTTTGAATAATTTTCATTTTTCTTGACCTCTGCAGAAATTTAATTTTCTGAAATAACGTGAATGGCTCTAAAACTATAGATTTTAGATTAAACCTAAACTAAATTAAATCAAGCAATCCGAAAATGCAATAATATATAGAGTGTTCCATTTGAAATAACAAAGTTAGTACCGACTTTCGGCATAAGAGGAAGTGCAGAAAAATCACCATTATTTTACTTCGATGGAACATATTCAATATCCCCTATATACAAAATTTCGCTATAAACTTCTAATAGGCTAGTCTTCGTGAATGACCCTGTATATCTAAACGCACACCTTATTGAAAATAATTAGTTTTTTTTTAAATCATTGATGCCAATTTTGTTTTGGTGATTTCAGACAAATGAAACAAATTAGTGTTGACAATTTCAGCAATTTCTAATATCTAAGCCAACTAGGACCATTGATTGTCAAAATGATGCTGCGCAATTCCATTTATTTTGAAAACAGTAAAGTATTTCAAAATTTGACAAGTATACTTTTTTAATCAAAATTAAACGTAGGTTTTTAATGTTGTTAAAAAAATACGATAATCAAAAGAACAAATAAGTGGCACGACTTTTAGTGTATATATGGGAAAATAATAAACTGCCCACTAAAAATTTAAAATTTAGGTAATTTATCGTTTTTAGGTTAAATAAATACTTGAAGTAGTACAGTGAGCTTCATTAATATAAGTTACGTTTTTTGACGTCTTTGTCTGACAGTTCTCTGTCAGATTTGAGTTATCAACTTAACCTCAACTTCTCTAAAATGATGTAATGGAAACATTTCTCACTAGAATCAAAGGAAGCATCAACTTAGTAAAATGAAATACCAACTTAGCAGACATTTATCCCAACTTTTAGTGGGCAGTCAATTTTTTCCCCATATATAGCTGTGTTGGTGTAACTAGCGCCCTCTTTGCTATAGAAAAATTTAAGAGTGATGTTCTTGATTCTCATATGAATAAAACCCAAGACTGTCAATTTTTGACAAAATCGATTGAACCATTCTCAAAATATGAGCAAAAATTAAAAAAAATCTACTTTAACATTTTATATATTCAATCATTGACCTTATTAATGACCAATCCTGTATAATTTTAATAGTATGAAATATTTCACTTAAAATGCGACTTGATAATCGATAATCCACCGCTTGAACATTGAAGTCAAGATTCATCTGACTTTTGTTTGAACACTTTCTCTATTAGAATAATTCCTTCAGCAATGATAACTCTTATTTGAGTCAAGAAAAGCCATTTGATTTACATTAACAGCAGCAATAACTAAAATGGCTCTACAGTTCTGTGCGCCAACTGCCGATTAATGAAAATCTCTTTTGCGAAAAATTGTATAAAAAAGTGATGAGGCAATAAAATGTAGCACAGAGGATTAAAATGCTATAAAACACGTTTATAATTCAAATACGCACGTTTGAATGTGTTGATAAGCGATCATTTCCAGATTATCAATATGTGAAAACAAGCTATAAAAATTTCAAAATTAATAAAGACATGAAAAATGAAAATTTCAATAGAAAAAAAAACGCTTATTGAAGCAATATCTTATCGCACCACATGACGATTAATCTTGGGATGATAATGTCCTTAGGGAACTGGTTGCGTCATAGTAAAGATAGTAGAAGCGATTAAAAACATTACTCATTTTCTTGGCTGTGGCTGTATAATTCAGTTGTATTTTTCAACGACTTGTCTCAAATCTGTATTATACGGCCAACTTAAGTCTCTGGATAAATTTAGTGGTTTATAAATCATGCAGAGTTGAATTCAGTACAGAGTGTTGAATTCTAACGAGTCTGGAAAATTGTCTCCAAATTTCAACAGAATGTCTTAAATACATCAATTCTTATATTATTTAATTTAATAAAAGAAAGTTTTATTCAAAGTGGATTGAAAATTGAAAAAATTTTTCAATAGAAATCTATAGAGTGATTGTGAATGAATAATCTCACAGTGTTACTGACTACCTACGGGGATTCAAAAATCTAGAAAATCAAAGAAATATGAAAGAAGAAGGAATATGAAGAATCCAATAATCGATAAAAATCAGAAGCTCAAGAATTTAAGAAATTTGAGATTATTAGAGAAATCCAAAAATCTATAAACCATGAAAAATGTAAGTAAAGATACCTAAAAGATTCAAAAATTAGAAATTTTTTTAAAGAATTTAAAAAAATCTAGATAGTCTAAAAATGTGACGAATCAAGAAAGTAGTAAAAACTTTTGAATATTGAAAATCTAAAAATTCCCCAAAAATGTAAAGATTTTGGAAAATGTGAATAATCGAGAAAATATAAGAGAATTCAAAAAATCTTAAGAATCTGGAGTATTTGACAATTGGAAATTTGGCAAATCCAAAAAAATCTACTATATTTAAGAAATATTCAAGTTTCAGCAGTTTTTTGAAAAAATTCAATATTTTTCTAATCTAAAATACAAAAAATGCATTGAGTTTTTAGGTATAAAAATCTACAAAATTTAAAAGAATTAACAATCCTGAAAAATCTAATGCAACAAATTTAAAAAAATCTATAGAAATCAGACATGTGATTTGAAGACAAAAGAAAAACTTAAAAAATTCATAAAACTCATTAAATCTTAGATTTTTATGAAGTTGGAAAATAAAGAAAAATTCAATAACTTAAAGAATTTAACGGTAACTAAAACATCTATAAACAAGTGATAATTTTGATAGTCAAAAAAATTTAAAAACTAAAAAATTCTAAAAATTTAAAAGATTGAAAAATTTAAAAAACTAATCAGTGTAAAAAATCTAGGAAATATGGAGAATTTATAAGAGTCTAAAACATTTAAATAATAAAAAAACTTGAAAAGGATAAATTTAAAAACTACATGATTTTAGAAGGAATTTGATAAATCTAAAGAGTTTGAAAAATCGAAGGAAAATAGTTAATTTGAAAGTTTTAAAATTACGGAAAATTTGAACAATTTAAGAAAAATAATGAATTCAAGAAATCTAGAAAATCTAAAGGATCTTAAGCATTAATTAAAAAGCTTTACAAATTCAAGCAGTCTAAGGAATATCAAGAATTTGAAGATCAGAGAATTCTAGAAAAATTCAAAGAATTCAGAAAATGTAAGGAGTGTAGATCGAGTTTATAAAATTATAAAAATTTTAAGAATCCTAGAAAAGCAGTAGAAAATTTAGAAAATGTGGAGAATTGGAGAAAATCTAAAAAAATTAACAATCTAAAAAATGTCTCGTGATTATTCAACAAACTTGGCAAATTCAAAAAATTTTGGAAATCTGAAAAATATTCAGAAAATAGCTTTTCTGGAATAGTTATTTGAAAAATTCAGAAAGATTAAATGAATTTAAAAATTTTAAAATTATAGATAGATTTCTTCAAGGAAAGATCAAAAAAAATGGAAAAACCGAAAAAAATCACTAAAATCTTGAGAATCCAAGTAATACAAAAAATACAATAAATCTAGAGAATTTTAAAACTAAGAAAATAAAGAAAATGTCAAGAACTTGGAAATTTTGACGATTTAGAATTCAGAATAACAAGAAAAAATTCAGAAAATCTATAAACAAGTGAAAATTTTGCTAATTTAATTTATTTAAGAATATGAAAAATCTAGATATTCTAAGGAATCTTAGGAATTTGGGGATTCTATGAATTCTAGAACAAATAAAAAAATTTGAGAAATCTAAACCATCTAGGAACTATAATTTGGAGAGGATATTTAGAGGATCTGAAGCATTTAAAAAATTGAAAATTCCAAAGAATTCAAGGATTTTCAAAAATACAGGAAATTTTCAAAACTTAAAACATTTAGAGAACTCAGTACACAAAATCCAAAAATCTGAAAGTTCAAAAAATCCAAAGAATTTGAAGACAATTATTTGAAGAACCAATGACATATATAATTAGAGGATTTTTGAAGGAATCTATAGTTTTAAAAATCTCAAGAATATAGGTAGTCTGAAAATCTAGAAAAATCAGAAGAATCAGAGAAATTTTTACAATTCAAAAAATGTTGAAAGTTAAAACATGAAAATTTATAGATTTTGGAAAACATAAGCAATCTAGAAAATGTAGACAATAAAAAAGATATAAGAAATCTAAAAAATCTAAGGGATTTAAAGCTTTCAAAAAATCAAAAAAATTGACAAGGGACTTGAAAAATAAGGAAAATATTTAGAATTCAACAACCAAATCTGAGGAATGTGAAGACAATGGAGAATTTTCAAATACCTAAATTATTTTACGACCTCAAATAATCTGGGAAAAGTAAAAATTGTTTTATCGGTATTTTTTTAGATCCAATTCTCTAAAACAAACTAGAAATACTGTCTTCTATTTTCAATTCTAAAAAAAAAACACATGAATTCTTTTTTTCTGGATATGAATTTTGCTATACATTTTGTTATCATTAAGAACCCAGAAACAGCCATTGTTAATAAAAAAAATATCATTAGTTTATATATAAATTAATTCTAAACCATGTTGAGAAAAATCCCGTCTTTGCAATTTTTCATTGAAGCAACGTATTTTATTTTTAATTTTGTCGGATATAAAAATATCTCATATTCATTAAAATAAATTCTCCATTCAGTAATAAGTTTTCTAAAAAGGTTTCATTTATCCTGGTCTAAAATTTCCATCCTATAGAATATAACACCGGATATTTGAAAAAACAGCCGAACTTAATTGCTTAGTTATTGCCATTTTATTTGATTTTTCCACGATCAGTTTTTAATCCCATGAAAATGATCTGAATCACGTTTCCCGACAAATGGTTTTATTCGTCGGAGATTTTAAATATGATTCCAATTAATTAACTGAGCTTTTTTAACCTTTGATAAATATGAACAGAAACCAAAAATGTGTTCTCTTATTTGATTAATTACAGCCATTTTCTAAATAAAATGAAAATTTCTATCCATTTTTTCAGTGTCAAGACTACATTTCGTCGTTCATTCAACACATTTTTTTAAGCTTCACTGAAGAATTCAAAATCTTTCACATTTATGATAAAAAACTTTAGTGATAATTTTGTCCAATTTTAATATTAGACAAAGTTCTTCACAAAGCTGCAAAATGCATCGAACTACTGCTGATTCCCCCGACAATTTTTTTTATTGATGCACTTTCAGAGATTGCCGCCGTAAACAGAACGGCCGTTCAGCATCCCGACAGTCGGGCGCCATTGATAGAATTATTACTATTGCAGTCGCTTCGAGGTCGATATTCGTTATTTCCAACTAAAAACATCGCGTAACCGCCTACAATCTCAATAAGCTTTAATCCACGCCAGGCTGTTTAGCAAATTTATGACATTAAATTTTGAATTTTTATTTTATTAACAAAGAGGAAAAAATACAGTCGATTTGGTATTTGTTTGTTCTACTCCATAGTATGTGGTAAGTCTGATTACTGGTGATAAATGATTATACAGGATCATTCACATGAGTGGTTTATTGGAAGTTCGTGGAGATAAATTTTTTTCAAACCCCATTTTTTTATTTTACTAATTAAATCCTTGTCAAATTTTAAGATGATTTTGTCATTACAACTATTGGTTTAATTACAGTAGTTCATGAGATATTACATAGTTTTCATAATTTCTATTCATTTATCACAGTAGGCCGGGGCCAGTAAACGTAAAATTGTTTAAGATTTAAAAAATGCCTTCTTGTCATTACAGGAACAAGCGAGTAAGACATTTAATTGAATAGAAATATTGAAATTTTTTATTTTTATAATGCTTGGCTTCCGATACCAATCCAAATCGTGGAAAAATAAAAAAATAATATTTGAAAAAAAAAAATTGTTTTGCTATAACTTTGAATCTGATGTTTGACAAGAATTCTGTAACATACTGTATAATATTTCAAAATGTTTTACCCATTTCTTTCTCGACTAATGTCGCGTTTTACAAGTCGGCGCAAATTTAATTGTTTGGCGCAAAGGATTGTTGAGATATTGATATTTTAATAGAAGAAATCAAAACTTCCAAAAATTTTGTTATATGTTATAATTTGTTATATAAAATTTATAACAAAGTTAGTACCGACGTCCGGCATAAGCGGAAGTGCAGAAAAGTCGCCATTATTTTACTTCGATAGAACATATTTAATAAACCCTATATACAAAATTTCCCTATAAACTTCTAATAGGCCAGTCTTCGTGAATGACCCTGTATATCTAAACGCACACTTTATTAAAAATAATTACTTTTTTTTTTAAATCATTGATGCCAATTTTGTTTTGGTGATTTCAGACAAATGAAACAAATTAGAGTTGATAGTTTCTGCAATTTCTAATATCTAAGCCAACTAGGACCATTGATAGTCAAAATGATGCTACGCAATTCCATTTATTTTGAAAACGGTAAAGTATTGTATAAATGGGAAAATAATAAACTGCCCACTAAAAATTTAAAATTTAGGTAATTTATCGTTTTTAGGTTAAATAAATACTTGATGTAGTACAGTGAGTTTCATTAATATAAGTTGGTAATTTTGACGTTTTTTGACGTCTTTGTCTGACAGTTCTCTGTTAGATTTGAGTTATCAACTTAACCTCAACTTCTCTAAAATGATGTGATGGAAACATTTCTGACTAGAATCAAAGGAAGCATCAACTTAGTAAAATGAAGTACCAACTTAGCAGACATTTATCCCAACTTTTAGTGGGCAGTCAATTTTTTCCCCATATATAGCTGTGTTGGTGTAACTAGCTCCCTCTTTGCTATAGAAAAATTTAAGAGTGATGTTCTTGATTCTCATATGAAAAAACCCAAGACTGTCAATTTTTGACAAAATCGATTGAACCATTCTCAAAATATGGGCAAAAATAAAAAAAATCTACTTTAACATTTTATACATTTAATCATTGATCTTATTAATGACCACTCCTGTATAATCTTAATAGTATGAAATATTTCACTTAAAATGCGACTTGATAGTCGATAATCCACCGCTTGAACATTGAAGTCAAGATTCATCTGACTTTTGTATGAGCACTTTCTCTATTAGAATAATTCCTTCAGCAATGTTCTACAGTTCTGTGCGCCAATTGCCGATTAATGAAAATCTCTTTTGCGAAAAATTGTATAAAAAAGTGATAAGGCAATAAAATGAAACACAGAGGATTAAAATTCTATAAAACACGTTTATAATTCAAATACGCACGTTTGAATGTGTTGATAAGCGATCATTTCCAGATTATCAATATGTGAAAACAAGCTATAAAAATTTCAAATATTAATAAAGACACGAAAAATGAAAATTTCAATAGAAAAAAAAACGAATAACAAAGTTAGCAGCAACTTCCTGTATAAGCGGAAATGAGAACAAACTTTAATTATCTTAAGAAAAAAAACAAGTGATAATGTTTTTACAGCGTTATGTCGATTTTTACTGACCATCTCTTGTGTAACTGAAGACTTTGCTAAAAAGTCCAGACAGTCATTTTCAGCAGCTAAGAGACTTTGTTAGAATGAAAGAGGCTGGTTTCAATATAGGAGAAATTGCCTGAAAAATCTAAGTAATGCGAGTGTGTGAAGGGTTTAATGCATACCGTCCGCTTTGAGTGCTACCATCGACTTTAGTAATGAATCCAGATTCTGCCTAGGGTTCCACGATGAACGTAGACGGGTTCCGCGGTGAGAGGCAAAATGTACAGTTTGCTTTAGAGCGCAACACAGCCACTGCCTCAGGCATTATGGTATGGGGTGCTAAATGTGTTGGAAGTAGGTTTCCCTTGGTCTTCATTAGGAAGACTTTAACAGCTCGACGGTACATAGATCTACTTCAAAATGCCATATTCCAACAAGAATTTCATAAAACTCGTCCAATCATGAACTTTTTACAAAATGTTGGCGAGGAGCTTTTGGATTGACCTGCAAGATCTCCAGACCTGTAGCTGATAGAACATGTATGGGACTCTACAGCGATTGTCACAGCTACCAAGGACTTTGGACCAATTGCGAATAAGCCTACAACTGGCCTGGGACCGACCACTTGATTCGGTTTAAATTTTTGTCAGATTTTCTTTAAACCAAATTTCAATCGTTTGTTAAAATCATGGCCAACTATATCAAATTCCACCACACGTCAACTTCTTTTTTCATTGTTGATTTTGATTGCTCTAACCTAAAAAATTTCGCTTTAACTAACGCCATCTTATTGAAAATTCGCAAACTATATGAATTTTGTTTCCATGAATAATTTAAAAATACTTAATTTGGTGGCAATTCATTTAAATTTTCCAAGAAACTGTAAACCGGAAGAAAAATGAGTGCAAAGGAAATAATTGCAGTTACCCTTAGTAACAAAGAAAATGGTTGAAACTTTATTTTTTCATGAATAAACTGTGGTACACTTTTGATTTTGTAAACCAGAATTTGTGTCATACTTTGATGTAGTGTATTTTAGCCACCTGCATTCATAAAAGTTATGGAAGAGGATTCTTAGTAGAATGCATTTTTCACTTGATTTTTCTTGGTTCTTTGAGAAATTTTTTCTCTATGCAAAATGTTGAAATTATATTTTTTTCATTAAGCTTTTACCCACTAACATCTGTTTGATATGACAAAATATAAAAATAATTGTCGACTTTTCTAACAAAGTGTCAAAGTGGCAGCTCCAAATGTCAGATAAGACATTAAATAAGGTGATTGACATTTTTTTGTTCAATTTATCTCCTACAGATAGAGCTAGTTAATGCACAAATCCTTATGACACAAGAATCAGTCAAATGAAAAACTGTTACGACCATAATGACGCGTAGCGGAATTTTATACAGTTGGTCAAGGTTAAAACATACAAGTTAAACACATATTTAATAAAATCAATCAATTTTCAATGAACCATTTATGTAAATCACTCTGTATTTTGTTCTAATACTTGAATCGATAAGTGACTGACATTCAGAGAAGATTGGCATCATTGTAGTCATTGTTACCAAAAGTAATGAGGAAAAAAACAAATGAAATTTTATTGTTATTTATTTTATTTTTTTTATTATTATTGTCCGTATTTTTTATTATGAATTCAAAATAATGAAATACGTTAATTATACAGTGTGTATCAAAATTATGTGAACAAAAAACAATTGAGATTTTTAAGGTTATAATTAGAGCAATATTGCACTCTCTAAAATCTTCGATTTTGTCCAAATTTGGAAAGAATTTTAATAAAAACAGATTAATTTTAATTTAAAAAAGGTTTCTTTTTTATGTCACAATTAGTAACAAATTTATTCTTTCATCTATCTAGCACCCAGAATAAACTGCTTCAAAAATGTAAATAGCAAACCATTAATTTCTTAATAATTATTCAACAAACAACAAAGTGGAATAAATCTTCAACTAATTTTTACTTAATGAAACTTTGTGTTTATCTAAATGTTAAAAAAATAAATTTATTGAAAATTGTGAATATTTATATGATCTAAAAAATATCAATACTTTTATTCCAAAGTCGAAAACTTATTTAATGGTATTATTCCAAAGACATAAAATTAGGGAGCCATGCGAGAAAAATGTGTCTGTTACTCCCGGAAAGTCATAAACTTCCAAGATAACAATCGGTCTTATTCCTAAAGTTCGTCGTGTTGCCTAGGATACACGACGTCGTCGCGGCGCCCCTCTCAAAAACTCCTACCTACAACAAAACTATTTTCTATCATCTATTTTTGACATTTGATAAGAAAAAAAAAAAATTTCTTATCGTTAATGTGAAAATTGATAATTAAATCCATAAACTAAAAACATAATGTAAAATAATTAAAATTTTCTTCACAACAACAATGTAATAGGATTTCAATTTATTGCTTTACTAATCTAAATATTTCATCCGAGAATAGCTTAGAGTAATTTCATGAATTTTCAGAAAGATGCAATTAACCCAACCTCATTAATTTCTAAGACTACCGCATCTGTACGACCTTCTTATAATATAACATTTTGTTGCACGATTTTGCGGTTAAGCCAAACATCTCTTGTTTGTGATCTCAGGGAGAAATTTATTGCAATTACAGATGCACTGTCTCAGTGTTCATAAGTTGAAGATTATCTGAAATTCTATACAAGCGTTTATTTATAACTCAAAAAAAAAACTGAAAATTTGGTAACGTATTTTTTTGACAACTTCTATCTCACTAAAAGATTTTCAAAAATCTGTCACTTTTTTATTCTTAATAAAACACTATAATTTTTTACATTTTCAAATTTTACGACAATATCTGGGTCATTTTTAGCAAAGATTAGAAAGAGAAAAGATGGGAAACGACTCAATCTATTTGATTTTTGAGTTGTCTACTCTCTCAGATGTGAAACAAATTTCATATTTGGTAAATGTCGGTGATGATAACAACTCAATGAACTGTCGATTTGAATTGTCGAAAAATTTATTTGAAGATTTTCCATTCAATTAAGATGAGTAAGAGGTTTTAGGTGTTGTATTATCCAGCATTGCTTTAACTACAAAGTACGGCTAGAGCATACTCTAATGAAAAAAGATAAATAAGTTTATAAAATAAATAAATTTATCATTTTCTATTCGAAATTGCTCAAGCTGCTCATCAAGAAACTAAATTTTACTCTATATACTCACATAATTAATCATTATACAGTACAAAGTCATTCATGAAGTCTGGCTTATGAACGATTTATGGAATCGAGAAGAAATTTTGCAAGACGAATTTTTCAAAAATGATTTGACGAACTAAAATACTGGCGACTGTACTGTCCTTTCGCTTATACCGAAATATTATATATATTATTATACTTTTTTTTAGATCTTCTTCTACGTTGGCGTCGGTGATATTAGCGACAGTAACAAAATTAAAGAGGATTTTTGTTGTCAGTTAGGAATTCAAATTCAAAGTGATACCAAAGTTATGTCATTACACTTATCACATATGCTGACAACTGACAAGTGCAAGCTCAGCATTGTAATGTTATATATATGTCTAACCATTCTTTATACAGTTTCCAGTGTTAAACTCAGCAGTCAATCGGAGACATTTATTGCAGTAGTCTTAGAGTTTTAGAATAAAAATTTTGATTAATTTTTAAAAACATTATTTCAATTTCACGAAATTTAACTGGCGCAGTCGGTAGGATAGCCGTAACGAAGAAGACAAAAATCGCTACTTCGGTCTGTTTTAACAGTTTATTCGGCAGTGTTCCAAATAAAAAAAATTGTGAGTTTGGTGAAAATTAATTTGTGAATTCCTGTGAGGATTAATTGAAAAGATTTTCAAAGAAGATTCAAATAGAAGAATTGGATTAAATCACTGGATATGATACTACTCTTTTTCCTATTACCCTCCTGTCCCGGACTGGAAGTACCGATATTTCACGACTTGAGTAAAAATCCACTATTGCTTTTGTTAGAATTAGGGACTGCCCAAAATGTCATCGACCAATGGTCTTTCATACAAATCTTTGATATAACAAATATAACACTCCAACTGACAGCGTTGGAAAAAAGTTTAACTCATTTAAGATCAAGAAAGTACATTTCCAGAGAAAGAATATCATGATACATTCAAATTAGTCGCTTCACTTCAAAATAAAATTCACAAGCAAATTTATTAGCTAAACCCACCCAATGGCTTAGGCAGCATAATAAAAACCATAACTGGAAACCTTGATCAAGAAGATGCACGAAGATGTGATAAGGCCAATACTTTATCGGCCGGTCAGCAAAAACTCAAAAATCTTTTGAAAGAGCAAATTACAATCTTAGAATCAGCTTCCCATGAATTTAAGAACACATCTCTAGTCTTGGCCCATAATAAACTAATTTTGAAGTCTCGTATCATGCAGGTAGAATAACTGGTAGAAAGTATCGAATCCACAAAAAGTAAAGATTATGGCTATTACTTGATACAAATTGTCTTGTCTAAAATTACTATGGCATATTAGTTAATAACAGATGTTCTGGAAAAAATTGAAATCGCCATAACTTTTTCAAAATTGAGTATTCTCCATAACTCCATAGTAAAGCCAAACGAATTATTGGTCAAAATCAATTCTATTGAAATTCATTTAGATGAAAATTATAAATTACCTTTTGAACCAAACTTGGAAAATTTACTTTTATTCGAAAGAATTATTAAAATTAAAAGTTATAGTAAGGGAAATCAAATAATTTTTATCATCGAAATTCCGATAGTTGATAAAATAAATTACAATTATTATCACCTATTTCTTCTACCAACACCCTTCAATACCGAATTCAAAACCATAATACCTAATTATCTCCATTTATCTCATGTTAAATGATAAAAATTTCTTTTACTCGAACAAAAAATGTGAAGAAATCAATGAAGCAAAATTCCTGTGCCACGCAACTAACCCAGCAAAGATGTCAAATCAAGCCCCTTGTGAAGTGCAATTGGTAAAGTATGCAGAAAATCTTACTAATTGTCATCCAATTCAAGTAGACACTAACATCGACATGAAAATTCAAAAATTAGAAGAGAATAAATGGATTTTGTTAATTTCAAAGAAAATCATAGCTGTGAGTCGGTGTGGTGACTATAAAGAAAATGTGCCATTGAAAGGAACATATGTGATCGAATTTAATAAACATTGTGAAGTGAATAGCGGGGACTTTCAGATAAGAAGCCATCAGAACTTCAAATCAAACTTTAAAAACATCGCGTTATCCGAATTATCTCTAAACCTTGAAGCCAACAAAATTTCGCTTTCCGAAAAATTCAAAAACTGAAATTTGGACTCTATAAATTTCGACGGCCTTAACAACAATCAAAGTGCCCTGAACATTGAAAAAGAAAAAGTGGACTCTATTGATGACTCCGACGTTTTATTTGAACGGCCCAAATTTTGGACTATATTGATTTATGTCATCATCACGATTGTTTTAATTGTGGTTATATTCAGATTCGTTTTTGGACGTCTAACAAGATAAAGAATTGTTAATGAAACCCAATCGCCCAATCAAGATTTAGGAACTCCAAACTTACCCTCTGATTGTATCTTTGGCGGGAGGAGTTTTGTCATTACACTTATTACATATGCTGACAACTGACAAGCTCAAGCTCAGTATTGTAATGTTATAAATATGTCTAACCATTCTGACAGTTTCCAGTGTTAAACACAGTAGTCTTTTTAGGAGCCTCCTTTGAATTAATTGACTCATAACTTTTCAGCACATTTTAATTTAATTATGCCATTATGATAACTTGAAAGCTCATTGATTTTAGAGACTTTTTTGTTTCCTATCATTTTTCTGAAAATGTATCGTTTTCGAGTAAAAAAATAAAATGCGTAACAATGCAGTCTGTATCAGCATCATTTTCTGTGCTAATATCGACTGCATCTTTTCACATTTTATTTTTTTACTCGAAAAATTTCTAATCAATTAATTTATAATTCTTAATCTATGGTTTAAATATTTACACTTGTTCGCGATTGAGCTCTATTTGATTATTTACCACGCCTGTTTCCAAGACAGCAGTAACTAATTTCTGGAGATAAATGTTGAAGGTGTAATGATTATAATTGCCAATTGTCAAAGGAAGTTTATTGTGGAAAACAGACGTTGAAGCCAACATATTTAATTTATATATTTAATAACAATTTCGTGCGTCTTTTTTGGATGACTTTCAGTGCCGTTGTAATTAAGCATCATCAGTGGACTTGTGTTAACGTCAACATTGTCAAAATTTTCATCGATCATATTTTCCTTGTCTTCCGGATTACCGGTTGAGGTCGATAGTTTTGAAAACTCTTAATTTTTATCTTGATGAAGAGTTTTTTTCGCACACTTAATTTCAATTTCTACACGATTTTCAACGTAACCTTACTAATCGAAGTAGTGAACTTTTTCATTTATTTCATAACAACAATGAATGATCGTTGAATATGTGTCTTCGTTTGAGGAACTTTTACAATGATTAGGCCATCACGTTCCTCAATATCTCCAATGCTCATAATTTACAGCTCCTCTCACCTTAATGCACCAACTACACCAAATATCATTCCCACCTATCTGATATACAAATTTACATTAAGCGCAAAAAATTTTTCGTCTGCTGCTTCAAGTAAAAACTTTGTAAATTTCTCTTTGGTAAAAGCACTGACCTTTTTCGATAGATATCCCACATTCTTCTTCTTTAAGAAAGCAATCAGCGCAAAAAATTTTGATATCGGATATTCACTTCACAAACTTTCTCATTTCTTCTTACAAAGTACATCAGCAAAAATTGTCTTTGAACGGTAAACATCCCCTGCCGTTCTTAATACTTAATATACTATATTCAACGACTGTTCACTCATCTATAAAGAATGAATTTTGCGGTTTTTCAGGATTTTGAGCACCATCTGACGCCTCAGATGTACATTATTAAGCTTAATTTTTGTTCGGCAAATACCACATAATCCTAGCCGGCGTTTCCCATCTTTTCTCTTTCTAATCTTTGATTCTTATTAAAACTTTTTTTTTAAAAAACTTAATTATTTTAAAGATATCTGTTAACTTTGAAAGTTTCCCCTATCTTGGGAACGGTATAAGATAGAGTGTTGGAACCAACGCCAGACGAATTATTCGGTTCGAATTGGTAATCTTGCTTAGTTTTCAACCAAATCTGAGTGTAAGTTTTGTCTCGGGAACATGGAACTAAAAATTTTAAAAATTCACCCCTAACTCAGGAACGACATCCCCTAGAATGTTGAAACTTTACAATTCAATTTACCATCAGCCCAATGGTAGATCTGTAAAGTTAGGCTTTTTACTTATTTACCGTTCCTTTGGAATAAAAAAGTTAAAAAAAATTTCACTTTTGCAGCAAAAGCTAGCGAAATAATTTTTTAAGTAAAAATTGAGAGAAAAATTGAAATTTTTACTAACGATTGGTGTTCAAAAGATGAAACTAGTTCAGATTGTGATACAAAAACTTTCTAAAATGATTCTAAATGGTAGAAGAATTTTTTTTTCTTAGTTTAAATGTTACCCCTATTTTGGGAACGGTATAAGATAGAGAGTTGGAACCAACGCCAGACGAATTATTCGGTTCGAATTGGTAAACTTTCTTAGTTTTCAACCAAATCTGAGTGTTAAAATATCTGTTTAATTAAAAAATAATAGATTAAGCAATAATAGTTAGTTACTTATTTGAAAATAGTCTTTTATCACTAGAAAATTGGACTGTTCTTATTCAGGATGTCCAAAAATATATTTAAAAACTGCCATGAGAACGTCGTCAAAACTCGCATTTTTCAAGTGGAAACCTCTAGTTGTTTTCACGTTCGTGTTTGAAATAAATTAAAAAAAACATTTTTGTATATGTTTCCCTATACCTAAACCTTATCGTTTCTTATTTATTTAAGAAAAAATTTTTTTCTGTATAGTAAAGTGCTATACCAGACTCTCTCAAGAGACAAAGGGCAAACTTGGATAATTTTTGATACAACAATCATCGCGTTCTGACATTTTTGCAAACTTTTTAAAACTATCAGTATTAAGAGACTATTCCAAATAAAACTGGTATGATATTGTATTACGTAAGAGTTTTTTTTTCTAAATAAATAAAAAACCATATTTAAATCTTTAAGAAAGATAGAACATCTCAAATAACTTCGCTGGAAAATTGAAAAATTTTCAATAATATGCTATTTGTATTTTTTAAGTTATGGATAGACGCCCACCTATATTTTGTATAGTCTTTCTACATTGGAAAAAAGAACTGCAACCAAAAAGCTCATTTAAAAAAATATCGAGTGTCATTAATAACAACAAGATGTAATTGCTGCTGCTGCTGCTCAGTTTATTTTTTATTTTTTTTCTATTTAGGAAAAATAGTGTACTTTAGAACAGTATGCGAAGAGAGCTTAAACATGGTTGCTCATATGTTTCCGAGTTTCTTCTAATTAAATTGACCTGATGGAATCAATAAAGTTCGGAATTGTGTGGTCAGTTTAATTAATGAAGGTTAAAGTTTACACTCGATTCTAGTAAAGTGAGGTCAAAGTGTACTCTTGAGTATGGAAATAATATGTCTAAGTGTGAATATAATTGTCATAATCAATACCTATTGGCACTTGTTTCTTGGTAATTCAATAATTTGGTAATCTCAAATTGCTGATAATTCTTGAACGCATAGAATACAATTCAGTTTTAAGTTCAAACTTTTTTGTCTATACTCCATTCGTTATTAATGTGCATCAAGAAGGTTGAGAAAATCTAAATGCGGCTTTAAGTTTGTCACTAAAACTAGTTACTAAACGTAGACGACACTTTATGTTCCTAACCTTAAAATTTAAAATAAACAAGTATTAATCTGCCTGAAGTTTGCAATTTCAAACTTTAGTTGAATTTGCTGCTAACAGTAAAGAAAATATCTAATGTCACCAGTTTTGTGTTGGCAACATCGATGGCATAAATAAATAATTCGACATAAACGTTATTTAATTGACAGTTTTGCATTCCCAAATTATAAATACATAGAATTGAATGACAGTTAACATGTCTGAAGTTTTGTCACTGCCAACCGCAACAGAGTCGCCAATCTACTTATTTCCTCTAAACATTGATAATCATCTGGTATATACGGGAAAAAACTAAACTGCCCTTTGAAAATTGGGATAAATGTTTGCTAAGTTGGTGCTTGTTTACATCACAAAATTTTAGAAAAATTGAGGTTGATAACGTAAATAGCACAAATGTAGATGACAGTTGTCAGATAAAGACGTCAAGCTTGTTAAAAAAACACTTTGCATAGTTGTGGTAATAAAACCCATTGAGCAAATTCAATTGTTTATTTAGCTTAAAAACGATAAATTCCCTAAATTTTTAAATTTTTTTGGGCAGTTTATTTAATGAAACAGGAATATGTAAAACTTATAGAGAGGGCAATTGACAAATCGGTACAAAAGCAGGTATACTCCGTTTTTTATTAATCTGCATAAGAGGTGGCGATGGAAATTAGATTTTAAGATGGTCACACTGGTGACATTGATTCATAAAACATCCTATATTCTGCGCACGAAATAAACTGCCCATTAAAGATTTGAGATCTAGGAAATTTATCTTTTTTAAGTTGAATAAACAATTGAATTTGTCTAGTATGTAATACCAGGTGACTATCAATGTTTGAAAGAGATTGTAGATTGGCGACGATGTTGCAGTTAGAAGTGACAAAACTCCACACATGTTAACTGTCTACGTATTTAGGTTAAGTATAATTTGGCAACGCAAAACTGTCAATTAAATGACTTTTATTTTGAATTTGAAGTCTAATTTTTTAGTGCGCATGCTCGATCACGGCATATCACGCTAGTGTGATTTGTTAGAAACAAAGCTTCTACGACCTGCTACGCGTTTACTCTTTACTCTATTCTGACCGTATTTGTATGTAGTTTCTTGGTGTTATTATAAGTTGGCAAAGTTTTTTAAAATTTTTTTGTCTGACACTTGTCATTTCAAATCAAAGAGAGCACCATCTTAGATGAATAAAGTATCAACTAAGCAAACATTTACCCCAATTTTTAGTGAGCAATTTCTTTCCCGAGGGTTTTTCTTTCTGGTTAGTAGATAATTCAATTCAAGTTGCAAATTGCAAAATTCAGACAGAATAACACATGTTTACTATAAATTTTGGGATTAGGTATATAAAGCACCGTTTACGTTTAGTAACTTTTTAGTGACAAAATTAACGCGGCATTTAGATTTTCCAAGCCTTCTTGATGCACATTAATAACATATAGAGGTTAACTTTCCATCAACTGATGAATCGGTACTCTAAGTCGTCGTGAGAGTTACTTTTTTGGGTGCGCACTTGTTAATTCAGAATTTGTTCAAGATAAAACTATAATAATACCATCAAAAATAATTTATTTATAAAAGAACTACAAACATATGAAAAATTTTTACTATCTGAATTGCTAATTATTTTCTCTATCTTTTGGTGCAAGAATTCTTGAGTTAGCTGCAAAAACAACTGCAAAATAAGCAAAAAACTGGAAAATCAATTTGAATTTTTTCGCCATTATTTAATGTGTGCCATAACTTTTCAATTTATCAACCGATTTTGATAATTCTTGTTTTTAAAGATTCTTATATTTTTTGCATCATCTTTTGTTGCTAAATTTAACCCGAAATTTGAAATTATAACTTCTTAATGAATCGCATTATAATTATTGACAGAATAAATATTTATTTTGATATTGGCATAGTTTATAAGACACTGTTAACACGGTTTTTCAAAAAAAAAAAATGTTTATTACTAAATTTTATTAACAAGTTAAAACTCTTTTTTCAAATGATGTAAAATTTGAAGTCATCTATGTACGTCTGAAACATTTAGCCCCATTAAATCTATCTATGCCTGTATAAATACCAAAATGACATTCAAATAATCACGACTTTAGAACCAAGTTAAAGCGAAAAAGGACAAGTGGAAAATTCATCTAAGAACAAAAACCGAAGAAAGTTATGAAATCTACAAAGACCAGCAAAACAAAGTTAAAGAACTAGTCAAAGAAGCTAAGAAAAAGGCATGGGAAGACATTGGCTTAAAAATGGAACAAGATAGTAAAAGCAACCAGAAATTATTCTATAAAGTTCTAAAAAGTATAAGAAAAGGGCCACAAGAAGTACCAAAACAAATAAAGAACAAAAATGGAAAGATATTAACAGAAAGAAAAAAAATAATGGAAAGATGGAAAAAATATTTTGAGACATTACTATCTCAAACAGACCAGCCATTAAACACGACAGAGGAACACTTTTTATATGAGCCAGATAATGACGAGAATAAAGAACAAATAGGGATAGTCGATAAAATAAGCTTAGAAGAACTAAATGGAGCAATTAAAAAACTAAAAAATGGCAAGGCAGCTGGGCACGATAGAATCACGGCAGAAATGATCAAAAAACTGGGAGAATTGGGTAAGAATTTATTGCTGGAAGTGATCAATAGAGCTTGGGAGGAGAGGAAAATACCTGAAGATTGGGAGGTAAGAGTAATTATGCCAATATTTAAAAAAGGGGACAAAAGAGATTGCGGAAATTACAGGGGGATAACGTTGCTTAGCATAGCCGCTAAATTATACGAAAGGATAATGGAACAAAGACTACGGAGGTTCATCGACCCACACCTAGAAGAAGAACAGTCTGGTTTCAGACAGGGAAGAAGCATACAGGACCATATATTTTCGATAAAACTTATTATTGACAACGTGAAAAGAGAGAACAAAGAAGTATACCTGGCTTTCTTAGACCTGGAAAAAGCTTTCGACAGAGTACCAAGAGACAAATTATGGAAAATATTATCCCAAAGAAACGTAGAAAAACAACTGATAGAAGCAATAGAAAGTCTGTACAATAACAGTAGAAACTATGTAAGAACGAATAACCAACAGTCAGAAGAATTCCTAACAACATATGGACTTCGTCAAGGAGGAGTATTGAGCCCACTATTATTCAACGTCGTGATAGACGACATCATAAAAAAGACCAAGGAAAAAACGACAAAACTGTATGTGGGACACAACAAGCTACAGCCGGTACGAGTTTCGGTGTGCGCTTTTGCAGACGATGTGGCAATTTTTGCGAAAAGCGAAAAAGATCTCCAAGAAAACTTAAATAGATGGAAGGTGGAATTGGAAAAGTGGAACATGAAAATAAACGCAAAGAAAACAAAGGTTCTAGTAACAGGTAAAAACCAGAAACGTTGCGAGGTAAAGATATACAACACCAACATCGATCAAGTCCAAACTTTCAAATATCTAGGGGTTAAAATCAATAACAACGGTGAAGAAGAGGAAGAAATTACTGATAGGATCCAAGCCGCAAATCGTCTGTACCACCTGTTGAAGACGCCGCCTATCGGAAAAAAAGAATTAAGCCAAAAAACAAAAATGACCGTTTTCAAAACAATATTTGTACCATCTCTAATATTCGGAAGTGAAAGCTGGATCTTATCAAGAAGACTGAAAGCCAATTACAGGCTACTGAAATGAAGTTCCTACGCAAAATCAAAGGAGTTACCAGAAAGGACAAAATAAGGAATGAGGTAATTCGAGAAGAACTCGGGGCACAAGCGGTATTAGAGCAAATCGGAAAACAACAATTAAAGTGGTTTGGACATCTTGTAAGGATGAACAAAGAGAGACCAGTCAAAAATATATGGGAGGCCCGATCAATGAAAAAGAGAAATAGAGGAAGACCCAGGAAAACATGGAATGATGCAGTGCGAGAAACGTTGGAACGAAGAGGACTGTCCTGGAAACGTGCGTCCCAATTAGCAAGAAATAAAAAAGAATGGACAAAAATAGTTTATAATGTGTAAATATTTATATAGAATAATTTTGTATAATTTTGTATTACCCCTCATACCGAAAGGTTACACGAGGGTTGTTTATATATATTTATATATATAATCACGACTTGCCTTGAACAAGATAAATCAAGGTAAGATTTGTAAAATAAATAACAAAAAACATTAAGAAGGCTTTGCGGTTATTGTCATTCCATTATTTGTGCATTTTGTATTGAGTTGTCGAAATACTGTAAAAGTGTTCCATATATTATAGCAAAATGCCAAATAGTAATAGATCTCATGAAGAATCCCGTTGTTTGCTATTGCTGCTGTAACAAATTTTAAAATATCTGCTAGCGTTCAGCTTGGATTTTTGAAATTTTCACATTGAGGATGATTGCATTTCATCTGTATTGTGTCGAAGTTGTTGTATCAAGTTCAAAAACAAAACTCTGGATAAAATTGTTAACTCTGAGAAACTAAAAATAAGACTAAAACGCAATGAAGAAAAGTGTAGTTGTATGATCTGCCAAGTAGCACGGTTTGGTCATCGGTCAAGAAAGCAAGAAATTCCATTTAGGTGCGTTATTAAGAAACTTGCAGTGGGTAGACCTTCTTACTCTTCAAGTCAATCAAGTTTACAATCCTCTATCAAGATATCTTCGATTTGTCATTATAAAATTCAGAGAGGAAACAAAATAAAACGGATACCAAAACCACTTTTTATTAATTTATCAATTAATGCAGTAAAAAAAATTAGTCATCAGCTACGAAGTATCAATCGTCAAATAGTTGAACCCAACGTCATTTATAAATTGAATGAAACAATCCATTTTCTTGATGATCTATTTTCTTCCATTGTTTTATCAGAAATAGATGCCGGGAAGAATATATCTGCTAGTCTTACTTCATTTGTTTATTGCAATAATTTACCAATTCTTGTGACACGTCTCCTTAACGTCCGGAAATTATCTGATGATTTTCATGTTGAAATTGGTGTTGATAGTGTTGATAGATAGGAGGTTCTTTAAAAATTTGTTTGACATTTTTACCTCAGGATCCTGAATATTATGTGAAAAGAAAAAGTTCAGGAATTAAAAAGCTAATAATAATTGGTCTGGCAACTGGAATGGTCGAATCCTACAAAGACATAGAATTACTTTTTTTTTTTTTAATTTGTTCATACACTTTTGCAGCCGATTTGAAACTGATGATGATATTGCTTGGGCTTCAATCAAATGCATCGTCTCATCCATGTGGTGTGACATAGATCACAAAAAATTAGAAAACAAAAGTGTTTTAAGAACAAAAAAATATATAATTGAACAATATAATTTGTGGACAAATACCGCTAAAGCAAAACAGTTTAGTAAGTGGCAACGCCGATCAACTTGAATCCAAAAATAATGAAAATAATAATAGTTTGTATTATCAGAAAATTGTATTAATATCCCTCTAATTATTGCTGATGAAAATCTATTCAATTATTTAAAATCAAGTTTTCCCGAGATAGCAGAAACTTGGATAAAAATGAGCGGAATAAAACTCGATTGCTACAAAAGATTCGATGGGAATAACGCCAGAAAATTGCTGAGAAAAGTGAATTTGTTGGAAAAAATTATCACCTGGTGAAGAGTTTGGTTTTATTAAAATTTGTTAAAATAAATTAAATTAATTATTTCAGGAAACAAATATTTGCCTGCATTTTAGAGTTTCGATAAAATAGTTTTCAAAATTCATTATACACCTAAAGTTCACCCTCTAGTTCATCATATAACAGATGTTATTGAAATAACACATTGTGGTCTTGGTTTTTATTCTGAACAAGCTCACCATTCTTTTAGGAAATTTGCCGAAAACTTCAATTTAAATCCAAATTCCCAAAATTTTGCAAAAAAATTCAACTCGTTTTGTTTCTGCTTACAATAGTCAACATATTTAACGTACGTTAGTTTTTGAAAATTTTTACCGCTTTCTCATACCTAAGTAAGTTTTATAAGAATAATAATGTTGTCAAAGTGATATGAGGTAGATATTGTAATTTACTGTTATAAGTTCCAAACATTGGCATGTTGATGTCCATTTTTGACTAAAAAATCCTAGGACGTACATAGAAGATTTCATGTTTTATATAGTTTGAAACAGGAATATCCACTCGTCAATAAAATTTTTTTTTCCATAATTATATATTTTTTTCTTGAAAATCTCGTCTAGGCTAATAGTGAAGACATTTATTTACAAGGTGAGCAAATGACAATCTTTTGTACATTTACCTAAATTTTCCTATATTATTATTTCGATTAAAGTTAAGATAAATAGAAACAAGTATAGCTGCAATGTTATGTAGTGATACAAAATAAAAAGATACCCAAGTTCAAGTAAAATCGCTAAAAAATAGAATAAATTAAGTATGTATCAAATTTTATGTCTGAATTTTATTATTTTTCTACTTTTTTTATACTTGATTATACTAAATAAAGTTTTTTCCATTTATTTATTGAAAACGCTCAAAAACTTCTCACATTTTAAAATTTTCAAACAGTCGCAATATTATTGTTTTAAACGTTTTTTTTAGAGGAGTACCTAATTCATGTATTCAAATTCTGATAAGAGCTTTCACTCTTCAATAAAAAAGTGGATGTGGAAATTATTTTTCACTTTTTTTTTGATATTGCTTCTGGCTATTCAGTTGTTTCACTCGAATCGATTTAGATAACAATTTATCAGAATCCGACAAAAAAAGGAATAATTTTCAAATAGTATTATTGATTCCAATTCTTGGTAAGTAATAGCAAAAAACACTTTAATAGGTACATTTAAAACTAGTTCTTTGAATTTCAAAACAGAAAATAACTGAAATGTAGTAATATAAAACAAAGCCAAAGTAATTAAGATTTGATATAATGCAACAGAATTTTCGCAAATAATATTCTAAATTATTCAACAAAAAATTATATATGTGCAATATTCATTTTTTTCTTTGAATATTATTTCATAATTTATTTAAATATATTCACTTAGTTTTAATAATACTGCATTTAATGTATTATTTTTTAATGATTTTATAAAAAAAATGCAGTATTCAGGCTAAACTGCTTTGTTGTCATTTTTCTATACACACAGAATGACCTAAAGGTGCGTGCGAGCACTAGAACTTTTTTTCTATGTGTGCTGTCGTATTATAAATACCCAGTCTATTAGGAAGAAACTGAGAGAAATGGAAGTAATCTTACAATTAAACAATTGTAAAATTGCCTGTATTACTGAACATTTCTTAAGGAAGGATGAGTGTGAGCAACTGAGGATTTCCAGTTATAACGTCTCCTCTTGTTACTGTCGTACTCAAACCAAAGGTGGTGGAAGTCTTATTTTAACACATCAATCTCTTGAATGCACCAATGTTGAAAGAGTTAATCATCTATCAGTTGAAAGTCAATGTGAAATTTGCTGTATATTTGTCCCTAAACAAAAATTTTTTGTGATTTCTGTTTACAGATCCCCAACAGTAATAACAACACAAGCAAATGACTATGAAGTCTTCCTGGTTATACTTGAGCAAGCACTAAATCTTATTTCTTGGGAAGGCAGAGTGTGGAGTGTGCTTGTCTGATAGATTTGCTGTCAACTTTTGGCTTCGAACAAATGATTACAACTAATACTAGACAAAATAGATGTATAGACAATATATTCATGAATTTTAATATCGAAGTAAGTAGTGGCATTAGTTTGGACTTGTGTATTTCAGACCATTATGGCCAGGTTTTGCACTTTCAACCACCTGAAATCAGAAAATCAATCATAACCTATAAATCTGTCAGACCGATAACTCAATCAGGTGAACTTTTATTTTATAATATTGTTGACACTATCTCTTGGGATTTTTTAGATGATCCCAATTTAACTTGTGACAATAAGTTTCATATTTTTCAAGATAAAATTTCAGATGCATTCTTGGCTGCCTTTCCTGAAAAACATCTAAAATTCAATGTTGAGCAAAATAATTTTAATAACTGGTTCAACAATGACTTACAACAAATGAGATCAAAGTTGCATTTCTTATCAGATGCATATAAACAAAATAAATCTGCTTATCTAAAATGTAAACTGAATTCTTACAAACGTGAATATAGAAAATCCATTAACAAATTGTAGCATTTTTTGAGTCAAATAATATTTTCTATGGTAGTCAGTATGGTTTCAGAAGTAAAAGAAACACATCAAATGCGGTTCTTGAACTGGTTGACCAGATTACAGATGCCTTTGAAAACCATCAATACTTGTATACTGTGTTTTGTGATTTGAGCAAGGCATTTGACTGTGTGTCACATGCTTTGCTCCTAGATAAGTTAAAGTTTTATGGTTTTTGTAATGATTCTATCAAACTTATCCAATCGTATTTGAAATGTAGATATCAAACAGTTAAATTAGATAATGTATATTCGCAAAGAGTTCAAGTCTTACATGGAGTCCCACAGGGTTCAGTTTTAGGACCTTTGCTGTTTATTATTTATATTAATGATTTTCCTATGTGTAATTCTGACTCAAAGGACCTTCTCTTTGCGGATGATACTGCAGTTTCTGTTGTTGGTGGGAATCTTCAGGATCTCGTGATTCAAGCAGGAGAGGCAGAATCAAGAGCTGAACATTGGTTCAGATCTAATAAGTTATCACTTAATTTAGCCAAAACTGTTCATGTGATTTTCGGTCTGAGAGATCTCTCTGGTCATGGTGTCCCTGATCTGCATGATTCCACTAAATTCTTGGGTGTTAATGTAGACAATAAACTGACGTGGGAGAGTCACATAGACAGTCTTTCATCTAGGTTGTGTAAAAGTGTCTTTGCATTGAGAAATTTGGCAAACGAGGTTGACAGTGACTGCTTGAAGACGGCCTACTTTGCACTATGTCATTCCCAAATTGCCTATGCAATTCTGGTGTGGGGAAAGGCTGCTAAATGGCATCGCATATTTGCCCTACAACGTCGAGCAGTGCGCATTCTTGGTGGTCTGGGTTACCGAGATGACTGTAGAAATGTGTTTGTTAAGTTGGGGATCCTCACAATGCCTTCACTGTTTATATTCGAACTACTGAAATATGCCAAGAAGAATATTCCTGCAGTGAGCCATGTTATGTCCTACAATATTCGTAAAAAAGATCTTCTGAGAGTGCCATTTGTGCGACTTTCAAAAAGTCAGAAAAACATCAATATTTTGGCTTCCAAATATTACAATCTGCTGCCAACAAGAATAAAATGCCTTGATGAACGTTCATTCCTGAAGGAAATTGAATCTTTTTTAATGGTTAATTCTTTTTATTCCTATGACGAGTTTTTGAACTTCAAATTTGCTTCAAAATCACTGACTTAAATATTTTTGTATGTTTGTTTTGCTGTGATTTGTTCTTACTTTTTAATTTGTCATTTTATAATATTTATATACATTGTACCTGACTTGTGTAAGGCTGTGAGGCTATTGACATAATAATGTATCTTATCTCATAGAAGCTAAATGTGCAAATTTTCAATTTGATCACTCGATAATTTTTGAGTAATTATCAAAAAGTGGAATAAAAAAATCAACTCTACAGTGTGTTCAATGCTTATAATTGGTATTTCAGTTATTAGAAGAGATAGAGCAACGGTTAAATGCAGAATTTAATGCTCAAAATTAATCTCATTACAAATTCATTCTGGTTCTTTTTAGTTTGGACATATTTTGAAAAACTGAAATTTTCATTTTTCTGTTACTCGATAACGCTTCCTTTGATGTTTAACATTGGCACTTTTTCATGATAAGTTTTTTAGAACTCTCAATTCTCATTTGTTTCCGAGTTAGTAACACTATCTTTTGTTTTTCTTTTGCAAGCCATTTTTAATTACTTAAAAAATTAAATAGTTAACACTGCTGCAAAACTAGTAGGCTATGAAATTTTTGCGTTATTGTTAAATGACGCCATGTTTCTGTCATAAGTTTCTGTATAAGTGGCACTGGTCGGAGGTTTGGAACTGTGTATGAATTATTAATAATAAATCACTTTTAAGGATAGAATCAATCAATAATAACTTGTATACAAAGTCTTCCATCTCTAACCAAAGCAATTTTTACATGTCGACAGTAACATAGCTATCAATTTCATAGCCCGCTGATTTTAATCAATGTTAAATTCAATTTTTGTTAATATTTCTTGTAGAAATGGAGATTCAAGTCACATGTCACACATTTTTGTAAAGTTTTTTCCAAAAACTATCTAAGTAATCAAAAATTTGATATTACTTCCACAAAAAAATTAAAATTAAGCCTAATAATTCAGAAACAAATGAGAATCGAAAATTCCCGCTGACACTAAAATATTTGTTTCAAAAAAGTGTTCCAACAATGTAAAAGTTGGAAGAAAGTGGTAGCATAAAGCGTTATCGAATTACTGATGATAAATAAAATCGGCAAATTTCAGTTTTTTCAAAAAATCTCAAGACTGAACAAAATTTGATTGAACTTGAAATGAGATTTGTCTTATGTATTAAATTCTGCAAATTATTTCTCATTTAACCGATGTTCTATCTTTTCTAATAAGCGAGATTCCAATAGTGAGCATCGAAATATGGATACACTGTATAAGGAGAAGTATTTTCATAAGGTCAGCTGTGCATATAATTAATGACTCACTCTGTATAATTTAGTCATAAAATCTTTAATAATCGTAAGCCAAATAATAACCTAATTATTACTGAATAAATTTATATAAGAAGTTATTAGTAACAGTTAATTAATCTAGAATTTTCGACTTTTATTAAAATAGAAAGTAGAAACTTCCTTAGACATTTTTCTTTAAAAATATTTATATAAGTCTTTCAATAATGATTTTTAGGTTTCTATATGGACACATGTATCAAAAATAGAAACTTAAATCAATGCACAGAATTCTAAATTTGATATCCCTCCTGCTATACATAGAAATGTAAGAATAGCAAGACATTGACGTTGAACATATAGTTTTAATTCCACAAGCAAGGTATTTGAACTGCTTACTTTCGCACGTAAAACAGTTACCATTCAGTACGAGCAGGAAAGTGCAAGAATATGGTTTAATAAAACAAAAAAGTGTATTGAAAAGTGAGTGTAGAGCGCAATCTCTAAGACTCTAATTGTAGCAATTATTTTTGTCCTTGATTCTGTCTATTTATTATTATAATCTTTCTTTAGATGATGGCTGAAGCTCGTACTGTTTTAAAGAAGACTTCAAGTGAAATAACAAATTTTCTTTACACATTCGGACTTAATGTTTGTTTTGGTTTAGTAATTTTTTTCTCAGTTTGTATTTACTTTCTCAGTGGTGTGAGTTCAGAAAATGGAAAAAAATATCGTTATACGCTGTTTTAATAATAAGTTTTTATTTATATTATAATGTATTAGTGTAATAATAAAAATTTAATTAGTTTTAGTGTTCATTCACCGTTTTGTAAGGTAAACGAAATTTCTATTGAACGGAAATTGAAGATGATACGATAAACACTTGTGGTATTTGAAGTTTCTAATTCACTATTGCATGGCTAATTTAGTAGTTTCAATCAGATTATAGAGATGGTTGTTCAGTCATGGGTTAACTGTTAATCATAGTTTATCGTAATAGGAGCAGTGTTGCACTGTGATTGCAACGGTAGGAGTATTGTTCTTGACGTTTGAAACTTACGTAATATCAGCTTTCAAAAGACTTGAGATGGTGAAATTACATTTATATGTGGTAAATTGTAGTAAACTATACTTTACAGACAACTAAGTGAGATATTGGATGTTTGTAGTATAATTTTCATATACGATGCTCACCATTGAGATCTCGGTTATTAGAAGAGATAGAATATTGATCTAATTATTTTCCAAGACGAATCTCATTTCAAATTCATCAATAATTCGATAACGTTTCATGCTATCACTTTCAAATTTTTACACTGTTAGGACACTTTTTTGAAACAGATATGGTGGTGAACCTTCGATTCTCATTTGTTTTTGAGTTATTAGGCTTAACATTTCGCAGAAGTTTTATCTACAATATCTATTTATTTTACAATGAAGTTCCTTTGGCACTAAAGTACTCTAAAATCAGCAATTTCAGACAGAAATATAAAATGTTTCTCCCAAGGTAGTTTTTCTGTCTTTTTTTTTCTTTGTCTGGTTTACATATAGGTACTCTGTTTTCTTTTTTTATTGTATAATTTGCAGTTTTCATATTCTAGATATATTTACATGAACAGCCTGTCCTAAGATTCCGGGTATATAGTGAAATGAGTGCAAAAATTTATTAATATGATTTGTATCTTACCTGTTCAATTTTGATAAAATCTTTTTAGACAGATTTGAAGGAAGCTATTAGTACATGACACCATATTTTTTCAGAGGTTTTGTATCCTTCAATACAATGCTAGAGTTAAATGAAATTGCTCAAATTTTTAAACTGGCGCCCATTATTTACTAGTTATAAAATTCAGGCTTAGTAAAAATGCATCAAGGATCAAACTGATCAGTTGAAGCTTAAGCTGGACTTGGGCACTTTGGCAATGTTAATAACTTAAAAACTTTATGGTAATTGAACTTAATTTGTAATAATAATAATAATTTGTTTTCACTGAAAGTAGAAGCTGTTGAGGTCGTATTCAATTTTGAAGAAAATCTTCATTTCCATTAGCTTTTTCAAAAAGCGGTTTAATCTGTTCTAAACTATGAATTATTAAACACTCTGGTATTCTCAAGATTAATTTTTGTTATGGGGTTTGCTTAAAATTTCGTAGCCTACTAGTTTTGCATCAGTGTTAAAATCATTTGCTCCTAATATCTGTTGTAGATATATATAATATACACTATTGGACATTACACTATTGAAAATCACACAAACATTGGTATTTTAAATTTTAAGAGTGGATATTTACCTTAAATTTAATTTTATATTAAATGCTTAAAGATATTCTTATCCGTGTTGAAAATGAATAACCTGTGGTAATCATTAAGACATACTACAAGCTTAAAATATAGAAAAGCCCGACATTAATGCGACAAAAGTAAGGCAACAATGTCAGAAAATATTTCCAACTCAAATATTATTTTTTTATTTTATTTATTTATGTAAAGTTTAAATAAACAGAACGAAAAAGTCAATAATTTTTGGCACCGTCTGGCCATTGAAGAAATTAATTTTTGAATAACATTTTTATCCAGATTTACCACACTTCCATGATTTTATCTATTAAAGATTGCTTGTTGGGAAACAACGCTCTATCTCTTCCCATAAATTCTCAATTGGGTTTAGGTGTGGTGATTGAGCAGGTCATTGCAAAACTTGAATGATATTATTTTGGAACCACTCACTGACTAATGCGGAACTGTTTGGGGTCGTTATCTTGCATTTCCCATTCTGCATACGGCAGCATTACATTTTGGAATATGTCCCTTTAGATTAACCGATCCATATTACTAAAGCTCAAAGGACCCACACCATTCCACGAAAAACAAGCCCATAGAAAATCGCTACCATGACCATGTTTAACAGTGGGTGTAACATACTTGGGATTGAATTTTGTATTGATTGGCCGTTTCACACGTTTCATTCCTTCCGAATTAAATAATTTGTATCAGAATTTCCTCCCATCTTGCACTGTCCAATTCAAATGTTTTCTTGCTGCAAATTGAAGCCTGGCACGTCTATTTATGTTAAAGGTTTTTTAGCAACGTCTACTAAAAAGCTTTGCTGCAACCAGTCTTCTTTGAATTGTTCGTGTACTAACTCCTCATTCTGCTATCATTTTAGTTGCAGATTTTCATGGATCAAAATTCTTTTAATGCGCCTGTCTATGTGTATAGTGGTCTAACCGATTTTAGAATATTGTTTAAATGTCCTCTTTCGCTGTAGCGAATAATTATTTTAAACACGCTGTATTTAGGCAGTTGAAAACTTCTTCTATTTTTCGTTGATTAATAAAGCATCTACCTCTCTTTCTTTCAACTGTTTACCAATTTGGTGTACCCGTTAGCATAGCTCTTGTTGCACAAGATGAACTGCTAATATTGGACTAAATTCAAAAAAAAAACAAATTTTTCATTATAACAACATTTTTCAAAAAAAATCTAAATGTTGTTTTATTTTTGTCGTCTCAAAATAGCCCTTTTTTATGCTACAAGTCAACAAGCGGTGCTTTCAACTTTAATAAATAATTGATTGACATTAATGACAATAGCCTCCTTTGACTCTTCTAATAATACCACAACTTGCCCGATCATAGTTTATTTGCATGATCTAGACATTAATTTCTGTATTTTTCAAAGTGTTGCCTTACTTTTGTCCGATAGTGTACATTTTGAGAAGCAACACAAAATTTGTTGGATTCTTCAAAGCTTTTTAATTCTCTGTTTTTTATATTTTATATGGATTTTATTTTTTATTTTTTTCAAATAGATTTTCTAAGATTTAAAATCTTAGATTTTCAGTTTCTTTGGAATTCTATAAATATTACATTGTTTTAAATAGTCAATTCTTTAGGATTCTATGATTTTTCACAAATTTTCTAATAATTATTAAATTTTTTGGAATATCTCTTATTTTTTGACAATCTGAGATTCTTTGATCTCTTGAAATTTTTAATTCTTTTTTTGATACTTTTTGAGAATCATAAGATTTTTTCATTGTTAGAACTCTTCGGTATTTCCAGATTTTTTAATTTGTTCAGATGCTTCGATTTTTCAGATTCTTTCTTTATTTGATTCTTTGAAATTCTCTAATTTTTCTTTTTCTTAAGGTTATTAGATTTTGAGATTTTACGATTATTTGATTGTTTATGTGTAGTTTTCCAATTTTTTGAAATTCTTTAATTTTTTATTTCTTGCTGTTTTGTGAGATTCTTTAAAACAAGATTATTTTTATGTCAATGAACATGCAGAGTCTACTGAGAATGAACAATAGTGTTTCAACAATAACATATCCTGTAAATTGAAGAATGTTGTAATTTTAACACATTAATCACTTTTATTGTTGTAAACGTTGTAGTCTGCAATTTATGAAAATAATTCTGATAAATTCATATCAGATTATGCAAGAACACGTTTTTATTTCTATTTCTGTGTCATTCACAGTTAATTTTTTATTTTATTTTCTAATATGGCGCACTTCTGGTTATACCGGAAATAGACACTAACTTTGTTATTTTAAATAGATCACTTTATATATTTTATCATGTTTGGAATTCTTGTTCAATTTAAGCATCACTTTATATACCACAAGTGACACTTTGAGTGAACCATTTTCAAGAAAATCAAAATTCAAAGAAAAAATGCGAATTTGCAAAGATCGACATTATTCTAAATATCTCAAAAACAAAAGATTTCACAGAGAAGCGATTTCACACTTTTATTTTAGACATAACAGTCTATCTCTTAGACCTGATTATCTCATTAAATTTGAAAAACTCTCTTTTTATGGGAGTTTTAAACATGAGGAAGTTCATATTAAAATAACGTGATTTTTTTAAACCATTAATCAATAATAATCATTAGCCTTGATTGTTATTATTGATATAAATAGTAAAAAAAAGTATTAGACTTAAAAATTTGAACAAATTTTTTTTTGGTATTATGAATTTATGCGGAATTTTTCTCAAAGAAAAAACTTGATAGATTTTTGTAAGAAGAACAATATCAAAATCAGCTATCTATTCATTATTTTTTGAATAAAGGCTGATATAGATTTGCGGTAACAGAAGAAAATAGTGCTTTGAGATAGATCAGATTAAAACACATTTTGGCGTTTAAATATCAGCAGAACATTAAATATCGCAAAATTATCAATAAACAGATTTTTGCATAACATAATCATTCACACTGTGCAATCATAGCAGAAGTCATTGGTTAGAAGTTAATTTTTAGAGATGGAAAAAGTCGAATCTCTAAGTTTTTCCATTTATTGTGCATAGCTTTGATTTGTTTTTTATCTTATGAAGAATAGAATCCAAGCTTGAATTATACTCTTCTTTTAGTGCAATCTTGATAAACAACAATAGTTAGTGATCACCAAGCTAATGTGATCATGTAGTTGTTTACAAATTTCGAAAAACTTTTTTTTTTTCAAAAACTGTTGTCAGTAAGTGGGGACAACCTTACATCAATCAAAACGTAATTTTGAATACTATTAAAAAAATTGAGTTATCTGAGTTGGAAGTTTTTTATGTTCAAGACTCACATGAAAAGAGTTTTTCAAATTTGATAAGATGATTAGATCAAAGAGATAGACTGTTATGTTTAAAATGAAGGTGTGAAAGCGCTCCTCTGTAAATGCTTTTGATATTTAGAATAATGACGATCTTTGTACACTCATAATTTTTCTTGAAAGTTTTGCTCAAAAAAAACTAAACAAAAAATTACAAAGGAAATATTATTTCCGGTCTAAGTTGACTTTGTTGAGTGAAATAAAATTCAAGTTTCAAACCACATTTAATTTATTAACATACAAAATAAATGAAATGAGACTTGGCCGTAATATGATGGTATTTGAATGCCATGTTGCCGGAAATAATTGATTCAAGACATAGCAGAAACTTACCTCTGAGAAACATTGTAAAAAAAGATCTATAATAATAATAAGTATACGTATGAAATAATGATCGTATCAATGTTTTGAAAAGTTATCTGAGTTATTTGTAGAATAGTCAATTAATAATGAATTATCATAGTTAGCTCCTAGAGTTAAAAAAAACTTCTCGTATCGTTCTCACGTTGACGCTCAGCAGTTTGAAGTATCTATAAAAACGAAGCTAAGAGCAACCGAATTTTTAAAAGTATTTGACACTATATTACTGTAGCATTATTATTACGTTTGAATGAATGCAAAGATATGCCGATATTTTGTGGAGATCCAACAATAACTTTTGCGTCGAAGATTAAAAGCACCCTGCTGTGACAAAGGCATAAATCATTTTTACAGGCAGTTTCTATATGTGTTATTAGTTGCCTAATTTCGATAAAATTCACTTTAATTGATGCTTAATATCCAATGAATGCATCAATTTTACAAATTATTATGGTTTCTTGGATTTTTAGTTAACAATTCTCTATCAAATCAAGAAACATATTGAAAAAAAAAAGTAAAATCAAATTTGTTGTTTCTCATTAATTAAAGCTTAATTTTTAGCCTAATTGAAAAATAAAAATTTCTCGGAACTGCGTTTAGGTGTGGTCTAACGATAGAGACGTCAAGCGTCTCTTCAAAGTCAAATTTGAAGAAAAAATCCGAAAAAAATAGTTCCATACTTTAAGCATAAGCTTAAAGCCTTAACCGCGTGACTCTAAGCCGTTGACAATTTATGATTTCCAAAAACAAAAAAAAATAGGACTTTAAACCAAAATAAAATAACTTAAGATTTTATGAACTCTTGAACTTACGTTTAAATGTAGAAACTAAAGAGGTTCCAGTAGTCAATTACACTCTGGTAAAGTGAACGTAGGACCAAGTAAAATAATCAAAAGCACACTCTCAAAAGGTATCATTTAAATGCCAAAACTAAACACAAACAAAAAAAGCGAAAGCTAAAAGCCAAAAAAGCCCAATTTCCCTAATTACAATCGATTTTATAGTACCTCTATTACCCCCTGCAAAACTTCCGAAAGTACGACCTACCACCCTCACATTGCAAATTCCTATTCGTTCTCCCCAAAATCAGTGCAGCCGTAAGCACTCCTATTGGCATATTTACATTTTCTCTCACTCATTTCATCGCCTACCTAAATAACATGAAATTCGATAAACAAGAAAATAACAGAAAATAAATTAATTGAACATATTACGTTTTTGCCAAGTCTAGATAAACATAGAAATCATTCTTAATTACTAATAACAAAAAAAAAGTTGCGTTGCTGTAATTGGCATCACACATCCGCAACCCTTTGATTATTAATCTTAATTACAATTATTATTATTATTATTATTAACACCTTTACAGCAAAAATATAACTAACTACAGTTTCGTGTTGAATGAAAAAGAAATACAAGTTTGATTTAAATGATAAAAATTATTGTCAAAATTAATCAGAAGTTAATAAGAGTAAATGCTATTTATTGTAAACCGTCATATTGATTCTTGAAGGAAGAAACAGTAACAGCTGGAACAATGTCATCAGGTAAGCTATTCCAAATATTAAATGCACGATTTGTCAAATAATTCTTTCTTACTGTTGTCTTAAAAGGCTCGTTTTTCAGTTTCTAAGAATGACTTCTAAGTCTGTCAATGTTTTGGATTTGCAAGAACTCTCGTGTTACTCCAGGAAACAATCCATGAGTAAGCCGAAAAATTTGAATTGCGTCTGTCCTGTTTTGACAAGTACGTAGTTCTGGTAGTTTGAGTATTTTAAGGCGTTGTTCATATGAAACTTGTCTCAAACAAGATGTCCATCTAGTGACTAGGTGCTGAGCTTTCTCTAGCAAATCAACATCCCTTAACAAGTAAAGTCTCCAGACTGGAATGGCAAACTCTTATATAAGATCTTATATAAGTAATGTAGACTTTTGAAATAAAATTGGTTGAGGGATTTGGAAAAACGTGCTTTAGCAAATAAAACATTTTACGCGCTCGACCCACTGATGCTAACAATGCTCTGACCTATTATTTACAATGATCCCTAAGTCTTTGTTTGAGGATTTTACACTCAGTAATGTGCCATTTATATGGTAGAGGTACTTTGCGTTATTGTGGCCATACTGTAGTACACAGTATTTTGTTAGATTCAGTGGTATTTGCCTCTTTTCGCTCCATTGAAAAATTAAGTCAAATTGGTCTTGCAAGTCTGTGACAAATGGTTTAACAAATAACTTAATATCATCTGCATATGCTGAATAACGGCCCAGTGAAGACAATAAATCTGCTGTATATAACGAGAATAAAATTGGTCCAAGAACTAATCCCTGTGGGACTCCACTTAATACTGGTTTTGAGTACGAAAATTTACCGCAGACTTTAACACAATAACTTCGATTTGTTAGAAACGTTCTTATCCAATCAAGCAAATTTCCTGCTACACCATAGGACTTAAGTTCTGCTAACAACAATTGTGAGGTACTTTATGAAAGGTTTTACTAAAATCAAGGTTGGTTAGAATCTAACATCTTTGTCCATAGATTTGTGCAAGATAGCAAATTTGTGACAACTGACCTGCCTGATGTAAAGCCGTGCTGATGCTCAGGTATTAAATTATTTTTTTGCATGTAATCTAATAGTTCTTTGACTATAATTTTTTCCATAATTTTACAGCATGCCGACGTGAGAATTACAAGTCTATAGTTAGCAGGATCAAGTTCATCTCCTGACTTATATAAGGGCGTGATTGTTGCTTGCAACCACTTAAAAGGTAAAATGCCTTGTAAGAATGCTTTTGTTATTATTTTGGCAAGTGGGTCGACGGCTTTTTACCAGATCCGATATAGCAGCAAAACTGTCAGCTAAAGTGTTTGTAGTTTCTGTATGATCGAAGCAGAGTAGCCCTGAAGCATTTCGTACTAAAGAAACCGACACACGACCAGAGATAAATTTACCTACATGGGAGTAAAATAATTTTGTTTCATTTAATATGGAATTTTCATAATTGGACCTAATCTAATTTTAGTTGTTTAGAAAATCTTTTATGAGCAGAAAAATTATCTTCAGTAGGCTGCCTTTTAAATTTTTTTCATAATTTAAATTTGTATTTTATTTTGTCGAGCATATGTTGATTTATCCATGGTTTATCTATCCTTAGTCGGCTTGTAAACAGTCTGGAATTTGTTTTGATACAAGTTATTCCATAACTTTATTCCAATGGGCTTTTATTAGATTTTTAATAATGCTTTCTACACTATAGACCAAAGTACTACCTACTTATTCACAAAAAAAATATGTGAAATTTATTGGCTAATTCACTAATTACACAAACCTTTGTTAAGATTCTTCTATCTTATTATGCATTACCGAATTAGTGTTTCATTTAAATCAATCCTTACAATTTCTCTAACTTAAAATACCTTTACGATGTGGCGACTCCAAATTTGGCATTAAGTCAATCTTTTCATTTTTATACAATTTGACATAAACAATCATTGAATTTCGCAAAATTACCGTTTTAACAATGCTCTCACACATTCCCAACGTCTGGTTAACAATCTTATCTCCTATGGAGCAAGCGAGACGAATTTAACCATTATTTGGCGTCACTTAGCCTTTTTTAAGAATTGAAAAGAATTTGAAAGGTTTGTAACTATCGCTTTACTTTTGCTAAAAAACAGAATCCAGATGTGGAGTTAATGTGTTACATTAAAAAAAAAACAAAAATCATGAAAGTCTCTTTAACTTTCTCTCGAAATAAAGGTCTGAACTGACACATTTTCGGTTAATAATGGGACCGTTTTGGATACTTTGTAGTACAATGATGCAGATGTTTGATGTATTTAACAAAAAAAATTATTTGAAAATGCGGTATTTATTAAATATCCGGGATATTACATTATAGGGTGTTGCATTTAAAATAACGAAGTTAGTGTCAATTTCAGGTATAAATGGAAGAGCGCCATCTTTGAAAATATTTTTAAAACAAACAAAAGTATGATTTAAATATATTTGTTCAGATTTTTTTATACCCTTAACGGTTATTACTCTATAAAAGAATTGTGCTTATTTTTCTTCAGATTAAACAAATGTAATACAAAAACTTGCCACACTTGGCTGATGGAAGGAAGACTACTTTGAAAATTGAATCTTTATTTAAAAATTCTATTGTAAACTTCTAAGATAATTGAATAATTGATTTTTGATCAGTGAACCAAGGAGTTTCCTCTGAAACACATTTTAGAATTGATAATTACAAGCCTTACAAAAAGTGGCACAATTGAACAAAATCTAATCTGATACTTAATAAACAATGTTAATATTTTTAGTAAAAGTTGTGTTATGTTATTAGAACTCGAAACACTGTAACAACGAATTGTGAGTGTTAAATCCTCGAAACTTTATATTGAGCAATTAATATTTGTCTGAAAGGGTTCTAAAACAATTTGTATAGCAAGAAACTACAAGAATAAAATTAAATCTCATGACTTGCAATAAAAAGCTTCAATAAATTACATTTTAATTACAATTAATATGTTGTGTTTAAAGTGTTTTGTTAGGTAAAATATCACTTACCAAAATTTAAAATAATTATAATTTTCGTGAAACGGTTAACTTAATAATTTTCCATTATCAATTAAAACAAATAGCAAGTTAACAATTTCGAATGATTATGTTAAAAGTTCAATGTCTGAACATCAGGAATTGCCTTTTCGCCTGTTATTTAATTCACCCATCTAGAGTAGGGACTTAGTACTTCATTTAATCTCTTGTGGACTCTCAGTTCTTGTTGACATTGATCAGACTAAAACTCACATTATTGTTATTATAAAGAAACTGCTTTAAATCAAGCAAAAGCTTTTCTTCGAAGAAATTAATACTTCAAGTCAAAACACTTGTTTCGATCTTATTAAGAAATTTCCATGGCTCGGTCGTGACTCTAAAATGAGGCAAAACTGAATTCAATATTACATTCTCTCTACAATGGGGTACATATTTTACAATATTTATGGAAATATATTCTTTGCCTTTACATGTAAAGTATATTAAAACGTTTTATAGTATTTAAGCAACTTTATTGAAATCTGCCAAACTTTCAATGGAATATTTGTTTAACTTTGTAATTTCCAAAGACAATTCATGCGTTGAAAGCTCGATTTTAATATATTAAAAAGAAGTCACTTGGAAAACGCATTTTTATCGAATATATTTTTGCTTTTAAGATACTTATCTGCGTTTGTATAAAGTTTAAATAATTTAACGCAGGTTTGGATTAAAATAAACATCTCTGCTTGTGTATGTCTTAATTATGTGGAGTATTATCAGTGAGAGTAAAAAGGCCAATTATACTCAGGCGTCGTAAAACGAGATTATGTTCTAATCCCAAGTGTACTGTAGCATTTACGAAGTTGTAAAATACTTATGTCTTCTGGAATTTATATATTTTTATGTAAGATTATGTGATGATGGATATAATCTCAGGAGAGAGATAGATAACAGTTCAGAAGCAAATTAGAATATGATTTTGTTCGAAATCTTCGACTAGAAACGAGTAGACAAAAATTGTCTAATATTTTTGTAGTGCAATGCACCATGAGTCATTTCATATGAATTCGACTGATTGTGATTGCTGACTTATTTTAGATTTTGCTCAAACTTTGTAGGAATGTTCTTTAAGGTTTCAAGAAACAAAATCTATGGATATTTAATTTAATAAGCGTCTGTTTTCGTCTGTAAAAATTGTTTTTTTTTTTGATGCTCTATAAATTTTTCAGCATTTTAAAGAGAACAGACGATTGAATTCTGTAAGCAATAAAAATTTACTCAGTCAAAACCACTGAATAGTGTTACGTTTATTTTCAACTGACTCCAGTGTCTCGACTGCTTAGGGTAAAGAACTAATATTACTTAGAAATTAAGTCGAAAAATTAAAGCTAAAAATTAACTCGAACAACCGAAAAAATTGAAACTTGGAAAAATCGTGTTTTTCATACTATAATCTGAACATGTTTGTTGCGAGATAAAAACATGATATTCACACAGTCTCTAGCTCTTACCTTGAACTTCAAATGTTTTGTGTTTAATTGCAGATTCTTCATTTAAATTTTTTCTTTGAAATGCTCAAATTTTTTGATAATTTTATACTTTTTGATTTTGAAGTTTTTGAAATTCTTTGTTCTCTTGAGATTCTTGAAATTTTTTACTTATTAAAATTTTTTGATTTTGAAGTATTTGAAATTCTTTGTTCTCTTGAGATTCTTTACTTATTGAGATTTTTTACTTATTGAATTTTTTTGAGATTTGAGGTTAGATATTATCTTCTTGATATTTATCGATTTCTTAAATTTTATGCTTCTTTAAATCTTTGGAATTTTTCTTTCTAATTATGCGATTCTTAGGAGTATTCAAATCTTTATAATTGTATGGTTTTTTGATTTGTCTAAATTTTTATGCTTTTTGTTTGACATTCTTTGATACCTTAAAATCCTTTAACTTCTTCTTTCTGGATTATTTGATATTCTGACATTTTTTACAATTTTTTAGAGGTTTCTTGTTTTTCAGTTTTTTGAGATTATTTAATTTTGTAAAACTTTTGGTCAATCCATCATTTGAAACTTTGATTTTTTAATATTCTTCATTTCCTCCAGCTACAAGTACTCTATTTTTTTTTAAATTGTTGATTTTTTGAGATTTTTTTATGCACTTTAGATTTTTCTGTGCTTTTTCGATTTCTTTAGACTTATGATTTTTTGCGATTTTTTGAGATTTTAATATCGCTAGGAGATCTTTGATTTTTTTAATTCCTTTATCAGCTTTTTGAAAATGGAGTCTTCGAAATTTTTCAGTTTTTACAAATTTTCTGATTTTTTTTTGATTCTTCAGTTTGTCTAGATTCTTTTTTCATTTTTCTTTTAAATTCTATGAAGTTCTTCGATTTTTCTTTTTTTTTAGCTTTTTGAGATACACTGATTCTTTTATTTTGGATTTTTCCATACTTTGAAATTATAAAAGATTTTAATTTTCTTTAATCTTTTGATTGTTTTCTGTTTTTTTAATTATTGAGGTTTAAATTTTTTGGAATTTCATGAGTTCTTAACATTTTCTGATTGCTTAAGATTCTCTGATTTTTTGCTGTTTGAATTTTGAAATTCTTTGCGATTTTTTGAGATTTAAATTTCACTAGGACATCTTTGACTTTTTTTAATTGATTTGTCAGCTTATTCAAAATGGAGTCTGGAAATTTTTCAGTTTTTACAAATTTTCTGATTTTTTTGAGATTCTTTAGTTTGTCTGGATTATTTTTACATTTTTTTTACATTCTATGAAGTTCTTCAATTTTTCGTTTTTTTTAGTTGTTTGAGATACACTGATTCTTCTATTTTGGATTATTCCATACTTTGAAATTCTTCAAGATTATAATTTTCTTTAATCTTTTGATTATTTTTTTGTTTTTTTAATCATTGAAATTTTTTTATTTTTTTGAGGTTTAAATTTAAAATTTAAATTTTTTGGAATTTCATGATTTCTTAACATTTTATGATTGCTTGAGATTCTCTGATTTTTAGATTATTTTGAAATTATTTGAATTTTTAAGATTTCTCCTCTTGAGATTTTTTTTGTTATCTTTTAAATTTTTAATGTTTGAAGAGACTTTGCAGTTCTTTTAGATCCTTCAATATTTTAAGATTTTTTGAGATATGTCTTTGTTTGACTTTTCAATATTTTTTGATTCTTTGAGATTCTTCGATTACTTGAGATATTTTAAATTTTCTTGGTTTTTTGATTTCTTAAATATTTGAAATTCTTTTAGACTTTTTGATTTTTTGAGATCCCTCAATTTTTTCATATTCATTTATTTTTTCAATTCTTTGAGGTTTTTTTGAATTTTTTAATTCTTTGTTGTTTTTGGATTTTTAGATTTTTAGGTTTTTGAAGTTTTTTAATTTTTTTGATCCTTTGTCATTGCTTTTGCTGATTCGTTCAGATTAATCAATAATTCAGAATTTTACGTTTTCTTGAGACACTTCGATTTTAAGTGATTTTTATCTTTCGCGCTCTTTCTTTCCTTGAGATTTTTTAAATTTTTCCAGATTCATTCAAATTTCTTTAATTAATAAAAGGAAATTCCGCGCGCACAAAACCGGATTAACGTTTTACAATATCTTATAAAAAAGATTTGGAAATAGAGAGTATGTTTTTATATTATAATTTTTACATTTTCCAAACACTTAAAACTTATTTTGTAGTTTGTCAAAAAAAAAAAAAAATGCGTTTTATCTTACATAAAAAAAGGAATCAAAACAACAAACATAATTGCTTATTAAATTTTGAAAAAATCAAAACGACTCAATAAACAATTTTAGTATAATTTGAAAATTTAAAAATAAATAAAATAGATTTCCATTTAATGAAATGAAATGATGTGAAAAAATTTCAAAATGTAGACTGAAATACAAAAGTTTTTTCTTCACACTCTGTAGAATCAATCAAAATTAAATTTCAATTGTTTGACTCAAATACAACGATAACTTCACCGAAAACTGCCTTAAAAATTTTGTTTCATTAATTTTCTTCGTATCAAAATTGCTAGAAATTCAACTTTTAAGGATGCATTTTTGAATAATTTTCTTTCTCTTTTTGGTTGATTAAATATCTTGCAAATATTTTAAATAACTAGTGAGTTGACTAAAGGAAACTGAGCACGTAAAGTTTATTAACAAGCAACATATAGCTTCGTTAACTATTCTCTTTAAGTCGAATGATACTAACCGGAGTATAAATTGAAATAAACTTTCTTAAGCACTTCCTTAATATAATTTATAACTTGAGAGACTCTTGCACTACGAACTTATAATTAAGTATTGTTTACGAACTTATAAAATATTGTTCATCACAAGTCAGAACTGTTGATTGGCTGAGATGTTTTGAATCATTTATATAGCAAGAACTTCTTCTGCTAACTAAATTTTCAACTTTTCTGTCGTTACATCTATATAAAATAGCTTTCTTTGAAAACCTATTGAGAAAATTAAATAGTGGAGCTTGAGAAGTGAGTATTGGAAATACTTTAATACAACTTTATTTGCTTCTTTACAACCACTTTGAAGTGTAGCTGGGCCTACAGTTGATTTAATAGATGAGATTTATATGCATCATTGAACGACTTGAAAGCTTCACCAATAGTCTGATAAAAGCAGAGTCTTGTAAGATTTGCTGTTAAGACAAGTTTTTAATACTGAATAGTTTATTATCTACTTAATTTGGTAATTAGATAATCAGAACATGAAAATTTTATTGCGGTTTTTCGTAGCTCGATGTCAGTTTTTTGCCTTGTTAGCACGAAATGGAATATTCAACTCAAATCCTTGAAGGACAGAACTGACAGAAAGATGTCTAGCACGTGGTATACGAAAAGAGCTATTCTATTGGTCGGCAATCATTTCATTTCACCATGACGTAAAATGATTGAAGTAACATTGGCTGCATAGATCGACAAATGATTCCAACAACTTATCTATTGATGTATCTGAGTTTCTTTGAGATTTCTTGAAACTGTTTGAGACTCTTTAAGCTTCTTCGATATTTTCCATTCTATGTTTTTTTGAGATTATTGATTTACTCATGAGTTCTTGCTTTTGGGATATTTTCTTTCTTTAAAATTCTGTTTGATTAAATTTTTTTAATTTTTTAGTAACGTTTGATTCTTTGAGATTCTTTAATTTCTTTAAATATTTTGTTAATTGTTTGATAGTCTGGAATTCTTCGCGATTTTTTGAAAATCTCTGCTGTTTCTAAGATCTTTGTGATTCTTGTTTTCTGAATCTTTAAGATTATTTGATTTTCTGATATTTTTTGTAATTTTTTAATTCTTCGAAATCTTTTTTCTCTATATTTTTTTTTTATTTTTTAAATTTTGAGATTTTTTGATTTCTTAAGATTTATTTGGAATCTAGATTATTTATTACTTTGAAATTCTGTGATCTTTTTGAATTTTTTCATTTTGTTTTCTGTTTCTTTGATTTCTTGAGATTCTATGACATCTTGTGACATTTTTGATATCCTAAATATTTTTTCAATTTTTGAAAATCTTGGTTTTTTAGTTTTTTGAAATTATTTGATTTTTTGAGTTTTTTTATATTTTGCTATTCTGAGATTTTTATTTTCTTTGATATTCCAATTTTGTCCAGTTTTTAAATTTATTAACTTTTTTATGACTTTGATTTAGAATTCTATGATTTCTTGAGATTATTTGACATTTTTAATTTTCTTTGTTTTTAAAAATCTTTAGTCTCTTGAGATTCTTAAATCTCTTGAGATTTTTTTGTTATTAATATACCAAAAAACTTTGCAATTCTTGAGATTCTCTGATCACTTATAGCTTTTTGAAGACTTGTTTTTAGTTTCTTGATATTCTTTAAAGTCCTTCAATATTTTAAGATATTTTGAGATGTGTTTTTGTTTAGCCTTTGAGATTTTTTAATTTTATTTCTTTATGAAATCTTTAATTCTTTGAGACATTTTGATCCCTTCGAATTTTTTAGATTTATTTGTTATCTCGAATTTTATTTTTGTTTGAAATTTTTTGGGATTCTTTGAAATCTTGAGAATTTTGATATCTAAAAATTTTTGGGAATTTTTCAATTCTTTAGAATTCTATGATTTCTTGAAATTCTTGAGATTTTTAGATTTTTTGCTCTTGCTCTTCTTTTGAAATTATTTGAATTTTTGAGATTTTTTTATTTCTTGGATCTTTGATCTCTTGAGATTTTTGAATTTGTTCAAATTTTTTTGTTATCCTTTGAACTGTTAATGTCCCAAGAGACTTTGCAATTCTTTGAGATTTGCTGATTATTTTAATCTTTTTAGTTTCTTGAGATCATTTGATTTTCTGATATTCTTTGCGATTCTTTGAGATCTTTCAAAATTATGAGATTCTTTGAAATGTGTTTTTGTTTAACTGTTTAAGATTTTTTTATACTTTGAAATTCTTTAATTCTTTGAGATATTTTATTTTTGACTTTTTGTTTTTTTTGAAATTTTTTTAGATTCTTTAAATTAATCTGCTTTCCTTATTTTTTGATTTTCTAAAATTTTTTAATATTTTTTTTAGATTTTTTGATTCTCTCGTACTTGTATTCTTTGAAATTCATTGATTTTTTCTTTGAAGTTGTTTTAGATTTTAACATGTTGTGGGAGAATTTCGGTTTTTGACTCGTTCAGATTAATCAATATTTTGGAATTTCACGCTCTTTTGAGATATTTCAATTTTAAGATATTTTCAGTGATCTTTCAGACTTTTTTTTATTTTTTCAGATTCTTCTAAATTCTTTTATATTTTCATTCTTCGAATCTTTGAGATTTTACATATTTTTGAAACACTTTGATTTGCGAAAATTTTCAGATTATTCGAATTTTTTGAGACTTTTAAATTTTTTGACACTTTGGTTCTCCAAGTAATTTCACTATTAATGATTTAAAAAAAAACATTTGCAACTCTTCAGACAAAATTATATATTTTTTAGAGTTTTTTGATTTGTTGAGATTCTTTTGTTTCTTGAAATGTTATGATTTCTTTTGCTAATGTTTAATCTTTTGAAATCACTCTTTTCTTTGATTTTTCAAAATATTTTAGCTTTTTTGATATTCTTTGAATGTTTGATGTTCAAAAATTTGATTCTTTGAGATTCTTTTTTTCTTGAAATGTTATAATTTTTTGAGATTCGTTGATTTTTTACTTAATTTGGTTTGATATTTTGGGATTCTTTGTTGTTTTTTTGGATTTGTCGATATTTTAAGATTTTTTATTATTCTTAAATTTTTTGATATTCTAAAATTTTTTGAGATTTGAATATTTATCTTTCTTCTAATTCTTTGATATCATTAAATTTCTTAAGTTTTTTTGATTTTTTTATTTCTCAAGCATCTATAATTTCTTGAATTTTTTGTTATTCTTTGATTCTCCAGATTTTTTAGATTTTTCGACTTCTTGAGTTTGTTAGTAACAATATGAAATTTTTTCAAAAATCGCCTTTATTTTATTTTGATAGAATTTATTTAAAAATCTATATGAAAAATTTTCCTATAAACTTCTAATAAGCCAGTCTTCGTGAATGACCCTGTATATATAATTGCTACAAGAAAAAACTAATAAAATTACCGACTTCTAAATCTAATTCAATAACGTTCTTGAACTCACCATCGCTTTTGTTTTGCGACTAAAAAAACTGAAGCAATAGAAACTTAATTTGACATTAGGCAGACAACACAGTCTAGTGGGAATATTTTTAATTTAGTTTAGGATCTCGGAGATAGTTGATTTAATTAGAAGGTTCGAGAAATAGGAGAGAATATTCGTCCATGTAATTTTCTACAAAAATCTACTACATTTTTTCAAAAATTAATTATAAAATTAATAAAATTTTGTACTAAAGGTGTGTCAATTGAATTCGCAATTGTTATATAAAGTCCATCTATAAAGATTTCATTTGCTTTTAGTCAAAACGAGATGAATGTTATTGTAATGACTTTCGGCTTTCTCTAATGAGCACTTAAAAGCCCGAGACTGTCTTTAAAGGAAGCACACAATAGCAAAAGCGCCAATTTAGATGGTAATATTATAATTAAAGTTTGTAAGAAGACTCTAACAAGAGTTATAAAATTTGCAGTCATAAGGCTTGTGTTGCTTTTGGACCAAGTCAAATTATGTAATGGCTCACCTTTGAATAATTCCTATTATTTGTAGATATATCAGTATTCTGCTTTTTTTCGGCTCAATTGACCCAACTTTGTCAACATAATTAAAATAATAAAATCCACCAGCGTGTCATTGAATGTCTGGAGTCTCTATGAGTTCATGTTTTAGAGTCATCAAGCTGTAAATAATTTCAGCAATCTGAAAGAACTAGACTCCGTCTAGGAATTATTTAACAAAAATGCCTAAAATATCAACTTTACGCTAAGTTTTTCAAATCTCGGACACATGCATAAAATTGCAATACAAACATCTTTTTCAAATATAATTTGACGCAAAAGCTGATCCTTGAATTAAATTTTAACTGATAATTAAAAAATATGTTTTATTCAGATCGACTTTTGGTGGATGCGCCGGGTAAATATTTTTCAAAAAAAAAAGTTCTATTTATAAGTGTAATAAACTCAATTAATTTTTTTCAAATATGAAATAGATAATTGATATAAAATAAATAATCGTATACAGAGTGTCCCAATGATATAAAAAACTGCACAAATTTTGAAAAAGTTTGTATACAAAAATTAAATTCCTATATTTTGTAGAATTATTTTTGAAAATACAGGATTGTCTACTTGCAAACTACAACACAAATTTAAATTAATTCTAATTTAGATTTTTATTTATTTCTGTCATTTACTACTATCATCAGTAACGTTTTCTACATTTTTTATAATTCAGTTCCAAAAGGAATTAATTTCAATATTAATTTCTAAGCGTTAGTCATAATGATAAATCACAAAGTTAAATCATAACTACAGTGTAGATTTGCTAATGAATGGGGAAACTTTCTAAAGGTTTGGCATTCTATCTTTCATTCTTGATAATTTTATCTCATTATTCTGATTAAAGGATTACAGAGAATTTCTATAATCCGTAGGCTGGGAAAACAGAAACAAAAATATTTATTATTTTATAGTTAATCAACTCATATAAATGTAATCAAAAATATTTTTTTTCTACAGCCGTCAAAAAATCGTGACATTTATGCATGGTTACCTATGCGCGAAGTTTGACGTTTTTTCACTGTGAAAAAATATTATTTTTTCACGGTTTCACAGTGAAAAAATAATATTTTTTAACTGTGCAGGCAACTCGATTTTTCAGATCATTTTGTTCCAACTTATTTCTGTTACAATTTTAGTAACACGAAAAGACATCAACAGCAACCGAAATGAAGAGACGGATCGATAATGAGAGGTAGTTTTAAAGGTTTTATAATTATACAGAACAATATTACAAAACAATAATAATAGATATTTACTTTGACATATGAAAATTAAATGTGCATGACGAAAACGTGCCCCCGTTTATCCCCAGAGGCCTGAGTGAAGACGCTTGTAAATGAAAGTTATTTTCGCCATTAAAAGAAGCCGATGTAGAAGGTTGAGTGATTTTGTTTTCTTCTGTGGAGGAAGAAGGTTGAATTTTATTGGCAATTTCAATTTTATTATTCAAAGAGTCCTCGATGTAACTTTCTGCCACTGTGCTGCTTCTCCAGCCCCCATGACGTTTAATTGAAATTAGATCACCTCCAGCATTCGCCAAAAGAGTGGCAGAGCTTCTTCTGAAGCAGTGACCAGTATATTTTTTAGGTTCGTCTTTGTTAAGCCACTTTGCAATCAAACTTGGTATCTCTCCGATTTTGTTAATTCCAACATTTTGATTCACACATTTTCCGTTGGTATACTTTAAAAATAAACGGTCACTAGTCGCCCGTGGAGGCCGCAAAGCTCTATATTTTCTGACAATTTCTATATTTTCTAAATTTGAAACAGTAAATATTCGTTCGCAGTGGGTTTTTGTATCAGGCACCTTCACAATTAAGACAGACTGTTTATCTTCTATGTCAGTTAGCTTCATTTTAACTAATTCTTCACGTCGAAGGGCTCCCGATATACCCAAAATTAGCACAGTCTATAAATAAAACGAGTTGTTTTGATTTGTATTACACTAATATGATAAGTTTACCTTCATCAGTAAATATATCTTGTCATCTGCTTCATTAATAAACTTGCTAATGTCTTCTTTGTCTAAAATTTGCGACTTCTTGCTTCTGTAACCTACGCTTTTGCTTTTCAGGTAGGGCACTAACTTCGGAAACTTACGTGTATCGATATTCTCTTTAACGTTTAAGGTGGCTTTCAACATCGCATAAAGGGCCCAGAGTGTTGGTGGCTTTAAGGTGGTAGACTTTTCTTCCAAATACGCCAACAAAACATTTTCCGTTACTTGATCAATCTTTTTCATAGAACACCACTGCCGAAACTGAAGATACGTTTTTTCGTACTGCGGTCTTGATTTAGCAGGCAAAAGATTCGACACTGCCGCGCTTGCAATTGCATCTATTTCGTTTTCGCTGCTAAAATCCATCACACTTCTTCAACAAAAATACCTATTGTAACAAATTTTTCGCAACTATCACTTTTATTTATCATCGTAACCATGCAAGCAACTCGATTTATCAGACCATTTTGTTCCAACTAATTTCTGTTACTTTTTTCTTCATCTGGAGGCTGTAGAAAAAACGTTGTTTGTATTTCGTGGCGAAATTCATGTTTTAATGGCGCCTTCGAATGTCTTTTAGGTCTCGACCTGGCGGTCTCGACTAAAATAACATTCTCAGGCGCCATTAAAAAAACACTCATTTCGCGCACTTAATACAAAAATTACTATTAATTTATTCTCAATAACTTTTTTTTAGTTAGTTTTTAGATTTATGTTTGTCAGTAGTTTATAAAATTCTTATTATAAACGCTTTCATAATTTCAAACTATGAAAACTCTTCAAACCTGGTTGGAGTCACAAACGCTCTACGTCTCTTGGGAAACTCTTGAGTAAATGCTATAAATTCAAAGACTGAATAAAATGAACGTGTTATTCTATTAGACTTAGTCGCATGACTGAAATTGAAATACAATTGCTTTGAAAATTTTAAGTTCATATTTTCTTATTTGTGTTTTTTTAACATCAGCTGAAAATTCAAATATACTTTTTTGTTTGTAATTGCTAACATCTGAAATTTTTCATTGTCGTTACAGACAGTCTGAATAATTTTTTTTTTTCAAACAAAATTTTGCCGTTTGGTTGGTTGATGTTAAAAGCGGAAAATTCGTCTGTTATTTGAGTGTTTGTAGTAAAAATATTTCACTGAAACTCATTTTGCGGAAACGTTCATTGACAAAAGCAAAACGATAATGTTTTTTTAGTCAACCCTCTCTTTAACGTCATTGATTCTTGTTCAATTAAAACCATTGACATACAGAGTGTCCCAACGATGTAAAAGAGTCTATTTTACGCTTTGAGATGTTTAAATTAGCGAAAGAAAACGAAAAGCTGGCAATTTTGCTTTTTAGGCAATAAAAGTGAAGCAGCAAAGATCATCTTATTTAGACTAATAAATAAAAAAATTGCAGCTATTTGTTTCATTGTAATGGAAAAAATTTATAAATCTAAAAATATTTCAACTAAAAATCACTCACATCAAATCCAAGTACACTAACTTGGAAATAATTAAAAACTTATTATTATTACATTTGATAGTTTGAGAACCGGATTGTTTTTCTTTTACATAAGTAAATCACAACCTTTTGATGCACGTCTACAAATTGTCTGAGCTGTCGTTCTGGGAGGTCTTTTCATGGTCCGTTGGACGATCTACAGTACTCAGGGTAGTTTCTCGGACTGTCCAACACGGGACTGTTTATGGACAACCTAAGTTCGATGGACAGTTGTGGACAATTGGACTGTAATTGGACCATTCGCAAACTATTTTAGAATCATTTGTAAACTGTCAGTCGACCATTTGCGACAGAACGTTTTACTGACTGATTGGAAATTACAAATAAAATTATAATTTTGCACTTTAAAAGCATTTCTTTGGCTTTCCCAGACAAACTTACATATGCTCTCCAATTTTTCTTTCGGCCAATGCTCTAAATTTTACATTGCTATAGAAAGATTCTGAAGCGCAATTTAAATAAAATAATGGATAATACACACTGATAAGTGTAAGTTGAAAGCTGCAGCTGTCTTATCCATTTTAAAGCCTCTTCAATCATTTTGAAGAAGATCTTAAAGTCGGAAACTTTTAACATCTTCCGTTCTTTGATTTAGCTTGTGGATCTAATAACCTCTCTGTTTACTTCATTTTTTCTCAATTCGAACAGTTTGTTTGACAACATCTCAGCCACTTCTATTTTAACGCTTTTCAACATTTTTTTATTTTTGCAACTGCTCTAAGTTCTACAATTCTCATGCATTTTTACTGTCAGTTTTTTAAGTCTACACTTTTTCTGCAATCTAGTCTGTTCTTGAAATATTTTCCATATTTCTAGCTCTTCGTCCTCCATCTCCTCTAGATGCTCTTGTTTATTATTTTAACTTTCTTTTTCTTGGCTTCTAGTTGAACTTCCAATCTTTTCTTTACTTTCCATATATTGTGTTTTTTCTTTTAACAATTTTTTTCTTTTTTTTTGTTCTATTTTTTCATTTTCCATCAATTTCTTCTCTTTTATTGCCATTCTTTCTTCTATATTTTCTTCACTTCGCTTTGCTTCTTTTGGAAGCTTCATCACTTTATTTTGTTTTAATTTTCTCCGTGCTTTAATTTCATTACTTTTTCTGTTTTCCTTTAGATTCCATCTCTCCATTTTGTTTTGATACTCTTTTTTTTTATCTTTGTATCAGTTCTTATTCCTTTTGCGAGCTTTATCTCTCTATGTTCTTATTCTTCTTCTTTAATTCTGATTCTCTTTACATTTTGTTTCTTCTTGTAACAACACATAACTACAAATTTAACTGAAATTGTGAAAATGAAACAAAACTTAAATAAATATTCCCAAGCGAACTCTAACGATTGGGATCAAACGTCATCAAATAATAAGGCCTAACATGAGACGACTGTGAAGACATTGAGAGATTGGAAAGGGAAGAATCATCAACCTATATAATAAAACGCATTGTAATCTTCTATTTCATTTCACTGGATATTTGTCGAAATTTGTGTGCATAATCAATTAAATTTCATTTTATTTAAAAAAATGTAATATTAGCAAATAAATAATTTTCATATGTGTTAACTGAATACGCTATATTTTATTTCTTAATTATTAAAATAGGAAAAGATAGGAATTTTTAAAGTTTTTCTATTTTCTACGTCCACTATCTACGTTTCACTCTACGCTTAGCTGCTTTCGATTTTAGATAGATTCTTCCAAACATTCGTCTCAAACGCTGTGCGTTAAACATGTGACACCACTTGAAGACAGTACCAAGAGTACTTACCCTTAACCTTGGGTTTAGTGTGAATAGTGCATTTGTATGATAAACAAGTGGCACCATATTAAGCAATTTAGTGTTTTGTATTGATTTATGTAATCTATTGAATTTAGAAACAATTTCATTACATTTCAACATGCCGAAAAAAAATCCAATTTAACCAGTAAAAAAGGAAGATATCTAAGATTCATAAATAGTAAAAAGCTTCTCCAACCAGTTGAGGCGGATCATCAAGGTTAGTAATTTATCATTGTCTATATTATATTAAGCATAAATATATGTAAATTCATCTTTATGCCTTACTTTCAATTTTTTATCCGATTGAAATGCGTACTTTTGAGTTGTTTTCAGATGCACAATTTGTGAGAACAATTGTGTGCAAGGTCATATTGTGGGGTCAGCGTTAATAACTCCTATAAGTACATGTATTGGAAATATTTTCCACTGTAGAAGGTGTTCCGGTTACTGCCAAAACAGCTATGACCTTCTCTATTTTAATTTAATAATTGATAACATATGTTTTTTTATTTGTTTATAAAGAATATTACATTATTTCACTATTAGTTCTAAAATTTCATCTTAGCCAGTTTTCAAACAAACAGTTCGAAAAAATTAATTATATTTTTTATTTTTCAAAATTTGGAAAAAATACAAAAACAGGTAACTCAGTGTTTTGAAGAAATTTACTTTTGATGTAATTAGGTCACAAGTAGCGGTCAACATGCAAATTTTTTTTTTTTTTACATTTAGATGCCTTAGCGATAGACTATTACATCTGCGTTACTTATTTTGCTGCATTACAAAACAAATTATGCTGACGTCACTGCGCCGCCATGTTGGCCGCTACATATAATCCAATCGCATCAAAAATAAGTTCTTTTAAAATGATAAGTGTTTTTAATTAATTTTGAGAAATAAGAAAATTATAAATTTCATAATTAAATGTTAAAATATTTTTTTGTTTTGTTTTCTTTTTACACATGAAAAATATGATCAATGTCAACATCACTATTATTTATTTAGGGCGTCAGAACAAAATTCTAAAATGTGTGAGTATCTGTCTGAATTGTGCGTTTGTTTACGCAACTTAGCAGGTCAACTGGCTCAAATTTGTACAAAAAAAAGTATGTTAAATAGCTATAATATCATATTATTATTTTTATAGAGCACCTGTAAAACTTTGGCAATTTTACAATTAAAATTTTATTTTAGATATGCACTGCATTAGGAGGATATGAGTCGAGGGAATAGTTGGAAGCGGCAGTACTATATGGAAAAATCTACTTGATGATTTATCAGCAGCATAGATAGGAATAGTAAGAAATGGTGCTTTACATTTATATATATTTTTTTTTTATAAATGTGTTGTATTTATACCTATAGATGTTGTTTTTACGTCAATGTCTTCAATAAGTGAGTGTATAAAATTTTTATTTAATAGAGAATATAATTCTTATTATTGAATTTGTAGCAATTGTTACCGAAGTAATTTGACTTATTCACATAAGAATAATACATTTCAACAAAATAGTGAGCAAATTTTTGTTGAATTGAAGTATTTAGTTAGTACACTCTTTGGACATGATATTCAACAACATCGTGTAAAGCTTTACAATTCTCAAAAAATACACAATGACGCAGTTTGTCAAAATGTAAGATAATGGCTTGACAATTTATTACTTCAACGTTAGATTTATCCAAAGCAAACAGAATATTTTCTTACATATTTGATAATTTTTTTATTCTAAATTTTTCTCTGTACATATAATATTATGCTTTTTAAATCTTTTTAAATAATTAATAATTTGCTGTATTGGTTTCAAACTAATACAATATATTATTTCTAACTGAATTGAGTTTATTTTTTATGTGGAAGCTGAATTGATATTTTGAACGTTTGGGGCCGTGGGCATCAATTTTGTTTCAAGTTTGTGTAATGGTTCATTCGAAAGTTGCAGTTATTAATTAAAGCAGAGAGCAACGATTGTTTCTAAGTTGTGTTGTTGCTTATTTTTAAGACTATGCTGATGCGATTCAAGCTAGATATTAGAAATATCATTGTTTCTCAAGTTAGATGACATTTACTTTTGGTGACTAAATGTGAATATATATTTTCGATTTCTGCAGCAGATAATAATTCTAAAAACACAATAAAGTGAATGAGTAAATAAATGAGAAATCGAGGAAATGAAAAAATGATTAAATAGCTGTGTAACTTCTTATAGATTAAAATAAATAAATTGAATAAATTTCATATGCTTATTATTTTGGGTGTGCCAATGAGATATGTTTTTTGGCATATACAACATACACCCCGCCAAAACTTTAGTTTTTAGCTTGTTAATCTAAGTAAAGAAAGTGTCGCCACAGGCGACATGTTTCTGGGAGCGGCGAAGTCGCGACCGTTTGTTAGGGACACAGACTGTTTGTTAGTCGTCAAATAATAAGGCTCAACATGAGACGACTGTGACATTGACAGATTGGAAAGGGAAGAATCTTCAAGTTTGTTTGAGTTGTGCTCAGATAATATTTTTCACCTGCTCTTTATGATTGGATGAAATCGGGTAAATTAACAGTTAATTCTGAAATACTCAACACTTTTTTAAGAAATCATCTGTTACTGTCAACATTTTGCATTTGTTAACAATAACAAAGATTTTATCAAAATCTCAAATTGTTTAGATACTTAGATTATGCATTATACAGGGTGTAATGCATGATGTACGTCTATAAAATGATCAATGAATAAATTGATCGAAGAGGGATGAATAGGGTTCGTCCATGAAAGACTGAACATAGAACATATAGTTCGTCCATAGACCATACCTCAACAAATGCTTAAAGTACGCTAATCACCGTCCTCAACCAGCGTGGACAAAAACGTCCATAAAACGTCCTGTGTGACTTGGTAAGGAATATAAATTCTTAAAAAAACACAAAAGTTTTTTAAAATTCCGAAAAAAAATAGTTTTGCTTGGCTCTACTGAAAATTCAGATTATTTGAATCGTTCAAATGCGATTTTGGTTTTGGTTTTCTCAAATTCTTCTATTTTTCCGGCGCATTTTTTACTCATTTTAAATCAGTTTACACTTTTGAAATGTTAGAAAAAATTTACCATTTATCAAATAAAATGTCAACTGTAAAACAAGTGTTACCAACCTAATCCCTTCATTTTGCTAAAAGTATTTCAGGTTTTTTCAAAATCCGAAAAATAATTTCTAAAATTGTTTAGAAACAAGTTTCAAAATGACGTTTTGAGTTCTCAATAGTCAACGCATATTTTATTTGTGTTGGTAAATGCATTCAAAAATTGGAATAAAAGAGACACTTTGTATATTTAGACGCCAAAATGACGTGAGAAGAGGCATTTTGTTAGATTGAAAACAAATATGAATACCGATGGTTTCAATTTTTTAGGGTATTTATTTTCCCGACGCATCTACCATTTTCTCTACAGAAAAAACCAAAATTTGTAATTTACACATCCGCAGTGTTTCGAAAAAATTCATGATTCATCTAATAGGATGTCAATTGTGAAACAAATGTTACCAATTACCAAATAATTTCCTACATTGTGAGAAAAAAACTACAGAAGTTTTTTAAAATTCCGAAAAAAAAATAGTTTTGTTTGGATCTACTGAAAATTCAGATTATTTGAATCGCTCAAATGCGATTTTGTTTTTGGTTTTCTCAAACTCTTCTATTTTCCCGGCGCATTTTTTACTCATTTTAAATAAGTTTACACTTTTGAAATGTTAGAAAAAATTTACCATTTATCAAATAAAATGTCAATTGTAAAACAAGTGTTACCAACCTAATCCCTTCATTTTGCTAAAAGTATTTCAGGTTTTTTCAAAATCCGAAAAATAATTTCTAAAATTGTTTAGAAACAAGTTTCAAAATGACGTTTTGAGTTCTCAATAGTCAACGCATATTTTATTTGTGTTGGTAAATTAATATATATATATATATTCAGTTGCCCCAAGCAACTGAACTTCATTGTCATGTTAAACAGCAACTAACTGAAAGGATCGCTATGGGTGAAAGCGGCCTCATAATTCGATATTTCAACAATACTCCCAAAATAGTTAAGTTAAACTAGTATCGGCACCCAATCCCAGATCGTCAGTTAATTGTTTATACCAAAACGTCTCTTCACTTTCTTCCACTGATTATGACATTATTGAAACGTGGCTAAGTGTTGATGTATACAGCAGCGAACTATTCTCCAACAACTTTATAGTGATACGTTGTGACAGGAGAGGTAGTGAAGTAAGCTTGTCTAGTGGTGGTGGTGTCCTTTTGGCAATAAACAATAAATTTGCGTGTAATGAAATTAATTTATCTAATATCACTAATTCTGTACCAGTTATAGATCTAGTTAGAGCTAAAATCAGTAACAGAAATTTTACTTTATATGTTTTTGTTGTTTATATTCCCCCACGGACCACATTTACGGATTTTGAGCTATTTTTTAATCTGCTTGATTTGCATAATGAAAATGTAACTTTTCTTGGTGATTTTAATACGCCTAATTTTAGTACAAACACTGTTAGTAGAACTACCACTGTACTAACAAACTTTATATCACTGTGTAATTTTAACCAATATAATAATGTCACTAATATGTATAACAAAATTCTAGATCTAGTTCTTTTTAATACCTCTCATTGCACTGTTGAAACTGCTTTTGCTTCAATTGTTACACAAGATTTGCATCATCCGGCTTTAGGCATATGTATAAACTCCCTGTCAACATCAAGTCTTCCCAAACACTGCAATACACTACAACTTTGAAAAAGCTAATTTTCCGCTTCTTTACAATACTTTCCTTACAACTGGTCAAAGACTGGTCACCATTATTTGATATTACAAACATCAATTCAGCATGTACCAAATTTTACGATATTCTCAATAGTGTGTTTGAATTGTGTATTCCAAAGCATTCTTCTTATCATCGTCGTCAATACCCTCTATGGTTTAATTCTAAAATTATCAAATGTAATCGTATCAAACACAAAATGTTTAGAAAATATAAGAAGCATAAAACAAGCTATTATCTCAATCTATTCAAGCAGTATCGCAGTAGAAGTAAATCTTTAATTTATGCAGCATACAAAAATTACCTCTTACATACTGAAAACGCAATCAATAACGATCCACGCAAATTTTGGTCATTTATTCAAAGGAAGAAAGGAAACAGCAGAATTCCTGGCGTAATGCTTTTTAATGGTCGTGAAATTTCAAATCCACAAGAAATTGGCAATTCTTTTGGCGTCTTTTTCAATAGTGTTTTTCGACCATCCGACCCTACTTTTAACTTAAAAACAAAAATCTATCCATTACTGAAAATGAAATTTTAAGTGCACTAAAAAACTCTAAAAAATTCAACAACTGTCGGTGTAGATGGAATACCTAGTTTTCTCTTAAAAGATTGTTCCTCAATTTTCACAACTCCGCTGTATTATATTTTTAATCTTATTCTTCAAACATCAAATTTTCCGGAGCTCTGGAAGACAACTTACGTATGTCCTATTTTAAAAAAAGGTAACATCAATAATATAGAAAACTATCGGCCAATCTCACTCATCTGTAACTTTGCCAAAGTTTTTGAGTCTTTAGTGCATAAAAACATCGTCAAATGTGTTAATAATTATATATCACTAATTCAGCATGGATTTTTGTCCAAGAGGTCCACTGTGACCAACTTGACCTGCTTCAGCCAATTTGTTGACTCTCAAGCTCAAGTTGACGTGACATTTACTGATTTTCAAAAGGCATTTGATCGGATTGATTATCACATTCTTTTAGCTAAACTGGAAAGCTTTGGTTTTTCTCCCGTACTTATTCAATTGTTTAAATCATATCTTATTGGAAGAGAAAATAGGGTTCGCTATGCTAATTTTGTCTCCAATCCATTTTGGCCAAACTTCGGTGTTTTTCTCAAGGATCTAATTTAGGCCCACTTTTGTTTCTTCTATTTATCAACGACCTACCAGACTCAATAAATTATTATAAATTATTGTTTGCAGACGACCTTAAATTATTCACTAATATTTCTTCTTCTTCTGACAAATGTTTGATTCTTCAAATTCTTAGCAACGTGGTGTGATCTGAATAGAATAGATTTAAATGTTTTAAAATGCAAAGTGCTTTCGTTCTCTCGCAGACACAATATATTACTTCACCAATATCAAATAATTAATGAAGTCCTAAATAGAGTTGATAAGTTTAAGGATCTTGGGGTTACTTTTGACCGAAAGTTTACGTTCAATGATCATATTTTAGACATAATTGCAAAGTCTTACAATTCTTATGGTTTTATTTATAGAAATTGTAAGGAATTGACTAATTTACGCACTTTACAGTTGTTATATTGTTCTCTTATTTGTACTAGACTAGAATACGCGGCGTTAATATGGTCTCCTATTTACAGATGTTATGTAGATCAACTTGAATATGTACAAAGAAAAATTCTTAAATTTTTGTCATTTTCAACAGATGGTTTCTATCCGCCGAGATGCACTGATCATCAAATTCTCCTACGCAGGTTTAACTTTATTTCACTAGAAACTCGCCGTATTTGTATTATCATCACATTTCTCTATAATATAGTGAACCATAATTTGGATTGTAGTTGGTTGCTTGAGAAAATTGACTATGCAGTATCAATTCTTGTCAGACCGTAACTTTTTATTACAGCACTGGTCGATCAAATGTGTTTGTAAGATTGCCAATAGTAATTATGTGCCGCCATTTTAACTATATTTGTAGTTCTTGCATTACATTGCTTACATTATAACACTAAATCTTTTATTTTAAAGCAAATTGTTGAATATGTTAATTCTTAGTACGCTGTCTGCTTCCCATTATATTATGCTAATTTTGTTAGTTTAAGGTATTATTAGTAATATTCGAATAGGTATTTAATTAGTTTATTCCGTAGTCATAACAGTGTGTCACACTTTATGTCATTTTCTAATTGTAATTTTCCTGTTATTGGGTGCTTAACTTGTAGGAAAATAAATATTATTATTATTATTATTATTATTATTATTATTATTATTATTATTATTATTATTATTATTATTATCATTATTAGCGATGTGCTGGTGAATTCTTCTGCAACGGGTTGCTACCAAGCTGTAGAAGGATTCTCGCTTTTTGGTGGTTATGTCGCGATGTTCAGGACTTTTCTAAGTTAGTGGCACGTGTCCAGGAGAACTGACTTTCGAATCAATGCGTGCTTGTACCACGGTATTTCGAGTAGCTCGAGGCTTTGTTTAAGATTTTTGGGAATTACACCCGTTGTTGATATGATGACTGGTACAACTTGGACACGTGTTTGGTTCCACATCTCTCTGATCTCTTCACAAAGTTCCAGATACTTGGTGATTTTCTTATTTTTTTTTTCTCCAAATTGGAACTGTTGGGTACTGACACTTCTATTAGGTATGTTGTCTTATTTTGTTTGTCCACGAGGATAATGTCTGGTTTGTTGCAGGCTATGGTCCTTGCTGTTGTGACCGGTTGATTCCAATATATTTTCACTTCTTTATTTTCGACAAGTACAGGAGGTGAGTATTTGAAGTATGGTGTTGGTTCTGCTAATGCTTTGTATTTTTTGCAGAGTTCTTGGTGTATAATTTTTGCTACATTGTCATGCCTCCTGACGTAGTCACTGGGTGCTAACGCTGGACAGCCTGCCATAAAGTGTTCTACGGTCTCGCTAAATGAGTTACATAGCCTGCATTTGTCTGTAGTGTTTTGTTTTTGAATAAATTTTTTATAGTTCCTTGTTGCTATTATTCCATCTTGTATTGCGCATACAAATCCTTCAGTTTCTGAATATAGATTTCCTTGAGTTAACCAGGTGTTGGAGGCTTTTCTGTCTATGTCTGGTTTTAAAAGTTGTTGTCTATGTCGGCCATGCAGTTCTTTATTCGCCCACTGATTGAGTTTGGTTTCTACATTTGTGCTGTTGTCCTCCCTGCCTTGTCGATTTGCTAGATCTAGTGGGGTATATGCTTGGTCGGCATCAGTTATTGTCTTGTATATGTTGTGTCCGTTCTGTTCGTTTTCCCTGGCGTAGAAGTAGGCTCGGAGGTTAGCGATTTGGCTTTGATGCATGATTTTAAGGTCTATAATGCCTCTTCCCCCTTCTTCTCTGGGAAGTGTCATTCTTTCACTAGAAGCATGTATGTGGTGGATTCTGTCCTGGTAACAAGATTTCCTAGTGATGGTCCAGCTCTGTTTGGCTATATTTTATTAGTCCCAAACTGTAGGTCAGAAGGGGGATTGCGTAGGTGTTAATTAATGGCTTTGATTTTGTTCTTGGCGTTAAGTTCTGTTGCAAGTACTTGTTTTAGGCGCTTAATGTAGTTTTGCTTTAGTTCTTCTTTTATTTGTTTGTGTTCTATACGTGTTGTTTGGTTTATGCCTAGGTATTTGTATACATCATCTTCATTCATAGCTTCTATTCGTTCTTGATTGCTTAATTCGTAGCCTTCCGTTTCTCGATGTTTCCCTTTTATTATTGCATTGATTTTACATTTTTCCGTTCCTAGTTCCATCTTTATGTTTTCGCTGAATTTTTCTGTTATTTTCAAGAGCTGCTTAATCTGGTGTTCATTTGCTCCGTATAGTTTAAGGTCATCCATGTAAAGTAGGTGACTGATTTTACAGTTTTCTTCCTTTGTGTTTTTTATGAGATATCCGTATTTTGTTTTGTTCAGCGTGTGGGAGAGCGGGTTCAGTGCTATGCAAAACCATAAAGCGTTTAGTGAATCTCCTTGGTATATCACTTTTCGAATATTAATCGGGCCTGATTTGGTTCTATCAGTGTCGTTTTTGGTGATGGTTAATTCTGTCTTCCATGTGTTCATCAGTGCTTTTAAAAGGTCGACGATGTTTTTGTCGATCTTATAGATGTGCAAAATTTCTATCAGCCACGTATATGGAACGCTGTCGAATGCCTTTTTGTAATCTATATAAGCGGTCCAGAGTTGTTTATGTTTCTTTATAGCTTGCTCAGTGGTGACTGCATCAATTAGGATCTGTTCTTTACAACCTCGAGCATTTTTGATACATCCTTTCTGTTCCCAGCTCAATATGTTATGTTTCGTCAAATGTTCGTATATTTTGGTTGATAGTATGAATGTTAGGAGTTTGTATGTTGTTTGCAAGCATGTTATGGATCGATATTATTATTATTATTATTATTATTATTATTATTATTATTATTATTATTATTATTATTATTATTATTATTATTCAAAGATAATTTTATATTATCCTATTTTAGTTCATTGATTAAGTAATAAAAATGTAAATACCAATATCACTTTAAACATATTGAAAGGACTAATAGATTTACTACCATTCTCCTTCATCCAAATTAGTCGGTTGTTAAATTCTCATAGATGCCATTTTCACCTTACCATTGAATTGAATGCACACTCAATTGCGTGCATTGTATAACAGGATGAGGGAATTTACAACCACACGGTTGGCAACGTTATAATTCTACATCATAAAGTTTGATTTATAGTAAACTGGTATAGTGTGTTTTTGTGGTTAGTTTTCATCGAGTTCTACTTACCCTTCAGACAAGGAGGGTGCCAACCCTCTTATATGCATACTGAACAATTCAAGCTTTCGGAGGGTCTTGAAAGCCGCCAGCTATCTGACGTATCTAAACTCGCTGTTGCATTACAAGAGTTCAAGTTAGAGCTGCTTCGAATTGCAGTCGAACTTTTAACATGTGTTGGCAGGAGATTCATAAGATAGGTAGTCAAAACCTGGAATTAATTTCTTCGATTGGAATTCTAAGTTTTGATGCGTGAAAATTAATTGAGAAAAAAATCGGTTTTCTGAGTAAACACTGAAACTACTTTTGTTGTTTTTTTTTTATTATAATATGTTTTTAATATTAAGTTTTGTGAATTTTATATTCTAAAGTCTATTTGATATAAATTATTTTCTACTTGCCTAAAAGTAGTCTGGAGAAACAAATTTTGTTTGTTAAAATATATCACACTTTCTAAAACTCAAGAACTCCTGATAGCTTGCGGCTGGATATAACTGACTTTTAATATCAACAACAAGACAATTTTAAAGCAACAAAATATAAATGTTGAATTAAAATGAGCCTTACTTAATCATTTTTTCCAAAAGTATAAAATTATTTTGGTTATTAACTTTAAATAATTTTTTTTTAGTTATTATACTGAAATCAATAAGTAAATCTAATTGCCAACTGTTCTTCAGTTGAACAAGCAATAATTTCATAAACATGTGTTAAAAACTACTCTAAAATACAATTGAAGCATTTTCATTACTAACAGCAGCTGAACTGTAGTTGAATTAGTTTCAAGATTACAGTAGTTGGTTGAGTTGAGGCTTTGCTTGTTATTAATTACAACATTCATCATTAAGAAAAAGAATAAATTACATGAGTGATGCTGTGTTCAAATTTTAATTACTTATTTTGACTGAAATTCAAAACTATACAAACTATTTTAACGAGTTGGTAGAGTTTATTATTTACTTCTTATTGATAATATTGTCACTTAAAAAAATTACTAGACCGTACACTCAAAAATTGTTCGTTTTTGATCTTTTGTGCTTTTATTTCACGTCATTTAGAGGTGGTTTTGTGAGTAGTTTTTGGAATGTTCCATACTAAAATCGATTTCAATGGTAAGTTGAACAAGTATTATTAATGTTTACAACCTGAGAGTCATATCAACCTGTCTTCTTGGACCTAATATACACTAAATTTTAAATTTTTCAAAGTTATCTGATTTTTTAGTTGTCATTGAACATTTTTTCACTCTTACAATGCGTAAATCATTTTTTTCATCAGTATTTTTAACTTAACCTCACTTTAACTTTGAGGCGTTGATTTGATTATTCATTGATGAAAAGATAGATGTTAATGTTGGAAGAATATTCAAGTACTGAATCAAGCTTTAGTTTCGTTTAATTATGTTATTAAGTGAAGTAGAAGATGGCCTAATTGTACCTCTTTCAAATTATAAAGAAAGTGTTCGGGATTTCTGACAAAGTGTTTAGAAAAGTTATGCAGGAACAACAGACAGACGCCATTGCTGGGTTATCTTTTTCGTCTTCTTCTGGAAAAAGGATGAAGAAGAATTCGCTATATGTGGTTATTCATAATGAGGGATTTGTTTCAACTATAAGAGACATCATTTATAATTTTTGTATAATTGGGAAAAGAAGAACAACACTTAAAGGTGAGCTTTTTCTTAAAATCTCTATTTTGTCTAGTGCTTAATTTTCTATTTTACCTGTTAGGAATTTTGCTGGAAATGCAACAGTCAGAAATTGATTTTTGCTGACTACTGACTATGGACAGTTATGAACCACAGACAATAGGCAGTTTCTAATAGAGTCATACGATATTAGACGAAAACGGATTAAATATATAAGAAAAGTAACGAATCTCCGTGAAGAAGAAAGAACTATAGTTTATACTGACCATAGTTTGCATAGTCAATCACATGACAAGGTAGATGAGAAAAACGAGTGAGTTTGAAGATTGCTATTGGGAATGGGAGGAAACTGATTGACTGAGTCTTCATTAAAAACGCTCTCTTAATACTTAAATCAGGTAAAAATTCATCATAATACATTCTTTTTTTTTGAGGAAGTGAGTCAGGAGACTTTCATAATGATATGAATAGCGTCAGCTATGAAAAATAGTTGCGTTTGCACTTGATACCAAACCTTCCATCAACCTCAGTGATTGTTTTTGACAGCCTACAAAAAAATCCAAGATGATTCCTAATTGAAAAAAGATTCCACACGATACTTCTAAAACCAAACCGGAATTATATCAGCTGGTCAGAGAAAATAAAACCAGAAGTCTGGACTATCTGTTACCTCCTTTCAATCCAGAATTTAACCCTAAAGAGCAAATTTGGAGGATAGTGAAAAACTGGGTAGCCAACAACAGCATCACCTTAATTAAAAGATGTAGAAGAATGGAGCAGAAGAAAATTTGCTGATTTATTTCCAGAATTTTGGAATAACATGTGTTGACATGTTAAGGAAATCAAAAAATAATTTTTGGAAAACGAACATCTTGTTAATGAAGCATTAGAGAATCTCATTTTCACACTTATCGGATTGTCGGATAAATCTGAAGATTCGGAGTCATCAATTGACGACGATCGTCTTGAAGTTAATTTGAGAATAAACCTACAGAATGTTAAAAGCTCTAAGAATTCTTGAGGAATATTTTTGGCCAAGAACTAATTGTTGGTATGTTTTAAACGGTACAGAAGTCGCATAGCTAGTGTTCACGAACATCTTAGTTGTTTTGTAGCTTACAAAAGAAAAGAGAATGAGTATTATTGAGAATTTTATTTTCCGCAACTTTTGATTTCATTAGTACGAATAAACTGTGTTTGAATTTTTCGAAAAATTGTTTTCAACCCTCTAAAATACAAAGTAGTGATTTTACTCAAGTCCAGTTAAAACATATCAACATTTTTCACCATGATCATTGTATTTCTTCATCTCTGAAAATATATTATGAAAGCGTACTTAACTAAATTAACTAAAATCTCCAGCACATAATTCGATAATAAATCTTACATTTCAATTGTGAATATTGTTATTAACATATTTTGAATCTTCTAAATAAAGTTTGCATGAATTAATTAAAATTATTCAAACTGAGCTACCCTTTTTAGATCCAGACAGATACGCCACTGTCCATAGCTAAATCCCCACTAACTAGTACTCGGCGCAGATCTTTTTCATACCAAAATTACTTCTACAGAAAAATTCTCTAACTTTAGATTTCTGTTTCTTACTTTGTTAAATCAAAAATGAGAATAGCAGTATTCTATTGAATACGACAAATAACATTTCTGTAAGTTCAGATTGATAAAAACAAAATAAAAATCTTTCTTCGTCAATAGACACAGCTATTGAATTTCAGAACAAAATAGAAGTGTTTTACTATTTTGAGAACTGCTGCAAAAAAAAAAGACAAAGGTAGTGTCAAAATAGTACTTTAAAGCACCTTTCAATTATGACACAAATCTAAGTTCATAGAACAAGCTACAAAAACATGTTATTTTTTTATTTTTAAAGTGGAAAAATTACAAATTCGAATTTAGGGACATATTACTATAGTAGATTTCCGCTCAATAGAAGTAACTAACAGATTTTATTTTAGCTCATAGACGAGATGGAAAACGAGTCAATTTTTTTGATACATATTCAAATGCAAAACAAATTTCATATTCGGTAATTGTCGGTAATGATGACTAAACTGCCAATCAAAATTGTCAAAAATTTATCTGAAGATTTTCCATTTAATTAACATTGCTGTATCATCCAGCATGAAGAAAATAAATTTTACTCTATACATTCATGTAATCAATCGTTATACAATACAAAGTCATTCTTGAAGACTGGCTTATTAGAAAATTATGGAATCGAGTTGAAATTTTGCAAGAGAAATTTTTCGAAAATGATTTGTCGAACATATTGGCGACTGTACTGTCCTTCCGCTTATGCCATGAGTTAGTTATTTAGTTATTTCAAATGAAACTTATTATTTCTTACAGAATTTTAGTCCATGTTTTCTTGTAGAATATAACGTTTATGGTTTTAGTGTTATTAACGTTTATTCAAAAAATGTAAAATTTGCAATGATTACGAAAAATAGAAATTGTTTGAAAACTAAGTAAAATGTGAGTTATCTATTTTCAGTGTAAGAAATAACGTACGAAGAATGTTTGCTTTAAAAAAAAAAAGAAGAATTTATAAATGGCCATAATTGGTCAGTCCTACTCACTTAAACATTTTTCAAAATGGTGGCACCGGAAGTCAGTATTTTAAATGGAAAGCCATATTTTTTATTGCTTTTTTCAATTATCTGAGTAATTTTAGATAAGTTTTTGTAAGCTTTCCCTACACTTAAACTTGACCGTTTTTGAAAAATTTGAAATTTTTTGGATTTGCAAAAATTTATAACTCTGTTATTTTCAATAATATTTTGGCGTTTGAAAGAGAAAAGATAGATATTTCTTTTTGTGTTATTATTATTAAAGAAAAGAATTACAAATTTCCAAAATTCAAGAATAAGTATTGATAAATCAATTTTTTTAAATGGAACACTCCCCAGGTTTTTTCTCATAAGGTGAAGAAGAATTTATTTCTGCATATTTTCACCATGATCATTGTATTTCTTCATCATTGAATAATGATCATTTCTGGAAATTTAATAGATTAAATAAAAAACAACAACTCGAATAGTATATTATCAAGGAACAATGACAATTACTTTACTAATTGGCCCAAGTCATAGAGCTATGATTTGTTTCAGAAAATTTACTTAACTCCTAATTGAGTCAACTTAAATAACTAATTTAAATAATAAATGATGCAAGAAATAAAGTTTAGTTGACGATAAAACGATATAGCAAAAATATTTAATGTAAAAAATGTAACTTAAATAATTCTTCAACAACAAATAAGTGAAAATTAATTGGCAATTGAACGATATTACGATATTAAATGTAGAAAATATAGCAAACTATAATTGAACGATAGACAGTATGAGGGTATATGACGGAATTTAGAGTGAAAATGTAACTTACATAACTAATAACAAGGCAAAATTTAATCGGCGATCGAACGATAAGATGATTACGTATTTTTTTTTTGTTTATGACGTGGTCAGAAACGGAATAACTCGAATTCTTGACGGAATAGGATATTGAAATTCGGTATTTATCCTTCTGGAACAGGCTAAGAGTTACTTTGAGTTCCCTACCTACGTCCCTAATTTTGAGGAAATTAATAATAATCGGGATTGACTAGTATAATTACCTTTATCAGGTATGAACACCAAGAAAACAGGAAATCTAACCTTATCTACATGTCGAAGTCGAAAGTGAACGATATACTAGCCCTTTGGCTTGAAATCTTCACTTTTGTGAAAAAATAAAATGGGAGATGTTGTTCCTTCGAGAAGCGAAACGAAAGAGGCCTGAACATCTTGAACGTCGGAAAACCATACCATCGGGTACTCGCCCTTGCGCGGTAGTGCCGGAAGTGACATATGTCAAATTGTGTTTGTTTACTTTTGTGTGCTCACCGGATGATCTTATTCTGATAGATGCCAAGAAGATATCAAGGTAAGTAAATTAGTTTAGATTAGATAGGAAGATACAAGAAGGCGCAGTTTTAGACGATCTCGTAACTGGAAACAACAAAAAAAGTACACAAATCGATGAGACTTCATTCAAGAAATATGGGCCCTAAAATATCTAAGGAAGTTACCCACATTCCTTAAAAGACGAAATGATAAGCTCAAAATCTGCAGATTTATCATAGCAAAGAGCACGACAATAGCGAAAAAAAAAACGACAAGGAAAAAAGCGATAATCCAATTCCCTCGTAAGTTGGTGCCAATGATTTGAATTGAATCTAAATCAAGATAAAAAGGAAATGAATATTGAGCCAGTAACAGTGAGTAGAAGAATAGATGGTACTAAGAGTTTAATTTATTATTATACAGGTCATTCACGAAGACATGCCTATTAGAAGTTTATTTGAGAATCTTAGAATCTAAGAATTGTAAAGAATCGAAGAATCAAAGATTCACAAGAAATATCATAAAATCAAAGAATTGCAAAAAATGAAAATCTCAAAAAAGAGAAAAAGAATATCGCAGAGAATGCAAGAATATAAAGATATGAAAAAAAAAAAACAGAGAATTAAAGAACCTTGAAGAAACTAACAAATTTCTGTTGCTTTTATTAAATGTTCAATTAGGTATATTTTGTACGATTTCAGAAAAAAAGTTATACAGAGTGACCCACAACTGCCTCTCAACCAGAAAAATAGCGCAGGTAATTCTGAACACAAAATTGCTTTGGAAAAAAGTTCTATCATTCTGCGTTCAGGAAATAAGAACATTTGAAAGTCACCAATCACGAAAGATCTTAGTTTGAAAGGCTACAAGAACAAAGAACGTTTATTTTAAAAATAAAGCTTCTAATTTACTTCACACTTGAACAAAATTTCAAATTTCAATTCCACTATTTTTATATAAATTCTTAATTCAGCAATTATATGAATCACTCTGTATTATGTATTTACAATTTAAATCAAAGTTTCATTAATTTATCAAATCCAGAATATAGTAGTTATTGATTGAGTCAAATTATACAGGGTCAATCACGAAGACTGGCCTATTAGAAGTTTATAGAGAACACGTATTTCAATCGATTTGAAATTTTGCATACAATGGTTCTTGAATGTGTTCTATCGAAGTAAAATAATGGCAACTTTGCTGCATTTCCGCTTATACCGGAAGTCGCTACTAACTTTGTTATTTTAAATAGAACACTCTGTATATTATTGCATTTTTGAATTACTTAATAAATTTTAGTACAAGTTGCGCTTAGGGCATCTAAAATCCATAGTTTTAGAGTTATCCATGTTTTTTTTTTAAATAAATTGCATCTGCAGTGCTCAAGAAAAATAAAAATTGTTCAAGGCTAAGTGAGCTGGAAGTCAACTGTTTCCCGTATTTAGTAGACCAAGAATAACCTTATCAATTCCAAAACTGTCTGTCTTTAATATCTGTCAAAATTTTGATTTTCAAAGTTGAGAATTTTCAATAATAGATAACTTGATTTTTTCAAATGGAGTGACATACCAATTGTTTCACTAATGCATACAGCTGACAAGAGGTAACTGGTAACTGTCAATGCAATTATTTGCAAATATCTCAAAAATTTTTGTTGGCAGATGTTGAAAATTTTATATCAAATGGAAGAGAATCAAATTCTGAATGCGTTAGTCAATCAATTGCTATATCGTTCCATTTGAAAAAATCAAGCTATCTTTGATTGAATATTATTAACTTTAAAAATCGTTATTGTGATAGATATCAAAACAAATGAATATGCTTATGGTAATTGATAGATTTATTCTTGGTCTACAGAATATTGAAAACAATTAACTTCCAGCTTACTTGGTTTTCGAAAATTTTTTATTTTTTTTTGACCTCTGCAGATGCTAATTTTTTCAAAAAAACTGTCTTCGTGAATGATCCTGTATAAGCTATACACAGAAAATCTAAAAATTTGCAGCTTTTTAAGAGTCACAACAGTTTAAAAAGTTTATAAAATCTATGAAATTTCAACAATTTAATTCACATTTTCTCGACAACTCAAACTCACTCATTTTTCCAAAATTTACCAATCAAGTTTGTATTAAGCGGCAATTTTTTTTCACTAGTCGCATGTACACGCAAAATTTAAATTAGAAATCATTTGTTGTTCATTGAATTGTCTTGTCAACTACAACTTGTGGTTATCAAATTAAAAGAAATTCCTGAAGTCTCAAGAGTGAGTTTTTATGTTTCCGCAATTTTTTTTGAAGGTCTTTGTTACTGTTTACATCCTTTTTGAATATAGTTTTGTCCAAGTGGGAAATTGATGTAAATTCAATGGTGCGAGATATGGACATCTCAAGAGTCATAAATCTTCACATGCAAGACAATTGTCGTAATACTCAACCACATACTCATTGGTATCATGAGAAGTGTAGGCTGGAGATGTATCATACTGGAAGTCCCTTTGTCTAAACTCTTCCTCAAAGATTTATTCAAAAAGACTCTAAAATTGTGAAGGAAGTCTGTTGTCGTTTTTGCAAAGAATTGTTGAACTTATTGTCAGCTTCTTCAACTTCTTGGACAATTTAATTTAACAGTCGTAGAAATTTACCAGTAAGTTTTCTCCGCTATTTACCCTTGTTGATTCATGATTGTTTCTTGAGGCTGATCTTTTTCAAACATCCGCCACCAAAACTTTTACTTCTTCGAGATTTATCAACATTTATCTACATCTTTTGATAAAACAGATGAAAGCACAAATAGCTGAGCTTAAGTAACCTTACCTTAATAACACTGACCGTCAAAGAAGCGCAAAAATGCAAACTCCATCCAACTGTCTTGTGTCTTATTCTTGCCGTTTCAGTTCTACCACACTGCAAAATCACTGTATGCTACTAACTTAAATTTAATCTACAATCAATTCTTCAAAGTTAATGAAAAAATTCTTAGTTTAGCTTCAAAGATTCAATCCTCACACAAAAGTGGGAAAAACATCATCAATATTTGCGCACATTTAAACACAATCAACACTTGTTATCACTTGAAAGTTCCTTTAATACAAATATTGTGAGGTTATGTGAGAATAATAAATTGATCCTGCTATAATCGCAACGACACAAGATAAATGGCAATATAAAATAAGATTGAATTTAACAATTTCTTCAGTTGTGTACCTTTTGTGACACATTTGACGTATATATGACAGAAAAAAAATTTAGAAATGTATGCTTCAATAATGGACATACTTTCAAATATAATATATATATATATATATATATATATATATATATATATATATATATATATGCCAGCCTCCGTTGATACACTTTTCATTTGATCGCACGATATAGGGTGTTCCATTTAAAAAATAAGTTTGTGTCAAAACTTATTTACAAGACCCCTATACATTTGAAAATAATTTTAATTTATGAATATTCGAAATATTTTTGCATTTAAAGTCCAATAATGTTTTTTGTCTATTCGCTAGGACAGTCTGTATAAGAATCAAGACACTTGTCGTCTTGAACGGACGTTCTGAACAAATTGTATTTCTGTCAGATACACTCGACGCTTTAGTGGCTTTCAGGTAGATCATTAAAGCTGATTTTTCCAAATTTGGAACAAAATTAAAGCAGCACTTTGAAAAAATAGCATTTTTTCTACAAGCTTTAAAATTAAGTCTGCTAGGGAGTTGTTAATATTTAAAACAAAAACGAAGTAGAATATTAACTATCAATCTCATACAACTCCCCATGCAATCAAAAACACTGTCATTACTCCCAATTTAATAAAAATCAAACTTCAATTAAATTCTTTTTCCATATAAAATTTTGATCTATTTCTATACAATTTAATTTCAACTTTTATCCAAGAATATTAAATTTCAGAGAGCACTCAATTCTTGCCACCTCCTCACAATCATCCTCTCCATTAAAAGATTGCTTCCGTCATTGTTACTCCAAAAAAGCGAGTAAAAGATTCAAAAAGTGCAATTGTAACTCATTATTATTTTTATTTTCTTTTAAGAAAAAAAACGTTAGCCACCTGTAACAGTGAAAAAGTGTTGAATGAACGCAGTCGCGCGCCGCCTCTCTCCAAAGCCGCACGTTTTCAGCAGTTAGTCTAGCGCGCCGTCTCCGGAACGTTGCCACTTTGTCTCGCTGATAAAAAGACGATATCAATTTGTTAGTTTGATTGAATCGTGATGGTGTATTGTGAATTTTAGATACAGAATTATGAAGATATCTTCTGGATTTGTGTGGAAACTTGTTTTTCTTGGATTATTGACAGGTTAGTTTGGTGGTGATTTTGATGAATGTTTTATTAAGGTTTGTTAAAAGGAAACTTGCGCTTAGCCATTAAGTAGAAATTATGAGTTTGTAAAGTTTTTTACTTTAATAAAGAAACGCTAGGATATAGGAAGATGCATTATCATGTAAATATTTTGCAGATAGAAACTAATCTCAAAGTTGAGTTAGTAATCTAAAACTTGTTTTATCATACTCAGGTGAATTAATTTGAATTGATTCAGTACAACCATAAAGTTAGACAAGTTTTTGACCCTCCTACGTCCTTGCAAGTATTTGCGGAATCCTTTGCATTATTAAGCTACATGAGTTTCTGCCTTTCTGTTAATAATTGATTTTCATATTTAGTTTTAGATATAAGATTATAATCTCTATTTTGATATTTTACATAATTATCAATGCACATTTGTGTGTTTTCGGTTTTTGAGCTACACGCAATGCTAAAAAGTTGATTAGAGTTCTTGTAATTAGATTCAGTGTCAGTGGTATGCAAATTGCAATTACAAATCGTAACTAGTTTCCCGGAGTTACAGGTTTGAAATTTTGTTATTGTCGATAGTAAAAAGTGTCTAAAAAATTTGTTGTTAATATTGAATAATTTAGATATAAAAAACTTAATCAAACCAGAAAATACTGATTTATTGTTTGAATGAAGAAATGTTTCGTTGGTATTATTTAATTCATATTGCTCAAAGTGCAAGACAGCTAAATTAAATATTAATAAAAAAAAATCTATTATAAATGTGTCAGTTATACAATAATTTTGTTTGTAAGAAAATTATTGATAATAATTGTGAGATAATTATTTTTGTACAGAGTGGGTTATTTTCAATTTCAGATTTTCCATATTTCCGACCATCACATAAAATACAAATGATACATTTTTGTGCTACTTTTTTGAGACAAATTTAATCCTCAAATTAGTTTCGCGCTATTGCCTTTTTTTTTGAGTAACAGTTCTCTTCTGATTGTTTTAGGATTTCGATAGAAAGTTTTATAGTTTTTAAGCTTATTCAAAATGTAAACTTAAATGAAGAATAGAATCACGTAACTGAACATTTTCTATAAAATATACAAGTTTTTGTAAAAAAATTGGAAAAAAAGTCATAGTTGAAACACAAAGCGGATCTACAGATAAAACATTTTTGATTTGAGTTTTAAATTTTTTTTATTTAGTTCTGCTTGATTAAAAACTGAAATTATAATTTTAGTTTTACAAAATCAGGTTAGTTTTAGAATTTTTTTTATAAAGATTTTGAAATTTTTATGTAGCAGATACGACAAAAAGTTATACAAAGTTTTAAAATTATCGGCCAACTATGATTTTTTAGGTGTATTTCACAAATCGATGAATTTATTTTTTAAAAGTAAAAAATCATAGTTTGATAATTTTGAAATTTGGTAACTATGACTTCTCATTTTTTTTTCATGTATTTTTTTTCAAATCTACTAATTTTATTTTTAAACATAAAATATCGTAGTTGGCCGATGCTTTTGAAATTTGATTCTTCACAAGAGAAACATTACAGGAAAGCAGGTTTTTTTCAAATTTTCAAGGCACACTTGATTTTATAAAACCGAAATTCTATAGCAAATTAGTCTTTAACCAAGCGGGCCTAAATCCAAAAAATTACAATTTAAATCAATTTTAAATCTTATTTAGTAACATTTTTCACACTTTAAATAAGGTTAAAACTAAAGAAAATACAGCATTCTTTAGAAATTGCAAAAAAATCAAAAATTAAATCATTAAATTTGTCCCAAAATACTAGAACGAAAGTGTGGTATGGTCGTAAATATGAGAAACTTATGAAAACCTTGAAATGAATCACCCTGTACAGTTTTTTTTACTTTATAAATAATTTACAGTTCATCCAAGACAAAAGGTAACAACTCAAATCTGAATTAAAAACTGTTTGTGAAGCTGACAATAACAAAGTTTCGACTACAAAAACTTTTGATTCTTCAAGAGTCAATAAATAAACTTGTGTTAAACTTTCAACCTATTCGAGATAATTCTGTTTTGATAAATCTCGACATTTTTATGAAAATATAAAGCAAAAGAATTTTGCGGTAAAATTTACAATAGCGAATTATAAATAATTTTTAACAAAAACTCTACTTTATTAATTGTTATACAGAGTCATCCAGGCCTATTAGAAGCTTATATGGATTATGTATTTTAATGTTTCGCTTATACTGAAAGTCGGTACTAACTTTGTTATTTTAATTGAAACACTCTATTTATTGATAAATTGGTTAAGGTTTTCGCGGCCGGTTGATGAACTGTCGTTGTTCTGGTTCGAGTCTAAAGGCCGTCGTCGATTGGAATTTCTTTCTAACGTTTCGCTAGCACGAGTGGCGAGCTTCTTTAGAGGTCCTTCCATCTCCGTCTTCAGTGTTGGACTGTTCGTGGCTGAGGCTAGCAATCTACATCTGCCAAAGTGTGTCCTATGGTCTCCATTGCTTAGTGCATGTTCGGCTACTGCAGACTTCTCGGTTTATCCTAGCCGGCAGTTTGCTTTATGTTCCTTGAGTCTAGTTCCCATTGATCTTTTGTAGACTTTAACGCAGAAACAGGGTATGCGGTAGACTCCTGCAGCTGCAAGTGAGTCCCATTTGTCATTTGCTGATGTGATGGTTTGCTGGATCTTCTTCGTTGGTCTAAAGATTGTTTCAATGTCGTGTCGCTTCAAAACTTTACTAGTTCTGTCTTCGACTCTTGGAATATACGGAAGATATGTTGGTGGGTGGGTCGCTGTTGAGTTTCCCGTTATTTTGACGTATTCTTGATGTCTTTCTTGCTGTAGCCATTTGCCTCAAATGCCGTTCTCAAGTGTTCAAGTTCCGCCTGAAGGTTTTCTGGCTGATTCTGTCAGGGTTTTGATGATTCCATGTTTCTGACTTGGATGATGGTTGGACAGAGCGTGCAAGTATCTGTCCGTATGAGTTGGTTTCCTTTAAACAGAGTGACTCAGTTTGTCTTAGTACGTCCAAGAAAGCCAGCTGTTGGTCATTCTCAGTTTCCATGGTAAACCTGACCGTTGAGGTGCTACAGAAAGTCGTTGAGCCTGTTCATGCCATGTCCCCAAATTACAAAGGTGTCATCCACGTACCGGAACCAAGTTGTTGGCTTGTATTCTGAGGTTTCGATCGCTTTCTTCTCAGAGTGTTCGATAAAGAGGTTGGCATAACTGGGTTTAGTGGACTGCCCATTGCTACTCCGCCACCTGTTCGTAGAAGTTCCCTTTCCATACGAACTAGCTTCCAGTGAGGCAAATTTCAACGAGCTTGTAGATGTCATCAGGGAGGATCTTGGCCACCAAGTGGTACTTTGGTGAAGAGTGAGACGACATCGAAGTTCACAAGAATGTCGTCGTGTCCAATTTTGATATTATGGATCTTGCGCACAAAGTCGGCGGAGTCCAACATCGGAGACGGAGATGGAAAGATCTCTGAAGAAGCTTGCCACTCGTGCTAGCGAAACGTTAGGGAAAAATTCCAACCAACGACGCCCTTTAGAACTGAACCAGAACTCATTCTATATATTATTGCATTTTTAAATTTCTTGATAATTTTAGTTCAGGTTTAATAGCCATTTAGGGCATCTAAAAAAGATAATTTTTGAGTTTATTTTGTATTTTTAAAATTGCATCTTCAGTGTTCAAGAAAAATGAAAATTGTTCAAAAACTAAGTGAGCTGGAAGTCAACTGTTTCCCGTATTTAGTAGACCAAGAATAACCTTATCAATTCCAAAACCATTTGATTTTTTCAAATGGAATGACCTAGCAATTGTTTTACTAATGCACTAATGTAACTGATAAAAAATAACTGGTAACTGTCAATGAAATCTCAAAAATTTTTGCTAGCAGATGTGGGGTTTTAAGATTTTCAATTTTTTGCAATTCTCCGATTTTCTCTTATTTCTTGTGAATCTTTGATTTTTCAATTCTTTGCAATTCTTAGATTCTAAGATTCTCAATTGTTTTAAATAGACTTTCCAAACTTTTGAAATTTCGAAATTTTTTGGAATTCTACATTTTTTTTTTTAGATATTCAGTTCTTTGGGATTTTATGTTCAGAATTGTCTGTACTATAGGCACCTTTCCGGTGGGAAGATGGTTGTGGGCCACACTGTATTTTAAACAAAATTTCACATTTTATTAGTTGATTTTTCAAAATTTAACTACAGGGTATTAATAATAATAGTACTTAACTTAAAAAAGCTCAGCTCAAAAAAATGCGATTGGGCTTAATATATCTTTTTCAAATGTGTCTTTTAATCGATCTATAGGGTGTTAAAATTAAACAATTTTTATTTAATTTATTTTGCTTATATTTTGATAATAATTTAAATAATTCTGTAAAAAATTGTCAGTTTTGTAATTTTTTGATGCGATAATCAAGAATTTTACACACATTTTCTTATAGCTAGTTATACCAAATCAAATGCACTTAAAGTTATTTTGTTTATTATATGTTCTTTGATATGTTCAAAAATCTGTGAATACATAACTTCAGAAAAATAATGGCTTTGGCATTTCATTTGTTGCCCGAAACAAAAATGGCAACACTGATCTTCCTAAATTTTGTATTAATTAGTATTGATACTCAAAAACGCTCAAGATTTGATTTAAATTGTGCAAAATCGTGACAAAACTGAAAATGTATAAAAGTAGTTTCTTTAATTTAAGTGAAATTTAATTTCTAAGCCTACTGTGATCAAAAATCTTGTTCGTGCTTTTGTAGAATAAATGTTATTTATACCAAAAACGGTTCAGTTTTGTGAATTAAAAATAAACTTATTCTATTTTTATTATCACGGGAATGTCAAAATTTTGAAAATAAAAAATACGATATTATTATTATATTATTTCTGTCTAGTAGGCGTAATTAGCAGCCTCTATATTTTGAAATGAGTAAAGAAATAATTTTTGTCTCATAGAACCTACATGCGCAAAAATTCAACCTGATTCACTTAGCATTCGATGTAGGTGTTTGTTGAAAATTAGGAATGGAAAAGAGATAAAAAGATTTACTTCAACGCTCTGTATAATGGAAAAGAGCAACTTTTGGATAAAACATCTTGTATTTAATTGTATCGCCTCTTGTTACGCTATGTACCATTATTAATGACATCACCATGTATATTGAAACTTATGTGAGAAACAATTAATTATTTTTTGGTTGATAAAATTGGAGGAAATTGTTTAGTTATCTGTAATTGAATATACGTATGATGGCGTAATTGCATGGAAAACAATTATTTCACTTGTGTTAATTTTGAATTTATTCAGTTGAAAGTTCCCAGTTTATAGCTGTGATACTGGATGGCGTATGAAACTTTACCTCATTAATTTTCAACTCAAATGTAATTTGATTATGTGGATCTATAACACAAAACTGTTTTTCTATCAATTCAAGCAAAACAAAACTGTATTGTTCTGAGACAATATAAGATAAATATAAGTTTTTGGTGCACTATTTTCTATTTTAAAACGTCAATTGCATTTATTTCTACTGAAGTGTGAAATTTTTATTTTTTACTAAAAGCTTCAACGGTTCAGATTTATTCCATTTTTAAAATCTGTGACAAGTTTTTTATAAAGTGCGATTGATTTTATTGCCTTTTTTTTTGAGTAACAGTTCTCTTCTGATTGTTTTAGGATTTCGATAGAAAGTTTTATAGTTTTTAAGCTTATTCAAAATGTAAACTTAAATGAAGAATAGAATCACGTAACTGAACATTTTCTATAAAATATACAAGTTTTTGTAAAAAAATTGGAAAAAAAGTCATAGTTGAAACACAAAGCGGATCTACAGATAAAACATTTTTGATTTGAGTTTTAAATTTTTTTTATTTAGTTCTGCTTGATTAAAAACTGAAATTATAATTTTAGTTTTACAAAATCAGGTTAGTTTTAGAATTTTTTTTATAAAGATTTTGAAATTTTTATGTAGCAGATACGACAAAAAGTTATACAAAGTTTTAAAATTATCGGCCAACTATGATTTTTTAGGTGTATTTCACAAATCGATGAATTTATTTTTTAAAAGTAAAAAATCATAGTTTGATAATTTTGAAATTTGGTAACTATGACTTCTCATTTTTTTTTCATGTATTTTTTTTCAAATCTACTAATTTTATTTTTAAACATAAAATATCGTAGTTGGCCGATGCTTTTGAAATTTGATTCTTCACAAGAGAAACATTACAGGAAAGCAGGTTTTTTTCAAATTTTCAAGGCACACTTGATTTTATAAAACCGAAATTCTATAGCAAATTAGTCTTTAACCAAGCGGGCCTAAATCCAAAAAATTACAATTTAAATCAATTTTAAATCTTATTTAGTAACATTTTTCACACTTTAAATAAGGTTAAAACTAAAGAAAATACAGCATTCTTTAGAAATTGCAAAAAATTCAAGCAAAACAAAACTGTATTGTTCTGAGACAATATAAGATAAATATAAGTTTTCTATTTTAAAACGTCAATTGCATTTATTTCTACTGAAGTGTGAAATTTTTATTTTTTACTAAAAGCTTCAACGGTTCAGATTTATTCCATTTTTAAAATCTGTGACAAGTTTTTTATAAAGTGCGATTGATTTTATTCTGTCGAAAAAATAATAATAGAAAATGTGTTTTGGGAGAATTGAATGCTATGTTAGATTCAACCATAAAAAATGTATTTGCGTACAAACGATTAAATCACTCTCAAATCATTCTGTTATCTGCATAAAACTTCTATTTTATGTGTAGAGATTTTTTATTTTTGAAGTATTTTTGTTATAAAAAAGATCTGCGCCGAGAAAGTTATTCTCGCTACTATATTCTGTCCACCGAAGCAATGCAGTGACTGATCAAAAATAAATGGAGTAACATTGGTTGTATAAATCCACAAATATTTGAGTTAGAGTCAATTAATATTCAAAAACAAACATCTAAATATTAAACGACTGAAACCTAATGTGTTAATAATTTTAATAATAATTTTTATGAATATGCATTTATTAGCTGATCTGTCGGATCTAGAAAGGATCACTCAAGTTGAATTCAGGAATAGAGAAATACGATAATCATGCTAAATTTTGATATGTTTTAACTGGACTTGAGCAAAACCAATACTTATATTCAACTTTGTGATTTTTTGTTGTATTTATAGATTTTCAAAAAGTATTATGTTCTGCTTTTGATTATTATTTTCTGAATGGTTAACTTTTTTTGAGATATTCAATTTTGAAATCAAATGATCTTGTACAGGGTTTTACTTGAACACTTTTTTGTTGTTTAAATTTCAAATAAAATTTGACAATTTGATGTTTATTTGACCAAGAATATAAAAATTGGTGTTTTTATGGAATAATAAAAAAAACATAGGTTCTTATCGTAGTTTGTTCTGGAGTGAAGTTTTGAAAAATCAAAAACTTTTAAAATAGAGTTGCAAAAGATAACAAAAATGAATTCATTCATTTCTTCAGAATTTGAGAAACTAAAAATAATTATTTGGAAGTTTGTAATTTCTTAAAATTGACAACCTACTATGTTTTTTAATTAATATTTTATGAGAAAAACAGTTTTTTGTCAATTACACAAATATATAAAAAATTTTATAAAATAATTCAATTTTATCTATGGTTCAAGATTTCGATTATTATTTAATTTATGGGAAAAACAGTCTAACGGTTAGGAAGGAAGCAACATTTTATAGTCTATTGCGCCGAAGCAATGTCGTCATAAGCACGTGGTATAAAAACGACGCTTCTATTGGTTGACACTTATTTTACTTTACACTGACGAGAAATAAGTAAAGTAACACTGGTTGCATAAATCCACAAATTTTCTAATTGGGGTTAGAATTAGATAATTAAAGAATTACGCTGTTTAATCCTATTTTTATGTTAAGGCTTTAAGCCATCAACAGACGTGCCTATGCTTAATGCATGGGACTATTTTTTCCGGATTTTTTCCTCAAATTTGACTAACTATCTAACTTATCGTTAGATCACACCCAAACGCAGTTTTTTATTTTTTAATTGGGCTAAAAATTAAGCTTTAATTAAACAGAAAGAACAAATTTGATTTTTACTTTTTTTTCAATATGCTTCGTGATATAAAGTTACTATTTGCACCATTTGATGGAGAATTGTAAACTTCAGGTCCAAGAAACTATAATAATTTGTAGAATTGATGCATTCATTAGATATTAAGCATCAATTAAAGTGAATTTTATCGAAATTAGGCAACTAATAACACATATAGAAACTGCCTGTGAAAATGATTTATGTCTTTGTCTCAGCAGGGTGCTTTTAATCTTTGACCCAAAAGTTATTGTTGGATCTCTACAAAATATCGGCATATCTTTGCATTCATTCAAACGTAATAATAATGCTACAGTAATATAGTGTCAAATACTTTTAAAAATTCGGTTGCACTTAACTTCCTTTTTATAATTAATTCGAACTACTGAGCTTTCTCACCACGTCAAGGTGGCAACCATACGAGGAAGTTTTTTTAACTCTAGGCGCAGTCTAATATCCTAACTATGATAATTCATTATTAAATGGCTATTTTACAGATAACTCAGATAACTTTTACGAAACTTTGATATGATCATTATTTCATACGTATACTTATTATTACTATAGATCTTTTTTAAAATGTTTCTCAGAGGTAAATTTCTGCTATTTCCGGCAACATGGCATTCAAATAAAATTTGTCCAAAATATCTACCATTTTTCCATTCCAATATTTAGTATCATCTCTTTTATTTATATGGTGTGTTCATTTAAAAAAAATCTCTAGAAGGCTTTGAAACTAAACAACAATTGTTTTGTATGTCTGCCTTCATTCAACTTCCACGAAGATTTGACATTTCTGGAGGATATTCAAATACTACACAAGATGGCGGTTTTGCTGAGAGCAATGTTGTCCAAATACACAATTAAAAACGGTAGTTTGTGTCGAATGTGGTGGTGAAGAAAAAAGGCATTACAAAAGTGGAAGATGCAAAGATAATTTGTTGTGGCATCAATTCCAAATTATCACCGTCCATTTCACCAGCTGTAGAAGAAAAAATATATACACCTATGGAGTTTGAGCTAATGAAAAAACTATGTGTTAAAATGCAAGATAAAAATAGAGTCCTCAGTGAAAATAAAATACTTCTTGGAGAAAAAATTAAATTTTTAGAAAATGAAGTTAATTCGTTGAGAATCTTATCTATCCAACTATCAACAAAAACTGAAATAAATGCGGAAACAAAAAGATGCTTTGATAGTCGTGTTATTGAAGAAAATGTAAACAATGTGAAGCAATCAGCTTTTAGTAAAAAAACACCTGAAAATAAAACTCCATTTTCTACACAGGAGAAAAATTTTACATTCTTGGGTGAGGTTCCTGTTTCTGATAAAGAAAACAATGAAGAAAAAATTGTTCCAAGATGGCGGAAGAAGCAAATAACATACCACCTAGATATTCTAGAATCGTTGAACAAAAACTAAATGAAGATGAATGAAAAGTAGCTGAAAATGAGAGCCGAAAGGAGCATTCTACAAATTTGTGGTCAAGCAGCTGCTTGTGGTTTGGAAGGTACTCTTGCACATTCAGTTATCCAGGAAAAAGTATTGTGGGAGACGTGACGCCGGGAGGGATGACGATCGATCTCTGATCGATCTTTGTCAGGCAGTCGGCGAAGAACAGTAAGCGAGGAAAGACGTGTGTGACAGTAAATATATACTCGTCAAAATGGAAAATCTTATAACCTCACTTTTTGACAATTAAAAAAATAACACATTTTCATGAAAATATTCAGTTATTATCTACAAAAACTCTTGAAAATGTCTTCCTTGATACTCAGCACACAAAGCATATCGTCTTCGAACATTATTTATCACATTACGGCTTTTCATTTTGTTGTTGTATGAGGTCATATATGACATACGTAAAAATGTCATGGCTTACTGCGAGTTTTTTTTTTAAAATGAACACACGATAGAATATTTCAGATCAGAATCGGGGTACACCACAAAATAACACGTTTCGCGATTTGTGATACGAAGCTGTCCTTGCACTTGATACATATAATTATCTTTTTCTTTCAAAGTTATTTTGATGAAGCTATCATCTTCATCGCTGTGAAACCCCCAGAAATGTTTTTTCTTTATCAACATAAAAGCCGCAAGAATCTACTTTGAAGTTAGTTAAATTTTCGAATTTTTTTATTGCTTTTGCTTCGTTATCTATACCTCATTGCAACGAATCTGGTAATTTTTTTAAGTTTGATAAGCCTACTTGATTCAATATAATTCTAACAGTGTTTGCCGTATCAGTTGTAGATTTTATGTTTATATTTATTTCTGGCAGTCAATCTAATATTTCTTTGTTTGTCCCATTCGTCAATGCTTCTTTGTCCTATTGTTGAAGTTGAAATATTTATTACACCGCAAGAATCTAACTCAATTAAAAAATCCTGTTTCAATTTTTCATATGTTTTTCATATCTGTTATCTCCTCGGTCAACAATTACCCGAAATTTTCTTTCTTTGTTTGTTAAGTTTTGATTAAGCTTTATTTTCGAAGAATTATCAGCAAATTTTTTTGTGTAAATGACAACACAACCCACAACTTTGTCAACGATTTTGTGTACAAATTTAGTTCTATTATTGAAATTTACAGCCGCCGCAAAACATCTTCCGCGATGGGAACCTCCAAGTGAAAAATTTATTCTTTTACCTCCGACAAACTTATCCACAATCGAATTAAATGATTCTACAGAATTATTATCTACATCATATAAAAGACTGGTTGATAAATTAGTTACTTTCGTTAATGCTTGCATAAAAGAAAAGAATCAGGGACTGTTTAAAAAATCTGAATAAGTTTTGTTGTCAATTTGCCCAACTTTTTTACAAAAGTATGAGGCGCAGCTTGAATGATCTCCAGAATATCATTTTTTCAATTTTGAGCTTTCTTTTCACAAGGCACATTCTCACACTTTCCATATTTTATAGCCGAAACAATCGCGGTCCTAAATTTTATGTAATTATTTCGCAAAAAAATTGTAATATTAAAATCAGATCGTGGAGTTTTTGAAATTCCTCTTATTTTGTTACAAAAGTTCCGTAATACATGAATGCGACATTCGATTTTCTGAATATAATAATTTGCTCCATATGGTCTAGCGCTTCGAATTTTTTTATAAACTTTACTATCGCCGTCTCCTATCATTTTTTTGTATCTTAAATTATGCATACTTTGAAGCCATCTAAAAATTAGGTAACTAATCACCAAAATAAGTTAGGTATATAATGAAGAATAATACTTATCAACTACTATCACTAATAAAATTAATACACTAAAATTATTCATTATTTTTGGAAAATTAACAAGTGTTTTCTGCAAGAAGTTGAAAAATCAACTGCGATTGCTACAAAATGATTTGAGATATCTGTTTCCACCACGTTTACATCATATAAATTACTTTTTAATGTGGGGTAGTAATTTGAAACATAATAATTATGATAAGTTTCTCAAAAATGATTAAACTAGATAATGACTAGTTAAACAAAAATTTGGTAATTCTTGCTATTTCCAGTTTGAAAGTATGGTACTCGTCGTTGTCGTTGTCGCAAATTAGAAAAGCACTAGAATTTATAAGATATTTATGAATTTATTATCTTGTGATTTTTGTTTTGTTTCAAAATGAGAAATTTGGAACGTTCTTGTATTTGCATTTTATGACAATTAGGTAGAAATGGGTAGAAGCACCCTGGAGTCAGAGACTGATGATTGTAAGCTGCCAAAGCGCGGTCGACGAAAATCAAGGGAAAAAAGCAGGCAACTTTAAACACACCGATTAGCTTTGTCCTCTCGTGTATTAAGCGCTTAAGATTTCTTCTTGTAGCTGTATCTAGCCCTTTTGTTACCCAAGCGAATCAGAAACTGAAATTGTATGGGTATTAGAATGAAACTGAAGGACTACCAGAAGCTCAGTCACTTAAAGCAATTTGGCACTTAAAACTTGAGTACTAGGAGACTGATAAATAAAAGCCAGAAAAACCACTACAGTTTCACAATTCTTTCATTGAATTATTCACGTAAGTTTTTGAACAAGACACCTAATTGAAATATATTTTAGCAAAAGTTACACAATGCGATTCTCATTTTCTCGTCGATGCAGATTAACTCATTTTTTTCAAAATGGACCTATCACGTTTGTATTAATCCGCAGTTTCCACTACTAATATTGCCAATAGAATTTTCCATTATTTTTTGTTCATTGAATTACCTAGTCGAAAATGAAGGAAATGCCTGAGTTGTCTGAAATGACAATTCATTGAATAAGTTTGTTATTTTCTCGAAACTCGTTTCAGCTATTAAATAAAATTATTCTATGCAATTTTTATCAATAATTGCACTTTTCGACGACATTATTAGCAATTTTATGTTTAAAATTATCCACATGAAAACTGAAAAAAATTATTATTATTTCATAAAAATTAATATAAACGTTTTCACAAAGAATTAAAATGCTACGTATCTAGAAATTCTTTCAAGTGCCGGTATTTGTATCCTACATGCCATAGCAAACCGCTCTGACCCACTTGGTGCAAAAGTTGTCTTTCTAAATTATTCACATAAAGGACAGTTTGTTGAATTTTTCGAGCAAACAATTTAAAACATAATAAATTCTTCAGTATTATATTGCAATGTTTGAATTTTCAGATTTTTGTGTTTCAATCTGTTGCAAGTATCTATTAATTATACAAAGTGTTTTTTAAATAGAGAGATTCGAAGAATCAAAACAACTAAAAAATATTATGACTTGATACATTCCTCATTAAGATTTTAGAATAATATTTTCAATTTTGTGTCACTACTAACTTTGTTATTTTAAATAAGAACATACACATTTTTTGCATTTTTATACAGGCTGTTCTATTGGTATCGACACGAAAGATTATATTAAGATAATTAGGAAATGTCAGTTTGTTTCTTAAGTTCTATTTTTAAATCTTTTCCACATCTAGTTTGACAGGAAAAACCTTTTTTTTTTTAAGAAAGTATTTTATTTAATTTTACATTTTATGAGCTTCTTTGTTTAGTTTAAATAGGTCATTGATTGTTTGAGTTATTGACTTTTATGCAAGAAAATTTCATAAGTGATTCTTTAGAAAAAAACATTCATTTGTCATTTGTGTTAAAATAATGAAATGAAATTTGGTACGTACAATTATCAACACTATTTTTGGGAAAAAATTTAGAAACATCCGAAAAAAAATAGTGATTTTTTTTTATTTTACTTTTGACAAATTTCAAACACCTGAAACTTTTTTTTTTTCGAATAGTATACTCCATATTTTAATACGCAGTTGTTTCTGCTGTTTCAGTTACTTCTTTTTGGTGTAGCATAAGACATACCTTAAAGAAAGAATACCTTATTGAGAAAATTCAAGGAAATGAACAATTATCCAAAATAACATTAAAAAAAGTCAAAAATCGAAAGAAATAAGTACAAGGTGTTTTACAACGATGGGCGTCTATTCATAACTCAAAAAATAGTGATAGCATATAATTGAGAATTTGGCAGCAATGTTTTTTCAAATTGCTCTGTCTTTCTGAAATATTTTCAGAGATGTGACACTTCCGATTATACCGGAAGTAGAACTTATTCATTTTTCGGTCTGCATTCACTAAAGTGAGATAGTCTAGAGAAAGAGAGAGAATGAAACGTGCTGCCACCTATATTACAGAAGCTTAAATAGTATATAGTTGTGTGGATTGAAATATAATTCTGTATAGGCTGTGAATAGATCGTTTTCGATCTTCTATCTAAACTAAGTCTCTAGCAATAACAATTATGACGAGCCTAAATAAAAAAAGTGAAATTTTTGGGCGGATTACTTAATTTAGTACTCTATAGATTAATATTTCCAAAAAGGACATCTACCACACAGTAAATATGCCCCAGAAAATAGCAAAAAATGATAATGATTTTTAGAAATATTAAAGCAGATTCACACATTACAGGTATAGAAGCTTTTTTCTCAAAGTATATTTATTTTTTTTTTACATATTTGGTTTCACTGTAAATGAACTCAAGTTTTTTATTTTAAATGAGAGTATATATTTTTTTATGACTAAAAAATCTAAAAATATTTCTGAATTCAACGAGGTATTGCACATTGCAAAACTCTGTTTTTAAATGTTGGAAAACATTAATTATTTCGTCCGACAGTATTGTTGGATTTTTTGCTTCAACAGTCAACTTTTCCCATTGAACTTATAAACTAAATTACATTTTTGGAAACTGGAATTTTTTTTGCTTGTTAGTAAGTTTAAGAAAAACCTATCGCCCCACTTAAAAAGCCGAAATTGCTAAAAAATTTATTGTATATTTGTACAAGAGTTAGTTTTTTCAAAGCCAATCTGCTAATTTTCAGAATTTCATCTCTATAAACAGATGAGTTATTTTACTGAATGTTTTGATTCTTTGATATTGATATAGGGAATTTTGTCGAAAATTTTCACATTGAACACATTAATTAAATTACATATTTGGAAAAGAGATCATTTTGTCTTTTCAATGAGTCAAGAAAAAACATCATTTTGCTTAAAAATTCAAATTTATTGTCACTCTCGATTAAATTGAAAGAGATAAAAAAAATGTTTTATCAGATACGAGATCTTTTTAATCGAAAACTATTTGCGAAGTTTCATAATTTTATGTTAATAAATAAAAACGATTAATAAGTTCACATTTGATTTATTTTTTTTTAGATTTTTTTAGTCATGAAAAAATATATACTCTTATTTAAAATAAAAAACTTGAGTTCACTTCCGGTAAAACCGGATGTATAAAAAAAAATTGAACTTTGAGAAAAAAGCTTCTATATCTGTAATGTATGAATCCGCTTTGATATTTTTTTATCATTTTTTGCTATTTTCTGTGACAAGTTGGATGGAACGCATGGTATATATCGGTACGCTACCCTTAAATAAAACACCCTATATTTTTTCGCATTTTTTAATTCTACGAAGATTTTTAGGTCACTTTTATTTGAATTTTTTATCTCTAAAGTTAACCATTCCAAAGATATCTGCAATGGCTAAACGTTTTATAATTGTCTTTTAGCATTCTATAATGCAAGTCCTGAAATAGCAATTCCAGTTAAAAAATTGAACCGATCTTCTACAGGATGTTCAAAAAATACATTTGAAAACTGCCATGAAAATAACAGCAAAACTCAAAAGTTTCAAATGAAAACCTTTATTTATTTTATCACATTCCTGTTCTGGTTCAAAAATAATTTTTTGATGAGGTTTACTGTCTAAAATGTTGCATCATAAAATGTCATAAGATTGCCTTAAAATAAATAGCCGTTTAGCTGTAATTACTGATTAACTCTAACTTTACATTTTTAGATATCTTTAGAATGGTTTAGTTTAGGAAGAAAATTGTTGGTATAAAAGTGGTCTAAAACATGTCAAAAAATTCAAAAACTTAGAAAAATTTAGGATGTTCCATTTAAAATGAGAAAGTTGAGGTCTACTTCCGGTATTACAGGAAGTGTCAGATTTTTGAAAAATATTTAGTCAAATAGAGCATGTCAAAGAAAATACGTTACCAAGCCTATGTAAAAGCTTTTGTGTTCGAGATATTTAGAATAATGGCGATCTCTGCACAGCCATATTTTTTCTTCTAATATACAGGGTGTCCACCACCACAGCGTAATAACCATTGGGAATATGAAAATTTGTTCTGAACAAAAGTTGTTTGAATCTTTCTTGGGGTTGTTTTAAAAATATTTTTAAAAATGGCGCACTTTCGGTTATCTTGTAAATTGACACTAACTTCGTTATTTTAAATACAACATCCTATATATTTTTACATTTTTGGATTAATTGTTTAATTTAAGCATCACTTTATCTACCATAAGTGACACTTTGATTTTTAAGAAAATCAAGATTTAAGGAAACAACATGGCTGTGTAGAGATTGCCATTATTTTAAATATCTCGAACACAAAAGTATTTAGAGAGATGCGGTTTTACACCTTCATTTTAGACATAATAGTCTAAATCTCAGATCTCATCATCCTATCAAATTTGATAAACTCTCTTTTGATGGGAGCCTTAAACATGAGGAAGTTCCAACCTAAATAACTCAATTTTTTTAAATGGAACGCTATACTTTGTAATGTGCAGTCAAATAGAAGTTAAAATTACGTTTCGATTGATGTCAGGTTGTACCCACTTACTGCCAACAGTTTTTGAAAAAAATGCATTTTTTTGAATTTCCAAAAATCTACATCATCAAGTTAGCCTTGATTGTTATTATTGATATAAACATGTTTATATTTGAAAATTTGAACAAAATTTCCTTCTGACATGAATTTATGCGAAATTTTTCCATGAGAGATTTCTGTAAGAAGAACAATAGCAAAATCGGCTACCTATTCACCATATAAAGGTTGGAATAGATTTGTGATAACAAAAAAATTCTGTTTTGAGGTAGTTCCAGTTTAAGAAACACAAATTTTGACGTTTATCGACAAAACATTTAGTATCCCAAAATTATCAATGAACAGATTTTTGCATAACATTATCTTAGCGGAAGTCACTGGTTGGAAGTTAATTCCCAGAGATAGAAAAACTCGAATCTCTAGATTTCTTCATTTATTGTCTTGATGTTATCTTACAAAAAATAGGATTTAAGCTTCAATTATACCCTTCTTTAGGTGCAATCTTGATAAATAACAATAGTTAATAGTCACCAAGGCTAATGTGATCATGTAGTTTTTCACAAATTTTAAAAAAAATTTTTTTTCAAAAACTGTTGTCAGTAAGTGAGAACAACCTTACATCAATCGAAACGTAATTTTAAGTACTATGAGATGGTACCACAAAAAATACATTGTTCCATTTAAGAAAATCAAGTTATCTGGGTTAGAAGTTCTTCATGTTTAAGACTCCCATAAAAAGAGAGTCTTCCAAATTTGATAAAATGTTCAGGCAGGTCTAAGAGATAGAATGTTATGTTTAAAATGAAGGTCTGAAACCGCACCTTTGTAAATGCTTTTGTTTTCAAAATCTCTGGACAGCCATATTTTTTCTTTAAATCCTGATTTTCTTGAAAATGGTTCACTCAAAATGTCACTTATTGTACATAAAGTGATGCTTAAATTAAACAAGAAATCCGAAATGTAAAAATATATAGGGTGGTGTATTTACAATAACGATGTTAGTGTCCATTTGCAATATAACCAAAAGTGCGCCATTTTTAAAAATATTTTTAAAACAACCCTAAGAAAAATTCAAACAACTTCTGTTCAGAACAAAGTTTCATATTCCCGACGGTTATTAAGGTGGGACACTTTTCCTAAACGGTATTATGAATTGTTGCTTTAGCTTTGAGGGTACAAAATTCTATTTCATTTTAATAGAAAACTCAAAAGATAATATTTTTTTCTAAATAAAATCTTTTTGAGACGAAATCAATAATTCAAATAATTTAAGTAGTATAAATCTGAAAATATTTTTGATAATTAGTCTACACTAGTTACATTTTCTCAAAATTCATCTACAACGTCATAATCTTTCTGCCCCTACTACATTCTATATAAAAATAAAAAAAAAATATTTTGACAGCGATTGTACCTAATATAAGCCATAGATATTTCGAATTTATTTATTTCTAAGTATCTTCTATTATAAGAAAAAAAATTCTCAAGGTTCTCTAAAACAATTTATCAAAATCTGGTAAGTCTATCTCTTTGGAATTTCCGTTTCCTGTTGAATTTAATGTGCGTATTTGTGTAACATCCTGAATATGTCTATTATGTGATATTATAAATTATCTACATCTGTGGATTTGTATGATTTAAGTAGTTTTGCTTGGAGGCGTAGTAAATGTGAAGATAGAACCTAATTTGTTTCGCGATTTTAAATATTTTCAAGGGAATGAATAAATTATTTATTATCAATGACTGTGAATGAGGAACAATAAATTATGTTTACTGATAGACAGCAGTAGTACCTATAATCATAAGCATTGAACAAGAAAAAGTAGAGAAAGAGTAAAATAAAAGCTGAGTTATTTTTTTCCAGAATTTGTAACGAGAGCTTTCAGTGCTTCGATACAAATTTAGCATAGAAAATTGGGACTATTTCTTAAGCGCAAAAGAATGAACAAATATTGGTCAGAAAGGTGTCCCACGATGATGGGCCTCTATCCATAACTCAAAAAATTCAGATAGCATATAATTGAAAATTTGGCAGCGAAATTTTTTAAAGATGCTCTGTCTTTCTAATATATTTTTCATTATTCCGGAAGTAGACTTAAATTTTCGAAATAGTGATTCTTAGTTTCAGTTAGACAAAAACCATGCACTCAACTACAGTAATCTGGGGAAAGTCAGATTTAGTAAATTTACCAACACGAGTTTTCACATGAATATCGTGAAACAAGTTGCTCAAATCTAAAGTAAGTTTGTTTAGAAATTATTATAGAAACTTGCTTTAAGGAACTTAACGAATCAAAGCCCACACCCAAATTTTGCATTCATTTTCAGAAAATATCAAGTACGAGGGGAGTAAGCTCATGAAAACTTTTTTCATTATTCAATTAAACTGAGACTCTTGTCAAATTTTAAAAAATCCTTTTTAGGAGCAATGTCTTAACCTATCGGTCCTGCGACAACTCGAAAACCTACTGAAAGTAGGTCTCTTTAAAATCGCTTCTAAAGTTTTAAAATCATTGATTTCTTCAATAAACACCAGAACATTTTTAGGCTATCAAAATTATAAAAAAACTGAAGAATATGAGATACACAGATCTCCTTTAACGTCAATCAATTTTTCAGCTTGGAGAGTACAATGCTGCTTTTTTAACTAAGAAGTTATTGAGTTTAAAGACGAGAAAATTAGACACTCACTTTATTTCTCAGTCAAAGCCATAAAAAACATTTTTGTCTATAATTATTGATGGTTATTTCATTCTTAAATGAAAATCTCTTACATTAATTTGATTTGGCTTAGGATTTATTAAAAGAATGTATTTTTAGTAATTATAATATATTATAATTGACAAATTGGCAGCAATTTTTAAGATGCTCTGCCTTTCTAAAATACTTTCGATGATTCCGCAAGTAGACTCAACTTTATTATTTTAAATGGAACACATTATACTAAGATATTTTTTTCTAAAATCAACGATTTCAAAAATATTTGTAGTTTTATTTGAAAATTGGTGAGTTTAGGGTTGAAGGTGATCAATAATTATGTCTAAACGATTATCGATTTTTGAATAGTCTTTTGGCATTTTATAATGCTAGTCCTGAGACAGTAAATTCAGCTAGAAAATTACACCGATCTCTTACAGGGTGTTGAAAAAATACATTTGAAAACTGCCATGAAAATTTTGTCAAAACACAATATTTTCAACTGAAAAACCTGTTGGTATAAAAGTGACCTAAAATACGTCACAGAATTCAAAAACGTAGAAAAATTTAGGATGCTCCATTTAAAATGACAAAGTTGAGGTCTACTTCCGGTGTAAGATTTTTGAGCATGTCAAAGAAAATACGTTACCAACTTTTTAATAATATGCTACTTATAGCTACTATATACTGTTTTGAATTATGGATAGACCGTTGTGGAACACTCTGTATAGTTTGTGATATACATCAAAATAAAGAAAATAAAAAACAAAATCAACTGCGTAACAGATTATTGGACAATCCATTGAAAAAAAATAGATTTTATTATTTTAAATATCTTGAAATTGGCATAATAAATAAAAAAGTTTTTTAAAGGGTATTATGGATTGTTGCTCTAACTTTGTGCCTGCAAAATGTCATTTTATTTCAATAGGAAATACAAAAAATATGAATTTTTTTATAAAGAATTAGAAATGAAGAAAATATTAATAACTCAAACATCTCAAGATAATTTTTGGAGTAGAATTAAAATAATCTAAAATAAGTTGAGTGTTACTTCAGTGAAACGAAATTGCATAAATTTTCACAGTTATTCAACCTTTAACAAACAAAACATTCCTTCATCAATGCGTCAAAAAAAGTTTTATGATCATAAGATTTAAACTTTTTACTCTCAGTTAGTACAAATTCTATTTTTATTGATTTTTGTTGAGAATTAAATAAAAGTGTGTTTTTGCTGAAAAAATTTGTTTATTTTAAAAGCTAAAAAGAACCGTCTAATAAAAGTTGTGTTTAAAATTCTCAAAACTCAAGCCACGTTCGAAAATTCAAAAAAATTTAGAAAGTTATATTTAAGAAAACATAAGTTCATGTCAAAACTCATTTATGAAGCACTTTGTACATTTGAAAATAATTTTAGTTTATGCAGAGAATTAGTATCAACAAATTTTGTTAATAAATTTTTTCAATACTTTTACATTTAAAGGTACTTGGTAATGAACTTGGTCTGCTCGCTAGGAAACACTGTATACTAACTAACTTTTAACTAAATATCTTGAATTCTAAATAAAATTTTGACAAATAAGATTCAATATCAATTCTTTACTTAAACTGTTTTATTTTGGCAATCATTTTTTTACACTCTGTAATTTCTTATCTAGATTCATTCACTGCATTCAATGTTCTTTAACTAAAGAAATTGTAATCCCAATTTTCAACAATGCGTTCTACCCCCTTAAATGATCTATTTAGTTCAGCCTGTCAAAACCACAAACAAGACATTATATCAATGCTCCCAGTAAATTTGCAGATACAGATGTCGCGTAATATAATACCTGCACAACACTTTGTAAATCCCCTACTAATGGTGTGTATGCAATGTTTCCTCCAACAATGCAAAAACCGCAATAAATCCAATTTTTGTCACTGAATAAAAAATTGAATCTTTGTCAAAATTCATAATATAAAGGGATTTAGAATTGTTTCTGTTTTCTTAGGTTGAAACCGTCGTTATAATAATATTTTGACAGTACACGCACAATTTTCACAATTTCAACTAATCCAACTTAAGCTTTTCTTTTCAGACTTGTCGACAAAAGAAAACGCTTTAGTGAAATTGTCTTAGCAAATTAACTAAACACTTTTGTTAGGTTTTCACGCAAAGAAGTAATTACGATTTTGTTATTGAAAAGAAAGTTTTTTTTTTCAGGTAGAATTTTGATACTGAAAACTGAAAACTGAATGGTTATTTAAATGAGTGAGGTTAATCATGGACAAAAGAACAAAGTTTATTTTATTTTTCTTTTCAAAAGAAAACAATCAAAACTTCAATATCCATTATTCTTTCACATTTTTCTCATACACTAATGCACTTATATATTTATTTATGTAGAATTTTTTTTAGGTCAACTATGAGCTTTATAATTAATTTTGAAATGGACCCAACATGAGTGTTACTATTTTCATTTGCTGTTGTTGTGTCTTAATATCTCCGAAGGGAACAGTTAAAGCCATAATGTACTAAAGGACTTGGTTTTGTACATGCAGAAATAATGAAGGAGTTTTTTTCTATTTTATTTTAGACTCGAAATAGAACGGTTTAACCTATACAAGATGTCTTTTCCAGTTGTTAATATGTAGAGAACTAAAAAGAAATCAAAATAATTTTTTTGAAAATCTCGTTTTCTTTACTTCTGGGACAAAGCGAATAATATTCTAAAATTTACAAAAAAACTCAAAATTTTTTTAAAGTTGCAAACTTGAATCATGAATAGAATTGGATTGTTTCAGATTTTCTAGGAAAAGCTCAAACCTTTATAATTTGAGATTCTCATTGTTTGAGACCGTTTACAATCTTATAAATCTCCAGATTTTTTGGATTTTTTAGCAATGTGATTTTAACATTATTTATTTTATTGTTTCGGTTTTTGAGATTTTCTTATTCAGATAAATTCTGATTCTTTGAAATTTATTTAATTCTTTTGGATTCCACAAGTTTCTTGTTTGTGATTTTTTGGTTCTTGGAGATTTTCAGTTTTTTTAATTTTCTGATACTCTTTGATGCTTTCAAATAGTCTTTAAGTTTCTTCAAAATTCTTCAGTCTTTTAATTTGCTTAATCCATTGTTAATGACTTTTCCAGATTGCTGCTAAATTAAGTATTTGAGTTATTGTTTTTTTTTCCCGAAATTGTTTCAAAGGATTTTTAATCTATTTGTCCAATTGATAGAAAAAATATTTTTTATAGATTATTAATTAAAAAAATAATCTATTATGAAAACAAGTTTTGAATTTCTAAATAATCACTTTTTGCTCACTTTACTTTTTTGTTTATGTGATTTTGTGAAATTTTTAAATTATTTGAGATTCTCTCAATTTTTGTGATTTGATTTTTGTTATTCTTTGTTTTATAGATACTTTCCAATTTTTTGAAGTTTGTCATTTCTTAATTTAGTTCTTTATTCTTATGATTTTTTGTTTTGGACTAGTTGAGATTCTCCGATTCATGAGATTCTCAAAGATTTTACGATTGTTTGAAATTCTTTGATTCTTTGAATGTTTCTATTTTTTCATTTTTTAAGATTCCTTTATTCAGAAAAAAATCTTTATTTACAATTTATACATATATAATAATATATAATATATAAAAAATAATTTTAATTATTTCGCGATTGTTTTTGTTTCTTCGATTTTTTAATACTCTTTAATGCCTTCAAATTCCTACACTCTGAGTTTCTTAAAATATTTTGAATCTTTTAATTCGATTAATCCATTGTTCATGATTTTTTCAGATTGTTCCTAAATTACTTGAATTATTGTTTTTTTAATAAAAAAGTTTCAGAGGATTTTTAATTTATTTGTCTAATTGACAAAAAATTATCATATGTAATATGACAAGTAGTCAATTTTATGCCGATTGTTTTTGTGTTGATGCTGCTAATGTCAACGGCGCTAGGACATGAATTTGACGAGTGCTTGCACGAGTCAAATTCGAAAGCGCCTTTGTACATGAGTAGCAGCACCGGAAAAATGATCTGAAGATCATTGTCTACGAATATTTGATGAATCAAATCTCTCGAACCCAAATGAAATAATTCATAAATCAAGCTATTCACGATTGCGCTATTTTGACAATTATTTGATAACTGTCATAAGTGTCAAAAAGCGTCTCACATAGATGGCTTTCAATACATTAATTAGCTGTTCAGACTCTCAAAATTTTGTTGAATTACGATGTTAAGTGAAGTGAGATGATTTGGCAATAACAATGATGGGGATTATTGATGCTGAAAGTAAAGTTTCAAGAATGATATTCATTTGTTAAAAATACTCACTTTTAGGACTAGTATAATATTTGATGGAATCATTACTAGTCCAATATTCGCTGCAATTCTTTTGTAACCATTGAAATGTCTAAATTGTGGTTTTTTCATTGACTGAAGAACGTTAAATGACAGATGAATTAAACAGTCTTTGTATTTTTTGAAATTTTCAAATAATTTGAGTTCTCTCAATTTTTATGAGTTGATTTTTTTTGGCTTATAATCATACTACAATTTTTTTGAGATTTTCTGGTCCTTTTTTTCTTTGTTTATTTTCTTGACTTTTTTCGAGATGAGTTGAGATTATTCTATTCATGAGATTCTTTAAAATTTGTTTATTCTTTGAGATTTTACGATTGTTTCAATCATTGATTCCTTGAATTTTTTTTATTCTTCAAGTCTTTGAGGTTCTCTTATTTGGGAAAATTGTTCTAAAGAAATTTTGATTCATTTGTGTTATTAATACAAAAACTTTTTCTTATAGGTTATTGATTTTGCTCTCAAAATTGTAAGTTATACAAAAAAATGCAAAAAATTTCTAAAACTTGACTCGACAGCAGACAATGTTTTTTCTAATCTATAAAATTTCAGATTTTAAATATTTCGGAAATTCACAAAAAACAGCTCATACTTATTCGATTTTTTGAGATTTTCGAATTCTTTGATAATATTTGAATTTTTTCTATTCCTTGAGATCTTTAAAATTCATTCATGTGAAATTTTTTACTTGTTGTGATTTTCTAGCATTATTAAATTTTTTGAGATTATTCAATTCTCCAAGATTTCCAGATTCTTTAAAATCTTTTGATTTTTCTATTTTTCGTGATCCTTGAATTTTTTGAAATTATAAAATTATTTCAGATTTTTTCAATTTTTATGATTCGATTTTTTTTTGTTCTATTTATTCTTTAATTGTTTGAGATTTTTTGCGTCTTTTTTCTTTGTTCATTCACTTGATTTTTTTTTGCGAGACTAATTCTTTAACTTCTTGAATATTTTTAATATGTCTTTGAAATTTTTTTATTCAGAAAAATTCTTTGATTCTTTAAAGGTAATTCAATTTTTTCTGGATTCCACAAGTTTCTTATATTCTTTTGGAGATTTTCAGATTTTTTGTTTCTTTTCCATAAATCCATAAAGATATCTATTTTCAAATTCTTAATAAATCAGAAATTCTTAAAAAATTGCTAAAACTTAGTTTTCAAATTGGAGTTCAATAGTTGAAAAACATTTGTTATCTGAAAAAAATTTTTAAATTTTTTTCCCCAAATTTTTTATCTAATTTGTTTTATCTTAAATTTCCTTCAAGTTTTTTATAATTTAAGATTTTCGAAAAACACATCTGAAAATTCAAAAAAAGTTAACGCTTCTGTCTTGTCATAAACTAAAAGAACCAACATTTTGACGTGACTTAAGTTAAAAGTTAGTATCCCCCAATTTCCCACCTAAAACCAAGCTTAACATCACTACAAGCCAGTGAAATTTTCTCAAGAGATAATCTCCGTAGCTATGTAAAATGCAAAAGAGGCTAAACGCAGACTAATTAGTAAAAAGCCATGTAGCAGACTTAATTTAAAATAAAAATAAAAACACTCAAATACCTACATATATTTTCATTTCCATGATACAAAAAAAACCTAGCAAAACAATGACGCTTCTGTAATAAATTAAACGTAAAAGGGTCTCTCGATTTGCATAGATATTAAAAAGTAGAATGGAAAATATGTTGAGCATATCTCTAATACTGTAAATATGCAATGCGACGCATTCTAAAGTTGCGACCTCTACCAAGTAAATGAAGCTGAAGGCAAATTTTCACCTAAAGCGTGGTTTTGCTATTCAGTCGTGAAAGAACTCAGCTATGCTTTTAATAAAATTACTGGTATTGAATTGTGAATTTTTGAAAGGAAAAGGTGGTAGCGGAAAAGTAATGCAATAAGTTATAATTTGTTGTATCAATTCAACAGCAAAGCACATCTGAATACTCATAAAAAAAATGTTTTCTTGAATATTTAGCAAAATATCAGAGGTGTGAATCATTATTCAAAATAAACAGATTGAAATTAACTTTGCTCAAACAGCAATCCTCTTCTATCCAGTGTTTAATACTTTATTATTCTGAGCCAAATTCTACAACAATTTTCAGAATTTTAATATTAATACTAAAAGGTAACGTTTGTATGTGATTTAATAATAGTATTTACAAATTGAAATGTAGCAGAGCTTAATTTTAGATTGCATTGCTTGTGCTTCCATTTTCGGAACATTGAATTTTTAATTATTACCAGGACAGTTTTATAACAATTTTCATTATTTCTACTTAACGAGAATATTCAGTTTGTTGTAATTATTGTATCGTACATGACAAAGCAGAAATAAAATTCGGATTTTCTCTTTCAGTAAAAAAAATATACATGTGAAGCTTCGATGGATTAAAATGATTTCATGCAAATTTGAAAAAGGAATAATTTTTTTTTGATAGTTTGATTCTATTCTAAATTGTTTATTCAGACGTTTGAAATTCTTTCATTTATTGAGTTAGAAAAAAAATTAAATGGAACTTTATATATCTATATGATTTTTTGTGATTATTCGATTGTTTAACTTCCTTTGAGATTTTTAGATTTTTTTGAGGTTTTTCTATTCTGTGAAATTCTATCCCTTTGAAAATCTTAAGATTGGCCAAGACTCTTTGACATTATTCAAAACTTTGAGATTCCATGATTATTCGAAATCTATTAAAATTTTAAAGATTTTTTTTCGTAATACTGTGATTCATTGATTTGATTTTTCAAAATTCTTTGATATTTTGCATTAAGATTTCCATGTTTTTAAGATTTTTTTAATTTTTCACAATTTTTCAATTTTTAGGAATTCCAAATTTTTTCGAGATTTTTAAATTTTTTGGTGCTTTTAAATTATTCCATTCTCTGTGATTTAATTGACTTTTTCAAACTCTTTGATTTTTTGTGATTATTCGATTGTTTAACTTCCTTTGAGATTTTTAGATTTTTTTGAGATTTTTCTATTCTGTAAAATTCTGTCCCTTTGAAAATCTCAAGATCACTCAAAACTCTGAGATTATTTAACATTTTGAGATTCTATGATTTTTAAATTTTTTGATTTTTTAAAATTCTTTGATATTTTGAGATTGCATTTTTTATATTTCCACGTTATTCAAGATTTTTCTAATTTTTTGTGATTTTTGGATTTTTGTTTTCTAGATATTCTTCAATCATCTGGAATTTGAAAATGTTTTGACATTTCTTAGTTTTTTTTTTCATAATTGTTCATTTTTTTCGGAATTGATTGAGATTCTCTAATTTTTCGAGATTTTTCACAATTTCTTTATTCTTTATGATTTTTTGGTTTTTGAAAATTTTCCGTATTTTTTTTTTAATTTTTGTTATTCTATGATTACTCGTGATTTTTCTATTTTTTGATACTCTTTGATGCTTTTAAAGTTTTCCACTTGAGATTCTTTGATTTTTCAAAATCTTTATAATTCTTAAGGTTTTTGATTCTCTAAAATACTTTGATTTATTGAGATTTCCAGATTTGATACCCCAAAATTGTTTGACATTTAGAGATTCTGCGTTTTTTGAAGATTTCCACGTTCTTTGAGATTTACTTTTTATTTTTTGTGATTCCTGGATTTTTGAAAATTCTCAATTTTTTTCCTATATTGTTTCAATTTTTATGATTCAATTTTTTTGTTTCTTTTTGTTATTCTTTGTTTTCTAGATATTCTTCTTTCGAGATTTTAGAATTTTTTGAACTTATTTTAGTTTTTTTTTTCATAATTGTCCATTCTTTCAATTTTTTTTGAAACTAGCTGAGATTCTAAAATTCTTTGAGATTATTCGATTGAGATTTTGAGATTTTTCTATTCTGTTAAATTTTGTTCCTTTGAAAATCTTAGGATTGGTCAAGATTCTTTGATATTATTTAAAACATTGAGATTCTATGATTTTTTAAAATCTATTAAATTTCTAAAGTTTTTGATTTTTCGTAATACTGTGATTCATTGATTTGATTTTCAACAATTCTTTGATATTTTGCATTTATTAAGATTTCCATGTTCTTTAAGATTTTTTTAATTCTTCACAATTTTTCAAATTTTAGGAATTCCAAATTTTTTCGAGATTTTTAAATTTTTTGGTGCTTTTAAATTATTCCATTCTTTGTGATTTAATTGACTCTTTCAAACTCTTTGATTTTCCGTGATTATTCGATTGTTTAACTTCCTTTGAGATTTTTAGATTTTTTCTGTGCCTTTGAAAATCTTAAGATTGGTCAAGACTCTTTGACATTATTTAATACTTTGAGATTCTATGATTTTTTGAAATCCATTAAAATTTAAAGGATTTTTTTTCGTAATAGATATTCTCCATTCGAGATTTTGGAATTATTTGAACTTTTTTTTTTATAATTGTTCTTCCTTTCGAATTTTGTTTGTAAGTAACTGAAATTCTAAAATTCTTTGAGATTGGTTTATTCAGAGAAATGCTTTAAATTTTGTTAGGATTCCACAATTTTTTCATCTTTTGTAGTTTTTGAGTTCTTATAAATTCTCTGTATTTTTTTTAATCTTTGTCATTCTTTGATTGACTGTGATTTTTTGATACTTTTTGATGCTTCAAAATTCTTCAACTGTGAGATTTTCTGATATTTTGAAATCTTTTAAATCTATAAAGTTTCAGATTCTCTGGATTTCTTTGATGCTATGATCTAATTTGCTTGAAATTATTTCTGAAGGAAAGTACTATTTGCAGTGAAGACTTTGATAAATCACAATTAGAATGAAAAATTTGGAAAAAAAATTAAATTTGTATCAGTTTTTTTGCTTCATTCAACAGAAAATCAAATTGGCCAGTTTTTTCTCTTATTATCTATTTCAGATAATTTTTACACAAAACAGGGGTGAAAATTTTCTTTTAATTGGTAGTGAATATTTTCAATAGCAATCTTATTTTTTCGTCAAATTTTCTGTATTGAAAAATTAGTAAAAAAATTTTTTCCTTATCTTCAATTCCATTCGTGGTATTTTTTCAAAATAACAAAAAAAAAATGATAGTTTTTGCATATTTAAAAGATTTGTTCTGAAACTAAGAAAAATTGTTGAGAATATCTTAGGATTAATAAAAACCTAGAGCTTTCCGATTGGAAAAAAGAGTTTGAAATTTGTCAAAAATAAAATAAAGAAGAAACAACTTTTTTTAACTTATCAAAATTTTTTTACACATTAATCTAGAAAGATGTTTCAGCGAAACTCCTAAAAAACTCAGTCCATCATTCTAAAATAATGAAAAGCTAAAACGTTTGTATTTTAAAAATGACTAAATTAGCAATTTTTATATTTCTCATATCTGAATTCATCAGTGTTTTCTCTGTAAAATTCCAAAGACTTGAAATTTTGTGACTAACAAGAAACATCGAAATTGTAGTTGTTGGAAATCCGGTAATTAAATTTATCAATCTTATAATATCGTCTAATTTGAAATGTTATGCTTTAGTTAAACTAAATTAGCATATTCGTTTTAATAAAAGTTGAATTAATGCAATATTGATGTTCCATTTAGCTGATGGAACCAAATTATCGTCTATTGTCAGTGTGAAATTAAGTCATAGAATTAAGCGACATTATACTAGTGAATAGTGCGAGTTGAATAGCAATAAAAAACGCAATTGCGTTACTTGAACAAATTTGTTAGAATCTAGATAAATCTAAATTTTGAAATTGTAAATTAGATAGTCTGAATTAAACGTTTTCATCACGAAAGTATTGTGATATTCAATGATAATGCTTGGAAATTCAAGCTTTTGATAAATTTTAATACAAGCTATTAATACTGCTGTTTATCAAATCATCAGCTGGAAAACTGTACAGACACAATTTTTTTATATTGTTCTAAAAATTGGACTTTGATCTTAACTGAATAAATTTTAATTTTATTTCTTTTTCAAATAACTTTTCCAATTCAAAATGGTATTTTAAGCTTTAAATATTTAAATAAAAATTGAGTCTTACATATTTTTTAAAAAACCCCAAGATTATGATTTTTCGGCTAAAAAAACTTTAGACGGTTTTGGTCGATATACCGGGCGAACTTTTTTAAAAATTTTAGAATTCAACTGAAAAAATCATTTTTATAACTTTTTAGAAAAAAATTCCATTTCTTTTGTATTTCAAATTTTTCGATTTGATGGGATTTTTTAAATTCTTGTGATTATTCATTACTTTGAGATTCTACGATTTTTTGAGGTTTTCGATTTTTTAAAAAACTTTGAGTCTTAGATTTTTTTCGAATAATTTCAAGATTATAATTTTTCTGATTAAAAAATTTGTAGAAAAACTTTAAATTTTTTGATTGCAACTTTTGGTGGATTCAACTTTTTCAAAAAAGTTTTAAACAATTTCACACAAATTCATTTTGGAATATAGATAAAAAAAAGAAATTTTATATACTATAAAATGAATCAAAAAATTCAAAAAGAATTGAATATTTTTTGTATTTCAAATCTTTTAATTTGTTGAGATTTTATTTTATTTTTTGAGGTTTTGAAATTCTTTCGTGTTTTCAGATTTAATCATGACTTGTGATTTTTCAAATGACTTTCAAATTTTTCAGTTTTTGTGATTCATTCATTTTTTCAAACTCAGTCTGTGAAAATCTCTCTTCAATTGTTTGAAATTATTTAATACATAGAGATTCTGTGAAATTTGAGATTTTCGATTCTTTGAAATACTTTGACTTGGATTTTTTTCAGAATAACATTAAGATTATGATTTTGCTAAAATAAATTTGAACAGTTGAAAAATTGGTAAAAATTTTTTTTTATTACAAGTTTTGGTGGATGTGTTGGACAAACTTTTTCAAAAATGGGATTGAAATAATTTATTTTGGAACATAAATAATAAAAAAAAATCTATATTAAATTCTATATTTTTGAGATGCTAAAATTCTTTAATGCTTTCAGATTCTATCATTTCGCGTGATTTTTCAGTCGACTTTCAAATTTTTTGTGATTCATCCATTCTTTGAAATTTTTAATCTGTGAAAATTTCTCCAATTTTTAAGATTATTCAATACTTTGGGATTCTACGATTTTTCAATTTGAATCTTTGAATGTTTCTATTTTGTGAAAAATTTGAGTCTTAGATTTTTTCTGAATAAACTTGAAATTATATTTTTTTGAAAATTTTGAATCGTGGAAATATTTTTTGTGGCAACTTTTGGTGGATGCGCCGGGCAAAAGTTTTAAAATACTTTATTTTGGAATATAGATAAGAAAAATAAAACAGTTTTAAACTTTAAAAAAAAATTAATTAAAAAAAATCCTATATCTTCTTATTTAAATTTCTTTTATTTGTTGAGATTCTATAATTTTTTTTGAGATTTTAAAATTCTTTATGTTCTCAAATCTAATTATTTCTTTTACTGACTTCCAGATTTTTCACTTTTCAGTGATTCATTCATTCAGTCTCTGTGAAAATCTCGAGATTTGTCAAGACTTTTCAATTCTTTGAAATTATTTAATACCTCGATATTTTTGATCAACGCTGATCCATGTTTAAAGATATTTATTAACAGTTTTCATCCAGGATCTATCTGCGTTTTTCTAATCAGCCCTTAAAAGTATTCTCAGGGATTCAAAGCATTTTAAAAAAGCATAAAATCACAAAGAATTGAAAAAATTAATCGCTGTTATTTTTAAAGATTCAAAAAAAAAATCAGATAATCGAAAAATTACAAATAATTGGAAGAATCACGAAAAAAGAATCAGAGAATAAAGATTTTCTCTCAATAGTCTCAAAAATAAGAAAGTTTTAAAATTGTTTAATAATAATTAAATACTAATCTCAAATTAATCACATATGACTTTATTAGGAAATGATTTTAGGAGTTTAGATTGTCGATTGATTGTATTCCTACAATTTTCTGATCTTTTTGTTTTGGTTGTATTTATTTTTGTGGATTTTTAGTTTTTTAGAATTTTTGGTTTCATAATTATTTATATTATTCAAATCCCTTTGATATTTGAAGTCTTTCAATCTCCTTGGGATTATTAAAAAAATAAATAAATTAATTCAGATTTTTCAAAATTTTTGATTTTATCGCTTTTCTAGATTTTTTTTTAATTTTAAACTCGTTAGGCCTTCTAGGTTTTCTGATTCTTCAGATTTCTTTAGACGCCTTTGATTGTTGAACTTTTGCGGAATCCTTTAAATTCTAGATTTTAAAATTCTTAGATTGTATTTTTTAGTTTTTGATAATTGCAATTTTTTATTCTTTATATTGTTTGCATTTTCTAATTCCTCAGATTCCAAATTCTTTTTGACATTTGAAAAATTGAGGACGAAGGATATATTTCTTCCTCAATGTTTCAAATTTTTCAATATTTTTAGAATCTTTGTTTCATTGATTAAACTTTTACATTTTTTAGATTTTCTAGATTATATGAATTCTCTGGATTCTCCAGATTCGCTTAGGTTTATGTGATATGAAAAATGAAAATTTCAATAAATCAAAGCATATCACAAAATTGAAAAATCTTAAGGAATTGGAAGACTAGAATTTCAAAAAATCAGAGAATCTCAAAGTATCAAATTAATTCAAAAAATTAAAGAATCTTGAATAAACTCGAGAATTTCAAAGAATTTTTCAGAAATCTTAGGAATTTAGAAACTCAGAAAACATTAATGATTCCCAAAAAAATCACAAAGAATTAAAGATTTTTAAAAAATTAAAAATAATTTTGATTTTTTTTGTAAAATGATAAAATAACTTATTTTTGGATACAAATAAAAAATACTTAATATATTTATAATAGTAACAAAAACAATTTTATATCAATTATTATACAGAGTGCCACAAAAAAATCATTTCATATTTTAAAATGCATTAATTTCTAAAAACTAAAGCAGTTTTGCATTTCTGTGTATATTTTTGTTTTTATTTCGTTTCTAAATGTAAAAACCTTGTTGCTATTTTATTTTGTGTCAAATAGGTAATGATGTTTAATGGTATAATTACACAATTGTTTATGATAAGGTTATTTTGAAACAAAGGACAACTGAAAATGTATAAATATTCTGCAGTGGTTGACATTTACCCCTCGTCATTTAGATCAATATCATAATAACCTCATTCATATGAAATAAATCTTCATCATTTATTCATTACATAATTAAGTGTCATAATGCATTTTTCACTATTTATTGTTAATAAACCTATTAACCCATATCTGTAAAGTTAACAGATTTTGTTTGATTTTTGCTTGCATTTTTTTAAATTCAATTATTCGATATTTCAGATCAATATAATTGACTAATCTATTATTAAATATTAGCAGAATTATTGTTTGTTCAATGCTCTTAGATTAAATCTCTTCAATAAACAATAGGATATTCGCCTGCAGCAGACAAATCCTATGAACTAAATTCAAACAGCTTTATGAAATATAATTGCGCCTCGTCTTTGTACAAGTGCAAATAATATGAAAGTTTATGAACAAACAACGAACAAAACTATATTGAATTATCTTATTCCTATGAAATTAAGAAAAAAATATTTTTTTATGTTCATGTCTGAAATGTAGATAGGAAAATTAAATAGAGTCTCTGTTCATTGACGTGACTACATTTTGCGCACGAACCTCACACAATACACCGAAATATCAAAGAAATAAAAACCATTTCTATGCAGTAGATCCAATTGGGGATTTTTTGTTATAAAATATTTCTCATGTAATTTTCAGTTATATTTTTTCAAGTTTATGCAAGTTGGATAAAAAAAAGGGTGGTGCAAAAATGTGAAAATGGTGACTTTATGCTTTAAAATAATTATAAATATAAATAATTAAAAATTATTAAATTTTTATTTCCATTTTCAAATTTATAGGGTGGTTCATTTTTAATAGTTCTCATATTTGACTATCATACAAAAAAAAGATACATTCTATCTGATTTTTTAGAGATTTCTATAGAATGCTAATACTGATGGATAATAATAATAATAGTAATAATAATAATAATAATAATAATAATAATATATGTAAAATCAATGCAATAATAAAAGGGAAACGTCGAGAAACGGAAGGCTACGAATTAAGCAATCAAGAACGAATAGAAACTATGAATGAAGATGATGTATACAGATACCTAGGCATAAACCAAACAACACATATAGAACACAAACAAATAAAAGAAGAACTAAAGCAAAATTACATTAAGCGCCTAAAACAAGTACTTGCAACAGAACTTAACGCCAAGAACAAAATCAAAGCCATTAACACCTACGCAATCCCCCTTCTGACCTACAGTTTCGGACTAATAAAATATAGCCAAACAGAGCTGGACCATCACTAGGAAATCTTGTTACCAGCACAGAATCCACCACATACATGCTTCTAGTGAAAGAATGACACTTCCCAGAGAAGAAGGGAGAAGAAGCATTATAGACCTTAAAATCATGCATCAAAGCCAAATCGCTAACCTCCGAGCCTACTTCTACGCCAAGGAAAACGAACAGAACGGACACAACATATACAAGACAATAACTGATGCCGACCAAGCATATACCCCACTAGATCTAGCAAATCGACAAGGCAGGGAGGACAACAGCACAAATGTAGAAACCAAACTCAATCAGTGGGCGAATAAAGAACTGCATGGCCGACATAGACAACAACTTTTAAAACCAGACATAGACAGAAAAGCCTCCAACACCTGGTTAACTCAAGGAAATCTATATTCAGAAACTGAAGGATTTGTATGCGCAATACAAGATGGAATAATAGCAACAAGGAACTATAAAAGATTTATTCAAAAACAAAACACTACAGACAAATGCAGGCTATGTAACTCATTTAGCGAGACCGTAGAACACTTTATGGCAGGCTGTCCAGCGTTAGCACCCAGTGACTACGTCAGGAGGCATGACAATGTAGCAAAAATTATACACCAGGAACTCTGCAAAAAATATAAAGCATTAGCAGAACCAACACCATACTTCAAATACTCACCTCCTGTACTTGTCGAAAATAAAGAAGTGAAAATATATTGGAATCAACCGGTCACAACAGCAAGGACCATAGCCTGTAACAAACCAGACATTATCCTCGTGGACAAACAAAATAAGACAACATACCTAATAGAAGTGTCAGTACCCAACAGTTCCAATTTGGAGAAAAAAAAATGAGAAAATTACCAAGTATCTGGAACTTTGTGGAGAGATCAGAGAGATGTGGAACCAAACACGTGTCCAAGTTGTACCAGTCATCATATCAACAACGGGTGTAATTCCCAAAAATCTTAAACAAAGCCTCGAGCTACTCGAAATACCGTGGTACAAGCACGCATTGATTCAAAAGTCAGTTCTCCTGGACACGTGCCACTAACTTAGAAAAGTCCTGAACATGGCGACATAACCACCAAAAAGCGAGAATCCTTCTACAGCTTGGTAGCAACCCGTTGCAGAAGAATTCACCAGCACATCGCTGAGAAGAAAGAAGATAATAATATAATAATAATATAATAACAATACGTTTATTGCCTATAAAGTACAGAAAAATTAAATGTACTTATCAGACATTGTATATACCGTGCGTTCCATCCAACTTGCCTTAGAAAATAGCAAAAAATGATAAGGATTTCTAGAAATATCAAAACGGATTCATACATTACAGATATATAAGCTTTTTTCACAAAGTGGATTTTTTTTCACATATCCGGTTTCACCGGAAGTGACCTCAAGTTTTTTATTTTAAATGAGAGTATATATTTTTTTTTATGACTAAAAAAATCTAAAAAAATTCTGAATGCAACGAGGTATCACACATTGCAAAACTCTGTTTTTAAATGTTGGAAAACATTAATTATTCCGTCCGCTAAACAGCGCAAGTCTACGTTAGCCGAGTGAATTGCGTTAGCGGCGGAGAGGGGATGCGATACTCTAGCGCTTACAACGAGCGTAAATGTAAACTTATTAATCTTGAAAAATCAAGGAATTTTGAATAATATCAAGGCAACACAAAGTCGACGAGTATCAAAAAATCAGCGATTGGAATATGTATTTTGAAGAATCGAAAAAATTATAGGATTTCAAAAAATTCAAAAATTCTAACAAAATTTAAAAATTAGAGAATCTCAAACAATGAAAAAATCAAATAATCTCGAACAATCAGAGAATCTTGAATCATATCAAAGAAACACAAATTTGAAGAGTTTCAAAATATCAACTTAGAATATATATTTTGAAGAATAGAAAGCATTAAAGGATTTCAAAAAATTCTAAAATGTTTTGACAATTAAATAATCTCGAAAAATCTGACAATCTGGAGAGATAGAATAATCTCAAGAGACAGAAAGTTTTAAATAATCTCGAAAAAATTCCAAAAGTTCAAGCACAAATGTGAAAAAATCAAAAAGAATTATAAAATACTCAAAGAATCTGAATGAATTTAAAAAATTTGAAAAATCGAAGAATTTCAAAGAATAAAATAATTTGGAATTCGAAGAGTTTCGAAGGATGCAATTGAAATATGTATTTTGAAGAATAGAAAAATCAAAGGATTTCAAAAAATTGAAAAAATTCTAGAATTTTGAATACTTGAAAGAATCAGATAATCTTAAAAAATCGGAGAATCTTAAATAATTTTAAAAAGTCAAAGTATCTCAGAATCAAAAAATTCATCAAAATTAAAATAAGACCAATAATGAATAAAAAAAACATAAAGAAAATTAAAATTATAAAGAATTGAAGAATGTCAAATACAGCAGATATCCATTGCAAATATCTGAGAATTCACACACTCCAAAACAATTTTGAACTAATTTAAAAAAAATCAAACATATTTGAATAAGCAATTTATAGTAAAGTCTAAATACCTAAAGACAAATTACAGATTGTTTTAGAAAAGAAAGTTAGAAAGTTACAGTTTCAAATCCAAAAATAAATCTAAAATGATTTCAGAAAAATAATAATCATCTAGAACAAAGATTATTAGTTATATTTTTTCAGAATTTAACTGTGACGCCATAATCTCTGCACAAGTTATTTACAATGTACGAGCTGAATGATTACCAACATATTATATTAATGAAGTCAACTGAGTTGTTTGATAAGGAATTTAATTAAGCTATTAGCGTCTCCATTTAGTTGGCAAAACTAAAATCACACTTTCGAGGTGTTCAGCCTCAAATCGTTTCCACATGTGCTCGTTAGCTGAACTTACTTTTTCCTCCAACCTAAAGATAAACTCTATTTCTATCAGCATTTTCTTTCCACAAATTTTAGTAAAAACAACATCGAAATTGGCTTCTAATTTTTATAAATGTAACGTAAACGTCTCTTTTGCTTTCACATACGATATCGAAAAACCTTAACGAGATGAAATTCGAAGCATTCGCTGTTTTTGCTCACTACACAAAGTCTTTCATTCTTGCAGACTTCTGTTTTGTTATGGTTCATAATAAGTTGGCAGTCGTAATAATGAACAGAGGTAGCCGTTCGAACCGCAAACTTGGCACTCTCGGAGACATTAATTTCAATTTGTGTTCTGATCGGAAGGTCGATAAGTTTTTCGTCTTATTGGATTTTTTTTTCTTCACTTGATTTATTAAAAACAGCAGAAGAAGCTTTTTATCTAGACTTTTGTGTTATTGTCAACGACGAAACACGAGTAATTGTTCGAGGAAGTTATCATAAAGCTGTATTATTACAGCTATTCAAGTTAAAAAATTTTATCATCTGATGATAGTCTGCAGGTTTTTATTATCTTTTGTTGAAGAATATAATTTTTAGCGGTTTCTGTCAGATAATCAACTATTTTATAGCTGTGGGCTGTGCTACAAAAGCTTTAGAAACAGACAACTTAATTTATTCTTATAATTATGTTATCACAATTATTTGATTGAAAGATAATTTTCTGTCCTCATTCTCTGTCGAAATTCTACAATTCTGCGATTTATTGTTAAAATATTAATTTTCAGTGCCACGTAAATTTTTTCGAAATGTCATTTTTTTATTAAAATTCTTACTACCGATTTCTCTTAAAACATCGACTTTTAATCTCAATTGTTTTTATTTTGGTTGAATAGTTAAATTTTCCAGTGACACATTTCATGTTTGAAATACTGACATTTTTGTATTTTTTTTTTTTAACATTATCTTCCATTAAAATATCGAATTTTTGTCAAAATGAATTATTTTCTGAAAAGTTAAATTTTCTTCAATGTTTTAAGTTTTATTATTTTTGATTATTGGGTGCATAAGGTTTTTTGAATTGAATCTCTAATAAATAGTACATTTGTGTCTACTAAAAATAATTCATTTTTTTGACACATTTTTATCCTGTTGTGGTCAAAAAATAAAATCGCAAAACATCGAGACAAAAAACTATTTATTAGAGTCTTTATTCAGAAAACTTGTCCAATATTCAACAATGATGAAATATTTTTTTGTGTAAATAAATTTTCTCCCATTTTATGTACATATTCTACATATTTCCATATGTAATACCACGAGTGGGTATGAAATAGCCGAAAATTTTCTAGCTGAGATCAAGACATTTTTTTCTATTTTGTACCCACAAGTTGTATTTGGCTTTACAATTCAATGAAGAAAGAATGGTAGAAATTTCTATCATCCATTTTTACCGGAAATACCACTAGTGTTATACAAACGTGATTGAAAAAATTAGTTAATCTGATTCGTCGAGTAAATGTAAAATTTTTCTCAAAATATTGCAATTTTTATTGAAATATTGACGTTTTATTTGAGTAATTTTTGGTAGAAATTTAGGATTTTTTTGTTAGAATATAAATTTTTATCTTTATTAATTTTTTTTGTTGTTTAAGTTTCTAGATACGCCCGGAGAAAAAGTATTCACCAGTCTAGCTGTGTGCTCAAAATGTGCTCATTTTCAAGAATTTTTTAGACAACGTGCTGAATTAGCATTTTTATAACTTTTGGCCTAGATTGATGACACACAATGCCATGTTTGGAACCAAATAGATTCCACTAAAAATTGCTAGTGCAGTAAAAAAAAGTTGGACTGGTGAATAATTTTTGTGCGATTTATTGTCAAAATAGAAAATTTGTTAAAATTTTAATAACCAAAAGAAAAATTCCGGATTTAATTTTTTTTGTTGCTAATCGATTGTTTTTTCTACATTTGATTTTTTGTGACTTTTTTTGTTGGTATTCTTTAAATAGCAATTAGTTTGTAACATTATTTTAGGCAGAATTTCGAAATTTCATTATAAAATATTTTTTAATTTTGAAATAATGACTTATTCTTGAAAAATTTTTACTTTTGGTTGTTGAAATAGTAATATTTTGTTTATATTTTACAATTTGACGACTTCATTAGTTTTTGTTTTGATATATTAAAATTTTTATTCAAAAGACAAATTTTTTGTTTAAATAATCATTTCTCGTTTTTATTATTTGTGTCAAATCATCAATATTTTGAACCACATATCACAAATTTATTGTCTATTTATTGTTTTTTATAAACATCTACCTTTTCCTCTACTTTTTGATGATAATTCTTAATGTTTTGATAAAATATCGAATTTATCAAATTAAAGTATTTTCTAACAAAATACTGTATTTGTTCTACACCTAAGTGGTTTATTTGAAATTTGTGGAAATAATATCAGAATTAAGATTTAAAAACACTATTTTTAGAATATTTTCATTGTTGTTTTGAATAGAACAGATCCCTTGATCCTTTGTGTTCCTTTTATATTATTGAGGATACTTTGGTTCTTCAAAATCATTTTTGGATTCTTCGATATTTTTATATTTTTCATAATTCATTTCTTTCAAATTTTCCAATTTTTCCATTATTAAAGGAATTTTGTTTTCTTGAGATTGATTCTTCCAGATTCTTTGATATTCTTAGTTTTTTCCCGTTTTTTGAAATTTTTTTTAGATTAATTGATTTTTTTTAAAATTTTGATTTTTTTGAAATGCAATTTTTTCAGACTTGTTGATTTTTTCATAATCTTATTCTAATTGAGATTTTCTTATTTTTCGGCATTTTTAATTATTTGAGACCATTCGATTCTTTCAGAATTTACAAATTCCAAATAGATTTTTTAATTTTTTGAGGTTTCCCAATTCTTTGTTGATTTACCCAAAATGGAACATGGAAAAAGTTAATTCGTTGAAAATTTTTTGATATTTTCTGACTTTTTGAAATTTTTAGATTCTTCTTTCAGATTCTATAATTCTTAGTGAAATTCAATTCCTTCATATTCTTTGATTTTCTGTGATTGTTTGATTTCCTAATTTTGTTTATAGATTTTTTACAATTAGGTCTCACACTGTTTGAGTTCAAAAGTTCAATCACAATACTATAGCTTTCATAATTAACATTAACAAAAAATACTGTTCAAAACAATTTCCAGTTATCCTCAACTGCAGTCAATTTTAGCTGGAAGTTTTTCAACACATCCAATAACTTTTGACTCCTTCTCCTGCTCTACAATGCAGTATTTTCCAAGTAAATGAATTTTGATTAAAATTTTCAAATTTCAGTGTTCCATATTCTAGTCTCAACAAAAATTGAATTTCTGCGTTTTAAAAAAATAAAAAAAGTAAAAATGTTTTGTTTAATCGGTGGCTGTTTATTCGTTTTTTTCTGTGAATTTGAACCTATCGATTTCAATTATCTTTCGTTTCTTTGTTGTTATCAACAATCAACAGAAATGCGTGCAGCAGGTGAATTTTTTTATATCAAAATCAACATTTCCCAACCAACTCTTGAATATATATTCAATACTAAATATTATAAAAAAGTTATGGCCATTTTTAATTAAATATTCTATTTATAAAAGAGTTCCTTAAAATGTGTTTGATCTTTGCAAGGAATCAGTTTCGTTACTGTATTTAATATTTTAAGATGAAAACGTTGCCGAAATAACATCGCAAATCCTCAAAAGCAACATTTCAATAAGGTTCTATCATTTTATGATATTAAATAAAATTTAATTTGGGAGTTCCATAAGACTGTGTAGAATGTAGCATAATACAAGGTGGTTCACATAAGTGGTTGATTAGAAGTTTATAGAGGTAATACCAGATTATGATTTGAAAATTTGGTATGTTATTCCTTATTTGTATTGTTTTTGAAATAATTGCATTTTTTCTCAAATTTTTCACATTTGACTAACTTTATTCAAAAATCAATGTCTCCGAATAGAGACAGAGAAATAAATTTTGGCATACTTATAGTAGAGATATAAGCATATATACAGTTTACAAGAATTTTGCAAAATGATATATAGAATGCGCACTAAACATTGGCTTCCAAATTATAACAATTTTTTTTTAATGGAAACCTTTTTTTCGCTCCAATGAAACGCTGATGAAATTTAAAGATGATTTGTCAATACAACCATAGTTTTTGAGACAGCCATTGGAACAAAAATTTGTCTATTCACAAAAATTATATTAATAATAATTAAATAATATTACTTACATTCATTACACAATTTTTTGTAATCTTTACAGATAGTATTTGAAGCAACAACGATATAATAACAAATACGCATTCCCGAATTCTTTTCTTTGTTCTTTTTTTCTAGAAAAATCGATTATTATTTCGTCATCAAGCACTTAACACTTGTTTACATTCCAGCGTATAACCTACAACAATGCGAAAATAATTATTAAAAGACAAAATGGTCAACAGATGTAAAATGAAAATTGCTTAAATCCCGTGATATGGTGACACTTGTTGATCACATAAACGCACTATTCGCACATTCAAGGTTAAGGGTAAGTACTTTTGGTACTGTCTCCAAGGAGGGTCATGCGCTTAACGCACAACGTATCGGACGGATGTTTTGAAGAATGTATCCCAAATCGAAAGCAGTTACGTATGCCGAAACGAAACGTAGATAGTTAACGTAGACAATAGCAAACTTTGGAAATTCATATCTTCCTCAATTTTAAGAATTAAGAAATAAAATATTGCCTAAGCCACTAAACACATATGAAAATTTTGTATTAGTGCATATGACATTTTCATAAATAAAATAGCATTTAATTGATGTTCGATGCAAAATTTAACAAATTCGAGTGAGATAACTCATACAAACTTTATATATTTCAAACTTTGTAATTTAAATTCAGTTGAAGCTAATTGGCATTGTAAAATTTGATAGGATTAAACCTGATGTATCTGTTTAATGCTAAAACCAGATTAGGAAAAAAAATACATAAATTCAGTTGTAGCATCATTTAAAAATTTTTAGATTTTGGTTCTCCATGTACTTCTAATGTTCAAACAAAACAAAAGACAATATTTTCAATTGAAAATTAATACTGCTCTAAACTATATTCACTCAGAGTTCAAGAACATTCCCTTTTTTTCTTCTGTTTCCTTCTTCGTTATCAGTGCGAAATTCTCATCGGTGCAGTTTAATAAAATTCCCCCAAGTTCCTCGAACAAGACCGTCAGCGAGAAAGACACATTACATAACAAGAAGCTTGCTCTATCTTGCAATTGCACTTTCAAGTATCATTAAACTGCGAATCGGTCCTGTATCGTACATCCCTTCCCACTCTTATCACTGTTATAAAAATACAAATCCATTCGTTTCTTTATAGCTGCGACATTTTTACTATAACATATCTGCAGAAGAATGGTTGGTATTCGACTCGAGGGGATCGCCTGTTGGATTACTTTTCGCAACTTCTTAACTTTGCAAATTTATAAACGTGTTTTTAGTTGATGAAAAGCCCAAAGAAAGGTTTGTTTTATTTTGGCGATTTTGAAATAACAAATTAAGAGAACAGTTCTTCATTAAGAATGTAAGTTTTAATTGGGTTCGTTTGCATCGTGTAAAATAAACCCACTCATTGTTAAATTACAATGTTATGTTTAGTGAGCTGAATATATTTACCCGAAAGCATATTGTTTTCGGAATTAATTGAAACATTACCACCAAACCTTTAATGATATCTATCTGCTGGAAATAAAACACAATTTTGAATAAGAAAAGTTTTTTTATTATCTGATATTTAATTTCACCAGAAATTACTTCGCTAAAAATTTAAGTTAGCAGCTGATGATGAAAGCTCAATTTTTGTCTACAATTAAAAATCAGTTCGAAATTTTCTATCTTGCATTTTCATAAACTCTCGTAATTTTTTTTAATTGTAAAAAAATCACCGCATTTTTGAAATAAAATTTTCAAGTGATAAGTTATCACTTTGATTTTATTTTTTTCACAGAATTAAACAAAAAGGGTGAAGAGATTTATAGCCAAAACAACGTGCCCAAATCTTATTGAAATAGATCTGGGTCGAGGAAATTCTGTTGTTTGCCTTTTTCTCTCTAGGGAAAGGATTAAGATTTATCGGCGCATTTGTAAGAAATTATGTTGATCGTGGTTTAAGGGAGTTTTTAGATGATAAAAATGGAAATAAATTTCTTGGACAACTTCCATAAAACCAAGAAGTCGACGATAATAAAACAATTTATTGAATTGTTTCTAAACTCTTATTTCAATTTATATATTAAAAATAATGCTGACAAACAAAGAAATAAAATAAAAAAAAATAATCGAAATTCGATTTCGCGTTCGCATAAAATCGGAATTTTCTATCATTAGATATGAAGTCTGCATTTAATAGCTTATCGTTTTTATATTCTGCCTAATAAAGAGATTCTGTTCTATTGAAAAAAACAGAATTATTTAGGTCTTGCACTGAAACAAAGAGAAAATGGTCGTTATCGGTATTTGTTATTTATTAAAATTCTTGTGGTGTGTTTGCACACAATATAACCAGATACTTTGCCTTGAGATTTGACTGTTTAAATTATTGATGGAGCTGGTAGCTTAACATCTGCTTGTGTTTTCAGACACGATGAGAATTTATCCAAGATTTAGCTAGTCTCATATTGTAGTCTTTTGCTCTTTAATTACGTTTATGTCCTTTACTTTGTTGCAAGAGCTTCAGTCTTATCAACAAATTAGGAGATTAAATTTGTGTTTGATTTTAGACTAAATAGTGCACTGAGGGTGATGTTACAAACTAAAATAATAATTAACAAACTATTTCATGACGGAAATTAGTAAGAAATTCTCATATCTTGAAGCTTTTTTAATTTTTGAAATTTTTTAAGTAACATATTTTGGTGGATGCGTCGGGTAGTAATTTACATTAATTACATATAAAAAAATACATATTGAAGAAACTTGGATTAGTTTAAATGTACTTAAATTTGTTGCTTTAGTATAAGAAATAAAAAATAATAATAATAATAGTAATCATAATGGGCAAATTTTTTGAAATCACAAACAATGAGACAGACGTGAGTAGCTATAGACAGCAACTTTTTGAAACCTTTAAGCCAGATTTTGATGTTGCAGTACAAAACGTAGCTGACCAACGTCGTAAAAAATAAATATCTTCCACAGAAATTATCAGAAAAACAGTGATCGAAACATAACACAAACCAACTCATACTCTAACATCAGAACCAATCAACAAAAGATAATAATAACCGAAAATATTCCTAAGTTAGTAACATAAACCAATCATGTGAAATTACTAAATTAGAAAATGACATAACTTTTAAAATAATTTATAATTTTCAATTTCATATAAACTATCAAAATAAAATTGAGACAGAATTTTCTAGAATATTAACTTCAATAGAAAATATTTCTCTTAATCTTAGAAATAAAATCCCAAAACTTTATCACACTGAAAAACTTTTTGCAGTAACAGAAATACTGAATAAATATATTTTACCCAAACGTTTAAATAATAATGTCACATTCATCCAACTTAATATACTACTCGCAAGTGAAATCCGAACACCTTGAAATTGAGGCAATTTAAGGATAATATTTTGGGAAAATGAGAGAATGTGTCCACCCAAGCAATCATCAAAGTTTTATTAAAATAGTCTCATATTTATCAGTAATGAATGTGTGCCCCGTGTTGTTCTATACACTCTTGTACACGTCGAGGCATGCTTGCGATTTGATTGTTTATGAACTCCTGGGGTACAGCGTCCCACGCTTCTTGTACTGCAACCCGGAGTTCATCTAAAGTTGTTGGAGGACGGGGTAAATCACGGATATGGCGACCCATCCAATCCCACACTTTTTCTATTGGGGACAGATCTGGAGATCTCGGTGGCCATGGCAAAACTCTGATATTCTCCAACTCCAAAAATTGCCGCGAAACACGAGCGATATGAGGGCGTGCGTTGTCCTGCTGGAAAATTCCGTCTTCGATGCTTCTTACATAGGGAACAACAATTGGCTGCAACACATCGTTTACATAACGCTCGGCTGTCATGTTGCCACGAATGAATAATAACCGGGATCTACTACCAAATGCAATAGCACCCCAAACCATCACACCAAGAGTGCGGTGAACGTGGCGCTCAATAGCCAGATCCAGACGACGACGTTCACCACGCATTCGTCTGATCTGTTGCCGACCATCGTGGCCTCCTAAACAAAATCGGGATTCATCCAAAAACGCAATGTGATTCCACTCATCATTCCATTGTTCCCTTTTAACGCATCAGTCACGACGTTGACGACGATGATTTTCCGTCAGCGGGAGCACCAAATGTGGACGGTAAGATCTCAGGCCCATAGTGCGCAATCTGTGGTATACGGTACGGAGTCGAATTGGCCTTCCTACTGCTGCAAACCATGAATGTAGTGCGGCGTCGGTCCCTTAGAGCCATTAGTCGCAGAAGACGATCTTCACGTTGGGTAGTTCTTCTAATGGCCCCTGTTCCTCTAGCACGTTGTGTCCGTCCTTCCTCCGCCCATGCCCGCCATGCATCCACAACAGTGGCCACACTGCGCCTCACAGCAATAGCAATCTCACGGAATGACGCACCATGTTCGCGCTGCCCCACAATGCGCCCCCTTTCAAACGTGGAAAGCTGGGAAAAATTTGCGTTTTGTCTTCTACGGGGCATTTCTGCATCTGATGGCCTCTAATATTATCTTTTTCAGAGCGATAAAGCCATATCACAATCCAAAAAACTATCATATTTGCGTTTGAGGATTTGCGGAAAAGTTTTTACAAACACCCGTATACAGTGTTCTATTGCTACAAAAATTTAATCGTTTGCTTTTTAAGGCCTCCTATAAAAACCCCTAAAATTTTATCGTTCAACAATCATTTTTTCTAGGTTTTCGGATTTTAATTGCTGAATGATGTTCCTTTTTGGAAAGTAAGAACAACTAACAAAATTGTTGTTATTAGAAAAGAATTAAGTCAAGTTATCCAGTATCTTAAAGGCACTAGAAGTTCACATATTGATAATTGTATTAGTAATTTATTTAAGAAATATAACTATCACTGGAAACTTTGCAACAAAAATTACAACTTTAAAGTCAGAGACTAAAAAATACAAAATAAGTCATTTGGAAAAAATTCAAAATAAACAATTTTTCAATAACCAGAAAGTGTGTTATCAAAGTTTAGGATGAAAAGAATTATGAGTTCTCAAACAAGAGTTTTGGTCAAACAATTGGTCGACAGTCTATAAACATAATAATAATAATGAATAGATTTCTTTGATAAAAAAAGACATTTCTGAAATACCAATAATGCATTTTGAACTAATTAATTTAGAAATCATTAATAAAACTGGAAAACACCAGGTTTAGATCAAATTCATAATTTTTGGATTAAAAAATTAACTTGTATACACCAACACTCAACACTTCATTTCCCAATTTTCTAACACATGGGATAACATATCTCAAACCAAAAGATCAAGACACAACAAATCCATCCTAATACAGACCTATAACATGCCTATCAACATTTTACAAAATATTAACATCATGTACATCTAGACTAATTTATAAACATCTCTGTTATGTGAAGAACAGAAAGGTTGCATAAAGGAATCATTTAGTTGTAAAGAACAACTTATCATAGATTCAGTAATCATTGAACAAGCTAGAAAATGTAATAGGAATATTTTTACTTCAAATATTAATTATAAGAAAGCTTATGATTCAGTTTCTCACTCTTGGTCACAAGAAATACTTGATTTATATAAAATTAGCCCATTCAAAATAAAAAGAGGAATTTTTCAAAGTGATTCTCTAAGTCCACTTTGGTTTTGCTTAGCTATAAATCCACTTTTAAAAATTTTGAATATTTCCAATTATGGTTTCAACGTTAGATATAATAAAAGTTTAATGTATATGGATGATATGAAATTATATACCAGTTAAAAAAATCATTTATTTCATCTGTTAGAATTAACTGAAAGATTTTCTACTGATATTGGCATTAATTTTGGGGTTGACAAATGCAAAATACTACTCATTGCACGTGGAAAACATCAATCAGAAAATTACATCTAACAATGAAATTATAACATAATAACAAGTTTCACATAACACATATATTCATCTAGGATTTTATCAATTGTAAGCCTCTAGGGAACAAAAGGTTAGAAGTGTTTGGATCTCAGCTCATCGAAGCTGAACACGAACTGTCTTGGAAAGAAGTACCAACTTCTTTGAGAATTTAGGACTCTTCTAAGAGAATGTGCAGGCACAATGGATCGCAATTTATATCACAATGATAACTTATTAAATGGTGATGTCATTAAAGTAACTGGAGCTTTCGTAGCGGTGTTTATGCGACAAGTATATATATAAAAAGTCGGCGCCAAACGCGAGTTGTGCCGCGGTACAGCAAAACTCAGACGATCCAAAAGCGGGCCACAAAAATTTAATGGCGATACATAGACGTCGGAGTTGTAGGGATTGAAAGTGGAATCTGTCTAGGAGTGCACGATGATCGATGCCTTGTATCGGATAAATACCGTCGGTACGCAAACTTAGAAACTTCAAGCCTTTGCACGTTTTCTAGTTGTACGTTGTAGGTTTTATATATGGGATTGCATATTAGTGCCCCATATTCCAATCGAGATCGAACCAGTGCAAAATAAAGAATTCGAAGAGTTCTGTCGTCGGAAAACTCGCGGCCGTTTCGGTATATGAACCCATAGCTTTTAAGAGCTTTGTTAACAATTTCATGTACATGGACGTTGAAAGAAAGCTTCGTATCGCACCAAATTGTCAATGTTGCCAGACTAGCTTGCAAAATTTCAGAATCGGATAAAGAGTTGATTTCTAGATACAGTTTAATAATAATATAAAAGACTGAACTAATAAATCAGCCAAATTGTCGATAGATAGAAGAAACAGTAAAGGTCCCAGATTAGAACCCTGCGGAACTTCGGATGTAGCAACGAATTCATTAGAGAAGTAGTTATTATATCTAACACTCTGTCCGCTTCCAAGAAGATAAGATTTTATAAGAGAAAGTAATGAGTCGGAGAAGGCAAAGTTGTTTAGTGTATCTAACAGTATGTAATGGTTGATGTGATCAAAGGCTTTTTGGAAGTCCGTATATATTACGTCAACTTGACTTCTTTTATTCATCGCTTCCGATATAAATTGAGTAAGAGTAGCTAAGTTCGTGACTGTACATTTTTTCTCCATAAAGGCATGTTGGTGAGGTGAGATATAATTTTTGACGGAGTTATAAATATGGGAATAGAAGATTGTTTCAAAAATCTTGAAAAAATTGCATAGATTTGATATTGGGCGATAATTTTCAATTATGCTAGCATCACCTTTTTTTAATACAGGTACAATGTGCGCAACCTTCCAAACTCATAGAAACGTAGACGACTGTAAGATTAAATTGAATATATAAAAGAGCGGTGTAGAAAATATGTAAGCGCAATCCCTTAGCAAAAAACAGAGAATTTCATCACACTCTGATGTCATAGAGTTTTTGGCACGCTTCAACTTGTGTAGAATATCCTTCTCAAAAATCTTTGACAGCATGATGTTGTTGATTACCTTTGCATTCGAAGAGTAACGATTATCTAGTGAAACAGTATGTACACCTTTAAAGTATTCTGCAAAATTATTGACGATGCTAATTGGATCTGAAGTTGCTTCACCGTTGAAAAACATTGTGCCAGGAATACGGGACTTACTGCGTTTTGACTGCACAAACTACCAAAATTTTGTCGGATCCTCAGAAATAGTATCTTCCACAGATAAAACATACTTGGAATACGCTTTGGATATTCGGCTTTTTGATTCTGATCTAAGTTTTTTAAACTCATCAAGATGTTGTTGACATTGAGACTTACGAAACTTTTTCAGAGCTGCAAACTTTTTCTTCAAGTAATTGATAACATCTTTATCAAACCACAGGGGATAAGAACAAAGTTTCTTTTTGTAACAGGCAGTTTTAGGAATACATAATTCAAAAATATCTTCTAGAGTACCGTAGAATAGGTCACAAGCGGTGTTAACATTTTTTATATTTTTTAGTTCAGACCAGTCAACCTTAGACAGCAAATCGTACAGCTTATGGAAATTGGCTTTTTTGAAGTTAAAAGTAGCAATTTTGCGATTTACTAAAAACGAGTTTTTCCTTAGTTGTGTATTAAACAAGAATTCAAGCGTCGGATGAAAAGGATCCTCAGGAACAAAAGAAATACTAGATTTATCAACAGAACAGTGAATGTCAGAAAAAGTCAAATCCATAATATTGCCATGGTGTTTTTGTATGTGATTAAATTGATTGAAATTGTGAAACGATATAAAATTACTCAGTGAAATACTGGTTTTGTTACAAGCACGATTATCGCAGAATGTTGGGGTATTAAAATCTCCAAGAAAAAATGTGTTAAAGTCATGAATTTCATTTAAATCATTGAGCAATTCCAAAAATAAATTATAATCTTCGATAGATGTAGAGCGACATAAACTACAAAAATATTGTCGAAAAGGCAACAAATTAGGTAAAAGAAATATTTTTTTCACCCACTTGTTTACTGTAGACAACAGTCCATTTTGTTTTTTTTAAATTGCATTTTATGGAATTTTCTAATTATTTAAGTAACTTGAATTTTTAAACACTTTAAACGATCAAAATCAAAGTCGCAAAATGTCCTATGTCTTGACTGAAAAATGTACACAGCCTGTCCCAAGATTTCAGGTATATAGGGAAATGAAAGCAAAAGTTTATTATTGTGATTTTTATCTTACCTAGTTAATTTTATCAAAATCTTTTTAGACAGAGTTGAAGGAAGCTATTAGTACTTGACAGACGAATTTTTTCAGAGATTTTTTATGTTTCAGCAAAATTCTAGAGTTAAATGAAATTGCTGAAATATTTCAATTGGCACCAAATGATCGGTAATGCATCTGACATCATGACAGTAATGGTTTTTTACAATAGTAAGTCAAGTGACAGATTCAATTTACAATTTCCAACAGATCTTAACATAACAAGAAATTTATCAACAATCATTTATTTACTGGTTATAAAATTCAGGTGTATCAATGAGGCTTAGTAGAAAAGCGTCAAAGATCAAACTGATCAATTAAAGTTAAATTTGTAATAATAATCATTTGTTTTCACTGAAGGTAGAAGTTGTAGAATTGGGATTCAATTTTGAAGAAAAACGTGAAACTTCATTACCAGCAGCTTTTTCAAATACCAGTTCAATCTGTTTTAAACTATGAACTATTAAAGACTTTAGTATTCTTAAGAATAATAAGTAAATACGTTACAAGAGTTGAAAAAAAATACTTTTTGCGCGATTGAGCTTTATTTGGTTGTTTACCACGCCTGTTTCCAAGACAGTATGTAGTGTTTACTAGTTGCTAACAAAAAATTCGACGGTAAGTATTTTGGTGTTCTAGAACGGTAAGTAGTATTATTTAAAATTCATTATTACAATAATTGAGTAAGAATTGAATTATGTATTTATAACTTATTTGTGGACGTAAAAATACCATAATTACAAATGCCAATTGTCAAAGGAAGCTTATTTTGGAAAACAGACGTTGGAGACAATATATTTGCATCATTTGAAAACTCGTGCGACTTTTCGGAATGACTTTCCTTGCTTTGGTAGTTAAGCATCATCAGTGGGCTTGTGCTAACATCAATATTGTCGAAATTTTCATCGATCATGTTTTCCTTGTCTTCTTGCTCACAGGTTGAGGTCGATAGTTTTGAAAATTCTTTATTTTTGTCACCATGAAGAATTCTTTTCGCACATTTAATTTTGCTTTCTACACTATTTTCAACGTAATTTTTAGTTGTACTTGTAAGACTTCCATCCTCCGCGCCTTTTCAGTCCAAGTAGGTCTCCACCTGTATTAGCTAACAATGTAGCAGTACTTTGCCAAAAGGAGTGCAGGATTTTTCAGTTTCAAATTTTCAGCGATTTTTCGTGGCCAAGCTCCAATTACACTTTTACTGTTTGGAATTTTGAAAGATACAGACGAAAACTAAGTTCTTGTATTGCCATCAATTCTGGAGGAAGTTCTACAATCTATAAATAAATTGGTCTCGGCTAAATCGAAACACTTTTATAAAAAAGATGATGCAAATTTCTGCAAATGAATAAAAGCTAAAGCACGCAAAAAAAGTCGACGAAAAAATAATTTAGATTTATATATATCCAAAAATGCAAAATCTATGGATGGTCGTATTATTCCCAACTGAAGAAAATGTTATTACTGAAAGAAAATATTGATCTAAGCAGTTTTGTAACACCGTATTTATTTTTTATAAGTTTCAAAAAATTGATTAATCAAGTGTCAGCTTTCCTAAAACAACAGTCTGTAGGGCACAGACCAAAGAAATCCAAGAATCGAAGAAATGGAAATGTTCTTGGATACTGCTTTCGATGACGAATATTTTCTGCTTGTTGTTGGAGTTTTTGGAGGATGCAGAATTGGTGAATCAGCTGATATTTATTGATGACAGAGGCAACGTAACTCAGAACATTTACCATCATTAGTTGAAGTAATTCTGTTGACGTTTTTTGGAAGTACATAATATTACAACTGGAAAATATTTCACACAAACGGTTGTTCATAATTACAGACACAAAAAATGTATAGTACAACCTGTAGGAATGAATACCTTTTCAAAATTTCCAAAAAAAAAAAAATGCAGAAATTCTTGCTTTTCAAAATCGAAATCGAAATAAGATTCTCTCAATAATAAAATTGAAATTTCAAAAAAAAATCATGAACCTTGAAACCTACTTGCATGTTACTTCGGTTGGTCAGCTCTTTTAGTTTGTTCGGGAGCAGAGTCAGAGTTTAAGAAAATATATTTGGGTTTTCCCCCAAAAACAAAATATATTGCAAACCAAAATAAAAACAGATTTGAAAATAAATTATATGAATTAAATTGAATAAAATCAAGTATATAAAAAAAAAACGAAAAATTGGCTACTATCACAGCGTTGTATAAAGTTCACAGTAGACGGTAATTAATGAATTAATTGAGTTAAATTGAATTAAATTATACGAAGTGTATTGTGATTAACTGTAACAAAATTTGAGATGACACAACAAAAAATAAAAGGTACAACCTGTCCTTCACTCCGTGATGGTCTCGGTAGGATCAACTCCCCATTTACGTCGAGCAGAGGAAGCTTCCTTAGCGATCAGCTGGCAGATAGCAGGACGAACAGGACCGGAACAATTTACGGTCGGAAAATCGAAATTTTGAAAGACGGGAATAGAGACTAAGGAAATCGTACACTACGATTCCGTGTAGCAAAAAACCCTATACATAAAATTAACATAAGTAATAGTATAATTAAATAATTCTACGTTACCTCTTTGAGGGTTGGCCGCCACACGCTGTGCTATTAACGATGCAGCAGAGATTTCTTCAAAATAATTACCAGTGGTAATTTAAATCTTAAATATCCACCCAAAACGCTATGGATGCATTGGATAAACAAAAATTTATTGAGGCAATACTTTCGCCATGTTTCTTCCACGGCACCGCAAGTGGAAAAGAAGGAACGACAATTTTCTACCGAGTACCACTTGAATTGTTTCGCGAGTGTGCGCAACTCTTATTCTAAACGACAGATGGTTTGTTTACAGTCTAATTAACCTGTACAATTCTTTTATTTTTTAAAGGTGTTAAGTTGCGACTTAAACAGTTGTGATTGTATCAGGGAGGTTCACGGTAAGTTTAATTAATCTTATAAAATTCGCAAATATATAATTAAAATGAAGTTAGCTATTTAAAGGTAAATCAGTCATAACATCTCCTGGACTAAACAACAAAAAGGGGCTCTAAAACCACATGGAGATGCCCTGAGCTCGTTGCGACAAACCAGAGAAAGGCGAGCTCTGAAATTCCTACAAAAGTTGCTCAAGATTTGTAGGGGAACGGTATGAAACACTCGAGAACTACCCGTATCTCGTAGCTCCTTCACAACATCGAAATTTAACAGAGAGGAAAAGAACACTAATCCAGCTCCCTCTTAAAGCTGGGGTTAACGATAAACTACTAAAGAATTTAATAAAAATAATACAGTTTGACGAAACATAGTAAGTAGTCGTCATAGATAACACTACAAGTTGTGATCTTAATTTTTAGTTGAACGCCCTAGTGTTATTGCGCCAACGATGACAAGTCCCCAAGCATCTATGGGCCCCTAAATCGCCCCCATACCAGCGAAATAACATTTTTCAAATCTAATTACTTGAAAATAAATATAATAACACCTGTCGTCGACAATCTTTAAGAATAAATCGGCCTTGGATTCGGCAGCATGCTCCTCTGGGTTAAATTCGTTCTCAAATATCAATCAATCAATCATTGATTTCTAAATTTGCCCATTGATTGTGGATATGACCTAAATTTTTGTAAGCTGAACAATTGTAACTTTTATATTACACTCTATAAAGACAAAGAATAATTGAATGTAAATATTTATAATGAAAATAATAAAAAAATTGTTATGAAATTAATAATATCAGTTTATACTGCCAAAATCGAATAAAAACAATTAAAAGCATTTGTTAGTATCATTTGTAACCAGAGAAAAAAATCGTCAATTGGAAAATTTTCACTATTTTAACTAAAAATCAACTCTCACCAAATCCAAGTATACCAACTTAAAGAAAATCAATGTCTTGAATGTACTAACTTTACTGATTTTAGTTCAGAATTTAAAACTATCAGAGCCATTTCTTTTTTTTTCTGTTTTAATTCAGTCAATTCTATTTTCTTAGGAATAATTTTGAAAACTAATACAAAAATTGAGTTTAAATCAATTACAATTAAATTCTACATCTAAAAATAGGAAATTTTCAGAAAGTCCATAAAAAATTCTCAGCTCATTAATGTGAATATCCTTATGAAATTTTTTTCTAAAGGACGATATTACTTTTGTTTCATTTAGTTTATCGTTTGACAAAGACTTTGATTTTCTTCGGGTAATTCAACGTATCTTTTTTGAATATCGATTTCGCACTAAAAGGACAAAGGAAGGAAATTATCCTTGATTAAAACGTCGATCGCGTTGATGGTTATTGTTAAATCCTGAAAGCTCAGTCGAGGGCAAAAGCGACGTTTAATAGCTCTTTATAGTATGTCTACTTGTTTTACACTGTGTTTGCTAGTTTATGAACGATGGATTATTTGAGAGGATATTGATTGATGATAGAAGATGTTTAATAATTCAGAAGCATGAATAATGAATTAGATAGATTTTCTAAATTCTTTGCCGCAGATAGATTAAAAAATAATTAACATTTTATTTCCGAGTATTAGAAAAAAAATATAATGTGAGTTTAATATTAAACTATAATTAGGTAACTTCAAGTATCTAATAAAAGCGTCATGGCGGTATATATATTTGAAATTTAATTAAAAGTTTGTATTGAAGTCTCACAGGACTTTGATATATTAAAACTTGTATCAAAAGTTCTTTTTTATAAAGTCTATTATTGTTCAGTTTTTGTAATATAATTATATGCAATGTGGGAGAATATTGAGTGTTATTTAAACAATAATAAGGGTTATAAAAATTATTTACTAATCACAAACGGATAATGATATAATTTGCACAAATGAGTGGGAATTGTAAATTGACATGTCTCAGCATTGATTGCTAACGTTAAAAAAATTGGAGATTACAGGATCAACTTGTATACAGAGTGTCTCATGACACTTGACGTCTATCCATAAGTCAAAAAAATACTGAAAATTTGCCAACTAATTTGCCAGCTTTATATATTTACAATTCTGGAATTTTTTTCATGAGTTTTCATCCTCTCCTATTTACATCTTTGAAATATCACTTATTTAACGACTATACACTCATCTGAAGGTTTGAATTCCGCTGTTTTTCAGGATTATGAGCGTCATATGAATTTTCAAGCCTAATTTTTGATCGACAAAACCTATATAATCCTAGCCGGCGTTTCCCATATTTTCTCTCTCTAAACTTTAGTATAGTCATAGATACAAATTTCTAACATACAGAGTGTTCATGCTAACTTTCTACAATAGCTAACTTTTTCATTCGTCTTTTGAAAGTAGTGGTTAATAATGGAAAAGCGCTGTGCTTTTTTGAGGAGAATTCTAAAGTGTTGATGGAAAAGCAATTGAGCATCTACAATTTGAGACGAACTCCACAAGTTTGTTATTTTAAAATTGAATGACTTCATTTTGAATTTAACAAAAAAGTACTAAAAATCAAATACTCTAAAGACATGTGTTTTTGAGATATTCTATTTTGAAAATATCGCAGATGTTCTAGTGTTTTCTTCAACTATAGATGCTCAATTGTTTTTTTGTCAACATCGTCGTATTTTTCTAAAAAAAATCATAAAACTTCCTCATGTAAACTATTCAGATACTATATTTTCAATTTTTTTTTGTCTTGATCCAAAGTGTTCCAAAATCATTAAAATCAACAACAAAACAATAAAATTGTTGTTGTTAGATAGTTTGATGTTATTTTACATAATAGAACTAAACACAATTCCCGTTATAAATAAATGATTAAATTTTTTAATTGTCAGACATAATTTTTCTGCTTCAATTAAAACACTTTGTGTTTTATACTGATTTCTCTTCCACTATTGATTACTATTTTCTTTTCATGGAATAAAGATTGTCATATATTGGTTGATAACAAAATCTTTATTTGTTCCACTGTTAAACTTTTAACAAATTTTCCTCACTTAATAAACCAGACATTAAACGTAATTCTCCATAAAATTTATGCATTTGTAATTAGCTGTAAATGGAGGATACGTTAATTGTTGAACACCACTAAACATTTACGTACAAGAATCTAATTACAATTAATGACTTTATAACAAACACCTGAATAAGTTTCTTACGGAAGTATAATAATGAATCTTTTGAAACCAAATAATGAAAAAAAAAAAAGAGTAAATTTTAAAGCCAGAAAAGATGGATAATGGAAGTTAAACTTATTATTAGCTGTAAACATTTAGAAAAATTTATAATTTACATTATATTCTTCAATTTATAAAATTAATGCAAAACAATAGATTGAATTTAAAATATGTAAGTTTAAGTCTGTTCATTTCCATTTTTTTTAAGAAGATGGTCCTTCATCTTGTGTCTTATTATGTATTCAATGAATGAGAAACTCCAAATTTGCAGGAACAACTTATGAATAAAATATTTCATTAGCATTTCATTTTTTCTCTAATTATAATTTTTTTATTCTTGTTCTATATGCAAAATGCAGGGTGTAGTTTTTAATCAAAGGTAAATTAAGTTTATTTTCTTAACTAAAGTAATGAAAAATCGTCAATAAAAAAAATAACCAATTGCTACAAATAAATATATAAAGAATTTTAACATTTAAAAAAAACAACAAACTATTTTGAAATCAACCGGGATAATTCCAAATGATTTCAAGTAGTTGCAATTTGAATTTGAGATAAAATCTAAGTTATTTGGGAAGTTTGCTTCTAAAGGTTGAAAATGTTTGTATGTAATAATCATTACCATGGCACTTGAGAAACTGCAAAACGACCTTTAGCCTTTGTATGTTTAACGAAAATTTATGAAAAGCTTTCAGCTGATATGAATCGTAGATAATTTGTTAAATCAATGTTCTTTTTAGTTGACAACTAAATTATATATGACACAAGAATTACGATAAAATTTTTAAAAGTTGGCAGTAAAAGCACATTGATGTTTGTTTGAAAAACGTAAGAATTTGTGGTAACTAACAAAAGCTACGATTACTGTTAACAGTTCTTTTGTGCTATGAGCTAATTCCGACAGCCAGTAATCGATGAAAAACAAACAATTCGAACTGTCAAACAAAATAAATGGCTAAACTCTAGGGGATGTTCAAAATATATTTTAGAAAATTGCTGTTATAGATTACATTTAAATGGTTTAGACATAAAAACGTCTGATTCAAAGTAATGTATTTATACTTTTGAATTGACCAACTTTCGATATTTAAATCCCAATCTATGGATGTAAAAGATAGAATAGAAGCATCATACACATCATACACATACATCATTTTTAAAAATGCGAAATAATAGACATATTTAGAGGAAATTTTTAATTTTACTTAATTAATAGTCAATTTTTATTTATCAATTGAACTGTACTGTGCACGTACGGAAAAAGTAGGAAAATAAAATTGATTTCTCTAAAAAACAGAAAATTTGATAAGACGATTTTTTTATACATTACAATCAAAAAGATCGAGATTCAAAAGAAACATTCTCAGTTGAGTAATCTTAAAAATTTGAAGGGAACATGCTGGCTTTAGTTTTTATACTCGTTCAGATATACTGGTTCTACATCGTTTTTCTTTTCTTGGTTTCCTGGTTCTTTTTCTTATTACTTAGTTTCGGCTTTCTCTCTCCTTTCTTTTTATTTCTGCATTTTTCTTTTCGGATATCTTCTTCTCTTTTCTCTTTATCGGTTTGCTTTCTCCTTTCTCCTTCTTAGTTCTTTTTATTCTTTCTTCTTAGATCTTTCCTTCTTTTTCTCTTTCATGCTTATCGTTTTTTTTCTCTTTATTGTTTATTTGCTGTTATCTACTTTTTGATTTGCTTTTTCATTCTTCCTTCTCATTTCTTTATCACTTTTTTCTTCTCTTAGTTCTTTTTTTCCGTCTTCCTTTGTTTACTTTTGCTTTTCTTCGCTTCGATTTTCTTTTTTATGTCTTTTTCAGTCCCCTTTTTCCATCCAATTTCTTGTTTTTTTATTTCTCTTCGGTGTATTTTTTCATTTCTTTTCCTCAGATCTTATTTTCTTTTTTTCTTTTCAGTTTCATTTCTTCTACCTATTTTTTGGTTCTCTTCCTCCTTTCTTTATTCTTTCTTTTTTTTTAGTCTTCTTATTTTTCTCCCTGGTTCTCTTTCTTCTTTCTTTTTATTGAATTTCTTCTTTTCATTTCTCTTTCTCTCTTCAGTTTCTTGGTTTTTTATTTATTCTTCTTAGGTTCTTTATTTCTTTCTTTCTATTTGGATTTTTCCTTTTTTTTATTCTCGGTTCACTTCTCTTTTCCCTTTCTCGTTTTTGTCTCTCTTCTATTCCTTGTTTTTTTTTCTGTTATTTCCCGTTCAGTTCTCTTTTTCATTCTTGCTTCTCAGTTTTATCTTTTTTTTTCTTTCCTGGTTCTTCTTGGCATTTTTTTACTTCTTCTTTTGGTTCTGCTTCTTCTTTCTCTTCGATTTACTTTTGCTTTTCTCTTTTTCGGTCTTTTTCGGTTCTCTTTCTCCATGTACTTTCTTGGATCTAGTTTTTCCTCCTTCTCGATTTATTTTTCATTTTTTCTTCTTAGTTCTTTCTTCTTATCTCTTCTCAGTTCCTTTTCTTTATCCTAATTTTTGGATTTTTTTCTCCTGCTTGTTTTTTTATTTCATTTTCTGGTTTTCTTTTTTTTACTCCCCGGTTCTCTTCTCTCTTCCTTTTTCTTGGTTCACTTATTTCTTCCCATTTTGGTTCTCGTTCTTCTTCCACATTTACAGTTCTTTTTCTTTAGATTTCTTCTTTTCTACTTATCGGTTTGCTTTCTCATTTCTCCTCCTTGGTTCTCTCTTTTTCTTTCTTTCTTCTTGGATCGTTTTTTCTCATTTCCGTTTTTTTCCCTCCTCCTCCACAGTTTTTCTCCTTTCTCTTTCTTGTTTTCTTGTTATTTGGTGCGCTTTTTCATTTTTCCTTCTCAGTTTTTTGTCTCCATTTTCCTTTTTGTTTTTTTTTTTACTTCCTCCTTCTCGGTTCTTTTTTTATTTTTTCTTTCAGTTCTCAATCTCTTTTCTCCTTCTTGGTTTATTTTTGCGTTTTTTTTAATTCTCTTTTCTCTGTCTTCGAATGGTTCTCTTTCTCTATTCACTTTCTTGGTCATTTTTTTATTTCTCCTTCTTGTTTCATTTTTTACTCCCCCTTCTTAGTTCTTTATCTTCTTCGTCCTTCTCCTACTTTTCGATTCTTTTTCTCCTTTCTTCTACATGGTTATTTTTTTCATTGCTCCTTTTGGTTCTCTTTCTCCTTCTTCTTTCTTCTTAGTTCTCTTATTTAATTCCTCTTCCGTTCTTTTTCTACTTCCACGTTCTTGTTTTTTTTTCATTCCTTCTTGGTTCTATTTTTTTCCGGTTCACCCTTTCCTTCAGTCGTTTCCATTCTTTTCCACTTTCTTTTTGGTTATTTTCTCTCCTACAAAACACTCAAAAAATACATTTGAAAACTATTTTGAAAATGATGTCAAAACTCAAAATTTCCAAATAGAAACTCCAATTTATAGTTTATATCGTATTTATATCTTGGGTGAGTCATTTCTGTGGAGCTTTGATGCTAATTTCCTACGATATCACGTATTTTTAGATTCAATGTCATTTATTTTAAACGGCGTAATTTTTGAAATTTAACAAGTATACCTTTTTCATTAAAAATTAAACATTTTTTATAACACTATAAAAAAATATGATAATCAAAAGAATAAAAAAGTTGCAGGGCATTTAGTGTAACTAATGCCCTTCATACAATAGAAACACTTGAGGCTGAAATTCTTAGTTTTCACATTAAAAAACCCAAAACTGATAATTTTAAACTTCATCGACTAAGCCATTCTAAAAAAAAATAAGCAAAATTTCCAAAAAGATATTCAGCTTCAACATCCTATAGATCGATAAGGAACTTCATTTGTATAAGATATATTAAGCTAGGAACTATGTACTGAATGTCTCATCTTGAAAATGCAAAACCATTGTGTTTAAAAAATATGCAGAAACCAAAAAATGGCGAGTCTGCAAATGATATAAAAAATCAATTGTGAATAAACAAAACATAGCAGAACGAAGTGTTAACATGAAGAAGACTGCAAATGTATGAAAACCGTTGAATGAAACGATATGTTAACTGTTATCTGCTTGCTTACAAGCAATTTAAATTTCAGATTTGCTTTAACAAATTCACTCAACATAACAGATTCGATTTTACAGCAGATAACTTCCTATAAATTGTCGCTGTATTCTCTCATTCAACATTATTCATAATCATGTCACAAGATAATATAATTTGTCACATTTCTAGTAGTCTTATATATTGTAAGATAAGAATAAATGTTTCATATTTTTGAAGATATAACAATTTCCACAAAATATTATTAACTGAAAAATTGCGCGAAGCAATTAAGTAAAAGAGAACTGAAAGTCGACAAAATTTGCTTTATCACAACACTGAGACCACCCACATGAAAAATATTTTAATAACTTGTTTTTAAAGCTTTTTGCGACAAAGTGAGCCACTAATTTAAGCTCGGTAGACAGAAAAATATAATTTTTGGTTTAGTATGAACATTCCTCGAATATTTTATATGCTTTTGTTTATCAAATTTAATAGAGATTTAGAATTTGAAGCTGCTTTGTCAATGTTTGAAATGTACAAAAAAAAAATTGAGATGTCGCCAGTATTCCCAATAAGCTTGGAATTATTTTATTTGTGTTCTTGAATAGTCTTCAACAAAATACTGGAGTTCTAATCTTGTTTATATTCTGCGTAGCAAGAAAAAAATTTGATGCATTTTTGTATATTTTGATTCTACTCTAAATTGTTTTTGATTCTTTCAAATAAAAAATAGCTTCAACTGAATGTTTAGTTTTTGTTGAGAAATCTAGAAACTACAATATTAACCGCAAAGTTTTTCTCAATCTTGTATCTAGTTGAAATGGACATTGTCGAGTTTCTAGATGTTCAACTTTAGAACTTTGGTAGCAAAGGATTTACTCCATGACAAAAGATGACATTGATTTAACCTTAACCACTAAACGAAAGCTGGATCTCAAACAATAATCCTGACAATCCTCGCCAGCTCAGCGGCCACCAAAATAAATGATCAATCTTTAAAGACAAATTACAAAGTTTGGTTATTTCTAGTTTAACCTTATTTATACCTAAATAAAAAAAAATCATTATTTGGTTTTTTCATGCGAACACAAAAATCAACATTAAAATACAGGTGGCCCACAACTGCCTTCCCAGTAGAATTGGACGTGTGATAAAAGTAATGGAGATGATAAAAAAAACAAAAAAATGTAAATTTCGTACTCGGTTGGTAGATGAAGGAGGTTTTAGAGTGACTAATCCGAGAAGATCACAATTAAAGTGTTACTTAGGTTTTTTGTTTCCTTTCATGATTCGTGAGTGGTCACTTTCGAATGTTCTTACCTCTCAAGCGTAGAAAGAGAGAACTTTTTGCGTAGAAATTTTACGTTCAGAATTGCCTGTACTCTACAGAGTGTCCCACGACGGTGGGCGTCCATCCATAACTTAAAAAATACTGATAAAAGTTGGTAACGTATTTTTTTGCTCTATTTGACTAAAATAATTGTAAAAATCTGACACTTTCTGTTATACCGGAAGTAGACTTCAAATTTCTTATTTTAAATGGAACACTCTATATTGTTCTACGTTTTTAAATTCTGCGACGTATTTTAGGTCACTTTTATACCAACAATTTTTTTTCTAGATTTCTTCAACTTTAATTGAGAAATGATAGATGCAAAGTTAGAGATAATCAGTATATATGGGAAAAAAATAAACTGCTCACTAAAAATTGGGATGAATGTTTGCTGAGTTGGTGCTTCATTTCTCTTAGTTGGTGCTCCCTTTGACTCTAGTGAGAAATGTTCACACTTTGTCATTTTAGAGAAATTGGGGTTAAGTCGATAACGCAAATAGCATAAATGTAGATGACAGCTGTCAGACAAAGACGTGAAAAAACGTCAAGCCAGTTAAAAAAAAATTGCCAACTTATGGTTATGAAACCCACTGAGCAAATTCAATTATTTGTTCAACCTAAAATCGATAAATTTTCTAGATTTAAAATTATTAGTGAGCAGTTAATTTTTTTCCTATATATAATTACGGCTAAACCAGCCATTCCCTACAAGGAATGTTAAATTTGCCAAGGAACAAACATCGCTTAATCACGTTTGTTGTTGTCAAACTTTTAATAAAATATTTTCCCATATGCAGCCACTTTAATCGTGACAATGTATAATCATAATTTTTACTATTTCCATATCAGCACATATAGAATGTCTCTTTTAGGAAATTTGGATTTTTTTTGTAATTACTTTTAATTACACCAAAACAAAGATTCATCTTTCTTCTTTCAAATGCCAAAATATTAATTTAAACTAATTGAAACAAACAGAGTTATAGATTTTCGAAGAAAAAGGTGCAAATCTGAAAAAAATGAAAAAACTGTTTACTTTCGAGTTAGTACAAATTCTAATTTTTTATTTTCTTGATTTTTATGTAAGAATTTTTGAATATATTATGTTTTTGCCGAAAAAATTTGATTATTTCAAAAACTACAAAAAATCGTCTAATAAAGGTTGTGTTCAAAATTCTCAAAATCTCAAGCCACGTTTAAAAACGCGAAAAAATATAGGGTGTTTCATTTAAAATACATAAGTTTGTGTTAGAACTTGTTTATGAGACACTCTGTATATTTGAGAATAATTTTAGTTGATTCAGAGAATTAGTATCTACAAAAGTTGTTAATAAAATTTTTCAGTATTTTTACAATTAGAGGCCAATACTGGACTTATCTACTCGCTGGGATAGCCTGTATATCTGTGATAAAACTTGAGAAACTTCTAACGTGCTTTTTACGTGAAACAGCCTGTATAAAGGTGTTACATAAAATATTAATTTTATTATACAGAGCATAGCTTAAGAGGTGAAAATGGGATTGGGCTTAATATGCCTTATCCTAATGTGGCTTCTCGGTATCAACACTCTTTTTTTAATTTCTGCTTTTATTTTTAAAATGTCTCAGTCGATTATGCTGAAAATTGAAAGTTTTCTGTTTTTTGATACAATTAGTAATTTTACACTCAAATTTTGCTATAGCATTCTGATTCTGAATGATCTTTTACACTCATGCAAAATTGCGAAATCAATTTCATTAATTTGTTTAATAATTGAGCGCTGTATAAAACAATATAAAACACACAAGATTTATATTGAACTTTTCGGCCGAAAACTCTTACTAGATTATCAGCTATTCTAAAGGCATTGACGTTTATTTTTTATTAGACGTCAGTAGCAAATATATATGGGAAAATAATTAACTGCCCACTAAAAATTTTAAATATGGGGAATTTATCGTTTTTAGGTTGAACAAACAATTGAATTTGCTCAGTGGGTTTTATTACTATAAGTTGGCAATTTTTTTTAACTGGCTTGACGTTTATCCACGTCTTTGTCCGAGAGTTGTCATCTACATTTGTGCTATTTGCGTGATCAACTTAACCTCAATTTCTCTAAAATGACAGAGTGTGAACATTTCTCACTAGAATCAGAGGGAGCACCAACTTACAGAAATGAAGTACCAACTTAGCAAACATTTATCCCAATTTTTAGTGGGCAGTTTATTTTTTTTCCATATATATATATATTGATTATAATTTTTTTTCTATTGGTTTACATCAAGGAGTTTGAAACATTAATCTGTTGGATGTTGACATTCAGCTATAAACTGTCAGTTAAATATTAAACAGTTCGAAATTCATTGGTTAGTTTAAGTATAAGCTCAGAAAGAAATAAACTCCCCACTAAAAATTTGGATTATGTTTTTCTAAGTTGGTACTTGATTTCTTTAAGTTGGTGCTTCCTTTGATTCTAGTGAGAAATGTTTACACTACGTCATTTTAGAGAAATTGATGTTAAGTTAATAAATAATGTAGATGACAGCTGTCAAACAAAAACGTCAGAAAACGTCAAGCTAGTTAAAAAAAATTGGCAACTCGTAATAATATAACACACAGAACAAATTCACTTGTTTATCTAACCTAAAAATAAATAAATCTCTTAGATTTCAAATATTTAGTGGGCAGTTTGTATCTGCGCGAAAATAGGCATAACAGTTTGTTAGCCCTAACTGAAAAATGTATTTCTTTGTTAAGAATTATTGATGAATATGGCCGTAGGACAATTTATTTATTTTAAGCCTACTATGATCAAAAATTTTTTGAGAAAGAAAAGTGCATTGATAGGTTAAACAGTTGTGTTTCTGTCAAAATTCTCAAAATAGATATAATTTCTGTGTAAAATAGACGTAACACTTTCTATTTGATTATTTAAAATTAGTAGAAAAAAACATTTTGCTTGACTTATAGAAACCTAAATGCGTGAATTTTCAATTTGATTTTCTGTAAAATATTGTATTAAAGGTATCAGTTTCAACGCCCTGTATAATATAAAGTAATGTTTTGTTTAATGGAATTTTTTACTTGTTAAGCTATACAGCGTGTCCATAGTTCCATGCTAATCATTGGTATCTCATCAAGAGATAGAGCAAAGATTAATTGAGGAATGTTTTGCAAAATTCAATACACTCAATTCATTCTGAATCTTCTCAGTTTTGAGTTATTTTGAAAAAACTTAAATTTTACTCGATAACGCTTCCTTCTTTAAACTTTTACATTGTTAAAAAAATTTTTTTTTTAAGACAAATTTATTAGTTTCAACAAGAACTTCCGATTCTCATTTGTTTCCGAATTATTAACTCCATCTTTTGATTTTCTTATCTTTGATCTTCTTCCATATTAGATTTTTTTCTGCTTAGATATTCCTTGAAAAAAGCTTCAAAAATTTAATAAAACTCTTATAAAAAAAATGCAAGTTAAGCATGATATCTCAGAAACAACTGAGAATCTAAGGTATCTGCTAACACCGAAGAAGTTGCTTTGAAAAGTGTCTTAACAACGTAAAAGTTTTAAAATTGGTAGCATAAGGCGTTGAGGAAAATTAAAATCGGTAAATTTTATCTCAAAACTGAAAAGAACTAGAATAAACTTTAAACGAGATCTAACTTTTGCAAAATATTTAATCTCTCTTTTTTTTATCTTCTTTTATAACCCGGATTCCGATGGTGAGCATCGAAATATGGACACACTGTATACCATTACTAATGACTCTCCTCTATGTGTCTGTATTCAGCTATTGATTTAATTTTTTTGTTTCAGGTAACAGGAGTTTTTACTTGGGCGATTCAGTTGTTAATAAATGAATCCATGGATAAAAGAAAACAATCAAAATAGGTAAATAGGTAAATTAACGATTAATTAATTTATTAGCTGAAGATTGTGTGGGAATTTGTTTAAAAATTGAATTTTACTGATAGTTAAATATTAATCAAAATCGTCTTTAAAACTATTATAGTCCTGCTAAAGAGATTTAAATTTTGTATCACAAGGTTCAGATTTTTATACTCTGTTCACCAAAACGAAACCATTTATAATGTTAATTTACAATTAAAAACTATCAACAATTATGGAAATAACAAAGTTGATGGCAAAATTTAGAATGTAATTATTCATAAAAAAATTTTATAGATATACTATTTTATAGATTTTTAATAAATTAAATAACAGACCAGATTTATAATTTGCTTTAATGATTTAGTATAATAACGTTTTTATTTGATTTCATGTAATAATAGGAATTTATCACTTCACCATGACTACAAATTGCTCATTATTTTCGCATAAAATCAAGAGAATTTTTTTATTTTTCTACATATGACATTTTTATTCTTATATAAGTCATCAAATTATTTGGAATTACCCAAATTGTAAACATTTTTTTTTTTAATTTAGAAAAATATAAATAAGATAAAATAAGAAATTCAACAGAAGTGTTTACTGAGATACTAAAGCATCGAAAATCTTGTTTTGTTTTCCTATTTGAACAACAAGAAACCGCCGAAAAAGTATTTCCATTCGAAACAGAATAAATAAAAGATTTCTTTAACAAAGTTTAATTACGTTATTACCATCTAAATTGAAGTTGGGATGTCCGTATTAAGGAAATCTCTATTACCTAGAGTCCAATTAGAAGCTGTCTTAGACTTCTCGATATATAAAAAGTTTCTTTTTTCGGTGAAAATTTCGAGAAAAATCCTGTTTTGGAATTACGCTTTTTTTAACATTTTGTAATTATACGTCAATTTAATCCGCAAAAGAAAGACGAGCGATATATATTAATGGAAGAGAAAAAGTCTTTAATAAACAGCTTAAGGTGTATTAGATTAAGGTTTTTAATTTAGGTGCTAGAGGGTTCACGTTAACTTCTTTCAAAATCTCGAAAAGTTTAATTTACTTTTGATTGATTATGAAATCTTATAACAAACTTGCTTTGTGTTATATTGTATATCAAGATAATTAGAAAATGGGAAATAATCACCGAAGTTTGATTTATTAAATTTATAGAAAAAAAAAAAAACAAAACGTACAGGTTTTTAGAATTTATTTATTTTTTCTGAATCGATATTCTCTAAAAATGTATTTGTTTTAATTCAATTTTATTTCTATGGACTTATGTTATACTTCTTTACTTTGTCTCAATAATAAAAGCTTTACGATCTGAAACGTTTGAGTTTTTCAAGAACATTTACTTTCGCAAATAAATAAACTTATGAAAATTTATAAAGTTGTACAGAGGTCCTGAAATGGAGAAAGTGGCCAAATATTGGATATAATTAAATAATAAAAGTAGTTAGAGATGTTTTTTAGGTGTTGAAATATCAAAAGAACTGAAAAATATTATTTTCGTCAGTAGTATTCTGTCACGTTTTTAGATTCAGATTGAGCAACATTTTATTGATAATTGTGCAAAGGAAAATTATTTATATTTCTCATAATTACTTAGCAAAAAAAGCTTTTGTTGAACTTAATCATAAATACTTCTGCTTTATTTAGTACGAGAATAAATAAAAGGCGGAATCCATATGGTTATATGGTCTTAAAAATCCAGCACCAAAATTAGTGATTTGTTTTTTGTGTGATGGTCGGATATACAGTATGTCCATATCTCGGGATCTCGGTTATTAGAAGAGCTAAAACATCAGTTAAATTTGGAATATTCTGCAAAATTTAATGCTCGAGACGAATCTCATTTCAAATTTAATCAAATTTTTTTCAGTTTAGAGATTTTTTGGAAATACTGAAATTTGCCGATTTTTTTTTTACATTGTTAGGACACTTTTTGGAAATAAATGTTTTGGTGGCAGCGGAAACTTTCGATTTTCATTTGTTTCTGAGTTATTAGGCTTAACTTTTTTATGGGGATGATATTAAATTTTTGATTACTTAGATAGTTTCATAGCCTATCTGTTTTGTATCAGTGTTAAAGTTATTTTCTGCTAATATCTTTTGTAGAAATTGAGATTTAAGTGACATGTCATACATTTTTCAAAAGCTTTTTGCAAAGAATTAAAATTCAATATGACTTTCATAAAAAAAACAAACGATGGTGTTACTAACTCGAAAACAGGTGAGTATCGTGGTTTCTTGTTAGCACTAATAAACTTATTATAAAAAAGTGTCTTAACAATGTAGAAGTTCGAAAAACGTTATTGAGTAACTGAGAAAAATAAAAATTGACAAATTCTAATTTATTCAAAATATCTTAAAACTGAGAAAAACTAAAATGAATTTAAAATGTGATTAACTTTGAGTATTAAATTCAGCAAAACATTTCCCGTTGCTGTATCTCTTCTAATAACTGAAATACGAACAGTGAACATCGAAATATGGACATACTGTTTGAGAAACCTATATCAACTTTAATCGATCGCGGTTTGAATTGAATGAGTAACGTATTAAACAGACAAAATAAGATTTCGTTTCACTTTAAAAATGTTGAAATAAATTTTAATTACAGTGTATATAATTCTAAACTGTAGTTTTTCAAACTTCTTAGTGCAAGAGAATTCTATTAAATCTACGAAACTAATATAGAGCAGAGTATCCATATTTATTGTCTCTACATTTATTTGCAAGTCAATAAAATATTCCCAAACTAAAAATCTCTTTGTTGAGTTCTAAAATATTATTTTTGCTTTGATATCTAGAAATATAGATTTGGTTTTTCAAGTATAATGTGACTCATTTCAAGTGGTTTTGTCTGAATATGCAAACAATAGCTTTATTCATCGATAAATTTGTATGAGTCATATTACATCCGAATCTCCTTTATCTTAGCTATTTGCGTTATTTTTCACTCGAAATCTATACCATTCGGTTTGCTTTAACTTAATGTTTAAAGTGATAAGATTAATAGCTTCTAACGAAAATCGCTAAATTAAGAATTTTTTAAGCATTTTGTTGTATTTTCAAAATGAAGAGTACAATTGGATTTGATTAATCATTCGCAAGTTAGTGAGATAATAAAAAAAAAATAATAATAATTCTGTGGTATGCAGTTTTATTTTATTTTTTTTATCCACTCCCAAGTAATTTTTCCCGCGACAAACTAATGATTGTAATCCATTCTAAAACAGTCCTTCAGTTTTCGTGCATGTAGCTTTGCTTCACGCAAACACAGACTGACGATCAATCATGGAAAAAGCAAAAAGAAGTAGTTTTTATTTTACTAATAGAATAATATTGACATAACTATAAGATCTGAATCAATATGCAGTATCCTTTGAGCTTTCAGAAAATTATTCATGTTTATGAGGCAGTTTTTGACGTATCAGAATTTTGGGATTAAAAGCAAGTATTGACCCTATTTCTTCAAATGGTTATAATTTATAGACGGCGCCAGACGACGACCCTCGCTATTCTTTGGAGAGACGATGTTTGTTCAGGAATCTAAAAGGGGATTCACTATCGCAACTCGAGATCTCTCCCCTTTTTGTTTACGGTTTTGTCTTGGAAAAACTTTTAAATGTATGTGATTGTTGGGGGTGCTTTTTTAAACTTGTCTGTTAAAGGGAAAAAAATGACGAGCGGATCCTTCACATGAGAAATTTAATGTAAAAGTTTCGAGATTGTCTGAGATTAATAATCTGACAAAGGAAGCGTTTCGTTCCGGAAATATTCGGCATCGTTAAAGAGTCGATGTATAATAATCCAACTCAGCAAAATGCTTTTACCAATATTGCACTCTGCTTTTAAGGTAAGTTATTAAAAATTGTTCTGTTGGAATATGAAATTTAGAAAATAATTAAAACCTAAAGTCAAGGAAATAGATTCGATTTTTTTTTAGAAGATCATTTGAAATGTTCATTTATCAAGGGCGTTATAAAAATGTTTCCTTGTACTCAAGAGCGACAAGTTTACCAGCCCAAAGGACTCGGACATAAGGTTTTGTGGATCGCTCGAGAACGATAAACATCAGCTAATGCCCTTGGTTCATACAACATTTATTTAGAACATTCGCTTTTTCAGTTTGTGAATACGAATAACTTTCAAAGTTTGAGTTTGACTTTGCCGAACTGAAAGCAGTGGCGGCTCATGAGTATACAATAAATATATTTTTTTAGGAAAGAGTTTTTTGAAATCGAAAAATTTTTAAATTATTTCAATTTTTGTTTTTGCTTTTGGGTTCTTTTTTTCGATTTTCTGGATTCCTATCTAAATAATATACTCTTAATAAGCCAAGGCTGTTGAAGATTTTCTAGATGTGTTTGTGTTCCTTAGATTTTGTGCATTGTTTATGTTTTATAAATCCGTTAGATTCTCTTAAACTTTTTATATTTCTTGGATTTTCTATATTCTTTGGATTCTCCAAAAACTATTTTTTATGTTCTTCAAATTTTTATAGATTTTTGGCAATCTAAATGTTTAGAGAGTTTGAATCTATTTACCTTTTCAATAATGTTCTAATTTTTGAATCTTTTTGATTTTTTTTATTTTCCAGATACCTATCTTTAGTTTCCTCATATTTCGAAATTTTCAGAATTTCAAGCGCTTCACATTTTTTTAGGTTTCAATAAATTCTTGATGTTTCAAGTTTTCTGCACTTTCTAAATTTTCTAATTTTTGTTTTTCATAATTATAGATTCTTGGATTATAAGATTTTTTCTTTTTTTAATTTTTTTAGATCATCTAGTTTTTTGATATCGTCAAATTCTGAATGTTTTTGAATTTTTTTCTTAACTTGTTGAAAATCCAAACTTTTTAAATTTTCTAAATTTTTATTAAAATTTTTCGAAATTTATAATTTTAGTTTCTGTTGATTTTGAGTTTTATTTTTGATATATCAAAATTTTCATTTCTTTATAAATTTGTTCGATTTTTTCAGACCTAGAATGTTTTGAAATAAAATTGTTGAATTTATTAATTATCCTAATTTTTTGGATTTTCTAATTTTTTCAAATTATTGACATTTTTACAATTTTTTAAATAATTTCTGTTTATTCTGAATTTTCTAAAATTTTTGGATTTTCAAAATTTTTTTAACAATTGAAATTTTTACAATCTTTAAAATGAATTGTTTTTAATTTCCGTTTATTTTGAGACTTATTTTTGATTTATCAATTATATTATTATAGATTTCAATTATTTTAGATCTTCCAGATTTTATTGATATCGTCAAATTCTATGAGTTTTTGAATTTTTTATTCCCAGCTTGTTAAAATCCAGATTTCCTCAATTTTTCAAAATTTTTTGTTTTTGGTTTTAAACTTTTATTTTTCAAAATTCTCAGATTCTATAGATTCCTACAAAGTTTCTCTTAATTATTGGATAGTTGATATATTTTATACGTCTAGATTTCAGTGTTCCGAATTTTTTGAATCTTTTATGTTCTTTGAAGTTGTTATCTTAAATTTTCTGAATTGTTTTAATTTCCTAGAATCTTGGAATTCTTTTGAAATTCCAAATATTTAATTTTATGAATATTTATTTGAATTTTTTTATTAACTTTAGAGGTTTAGATTTCTTATATTTTTTTCTAATTTACAGTTTATTATATATTTCAAATCTGTAGATTAAAATCATATAATAACAATTACAATTTTGCAAAATTTCTTTGTTCTGTTATTGAAAGTGATAATTTTGGGACATATTTAATTATTTTAATAATTTTCATCATTCATCAAAATCTAGAAATTTTCTCCATTTATAGATTTTCGCAATTTTTTTAGATTAATTATTCAAGATTAGTTTGGTCTTTCTAATTTCTTTAAATTTTCAGAAATAATCTAATTTTAATAAATTTATTAGAAAAAATTCCAATCATAAAACAATGCGATTTTTACTTAAATTAATTTTTAATAAAGGAGAGTTGACTTTTTCGCATTCTCTGAAACTCCCCTACTGTTAGACGAATATTTTGTTACAAGTTTTAAATAACTGGATTGATGTTTACAATTAATTTGGTGTCAGATCACCTAAAGCAATCGCTTTAAAGCGCTAAACAAAAAATTCTTCCTCAGAAGCGTTAGCTATTTCTTTTATTTCAGAACATTAATTTAATTCAACTCATTAGTGAGAATTCCTCAGATCTTAGAACAGATTAATTATTCTAAAATTAAATGCACAAATAAGCAAGAGAAAAACATTAATTTAAGCTACTTTCGAAGTTTAATCTAGTTTAACGCAATACAAATAAAATTTTTCGATTAATTCTCAGTAAATGTACATTTTGTTAGAGGAATATCCTGAGTTAAAGTTCAATTAAATTTTCAAAAGCTTACGTTTTACGCCTGTAAGCAGTAGATACATTCACACACTTTTCTAAAAAGCTTTTACGCTTTTACCAATGTCAAATGTCAATAAAATACTCGAACGTGAATAAAATATCATATGCGCACGAAAACACATTGAATATTGAAAAAAGATTTTGGGGGAAATATTTATAAGATTCTGTTTAAAGCAAAAGTTTCTTAGCGAGTGAGATAAAATTTGCATTATCTTATTACACTTTCATAATTGATTTTTTGTATGTTTGTATAATTGATAACTGTGCAAGATAATTGTACCTATTTGTCATAATTTTTTTTTACATTTGATTGCGGTGTTGTCAAATTATTTAATATTTTTGGAAAATTTTCAAATTAAAGCTGTCTGAAAACTGGAAAGTTATACAATTTATAACGAAGACCCTGTAGATTAAAATGACATAGTCACAATACAAGGAGATAGACTAAGACTAAAAAATTCCAAAAAAATTGGATGTCTCGGCAACATTGCAATAAAATTTCAAAATTAAATTATACAAATATAGCAATTGGCATGACGAACATAAAAATGAAAAAATGATTGGTTTTCAAAATTTTAGTACAGGGTGGTTCATTTTTTATAGTTTTCCGACCATCACACAAAAAAAGCTACTTTTTTGAGACAAATTCAATCTTCATATAAGTTTGGCGCTATTGTCTTTTATTTTCAAGTTACAGGGAATATTTGATTTTTTTTTATTCATATAAAATGCTATAATTTTTCCGTTGTCAAACTTATTCAAAATGTAAAAACTGTAACTGATATCGGTTTTTACGCAGAACAGAACGACATAACTGAAAATTTTTTATATCTTCTTATTTTCGAGATATTAATTAAAGTTATATTTTTTTAAAATGGAAAGCATATTTGGTCATGATTTAAAAAAAAATGTTTTTTCTCTGTTTACGGATATACAGTGTGTCACAGTGAAACGACTCTTGTAGAAGATGAAAAAAAAAAGTTGATTTCAATTGTCATTTTAAATAATCAAAAATGCCCTGGAAATTTCGAAGAAAATCTGTTTCCCTTTAGAGTAAATCCTATTACGTAACAGATATGAGAAAAAGTTATTAAGAAAAGTTGTCTACAATCAATATCTAAGCCCGTATATCAAAATTCAAAAGCATCGGCCTACTACGATTAAAAATAAAACTAGTTGATTTGACAGAAAACAATATAGGTACCGGATTTCAAAATTATCAAAAGATTACAATTTCATTGATTTGTGAACTAGACCTAGAAAAAAATAAAAAATCATTTTTATTCAGAATTATTTATCTGTTACAAGACACACAAGAGGACACACTGTATATAGTTTAGATACGTATTCATAAAAAATATTGAAAAAATTTTTTGTTGAAAAATTGGAAAAATCGTAGTCGCCTCTAGGAGGAGAAAATATAAAAATATTTTAAAAAATAAAATCAAAATCACATATTGTTAGATAGAATAGCAAGGACGATTATATTATTTTTTTTTTATTTTTGAAAACATAATTTATGTAGGCTGTTCCATAATTTTCATTGCTTTATATTCTGATATGTCTTTTCATTTTTCTTGTGGAAAACTTGGGCTTTGCATTGATAAAATTCAATACACTCATAGATTTGATTTTTTGCTTTCTAAGGCTGCTATGTTTTTTTATACAGTTTTTCAACAAAAATTTTTGTGTTATTCAAAATATAATCAGAAAGCATCTAAACTAAATGTTTTCGTTAATAGAAAGAAATAACAAAAGTCATGGCTAACTATGCTTTTCATCAAAAAAAAAGTAACTTTGGTTTATATGTACAGGGTGAACCAGAACCGATAACTTTTCTTCTAAGCGTGCTATCGTCTTGATATTTTTTTTAAACGATAGGTCTGATAATAGAGTACGTTCTAAAAATATTTTTATTTGTATACAGATGTCTCAGAATAAAATATACAACTAAGTTCTATTCTTTTGAATTAAAACTTCTAATTTTTGGTACATTTTTGAATTTGCCATAAAATTTTCATTATAATGCACTCGGACTTCTTAGATTTATCTGTCATAGTTTTTATGTTATGTCAATTTATGTATCGAAATAACTTCGTGCAAAGACCCAAAGAAAAATTTATAACTTCAGAACCATTCAAGATAACTTGAATTTTTTCCATTACATTGCTTAAGCTTCAGCACATCTTTTGAAATAAAAGTGAACTACGATTTTTTGAAAATGACAAATTATAAATGGGAATAATTTGATTTTTTTTAACGCAACACCCAATGTTTTATTGCATTATTGCATGGCATTTTTTTAGAGATACTTACTTGTTTTTGTAAAAATTAATAAAAACGTTTATGTTGTACATTCCTGTTATAATTTAATTTTGCTCAAAGATTGCTCTTTCAGCAAGTGTCAAATTTTCTGACAGCAGCGTACACGATTTATTTTGAAATAAAAAAATTCAGTATTTTGAAAAGTAGACTCCACAAACTCTATATTGACTAGAAGCTCTTGAAAAATATTATGCGATGTTAGAATAAAATATAGGGTGTTGCATTAAAAAAATTCGAGTTAAAGATGAGCTAAATTTTAAGGAATCGAATGCAAAAAAGTTGGCTAATTTATCTTTAATGGTAATAAAGTTATAAAGTTTTTTGTAGATCTAAATACGAAACTATTTTGAAACATATATTGACAGATAAGTCTAAGCAACCTGGATGCGTTATGTCGACAATTTAATGATGAATTCAAAAATCTTACAAAAAATAGGGGTTTCATTTTAAAAAAATTGAATTTAGTTGTGTAATTTACTTTGGGACACTTGTATAAAAATAGAAATATTTTTAGAAACTGCTTTATTATCAGACCTACCGTTGAAAAAAATCAAGACGACAGCATGCATAGAAAAAACTTATAGACCTTGCACACACCCCCAGGACACCCTGTATCTGTAAATATAAAAGGAATAGAAAAAAATTAGTTGAGTCTCAGATTTTGAATAAGTTTAAAATTGAAGAAATGACAGCATTCTTCAGAAATTGCAAAAAAAATAAAAAAAAAGCTGTAACTTCAATACAAAAGACAATAGCGCAAAACTATTTACATCATTTGTTTTTTTTATGTTGGTTGGATACATGAGAAACCGATAAAAACCATCGAAAATAAACCACCCTATACAGACCTGAAGGAATAGATTCTGTGTATACAAACGTATTAATTACTTCCTGAATATCAATAATAAAATCATATGATTCACCCTATATATTTTTCAGAGATTAAGCGAATAATGAGGGTAAAAATATAATTCTTATTTGTTATTTTGCTTTCCAAAAGATTAAAATGTAATTAAATTAATTTAAAAATTTCAAGCAAATGTTTGGCAGAAATTTGTTGATATAGAAATTCAACTTCATATTTACATTAATTCTATGACAATCTTAATGAATGATTAATTATTCACAAATAATTGTTTGAATTAATTTCTCTAAATAACCGGTTTGTTTCATTATCTTATTAATATCAATTGATTATTTCCAACATAACAGGAAAATTCAGCTCTATTTTTTTCTCGTAAGTATTTGCTACTGAATCCTTTCCTGCAATTCTTCTAACTCTTGCTGTCTTAAGTGCCGTAATTCCACTCAGAATAATTGAGGTTAACATTTTTCAATTCAAAATAACAAAATACATTTTTTACGTCTCACTCACAGATAATTATGCTTAAAATATCATCTCTCTGTCTTTCTTGCAATAGAAACGATGATAGAAAAACCAGGTGCATGAAATCCTGAAATGGCTTCATAAATCTCCACTAGATCTCCCACTACAAATTTTACCTAACTAGCATCTATAATAGAGAAGAGCTTCATGTAAACTGTCATTGTCACTTCACATCACAAAGTAGAATATACAGCTTCTGTTGTGCTTTACAGTTTATGAATATCAGTGCAGAGTATTGCTGCTGTTTTATAGCTATCAGATCTGCCATATTTCTCGTTGCAATAAATTAGGAAAACGACAAATGTTTATTTTTGTGAATTTTGGCTATTGTACCATTGCATTGGTTGGGAGAAAATTCAACAAAATTATAAACAAGCGAAAAGTATGATAATTCAAAGAATCTAAAAAACTGCAGAATCTGAATCTACAGAAGTGAAAAATTTCAAAAATTCAGGAATTGTGATAAGTATAAGAAAATCTAAAGTATCTGAAGCGTCTAAAAAATTAGAAAACTTTCATACCTAAGGTGTATGCAGAATTAGAATATTTTTGGAGTATTTCAAAAAATCTAAGGAGTTTAGTAAACCTAGGAAATCTAAAAGGTTTGAAAAATCATAACAATCTAAAGTAAAATCTATAGAGAATTTAAGAAGCATTCAAAAATTTTGGAAAATTTATTCGATTTTAAAAATTTACATTGATTGAAGAAAGAGTCTCGACGATCTAAAGGTTCTGAAACGTTTGAATAATTAAGGAAATGAACAAATCTAAAGAATGCAGGAATTCGGAAAACAGAGAATCTTGAAGGAATCTAAAAAAGCTAGAAAGTTTGAAAAGAGTATAAAGAATCTATACAAAAATTTATAAAAATTAGGGATAAATAGTACTAAGTCTTGAAAATTGTGTAAAATTTGTCAAAATGAATTGAATCTGGAGGAATTCAAAACATTAAAAAAACATCAAGTAGACAAGAGTCTACAACTTGAAAAAATTAGAGACTTTAGAGAGACGGAACAATCTGAAAAATGAAACCTTAAGTATATGAAGTATTTCAAAATTGGAAAACACAACAACATTGGGATTATCAACAAAATAGAGAATTTTACAATAAAAAATTATTTGAAAAATAATACATATTAAAACTTTAAAAAAACAATTCAAGAGAGTTGAGACATTCTGGAAAGTCTAAAAATCAAAAATTTTGGAAATTAATAAAAAATCTAAGAATTTCAAGAACACTGCTTGAAATCTAAGCTGTTTTGGAAATTCTATAGAATATAAAAAAGAATGGAATCACTTTGAAAAATTCAAAAAATTTGAGAAACATTAAGAAATCAAATATTGGGAAATTTTACGAGAAATTCAAAATATTCAGAGTTTGGAAGGAATAAAGAGTAAAAATCAATAGAATTCAAGAGAATATCAACAACATAAAAATTAAAAAAAATAATCTTTTGCTAAGAGTTCTCCGGTTTGCAAATATATTTCGACTAAAAGAAGGGAACAATAGAGTTTTTTCCATTTCGATAATTTTTTATGTTGAAAGATTGTTGATAAAAAAAGCCTAAAAATATTGTTGGAGAAAAGAAAGAATAAAATTGAACAGTCGTTTATTCTAGGAAAATGATATAAACTCCATTTTTTCTTTTGATTAGATAAAGAATGAATTGAATTATGTGAGAAAAAACGCGAGCAGAATATGGAAGTCATAATATATGGGATATAAAAAGTTTAATGACAGATAAGCAAGACAAGTCACGCGACATTCTTAAGATCGATTATTGTAGACACATACAAGGTGATTCAAATAAGTGGTAAATTAGAAGTTTATGTAATCAAAATTCTGTTTGGAAATTTTGCTTATATGTCAGATAGATCAAAAATTGTATTTCTAAAATTTTCTCAGCTTTTTTATAGCTGTTATTCTAAATGGGACATAACATTTTTGAATTGCCCATAAATTTCTAAATACATTTTATTACTTATCATTTTACCGCTAACTCTAACCATTTTCGAAATAATTGCATTTTTTGCAAATTTGTGACAGTTGACTCTCTCCATTAAAATCTTAATATCTCCACAATATTTTGTGCCAAACAAATAAATTTGAGCATATTTGTAAACTAGGTTTTAACTGACATACAGAGTGCAATAACGTATCAAAATAATGTACAGTGTATTATAAAATTCTCATTAAATTTTGATTATTAAAGCATTACAAAAACAGAAAAATTGTAAATATTTCTGTTTAACTAAATATCTTATACGTTTCAATTGCATTTTTATGTCTGTAATAGCGAACAAAGGTTTTAAAATTTAATCAGCATTTCAACGGTGACAAAAAATCGTATCCCCATTTTAAAAAAATTATTTTCGCCATAATTTAGAAGCTAATGTTTCGTGCGCATTTTGTACACTCTGTACAACCCTTTGAAAAATTTTTATAACGTGTATATCGGCTAATATTTTGACTTTAACTAGATTTGTCCATCTCAAAATAATTCGGAGAAATTGATTTTTTGATGAATATAGTCAATTATCAAAAAGTATAAAAATATGATTTTTTCAAATACGTTTAGAGTTAGCAATAACATGACCAGTGTAAAATATATTTATATGGGGTGTTCTATTTGAATTAACAAAATTAACATCAACTTCCAGTACAAACGGAAATTAATAGAAGCTGAAAATATTTTAAAATTGTTTTCATCTACCTTACACATGATCAAATTTTTCTCCAAAAACTTCTAATAATGTCTTTCGTTAACCTTTCGTAAATGTCAGTATTAATAAATAATTTTATTTAAATTAGGATGTATTAATTCATATCATTAATACACTATATTTCATTAAGTAACTCTTCAATTAGACGCACAAAAACAAAAAAAACTCAAAATTTTATTTTTTATACATTATTTTTTTATATTCACAACAAAATTATTAATCTGTCCAGTAATAGATGTCTCTACAAAAAAGTGACGTCTCGGTGACATTTTTATGAATTTCAAAATTTCAAATGTGAGATTTTTGAAAAAATTATTTTAGTTGTGTGTAGTTCACAGGACTTTAAACTTCTATGAATTTTCTTATACGATTCTACTAAATTCCGAACATTTGGTTTGTTATTTTCAATTACTCTACATCTTTTGTTAGTGCCGAAAAGACGACGAAGATGTTGATAAGATTTTTGTTCACCAAAGAATTCTGAATGGTAAGTTATAGTGTTGCATTGATTCGAAATTTTGTAACGTTGTAAAAGTCGAAGGATTCTCTTAATATTCGTTATGAATTTGAAGGTCTCACGTCAATGCAAGTTATGCAATGCAAGTTGTAACTTGCATTGCAATATTAGATATTCAAAGATTTTCGGTCGCAAAGATGCACATGACACTTTCAACATATTGGTTTATTGATTGATAATGCGAATAAAACATTGTGAGTATACATCTCTTGTTTAATTGTGTCATTTCATCTTTCAAGACATTACAAACACCAAACTAGCAACAAATCAGTGTCGATTTTGTTGTTTTAACATTTTTTATGAACAAACAATGAAATAATTATAAAGGAAACTTTAGTTTCTTCTACACCAGCATTGGCTACTATTACAATTAGGGTTTAATAACTTTCAGAAGCAGTAGCAATACCTCAAATCAACTCTACGTGAATGTAGCAAAATTTGAAGTTGAAAAAATTCAATGTTTGAAAATTTTTCTTGATGTGTATGTGCTGCTTGTTTGAGTCAATATTAATTGTTATTATTATAACTGTGATTTTTATTGTTTGAACTACATTGTGGCTAATAAATAATACATAAATATTTTCAAATTTGCCGGCAATTTTTACGTCATAGCGAAGCAGTGACATCTACAAACGTTTTATGAAAATATGACAAAGACAGCAAATATGTTCTCTCTCTCTATGGACTTTTTTTAATCGCACAGTTACATAATTAGAAATTGTAATCAATTCATTTGTTAATGAGCGATTAATAATCTTAACTATTAAAGATATTCACTTGCTGTTGCACGTTCGTGCTTTAAACAGTTTTGATTCTTAATAGCTTTCATTAAAAAATTAGTTTATTAAATAACGGTAATCACCCAATCGAAAAACTTCCAAAAAATACAAATATAATTATTTTAATAGGTATTGATATGTGGAATTTTTACATTTAAAATGAAAGCATTTAACGATACAAACGATATTTTAATACTAAATTGAAAACTTCTGTTTATTTAATGTCAGTAATATTCAATTAGCTTCACTTTCATTCACTTTTTAATCAAACAAAATATTCAAGCCAGTACGTTGGTGAAGGTGAGTTATATCTATTTATGCTAGGAATTAACCTTCAGAATAGCAAACACCAATTTAATTAAAAACTTTGAGAAGTAGTAATCATTCATTAAAGGTAACTCTTGTTGCAATCTGATATTTACTAAACCCATTAGCTTGCTTTATAATATTGTTAAATTTTCTCGATAGCCATTTTCTCAAACTTATCAACTTTATTTCCTATTTGCACAATATCTTTATTGTTTTGGAGATCAATTTAAACGATAAAATGTAAACTTTTTCGATTATTCATTACTGAAACTACTTTAAAGTTGGATATCTACTTAAAAATCTCAATAGAATTAATATAAAAGTAATTTGTAATTACTGATGTTAGTGTAAAATTAACTTATTATATTATTTAGTTTAATATTTAGCCGCAGTCACGATGATATACAAAATGTCTCGTATCTCTGTTTTGACTTAATCAAGAATTAATCAGTCGACGTCATTAAATAGACCAAGTCGTTATACAACGAATTCTGTAATTTACATTTTAAAATGAATTGTGTTGAGCCGCGTATAAAAACGGGCATTTGTAGCAATAATAAAGTATATTGCATGCTCAAGAGCTATTTCATTATAAGTGAACATGTTTCATACAACTGTCTGTATTGTGATGATTCCGTGCTTGACATTCTAATTAGGAGAATTTGACGGTTGCTAAAATTGGTACATTTTTACTTACATAAGATTTCAATGCAGAGTTAATTTTTTGAAAATTTGTGTTTTGATATAGATTCCCAAAATCGTTAGCACCAACATCAGGACAACGAAATGATAAACTAAGCTTTGCTTTGTGGTGAAAATTATGAAATTTTTTATGTAGAAATCAGAAATATCAACACATATTTTTTTGAGTCATTAGTTTGGCTGCAAAAACACTAAGTTACATTTTTTAAAATGGGAACCATAGGCTGTGATAAATTTAAAAAGCAAAATTTTCTCTGATTTCAGGAATATTAATGTTATAATATAGAGAGTGTTTCATTAGTATCGGCACGGAAGATTACAGCTTTGTAGATGAATTTGGGAAAAATGTAAATAGAGAATGTCAATTTGTTTTTTAGTTTCCATATTTTAAAAATATATTCACATTATTTTCACTTAGTCTTAGCAACTTTGTTTTTGCAACGAAATATTTTATTTATTTTTACATATCTGAAATATGCTTGAAATTAGCTATTCAATCGTTTTCGTTTTACTTAAATTGGTCATCAGTTGTTTGAGTTATTGACATTTTTTCCATTTGCAACTCTTCAGAAAAAAGCATACAGCTGGTCATTGTGTTATAATAATAAAATGAAATTTGATATGCACTTAGCTGAAAAAATTTTCTCTACTGTTTTGTGAAGAAAATTTAGAAACGTTCGAAAAAACAATGATTTTTTTATTTTATTTTCGATAAATTTCAAACACCTAAAACTTGTTTGATATTTTAATACGCTATTTAGATTGCATTCTTTTGATGTAGCATAAGACCTATCTGCTTTTTTCAGTTTCTATGACTATTTACTCCCAACTGACAGTTTGACAATAAAGGTGACCACAAAGGTTTCATTCATTAGACAAGTAGTTATAGAAACGACGTCTTATTAAGAAAATTCAATTAATTGATTGAATAATTTTTCAAAAAAAAAACACTAAAAAAATTAAAAATAAAACCAAATAAGTATACCTTATGATATATCAAAAGAAAGAAAATAAAAAAATAAAATTAACTGTGTAATAAAACAGAGGACATTCTATTAGAAAAATAGGTTTCTAATGTTTGAAAAATGAAGAAAATGGCACAAGAATACAAAATGTTTTTTGAGATATTTTCAAATTTTCAAAGGATATTATAAATCTAGCTTCGTGTGCGCAAAATTCTATTTTATTCTAGAAAGAAAAACACAAAATATCAAATTTCTCCTGAAAAGTTGCAAATGATTTTTTTTGATATTAATAACTCAAACAATTCAAAACCAATTTGAAAAAGTATATATAATTTTAATAAGCAATTTAGAGTAAAATGAAATATCCAGAGATAAATTCAGTGTTACTTCAAGAAACAAAGTTGAATAGACTTCCGGTTAAAGAGGAAGTAGAATAAATTCAAAAGTATTTTTGAAAAGTAGAGTCTATGACATAAATTAGTGTTCACTAATTATATTTTCTCAAAATTCAACAGTAACGCCATAATCTTCCGTCTCGATACTAATGAAACACGCTGTATTTTCACAAATTTTGCAAAGAAAAAATATTTGCTTCTAATATGTTATTTGTTAATAGTTGGCCATGTAAAAAATTGGTTACTATAGAAACTGAGTGTTCAAATGTAAATAATCTATTAGATTCTATAGGGTGGTCCAGCCCAGCTGCCGTCTTTTGCAGCTCTGTTATTACTGAAGTTGGACTTTTAATATTTTGTAGATGTTATTTATTCTCTAGGATGCATTTTAGGAAAATATTTTTGATTATACAGAGTGTTTCAAAAAAGTGTGACGTCATAATCATAATTATTTTTTAATGGCAAGCTATTATTTTTTGGGTTCATTGGGTTGCCCTCTTAGTCTTTTACATGTTTTTGAAGTTCTCTTCAAATCATTTCAGGGATTACTGTTAAAAAAAAAATAAAAACCGAAAAAAATCTGTTTTTCACTTGTTTTAAAAATCAATAAAAAATAGAAACAGTGCATTTTTGGTGACATTATTAATAGGCACGTGTTGTCCAAGGTCTAGCAGACTTATTAATTAAGTTTGATTAATCTAAGTTATTTCAGGGTATTTACAATTTATTTCCAAAATTTTTAAATTTTAGAGCCTTTTATTTTGCTTATTTCGAATGGCAACCCCTCCTTATTTTTATATCATTCGAAGCAAAATTAGAAAACGAACATTTTTTATTATGACAACCCTATTGTAAAGTCTTATACTTTCGGAGTTGTATACCAAAAAATTCTTTTTTTAGTTATTTTAGTGACATACAGTTCACCATTAAAGTCGGCTCCATATGGGAAATTTTTTTATTATAACATTTAGTAAAAATTTGATATAGAGATCAATTTTTGCTTTAAATTAGATGGAAAATGACAACAACAAACGTGATTCAGCAGTGCTTGCTTGTCAGCAAATTTAACATTTCTTGCAGTGATTGGCTGAAAATGACATTTCTAATCGGAATTTCGGAAAAATTTAACCTATTTTAACCTAGCGTGAAGTTAACATTTTAGACATTTTTGGCAAATAATTCTTTTCTAACAGTATCAAAATTTAACAAACTGGTTTAAATTGATTTAGTTTTCAAATATTCATTGTTACAAGCAACTTCAATAATAAATACTTGTCTTTTACTTCAATATTTTCGAAATTTCGATTTTAGTCGCAAAAAAAATTGACATAAGCGGTGCAAAGTTATCATAACTTCAACGTTCTTCCAATGATATTTAAATGCAAGACATTTTCCAAAATCAAACTAATGTAAGATTATAGGGAGTCTGTCAGAAACGACACTAATTTAAATAGGTTTCTGTTTTCAGACCTTTTCTGAATATTTACCACTCACAAAAATTTGTTTCCAGATATTGTCTCAAAACTATGATAATATTGGATCAAAGCCTGTTTTAACAGTTTTTTCATAATTTTACATACTTTTAATACTGACAAATTTCATACATCTAAACCATTTTGAAAGAAAGTTAAAATTTTTAGAACTTTACACCGCTCATATCAATTTTTTTATGACGAGATTTAAATTTTCAAAATTATTAAATCTAGAAAAAAATATTTATTATAAAAAAAGATAAGAACGTTGGATATTCCAAAAATAAACTAATTTATATCAGTTGAGTAAACTGTGAATTTGTAAAGAATTATTTATCAAAAATGCATAAAATGATAACTTTACGCTAGGTTTTTCATATTTTACACACATGCATAAAATTGCATTAGAAATAAATTTTTCAAATAAATTTTTTTCAAATTCAGCCTAGAAATGCCAGTTCTAGCCATTCACTGCAAGAAATGTTAAATTTGTTAACAAACAAACGCCCTTTAATCACGTTTGTTATTGTCATTTTTCATAGAATTTGAAGCAAAAACTGATCTCTACATCAAATTTCAACTAAATCTTATAATAAAAAATTTTCCTATATGGTGACACTGTATTTTAATTTTAAAATGACTTTGACAACCATTAGCATTGTTTTTATTGTCATTGTCAATTCATAGAGTTGACATATTTATTTATATTATTTTTTACCACTTCTTTGTTCTATTTTTTATCATGGAGTACAATCGAGAAGAGCTTGTCGATATGATTTTCATATTAGAGGAATGTGAAAAAACTGCTTTTTGGCAAGTCGACTTTACGTAAGGGGCCTACAAGATTTATTAGAAAGATTTAAACAAAATGGAAATGTGGACTATCTAAAACCTGTAAGAGACAGAGCAGCACGGGCTGAAGAAAATCAATTGGCAGTGCTGATGTCTGCTACTGAAAATCCGTCCACCAGCCAAAGAGCAGTTGCTGATGCGTTTGGTATAAGCAAATGCAGCGTTCAAAGAATTTTAAAAGAAAACCATTTCCTTGCTTACCATATTTTTTGTAATTGGGCGTTAGACAAGAATATAACTTTTTTAACAATTTTCTTCCGATGAAGCCATGTTTCATAAACATGCATTCGTAAATCGACATAATAATAAAGAATATTATTAATTTATTATTAATTTAAATAATTCAAACAGACCATTTTGAAAAAATTGATATTATGTTGATTAGCACTTTAGAGTAGAATTTAAATATTCTAAAATAAATTAAGTGTTACTTCAAAAAAAACAAATTGCATAAACTTCCAGCTTAATCAAAAGTAGAATGAATCTAAAAATATTTTCTAAAATTGGAGTTCATAAAATACAGATTAGCCTCAGTAGTTACATTTTCACACTCTGTACAATCATTTTTTTTAAACATGCAATTTTATCAACTATACAAAACTACAAAATATTGTTTTTGAAAAATCAATAAAATTAGTACATACTTATGACCCATGTACTGTTATAAAATCTACTAAAACCACATTGATCGAAATTCGGTTGGAATTTTTTTCAGCACGGGTCATTAATACAATTTTTAAAACGTGCATTTTAGAGATTTTAATCGATACATTATAAAACAATTGCTCTATCAATTTCTTTGAACCTTTGTTCTATAAAGTCTACATTTACTACAGAAAAGTCAGAATATATTTTATGCATTGTTAACTTTGGTCTAATGATATGAATCGTTGAAAAAAAAATTGGAATTTCGAATTTGAGCTGAAAATCTCAAATTAAACACAAATTGTTCGTGTTTTTTTCATTTGATTTATTTAATAATTCTTAATAATTAATAATTCTAATATTTGATTTGAACAAAACCAAAAATGTTTATAAAGTTTTGGATTTAATATATTTTGAATTATCAATTGTGGATACTTAAATATTGATATTTTTGAATTGAAAGCTAAATTAAAATGGAGTAATCCAATTAATCATTTTATTAACATTATGTATTAGATAGATAGATTTTCAAAAAGCTTGCCCGGCGCATCCACCAAAATTTGATACAAAAACCTCAGCTATGTGTTAATTTATATCTGCAGCTTTTTTGTAAAAAATGTATTTCTTCACTTTTGGTTATTAACGTAAAAAACCAAAATTTTGTAAATGATTACAATTTTCCAGGAACTTAAAAATTTCAAATTAAAAAATAATATTTAGATCCGAATTTTGTTTGTGAAATGATATAATCGGTGTGCTGTGTTAAATCTCCTAAATACAACAAACAAAGCAGGTTCTCTAATGCTGGATTTTGCGCGTGAGGACAAAACTTGTCAGTAAGCCGGTTAACAGAAACTTTGATTTTATAGGATGGAGTTTTAGAACTGTACTTAGAAAACATTGTTTGTAAAATGTATTTAGTTGATATAGAATTGCCCTATAAAAAAAAGAGTATTACAGAAAATAACAACTAAAATATACATAAAAAAATTGTTTTAATTTTGCAATTGACAAAGTTTTCAGTCATTTCATAAAAAATAAAAAATAAATCAAATCAAATTTAAACAGCTGATTGATACCCATAAATTTATTAGTTTTTATTGTATAAAAAAAATTAATAAGTTGGAAATGAAATCAATAAGTTCCAGACATCCTTCGACTGAATTAAATTCTCTCTATTAGCTGCAATATTATTGGTGAATCGACTCGCCGTATTTAATTGTTGATTTTTTCCACTATTAATTGATAAGGCTCGTTTTTCAATTTTATGTCATCTCCAAATAAAAAAAGTGGAACGGATAATTTTAATATTTTTGTGTCAAACGGAATAAATGAAATAATTTCTAGAATTTCATCATTTGATATTTCCTATCTAATTGAATTTTATTGAATAATAATTCTATTTTATTTCAAATCAAATCTGATAATAAATATTTCATTGTAAATGGAAACATAATTTAAGATTTTTTTTTCAGAAAAAATTCATACGGCTCCTTAAATCCGAGATGTATCAGAGAATTTTCTATATTATTTTTAAGAAAAAAAAATGTTCAATAATATTAAATTCAAAAACCTAACATTTTTGTAAATATTTAAACAAATAAATGTTCTTTCTGTGTTATTATAACAATTGCCTTTGAATACAAAATTTAAAACAGTTTTTGTGTCCTAAACTGCCACAATAAATTAATGAAAAACCTGTGAAAATAATGTCAAATAAATAAAAAATTGGTAACACATCAACTTCATTCTACCTGAATTTTCTATAAAAAACAGTAAAGTGAATAATAAAAGCAATAATTTTTTAAATTGTTCACGTGACTCTCATCATAGTTGCTTTTACGACTTCTAGTGAACTATTCTGCTTTCTGATGTCATAATTTTATCGCAAAGGATTTACTTGGCAAAATTTCCTTGAAACAAAACACTATAAGCCTCACTTGCCTTCAGCATTCGAGTTTATGAAGCTTCTGATATTTTAGTAAAATTAGCAAAGGTAATGAGGAAGAAAAAGGCAGTTGAAACGATGCCAAGAGATATGTGCTTTTGTTTGGAACAATTTGAAGGTAGGCGAATAGAGATTGTATAATTTTTGCATCAAAGAAAATAGGATAGTTCAACCAGCCGACAAAGTTATATGACTTTAACAATAAATGTTACACTGTAACATGTGTAATAAACTACTCTTGTCTCCAACAGAAGTTGTATTGATTGGTGCAGCAGTGTCAACTGCGACTCTGTGAAAGACACGTATTTTACTGTCGGCTTGTCATTTATAACTTTTATAGAGAAAATAAATAAGCTTGCAAGAAACGATTTTCGTGTTTTTTTATAGATTTGATTAGTTTTCACGAGGAACTTGTCAAATTTGCTAAATTTGTTTGAATATTAGAAAAATATAAGAAAACGTGAAGCTTGATAATAATTGTCTAGTTCTTTTTCACTAGCGCCGAGACTTCACTTCAATCCTGACATCAATCAGGAGTAGTTAGAAGTGCTGACATTTTCTTCATGAAATGCTAACTCCTAACGCTACGATTTTTCACTCTCTTGGGGTCTCTGGTGTCTTCACTCGATTAGTTACAGAACAACTTGAACTTCCAACAAATGTCCAAAATACAGAGTGTCCTATACATCACATTAGAAGTTCCTTAAGTTCCATCAAAGATATTCAAATGAAAATTTATATACGACCATAATGGGTCAAAGTTCTACTCAATTAAAATATTTTCAAAATGGTGGCACGTCCGTTTATACCGAAAGTCATTCAAATTATTTTAAATAGAATGCTATTTTTTTATTGCTTTTTTAATTATTTGACTAATTTTAAGAAAGTTTTCATAAGCTTTTCCTATCCCTAAACTTAACCGTTTTCAAAATATTTTTGAAATTTTTTAGATTTGCATCTTTCTTATCAAAAATTTATAATTCTATTATCTTCAATTAGTTGGAAATAATATTTTGGCGTTTGAAAGATAAAAACAAAACTTTTTTCAAATGTAACTCTCTAAGTTTTTTCTCATAAGATAAAGAGGAATTTATTTCTGCGCCGATCTGTATTAATATTCCCTACACCTATAATTGATATTTTTCAAGTTATGTTGAATTTTCATTGTAATCGCGGAAAATTTATTACCTGCTCTAGCCATTTTAAAGTTGTTATGGAAATGAGTGAATCCCAAAATTTTTTCATGCAATCCGATTATCCATTACTAAGCAAAATACATTGAAACTAAAATTTACTGGAAATAATCATCTCTGATTTGATAGAGATTATTTTCTACCCAGAAGTGTAAATTATGTCGATTTATAATGCTCTGATCGTCTTTCATCAAACAGACGGAAAGTTCTGCTCACAATTTTGTTACATTTCCCATAATTACAGAATAAATTTATCAAACCTAAATTTGAATAAGGTCGATTATCCATATTTAATTTAATTTGATTTATTAACGGTAATTACCATTTACATACATACAACGTTAACACAGTAACAAATTAGTAATAGTAACATTAATAAAGAAGAAACAGTAGATACAATACAAGATCTTAGGTGCTTAAAGTTGATTTGACATTGCTTTTAAAGGAGTCGTAATTACATTAATGAAAAAATTTATATAGATTGCACATTTTGATTAATTAGTTTAAAGGAGAATGTAATAAATAATTGTTATTACATTGTTTAGTAGATAATAATGGAGTATTTATACTATTAAACTGAGGTACATAAAACTTGATTAACCGTAAAAGTTCAGCACAATCAGTCATATTATTTAGAATTTTGTACATGAAACAGTGAAACATATCTATGCTTAGCATCAAAAGTTGTTAAACCAAGATATGATAAAGTTAGATCATAGTTATAGCAAATATTACAAGGCAGTAAATTTCTTATAAATTTAGAAAAGTTTTTTTGTATCATCTCATTTCTATCAGTATGTATTTTGTAATAGGGTGCCCAAATTATAAAACCATAATCAATTTGAGATCTGTCTAACAAAATGAATAATTTTTTCACCGTTAACAAATTTTTGAATTCCCTCAAATATTTTTTCATGCAACCTAAAGTTTTATAACATTTACAAATTATATTATTCAGATGAGATATAAATGTCAAGTTTTTATCTAAAATTATACCCAGATCTTTAACTTCTGATTTTAAAGAAAGTATATAGTTATTTAGAACCTACTGAGGAGCAGAAGACTAAAACAAATAACCTGACATTTAGAGATATTTAAATGCATATCATGCACAACAAACCAACTTATCTAAATCAGATTATAAAACATTCACATCACTTGGACACCAAATTACTCTGTAGATCTTCACGTCATCAGCGAAAAGACGAAAGAGGCTTGACAATATCATTGATAAAGACAAAGAATAATAGGGGCTCCAAAACTGATCCTTGAGGCACACCGGATGATGGTAGAAAAATGATCTACTGTTCTCACCTGCTGTGTTCTTCCAGTAAGACAAGAATTAAACCGCGATAACATTGGTCCCGAAGTCACTATATAGAGAATGTACCTCATGCCCTTCGCTCAATTAATTTAGAATAAAGTTTACATAATGAAATGAGTTTGTGACAGTAGATCTTCTTTGGAAGAAGCCATATTGATGTGGTGATATAATAACACTAAAATAATTGGACAGTTTGGAAGTTATATTGGATTCAAAAATGTTGCTAATTGTTAATAGAATTGAGATTGGACGATAGTTTTCTATGTTATTTGACAGTCCAGATTTGTAAGTGAAGAGATCATATCAAAGCCTCACAACAGTTTTTAAAGAATAATAGAGCGATTTCATCAGAACCTTTGTTGATTTTGAAATTAGTCAAACAATATTCAATATCATCAACACTGATATATACCACATGTCCCAAAATTCGGGGCATATAAGGAAATAAGTGCAAAAATTGATTATTGTGATTTGTATCTTAACTGTTCAATTTTGATAGAATCTTTTTAGACAAAGTTGAAGAGAGCTATTAGTACTTGACATACGAATTTTTTCAGTAATTTTTTATGTTTCAGTAAAATGCTGGAGATAAATAAAAGTGCTAAAATATTCAAATTCGCGCCAATTGGTCGGTAAAACAGTTACGTCATTTGTCATTATGACATTTTCAAAATTCAAGTGATAAACATGATGAAATGGACGAGAATTTAAACATAAAATTTCAATTAGCATTTATTAACGAAATCAAATCAAAATATGGAATTCGTCAGGAACTGATTATATATCAATAAGATTGGACTGACCAAATTATAAAATGAAAGTACCACGTACTAGTCATATTCACAAAAATTCGAGGTAAATGACACAATGCATTGGTTTGATTAAAATTTATCTTTAATTTTCAGGGAATAGCAGCTTAAATTTTTTTGTGCATAGTGTTTCCGATGTATGTGTATCACATTGCACAACTGCATAAATTCAAAAATTGTTTAAGGAATTCTTGGTTTGTTCTACTTTTTGTACTGCTCAACTTGGTGGCATCTTCGAGCATTTGATTCAGTCTTATTTTGACTCTTTTTTGGAAATGGTTTTTTTCAGGACCACTAAAAAAATTCAACAAACAAATAATTTGATAAGCGTAACTACTGCAACGACAACTGACTAAGTAGATATACGAAATGCAATCACATTATTACATCAACCATACGTGTTATGTATTCACATTAATGACTCAACTGCATCAAAGTAACAAAATATACTACTCGCAAGTGAAATCCGAACACCTTGAAATTGAGGCAATTTAAGGATAATATTTTGGGAAACTGAAAGAATGTGTCCACCCAAGTTTTATTAAAATAGTCTCATATTTATCAGTAATGGGTGTGTGCCCCGTGTTGTTCTGTACACTCGTGTACACGTCGAGGCATGCTTGCGATTTGATTGTTTATGAACTCTTGGGGTACAGCGTCCCACGCTTCTTGTACTGCAACCCGGAGTTCATCTAAAGTTGTTGGAGGACGAGGTAAATCACGGATATGGCGATCCATCCAATCCCATACTTTTTCTATTGGGAACAGATCTGGAGATCTCGGTGGCCATGGCAAAACTCTGATATTCTCCAACTCCAAAAATTGCCGCGAAACACGAGCGATATGAGGGCGTGCGTTGTCCTGCTGGAAAATTCCGTCTTCGATGCTTCTTACATAAGGAACAACAATTGGCTGCAACACATCGTTTACATAGCGCTCGGCTGTCATGTTGCCACGAATGAATAATAACCGGGATCTACTACCAAATGCAATAGCACCTCAAACCATCACACCAAGAGTGCGGTGAACGTGGCGTTCAATAGCCAGATCCAGACGACGACGTTCACCACGCATTCGTCTGATCCGTTGCCGACCATCGTGGCCTCCTAAACAAAATCGGGATTCATCCGAAAACGCAATGTGATTCCATTCATCATTCCATTGTTGCCTTTCAACGCACCAGTCACGACGTTGACGACGATGATTTTCCGTCAGCGGGAGCACCAAGTGTGGACGGTGAGATCTCAGGCCCATAGTGCGCAATCTGTGGTATACGGTACTGAGTCGAATTGGCCTTCCTACTGCTGCAAACCATGAATGTAGTGCGGCGTCGGTCCCTTAGAGCCATTAGTCGCAGAAGACGATCTTCACGTTGGGTAGTTTTTCTAATGGCCCCTGTTCCTCTAGCACGTTGTGTCCGTCCTTCCTCCGCCCATGCCCGCCATGAATCCACAACAGTGGCCACACTGCGCCTCACAGCAATAGCAATCTCACGGAATGACGCACCACGTTCGCGCTGCCCCACAATGCGCCCCTTTTCAAACGTGAAAAGCTGGGAAAAATTTGCGTTTTGTCTTCTACGGGGCATTTCTGCATCTGATGGCCTCTAATATTATCTTTTTCAGAGCGATAAAGCCATATCACAATCCAAAAAACTATCATATTTGCGTTTAAGGATTTGCGGAAAAGTTTTTACAAACACCCGTATACAGTGTTCTATTGCTACAAAAATTTAATCGTTTGCTTTTTAAGGCCTCCTATAAAAACCCCTAAAATTTCATTGTTCAACAATCATTTTTTCTAGGTGTTCGAATTTTAATTGCACTTAGTATACTTTGAATGTCGGATACAACTTTTATCAAATCTAGTGTAAATGATTCGCTAAAAGAATTTACGTTGTTAAAATAACATCATCCGTTTCCTGAAAATTTGAGATATTTTTTAAATCTTATTTGCGTGAAACAGACCACTTTTACTGCTTAGGTATATGGTAGCCAAACAAAAGACCAAAACACACAGACTTTACCTGCCACACATTTTTTCATTTTATTATGACTGCTACGCTACGTATAATTTTAATTTTTCTATTTGAATAGTTCAATCATAAACAGTTCATCCACCATAATTTTCAAATGATAAATAATTAATTCATAATTAAGTTTTCAGTTCGGCCATTTCATCACTTGAAATGTTAAAAATGTCATAATGACAAATGACTTAACTGTTTTACCGATCATTTGGCGCGAATTTGAATATTTTAGCACTTTTGTTTATCTCTAGCATTTTACTGAAACATAGAAAATTACTGAAAAAATTCGTATGTCAAGTACTAATAGCTCTCTTCAACTTTATCTAAAAAGATTTTATCAAAACTGAACAGTTAAGATACAAATCACAATAATGAATTTTTGCACTGATTTCCCTATATGCCCCGAATTTTGGGGCAGGTGGTATATATGATTCAAATTTCTATTCAACTTAGAAGTGAAGTCAGATGCAATATTGCCAGTCTTATTGTACACTGAAGGAAAGTATGTGATAAACGCATTGCAAACATCAGTCATATCCTTCAAAATATTGTTTAATTTCATAGACAATGAAATGTTGTGGTTAGATGACGTTTTTCGTACAAATTTCTATTAGTAACTGGGATTATTAAGTAGACTGGCCTCAGTATTTGCATTGTATCTATCATAGACATCCTTAACAGCAGTTTTACACTGATGTCTTAAATTTACAAAATTTAAATAATCTTCACGAAGTCGGCTCATTTTGTAGTATTTATGAGCCGATTTTTTAGCTTTAATCAATGTAATTACATTATGGTCAAACCATGACGGGTAAGAAGAAGAGTATTTACATTTTAAAAGAACAAACAAATCAATAGCAGAGTATAAATAAAAATAAAGCTTATTAGTAGCACAGCCAACATGGAAGTTAATGTTACATGTTACAACATCTAGCCAATTTATATTACTCAAATATTGATTAATTTCAGAGTAATTCGCATTTTTAAAATCATATAACCACATTTTGTTATTATAACATGGGTTGGTATCAAAAACTTCTATGTTGATAGTAAAAGAGAATGTAGGATGACATATGTCTACTTTAGAAAGAGGATCGCAGCTATTTAGTTCAACATTAATGGTATTTGAAAAGCACAGGTCTAAAATATTATTGTGATAATTCCGAATATTATTAAATTGACGGAAGTAACCGTCGCATACACAAAGTTCAGTCTCAGTTGATATTTTATGCAGTGTAAGTAAACCCAGAAACATCATCACAGCTGTTCCATATCACATTTGATAGATTAAAATCTCCTAAGACTAAAATATCACAGTCAGGATTTGAATCACAGACTTGGTTTAGCGATTGGATATGACTAGAGTACTTAGTTAAATTTGATTGTGGTGAATACCTTCGCCTACACTTCTTCAACTTCATGGGAAGAAGTTGATAAGTGAATACAGTTGAAATTGTTCTTGATGGCTAAGAGCACACCACCACCAGAGTTTTTACCACTGTTGAGATTGGTTTTGTTAGTTCTGAAAATGACATATAAATCCTCTAAAATTACACTGTTTGGTATATCAGACGACAACCAGGTCTCTGTCCAGGCGATAGTTTTCCGCTAATGCTAAACAGTTAATTTTTTTTAGTTTTGAACGAAGGCTTCGTATGTTTTGATAGTACACAGAGAATTTATTTTCATCTGACTAGTAGACCAAAGGAGAACTCATGTTGTTACGCTTGGCTCGCTGGTGCCCTTCTTTTTTTGGAAGAAAAAACTTTTTAACAATTACACCATCAGGCCAGAGCGTGTTAATAGTAGTATTACTAACCGTAATTTTGGCAGTTTCACGTTTTGGAAGTTCTTCAATAGTAAATTTCTCTGAAGGATGTAAAGATTTCAAATTTTCAACATACAAGTAACTTTCTCGTGTGACGCTTTTTATTAATGCACCTTCACTTTAGGCCGTTCCTCTTACAAACTTTTGATAGCTTACAGTTGTAAAACCATAATCAGCTAGATTCTTTCCCAGTACGCTTGCATAACTTGTTGAGGGTATAGAGATTTTCTGTTTGGATGACTATAAAGATATATTATTATTAGCAACACTTTCAACTGCAGAAGTATTTAAGGAAGTTACGGCTGTTGATGTGAGAAGCAATGGAAATTTTAATTTCGATAGACTATCGGTCTTATCTTTTGTTGGAATATTACTCACGCCTTGTGACAAATCAAAGTTGAAACAAGATGGGAAATTATTATTTGTACACAATAGTTTCCCGGTGAAGCGTTTTACATTATTATTGATGTTTGAATCAGATGAGACGAAAGTAGTGTTGTTTACATTTGAAGTTTTCAGATAACCTATCTCTGCATTGAGTTTTTTTATTCTCATTTATCAACTGAGGCAACTAGTCCACATATATTGACGCACTTACTATGAAACAGTTTATTGCATTTCGTACACTTAATGGTGTTTTTTGAATCGTCAAAGACACTAGAGCCGAGCGAGGATAAATTTACAAACGCACCCAACTCCGCCTTGTTGTCTATTTAGTTTTAGTTTGTCAAACCTCACAATAATTCACAAAGTCGACATTTGTGAAAAAATATTGGAAAATCTCATTTCCATTTCAACTCTGAAAGGACTACAGCAGGTAATGAATTTTCCTCAAATGCAATAAAAATTCAACATATCTTGAAAAATATCAAGGGAATATTGATACAGAAAAAATCGACTTCTTTAAGTTTTTCGAAAGTTTTCTTGAATTTTGGAAATTTGTAATTCTTTCCGTTAATTATAATAACACAAAAAGAAAGTTCCAACTTTTCTCTTTCAAGCGATAAAATATTGTTATCAACTTATTAAAAATAACAGTTAAAATTTTACTCCAGGAATCATAGTTCAAAATCACAGTCATTACATATTTTAGCAAATAAACCTGACATTAAATTTATCGGAGATTTTTGAGCAACGATGGTTCTACTTAAATTGAGTGGAATGTCACACTCCAACAAGAATTTAGACGAGGAACCAAAAAGCACAACCTATCTAACAACCAGGCACAATCAATGCGACCTTTTACAAAATTGTATTAAAATTCAATAATTACACAGCTTAAAGCTTTAAGAGTATTTGCTGTACATTTTCAAGCAGAGTAATATAGATATTAGAGCGCCGTATTTAAGTCTGGATCAGACCAGAGGGAGAATACAGAAGGTATAGGGAAAGCTTATAAAACTTGCTCAAAATTACTCAAAAATTAAAAAAAGCAATAAAAAATATAGCTTTCCATTCAAAATAAAAAAGTAGAAATAGAGCCATTATGGACGTATATAAATTCTCATTTAAATATCTTCAATAGAATTTAAAAAACTTTTAATGTGATGTTTAGATGAAACAGCCTGTATAAACAAAATCATTTAAATGTCTAAAAATGCAAAAAATTGAAAAAAAATTGGAAATAATTTTATGCATTATTTTCAAATGTACAGCAACAATCTAAAATTAAACTTTTTTAATGGAAACACTTTTTCTGCATTCTCAGATGTAGCTTTCAATTCTGACTGATCTGTTTTAATATACAACTTATAAACACTTTGTAAGGATGCAAATGCATAAATTTATTTTATTTTTTAGTTTTAAAACGTTGAAAAGACGAAGAATTTTTGTTAAAACTGTGTTTTGTATAGAATTTTGGTGAATGCGCAGGCAAGTTTTTTAAAGAAATATAAAACAAATTTTTCTATTTTAAATAAATAAATAAAAATTGATGGTAACAAATAGAAAAATAAATGTTTTGTTTTTCAATAAGTGAAAAAAGAGTTTTACAACACTTAGTATTAGTTTTTATAGACAAAAGAATTTTCAGTTTAATTCACTACATTTTAGAATTTTTCTAACAAACTATATTACAAATTAATATTATTTTTTTCTGAATGGAGAATCATACTTTTTTGGATTTGCATATCTAGTTTCTATTACCAATGTATTAGACCTTATTTATTGTTAATCAAATTTTTTCTGTTTTCAAAAGTTGACTAGACAAAAATCGAAAATTTAGGAGAAAAAAATTAGCATTATTTTAAAAAAAAAAAGAAGAAAAGATTTCAAAGCTATATCATTTCAGAATGCAAAGATAAATAGAACAATAATTTAATTAAATTATTCTATTTTTGTTTTTGCATCTGCAATTTGAAATTCTCATATCCAAAAATGATCAGAATTGGAATAAATTTTATGCAAAATTATACTTTTTTGATTGAAACTCTTTTTCTGCATTCTCAGATGAAGCTTCCAATTCTTACCGATCTATTGTGAAGTACAATTCATAAACACCCAGTATATAATGCAGATAAATGAATTTATTTATTTGTTCTAGTTTTAAGACGTTGAATAGCCTAAAAAAATTTTTATAAACTTTTCTTTGTATTGAATTTTAGTGGATGCGCCGATCAAGTTTTTTAAACAATCTTAAATTAGTTTCTATTTTTAATAAATAAAAAAATAAATGCTGAATACAAAAGTGGATATTTCATTTTCAATAAGTAAAAAAATTATTTTATAACAATTATTATTAGTTTTTATACGCAAAAATATTCATTTTATCCGATACATTTTGAATTTTTCTACGAACAGAAGTTTCTAAATCAATTTTTCTATTATTTGAAATTATATTCGAATATACGGGGTTGTGCATTAACAAACTAGAATACAAACTTACTTTTTTTGAATGATCTATCATATTTTTGTATTTTTATATGTAGCTTCTATTACTAATAAATTTGATCTTAATTTTTTGTTAATCAAATTTATTCAATCTTTAGAATAATCTGACTTGTTTTAAAACACACAAACTTCAAATGTTGACTATATAAAAATTAGAAATTTGGAAAAATAAAATAATTATTATTTCAAAGAAAAAAGGAAAGATTTTAAGGCTATGTTATTCTATCGTCTCATTCCGAAATGTAAAAATTATTAGAACAATAATTTAATTGAATCATTCTATGTTTGTTTTTCCATTTGCAATTTGAAATTTCTATATTTAAAAATATTCAAAATTGGAAAAATTCTGAGATATAGCTTTCAATTCTGACTGTTTTATTGTGAAGTACAACTCATAAACGCCCTGTATAAGGTATTGTAATTTTTTAGTTTTAAGACGTTGAAGAGTCTAAGACAACATCCATAAAAACTTTTTTTTGTATTGAATTTTGGTAGATAAAAAAAATAAATGCTAGCCTTTAAATAAATGGATGTTTTTTCAATAAAAAAAAATAATTTTATAACATTTAGTATTTTTATTTATAGGCAAAAATATTAATTTTTATCCGATACATTTTCTATTTTTCTGTGAAGAGAAATTTCTGAATCAGTTCTTCTCTATTATTCAAAATTATATGTTTAAATATACAGGGTTGCAAATTTACAAACTACAATACAAATTTATGTTTTTTTGAATAGAGCATCATCTTTTTTTGGACTTTTATATTCAGCTTCTATTACTAACTTATTTCAAATTAATATTTGTTAATAAAATTTTTTTTATTCTTTGGAATAATCTGACTTTAGAACACAAATTTCAAATGTCGACTACACAAAAACTGAAAATCTTAAAGAAAAAAGAAATATTTTAGAGCTGTCTCATTTCAGAATGCAAAGATAAATAGAAAAATAATTTAATTAAATTATTCTATTTTTGTTTTTGAATCTGCAATTTGAAATTGCATCTATTGCGATCTATTGTAAAACACAACACCCTGTATAAAGATAAAGATGCATGAATTTATTTATTTATTAAGTTTTTAAACGTTGAATAGACTAAGAGAATTTTTTCAAAACTTTCTTTTGTACTGAATTTTGGTGGATGCGCCGGCCAAGTTTTTTCTAAACAATACAAAATAAATGTTCCTGTTTTTAATAAATGAAAAAATTCATAGCTTTATAACATTTAGTATTAGCTGTTATACCCAAAAATATTCGTTCTATTCGGATACGTTTCGAATTTATTAAATCATTTTTTTTTCTATTTTTTCTATTATATATTTAACAACTTACTATACAAATGTGAATAGAGCATCACATTTTTGTTTGAATTTTTATATGTAGTTTCTGTTACTAATAAATTTAAACTTAAATTTTGTTAAACAATTTTTTTCAATCTATGGATAATCTGAGTTCTTTTAGAACACACAAATTCCAAAAGTTGACTACATTTTGTGTCTAAAAATTTAAACATCCGAATTTTCACAATTGATAACAAAAATTCTAAACTTTATTATTGTTTTTTGCTTCTTAAATCATTTATTAAAGTTTTGGATTAGTTTTGAAATAAGTAAAACTCAACGCAAGCTTCATTTTCTCTTTCTACTACAAATTGCAAATAGCTCTAAATGATAAATAAACGTAGAAGTTTAAATATCAACAGCACATTAGTGCATTTGGGATAGACTGAATACTGTTTAATTATCGGCAGCTACTTCTAATTACCATTTGACTTAGCACTTTGGATTTGTCTACGTCAACAGAAATGCAGAATTGTTGAAAGATTAAAAATATAAAGTTGAAAATTCTAAAATAAATTGAACAAATTTTTATTTTATGTTTTTTGTGGGTAATTAGTAACGTCGCTCTTTGCCTCAACTCCTTAACATTGTTATAGTTTCTATTAGAGTTGGAATTAATAAACGCTCATTAATTATTTACTAAATGACGTGAACGCAGTTACAAAAGCACATTGTTTTTCAGGTTCTGCAGAATTTATTTATTGATTGGTCTACTAATTAAAATCAAATTATCCATTCTAATTGATATTTTTGAAGCTGAATTATTTTATAGATTCTTGATTTCAAATTTATGTAACTGTGAAAATTTAGTTTAGTAATTTTATTTAAAGTATCAAAAATTACACTAATTTGTGCTTTAGAAAAAGAGGATAAAACATGATTGAGTTATAAAAAGTGTCCAGAAATGCTCTCTAAGAAAAGAACGAATTTTCTAGCTTATTTTATGTCGATTAAATTTAAATTGCCAAACTGGAAAATGCTTGATTTAGGAGCTAGATTTCTTTGAATCTGAAAAATTCGATTTTAGCTAATTTTCTAGTTTTTGTCCTTTGCAGAATTATTTGAATTTTTCATAACTAAAATTTTCTTTTTTTTGGTTTGGTTTTTGATTATGTGAATGGCCAGAAGAATGAACCAGAAATCAAAGAAGATGATAATGAAGAATGGAAAGAAGGCGACGTAAAAGCAAAAGCTGATATTTATTTAGCAGTCGACGATGGTCAATTGAAGCAAATAAAAAACTGTAGAACAGTTATTGAAAAGTGGTCAAAATTAGAAAATATTTTTGAATCTAAAAGTCCTGCTAGAAAAGTATCTCTTTGGAAGCAATTGATAATCACAGACTTGAAGACAATGATGATTTAAATGAACTTATAAATAAATTTATCGACTTATCGATTGAGGTTTGCTGGGAATTGCATTCAATCATACTTTTACATAGTCTGCTAGAAAAATTCGAAAATTTTAGGTGTGCAATAGAGTCTCGCGATAACTTATTTGAACCGGAAGTTCTAAAAGTAGAAAACAACGGATCCAGATTGACGAAAATGGTGCTGTGGTTACAAGAAAGCACAATGCTTGAAAGAAATCAAATAAATACAAGCAGTTTAACCAACTACAAAGAAAAAATTACTTTGTAAAACTCAAATTTAAATGTCATCGTTGTCATAAAATAGGACATAAAGCGATTGATTGTCCTATGAATAAAGAAAAAGCATCTACTGCCGAGAATACTTCTTTTTCATCTTTGTTTAATGTGTCAAATGAAGAATTTGCAATAAAAACCAGATATGAAAATAACAGATGGTGCCTTGATAGTGGGTGTACTTCTCATTTGTGTAAAGATAAAGAAAAGTTTGAAAACGAAAATAAGTTGAAAAATTCTAAATTGAATTCAGCTAATAACACAACAACAAATATAGAAGCTAAAGGTACTGTTTCGATAAATACCGAAAGTTTGAATTAAAAACGAAGAATCAATCTTTTAAATACATTGCATGTTCCAGATCTAAGAACAAATTTATTGTCTTTATCAAAAATTACAGATATATTGTTATTTTCAAGAAAAACAATGCTATTATCAAAAATAAAAATGATGATGTTCTGTTAATCGCGAAAAGAATTGGTAACTTATATTATGTGGATGAAGTAGATGAAAAAGTTGGTCTATCATCGGAAAATAAAAAATCCAAGTTAATGTTATGGCATGAAAGATTTGGTCATTTGAACAAGAATGATCTAATAGAGATGCATAAGAAAAATGAGGTTAAACATTTAAATTTAGGGAATGATAAATTTCTAACACCATGCAGAATTTGCTTAGAATCAAAATTAACTGCGTTACCATTCCAAAAAAGAATGAACAGAAGTAAGAAGCCTCTAGAAATTATACACGCTGATGTTTGCGAACCAATGAAAGTCGAATCATTAGGAAGAGCAAAATATTTCGTAACGTTTACGGATGATTACTCCAGGTGGACTGAAGTTAAATTTTTACGTTAAAAAAAACAAGCTTTAGATGTTGAAAAACAAATGAATTATAAAATAAAAGCTCTTCAGTCAGATAATGGAGGTGAATTTTGTAGTTCTGCTTTCAATATGTTTTTGAAGAAACACACTCCAGAACAAAATTGTGTAGCAGAAAGAAAAAACCGAACACTTATGGAAATGGTACAATGTTTGTTGACTCAATCAAAACTTTCTAAGTCATTTTGGGCTGAAGCAGTTAACACTGCAAATTATATAAGAAATTGTTGTATTTCAAGTGTTCTTGGTGATAAAACTCCATTTGGATTATGGTATAAATGAAAACCCGATGTTCATTACTTTAGAATTTTTGGAGAAGAAGTTTATGTACTCAACAAGAAGCCTAACAAGAGTAAATTAGACCCTCGTGCAATTAATGGTATATTTTTGTGTTACGACACGTCTTCTAAAGGGTATCGAATTTGGACACCTGAGTTGCAAAAAGTAGGTATTCATCGTGATGTTAAATTTACCGGTAATTTGTTTGAGGGGAAGCAGAGTGAAAAGAAGAAGCGTTTCGAATTAACTTTTATGGAAAAAGTTGAAGAAAATGTTGAAAATCATAATCATAATGAAAGAGGTGAAGACAGTCTACAAAGAAGTACTCAACAATCTTCTGATCAATTAGAATCTTTTGTTGAAACAGAGAGAGGTGTTGGGACAGATAGCACTTTGCTTGAAGAAAATACTTCAGATGTTAATGATAGGAAAGGTCCTGGTCGTCCTAAAACATTAAGAACTGGTAAGCCGGGGCGTCCGAGAAAAATATACTAAGTGCAATTAATATCCGAACACCTAGAAAAAATGATTGTTGAACGATGAAATTTTAGGGGTTTTCATAGGAGGCCTTAAAAAGCAAACGATTAAATTTATAGAACACTGTATACGGGTGTTTGTAAAAACTTTTCCGCAAATCCTCAAACGCAAATATGATAGTTTTTTGGATTGTGATATGGCTTTATCGCTCTGAAAAAGATAAAATTAGAGGCCATCAGATGCAGAAATGCCCCGTAGAAGACAAAACGCAAATTTTTCCCAGCTTTCCACGTTTGAAAGGGAGCGCATTGTGGGGCAGCGCGAACGTGGTGCGTGATTCCGTGAGATTGCTATTGCTGTGAGGCGCAGTGTGGCCACTGTTGTGGATGCATGGCGGGCATGGGCGGAGGAAGGACGGACACAACGTGCTAGAGGAACAGGGGCCATTAGAAGAGCTACCCAACGTGAAGATCGTCTTCTGCGACTAATGGCTCTAAGGGACCGACGCCGCACTACACGGTCTGTGGCTGATTCATAGTTTGCAGCAGTAGGAAGGCCAATTCGACTCCGTACCGTATACCACAGATTGCGCACTATGGGCCTGAGATCTTACCGTCCACACTTGGTGCTCCCGCTGACGGAAAATCATCGTCGTCAACGTCGTGACTGGTGCGTTGAAAGGCAACAATGGAATGATGAGTGGAATCACATTGCGTTTTCGGATGAATCCCGATTTTGTTTAGGAGGCCACGATGGTCGGCAACGGATCAGACGAATGCGTGGTGAATGTCGTCGTCTGGATCTGGCTATTGAACGCCACGTTCACCGCACTCTTGGTGTGATGGTTTGGGGTGCTATTGCATTTGGTAGTAGATCCCGGTTATTATTCATTCGTGGCAACATGACAGCCGAGCGCTATGTAAACGATGTGTTGCAGCCAATTGTTGTTCCCTATGTAAGAAGCATCGAAGACGGAATTTTCCAGCAGGACAACGCACGCCCTCATATCGCTCGTGTTTCGCGGCAATTTTTGGAGTTGGAGAATATCAGAGTTTTGCCATGGCCACCGAGATCTCCAGATCTGTCCCCAATAGAAAAAGTGTGGGATTGGATGGGTCGCCATATCCGTGATTTACCCCGTCCTCCAACAACTTTAGATGAACTCCGGGTTGCAGTACAAAAAGCGTGGGACGCTGTACCCCAGGAGTTCATAAACAATCAAATCGCAAGCATGCCTCGACGTGTACAAGAGTGTATAGAACAACACGGGGCACACATTCATTACTGATAAATATGAGACTATTTTAATAAAACTTTGATAATTGCTTGGGTGGACACATTCTTTCATTTTCCCAAAATATTATCCTTAAATTGCCTCAATTTCAAGGTGTTCGGATTTCACTTGCGAGTAGTATATATAATCTAAGAAGTAATCAAAATGTCGATGAAACAAATGAAGATTCACAATTTTGTTTTATTTCTGAAATTTCTTGGGATCAAGCATTGAAAGGCCCTAAATCAGAAGAATGGAAGAATGCAATTGTTGATGAAATTGAATGTCTCGTAAAAAACGATACTTGGGATATAGTAGATCGTCCAGAAAACAGAAACGTAATTGGATGTAGAACAATCTTGAAGAATAGGTATAAAGCTTTTGGAACTGTAGAAAGGAAGAAAGCTCGAGTAGTAGCTAGAGGATTTTCTCAAAAACCTGGATTAGTTTATAACGAAACATTTGCGCCAGTTGCAAGATTAAGTTCAATGAAAGTTTTTAAGCAATTGCTAGACAATTGAATTTGAAAACTCAACGGATTATTTAAATGGAATTATTCAAGATGATATGTGACGATAGAAATGTGTCAGAAAAGATATATAAATGAACTACTGAAGCGTTTTCATATGGAAAATTGTAGAAGTGTTAATACACCGCTAGAAACAAAAATAAAATTGACAAAACCTGGAACCGTTTCTGCAGACGAAATGAAATGAACAATTACCCATACCAACAGTTAATTGGTTCTCTCAGTTTAATATATGTTATGATAAAACTCACTGGATAGCGGCTAAAAGAATTTTGAGATATCTAAAAGACAAATTTGAATTGAAAATCTTATGAAAAATGTAATAAAGAACTGAAAGTATATGTTGACGCCGACTGGGGGGACATTGTCTAGATGACAGACGATCATTTACTGGTTACGTTTTCACCCTGAACAATTCTGTAGTTAGTTGGAAAACAAAGAAGCAACCAACTGTAGCTTTATCAAGCACCGAAGCTGAATATATTGCTCTATTTATCTGCAAAGATTTCTAGAAGAGCTTGAATTTGGAAATCAAAAACCTGTGATTATTTACAATGATAACCAGGGAGCCCGAAAACTCAGTAGAAATAAAATTTTTCATGCGAGAAATGCCTGCTGATTCATTGACAAAAAATTTGAGCAAGCACAAGCATAGTGAATGTTTAAAGAAATTGATGATTACATAACTTGAGGTGGAGTGTTAGAATAACTGAAATTAGCCCGCTATGTAAATAAAAAATATATGTAGTAGGTTTTATTATAAAAATAATATTGTAATAATTACTTTGAAGTTTGTAATTGATATAAAAATAAAGTCAGTAGATCTATAACATTCTGGGTTAATATCTTAACTTTTTTTTATATATTTATATTATTTTAAACCTTTTACATCCTCTAAAGTGGTTAGATTTTTAAAAACACTCAAACTTTCAAATATTTTGATTTCTTTAATTTTCTAAAATATTGCTGATTTTTTTAATTAGTGGATAGTTTAAATGTTTCCGATTCTCCAGTGTTTTCAGAAGCTTTAAATTTTCTAGCTGATTTTCCAGATTCTATAATTTATTTAAATGCTTGAAAGTTTCTAAAAATGAGAAATTTTGTTAATTTTCTAGACTTCTTGAAATTTTTCATTTTTCTCATTTTCCAAATTTCTGAAATTTTTTGAATTTGTTTTTTAATTGTTATGAAAAAAATATTTATACGATTCAAAAGAAAATCAGCAAATTAATTTTTTTGAAAACATTCTCAAAATTTTGTTACAAAATAATGTAAAATGTTATTTCATTTGCGGTTGAACTCTTATCCTTCGCCTCTATTTACTGAACCTTATCTGTGTCAGTCTTCATTAAGGACTGGACTGAGAACTTCTGAATTATCGATTGATATAAAATAAACAAAAGTAGAACTTGTAAATTTTCTAAACAGTTTTGAATTTTTTTGTCAAAATGTTTCATTGTGTTCGATTTTTTGTCTGGAGGCCGAAAATTCAAACCCTCGCTTTTGATAAATTATTATAATTTTCTACTCTTTATCTGCGTTTGCAGATATTATAAATTAATGAATTGAGAATTTGAATACAAAACTTTATATTTATTTGAAGGCGTGATAAAAATGTTTTTATTGTTTTGAAAAACGCCAAATCAGATTCACTCAAACAAAAAAAAAACACTTATTAAGATTCCTGATCCAAAATAATATCAAATATATTTTTATGCCTTTTTTAGAATGGACATGCATTCCATATAAAAATTAGATTTTCCTTTTTTAAATAAATTTGCTTTGCTTATTTTTTGTCAATCCGTGTTTACAGTATGTAGATATAACCGCATCAAAATGAAACTGTAGAGAAGACAGCAACCATGAAATGAGATTTTGTTCTATCACATTAAGCATAAAAGTTAGATGAAACGAGGCCAATTTTATAACTAAAAGAATATTTTATAAAATGAATAGACAGATCAATAAAGAAGTTGAGTAGGGATTCAATTTTAGATAAACTGTTTTATTCAATTAATATAAAATACATAAATCTGTAAGTTTATTCATAAAATTGCACAAAATTTTATCAACTTCCATATTTCTTCATGTTTCTGTTTTAGAGTAATTGACGCATTCCCAAAAACAGTTTGATTTTTCAATTCAGTTTGTTCAAAAATTTATGAAGCTGATTCAATATGACAAAAACACTATTTCTATTTTATCTACTCTTTGTTCTATATACGCTTTGTCAACTGATTTTCAATCATACTCTCAACTCTTTCATCCATTTTAACAACTTTCCAAGTAATAGAAACATTATTTTCTTTTGAAATAACCGTACTCCACTTTGTTGAATAAATTATATAAAAAAACAAGTATACATTTTTGAGTTAGTTTTTCCAATAAATATAGATAATATATCAAAAGTAAATAAAAACGCAGAGTGGAAAAAAAAAGCTTTCTCTCATACACAAAAAAGCGAACTTGGAAAGTAAACACCTGAACTCCATATATAAATCAATACAATTCACCGGAGATCGGTCGTCATAAAAAACTGAAGCTTTTTAATAGATGAATGATGATATAAAAGAAACTTATTAATTTTTTCATCTTCATTTCTTTCAATTATGATTATTGTTTAAGCCACTAATTATTGGCACATCAGTTTATAATGAAAATATAAAAATAGATTTGCTTTTAATGCGATAGCCTGAAGTAACGAAGAGAGAGAATTTTCCATTGTGGAGCTGAAGCTACAGGATTACAGGTGCAGTCGTTAGCTTTTATTGTCTCCCTAACAAGTGAGGCGATATAACGACACCTGCACCTAACACACCCTAATAAACACGTGCCTTGCCTTAGGTGATAAATAAAGCTTCTCCAAAAGAGAAAGATAATGCTAGAGTTGAAATGTACAATAGATTAAAGATAAGTATTTATTAGAGAGAAAAGATATCTATGGTAAATAATACAAAGACAGATAGACCAATTAAGAAAATGTATCTATCTTTATACGAGCTTTGAAATAATTCGAGGAATTACAATTAACAGAGAAATAAAGTCGAGCTAATTTTAGCAAAATGTTATGAAGTCTTCAGCGTTTCTATAATATCTGGAAAAAATTAAAAAAAAAATTGTCTAAGCAGAGTTCCATTAGGATTAACATGGGATGAATAAATAAACTTCAGATTGATTTATTAAAAAAAGAATCAAGTATAAAAATATTCAATATTTTCTGTATTTTAGATTTTTTGAGTTTTTGAGATTTTCAGAATCCTTAAATCCTTAAAACAGTTTTTAGTTTTTCTGATATTTTCCAATTCTTTGAGATTTATCGATTCAAGAAGTTTTTTCGAATCATTTGAGATTTTTCGATTTTTTATGATTTCTGTTTTTTTTTTCAATTTCTAAATTTTTTTATACTTTGAGATGTTTAGACTTTTTGGAATTTTTCCATTTTTTGATACTATGGTTTTATAAAATTCTTCAAGATTCATCTGTTTTTTAAGTTTATGAGTTTATTCTATTCTTTCTGATTCTCTAAATCTTTGAGAAAATAATCTCAAAGATTTTTTTTATTCATTTAATGTCTTTGAATCCTTCATTTTTTTTTTCTTGAGATTCTATGCTCTCTCGATTTTTCGAAATACTTCTTCTTTGTGATTTTTCAAATCTCTCAGATTATTTGTTTCTTCACAGTTCTTCAATTTCTTATGATTTGTTAAGATTTTTCCACTCTGAGTTTTTGTGCAATTCTTTGAGTTTCTTCGAAGTTATTTGAGATTATTCCATTTTTTTAATTTGTTCTTAGGCTCTTTCATTCTATACGGCTCTCTGAGATTGTTTGATTAAAAAAGATTCTCCAAATCTTTGGGAATATTCAATTCTCTAAGATTCTCTAATCTTTTCTGAGTTAGTTTTAGCAAAGAATTTTTAAGTGTAATGAAGTTTTTAGTGCTTCTGTAATATTTAAAACAAAATAAAAAAAAATGTTTAGGCGGGATCTATTAGCATGGAATAAGTAAATAAATAGCAGAGAAATTGTTTGAAGATTGTGGCAGTTGATTGATGTATAAAGAAAAATCAAGTACAAAAAAATGTAATATCTTCTGTATATCAGTTTTTTTGAATCTTTGTGACTTTTAGAATCTTTAAATTTTTATTCTTTGTAATTTTCCAATTTTTTGGGATTTATCGATGTTGATTTTTTAAAATTCTTGAAAATATTTTAAATTTTCTAATTTTTTTTTTCAAATTTCTTAATATATTAAAATTTTGAGATGTCTAACCTTTTTGGGAAACTTTGATACTTTAAGATTTTTCTGATTTTGTGTGATTTTCTACGATTTTCAAAATAAATGAACTGATTGATTTATAAAAAAAAAATCCAGTGCGAAAAAATCCAATATCTTCAGATTTTTTAACTCTTGGAGACTTTTAGAAGCTTTAATTTTTCATAAAGTTTATTCTTTGAGTTTTTAAAGTTTCTCAAAATTTCTTTACGATTTTTGATTTTTTTAATTCCTAAATTTATTGATATTTTGAGATGCTTGAATTTTTTGCAATTTTTCGATTTTTTGAATTTATTAGTTTGTGATTATTTTTTATTCTTTTAAAGTCTTTGAATTCTTCAGTTTTTTTTTTGTTCTAGAGACTCAATGATTCTTTAGTAAGTTACTCAATTTTTTGGGACACTGATTTTTCGATTTCTTGTGATTCTTTAAGATTTTTCTTCAATTCTTTGAGATTCATCAACTTTTTGAGATTTTCCAGTTCAGAATTCAGAATTATTAAATTTTTTTGATGTTGTTCTTAAACTCTGTTATTCTCTACAACTCTTCGAAATTATTTGATTTTTCTGAAATTCTCCAAATCTTTGAAATTATTTTCTGATTCTTCCAAACATTTTGAATGTTTCAGATTTTTTAATTTTTGAGATTCTATGATTCTGTATTGAGTTTCTTCGTTTCTTTGAGACATAAATTAATTTCGAAAATAACCTAAAATCAGTATATAACTCAGTTCCAATTTCTACAGATTTGTAACAATTGAAACTTTGTATCTTAATACCTTGTATTAAATAATTATGTTTGTTTTATTTATTTTCTTCCTGATGATTTATCTTCTTTTTTAGCTAACTGTATGCTAAATTTCAGTTTATTATTTCAACAAAATTGAAGTTGCAAATATTTTTTTAGATAAAAATCAATAACTCCAACAATAAAAAGAACAAAATCACAGTAATCAGTTTTAAATATAATTAAAAGATATAGAAAGAAACACCCTGTATAGAGCACATAAGTTCAATTTGTATGTAGATCTCCAAACTAAAGTTCTGTTGGTTTTTTAATCAATTTCGAAACCAGATAGAACATGTCCTGGGTTTAATAGAGTCGCTTCTATTGAATGCAACAAACAGTCCAAATTCCCATTTATCTCTTTAATGAATCTTTATAATTGTTAACATTAAAATTTTGTATAAGTGCATATGTGACTACTTTTATATCTTTTTCTAAGCAAACAGATTCTTCACAATTATAGTACTTTGCTTATTAAAAGTCTCTCATTAAGAAAATCAATAATCTGGCACGCTTGCCAAAGTCATTATGATGATTAAAAACATTCTTCAAATACACTCAAAAAATTACATTGCAAGATTTTGGACGAGGGATTATATTTTCATTATCAAATGAATTGTAAAAAAAGTGTTATTTTATGGATTAATATTTCATTTCACCAAAATAATGAATTAATTAAATTTGTTTATGAAAATGTAAGCTGATTATAGTTTTAGAACAGGATTACAAACTAATTTAATAATTGAAAAATTGTGACAAATGTTACTTGAATTTTTTTAATTAAAATATTGATATTTTTAGTCACTCGATAAATTCAAATTTTACTTTAAATATCAAACCTGAGGATTGCTAATTCTAATAAGAAATTGTTATTATCATAAAATAATTTCCAACTATCACATATTAATTATTAATAGAAATATAAAAAGCAGTTAAAAAAGCCGGGTTGAAAAATTTCAGCATACAATGAACAAATGTAAATAACTGCCAAAACTGTTATCCACATTGGTATTTAAATAAAGATTTAAAAAAATGCGCACTAATACAATGTAAGCTAATATTTGACTAAAGATTTTTTGATCAAAAAATTCTAATTTTGTTTGTAGAATGAAAAAGCATATAAATTTTGGTTTTGACATTACTTTTATATTATCAATCATTGTCAGTTACCAAAATCTTAAAATCGAAACTCAAATTTAAAAAATTTCTATCTCGGCGCATCCACCATTTTTGCATTTTGTTCTACATTTTTACAAAATAAATAGCGTTTAAATATGGGTTTTGCCAACTAAAAATTAGGTTTGATTATGAACATTTGAGACGTCAGATGGCTATCAGAATCCTGAAAAACTGCAAAACTCAAACTTACAGATAAGTAGTTAAATAATTATTCTTGAATTTTGGAAATTTGTAAATCTTTTCTTTAATGATAATAACACAAAAAGAAATATCCAATTTTTCTCTTTTAAACGCCAAAATATTGTTGTCAACTTATTGAAAATAACAGAGTTATAAATTTTTGCAGAGAAAGGTGTAAATCCAAAAAATTTCAAAAAAGTTCAAATTTTTCAAAAACGGTCAAGTTTAGGTGTAGGGAAAGCTTACAAAAACTTGTCTAAAATTACTCAGGAAATTGAAAAAAGCAATAAAAAATATGGCTTTCCATTTAAAATACCTACTTCCGGTGCCACCATTTTGAAAAAAGTTTAAGTGAGTAGGACTGACCCTTTATGGTCGTATATAAATTCTTTTTTTTTTTTTTCAAGCAAACATTCTTTGTACGTTATTTCTTACACTGAAAATAGATAACTCACATTTTACTTAGTTTTCAAACAATTTCTATTTTTCATATTCATTGCAAATTTTACATTTTTTGAATAAACGTTAATAACACTAAAACCATAAACGTTATATTCTACAAATGTTAAGAAAACATGGACTAAAATTCTGTAAGAAATAATAAGTTTCATTTGAAATAACTAAGTCAGTACCGACTCATGGCATAAGCGGAAGGACAGTACAGTCGCCAATATGTTCGACAAATTATTTTCGAAAAATTCCTCTTGCAAAATTTCAACTCGATTCCATAAATCTCTAATAAGCCAGTCTTCAAGAATGACTTTGTATTGTATAACGATTGATTACATGAATGTATAGTGTAAAATATATTTTCTTCATGCTGGATGATACAGCAATGTTAATTAAATGGAAAATCTTCAGATAAATTTTTGACAATTTTGATTGGCAGTTTAGTCATCATTACCGACAATTACCGAATATGAAATTTGTTTTGCATTTGAATATGTATCAAAAAAATTGACTCGTTTTCCATCTCTTCTATGAGCTAAAATAAAATCTGTTAGTTACTCCTATTGAGCGGAAATCTACTATACTAATAAGTCCCTAAATTCGAATTTGTAATTTTCCCACTTTAAAAATAAAAAAAATAACTTGTTTTTGTAGCTTGTTCTATGAACTTAGATTTGTGTCATAATTGAAAGGTGCTTTAAAGTACTATTTTGACACTACCTTTGTCTTTTTTTTTCAGCAGTTCTCAAAATAGTAAAACACTTCTATTTTGTTCTGAAATTCAATAGCTGTGTCTATTGACGAAGAAAGCTTTTTATTTTGTTTTTATCAACCTGAACTTACAGAAATGTCATTTGTCGTATTCAATAAAATACTGCTATTCTCATTTTTGATTTAACAAAGTAAGAAACAGAAATCTAAAGTTAGAGAATTTTTCTGTAGAAGTAATTTTGGTATAAAAGAGATCTGCGCCGAGTACTAGTTAGTGGGGATTTAGCTATGGACAGTGGCGTATCTGTCTGGATCTAAAAAGGGTAGCTCATGTAAACTTTATTTAGAAAATTCAAAAAATATTAATAACAATATTCACAATTGACATGTCAGATTTATTATCAAATTATGTGCTAGAGATTTTAGTTAATTTAGGTAAGTACGCTTTCACAAAATATTTTCAGAGATAAAGAAATACGTTGATCATGGTGAAAAATGTTGATATGTTTTAACTGGACTTGAGTAAAATCACTACTTTGTATTTTAGAGGGTTGAAAACAATTTTTCGAAAAATTCAAACACAGTTTATTCGTACTAATGAAATCAAAAGTTGCGGAAAATAACATTCTCAATAATACTCATTCTCTTTTCTTTTGTAAACTACACAACAACCAAGATATTCGTGAACACCGTTTTCAACCTTCTAGAAGACTAGCTATGCGACTTCTGTACCGTTTAAAACATACCAACACATACCAACAATTAGTTCTTGGCCAAAAATATTCCTCAAGAATTCTTAGAGCTTTTAACATTCTGTAGGTTTATTCTCAAATTAACTTCAAGACGATCGTCGTCAATTGATGACTCCGAATCTTCAGATTTATCCGACGATCCGATAAGTGTAAAAATGAGATTCTCTAATGCTTCATTAACAAGATATTCGTTTTCCAAAAATTATTTTTTGATTTCCTTAACATGTCAACACATGTTATTCCAAAATTCTGGAAATAAATCAGCAAATTTTCTTCTGCTCCATTCTTCTACTTCTTTTAATTAAGGTGATGCTGTTGTTGGCTACCCAGTTTTTCACTAGCCTCCAAATTTTCTCTTTAGGGTTAAATTCTGGATTGAAAGAAGGTAACCGATAGTCCAGACTTCTGGTTTTATTTTCTCTGGCCAGCTGATATAATTCCGGTTTGGTTTTAGAAGTATCGTGTGGAATCTTTTTTCAGTTAGGAATCATCTTGGATTTTTTTGTAGGCTGTCAAAAACAATCAGTGAGGTTGATGGAAGGTTTGGTATCAAGTGCAAACGCAACTATTTTTCATAGCTGACGCTATTCATATCATTATGAAAGTCTCCTGACTCACTTCCTGAAAAAAAAAGGAATGTACTATGATGAATTTTTACCTGATTTAAGTATTAAGAGAGCTTTTTTAATGAAGACTCAGTCAATCAGTTTCCTCCCATTCCCAATAGCAATCTTCAAACTCACTCGTTTTTCTCGTCTACCTTGTCATGTGATTGACTATGCAAACTATGGTCAGTATAAACTATAGTTCTTTCTTCTTCACGGAGATTCGTTACTTTTCTTATATATTTAATCCGTTTTCGTCTAATATCGTATGACTCTATTAGAAACTGCCTATTGTCTGTGGTTCATAACTCTCCATAGTCAGTAGTCAGCAAAAATCAATTTCTGACTGTTTCATTTCCAGCAAAATTCCTAACAGGTAAAATAGAAAATTTAGCACTAGACAAAATAGAGATTTTAAGAAAAAGCTCACCTTTAAGTGTTGTTCTTCTTTTCCCAATTATACAAAAATTATAAATGATGTCTCTTATAGTTGAAACAAATCCCTCATTATGAATAACCACATATAGCGAATTCTTCTTCATCCTTTTTCCAGAAGAAGACGAAAAAGATGACCCAGCAATGGCGTCTGTCTGTTGTTCCTGCATAACTTTTCTAAACACTTTGTCAGAAATCCCGAACACTTTCTTTATAATTTGAAAGAGGTACACTTAGGCCATCTTCTACTTCACTTAATAACATAATTAAACGGAACTAAAGCTTGATTCAGTACTTGAATATTCTTCCAACATTAACATCTATCTTTTCATCAATAAATAATCAAATCAATGCCTGAAAGTTAAAGTGAGGTTAAGTTAAAAATACTAATGAAAAAAATGATTTAAGAGTGAAAAAATGGTCAGACAACTAAAAAATCAGATAACTTTGAAAATTTTGAAATTTGGTGTATATTAGGTTCAAGAAGGCAGATTGATATGACTCTCAGGTTATAAACATTAAAAATACTTTTTCAACTTATTTACAATTGAAATCGATTTTAGTATGGAACATTCCAAAAACTACTCACAAAATCACCTCTAAATAACGTGAAATAAAAGCACAAAAGATCAAAAACGAACAATTTTCTGTACACCACTGAATCGTCTTGTTTTCAAATTCATCTATTGCGCATCGTTTTTTTGAATGTATTTCCAATGGTAAATCGGTCTAACATAAAATAAAGTTTTTTGTAACTTTTGTGACGTAGTCACTGATTAGTCTTGAGAATAGCATAATGTTTATTAATCCATTGTTAAAAGTAGGATAAACTGGAACGTGAAGAAGTTACTGGATATGAATGAACCTACCGATTGAATATTTTAGCAATTAACCGAAACATAAAAAATCTGTTAAAAAATTTATATGGCAATTGCTTAAAGCTTTCTTCAACTCTGTCTAAAAACATTTTATTACAATTAAATAGGTAAGATACAAATCACAATAATAAAATGTATTGTCATTAATCTTGTACCTTTTGGATTACAACAGGATCATTTTATTATTCTTATATAACCTCATAATCCTTCCGAAGGTCGTTTTTTCAAAGTCGCTTGAGTTAATACGAGTTAACTCGCAATATTCGTATTCGTATTCAAGTGATGACAAGTGTTGATTGTGTTTAAATGTTTAATGTGTTTAAATACAGAACAAATTTTGATAATGTCTTTCCAACTTTTATGTGATGGGTGAACCTTTGTGATACTAAGTTGGAGCTAAACTACGAATTTTTTCAATAATTTTGAAGAAGAGATTGTGGATTAGATTTAAGTTAGTAGCATACAGTGATTTTGTAGTGTCATATTTCTTGTGTGGTAAAACTGAGGCAGCAAGAATAAGACAGAAGACAGGTGGTTGGAGTTTGCATTTTTGCGCTTCTTCTTTAACAATCAATGTTATCTTAATGTAAGGTTACTTAAGCTCAGCTATTTGTGCTTTTATCTGTTTTATCAAAAGATGTAGATAAATGTTGATAAGTCTTGAAGAAGTAAAAGTTTTGGTGGTGGGTGTGTGAAAAAGATCAGCCTCAAGAAACAATCATGAATCAACAAGAGTAAATAGCGGAATGAACTTACACGTAAATTTCTACGACTGTTAAATTAAATTGTCCAAGAAGTTGAAGAAGCTGACAATAAGTTCGACAATTCCTAATGAAAAATAGTAGGTATGATGTTTCCTTCTTTGCAACAACGACAACAGGCTATCTTCACAATTTTAGAGTCTTTTTGAATATCTGTTTGAGGAAGAGTTTAGACAAAGGGACTTCCAGTATGATACAGCTCCAGCCTACACTTCTTATGATACCAATAAGTATGTGATTGAGTATTACAATCGTCTTGCAAATGAAGATTTATGACTCCTGAGGTGTCCATATCTCGCACTATTGAATTTACATCAAGTTCCCACTTGGGCAAAATTATATTCAAAAAGGATGAAAACAGTAACAAAGACCTTAAAAAAAAAATCTCGGAAATATAAACAAATCACTCTTGAGACTCCAGGAGTGAGTGAGATTCGAAATTAAGACAAGAGCACAACTTTGTTTCTAATATATTTGTAATTATTTAAATATACTGATAATTCCCAATAGTTTTTTATAATTTATCTTAGAGTTCGTAGCTTTCACAATTGATATAAATTAAAAATAAAAGCTGTTGGAATTATAAGTCACCTGTCTTCTGTCTTATTCTTGCCGCTCCAGTTCTACCACACAAGAAAAGTGACACCACAAAATCACTCTATGCTACCAACTTAAATTTAATCCACAATCTCTTCTTCAAAATTATTGAAAAAAACACTTGTTATCATTTGAAAGTATTACGAGTTAACTCGTATTAATTCAAGCGACTTTGAAAAAAGAACTTTCGGAAAGATTGTGAGGTTATGTAAGAATAGTAAAATGATCCTGCTGTAATCGAGAAGGTTCAAAATTAATGACAATACAAAATAAGAGTGAATTTAACAATTTCTTCAATTCTGAATCTTATGGCACACATCTGACGTATAAATGACTTTAATATTAGATATACCTTCAAATATAACATATATTGGTCCCAGGTATCTTGGATATACTTTTTAAATGGTCGCACGGTATTGTAAAATTTTTATTCCACTTAAATAGCATCAAGAAAAAGGGTGTCTGAATTTGGGTAGTTTATCTTATACAGTTTGTGTTTGTATAATAAATTTAATATGATTTATTATCTAAACAAGATATCCTGAAATAACTTACATTACTCTAATACTTATTGTTAGTTGATGTACAAATGAAAATAGAATAGGTATGTGTTATTCATAATACACTTTACAAAAGTTTCTCTGAACACCTACATATGTTTATTTAAACAACATATTCATGAATAATAAATATATTTCAGCCATTAACTAATGGGTTTCACATAAGGATACGAGAGCTTCACAATTTTAAGTTATGTGTTTATGACTATAAATTTTGCTACATTTGGTGTCTAACCCATGTAAAAAATTCATTTCACGCGTAAAATGACTAAATTTTGGAAAAATTTTCAAACACAAGTTGTAAATTTGTTTTCTGAATTAGTTACAACACAAACTAATTTTACAGACCGTTATGGAAATCCACGTAGAAAAAAAAACACTCATACAACTCTCAATTTTAAGCAATTTTTTTCTTATAGCGTTTTTGCAAAATCGCAATTATTTTTCAATGTTTGACGATGCGTTTGATAGTAAAAGTGAAGTAAGTAAAGCCAGACTGTGATTGGCTGATTGCGTTTGTTAACAAGTTAGTTTTCGTACAGTCATCCGTCGTTTGTTTATTATTAATTTAAAAATAGTCAATTTCTCTAATTCCAAAGTCTCGGATATAGTGTTACTATACTTAAAAAAAAACGTGCCCTTTTGTTATGCGGAGCTTCACCGCATTCCATAACAAGTTGGCTAAATAATAATTTTGTAGAAGAGTGGATAAGCCGTTTTGGTCCAGAGCTGTGGCCTGTTAAATCTCTATTATATGAAAAAATTAGTGTACACGACTTTGGTAAATACAGTTCAAGAACTGACTAACCGTGTGACGGAAGTGGCCGGAAATCCATCCATGCTAGCTCGAACTCAGGGTTCTTCGAGTTTCGAAAAAGTTTTGAATAAAAATGTTCTACTGCATGGTTAAAATTTGTACGTAGACTACCAAAACAGCCTGTATAATAAAAATGTTTTTTGCATTTTTTAGATGTTTATTCATAGAGTTTTTTTGTTTTTGTAATAAATCAAATTATTTTTTCAAAATCGACACAAGAAGAGGAAAATAAAAGTTTGCCATTTTTTTCTTTTATGGAAAAATATCTATCAGCTGATTAAGGCCAAACGACTTATGATAGACTAAGCTAAAAATACTTGAAAAGTAAAAGACACCGAGTGATGTAATCTAGTGTAAATTTTAGTTCGATAGTTGAAAAATTAACAGAGTTACAGCTAGTAAGTCGAAAATCATATTGGATGAAAGTATTGTAAATTTGTCAAAAAACTTGGAAACCTTGTTTTTCACTCTCTCAAAAAAAAAAATAGTAAAATATTTCAAGGAATAATAGTAAGAATAGTAGCCAAACAAGCAGAGAAGTTTTAATAATGATACATCCACAAAACGACGGTTCCGAAGACACGGAGGATTATTCAAGAATTTCTTTGTTTACTCGAATTTGTTGACCATTTGAATCAATTTTTGTTGCAGCTTCTAGAGACTTTTAACACTTGCGAGAGGTTTTTACAGTGGCACCATGTCTTGTAGGAGATAATACCACCCCTAGAGTAACTTTTCATATTTATCTTTTCTGCTTATTTTGGTCTATACTATTACCCATCAAAATATTTTTCTATCTTTGTTGAACACCCTGTAAACATTCTCAAATTCTCTATTAAAAAAATTCAGGCTAAAACAAATTTGAAACTTTATAAGAAAATTAGTTTTAACAATTTTCACTTTTTTGAAATAATTTTGCCAATATGTTTGTTTTTGAATAAATTAGAGCTTTGAGCTTGTACTGTTTTTCTAACATCCATCAGCATTTCAAATATAAGAAATAACAACGCTATGAATTTGATAAATTTGGATTTTTTATTTTCGAATTTCCGGTTTTAAAGTTGGATTTGGCAATTGATTGTAACCATTTGGTTCATAGTAAACCAACCAGAAAGTACTAAAATCAAAGAACTAAGATTAAGTTTGATTAAAAAGTTCTTGAAATAATGAGTCATAAAACTTTGTATTACAGTGTCACCATTAAAGTCGGCTCCATATGAGAAATTTTTTTGTGGTAAGGTTTAGTTAGAATTTGATATAATTATATAAAAAATGTCATTAAGCAGCGTTTAACATTTCTTGCGAAGAACATCTGAAAATGACATTTCTAGACGGAACATTGGAAAATTTTATTGGAATCAGTCGTTTCTTATGCAATTATATGCACACACATATGCATATGCAATTTGAAGAACCAAGCGTTAAGTTGACGTTTTGGACAATTTTGACAAATAATTCTTTTCTTACAATATCAAAGTTTACCAAACTGGTTTAAATTGGTTTATTTATGAAATATCTATCGTTACAAGTTTCTTCTATAATGAATACTTTTCGTTTAGTTCAATGTTTTGGAAATTTTAATTTTAATCACAGAAAAAATTAACATGTGCGGTGCAGAGTTGTGATAACTTTAACATTAGTATATAATCAAATCAAATGCATGGCAATCTTCTATTTCATTTCACAGTATTTTTGTCGAAATTTATATCCACTTTCAGTTAAATTCTATTTTGATTAATGAAATGTTATTTAATACAATTGAATATTTTTAAATGTGGTAATGGAATGTGCAGTGTTTTATCTCTTGATTATTACAATTGAAAAAGATAGGAATATTTAAAATTTCCTATTTTCTACGGTAACTATCTACGTTTCGTTCCGGTGTACGTAACTGCTTTCGATTTGGGATAGATTCTTCAAAACTTCCGTCCGATACGTTGTGCGTTAAACGCATGACCCTTCTTGAAGACAGTATTAAAAGTACTTACCCTTAACCTTGAATAAGTTTAGTGCGAATAGTGCGTTTGTGTAATCAACAAGTGCCACCATTTAAAATTCTCAACCTGGAATGTGGTAAGTGTGAATAGTGCGTTAAATATATTTTTCAATTGTTTTATACAAGTATCTGTTATAATATCTCAAAGAAGTATGTAGATTTTAAACTTTTATTCTACATCTGTTGACCATATTGTCTTTTAATAATTATTTTCGCATTGTCGTAGGTTATACGCTGGAATGTAAACAAGTGTTAAGTGCTTGATGACGAAACGATAAATGAATTTGGGAATCTGTATTATACTGTTGTTTTTTAGTCATTTTTTACCCTTGCGGCTTCTGCAGTATCGAACTAAAACATGCACAAATACCTTCCACACGATGCCAGAGACACTTTCCACTATGAATTTTCTTGCGCTTTCTTCATATAAATGAAAAGCTACGCATTAACAATCCTTAAAAAATACACCATTTTGCTCAATTTTACAATGCTTCCCGCTAGGAGCGCTATAAGAAACGATTTTTCTCTTCTCCTATTGCTTGTCATTGTCACGTGGGGTTGGTAGATGGTTGGAAGATTCAATTATTCCCTCCATTTTGTTCTTTGATTTTCGACAAAATACCTTAGTTTTTAATTTTTGCTCTGAAAACATCTTTGCTTTTGTTTTGCACTTGTTCAGCGTGGCTATAACCTAATTTCATGGAACCGACGTGATTTTAATGTTATTGCAAAAAAGCGCAAAAAATTTATGGTAGAATGTGTCTCTAGCATCGTGTGGAAAGTATCTGTGTATCTCATCTTATGATGTGAAAATCTCAAACAATGAAGTACAGTGAATTTTACATTTTTTTTGAAGTTCAAGGTCAAGGAATAAAAAAAAGGGTTATTTGGATATAAAATTTCAAAGTTACCATCGTAATGTAATGGCGGTTTTATGTAAAATTGAAAAAAAAAGTTAAATTATCGTGGAGAGTATTTTTGTAAGTTCAAGGTCAGCAGGTCACAAACGGCTCATTTGAGCAAAATTTTAAGGTCACCATCGTGATTTAGAGGGTTTTAAAGGATGAATTGGAAAAAAATTTCTTGAAAAAGTCAGAAGCCGCAAGGGTAAAATTTTTACCTGTTTTTTAAATACTACCATGAAGATTACAAAAAATTGTGTAATGAATGTAAGTAATTTATTACTATTATTTTATTGATTATAATTTTTGTGAATAGACAAAGTTTTAATGACTTCAATTTGATGTTTTCTCATTTATCAATTGATCTATGCAAACATCACTATTATTTTTTAAAGCGTTAGTACAAAATTCGTACCAATTGATTTGGACTAGCTAAATTGTGTGAGTTCTTGGACTGTGCGAAGATTGTTTACCCAGCCTAACTGGTCAATTGTTATATTATCATATTATCATTCTTATAGAGCGCTTATAGGACATTGACTCTTCTTATAATTGAATATTTTTTTTAGATATACGTGAATTGATGGAATTTCTCTCACTGCATTCAGACCACATGAGGAGATATGAATCGAGTCAATAATTTGGAACAGCAGTGGCGGCAGTGGTTATATGGAAAATGGTACTTGATCACTTATCAATAGATTTTAAATTTTTCTTAGAAATTTGTTATATTTATTGAGATTTTTTTACATTAGTGTCTACAATAGGTGAGTGTCAAATTTTTATATATTGGAAAATCGCACGACACTCATAAATATTGGAAAAAAAAATTAGATTCGCGAGTTGTTACTATGATATCAAAAGAATTTTTTTGCAAATTTTTCAAAATTTTGACATATTCATCTAAAATTGTTAAGTGGAAATTTTTGCTGTTGAATTTGTCAGATTTCATTGAATTACACAGTTTAAACTACGCTTACTATGTTATGTTACAAATTGATATTGGTAAGCTAGATACAGAATAAAAATGAATTGCTCTTTTTTAAGGTTTGTGAAGTTGCGATTTTCTTACAGAATATCATTCGGGCATCAATCCATATCCTTAAACATTTTTTCGTGCATTTTGTTTTCAACGCAGTTGTTATCTGAGTGATTTAGTTTATCGGCACAAAGATAATAAAATTCAACAGAATATTATATTAATTTTTGTTAAATTAATTTATTGTATTTATTTAGTTCAATCAGTGAATATTGAAAAACAATAGTTTGCCGTTATTTCTCAATTTATTTCCTCAACGTTAAATTTATACAGAACAAAACGAAAATTTTGTTACATTTTTGATGAAAAAAAATTACATTTTCTATATAATGTTATGCTTTTTCAACATCTATAAATGGTCAGTAATTTACTGCATTTTTTTCAAACTAATGGAATATATCATTTCTGCTTATAATGGTTTTATTTTTTATATGGAAGCTATAATTCATATTTCAAACATTTCTCTCAATTCAATTTAGGTATTCGAAACATCATTGATTTCTGACAACTAAATTATGAAGTCATAATTGAGAGAAAATTTTGAAACAGCAGAGATTGTTTCTGATAACACAATAAAGTGAATGAGTAATTGAGTTAATGGGGAAATGAGTAAAAAAATGTCGAAATATTTGTGTAAATTCTCATAGACTGAAAAAAATTGAAGTAAAACAGAAATAATGAAGTTTATATGTTTTAGCTCGCGAATCTAGCACGGAATAATGTCGCCGCAGGCAACATATAGCGGAGAGCGGTGAAGCCGCGACTGTGTGTCATGGACGCACACTGATTGCAAGTTCTCCCAATAATACTTAAATGCAAAACATTTTCTAACATCAAAATATATGTGAAATTATAGAAAAACTGTCAGGAGAGACAATAACTTAAGTAAGTCTCAGTTTTCATAACTTTTCTAAATATTTACCAGTCACAAAAGTTTGTTTCTTAAGATGTTAAGATCAAAGTCTATTTTGACAGTTTTCTCATAATCTTACATAGATTTAATAGTGAAAAATATTAAACATTTAAACCATTTTCATAAAATATTAAAATTATTAGAATTTTCTTTTTTTTTCTCCTGTCGAAATTTAAATTTTCAAAATTGATAACTCCAGAAAAGAATATTTATCATAAAATAGACTTAGAATGTTAAATATTCTAAAAATAACCTAATAGTTGGGTAAACTTTGAACTTGTAAAGAATTATTCAACAAAAATGCCTAAAATGTCAACTTCACGCTAGGTGCATGCATAAAACTGCATTACAAATAACTTTTTCAAATAAAATTTCCACAAACTTATTGTAGAAATGTCATTTTTAGCTATTTATTGCAAGAAATTTTAAATTTTTTAACAAACGAACGTCGCTTAATCATGTTTGCTGTGTCATTTTTCATTTAATTTGAAGCAAAAACTAATACATCACATTTTTACTAAACTTTATAATAAAAAAAATCCATTTAATGGGGTCACTCTGTATTTAAAAATAATTTTAGATGATACAGAAGGTGGATATCCGCAGAATTAAGTTTAAATATTTAATCAATCGTTTTGTACTGATTATTACAGGGTAGGCCAAAACAAACGGAAATTTCGAAAGAAAACTTTCTAAATCTCCATGATTCACAGATAAAATAGTTTCAACACGCCAATCCTGCTGTTCAATATGTTTCCTGCTGTAAACATTTTATTCTTGGATTTTTAGAACAAATTGATGAAAAGTTTATTATTATACCGTTGTCATGATAAATAGAGTTTTTTCTATAAAATTCTTGATAAAAGATTAATCCACTTAGTTCATAAAATTTCTCATATTTGTGACTTATCTAATCAATGAATTTGACATTGACCAACTTGATACAGAATCAAAATATCTCACCTAATTTCTTTGTTTCCCACTAAATTAAAAAATCAAAATGAAATTATTTTTAACATAAACAGTAAACAATATTACTAGAATTATTATAATTATAATAAATACGATTTTTCGTTTAATGCTAAGTTTACGTAGATTCACTAAATATTGATTCTTTCATTATTTCCATTTAGTCACGATAGCGATATTTCCGTTGTTTATTTTTTGTTTGTTATCAATCAGTTTGAATGCGTTTACTTATTCACTTGTGAATTTTATAATTATTTACATTTTGAGAAATAGTTTTTTTAAGCGAACAACAATATAAACAAGAAATTTGTTAATCAAACTTTTTGAATAAAATATACTTTCAGTAAAATCTTTGTAACTAACTTCTGGGTATTTAATCAAATGTATCACTGTTTTCACTAGAATTATATAATATATTTGACACAGGAAACAAATAGATAAGATAAATGTGTACTTTTATGTGGAGGTTAGATCACTCATCATTTTTTAAAAGTTACAGTGAGAAATGTTTGTTTTAAGTTATATTGTTTTTTTACTGCCAATAATCCATAAAACTGGTAAATATAATTTTTGATTTGTTTTCAAAACCGAAAATATTAGTTTTAAATATTTTTATTCAATTTTGACTGTATAAACTCACAACATTCTTAATATTTTTATTATAAAAGATACAATTATTCAAATTACTAAAATTTAGGTCGATGAATTTTATGTCTTGATTGATTTCTATAATTGACAAAAAATTTGACCCATTTGGTAATTTATCGACTGGTTCATGATTTTTTTCGATATTTCAACTGTTAAATCTGCCCCAGAGTCTGCCATTAGAGTCCCACTCGACTATGGTCTGGATATTCTTGTGGAAGTAGTAATTCTGCAACTTTTTCGAAAAATTTTGAAAAAGTATTCATTCATACAGTGTGTACCGTGATTTTTTTTCTGTAACTGATGAACAATCAAATGTGTGAAATATTTTCCGGTCATAATATTCCGAAAAACTCTCTCGCACAAAATTACTTCCATTGATCAGGGTAAATGTTTTGGCTTATAAGTTTTTGTGTTCGGAATTTTCACTACAATTAAGTTGCCTCAGTCATCAACATGATCGATTGATATGGCCGATTCACCAATTCTACATCCTTCAAAATCTCCAACAATTAAAATTAAATTAGCAGTAAATGTTCATCATTGAAAGCAACACCTAAGAATCTTTCCATTTCTTTGATTGTGACGACTTTGAATTTCTGTGTCCTACAGACTTCAGAAAAGCTGACACTTGAAGAAATTTACAATAATTAATATTTTAAAACTAATGAATAATAAATTCGGTGTCAATCAATATTTTCTTTCACTGATTACATTCGGAAATAATACGACCACAGTGAAGAAGATTTCACATTTTTGGATCGTTCCAAAATATAAGCTAGAATTATTTTTTCATCGACTCTTTTAGCGTGCTTTCGCTTTCTCCATTTGCAGAAATTTGCATTTTTTTGTTTCATAAAATTGTTTCGATTTAGACGAGGCCAATTTGTTTATAGCTTCTAGAGCTTCTTCGCGGTATAACAACTTCATTTCCGTCTGTACTTTCCAAAATTCCAGACATTTTTTTCTCTAAACAGTACCAACAAGCACCACTCTAACAAGTTTGCAAAAATTGTCTTGACAATGTTTTTCGAATCGACACGCTTTTTGTAGACTGAAATTGGTGCGATTTAGAATTTTGTCAAAATTGAATAAAAATATAAAGAGTGTCCCACCAAAGCGTAATAATCGTTGGGACAACAAAAATTTGTTTCGAACAAAATTTGTTTGAATCTTTTTTGGGTTTGTTTTAAAAATTTATTCAAAGATCCACATTTCCGGTTATACCAGAAATTGGCAATAACTAATTTAAATGGAACATTTTGGAGATTTTCTTTGTTTAATTCAGGCATCACTTTATGTATTTATGTAACACTTTGAGTAACCTATTTTCAAGAAAATCAAGATAAAAAAAAATATGGTTGTGCAGGGATCATTATTATTTTGAATTTCTAGAGCATTTACACATTTACACGGTTTTACAACTTCATTTTAGACATAACAGTCTATCTCTAAGACTTGACCACCTAATCAAATTTGAAAAACTCTCTTTTGATGGGAGCCTTAAACATGAGGAAGTTGAAACCTGAATATGTCAATTTTTTCAAATGGAAAGCTATACTTTTTAATGTGCAGCCAAGTATAACTCAAAATTACCTTTCGATTGATATCAGGTTGTACCCATTGACTGCCAACAGTTTTTCGAAATAATGCTTTTTTTGAATTTTGCAAAAAATTACATCATCACGTTAGCCTTGATTGTTATTTTTGATATACATATGTTTAAAATAGTTTTGAAATTTTTTTCAAAATAAAATGCAAAATTAAAATTTTAATATTCATTATGTTTTAAAATAAATGAAATATAATTTTTCAGTTTTCGATTTAACAACATTTGGTAACAGTTTTGGAAAATATTTCGAATAAATTTTTTATAATTATATGGAAAAAATTATTTAACGGAGACCCTAAAAGTGTCTAAAAATATAATATTTCAAAATATGTTAATGACTGAACAATCAGTCAAAACCAAATCAAAATATTTCTAAAAAAATGTAAAAATGCCAAATTAGATGCATGTTTCCATTTGAAATAATGTAGTTAATAGTTATTTTTGGTTTAACCAAAAGTGATACAGAATTAAAAATAATTCAGGCAAATAGATAACATAATAAAATATAAATGAGAAAAACTCAGATCATAATATCTTTTGGTTCTTTAGATATTTCTAATATCCTAACTGAAAGAGAATTTTGAAATTTGGAAAATATTTAGAGAATTCGAAAAATCAAACTAATCTGCAAAGTTTGAGAATTTAAAGAATACAAATTTAATATGAATAGACTAAAATAATATTAAAATAAATATTATAAAAGACATAAAACTTTGAAAAATCTAAAACCGCGAAGAAATTGAGTTTAAAAAAAATTCAAGAAATGTAGAAAATTTTGAAAATCAGAAGACTCTTGAAAGAACTTGGAGAATTGAATGAATCTGAGAAATCTATAAAAATCAAAAAGTTTTGAAAAAAATTAAACCATTAAGCAAGTATGAAAATAAATAAAAGATTGATAACATAGAGAATTTAACAATAAAAAAAAATCTAGAGTAGTAAAAAGAGAATATTTTGAAACTTTGCATTAAATTAAAAAAGTCTTGGCAATTCTAAAAATATCAAAAAAAACTAGAAATATGGACTTTTTTAGAAAATCTAAACAATACAAAATTTTAAATTATCTAAAGCATCTAAAAAATTAATTTATGAAGAATTTTGAAAACTATAAAATATTCGAAAAGAATCTAAAATGATTATTGAATTTGGAAAAACTAAGAAATCTAAGAAGGATTCAAACCCTAAGCTATTTGATAAACCTGAAAATCTATAGGAATTAAAATTTTATAAAATTGATAAATCATATACAATTTTAAATAATTCAAAAATCGTTGAGAATCTTAGAATTTTTGGAATTCTGGTGAATCTAAACACTAGAGAATATTAAGGCGGGCGTTTAGATATATATATATATATATATATATCCTATTCTCTACATGCCGTCGGTTTAGTCAAAGTTTTGAACAAACGGAAGCAAATATTTTTATGAAATAAAAAATACTTGAAAGCCGATACTTTCTTTCAGGGTGTGAGGGCATTATGAAATCAAATATGAATTTGGCTTTGGTGATAAAAACAAATGAAACTTACGAAAACGACTAAAAATTATTAGAACATTTCTACTCATTTTCCAATCTAAGTTTAAGAAAAACGAATGATTTAATCAAGCCAATGTTTTGATACATAATTGCTATTAGAAGGACTAGGTTCTAAGCTATTTTTGGTTAGCAATCAATGAGTAGATCTCAAGAAAATTGAGTGTAATTGAGTGCTGAAAAAATGCATTTTTTTACATAAGTTTCATTTATGTTTATCAACAACACTATTAAGTATAATCCAACAAAAAATAGCTTAGACCCTTGTCCTTAATGTGACAATTATGTATACAAAACATTGGCTTGATTGAGTCTTCCGTTTTTCTTAAACTTAGATTGGAAAATGATCAAAACTGCTCTAATTATTTATTGATCGTTTTTGTAAGTTTCGATCATATATATTAGCAAAGCAGAAATTACATCCAAGTTCAAAACACTCTCACACCCTGAAGAAAAGTATCTACTTTCGAGTATTTTTTATTTCATGAAAATATTTGCTTCCGTTCGTTCAAAACTTTGACTAAATCGGCGGCATGTAGAGAATATGACATATATATATATCTAAACGCTCGCCTTAAGCCATAATTACTGATTACCTCTGCATCTGTCATTTTTCAATTAAATTTGTTAATTTTAGGAGAAACAATGTTGGTATAAAAGTGACCTAAAAAACGTCACAGAATTCAAAAACGTAAAAAAATATCCAGTATAACGGGATTTTTGAAAATATTTTAGAAAAAATAGAGCATGTCAAAAAAATAAGTTACCAATTTTTCAGTAATATGCTATCAGTATTTTTTGAGTTATAGATAGACGCCCACCGTCTTGGAACACTAATTTTAATTATCTAATAAATAATTGACAAAATTATCTAAAATTAAATAGTTTTCCTTTTATAAAAGTCTTCAATAATGAAATGTAATAACAACTCTTATTTACGTATTTTCTACACTTTTTTTCTATGTATCATAACAAGCCAAATCTGTTCTCATTTAAACAAAAAACAGTTGAATTTCTTGAATATATACTTGCAATCGACAGCAACAATAACAAATTGTGGACATGAACAACAATTGGGATTGAAGATATGAACACTTAAACTGTTTTAAAATATTATTAGCATTTATAGTTATTTTTATTTGTTAACCCTAACCATACTTTTTTTCCAATTTTTACTTCAGTATTTAGCAAAAAATGTTGAGAAGAGTATACAAGTGTGATAACTAATCCACCTTTAATTGACTTTTTGAGCATCACACAAGAAAGAAAAAAAGAACTGAAAGTGACCAATCCCAGAAGCTCTTCTCTAGGTTATATGTAAGACTAGAGAGAGTTGGGACACTGAACGTCAATCCGAGCCGATTTTGTATTATGTGAATAAGGTATATACATTCTCTTCTTTTTCATTAAATTTTTCCGTGGCAACTTTATTAATCAATTTTATTAACACTGACATGACATTACGTCAAATTAGGTGTGAAACCGCTCTTCTGTAAATGCTTTTGTGTTCTAGGTATTTGGGCGATCTTTGCATGGCAATATTTTCCCTATAAATGTTAATTTTCTTGAGAATGGTTCACTCAAGGTGTCCCATATGGTATATAAAGTAATGCTCAAATTAAACAATGAATCCAAAAATGTAAAAATATATAGTATGTTGCATTTAAAATAATGAACTTAGTATCAATTTCCGGTACAAACGGAAGTGCGTCATCTTTGAAAATATTTTTAAAACAAACCCAAGAAAGATATAAACATCTTTTGTTCAAAATTTTTCTTCACGTTCCTAACTCTGTATATACGTCAAGTGAATTAAATATTAGTATAATATTTTGACTATTACTAAGATTTTTTATTTTATTATTTAAGTTTTTTTTTACAGTACTTGCAGATGTGCAATCTTGTTATGCTTGTGCTGGTCCTCAAAAAGACTGTGTGTTAAACAACAGAACAGATTTTTTACAAATGGATTGTACTACTTTCAAAGTGGAAGGTATGAGTCTCATTCATCGTTCTTCCCAACCAGATATTTTAGAAAAATTTGATAGTACTGTGGGATCTAGAAATGAAAACACGGATGTTGGCTGTCTAACATTAACATTCAAGAATAGTATGTCTCAATACATTAATTTATTTTTATAGTTTCAATATTTTTTTTGTTAGGCAAATATAATCCTCCAGAAAGAGCGATTAAAACCTGTATTCCAGCTACAGTTTATGATGAACATATCTGCAGCTTTATGGAAAATATTGTCTTAAGTACAGGTGGAAGCACTACTTCTTGTCATTTTTGTAAAAAAGATAATTGTAATTCTACGGATTCATTGAGAGTGACCAAATTTATAGTTGCTTTATTTGTAGTGAGTTTTTTTTTGGCATGAAAATTATGTAGGTCTGTTTTATATCTCGAAACAAACTTTTCTATTATAAAAATTTATAATAAACACTTTATTTTGTGTAAAATAAATTTTATCTAATGATTTTCATCTTTGATTTATTTCTTTGAGTTATAAATTTTAAAAAAATTAATTAAAATCAATATTTTAGCAAAATCTGTATAAATCCGTTCAATTATCCTGGTTGGTGAAGCTGAAAGAAGTAGACTTTATATTCGTTGAATGTATTGATTTCTTTTATATTCAAACCTCACTTGTTGAATTATGTTAATCAAGAGGATACTTGTCTGTGCAATTATGAAATTAAATGAAGTTGCTGTAGTTATAGACGAGTAGATACTTTATTAAGAGTTGTTGAATCTGTTGATAAATTAATATTTTACACAGTTGAAAAATGTATTTTTTTTTTCCTAGAAAATCACAGCTGATTGAATTTTGGAAATTCAGTGTCAAAAAACATTGGGTTACGTTTGGAGGATTAAGAATTTTGAAATTTGATTAATACTTTATACAAAAATGCGAACCGAGATACTCGGTTCCAATATCAAATCAATTCAGATGTTTACAACAAAAATTTGAATTTTGGAATCAATTTGCAGTGATACCAACTTCATTAAAATTTTCAGTGCTGCTAAGAGACTCAGTTATTCAATTAATCAAAAAAATGAAATAAAACAAATAGATTCACGTGATGGATCCAGGAACTGTTTTTTAGTTTGAAAACTGAAAGTTGAACAACGTGAGTGGAATAATATGTTCATTACAGCCACGCCAAGAATTAAATTGAGAAAAATTAATGAATGTAAATAATTAAAAAAAATCTAGATAATTTAAAATAATCACAATTGAAAAGTTGAAGATCTAAAAGTGAAATCTTGGAGATAGAGAACTTGAGGAAGAAGAAAAAGAAATCTTTTTTATAATGTTATGGAGAAGTGAAAAAATTTGGAAAATAATGGATATATGAAAAAAATGAAACATTTAATAAAAGAAGAGAATCTATGAAATATACAGTAACGCTCTTCAAATTCTACAGCTTATTTCATCTCGATTAAGCTTACGTTGTCTCAATAGTAAATGCATATTTGAAAATTTCTATGTAATTTTTTTCAAAAACGGTTTGTGGTAGACACTAGCAATGTTTTTGTAAAAAAGTTTGCAAATTTATTAAATATCGTATACAAATGTAAAAATTTCTAAAGACGAAAAATTTATGAACAGAAATACAGAGCGTCTATCAATAACTCAAAATATACTGATAGCATATTACTGGAAAGTTGTTAATTTTTTTTTTTTTGACATGCTTTATTTGACTAAAATATTTGCAAAAGTCTGACACTTCCTGTTATACCGGAAGTTGACCTCAACTTTCTTAGTTAATATGGAACACCCATTAGGTCTCTTTAATATCTGCAACTTTAATTGAAAAATAAAAGATGCAGAGTTATAGGTAATCAGTAATTACGGCTAAACGGCTACTTATTTTAAAATAGTCTTTTGGTATTTTAAAACGCAACATCTTCAAAGAATATATTTGAAAAATTGACATAAAAATCAAAAGGAAACCTCTATTTATTTTATCATGTTTGTGTTCTGCTTCAAAAACAGAAGCAATTTTGTATAAGGTTTTCTATACTTAAACCTAATCGTTTCTTATTTATTCAAGGATTTTTTTACGTAGTGAAACGTCATAGTAAACAAACCTGTTACACTCTCGAAAATTAAAAAATTAACTTAGATAATTTTTAATACAACAATACAACGTGCTCTAGAATTTTTGACAACTAACAAGGCAAAGAAACTATTCTCAATAAAACTGGCTTAACATTTTACTAGGTAGAAAACAGTTTTTTCTAAATAATTAAAAAACCATGAGGTTTGGTTAAACAAAACCTCATACAAAAATGTCTGTATTTTTGAGGCTGAAGCTAAATATAAAAACGCAAATGGGGGTTCCCATTTGAAAATTTTGAGTTTTGATAACATTTTCAAGTGTATTTCTTTGAATACCCTGTGGAAGATCGGTTAAATATTTTAGTTGAATTTACTATCTGAGGACTTGCGTTATAAAATCCGAAAAGACCATTATAAAATTGATAGTCGTTTAGTCATAGTTACTGATCACCTTCAATTCTTTTTGAAATTGTTGACTTTATAAAAAAAAAATTTGGTATAAAAATGACCTAAAAATCTACGTAGAATAGAAAAATGTGAAAAAATATAGGATGTTGCATTTAAAATAAAAAAGTTGAGAAACTGCCACATCTTTGGAAATACCTTAGAAAGACTGTCTTGAAAAAACTTCGCTGTCAAATTTTCAATTATGTGCTATCAGTATTTTTTGATTTATGGATAAACGCCCATTATCGTGGGCCACTCTGAATAGAAAGCCTAAAATTAGATATTAGTTCAACAAAATCAGAAAATTCATTAGGAAAGGAAAGCTTTAAGGATTTTGTTTGAAAAATTAGAGAATAGAAAATCAAAAAAATGATAAAGCTGAAAATCTAAAAATCCAAAGAAATTTAAAAACAAAAAATTTTTTCAAATTTAAGATTAATCTGAATCTTTTTACAAAATAAAAGAAACACTTGAAAAATCTAAATAATTAAAAATAGGAAATAGAGAAAAAGAAAAACAGCTTGAGAAATAAGAAAAAAAAAATAAAGAATTTAAATATTTTTCATAATTCAAAGAAGTGAAAAAATTTAGGAAATAATGGAAATATGGAAAGTTGGAAAAATCTACAAAAATGAAAAATTTTATAGAAGAGAATTTGTAGATAATACAGAAACGCTATTTAAATTCTAGAGCTGATTTCAGGTCAATTAAACTAAAATTACTTAAATAAAAAATGCTTAGTTTAGGAGCTAGAGCTCCAAAAGTTAAGAATTTTTTTCGAAAACGAAATCTGAAGAAAAAAGAATATCTGAAAAAATTAGACACAGATTAATTACGAAAGGAAAGAATCAGAAGAATCTAAGGACTTTGTTTAAAAAGTTGGAAAATCTAGAAAATGTTAAAGCTGAAAATCTGATAAATCTGAAGAAATTTAAAAACAAAAGATTGGAAACAATTTATGATAAATCAGATTTTTGTTTTATATTAAAGGAACACAAAAATTTGGTAAATTAAATAAATTAATCTATCAAATCTTAAAAAATGACTTTGAAAAATCTATTGAGTCCAAAAAAATTATAAACTTAAAATATTTATTATGGAGAAGTCCATAGAATCTGAGGGATTCAAAATAGTTAAGAAATACAAAAAGTTTGGAGAATTTCAATTTAGTTTTTCTCGCACACGGTTTGTAGTAGAGAATTCAGTATTCAGCATTATTTTTTGTAAAAAAGTTCAAATTTATCAAATATCTTATCAAATAGTGAAAATGTCAAAATACAAAAAAATTATAAACAGAAATATAGAAAGCCTGATAATTCAAGAAATACAGAAAATTGAGAGAATCTAAAGAAAATAAAAAAAATATATCTAAAAAAAAAATTAAAGAACATATATCACCTGAAAACCTGAAGTCTCAAATTATTGAAAAAATATTCAATAGATTGTTAGGAAGAAAAATTTGAGATAAGCAAAATTCAGGAACAGAATTCAAATTAAAAAAATTTGAAAATATAGAAAATCTATAGAAATAAAACAATTCTTATAATAGGAATGTGAATTTAAAAAGTTTAACGTGATAAAATCCAAATAAAAAAAATCTAGAAATTTGTAAAAAAAATTCAAAACATTTAATGAATTAAAGGAATTAGAAGAATCTAAATGTTAAAAAAACAAGAATTTGGAAAGTTTGTAATTCTAGAAAAGTCAAAAGATCTAAGAAGCTGAAAAAACTGAAAAACACGAAATCTGTAAAATATGAAAAATCAAAACATTGCAGGAAATTTAAAGAATTTTTATGTAATAACTAAAATGTTGAATCTACAAAATCTGAATAATCTAAAAAATAACATATCGAAAAATTTTAAAAATCAAAACATCTAAAGAAATCTGAATTTATAGTATTGAATAAATTTTAAAAAATTAAGAGTGTAATAAAACTAAAGTTAAACAAAATTTTACCATCCAAAAAACTATAAAGAATTTGAAAGAGTTTACAGTTTGAGGATACCACAGAATCCAAAAAATCCTGAAAGTCTAAAGAATCTGAAGAAATTGACACAATAATTTGAAGATTTTGAAAACAATATAAAAGTTTGATAAATTTATGGAATTTTCAAAAAGCTAGATGATTTAGAATTCAGCAAGCTTTTTAAAAATCTAGAAAAGCTTGAGGATTGAAGATATCTAAAGTAACTAAAGCTGAAACTAATTCCAAAAAATTAAAACTAACATCTACCTCAAGAGTTCAATAAAAACAATCACAGACGTTATAACTTTTTGACAAAAAAAATTAAAAACCATTATTTTCGATTTTTTTGTCAAAAAGTTATAACGTCTGCGATTTGTTTTACTAATTATTTTTTTGTATAAAACTTTAAATTTTAATTTCACATCAAGCTAAATTTTTATCTTAAAATAATCATAAGTAAATAAGAATCTGAAAGATATTCACATTTACTATATTGACGAAGGCGTCTCGCTCATTTTCTACATTCATTTTTGTGAATAAAAAGAAATTTAATTTCCTTTCCAAATGAATTCTTCTGCTTTGATCTCAAAAAGGAAATATTACAGTGCTAGATCAACAAATTTTAAAATTATACTCGAGCTTAATTTGTGGAATTGAATATTGGCTCGGAGTTGGTTTTTGCTTTCAAATATTTAAACATTATAATATTCTAATTAATTCATAATTTATAACTAACGATGAATTGAATAATTTCACCTTTTTTTAATCTAATTTAATTATTTGAAAAGCTTAATATTCTGAAATATGATTTTGTCAAGTTGGTATTAGCTTAAAGTGTTTAAATTTAAGCCGATTATCACCCATTGTTTTAAATTAGAATGTCGGTTGAAAAACAAAATTAATTGGCGAAAACATAATTTAGATTTGAGAGTTTAAACTCGATCTTGTTTACCTCACTAACAAGTAAAGTTATAATGAAATGATTAAATAAATTAAGACTCTGATAAATCAAGCGGCTTTAATGTCTAATGAAGCTGTATTGAAATCCAAGGTATGAAAGAGAAAGTAATTGGACTCATTTTGTAAACGATTTGTTGCTTTGTATTCTCAATAGACAATTCTTGATACAAACAAGTTTACTCAACAAATTTTCGAAATTTGTTGATTAACGTCTCAGACTGTTCAAAGTTTCGGCTGAAAAATAAAAGCACTTCTTTAGGAAAGTAAATAGTTGATTGCTCACACATAAGAGGTATTCCAACGATGTAAGAAAGTTTGATGCTTTTATGCCTTATAATAAATTAAAAACAAAATTAGTGATTAACAGTTTTTTGCATTATCTAAAATTATTTTCAAATATACAAAGTTGTCTACTAATAATTTTATTTATTTATTTTTGAATAGGGCTTCGTATTATCTGCAATTTCAGATGCAGATTTTAATTCTGATAAATTTAATATAAATAATCATAAATAAATTCTTTTAGTTTTTCGATTTGGATTATTTCCAAATTGTTAAACTGTTTACACAATTTCTAAAGTTTTAAAATATTTAAAAAGGTTTTAGAAGATTTTTTTGAATTTACTGTATTTAGGTTCTTTCAGAATCCTTTTAGTCATTCAGACTTTTCAAAACTTTCTTAATTCACTAATTTTTTTGAATTGTTTCTAATCATTGAACCTATTAGATTTTCAAAATTTTTATATTATTCAGATTTATTTCTTATTCATATTTGTTGACTTTCTCAATCTTGTAATTAGTAACATCTTCACATTTTTTTGCTTTTCCATGTTTTTGAGATTTTCTATTTCTTAGAATCTCCATGTCTTTGATTTTTTGATTTCTCAAATTCTCATATTTAAATCTCTGTAGATCTTCTAGATTTTTCTGATTCTCGGATTTGCGATTTTTTGATTTTCTATATTCTTCGGATTCTTAAACTTCTTTATCACACCTAGATTTTTCACATTTTCTATTCTTCAAAAACTTCCTGAATTTATTGATTTGTTCCTATTTTTCGCTCAACTGTTTAACTGCTTTGTATGATTCAGTCCTCTACTTATTTTCCTCGTTTTTTAGATTTTTCAAAAATCTCAAACTCTTCAGATTTTGTAAAATCTCCAAATTATTAGTTTTTGTGGATTCTCTTCAATATATCGATTTTTTAACTTAATATTCTAGATTTTTTGTATTTACAAATTTGTAATTTTCTACATTTCCATTTTCTCTAAATTCTACATTTTTTTGATTATATTTTCTGGACTGTTAAAAAGTCGTTACATTTACATTTGTTTACTCCTGTAAATTGAATTCTTTTGTTTTTTCATTTTGTATGTCTTTCCATTTAATCCCAATTTTCAAAAATTGACCATTTTTCCTATCACGGATAGTTTTCAAATATTTCTGCTTCATCAAAAGTTTTTAATTTTTTTTATTTCTTAGAATCACTAGAGATTTTTCATATTTTTCAGTTTTATTTGGATTTTCCAAATTTTCTAAACTTTAAGATTATCAAAAATTTTTAGATTCTTTTTCTTCTTATTTTTCAATTCCTTTAGCTTCTTCAAATTATAACATTTCTAAAATTTCAGCATTATTAGCATTAAGAAATGCTTTCAAACTTTCCAAAGTCTGTGGGTATATAGGTGTTCTAAATTTCACAGACCAACGATTACCTCTGGGTTTGAAGAGGTCCAGAAAAATTTCCGAAAAATCCATTTCTTTTCATTTTCTAGTTCTAAGTCTCAAGGCAAACTTATCTGTTTATTTATTTTCATTATTTGAAGGTATTTTGGTATTTTACATGTCAAAATGTAAGCATTTGTCTTATGCTTTTCAACATTTACAAAAATGCATCTTCTGAACAACACAACAACAATGCGGAGTCAGTCTAGATTTAATTTTTTTTCAAAAAAATAGATACTAATTTTACGATTTTGATTAATCAGATTTTTTTTATTTCTCAAAAAATTAATTTACTATAAATAGTTGCCAAATTTACAATTCGAAAAATGTTTTTTGTGTTTTCTACATGTCTGTGACATAAATGAGGAGTTGATCCAGTCTGTATTATTATTTTTTCAACTCCTTAGATTTTGTATTAGCTAAATTTCTGAATTTATTTTATTTCGAACAGTTAAATTTTTAATCTATTTTTCAATTTTTTTAGTTTTTTGGCACAAAAATTATGTATTTTTGTTATTTAATAAAGTTATAGGAAATGACCGATAAAAACTTAGTATGAATTATGGAATTGACTAAAATAACACCAAATGTAGTTTCCGACATTCTGAAAGGAAATATTTTCTTTTAGCGATTAAAATGTTTTTGATCGAAAGTTGATTACTCGAAAATTAAAGATGTCTTTTCAAAATAGAACTTTTCCATTATTAAAGAAAAACAAATCTTGATGAATAAAATGATGCAAAATTATGATAAATGAGTGAGATTTAATGAGACATAAATATAATATGTACATACGTAAAATGATCCTAATCCAATCCTGTAAAGATCCATGTCAACCTGTGTTTGATAATGATTTATGGATTTTGTGCCAATGTTTTACAAACAGATTAGAAGCAGTTAGTAATCTGCTCATTACTCGAATCGAAATGGTTTATTAGAATAATACAATGTCATCCTATGTAGAAGATTTATCGTTTTCTCTTAAATCTACAGCATTATCCAAAATAAAAAATTGCAAATTAATTATAATTATCGACTTATGGAAATAAACTGAATCAAAAATACAAGCTGAATAATTTAACACTTGTGAAAAATAAACTTTAAGTCCAAAGTCTATCAAAAATTTAAAGAATTTGGAAAATTCATACAGAACATAAGACAGAAATAATTTCCAAAAAATCTAGAAAAAATAATTAAAAAATTTTAGAAGAAGAATCTAAAATTCTGAAACATTTGTAAAAATGAAAAACTTAACAAATGCAAAAATTTCTACTAATTTAAAGAGTACCAAGAGTTTAAACATCGGTGAGTTCTTGGAGGAATCTAAGAAATCTAGAAAATCCAACAAATATAAAAATGACATAATTTGAAATATCTGCAGAAAAAGAGAAAATTAAAAAAATTTAGAAAATTTTTAGCAAACATGGCAAATCCAAATAATTTGAAAACTACGAAAGAAAACAGAATATCAAAATAATTCAAAAATTAGACAATTTGTGAAAGAATTTCAAAAATCTGAATCACACATCCAACAACAATTCACGCAGAAAAAAAATTATTGGTATTTTCATAATTCAACAAAACAGAACATCCACTTTCTGTCAAATTTTGTTTCTTAACAAAATAATTTCACCCATTTTACACTAATTTAAGATGTTTAGAACAGAGACGTAAACATTAATTCTACCATAGAAATCCTGTGTACAAATCTGGACTGCCAAATAACACAGAAAACTATTGTCTGATCTGAATTCTATCAACGATTAGCAAAATTTTTGAATCCTTTTATCTTCCAAATTGTCCAATTATTTTAATTTCAAAGAAGATCTACTGTCACAAACTTATTTCATTATGTAAACCTTGATCTAAATTCATTGAGCGAAGGGCATGAGGTACATTTTCTATATTGATTTAATTTCGGTAAGTAATAACATATTTATTATTGACAGGTGTGGGAAATATGGATCAAATGAGTGATCATTGTCTTATTTTTGCTAATCTAGATAGATTCACTACCTTTAGGGATTTTCGTTCAGTAAATGTCGAAGCTTTACATAATGGGCTGTATAAGTTGCCTTTATATTACATTATTGAAATCAATAATATTGATGATAAAATAAGTTTTTTAAATGAGTTATTATTCAATTTAATGAGTGTACCCTGTCCTCTGAAAAAACGAAAATGTAACAATAATTACCTGATGACAGACAACTTACGATTACTAATGAAATTAAGAGATAAAGCCTTAAAAAAATTTAAGAGCATTCGAACAGTTGCTGGATGGAATTATTATAAACAACTAGGTAACTTTACAAATGTAGCAATTAAATATGAAAAAAAAAGGATCACATGAATTATAAGTTACAAACTTGTGGTATCAATTCCTCATGGAAAGAACTGAAAAAATTTAATATTATAAAGACTAAACTTTGGGAGATTCCAGCAGAATTGAGTGATGTAAATGCTATTAACGACTCTTTTGTATCTTCTGTCTCTGTTTCTGAATTAAATTTAGATTTTATTGACAAATATAACAACTCGCGTAAAACTACTGACACAAAGTTCAAATTTAAAACAGTCATGGAACATGTAGTGCTAGAGCAAATTAATGAAATAAACAGTAACGCTACTGGAGTAAATAATATTCCAATAATTTTCATTGCATTGAAAATTCTAAGTTTCCCAACATAAGGAAGTAGTCAATAGTATTGCTGTTAGTAAAAAATAATAAACCTACAACCTACAAAGATTTGCGTCCAATAAGTATTTTACCTGCTCTATCTAAAATCTTAGAAAAGTTATTGGATAAGCAGCTAAGACTTTATCTTTCAACATTTAATCTATTACCTGAGTTTCAGTCAGGATTTAGGGCCAACTACAGCTGCAGTACTGCTCTTCTGCACATTTCTGATAACATTATGAAAACCATAGATTGAGATAAACTAACAATTCTTGTTCTTTTAGATTTTAGTAAAGCTTTCGATACTGAGCGCCATGAAATACTGCTTTCTATTCTTTATTCATTTAATCTTGAACAATCAGCCTGTTTACTTCTAGAAAATTATTTATCTAACAGATCGCAGAAAGTACGGATAAACAACTTTGAATTTGAGTCCTTGTCTCTCAGTTGTGGGGTTCCGCAAGGTTCTATATTAGGACCACTATTATATGCCATTTATACATCTGAATTTGAAAAAAAAATTGTAAATTGTTCATGTCATTTTTATGCAGATGATATCCAACTGTATTTATTTTTTTTTTGTTAAAGACCAGCTAGCAACAGCATTAGATTGTATTAAAAAAGAACTTGATCAACTTGTGTTATTCTCAGAATCTCATTCTTTCTTAATAAATTCAACTAAATCAAAGTGTATGCTGTTTGGTAGATTAAAAGATAAGTTAGGAATTCAAAAAAACATTGTACTTTCTATTAATGGCACTAATATTGAAATAGTAGATGAAGCAAAGAGCTAATAATGGATACGTCATTTAAATTTAAATCACAAGTAAATAATATGTTGCGCAAAGCTTATGCAAATCTTCATTCATTATACAAAAGTAAAGAATTTTTGAACAGGTCGTTAGGAATAATTCTAACAAATACGCTGGTTCTTTCCCAATTCAGTTATTGCGATGTTATATACGATCCTTGTATAGATTATAACGACAAAAGAAGAATACAAGTCGTTCAGAATTCTTGTTTTCGATTTATATTTGGTATTTCTAGACGCAATCATATTTCATATAAGTTAAAAAAGATAAACTGGTTAAATACGGCAAATAGGAGACTTTTACACAAGGCTTGTCTCTACTATAAAATTATCATTTGTTTTAAACCCTTTTATCTGTTCAGAAAAATTTCATTTTGGACTGATGTGCATAACATTAATATTATACGTCGAGACCTGCTGTCCACCCCTAGTCATAAAAGGACATTTTCTTATACAATTGCCCAGGTATGGAATACCACCATCCCACCTTCTTTTAAAAGACTATCGTTACAGTGTTTTAAAAATAGCCTAAAACAGTTGCTTGTGAGAGGCAGGGGTTGTGGAAGAACAGACTCTTACTTAGGTAGGAGAACTCAGCAACTTTCCTGAGGTTTGTCTTTTGTTTGTTATCTTAGGATTTTTGTTATTTTTTCATGTATATTTTGTAAATTATTATTATTATTATTATTGTTATTATTATTATTATTATTACTAATACTATTACTATTAATATCACTATATTACTATTATTATTATTATTAATTATTATTTATTATTAGCAGGTGAGAACAGTAGATCATTATTCTATCATCATCCGGTGTGCCTCAAGGGTTAGTTTTGGAGCCCATATTATTCTCTGTCTTTATCAATGATATTGTCAAGCCTCAATTTTAGTGTTATTATATCACCACATCAATATGACTTCTTCCAAAGAAGATCTACTGTCACAAACTCATTTCATTATGTAAACTTTATTCTAAATTAATTGAGCGAAGGGCATGAGGTACATTCTCTATATAGTGACTTCTGGACCAATGTTATCGTCTTGTTTTACTGGAAGAACACACCAGGTGACAATAGTAGATCATTTTTCTACCATCATCCGGTGTGCTTCAAGGATCAGTTTTGGAGCCACTATTATTCTCTGTCCCTATCAATGATATTGTCAAGCCTCTTTCGTCTTTTCGCTGATGACGTGAAGATCTACAGAGTAATTAGGTGTCCAAGTGATGTGAATGTTTTATAATCCGATTTAGATAAGTTGGTTTGTTGTGAATGATATGCATTTAAATATCTCTAAATGTCAGGTTATTTGTTTTAGTCTTCTGCTCCTCAGTAGGTTCTAAATAACTATATACTTTCTTTAAAATCAGAAGTTAAAGATCTGGGTATAATTTTAGATAAAAACTTGACATTTATATCTCATCTGAATAATATAATTTGTAAATGTTATAAAACTTTAGGTTGCATGAAAAAATATTTGAGGGAATTCAAAAATTTGTTAACGTTGAAAACATTATTCGTTTTGTTAGACAGATCTCAAATTGATTATGGTTTTATAATTTGGGCACCCTATTACAAAATACATACTGGTAGAAATGAGATGATACAAAAAAACTTTTCTAAATTTATAAGAAATTTACTGCCTCGTAATATTTGCTATAACTATGATCTAACTTTATCATACTTTGGTTTAACAACTTTTGATACTAAGCATAGATATGTTTCACTGTTTCATGTACAAAATTCTCAATAATGTGACTGATTGTGCTGAACTTTTACAGTTAATCAAGTTTCATGTACCCCAGTTTAATAGTAGAAATACTCCATTATTATCTACTAAACAATTTAACAACAATTATTTATTACATTCTCCATTAAACTACTTAATCAAAATGTGCAATCTATATAGCAGCCAAATAGACTTTTTTCATTATTGTAATTATGACTCATTTGAAAGAAACATTAAATCAATCTTAAGCTCCTAATATCTATAATTTGTTACTGTGTTAACGTTGTATGTATGTAAAAGGTAATTACCGTTAATCAAATAAAATAAAAATAATAAAAATTAAAACTGAAACATTTCCGATTAATTTAATCACAAATATTTGAAGACAAATCATATAACTTCCATCGTAAACAAAATCATTGCTCTAATTATTCTCAAAGTTCACGTTTAAGTTATTTCCATAATTACCTTCTAGCTTTCATGTGTACGTGTTAATGATCCTTCCGAGTGGCTAACGCACTGTACAATAACGTAAACTTTGAGACGGTGATGACAGTTAATTTAACTCTGTCCAGAGACTCTGGAAATGACAAAAGTACATCTGAAATTATATCTTTAATCTCAACTTAAAAATCAAAAGAACTGGAAAATGAGCAAACAAAGATTGACATTTAAATAAAAAAATAAGATTGTAGAATCAGAAAACTGAAACTGCTTGTTTTAGAATTAATTATGGAATTGAGATTAAAAATTATTAGAACTTTACACCGCTCATATCAATTTTATATAACGAGATATACAGAATGACCCAGTTTAATTTAAAGTTTAAAGATCAATTTCAATTGTTTTATCCAATCTATTAATTTGATTTTAAGTCTAATTTGGTAATCTCATTATTTGATTAATAATTTCATTATTATTCTATTCGAACCAACTTGCTACTAGAGTTTTTGGAGGTTTGTTCAAGAACCAGGTCTAATTGTTCAGTTTTTTTTTATTCAATCACCACGTCCTCCACCTTTAGCGTCCGGTGGTTGACCGTCCTGCCTGAGACCCGCACTGTCATCGGCGTTCAGGTGGTGGACAATTATACGTTCAGTGGTAGACCCTTCAGGTCCTGCTGGATGAGTCCTGCCTTAGGCCATTTTTTGTGATTGCAGTGTTGTTTGGTCGTTTTGCAACTCCTTGATCCGTGTGGGTGAAAGGCGCACAACCTATCCTTAGGTGCTAGTGAGAAAAGTACCGCTCCTACCTGTGTCATTTCTCTTCGACTTGATAGACAGATTTCAGCAATTTCACTCAACTCAACAAGGCCTTACTATCGAACAACTTAGACCGGAAATAATATTTCCATTCAATTTTTTTTTTTTTTAGCAACACTATGTATTAAGGATCCGAACGAAAAAGAAAGAGATCGAAGTGCGATCAGTTTTATCCATCTTCCATTCTCATCTCAATATCAGTTCCATATCCATCTAATCATTACAAAATCGACAATTTAAAAAAACCGAGCTTAGTTGTGTATTCTAGTTTGAGACACTCTGTATACAAATAGAAATATTTTTAGAACGTGCTTTATTATTAGACCTATTTAAAAAATATATACCAAGACAATAGAATGCATGGAAAAAAATTATGCAGCTCGCACGCACCCTGAGTCACCCTGTATATTTTTAAATTTATTAAAATATTTATTTTAGCGTTAATAATTCAAAAATAAACTAATTTTTACTAGTTGGATTTGTTAAAAACAATTATTTAACAAAAATGCAGAAAATGAAAAGGAAGAAAAAGAAAAAAACAAGAAAGAAGATAATGGCGAAGAGAAAGATGGAGGAGAATAATAAGCAAACAAAGAAAGGAAAAAAAAAAGAAAAAGAAGAAAAATACAAGAGGATAAAGACTATCTTGGATGGGAAAAAAGCAGAAGAGGAAGATAATAAAGGAGAAAAAAAAAGTGGAAGGTAGTGAAACAGAAGAAAAATAAAGGGGAACTCTCGAAAACGAAAAGTGAGGGAAACAGTAGAGAAGAACAAGACAATAAAGAGCTGAAAAGAACAAGCAAAAAACAAGAAAAAAGAAGGTTATAGAGGAGAAAAAAAAGAAGAGGAAAGTAACAAAAGAGAAAAAAGTGAAGAAACAAAGATGAAATAAAAATTAAAGAAAAGCAACAGAAAAGACAACGAAAGATAAGAAAAGTTTGTAAAGATTAAATAAAATTAAATTAACGGTAACGAAAATTTTTCTTCTTATTCTCTGCAAGAAATGTTGAATTTGCTGACAAAGGAACGCCCTTTAATCACGTTTGTTGTTATTATTTTTCATATAATTTAACTCCAAAACTAAATCCTTACAAATTTTAATTAAACCTTACATGAAAAAAAAATCCCATATGGAGCCGACTTCATTGATAACATTGCAGATTTGATAAAATAACATGGAAATTCAGTTTCCTTTCACATTGCATTATTGTCCTATGTTTTGCTTTATATTAGTTAGAATGGGTAAAGTGTGTAATAAGTGTAAGGAAGTGTTCACTTCAACCTCCCAAATATCACCATTATTGAATTAAGAAGCTAGTGAAGGGGACAATTAACATTAAACAAATAAACTCTTATCAATGCCTTCAACTAATTAATTCTATTTGGAAGCTTATGAAGGTTATTAAAACACGTTTGATGGAGAAAATAGGAAATTGTAACGCTTGATAAATACAGGGTAAGTCACATATGAGTACGAGTCCGCAAACCCCATATTCATTTTCCATAAATAACTAAGTGGAAAAAATGATAATTTTTCAACATGTGCTTTGGCCACTCTTGACATTAAATATACTTTTTAAAGTTATGGAGAAATAATAGTAGAAAACTAACAAGTGTTCTATTATCGAGCATGAAACCATAAGTTTGCATTCAATGCTCTATTTAATGCAGAAGTCAAAAAAATAATTTTACAAAAAATAAAAATGACTAAAGTTGGACTTCTCTAATTTTATATGTTTAGATGTTCATGAATATTGCATATTAATTGAGTTACATTTCACTCTGTATAATATAATATAATACAGAGTGTTTCTTTTAGTTAATAAATTAGACGTATCTAGAAAACAAAAAAATATTGGATCTAAATTTTTCGTCATTCATAAATTAGAATGATTCTGTGTCACTTCCGGTTATACCGGAGGCAGCTACTAGCTTTGTAATTTAAATGAGAATATACAATTTTTTCGCATGTTTAGATTTCAAGTTTTGTTCTTGATTATAGCTAACATTTTTCGAACTATTTAATTCTGCAGGGTTTGATTTGAAGGGTATTTTCTCAGTAACTATAGAAAATCAAAGTAAGATTTTTCACAAAATGATTATTAGAATGTTGCTTGATCTGAAACTGTAAACCTTAGTTCAATTACTTGTAAAACAAAATAAATAAGAAATTTTAAAAAGTGAATTTTAATTTGAGAAAAATCTTAAAATTTCCAAACAGACAACAAAGCTCTCAAAATAGTATTTTATGCTCTCAAAGTTGCAGAAAAAGACAACAATGAAAATGATCAGTGTGATAGGTCATTCTAATGTTTTCAATTCTGGGGAGAAAAAAATGAACAGACTTTTGTATAATAATTTATAATCTATGAGAAAACTGATTTGTCTATTAAATTTATTCATTGTCCCATCTAAGAAAGTATCAATTAAAAAGAAAATCAACAATTTTTTTGATTATTTCAAATGTGGCCCAAGAAAATATATTTTTTAAACAACTGTCAAAAAAAGTGACGTTTGTTTTGTTATTTTTAATGCGCAAAGTTTGCCATTTTTATTAACTTTTTTTTAAAAATGTTAAAAATTGATTTTTATTGGTCAAGTGCGCAAAAATTTTTTTTCACTGATTTTCAATTGTCTAAAAATTTTTTTTAAATTACAATAGAGGACAAAAGAATATTCACAACTGAATATAAACATCTGTATTTTATAAAAAATTTAACAAAACTTCAAAACATTACTTATTATTAAAATAAAAATTAACTGTACAATTGGAACAATTATTTTCTACGTTAATTCCAGAGGAAAACTTCAAAGAGGCTTCGTTGCCAGTAATTTTCTCGGACACATTTTTCGTTTCCTCGGAAGTGTAGAACTGGTACTCAAAAATTTCTTTGCCATTGTTTTCTGGGGAAGTAGAGAGCTGACAATTTGAAATTTTATTTGAAATATCAATTTCAGCTACAGAAGTACTTTTCCACCCTCCATGACGCTCAGTAGATGTCATGTTCCCTCCTGCATTGGCTAAAAGAGTGGCAGAGCTTCGCCTAAGACAGTGACCTTTATATTTCTGAAATGATTCTTTTCCAAGCCATTTTGCAATCAAACTAGGAATTTCTCCAATTTTATTGATTGCTTATTATATTTAAAGAATAATCGACGACTGGAAGCAGTCTGTGGCTGTAAGTCTCTGTACTTTTTATATGTTTCGATACATTTTGCATTCGACGCAGTAAAAGTACGCTCAGATTAAATTTTCGTGTCTGGGATTATTACAATCAGTACAGAACCCACATCTTCTATATCATCATATCATCAATCGTCATTTTAACCAACTCCTCTCGACGACAAGCGCCACTTATTCCCAAAATAAGCACAACCTACAACAAAAAGTATAAATACCTTCTTCAATAAGTTAGTTTCATCGTCCGCTTCCTCGATAAGTTTTGAAACATCTTCTCGCGATAATACCTTAGATTTCTTCCCTCAGTAACCAACAGATTTGTTTTTGGTCAATTATATTCAGTGTTGTTTTCAACATCGAGAAAGTAGACCATAATGTCGGTGGTTTAATGGTTGCCGATTTTTCTTCTAAATAAGCTAAAAGTGTCTTTTCAGATATCTTCACCACTCACGAAATTGCTGCATTTGCAGTCTCTGATATCTCAGCAGGAATATTACTTTCACTACAATAATTTGAATCCATTATTTTATTGGAAAACTGAAAATATTTACAGAATTCGCGGAAAATTGTAAATTTGTAAATATGTCACTTTATTTTAAAATTTACAATAAACAATTCCGCGTTTCCTAGATTACATTTATCATCTGTCACTAACTGATTTTTTGATATTAATTTCTTCTAAATTATTTAAATAACTAAGTTTCTTTTTTCGACGTTGTATAAAAAATATTGTTTGTATTTCATGGCGAGATTCGTGTTTTAATGGCGCGTTTGATTGTCTTAATTAACAATCTCAGGCGCCATTAAAAAAACGATCATTTCGCGCACTTAATACAAAAATAACTATTTTATTAGGAAAATGTTGAATATTTTGAATAGCCACTTATAAATTTCACTTTTTTCGTACAAAAAATAAAAAATCTAGAGCCATTCACTCATAAAATTTTGACTAGGAAACAATTCACATTATGAAAAAGCATCGAGAAAAATTTCACAGTTTTCGACTCATAAACAAAATTTTGTTCGAATCATTTTCATTAAGAAAAAAAATTTATAGGATGCCAAATTCTCAATACAAAAGGTCCTAGCGAGTAGGCAAAGTCCATTATTTGCCTTTAAATTTTTTAAATAAAACATTCTACATTTTCTTGTGTTTTTAAACGTGGCTTGACATTTTGAGCATTTGAACACAACTTTTATTAGACGGTTCTTTGAAGAATTTGAAATAATCAAATTTTTTTGGCAAAAACACACATTATTTAAAAAGTTCACACACAAAAATCAAAAAAATTAGAAACATAGAACTTGTACTAACTGAAAGTAAAAACGTTAAATTTTATGACTATAAATTTTTTTTGACGTATTGGTGAAGGATTGTTTGTTAAATATAAACGTTTGTTAAAAAATGAATAACTTTAAAAATTTAAATATAAAACCCTATATTTTGTTGCAGCATCATAAAGACTTTTGAATTGTCTTTCAAAAAATGTTAACTTTCAAGTATGTATGACGAATAATACAAAAAATATTCAACTTCGAATGTTCGAAAAAATCTCAATCATTATTTTCATGTTTTTGCTGAAAAAATTTGATTATTTCAAAAATTCAAAAAACCGTCTAATAAACGTTGTGTTCAAAATTCTCAAAATGTCATTCCACGTTTGAAAACGCAAAAACTATAGGGTATTCCATATAAAAAAACAAGTTTCTGTTAGAACTCGTTTATGAGACACTGTATATTTGCAAATAATTTTAGTTGATGCAGAGAATTAGAATCTACAAATTTTGTTGATAAAATTTTTATTTTTTTTACATTTAAAGGACAATAATAGACTTTGGCTACTCTCTGGGAGACCCTGTATTTCAAGTAGTCAACTTATGAAATAGTGAAATACATTATTGTGAGAATAACAAAATACTTATAAATTCAACCATTTTTTTATAACAATAATATTTCTGTAAAATATTAGACAGATGCTGCTATTGTTATTAAAAAAAATATACTTCCAGAAATTTGAACTGATCCTAATTTTTCCAGTTTTTAGAATAAGACTTCTTTAAAAAAAAAACACTTTTGAAAATGATTGAATAAAGTTGTTTGAGGCTATATAATTCTTTGGTTGAAAAATCAACGATTTAAAGAAATGTAAAGCGTTGAATATTTTTATAATGCATTTTTATAAAGGGAAAGATACTCAATATAAGACATAAATAATGCAACAGAAAACATAAAAATATAAATCTCTAGTCTGATCTAAAATTGTCAACAAAATTAATTCTTATTTCTTATTCTTATTCTAAAAATGTCAATAACTCTAAGAATATTTTGAACGAATTAATATTTATGTTCTGTATTTCGTTGAAGATTTCCAATTTCCGATAATTTTATATGTATAATAATTTATTTTGTCTCAAAGATAGAGATTATTGTATGGAGTTAAGTTTAAATTTTATAGGAAGTGGTGCACTCGTAACAAAAAGAACAATGCGAATAAAAAGACGTTGCTAACATAATAATAAAGTAAAAGTTAAAAAACAAAGGTTTTTTTCTCTCTTTGATCACAGAACTCAGATGTCATACAAAGTGTTACATCATTTTATAAATTTTAGGAAAATTTAATATTGGGAGAATTAAACTAACTTATTCTTTCGCTCTTTTAATTTGAACGTCAGAAGTATTTGAAAAAGATATTGAGTTTTTCCTTATTTTTATTTTAGAGTAAAATCTTTCTGCTTAAATTTTATCAACTCAAAACCTAAATGTACAGTTATGAAAAGAATCAAAATATCAATAAATGTGCAAAATTTTGCTCTACACCTTTTCCAAGTGTAGTTCAGAAAGTAATAGATTAATTTCAGAAAGCGTCAAATGTAGTTCAGTTTAGTAAGTTCTATTTCAGAAAGCGTTAATTGTTTTTCAGAAAAGGTGAATTGTAGTTCAGAAAATATCATTTATATTTTGAAAAAATTTTTTTAAACGTCATTAAAGTGGCAATTTTTTGCAACTATCATAGAAGCTAAAGTGTCAAATTATATCTTAGTAACAATGACACTCACTTTTGCTGCATATGCGCAGCAAAAATCATTTGCAGCCTAGGCGGCAAATATTATGGAAACTTGATTAAAATTATAAAGTTTTATTAACGTTGTTAAAAGTTAAGTTAAAAGTACAATTATTGATACTAGCGTTTTGAAAGTTAAAGCCGCTGTTTGTGCCAGGCATGTTTGTGAAATGTCCAGCCGAAGCTACTATGGTGAAGGTCTTATTCTGATCTGTTGTGGTAAGTTCAATACTTGGACTAGTTGAGACATTTTTGCCTTCGTCTGAAGCAGTGGCAATAGATGTACATGATGAAAATATCTTCCTCGCTGTGTGGTTCTTGTTTGCCATGGACTCTTTAATGTTGCCTTCAGCTACTGTACCAGATTTCCATCCGCCTTGCCTCTTTAGACATGTTAGATCAGCACCTCCGTCTACCAGCAGTGTGGCGGAGGTTCACTTCAAGCAGTGTCCCGTATACAAATTTGGATTGGGCAATTTTAAAATATTCGAAACTTCTTTTGGGACACTGTCAATCTTGTGAATTCCCATCATAGCTCTCTGACATTTTCGATTTCCGTATTTTACATCTCTTTTGGACGCAAAGAAGCGTATTTTCTGTAAATTTGAAGAAACTTCTCGTCCACAATTGTAAAGGATCGGTTCTTATATGTTTTAGAATATGGAATTTTGATGTGCAATGAAGTCTTCATATCTTCAATGTCTTGAATCTTCATATTTACGAGTTCATCGCAGGGACATGATCCTGATACACCGACTACCAAAACAAGGGATTACTGTAATATATTTTTAATTAATTTTGGCAGAATAACTTACCTTGATTGCCAGATAAATTTTATCTGGAGCATCAGATAAGAAACGTTCATTTTTTTTTGTTGGAATTTAGATTTTTTAAGAAAATATCCCTCTTTTTTTTAAAATATGCACGTAGTTTCATGAATCTGCTGATGTCTAAACTATGCTTAATATTGAAAAGTGACTTGATCATGGAGTAGTGTGACCACATGGTCGAACTCTTCATCTTCATCTCAGTTGCCAAATGAAAATAATTCTTCACATTATTTCTCACCGCACTATCAAATGAATTTTTCATAACTGTTATGGTACAGTTTGCTGGACTTCGTAGGTACCAAATTATTCACAAAACACAACATCTGAAAAGCCTAAGAAAAACAAATAATTTGAAAAATCTAGAAAATGTTCAGCTGGAAGAAGTTACAATGTGTAAATTTGTGTCGTGCAAAATTTTTCGTAATCCGATTCACAAATTTATTTCTTAGCTTCAAAAGAAAAATGTAAGGAAAATAGCGGTGATCAGTATTCATGTAAAATTTTATAAACAACAACTGTATTCTATAACGGCCGACGTCCGTTATAAGTAATCCGACAATTCCTTTTAAATACATCAAAACGCTTTACAAAAATATCAATTTTGTTATTTAAGCTGTAAATCCTACAAATTGAGTGGACTGGCGAGTTGTAATGTAACAAAGTACGAGCAAAACCAGTAAAAAATATTTCTAGAACCGTGACGGGAAACAAAAAACGAGATGTATTTAAAAGATTCACTACACGCAATTAAACCATTGATTACATTATAAAGAAATACAAGAGACGCATAGGTTCTTATACATTCTAGAGATGTGATATTGAATTCAGCTAATAATTGATCGTGTTGAAAATTTCGAACAGGATGAACTCTGAAATACAAAAATTTACAAAATTTTCTTTGTACTTTTTCTAGTTGGTCTACGTACATTGAACAATGGGGATTCCATACTACGGAGCAATATTCGAGTTTAGACCTTACCAAAGCATAAAATAATGACTTTAAACATTCAGTATTAGTCAAGTCCTTTGTATTTCTCAAAATGAAACCAGATATTTTAAGACAACTATTCCCAATGTCATTAATATGAGCAGAACCATTACAACACCAAGATCAATAAATTGGTTACAATTTATCATCGATGCTGTAGTCATATGCCATATTAGTGATCTTGCGTGAAAAAGTCAAAACCTTGCACTTTAACAATTAACTTATTTTGACGACACCACAATGTCAATGCATCTAAACTAAACTAAATCGATATTAGAAACACATTTGAATAACTTATTGTCATCAGCTTATAATAAGATATTACATCCAAGACTAGTTTCAATAACATCAACAACATCATTTATCAAAATTATAAATAACAACGGGCCCAAAATGGATCCTTGACAAACACCACTCTTGCAATCATTAGGAAAAGATTTGTAGTTTTCATACTGGTCAACTAAGTCAAATGCCTTACTCAAATCTGTGTAAATTACATCAACTTGCAACTGATTATCAAGTGCATTATGACACATATTGAGTGAAAAAAGATAGACTTGTACATGTTGAACAACCCCTTATAAAACCGTAATAATATGAGTTACATGACTAGAGATGTACTTACATAGAATACTATCAAATAATTTTGCAAAGTTTACTTCAATCGCAACACCTCTATAATTAGTTGCGTCATTTTATTACATTTCTTAAATACCGGACAGAGTTCAGTCAATTTCCAATTATCAGGAAAAATTTCTAGTTTATTATATATTAATGGTAATTCCAGACAAGATTTACAGTCTTTAACAAAAAATGCGGGAACGTTGTCTGCACCCCTAGTCAAATTAGGCTTGAATTTATTGGCTACTTGCTTTTGATCATAGTCATTAATTTTAACAGTATGCAACACATTAATATTATAGTTCTTACAAGATTCACAAGATATGTTATCAACAATTGTCGAACCGCAGAACGCAAAGAAGACACTAGCACTGTTATCATACACATCAGAAGAGCTCAATACCTCGGAAAAGTATGAGGCAAATCCATCAACAATGTCCTGTGATGTAGATAATTGTTCATTGTTTTGTTAACATCATTTTGCTGGGTATCCTGGAAGAATTCTTTATAGTGCCAATGTAAGACCATAATTGAGAGGGGTCTTCTTTCATCCTTCTTTCTATTGAACGAGTAAATTGACACCTATCTGGTAAAGAACGAGATTTCAATATCTTTTATTGAAAACCATTTAGGATAATACAGATCTCGCCTCTTTTTTTTGGGAACATATAAGTCAAACAGATTTAAAATCTCAGATATTAGGAGAGCAAGCATTTACGTTATCTATTGCGAGTAAGTGTGTCCAATCTTTAGTTACCATAGCAGCATAAAGAATTTTCAAGTCCGCTTGAGACAAATTCTAATCGAATGGATTATGAGCAATGTTATAATAACCCACCGCGGAAGATGGTAAAGACAACTCAATGAGAAGGGCAGGATGGTGAGAGTCTTCATCAACTAAAGATGTACTCATGTGACTAATCTTGCATGAATCTATTTTTGAAAAATCCAGGTGTAGTAAGCTATTTTTTGAATTCAAAATATTATTGTATTGTCGGACACCACTAAAATTCATAAATGAGGTAACTGAATTGTAACCATTAGAGGGATTACGCGAATCGTTACAGCAGTCATAGAATTCAGGAACATTGAAGTCTCTAACTATTAACGTTGTGGAAGATGTGGTCATAAACTGTTCGATTTATTCAAATGTAACTTCATATACACATAAGGGTGAACCACGCTGTATATAAACATTTACCAGTAGATTGTTGTGTGTGTGATCGTGCATTTTCACAACTAACAAATCTATATCATGTGAAGGTCTTTCTGAACATAGGAGTTCCACAAGGTAGCAAGATTTGACTGCAGTAAGAAGCCCACGACCACGGCGACCATTTTTAGATCTAAATACGTTGTACTGATCAATGTTGAAGAGTCCACTGAAAAAGATACTGTCAGATAACCACGTTTCGCTTAAGAACATTATAGAAAAGTTATCTACGGCAACTTCATGATAAAATAAATTTGTTTTAGTGTTCAGCCCACCAACATTCTGATAAACAATTGATAAGTCCGAGAAACCGTCAGTCCATTGGATATTTACACATTTTTTTGAGAAGCGACTGTGTTTCTAATAATTGAAACTATACAATTTTTGTATTTGAGCCTTACATTTTCACCTTGGTCACGATTCAAATATAATCCATTTTTCCTGGTACAATTTTTGAGTAACAATAATGCTTCTTCTTCACTTGCAAACACAATTTTTAGAAGTCTTGTTTTACCCTTTATATACATTCCAATTCGAGAACATGATTTAATTTTCGCTTAAATCTTCGTTGGAATTATCAAAAATTACTCTCGTACAGTTTTCCTTATCTTCATTTAATTTAAATGGGAGATTAAACAGTATCAGATTGTTTGCAGACGCAAACGTTCAAAAACTTCGCTGATTATGTCTCCATCAGATGATTTTGACAGAACCATGCTTGTTTAGGGTTTTTCTAGCTTCAAGTGTTCGACCTCCATTCTAAGTTTTTTGTTTTCATCGATAAAGCAGTTGATGATATCTTTCATATCAGCGACGACCTTCATTAAAGAAACGATAGAGGAAGTCAATTTTTCATGGTAATCCCAAAATCACAACATTTCTTTTTTTTCTGCGCATCTCAGAACAATAATTTTTTTTTTTTTTTTTACTGAGGGATTATTGCAGACACAGCATAGCACGCGGTCTGCTGTGTTACCGTCCGGCATTGTGCACTACTAAATAATTATAACTTATAAACAGTACCAAATTTTATCGTTTCAAAGCGATAAATGAAAAATCTAAAGCAATTAGTTAGTGACAAATTATTCTTGCATCAGCTGGAAAATGCTCTTTATTTTGACTAAAATGTAACAAATACCTTATCTTTTAGTGCAAAAAATAAATAAACTTCAGTTGTTTGCCAGTAACACTTTGGAAATCATTCATAAAAAATGCTTTATATTTTGACTAGAAACTAATATTTAAAAATTTTGATATTTTTCCTCAATGAAAATGCAGTTTTGATAAATGAGAATTTAGAAAAGGCTTACTTCTAAGCATATAAAACAGTTATCTGATTTTTTCTTGAATCTACATTAAAGCGAACAAACATAAAGAAAAATATTTGTCTGACATGCAGTTCATAGTATAAACTCATTATATTATTCTCGAGCTTCGTATAATTTATTGTACGTTATGTTACGGCTTGATCAAAGCCAGTTTCACCAAGCACATATTAAATTCTAAATGTATGTCGGAGTTGCTCGCCTAAATATTCATATTTTCCTTCCGTCTAACTAATATAACTGAAGTAAAAGCTGCCAAGAAAATAAAATATAGAACCTAAAGTCTATTTTAAATAATCTTCAAAACTCATCGCAGAGTTTTGTAAAAATTCAATTTTATAAACTTTAAAAGCTAATTCTTCAAAAGGCAGAGAGAAAAAAAACTTCGATGTTTTTGTATTGTGTTAAATAAATAAAAATAAACTTTTTGAATAACGATTATAATTCACTTAACGAATAAAAACAATAACTGTCTGTGTAGTAATTTGGCTTATATCTTTAATTACTAACGTTCCTGTGAGTTTTCCTGCACGACTTTATTGTCTGATCTGCATGCTGATGAGGAAGGAACAGATCGTTTAAAAACAGGAACGTATTATGAGCTTTTCACCGTGTTTATGTTGTGAAATAGCTCTTTTAATTCTCTCAATAGCAACTCTCAATTATCTAACAAGCCAATAAAATCACAATTTAGTGTTAAGTGTGAACGTGAACTGATTAACTTGAATCAAGTGAAAATTTACATAGGTCTGACTGGATGATTTACTAATGTGATGAAGGTATGGCATGGTGTCTGGTCTATGTAACATTAATCTTGATAGGGTTAAATAATTTATTCACTTGTTTGATTTAATTAAAAATTAAATTATAAAAAATGTTTATTATTTTGTACAATAACAGATAATACAATTTCAGTTTAAATGGAAAACTATGCAACTTTGTTTCATTGGCGTGACATTTAATTTATCTTCAAAATGATGATAAAAAAGAATCGCTAGAATTTTTATTCTTGTGTTTTTAAGTTGGACTGAAAGATGTCAGGCAGAAATTTTAAAATTATTGATTTCACTTCAACGAGGTAGTTTTTCTCCATTATCCCTTATGATTTTTTTCCAAGAGAAAAAAATAATTGTAACAACAAAAAAAAGTTACAACAACAAAGTTACAAGATTTATAAAATCCTGTAAAAAACATTAAGCATACAAAATTTTAGTTTTGAATTCTGGAGTTTTTGGTGCTCTTATTCAATAATTGTTTTTGGCTCTAAAAGAAAAAAAAAGTTCATTGTTTCTAAAACCAAATGAAAAAAATTAATTTAATGAAAAAGGAATCATAAAAATCAAAGATATCGAACAAAAAAAATATTTACAATTTTTTTTCAATTCAATATCCTAAATAATTCATAAACAATTCGAAAAATAACGATTAAATCAAAAATTTTGAGAAAAATAGAAAATTTAAACCTTTACCTTTCCTTTTTTTTGTTGATAAGAATCAGAATTGAACAAGTTAAATAATCTCTAGAATCAAAATTATCTAAAACATCTGAAAATAATTTACAAATCCATTCATTGTTTACAGAAATTAAAATCTAGAAAACATAAAAGTTCTGAAGAAAAATGTTTATTTAAAAAATCTAAATATATGAAGGACACAAAGGATATGGAGAACATCGTAACATCTTAGACGCCAACAACCGAGACCCTAGCAAATATTAAAAATGAAATTTTCATATAAAGATATAAACAGAATATAAAGATTCTAGAAAAAAAGCATAGTTAAGAAACAGATAAATAAATAATGGAGGATACTAATAATATAATAATATTCCAAAAAAACTCAAAAAATCTGAGTACTTACCTAAATACAAAAAATACAAGACTCTGAGGAAACCAAAAATTCAAAGAATGCGAAGTATCTGTAGAATGCACAAGAGTTGGAATACCAAAAAGTTCTTAGAATCTGAAGAATCCATAACAAATCTAAAAACTAAAAAAATCAACAATTAAAAAAAATCCAAAATTTTGACGACTGTCTAGAGTTCAAATCTAAAAAATGTGAACGATCCAAAATGTCGAAAAAATCAAAAGAATCAAACAAAATTGAATGTAGAGAAATCTGAGAATTTGATAAATCGATAAAATATAAAAAAAAATACAAAAATGCTGGAAAAATTTTGTGAGTTGTTCAACTCACAAGAAGAATGTGTAAATATTTCTAAAATCAAAAATCAAAATACGAATTGACGTCTTTTATTTATAATTTAACTACTAATGGAAAACCGTGTTTTATCAACTCTTTGTATAAATGAATATCTACAGAATTTAAACATTTTGTTCCTGACTGCGAGCTAAAGCTTCAGGGTTACAAAATAAACAAATTTGAATAAATAAACAGAACTTTTGCGAAGTTGAAAAACATAACTTATTATGATATGTTTTTTTGTATTCGCTAGCAATTTGTTAATTGATTTTTTTTACCAGATTGTGTTTCGTTAACATGTTCTGATGAAAAAAATTCAACAAGCTTTAAGCTGAAACTCTGATTCATTTTAAATTTTTTGTAGTTTTTTAGACGTTGTAGAGTTTTATATTTGTATGCTTAAAAGACCTGTCTATGTTTAACACATGGAAATAATTTTTCCGGATTTTTTCTTGAGATTTGACCTTCAAGAGACGCTTGACGTCTATGTCGTTAGATCACACCCAAATGCAGTTCCAAGAAATTTTTATTTTATGATTACATTGGAAATTAGGTTTTAATGAATGAAAAACTACAAATTTGATTGTTACTTTTTTTTTAATATGTTTCAGGATATAATGATACTATTTATACCATTTGATAGAGAATTGTAACTGCAAGTCCAAGAAACCATAAAAATTTGTAAAATGATTGCGTTGACTAGATATTAAGCATCAATTAAACTAAAATTTATCGAATTTAGACAACTAACAATACATCAAGAAACTACCTGCGAAAATTATTTATGGCCTCGTCTCAGCAGGGTGCTTTTAATCCTCTCCCCAAAAGTTAATCTTGCATAGCGTCAATGCCTCATATGTATAGCGTCAAATACTTAACTTTAAAAAAAATATATACAAATATAAAATATAATGTAATAACGATCTTCCATGATTTTAAATGAAGTAATTAATGAAAAAATTTATGATGCATATGTACTTGTGCATAGTATGTTCATAGTAGATTTTTTGGCTTTATCAAAGCATTTAGAAGAAAAAAAATACATAAAACATCTACTAAAAAAAAAGCTATAAGAATGTGGAAGCAAAAAACACAAATGTCATTTTGTTTAACTAGAAAATAGCAAAATATTCAAAAAAATCAAAAAAAGTTTCTGATGTGTCTTGAATTAATTCTTTCCGGCAACATGGCATTCAGATGAATTTTTTCCATTTTTATATTTAGTCCCATTTCTTCTAATTATACAATATTTTCAATCAGATATATTGTACACAAGAAATTTTACTATCATCTTCAGGATTTAACTATTTAAGTATTTTATGATATTTAATCTTTTATTATCAGCAAATTTTTTAGTGTAAATGCCAACTGTGTCAATTAGCTTATACACAAATGTATTTCTCCTATTGAAACTTACAGTCGCCGCAGTCTTTCCCAGTAGAAAGCTTGGAAAAAATTATTCTATTACCTCCGACAATCTTGACCAACTCCGTTGTCAATTTGACTTACTTTCTTACAAAAATATGAAGCGCAGTTTAAGTTCTCTTCAAATATATGTGCAAGTAGGTCTATTTAGAATATCATTTTTCAAGTTTTGAGTTTTCTATTTCTTGGTAAAGATTAAACTAGATAACAAAAATTTGATAATTCATGCTATTTGCAGTTTGAAAGTATCTAGGTACTCGTTGTCGCAAATTAAAAAAGCACTAGATATTAGATTAACCAGCGAAAATTAAAATTGTTAATCAATTTGTTGTTTATGTTATTTAACAGCTAAAATAAATCTTATTCTTTTATCACATACCTGCAATCTGCTTAAATGCTTACAACTTTCAGGCCAAAACCTCATGTTCTTTTCAAAATGAGAAATTTTGAACGTTCATGTAATTTGCACTTTATGACGATTAGGTAGAAAAGGGTAGAAGCGCCCTGCAGTCAGAGACTGATGACTGAAAGCTGTCAAAGCACGGTCAACGAAAATCAAGGGAAAAAAATTAGGCAACTTCAAACACACCGATTAGATTTACCATCTCTTGTAGATACGACAGTTACTACAGTTGTGCTAACATATTTTGCCGGTCACGCTATACGGGGGGAGAAGCGGCTGTATTTGTACATAGGCTTTTATCAGGTAGTATACCTTTTCAATTACCATCGATTTCTACTGAAAAGTGTATAGAATTTTCATGTGCTCACATAGAGAAATTTAACATATATGTAATTTGCTTATACAGATCTCCACAGGGAGATTTTAAACTGTTTCTAGATACCCTAGAAAATATTCTGACGCCTCTATGTGGGAAAAATGTTGTTCTCATGGGTGACTTCAATGTACATTTTAACTCACCTGTGGAAGAGGCAAATTCATTAATATGCACAATGTCAAGCTTTGGATTCATTTCTACAATACACGAGCCAACTAGGGGAGTGGCTTGTCTAGATAACGTTTTTATTAACTTTGCAACATCTAGCTTTTCAGTGAGTGTTGTAGACGTGGGAATCTCCGATCATAAAAGTCAATTACTTAAAGTAAAAATTATAAATAAGACATGTCCTCAAAAAAGTAAAAAAATTTGTCGCCCAATTACACAATCAGGTCTAAATCTTTTCTATAACTTACTAGATAACGTTTCATTCGAATTTATTAAAAATAATTCTCTGAGTATAAACAGTAAATCTGAAAAATTTATTAATTTACTGGTAGATTTTTCTAAACAAGCCTTTCCTGAAAAAAGTTACTTTGTAAGATCTGATCAGGCAAATAACATATCATGGTTCAGTAACAATCTCAAAAAAATGAGAGAACACTTGCAATTATTAGACGAACTCAGAAAACAACAAAAGACAGCCTGGCTCTCGAGTGAATATTTTTCATTTAGAAATACTTACCGGAAAGCCATAGCTGAAGCCAAAATTGCGTCAAATGATACAGTCATAAAACTAGCAGATAATAAAAACAAAGCCGTTTGGAAAATAATAAATACAAAAACAAAAACAATTAAAAACTCATTTCTAAAAATCTCACCAGATGCTTTAAGTAATTTCTTTGGAAATATTGCACAACAAATTGTAAATCAAATTCCACCATCAAAACAAAGCCCCATGGCTAACCTTGAACTTTTAGCTACTCCTAAAGTCACATTTTCTTTTGAAGAAGTCACCCAAAATAAAGTAAGACAAATTATAAGCAACCTAAATTGCAAATCAACTAAAGATATTTATGGCATAAACATGTTAATGATTAAAAAAGTTCAAAATCTTTTGATCTTTCCCATAACTAGACTTATAAATGAAATTTTCAAAACTAGTACATTTCCAGATAATTTGAAAAAGGCCCTTGTTATACCTATCTTTAAGGGTGGCGAGGAAAACGATTTTTCTAATTATAGACCTATATCGATCTTACCGATAATATCCAAAATAGTTGAAAAATGCATGGCAAAAAGGTTAACAACTTTTTTTTGAAAATTATAACTGTTTTTCAGACTCCCAATACGGTTTTAGAAAGGGGAGAAATACAACACAAGGTATTCTTAACCTAACCGCTACAATTATTGAATCTTTTGAAAATTTAGAATATAATGCTACCATGTTTTGCGACCTGTCGAAGGCCTTTGACTGCATATCGCACACTATCTTGCTTCAAAAGCTAAAATTTTATAACCTTGATGAAAAGAGTATTGCTCTAATAAAATCATATCTCTCCAATAGGAAACAAATAGTAAAATCCGGTAATCGCACATCCTCTAAAGTAAATATTAATATCGGAGTCCCACAAGGATCCATTCTGGGTCCCATTCTCTTCCTAATATACATAAACGACCTTCCTTTACACAAAACTGTAGAAAGTTATACCCTTTTTGCAGATGATACTACCATCTCAGTCACTGCAAAAAGTGAGAGAGAGGTGAAGCAATTGCTGGATGAGATGCAGTCACGGACCATTGAATGGTTCAATAGCAATAAATTATTTTTAAACAAAAACAAGACAGTTAAATCAATTTTTACTTTAAAGGAATCAGAAGAGAGTGCTGATAAAATTAAATTCTTAGGTGTTTACTTAGATAATAGGTTGGTATGGGACTCCCACGTCGATACCATCTCAAAAAAACTGAGCAAAAGCCTATACGCGCTACGTAACCTAGCTGGTTCTGTGTCTACAAAAATAAGTCGCACAGCCTATTTTGCCCTTTTTCACTCTTTGATGAGTTATGCTATAACAATCTGGGGTCATTCCTCACACAGCAGTAAAATATTTAAGCTACAAAGAAAAGCCATTAGAATTTTAGCAAATCTAAAATACGACGAAAACTGTAAACAATCTTTTATAGATCTCAAAATTATGACTCTTCCTGCTCAATTTATTTTTGAAAATCTTTTGTACATAAAAAAGAATGAATGTCATTTTAAAGTACATGGAGACAATCATGAGTACAACACACGACAAAAGGCAAACTTTATTCCACAATATAAACGTTTAAAAAAGGGCCAAGGTTGCCCGGATTATCTTGGAATAAAATATTACAACGAACTTCCTTTGGATATAAGGGCTCTAGATCTAAAGACTTTCATAGTTAAAGTAAAAGGTATACTGCTTACGTTGCCTATTTACAATACAAGTGAATTCAGTAACGATCTCATTTTATCTGTTTGCTAAATTGTGCTGTTTGGTTTTTACATATATGTTTAGTTTGTTATATATGTGTAAATTGTCATTTTACTTCTTACATTGTGACGTTTGTAAAACATTTTATGTTATCGCAATAAATCCCTATTATTATTATTATTATTATACAAGAGGCATAGGCAGGTCTGTTGAGGGTTAAGAGCCTTAAGTATTCACAGAAGAGTACCTCGACATTTAGTTTATTAGCATAATAAATATATTACTAACTGTCTAAATAAGAAATCTAACTGATAAATTACTTATCATGGAATTTCTTATATTATTTTCCTAACAATTTGAAAGTTTTCTATCAATAATACAAACATTTATCGTCTGTTAGTCTATACTTCCGTCGATTTGTTTGCATTTCCAAGCATTTAGAGCTGCTCACGTAAACCGCATACAAACAGATTCCTGTAAATTTAGTTTGAATTAAAAATTCAATTATAAATAACTTGCGTGATTAAATAGTTTGCAAACTCAAGGAAAATTAAAACAACGTAGGTGGTTTGGTTCGGAAGTTTTAATTATAGAAATAATCAGAAAAGCCTTCTTATCAATTTTTTTTTTATATATACAGGGTGATTTACATCAGTGGTTAATTGGAAGTTTATGGAGATTAAAATTTCAAACACATTTTGTACTGACCATGATCTTGGTAACTCTAACCGCTTTTGAAATAATTGCATTTTTTGAATTTTTTGACATTTGTCTATTGAAAATCAATGTCTATTTAACACAGACAAATAAATTTTGACATGGTTATAGTCGAGATATTAGCCGATACACAGATTACAGGAACTTTTCCAAATGTTATATAGAGTGTTACAGAATTGGCACCAAACATTCTAAATTATGGCAAAACTTATTTTTTCTCAAATGGGATCCCCGAAATGCTGATCAGATTTTAAGATAATTGATCAATATAACCACTAGTCTAACTGTAGTAGTTTCTAGAATATTTCATAGTTTTTATAATTTCCATTCATTTCGTATAGTAATGCCGCTGCACTAGATTATCGCAGTAAGCCGTGGCGAAAATTTGTAATTCACTTTTTTGCAATTACAGAAACAAAAATGCACTTAAAGCTGGCAATACATGTAGTGAAATAGAAATATTGACAACTTTTTTGTTTTTATAACATTTAGCTTCTTTTAATAATCAAAATTATTTTGAAGACAATGTTTGACAAGAATTCTGTAACACACTGTACATTATTTCGAGACATTTTTTTAATCTGTATGTCAGTCAACACTTCATTCACAAGTATGTTCAAATTTATTTGATTGGCGCAAAGGATTGTGGAGATATTAGGATTTTTATAGAGAGAGTCAACTATCAAAAATTTCCAAAAAAAATGCAAATATTTCAAAAACGGTTGAAATTAGCAATGAAATGATAGGTAATTTTTGTATTGTATTTTGACAATACAAAATTGCCACAAAATATAGGGTGTCTTATTTAAATTAACAAAGTTAGCATCAACCTCCAATATAAACAGAAGCGTGAACTAGCTGAAAATGTTTGAAAAATAGAGTCCCTGATCTACTTTATACATGAGAGAGATTTGAAATCTTAATTACCTATGTGAATCTCCCTGTATTTATATTTACACACTTTGAATCTATAAATTAGGGAGCAAAATAAAATATGTACAATAATTGTTCTGGTCGCAATTTGCTGTGGTTTTCTCTTTCTGTTATGAAAGTAAATTGAAGTAATAACTGTCTAAATGGCGTACCAGAATATACCCTGCAAACATTATCTGTACCTAATCTCTTTTCAGAACACTTACAACTGTCATGTGTCATTGTTTAGGAATGTTAACCCAGACATACATTTTTTTGTGACAAGCAATCTGACCAGAACAATTATTGAAAACATTTAATCATTTTCATTAGAGAAAGGAGAAACAAATGCTTCATTAAATGAACTATAACATAACTTTCAGTATATTATTTAATTAAATGTCTTAATCATTACTCATCAAAAATATTGCTTACAGAAATAAAGACTTATAAATTGTAGTATGTATTTTTATACCAGGAAATAGCAAGATGAAAATGTTTATTTATCACTTTTTTGTGTCGTTAATAAAGTTCTCACTTAAAATGAAAATTTTATTCAATAATATGGAAAAACACATTTGTACATGTTTTAGTGAATTAACAGCGACTGAAAAGAGATCGAAAGATAAGCTTTCTTTAAGTGGACATTTTCTTATAGGTCCTGCATCTAACTTTTTTTTGGAGTACTGACAGCTGTCATGTAAAATGTTAATCAAGACATACGTTTTTGTGACAATTGCCACACACAGGCGATCTGACCAAAACAATTATTGAACACATATTACTATCTGTTTCAGATACTTCTGCCACTTCAAGGTCATTTCCTGCTAAAATTTTGGGACTGTACACATACAATTGTGTCAAAGAATATAATGTAGGAAACTTTTTTAAAAAAGGCAGTTTTCAATATCAATCGAGGGAATGTCAAAATGATATTTTTTAACGTTTAGGTTAGGGTTCTTTTGGTTATTCAACTGCATTGTGCTGAAAAAAGTCTCAAAATTTCTGTTACGCACTTTTGTGACTAAACAAACTAGAGGTATTCTTGATTTAAACCATATTAGCAGTACTGATAAGGAATGAAGAAGATGCTTTTTGCAGAATTATCATAAGTATCACAAGCGGGTATGAAATAGCCGGAAATTTTTGATTTGAGGAGAAAGCTTCCTTTAATTTCCTACCCACAAGTTGTATTTGGCAAGTCAATCCATGAACAAAAATTGTGGAAATATCCTTGTGAAATTTTCAGTGGCAATGCCAACATTAAAAATTACCGTTTAATATAAACGTGATTGGTCCATTTTGAATTAGTGAGTGAATCTGATTCGTCGAGAAAATATGAGTTGTTGCTTAATCTGAAAATAAAAACGTCACTTCAGTGACTTGCGAATCAAAGCAGATAAAAATCAATTTGTGTTATAATATGTGAAAAATCCCAATCAATTTTCATAAGTGTCAATTTTTTTTCATAAATCAAATCTCAAACAACAAATTCAAATCTTAGCAAAGTTTGATCAGTTTTGAAAGTTGTTTAATTTATTTGACTTATTTAAAATAGTCAAGTTGTAAGGTGCTTTCGATATACCTGAAAGTGCCAAAAAATTGAGATTAAAACGGATCCTAGAATTTCTGTTCAAAAAATATAACTAGGAGAGTAAATTTTTTTTAATATCAATCATTAGAATTCTTACAACCAGTATAACTGTTACTTCTGGTATAAGCGGAAGCGTAAACTAGCTAAAAATATTTTAAACAAAGTGTCTCTGTTCTACCTTACACATGACTAAAATTTCAAACCTTAATTACTTATGTGAATCGCCCTTTATTTATATTTACACACTTTAAATCTATAAATTAGGGAGCATAATAAAATATGTACAATAATTTTTCTGGTCGCAATTTGCTGTGGTTTTCTCTTTCTGTTATGAAAGTAAATTGAAGTAATATGTTCATACATTTTGCTATTAACTGTCTAAATGACGTGCCAGAATATACTCTGCACACATTATCTGTACCTAACCTCTTTTCAGGACACTTACAACTGTCATGTGTCATTGTTTAGGAATGTTAACCCAGTCATACATTTCTTTGTGACAAGCAATCTGACCAGAACAATTATTGAAAACATTTAACCATTTTCTTTAGAGAAAGGAGAAACAAATGCTTCATTAAATAAACTATAACATGCAATATTTATAACTTTCAGTATATTATTTAATTAAATGTCTTAATCATTACTCATCAAAAATATTGCTTACAGAAATAAAGACTTATAAATTGTAGTATGTATTTTTATACCAGGAAATAGCAAGATGAAAATCTTTATTTATTACCTTTTTGTGTCGTTAATAAAGTTCTCACTTAATATGAAAATTTTATTCAATAATATGGAAAAACACATTTGTACATGTTTTAGTGAATTAACAGCGACTGAAAACAGATCGAAAGATAAGCTTTCTTTAAGTGGACAAACACAAACACTTTTAGGGCTGAACAAACTTAAACAAAAGCGATGTTCAGTAGAACTTTATTGACATCAGTTTATCAGATAATATAAAATAAAAAAAAAAAATCAACTCAGTGAATAAATTTAACAAACTGTTCCTTGAATACTGAAAATCTCTTGCCTGATTTATACTTTGAGTCATGTGAGAGCTTACATAGGTAATTTTTTTGCATTACATAAATTGCCTGCGAGAAGAAAAATTGAGCGCTGAAAAAAACTGGATTTTCTTATCATTTAGTCAAAATAATTTACTAAAGTTACGTATTTTACGTAATCCTATTGGGAATTACACTAATATGAATGAATATTTAATTATAAGTTTGTGGGTACATTAAATATTTGTTTGATTCCTTTGAAGTTGGAAACGGTTTTTCTGTTTGATGTTGAAACGTTTAAAGTATCGAAAAAATTGCTTTTATTTATGTAGACAGTTGAATTTTCATCAAGCACAGATGAGTAAAAACATCATAATATATCATTTCGATTGGATTGTGCTTTGCGTTGTGTTAGACTTCAACATCAGGATCTTTTTAGTGACTTTTATAAAGAAACATTTCGAATCAAATTGATAAATAAATCAAGCTAGAAATTTTATGACACATTTTTAGACAAATGTTCTGAATGTGAAGGAACATTCTTCAACTATAGATTTATGAAACTAAAATTAGAATAAAATGATAAAAGTGCTCGCTTGAGATGTTATGAAATTTTAAAGACAATATGGAAAGAGTAATGGAATTTTTTTATTGGTTGTAAGAATTCTCCTAGATCTTTTCCATTGATAATAATAAAAATTTACTCTCCTTGTTATACTTTTAGACCAGAAATTGATTTCTATTTGCTTTGATTCACAAGTAACTGAAGTGACGTTTTTACTTCCAGATTAAACAACATTTTATTGACATTTTCAACCCATATTTTCGGATTCACTCACTTTTTCAAAATGGACGAATCGCGTGTTAAGATATTAACCCAGAATGTTATGGATGTAGACTTTTTTTATATAAATTATAAACTTCAGAAGAATTTTTTTTAACAACAACCTACTACATATATTTTTTTTATTTTTTATTTATTTACATAGCTTGCTAATGTCAGTTATTCAAACACTTCCCCTCAAGCTATGTAATCATCAATTTCTTTAAACATTCACTATGCTTGTGCTTGCTCAAACTTTTTGTCAATAAATCAGCAGGCATTTCTTTACTAGCCATGTATTTCAAGTCCACTCTATTTTCTTTTACTGATTCTAGTATAAAATGGTGTTTGATATCTATGTGCTTAGTTCTTGCATGAAAAATTTCATTTCTACTGAATTTTTGGGCTCCTTGGTTATCATTGTATATTATCACAGGTTTTTGATCTCCAAATTCAAGCTCTTCTAAAAATCTTTGCAGATAAATAGCTTCTTTTGCAGCATCAGTTAAAGGCATATACTCAGCTTCGGTGCTTGATAAAGCTACAGTCGGTTGCTTCTTTGTTTTCCAACTAACTACAGAATTGTTTAGGGTGAAAACGTAACCAGTAAATGACCTTCTGTCATCTAGACAATTTCCCCAGTCGGCGTCAACATATCCTTTCAGTTCTTGATTACTTTTTTCATAACAGATTTTCAATTCAGATGTGCCTTTTAGATATCTCAAAATTCTTTTAGCAGCTATCCAGTGAGTTTTATCATAACATGTATTAAACTGGCTTAACAAACTTACTGCAAAACATATATCTGGACAAGTTCCCATAGCTAAATACATTAGAGATCCAATTAACTGTTGGTATGGGTAATTATTCATTTCGTCTGTACAAAAAGTTCCAGGCTTCGTCAATCTTATTTTTGTTTCTAGCGGTGTATTAACACTTCTACAATTTTCCATATGAAAACGTTTCAGTAGTTCATTTATGTATCTTTTCTGACACATTTCTATCTTCCCCTCGTTTTCATAGTAATTGAATTCTATACCTAAACAGTAATGAATCTTTCCCAAATCTTTCATATCAAACTTCTTCGTAAGTCCTTCTCGTATGTAATTTAATTCTTTCTTATTTTTGTAGAATACAAGAATATCATCTACATATATCGATACCATAATTATTTCATTATTGTATTTCATGTGATAAACACAAGGATCTGCATGACTTTGTTTTAATCCTAATTTCTTTAGTTCTTCATCAAATTTCACATTCTACTGATGACTGGCTTGTTTTAAACCATAGATAGATTTCTTTAGATGACATACTTTATCATTACGTTCTTGAATTTTTAGATTCCATCGTATAGCAAGTGCTAATAAAACTCTAATTGAACTTAATCTTGCAACTGGTGCAAATGTTTCATTATAATCTAAACCAGATTTTTGAGAAAATCCTCCAGCTACTACTCGAGCTTTCTTCCTTTCTACAGTTCCATCATCTTTATACTTATTCTTCAAGATTGTTCTACATCCAATTACGTTTCTGTTTTCTGGACGATCTAGTGGTTTTGATCGTCAAGAAAGGGGATTTTGACAGCTCAGAAATTTTTTAGAGACATTGTAGAAACCAATGCGCCATTTTATGCCAAAAATTACAAAAAATCCATATTTTAACATGATAATGCCCGCCTTTATGTTGCAAAAGTTGTGAGAAACGCTTTTAACAAATGCAATATAATAGTTATGGTCTGGCCAGCCTACAATCCAGACTTGAACCCAATCGAACATCTTAGGGATGAGCTGGAAATAAGTCTGGGAGAACGGGAAATGCCTCGTAACCTCAAAAAATTGGTCAATTTTCTACAAAAGATAGAAACAAATACTTCGAGAATGAATACGATGTTTAATTAACAATACAGGTGTCCCACGACTGTGGGCGTCCATAAATCAAAAAAAAATTATTGAAAATTTGCAACAAAGATTTCAGAGATGCTTTATTTTTCTAGAATATTGTCTGACATGTGGTACTTCCTGTTATACCGGACATAGACATCAACTTTGTTACTTTGAGTGGATCACCCTATTTTTTACATTTTTGAATTCTTATAAGAATTTCAGGTCACTTTTACAATTTTTTTTTTAAGCTCGGCTACTACAAAGATATCTGCAATTTTATTTGAAAAATGACGGATACAGTGTTGAAAGTAATCAGTAATTATGGCCAAACGGCTATCCATGCCAATATAATTTTTTTTGACATTTTATAACACAAGTCTTGAGGTAGTGAATCCCATTAAAAAATTAAACCGATCTCCTACGAAATGTTCAAAAACACATTTGAAATCTGACACAAAATTATTGTCAAAACCCAAATTTTCAAATAGAAACCTCCATTTTTTTTTTATTCAGATTTAGCTTCAAAAATAATGACATTTATGTGTGAGGTTTTGTATAGTTTTTTATTTATTTAAGAAAAACTGATTTCTACATAGTAAAATGTCATGTCAGTTTTGACACAGTCTCTAAGTCCCGTTAGTTTTAAAAAGTTGGCAAAAATGTCAGAACACGTTGATAATTGCATCAAAAATTATCCAAGTTTGCATTTTATCTCTTGAGTGTAACAGAGAAACAACAATGCTTAAGTATAGAGAACCTTATACAAAGCTGTCTTCATTTTTGAAGCTGAACACAAATGTGAAAATATATCTAGAAGTTTCTATTTGAAAATTTCAGGTTTTGACTATATTTTCATGTCAGTTTTCAAATATATTTTTTGAACAACCTGTAGAAAATCGAATAAATTTTTCAGTAAAATTTACTGTCCAAGATGTTGCTTGGTAAAATGCCAAAACACTATGTTAAAGAAATAACTGATTACTTTATCTCTGCATTTATAATTTTTTAATTAGACTAACAAATTTTGAAAAAATGCTTCCATGCCTCTAATTCATTAACGCTTTCTCGTATCTTTACTTGTCTAGGATTGTCTTTGCTTATTCTTATCCATTGTGCTTTAGAAATTTTCAAGTTTGTGGTATTTAATGTTGTTTCGGCTGCAGATTTAAAATTAAAAAAAAATTCTTGTTGCATCAAAATTACCATAAATGGGTTGTTTGGTGTTGCAGTTGCCATAAGCCGGACCAAATCTGTAGGCACTTGGCATGTCTCCCGTCGTCTTCTTTTTTCAATCTGTGCAAAATTCCTGTCACAGCTTAGGAAAGAGTGTCCAGATATGAGATATTTATGATCAATCTCATCGAAGTAACCTCGAGCAACCAAGTAGATCCACAGAAACAGGAGCATTTTGTTTTTATTCTGCCCCGCGCAGTTATCACTCCAAACTGTGAGGAGTTTCTTATATGTCACTTTACAATTACTGCTTTCAAAATACACGAGGCAATTTCATTGCCTCCTTGTCCAATTATTCCTTCGTGCCATAAGAACATAAAACCTTTGTTATTGTCCCCTACATGCACACACAAGTTGTAAGACGAAAGTTGCCGTAAATAGTACATCTGACAATGTGTTAAAGCAGGAACAGACAGAACTTGTTGGAGATCGACCAAAATCGTGCACATAGGGCTTGAAGGCAGTTGGGAATTTTCATAATCATGTCTCATCTCTGTTATAGCCTTATGAGCTTTACGATGGTGGAGTTCAAGTTGTTACTTTGCATCCCAATTGCTAGGTTCATTCTTCATTTGCATAGTTAGCAAATCGCAAATATCGCAGGGGTCAGTTCGAGGATGATGAAAATTTAGATTGGGAAATTTTTTTTTTGAATGTAGTATAATAATAACGGTACGATATCTGCGATTGGGGAAACTTTTCTTTAAATGCCATATACAGTCTGTTCATGTTAAGGTCTTGACTTAAGTATTTTTTTTGGGTTTTGAATCTACTGTAATGACTTTGATCTTTTGGCAATGACTGTATGTGCTCAATAAGTAGATTCTTGTCTTGTTCTGTAAATTTTCGCTTTTTTTTGTTTCCTCGTTTGTCAGTGTAAAATACATCTCCTAACTTTTTTGCTTTGAGAAGAGTTTCAATCCTTCTTTTGGTTACACCGTACACTTCGAGAAAAGTTCGTTTACAGACCCGCACTATGTTGCCTTTCCCGTCTGGTAAAGTAAAATACACGCTTACCTGTCTTCTACTATTTTCTGGGGTTTCGTTTGATACCAGAAATTGAAAGTAATCCCATCAAGTACATCATGTACATTATCTTTCATTCCATAAAAGTCATGAAAGAGTTTTAGTTTGTGAGCATGAGGAATGTCTCGACACTTGTATTTACATTTACAAAAGACCTTAAAAGGGAATTGCAAATAAAAATAATAGTAAAAACCTTAACCACTTACCTCCACGTTAGGTGTCTTTTTCTCTCTTACAAGTGTATTACTTTTGTTAATATATGCTTGTCCCCGACTTCTTTTGCTTTGTCTTTCTTTCTGTGCTTTTCCGTTTCCTTTACTTCTTCTTGTTGTATTGCCCTGTATTGTATTTTCCATATTTAAATACAAAATCACTCGTAATAATTAACACCAAAACTGTTAACCAATGTAGAATAGACGCACGTCGTGACAAATACTGCAAATGACACATACTCTATCTTGCGGAGACTATTTGAACTACAAGGTACGCTCTTTTCACTTATCCCCTTATTACAGGTCACTAGCGCTGGCATTTAGCACGCATTTCAGTAAAAATCCTGATTTGTATTTTTCTGGCACTTAGCCAATTATTTACTTCAAGTCTTCAGTTATCTTCATAAGGATAATAAACACCTTTCTCTGGCTACTTTTAATATGACAGCGTCAAAAAATTGAACCTTCAAAAAATCCATGTGCACAAGCAGTAAACGTTAAAATAACAAAACGAGTGTTAGAAAAATTTAAAATTTGAGATAAGAGAGACATGTACAGATTACAGTCCAAAAAACACGATTTTCCCAAATTATAAATTTTCAAGCAAAGATGTTTTCTATAAAAAGTGAGTTGTTTGAATCAATTTTCAGCTTTCATTTTTCTATATTTGTCGACTTAATTTTTGAGTAATATTAGTTCTTTGCACTAATCGGTCGAGACACAAGAGTCAGTGGAAAATCACGAAAAAAAGAGTAAAATATATGATTTTCAACATTGTGTCATTATTCAGAAGTTTTGATTGAGTAAATTTTTATTGTTTTCAGAAAAACAAACTTCTTTCCTCGTTAAAATGCCATTTTAGCAGTGTGCATATTTTAAACAGAAAAAATTTAATTGCCGCAATCGATAGAGCACCAAAACGTTATTGCCAAAAAGTTTCAATTTTGACTGACAAAAACAGACGTTTATTTAAATCAACTATTCATAGATTTGGTTCCTTGGGAGCTTAAAGAACATTTCTACAAAGTTTGAGCAAAATCTAAAATGAGTCGGCAATCACAGTCAGAGGATTTCATATGGAATGACTCCATTTTTTGTTTTTTGTATATTTCCAATGAGAAATGCTTCTTTATTTGTTGTACAGTCATTATAAATAACTAGTAGTCAAAGTTGGCTGAAAGATCACATGCAAAATTTATCAGTGCCGCTTCATTAAATAAGGAATGAAGTTATATAACAAAAATCTATCAATTTTGAAGTTGACATTTCTGTCAAATTAGAGAGCATTTTTTTATAGAGCGGAAAATTGCAAATACATGGACACAGCATACTTTGACTGCAGTTATTTATAATGACCTGTACATTATACAGAGTGTCCAGTAAGAGAGGAGACAATTTCTAGAGCTTATTTCGTGTCGATTCAGCTCAACTCACTTAAATGGAAAATGTTTAGTCTATCAGCTAGAGTTTTTGAAATTCAGTTCAATTTTTCTCGAAAACGGTTTGTCGTACAAGAGCATAATTTTTTTACAACTACGACTACTAAATATACAAAATTTGAAAAATTTCTAAATACAAAAAAAATTATAAACAGAAATATCTAATAACCATCCCTTTTTTTTAAACAAAGATAGCTAATTATTACAATTCTTAAAATCTATTTACATCATTCGAGTGTGCAAAATTACATCTCTAAATTGGAATCCGTTTTGGAGTTATTTGAATATTTTTATTGATTTCTATATGAAATTATAAAACCACTTGTGTAAAAAAAATGATATATCTTTACGTGTTTTTAAGGAAATAAACTAAGAAAGAAAAGCATGCAAATATTTTAACATAGATTAAGAACTAGGAATAAATCGATACGTATTTTTTATTTTTCCAAAATTTTTGTCTAGATTCGAGTTATTAACTTTTAATTTTCCATAAACAATAAAAATCTACTAGTCTGCAACTTTACCATTTAATTGGCTTCCGTGACAATGAATAAGATGTAATTTTGAACTTCCGTAATTTATGCGTGACAGGGCAAAATAAGCCGCCTTTCTACTTCGATAAACCCAAGTTGACTCCACGCATAAATCTTGCATCGTACTGTATCCGTTTCGACGTATCATAATTCTACATAAAATTGAAATATTATAAACATATTAGACAGTTTCTAGACAATTCATTAAACTAATTTAGACTTTGAATAGCTTTGTTGAAAAATTCTTTAAATTAATTCTAATTAGTCTTAAGCAAAAGATTCACCAAAATCAAGTTTCCACTTCTAGAATGTTGTCTTTTCACTTCTAATCGATACCCAAGCTGTCGAGCCTGTTTATCGAATTACTGTCACCGTAAAAGCATTTTATCCAATCAATAAAAAAATTTAACTCATCACTTTTTATTTTTATTTTATTTTTTATCCCGTAAACAGCTAGCTATTGTTAGATTCTTTCTAAACCCAAGTTGACTTCTTGTCAGCTACCTTGGACTAGAGTCACGTGCTTTGTTACAGCCAGACCCTGGCCGGAACGTGACGTTTAGCTAAAGTACGCTATATTCCAAATTTCCTAGTCCAGGATTCAACTGCCTTTTAAATTCTGTTTCTTTAATGAAGTCTGCAGACGACAAAATCGTACTATCGATAGTCAGACACGATTCATTTACAAAAAAAATTAAATAACATGCGTCTTTAGAATAATGTACTTTGGGTTCACATTTAAAGAGTCTGCTTTTATGAATTCATTTGCTCTATTATTTTAACGGAATTAAAGGGTTAAAGATTGACGTAAGCGCTTAACTTAATGGACTCGGGACGTGTTCTGGCATTTTATGCTTCTTTCTTCAATTTTTCCGGTTTGTTTCAGCTTGTTTATTAGAAATGAAAAATTAATTTAACAAAAAGTGTGGATAGTGTATAAATCTATCAGGGAAACATATTTTGAAAAATTTAAAAGTGTAAAACTGAAAAGTTTTTTTGAAAAAATAAAAAATAATTTTTAATCTATGGTTAAAATATTTGCACTTGTTCATGGGCCACCCTCTTTAAAAAATTAATGAAAATAACAAAAACTGAAGAAAAAATCCAAAAATTTAAGAATATAAAGAAAATGGTGATTTTCCAAAAATACAAAAAATCTAAAGAATCTAATCCAAAATTTAGACAATTTTTGATCAACAATCTTAATAACTGCAAAACCAACAAGAGTTGGAGAATTTGAACAATAACTTTTTGGTTTTTTTTTTTTTGAATAATTGAATTTCAAGAAACTTAATCAGGAATTTTGTTTTTGATTTTTGATTCTTCTAAACTCATAAATAAATGTACTAATCAAAAACAATTTGTTGTGTAGCTTCCTTTTCTCTTACCAAAAAACTCGAAAACTGCCACTGGTTATAATTATTTCCTATTCCACTATTGTTTTCACTCAAGTCTGTAGTATAAAATGATACAAAAGATTGTGTTTACATTTCAGACACTTTTCAAACTTGATAAACCCTTTTTTTCGTTTTAAGTGAAAATAATAAAAAATGAATTTATCACCGATTTTCCATGGTAAAGTTAATTAAATTTCTGAACGCTCGGATAACCCTATTTAAATAAATATTTGCTTTTGATATTCGCAAACTCAGTAATCTCCGACATAAACTTGAAAATATTAATTGTTAAATTCTTCCAATTCTGTCTATTTGTGTTCTGAAATTTTATTTTTCTCTCAATTTAGTTAGACAGAAATGGAAAGAATAAAACTATTCTAAAACGTATCGACTTTCGTTGACATGCGGAATATCATTTTCAATTTCGACAGTGAAAACATGAAAAACACATTTATCACGTATCATGTATATTCAATTGGCATATCTTCTGTCGAGTTCAGTCCTCGACAGTTTCAAAAGAATTTGTTTTTAAAGCAATCTAAGTATTAAATAAACATTTAATCTCATAATAAATTAGTATCAATAGTTGTCAGCAAATTTCAATAAAATTACTCCTGTCATCAGCAGGACTATAATCCATAATGATCAGATTAATTGATTAATGACTTTTTTCTCTAAAATTTGCTCCTTGTTTATTAAATCACATTTATACAAAAGCAGTCAACAATCAATAAAGTTAGCTAACATACGTATTTAAAATAGGGTTGTTTATGAGCATATATAGATGAAATTGCTCGCAAATTACAAACACATACAAATGTACGCTATGAGGTTATGAGAAATCCTTTGTTGGACTGCTGTTAATAAATTATGTAAATGTGGCGTGTATGCATATCTATATATCAAACGCTGCTTTGGAAGATACTGAAGATAAAAGCGAGCTTTTGCAATTTTGTCTTTTAGGTTTGATGAAAGTTAACCGCGCGTGTAGAAAAAGCTACTAAAATTATGAGTTTATTAAAAACTGTGGTTTAAATATTCTGCTTTTTCATCTAAGAATTAATTAAAAATTACTTTTATTTGTAATTTAAGGAAGAAATTATTTTTGGTTATGAAGAAACAGATATGCAAAGAAACAATGAATTATTTTTTACTTTTTTGCTATTCTAGCGGATACTTACAAATATCGAAAATTCTTTTCAGATTTCCTAGATTATTTGTTTTTTGAAAATTTTAATTTGTTGAAATGTTTTATGTATTTTAGATTATCTGAATTTTCTTGCGAGAAAATAGATTTCCAAGCTCTGTCAAAATTATTAATTTTTTTAATGCTTCACATCTTTCAGATTTTCAATTTTTTTTTAATTCTTAAGGCGAGCGTTTAGATATATACAGGGTGTCCCAGCAAGTAGGCAAAGTCCATTATTGGCATTTAAATGTCAAAATATTGAAGAAATATATTAACAAAATTTGTAGATACTAGGTCTCTGCAAAAACTAAAATTATTTTCAAATATACAGGGTGTTTCATAGATAAGTTATGAGACAAATTTATATTTTTTTAAATGAATACCTATATTTTTTTGCGCTTTCAAACGTGGCTTGATATTTTAATAATTTTGAACACAACTTTCATTATACGGTTCTTTGTAATTTTTAGAATAATCAAATTTTTCCGGTAAAAACACACACTTTTTGAAAAATTCTCACACAAAAACCTAAAAACTAAAAGTAGAAAATTTAAATTTTATGATCATAAGATTTTTTTTGATGCATTGGTAAAGGAAAGTTCCTCAACGGAATACGTTTGTTAAAAGTTAAATAAAAATTTTGAAATTGGACTCGATTATAAATAATTTGTTACAGCACAGTTGCAATAATGGTCTTAGGCAACACATGATTCACCAATACAACAAACTACAAAATTTTATTAATCAAACATAATAATTTTCTTGAATAAGTTGCCATTCTGTTCCACACAAGCTTTTGGACTCCAAATTGTTGATCTTTTAACTCTAAGAAGCATATCTGTTCCGATATTTTGGAATGCATTTATTTTGTAATTCGTCCTTCTATATCCTTTCTAGTGGTTGAAGCCTTTTGATCTACAATTGTTAACGTACCCCCACAAGCTCAAGGGGTGAGCCCAAGAGATTTCGGATGATTTGCTAATGGACCTCTACAGCCTAATCGAGCACTTATTATGATTTTTTTTCAACAACTCATGTTTGTATCAATAAACTTTAGTATTTTGTTGTATTCGTGAATCATGTGCTGTTTAAGACCATAGCAACCTTGCTGAAAAGAAATATGGATGATTGAGATCACTTTCAAAATTCTCAAACTAAGATTTGAAAATAAAGTAAGTTGCTAGAATTGTCACCATAGTAATTACATTAAATTATTGTTTGAGATTCTTTTCAAAGATTCGAAGTTGAATAATTTTCATATTATTGGTCATAGATACTTGAAAGTTGATATTTTTAGAAAGAAAATTCAAAGAGCTTTCAGATGCTGCAACAAAATATAAGGTGTTCCATTTAAATTTTTAAAGTTATTAAACTTGTAACAAACGTCTTCCATTGATGAACTTTCCTTCACCAATGCGTCCAAAAAATCTTATGATCATAATATTTCAACTTTCTACTTTTAGTTTTTAGGTTTTTGTGTGAGAATTTTTCAAAAAGTGTGTGTTTTTACCGGAAAAATTTGATTATTTCAAAAATTACAAAGAACTGTCTAATAAAAGTTGTGTTCAAAATTCCCAAAATATCAAGCCACGTTTGAAAACGCAAAAAAATATAGGTGGTTCCATTTAAAAATAATTTTAGTTTATGCAGAAACCTAGTATCTCCAAATTTTGTTAATAGATTTTTTCAATATTTTGAGATTTAAAAGCCAATAATAGACTTTGCCTACTCGCTGGGACAACCTGTATATGTCGTATAGAGAACATGCCGCCGATTTAATCAAAGTTTTGAAAGAACGGAAGCAAATATTTTCATGAAATAACAAATACTCGAAAGTAGATACTTTTCCTCAGGGTGTGAGGGTGTTTTGAACTTGGATGTAAATTCTGCTTTGTTGATATATATGATCGAAACTTACAAAAACGATCAGTAAATAATTAGAGCAGTTTTGATCATTTTCCAATCTAAGTTTAAAAAAAACGGAAGACTCAATCAAGCCAATGTTTTGTATAAATAATTGTCACATTAAGGACAAGGGTCTAAGCTATTTTTTCTTGGATTATACATAATAGTGTTGTTGATACACATAAATGAAACTTACCTAAAAAAATGCATTTTTTCAGGACTCAATTACACTCAATTTTTTTGAGATCTACTCATTGATTGCTAACCAAAAATAGCTTAGAACCTAGTCCTTCTAATAGCAATTATGTATCAAAACATTGGCTTGATTAAATCATTCGTTTTTCTTAAACTTAGATTGGAAAATGAGTAGAAATGTTCTAATAATTTTTAGTCGTTTTCGTAAGTTTCATTCGTTTTTATCACCAAAGCCAAATTCATATTTGATTTCATAATGCCCTCACACCCTGAAAAAAAGTATCGGCTTTCAAGTATTTTTTATTTCATAAAAATATTTGCTTCCGTTTGTTCAAAACTTTGACTAAACCGACGGCATGTAGAGAATAGGATATATATATATATATATATATATATATATATATATATCTAAACGCCCGCCTTAATATTCTCTAGTGTTTAGATTCACCAGAATTCCAAAAATTCTAAGATTCTCAACGATTTTTGAATTATTCAAAATTGTATAGACCTATGATTTATCAATTTTATAAAATTTTAATTCCTATAGATTTTCAGGTTCATCAAATAGCTTAGGGTTTGAATCCTTCTTAGATTTCTTAGTTTTTCCAAATTTAATAATCATTTCAGATTCTTTTCGAATATTTTATAGTTTTCAAAATTCTTCATAAATTAATTGTTTAGATGCTTTAGATAATTTAAAATTTTGTATTATTTAGATTTTCTAAAAAAGTCCATATTTCTAGTTTTTTTGATATTTTTAGAATTTGCAAGACTTTTTTAATTTAATGCAAATTTTCAAAATATTTACTTTTTACTACTCTAGATTTTTTTTTATTGTTTAATTCTCTAAATTTTTTAAATGCTTTAGATAATTTAAATATTTGTATCATTTAGATTTAAGATTTAAAAAAGTCTATATTTCCAAATTTTTTGATATTTTTAGAAATGTGAATACTTTTTTAATTTAATCTAAATTTTCAAAATACTTACTTTTTTCCACTCTAGAATTTTTGTTTTTTTTATTGTTAAATTCTCTGTTATCAATCTTTCATTCATTTTCATACTTGCATACGGTTTCATTTTTTCAAAACTTTTTGAATTTTATAGATTTTTTAGATTTATTCAATTCTCTCAGTTCCTTCAAGAGTCTTCTGATTTTCTAAATTTTCTAGATTTCTAGACTATTCATATTAAATTTGTATTCCTTAAATTCTCAAACTTTGCAGATTTGTTTGATTTTCTGAATTCTCTAAATAATTTCCAAGTTTCAAAATTCTCTTTCAGTTGGGAGATTAGAAGAATCTAAAGAACCAAAAAATGATCTGAGTTTTTCTCATTTATTTTTATTATGTGATCTATTTGCCTGAATTATTTTTAATTCTGTATCACTTTTGGTTAAACCGGAAACAACTATTAACTACATAATTATTTCAAATGGAAACATGCATCTAATTTGGCATTTTTACATTTTTTTAGAAATATTTTGATTTGGTTTTGACTGATTGTTCAGTAATTAACATATTTTAAAATATTATATTTTTAGGCACTTTTTGGGTCTCCGTTAAATGATTTTTTTCATATAATTATAATTTGAAATATTTTCCAAAATTGTTATCAAAATGTTGTTAAATCGAAAACTGAAAAATTATATTTCATTTACTTTTAAAACATAGTGGATATAAAAATTTTAATTTTGCATTTTATGTCTTTTTATTTCATTTTAAGCATTTCTGCAGAAAAACATTTTTATTATTTTCAAACTGAAATATCTCAAAAAATTTTACCTATTGAAAAATTAATCAAAAGCAAATCTGAAAATGCAAGAAAATCTTGTGTTTCCATTTGAAATAACAAAGTTAGTAGCTGTTTCCGCTATAACCGGAAGCAACACAGAGTTGAAAATAATTTGCACGAATTACAAAATGTAAATGAGAAAAAATTCAGATTATAATATTTTTTGTTTTTCTAGATACTTCTTATGTTCCAATTAAAAGAGTCACCCTATATCCTTGATAAATCTTAGATTTCCTAGATTTTTGGGTTCTCCAATTTTTTCAGTTTTTCATATGCTTCAATCCTATAGACTCTTAAGTTTTTAGATTTATCAGATTTTCAAGATTGTTTCGATTTTGTGAATTCTTCAGTTTTTTTAAATCTCTAAATTTATTCAGGATATTATCTATCCATTATCGATATTTTCACTTGTTTCGCAGATCAATCGAATTTTTTTAAATCCTCTAGAATTTTTTTTTTCATTCTGAATTTTATAGATTTTTTAATTATTTTTACAAATCCTTAATAAATATTCGAAAAGAGTTTTTCAGCTGAACTGAATACTTTTCAGACTTTGAAACTTAACATTTACTTTGTTCCTCATTGGCGTAAATACCGTTGACCCTTTCAAAATTGAGGTTACTTATTGATACCAATGTTTTGTTGTAGGCGTTCGAGGATTGCGTGATGTTCGTATCATTGTTCCCTCGGCGGTAGTCCGAGGGGAAGACGCCACCTTGCATTGCTATTACGACCTAGAAGGTGAACAACTCTACGCCGTCAAATGGTATTGGTATACAACTGAATTTTATCGATATACACCAAACGAAAAGCCTCCAATTAAGCAATTCCCTACTCAAACGGGCTTAACAGTGCGTGAAACCGAATCAAACGACACTTCAGTTGTACTTGAACATGTTCCAAGAAGTGTTAGTGGACGTTACAGTTGTGAAGTTTCCGCTGACGCGCCTAGCTTTTACACTCTTATACAAAATGCCAATCTTCAGGTAAAATAACTTCCGAATCCTTGAGTTTAAAGTGTTAGATTCTATTTTCTTCTTACAGGTAGTGGATTTACCAAAAAAAGATCCTTATATAAGTATCAACAGGAAACGATATCATTATGGAGATATACTTAAAGCTACTTGTACATCTGAACATTCCAATCCAGCTGTTAATCTCACGTGGTATGTTAATGGGTTCCCTGCTGATGCAAGACATGTGAATAATACGAAAGAAGTGGCGCACAATGGACAATATTACACGTAAGTAAAACTAGAAAAAAAGATGTGGGACTTTGGGTGTTGAAAATATAAAGAAGCAAAACGCAACTATCCGGAAATAAAAATATAGTGTGGTTGAATTTTAGAAATATGTAAATGGGAAACGTTAATTAATGTTTACAATCTCACATTTTAACAATATTATTATATTTCTACATCCAGTTTGAATTCTATACAACCAATATTTTTTTAACTAGCAATCAATCTGTGTCCGTGACATACGGTCGCGGCTTTGGCGCTCCCATCGCAACGCAATCATCTAACGTATTTATTTTATAAACAATTTTCTAACAACAACATAGGTGCGTCAAAAATTGTCACAATGTCATTAATAAGCAATAAAAAAAGAAGCGGACCGAGTATTGAACGTTGCGGCACACCGGAAGTAACTGTGAATATATCAGATGCAAACCCATTCAGAAAAACATACTGTCTTCTGTTTGTCAAATATGATTAAAAAAATTTTATAAGTGATTCTGATAAACCATAAGAATAAAGCTTAGAAAAAAGTATATTAAAATTACACTATCAAACGCTGCGAAAAATAGGAAAGATTAGTTACTGTGGATCTACCTGAGACAAAGCCATGCTACTCATCACAAATGTACTTTTTAACATGTTCGCTGACTGCACTATGAACGAGAGTTTCAAAATATTTGCTAAAATTATTACATAAAGAAATAGGTCTATAATTACATATGTCACTTTTATCCCCTTTTTTATAAATTGGCAAGAGAGATGATAACTTAAAAATATCAGGAACAACAGAAGTTTTTAATGAAAGATTGACAATAAGAAAAAGTGGAAAGTATAAAACATCAGCACATTTATGTATAACAAAAGGGGGAATTCCATCGGGTCCTACAATTTATTTAGGTTTTAAGCTTTTCAAGAAAGAAAGCATATCTGATTCTTTCATACAAATGAGTGTTAAAACATCATTATTATTGAAACATTTTTCAAAATTATGAGATTTATCAAATGGTGAGTAGGAGTTCTGAAAGTAAAATGCAAAAACTTTTATAATTTTTCAAAATGCATAGTATAGTATAGACTTTGCTGATTTTTTATTATTGACATAAGACCAAAAGTTTTTATATTTTCAGAAATATTTTCAAGATATTCAATCCGTGCATTTTTAATTTTTGTTTTAATTTCCGATCGAAGAGATTTGAAAGTAACCACTTTTGTACGTTTATATTTTCTCCAATAACGAAACTTTTTTTAAACAAATTTATTATTTTTGAATCAAACCAAGCAGGCTAAATAGATAAGAGTTTTGGAATATGCCACTTTAGGCACTATTATGTCAAAGATTGAATAAAGTTTGTCATAAAATAGACTACACATTTCATTGACTTCTGTGTAAATTTCAGATATCAATCCATAGAGATCGTCAAGATTTACTATAATAAATTCCAAAACTTATTATTTATATTCAAAGACACAAAAGAATTTCGTTTGATAGGCACAGGAGTTACTTCGAAAATTACAAGTAATGCAGGATAATGTGAATCTTCAGAAAGTAACGTCTCAGGAGGTCGCTCAACAGAACAATTAAAATTAGCAAAGATAAGATCAAGACACCGACCATAATCATTGCTTATTTTATTAAACTGTTAAAAAGCTAGAAAGTGAACAAATTTATTCATTTCAGTTGAGTTACCAGAACAAGGCAAAGCTGAAGAAGTATATTCCGGTATATTAAAATCTCCAACAACTATTACTTCACTAGCAATCAGTCTGTGTCTATGACACACGGTCGAGGCTTCGCCACTCCCCGCATTATGTCGCCTGTGGCGCCATTTTTTATTGCTAAATTCGTGAGCTAAAACATATGAACTTTATTTTCTTCTGTTTTACTTCAATATTTTTCAGTCTATGAAAATTTACACAAATATTTCGACATTTTTTCACTCATTTCCCCATTAAATCAATTACTCATTTATTTACTCATTCAAAAATAAATCCATTTTAAGAAGAAATAATATATTTCAATAGTTTGAAAAAATACAGTAATTTATTGATCATTTATAAATATTGAGAATGCATAACATTAAATAGAAAAAAAATTACATTAATAAATCATCTGTATAAATCTAACGTTGAGGGAATAAATTGAGAAATAATATAAAGCCATTGACTTACAATTTGACCAACAATTTAAATGGAGCTTGAATGTTTACTGAAAACGATATTTTCGAATAACCTGTACAAAGGATTGAACTAAATAAATACTAAAAATCAAATCAACAAAAATTAGTATAATATTCTGTTGAATTGTATTATTTTTGTGCCGATAAATTAAATTAAACAGGTAACAACTGCGTTCAAAACAAAATTATTGTTTCAAATTCAAATATAAGAATTATACCCTCTCTTGTAATATCATAAGAGCATCAATTCTTTCGCGGGGACAAAGTAGTATGTTTTTGGAATATACGAAAAAAAAATTTCAGGATGAATTGATGCCCTAATAATATTCGGTAAGAAAATCATAACTACACAAGCCTTGAAACCGAGCAATCTATTTTTGTTCTGTATTTGGCTTACCAATATCAATTTGTAACATAACATAGTAAGCGAGTTAAAAACTTTAACAGCAAAAAATTTCCACTTATCAATTTTTGTTAAATTTGCTAGAAAGTGTTTTGTTGTCATAGTAACAACTCGCGAATCTAATTATTCTATTCGTCATTTCTGAGTGTCGTGCGATTTTCCAATACCTAAATATTTGACACTCAATTATTGCAGACATTGGCGTAAAGAAATCTAAATAAAAATAGCAAATTTCTAAGAAAAATCTGAAATCTAGTAATAAAGTATCGTTTCTTTCTATTCCTATCGATTCTGTTGATAAGTGATCAAGTATCATTTTCCATATACCCACTGCCGCCATTGCTGTTCTCAATTATTTACTCGATTCATAACCCCTCAGTTGGTCTGAATGCAGTGAGAAAAATTCCATCAGTTCGCTTATATCTACAAAAATTATTCAATTGTAAGAAGAGTCAATGTTTTATAGGCACTCTATAAAAATGATAATATGATAACAAAGGGATACAATAAATTTTTGTTTCGTACAAAATTTGAGAGGGTTGACCAGCTAAGTTGGGTAAACAACCTTCGCACAGTCCAAGAACTCACACAATTTAGCTGGTCCAAATTAATTGGTACGAATTTTGCACTAACGCCTTAAAAAATAATAGTGATGTTTGCATAGATCAATTGATAATTGAGAAAACATCAAATTGAAGCCATTGGAACAAAAATTTGTTTATTCACAAAAAATATATCTTATAAAATAATAGCAATAAATTACTTACATTTATTACACAATTTTTTGTAATCTCCATAGATAGTATTTAAAACAACAACGGTATAATAACAAATACGGATTCACGAATTCATTTCTTTGTTCTCCTCCTTTTTCTAGGAAAATCGATTATCGTTTCGTCATCAAGCACTAAACACTTGTTTACATTCCAACGTATAACCTACGACAACGCGAAAATAATTATTAGAAGACAAAATGGTCAACAGATGTAAAATGAATGTTACTTCTTTGAGATAAAACAGATACTTGTATGAAACAATTGGAAAATATATTTAAAGGCACACAGATGCACTATTCACAGTTACCATATTCAAGGTTGAGAATTTTTAATCACGTAATATGGTGACAATTGTTGATCACACAAACGCACTATTCGCACTAAACTCATTCATGGTTAAGGGTAAGTACTCTTGGTACTGTCTCCAGGAAGGGTCATGCGCTTAACACACAACGTATCGGTCGGATGTTTTGAAGAATCTATCCGAAATCAAAAGCAGTTACGTACACCGAAACGAAACGTAGATAGTTAACGTAGACAATAGGCAACTTTAAAAATTCATATCAATCTCAGTTTTAATAATTAAGAAATAAAATATAGCCTAAGCACTAAACACGTATGAAAATATTGTACTAGTGCATATGACATTTTCATAAATGAAATAGAATTTAATTGATGCTCGATGCAAAATTTAATAAATTGGAGTGAGATAACTGATACAAACTTTATATATTTCTAAACGAAGCGTTTTATTTCTTTTCAGATTATAATTATGCTTGAATTCAGTAATTTAGTCGTTTTTATTTTTCTCATATTGGTTTTAGTTTGTGAGTTTTCAAAAAAAAAATTATATTCTACTTTTTAAATAAATGGAATATAATTTGGTAGATGCTTATCTGGAACAACTTTCTACACTATTCTTTGAATAAAATTCAGTAATGTTCAAAAAAACAGTGATTTTCCAAATTTCAAACATTTAAAACTTGTCATTTTGTAGTAAAAGTAGAGGTAGGTGTTAACTCTGTTAATCTAAATAGGAAGCTTTTTTTTAATTATAATTTTAGATTACTTAAATTTTTTTAAGAAATTTTCTGTAATCCTTTCTTATACTTAAGTTCAGACGTTCTCGACTCATTTTGACTTTTTGGATTTGCAAGTTTCTATTCAAAAATTGATAACTAAGGTAAAAGTACCTGTTTTTGACACTTTAAACACAAATGGTTAATAGCTGACTTGTTTTAATTTTTTTTTCCCAAATTCATGCTATGGGATACTGTTTCAGTTATTATTTCAACTAATATTTCGAACTTGTTTAATGTTGAAGGGATTTTGAATAATCTACACACTTTCGTCCCAGTATTTAACCGCCCCAATTTTTTTTATACATTCTCGGATATTAGTCAAATTCAAATCTGACAGTACTTTAGATGTTAGCTACTGGGATGTTCCAAAATACATAATTATTATTCGAAGTGTCAAACACTGCTACACAATCACTGATACTTTTAATTAGGGTCTTCAAATTTCTTGGATTCTTAAGATTTTTTGAATTTTTCAAGATATTTCGTGTCGTTGGTTCTTTCGATTTTTGTGGATTTATGTGATTTTTATAGAATTTTTAAATTTATATACTTTCTTTGTATTCATTCAAGAAACTTTCAATAAATCAATATACTATGCAGATAACAAATAATGTCCTAAATTATTACTTGAAAATAATTTTAAACATAAAAATGAATATCTTTGTTGGATTGATTTTATTCCACTGTTGATCAATATTTACAATTTAGAAAAAATACTTCTATGCAGAATGGGCCAGAACTTCCGATCATGGAATTTCATTGCAAAAAATTATACTTTCTGCGTTTGAGAGATAAGAAAGTTTGAAATTAACCAATCACAAAAGTCTTGCTGAAACAGGAAAAGGTGAAACGGACGCTACTATTGTAAACTTGCTATGGCTGAGCAGAAGCTTCTTGGATTGATCACTCTAAAACCTCTATTATCTATCAAACCAAGAACAAAAGTTCTTTTAATTTGTATTGTTACTATTCCCATTGCTATTACCATAAGTTCCGCTGAGGAGACAGGTGTGAACCATCTTATAAGTAATTCCATCCACTTCCTAATGTAAATTTTGAAAATTTGTGTGAAGTGAATGAGGATTGAACATCGGGAAATTTAAAATAGTTGAATTTGACAAAAACAAGTGGGCAATATGGCATTATAAGCTCAAGTGGTGAAATTACAAAACATCCAAACAAGAATCTTTGCTGCAAATTCATTACTTTTGAATCCGAAATTTCGTTTTCAGCACTTGTCACAAGCTTCACATTTGTTGTCGAAAATGCAAGATTGCCAACATTACTTTTGATTGAGTGCATCGATGGATGTTAAATGACAAAGCATATACAGGCTGTCCCACTACAGCGTAATTCTTCCATAGCGTAATAACCGTTAAGAATATGAAAATTTGTTCTGGACAAAACTTGTTTGAATCTTTCTTGGAGTTGTTTTATAAGTATTTTTAAAAAATAGCGCACTTTCGGTTATACCGGAAATTGACACTAACTTCGTTATTTTAAATGCAATACTCCATATTTTTTTACATTTTGGGATTCCTTGTTTAATTTAAGCATCACTTTATGTAACACTTTGAGTGAACCATTTTCAAGAAAATCAAGATTTAGAAAAAAAATATGACTGTGCAGAGATCGCCATTATTCTAAATATCTCCAACTGAAAAGTAATTTAGACATAACATTCTATCTCTTAGACCTAATCATCTTATCCAATTTGATAAACTCTCTTTTGATCGGAGCCTTAAACATGAGGTTGTTCAAACCTGAATAACTCGTTTTTTTTTAGTGGAACGCTATACTTTTTAATGTGCAATCAAATAGAACTTAAAATCACCTTTCGATCGATGTCAGGTTGTACCCATTTACTGCCAATAGTTTTTGGAAAAAATGCATTTTATACGTTTATATATCAGCAAAACGTTCAATATCCCAAAATTATGGATAAACAGATTTTTGCATAACATTATCATTCACACTGTACAATCATAGCGGAAGTCACTGGTTGGAAGTTAATTTCCAGATATGGAAAAACTCGAATCTCTAGATTTCTCCATTTCTTGTGGATAGTTTTGATTTGTCTTGATGTTATCTTGTAAACAATAGAATTTAAGCTTCAATGATACTCTTCTTTACGTGCAATCTTGATAAATAATAGTAAGTAGTCACCAAGGCTAATGTGATGATGTAGTTTTTTCACAAATTTCAAAAAACATTTTTTTTTAAACTGTTGTCAGTAAGTGGTGACAACCTAACATCAATCAAAACGTAATTTCAAGTATTATGAGATGCTACCACAAAAAATGTAGCGTTTCATTTAAGAAAATTCCAAATTTGATAAGATGTTCAGGTCTAAGAGATAGGCTGTTATGTTTAAAATAAAGGACTGAAACCGCACTTCTGTAAATGCTTTTGTTCTGGAGATATTTAAGATGATGGCAATCTTTGCAAAACCATATTTTTTCTGAATCTTGATTTTCTTAAAAATGGTTCACTCAAAAGGTCACATATAGTACATAAAGTGATGCTTAAATTAAACAAGGAATCCAAAAATCTAAAAATATATAGTGTGTTGCATTCAAAATAACGAAGTTAGTGTCAGCTTCCGGTATAACCAAAAGTGCGTCATTTTTGAACATTTTTTTAAAACAACTTCAAGAAAGATTCGTACAACTTTTCATATTCCCAACCGTTATTACGCTATGGAAAAATTACGCTTTGGTGGGACAACTTGTATATGGGGGAAAAAAACCTGCTCACTAAAAATTGAGGTAAATGTTTGCTATGTTGATACTTCATTTCTCTAAGTTGGTGCTTTAGATTCTAGTGAGAAATATTTAAGACACGTCATTTTCAAGAATTTGAGGTTAAGTTGATAACGAAAACGTCAAAAAACGTCAAACTAATTAAAAAAATTATGTTAATGGAACTCACTGAGCAAATTTAATTGTTCATACAACCTAATAACGATAAATTCCCTAAATTACAAATTTTTAATGGGCAGTTTATTTACAAAACAAATTTTTGCTATTTATAAAAAAACAGGGGATAGGAGTGTAATTTAATTTCAGTTGAACTAACACTCCGATTGATTCCAGTTTTTATTACTTCGAAAAACCGATCATCCTCTTCTTAATCGCCTCTAAATAAATGCTATATTTCTCGAAACTGTTATGTAAAAAAAATCTATTTTCACTTCAACATGCAGACATAAAAACTATGAGTTTCAGCTTCTTGGTGATGGCAGAGTCCACATTTTTCACTCCTATATTAAATCAGGAGAAAATTGAATTGAGGTTATTACGTCAATTGGGTGCAGTTTGTGAAGAATTTCTGATATGTGAAACTGTTTTCAATCTTATTTTTGTGAAAATAAGATTAGATAACATGTAGGAAATGTTAAAAAAATTAATAAATGCTGAATTTAGATAAAATTGACTGTATGGAAAATTACTTTTTGATTTTGGTTTGAATGATAGCATTGATCCTAAACTGAAAAAGAGATATTGGAGAAACCGCTCTTTGAAATGTTAGATAATGCTCATTATTTTTGTAGTCCTTTGAGTATATCACACGGGAGATAAATGATTTAACTCTCCCCACATAGTTGCAGACAGCGTTAAGCTGTCTCTGAATTTCACGCTCGACAGGTAAATCCCATCCGTTTCTGTTGTATGAATAATAAGGAAAAAGGCATTCTGCTGTCTGACCGAAATTCAATTATATAATCGTTAATAAAAAATAAAAAAAGTTCGTAATGTATTATTCAAAAGTGAATTAAATTTGAAAACTATCAAAATTTTATCAATTGATTTTATTTATTCCATAAGTTTCAATGAGTGCTGCAAATTACTGATAGAAGAAAACTAAAGAATTGTAGACTAATTGCTTCTAATTTTGGTTTGAGCTTTTATAAACAATTAGGTACAGCAATTATTACTTAACGAAAGTTTTCTTGAAATAAGTGTAATTAGAATTATGAACTTATTTAAGACTTATTCACACATACTAACTGAAAGAAAATAAGAAAATGTCAAATTTAGACGGAATTTTGAAAACCTTATTTGAAACAGTTGTTTCTAATGGAATTCTATGCCTACAGAGTGGCCCAGGAATGCGTGCGACTCCATAACTTTTTTATATGGTTGCTATCGTCTTAATATTTTCTTCAAACAATCAAAAGGTCTAATAAAAGAGCACGTTCTAAAAATATTTCTATTTGTAAACAGGTGTCCCAAAATAAGATACACAACTAAGTTCTATTTTTCAAATTAAAACCCCTAATTTTTATTACATTTTTGAATTTGCCAATAAAATTTCGTTATAATGCACTCAGGTTTCTTATACTTATAATTTTTGAGTTATGGCAATTTTTGTATCAATTGTATTCAAGTTTTTCATTAAAATTACACAATAAATACTATTAATTTATACGTCAGATGTGTCACATAAGATTCAGAATTGAAGAAATTGTTAAATTCGATCTCATTTTGTATTGTCATTAATCTAGGACCTTCTCGATTACAGCAGGATCATTTTACTATTCTTACATAACCTCACAATCTTTCCGAAAGTTCTTTTTTCAAAGTCGCTTGAATTAATACGAGTTAAATCGCAATACTCGTATTACGAGAACTTTCAAGTGATAAAAAGTGTTTTTTTCAATAATTTTGAAGAAGAGATTGTGGATTAAATTTAAGTTAGTAGCATAGAGTGATTTTGAGGTGTCACTTTTCTAGTGTGGTAGAACTGGAGCAGCAAGAATAAGACAGAAGACAGGTGACTGAAGTTTGCACTTTCGCGCATATTTAACGGTCAATGTTATCTTAAGGTAAGGTTAGTTAAGTTCAACTGTTTGTGGGATATTTGTGCTTTTATTTGTTTTATCAGGGGGTGAAGATAAATGTTGATAAAACTCAAAGAAGTGAAAGTTTTGGTGGCGGATATATGCAAAGGATCGGCTGAAAGAAACAATCAATGAATCAACTAGGCTAAATAGCGAAGTGAAGTAAAGTCATTCACTCGATATTCCACGACTGTTAAATAAGAATTCACCAAGAACTTGAAGAGACAGATAATGAATTCGACAGCGTGTGGGGCGTTAAAAACAGATATACGAAAAGGTGATAAGGTTACAATGTCCATCAGATGAATGGGTTTGCTTATAATTCTGGCAGCTTGTATTTTTAATTTATATCAATTGTGAAAGCTACGAACTCTAAGATAAATTATAAACACCATTGGGAATTATCACTCTATTTAAATAATTATAAATAGGTTAGAAACAAAGTTGTGCTCTTGTCTTAATTTCGAATCTCACTCACTCCTGAAGTCTCAAAAGTGATTTGTTTATGTTTCCGCGATTTTTTTCAAAGGTCTTTGTTACTGTTTACATCCTTTTTGAATATAGTTTTGTCCAAGTGGGAACTTGATATAAATTCAATAGTGCGAAATATGGACACCTCAGGAGTCATACATCTTCACTTGCAAGACGATTGTAATACTCAATCACATACTTATTGGTATCATAAGAAGTGTAGGCTGGAGCTGTATCATACTGGAAGTCCCTTTGTCTAAACTCTTCCTCAAACAGATATTCAAAAAGACTCTAAAATTGTGAAGATAGCCTGTTGTCGTTGTTGCAAAGAAGGAAACATCATACCTATTATTTTTCATTAGGAATTGTCGAACTTATTGTCAGCTTCTTCAACTTCTTGGACAATTTAATTTAACAGTCGTAGAAATTTACGTGTAAGTTCATTCCGCTATTTACTCTTGTTGATTCATGATTGTTTCTTGAGGCTGATCTTTTTCACACACCCACCACCAAAACTTTTACTTCTTCAAGACTTATCAACATTTATCTACATCTTTTGATAAAACAGATAAAAGCACAAAGAGCTGGACTTAAGTAACCTTACATTAAGATAACATTGACCGTTAAAGAAGAAGCGCGAAAATGCAAACTCCAACCACCTGTCTTCTGTCTTATTCTTGGTGCCTCAGTTTTACCACACAAGAAATATGACACTACAAAATCACTGTTTGCTACTAACTTAAATCTAATCCACAATCAACACATGTTATCACTTGAAAGTTCTTGTAATACGAGTATTGCGAGTTAACTTGTATGTATATATATATATATATATATATATATATATATATATATATATAGATGTTATATTTGAAAGTATGTCCATTATTGAAGGTCAGTTTTTCAAAGCCTCTTGACTTAATACAAGTTAACTCGCAATACTCATACAATACTGGCATATATATATATATATATATATATATATATATATATATATATATATATATATATATATATATATATGCCAGCGTCCGTTAATACACTTTTCATTTGATCGCTCGATAATTATGACTAAAAGAAAGACACATGTTGTCATTAGGACAACATGTGCAGCCAAGACATACTACCTTCAAGTAGTTAAGAACTTGGAATTGAAGACAGGAAGAAAGCTAGTCTGTGTGGTTAAAAGAAATTGTTTGCATTTTGTCTAATGTAGTCATGTATTAATAAATTAATTTAATTTTCGAATAATTTCCATGACAATCAGACATTTTATTCGCTGAAAAGTTTTTCTCTTGTGAATTTAAATAATAAGAAATGAAATGTATCTGAAAATGTCTAATGCAAATGGCTAAATTTATGTCAAATCAATAGTAAAATAGACTACGTTTAATTTAAAACTAGATACAAAAGTAGATATTCAGTTTCAATTTAATTTCGCTAATGAAAAGCATCAAAAAGCTTACTTTTTTCAGTCCAATTGAAATTGTTGTTGATTTTAATTGCATTTTTTTAATTTATTTAAAATTATACTAAAAATTTACAACAAAAAAATCTCTTCAACTTTGTATTTATAAGTAGCTAAAAACTATAAATTTTTTAATAAGTTTCGTATTTTTCATATTTTATTAATAAAAAAATACAGTAAACACAATTAGAATGGTCAATATTTATAAAATATTTAATCTAATGAATAACTCTGGTATATTTTAAACTCATTCGTTTAAACAAACCGAAAGTTGAAAAAAAAATGTAAATACAAAGGAACCTTGACTTTACATTAAAAAAACAAGTCTCTTTTAGTACATATCCAAAGAAACAAAAAAATATTACAGTCTAAAATTTTCTTCATTTATATTTTAGAATGAGATTTGTATTTGCAACTCATTGCCACTTGTTGCATTTTCAAATTAATTTTTTGAAAAATAATACTCTTTGATTTTGAATGATTTTTCAATAGAAATATTTAATTCTAAGTATAAAAATGGTCACTTACAGAGTCTGATTTGAATGTTATTTTCTGGGTAACTATAAAAAAATTTGATGTAATTTTTTGCAAAATTATTATTATTAGTGTTGCTTAATTAACATTAGCAGCTCAACAAAAAAACTTTCCATTTTAGATTTTGAAAAATTTTATATTAACCAGCAATCCAATACTTTTTTTTTCATAAAATAAATTTATTTCAATTGTCAAACTCTTCGGTATAGAGTTCCACAGATGAATATTAAAAAATTCTAACTAGTGAACGCTAATTTGTTTCATAGACTTTACTTATTAAAAATATGTTCAAATTTATACTACTTCCGGTTTAACCGGAACAAGCAACTTTGTTTCTCTAAAATTTTTCTACTCTAAATTGATATTTATTTTTTCACATTGGATTTGAATTATTTAAAAAATAAAATTATTTGCAACTATTTAGATGGAATATCTTTTTTCAGAAAAATATGACGCATAGTCCATAATTTTTTGTTTTTCAAATTTTCAAACTTGTTAATAATAACACAAAAAAATGAAAAATTTGTCAAAACAGCTCAGTTTAATTTACGATTCGAAATTGTTGATCGAAAAATCATTGATTTCTGAAAAAATTTCTAGATTTTTACCAAATTAAAAGACTGAAAAGAGATTCTGTAAATCGATTGAAAGTAATATATCTGAAAACAAATCATGTATTGTGTAAAAATCTCAGAATTGAGAAATTATGGTACATGTGGACAATTCTCAAGAGAGCCATTCCGACTCTGACCTAGTAAAACAAATAGAGAAATGTATTTCAAATTGCAAACAGTCTAAGAAAAAAAATGCTTGTTGAACAAAATTGGGTTTTTCTGGAATTGTCACTGAAGTTATTATAATTCAAAGTCGTCAGTGAAATAAATTTTTAAAATGTAAACGAATTTTCGTAGGCTTTTCTATAATTAATGTTATTCTTCTTTGACGTGAAATGTCACTACTTTTGTCTGTCGTTTCATTTACTGTCAAAATTGTCCCTCTCACTCAATTTATTCAATAAAAATTTCACCTCTACTGTCTATCAAATTTGTTGGATAATGATTAGTATTCATCATTGAAATATGAAGCATATTTCCAATAAAAAAAACGTGACAAAAACAAATCCATCATCCACAGTTAGTATTCAAATAATAAACAAACACTGCTGATCTACATCGATTTTCCAAGATAACTGTCGTAAATAATAAAACAGAAAATAATAAAATAATATGACATGCACATTTAGACTTAGATTGTATCAATGATACCCTTTTGAATTTTTAAAAATGTTGGAGACATTCCGACTGAAAATAAATTTCAAATTAGACATATACAGAGTGATTCACATAAGTGGTTCATTAAAAGTTTATGGATACAACGTCGGAACTAAGATATAAAACTTTTGACTTGTAAAAAGTAGATGAAAAACATGATTTTATTAAAACCGAAAGTTGATGCTAACTTTGTTATTTTAAACACTCTATATAAAGATTGTTTATAAAATTCTTAATATATTTTATTTTGATTATGTTAGTGCTAACTCTAACCGTTTTTGAAATGATTTCATTTTTTGAGAATTTTTGACATTTGACTTACTCTATTAAAAAATCAATTCCTCCAGCTTTTTTCGAGGCAGACAATAAAATTTCGGCATAATTATAGTCAAAATATTAGCCAATATACAGATTACAAAAACTTTTCAAAATGTTGTACAAAGTCTTACAAAATGCGCACCAAATATTGGCTACACTCAAAATCAAGGATTCTAATTTTTTTTTAATTGTTAAACAATGTTCTATAATCGATTTTCTCTTGTTTCAAAGCAGCACAAGTCTTTGGAAATTTCTGTTCGTTTAATGTACGTTTACCAGGTGCTGCTTAACCTGGAGCGCTTTTTCCTCAATCTTGTTCATTTAAAAATCGCGTCGCTATTAGCGCCCGAGAATTGGAAGCAATATAAAAGGTTAATTATGATGAAAGCCCTCTTTCATTTTGCCATAAAAGACTCACAGGGCGTCGAATATTGGAAACAATAACAGCATTACGTTGCACGTTCCCAACACTGCGAGCGATGGGAAAACCAATTTGTAGCACGCTATCAGAATTGCAGCAACTGAAAAATTATAGCTACCACTAACAATCTAATTTCAATATGTAGTGGAATTTAAGCAGTAAAATATTTTTATTTTTGAAAATAAAAGGAATACTGAGGATTTATGAAATCTTCAATTTCATAGAAATTTGATTATGTGAAAATGTTTGAGACATTTTGACACTCTTGGGAATTTTGAAAATACGGGAAACTTGGAAAATTAATAAATCTGAAAGATTTGGAACATTTGAGAAATTAAGAAAACTGACAAAACAAAATAATCTAGAAAATTTAAGGAGTATCAAAAATTCGAAACCAAAACTAAACAAAACTAAACAAAAACTAAAAACGATAGAGAAGCGATATTTGTCAGTTTGAAAAATTTAAAAAAATGGAGAATTTAGAAAGTCTTTAGAGTTCTCAAAAATTTAGAGTATTTTCTAAATCACACATAATTTTGAGAAGAAATAATATGAAACTCCAAAAAGTCAAAAGATATTTAGAAGCAAAAAAGTTAAAAGACCCTAGATAATATAAGATAATATAAAAATCCTAGATAGTATTAAAATCTATAAAATTAGAAAAAATTTATGAAATTCATAGAAAATAAAAAAAATTTGATAAATGCAAAGAATCTACTAAAGCTAAGATACATCAAAAATTTTAAAACCAAAATTAGTTTCTGCAGCAATCTAGAAAATTTAGAAAGATTAATAAGCTTATATAAAAATTTGAGGAATTAAAAAAGCTCAAAACGTTGACAAAATTAGAAAATGTAGAGAATTGAGTTAATCTGAAAAACATAGACAATCTAGATAAAAAATTTGAAAATACATCAAAATTTAAAATTTTCAAAAGTTTTAGAAAAAATGGAAAAACCAAAAAATTTCGTAAATTGCGAAGATTCCAGAAAGTTGAAAAACGCACAAAAATGGATATTTTCAGCAAATCTATAAGAAAGTAAAGATTTTATTAATTTCAAGAGTCTAGGTAATCCCAAAAATTTGAAATATTCACAGAATTTAATGTTTAAATTCGAAAAATTTTAAAAAATCTGAGAGATTTTAGAAAATTGAAGAATAACTAAAAAAAGATAGCGACTTTTGTCAGTTTGAAAAATAATAAAAGAAAAATAAAAAATTTGAAAAGTGTCTCGAATTGTCAAGACTTGGAAATTAAAAATTGAAAAAATACAAGTAAATCTGGAACACGTAATAAATTTAGAAACAAAAATATGTTTCTAAAGAAATCTAGAAAATCTAGAAAGACTAAGAAGCCTAAATGAAAAATTGAAAATTTGAAAAAACTCAGAGATCAAAAAAAAAATTGGAAAATGTTCAAAAATATAGAAAATTCAGAAATTAATTCAAAAAATATAAAAAAATCTAGATAAAGCTTCTAAAAAATATAGAAAATGTTTAATTACCTAGAAAAATTACAAAAATCCAAAATCCAAAAACACAATACTGGAATAGATATGAATAAAATCTGACAAATTTATGAACGAGTGAAAATTTCTTCAATTTAATGGATTTGCAAATTTTAATAATCTAGAGAATCTAAGAAATCTCAAGAATCTAGAATACCTAGAGAATCAAAACTCTAGAGAAATTAAAAATCTGGAAAACCAAAATCATCTGAAGAATCTGAGAAATATAGAAAATACAAGAAATTATAAAAGATTCTAGGCATCTTATTGAAAAGCTCAAAAAATCAAAAGAATTTGGGAAATCTAGAATTCAAAGAATCTAAATCATAGATTATTTAGAAGTGGAATCTAAAAGAAAATTATAGTTTGAGAAATCCAAGAAAATTAAAATATATTCGAAATCTAAAATACTGGAAAAATCCAAAAACTCTATGAGAATCCAAAAATTAAAGAAATTTTGAAGAAATTCACAGATAATTGAATCTGTAAAATATAAAAAATCTAAACATATTTGAAATCAATAAAATTAAAAAAAAAATTCCATGAAAAAATTTAAAAATCAGAAGGAATCCAACATTTTTTAAAAATCCAAGAAGTATAGGTAGATAGTAAATCTAATTGAAAATTTATAAAAATCATAAATATTGAAAGAATCCAAGATCTTTGAAATTGTGGAAAATCTGTTGGAACGTAGAAAATCCAGAGAGTATAGAAAACATGAATAATCCAGAAACATAATGATTTTAAGAAATCTAGAAAAGCTTTGACAAATTTCAAAGCATTTAAGTAACCTGAAGAATATTAAGAACATTTTCCAAACATTAAAGTACATATTTATAATTTTTTTTGATTCTGGATTTCTGTATTCTTGCTATTTTCCTCCTTCATAATAAAGCCAAGCAGAGACACTGTATGTAAAAAAGTACATTACTATGGTCACCATCACTCAATTACATCCCAACCGCTGAATAAATCCGTTCGTTAGTCAGTCCGAAAACGAAGTTTAAACGTCTCGTCGATTTGTAGAGAGTCCAGACGCATCCCGAATACGGAATTTAGTAGTGAGTGCGTTTGTTTTTTGTGTTTCAGAGCTCATTCAGTATTGAGGATGAAGATTACTAAGCAGTCGTTCGAAAGGCACCGCTTGAAAATACGCTGCGTGGCTAGCATGTATGATGTTTATTACAAGAGCAACGAGAAGAGTGTCGAATTTGAGAAGCGCAGACATCCACACTATTCGATCACAACCACCGAATCGCCGATGCAGTGGGAGCTCATCGAACCTTCAGTACTGAATCCTGAAGTTAGATGTAAGTCAAATTGATTACTCTACACTCGAGATGATATCAAAACATGAAACTTCTTTTTGAATAAATTACGAGCTTGTAAGTTTTTGCTGAATAAATATAATTTCCGCACAGTTAAATTTGCACTTTGAATGTTTTGATAACTAGAGTAAGTTGGCAATTCTTAAATTGTTATAAATTACGATACATTTATGCATGCATTTTAGTAGAAGGAAGCAATTTCCAAGAACTAATTGCACAGTATTTTTTTACTCATGCTGTAAATTCTATTCTTACACATTATTAGATTTACTAACAATCAGTCTGGGTCCATGATACACAGTCGCGGCTTCACCGCTCCCCACAGTATGTCGCCTGCGGCATATATAAGGTTTAGTTAAAATTTTATATAGAGATCAGTTTTTGCTTCAAATTAGATGAAAAATGACAAGAATAAAAAGGACAAAGCGGCGTTGGTTTGTCAGCAAATTTTACATTTCTTGCAGTGAATGGCTGGAACTGGCATTTCTAGGCTGAATTTCAAAAAATTGTATTTGAAAAAGTTGTTTTTAATGCAATTTTATGCATGGGTGCAAATTATGAAAAACCTAGCGTAAAGTTGACATTTTAGGCATTTTTGATAGATAATTCTTTTTTTACAAATTCAAAGTTTACACAATTAATATAAATTAGTTTTTATTTTTGAAATATTCAACGTCCTAAGCCATTTTCATAATAAAAATTCTTTGTTAGATTCAATACTTTTGAAAATTCAAATCTCGTCATAAAAAAAAAATTATATGAACTGTGCAAGGTTCTAATAATTTTAACGTTTCTTCAAAAAGGTTTAGATGCATGATAATTTTCAGTATTAAACGTATGTAAAATTATGACAAAACTGTCAAAACAGACTTTGATCCAATATTGTCTTAGTTTTAAGATAATAAATTTTTGTGATTAGTAAATATTCAGAAAAGATCTGAAAATTGAGACCTATTTAAATTAGTGTCGTTTCTAAATGTCAACATTGAAAGAAAGTTGAAGTTATGATAACTTTTCACCGCTCATGTCAATTTTTTTGTGACTAAAATTGAAATTTTGAAAAAATGGAAGCAAAAGAAAAGTTTTTATTATTGAAGTTGCTTGTATCAATGGATATTTTACAAATAAACCTATTTATACCAGTTTGTTAAATTTTGATACTGTTAGAAAAGAATAATGGTCGTAGTAGGCTTAAATATACGAAATTACTGATTCTAATTTGTTTCATTTGTTATCTGAAATAATTAAAACAAAATTGGCATCATTCTGTACAGGGTGAGTCATTAATAATGGTACAGCTGTCCTTAAAAAATACGATTAAACACAACTTGCCATATCTGAAAGTTGTTCTTTCCCATTATACACCACGTCAAAGTTGATTTTTTTATTCCAATTTTTGACAATATTTTAATAAATTTTGAATGAATAGGGTTGAAAATTTTGAATGTGAAATTCTTGATACTTTTATTAAAAAATGCAAAACACCTAATTTTCGACAAAATCGATTAAACTGTTTTCAAATCGCATCTTTTTAAGCTGGGTTATGACCATTATTAATGACTCGCCTCGTATTTTACTATTTTTTTGACCGTAATATTTAATTAAAACCGATAGAGACAGGACATTAAAAAGACACAAGTTTGAAATGCAAAACCTATCCAGTTTTTATTTTGTTGATTATTCATTACAATTGCCAGTTAATTTACTTGCAAATACGAGAATCTGTTTCAAATGAATTTGAACAAAACATGTTGTTTTTGAAGTGTGTTTTATGTAAATAGAAGTGGATAACAATATTATATTCTTGTTTGAACAAAAAACAACATATATAAGGATATGCTTAAATATACTTATAAAGTTAAAATTGAATTGAAAGTTTGTATTCCATCAAATCATCTCAAAAAGTAGCTTTTGATAAGTTAAAGATGGAGTGTAAGATTTAAAGATAATGTTTTATAAATTTATGTAATATGCAATTAAAAGTATCTATAAATAAATCGTTTATTGCTGGAAGGTAGTAAGTCTTTTTTGGACATCTAAAAATTAACAAACTCGCTTGAATTAATTTTGTTGTTTTAAATTGAAACACACAATGTTTGGCATTTTTAAACTTGTTTTTATAGTTATTTAATAAACTAGTGGATTAATCAAAGCGATTGATAATAGCGACGTTTAACGCACGAGCGCCAGCGAATGATCGTTTACCATCTCCAGCCATCTCTTCCTCAGTCTCCGTCTTCTTCTTTTACTTTCTTCTCCACCCAGCATTTTTTGTGTGCCTATTCGACGTCATCCTCGATACATGTTTTAACCACCATACTCTTTGACTCTTCACCTTTTGGATTATGCTTGCGTATCCATATACATCCATTACTTCCTTATTTGTTCTTCTTCTTCAGTTGCCTTCCTCATTTTTCACTCCTCCAAACAACTTTCTTAGTGCTTTTCTTTCCCATCTTTCCAACTTTTCCGAGTTGGTTGGGTGATGATCCACGTTTCACATCCATATAGCTCTGCTAGTTGGATTACAATTCTATGGATTCTAATTTTTATTTTTCTCGAAGCTCTTTTGCTTCCCAACACCTGGTTTAATGCCGCTAACGCTTTCGTCCCTTTGGTTAGTCTCTTTTCAATTTTCATTACTTCTCCATTATCTTTATTCACCGTCACACTGAGGTACTCTTATTTGTCTACTCTTTGAAAACAATAATTCCTGCCATTCTGCCCTATCACTTCCAGGTCTCCTTGTATTTCTTTTTCGTTTGTTCCCATATACATCTTCTCTTATCTCTTTTCTGGTTCATGCCACATCGTCCGCATACGCAAACACCTGGTGCTTACTATAATATATTACATTCTTCGTTCTTATTCTGCTTTCCCTCATGGTTTTTTCATGTACCAAATGAAACAGAACTGCTGACAGAAAGTCCTGTCTTAATCTCTTTCGGTTTGGAAACTACCACCATTACCACCCTGTCCGCCGAACCTTCTAACGTCATTTTGTTAATCTGGTGAGTTTATCCGGTATTCCCAAGTTATTTATTGCCTGGTACGTCTAATAGGGAAATTCCACGATAATTTTCACAGACAATAGCATCTCCTTTTTTGAGTATTGGACATATAAGGCCAATTTTCCATTTTTCTGTTATTTTCTCGTCTTTTCAGCTTCTTAATCTTTTCCCCCTATTTTTTATAATCTCGTTAGGTATTCCATTTTCCTTTAAGCTCTTATAATTCTCCAATTTTTTATTATTTCTTTCGTTTTAGTCAACTCACATGCGTTCCGTTTCCACCTTCATTCAACAGTTCTTGGAAGTATTCCACCCATCTCTCTCTTTCAATCTTAATTGTATTTTGCTTTATTTCTTGGTCGTACACTAAGAATTCGTTGCTTCAACTCATTCCTAATAAAGCTGCCAACAGAGGTGACAACTCTACTACATCTACTAGAAATCACTGCAACTTTCTAAGCCATTTCAAAGTTCTTCAAGATCCAATAGCTTCTCTCTGGCATTTACTTCATTTTTTCCAATTCCATCAATTTGTTTTATATTCTTCTTCTTCTGTCTTTTCTTCACATCCTGCTCCTTCTGAAAGCTTCATCTCTTCATTTTTCGTTAATTTTCCTTATTGCTTCAATTTTTCTTTTTTGCCTGTTTTGATTCTCTTCTCTTTTTTGTCTATTCATCTGTTCCTATTTCTCCTGCGAGCTTCATCTCTCCATGTTGCGTTTCTTGTTTTTCTCCCTATTAATTCTAATTCTTCTTACATTTTATTTCTTTTGTAAGTTTTTCTTCTATCCGTTCTAGTTTTGTTGCAACTGTGAATCTCTCATTTCCTTTTTTTTTGTCTTTTCTTCTTTTCGACGTTTTCTTGATCATTCATGCCTTTCTTGTAAAAAGTTTTTCATACCAAAGTTTAACCGCTTCTCCTCTTCTTTATTTTTTTACATCTTGTTTCTTTTGCTTTTCTTTTTCCTCTTGTTTTTTTCTTGTTATTCATAAATTTTTATACAATAAATTTTGACTATTTGGAGTTGTGTTAAACAGCGGATGGAAAAAAAAGAGAAATAAAAATTATAACTGGCAGCCAATTCAGCTGTTCAATGAGTATATTTGGTTGCCTAATTTCAAATAAATTAATCATGATTTATAAATATATTGATATTCATGATATGTTAACTTCTGTGGTCTCCAAACATCAATATGATCACAATGGCATAACGTCTGAGGTTTTTATAGAAGATTAACGTCGCTTTTGAGGAATGTTGTATGAAGACTTTCGTACGTCGATTTTGTAAAAAATCAAAATAAACTATGTGAGTCATTCCATATGAAATTGTCTGACTGTGGTGTGACTCATTTTAGATTTTGCTCAACCTTTGTAGAAGTGTTCTTTAAGCTCCCAAGGAACTAAATCTATGAATAGTTGATTTAAATAAGCGTCTGTTTTGACCAGTCAAAATTGAAACTTTTTGGCAATAACGTTTTGACGCTGTTAAATTTTTTCTGTTTAAGATATGCACACTGCTAAAATGGCATTTTAACGAGGAAAAAAAGTTGTTTTTTTTGAAAACAATAAAAATTTACTCAGTCAAAACTTCTGAATAATGACAGTGTTGAAAATACATATATTTTACCCTTTTTTTTTTATTTTCCACTGATTCCCGTATCTCAACCGTTTAGCGTAAAGAACTAATATTACTCAGAATTTAAGTCGACATCTCATAGAAAAATGAGTCGGCAACCACAGTCAGACGATTTCATATGGAATGACTCATGTATTTCTAATTGAATACTAAAAAAAGAACTAACTTAATAAAGCAATATTGCTTGTTAAAAGAGAATCATAACTTCAATTTTGTACCAGAGATACAGTGTAATGATGTCAACTTCTGCACTTATAAAAAAAATCAGCATGGTTTATCGTTTTTGAGCTATGTGCCAAAATGTTTAAAACAAGCGACAATATTTCCTCATTAAAAAATACTTTCAAAATTTCCAATTCACATCATAAACTGAAGTGACTTTTGAAAAAGTTGGTATCTGTAATTCTGAAACTTCTGATCAAAATTACCAAAAATCTACTAATTCTTTTCAAAATCTTTTGTTTGTAGTTAACATATAATGAAACTGCACAATGAATCAACAACAAACACAAAAAGCACTTTTCAAAAAAATTTTCCTAAACGAAATTGACAGCTGAAGAGTATGTTTGGTTGCCTATACCAAACAAACTTTAACTTTTTTTAGATTTTCAATTTCGAAAATAGATGTGATCTTGTGTAGGTTGTCACTTAAATGCATTTTTCTAAGTTTAGAGCAAGCAACTAAAATGAAATCTTTCGCAAAATTGTCACTAGACATTTACTTGATCAGAAAATGAAAAAACTTATTTTATTTATTTCTAAATTTAAAGTATAAAAAAATCAATTTTCTCATTTTAATTTGCCGAAATCTCATGTTTTGATTGGCAACTCTAAGTGTTTTTTTTTTCTAAATCAAATCTTTTTTCAACCAAAATTTTTGAATAAATTTCAGGTGTTGTAACAAATTTTTATTTTTTTGTGTAATTGATAAAAATATTACTTTTTCCATAGATTATTTATCTACGTGTTCTCAATTCCCTCTATTCATTTGACAATTTTGAGATTTTTATCAATCTAAAATTATCGAAATTTCTGATTTGTTTTGCTTTGCAAATATTTTTGAAAACTGACATAAAAATATAGTCAAAGCTTGGAATTTTCAAATGGAGACCTCACATTCGTGTTCACCTTCATTTTTGTATAAGTTTCCCTTTGCCTAAACCTTATCGTTTCTAAATTATTTGAGACAAAATTTTTTCTCCATAATAGAATGCTATACCAGACAAAATTCTGTAACACTTTCAAAAGATAAAAAGCAAACTTACATAATTTTTATTACAATGATTAACGAATGCTATAATTTTTTAAAGCTAACAGTTTTAAATAAAACTGGCATGACTTTTTACTAGGTAGAATAAAAGAAAAGCCATAAATATACAAAACCTTCTACAAAAAAGTCTTTATTCTCAAAGCTAGACTTAAATATGAAAAAATGAATAAGGATTTCCATAAAAAAAAATTTAGTTTTGACAACATTTTTATGACAATTTGAAATGTAATTTTTCAACTCCTATAGAAAATCGGATTAATTTTTTTAGCGATGTTCAATATATCAGGTCTTGCGTCATAAAATACCAATAGACTAGCCATACTTACTGATTACCCTCAACTCTGCATCCGCCATTTTTCAGAATTGCAGATAACTTTAAAAATGTAAAAAATAATAGTAAAATGAGAATGTTGGTGTCTACTTCCGGTATTACCAAAAGTGCCACATTTCCAAAAATATTTCAGAAAGGTAGAGTATATGGAAAAAACATTGTTGCCAAATTTTGAACTAACATGGTATTAGTATTTTTTGCGTTATGAATAGACGCCTATCATTGTGGGACATCTCACAGTTATACTTAAAAAAAAAACATCAAAATGAGACCCTGCTTGAGACCATTTTTATTTTCAAAATTTAATATCTCAAATAATGTCCCCACTAAAAATACACTCTGAATTTTGTCTGTTGTACAAATGGTAATTTGTGATTGTAATTGTAACGTTATTCCAATTTGTATGTCAGTTAATACCTTATTTATAGATATGCTCAAATTTATTTGTTTGTCGCGAAGAATTGTGGAGATATTAATTATACTGCGGCGTTTCAAAAAAAAAAAAAAACCATCCTGAAGCCAAACGCATGAAATGCTTTAGTAGTACTTATTTAGGAAAAGCTATTCAAAAGATTTTACTTATGATTTGAAACACAACAATGTTGTGTGTTATTCAAAACAGCACAAAGTAATTCATTTGCAAGTTTATTACTTTTAGCGAAACAAAGCTGTTTGCATGTTATTTTACGGCGACATCTGAAGTTCGATTAAATTTAATAATATTCAACGTGGAAAATGTTCTAAATAATGAGTTAATAATATTTCTATCCACTAGCTTCAAGCATTAGAAATTGGTGAAAACCAAAAAATAAAAAAAAAAATGAAATATATTTTTTTTTGGAATCAATCAATTAATTATAGGAGTGAAGCCTCTTTAAACTTCAATAACGTTTATAATGAATCTATCATCACTTTAAAAATAGTAATAATTTTACAGTTCTAACTCCACTCAAGTTAAAAAATTCAGAATCAAAGATTTAAATGTTATTTTTGAGTTGACATTTATCGATTGACTAAAGCTCTTTTTATAACTCATGTGGTTATTCTCCACATTCCACAGTGGTTCAGAACTTAAAAAAATCGGGCTTTGTCCTAACGTAATCGAAAAATTCAATACACAATAATAAAGTCAAAATAATTTAAGATGTTTTTTGGGGTTTATACTGATATAAATTTACTTTTTTAGAATTAACCAAAGAAAATAATGATCTGAATTTTTAGTAATTCCCGATCTAACATCCACAAATTAATTTCGCTTAGATTTAAGATTATTGCTGAAAAAAAAGTTAATTTGTGAAAAAAAAATCGAGTCAGTTAAAAATCCAGAATGCAATGAAAAATAACATAAAATAGAAAAAAATTCAATAACTAAATATTAATCAATATTTCTTATAAGGAGTAGTCAGAAAATTCACATGCATTGAGAAAATAGTATATTATATACCAAGGCGCAGACTATTATTATTGACCGAGCACCAAGATAGAATAAGGTGCCAGGCCTATAAATGTCTTCCCCACCGTGGTGTATACAGGGTGTTCCATTAGTATCGGGACAGACGATTACACCTTAATGATGATGATTAAAAAAAAAATAATAATAATAATAAGAATCAAGAGGTGTCTCAAACTCTACATTTTAAAAATATTTTGATTTTTATTCTACTCCCGGTTTAATCGGAAATTAATATTATTTTACTTTTTTTATAACCTACAGCCGTTATTATTAACTTTTCTAAATAAGTTTGAAAAGGCATTTTTGACGCTATATTAGTTTTTGCAAAAACTTTTGTTATTAAATTTTTTTTCCAAAAAATTTCAATGCAAATGTTTCAAAAAATTATTATAATTTCTTTATTTACTGCAAGAACAAGGTGAAATTTGGAGAACACAAAGACAAAATAGTGAGCTAGATGCTAATCTAAATTATTTTTGCATACAAGCAAAACATTTCTTTTCTCAGCTTAACTTCTTGATATTTCAAATAGCCTAAAGTCGATTTTTTCACCCTATGATTTATCAGATCATTTTGTTTATTACTTAAATCTGAGTCGTTTGATATATCACATAACACATTTAAGTTTCATATTTTTTGAGATATTAAAAAATTTGTAACATTTTTAAGAAATTTTGCTCAGTTTGAATCGTAGTTTCTATGGCTAGCGAAAAATATCATAATTTGACATTTATCTACAAAAGTTCCTCACAATGAATCAACGGTTAGTGTCAATTTCCGGTATAATCGGAAGTGCGCCATCTTTGAATATATTTTTAAAACAAACCAAGGAAGGATTCAAACAATTTTTGTTCAAAACAAATGTCCATAGTCCTAACGGTTATTATGCTATGGAAGAGTTACGCTGTGGTGGGACACCTGTATATGGGAAGATTTTTTATTATAAGGTTTAGTTAAAATTTGATGTAGGAATGAGCTTTTGCTTACAACGTTAAACATTTCTTTCAGGAAATAACTGAACTTCCACTTATACTGGAAGTCGGTACTAACTTTGTTATTTTAAATAGAACACTCTATATATTATTGCATTATTGTAGACCAAAATGACTCTATCAATCGCCATAAGGCATATTCATTTGTTTTCGATATCTATCACATTAATAATTTTTAAAGTTAATAATATTCAATCAAAGATAACTTGATTCTTTCAAATGGAACGTTATAGCAATTGTTTTACTAACGCATTCAAAATTTGATTCACTTTCATTTGATATCGTGTGTTCATTAAAAAAAAACTTTAGAAGGCTTTGAAACTAAAAAACAATTGTTTTGTATGTCTGTGATTAATTATTATATACTTGTCAAAATGAAAATTCTTATAACCTCACTTTTCGACAATTAAAAAAAATAACACATTTTCATGAAAATATTCATTTATTATCTACAAAAACTGTTGAAAATGTCTTTCTTGATACTCAGCACACAAAGCATATCGAACATTATTTATCACATTACGGCTTTTCATTTTGTTGTTATATGAGGTCATGAATGACATACGTAAAAATGTCATGGCTTAATGGGAGTTTTTTTTTTAAATGAACACACGATATAAAAATTCTCACATCTGCTAACAAAAACTCTTGAGATATTTGCAAATAATTACATTGTCAGTTAACAGTTTCCTCTTAGCTGAAAGAGAATTTAATTCTGTATACATTAGTGAAACAATTGGTATGTCATTCCATTTGAGAAAAAATCAAGTTATCCATTAACTTTGAAAATCAAGATTTTGACAGATATTGAAAACAGATGAAAATGCTGTTTTGGGATTAGTAATGTCATTTTTGGTCTACTAAATACGGAAATAGTTGACTTCCAGCTCACTTAGTTTTTGAACAATTTTTATTTATCTTGACCTCTGAAGATGCTAGTTTTTTCAAAAAAACGTAAATAACTCAAAAATTATGGATTTTAGATGCCCTAAGTAAAATCTAAACTAAATCAATCAAGAAATCCAAATATGCAATAAAATATAATGTTCCATTTGAAATAACAAAGTTAGTATCTACTTCCGGTATAAGTAGCAAAGTCGCCATTATTTTACTTCGATAGAACAAATTCAAGAACTCTTATATGCAAAATTTCAAGTCAATCTTCGTGAATAAATATTTTAGGGAGAACGTTAAAGTTATTATCACTTTGCACCACTCATGTCATTTTTTTTTTAGACTAAAATTAAAATTTTGAAAAATTTGAAGTAAAACAAAAGTATTTATTATGGAAATAACAATGGATATTTCAAAAATTTACCAAATTGGTAATTTTTCTTAGTATAAGAAAAGAATTATTTACACGCTGGATTCTTCACATTTTCTACACGTGCATAAAATTGCATTAGTACTAACTTTTTCAAAATTGCATTAAAATAATCAAACAATATTCTATTGAAAATCAGAAACAACGCAAGATTAAGTTCCTGCCATCTAAATTTATTACTTATTCCTGCCTGCAAATCACTATTCTCCTCCCTCAGAATAGAATATAGTGCAATAAACGGAAACAATTGAAAGTCGGAGCTTTTGTTGTGAGCTATTTAGGCCGAGGGTATACGAACCTTCAGACTTATTACTTGTGGAATTGTAGAATGCATGGTCATGATTAATTATTATAAATGGAAGACTTCGCTTCCTTTATATTCATACATTAGGATGAACAGTTAGCTCATTCCATTGTTTCCAGAAAGTGAAACATTAAACATACAATCACCAAGAAAATTGTTACTGTTCCTAATTAGTATTGTTATTTTAATAATTTTGTTTTTTTCAGTTGTTTACAACTCATCTGCTGGCGGCGGTTTAATCAGTGCGCCAAAAATTGCTCTTTTGACTGCACTGTCTGTTATCCTATTCAGATGATTCCATAAATAAGCCGTTTTCAAGAAAAGTAACTTCCACGAATTCTATGTGATATAAAAATTTAATATAGTTAATAAATTAATTAAATGTTTGTAAATAAATGCAATTATGCTGTATAAATGTTGATGTTTTCCAGACGAAGCTATTAACGTGCGAGGTTGTAAAGCTCTATTTTTTTTTTGTTTTGTATTAACGTTTCCAGACCAAAGTAATTGTTCCTGTTGTCTTAGGCAAAGTTCTAAAGCTTGTTCAAGTTATATATTCTCTTGATCTTACAATGTTACGGAAATGCTCAAATTTGTTCTATATTTATCTTAATCAGCCTCATTTAGTTGATAGCGATTGTCTATTTGTATATATTGTATGTAAATTAAGTACTTAGATATTGAAATTTTTTTCAATTGTGTACAAAATCTAAAATCTGTATTTTATTGATTCAAGCAATTTTGATTGACAGAAAGATATCGAATCGTCTTGAAATTTGAAAAGACTGAAAGAAAGAAATAATGCAAAGTTTAAAGTGTAAATTAACGATATCTATCTGCGCATAAAAATTAATTAACTGTTAGTTTTTATTTCCTCTTGACTTATTAAAGTCTCATTTGAGTCGATTCGGTAAATGTAATACAAAATATACAGGATGTTCACTTAGTATAGATTCGAAAGATTATTATAGTTATAGTTGAGTTTTGAATAAATTTGAGTTTCTTATAACTGCTTATTTAGCCGTTTTTGATTTATTCAAATTGGCCTAAAATTGATTGTGTTTAAAAAAGTATATGTATATTCGCTGTGTTTGTTGATTTGCGATTTTATGTCATTCATTATCTGTGATTTTATGAAGTTTTAGATTCTTTGAGATTCTTCACAATTTTTCGACTTGAGTTCTTTTGAAATTACTTTAGATTTTCCGAATCTTTGAGATTCTATAGTTTTTTGATTTTTTTCAATTTTTAAGACGTTGTGCTTTGTCGTATCTTTTACATTTTTTAATTCTTATTAATTCTTCAATTCTTTGTTGATACTTTGGTTTAGTTTTTCTGATATTCTCTTATTCTTTTTTTTTCGGTTTTTTACGTTTTGGTTCGGCGTGACTTTAAATTTCTTCGATTTTCTGAATTTCTTCGACTCTTTGAAATTATTTGATACTTTGAGGTTTTTTTCTTATTTGTGATTTTATCGAATTCTTCTAAATTTTTTGTTCTTTAGCTTTCTTCATTGCTATGAGATTCTTCAACTCTTTAAGATTCTTCATTTCTTTACGATTTTTTTGAAATTCTTCGACATTGTGAATTTCTCTAAAATTTTATTCGAATTCTTTAAGTTTTTGAGATTGCCTGTTTCTTTTAGTTTTTTCGATTTTTTAGGTATTGACTCGTCCTGACTTTTTGAATCTTTTAAATTTTTTTATTCTTTGAAACTCTTTGACTCTTTGAGATTCTTTGGTTTTTCAAGATTGCTTGATTTTTTGAATGTAGATTCTTTAAAATTTGATCACTTTTTTGATTAGTCTATGAGATTCTTCAATTTATCAAGATTTTTTTATTCCTTGTAATTTTTCGACTACTTGACATCCTTTGTTTTTTCAAAATTCTTTTATTATTTGATATTCTTTGATTTTTTAGATTCTTTGATGTTTTTCTATTCTCAAAATTTTTGGATATATTCAATTTTTTGATACTTTGAGATTTTCTTAATTATGTATTTTCATGAGATTTTCAAATTTTTTGAGATTTGTCTATTTTTCAAATCTATGGGTTTGACAGTTTTTTGAAACTTTAAGGTTTTTTGATTATCTGTGATTTTATCAGATTTTCAAAATTCTTTACAATTTAATTATCTTTTTGATTAAGATATAAGATTCTTCAATTTTATGTGATTTACCAATTTTCTAAGATTCTCAGATTCTTCAAAATTTTTCCATTCTTTGTAATTCTTCGACTCTTTGAGTTTCTTTATTTCTTCAAGATTTTTCTATTATTTCAAATTCTTTGATTTTTTAGATTGTTTGATGTTATCATATTCTCAGAATTTTTGAAATTTCTCAATTTTTTAATACTTTGAGTTTTTTTTATATGTGATTTCATGAGATTTTCGAAATTTTTCGAGATTTGGCTATCTCTTTGATTCTGTGAAATTCTTCAATCTTTTTGATTTTTTAATTCTTGAGATTTAATAATTTTTTTAATTTTTTGAGACACTGACACTAATCTGAATATACGTAATTTCATGAGATTTTCAAATTTTTCAGTTATTCACAATTTTATGAATTTCTTCGACTCTTTGAGTATCTTTGAGATTATTTGACTATTCTGGTTTTTCTAAAATTCTTTCAATTTTTTTAATCTTAGATTTTTCAATTCTTGAGATTTAATAATTTTTTGAAACACTGACTTTTTATGATTTTTCGAATCATTCAAAATCTTTGTTTTTTTTGTAATTTTCTATATATTTCATGATTCTTTGATATTTTTCAACTCTAAATTTTTTGTTAATTATTTTATTTATTATTATTCTCGAAATTCTCAGAATTTTTGAGTTTATTCAACATTATTTGAGATTTTTTAATTATTTGGGATACTTGGTTTCTTTGAAATTTTCTAATTTTTTTTTTTCAAGTTTTTGTTTCTTTGAGACTTTTTTAATTCTGTTGAAAAATAATTCTCTATCTTCTGTGATTTTCTCAACAAAAAAATCTAAAACCTAAAGCAAATCTTGTGAAGAAAATTTGGTAATTTTTCAATAACAGTTTTTTTTATTTTATTCTCTTTATAGAAAAGTGTTGAAAATTGCTTCAGTGCAAAATTTTATTCCATTATTCTAACACACGCTTTTTTCTGAAGAGTAGCAACTGAAATTTTTTTTCTAAATCAATAACTAAAACAATCTAAAACTAATTTGATAAAAGCAAAAACGACTAAATAAGCAGTTTTAATCATAATTAAAAAATGGAAAAATCAATCAAATTAAAAAAAATGCATGAACTGCCGGAGTGAAAATAATATAAAAATATTTTTAAACTGTAGACTCTAAAACTGAAATTGACGTTCTCTGTTAACAATTTTTACACTTTTGAGCAAGAGGAAATAAAACTTTATTCCAATTGCCACGTGAATAACTGTTTGTCACTTCTTTTTTGTTATATTTAGATTTTTAACAATTTTTAAATAACATTCATTAGCCCTCTGATGATAAAACTAGATTTTTATTCTTAATTCAAAAATATATTTTTATTAATGTTTCGTATAATGTATATTTTTGTACAGTAAAAACTTTATCAAAAAACTTATAATGAAAATAATTGTGTTTTTTTTTAAGTACTTATATATTTATTGAGTATTCGTTGATAAATTTAGCCGCAAAACTCATGCAAGAAATAATTCAAATTTTACAAGTTTCAAGTTCCACTAAAAGCATTTTCCGATGAAAAAATTTATCCGTTAAGGCTGCAATTTATTAAATGTAATTACTACCTAATGTAAAAAAATATAAAATAAATTGTATTTTGTACCTCGATATGTTTTATTAATTTTTTTGTACTCTTTGGAAATAACAATTTTTCAGGGCGAAAAAACTTATATAACCAAAAGTATCACTGAAGGTATTGAATGACTCAAAATTCACAACATACATTTTTTTGGCTTACTTGATATGTATATTCCATTGTCAAAGTAAAAAAAAAACATCATGTAGATGAAACAATTGAGAAACTTTTTCATACTAGCAAAACAAAATCATCAAATCCCATTTATTTTGTTATTTTATAATACCAAAATGAGTTATATCTATAATAGATTTTCTTTTCGTTGATGAGACAGCCGGTTTTTGGCACATAAATTCATAAATGTGAAGGTCAAATGTGATTTGAATTCACTTTTTATATATCTATCGTCATATATCATTATTTTGTCCGTTTTCAACTAAGCAAAAAATAAAATGAAATGAAATTCTTGAAAGACGTTGTATTGAGGAAAACGATTGTGACGACACACACAGTTTCCTGATTTTTATTGAAAACCATGATTGATTACAATGAATTTCTTCATGTATACGAACACATTTATCACTGATCTGACGAACAAAATCATCAGTTAGAAAGATATTAATCATTTTTATTTTATGTGTTTCTCAAAATATGGAATAAGCAGATGCTTGAAATTCAATAATTTCAAAGATTCTTTTATTTCTTGAAACTCTGAATGAATTATTTTTTTGAAGATTTATTTCATTAAAAATAGTGTTGGAGGAAGATCTAAAGAGAAACTTTTTGGCTACTTGCACTGACTGCCATCTCTAGGCTGGTAGCTAACTTAAGCAATGGAAATTAACGCTTTGATTTTAGTCAACTTCTAATATTTTACAGGGTTACAGGATGTTTCATGATAGGAAGAAAAAATTCAGATCCAGACATTTTCATTCAAGGTGCGAGATTGCTTTTAATTGTATAAATTTTTTACATTCTCAAAATTCTTTACGTATTCTCTAATTTTTGAATGTTCGATTTTCTGGATTTTTCAGATAAGATTTAAAAACATTTCTTAAACTTTTGGATTTGCCAAATTTATTGAAGATTTTCCAGTTTTCTTAAAAATTTCTGGATTGTTTATGTTTTCTAGATTCTCTGAATTTTCTCTATATTTTTTCAGACTGTTTTTTAATTTCTCTGACTCTTTATACCCCTTGATTTACTCCAAGAACTGTTGAATTTTTAATTGTTACTCATGTTACTCAAAATATTCAAAAGTGTTGTGTAAAACTCCTGGAACAATTCGAATATGATTAAATTTTCTCTTCGAAGTTTTTGAATGTGACAATGGAACAATTCAAGATATTATACTTGTATACTGATGATTTACAGACAAATTTAGTTTTGTTTGCTTTCTTTATTGTTTTCACACTCTATATTTTCTTGTTCTTTTCTATTGAAAATTTTTGGTTTAACGCTTAATTTTGGCTTCAAAATTGTATAAAGACTTCTGAACTGTGTGAATTTTTTAATATGACGCTTTGAAGGTAAAGACTGGCCGAAATTATGGTTGATGAAATATTTCACCATCAGACATAATTATGTTAGTCATCTGAAAGAAGTCTTAATTTTTAATTATTTACCTACTTAACAAATCCCACTTTTGGGATCCACTCGCCAATTTAATAGTTTTAGACATGCCTTTGTGGCATCGGAAACAGCTAGGAATTCTGTTCTGAATTTTTACAATAAAACGCAGCACAATCGTTCATATTGACCCATAACCAAGTTCAAATTATTTGACAAATCTGTTTGACTCTACATCAAATTCAATCATAACGCCACTGACTTCTATCCAGTTTTTGTATATGAAAAATTGACATTCAGTGTCCCAACTCTCCACTCTATGTAATACTACCGACGTTATAAGGAGATACGTTTAATAACAGTTTGTAACAAAAATCCACCTAACTAGAAAAAAACTTTGAATTTGCAGCAGAAAACATCGTAAAAGATCAAGATTAACTCAAGCAGGAGGTACTGAAGCGACTTTGTTGAGACTTGAATTTGAATCTGACTTGATTTCTTCCAAAATTTTCTTGAATACTGTTTTAGCTACGAAAATTGTTCTTTGAGATTCTCTATCAGTGGATCATGGCGATTAATCGAGTTTGGTTCACCCTATATAAAATTATGTAGGTTTCTGGATAGCTACAAAATATTTATTTGCAAACGATTATTGAAATCCTTTATCAAAGTTTTTGCAGAATGAAGTCCACAAGCTACACAGTTGAAAATTATAAGTGAAATATTTGAATAAATTATTTCTTACCTTTTCTATTTTCTTATTTTAGTTTATTCATTTAACAGTTTTATTGATTAAAAAAGATTCGATGTTGTTTTTTTATTGTTGTTACGACAATCTTATTTAATTTGTTTTTTTATTTATTAAATATTTTGATGTTTATAATTTTTAGAAGTTTTTTTTTATATTATGAATAGCAGCTTTTCATTTGTAAAGTATAAAAATAATTAATAAAGGGGCCCAAGTTTCCTGAAGAACAAAGGCCCGAGGCTTCATTGTTACGCCACAGTATCAAGCGTCAGGATTTGATGTAGAAACAGAATTAGCATTCCTTTAAGAATCCTTTAATTTTTTCTCTTCAGATCCTTTAAATTTTCTAGATTTTTAGAATTTTTTAAATTTCTTAAATTTTCTAAAATCTTTGTTTTCTCAAAATTTTCTTGGCTCTTTATTTTTATCAGACTGTCATAGATTTTTGGACTGATTGTAAGTACTTTAGATTCCGTAGAATTTCTAGCTTTTTTATATTTAGTAAATTTACTCAAAAATTTTCTAAATCTTGAATTCTTCAGATACTTTTAATAATTTTCAGATTCACCAAATTTTTCAGATTTTAACATTTTTTTGATTTTCTGAATTTTATAAAATTTTGCAAACTTTCTTAATTTTTGATAATCTTTATATTTTCTAAATTATCTGGATTTTTCGAGTTTACATTTTTTATCTGCTTTAGATCTACACAGAAATAAAAGTGATATTGAATTACGACTTTTAAAAATAACTAAAAGGTTGTAAAGTTTGTGTTTTCGAACTCAAAAGGATAAAATTAAGCATTTTGGTTATATTCAACAAGTTTTTTCTATTACTTCAATTTGATTTATTATATTGTCATGAAAAGTTAGGACTGTATTCTAATTATTACAATTTTTTTTTTGGTATTTTCAAAAATATAACAATGAAATTCAGCTTTTGATTTCTGTTTCAGACGTTTTTCGATTTAGTCAAATCAGTTTTATTTTAACTTAATTTAACTTAAGAGAAAAGCGCACTAGGAAAAAGTGTACATGGACAAAAACGCACAAGGAAAATAGTGTACAAGGCCAAAAGCGCGCAAGGAAAAGAGGGCATAATGAAAAAAATACATTTTAAATTTTGAATTTATAAAACACAACATCTACCCAAATCCATGGATTCAGTAGTATAGTTTCAGTTTTAAAATAAATGTGCAATTTTACTCGAAAAATTTTTTTTATACGACCATTCAAACAATGAAAGATCCGTCAAAAATTACACCAAAAATATATGGTTGCCATTTGAAAAAATTGATGTTGACATCGTTGCTAGGAAACCAATAACGTCATAATAATATTGTGTACGTCAAAACATGGCATTTCAAAAATGAAATGCGACCTGTCTGAGGAATTTTTAAAAGTCTTGAATAAAGAAATTATGATTTTTATTCCATTTACGCTCGCACTGTATAATATTTCCTGCGTTTTTTCCATGTGTGCCAATTTCCTTGTGCGCTTTTGTCTTTGTGCGCTTTTTTCTATACGTTTCTTTCCGGTGCACTTAATTCCTTTGCGTTTATTTTCAGATTCGTATTCTAAATCCTTTAGATTTCTTCAAAATGGTTTAATTCCTCGAATTCTTGAAATTTTTCAATTTTTTAATTTGTTAAAATTATAGCTAGTTTTTGAATTTACGATGTCTTTTATCTATTGGATTTTTTTTATTTCTCTGATTCTTGTAGATGCCCAAATTTCCTGAAAAACAACGTCCATCATCATCATCAAATTTGATTGATTCTCGCTTCCTAAACTAGGGCATACATGAAAATGCAATAAAATACAGTGTTTCATTCAAAATAACAAAGTTATCCAGTACTGTGAGTTCCAAATATTCAAGCAACATTAATCGCGCCAACTTACAGTTGTTTTTTTTGTAATTATCATAATTAAAGTATACGATCAATAACATTAGCTCAAGTATTTCTTGCAAAATTTCAATAATTTCACGTTGAAATATTAAGGACAAAATAGTAAAAGTATTTTATATAAAAAAATATATTCAAATGACTACAAAACTCAAAAAATTGATGACATCTAAAGAGTCGCTGAAAGTAAACACAAATTTACATTCGTATTTCAAAATTGTACAGAATAATATTTACATTAATCTTCTAATCCATTGTCTCAACTTTTGCATTTTTTAAGTCAAGATCACTTCCTTTTTTACTTACCAAAAAAAGCATTTAATGTTGTCAATATTAAACATGAATGAATAAAACCGTATACAAATGTGACGTAATTATTTGCATTCAAGCTAATATATATTATTGACGGCAAGGTTAAGAATTTTAGTGTCGCTTTTATTTATCTAACTAAATGCTATAACCTCTGACTTTGATGAACATCTTAATGTCCTTGTTATAAGGATGTAGGTATATATTAAGAGTGGGGAAGGTAAGTTATAAATAATTTTAAATGAATCTTTCTTAATTTAGTTTTGAATTTTATTAACAAACAATGGATGCTTTTGTGGTAAGAGGAGTGTCTTTTCTTCTTAAAATTTAGTGATTGTGTATTTCAGATATTAATTGTTGGATTTGCTGTTCAAGTTAAAAGTGATGTTGGTTATCAATATAAGGTGCCTATTACAAGTTATGAAGCACCGTTTGGTTCTGTTGGTAATTTGAACTTAAACAATGAAAGAAGAAAATACGATTTTGATTTTCAAAGTGAAAATACTATTCCAATGACACCTGCTACAGTTTTACAAACTCCTATACGAGAACATGTTCCTTTTGCTGGATCTAGTGGATTAACACAAACAGAAGTACCATTTGGTACTAACAACAGAAATCTTAAAATCACTGATAATGTAGTAGATGCTCAACGTAGTTTTGCAAACGACAATTCTAGACAAATAGAAGTACAAAAACATTTATACTTCTTCTCAGCTCCAGACGAGATTGAAGAAATCAAACCTAGAATCATCACACCACCTCCTACAAAGAAAAATGTAAAAATACTTTTCATTAAAACGCCTTCATATAAAACCGCGCCTATCAATATTCCAAGTCTACCTCAAAACGAAGAAAAAACTCTAGTTTATGTCTTGGTTAAAAAACCAGAAGAATCAACAATTATTCTTCCAACATCTCCACCTAATAAACCTACAAAACCTGAAGTTTATTTTATTAAATATAAGACACAGAAAGAAGCAGAAGATGCTATTTCAAATTTACAAGATGGATCTTCAGCATCTCAAGATGTTGATGGTTTTAGTAATGTTAATTTAGAAAATAAAGTTTTGTCATCTACTGAAGGAGACAGTTCTTTACCAACAATTGTTACAACTTCATCACCAGTAAACGAAATTAGTTCATTTAACACTTTAAGAAATCAAAATGAATTAGCTGGTTTTCAAAAACAAGAATTTTCGGGACGAATATTTTCATCAGCTGATGCAATTACAAATTTTGAGAAAGATAATGGGTTTAGTAGCACAACAATTAGTCCTTTTGGCCAGACCTTGGGGACTGTACATGGCCATCAAGTTTATGGACCGCCTAAAAATAGACGACAAGTTTTTTAATTTTGTACTAACTAATAATAAATTTTTTATCATATTTTGAGTGTGTTTAATAGTTTATGAAATCTTCTAATAATTAAAAATACAAAGTGAAGTAAAAAAAATGTTTAAAACATAAAGAATAAAATACTGCATTATGATATTTGTAAAAACCCAAAACTACAAGGTAAATAAATAAATGTTTTGTAATTATATAAAACAAAATTGGATATGACAGATTATGCAAATTTTAACCTTAAAAAACAAAAAATCAAAAACTTTCTCAATTAATTCCTGCATTGTTAATAATTGGACAATATAATCCAAATATTTGATAAAAAACTTTGAAGAAGTGAAATAATCAAACTCTATAAATACATTATTGAGATTTCTTGTCTTCTTGATATTTACAATCAGGAATAACATTGACATTTTCTTTTAACCCACAGTTCATTAATATTCGTCTTTGGATGTCGGGCTTTCCTTCAGAGTCATCTTCATAATTATAATAATTTATTGTATATTGAAAATAAAACGACGAACTTTTGGAGTAAGTCTTTAGTTTCTTCAGTCTTTTATTTTATTAAAATGAAAAATATGACATAATTGCATGATTTAAAAAAATTTCAAAAAAAATTCAAAACGGGTCAATTTATTTGTATATTTATAGAGGCTGTGACACTAGTATCAAAATCAGCTACATATGGAAAAATTGGAAAAATTTTGAATTAGAATTTTTTAGGTAAAATCTGATATAGCTTTTGCTTCAAATTAGATGAAAAATGATCACAATAAACATGATTACGCGGAGTTCGATTCTTGGCAAGTTTAACATTTCTTGCAAGAAATAACTGAAAATGGTATTTCTAGACGAAATTTCGGTAAATTTTATTTGGAAAAAGTGGTTTTTGATGCAATTTTATCTATTAAGGAAAATTTGAAAAGCCTAGCGTGAAGTTGACATTTTAGGTATTTTTTTACAAATTCAAAGTTCACCCAACTAGAATAAATTAGTTTATTTTCACAATATTCAACTTTTTTCATAATAGATATTCATTCCTAGATTTAATAATTTTGAAAATTTAAATCTCGAGCGATGCAAAATTCAGAATATATTTCAGTATTAAATTTATGTAAGATTAGAAAAAAACTGTCAAAACCGGCCTTTATCCAAATTCTTGTTAGTTTTTAGACAATATATATTATAATTTTGTGATTGGTAAATATTCAGAAAAGATGTGAAAACTGAGACCTATTAAATGTCGTTTCTAACAGTCTCCTCATAATCTTACATCAATTTGATGTTGGCTAATGTCGGTGACTCCACAAAAGCGTCCTCGACATAAGCGCACTGAAAATTACACACTGTCATAAAAGCGCACAAGACAAAACCGCACGCGGTTAATTACGGACTAAGACAAATGCTCACACTGACAAAATCGCACTGAGACAAATGCTCACAAAGACAGAAGCGCAACATGAAATATGCTCACAGTGACAGTAGCGTACCATATAGAATGGTTCAAGAAAACGTCAAACTCATAAATCCAATATGGCTGAAGCGTAACCTCAAATTCTGAATATTAATCACTTCGGAATTTTCCCAAATGCGTTTTAAGACAAAAGTTGGCTGTAAGAGCTGAATACTGAAGACCAAGAAAAACCTTGTTATTAAATATATAATAACCTCAAATTTGAATGTGTCATCAGAGAACATCAGTTTGTTTTCTTCCAGCAACCATTTTGATTATTGTGCGAGTTTTGGACTACTCTATACTCATAATGATAAAAGCACACAATGACGTGTATATTGGGAAAAAAAAACTGCCTACTAAAAATTAAAAACTTAAAAAATATTTCGTTTTTAGGTTGAATAAACAATTGAATTTGTTCAGTGGGTTATATAATTATGCGTTGGCAAAATTTTTTTTAACTAGCTTGACGTTTTTTGACGTCTGTGTCTGACAATTGTCATTTGCATTTACGCTATTTGCATTATCAACTTAACTTAATTTTTTTTTTAAATGACGTGGTGTAAACATTTCTCACTACATTCAAAGGGAGCACCAACTTAGAGAAATAAAGTACCAACTTACCAAACATTTATCCCAATTTTTAGTGGGAAGTTTGTTTTTTCCTACATACTGTGTCACCATTAAGGTCGGTTCCATATGGAACAAATTTTGATTATGAAGTTTAGTTAAAATTTGATATAAGGATCAGTTTTTGCTTTAAATTAGATGGAAAATGACAACAACAAACGTGATTATGTTGTGTTCGCTTGTCAGCAAATTAACATTCCTTGCAGTGAATGGCTGAAAATGGCATTTCTAGACGGAATTTCGGAATTTTTTTTTTGAAAAAGTTGTTTGTAATTTTATGGACCCGCGCACAATTTGATAAACCTAGCGTAAAGTTAACATATTTAAGCATTTTTGACAAATAATTCTTTTTTACCAGTATCAAAATTCAGCAAACTGGTTTAAATTGGTTCATTTTTGAAATATCTATTGTTACAAGCAACTTCAATAATAAATACTCTTGTTTTACTTCCATTTTTCCAAAATTTCGATTTTAGTCACAAAAAAATTTACATGAGCAGTGCAAAGTTATTATAACTTTAACGTTCTTTCAGTGATGACTTTTAGAAACGACACTAATTTAAATACCAATCACAAAAATTTGTTGTCTTAAAACTAAGACAATATTGGATCAAAGCCTGTTTTGACAGTTTTATCATGATTTTACATCCTTTTAATACTAAAAATTATCATGCATTTTGAAGGAACTTTGCACAGCTCATATAAATTTTTTTATGACGAGATTCAAATTTTCAAAATTATTAAATCTAAAAAAAATTTTTATCATGAAAAAGGCTTAAAACGTTGAATATTTCAAAAAAAAAACTAATTTATACTAATTGTGTAAACTTTGAATTTGTAAAAAATGCCTAAAATGTCAACTTCACGCTTGGTTTTCCATAAGTTGCATCCATGCATGAAATTACATTAAAAACAACTTTTTCAAATACAACTTTCTGAAATTCAGCCTTAAAATGCCAATTCCAGCCATTCACTGCAAGAAATGTTAAATTTGCTGACAAACGAACGCCGCTTTGTCACGTTTGTTCTTGTCATTTTTCATCTAATTTAAAGCAAAAACTGATCTCTATATAAAATTTCAACTAAACCTTATATATGCTGCAGGCGACATATTGCGGAGGGCGGCGAAGCCGCGACCGTGTGTCATGGACACAGACTGATTGCTAGTAAATCTAATAATGTGTAAGAACAGAATTTACATCATGAGTATAAAAATACTGTGCAATTAGTTTTTGGAAATTGCTTCCTTCTACTAAAATGGAAAACATTTTCCAACATCAAATTAATGTAAGATTATAGGGGGACTGTCAGAAACGTCACTAATCTAAATAGGTCTCAGATTTCAGATCTTTTCTGAATATTCATCAATCACAAAAATTTGTTGTCTTAAAACTAAGACAATATTGGATCAAAGTCTGTTTTGACAGTTTTATTATAATTTTACATACTTTTAATACTGAAAATTATCATGCATCTAAACCTTTTTGAAAGAACATTAAAATTATTAGAACTTTGCACAGCTCATATCAATATTTGTAAAAAAAGAAGTATTAAAAAAAAAATCTAAAATTTCAACTTCATACTAGATTTTGCAAAATTTACACGCATGCATAAAATTGCATTAGAAACAACTTTTCCAAACAATTTTTTTTCAAATTCTGCCTAGAAGTGCCAGTTCCAGCCATTTACTGCAAGAAATGTTAAAATTGCTGACAAGCGAACGTCGATTAATCAAGTTTGTCATATAAAAACTGATCCCTATATCAAAATTTCACTAAACTTTATAATAAAAAAAATTCTCTTATGGAGCCGACTTTAATTGTCACACTGTATATGCTCATTATATATACCGAGAGATTAAATTATTTTGTTACTTTGGTCACAAATACAATGACCAAACCTAAAAAAGTTCCCTAATTTAGACATTTCTTAATTTAACAGAAAAATAAACTTCAATTTTAATAGATTTTTATCTATAATTTGATTACTCATTTGTTAGGTCTTAACATGAAGTTTTACATGTGATTGTTCATTTATTGACCATGCTGATTATGAATGTAACTAATCAGAAATTCCACTAAAACAAATTCTGAGCTTTGAGTTTTTGCCTTTGTGACCTACTGAAACTGTAAGCATTTGTCGTTGTGCGTTTTTATTTTTGTGAGCACTTGTCACGGTGCGCTTTTGTCCATGTGATTATTTGTGTTTTTTCGTGTCCGCTTTTGCCTGATGTTCCCTGCAAGAAATGTTAAATTTGTCAACAAACGAACGTTTGTGGTTATTGTCACTTTTTATCTAATTTGAAACAAAAACTGATCCCTATATCAAATTTCAAGTAAACCTTATAATAAAAATTTAGATTGATTTACCAGTAGAAGTACATTCAAAAAAATGATGCGCAGTGGACGAATTTGGTGCAACCTTGAAAATAAGACCATTTAGAGGCGTGCAGAAAATTTTTCGTTTTTGATTTTTTGTGCTGTTATTCACATTGTTTAGAGGTGATTTTGTGAGGAGTTTTGGACTGTTCCATACTAAAATCAATTTCAATGTTAAGAAAGTTGAAAAATTATTTTTGATGTCTATAACCTAAAAGTCATATCAACCTGTCTTACAAGCTGTAAATTATGTTTTTCCTTGTAATAAGGTTGTCTGGTAACTTTGAACCAATCAAAGCTCAGAATAAATGCGCGCGACTAACGTCACCCAGGGTGCCGATTTAAAATTATTCGGAAAATGGATACCGCTAAGAAAAGTTGGGTGCTTCATATAATAGAAAAATAAATAGTAAATTGTAGTTTCCTTTTCTGGATAAAAATGCTAATCCTAAAATGCATCTATAAGGTTGCCCTTGATAATATGCATGTACTTTAAAATTCTAATAAAGTAGATCATGAAATCACTGAAGAAGTACCTATATGCATTCGACTGCACTTTTAGCTTAGCTACCGTGCTTCTTAGTTATGATTGTTTGCCACTTTATCTATAAGGACTCTAATCAATAAACAATTAGCGTAAATACTCTTTTATATTAATAGTAAAGTGAAGAGCAGTTTCCTTTTGTCTTTGTTAACCAGTTTGTGTGCTATATATCTGTATCGATAGCTAAAACTTGATTAAAAACAAAACAGTTGACAAAAATTCTAACAATTTTACCATTAGGTTTGTCTCAATTACTGACTACAAAAAAATAAATAACAGTTTAGTTAATTTTGATTGGAGCTTTTTGAGCATATTGAACGTGAGAGATCAATGGAAAATGTTTAGCTCTAAGCTTAAAAACTTACAACAATCTTCTACAAAAGTTGTTTCAAGACAAATCAACAATAAAAATCCATGAATAAGTAATATTTTAATAAAAAAAAAATAAGTATTAAAAAAATTTTTGAGGTCCTATAAGCAGAATCCTACAAAAAATTTTCAAATAGATTGAAATATAAAATAAAAACTCCAAAAAATGCATACGAAAATTCTCTGTAACAAAATCCAAAAGCATTTTTCTCTTATGTGCGAAACCATGTACCCAATCGTGTATCGGTTCCTCTTGTTCGTAATTTTGATAACAAAATATGTGTTAACAATCAAGAGACTGCTTAGACCTTGGCTGAAATTTTTCCTTATGTTTTAATTCTGATAGCGATTAACATTCTATTATGACTTTTTCTGCATGGAATAATAACTGTTTGTCTCACCAGCAGAAAATGAACTAGTTTCTCCTGGACCTGATAAATTACAAGCAAAGCTGCTAAGAAGCTGCTCTACGGTTATATCTACACCACTATCTACGATAATGACAAAGTCAATTGAAACCGATATACTTCCGGAAGAGTGGTCACAAGCCATCGTTACTACAATAAGGTACTTGTACCAATTAAGGCCACGTTAAGGGAAAATTCCTCGTTATAGGCATATGAGTTCAATGGAATTTATTGTAATGATTGTATGAATGTTAACTATAGTGTGTGGATATTTTATATTGATTATTATTTTTATTTAAGCCAAGAGAAAATTTTTATGCAAAAAAACATCTCGAAGTACCATTGACCTTATTTAGAACACAGTGTTCATTATAAGGCCACTTGTGTAAAAGTACATAACAAGTGTATCTTTGACAAAAATATACATGTATGTTGGTTATTACTACATAAAAATAATAAATAAGTCGTTTTCTAACAGAATTATCAAAATTTTTCAGTGCCCTTATTTGGAACATAGTGTTTATTAAAAGGCCACTTATGTAAACGTAGCAACAAGTGTATAAAAAATATTTATTGGCAAATAGTAGTAGAAGAACAAAACGAATTTATCAAAACTTTGTAAAAAGTAACTGTAAAATAAAATATTATTCTACGCATAAAACAAAACAAAATTGTGTATTTAACCTAACATTTCTAGTTCTTAGACAGGCTAAGCTTCATTAATTTCTTCGTTCTACTTCTTACTGGATGTAAAGCTGTCCTTTTTGCCTGAAATAGGTCCCTCGTAACTACTTGAGCTGACGAGTTTATGGCTTTACGTTTTGGATTTGCTGCTGTTTTTATTTCTGGTGTAGGAAGCAATTCAGTAAAACTAGATGTGTTTAAGATTTCGTTATCTTTTGAAAGAGGTTGGTCGACTACTGGAGAAAGCTCAAGGTTTTCAGGCTGATTCGAACAAGAAGGAGCAGGATGCTGATTAATATCTGATGAAGAGGTTTGTAACGGTGTCTTAGGATAGTCCGAAAGAGGCACTAGATCGGAGTCTGACCAGTCAGAATCTGCCCCATTATTTCTGGAATTTTCACTAACTGGATTATCCTGCTGAAGATTTAATTCCCTTGTAGTTCTTTCAGTCAAAACGCTTGGAGCAAAAGCTGTTTCGGGTATCGCATTAGGATTAAATGGGTATATTCCTGTTGCTCGAAACGCTGCCATTAGATTTTGTGGTGACATGGCTTTCGGCCAAACAGCACTAAGAATGCTTCCAAATCTACCTTTCGTAATTTTGCGTTCAGGTTTTTGAATCCAATATCTCAACACCTCCTTATCCCAAAAATGTTCAAATGAGCGAAACACACTTTTGTCAAGTGGCTGTAGTTCATGTGTGGTATTACTCGGAAGACATAGGAGTGTTATATTGTGTGAATTAGCAGTTTCTACAATGTTTGCATCCAAATGTGAGGAAGCCCCATCAAATATCAATAAGCAGTGTCCAGGTGATTTATATCAAGCAAAATGATCTATCCATTTGATGAAAGTGGATGTAGTCATGCTACCTTTAGCAGTCATTTCTACTGACGTACCCGGCGACATGGTATCAATCCATTCAGGCTTCTGGCGTTTTCCTTTAAATAGTACCATGGGAGGGATAGACTGCCCAACTGCATTTCCACACGCTACTACTGTAACATTTTCAGCATGTTCTGGGGCAATAAGGTGAACCCTTTTCGTCCCCTTTTTAGCAAGGACTTGCTGCTGGTGGTGAAGGTTAAGGCGGCATCCTTTCTCGTCCATATTGTAAATTAGTTGTGGTTGATTTATTAGCCTTAAGTCTATTAAAACGTTTTTTAACTTTTGAAAATAATCCTCCACAACAAATTTATTTACTTTTTGCGCTCTCGCTGGATTTAGAGATTGTGCTTTCCGTTGAGCTACGTCTGGATTCCTTTTATAAAACGCACTCATCCATTTTCTGCCCGCCAATTTTGTATTTTGAGAAAATGGATGCTGCATACCATTTTGTTCAACAAAAATAAAGACACTTCTTCTTAGACATTTACTCGTCAGAGGCATTCCAACTTCTGCTAAACGGAAAATTCGTTTACATAATTCGTTTTCTTGGTCTTTAGTTAAAAGACTTTTACGACCTAGTCTTCGTTTGTTGCTTCCAGTAGAGATATAGTTTCTTAGCGTTCTACGAGGAATTTCATAGAGTTTGGATGCTGCAAGGACAGACATTCCATTAGCAATTGCTTCCAATGCCTGCTTTAATTGGTTTTCAGTCCAAGAGGCTCGTTTTTTATCCATTTTTGAAAAGTCTGAAAAGAAGATTAATTAAATTGACATTGAAAAAATGTTATAAAAAATCTGGTGCCGAATAAGGCCATGGTGCATATTAAGGCCATGATGCCATTGGCTGTGGCTTTATTAAGATCACAATAATTTTTTATGAGTTACGTTATAACAAATATTTCACAAGTACATTAACAAAATACTTACCATATAAACAAGGTGTACCATTTACGGCAACATTTACATCCAAAATTATTCACCACACTTCATTAGATTATCAGGGAAACACAAGACTTCTGACCTACAATTTTATAATGTGTGAAATCAGAAATGGCACTTGACCGTGTTTGACACTACAGGTAACTGTGGAAAGTGAAAATATTATTCAGCATTTCTTATTATAGAGCTCTTTTCTTCTACGTTTGTACTTTTGTTAAAAGTTACTTATTTTGTCTAAAGAGGGCGGCTGGCCTTATTAAGTACATGGCCTTATTCGGCGCAAGTACCTTATTTAAATTTTGGAGATAAGCTTGATCCTCAAAATTATCGGCCAGTGAGTCTTACGTCCATTTGCTAAAAGATAATAGAACAAATAGTAGTTCAAAAATTATTGACTCATCTTACCAGGTATAACCTTATACCTGGTATAACAACAACACGGTTTCTTACCAAATAGATCTGTAGTTACAAACATGATACATTCCACTAATCAATGGACAAAAATAACCGACAGTGGTCAACCGCTAGATATTATTTATTTAGATTTTAGCAGAGCTTTCGACAAAGCACTCTTTACTATTATCAAAATTAAAATCAGTTGGAATACTAGGAGCTGTAGTAGATTGGATTGCAGCATTTCTAAATAAAAGAACATACTGTGTTAGAGTAGCTGAAGAATTTTCGTCAAATATACTGGTTAAAATTGGTGTTCAAGGTTCAGTACTGGGGAGAGTACTGTTTATCATATGTACAAGCGATCTATTGCTTTCCCTTGTAGACTGCTATGCAGCTTATGCCGACGACAAACTTTTTGGTAATTCTTTAAAACATGATATGCAACAAAAACTAAACATAGTGTCAAACTGGAGCAAACAATGAAAAATCCCATTGAATATTAAGAAATGTTATGTGCTTCATTGTGGTATGGGAAATGCAAGTCAGATTTATTCCATTAATGATAACATTCTTCAAGTGAAAACAAATCGCAAAGATCTAGGAGTTTTAGTTAACAATAACCTGAGTTGGTCTGAACTGCCGTGAGTAATGCTAGAAAGGCAATGTATGTGTTGAAACATGTTTTCACGCGACCTACACCTTCACTAGTTACTAAGATCTATTGTACATACATTCGGCCACATATAGAATTTGCATTCTAGAAATACTCTACTAATCTATTGAAAAACGACAAAACAGGGCAGATCTTATCCAAATGTTCCAAATAACACAAGGTCAATTTCCAGGGAAAACTGAGAGTTTTCTTAAATTAGCTGACGATAAGAGGACATCCATTTAGAATTAAAAAGGAACCGTTTAAAACAGCAATAAGAAAAAAAATTTTCTCTTCAAGTTTTTTCTTATTATTTTTTTTTTTTGGATAAATTAATAGGTCCTAACTTAAAGCTTGAATTTGTCACCTGTATAAAGAACATCAAGCCCAAAAGAATTTATTTTTAAAATAGCTAGACGAAGGCACCCTGAATGACGCAATCAATATATGCTCTCTTTCTAATATTTACAAGTAACCAGACAACCTGTAATTTTAAGAACCTTGATATTTTCCATCAATATTTTTAACTTAACCTTATTTTTAGTTTCAGGCGTTGATTTGATTATTTATTGATAAAAAGGTAGAAGTTAATGATGGAAGAAGATTCAGGTGGTAAATCCAGCCTTAGTTTAATTATGTTATTAAATGAAGAAGGAAAAACTATAGTTTATACTGATGAACTGTATATTTATAGTTCGCATAGTCAATCACATGAATGGGTGGACATGAGAAACGAGTGAGTTTGAAGATTCCTATTGGGCAAGGGCAGAAACTGATTTTGATACATGCCGGAACCGAGGAAGGCTTCATCAAAAACGCTCTCTTAATATTTAAATCAGTCATTATTCATAATAACTCTCTTTTTTCAGGAAATAATGACATGAATAGCGTCAAATATGAAAAATGGTTGCCTTTGCAATTGATGCAAAACCTTCCATCAATCTCAGTGATTATTTTTGACAACGCTTTGTGTCATAGTATTGTAAATACAAAAGAACTTATATGTGGGAAAAAATAAACTGCCCACTAAAAATTGTTTGCTAAGTTGGTACTTCATTTCTCTAAGTTGGTGCTCCTTTTGATTCTAGTGAGAAAAGTTTACACCATGTCATTTTCACACTACAGTAAAGAATCAGTACGGAAACTCTCTGTCGGCACCTTTAATGTTAAGGGTCTGATTTTTCATTACGCATGCTCGAGCACGGCGTCTCACGCTAGTGATTTGTTTACAAACTAAGCTTCTACGACTTGCTGCGTTTTTAATTCAACCGCAATTATGTGGTTTGAAATTTGAACAATTGTTGGCACGTTGCCATGGTAATCACTCATTTTGTAACCAATTATAGGGACCAGACACGCCTCACTCAAGGCATGTATTTTAAAAATTTGTCCACCCGAAAAATTCGGAGTTTCCTTACTGATTCTTTACTTTACTTTGTCATTTTAGAGAAATTGAAGTTAAGTTAATAAATAATGTAAATGACAGCTGTCAAACAAAAACGTCAAATGTTGCCAACTTATAATTATATAACCCACTGAACAAATTCAATTGTTTATTAATCCTAAAAACGATAAATACCCTAAATTTTAAATTTTCAAATTGAACAATTTATTTATAATACCTTGCAGATGGTTGTGTCATCGTCTTTTTGACAAAAGGTTGGCTAAGTAAAAAAACCTTAGTTAAATGTTCTAGGTATTTTATAATGAATTGGCTGTAGTTGCGACTAAAGGTAGTAGGGACAGACGTGACAGTTTGAAAGCCGTTTTGAAAATTACAAATTTCATTAAAGTCATTTAGGTCTCAGTTGAGATCTTAAGTCCAAGATACTGAAGATGGAGTGAATACATTATGATTCAGTTAAGTTTCAACACGGTGCAGTTAAAAACCCAACCATAACCTAAATGTTTAAAAATGTCATTTTGACAGTCCTTCAATTGACATCAACTCAGTATTGCAAACTGTCTCTTTGAAAAATTATCCCTAATGTACATTCTCTCATAAACTTTTATTTGTATAGTCCCAAAATTTAAGCACTAAATGACTTTGGAGTGGCACAAGTATCTGCAACAAACAATATTTCCCATATATTGAATGGCAGCAAAAAAATCCGAGATGATTCGATTCTAACTGAAAAATATATTCCACACGATCCTTTTAAAACCAAACCGGAATTGTATCAGCAGGTCAAAAAAATTCTTTACAGTTCAGAATTTAACCCTATAGAGAAAATTTCGGGGCCTGAAAAAAACTGTGTACCCAATGACAACATCATCTTTAAATTGAAAGATGTAGAAGAATTGACCAGAAAAAAATTTGCTGATATATCTTTAGAAGTTGAAGAAGCATTAGTGAATCTCATTTTCACATTGAATGGATCTGAAGATTCGGAATCATCAATAGGCGACGATCGTCTTGAAGTATATAGTTATAGTTGAAGAAATAGTTCCACTTGATACAGATTCAGAATAAGATGTTGAAAGCTCCAAAAATTGTTGAAGACTATTTTTGGCAAATAACTAATTGTTGGTTATATTTTAAACGGTTCGAAAGTCTCATATTCTGGTCTTTTAGAAGTTTGAAAACGGTATTATACAATAATATAAGAACGTTATTTTCTGCGACTTTTGATTTCATTCGATAATAAATTTTACATTTTGAATTTTCTAAATAAAGTTTGCATGAATTAAGGAAAATTATTTAACTTGAGTGATCTTTTTTAGATACGCCAATGTCCATAGCTAAATCCCCACTAACTAGTAGCGGGAATGACATACTCCAAGCATATCTTTTTTATAACAAAAATACTTCTAACAGAGAAAATCTCCACCCATATGGAGCTGACTTTAAGGTGACAATGAGATACAAGCAGCCCCCTTAAAATTATCTCAAATTTTGACCAAGATTTCATTTGTTTCTATTTTTCTAAATTTTGATTTTAATTTGGTGATTACCAATGGAAAAGAATCCTAAAAGAGTGTAACAAAAATATTAGAGTATTTGGGAATTCAAAATCTCAAGAAATTTAAAGAATTTCTGATTCTGCACTGGGTTTTGGAGCTAGTTCAATTATTCTTCCACCAGAAAAAAAATAGAAAGAAACTTGAAAAGAATCATCAAAAGCTTAAGATTAATTAACAAAAATGTTATACGATGAGGTTCCAATAGAATTATAAATTTATGAGGATACAATCGAGTAAAAAAATTAATTTTGGTATAATGTCATATTAAAAAAAAATCTACCTTGGTAGCTTCTAGATGCTTCTGCCACATTAGAGAGTGTACCCTTTTCTTCGCGGTAAACGGACCCACCTCTTATCCTTAGACAACGACAAATCCTTGCTTTCTTTCACTATGGAGACGCTAACACTCAACACTTAAACACCAACAATTCAGCACTCAATCCAACTATTTAATCTGATTTATGCCAAAATTTTTGGACAACTTTGTAAACTTCACTTTGTTAATAATGAAAACACTTATTTATTAATTTAATAGAAAATTGATCATAAAGGTCTAATCTCTACAAGAGCCAGACTTAAACTAAATCATCAATCTAATTCTTAGTTAAAAATTTACGTTTAACAAAAAAAAACGTTTCGTAACAGCCTCGGCCTCGAAGACCTTTGTCCAGGGTGCGATTTCCCGTCCTCCGCAACGTTGCCGTTGTTGAAATTATTCAAGAATCAAACAAAACCAACAAACCAAATTGTTTTCATTTTCCGAGTGTTTTACACGGATCATCTTTAAATTAAAAAATTATTAATATTAATTATTATTTGTATTTCTCATTTTTTATCCCAGTTAGAAAATAAACCATCAACAATGATATATTTGCAAATATTCAGTTGCAGACGTGTTAAAAACGCTTTAATTTCTTCTTTCTGTCTTTTATCTCTATGACTGAAAGTGTCAAATAAACTTGAAAAATTAAAATTTTATTATTTTATTTGAAATTTTACTCCGATAATAATAGATTACAACTCTACAACTACAACTGGTCTAAAAATTTATAAATTAACAAATCAACAAGAATATCTTATTTTGAAGCAACAACATCTTTCTTCAGCTCTTTTAACTGCTCGATTTTGTTACATGTCTCAATTAAATTCGTCTGTACATTGACTGCTCTAATAATCCATTGCAAAGCTTGTTTATACATTTTCTGTGCATGATATAAATCTTGAGGAACTAAATATCCAAACCATCTCACAGGATCTGGCTGATCCTCTTTTTTAACAGCTTCCAAACTTCTTGATTTCTTTCCAAATAACTCTTCATCTTCGTCTAAATTTACTTTAGTTGTAGCATCAAATTCAGGACTGTTTTCAGTTGGCAGTTGGAGAGAAGAAACACTATTTTGTCCTAAAATGTACCTAGATTTGGCTAAATGAGTCTCGCCTCCACACATCGCATTCTCAACGTTTAATTTTATTTGGATTTCTTCTTCGATTAGAGATAAAGCATCTAACGTTAGCTTATCCAAAATCGTGCTGATTTTATCAACATCTGTCATGTTTATTTACCTGAAAAGAAAATTATAGTGTTTGTTGCATAAATATTTATTTACTTACTTAGGAATTGTTAATGAAAAAAGTAAAAAATTCTAATTTTTAATAAGAAAACGTCAAATATATAACCTTAAAATTGCACTTCGACAGCAAAATGTCAACATCACGTGAAAATGTGTATTGTTGGTTGCCTATAAACAAGCGTATACACAGAAAAAGTGTAAATTGAAATATTATGTAGAAGATTTAAGAGATTACAAAGAATGTAAATAAAAATGTTTATTTATGGTGTTCTGTTATTAAGAAATGACTGACTCAAGAGTGATAAGTTATAAAATCATCGCACTGATTTATTGTAGGTTCTACAAAAACTAAAATGAATGTTATAATTATGAAGGTGTAATGATAGTCATTATGCCACTGTAATAGTTGAAAACTATTTCTCTGACATTTGTAATTGTTTTCTTTTCAATTTTACTTTTTATAACTCCCTGGTTTTTCAGGCAGACTAATAGTCATCTATTGCTGATTTCAAAACTATCTTAAGCTGTTAGTGCATTATGAAAGAAGCTATTAAAGCAAAGGCGCGGCATTATTCTTTTGTTCAAATTTTTCAAAACTGGAACAATAGGTTTAATAGTGACCACTTCTTAGAGAAAGCAAGAGATCTGCGAAAAAATCCAACAAATATATAAACAATCAAAAATTTTAATAACTAAAAAAAAATATGGAAAAATTTTAAGATAATCCAGAAAATTGGTAAAGAATAAGAAATTTGGGCTTCTAATGAATCCAAAAAATTTGAAGAATACGAACAATCTGTTGAGTTTTCAAAATTGAAAGACTGAAGAATTTTCAAAATCTAAAGTAATTGAGAAATTAGAAGATTTTTTAAGGAATCTGAAAAATACAAATCAAAAATACAATTTGTCTAAAAATGAAAATTCTAAATGAAATTTCAAAACTATTTGTATAGAAAACAAGCTGATATTGCGTCACGTGGTTTTGAGAAAATAAATAATTGAATAAGTTTTTAAAGGAGAACATGCTTTGCTGTAAAAATAATTATCTAAGAAAGCAACTGGAGTTAGAGCTTGAAATTTATAAGCTAGTTGACAGATACTTCACTAATGATAAAACTGTTAATGGCATTAATGACTATGGTAACAATAAGTTTATTTGAATTTTCCAATTCTAACATCACATAAGTGATAAAAACTTTTTTTCCAATGGAACACCTTGAATCTAAATACACAGTTGGATAGAGACAAAAATTCTCCTTAAGCCTGCGCGTATTAGTAGTATTATATATATAATAAAAAAAAAAAAATAAAAAAACCCTCGTGTAACCTTTCGGTGTGAGGGGTAATACAAAATTATACAAAATTATTCTATATAAATATTTAAACATTATAAACTATTTTTGTCCATTCTTTTTTATTTCTTGCTAATTGGGACGCACGTTTCCAGGACAGTCCTCTTTGTTCCAACGTTTCTCGCACTGCATCATTCCATGTTTTCCTGGGTCTTCCTCTATTTCTCTTTTTCATTGATCGAACCTCCCATATATTTTTGACTGGTCTCTCTTTGTTCATCCTTACAAGATGTCCAAACCACTTTAATTGTTGTTTTCCGATTTGCTCTAATACCGCTTGTGCCCCGAGTTCTTCTCGAATTACCTCATTCCTTATTTTGTCCTTTCTGGTAACTCCTTTGATTTTGCGTAGGAACTTCATTTCAGTAGCCTGCAATTGGCTCTTCAGTCTTCTTGATAAGATCCAGCTTTCACTTCCGAATATTAGAGATGGTACAAATATTGTTTTGAAAACGGTCATTTTTGTTTTTTGGCTGAATTCTTTTTTTTCCGATAAGCGGCGTCTTCAACAGGTGGTACAAACGATTTGCGGCTTGGATCCTATCAGTAATTTCTTCCTCTTCTTCACCGTTGTTATTGATTTTAACCCCTAGATATTTGAAAGTTTGGACTTGATCGATGTTGGTGTTGTCTATCTTTACCTCGCAACGTTTCTGGTTTTTTCCTGCTACTAGAACCTTTGTTTTCTTTGCGTTTATTTTCATGTTCCACTTTTCCAGTTCCACTTTCCATCTATTTAAGTTTTCTTGGAGATCTTTTTTGCTTTTCGCAAAAATTGCCACATCGTCGTTTTTTCCTTGGTCTTTTTTATGATGTCGTCCATCACGACGTTGAATAATAGTGGGCTCAATACTCCTTCTTGACGAAGTCCATATGTTGTTAGGAATTCTTCTGACTGTTGGTTATTCGTTCTTACATAGTTTCTACTGTTATTGTACAGACTTTCTATTGCTTCTATCAGTTGTTTTTCTACGTTTCTTTGGGATAATATTTTCCATAATTTGTCTCTTGGTACTCTGTCGAAAGCTTTTTCCAGGTCTAAGAAAGCCAGGTATACTTCTTGGTTCTCTCTTTTCACGTTGTCAATAATAAGTTTTATCGAAAATATATGGTACTGTATGCTTCTTCCCTGTCTGAAACCAGACTGTTCTTCTTCTAGATGTGGGTCGATGAACCTCCGTAGTCTTTGTTCCATTATCCTTTCGTATAATTTAGCGGCTATGCTAAGCAACGTTATCCCCCTGTAATTTCCGCAATCTCTTTTGTCCCCTTTTTTAAATAATAGCATAATTACTCCTACCTCCCAATCTTCAGGTATTTTCCTCTCCTCCCAAGCTCTATTGATCACTATTGATCACCAGCAATAAATTCTTACCCAATTCTCCCAGTTTTTTAATCATTTCTGCCGTGATTCTATCGTGCCCAGCTGCCTTGTCATTTTTTAGTTTTTTAATTGCTCCATTTAGTTCTTCTGAGCTTATTTTATCGACTATCCCTATTTGTTCTTTATTCTCGTCATTATCTGGCTCATATAAAAAGTGTTCTTCTGTCGTGTTTAATGGCTGGTCTGTTTGAGATAGTAATGTCTCAAAATATTCTTTCCATCTTTCCATTATTTCTTTTTCTTCTGTTAATATCTTCCCATTTTTGTTCTTTATTTGTTTTGGTACTTCTTGTGGCCCTTTTCTTATACTTTTTAGAACTTTATAGAATAATTTCTGGTTGCTTTTACTATCTTGTTCCATTTTTAAGCCAAAGTCTTCCCATGACTTTTTCTTAGCTTCTTTCTTGATAATAATAAAAGTAAAATAAAATGGAGATTAATTAACAATGTTATTTAATTTAAACAAGCAAGAAAACAAAAGAACAACATTATGTTTTATGTTGAACGTAGTAAATATAATTTAATATTCTTCTTAAAATCGCTTACTGATTTTAATTTAGGTACTAACGGTATAGAATTATATAATTTAACAGCGTTAAAAGTAAAAGATCTTGTAAACAAACCAGTTCGGAAACGAGGATTGACAAAATATTGGTATGGCGTAAACTGACATTATGAAAATTATATCTATATATCTAACAGCTTATCATGAAGGTAGGAAGGTGAGGTGGTTTTAAGGACAATATGAACATTAACAAGTATCAGATATTTGGATAACAAATCAAGATTCAACCATTGCAGCTTGTTTAGTCTGGAGGATAAGTGATCATATTTACGCAGTTTAACTATAAATCTGCAACAAGTATTCTGAATACGTTGTAAACGAATTTTATAACTAACATCTAGACAAGGGAAATAAACATTTAGACAGTACCGAATTACAGATAAAACTAAAGTTTCAGAGAGTTTTTTACGTAGTTTATAATTTATTATTGATAATTTAGGTAAAGAAGCCTCAACCGAAAATAACATTTCTTCATTATTAAGTGGAATTGTCAAATATAACATCTAAAATTTTAGCATTATCAACACGCTTCATAGATATATTAACCATCCTTATATTAATATTTGATTTTAGTACAGCTAGGTCGTATTTAGAACTGAAATATAAAATGTAACACTTACCAAGGTTTAGTCTAAGATTGTGTTTTTCGGAATAACAAGAAGTTGAATCAAGATATTGATTTATACATTCATTAACAGCAGCAAGAGAGTCAATATTAAATGTAAACTCGAGCTGGGTGTCGTCTGCAAAGGAATGAATAGTACAATATTCAATGCTAGTGGAAATATCAAATGTATAGTAAGGGCCCCAAGACTGAGCCCTGGGGAACCCCAGACGAGACTAAACCTGAATGTGATAGATGATTATTAAAAGTTACTTTCTGAAAACGGTCTTTTAAATAACAAGCAGAAAAATTTACTGTCAAATAGTCAAATTCAAGATAGACAAGTTTGGCACAAAGGAGTGAGTGGTTAATCGTATCAAAGGCTTTGGAAATATCAAGTAAAATGAGGGCAGTACACATACCTTCATCTCTATTTGTGATTTGTGAGAAAGAATTTGGTTGAGATTGATAAATTCCATAATTTGGCTATAAATAAGTTTTTCTAAAATCTTTGAGATTGTAGGTATAAGACTTATCGGACGGAGATCACTCTATTTTTTAGGATTAGTAACTTTAGGTAGAGATGTTATGAGAGTGGTTTTGCATTGATCTGGGAAGAATCCAGACTTAAGACAACAATTAATAATGTAATAAACGGACAACATAATTTAATCATTTTGGCATTAATGTTATCAAGACTAGTAGAGTTAGGTTGAAGTTTTAATGTTGGATCAAATATTCCATCAAAAGTTGGAAGACGAAAAGTAAAAGAAATTCCCTCTTTGTATCTGTTTTCTAAGTTTTTCATTGATTTTATCAACGTCACTAAGAATAAGAGGAATATCTGTATTTTGATTATTTTTGATGTTAAGATGATTTAAATAAACGCACAAGTTTTTTCTTTATGGCTTTTTAACTAGAAAAAAAAGAAATGTTTTTTTTTCAATTTTTTGAACTTTTTCAAACCCTAAGGTAATGTGTAGTATATCGTTGGTTTGTGAATTTTGGGACAAGTTTACAGTGTCCCAACGCTATTGAAAAAACGAAAAATATTTTTTTTTGAACAAATTTGTTTGTATTTACTGCATCATCTTGGATTATTTTCAAATATACAGGGTTGTTCACTAACAAGCTGCAACATATTTCACATTATTCAAAGCTGACTTTAAATTTATCAGAATTGAACTACATCTAGAAATGCGAAAAAATAAGAGTAATAATTCCAAAATAACATAAAGTTGTAAATACATAACTCTGTATTTTTGAAAATAGTTCTAGTAGAGGACTCATGTCTATAAATTTTGTTTAAAGAAATCGCTACAGAATGATTCACATAATTGGTTCATTTAAAGTTCATGGAGACAAAATTGGAATTAAGATTAAAAAAATTGTTCATATCTAAGGTAGATCAGAAACACCAATTTTAAAATATTTTCAGCTTGTTTTAACTTCTGCTTACACCGGAAGTTGATGCTAACTTTGTTATTTTAAGTAGAACACTCTGAATTTTATGGCATTTTAAAATTGTTTATAAAATTTGAAACACAGTTCATGTTTTTGCCAAGTCTAACCGTTTTTGAATTAACTTCATTTTTTGGAATTTTTCACATTTAACTAACTCTATTAAAAAATTAATTTCTCGGAATTCTTTTGAAACAGTCTGATAAATTTTGGCATAAATATAGTCGAGATTTTAGCCGACATACAGATTACAAGAACTTTTCAAAGTGTTATACAGAGTGCCACAGAATGCGCACCGAACATTGCCTTCTAAATTACAGCAAAACACAATTTTTTTCAAATGAAAACCCCAATTTTTCATGTCACTATTGAAACACTGATCAAATTTTAAGATAACTGCAACAGTTTTTAAGATATTCCATAGTTTCCATTCATTTCCTATAGTAGTGCCGCTGCATCAGATTATCGCAGTAAGCCGTGGCCAATGTTTAAAATTCCCAAAAAATTTTTTCGTTATCACAGAAACAAAAATACAATTAAAGTGTATAAGACAAGCTGTAAAATGAAAATAATCACAATTATTTTATTTTCATGAATCTTGGCCTCTTTTAATAATCAAAACAGTGCCGAAACTGTGAAAAAATTATGAAAATTGGCAAAAAATTAAAAACAGATAATAGAACAGTGGTTGTATTGACAAAGTGTTATTAAAATTCGCCTAGAATTTGATTGGTATCAAGAGAATATATAGTTTTTATTTGAAACAAATGAGTTTTGGCAAAAAATTGAAGAGAATTCTGTAACACACTGTAAATATTTTGAGACGTTATTACAATCTGTATGTCAGTTAATACTTGTTTCACAAGTATGCTCAAGTTTATTTGTTTGATGTAAAGCATTGTGGAGATATAAAGATTTTAATGGAGAGAGTCAACTATCAAAAATCTGTAAGCTTTATGTCCTTAAATCCACGCGTGTTAGAAAAACTCTATTATTCTCTTATATCATAATATACTATTTTGGTCTCTTCAAATACTTCTAATAAGCCACCCATACAATATAAAGATTTTGCAAAATCCATAAAAATGTAAAGAATCCAAGAAAATTTAAAATGCAAATAGTCCAGGAAATATGAAAAACATAACAATAGTTTTATTAATTCCGAATAGTTTTGCTTTAATATTTACCCTTCACCCACTTTTTTAAAAGACAAAAATTTTACTGTCAAACAAATACAGATAAATCGTTTATTTTTGATTTTTGGCTTCAAATCTGTCCCACTTTTTTAAATAGTTAAAACTGACATTGAATATTTTTATCGTTTATAACTGAAAATTCCCAAAAAATTTTTTCGTTATCACAGAAACAAAAATGCAATTAAAGCGGATAAGACATGCTGTGAAATGAAAATAATCACAATTATTTTATTTTCATGAATCTTTTTCTCTTTTAATAATCAAAACAGTGCCGAAATTATGAAAAAATTATGAAAATTGGCAAAAAATTAAAAACAAATAATAGAACAGTGGTTGTAATGACAAAGTCTTATTAAAATTCGCCTAGAATTTGATTGGTATCATGAAAATATATAGAGTTTTTATTTGAAATAAATGAGTTTTGCCAAAAAATTAAAGAGAATTCTGTAACACACTGTAAATATTTTGAGACGTTATTACAATCTGCATGTCAGTTAATACTTGTTTTACAAGTATGCTCAAATTTATTTGTTTGGCGCAAAAGATTGTGGAGATTTTAATGGAGAGAGTCAACTGTCAAAAATTTCCAAAAATTTTAATTATTTCAAAAACAATTAGAATTAACAAAAACATAATAAGTATAAAACGGAAATGTAAACAAGCTGAAAATATTTAAAAAATAAAGTCCCTAATCTACATTGCACCTGACTAAAATTTCAATTACATCATCACCAACTTTTGTGAAACGCCATGTATATAAAAAAGTCTTAAGAACATTACATTGAAAATAACTCAACAATTTTTTAATTGTTTTTTAAGTACGCACATAAGTTTACCACTGGTGACGTCATCAGTCTCCACCTACTGTTCGATGCCTGGATCAGGACATATCTCCATATTCGGCGCGCCTACGAATTTCGATCAAAAACCTTCACTGATTTCTGCGGAAATTTCTTCATTGAACAGGTACAAATTGGAGCTTGTTTGCAAGGTGATGTAATTTAGGACGTTTTAATATTTTTTTAATTAACCGAATATGCAAGTACGATGATGTCACATGTCACAAATTTCACTAAAATTCAATAGAATTTGATGTAATCAATCAAGTGAATTAGGTGTTGCTGCATAATATTTTCAATAGGTTCTTAACCCGAATGTGGAGTTTGCGTTGGCTCCGTTTTTTTAGATTAGAAACTTAATTTTGAATTCAAAACAAACTCAAAAAATGCCTTTGATAAAAGAATGAGAATAAAGAGGATAAAAGTTGAAGTGAAAAAAAGGATAAATTAGAAGATAAAAAACGAAGACAATAAAGAATCTAAGAAACTTTTTTATTCTACTTCTTAATTTGTTTTAATGATTTAATAAAAAATAACAGAACCCACAAGACTACAAATACAAAATTTCGCACATCGAGTTAAAATGTATAATTATTTTGTAGGTGTATTTTCGCTTCGATTCTTGTTCTTGTAGCACCTGCGATGAAAAAAGAAATCTAACAAGGCGTCAACTTTGGCTATCCGCTCACGCATAAATCGAACAAATAAAAACACCATACGCATTGTTAAACCGAACAATAAGGCATTATCACTTTACTTTCCCTTTTATTAAATATTTCTCATTTGAAAGTGTTATTTTCGTTTTTGATTTCAATGTCAAGTTTATATTTTTCGAATCAAATGCGTGGGTGTAGATTCGTCGCTTAAATTATTCTATTTAAGTTGAGTAAATTTTGATTCGTCTTATTTTTATGAGAGATGAAGTGGCCTGATTGCATTGTGATGTATGTAATAAGTGCATGGTGCCAGGGCCGACTTAACCAGACTTCAACATATAAAGTGAAATGGTTTTTAATAAAATATGTTTCTTTATATGGGTATAGGTCAATGCCAGACCCATTTCAAATTACTATTGATCGAGAAAAAACTTTTATAACCATGAACTTGATTTCTGCACAGATGTGCATCAAAATTATTATACGTAATTAGAAAACATACTTGCCAACTTACAATTTATAAATATTCATCGAGACGTCGGCAATTTTTACACTTTAATTCACTATAAAAAATTTTAACAATATTTATATATAAAATAATTTTGGCTTTTTTTCAAACAGTAATCATACAAAAACGTATCCTTTTTAAAACCAACAAAACCCTATAATCATTTCAAATATCATTAAAGCTTCAGCTTATTTTAAAACGTTACATCACTCAAGGATTAAGACAAGGTCCCGCCTTTCGCACCAACGCGACAACATTTGTGACTTATTCAAAATTATAAAATCGTGTGAATTAAGAGTGGGTCCTGATTCGTACAATTGGAATGAATAAAAAAATTATAAGTTTGTTAGTTTTCAGTTATAAACGATAAAAATATTCAATGTCAGTTTTAACTATTTAAAAAAGTGGGACAGATTTGAAGCCAAAAATCAAAAATAAACGATTTATCTGTATTTGTTTGACAGTAAAATTTTTGTCTTTTAAAAAAGTGGGTGAAGGGTAAAATTTAAAGCAAAACTATTCGGAATTAATAAAACTATTGTTATGTTTTTCATATTTCCTGGACTATTTACATTCTAGATTTTCTTTGATTCTTTACATTTTTATGGATTTTGCAAAATCTTTATATTGTATGGGTGGCTTATTAGAAGTATTTGAATAAGCCAAAATAGTATATTATAATATAAGAGAATAATGGAATTTTTCTAACACGCGTAGATTAAGGACATAAAGCTTACAGATTTTTGATAGTTGACTCTCTCCATTAAAATCTTTATATCTCCACAATGCTTTACATCAAACAAATAAACTTGAGCATACTTCTAAACCAGGTATTAGCTGACATACAGATTGGAATAAATGAAATTTTAGGCAAATTTTAATAACACTTTGTCACTACAACTACTGTTCTATTATCTGTTTTTAATTTTTTGCCAATTTTCATAATTTTCTTACAATTTCGGCACTGTTTTGATTATTAAAAGAGGCCAAGATTCATGAAAATAAAATAATTGTGATTATTTTCATTTCACAGCATGTCTTATCCACTTTAATTGTATTTTTGTTTCTGTGATAACGAAAAAAATTTTTGGGAATTTTAAACATTGGCCACGGCTTACTGTGATAATCTGATGCAGCGGCACTACTATAGGAAATGAATGGAAACTCTGGAATATCTTAAAAACTGTTGCAGTTATCTTAAAATTTGATCAGTGTTTCAATAGTGACATGAAAAATTGGGGTTTTCATTTGAAAAAAATTGTGTTTTGCTGTAATTTAGAAGGCAATGTTCGGTGCGCATTCTGTGGCACTCTGTATAACACTTTGAAAAGTTCTTGTAATCTGTATGTCGGCTAAAATCTCGACTATATTTATGCCAAAATTTATCAGACTGTTTCAAAAGAATTCCGAGAAATTAATTTTTTAATAGAGTTAGTTAAATGTGAAAAATTCCAAAAAATGAAGTTAATTCAAAAACGGTTAGACTTGGCAAAAACATGAACTGTGTTTCAAATTTTATAAACAGTTTTAAAATGCCATAAAATTCAGAGTGTTCTACTTAAAATAACAAAGTTAGCATCAACTTCCGGTGTAAGCAGAAGTTAAAACAAGCTGAAAGTATTTTAAAATTGGTGTTTCTGATCTACCTTAGATATGAACAATTTTTTTAATCTTAATTCCAATTTTGTCTCCATGAACTTTAAATGAACCAATTATGTGAATCATTCTGTAGCGATTTCTTTAAACAAAATTTATAGACATGAGTCCTCTACTAGAACTATTTTCAAAAATACAGAGTTATGTATTTACAACTTTATGTTATTTTGGAATTATTACTCTTATTTTTTCGCATTTCTAGATGTAGTTCAATTCTGATAAATTTAAAGTCAGCTTTGAATAATGTGAAATATGTTGCAGCTTGTTAGTGAACAACCCTGTATATTTGAAAATAATCCAAGATGATGCAGTAAATACAAACAAATTTGTTCAAAAAAAAATATTTTCCGTTTTTTTTACATCGTTGCGACTCTACAGGGGCGTTCCAAAATTCGCGGACCGAAGATATAGCACGCATTACCTTAAAGTTTGAGGAGGTTCAAAAAATTAAAATAAATTATTTTTATTTTCTAGTTAGAAAGCTTCAAAGAACGAACTTATGCGTTTAATTATTTTCAGTATCTAGAAAGTTATTCAATTTTGTATGCCAAAATGTAAGTATTTTAATAGTGTTGAAGATGATAAATCGACTTGCTACACAGAGTGTCTACAAACGCTCTTCAAAGAGAGCAAGAACAAATTCTAGAGCATATTTTATGTTGATTAAACTTAACTTGCTTAAACGGATAGCTTTTATCTGAACGGGGCCAAGCGCCAAATTACTGTTTTGCACTAAAGGCAAAAATGTGGAATATAGTACTGCAAATTCTGTGTCGATTTTATGTCCATAGAAAAACTTAGTTATTAGTTATGTTGAAGTTCGTCTGTCGAATTACGAGAAAAAATAACGTTTTTGTTTTTTCATCAACATACTAGCTATCGTTTGGTACTATTATTGGCGCTTGGTTCTTTTTAGATAAAACCTATCCGAATAAAAAATGTTTGGATTAGTAGCTAGAGTCATTCAGAGTATAAAAATGGGAAAATTTTTGAATACAAAAGAATGATGTACAGGTGTCTCATTATTATATACGCATAGTGGATTTTTTGGTTTTATGGTAGCATTTAGAAGAACGAAAATTTGCATAAAGCACCCAGAAGTGCTATAAGAATGTAGAAGTAAAATTTCTAAATGTCATTTTGTTTAACCAGAAAATATCAAAATATTCAAAAAAATTTTCTTCTTCCTGAATATTTTCTTTTCTTTCATAGCTTATGTATCAGCAAACGCTGTTCGAGAAATAAATCTACTCAAAATCCACAAAAGGCGGCAAATTTATCGAAACCGTTTCAGGATTACTACGATTCTCTAGAAACTAGAAGCAACTAGTGTGTTTCAATTCTAACTGCAAAACTGTGTTTCCTAAAACTAAACCATTATCTGTGGATAAAAAAACAGATTATTTAGAAAAAAAAAAAAAAATTCTGTTGTTTTATAATTGAACAAAATTTGGCTTCTCTCTTCTCAAAATCTTATAAATTACATATTTCAATTATAATTAGTTTTGGAATTAATTGAATTTAACTGCTGTTATTTTTAAAGAGCTCTTGCGTCGTGACCAAATATTTTTTGATAAAGTTTAAAGTTAGCTTTAGAATGTATCTCTCTTTTCTTTAAAGAGTGTTTCTGAACACTCTGTATAAATTGTCTTATGCACTTTTGAAAATTTCACCAACGCAACAATGTGAAATTGCTAAATTTACAATACGAAAAACTATTAAAATAACTGAAAACAATAGTAAAAATTTTTTTAAACATTTTTTAATAAATTCCAATAACACCTGAAAGGAGTTGCTCCACAAATTTTGGGACGCCTGTATATGAAGCCCACCGTATTTCACATCCTATATTTAAAAATTTATGATATTTGAACATCATCAACATCAAATTGTGATGTAAATTGATTATTGTTGAGCAGCTGTATTTTTTTTCCAATTTGAAATGTATTAATTTTTTATTTTTTGACACAGTTTGTTCTAAGAAAAATATTGAAAATTATACTTAAATATATTACTAGGAGATACTTTTATCTCTCATTTTCTAATAAATTCAGACGGAATAAAATATGCGAAATGTTCAACTAACACACTTTGAACATAATTATCTCAAAGTACTAAACGTACCGTAACAGTTACTTTATTGCACTATAAAATAATTAGTGAATTCTATTATTATTCCAAATTAATTTCAATCCAACTTTTGTATTTTGAATTTATAATTACTTCAGATGTGGTAAGAATATTCTTAGCTATAAAAAATGTTCTATTAGTCCAATACTCTACTGAACATTTTTATTTTAATGATTCTACTCTACAGGTTGCCTGTCATAAATTGTTCAAAATTTCAGTTTTCAAACAACTATAGCTTGATTTTGGATTGGATGACTGAGATCAATTTCAAACATTCGAAGTTAAATATTTTTTGTACTATTGATTATAGATACTTGAAAGTATATATTTTTGGAAAAAAATTCAAATGTCTTTAAGATGCGGCAAAAAATATAGAGTGTTTCATTTGAATTTCCAAAGCTTTTAACAAACGTCTTCATTTAATAAACTTTCCTTCACCAATGCGTTAGAAAAATTTTATAATCATAAAATTTAATCTGTATGCTTTTAGTTAGTACAAAATTTATTGTTGTAATTTTTTTGGTTTTTGTATGAAAATTTTTTAAAAGTGTGTGTTTTTACCGGTAAAAATTGATTTTTCAAAAACCGCAAAGAACTGTCTAATAAAAGTTGTGATTCTCAAAATATTAAGTCACTTTTGATAACGCAAAAAAATATAAGGTGTTTCATATAAAAAAAAAAACATAAGTTTGATTCAAAACTTATTTATGAGACAATCTGTATAATTGAAAATAATTTTAGTTTATGCAAAGAAGTAGTATTTACAAATGTTGATATATTTTTTCGACATTTGACATTTAAAGGCCAACTCGCTGGGACACTATGTATAAGTAAAAAAATATAGGGTGTTTTATTTGAAAAATAAAAGTTATATCTGTATGAAAATTAAAAAGTTTGACAATTTATGACAAATACCTTGTAGAATAAAATTATATAAAAATGTTATTAAAAAAATAGAGCAAAGCTTTTGAAACGATAATGATAATTTTGGGACAGTTTAAACTAACACATAAATTTTCAAAATCTTCCGAAAAAAAACAAATAATTTGGCAACAATGCAGCCAAAGGTCAAAAGTTTATATTTGCCAATATAGCATCTGACGTGACATTTATACAAATATACAGTCTTGGAATAATAAAACACTGTGTATAGTTGAAAAATAATTCTAATACAAGCAGTTTTAACAATTATTCAAATAGAAAAAATCTATTTTTATAAGTTAAATATTAAAATTATTGATGACTCACCCTGTATATCTTATAATTTTTTAACCAATAAAAAATACACAAAACTGACAATTATGTGTTTTCAATTTTTGAAGTAAAATTTACAGATTTTTTTATCTGGAGAGGCATTTATTTTCTGCATTTAGTAACAAAAATTGAAATAACTTCGTGATTCAAATATAGACATAATTCTCGATATATTGACAAAAATAATAACAGCAAACGCAAATACTTAAACCGGTGATAATTCAAGATTAAACATAAAGTTAGTCAGACACACGTTTAATCTTTCATTCTTGAAAAGTATTCCTTAAGATGGAAAAATGAGACGTTAAATTATCACAAAATTTAAGAAGAAAGTTTCTTGTAATTGAAGCAAAAAAAATGCTAACATTGCATATGTATATGAGTCATGTTAAATTAGTAATTCAAATAATAATTTAATAATTACTATAATAAAGAAAAGTTAACTGTTGGTACTACCTACTGACTTTATTATAGGCAGCAAAAATAATTGTTTTTGAAGTATTTTTTGAGTTTAAGCGTTGATCGACACTAAATTAGATATCTGCAACATTTAAAAAAGAATCGTCCCAGAATGCAGGATTAAGTGAGTGGGCGCCAGTTGCAGGAATGACGTCACGCTAAGAGCGGGGCACCACTTTGGAGGTGTCTACTGACCACATCAGGGTATCCCTTGAGAAGATCCCACCTTCATGGTCAGTTCTTTAACAAAGCAGTCAGTCGACCACCGACAATCGCGCTTTTTACACACATACTATTGTCTCTTTATCACTTTCATAAGAAGTCGCTTTAAGTATTTTTTTAGTGGTTTGGAGTTTTTTAAGTGATAAAATTGTCTAAGGTGAGGATTTATTAAACTTTTTAAGTTAAAACTAATATTTGTACAATAATCCAAGTTTTTATTACTTAACAATGACATCATTTTGTCACACGTTTACCTTTTATGGATTTATGTTTACAAGCATCTCAGAACCGCATTTGCTCTCTTTGGAAGTGAAATTAAGAATTATTAAATAATTCAAATTCAAAATTGAGAAGTTAAAAATAGAACAACAATGAATCACCAATTACAAATATCTAAATAAAAATCATATTATTTAAACCTGCTGTGACAAATTCTATCCTGCAGCATTATTGCTTTATAGCCTAATTTTCCAAATTTGGTTATGACCATACAAGGTATAATCTTTACACTTTTCCAGACGTCCATGGCCGATAATTTTTACGCAATGCTTAATTCTTAAACTGTTCATCAGTTAATACCTTCATACTTTATTCAGTTAGGTTTATTAACAAAGTAATTAGTTACCAATTTTTTTACGGACGGAATACTCAAGTCATTTCCTTTTTTTATCGCGCAAACACTTTGTGATAATGAAAGGTATTTACAAATCTATGGATAATAATTATCGCACTAACTATATAGAGTGTTTTATAAACGTGATGTTTTGTATTTTATGTTTATGGAATTACACAGGAGCCGATAAAACGCGTTTATTTATTCATTATACAACCGGCAATTATTAAGTTTCATGATTGAACGTTTGAATAAAGATGTCATATTTCAAATTATTGTTGTTGTCTTATTAGCAATTTTTAATTTATGGTGTACGTTTTAGAAAACGTGATTATTATTGTTTACTGATGGTTAAAAATGTATACTTTATTGACCTGCCAACTGAAACTGAATATTTTTAAAATGTAAAAAGAAACAGATGTTTGTAATAAAATTGCTGGACTTAGATTACATCTTTATTTTTCAGTTTTATACAAATCGATTAGACTTTACAGGGTGTAACAAAAAAAATGGGGACAAAAAGCAGACTGAGTCAAAATAGAGCGAACTGACACAATTTACCTATATCCCAGATTGCACAGTTTGAAAGTTAGAGAGCCCTAAATTTCAAAAACTATTCTTCTTTTTCTCCAATAACTTTGTTTTGAACCAATCGATTTCAATGAAATTTAGTACAAACATTTCTTCAAGTTACAAATTTTGATGTAATTATTTTTGTTTTAATGTTGCTATAAAGTACTTATTTTCTAACAGCTTAACAATTGTCTTCTCAACCGAAATGGGCTTGTGGTAACAGCAATGAAAATAACGAGGTTTTAGAGTGACCAATCCCAAAAGCTTTTGCCCTGGCATAGTAAAAGCGACACTAAGGACTAAAAAATTAATCAAGTTTACAATAATAGCGCCCGTTTCACTTTTTCTAACTTCCCTAGTATCGTACTGTGTTCTTGTAGTCTTCTAGCCAAAGATCTTTGTGATTGGTCACTTTTAAACGTTTTTATCTCCCAAACGCAGGGAGATAGAACTTTTTTGTAAAAGAATTTTATGTTTAGAATTGTTGAAGTTTACTGTCCAAAATGTTGGATTATAAAATGACAAAAGACTATTTTAATATAATTATCCGTTTAGCCGTAATTACTGATTACCTTCAAGTCTGCATTCGCCATTTTTCAAATAAAATTGCAGATATCTTTGAAATGGTTGACTTAGGAAAAAAACTTTTGGTATAAAAGTCATCTAAAAATCTTCGTAGAATTCAAAAATGTGTAAAAATATAAGATGTTCCATTTAAAATAAGAAAATTGAGGTCTACTTCCGGTATAACCGAAAATGCCACATTTCTGAAAATAGTTTAGAAAGACAGAGTATCTCGAATAAACTTCGCTGCCAAATTTTGAATTATATGCCGTCTCTATTTTTTGAGTTATAGATAGAGGCCCCATAGTTTTGATATTCTTTCAAAAATAATTTACAATTTTTGTTACTTTTTTGCATTTGCCATGGAATTGTTGATATAATACACCCGGGTTTCTTACACTTATCTGCCATAGTTTTTGAGTTATGTCAATTTATGTATCAAAATAGCTTCGTACATACATCCACAGAAAAATTTATAACTTCAGAACCATTTAAAATAACTTAGTCAAATTTTTTTCATTCGATTACTTCTGAAATAGAAGCGAAGTTGAAGTCTATATTCCATCGTCTACTACGATTTTTTGAAAATAACAAATTACAAAACGCAATAATTCAGTTTTTTTTTAAATGCAACAATTTATTGTAAACGACGTCTTGCAATTATTCTAAGGCGGCAAAGTTGCAAACTGCGAGAAATTTAACCCCGAACAAAGGCCATCGAGGGCAAGACTGTTACACAACATTATTTTTGTAAAACAACATTTTTCTAAAGAATAATTAGATTCATGAGTCAGTTTCGATTGGGCTCTTGTAGAAATTAAACGTGTGTTTAGAAAGTTTTCTCAAGTTTAATAAAACTTAATAAAAATTTTGTACAAATTCTTTCTTTATAGAAAATATATACAATATATTTTATTGGATTATTGCATGGCATTTTTTAAGAGCTTTTTGTTGATATAGGATTTGTAGGGTCTATTTGTAAAATTATTAGTTACTTCCTTATCAATTATACTTCCTTGTTCTTATAACAATTAATAAAATTGTTTGTGTTGTGTATTCCTATTACATTTTCATTTTGCGAAAAGATACTCTTTTTGTACAAAAGTGTCAAATTTTACAACAGTGAATTACAGGACTTCTTTTATTTTTTCCAAAATAACTATATTATACAGAAGTTACCAAAATTTTGGAACCCTGCATACCCTAGAAGCTCTTAGAAAATTCTATGCGATGATTAAATAAAAAACAGGGTGTTGAAATGAATTAATCTATTAATCGCTCAAAAAATAATGTAGGTTGTTTAATTCTGATTGCCCATTGGTTGAAAACGCTCGAAAAATTTGACAGCTAATTCTCTCAATTGTTAAATGCTGTTATGTGATTGATTGAAAAAATCTATGAGTGAGAAATCTCTATTTTCCATTTTGTCACATAAATTTTCAATTTATTAACTGATTCAAATGATTTTTTTGATAGATATCTAATATTTCACAATTTTTTTTCCACTTTTGGACATTTTTTCACTCAGTTCCTCATTAACTCAATTAGTTATTTATTTACTCATTCATTTTATTTTGTTATCAGAAATAAAATTTTCTCTCAATTATAACTGCATAATTTAGTTAACAGAAGTCAATTATATTTTGAATACCTATCTTGAATCGAGAGAGGTGTTTCTCTGTTTCTCTGTTTTAATAACTGCCCACAGCCTTAAATGTTTGAAATATGAATTATAACTTCCATATAAAAAAATTACATATTTCATGAAAAAAATACAGTAAATTATTGATCATTTATAAATATTGAAAAAACATAACATTAGATAGAAAAAAATTTACATTGATAAATGGTCAAAGATGTAAGGAAATATTCGTTTCGTTCTGTATAAATCTAACGTTGCGGAAATAAAGTGAGAAATAACGTCAAGCCATTGTCTTACAATCCGCCAAACAATTTAAATAGAGCTTGAATATTTACTTAAAAAAATCGAAATTTCATACGATATTTTTGAATCAATTTTATCGCGAGGGAAAATTAGTATATTTTCGAAAAACCCTAAAAAATTTTTCAGGATATAAATTGATGCTCGAATGATATTCTGTAAGAAAATCGTAATTCCACAAACCTTATAAAAGAGCAATCCATTTTGTTTCTGTATCTGGCTTACCAATATCAATTTGTAACATAGCATAGTAAACGTAGTTTAAATTGTGTAATCCAATGGAATCTAACAACTTTAACAGCAAAAAATTTCCACTTATCAATTATTCATAAATATGTCAAAATTTTGAAAAATTTACAAAAAAATATTTTGATGTCTTGATCAAGTACCATTTTCTATATAACCACTGTCGCCACTGCTATTCCGAATTATTCACTCGAATCATATCCCCTCATTTGGTCTGAATGCAGTGAGAAAAATTCCATTAATTCACATATATCTAAAAAAAAAATATTCAATTGTAAGAAGAGTCAATATTCTATAAGCTCTCTATAGGAATGATAATATGATAATATAGCGATTCAATAAATTTTTGTTTCGTACAAAATTTGTGAGATTTGACCAGTTAAGTAGGGTAAACAACCTTCGCACAGTCCAAGAACTCACACAATTTAGCTGGTCCAAATTAATTGGTACGAATTTTGCACTAACGCCTTGAAAAATAATAGTGATGTTTGCATAGATCAACTGATAAGTGAGAAAACATCAAATTGAAGTCACTGGAACAAAAACTTGTCTATTCACAAATTATATCTAATAAAATAATAGCTATAAATTAGTTACATTTGTTTCACAATTTTTTGTAATCTTCACGGTAGTATTTGAAACAACAACGGTATAATAGAAAATACGAATTCTTTTCCTTGTTCTCCTCCTTTTTCTAAAAAAATCGATTATCGTGTCGTCATCAAGCACTTAACACTTGTTTACATTCCAAAGTATAACCTACGACAACGCGAAAATAATTATTAAAAGACAAAATGGTCAACAGATGTAGAATAAAAGTTACTTCTTTGAGATATAACAGATAATTGTATAAAATAATTGGAAAATATATTTAATCAAGGTTGAAAATTTTTAATCACCTAATATGCTGACACTTATTGATTACACATACGCACTATTCGCACTAAACTCGTTCAAGGTTAAGGATAAGTACTTTTGGTACTGTTTCCAAGAAGGGTCATGCGCTTAACGCACAACGTATCGGACGGAAGTTTTGAAGAATCTATCCGAAATCAAAAGCAGTTACGTACACCGAAACGAAACGTAGATAGTTAACGTAGACAATAGGCAACTTTAAAAATTCATATCTATCTCAATTTTAAGAATTGAGAAATAAAATATGGCTTAAGCACTAAAGACATATAAAAACATTGTATTAGTGCATATGACATTTTCATAAATAAAATAGAATTTAATTGATGCTCGATGCAAAATTTAAGAAATTCGAGTGAGATAACTGATACAAACTTTATATGCAGAGTGAGCAGAAATATGTGGCAAACTACCGATTTTATTAATTCTTTTTTGTTAGATTTTTGTTGTTTTTACCTTTTTTTTGTACAATAATCAATGAATTAGCTTGAAATAACATTTGCACATCAGTTAGCAAAAATAACCCACTCGATTTGAATTTTTTCGCCATTTTACTTTTTGTGTAATAACTTTTTTATTTATTAACCGTTTTGAATGTTTTTTTTATTAAATTCTCATTTTTTGTTCTGTCTTATTTAGCATCAAATTTATGAGAATAACAACTATACAGGGTGGTGCATTTTCGATGTCCGAATAGAGAGATCTCCAAAACTAAAAGGTTTAGAAAAAATGAGTGGCACATTATGGAAGTCGTCTTTTGAGAAAATAAATTTGGTAAATATTGCAAGTTGATATTGTCTTTTATTTTTTAGTTATACGCAGAAGTTGACAATTTGCCGATATTTTAAATAATTCATATCTACGTTAATATTGGAGATAAGCGATTGAAACAGAAACATGTTAAACCATTTTCTACGTGGAATCCAGTAGTACCAACAAACATTTTTTTCAGTTATCAGTTCAGCTGGAATAACACAAAGTGGCATTTTTTAAAATAAAAATCATAGTTGGATGTGAAACTTTTGAAAATCAAATTTTGTTCTGATCTTAGAAACATATAAATTTTATATGATTATATAAATAAAACATATTTATATTTTCAAAATCAGAGAAAGATTAGCTTTCCAGAAATGTTTCAGCCAACTATGGTTTCTATTTAAAAAAATCCAACTTTGTGTTTTTGCATTTAAACCAATGATCCAGAAAAAAATGTATTGAGATGATTAAATTTTACAAAAAAAAGTGCATAATTAAGTTTTTGTTTCAATTACTTACGTTCAATATGAACATAGCTATGAATTTTTTAAAATATTGACAGATTGTCAATTTTTGCTTACAACTAAAAAATAAAAGAGGATATCAATTCGGGGAATTTATAAAAATTATTCTCTCAAAAAACGACCTCGAAAATGTGCCATTCGAAACTTTTTAGTTTTGGAGATCTCTCTATGCGAACATCGAAAATGCACCAGCCTGTATAGTGACCAAAAATTGTTTTTGCAACTTTCAAGAATATCCAATTACATTTGAACGAAACGACCTAGAAAGTGGATAAATTTTTTAAGTCGACTTAAATGGTCGTCAATTTTTCCAATGTTTTTCAAAAAACTTTTTTACTATTGGCAAGTTTCAATAATTCTTTTGTTGTTGTTAGATTCCTATTTTTCCTTTCTATTTGATTAGCTTCATTATTAACTGAAAAGTGCAAGTAATTTATCATTTAACAAGATTTCATTCATTGGTCTCTTTTGTAAAATTGAGGGAATCTGATTTATTGTCGTTTATTTCCACACAACCGCTATGGGCCATTTGCAGTGGTTGCGGTTAATTTTTATTTTTAACCATCAGTCAAATAAAAATTTAATTAATAATTAAGTTTAATTGATGGTTGAAATATAAACGGAAGATTGCAAAAGGATCTATACAGGGTATCCCACGACGGGCGTCTATCCATAACTTAAAAAATACTAATACCATGTTGATTGAAAATTTGGCATTTTTCAATATGCTCTATTTGACTAAAATATTTTCAAAAATGTGACACTTTTTGTTATACCGGAAGTAGACCTCAACTTTATTATTTTGAGTGGAACACTATATTTTTCTACGTTTTTCATTCTGCGATGTATTTTAAGTCACTATTATACCAACAATTTTTTTCCTAAATTCATCAATTTGAAGATTTCTTCAACTTTAATTGAGAAATGACGGATGCATAGTTAGAGGTAATCAATAATTACAGCTAAATGGCTACTTTTACAGGATGTTCAAAAAATATATTTGAAAACTGGCATAAAAATGCCATCAAAACTCAAGCTGGATCTACTATCTCAGGACTTTCGTTATAAAATGTTAAAGGACCATAATGAAATTGATAGTTGTTTAATCATAATTACTGATTACCTTTAACCTTGCATCCGCCATTTTTCAAATAAAATTGCAGATATCTTTGAAATGGTTGAGTTTAGAAAAAAAAATTAGTCCAAAAGTGACCTAGAAATCTTCGTAGAAAAGTATATGGTGTTCCATTTAAAATAAGAAAGTTGACGTCTACTTCCAGTATAACCGGAAGTGCCACATATTTTGAAATATTTAAAAAAGACAGAGCATCTTGGAAAGACTTCGCTGCCAAATTTTCAATTACATGCTATCAATATTTTTTGAGTTATCCAAGCAGTAATTCTAAATGTATTCTGCTGAAAATTATCATTCAATCAGGATTTTTTTCAAATATTTATGACAAATCAATTTGCCCACTTTTGTTTGAAAATGTATTATTAAAACAGATTTTTTTTCATTGCCAGCTATTTCTCTTTTACTGAAGTTCATAATTCGCATTTTTTTTAATTTTTATAGCTACGTAGGTAGTTTATTTACTGTTTTTAAATTTATCATTGATAATTCTTATTATTCTTGTGTAGGAAAGTGTCATGGAAAGACCAAATGATTCATCAACAATTACCATTCAATCGAAAATTTTTTCAGCTGTTAATAAACCATTTATTAATTGACAAAAAAATATCCAAATAGTGTGGTTCTGAGAATGTATAGATTTGTTAAAAAAAAAAAAAATTAACACCGGACACTGTCAATGCCAAATTAATAAAAATATAAATAATTTGAAAAAATTAAAATTTATGTTAATAACAATTAATGACAAAGCATAAACGTTGTCTGTATTTAGTCTTTAAATAATTGCCTCCAATGACATTAAAAGACAATATTGTGCAATGAACTACCCACTCTTTTAGTGAAATTACTAATAATTTTATTTCTTAGAAAATGTCATCAGAAAAATCGGGGGATGTCTCCCTCATTACTGATGAAGATGTCCTTCGAAAAATGTGGCAAGATGCTGAAGATTTTGGTCGTAAAAAAGAAATTCGTGCTCATATGTATAAATTGCGTGAAGCTCGACTTCGTAACTTTTATAGTTCAGGAGAAGTTAGTACAGACATTCAGAAAACTTCAACTACAACCACTGAAAGTAAAACATGTTCAGGGCCTACTCATGCTGATTCTTTAGCTGATCATAGTTTTATTAGTATGAAGACTAAGGAAATAAGAGACTCGGAGTCACCAACTAAAGATGACATTTACAGAATTAGTGGTAAGTCATTAACTCATCATCATTAATAACTTAGTAATTTTTTTTAATAAATAGACAGAAATCTTAAAAACCAAGGATGGAATATAATGACTACTAAAGAACAAAGCGATGATGGTAAAACGTTTACTACAACCAAACTTGCAACAACTTCAGGATCTGATAAAACAGACGGAGGTCAAATTAATTATGTTGCACAAAATGAGCAAAAAACTTCAATTTATCAAGATGGAGATGAGAAAAATTTCGTTAAATCAGTTGGTGCATCATCTAACTCTGTGTTAAAACAAGAATCACATGGAGGTGATGAACATTCATCATTTAGAAGTTCTTCGACTAAATCATCTTCATCGTCAAGATACGTAAGTGAGAGTCGCGAAGAGATTATTCCGACTGTCGCGCCATCTAAGATGATCAATCATGACCAAAATGACCATTGTTCAATTTCACGACAAACTTATGTAGAAGACATCCCAAATGATTTAAAAAATCACCCGAGTTTTGTCGAAGGTAAAACTAAAGTGACTCGTGAAACAAAAACCCTACCAGATGGTAGCACTGTAACAACAACAAGATATGAAGTAAAAGGTGGAAGCACAATTCAGTCAAGCAAAACGAGTGAATATAAAACAGAACAGCGATCATCAACATCTGGAACAGGAACTAATCAAAATGAGTCGACTGTTACGCGATACGTTACTGAGTTACCTTCAGTTGTGGATCAAGCAACGTCTTCAAGTCTTACCATTAAATCAACGACTGAACAGCTTAATAATGTCGATAGTTCTAAATCAGAAGTTAGTACCAGTGAGTTTACATCAAAAACTACAGAAACTGATTTGCAGGCTGCAAAAAAATCTAATGTTTTATCTAAAACAACTGTTGAAGAACCTCGCATTGTAAACGAATCACAAACCATTAAACAGTGTACTGATTCTTACAATGTTAATGAGCAGTTTATATCTACTGAACAACAAGACGACAGAATTAGAACTGCTCCTCAGCCTAAACAACCTAAAGCAAAAATATCTGATAAACCTAAAGAAGAAACTTATCATTCTCCTGAACGACGTCAGCCTATCAAACCTGGCAAATCTGAATTTGACGAAAAACTCAAGCCAACTGAAGGACAATATGATACAACATATAGAACAGATTTTACAAATAAAAAAATAAGTGTAGAAGTTAGTCCAACTCATGATGCGTTTGCAAGATCTTTAAGAGCTGTAAGTCCTGATAGAATAAGCAAATCTTCATCTCCTACTCGTAGTTTAAGGACAAGTACTAACTCTTTGAGGAGTAGTACCAGTCCTGAGAAAATACGTCATCCGTCACGTCTCTCACCAGAAAGACGAAGTACTTCTCCAAAGAAATGTGTAAGTAATGAAGTTATTACCAAAACAAGAACTTCGACTATGAAATCTAAACATGGTAATGTGGAAATTGATAGTAGTACTTTGACTAGACGGAAAAATAAGTCAACGACTCGATCCAGAAGTCCATCACCGACGAGTATTGCAAGTGATATTGAATTTATCAAAAGTACTAAGATAGTAACAGATTTGGATACAAATGAGACAGTTATAACTCAATCAAGACCATCAACTTTGGAAATTACAAAAAAATCAACAAAGAAAGTTACAGATCGTTCACCATCGTCTCCTCTTACAGACACTTCTCCTAGAAGATCTTCTCCAAGAGATGTTGTACGTGCTAATAGTTTGAGAAATATGTCACCAACAAAAGAAACTCCAAGACCGTTTAAACGGACTGATACATACGAAGAAAGATGCAGACAAATCTTAGGAATTTCTAATGACACAAGTAAAAAAAGAAACAGTTTTGATAAAAACGAAATAAGACGATTATCTAAAGAAATTTCTACTGCAACATCTAAAACTTATCAGACTAAGTTCAATTCTCAAACTGATGTAACATCTTCGAATGAAGTTTCTGAGAAGGGTTCAATGCAATCCCATATCAAAATAGACACACATCAAATAAGTGAATTTTTGCCACAAATCAGACGAAGTCCAGAAAAAGAAACATTGGGTAATTATCCTGAAAAAACAAGTCCTAAAAAAGAAGCTCCAAAAATAAGTGAGTTTCCATCTCAAATAAAAGGAAGTCCTGAGGAAGGACCATTAGGAGAATATCCAGAAATAAGAAGCCCTAAAAAAGAAACTTCGAAAATAAATGAATTTCCATCGCAAATAAGACGAAGTCCTCAAAAAGAACCATTAGAGGATTATCCAGAAAGAAGAAGTCCTAAAAAAGAAGCTCCAAAAATAAGTGAGTTTCCATCTCAAATTAGACGAAGCCCTGAGAAAGAACCATTGGGAGAATATCCAGAGAGAAACAGTCCTAAAAAAGAAGCTCCAAAAATAAGTGAATTTCCATCGCAAATAAGACGAAGTCCTGAAAAAGAACCATTAGAGGAATATCCAAAAAGAAGAAGTCCTAAAAAAGAAACTTCAAAAATAACTGAGTTTCCATCTCAAATTAGACGAAGCCCTGAGAAAGAACCATTGGGAGAATATCCAGAGAGAAACAGTCCTAAAAAAGAAACTCCAAAAATAAGTGAATTTCCATCGCAAATAAGACGAAGTCCTCAAAAAGAACCATTAGAGGATTATCCAGAAAGAAAAAGTCCTAAAAAAGAAGCTCCAAAAATAAGTGAATTTCCATCGCAAATAAGGCGAAGTCCTGAAAAAGAACCATTAGAGGAATATCCAAAAAGAAGAAGTCCTAAAATAGAAACTTCAAAAATAAGTGAGTTTCCATCTCAAATTAGACGAAGCCCTGAGAAAGAACCATTGGGAGAATATCCAGAGAGAAGCAGTCCTAAAAAAGAAACTTCGAAAATAAACGAATTTCCCTCGCAAATTAGAAGGAGCTCTCAAAAAGAACCATTAGGGGATTATCCAGAAAGAAGAAGTCCCAAAAAAGAAGCTCTAAAAATAAACGAATTTCCATCGCAAATAAGACGAAGTTCCGGGAAAGAACCTTCAGGAAATTATCCAGAAAGAAATAGTCCTAAAAAAGAAACTCCAAAAATAAGTGAATTTCCAACTCAAATCAGACGAAGTCCTCAGAAAGAACCATTAGGAGATTATCCAGAAAGAAAAAGTCCTAAAAAAGAAACTCCAAAAATAAGTGAGTTTCCATCTCAAATAAGGCGAAGTCCTGAAAAGGAACCATTGGAAAATTATCCGGAAAAGGCAAGTTCTAAAAAAGAAGCTCCAGAAATCAGTAAATTTTCTCCACAAGTGCGAAAAAGCCCAGAAAAAAATTATGAAATTGGTACAGTTGATGCAAGCAAACTTGAACCACAAATTTGTGAATCTTCTCAAGTCTTCGATGAAGACAAATTTGAAAAAACTAAAAGTGTTACTAAATCACAAAAGAAAGAAATAACAGAAAAGGTTGCTAGAGATCAAGAAAAATCAAATCAAACCGTTTTAGACAGACAAGATTCAACATCTTCATCTTCTTCTGATAAAGAAAACAAAATTGAAGAAGTACAAACAAGTAAAGTATTATCTGAATTAGAAGGAAAACGTCCAGTCGACGAGCCACTTTTCACTAAGAAATTCATAAGACAGTTATGTGAAGATGAAGAAATTCAAAGAAAAAATTTAGATGAAAAAAAATCTAAAATTAATGAAGAAATTTTGCAAAGTGGAGAAAAGTCTCCAAAGAAAACAGTTAAAAAGGATCAGCCTGAAAAAACGTCAAAAATTTCAACAGAAAATGAAAATAAAATAACCAAGAAAAATCTAAATGTTTCTAAAACACCATCATCAAACAAGAAAATTCCAACAGAAAAACAAACATCAACTGTAAAAGTTGATGTTCAAAACACACGAAGAAATAGAGAAATAGAGGAGAAACTTAAAGCAAATGATGTAAAAAAAACGACACAAAAAATTACGCTTTATGATATAGAAAATTCAAACCAAAATAAAACAGATAATCGAATTCATATAAGAACTCAAAGAATCGATGAAAGAAAAATTGTTAAAGAAGAAACAAATAAAAAAGAACAGATAAAACGTCCATCATCTATCAAAATTGAAATAGTCAATACTAAAAAACCAACAGATAAAAAAATTCAGAAAACTAGCTCTAAAACAACTATTGAAACAGGAATAAAACGATCGACTGTTGAAACAAAATCTCCAAAGAAGCATGTTGTTACCACCACTATAACTGTTGGGGCGAAGACTCCGTCTTCACCTAAACGTCCTACTGATTCTGTTAATACCAAAACTACCAAAACTCCAAAAAAGAAGCCACAGATTCAAAATGGACATGTTTCTTCAGACGAAGAATCATTAGCAGATAGTCTTGATGTAAAAGCTTCCAATAACATTAAAAAACAGCAAACCAAAACCCAAAAAAAATGTGTTACCACCAAATCAATAACTGTTAATGATGATGAAATAACCAAAGGCGAAGTTATTCTAGATTTACAACGATCGAAATCATCTAGAGAACCAACCCCAGATCGCATTTGTCCTTTACCTGTATTTTCAGACGGCGACGGTTCTCCTAGATATCCAGACCAAATTCAAGAACCAGACGATTCTTCATTTGACAAAAAACCTAAAAGATTAAGCGACATTCCAATTCTTGAAAATGAAGCTAATACAGAATTTAACAGAATTACAGAAATCAAAGACGAATCAGGAATAAATATCAACAAAGTTGAAGATAATGATATAAGTTTATTGAGTGTTGATAAAAAAATTAACAGATTTCTGGATACTTCTGACAGAAGTACACCAAAGCAAGGAGTTGCTCCTAAAGTCGAAAGACCAAAATTAGAAGTAACTAAAGATTTAGAATCAGATGAATGTTTGTTGAGTGTTTCAGAAAAAGTGAATAGATTTATTACCACAGCTGAAGAATTGACAACTTCTAGTGATTTTTCACAAAGACCTAAAAGCCCAAAGTGTCAGTACTATCCTGAAAACGAAAAAAAATCTTTATTAAGTGTTTCTGATAAAGTCAGTAAATTTATCAGAACTGCAGAATCTTTAACAAATGAATCTAAAGAAAATATTTCTCTCTCAAAAATAGATTCAAAATTGAGTGATTTGGTTGAAAGAGAGACAACGCCTACAAGACGACCATCGAATCAATACTCTTCTGTTAGAACAACCACAGAGACTAGTTATTCTCGAAGACAAAGTTCTCCGAAACTTCCAGACTCAACACCAAAATCAACAAGAAGATCCAGTCAGGACGAAGCAAAATCAGTTCTGAGTCCAACTGGTCGCTTAAGAAGCACAGAAAGTGTTAAAAAAGCTAAAGCTTTATTTGAAAATATAAACAAAAATCAGCAAACGTCTAAACAGATTGATATCTTAAGTCGTCCTTCTGTTTTTGAAGCAAAAAAACTCAAAACAGATAATAAACAAAGATCTGAATCACCTGACAAATTGAAGACTAGAAGATCACAAACTCCTGAAGGTGATATTCCTGGGTATATGAAACCATTGGATAGAAGTCTAAGACCAAATAGTCCTCATCGTGAAAAAATAAATCAAATCACACAGAAATATTCTTTGGAAGAAGATTCAGATGTGCGTCATACTAAATTTGGAGTAACACTTAAAAGAACTGATTCTGGAAGACATGTTACTAAGGTTACACAATCGCCAAACAAAGTGACTGTTGAAATAACAGAAGAGGAAATTGAAAAAATATTTGATTTAGAAATTTTAGAAGAATTATTAGTAAAAGTTGTAAGTTACGAACTTAGAAGGAAAATTAGAAATCAGATACGTTTAGTAAAACAATTGATTGTTGATGGTAAGCTTGAGGAAATTGTTAGAAACACAAAATCTGTTGAAACAAAAAAACATTCTTATCAATACAACGAAAATAAAAATTCTTCAGAAGTAATTAGACGCAGCCAAAGTCCTGATAAAAAAACGACCAAACAGGCAGAAACTTCAATCAAAAAAGAATCACAAGATAAAACAACAAAAGTTTTCCAAACAGAATTAAGAAAAACTACTCCAATAGTCCAAACCATTGTTAAAGATGATAAACCAGAATGGGTTAAACAAAGAAATTTGAGAAAAGTTACAGACAATGTTATAGCAACAAAAAAAGTTGCAGTTACAACTTCAACAAAAAAAGAAAGAGCAAGTAAAATTACAGAAACGAAACCTTTAGATGCAATTACTTCAAGTTATGGGGTTGGACCTACAGATGAAAATGGAATTCCTTTGTTTGGATTGAAAGCTTTAAGAGCTCAGAGTAAAACTGACACAGCTAAAGGTATTAAAATATCAATTGAACAAACAAAAATTTCAATTTTTTATTATTTCTTTTAGTTCAAGGTACAGTGATAAGGAGTCAATACTATTCCGAAAATGGTAGCGAACCAATTGGTGAAATAAGCGTGACGAAATATTCGAGCGACCCCAGAGATTTGGGAAGTGACGAAGGAATTACTAGTATAACGACTACTCAAAAGTTTGGTTATAAAGACACGCCATCACTAAAAAGTCTAACTTCGAATAAAAATGAAAGAAATGAAAAGTTTGAATCTGAAGAAAAAAACAAGAATGTTAAGCTTTCAAGACGAGGATCTGTTAAGGCAATTTCTCAGAAGTTTATTGATAATGCTGGTAATTTAATATGAAATATGATGAGGCGGCTCTTGGGTTTGAGGATAAAGGAAATGCATTCTTTTAAGAAAAATATTTTTTAGATTGTTAAGATTTCTTTGAAAGTTCTCTTATTCTCAAATTCTTAGAATTTTCTAAATTCTTTACATTCGTGAAGTTTTTTAAAAAAATTTTAGAACATTTGGAATTTTCATGTTTATTATTTTTCAAATTTTTCTGATTTCTATTAATTTTTATATCGACTCTATTGTTTTTGAATTTCCTAGATTTTTTGGATTTGTCAAGTTTTTAATATTTTAAATGCTTTAATTTTTCGGCTTTCAATATTAGGTTCTTTATTTTTATATATAAATTCTTAATCTTTTCAGGATTTTTACATTTTTTGACTTAAAAACTTTTATATATATAAAGTAATTGTAAGAATGTATATTCTAGAATTTCTAGATTACTTTAAGAGTCTTCTAACTTTCGAATTTGTAGATTTTTAGATACCTTAAGTACTGAATTATTTTCAGATTTTTTCAACTTCCAGATTTTGCAGATCTCAGAAATTCCTCAGATTTTTTTGATTTTCTGAATTTTCTAGATGATCTTTGATTCTGCTAATTATCTGTGTTTTTTATAACCTTTAGATTTTTTGGTTTTTTAAATTCCTCAAAGTTTTATATGCTCCAGATCATTTAAATACTTTTCAATATTTTCTATCTCCTAGAGATATTAATTTTTTTCAATTTTATTGGATTTTTAGGATTCTTCAAAATATCTAGATTCTACAAATTCTTTAGGTCTTTAAATTATCAAAATATTAACTTGTTAAGTCGTTTTAGAATTTTTCTATATTTTTTCAAATTTCTTAAATTCTCCGTTTTTTTGAGTTTCTCAAATTCTTGAGATTTTATAGGTTTTTGAAATCTTTTTGTTTAGAATTTTTTAGATTTTTTGGATTTTATAAACTTTTTAGATAAATTCGAATATTTTATTTTTTATATGTTTTGTCAAGTTTTTAGACACTTTGGTTTCTCTAGATTCTTTCAAGAATCCTCTGATTTGAAAATTCTTAAGGTTCTTAGAATTTTTTTTTTTTTTAATTTTTACTTGTTAATAGATTTACTGAATTTTGTAGTCTTATTTAAAATTGTCCATTTCTTAAAATTTTCAAAGATTTCTACATTCTTCAACCTTCAAAGATTCTTAAATTTTTACATTTTTGGGAATTTTTAGTTTTCTCTAATTTTTACAAACTTTTAAACTCTTCGAATTCTTTAAAATTTTTCGAAAATCTTCTAAATTTTTCTTCAATTTTCAAATATTTCAGGTTTTGATTATTCTTAAGATTTTTCAGATTTCACGGATTTTTGAAATTTTTGGTTTTCTAAATTTTCTAAATGACTCATAATTCAGCAGATTCTTTATGTTATTGACAATCTTTAAAATATTTGTGTTTTTTTTTAATTTCTCAGATTTCTAGATGCTTCAGATACTTTTGAAAATTTTATATTTCATAGATTTTCAATTTTTCTATTTTTTTCAGATTTTTAGGATCCTATGGACTCTTTAGATCTTCAAGTTATTAAAATTTTAACTTCTTTATAGATTTCCTTTTACAATCTTCTAGTCTCTCGAAATTTTTATATTTTTTTTGATTTCTATACATTTTTTGGATCTGATAATTTTTTTACATACATTCGAATATTCCAATTTTTATCTTTTTTAGATTTTACAGATTTTTTGAATTCACCAAGTTCTCGTCTAGACTTCTACAAAATTCTCTGATTTTTGAATTCTTAAATTTTTAAATAGCTTAGGTTTTAAACATTTTTTTGATTTTTTAATTTTCTTCGATTTTCTAAATTCTCGCGATACTTTGTGATTCCAAAGATTTCTTAGATTTTTTGTTTTTCAGATTTCTAAGGTCCTGGTCAAACTTTTGAATTTTCATCAAATTTCATCAAACAACTTTTTATATTTTTTTTTAATTTCTCAAACTCTTGAGATTTTCTAGTTTTTTTTAAATTTATTTTTTATTTGGCATTTTTTAGTTTTCTCCGATTTTTACAAATTTCTAGACTCTTTGAATTCAAATCCACCATCTGGATTTCTTAGAATTTTTAAGTTTTTTACATTTCTATATGTTTCAGATATGGTATTTCTCAAATTCTTCCAATTATTAGTCTTGAAAATATCAAAATTTTCACTTGTTTTTAGATTTACTATTTTTTTTAAACTTTTTAATTTTCTTTGAAATTGTTAAATTCTTTGAATTCTCAAGATTTTCTCCATTTTTTAATTTTTAAAACTTCTAAGATGTTTCGATTTTTTTTGAATCTTTTGAATTTTTGAGATTTCTTTATGTTTTCAGTGAGGATGAGGATTTTTTTTTTAGATTTCTCTGATTTCTACTGATTTTTTATTATCTTGCTGATCGTTAGGTTTCTTAGATTTTTTGTTTTCTTAAATATTTCTAGATTCTTTGAATTATCAAAAATTCCACATTCGATATGTTTTCAGATCCTTATTTGATCATCAAATTGTCAATTTATTCAAATTTTCAAAAATTTTCTCTTCTTTAGACTTTTTTCAATTTTTTTGATCGACATTTTTTCAGATTGTCTTAGTGTCACCAGTTTCGATATTTTTTTGAATTTCTACTTTCATAGACTTCTCAAATTTCATAATTTTTGGGTTCGTTAGATTTCTTCAAGAATTTTCAATTTTGATATAAAAAAAATTTGATTTAATTGATTTCGGAAGTTGTCTATAAACTTGATAATTCTCAGACTCCGTAGATTCTTTGGGTTTCCCAAATTTTTAATTTTTGACATGATTCAGATTATTCAAATTAGTTTAATTACTTACTTTGTACTTTTTATTTCATTTCTGAATTAGATTTTAGATTTTTGGAATTTCTAAATTTATGCAAAATTTAAGTTTTTTTGTGGATTTTTTGAATATCGTTAAATTCTCCAAGTTTTCGAAATTTTATTCGATTTCCAGTTTGTTAAAATTCTCAAAATTTTTCTCAAGATGTTGCATTTTTTGGTTTTTGGTTCTTTCCTTTAGAAATCCTAATTTTCAAACATTTTTCGAATTTCTTTATTTTTTTGGATTTCCATTGTCTTTAAATTCTTAGATTTTTTTCATTTTGTTTTAATTTTTTTTAATTATTTCGATTTTTCAGATTTTTAGAGATTTGAGTTTGATAAATTTTCTAGATTTTTTAGATTTCTTGTATACGTTTAATTTCTCTAGATTTTTTGGGAGCTTTCCAGTTTTGAATATTTTCAGAATCCTTTGAGTTTTTCAATTTTTTCATTATTTTTTATTTTTCTAAATACTTTGAAGATACTTCACATTCTTGATATTCTCGATTCTTTATATTTGTCAAGTTTTTTGATTTTTTGAATGCATCAGATTATTTTGAATTTTTTAATTTTTCTACATTGTCTAAAAATTCAAAACACTTTTTTTTCGAATTATATATATTCTCTCGATTTTTCGAGTTTTTCAATTGTTTAGATTCTCCAAATATTTGAAATTCTCTTTAATCTTTTATATTTCTTAGATTTCTTGATTTGATTTCTCTAATTTTAACAGATTTTATTAATTTTCTAAATACTTCAAGAATCTATTTTTGAATATTTTATTTTTCTTAGATTCTTCATATTTATGCACATTTTTTAAATGTAGATTTTTTATATTTCTTTAATATTGCACAGATAGTTTGAATTTTGTTGATTTTCTGCATTTTTTAAATTTTTCAAAAATTTTTTCGATTTTTCTGATTATTATAAATTTGCCAAGAGAAATTATAGATGTCTTATGTTTTGTAGAACTTTTGGACTTGTTCAAAACTCTTTTGATTTTAGAATTACACTAGCTTTTTTGGGTTTTTCCTAAAATATAATTTTGAAGATTTTTTTATTATCTTGTTGATCTTCAGGTTTCCAAATTTGTTTTAATATTTCTAGATTCTTAGATTCAATGAATTATCAAAAATTCCACTTGTTTACAGTCTTGCTGGAGTTTTTCAGATCCTCAATTTTTTTGTGAAATTGTTGAATTTTTCAAATTTTCAAAAATTTTCCCTTTTATCAACTTCGTAGATTTTAGAAAACTCTATAGATTATAGAAATTTCATAGATTCTTTAGACTTTTTTGAATTTTTTTCATGTTCGAGATTTTTGAATTTCCTATTTCATAGATTTCTAAAATTCCATAATTCTTGAGATTTCTTCAGAATTTTAATTTTGATGCGATTTTTAGTTGAATTGATTTTTTATTCGTCTCCTTTGCCTCCTCTAAGAAGCCGCCACTGAAAATATATCACTTGAAAATTATTTTCTTTTTTCAAAATAGTTGAAACTTCAAAGAATGAAAGGCAATCTTCCTACCCAAAAGCAGGACTGATTTTGCGAACTTCAAGTTTCAAAGAATCTTCCGACAGTAGTCAAAGTCGTGAAGAGTCGACAGAAAAAACAATCAAAACCACCGCAAAAACTGTATCCGGAAAAACATTTTTGACCAACAAAAACAAAGTCACAGGAGTACAAGATGTGATAAGTAGAATGAAAGCAACAGGTAAATCTTTAAAAAATTTAACATTAAAAAAAATCTTCATTTCAAATACAGATATTCGCGAAGGTGAAAGTGTCGAAGACGCTGAAGCTCGAGGTCTTCTCAACAAATTTCTTGGAGCTCAAGTAATTCTGTCGGGATTTGAATCAAATGTTAAAGCAACAAGTCAAACAAGACAAAGCACAAAAATTACTTCAACAATTACGGTGAGTTATAAACGTATCTTAAGGTTGCCGACTTATGTGGTCCTCTAATGCAAATTAAAGACGCGGCGCAACTAATTTTGGATGAATGACGTCAAAAACACGACGACGCTTGTTCAGTTTGTCGGTTTCGGCCCTCAGTGGCTGTTGGATTTTAGTGCAAGCAACAGTTTACAAAAAATTGTGAAAACTTAAAAGTAAATTAATTTAAAAAAAAATTGAAAAAAAAAATAGGTAAGAATTATTTTTTTATAATTTATTTTCTCCAAATATTTAACTTTGTAGAATGTTTGTATTATCCGCTAAAATTAGTATAATATTTATATGCGCTATTAAGACATGCATTAAATTTTTTTCATTTTCTTCTTACAAAATGCGTTTAAAAAAAATGTGAAATCTAAATAATTGCGTCTATTTTGAAATAAAAGAATGTGAAAATACGCAGTAGAGATAAATGCGCGTAATTTTTAAGCACCCTCAATTGCATTAAACGCAGAAGCCCTTAATCTCTATGACTCATCTACTTGACTTTAATAAAAATAACTAAACACAAAAACTTTTATTTTAAACTTTTTTTTTCTATTTATTGTTAACCTTGTCATGTCAACTATCGTAATGATTTATTTGCAAAAATAATGTGTGAATTTCCTACGGGATCCACGCCAGCAGAATGTTTCGTTAGTGGTTCTAACCAAAATAGGCGAGTCGATATACGTTTTTAGTGGGACATGCGCAATATCGCGACGCTTGACGTCCTTGTCCTCAACGTCTTTGAATAGGATCGGTGGAAAAAGACAACAAATGCACTTTCTTCCCAATGCTTTTAAATGCCCGTTGGAAATGTTCTTCCGGATTTTTTGAATTATAAACTATTGAAATATTTTAATTAGTTGAGACTTCCTGCACTGCGAAAATTGGCACTTACATAGAATTTGTCACTAAAATAAAATTTTCATTATTTTATTTTTATCTATTACCTGTGTCAGTGAACTTAAAAAATTTAACGCAAAAAATATGACTCATTTAAATATTTGGCTTAGACTTAAATGGACTTTTGTCTTGTCATTATAAAGAATTTTTGAAATTGGCGTAAGTTTGACGCAAATTCAAATAGTAAAAATAATTTCAAAGCGACAAAAATGTTCAGAAAAGTCTCACCTTCTTAAAGTAATTGAAAATATTGTTAATGTTGTAAACAAAAAATAGAATACTGATTTGTTTACAACATTTATAATGGTATTATACTTTTTTGGTGCTGGATGTTCTATCAACATAAACAATCAATACTTAGCTTCTCTTAAAAACAAACACTACTAAATTGGCAAGTAATTGACATACTTTTCTGATGGAAAACATAAATCATGAGCGAGTTTAGTTTTTCTTGCTTTAATTAGAAGGAAAAATCGAGTCAGCATCATGAAAAAACATTATAAAAAAAAATAAAAATTGTTTGAATTTAATGATTAAACTAGGTAAAATTTAAAAGAAAACCTTTTCCATTTTTTTTTTTTTTTTTAATTTATATATCTTTATTTAACGCCCTCAAGCAATTTAACATACAACTAAACAAATTTCATACAAAATAAGCTACAACAGTAAAATACATATTTTAAAAATTTAAAACATTTTTTAAGTTTCTTTTGAATACATTTTTGCTGCAAAAAAGATCCAAATCGCTGCAGTATTTATTTACATTATTACTGCACCGGTCTCTCGGACAGTTAAAACCATACAAAGTTCTGTGAGTAGATACCTGCAGCAGGGGAGTATCACGGCACTATATACTGGGGAACATGGAACGAAAACTGTTCCAATAATTCACTACAGTTAGACTGGCCACTAAGTATTTTTTGAGTAAAACATATGTCAAAATAAATACGTCTTGTTGATAACGGATGAAGTCCAAAATAGTTTAAAAAATAAAGATAGTGATCAGTCTTAAAAATAATTTTAGATTTAAAACACAAATATTTAACAAATCTCTTTTGAATGTTTTCTAGCCTTGTAATTTGAAGATTGTAATATGGAGACCAAACAACACTACAGTAATCTAAAATACTACGTACGAGACTAGAAAACAAAATATTTAAAGAACGTGTGTTAGTAAAGTCTTTTGTCGATCTACTTAAAAATCCCAGCATTTTACTAGATTTAGATACAACGGCGTCAATGTGATAATTAAATTTTAAGTTGGAATCAATTATTATGCCAAGATCTTTAATATAATAAACATTTTCTAGTAAGTTGTTATTAATGGAATACGAAAATGGATTGACACTGCTTTTCTTGTAGAAACGGATCGATTTACATTTATCCGGGTTTAAGTCAAGACCATTTGTAACACACCATTTACTAACTCGATCTAAATCACTTTGAAGATTAAAACAATCGTTAGCGTCTTTGATATTTAAGTAAATTTTAAGGTCGTCAGCAAATAATAAGAATTTGGAAAATATTATTTCTTTTTTAATGTCGTTTATGTATAATAGAAAAAATAAGGGACCCATATGGGAACCCTGAGGAACCCCTGACGTTGAAATAAAGGGTTCTGAAGTGAAACTATTAACATTAACGATGTGAGAACGACCAGTAAGAAAAGACTCAACCCAAGATAAAAGAGGTTCACTTATGCCTTGTCTATTCAATTTGTATAACAATCTTTCATGGTTGATGCTATCAAAAGCTTTGCTGAAATCAGTATAAATAGCATCAACCATGAAACCCTGCTCTAAGTAATTGGTGATATCATTAACATGAGTAAATAAGTTTGTAGCGGTTGATCTGCCCGACGTAAATCCATGTTGTTCATTAATAATAATATTTTTAAATAAAAAAGTTAGTTTATTAGTAACAATTTTGTCAAAGAGTTTAGGGAAGCATGACTGTATAGTAATAGATCTATAGTTAGTTACATCAGATTTTTCACCTTTTTTATATATAGGAATTGAATAACAAATTTTCCAAGAATTTGGAAAAATACCTTGGGAAAGTGACATATTAAAAATTATAAAGAGTGGTGCAACTAAAGATGCGGCACAAGATTTAACAAAAGTAGGAGGAATTAAGTCGGGTCCCGCTTTACCATCAACTGATAATTTAGTCAGATCTTCATTAAGCTCCTCGGCAGAAATATAAAGCTTATTACATAGAGCAGAGTCTTCAATCGAACTCAAGTCTGAGTTATCTAAAGATACACATGGCTTGTATACAGACCTAAAGTAGTTAGCCAGTAGCATTGCAATGTCAACACCATTTGTCGCCTTTTGGTCACCGTGGTGCACAAAATTCGGCAATGAGTTACAGTTTTTATTTTTTGATCTAATAAACTTCCAAAAAATTTTAGTATTCTCGGGGATAGAGTTTTCGACATTTGAAATATAATCAGAATAAGCCTTTTGTATCATGTTCTTGCATCGTTTTCTCAGTTCAGCAAAGTTTGAGTAATCAGAAGCGGAATTAGAAGTTTTAAATTTGTAATGGGCATGATGTTTAGTCTTAATAAGTTCTATAATTTCTTTGTTGAACCAAGAAGGAAAATTGCATTTTTTGGTTTTTCGTTTACTAACACAGCATTCAATAATATTTTGTAAGATAAAATAGAAATGATCAACACTAAGTTAACATCATTAAAATAGTTTGTTGTGGATTTTGTTAAATTTGATCGAAATTAGATGAATTGAACAATTTATTCAGTCGATTTATGAATAATTATAATCGATAGTGGCGGTTCTTGAATTTCAAGAAAAGAGAGAAAGTTAAGAGTTATACAACAAAATCCAGATGATGATTTTGATTATTGCATTTGCCTTTTTCAGAACAAAAATCTAAAACAAAATATATAAATTTCTCGGTTTTCTTTGATTTCCTCAATTTCTGGTTTATTCAAGATTTTGAAAATTTTGTATTTCTGAAGTTTCCAAAAGTTTTTGAATTTGCCAAATTTGTAAAAAATTTCTAGATTCCTTGAAATCTTTCTATTCATCAGATTTTTCGAATTCTCTAAATTTTTCACTGTCTTGATTTCTATAATTTTATAAAAACTCTATACTCTTTCTAGATTTATTAGATTTTGTCAAAAATATTTTGATTTTTGAGTTGCTGAAATTTCTCAGATTTTCTAGATTTTTTTCTAAATTTTGAAATTTTTTTAAAATTCCTAGAACCTACACTTTATTAAAAGTTTTCTAATTTTCAAATTTATAGATTTTTAGACTACTTGTAAATATTTGGGTTTTTTAGATTCTTCAGATTACTCCGAGAATCCCCAGTTTTTAGAATTCTCTAGATTTTTTTTTGATTTTTCAGAAAACTTAACGTTTTGATTATTCTTTGCGTCCTTTAAACTACGGATATTTTTTTAATTTTTTTATTTTTCTAGCTACTTTATAATTTTGAAGGTTCTCTATAATCTTGATAATTTTCAGATTTCCTAGATTCTTTGGGTTTCCTAAATTTTTAATTTTTGACATGAATCAAATTATTCAAATTAGCTTAATTACTTACTTTATATTTTTTACTTTATTTCTCAATTAGATGTTTTTTAATTTCTCAGATTAGATGGATTTTAGATTTTTAGGATTTCGAAAATTCTGCAAATTTTAAGATTTTTTGTAGATCTTTTGAATAAGATTAGATTTTTGAAATTTTCAAAAAATTTCGGGTTTTGTAAATTTCAAATATTTTAGTCTTTAGTTCTTTCCTTTACAAATTCTAATTTTCATACACTTTTATAATTTTTGATTTTCTAGATTTTTCAAATTTTTTCACTTTTTCTGGATTTCCATTGTATTTGATTGTCCTTGATTTTCTCTATTTCGTTGAATTTTTTCAATTATTTGGACAAAATTTTCTAAATTCTTTGAATTTCTTAGATTATTTCAATTTTTTTGGATTGTTCTGGCTTTCAATATTTTTCAAATCCTTTGAATTTTTCAAAATTTACAGATTTTTTATTTTTCTAAATACTTCTTTATCTTGATTTTCCAGATTCTTTCGATTTTTCTAAATTTTCTTGACAATTTAAGAATTCGAAACTCTTTTATTTTTTCAAATTATATAGATTCTATTGATTTTTCGAGTTTTCCAATTGTGTGGATTCTCAAAATATGTGAGATTCTCTTTGATCTTTTCTATTTCTAGATTTTTCAAATTGCTAAACTTTGTAAATTTTTGGATTTTTTGAATTCTTTAGATTCTCAAGATTTTTCTTTTAATTTTTGTAATTGTTTCGATTTTTTTGATGTTTTCAGTGAAGATGAGGATATTTATGGATTTCTCTAATTTCTACAGATTTTATAGATTTTCTAGATACTTCGAGAATCTATTTAATGAATATGAAGAATATTTCTTATATTCTTCACATCTTTTTACTGTAGATTTTTCATATTTTTTTAATTTTGTTGATTCTCTGCATTTTTTTAATTTTAAAAATCTTTTGTTTACCTTTCTGATTTTTATCAATTTTCCGAGAGACATTGTAGATGTCTTATAATTTGTAGAACTTTTGGATTCTTAACATTTGTTCAAAAATCTTTTGATGTTACAATTGCTCTGGTTTTCTTGGGACTTTTGGAAAACATGTTTTGAATTTTACAGATTTCTCAGTTTTTTTTGTATTTCTGAATTTTTTAGATACTCAGTTTATCATTTTGAAGATTTTTTATTATCCTGTTGATTTTCAGGTTTCTTGGATTTTTTTTTTTACATTCTTAGATTTTTCGAATTATCAAAAATCCCACTTAGTTTCGATTTTTTTGAATTTCTTCTTTCATAGATATTTCAAATTCCATAATTTTTTTGGATTTTTCAGATTCCTTCAAGAATTTCAAAATTTATATCTTCAAATTCTTAAAGTTTTCCTCTTTTGTTTTGTTTTTTTTTTTACTTATTTGGACTTTTCAGATTTTTATAAATTTGGGCTCCATAAATTTTCTAGATTCTTTGGATTTTTTAGAATTTTTTTGGGATTTTCAGATTTTGAATATTTTTCGAACCTCTTCTTCTTGAATTCTTTTGAATTTTCTAAATTTTCTAGATAGTTTAGAAATACGAAACTCTTTTATTCTTGCAAATTATGTAGATTCTCTTGATTTTTCGAGTTTTCCAATTGGCTAGATGCTCCAAATTTTTCATATTGTCAAACTTCCTAAATTTTTAGATTTTTTAGTTCCTCGGATTCTCGAGATTTTTCTTTTAATTTTTGTAATTGTTACGATTGTTTGAATTATCAATTTCACTTTAATATATCTACAAAAAAATAATATAAAATTAATACCCAAAAACACTAATCTTGTTTGACACTAAAACAACAACACGTTTCGAGTACTAAGTACTCATCCTCATGTGTATGAGAATAAAAGATAGATCTACTGGATTTCTTGGTAATCGCCAAATTCTAAGATCTTATTATTTAGAGACTTATACATTCTAGTCTCTTCTAAGATAATATGCTTCACAATAGAATGCTTCCATTTTCTTGGGATTAAAGAAAAATTAAAAACAAACAACAAAATACAATCCTACTTTAATACTTTCATATTTTTTTAACTGATAGGAAGGAGGAAAACCAGTCACTAGATCGCGCGTCTTCAAGCATCCAATTTCCGACGAAGAACTTCAAACAGTTTGGGACGAACAAACCTTGCGATTACTGGCAAGTTATCTTTTACCAAATACTTAACAATTCTTAATCACATTTTTACTATTTTTAGCTGGAGCAAAGTGAAGACTACGAAGAACGTAAAAGAATACGTGCCAGATTGCGTCAAGTAATGGCGGAACAAGAAGGTAAGAAAATTTATAATGATTTTATAAAAATTAATAAAAATTCTCTTAAAGCATGCACAGAATTAGTAGAAAAAGCGAGTCAGGATCAAATAGGTGCCTCAACATTTGAGGGTGAGTCTCAACTACTTCCTCTTCTACAGGGCTTATTGGAAGCTCCTGATAATGAACAAACTGCCGATTCAGGAACAGAATCCGGTGAAGACCAACGCAATGGTCTAATAGCCGAAGTGCAAAATGCCTTAGATAAATTATCGGCAAGTTTACGCGATGATACTAATGATATAACGCCTGAACGTCGTACTTCTCTTCTACAATTAGTTACGAAACTTCAGGCTGGTTTAGCAGCTTCTGTACCTTCTAGTGAAAGACGTTCTAGTGTTCAAGGACGTTTTCGAAGACGTCAAAGACCTAATAGACACACTGTGGGGGTTAGTAGTGAAGAACTAGCCGATGCTAGAAGATTAATTGAAGAAATTTCTTTACACGAAATAACACCACAATCCACTAAAGTATCACTGCTACAGAAGCAGAATTCTGAAGGCTGTGTCGGGCAAAACACCGTTTCTTCTTTCAAACCGATGTTTACACAAAAATGTATTGTTAAAAATGCGGTAGCTAAGCCTTTCAGTAGCTCAAACAGTACAATTTCTGGTAATTCTTCTTCTGTACAAACACCGACTGAACCTTCCGAGTCTTTAGACTTTTTATTTAATGAAGATGTGATAGAGAAAAAATCTGATCATCAAAATATTCGTAGATCTTCTTCAGGAGAAGTTAGCATTAAATCCGTTCATCAAGCTGTTCAACAAGCAGCTGCACGTAAAAGTACAGAAAATCTTCAAGAGACTGAAGAAACTGACGAAGACAGTACTATGAAAGCACTAGAAGAACGCAAATTACCACAACAAGAAATAATAATGCAAACCAATCCAATATATCAAAAAACAAACGAAGAAAAACTAAATAAATTCAATTCAAAAAAAATCAAAATGAAAAGAGCCAATACTATTGATATCCCAAAGCCTTTAAATTTTTACGAAGACGATGACGACAGTGAATGTTCTTTACCAGAAGACGACTATCAGCAGCGTCGACGAAGCAACTATTTGGCTCTAAGAGGACCAATCAGGATTGGAAATCCTTCATTCAACAAAAATATAGTACCAACATTTGAACCTAAAACCGACAATGATAAAAAATTTCTAGCTTTTATTAATAAACATAACGAAAATAATGTAACGAATAATGATGCGAAAAAGACATCGATATGGACAAAACCAGAAAATAACCGAGGAAATATTTGGAGTAATAAATTTGGTAATATTAAAACTGCGTTTGAAAAAGCGTCTTCAGGAACACCTCAATCTCAAAATTCAGCACGACAGTTTTGGAAAACTGCAGATGATGCTGTAAATTCACGACCGAAATACGACGGTCCTCGAATAAGTAAAGAAAGTGCAAGAAATCTAAGAGAAATGTTTGAAGAAAAACAAAAGCAAACACAAAAATTACCTTGGAGTGCTAAACAAAATGATAAAAATATTATAACAGGGACATTGAAAGTTAAAGCTTTTGAACCATATAATGATAAAGCGCACAAATTTGTTCCTCAACCTCTTCCAGTTAATAAATTTTCGCATGCGCCACAATCAGCATTCAAACCTATACCGAAGAAAACTCCTCCAGCTTCTCTTAACATTTCAAAAACACCAATTAAATCTGAAGGGAAAGAACTCGATTCACCATTATTTTTATATAGTCCCAAACCACCTAGCGAATCATCATTAAAACCATGGGCTGTTAATCCTGGTGAAAGTCGAGTACTAAGTCTAGCTGCTTCTAAATTTGAAAATGTCACTCCACCTGAACCAATTCCGTTTAAACCAAGAAAACTGAGCAAAGATAAAATAACTTTACCTTTTCAACAGCAATCCGAGAAACTTAGTGCTCCTTATCTTGTTAAAAGTGTGGAATATAGAGCAAATAATGTTAAACAGTTGAGTGGACAATATGATAATGGACGAAGTAATGACTCGTATTCCACGTATAGTTCTGTTAAATATACCTCACCAACAAGTTTTGATTATCAGCAACACAAAAGCGATCGATTTTTGGCTCAAAACTATCGAGGATATGACGACAACTCTTATCAAGAACCTCAGCAGCAGTACTCTGCAGTTTCGCATGCTTATCCCCAGTACAATTATGTATATTCAAAGCCAAAAGACTCAAATTATGATTACATGTCTCATAAAACTTCCATTCAGAATGCAAACCAACTAGACAGTAAACTAGAGCCACAATCAAGAAACAACGAAAATCACTACACTGAACCTAATTATACTTCAACTTATCAATTTCAACCGCAAAATCAAACTTCTGCGAATTATGCTCCATACTCAAATCAGCCATCGCAAATAAAACTAACAGAACAACTTCAAGAGCAAAATGTCGTACCAAAACTGGAAACGCAAATATCTACAGAGAGTGTAAAAGAATATAATGCAGTTAGTAGTCGAATAATGACAGGTCCAGTTTCTCAGCAAGCAACAACAGTTCGTCAAAAATCACCAATGAGTCGTGATGAACATGACATAGCAGCTGCTCTTAATTTACGGAACGCTTTACAAAAAGTTGCAAAACCAAGCAATGATAAAAATGAGTACACAAGTACTTCTCCAAAAGAAGAAGGAACAAATGTTAGCTACACTCCAGTTCCATCTAAAACTATGTCACCTACAAATTATAGTTTCCATAAGGATTCATCTCCAAAAACAGTTTCGCCTAACAGTTTTTCTTACAAGCCTCGAGAAGACTATAAAAAACGCGTTTCTCCTCATAGTTTTTCATATGGAAGTAGTTCGAATTTTAGGAGTGATAAACCTTCAGTACCGATTGAATCTTTAGAAATCAACGATAATGGTGAATCAGTAGTAACGTCAAAATTCCAAATTCCTTTAATCAATGTTCCTCAACCGGACTCGCCCCAGCTTCCAAGTCAGACGCAAATAGCCAATAAAGCAGATTCTTGGAATCAAATTTGTTTGCAAACTCAACAACCATTACATAAACCTTCACCGAGAGCCTCTCCTAATGCACGAACTGTAACCAAATCAAAATCAAGTCATTCTTTAGCTGTACCAAAACAATTCGAAGCAGGCATGACGAAAGACGAAATGGCTATTAAAAGAAAAACAATGGAAGCTTTTCTTAGTGGTAATAAATCTCCACAGTCGCTTTCAAGAGCTTCTTCTAATGAAAATCTGCCAAAAATGGAAAGTAAAACTGTGAAAAGAACAATAAATCGAATTAAAACTTCTGAGAAATTGTCTGCTTCTCGACAAACTTCAGCACTGTCCAGAAGTCGGACTTTGCCCGATATAGCCTGTCCTGAAATGCTAGACGAAACAAATGTTGACAAAGCCTTTGAAGATTTATTTAAATCTAGCACGTAATTTGATCAAATTAAAATCAAGTAAGGAAAAAAGCTCACTTCTGCATTCCATTTTTGCGTGGAAGTTTTTTTAACGTTTATTAGTTGTAAGAATTTTTAATCGAACGAACCCATCTGTTGTTAAACCCTTTTAGAAGTTGTTTACTGTTGAGGAAAAAAGGCGTCGGTGATTGGTGTGTTTAGAGTGCGCACACCAATCGCGAAAAACATTCATGAGGGTCATGGAGTTGATAGCAAAAGGGTGAGAATGTGTTGGTGTGCGCACCCATTAACTGTGAAATCCCCCACCTTGTGTATAACGCGCCAGCCAGCCAGCCACGCCAACGCCACAACTTTTTTATACACTCTGAAAAATTAGAACTAAACATTTTTGATTCTATTTACACAAAGCACTTGCTATGGCGTGCTTGCTTTTTTCTACCCTTCCTTCATATTTCTCTTGCAACCATTTAACAGTCCTGGTTTGTCTGTTAACACATTTTCATCTTGTGAATAATTTTTTTCAAAGATAAACGTTTTGAATTTTTTTTACCATTTTTTTAATTTTTTTCAGAAGCCACTCATAGTGAAAAAATTGTCACAGAAGGGCCAGTGACTACGTCACAAGGTAAAAAGAGTTATTATTTTCTTTCTTAAAAGTTTTATTGATTTTGCTTGTAGTTACCACACGAGTGACAGCGACTCAACAAATCCAGTCAAAAAAACCCATTTCTCCATTTGCCAAATTTCAGCAACTTGATAAACAGAACAGTCTTAACTCTCCCAGGTAAAAATTAAACTGTACATAACAAATTCTTTTCCTATACTTAACTTTCCATTGCTTCTGAAACTAATGCTTGGCTTGGTCTGCAGTAGTCCTAAGACCCCCTCCGGCAGTGGCCTCCTTTTTAAATTCACTGATCCGGCAGTGAGTCAGAGTGCTAGCACCATCAAAGATAGGCTCTTACATTGGTGCAGAATGAAGACTAAGGAGTATGAGGTATGGAATAAGTGTGATTAAGTGTTGGTTTCAATTTTTTTTAACTAAGTGTGGTGTCTGATTTGTGGGCTACTAAAACCTCGCATCTGCTTTATTTATTTTCTGTTTTTCATTTATTTGTTTACTAATAATAATGAAAATTTTAGTTATAAGTAATTAATTTTTTTGGAAATTTTTAGAACATCCAACTAGACAACTTCTCTACCAGCTGGGCAGACGGATTAGCTTTTTGTGCCCTCATCCACCATTTCCTACCAGATGCGTTCGACTACCATGCCCTCTCCCCTAAGAACCGCAGACATAATTTTACGCTTGCCTTTCAAGTGGCCGAGTAAGTCAAAAATATCAAAAAATTAAATTATTTTGATAGGAGTTAAAGAATTTATTTCTTACAAAAAAACAAATAAAATAATAAATCGTGAGAGTTTGTGCGACAAATGCTGTTTTTCATTTTCTAAACTTTTTGAAGTCTCCAAAACTCTTAATATCACTCTCATAAATTCTTAGATATTTTTTGGACTTTTTAATAAAATCTTTACTTTTTGTTCAAATTTTTTAGATTTTCCATTTTGTGTTTTACTGATTTTTTTAGATTTCTTATTTTTCTAGATATTCTAAATTCACTACGACTTTCTAAATGTTGGGGCTTTGTAGCTTATTTTCATTTTCATTATTTTTTTTTTTGTAATTTTCAGATCTTGATAGTTTCTAGATGTTTCGCTTTTTTTAAGTTTTTGAATCTTTAAATCTTTAAATTTTTAAAATTGATTGTTTATAATTCTCTAATACTTGGGTTTTTTATTTTATTTAGATTTTAATTACTTTTATGTTTTCATTATTTTTCAAATTTTTTTAGATCGAATTTGGACGTTATCTAGATATTTGACTTTTTGGACTGTTTAGATTTTCAAAGTAATTTCAATAGATTTGTCAGATGATACAAATTTTGGACCTTCTTTTCCTACTTCTTCGGTTTTTTTTTAGATTCTGTAGACTTGAATTTTTTAAACTCATTTATTATTTTATATTATCTAGATGTTCCACATTCTTCAACATTTTTAAAATTTTTATATTTCCTATTTAGAATTTTTTTGCTTCTTTAATTTTTTTATTTAGATACTTTAGAATCTAGAGTATTTTTAGATTTTAGACACTTTTTCTGAAACCAAGTTTCACAGATTCTATTTAAAATATTTTTATTTTCTGGATTCTCTAATTCTGTTTACAAGTTTATGAATTTTCCAAAATTTCTCTATTTTCATTTGTTGAAATTCTTCATCATTTTCAGATTTTTTGATCTTAAACTTTTTCGAGGATTTTAGACTTTTCAGATTATTCAATTCCCATAATTTCTTTTTTAGATAAATTGAAAATTTTTTTTTTGATTTTTCAATTTGTTAAATTGTTTAGTTTTTTCAAATTTGCTAGACTTGAAATTTTCACATTCTTTTCACTCAAGTATTCTTCATAATTTTTAATAACATTTTTTTTTTATTTCAGACCTTTTTGGCTTTTTTCAGATATTTACATAATTTAGATTCTTTATAATTCTCTAGACTTGGATTGTCCAAATTTGTAAAATTCATCCATCTTTTATCATTTTTAGATGTTCTGCATTCTTTAGGTTTTTTAGAATTTTTATATTTTCCAATTAGAGTCTTTCTGATTCTTTAATTTTATTTATTTAGATTCTTAATTATATGATGGATTTTCATGGTTCTTAAATTTTTTCATATCTATAAGATCCATCAGTCTATAGTTTTTTTTAAATACCTTGATTATGTATTACTTGTTTCGAAACCAAATTTTTCAGATTTTAAAATATATTTTTTTTGGATTCTTTATTTCTGTTAACAAATTTTTGAATTTTCCAAAATCTTCATATTTTTTATTTTTAAAATTGTTGCAAGTTCTTCAACATTTTTAGATTTTTCTATCATAAACTTTTTCAAGTTATTTAGATTTTTTAAATTATTCAATTCCCATAAATTTTTTTTAGATTTTTAAATATTCTTTTGGATTTTTCAAATTTATTGAATTGCTTAGTTTTTCCAAATTTGTTAGACTTAAGTTTTTTGAATTTTTTCAACTCAAGTAAATATCAGTTTTTCTTTTTAATTTTTAGAATAGCTATTTTGAATTTTTTTATTTTTCCGATTCTTCTGAACTCTTGTTTTTTTTTTTAATTTTTAAATAATTTAGATTCTTTATAATTCTCTAATACTTGAGTTTTTTATTCTATTCAGATTTTAATTAATTTTATTTTTTCTATATTCTTCAAAATTCTTACAAAGAATTTAGAGGTTTTCTAGATCTTTGGCTTTTTGAACTGCTTGGATTTTTCAAGTAATTTCAATAGATTTTTCAGTTGATACCTTCTTTTTCGTTTTTTTTCAGATTTTCTAGACTTGGATTTAACAAATTTTTCAAGTTGTAGCTTATTTCGAATTTCCAAATTTAAATTTCTGATTTTATAGATTCCTTTAATTCTTCAGAATATTTAAACATTTATAGGTTTTTCAGACCTCTAAGATGATTTTTATGATTCAAAATTATTTTATATTTTCCGGATCCTCTAGAATTCTTCAATATTTTCACATTTTTAGTGTTTTCTAATTTCTTTCAATTTTTCAAATTTCTTCAAATTCCTAGAAAACTGAATTCTTCAGACCCGTTTCAGATTTTGAAAATTTTTATTTAGATTCATCGAATGCTCCTAATTTTTTATTTTTTTTTTGAGAATTTTTAACTTAAATCGAAAAAATAAATTGCAGTGAGAAGGCGGACATAGCACCTCTCCTAGACGTTGACGACATGGTAGCCACCCGAAAACCGGATTGGAAATGTGTGTTTACCTACGTACAGTCCATCTACAGACGCTTCAAGGATGAAGATTGAAGTTTTGCAAAAAAATCATTGTTCCTTTTCGCTAGACTTAAGCTTATAACTCTTCAATCAGTTCCTTGCCTTAACTCTATAAAAATTGTTTATTAAAATTATTTTATTTATTTATTTTTTTTTTCAATTATGCTTAATGCATATATTACTGTTCTGTGATCAAAGATTGTATTGTGGCATTTAGTTATAGGTGATACTGTATGTAATAATTTATAATTTTCCACTATTACAAGATCTGCCCAGTGGTCTTTTATATTAATACTTTTTTCATTTTTATGCAAATTTAACTATTGTTAAGCGCTTATTTATTAACATATTTTATAAGATATTTTATAATGGGTTGTTGCTTTTGCCATGTGGTATTTACATTGTAACTGCATTTTTGCAAATAATTTTGATATTGGATCAACTGTTAATAAAGTGCATTGCCTGCATGTGTAAAAGACAATACTCACAAATTGTTATGTAAGTAAAAGCAGTGCTTTCTAAGCCTTTATATATTTTATAAAAAATTTATACGTCTATATAAATAACTAATAAAATAAATAAAGAGCAAATTGCAAGTTTTTTCTGTTTTCTTTAAGTTCGAACGACATTGTCTCTGCAAAAGAATTATATTTTTAGATTTGCCTGTACTATATGCATCCTGTATAATGTATTAATATGTTTATTACTTATTAAATTAGTACTTTACCATAAAAGATCAGACCATGTCAGCTATAAGAAAAATAATTCATCTGTTGAAGATTTGTTTTCAGCAGTGTCAGGAAAGTTACTGGCTTGTGGCGGCCAAGCGTTCATAGCGACGTCGCTTTTTGATCCTTCGATGTCGAATCTTCCTATCATTGCGAAGCAGAATTGCTAATAGGGAACGTGAGCTGGGCATAGACCGTCGTGAGACAGGTTAGTTTTACCCTACTGATGACTCCTCGTTGCTCAGTACGAGAGAAAACGCAGGTTCGGACATTTGGTTCACTCGCTTGAGCGGGCGGTGGTGCGAAGCTACCATGGGATTATGCTTGAACGCCTCTAAGGCCGTATCCTTTCTAGTCAAAGGTGGCAACGATACCTTTACGAGTTCTGGCTCAAAACAATGTGACTTTACTAGACAATCGACATTCGCGTCGGTTGTCGCACGAGCCCTATTTGCCGTGTAAAGCCAACGGTTGACGGTGGGATCGATCCTTGCTATGTTCAATCAGGCTTCTTGACGGTCAACTATGGGTTTTACTAGCTGAATCGTTAGTTATACTTTTCCAACTGCCACAAATCGATTATTTAATAATATTTAAACAAATAATAAGACATAATATTACTGTTGAGCGTTTATTTCAAATTCCTGAGCTTGTTTTTTGGTATTATTCAGATACTTTTAAATTTTGAGTTTTTTCAATTTACCTGATGTTTCTCAAACTTTCTGAATTCTTTGTATTTGTCAAGTTTGTTGAAGAATTCCAAGATTTGTTAGGTACTACAAACTTTATGAATTGCTTATCTTGTCTAGATGTCCTTGGATTCTCTGCATTTTTACAGATTTTCTAAATCTTCTCTAACTTATCAAATTCTTGGATTTTCTTTCACTTTTAAACAATTTTTTTCGCGACTTCCCTTTTATTCACTGTTCCTCGATGAGAGGTATTGAGAGCTTTCTTGCATGTCAGAAACTTACAGGGCACTCATCGATGTTTGGAAAATACCTGATTTGTGTGCGCATTGACCTGAAGAGAACTAAATGTTGGTGGAAATAAAAGTTTTTAGTACATTCAGCCATTTTTCACTCGAGTGACAAAGTGCACAAATGTCAATCAGGTATCCCCTCACAGTCCTCCCTTGACAGTCTTCTGTCTTCTCACAGCAATTTTTCAATGCATAACTTGAGACGCGCCAGAATTATGAATACTTGAAGACTTGGGTTAGATTTTCTAATACAAAGCAGCAGTCAGATGACACCTAAAAAACGTAGATTTAAAATTGAAGATAATAGATGTTAATACCAAATTTTTCGATAGTACACATGATTCTTATAATTGGAAGTAATTCTATGTGCAAGAAAATTTAAAAACGTCGAACAGAATAATTTTTTCTTATTGATAATTAAAACTCTAGTTTGTGTCAATCTAACGATTGATTTAGACATTCTAGACAGCACTGGACCACTTCTATCAGAGCTCCACATACCAATAAGAAATTTTATACCGGATACTGCAAAAAAACGCTATAATTTTTGAATTATTTATTATTATTTTCTATTATACTAAAAAACTTTGACCCTAGAGCAAACTTGTTTTTTGTTTAAACTCTCAAATATAAGTGTTCTCATAGTCTGAGAGCTGGCAACACTAAACGTACCGTCATCACGGAATTAAAAAATTTCTATGTAGATCGACTGTAAAAGCTCATACAAACAAAATAAGCTTAGTCTGTCTAGGTTCAATTAGCCGAAAGACTATTGTTTATCAAATGAACTGATATGCAAAAATAATAATATTTTACGTCATCCCAGAAATTAATGATTATTAGATCATTCTTTAGGAAATTTTGTGCTATTTTTCTCCTATTTTATTCCTATGACAAAATAATTTTTCTCCTAAATTTTTGTTTTGTTTTAATCTTATCTTTAAAAATATCCTGGCATTACATCTCAAAAACTTCCAGAAATGACTGTCATAACAATCTTAAGAAAGAAGTTAGTGGTGAAATTTTATCTTCCTATAACAGAAAACTGTTTTTCTCCTGATTTTTTTGTTTTGATTTTATCTTCAATTTTATCGTGTATGACATCCTAAAAACTCCCAGAAATGACTCTTATACCAATCTTAAGAAACAAGTCAGTGGTGAAATTTCATCTTCCTGTGACAGAAAATCATTTTTCTCCTGAATTTTTATTGTTTTAATCTTATCTTTGAAAATATCATCGTATGACATCCTAAAATTTGCTGTAAATGTCTGTTATACCAATCTTAAGGAAGAAGTCAGTAGTGAAATTTCATCCCTATGACATTGATTTTTTCCTAAAATTTTTTTGTTTTAATCTTATATTTAAAAATATCTTAGTATGACATCCTAAAAACTTCCAGACATGACTGTCATAACCATCTAAAAAAAAAGTTACTGATAAAATTTCATCCCTATGACAGAAAATTGTTATAACCATCTTAAGAAAGGAGTTAGTAGCAAAATTTCATCTTCCTATGGCAGAAAATTATTTTTCTTCTGAATTTTATTTGTTTCGATTTTATCTTTAAAAATATCTTGGAATGACATCCTAAAAACTGCTTAAAATGACTGTCATACTAACCTTAAGAAAGAAGTTACTGGTAAAGTTCATACCTATGACATAAAACTATTTTTCTCCTGCCTTTTTTTGTTTTAATTTTATCTTCCAAAAAATCTTGGTATAGCATTCTAAAAACTGACGGAAATGTCTGTCTTACCAATCTTAAGGAAGAAGTTGGTAGTAAAATTTCATCCTTATGACAGAAAAGTATTTTACTCTTAATTTTTTTTTGCTTTGATCTTATCTTTGTAAATATCTTGATATGACATCCTAAATATCTTAAAAACTGCCAGAAATGTCTGCCATACCAATCTTGAAGTAGTTGGTGGTAAAAATTCCTCATTAAAAAATTCGGATTTTTTCCCAAATTTTATTTTTCTAATGTAATCATTGGAAATATCAGCCTTATTTTGTTTGTATGAGCTTTTACAGTCGATTTAAATAGAAATTTTTCAATTCCGCGATGACGGGACATATACTGTTGCCGGCTCTGGAACTACCATAATAAATAAAAAATGTAAAGTGCCAAATGTTTTGAGAAAATCAAAATGACATTACGTGGAGTAATATTTGATTCGTAAAACAGATAATTATAATAAACTATGATTTCAAATGAACAAGGACAAAAAAACTGGAAAGATTGTGACAGGAAGTACTATCTGATGAAAATAGAGAATCTGAATAACCACTTTATGAAAACATTTATTTTTCCAATGATTGTCAGCACAGTTAATCATTAGATTCTTCGTCTTCGTCCCCCAAACAACAAACGAAACGTCAAAAGATTGTTAAGAAAAATTGTAAATTACTGGTCAGTCAACGTTTGACGGCCAAGTTGTTGGCCCTTAACCTTAACCGGAGAGATGTACCGCAACTTTTCAAGAAACAGCTTTTAGAAGATATTCCATTAGAAAAAAAAAATCATGTGGATTCAACAAGACGAGACGCCGCCACATTTTAGTACAGTAGCAGGAGATGCCAGTTTGCTGATCAATGGATAGGCCATGGTGGACCAAACACCTGGCCAGCGAGATCACCAGACTTGACTCCTTTGGGGACCAATAAAAAATGGTGTCTAACGCAAAAAACCCACAAATGTTCAAAACTTCCAACGAAAAATCACTGATGATTTCGACAAAATTGATAATCAAAATTTAGCAGTAAAAGTTCCAGATAAATTTAGAAAAGGTATTCGTTATTGTTTAAGTGAAGAAGACCGCCATTTTGAGCATATTTTTAACCAAAATCAACACAAATAGTGGACTGAAATGAAAGAAATGATAAAAGTTATGGAAAGATGTGTTTCTTATACATCTTTCCATGAAGTTTTTTGTATCTTACAAAAAACTCCAAGTTAATATAGATAAAACAAAAATGTTGGTGTTTAGAAAGAAAGTAAGAATTGAAAAACAAGATAAATGGAATTGGGAAGGAAAAAATATAGAACAACTGCAAGAGTTGAAATATTTGGGATATGTATTAAATAGTAGCATGACAGACAGAAGATAAATAAACGAAGTAGTCTAAAAAACAGATAAAAAAGCTGGAAAGTGTCTGCAGTTTGGGAGAACGTGAATTTGGTGAAAATTTTGAAAGAAGAATGATGATGTATGACAGTTTGGTGATAAGTATTGTAATGTATAGAGCAGAAGTATGGGAATGGAAGGAATATGAAGGAATTGAGCGTGTGCAAGAAAAGTATATAAATGAATAAATAATTTATTGGCGCTCATAACAAACAGGCGTTTTGCACAGGTCAGAAATCAAATATATAATTGATACAAATCTGTAAGCACACATTAGCGCAATAGGATCGTCTCGTTTAACGGGTAATTGATTGACTAAGTTAGAAGCAATGTTAGAAAAATAATTATTAAAAATATTTGAAAAAATGTTACTACTACAAGTGTTTACATTTTGCTAGAAAATTTATTTAGATTTGTATAAAGTAGGTGTTAGATGAGATTTGAGGAAAATACTACATCAGTGCTGAACTGAAATTAAAGGAGTAAACGGTAATGTTAGTTGGAAAGAACATGATGCGTGTGCAGAAATTGGAATAGTGAAAGAAGAAGGAAGAATAATGGAAGAAGAAATAAAACAAAGAGATGTAGAAATAGATATCGTAGATATATAGATAATCAAACTACAATTCAAAATATGTCCCGATTGTTACCACCAAACTACCAAAATATAATAATATAAAATATAATAAATATAAAAAGATAAAATGAAAAGTAAAAATAAAAATATTGTAGTAAGATTCGGATGTGGGAATAAAGAATGGGAAAATAAATTCTGAAGAAAAGATCGGGAGAAAATATGTAGATTATGTAGAGAAGAGAGACGATAGAGCATTGTTTGTCAGAGTGTGAAGAGTTAAAAATGTGCGATTATAAACGAAAATGTAGAATGGAAAGAATGGATGAAAGAAGTTACGTGTGCTAAAAGAAGATTAGAGAAAATTTTCTTTTCAAATTGAAAAGATTGTATAAAAATTGTTTATAAACTTTCAAATAAGTAAGACTGTAAAGCCAAGGGCCCGATTCAATTTTCGTATGCGAAATCACCACAGCAACTGTAAGCTGATTGGCCAAAATGATGCGGTATCCAAGATTTCATATATGAAAATTATCGTACATGTTTCTAGAATCGGGCCCCAGCTCAAAAAATCCGCTATGCGTATACGATAGGACAGCCTGTATAGGGGTAACGACAATGAGGATGCTACAAAAGTGAAAAGACGTAAGTCTTTTGTTCTTTTGTTAATTTTAGGTTCAGAATTGCCTATGCTGAAATCTCGTTCTTGAAAGGTCGTAAGTTTTGGGCTACCCTATATATATCTTATCTTAAAGAATGTTTCTTAAATTCATATACCTTTGTATAAATACAAAAAATACTTAAAAGTGCGTTTAATTAAGAGAAAATCATTTTTGGAAATTTGTGCTTCGCAGCGCCATATTAGTCTCTTTATTCCACAGGTCAAATGTAGTCAAGAGTCCGTCAAGCCGTGCTCTTTCGATTGCCATTGAACACAGAAACGTGAGACCGCTGTGGACTTACAAAGCTAAATCCAATACGACTACTTGCAAGACCACATCGGTCTTGCCCGGTCAGAAACTTACGAGTGTTTGTGAGACCATGTTGGATTTGCATGGAACTAAACCTTTTGAGTTCTATATTAAATACCAACAGTAGTAATTTTCACACCTAGTCTGCAAAGATATTATTTGCGCAACAATATTTCTTGAAGGTTAAATTTCTTTTTTTACTAATAAAATTCAAGCTGCATCTATAGTGAACGCTTAGCATTTGCGAAAATTCTGAAAATATCAAGTAAGTCAACTGACTGTTATTCATTTGATAGTTGTAAAAGAAGATTTTTAAATAAAGACTTTTGTAATGCAGATTTTATTATGATTAAGTAAAATTATTTTTAGAATGTCCAGAATCGCGTTTTTTTGAAATTTTTTACATCTGTAATTGACAATCGCAGTTTGAAATGTCATTTTAAAGCAAGACCAACTTCATTCATATATGTTGAAACACATGCGGCCGTCACAATTCGGTGATTTTCCATGTCTCACCAATTCTTTAAAGACACTAAATTAGCATCAAATGACGTTAATTGAAATAATTCAGTTCAAACGTCATTGTTTGAGGGCGCTACTTGAGGTAAAGTCATGTCAAAAAAGAACCACGCACTAGAAATGGGATATTTTTTTCAAAAGTTGGTAAAAGTCGTACTTACACAAGGGAATTTTCTGACTAAAACAGATTGATTTCTAGTGGAAAACAAAACCACGTCATAAACCATGATTAGGTTTAGAAAAATTATTTGCAATTTTTGTCTAATATCTTATCAACTGATGTTTTTGAATAGATTTTAAATGATGTTTGACCATCCTAGATTGTATTCCATAAAAAATTAATTAATAGATTTTGATCAATTATTTGACAAATGTCAGTCAGATGAGTGCCATTGCCGCAAACTTATTTGAACAAAACTTTCTAATAGTCAATATTTTTTTATTCAACCTAAAACTCTGAAATCTAGTGATTCTTTTTTGACGTGACTTTACATCAAAAAAGACACGGAAAATCAATGAATTGTGATCTGTGTCAACAGATATGAATGAAGTTGGTTATAAATGCTTGTGCGGTGATACTCTCTGTGAAAATTATCTCATAAGAGTTTTGGAAAATTTTCTTTTGATCACCAACTAGTAAAAGAAGCAATCTTGCATGCTATTCTAATTCAATAGAACAATGTGCGCTTCTACGATAGGCTTTTAATTAGCATCAACAAATGAAGAAATTAAACCGAATTTTAGATTCAGAAAACATACTTCAATTAAGTTACTTTCTGTTTTGGAACATAGTGCTATAATGTGCTAAATATCATTTACAAAACAAAGTAAATATTCTAGATAATCTAAATGATACCCGATTAAAATATAATTTTTCAGGTTTGATATATGTTGAATAACTCTCAATTATGTCTGTGTTTACACGTTTAATTCCAACACACAATTTTTTGTAACTGTCAAATAGTGACCAGTTGAATTTCCAACCTGTTTAACAAGATATGAGTATTTGGTTAGATCTGTCTGATCTTTTTGATAACATATCATTGTAACGACTGGTTTCAACACTATGGAATTAAAGATGGTACTAAAATGTAGACGAAGCTTGGAACGAAGAGCTCAAATTTGCCTACAACAAAACGAAAAACAGCTCTGATTTCAACCAGATTGAACATTTTTGAAACTATATATTTGAAACAAAAATGTTTAAAATCCTAGACTTCCACTTATTATTCATAATATTCATATTCATATTCATAATATTCATAATCGACTGATGGATGCAATGATTAGAGAATTGGAAAATATCTTCCAAGATGCAATTGACCATTCAATTGTTACCAAATCAATGAATAAATAGCTAAATAAACCTCTACCGGCAATATTAGAAAACGTACCGGCATAAAGGACGCGAAGGCCGATTAGTTTTGGACATGACCACCATTTGAGAGGGCGCTTCTGAAAATTTGAGCAAGTTTTGGAACCACTGCTAAATTCAATTACTTACAGATTTCTGGGGCACCTTTACTGTAGGCGTTGTTAATACTAAAAACGAGAAAAATTGACTGTTTAATCAAAAATTGATTTGTCTTATGGTCAGGATAGGTATTCAATGAATGAGGTCGTATTTGTATTTAAAGGATTAAAAAACCTACAATATGTCCCCGGATTGAGTATACAAGTTGAGTATACGCTATTATAACTCAGTAAAAAGAAAAGTTCATTTTTCTCTTGATTTTGGACATTTCTCTGTTCTTTGAACGTTATCACATTGTCCGCTTTATTTTTTTTTGACAACGATGTCACTTTGACAAATAAAAATCATCATTGAATTTTTCAATAGAACAACGATAGCTTTGCATTGAGTCAAGTAGATTCTTTCGTCCTTAAACAATATTTCGTGAACGTATAAGACGGTAAGATGTCGCAGAATTGTCAAAACCACATCAAAGCAAAGCAAGCTCGCCTACATGATAAAAACGTTCAAATTAAAATTAATCATTACTAAGTCCGGATCGAGAAGAAAATAAAGCTCTCCTAATAAGTAGGCATTGTCCCATAACGTGTTATCAATCGGAGGCCTTGCTGAAATTGTTTGCGATGGAGTTACAACAAAGCTGGTCCACGAAAAACTGGATCCAGGTACACATAAAGTTGTAATTCCGTGTCATCGTCAACTCCAATCGGGAGATGAAGTCATAGTAGACAGACGTTTTCCGTGTGGCCGAGAGAAAGAAACACAAGTTATAGTACAGCATATTTTACCTTCCATTTGGTCGAGAATGGGAAATTGCAAATTGATCTACAGAAAGTGGGAAAGCCACTGGATAACCCAACGCAGTGTCTCAACACTGGCGTACGTACCCAGTGGGCATTATGTATTCCAGGGCTCCTAATGCAAGAGCTGCGGGTACAGAGAGTCATTGGGCAGATCGAGCTATTTTAATAGCAATGACATTAACACTACTGGGTTTTATAGGATACTTCGTAATAAAAGTAATTAAGCTATGTTATAGAACACGCGCCACTCGCCATAGATGCAAACCAGAGGAAAGCAAAAACCCATGGTAAAAAGACAAGAGAGATCGTTCACCCATCTAGAAATTAGAGCAGAGGCGTTGTTAAGTTTGGCACGCGGAGTGGAGTGTCACCATTATTCCTTCATAGGAAGAAGAGAGCGCTAATAGTCCCGGATCCTGAACTACTGTCGTATTGTTTGTTACCGACGTAATGTTTGTTCAGCTAGTTAATAAGGTTGAAATCGGAGCCGTAAAATATAAACGCAAGCACAACTTCTTTGTTTAGGATAAGTTAGTTAGCTGTAGTGTAAGCTGATGCTTAAATGTTTTGCCGGGATCACCCTCTGAGCAAACCATCGAATACTATTGAAGCGACCCTAGTTAAAGTTTAAATGTACAACATCCAGCCGGTTATGATGTTGCATTATGTAGCTACGGTTGTCTTAATAATCCAAATTATCTAGTTTCGATAGGAAGAAGACAATGAAATGCTGGAATAAATCTTTATCCAATGAGGTTAACCACATTTCAAAAGGCGCACACCCATCATCTTCGAAATTGACTTCTGTAAGTCCCAAATCCTTTCTATTGCCAACGTTATCTTCAAAACGAATATCATTGTCCGAAACGGGAAAGTATACATCACTTTCGCTTTCCTACCCCATCCAGAGAAATGTGAACAAACAACACGTTAAAATGGGTTACCTAGCTTCTCGTGAAAAACTGTCAGTTATAGACGGAAAAACATGGAGAAATCAACGACGCTAAATGGTACATGACGATCGAGGAAATAAACAAAGGGGTCGATCAGTGGTAAATATTACCTAGGTGTAAAGCCAGGATAAGGCTTTAAATTGTTATATACGGTGTAGAGAGATTAGTATTGTCAGGATGACAATCTTAGAGAGCGGGCACATGTCACAAGAAAATTTGGAAATCTTTCGGTATCCTCGAGGAAGTTGGGCTTGGTGTTCTAGTTTATAATTAACACGTGCGGGTGGCGGTAACTTGGCTACCGCACAGTGACGTATTGTCAACTCAGCTTCTCGTGAAGATATAAAATTGAGTAAGATAATGAGGCGGAGAGTTTAAAAGGGGATTCCAGTAGTTCCAAAATAGTGACATTGGTTCGCGATTATTTAGATGGTAAGTTAAGCTTAAGTCTTTTTACTTATTTAATATATTATATTTCGTTAAGTTAATAAAGTATTAAGGCGAGCGTTTAGATATATGTATGTCATATAGAGAACGTGCTGCCGATAGAGTCAAAGTTTTAAACGAACGGAAACAAATATTTTCATGAAATAAAAAATACTGGAAAGTAGATACTTTTCTTCAGGATGTGAAGGTATTTTGAATTTGGATATAAATTCCGCTTTGCTGATATATATGATCGAATCTTACAAAAACGATCAGCAAATAATTTAATAATAAATAATTTGATCATTTTCCAATCTAAGTTTAAGAAAAACGGAAGACTCAATCAAGCCAATGTTTTGTATACATAATTGTCATATTAGGGACAAGGGTCTAAACTATTTTTTGTTGGATTATATATAATAGCTTTACATAAATTAATTACATAAATGAAACTTGCATAAAAAAGTGCATTTTTTCAGCACTCAATTACACTCAATTTTCTTGAGATCTACTCATTGATTCCTAACCAAAAATATTGACAAATCAATTTGCCTTCCGATACGGCTAAACTCGATGTCCAGATAGCGCTACGTCCGATGGTTCTTTAGCGTATAGCTTTCATTATAGATGTATGGAATCGAAAGAAATCATGGTGTACCAATACATACCGTGCGATCAAGTGTATCAACGGTGGCTGGCATGTATATATATGTTATGTTTGAAAGTATGTCCATTATTGAAGCATACACTTCTAAATTTTTTTTTTGTTATTTATACGTCAGATGTGTCACAAAAGGTACACAACTGAAGAAATTTTTAATACAATCTTATTTTGAATTGTCATTAATCTTATACCTTTGCGATGACAGCAGGATCATTTTACTATTCTTACATAACCTCACAATCTTTCCGAAAGTTCTTTTTTCAAACCCGCTTGACTTAATACAAGTTAACTCGCAATACTCGTATTACAAGAACTTTCAAATGATAACATGTGTTGATTGTGTTTAAATGTGCGCGTACAGAGGAAATTTTGATGATGTTTTTTTCAACTTTCATGTGAGGGTTGAACCTTTGTGATGATAAGTTGAAGCTGAATTTTTTCAATAATTTTGAAGAAAAGATTGTGGATTAGATTTAAGTTAGTGACTTTGTAGTGCCATATTTCTTGTTTGGTAAAACTGAGGCAGCAAGAATAAGACTGAAGACAGGTGGTTGGAGTTTGCATTTTCGCGCTTCTTCTTAAACGGTCAATGTTATCTTAAGGTAAGGTTACTTAAGCTCAGCTATTCGTGCTTTTGTCTGTTTTATCAAAAATTTTGGTGGCGGACTTGTGAAAAAGATCAGCCTCAAGAAACAATCAATGAATCAATCAGGGTAAATATCGGAGTGAACTTACAAGTAAATTTCACAATTTTAGAGTCTTTTTGAATAATTGTTTGAGGAAGAGTTTAGACAAAGGAACTCCCAGTATGATACAGCTCCAGCCTACACTTCTTATGATACCAGTGAGTATTTGATTGAGTATTACGACAATCGTCTTGCAACTGAAGATTTATGACTCCTGAGATCTCCATATCTCGCACCATTGAATTTACATCAAGGTCCCACTTGGACAAAACTACATTCAAAAAAGATGTAAACAGTAACAAAGGCCTTAAAAAAAATCACGGAAACATAAACAAATCACTCTTGAGACTTCAAAGAAATTAAGACAAGAGCACAACTTTGTTTTTAATATATTTGTAATTATTTAAATATACTGATAATTCCCAGAAGTGTTTATAATTTATTTTAGAGTTCGTAGCTTTCACAATTGATATAAATTAAAAATACAAGCTGCTAGAATTATAAGCCAACCCATTCGTCTGATGGACATTGTAACCTTATCGCCTTTTCACACTCTCTTCAAGTTCTTGGTGAATTCCTCTTTAACAGTCGTAGAATAACAAGTACATGAGTCTTCTTCACTTCGCTATTTAGCCTAGTTGATTCATTGATTGTTTCTTTCAGCCGATCCTTTTCATATATATGCCACCAAAACTTTCACTTCTTTAAGTTTTATCAACATTTATCTTCACCCTCTGATAAAACAAATAAAAGCACAAATATTCCATAACATTGACCGTTAAAGAAGCGCGAAAGTGCAAACTTCAGTCACCTGTCTTCTGTCTTATTCTTCCAGTTCTACCACACAAGAAAAGTGACACTACAAAATCAGTGTATGCTACTAACTTAAATTTAATCCATAATCTCTTCTTCAAAATTATTGAAAAAAACACTTGTTATCACTTGAAAGTTCTCGTAATACGAGTATTGCGAGTTAACTCGTATTAAGTCAAGCGACTTTGAAAAAAGGACTTTCGGAAAGATTATGAGGTTATGTAAAAATAATAAAATGATCCTGTTGTAATCGCAAAGGTTCAAGATTAATAGCAATACAAAATAAGATTGAATTTAACAATTTCTTCAGTTCTGACTTTTTTGTGACACATCTGACGTATAAATGACAGAAAAAAAATTTGATGCGTATGCTTTAATACTAGACATACTTTCAAATATAATATATATTGATCTCAGGTAACCGGGATACACTTTTTAAATGATCGCACGGTACTTGTTTTCTATTCACAGTTAATCTTAATCTTGAACAAACGCTGCAGTCTATTGTATTAGAGCAGCTGATTTAGCTACTGCTCCCTTTTAAAGGATACATACATATAGACCCTTTATGGTTAAATTTCAAAACCATACTGCATGAGGAGACTCAAGTGGCAAATCTTTTTGTCGAGTTAATGGAGTAGATAACAATTTACTGAATGTCAAAAATTCGTTAACGATAAAGAACACAGTTAAAATCATGTCAAAAAAGAATCACGCACTAAAAATGTGATTTTTTTTTCGAAAGTTGGTAAAACTCGTACTTACACAAGGAAATTTTTTGACCAGTACAGATGAATTCAAGTTTCTAGTGGAAAACAAAATTTTTTGAACTACTTCATAAACCAAGGTTAGGTTTAGAAAAATTATTTTCAATTTCTGCCTGATATCTTATCAACTGTTGTCTTTGAGTGGATTTTAAATGATGTTTCACCTTCCTAGACTGTTTTTCATAAAAAATTAATTATCAATAATTTGACAAATGTCAGTCAGATGAGTGCCATTGCCGCGAACTTATTTGAACAAAACTTCCTAATAGTCAATATTTTTTTAAACCAACTTTAAAATAGAAAATTTCCTAAAACCCTAAAATCTAGTGCGTGATTCTTTTTTGACATTACTTTATCACCTTGTCATTATTTCTGGATGTTGTAAGAGAGGAATGTAAACAAAACGTTGTTGACGTTCGCAAAACAAATTTATACACTCGCCACAACAATATGCGATTATTTAAAATCTTTGAGAAGGTGAATGAAAAGGTACTCACTTTGAGAAGCTTCATGTAATCGTTGTCTACAGTGACTCACGTTAGCCTCCTTATTGGTAATTTCCTAATAGGTATTGTAGTTGATGAACTTATTTCAAATGTCAGTTTTCTGTGCTTAGTTTTTTCCCCTTCTAGTTCCAATAGTTCTACTCTAAATTGAACTCGAAATATCTAAACCATTTATAGGAGAAAAATCAGATATGCTGCATCAACTGGATTAGGGGACTTTGACAGTTCGGAATTTCAACATTTATTTAATATTAAAAATGTACTCACGTTGAAATAATACTTTTTGGAAAGTATTACCCAGTTATGAAGACAGTGTCAGTGCCATATTGCTAGATGGTAGACTTTTATCAACGATTTCTTCGAAAATCAAAAGGACTCAATGTTTGACAACTTCACGCCAACTTTGTTAATTTATTGATAACTGAAATGAAGCGGTCGGCGTGACAGCGCGCGAAATTCGAAGTTCGAATTTGGATACAGCGACTTGGAAAGTATTCACAGTAATAATTATTCATTCGTACAGGGTGATGCATTTTCGATGTCCGCATAGGGATATCTCCAGAACTAGAAGGTTTGTAAAAAAACGAATGGTATATTTTCGAGGTCGTTTTTTGAGAAAATAATTTTGGTAAATAAGTTGATATCGTCTTTTATTTTTTAAATATACGCAAAAGTTGACAAATTGCCGATATTTAAAAAATTCATTCAATCTACGTTAATATTGGAGGTAAGCGATTGAAACAAAAACATGATTAAATTTAAAAACTAGTTCCAACAAATATTTCTTTCAGTCATTAGTTTAGCTGAATAAGACAGTTATGTCTGAAGCACTGAACGGAATATTGTTAACTATACTCACAATTTGATAAGAAAAAGAACGTTTGAAAAATTCTATTTTGTAAGAGGGGATAGAGAGTACGTTCTTACGTCCCACATTGATATAGTGAATTTGACTTTAATTCTTTGCTTCCAAAGGCTACTATGATTTTTTAAACAGTTTTTCAACAAAAAATTAAGACTTATTAAAAATAGTAAGCATCTAGACTATATATTTTCGTAAATAGAAAAAAAAAACAATATTTTTTAGGTCATGGCCAACCATGCATCTTGTTTAAAAAAAATATATAATTTTAGATTATATCTCAAAAAATAAAAATAAATAGTTAGGTTATTTTATTCTATGCAAAAATTTTGATTAGTAACATTTTTCAAATTTTGAATAAGTTCAAAACTAAAGAAAATACAGCATTCTCCAGAAAAATCAAAAGAAAGCTGTAACTTTAAAAACAAAAATCAATAGTGCTTTGAATTTGCCTCAGAAAACTGGCGCAAAAATGTATCATGATTTTGTATATGAGAAACCTATTTCGCCTACTGGCGAAAAAAGCAAAAATATGGTGATACTTTTTGAAATTTAACGTAAGATTTGTATTAGTGTCTAGATTTATTCCGTTTTTCAATGTTGTTATCAAACGCAATTGGGATTAAAAAAATGCTGAGATCAAAAAGGAACTATTGTGTAGTAAATGTAGTAAATACGAAGGAGAATTGTGAAAGAAAAGGGATACAATTTTATTCTTTTTAGGCATTTTCAATGAAGCCTTTCTCGGTTCCAGCATGTACTAAAATCAGTCTCTACCCTTTCTCAATGGAAATCTTCATATTGAAGGCTGCCTATTATTTGTGTTTTTTCCCACCGGAATCCTATCTGTTTCATGACTTTTCAAACCAGAAAAATCAATTTCAGCAAGATTTCTAATAAAATAAAAAACTTAGAACTGGAGTTAAATTAGATTAAAAACATAAACTTACCTTCAAGAGTTGGTCTTCTTTTCTGAGTTATACAAAAATTATAAATGATATAGTTGAAATAAGTTCTGCAGCATGAATAACCCTTCATGAGTCACCTCCGAAAGTCATCCTCACTCGGAGTGGCGCTAATGATGAGTCTTGCTATTTTCCTTATAAAGAAATTTCATTTACTATTTTCTCTGTTAATTTGAATAAATCTTACAACTTTCTTTACAATTATCAAAATTGGTTTTTCTCTCATAATTTAGGTTTTACCTCCAACAAATTCATTTAGAAGTTGTTTTCGAGTGATAACCAAATCAACAAATTGTTGTCAATGTCTTTATCGCAGACACTGTTATTATGATTATTAGTATGAAAAGACTTTTTATATATTATTTTAAATATAACAAGAGGACAAAATGCACTAGAATCACTTTTTTACCATTTAAGAAAATGTGTCCCTTCTGTTCAGATAGTTATATCATTCTGTACTCTTTCCGTCAAAGCAATCCACTGACAGATAGACGTCATTTTCACGTGCTACATAAAATAAGTTCTTCTATTGGTCAGTACCCATTTAACTTCACACTGACGAAAAATAAATGTAGTAATATTGGTTGCATAGATCGTCAAAATTTTTGTGCCGACCTCATTATTTAAAAAAACTGATTTATATCAAGTAGTTTTTTAAATAGTTGAATGGTTGTATTACATGTTTTAAAGCGAAAAAAAAAAGTAAACGTCAAAACAAACAAAATGAATTCACCTCCGAAAAAAAGAACGAAAAGACCATTTTCTGTGGAAGATAAGACAAGAGTGATTGGCATTTATAAAACTTGTTAGCAAGAATTAGTTCCAATGATTGAAGTCCGAATTGTAGAATTCAATGCAAAAGCTGCAGGTATGCAGGTATTTCTGATGTTGACCTATACTCTATCGCAATTCGAAAGAAAGTACATGAATTCATTTTCAGAAATGAACTTCCAACTTTGCAGAAAAAATTTTTACGTCGATAAATAATGAGGAGATTCTTCCTAATTTCAAGAAGATCACTTTAACAACTCTTTTTAAGGAAATTTTAGGATTGTTTAATAATTAAACAATCGAGATTTGATTTTAATAATCAAAAATTTCGATTCAGTTTTGAGAAAAATTCGCGCAACAGTTTTCTAAAGGAGAAAGATGAGATCGTGTGCTGGCGACGACAATATCTGAGGTCAATCAAAAAATGTAAGGAAGAAGGTAGAAAAATTTATTATTTGGATGAGACGTGGGTTAATGCAGGCCACTTAACAAGTAAATTTTGAGTTGTAAAACTATAAAAAACACAAGACAAGCATTTATACAGAGTTTATCGACTGCATTGGAAAATCCTTCTGAAAAAGGACAACGGCTTATTATTGTCCATATAGGTTCGTAGATAGAAGACTTTTATTGTTCCAGTCAAAAAAAACTGGTGATTATCACGAGGATATGGACGCCAACCGTTTTGAAAACTGATTTAGACAAATATCCAAAATTAGACGAAAATTCTGTCATCGTTCTTGACAATGGATCAAACCTCAGTCGACTGTAACAATAATGCCCGAAAGCCCGAAAATGTGAACTGCACGAATGGTTGCTAGAATAAAATATTGAATTTTCTGCTGATATGGTGAAGCCAGAATTATTGCTATTTCTTGCTGACAAGTTTTATCAATGCCAATTACTCTCCATGTCTCTCGTCTTCAACAGAAAATGGTCTTTTTAATCGCTTCTGTGATAATAATTTCTTTCAACATCGATATTAAAAATAGTATTATAAACAGTATATGGTAAGAAGAAATCATCAGATTATTTAAATCAGTTTGTAATTTTATTGTTGAATTTTGTATTTTTTAATTTTTATAATTTACATATATTATAATTTACCAATTATCAATATTTTCAATGATTTTTTTGAATATTTTTTCGCAATTTTTGTATTATACTTTTCTTTCTTGTAATGATTACAAAATATATTATAAAGTCGAATGTGAATATTTTCAAATTCTTTTCGAAGAATTAGTGAAAGTTTATCTGCTTTCTTCAAAACAACATCTAGATTTTGGGTTTTATTTTTTCACTCTTCTCTAATTTGAATTTTAAGGCTATTCCCTGATAAGAGGGGACAGGCAAAATTATGATCGACAAAATTCAAAGATGAATCAGCATTTGGAAAATACACAACCAACATTGCCTAACACTTAAGTTTTATTTTAGTCTAGACTATCCTTAATACAAACGTGATTGGTCCATTCTGAAAAAATGAGTGAATCTGATTCGTCGAGAAAATGTGAGTTAAATTGTCAAGTTCTCGTTTTTATGTTGTATTTTTATTCGAAAGTAATTCTTTTCCGTAGTCTGTTGTCTGTTCCATCAATGAGACAAAAATTGTTCTTTATTTTGTGAATATTTTTTAATATCCATTAAAAATTCACTTTATTGTATTAAAACAATTGAATTTGTAACCAAGAAGTTGAAGAAGAAATGAAGCATCTAGAACTGCTTGAATAAATTCAAAGACAACGAAAAAAATGTTTAATTTTTATGTTATTTTATTTTTTTTTAACATAATAAAAGCAGAAATAGAGTAAATAATAATAAATTTTTTTGAATCAACACATCCTTTAATTTTTGTATACATAACTTTCAGCACCTCCTCTTCTTGGATCAAAAGCTGCAAATAGATTATTGTTTTCGATTGAAATCGCTGTGACTGTGTTAAATCCAGTTAAATTCGATATAACAACCACATGTCCAATGTCTTGAAGGGCTTTTACAAAATCTAAATCCTTCAATAAATCAAATTTTAAAAATAATTTTATATAATAGTAAGTAAACCTGTTGGTATTCTTTTTCTAAATTAATTTGCATTGGGAATAATTGATGATGAAGTCTTTTATCAGCAACAGCATTTTTTATTGTTATATTAAACCACAAATTTTTAATCATAGTCTGGAATAAAATTTCTTCATTTTTTAAACTTTTTAAATAATTATTTTTCTTACTAGTGCTACCGATGTTATAATTTTAGTACCACCAGAACCTCCAACTACTAATCTTACATTCCCGTCAGCCTCCACAACAATTGTTGGAACCATCGATGAAATTGGTCTTTTTCCCGGTTCAATGAAATTATTAGATGAAGGTGGAACTCCAAAATTGTTGATAAAATTCGGTGAAGAAAAATCGTCCATTTCATTATTTAAAATAATTCCTGTACTATTAGACATAAATCCAGCTCCAAAACTAAAATATTTTTTTGATAAATAAATAAATAATTCATTTGGCGTACTCTAAATTAATAGTGCTGGTGACAACCACAGCATCTCCATTAGGTGCAAACACACAAACATTAGCAGTACCATGATCATCTGACTGCATAACTTTTGCTCCATAATGTTCAGCATCTTGGAATGTTAGATTATCGAAAATACTGTTTCTAATTTCGTTACTAAAATTTGTTGATATTAGTTTATTGATTATCTAAAAATACAATAGAATTGTTTTATTGAATTAGTGGTAATAATAATTTTACTTTAGTCATATTGACAGAATTTGAGTCGCCAAGTTCTGTTCTTTTCCCAAAACCAAACTTAAAACTTTCGATGATTCTTTGCCAATTTACAGTTGATGAAGGTCTCGAATAGTCTAAAAATCCGTTGAGTATGTTCAAAATTAAGCTTAAAATCACTCCAGAACTTGGAAGTGGTGGTGCATACAATATTTGATTAAACGGAAGTTGAACTTTGATTGATTCTGTCCATAAAGGTCTAAAGAGAAATATAAATAAGTTAAAAGAAGTAACTCAGTTAAAATTCTAACTGATAAGAATGTAAATCCTCTTCCGTAATAATTCCTCCTTTATCGCGGATATCTTCAACAAAATCTTTAGTTAAACTGCTGTTATAAAGAGCATCTGCTCCTTGTTCTGCTATTAATTGCAACGTTTTAACCAATCTTGGACGTTTTATTATTTGACCTTTAACATAAGTTTTGTTTGTATTTAAATCAATGAAAGTTTCTCTAAAATATAAATTTTAAATTTTACTAGTAGTACTGCTATTGTAAAAATTACTTGAGGATTGGATCGTTGATAATAACATCTTTTTGATCTCTAAAAACTCTTTCTAAATAATCTGTCACTAGAATACCTTTATTACATAAGTCAATCGTTGGTTGAATTAATTCTTTCCATAGAATTTTTCCACCATATTTCTTATAAGCTTCCCAATAACCTTTCACTTCTCCAGGTACTGCAACTGCTAAACCTCCTCTTTTCGCTAGATTTTCGTTATGTCTAAACATATCTTTATTAGCATTTTTAGGTGCCAGTTCTCTTGATATTAAAAAATCTGATATTCCTTTATCTTTTATATAAATATTCATTAAAAAACCACCGCCTATACCCATACAGTTTGGAATGGAAACACCTTCACAAAATAAAACTGCAATTGCAGCTTCTACTGCTGTTCCACCTTTTGTTAAAATTGAAGTTCCAATATTAGCGCATTTAGGGCCATTTGTTACAACAGCTCCTATTGGTACTTTGGATTTAATTGGTATCAAAAAAGTAGCAACAATTGAAATATGTATTAATCTAAGATTCAATTGACTTAAATTGTGAAATCAAATTCAAAAACTTACCTCATTTTTTTACCGTAAATTTTCCTAAATTTGTAGTTCTTATCATTTAGAAAGACCTAATGTTTATGAAAAAAATAACTGCAAAAATAAGGAAAAATTTATGAGATTGTTCTAATCTGCTTTTTTGCTCATAAAAATCAACTATTTTATTGATGTTCTAATAAAAATCCGCACATAAAAAAAATTATACAATACGCTATAAAACTAAGTAGCTATAACTACGTCATTATAAGTTTAAAGTGCACTAAATTATTTAATAAATATTATACATTAAGTGAATAAAAAAAAATATTTAAATTTTTCCTAACTTATAACAGTAGTAATGTTTTGAGAAAAAAAAATCTGGAATTTTGAAGATACAGACGAGAACGAAATTAAGGTACCGCCAGCTGTTCTGGAGGAAGCTCTAGAAGCACAGGTGGGTCAATAATTGCGACCCAGCGGAAAATTTTAAAAAGAGTAGACAAGCTTTTTGAGCATCACACAAAAGAGAAAAAAGAACCGAAAATCCCAGCAGTTTCACTTCAGGTGGTTATATGTAATACTACTAATGTTACTAGGAGATGCATTAAATAATAGATTGTAATAAAAATCCGTCTACTTAGAAAAAAGCTCATTTTCATAGCTATCAGAATTTTTTTTCTATTATTTTTTTTTCTAATTTTATGGATTTGTAGCAGAAAACATAATTAAAGATTGCAATTGAGATTGACGTCTTTTAAAATTTCTATGAACAATTGGATTATCAATAATAAATCTTGAAATTTGTAACTTATAGACCTAGAATGTCTGAAATGTTCTGATTGATTGAATTAAAACTATTTTTTCTTAAATACCGTTTCACCAACAAATCTTTGAGATTTTTTATCAATGGATTATAACAGTTTATCGAGTTTTCTTTGAGGAACGAATATTATTTTAGTTTCTAAAATTTTTAAATAAGTATTTTTCAGTGCTCTAGTTATATCCCATTCGTTATTAATATGCATCAAGAAGGCAGAGAAATTCTAGATGCCGTTTTGATCAGGAAGACCAGACTTTCCTACACTCAGTTTAATAAGCTCTGATTTTTCAAACTTACTAAATATCTCACATTATATAATAGTAGATGCTTTTTTTAAACTGATACGAACACTATAGAAAATTAAAGAAATGGGATTCTAGAAATTAGTTACTTAAAAATATGAATTTAAACTTTAATTAATGGGTCAACAATAGAAAATCTAGAGCAAAAACTTGGCTGTCAAGAAAAAACAGATATTAGTACTATAACTGTGACTTAATCTTCTTGTGTTACTGTCGACTGTTAATCTGCAGTATTGTCGAGATTCAATCCATACAAACAGGATCGCATTCACTTGGTGCGAAATTTGGAAACATTTAGAAAATTACTCAAAAAGAAAATATCAAATTAGTATTATGTTAAGTGTCGACTCAGTATTAACTATTCTATTAACGTTATTCGTAATGATAGAAAAAAAGTTAATACTTTTATTATTTATCTACAATTTTAGAAAAACATTTGATTTAAAGTGAAAGTCATTTGATAGAAAAGGAATCTACTATGACAAGGCAAATTGATATTTGGATATGAAAGAAACTTATTTGACAAAAGAGGAAAAGTAAAAGAAAAAAAATAATTTTAAAATGACTATTCAATTCATCTGTCATTTAACGTTCTTCAACCAATTTTAGACATTTCTATGGTAACAAAAGAATTGCAGCGAATATTGGACTAGTAATGATTCCATCGAATATTGTACTAGTCCTAAGAGTAAATATTTTTAACAAATGAAAATCATTCTTAAAACTTTACTTACAGCATCAATAATCCCCATCATCTCACTTCACTTAACATTGTAATTCAACAAGATTTTGAGAGTCTAAACAGCTAATTAATGTACTGAAAGCTATTTATGTGAGACGCTTTCTGACACTTATGACAGTTATCAAATATTTGTCAAAATAGCGCAATCGTGCATAGATTGATTAATAAATTATTTCATTTGGGTTCGAGAGATTTGATTCATTAAATATTTGTAGACAATGTTCTTCAGATCATTTTTCCGGTGCTGCTACTCATGTACAATGGCGCTTTCGAATTCGACTCGTGCAACTACTCGTCAAATTCATGTCCCAGCGCCGTTGACATTCGTAGTATCACCACAAAAATAATCGACATAAATTTGACTACTTGTCGTATTACATATGATTAGTTTTGATGTTAGTTATTATTAAAATCATTAATTAATCATGATTAATTTATTTAAAAGTAGGCAACCAAATATACCAAGTTGATTTTGATAGATGGTACTGGCTGTCATTTATAATTTTTCTATCCAACTAAGATACGATCAACAGAAAAATATTGTAATCAACTCATGTATTAATCATCGATTAATAATCTCGACACTATTAACTCGCTGGCGCTCAAACATCTCAACTAATAATCGCTTACATTAATCCACTAGTTTATTAATTAACTACTATACAAACTTACTTGAATCTTAGACTCGAGCGACACGAAAACATAAAAAATATAATTGGATTAGCTGCGGAATTCAGAGACGCTAAACTTTGTATAAAAGTTGCCACAGCTTTATTATTTTGAGTGTTAGGTACTTGGTCATAAACTTGCAACAAGCCAAAAATCATATACGGACTCCAACATACTATAAAAACTGCAAAAAAAAATCAAAAATAAAGACTCATTTATTATTAAATCCACCAACCGGTAATAATCGCAAAAGTCATCTTAATCGACTTGATTTTAGCTTTTGATATTAAACGTCTTGAGCTTGCTCTTCTTGAAATTTTTGAATTTTTTTGTGATCGAATTGTAAGCATAATGATTATGTAGCAAGTGATAATAATAACTGCTGGAATAATAAAAGCTGATAATGAAGCTAAACTCATATAGATTTGCCATTTCCATGGATAATCAAAATCGATCCAACATTGTAGTTTCCGTTTAATTTCTTTTTCTTCATAAAAAACTAACAGAGGAATTGAGAATAAAACGCTAAGGAACCATGCAGCTGATATTAGAATTTTAGTTCGTTTCCCTAAAAATATAAAAAAATAAACAAAACAAACATAATTTATACTCACAACTGTTAGAAAATTTTATAGGATGGCGGATTGCCTCATAGCGGTCTATACTCATAGCTACTAGAACGTATGTCGAGGCATAGATCACAATAGCCTAAAATAATTGAATTGAGTAAAGATAAAACTAGTTTATTGCTTTCTTTTTTTTACTTGTGAAAAACGAATGATTTTACAGACTATGTTTCCAGCATACCATGCAATTGTCGTCTTCCATACTATTTCAGTCAAGACGTAAATTATACCAACCAAAAAATCTATAAAATAGAAATTACAACAATATTCTGTGGTTGAGTCGATAGAAACCTGCGATAGCAAGATGAGTTATTAAATACTCCAATCGACTTTTTTTCGATTTTATCACGTTTAAAGTGTACAAAACTCCAACATTTCCGACTATTATTACAATGAAAAGAATCCATAGTACTGTGTACTGTAGCGTCTGTAAAAATATTATAGTTTTAATACATTTTTGAAGGGTGTTTACTGTTAAAATGTGTCGGAAAATACTTTTTGTCTTGAAAATTCTCGTTACAAGAGCAATGCAGTCTAACCCAGTCTTTACTTAAAAACGGTGAGTTATATCAAAACAAAACACGATACTTTTTTTGGGTAATGAGCTATGAAATTCAAGTTTTTGCTGTTGAATGTGTCAAAAAATTAAAGCCAAATTAGTTGGATTACTTTTTATTCTGTCTCTTCAGTTTGGAGCGCTTTTAATTGAAAATTCTGCCACATGATTTGTGGATTCGATTATTAAAATGTGCGAATTTTAAAAATAAGAAATTAATTAATGAAAAATCATCTAAAAATTGTTAAATCCACTTGTAGTATTTAAATAAAAACTCTAAATGATTATCTATAGAATCTAAAAAATTATTTGAAAAACCTAAAAAATTCAAAATATTATCTAGACTATTTAATTGATCTGACATTTCACGTTCTTCAACCAATGAAAAAAACCACAATTTTAGACATTTCTATGGTAACAAAAGAATTGCAGCGAATATTGCACTAGTAATGATTCCATCGAATATTGTACTAGTCCTAAGAGTGAATATTTTTAACAAATGAAAATCATTCTTAAAATTTTACTTACAGCATCAACAATCCCCATCATCTCACTTCACTTAACATCGTAATTCAACAAGATTTTGAGAGTCTAAACAGCTAATTATCAAATATTTATCAAATTATTTATCAAACAGTTATCAAATATTTGTCAAAATAGCGCAATCGTACATAGATTGATTAATAAATTATTTCATTTGAGTTCGAGAGATTTGATTCATTAAATATTTGTAGTCAATGTTCTGCAGATCATTTTTCCGGTGCTGCTACTCATGTACAAAGGCGCTTTCGAATTCGACTCGTGCAAACAGTCGTCAAATTCATGTCCCATCGCCGTTGACATCTGTAGCATCAACACAAAAACAATAGGCATAAAATTGACTACTTGTCGTATTACATATGAGTATTTAGAGTCTGAAAAATATAAAAAAATTGCTAAAATAAATTAAAAAAATAATTTAAAAGGAATTAAAACAATGTGTAAATCTTTTAACGATTATCTAGAGATTTATCATCAAAAACTAAAAAAATTTGAAAAATAATTTAGCGTTTTTGAAGATTTTGAGAATTATGAACCTAAAGAACATCTAAGACTCTAAAAAACAAAAAATTTAAAAAATGATTTCGAGTATCTGAAAAAATCATCTAGAGATTCTGATTTAAGAGTTATCCAAAAAACCTAAAAAATTAAAAGCATCTAAATAAAGCAAAGACGTATTTGAAAAATAAAAATAAAAATATTCAAGGATCTGAACAATTAAAAAAAAAATTAAAGAATCTGAAAATCATTCAGAAAATAGACACTCATTAATGACAAATATAATTTTATTTTTAGTTTTTAAACTATGGTTAAAATATATGCACTTGTATAAAAATTTGTCTAGAGAGTTTAGAGAATCTAACGAAATGTTTAAAGAGCCTTGAAAATATCTAAAAAATTTAAATACCTGAAAAATCTGAAAAAGGTAAAGTCATTTAAAATCATTTAGAAATTCTAAAGATTTATTTGGAAAATCCAAGAGAATCTTGAATCATTTGAAAAAGCTGAACAACATAAAAAAATTCTAGAAAATCTGAAATATCATCGATAGAATGTAAAGAATTAAGTAATTTAATAGTTTGAATAAACATAAAAAATCATCTGCAAAATTTAGAAACTCTGGAAAATTTTTCCAAAAAATTGAAAAATCTTAAAATCATTTAAGTAATCCAAAAATCATCTCAAGACACTGAAGAAATATTATAAAAATTTAGAATTATTTAAAAGACATAAAAAATTCAAAAAATTATTCAGAATGTCTAAAAAATAATATAGAAAATACAGAGTGGCTTACAACTGCGGAAATGGGTTTGTGGTAACAGCAAGGAGGTTGGTAAAAGCACAAATAAAGTCTTTTGTATTTCGTTGGGTAGATAGAAGCGTCTGTTTTAAACATTCTTATCTTCCAAAAGCTTTTTTGCAAAGGAATTTTATGCCCAGAATAGCAAGGCAGAATTTAAACAGTCTCAAAATTTTGTAAAAAAAAATTGACAAATCATCTAAAGACTCAAAAAATTTAATAATTTAAGGATCATCTAAAAATCTAAAAAAATATAAAGAATCCAAAAATGATTAAGAAAATAAAAACTTCTAAAAAATAAATTATCTAAGAAAATTGAAGTATTTGAAAATCATCTAAGGACACTGAAAAATTATCTTGAAACTTTGAAAATTAATGTAATGAACCTAGAAAATTATCTGAAGAAACTGACAAATCTGAAAAATATCTTGAAAATTGAAAAATGATTTATAGACTTTAAAAGATTATTCGAAAAATAAGAAAAAATTAAATAGTATGAAAAGATATCTAAAACATCTAAATAAAAACCAAGAAAATCTTAAAAATACAGAGGATTATCCAAAAAACTAAAAAGCATCTAAGAATCTAAAGAATCTTCAGAAGAAAACATTGGAAAAATGCAGAGATTAATTCAAAGAAATGTTTAAAGAAAAATGATTTACAGAAACTGAGAAATTATCTAAAAACTTCAAAGAATCTACAAAATCAAAATACTTAATTTTATCACAATTTTGAAGTTATTTCTGCGGCTTTCTAAAATCTCTAAAACTAATTTTAGATAAGAAAGAAATAATTTTGAATCTGCTTATAACATTTATGCAATATTTTGAATTAATAACTGTTCATAAAAATCACAAATTAAATAAAGTTAATAACCCTGGATACGATCCTAAAGTTCAAATAAAAAAAAACTAAGCTTATGATCTGGCTTTTTACTTTTAAATAATAATTTTAAAATATTCTATGTAAGTTGTGAGCTTTGGTCAATAACTATAAAAATTTTAAGGAAGTTTACGTCTAAAGCAAATAAATATTACTATCACTAACTTATTTATGCATGGATTTGTTCAAGCAGTTTACAAGTTTTTCTACAATTTAAATAAACAGTCCAATGCATTTTTTTATTTGCCGTTTAAAGTAAAAAACAAAATATCGCAACAATGCTACAGATTAACATAATCAGAAAAGATGTATTTTGCTTATTGAATTATGTATATTTAGAATAGATAAATACGTACTCACTTGAAAAAAATAAAAATCGTCAATTTCTGTTCCATTAGTTGTTGAGGTTTTATTGAAGTTTTGAAATTCCAACATTATTTTCTAAGTATATTTGAAATAAATTTTTGTTTTACATTTGGATTGGTACTAAAGAAATGCAACAACTTTTCAATTTTATATCTGCACTTAAAATTTAGCACATGCGCAGAATAAAATCCAAAAATGCTTTAATGATATTATTTTATAATTTACCAAGATTTATAGTTGCTAAATTCAATTTTTCTAAAACCGATGAAAATTTTGAATTTGTGAATATCTTGTTTGAATAACTTTTCTATTGTCTTTGAAATTAAATTGAAAATAAATTAATTTATTATATGTATTTTTCTGAATTCTTTGAAACTAAAGCAACTTTATCTGTTTACACTATGCGGCCAAATAATATAAATGTGCACATCCTTTTGCTGGCTTCCTTTCCTGAAATATAAATATTTATCAGCTTGACGTTACTTCTGTCTCAAAAATAAAATAAACATTTTTCACGTATAAACACTATTACTTGTATTATAGGTAAGTACATTGTTTATGTATCTATTTAAAAGTCTACAAATAGAAGAAGTACAAAATTTTGGGAATTTTTGGAAAATTTTGATTAGAGTAGACAAATGTGATAACTGACTCAATTTTAAACAGTTTTTTGAGCATCACTATTTTATCTAAACTTAAAAATAAAATTCTGCTATATTCAAATCTTTGATTTCTTCAAGAATTTTTTTATTTCTATATTTAAACTACTGGATGTTTTGATTTTTTAGGTTTTTCAAGATTGAGAAATTATTTGTTTGATGTTTCTCAGTTTCTAATTTTTTGGCATTTGTCAAGTTTGTTAAAGATTTTCAAATTCTTTAGATTTTTCTAAAAATTTTCCAATTTTGAATTGATGAAGTTAAAACGCACTTACAAAACCACAGAAAACCTAAATTTTTTCATATTTTTTATTCAAAATCAATTCTAGATTTTCTAGATTTTTTAAATTCTGAGTTTTTTAGTTTTTTTTTATTCTTTAAATAATTTATGATTATTAAGATTTTCTATATTCTTAATAATCCTTAAATTTCCTTACATTCTCTTCAGTTTCTTATTTCTCGAAAGTTCTAAAAATTGTCTCAACAATTTTTGATTTTTTGAATTTTTCAAAATTTTCCAAATACTTAGATTCTCTAGTTTCTGTAGATTGTCAGATTTCTAAAGTTTCTGAATAATTTTTTGGATTTTTTTCAAGATTATGTAATGTTTTCAGTTTTTTCAGATTTTTTTAATTTTTTTAGATTTTTTAAATTCTTTCATTTGCATTTTATAAATTCTATATTTTTTCCGATTCTATAAAATTCTTAGAAATTTTTTCGTTTTCTAACTTTTTGAAAAGTTTCGCAAATATTTTGGATTTTTTTTAATTATTTGGTGTTTTCAGATGTTCTTTTTTTAAACTGTATATTCAATTTCTTCGATTTCTGTAAATTTTTATGTACTCTTGATACTTCTTAAATTTTATAGATTCTTTAGATTTTTTTTTTCAATAATTTCCTCAGCCTTTTAATTTATGAAACATTTTTATAGATATTTTGAATTTTTTAGATTTTTCTTGGAATTTTTAATTCCTCTACTTAATTGATTTAATTTTTTTAATTTTTCTATTTTCTTCTGATTTAAGAGAGTTTCTTTGAATTCTTTAGATTTCTCTAAGATTTCTGTAATTTTTAAGTGATAAAGTTAAAACGCACTTATGAAATGTCTTAAAAAATCCAAGAATATTTTTTATTATCTCAGATTTTGAATAATTTTCTAGATTTTTTAAACTCTATAATATTCATTTTTTTTTTAATTCTTGAGCTTTGTTATATTCACAAGATTTTTGGAATTTTTTTAAAATTGTTGTTTGAGATTTTTTTGGTTTTCTAATTTGTATAGATTTTTATATAGACTTTCTATACTTCTTAGATTTCCTAAATTATTCGGATTTTGATTTTTTCTAAAATGTCTCTGATTTCTATGAATTGGTCAAGTTTTTTAATTTTTCATATTTTTTGGATTTCTACAATCTTCAAATTTCTAGTTTCTCCACTTATTTATTTTGTTTTAGAATTTTTCTGCCTTCTCTTGATTTACGAGAGATTTCTAGACTATTTAGATTTTTCTAAGAATCTTGTAATTTTAGAGTGTAATTATAGACCTCTTGAATCTCTTAAAAAGTACAAGATTTTTTTATTACTTTCGGTTTAAGACAAATTTTAAATTTTCTAAATTTTTCAAAATTTACAAGCTTTTTATTTTAATATTCTCAAATCTTTAAATAATTTATGACTTTCTCCTTATTCTTGATAATCAAATTTAATTTTTCATTTTTTGGAAGATTCCCAAACTGTCTTAATTTTTTTTTTTTGATTTTTTTTAATTTATTGAATTTCCAAAATTACTCCAGTGTTACTCTAGATTTTTCAAATTTTTAAATTGTAAAAATTTTCACCTGTAGGTTTGTTGAATTTTTATCAGATTTTCTACCCACTAAAGTACTTAGAATTTTCTTCATTTTGTAAATTTTGGAAATAAATTCTTCAGTTGCTTCAAATATTTGAATTATGAAAATTTTGGTATTATTGTGAGATTTTTTTGGTTTCTTGATTTTTATATAAACTCTATATCGCTTAGATTTTCTAAATTCTGTAGATTTTTTCAAAGATTCTGAGATTATTGAATTCTGGATACTTTATAGATTTCTTAAATTCTATGAATTGGTCAAGTTTTTTAATTTTTCCAATCCTTTAGATTATTTATATTTTTTAGATTTTTTATTTCTTTGATTTGCTTAATTGTCCAGACATTTTATAATTTCGCAGATTCTGGTATATTATTTTAATTTTATTTATTTTTTAAATTTCATCATATCTTTTAGATATCCTGTAGTTTTTTTGATACTTGAGATTCCTTAAACTATTTAGATTCTTCGAAGTCATTGAACCAACAAAACTATTGAAATTTTACAGATCTTTTCAATTTTTCAATAATAAGTTCTTCAAGTACTTGCTTTCCAACTTATTAGAATTTCTTATAATCCTTAGATATTCATATTTAGTTTAAAAAATTTCCAGTTTTTCGGAATTTATTGGTTATTGGAAATTTTACTCTAATCATTCTTCTTTGAAACGCATTACAGCATAATGCATTCTCAGTTTATTTATAAATTTTAATTTTCTAAATATCTATTAGGCAAATTTAACAAATTTTCTTTATTGGATCATTATAAAAAGTATATCCAATATTTAATCATCAAAGGGGTTGAAATAACAGGTTTTAGTTTCATTAATTCTTCTAAAAAAAAATTAATATAAATTCCTCAACTTAATCAAAAATAAAACAGTATCAAACTAAAGTCAATAGTCAATAAAAATAATATGAACTTACTCCAAATTGTATTATTCATAAACTTATCTTCTGCAAATATTTTAATACGAAACAACTTCAACCAAAAATACAACTTCTTACAAAAATGTGTAAACAACATTATTCAAGAACTTGAATTATCAAAAATCATTTATAATATAAATCCACATTTCCATCTACAAAAACCTATAATTAATTTTAATTTAAATAAAAACAAAACTTTTTGGTTTAAATTCGAAAAACCCGATGTTTGTATTATAAACGTATTAGACGATGATTTATCTCTATTATTAACTAAACTGTTTACGTTTCAAACTATTAATCCCAGAGGAATATTTATTATAATAACAAACAAAATAAACTTGAAATTATTTAATACTGCTGCTAAATATTATTTAATAAAATTAATTGTAATAAATATTGAAAATTCATTCTTACAAAAAATTTACAGTTATCAACTTTATCAAAATGAGAATGTCAAAGCGCCTGTTAATGTTTTTCTTCTAGGAAAATGTCAAAGTGGCATTTTAGATAAAAATCTCAATTTGTCGCATACAAATTCATTACCAAACAAGTGGAGAAATACGACTATTACAGTACTAAACAATATAACCCCACCTTATGTTATTTGTCCAACTTGTGAAACTAACAAAGGTATAGAAATCGAAATTCTGGATTTTGTTGCAGATAAACTTGAGTTTACTCTAAAATATACTAAAAAAGACGGATTTGTTCTTTGGGGTGGTAAAGAAAATGGGACTTACGACGGTATAACAGGAAAGCTTTATCGACGTGAAGGCGACATGGTAATTGGAGGTTTCCATACAAAAATGGAAGAACATTTAGATTTCGATATGACTTTTATGTATATGGAAGATGGGCTTTATTGGATAGTACCAAAAGCAAAAATTTTATCATTTTTAAGACGTCTCCACTTAATTTTTAACATTGACGTTTATATTTTTATAGTAACTTCTACTCTTGCAATAATTCTAGTTTGTTATTTTTTTTACAACGAAACATTTTTTTCTTCTTTTTTGACATTATATCAAATTTTAATTGAGTATAGTGTTTACCAATTGCCAAATTATCGAATTGTAACACTTTGTTGGGTTTTAGCATGTTTGATTATTTCTACTCTTTTCAAAAGTAAATTAATGGATGTTTTATCGAAGAATATCTACGAATATCAAATCAATAGTTTAAGTGATATTGTAAAATCTGGACTTGTATTTCATCTTGATCCTTTTGTGGCGTCTTTTTATTATCATTACACGAATCCAGATGAAGAATATTTGGTTAAAAATTACGAGCCTTGTTATATTCATATAGAATGTGTTAACCGAACAAGTTTTAAACAAGATTCTGCTACTGTGACGTCTCAAAGAGCTTATGAATATGCGGAATTGTATAGAGATTCAACAGGAATACCTTTAACATATAGATTTAGAAATTCGATTTTTCCATTACAAATTCATATGTTTTTTGTTAAAGGTTATCCGTTGTTTCCGAAAATTGATGAAATTTTGTTTAGAATTTGGTCGAGTGGATTTATTCAACATCAGTATGATAAATTGTCGCATTTAGCAAGGACGATTTCGATTAGAAGTGAAAAATCGTTTTCAGCAAATGTGCTTACTATGAAACAGACTAAAATATTTTTTTTCTTATGGGGAATTGGAAATTTTATGGCTAGTATAGTTTTTTTGTTTGAATTTTTTTCATTTAGAGTTGTTAATGTGTAATTTTATTGTATTGATTTATTAAATGTTTGCTGCTTTAATGAGAATTTTTAATGGCGTGAAATTATGGAAATTTTCAGGTCATTCCTGAACGTGATTCAAGGATTATTAAAGTCTATTTTCAAAGCTAAATCTAAATATAGAAAAATAAATAAGAATGTCTATTTCAAAATTTCGAGTTTTGACAACATTTTAATGCCAGTTTTTAAATGTATTTTTTGAACAGCCTGTAGGAGATTGATTTAATTTTTTAGCGAGATTTACTATCTCCAGGCTTGCGTTACAAAATGCCAAAAAACTATTTAGGAGTGGACAGCCGTTTAGCCATAATCACTGATTACCTTCAAGTCTGCATCCGCCTGCATCTTTGAAATAGTTAAAAAAAAACTTTTTGTAGAATTCAAAGATGTGAAAAAATATAAAGATTTTCTATATTCTTGGTAATTTCTTCATAGATATTTAATTTTTTAGATTTTTCAAGAATTACATCTCCTGGATATTTCGACTTTAAATTTTGTTTAGATTCTTAGTTTTTTCACGTTCTATAGATTCTTTAAAATATCAGTTATTTTACTTTTTCCAAATTCTCTAGATTACTTCAAAAAGCTTGATATTCTTGAGTTTTTTCATTTTTTTGAGTTTTCTGATTCTTAAATTCTTTTAATTTCAGAGTTTAATGTTTTTCTCAAATTCAGTCAAATATATTCCGATTTTTAAATTTTTGTTTTTAAATCTTTCAAATGTCAATTTTTTTATTTTTCAAATGCTTTAGATCATCGAGAGCATTATAAATTTCTTCAACTCTACACATTTACATATTTTCTAGATTTTCAGAATTTTTTTTCGTATTAACTTATTTGATTTTGAATATTTTTCAGAATATTCAGATTTTACAGATTTCTCAATTTTTTTTTTAAACTTCTGAATTTTTGAATAGTTTATAATTTCAGAGATTCTCTATATTCTTGACAATCCTTGAAGTTCCTCAGTTTTCAAGATTTTGTATGTCCAAATCTTTGACAAATTGATAAGTTTTCAATTTTCCATACTTTCCAGATTTTTTTAAAATTTTGAAATTCTCAACATTTCTAAAAATGTTCTATTTTTTCAAGTATTTTAGACTTCTCCAATTCTTCAATAAATATCTGGAATATCTTTAGATTTAGATTCTTTCAATAACTTAAATTTTGAATATTATTTAAATTCCTACGATTTTTCCAATTCAACACATTTTTCAAATTTTTTCAATTTTCTCAATTCTTTAAACTTAATGCTTTGGAAGATATCCTATACTCTTAGTAACCCATGAATTCTTATTTTTTTCAATTTCACTCAGGTTTTATAGTTTTTTAGATTCTTAAGATCCAAGATCCAAAATTTGTTTTCTAGATTGTTGTATAAAATTCCATAGATTTCTTAAGTTTTATCAGATTTGTCAAGTTTTTAGGTTTTTTTAATTTCACAGATTTCTTCAAAATAGCTATAATTTTTAAATACTTTTAGCTGAGATTCTGTCAATAACTGCTTTACGACTTTATATCCTCCAAATTTTTTTAGACTGTTTTGTTAGATTTTCTTAATTCATAAATTTTCTATTCTACTCCATTTTCTGAATTTTCATATTCTCGACAATCTTTAAATTCCTAAGATATTAAGGATTGTTCAAATTACTTTATTTTTCAAATTTACTTGAATTCTCCAGATTCTTTAAATTATCAAAATTTTCTTTCGATATTTTTAGTAATTTTAGTATAAAAAAACATAAAATTCAAAATATGAAAAATGCGATTTTTATTTCATTAATTTTCTATTTTCAAGAATCCGCTTCTTATAATCACCAACTAGCAATCAGTGTGTGTCCATGACACACGGTCGCGGCTTCGTCGCTCCCCGGAGTATGTCGCCTGCGGTGACATTTTTTCTTCCTAGATTCGCGAGCTAAAACATATCAACTTCATTTTTTCTGTTTTACTCCAATTTTTGCAGTCTATAAAAATTTACAAAAATATTTCGACATTTTTTCACTTAATTCCTCATTAACTCAATCTATCATTTATTTACTCATTCAGTTTATTCAGTTATCAGAAATAATATCTGATGTTGACGTCAGAATTTTCTCTCAATTATAATTTCAAAATTTAGTTAACAGAAATCAATTATATTTCGAATACCTTGAATCGAGAGAGGTGTTTACACCAGCATAGTCTTAGAATTAGTCCTTTCTCTGTTTTAATAACTGCCTACAGTCTCAAATGTTTGGAATATGACTTATAGATTCTATATAAAAAATAAATCCATTTTAAGTAGAAATAATATATTTCATTAGTTTGAAAAAAATGCAGTAAATAAATATTGAAAAAGCATAACATTATATAGAAAAGAATTTACATTAATAAATCATCAAAGATGTAAGAAAATATTCGTTTCGTTCTGTATAAATCTAACGTTGAGGGAATAAATTGAGAAATAATGTCAAACCATTGTCTTACAATTTGACAAACGATATAAATGCAGCTTGAATGTTCACTGAAAAAATCAAACTTTTATACGATACTATCGAATAACCTGTACAAAGAATTGAACTAAATAAATACTATAAATCAATTCAAAAAAAATTAGTATAATATCCTGCTGAATCTTAATATTTTTGTGCCGATAAATCAAATTACTCAGATAACAACTGCGTCAAAACAAAGTTATTGTTTCAAATTTAAATATAAGAATTATATTCACACTTGTAATATCATAAAATCATCAATCAAGGACAAATTAGTATGTTTTTAGAATACATGAAAATAATTTTCAAGATATGAATTGATGCTCGAATGATATTGTCTATGAAAATTGTAACTTCACAAACCTTAACCATTTTTCATCTGTATTTGGCTTACCAATATTAATTTGTAACACAGCATAGTTAACGTAGTTTGAACTGTGTAATCCAATAGAAATGACAACTATAACAGCAAAAAATTGTCATTGATAAATATGTCAAAATTTTGAAAAATTCGGAAAAAATTTGTTTTGATGTCATAGTAATAACTCGCGAAATCTCGTGATAAATTATCGTTCCTTTCTATTCCTATCTAGTCTGCTGATAAGTGATCAAGTACCATTTTCTATATAACCACTGCCGCCACTGCTGTTCCGAATTATTCACTCGATCCATATCCCCTCATTTGGTCTGAATGCAGTGAGAAAAATTCCATCAATTCACGTATATCTAAAAAAAAAGTTCAATTGTAAGAAGAGTCAATGATAATATGATAATATAGAGATTCAATAAATTTTTGTTTAGTATAAAATTTCTGAGAGTTGACCAGCTAAGTTGGGTAAACAAACTTCGCCCAGTCCAAAATCAATTGGTACGAATTTTGCACTAACGCCTTAAAAAATAATAGTGATGTTTGCATAGATCAATTAATAAATGTGAAAACATCAAATTGAAGTCATCGGAACAAAAATTTGTCTATTCACAAAAATTATAACTAATAAAATAATAGTAATAAATTACCTACATTCATTACACATATAAAATAATTGGAAAATGTATTTAATCAAGGTTGAGAATTTTAAGTCACGTAATATGCTGACACTTATTGATCACACAAACGCACTATTTGCACTAAACTCATTCAAGGTTAAGGGTAAGTACTTTTAGTACTGTCTCCAAGAAGGGTCATGCGCTTAATGCACAACGTATCGGACGGATGTTTTGAAGAATCTATCCCAAATCGAAAGCAGTTACGTACACCGAAACGAAACGTAGATAGTTAACGTAAACAATAGCCAACTTTGAAAATTCATATCTTTCTCAATTTTAAGAATTAAGAAATAAATTATGGCCTAAGCACTAAAAACATACAAAAACATTGTATTAGTGGATATGATATTTTCATAAATAAAATAGAATTCAATTGATGCTCGATGCAAAATTTAAGAAATTCGAGTGAAATAACTGATACAAACTTTATATAATATAATAGAAAATAACAATTACAGTAAAATAAATTGTTGGTGATAAATTATCAAGTTTACTACACACGTATATTAAAGCCTCGTTAAAAACAAATAAATTTAGGTGAGATAATTTGAATTAATACTTGTATTTATTATCAGATGGTGAAAAAAAAATTTTTTTCAAGGTAATCAGAAGTCGACTATTTCCATCAATTTTAGAAACAGTAAAAACTGCAAAAATAATAAAATAAATATATTTTTGTAAATAACTACATTCCTAAATAAACTATTATTGATTCCTGTTTATAAATGTATTTTTCATTTTGTAAATAGCTTCAAAACTTCATATTTCTTCTATATTTCATCATCAAAAAATAAAATATTCATTACAACAAAAACTAATGTTTATAGAAACAGAGATATTCAACTAAGATATAAAACGCGTTATATAATCCATTTCCACAATGTTTCTCTTAATATTCGCTCTTCTTTTCAGTCAGTCCATTTGTCATTTATTATCATTCGAATCAGAAAATTCAAACACTATAAATTTAAATCAATGTCTGACTAAAATTATCAATAAACTACATAACAAAAAAATAGTCTATACTATAAACATTGATATAAAATTAAATATCCCTACTATAAAATTCAATAATTTATCCCAAAAAATGATTTGGTTTAAATTCGAAAAAAGTGAAGTTTGTATAATAGATTCAAAAACTTTCAATTTAAAACTTCAATTATCTAAACTGTTTTTAAACCAGAATATAAACCCAAATGGAGTATTTTTAATAGTGACTGAAAATTTAAACTTCGAAATTTTTACAACAGCAGCTGAATATTTTATAAGAAAATTGATAGTAATAAAAATGGAATCGACATCCCAGCAGACAATTTATTCCTACAAGCCGTATTTTTACGAAAGTGTAGATAAACCCAACGTTGAATTTTTCCATCTGTCGAGTTGTTTCATGGGAGTTTTGAATGAACCATTAAATTTGTCATATTTAAATTTTCTACCGAAAAAATGGAGGAATACTACTCTTACAGTCGTAAATAATATATTTCCACCTTACACAATTTGTCCGGATTGTAGGACAAATCGAGGCATTGAGTTAGAAATTTTTGATATAATCGAAGACAAATTAGGATTTAGAACAAAATACACGAAACGAGATCACTTTACTCTTTGGGGTTTTAAAATAAATGGTTCTTATAATCTCTTAATGGAAAAATTTGAAAAACGGATGGGTCAAATGGCAATCGGTGGGTTTCATTTAAGAGACGAAGAACATTTGGATTTTGAAATAACAACATCTCATATGGAAGATAGTTTACATTGGTTAGTTCCAAAAGCAAAACTTATCCCATTCTGGAAACGCTTTATAATAATTTTAAATGCCCAAATGTACTTACTGATATTTTTTTCATTCTTAATTGTATCAATAGTTTGTGTTTTTCTTTACAAAGTTTCATTTTTTACTTCTTTTTTTGTTTTATACCAAATTTTATTAGAATACAGTTTAAAAGAACTTCCTAATTTTCGAATAATCATCATCAGTTGGATTTTAAGTTCCATGATTATTTCCACAGGTTTTAAAAGCAAACTAATGGATATTATTTCAAAAAATTCGTACGAGCATCAAGTTAACACTTTAAAAGACATAATCGACTTTAAACTTCTAATAACAATCGATCCATTCATCGCTTCATTTTACTCTTCGTTCCAAAACAAAGACGAAGAATATGTTATCAATCATTACATTCCTGCTTTTAATCATTTTATTAATGTGAATAGAACAGCTTATGTTCAAGATTCTGTTACAGTTACTTTCCAAAGAGCTTACGAATATGAAGAATTACTTGAAGATGATGATGGTAATCTTTTAGTACATCTTATTCAACCGTCGATTTATTCAATCCGAATGCATTTATTTTTCCTAAAAGGATATCCAATGTTTGCGCAAATTAATGATTTTTTAGGGAGGATCAGAGCGAGTGGATTTATACAAAAACAGTATGTTAAACTTTCGGATAATTATTTTGTGGTTTTGAATAAAAAGAAAGCGATGTTTTCGATGGAAGTTTTGAATTTGGAACAAATGCAAATTGCTTTTTTTTTATGGTGTGTGGGGATTGGTTTTTCTGTTGCTGGTTTTGCTTTAGAGTGGATTTTCTATCTAGTTTTTAGAATACAAAACAGAGGTTAATTAGTATTAATTACAGCAAATAATTAAAAACTAGCAATCAGTCTGAGTCCATGACAAACGGTCGCGGCTTCGCCGCTTCTTACAATATGTCGTCTGCGGCGACATATTTCCTCGCTAGATTCGCGAGCTAAAACATAATTATAAACTTTATTTTTTCTGGTTTACTTCAATTTTTTTCAGTTTATGAAAATTCACACAAATATTAAATTATACATATTATATTATATTATATTTAGTCAATTAATCATTTATTTACTCATTTAAAAAAATCCATTTTAAGAAGAAATAATATATTTCAATAGTTTGAAAAAAAATACACTAAATTATTGATCATTTATAAATATTAAAAAAGCATAACATCAAATAGAAAAAAATGTACCATAATAAATTATCAAAGATGTAAGAAAATATTCGTTTTGTTCTTTATAAATCTAACGTTGAGAAAATAAATTGAGAAATAACACCAAGCCATTGACTTGCAATTTGACAAACAATAAAAATGGAGCTTGAATATTCACTGAAAAAATCAAAGTTTTATACAATGTTTTCGAATAACCTGTATAAAGAATTGAACTAAATAAATACTATAAATCAATTCAAGAAAAATTAGTATAATATTCTGTTGAATCTTAATATTTTTGTGCCGATAAATTAAATTACTCAGATAACAACTGCGTCAAAACAAAGTTATTGTTTCAAATTTAAATATAAGAATTATATTCACACTTGTAATATCATAAGAGCATCAATTCTTTCGCGAGGGCAAAGTAGTATGTTTTTGGAATACACGAAAAAATTTTTCAGGATATGAATTGATGCCCGAATGATATTCTGTAAGAAAATCATAACTACACAAACCTTGAAAAAGAGCAATCCATTTTTGTTCTGTATTTGGCTTACCAATATTAATTTGTAACACATAACATAGTGAGCGTAGTTTAAACTGTGTAATTCAATGAAATCTGACAATTTTAACAGCAAAAATTTTCAATCAATCAATTATAGATAAACATGTGAAAATTTTGAAAAATTTGCAAAAAAATTGTTTTGATGTCATAGTAATAACTCGCGAATCTAATTTTTCTATTCCTTATTTATGAGTGTCGTGCGATTTTTCAATAACTAAAAATTTGACACTCAACTATTAGAGATATTATGGAAAAAATGTAAAAGGCAGCATACTGAAGATAATTTTTCTGCTCATAAAAGATTTTCTAACCAATTAAAATTAGATTTACAATTAGCCAGATGCAATTATGAAAATTCCATATTAAATGAACCGAAATTATTTTACTCCCATGTTCGTAAATTTATCTCTGGTCGTGTGTCGGTTCCTTTAGTATGGAATGCTTCAGGTCTACTCTGCTCCGATCATACAGAAACTGCAAACACTTTAGCTGACAGTTTTGCTGCTACCTATAATTTAAACAGTGTAAAGAATATACCATCATTTATGCCTACAGGTACATTCAATGGATTGTCTCATATTAACTTTACATCGGATCTGGTAAAAAGCCAACTTTGTGCCCTTCGATTAAATACAGCTCCAGGTCCGGATCAGATACCTTCCAAACTCCTGAAAACTTGTGCTACTTCGTTGTCGCGCCCACTTGCCAAAATAATGACAAAATCATTCTTACAAGGCACTTTACCTTTTGAGTGGTTACAAGCAACAATCACGCCCTTGTACAAGTCAGGAGATAAATTTGATCCTGCTAACTATAGACCTGTAAGTCTCACGTCGGCATGCTGTAAAATCATGAAAAAAATTATAGTCGAAGAACTATTAGATTACATGCAAAAAAACTAATTTAATACCTGAGCATCAGCACGGCTTTATACCAGGCAGGTCAGTTGTCACAAATTTGCTATCTTGTACAAATCAATGGACAAAAATGTTAGATTTTAACCAACCTGTAGACATAATTTACCTTGATTTTAGTAAAGCCTTTGATAAAGTACCTCACGAATTGTTGTTAGCAAAACTTGAGTCGTATGGTGTAGCAGAAAATTTGCTTGATTGGATCCGAGTGTTTCTATCAAATCGAAGTTATTGTGTTAAAATCTTCGTACTCAAAACCAGTATTAAGTGGAGTCCCACAGGGGTCAGTTCTTTGACCAATTTTATTCTTATTATATACAGCAGATTAATTGTCTTCACTGGGCATATGCAGTCAGCATATGCAGATGATATTAAGTTATTTGCTAATCCATTTGTCACAGACTTGCAAGACCAACTTGACTTAATTTTTCAGTGGAGCGAAAAATGGCAAATACCACTGAATATAACAAAATGCTGCGTACTACAGTGTGGCCACAACAACCCAAAGCACCTCTACCATATAAATGGCACCCTGCTGAGTGTAAAATCCTCAAACAAAGACTTAGAGATCATAGTAAACAATAGGTTAGGATGGTCAGAGCAATGTTTAGCATCAATGGGTCGAGCGCGTAAAATGTTCTATTTGCTAAAGCACGTTTTTCCAAATCCCTCAATCAATTTTATTTCAAAAGTCTACATTACTTATATAAGACCGTATTCAGAATTTGCCATTCCAGTCTGAAGACCTTACTTGTTAAAGGATGTTGATTTGCTGGAGAAAGCTCAGCACCTAGTCACTAGATGGACATCTTGTTTGAGACAAGTTTCATATAAACAACGCCTCAAAATACTCAAACTACCAGAGCTACGTGCTCGTTAAGACAGGGCAAATGCAATTCAAATTTTTCGACTTACACATGGATTGTTTCCGGAAGCAACACGCGAGTTTTTGCAAATACAAAACTATGACAGACTTAGAGGTCATTCTTATAAACTGAAAAAAGAAAATTTCAAGACAACTATAAGAAAGAATTTTTTGACAAATCGCGCATTTGATATTTGGAATAACTTACCTGATTACGCTGTTACAGCTGCTACAGTTTCTTCTTTCAAGCATAAATATGACGCTTTACAATAATTAACTTTAATTAACTAACTGATTAATTTTTGCAAATACTGTCTATAATTTACATAAAACTGGTATTTATTTTTCATTCAACACGAAACTATATTTCGTTATACTTTTTTTTGCTGTAAAGGTGTTAACCTCAGCAAATAATCTGAATTGATAATAATAATGATAATAATATTAATATTGGCTTAAAAATATTATTTACCCGATTCATATCCCTCAGTTGGTCTGAATGCAGCGAGAAAAATTCCATCAATTCACCTATATCTACAAAAATTATTCAATTGTAAGTAGAGTCAATGTTCTATAGGCGCTCTATAAGAATAATAATATGATAATATAGCGATTCAATAAATTTTTGTTTCGTACAAAATTTGTGAGATTTGACCAGTTAGGTTGGGTAAACAACCTTCGCACAGTCCAAGAACTCACACAATTTAGCTGGTCCAAATCAATTGATAGGAATTTTGCACTAACGCCTTGAAAAATAATAGTGATGTTTGCATAGATCAATTGATTGATGAGAAAACATCAAATTGAAGTCACTGGAACAAAAATTTGTCTATTCACAAAAATTATATCTAATAAAATAATAGCAATAAATTACTTACATTTATTACACAATTTTTTGTAATCTCCACAGATAGGATTTAAAACAACAATGGTATAATAACTAATACAGATTCACGAATTCATTTCTTTGTTCTCCTCCTTTTTCCAGAAAAATCGAGTATCGTTTCGTCATCAAGCACTTAACACTTGTTTACATTCCAACGTATAACCTACGACAACGCGAAAATAATTATTAAAAGACAAAATGGTCAACAGATGTAAAATAAAAGTTTCTTCTTTGAGATATAACAAATACTTGTATACTTTTCATATTTGCGACAATCTTTAAATTCCTAAGATATTAAGGATTGTTCAAATTACTTTATTTTTCAAATTTACTTGAATTCTCCAGATTCTTCAAACGCTTAGATTCTTTAAATTATCAAAATTTTCTTTCAATATTTTTAGTAATTTAAGTATAGAAAAAACATAAAATTAAAAATATGAAAAATGCGATTTTTATTTCATTAAATTTTTATTTTCAAGAATCCGCTTCTTATAATCACCAACTAGCAATCAGTGTGTGTCCATGACACAAGGTCGCGGTTTCGCCACTCCCCGGAATATGTCGCCTGCGGCAACATTTTTTCTTCCTAGATTCGCGAGCTAAAACATATCAACTTCATTTTTTCTGTTTTACTCCAATTTTTGCAGTCTATAAAAATTTACAAAAATATTTCGACATTTTTTCACTTAATTCCTCATTAACTCAATCTATCATTTATTTACTCATTCAGTTTATTCAGTTATCAGAAATAATATCTGATGTTGAAGTCAGAATTTTCTCTCAATTATAACTTCAAAATTTAGTTAACAGAAATCAATTATATTTCGAATACCTTGAATCGAGAGAGGTGTTTACACCAGCATAGTCTTAGAATTAGTCCTTTCTCTGTTTTAATAACTGCCTACAGTCTCAAATGTTTGGAATATGACTTATAGATTATATATAAAAAATAAATCCATTTTAAGTAGAAATAATATATTTCATTAGTTTGAAAAAAATGCAGTAAATAAATATTGAAAAAGCATAACATTATATAGAAAAGAATTTACATTAATAAATCATCAAAGATGTAAGAAAATATTCGTTTCGTTCTGTATAAATCTAACGTTGAGGGAATAAATTGAGAAATAATGTCAAACCATTGTCTTACAATTTGACAAACGATATAAATGCAGCTTGAATGTTCACTGAAAAAATCAAACTTTTATACGATACTATCGAATAACCTGTACAAAGAATTGAACTAAATAAATACTATAAATCAATTCAAAAAAAATTAGTATAATATCCTGCTGAATCTTAATATTTTTGTGCCGATAAATCAAATTACTCAGATAACAACTGCGTCAAAACAAAGTTATTGTTTCAAATTTAAATATAAGAATTATATTCACACTTGTAATATCATAAAATCATCAATCAAGGACAAATTAGTATGTTTTTAGAATACATGAAAATAATTTTCAAGATATGAATTGATGCTCGAATGATATTGTCTATGAAAATTGTAACTTCACAAAACTTAACCATTTTTCATCTGTATTTGGCTTACCAATATTAATTTGTAACACAGCATAGTTAACGTAGTTTGAACTGTGTAATCCAATAGAAATGACAACTATAACAGCAAAAAATTGTCATTGATAAATATGTCAAAATTTTGAAAAATTCGGAAAAAAATTGTTTTGATGTCATAGTAATAACTCGCGAAATCTCGTGATAAAGTATCGTTCCTTTCTATTCCTATCTAGTCTGCTGATAAGTGATCAAGTACCATTTTCTATATAACCACTGCCGCCACTGCTGTTCCGAATTATTCACTCGATCCATATCCCCTCATTTGGTCTGAATGCAGTGAGAAAAATTCCATCAATTCACGTATATCTAAAAAAAAACTTCAATTGTAAGAAGAGTCAATGATAATATGATAATATAGAGATTCAATAAATTTTTGTTTAGTATAAAATTTGTGAGAGTTGACCAGCTAAGTTGGGTAAACAAACTTCGCCCAGTCCAAAATCAATTGGTACGAATTTTGCACTAACGCCTTAAAAAATAATAGTGATGTTTGCATAGATCAATTAATAAATGTGAAAACATCAAATTGAAGTCATCGGAACAAAAATTTGTCTATTCACAAAAATTATAACTAATAAAATAATAGTAATAAATTACCTACATTCATTACACAATTTTTTGTAATCTTCACGGTAATATTTGAAACAACAACGTTATAATAACATATACAGATTCCCGAATTCTCTTCTTTGTTTTCCTTTGTCTAGAAAAATCGATTATCGTTTCGTCATCAAGCACTTAACACTTGTTTACATTCCAACGTATAACCTACGACAACGTGAAAATAATTATTAAAAGACAAAATGGTCAACAGATGTAAAATAAAAGTTACTTCTTTGAGATATAACAGATAATTGTATAAAACAATTGGAAAATATACTTAAAGACACACAGATGCACTATTCACACTTACTATATTCAAGGTTGAGAATTTTAAATCACGTAATATGGTGACACTTGTTGATTACACAAACGCACTATTCGCACTAAACTCATTCAAGGTTAAGGGTGAGTACTTTTGGTATTGTCAGGGTACAGGAAAGAATCAGTACGGAAATTCTCTGTCGGCACCTTTGATGTTAAGGGGTCACATCGTAATGTTGTTGCAAGACTTTCCAAGTTACAGTCCGTTTTGAAAAAAGAACGCGATCAATACAAAAAATTAAAACTTTCGTATGAACAAAATCAATTTCATGTTATCGAAGAACAATTAAATCTTTTTAATAACGAATTCATAAGTTGTCAGTTACAAAACTATAAAAAGAAACAATGTACAAAACGATACAGTAGTCAGTTCAAAGTTTTTGTGTTGTCTATGTACAAAAGAAGTCCTAGGCTATATAAATATCTACAATGTTATTATTTTTCTTCATTCACCACCTATTTTGAAGAAGTTGTTGAATTCCTAGACATTTGAAACAGGTTTCAATAATACTTTACTTCAGAGTTTGAAGACCCAAGCTGTCGAAAAGTCGAATCAGGACCGGTTTTGTAGTTTAATTTTTAACGAAATGAAATTGAGTAGTGAATTTTATTACGATAAAAGTCAGCAAACAATTGTTGGTTTCGAAGACTTAGGGCACTTGAGTCGTTTAATGAAGAACGCTGACCGTGCTCTAGTATTAATGGCTTGAGTCTTGAGACGGAGATGGAAACAGCCAATGGCATATCACTTCACATCTGGTACCATCTCAACTCTTCACCTGAAGCAAATTATTATTAATGCTTTGCTGAAGTTGAAATCGATAGGATTAAATGTTCTTGCAACGGTTTGTGATCAGGGAGCAACTAACAGAGCTGCAATTAGTAATTTGTGTCGCTGCATTGATGATACTCCATCAATATCTCATTTTAAAGTTGAAGGTGAGCAAATAAATTGCGTTTATGATTTAGGGCACTTATTGAAAAACAATCGTAACGCGTTGATCAAAAACGTAATTGAATTTGCTTCTGGAAAAGTTGCCAAATTTGGGTACATTGAAAAGGTTTTTTGTATTAATCAACAGAAAACGTTGGAAGTTGAAAATTGCAAAGACTTGTACAAGATGAAGGTGCGTGTTGCTGCCCGGCAGTTGAGCTATTCTGTGGCTACTGCAATTGATACCTAGGCTTCACTAGGTGTTTTGCCATCTGAGGCAGCATTCACTGCTGAATTCGTTGAATTAATTGATCAACTTTTTGACTCATTAAACGGTTCAACGCGATTTCCGGATCTTAAAAGTAAACCATTTCGATGCTGCTCTCAGTAGTAATTCTCCCCATTTTGATTTTTAGCTCAAGCTGCCACCAAAGATGGAACAATGGAAAATATTAAATATCAAATCCAATAAAGACGTCACTAATCAATTCTCTTTCTTTAAAGATTCCAGTAAGATTTTTTTTTTAATTTTTTCCAATTTATTAGAAGTTTCAGGTTTCGAATATTTTCCAGGTTTCTTAAATTTATGTTAACTTTACGGGTTTTCAGTTTTTTCGATTTTCACAGTTCTTTAAAAACTTCAAGATTTTCAAAATTTTCTTTATGCTCGATTATAATTTTTTATATTCTTTAGGCCTTTTATCTCTTCTTGGATTATTTATCTTTTCTAGATTTTCCAAATTGTTTGTTTTTTGTTCTTTTTAAATTTGTTAAAATTATTCAGATTTTATTTATTTTTAGAATGTTTATTCTAGATTTCTGGAATTTTCTATATTTTCTAATTTTTCTGGATTATTTAAACCTTCCCAAATTTCTGAATTCTTTTGAATTCACAGATATTTCTTATTTACTAAATTTTTGAAAATTTTCACACTATCTAGATGCTTTATATTTTGTACTATCTTTTAAGATTCTTGATTTATTATACGTGAGATTTTCTCTATTCTATATTTTCAATGTTTTTATTTGTCTGCATTCTTCAAAGACCGGGTAAGACATGTAGTGAAATAGGAAAATTTTTTGTTTGTTTTTGAAATAATCAAAAGAAAAATTGTGAAAAAAATATATAAAAATTAGCAAATAGCTCAAAACTACTGCAAATAGAAAAGTAGTTGTATTGACAAAGTTTTATTGAAATTTGCCTAGAATTTGATTGGTGGCATAAAAAAATAAGGTTTCCGTTTGAAAAAAATTAGTTTTGGCATAATTTTGAAACCAATGTTTGACGACAATTCTGTAACACATTGTACAATATTTTGAGACGTTATTCCAATCTGTATGTCAGTTAATAATTGGTTTACAAGTGTGCTGAAATTTATTTGTTTGGTGCAAAGGATTGTGAGATATTAAGATTTTAATGGAGAGAGTCAAATGTCAAAAATTTTCCAAAAATTTCAATTATTTCAAAAACGGTTAGAAATAGTAATAAAATGATAAGTATAAAATGTATTTAGAATTCAAAAATGTTACAAAATATAGGGTGTCTCATTTAAAATAACAAAGTTAGCATCAACTTCCGGTATAAGCAGAAGTGTAAACAAACTAAAAATATTTCAAAAATAGAGTCGCTGATCTACCTTACACATAACCAAAATTTTAAATCTTAATTTTAATTATATCTCTATAAACTTCTATTAGTGAATCATCCTGTACATTTTTTTTCCTACTTTTTGTCGAAATATTTTGTTGATATATTAATCTTTTATGCTATTTCATGTCAAAATATCAAAATTCTTTTTGGTCGATTTAGATTTCTTAGGTTTTACCAATTCGAATAAACATAATTTATTGGATATGTTTTCAGACTTAAAATTAATGATTCTGTTTACCAACAAGAAACAAAAATAAAAAAAAAATTACAAAAACAGTTTATTGAAATTTCCCTAAAACCCTTACACATAATACTGATTTTTAATCACAAATCGTCTAAAAATTCAATCAATCCCTTTACAAATTTTTCTTTTCGATGCAAACCCGTATGATAATCTAAATGATTCAAACCTTCGATTTTCCAGTGTCCATACGTTTTAGCTGTTATTGGTAATTTCTCATATAAATATTCAGTATCCTAAAACATTTCATTGAAACTCCAAAATTCCACTTTTCATAATTCAAAATTACTTTCAGTGAAATCAGAGTATCATTAAAGCTGGATACTAATAAAGTAGGAACTGAAATTTTTTCTAATGGATAAAGTAGAGGAGTTGGACGTCCATAAATTTCCAAATTAATATCCTTTCCGTAATCGTACATTTGGAATCGATAATTGCTGTTTAATAATTGTACAAAATGATACAGAGTTTTCCACGAAAAATTATTCCCGTAGATTGCTGCATCATAGTTAAAAAAAGTCTAAATAAAAAATAAACATAGTTAATAGAAAAAAAAAATCTACTGTTTTTACAGGATCTGTTTCATCTGGAGTATATCCACAAAAAGCCCAAATCATCAAATTACCAACAAACAAAAAAGTAGGAAACAAACGTAAAAAAATTCTTGAAATTGGTAATAGAATTGGCAGTATTAAAAAAGGACTTCCTACATACAAAGCTTCCATAAAAGCCTAAAAATAATTCAATAAAATTCGATGTTATTGGAGCCAAACTTACTTGAATAAGTGGAGCAAAATCTTTAAATATATAAATAAGACTAGTACCATGTCCAAAAAAAGCAGGCGGCGCTAGGAGAATCATACTTTTTAAATAATTACTTGCTTCTTCGGGTTTTACAGATGAGTAGATTAAACCAATATTAGAACCCAAAGAATGTCCAAAATATATAACTTTTGATCTATTTGTTTTTTTTCGGATTAATTTGAGTTCACTGCTTACGTCGTAAACACCCATTTCATGGAAGCTGAAATAAAATAGTAGATTTTTCAAATATTGAAATATTTTGGAAAATAGTCCTTAATATGACAATTATGTATACAAAACATTGGCTTGATTGAGTCTTCCGTTTTTCTTAAAGTTAGATTGGAAAATAATCAAAACTGCTCTAATTATTTACTAACCGTTTTTGTAAAATTCGATCATTACATCCAAGTTCAAAACACCCTCACACCCTGAAGAAAATACTTTCGAGTATTTTTTATTTCATGGAAATATTTGCTTCCGTTCGTACTAAATCGGCGGCATATTCTCTATATGACAAATATATATCTAAACGCTCGCCTTATGTTTTTTTGGATTCTTCCAAAAATTCTCTAATTTCTGAATTTCTCTAGGTTCTTTGAATATATTTAAGATTTCTTAAATTTTTCGAAATTTTTTGATTTTCTATTGTTTTTTTCAGTTGTCTTCTCTTCCATCTTCTCTTTCTTTTCTTTTTTTTCATTTTAATTAGATTTTTTGGATTACTTAAATTTTTTCAAATTTCTCTATATTTTTTGTGTTTTTCAGATACCTTAGTTTTGAGTATTCTTAAGATATTCTTTTTGTTGTCTATTTACCCCCCTTCATATCGTTCAACGACTACGACACATTTCTCGACCTTTTAAGCGGCTGTGATGAGATACACAAAGAAAATGTCATTTTTATAGGAGATTTTTATACACCTCAATTTCAAAATAATTTAAACAACAACTTTAATTTTTCACTCAGAAACTTCGTTTCATTCCACGATTTCAAACAATATAACACAATACTGAATAGTCACAATAATATGCTGGATCTTCTTTTTGCAAATTTTCCTTGTTCGGTTGATAAATCAGATATGTTTCTTGTTCCTGAGGATGCTTTTCACACTACGCTTAAATTCCACTTTAAAACTCAGTCCCAGAAAACCGCTATGTTTTATATCAACGACCAGACAGTTTCCTTCAATTTCAAAAAAGCCGATTTTCCTCGACTGTATGAACAATTACTCAGTATCGACTGGTCAGAGATGGAAAAAACAAGCGATGTAAACTTATCATGCGACATTTTATATAGCACTCTACAAAAAGTTTTCGAATCGTGTGTTCCAATCTGAAACATTCTAGTTATCCTCCTCCCTGGTTTGATAGGGAAATCATCAAATGCCTTCGTGCAAAATTTGGAGCATTAAAAAAATATCGTAAACTTCATTCACAGACTTCGTATTCACAGTATAAAGCACTAAGATCAGAAGCCAAGCAACTTATACAAAAGGCATATTCTAAGTATATATCATCGATGGAAAGCACAATTTCTAGAGATCCCAGAAAATTTTGGTCATATGTACAGTCAAAGAAGAAAAAGTCGCCTATTCCTGGTACAATGTTGGTAAATGGTGAAGATGTCTCCGATCCTAAAGATATAGTAAATCTTTTCGCCGAATTTTTTAAGAGCGTGTATATATCTAGTTCCGGATCCAGTATTTCTAACCATCTTGACGACAAGTTCCATGAAACCGTAAATATCAGAAGTATATCCGAAAATGAAATTATATCCGAACTGAAACATGTGAAATCAACTTTAACATCTGGCTGCGATGGCATTCCAAATTTTTTACTTAATGATTGTGCGTATGTTTTTGCAAAACCACTGTGTCATATTTTTAATTTAATACTAAAAACTTCCACATTTCCTACTATTTGAAAGTTAGCGCAAGTTTGTCCGGTATTTTCAAAAAAGGAAATCCGACTGAAGCACAAAATTATCGACCAATTTCCATATTGTGCAACTTCTCAAAAATATTTGAATCAATTATCTTCACACATATTTACTCTTCCGTTAAAAATTTTATATCTCCCTGCCAGCATGGTTTCATGCAAAGACGTTCAACGATTACAAACTTAGCCTGCTTTACACAGTTTATTGCAGACGCCTTGGACAGACAAAGACAAGTCGATGTCATTTACACGGATTTCCAAAAAGCATTTGATCATATCGATCATCACTTATTGCTGAATAAACTTAATAACTTTGGATTCTCCGGATCTTTGCTCAATTTAATGGAATTGTATCTTCTTAACAGAAAACAGCAAGTTAAATATCGTAATTACTTATCTGATATGTATACTCCAACTTCTGGTGTCCCGCAAGGGTCAAATCTTGGACCCCTACTCTTTCTCCTTCTCATAAACGACATTACTTCTTCTCTAAATTCATGTCATAAATTGCTGTTTGCCGATGATCTAAAATTATATATGGAGATAAATTCCCCCGACGACTGCAAAACTTTGCAATGCAATCTCGACGCAATGAACAATTGGTGTAAGTTGAATCATTTGCAACTCAATCTGTCAAAATGCAGCGTCATTTCATTTACAAAAAAACACGACCCAATCGAATTTCCGTATAAGATAGCATCCTGTGACCTAAATCGAACTCTCACCGTCAAAGACCTGGGTATTATCTTCGACACAGAACTTACTTTCAGCGACCACATAGCTGATATTGTCAGCAAAGCTTATCGCTCTTATGGTTTCATCTATAGGAACTGCCGAGACTTTTCTGACATTCGCACTATAACTATTCTATTCTACGCCTTGGTCCGATCCAGATTAGAATACGGATCTCTTATATGGTATCCGATCTACAACACTTATATCTTACAACTTGAAAAAGTTCAACGAAAGTTTTTAAAGTTTTTGTCGTTCTTAGTTGACGGAAAGTATCCTGAAAGAGGAGTTGATCATCGCCTTCTACTGGATAGATTCAAGTTCACTTCTTTGGAAAATCGACGTATTTGTTGTGTCCTTAAATTTCTCTATAATTTAATCCACAACCGCATTGATTGTAGCTATCTGTTAGGTCGTCTATGTTTTCACGTCCCGCAATTTAATTGTCGTCAGACGCATTCGTTTTATGTAACTGTCAGCCGATCAAATATAGCGGTTGAATCTCCCATCACACTCATGTCTTCGTTATACAACAAACTAAGCAGTACCTGTGATCTAAACTATGATTCGCTTAATTGTATTTTAACCAGCGCATTGGTAACATTTTAAATTGTATTTATTGTTTTAATATTTATAACTCCTTATTCTACCTTTTGAAATTGTAAAATTTATCTTTTTACTATTGTTTGTATTTATATATCTTTTGTATATTTCCTGTAAATGGGGTCTCCTGTTGGAAATAAACGCATTATTATTATTATTATTATTATTATTATTATTATTATTATTATTATTATTATTATTATTATTATTATTATTTCATTTAAATCTCATAAACTTTAGATTTTCTTTGATCTTCTGAATTCTCTAAATAGGCATTCAATAATTTCAAAGAATTCCTATTACTTGATAATCCTTTAAGTTTCTGGATATATTTTTCAATATTTTTTAATTTCTTAGATGCTTTAGATTTTCTAAATTTTTTTGAATTCTTTATATTCCCTAAATTTTCTTAATTAATTGAATATTCTATAGATTCTCTAGGTATTTTAGACTCTCAAAAATCTCTAGTTTCTGTAGACTCCCCAAAGTCTTAGATTTTCAAATTATTAAAATTTCCATTTCTTCATAGCGTTGTTTATTTTTTTTAATTCTGTAGATTTTTTAAACTTGTTCAATCCTTCAAGTACTTGAAATTTTATTCACCTGCTAATTTGTTGAAATTTCTTAAACCCTTTTGCATTTGTTAGCTTATCAAAACTTTTGAGATTTCTGATGTCTTCAATTGTTTTGAATTTTAAATTCTCTATAGTATATTTTATAAATCTTTCGTTTTCATTCATTGTTATTCCACCTTTTCATTCTATTCTTTTTTTCTGACTTTTTTCTTCCTTTATCTTCTTTTCTTTCTTTTTTTTGTTATTATTCCTTCCTTCTTATCTTAATTAGATTTTTCACTTTTTTTGGAATACTTGAATACTTTCAAATTCTTATATTTTTTGACTATTTTTCAAATTTCCTTTGAATCTACTGAACTTTACATTTTTTAGGTTTCCCTGAATTTTCTAAATAGGATTTTAATAATTTCAAAAATTCTTTATTACATTATAATCCTTAAATTTTCTAGATATATTTTCCAACATTTTTCAAGTTTTCTAATCCTCTAGATTTGAATTCTTCATATTTTCTAGATTTCCTAAATTATTTAGATGGACTCTCAAAATTCTTAAGATTCTCCAAATTTCCCTACATCTTTTAGACTTTTAATTATCAAAATTTTCACCTCTTTATGGCTTTTTTCAATTTTTTAAATTCTTTAGTTTTTTAAAAAAATGTTAAAATTCCTTCATTTTTCAGTTAGTTAAAATTTTTTAGATCCTTCGGCAGTTTTTAGCTTCTCAAAACTTTTGAGTTTTTAGTGTCTTCAATTTTTTAGATTTTTAAAAAATTTTGGATTTTTGAATTCTCTCTAGTATATTTCATAATTCTTTTATTTTAATTCTTTATTATTTAATCTTTTCTGATTTTTTTCTTCCTTCTTCTCCATTTCTTTGTTTTTTTCCTGTTTATTATTCCTTCTTTTTATCTTAATATATTTTTTAAACTTCTCGTATTACTTGAATACTATCAAATTTCTCTATTTTTTAGTTTTTCAGATACCTTAGTTTTGGCAGAATTTTTTAGAATCTTATGAACTTTACAGTTTTTGGGTTTTCTTTGGTCTTCTGAATTTTCTAAATAGGACTTCAATAATTTCAAAAATTCTCTATTTCTTGATAATCCTTAATTTTTCTAGACATATTTTCCAACATATTCAAATTTTTTAAATGCTTCAGATTCTATGAATTTTTCATATTCCCTAAATTTCTTATTTTATTTAGATTGACTCTCGAGATTCTTTAGTTAAGATATTATTATTGCACTTTTTTTTAAATACCTAAATAACACTCTTTATATTATACAGATTGTTCCATTCAAAATAACAAAGTTAATACCGACTTTCGGTATAAGCAAAAGTGCAGCAAAACTGCCATTATTTTACATCGATAGAACATATTCAAGAAACCCTGTATACAAAATTTCAATTAGATTGAAATAGGTGTTCCCTATAAACTTCTAATATATATGGGAAAAATATAAACTGCCCACTAAAAATTTTAAATCTAGGGAATTTATAGTTTGTAGGTTGATCAAATAATTGAATTTGCTCAGTTGATTTCATTACCATAAGTTGACAAATTTTTTTTAACTAGCTTGACGTTTTTTGACGTCTTTGTCTGACAGCTGTCATCTACATTTGTGCTATTTGCGTTATCAACTTAACCTCAATTTCTCTAAAATGACAAGGTGTGAACATTTCTCACTAGAATTGAAGGGAGCACCAACTTAGAAAAATAAAGTACCAACTTAGCAATCTTTTTACAACAATTTTTAGTGGGCAGTTCATTTTTTTCCATATATAGGCCAGTCTGAGTGAATGACCCTATATACAGGATATCCCAAAATTGACGCCCGTGCCTTTGCGGTTTGATTCTGTGCGTTACAACATATCAAAAATCAAAAGTAGCACATTTTCAAATTGTCCTTTGTTATCAAATTATTGATAGAAAGCTATAATTTTACAAATTCAAATAAATATTGATATTACAGCAGCGGATTTGCAATACGTGAATTTTTCCTTTCACTCATCCAAGAAAAAGAATTTTCACGTATTCAAATGTGGTGATCTAGGAGGCCATGATATAGATCTATCTTTTAAGAAAATTTTTATTCAAGAGATTTTTCACTTATAAAAAATTGTAATTAATAATATAATGCCTAAGCTCCATCATGTCGAAAACAATAATTTAACTTAACTGCTTAGAGAGCATTCTCGTATAATGGCAGTGGTAATTTATTATTTACATTTTTATCAATAATTCAATAACAGAAGACAATTGGAAGATTTTTTACATTTAGTTTTCAACCAGTTTTAGCTCGTTGATTCCAATTGCAAAAGCACGGGTGACAATTTTGAGACATTCTGTATATATTATAAGAAGAATATGCCGCCGATTTAGTCAAAATTTTGGAAGAACCGAAACAAATTTTTCCTTCAAATAGAAAATATTTTAAAGTAGATAGTTTTGTTAGGGGTGTAAAGGTCTTTTGAACTTGTATATAAATTTTAACAGTCCTAAGCATTTTCCAATCTAAGTTAAAAAAAAAACAAAAAATTCAATAAAACCAATAATCTGCATACATAATTGTTATACCAATGATCAGGTCCTAAGCTATTTCTGTTAGAAATCAATAAATGGATCTCAAGAAAATTGAATGTAATTAAGAGTTGGAAAAATACACTTTTCTTGAAATAGTAGGAAATCGTTCAGTTCTCCAGCGGAATTCATTATTTCAGAACCTGTGTTATAGAATGCCAAAAAACTATTTTGGAATGGATAGTCGTTTAGTCATAATTACTGATCACTTTTAACTCTGCATCCGCGATTTTTCAAGTAAAATTGCAGATGTCTTCAAAATTCAAAGATAGTTATTTTTGTATTAAGTGCGCGAAGTGAGAGTTTTTTTAATGGCGTCTGAGATTGTTAATTAAGACAATCAAACGCGCCATTAAAACACGAATCTCGCCATGAAATACAAACAATATTTTTTATACAACGTCGAAAAAAGAAACTTAGTTATCTAAATAATTTTAAAAAAAAGTAATATAAAAAAATCAGGTTGTAGCAGATGATAAATGTAATCTAGGAAACGCGGAATTGTTTATTGTAAATTTTAAAATAAAATGACATACTTACAAATTTACAAATTTCCGCGAATTCTGTAAATATTTTCAGTTTTCCAACAAAATAATGGATTCAAATTATAGTAGTGAAAGTGATATCTCTGCTGAGATATCAGAGACTGCAAATGCAGCAACTTCGTGAATGGTGTAAAGACAAAAATGTGGTGAAGATATCTGAAAAGGCATTTTTAGCTAATTTAGAAGAAAAATCGGCAACCATTAAACCACCGACATTATGGTCTACTTTTTCGATGTTAAAAGCAACACTGAATATAAAGGAAAACATTGACCTCCGAAAATATCCGAAATTAATACCTTATCTCAAAAACAAATCTGTAGGTTATCGAAGGAAATAATAAAAATATTATCGCGAGCAGATATTTCAAAATTTATCGAAGAAGCGGACGGTGAAACTAATTTATTGAAGAAGGTATTTATACTTTTTGTTGTATGTTGTGCTTATTTTGTCGTCGAGAGAATTTGGTTAAAATGACGATTGATGATATAGAAGATGTGGGTTCTGTACTGATTGTAAAAATCCCGGACTCGAAAACTTATTCTGAGCGTACTTTTACTGTGTCGAATGCAAAATATATTGAAATATATAGAAAGTACAGAGCCTTAGGGCCGCAGACTGCTTCCAGTCGTCGATTATTTTTTAAATATAATAAGCAATAAATGAAATTGGAGAAATTCCTAGTTTGATTGCAAAATGGCTTGGAAAAGAATCATTCCAGAAATACACAGACCACTGTCTTAGGCGAAGCTCTGCCACTCTCTTAGCCAATGCAGGAGGGAACATGACATCTACTGAGCGTCATGGAGGGTGGAAAAGTACTTCTGTAGCCGAAATTGATATTTCAAATAAAATTTCAAATTGTCAACCCTCTACTTTCCCAGAAAACAATGGCAAAGAAATTTTTGAGTACCAGTTCTACACTTCCGAAGAAACGAAAAATGTGTCCGAGAAAATTACTGGCAACGAAGCCTCTTTGAAGTTTTCCTCTGGAATTAACGTAGGAAATAATTGTTCCAATTGTACAGTTAATTTTTATTTTAATAATAAGTAATGTTTTGAAGTTTTGTCCAATTTTGTATAAAATACAGATGTTTATATTCAATTGTGAATATTCTTTTGTTCTCTATTGTATATTTAAAAAATGATAAAATTTTTAGACAATTAAAAATTATTGATAAAAAAATTTTTGCGCACATGACAAAAAAAAATAATTTGTTAACATGTGAAAAAATTTGTCAAGGTTACATTAAAAAAAAGTTATTATGAAAAAATGACAAACTTTGCGCATTAAAAATAATAAAAAAACGTCACTTTTTTTGACAGTTGTATAAAAAATTTATTCTAGTTTGCAAAATTTAATTCATAAAATAATTTTTGTTAGTTAAAAATAATTATGTCAAAATTACCTAAAATTCCAGTACGCAAAATCATAGCTTGTCAGATTGACATGTCTGTTGGAATAAGTTGTACCTCTTTGGTTAGCCAACCATACGTCATAACCATTACGCCATAAAGTTATAGCTTAAGAGAATAATCATTTTATTTTCGAGTTAATAATGTTAATTTTCACTCACCCAAAGAACTGTTTCCTTGCCATAAGTATATGTGTGAATAAGTAGCTATAGAATGATGTAATAAAATGACACCTTTTGGCCTCTCTCTTGGAATTCTAAACATTGATAAAATGTAACCATCCTCTGTGACAACTTCGTGCATTTCCACTTTTCCAGCATATTTTTTGATAAGTTGTGGCTAAAAAATTGAAAAAAAAAAAAATTTACTAAAATAATAAAAGTAAGTCTTACCGTCTGAAGAAGAGTATCCGGATCATAGTAACAATTTATATTATCATCAGGATAATAATAATCATTGAATGTTTTACAGACGTTGTTTTGTCTTGCACTGATGAATCGTGATAAAGGTTCAAATGCTGATAGTAGAAGCCAATATCGTAGCAACATGTTGAAAACTTTTTACGTTTGCCTCTATCGAAAAAAAAAAAAGAACAGTTCACTGAATTTATTAACAATATGTGAAAATGTTTATCAGTCGGTGGAATGACAAACACTAAATATATTTACAAATAATAAAGTCCAAACTACTATTGATAATCATACTGAGGTCTTTATTATTACTAGTACTTTGTTATTTAACCAATTTCAACATATTTTTTTTCGCTTCCATTTAACTGTGCGCTTTCTATTGAAAGTCTATTTAGCATTTAAAAAAGATACTTAATTAATCGTCAAAAATCTGGCAATATTATGTTTTTTCAATTTAGGAAATGTGTTCACGATTTCAAGGCCGCGCCAAGCACGTGTGCCTCCGAGGTGTCGCTTTTAATAAAATCTAAAATTAGAAAAATTTGTGTATTTAAATATCTAGCTCTGATTATCACTTTTCATATTTTCGACATCTAGGACTGCCGAAATGAAATACAAAATTTCACAATAAAATTACGAACTGATTTAAATAATCTGATAATTTCTTCTTACTATATACTATCTATAATACCATTTTTAATATCGATGTTGGAAAAAATTATTACCAAAGAAGTGATTAAAAACACCATTTTCTGTGGAAGACGAGAGACATGGAGAGTAATTGGTATTGATAAAACTTGTCAGCAAGAAATAGAAACAATTTTCTTTCACCAACTGCAATAATTCTGGCTTCACCATATTAACCGAAAATTCAATATTTTATTCTAGCAACCATTCCTGCAGTTCACATTTTCGGGCATTATTGTTTGGTGCTTGATCTAACAGTCGACTGAGGTTTGATGCATTGTCAAGTACGATAACAGAATTTTCTTCTGATTTTGGATATTTGTCTAAAACAATTTTCAAAGTAGTTGGCGTCCTATCGTCGTGATGATCACCAGTTTTTTTTGACTGGAACAATAAAAGTCTTCTATCTACGAACCTATATGGACAATAATAAGCCGTTGCCCTTTTCCAAAAAGATTTTTTAATTCAGTTGATAAACCTTGGATAAATGTTTGTCTTGGGTTTTTGAGTTTTATCAACCCAAAGTTTACTTGCTGTGTGGTCTACATTAACCCACGTCTTATCTAAATAATAAATTTTTCTACCTTCTTCTTCTTCTTTGTTTTGTCAAAACTGAATCGAAATTTTTGATTATCAAAATCAAATCTCGATTGTATAATTATTAAACAAACCTAAAGTTAATTTCTTTAAGAAGAGTTGTTGAAGTGATCTTCTTGATATTAGAAAGATTCTCATCATTATTTATCGACGTAAGAATTTTCTGCAAAGTTAGAAGTTTATTTCTGAAAAAGAACTCATGTACTTTTTTTCGAATTGCGATAGAATATAGATCAACATCAGAAATACTTGCATACCTGCAGCTTTTGCAGTGAATTCTTGCTGACAATTTTTATAAATGCCAATTACTCTTGTCTTGTCTTCCACAGAAAATGGTCTTTTTGTTCTTTTTTTCGGAGGTCAATTCATTTTGTTTGTTTTTGACGTTTACTATTTTTTTTCGTTTCAAAACATGTAATACAACCATTCAACTAGCAGAGTACGTCCAGAGAGTTAACTCTGCCTAAAATTTCATCCTCATCCATTGTCTCTTTCTAATGCAAAATGTTTATTACAACTCTGTCTTTGTTGTTAATAATATAAAATTCTGATAGAGGCGAAAGTGTTTTTGAAAGCTCTAGCTTCTTTGGGACATTCTGTACAGAGTGGTGCATTTTCGATGTCCGCATAAGGAGATCTCCAAAACTAGAAGGTTTGTAACAAAACAAATGGCACATTTTTGAGGTCGTTTTTGAGAAAATAATTTTGGTAATTACCGCAAGTTGATGTCGGCTTTTGTTTTTTAGTTATAAGCAAAAGTTTACAATTTGCTGATATTTAAAAAAATTCATATATAGATTTATATTTGAGATAAGCGATTGAAACAAAAACAAGATTAAACCATTTTTTAAGTGGAATTCAGCAGTGTCAACAAATATTTTTTTCAGTCATTAATCTAGCTGGAATAACACAAAGTTACATTTTGTTAAATAGAAACCACAGTTGGCTGTGTCACGTTTGAAAAGATAATTTTTTTCTGAACCTAAAAATATATAGATTATATATGATGATTTTTAAAAATTATTCGAAAAATAGATTGTTTTAATTTTTTGTTGTTAATATGCAGTCGGCTATGGAAACAATTGGTTTATTTAAAAACGATTATTTAGAAATATATCAACTAGATTCGATAATACTTTTCGATTGATAGATTCACTTGAAAAGTGAATTCCAATACAGTAATACTAGTTGGCCATGGAGGGCAATTGAATACGTGGCGCCCTCATGCATGATTTATTAAAGTCGAGTGATTGTTTTTGGTTATTTGCAAATCCAAACACATAAATGATTAAAAATTAGAATATTAATCATAAAAATATACTAAACGTGACGATTCGTAGAAATTAAAAATTTTATACTCATCATCAACAGTTCCATTTTCGTTAATATCAATTGTCTGCAACTTCTCATTTCGGCACTTCGCGACAAAATTTCCTCAAACTGTCGGTTTCATTCAAAAATACGCGGTAACTAACGTAGTAACCGATAGAGGCGCCACGTATTCAGTTGCCAGCCATGGCCAACTAGTAACTCATGTTTTAAATTCACTTTTGTATTGAGAGTTTCCAGACTCTATCTACGACCGTGGTTCACAGCTTGTCATTTTAGAGAAATTAGGGTTAAGTTTATAACGCAAATAGAATGGTCCAAGGAAACGTCAATTGTTTAGGGCCAAGACAAAACTTGTGAATAAATAAATAATAACCTGAAATTTCAATGTGTCATCAGTGTCATCGGTTTGTTTTCTTCCAGCGACCATTTTGTATATTTTGCAGGTCCGGGTTTTGGACTACTCTATAGCACGAATGTAGTAGACAGCTGTCAACCAAAGACGTCAAAAAACGTCAAGCTATTTAAAAAAAAATTGCCAACCTATGGTAATGAAACCCACTGAGCAAATTCAATTGTCTGTTCAATCTAAAATCGGCAAATTCCCTAGATTTAAAATTGTTAGTGGACAGTTTATTTTTTTCCATATATACAGTGTCACCATTAAAGTCGGCTCCATACGGGATATTTTTTTTTTATAAGGTTCAGTTAAAATTTGATATAGGGATCAGTTTTTGCTTTAAATTAGATATAAAATGACAACAACAAACGTGATCAGTCAACAAATTTAACATTTCTTGCAGTGACTGGTTGAAAATGACATTTCTAGTTGGAATTTCGAAAAATTGTATTTGAAAAAGTTGTTTGTTATGTAATTTTATGAACTTGTACAACATTTGAAAAACCTAGCGTGAAGTTAACATTTTAGACATTTTTGGCAAATAATTCATTTCTAACAGTATCAAAATTTAACAAACTTTTTTCAAATATCCATTGTTACAAGCAACTTCAATAATAAATACTTATCTTTTACTTCAATTTTTTTCAAAATTTCGATTTTAGTCGCAAAAAAATTGACACAAGCGGTGCAAAGTTGTCATAACTTCAACGTTCTTTCGATGGTATTTAAATGCAAGACATTTTCCAAAATCAAATTAATGTAAGATTATAGGGAGTCTGTCAGAAACGACACTAATTTAAATAGGTCTCTGTTTTCAGACCTTTTCTGAATATTTACCACTCACAAAAATATTGGATCAAAGCCTGTTTTAACAGTTTTTTCATAATTTTAATACTGACAAATTATATACATCTAAACCTTTTTGAAAGAACGTTAAAATTATTAGAACCTAGCACCGCTCATATCAATTTTTTTTAATGACGAAATTTAAATTTTTAATATTATTAAATCTAGAAAAGAATATTTACCATTAAAAAGGCTTAGAACGTTAAATATTCCAAAAATAAACTAATTTATATTAGTTAAGTTAACTTTGAATTTGTAAAAAAAGAACTATTTATCAAAAATGCATAAAATGATAATTTTACGCTAGATTTTTCATATTTTACACACATGCATAAAATTGCATTAGAAATATTTTTTTCAAATAAAATTTTCTCAAATTCAGCCTAAAAATGCCAGTTCTAGCTATTCACTGCAATAAATGTTTAATTTGCTGACAAACGAACGCCCCTTAATCACGTTTGTTATTGTCATTTTTCATATAATTTGAAGCAAAAACTGATCTCGTATCAAATTTCAACTAAAACTTATAATAAAAAATTTTCTCATATGGTGACACTGTATATTTCTTTCCAAAATTTAAGTAATCTTTAAATAATAAATTACGATTAAAAAAAAATTTTTACTTATTCTGTCAACTTTCAAAAAACAAGTACCTCTCTATTCTTAGTATTTTTAGATCATTCTAATCTAATATTTTGAATAATTAAACACTTGAAATCACACCATTGATCACATTTAAGTACACATTCATTGAATTTTAGTGAAATTAAATGAATTATAAGTTACTCACCTAATTTATCGATGTTTTCTAATGTATTTCACTCTATTGTTTTCTACTTTATTTGAAACACATTTGTAATGTGTAATGAATATTTTAAATTACAGTTTTATTGAAAGTATATCACACAAACTTGTTGCTTTCGATAGTTTCTTGTAATATTTTCATTTTCATCAGCTGATGGCTTCACATTAACTGAATAGGACTATTATCACATTAAATTATCTAATTTCATGACTCTACTGCTTGAAAAATTCCATGACACTTCAATTCATAATTATACCTTTTGCTGTTATTATAATAATTTATCTGGCAATTAATAGAATTACAAGTTTTAACATAAGATTTATGTAATTCTTCCAGTTTTTTTATACATTTAAAAATAATAATAAATACAACTTTGAACAAATCAATCAAAATAATTTTTTATTACTTTTAAAAATTATATCACAGAGTGAGTCATTAATAGCTTAATAAGTTTACTTTATTCTCATCATTACGAAAATTTTGGAAATTAAAAAAATGTGTATAAAAGTGAGTGTAACTAGCGCCCCCTATTTCATCAATTGATTTACTTAGTATTTTCCTAAAATTAGAATAAAAAATCGATTTCAACTCCCTGTATAATGGAAAAGAGCACTTGTTAAGTGTTCTTTCAAGGTCAGCTGTTGTCATACTATGTATTATTAATAACCCATACTGTATATAAAAAAAAATCCTAGAAATTATGATTATTTAAAAAAAAAATCAACTCAATATTTTATAATCTACTAAATCCATAGAAAACAATCAAACAGCAAATAAAAATTTGTGTTCTAACAGAAAAAAAAATTGTCAGTTTTAAATCCATCATTCTGTTCATTTCCACTTTCTTTTCTTGTAGTTGGAAATAGACTAAAATGGTCCCATGTTTGAATTTCTTCAAATAATTTATTTCCAGGGCATTCCGTTTCTCGAACTTGTCTGTGTCCTAATAACTTAAAATCGTCTTGAATCATTCCTAAATCAACACCTTTAGCAATCAATCCATGCACTGCATCTAATTGATTTTGTGGAGGAAGTTCATCAGTCCAATCACCAATAATGCAGATTCCTATACTTATATTATTGTATTTAGGAGCATGTGCTCCAACTATTGACCATCCTCGTCCTTCGTAAGCATTTCCATCGCCTCCAACAGCGAAATGATAACCGATATCGTTCCATTTGTTCTCGATTTGGTGCATATATTGCATTGTTTGCATGGCAGTAATGCAATTGTCTGTTGTGCTGCAAGCTGGAGGACTGTAACTGTGGTGGATAATAACATAAGGAACAGGGTTGGACATAGGCTCGATTGCTATTGGCGAACGAGCACCCCAACCGTCTCGAGGAACGATAACCACTTCAGGAACACCTAAAAAAAATTAAATTCATATTTCTAAATTACTACAAGCAATTAAAGTGAAATTTTTTGCAAAATGTCATTAGATTGTTGATTAATATCAAGCTGAAAATCTTATTCGAGTTACTTTTGAAACAAATCAAATACAAAAATTAATACTTTGTAAAAAAATTGGTGTATTGTTGGTTGCATACATTTAATTGTTTATCTTGCCTCGGAGTATAATCTTTAGATTTATCATAAAAAATCGTTAGTGCCTTGATATCACAAATAAAAATAATCTGCAATCTATATTTTCGATATGTTTTTCAAGTTCAAAATTTGTTAATTCATTGAGATAAAAAAAAAACAATAACAAGATATTTCTAATTAAGCTTTTATACATATTTATAAAAATGTTATTCACCTGCTTGACAAATATCATTTCTTCGTGTTTAAACTTCAAATAAATTTGTTTTTTTAGAGTCCGAAAAAGTTACACTTGATAAACACGACTACAATTTTACTAATTTCCACAAAAAGTGTCAAATAATTAGCAGAACCTTGACCAGATATTATCGTTAGGGTTTTCACAGTGACGATTATATCAAAAAATACACTTAAAATTTACTAAGGACACATTATAATATGGAAGTAATTATGATTTGAATTAAAAAAAATACATACCCATAGCAATGTGAAGTAAAAATAACAACTTTAGGAACATTTTGTTTAAAGCACTTAATTTTTAAAGCTGATTAAATCTTATCACTATAGCTAGATACAGATTATTATTTTAATATAAATTAATTTAGTAATAATGCAACACCTGAAGTAGCTTTAACATCTTTATATGAATATTTATATTTAAACGGCATTTGAGTAAAAAATTTTAATCATTTAAGTCAATAAAAGTATGTGCATATACAGGACATTTGAATTATCTTAACGTAAAAATGTTTTTCATAAAAATTTGTTTTATTAATAAATTGTATTGCAAAATTAATAGTTGATTTGTTTTATCAGAAAATAATATTAAACAATTGTTATTTTTTTATAATCAAAATGTATTAAACTTGAGATATGTATTTAAGACCAGGCTATATCAAAGACTGTCATTTAATAAACAAGCGGATATTCTTTGCAAAATTATTGTGGTTCCCCTTTTATCCGTCTCTTTCTTGCTGGGGGATTGCATAACGGATTTTAGAAATGGTCAAAGTACACTATTATAAAATCACACAGATCTTACTAAAAAGTAGAATTAATTAATTAACTAAAAAAAAATTCCAATAAATAGAATCGAAAACAAGTAATTCTATTTTTTTATTTTAAAAACTTGACAATCTGACAAAGTTGACAAATCAAATATTAAGGATTTTTTCGATTGATGTAATTAACTAATTTAAGCTAACAATTAGCTACAATTTTTTTATTATTAGTCTAAATAAATGAAATTTGATAAATAAAAGTACTTTTTGACGCTCTTCAAGTTGAGGTTTTCAAATTTGATCTCTCTTGATTTTTAGTCAAGATAAAAATAATTTTCCTGTTGATGGGTACATGGCCACCTAGATGAAAGAAACTCCTTAAGGCTCTAAGCCATCAATAGACCTGAAGATTGGGAGGTAAGAGTAATTATGCCAATATTTAAAAAAGGGGACAAAAGAGATTGCGGAAATTACAGGGGGATAACGTTGCTTAGCATAGCCGCTAAATTATACGAAAGGATAATGGAACAAAGACTACGGAGGTTCATCGACCCACATCTAGAAGAAGAACAGTCTGGTTTCAGACAGGGAAGAAGCATACAGGACCATATATTTTCGATAAAACTTATTATTGACAACGTGAAAAGAGAGAACAAAGAAGTATACCTGGCTTTCTTAGACCTGGAAAAAGCTTTCGACAGAGTACCAAGAGACAAATTATGGAAAATATTATCCCAAAGAAACGTAGAAAAACAACTGATAGAAGCAATAGAAAGTCTGTACAATAACAGTAGAAACTATGTAAGAACGAATAACCAACAGTCAGAAGAATTCCTAACAACATATGGAGTTCGTCAAGGAGGAGTATTGAGCCCACTATTATTCAACGTCGTGATGGACGACATCATAAAAAAGATCAAGGAAAAAACGACAAAACTGTATGTGGGACACAACAAGCTACAGCCGGTACGAGTTTCGGTGTGCGCTTTTGCAGACGATGTGGCGATTTTTGCGAAAAGCGAAAAAGATCTCCAAGAAAACTTAAATAGATGGAAGGTGGAATTGGAAAAGTGGAACATGAAAATAAACGCAAAGAAAACAAAGGTTCTAGTAACAGGTAAAAACCAGAAACGTTGCGAGGTAAAGATAGACAACACCAACATCGATCAAGTCCAAACTTTCAAATATCTAAGGGTTAAAATCAATAACAACGGTGAAGAAGAGGAAGAAATTACTGATAGGATCCAAGCCGCAAATCGTCTGTACCACCTGTTGAAGACGCCGCTTATCGGAAAAAAAGAATTAAGCCAAAAAACAAAAATGACCGTTTTCAAAACAATATTTGTACTATCTCTAATATTCGGAAGTGAAAGCTGGATCTTATCAAGAAGACTGAAGAGCCAATTGCAGGCTACTGAAATGAAGTTCCTACGCAAAATCAAAGGAGTTACCAGAAAGGACAAAATAAAGAATGAGGTAATTCGAGAAGAACTCGGGGCACAAGCGGTATTAGAGCAAATCGGAAAACAACAATTAAAGTGGTTTGGACATCTTGTAAGGATGAACAAAGAGAGACCGGTCAAAAATATATGGGAGGCCCGAGCAATGAAAAAGAGAAATAGAGGAAGACCTAGGAAATCATGGAATGATGCAGTGCGAGAAACGTTGGAACGAAGAGGACTGTCCTGGAAACGTGCGTCCGAATTAGCAAGAAATAAAAAAGAATGGACTAAAATAGTTTATAATGTTTAAATATTTATATAGAATAATTTGGTATAATTTTGTATTACCCCTCACAGCGAAAGGTTACACGAGGATTTTTTGTATATATATATATTTAAACGGCATTTGAGTAAAAAATTGTAATCGTTTAAGTCAATAGAAGTATGTGCATATACAGGACATTTGAATTATCTTAACGTAAAAATGTTTTTCATAAAAATTTGTTTTATTAATAAATTGTATTGCAAAATTAATAGTTGATTTGTTTCATCAGAAAATAATATTAAACAATTTTTATTTTTTTATAATCAAATTGTATTAAACTTGAGATATGTATTTAAGACCAGGCTATATCAAAGACTGAATTATTTACAAAGACTGTCATTTAATAAACAAGCGGATATTCTTTGCAAAATTATTGTGGTTCCCCTTTTATCCGTCTCTTTCTTGCTGGAGGATTGCATAACGGATTTTAGAAATGGTCAAAGTACACTATTATAAAATCACACAGATCTTACTTAAAGGTAGAATTAATTAATTAACTAAAAAAAATTGTACAGACTGATTGTTCCAATAAATAAAATCGAAAACAAGTAATTCTATTTTTCTATTTCATAAACTTGACAAACTGACAAAGTTGACAAATCAAATATTAAGGATTTTTTCGATTGATGAATTTAACTAATTCAAGCTAACAATTGGCTACAATTTTTTTATTATCAGTCTAAATAAATGAAATTTGATAAAAAAAAGTACTTTTTGACGCTCTTCAAGTTGAGGTTTTCAAATTTGATCTCTCTTGATTTTTAGTCAAGATAAAAATAATTTTCCTGTTGATGGGTACATGGCCACCTAGATGAAAGAAACTCCTTAAGGCTTTAAGCCATCAATATACCTGCCTATGCTTAAAGCATGGGACTATTTTTTTAGGATTTTTTCTTCAAATTTGACTTTGAAGAGACGCTTGACGTCTCTATCGTTAGATCACACCTAAACGCAGTTCCGAGAAATTTTTACTTTGCTAAAAATTAAGCTTTAATTAAAGAAAAACAACAAATTTTGATGAATGATGTTCGAGTTGGTATCTCATATTTGGTTGATGATGTTGGTGTGGTGGTTCTCGTCAATATGAAGATATGGTTTTATTGAAGATGCATTACTGTGGCCAGTAATTATAATTAATTCCTATTCATTTATTCCAGGTTTTGCTAAATGCGAAACAATACTGGAATGATGCGAGTCATTTGTCAATTTTTGCCGCGGAGGATTTGGTCCAGTTCGCAATCTCATTGTGACTAACAGGAAAATTTTTGTACCATTTTCCAGTTGTTTTCCAGTGACGATTTGCAGTTAAAAATAGTCTATTAGATGTAATGTGTGGATTGCGTTTTTCTTGCAGTTTGTTGATCTATGTTTTCCATGTTAGGCGTAAGCCATTTATTCTCTGCAGATTTTTCAGCACCACCTATATTATTTAAAATTTAATGAATTTCTTTAGTTTTTGTAAATATATATTTCTTCTTTAAAATAGTCCGTGATATAATTGCTTCCTCCCCCACCGCGCCATGCTAATTCAGAAGAAACAATGTGGAAAAACTTTTTCTGAAGACCTTCTGGAGTATCTTCGTCAATTTCTTCAAGAGATAATGCTTCCGTTTCTCCGGAATTGATTGCAGCTGCTTGCGTTTGGTGTTCATCGCTTCTTGTGCAGCTTTGAAGACTATATCCGAGAATGGGTCAATTCTTCTATTATATTTGTTAAAATACAAGTCTTGAAATAACTTGGCAGTACTCCATATCGTTTTGACACAAGATTCGTAGACAAAGATTCGCTTAATTCATGTTTGCGTTGTTGGCAAAATTCTGCAAATTGATTCCTCACACTTTCTCTACACTGAATTGTCTTTTTCTATTTTGACAATTATTTGATAACTGTCATAAGTGTCAGAAAGCATCTCACATAAATGGCTTTCAATACCTTACTTAGCTGTTTAGACTCTCAAAATCTTGTTGAATTACGATGTTAATTGAAGTGAGATGATTTGGCAATAACAATGATGGGGATTATTGATGCTGTAAATAAAGTTTTAAGAATGATTTTCATTTGTTAAAAATATTCACTCTTAGGACTATAGTACGAACAGCGAATCAATCGTTGCACGTCATCGATAAGTGATGACGTCAGTGTAGTAAAGAGTGGTTTACACCTTTCAAGCCAAAAAAACAAAACAATCTATAAATGTGTGTCTATTTCAAACTGGATGCATGCCTTGTAGTCGAGGCAAAAAAATACTATTTGAGACACAGAATTTAATTTAATAAAGCACAATTTTTGTTATTTTAATCCAAATCAGAACTAATCAAATTTAAATCATCCTCAGAATCAATAATGATTGGTTTGGTGTCGTTTTGGTCAAACAGTATTTCTCTTTCCCACCATTGTTTAATTTTGTTTTCAGTATGTCGAACAATGTTTGCCCAAATTTCTGGAGTGATTGTATTGAGAGCTTCATCCCACATTTCTAAAGCTTTAATGGTACCATATCCATCCCTGACAATATGTTTATTATAATAAGTTTTAAACTCCGCTGTGCCAGTCCCAAGCCTGGGGCCTTGTCAAGCAAGTGACAAGGAAGGAGGAGGGATCGAGAAGTAACACCTCGCTAAAAAACCTGCACCCTGTTAGGGCCCCTTGTTCAGGGTAACGAATGAAGACCACACCGACGGAGAAAGCGCAGTAGAATAGCTTCGAAACGGCGGATCCGGCGCAAGTGGCAATTCCGCTTTAGGAATAGTATAAAACACCTGAAAAGTGGCAGCTGGCTTTTCAAAACCAACATTCAAGCAGAAGTTATGTAGACTGGAATGGTTGTCTGTTGGACAGCAGATAGCTTGGTGATAGTCACTGAAGCGGTATCTGTACAGCGGTGTAGAAGGCAACGGAAAACCACTACACTATATTTCCTAGAAAAAATTATCATGGCTGAATCAAATAAAACAATGGCCCCCAGTCCCCGGCAGATCTTAAATGATCAGGGGGTGCGAAGAATCTCCGGGTTAGCCGTGAGAATTGGAACGTGGAACGTCAGAAGTCTGTTCGCAGCTGGCAAACTAGATAATGCTGTATCAGAAATGCACCGAATGAATCTCAGAATCTTAGGACTCAGCGATGTTCAATGGCCAGGCTTCGGAAAATGTATAACCAGGAATGGAGCATTTTATTATTCCGGAAACAACACACCATCCCATCGTCAAGGCGTAGGCATCCTTGTCGACAAAGATAGTGATAGGGCAGTCTGCAACTTTGTACCCTACTCGGATCGAGTAATGCTTCTTACCTTAAACTCCAAGTGTAAGATAAATTTAATACAGGTTTATGCCCCTACAGCTGACAAGGATGATAACGAGATAGAAAGCTTCTACGAACAGCTAAGCACAGTGTTGAAACTAACAAAGAAAGAAGAAATAAATATCATCCTGGGAGATTTTAACGCCAAGGTGGGCGAAGAGAAGGTCGATGGTTGTGTGGGCGAATATGGATTGAGAATAAGAAACGAACGAGAGGATAGATTGATTGAATTTTGTGCCAACGAAGAACTTATTATTGCTAACACTCTCTTTAAACTTCCCAAACGTAGACTGTATACTTGGAGATCTCCAGCAGACGACAAACAAAGGATTGTCAGAAATCAAATAGATTACATCATCATAAATAGAAGATTTAGAAACAGTCTCAAATCAACCAAGACATATCCAGGCGCTGATATATCATCAGACCATAACCCTGTTATCTCGTCCATAAATATCAAATTAAAAGCAATCAAAAGAACACCAGTTAAACAAAAAATTGATCCCAGAAGGCTTAAAGAATTACCAACATACAGCAAAACTAAGCGAATGGTAAATGACGAACTGATAAGAGTGAGGGAAGACATAGCATCGAGTGTAAGCATGGATGGCAAATGGGATATTATACAGGATATCCTTACTGGAGTGGGCAAAGAAAACCTAAAACCTGCCAAGGAAAAACGAAAACCCTGGATGACAGATGAAATCCTCAAACTAATGGAAAAAAGAAGACAACACAAAACAAATGAGCCAAGGAAATATAAAGAAGTCCAGAAAGCAATTCAGAAGAAAATCAGAGAAGCAAAAGAGAAATGGCTAAATGAAAAGTGTGTAGAAATAGAAGAACTAGACAAAAAATATGACAACTTTAACCTGCATAAAAAGATCAAAGAAATGACAGGACACCGAAAGAATACACACACACACACATTCTCAAAGATAGCCAAAGAAACTTAATTGGAGACACAAAGGAGAAGATAACGGAATGGACGAAATCCATTCAACAGTTATTCCACGACAACAGAGCGGACCCACCGAATCATGTAACTAGTGAAACAGGAACTTCCATAATAAAAGAAGAAGTCTTGTACGCAATAAAGAACTCTAAAGGAGACAAAGCTACGGACCCTGACGAGATTCCAATCGAATAGATGTCTTGGTCGAACTGTTCAACACCATATATCAGACAGGCACAATACCTAGACAATGGCTTCAGTCAACCTTCATTACGATCCCTAAGAAACCAAATGCTACAACTTGTGCTGCCCATAGAACAATATCCTTGATGAGTCATGCACTAAAAGTGTTTCTTAAAATTATCCACAATAGAATCTTCATGACCCTAGAAAGGGACATGAGTAACACTCAGTTCGGGTTTAGAAATGGAATGGGTACAAGAGAGGCACTGTTTGGTTTAAACGTCATAGCTCAAAGATGTCTGGACATGAATCAGGATATATACCTAGGATTCATTGACTTCGAGAAAGCGTTCGATAAGGTTCAACATGCAAAACTGTTAGACATTCTAGTGGCAAAAAACATTGACACACGCGACATCAACATAATATCGACACTGTATTGGAATCAAACAGCTAAAATTAGGATAGAAGATCAATACACCAAAGACATTAAAATATTGAGGGGCGTACGACAGGGATGTGTTCTGTCACCGCTGCTCTTCAATGTCTACAGCGAGGTCATATTCCAGGAAGCTTTAGCTGATTGCTCTGAGGGAATAATTATAAATGGCGAAACTCTTAACAACCTTAGATTTGCCGACGACACAGTTATTATGACGGATAACATCGAAGATTTGCAAAACCTGATGAATCGAGTAAACACGTGTTGCAATGATTACGGTTTGAAGATTAATCTTAACAAAACAAAATATCTGATCGTTACTAAGACACCAAGAACAAACATCCAGTTAGTTGTCAACAATACGAACATCGAAAGAGTGGACTCGTGCAAGTACTTAGGAACGTGGGTAACCTCAGACATTGACCAGACCAAAGAAATAAGAACACGAATTGAAACAGCACGATCAGCGTTTGTCAGGCTTAAAAAATTCTTTACCAACTGAGATTTGAGTTTAGAGTTGCGTCTGAGAATGCTTAGGTGTTATGTGTTTTCCATCCTTTTGTATGGTATGGAGGCATGTACCCTAAAACAGATGCACATCAATAAACTGGCCGCGTTTGAGCTCTGGTGTTACAGAAGGATTCTGAGGATATCATGGACGGAAAGAGTCTCAAATGTTAAAATTTGCAGAAGAGTGGGATGCGAGCCGGAAATTCTTGTAACAATCAAAAAAAGGAAAATTGAATACCTCGAACATATAATGAGGGGACCAAGATATGGCTTATTACAGCTGATTATACAGGAAAAAATTCGAGGGAAACGAAGTGTCGGAAGACGAAAAATATCCTGGCTGAGAAATTTGAGAGATTGGTTTGGTTGCAGCAGCACTGAGCTGTTTAGAGCGGTTGTCAACAAGGCCCGTATTGCTATGATGATTTCCAACCTTCGTTAGAAGATGGAACTTTAAGAAGAAGAATAAGTTTTAGTTAAACCTCATATCAATTCAATGGGATTGAATATACAGTGGTAAGGCGGAAGACGAAGAACCTCATATCCATACTGGAACGCAAGTTTGTCAACTTTATATTTTTTTGCGGTTTGTTCCTAAAATTTACATTCAGTTTATGTGTATAAATGAAAATAAGTAATTTCAGATCATTATTTTCAATAGCAACATTTCGTGCACGTAGCCAATCTGTATCTCTTCTTTTCTCCAGCTATTATTTGATGTTTTTTTAACCAAAGTGGAATGATAACTCGCATTGTCAAGCACTATTATAGAACGTTCTTCTAGCTTTTCCAATAATTGTTCCTCAAACCACTGTAGAAAAATGGATTCATTCATTTCCTCATAATAGTCAAAATTTTTGGTTTTTGAGGAGAATATCAAAGCTGCATTTTTAGTGCCCGCATGCAATACAATGAATCTATAATAAGATCAATTTTTTATTTTTATGGAATTATTACCTTTTGCCATCCACTTTGGTGCGTTTAACACTTTTCTGATCGGTATCTTGCCATGAATAGCCCGTGGTTCCATTCTCAAATATCCATGTCTCGTCTAAATAAACAAATTGCTTTGGTTGCTCACAGCAACACAGCAATCCGTGGTAGTTCCATAAGACCTCGACGAAGGTCGTTTTTTCTATAGCAAAACCCCATTTCTTTTAACACTTTTCTGAAATAGGTTTATCCCTACATGCTTGAAGAAGAGCTACTGTTGTAACATGCTGTTCTTTGAAGTAAATTTCTGTTTAGTTTTATTCTACAAAATTGATTATAAATTTACTTCTTGCAACCATATCATACAACAGATTTCTAATTTCTAATTTAGTATTATCGTCTAAACCACAAATAACTCTTCTACGAGCTCGCTTTTTTTTAGGACTGGTTATCTGACCATTTGTTGTCATAATCTGAGAGACGCTACTCACACTTGCAATACTAATTTGAAGGGCACTCGCAACCCTCTGTAGGAACAACATTATGAATTAAATTAATATTGAAATAAAAGCATCAGTAACAACCTCTCTAACCGCTGTAACTGGTAATAATGGACCCTTGTTATCTTTCTCTCTTGAAAAATAGCTTGTAAGTTTAGCAATAAATTGCTTCGCTTGTTTACTAAACGGTTTTGGTATTTTATGCAAGTTGAGGATAGAAATCAAACTGCAAACTTTTGAACTGACACTGAAGTTTTGATCTCTATTGATTTCTAGTCAAGATAAAAAGCATTTTCCGATTGATGAGTGGATGTGCTTGAAATTTTTGTTTATTTATTGCCCAAAAGCAACAAGTTTTTAATCTTTTTAAAACAAAAAAATAAAAATTCTATATTTGTTCACCTAATAATAAAAATTCTAACTACAATTGACAAAATTTTAATCCCATAAAATTCCACTTCCACTTCTTTCGCTGCCATCCACATCTGCTTTATGTTTTTTCATTTCTTTCTCTTCATCACTAACAATCATTTTCGTAGTTTTAAGTCTTTCTAAAGCTGTTTTTCGAATTTTGTTTCGCAAATTAGGATACGGTTCAGTCGCTTCTTGAAAATCTTTCCGACTGAGTCGAAACACCTCACAATTAGTTATAGCAACAACAGTAGCAACTCGAGGTTCATTAATAATCAAAGAAATCTCCCCAAAATGACTTCCATCTTCTAAGTGACAAATCTAAAAAAAAAAAACAAATAAAAAAATTATTGTTGATGAGAATTTTTCAAAGTACTTCTTTGTCATAAATTGTATAAACTGCTACTGAACCAACATAAATGAAATACATTGCATTTCCACTAATTCCAGCTTGGACTATAGTATCATTTGGTAAATAAATTTCAGATTTGAGTTTAGTTACTAAACGTAAAATAAGAGACGCTGGTAATCCTTTAAAAAAATCTACTTTTTCTACCATTTTCTTACAATTGTGAAGTAGAATATCTTGTTTGAGAATTTTAGATAAAGTGTTTAAAATGTCTCCTTCTTTGAAAAGATTCTTTTGAAATTTAAACTCGACATAACAAAAGACTTTATTTTTTAAATGATTTGGTAACTCTTTGTAATTCATATATTCCCCAATTTCTTGGATTAAATTGTCATATTTATTCCTGGAACTCGAGTGTCTTCTGTATATTTGCATCACTTGTGCTGAAAAAAAAATATACAGAGTGTCTCTTTAATGTGTTTTAATACCCAAAATAACCATATGCAGAATACTCCCTATCAAAATACAAAGAACATTAAAAAGCATCGACGTGGCACTATCAGTTTGTATAGAACTCATCGCCACTAACATAAATGCTTTTACAACTTGATAACAAGATTCAATTAATGGACTAAACGAGTCTATATTTTCCATAATTTTGTCTCTATATTCATGTTTAACTTGCATATAAATAACTAAAGTGCCTGCAGTTGACCACCAAATCAATGTCACAAACCATATTCCAAAATTAATTGTTGTCAATTTATAACTGTAAAGCTCCATTCTCTACAATTGAAAAATTTTATTCTGTTTTTCAAATATATGAATAATTTTACAATGCAAAACTTCCGAATGTACTTTATAAGCGTCGGCACTCTTATCAATTTCAGCACATACAAATATTTAGCAACTGTATAATTTTCAGCAAGATTAAACTCAGCAATAACAAAATTATACGGTAAAGAAGAAGCAAAATCAAAAATAAAGTATGTAAAAATATAATGTTTGATTACACGTTTTGGCTTCATTATCACTTTATGTGTCCTGACATCATAATATCCAGTACAGAAAAACAAAGCTATGTCTATTAAAGAAAGCAAATCTAATACGAATTTTAAAATTAAGATAACTCTCGGTGTATCATATCTTGCCAATTCTAAAGGCATCACTATAAGTAGACTAAAATATACAACAATCATTATCATTTCCCATGTGATTCTCGCCTCGCTAAAAGGATGGATCATGTGGTAAAATTTGCGAAGATGTCTGGATTCTTCAGAGCGGATTTGAGCGGTCGATTTTAAAACTGCTTTACTTTCGGGATTTGCAGGACTCACCATGAGATATTTGCGAAATTTACGACGGAAGTCGACGAAAAGACCGCCGTTTATGTATAAGGTGATAAGTTCTTCTTCGAGAGCAAGGCTACAGTTATGGCCTTCGACTTTGCGGACTTTTATTTGATTTGTTGCCATTTTAGCACTACTTTGACAAATTCACTTTAATGAGTTGATTTGATTGAAGCTTACTCACTTTTTTTAAACAAATAAAAAAAAAATAAAAAATTTAAAAAAACAGACAACTTTGGAAACTTAAAGGTCTCAAGAAATCTCAAAAATCTTCAACAAACGCAACAAATACAAGAATTTGTAATGTGTATTGTTGGTTGCAGCTTAAAAATTAAATTTAAAATATTAATTTAAAAATTTTTGTTTTAATCAGTAGTAATTTTATTTTGTTTTTATTAAAATTTTTAAAAAAATGTATTGTATTTTTTTATTATTTTATTTTAAATAAATTAATAGTTTACAAGTAATGAATAAACACTCAATAGATGACAGCAGGTGATTTAAAAAGCTACCTAACCTCATTTTTTCATAATTGCGTTTTAATGATATTTCCTCATACGTTCGAGTTAGGAATAACATAATAGTGGAAATTAGTAATAGAAAGCGTTTCAGGTAATTTTATTATTATAAAATTGTTGTTTTTTTTTATCATAAAACGTCTGTCACTGCCGGTTTATATTAATGACAATTTTTTCTCTAGATTGTAAAATATTATGCCTAAATACGAAGAATGTGCTTGTTCAGTCAACAATTGTACTTCTAGAGGCAGAGAATTCAAATATTTCTGTTTTCCAAGTTCTAGAACTCAATTGACTAGATTTATCAAATGGGTGGAAGCTGCCAAAAATCCTCGTTTTGCAAAACTCAATTATCAACAAATATACAATAGAGGATACATATGTGAAAGACATTTTGACGAAGATGATTTTATTCCTGACACAAATAATAGAAGACTCAAACGAGATGCTGTTCCAAAATACTTTCTACCAACAGATGGTGTGAGACATCCAAGTAATTTACTTAATATCCATTTAATCGAAAATATAATGAATACTTTTTTATTTCAGGTTGTGATAAAATTGATATGGACTTAGGTAATACAATTGTTACTTTCAGTATAAAATTAATATTGTATAAATTTTAGATTTATCAGATTTACAACTAACAGAAGAAGCTGAAATTATACAGAATTTGTCTTTATATGATCCCGACATTGATCCTGCTGAATGTAGAAAAATTAATTTCAATTTTGTACATTATGAAAATGTCAACAGTCGTTCTTCCTGTTTGGAGTCTGATTCAATATCTAATAATGAAAATATTCCTTTTGAAGCAGAAAACTCAACTCAATTGGAAATAAATGTTTCAGATGCCCAGTTGACAGAAGAAGCGGGAGTTTTGGTAAAATTAGCAGAAAACCGAAACAATGAATTTCATTCAGGAACAAAACCGTACTTCAAGTCCTTAAAAGCGTTTATTTCTGGTATGTTTTCATTTACAGACTGTTCTATTAGTATTGAGACGGGGAATTATGGAAATAGCTGCGTAGTAAAATATAAAAAAAATAAATTTCAAGCGTTTGAACATTTCAAATTTTTTTTTTTTTTCTACGAAATAGTAAAGAAAGTTGTTGCTACATTTGATCGGCTGATAGTAACATAAAAAATTGACGACAATTAAATTGCGGAACGTGGAAGCAGAGACGATTCAAAAGGTAGCTGCAATCAATTCTGTTATGAATTAATTTGTAAAGAAATTTTAAGCAGCCGCAAGTGCGTCGATTTTCAAGAGATTTGAAATTAAATCTATCCAGTAGAAGACTATGATCCATCCCTCTATCAAGATAAACGCCATCAATAAAAAAGATAAAAACTTCAAAAATTTTCTTTGGACCTTTTCAAGCTGTAGAGAATAGGTGTTGTAAATTGGAAACCATATTAGAGTTCCATACTCTAATTTTGATCGCACTAAGGTGTTAAATAAGATAATCAAAGTCCAAATGTTCAAAAAGTCTCGACAATTTCTATATATGAAGCCATATTTGTTAACAATATCAGCAATATGGTCACTAAATGTAAGTTCAGTATCGAATGTAACGCCCAAATCCTTGATAGAGAAAGTGCGGTTTAATTGTCTGGATGCTATCATATAGGGAAATTTAAGATTAAGTTGTAAGTGTTTGAGTTGGCACCAGTTGTGTAGAGCTTCCAGATTGTATTGCAAAGTTTTGCAGTCATCAAAAGTGGTTATTTCCATATATAGCTTCAGATCGTCTGCAAATAGCAAATAATGACACGAATTTATCGAAATAGTTAAATCGTTGATGAACAAAAGAAAGAGAAAAGGTCCAACATTTGACCCTTGGGGAACATCAGAACTAGTAATATACACATCGAATAGGTGATTGCGATATTTAACTTATTGTCTTCTATATGTGAGGTATGATTCGATTAGCGAGCTCAAGGATGTAGAGAAACCGAAATCGTTAACTTTTCTCAGCAACAACTGATGGTCAATTTGATCAAAGGCTTTATGAAAATCCGTGTATATGGCATCAACTTGACCACGTCTGCGATGAACTGTAAATCCGTGCTGGAAAGGTGATATTAAATTCTTAACGTTGGAGTAAATATGTTTGAAGATAGATAAGATAGAAATTGGACGATACTTCTGAATTTCAGCTGAGTTTCTGTTTTTAAATACAAGGCAAACTTGCGCCACAGTGCCTACGCAGTAGGAAATGTGGAAGATTTCAATATTTGGTTGAAGATGTGACAAAGTGGCTTAGCAAAAACATACGCACAATCCTTCAGTAAAAAACTTGGAATACATCACAACCAGATGTTAGGGGAGCTTCCACATGTGTAAGTTCAGTAGTAATTTCATCTTCAGATATAGTTTTGATATTTACGTTGTCATGGAGCTTGTAGTTAGGAACAGTAGAATAGTTTGAGTTAGAATGAGGTATGTAAACACTCTTAAAAAAATCGGCAAAATGATTTACAATATCTTTTGGATTTGAAACTTCTCTACCATTTACCAACATTTTACCGGGAATACGAGAGCTTTTCTTCTTTGATTGAACAAACGAGCAAATTTTTTTAGGGTTCTTAGAAATTGTGAATTCTGCTGAAGAAATATATTTGAGATATGCCTTTTCTATCATTGTCGTAACTTGTGATCGTAGATCTTTAAATCGCTCACAAGAACTCTGACAGTTATGTTTACGAAATTTCTTCAGTAAGGCAATTTTTTCTCGAAGACAATTAACGATTTCTTTATCAAACCATGGGAGATGTCGTTTCTGTTTACGAAGAGATAGTTTCGGAATTGTTGATAAAGGCGATGAAAATCAGCTTTTTCAAAGTTAAAGGGAGCTGCCTCATCATTCAAAGAAAACATAAGGTTTTTCTGGACTTGAACTTCAAAATGAAATTTGAGAGTAGGATGAAAACCATCTTTAGGAACAAGAAAAATATCCGATTTTTCAACCGAACAGGAAATGTTTGCAAAAAGAAGGTCTAGGATGCTGTTGTTGTTATTGAGTATTGTGTTGAACTGTTTGAAATCGTGAAATGATACGAAGATTTTAAAGGAAGAATTAAAGTTGTTTGAAACTGAATTGTTTAAAATCTCCGACAAATATGACGTTACTTTTATGCATCTCTTCTAGGCCGTTTATAAGATCGTAGTTTTTATACGTTATAGAAGGAGGTAAATAAACAGCAAAAATGTAAAAATGTTGATAAATATTGACGCTTAATCTGACATTAACCAGATTGATCGTTGGAACTTCATTATGTTAACACAAGGAGAATCTGTACGCTTTTTTCTGCAAAGTCAAAAACTCAAAAAGTTGATTTAACAGTAACAAAAACGACTAAATAACTAATTTTAAGCATAATTCAAATATGTAAAAATTTAATGTTTCGTTGAGAAAAAAGTTGTATAGATTTCCGATCAAACCGGAAGTGGAAATAATATAAAAATAATTTTAAACTGTAAAACCTCAAACACAAATTGTGATTCCCTATTTACAATTTTTCAAAATTTAACTACAACGCCGTAATATTCCGTGCCGATACTAATAGTACAACCTGTATAGAGTGTTCAATAATTTGTTTTCAATTTATAACTTTTGCATTTTAGCTACTCAATTGGTGAGTGTTTGCCGGATTTGTTTGCATTTATTGACTCCTTCTGAAGAAGCTGTTGAATTAAATGGGACTTTAGAAGACAGTACTGAAGTAATAAATATGTTAAAGTTGGTGCTACCAGATCTTGATTTGGCGCTATATCCAAATGTTATAATTTGTATAGAATGTTTGGATTTAATAAAATACAGTTACAAGCTTAAGGAAACTTGGCTGTTAGCTGAAGAAAAGTTAACAAAAATTGTCGAAGACAGAAAAAATTCTTTAAAGAGAGACACGGATTTGATTATTGCTAACGAAAAATATAAACTACAAGTGTTCAATCCAATAATGGATCATGATTATATTATAATAGATGATGAAGTTAGTGGAGAAGCTGTAAAAAAAGTTACAACAGATTTAGTAATACCAAATTCAGACTCTGGTGCTTTGCCTAACAATAACCAAAAACTAAGTTATAATCATTCTCAATATTACTATCACAAAAGACAACAACTCAAAGAAATGTGGGGCAAAGGACCTTTTATATGTGAACGATGTGGTCGTTTATTTGTGACTAAAGAAACATTGAAAAGACACATTCGAAGACATCCACTCTTACCAGAAGAAAAAATCAAACAAGAGAAGAAAAAAAATTGTATGTGTGAAATTTGCGGGAAGATGTTTACAAATGCACATAAATTAGCAAGTCACTTAACAAGTCATAAAAATACAAAATGTAATATTTGTAACAAAGAGTTTATTCGTTATCAACAATTACAAAGACATTTCAAAGGCGTTCATAAAGGTGAATTTTACCAATGTCATCTTTGTGGGAAACGACTAGTTTATCGTTCATCGCTTAGAATGCATTTAAAAATGCACAACCCTAATAAACCTTTTTTTAATTGTTCGATTTGTAATAAAAAATTTTACGATGTAAACAAATTAAAGTTACATTTGAATAGACATATAACTAAGGAGAATTACATTTGTAAGTTTTGCGGGCGGTGTCTTAAATATAAAGAAAATTTGGAAAAACATATTCGAATTTATCATACAAATGAAGGGAAGAATGTTTGTCAATTTTGTAATAAACGTTATTGGAAAAAATGCGATTTGGATAAACATAAAATACGGATTCATAACTCAATTAGAGAAGCAGCTTCTCAAGAAAATGGTGATGTGGTTTATGATAATGTCACAGCTGAAAGCTCGGAATGATTTTCATCCCTATTTAGGAATATTTTTTAAGGATTAAAAGAGTTCTGTAATATTTTTTTTTTTACATTGATCTTTAAAAGATTTTTTTATAGTTTTTTTTCTTTCTAGATCTAACGTTCCATAGGGTGTCCAAAATTGACCTTACGATTAAATTTATTAGTACAACATCTTAGGCATTTTAAATGTTACAATTTAGTTTCATTTGAAAGTAAGAATCTATGCATTTTGCCCATTTTCTCCAGTGTTGTAGATCGTTTGTGGAATGAAGTTTCCAGCGAATGAATTAATGCATTTTTGAAAGGAGAGGTTTGAATTGTATAATTTCATGAGGAGTTGCCGGAAACTGATCAACTGAGGAAAAGAGTTTACCCTAACAATCCATCATTTGACAGAAATCTTCTTCTATTATCAATGACAACATTTCTATTTTGAAATAAAACGAAAATAATTGTAACATTTGATGTGTTTCAGATATTTTATCATCAAATCAAATCGGAAGATCCATTTTAGACACTTTACATTATTGTATAAAATGGAATTTATTAGTTAGTGAACATGTTCCTGATAATAAAAGTACATATTTTGTAAATAATTTTTTTCCCTTGAGTCTAAAACAAATCGAGATTTTGAGAGGAATGAATTGAACAGTGCGAGCTCTGTATTGCTGGTTGCAGCTTTCATCTACCACTCAAAATTGAAAATGATAAAAGAACTTTCAAACTAGGTATATTTATCTTAATATTTTGTTGGATTTTGTGCTAGTGCTAGAAAAACATTAACCATAAATTTGAAAGAGAATAGAATATCTACAGATTGTTGCATATCAAAAAAAAATTCTTTGATCTGATAAAAGGTGAAGTTCAATTGTTAAGAAAAATGTTATTTCAATCTCCAAGAGACGTAAAAAGACAAAATTGTTTGTTTGTCATCTAAACAAGTTTGAAATACGAGGTGTTTTGAAGAGGACTTCTTAACAGTTCTTATCTTTGCTTTTCCTAGATTTAACGTTCTACAAAATTGTATAAAATTTTCTTGATAATAAAAGTGTTTTATGATGTCCTACGGATAAGTGCAAATATTTTCACCATAGATTAAAAACTAATTACTTAAAGACGTACCTTTAGTGTTTTCTTAGTGATAAATTGAGGTTAGGAAGTATTCAAACTCAAAAATCTAAGAACTCTAATGGAAAATGGAAAAATTTTAAAAAGTAAAAATTTGTTTGAACCAATTCTTTAAGTCTAATCTGTGATTGTAAGCGATTAATTAGTTAGGAGACTAAAAACTGTTTTAGCTGATTAAAATAGCGATTCGGGGGAAAAACCGAAACGTTTAGACATGCTGTTTTTAAGACTTGTACTGTTAGTTGCATCTTAAAACATTACCATTAACAAATAAAAAAAATAGTTTATTATAATACTATAGATCTTGCTTGATTTATGTTGGAATTTGCGTCTTTTTTTCTTCTATTAAATAAATAAATTTCAGATTCTACCTGTAAATGATTAATTGAATAAATGCTCAATAGAGGGCAACAGACAAACATGAATTTAAATAACAGAAAACATTTATTATTTCATAACCTCAAATTCTTTTTGCGTAATTCAAGACAAAAATTTGTCCACAGTGGCTTAAAGCCAAAACAAAATTTGTAAATAAATAAGTAAAATTTCAATGTAATTATTTCTTCGACCAGCTAAAATATTGTGCAGATCCAGGTTTTTAGGTTAGCTCGAAAAAAGAGATTTGAAGTTCTAAGGAAAAATTTATTAAATAAGAAACTAAATATTGAATTTTATATGACGAAGCTGCAAAAAGTTAAAAATCAAAAATAGTCGCAGAATCTGATTATTGGTGTGATATGTATTCAATCTTTTGATTTTTTTTTATTTGTAGGTTATTCTTTACATGGAATCTAATAAAAGAAAAGAAAACAAACATTAAGAGAGGAGTTAATATCATTAATATCGCGAATTCAGTTTTGCATTTAAACCTCTATTTCTGATCTGCGTTAAAAATTTTACTTAACAGCTGTGTACTAGTTTGACTCTTCAATGTTTTTTTTCTGTATTTACTCTTATTATTAGAGTGATTAATGTATGCAGACTTTGTAAAGAAATTTTGCTTTTTTACATTGCAATATTGACTCCAATTTTATGTCATATTAATTGGGACAAAAGTACAATATTTTTCTTAAATTTGTCACCAAAAACCTACGGAATTAGCTACTTATACACTTATCGGAACCACACATGAAGATTAATCTTATATTTGTTTTTTAGAGAGACGGAAAACTACATTCATTTAAAATAGTAAAAAAATAAGATTCTCAAGAACAAAAATCAGTTTGCTTTCAGTTCTCAAGATCAATTAGTTTTGAGCCAACTTTGGCTACACCATAGACCTTAATTGCTGTATTTAAATAAGAGAAAAGAAAAAATCTAATTTAGAAAGCTGTACGTTTATAAACTAAAGCCGTCTTCTATTAACAACTTTAACTTTTCGATTGCATAAAGGCTTTATTATTTATTAAATTTATTAAACTTCACTCTTAAAACTGGTCTTATAGGATACAAGGTAATTTAGGAAGTGTATCAATGTTGACCGATTTTTATGCAACCAACATTACATTTTCACATTTTCTAATGCAAAATAATTAAAATTTATACTTTTATTATTAATAATTCAGTAACTTTACACTCAAAAATTGATCTTTTTTGCAGATTAAAGTTCTAAAGTTAAAACAACGTGTAATGTTGGTTGCATAAAACATATTTATTTTATTACTTTTTAGATGAATCGTTTTGTACAGTGTATACCTTTACATAAACCATCCACGCTTTTACTTTTAGTAATTCAGAAATTCCAGCAATCCGAAAAAAGATTTAGAAGAATCCAAATATTAAAGGATTATTTTAGGAATATAAAGAATTTAACAGTGTTTTTTATAATTTATAAAAACCTGAATTTTTAAGACAATCTGAAAAAAATTCGAAGGTTCTGGAAGATTTAAATAATATAAAAAACCTAAGAATTGAATTTTTAGAAAAACTAACGCAATAAATTCGAGATTTAAGGAATATCAAGAATTCGAAAATCAGAGAATAAAGAATATAGAAAATTTCCGGGAGTATAGAAAGTTTAAACAAAAATCTATAAAAATCAAAGAATTTGAGATATACCTATTAAAGAAAATCTGATTTTTCCAAATAAATTCAGAAAATCTAAAAAATTGAAGGAATTTGATAGTCCAAAATTTAGAGAGAGAGTTTTCAAGGAATTTTAAAAATCTAAACCAATATCGTATTTTTGAATATAATTCTTCAGAATAATCAGAAATTTTGTTCTAAATTTCACATAAACACTGTAATTTAAAACTCTTTCAGACCCAAACATAGAAAATTTAAGACAAATTTGTTAGTCTTTGAAAGGGTATTTTGATTCGTGTTAACACTTAAGAAATTAAAAATAATTGCAAAACATTCCATATTCCAATTTATAACATTTAACTGCAGGTGAGAGGATGATTTAAATTTGTATAAATGTTTTAAAGCAAATCTGTGCATAAAAATGCGACTTTCTATCAATTTTAGAACAGTATATAGCGTTTTTGTTTTTGTTTCATCGTGCAGAGCCTTTTTCTTAGAACTGTTGCAAGTGAGTTCTTTCACCGGAGCAGAATCAAACCTTCCTCGATATGCGTACCGGAAGAATTTGTCCAACGCGGTTTTATTCGTCCGAGAGAGTGCAATGCACGTGCGGCACCGCCACATCAAACCTCGCCTCTCACCTCTCCCTTAGAACACCACGGACGCGCTCCGGCACGTCGCCTATTTTGACGGGAAGGTCGGTCACGTGATCTAGCGAGTGTCTGTGAGAGGTTTGGGGGGTCTGGCGGGGTCCGGCTAGACTTTCCACACAGCATTGCGAGTTCGTCTGCGTTACGGCCGGATTGGTTGCGAAAGTTGTTGATGTCCAAGTGCTGCGTTTTCCTATGGAATCAAAAGAAGTAAAGTGATGTAGAAGTGTTTTGGTATAGTGTCTGGGTGTCTTTTCTGTGTCACGAAAATCCATTGTGGAAACTCATCGACGTGACGGTGCGCATGTGCGGTCGCAACAGTCTGCAAAACAGGCGAGACGATTATTGCCGGTCACAGTCTCAGACAAGTTTAGGTGAACGTCTGCGGCGGTCGGTTGAGAAAGACAGAGACGGAGAGGCTTGGGAAGGACACGGTTTCTATACTGTTCGCGATTATTCCGATTCGATTACGTAACTCCAGAAAGAATGACATTCGGATGACAAAAATGGTGGCAGTGCTTCTTTCTCAAGTGCAGTGAAATGCCTAAAATCATGATGGAAGTAACGCCACACTTAAAGAACGTGTTAAAAAACTACCAACATAGCGCTACTAAAAGTCTGCAAGGTCCTGGTTTATCCTTGGCCAAAAATGAACTCCCTTCGCCTGAAATCAAAGAGGAGGAGTTCATACCCACCCCTTTTCCTGTCCAGCAAGTGCCCATCCTCACCACCCCCGATACATCATGTAGTGAACGCACTGAAACGATCCTCGAAGGAGAGACAATCTCCTGCTTTGTGGTTGGAGGCGAAAAGCGACTGTGCTTACCTCAAGTGCTCAATTCAGTGTTGCGTGACTTTTCTTTACCTCAAATCAATCACGAATGCGACCAATTGCAGATCTACTGCTCGAGGTGCACTCCTGAACAGTTGAATGTTCTTAAAAATGGAGGAATTCTTCCAAGTGGGGCTGCAAGTTCGGGACTTATCACTAAAACAGACGCGGAAAGGTTGTGTAGTGCGTTACTTTATGGACAAGAAGTGATGCCAATTCGGCCACGAAAAGGCTCAGTTTCTTTTACAGTCTATCATAAGTGCTTCGGAAAATGCACGGGAGTATGTTTCCCAGAGTTGTACATTTCGAAAAACGCCAAATGTATTGAATGTACAGAATGCAGAGGTGGGTTTTCACCACAACAGTTTGTGTGTCATGTTCACAAACATTATTCGGAAAATAGGACAGTGCATTGGGGGTTTGATTCAGCTAATTGGAGGGTGTACTTGCGTGTAGCTAAAGATCAGCAGGATCACGAACAATACATCAAATATATCGACGAAATGAAGGATCACTATGATGGAAAAACTCCATTCCCTAATATTTATGCTGGCATCAAAAGGAAACAGGTAAGATATCAACCGTCAGCATCGATTTGTTGGATACCTTCAAATTGGAATTTATTTTATTCTTGCCAGGATATCATGTATTAGAATTGACCTCTTTTAGCTTCTTCTAAAGAAAATTCCCAAACACTACGAAAATTTTTTGCTTATGTATGAGCTTTTTATTTTTAGTTTTTACTACTCTTTTACGACAACAATCATAAGTTTTTCAAATTAACATTTTAAGTTACTTCATGTGTTTGTGTTTATGGCACCAAAATTTATTTGTGTTTTGTGTAGAGTAAGGCAATTTTCATGTAGGCTTAATGGTCTTTTTAAAATAATAAACTTTGAACTCATGCATGCTGGTGCTTCAGCTTGAAAAAATATATTATTCATTTCTCCATTTTGTGATAAAAAATTAAGTATTAGTGCCTTGATATTTAAATAACTATTATCTAAAATTTTTTTTTTATTTATTTTTTGTATTTTTTAGCTATAAAGGTGTTTTATTAGTCCAGGACTATACTCAATTTTTTTTTATTTATTAAGCCATATGTTGTAAATAATGTCATTTTAATATTGACGTTTGATTGTGGTGTTGCCAAGTTGTTTATTTATAATTTTTTTTTAATTGTTGTTCAAAATCATTAGTACCAACTTTAGAACAATGAAATTTTATAATTTGATAAAACAATTTTTGCTCCACCATTTGGTATTATTGATACAAATATAGGGTGTTTCTGTTGAAATTTTCAACTTAAGCTGAAAAGTTTGACAATTTATAACGAAGACCCTATATGTAGTATCAAATGATTTTTGGATATTTTGAATCGTGACAGAAATTTTCACAAAAAATTATATGAAAATAAAGCATCTGGCACGACAAATATAAAATTAGAAGAAAACACATATGTTGTCATTCAAAATAAAAAAGTTTAGTACAGCCCTGGAATGATAGAACATCCTATATAATTGAAAATATTTATATACTCCATTCGTTATTAATGTGCATCAAGAAGGCTGAAATGTCTAAATGCGGCTTTAATTTTGTCACTAAAACTAGTTACTAAACGTAAGCGACACTTAATATTTCTAACCTCAAAATTTAAAGTAAACAAGCATTAATCTGCCTGAAGTTAGCAATTTGCAATTTCAGTTGAGTTTGCTACCAACAGTAAAGAAAATATCTAGAATGTCATCAGTATGGCCACCTTAAAATCTGGTTTCTATGGCGTATACATATGTACAAAAAATTATCTTCAACAATGCCGCCAGCAGAATTGAAAATAATTCGAATTGAGAGGCACTAAAGCTTGATTTATTTTATCAGGATTGTGGTGATTTTTTTTCTACAGTTACTTTTATATTGTTGAGTGGAATAAAGTTGCTTTAATTCACTGTGATATCTATTCGTCAGGTAAATTATTAAAATTAAACATCCTGTCCACTTAGAGTATAAATAACTATTATCTTTTAACTGCCAAAAATCTATCTTTATTATTTTATATATAGACAGATTTTGTCAATTATTATCAATTTGATAATGTGCTGAGTTGACTTATCAACAATTATTGAAAAAAAGCGAATGAAATTTGGCTTTGTACAAATATCAAATTTGATTGGCTTAAAGGATCAATGAAATCAAGATGGAGATCCTTAATTTGGCAATCTTCAATTTACATTATTTCTCTGTCTTTTTTAACTTTTCATTTTTTTAAAAATACAATTAATTATTTTCGACGTCAAAAGTACTTACATCAAGCAACATATTTTGATATTTCTTATCTTGTATTTTGAGTAATATCTAAAATTAGAAGTGGCGATTATTTTTTGGAGACTAATTGTAAAATCTAACGATACCGTATCTACTATGCCCAGTTAAAGTGTTACTATGGAATAAAAAATAATTTTAGTTTACAGTAACATCTTTTTTGTTTCCCTGACAATGTACTTTGTTCTCGTGGTCTTCCAGATCTTCTGTGATTGGTCGATTTCAATTGTTCTTATCCTTCAAACACAGAAATATAGAACGTTTTACAAATTAATTTTATTATTCAGAATTGCCTGTACTATACTTATTCTAGGGAGGCAGTTTTGGGCCACCTATATGTCATAGAAAAAAAGCTTTCCTATAACTATTATCCAAATTATTTTCAATTTCGCGGAATTGTTAAACTTTTAAAAATCATTTTTAGTATAATTGTTAAAATTTCTAGTTTCAAAAATATTTTTAGCTGTACAGAGTGTTTTATTATTCCAGGACTGTACTCAATTTTTCCATTTTAAATCGCAACTTGAATATTTTATTCTTATTTTTGTATTTGCTAGACAAATACAAAATTTGACATGCTAGATGTCATATTGTCATTTTTTAATTTTGACATTTGATTGAGGTGTTGTCGAGTTATTTGATTTTTTGTTTTATGTTTTTGGAAATTTATGTTTTAAGTTTAAGTGTCTTAAAACCATTAGTACCAATTGCCGAACATTGAAATCTTGTTATTCAGTAAATTAAGCTTTGATCTATCGTTTGATTTTATTGCTACAAGATTCTACTATACAGGGTGTTTGCTATAAATTATCGAACTTTTCAAATTTCAAACATCTATAACTTGAACTTGATTTGTTTTGAATTCTCTGGCATTGTTGAATTTTTTTATAAATATGGATAATTGTTAACATTGCATATTTTAAAATTTTTTTAGTTATACAGGCTGTCATATTATTTCAGGACTGTACTCAACTTTTTGATTTTAAATAGCAACCCAAATAATTTTATTTTATTTTTGTTTGTTGCATCAGATGCTAAATAGTCATAGATCAATTTTTACATTTGGTTGCGGTGTTGCCAAGTTATTTAATTTTTTTCAGAAAGTTTTGAAAATTCATGTGTTCTTTCAAAATGTTCTAAAATTTTTAGTATCAATAGCAGAACACTGAAATTTTGTCAAAATGTAGTCTGAGCATTGAGTTAACGATTGATATAAATTTTAGTAAATTTTACTATACAGGGTCCTCGCTATGAATTATTGATCTTTTCAGTTTTCAAACATCTATAACTTTAACTTGAATGGTTTTGAATTCTCTGGCATTGTTAAATTTTTTCAAAAATTTGGATAATTGCATATATTGCATATATTAAAATTTTTTTTAGTTATACAGGGTGTCATATTATTCCAGGACCGTACTAAACATTTTTATTTTAAATAGCAATCCAAATATTTTTAATTTTTTTGTTTGCTGCATCAGATGTTAAGTAGCCATAGATCAATTTTTACATTTAGTTGCGGTGTTGCCAAGTTATTTAATTTTTTCCAGAAAATTTTGAAAATTTATGTGTTCATTCAAACTTTGATATTATTTTTATTAAATTTTACCATACAGGGTCCTCGCTATGAATTATTGAACTTATCAACTTTTAAACAGCTATAATTTTGATTTTTTAAATGGAACACCCTATATTTTTTACATGTTTTTTGTTTAAGTTACTTTTACTAATTGAAAATGGAAATAAACGAACAAATTTAGGATAATCCTTTTGTAAAAATTAATTTTTGTCGGAAAATTGAAAAGTTTAACAATTCATAACGAGTAGAGTGGACTTATATAAGAATAAGTTCAAATGTTCATTGTTCTACTGTTGGTATTAATGATTTTGAGACACTTCAAACCAAGATAAAAATTTTCGTAAAATTTGCCAACACCTGATCTAAATGTCAAAATTCGAATATGGCAATCAAGCAAGTATAAAAATTAGAAAAAATATTTGGGTTGCTATTCAAAATAAAAAATCGTGTTTTTTTTAATCCAGAAAGCCTCAAACAAGAATTGAGTACAAATATGCATACAAAATTGCCTCATGTAGACTCAGAAACCGGAAGTGTGATTACAATAGGAGATTGATCTGTGTTAAATGTGATTATTCTAATTCGTATCTGAAATATTCGATTTTCAATTTTATAAAAAAATTAACAAATTTCAGATTTCAGCTAAACTAATAACCAATTTTTGGATTAACTTTATAAGTATTTCAATCCTCTGGCAATTTTATTACAGCTGCAAAAAAAAAATTTTTTAATACATCGAGAGAGGTTTACCAACTCTTAATTGTTTCTCCGCACATGTAAAATGTAACCTTCGTCGAAGCGATTTTAATGGGTCAACCAAATTGCAAACTCAGCAGGTTACGCTGATACTTTTACGTTTCTGGTTGTGGTGTATAACTTTTAGCATAGCGACGTGACGTTTCAAGGTTTATATTGCAGTTTAGTTCACAAAATTATCGCTTGTCTAACTTCACCGAAATTTTTTTTATTTATGCTTAAATAAAAGTTTAATAAACCAAAGTTTGGACTGCCGGTAAAGTAAATTATGTTTACTTTTTGACATTCTTGAATCGGTAAATTTTGACAAGGTTTTTGCTAATTATTAGGATTTGTTTATTCCAATAGGAACGTAGAAGTCTTATTAAACGTCTCGTAAAGTTGTAATTGTTTGAGGCCGGTTAAGGTCATTATACTGGGATACAGCAGCGACTTGCATGTATCATTATTAGACTGTTTATTTTCAGTCAACTTCAGTTGCTTTTTTTTCTACTTAATTTTAATATTTTTTGAATGACTGGTTTATTATTTTTTTTTTATTTCTAAAGCTTTATTGAATTTTTAAAAATAATTTTTATATAATTGTGTTGAGAATATTTTTAGCTATACAGGCGGTTCTATCATTGCAGGTGTGTACTCAACTTTTTTATTTACAATATTGTACTATACAGGGTGCTCGTTATAAATTGTAGAACTTTTCAATTTTTCGACAACCATATATTAATTCTTTTGAATGGAACATTCTATATTTTTTTCACTTATTCCACTTCTTAATTATTTAAAGTAACTTAAACAAAAAAATATGTGAAATTATATAAGGGGTTTAATTTGAAAAACTAAAGTTAAGGCTGTTTGAAAATTGAAAAGTTTAACAATTCATAACAAGGATCCTGTATAGCAGAATCTTATAAAAATAATATTGAAGCAATGGAGCAATGCTGGTTAGTATTTCCACAAAATTTCAGTGTTCTGCTATTGAGACTAAACATTTTGGAACATTTTAAATCAAGACATGAATTTTGAAAGTTGAAAAAATTAAATAATTTGGCAATACCACGACCAAATGTCAAATTTCAAACATGACTGTATAGCTTCTGTTGTAACAAACACGAAAATAAGAAAAAATATGTAAAATAAAAAGTTGAGTACTGACCTGGAATTATATGAAATCCTGTATAACTTAAAATATTTTTAAGATAAACAGTTTGAACAGTTATTCAATTATACAAAAAATTCAAAATTTTGACAATGCCACCGAAACGAAAATACTCGGGATGATACATTAAAAACATACAGGATGATTCACATAAATGGTCCATTAAAAGTTTATCAAGATGTAATTAAAATTAGGATTTGTGATTTTAGTTAACGATGAGGTAGATCAGGGTCTCATTTTTTAAAATATTTTCAGCTTGTTTACTCTTCCGCTTATACCGGAAGTTGACGCTAACTTTGTTATTTTAAATGGGACACCCTATATTTTGTGGCATTTTTGGATTTCTCATAAAATTCTAAATACATTTTATGTTTGTCATTTTGTTGCTAATTCTAACCATTTTTGAAATAATTGAATTTTTTGATAATTTTTGACAGTTGCCTCTCTCTCCATTAAAGTTTTAATATCTCCACAATCCTTTGCACCAAACAAATAAATTTCAGCACACTTGTAAATCAGTTATTAACTGACACACAGATTGGAAAAACGTCTGAAAATATTGTACAAAATTCCCGTCAAACATTGTCTTTAAATACAGTGTCACCATTAAAGTCGGTTCCATATGGTATGGGAAATTTTTTTATTATGGGTATCAGCTTTTGCTTCAAGTTCAAGATGGAAAATAACAACAACAAACGTGATTAAGTTGTGTTCGCTTGTCAGCAAATTTAACATTTCTTGCAGTGAATGTCTGAAAATGGCATTTCTAGACGTAATTTCGGAAAATTTTATTTGAAACAGTTGCTTGTAATGTGATTCCATGGACGTGTGCAAAATTTGAAAAACCTAGCTTCAAGTTGACATTTTAGACATTATCCACAGGCTACTGCGATAATCTGTTACAGCGGCATTACTATAGGAAATGAATGGAAAATGTGAAAACTATGGAATATCTCAAGTTCGACTAGGAATTGTATTGACAAAATTTTAAAATTTGATCAGCATTTCTAGTGACATAAAAAAGGGAGTTTCCCATTTGAAAAATAAATGTTTGACAATTATTTAGAAGCCAAAGTTTAATGCGCATTCTGTAGCACTCTGTATAACATTTTGAAAAGTTCTTGTAATCTGTAAAACGGCCAACGTTTTGACTATAACTACGCCACAATTTATTTATTTAGTTCGAAAGAATTCGGAGAAAATAATTTTTTAATAGAGTTAGTCAAATGTCAAAAAATTCAAAAAAATGAAATTATTTCAAAACGGTTAGAGTTGGCAAAAACACCATCAGTATAAAATGTGTTTAGAATTTTATATATTTGTATATTCTTATCTACCTTATTATCTTCATAATCTAATGACCCACTTATGTGAATCATCCTGTATCTATGAAGGCACTAAAGTTTTGCTTTTTATCACAAAAGTGGAGACTATCTTTTTTTTAATGAGTTCAGGACTTCTTAAATTTTCTAGCACGACCGAGATTTTCTTTTCCATCAAATTTATTAATAAAAATCTGTTTCCAGTCACATTAATTTTCTTCTATTATTTATGTCGATAATTCTTGGGATGTTAAGTTATTTTAACTCCAACTTTTCAACATTAGTTATTTTGAAAATTTTTCATTTAGACAAATTTCATTAAAGTGTTGAAAATATCCACATTTTGCTCAATTAATAGTTTTCGACCAATAAATAGTCCTCAGTAAATGATTGAATATTTCTAAATTAGAAAAAATAAAATCAAAATTATCAGTTCTTAATTCAATTATTATCAAATGACTGTCTTCGAATTTTTTTCTCGATGTGACAAATTGACGAGATCAACAAGTAATGGCCGCAACCGTATAAATAATGTGGCGCCTGCACAGCGTTATTTATCGGTCGAATTTATTCGGAGATAAGTTGTTCGTCCTTGTCTGGCCCACTCTAAACTTTTCACATTCCAACAGAGATACCTAAAGATTATTCTTTTTTTTTTTTAATACACACTCGAGAAACGCGTCGAGATTATTTTTATCTCCGGCGACTGTTAAGGACGTCAACGAGACAAAGAGGGGAAAAATCCTAATTCATAATTTAGAATGTTGCAAATAAAAATGTGCACAATGTCATCGATTCTTAAGCCAACATGGCGCTGACCTCGGCTTTCAAACCAGACTCATTACAATGTAGGCCATCGAAATGGGGTGCTAAACTTAAAACGATTTAAAAAACAGTGTTTACGACTGCTATGTATAACTCTAAACCCCTTAAAGAATGGCCAAGTCCTCCCAGAAATGCCAACATGGCTAACACAATTTTGGCTTCAAGCCATCTTCGCATAATTACTGAATATAAAGATGAACCTACACTTTGAACATTAGCAAAACACACTAGATAGTTCCGTTCGTTTTCTTCTACTTCTTCTCGTTGATGAATTTTTAATAACACAGATGACGTCGTGAAAGTTCGCACTTTAGTGTCATCCTTATCATATTTTTATTGTGCAAAATAAATATTTACTAGTTTTAGGTTCCAAGGACGAACGGTTCGATTCAAAATGTTACCACCCGTTGTGTGGTAAAATGAGAATAATGTTAAAAAATCTTTATATTACGATAAATAATAGAAAATAGTTTTTGATTTTTTAATGAAAATTTGTTGACTCACTATATACACATGTGTTTCAAAGTGATAAAGGTATTCATTTTTGAGTGCACATTAGGTCATCGGATTCTACAGGCACCAAACAGTCTCAAAAACAATATATTGCGTCAATTTTTTGGCTATTGTCCTATGTTAATTTTGTTTCTGGCAAGACAAGTCATTAGAGTGTATTTAGGGATAAAACGTACTGTCATTACGAGCATAATTATAATAGCTTCAGCGATTAAAGGAAAAAAATTTCTAAAGTCGGGAATTTTGTCGACAAATTTGATAAAAAATTAAGCATTAGTAACTTGTAATACAAATAACTATTATACAAAATCTATGGCTTTGTTACATTTTTGAATTTTTTTTTTATAGTTGGATAATTGCTTAAATTGCACGTTTTAAAAATATTTTCAGCTATATTGGGTGCTCTATCATTCCAGGACCGCACTCAAATTTTTTTATTTTGAATTGCAACTTAACTATTTTTCTTTATTTTTATGTTTGTTGCGTTGGATGCTATATAGTCATGTCCTAATTTTGACATTTGGTTGCCATGTTGCTGAGATATTCAATTTTTTTCACGAATGTTTTGAAAATTGAAAAAAATGGCTTGAGACATGAATTTGCCAACAAATTTTGATAATTGTGGCAATTATTCATTAGGAGAAGTATCTTGAGAATGATAAAAAAATAAAATTTTAGTGCCTTAATATAACTATTATCTGAATTATTCTCAAGGTCAATCAAAAATCATGTTAAAACATTCTGTATATCTGAAAATATTGTTAAAACGAGGAATTTTAGCAATTATATAAACAGACAAAAAATTATTCTAAAATTGGAAAATTTTGAGAATCCAAAAGCTAGAAAATCTAGATAATCGTAAGTCAGAAGAGAAAATTTTGAAAAATTTTAAAAGATTCTGAAAAATCTGAATTATCCAGAAAATCAAAAATATAGGAAATCTAGAAGATTTGAAGATTTGATAAATAAAAAAACTTAACAAATTCGAAAAAAAGATTTTTTCAAGAATCCTATAAATTTCAATTTTATTTATTATGTTTTGGATTCTTCAGATCTGCCAAGTTTCTTGCACATTTTTTTAAATCTTAATGTTTACTGGAGTGTTTTTAAATTCACTACATTACAATTGATTTGTTATTTTTTTTGCGAAATCTTCAGGATTTTTTTGAGTTTTTTTTATAGATTCTCATATAGACTCTCCTTACTTTTTGGACTCCTTCAGAATCCTCATTTTTTTTTTAAATTTGATTTTTCCTTTGATTTAGGTTTTTTAATTTTCCAAATGCTTCGAATCTTTTAGTTTTTTTATATTCGTTAGATTGTCTGGATTGTTTCGATTTTATAAAAGCTTTAAAATTTCTCGAAATTCTTAGATTCTTTAGATTTTTTTGCTTAAAAATGGGACTTTTCTGATCTATTACATTTTTATAGACCAATTTTTAATATTTGAATTACCTAGTTTTGCTAAATTTCTTTAAGAATTCTTCAATTTTTGGATCCTTCTAGATTTTTAAAACTTTTCAGATAACTTAGATATTCTTCAGATTTCTTGGATTTTTTAAACTTTTGAAGATTCTCTGTAGGATAGGAATCTAAAGAATCTATAAATTCCAAAGAGTATAAAGTCCTTACCAAAAAACAAAATCTATAAAAATTTGCTTTTGGTACTAGAGATTTTGAGACACTTTAAATCAAGACGAAAATTTTTGGAAAAAATTCGCTAATTTGGCAACACCGCAACCAATTGTTGAAATTAAATTATGACATTGTAGCATCTACTGTAACATATATAAAAATGAGAAAAATTTTTTAGATTGCCATTTAATGTGAAAAAATTTAGTACAGCCCTGGAATGTTAAAACATCCTAGATATCTAAAAATATTGTTAAAACGTGCAATTTTATGAATTATACAAACACACAAAAAATTATTTTCAAAATTTGAACATTATGACACATTGAGGCACTAAAGAATCTAGGAAAATTAATGATTTTCAAAAATATAGAGAAACTGATAGTTCTGTGAACTTCGAAAATTTCAGAGAAATTGGAAAATATTCAAAATCTCGAGAATTAAAAAAAATAAATAGGCATTCTAAAATTAGGGATTTTTAAGAAGCCAAAAGCTAGAGAATCTAAGAATCTAATAAGTCAATAGCGAAAATTTTAAAAAATCCAAATAATGTGAATTTGAGAAAACTTGAAGATTCTGAAAAATCAGAACTATCCAGAAAATCGAAAATATAGGAAATCTAGATCTAAAGATTTGATAATTAGAAAAACTTAATACATTCAAAAAAAAGATTACTTGAACCCTCCAAGTTTTAAATTTTTTAAATTCCCTGGATTCTTCAGATCTGCCAAGTTTGTTGAAGATTATTCGAAATCTTCAGGATTTTTTTGAGTTTTTCTAGTTTTTATAAATTCTCATATAGACTTTCTATACTTTTTAGACTCTTTCAAAAATACTCATTTGTTTAAAATTTGGTTATTTCTTTGATTTTTTAGATTTAGGTTTTTCAATTTTCCAAATGCTTCAGATCTTTTAATTTTTTTTTTTATATTTTTTAGATTGTCTGGATTGTTTCAATTTGACATAAGTTAAGAATTTTCTCGAAATTCTTAGATTCTTTAAATTTTTTCGATTAAAAAAGAGACTTTTTTGATTTATTAGATTTTTATACATTTTCAGCCTAATTTTGATTTTTTAAGATTTCTTTAAGAATCCTTCAATTTTTGGATCCTCTCAGATTTTTAAAAGTTTTCAAATAACTTAGTGTCTGATTATCTAGATTTCTTGGATTTTCCAAACTTTTGAAGATTTTCTATGGGATAGGAATTCAAAGAATCTATAAATAAAATCCATGAAGAATAGAATCCGTACAAAAAAAATATATGAAAATGTGTTTTCGTTACTAATGATTTTGAGACACTTCAAAACAAGACAAAAATTTTTGAAAAAAATTCGATAATTTGTCAACAGCGCAACCAAAGTAAAACATCCCAATTACCAGAATAACTATATTATACAAATATACAAAAAATTATTTTCAAAAATATAGAAAAACTAATAATACTGTTATCTTTGAAAAAATTCAGAGAAATTGAAAAATATTCAAAATCTTAATAATTCAAAAAAGTTAAGAGGCATTCTAAAATTGGAGAATTTTCAGAATACAAAAGCTAGAAAATCTGAGAATCTAATAAGTTAAAAGCGAAAATTTTGAAAAATCCGAATAATGTAGAGAGTGTGAGGAATTCGAGAAAACTTGAAGATTCTGAAAAATTAGAATTATCCAGAAAATCGAAAATATAGGATATCTAGATCTAAAGATTTAATAATTAGAAAAACTTATAAAATTCGAAAAAAAGATTACTTGAAGAACCCTCCAAGTTTTAAATTTTTATAGAATCTCTGGATTCTTCAGATCTGCCAAGTTTGTTGAAGATTTTTCGAAATCCTTAGGATTTTTTTTGAGTTTTTCTAGTTTTTGTAAATTCTCATATAGACTCTCTATACTTCTTAGACTCCTATAAAATCCTCATTTTTTCTTTAATTTGGTTATTTCTTTGGTTCTTTGGATTTAGGTTTTTCAATTTTCCAAATGCTTCAGATCTTTTAATTTTTTTTTCTGTATTCCTTAGATTGTCTGGATTGTTTGAATTTGACATAAGTTTAGAATTTTCTCGAAATTCTTAGATTCTTCAAATTATTTTGATTAAAAAAGGGACTTTTTTGATTTATTAGATTTTTATACATTTTCAGACTAATTTTGAATTTTTTAGATTTCTTTATGAATCCTTCAATTTTTGGATCCTCTCAGATTTTTAAAAGTTTTCAAATAACTTAGTGTCTGATTATCTAGATTTCTTGGATTTTTCAAACTTTTGAAGATTTTCTATGGAATAGGAATTCAAAGAATCTATAAATAAAATCCAAGAAGTATAGAGTCCGAACAAAAAAAAAAAATATAAAAATGTGGTTTCGGTACTGATGATTTTGAGACACTACAAATCAAGACGAAAATTTTTGGAAAAACTTCGATAATTTGGCAACACCGCAACCAATCGTTGAAATTAAATTATGACATTGTAGCATCTGCTGTAACATATATAAAAATGAGAAAAAATATTTAGATTGCCATTTCATGTGAAAAAATTCAGTACATCCCTGGAATGTTAAAACATCCTAGATATCTAAAATTATTGTTAAAACGTGCAATTTTATGAATTATACAAACACACAAAAAATTATTTTCAAAATTTGAACATTATGACACATTGAGGCACTAAAGAATCTAGGAAAATTAATGATTTTCAAAAATATAGAGAAACTGATAGTTCTGTAAACTTCAAAAATTTCAGAGAAATTGAAAAATATTCAAAATCTCGAGAATTAAAAAAGATAAATAGGCATTCTAAAATTAGGGAATTTTAAGAAGCCAAAAGCTAGAAAATCTAAGAATCTAATAAGTCAATAGCGAAAATTTTGAAAAATCCAAATAATGTGAATTCGAGAAAACTTGAAGATTCTGAAAAATCAGAAGTGGATTCTCTCAGATTTTTAAAAGTTTTCAGACAACTTAGGATAGGAATTCAAAAAATCTATAAATAAAATCCATGAAGAATAGAATCCGTACAAAAAAAATATATAAAAATATGTTTTCGGTACTGATGATTTTGAGACACTTCAAAACAAGACGAAATTTTTTGAAAAAAATTCGATATATTGGCAACCCCACAACCAAAGGTAAAACACCTCAACTACCAGAATAACCATATTTCTGTACAGTTTTTCGTGAATTCTCATAAGATTGGGTCAGAATCGCGTGTTTGTCTTGGACCTGGCGTCGTTGCCAGCAGACTTGTTAGCGAGGTTCAAGGCCATTCACGAAGATACAGCGCGTCCTTTGGTGATCTCACGACCACGCAGTTACATACATATCTGTGATGTTCTTCGAACAGAACAAAGACCACAAAGTTTTTATAGTTAAGACAGAAAACTGTTTTTTTTTTCTTCATAAACGTTACATAATTATTTTTTGCAAAAATGGCGCTTGACCTCATGGAAGAAAGTAAACAAAACCGCCATTCAGATCTATTAAATAATGTTAACTGTATTTAAGCAATGAGTTGTTGTTTTGCGAGTATGCGCGCCTTCGTCACAACACATAGAAGCAGCGGCCTCATAGCAACCTGTTCGATGATGCTTATTTGGTTGAAATGGAAGTGGAAGGAAAAAAGTCAAAATAGAGACAACTCTCTGTCGAATTGCGTCGCCACCAATCACACAAAGGAATTTATTTATATATAAATGAGACAAGTAACACATGTTGGGGTCTTGGCGAAGTGTTCAGAAAACAAAAACATCGACTGAGCTCGCTATCTATTTCGGTAACAAGAATACCTATGATACATGGGAGCTTTTAATAAGTATCATAATGGGTGGAGGTTTCGATAAATGATTTTTTCCGGATCAAAAAACTATATAACCACGAAAAGAGGTAGTCAGTGTTTGGGGTCAATGGCCTCGATCTCACAACTTCGGTCGTCTGCAAGAAGTCTGCCTCTTGCAGTTGCCGACAACCCCTCCGCATTACGGGGGAAGGAGTGTAGGAGGTTTGGTGTGAATGGCCTTCTGGACATCGAGAGAAAGAGAGAAGCTGTGCTATTGCCCTCAGGAACTACAAGCTGAATAGAAAAAAGTGTTTGAGTCTTTCGAAATTTTTGATTTGATTTTATGATTCTCTAGGTTTTGGTATATTTAGATCGACAATAAAGATTTTTCTTTAAAAATTATAAAGATTTTAGAAAATATAATTAATCAAATATAAAGAATTTTGCAGAATCTATGGGATATACAAAATTGGAAAATTGAGGAATTCTAAACATATGGGAAACTTAAGGATTATCAACGACTTAAAAAATTAGAGGAATTTAAAAAATCTGTGAAGTTTGGAGGATTTGAGGCATCTGAAGAATCCGAAAATCTAGAGGAGTTCCAATTATAGAGGATTGTTGAGGAATCCAAAGAAACCAAAATGGAATAAAAACATTTTGAAAATTTCAAAAAAGGTAGGAAATCTGGGAATTGCAAGAAAATTCATAGATTCTCGAAAATCTCAAAAAAATGAAAAGGAATATAGAAGAGTTTCAAAATTAGAGGAATCTTGAAGAAGTCTAAAGATTCCAAAAAAAATCCAGAAAATGGGAATAGAGTCAAGAATATTTAAGATATATATATATATAAAAAAAAATTAGAACAAAAGTGAAATCGAAATTGATAATTCAAAGAATCTAAAAATTGGGAGATTTCAATATAAATAATTTAGAAAATACAAAAAAGTTGAAAAATCTAGGAAATATAAAAAATTCAAGAAAATCTAAAAGAGCTTGAAGCATCTGAAAAATTGGAAGATTTGTCAAATCTTAAGAGTTTAGGAAATCTGAGGAATAGAAAATCTAAGGACTATGAAGAATTCACTAAATCTATAAACAAATGAAAACCCCATTAATCTAATAATTTGAAGAATTTCTTGAATCCCTAAAAATCTAGAGAATCTAAGAAACTCGAAAATTTAAAGAATACAAAAAATTTTTAATTGAATAATTTAAGTCTTGAGAATTAGGAAAAATTCAAAAATAATGGAGAATCTTTGAGAAATCTAAACTATACAGAAAATCTGGAAAATGTAAAAAATTCGAGATATATAGATATCAAGAGGATCTGAAGATTTGAGAAATTAAAAAATTCAACAAATTCGATTATTCTTAATTTTTCGAAATTAGTTAGATTCCTGAATTTTCTTATTATTCTCTCAAATTTCGTGATTTGTCGAAATTTCCATTGGTTTACAGATTTGCAGGATTTTCTCAATTTCTTTTTTTTTAATTTTCTGGCTTATTAAAATTGTTGGATTTTCTGAAATTTCTTTGATTTGTGACGTTTTTCCATTGATTCCATAAATTTTTTTGATTTTTCAAGAAACCTCTAATTTTTGAACTCTCTTATATTACTTTGATTTTGTTGATTTCTTAATTTCTTTCGATCGTCCAGAGTCTCTTACTTCCTCGATTTTCTTGTATTATCTATTTTTTTTTGGATTCTGCAGAATTCTTGATTGTTTAAATTATTTGCTTATAGATTTCCTGCATTTTTAGATTTTTCCGATTTTTTTCTTGACTTTTTCCCATTTTATAATTTGTTTAAATTACTTCGACTTGGATTCCCCACAGATTTTTTGGATTCCTTAGATTTCTTTATTTATCTATTGAAAGTTTTCGTTATCTTTTTTACTCTAACTTGTTGAAATTACTTAAATTTTTTGGATTACCTTTATCAAATTTTTTGGATTCTTGGAACTTTTAGAGTTAAAAAAAAAATTGTTACCTTTTTTTTTCCAATTTTTTCAATTGATGTGATTTGCATATATTCGGAATACTCGAAAATTTTAAGTTTTAAAAAAACTAAAATTATAAAATTGAGGGATTATTGAAAAAAAAAAAATAGAACGTTTAATCAGTTCGATAATTCTTAGATTCTAAATTCTTGGATTTCCTTTTATTAATCAGACTGTCAAATTCCGTGATTTGTCAAATTTTTCATTTGCAGGATTCTCTCAAATCCTTGTTGATCTCTTCATTCAAGAAATATGAAGAAAAACGAAAATTTTCAAAACCTTTACGTATTTGATGAAACAGGACATCGAATGGAAGTTCTTTTAATTTGCACATTTGGGATAGAAAATATCCGATTTTGATTTTTTTCTATTAATATTTTGGGACATAAAGTTTGTGGGTAATTACAGTCTCAGATAATGCATATAATTTCATATTATTTCTATTATAACCAAGAGAACTTGGCAGTACACAGGATTCTTTAGGGACATCTTTTGTCTTGTTATGAGTCGATAATATAAGCAAGGGATGGAATGTGGAGGATTAAATAAATCTTATTAGTCATAATCATTGATTTTCACTTGAAAATTTGCTAGTTCCGACAGCATTTTTAAAAATATTTTTTGAACACACTGTAGAAGGTAGATGTAACTTTTCAGTAAGGTTTATTGTCCAAGGTCTTGCATTATAAAAAGCCAAAAAACTATTTTGAAATGAAAAGCCTTCAGCCATAATCAGCTTTAAGTATTAATAACTATCAAAATTTTCATAAATTTTTTCAATTTGATTCATGTTTGTTGTTTTCTCTCTCAAAAAATGTTAATCTAATCAGATTAACATGTTCATTGTCTCATCACATTTTTTTTGCGTACCTTCCACAACCATTCCGTCCTAGCAACCGAACCGACGGCGACGTCGACGGTGTTACTATTGATCGTGAATTCCCCGGTCAGGCGGAGACGCCGCCGACGGTCGTCGCGACGATCTCATCCATACTCGTCGCCCACACACAAACACACTTTTGCGCTTGATATTAAAAATTAAATATTGGAAGTATTAGCGAAATAAAAACATTGGAAATTTATTTTCCTAAAATTTTTGTTTTAAATTTGATAACAGAATTATTTTGTCTTTGAACAGATTTAACAACTGTCTGTATAAACAGGTTATTTTTAGTACAAATATAATTTATTTTATTTTTATCAAATTTGTTCACTTGCTTGCAGAACTACCAATAAAACAGATTTTTTACTTTGAACAATTTTTGTTGGTTGTCAAGTTCTTTTTTCGATATTTTTTATATTTCTTCAATTACTTTGATTTGCTGTGTTTTTATGTCTTTTGGATTATGTTTTTTAGATTCTCTGTTCAAATTTTTCGACCTCTTGAAGGATATGTTTTTAATTCTCTAATTTTTTAGAGATTTTTATAACTTGGATTTTCTAAGGATTCTTTCAAGAATCTTCTGATTATATTCTTGTCCAAAGTCTTTGGTTTTTTTTTGTGTAATTCTCATATCCTACACAATTTTTGAATTTTTCAAAAATTTTTTAGATTTTTTATATTCCCTCTAGAATTATCAAAATTTTTAATTTCTCTAGATTTTTTAGGTTCTTAAATAACTTAGATTTTGGTTTATTTTCAGAGAACTTTTTTAAATGCTTTAAATCTTTATGATTCCTCTAAAGTTTTTAGAATTTTTTAGAATTTCTGGATCACTATTGTTTTCAATTTTTTTTTCAACTTTTTCGAATTGTTGGATTTTTCTATCCTTGGAATCTGTTAATTATCGTCTTTTTTTGTTTTGGAATTTGCTGGATTTTTTCAGATCCTCTAGTTTTCTTTAAATGTTAAATCCTTCAGTTTTCCTCTTATATCTAACTTGTTAAAATTTCCTGGATTTAGATTTTTCAAAATTTTTAATTGATACAAAATTCTACATTCTTTACATTTTTTGAATGTTGTAAAATTTTCTGAACTCTTGTTTTCTCAGACTTTGTGGATTCTTAGACTATCCACATTCATTGGATTTTCAAGATATCTTTTTGGGTTCTCTTCTTCTTCTTCCACTGTTTGAGTTCTTCCAAATTGCGTGAATTCTTCAGCTACTCTAGGTTTTGAATATTCTCCAGATCCCTCGAGTTTTTCAAACTTTACAGAATATGTAGATTATAATTATCAATTTTCTGCATCCTCTGAATATTTTATGATGAAGATTCTCTTCAAATTTTCTAGATTTTATGAATTCTATGATTCTTCAGATTTGTTAAATTTTCTGAATTTAGATCTCTCATCAGACTCAAAATTTTAAATTTTTCCAAACTTCTTATATTCTTTAAAAAAATTTCAATGTTCTAACATTTTCTGAACTCTTGTTTTCTCAGATTTTGTGGATTCTTAGACTATCCACATTCATTGGATTTTCAAGATATCTCTTTGGGTTCTCTTCTTCTTCCTCCACTGTTTGAGTTCTTCCAAATTGGGTGAATTCTTCAGCTACTCTAGGTTTTAAATATTCTCCAGACTCCTTGAACTTTTCAAACATTAAGAATATGTAGATTCTACTTATCGATTTTTTGAATCCTTTGAATATTTTATGATTTTAGATTTTATGAATGCTTTGATTCTTCAAATTTGTTAAATTTTCTGAATTGTTTAGATTCCTGGGTTTCATTAGATTATTCAGATTCCCAAAATTCCTTAATTTATCAAAATTGTCATTTGTTAATAGATTTGTAAGATTTTCCCAAATCATTGTTGATCTCTTCAAACTCTTGACATTTTTTTCATTTTCTACCATTTTGAAGTTCTTGGATTTTCCCAGTTTTTTTTTTTCGATTTTTAAGGTTTTTCTGGTGCCTTCAATTTTTTGGATTTTCTGAATTCCTCTGATTTTTATAGATTCCATAGATTTTTTGGATTTTCCTAGAAACCTCTTATTTTTGAATTCACTTGTATTCCTTTTTCTAGATTTCGTGAATTCTTCAGATCCTCTAATGTCTCTTGTATTATTTCCTAGATTTTGCCGATTTCTTCAATTTCGTGAATTCTCTAATTTTTCAATATTCTTCTAGATTATTGAATTATCTCTTTCAATTTTCACGTATTTATACATTTCTTGCTTTTTTTTTCAAATCTTCCAGAATTTTTTTAAATTTATTCCCATTTTATAATTTGTTATAATTTCCTAGACTCCTTGCATTATCTTAAATTCTTTGGCTTTTTTTTAGATTTTCGGATTTTTTTGATGTTCAATATCTCAAGTTTTTTGTAGATTTTTTTAATTTCTTATTTTTAAAGATTTCTCAATTTTCTCGATATTTACTATTCAGCTGCTTTTAAATGTTCTCGAATTGGAATCCTTAGATTCTCCAAATTTTTAGATTCTTTGAACTATCACTTTTGATTTTCTTCAGAATTCGAGAAATTTTAATCAAGTTCTTGACATTATTCCCATTTTATAAATTGTTAAAATTTTCTAAACTCAGCATTATCTCAAATTTTTTGATTTTTTTATCAGATTTTTGGATTCTTCTGATTTTCTGTCTTATTTTACTTACTGTCTTTAGTTTTTTTTAGATTTTTTGATTTCCTTATTTTTAACGATTTTTTGGATTCTTGAATTTTCTGATTTTTGCGTTCTTTTATAATACTCTGATTTTCTACAAATTCTCAATCTTTTTGAAATCTAGATTCTGTAATTTTCTTGATATTCTCCAGCTTGCTAAGTTCTTTATATTTTTTAGATCTTTTTGAATTTTTCATATTCCTTATATTTCCTGAATTCTTTGATTCCCTCAATTTCTTGTATTCTTTGTACTTTCTAGATTTTCGGGATTCCTTAGATTCTCCAAACCTTTGGATTCTTTAAACTATCTCATTCGATTTTCATTTGCTTGAAGATTTGTTACATTTTTTCAAATCTTAAGACTTTTCATTCAAAGCTTTTGACGTTGTGAGCTTCTTCTTCTTGTTCAGATTTATTTATTTATTTTTTGAAGTTGATAAATTCTTCAAGTTTTTGAAATTTCTTTATTTTCAAATTTTTTTGATTGCTGAGGTTTGTATAGATTTCTTTGCTTTTATAGATTTTTTGGATTTTTTTAGATTCCTTTAAGAATCCTTCATTTTTTTGAAATTCTACAAATAAATTTTGAATAGTTTTTCTGAATTCTCTAAATGATTTCTGAGATTTTTAATTTTTGAGTTTTTAAAATTATTTAAATTCTCTTTTCCAAGTTTGATGAATTTGTTTAGATCCTTGTGATTTTTCAAATTTTTAGAATTAGTTGATTCCTTGGATTATCTCAAATTCTCAATGTCTAGAATCTTCAATTTTCCCTAATTTCTATACTCTTTAGATTTCATAAAATAAAATTTCTTCAATTTTCTAGTTTTTGGCTTTTTCAGGTATGAAACTGATTTTTTTTATACACTCAGCTGTTTTAGGTAGTAAAATTTTTCTTGAATGATTTACAAAATCGAATTTCGAGCCCTCGAGCCATTGATTTCTATCATCAATGGTTTACATGGTTTATTAATCAAACAAGAAGGGTGCATAAATTTCACCTGTGCGATTATTTTAGATAGATTTTTTTTGTTTCCAATTGTTTAATAATTAAAAATAAAAAATCGGTAATCATTTAAATGCTTTATCGTATGTAGAAATTAATTGTTAATAAAAATGACAACATGGCTTATAAATTCAACTTTGAAACATTATAGAAGCATTCAGTAAGTTGCAACTTGTTGCACATTATTGCATCTTTTCCTTTTGATATGGACCGATGCATACTGAGAAACATCATCGATCAATATGTCAGTTGTAATTCATTCCTTTTCTTAGTTTAAGACTACTAGAAACAAATCACTTTATGTAACATTTACTTTATAAGAAATAAATATAGTTAGCTTGTTAGATATAATTAAAATCCAGCCGGCATCTTTGTCACAACACCATCATTGGACTCGTTAAAACACCAATCGGGACACTTCAAAGACATTTTTGCCGGTCATTCAAGTCATCGTTATTCAACACCATGAGTAGTTGCTAGCATTTGTAGTGTAGTCGAAAGTCTAAGTGAGAATATTAAGAGAAAATTTACGTGACTATTGACAATGCATTTTTATTTTGTTAAATGACAAGCTATATTATTGATAAGAAATTTTATAATGTGAAAAGATGCACTTTACTGCCTTAAAACTTTTTTTGGCGTCAAAACAATCAGAAAAGTACTTTTGTGTTTTTATCTTTTTCTAGACTGTTGTCTCTTTCTACAAAACGCTAGCTTCAGTTTTATTATTAACACTATATATATGTATATATATTTTTTTTTGTTTGTATAGTTGCCAAAATTGCATTTTTTAGAAATATTTTTAGAGTGTTCTGTTATTCCAGGAGCGTACTCAACTTCTTGATTTGAATGTAAATTTTAATATTTGTACTCAGTTTTATATTCGTCATGCCAAATACTATATTTTCATATTTTTATTCTGACATTTGATTGCGGTGTTGCCGAATTATTAATTTTTTTTTCGGAATTTCTGCCGTGATTCAAAGAGTTTTGAAATAATTATTATCAATGACAAAAAACTGAAATTTTGTAATTCGAAAAATTAAGCTTTACTGTATCATTTGATATGATTATTATTATATTCTAACATACAGGGTCTTCGTTATAAATTTTTAGCAACTGTTGTTTAAGTATACATTCGAATAAATATAGTGTTTTATAAAAAAAAAAAAAAAATATGGTTATCTGAAAATTAAAAAGTTTAACAATTTTCAACAAGCACTCTATAGAGTAAAAGCATGTTAAAATAATATTAAACCATAGAACAAATTTTACCATTTTTACAAAATTTCAGTGTTCTGATGTTGGTACTAATGATTTTGAGACATTCTAAATCAAATCATGAACTTCAAAAATTTCCGAAAAAATTGAATAACTCGGCAACACCGCAATCAAAACACGACATAAAAATTGAAAAAAATGTATAGATTGTCATTTGAATTAAAAAAGATAGAACACCCTGTACAGCTGAAAATATATTCAAAACATGCAATTTCAGCAATTATATGAATATGCGATTTTTATAGAGCACTCTGTATGTTTGTATAGTTGCTAAAACTGCATGTATTAAAAATATTTTCAGCTGTACAAGGTGTTCTATTATTCCAGTACCGTACTCAACTTTTTGATTTAAATAGCAATTTGAAAATTCTTTCACATTTTTATATATGTTATGCCAATTGTTATATTGTCTTATTCTAATTTTTGACATTTGATTGCGGTGTTGCCGTGTTCTTTAATTTTTTCCATCTTGGGTCAAAGAGTTCTAAAATTTTTATTATGAATAGCAAAACTGTGAAATTTGGTAAGAAGGTAAACTAGGCTTTACCTTATCGTCTGATATGGTTATATTATACAGGGTCCCCATTTATAAATTGTTAAACTTTCCAATTTTTAACAACTCGTAAATCTATCTTTTTTAAGGGAATATTGTGTTTTTTTACATTATTTATGCTTTTTTGTTTAAGTATTTTTTGAGTAAATATTATATAGGGTGTTCCATTTAGAAAAATAAAATTATGGTTATTTGAAAATTGAAAAGTTTTAACAATCTTTAGCGACCACTCTATACAGTAAAAGCATATTAAAACAATATTTAATGATAGAACACAACTTAGTTACCACTTTTACAAAATTGCAGTGTTTTACTGTTGGTACTAATGATTTTGAGACATTTTAAATCAAATAGTGAACTTTCAAAAATTTCCGGAAAAAATTGAATAACTCAGCAACACCGCAATCAAAATATATCAATATAGCATATTACATAACAAATATAAAAATTAGAAAAAACATATAGATTGTCATTTAAAATAAATAAGTTGGGTATAGTTTTGGAAGGATGGAACACTCTGTACAACTGGAAATATATTCAAAACATGCGATTTCAGCAATTATATGAACATGCAAAAAATTATTTTCAAAAGTTTAATAGTATAGTATCTTTGTCTAGACAGTTGTCTCTTTCTACAAAACGCCAGTTTCAATTTGCTACTTAATTTGATAGAGCACTCTGTATACTTTTTGTATGTTTGTATAGTTGCTAAAACTGCATGTATTAAAAATATTTTCAGCTGTACAAGGTGTTCTATTTTTCCTGGACCGTACTGAACTTTTTTATTCAAATAACAAATTGAATATTCTTTCACATTTTTATATATGTTTATATATTTTCTTATTCTGATTTTTGACATTTGATTGCGGTGTTGCCGTGTTATTGAATTTTTTTCATGTCTTGGTTCAAAGATTCTCAAAATTTTCATTATCAATAAAATCTTGTGATAAAGTAAACTACGCTTGTCTTTATCGTTTGATATGGTTATTATCAAATTCTGTTATACAGGGTCTTTGTTATAAATTGGTTAATCTTTTGGTAAATCTTTTTTTTCCAAAAGGAACATTTTCATTTGTTTTTGTTCTATTATTAATGCTTTTGTGTTTAAATATACACTTCAATAAATATAGTGAAAATTAAAAAAATTAACAATTTATAAAGAGGACCCTGTAGAGTAGAATCATGTAAGAATAATAATAAAATTAGATGATATCATACAAACATACAATTTTTTTTTCAAAAAATTCAATGATAAAATATCTTTGTCTAGATTGTTTTCTCTTTCTACAATGCGCCACCCTTCAAATGTCTGTATTTGGAAATTTTGATTTTTTTCCACAAAAATGATTTTAAAATTACGAAACATTAAACACAAATTCAATCCATAATGGTCTAAAGGACTTGGACAATTCCGATTTTAAACTTGTAGGAAGCAAGAACTTAATTTCGGTAAATCTCCCAATTTATGAAATTCGTTGAACGACAAAAAATGGTGATTTGAGTATTCAGATAACATTTTTATATGATATAAACTTAATGGAATATTTACAATGACATCAAAATTTTCCCATATCAGTGTCTAATTCATCATTGAAATATTTATCTCAACTTACAAATAAAAAAAAAACTGAGACATAAACATCATTGTCTCTTGTAGTTATCACCGACTAGCTCGTTTAAATTTCTTATCCTCGATTATTCTATAAATACTAAACTTTTTATTCCCCAGTCATAATGAAGAAGCAACATTCTTTATTTTTGGGAAATTGCATCATAAATCACTCCAAAATATCATGTTTTACTGCTAATATAATTTTTTGATAAAATATATTTTTATCTGTCTAAAAGTAACTAACGATTGCAGAAAAGTTACAAAAGTCATCAGAAATCGTTCGATTCTTGTCGTTTAAGTATTTTATTACAATACATTAAATTAGACAGGAAATACATTTCCTATCAGAAATCATTGTCAATGCAAACGAGAAACTATGCAGTTACCGGTTCGTTTTACAAATGACTTTGTGCTTCCCACACAAAAGATATTTGCATTTGCTGGAATTGCAATAAAAAAAAATTGTCAAAGTGCAGTCGAATAAACGATTAAATATTTTTATTTATAACAAATTTGGAATAACATTTTCTCTTCTATTTTACAAACAGCAGACTCTCTTGTGCGCACATCTAACTTCGTCACGGTCAGATAGATGTAATTATTATTGCAAATGGAGAAGCTCGCAGTTGCAGCGGCAGCAAGGTCATCTCAGTGCACCGTGCTTGCTTGGTATTCTTTTGTTTTTGTTGTGTTGTTGTCCCCTTTTTCCTGCGTTGCTATAAAAGCGCGGATTTAAAATTTTTTTAGATATTGAATAAAGAGTAAAATATATATTTTTTTTTGTTTCTCTTCTTCAATTTTATGCAACCAGCACATAATGCTCATTAGAATTCAGCTAACGTACAGTCTTTTAGTGTTGAGATCTTTTACATATTTGTGTGTAGAGCAGAGACAATACAATTTTCAACGAGACACTGGCGCCAGGGATATTTTTAACCAAATTAATTGAATAATCAAGCATTTAATCCACTTTTAAATGTTCAAACTTGTACGTTTTACGAATACAAATGTTATTAATGAGTGATCCAATTAAAACACACAAAGATATATCTTACAATGGGTGGATTTTCATCTGTACAAGGTGTTCTAGTATTATAACAGTCTACAAAATTTTGATTGATTTACAAATAATTTTCATTTATTTGGAATTTTCGAACTTTTTTAAATAATTTTTCGTATGTTTGTATAGTTGAAAAAACTGCATGTTTTAAAAATATTTTTTGATATACAGGTGATTCTATTTTCTAAGACTTTTTTATTTTGAATATCAATGTAAATGTCTTTTCTCATTTTTCATATTTGTTGCATCCGATGCTGTATTGTCATATTGAATTTTGACATTTGCTTGCGCTCTTATCAAGTTAATAATTTGTTATTTCGGATTTTTTTTTAAATTTATGATTGTTTCAAAGTTACTAAGAATCATTAGTATCAATAGCCGAACAATGAAATTTTGTAAAGATGAAGACAAGGCTTTGTTTTATCCTTGTAAGTTATTATTATCAGATTCTACTATACAGGGTCCTCGTTATAAATTGTTGAACTTTTGAAATATCAGACTGCTATAACTTTGATTTTTCAATACGAACACCTTATATTTATTTACTTATGGTGTTCCATTAATGATGTTTGAGCTTGCATTAGTGGAATAGAAATGAGTGAAAAAATATAGATTGTTCTATTTCAAAAAATTGGATTATGGTTGTTTGAAAATTTTCGTATTTTTTTTTCAAAAATGTGTGGTAAGATTTAAAGTGTTCTAGAATCATTAGTATCAACAGCAGGACAATAAAATTTTGTAAAAATAGAGAGAAGGCTTTATTTTATCCTTGTAAGTTATTATTATCAGATTTACTATACAGGGTCCTCGTTGTAAATTGTTGGACTTTTCAGAAATCAGACTAGTATAACTTAGATTTTTTAAATGGAACACCCTACATTTATTTACTTTGTGTATTCCATTAATGATGTTTAAGCATGGATTAGTAGAATAGAAATAAGTGAAAAAATATAGTGTTCTATTTCAAAAAATTGGATTATGGTTGTTTGAAAATTTTCGTATTTTTTTGAAAATTTCTGTTCCGATTTAAAGTGTCCTAAAATCATTAGTATCAATAGCAGGACAATAAAATTTAGTAAAAATAGAGACAAGGCTTTGTTTTATCCTTGTAAGTTATTATTATTAGATTCTACTATACAGGGTCCTCGTTATAAATTTTTGAACTTTTCAAAAATCCGACTAGTATAACTTAGATTTTTCAAATGGAACACCCTACATTTATTTACTTTGTGTATTCCATTAATGATGTTTAAGCATGGATTAGTAGAATAGAAATAAGTGAAAAAATATAGTGTTCTATTTCAAAAAATTGGATTATGGTTGTTTGAAAATTTTCGTATTTTTTTGAAAATTTGTGTTCCGATTTAAAGTGTCCTAAAATCATTAGTATCAATAGCAGGACAATAAAATTTAGTAAAAATAGAGACAAGGCTTTGTTTTAACCTTGTAAGTTATTATTATTAGATTCTACTATACAGGTTCCTCGTTATAAATTTTTGAACTTTTCAAAAATCCGACTAGTATAACTTAGATTTTTCAAATAGAACACCCTACATTTATTTCCTTTGTGTATTCCATTATTGATGTTTAAGCATGGATTAGTAGAATAGAAATAAGTGAAAAAATATAGTGTTCTATTTAAAAAAAATGGATTATGGTTGTTTGAAAATTTTCGTATTTTTTTTTCAAACATGTGTGGTCCGATTTAAAGTGTCTCCTAGAATTATTAGTATCAATAGCAGGACAATAAAACTTTGTAAAGATGAAGACAAGGCTTTGTTTTATCCTTGTATGTTATCATAATCAGATTCTACTATATAGGGTTTTCTTTATAAATTGTTAAACTTTTCAAATTTTAGACTGCCATATCTTTGATTTTTCAAAACAAACACCCTATATTTTCACAATTATTGTATTCTATTATTGACATTCAACCAATCATTAGTAGAATAAAAAGTTTAGGGTGTTCCATTTCAAAAAATTGCTGTCTGAAAATTAAAAAATTCAACAATTAATATCCAGGACTCTGTATATTAGAATCAATTAACAATAATATCAAACAGCAAAATTTCACCGTTCTGCTGTTGGTATTAACGATTTTGGAACACTTTAGATCAACACAAAAAATTTCGAAAAAAATTAAGGTACTCGGCAACACCGCAATTGAATATCAAAATTCAAGTATGACAATATAGCATATGACGAATATAATAATTATAAAAAATATTTAGGTAACCATTTGAAATAAGAAAATTTATTACAGTCCTGGATTTATAGAACAGCTTTTATAGCTGAAAATAATTTTAAAATATGCATTTTTAACAATTATACAAAAATAAAAAAATATTTTCAAAAGATTCGAAGTGCCAAAGAATTGGAAATAATTCTGATAATAGTTATTTTGATCTTAGGACACTAACAGTTTTGCGTTGTTGTTTTTAAATAATATTTGATAACTGGGGTATTACGTAGTATTTAAAAACCCACTTCATTACAGCACAATTGTGCTTTGTTTGTGCCGTCCCCCAGTTACTCCTCATTCATTTGCACATTTCCCTCGTTGCATTCCATTGTAAGAAATAATCGTCATCATTCATTTACTCTTTTATTTCAAGCGGTTTTTCGCAGAATCTATTGCAGCTTTGTTACCTCTCCAATTAAGTCTCTACATTGCTCTACTGCGCTCTTTTCAGTATTTCTCACATTCTTTATATAGGAAAAAAATGATTCCAACGCACTTTCTTGAGTGGAATCAGAGACAAAGAGTAGACAGAAATGGATCGATTTGACGTCGCGTCGCGTTCTAACCATATACCCTCCACTTTTCTGGCACGCACATTCCCCGCCGTTCGCCCTTGACTAAAAGGGAGAGGGATGATCAGCACCCTGGCCAATTTCATTCATATGCCGCCGATGTCGCAGCATTTCGCATCTAATCAAAACGTGTTAGAGCTTACAAAAACATCAAAGACGGAAGCAAAGGGCTAACCCATTTGTTTATTCCATGTCTTCATATATTGTTAACAAGGACCCGAATCTTGATCTAAAAAATTTCGTGATAAACAGTATTATCCTCTCGAATTGATCCTTTGTCCTTTAACGAATTTCATTCAACCGTTCTAATATAGTGACAAAGAAAGTGTCTACGTGTCGGTTCTTTACAGAATAGGGCGAGGTGTTATCCTATCGTCCCTAAAAGGGCGACAATGAATGTGCGTGCGCTTGCGTGGGTGTCGTATCGCACTGCAGAGGCGTCCCCGGAGGCGGCGGCGGTGCGGTATGTCCGGCTAGTCTGAGCCCAGACGGGGAATCCTCCCTCGTCTCTTCCCTCCTCTTCGACGTCTCCGACACTTACACCCGACTTGAGTTAGGGAGAAAAAGAGACAAGTTAGGACGGGCGAGCTTCCATCATCATTTCTTTCTTATATTTTTTTTTGACTGATAGAATCAGAGAGATTCTTCTATGATGGCTAGGCTAATGTTGTAAAAACCGCCAATGTCGCCGCCGACTTAATAGAACAAAACATGTAATTGCTAGGTGGCTTCATCGATTTTCTTGGCAATTTCAAGGGTTTCCAAATAAAGTGAGAACAAGGTCGGTCCTGTTTAGGGAAAATGATAACAGAAACTCTAGATAAAAAAATATACAGGGTGTTTATTTTGGTTGGAACATTAGAAGTACTATATTAGTCTTCGATTTTCTAGAAATTCAAAGAAACACTCTGTATGTATTTAGTTTTTCCCCGCCGCTGCCTTGAGGTGGGAAAGCAAAGGGAGCTGTTGCCTGTGGGAGAGATTCATTGTCGTCGTAGCGCGTGTTTGGCCTGCTTTCCATCAGAGACCTTCGTCAGAAAGAGACGAGAAAAGAGCGCAAAAGACCGATTTCCATTTCGGGCGTCGTCACCAAATAATAAAATTACGACTCGTCGATGAAAAAAAAAAAAAAGAGGGGAGAGAAGACTATTATTATGTTCTCGCCGAGATTCAAGCATTAGTATAAAAATCAGAAAAATTCCATTGAATGTATGTGCGGTGCGTGAAGGGGTAGGTTTTGTGTCGTATATTAAATCCCAAGAGGAAATCCGTACTGTGCTTCTATTCATCAGTCGAGTTCAATGAGCAAAACGGGAAAAGTAATAATGAAAAGCTAGGGAACGCCCTCCTAAGGTCCATTGTACCGAGTATTTTCCTAGAGCCAAAAACGAACTTTTTCTGAATCAAACCAGTTTGAAGATTATTTTGTATAGGCTGATAATTGCATTCCGGTTGAAAATTTTTACATAAAAATATTTTGCATGCGCTCTTCTATCACGTGTTTTCTGTAATTACCTCCACGTGATCCGTCCACACAAAGAAGGATCCTAAAAAAGAACTAGACCTAAACATTATAAAGCAATCGCTCAAGTTCTATTAACGCAGTTAACGTTTACCCTAAAAGAATAGTGAAAAAAATTTTCAAATGAATACAGGTCACTTGAATACGAGCACACCCGGTATACATCAATTGAACACCACAGATCCAAGAAAAAGGGATCAGACAAAAGCAAGGGTGTTTGTGACCCCTCCGAGACGACTGTCAGAAGGGAAAAGGCGATGAATAGGAACCCCGCGTGTAATTCATCACTCGGAACATCAAGGAAAGGGTACGCTCGGTGAAGTTGTGATGGTCGAGGAGTTTTGCGACGAATCAATAACTCGACTCGACCGATTATTAAGATAATGAAACTTTTCAGATCAAAAATGTTTAAGATATTTTTAGATTTTTACTAGCGATGACTAACAAAAGCCATGCCGCCAGTTGGAATGACTTTTTTTTATTCAAAAAGATATTTGGTCGAGCTAATGATGTTTATTCCCATCGGGTCCAAGGAATTTGTTAGAAGCCACATGTATAAAAATGATTTCAGAACTTTGCTTTGATCCAAGATTAGAAAATTCCAACTATTCGATGCACGAATTTTATATAATAATAGATGGCATAGTTTTTTTTTATAGATTGTTGTTTTCCTAGTCCTAAAAATGCGTTTTTTTCGATGAAGATTTGAAATTTGTCAAACAAGCAGCAAAGTTTTTATTTATATTATAGACGCAGACATCGTCAGCGGCGTCTCAAACAAGCTAAATCTCCTGAAAAAAAAAAAAAAAATGAAAAATTGATTTGAACCAAAATTGCACGAAAAAAATTAGAATACGTGATATGGAATCAAAGGGATATTAAAGAATTATTTTTTTGAAAAAGTCCAAATAATCTGAGAAGTTTGAGAAAATTTAAAAATTTAAATGGGAATAATGTTAAGAACTTGGTTAAAATTTTTCAAATTCTGAAGAAAATCCAACAAATCTTCAAGCAAATGGAAATCAAAAGTGATAGTTCAAAGAATCTAAAAATTTGGAGAATCTAAGGATTCCAATTCCAAGAACATTTAAAAGCAGCTGAATAATAAATATCGAGAAAATTGAGAAAGCCAAAAAGGATTCAGAACTTGTAGAAAACCAGAGGATGAATGCAAAATTCTCCAAGAAATCTAGAGATTCTGTGAAATCTTTAAAAATAAGAAATTAAAAAAATCTACAAAAAACTTGAGATATTGAACATCAAAAAAATCCGAAAATCTAAAAAAAGCCAAAAAATTTAAGATAATGCAAGAAGTCTAGGAAATTATAACAAATTATAAAATGGGAATAAATTTAAAAAAATTCTGGAAGATTTAAAAAAAAAAGCAAGAGATGTATAAACAAGTGAAAATTGAAAGAGATAATTCAATAATCTAGAAGAATATTAAAAAATTAGAGAATTCACGAAACTGAAGAAATCGGCAAAATCTAGGAAATAATTCAAGAGACACTAGAGGATCTGAAGGATTCACGAAATCTAGAAAAAGGAATACAAGTGAATTCAAAAATAAGAGGTTTCTAGGAAAATCCAAAAAATCTATGGAATCTATAAAAATCAGAGAAATTCAGAAAATCCAAAAAATTGAAGGCAGCAGAAAAACCTTAAAAATCGAAAATGGGAAAATCCAAGAACTTCAACATGGTAGAAAATGAAAAAAATGTTAAGAATTTGAAGAGATCAACAATGATTTGAGAAAATCCTACAAATCTATTAACAAATGACAATTTTGATAAATTAACGAATTTTTGGAATCTAAATAATCTAATGAAACCCAGGAATCTAATCAATTCAGAAAATTTAACAAATTTGAAGAATCAAAGCATTTATAAAATCTAAAATCATAAAATATTTAAAGGATTCAGAAAATCGATAAGTAGAATCTACATATTCTTAAAGTTTGAAAAGTTCAAGAAGTCAGGAGAATATTCAAAACCTAGAGTAGCTGAAGAATTCACGCAATTTGGAAGAACTCAAACAGTGGAGGAAGAAGAAGAGAACTCAAAGAGATATCTTGAAAATTCAATGAATGTAGATAGTCTAAAAATCTATAAAAATCTGAGAAAACAAGAGTCCAGAAAATTTTAGAACATTAAAATTTTTTTAAAGAATATAAGAAGTTTGGAAAAATTTAAAATTTTGAGTCTGATGAGAGATCTAAATTCAGAAAATTTAAAAATCTGAAGAATCAAAGAATTCATAAAATCTAGAAAATTTGAAGAGAATCTTCATCATAAAATATTCAGAGGATGCAGAAAATTGATAATTATAATCTACATATTCTGTAAAGTTTGAAAAACTCGAGGAGTCTGTAGAATATTCAAAACCTAGAGTCCGAAAAATTCACGTAATCTGGAAGAACTCAAAAAGTGGCGGAAGAAGAAGAGAACCCAAAGAAATATCTTGAAAATCCAAAGAATGTGGATAGTTTAAGAATCCACAAAATCCTAAAAAACAAGAGTTTAGAAAATGTTAGGACATTAAAAAATTGTAAAGAATATAAGAGGAAAAAATCCTGGAAAAATATTCAGCAAATCTATAAACAAATGAAAAATTTGATAATACAGAGTTTGAGAATCTGAATAATCTAACAAATCCCAATTTAAAAAGCTTAAGAAAGTTGAAAAATCAAAGAATTTAGGAAATTTGAAACTAGAAAATCAAAAAAAAAATTAAAGAGAATGGGAAAAATATCCAAAGAAGTTGAACAATCTGAAAGTATTTCAAAAATTGAAGGGTTTTTGAAGAAATATAAAGAATCAATTCAAATAATCTAGATTATCAGAAAATGACGAATCAGAAGAGTCAAAAAAATTCAAAAAGCTCAAAAAATGTAAAGATTCGAAAAATTCGAATTTTAAAGTCTGAATAATCTAAACAAGCCAGAAAATGTAGAGAATATAAAGAGTGAAGAAATCTAGAAGAATTATAAACTTGACAAATCCAAAGAATTTAGAGATTCTATGGAGTAGAAAGAGTTTATACAAAAATCAAAGAAAGTAAACATTCTGGAAACTCTATAGAAAAATCTGTAAAAATTTAAAGAATCTAAGAAAATCCAAAGAATCTTCCACAACCAAAATAAAAAAAAAATTTATTAATAAACCAGAAACTCCAGACCAAAAACAATCTCTTAGAAAAAAATATGTTTATCATGAAACCTAAGAGCTGCCACTGGCAATCATCGTCAAACCAAACAGTTTTTATTGAGTTCAAAGTACTTAGATGGCGTACTTATTCATAGATAATATTAAAATTAGTGTGTCGGTGATAACACCATGCTCTTTGACCGCCTCATTTTTCAGCGTTTACATTTAGATATTAAATAAGAGAAAAATATAAAAGACATTTAAAAAGAGATCAGTCGCCCCTTCTATAATTCCCCATATGTTCCTAAAACACTTAGATGTTTACAAAACCTTAATTATTAACGGCCAAACACACTTATACTTAACAAAGAAACTTGAAGAAAAACCATACAATTGAACCCCTCTTTTTTTTTTCAAACAAACACGCTTGAAATAAGATATGCATGAGATTTAAATCTGCGTCGTAACTTGATTTTGATAATCTCTCTTGGTTGAGAAAAGAACAGGATTTAAACATTTTGTATTATTGTTTCAGGTTCTCGCTTCGGACATCATCAAAGAACACGAATTGCCTCTGAAGAAACAAAAACTTTTAGGAGAATATTTGAATCCTCTTCAACAGTATAACTTATATACTTCTTTAGATGCAGCAGTTTATCTAAATCAATGTATTCAAGAATTCCATGCTGTCAATCGTCATTTGTCAGCGTTTAAGCCAGTAAATCATCACAAAGAACCGAAAATTTATAATCATTTAATGGGAGTCAGTCGATACAATGATACGCCAGTTTTGCAGAATCCTGAAAGAGTAGTTCTTATGACTGAATCGGAACGATTTGCTAGAAGTTTCCAACCAAATGTTGCGTTAGCACCAACAACGCCCAAAAAACACAGATATGGAAAATTTAGTTATATTAAAGATGAAGTCGAAGTGAAAAAAGAGAACACTGATGTTATAGTTAAACAAGAAGTTGAAGAAAAACCTGTTGATCAACCTCCAAAAGTAGTTTCAGTTGTACAAAGTACAACTCGATATAATTCAGAAATTGAGTTGTCAACTGATACTGAAGATAGTGCTTCTGAAACATCAGAAAAACAACAAATTAGTGATCTTGGGAAAATCGAAGACATACTTAAAGATGTAGATGTTGGAATTAAAGATAAAATTTTGGAGGTTTTCAAGAATTTGATGAAAGAAAACGAACGATTGATAAAAGAGTGTTCAGTTAAAGACGAAGAAATCAAAGATTTGAAAGGAAGGATAGAGGAAAGAGTACAAGAAGAGGCAAAAGTGTTATGCAATGGAGATGCAAAAGACGATAGTTCTTCCATTATCAAAACAAATAGTGAAGTCGAAGTACAGAAAACAAGTGTTATTGCAAGTTTGGAAACCGTCGCAGAACCAAAAGCAATAATAAATACTGCTCCTGAATGATCTGTAATAGTGTTGTGCCGTCGATGAACGGTTTTTCCTTGCTTTTTATTTAGTTTTAAACGAAGCAATCCGAGGATTTAACTCCTAGAGTTTACTCTCTTGTATATAAAGAGGATAAGAATAATCCTCACACGTACTACCGTTAGTTATAGTTATAATAAGACGCACTAGAGATTTTTATTTTTACTTTGCTTTTGTACATGCCTTTACGAAAAACTGTGAATGTTAGTTGTTTTTTTTTTTTAAGTTCTTTTAGTATCTCAAAATTGTTCTTGTTATGATTGTTTTTAATTTAACTTGTTATTACAGAGTAATATTTTTTATCAATTACAAAGAAAGTACAAACTAGAATGGTGCTTTGAAAGCATCTGTTATTATAATCTTAAAAGATAGAGTTTTTAAAAATGTGTGAATGTTTCCAGTTTAAGAAATGCATATTATTGCATATCCGATTTCGACCAAATTTTTCCCATTAGTCTCAGGAATTTTTCGCAATCAAATTTTCTATAAAAATTTTCAAATGCGCGGGACGCATATCAAAATTTTATTAATCGGAAATGCAATTTTTGGCATTTTTTAACACGTGTAAATGACTATATTTGCCATACAATAAATTTTTAATACTTTTAAGTATCTTTGAGAATTTCTTTTTGTTTTTTGTTGAATATGTGATACAATCGAGTTTGAAGCTTTGCAGTATTTTATTCACTCTTCTATTGGCATCTTTTTGGCATATAGTGTAATAATGAAAAAACAATCGTACTCCAAATTGTTCCTAAAATTTATCAACAGAAGATTTAAGCGCGACTACTGCCAAAATTTTCAAGTTTTAGCAATATTGTGTTTGAAAGTTTTCTGGAGAATTTACGAAAATTGTTAAATTTGTTACTGAATTATATATTTTGTGATCTCAAAATATGTAAGAATGGAGTTGAGTTAATTATTAATAAATAGGATTGATAAGCTTGTGTGTTATATAGGTATATTATCGATCAACACAAATTATTTCATAAATATATATTTCTGAATTTATGTGTCAAACAACAATAAATGCATTAATTTATATAAACATTCTTCCTTTCTCCATCCACCATTATCGAACAACGGACTGATTGTAAATAAATATTTGCTTCTTTCTTATAAGTGTCATGAAAGTTCAAAGTTTTGCGCCATCTAGCGCATTTTGACTTCAGAACGTATCAACTCCACCAACTGTTATAAAGAAGGTAGTTTTGCTAATGGATACTTGGTAGCGCTGCTGATACTATTGATAGCAAAATGCGTTTATATTTATGGTTGAGTTGGATTTATTCATTATTGAGATTTTTTCTGTTTTGTCATGAGCGTCATTCTTGTTTGTTGATTCTTTGACTCTTGAAGATTTTCTGATCGTTTGAGATTTTTTTTAAACTTTATATTTTCTCCAATTTCTGTCAATTTTATCATTTTTATTTCTTTGAATTTTTTTTGATTCCTCAAGTTTCTTTGGTTCTTCGAGATCCTTTGATTCTTGCATGTTTGTTGATTTTTCGACTATTAAAGATTTTCTGATCGTTTGAGTATTTTTGTAACTTTGAGTTTCTTTGGATTTTCTACAATTTCTAAATTTTCTATTATTTTTATTAATTTGTTTTTTTTTATTCCTCAAATTCTTTAGTTCTTCGAGATCCTTTGATTCTTGCATGTTTGATGTTTTTTCGACTCTTAAAGAGTTTCTGATCGTTTGAGATTTTTTTTAACTTTGTATTTTCTCCAATTTCTGTCAATTTTATCATTTTTATTTCTTTGAATTTTTTTTGATTCCTCAAGTTTCTTTGGTTCTTCGAGATCCTTTGATTCTTGCATGTTTGTTGATTTTTCGACTATTAAAGATTTTCTGATCGTTTGAGTATTTTTGTAACTTTGAGTTTCTTTGGATTTTCTACAATTTCTAAATTTTTTATTATTTTTATTAATTTGAAATTTTTTTTATTCCTCAAATTCTTTGGTTCTTCGAGATCCTTTGATTCTTGCATGTTTGTTGATTTTTTGACTCTTAAAGATTTTCTGATCGTTTGAGTATTTTAGTAACTTTGAGTTTCTTTGGATTTTCTACAATTTCTAAATTTTCTATTATTTTTATTAATTTGTTTTTTTTTATTCCTCAAATTCTTTAGTTCTTCGAGATCCTTTGATTCTTGCATGTTTGATGTTTTTTCGACTCTTAAAGAGTTTCTGATCGTTTGAGATTTTTTTTAACTTTGTATTTTCTCCAATTTCTGTCAATTTTATCATTTTTATTTCTTTGAATTTTTTTTGATTCCTCAAGTTTCTTTGGTTCTTCGAGATCCTTTGATTCTTGCATGTTTGTTGATTTTTCGACTATTAAAGATTTTCTGATCGTTTGAGTATTTTTGTAACTTTGAGTTTCTTTGGATTTTCTACAATTTCTAAATTTTTTATTATTTTTATTAATTTGAAATTTTTTTTATTCCTCAAATTCTTTGGTTCTTCGAGATCCTTTGATTCTTGCATGTTTGTTGATTTTTTGACTCTTAAAGATTTTCTGATCGTTTGAGTATTTTAGTAACTTTGAGTTTCTTTGGATTTTCTACAATTTCTAAATTTTCTATTATTTTTATTAATTTGTTTTTTTTTTTTATTCCTCAAATTCTTTAGTTCTTCGAGATCCTTTGATTCTTGCATGTTTGATGATTTTTCGACTCTTAAAGAGTTTCTGATCGTTTGAGATTTTTTTTAAACTTTGTATTTTCTCCAATTTCTGTCAATTTTATCATTTTTATTTCTTTGAATTTTATTTGATTCCTCAAGTTTCTTTGGTTCTTCGAGATCCTTTGATTCTTGCATGTTTGTTGATTTTTCGACTATTAAAGATTTTCTAATCGTTTGAGTATTTTTGTAACTTTGAGTTTTTTTGGATTTTCTACAATTTCTAAATTTTTTATTATTTTTATTGATTTGAATTTTTTTTTATTCCTCAAATTCTTTGGTTCTTCGAGATCCTTTGATTCTTGCATATTTGTTGATTTTTCGACTCTTAAAGATTTTCTGATCGTTTGAGTATTTTTTTAACTTTGAGATTCTTCCTAAATTTTTTATTTTTTTATCAATTTGAATTTTTTTTTTATTTCTCAAATTCTTTGGTTCATTCGAGATCCTTTGATTCTTGCATGTTTGTTGTTTTTTCGACTCTTAAAGATTTTCTGATCGTTTGAGTATTTTTGTAACTTTGAGTTTCTTCGGATTTTCTACAATTTCTAAATTTTTTATTATTTTTATTAATTTGAATTTTTTTTTATTCCTCAAATTCTTTGGTTCTTCGAGATCCTTTGATTCTTGCATATTTGTTGATTTTTCGACTCTTAAAGATTTTCTGATCGTTTGAGTATTTTTTTAACTTTGAGATTCTTCCTAAATTTTTTATTTTTTTATCAATTTGAATTTTTTTTTTATTTCTCAAATTCTTTGGTTCATTCGAGATCCTTTGATTCTTGCATGTTTGTTGTTTTTTCGACTCTTAAAGATTTTCTGATCGTTTGAGTATTTTTGTAACTTTGAGTTTTTTTGGATTTTCTACAATTTCTAAATTTTTTATTATTTTTATTGATTTGAATTTTTTTTATTCCTCAAATTCTTTGGTTCTTCGAGATCCTTTGATTCTTGCATATTTGTTGATTTTTCGACTCTTAAAGATTTTCTGATCGTTTGAGTATTTTTGTAACTTTGAGTTTCTTCGGATTTTCTACAATTTCTAAATTTTTTATTATTTTTATTAATTTGAATTTTTTTTTATTCCTCAAATTCTTTGGTTTTTCGAGATCCTTTGATTCTTGCATGTTTGTAGATTTTTCGATTTAAAGATTTTCTGATCGTTTAAGTATTTTTGTAACTTTCAGATTCTTTGGATTTTCTACAATTTCTAAATTTTTTATAATTTTTATTAATTTGAAATTTTTTTTTATTCCTCAAATTCTTTGGTTCTTCGAGATCCTTTGATTCTTGCATGTTTGTTGATTTTTCGACTTAAAGATTTTCTGATCGTTTAAGATTTTTTTTAAACTTTGTATTTTCTCCAATTTCTGTCAATTTTATCATTTTTATTTATTTGGAATCTTTTTGATTCCTCAAGTTTCCTTGGTTCTTCGAGATCCTTTGAGTCTTGCATATTTGTTGATTTTTCGACTCTTGAAAATTTTCTGATCGTTTAAGTATTTTTGTAACATTGAGATTCTTTGAATTTTCTACAATTTCTAAATTTTTTATTATTTTTATTAATTTGAAATTTTTTTTTATTCCTCAAGATTCCATGGTTCTTTGAGATTCTTAGATTCTTTGATCCTTCAAAACTCTAATTCATTGAGTGCTTGAGATTCTTCGAATCTTCAAGACTTTTGGAATGAGTTTTGATCCATTGTGATTATTTGATATTCTCTGATTTCTTGAGATTTTTTGAGGACATTTGATTTTTTAATTATTTGTTATTCTACGAGATCGTTCGATTCATGAAAAATTTGTGAAATCTTTGAAGTCTTTTGATTCATGGATATTTGTTTTTTCTTTAATTTCTTGCAATTCGTTGAGAATTTTTATCGTTTGAGATTTTTTCGTTGATTCTTTGAGGTCGTTTGATTTCTTAAAATTCCATCATTCTTGGAGTCTTTGAAATTTTTTTATTGGAAATTCTTTGAGGTTTGATTCCTTCAAATTCTTCAAAATTCTTCGATTCTTTCATTCTTGCATGTTTGTTGATTCTTCGACATTTGAAAATTTTTTGATCGTTTGAGACTTTTGTAACCTTTAAGATTTTTTTGGTTCTTTGCAATTTTTGGATTCTATGAGGTTTTTTGACTCTTGGATATTCGTTGATTCTTTGATTGTTTTAGATTCTTTGAGGTCCTCTGATTTTACCTTCGATCCTTACAATTTTTTTTATTCGGGATTGAGGTTCTTGGATTCCTTGAAATTTTTCAAGATTCTCGGATTCTTTGTGTCATTGTTTTTTTGTAAGATAATGAAAAGAGTGAAAAAAGCTTCCAAGCAACGACTTCTCCAAGAAGATGCCAACTGGGAAAAAGCTATCCACATTTTTTTTATTATAATTTTTTGATTTTATATGTGATTATTCGATTCGTTGAAATTTTTTATTCGACATTCTTTGATTCCTCAAATTTTCCTAGATTGTTAGATTCTTTGAGGTCCTGTCAATCTTTAATTTTTTGTAATTCTTCAAGATTATTTGATTATTCGAGATTCTTAGATTTTTTTCTTTCAAAATTTTTGAATTCTTCTAGATTTTTTAATTGCTTTTTATGAAACTATCTATATTTTGTAGAATTGAGATTATTTGTTGAAAAATTGATTTTTCGTATAATTTTTCTATCAGAAATACGGATTTAAATATCAATTTATTATTAAAATCAATTTTGGACGTATTTTCTGTTGTTATGTCCCAATTTTTGTTAAAACATCAATTTTTTTTTTCAGTTTGCATTCACATAAGTGACACAGTTGCATCCATATTAAAATAAACTTTATTTACATAAAAATATAAACAAATTGCAGATCATCAGTCACAAAAATTGAGAAAAAAAAGTTACAAATAAAAATACAAAATCTAATACAAGAAACATGGCAAACTTGAGCAAATTTAAAAGTTTTTCTTAAAAATGATCAACTTTAACTGCTACACTATTAGCAGCATGATTACTAGGTAATAAAATATTGTCCCAGTCAGTATGCATATCTTGTTCAGAATCCGTCGCTTTCAAACTAATCCCAAGACTGGGCAATGTGTTGGCATAATGCGGAATATTTAAGATCACAGGCTTCAAAAACTCAGTACCTTGCGGTCCGCACATGACAATTGGCGATAACATTGCTTCACCTAAAAAAAAAAAACAGAAAAAAAAATTTATTTGTTATCTACAAAATAAGATTTTTTTCCAAATATCCAATCTTGTGCATGTACACTGGCTTTCTTAAAAAAAAATTACCATTTTCGAGATCCAGCGGAGGCCCATTAGTAGCACACAGCCTCGGATCCGAAATAACAAAATAAATTTCTTTTTGTTCCCCATAAGGAATAGCATTTTCGGGTATTTCCAATGAAACTCCCCAATATTCGTTTACCATCGTGCCACCTCGATGATCGATGATGGCCGATGTTATATCGCGTTTGCTCGGTCGCATTCGATCATTGTCACTTTTCATTATTTTTTTCTGCATCTTGGGTGTATTTTCTCGACTTTTTGATTTGAATGATAATTTTCGTAATAGTCGTGCAGGATTAAAACTGCTACCTTCCAAACGTTGATGTTTGAATGATTGAGTTTTTGTTAGCTTTGGCTTTATTTTAGGCGAGTTAGTAAGTTTTTGCATTATGTTAGGTTGCGATCCAAATAAAGCGCCATCATCCTGAACCCTTGAAACGATAAAAACTTGAATGAATTTTTTCTTTTATTGTCTTGATGTTAGTAGATTGAAATAACTGCCAAAATGATGCTCAAGACTTAATTAATTTAACTATGACCACTGCCTTATTTGAAGAAATAAGCAAAATGTTAAGGCATGCATCAAAATCGACAGAATTGTAAATAGTACATTAGAAAACACGTTCATGAGTCAAAATTTATAGCACGAGCAACAACATGATTCACTCAGTATTTTCCGAGATAATGTCAAAAATTGGAATAGAAGAATTAACTTCATATAATGGAAGTTTAGGTTTGGAAAGTTTTGTTACTGACTAGACAATGAAAAGCATGAAAAAAGCTTCCAAAATGGATAAGAACGAAAGAATGGCCAAAAAATTCTTTTAGTTTTAGATTTTTCGTAATTCTTCAAGATTCTTTGAGATTCTCAAGCTCTCTTTGATTCAATGAGAGATCCACAGTGGTCCTTTTTCTATTTTTCGACATTTTTAGAGTCTTTGTATCTTCGAGATTCTTTGATTCTTTGAATATGTTTGATTCTATGCTTTTTTATTTTATTCGGGATTCTTTGAAATTTTGCAAGATTTTCTCAGCAGGGTTTTTTTATTTCTCGAGTTTTTTAGATTCTTTTGTGTCTTCGAGATTCTTTGGAGATGTTTGATTCTACGCTTTTTTATTTTTTATTCTTCAAGATTCTTTAATTTCTTCATCCTCTAAGACTTTGCTTCCCTAATGCTTTTACTCAAAATTTTTGGATTCTTCAAGATTCTTTGAGGTAGTTTTATTCTTGAATATTTGTTGATTCTTTGACTCTTTGATCTCCTCAAAATCTTTGATTCTTAAGTATCTGAAATTTTTTTATAAGGCATTCTTTCAGTTTTTTGGATTTTTTGACTTTTTCAACAGGGTCTTTTTTTATTTCTCGAGATTTTTAGACTCTTTTGTGTCTTCGAGATTCTTTGATTCTCTAAATATGTTTGATTTTTTGTTGTTTCTAAATCTTTTCATTTTTTAATTATTTTTTTTATCTTGGGAATTCTTAGATTTTCTCATTTTTTAAGACTGCTTTTTTGAGGTTTTCAATTTTTGGATTCTTCAAAATTCTTAGAGGTCTTTTGAGCCTTGATCATTTGAGACTATAAGTCCTTTGATTTTTAGAGTCTTTGAAATTTTTTATTCAAAAGTCTTTGATTCCTTGAAATTTTTCAAGAACCTTAAATTTTTTTTGAGGTTCTTTGTGTCTTTGACTTTTTGTAATTCTTCCAAATGCTTTGATACCTACTATGAGATTCCTTTGATTCTTTGAAATTTTGCGATTCTTTGTTTTGTTCCTCAAGATTCCTCGGTTCTTCAAAATTCTTAGATTATTTGATCCTTCGAGACTCTGATTTTTTGAGGTGCTTTGATTCTTTGAAGTTTTTTGAATCTTCAAGACTTTTTGATTGATTTTTAATCCATTTAGATTATTTGATATTCTCTGATCTATTGAGATTCTTAGATTCTTTGAGGTCCTTTGATTTTTTGATATTTCCGAATTCTTGTCCAATCTGTAATCTTTTGGATTTTTGAAATTTTTGAATCCTTCAAGATTCTTGGATATTCGTTGATTCTTTAAGGTCCTTTGATTTCTTAAAAATCTTTGATACTTAGAGTCTTTGAATTCTTTTTATCCTAAGATTTTTCGATTCTTCAAAATTTTTTAATTGCTTCGATTCTGAGGTATTCCTTGACTCTTTCATTTTTTGAGGTTCTTTAACTTTTCGATTATTTGAAACTTTTTGATTCTAAGAGACTGTTTGAGGTTATTTGATCCACTAAGATTATTTGATAGTTTTTGAGATTTTTTCCATTTTTTTTATCTTAGACACTGTGAGAGTTTTTCATTTTTCAAGACTCTGCTTTTTGAGACTCTTTGATTCTTCAAGCTTCTTTGATTCTTAAATTCTCTGAGGTTCGTATTTCTTGAAAATCTTTGATTCTTAGAGTCTTCGAAATTTTTCAAGATTCTCAGATTCTTTAAAGTCCTTAACATTCTTCAAAAATCTTTAATATTATGAAATCAACGTCCTTTTTGCATGTTTGTCGATTTTTTGATTCCAAGATTTTTTGATCGTTTGAGATTTTCTGAAATTTTGAGATTTTTGGGAATCCTTGAGGTCCTTTGATTCTTGAATATTCGTTGATTTTTTAAGATTCATTTTATTCTTTTAGATTTTATCATCGAGATTATTTGAATCCTCTGAATATGTTTGATTCTTTGTTTTTTCTTTAATTCCTCAATTTTTTATAATTTTTATTTATTTGACTTTTTTTTTATTCCTCCAGATTCCTTGGTTCTTCGAGACTCTTGGATTCTTTGATCCTTCGAGATAGTAATTCTTTGGCTTTTTGAACTCCTTTGAATCTTTAAGACTTTTTGCCGCTATGATATTCTGTGATCATTTGAGATTGATTGATTTCTTGAAATTCTTAGATCCTTCAAGACTGATTCTTAGATATTTTCAAATCCTTCAAGATTCTATGAGGACCTTTGACTCTTGGATACTCGTGAAATCTTCAAATTTTTGAGATATTCTGATTCTGTAATCTTTTGAGATTATTTGATATTCTTGGACTATGAAATTTTTTCATAGTCAATATTCTTTTATACTTTTATCCTTTAAAATCTTCAGATTCTTCGAAATTTTTTGAGGTTTTTCCACTCTTTTTTATTCTTGGATTTGAGATCCTTTGATTTTTTAGGGTTTTTCAATTCTTTGACATTCTTAGATTTTTTGATCCTTTAAGATTCCAAGATTTTTTTAGAGTCGTCAAGGTCTTTGATTCTTTGATACATCTTTAATTCTTTCAAATTTTCTTCTTTAATCCTTCGGGAATCTTCGAACTTCGATTCTTTGAGATTCTTCAATTCTTTGATTTCTCGATTTTTTCTTCTATATTCTTTAAGATTGTTTTATTTTTTAAATCCTCTCTGATTTTTAAAGATTCTTAGCTTTTTTTTTGATTCTGAGATTTTCTGATCCACTGAGTTTCTTTGATTGTTTGAGATTTTTGAGGACCTTTGATACTTTCAATTTTTTTATTCAAAATTCTTTAATTCCTTGGAATGATTTTTTGATTTCTTGTAATTTTTTGAAACTTCAAGATTCTTTGATCTTTTTAATTTCTTTGTTTCTTTAAGTGTTTTGATTTATCAAAATCAAGGAAAATGATTCAAACTGAGAAAAGGCAATTCATCTGTCTGCAGTAATAAAGGACAATTAAGGTACTACGTCTTAAGAATTTGGAACGTTTGCCGAAAAACCAAAGCCAAAGCATCCAAACGTTCCAAAATCGTTTGAACCCTCTGCTGATACTCGCAGGTACTTCATCAAATATCTTACGTCTTCAAGACGATTTTAAACAAAAAATGGACTGTTTTATCATTAGTACCATCAGTTTTTTATAGGAAAATTATACCATTAAAACTTTAATGAATAAAAAGACGTACCTCAACCACTTTCTTCATGCACCACCATGCTCTCAACTCTACTGATTAAAATTCTACAAACTAGTTTCAAACCAGTGTACATACTTATCATAAAAAAATATACATGAAAAAAATTTACCTTAAATTATTATGTACAGGTTTTCTGTACAATTCAAAAGCAGATCCTCGTTGTTCTCTCGATCCTTGCAAATCCACAATATTAGTGCGTTCCGGAGGTCGTGCATCCATCAAAATATCATTGCTTTCCATACTGTATGGATTATCGTGTTGAGCAATTGGTGTGATTTCACTTCGAGAAGCATAGGATATACTCGGGTGTCTACGAGATTCGTATGGCGGAGTCATGTCATAAGGACCATGCATTTCTGAATTATATCTTACTGCTGTTTCTGTATGCCAACTGTTATTTTGAGGCATGTTGTAGTAATAGTTCATGTTTTGAGCTCTTGGATCCTGGAAACCAAACAAAGTCAAAATTTCTGGAAAGAAAAATAAAAGAAAAACTTACAACAGGATTGCTGTGACTTTTGTTATGTTGGTACGTCGGCATAGGTGGCTGGACCATGCCTTCTCCATATCCTTGCTGTCCTTTATATGGCGGTTTGTAATTTTTCGGTTTGGGAGGAGGCACTGGCTTATACCCATTACTATTAGTAGGTCCCATATTATCGAAACCATTATGGGATCCAATTGGATTTTTCATTGGTGAATGAAGATGTTGAGGTACTTGATGAATACTCAAATGCGATTGACTAAGATCTTGATGAGACGCTCTTGTATAATCTTGAGCTGAACTGTTATTCCTGCTGTATTTTCCATAATCTGTTTTTGTTTCAACATGAGTTTTAGCTTTTCCTGGCGATCGAGAATATCGATAAATGTCACGTTCAACTGATCCTCTCGGACTCATATTTTCCATTGGTCTTAACTCTTTATCCATTTCTCTTGAATTTCGAGGACTGTTGTCGTTATGATCTTGATGGACGCTATATTTTAGATCTAATTTCGAATTGTGTCTAGGAGTCGAGTTTTGGTCCCATCGAGGTCCTGGATTGTATTTCGATGGACTGCTTTGAACAGAACTGGGTTCGATTTTAGAAAGAGTTGTTTTGAGGTCATCATGAGCGTTTGGACCAATTCTGTTGCTTGTTTGTTTGTTGAATGAATCGTAACTTGACAAAGAATCCTAAGCAAAAAAAAAAATTATCTGTGAAATCTAAACACTTGAAATTTACTCACAGATTTTGAATTTTGACTTCGTTCCAATGATCCCAATTTATTGTTAAAGTTGTTATTATCGTTATTATTTTGTTCCACGTTGTCTAAATGTTGCCCAGGTTTAGTACCAAAAAGTCTTTCATGGGCAGAACGTCTGCAACATAAATCCAATCAATTTACATTCTACTTTTCATTGAAAATGTTTACCCATTGGGAATTTTGCTGGGTGTTGTAATCAATCCAATGGGTTTGATTGCTCTGTCGATTCGAGGTGGTAAATCGGGAACTTGGCCATACATCCCTTCTTTAGGATTTTGCTCACTGATATTATGTCCTTTTGGATGATTATAAGAACCATGGTGAACAGTACTTGCTTGTCTTTTATGTTGTATATTCCCAAAATCACTTCTAGTGTCCATTTGGACATTATACAATCCGCTTTTGCCATATTGATCTATAGCACCAGGTATGTCTTGATTTGATAGAGTGTAGTTCGGTTCTTTAGTTAAATTAACATGACTTTCATTGGTTTGATTGTTGAAGCCGTAGCGAGAATCATAGTTTGGCTAAAATGTATCCCAGTAATGATTCAAAAACTATTATTAATTATATTATACCTGATAAGGCGGGAGCACATCCGTGGTGCTGCTGTCGGGCATCACCACACTAGGATCGGAGCTAGCTTTAGTCAGTCTTCCAGCTGTTGGTGAGTTAGAAGAAACAGGTGGCCCAGGACTGTGTTCTAAATCACTTTCGGGGCTGCTTGCGTACGATAAACGAAGAGAAGACATTGGAAACAGGAAATCGTCTGACAGAGATTCTTCAGGCTAAAATGATGATGATGATAACATAAAACAGAGCAAAGACAACACAAAAAGCACACAATTCATGCATCTTATAAAACTATAGTCAAAGTCATATAACTTTTCATTGACGTTGTCAGACACGACAAATCAAAGAAGTCATCATCGGTGAGACTTCTCGTTGTGTTGCAAAAAAAAAGAAAGTATTAATTGATTTTTCTGCAAATTTATTCACGTTTTCGATTCTTTGAAACTTTCTGATTTCTTTAACTTTTTTTTTCTTTTATTTTAGCGAAATCTTTGACATATTTTTACTTTTCCAGATACTTTACAGATCTTTGATATTCTTTGATTTTTCAATTCTTTGATTCCTTGAAGTTCTTGGATTGTTTGATAATTTATTCTTTTGCGATTTTTTTACGACTCTTTGATTCCTTTTTGAAGTTCTCTAATATATAATTCTTTGAGATTCTTCATTTCTTTCGATTTTTTGTAATTATTGGATGTTTTTTAATTTGTGATTTTTTAAGATTCTTGGATTCCAGATTTCTTGCTTTCTTTTTATTCTTTAATCCTTGAGATTTTTTGATTTTTCGACATTCTTTCATCCAATCGTTTGAGATACGTTAATTCTTGGGTATTCTTAGTTTCTTTAAATTATTTGTGATTCTGGGATTCCTCATGATTCTATGGTTTCTTTTAATTTTTTGAGTTCTTTGAGAATCTTTGCTTCTTTGATTTATTTAAAATTATGGGTCTTCAAGATTTTTAAATCTTTCTATATTTTTCGATTCTTGAGTTTTTTTTATTCTAGATTCTTTGAGACTTTTTGATTTCTTTAAAGCCTTGAGGCTATTTGATTTCTTTTGATTTTTGAGATTCTCTGATTTTTTGAGTTCTTCGAAATTCTTTGATCTTATCGTTGGAGATACAGTAATTCTTTTGTATTCTAAGTTTCTTTAAAGTATTTGTGGTTCTTGAATTCTTTAAGATTCTTTGATTTCTTTTACTTTTTTGAGATTATTTGATTTTTTGAATTCTTTGAGATTTACTGATTTTTTGACCCTTTGATACTTTTTATTCCATAAGATTCTTTGAGGTTTTCTGATTCTTTGACATTCTTAGATTGTTTGAATTCTTCGAGACTCTGTGATCTTTTGAGGTTCCTCAATTCTTTGGTATTCTTTTAGCCTTTCAGATTTTCTGATTTCTTTTTTTATTCGACATTTTTCCCATCTTTGAGATTTTTGCTTCGAGATTTTTTGATCTTTTGATTTTTCGAAATTCTTCAAGGTTTTCTGATTCTTTTATATTCTTTGATTTTTGAAATTTTTTTATTCGGGATCTTTTACGAATTTTTGAATCTTCGAGATCCATTGATCTCGCGAGATTCTTCAATTCTTTAGAATTCTTAGATTCTAAAGTTGTTTGAAGTCTTGAGATTCTTTGATTTTTACTAATAGTTTGAGACTCTTTAATTTGGTACTCTTTTATATTTTCAAATTCTTTGATTTTTCTACAAATCTTTGGAATTTTTTAATACTTTGAAATTATTTTATATGCGAAATTTTTTTAGTCTGAGATTCTTTGCTTCTTTGATTTATTTGAAATTTTGGATTTTTCAAGATTTTTCGATCCTTTTATATTTTTCGATTCTTGAGATTTTTCAGTTCAAGATATAATAAGATACTGTGATTCTTTGAGATTTATTAACTCTTGAGTATGATTTCTTCTGATTTTTAGAAGTTTTGCGATTTTTTTGAATTGAGATTTCTTGATTCTTTGGGACTCTTTGATTCTATGAGATTTTTCGACGTCCTTCGATTCTTTGAGGTTCTTCAAATTTTGGCATTTTCTATCCTTTCAGATTCTCTGATTTATTACAATTTTTTGATATTTTGAGATTCTTTGATTCTATGAAGTTAACTGATTTTTGAGATTTTTTAATTCTTTGGAATTCTTAGAATTCTCAAAATTATTTAATGCCTCGAGATTGTTTGATTTCTTTAGAGTCTTCAAAGTTCTTGGATTATTTGTTCATTTTTGATCCGAAATTCCACTAGGTTCTTGAATTCTAAAATTTTTTGAAGTCTAGAGATTCTTCGATGTTATTGTAACAGTTTATTTTTTTGACAAATATTTAATTTTTTTATATTCTTATATTTTATATGAATTTTTTTTAATCCTTTGATTTTTTGGTTTTTCGATGTATTTAAACTTTTTGATTCTTCGAGATTCTTTGCTTCTATAAAATTCTTTGAGGTTTTTCAATTCTCTGGCATTTTCTATCCTTTCAGATTCTCTGATTTATTACAATTCTTTGACCATTTAAAAATTTTTGATTCTTTGAGATTCTTCCTCTTCACTCTACAAGATTCTTTGAAGTTTTCTGATTCATGAGATTTTTTGATTCGAGATCGTTTAAATCTTTTGAATTCTTCTCGATTTTTTGATCTTTTGAAATTCTTTAATTGTTTTAGATTTTTTAATCCTTTGAGATTCCGAAATTTTTTTAGAGTCTTCGAGGATCTTTGGCTCTTTGAAGTTCATTAATATTCTTCAATTTCTTGAAATTTTTGTAATTCTTTAAGATTCTGTATTTGTTTATTCTTTCAAAGTTTTTGATTCATAACGATTATTTAACTCTTCGATCCTTTGAGATTCTTTGATTTGTTACGATTCTTGAATCTCCAGGATTCTCAAGGACTTTTTCAAATTTTGTAATTTTAGGATACTTCCGGAGACAAGAAAAATTTTGAAAAAATGTGGCATTGTCGTTGTGACGTTAATTAAAAGTTATATGGTTTGATCTATAAAATGTACAAGAAAAAAATTTGGCAAGCAACTAAATTTGACCAAAATCTTCCTCTATTATAGTAGGAATGCTATTATTAATTTGACAATCATAATACAAAGGTTCATTAGCAACATTCTCTTCTACAATGCAGCTAAAAGCATCACAAGACTTAGCAAAAGCACCAAAATAAGGAATAGTACTTGCATATGGCAGACCGGTACTTGAACTGTATAAACTACTCTGACTTGGAGAGAAATGAGAATGAACAATAGGATAGACAATCTCAGGACTACTATACATAGAAAGTGGGACTTTTCGAGTACGACTTCGGGAATTTCTATGTCTGTTTGGTAAAGTACTGGACTTTGAAGGTTTACAAAAGGCAAAGGAAAAACACATGTCTGTAAAAATATCTGGCCCCAACTGAAAAATTGAAAGATAGAAGAAACCATCACCTTGAAAACACGTTAAAAAATTCAACACTAACCTTGCTTTCGCTCATCCAAAGAGCACTACTTTGCTGTTTGTCGATTGTATCGCGAACTTTGCGGTACCAATTGTCAGTGTTATCTGTCATGGTGATAGTCGCACTGAAAACATGGTTCCAGACTTTGTCTAATTTCTGACATTGTTCTAGCAACTTCTTTGAACTTTTATGAGCAGATCTACAATATAAAAAAAAGTGAATACAAGAATAATATTGCCAAAATTTTTTACTTTGGTAAACCATGTCGCAGTTGCTTTATAACAATTTTACTTTCAGCTTTGAAGAATACTACAATTGGGTACATTTGTGCGTAATTTAATCTCTCGACTGCGTTTGGTGTAATATCGAGAAGAGCGTGTTTGCCGGTAGCTATCACATCACGAATTGCTGATAATCTGATAATATTTGACGAAGTCTTTGGAGATTTGGAATTGTCATCAGCGGAGACATCCAATTCTAAAATAAAATATTATTCTTGTTGAGTACTTTACTGAAGACTTACGTGGCGATATGAATTTATCCGGAAAATCTTTGAGTAATTTATCTCTAGCTATATCCGCTATAGGTCCGAAAAGTATAACAGGTCTTGTGAATCCCGGATGTTTCAATAAAACTCTTTCATAAGCAGGGAACTTAGAAACAGTATCAGAAAAAAGAATATCATCCCAATGTTCTTTCCCCAAACTTTTAGACCGTCGATTAGAACTCCTTCTTCTTCTGAAGAAACTCCCTCTGGATTCATTCGCTGACATTTCTTTTTTTGTAGCATTGAACTGGGCAGTCGCCAATTCTTCAGCTCGGGATTTATTCGGAATGATTCCTTTTTGCACTTCTTGATTGTTACGTCCAATTCTAAAAACTTGCCAGGACCCTACCACCCCATTATATAACGTATCTATCACATGGAAAATATCACCCGAACGAAAAGACATCTCCCCTTTTGCTGGATTGTCATAATGAAAATGAGTTTTAATATAAAAACTATCGCCTTTTTGGGACGCTACAATATTATCGTATTCTTCTTTACAAAACTGAACTATCAGTTCTATGCGGTCTTGTAAACTCAAGAGGAAGAGTACTGCTTCTTCTCTTGTAACTCCAGTCATGTCCATATCATTCACTTTTAGGATTTTATCGCCAGGTTGGAGTCCTTGCAAAGAAGCGGGACTTCCTGGCTGAACTGCTGTTACAAAAATCCCAACAAAGTTACCACCAGTTAACCGAATCCCTACTGATCCCTCTTTATGAAAAGTAACAAATCTAGCGTCTGGGATTGGTTGTTTCTTTTGAATAATTGGGTCATCGTCGTAAATTTGTCTTCGCGAGCTGTAATAATCTTCTGCTCTTGGAGGAGGAGGTCTTGGTGGTTCGTCTCGTCCTTTAGAACGACCATATCCACTTATACTATTTCTATTTTCTAATTGATTCAAATTTGCTTCTGTTAAAGGTCCTCGTGATCTTCCTCTAGGTGCTAAATTGCTTTTATCGTCTACAAGAGAGTTGGGGCCACTACTTGGATCAAGTTTATCTTCAAAACCACCAGTTGTGTTAAGATTAGGGTTACGAGTCGGTGGTTGGACGTATAAATTTTGATTAGAATAACTCTGAGATGTTAAAAAGTCATCACCTTTGTAAAAATTATTAACAGCACCTGTTGTACTAATCGAACTTTGAGTTTGATGCGAAATTGATGTTGAGTCACGTGCTATTGTAAGCTGGAGTTTGTCTTTTGTATTATCGATAATTTTTTTAGCCTCTTTTAATGACATTAAGTCGTTACAGTTGGTGTTGTTAATTTTTGTGATAAAGTCGCCTTCGACTAATACCTGGTTGCTGTTAAGTAATTGGTCTCTTGCTTTCGAAGATATTTCTTTAACGAAGAGTTTGCAGCCTAAGACTATACCAAAATCTGGAAAAAAAAAAATCTTAATACAAAAATTTTTTAAATGGAAAAACAAAACCTTCTTTTTTCGAATTTTTCGTCAAAGTAACTTTATTAGACAAAGGATTAATTCCTAAAGCAGCTAAAGGCGTCGCAGTATAAGAAGCACTCAAACTATGACTGTGTTGATGTTGAACAGTTCTTCGTTTAATCACTAACGTGACTGTATCTCCTGAATCTCTTAAGACTTGAACAGCAGTAGCATAATCCACATTCTGAAGAGAGATACCATTTACTGAAATAATTCTGTCGTTGACCCTACAAATAACAATAGAATAAAACCACAACAAAACCACAATTTATTAACATACTGTAAAATTCGTTCTGCAGGACCTGAAGCTAATACATCGCTGACTGCTATACTTGGATCACCTGAAGCAAAATGAGGATTGTCTCTTCCGCCTGAAACTGCGATTCCAAAACCGTAACCAGGAACACGAGTTACACATATTTGTTTGTATTCCCAGCCGCGTTCCTGCAATAAAAATCATGGAATCAGTATACTATTGAAATGTTGTTAACAATTCTGAAAATTTTGAGTTCTAACAAGAAAAACTTGTCACTATTTTTGAAATTTCGATATTTTGCATAAAAAAATATATATAGAGATTTGTTGAAGGCGTATAAATAATCTATTAATTGTAAGAAATCTTCTGTCTAAGAAAAACAAAGGAATTTAAAAAAACAAGATAAAAAATGAAAAAATTTCGAGAACTTAAGGAATTTAACAACAATCAAGTTTGAAAAAACCAAAGATCTTTGGAGAACTAGAAAAGTTAGAGGAATGCAAAAAAGCTTGGGACACCGAAAAATCTTGGAAAATGCAAGATAACTTGAGAATCTAAGAACCGAAAGAATCCACCAAATCAGACAAATTTGAAAGTTTGTATTAAAAAATTTGAAATTCTTGAACAAATCAAAAAGTCTAGAAGAATTTGAAAACGAATTTTCAGATTTCAGAAGAGAAGATTCAAAATTCTGGAAAGTCTGAACGACACAGCAAATCTAACCAAAATAAAAATTGGAGTAATTTAGAAAATCCAAAAGATCTGAACCATCAGAAAAAAATAGAATATTAAAACTAAAATTTCTTGAAGGAATTCAATTATTTAAATATTCAAATTTCATAAAAACCCAGAGAATCTATAAAATATAAATAATTCAGAAAATTTGAGTAAGATAAAAATTGCAAAAAATCTTAGCAAATCTATAAAATTAAGGAAATTTAAAAATTTAATATCAAGTATAAGAAGAATTTTCAAAATCTTAGAATATCTATAGACTCCAAAAGCAACAAGAAGTATTTGAAAATACCATTTTGAGAATTTGAGAAAATCCAAAGAATCTAGAAAATGTTAACAAGCTAGAAATGAAGAATTTAACGATTCAAAATAAATCTATAAGTTCTGAAAAAAATCCAAGGGATCTATTCAAAAGCGGAAATGTTGATAATTCAAAGAATCTATGTGGAGAATTTAGAGAATCTATAAAATCTAAGGAGTCTTCTATCTATGAAAAACAGAGAAATTCAAAAAAACCCAAAAATTGGAGATATCAAAGAAATCTTAAGAATTCAAGAAATTTGGGAAAATCCAAAGATTGTGGGGAATTTTAACAAGATAGAAAATGAAGAAAATTTTTACTAAATCTAAGAATTGTCAATAATTCAAGAATAGAAATTTCTTAAAGGAATCCGAAGAATTTTGAAAATCTGAGAAACAGAGAGGTTATATAAAAATCAACGAAATTCAAAAGAGTCCAGGATAAATTTGGAAAACCTATAAAGATATTGAGAATACAAATAAATCCAGAGAATTTAGAAGGCATAAACAATTCAGAAAATTTGAGGAAGATAAAGATTGCAAGATATAATAGCAAATCCATAGATCCATTTATAGAATCCAAAGAATCTAGGACATTTAAACAAGCTGGAAATGAAAAGAATTTAGCAATTCCAAATTCAGAAGATCTGAGAAAATCAGATCTATGGAAAAGTGGAAATGTTAATAATTCAAAGAATCTAAAAATTTAAAGAATTTAGAAAATCTATTGAATCTAAGGAGTTTTCTCTCAAAAAAAGAGAAATTCAAAGATTCCAAAAGCTGGAGATACCAAAGAAAAATATCATGGAATTTGGTAAAATCCAACAATTCTAGGAAATTTTAACAAGAAATAAAATGAAGAAAATTTCAACAATTTGAGGAATTTAATGACAGTCGAGTTTGAAAAATCCTAAGATGTATGGAGAACTGGAAAAGTTGGAAGATTCTTGAAGGAATCCTAAAAAGCTTGAAAAATGCAAAACGTCTTGAAAATCTAAGAACTGAAAGAATCTGACAAATCTAGAAGTATTAAAAAATTTCAAAAATTTTTAACGAAATTTGAAAAACCTATAAAAAATTAACAATATAAGAAAACTCAGTGAATAAGAAGAATTTTCAAAATCTTCTATATCCTATTTATTTATCTATAGAATCCAAAAACAACAAAAAGTATTTGAAAATACAATCTTAACTTGAAAAATTTAACAATTCCAAATAATTCCAGAAGTTCTGAAAATTTTAACAGATTTTTGAAAAGTATAAAATAATTATTCAAATCTGATAAAAGAGAAAAAAAAAGAATATAGAAAATTTAAGAAAATTCAAAATTTCTGGAAGATCTATGCAATCTAGAAATTTACTAAATCTGGAAAATCTAAAGTATTGCGACTCAAAAGATCTAAAAATTCTTGAAGAAATGTGAAAAATATAAAAATCCTAGAAGTATAAAGAATCATCATTATCATAAAACTGAAAAGTTACAGAACCTAAAACAGCAAAAATCTAGAAAACAAACTATCAAAAAAATTCTGGAAACATGAAGATTTTCAAAAATCTAGCCAATCCTTATGAATTTTAACAAATCAAAAAGGAATCTAAGATCTCAAGAATCTAGTAAATACAAGATGCAGAGAATCCAATAAAAAATTTGTGAAAATTCAGAGAATCCAAGAAAATTTTGGATACATAGAAAATCCAAATATTCTGATAAATATGTCAAGATTTCTAGAAAATTTCACAAACATTTTGTTTTCTCTTTTTAATTCTAAAAAACACAGATACAATAATCAAAAGCAATTTTTTTTTTTGAAAAGAATTCTATTTCTGTATTTCAAGAATCTGTTAAAAACACCACATTGCCCATGTTCTATAAATGGAAACAGGTAAAAATTCCAATTAGGAACGGCCTGAAGAGTATGTTTTTTTTATCACAATCCAATTTAAATTTCATTTCATTCAATTTTTCAGTCATGAACACGAATATCTTCAGTTAAATTTATAATCCGAAAAACTCTGTTTTCGTGAATTTTTAAATGCGGGATTTTTTTTATCTAAGAATAGTTTTATTTTAACAAAGTCATTAACCCTTTCTTAAGATTACTGAGTAAGTTGATGCTACCGCAAGGCTGACAACAAAAAAGCAACATAAAGTAGAAGGTCTCCGGAATGATTTACAGTGATTTAGGGATACTAATATACAGGTTGTCCCTTCTGTTTCTGTATCGAGCTACTGTTGAGAAAAACTCAAAAACACTGAAAACAGAATGATATTGTTGTTAAAACTATTTATTCACAAGTAATGAATATTCAAGCGGACAGCTGGTTTTAATCTTCGATTAAGCAATATGAAAAAAAAAAAAAAAAAAACAATTACTTCACACTCAATGCTACATCCTGTCGCTTCTTGATTAAGCAATTGTTTGTAACAGACGAAACATTGATATATATATTATTTTTATTGTTGATATGATACTTTTCAGATCTTTACCACGAGTGTTACTTTACTCACTTTTAAGAAAATGAAGTCCTTTTTATAAATAAAACTAGCAATCAGTGTGTGTTCATGACACACGGTCGCGGCCACGCCGCTCCCCGCAGAATGTCGCCTGCGGCGACATTTTTCCTTGGTATATTTTAAATTTACCAAATACTTCGACATTTTTTCACTTAATTCCTCATTAACTCAATCTATCATTTATTTACTCATTCAGTTTATTCAGTTATCAGAAATAATATCTGATGTTGACGTCAGAATTTTCTCTTAATTATAACTTCAAAATTTAGTTAACAGAAATCAATTATATTTCGAATGCCTTGAATCGAGAAAGGTGTTTACACCAGCATAGTCTTAGAATTAGTCCTTTCTCTGTTTTAATAACTGCCTACAGTCTCAAATGTTTGGAATATGACTTATAGATTCTATATAAAAAATAAATCCATAGTTAAAAAAAATACAGTAAATAAATATTGAAAAAGCATAACATTATATAGAAAAAAAATTTACATTAATAAATCATCAAAGATGTAAGAAAATATTCGTTGTGTTCTGTATAAATCTAACGTTGAGGAAATAAATTGAAAAATAACGTCAAGCCATTGTCTTACAATTTGACAAACAATATAAATTGAGCTTGAATATTCACTAAAAAAATCAAAGTTTTATACAATATTTTCGAATAATCTCTACAAAGGATTGAACTAAATAAATGCTATAAATCAATTCAAGAAAAATTAGTATAATATTCTGTGAATTGTATTAATTTTGTGTCGATAAATTAAATCACTTAGGTAACAACTGCGTTCAAAACAAAATTGTTGTTTTAAATTCAAATATAAGAATTACATTCTCTAAGAAAATTGCAACTTCACAAACTTTAAAAAATAGCAATCCATTTTTGTTCTGTATCTGGCTTACCAATATCAATTTGTAACATAGCGTAACATAACGTAGATTAAACTGTGTAATTCAATGAAATCTGACAACTTTAACAGCAAAAAATTTCCACTTATCAAATATTGATAAATATGTCAAAATTTTGAAAAATTTGCAAAAAAATTGTTTTGATGTCATTGTAATGAATCGCGAATCTAATTATTCTATTCGTCATTTATGAGTGTCGTGCGAGTTTCTAATACCTAAAAACAGGAGACATTGTCGTGACAAAATCTAAATAAATATAAGAAACATCTTAAATCTAGTGATAAAGTATCGTTTCTTTCTATTATTTTTAATTCTGTTGATAAGTGATCAAGTACCATTTTCTATATAATCACTGCTATTCCGAATTATTCACTCGATTCATATCCCCTCATTTGGTCTGAATGCAGTGATAAAAATTCCATTAATTCACGTATATCTAAAAAAAAAAATATATTCAACTGTAAGAAGAGTCAATTTTCTAAAACCGCTCTATAAGAATGATATGATAATATAGCGACTCAATAAATTATTGTTTCGTACAAAATTTGTGAGGATTGACCATCTAACCTTCGCACAATACAAGAACTCACACAATTTAGCTGGTCAAAATTAATTGGTACGTATTTTGCACTAACGCCTTGAAAAATAATAGTGATGTTTGCATAGATCAATTGATAAGTGAGAAAACATCAAAATGGAGTCACTGGAACAAAAATTTGTCTATTCACAAAAATTATAACTAAAAAAATAAGGGTAATAATTTCTTTGTTCTCCTTTTTCTAGAAAAATCGATTATTGTTTCGTCATCAAGCACTTAACACTTGTTTACATTCCAGCATATAACCTACGACAATGAGAAAATAATTATTAAAAGACAAAATGGTCAACAGATGTAGAATAAAAGTTGAAAATCTACTTACTTCTTTGAGACATAACAGATACTTGTATAAAACAATTGGAAAGTATATTTTAAAACACACAGACGCACTATTTATTTAAATCAAGTTATATGCTGACACTTACTGATCACACAAACATACTATTCGCACTAAACTCGTTCAAGGTTAAGGATAAGTACTTTTGGTACTGTCTCCAAGAAGGGTCATGCGCTTAACGCACAACGTATCGGACGGATCTTTTGAAGAATCTATCCGAAATCGAAAGCAGTTACGTACACCGAAACGAAACGTAGATAGTTAACGTAGACAATAGCAAACTTTGAAAATTCATATCTTCCTCAATTTTAAGAATTAAGAAATAAAATATTGCCTAAGCACTAAACACATATGAAAATATTGTATTAGTGCATATGATATTTTAATAAATAAAATAAATTTTAATGGGTACTCGATGCAAAATTTAATAAATTGGAGTGAGATAACTGATACAAACTTTATATATTTCTAATAAAATAATAATTCTGTTGTCTAAAATACTAAACAGATTTTAAAATTATTTCTTGTAAAATCTAAAGAGTGTTCATGTTTGTTAGCATAATATACAAGGTGATTCACATTTATGAAGATGTAATAAAAATGAAGATTTGAAAATTAGGAACTTTATTTGTAAAATAATTTCAGCTTGTTTTAAAAGCGGAAGTTGATACTAACTTTGCTATTTTAAATGGGCCACCCTTTATTTTATGAAATTTTTGAATTGCTCATAAATTTCTAAATACATTTTATACTTATCATGTCATTGCTAATTCTACCAATTTTTCAAATAATTGCATTTTTTGGAAATTTCTCAGTTGACTCTCTCCATTAAAATCTTAATATCTCCACAATCCTTTGCGACAAACAAATAGCACACTTATAAACCAGATTGGAAAAACGTCTCAAAATAATGTACAGTGTGTTACAGGATTCTCGTCAAACATTGGCTTCAAATTTATGGCAAAATTCATTTTCTTCACTGTTTGGTGCGCATTATGTAACACTGTGTATAACATTTTGAAAAGTTCTTTTAATCTATATATCGGATAATATCTTAACTATAACTATGTCAAAATTAATTGGTCTGTCTCTAAAGAATTCGGAGAAATTGATTTTTTTAATAGAGTTAGTAAAAAAATTTTAAAAAATGCATTTATTTCAAAAACGGTTAGAATTAGCAAGAACATAATCAGTATAAATTGTTTTATAAACAATCTTAAAATGCCATAAAGTATAGGGTGTTCTATTTAAAATAAAAAAGTTAGCATCAACTTCTTGTATAAGAAGTAGTTAAAACAAATTGAAAATATTTTGAAAATGGTTTTTCTGATTTACCTTATACACGAGACAATTTTCAAATCTCAATTCCTATAAACGTGAATCACCCTGTAGATTCAATTATTATTAGTATGAAATATCTATTCAGATCTGATAAAACAGAAAATGTAGAAAATCTAAAACATTTAAAAACTTTAAAATGTTGTTACTTAAATCAAAAAAATCTAGGAAATCTAAAAGGTATAAGATATGAATTTTTGAAGGAATTTGAAAAATCTAAAAATGCAAGGAGTATGAAGAATCTATCATATAAATCGAAGAGAGACACCTGAGAAGTTAGAGAACCTGAAATTATTCAAAAAATTTGGGAAACATGGAGATTCCCAGAAATCTAGCCAATTTTTATGTATTTCAACAAATCCAGAGGATTTAGAAAACCTGAGAAAAATTTTCAAAAGAATCCAAAAACTGTAAATTCAATTATTTCAAGCTCAATTATCCATTTTTGCAATACAATTTTTATCTGATCGTTGCAAATGTCTACTAACGCAAAAATCCACTTACAGCAGTGGAAATTGAATTTTTTTGTGACCAAAGAATGAAAACACAAAATTGTTAATAATTTCCAAGTGAACAGTATAAAAGTTAAATGATTTATTCTGTGACAAAAAAGCTTTAATTCCGATAAAAATTTGCCGTCTTCTATAAATAAGTTGATACTAATTATACAGAGCGAGTCTACAATATTCAGTTTTCATGAGTAACTGGTTGAAAAAAAAACAATTTTTCAATTTTTTGTGTAATCAATTTTCAAAAATGTGTTTTTATCAAAGAAGGCAAATTTTCTAAAAATCTGAAAAAATCGATTGGTAAAAATTGATTTTAAATATATCACAAAATATATTGATAAAATATATATGGATATTTGAAAAAAATTTTGGATGATACAGGAATTTTCAGAAATTATTTATCATAAATAAAATTTTAATAGAGCTTTTTATAAGTCGGCCCTTGGTACTTATTTTAGTGCAAAGGACGAAAGAATTATCAACGAACGAACAGTGTTATTAACTAAGTGTTCTGATCAAATTATTTCATCCTTAAATTCTACAAAAAAAATTTAGAGTGCGGATTGATCACAAAAAATGGGTTTGCTGCGATATATTTTCAATAATTTTGAAACCTGATGTTCACCCAATCTTTTACCTGCAAAGAATAATGAGGTAATAGACCACATCTGTTGTCCAGCAGCTCCTCTAAGCAATAAAAAGAAAACCATATCTAATAACAACTTTCCATAACGGCCAAATTTTATCCTTCAATTCCACTCTAAAGGAAAAACAACTTTTTTTTCAAAAACGTCGTCTTATCTATCTTCAGTATTATTACCCCAAAAATGTAGTAAACAACGCATTAAAATTTGAATAAACAACAAAACATTTTGGAGCGCTAATTATAAACCAGACATATGTGACAATAGTAAATGATGTGAAATTCTGGCAATGCACGATTTAAGGTCATTCAACTTTTTTTCAAGTCTTCCTCAAAAAATCATATGGTTTTTCATACTCAAAAATCGCCAATTTTTAATTGTGGGAAAATATAACAACAAAACAAAAATTTGTGATAAAATTACGCCCAATACCATTCAGGCAATTTTTTTTGTTTTATCAAAGTTTGTTGCTTTCACTAAATCGTCATAAGAAAACACTTAATTCACACTTTAGGGCAAAAGTAACTATTTTTATCATTAAGAAATTTTCTGATAATTTTATTATTATGCACTTCCACTTGTGTGTGACTAATTTCTGAACTTTCTAGATTTGCTTGTGTTTCTCAGAATCTCTAAGTTCGTAAATTCTCTAATTTTTTTTCTCCTAGACCTTTTGATATCTTCAGATTTCTTAAATATTTTGAACTTTACAGATTTTTTCAAATTACATTGATTTTCTGAAATCTTAAAATATTTTTTAGTCTTTTTCAATTTCCTCAAATTCTCTAATTTTTGAGTTTTGGGTATTCTTAAGATTCCTCGACTTTTTCCAAGTTTTTCAATTTCTCAAATGCTTCAACTCCTTTGACTTATTTATATTTTCCAATTTCTTCAATTTTTTCAAATTTCCCAGATTCTCTAGATTTTTTAGAGCCCTGGGACTCCTTGGAATCTGCGAGTTTTCAGATCTAGAATTCCCGGATTTTATCAACATTTTTTAAATTATCGAAAATATTTGAATTTTCTAAAAATTTTTTGAATTTTCGAATTCCTCTGATTTTCAAAGATTCTTTGTTTTATAATTTTAAGAGTCCTTTAGACTTTTCACATTCCTTGGATTTTCTGAACTTTTGTTAAATTCCTTCGATAGATTTTTTGGCTTCTTTCAAATATTTCAAACTTTCTTTATTGTTGAATTTATTAAAATTTGGATTTCTCAAATTTTTGAATTCTCAAGATTTTTCAAGATTTTATCTCGTATTTCTCAGAATTTCTGAGTTCCTAAATTCTCTACATTTTTTCTCCTAGATTTTTTGATTTCTTCAGATTTCTTGGATTTTTTTTAAACTCGGAATGCTCTAAATATTTTATTTGCTATTTTCAAATTTCTAGTTTTTTAGATTCTTGGAATTCCTAAGATTCTCTAGATCAAGATTTGTTTGTTTATTCAATTGTTAGATATTTTCCGGATCCTCTAGATTTCTTTCAAATAGTTAAAATTCTTCATTTTCCTAATTTGTTAAAATTTTTTAGATTTTCTACAACTTCTTTGATTTCTCGACTTTTAAGTTTTTTGAAAATTCTTTGAATTCCTCTAGATTTTTAAATTCTTCAAAAACTTTGAATTTTGGATATTCCTCAGATTTTTATCATTTCCTTGATTTTCTGAATTTTACAAAATTTTTATAATTTTGAAGCGACTTCATATTTTTGCTGATCCTTAAATTTTCTAGATTCTTTTCAATTTTTCAAATGCTTCAACTTCTTTGAATTATTTACAATTTCTAAACTCTTTCTAAGATTTTTTGAATTAGTCTGATTTTCATAGATTCATGATTTTTCAATTTTTAGAGTCCTTTAGACTTTTCAAATTCCTTGGATTTTCTGAACTTTTTTTTCGATTGTTACCATAGATTATTTGGCTACTTTCAAATTTTTCAAACTTTCATTATTGTTGAATTTATTAAAATTCGGATTTCCCAAATTTTTGGATTCACGAGATTTTTCAAGATTTTTCGGTAACTTCCTAAATTTGCTCGTATTTCTCAGAATCTGAGTTCCTAAATTTTCTAAATTTATTTCTCCTAAATTTTTTGCTTTCTTTAGATTTCTTGGATTTTTTAAACTCTACAGTTTTTAAAAATACATTGATTTTCTGAATTCTTTGAATATCTTTTTGTCTTTTACAATTTCCTCGGATTCTCTAGTTTTTGAGTTTTGGATATTCTTTAGTTTTCTGAGATTTTCCAAACTTTACAGATTTTTTAATTTCTTTAATTTTCTAAATTTTACAAATAATTTATAATTTTAAAGTTACTCCATATTTTTGATAATCCTTAGATTCCTAGACTTCTTCCAAGTTTTTCAATTTTTCAAATGCTTCAACTCATTTGACTTTTTTATATTTTCCATATTCTTCAAATTTTTCAAATTTCTCAGATTCTCTAAATTTTTTAGAGCCCTGGAACTCCTTGGAATCTGCGAGTTTTCAGATTTTCTAATTTCTTTGATATCGTTCAAGTTCTTGAATTTTTCTTCATTTTTTAACTTATCAAAAATCTCTAGAATTTCCGGATTTTATTAACATTTTTTGAATTATCGGAAATATTTGGATTATCTAAAAATTTTTGGTCTTCTTTTTTTTGAATTTTCGAATTCTTCTGATTCTTTGTTTTATAATTTTAAGAGTTCTTTAGAATTTTCAAATTCTATTTTTTATATTCCTTGGATTTTCTGAACTTTTTTTTTACGTTTTTTTGATAGATTTTTTGGATTCTCTCAAATTTTTTAAACTTTCTTTAGTGTTGAAATTAATAAAATTCCCATTTCTCAAATTTTTGGATTCACGAGATTTTTCGATGATTTCCTAGACTTGCTCATATTTCTCAGAATCTCTAAGTTCCTAAATTCTCTACATTTTTCGGACGCTTCAGGTTTGAATTCTCCTAGATTTTTTGTTTTTTTTTTTCAGATTCAATGGATCTTTTAGACTTTACAGATTTTTCAAATTACATTGATTTTCTGAATTCTTTAAATATTTTTTTGCTTTTTCAAATTCCTTAAATTTCTAGTTTTTTAGATTCTTGCAATTCCTAAGATTATCTAGATTGACATTTGCTTGTTTATTTAATTGTTAGATATTTTCCCGATCCTCTAGATTTCTTTCAAAAGTTAAAATTCTTCATTTTCTAATTTGTTAAAATTTATTAGTTTTTCTAAAACTCATTTGATTTCTTGACTTTTAAGTTTTTGTAAATTCTTTGAATTCCTTTAAATTTTTAAATTCTTCAAAAACTTTGAATTATGGATATTCCTCAGATTTTCATCATTTCCTTCATTTTCTGAATTTTACAAAAATTTTATAATTTTAAAGCTAATCCTTTCTAGATTCTTTTCAATTTTTTTTAATGCCTCAACTTCTTTGAATTATTTACAATTTCTGAACTCTTTCTAAGATTTTTCAGTGAGTTCTCTTTTTCAATTTTTTGAAATCTGATTTTCATAGATTCATGACTTTTCAATTTTAAGAGTCGTTTAGACTTTTCACATTCCTTGGATTTTCTGGACTTTATTTAGATTTTTTAGATTCTTTTATTTTCTAAATCCTCTGGATAGTTTATGATTTTGACGATTCTCTGTATTCATTTTAGATTAGATAAATGAAATCCTTTCGTGACATTTGAATTTTATAGACTTCTCCGCTTTCATCCTCTTATTTCTGAATTCTTTAATATTTTGTTGATTTTGGACTCTTCACTGCACAATAAGATCGAAATATCAAAGTACTTTAATATTAAAAATTCCAATCCATAATGGAATTTCCTGATAATTTTGCTTGCAGGATTACATTTAAAAGTAACATTTCCAACTTTCTCATGCAATAATAAGTATAATTGTTTCACTGCTGTTGGTTTTTAATTTCTATTATTAATTCAAACCGCTGTTTTTCTAATTCACTGATCTGTGAGCAATGACGAAAAAATTAAACGCTGTTGAACGTAAATAGATGATAACTAAATCTAACACTTCTCTAATATTCTAACCATTATTATGCGAAACAAAGCGTTGAGTAAACGACAAATCATCGCGTTCAAAATCTACATACTCCCAACACACAAACTCTTGTAAAATTTAAAGTAGGTAATTATTCCAAACTCACATAATTAGTAGCTTCTAGACTTGTGATAAACCAATAATCTTCGTTTGTTCAAATAGTTGCTAATAAGTCGTGAGAAAGGTTGGGTTTGTTAAACCTTATCAATCATCTTTTGTCTGCTTTTAGTAACCTTGACGTTGACAATGAATTTTTGCCTTATTTTTTCAATCGAACATTAACAGCTGTTAAATTTCAAATAAATACGTGGTGGTAATATAAATCTAGTTAACGTTGAACACCTGTATTTGTAGAATTTAATTTCTTCACAAGACGATGCTTGGATGACAAAATAATTTAAAAATAAAACGCTTTTGGCTAAGATCCACCTGAAGGCTATAAATATAGCGACCTATTATGACACAACAGTGGCAACATTTTGATAAAAAAATAAATAAACGTTTAGTAATCTTCTTAATCTGAAAAAGAATAAAAATAAAAAATTCAGTCACAGATAATTATGTTTTTAAATGAAAAATTATTATTATTCACTAAAAATTATATTTTTTGTTCATATTTTTTGCTTGGAAGTCAAATTAGAAGAATTTTTAAAACTAAGAATATCGTACGCCACTGATATCTGGCAATTTCCGGTCTCTGAGAGTCCCTCAATCGCAGTCATTGATTACATTGAGACAATTAAGAGGAGAAGGGACGCGACGAAAGGAGGCTAAAGCCAGTTCTTCATGATGCATTCAACTATATTTATAACAGGAATATACAAGGTGAGCTTGACAAGTGACAGGTTAAACATACCATATCTTATCCAAAAACTGCTCTTTTCCATTTTACAGGGCGACTTCGAGATAAATCACATTTAATTACAAATACACAATGATCATAGTAGGCTTAGAAATTAAAAAAATTAATTTTGTCCAATTTTGCAGACAACAAATCAGCGTTGCCAGTTTCAGTAATGTCTAATATCTAAGCCTACTACGTCCATTATGTCGTAAGATTTTTTGACATTTGACAAGTATCCCTTTTTCATTCAAAATCAAAGATAGTTTTATAATACTTTCAAAAAATGTAATCGAAAAAATAAAAAAGTTGCAGGACTTTTAGTGTAGCTAATTTAGTATAAATATGCTGAAAATTTGAGTGTAAAATTTTTAATTCACGCATCAAATAATTTTGACAAAATCAAAACGTTCAACTTTGACAACTTGTAGATCAATGAGAAGTCTTATTTGCCTCAAATCGGCTTTTTTATTACTGACTTAATCAAAAAATATCGAGGGTTCATTGAAAAAAAAACTCTAGAAGGCTTTGAAACTAAAAAACAATTGTTTTGTATGTCTGTGATTAATTTTTATATACTTGTCAAAATGAAAAATCTTATAACCTCACTTTTCGACAATTAAAAACTGTTGAAAACGTCTTCCTTGACGCTCAGCACACAAAGCATACCGTCTTCAAACATTATTTATCAGATTACGGTTTTAAATGAAGATACGATATAATTTTTCGTGTGAACTGGGCTTAAGGGACAACGACATTTTAAAATTCAAGCAACGTAGCTGGACGCGATTTGTGCTCAAAATAAAGCAGACAAGATAAATCCAAGGTCAGTAATGACCCAACAAACAAATCAAAAAACTTGATGTGATGTTGATTTTTTTTTATGGATATAGTGAAAGTGGTCCAATAATGATTAGGACCAGTTTACCGTTTCCGCGGCTAGACGGGATTGGAGGAAACAAAAAGTAACACTTTGTCGCTGGCTTCTTGAAACAAAGTGTAATTTGTGTGAAACTGATTGCAATATTTAGAAACTATTACACAGGTGACCCAGAGATGCGTGCGAGCTCCACAACTTGATATTTTTTTCAAAAATAAAATAAAATTCAATTTTTTTAAATTGTAATGTAATAATTTTGGTTAAATTAATGAATTCGTTTTTAAATTGTCAATATAACGCACCCGGATTTCTTAGACTTATCTGTCATAGTTTTTGAGTTATGTCAATTTATTTGTCGAAAAATCTTCGTACATAAACTTACAAAAAAATTTATAACTTCAGAACCACTCTAGATAACTTAGATAACTTAGCCAACTTTTTTCAATTCGATTCCTTAAGCATTAGCCCTACTTTTCAAATAAAAGCGAATCCAAAGTCATTGCCTTCTGCGATTTTTCAAAAATGACAAATTACAAATGGCAATAACATGATTTTTCTAAATGCAAAACCCTATATTTTATTTCATCATTTCATAGCACTTTCTGAGAGCTTCTTGTCGATATAGGGTTTGTGGGTCTATATTACAAAATTTCGCAGATTTTTGTAAAAATCCTAAATATTAATTTTTTTTTGAAAAAAAGCAATCGTGAAGGCTGCTGTCATTAAATTTGACACTTTTAAATGAAAAGAGTATCTTTAGAAAAATAAAATTGTCATAGAAATAGACAACAAAAAATTTTTATTGATTTTTACAAAAACAGGGAGGTAATAAGGAAATAACTAATAGTTTTACAAATAGACCCTACAAACTCTATATCAACAAAAAGATGCAATAAAATATAGGGTGTTGCATTGACAAAATTCGAATTATAGCCATTTTGTATATTGTCATTTTCAAGAAATTGTAGTAAGCGATGGAATACAGACTCCGACTTCGCTTTTATTTTAGAAGATACGCATAGAGAAAAGTTTGCTGAGTTATCTTGAATAGTTCCGAAGTTATGAATTTTTCTAGGAGTCTATGCACGAAGCTATTTTGATACATAAATTAACATTGTAATATGATAAGAAGTCAATGTTATGCTGCTTGAATATGAATTTGGATAGTGCTTACAAGAGTCAAATTCAAAAGCGCCGTTCTACATGAGTAGCAGCACCGCAAAAATTATCCGCAGAACATTGACGACGAATCGTATTAAATGTCAGAAAGTCATTTTTAGAAATTTCTTAAATTTAGTTTTTTCTTTTTTGTGCTTATAAGATATCTAACTATTAAAAGTGAATTGCATTTGTGCAATTATCCAGTTCATGCTAAATTACATTTGTTGAAATGAAAGTTTATGGCAATAAATCAATAATGTGGTTAATAATTTTAATATAATTATTATCGAAAGTTTCAACATTTCATACTAATTGGTAACAAGAATTTCCTGTTCAAAGAAAGAGTCTTTAATGAGTATTCTACATTTATGTTAAAAATAACTATTTTTTAGACACTTAATTAAAGTCTCAATTATAGTTTAGAAAGAAAAAAAATTACTCAACTTTAAGAACACTTAGTATTAATTACAAGAAGTACTTGAAGAGTACCTGAGGTTTTTTTTTCAAAAAACTGTTGAAAACTACGAATACTAAAGATACTTATTATTAATTTTAATGGAAATGTCTAATATTACAAAGAAACAACATCCGGGAAAAAAGGGGTGTGACCTAGCTTTTGTTGCATGTCTGTGTCTATACTAATGGATATCCATGCATGTTTTGTAATATACTTAGACGTAATTATTGTTGTTTGTAAAGTTCAATAAATGAATAATATAAAAAAACAGAAAAGAAAAAAATGTTGCTAGTGCTTTTGTTCACGATAAATTCATTCTCATTCTCGAAAAAGCAAATTTAGAAATGTAGAATATCGACAAACGATAGAAAGTAAAAATAAATATTTAAACAACAAAAGTAAAAATTTGTTAGAATATAAAATAAAAAACTGACTCAAAACGACAAAAACATTTAACAAAACATCTAAATTTTGACATAAAATTGTAAGAAATCCACAAGAAATGTAAAAAAATTTATAATGGCGCAATTGGCTGATAATTCTAAATATGAATGATCTGAATACTCTAAAGATTCCAAAAAATCAAAAGAACTAAAAAAAATCAAATCAATTAGATTCAATATTCAGAAGAATCAAAAGAATAAAAAATTCCAAAAAATCTAAATAACCGAGAAAACCTGAAACATAAAAAAATTCGAAGTATAGAAGTATAGAAAAGTATAGAAATCAAAGAAACTGAAAGAATTAAAAAGCAAAAAAATTGAAAACAAAATCAAAAACGTTAAAATAAAAATAGAATCGTACGAATAAAGAGAGTTAAATAGAGAAATGGAACGAATTGAGAAAATTTGAAGCAAAAGAATCATGAAGAATGAAAAGAATAAAAAATCAATTCATACTTATCTAAATAATCTAATGATTTTAGAGAATTCAAAAGTATCCAGAAAAATCTCGAAAAATCATCAAAAAGCATAAGAATAATCAAAAACAAATTAAGAAAAGCAACAAAATCAAAAAATTAAAAAAATAAGAGAATGGAAAAAAACCGCGAAACTTAAATGTGTTTGTTATCTAGCTTGGTGGCCCAAAAATGTGGGAAAATATTTTAGGGAGTGATTCTACTCACAAAACTAATAGTACAGGTTCATGTAACATTTTTTCAAAATCTCGAAACCAACCGAAGTACAAATTTACTTATAACTTTTTGTCGATTAATATTTCAGATATCTAATGATACTGTCTTGCAAATCACTGTTTTACAATTTTACAAAAAAGTCCTCTTGTTTCATGTCGATAAACAGTTTTTGATACTTTTTTTTCTCTCCCAAATTTTCAATGCTTCGAAATCTCTTAGTTTTTTTTTTTTTATATTTTTGGATTCTTTGATTCATTTTTCTCTTTTGATTTTCTTATATACTTCGATTCTTTTTATTGTCCTGATTCTAATAATTCTGATTATTTTCATTTGAGTTTTTGATGCTTTTGATTTTTTATTCTTTCAATTTCTTTAAATTATTTAGATTCTCTCAAATTTTTCGATTTCTTTGACTCTTTCGATTCTCCCAATTTTGTCGCATTTTTTGATGATTCAGAATCTCTTGATTTTTTCGATTTATATTTCTTTTTTAATTTTTTAATGCATTCGTTTTCTTTGATTATTTGGATTTTCTGAGCTTATGTTAGATCCTATAAATCTGAAATTTTCACTTGTTTTGAATTTCTTCGAGATTTTCACTATTTTAGACTTCCTTGGAATTTTCTTTAATTTGAATTTCTCTCAGATTATTTGAAATCCTCGATTCTTAGATTTTTTTTTGTTTTTAAAATTGACTCTTTGAGATTTTTTCTTTAACATTTTGATTCTTTGTGGATCTTCGATAACTCTAGATTCTTCACTTCTGTGAGATTTGATTTTTTGGAATTCTTTGATTCCTTGAGATTCTATGAATCTTTGAAATCTTCACTTCTTCTATTTTTTGATTTTTCTTTGATTCTTTTTTGAAATTCTTGAATCTTTTCTAAATAAATAATTTCTTATTTAATTTAATTATTTAGATTCTCTCAAATTTTTCGATTTCTTTGACTCTTTTAATTCTCCCAATTTGGTCGCATTTTTTGATGATTCAGAATCTCTTGATTTTTTCGATTTATATTTCGTTTTTAATTTTTTAATGCATTCGTTTTCTTTGATTATTTAGATTTTTTTCAATTTTTTTTATTCTGTATTTTCTACTAATTTGTTTTTGATTCTTCTGATGTTTTCAGCTTTTTCTGTTTCGTTGATCTTTTTGATATTTTAAGATATCTTTTGATACTTCAAATATTTTGAATATAATAGTCTCTAGATTTTTAAAAGTCTTTAAATTCTACAAAATTTTTTTTCGTTATTTCAATTCTTCAGATTTTTCTGATTTCTTTTTAATGCTTTTGACATTTGATGCCTCCAATTTCTTGAAATTTTTAATTCTTCTTCTCCTTTTAAATTTTTGATCTCTTAATTCTTTCGATTTTTTTTGATCATTTGAATTCTCTCAATTCTTCAGCTTCATTTGCTTTATTTTATTATAATCCTTCTGATTCCTTCAATTCTTTTATTCTTTTGACTTTTTCCATTCTCACTTTTTTTCCATTTTTATAATCTATTTATACAGGTTGTCCCAACTATGGTTATGTACTTCGGTTAGAATAGAATCACCCTGTAAAATATTTCCCCGCAATGTTTAGACACCTATACAATATACTATTTTATGGCAATTTCTATTGAACTAAAGGAATTCCATAATTAACATCTTTTCAGAACTGCAGCAAACAGGTTTGAACATGTTTTGAACTTGACATTGAATTCTTCTAATTCTAATTCAGATTTATTCCAAAATTAATTTTTTTATTAATCACGACTTTAGAAACAAAACAGGAAATTTAGTCAAAGCAGCTACTGGAGCTTCAAATACGCAATTATACAGGGTGTGATCTCTAAAAATACTTTATTATTAAGTTTTGAATCATAACTTTTTGTACATTTGTATTGTTGATAAAACTGAATATTTTGATGATATTTTTAGCTATACAGGATGTTCTATCATTCCAGGACTGTACTCAACCTTTTTAGCTTAAATAGCAACATAAATATTTTTTTTGTTTTTATATTTGTAATGCCAAATATTTCAATGTCATATTTTTGTTTTGACATTTGCTTTCAGTGTTGCCAAGTTATTCCATTTTTTCTGATTTTTTTTGAAAATGTTCTAAAATCATTAATACCTACAGCAGAACAGTAAAATTTTGTAATTTAATAAACTAAACTTTCCTCTATTTTTCGATGGTATAATTATTTGATTTAATTATACAGGGTCCTCGTTATAAATTTTTGAATTTTACACAACCAAAATTCTATATTTTTAAATGGAACACTCTATATTTTTCCACTTATTTTTACTCCACTATTGATGTTTTTTATTGTATTCAGGGAGTTTCATTATAAAATAAAAGTTATAACTGTCTGAAAATTTGAAAGTTTAATAATTTATAACGAGGACCTTGTATGGTCGAATTTTGAAAAAATAATATCAAACGTTAGTGCAAAGCTTATTTTACTGAATTACAAAATTTTACTGTTTTGCTATTAATACTAACAATTTTAGGACACTTTAAATCAAGACATAAATTTGTCGCAAAAAAAAATTACAACTCGGCAACACCGCAACCAAATGTCAAAATTGAAACATGACAATGTAGCATCTAATCAAACAAAAATGAAAATAGAAAAATATATGCACGTTGCTATTTAAAATAAAAAAGTTGGGTACGGTCCTGGATTAAAAGAACACCCTATACAGCTGAAAATATTTGTAATACCTACAATTTTATCAAATATACCAACATAGATAAATTTCAAACTAACAATTTAATTAAAAGAGACACCTTGTATCTATTAAGTACTGCAATTAAAAACTCATTGAATGTTTTACTTTCAACATCAATACAGATCAAACCCAAATGCCTTCTCTCTGTTTCAGAGTAAATTTTAGTACTTATTATTCCAGTAATGAACTTGAAAATATAGAAATTTTCTAGCACTAAAACCCAATAACCCAAATCTTCAAAAATTTCACAACTTTTCCCATTAAATTTCCTTCTGCATTTCAAGATGAATCAGTTTGAAATAATTTGCATAAAATCTACAGGTGTAGGTAGGTGTGTGACAATTATCGACAAATAGCTACACGTCAAGGTTATCCACAATTCAAGTTTCTTCTTAAAAAAAAAAAGGACTGCACCAGTTTTACACAAACGCAATAATTTCGCATCTACGTAGCTTCTTTACTATGAAACTAGCAACTACATTCCATGCAACATTGCAATAGAATAATCACTTATAAGACACACCCAACAGAGAAATTTACTTAGACAAAAATCAAAGTGAATGTACGATTTAGAAAGAGGGAAAAATATCTTTTAATAACCTACTTATTCTCAGTGTTGCTTGCTTTTGTTAGCATTTAAATCTCTCAGCATTTCCTGTCTTATCAAACGATAAATGAATTTATGATGTCACGTGTTTTCCTAAGTTACAATCTCAACATTCTTTGTTGACAGGCAGGTGGAATAACCTTCAAGGTCGCTGCTGGCAAGGGTAGAAATGTACCCTGAGCGCTGTTGGGGTCTTAAAAAAATTTCATTCACTAGTGAAAGGCAGTTCGATTAATAAATCTTTAATAGTTTTATTAATGTCGTTAATAAAAGAGTTGCTTCTAAGTGAAAGTAACAAATAAACAGTAAATTAATAGTACTTTTCTCTATGTTATGTCAGCTAAACAGGTTCGATTCGACGTTGTCAAGTGCATGCTGACCACTTTACTCAATTCATTAGTTACATTGATGCGTTTCAACTTTCAAAACATATTTTCCTCAACAGCGTTATTAGTATTACATTAGAAAACTTATAGAAAACTTAACAAGACATTAATATGCTGAAACAACTACATGTCAATGTTTATCTATTTTCTGTTCTTGAAGACACACTATTATAATAATGGTATAGTCTACAAATAATAAATTTTCACATTTTATTTGCAACATTAATAATTTTTACAAAATTTTCCAGGTGGATTATATTCTGCAATTCTGGTAAAATATGATTATATATATATATTTTTTTTAATATCAATCGATGCGTTAATTCTTCAAATTTATTAATAAAACCACTAAACTGATGTAAAGATCAAAATTTGAAAGTGACTCATGTTATTGAAGTGCACGCAACTGCTAAACTCAAGGAATCAAAGAATCGCCAAGGAACAAAAAATTTAAAGAAATTAAAAAATCTAAAAAAAAGCATCAAATAATCTCGAAGAAATTCAAAAATCGAAGATTCCAAATAATTTTGAAGAAACTCAAAGAGTCTAAGAATGGAAGATATGTAGAATCAAAGTAGTTGAAAAAGAAAATTGAAGAATTTAAAAGAACAAAAAATTCAAGAATTTCAAAAAAGAAACAAAGAAAAATCAAAAAATAGAAAAAGTGAAGATTTCAAAGATTCATAGAATCTCAAGGAATCAAAGAATCCAAAAAATCAAATCTCACAAAAGTGAAGAATCTAAAGTTATCAAAGATCCACAAAGAATCAAAATGTTAAAGAAAAAATCTTAAAGAATCAAAAGAAATTCAAAAGTCGAAGAATCTAAAAGAATCACAAACATCCATCAATTTCAAAAAATCAATTAGTCTCAAAGAGTCAAATAAACACAAGAAGATAGATTCAAAGAATCAGAGAATCTCAAAAAATGTCGAACGAACTGAAAGAGTCGAAGAATCGAAGAACAACAAAGTGGTTGAAAAAAAAAATCGAAGCCTCTCAAAGAAATGAAAATTTCAGATTTATAGAATCTAAGATAAAATCAGAAATTTAGAAAAATGTGAGAATTTCGGAGAATTGAAAAATCAGAAAAATAACAGAAAATCTCAAGGAATCCAAGAATCTCATAGAAACAAAGAATCTAAAGGAATCGAAGAACCACAAAGAATCAAAATGTTAAAGAAAAATCTTAAAGAATCAATTTTAAAAACTAAAAAAAATCTAAGAATTGAGGGATTCAAAGAATCTGAAAGAAATTCAAATTAAAGAAAAATCCAAGAATGTCAAAATAGTGAAAATCTCGAAGAAATTCAAAAGTCGAAGAATCTAAAAGAATCACAAACATCCAACAATTTCAAAAAATCAATTAGTCTCAAAGAGTCAAATAAACACAAGAAGATAGATTCAAAGAATCAGAGAATCTCAAAAAATGTCGAACAAACTCAAAGAGTCGAAGAATCGAAGAACAACAAAGTGGTTGAAAAAAAAATCGAAGCCTCTCAAAGAAATGAAAACTTCAGATTCATAGGATCTAAGATAAAATCAGAAATTTAAAAAAATGTGAGAATTTCGGAGAATTGAAAAATCAGAAAAATAACAGAAAATCTCAAGGAATCGAAGAATCTTATAGAAGCAAAGAGTCTAAAGGAATCGACGAACAACAAAGAATCAAAATGTTAAAGAAAAATCTTAAAGAATCAATTTTAAAAACTAAAAAAAATCTAAGAATTGAGGAATTCAAAGAATCTGACAGAAATTCAAATTAAAGAAAAATCCAAGAATGTCAAAATAGTGAAAATCTCGAAGAAATTCAAAAGTCGAAGAATCTAAAAGAATCACAAACATCCAACAATTTCAAAAAATCAATTAGTCTCAAAGAGTCAAATAAACACAATAAGATAGATTCAAAGAATCAGAGAATCTCAAAAAATGTCGAACGAACTGAAAGAGTCGAAGAATCGAAGAACAACAAAGTGGTTAAAAAAAAATCGAAGCCTCTCAAAGAAATGAAAATTTCTTCAATTAGTCTCAAAGGGTCAAATAAACACAAGAAGATAGATTCAAAGAATCAAAGAATTTGAAAGAATTGAAATAATACAAAAGTTAAAAATTCCAAAGAATCTGGAAGAAAATCAAAATAATGAAAATCCCAAGAATCTCAATAAAGTGAAAGTCGAAAAATTACAAAGAATCAAAAATCTCAAAGAATCAAAAAATCTTTTATATTATTTGAATAATCTTGAAGAATCTCAAAAAAATCAAAGAATTCTAAAGAATCAAAGTGTATGTCCATCTGTAGCAGTATCGTACAGAAATCTGTCAAAACTGACATTTCTATAAAATGAAGTTAGGAACTAAAAATCGTATTATTTTGCAAAAATTAATTGTTTTTCGTGTCCCAAAGGAAACCATAATCATATCTGCCACAAAATTCACAAGAAAATTATAAAATTTTTGTGCCCTTGTAGTTATAATTAAAAATCAAATTAAGTAGTGACAGCATTTGTCAGATTTGGATAGCTGTCAATCTTCAAAATAGAAGACTTTTATCGTTAGTTTTTGCTTTCTAAAGCGACTTATACAATAAATAATTGTTAAAATTATATAGATAGAAATCTATCAAATTACTGTCAAATTAAGAAACGTCAACTAGGAAAGTACTTTTTTATAGCGCGGCAAATTGCAAATATTTGGACACAGCAAGCTTCGACTACAGTTATTTATAACCCTGTAGTAAAGTCACTCCAAAAAAGAATCACACACTAGATTTTAGGGTTTCAGGAAATTTTCTATTTTTAGGTTGGATGAAAATTTGCGCCAATGGCATTCAACGGACTAACATTTGTCAAATAATTCAAAGCCAGCATTTGATAAGATATCAGACAAAAATTGCAAATAATTTTTCTAAACCTAACCTTGTTTTCAATCTGTAATGGTCAAAAAATTTCCTCGTGTAAGTTCGACTTTTACCATTTTTAGTGCGTTTTTGACATGACTTCATTCAATTCTTATAAAAATTTTAAAACGAATAGAATTTGAAAAAAATTCTCTTGTAAACACAATTTTCCAACTTAGAACAGAAACTATCCAAGAGACAAACTCCCAGTAAATAAATATGGAAAAAATAAAACGACCTACTAAAAATTTTAAATCTAAAGAATTTATTGTTTTAGGTTGAACAAACAATTGAATTTGTTCAGTGGGTTTCATTACCATAAGTTGTCAATTTTTTTTAGCTAGCTTGACGTTTTTTGACGTCTTTGTCTGACAGCTGTCATCTACAATTGTACTATTTGCGTTATTAACTTAACCTCAATTTCTCTAAAATGACAAGGTGTGAACATTTCTCACTAGCATCAAAAGAAGCACCAACTTAAAGAAATGAAATACCAACTTAGCAAACATTTAATCCAATTTTTAGTGGGCAGTTTATTATTTTCCCATATATAAATGTAACAAATTTATTTAGTTTTTTTTCACGGAACAGTCTGTCTATTGTTATGAATTTGACAGTCATTAAAAATAATTGATATCTTTTGCCTCTGACCTTTGGTGATTTTAATCATCAATCATAAAAATTCAGAAAATAAAGACAATTTCTATTGAATATTAATAGTCTCATCAATAGAATTGGAGTCAGAAAATACTCAGATTAACTTTCTTCAAATTGTTAGAAACAATTGTTAGTATTTTTCAATTTTTTCTATAGAATTACGCAGACATCGGACAAGATCAAAAGAATTAAAGATATTTTATAGCAGTGCTCATTTCCCATGACTTTTTAAATTACAAAATGCTCAAATAGATAAACCGAAGAATAATGTTAAAAATTAAAATAAAAAAAAACAACTTTCTTATTCATGAATTAAAAAAGCAGTCAAACAGACCGTTTGCAAATTTAATTTCCTCCTGAGTCGCTTCGATAAAAATGTAAAAATTGTTGGAAACAATGGTACATGGAGATGCAACCGTGGGAATGCACTTCTTCGAAACTATTTCAATACATAAAATTAAAACTTGATTTTGAAGCAAAAAATTCCAAATTCAACACCTGGTCTCCGAAAGAATGCAAGACTTTTTTTTCTCTGAACTCACCTCAGGTAAACTGGAAACTAAATTATTATTCGCTATGTTATCCATGATTCTCTTTAACAAATGCAACACATCTATCCACTGTTAAAAGCACCAACAAGACACTAAAACCAATCGACATTTAAACAACACACTTTGAGCTTAAATTACCAATGGAAAATCCATAAACAAACGAAGAATCATGAAAACAATCAAAATCATTCAAGTGTTAACTCAAATCAACACTTTAATTTAAATGGAAACAAGTTTGAGATGTTGAAAGTTTAGCGTCGTTTCTTAGCGCGTCTAACAACGAAACTGACTTAAGAAAGTCGACCGTCCCTTCTCTTTCTTTTGTAGCTTACGAAGGCTGTGGACCAACAACACGACATCTAATCAACCGCTGCTGCTGCTTAAGCTATTTGACCTTGGAAAATGGTCAGCTAATGGGCAAAAAGTGATTTTTAATTAAACTGTGTTTCTCGATTTTTCTCATAATATCAAAAAATGTACAAGAAATAGAAAGGAATGTGTTGGGTTTGGATCCTCCAAGAAAGTTTCAGTAATCTATCAAAAACAGCAAAAATATGCTTTTTCTGGAAAAGTCAGAATCAGTAAATATAATCAAGTTGAAGAAGTAGAAGAAGTAAAATGCGTTCCTTTTGGACCAAACAAAACCCACCTCCAACAAGTGTTTCCACCATTAGCACACAGCCATTCTGTATACTTTCCGTTACGAAACATTCAAATGAGAAGTAAAATTTTTTAAGAATGTTGCAGATAAAACAAATTCTGATAATTCCTAAATATAGGCAACACGTAAATCAGCGTCGTGTGTTACTTTTTTACTGGTTGCGTGCTTTTATCAAACGCTCTAAATCAACAAATGTAGAGAAAAACATGTAAGTTTAATGCAAATTCCAAATAATATAAATAAAAACCTTGATTGATATCATTGTTAAAAGCTTTTTGTCGATTAATCGCAATTGTGAATAACTATTACAGAATACCCGTTTCTTTGTTATTTAGGATGTCTGGTTTGGTTGGAACATTTTACAATTTGGATTTTTTCTCGTTTATATTTTAGAGTGAAATTTATTCGCTTAAATTATTTTTATGCAACTTTGAGTCACTTCCAACTTTGTTATTTTAAATGGAAGATTGAAACTTTTTGTGCATTTTTAAATTTATCTTCAAATAAAAAAGTTAACACGAATTGTTGAAGTTAAAACAATAATTTTAGAGAACATTTAAGATTCATACAAATTTGATTGTTTTTTTGAAGAACATTCATCCTTCAGTTGGAAAATTCCCGTTATTTTGAAAAAAAATTTATTAACAATAAATCTGAAAATACCAACTTGAAGATAATTGAATTGGGTTTGAGTGCACCAGATTTTATCGTTTCAGTTCAAAAAATCAAAGAATCAGAGCATTTGCCAGTAATATTTTGAAAATCATTGATTCGTCAGTCGGAAATTGCTCTATATCTTTGGTAAGAATCAATATAGATGAAGTTTGAAAACAGTTTCTCAAAGACAATTAAATCAGCGTTAAGTATGCCAAATTTCATTGGCATTTCATTTCATTGATTCCTCAGTTAGCTAATGCTCTATATTTTGACCCAAAACTAATTAACGTTGAATTTGAGAACATTTTCTTGAAGACAAATAAATATGTGTCAAATGTGCCACATTCCATTGTTCTAGTCCAAAAAACCAAAAAATTAGAGCCAATTGCCAGAAACATTTTGAAAGAAAATGATTCGTCCCATATTTTGACTAAGAATCAATAAATATGGAATTTGAAATATTGTCTTGAAGACAATTGAATCAGTGTCAAATTTGCCAAATTTCATTGTTCTAGTCCAAGAAATAAAAAAAATTAGAGCCAATTTTCTGAAATATTTTGAAAACCATTGATTCCTCAGTTAGCTAATGCTCTATATTTTGACCAAAAACTAATAAACATAAAATTTGAGAACATTTCCTTGGAGACACCTGAATCAGTGTCAAATATGCCAAATTTCATTGTTCTAGTCCTAAAAATGAAAAAAATTAGAGCCAATTTTCTGAAATAATTTGAAAACCATTGATTCCTCAGTTAGCTAATGCTCTATATTTTGACCAAAAACTAATAAACATAAAATTTGAGAACATTTCCTTGGAGACACCTGAATCAGGGTCAAATATGCCAAATTTCATTGTTCTAGTCCTAAAAATGAAAAAAATTAGAGCCAATTTTCTGAAATATTTTGAAAACCATTGATTCCTCAGTTAGCTAATGCTCTATATTTTGACCAAAAACTAATAAACATCGAATTTGAGAACATTTTTTTGAAGACAAATAAATATGTGTCAAATGTGCCACATTCCATTGTTCTAGTCCAAAAAACCAAAAAATTAGAGCCAATTGCCAGAAACATTTTGAAAGAAAATGATTCGTCCCATATTTTGACTAAGAATCAATAAATATGGAATTTGACATATTGTCTTAAAGACAATTGAATCAGTGTCAAATATGCCAAATTTCATTGTTCTAGTTCAAGAAATAAAAAAATTAGAGCCAATTTTCTGAAATATTTTGAAAACCATTGATTCCTCAGTTAGCTAATGCTCTATATTTTGACCAAAAACTAATAAACATAAAATTTGAGAACATTTCCTTGGAGACACCTAAATCAGTGTCAAATGTGCCACATTCCATTGTTCTAGTCCAAAAAACCAAAAAATTAGAGCCAATTGCCAGAAACATTTTGAAAGAAAATGATTCGTCCCATATTTTGACTAAGAATCAATAAATATGGAATTTGACATATTGTCTTAAAGACAATTGAATCAGTGTCAAATATGCCAAATTTCATTGTTCTAGTTCAAGAAATAAAAAAATTAGAGCCAATTTTCTGAAATATTTTGAAAACCATTGATTCCTCAGTTAGCTAATGCTCTATATTTTGACCAAAAACTAATAAACATAAAATTTGAGAACATTTCCTTGGAGACACCTGAATCAGTGTCAAATATGCCAAATTTCATTGTTCTAGTCCTAAAAATGAAAAAAATTAGAGCCAATTTTCTGAAATAATTTGAAAACCATTGATTCCTCAGTTAGCTAATGCTCTATATTTTGACCAAAAACTAATAAACATAAAATTTGAGAACATTTCCTTGGAGACACCTGAATCAGTGTCAAATATGCCAAATTTCATTGTTCTAGTCCTAAAAATGAAAAAAATTAGAGCCAATTTTCTGAAATAATTTGAAAACCATTGATTCCTCAGTTAGCTAATGCTCTATATTTTGACCAAAAACTAATAAACATAAAATTTGAGAACATTTCCTTGGAGACACCTGAATCAGTGTCAAATATGCCAAATTTCATTGTTCTAGTCCTAAAAATGAAAAAAATTAGAGCCAATTTTCTGAAATATTTTGAAAACCATTGATTCCTCAGTTAGCTAATGCTCTATATTTTGACCAAAAACTAATAAACATAAAATTTGAGAACATTTCCTTGGAGACACCTGAATCAGTGTCAAATATGCCAAATTTCATTGTTCTAGTCCTAAAAATGAAAAAAATTAGAGCCAATTTTCTGAAATAATTTGAAAACCATTGATTCCTCAGTTAGCTAATGCTCTATATTTTGACCAAAAACTAATAAACATAAAATTTGAGAACATTTCCTTGGAGACACCTGAATCAGGGTCAAATATGCCAAATTTCATTGTTCTAGTCCTAAAAATGAAAAAAATTAGAGCCAATTTTCTGAAATATTTTGAAAACCATTGATTCCTCAGTTAGCTAATGCTCTATATTTTGACCAAAAACTAATAAACATCGAATTTGAGAACATTTTTTTGAAGACAAATAAATATGTGTCAAATGTGCCACATTCCATTGTTCTAGTCCAAAAAACCAAAAAATTAGAGCCAATTGCCAGAAACATTTTGAAAGAAAATGATTCGTCCCATATTTTGACTAAGAATCAATAAATATGGAATTTGACATATTGTCTTAAAGACAATTGAATCAGTGTCAAATATGCCAAATTTCATTGTTCTAGTTCAAGAAATAAAAAAATTAGAGCCAATTTTCTGAAATATTTTGAAAACCATTGATTCCTCAGTTAGCTAATGCTCTATATTTTGACCAAAAACTAATAAACATAAAATTTGAGAACATTTCCTTGGAGACACCTGAATCAGTGTCAAATATGCCAAATTTCATTGTTCTAGTCCTAAAAATGAAAAAAATTAGAGCCAATTTTCTGAAATAATTTGAAAACCATTGATTCCTCAGTTAGCTAATGCTCTATATTTTGACCAAAAACTAATAAACATAAAATTTGAGAACATTTCCTTGGAGACACCTGAATCAGTGTCAAATATGCCAAATTTCATTGTTCTAGTCCTAAAAATGAAAAAAATTAGAGCCAATTTTCTGAAATAATTTGAAAACCATTGATTCCTCAGTTAGCTAATGCTCTATATTTTGACCAAAAACTAATAAACATAAAATTTGAGAACATTTCCTTGGAGACACCTGAATCAGTGTCAAATATGCCAAATTTCATTGTTCTAGTCCTAAAAATGAAAAAAATTAGAGCCAATTTTCTGAAATATTTTGAAAACCATTGATTCCTCAGTTAGCTAATGCTCTATATTTTGACCAAAAACTAATAAACATAAAATTTGAGAACATTTCCTTGGAGACACCTGAATCAGTGTCAAATATGCCAAATTTCATTGTTCTAGTCCTAAAAATGAAAAAAATTAGAGCCAATTTTCTGAAATAATTTGAAAACCATTGATTCCTCAGTTAGCTAATGCTCTATATTTTGACCAAAAACTAATAAACATAAAATTTGAGAACATTTCCTTGGAGACACCTGAATCAGGGTCAAATATGCCAAATTTCATTGTTCTAGTCCTAAAAATGAAAAAAATTAGAGCCAATTTTCTGAAATATTTTGAAAACCATTGATTCCTCAGTTAGCTAATGCTCTATATTTTGACCAAAAACTAATAAACATCGAATTTGAGAACATTTTTTTGAAGACAAATAAATATGTGTCAAATGTGCCACATTCCATTGTTCTAGTCCAAAAAACCAAAAAATTAGAGCCAATTGCCAGAAACATTTTGAAAGAAAATGATTCGTCCCATATTTTGACTAAGAATCAATAAATATGGAATTTGACATATTGTCTTAAAGACAATTGAATCAGTGTCAAATATGCCAAATTTCATTGTTCTAGTTCAAGAAATAAAAAAATTAGAGCCAATTTTCTGAAATATTTTGAAAACCATTGATTCCTCAGTTAGCTAATGCTCTATATTTTGACCAAAAACTAATAAACATAAAATTTGAGAACATTTCCTTGGAGACACCTAAATCAGTGTCAAATGTGCCACATTCCATTGTTCTAGTCCAAAAAACCAAAAAATTAGAGCCAATTGCCAGAAACATTTTGAAAGAAAATGATTCGTCCCATATTTTGACTAAGAATCAATAAATATGGAATTTGACATATTGTCTTAAAGACAATTGAATCAGTGTCAAATATGCCAAATTTCATTGTTCTAGTTCAAGAAATAAAAAAATTAGAGCCAATTTTCTGAAATATTTTGAAAACCATTGATTCCTCAGTTAGCTAATGCTCTATATTTTGACCAAAAACTAATAAACATAAAATTTGAGAACATTTCCTTGGAGACACCTAAATCAGTGTCAAATGTGCCACATTCCATTGTTCTAGTCCAAAAAACCAAAAAATTAGAGCCAATTGCCAGAAACATTTTGAAAGAAAATGATTCGTCCCATATTTTGACTAAGAATCAATAAATATGGAATTTGACATATTGTCTTAAAGACAATTGAATCAGTGTCAAATATGCCAAATTTCATTGTTCTAGTTCAAGAAATAAAAAAATTAGAGCCAATTTTCTGAAATATTTTGAAAACCATTGATTCCTCAGTTAGCTAATGCTCTATATTTTGACCAAAAACTAATAAACATAAAATTTGAGAACATTTCCTTGGAGACACCTAAATCAGTGTCAAATGTGCCACATTCCATTGTTCTAGTCCAAAAAACCAAAAAATTAGAGCCAATTGCCAGAAACATTTTGAAAGAAAATGATTCGTCCCATATTTTGACTAAGAATCAATAAATATGGAATTTGACATATTGTCTTAAAGACAATTGAATCAGTGTCAAATATGCCAAATTTCATTGTTCTAGTTCAAGAAATAAAAAAATTAGAGCCAATTGCCAGAAACATTTTGAAAGAAAATGATTCGTCCCATATTTTGACTAAGAATCAATAACTATGGAATTTGACATATTGTCTTGAAGACAATTGAATCAGTGTCAAATTTGCCAAATTTCATTGTTCTAGTCCAAGAAATAAAAAAAATTAGAGCCAATTTTCTGAAATATTTTGAAAACCATTGATTCCTCAGTTAGCTAATGCTCTATATTTTGACCCAAAACTAATAAACATTAAATTTGAGAACATTTTCTTGGAGACAAATAAATATGTGTCAAATGTGCCACATTCCATTGTTCTAGTCCAAAAAACCAAAAAATTAGAGCCAATTGCCAGAAACATTTTGAAAGAAAATGAATCGTCCCATATTTTGACTAAGAATCAATAAATATGGAATTTGACATATTGTCTTAAAGACAATTGAATCAGTGTCAAATATGCCAAATTTCATTGTTCTAGTTCAAGAAATAAAAAAATTAGAGCCAATTTTCTGAAATATTTTGAAAACCATTGATTCCTCAGTTAGCTAATGCTCTATATTTTGACCAAAAACTAATAAACATAAAATTTGAGAACATTTCCTTGGAGACACCTAAATCAGTGTCAAATATGCCAAATTTCATTGTTCTAGTCCTAAAAATGAAAAAAATTAGAGCCAATTTTCTAAAATATTTTGAAAACCATTGATTCCTCAGTTAGCTAATGCTCTATATTTTGACCAAAAACTAATAAACATAAAATTTGAGAACATTTCCTTGGAGACACCTAAATCAGTGTCAAATATGCCAAATTTCATTGTTCTAGTCCTAAAAATGAAAAAAATTAGAGCCAATTTTCTGAAATAATTTGAAAACCATTGATTCCTCAGTTAGCTAATGCTCTATATTTTGACCAAAAACTAATAAACATAAAATTTGAGAACATTTCCTTGGAGACACCTAAATCAGTGTCAAATATGCCAAATTTCATTGTTCTAGTCCTAAAAATGAAAAAAATTAGAGCCAATTTTCTGAAATATTTTGAAAACCATTGATTCCTCAGTTAGCTAATGCTCTATATTTTGACCAAAAACTAATAAACATCGAATTTGAGAACATTTTTTTGAAGACAAATAAATATGTGTCAAATGTGCCACATTCCGTTGTTTTAGTCCAAAAAACCAAAAAATTAGAGCCAATTGCCAGAAACATTTTGAAAGAAAATGATTCGTCCCATATTTTGACTAAGAATCAATAAATATGGAATTTGACATATTGTCTTAAAGACAATTGAATCAGTGTCAAATATGCCAAATTTCATTGTTCTAGTTCAAGAAATAAAAAAATTAGAGCCAATTGCCAGAAACATTTTGAAAGAAAATGATTCGTCCCATATTTTGACTAAGAATCAATAACTATGGAATTTGACATATTGTCTTGAAGACAATTGAATCAGTGTCAAATTTGCCAAATTTCATTGTTCTAGTCCAAGAAATAAAAAAAATTAGAGCCAATTTTCTGAAATATTTTGAAAACCATTGATTCCTCAGTTAGCTAATGCTCTATATTTTGACCCAAAACTAATAAACATTAAATTTGAGAACATTTTCTTGGAGACAAATAAATATGTGTCAAATGTGCCACATTCCATTGTTCTAGTCCAAAAAACCAAAAAATTAGAGCCAATTGCCAGAAACATTTTGAAAGAAAATGAATCGTCCCATATTTTGACTAAGAATCAATAAATATGGAATTTGACATATTGTCTTAAAGACAATTGAATCAGTGTCAAATATGCCAAATTTCATTGTTCTAGTTCAAGAAATAAAAAAATTAGAGCCAATTTTCTGAAATATTTTGAAAACCATTGATTCCCCAGTTAGCTAATGCTCTATATTTTGACCAAAAACTAATAAACATAAAATTTGAGAACATTTCCTTGGAGACACCTAAATGAGTGCCAAATATGCCAAATTTCATTGTTCTAGTCCTAAAAATGAAAAAAATTAGAGCCAATTTTCTGAAATATTTTGAAAACCATTGATTCCTCAGTTAGCTAATGCTCTATATTTTGACCAAAAACTAATAAACATCGAATTTGAGAACATTTTTTTGAAGACAAATAAATATGTGTCAAATGTGCCACATTCCGTTGTTTTAGTCCAAAAAACCAAAAAATTAGAGCCAATTGCCAGAAACATTTTGAAAGAGAATGATTCGTCTCATATTTTGACTAAGAATCAATAAATATGGAATTTGACATATTGTCTTAAAGACAATTAAATCAGTGTCAAATATGCCAAATTTCATTGTTCTAGTTCAAGAAATAAAAAAAATTAGAGCCAATTTTCTGAAATATTTTGAAAACCATTGATTCCTCAGTTAGCTAATGCTCTATATTTTGACCCAAAACTAATAAACATTGAATTTGAGAACGTTTTCTTGAAGACAAATAAATATGTGTCAAATGTGCCACATTCCATTGTTCTAGTCCGAAAAACCAAAAAATTAGAGCCAATTGCCAGAAACATTTTGAAAGAAAATGATTCGTCCCATATTTTGACTAAGAATCAATAAATATGGAATTTGACATATTGTCTTAAAGACAATTAAATCAGTGTCAAATATGCCAAATTTCATTGTTCTAGTTCAAGAAATAAAAAAATTAGAGCCAATTGTCAGTTATATTTTGAATACATTGATTCGTCAGTCGGAAAATGCCCTATACCTTGATTAAAAATCAATAAACATAAAATTTGAAAACATTTCCTTGGAGACACCTAAATCGGCGTTAAATTTGCCAAAGTTTATTGTTTTAGTCCAAGAAACCAAAAAATTAGAGCCAATTGCCATAAATATATTGAAAAACATTGATTTGTCAGTTGGAAAGTGCTTTTTATCTTGAGTAAGAATCAATATAAATGAAGTTTGTAAACATTGTTTTCAAGACAATTAAATCAGCGTTAAGTATGCCAAATTTCATTGTTCTAGTCCTAAAAATAAAAAAAATTAGAGCCAATTTTCTGAAATATTTTCCATTGATTCCTCAGTTAGCAAATGTTCTATATTTTGACCAAAAACTAATAAACATTGAATTTGAGAACACTTTCTTGAAGACAAATAGATATGTGTCAAATGTGCCACATTCCATTGTTCTAGTCCAAAAAACCAAAAAATTAGAGCCAATTCCCAGAAACATTTTGAAAGATAATGTCTCGTCCCATATTTTGACTAAGAATGAATAAATATGAAATTTGGAAACAGCTTCTCAAAGACAATTGAATCAGTGTCAGATATGTTAGATTTCATTGTTCTTGTTCAAGAAATAAAAAAATTAAAGCTAATTGCCAGTAATATTTTGAAAATATATCAACATACATTAAATTAAGGAAGATCATCTTAAAGACTGCCAAATACTTATCAAATTTCGCATCTAATAAATAAAACAATTGTAACCACTTGTCTGTAATAAAATAAAATATATCAACCGGATAATTCTCAATATTTTAATTGAGAATATCAATTCAAACCAAATCCAAGAATATCGACTTCAAAACAGTTAGATACTTATAAAATGTACCAACTTTAATCGTTTTAGAGCCATTTTTGCTTTAAGCACTTTTAATGTCTAAAAAAAAACAGTTTGTATTTATGTCAGAATAAAACTAATTTTATTGATTTAAGCAATTTAATGCAATAATCACATTTAATTTATCTAAATTAAGCCAAAACTAACATTTAATCAACTTCTTCAATTGTTGGTCCATCATTTCCACCACCTCCTCCACCTCCTCTATGTAGTTTAGTCATAATCGGTCCACAAACTCTACTCACATCTTTCATCTTATACTCAAATTCCTCTTTTTCAGCCATTTGATTCGCATCCAGCCACTTAATACAAGCTTCACATGCTCTCAAAGCTTTATTTTTTTCATCAGAATTTAATTTACTTCCAGCGTCTTCGACTGCTTGTTTCACATTAAAAACATAACTTTCCAACGCATTTTTACTAGCAACTCTTTCTCTTTGTTTATCATCTTCTTCTTTATAACGTTCTGCATCAGCTAACATTTTTTCTATTTCTCTTTGAGACAATCTTCCTTTGTCATTTTTAATAGTAATATTCTTCGATTTTCCAGTGCTGACTTCTTTTGCTGAAACGTTAAGAATCCCATTTGCGTCTATATCAAAAGTAACGTCAATTTTTGGAACACCACGAGGTGCTGGAGGAATTCCTGACAAATCAAAAGTACCTACAAAAATTTATTAAAAAATTTCAAATTATTTCTGGATAAAGTTACCAAGCAAATTGTTGTCTTTAGTCATAGCTCTTTCTCCTTCAAAAACTTGAATCGTAACAGCTGGTTGATTATCAGAATAAGTAGTAAAAGTTTGTGTTTGTTTACATGGAATTCTTGCATTTCGTTCCACAATTTTCGACATAACTCCTCCTGCTGTTTCAATACCAAGAGACAGAGGAGTAACATCAACTAAAAGAACATCTTGTATTTTCGAACTTTGATCTCCACTTAAAATTGCTGCTTGAACTGCAGCTCCATAAGCTACAGCTTCGTCTGGATTAATACTTAAATTAAGAGATTTCCCAGAAAAATAATTCTGAAGTAGATTTTGAATTTTAGGAATTCTTGTTGATCCTCCAACAAGTACAACATCATGAATGGATGCTTTATCCATTTTTGCATCATTCAAAGCTTTTTCAACAGGTTGTAATGTGCTTCTAAACAAATCCGAATTCAATTCTTCAAATCTAGCTCTTGAAATTTTTGTATAAAAATCAATTCCTTCAAATAATGCATCAATTTCTAATGATGCTTCTGTACTAGAACTCAATGTGCGTTTTGCTCTTTCAGCTGCTGTTCTTAAACGTCGTAATGCTCGAGGATTCTTTGTTAAATCTTTTTTAAATTTTCGTTTAAATTCGTCAGCAAAATGATTAACTAAACGGTTGTCGAAATCTTCGCCGCCTAAATGTGTATCTCCAGCTGTTGCTTTGACTTCAAAAAGAGATCCTTCGTCTATTGTTAATATGGAAACATCAAAAGTTCCACCGCCTAAGTCAAAAATTAAAACGTTCCTTTCACCATGGAGGTTTTTGTCTAAACCATAAGCTAAAGCTGCAGCTGTTGGTTCGTTGATTATTCGTAAAACAGTAATGCCTGAAAAATATCCTTGAACTTACAAAGAATAATCAATACATATTATTCTCTTTTAACATTTATTATGGAAAATGGGTTTAAAAACATACAGATAGACAGTGCACGAAAGAAGAATGTATAATATATTAAGAAAATCGATAATTTAAACAGCCGAAGCATTTGTGGAAAAAATTCGCAGTGAATCCAAAAAATCAAACTATAAAAGAAACAAATTGTAAACACCAAAAAAAATTGGAAAATTTGAAAATTTGAAAAAAATCTCAAGAACCTGAAAACAAAGAAAATTTAAGCAACATAGAAAACAAGAAAAATCAAAGAAGTTGAACACTTCCATAGATCTTTAAATAATATGGAAAATATCCAGCTAATCTATAGAAAAGTAAAAATGTTTCTAATCCTAAGAATTAAAAAAAAAACTGAAAATCTATGGTAATAAAAAAAATTGAAAAATTTAAGCAGTTCGAAAAAATATAGGAAATATGAAAAATTCACAAGAATCTAGTTGATCTGAAGCATCTAAAATATTGGAAGACTTATTTGGGCTAAGAGACTAAGGACTAAGAGTTTCAAAAAATCTAGAAGATTTAAGAAATGTAACAATCATAAAAATATTAAGAATCTTGAAGATTTGAAAATTTGAAACATCTAAAAAATCTTGAGAATTATCTTCAGAACTTTAAAAATTTTTTGAAATTTTCAAAAGTCAAGATATCTGAAAACTGCGAAAAAATCTGGAAGAATCGAAAGTTTGATCGAAATTCTTGAAAAAACCTGCAGAATCTAAAAATCTGATGAATAAAAAATCGAAAAAATTTAGAAAATTTAAGGAATGTGACAATCTTGAAAGCATTAAAAATCCTAAAGATCCAAAAATTTGAAAAAAAACTAAGGAATCTTGAGAATATTCTTTAAGCAACTGATAAATCCAAAAGATTTTGAAAAATTTAAAAATCTCGAAAATCCAAGAAAATTGGAAAAACTCAAAAAATCTAGGAAATTTTAACAAAAAATCTAGAAGATTTGAAAAACCCGACAAATCCATAAACAAGTAAAAATTTTGTTAATTCAAAAATGCAAAAAATCTAGAAGAATCGTAAAATTTGAGGATTAGAATCTAAAAATCTGATAAATCTAGAGAAACTCAGAAGCATCAAAAATCTAAAAAAGTAGAGTATCTAAGGAATCTAATAATTTTGGAAATACTGAGAATTTTGAATATCTGAAAAATTTAAAAAACTAAGGAATCTTGAGAATATTTCCTAAGCATTTAATAAATTAAAAAACTTTATAGGTATCTGATAAATCCAAAAAATTTTGAATAATCAAAGAATCTTGAAAATCCAGGAAAATTGGAAAAACTCTAAGAATCTAGGAAATTTTAACAAAAATTCTAGAAGATGTGAAAAAACCCGACAAATACATAAACAAGTAAAAATTTTGTTAGTTCAGAAAATTTGGAAGTTTCAAAAATGCAAAAAATCTAGAAGAATCGAAAAATTTGGGGATCAGAATCTAAAAATCTGATAAATCTAGAGAAACTCAGAAGCATCAAAAATCTAAAAATAAAATTAGAGAATCTAAGGAATTTAACAATTTTGAGAATTCTGGATATCTGAAACATCTAGAAAACTAAGAAATCTTGAGAATATTCCTTAAGCATTTAATAAATTAAAAAACTTTGAAGGTATCTGACGAATCCAAAAAATTTTGAAAAATTCAAGTATCTTGAAAATCCAAGAAAATTGGATAAACTCAAAGAATCTAGAAAATTTTAACAAAAAATCTAGATGTGAAAAAACCCGACAAATCCATAAACAAGTAGAAATTTTGTTAATTCAGAAAATCTAAAAATCTGAATGTTCCAAAAACGCAAAAAGTCTAAAAGAATCGAAAAATTTTGAGATTAGAATCCAAAAATCTGATAAATCTAAAGAAACTCAGGAGCATAAAAAATCTAAAAACAATTAGAAAAACTAAGGAATCCTAAGTATATTCTTCAAATCCTAATGTATCTGAAAACTGCAAACAATCTAGAGAAAAAAATTAGACTATCTAAAAATCGTACAGTCTAAAAAATTTTGGAAATTAATTAAAAAAAAAAATTCAAGTAAATCCGAAGAACATTCAAATCTGAAAATCTTATAAATCAAAATAATGCAAAAAAATTTAGAAGCCTCAAAAAATTTTTAGTAATTTTAAAGGTTTTCGAGAATGTAAACAATCTAGAAAATTTATTTAGTATACAGAATCGAAGAAATGTAAAGAATATAAAACACTGGAAAAATCATAAAGCTTAACAAATCCAAAGAATCTAAGAAATCGAAGGAATATTAAGAACTCAAAAATCAGAGAATGTTTGGAGAGATTTGATCAATTTACAAAATCTAAAAACCAAAAAAATAAAAATTTTTAGGAATTCTAGAAAATCCAGAAAGTCTGCGGAACATAAAGATTTTTAAATGTCTACGAAATGTAACAATAAAAAAAAATGAAATCTAAGGAACATAAAAAATTTGAAAAACTTTCAAAATCTTAAAAAAGGTAAGATGAATCCAAAAAATTAGAAAATTCTTGAAGGAATCTGAAGAATGAAAAAAATCTTAGAATTCTTAAAGTGGAAAATAAAAACAAAACTTGAAAATTCTAACCTGAATCCAAAATCAAAAATTTTAAGAAATTTAAAAAATCATTAAATTTAGAAAATCTGAATCTAGAAAATCAAAGAAATATAAAAAAATCAAGAAAATCCGAAGAATAATCTAGACAATCGGGAGGATTTATCCGAATTTGAAAATTTAAGGATTCTTGAGGGAATATAAAGAATATAGATAATCTAGAAATCTGATGAATCAAAAAATTCAATAAAATTTAAAAAGCTCAGAAAATTTAAAGACTTCGAGAAATGTTAAAGTTTCTGGAAAATGTAATTAATCCAGAAAATTTAGGGAATAAACAGAATCGAAGGATTCTAAAAAATATATATAACATTGGAAAAATCATAAAGATTAACAAATCCAAAGAATCTAGGAAATCGAAGGAATCCAAAAACTCGAAAATCAAAGAATTTTTGAAAAGATTTGATTAATTTAAAAAATCTAATCAAACAAACTAAAAAAATTAAGTGCTGAAAAAATTTTAGAAAATCCAGAAAATCTATGCAAAAAGTATAAAATGTTTCAATTCTATTTTATAATAAGAAATTTCCTTCTCGATTTTCAATTCTAAGAATGTCAGGATCTGGATTTTGTTATGGAGCTATTGTTTAGAAATATTTTTCCCCATAATCATCCCTAAAAACCCATAAAGTACCAACCTGCGATAGTCCCCGCGTCCTTCGTCGCTTGTCTTTGCGAATCATTAAAATACGCCGGAACAGTAATAACAGCATCTTTCGTTTCCTTCCCAATATACGCATCAGCAGTCTCTTTCATTTTCCTCAAAACCATACTACTAATTTCTTCAGGTGTAAACTTCTTAATTTCACCTTTAAATTCAACTTGAATCTTTGGCTTGCCGCCATCATTAACCACTTTAAATGGCCAATGTTTCATATCTTGTTGAATCTTCGGATCATCGAATTTCCGTCCAATTAGTCTTTTAGCATCGAAGACTGTATTATTAGGATTCATTGCAACTTGATTTTTGGCAGCATCGCCAATAAGACGCTCCGTGTCTGTGAAAGCGACGTAACTCGGGGTGGTGCGATTACCTTGATCATTGGCGATGATTTCCACTTTGCCTTGTTGCCACACGCCTACACATGAGTAAGTCGTGCCTAAATCAATCCCTATAGCTGGTGTTTTGCCCATTTTTTTAACACTTCTTCACTTGACACAAGAGAGATTTTGAAATGAATCGCGCCTACTGAGTGCTTTTAACTTTTATTGACGGAACGAACACACTTCGGCTGTTTTCGACAACAAAATTGATCTAACAACACTTTCTTAGTTTTATTTTAAATCAATCGATCTGAAGAAACTTCTAGAAAATGAATAATATTCCATTTTGCTTGTCGCTTTTTATTACAACGTAATTAAATTTAAACTGATTTGGATTTTTTGCGTAGGTTTGGAACTGTTTATACTATTCACTCATCTATTTGTTAAACAAGGTCATACTTACCTTTTTGATGACGAAATTATTTGGATTGAACTTTTTGGGACGTTTGCGTTTAGATTTGTTTTTTCTTGTAGAAGTTTTCACTTTAGACTCTTTTTCGAACATTGTGCCACAACTAAAACTGACGGTATAATGAATTAGTCATTTATTATTCTAGAAATTTAATCTTTACAATTCAAGTTTACGCCTACAGTGATTATTTCTTTATCGGAACAATAAAAATTCATTGCTGCACTGCTGCAACATTTATAATTATCATTATTGCATTGAGTCCGTTAAATTACTCGAAATATGCAAATTGTATTTTGAAATATACCAGTGTTTTCGCTTTTTCTATCTGTTTTTTGTCGAAATAATAATTTTAATATCTTTTGGACTAAACATAACTGTGCCATAACTTCTTTGTGTATCAATCGATTTTGACAATTTTTGTTTTTTTAGTTATTATTATTCTTTGTTTTTCTTTATTCAATATAATTTTGGAATGAGTGGTCAAAAAAACTTTTTTCTTGTTTTGTTTATCAACCAATTTTGTTGATGCTTCACTTTTTAGTTTCTTATTTTGTTTATCTATCTTTTGGTGCAAATATTGTTTAGCTAACTTTGATAACAACACCAAGAAAAAATTGAGACCTTGTTTAAATTTTTTCTTTCCACTTTTACATTTTGTGTCGTAACTTCTTTGTGTATCAATCGTTTTTGATAATTTTTATCTTTTCAATTCCTATTATTTTTTATCTTCCTTTATTTAATACAATTTTGGAATAGTGGTCAGAAAATATTTTTTTGAAATTTAATTTTGAAAATTTTTTGAATTGAACATTCTAGACAGTTGAAACTATACCGTTTTCGCCGAAGCAATGCAGTGACAGATAGACGTCATCAACACGTGGTATAGAAAAAAGCCCTTCCATTGATTAGTAATCATTTTAGTTTCCAGTGAAGAGAAATAGGTGGAGTAACATTGGTTGCATAAGTCTACAAATATTTGGGTTGGAATCAATTAATAGTCAGAAACAACAATCACCTAAACATTAAAATAATAAAACCTTTTCAGAGTATCAAATGTCAAGTTTTGGGCCTGAAAGTCAAAATTCAAAGTATATTTTGGAAGTCGAGGGAATTAGGACAAAATAATGGGCTTCCAAAATATAATTTTAAGAAAATATGGATGCAAATTTTAACCATGTTCAAAAAAAAATTTTTTTTCAAATTACCCTAACTTAAAAAAGACTACCCCTAGAAAATCAGTTTTTTCACAGATCAGTTTCTTTTTATTCTCTCAGTAAAACTACCAAAAATTGTTTCACTATCGTTTTCCGACAGCTTTGAAAAATGTTTTTCTTGACCTATAGTAGAGTAGACGCTTCATTATTAAAAAAAGTACATTTTGTGCTGTCACTATTTTGTTTATCAACCGATTTTGTTGATGCTTCACTTTTTGGTTTGTTATTTTGTTTCTCCATTTTTTGGTGCAAAAATTTTCGAGCTAACTTTGATAACAACACCAAGAAACAAACTGAATCTTTGTTTAAATTTTTTTTTCTACTTTTACATTTTGTGTTGTAATTTCTTTGTGTATCAATAGTTTTTGATAATTTTTGTTTTTTCAATTCCTATTATTTTTTTATCTTCCTTTATTTAATATAATTTTGGAATAGTGGTCAGAAAATATTTTTTTGAAATATAATTTTGAAAATTTTTTGGATTGAACATTCTAGACAGTTGAAACTATACCGTTTTCGCCGAAGCAATGCAGTGACAGATAGACATCATCAGCACGTGGTATAGAAAAAAGCGCTTCCATTGGTTAGTAATCATTTTAGTTTCCAGTGAAGAGAAATAGGTGGAGTAACATTGGTTGCATAAGTCTACAAATATTTGGGTTGGAGTTAATTAATATTTAAAAACAAACATCACCCAAACATTAAAATACTGAAACCTAATTAGTCAATAATCAACTTCTTTTTATTCTCTTAGTAAAACTACCGAAAATCGTTTCTCTATCTTTTTCCGACAGCTTTGAAAAATGTTTTTCTTGACCTATAGTAGAGTAGACGCTTCATTAAAAAAAAAAATACTGTGCTGTCACTATTTTGTTTATCAACCGATTTTGTTAATGCTCCACTTTTTGGTTTCTTATTTTGTTTCTCTATCCTTCTGTGCAAAAATTTTTGAGCTAGCTTTAAAAACAACACCAAGACAAAATTGAGACTTTATTTAAATTTTTTCTTTCTACTTTTACATTTTGTGTCGTAACTTCTTTGTGTATCAATCGTTTTTGATAATTTTTGTTTTTTCAATTATTATTATTTTTATCTTCCTTTATTTGATATAATTTTGGAATAAGTGGTCAGAAAATGTTTTCTTTTTTAAATATTTTGAGTATTTTTTAGATTGAACATCCTAAAGAATTGAAATTAGATCGTTTTCGCCGAAGCAATGCAGTGACAGATAGATGACATCAGCACGTGATATAGAAAATGCGCTTCTATTGGTTAGTACTCATTTTAGTTTCCATTGATGTGAAATAAGTGGAGTAACATTGGTTGCATAAGTTTACATACATTTGGGTTGGAGTCATTTAATATTAAAAAAAAACACCTAAACAATTAGCCAATAATCAATTTTTTTTATTCTCTTAATAAGACTACCAAAAATCGTTTCTCTATCTTTTTCCGTTCGCTTTAAAAATTTTTTTTCTTGACCTTTAGTAAAGCAGCTGCTTCAATATAAAAAAAATACATTTTGTCCTGTCATTTTTTTGTTTATCAACCGATTTTGTTGATGCTTTACTTTTTGTTTTTCTATTTTGTTTCTCCATCTTCTGGTGCAAAAATTTTTGAGCTAACTTTGACAACAACACCAAGAAAAAATTGAAACTTTATTTAAATTTTTTCTTTCTACTTTTACATTTTGTGTCGTAACTTCTTTGTGTATTAATCGTTTTTGATAATTTTTGTTTTTTCAATTATTATTATTTTTTATCTTCCTTTATTTAATATAATTTTGGAATAGTGGTCAGAAAATGTTTTCTTTTTTAAATATTTTGAGTATTTTTTAGATTGAACATCCTAAAGAGTTGAAATTAGATCGTTTTCGCCGAAGCAATGCAGTGACAGATAGATGACATTAGCACGTGGTGTAGAAAATGCGCTTCTATTGGTTAGTACTCATTTTAGTTTCCATTGATGTGAAATAAGTGAAGTAACATTGGTTGCATAAGTTTACAAACATTTGGGTTGGAGTCATTTAATATTAAAAAAAAAACACCCAAACAATTAGCCAATAATCAATTTTTTTTATTCTCTTAATAAGACTACCAAAAATCGTTTCTCTATTTTTTCCGTTCGCTTTGAAAATTTTTTTTCTTGACCTTTAGTAAAGCAGCTGCTTCAATATAAAAAAAAAATACATTTTGTCCTGTCATTTTTTTGTTTATCAACCGATTTTGTTGATGCTTTACTTTTTGTTTTTTTATTTTGTTTCTCCATCTTCTGGTGCAAAAATTTTTGAGCTAACTTTGACAAAACACCAAGAAAAAATTGAAACTTTATTTAAATTATTTCTTTCTACTTTTACATTTTGTGTCGTAACTTCTTTGTGTATCAATCGTTTTTGATAATTTTTGTTTTTTCAATTATTGTTATTTTTTATCTTCCTTTATTTGATATAATTTTGGAATAAGTGGTCAGAAAATGTTTTCTTTTTTAAATATTTTGAGTATTTTTTAGATTGAACATCCTAAAGAGTTGAAATTAGATCGTTTTCGCCGAAGCAATGCAGTGACAGATAGATGACATCAGCACGTGGTGTAGAAAATGCGCTTCTATTGGTTAGTACTCATTTTAGTTTCCATTGAAGAAAAATAGGTGGAGTAACATTGGTTGCATAAGTCTACAAATATTTGGGTTGGAATCAATTAATAGTCAGAAACAACAATCACCTAAACATTAAAATAATAAAACCTTTTCAGAGTATCCAATGTCAAGTTTTGGGCCTGAAAGTCAAAACTCAAAGTATATTTTGGAAGTCGAGGGAATTAGGACAAAATAATGGGCTTCCAAAATATAATTTTAAGAAAATATGGATGCAAATTTTAACTATGTTCAAAAAAAAAAATTTTTCTTAAATTACCCTAACTTAAAAAAGACTACCCCTAGAAAATCAGTTTTTTCACAGATCAGTTTCTCTTTATTCTCTCAGTAAAACTACCAAAAATCGTTTCACTATCGTTTTCCGACAGCTTTGGAAAATGTTTTTCTTGACCTATAGTAGAGTAGACGCTTCATTAAAAAAAAAATACTGTGCTGTCACTATTTTGTTTATCAACCGATTTTGTTAATGCTCTACTTTTTGGTTTCTTATTTTGTTTCTCTATCCTTCTGTGCAAAAATTTTTGAGCTAGCTTTAAAAACAACACCAAGACAAAATTGAGACTTTATTTCAATTTTTTCTTTCTACTTTTACATTTTGTGTCATAACTTCTTTGTGTATCAATCGTTTTTGATAATTTTTGTTTTTTCAATTGTTATTTTTTATCTTCCTTTATTTGATATAATTTTGAAATAAGTGGTCAGAAATTTTTTTCTTTTTTAAATATTTTGAGTATTTTTTAGATTGAACATCCTAAAGAGTTGAAATTAGATCGTTTTCGCCGAAGCAGTGCAGTAACAGATAGATGACATCAGCACGTGATATAGAAAATGCGCTTCTATTGGTTAGTACTCATTTTAGTTTCCATTGATGTGAAATAAGTGAACTAACATTGGTTGCAAAAGTGTACAAACATTTGGGTTGGAGTCATTTAATATTAAAACAAAACACCCAAACAATTAGCCAATAATCAATTTTTTTTATTCTGTTAATAAGACTACCAAAAATCGTTTTTCTATTTTTTTCCGTTCGCTTTGAAAAATGTTTTTCTTGACCTATAGTAAAGCAGCTGCTTCAATATAAAAAAAAAATATATTTTGTCCTGTCATTTTTTTGTTTATCAACCGATTTTGTTGATGCTTTACTTTTTGTTTTTCTATTTTGTTTCTCCATCTTCTGGTGCAAAAATTTTTGAGCTAACTTTGACAACAACACCAAGACAAAATTGAGACTTTATTTGAATTTTTTCTTTCTACTTTTACATTTTGTGTCGTAACTTCTTTGTGTATCAATCGTTTTTGATAATTTTTGTTTTTTCAATTATTATTATTTTTTATCTTCCTTTATTTAATATAATTTTGGAATAGTGGTCAGAAAATGTTTTCTTTTTTAAATATTTTGAGTATTTTTTAGATTGAACATCCTAAAGAGTTGAAATTAGATCGTTTTCGCCGAAGCAATGCAGTGACAGATAGATGACATCAGCACGTGGTGTAGAAAATGCGCTTCTATTGGTTAGTACTCATTTTAGTTTCCATTGAAGAAAAATAGGTGGAGTAACATTGGTTGCATAAGTCTACAAATATTTGGGTTGAAATCAATTGATATTCAGAAACAACCATCACCTAAACATTAAAATAATAAAACCTTTTCAGAGTATCCAATGTCAAGTTTTGGGCCTGAAAGTCAAAATTAAAAGTATATTTTGGAAGTCGAGGGAATTAGGACAAAATAATAGGCTTCCAAAATATAATTTTAAGAAAATATGGATGCAAATTTTAACTATGTTCAAAATTAAAATTTTTAAAAATTACTCTAACTTAAAAACGACTACTCTTAGAAAATCAGTACTTTCACAGATCATTTTTTTTTTTAATTCTTTTAGTAAAACTACCAAAATCGTTTTTCTATCGTTTTCCGTTCACTTTAGAGAAAAATGTTTTTTTTAGAGTATAAAACTACGTTTTTTGCTTTAATTTTTTTGTTTATCAACCGATATTGTTGATACTCAGTTTTATTCTCTACCACTCCTTAAAATATTTTCCCGCACTTTTGGAATATGGATATAATTTTCAAATAATAGAAGGATTCTGTGAGAAATTAGATTGAAATCTCATATTCATTATCATTTATTGATGCAAACGTTAAATTTTTGCAAGAAACATGAATAAATTTTTCTAGACTGTTTTTCCCATGAAACGTCAATATTTAAATTTCAAACTATATAACTAGTTATAGATTCATTGTGTATTCTTGGTTGCATATATAATAAATTAAAACTAAAATATTAAAAAAAAACTTGACATTGTAAATTTTTTCGCTAAATAACAATAACAAAACCATGTTTTGAAAAAAAAAATTCATTTTATTTTTTTTTTAGAAATCAAACTTATGCTTGCCACATTTTAGTAATAATAGCCACCATAGCCGCCGTAAGCTCCATAAGCCAAGGGTGATGCATAACCATACCCAAGTCCATATCCATATCCTAAACCGCCATACCCTCCATAAAGACCAGAGTAGAATTGTGGTGCTGGTTTAGGAGCAGCGATAGCGAAAGCCAAAACGGCGGCCAAAAGTACAAACTAAAAAAAAAAAAAAATTAGAATTGTTCGATAATTATGAAATAACTTACAAGTTTGAACATTTTCGATTGATGTGAACTGCTTGAAGTCTCTATAGCTTCTGTTGATAGTGGAAATAATCAAGGTTTTATATACCACTGTTACCCCACTTAACATTTTTTCAAGAAGGTTGAAAGATGTAACAACTTTGTTTTATTGCTCTACTACATAATAAATTACAAGTTTTTAAATAATTCTACAATTTCAGGACTTGTTTTTTTACAAAAAATACAATCCAATTATGAAGCGGAGACAAATTTCCGGTTATAAAGTTAAAAAAATTTTTAGACACACCCCCACGATTTTGGTATAAAATGAATCGCTTTCATTGAAATTTTCAGTGTTTGTTGTCGATCGATCACAAACAGCGTCTTCAAAATGTTCAAATTCGTGAGAATTTTTTTAATTACTTTAAATGTATTTGTTCATAATTTTTTATTTGCAGTTGGTTTTCTTCGCTCTTGTGGCTTTGGCTTTAGCCGCTCCCGAGCCTAAACCACAGTTTTATTCCGGACTCTATGGAGGTTATTCTGGATTGGGATATTCTAGCTTGGGTTATGGCTACTCTCCTTATGCCTACAGCGGTTACGGACTAGGATACGGATATGGATACGGATACTATTAATTTTGTATTAAGCCATAAATAAAATTCATCAAAAAATACTTGAATGGTTTTTGGTTTTCAATTCTAATTTTTTATGAATACATTGCTGAATCTAATTCGCTAATGTTTTTAGTAATTGAAAAGTTTTCCATTTCCATAATTTAAACAATGCTGTAATCTGTGTAACAATCAATGCTTCTATTATATTTTCTATGTCAACCTTGTAGTTATATGAAAATTTAAATTGAAGGAAACTATAATTACGATATATTGAATTATGAGCAAATTTTTAAATAAATTAAGCGTTTACAAATTTTATTTTGAATTTTTCGTATTTTAATGATTTTTGATAACGCATTTCATTATTAATTAACTTGGAATTTGTATCGTTGTTTCGATTCAAATTTATTTATTTAGTTATTTTAATTTGGAAAGAATATTCATTTTGTTAGAGGTGAGTATCGGAATCTTATTAATTATGTTGAAGAAACAGTTTATAGCGTCACGGTAACATTTTAAAAATAATATAAATTATTTTTTTCCATATGATAAAATTGAAATTTTTAAAGAAATTGCTAAACCACTGCAAACAATTTTCTATGAATTTCTTCGATTCTTTTGAATTTGTTATTTATCTAGTTTTTTAAATTTTATTGATTTGATTTGATTTACAACGTTAACACAGCAACAAATTAGCAATAGTAACATTAATAAAGAAGAAGCTGTAGGTACAATACAATATATTTTCGATATATAAACTTGAGTTATATTTTTTTAAATGGAAAGCATACTTGGCCATGGTTTTGAAAGAATTTTTTTTTTTCTGTTTACGGAAATATATTGTTTAGATATGTTTTCTTAAAAAATATTGGAAAAATTTCAAGTTTTTGTTGAAAATTTGAAAAACACCTCATAGTCGCCTCTGGGAGGGGAAAGTCTGAAACTCTTCAAAGTTTTTATAATTTTTCATCTCTTACATAAAAAATATAAAAATAAAGGTGTCTTTAGACTATGACAAAATTTTGTGATAAATCATAGCACTCAAACAATCATATTTTACTTTAATTTTGCGTTTTTCTTGTTTATGATTGTTCTTACAATCCATTAAATAAGAAAAATCGTATAGTTTGAACATGAAAATTCCTTTTTTATTATTCGCCTCATAAAAAATCATATGATAAATCGCATAGTCTAAATTTACTTTTACATTTTCAGATAAAAAAACAAAATATTTTGACTTTGATTTATTTACTTCCAAAGGCACTATGATTTTTTTATACAGTTTTCCAATAAAAAATTAACAATTGTTAAAAATATAAAGAGAAATCATCTGAACTACATATTTTCGTAAATAGAAAAAAATAACAATACTTTCGCAGTCATAGCTAACTATGCTTCTCATTTGAAAAAATTTAACTTTGATTTATATCTCGAAAACTAAAAGAAATAAAAAAAAATCTAGTTACGTCATTCTATTCTATGCAAAAATATTGATTAGTAACGTTTTTCAGATTTTTGATAAGCTCAAAATTAAAGAAAATACAACAATCTTCAGAAAATTAAAAAAAAACAAAACAAAAAACTTCAAAATAAAAGACAAGAGCGCGAAACTAATTAAAGCATTGAATTTGTCACAAAAAACTAAAATGTATCATTCGTTTTTTTTTATGTGTGATGGTCGGATATTTAGTGTGTTCATTTAAAAAACAACTTTAAAAGGCTTTTAAACTAAAAAATAATTATTTTGTATGTCTGTGATTAATTTTTATATACTTGTCAAAATGAAAAATCTTATAACCTCACTTTTCGACAATTAAAAGAAATAACAAATTTTCATGAAAATATTCATTTATTGTCTACAAAAACTGTTGAAAATGTCTTTCTTGATGCTCAGCACACTTAGCATATCATCTTCGAACATTATTTATCATATTACGGCTTTTCATTTTGTTGTTGTATGAAGTCATGATGACATACGTAAAAATGTCATGGCTTGCTGCCAGTTTTTTTTTTTAAATGAACACCCGATACGAGAAACGTATGAAAAAACCATCGAAAATGAACCACCTTGTATATTTTGCCTCTTGTTTTGTGGGCAGAATTTGGATTCATCCATGAACAAGCTGAAGTTCCATTCTACGTCCACATATACAGAGTGTTGCATTACTTTTATCTCCAGCATAGAACAGTCGTTGTTGAAATTTGAATAGTGGCACAAAAAATAGGATTTCCATTTGAAAAAATAGAGTTTTGGCATAATTTTGTAGACGATGTTTGTGTGATACTGTAAATCATTTTAGATGTTATTCCAATCTGTATGTCAGCTAAAACCTGGTTTACAAGTATGCTCAAATTTATTTGTTTGGCGCGAAGTATCAAAGTTTTAATAATTTTATTTAATTATTTCAAAAACGGTTAGATTTAGCAATAACATAATTAGTATAAAATGTATTTAGAATTTTGCAGGCAATTGGAAAATGCCGTATAATATCGGGGTGTCCCATGAACTTTCAGTATAAGCAGAAGTAGATACTGGTAAAAATAGAAAAGTTTACTTTTTACAACTCATTGCTTTACATTCACGTGATGCGCATCTGTTAGGATTTTAGTCGCTGTTTTGCTGAAAGTTCATAATAGAAAAAGATGTATGTAATAATCGTTTTTCTTATCTGCTGTCTTATGTCTAGTTAACAGTATGCAATTAGTATATTAAAACATTATATTTTGTTCAGTAGGTAACGATTTAATAACAGTTGTAAGTACCTTTACGCACCTAAACAAAATTTCTAAATAAAGAACTTAAGAAATTAAATAAAATAAATACAGTAATAAAAATAAGTAATAGAGATTAATATTATTTAGTTATTTATTTATTTATTTATTATTGCTCATTAATAAGTTTATTAAATGCCTTATAAGAATATGATAAAATAATGAAATTAATGATTATTTTAGCAATTATTTGACCATTAAAAACCATAAAAAAGTGATTTAGTCAGGTTACGACCAGTCTACTTGCAGTCAGCACCAAAAAGACTGTAATTCTCTATGCCCAATAAAATTAACTTTTAAATCGAAAATTTTGTTTTTTTCTTCTATATATTTTTATCATAATTTTCAACAAAAATGTCAAAAATCTTTATATTTAAGGATTTATTCATTTGTTTTTCGAAATTCAAACCAAAATTGCATTTTTCGAAATGAAAAGCATAGTTGACTGTGACGTAAAAAATATATTTTTTTTCTATTTACGAAATTATACAGGGTGACACACAACTTTTTCCCTATGCATGCTATCGTCTTGATTTTTTTTTTAAACATTAGCCTTAACTTCAATTGCTCACTTAGATGATGATTTTTGAAGCAAAGCATGTTTTTCTTCAAAAACTTACTCAATTGTTTATTTTATCAAAAACACGTGACGCAATGTCAATTTTTCTTATACAGTTGGTTTTGAAATTTCATTTAGAATTTAATAAAAATACGAAAAATGTACCGTTCCATTTGAAATTACAAAGTTAATACCTACTTCCGGTACTTCCGGAAGTGCTACCATTTCGAAAATAATTTAGTTAGATAGATCAATTGATTCTACGTCCATGTGCTAAAATTTAGTTTCATAATTTTTTTTGGCTCTTTAAATACTTCTAATAGGCCATCACGGTGAGACAGTCATGTATACAAGGTGTCCCAACACAGCGTAATTTTTCCATAGCGTAATAACCGTTGGGAATATGAAAATTTGTTCTGAACAAAAGTAGTTTGAATTTCTCTTGGGGTTGTTTTAAAAATATTTTTAAAAATGGCGCACTTCCGATTATACCGGAAATTGATACTAACTTCGTTATTTTGAATGCAACACACTATATATTTTTAGATTTTTGGATTCCTTGTTTAATTTAAGCATCACTTTATGTAACACTTTGAGTGAACCATTTTCAAGAAAATCAAGATTTAAAGAAAAAATATGGCTGTGCAGAGATCGCCATTATTCTAAATATCTCCAACACAAAAGCATTTACAGCATTTTGGCAACTTGTTTAAGAAGACTTCTAGACTAATTTTGTCAACACAAACAAAATTTCAATAGAAAATGATCAAAACTTTTAATAAAATTATTGTCAAAAAAGAGCAAAAATTGACAATATTTTGAAAAAAAAGGCATCAAAAACGTAGCTATACAGTGTCACCATTAAAGTCGGCTCCACATAGGAAATTTTTTTATTATAAAGTTTAGTTGAAATTTGATAGAGAAATCAATTTTTGCTTCAAATTAGATGAAAATGACCATAACAAACGTGACTGAGCGGCGTTTGTTTGTCAGCAAATTTAACATTTCTTACAGTGAGTGACTGGAACTGGCATTTCTGGGCTGAATTTTGAAAAATTGTATTTGAAAAAGTTGTTTCTAATGCAATTTTATGCATGTGTGCTGAATTTGAAGAACCTAGCGTAAAGTTGACATTTTAGGTATTTTCGTAGCGGAGACTTATGAAGTTGAATCAATTTTGAGTTAAATACAAGCCTTCAACCAAATTATAGAAGGAGTAAAGTGTCATCAAGAAAGTCACAAGTCACAAGTAGTTGCATCTCCGGTTTCTACAGAAAAATCTTGTCTTGAGTGTTGAAAAACTTCTAATCGAGGTAACTCAATTTTCTTAAATGGAACGCTATATTTTTTATGGTACCATTTCATAGTGCTTAGAATCACGTTTCGATTGATGTGAAGTTGTACCCACTTACTAATAACAGTTTTAAAAAAAAAAAAAGTTTTTTGAAATTTTTAAAAAAACTACATGATCACATTAGCCTTGGTGACTACTAACTATTATTTATCAAGATTGCATCAAAAGAAGAGTATAATTGAAGCTTAAATTCTATTGTTTATAAGATAACATCAAGACAAATCAAAACTATGCACAATAAATGGAGAAATCTAGAGATTCGAGTTTTTCCATCTCTGAGAATCAACTTCCAACCAGTGGTTTCTGCTATGATTGATGTTATGCAAAAATCTGTTTATTCATAATTTTGGGATACTGAATGTTTTGTTGATATTTAAACGTCAAGATTTGTGTTTTTTAAACTAGATCTACCTCAAAAGAGTATTTTCTACTATTATCACAAATCCGTTTCAGCTTTTATTCAAAAATGGTGAATAGATAGCTGATTTTGATATTGTTCTTCTTACAGAAATCTCTCATGGAAGTTTTTCATTTGAGAAAAATTTCGCATAAATTCATAATGTCAGAAGGAAATTTTGTTTAAATTTTTAAACAACATTTATCATATTTACTAATTATTTTTTACTTGAAGTCTAGTACTTTTTTAAACATGTTTATATCAATAATAACAATCAAGGCTAACCTGATAATGTAGATTTTTGTGCATTTTTTCCAAAAATTGTTTGCAGTAAGTGGGTACAACCTGACATCAATCGAAAGGGTGATTTTAAGTTCTATTCGGTTGCACATTAAAAAGTATAGCGTTCCATTAAAAAAATTTGAGTTATTTAGGTTTGAACTTCCTCATGTTTAAGCCTTCCATCAAAAGAGAGTTTATCAAATTTGATAAGATGATCAGGTCTGAGAGATAGACTGTTACGTCTAAAATGAAGTGTAAAACCGCTGCTCTCTAAATACTTTTGTGTTCGAAATATTTAGAATAATGGCGATCTCTGCACAGCCATATTTTTTCTTTAAATCTTGAAAAAATTCGTATGTCAAGTACTAATAGCTCTCTTCAACTTTATCTAAAAAGATTTTATCAAAACTGAACAGTTAAGATACAAATCACAATAATGAATTTTTGCACTGATTTCCCTATATGCCCCGAATTTTGGGGCAGGTGGTATATATGATTCAAATTTCTATTCAACTTAGAAGTGAAGTCAGATGCAATATTGCCAGTCTTATTGTACACTGAAGAAAAGAATGTTATAAACGCGTTGCAAACATCAGTCATATCATTCAAAATATTGTCGTTTAATTTCATGGGCAACGAAATGTTATGGTTGGATGAATTTTTTTCGTACAAATTCCCAAAAGTAACTGGGATTATTAAGTAGACTGGCCTCAGTATTTGCAATGTATCTATCATAGGCATCCTTAACAGTAGTTTTATACTGATGTCTTAAATTTACAAAATTCAAATAATCTTCACGAAGTCGGCTCATTTTGTAGTATTTATGAGCCGATTTTTTAGCTCTAATCAATATAATTATTAGATTTCATGAAATCTTTGAATATTTTGTTTTTTCTTAATACTAGAAATATTTGATGGTTTAAATTCTTCTAATTTTTCCGATTTTTTTTTAAATTCTATCAATTGCTTAGATTCTTTTGATTCTCTTAGGTAATTTTTTGATTTTTTGATTTTTCTGGTTCTATGATCTCTTGAGTTTGCAATGTTTTTGACCTTTAAATTTTTATATTTGGATTCTCTCAGTTTTTCCATTTTTATAGAATTCGTATTGGTTTAATTCTCATACTCTAATTTTTTTTTTTTTACTTTTTTGACGATTTTGAATTTCTAGTTCTCCTTTAAATTCTTCAGAGTCCCTCGGTTATTTAACTATTTTGGGATTTTTGATTCTTTTGATTCTACTGATTCTATTTTTTATTTTTTCGGTTTTTTATTTTTACTTATTTGTTTTTGATTATCCTGATGCTTTCAAATTTTCTGTTTCTTTGATACTTAGATTATTCAGATATTTTACTTTCTTTTAATTCTCCAGGTTTTCTCGATTGTTTCAAATCTCTGGAAAATTCTGATTCTTTTGTGTTTTAATTCTTTTCATTTCGCTGAAATTTTTTTTATCTTTTCAATTTTTTCGATTTTTTGGTTCTACTAATGGATTCTTTAATTTTTTTTTGAAATTTCTAATTCTTCTGACATTTCAATCCTTTCAATTCTTTGATATTTTTGATGTTTCGGAATCTCTCGGTAGTTTAAATCTTTTGTTTTTTTAGATCTTCTAGTTTCTTATTTGAATTTTCTTGATTTGTTTCACTTGATTTGATAATCTTTTTGATGTTTTGGATTTTTCTTTATTTTTTAAAACTCTAGATTATCGAAACTTTTTGAATTTTTTGTGTTTTATTTTAGTTTTTTTTATTCTTTCTATTTATTTGTTTTTTTTGGATTTTTTTCATTTTTGTGATGTTTTTATACTTTTAATTAATTTCGAATCTGTTGAAAGTCCTGAGTTTGATTTTTCAATTTTTCCAGTCTTTTTTATTATTTAGATTCTCTCAATTCTTGTGTTGCATTTGATTTTTTTTTATTTCGACTTTTTTGACTATTTTAAGGTTTTTCTGGATGTTTTAGATTTTTTTGATGCTTTAAAGTCTTTAAGTTATTAAATTATTTCAGTCTACTAATATTTTTTAGATTTTTCAAGATTTTTTGGTTTTTCCAATTTTTTCGATTCTTTAGATTTTCTGAAATTTTTTTATTCTTTTTCTTTACTTATATTAATAGTTTAGAATTGAATTTTCTTAATTCTTCTCATTTCTCAGATTTTTTTCATTCTTTCTCTCTTTCGATTATACTGATTAATTTCTTTGAATTTCTTTCTTTAAATTTTTTCATGCCTTTGTCATGTTAAATCTTCCAATTTCTTCGATGTATTTTATGGTTTGGAATTTCTCGCTTATTTAAATCTTTGGGATTTTTTTTATTCATTTTTTTCTTTTGATTTTTTGATACTATATATCTTTAAATTCTCTTGATTTATTTGATTATTTAGATTTTCTCATTTCTTTTGTTTTATTTAAATTTTTGTTATAATATTTTCAATTTTTCAATATCTCTCTGGATATTTTAGAATTTAAGTTTCTAAATTATTAAAATACTTCAGTTTATCAATATTCTTAAGATTTTTTTTGATTTTTCTAATTTTTAAGATTCTTTCGATTTTCTGAAAACATTTGATCCTTCTATTTTTATTTTTATTATAATTATTTAGATGCTTTCAATTTTCTTAATTCTTTCCAATTATTAGATTTTTTTTCATTCTCTCAATTCTTTTCTTTTTATTATACTGATTAATTTTTTTGTTTTTTTTCTTTGAATTTTTTATGCTTCTGGCATTTCAATTCTTTCAATTTTTGATGTTTTGGAATATCTCGGTTATTTTAGTCTTTGGGATTTTTTCGATGCATTTTTCTCTTTTGATATTTTGATACTTTTTTTTATTCTTTCAATTTTTTATTTTTTTTTTATTTTTTTGACCTTTATGATAAGTTAAGTTCTTTTGGTTCTAGTGGATGTATTAATTCTTTTTGATGCTTTTGATCTTCTAATTCTTTTTTATTTTTGTAATTTATATTTTTCCATTCTTTTTATTACGATTTTTTCTGATAAATTTGTTTTTTTTTAATATTTTTTAAATTTCTCAAATTCTTAAGAAATTCTCACTTATTCAGATAATTTAAAATTTTTCATTCTTTGATTCTTCTGGATTTATTGTCTTTTTGATTTTTTTTTTTAATCTTCACATTCTTTTGATTTTTATTTATTTCATTTGAATTTTTTCAATTCTTGTTATTTTTTTTATTCTGTACTTTCTCCTAATTTAATTTTGATTATTTTGATGCTTTCAGTTTTATCTATTTTTTTGATGTTTTTGATTTTTAAGATCTTCCCTAAAGTTTTTACACTTTTTCATTATAATTATTTCAATTTTTTAGATTTTCTCATTTTTTTTATTTTTTGATTTTTCGATTCCATTAATTCTTTCGATTTCTTTTCTGTCAAATTTTTAATGGTGTTAATCCTTTCAATTCTTTGATTATTTGGATTCTTTCAATTCTTCAGTTTTATTTGATTTTTTTATTATGATTCTCTTGACGTTTCTAATTTTTTTAATTTTGTTTGCTTCAATTCATTAAAATTTTTAGATTATTAAGATATTCAGAATTTTTTATTCTTTTGATTCTATCAATTTTATCTTCATTTTCACAATCTACTTATTTTCTCAGATTATTCAAAATGGTATCATGATTACCGTAAATTGAATATATTTTAAGCAAAAGGAGTTATTTTCAAGTATAACAAGGTAGTTAGTTAAACACTTTTCAACAGACATTTTTTTATAAATGTCTCTTGATTTACCTAAAACCCTCAACTTGAATAAATTAATAATGCATTTTTTTATGTAATTAAAACAGTATAGACTTAGTGTCTAATTAATAATTACTCTATTTATAGACTTTGTTGTTATAAAAATTTTGAATGGTTCAGTTTTCACTCAACTGGTTTTAAATTTTTTTCTTATTAATTGACATTGATCTCTATGTAGGTGTACTTTACACTTAATTCATTGTTTTAATCTTATTTCATAAAATCAATAAACATTACCAAAAGCGTAAAACAAGTTTGCGATATTGCAACTAATATGACAGAAATGCAATTTTAAAAATCAAGGTTTAGTTTTAAATTTATTTAAATTGAACAAATAATAAATAAAATGTGAAAATGTCAAACAATTTATTAATTTACTTAAAATCATGTTGATGCATATTTTTCATCAATATTATTTAATTATTTTCCTGCCTTTGATATAAATATATTATTTTTGTAATTTTCTAATAAAAGTGAGTCACTTCACACTAATTTCTGTACTTTGTTACCAATTTATTGAGTAACTGTATAGAAAATGAGAAAAACTTTTGCGTTTTATTATTTTTCTAAGAGTAAATAAAATTATTGTTTATAGGTAGAAGTTTTCAGTTTTTTAAATTAGAAAATATTGCGATGATAATTTTATCACTTAAATTTTAATACTGAGACAGTTAAAAACCCTGACATTACAAAATTAGCAAATAAATTTTTGGTAATTCTTAAATTGTTATAAAACTGTCGCTTTATACATAATAAATGAGTTACAGTTATTATACAGGGTCATCATTGTAGACTGTAGTCGAAGCAGGATGTTTATTTGCAGTATTAAAAAAAAACACTGTATACAGATGTCCCACGAATAAGTGCAAATATTCTAGCCATAGATTAAGAACTAAAGATAAATCGAAACTTATTTTTTATTTTTTCCAAAAAAATTTCCAGTTTCGAGTTATTGACTCTTGAAGATGACTCTTAAAAAGACATTTATTTTTTTATCTGCAAAAGTACTCAACCAATTTTTGTGAAATTTGACATGGGAACTATTTTTTCAATCATCATTTAGTGGTGTATTTTGTATTAATGTGGAATGTCTTTAAAGGGAATTTTAGGAGCTTTCTTAGAATTAACTGTCTCATAACTTTTCAGCACATTTTAGTTTAATCATGATGCAGTTAATATTAGGACTCTCATTTTCTATGCTCGTTAAACATTTTATTTTTCTACTCGAAAGCGATACGATTTCTGAAAAAATGGTAAGAGATAAAAAAGATTCTGACTTGAATAGGCTTTCAAATTATTGTAATGGTAATTATAAACTAACTTGTGCTGAAAATTTATCAAGAAATTAATGTCAAAGGAACCCGATAACTCTCTTTTGGAGCAATCTATACTATTACAAATTATACTGCTAAGTGATAGACTTAAATAACGTCAGTATGCCAAGTTTTATAGAAATTGGTCAAGTATTTTCGGAGATAATAAAATAAATGTCTGTTTTCGGAGCTACCTTTAACGGCCAATAATTCAAAACTGAAGAGTTTTTCAAAAAAAATAGAAAATACGGGTTGATTAATTTCTAATTCTTAATCGATTGTTAAAATAGTTGTACTTGTTCGTGGGACACTCTGTATAGTACTCCAGTTTAGAAAATGATGAAATTGTCAACTGCAAATTTTTGAAATTTGATGAATATTCTTAATTTTATTGTTTATTCAATGAATGTGATGAATCATGATGACTCTATACAGAGTGTTTCATTATGACGTTATAGTTGAATTTTGAGAAAATGTGCTAATCTGTGTCATAGACTCTACTTTTGAAAAATAATTTCAGATTTATTCTCTATCCGGTTTAACCGGACATTTATGCAACTTTGTTTTTTTATAGTAATTTTCAGTGTATCTTTGGATATTTTAATTCTACTCTAAGTTGCTTATTAAAATGATATTTATTTTTCCAAATGTATTTGTTTGGGTTATTAATGATTTTTTTGAAGAAAATTTTCATTTACAGCTGATATCTTTTATATTTTGTTCTAAATAAAAATGGAATTTCGCGCACACAAAGCCAGAGCAACAGTTCATAATATCAATAAAAAAAATTAGATATCTCAAAAAACAACGTTTTTTAAGAAGATATAGTTTCTATAACCGCAACAAAATTCTAAAAATCATTCTTATAATTACATCAATACAATTTTAGATAGAGTATCAATATTTTTATACTTCACTTTTTTTATTGAAATATTCACTTTGCTTTTTAATTAAAAAAATTGTTGCCAATTCGCTCTATTTTTTTACTTTTTCAATTCTCTTAATTATTTCGATTCTTTGATTTCTTCAAAATCTCTGAATTATTTAAACATTCTCTGATTCTATTGTCTTCTTGATTTTTTCTTTAACTTTGATTTGTTTAGATATTTTAGATTATCTCAATTTTTCAATTTTTTTTCTTTTGTATTTTATCTTAATCTGTTTTTGGTTATTCTGATGCTTTTAATTTTCCTATTCTGGACGGTAACACACCAGACCGCGTGCTCTGCTGTATCTGCAATAATCCCGCAGTAAAATAAAAGAATATCTTGTTCTGAAATGTGCAGAAAAAAAGAAATGTGATTTTGGAATTACCACGTCAGTTTGAAAAATTGACTTCATCTATCGTTTCTTTAACGAAGGTCGTCGCTGATATGAAAGACATCATCAACTGCTTTATCGATGAAAACAAAAAACTTAGAATGGAGGTCGAACACTTAAAGCTAGAAAAACTCCTAACAAATACGGCTCTGTCAAAATCATCTGATGAAGACACAATCAGCGAAGTTTTTGAACGTTTGCGTCGTGCAAACAATCTGATACTGTTTAATCTCCCATTTAAATTAAATGAAGATAAGGAAAACTGTACGAAAGTAATTTTTGATAATTCCAACAAAGATTTAAGTGAAGATTAAATCATGTTCTCGAATTGGAAAGTATATAAAGGGTAAAACAAGACTTCTAAAAATTGTGTTTGCAAGTGAAGAAGAAGCATTATTGTCACTCAAAAATTGTACCAGGAAAAATGGATTATATTTGAATCGTGACCAAGGTGAAAATGTAAGGCTGAAATACAAAAATTGTATAGCTTCAATTATTAGAAACACAGTCGCTTCTCAAAAAAATGTGTAAATATCCAACGGACTGACGGTTTCTCGGACTTATCAATTGTTTATCAGAATGTTGGTGGGCTGAACACTAAAACAAATTTACTTTATGATGAAGTTGCCGTAGATAACTTTTCTATAATGTTCTTAAGTGAAACGTGGTTATCTGACAGTATCTTTTTCAGTGGACTCTTCAACATTGATCAGTACAACGTATTCAGATCTAAAAATGGTCGCCGTGGTCGTGGGCTTCTTACTGCAGTCAAATCCTGCTACCTTGTGGAACTCCTATGTTCAGAAAGACCTTCACATGATATAGATTTGTTAGTTGTAAAAATGCACGATCACACACACCACATTCTATTGGTAAATGTTTATATACAGCCTGGATCACCCTTATGTGTATATGAAGTTACATTTGAATAAATCGAACAGTTTATGACCACATCTTCCACAACGTTAATAGTTGGAGACTTCAATGTTCCAGAATTCTATGACTGCTGTAGCGATTCGCGTAACCCCTCTAATGTTTACAATTCAGTTGCCTCATTTATGAATTTTAGATGTGTTCAACAATACAATGATGTTCTGAATTCAAAAAATAGCTTACTAGACCTGGATTTTTCAAACATAGATTCATGCAAGATTAGTCACATGAGTACATCTTTAGTTGATGAAGACTCTCACCATCCTGCCCTTCTCATTGAGTTGTCTTTACCATCTTCCGCGGTGGGTTATTATAACATTGCTCATAATCCATTCGATTAGAATTTGTCTCAAGCGGACTTGAAAATTCTTTATGCTGCTATGGTAACTAAAGATTGGACACACTTACTCGCAATAGATGACGTAAATGCTTGCTCTCCTAACATCTGAGATTTTAAATCTGTTTGACTTATATGTTCCCAAAAAAAAGAGGCGAAATCTGTATTACCCTAAATGGTTTTCAATAAAAGATATTGAAATCTCGTTCTTTACCAGATAGGTGTCAATTTACTCGTTCAATAGAAAGAAGGATGAAAGAAGACCCCTCTCAATTATGGTCTTACATTGGCACTATGAAGAATTCTTCCAGGATACCCAGCAAAATGATGTTCAACAAAACAATGAACAATTATCTACATCACAGGACATTGTTGATGGATTTGCCTGATACTTTTCCGAGGTATTTAGCTCTTCTGATGTGTATGATAACAGTGCTAGTGTCTTCAGTGCGTTCTGCGGTTCGACAATTGTTGATAACATATCTTGTGAATCTTGTAAAAACTATAATATTAATGTGTTGCATACTGTTAAAATTAATGACTATGATCAAAAGCAAGTAGCCAATAAATTCAAGCCTAATTTGACTAGGGGTGCAGACAACGTTTCCGCATTTTTTGTTAAGGACTGTAAATCTTGTCTGGAATTACCATTAATATATAATAAACTAGAAATTTTTCCTGATAATTGGAAATTGACTGAACTCTGTCCGGTATTTAAGAAAAGTAATAAAAATGATGTAACTAATTATACAGGTGTTGTGATTGAAGTAAACTTTCCAAAATTCTAGTCATGTAACTCATATTATTACGGTTTTATAAGGGGTTGTTCAACATGTACAAGTCTATCTTTTTTCACTCAGTATGTGTCATAATGCACTTGATAATCAGTTGCAAGTTGATGTAATTTACACAGATTTGAGTAAGGCATTTGACTTAGTTGACCAGTATGAAGACTACAAATCTTTTCCTAATGATTGCAAGAGTGGTGTTTGTCAAGGATCCATTTTGGGCCCGTTGTTATTTGTAATTTTCATAAATGATGTTGTTGATGTTATTGAAACTAGTCTTGGATGTAATATCTTATTATAAGCTGATGACATTAAGTATTCAAATGTGTTTCTAATATCGATTTAGTTTAGTTTAGATGCATTGACATTGTGGTGTCGTCAAAATAAGTTAATTGTTAATGTAGACAAGTGCAAGGTTTTGACTTTTTCACGCAAGATCACTAATATGGCATATGACTACAGCATCGATGATAAATTGTAACCAATTTATTGATCTTGGTGTTGTAATGGTTCTGCTCATATTAATGACATTGGGAATAGTTGTCTTAAAATATCTGGTTTCGTTTTGAGAAATACAAAAGACTTGACTAATACTGATTGTTTAAAGTCATTATTTTATGCTTTGGTAAGGTCTAAACTCGAATATTGCTCCGTAGTATGGAATCCCCATTGTTCAATGTACGTAGACCAACTAGAAAAAGTACAAAGAAAATTTTGTAAATTTTTGTATTTCAGAGTTCATCCTGTTCGAAATTTTCCACATGATCAATTATTAGCTGAATTCAATATCACATCTCTAGAATGTATAAGAACCTATTTCTTTATAAAGTAATCAGTGGTTTAATCCCCATCACGGCTCTAGAAATGTTCACACTTTCTTGACTGGTTTTGCTCGTACTTTGTTACATTGCAACTCGCCACTCCACTCAATTTATAGGATTTACAACAACTTGAATGACAAAATTGATATTTTTCTAACGCGTTTTGATTTACTAAAAAAGAATTGTCGGATTATTTTGTTTTCGCCACACTAATAATGCAATTTTTCTAATCATTTTGTATTTTTTTCCTGTAATAGACTCTGTTCGTTGAAAATAAATTACTGTTATTATTATTATTTCTTCGATCATTCTAATTTTTTAAGATCTCTCCAGATACTTTAGAATCTTTTAAAAGTCTTCAGATTATTTAGATTCTTTATATTTCTTTGAATCTCTGGATTTCTTTATGTCAAAATTTGGATTTTATTCTTGTTGTATTTTTTGTCGTTTTGAGTTCAAATGTGAGTCAATTTTTTATGCCATATTTGGTCAAAATGTTACTTTTCCTGCTTAAATATTGATTTCTGTTTTCTATCTTTTGTCGATATTTTACAATTTTAATTTTTTTATTTTATGTTGAAATTTTTAATTTAATTCTTTAGACTTTTTCAATTCTTCAGAATATTTCGGTTATTTACATATTCTTCTATTTTTTAATTTCCTGATTCTATTGTTTTTATTAAAAAAATTTTTCTCTATCTTTGATATTTTTCTATTTTTCGGATTATGTAGATTGGCTCAATTCTTGATTTGTCTTTGATTATTCTGATGCTTTCAATTTTTTCTATTTCTTTGACTTTTTAAGAATTCTCTGGATACTATAAAATATTTAGATACTTCATTTTCTTTAGATTCTTTAGATTTTTAATATTTTCTATTGCTTCGACTCTTCTGTATTTTCCGTTCTTTTGAACCTCTGAAAACTCATGATTCTTCGGATTTTTTCGATTTTTTTGAATATTTGGACACTCTTGATTCTTCTGATTTTTTCACTAAAGTTATTTTGATGCTTCAATTTTTTTTTAATCATATTGATTTTTCTTAAATTTGTAACGCTTTTGATCTCTTATTTTGTTTCATTTTTTAATATGATTCTTTTTAATTTTTTTGATTCTTTTGATTTTCTACAAATTTTTTGATGCTTTTCGAAGTTATTCAGATTGTTTAAATTTGACTTCTAAATTTCTTTGATTTTTTTCGTTTTTTCAGATTTTCAAATTTTTGCAGTTTCCTTTTATTTGACTTTTTTATTGTGATTCTTTGTATTTTGTTTAATTCTTTTAGATGCTTGAATCTTTTTAATTCTTTGGAATGTCTAGATAATTTAGATCTTTTGATTTTTTTTTGTTTTTGACTCTTTCCATTTTTTAAATTTTTTGAAATTTTTGTTGATCTGAAAACAAAATTATCAGCAAATTTTGTAATTTTTGCGGCCTTTTTGAAATTTTCTTTTTTGTCTCTTTTCAATTTTTTGTTCAATTATTTACATTTTGAGTGAATTTTTGTCGCCATATTTTGATTTTACATTGAAATTTTTGATCATATTTTTAGCAAACTATGAATTTTTTTGTTATTTTTTGTCAAAATGTCACATTTGCTTATTGTCGATATTTCATAACTTTTTGTTGAAAATTTAATTTTGTGTCTTTTTTGCCGATAACGATTTTTGACTTTTTTTGTTAGAATATCAAATTTTTGATCTATTGTTTTTACGGTTTTTTGTACTATTGCTTGTCAAAAAATCTCAATTTTTGTTTGGTTTTATATGTATTTTGTCTAATTACAATTTTTTCAACTCTTTTTTGTCGATATCACAGTATTCTATGTTAAAAATATTAACTTTTTCGTCATTTTTTGCTATTTTGACATATTAATTTTCTTGTGCCATTTTCACTGTCCAAATTTATTTTTTGTTTAATTTTTCATACATTTTTTCACGTTTTGAGTCAAATTTGTCGATATATTTTATGTTTGTTGATGTTAGTAATTTTAAAATGAATCAAGCGATAGAAAAAAAATTGACAATAGAACTTTAACTTTTTTTAATTATTCACTTTTATTCCATCAAAATAATCAGTCTAATAATATCCATAACCATAAGCGTAAGGAGCGGCATAACCGTATCCCAAGGCAGAGTATCCTAATCCTCCGTAATATCCAGAGGTGAAGAATTGAGGTTCGGCTTTAGGAGCAGCCAAGGCTAAAGCAACAAGAGCGAAGAAAAGAATCTGAAAAAAAGTATTACAATCAGTAAAATCACTAAAGTTTGGATTTTTTTAACTTACGATTTTGAACATGTTGAAGTCTGTTGTTGTTTACTAAACACTAATTAGATCATACATCTCGTAAAGTATTTATACCTGATTTTGGGGGTGTGACCTAAAACAGGAAACTACTAGATCGAGCCTTCTTATTCAAATTAAAATAGTTTGCTAATTGGATATGAAAAAAACAAGTCGCTCAAATGAATTATTAAAAAACAAAATAATTTACAACTTCGAGAACAAGTAATGACGTAAAATCAAATCAGTATAAATTCGGTTAGATTTTAGCATTGAAAGCAGAAGTAGAATTCGACTCCAAAGCAATCCTACAACAAGCAAAATGTTCAAACTTGTAAGATTTATTTTAGATAAATATTAAGTAACACTAATAATATTTTGTTTTTTTTTTTAGTTCGTCTTCTTGGCTGCTCTCTTTGCCTTTGCTCTTGCTGCTCCTAAAGCAGCCCCACAATTTATTGGTGGTCTTTATGGAGGATATGCTGGTTATGGTTATGGATATGCTGCTCCTGTAGCTTATGGTGCTTATGGTGGATATTACTATTAGATTGATTAAAGGCATTGATTACTTATAATAAAGATGGTTGGATTATAATTTTGCGTATTTTTTCTGAAAAAGAAAACCCAGCTATGCCTTATCCAAAAATGACTCTTTATCGATTTACAAAGTGTTAAAAATTTCTCTTAATATTTTGCAAATAGCGAGAAGCAAGAATATTACGCTCAATTTTTTTTTATAGCATTGAGAGCGTTAGTTACACCAATTTTGCTACATTAAAAGTCCTGCAACTTTTTTATTTTTTTAATTATCATCATTTTTTTTACAGTGTTATAAAACTACGTTTAATTTTAAATAAAAAAGGTATATTTGTCAACTTTCGAAAAACTTCACCGTTTTCAAAATAAATAGCACTAAGTCTAGCGATATGTAACATCAGTTGGATAAATTATGGTCGCAGTTGGCTTGGAGTTTAGAAATTACTGAAACTGTGAATCACCAAAAAAAATTGGCATCGATGCTTAGATTCCTGAGATTTTGTAAATCTTTAGATTCTTTAAAGATTCTTCAGATTCTTGTTAAAATTTCCTAAATTTTTTGAATTTTCTGAAACTCTTGAAATCTTTTAGATTTTAAAATTTTTATTCTTCAGATTTCTCCAAAATCTTTTTTTAATATATTTTTATCTATTTTTTATCATTTTCTTGATTTTGTATAGCTTAAAGCTATAGATATATTATATATTAGATATATACAGGGTGTCTCACCACAGCGTTATTCTTCAATAGCGTAATAACCGTTGGGAATATGAAAATTTGTTCTGAACAAAAGTTGTTTGAATCTTTCTTGGAGTTGCTTTAAAAATAGCGCACTTTCGATTTTTATTTAAATGCAACACTCTATACGTTTTGACATTTTTGGAATTCTTGTTTAATTTAAGCATCACTTTATGTACCATATGTGACACTTTGAGTGAACCATATTCAAGAAACTCCCATCAAAAGAGAGTTTCACAAATTTGAAAAGATGATTAGATCTAAGAGATAGAATGTTATGTTTAAAATAAAGATTTGAAACCGCTCCTCTGTAAATAGATGTTTAGAATCTAGCGATCTTTGCACAGCCATATTTTTTCTTTAAATCTTGATTTTCTTGAAAATGGTTTATTCGAATTGTCACTTATGGTACATCAAGTAATGCTTAAATTAAATAAAGAATCCAAAAATGTATTCCTAACGGTTATTACGCTATGGAAGAGTGGTAGGACACCCTGTATATGTCATATAGAGATCATGCCGCCGATTTAGTCAAAGTTTTGAACGAGCGGAAGCAAATATTTTTATGAAATAAAAAATACTGGAAAGTAGATACTTTTCTTCAGGTTGTGAGAGTATTTTGAATTTGGATATAAATTCTGCTTTGCTGATATGTATGATCGAATCTTACAAAAACGATCAGTAAATAATTAGAGCAGTTTTGGTTATTTTCCAATCTAAGTTTAAGGAAAACGGAAGACTCAATCAAGCCAATGTTTTGTATACATAATTGTCATATTAAGGACAAGGGTCTAAGCTATTTTTTGTTGGATTATACATAATAGTGTTGTTGATACACATAAATGAAACTTACCTAAAAAAATGCATTTTTCCAGGACTCAATTACACTTAATTTTCTTGAGATCTACTTATTAATTCCTAACCAAAAATAGCTCAGATCCTAGTCCTTGATATAGCAATTATGTATACAAAACATTGGCTTGATTAAATCATTCGTTTTTCTTAAACTTAGATTGGAAAATGAGTAGAACTGTTCTAATCATTTTTAGTCGTATTCGTAAGTTTCATTTGTTTTTATCACCAAAGCCAAATTCATATTTGAGTTCAAAATACTTACACATCCTGAAAAAGAGTATCCACTTTCAAGTATTTTTTATTTCATAAAAATATTTGCTTCCGTTTGTTCAAAACTTTGACTAAATCGACGGCATGTAGAGAATATGACATATATATATTTAAACGCCCGCCTTAAATTAAAATTCTTAAATTCTCTCCATCATTTTTAATTTTTCAGAATTTATCAGATTTTTATAGATTTTGCCTTTTTACATTTCTTCAACAATTTTTCAATTTTTGAATTTCTCTAGATTTTTTAGGATTCTTCAAATATCTGGTGTTTTACAGTCTTCAGATTATATGGATTTTTTGATATTTCTTAATATTTTAAGATTTTTTGGAAAATGTTGATTTTTTTTATTTTATTTTCTAGATTCTTGAATATTTCCTAACTTTTTCAAATTGTTAAAATTTTTAAGTTTCCTTTAGTTTTCAGATTCTTTCAAAAATCCTCGAAATTTTGAATCTCGCATTATTTCAAAATTCTTGGATTCTCGTTTTTTCAAGTGATTCAGATTCTCGAACTATATAACTCTTTATGTTTCTTGAAATTTTCAGATTCAAGTTTTTCAAATTCTTAGATAATTCAAGATTTTAAGATTTTTTAAACTTTATAGATAAGAGAAAATTGGTATCAATGCTCTAGAATTAAGATCTCTAAAATTCCTGAGATTCTGCAAATCTTTAGATCCTTGAAAATCCTTCAGATCCTTCTTAAAATTCCTTAGATTCCTTGAATTTTCTTAAACTCACAAGATTTTTATTGATTTTCAAGTTATAATTTTTTTATTCTTCAGATATTTTCAAAAACTTTTTGAACGTTTTTGATTCTCTAGATTTTTCAATTCTTATCATTCCTTAGATTCTTAGTTTAGTTTACCTTAAAATTTCTAGATTGTTTCCATTCTTTTTAATTTTTCAAAAATTATGAGATTTTTATTGATTTGGGCTTTGCAGATTTTTTGGATCATTTAGGTTTTCTAGATTTCTTCAAAAATTCTTCAATTTTTGAATTCCTGTAACTTTTTTCGGATTTTTCAGATATCTTGTTTTGTACAGTCTTCAGATTATATAGTTTTTTTGGTATTTTTTAATATTTTATGATTTCGAAGAATATACATTTTTTCAATTATCAAAATTTTATTTGTTTGCAAATTGCCGATTTTTTCATTCCAGAATTTTTGGAAATTGTTCTTGATTTTTTTCTAACTGTTGTGAACGTTGATTTGTTTCAATTTTTGTCCAAAACCACCAAGACAAAATTGGCATCAATGCTCTAGACTTAAGATCTTTCGGAGTCATGAGATTCTGTTAATTTTTAGATTTTTCCAAGATCTTCCAAATTATTGTTTACATTCCCTAGATTTTTTTGAATATTCTCAAACTCTTGAGATTTTTTCAATTTTAAAATTGTTATTCTTCAGATTCCTCCAAAAATGAATTTTTTAACATATTTATTTTTTTGATTCACTTGAATTTCTATTTTCTATCATTTTCTAGATTTTTTTTCAACTGATATTAAAATTCGTAAATTCTCCTCGTTATTTTTAATTTTCCAAAAATCATTAAATTTTTATAGATTTTGTTTTTTTAGATTTTTTTGGATTAATTCGATTTTTTAGATTTCTTCAAAAATTCTTCAATTTTTGAATTCCTCTAGATTTTTTAGGATTCTTCAAATACCTGGTTTTTTACAGTCTTCAGATTATGATATTTCTTAATATTTTATGATTTTTTGAAAAATGTTGATTTTTTTAATTTTATTTCTTATATTCTTGAAGTTTTCCCAAATTTTTCAAATTGTTGAAATTTTTAATTTTCAAATTTCAAAAATCCTCGAAATTTTGAATCTCACATTCTTTCAAAATTCTCGATATTTTAAATTCTTTAGATTTGGATTCTCGTTTTTTCAGGTGATTCAGATTCTCGTATTATATAATTCTTTATGTTTCTTGAATTTTTCAGATTTAAGTTTTTCAAATTCTTAGATAATTCAAGATTTTAAGATTTTTTAAACTTTATAGATAAGAGAAAATTGGTATCAATGCTCTAGAATTAAGATCTCTAAAATTCCTGAGATTCTGCAAATCTTTAGATCCTTGAAAATCCTTCAGATCCTTCTTAAAATTCCTTAGATTCCTTGAATTTTCTTAAACTCACAAGATTTTTATTGATTTTCAAGTTATAATTTTTTTATTCTTCAGATATTTTCAAAAACTTTTTGAACGTTTTTGATTCTCTAGATTTTTCAATTCTTATCATTCCTTAGATTCTTAGTTTAGTTTACCTTAAAATTTCTAGATTGTTTCCATTCTTTTTAATTTTTCAAAAATTATGAGATTTTTATTGATTTGGGCTTTGCAGATTTTTTGGATCATTTAGGTTTTCTAGATTTCTTCAAAAATTCTTCAATTTTTGAATTCCTGTAACTTTTTTCGGATTTTTCAGATATCTTGTTTTGTACAGTCTTCAGATTATATAGTTTTTTTGGTATTTTTTAATATTTTATGATTTCGAAGAATATACATTTTTTCAATTATCAAAATTTTATTTGTTTGCAAATTGCCGATTTTTTCATTCCAGAATTTTTGGAAATTGTTCTTGATTTTTTTCTAACTGTTGTGAACGTTGATTTGTTTCAATTTTTGTCCAAAACCACCAAGACAAAATTGGCATCAATGCTCTAGACTTAAGATCTTTCGGAGTCATGAGATTCTGTTAATTTTTAGATTTTTCCAAGATCTTCCAAATTATTGTTTACATTCCCTAGATTTTTTTGAATATTCTCAAACTCTTGAGATTTTTTCAATTTTAAAATTGTTATTCTTCAGATTCCTCCAAAAATGAATTTTTTAACATATTTATTTTTTTGATTCACTTGAATTTCTATTTTCTATCATTTTCTAGATTTTTTTTCAACTGATATTAAAATTCGTAAATTCTCCTCGTTATTTTTAATTTTCCAAAAATCATTAAATTTTTATAGATTTTGTTTTTTTAGATTTTTTTGGATTAATTCGATTTTTTAGATTTCTTCAAAAATTCTTCAATTTTTGAATTCCTCTAGATTTTTTAGGATTCTTCAAATACCTGGTTTTTTACAGTCTTCAGATTATGATATTTCTTAATATTTTATGATTTTTTGAAAAATGTTGATTTTTTTAATTTTATTTCTTATATTCTTGAAGTTTTCCCAAATTTTTCAAATTGTTGAAATTTTTAATTTTCAAATTTCAAAAATCCTCGAAATTTTGAATCTCACATTCTTTCAAAATTCTCGATATTTTAAATTCTTTAGATTTGGATTCTCGTTTTTTCAGGTGATTCAGATTCTCGTATTATATAATTCTTTATGTTTCTTGAATTTTTCAGATTTAAGTTTTTCAAATTCTTAGATAATTCAAGATTTTAAGATTTTTTAAACTTTATAGATAAGAGAAAATTGGTATCAATGCTCTAGATTTAAGATCTCTAAAATTCCTGAGATTCTGCAAATCTTTACATCCTTGAAAATCCTTCAGATCCTTCTTAAAATTCCTTAGACTCCTTGAATTTTCTTAAAGTCACAAGATTTTTATTGATTTTCAAGTTATAATTTTTTTATTTTTCAGATATTTTCAAAAACTTTTTGAACGTTTTTGATTCTCTAGATTTTTCAATTCTTAACATTCCTTAGATTTTTAGTTCAGTTTACCTTAAAATTTTTAGATTGTTTCCATTCTTTTTAATTTTTCAAAATTTATCAGATTTTTATAGATTTGGGCTTTGCAGATTTTTTGGATCATTTAGGTTTTTTAGATTTCTTCAAAAATTCTTCAATTTTTGAATTCCTGTAACTTTTTTCGGATTTTTCTTGTTTTGTACAGTCTTCAGATTATATAGTTTTTTGGTATTTTTTAATATTTTATGATTTCGAAGAATATACATTTTTTCAATTAACAAAATTTGCTGATTTTTTCATTCTAGTTTTTTTGAAAATTTCCTAAATTTTTCAGATTTTTAAAATAATTTTTAAATCTTCAAAATCGTTTAAATCTTTCAAAATTCTAGCTTTAGATTTGCTGAATTTCTACTTATTTTGTAGATTTTATCAGTTTGATAAATCATGGTCGTAGTTGGCTTAGATTTTAAAAATCTAAACGCTAATTTGTTTCAATTTTTATTCAAAATTACTAAGACAAAATTGGCATCAACGCTTAAAAAAAATCCTACTTTCTAAACCTACTACGATAAAAAATCTTAGAAAAGTGCATTTTTGATTAAATTTGATTTATCTCAGTTTTTTGACTTTGACAACTACAATAGCTTTTTGACTTAAAAATAAATTTACTTTATTTTCATCATTACGAAAATGTCAAAATTTTTACAATGCAAAAGATATTATTTAAATAAAAATTAAAAAAATTAATTTCTACGTCGTAATTTTTTGAAAAAACAATAAAAATTGAATTTTTTAATAATTCATACAAAATACTTGTTTTTGTATTCTACATAATTAATCAAAATCAAATTAAAACCAGGGGCTTGTTTCTATAATTTCCTGCTTTGTAGGACACACCTCCAAACCAAGCATGAAAAAATTATTATTTGGGAAATCATCTGTTTGTCTGGATCTGTTTTCAATAGTTCACCAAAGATTGTAAGTAAAAAAAAATTGCCAGACATTTATGCAGTTTTTTTGGCAGAGTTATGTATTTTAATAAAGTCAGTGCTGAATTGTTTTTTTATAATTTTATTAAGTTGAGTTGTTTTACGACATCTGTTAAAAAATTTAAAAGTATGTAAATGTCTTTGTAAATATGTATCTCCACGCATTATTGTTGTCAAGATTTGGGTTTTGTTTTGTAAACATGCCATTACCAACTTAAAGATTTTTTTTAACCTTGAATCTGAAATTTTTTCCAAACTAGGGACAAAATTTGATATGATTGACGTTTTTGCTTCAAATGGAGAAAAACTGACGACAATAATTTCGTTTTAGCAAAGTTGCAGAAAACAGCTGATTTTCACAAATTTCATTTAAAAATTATTTATTAGTGTATTTATTGTCTAATTATTTTTTTACAAATTTAAAGTTCACTGAATTGGTTTATTACAAACTATTTCGATGAAAAATATTTTTTTTTAATCTCAGTTTTTTCAAAACTGACATGAGCGGCGTAAAGTTAAAATAAATTGAACACTCTTTTGGAAATAATTAGATGCATGACATTTTTCAACATTGTCAGATTATAGAAAAACTGTCAAAAATAGCAATGACTTGAGTAGGTTTCATTTACATCTTTTCTGGATATTCACAAATTCACAAATCATTAAGATCACAGTACCACATGACCAGCTTGAAACTGTGAAGAATCCCAGCTTGTGGCCCAAGAATGCAAGCATTTCTGATTTTTTAGTCCGACTGAGCAAGATAAAGAAAGCAAGTTAAAATCCTATGGATGGAAACTTTTACACTTAAATACCCAGTCTATTAGGAAGAAACTGAATGAAATGGAAGTAATCTTACAATTAAACCATTGTAAAATTGCCTGTATTACTGAACATTTCTTAAGGAAGGATGAGTGTGAGCAACTGAGGATTTCCAGTTATAACGTCTCCTCTTGTTACTGTCGTACTCAAACCAAAGGTGGTGGAAGTCTTATTTTAACACATCAATCTCTTGAATGCACCAGTGTTGAAAGAGTTAATCATCTACCAGTTGAAAGTCAATGTGAAATTTGCTGTATATTTGTCCCTAAACAAAATTTTTTTGTGATTTCTGTTTACAGATCCCCAACAGTAATAACAACACAAGCAAATGACTATGAAGTCTTCCTGGTTATACTTGAGCAAGCACTAAATCTTATTTCTTGGGAAGGCAGAGTGTGGAGTGTGCTTGTCTGATAGATTTGCTGTCAACTTTTGGCTTCGAACAAATGATTACAACTAATACTAGACAAAATAGATGTATAGACAATATATTCATGAATTTTAATATCGAAGTAAGTAGTGGCATTAGTTTGGACTTGTGTATTTCAGACCATGATGGCCAGATTTTGCACTTTCAACCACCTGAAATTAGAAAATCAATCATAACCTATAAATCTGTCAGACCGATAACTCAATCAGGTGAACTTTTATTTTATAATATTGTTGACACTATCTCTTGGGATTTTTTAGATGATCCCAATTTAACTTGTGACAATAAGTTTCATATTTTTCAAGATAAAATTTCAAATGCATTCTTGGCTGCCTTTCCTGAAAAACATCTAAAATTCAATGTTGAGCAAAATAATTTTAATAACTGGTTCAACAATGACTTACAACAAATGAGATCAAAGTTGCATTTCTTATCAGATGCATATAAACAAAATAAATCTGCTTATGTAAAATGTAAACTGAATTCTTACAAATGTGAATATAGAAAATCCATTATCCATGCAAAGCAAAGAAATAATAACAAATTAATTTCAAATTCCAAGAACTCTGCAAAGACCATGTGGCAAATTATAAATAGCAAACGTCAACAGAGCAAGAACCAAATAAACTCAAATATATCTGCAAATGAATTTAGTAACTTTTTCGGATCTGTGGCTGATAACATTTTGAGGGGGCTTACAGATTGTGAGGAAGACCCTGTGACACTGATGCATCAATATTTCTCAAAAAATTGCACATTTTCTATTAAAAAAATTAGCCAAGTTAACCTGAGAGATGCTATTAATTCATTAAAAAATAAATTAACCAAAGATATTTATAACATATCAATTCCTTTAATTAAATGTATTGAAAATCTAATTATTTCTCCTCTTTGTAAATTAATTAATATTTGTATTGAGAATTGTTGTTTTCCACAATGTCTCAAGGAAGCTCTTATTATTCCTGTTTTTAAGAAAGGTGATGCAAATGATGTAAATAATTACAGACCAATTTCGCTTCTGCCGGTTCTCTCAAAAGTGTTTGAAAAATGTCTATCACATCAAATTGTAGCATTTTTTGAGTCAAATAATATTTTCTATGGTAGTCAGTATGGTTTCAGAAGTAAAAGAAACACATCAAATGCGGTTCTTGAACTGGTTGACCAGATTACACATGCCTTTGAAAACCATCAATACTTGTATACTGTGTTTTGTGATTTGAGCAAGGCATTTGACTGTGTGTCACATGCTTTGCTCCTAGATAAGTTAAAGTTTTATGGTTTTTGTAATGATTCTATCAAACTTATCCAATCGTATTTGAAATGTAGATATCAAACAGTTAAATTAGATAATGTATATTTGCAAAGAGTTCAAGTCTTACATGGAGTCCCACAGGGTTCAGTTTTAGGACCTTTGCTGTTTATTATTTACATTAATGATTTTCCCCTGTGTAATTCTGACTCAAAGGACCTTCTCTTTGCGGATGATACTGCAGTTTCTGTTGTTGGTGGGAATCTTCAGGATCTCGTGATTCAAGCAGGAGAGGCAGAATCAAGAGCTGAACATTGGTTCAGATCAAATAAGTTATCACTTAATTTAGCCAAAACTGTTCATGTGATTTTCGGTCTGAGAGATCTCTCTGGTCATGGGGTCCCTGATCTGCATGATTCCACTAAATTCTTGGGTGTTAATGTAGACAATAAACTGACGTGGGAGAGTCACATAGACAGTCTTTAATCTAGGTTGTGTAAAAGTGTCTTTGCATTGAGAAATTTGGCGAATGAGGTTGACAGTGACTGCTTGAAGACGGCCTACTTTGCACTATGTCATTCCCAAATTGCCTATGCAATTTTGGTGTGGGGAAAGGCTGCTAAATGGCATCGCATATTTGCCCTACAACGTCGAGCAGTGCGCATTCTTGGTGGTCTGGGTTACCGAGATGACTGTAGAAATGTGTTTGTTAAGTTGGGGATCCTCACAATGCCTTCACTGTTTATATTCGAACTACTGAAATATGCCAAGAAGAATATTCCTGCAGTGAGCCATGTTTCGTCCTACAATACTCGTAAAAAGGATTTTCTGAGAGTGTCTTATGTGCGACTTTCAAAAAGTCAGAAAAACATCAATATTTTGGCTCCCAAATATTACAATCTGCTGCCAACAAGAATAAAATGCCTTGATGAACGTTCATTCCTGAAGGAAATTAAATCTTTTTTGATGGTTAATTCTTTTTATTCCTATGAAGAATTTTTGAACTTCAAATTTGCTTCAAAATCACTGACTTAAATATTTTTGTATGTTTGTTTTGCTGTGATTTGTTCTTACTTTTTAATTTGTCATTTTATAATATTTATATACATTGTACCTGACTTGTGTAAGGCTGTGAAGCTATTGACATGAATAAACTATTATTATTATTATTATTACAATTATTTTTCCAGATGTGATGTTAAAACTAAGATGTATTTGAACCAAAACCGGTTTTGACAGTTTCTTCATAATCTTAAGCTTTTTTGCTGTAATTTTTTGCTAAATTTGGAGCAAGAACTTTTCTTATGTTAAATTTTGACTAGAAAATATTTCAAGATTTATTAAGAAAGAAGGCCAATATTCGCGAAACAGAGAAAACTTAACAAGTCTCCATTATCCACTGATAAAAAATTTCAAAGAATAGAATTTTTATAGTTGGAACGATATTTAATCAATATTTAATTTGATTTAACCAATCAAAGTATTTCAGACCATCCAGATCTATTCTCCTATCCAATCAACCTGTAGAGTTCTACATTTTATTAGTCTAAACAGTGTTTCAATAAAATTCTAGTTTTCAAAGAATTATGAAAAAAACTTGTAGAGGTGGGTTTTAAAATAACATTAAATAAGTACACAATAATAAATACTATCAAAATTCATTTAAATTTTGAAACATCGTAAAATTTAATTTATTCAATTACTTAGTCGAAAAACCAGTTTTAAACAGACGACTTCAATACTTACAAGTATATTAATAAGAAGGTAATATATCGAAATTTATATTTTAAAGAAAGTGGATTCTAGGTGAAGATTATAATTTTAACTTCAAGAACGTCAGAATTTTAGTTTTTTAATTTTAATTTTTTAAACCTTGAAATTAATGATTTTATTTTTATAAAAAAACTTTCCAGATTCGAGGTATTGGCTCTTGAAGATGATCCTCAAAACACACATTTATTTTTTTATCTGCAAAAGTATTCAACCAATTTTTGTGAAATTTGACATGGGAGCTATTTTTCCAATCATCATTTAGTGTTGTATTTTGTATTAATGTGGAATGTCTTTAAAGGGAATTTTAGGAGCTTTCTTAGAATTAACTGTCTCATAACTTTTCAGCACATTTTAGTTTAATCATGATGCAGTTAATATTAGGACTCTCATTTTCTATGCTCGTTAAACATTTTATTTTTCTACTCGAAAGCGATACGATTTCTGAAAAAATGGTAAGAGATAAAAAAGATTCTGAATTGAATAGGAATAGAATAAGAAATTAATGTCAAAGGAACCCGGTAACTCTCTTTTGGAGCAATCTATACTATTACAAATTATACTGCTAAGTGATAGACTTAAATAACGTCAGGATACCAAGTTTTCTAGAAATTGGTCAAGTATTTTCGGAGATAATAAAATAAATGTCTGTTTTCGGAGCTACCTTTAACGGCCAATAATTCAAAACTGAAGAGTTTTTCAAAAAAAATAGAAAATACGGGTTGATTAATTTCTAATTCTTAATCGATTGTTAAAATAGTTGTACTTGTTCGTGGGACACTCTGTATAGTACACCAGTTTAGAAAATGATGAAATTGTCAACTGCAAATTTTTGAAATTTGATGAATATTCTTAATTTTATTGTTTATTCAGTGAATGTAATGAATCATGATGACTCTATACAGAGTGTTCCATTATGACGTTATAGTTGAATTTTGAGAAAATGTGCTAATCTGTGTCATAGACTCTACTTTTGAAAAATAATTTCAGATTTATTCTCTATCCGGTTTAACCGGACATTTATGCAACTTTGTTTCTTTATAGTAATTTTCAGTGTATCTTTGGATATTTTAATTCTACTCTAAGTTGCTTATTAAAATGATATTTATTTTTCCAAATGTATTTGTTTGGGTTATTAATGATTTTTTTAAAGAAAATTTTCATTTACAGCTGATATCTTTTATATTTTGTTCTAAATAAAAATGGAATTTCGCGCACACAAAGCCAGAGCAACAGTTCATAATATCAATAAAAAAAATTAGATATCTCAAAAAACAACGTTTTTTAAGAAGATATAGTTTCTATGACCGTAACAAAATTCTAAAAATCATTCTTATAATTACATCAATACAATTTTAGATAGAGTATCAATATTTTTATACTTCACTTTTTTTATTGAAATATTCACTTTGCTTTTTAATTGAAAAAAATTGTTGCCAATTCGCTCTATTTTTTTACTTTTTCAATTATTTTAATTATTTCGATTCTTTGATTTCTTCAAAATCTCTGAATTATTTAAACATTCTCTGATTCTATTGTCTCCTTGATTTTTTCTTTAACTTTGATTTGTTTAGATTTTTTAGATTATCTCAATTTTTTCATTTTTTTTTCTTTTGTATTTTATCTTAATCTGTTTTTGGTTATTCTGATGCTTTTAATTTTCCTATTCTGGACGGTAACATACCACACCGCGTGCTCTGCTGTATCTGCAATAATCCCGCAGTAAAATAAAAGAATATCTTGTTCTGAAATGTGCAGAAAAAAAGAAATGTGATTTTGGAATTACCACGTCAGTTTGAAAAATTGACTTCATCTATCGTTTCTTTAACGAAGGTCGTCGCTGATATGAAAGAAATCATCATCTGTCTTATCGATGAAAACAAAAAACTTAGAATGGAGGTCGAACACTTAAAGCTAGAAAAACTCCTAACAAATATGGCTCTGTCAAAATCATCTGATGAAGACACAATCAGCGAAGTTTTTGAACGTTTGCGTCGTGCAAACAATCTGATACTGTTTAATCTCCCATTTAAATTAAATGAAGATAAGGAAAACTGTACGAAAGTAATTTTTGATAATTCCAACAAAGATTTAAGTGAAGATTAAATCATGTTCTCGAATTGGAAAGTATATAAAGGATAAAACAAGACTTCTAAAAATTGTGTTTGCAAGTGAAGAAGAAGCATTATTGTCACTCGAAAATTATACCAGGAAAAGTGGATTATATTTGAATCGTGATTTAACGCTTAAACAATAAAATCTCAGCTATAAGGTTAGATCTGATTATAAAAATTTAAAAAGGACCAAGGTGAAAATGTAAGGCTGAAATACAAAAATTGTATAGCTTCAATTATTAGAAACACAGTCGCTTCTCTAAAAAAAGTGTAAATATCCAACGGACTGACGGTTTCTCGGACTTATCAATTGTTTATCAGAATGTTGGTGGGCTGAACACTAAAACAAATTTACTTTATGATGAAGTTGCCGTAGATAACTCTTCTATAATGTTCTTAAGTGAAGCGTGGTTATCTGACAGTATCTTTTTCAGTGGACTCTTCAACATTGATCAGTACAACGTATTCAGATCTAAAAATAATCTCCGTGGTCGTGGGCTTCTTACTGCAGTCAAATTTTGCTACCTTGTGGAATTCCTATGTTCAGAAGGACCTTCACATGATATAGATTTGTTAGTTGTGAAAATGCACCATCACACACACAACAATCTACTGGTAAATGTTTATATACAGCCTGGATCACCCTTATGTGTATATGAAGTTACATTTGAATATATCGAACAGTTTATGACCACATCTTCCACAACGTTAATAGTTGGAGACTTCAATGTTCCAGAATTCTATGACTGCTGTAGCGATTCGCGTAACCCCTCTAATGTTTACAATTCAGTTACCTCATTTATGAATTTTAGATGTGTTCAACAATACAATGATGTTCTGAATTCAAAAAATAGCTTACTAGACCTGGATTTTTCAAAAATAGATTCATGCAAGATTAGTCATTGGGTACACCTTCAGTTGATGAAGACCCTCACCATCCTGCCCTTCTCTACGAGTTGATTGATTTCTAATTCTTAAACTATTGTTAAAATAGTTACACTTGTTCGTGAGACATCCTGTATACAGTATGTCCCAGAAAGTAGGCAAAGTCTGTTATTGGCCTTTAAATGTGGAAATACAGAATACTTATTTTTTGCGTTTTGTAGCTGCTGATCTCTACTATCATCCCTTAAAAGGATCGGGACATGTTACAAAGAGCTCTGTGTACAGGTGTCCCACCACAGCGTAATAACCGTTAGGACTATGAAAATTTATTCTAAACAAAAGTTGTTTGAATCTTTCGTCGGTTTGTTTTAAAAATATTTTTAAAGATGGCGCACTTCCGATTATACTGGAAATTGACACTAACTTTGTTATTTTAAATGAAACACCTTATATAGGCTGGCCCAGAAGTGCGTGCGAGCTCCACAACTCCACAAACGATAGGTTTGATAATAGAGCACGCTCTAAGAATAGTTTTTTTAGTTATGTTGTTGAATTTGTTTCAAAATAGCTTCGTACATAGACCTACAAAAAAATTTATAACTTCAGAACCATTTAAGATCATTTAGCCAACTTTTTTCCATTCGATTCCGTAAGCTTTAGCTCATTTTTTGAAATGAAAGCGAACTCGGAGACAATATTCTATCGCTTACTATGATTTTTTGAAAATGACAAACTACAAATGGCAATAACTCGAATTTTTTAAATGCAACACGCTATATTTTATTCTATGGTCGCATAGCATTTTTTAAGTACTTCTTGTCGATATAGGGTTCATGGGCTCTACATTGCAAACCATTAAATATTAATTTTATTTGAAAAAAAATTGTGTAGCCCGTTACAAACCCTATATCAGCAAAAAGCTCTTGAAAAATGTTATGCAATGATGTAAAAAAATACAGAGTGTTGCATTTAAGAAAATTGCTATTTGTAATTTGCCATTTTCAAAAAGTCGTAGTAGGCGAAGGAATATAGACTCCGACATTGCTTTTATTTCAAAAGATGCGCTGAAGCTTAAGCAATCTAATAGAAAAAGTTTGGCTAAGTTATTTTGAATGGTTCTGAAGTTATAGATTTTTCTATAGGTCTATGCCTGAAGCTATTTTAATATATAAATCGACGTAACTCAAAAACTGTGACAAATAATTCTAAGAAACCGGGTGTATTATAACGACAATTTAATGTCAAATTCAAAAATTTAACAAAAATTAGGGGTTTTAATTTAAAAAAAATAGAAATTAGTTGTGTATTTTGTTTTAGGACACCAGTATACAAATAAAAATATTTTTAGAAAGTGCGCTATTATCAGACTTATCGTTTAAAAAAATAGCAAGACGATTGCATGCATAGAAAAAAAGTTAAAGAGCTCGCACGTAACCCTGTATATATTGAGATTTTTAGAATAATGGCGATCTCTGCACAGCCATAATTTTTCTTTAAATCTCAATTTTCTTAAAAATGGTTCACTCAAAGTGTCACTTATGCTACATAAAGTGATGCTTAAATTAAACAAAAAATTTGCAATTAAAATAACGAAGTTAGTGTCAATTTCCGGTAAAACTGAAAGTGCACCATCTTTGAAAATATTTTTAAAACAAACCAAAGAAAAATTTAAACATTAAAATTTTTCATTATATTCCTAATGTTTATTACGCTATGAAAGAATTACGCTGTGGTGGGACACCTGTATATATATTTGATATTTCCTTTAAATGGATTCGCCTCTTGGAATTAATCTATTTAAGTTGTAGCGGAAGTAAGTATTAATTTTATCATTTTATTCATTTTGAAGAAAATTTTTATGATTTATTTATATGTCTCAGCTTAGACGTTCTTCAATTATTTTGATTTTTGGATTTATAATTTTTTAATAAAAAATCGTTAGATTTTTCTTTTGATTTTTTTTATAATTAGAAAAAAAGATCCAAAATTTGAAAACCTATTTAGAAAACTTGAAGTTCTTCAAATGTATTATCAAATTTTGGAAATTTGTCAACTTTTTTCTTATTATAAAAACACCAGAAGAAAAATCTAACTTTGTTGTTATAGACGTCTGATTACAATTAAAAATAACATAGTTATTAATTTTTGAATAGAAAGTTGCAAGTTCAAAAAGTCAAAATAAGTTGAGAATGACTAAACTTTGTTATTTTAATTAACATTCTATATTTTACGACATTTTAAGATTGTTTATGAAATTTTGAATACAATTTATACTGATTATAATATTACTAACTCTAATCGTTTTTGAAATAATTGCATTTTTTGAAATTTTTGACATTTGATTCTCTTCATTAAAAAATCTATTTCTCTAAATTCTCATGAGACGGACAAATAAATTTTAGCGTAGTTATTACAAAAATATTAGCCGATATACAATTACAAGAATTTTTTAAAATTGCTACGGAATGCGCACCAAACATTGCCTTCTAAATTATAGAAAAACACTTTTTTTTCATATAGAAAAGTTTATTTTTTTTATGTTACCAATGAAATACTGATCAAGTTTTAACAGCGTTTTTTAGATATTTTATAATTTCAATAAATATTTAAGCCGCTGGACCATCACAGTCAATCTTGGCCAATACTGTGACCAAAAAATGCAATTATTTCAAAAACGGTTAGAATTAGCGATAACACGGTAGGTATAAAATGTGTTTAGAATTTTATAGGCAATTCAAAAATGCCATAAAATATAGGGTGTCTCATTTAAAATAACAAAGTTAGCATCAACTTTCGGTATAAGCGCAAGTTGAAACAAGCTGAAAAGATTTTAGAAATAGAGCTTTTAATCTGCCTTATACATGATCAAAATTTCAAATCTCAATTCTAGTTACATTTAATAAACCGCTTATGTAAATCACCCTGTATTTGTCGTTCCTGTTTATTGCAATTAATTTATTAAACAAGTTTCGTTTTGCTACAAGGTGGGCAACTAATAATACAATTTTTATAAATGTACTGACAACATCATGATCAAGGTCAAAGTCGATTTATTAATTAATATGATAATAAAATAATTTGTACAGATTATACGAAAAAAAACTACAGTCTGTCCACGGATGAACAACACTTTATGCCAATTTTGTCGTTTACTAAATTTTTCACAAATAATAAAAATAAAGATAAAACTTCTTGTATATTTTCTATTTGTTATTGTTTTATAATAAAATTAATTACGTTTAAAAATATCTGTAGCCTAATCCGTAAGCGTAGGGAGCAGCATAGCCAAATCCAGCATATCCGTATCCTCCATAAAGATTGGTAGCTAAATATTGGGGCTCTGCTTTAGGAGCAGCTAAAGCAATAGCTACAAGAGCCAAGAAAACAAACTGAAAAAAAAAAGTAATAAATTAGAATTATGTTTTAGATTGAAACTTACGAGTTTGAACATTTTGAAATTTTATCAATAAGATTGATACAAAACAACTGATTCTTAGTCTATATATACAAAGTGTCCCACCACAGCGTAATTCTTCCATGGCGTAGTAACCGTTGATGATATGGAAATTTGTTTTGAACAAAAGTTGTTTGAATCATTTTTGAGGTTGTTTTAAGAATATTTTCAAAGATGGCGCACTTCCGGTTATACCGTAAATTGCACTAACTTTGTTATTTTAAATGCAACACACTATATATTTCTAAATTTTTGGATTTCTTGTTTAATTTAAGCATCACTTTATGTACCATATAATAGAAAAATTTGCATTTTACAACTCATTGCTTTACATTCACGTGATGCGCATCTGTTACGATTTTAGTCGCTGTTTTGCTGAAAGTTCATAATAGAAAAAGATGTATGTAATAATCGTTTTTCTTATCTGCTGTCTTATGTCTAGTTAACAGTATGCAATTAGTATATTAAAACATTATATTTTGTTCAGTAGGTAACGATTTAATAACAGTCGTAAGTACCTTTACGCACCTAAACAAAATTTCTAAATAAAGAACTTAAGAAATTAAATAAAATAAATACAGTAATAAAAATAAGTAATAGAGATTAATATTATTTAGTTATTTATTTATTTATTTATTATTGCTCATTAATAAGTTTATTAAATGCCTTATAAGAATATGATAAAATAATGAAATTAATGATTATTTTAGCAATTATTTGACCATTAAAAACCATAAAAAAGTGATTTAGTCAGGTTAGGACCAGTCTACTTGCAGTCAGCACCAAAAAGACTGTAATTCTCTATGCCCAATAAAATTAACCTTTAAATCGAAAATTTTGTTTTTTTCTTCTATATATTTTTATCATAATTTTCAACAAAAATGTCAAAAACTTTTTACATTTAAGGATTAATTCATTTGTTTTTCGAAATTCAAACCAAAATTGCATTTTTCGAAATGAAAAGCATAGTTCACTGTGAGGTAAAAAATATATTTTTTTTCTATTTACGAAATTATACAGGGTGACCCACAACTTTTTCCCTATGCATGCTATCGTCTTGATTTTTTTTTTAAACATTAGCCTTAACTTCAATTGCTCACTTAGATGATGATTTTTGAAGCAAAGCATGTTTTTCTTCAAAAACTTACTCAATTGTTTATTTTATCAAAAACACGTGACGCAATGTCAATTTTTCTTATACAGTTGGTTTTGAAATTTCATTTAGAATCTAATAAAAATACGAAAAATGTACTGTTCCATTTGAAATTACAAAGTTAATACCTACTTCCGGTACTTCCGGAAGTACTACCATTTCGAAAATAATTTAGTTAGATAGATCAAATGATTCTACGTCCATGTGCTAAAATTTAGTTTCATAATTTTTTTGGCTCTTCAAATACTTCTAATAGGCCATCACGGTGAGACAGTCATGTATACAAGGTGTCTCAACACAGCGTAATTTTTCCATAGCGTAATAACCGTTGGGAATATGAAAATTTGTTCTGAACAAAAGTAGTTTGAATTTCTCTTGGGGTTGTTTTAAAAATATTTTTAAAAATGGCGCACTTTCGATTATACCGGAAATTGATACTAACTTCGTTATTTTGAATGCAACACACTATATATTTTTAGATTTTTTAACTCCTTGTTTAATTTAAGCATCACTTTATGTAACACTTTGAGTGAACCATTTTCAAGAAAATCAAGATTTAAAGAAAAAATATGGCTGTGCAGAGATTGCCATTATTCTAAATATCTCCAACACAAAAGCATTTACAGCATTTTGGCAACTTGTTTAAGAAGACTTCTAGACTAATTTTGTCAACACAAACAAAATTTCAATAGAAAATGATCAAAACTTTTAATAAAATTATTGTCAAAAAAGAGCGCAAATTGACAATATTTTGAAAAAAAAAGGCATCAAAAACGTAGCTATACAGTATCACCATTAAAGTCGGCTCCACATGGGAAATTTTTTTATTATAAAGTTTAGTTGAAATTTGATATAGAAATCAATTTTTGCTTCAAATTAGATGAAAATGACCATAACAAACGTGACTGAGCGGCGTTCGTTTGTCATCAAATTTAACATTTGTTGCAGTGAGTGACTGGAACTGGCATTTCTGGGCTGACTTTGGAAAAATTGTATTTGAAAAAGTTGTTTCTAATGCAATTTTATGCATGTGTGCTGAATTTGAAGAACCTAGCGTAAAGTTGACATTTTAGGTATTTTCGTAGCGGAGACTTATGAAGCTGAATCAATTTTGAGTAAAATGCAAGCCTTCAACCAAATTATAGAAGGAGTAAATTGTCATCAAGAAAGTCACAAGTCACAAGTAGTTGCATCTCCGGTTTCTACAGAAAAATCTTGTCTTGAGTGTTGAAAAACTTCTAATCGAAGTAACTCAATTTTCTTGAATGGAACGCTATTTTTTGTGATACCGTTTCATAGTACTTAGAATCACGTTCCGATTGATGTGAAGTTGTACCCACTTACTAATATCAGTTTTTGAAAAAAAAAAGATTTTTTAAAATTTAAAAAAAAAACTACATGATCACATTAGCCTTGGTGACTACTAGCTATTGTTATTTATCAAGATTGCACCAAAAGAAGAGCATAACTGAAGCTTAAATTCTATTGTTTATAAGATAATAACAAGACAAATCAAAACTATGCACAATAAATGGAGAAACCTAAAGATTTGACTTTTTCCATCTCTGGAAATTAACTTCTAACCATTGACTTCCGCTGTGATTGCACAATGTGAATGTTAATGTTATCCAAAAATCTTGTTAAATTTTTAAACAACATTTATCATATTTACTAATTATTTCTTACTTTAAGAGTCGGTTTACAGAATGCGAAATTAAGATTTAATTCAAAATTAAACTAATTCGAATTACGTTGCCATTTAAAATGCTTTGTCAAATTAATCGCGATTAAAATTTAATTGCAATTAAAATTTTCTGCAAACTGGCTCTAAGTCTAGTACTTTTTTTAAACATGTTTATATCAATAATAACAATCAAGGCTAACCTGATGCTAACTTTTGCAAAATTCAAAAAAATGCATTATTATAACCGGAAGTGCGCCATCTTTGAAAATATTTTTAAAACAACACTAATAAAGATTCAAACAACTTTTGTCTAAAACAAATTTTCATATTCTCAACGGTTATCATGCTATGGAAGAATTACGCTGTGGTGGGACATCCTGTACATATTGCTTTTATAGGAGGTGTGTCTTTTAAATCCAGAAACTTGAAAGCAATAAACCTCCAAATGCTAACTAGGTCGACTTTTTTTATCAACTATTGTTTATAAACAACAAAAAATATGTAAATTATTTAGCACAGATGTGAATTTTGATGTAAAAAATTTGGGAAAGTTTGAATTTATATAATTAGTTAATTATTTTTTATTCTATCGTTAACTCATTTGTGTATTTCCCTCGATTGCAAGAATCGTTTAGTTAAAGAGTAAATTAATCTGAATTAATAAAATCTTTGAAAAAAAAAGTTCCGGAATGTGCTGAAATATAAGATATGTTAATTTATACAAACATTTTAAGAACGTAACTGACATTTGTTTTTTTTTAAAAATCGCATTTGAATATTAAAAAATTCAATTAAAGAATATTGGACACTTTTTGAAGAACAAATCAAGCATCAGAAGATACAGGGTGAGGCATTAACTATTTTCTCTTATTTTTAAATTTTAGTTTAATTTTTCAGATTTGTTTACAATTTTTCAAAAATGTAAGATTCTCACTATTCTTAACAATTCTAACTTTTCTAGATTCGTTTGATTTTTCTTCTTTTCAGATAATTCAGATTCTTGAATTATTCAATTCTTTAGGTTTTCACATTTTTTCAGATTTTTTACATTTCTCAGATGTAGCTAAAAAACAAGCACAAGATTTGGGATGTCCTGAAACGACTCCAAAAGATATAATCGATTGTCTAAAAACAAAATCGGCTGAAGATTTGGGAAACTCGTTACTACAGTTTGCGGTAGGTTATTTTGATTTTATTCTACAGAAAAATTTACAATTTTTTTTAGGAATTTAGGTATGATAAACTAAAAAACTATAAGAAATTAAAGTGAAATTTATAAAAGAATTATTATTAAAGTGTCGCTTAATCTGATTTTAAAAATATTATTACAATGAATTTTCAAATAACTAATTTAAAAATATAATTGATGTTACTTAAAACAGTAAAGTCAATTGGCTCTAGTTTTTTATTTCCTGAACTAAAACAATTAAAGTTGGTACATATAATAGGTTTCTAATTTTCTTTAAGTTGGTATACTTATGAGTTGATTTTAGTTAATATATTGACTATTTCCCGATTGATTTTTTTTCAATGCAAAGAACATTAACAAAGACTACAATTTTTTTTTATTTCTTAAATGAATAAAATTTGATAAGTAGAGGTACTTTTTGATGCTCTTCAAGCTGATGTGTTCAAATTTAAAGTATTCTGATTCTGACTTAAGATATAGGGCATTTTCCGACTGATGTGTGAATGTGCTTAATAATTTTACCGACGATTGGCCCTAGTTTTTTTATTTTTTGAACTAAAACAATGAAATTTAATATAGTTAACGTTGATTTATTTGTCTTTAAGCTGATGTTTCCAAATTTAGAGTATTTTGATTCTGAGTTAAGATATAGAGCATTTTCCGACTGATGTGTGAATGTGCTTAATAATTTTACCGACGATTGGCCCTAGTTTTTTTATTTTTTGAACTAAAACAATGAAATTTAATATAGTTAACGTTGATTTATTTGTCTTTAAGCTGATGTTTCCAAATTTAGAGTATTTTGATTCTGAGTTAAGATATAGAGCATTTTCCGACTGATGTGTGAATGTGCTTAATAATTTTACTGACGATTGACCCTAGTTTTTTTATTTTTTGAACTAAAACAATGAAATTCAATATAGTTAACGTTGATTTATTTGTCTTTAAGCTGATGTTTTCAAATTTAAAGTATTTTGATTCTGAGTTAAGATATGGAGCATTTTCCGACTGATGTGTGAATGCGCTTAATAATTTTACTGACGATTGACCCTAGTTTTTTTATTTTTTGAACTAAAACAATGAAATTCAATATAGTTAACGTTGATTTATTTGTCTTTAAGCTGATGTTTTCAAATTTAAAGTATTTTGATTCTGAGTTAAGATATGGAGCATTTTCCGACTGATGTGTGAATGTGCTTAATAATTTTACTGACGATCGACCCTAGATTTTTTATTTTTTGAACTAAAACAATGAAATTCAATATAGTTAACGTTGATTTATTTGTCTTTAAGCTGATGTTTCCAAATTTAGAGTATTTTGATTCTGAGTTAAGATATAGAGCATTTTCCAACTGATGTGTGAATGTGCTTAATAATTTTACTGACGATTGGCCCTAGTTTTTTTATTTTTTGAACTAAAACAATGAAATTTAATATAGTTAACGTTGATTTATTTGTCTTTAAGCTGATGTTTCCAAATTTAGAGTATTTTGATTCTGAGTTAAGATATAGAGCATTTTCCGACTGATGTGTGAATGTGCTTAATAATTTTACAGACGATTGGCCCTAGTTTTTTTATTTTTTGAACTAAAACAATGAAATTTAATATAGTTAACGTTGATTTATTTGTCTTTAAGCTGATGTTTCCAAATTTAGAGTATTTTGATTCTGAGTTAAGATATAGAGCATTTTCCGACTGATGTGTGAATGTGCTTAATAATTTTACTGACGATTGACCCTAGTTTTTTTATTTTTTGAACTAAAACAATGAAATTCAATATAGTTAACGTTGATTTATTTGTCTTTAAGCTGATGTTTTCAAATTTAAAGTATTTTGATTCTGAGTTAAGATATGGAGCATTTTCCGACTGATGTGTGAATGCGCTTAATAATTTTACTGACGATTGACCCTAGTTTTTTTATTTTTTGAACTAAAACAATGAAATTCAATATAGTTAACGTTGATTTATTTGTCTTTAAGCTGATGTTTTCAAATTTAAAGTATTTTGATTCTGAGTTAAGATATGGAGCATTTTCCGACTGATGTGTGAATGTGCTTAATAATTTTACTGACGATCGACCCTAGATTTTTTATTTTTTGAACTAAAACAATGAAATTCAATATAGTTAACGTTGATTTATTTGTCTTTAAGCTGATGTTTTCAAATTTAAAGTATTTTGATTCTGAGTTAAGATATGGAGCATTTTCCGACTGATGTGTGAATGTGCTTAATAATTTTACTGACGATTGACCCTAGATTTTTTATTTTTTGAACTAAAACAATGAAATTCAATATAGTTAACGTTGATTTATTTGTCTTTAAGCTGATGTTTTCAAATTTAGAGTATTTTGATTCTGAGTTAAGACATGGAACATTTTCCGACTGATGTGTGAATGTGCTTAATAATTTTACTGACGATTGACCCTAGTTTTTTTATTTTTTGAACTAAAACAATGAAATTCAATATAGTTAACGTTGATTTATTTGTCTTTAAGCTGATGTTTTCAAATTTAAAGTATTTTGATTCTGAGTTAAGATATGGAGCATTTTCCGACTGATGTGTGAATGCGCTTAATAATTTTACTGACGATTGACCCTAGTTTTTTTATTTTTTGAACTAAAACAATGAAATTCAATATAGTTAACGTTGATTTATTTGTCTTTAAGCTGATGTTTTCAAATTTAAAGTATTTTGATTCTGAGTTAAGATATGGAGCATTTTCCGACTGATGTGTGAATGTGCTTAATAATTTTACTGACGATCGACCCTAGATTTTTTATTTTTTGAACTAAAACAATGAAATTCAATATAGTTAACGTTGATTTATTTGTCTTTAAGCTGATGTTTTCAAATTTAAAGTATTTTGATTCTGAGTTAAGATATGGAGCATTTTCCGACTGATGTGTGAATGTGCTTAATAATTTTACTGACGATTGACCCTAGATTTTTTATTTTTTGAACTAAAACAATGAAATTCAATATAGTTAACGTTGATTTATTTGTCTTTAAGCTGATGTTTTCAAATTTAGAGTATTTTGATTCTGAGTTAAGACATGGAACATTTTCCGACTGATGTGTGAATGTGCTTAATAATTTTACTGACGATTGACCCTAGTTTTTTTATTTTTTGAACTAAAACAATGAAATTCAATATATTTAACATTGATTTATTTGTCTTTAAGCTGATTTTTCCAAATTTAGAGTATTTTGATTCTGAGTTAAGATATAGAGCATTTTCCAACTGATGTGTGAATGTGCTTAATAATTTTACTGACGATTGGCCCTAGTTTTTTTATGTTTTGAACTAAAACGATGAAATTCAATATATTTAACATTGATTAATTTGTCTTTAAGCTGATCTTTCCAAATTCAGAGTATTTTGATTCTGAGTTAAGATATAGAGCATTTTCCGACTGATGTGTGAATGTGCTTAATAATTTTACCGACGATTGGCCCTAGTTTTTTTATTTTTTGAACTAAAACAATGAAATTTAATATAGTTAACGTTGATTTATTTGTCTTTAAGCTGATGTTTCCAAATTTAGAGTATTTTGATTCTGAGTTAAGATATAGAGCATTTTCCGACTGATGTGTGAATGTGCTTAATAATTTTACTGACGATTGACCCTAGTTTTTTTATTTTTTGAACTAAAACAATGAAATTCAATATAGTTAACGTTGATTTATTTGTCTTTAAGCTGATGTTTTCAAATTTAAAGTATTTTGATTCTGAGTTAAGATATGGAGCATTTTCCGACTGATGTGTGAATGCGCTTAATAATTTTACTGACGATTGACCCTAGTTTTTTTATTTTTTGAACTAAAACAATGAAATTCAATATAGTTAACGTTGATTTATTTGTCTTTAAGCTGATGTTTTCAAATTTAAAGTATTTTGATTCTGAGTTAAGATATGGAGCATTTTCCGACTGATGTGTGAATGTGCTTAATAATTTTACTGACGATCGACCCTAGATTTTTTATTTTTTGAACTAAAACAATGAAATTCAATATAGTTAACGTTGATTTATTTGTCTTTAAGCTGATGTTTTCAAATTTAAAGTATTTTGATTCTGAGTTAAGATATGGAGCATTTTCCGACTGATGTGTGAATGTGCTTAATAATTTTACTGACGATTGACCCTAGATTTTTTATTTTTTGAACTAAAACAATGAAATTCAATATAGTTAACGTTGATTTATTTGTCTTTAAGCTGATGTTTTCAAATTTAGAGTATTTTGATTCTGAGTTAAGACATGGAACATTTTCCGACTGATGTGTGAATGTGCTTAATAATTTTACTGACGATTGACCCTAGTTTTTTTATTTTTTGAACTAAAACAATGAAATTCAATACATTTAACATTGATTTATTTGTCTTTAAGCTGATTTTTCCAAATTTAGAGTATTTTGATTCTGAGTTAAGATATAGAGCATTTTCCAACTGATGTGTGAATGTGCTTAATAATTTTACTGACGATTGGCCCTAGTTTTTTTATGTTTTGAACTAAAACGATGAAATTCAATATATTTAACATTGATTAATTTGTCTTTAAGCTGATGTTTCCAAATTCAGAGTATTTTGATTCTGAGTTAAGATATAGAGCATTTTCCGACTGATGTGTGAATGTGCTTAATAATTTTACTGACGATTGACCCTAGTTTTTTTATTTTTTGAACTAAAACAATGAAATTCAATATAGTTAACGTTGATTTATTTGTCTTTAAGCTGATGTTTCCAAATTTAGAGTATTTTGATTCTGAGTTAAGATATAGAGCATTTTCCGACTGATGTGTGAATGTGCTTAATAATTTTACTGACGATTGACCCTAGTTTTTTTATTTTTTGAACTAAAACAATGAAATTCAATATAGTTAACGTTGATTTATTTGTCTTTAAGCTGATGTTTTCAAATTTAAAGTATTTTGATTCTGAGTTAAGATATGGAGCATTTTCCGACTGATGTGTGAATGTGCTTAATAATTTTACTGACGATTGACCCTAGATTTTTTATTTTTTGAACTAAAACAATGAAATTCAATATAGTTAACGTTGATTTATTTGTCTTTAAGCTGATGTTTTCAAATTTAGAGTATTTTGATTCTGAGTTAAGACATGGAGCATTTTCCGACTGATGTGTGAATGTGCTTAATAATTTTACTGACGATTGACCCTAGATTTTTTATTTTTTGAACTAAAACAATGAAATTCAATATAGTTAACGTTGATTTATTTGTCTTTAAGCTGATGTTTTCAAATTTAGAGTATTTTGATTCTGAGTTAAGACATGGAACATTTTCCGACTGATGTGTGAATGTGCTTAATAATTTTACTGACGATTGACCCTAGTTTTTTTATTTTTTGAACTAAAACAATGAAATTCAATATATTTAACATTGATTAATTTGTCTTTAAGCTGATGTTTTCAAATTTAGAGTATTTTGATTCTGAGTTAAGATATGGAGCATTTTCCGACTGATGTGTGAATGTGCTTAATAATTTTACCGACGATTGGCCCTAGTTTTTTTATTTTTTGAACTAAAACAATGAAATTTAATATAGTTAACGTTGATTTATTTGTCTTTAAGCTGATGTTTTCAAATTTAGAGTATTTTGATTCTGAGTTAAGATATGGAGCATTTTCCGACTGATGTGTGAATGTGCTTAATAATTTTACTGACGATTGACCCTAGATTTTTTATTTTTTGAACTAAAACAATGAAATTCAATATAGTTAACGTTGATTTATTTGTCTTTAAGCTGATGTTTTCAAATTTAGAGTATTTTGATTCTGAGTTAAGACATGGAACATTTTCCGACTGATGTGTGAATGTGCTTAATAATTTTACTGACGATTGACCCTAGTTTTTTTATTTTTTGAACTAAAACAATGAAATTCAATATATTTAACACTGATTAATTTGTCTTTAAGCTGATGTTTTCAAATTTAGAGTATTTTGATTCTGAGTTAAGATATGGAGCATTTTCCGACTGATGTGTGAATGTGCTTAATAATTTTACCGACGATTGGCCCTAGTTTTTTTATTTTTTGAACTAAAACAATGAAATTTAATATAGTTAACGTTGATTTATTTGTCTTTAAGCTGATGTTTTCAAATTTAGAGTATTTTGATTCTGAGTTAAGATATGGAGCATTTTCCGACTGATGTGTGAATGTGCTTAATAATTTTACCGACGATTGGCCCTAGTTTTTTTATTTTTTGAACTAAAACAATGAAATTTAATATAGTTAACGTTGATTTATTTGTCTTTAAGCTGATGTTTTCAAATTTAGAGTATTTTGATTCTGAGTTAAGATATGGAGCATTTTCCGACTGATGTGTGAATGTGCTTAATAATTTTACTGACGATTGACCCTAATTTTTTTATTTTTTGAACTAAAACAATGAAATTCAATACATTTAACATTGATTTATTTGTCTTTAAGCTGATTTTTCCAAATTTAGAGTATTTTGATTCTGAGTTAAGATATAGAGCATTTTCCAACTGATGTGTGAATGTGCTTAATAATTTTACTGACGATTGGCCCTAGTTTTTTTATGTTTTGAACTAAAACGATGAAATTCAATATATTTAACATTGATTAATTTGTCTTTAAGCTGATGTTTCCAAATTCAGAGTATTTTGATTCTGAGTTAAGATATAGAGCATTTTCCGACTGATGTGTGAATGTGCTTAATAATTTTACTGACGATTGACCCTAGTTTTTTTATTTTTTGAACTAAAACAATGAAATTCAATATAGTTAACGTTGATTTATTTGTCTTTAAGCTGATGTTTCCAAATTTAGAGTATTTTGATTCTGAGTTAAGATATAGAGCATTTTCCGACTGATGTGTGAATGTGCTTAATAATTTTACTGACGATTGACCCTAGTTTTTTTATTTTTTGAACTAAAACAATGAAATTCAATATAGTTAACGTTGATTTATTTGTCTTTAAGCTGATGTTTTCAAATTTAAAGTATTTTGATTCTGAGTTAAGATATGGAGCATTTTCCGACTGATGTGTGAATGTGCTTAATAATTTTACTGACGATTGACCCTAGATTTTTTATTTTTTGAACTAAAACAATGAAATTCAATATAGTTAACGTTGATTTATTTGTCTTTAAGCTGATGTTTTCAAATTTAGAGTATTTTGATTCTGAGTTAAGACATGGAGCATTTTCCGACTGATGTGTGAATGTGCTTAATAATTTTACTGACGATTGACCCTAGATTTTTTATTTTTTGAACTAAAACAATGAAATTCAATATAGTTAACGTTGATTTATTTGTCTTTAAGCTGATGTTTTCAAATTTAGAGTATTTTGATTCTGAGTTAAGACATGGAACATTTTCCGACTGATGTGTGAATGTGCTTAATAATTTTACTGACGATTGACCCTAGTTTTTTTATTTTTTGAACTAAAACAATGAAATTCAATATATTTAACATTGATTAATTTGTCTTTAAGCTGATGTTTTCAAATTTAGAGTATTTTGATTCTGAGTTAAGATATGGAGCATTTTCCGACTGATGTGTGAATGTGCTTAATAATTTTACCGACGATTGGCCCTAGTTTTTTTATTTTTTGAACTAAAACAATGAAATTTAATATAGTTAACGTTGATTTATTTGTCTTTAAGCTGATGTTTTCAAATTTAGAGTATTTTGATTCTGAGTTAAGATATGGAGCATTTTCCGACTGATGTGTGAATGTGCTTAATAATTTTACTGACGATTGACCCTAGATTTTTTATTTTTTGAACTAAAACAATGAAATTCAATATAGTTAACGTTGATTTATTTGTCTTTAAGCTGATGTTTTCAAATTTAGAGTATTTTGATTCTGAGTTAAGACATGGAACATTTTCCGACTGATGTGTGAATGTGCTTAATAATTTTACTGACGATTGACCCTAGTTTTTTTATTTTTTGAACTAAAACAATGAAATTCAATATATTTAACACTGATTAATTTGTCTTTAAGCTGATGTTTTCAAATTTAGAGTATTTTGATTCTGAGTTAAGATATGGAGCATTTTCCGACTGATGTGTGAATGTGCTTAATAATTTTACCGACGATTGGCCCTAGTTTTTTTATTTTTTGAACTAAAACAATGAAATTTAATATAGTTAACGTTGATTTATTTGTCTTTAAGCTGATGTTTTCAAATTTAGAGTATTTTGATTCTGAGTTAAGATATGGAGCATTTTCCGACTGATGTGTGAATGTGCTTAATAATTTTACCGACGATTGGCCCTAGTTTTTTTATTTTTTGAACTAAAACAATGAAATTTAATATAGTTAACGTTGATTTATTTGTCTTTAAGCTGATGTTTTCAAATTTAGAGTATTTTGATTCTGAGTTAAGATATGGAGCATTTTCCGACTGATGTGTGAATGTGCTTAATAATTTTACTGACGATTGACCCTAGATTTTTTATTTTTTGAACTAAAACAATGAAATTCAATATAGTTAACGTTGATTTATTTGTCTTTAAGCTGATGTTTTCAAATTTAGAGTATTTTGATTCTGAGTTAAGATATGGAGCATTTTCCGACTGATGTGTGAATGTGCTTAATAATTTTACTGACGATTGACCCTAGTTTTTTTATTTTTTGAACTAAAACAATGAAATTCAATATATTTAACATTGATTTATTTGTCTTTAAGCTGATTTTTCCAAATTTAGAGTATTTTGATTCTGAGTTAAGATATAGAGCATTTTCCAACTGATGTGTGAATGTGCTTAATAATTTTACTGACGATTGGCCCTAGTTTTTTTATGTTTTGAACTAAAACGATGAAATTCAATATATTTAACATTGATTAATTTGTCTTTAAGCTGATGTTTCCAAATTCAGAGTATTTTGATTCTGAGTTAAGATATAGAGCATTTTCCGACTGATGTGTGAATGTGCTTAATAATTTTACTGACGATTGACCCTAGTTTTTTTATTTTTTGAACTAAAACAATGAAATTCAATATAGTTAACGTTGATTTATTTGTCTTTAAGCTGATGTTTCCAAATTTAGAGTATTTTGATTCTGAGTTAAGATATAGAGCATTTTCCGACTGATGTGTGAATGTGCTTAATAATTTTACTGACGATTGACCCTAGTTTTTTTATTTTTTGAACTAAAACAATGAAATTCAATATAGTTAACGTTGATTTATTTGTCTTTAAGCTGATGTTTTCAAATTTAAAGTATTTTGATTCTGAGTTAAGATATGGAGCATTTTCCGACTGATGTGTGAATGTGCTTAATAATTTTACCGACGATTGGCCCTAGTTTTTTTATTTTTTGAACTAAAACAATGAAATTTAATATAGTTAACGTTGATTTATTTGTCTTTAAGCTGATGTTTCCAAATTTAGAGTATTTTGATTCTGAGTTAAGATATAGAGCATTTTCCGACTGATGTGTGAATGTGCTTAATAATTTTACTGACGATTGACCCTAGTTTTTTTATTTTTTGAACTAAAACAATGAAATTCAATATAGTTAACGTTGATTTATTTGTCTTTAAGCTGATGTTTTCAAATTTAAAGTATTTTGATTCTGAGTTAAGATATGGAGCATTTTCCGACTGATGTGTGAATGTGCTTAATAATTTAACCGACGATTGGCCCTAGTTTTTTTATTTTTTGAACTAAAACAATGAAATTTAATATAGTTAACGTTGATTTATTTGTCTTTAAGCTGATGTTTTCAAATTTAGAGTATTTTGATTCTGAGTTAAGATATGGAGCATTTTCCGACTGATGTGTGAATGTGCTTAATAATTTTACTGACGATTGACCCTAGATTTTTTATTTTTTGAACTAAAACAATGAAATTCAATATAGTTAACGTTGATTTATTTGTCTTTAAGCTGATGTTTTCAAATTTAGAGTATTTTGATTCTGAGTTAAGACATGGAACATTTTCCGACTGATGTGTGAATGTGCTTAATAATTTTACTGACGATTGACCCTAGTTTTTTTATTTTTTGAACTAAAACAATGAAATTCAATATATTTAACATTGATTTATTTGTCTTTAAGCTGATTTTTCCAAATTTAGAGTATTTTGATTCTGAGTTAAGATATAGAGCATTTTCCAACTGATGTGTGAATGTGCTTAATAATTTTACTGACGATTGGCCCTAGTTTTTTTATGTTTTGAACTAAAACGATGAAATTCAATATATTTAACATTGATTAATTTGTCTTTAAGCTGATGTTTCCAAATTCAGAGTATTTTGATTCTGAGTTAAGATATAGAGCATTTTCCGACTGATGTGTGAATGTGCTTAATAATTTTACCGACGATTGGCCCTAGTTTTTTTATTTTTTGAACTAAAACAATGAAATTTAATATAGTTAACGTTGATTTATTTGTCTTTAAGCTGATGTTTCCAAATTTAGAGTATTTTGATTCTGAGTTAAGATATAGAGCATTTTCCGACTGATGTGTGAATGTGCTTAATAATTTTACTGACGATTGACCCTAGTTTTTTTATTTTTTGAACTAAAACAATGAAATTCAACATAGTTAACGTTGATTTATTTGTCTTTAAGCTGATGTTTTCAAATTTAAAGTATTTTGATTCTGAGTTAAGATATGGAGCATTTTCCGACTGATGTGTGAATGCGCTTAATAATTTTACTGACGATTGACCCTAGTTTTTTTATTTTTTGAACTAAAACAATGAAATTCAATATAGTTAACGTTGATTTATTTGTCTTTAAGCTGATGTTTTCAAATTTAAAGTATTTTGATTCTGAGTTAAGATATGGAGCATTTTCCGACTGATGTGTGAATGTGCTTAATAATTTTACTGACGATCGACCCTAGATTTTTTATTTTTTGAACTAAAACAATGAAATTCAATATAGTTAACGTTGATTTATTTGTCTTTAAGCTGATGTTTTCAAATTTAAAGTATTTTGATTCTGAGTTAAGATATGGAGCATTTTCCGACTGATGTGTGAATGTGCTTAATAATTTTACTGACGATTGACCCTAGATTTTTTATTTTTTGAACTAAAACAATGAAATTCAATATAGTTAACGTTGATTTATTTGTCTTTAAGCTGATGTTTTCAAATTTAGAGTATTTTGATTCTGAGTTAAGACATGGAACATTTTCCGACTGATGTGTGAATGTGCTTAATAATTTTACTGACGATTGACCCTAGTTTTTTTATTTTTTGAACTAAAACAATGAAATTCAATATAGTTAACGTTGATTTATTTGTCTTTAAGCTGATGTTTTCAAATTTAAAGTATTTTGATTCTGAGTTAAGATATGGAGCATTTTCCGACTGATGTGTGAATGCGCTTAATAATTTTACTGACGATTGACCCTAGTTTTTTTATTTTTTGAACTAAAACAATGAAATTCAATATAGTTAACGTTGATTTATTTGTCTTTAAGCTGATTTTTCCAAATTTAGAGTATTTTGATTCTGAGTTAAGATATAGAGCATTTTCCAACTGATGTGTGAATGTGCTTAATAATTTTACTGACGATTGGCCCTAGTTTTTTTATGTTTTGAACTAAAACGATGAAATTCAATATATTTAACATTGATTAATTTGTCTTTAAGCTGATGTTTCCAAATTCAGAGTATTTTGATTCTGAGTTAAGATATAGAGCATTTTCCGACTGATGTGTGAATGTGCTTAATAATTTTACCGACGATTGGCCCTAGTTTTTTTATTTTTTGAACTAAACCAATGAAATTTAATATAGTTAACGTTGATTTATTTGTCTTTAAGCTGATGTTTCCAAATTTAGAGTATTTTGATTCTGAGTTAAGATATAGAGCATTTTCCGACTGATGTGTGAATGTGCTTAATAATTTTACTGACGATTGACCCTAGATTTTTTATTTTTTGAACTAAAACAATGAAATTCAATATAGTTAACGTTGATTTATTTGTCTTTAAGCTGATGTTTTCAAATTTAAAGTATTTTGATTCTGAGTTAAGATATGGAGCATTTTCCGACTGATGTGTGGATGTGCTTAATAATTTTACTGACGATTGACCCTAGATTTTTTATTTTTTGAACTAAAACAATGAAATTCAATATAGTTAACGTTGATTTATTTGTCTTTAAGCTGATGTTTTCAAATTTAGAGTATTTTGATTCTGAGTTAAGACATGGAACATTTTCCGACTGATGTGTGAATGTGCTTAATAATTTTACTGACGATTGACCCTAGATTTTTTATTTTTTGAACTAAAACAATGAAATTCAATATAGTTAACGTTGATTTATTTGTCTTTAAGCTGATGTTTTCAAATTTAAAGTATTTTGATTCTGAGTTAAGATATGGAGCATTTTCCGACTGATGTGTGAATGTGCTTAATAATTTTACTGACGATTGACCCTAGATTTTTTATTTTTTGAACTAAAACAATGAAATTCAATATAGTTAACGTTGATTTATTTGTCTTTAAGCTGATGTTTTCAAATTTAGAGTATTTTGATTCTGAGTTAAGACATGGAACATTTTCCGACTGATGTGTGAATGTGCTTAATAATTTTACTGACGATTGACCCTAGTTTTTTTATTTTTTGAACTAAAACAATGAAATTCAATATAGTTAACGTTGATTTATTTGTCTTTAAGCTGATGTTTTCAAATTTAAAGTATTTTGATTCTGAGTTAAGATATGGAGCATTTTCCGACTGATGTGTGAATGCGCTTAATAATTTTACTGACGATTGACCCTAGTTTTTTTATTTTTTGAACTAAAACAATGAAATTCAATATAGTTAACGTTGATTTATTTGTCTTTAAGCTGATGTTTTCAAATTTAAAGTATTTTGATTCTGAGTTAAGATATGGAGCATTTTCCGACTGATGTGTGAATGTGCTTAATAATTTTACTGACGATCGACCCTAGATTTTTTATTTTTTGAACTAAAACAATGAAATTCAATATAGTTAACGTTGATTTATTTGTCTTTAAGCTGATGTTTTCAAATTTAAAGTATTTTGATTCTGAGTTAAGATATGGAGCATTTTCCGACTGATGTGTGAATGTGCTTAATAATTTTACTGACGATTGACCCTAGATTTTTTATTTTTTGAACTAAAACAATGAAATTCAATATAGTTAACGTTGATTTATTTGTCTTTAAGCTGATGTTTTCAAATTTAGAGTATTTTGATTCTGAGTTAAGATATGGAGCATTTTCCGACTGATGTGTGAATGTGCTTAATAATTTTACCGACGATTGGCCCTAGTTTTTTTATTTTTTGAACTAAAACAATGAAATTTAATATAGTTAACGTTGATTTATTTGTCTTTAAGCTGATGTTTTCAAATTTAAAGTATTTTGATTCTGAGTTAAGATATGGAGCATTTTCCGACTGATGTGTGAATGTGCTTAATAATTTTACTGACGATTGACCCTAGATTTTTTATTTTTTGAACTAAAACAATGAAATTCAATATAGTTAACGTTGATTTATTTGTCTTTAAGCTGATGTTTTCAAATTTAGAGTATTTTGATTCTGAGTTAAGACATGGAACATTTTCCGACTGATGTGTGAATGTGCTTAATAATTTTACTGACGATTGACCCTAGTTTTTTTATTTTTTGAACTAAAACAATGAAATTCAATATATTTAACATTGATTTATTTGTCTTTAAGCTGATTTTTCCAAATTTAGAGTATTTTGATTCTGAGTTAAGATATAGAGCATTTTCCAACTGATGTGTGAATGTGCTTAATAATTTTACTGACGATTGGCCCTAGTTTTTTTATGTTTTGAAGTAAAACGATGAAATTCAATATATTTAACATTGATTAATTTGTCTTTAAGCTGATGTTTCCAAATTCAGAGTATTTTGATTCTGAGTTAAGATATAGAGCATTTTCCGACTGATGTGTGAATGTGCTTAATAATTTTACCGACGATTGGCCCTAGTTTTTTTATTTTTTGAACTAAAACAATGAAATTTAATATAGTTAACGTTGATTTATTTGTCTTTAAGCTGATGTTTCCAAATTTAGAGTATTTTGATTCTGAGTTAAGATATAGAGCATTTTCCAACTGATGTGTGAATGTGCTTAATAATTTTACTGACGATTGGCCCTAGTTTTTTTATGTTTTGAACTAAAACGATGAAATTCAATATATTTAACTTTGATTAATTTGTCTTTAAGCTGATGTTTCCAAATTCAGAGTATTTTGATTCTGAGTTAAGATATAGAGCATTTTCCGACTGATGTGTGAATGTGCTTAATAATTTTACCGACGATTGGCCCTAGTTTTTTTATTTTTTGAACTAAAACAATGAAATTTAATATAGTTAAAGTTGATTTATTTGTCTTTAAGCTGATGTTTCCAAATTTAGAGTATTTTGATTCTGAGTTAAGATATAGAGCATTTTCCGACTGATGTGTGAATGTGCTTAATAATTTTACTGACGATTGACCCTAGTTTTTTTATTTTTTGAACTAAAACAATGAAATTCAATATAGTTAACGTTGATTTATTTGTCTTTAAGCTGATGTTTTCAAATTTAAAGTATTTTGATTCTGAGTTAAGATATGGAGCATTTTCCGACTGATGTGTGAATGTGCTTAATAATTTTACTGACGATCGACCCTAGATTTTTTATTTTTTGAACTAAAACAATGAAATTCAATATAGTTAACGTTGATTTATTTGTCTTTAAGCTGATGTTTTCAAATTTAAAGTATTTTGATTCTGAGTTAAGATATGGAGCATTTTCCGACTGATGTGTGAATGTGCTTAATAATTTTACTGACGATTGACCCTAGATTTTTTATTTTTTGAACTAAAACAATGAAATTCAATATAGTTAACGTTGATTTATTTGTCTTTAAGCTGATGTTTTCAAATTTAGAGTATTTTGGTTCTGAGTTAAGATATAGAGCATTTTCCAACTGATGTGTGAATGTGCTTAATAATTTTACTGACGATTGGCCCTAGTTTTTTTATGTTTTGAACTAAAACGATGAAATTCAATATATTTAACATTGATTAATTTGTCTTTAAGCTGATGTTTCCAAATTCAGAGTATTTTGATTCTGAGTTAAGATATAGAGCATTTTCCGACTGATGTGTGAATGTGCTTAATAATTTTACTGACGATTGGCCCTAGTTTTTTTATTTTTTGAACTAAAACAATGAAATTTAATATAGTTAACGTTGATTTATTTGTCTTTAAGCTGATGTTTCCATATTTAGAGTATTTTGATTCTGAGTTAAGATATAGAGCATTTTCCGACTGATGTGTGAATGTGCTTAATAATTTTACTGACGATTGACCCTAGTTTTTTTATTTTTTGAACTAAAACAATGAAATTCAATATAGTTAACGTTGATTTATTTGTCTTTAAGCTGATGTTTTCAAATTTAAAGTATTTTGATTCTGAGTTAAGATATGGAGCATTTTCCGACTGATGTGTGAATGTGCTTAATAATTTTACTGACGATCGACCCTAGATTTTTTATTTTTTGAACTAAAACAATGAAATTCAATATAGTTAACGTTGATTTATTTGTCTTTAAGCTGATGTTTTCAAATTTAAAGTATTTTGATTCTGAGTTAAGATATGGAGCATTTTCCGACTGATGTGTGAATGTGCTTAATAATTTTACTGACGATCGACCCTAGATTTTTTATTTTTTGAACTAAAACAATGAAATTCAATATAGTTAACGTTGATTTATTTGTCTTTAAGCTGATGTTTTCAAATTTAAAGTATTTTGATTCTGAGTTAAGATATGGAGCATTTTCCGACTGATGTGTGAATGTGCTTAATAATTTTACTGACGATTGACCCTAGATTTTTTATTTTTTGAACTAAAACAATGAAATTCAATATAGTTAACGTTGATTTATTTGTCTTTAAGCTGATGTTTTCAAATTTAGAGTATTTTGGTTCTGAGTTAAGATATAGAGCATTTTCCAACTGATGTGTGAATGTGCTTAATAATTTTACTGACGATTGGCCCTAGTTTTTTTATGTTTTGAACTAAAACGATGAAATTCAATATATTTAACATTGATTAATTTGTCTTTAAGCTGATGTTTCCAAATTCAGAGTATTTTGATTCTGAGTTAAGATATAGAGCATTTTCCGACTGATGTGTGAATGTGCTTAATAATTTTACTGACGATTGACCCTAGTTTTTTTATTTTTTGAACTAAAACAATGAAATTTAATATAGTTAACGTTGATTTATTTGTCTTTAAGCTGATGTTTCCATATTTAGAGTATTTTGATTCTGAGTTAAGATATAGAGCATTTTCCGACTGATGTGTGAATGTGCTTAATAATTTTACTGACGATTGGCCCTAATTTTCTTATTTTTCGAACTAGAACGATGAAATTCAATATATTCAACATTGATTCAATTGTCTTCAAATTTAAAGTATTTCGATTCTAAGTTAAGATATAGGGCATTTTCCGACTGAAGTGTGAAAATGTGAAATTTTTTTTAGAAAATGGATCTATTTATTTTATTTCTTGAACTAAAACGATAAAGTTTGGTACATTTGACACTGATTCAATTGTCGTCAAAATAATGTTTTCAAACTTAAATTGTATTAATTTTAGGTCAAGATATAGGACATTTTTCACAAATTTTTGTCTAAACTATGGTTTTGAAACTATTACTGGCAAATGGCCCTATATTTTTTTCATTTCTTGGACTAAAACAATAACATTTGGCACATTTGATACTGATTTTACTGTCTTAACAACATTGTTTCCATGTATATTGACTTTTTTTAGGATATTGGGCAAATCAATGATTTTCAAATGGCTTCAATTTTTCTATTTCTTTGATTAAAACGCTGAAATTTGTTACATTTATTATTAATTTAATTATCTTCAAGTTATTGTTTTTAGTTTTAATGTAAATAAATTCTTTCTCGAAATAGAAAACATTTTCATGTTCTTGAAATAATTGCTCACAAAACGCTCTAGATTTTTTCATTTATTGCCCAAAAGTAATAAAATTTTGTACAATTGATAAATCTTGAATGAAAAAAAAAACAATTCTGAACATCTTGTAGGGTATCTTACCCTACTAATTTTTTAGCATTAATCAAGAATATTTCTCTTCTGGAGGCTCTGAATACAAATTTCGAAAACCTAGTTTGTGTTATCTACGAACATGAAACTTCAAAATCGAAAGAAGTTAATCAAAATGAAAGAAGTTTCTATCTGGGAGACAAACCTCTTACCAATGACTCATTTGCAGCTTTAGCTAAGCTATTATCTTCTAGGAGCTGAGAAATTATGGTAGAAGTAAGCCCTTACTTACATCAAAATATATAAATAAATTAATTTACGTCTTAGGGGTGGTGCATCATGATGACTTAATATACATCTTTTACATTTCAACACTTTTCACACTTTATAAAAGTTTAAGCAAAAATTCCAAGATGTTGATTGGATTCCTTATAATAAAACAATTAAAAATTATCTTAAAATTGGAGAAAAGTTTACTTTAAAAGACAAATTATATAGAGACAGATATGCTGTTTGGCGGAAATTGTATCTTATTTCTTCGTATTCATAAAAAAAATGTCCATAATTTGTATTTTGGGTTGCATAAACACTTTTTTCTTATTAACATTTGCATAAACATCGCTAGATGGCTCAGTAAAGCCAAGAAATAAATTGTAAAAAAAATAACTTTTATAATATAATTATTAAAACAACAAAAATGTTAGTATTTTTACATTTTGCAATTTAATAAATTTTTTAATAATAAAAAATATAAAATATGTATTTTGGGTTGCATAGATATGTTTGTTCAATTTGGTTTTAACATTTTCACCGCTAGATGGCACAACTGACAGAAAAGTAACCAAATATGACATGCTAAAGGTATTAGAATTTTTCCCACAGTTCGTGTTCGAGTTCTTGCAATTCAACACTCCTGTGTGGTTGGACCTAAAGTTGTTTCTTTAACTGACTTCAATTTCGACTTTCTTCATCAAAACACAGTAAGTAACAACAATTACATAAAATGTCATCAACAAAGAAACAATATAATTTACCCGAAAAAATCGATTGTAGCGTGTTCTTAACCTGACATTAGTTCCACCGATTCCACGTGTTTTTTCTATTTACCGGTAGGACAGATTTAGAATAATTCCTAAGTATATTTTCAAAAACTTAAATTTATTAAACTTAAGTCAATGTTTTTAGAGTCAATGTTTTTTATTTGATTGAGACACCTGAGCAAACTTCACTCGAAGTGATTTAAGTTATTTTCGCTACTTTTGATTTTTTTTAACAGTTCAGTCATAAATTTGTTCTCGCTATCGTTAAGTAGAATTTTGTTGTTATCTAAAATTAATTGGGAAATCGTCACAAGGTGCCAGAGGATGAGATTTCGTAAAATATTATCAATTGTTTGAATTCATTACTTTCCTTCGGATTCGCTTTTATAACTTTCCACCAAATCGTCATTTTTGTGTTGCTTATTTTTAATCTGTTGTCAATTTTCTGCAAAACTCAAATATTAAACATAAGATTTCCTCGCTTTGAAATACAAATATCAAACTTGCTTTTTGTTATGGAAGATTAAAAATTAAAGCAATTAAAAAAAAATAATCTATTTTTGGCCTCAATCTCTTATTAAGCAACATTGCTCATTGCTGTAATAATTATCGATTTTAATTGTATTCTTCTGGATTGACTTTTTTCAAGAATCGGATTCCAAAGTATTGTGACTAAAGTTAATTATGAAGAGTATTAACACCTAAGGGCTTCCTTCTAAGACTTCTCTGTAATTGAATGTCAAATAGCATTGGGACTATGAAAATTTGTTCTGAACAAAAATATTTTCAAAGATAGCGCACTTCCGGTTATACCGGAAATTGACACTAACTTTGTTATTTCAAATGCAACACTCTATATATTTTCACATTTTTGGATTCCTTGTTTAATTTAAGCATTATAAATCCAAACATCTCAAAATATAACAATTTTTTCATTTAAAATAACAATTTTGGGTATAACCCGAAGTGCGCCATCTTTGTAAATATTTTCAAAACAAACCCAAGGAAGATTTAAACATCTTTTGTACAGAATTTTGATCTTTTCTTTAGTTGGGAATAATACAACCACGTTCTAAAATATAAGCCAAAATTATTTTTTGTCGACTCCTTTTGCGTGTTTTCGCTTTCTCCATCCGCATATTCTTTTCCATAAGAGTGTTTTGATTTAGGACTACTTTGTTTATAGTTTTTAGAGCTTCCTCTAGAACAACTTCGTTTTCGTCTGTATCTTCCAAAATTACATTTTTTGAATAGCGCCACCATACACCACTGTTGTAAGTTTGGAAAAATATAAACAACCGTTTGCCTCGACAATGTTTTTCGAAATCTACATAATCTTTGTAGACTGAAATTAGTGCTATTTAAACATGTTATTCAAGAAAAGAGATTTAAACAAAAACATATGTTTAATTCACTTGTTGTATAATATTTATTATACTGGGTTTAAGATAAGAAACAAATGCTTTCTAATTTTAGAAAAAAAAAACTCAGAAAAGGCTGGATCGGATGAACCTTTTAAACAACGAATATTCGCGCCAACAATGTTGTAGATTAATCTAACCAATAAATTTCTTTCGTTACCGCTCATAGCAATCTGATTGGCTTGGATTTATTAAGTCAAAAGCGGTGGTAAAGCCGCTCGTTTGAATTTGTTGAGATAAACAGAACGATTATTTTAAAATATTGGACTGATTTTACAAAATCGTATTCACAGGGTGGTTCATTTTTGTTGGTTTTCATAAATTTCTCATATTTCCGACCATCATTAAAAAAAACGAAGGATACATCCTCGTGTTACTTTCTTGAGACAAAAAAGTGCTTTGATTAGTTATACACTATTGTCTTATATTTTCAAGTTATGCCGCCTTTTTGATTTTTTTGCGATTTATATAGAATGCTTTGTCTTTTTTTGAATCGAAAGTTGGCCGTGATTGTAGAAAAGTCATGAAAGAAAAAAAAAGGGGCAAAAATATTTTTAGATTCACATTTTTTTAGACAGAATAGCATGGACGATCATTATTTTGAAAAATTTGTATTTTTTGTTAAAAAAAAAGAGAAAATAGATGAATTTGATTGCGTCATATCCAGAAAATTTTATTTTATTTTTTCAATTATTGTATGGATTTTTTTGGTGTTGATTTTTTTAAAAGAATAACAATGCTTAATTTTTTTCAAATCGCCAAGTCTTCTTTTTTTTGATAGACATTATCACTGACAACACTATACTCCATTCGTTATTAATGTGCATCAAGCAGGCTGAGAAACTCTAAATGCAGCTTTAATTTTGTCCCTAAAACTAGTTACTAAACGTAAACGAGACGCTTTATATTCCTAACCTCAAAATTAAAAGTAAACAAGAATTAATCTGTCTGAAGTTTGCAATTTCCAACTTCAATTGAATTTGCTGCTAGAAAATACCTACTTATGCACATTAATAACGAATGGAGAAAAACATTTGTAAGTGAAGAAACAAAATAGTTTGACATTGATATTCTACATCCAGTAAGTTGTAGCCAACTATGTTTTCTATTAAAAAAAATATAACTCTAGTTTGTATTTCAAAAATTAAAAAATATAAGAAAAATTTAGTTAGATCATTCGATTCTACACCAAAAAAATATTAGTAACAGTTTTGAATAAATTCAAAACCAAAAAAGTTATAGCATTCTTGAAAAATTTTAATAATATCAAATAAGCTCTGTAACTTGGAAGCAATAACGCAAAACTCACTAGAGTATCGAGTTTGTCAAAAAAATTGGCACGAAAATGTGTGATGATCAGAAATAAGAGAAATATATTAAAAAATGCGCCAGTCTGTATATACAAGTCCAAAGTTGAAAATGCTTCTGTGAAAAAAAATTCAAATTTTTGCATTACTTTATTATTTACTCTTTTTAATTTGCATTTAGATGGGAGACGTTGATAACAACTTATTAGAAGATGGCATGTCTGCTTTAGACATGATGAATAAAGGCCAAGGTCTCACATATAAGTAAGTTTTTTTTTTTAATTACATACAATTACTGATGTGAAAAAGTCCATTTTATACCTTCAGATGAATATAATCCAAATAAAAGTTGCAGATATTAATCTTCTGCATCATTTACAATTATTTTCGATTATACAGGCTTATCCACTAACAAACTAATTTTTTTTGGATTAAACACTAAATTTTTTTGCATTTTCAGATGAAGCTTTCGATTCCGATGAATTTAAACTTAAATAGATTTTGTTTAGTTTTTGAGAAAATTTCACTTTGACAAAAACACCATCTTTTTGAAAATTGATTACACAAAGAGTTAAAAATTTAGAGAAATAAAGTTGATATTGATTCAAAGAGAAAGGATTAGATTTTAGATTTGTAATTTTTTTTTGGCTTATTACAATCGAAAAGCGAATTAAATGAAGAACTTTGTTAAGAGTTAATCAACTTCAGTAATATAATTGGAACCCCTATTTTTGGCTTTTGCATTTGAAAGATTATGATTTTTTCATCTAAAATCATCAATTTTAGTTTTTTCAAATCGATAACTAAAAAAAATATCAAACCTTAAACTTATGAATGAAGAAATATTGGAATAGTATAGTAATCACCATAGTAGCAACTATTAGTATCAGAATTATGAATGAAAATACGTAAAACTGCATTGTAGTTACTATTGTTACCATAGTAACAGATAATAAAATAGTTGTTGAAATTTTTTTTGTTCAAAGTTGAATAACTTTTTTGTTATAAATTGTAGATAGTCAAAAATTGATATTTCTGAAAATTGAATTTATTAAACTTTTAAATAGAAAAACCGAAGTTTTCGAATTATTCAACTTTCAATAAAGTTTTTATTTCTTTGACTTTTCGATTATTATGAGTCAAAAAAATATTTGAACTTTCTTCTTTGAAGTAATATCAATTTTACTTTTTCAATTTTGGTGACCGGACAAAAGCGCACAGAAAATAACGCTCTGTGATAAAACCGCACACGAATAAACCGCACTCCGACAATTACGCACATAGACAGAAGCCCACAGTGATATAAGCTCACTACGAGAAATGCTCACAAAGTTTTCGATTATTTCTTTTCTATATTCTTTCCACTGAACCAATGCATTGGTCACGTGACAGGGGCGTGGTCAGCAAAAGCCATATTTAAACTGTCAAATTTTATCATGTTTTCATTGTTTTTTGGGTTGCCTATTGTATGCTTTTTGAAATTGTCTTCAAAATTCTATTGATGAATTTACATACATCACATTGAATGTGATTTATCTTACATCAGCAGCAACTTCACTTGCATTTATTAAATCTTAACAACAGAAATGATAGATTCAACTATATCCAATTTAGATAAAATTTTATTTTTTGAAAATAATAAATACAAAATTTACCAATAAAATTACAAACTGATTTAAATAATCTGATGATTTCTTCTTACTATATACTGTCTATAGTACTATTTTTAATATCGATGTTGAAAGAAATTATTATCACAGGAGCGATTAAAAAGACCATTTTCTGTGGAACACGAGAGACATGGAGAGTAATTGGCATCGATAAAACTTGTCAGCAAGAAATAAAAACAATTTTCTTTCACCAACTCCAATCATTGTGGTTTCACCATATCAGCAGAAAATTCAATATTTTTTTCTTGGAAAAATTTCTGCAATTCACATTTTCGGGCATTATTATTTGGTGCTCGATCTAACAGTCGACTGAGGTTTGATCCATTGTCAAGAACGATGACAGAATTTTCGTCTAATTTTGGATATTTGTCTAAACCAGTTTTCAAAACGGTTGGCGTCCATATCCTCGTGATAATCACCAGTTTTTTTGACTGGAACAATAAAAGTCTTCCATCTACGAACCTATAAGGACAAATATAAGCCGTTGTCCTTTTTCAGAAGGATTTTCCAATTCAGTTGATAAACTCTGGATAAATGCTTGTCTTGTGTTGTTGATAGTTTTCAACTCAAAATTTACTTGTATTAACCCACGTCTCATCCAAATAATAAATTTTTCTACCTTCTTCCCTAAATTTTTTGATTGACCTCAGATATTGTCGTCGCCAGCACACGATTTCATCTTTCTCCTTTAGAAAACTGTTGCGCGAATTTTTCTCAAAACTGAATCGAAATTTTTAAACAATCCTAAAATTTCCTTGAGAAGAGTTGTTTAAGTGATCTTCTTGAAATTAGGAAGATTCTCCTCATTATTTATCGACGTAAAAATTTTTTCTGCAAAGTTGGAAGTTCATTTCTGAAAAAGAATTCATGTACTTTCTTTCGAATTGCGATAGAGTCAGAAATACCTGCATACCTGCAGCTTTTGCAGACTTCAATCAGTGGAACTAATTCTTGCTAACAAGTTTTATAAATGTCAATCACTCTTGACTTGTCTTCCACAGAAAATGGTCTTTTCGTTCCTTTTTTTCGGAGATGAATTCATTTTGTTTGTTTTTGACTTTTACTATTTTTTTCTCCATTTAATTTTCGTCAGTGTGAAGTGAAATGGGTACCGACCAATAGAAAAACTTATTGCAAAAAACTGCATTGCTTCGGCGGAAAAATGTATAGTATTATATATTTCAATTATCGACTTTTTCCAAGATTTTGCTAAGAAAAATAATAATCAAAAATTCCTCAAGTTAATAAGTTTTACCATAAAACATTTAGAACATAAAATATGCCCCTACTCACTTCAACCTATTTGTATTTATTGTTATTATACAACTAAATCAATTCTTTTTTTTTACTTATACAGGGTGTTTATGCTAACTGTCTACAATAGCTAATTTTTTTATTTGACTTCAGAGAATAATGGTTCAAATGAAAGAGTTTTATGATTTTTTTTTTTTAAGAAGAATGTGCATCTACAGTTGAAAAAAACTATAGAACATCTGAGATATTTTCAAAATAGAATATCTCAAAAACAAATGTATTTCAGTTTTAGTACTTTTTTGTTTAATTCAATATAATCGTTTTGATGCGCTGAAAAAAATCAGGTCTACAAACTTCTGGTGTTTTTCTTAGACTGCAGATACTCAACAACGTTGAATTCTTTTTAAAAAATCATAAAACTCTTCCGTTTGAACCATTACTCTCAGAAGTCAAATAAAAAAGTTAGCATAAAGACCCTGTATAAATCCATTTTAGTATTTACCATTTAAATTGTCACTTTGAGTATTTGTCGTAGTGTGTTTTTATACCGTGCGATTAAATGAAAAGTGTATCAAGGATATATATGTTATGTTTGAAAGTATGTCCATTATTGAAGCATGCACTTCTGAATTTTTTTCTGTCATTTATACGTCAGATGTGTCACAAAAGATACACAACTGAAGAAATTGTTAAATTCAATCTTATTTTGTATTGTCATTAATCTTCTACCTTTGCGATAACAGCAGGATCATTTTATTATTCTTACATTACCTCACAATCCTTCCGAAGGTCCGTTTTTCAAAGCCGCTTGACTTAATACGAATTAACTCGCAATACTCGTCTTACAAGAACTTTCAAGTGATAACAAGTGTTGATTGTGTTTAAAGGTGCGCGTACAGAGCAAATTTTGATGATGTTTTTCCAACTTTTATGTGAAGGTTGAATCTTTGAAGCTGAACTAAGAATTTTTTCAATAATTTTGAAGAAGAGATTGTGGATTAGATTTAAGTTAGTAGCATACAGTGATTTTTCTTCTGTGGTAAAACTGGGGCAGCAAGAATAAGACAAAAGACAGTTGGTTGGAATTTGCATTTTCGCGCTTCTTTAAAGGTCAATGTTATCTTAAGGTAAGGTTACTTAAGCTCAGCTATTTGTGCTTTTATTTGTTTTATCAAAAATTTTGACGGTGACGGATTTGTGAAAAAGACCAGTCTTAAGAAACAATCAATGAATCAACCAGGGTAAATAACGAAGTGAACTTACACGTAAATTTCCACGACTGTTAAATAAAAATTGTCCAAGAAGTTGAAGTAACTGACAATAAGTTCAAAAATTCCTAATGAAAAACAATAGGTATGATGTTTCCTTCTTTGCAACAACGACAACAGGCTACCTTCAAAATTTTAGAGTCTTTTTTATTAACTGTTTGAGGAAGAGTTCCAGTATGATACAGCTCCAGCCTCCACTTCTTATGATACCAATGAATATGTGATTGAGTATTACGACAATCGTCTTGTGAGTGAATATTTATGACTCCTGAGATCTCCAGATCTCGCACCATTGAATTTGTATCAATTTCCCACTTGGACAAAACTATTCAAAAAGGATGCAAACAGTAACAAAGACCTTAAAAAAAAATCGCGGAAATATAAACAAATCACTCTTGAGACTCCAGGAGTGAGTGAGATTAAGACAAGAGCACAACTTTATTTTTAATATATTTAAATATACTGATAATTCCCAATAGTGTTTATAATTTATCTAAGAGTCCGTAGCTTTCACAATTGATATAAATTAAAAATACAAACTGCTGGAATTATAAGTCAACCCATTCTTCTGATGGACATTGTAACTTATCGCCTTTTCACATGTTTGTGCTTTCAACGCCCCAAACATTGCCGAATTCATTATCAGTCTCTTCAAGTTCTTGGTGAATTTTTATTTAACAGTCGTAGAATATCGAGTGCATGACTTCACTTCGCTATTTAGCCTAGTTGATTCATTGATTGTTTCTTTCAGCCGATCCTTTTCATATATCCGTCAACAAAACTTTTACTTCTTTAAGTTCTATGGTAAAATTTTATCCTTGTGGCTTCTGACTGTTTCAAAAAAATTTTTTCGATTCACCCTTAAAAAGCCTCTAAATCACGATGGTGACCTTAAAATTTTGCGCAAATGAGCCGTTTGTGACCTACTGACCTTGAACCTACAAAAAAATGAACTCCACGATAATTTAACTTTTTTTTTTTTTTTTCAATTTTACATAAAACTCTCTTTATATTACGATGGTAACTTTGAAATTTTATATCCAAATAACCTTTTTTTTTGATCCCATGACTTCAAAAAAATGTAAAATTCACTGTACTTCAATTGTTTGAGATTTTCACATCATAAATACCCAAAATTAAAATGAGATGCACAAATACTTTCCACACGATGGTAGAAACACATTCAATTATGAATTTTTTGCGCTTTTTTGGAATAAACTTTAAAATCACGTCGGTTCCGTGAAATTAGGTTATGGCCACGCTGAACAGGTTATAGCAAAACAAAGCAAGGCCCGGTCAGGTCAGGGCAGGGCCGCGCTGGACACTGGTGACTTCAACGCAAAGTCACCAGAATGGGGAGGTGACCGGCATGACAATAGAGGTCAAATGCTCGGAGAATGGATAGCGACTATGAATCTGGTCGTACATAACGACGGTAAAAGGCCTACGTTAATAAGAGGACAATGGTTCTCCTACATAGACCTGACGTTGAGTTCTGCAAGTATTGCAGACAGATTGAAAGGGTGGAAAGTTGAAGAAACCCTGAGCGATCATCAGTTTATGATGTGAAAAACAAGAAAATGAGATAGTGGATACTCGGACCAAAGGCGATGGCTGGAGAACCAAAAGCTTAATAGCAATGGATCTTCGGCAAAGCTTCTTGAAGGAAATAGGCAAAAACCAACGTAAAAGTTATTTGAATATGATAGAGGCCCTAAAGATAGCCTGTGACAAGAACCTTCCAAAAAAAGGAAGGGGAAATGTAAGAAGACGAAATGTCTATTGGTGGAACAACGACACTGCTGCAGCAAGAAAAGAGTGCATTCAAGCAAAGCGTAAATTGACGCGTTTGAACGCAACAAACAAAGTAGAAGAAATTAGTGAAGCTAAAGACATTCACAATCAGAAAAAGAAAATCTACAGGCATCTAATTCGAAAAGCTAAAGAAGCCAAGTGGAATCAGCTTGTAGATGAAATTGAAAATGATCAGTGGGGGCTAGGATATCAAATAGTCACCAAGAAACTAAGGTTAAACCCAGAGCAGATTGCTCTGAGTGTCGATTTTAAAAGAAAGATAGCAGATGCATTGTTCCCCAGGCATCCAATCCAGAAATGGCGCTTCACAAGAAATTGTGAGGTAGAAAAGTTTACAATTGATGAAATGCGTAGTGCTGTGCGCAAGCTAAAGACTGGAAAAGCACCAGGTCCTGATAACATACCTGTAGAGTTGTCAAAGCGGTTGCTACTGAAGAAGGGGAAGAGATCATGCTCAAGATCTATAATGATCTTTTGTGTGAAGGAGTGTTCCCAAAGCAATGGAAGCAAGCCAGATTGGTGTTGCTGAAAAAACCAGGAATAGAAGGCAGAGAACCGTCGGACTATCGACCACTCTGCCTGATAGATGTACTAGCAAAGCTTTATGAGCAGTTGATACTGCAAAAGCTAAAGAAAGAGTTGAAAAATCACGGAGGCCTAAGTACTCAACAGTACGGTTTCCAAGAAGGGAAGTCTACTATAGACGCAATAGAAAGAGTGTTGGACTTGGCACAATGCGCCAACTCTGGTAGTACTAAAGCCAAAAAGTGGTGTGCTTTAGTCACGTTCGATGTGCGAAATGCATTTAATTCTGCAAACTGGAAAAATATAATGGAAGCTCTTACAGAAAAGGGTATTCCAGAATATTTAAGAAAAGTAATAGGAAGTTACTTGTCCGAAAGAAGTATAGACTTAGGTGAAGGACAAGTAATGCAAATAACGAGCGGGGTCCCACAGGACCAACTCTGTGGAATATTCTATACGATGGAGTGGGACGTTTAGCCATCCCAAGAGAGGCGGTGCTTGTAGCATATGCTGATGACCTAGCACTAGTTGTTACCGAAAAGTACATGGAAAACCTAGTGTCGACGGTAGAGATGACTACCATTATCATTAGTCAATGGATGAGAAGTAAAGGCCTACACTTGGCTCCTGAGAAAACGGAAGCGGTTCTTCTAATGGGGGGACGTAGACCTGAAACTAAAATTTTTTTCATGATAGATAATGTCCAGCTCAGACCTAAAAGTGTCATCAAATATCTGAGAGTGGACTTAGATCAAAGAATGTCTTTCGGTCCTCATGTAATGAGGACTTCGGCTAAGGCAGAAGCAATGACGGCAATGCTAGCTAGGCTAATGCCAAATGTAAGAGGACCGTCACCTTCCAAAAGAAAAATACTAGCGGAAGTGACTAATTCCATAATGATGTATGCGGCTCCCATTTGGGGACCAAAAGCAACAAGCATTCAGAAATATGCTGATAAACTCAGCAGTGTCCAAAGGAAGGCAGCTCTTCGGATATGTTCAGCCTATCGAACAATCTCGTTAGATGCTGCCCAAGTCATCGCAGGGATCGTCCCAATCGATCTAAGAATCATTGAAACGAAAAGAATCAGAGACCGCAGGTGCTCCAAACGGGAAGCACGGGAACGCTCTCTTTCTGGATGGCAGACAAGGTAGGATGTTAGCACCAAAGGTAGATGGACCCATCGTCTTATTCCTAACATCAAACGATGGCTGTAAAGAAGAAGGCAGGCGGGTCAGGTAAACTATTACTTAACCCAAATACTTTCAGGTCATGGAGATTTCCGATCGTATCTGTATAAAATGCATCGGGCAGAAGATGATAGATGTGTCTATTGCTCAGAAACAGACACAGCCGAACATGTGTCGAGTCCCAGTCGACACATGTCGACTGGGTCGACATGTGTCGGAGTCGAGTGTCCCAGATGGAATGCACCTCGACGAAGGCTGGAAATGCTGGTAGATGAAAAAATCACTCCAGACAACTTGGTTGAAATCATGCTCCGTGACCATGGAAACTGGAGGAGTGTGCAGAGCTGTGCTGAGGAAATCCTCAAAGACAAGGAGAAAGATGAGAAGAAGAAGCAGACAGCACAAAACAAGCTGTAAGTAGAAAAGAGACACTTCTCTGTTGTAGCAAAACTGCTTAAGCGAGTGAGGAGTGGAATGATGGAAAAAGAAGCTTGAAGAGGGGACGTGAGTCAGCACACTAAGAGGCAGGAGGCCGCTGTGTTGGCATAAAGTCATCCTCTTCGAAGCAAAGTCAAATGGAAGAGCAAAAGTCCAGGAGACAGAAAAGACAAGCCTGTTACCTTGAAGGCATGCCTAACGGTGATTCCAGGGCAACAGGTAGGCGGAAACGGGGGGGCTAATTCTTCCCTAAGGACGAGCCTCACGTTAACGGGCGGGGTGGAGCCCGTTAAAAAAAAAAAGGGCCGCGCTGAATCATTTTTTAATTATTTGCTCTGAAAACCAAGGTATTTTGTCGAAAAACAAAGAACAAAATGGAGGGAATAATTGAATCTTCCAATCATCTACCAACCCCACGTGACAATGACAACCAATAGGAGAAGAGAAAAATCGTTTCTTATAGCGCTCCTAGCGGAAAACATTGTAAAATTGAGCAAAATGCTATTTTTTAAGGATTGTTAATACGTAGCTTTTCATTTATTTGAAAAAAGCGCAAGAAAATTCATAGTGGAAAGTGTCTCTGCCATCGTGTGGAAGGTATTTGTGCATGTTTCAGTTCGATAGTACAGAAGCCGCAAGGGTAAAAAATGATCTAACTAACCTTACCTTAAGATAACTGACGGTTAAAAAAGCGCGAAAGTGCAAACTTCAGTTACCTGTCTTCTGTTTTATTCTTGCCTCTTCAGTTCTACCACACAAGAAAAGTGACACTGCAAAATCACTGTATGCTACTAACTTAAATTTAATCCATAATCTCTTCTTCCAAATTATTGAAAAAAGCACTTGTTATCACTTGAAAGTATTGCGAGTTAACTCGTATTAAGTCAAGCGACTTTGAAAAAAGAATTTTCGGAAGGATTGTGAGGTTATGGAAGAATAATAAAATGATCCTACTGTAATCGCAAAGGTTCAAGATTAATGGCAATGCAAAATAAGATTGAATTTAGCAATTTCTTCAGTTTTGAATCTTTTGTGACATAAATGACAGAAAAAAAATTTGATGCGTATGCTTTAATACTAGACATACACTTTTTAAATGATCACATATTTGTGAGTGATTTGTGAGGAAGTATCACAGTGCGCTTTGGTCTTTGTGGGCAATTATCATTATGCGCATTTGTCACGGTGCGCTGTTTGTTTCCATGCGGAATTGTCAGTATGCGGTTTTGTTATGGAATCTTCAGTTTTTTTGTAATCGATGTTAAAAAACTTTGTGTTTTTTTCAAAGAAGTCAAATTTTCTAAAAAACTGAATTTGAAATTTATCAAAATCAAAAGTTTTATCTGAAAATGCAAAAAAATACAGTTTTCCATTTGAATAAATACAACTTTGCATCGTAGCTGCACAACCCTGTATATTTGATATTAATTTTAGATGATGCAAAAAATTGATATATCCAGCTTTTATGAAAATAAATTTTTAAAATTTATTCATCTTAAGTCACAAATTAAGTTTTTTCACATCCTTAGAACTTAATGTATTTTTTTAATTTAGTTACTATTTTTTATTATTAGCGATTTTATAATTCTACCAGGCTTCATCGACTTTACTCCAGACGCAGTTGTAAGTTTAATCAAATTGAGACTTTATCATTTTTTTTCAATCTTTCTCTTTTATTGTAGGATTTAACTACACAACTGACTAAAAAAATCTACTTAAAGTCACCACTTGTCTCATCGCCTATGGATACAGTGACAGAATCTTCAATGGCTATAGCTATGGCTGTAAGTCTATAGTTTCTAATTTTAAAGACTCATTAGTTCTTGATTAATTCTCGTTTTAGCTTTGCGGAGGAATCGGAGTCATTCATCATAATTGCTCACCAGAGTACCAGGCAAATGAAGTATTAAAAGTTAAAAAATACAAACATGGATTCATACATAATCCTGTCGTGCTTTGTCCAACAAATACGGTATTTAAAAAAAAAGCTAATTATACAAAGTGAATCATTCACAATGGTACATAGCTTAAGGGGTGACAAAAGACATATGATCGATTCTGTCAAAAACTGGCAGTTTTGGGTTTTTTGATGCAAGAATCAAGAATTTCTTACTCAAATTTTTCTATGGTATAGAGGGCGCTAGTTACACCAACGCAGCTAAAGTAATGTCAAAAAAGAATCACGCACAAGTTTTAGGGTTTTAGGAAATTTTGTATTTTTAGGTTGGCTTCAAAAAATATTGACTATTAGAAAATTTTGTTCAAATATGTTTGCGGCAATGGCACTCATCTGACTGACATTTGTCAAATTATTGACCAAACTTTATTAATTTTTTACAGAAACCAGTCTAGAAAAGTGAAACATTATTTAAAATCCATTCAAAGACAGCAGTTGATAAGACATCAGACGGAAATTACAAATAATTTTTCTAAACCTAACCGTGGTTCGAAAAATTTTGTTTTCCACTAGAAACTTGAATCAATCTGTACTGATCAAAAAATTACTTTGTATAAGTACGACTTCTACCAACTTTCGAAAAAAAAAAATCCCATTTTTAGTGCATTATTATTTCCTAACATGACTACACTAAAAATCCTGCAACTTTTCTATTCTTTTGATTATCAGATTTTTTTGACAGTATTATTGAACTATGTTTAATTTTGAATGAAAAAGGTATAGTTGTCAAATTTCGAAAAATGTCACCGTTAAAAATGACATTGAGTCTACCGATGCGTAACATAAGTTTAATAATGGTCATAGTAGGCTTATATATATTGAAATTATTGAAACTGACAACACTGTTTTGTTTTATTTGTTGTCTAAAATCACCAAGTTAAGTTGGTTTCAATGCTTTGAAAAAAAAATCCCTAGCTAGTTACCCTAGTTTTGAATTTCTTGGTATTTATAACAAAATTTTATCAAATTAATTTCTCTAATTTTAGTAATTTCTAATTACTTAGCCTACTATGATAAAACATTTTTTGAGTTAGAAAAAAACATTTTTAGATTAAATTTGATACTTCTCGAAAACAGTTTTTTGACTCTTGACAGGTATAGGTTTTTCACTTAAAAGTGAATTTACTTTATTCCCACCATTACAAAAATGTCAAAATTTTGAAACTAAAAAGATACGATGTTATTTCTGTGTAAAAGTAAGCGTAACTAGCCCCCTCTATTTCACAATTTGAAATTAATAAAAAAATCATGTTTCTTGTCTCATAAAAGCTAAAAGTGCAAATTTTCAACGTGATTCACTTTGTATTTTTCGAGATATTGTCAAAAATTGGAATGGAAAAATTAACACAGTTTCATTAGGTTGCTGACGTTCTTAAAACAAAAAAAGAACAAGGCTTTTCAGGCATTCCAATTACAGAAGATGGAAAAATGGGTGGCAAACTCGTAGGAATAGTAACATCACGTGATTTAGACTTTTTAGAAGATCAAAATTATGTTAACACAAAACTAGAAAGTGTAAGAAAAAAAAGCATTATATTTATTCTGTTTCAATAATAATATAAAATAAATTCCAGATTATGACTAAACTGGAAGATTTAGTGACGGCTCAATCAGGAGTAACTCTTCCAGAAGCAAATTCAATTTTAGCAAAAAGTAAAAAAGGAAAACTTCCTATTGTAAATGCCGAAGGCAATCTTGTTGCTTTAATGGCGAGAACCGATTTAAAAAAAGCTAAAAGTTATCCAACAGCTTCTAAAGATGATAATAAACAATTAATAGTTGGAGCTGCTATTGGTACTCGTGAAGAAGATAAAATTCGGTTGAAACATCTTGTTAATGCTGGTGTTGATGTAATTGTTCTTGATTCATCACAAGGCAATTCGATTTATCAAATTGATATGATTAAATTTATTAAACAGACGTATCCAAATCTACAAGTTATAGCTGGAAATGTTGTTACTGTTAAACAAGCAAAAAATCTTATTGAAGCTGGAGCTGATGCTTTACGAGTGGGAATGGGAAGTGGCAGTATTTGTATAACTCAGGAAGTGATGGCAGTAGGAAGAGCGCAAGCTACTGCTGTTTATAGAGTGTCTCAATATGCCAAAAAATTCAATGTGCCTGTTATAGCCGATGGAGGGATACAGTCCATTGGACATATAATCAAAGCGCTTGCTTTAGGAGCATCGACTGGTAAGTCATCATGAAAAAACAGTGTTTTGCTTTTTGTGAGTAACGTAAGTTCCTGTTTCAAATATAGAATAGCTGAAAAGAGTTCTGGCTATTGGCTCTAGTTTTTTTATTTCTTGTACTAGAACGGTCAAATTTGGTACATTTAATAAGTTTTCAATTCTCTTCAAGTTGGTATACTTGGATTTGATGTAATTTAAATTTTAATTAAAAAAATTGAGGATTTTCCGATTGATGAATTCTCTTCACTACAAACGATATTAACAAATGGCTAGAATTTTTTCATTTATCAGTCTAAATTCATGAAATTCGAGAAGTAGAGATGTTTTTCGATGCTCTTCAACATAAGGTTTTCAAATTTGAAGTATATTGATTTGTAGTCAAGAAATGGGGCATTTTCCGACTGATGGATAAATCAGATTTAAAACTACTGACAATTGGTTCTAGTTTTTCTATTTCTACAACTAAAACGATGAATTTTGGTTCATTTGACATTTATCTAATTGTCTATAAGGTGGTGCTTTTAGATTTGACGTGAATTGGATTTTAGGAAAAATTAAGAGCATTTTCCAACTGACGAATCTAAAAACATTTCTGTCAATTGGCTCTAGTTTTTTTATTTCTTGTACTAGAACGGTCAAAGTTGGTACATTTAATAAGGTTTTAATTCTCTTCAAGTTGGTATACTTGGATTTAGTGTGATTTAAATTTTAATTAAAAAAATTGAGGATTTTCCGATTGATGAATTCTCTTCACTACAAACGATATTAACAAATGGCTAGAATTTTTTCATTTATCAGTCTAAATTCATGAAATTCGAGAAGTAGAGATGTTTTTCGATGCTCTTCAACATAAGGTTTTCAAATTTGAAGTATATTGATTTGTAGTCAAGAAATGGGGCATTTTCCGACTGATGGATAAATCAGATTTAAAACTACTGACAATTGGTTCTAGTTTTTCTATTTCTACAACTAAAACGATGAATTTTGGTGCATTTGACATTTATCTAATTGTCTATAAGGTGGTGCTTTTAGATTTGACGTGAATTGGATTTTAGGAAAAATTAAGAGCATTTTCCAACTGACGAATCTAAAAATATTTCTGTCAATTGGCTCTAGTTTTTTTATTTCTTGTACTAGAACGGTCAAATTTGGTACATTTAATAAGTTTTCAATTCTCTTCAAGTTGGTATACTTGGATTTGATGTAATTTAAATTTTAATTAAAAAAATTGAGGATTTTCCGATTGATGAATTCTCTTCACTATATTAATATTAACAAATGGCTAGAATTTTTTCATTTATCAGTCTAAATTCATGAAATTCGAGAAGTAGAGATGTTTTTCGATGCTCTTCAACATAAGGTTTTCAAATTTGAAGTATATTGATTTGTAGTCAAGAAATGGGGCATTTTCCGACTGATGGATAAATCAGATTTAAAACTACTGACAATTGGTTCTAGTTTTTCTATTTCTACAACTAAAACGATGAATTTTGGTGCATTTGACATTTATCTAATTGTCTATAAGGTGGTGCTTTTAGATTTGACGTGAATTGGATTTTAGGAAAAATTAAGAGCATTTTCCAACTGACGAATCTAAAAATATTTCTGTCAATTGGCTCTAGTTTTTTTATTTCTTGTACTAGAACGGTCAAATTTGGTACATTTAATAAGTTTTCAATTCTCTTCAAGTTGGTATACTTGGATTTGATGTAATTTAAATTTTAATTAAAAAAATTGAGGATTTTCCGATTGATGAATTCTCTTCACTACAAACGATATTAACAAATGGCTAGAATTTTTTCATTTATCAGTCTAAATTCATGAAATTCGAGAAGTAGAGATGTTTTTCGATGCTCTTCAACATAAGGTTTTCAAATTTGAAGTATATTGATTTGTAGTCAAGAAATGGGGCATTTTCCGACTGATGGATAAATCAGATTTAAAACTACTGACAATTGGTTCTAGTTTTTCTATTTCTACAACTAAAACGATGAATTTTGGTGCATTTGACATTTATCTAATTGTCTATAAGGTGGTGCTTTTAGATTTGACGTGAATTGGATTTTAGGAAAAATTAAGAGCATTTTCCAACTGACGAATCTAAAAATATTTCTGTCAATTGGCTCTAGTTTTTTTATTTCTTGTACTAGAACGGTCAAATTTGGTACATTTAATAAGTTTTCAATTCTCTTCAAGTTGGTATACTTGGATTTGATGTAATTTAAATTTTAATTAAAAAAATTGAGGATTTTCCGATTGATGAATTCTCTTCACTACAAACGATATTAACAAATGGCTAGAATTTTTTCATTTATCAGTCTAAATTCATGAAATTCGAGAAGTAGAGATGTTTTTCGATGCTCTTCAACATAAGGTTTTCAAATTTGAAGTATATTGATTTGTAGTCAAGAAATGGGGCATTTTCCGACTGATGGATAAATCAGATTTAAAACTACTGACAATTGGTTCTAGTTTTTCTATTTCTACAACTAAAACGATGAATTTTGGTGCATTTGACATTTATCTAATTGTCTATAAGGTGGTGCTTTTAGATTTGACGTGAATTGGATTTTAGGAAAAATTAAGAGCATTTTCCAACTGACGAATCTAAAAATATTTCTGTCAATTGGCTCTAGTTTTTTTATTTCTTGTACTAGAACGGTCAAATTTGGTACATTTAATAAGTTTTCAATTCTCTTCAAGTTGGTATACTTGGATTTGATGTAATTTAAATTTTAATTAAAAAAATTGAGGATTTTCCGATTGATGAATTCTCTTCACTACAAACGATATTAACAAATGGCTAGAATTTTTTCATTTATCAGTCTAAATTCATGAAATTCGAGAAGTAGAGATGTTTTTCGATGCTCTTCAACATAAGGTTTTCAAATTTGAAGTATATTGATTTGTAGTCAAGAAATGGGGCATTTTCCGACTGATGGATAAATCAGATTTAAAACTACTGACAATTGGTTCTAGTTTTTCTATTTCTACAACTAAAACGATGAATTTTGGTGCATTTGACATTTATCTAATTGTCTATAAGGTGGTGCTTTTAGATTTGACGTGAATTGGATTTTAGGAAAAATTAAGAGCATTTTCCAACTGACGAATCTAAAAATATTTCTGTCAATTGGCTCTAGTTTTTTTATTTCTTGTACTAGAACGGTCAAATTTGGTACATTTAATAAGTTTTTAATTCTCTTCAAGTTGGTATACTTAAATTTAGTGTGATTTAAATTTTAATTAAAAAAATTGAGAATTTTCCGATTGATGAATTCTCTTCACCACAAACGATACTAACAAATCGCTACAATTTTTTCATTTATCAGTCTAAATTCATGAAATTTGAGAAGTAGAGATGTTTTTCGATGCTCTTCAACATAATGTTTTCAAATTTGAAGTATATTGATTTGTAGTCAAGAAATGGGGCATTTTCCGATTGATGGGTAAAGCTGTTTGGAACTTTACCGACAATTGGCTCTAGTTTTTTTATTTGTTGGATCTAAACGATAAAAATTGGTACATTTAATACTAATTAAATTGCCTTTAAGCTAGTGTTTTATAATTAATTATAATTATAATTGATTGAATTATTGAATTATAATTAATTAATCCTTTGTCAAAATAGAGGACATTTTCCAACTAATGGTTGAATGTACTTGAAATAATTTCTGTCAAATCGCCCTAACTAATTAATTCATTAATGAAACGGGATCCAATTATCCACAAACATTCCTCCTCCATTATCATATTAAAAAAACTCGAATAGTAATGGTACTATTGCAGCAGTTTGTGGTGCACCACGATAGAATCAACTTTCTCAACAAAATTCGAAATAAGAAAACTTGTATATTTCTTACTTTGATTTTTCCTCAAATTATAATTTCCTTTTTTTTTGTAGTGATGATGGGTTCAATGTTAGCCGGGACGTCAGAAGCTCCAGGCGAATACTACTTTTCTGACGGTGTAAGACTGAAAAAGTATCGAGGAATGGGTAGTATAGAAGCAATGACAAGAAAAGATGCACAAGGCTCGGCTATGAATAGATATTTCCACAGTGAATCCGATAAATTAAAAGTAGCACAAGGAGTTAGTGGTAGTATTGTTGATAAAGGCTCAGTCTTTCGATTTGTTCCATATTTACAATGTGGTATTAGACATGGATGTCAAGATATTGGCGTGAAATCTTTGACTAAACTCAGATCAATGATAGATACAGGAGACTTGAGGTTTGAAATGCGATCTCATTCAGCGCAAGTTGAAGGAAACGTTCACGGTCTATTTTCATATGAAAAAAGACTATTTTAATTAGATCTAATGGGATTTTATTTTATATTTTTTCTATTAGTAAAAAAAGAATCTTATTTTTGTACATGTTCGAAGTGTCAAATTCAAACTTTGTACATATTTTTTATCGTAATTAGGACAATTTATAGCAAATTGAGAAAAGTTTTTTATTATACAACTTGGTTTATATAATTTATCGATTCCGATGGCTTTGAATGAATTAACGTATGTGGGATTTGTTAATCGGAATGTTATTTAAAACACTTTGTATTGAGTATTTTTTTACGATTGTGTTTTAAAGGTTTTTCGATGTTGAGATGTTAACAGCTTAAATGTGTATAAAGGAATATGTACTTATGAGAAAAATACAAATTCTTGTATACAGTATTGTTCTAATTTACTTTCCGGTTAATTTCCAATATTTCTACAAAGTTGATGTTCTTTGATTGTAGATGTCCCAGCGAGTAGGCAGAGTCCATTATTGACCTTTAAATGTAGAAATGCTGAAAATTTTTATTAACAACACTTGTAGATACTAATTCTCTGCAGCAATTAAAATTATTTACAAATATACAGTGTTTCATAAACGAGTTCTGACAAACTTATGTATTTTTTTTAATGGAACACCCTATATTTTTTGCGTTTTTAAACGTGAACACAACTTTTATTGAACGGTTCTTTGTATTTTTTGAAATAATCAATTTTTTTTTACTCTTTGTCTGTTGGGTTCTATTCTTGTTTCTAACATTCTTCTCTTCGGTAATCTGTTTTCTTTATATCTGTGTCGTTGTATAATGTTCTTTATACTTCGTTTGTTCTTTAGTCCAAGTCTTCTACTTTTCTCCCTCCTTAGACTTTTCTTAAAACTTTTCTTTCCCATATAAGTAGCAGAGACTGTTCTTGTTTGCTCAAGCGTATGTTACCACTAGTCTTATTATGGTTTTGTATATACGAAGTGTCGTTGGTCTTGTTACGGCTTTAGAGTGTAGTGCCCAGATCTTTTGTTTACAGCTGCTATTTTTGCTTTTATCTCTTCTGTGTTGGTTGGTTTCTTTTCTATTACACTTCTTAGGTAGACAAATCCTTTGGTTTCTTCGGAATTAAGTGTCTCTCCCATCTTTTCCACCTTTACAGTCTATCTTCTTGTTATTCTTAATAACTCTCCTTTGGTTCTTGTCAAAAGTGTTACGTTGTCTGCAAATGCAAGGCATTGATGTTGTTGATGGAAAAGCATACCTTGTCTGTATATATTGCTCCCTGTCTGAAGCCATCGAACACTTCAAACTTTGCGGATAGGTTCCCATTAACCCTATTTGTGGTCTCCTCTAATGTCATTTTTACTAATCTTGTTATTTTATCGGGGGTTTCCAGGTCTTTGGTATAATTGCTTTTTGTTTATGCTGTCCTAGGCTGTCGATTAATAGTAAATATGTTTTCAGTTTTTGTTGGTAACTTCTCTCTTATATCTGCTGCAATAGAAATATTTGGTCTACCACCGATCTTCCTCTTCTAAAGCCACATTGGTATTCTCTAGCAACTTTTTCCATATGTTCTTTCAGTTTATTATTCAGTAGTGTTGCTATTATTTTATACACAGTGTTCAATGCTATTCCTCTGTAATTTTCACATTTTGTCTTGTCTCCTTTTTTATGAATTGGACATAATATTGCTATTATCCATGCTTGCGGCATTTATTCTTTTATCCATACATTTTTAATTAAACCATAACTCATTTAACACTTTAACATTTCTCCTTGTATATTGTCTTTTATTGTTTGTCTATTTTTCTAAAATACTTTTAACGTTGGGGAGTTCTTCTCTTTCTCTTCTTCGTTTCTGTTTTCTTTTTCTTCTTCAGCTGTTATTCTATCGGTCGATTAGTGAATTTCTTTGAAATATTCTGCCCATCTTTCGGTTCCACTAGTTGGCCGTGTTTATCTTGACAAAATATGGTTTTAGTTTGACAGAAGCTTTTTATCTCTTTGTATATCTCTTAACGTTATGTTCTTTTTTCTGCTTTTTGTGGGTGTTTTCTTCTAGCATTCTTGTTCTTGTCTGCAGTCTTTAACGTACCAATCTTTTGTTTTCTTTCCGTGGTTTGTGCATCGATTGCTTTTTTAATTAGTTTTTCTATTGGTTCCCTTTTCTATTTTATTGTTCTAGTAGATTCTTGTTGTTTTTGGTTCTCTTCTATTGCCGTTGTTTATTTTTCTTTGTTGATTTGTTCATTGAATATTAATCGATATTGTTTTTCAATTTATTATTTGCATAGGTTAGTATAATTTGCTTCAATTTTATTCTCACCATTAAATGATCAGAATCTACGTTTGTGCCTTTGTAAGATCTTACGTTTTATAATTATAAATGTTAATTAAATTATATTCAGATTATTTTATTTGCTTTTAAAAATTGACGTTTTCCGGATTTTTCGCCAATATTTCAGTTTCTAATTGAGTTACAGCTTTGAAATAGTGCCGAATTTATAACTTTCCTAAAGCTCTATCAGCTTGCCAAATTTCTATTGTTTATCTTCATAAACATCGGCGCTATGGATTTTTAAAAGTCAACGAATGTTTGGTTTAGCGCCTAATTGTAACCAAACGACTTGTAGTAAAAAACAAACTGAAAGACTAAAAGAAGTGAAAAACGTCAAGAGGTATGATTTCATATCGATTTTCACCTAAATAATAGAACTGTGATCACAAAAGTAGAAAAAAATGCTGGCCAAACGTATTAAAATTTTGTCAACAATTGTCCAAGTATAAAATAGGAATAATTTCATCAAAATCAGACAGTTCTTGCGAAAATTTTGAATGTCTCAGTTATTTTGTGGTAATATTTCAAAATTTTTTGTTGAAATCTTGAATCTGATTCTATTTTTAGATTTTTGAAAAATGGCGGGGAATTTTTTTACAAATGATGTCGGCTTTTATGTTTAGTTCAATCGTTTAGCTGTCAGTTTTTTTTTCTGTGTGATGTGCGACTGCTGATGTGAAAAACCAGTTCATTTGCAGTTTAGACAGTAAATAAAAGCAAATTATAAGTATTGCAGGTGAAGGATGAAGTTCACATTATGGATATTAGGAATTTTTTTGGTAAGTTACTCCCTTTAATTTCCAAAATTTTTTAGTTATTGAATATTAACCGTGTTTTGATCAAAGTACAAACTTTGATGTGATGTTATACTACTAAGTGAGTCCCTTCAACACACAGCCACTTTTAAGGTAAAACACCCCGATTTCCAGGTAGTAAAAAAGTAAAAAATATTAAGCAAAATAACCCAATTTTTAGGGTAATCTAAAAAAAGTAAATATTTCAAACAGAATGACCCGATTTTCAAGGACAAATAGAAAAGCAGAAAATATTGCCAAAATGACTTGATTTTCAAGTATATTTTTATAATTAACATTTTTATGGAAAAACACCCCGATTTTCAAGAGTTAATAATAATAATAATAATAATAATAATAATAATAGTTTATTCATGTCAATAGCCTCACAGCCTTACACAAGTCAGGTACAATGTATATAAATATTATAAAATGACAAATTAAAAAGTAAGAACAAATCACAGCAAGTTGCCCAAAACAAACATACCAAAATATTAAAGTCAGTGATTTTGAAGCAAATTTGAAGTTCAAAAATTCGTCATAGGAATAAAAAGAATTAACCATTAAAAAAGATTTAATTTCTTTCAGGAATGAACGTTCATCAAGGCATTTTATTCTTGTTGGCAGCAGATTGTAATATTTGGGAGCCAAAATATTGATGTTTTTCTGACTTTTTGAAAGTCGCACAAAAGGCACTCTCAGAAGATCTTTTTTACGAGTATTGTAAGACGAAACATGGCTCACTGCAGGAATATTCTTCTTGGCATATTTCAGTAGTTCGAATATAAACAGTGAAGGTATTGTGAGGATCCCCAACTTAACAAACACATTTCTACAGTCATCTCGGTAACCCAGACCACTAAGAATGCGCACTGCTCGACGTTGTAGGGCAAATATGCGATGCCATTTAGCAGCCTTTCCCCACACCAAAATTGCATAGGCAATTTGGGAATGACATAGTGCAAAGTAGGCCGTCTTCAAGCAGTCACTGTCAACCTCATTCGCCAAATTTCTCAATGCAAAGACACTTTTACACAACCTAGATGAAAGACTGTCTATGTGACTCTCCCACGTCAGTTTATTGTCTACATTAACACCCAAGAATTTAGTGGAATCATGCAGATCAGGGACACCATGACCAGAGAGATCTCTCAGACCGAAAATCACATGAACAGTTTTGGCTAAATTAAGTGATAACTTATTTGATCTGAACCAATGTTCAGCTCTTGATTCTGCCTTTCCTGCTTGAATCACGAGATCCTGAAGATTCCCACCAACAACAGAAACTGCAGTATCATCCGCAAAGAGAAGGTCCTTTGAGTCAGAATTACACAGGGGAAAATCATTAATGTAAATAATAAACAGCAAAGGTCCTAAAACTGAACCCTGTGGGACTCCATGTAAGACTTGAACTCTTTGCAAATATACATTATCTAATTTAACTGTTTGATATCTACATTTCAAATACGATTGGATAAGTTTGATAGAATCATTACAAAAACCATAAAACTTTAACTTATCCAGGAGCAAAGCATGTGACACACAGTCAAATGCCTTGCTCAAATCACAAAACACAGTATACAAGTATTGATGGTTTTCAAAGGCATCTGTAATCTGGTCAACCAGTTCAAGAACCGCATTTGATGTGTTTGTTTTACTTCTGAAACCATACTGACTACCATAGAAAATATTATTTGACTCAAAAAATGCTACAATTTGATGTGATAGACATCTTTCAAACACTTTTGAGAGAACCGGCAGAAGCGAAATTGGTCTGTAATTATTTACATCATTTGCATCACCTTTCTTAAAAACAGGAATAATAAGAGCCTCCTTGAGACATTGTGGAAAACAACAATTCTCAATACAAATATTAATTAATTTACAAAGAGGAGAAATAATTAGATTTTCAATACATTTAATTAAAGGAATTGATATGTTATAAATGTCTTTGGTTGATTTATTTTTTAATGAATTAATAGCATCTCTCAGGTTAACTTGGCTAATTTTTTTAATACAAAATGTGCAATTTTTTGAGAAATATTGATGCATCAGTGTCACAGGGTCTTCCTCACAATCTGTAAGCCCCCTCAAAATGTTATCAGCCACAGATCCGAAAAAGTTACTAAATTCATTTGCAGATATATTTGAGTCTATTTGGTTCTTGCTCTGTTGACGTTTGCTATTTATAATTTGCCACATGGTCTTTGCAGAGTTCTTGGAATTTGAAATTAATTTGTTATTATTTCTTTGCTTTGCATGGATAATGGATTTTCTATATTCACGTTTGTAAGAATTCAGTTTACATTTTACATAAGCAGATATATTTTGTTTATATGCATCTGATAAGAAATGCAACTTTGATCTCATTTGTTGTAAGTCATTGTTGAACCAGTTATTAAAATTATTTTGCTCAACATTGAATTTTAGATGTTTTTCAGGAAAGGCAGCCAAGAATGCATCTGAAATTTTATCTTGAAAAATATGAAACTTATTGTCACAAGTTAAATTGGGATCATCTAAAAAATCCCAAGAGATAGTGTCAACAATATTATAAAATAAAAGTTCACCTGATTGAGTTATCGGTCTGACAGATTTATAGGTTATGATTGATTTTCTGATTTCAGGTGGTTGAAAGTGCAAAATCTGGCCATAATGGTCTGAAATACACAAGTCCAAACTAATGCCACTACTTACTTCGATATTAAAATTCATGAATATATTGTCTATACATCTATTTTGTCTAGTATTAGTTGTAATCATTTGTTCGAAGCCAAAAGCTGACAGCAAATCTATCAGACCAGCACACTCCACACTCTGCCTTCCCAAGTCCCTGTTAAAATCGCCTGCCAATATGACATTTTTGTTGGAAATAAGATTTAGTGCTTGCTCAAGTATAACCAGGAAGACTTCATAGTCATTGGCTTGTGTTGTTATTACTGTTGGGGATCTGTAAACAGAAATCACAAAAAAATTTTGTTTAGGGACAAATATACACCAAATTTCACATTGACTTTCAACTGGTAGATGATTAACTCTTTCAACACTGGTGCATTCAAGAGATTGATGTGTTAAAATAAGACTTCCACCACCTTTGGTTTGAGTACGACAGTAACAAGAGGAGACGTTATAACTGGAAATCCTCAGTTGCTCACACTCATCCTTCCTTAAGAAATGTTCAGTAATACAGGCAATTTTACAATTGTTTAATTGTAAGATTACTTCCATTTCATTCAGTTTCTTCCTAATAGACTGGGTATTTAAGTGTAAAAGTTTCCATCCATAGGATTTTAACTTGAGTTAACAGAAAAGCACAAAAAGTCGAAAAAACTCTGGTGAATATATCTCTTATAATCAAGGGAAAGTTTACCACTCATTCTTGAAGGATGAAAACGCGATTATAAACTTCGCTCTGCTCATGAGTGGACTACGTCCACGGATTGTCTTTTTTTCTAGTTAATATCCAAACGGTTTTGTATCAAAGTTTTCTAAAATAACCCTCTTATCATAAACAAAACCAAATTCTTTTGTTTCTATTTTATTTAAGAGTTCCTTAGTTTTAGTATCTCTTGTAATGCGATTATATTGTGTACTGATTTTACTGTCTTTCTTTTCTAAAATATTATTTATACTATCGGAATTAATCTTTTCAGATGTTTCATAATTTAACGTGAATCCTTTTATTTTACAAACAGCCCTGTTGATATCCAGTCTATTATCCATACACCTTTACCTAATTCGTCTGTCCAATTTACTAATAGACACCTTGTTTTAACAGTGCTTTTTCCATTATCTATATAAACAATACTATCAGTGTCATAATATGCTACGCTTTTTCCTAATTTATCTAACATTTCGTATAATCTTAGCCTTCTTATTGTCCAACACATTCTTGTCTTCTGGTTTTTCCGCTAACTGCCACGTTTTGTTCTCTCTCAAAGAATTAAATTCTTCCTGCATGGCATTTTTCCAAATCACTGCAATTCACTGCTTCACTGTAATCTTTTGGAATATACATAACAAAATCAGAATACCTCTTTGGTTTTCTTATTTTGTCTCTACTTCTTAATCTAAACTTATTTGTTTCTTGTACACCTTCCTCAGCGCCTGACTCATCAGTCGGTGTGCTCGATGTGGCCTTCGGCGTATCTTCTTGCAAAGCTGCCACTGTATCATTGATTACTGTGTCAATTTCAGTCTCGATTTCAGAACCTGTTAAAACACTTCTTTCTTCTTTGAACACAACGTCACGATTTATAACAATCTTTCTCAGTTCAGTAATCCATACTTTATATCACAATATCCGACAATATAACCTTTTAAAGCCTTTCTATCTAGCTTTCTTCTGTTTTCTTTTGGAACATGAACATAACACTCTGTACTAAAAATCTTTAAATTCTTGAAAAACGATTGAGAAACATTTTTCCCAAACCACAACTCATTTGGCGTTTTTCTTGGAACTTTCGTAGGACCAGAATTATTAATTACGTACACAGCTGTATTTACGGCCTCAGGCCACAAAAATTTCGGCAAATCCGGTTTTGCATGAAGCATTGATCGAGCCGCTTCCATTGTAGTTCGGTTTTCTCTTTCAGCTGTCCCATTTTGTTCCGGCGAATATGGGACTGTAAAGGTTAGTTTCATTCCCATTTTCCCTGCCAAATTCTTTACGTCTTGATTGTCATATTCTTTCCCTCTATCACATCTCATTTCTTGAATATAACTTCCAAATTTTGTTTTCACCTCATTGCAAAACAATTCTAACTTTTTCTTCACTTCACTTTTTTCTTTCATAAAATACAAAGCACGGTAACTACTGAAGTCATCTTTGAACAACACATAGTACCGATTACCACCCAAAGATGAGCTCACGCGGTCTACTTTTCAAAGTCAGTTGTTTTCACTCGTGTGTAGGCGTAGCCAGCTCTCAGTCAACACCAAGGTGCACCTCTTCCGGTCCATCATCCGTCCGTTATGCCTCCGCTGCCTGGGCCTACGCGCCTAAGACAACGCTATTTAATAAGTTGCAGGTGTTTCAAAACAAGTTCCTCCGAATGGCGTTCAACGCTCCATGGTTCGTCAGAAACCATCAACTTCACAGAGAAGCCAAGCTTCCGCTGCTGAAAGAGTTCCTGCACGAGATCGCTCTCCGAATTTTTGCGAAAGCGGAAGTTCACCCAAATCCGACCATCCGCGAAGCCGTCGACTACGACGAGCTAGGACTTTCCAAAATCAAACGACCCCGAATGGCTCTTCTCGAAGATGATCGATGAGATCATCACTTCCGGTCAACCGCCACCAAGTGACGAGTTCCCCCCACTTCCGTCAAAGTTCAAAACGTCAGCCTTCCCGATCAAAAAGTTAAGTCCAACTTAATTTTTCTCTTTATCTTCTTTTGTTCTAGCGCACTTCCAGTGCCATCCGATCGGTGTAAAGAGATCAAAGATTCGAAAACACCTAGTCAGGTGAAAGAGAGGTTTTAGCCGGTAAAAGTCCGGCACTACCCGGAGCGATAGATACTAAGTTCCGGGTGTCCATGAGGATTTCCTCTCGACCAAAAAAAAAAAGCCGTTTACTTGCTCTATCACTATACACACATCCCTCACAAAATTCTTCTCTTTAACGTGACGCTTATTTTGGTGTGCCAGCCTCTTATGCCAAATTTGCAACGTGTCTATTTTATCATTGACAAAACACGATTTTTCTGGTCTTTCGATAAGCAGATTCATCTTATATAGACTTCCTCTTTCTACTCCGACTGCAACAATTCTTCCATTATTTAAAAACTCACATCTTCGTCCTTTGTTTCTAATTTCAAAATCTAAACCTCGTTTAGCAGCAGTTTTCACCGAAAATAAATTGTTTCATTTGCGGTGTGTACAAAACGTCTGGAAGCCATTCTTTGTTTACAAGAGTCTCAATGTCTATTTCACCTCTTCCTAATAGTTCAACTTTCTCTCCATTTCCCACTGTGATCAGAAAAGACTTCAAAACTTTTGAGCCAATCTTTTCTCATGCACATGTGATCCGAAGAACCCGAGTCTACAATCCAATTGTCTTCACTTTCTGAGTTATTCAACATTTTTCCGACAAACGCTTGAGGTTCACGACGTGTAGCCGACGGATGATTGCCGCGAGCGTTAGCCTTTGGTTTTGAACAGTCTTTCGCGATATGATATTTCGACCCGCACGAATAACAACCCGGACAGTCCTTTCTTTGATGGTTTTTCTTCTTGCACGTAAAACAGCCTTTACCGTTTTTATCCTTATTGTTGTTGCTCCACTTTATATTGCCGTTTTTCGCTACTAAAGCAACAGAATTCTCTTCTTTTTTTTTTTCTTGTTCTCGTAGCCGTAATTCTTCTGTGAGCAATCTTGTTGTCAATTTTTTCGAAGTTCTATTTGCTGTGATTATATTGTGATGGGAGCGTTGAAAGGATTCTTGTTATAACCATCGACTCTGATATCTCATTTTCAAACTCAACTGTTCTAATTTTGACACATGCTAACCATCCCTGCTAGTGGATCCCACTTGCACATGCGGTTTCACAGTTCATCAAAAACTCTAACGGTTTCGTCTCGACACTTGTTACGATTAATAATTTCTTTGCAGCTCTATCAGCTTTTTGCCAAGCTGCTGCTTCGGCCGTCCCTCCCGACGGTGGACGCACCCATGTGCCCTCACTGACTTTCAAAAGATAGTCTTCACTATCCAATACCGTCAGCACTATAAACTGCCACATCGGCCAGTTTTCGACTCCACGAAGCTTTTCTATCTTGAGTTTCTCTTCCATAGTTTGAGTTTTCCGAAAATTCCCAACCAAGTCTACTTCTCCGAAGGTACAACCGCAAAAACAACACAACTGATGACCTGGGGACTGGGATCTGGACCCATAACCTGTTGATGCCCTTGATGGTCTTAGTGGAAATTGGTAAAAGCAAAAAAGTTCAGAATTTTATAAGAGATTTATTAAGATGTTGCCTCGTTTAAGTATAAATAAAGACTTCTTAATACTAACTACGATAAAGACTATGAGACCGTCTAAACCACAATCTTACAAAGGAATGTTATCACCGGATAGATACAAGACGCTACATTAGCAAATTCATCAAGCAATACAGATGGCTGTATTGCAAAAAGCACCAACAATACAGAAAAATAATATCATCAATTATATCTTGTATTACGTTTTGCGGATCTCATGATTTAGCTCTGAGTGGTAAACATAATGAAGAAGGAATTTTGGAAGGCTTGTTCAAGCTGCGAATTGACGCTGGACGTGGTTTTGAAGAAGCACATTGAGTATGGGAAAAAGAATGCGAGCTATTGATCAGTTGAGATACAAAGTGGGATAATAGGTATTTGTGGAAATGTTCTTAAAACTAATATTATGAATAAAGTAAAGGAAACAGAAGCATATAGTGTGTTAGCAGATGAAACAACTGATATTTCTGGCATTGAACAGTTATCAATTGGGCTGCGATATTTTAATGAAAAAACCAAAGAAGTCGAGGAAGCATTTGTAGGATTTGTGGATCTAAAAGCTCTAGACGCAAAGTCTATTGCACAAGCCATCGATGAGTTTTTGGGAAAAGAAGACCTCGTTGGTTTGGGGTTTGATGGATGTTCAACAATGTTTGTAAAAATACATCAAAGCTTTGTTCTTTCAATGCTCTTCTCATAAACTAAATTTAGTAATTAATGATCTGAAAAGTCTGCCGGAGATTCGAAACTTTATAGGAACTATCAAAGATATCGTCACATTTTTCAGAGAATCAGTTTTGCGAAGGAAGCTGATACCTAATTTTTTATTACTACAATGGAGTTTTTAGAGACATTGTCATGCGATGGAAATAGTACTACTAGAACAAAAGCTTTTCAGCTTTTTGAGATATGCTACTGATATATGCTAGCAGGAAAACTTGGGTTGGAGGAAGTTGTAAAATCAGTACCGCGCTTTGCTAGAAGACAACATCATCGGAGTAACCAACCAGCAGAAAGTTCTTCAGATTATTGGAGATCTTTAGTCATACCATATTTGGTTTCTATTATTTCTTCTCTTGAATTGCGTTTCGCTGAGAAAAACACTCCATCATTTGCATTGTCTAAATTATATCCGACACAAATGATTAATATTTCTCTAGAAAATCTCACAGAAACTTGCGGAACTTTTTCTCAGTTTTACAATTTACCGAACATAGAAAATGAAATTGAACTTTGGCAACAATTGTGGCAAGATAAGCCCGACAATTGACAATTGTTGAAGTTTTAAAGGAGACAGAAAATTTTTTCCCTGAAATAAGAAACGCTTTAAAAATTTTAATTGCTCTTTATAATCTTTCATATATTGCCCCCCCTCCTGGCCGATTGGCAGGCGACGCCCCTGCTTGTTAGTTTGTTTTTTATTTCTTGAGAAAAAGTTTTCCTCAAGTAATAAATAAGAAACGATAAAGTTTAGGTATAGAAAACCTTATACAAAATTCATTTTTGAAGCAGAACACGAATATGATAAAATAAATAGGGGTCAGTTTTCAAATATATTTTTTGAACACCTTGCATAACATTGGTTTAAGTTTTTAGTGAGGTTTACAGTGTAAAATGACTTTTTTTTTCAAATGGTTGAGTATGGGAAAAATTTGTTAGTATAAAAGTGACTTAAGAATTCAAAAACGTAGAAAAACATAAGGTGTTTCATTTAAAACAAGAAAGTGTTTAATTATACAGAGTGAAGCAGAAAAAAATGTGATATTGAAGCAATTCAATCTATTTATTTCTACTAGCAATAGCAGTGTACAATATGAAACTGATTACAATCGATTATATATAATATCTCTAATATTTTAACAATAGATTAATAGTGATAATAAAAAAAATCAATGACAATTATATTTTATACAAATAATCTAAATGAATGTGAATACAAAAGCAGAAAAGAACGAAATAATTGCAACGTATGAAAAAATGGAACTGAATCGAAATTCTGTATTTGCTATATGCTAGTTATTTGCTGACATGATGTTGATACTGTCATTAACTGCCAAAAGCTGTCGCAAATACGATGTATCATTCATTAATCCTCCCAACTGCGCCAAAATATCAAGAAGGGTACCTTCTGGAAAATTCAGTTGTTCGTTGCAAATTGTGATAATATTCAAACTTTTCTCGCTTATCTAAAATTAGTAAAAAGTCATAAAAGAAATTGAATTTTTATAAAACTGCTTACTTGAAATGGTTTAGTGAAAGTCGAAAACTTCATTTTCATCCTCTGCTTGCCCATATCCTGATAAAAAATCGTAAATTCGTCGCAATTTTCTTTAACTTTGAAATAAATCCCAGCAATTAAGTGTCCTTTTGTATCTCTCGATAGTAAACTTCTGAAATTATAAACTAAATTTCTGCGTTCTGTTACATCAATGGCTGTCATGTAAGGATTAGCGATGTAAATAAGTCCCGTAAACGATTCTTGTATTCCATTTCTTGTAGTTCGTTCATTCCATTCCACAAATTTATCATTCAAAGCCGAAAACTGGTAATTATATTCTTTCCGAATATTGTTTTCTTCTGATTGAATAAACCAACCTAAAAATTAAACTAGCGTATAAAAAATGTTTTAATTTTTAAGAAATAAGAAAAACCTGTATGAGGATATGCTTTATCATGCATTACTGTAACAACGCGACTGACATGATAGCCAGGATCACAAAGCAATAAACCTTGGCGTTGATTTATTTGGAATTTTAAACATAACAAAACATGTTCTTTCTCTAAATCATACGCGGCAGTATCTAATCGTTCACTCAATGCTGTGTATTCACATAAAGCTTCAATGTTTTCTTCGCAAGAAACTAAGAAGATGTGATTGGTTATTTCAGGAAAGAACAATTCTAATTGGTGGAGACGATTCCATAATTCCAGAGCTAGGCCGACACAAGTATGGTGAGCTGAAGTGATTGGAGGCGTATAACTAAAAACAAAAGAAAGATTATGAAATTTAACAGCTCTCGCTTCGTTCTATTCTTCTATTGGTTTTTTGTTAAAACGGTTCTTGCTACGCTCGGTTACAGTTGAATTTTGGAAAATCCTAATTAGGAATATTTTAATTATGCTTAAAATAAGTTATTTTAAATTGATCCTCAATTGGTTGAGTTATTCACTTTCTGCATTTCTTCAGAAAAAAGCGTAAAACATTCTTCTCGTATTTCAATAAGTAGTTGTTTCGGCGATTTAATCTTCTTTTTTTTTGATAAAGCATAAGAATAGAATTTTTTGGAAAAGTGGAAAAAAGATACCAAAAAACTCAAAAATCAAATCAAAATAGAGAAAATAGCAAAAACAAATGACTAATAAATAAATTTTGAAATAAGAGGATACGTAGTTTTTTCTAAAGAGTTGCCATTGAAAAACGTTTTTTAAAAAATCAAAAACATGAAAATTAAAGACCAATTTGAAAAAATTTATAAATTGAAGTCTCAAGAATAAAAAAAAACTACAAAAAATTTGAAAAAGTCAAAAATTGTAAAATGTCGAAAACTCTAAAAGGATCGAATTATCAGAGATTCTGAAAGAATCAAATAATCAAAGTAAGAAAGTATTGAGAAGAATCAAAAAACCTCAAAGTGAAAAAAATCCCCAAAAATCAAAGAAAAATTAAAAAAATCATGAAAAACTCGAAAAATCTCAAAGAATTTGAAAATCTCTTGGATTCAAAATGCCTTCAAAATTTGAAAATAAGAAAATCTTAAAAAACCAAATAGTCTCAAAGAATCAGAAAATCTCAAATAATCTGGAACTCAAAGGATAGAAGAAGTTCAAAAAATCTAAGAATCTCAAAGAATTAGAGAATCTCAAACAATCAGAGTGTCTCAAAAAATCGTAAAACCGAAGAATTTCAAAGAAGCTGAAAATCTCATAGAATCAAAGAATCTGAAAGAATCGACAAATCTCAAAGAATCAAAAAATCTTAAATAATTTTGAATAAATTCAATAAATATAAAATTCCAAAAAATCAAAGTGTCTCAAAAAATTGTAAAAGAATCAGATAGTCTCAAAGAATAAGGAAATCTCAAAAACTCGAAGAAATGGAAAGAGTCGAAGGATTACAAAGAATTGAACAATCTTAAAAAATTGAGGAATCTTGAAAAATAAAAAATTCTGAAAAAATAAAAAGAAAAAGAATCTAAGAACCTTAAAAATTAAATAATTTCAATGAATCTAATAATCAAAGAATCAGAGAAATTTAAAGAATCAAAAAAGTCTTTTAAAGTACTACAAAAGTCTCAAATAAATCGGAAAAATTTAAATTTAAAAAAATCTAAAAACCTCAAAGGATGTTTAAATCTCGAGGAATCAGGAAAAATGAAAAATCGAAGATTTTGAAAGCATCAAATATTTTCCAAGAATCAGAGAATCTTAAATAATAAAATCAAAAAGTTTAAGAGTTTCACAGAATTTTTTGTGAATTGTACAGAGGAATAAATCACAAAATATTTTCGAAAATTGGATTTTGAAACACAAATTTAACTAATGAACCTCCTTGTACAACATTGAAATAAGTATTTACCTTTGAAAAAATTTGAAGAAATTGGAATATCCACTTTTCTTAAAATTTTGATACAATTCAATAAAATTGCCGACTGTGTTATAATTATGCTCCTCCAACAATTTCTGCACATGCATTTCAATACTCCCTGCAAGTTTTTCAAACTCAGTTAAAGAATCCAATTCGTAGTGTGTTTTAGATTTTGTAGCCCATCTGGGCAAAGGCAGTGGATGATCAATAGGCCATGGACCTTCAATTTGTGTTCTATCAATGAGCTCGTACAAGTCGGCATTGTTGTTGATGAATACGTCAGCCCCCTCAATGGAGGGCACCACTGCCCCCCCTAGGAGGGCGCAATCTGAGGCCCAGCTTTCCTCTTTCGCGAGTCAACTCGGCCATTCGCAACCCCAACGGCCAACCGTTGGTACATAAGCACGTTCAGCACTTGTTTCTCCTGTTGGAAGCAAGAAGCTTGAATTTCCGCCATTGGAGGGTTGTACAGCTGCATCGTAGACAGCTGCAGAAGATGGCGTATTATCTTGTGGCTGTTTCTCACGCTCTAAAAAAAAAGAAACGAAGAGATTTTATTCAAGTTTCATGTTGAGGAAATCGCTTTTTAATAACATTTTAAAGATTTCACAAATATTAACTTGAGGCTAAGCTCATTAAATTTGACTTCAAGATAGTGAGTAACCTTCGCTCCAAACATTTTTTGATTATATTGCTGATCCGAAATTTACTGTCCATTTTTTACTATGAAAACGTACAAGTAATCAAAATTTACAGTTAGATAACAATAAAAGGAATTGTAACAAAAAGCTTCGCCATTATTATTGAGAAAAATATATACAGAGTGTTCCATTAGTATCGATACGAACGATTAAGGCGTTACAGTTAAATTTTGGAAAAATGTTACAAATGAACGCCAACCAGTTTTCCAGATTCTATTTTTCAAAAATATTTTTAGATTTATTCTACTTACAGTTTAATTGGAAGGTTGTGCAACTTTGTTTCATTGAAAGAAACATTTGGTTTGTCTTTAGATAATTTAATTCTATTTTTAATTGCATATTTTAACATTTTTGCTTTTTTCAAGTTGGTCAAACTTTTAGGTTATTGATTTTTTTTCAACTTTTTAATAAAAAAATTGAGTTTGTTTACAATTCTCAAATTTTTTGAAATTCTTTGAGATTTGTCGACTCTTTGAAATTATTTGATTCTCTTAGATTCTTCAAAGATTCTTGAAAGTCTTTGGTTTTTTTAGTTCTTTAGAATTTTTCTAATATCTCTGATTCATTGCTTCTTATAGTGTCTTCGAGAAATTTAGATTTTTTTCCCCCCGATTTTTTATTTCTTTTTGATTCTTTGATTTCCTTCGAGACTATTTAACATTCTCTGATTCTTTGAGATTCTTAATCAAATAAAATTCTTTGATTCCTTGAAATATTTCATCCTTTTTTGATTTCTTCAAATTCTTTGAATATTCATACTTTTTGATTCTTTGTCAATCTTACATTTTTTGAGATTGTCAACTTTTTAAAATTCTCTTTTCAGATTTTTGAGCTTCTCTAATTTCTTGATTTTTGGATTATTTGATTTTGATTCTTTGATTTTCTTGGAGACTATTTGAGATTTTCTGATTCTTTGAGATTATTTAATTCTTTTAGATTCTCGGACCTTTCGATTTAATGGGATTCTTCGATTCCTTAAAATTCTTTTAGATTGCAAACTTTTCAATTCATTAAAATTCTTTAATTTTTTTAAGATTCGTCGACTCTTTGAAATTCTTTGCTTCCTTGATCTTCGGAAGATTCTACGATTCTTTGATTATGAAAGATTTTCAGATTCTCTGAAAACGTTCTTTGGAATTTTGCAGTTCTTTGACTCTCTGAGTTTCTTCAAAATTATGTGAAAATCTCTGATTGATTTTTTCAGATACTTTGAGGTTCGTCAAGACTTTTCGATTTTTTGAAAATCCTTAAATCTTTAATTTTCTTAGAAGGTATTTGATTATTTCAATTCTCTGATTTTTTTTATTCTTTGAGATTCTTTGATTTCTTGAGATTTTTTTTATATTTTCCGATTCTTTGCATTTCTTATGATTTTCTTCGGGACTATTTAACATTTTTTGATTACTTAAAATTATTTCATCCTTTGAGGATTTTTCTGTTCTTCGAGATTTCATACTTTTTGATTTTGTGTCATTCTTACATTTTTTGAGATAGTCAACTCTTTGGAATTCTCTTTTCAGATTTTATGAGATTCTTCAAATTTTTGATGCTATGAAATTTTTCAATTCTTTGACTTTCCAGAAATTATTTGAACTTCTCTAATTTCTTGAGATTCTTTGATTATTTACCTTTATTTCTGAGATTCTCTGATTTTTAAAATTCTTTAATTTTTTGAGATTCGTCGATTCTTTGAAATTCTTTGCTTCTTTTGGATTCTACGATTCTTTGATTTTCAAAGATTTTCTGAAAACTGTTTGATTTTTTGAAATTTTGCAGTTCTTTGACTCTTCGAATTTCTTTAAGATTATCTGAAAATCTTTGATTCTTCAATTTTTTTTTGATACTTGATTCTTCGAGACTTTCCGTCTTTTTGAAAATCCTCGAATTTTTGATTTTTTTGTTCTTTGAGATTCTCTGATTTTAGAATTCTTTCAAGTTCTTTGAGATTTTACACTTTTTAATTCTTTGCCATTCATCGAGTTTTGAGATTCGTCGACTCTTTGAAATTCTTTGCTTCTTTGGGATTCTACGATTCTTTTATTTTCAAAGATTTTCTGAAAACTTTTTGATTCTTTGAAATTTTGCAGTTCTTTGACTCTTCGAATTTCTTTAAAATTATCTGAAAATCTTTGATTCTTTAATTTTTTTTTGATACTTGATTCTTCGAGACTTTTCGTCTTTTTGAAAATCCTCGAATTTTTTATTTTTTTGTTCTTTGAGATTCTCTGATTTTTGGGTTCTTTTCAATTCTTTGAGATTTTACACTTTTTAATTCTTTGCCATTCTTCGAGTTTTGAGATTCGTCGACTCTCTGAAATTCTTTGCTTCTTTTGGATTCTAAGATTCTTTGATTTTCAAAGATTTTCTGAAAACTTTTTGATTCTTTGAAATTTTGCAGTTCTTTGACTCTTCGAATTTTATTATTTTAATTTTCTATTTTTTTTTTTTTGAAATTCTTCAAGATTTTCTGATTCTTTGCTTATTTAGGATTTCTTAATTCTTCCAGTTTTCTCCAAATTATTTGTGATTTTCTAAAATTACCCAATTATCTGAAATTCTCTGATTTTTTTTCCATTGAACTTTTTTTATCCTTTGAAATTCTTTGATCTTCTGTAATTTTACAATTTTTTGATTATGCAAGATTTTCAGATTCTCAAGTTTTTGATTCTTTGAATTTCTTCAAGACTATTTATTTGATTTTTTAAATTTATCAAACTTTGTTATCTTTCAAAATTCTCTAATTCCTTAAACTTTAGGTTATTTCTTTCTTTTAGATTTTTCGAGATTATCTGGCATTTTTGATTACTTGAATCTTCGAGATGTTTCGGATTTTTTGTTCGAATGTTTTTTTCGAAAAAATGTTCAACTATGAATTGTTCAGACTATTGCAAAAGTTTTCTTCATATTCGAATTTATTAGTTTCTACAAATTTCAGACAATCAACTAAATTTTTTCTTCTGTGTCAATATTAAAAAAACACTCTGTATGTACCACATATTATAAGAAAATTTCAATTAGTTAATTGAATGACTAACGTCTACTCAGAACACACGTGTGTTATACTGTATGATTCATCAACAAATCTAAAGTATGAAAACGTCTGTTATCGAAACTTCGAATTAGATAACAATAAAAAAATAAATATTTCCCGCTCTACTAAAGAACAACAACGCATTTCCGGCTGTTAAAATAAATGTTACCTTCATTTAAAAGACACTTTCATACTTGTCTGTTGCTATTCCAAATATAAATGCAAATTTGAATTTATCTTGAAAAAATGCCAACTGGTTTGCGTATTAGACTAGACGACGTGGCAACAACCCAAAATTTTAATTTGAATTTTAAATTTCCGGTGTCGTCAAAGCATTTATTTACCAATTATAAAAATAGAAAAATATTGATTAGATTTTGCTATAAATTGATAGTGGAATAATGAATGATTGCGTCACTACCGCAACGTGTTGAACCATATTGCGAAATTTATCACGTGATGATTATAATCTACTTCCTTGAACTTTATTCGATTGCTCCAATTTAAAAGTGGATAATGATCTATTATATGCTTTCCAATAAATACAGATTAATGAACTCAGTTCAAGGACATTCAACCCTTCAATTGCATCTTAACAACAAAATCATTAATTTTTATTCGATTTTATAGCAATGTACTTATTAATAAATAACAAACAAAAAAACTCACCCATACAACGCAGGACGATGGGAAAATAAAAAAATAACGGAAAACGACGCTCCGACGAAGGTGTTTAGCACTACTGTTGTTGGACAACTGTTTAGAAAAGTAACCGGGGGGATATTTAAAGATATTCGAAGCCCCCCCACTCACGTGACGTGTGAAAACGTCAACAGTTATTTTTTCACGAACAATTTCGCGTATCAGTTTTTATTATTTAATTTATAACACTTTTAATCACTATAACACACAGTCCGTAAAAGGTACTGATAAACGAAGTGTTTATGGGAATTACACAAATTATTATTATGATTCACTTTTAGATTTTCGGGAGTAGGAAATTTCATTATTATTGTCCTGATTTTGAACATATCTGAAACAAGAATAAAAAGAATTAATTTAATTAATAAATTAAATTTTTGATAATTTTTAATTTGCAATTAAATGCTAGTTTTGGCAAATCAAACGTCAGAAAAAACTAAGTTATCTGCAAAAAAGAATCACGCACTAGATTTTAGGGTTTTAAGGAATTTTGTATTTTTAGGTTGGATAAGATAAAAAAATGTTGACTTTTAAGAACTTTGCAACAATGGCACTAATCTGACTGATATTTATCGAATAATTAATTGACCAAAATTTTGACAAGATATAAAGAAATTCTAAATAATTTTTCTGCACCTAACGTTAGAAATATTTTGTATTAGTCAGAAAATTCCTTTGTGTCAGTCCGTCTTTTACCAACTTTCAAAAAAAAAAAAATTAAATTTTTTTCTATTTTTGGAAACACAAAATATTTTTGTTGCTTCATATTGTGAATACTCAATGTTTTCTTTTATTTTTGATGTGGAAACTTTGGGTTCTGCATTTCCATAATATTCTTTAAGCGTAAGTTATTTTTATCGGATTTGCATTATCATTAGCTAATTCTCAAAACATTAATCGAAAGCTGTGTTTGCGTTTTTATTGCATATCATAAAATATTTTATCATGTCATATTTTTGAAGTTTTAATACTTTTCCATTCGAGTCAGTCCATATGAAATCGTCTGGTTGTGATTGCCAAAAATAGAATCTATGAATATTTATTTAAATAAGCGTCTGTTTCCGGCAGTCAAAATTGAAACTTTTTGAAAATACAGTTTTGACACTCTCTTAAACTTTTTCTGTTTAAGATATCCACACTGCTGAAACGACATTTTGAAAAGGAAAGATGGTTGTTTTTCTGTAAACATTAAAAAATTACTCAGTCAAAACCTGTGATTAATAACACGGTGTTGATATTATACAGGGTGTCCCAACACAGCGGAGTTCTTCCATAGCGTAATAACCGTTGGGAATATGAAAATTTGTTCTGAACAAAAGTTGTTTGAATCTTTCTTGGGTTTTTTTTTAAATATTTTTAAAAATGGCGCACTTCCGATTATACCGGAAATTGACACTAACTTCGTTATTTTATATGCAACACACTATATATTTTTAGATTTTTTGATTATTTGTTTAATTTAAGCATCACTTTATGTAACACTTTGAGTGAACCAAAGTTAGGCTTCTTACTTATTTACCGTTCCTTTGGAATAAAAAAAGTAAAAAAAAAATTTCACTTTTGCAGCAAAAGCTAGCGAAATAATTTTTTAAGTAGAAATTGGGAGAAAAATTGAAATTTTTACTAACAATAGAAAAGGAAGGAAAGATACATCTTGGACTCAGAATAGAGTAAAATAGCATTATTTCTGGGGCAGACAGTGATAGTGATGTGAATGTGATTTAGTTTGTTTCATTGGAGACTCTGACGCTTCAGCATTCCTCGATAATCATGTAAAAATGTTGGTTAAATAAAATTATCAAGAATAAAACAGAATTTTAAGTTTCTAAACCTTGAATTCTGCAAATTTTTCTTAGGTTTATGAATGGATGTGATGCAGCACGTGTCAAAAATTCTCTGGATAGTGTTTCCAAGGTAACAAATGGTGATCAACTTCCATAATTGAAGTGAAATTTAAAAATGCAGTCTTCTATTTAAATTCAGATTTTACTCAAACGGTGCATTTTAGACACTTAAGATAAGTAAACCTTTTTTGTGCAGAATTGATTGGCGCATCAGATTTTCACATAAAAATATGGACTTGACCAGAAGAAAAAAAAGTTTTATACTAAAAACTGCATCGGAAGTGCTGTAACCGGAAATTGCATATTTGTATCAAAAGTTTGCCAGCACCATTCGAAAATATACTTTTTGATTAGTTATTGTGCAAAATTTCAATATTATTCGTCTAACCGTTCAAAAGATATAGTTTAGAGTTTCAGATTCCATAACGAACTTCAGGGGGTTATAAAATAGTTATTTTTTGAGATAGAACAAATTTTCTTTCGCACATTTTAATCATTTCAGAATCACTACCTGTGGTTTACCCTATACTTTTGAAACACCCTGTATAAGTGATAATATCGTCATTAACACAAAGGATATCCTCAAAATGTATAAAATATTTTATGAAAAGTATAATAATAAAATTGCAAATTTTGAATTTTCTCACTTATATCACCAAAGCAGACAAAATAGAAGATTGAGATTGCACAAGAATTGAAAACACTTTTAATGTTAATTTCATTCCACAACAAAATGATTAATAAATTACAAAGTTTCTTGATGAGGTAATAATAAATTATTTATTTTTAGGATAATAAGTTTGGACATAATTAACTGATAACAAAATTTTAATTGCTGAATGCGAATGAACTTTAACACGAAGAATACTGAAGAATATTAAAAATAAATAGTTTAGTGATGTGTGAAAATCTGAATAATCTAGAGATTCTAAAGAAGGATTAAAAAAGTCAAAAATAACAGGAGAATCATATTGAAAGAGATAATATGTCGAAAGCATAAAAAATTGAAACAGTTAGGGGAATAAAAAAAAAACTGAAAAAATCCAGAAAAATCTGAAAAATTAAAATGATCATAAGAATGTCAACAAATCAAAGAAATAGAAAAAACAGAAAACTTCAGAAAAGGACTGAGAGAAACTAAATAATCAAAGAGACATAAAATTTTAAAAATTTAAAAAAATATGAAAAAATCAAAAGCATGAAAATTTCATACTTTTTAGAAAAACAATTATTAGGCAACCAAAAATACAATAAGTGTGTATGCCATGTTGCAAGTTTTTATTTAAATGGACACCAGACTTCATAAAAAAATTCAGGTGAATAATCCGTCTGAAATTCGAGAATCTACACTCCTGGAGGTGATTAGCAGTCCAAAATAATGACTTATTAATTTACTGACGTAAACTCTTATTCAAATGATCTTTCATGTTACCAATACTAAAATTGAAACAAAAAATTGGAAAGTTGCTATATTTTGGAAATAAATTTTTATATCTCATTGGATTGATTTTAGTAAATAATAGAAAATATAAATACCTTTAAAATGGATTATGTAAGTCAGGGAACATGTCGGATTTTCTCCTAGACCTACTCGAAGAGCGTCACGACGCCAACTACGTGGTTTAACAGCAGTAACGTTCAACTTATTGTCTAAAAATCGATATGCTGACGTCTGCGTTGCATGTCAAGAACGTCTATGACGCCAATCCAATCAATTTTATTTTGTTATTTAATATATCCTTGTAATTTCTGATAATTACTGCAATTAAAATTAGGGTTTTGAATTTGTGTAGAATTGAAACTTTTTGGACCGGCGCCTCCACCAATTTTGTTGTGGGTAGTACTTTCTTGGAACTTTAGATGCTTCAATTAAGTAAACAACTTGTTATTCTGCATCCATATCTGTTATCTCCTCGGTCAACAAAGCACCGTAATCTGAATCTGCGCTTTGTACCCGAAATTTTCAAAGAACTCTGTGTACAGGTGTCCCACCACAGCGTAATAACCGTTAGGACTATGAAAATTTATTCTAAATAAAAGTTGTTTGAATCTTTCGTCGGTTTGTTTTAAAAATATTTTTAAAGATGGCGAACTTCCGGTTATACTGGAAATTGACACTAACTTTGTTATTTTAAATGAAACACCTTATATAGGCTGGCCCAGGGGTGCGTGCGAGCTCCACAACTCCACAAACGATAGGTTTGATAATAGAGCACGCTCTAAGAATAGTTTTTTTAGTTATGTTGTTGAATTTGTTTCAAAATAGCTTCGTACATAGACCTACAAAAAAATTTATAACTTCAGAACCATTCAAGATCATTTAGCCAACTTTTTTCCATTCGATTCCGTAAGCTTTAGCTCATTTTTTGAAATGAAAGCGAACTCGGAGACAATATTCTATCGCTTACTATGATTTTTTGAAAATGACAAACTACAAATGGCAATAACTCGAATTTTTTAAATGCAACACGCTATATTTTATTCTATGATCGCATAGCATTTTTTAAGTACTTCTTGCCGATATAGGGTTTATGGGCTCTATATTGCAAACCATTAAATATTAATTTTATTTAAAAAAAAATTGTGTAGCCCATTGTCATAAAATTTGACACTTTTATATGAAAAGAGTATCTTTGAACAAAATAAAATTATTACAGGAATACATAACAAGGAAATAATAAAGAAATAGTTTTACAAAATAGACTTTACAAACTCTATATTAACAAAAAGCTTTTGAAAAATGTCATGCAATAATGCAAAAGGTTATTGCATATAGTTATTAGTGTTAGTAGTGTAACATAGTTTATTTAATCTTAGAAAAAAGAAAAGCAGCTACAGATAACAAATTGAAGGTTTTTAATTTATGGTGGCGGCAGCTTTAAGTAAAAATAATTGCTGTTTTAGTTTACAAATATACTTTTAATCAAATTTGTTCAATTTCTAGTTCACAAAATACTGCGGTTGTTTTTCTTTGTGTAGCAAATGTTCAATGGTAAAATCAATATTGTTTGAGAACATTGATATTTCAAAATTTTCAACATTGAAACCATTTATAGAAAGACATCATATGACCAAGTCAAACAGACAGAAGTGCTAACTGTTTCGAGAAAATCTTTATCAAAAAGTAAGTTACTTTTTTGTATTTGTGAACAATTTGTTCTAATGTCTATTTTTAGGTCGTTTCTCTGATTGGAATAGTTGATGGCTGCCTCTACATAAAATGTCTACAAGAGACATAGAAATCCCGGAATGTTAAGTAGTTATTACCATTCCTAAAACAAAAACTAACCAGAGACAAATACTTAAAGGAATTAACTTTTTTGCTATCAAAAATATGCCAATTTACGTCCAAAAAATGTTAAGTATGATAAGTTGGAAATCATACAATTGGTGGAAAAGGCGAAATTTTTGGGTTTAAAAAACCCTGAAATCAATAATGAACATTCTTTGCGGTGTACAGGTTCTATACTTCTTGCTGATTCTTTAGCTGATACTTCGGTTCTCAGATTTGGAGAATGTAAAAGTAACACTGTCGCTGAAAGAAATCTTCAAAACTCTCTTGCTGCCAAAAACAAAACTGCACGCATGATTCAAGCCGGAGAAAGTTTTAAGGAAGTACTTGTAAAACGGCAACAAAAAGAGTCCTCTACAAAAAACTGTACCATTTTGGTTAAAAATGAAACAAATTATGGTAACTTCAGAAAATCAGACAAAAACATTAAAAATATTGGAAAATTTCGGCAAAATATCAGTCTGTAAAAACTTAATTTCAAGCACATTAGAAAAAAATTTATTACACAGAAATGCAATAAATTATCGACACTCGAAATGTATTCTAAGAAAAAAGTAGAACTTAATTAAGAGAATTATAAAATAATTGAATAGTAATCAATGTCTTCTAGTGCGTTTCTTTGACCTAAAAAAAAGTTGTAATCAGAACATACAATGAATAAATCAAATTGATTGTTAAACGTAAAATCTTACTTTTTAGGACCTTTAACAAAACACCAATCCACTCCTATCGTCTGCCCCAAAAGCAGTGATCCATTTAAGGCTTCTCTAGCAGCGTATGCTTCTTCATAAGTGCCGTATTCAATCAGAGCGTAACCTTTCAAGAAACCAGTACGTCGATCCAAATTAATACTAATATTTTTAATCGGTCCAAATTCTGAAAATTTTTCACTGAGATCATCTTCACTAGCTTCTTCATGAACTGAAGTAACAAAAAGAATCCATCCTTCGACAGCTAAAATATTAAATAAAACTAAACTGGGATTTTTCAAAAGTGTTATTACATTTTTGTGGGCCAGGCTCATCACCATGATCCCCTGAATCTAGACTTTCATAACCGCGGATTTTTTCATGCTCTTTTGCTTCTCCAGGACCAAAACCTCGGCCTTTTCGCTTCACTACTTTGTCTTTAAGCCGCAAAACACTCTCTGGAATAAGTTAGGTTAAGTGAAAGTAAGGTTATGTTGATGGCGACTTACGGTCCCCTTCGTCTTCAACGTCTAATTCTACAGAATCATTAATATCTAGCACATCAGCCATTATTTAATTGAAATTATTTTGATTATTTCAACAAAGTATTTGTTAATTTTAGTTTTTACAAATAAAAAAGGAAACACAAGCTTTCGTACAAATGTCAAACGTCAAACTTTGAAAGACGCTACGTAGGGTAGGCAACACACATATAGCGAAATTTTTGAAAAAAAAAATTTTTGCAAAAATTGTGATTTAACATAAAATAGATCAAATCAATATTTAAGAAAAAAATTGCAATTGTTTCTTCCGTGATTTTCACTAACCAATCAAAAATGAAAAAATAGAGACAGAAATAAGTTCCTAATTGCTTTCAATTTTTTTTTTTTTTTAAACTTGAACAAAATCTAAAAGCAAATTTGACTTGGAAGATGCTGTAAGACAGCATGGCGTGTGTTCGGTTGAGTGCGGTGACTTCCGAGTTGACGTAAGAGCAACTCCTCTCAAAAATAGACACCGGTCGGTTCATCAGTTAATTTTTGCTACAGTTCAAACATTATTCGTTTATAAAATAGTTGTTAGATTCCATATTATCAACCATGGCTTATAGTTGGGATAATCGTGTCAGTTTTGTTGTCAAATATTTGTATGGTGAGGAAAATAAATAATAAATTTTGCATTGGACTAACTCCAAAGCTTATTCTTACTTCCGTGTTAAAACCAAAATTTTAGAAAATCATTTTTATTCTCTTATTCCAATTGATTTATTCTTTGTTGTGTGTTATTCAGTTCTTTCTTTTGTAGCAGTGCACTCACCCGCACTACTAACAAAATTAAAACAACAATTATTTTCAGCTTCATTGGCAAGCCGAAACAATTATTAACTTAGCTAAAAGGCTAGCTGTTCCGGGTCAAAAATAGATGAACAAGATCTACGACTACATTGTTCGTGCCGAAATAATCTAAAACTGATGCTCAAGTTTGATTTGATTTTTTTTGCCAATTATAAAAAAATCTAAAATTTTCGATTTTCAGATACTGACAATAATGGGTATTTGGATGAGCGTGATTTCGCCTGTCTAGCTTTAAGAGCAACGATAATTGAAGGAAAAGGAGAGTTTAGTTATTCTCGTCTGCAAGAATATCAACATATTATGCTGAGTTTATGGGAGGAGATAGCTGAATTAGCAGATTTTAATAAGGTTTGATGTTTAGACAATTAAAAAAGCGGTTTTATGCACAGATTTTCATTTTTTATACACTGTAGGTTTAGGCTAGGTAGACCAGTGGCAGGGTTTATGATAAAGGAGGCTACAAGATACAAAGAACATGTTGTTTTGAAAAAAATGGTTTTTGATTATTGCCATTGTCTATCTGATATTCTCAAAATCAAACGTCGGAAATAAAATTTCTGGATTCTTGGGATTTCTTTAAGAATTCTTTAACTTTTGATTTTTTAGATTTATTATCTGATTTATTATCTAAATTCTCTACTTTTCGATATTCTCAGCTTTCATAAACTCTTTGGATTTGTTGTTTGTTGTTTTATAGATTCTTTTTTAAAACATTATAAATTTCCAGATTTTATAAATTTTTTCGAAGTTTTAACGATTTTTTCAATTCTTTGAACACTCTTCTGATTCCTCAAATTTTCTAAATTTTTCAGATTCATTTAATTTTCCGAATTCCTCAAATACATTATGATTTTGGAGATTTTTTTCGTATTCTCTAGATTATCTTGATTAGATTTTCCAGAATTTTTGAAATCTTTCAGATGTTTTAGTCTTTTCAGATACCTTACCTTGTGAATTAGATTCAGATCTTCTGATTTCTCAAAATTGATTTTTTAGAATTTTTATACTTTATTCTCAGTTTCGAATTTCGAAAACTCTTTTTTGAAGATTTTCAAGATTTTCAATTTGTTTGATTTTTTTTTAGATCATATAGATCTCCATTTAATAGTTAAATGTTTTTTAGTTCTTGCTTTTTTTATTTTTCAACTTGTCAAAATTCCAGTTTCTTTAGATTTTTACAAATTTCTTGGATTATGTAGATTTTTCTTTAATTTTTCAAAATTTTTTAGAGTCTACAATTTTTGCATTCCTTTAATTTTTTACAATCATCAGATACTTAAAGACTGATTTTTTTTATCTTTTAATAATCTTTAGACTTCCTGAATTGTTTGATTTTTAGATTTATTAGATTTATTTGATTCTTGAAATCTTCACATACTCAAGATTTTGAAAATTCTCCATTGTTTTTATATTTTCCAGCTTTCATTCTTCTGATTTCTCAAAAGTTTTGATTTTCTAGATTTTCCTTTTTTTAATTTTTCTAATTCTTGGGGATTTTTTTTCAATTTCTAAATTTTTTAGTTTTTCCAATTTCCTTAATTTTCTGCATTTTTCAGATTTGAGTCTTTTTTTCAAATAGTTCTTGATATTTTTTTGTATTTCCTAATTTATCAAAATTCCTTAGTTTTCGAATTTTTAAAAATTTCTTGGATTCTTTTTTTACTTTTCAAATTATTGAACTTTTCGATTCATTTGATTTCATTGGATTCTAAAAAAATTTCAAAAATTCTACTTTATTTATTTATATTTTATTTCCTAAATTCTTTGGATTTGTTAAGTTTGCCAAATATTTTCTAGATTATTTGAATATTTCCCAGATTTTTCCGGACACTTAAAATTTGTTTTTTCATTTCGCTGATTTTGATATAGACTCGATACTCATTCATTTTTCAACAATATTCTGTGCCTTTAGTTTTTTTAATCAAATTACTTAAATTCTTCAGAATTTTTTAAATTCAAAATTTCAGTGAATTGATAGTATGTTCAATTGCTTATAGATTTCTTTAATTTTTTTAAAACCTTTAAAGAACTGATAAATTCTTCAAAATTTCTTTTTTTTTTTTACTTTCCGACTTGTTGAAATTCTCTAGATTCTTTGGGTCTTGTCAAATTTCTTAGATTCTCGAGATTTGTTCAGTGTTTTCAGTTTGTTGGACTTTCTGCTCTGGATTCTTCAATTTCATTTCATGATCAGATTTTCTAGATTGTTCATAGATACAGGGTGGCCACAACTGGCTCTATATCGAACGCAGACAATTCCTTTGAGAAAAATTTCTATCGTTTTACGTTTAGGAGATAAGAACGTTTGAAAGTGACCAATCACGAAAGATTTTTCTCTGGAAGATTACGAGAACAAAGCACGTTACCAGAGAAACAGAAAAAAGTGAAACCGGCTCTATTAGTGTAAACTTTAATCCTTAGTGATGCTGAAGAGTAAAGGCTTCTGGGAATGGTCAATCCAAAACCTTTCGTATCTACCAAACAAAGAATAAGAAAACTCATTTTTTTTTATTTTTGCCATCCGCATTGTGCCAAGGCCAAGCTGTGGAGGTAGTTGTGAACCATGTGTATTTCGTAGAATCTAAAAAAAAAAAAAAAATGAAATAATTTCTCAGATTTCATAGATAAATACTGTAAACTCTCTGTTTTTCTCCATAAGTACTCTGATTTTTGACATTCTTTAGGTTTCCTAGATTCAAAAATTTTTCAATTTTTTCGAAGTCTTAAGGATTTTTTCAATCCTTTGAAAACTCTTTCGATTCCACTGATTTTCTAAACTTTGCAGATTTTTCAGATTCTTTTAATTTTTCGAATTCCTCAAATACTTTATGATCTAATTTCTCAAAATTGATTATTTAGAATTTTGATACTTTTTTCTCAGTTTCAAATTTTAAAAACTTTTTTTTAAAGATTTTCAAAATTATTTGATTCTCCAATTTATTTAGAATCTCTAAATTTTCCTGGATTTTAGGGTTTTTTAGACTTTGTAGATTCTTCAATTACTTAGGTTGTTTGAATTGTCAAAATTTTTACTTGTCTATAGATATTCTTGATTTTTTTCAGATCATATAAATTTACTTTTAATAGTTGAATGCTTTTTAGTTTTTGATTTTTCTATTTTCTAACTTGTCAAAATTGTCTAATCTTTGGATCCTTACAAATTTCTTGGACTTGAGTTTTTGAATTTCTTTGATTCGATTCTTTGGTATTTTAGAATTATCAGATATTTCATTTTTTGTTTCATTTTCTTAATACTGTTCAGATTTTCTGAATGTTGTTAAAGATTTCTAAGATTTTTTTGATACCATCATATTCCCCAGATTTTCTAGATTGTTTATGTTTTCTAGATTTTCTGAATTTTCTTGAATATTTTACATTTTCACACAATTTTTGAACTATTGAATTCATTTGATTTCTGGATTTTTTAGATTCTTACAAATTTTGAAAAATCTACATTTTTTAAATTTATCAGCTTTCATAGATTCTTTGGGTTTGGCAAGTTTGTTGAAAATTTCATAGATTTTTTTAAATCTTCATAAATACCCAGATTTTCATAGATCTTCCAAATTTTCCCAGGTACCTGAAGTTTTACACTCTTCAGATTTTCTAAACTTTACAACTTCGAAGATTTGCTTGATTTTCCAAATTTTTCAAATATATTATGACTTTGAGAATTCTCCTCATTCTTAATATTTTCTAGATTGTCTTGATTAAATTTTTCAGAATTTTTGAATTCTTCTAGAGATTTTAGTTTTTTCAGATACCTTAAATTGTGAATTAGATTCTGATCTTCTGATATTAAAAACTCTTTTTTGAAAATTTTCAATTTTTTTATCAAATTTTTTTAGATTCTCTAAATTTTTCAGCTTTTTAGTTCTTCCTTTTTTTTATTTTTTAACAAGTCAAAATTCTATGGTTTATTTGGATTTTTACAAATTTCTTCGAGTCTGTAGATTTTTCTTCGATTTTTGCAAATTTTTTAGTGTTTTCAGTTTTTTTTACATTTTTTAAATTCTTTTGATATTTTAGAATTTCCTTAATATTCTTCAGATTTTATAAATTTTGTTAAAGAATCTCCAGATTTCTTCTAAAACCATATTTTCCAAATTGTTTGTTTTTTAGATTTTTTGGATTTATTTGAATTTTGGATTCTTCTTTGTTTTTATATTTTCCAGCTTTAATTCTTCTGATTTCTCAAAAGTTTTTTTTAGATTTTTCAGATTTTAATTTTTCAAATTCTTCGGCATTTCTTTTTTCAATTTCCAAATTTTTTAGTTTTTCCAATTTGCTTAATTTTCTGCATTTTTCAAATTTGAGTCTTTTTTAAATCGTTAAATTCCCTCTAGTTCTTCATTTTTTTTTGTATTTCCTAATTTACCAAAATTCCTTAGTCTTTGTATTTTGAAAAATTTCTTGGATTCTTGAGATTTTTCGTTAATTTTTCAAATTTTTCACGAATACTGACCTTGTTATTGAATTTTTCAAAATAATTTTTGGGTTAGTTCTAGATTCTGTGGATTCTTCAGATTCCTTCTAAATGTCTCTAATTTTTGAACTTTAATTTTTTAAAATCCTTTAAAGAACTGATAAATTCTTTAAAATTTGTTTTTTTTGAATTTTCGACTTGTTGAAATTCCCTAGACTCTTTGGATCCTTTCAAATTTCTTAGATTCCCAAGATTTTTCCAGTATTTTCAGTTTGTTAAACATTTTGCTCTAGGTTCTTTAAATTACCTTAAAAGTTGTTCGATTTTTAATTTCTCAAATCTTTTAATTTTTAGATATTTTGAAATTTCTGCATTTTTTTGATCTTCCTCAGATTTCCTGAAATCTTTCGACTTGTCATTTCTGTTGAAGATTTTTTTTTCACGATCAAAATTTCTGGATTGTTAATAATATCATAGATAGAGACTCTGAAATCTTTGTTTTCCTCCACAAATTCTCTGATTTTTGACATTCTTCAGATTTCCCAGATTCAAAATTTTACAATTTTTCAAAGGTTTCAGATCGTTACGATTTTCTAGATTACTTAGATTTTCTAATCTTCAAGTTCCTTAAGTTTCTTTAAGAATACTTGAGTTTTTTGAGTTCTTCAGCTATCTTTTAACATTTGAACATTATTTAGATTTCTTGGATTTTTCAAATTTCACAGTTTGTTCGATTCTTTTGATCTTCTGTATTCTCTGAATATTTTATGATTTTGAAGATTGAATATATTCATTTTCCTTAGATTCTTTGGATTATCCAAATTTTGCAATTTTTAAGATGTTTTAAAATTATTTCGTACATTTTCAGATTTAGAGATTCGCTAAATTCATTCCACTCTCAAATTTAACATTTTTGTTAGATCCTTCCGATTTTTTCGGAATCGTTAATTGCTTTCATTTTCCAACACTTTATAAATTGTCTTTCAATTTTCACAAATGTCTTGAATTCTTGAATTTTTTTTTATTTTTTAAAATTATCAGTGTCTCCAGTTTTTTAGATTTTTTCAATTCTTCTGATATTTGGGACACTTTAAAATATTTTTTTTTTCATTTTCTCAATTGTCTCCGGACTTTCTAAATTTTGTTAAAGACTTCCTGGATTGTCTGTTTTCTAGATTATTTACATTTTCTCACAACTTTTAAACTCTTAGATTTATTTGATTTCTGGATTCTTATTAATTTCTCAAAAGTATAAATTTTCTTGATTTTTCAGTTTTTGAATTCTTCAGAATCTCTTTTTTTAGTTTTCTTGAAAACCTTAAATTTTCTAAATTTTTTGAACTCTTCTAAAATCCCCAGATTCTCTAGATTCATCAAATTATCAAAATTTCCAGATTTGTTGGATTTTTTTTCAGAGTTTTAGCCTCCTTTTAGAATCCGCCACTGAAGTAGGCAGCCGCGCTTTTTCAACTTTTGTGAGTTTGTGGTTTAGATCGTACCAAAAGAACACATTAATTCAGCTTTTATATCATTTTTCTCAACAGGAACTATTACAGGACGGTAAAATAACAACTGAAGAATTCAAACAAGCAGTCCAACAATGTTGTATGGGTCGTAGATATGAGGATTTTCCACAAGCTATGAAAATGTTCATTGATTCTAATTTTAAAATGGTCGATTTAAATGATGATGGAGTTATAGGAGCTGATGAATACAGATTCAACTGTGTTACGAAATTTGCTATAGATGACATAGAAGTGGTCGATGAAGCTTTTAACAACTTATTAAGTGTAAGTTACTGTGTGGAATATTTGGTATTATTTCATCTGATGAAATTTTAAGGACGATGACAGACGAAGAGGTGGGCTGACTTTATCTCGTTACCAAGAATTATACGCCCAATTCCTTGGCGATCCTGATGATAATTGTCCTGCTATCTATCTATTTGGACCTTTGTCTGAGTTTGCGATTTAATAATTCAGATTTTTGTCACCTGTTATTGTTTTTGTTGTATTTTTAAACATGTAATAAACATTTTTTGCAATATTCATGCATATACTTTTTTGTTTATTTTCATAAAAGGCAAATTTAGAAGAGGAAAAATGTCCCTTTTTGGCGCCCTAAGCAGACTATTTTGGCAATATACAGTGTCAACAATAAATTTGGCGCCATCTAACTAAAATCTTAATTGGCGCAGTCGGTAGGATTTTAATTATATGAAACTTTTTTTTAATATTAACTTCAATCAAAAATTGATATAGGAACATATCATGCCTCGAATTAGACAGAAAATGATAACAACAATTGTGTCAGAGTGAAAAATTTTTGGTGTCAAATATAACATTTTTTTATAGACGGTATTTCTAAATGGAATTTTGAAAAATTCTATTTGGAAAATTTGTTCCTTTTACAATTTTATGCAATTATGTAAAATTTAAAAAGCCTAGTGTTAATTTTACATTTTAGGCAGTTTTGTCAAATGTTTTAATTTTCTGAAATCTCGAAACATTTTATGATTTCGAAGTTTCTCTATATTTTCGCTAATGCTCAGATTTTTTTTCAATTTTTGAATTCTTCAGATGTGATTTTACTAAATTTTCTAGTTCAAGTTATCAATTTTTTTTTAAATTGAGATTTTTTTTATACTCTATATTTTTTCAAAATTTGATAACTTGTTTCATTTTCCATCTTATCACAATGTTCTAGATTTTCATAAATTTCTTAGATTTTCAAGATTTTTATTTTCCAAAATTCTCGACTGTTATCATTTTCTTAGATTGCTACATTCTTCTGGATTTATTTTTTACATTACTTCGAAAATTCTCTAAAATCACTTTTGTTACATTCTTTGAATTTATCCAAATTTCTAAATTTTCAGATCGTTTAGATTATCTAGATTTCTTAAATTTTCTAGACCTTTGATTCCTTGGATTTGCTCAGAAAGCCTGTAGTTTTTTTGGATCTTTCATTGTTGTTTCTGTTTTTGTTGAATTTTTAATATGTAATAAATATTTTTTTAGGAAAGCTGAATTTTCCTAATTTTCTTGCACCTGAATATCTTACTTAAACCACAGGAAGTTGGTTCGAAATGTCATTTGTGATTTTTTGTTAAAAGTTACTTTTTCTTTGAATTATTGACAGTCTGCGCCATTTTCATCTAAATATTAAAAAATAAGGAAAACCTTAGAAAAAAAATGTCTCTTTGCCCCACTATTTATTTTGGAAATTTGAAAATTGACCAATGTATTCTATTTTTATTCTTATTACGAATATAGAGACAAAAAAAAATAAATTAATTAAGATCTAAATTGGTGCAGCCGGTAGGATGTTAATTATATGAAACTTTCTTTCAACGTCAACTTTAATCAAAAGTTTATATTGGAAACAGAATTTGCTTCAAGTTAGACAAAAAATGACGCTAACATATATTTTAACATTGATTGTTGGTTTAAATTTGACATTTCTTATAGGAAATAGCCTAAAATTGGTATTTCTAGATATAATTTCAAACAATTTCATTTGGAAAAATTATTTCCTTGCAATTTCATGTATGTTTACACATTTTGAAAAACCTAGCGTGAAGTTGAAACTTTAAGCATTTTTATCAATTTTATTTTTCACAGATTCAAAGTTCACCGAACTGTCATAAATTAGTTTAATTCTGAAATATATAACGTTCCAAGCCCTTTTCAGAATAAATATTTTTTGTAGATGTAATAATTAAAAAAATTTCAATCTCGCCATGAAAAAAATTGGCATTAACACACACAAAATGGCACTAAGAACGAAATTTTACTAAAACTTGAACCAAAAATCAAAATTTTAACAAAAAAATTGGAAATAATGATCAAAATGTCGGAAATTTAAAAAACTTCATTATTTTGATAAGTAATGGCGCAAAAAATTGTAACTAAGAAAACAAATGATAAATTTCTACAAAAAGGGCACTAAAAATGTTATTCTGGGAAAGAGAACCAACATTTTAACAAAAAATTGTGGAATTTGGGCAAAAAATTGCTCAAAAAATCAAAACATTAAATCGATAATCTAACAAACATTCAAAATTCGAGAAAAAATGGCACAAAATCAAGTTTTTATCAAAAATCTTTCAAAAAACAAAAACATTTTTTTTTTAAATAAGACAAAAATCTATTTAAACAAAAATTGTAATATTTTAACAAAAATAGAACAAGGAATTGTAGATTCTCACAAAAAATCAGACAGTATCGCCAAGACATGTCACATTGAAGTGAAACTTAAACCGAAAATCAAGATTTCAACAAAAAATTTAGAAATATGGATACAAAGTAGCTAAATAGTCAATATTCTAGTAAAAAAAATAGGCAGGGAATCGCACAAAGAAATTGTATTTTGACAAAAAATTCTGAATTTAAATACTTTGATTTAGAAAAAAATATTTCAAGAAGAACCTGAAATGGACGTTGGAACTAGAACGTAATATTCTGACAAGTTTCAAACTAGAAAATAAAACAAAAAATTGTAGGTTAAAAATTAACCGCTTCTTAGAAATTTAATGAACTTTGGATTTAGAACAAAAATTTGTAAAATTGCAAAGATAAAACTGCACAAAAAACAATTTTTTCAAATGAAATTTCTCGAAATTCCGTTTTGAAATGCCACTTTCAGCTGTTTCCTGCAAGAAATGATGAATGTAACAACGCTAAAACACATTTTTGTCTAATTTGAAGCAAAAACTGTTTCCCATATCAATTTTTGATTAAAGTTAATATTAAAAGAAAAATACATTTAACTAACATCCTACCGACTGCGCCAATTAGGATCTTAATTATATAGGGTCAACCTTATTTGATTAAAAAAAAACACAAAAATGTTCATTAATTCTGAATCAATTCATATGTTCTTGCTTACTGTGATATTTCATCAAAAATGGTTATATTTTCTTTCCATTAATTGAAATGGAAAAAGATGTAATGTTGGTTGCCTACATCACATACATTCAAGCCTTCAAAATACGCATTTCAGGATGAAATAAAAAAAGACATTTTTTTAAAAATACATTTATTTCTAATAAAATCTGCGTTTACATAATTAGCTTTTTTTTTTCAATTACAGTGGAATGTTAGAAAAAGCAGTGACCAAAAAAAGTAGCCAATTTGAAAGTAAAACCCTGTATTATCCCAAAAAAATGAGCATTTGCTTAAATGTATATACAGTATAGACTAATATATAACCTGTACAATAACATACAAAGCCACATACAAAAATAAATAAAGACTGAACATATAATATTATAATAAGACATTTATTTTATTATCCAGTTAAGTAATGTTTGTTTATTGTTTCAATTATTATTATTATTATTACAAATAAGTACAAAACTACAACGATTAGAAAAGTTGTAATTTTCTCTTGTAGACAAAATAGTCAAAATTTGCGATTTAACAGTCTTAAATAAGAAAATCCGATAAGTAATACTTTGGTCAAGATTCATAATCACAAATGAAGACATTAACACTCATCACAAGTAATTGACTCTAAACTAAAATTAACTAATTTTCTGAGAATATTTTAACACCACCTATTCGAACACTTCTAATATTTTTATCTAAGAAAACCGCTAAAATTTCTTTGAATAATAAAACTAACATTTACTAATATGATAGGTCACGTGTCATCAGATGTTATAGCATCGTAATGGGCACTTGAAGTGGATGGCAGCAGAGGTGACACAACCGTTGGTCCCGCTCCCTCTGGTGGTGTGTGATAGCGTCGAGATTTGCTGTGCATCACGCCTGGAAAAATACATACAGAATGAATCACTTACAACTAACAGTGTGACAGTCCAGCTCAATCTTATCGATCTACAGAGTGTTCAAGTTTGAAAAAGTATTCTAAATCTTTATTTGAAAATGAGTTCTTTTTATTCCTTTTTGAGCTCAGCTGTCTTTTGCTAAACAAAAATAATTAAAACAAAAACCGCTACAGAAGAAGCTGGTAAAGCAAAAAAAAAAACTACAGTGAAAAAAAAATATAGAAAAAAAAATGGTGAACTAGAATTGACATGAAATTCTTACTCTGCTGAATTCCGTTTCCTGGAAATGGTCTCCGTTTAAATTCCGATGTTTCGCCAATTTTTCCTTATTCATTGGTGTTCCTGCATTGAAAACATACCACATGCTTTATTCGATTAAATACACTTTACCATAAACATTCATATTATTTACATATCCCACCACATCCAACATTTCCCACCAAAAACAAAGAGTTGGACGGGCTATCAAAATAAGAATTTCTGTCTAAACTAGCGGAAATGGAAGTGATTACAAAATTGCAACAAAAAATTATGTCAATTACTCACACTAAAACAGTTTTGGAATATGGCATATTCTATCCGAGTGAAGAGTTTGACCAGATGGAATATTTCCGGTCCTTCAACAAAAAATCGTAATTTGTCGCCGAAAATTTTTATTGAAGACATGATTCCATAAAAAAATTGGAAAGATTGATCCAAAATAATATAATTTTCTGCTAAAATATCAATATTTCGATAAAAATGGTGCAAATTCTCATTATACTAATAAAATAAAATTATATTTGGAGAAAAACTATATATACTAAAAAAAAAACAAACAAAAAATTGTGATATTTTGCCAGAAAAACCTCAAAAAAATCTCATCTGTACAAAACATACAAATCAATATTCTAAAAAAATTTCAAAATATTAAAAAAAAGATTGAATTTTCAACAAAGAGCATAATATTTGAATGGAGAAATTTTCAATAAGTTCTAAAGTCTCCTAAAAATAAAAAAATTTGACAAAAATGGAACCAAAAACGTAATTTTCCAACAAAAATTGCACAAAAAATTGGACAGTTTTGGCAAAAATGGCACTAAGAATGAAATTAGACTAAAAGTTAGACCAAAAATCAAGATTTCAACAAAAAATTTGGAAATCTCAATTCAAAATGGTTTAAAACGTTGAAAGTTTAGCACAAAACTTCAATATTCAAATAAATAATAGTGAAAAAAATTGTAGATAGTCAAAAAGATTTTCTGAAAAAATGTGACTAAAAACGTAATTTGGCAAAAAGGACCAAAAATCAACATTTTAACAAAAAAATTGTGGAATTTGGGGAAAAAATGACCAAAAAAATCTCATTTAAACAGAACATTATAATCGATAAAGTAAAAAATATTCAAAATTCAATAAAAAATTGCACAAAGGTCAAATTTTCATAAAAAATGATCTTCTAAAAAACAAAAATGGTACCAAAAACGTATTTTTTATAAATAAGACAGAAATCTATATTTAAACAAAAATAACACAGGGAATTATGGATTATAACAAAAAATCAGACAGTTCATTCAAAAAATGGCACTAAGAACGTAATTTGGGCAACAAAAAATCGAATTTCCAACAAAAATCGTCTCCTAAAAAGCAAAACTTTGGACAATAATGGCACCAGAAGCGAATTTCTTTGTAATCTGAGAAAAATCTACATTTAAACAAAATTTGTAATATTCTAACCCAAATGGCACAAGGAATCGTAGATTCTCACAAAAAATCAGGCAGTTTTGCCAAAAATAGTACAAACAACGAGATTGGACTAAAAGTTGGACCAAAAATCAAAATTTCAACAAAAAATTTGGAAATATCAATCCAAAACGTCGAAAATTTAGCGGAAAACTCCAATATTTCGATAAAAATTGCGCAAAAAATTGGATACTCAAACAAAAATCTGCAAAAAATGGCACTAAAAACGTAATTTGGGCAAAAATGGCCCAAAAAATCACATTTAAACAAAATTTGCAACATTTTAACAAAAATAGTACAAGGAATTAAACAGTTTTGGCAAAAATGGCCCTAAGAACGACACTGGACTAAAAGTTAACAAAATCAAGATTTCAACAACAAATTTTAGAAATATCAATCCAAAAAGGTTTAAAACGTCGAAATTTTAGCAGAAAATTTGAATATTTGGATAAATAATAGCACAAAAATTGTGAATACTAAAAAAAAATTTGCAAAAATGGCACTAAAAACGTAATTTAAAAAACTTTCCAACAAAAATCGTCACCTGACAAACAAAAATTTGGACAACAATGGCACCAGAAACGTATTTTTTTTTGTAATAACACAAAAATCTACATTTGAACAAAATTTGTGATATTCTAACAAAAATGGCGCAAGGAATCGTAGATTCTCACAAAAAATCAGACAGTTTTGCCAAAAAAGGTCACATTGAGCTGAAATCGACATTTCACAAAAAATTTGAAAATATTGATACAAAGTAGCTAGTAGTCAATATTCTGATAAAAAAATAGACATAAAATCGTAAAAAAAAAACAATTTTGTAATTTGACAAAAAAATCCTTAATTTAAATATTTTCATTTAGAAAAAAATATTAAAAAAAACTGAAATGGACGATAACAATAAACATCTACATCTTAACAAAAAATTGTAGATTGACAAAAAAAGTATTTATTTCAGGAAAAACGATACCAAAAATGTAATTTGACAAACAAAATTTGAAAAATATCGATCAAAACGAACGTTGAAAATTTCAATTGATGACAAATATCGCAAAATAACAATATTTTAAGAGAAAAATTGCAAGAAGAATCATAATTTAACAAGATATTAAAATTTGAACAAAAAATCGTAACATTTTGACAAAAATATCACAGAATAAGAAGAAAAAAGTGCATTTTCAGTCTAAAAATTTGAATTTGAACAAAAAATCGTAACGTTTCGACAAAAAATGTCTCAAAACGTCAAAAATTTTAGTATCTGAAGGAGTAAACTGACACTGTCTAGAGAAAATGGTAATATTTCCACAAAAATTGCATCAAAATTTCAAGAAAAAAAACGGCAAAATTGTAATCTGATAAAAAATAATAGCGCAATTTCAGCAAAAAAATATTTCTCCTGAAAATTATGATATGTAGACAAAAAAATGTTAAAATTTCACAACAAATTGAACTAAAAATGGATATTTTGGATAAATATGCAACTCCTTCCACTCGAGGAAAATATGCCATATTCCAAACTCGTCGCCGAATGTGCTTTTGTGATCACTTAAAACAGTTAGTTATTTTTAAAAGTGAAATGAAAGACAAACACAACAATTATTAACACAAAACCAGTCTCAATTCAAATTTTTTTTTTGACAAAATTCACACAAAGTCATGCAAGAAAACATAGAATTAGTGTCCAGTATTTTATTTTCAAATATTAAGCTGTTAGAAGAAGAGGAACAAAATAGCTCCAAAACGAATAATATATTCTTTCTTGTAAAACTTGAGACTTACCCACATAACTTAGAAGAACAGGTAAGAAAATTAATCCATGTGCTGCTCCAAAAAGCACAATTCCCAAATACATTCTAAAATAAAATACTTGGAAAATTTGTGATTTGGCAAAACCTAAGACAATAATTCCTCCAAATTTGGTTAAAGTAATTCCTGAGAAAATCGAACTTCCCATTCTTGTTAAACAATCTGCTGCTCTTTCCAATCGAGTTGTTTTCATCGAAACGGAAAAACTGTGCACTAGATGTGAGCAAAATTCCACTGCTATTCCAACAGCCATCACTAAATTCACTAACGAGACTGCGTTTAAAGTGATGTGCCACCAATACATCAAGCCTCCTAGATTCACTACAATCATAGTGATTGTCACTATGACAACAGCGGATGAAAATACGTCCAATCCCATTAATAAGAAAGTTACGACGAAAATAGCAGCTAAGCTTATTGCCATACTTTGGAGAGTATCAGGCCACATGGTTAAGTATTGTTCATAGAATACATAAAATACAGAATACGGAAATACTTCAATGTGACTAGATGGGATTTTAGTGTTTATTGTCGTTGTTATATTGGCAGCAATTTTTCTTGCAGCTCGCATACTTTCATAATAATCTTTGGAGGTTTTCAAGATGGAATGGTAGGCCATGAAGTAAGAAGCGCCGACTGTTGATAAGTTGCTTGTTTGATTGGTGAGATAATTTACGCCTTGAGCGTAAGCAGCATGGCCTGCTTTAGCACACGATTCATCGGGGTTGTCTTGGAGGAAGAATGAAACGAACCGTTCGAAGTCGTAGGCAATGGGACGATTGGTAGATGGTTGGTAGGAAATACTGCACGTTGCACATGAACCTGGAATTAGAAGAATACAGAGTGATTCATATAAGTGTCAATTTGAAAGGTTTAAGTGTCTAAAATGAAAAACATTATTTGCAGGTTCTTGGATTCTCTAAATTCTTCAGGTTTTGTTGGATTTGTTTTATAGATTCTTGAATCATGTAAATTTCTTTGATATCAAAGATTACACTTTTTTCGAATATCTGAGTTTTTAAAATTTTGTAAATATCATTTCTATAGATTACTTAAAAAATTTTGAACACGAGACTTTTATACAATTTTCGAAATTCTTCGGATTCTCTAAATTATTTTCATATTTTATAGATGTTTCAGACTTTTTGAATTTCTTGGATACTTTTCAATTTTTTTGCAACAAATTTTTCAATTATTTCGATTCTTCAAAATTTTCTAAAATCTCCATATTATCTGAATTCTTTGATTTAAATTAGATGTTTTCAATTTTTAATACAAAATTATTCTATATAAATATTTACACATTATAAACTATTTTTGTCCATTCTTTTTTATTTCTTGCTAATTGGGACGCACGTTTCCAGGACAGTCCTCTTCGTTCCAACGTTTCCCGCACTGCATCATTCCATGTTTTCCTGGGTCTTCCTCTATTTCTCTTTTTCATTGATCGGGCCTCCCATATATTTTTGACTGGTCTCTCTTTGTTCATCCTTACAAGATGTCCAAACCACTTTAATTGTTGTTTTCCGATTTGCTCTAATACCGCTTGTGCCCCGAGTTCTTCTCGAATTACCTCATTCCTTATTTTGTCCTTTCTGGTAACTCCTTTGATTTTGCGTAGGAACTTCATTTCAGTAGCCTGCAATTGGCTCTTCAGTCTTCTTGATAAGATCCAGCTTTCACTTCCGAATATTAGAGATGGCACAAATATTGTTTTGAAAACGGTCATTTTTGTTTTTTGGCTTAATTCTTTTTTTCCGATAAGCGGCGTCTTCAACAGGTGGTACAGACGATTTGCGGCTTGGATCCTATCAGTAATTTCTTCCTCTTCTTCACCGTTGTTAATGATTTTAACCCCTAGATATTTGAAAGTTTGGACTTGATCGATGTTGGTGTTGTCTATCTTTACCTCGCAACGTTTCTGTTTTTTTCCTGTTACTAGAACCTTTGTTTTCTTTGCGTTTATTTTCATGTTCCACTTTTCCAATTCCACCTTCCATCTATTTAAGTTTTCTTGGAGATCTTTTTCGCTTTTCGCAAAAATTGCCACATCGTCTGCAAAAGCGCACACCGAAACTCGTACCGGCTGTAGCTTGTTGTGTCCCACATACAGTTTTGTCGTTTTTTCTTTGGTCTTTTTTATGATGTCGTCCATCACGACGTTGAATAATAGTGGGCTCAATACTTCTCCTTGACGAAGTCCATATGTTGTTAGGAATTCTTCTGACTGTTGGTTATTCGTTCTTACATAGTTTCTACTGTTATTGTACAGACTTTCTATTGCTTCTATCAGTTGTTTTTCTACGTTTCTTTGGGATAATATTTTCCATAATTTGTTTCTTGGTACTCTGTCGAAAGCTTTTTCCAGGTCTAAGAAAGCCAGGTATACTTCTTGATTACCTTTTAATTTCTCTATAATATTTCAGTTCTTCGGACACCTTATTTTTTGACTGCATTAGTCTCCAAATATTTTATAGATTATTTAGATTTTTCCTTGAGATTTGGAATTCTCAGGACCTTTTGGATACTTTAGTTTCCATAATCGATTTCTTGGATTTTTTAGATACGACTATGTTTTTTTAGATCTTTTCTAATTTTTTTATTTTCTTTTGATTTTGATTTTTTTAGATTTGGGGGAATTGAATATTATTTTCAATTGGTCAAATTTTCCATATCTTTTTGATCCTTTTTACGTTCGTTTTAGAGATTTTCAAATTTTTTTTTTTTCAAATTCCTCAAATATTTTTTTGAAGATTTTCGATTTCTCTGAATTTTTATTTTGTTTATTTTCAGTTTTCAAATTCTTTAGATTAACGAATTTCCTAAAATGAATTAGTAAAATTGCTCAAAATTTCTAGATCATTTGTATGTTTTATATTCATTCAACAGGCGAACTTTCTTTTGGAATTTTTGAATCCTTGGGAATCTTTAAACTTTTCAGAATCTTCAAAAATGGCTACATTACGTTTTGGAATATTTTCAAAAAAAATTCCATAAATTCTTTGAATTTTTCAAAAATCTTCTCATTTTCTTCACAGATGCTTCAAATTCATCAGAATTCCTCATTTGTCCATTTTTTTCCAATTTCAAGATCTCTTGCATTTTTCAGATTATTTATCTCAAAATTCTTCAAAATTTTCTACGTTTTTAAGGTTTTTCAGATAATTTTTGATTTTACAGATTTTTCAGTTTTCGTGAAATTTATTAAATTTTCTATTTTCTGCGAATGTTTTTATTTGACATTTTGAAAATTTTCATTGGTTATAACTCAATTCTCTTTTTATTTCTATTATTCATACTCCTTCGATGTTTTTCGATTTCTCAGATTCTTCATTTTTTATTATCCTTTAAATTTTTTCTGAGCTCGTTTAATTTCTTACACTTTGCAGATCTCTTAGGCTAGAAAATTCCAAGAATTTTTTTGACCCTTCAAAATTTTTAGATTTAATAATAATAATAATAATAATAAAGTTTATTGCACATTAGAACAAAAATGTACAAAAGGTTAAATGGCAGACACAAATCTGATTTTATAATTTAACCTAGAGAAATAGTTAAAAACATATTGAAACTTCAAGTTTTTTAGATTTATGTATAATTTTTGGCATTATATCCTTGTTTGTCCAAATGTTTGCAGTTTTTTTATTTAGATTTTTTGGAAGGCCCTGATTTTTAAACTCTCCTAGTGTTCTAAGATTGCATTAAAATTTCCAGAATTTTTAGATTCTCAACTTTCTTGGATTTCTTGGATCACTTAATTTTAAAAATTTCGTAAACTTTCAACGTTTATTCGAATTTATTTTAAATTTTTCAAAAATAAATTGTACGCATTTTTTGAACATTTTGATTTTGAAATTTTTGTGGATTTTCAAAATTGTTTGATTATTTTGAAGTTTTCATATTTTTCAGATATTTTGAATCTTTGAAAGTGTCCAGCCCATTCATTCATTTTTGAATTCAGTTTTTCATTAAGATTTTTACCATCTTTCAAATTTTGGGTTATTTAGATTTTCCAGATTCCCTAGTAGCCCTTTTTTATTGGTTTTCAAATTTTTCCAATTTTTTTGACTTCGAATTTTCAATATTTTTCCAAAAAATTATAGATCCTTCAAGACCTTCAGAATTTCTAGATTTCTTAGAATTGCTAGATATTTTCGACTTCTTCAAATTCCGAAATTTTTTTAGTTCTTTAGTAACCTCACTTTTTAAGGTTTTCCAGATAATTTTTGATTTTATAGATTTTTCAGTTTTCGTGAAGCTTTTTACATTTTCTATTTCTTGCGAATGTTTTTATATTCTATTTGACATTTTCTTTTTATTTTTATTATCTATACTTCTTTAATTTTTTTGGATTTCTCAGATTCATTTTTTTAAATTTGTTTTATTCTTTGAATTTTCTTAAACTCTTTAGTTTTTTTAAATCCTTTATATTCGTTCTGAGCTTATTTAATTTTTTTGCATCCACTAATTTCTTACACTTTGCACACCTCTTAGGATTTTTTTTGACTCTCCAAAATTTTTAGATTTGAAGTTTCTTAGTATCTTTATGTTCACTGATTTATGTCCAATTTTTAAATGCCTTGGATTATGCAGTTTGTCAAAATTTTTGAATTCTGTAAAGTTAATTGATTTTTCTAATTCCATTGATTCTGCAGATTTACCAAACTTTGAGATCCTTTACAGATTCCTTAGACCTTCTTTTTTCCTAGTTTTTATATCCTTAGATTTAGATTATTTATATTCTTTCAGAAAACTTTCTAAATTGTTTTAATTTTTCAAATTTTTTAAAATTTGAAAAAGTGTTTATGATTTTTTTGTATATTTCCAAAAACTCTAATTTTCGATATGATTCAGATTTATTATATTTTTCACTTCTCCATATTTTCTAATCTCTTAGCTGAGACTTGAATTTTTTAGTTCTTCACCTTTGCAAATCTTAGTCTTTAGATTTCTAATTTTTTCTGATATTTCTGAATCCTCAAAATCTTCAAATCCTTTTTTTAATTTAGTATATTGTTATTGAGTAAACAAGTAGTCATAGAAAAATTAACTCATTAAAAAGAAAAATAAATGAACTACTTAAGTGAACCACTCTATACAGGGATATTGATAAAGTCTAATTAAATACGTTTTATCGAAGTAATATAATACAGGTCATTATAAATAATTGTAGTCGAAGTTGGCTGGAAAATCACATGCAAAATTTTTCATTGCCGCTTCAGTAAACAAGGGATAAAGTTATATAACAAAAATCTATCAAATTTGAAGTTGCCGATATCACTCTTTTATAAAACATGGACACAGCATACTTTGACTACAGTTATTTATAATGTCCCTATACATGTTCTCTATAAATTTCTAATAGGTCAGAATGACCCTGTATAACGTCTTACCTTTAGTATGTGGACAGAATCCTCCTGTTTTCTTATCATATCGACAACAAGCTTTCGCCGCAGCTGACCAATCAAAGTAATCATCCAACCAACTCGAACTAGGTCTAGCAATATAAGTTCTTTGTGGATCTTTCGAAGCTTCATAAATTTGTGTAATCAAAGAATCAAGATTACAATATTGTCCACCACAAATAACATTTTGAGCGTTCGTATCACTATAATTCAAACCACTTTTCACCACAAAATACATCGGCGGTCCAATACTTAAATAATCATTCAAATATCTAAAATATTTCAATACATAACTATCTTCAGGCATTGATAATTCTTGATCTAAACCAATTTCAATATGAGGGAGAACAGCAATTGACGAACACAACCAACCGAAGAAAATTATCATAACTAGCGCTCGTACAAATTTATTCATTAGAATTGGAACGTAAATTGACTTGAAGAAAGAATATAAAAGTCCGTCTTGATTGACTTGAGGTACAGTTTCTTTCTTTGATCCTTTGATAAAACAACAAACATCAAATCGATTACTCGCTTGTCTGATACTATCCAATGTCAATAAACTGACAAAACACGTAATTTGGAGTAAGAAATCAAAAAGCAAAGCCATCCCTGCATACAAAGCAAATGCTTTAACAGCTGGCATATCTGATAAACTTCCTAAGAAGAAACAACAACTTTCTGACACACTTGTCAAAAGCATAGATGGACCGACTCGGCCTAAAGTTCGTCCAATATGTTGAGCATGTGTTTCAGTAGGTTTCCGACCTTCTCGTTGATGCGTTTGAACCAAAATAAAAATATTATCGACGCCAACAGCTAATACCAAAAACGGTATAACTTCAATAATAATCAAAGTTGCTGGAAGACCAACAAAACCGAATAATCCAACAGAAGAAACAACCGATGCTAACACAATCAAAACTCCACCTAATCCAAGAGTTATTTTACTGTCGATTAGAAGACGACTGCATTTGTTTACTTGGCCCAAAGATACAGCGATATAAGCAAACATGATAATGTAAGAAACAAGAATTGTTACAACATCGGATTGACTTTCACGATCTAATTCATCTTCGATTGAACGTTCAGATGTGAATGCTATTTCCATAAATTCGGGTTTATCAGTTTTTGTCCAATTTTTCATAAAGTTGACGAATGCTTTTTCCCATTCCATTGCTGGTGATAGTTTGGTTTTGTTATGGTAATTGTTTACTAAGAAAGTAAGAATAACAGCTGTTGCGTTTTGGTAGTTGGGTTCTTTGGATAGATCTTCGCCAGGTTGGAGGAAGCCTCCTAAGGCGATTGCAGGGTCGACGGGACCGCCATAAGGAGCCAGACATTTTGGGTTGTATGGATTCCTGAAAATTTTAAATATAAATAGTACATTATATATTAAGTTTTGTATAGTTCCATAAATTATTAAAGATACGATCGGAACGTAGCGAGAGCTTACACCAAAAAAGAATCACGCACTAGATTTTACGGTTTTAGAAAACTTTGTATTTTTAGGTTGAATAAAAAAATAATGACTATTAGAAAGTTTGCAGCAATGGCACTAATCTGACTGACAGTCTAGGTCTAGGACAGTGAAACATCGTCAGACAAAAATTTAAAAAAACAAAAATATATATATAAACCTAACCTCGGTTCATGACGTGGTTCAGAAAAGTTTGTTTTCCACTAGAAACTTAAATCAATCTGTATTAGTCAGAAAATTCCCTAGTGTATGAATGACTTTTACCAACTTTCGAAAAAAAAAATCCATTTCTAGAGCGTGATTCTTTTTTGACATGAGTTAAAAAAAAAAACAAATTCTCATAGTCAGCTTTGAAAAAATATATCGAACTAATAGAATTTCTGCAACAAAAACAAGTGAATAATTTCTATAAAATTCAACTAATTTTAAATATTTTTGAGGTAAAACATCTATTGGATTTATTTATTTTTTTTTTTTGCATTTCACACAAAAAATATTAATAACTATTACAGACAATTGGATAATCTGTCAATTTTTTTATATCAAAAATAAAAGATATTAGATATCAAAGCAAAATTGTAAATTTCCAATAAAAATTTTATTAACTGCATAAATATTTTAGCAGAAAATTGTTGAATGATAAAAAATGGCAAAAATTGCACAAAAAAGCAATACTAGAAATTTTAAATATTTTGACAAAAAATTGTACCATCTTAATCTGACTAAAAAATTGATATTTTTATAGAAAAAATTATAAATTGTCGAGATAGAATGGTACAGTCTGTCAATATTTCAAGAAAAAAGTAATATTCGACAAGAAATGACAAAAAAATATATGAACAAAAGATTTAGATATTTTGCCAAAAAATAAGATCAAAAACTCCTAAATTTTGACAAATAAAAGTAATATTTAGAGAAAAAATAGAACAAAAAATTAATATTCAAAAAAAAAATTCAACATTATTATAAAAGAAAAAGTAACAAAAAAGTAATTGGGCAGAAAAATTCCCCAAAAATTGATATTCTTCAAAAAATCACACTATTTCGATTGAAGTTTTGACTTAAAAAATCTTAAAATTTGTATAATATCGTAAACAATTGCACCAAAAGAAAATTAATATTTTGATGAGAATCAGCACAAAAAAATACAATATTTGAAAAAAAAAAAGAACAAAAACAAACAATATCAACAAAAAACAACTCAAAACGTCAATATTCTGTCAGAAATTACAAAAAAATTGAAAAATTGTAAAATATCATTAAAAAAATGTCAAAACAAGTCAGAATTTGACGACAATAAGATTACAAAATGATAAATTGCCATATTTTAAGAAATTTTTTTAATATTTTGACGAAAAATTATACAAAAAAAATCAAAATATTTTGACAAAAAATGACAGAAGAAATCAAAGTTTAACAAAAAATAAAACCAAAAATTGATAATTTAACAAAAAAAATGAAAATTTGTCAAATAATGGCACGAAAAGATTTTAAATAAGACAAAGAAACAAAACAATTGACAAAAAAACTATATTTGAACAAAATATTGAAATAGTTTGACAAAAAATGGCATAAAAAAAGGATCAAAAATTAATCTTTTGACAAAAAATTATTGTATATTGATAAAAAAAATGGATTAAATCGTCAATGTTTTGAAAAGGAAAAGCATTTTTCGACACGAAACGGCACAAAAATCAAAATTAAAATAATGTTTTGTCAAAAAAATGGCACAAAAATCGTAGATCGACAAAAAAATGGGACTAAAATGCAACATTTCAATAAAAAATTGTCAGATATCATCAAAAAAGGCACAAAAATCTCAATTCGTCAAAAATGTGAGTAAAAACTAATATTTCAACAAAAAATTGAAAAATCTCAATAAAAAAACAACTCGAAACGTAAATACTTTGTCAAAAATTGAAATATTTTGGTTAAAAATTGTTATTTCAAAAAGTGAAATGTCAAAACAAGGGGCGAAAAGTCCTAAATTAAAAAAAAAAATCGATATATTAACAGAAATATTGCAATAATCCTCTCAACAAATTCCCGAAAATGTCAAAAAAATTGTGGAAAGATTAGACAAAAATCAAATAAATAAGTATTGATATTTTGACTAAAAACGACAGAAAAATTGTAACAATTCGGCAAAAATGACACAAAGCTTCTGGACCAAAAAAAGTTATCCCAAAAATCAATATATTATTTGAAAATTGTGAAAAAACAAAAGTTCTTAATTTGACAATGATAATGGAAAACAATGAAAACTATCGTCAAAAAAATGGCAAAAAAGCCATAATTTGGCAAGAAATAAGATCCAAAATATTTGAAAAAAAAAAGATAAAAAATGACATCAAAAATTAATATAAAGACTGCAATATTCTGAAAAAATGACATAAAAAATTATTGTTTGACAAAAAATGAAAAGAGCTCAAAATGTCACTAAAAATTTGGAAATTCTGTTAAAAAATTGTTATTTGAACCAAAACTTGAAAAAAAAGTGAAAGATAGACCAAAAATGACACAGAAAGTGGTAATTTGACACGAAATAAAAGCACCAATCGGCATTTGAATAAAAAATTAGAATATTCCAGTAAAAAATGATAATTCAACAATAAATGTCAATATTTGACAAAAAAGACAAAAAAAATGGTACAAATTGGCAATCGAAGGAGAATTGATTTCCCGAGAAGAAAATATTTAAAATATCGAAAAAAGTCGTAACAAAAAGACCAGAAATGGATTGAATAAGATACAAAAAAATCAATATTGTATTTAAAAATAGATAAAAGCATTTGCGTTTTATCAAAAAAAAATCTGGTAGCTTTTCTTAGAAAATGACCCCCTGTATACCTTTTCTCTCAAATAACAAATACAACTTTTTCAATTTCAAGACCCAAAATTGAAAAATCACACTAAAAATTAGCTCCTTGATTAATTAAAAAAAAATCAGAGCGTGTTTAAAGTAGCGAAAACATTCAGTTATCACGACTGCCTAGATTGATAAAAAAAGTCCTACTTTAGTTTGTTTTGTGCTTCAATTCAACCCTAAATCAATTTTTTTATAAAAAAAAACAATTTTTCCATTCGGGCCGAATAAGTCTTCTTCCATCGTTTGAAAATCTACTTTCTTTATAAATCTAGACAGCCGCGCAGAGAGTATAAAAAAAAATTACTCACTGAGCACACGAAACAAAATAATCCAAATAATTAGTTTCAAATCCATCCGGATCAATATCAGTCTCATCAAAAGTTTCTTCATCGTTTTGATAATATCCCCAAATACTCTGGACCACACACTCCTCCACATTTGTACTGACTTGTCCCACACTTCTTAAAGGAGCAAAACAAATTTTCTCCAAAGCATGATTCGTCCCAGCACCAACAGCTTTAATTTTTTCTTGTAGTTTCAACACTTCCTTTAAGAATGTATCATTAAATGCTGGTCCAAAAATAATTTCTCCATTTGATGTATTATGATAAATATGTGGTAAACCGACTGCTTTGATAATAACTTGTTCATTTCGATAGAATGGTTCAAAATGACTATCAAAATATTCTTTTTCAATGCGACTTCTTGAAGTAGGTGATGCCCATAATTCGACTGGATCGGTTGTTACTTTTAAATATTTTATACCATGACCTAAACCAACAACTACACAAGCTCCCATAAAGAGAATTAACCATGGTCTTTGAGCACAGAATGTACCCCAAGCCTCGAAAAATCGCTGAAGAACAGTATCGGTATTAGCTCCAAGACGTTCAATGAAAGATGATCCATGGTCGGTATAATCCCCAGGCATTTTATTAATGGAATGGGTGTCGAGTTCATGGCCTATTTCTGATGTCACACCTAAGGAAACAAAAAATTTTAGTGTTCAATAAAATTTTATAAACTATTTTTCAATTTTTCCACTAAAAAAGATTTTTACAGAAAAAATAAAAAAACACTCAAATAGAAATTTTTATATCATTTAGATCATTTTATATTCGTGCGCAAACTTTTGACAATTTTAAAATTTTTTGATTTTTTTTGTTTCTCAGTTTCTTGAGATTCTTTAATTCGTCGAGATTCCCTCAACTTATGGGATTCTTATTCTTAAAGATTCTTTAAACTTTTAAGATATTTTGACTCTTCGAGATTCTTTGAGATTTTCTATGATTCATTGAAATTCTTTGATTTCTTTGATTCTTTTATCCATTAATAATCTTAGATTCTTTGACTTCTTGTAAGTCCCTGAAATTCTTTGATTCTTCAAGATTCTTGGATTCCTTGACATTTTTTGATTCTTTTACATCCTTTGATTTTCCAAATTTTTTAAATTTTTAAAATTCTTAGATTCTTCGGCATTCCTTGAGGTTTTTGGATTCTTTGATTCTTGATTTTTCGAGATCTTCTAATCCTTTGAGATTTTTTCATTCCTCAAGATTTTTCGATCTTCGAGGTTTTCTGATCTCTTAAAATCTTAAATTCTTGTCAATAATTTTCTTCAATTTTTTTATTCTTCAAAATTCTTTGAGATTCTCTTATTTCTTTTGATTCTATGAGATTCTCCATTCTTCAAATTAAGATTCCTCTATCTTTTGAGATTCTTACTTTCGAGGATTCTTTAATCTTTTGAGGCACTTCGACTTCAATACACTGAGATTGTTTGATTCTTCGAGATTCTTTGTTTTTTTCTGATTTCTTGATTCTTTGATCTTTTGAGATACTTTGACTCTTCGAGATTCTTTGAGATTTTCTATGATTCATTGAAATTCTTTGATTTCTTTGATTCTTTTATCCATTAATAATCTTAGATTCTTTGACTTTTTGTAATTCTCTGAAATTCTTTGATTCTTCAAGATTCCTGGATTCCTTGAGATTTTTTGATTCTTTCACATCCTTTGATTTTTCAATTTTTTTTAATTCTTTTAAATTCTTATATTCTTCGACATTCCTTGAGGTTTTTGGATTCTTTGATTCTCTGATTCTTGATTTTTCGAGATCTTCTAATCCTTTGAGATTTTTTCATTCCTCAAGATTTTTCGATCTTCGAGGTTTTCTGATTTCTTAAAATCTTAAATTATTTTGTCTTTAATTCTCTTCAATATTTTAATTCTTCAAAATTCTTTCTTCTGATTCTATGAGATTCTCCAGTCTTCAAATTAAGATTCCTCTATCTTTTGAGATTCTTACATTCGAAGATTCTTTAATCTTTTGAGGCACTTCGACTCTACGAGATACTCTGAATTTTTCTGATTCCTTGATTCGGCGAGATGCTTTAATACATTGAGATTGTTTGATTCTTCGAGATTCTTTGAGATTTTCTATGATTCATTGAAATTCTTTGATTTCTTTGATTCTTTTATCCATTAATAATCTTAGATTCTTTGACTTCTTGTAAGTCCCTGAAATTCTTTGATTCTTCAAGATTCTTGGATTCCTTGACATTTTTTGATTCTTTTACATCCTTTGATTTTCCAAATTTTTTAAATTTTTAAAATTCTTAGATTCTTCGGCATTCCTTGAGGTTTTTGGATTCTTTGATTCTTGATTTTTCGAGATCTTCTAATCCTTTGAGATTTTTTCATTCCTCAAGATTTTTCGATCTTCGAGGTTTTCTGATCTCTTAAAATCTTAAATTCTTGTCAATAATTTTCTTCAATTTTTTTATTCTTCAAAATTCTTTGAGATTCTCTTATTTCTTTTGATTCTATGAGATTCTCCATTCTTCAAATTAAGATTCCTCTATCTTTTGAGATTCTTACTTTCGAGGATTCTTTAATCTTTTGAGGCACTTCGACTTCAATACACTGAGATTGTTTGATTCTTCGAGATTCTTTGTTTTTTTCTGATTTCTTGATTCTTTGATCTTTTGAGATACTTTGACTCTTCGAGATTCTTTGAGATTTTCTATGATTCATTGAAATTCTTTGATTTCTTTGATTCTTTTATCCATTAATAATCTTAGATTCTTTGACTTCTTGTAATTCTCTGAAATTCTTTGATTCTTCAAGATTCCTGGATTCCTTGAGATTTTTGATTCTTTCACATCCTTTGATTTTTCAATTTTTTTAAATTCTTTTAAATTCTTAGATCCTTCGATATTCCTTGAGGTATTTGGATTCTTTGATTCTCTGATTCTTGATTTTTCGAGATCTTCTAATCCTTTGAGATTATTTCATTCCTCAAGATTTTTCGATCTTTGAGGTTCTCTGATCTTAAAATCTTAAATTCTTGTCAATAATTTTCTTCATTTTTTTTATTCTTCAAAATTCTTTGAGATTCTCTTATTTCTTCTGATTCTATGAGATTCTCCAGTCATCAAATTAAGATTCCTCTATCATTTGAGATTCTTATTTTTGAAGATTCTTTAATCTTATCTCAATCTGTTCAATCCTCGAGATCATTTAACCCTTCGAAACTATTAGCTCTTTTATATTTTCATATCCCTTGAAACCTTTTTATTTCTCTGATTCTTTGATTCATGCGGTATTTTTATATCCTTTTGAAATTCTTTGATTTTTTCCGATATTTTGATTTGCCGAGATTCTATGATTTTTTCTGATTTCTTGATTATATATGATTCTTCTTTGATCTTTTGATATCCTTTCATTCCTCGAGATTTTTCAATTCTTTAATTTGTTTATACTCTTTGAAATATTTTAATCCTCCGAGTTACTTTGATTTTTCGGTATTCTGTGATTCTTCAAAGTTCATCGAATTTTTAATAATTTTTTATCCTTGACTTCTTTTAATAATTCTGAATTTTTGAAACATTACAATTCTTTGATATTTTGAGATTTTTTTCCATTCTTCGAGGTTGTTTAATTTATTGAAATTCATAGATTCTTTGAGGTTCTTGAATTCTTTGATTCCTCAAGATTTTTCGAGTTACTTCTATGTCCTTTAGTTTTAAAATTATTTTGATTCTTCAAAAGATTCTTTAAGTTCCTTTCAGCTTCTGTTACTGTGTGAAATTCTTCGATTTTTTGAGATTCTTCAATTCTTCGAGATCCTTTAACCCTTCGAGACTCTTAACTCCCTCATATGTTTATATCCTTTAAGATTCTTTGATTTCTCTGATTCTGATTCATTACGATTCTTTAATATTTCATTCCTCAAGATTTTTTGATCTTTTGAAAATCTAAGATTCTTCGATTTTTCTAAAATTCTGAAATTCTTTGCAGCTCTCTGATTTATTCTAATTCTTAAATTCTACGCGATTCTTTCATTCTTTCGAGTTTTTTCTGATCCGTCTATCTTTTGAGATTCTTATTTTAAAGAATCTTCAATCTTTTGAAATACATTGACTTTACGAAATTCTTTAATTTTTTCTGATTCTTTGATTTGCCCAGCTGCTTCGATCCATTGATCGATCGAGTTTCTTTGATTTTTTCTAATTTCATAATTCATTCCGATTTTTTGATTAATTTTTATTCTTTGAGATATTTTAATTCTTCAAGTTTCTTTGATTTTTTGGAATTGTTTGCTTCTCCAAAATTCTTCGATTCTTTGATCTTTTGAGATTCTTTAATTTTTTCCGTAATTTGATATCTTTTGACATTTTTAAATTTCCTAATTCTTTGATTCCTTACAATTCTTTAATCTTTTGTGATTTTCCATTTTTAAATATTCTTTGATTCTCCAAGATGCTTTGATCCATTAATAATCTTAGATTCTTTGACTTCCTGTAATTCCCTGAAATTCTTTGATTCTTTCACATCCTTTGATTTTTTAATTTTTTTTATTTATTTTTTTTCAATTCTTAGATTCTTCGACATTCCTTGAGGTTTTTGGATTCTTTGATTTTCTGATTCTTGATTTTTCGAGATCTTCTAATCCTTTGAGATTTTTGCATTCCTCAAGATTTTTCGATCTTCGAGGTTCTCTGATCCCTTAAAATCTTAAATTCTTGTCTTTAGTTCTCTTCAATTCTTTGAATTCTCTTATTTCTTTTGATTCTATGAGATTCTTTCATTCTTCAAACTAAGATTCCTCTATCTTTTGAGATTTTTATTTTCGAAAATTCTTTAATCTTTTGAGGCACTTTGACTCTACGAGATACTTTGATTTTTTCCGATTCCTTGATTCGCGGAGGTGCTTTAATTCATTGAGATTGTTTGATTCTTCGAGATTCTTTGCTTTTTTCTGATTTCTTGATTCTTTGATCTTTTGAGATTCTTTATTTCTACAAGATTCTTCAATTTTTCCCTTAATTTGATATCTTTAGATATTTTTAAATCTCCTAATTCTTTGATTACTCACAATCCTTTGATCTTTTGAGATACTTTAACTCTTCGAGATTCTTTGAGATATTCCCAGATTCTCTGATTATTCGGGATTTTCTATGATTCCTTGAAATTCTTTGATTTTTTGAGATTCTTTCGTTCCTCGAGATTTTTGAATTCTTTGATTCTTTTATAGTCTAAGACACTTTAACACTCCTAGTTTCTCTGATTTCTTGGAATTCTTTGATTTTTCAAAACTCTTCTATTCTTTGATCTTTCGAGATGCTTAGACTATTTGATAATTTTATATCCCTTGAAATTCTTCAATTTTTGTAATTCTTTGATCTTTTGAGATTTTTTCATTCTTCTAGGTTCTAAAAATTTTAAATTCTTTGATTTCTTGTAATTCTCTGAAATTCATTGATTCTCGAAGATTCTTTGATTCCCTAAGATTTTTTAAATCTTTGATATTTAACATCCTTTGATATTTCAAGTTTTTTTTTAATTTTTACAATTCTTAAATTCTTCGACATTCTTTGAGATTCTGAAGATTTTTCGATACTTTTATGTCCTTTGGCTCCTAAAAATAATATGATTTTTCGAAATTTTTTGATTTCAAAAGATATATTTTATATCCTTTAAAGTTCTTTCATTCCTGAAGATTTGATGATTCATTGAAGTTCTTTGATATTCCATGAGCTTCTTTGATTTCTTGTAATTCTCTTTAATTTCTTAAACCTTCCAATTTCTTCTTATTCTTTGATTCTTCGAAATTCTTCGATTTCTTGTAATTCTTACATTCTTTGATCTTTTGACATTCTAGAAGATTTATCGAATCTTTGGAATATATATATAGTTTTAGATTCTTCAATTTTCTCCAATGCGTTGATTCAATATCATTGTTTCATCCACTGAGATCTTTTTATTTTTCGAGATAATTTAGTGCTTTTTTTGATAGCCTAAGCTTCTTTTTTTTTTAATATTTTGTCCTTCAATTTTTAAAAATTTTTAATTTTTCGAAATTCTTTGATTGCTTGAGATTCTTCGAGATTTTTCGTTTCTCCGAAGTTTGTCGATCCTTTGATTGTTCGAAATTCTTTAATTCTTTGAAATTCTTCAATGCCTTCTGATTCTTAAACCTGTCGGAATTCTACAAAACACTTGTTGATTCGTTTATAATTTTAATTCTTCAAGATTTATTGATTGTTCCGATTATTTGATTCGTCGAGATTCTTTGAGATACTGTGTATCTTCAAGATTCTTTATTTCTTCAAGATTCTTTGATTTTTTTTCTGATTCTTTGATCCCTTTAATATTCTTAGATTCTTCTAGTTGTAGTCTAGATTCTAGTTTTTTAATTCTTTGAAGTCTATTAAATCTTTGTTACTCTTTGATTTCTTGTTATTCTCCAAAATTCTTCGATCTACTGAAATTGATTACTTAAAATTTTATGAAACATTTCGATTCTTCGATACTCTTCTACTCTTTGAGATTTTTTTATTCTCCAAGATTTTTTGATTGCTTCAGTTTCTGAGGATCTTGGATTCCATGATATTCTATAAGTTTCCAAAAATTTTTGATTTTAAAATCTTCTTTAAGATCACTTGAAGTTTATAGAATGATCAGCATTTCAAGCCACTTTTTTTGGCACAAAAAAAATCAATTTGATTGGTCTTCATTATTCATAAAAATAGAACATAACCCATTCTCTATTTTAATCCAAAATAAAAATCACATTTATAAATAATTTAAAGTGGAAAGATTGATATAACTTCTACTCTAATTATTAATAACCGAACCCAAATTAAAAAAAAAAAACTCAAAATTCTGTAACTAGAGTCACATGTCTAGACAGAAAAAAAAATCATGCGCAAAAAGCATAACCAAACCTGATGAAAATTTAAATTAATTCGATTATTAGGAGATGAAATTGGGGGGAAATAAACATACTAGATCTTTTAGAATCCTGGAGAGGGCTATCTTCCTCATCGCTACCAAGCACCATTCTGGATTGTCTGTCGACACCTGCCAGTCGTCTACCAACGGCAGCACGCATTTCTTCGGACCCATGCCCGGTCACCAAACCCACTGCAAACCCATGCCACGTCACACACTAACCAACTACTCTCCCTTGTGGAGCCATCAAACAAAATTAAAAATTCTCCAAATAATTTCTTTGGTTTTGTTAACAAAATTCACATTAAATTTGGATAGTAAAAACAGATTATTTTCAAATCCACATAAAAAAAAAACTCTTCTCCGAGCGAACCGAGAGCCGTTTTGAAATACTCCAGTAGTTACAAAAAATATAGTAGACTGTGATTCTATAGCGAAGCGAGAGCTGTTAATTTTTATAGCGTCAACTTTTTAATTTCCAAAAAAAATATTTTTGTCTTTTTAGGAACAAAAATGTTGATGGCTCCATCTCAAAGAATATTAATGGCTTTATGTAAAAACCCAGATGCAGTTTACAAAATTGCTTTTAAGTGAATAAAATGATTATTTATACATTGTCATTTTTTTTTAAAGCAAAATTGTAAACTAAACAACAAAGAATAAAGATTAGAAATAATGATTACTATGAAATTTTATTTGTTATTAATGATCTACTCCATTTTTGTAATTATTTAAATAATAAAAGTTCATGCAATCAAAAGTCGTCATTGAAAAAAATCCTTTTTGTTTAATGTAGCTGGAAAATTAATAATAACCAGTTAGTAAAAAAATATAAAAAAAAAACAAGCCAAAGAGTTATTAAAAAATCATTCAAATTGAAAACAAAAAGGACAAACAATAAAAGCAGAACAATAAATAATAAAAAACAAATAAATAAAGCCCTGAACAATAACACAACTACCTTCAAATTCCTTACGTTAAAATCAGGAATATTTTTATTTAGAAAATTTAAATGCAAATCTGCAAACAAACATGTGGGGCAAATGAGAGCATGCACAAAAACAAAAAACAAAAACAAACAGTGTTGATTCTTACCAATTTCGGCTCTTGTTGGACAAATAAAAACGCCTAGAAGGAACATTACAGATCCAACGACGAAAACAATTATCATAATAAAGGAATAACCATCGAATCCTGCGATTTTGAATGGTTGAGGTGGAGGTGGTTGTGGAGTTGGTACTGGACAACTTTGCTCGCAATCTACACAACTGCATGCTGCCGAGTTGGCCTAGAAAAAAAAATAGTTATTTGTATATCGAAGCACACAAATCGTAAAAATTATGAGTGAAAATTGGATTTTATTTCATTTCTAAAAAGGCTGCAATTATTGGTTAATCACCATTATGATACTCCATTCAAATTTCTGATTTAATTTTTTCAAACAATTCATATTTAATTGAAAATATAATGTAAGAAGTGAATTAGCGTTTCAAGAAATACTATTATCATATGTAAAAATGTACTATTAAATGTTTATATGAATACACTATATTGGTGAATAGATTGTTTTAAATAACGGACTAGCTTTTGGTTGTGTTGTTAAAAAGCAGATCCTAAAAGTCGCACAGTATATTATACAGAGTATTCCAATTCAATTTATTGAGATAGATAGCTTTTTTCTTTTGAATCGATTATACAAAAACTAGGAGAATAGAAGTGGTTACTCAAAATCAACAAAATCTGGCTCATTTGATTCTGTATCAATTGTTTCCTAGACGATATTTACAAACTTCATGTATATTCATTCTCAGTCGAGATATAGGACATTTTTCGACTGACTAATCAATCATTTTCAAAATTTTACTGGCAATTGGCATCGACTTCCTTATTTCTTGGACTAGAACAATGAAATTTGTCACATTTGACACTGATTCAATAATTTCCAAGATGATGATTTCAAACTTAATGTGTGATGATTTTTAGTCAAGATATAAGCCATTTTTCGACTGACGAATTAGTGATTTTCCAAATTTTACTGACAATTGGCTCTAGTGTTTTCTTTTTTCGGATTAAATCAATAAAATCTGGCACGTATGACAATGACCCATTTGTCTTCTAGACGATGTTTTCAAACTTGATGTATCTCGATTCTTAGTCAAGATATAGAACATTTTCCGACTGACTAATCAATGATTTTCAAAGTTTTATTGGCAATTGGCATCAACTTTTTTATTTCTTAGACTAGAACAATGAAATTTGGCAGATTTGACACTGATTCAATAATCTCCAAGATGATGATTTCAAACTTAATGTGTGATGATTTTTAGTCAAGATATAAGCCATTTTTCGACTGACGAATTAGTGATTTTCCAAATTTTAGTGGCAATTGACCTTAGCGTTTTCTTTTTTCGGATTGAATCAATAAAATCTGGCACGTATAACACTGATTCATTTGTCTTCTAGACGGTGTTTTCAAACTTGATGTATCTTGATTCATAGTCAAGATATAGAACATTTTCCGACTGACTAATCAATGATTTTCAAAGTTTTATTGGCAATTGGCATCGACTTTCTTATTTCTTGGACTAGAACAATGAAATTTGACACATTTGACACTGATTCAATTGTCGTCTAGACGATATTTATAAACTTCATGTATATTCATTCTCAGTCAAGATGTTGGACATTTACCCACTGACATATCAAGGATTTTCAAAATTTTACTGGCAATTGGCTCTAGTTTTTTTACATTTTTTAGTCTAAAGCACTGAAATCTGGCAAATCTTCAATTGTCTTCAATCTTGATGTATCTTGATTCTTAGTCAAGATATAGAATATTTTTCGACTGACTAATCAATGATTTTCAAAATTTTACTGACAAATGCCTTAAAATTTTTATTTCTGGGACTAGAACAATGAAATTTGGCACATTTGAGACTGATTCAATAATCTCCAAAATGATGATTTCATACTTAATGTGTGATGATTTTTAGTCAAGATATAAGACACTTTCGGAATGACGAATCAACAACTTTCAATATCTTATTGGAAAATAGCCCTAATTTTGTAATTTCTTAGACTAAAAAGATAAAATTTGGTATATTTATTACCAAATCGATTGTCTTTAACATAGTATTCTCAAATTTGAAGTATATTGATCCTTATCAATAGGCAAAACATTTTACAACTGATGTATAGATGTTTTAGAAAAATCTACTGAAAAATCGCTCTAGTTTCTTCCTTTATTGCCCAAAAACAACTCAGTTTAACATAAAAAAAAAAGTCTTTTTTATTATTACACACACCTGATGAATAATGCGTACAATTACCAAAAAAAAAAAGTCTAACATTATCATATCAAAAAACTTGAATACTATTGGCACTATTGCAGCATTTTGCAAAATCAGTTGTCCCAAAAATAATTTTAAAAAATTAATTTTCAGTTCCATAAACTCCCTGTATATAAATTATGCAAATTTATATTTCTAGTTTCAAAAACCAGCATTTTTAATCTATTATATACCTATAAAGCATTATCATTTGACTAAAATTATCGAATAAATTCTCTTATCAACTTTTGTTTTTATAATTTAGAAAAAAAAATACGGCAACTTTGAAATTTATTTCTACATAGTCCAACAACAATAATTCAATTTAATTTAAATTTTACAGAATCAAACCAATTTTAAAAAAGTTACAACAGGTTGTGATTGGTCAAAACTAGATATAATTATAATCATTGGTGAACTGACGCAGTAAATCTAAAATCGTCGTTAAATTTAAGAAAATAAAACAAAAATAAATGATGACGCTTTCACATTCAAAGTTTTGTTTATGTCCTTCGTCCTCGCCAACTCATTGCCTCTATTGCACTTGCAATTTTTTCTATAAGTCAAAAGTAAAAATTTTAATTGAAAAAAAAAATATTGTTTTTAATCATAACACAAATGTGCATGTGGTGAAACACAGCTTATCAATAAAATACCAATTATTTACAGTTACTGAAAAAAAAAGGCACGTGGTAAATCTGCCTGCTGTTTAACATAAAACATTAATTAAAGTAAAATAATAACAAAAATTTGAAATAAAATACGAGATAATAAAATACAGGGACTTTTGTTTAATGTATGATTATCCACAAAACAGACGTTAAATAATAAATCAATTGATGTTTTTGAGTTTGAGAAGTCAGATCTAAAAATTAACATTTGACCGTCACAAAAATAGAATCGATAATAAACAAACTTGCAAATCTATTAATAAAATGAAAATGATTCGGATTTGCATGGAAGTACATGAATTTTATAAAAATAAACCGCAATGGAATAGAATTATTTATATATAGAGTGAGTCATTAATAATGACTATATCTCGAAAAATACTGAATGAATCAAGTTGAAACTTTGCACATTTAGGTTTTGTGAGACAAAAACATGATTGTTTTTAATAATTTATGCTAAGCTCAAAACTGCCAATTTTTAACAGAATCGTCATTCTCAAATAAAGTCGGGCGTTTAGATATACAGGGTGTTTCATTAGTATCGGGACTGAAGATTATGGTGTTACAGTTGAATTTTGAGTAAATGTAACTAGTGGACATTAATTTATGTCATAGACTCTACTTTTTAAAAATAAAGTGGAGATAATGTGAATATATTTTTAAAATATGGAACTTGAAAAACAAATTGACATTCTCTATCTACATTTTTTTTTTTTTTAATTCATCTATACTCTTTCCACTGAACCAATGCAGTGGTCATGTGACAGAAGCATGGTAAGTAAAAGCCATACTTAAACTGCCAAATTTTATCATGTTCTCATTGTTTTGTAGGTTGCCTATTGTATGCTTTTGGAAATTGTCTTCAGAATTCTATTGATGAATTTACATACATCACATTGAATGTGATTTATCTTACAGCAGTAGCAACTTCACTTGCATTTATTAAATCTTAACAACAGAAATGATAGATTCAACTATAACCAATTTAGATAAAATTTTATTTTTTGAAAATAATAAATACAAAATTTACCAATAAAATTACAAACTGATTTAAATAATCTGATGATTTTTTCTTACTGTATACTGTCTATAATACTATTTTTAATATCGATGTTGAAAGAAATTATTATCACAGAAGCGATTAAAAAGACCATTTTCTGTGGAACACGAGAGACATAGAGAGTAATTGGCATTGATAAAACTTGTCAGCAAGAAATAGAAACAATTTTCTTTCACCAACTGCAATAATTCTGGCTTCACCATATTAAGCGAAAATTCAATATTTTATTCTAGCAACCATTCCTGCAGTTCACATTTTCGGGCATTATTGTTTGGTGCTCGATCTAACAGTCGACTGAGGTTTGATGCATTGTCAAGTACGATGACAAAATTTTCTCCGAATTTTGAATATTTGACTAAACCAATTTTCAAAGTGGTTGGCATCCTATCGTCGTGATAATCACCAGCTTTTTTTTGTACTGGAACAATGAAAGTCCTCCATCTACAAAGCTTTCTTCCGAACCTATATGGACAATAATAAGCCGTTGTCCTTTTCCAAAAAGATTTTTTAATTCAATTGATAAACCTTGGATAAATGTTTGTCTTGGGTTTTTGGGTTTTATCAAGCCAAACTTTACTTGCTGTGTGGCCTGCATTAACCCACGTCTTATTGAAATAATAAATTTTTCTACCTTCTTCTTCTTTCTTTTGTCAAAACTGAATCGAAATTTTTGATTATCAAAATCAAATCTTCATTGTATAGTTATTAAACAAACCTAAAGTTAATTTCCTTAAGAAGAGTTGTTAAAGCGATCTTCTTGAAATTAGGAAGATTCTCATCATTATTTATCGACGTAAGAATTTTCTGCAAAGTTGGAAGTTAATTTCTGAAGAAGAACTCATGTACTTTTTTTCGAATTGCTATAGAATGCAGATCAACATCAGAAATACCTGCATACCTGCAGCATTTGCAGTGAATTCTACTATTCAGACTTTATTCATTGGAACTAATTCTTGCTGACAAGTTTCATAAATGACAATTACTCTTGTCTTGTCTTCCACAGAAAATGGTCTTTTTGTATTTTTAAACTTAATGTGTGATGATTTTTAGTCAAGATATAAGCCATTTTTCGACTGACGAATTAGTGATTTTTCAAATTTTACTGGAAATTGGCTCTAGTGTTTTCTTTTTTCGGATTAAATCAATAAAATCTGGCACGAATGACACTGATTCATTTGTCTTCTAGACGGTGTTTTCAAACTTGATATATCTCGATTCTTAGTCAAGATATAGAACATTTACTCACTGACATATCGACGATTTTCAAAATTTTACTGGCAATTGACATCGACTTTCTTATTTCTTGGACTAGAACAATGAAATTTGGCACATTTGACACTGATTCAATAATCTCCAAGATGATGATTTCAAACTTAATGTGTGATGATTTTTAGTCAAGATATAAGCCATTTTTCGACTGACGAATTAGTGATTCTCCAAATTTTACTGGAAATTGGCTCTAGTGTTTTCTTTTTTCGGATTAAATCAATAAAATCTCGCACGTTTGACATTGTTTTTTTTTTGTACTGGAACAATAAAAGTCCTCCATCTACAAAGCTTTCTTCCAAACCTATATGGACAATAATAAGCCGTTGCCCTTTCCCAAAAAGATTTTTTAATTCAGTTGATAAACCTTGAATAAATGTTTGTCTTGGGTTTTTAGGTTTTATCAACCCAAACTTTACTTGCTGTGTGGCCTGCATTAACCCACGTCTTATCTAAATAATAAATTTTTCTACCTTCTTCTTCTTTCTTTTGTCAAAACTGAATCGAAATTTTTGATTATCAAAATCAAATCTTGATTGTATAGTTATTAAATAAACCTAAAGTTAATTTCCTTAAGAAGAGTTGTTAAAGTGATCTTCTTGAAATTAGGAAGATTCTCATCATTATTTATCGACGTAAGAATTTTCTGCAAAGTTGAAATTTCACTTCTGAAGAAAAACTCATGTACTTTCTTTCGAATTGCGATAGAATACAGATCAACATCAGAAATACCTGCATACCTGCAGCATTTGCAGTGAATTCTACTATTCAGACTTTATTCATTGGAACTAATTCTTGCTGACAAGTTTCATAAATGACAATTACTCTTGTCTTGTCTTCCACAGAAAATGGTCTTTTTGTATTTTTAAACTTAATGTGTGATGATTTTTAGTCAAGATATAAGCCATTTTTCGACTGACGAATTAGTGATTTTCCAAATTTTACTGGAAATTGGCTCTAGTGTTTTCTTTTTTCGGATTAAATCAATAAAATCTGGCACGTATGACACTGATTCATTTGTCTTCTAGACGGTGTTTTCAAACTTGATGTATCTTGATTCTTAGTCAAGATATAAAACATTTTCCGACTGACTAATCAATGATTTTCAAAGTTTTATTGGCAATTGGCATCGACTTTCTTATTTCTTGGACTAGAACAATGAAATTTGGCACATTTGACACTGATTCAATAATCTCCAAGATGATGATTTCAAACTTAATGTGTGATGATTTTTAGTCAAGATATAAGCCATTTTTCGACTGACGAATTAGTGATTCTCCAAATTTTACTGGAAATTGGCTCTAGTGTTTTCTTTTTTCGGATTAAATCAATAAAATCTCGCACGTTTGACATTGTTTTTTTTGTACTGGAACAATAAAAGTCCTCCATCTACAAAGCTTTCTTCCAAACCTATATGGACAATAATAAGCCGTTATCCAATTCCAAAAAGATTTTTTAATTCAGTTGATAAACCTTGAATAAATGTTTGTCTTGGGTTTTTGGGTTTTATCAACCCAAACTTTACTTGCTGTGTGGCCTGCATTAACCCACGTCTTATCTAAATAATAAATTTTTCTACCTTCTTCTTCTTTCTTTTGTCAAAACTGAATCGAAATTTTTGATTATCAAAATCAAATCTTGATTGTATAGTTATTAAATAAACCTAAAGTTAATTTCCTTAAGAAGAGTTGTTAAAGTGATCTTCTTGAAATTAGGAAGATTCTCATCATTATTTATCGACGTAAGAATTTTCTGCAAAGTTGAAATTTCACTTCTGAAGAAAAACTCATGTACTTTCTTTCGAATTGCGATAGAATACAGATCAACATCAGAAATACCTGCATACCTGCAGCATTTGCAGTGAATTCTACTATTCAGACTTTATTCATTGGAACTAAATCTTGCTGACAAGTTTCATAAATGACAATTACTCTTGTCTTGTCTTCCACAGAAAATGGTCTTTTTGTTTTTTTTTCCGGAGGTAAATTCATTTTGATTGTTTTTGACGTTTACTATTCTTTTTTCGTTTTAAAACATGTAATACAACCATTCAACTATTTAAAAAACTACTTGATATAAATCAGTTTATTTTTTTTAATGATCTGGGCAAAAATTTTGACGATTTATGCAACCAATTTTACTCTATTTATTTTTCGTCAGTGTGAAGTGAAATGGGTACCGACCAACAGAAGAACTTATTTTATGTAGCACGTGCTAATGTCGTCTATCTGTCACTGCATTGCTTCGGCGCAAAGAGTATGCAATGTTGTAATCTTTCGTGCCGATACTAACGAAACATCCTGTATATATGTCATATCGGGAACATGCCGCCGTCAAAGTTTAGTCAAAGTTTTGAACGAACAGAAGCAAATATTTTCATGAAATAAGAAATACTTGAAAGTAGATACTTTTCTTCAGGGTGTGAATTTGGCTTTGGTGATACAGATGAATGAAACTTACGAAAAAGACTAAAAATTATTAGAACAGTTCTATTCATTTTCCAATGTAAGTTTAAGAAAAATGTTTTGTATACATAATTGCTATATCAAAAACTAGGGTCTAAAATGTTATACAGAGTGCTACAAAATGCGCACCAAAGGAGTCAACTGTCAAAAATTTCCAAAAAATGAAATTATTTCAAAATCGGTAGAATTAGCAATAAAATGATAAGTATTGAATGTATTTAGAATTCTACAGGCATTCAAAATATAGGGTCTCATTTAGAATAACAAAGTTAGCATCAACTTCCGGTATAAGCAGCAGTGTAAAAAAGTTAAAAATATTTTAAAAATTTCAAATCTTGTTCTCCGTAAATTTCGTATATGAATCACCCTTTATATTTATTAAAAATATGAAATTCATTTGTTACAAATTATAATAGTATATTGAAAAACACGTGCTATAAATAGACTCATGAAAGCTTAATTTCAATGCAAATTTTCATTTCTCGATGTATTTTAATAAAGGAACAATACATTTCTTTTTTAAATAACAAATTAGTTTATTGTAATATTTTTAAAAATCAAATTGTGTTGAAAAAAAAACGGGAACAACAATTTGTATTCAATACAAATTTATAAGACTTTTGCAAGTTAGATGATACGCATATTGAATAAATAGTTACTACCGACGTATAAGTAATGTAATCGTTATGTAAATAGTTTTATATAATACAAATTTCTATTTCCATTACTTTTACTACCTAATAACAAATTTGGAAAAAATATCGTCATTATTGTTGTGATTACTCATAAAGTAAAAATATGAATTAACAGTTTTGACCGACCTTTGTGAAATTATAGTTATTTTCCTCGATCTCAATATCCATTAATGAATTTTGACTTCGACCTTCAATAATTTGCTCAAATTCATTTAAACTTGTATTTTATAATGATGAATATTAGTTATTTTAATGTATAAAATAATAACAAAATTATAGTGATGTTTCAATTGAGCAAATAAGGTAAAATTGAAGATTGCATTTCAAGGAGGGGAGTGTAAGGCGCGTGGTTATAATGACATAATGAGCTTGTTATACATAAAATTTATTTTATATCATTGACAAAATTTGATTATTATGAATTTTGATATTTTTTAAGACGTGCTTTAGATAAATATGTTTTGTTGTCTAACAAAATGATAATGTCAGATCAGCGTGTATCATTGAGGTTTTCATCTAATATAGTTTCAAAATTAAATTGAAAAAATAATATACTGAAGGTCAAAAGTAATGCAACATTCTGTATATGTAACTTCATCCAGAAACAAGTACGCATTTTGATGATAAAGATTTTACAGCTCAAAAGTTCTTGAAATCTGTATATCGGCTAATATCTCGACTATAATTGTACCAAAATTTATTTGTCTGTCTCAAAAGAATTGGAAGAAAATGATTTTTTTAATAGAGTTAGTCAAATGTCAAAAAATTCAAAAAATACAATTATTTCAAAAACAGTTAAAGTTAGCAAAAACACCATCAGTATAAAATGTATTTAGAATTTTATAGAAAATTTTATTTTAAGATTTCTGAAATTCTATCACGTAAACTTGCTTAAATGTCCTCTAAAAGTGAGATGATATAAATTAATTATTTAAAAAAAAACGAAAACTTGGATTTAAGTAAAAAACTGTTGAAAATCAAGTCTAAATTTAACACATGGAATTTAAAGTTGTTTAAAACGCAATTGTAATTAACGACTTATAAAACAAGTTGTTTTTCTGATACAATTTTTGCCGTGAAAAAAAATGAAATTTCGAAATGTCGACGATTTTAATTAGTGACACTGTAATGTAAATTTGCCGTTAACAATTCAATTAAAAGATTGCAAATGATCGAGTTGATCACCAATAAAAATCATTAAAAATCGTCCTAATTTGCACACGAGTTCCCGTCAAAACTTACCTCCAAAGTTATAATTAATATTCTTTTTGTAGACGATAGATTCTTTTTAAACTTAATTTTTTATTTGCGTATAAATAAAGTAAAATTTTGAAAATCAAGATTTAAAAAAATATATCAAAACTTAGTATAAATATAAATGAGAGTCTTGAATTTTTGACTTTTCCAATAATGTCCATTGTACTTTGACTTGAAATATGCCTGATAAGGATTGTACTGAGTAAATCCGAAACACCTGTACATACACAATGACAAACAATTTTTAGAAATATTTTGTTTTCATCACGAATAAATACAATTTATGTTATCAGTAAAATGTGTTTGTTTTGTTATTAAAAAAATGTAGACTATGTCACCATCAAATTTGGCTCCATGTGGAAAAATTTTTGATAATAGATTTAGTCAAAATTTGATGAGAAATAGTTTTTACTTCAACCTTATGGCTGAATTTGACATTTCTAAATGAATTTTGGAAAAATTGAATTTGAAGAAATTAGCTAGATACTTTTCGGCACTCTTCAAGACAGTGTTTTCAAATTTGAAGTATGTTGACTCAGTCCAGATATAGGGCATTTTCCGGCTGATGGTTGATGAGTTTAGAAATTTTACAGGCAATTAGATCTAGTTTTTTCATTTTTTGGACTAAAATCATCAAATTTTGTACGTTTGACATTGATTTAATGGTCGTTAGAATAATGTTTAAAGATTTAACATAAATCGAATTTTAAGCAAAATAAAGAGCATTTTCCCACTGAAGAGTCGATAATTTTCAAAATATTACTGACAAAGGGCTCAAATTTTTTTTATTTATTTTGCTAAAACACTGAAATTTGGTATTTTTAATATTAATTCCATTGTCTTTGAAGCTGTGTTTTCGAATTTGATTTATGCTGATTGTTAATCCAGATATAGGGCAATTTCCGGCTGATGGTTGATGAGTTTAGAAATTTTACAGGCAATTAGATCTAGTTGTTTCATTTGTTGGACTAAAATCATCAAATTTTGTACGTTTGACATTGATTCAATAGTCGTTAGAATAATGTTTAAAGATTTAACATAAATCGAATTTTAAGCAAAATAAAGAGCATTTTCCCACTGAAGAGTCGATAATTCTCAAAATATTACTGACAAATGGCTCTAATTTTTTTTATTTATTTTGCTAAAACAATGAAATTTGGTATTTTCAATATTGATTCCATTGTCTTTAAAGCTGTGTTTTCGAATTTGATTTATGCTGATTGTTAATCCAGATATAGGGCAATTTCCGGCTGATGGTTGATGAGTTTAGAAATTTTACAGGCAATTAGATCTAGTTTTTTTTTTCATTTTTTGGACTAAAATCATCAAATTTTGTACGTAAAGAGCATTTCCCGACTGAAGAATCAATAATTTTCAAAATATTGCTGATAATTGATTCTAATCTTTTTATTTGTAAGACTAAAATGATAAAATTTGGTACATTCAATACTAACTAAATTCTCTTCAAGGAGATGTTTACAAATTTGATTTATGTTTACTCTTAATCCAGATATAGGGCATTATTCGGCTGATGGGTGAATGTGTTTTTAAATTATACAGACAATAGGCTCTAGTTTTTTCTATTTTTTAAATCAAAACGATGAAATTCCGTTCTTTTGACATAGATTTGATTGTTTTTAAGATATTATTTTCAGATTTAACGTAAATTAGATTTTAGAGAAAATACAGAGCATTTTTCAAATTTTCTTGAAAAAAAATACTGGCAAATCGCTCTAGTTTCTTTATTGATTGCCCAGAAGCAATAAAATCTTGTACAATTTATAAATCCTCAATGGTTTTTGAAATAATAACTATCAAATTGCTGTAGTATTCAAATAAAATTTTCCGAAATTCTGTCCAGAAATATCATTTTTAGCCCTATATACGGCATAAGTATCACTTTTATTATCACATAATTCACGAAAAAAAATTTCGTTTAACCGCAAAAAAACCGTAAACATTTTCTCCTATCATAAAGATAATAATAAAAATAAAACTTACATCAACTGCTTTACTACATGGAGTAATCTCAGGATCCATCGGTTTATATTCATGTCCACTATTATTCCCCGGTCCAGAAACATTCAAATAATTAATTTGAAAAGGTACAAAAGGATTCGAAGATCCTGCAGTACCCATAAATTCAAACCATCGATTAGCTGAACATTTACTCGCTCCCCAAGCTCCACACATTAAATCCATTACTTTTTGGCCGGTCGAAGGAACACTGACTTGCTTACAAGAATTATAAGTTCCTTCTAGATAATTATTAGTTATGTATAGATTGATTCCAGTAACGTATTCCTCTCCTTTTGAATTATTTTTCGTTGAAACAATTTGCATAAAATCGGATTGTTTGGTTCCGCATGTTAAATCACATAAATGACGAGCTAAATTCGTCATACAAGAAGGACATCTTTTGAGAAAATTGGCTGCTAATTCGATGCTTCTAGAAAATGTGTTGATTTGAGGAGCATCACAACAGGTATTGATGGGATGACTGGAATCGGAGACTAGATTTGGGCACCATTTTGATAAAGTGTATAAAGCTGTTGTATTTGTTAAAAGTTTGGGAGGACCGTTGTAGACACAATATTGAGTTAAGCCACCGGATTTGTTGCATTCGCCATACCAGACGCATTGAGCTTGGGTGTCTTGACGACTGGTGGAAGAGTTGTCTTCAGCACACAAAATCTGTGAAAAAAAAAAGTCACTTATGATTTACTAAGAATAAGCTATAACAGCTTTACAAATATCTATTTATTTTTACTTCTAATTCTATTTTATTTTATTATTTTTTTGTTGATTCTGTAAAAAAAACACAGTAACTGCTTTAGTTTTTTTTATTTTTTGAACTAAAACTACTAAAGTTGGTACGTTTAATAAACTTCTAATTCACTTCAAGTTGTTATACTTGGATTTGGGGTAAGTTGATATTTAGTTAAAATATTGACGATTTTCCGATTGATGGTTTTATTATTTTTGACCACAAATGACACTAACAAATGATTATAATTATTTTCTTTATAAGTCAAAATGGATAAAATATGATGAGTAGAGATACTTTTTGATGCTCTTCAAGATGATGTTTTCCAGTTTTCTGTATTTTTAATAATAATTCCATTGTCTTTAAGGTTATGTTTTCGAATATGATTTATGTTGACTGTTAATCCAGATATAAGGCATTTTTCGGCTGTTGGGTGAATGAGTTTTGAAATTTTACAAGCAATTAGCTCTAGTTTTTTTATTTTTCGAGCTAAAATGTCCAAATTTGGTACGTTTGACTTTGATTTAATTGTATTCAAGATAATGTTTTTAGATTTGACATAAATTGAATTTTAAATAAAATAGAAAGCTTTTTCCGACCGAAGAGTCGATAATTTTCAAAATATTACGGACAATTGGCTCTAATTTTTCTATTTATTTTGCTAAAACGATAAAATTTGATGTTTTTAATAACAATTACATTGTCTTTAAGGTTATGTTTTCGAATTTGATTTATCATGATTATTAATCCAGATATAGGGCATTTTTCGGCTGTTGGGTGAATGAGTTTTGAAATTTTACAAGCAATTAGCTCTAGTTTTTTATTTTTCGGACTAAAATGTCCAAATTTGGTACGTTTGACATTGATTCAATTGTATTCAAGATAATATTCTTAGATTTGACATAAGTTGAATTTTAAATAAAATAGAAAGCACTTTCCGACCGAAGAGTCGATAATTTTCAAAATATTACGGACAATTGGCTCTAATTTTTTTATTTATTTTGCTAAAACGATAAATTTTCAATATTGATTCCATTGTTTTTAAAATTATGTTTTCGAATTTGATTTATGTTGACTGTTAATCCAGATATAAGGCATTTTTCGGCTGTTGAGTGAATGAGTTTTGAAATTTTACAAGCAATTAGCTCTAGTTTTTTTATTTTTCGAGCTAAAATGTCCAAATTTGGTACGTTTGACTTTGATTTAATTGTATTCAAGATAATGTTTTTAGATTTGATATAAATTGAATTTTAAATAAAATAGAAAGCATTTTCCGACCGAAGAGTCGATAATTTTCAAAATATTACGGACAATTGGCTCTAATTTTTCTATTTATTTTGCTAAAACGATAAAATTTGATGTTTTTAATAACAATTCCATTGTCTTTGAGGATATGTTTCCTAATTTGATTCATTTTGATTCTTAGTCCAGATATAAAGCTTTTCCGGCTGATAAGTTAATGAGTTTCAAAATTTTATAGAAAATTGCTTAAGTTTTTTCAATTTTTTTACTAAAATAACCGAATTTGGTACGTTTAACATTGATTTAATGGTCTTTAGAATAATGTTTGAAGATTTAACATAAATCGAATTTTAAGCAAAATAAAGAGTATTTTCCCACTGAAGAGTCGATAATTTTCAAAATATTGCGGACAATTGGCTCTAATTTTTCTATTTATTTTGCTAAAACGATAAAATTTGATGTTTTTAATAACAATTCCATTGTCTTTAAGGTTATGTTTTCTAATTTGATTTATTTTGATTCTAAGTCCAGATATAAAGCTTTTCCGGCTGATAAAAAAGTGAGTTTCAAAATTTTACAGGAAATTGCTTTAGTTTTTTTCAATTTTTAGACTAAAGTCGAATTTGGTACGTTTGACACTGATTTAATGGTCTTTAGAATAATGTTTAAAGATTTAACATAAATCGAATTTTAAGCAAAATAAAGAGCATTTTCCCACCGAAGAATAGGTCATTTTCAAAATATTGCGGACAATTGGCTCCAATTTTTCTATTTATTTTGCTAAAACGATGAAATTTGATGTTTTTAATAACAATTCCATTGTCTTTAAGGTTATGTTTTCTAATTTGATTTATTTTGATTCTAAGTCCAGATATAAAGCTTTTCCGGCTGATAAAAAAATGAGTTTCAAAATTTTACAGGAAATTGCTTTAGTTTTTTTCAATTTTTAGACTAAAGTCGAATTTGGTACGTTTGACACTGATTTAATGGTCTTTAGAATAATGTTTAAAGATTTAACATAAATCGAATTTTAAGCAAAATAAAGAGCATTTTCCCACCGAAGAATAGGTAATTTTCAAAATATTGAGGACAATTGGCTCTAATTTTTCTATTTATTTTGCTAAAACGATGAAATTTGGTATTTTTGATAATAATTCCACTGTCTTTAAAGTTATGTTTTCAAATTTGATATACCTCGACTCTCAGTCCAGATAGGGAGCATTTTCCGGTTGATTGGTTAGTGAGTTTTGAAATTTTACAGGCAATTAGCTCTAGTCATTTTATTTTTTGGACTAAAATCACTAAATTTGGTACGTTTGACATTGATTTAATTGTATTCAAGATAATGTTTTTAGATTTGACATAGATTAAATTCTAGACATAACAGAAAACATTTTCCAACTCACAAATCAAGGTTTTTTTAGAAGAATACTGACAGTCGCCCCTAATTTTCTTATTTGTTACACTAAAACGTCAAAATTTGGTTAATTATTTTTTATTTATTAAACTAAAACAAATTAACATAAAAAATCGTGTTTTTTTTTCATATTATTTCACTCACTTGATGGATAAATCATACAATTACCCACAAACATTCGTCGTCTTTCATAAGAAAAAAACTTGAACAGTAATGGTACTATTGCAGCACTTTACGGTACACTACCCATAGAATCAAATGTAAATTTTAACTTCCGGTTTTGAAAATTAACAATTAAAAAATAAAATTTAATAAAACAAATAAATAAAATTCAAAATACAGAATCTATTATTATAATCTTTCGAGTAGATATTAATACGACTCTCTGTGGAATAATCAGACTATTGAAAACTGGTCAATCACTTGACTGTAAAAAGAACTATAAGTATATATTTTATGCTTCATAAAGTTAATTATCCATTTTACCGACAATCAAGGAAAAATACCGAATAAAAAAAGACAACTTTGTGGTTAAGTCTTGTAATTAACATACTTTAAAAAAATTGTGTAGATTTGTTTACCTCTTTAATGAAACTTTTCCGTATTTGACTATACCTATTCATTCATTCAAATACAGGGTGTCCCAACGATGCAAAAAAAGTCCATTTTATCCTTTAAACACTATTTTTTTGCATCTTTCAATGTAGTTTTGATTTTGATAAAATTAAAATCAGATTTTTTCTAGTTTCTGACAAAAACACAAAACTTTTTGAAAACGAATTACACAAAGAGAATGTCTGAGAAAAAAATTTTTCCCTAAATATTCTATTTTCTTTTGGCAACAAACAATGATTTAATTTTAAAACAACGGTATATCTAAAAAGTGTATGAGTCAGCTAACGTCTGGAATTAACATTCCGACCTCGCCCTAAAAGACCTATTTAACTAATGACATGAATATTATACAATTTTTTACAAAAAACATTTACTTTCCATAAAATTTGATTATGCGTGAAACTATCCTTTTATCAACAAACAAACAATATTTTTTGAAATTTATTCTATATGAAACAAATTACATTTGCAATAGCTAACCACTTGATTTTCAATTAAATTGTCAAGAGTTTAAAATATTCAGAATAAAATTTTGAAAATTATTGCATACATAAAAAATAAAGCATAATAGCACCATTTTAAAACTCTAACTTCATGAATAAAAAAATAAAAAAATAACATTATAACAAACTATAATGGGGAAAAAATAATCTGCCCACTAAAAATTGGGTACTTCATTTCTCTAAGTTGGTGCTCCCTTAGATTCTAGTGAGAAATATTTGCACCACGTCAGTTCAAAGAATTTGAGGTTAAGTTGGTAACGCAAATGTAGAAGAAAACTGTCAGACAGAGACGTCAAAAAACGTCAAGCTGGTTTAAAAAATTATGCCAACTTATGTTAATGAAACTCACTGAGCAAATTTAATTGTTCATTCAACCTAATAACGATAAATTAACTAAATTTCAAATTTTCAGTAGGCAGTTTATTATTTTTCCCATATACAGTGTGTTCATATTTCGATGCTCACCATTGGTATCTCAGTTATTAGAAGAGATAGAGCAACGAATAAATGCGGAATGTTTTGGAGAATTTAATGCTCAAGATTTATCTCATTTCAAATTCTTTCTGGTTTTTCTCAGTTGTGAGATATTTTAAAAAAACTAAAATTTGTCAATTTTCATTTTTCTCAGATACTCGATAACGCTTCCTCTGGTGTTTTGCAAACTTCTACATTGTTAAGACACTTTTTTATGACAAGTTTATTAGTGCTAACAAGAACCCTCGATTCTTATTTGTTTCCGAGTTAGTAACACTATCTTTTGTTTTTCTTATGGAAGCCATATTGGATTTTTAATTATTTAAACAGTCCTTAAAAAAAAGCTTCTCAAAAATGTATGTTATTTAAATCTCAATTTCTATAAGAGATATTAGCAGAAAATAACTTTTACATGTCGACAGTAACATAGCTTATCATTTGCTTAACAATAACGCTGAAATTTCATAGCCTACTGATTTTGTTCAGTGTTAAATTTATTTTTTGTTAATATCTCTTGTAGAAATGAAGATTCAATTGCCATGTTATAAATTTTTGAAAAGCTTGTTCCGAAAAGTATCTAAGTTATCAAAAATTTAATATCATAACCATAAAAAAAATAAAAATTAAGCGTAATAACTCAGAAACAAATGAGAATCGAAGGTTCTCGCTGACACCAAATTGTTTCTTTCAAAAAAGTGTCCTAACAATATAAAAGTTTGAAAGTGGTAGCATAAGGCGTTATCGAATTATTGATGATAAATAAAATCGGCAAATTTCAGTTTTGCAAAAATTCTTAAAACTGAAAAAAATTTGATTGAATTTGAATTGAGATTCATCTTGAGCATTAAATTCTGAAAAATATTCCCCATTAACCGATGTTCTATCTCTTCTAATAACCGAGATCCAAATGGTGAGCATCGAAATATGGACACACTGTATATAAAGCTTCATCTCCCAGACTTCTACAGAGCGGTTAAGAATGACTGTTAGTATTAAAACAATTGACAAATATGGATTTTTTTTCTTGCAATTGGTACATAGGAAAATTACAACTGACACAATTTCGGAACGTAAATGTCAAAAATATTTAGGTACGTCAAGAGAATTAAGAATTGTAAAATTTGAATTTGTCAAAAGAGACAAACTATCTCATCTTCATTCAAATTTTCAGTGCCGCCAACAGATTCAGTCATTGTTGATCACGCTGTAGAATCAGTAGATAAATAATTTCATATTATTATAATCTCGTATCTTGAAAAAATTGAACACTTAATCCACTGACGATAATAACTAGATTTGAACGACTGAACTCGAGAATTTAGTGTTTCTGGATTTGATATTGACACGGAAAAAGACCACAAACTGGAGTTTCACGACCAGCTACCCTAGTCTAGACGTTGTGTTATTGATTATGAATATTTTACTAGAAAATGACGAAGGAATAGAATATTACTAACAGAAAAATGAAAATAATCCATTGTGTATAATTAACTCAATTAACACCTGAATATAATCGCAAAATCAATATTAAAAAAACAGTAACTAAATTTTCAATTTCCATTCAAATCACCGAAGTCGCTGTTACCAAGTATCGCTCAATATTACGTCAGAAGAATTGCAAATCAATGTTCAATTGAGAATACTTTTTAGAAATCCTTTCTATAAACAGTAAACCTATAAGCGAGACCTTGAAACCATAAATGCACCTTGCAACGTAATCCAATAGGATGACCTTTCACATCACTGCCGGTCATCATCTAAAAGATTTTTTGATTAGATTAATTTAAATGATATACTATGAGAAAATTAAAGAATGGATCATTCCAAGACGTTATAAATTAACCTTGTTAAAAGAACAATTAAATGATTGACAATTGAGACCTGAAAAAAACAAATCAAAAATTTGAAAAATTGAAAACAAAGTGACAAGACAAAAATAAATTATTGGCAAAAACAACATAATTTAATTTTAAGAAGAAAATATTGTGAAAATAGTTTAGATTTTTTTAGGAACAGAAAATAATTAGTGCTTTATTCACAATAACAATTTTATGATTAAATGACTCGAGATCAAAGATCAAGAATTTCTATAAATCCGAAAAATATTTCTCAATCATTTATCGGAAATAAATTGAGTAAGAAGATTAAATCCGCTAGAAAAGTGATGTTTTGACTTCTAGTTTATTTTCTGTTGTTAAGTACTCATTACGCAACAGTTTTTCCAGTGATTTTTTTTTTATTCAAGGAACTGCATTTTATTGAGACATAAGACACAATACATGAACCGTTTTTTGACAAGTAACTGCATTGTACTGAAACATAACACACGATTCATTTATTTATGAATAATTTCAGACTTATTATTTCAGACTATTTTTTAATGAAGTATAAGACACGTCATTTTTTTAAGTTACTAGAAATAACAATGCAATAAAGAATAAGACAATTACAATTTCTTTATAATACAATTAGATATATTTTTATTTTAAAAGTGTTTCATAATAAAATATAAGAGACACCAGATTTTCTGATGGCAGATTACTTAACAGTTTTTCAATTGAGAGTTTTTTTAGTCAAGAAACTGTATTGTAATGAAATATAAGACACACTTCATTTTACTATAACATAATATGTGTTTAAATTTTTGAACTGAATTAAATTGAAACATAGAATACATTTGTGTATCACTATTTTCAACTGAAATTTTGGGACACTTGTACAATAAAAAATTAAAAATGTGTGTTTTAGGGAAACCCTATCGCACCCCGATGTCATCCAGTACATCAACTCCCGTTTCATTTTCTGGGCTTGTTGTCAGAACACTCCCGAGGGTCGTCGTGCTCATAGCTTAATTAAAGCTGGTTCGCCCCCATTTCTGGCACTTTTAGTTTTACGAGACAACAGTATGACTGTTGTTGGTCGAATGGAAGGTTATTGTGAATCGACACTTCTTCTTCAAAGATTCAATCAAATTGTTAGCGATTTTGAAATAAATCTTGTTCAGACAAGAGCTGATAGATATGAAGCTAGTTTGAATCGATCATTGCGAGCTCATCAAGATGAAGCATTTTTGGAAAGTTTAAGAGCTGATCAAGAGAAAGAACGTCGTAAAGAAGAAGAACGATTAGCTAAAGAAGCTGAATTACGAAGAGAACAAGAAGCTGCTAGAGCTGAAGAAGAACGTCGACAAAGTATTGCTAGAGAAAAAATTGAATCAGTGGATAAAGTGCCTGAAGAACCTGATTCACGCCATCCTGATGCTGTGCATGTAGTTTTTAAATTACCTTGTGGAAGTCGAATTGAACGTCGATTTCTGAAGACACATTCCTTGGAAGTAAGAGTGGATTAAAAAAATATATATATATACATATATACAGAATGGGCATTATCTCAAACTTTGATAATTTTGGAAAAAAAATTCTATTTAATTGAACGAAATCTTTTGAAAAACAATTTTTTCTTGAAGAAAATTGTACAGAGTGAGTCTTAGAAGATACAGTTTTTATTTATGTATGTATGTTTGTGTAATTTCTAAGATTTCATGTTTCAAAAATATTATAGCTTTACAGAGTGTTCTGTTATTACAGAACTGTACTCAGTATTTTTCAATTTAACAGCAACATAGATATTTATTCTTACTTTTATAATTTTTATCTGGGATTATTAGATTTTATTGAAGTCGGATTTATTGGGACACTGGATATTATATTAAAATAAGAGACAAAATCAAATATTTTATAGGATGCAAGTTTTAGTTGGGACACTTTGTATTTTAATGTAGCGGAAGACAGAATCAGAGACTTTAATACCGATTTTAGTTAGGACATTCTGTATTTTATTAAAATGATAGATAAAGTCTGTTATTTTAAAGTAAGCAAATTTTGATTGGGACATTGAGTATTTTATTAGAATGTGAGACGGAGTAGAGTTGTGACAGATTATACTTAATTAGGACACTCTGTATCACATTAGAGTGGAAGATTGAATCAGAGATTTCAAAAAATACAAATTTTAGTTGGGACACTGTATTTCATCGAGAGAGATGAAATCCGAGATGTTTGTGGATGTAATTGTTAGTTGGGTCACTCTGTATCTTATTAAAATAGAAGACATCAATCAAAAAATTTATATATTGCGAATTTTAGTTAAGAAACCCTATATTTTAGTAGAAGACAGAACCATAGAGTTTAGAGAAGTGAGAAATTTGAATTGGGACACTGCGTATTTTATTAGAATGCGAGACGGAGCCAGAGTTTTTATAGAATGCCAATTTTAGTTTTGACAGATTATACTTAATTAGGACACTCTGTATCTCATTAGAGTGGAAGATTGAATCAGAGATTTCAGAAAATACAAATTTTAGTTGGGACACTGTATTTCATCGAGAGAGATGAAATCCGAGATGTTTGTGGATGTAATTGTTAGTTGGGTCACTATGTATCTTATTAAAATAGAAGACATCAAAGATTTTATAGACTGCAAATTTTAGTTAAAACACTCTATATTTTAGTAGAAGACAGAACCATAGAGTTTAGAGAAATGAGAAATTTGAATTGGGACACTGAGTATTCTTTTAGGACACTCTAAGTTCCATTAGACTGGAAGGTAGAATTAAATTGTTTGAAGGATGTAACTTTTAGTTGGGACACTTTGCATAATAGAAATGTACAAAAAAAAATCATTCTCAAAGACAGTATCTTCTGAAACCGCACTAATAACTCACTCTGTATATTACTAATTTATGTTAATTTTTGTAATAAAAACATTGTAGTTTTTGTTACCAAAAAATGACAGATTGCTCAATTGTTGATATTTTTTACTCGAGTAGGCTGTACAGGGTGGTGCATTTTCGATGTCCGCATAGGGAACATTCCAAAACTAAAAGGTTTTGAAAAAAACGAATAGCACATTTTCGTGGTCATTTTTTGAGAAAATAGTTCTGATGAATACCGTGAATTGATATCGTCTTTTGTTTTTTAGTTATAAGCAAAAATTGACAATCTGCAAATTAATATTGAAGGTTAACAATTGCAACAAAAATTGAATTAAACTGTTTTTTTTTTGTAGAATTCAGTAATTCCAATACATATTTTTTTGGATCATTAGTTTGACTGCAAAAGCACAAAGTTGCATTTTTTCGAATAGAAACCATAGTTTCACATTTTTGAAAAGCATTTTTTTATCTTGAAAATATAAATACGTTAAATTATATTATATTCCCAGAAATTTTCTAGAAAAAAAAAATTCTAATATGTTATTTGTTGATAGTTCGCTATGTGAAAAATTAGTTTCTATAGAAACTGAGTGTTTAAATGGAAATAATTTATTAGATACTATTCTTTCAATATTATAAAACATTTGATCATACTAACTATAAGACAAATGCTTATGCACATAAAAAGCTTCTAAAAAAAACTGCAATAGAAATTCAAGATAACTTATGGTTGTTGACTGACTACAAAAAACAAAAGATTATGTGCTGATGACTAATTTACATACTGTTATAAATGAATAAAATGAAAAAAATATTGACTTTAGTTTGAATATTTGAAGACAATTCAATAAATTGCATTTTTGGTGAAAGTTATCACTGGATTCCACAAGAAAACGAGAAATATGATGTCCAACAAACAAGCAAGCTTTGTCCATGGTAAAAACTTATTGTACCATAAGCCTATATTTACTTAAACGCTGCATTCAAAAAAAAACATTTTTATGTAAAAGCACTAAAAGTAGGAACATCTTCTAGTAGGAACAGTTTCTAAATAAACCGATTGTTTCCATAGCCAACTGTATATTAACAACTATCTATTTTTCGAACATGTTAAATTATCATATAAAATTTATGTATTTTTAAAATCAGAAAAAATTTAGCTTTTCAAAAGTGTGACAGCCAATTATGGTTACTAAAAAAAAAGCAACTCTGTATTATTCCAGCTAAACTAACGACTGAAAAAAATATTTGTTGGTACTACTGGAATCCACGTAAAAAACGATTTAATCATGTTTTTGTTTATATCAACTATATATATCAACTTGCGGTATTCACCAAAATTATTTTCTCAAAAAGCAACCCCAAAAATGTGCAATTCAATTTTTTTCAAACTTTTAGATTTTAAAGCTCTTTATGCGAACATTGAAAATGCACCATCCTGTACATAAAGAAACCTACAAAGTTCTAGTAAACGTTCGTTTTATTAACGATTTGGAATCCTAGTATTTATGTTAAACAATAAAAGAGTAAATTAATAATTAAATTATATAATATGAAAAATCTAGGAAAACTATAAAAAGCAAAAAAATACAAAACTTAAGAAAAATAAAAAATTTGTCTTAGAAGAAAGTCTTAGAATTAAGAAGATATGAAGAATCCAAAAAATCTGAAGAATTTAACAGACATAGACTAGATTCTAAATTATCTAAAGAAATTAAGAGAAAACTAAAAAATCTTAACGATCCAAAGTGTTAACAGACTTTCAGGAATTTGAATCTAGAAAATCTGAAAAACTAAACAATGAAAAAATATGAAAACGGTATTTAGGACACCCTATAGCTTGTTACAAACCAACTCATAGTTTCTAGAAATATTTCTATAATACAAAATCTAAAATTAAGTGTAATCTAAGTCACGTAAAAGTTTACATTAGATAAACTAAACCAGGATTAATAAAACATTGTTAAAATGAGTCAATAATCGAAGATTTCTATTTAAAGATAATAACTCAAATATCACAATAAAATGAAATTTGAAACTTTCTAGATAAATCTAATTATCATCAACTAATTATACAAGAAATTGGGCTTTATTTTTATTATTAATTTTGGACCAGCAGCCAACAACTAGGTCAAGTAAAAAGCGAAGGACAAACTTGCAAACCCTTCCGTCCTAACTTATTGATATTTTCGTGCTTTTACGTTTTAATTGAAGTAATTTAAATCTATCAGAAACAGAAAATGTGTATTACTATAATTACGTTGATAATATATCATTACTTCGAAAAAAACGAATCATACTAAAGGCTTATCTAAGTTCAAATTTCAAGGAAAAAATGCAAAATTGTGTCTGAAATTGATTTCGAGGTTCAAGTGAGTAATAATCACAATCACGTCATCTTCTTATACAAAATATACAATAACTGAGTCCATAGCACTTTCTCTTTAATCCGGAAGTCTCAAGTCTTAAAATTCTAGAACTATAAGCTATCGATTCTACATTTATATTTATATCTACCTGTTCTACTAGAAGCAGAAGAATTAGTTGAAAACTAGCAGAAATCATTAAAAATTTCTTCATTTTCTGCAATTCAGGAACACACAGCGAACCTCAATAGCACTAATATTTTCGATGTAACTTTAAGTTTTTATAATTTATATCATTGTGTTTTGTATTTTTTTATTGCACTTTTTTTATATCCACACTACACAACAATTGTAGAAATACTGGATGATAAAGCGGCACGCCATCACCAAATTGACCCACCTTTTACTACCTTGACGTTTAAACGTCATTCTGACGTCAAACCAAGCGCTATCTACAATGCGGGAAATTTAAAAATTCAGTAAACAATTACAGATTTATTTTCTAATACAGTATTTACATATATGAAAATGGAAAAATGCTAAATTATATAAAAAATTAAATCACAAGTTTCTATCAATAAATGCTCTGCATGTTAAACTCAAAACGACTATTTGATTTTTGAGTTTTCACTCACTAACAATAATAAGTCAAAAAAAATAACACATGAAAGTAGAAATGAGAGTAGAAAACTGATTTTTTATAATTACAAGTGATGAATTGATTTATAACATAAATAAATTTTTTATTTATTCTTTAATATAAATACTAGGCGTCCAAATCGTTAACAAAAAGAACTTCTCTATTTTTAAGTCCGGCTTCTTCTAAAGTTTGGATTTTATCAGTTGGTAGTTCTTGTCGACATTTTAATATCCTTTTTGGAAAATTAGTAGTTATTTCGAATGAATCTGGAGAATTGGGATGGCAAAATACGAAGTAAAAGACGGCCTGAAATAATTTTTGTTAAGTTGGTGAAATATACAGAATGGACGTTTACTCAAACTTTGTAGTTTTCTTTATGTACAGCCTACTTGAGTTGCCAATTTGACAACAAAAACTACAACGTCTTTATTACAAAAATTAACATATATTTGTTAAACAGAGTGAGTCGTTAAAGCGGTTTCAGAATATGTTGACTTTATCATTATACTTTTAAGAATGATTTTTGTATTATACAAACTGTCCCAACTAAAACTTACATCCTTCAAACAATTTAAATAATCTCAATCTAATGGAATTCCAAGTGTCCTGAAAGAATACTCATTACTCACTTCTCTAAAATATATGGTTCTGTCCGCTACTAAAATATAGGGTGTCTCAACTAAAATTCGCAATCTATAAAATCTTTGATTGATTTCTTCTATTTTAATAAGATACAGAATGACTCAACTAACAATTACATCCACAAACATACCGGATTTCATCTCTCGATGAAATACAGTGTCCCTAAAATTTGTATTTTCTGAAATCTCTGATTCAATCTTCCACTCTAATGAGATACAGAGTGTCCTAATTAAGTATAATCTGTCAAAACTAAAATTGGCATTCTATAAAAACTCTGGCTCCGTCTCGCATTCTAATAAAATACGCAGTGTCCCAATTCAAATTTCTCACTTCTCTAAACTCTATGGTTCTGTCTTCTACTAAAATATAGGGTGTCTTAACTAAAATTCGCAATATATAAATTTTTTGATTGATGTCTTCTATTTTAATAAGATACAGAGTGACCCAACTAACAATTACATCCACAAACATCTCGGATTTCATCTCTCTCGATGAAATACAGTATCCCAACTAAAATTTGTATTTTCTGAACTCTCTGATTCAATCTTCTATTCTAATGTGATACAGAGTGTCCTAATTAAGTATAATCTATCACAACTCGACTCCGTCTCGCATTCTAATAAAATACTCAGTGTCCCAATCAAAATTTGCTTACTTTAAAATAACAGACTTTATCTCTCATTTTAATAAAATACAGAATGTCCTAACTAAAATCTGTATTAAAGTCTCTGATTCTGTCTTCCGCTACATTAAAATATAAAGTGTCCCAACTAAAACTTGCATCCTATAAAATATTTGACTTTGTCTCTTATTTTAATATAATATCCAGTGTCCCAATAAATCCGACTTCAATAAAATCTAATAATCCCAGACAAAAATTATAAAAGTAAGAATAAATATCTATGTTGCCTTTAAACTGAAAAATACTGAGTACAGTTCTGTAATAACAGAACACTCTGTAAAGCTATAATATTTTTGAAACATGAAATCTTAGAAATTACACAAACATACATACATAAATAAAAACAGTATCTTCCAAGACTCACTCTGTACAATTCTCTCCAAGAAAAAATTGTTTTTCAAAAGATTTCGTTCAATTAAATAGAATTTTTTTCCAAAATTATCAAAGTTTGAGATAATGCCCATTCTGTATATATGTATATATATATATATATATATATATATATATATATTTTTAATCCACTCTTACTTCCAAGGAATGTGTCTTCAGAAATCGACGTTCAATTCGACTTCCACAAGGTAATTTAAAAACTACATGCACAGCATCAGGATGGCGTGAATCAGGTTCTTCAGGCACTTTATCCACTGATTCAATTTTTTCTCTAGCAATACTTTGTCGACGTTCTTCTTCAGCTCTAGCAGCTTCTTGTTCTCTTCGTAATTCAGCTTCTTTAGCTAATCGTTCTTCTTCTTTACGACGTTCTTTCTCTTGATCAGCTCTTAAACTTTCCAAAAATGCTTCATCTTGATGAGCTCGCAATGATCGATTCAAACTAGCTTCATATCTATCAGCTCTTGTCTGAACAAGATTTATTTCAAAATCGCTAACAATTTGATTGAATCTTTGAAGAAGAAGTGTCGATTCACAATAACCTTCCATTCGACCAACAACAGTCATACTGTTGTCTCGTAAAACTAAAAGTGCCAGAAATGGGGGCGAACCAGCTTTAATTAAGCTATGAGCACGACGACCCTCGGGAGTGTTCTGACAACAAGCCCAGAAAATGAAACGGGAGTTGATGTACTGGATGACATCGGGGTGCGATAGGGTTTCCCTAAAACACACATTTTTTATTTTTTATTGTACAAGTGTCCCAAAATTTCAGTTGAAAATAGTGATACACAAATGTATTCTATGTTTCAATTTAATTCAGTTCAAAAATTTAAACACATATTATGTTATAGTAAAATGAAGTGTGTCTTATATTTCATTACAATACAGTTTCTTGACTAAAAAAACTCTCAATTGAAAAACTGTTAAGTAATCTGCCATCAGAAAATCTGGTGTCTCTTATATTTTATTATGAAACACTTTTAAAATAAAAATATATCTAATTGTATTATAAAGAAATTGTAATTGTCTTATTCTTTATTGCATTGTTATTTCTAGTAACTTAAAAAAATGACGTGTCTTATACTTCATTAAAAAATAGTCTGAAATAATAAGTCTGAAATTATTCATAAAAAAATGAATCGTGTGTTATGTTTCAGTACAATGCAGTTACTTGTCAAAAAATGGTTCATGTAATGTGTCTTATGTCTCACTAAAATGCAGTTCCTTGAATAAAAAAAAAAAAAAATCACTGGAAAAACTGTTGCGTAATGAGTACTTAACAACAGAAAATAAACTAGAAGTCAAAACATCACTTTTCTAGCGGATTTAATCTTCTTACTCAATTTATTTCCAATAAACAAGAATTCAATTCAGATTTTTTTTTTTACCTGCAAAACCAGTCAGCATCACTGTGGTCTTCTTTATGTAAATAAACTAACAGAAATCTGAGTTCTCTCTTAGCATCATTAAGTGCTTGTGAAAAAGTCCCTTGATAAAAAACTGGATGAATATCACCGTACTTTTCTTGATAAAGTCTGATAAATCCAAGTACATCATCTAGAGGATTCGTTGCTAAAATTATCAATTATTATTTATAATAAATAAATGCGTAATTTATAATTTACTTACGTCTTTCAGGTTCAAACCGAATCATCCTCCTCCCTAATTGAAGAATCGTGAAAATCGTGCTGTAGCAAATATTATAGAAAAAATTGAACATAGCTTTGGCGAAACCAAGTATGCCTCCACCGCCTCCATCACGAGGCAGAGAATAATAAATATGTTGTCCCAATAAATCATGAATCACTGCAGGAGGTCTGCTTTCAGTTGCATACAAAGACGGTCTCCCTTCTCGAATGTTAAGTTGTTCTTGAACAGCCACTTCTAAGTTCCATTGATGTCTTTGAAGAACGTCTCGACAGATTGTCATATCTTCAATACCTGTGAGATCTTGAAGTTGTAATACTTTTTCGGTTTGCTCACTTGTGAGCCCCAAACCAGCGTTGTCTCCGAGATAATTCATTTTTTTCTTAAAACCGAAATCTGGTCGGGTGTAAACTTAGTTGGAACATCAAAGACGTAGAATTTTACTAGTGAGAGAAAATGTTACACTGTTAAGGTTATAGGAAAACTATAAATGCTTGTAATCGTATGCATTACACTAGTTCGTAAACGTCACTTTGTCTTTAGAGATAATTAGGGATTTTTAGGGAATTTCATAGTGCGAAATGACATTACTGCTATTATACAAGTATTGTTGGTTGCCTAAATGTGAAACTAAAACTGATTTTTTTTCTGCATAGAATGATTAATAGTAAGTTTGTTTCCTCATTGATTTTTGAATAAATAATTGATTAATAATGGAATAAGTCCCCAAAAAGTACAGATTTTTTTAATTTTCAAAATTGATATTTTTGACAACCACCTAAAAGCTGCATGGAACACTAATTTTTTACACTTCTAATGTAAACAAAAAGGTAGAGGATAAATAATTAAAAAAAAAAAAACATTCTTAATTATTCTATTGCAATAAAACTAATCTATTTCTCCTAGATATATTTGCTTGTCGCTAGCTCCCGACACAACAATCGGTTCATTGGGATGAAAGTCCACATCATTCACACTTCCATTATGTCCAGGTAATTTGTATATAATTCTCCTAGATGTGGTGTCCCAAATGTACAAAAATCTATCAGCTGATCCTGCACTAATTTTAGACCCATCTTTAGACCAAGCACACCTCAACAAATTTTTTTCAAAATTATGCTGATGCCCTGTGAAAACTTTCACACATCTTTCTTGAGGTGCATAAGGTCTGACATCCCATATTCTTAAACTATTATCCATAGAGTTTGATAACAAATAAGAACCATCAGGACTTAATGATAAACCAGTAACAGTATCCGTGTGACCTTTAAGAGTATAAATAATTTCATGGTTTCTTATATCCCAAACCTTGATGTCGTTATCAATCCCTGCACTGAATATCTGCTCAGCTGTGTCATTAAACTCAACTGAAACGACTTGATAATTGGAATTGAAAGTAGTAATTGCTTGTTTTTTTCGAGTATCCCATAGTTTGATGGTTGTGTCGTCACTTCCAGAAACCATTAGTTGGGGACCTCGTCTAGCGCCTTGAACACTGTTTACAAACGATGTATGCCCTTTGTATTTCTTTATTCTTTGCCCAGTCGGAAGATCCCATAAACCTAAAGTATGATCAGTACTTGCTGTAAATATATTACTACCATCTGGGGTAAAATGGAGTTCCATTACAGCGCCTGTATGCCCAGTCATAACTGACAAATTCTCGCATTCTCCATAAACGCTCCAAACGACTAAAAAACAACAGTTTTACAAAAATTTAACAACAGAAAATAACGAATACAGATTCTTCGGTCGAATCCAGATGAAGCCAAATATTGACCTTCGGGGTGAAATTTTACAGTGAATATTTCGCCTTCATGTCCCTCTAATAACATAATCGGGGCAAACAAATTGGACGTTCGTGCTGGAGCCTAAAACAATAATTTCAATGTTTTAACATAACCTCAAAAATGTTCTTTTTTACCGCTTGTAAAACAGATTTGTTTTTGGAAGTAGCCACTTCATTTTTTGATTTTTTTGAGACGGGGACTAGAGATGAGTCTTCAGCTCGGCGTTTATTTTCAACTACCATTTCTCAATTTCCGAAATTCTAAAACCACAACAAGCTAACCTCAAACTCGATGATGCGACATATGCGACATCTAGAGTAATCTAATCAAAATAGATTGGGAAAATACAAACAAATTAAAATTGAATAAATTGAATACAATTATAAACATAAAAATTATTCTATAAATTCAATTCAACTTCTTATTTTGGGTTTCTGTTTAAATCATTTTTAATGTTAATGCAGTAGATTTTTGCATTGCCGACATAACTATAAACGTCAAAATCAGCTGTTATTGAAAGAAAATGTCATTGACGATTCACTGTCTATAAAACTTAAGTGTTAAAAGTAAATCTGTACACATTTTCAGAATTTTTTAATAATACAAATTTGGTGAAAAGTTTTAAATAAAATTAAACATGTTCCGGACAACTAGTAATTTTGATAAGTTATTAGGTGAGATTTTTTTGAATGAAGTTGTAAACTTTTATTCTTATTTTCTTTTATTGTAGATAAAGCTACCAGCCATTTATTGATGGAACCAGATTGGCCCACAATTTTACAGTTATGCGATTTAATTCGTCAAAATGATGTGCAGTAAGATGATTATTTAATATTTGTTTTATACTTAGTTCAAACTTGTAATTTCAGACCCAAATATGCATTAAATGCAATTAAAAAAAAGCTTTTTTCTCCTAATCAACACACAGCTTTATACGCTCTGTTGGTTTTGGAAAGTATGGTGAAAAATTGCGGTAAGTATTTCAATATTTCACATAAAATTTAACATTCGGAACGTAGTTTAAAAAATTATCTTTGTGAAAAATTTTAGTCTCATCAAATGGACTAAATAATTCGATTGGAGTTTCTAGTTTGTTTGAAAAATTCATATTCTGAAATTGGCTAATAAATAATTAAATGACAAAAAACGTTTTAGACAAAGATAATTGTTGTTTACTGATATGACGAACCATGAATTTATTTATTTACGTACACTATGACTCATCCATGCTTAATTGTGCGTTGCCAATTCATTCTTTCACCATATTCCCACAGTTCAGTGGTGTTTTTTTTTCAGGTTACCCATTGCACGAAGAACTCACAACCCGCGCTTTCTGTGAAACCCTCTACGAACTCGCACGAACAACATCCCACGAGAACGTTCGCCAAAAACTCTTAGAATTAATCCAAGCTTGGAATTTCGCTTTCCGCAAAAGCCCGAAACACGGTGCTCTTAAAGACACCATGATGTCAATGAAAAACGAAGGTTTTAAATTTCCAGTTTTTCGTGAATCTGATGCAATGTTTAGTGCTGATTCAGCCCCAGAATGGGCTGATGGAGATGTTTGTCATCGCTGTCGTACTGCTTTTACTTTATTACAACGTAAACATCATTGTCGTGCTTGTGGTCAAGTTTTTTGTAATCAGTGTAGTCAAAAGACTACAACATTGCCAAAGTATGGAATAGAGAAAGAAGTAAGAGTTTGTGATGCTTGTTACGATCAAGCGACTAAACCAAGTCCTTCAAGTAAAGCAGCTGCTGAAAAACAAGAGAATGAATTGCCACCGGAGTATTTGAATAGTTCATTGGCACAACAAAGTCAAGTGCCTCCGAGGAAGACTGAGGAGGAATTGAGAGAGGAAGAGGAGTTGCAATTAGCGATTGCTATTAGTCAGTCTGAGGCCGAAGCGAAGGAGAAGGAAGCGAAAGAAAAGGAGAAGTTTAAGATGATTAACACCTACAAAGGTAATTTCATATCGCTTAATCTAAAAAATTGGAAATATCTCGAAAAATATTTTATACTTTTGCAACAAATCCTCTAGAATTTGTTAGTTTTTTCCTTAAGGTTTTGGATTTTTTTTTGAGATTATTTATTCTTTTGCAGCTCCTATTGAACGAAGTCCTTCTCCAGTAGAAGACCAAACCAATCCAGAATTAGCAAAATATCTCAATCGAGCTTATTGGGAATCAGTCAGCCAAAACGACTCCACTCCAGAAGCACGAGCAACAAGTCCTTCCGCTCCAGCCACAGCCCCGGCTTCCGAACCCAAATCCAAACAAAGAGAAAACGGTGTCGTTGATTCCGATCTTGAAGAATTCATCAAAACATTAAAATCTCAAGTAGAAATTTTCATCAATCGAATGAAAAGTAACTCCAGTAGAGGGCGTTCTATTGCAAACGATACAAGCGTACAGACTCTTTTTATGAATATAACTGCTATGCATTCCAAACTTTTACGTTACATTCAACAACATGATGATAGTAGAATGCATTATGAACGTCTTCAGGATAAATTAACACAAGTTAAAGATGCAAGAGCTGCTTTGGATGATCTTCGAGAAGAACATCGAGAAAAATTGAGACGAGAAGCTGAAGAAGCTGAAAGACAAAGACAATTACAAATGGCGCATAAGTTGGAGATTATGAGGAAGAAGAAACAAGAGTATTTGCAGTATCAGAGACAGTTGGCTTTGCAACGTATCCAAGAACAAGAAAGAGAAATGCAGATGAGGCAAGAACATCAGAAGCAACAGTATTTGATGGGGTATATGGGAGCAAGTCAATTTCCGCCGCAACCACAACCGCAAGCCCAACCCCCAAATAGCGCTCCTCCCGGTGTTCCACCGTATAATTATCAATATGGTACTATGTTATCACAAAACCCACAAATGGGACATCCACACCAAATGCATCAACAACTACCAACTGGACAGCCCCATTTCCCGCAAATGCCAAATTATGCAATGCCAATGATGAATCCGAATGTTATGCCCGGACCACCACCTAATTCTGTGCCCCATTTACCAGGAAGTGCACCCATGCAACCTCCACAACCTCAATTTCCTCAACCACCCTCCCAACAAGAAAAAACCGAAGCAAAAACCGCAGAATTGATTAGTTTCGATGATTAATAGCTTATCATATATTGGATTATTAATTTTTATTCAATAAAATTATATCAATCTAAACCATCAGGGCTAACAGCCAAATAGCATAGCACACCCCCAGGAATTTGTTTAGTGCAAACATAAGCACGTCCATCTGGAGTTCGATGATGGATAACCGGAGCTATTGGTCCAGCTTTCGGTAATTCTGGAATCTGTTTCGACATTAAATCTCCTAAACGTTCAGGCAATGAGATTAAATTATTAGTTGGGGGTTTAGTCAAGAATGGATTGTGTAAAAATCCATTACACACTTGAATACGCAAAAACTGAGCATATTCGTTGCGGATTTTTGTCGCTTCGAGATCATCATCAGGGAGACTTACGAGTTTTCGAACCCATTCTGCGCATCTCACTCGATCTAAACTTTTATCAATGATTTCAGTTAAAAATAGAGGAAAGTACATACCGAAAGGGCTGTCTAATTTATGCGCGTATTGCGCGATATCTCTCACTGCATTTTTGAACTCAATGTGGTCTTTTGTACCCATAATTTTGACGTTTGAATTTACCGCGTAAGACTTGCCAACTTGACACAAAAAAAATGATCGATTGTAATGAGAATGACTTGCATTTTTCAGAAATCTGGACGTTTATTTACGACGCATTTAATCAATTTGCATTAGAATTAACGTGAAAATGCCTCAAGATCAGCGCAAATCGGATAGAAAGAATATGGTGAGTTAAATAAATTTCCTAACCTAAATTCATTCATGGCCAACTGATGTTTTTATTCCAGGCGCCCCTTTCTCCGGGCCCCATTCTGGATATTTCCGACGATGAATTGGTAACAATTTCTGTAAGAGATTTAAACCGCCAATTAAAATTACGAGGTTTATCACGTGAGGATATAGTGCGTATGAAACAGAGAAGACGTACGTTGAAAAATCGGGGCTATGCTGCGTCTTGTCGAATTAAACGTATTGAACAAAAAGATGAGTTAGAAACAGAGAAAACACAAGAGTGGAGAGATATGGAAAATATGCAAGAAGATATAAAACACATGAAGGAGGAAATAAATGGGATTAGAACACGATACGAAGCTTTGAAGAAATTTGCTATTAATAATAAAATTCCTATCCCTAGTGATTTAGAAAACTTGTAGTTTGTAGTAAAAGATACAATTTAAATATTTTTCACATTTTCATAGAAATTATGCAAATTTGGAACTTGCAAAACTGAAATTCCTTAAAAGTAAGGTTAGGAATTCAAAATAAGCAAAAAGTATATCAACTTCCTGGTACAAAGTTCCGAAACAAACTATAATTATATTCATCACTGCCTTTTGAATACATTTTATTGATAATAAAGTACAGTAAAAAAACTTCAAGAACTGTTATCCATGTCTGCTTTTGCTATCCTTTCCAAGTCATCAAGACTTAAATTATTCACTTTATTTTGAAAGTCTTTCATGAATTCATCGACAATTAAGCTACACTGTTGATCTGAGTAATACTGACGAAGAAAACGAGTCAAAACTGAGTTTAAAGTGTCTGGTTTTCTCACAGCGACGTATAATTTTGTTCCATCTTTTATTTTAGGGTAATGTCCAATAGTTTTATCATCTTGGAGAGTTTTTCCAAAAAGAACCATTGTTTGTTGGGACACTGGAATGTTGATATCGTTTGCTACTTTTTTCTTTAGGTCGAGGATTGTTGTGGATTCTTGAGCATCGACTACACAACTACCACCACGTATTCCTTTCACTATTATCTTCATTTTTGCAAATTTTTGGATTTTATATTAATTATTTTTGGTTTGTTTGACGCTGTCAAAGTGACAGATGACACTGACAGCTGACTGACAGAACCATTTGTTAGGTTAGTTTTTAGTATTTTTATGTTTCACGACGTACCGGGTGTTTCGATTGAAATTACTGAAAACTAAATAAAAATTCAACGGTAAGCACTTAGTATTTATCATTTGCAAATGTTGCAGAATTGAAATTGCTTATAAAAATCTAGGGCTTTGGGTGCTTTGATTAAGACACATGAAAAACCTATGTGGTATGTGGCTTTCTCCATATCATGTAATCTTATCTGCTTCACTTATTGTGGGAAAAATTTCCATAACATATTATATAAAAACTGGATTTTAATTTGGATAACTTTCACCTGAAGTCAACAACCCGTGTAACATCCTCTTGCAATTTATTTTAAAAAACCACTTTATACAGCGCTTTCATTGCTTTTTGTTCTTAATTTTAGTCTGTGATTGTTGATTTTAGTTTAGTTGAATTGGTTTTTGGTGGCAATTGTGTAAAGTAAGTGATTAATTATTGTCAGTGAGTACAAATGCAATTTTTTTTCTGCAATTGTTACACTATAGAAAAAAGAATTCAATTTGAAGGAAGTTTCATTGAATTTTTTGAACGTATATGGTGTTCTATGCGAAAATGGAAGATATAGCTATGTGAAAATTGAAAAGTTTAACAATTTATACAGGAACCCTGTAGAGTAGAATCCTATAAATAAAATATCAAATGATAGAGCAATATGTAGTTTACCTTTTACAGAATTTCAGTATTTTGTTATGGATACTAATGATTTTAGAGCACTTTCAATCAGTTTTCAAAAATTTACGAAAAAATTAAATAAGTTGACAGCATTGTAACTAAATTTCAAAATTAAAATATGACAACATAGCATTAATTATGACATTTATAAAAATAGGGAAAAAACATTTAGGCTGTCATCTAAAATCAGAAAGTTGATTACCGTCCTGAAATATAAGAATATCCTGTACAGAGAACATATTTTTAAAACATGCAATTTTACAAACTATAAATTTACAAAGAATTATTTTCAAAAACTTAATTCTAAGGTCACTGTGTTCCGAAAATGCACCAATGACTCTTCCCTTTTTTTCTTATTCTCCTCTTTTTTCTACTTCTTCTTTCTTGTCTTCTTCTTTTCCTTTGTCTTCTTTTTTATGTGGCCTCTCAATACGTCTTAGTTTTTCCTCAATTCTGTCGATTCCTTCAAGAGAAATCATCTGATTTTTTAATTATTGGTGTCCCTTTTTTAGATACTAAATTTCCCAATTTCTTTATATTTTGTAAATTTTCTAGATTGCTCAGATTTTCAATGATGTTTAAATGTTTTTGACACCTATAGATTCTTTACATCTTTCAACTAAATCAGAATTTATTGAACTCTTCTAAATGATGAGATTTTGATAGAAATTTAAATTCTGTAGATTTTGTAAACTTTTTGTATTCTTTAAAATCCTTAAATTTTGAATTCATCCAGATTTTTTGGTTTTTCAGATACCTTTGGAATTTATTAGATTTTTAAAACAAGATATTTTTCAGATTCTTTGGATTTATAAAATCTTATGAATTTATATTGTTGATAATCTTTAGATTACACTTTGGATTTTTCAAATTATCTAATTTTTTAGATTTGTTAACAATTTTTTTCGTTTTTTAGATTTTTTGGATTGTTTAGATTTTTTAGATTCTCTAGATTTCTCCGATTCCTGGATATCCTCAAAATCTCCAAATTTATTCAGTTTTTTCTAGGTTCTAGATTTTTCTGGCTTGTGTAGATTTTTAAGATTCTCTAGATTTTTTAGATTTTTGGATATCTTTTAGATTTTATAGATTCTTTCAATTCTTCCTATTTCCTACATTTCCTGGATTGTTCAGATTTTTTGAATCTCTACACTTTTCCGATTCCTGGATATCATTAGATTCTCTAGATTTCTTCAATACTTACTATTTTCTAGATTTTCAGGATTGTTTAGATTTTTCAGATTCTCTAAATTATTAGAGTCCTGAATGTCCTTAGATTTTCTACATTTCTTCAATTCTTCCTATTGTCTACATTTCCTAGATTGTTTTTTTTTTTAGTCTCTAGGTTTATCAGAATATTGAATTTTCTATTTGCTAAATATTCTGGATTCTTAGATTTTTTAGACCCAGATTTTTCGATATAATTGGATTCTCTAGACTTTTTTAATTTCTCCTACTCAATAGATTTTCTAAATTGTTCAAATTATTGGATTCTCTAGATTTTTTAGATTCCTGGATATTCCTTAGATTCTTTAGGTTCCTGCAATTCTTTCTATTTTCTAGATTTACTAATTGTTTAGATTTTTCAGATTCCTCTAAAGATTCTAGATTTTTTTAATTTTATTCTGCTTTCTAAATCAAATTTTTTAGATCATTTAGATTCTTTAGATGTTCTAGATGCTTTAGATTAGACTGTTTAGATGTTCTGTATTCTCTATTTGCCTAGATATTCTTGGATTCCCTAGATTTCTTCGATTTTTATCATTTCCTAGATTTTTAAATTCTGTAGACTTTTTAGATTTCCTAGATTTTTCAGATTTTATCAATTCTTTGAATTTCTCAGATTTTCTGGAGAGATCTTAGATTCTCGATACTTCTCAAATTCCTGGATTTCCTCAATTTTCTCTATTTTCAAGATTTTCTGGATTTCTCAGATTTTCTAGACTTTTTAGATTTCTTCAATTCTATTTTCTAGATTTTTGAGGTTTAGATTTTTCAGATTTCTGGATATTTTTTAGATTTTTTGGGTTCTTTCAATTCTTTCTATTTTCTGAATTTTTTGGATTGTTCAGATTTTTTAGATTCTCTAGATTTCTCCGATTTCTGGATATCCTCAGATTCTCCAAATTTGTTCAATTTTTTCTAGTCCCTAGATTTTTCTGGATTGTGTTGTTTTTTTAGTTTTTTGGATATCTCTTAGATTTTATAGATTCTTTCAAATCTTCCTATTTCCTACATTTCCTGGATTGTTCAGATATTTTGATTCTCTACACTTTTCCGATTTCTGGATATCCTTAGATTCTCTAGATTTGTTTAATTTTAATTATTTCCTATATTTTTTGGAATGTGTAGATTTTTTGATTCTCTATACTTTTTCTATTCCTGAATATTCCCAGATGCTTTAGATTTCTTTAATTCTTACTATTTCCTAGATTTTCAGAATTGTTTAGATTTTTTAAATTCTCTGAATTATTAGAAACCTGAATGTCTTTAGATTTTCTAGATTCCATCAATTCTTCCTATTGTCTACATTTCTTGGATTTGTTTTTGATTATTCTAGAGATTTTTAAATATTCTGAATTGTTTAAATTTTTTAGATTCCCCAGATTTTTAGATTTTTCGATTTTCAGATATACTTGGATTCTCTAGACTTTTTTAATTTCTCCTACTCAATAGATTTTCTAAATTGTTCAAATTATTGGATTCTCTAGATTTTTTAGATTCCTGGATATTCCTTAGATTTTTTAGGTTTCTGCAATTCTTTCTATTTTTAAGATTTTTCAGATTCCTCTGAAGATTTTTAGACTTTCTAAATTTCTTTAATTTCATCTGTTTTCTAAATTTTTTGGATTGTTTAGATTCTTTAGATTTTTTCGATGTTCTGTATTATCTGTTTTCCTAGATATTCTTAGATTCTTCAAATTTCTTTAATTTTCATCATTTCCTTGGATTGTGCAGACTTTTTCGATTCCCTAGATTTTTCAGATTTTATCAATTTTTTGAATTTCTTAGATTATCTGGAAAGACGTTTTAGATTCTCGATATTTTTCAAGTTTCTGGATTTGCTCATATTTTCCAGATTTCTTGAATTCTTTCCATTTCCTAGATTTCTTCAATTTTCTCTATTTTCAAGATTTTTTGGATATATCTACTTTCTAAATTTTCGAAATTGTTTTGATTTTCTAGACTTCTGGATATCCCTTAGATTCTCGAGGTTCTTCGAATTTTTTCTATTTTCTGAATTTTTTGGATTTTTCAGATTTTTTAGATTCTCTAGATTCTTCATATCCCAGGATGTTAGATTTTCTAGATTCCTCCAAATCTTTCTGTTTCCTACATTCCCTAGATTGTTCAGATTTTTTTGAATTCTCTAGTTTTTTTCAGATTACTGGATATTAGATTTTCCAGATTTCTTGCATTCTATTTCCTAGATATTTGGATATTCGTGGCATTCAAAAATTCTTTTCTAGATTGTCTATATTTTTCATATTCATGGATCTCCTCGTTTGTTTCCATTTCATAGATTTTTAAAATTGTCCAAATTTTGCAAATTCTCTGGATTTTTCAGATTTTTAGATATCCTTAGATTTTCTAAATTCCCTCAATTTTTTTCTGTTTTCTAGATTTTCTGGTTTGTTCAAATTTTTTAGATCTTCTAGAGAATCCTTTAGAGAGATTATTGAACGCTTCGAGTTCTTTTTTATTTTCTAGATTCCTTGGATTTTCTCAAATTTCTTGGATTCTAGAAATTTTACAGAATTCTTCTCTTTGAGTCTATTGTTATCCATTAAAACAATTCACAGAAAGCAGATAAACAACTACAGAATTCTAAGTAAATTATCCAAAACAGTTTATTAATAAATTTTCAGTCTAAAGCATTGCAAATGCAGAAAAAAAATTGTCTAAAGCAAATGTTTGAGCTTTCGAACGTATTCTTGTAACATTCTCAAGCTCAAAAACCTCTGCTTTTCGCTATAAAAATACCAATTTTTTTCAAAATCTCTAGATACCACCAAAATGGGAAACCCCTCCGAAATAGTTCAATCTTTACGCACTACTTTCGAAAGTGGCCGCACAAAACCAGTCCAATTCCGCTTGAAACAACTCAAAGCTTTACTCAACCTCTACCAAGAAAACAAAAATGAAATAATTCAAGTTTTGGCCAAAGATTTACACAAAAGCAAATTTGAATCCATCGTAATGGAAGTGCAATATTTAATCAACGATTTGGAAAATACAATTTCCAATTTAAAAAATTGGGTTAAACCTGAACATCCTCCTAAGGGTTTTGTCAATTTACTCGACTCTCTATCCATTTATAGTGAACCATATGGTGTTGTTTTGGTAATCGGAGCTTGGAATTATCCCATCCAACTAACATTATTACCAGTTGCTGGAGCAATCGCCGCTGGGAATTGTGTAGTGATAAAACCATCAGAAATCGCAACTGCAAGTTCTAAATTTATAGCAGAAAAAATACCAAAATATTTAGATACTGCTTGTTATAATGTCTTCGAAGGAGGAGTACCAGAAACCACTGATTTATTAAAAGAAAAATTCGATTATATTTTTTATACTGGAAGCACACAAGTTGGGAAAATAATCCATGCAGCTGCAAGCAAAAACTTAACTCCTGTCACTTTAGAACTGGGAGGTAAATCCCCGGTTTATTTGGACAAAACCGCGGATATTAAAATTGCAACCAAACGAATAATCTGGGGGAAATGCGTAAATGTAGGCCAAACTTGCGTCGCTCCGGATTATTTAATCTGCACGAAAGAAGTCCGGGATAAGTTTGTGAATTGTGCTAAACAAACAATTAAAGAATTTTTTGGGGATGATCCACAACAATCTCCTGATTTGGGTCGCATTGTTAACACTCGCCAGTTTCAACGCTTAATTGATTTATTAAAAAACCACAAACCAGTAGTTGGAGGACGCTATGATGCTTCTGATCTTTATATCGAACCTGCAATTCTTACAGATGTTAAAACAACAGACAGAATCATGATGGAAGAAATCTTCGGGCCGATTCTTCCAATCATAACAGTTGATAACGCTTCAGAAGCGATTAAATTTATTAATAGCCGCGACAAACCTCTAGTTTTTTATATTTTTTCCAACTGCAAAAAAGATATACAATTGTTGATTGATAATACTTCTTCTGGTGGTGTTCTTGTTAATGATACAATAATGCATATGGCTACAGATATGCCTTTTGGAGGAGTTGGAGCAAGTGGAATGGGGAATTATCATGCTAAATATACTTTTGATACGTTCTCGCACAAGAAGAGTTGTTTGTATAAAGATTTGGGATTTTTGGGCGAAACTTTAGGCTCGGCTAGGTATCCTCCATATTCTGAAGGAAAATTGAAATTTCTCAACTTGTTGTTAAGAAGATGGCCGATGTTACCTCTAAAGAAGTGTTTATGTTCGACTTTGTTGTTTGGGTTGGGATTTGCGACTGCTGTTGGCTGTCGATATTTGGTTGAGCACAGAAAAATGTTACAGTGATTTTTTTTTGGTTCAGTATTTTCTTAATTTTGGGTTAATATTGGTGCTTTTTGTTATTATTATTTCCAAAATATATTTTTGTAGACATATTGGTGCTTTATTTGCCTTTTTTATGGAATTTTGATGAGTTGATTCAGGGAATATTAGTCTAGAAGCTTATGTCCAAAATCTAGATAGATTGTTTCCATGGAAATAAACAAAATAACTAAAAATTAATCAGTTGGAGACTGTAGGTGATAGTCTTTTACTAATGTATTGATAAAACTAATCGTCAGAATTTACGAAAAAATGTGTTACATAATGTGAAATGGCAGGAAAAATTCAAATTTATTTTTGCTTACTGTACAGTTGTTTTTGAAACTAGCTCAAAAGTTTTTGTACAAGACGATAGAGAAAAAAATCAGGAATTCAAAAAAACAAGAATCATAAAAATCGGTTCATAAATAAAAAAGTTATGGCACAAAACGCAAAATAGCGGGAAAATTCAAACTTACTTTATTATTTTTGCTTGCTCTGCAGTTGGCTTTGAAAGTAGTTGAATAATTCTTGATCAAAAAATAGAGAAAACAATTGGGAATCTAATTACAAGAGAATCATCCAAATCGGTTGAGAAGTAAAAAAGTTATGGCACAAATTGGAAAATGGCGGGAAAAGTTTAAATTGATTTTATTTTCGCATGCTGTGCGGTTGCTTTTGAAGCTAGCTCAATGATTCTTGCTTAAAAAGTAGAGAAAAAAACTAGGAATCTAATGAAGAAAAACTTATTGAAAGCGGTTGATCAGTAAAAAAGTTATGGCACAAATTGTAAAATGGCGGGAAAATTCAAATCGATTTTACTGTTTTTGCTTACCGTGCAAATATTTTTCAAGCTACCTCAAAAGTTGTTGTAAGGGAGGTTAGAGAAAAAGATCAGGAACTCAAAAAAATAGGAATCATAAAAATCGGTCCATAAATAAAAAAGTTATGGCACAAAACGCAAAATAGCGGGAAAATTCAAATTTATCTTTGCTTACTGTACAGTTGTTTTTGAATCTAGCTCAAAAGTTTTTGTACAAGAGGATAGAGGAAAAGATCAGGAATTCAAAAAAACAAGAATCATAAAAATCGGTTTATAAATAAAAAAGTTATGGCACAAAATGGAAAATAGCGGAAAAATTCAAACTGACTTTATGATTTTTGCTGGCTGTGCAGTTGTTTTTGAAGGTAGTTGAATAATCAAAAAATAGCAAAAACAATTGGGAATCTAATCACAAATGAATCATCGAAATTGATCGATAAATAAAAAAGTTATGGCACAAATTGTAAAATAGCGGGAAAATTCAAATTTATCTTTGCTTACTGTACAGTTGTTTTTGAATCTAGCTCAAAAGTTTTTCTACAAGAGGATAGAGGAAAAAATCAGGAATTCAAAAAAACAAGAATCATGAAAATCGGTTTATAAATAAAAAAGTTATGGCACAAAACGCAAAATAGCGGGAAAATTCAAACTTACTTTATTATTTTTGCTTGCTCTGCAGTTGCTTTTGAAAGTAGTTGAATGATTCTTGATCAAAAAATAGAGAAAACAATTGGGAATCTAATCACAAAAGAATCATTCAAATCGCTTAAGAAGTAAATGTATGGCACAAATTGTAAAATAGCGGGAAAATTCAAATTTATCTTTGCTTACTGTACAGTTGTTTTTGAATCTAGCTCTAAAGTTTTTGTACAAGAGGATAGAGGCAAAGATCAGGAATTCAAAAAAACAAGAATCATAAAAATCGGTTTGTAAATAAAAAAGTTATGGCACAAAACGCAAAATAGCGGGAAAATTCAAACTTACTTTATTATTTTTGCTTGCTCTGCAGTTGCATATGAAAGTAGTTGAATGATTCTTGATCAAAAAATAGAGAAAACAATTGGGAATCTAATCACAAAAGAATCATTCAAATCGCTTAAGAAGTAAAAAAGTTATGGCACAAATTGTAAAATAGCGGGAAAATTCAAATTTATCTTTGCTTACTGTACAGTTGTTTTTGAATCTAGCTCAAAAGTTTTTGTACAAGAGGATAGAGGAAAAGATCAGGAATTCAAAAAAACAAGAATCATAAAAATCGGTTTGTAAATAAAAAAGTTATGGCACAAAACGCAAAATAGCGGGAAAATTCAAACTTACTTTATTATTTTTGTTTGCTCTGCAGTTGCTTTTGAAGTAGTTGAATGATTCTTGATCAAAAAATAGAGAAAACAATTGGGAATCTAATCACAAAAGAATCATTCAAATCGCTTAAGAAGTAAAAAAGTTATGGCACAAATTGTAAAATAGCGGGAAAATTCAAATTTATCTTTGCTTACTGTACAGTTGTTTTTGAATCTAGCTCAAAAGTTTTTCTACAAGAGGATAGAGGAAAAGATCAGGAATTCAAAAAAACAAGAATCATAAAAATCGGTTTGTAAATAAAAAAGTTATGGCACAAAACGCAAAATAGCGGGAAAATTCAAACTTACTTTATTATTTTTGTTTGCTCTGCAGTTGCTTTTGAAGTAGTTGAATGATTCTTGATCAAAAAATAGAGAAAACAATTGGGAATCTAATCACAAAAGAATCATTCAAATCGCTTAAGAAGTAAAAAAGTTATGGCACAAATTGTAAAATAGCGGGAAAATTCAAATTTATCTTTGCTTACTGTACAGTTGTTTTTGAATCTAGCTCAAAAGTTTTTCTACAAGAGGATAGAGGAAAAGATCAGGAATTCAAAAAAACAAGAATCATAAAAATCGGTTTGTAAATAAAAAAGTTATGGCACAAAACGCAAAATAGCGGGAAAATTCAAACTTACTTTATTATTTTTGCTTGCTCTGCAGTTGCTTTTGAAGTAGTTGAATGATTCTTGATCAAAAAATAGAGAAAACAATTGGGAATCTAGTCACAAAAGAATCATTCAAATCGGTTAAGAAGTAAAAAAGTTATGGCACAAATTGGAAAATGGCGGGAAAAGTTAAATTGATTTTATTTTCGCATGCTGCGCGGTTGCTTTTCAAGCTAGCTCAATGATTTTTGCTTAAAAAGTAGAGAAAAAAACTACGAATCTAATGAAAAAAAAAACTCATCGAAAGCGGTTGATCAATAAAAAGTTATGGCACAAAATGGAAAATAGCGGAAAAATTCAAACTGACTTTATGATTTTTGCTGGCTGTGCAGTTGTTTTTGAAGGTAGTTGAATAATCAAAAAATAGCAAAAACAATTGGGAATCTAATCACAAATGAATCATCGAAATTGATCGATAAACAAAAAAGTTATGGAACATATGAAATAACGGATTTGTTTTTGAACTAGCTCAAAAATTCTTGTACAAGAGGATAGAGAAAAAGATTTAGCAATCTAGAAAAGAAGAATCATCAAAATCGGTTGATAAACAAAAAATTTCTGACACAAAATTTTCATGGCGGGAAAATTCAAATCGATTTTGCTATTTTTTCCTTATTGTGCAATTGCTTTTGCAGATAGCTTCATGTTTGTTGCATCAAAGGAACGAAATAAAGAAGTTATAGTACAAAAAATAAAATGGCGGAATAATTGATTTGCATATGTTTGCTTACTGTGCAGCTATTTTTGAAGTTAGTTCAAAAGATGATGCACTAGAATATATAGAAAAAATTAGGAACCAAAAAAAAAACAAGGATTATTAAAATCGGTAATTAAACAAAAAAATTATGACACAAATTAGAAAGTGGCGGAAAAAATTTTGAATCGATTTTACTCACTTTGCAGTTGTTGTCAAAGCTAATTCCAAAAATTCTTACGTTAGAAGAAATTAAAAATCTTTCGAAAAAAATCAGTCAGTTATTTAATAGAAAATTGATGACAAAAAAAATGTAAAATGGCAGGAAATATTCAAATGTGCAGTTGCTTTTGAAGCTAACTTGACATTTCTTGCACCAAAAGGTAGAGAAAATAATTAGGAGTTTGATTTAAAAAAATCATCTAAATTGCTAAGTAAATAAAGGAGTTACGACACAGTGCGTAATGGCGGGAAAATTTAAATCGTTTTGTAATTTTTGCTCACTGCAGTTGGATATTTTCGCTGTGTCTCAATAGTTATTCCATTGAATTTTATACCGAACAAACGAGAAAAAAATAGTGGATTCAGTAAAAAAAGAAATAATTAAATGAAAAAGTTATTGTAGAAAATCCTCTTTTTGCTTGAAAAAAAAAAATGTTTTCGAGATATTATTGCGATTTTCGGCAGTGTTACATAATCGACAAGAAGAAATTGATCTCTGATGGTTTCAACTTTTTAGGACGTTCTATTCAAAAATTATTAAATTATTTTCCAATAAGGAATTTCTATTCCGAACAATTTTCTTAAAATTGAATTATATAAAGAAATGAAAAAAATTGGACGGTGATAATGACAGTTGTTATTCTTGGAATTTCAACCATAAAACAAGATCAAAGACACTATTCAAATTAATTTTTTTACTTTTTCTTTCAAAACAACTTTTGAACATTTTTTCTCATTTTTTTTATATAGGTGGTCAAGGTTGACTGTAAAAATTACATGTAATTAATTTCTACTGTTGTCTGGTTTGAAGAATAATCAAATTTGGAAGAAAAATCTACAGATTAGTTAAAATGAAATTGTTCAATACACAATTGTGTTATTGAGTTTATTTTCAAGAAATCGGAGGAAAAATATTATTTTTAGAATTTAAAATAAATTGCAGTAAACATTACTTGCGTATAAATATTCTGTGACGTCAATAAAAAAATTGTCTGACATTGTCAAAGACTAAAGTTAAAAGTTTAATTACACTTATCATAGGTAAGTACTTATTTATAAAAAAATAAGGCGTAGCATTTGTTGCCAACTTAATTTGAATCAAATCGTTAAAGTAAAGTGCTTAACATTTACTCAGAATATAGAGTGATTCACTTAAGTGGTAAGACATGTAGTGGAATCGCAATTAAAATTTTGAAGCCAATGTTTGACTAGAATTCTGTAACACACTGTTATTTTGAGATTTTTTTTCAATCTGTATGTCAATCAATACTTTGTTTACAAGTATGCTTAAATTTATTTATCTGGCGCAAAGGATTGTGGAGATATTAAGATTTTAATGGAGAAAGTCCACTGAAAAATTTCCAAAAATGCAGTTATTCGAAAAACGGTTAGAAATAGTGATAAAATGATAAGTAAAAAATGTATTTAGAATTTTATAGGCTATTCAAAAATGACATAAAATGTGGAGTGTCCTATTTAAAATAACAAAGTTAGCATCAACTTCCGGTATAAGCGAAAGTGAAAATAAGCTGAAAATTTGTTAAAAGAGGTTTCTGATGTGCCTTACATCTTAATTCCAATTACAACTTCATAAACTTTTAATGAATCACTTTGTATAAGTTGCTTCTGATTTAATAATTATTTCTACTTGGAACGTAATCAACTATTTTAAGTTTACTTATCATCGGATATGTATCATCCTCATTTCATTATCAAATTAGTACAACCGCTTTAAATGCTTACAATTTTAAAGTGCTAAGGCTGGTTTAAAAAATTATGCCAACTTATGTTAATGAAACTCACTGAGCAAATTTAATTGTTCATTCAACCTAATAACGATAAACTAACTAAATTTCAAATTTTCAGTAGGCAGTTTATTATTTTTCCCATATACAGTGTGATCATATTTCGATGCTCACCATTGGTATCTCAGTTATTAGAAGAGATAGAGCAACGATTAAATGGGGAATGTTTTGGAGAATTTAATGCTCAAAATTAATCTCATTTCAAATTCTTTCTGGTTTTTATCAGTTTTGAGATATTTTGAAAAAATTTTCATTTTTCTCAGTTACTCAGTAACGCTTGCTCTGGCATTTTTCAAACTTTGACATTGTTAAGACACGTTTTTTAGACAAGTTTATTAGTGCTAACAAGAATCCTCGATTCTCATTTGTTTCCGAATTAGTAACACTATCTTTTATTTTTCTTATGGAAGCCATATTGGATTTTTAATTACTTAAATAGTCCTTGAAAAAAGCTTCTCAAAAATGTATGACATGTTATATTAAATCTCAATTTCTATAAGAGATATTAGTAGAAAATAACTTTAACATTGATGTAAAACCAGTAGGCTATGAAATTTTTGTGTCATTCTTTAGCAAATGATAGGCTATGTTACTAGCGTCATGTAATAGTGGTACTGGTGGGAGATTTGAAATTGTATGCTTGAATCAAGCAGTCGTAATAATGGTACATAAATAATGGTAATAACTGGTACACAAAGTCTTACATCTCTAACTAAAGCAAGTAACATGATAAGTCAGTAACATAGCTTATCATTTGTTTAAAAATGACCTTGAAATTTCATAGCCTACTGATTTTGATCAGTGTTAAATTTATTTTTTGTTAATACCTTTTGTAGAAATGGAGATTCAAGTCACATGGCATACATTTTTGAAAAGCTTGTTCCAAAAACTATCTAAGTAATCAAAAATTTAATATCATCCCCATAAAAAAAATAATAGTTAAGCGTAATAACTCAGAAACAAATGAAAATCGAAAGTTCTCACTCACACCAAAATATTTGTCTCAAAAAAGTGTCCCAACAATGTAAAAGTTTGAAAGTGGTAGCATAAGGCGTTATCGAATTATTGATAATAAATAAAATCGGCAAATTTCAGTTTTTGCAAAAATTATTAAAACTGAAAAAAATTTGATTGAATTTGAAATGAGATTCATCTTGAGCATTAAATTCTGAAAAACATTCCTTTAACCAATGTTCTACCTCTTCTGATAGCCGAGATCCTAATGGTGATCATCAAAATATGGTTACACTGTATACGACCATAACGGGTTAAGTCCTACTAAATTAAAATATTGTCAAAATGGTGGCACTTCCGTTTATACCGGGAGTAGGTATTTACTTTGTTATTTTAAATAGAAAGCTATATTTTTAATCGCTTTTTTAATTATTTGAGTAATGTTAAGCAAGTTTTCATAAGTTTTCCCTATACCTGAAGTTGACGGTTTTCGAAAAATTTGAACTTTTTTGAAATTTTTAAGATTTGCACCTTTCTCATCAAAAATTTATAACTTTGTTATTTTCAATTAGTTGATAATAATATTTTGGCGTTTGGATGAGAAATGTTGGAACTTTCTTTTTTTCAAGCAATCCGATTATCCAGTACTGAACAAAATACATTGAAACGAAAATTTTCCGGAAATAAACTTCTCTAATTTGATAGAGATTATTTTCTACCCAGAACTGTAATTATGTCGATTTATAATGCCTTTCGTCTTTCATTAAACAGACGGCAAGTTCTGCTCACAATTTTGTTACATTTCCCATAATTACAGATTAAATTCATCAAACCTAAATTTGAATAAGGTCGATTATCCATATTTAGATTTAATTTGTCAAACCTCACAATAATTCGCAAAGTTGACGTTTGTGAAAAAATTTTGGAATTTCTCATTTCCATAACAACTTTGAATTGGCTACAGCAGGTAATGGATTTTCCGCAATTACAATAAAAATTCAACATATTTTATATACAGATCGATGCAGAAATAAATTCTTCTTCATCTTAAACCTGGTGTCCTTTTAAAAAATCGAAAAGTCTTTTTGAATTTTGAAAATTTGCAATTCTTTCCTTTAATTATAATTATACAAAACGAAAGATCCAACTTTTTTCTTTCAAATTATTAAAATATTGTTGTCAATTTTTGAAGAGAAAGGTGCAAATCCAAAAAAGTTCAATTTTTCCGAAAACTTTAATTAAAAAAAAAATAAACAATAAAAAATTTATCTTTCTATTTTTAGGTTTAAGCTAAAGTGCCACCATTTTGAAAATATTTTAATTGAGCATTATGGTCGTATATAAATTCTCATTTAAATATCTTTGATGTTTAGGTGAAACAGCCTGTATAAAATGGACTTTTTTACTTCAAGGAGACACTCTGTATGTGTAAAACAAAATATTTGATACGTTGCAAATATTAATAAAATTCTGTCTTAATCTAAAAAGTAGATAAGAAACGATAACAGAAATCAGCGTATATCTGTTATAGGTAAGTCGAGTTATTTTAACATGACACAGCAATCCCCACACTATACATCCTCATGGTCGAAGGTCAAACAAAACGCAACTCATTTTAATTCGATAATGTAAACAATTTACTGACATTCGAAGTTGACGTTGGACTATCAGAAACGATTGTATTTTTAAGTGATTTTCTTCCAATCTGAAGTGTGTTGATTTAAGGTAAGAAGAAAACACAATAATTCACATTTAACTTTAATTCTTGTAATTTTATAAAAAAAAAATCGTAAATATTTGTCAACTCAACTCAAGTGTTTTCTTATTTTGAAAACATTTTATTTATTATTTAACAAGAATGATGTATTATCGGTTTATCACTAGTTTAGTTCAAGTACTGAAACTTTACTTTTCTAGTTACTAATATAGAGATATGATGATAGTATGCAACCAACAATACATTATTTAAATTTTGATTTCGATTTTTAATTACTTAATGACGATTTTAGAACAAAAGTATTCCGTATGCCATTTAGAACATTTTTTCTACTTTTTGGAAACTAATGTAAATATCTAGTGGTATTTTTCTTTTGTCTAAATGTGACCTCAAAGTTGAAAATTAGTTTACACTTAATGGTATTATAATTTAACTATTATAAACAAATTTCGATGACGTAAACATCTTTTTATAGCTTTCAGTGGAGTGCAATGAAATTTCAAATTTATAGATAGTTTACTGAATATCAAGAGAATGTTTTTTTTAATAAATCTGTGTTTAGTTTGTGTCTTAACAAACGATTAAAATTTGTGTTAGGAAAATAGGAAAAGAAATTAAAAAAAATTGGATTAATCGGTATAATCTTAAAAACCATAGATCTAAAAACTATGAGCAAGTGACAAAACTAACTTTTTTATGCAATTTTTAATTTGCTGGACTGAATAGCGAGCTCATTTTATGTATGTTAGTGATGGATCAGTGATAAATGAAATAACACTAAGAAAAAAAAGAACTTCCCTCCAAATTTTGCTAGCAGTTTTTAGTTATCTTCGTGTGCTGATTTATATTAATAGCTTAGAATTTTGAGACAATTCTAAAATTCTAAAAAATCTGAGCAGTTGTTCAAGTATGTATAGAGTCTAAGTAAGCGCAGTGGGTTATCTGATAAAAAAAAAAATTAAGAGACTTTCTGGTGATTTTGGAAAGCGTTGGAACAGATGCTCAAGAAGGATTTAATTCTTTTTAAGACAAAGTATGTTTTAATTCATGGTTCATAAAATAATTTAATAAAGGTTATTCAACAACAAAAGTTATATTTTATAACATTCAAGTGCCTCTCTCGCAAACAAAATTGACATGTTTGGCGTTTTCGTTTCAATTCAATGGTTTTTCATGTGGAAATTATCCACCTGTAAGTATCTCCTTTGCAAACAAAATCGACCTCTCCGAGCAAAAGAGTAAATCTAGGTGGGGGCTTTTCGATAGGCCAGTCTGTATAACAAATTCATAAAATATTAGTTTGACATTTGTTTACTAGTTTTATCGACCTTAGCTACTCCAAAAACATTTAGTCCGATCAGAATATTCATAATATAAGTTTGTCCAGCTAAATGAATGTGTTTGTCCACTGTGTGGCGGTGTCAGCAGATTTCAACGGCGCTAACATTTGATTTAATTTGATCAAGAAAAAGTAACAAAAATTTAAAAATGTGTTAGATCACCGCAATTATTGCAGCACTCTCTAACTCGACGAGGCATAGACTGACTTAAGTAGTACAAGTATTAGAAACTGAGATAATGGCTCCGATTACATAATATTATAATAATAAAAAATTCAAATTAACTATAACATTATGTCCCTTTTCTAAATCTAAAAATTTTGAGAAAATGAATAATCTCGAAGAATCTCAGGATATCAAATTATAGAAGAATTAAAAGTATCAAAGAATTAAATAATATCAAAGAATCTCTGAATATCATGAAATTTCATAAGATATCAGAATTTAACAGTTTCCTCAAAGAATCAGTCTTAAGAAATCAAAGACTTTCAAAGAATAAAATCAAACGATCAAAGTCTCACACAAGGAATCAAAGAATTTCACGGAATCAAAGAGTTTTAAAAAATCAAAGAATCGAAGAATTTCAAAGAAACAGTGATTCTCAATAATTTCATAATATTGAAGAATCCCAAAGAATCAAGTCTTCTCAAATAATCACAAAACTCCAAAGAGTCCTTGAAAATCTCAGATTCTAACAGTTTTCTCAAAGAGTCAGAGAGTCTCAAGGAAGCAAAGAATCGAAGAATATGGGACACAAATTGGAGGATTTCAAAAAAAAAAAATTCAAAGAGATTTAGGAATGCGAAGAATTACAAAGAAGCAAAGAATTTCAAAGTATCACAGAATCTAAAGAAAGTTGAGAAATCCTTTGAGCTCAAAGAATTAAATTGTCTTCAAGCATCTAAAATTTCTGGGGACACAAAGAATCTCAAAAAATTTCACAATATTAGCAAATCAAAGTATACCGAAGAATCTCGAAGAACTGAAGTATCTCAACTAAACAAGGAATCTTAAATAACTACGACAGAAACTCAAAAAATCAGAGAATATAAAAAAATATCAGAGTTTTAGTGATACAAAGAATTAAAAAAAAATTAAACAATTGAGTAATCAAAAAATTCTAAGGAATTTAAGAAGCTCAAATAGTTGATTCATCTCAAAAAATCTAAAAATTTTGAGAAAATGAAGAATCTCGCAGAATCTCAGGATATCAAATTATAGAAGAATTAAAAGTATCAAAGAATTAAATAATATCAAAGAATCTCTGAATATCATGAAATTTTATAAGATCTCATAATTTAACAGTTTCCTCAAAGAATCAGTCGTAAGAAATCAAAGACTTTCAAAGAATAAAATCAAACGATCAAAGTCTCACACAAGGAATCAAAGAATTTCACGGAATCTAAGAGTTTTAAAAAATCAAAGAATCGAAGAATTTCAAAGAAACAGTGATTCTCAATAATTTCATAATATTGAAGAATCCCAAAGAATCAAGTCTTCTCAAATAATCACAAAATTAAAAAATCTATTAAGGTCGAAATATTAAATTATCGTCAAGAATCTTTAATTTCTGCGGACACAAAGAATCTCAAAAAATTTCACAATATTAACAAATCAAAGTATACCGAAGAATCTCGAAGAACTAAAGTATCTCAACAAAACAAGAAATCTCAAATAACTACGACAGAAACTCTAAAAATTAGAGAATATAAAAAAATATCAGAGTTTTAGTGAAACAAAGAATTAAAAAAAAAAATCAAACAATTGAGTAATCAAAAAATTCTAAGGAATTTAAGAAGCTCAATTATTTGAATCATCTTAAAAAAATCTAAAAATTTTGAGAAAATGAAGAATCTCGAAGAATCTCATGATATCAAATTATATAAGAATTCGAAGAATATTAAAAATTAAAAGAATCAAAGAATTAAATAATCTCACAGAATCTCAGAAAATCGACAAATGTCGTGAAATTTCAAAAGATGTCAAAATCTAACAATTTTCTCAAAAAGTCAGAGAGTCTCAAGGAATCAAAGAATCGAAGAATATAGAAAATAAATTGGAGGATTTAAAAAAAAAAATCAAAGCGATTTAGAAAAGCTAAGAATCACAAAGAAACAAAGAATTTCAAAGTATCACAGAATCTAAAAAAAGTTGAGAAATCTTTTAAGCACAAAGTGTTAAATTGTCTCCAAGAATCTAGAATTTCGGAGGACTAAAGTATTTCAACAAAACAAGAAATCTAAAATAACTATGACAAAATCTCAAAAAATCAGAGAATATAAAAAAATATCAGAGTTTTAGTGATACAAAAAATTAAAAAAAATCAAACCAATAACTAATCAAAGAATTTCAAGGAATTTAAGAAGTTCAAATAATTAAATTAATTTTTAAAAAGATTTTTGATGTTTTTGATTGTGGCTTTTTTATTTTCTATAACATTGAAATAAATCTTATATTAATTCATACCCCTCAATGTCTTTTTTCTATAAATTATTTTCAATTATGACACTTATAAGTCATTTGTTTGAATGCAGGCGCCAAACACAAGTCCAAAACCAAAAATTTAAAAATACATAAGCTGAATTTCAGACGCTCGTAGCGTCGTTATTTTCAGAACCAGGAAGATGAAATTGAATTGTTGAGGGAACTTTGTAAAAATTACAAATTGAGATAATGGCTTCGATTTTTCCAAAAAAAAAAAAAAAATCAAATTAACTCCAACATTATGTCTTATTTTCCTCCATTTGTTGCAGCAATGCCGAATCCATCCGAACTTCTTGCAACTCTCCGCAACTCCTACTCCAATGGCACAACTCAAAGCATAATTTTCCGCATAAACCAACTAAAAGCCATCTTACGTCTTTACGAAGAAAACACTCCTGCTATTCTTGAAGCTTTAACAAAAGATTTACAAAAACCTAAAAGCGAAAGCATTATTTCTGAAATAGATTACGTAAAAAATGAAGCTCTTCATATGCTCTATAATCTGTCATCATGGATAGAGCCTGAAAAACCTGAAAAAACTATTGTTAATATAATGGATCAAGTTCATCTTTATAATGAACCATATGGTGTTGTCTTGATAATTGGTGCTTGGAATTATCCTTTTCAATTAGCGTTGGCTCCTCTTATTGGAGCTATCGCTGCTGGGAATTGTGCTATAATCAAACCATCTGAAGTCGCCCCAGCTTCTTCTAAACTCTTAGTTGAGTTAATACCAAAATATTTGGATAATGATTGTTACAAAGTCGTAGAAGGAGGAGTTTTGGAAACAACAGCGCTGTTGAATTTACGTTTCGATTATATTTTTTATACAGGCTCGACTAATGTAGCAAAGATTGTAAACGCGGCAGCTGCTAAACACTTAACTCCTGTGACTTTAGAACTAGGAGGCAAAAGTCCTGTCTATTTGGATAACACAGTTGATATGGAAATTGCAGCCAATCGAATAATCTGGGGCAAATGTTTAAATTCAGGCCAAACTTGCATCGCTCCTGATTATTTGTTATGTTCCAAACAAGTCCAAGAGAAATTCATAGAAGCTGCGAAAAAAGTCTTGGTTCAATTTTATGGAGATAAGATTAAACAATCACTTGATTATGGACGTATTATTAACGACAATCATTTCAAACGAATAATTCGATTGTTAGAAGGTGCGAAAATTGCATATGGAGGTGATTATGATCCAGAAGAACGCTACATCCAACCGACTATTCTTATAGATGTTAAACCAACAGATCCTATCATGCAAGAAGAAATCTTCGGGCCAATTTTACCAATAGTCAATGTTGATAGCGCTATTGATGCTATTAATTTTATTAATGGAAGAGAAAAACCATTAGCTCTTTATGTTTTTTCCAATAAGAAGAATGATGTCGATTTGTTTATTAAGAATACTTCGAGTGGAGGTGTTTGTGTTAATGATACAATAATGCATTTTAGTGTTGATTCTTTACCTTTTGGTGGCGTTGGCAACAGTGGAATGGGTGCTTATCATGGAAAATTCTCTTTTGATACTTTTTCGCATAAAAAAGGAGTATTGTTGAAAAATGCGGGGAAAGTAGGTGAAATGTTACAAAATGCGAGGTATCCGCCTTACACTGAAAGTAAATCGAAATTTATCAGTAAAATGACGAAGAAGAGGCCGACGATTCCTATGAGATATTTATGGCATGTTGTTGTTTTTGGTTTGGGAGTGGTTTCGACTGTTATGGCAAATTATGCTTGTTTTTACTTTAATCAGAAAAATAAACAATAGGTTAATAATGTTATGAAAATGGAAAAGACATTTACTTTGCATTTATTAATGATATAATTTGTTTACAATAAATTGTTAATTGCTGAAAACTGGAAAGTTTATTAGTTGAAGAAGTTTGTGGCAATTGACTTGGACCAATTAAAATGTGTAAAACAAAAGTGCCACTTTGCACACAATTCAGCTGGTCCAAGTCGATTGACATACAATAAAATATTCAATAAAAATTGGCTCAAAAAATTTAAAATTTTCTAAGAATTGAAAAAACTTTTTAAATTTATAAGAATTAACAAATTCCAATAAATTGGAAAAACTCTTAAAAATGAATAAAGATTTTACGGAATCTTAAAAAATTAAAGATTTTTATATAATTTCAGAAAATCAAAGAATTGAATCTCAAAAATTTGAAGAATCTCGAAAATCTCTTATTATAGGAATGCAAAGAATCACAAAGAAGCAAGGAATTGCAAAGAATCTCAGAATCTAACAGTTTTCACAAAGAATCAGAGAGTTTTGAGGAATCAGAGGATCTTAAAGCATAAAAAATCGAATGATCAAAGTACCACAAGGAATCAAAAAATTTTATAGAATGAAAGAGTCTCAAAAAATCAAAGAATTCCAGAGAATCTCAAAATTGTCAGAATTTTCAAGAATCCCAAAGAATCCAGTGTTCTCAAATAATCACAAAATTCCAAAGAGTCCTGGAGAATTTCAAAATCTAACAGTTTTCTCAAAGAATCAGCGAGTATCAAGGAATCAAAGAATGGAAGAATATGAAAAATATAAAGATTTACAAAAAAAAATTAATGAATCCAAAAAACAGAGAATCTGAAAAAGTGAATAAAATTAAGGAATTTATCAAGTTCAAAGAATTAAATTATCTTAGAAAATCTGAAATTTCTGAGGACACAAAGAATTTCAAAATGTATTTCAGAGAATCTCTGATTATTAAGGAATTAAAACATATCGAACAATCTCAGACAACTAAAGAATATAAAAAATATCAAAGTTTTAGTAAAACAAAAAATCTCAAAAAATTGAATAATGTATGTCAAACAATTGAGAAATCAAAGAATTTCCAAGTAATCAGAAAATCTTAGAAAAAATTTAAAAATTTTGAGCAATCTAAGAAGCTCAAATAATTGAATTATCTCAGAAAATCTAGAAGTTTTGAGAAAATGAAGAATCTCAAAGAATCTCAGGATATCAAATTATCAAAGAGTATACAGAAGAATTCAAAGAATAATAAAAATTAAAATTATCAAATAATTAAATAATCTCAAAGAATTGAAGAATTTCAGAATTTAACAGTTTTCTCAAAGAATCAGTCTTAAGAAATCAAAGACTTTAAAAGAATAAAAAATAAAACGATCAAATTATCACAAGGAATCAAAGAATTTCACGGAATCAAAAAGTTCCAAGAAATCAAAGAATCGGAGAATTTAAAAGAACCTCAGAATCTCAAAGAAACAGAGATTCTCAATAATTTCATAATATTGAAGAATCCCAAAGATTCAAGTCTTCTCAAATAATCACAAAATTCCAAAGAGTCCCGGAAAATCTCAGATTCTAACAGTTTTCTCAAAGAGTCAGAGAGTCTCAAGGAATCAAAGAATCGAAGAATATAGAAAAAAAAATTGGAGGATTTCAAAAAAAAATCAAAGAGATTTAATAAGCAAAGAATTTCAAAGAATCACAGAATCTAAAAAAGCTAAAAAATCTATTAAGGTCGAAAAATTAAATTATCGTCAAGAATCTTCAATTTCTGGGGACACAAAGAATCTCAAAAAATCAAAGTATTTCGGAAAATCTCAGAATATTAATGAATCAAAGTATATCGAAGAATCTCGGAAAACTAAAGTATCTCATCAAAACAAGAAATTTCAAATAACTACAGCAGAAACTGAAAAAATCAGAGAATATAAAAAAATATCAGAGTTTTAGTGATACAAAGAAATGAAAAAAAAATCAAACAATTGAGTAATCAACGAATTTCAAGGAATTTAAGAAGCTCAAATAGTTGATTCATCTCAAAAAATCTAAAAATTTTGAGAAAATGAAGAATCTCGAAGAACCTCAGGATATCAAATTATATAAGAATTCGAAGAATATTAAAAATTAAAAGAATCAAAGAATTAAATAATCTCAAAGAATCTCAAAAAATCGCCAAATGTCGTGAAATCTCAAAAGATCTCAAAATCTAACAATTTTCTCAAAAAGTCAGAGTCTCAAGGAATCAAAGAATCGAAGAATATAGAAAAAAAAATTGGAGGATTTCAAAAAAAAATCAAAGAAATTTAATAAGCAAAGAATTTCAAAGAATCACAGAATCTAAAAAAGTTAAGAAATCCTTTGAGCTCAAAGAATTAAATTGTCTTCAAGCATCTAAAATTTCTGGGGACACAAAGAATCTCAAAAAATTTCACAATATTAACAAATCAAAGTATACCGAAGAATCTCGGAGAACTAAAGTATCTCATCAAAACAAGAAATTTCAAATAACTGCGACAGAATCTCAAAAAATCAGAGAATATAAAAAAAATATCAACGGGTTTTAGTGATACAAAGTATTAAAAAAAAATCAAACAATTGAGTAATCAAAGAATATCAAAGAATTTAAGAAGTTCAAATAATTAAATTGTCTCAAAAAATCTGAAAGTTTTAAGAGAATGAAGAATCTCAGAATATTAAAGTATCAAAGAGTTTACAAAAGAATTCGAAAAATATTAAAAATTAAAATTATCAAATAATTAAACAATTTCAAAGAATTGAAGAATCTCAGTATCTAACAGTTTTCTCAAAGAATCAGAGTCTTAAGAAATCAGAGAATCTCAAAGAAAAAAATCAAACGATCAAAGTCTCACACAAGAAATCGAAGAGTCTCAAGAAATCAAATAATTGAAGTATATAGAAAAGGATCTAAAAAAAATCAATCGAAGAAATTTAGGAATGCAAAGAATCACAAAGAATCAAAGAATTTCAATGAATTTTAAGAATCAAGTGTCAAATAATAACAGAAATTTAAAGAATCCAGTATAATTTCAGAGTTTCAAGGAACAGAAAGAATATAAAGAATAAAAAGAATAAAAAAAATCAAGAAGTCAGAGAGTTTTAAAAAAACGTCTCGAAGAATGACTTAATCCCAAAAAATCGAAATCTCAGAAATAAGGAATTAGAAAAAAAATCAAACGATTAAAATATGACAAAGAATCAAAGACTGTGTAAATGTAAATGAATCTCAAGAAATAAAGTATTTTTAAAATTTCTAAAAAATTTAAAAGAATCCAAAGAATTTTAGAGAACCAGAAATATTAAGAATCAAGAAATCTATAAAGTTCAAAGAATTAAATTATCTTAGAAAATCAGAAATTTGTGAGGACACAAAGAATTTCAAAAAATTTTTCAGAGAATCTCAGAACAGCAACAGATCAAAGGATATCGAAGTATTTCAAAGCACTAAAGTATCTCAACATAGCAAGGAAGCTCAGGAATTACAACGGAATTTAAAAAAATCAGAGAATATAAAAAAATATCAAAGAATCTTAGCGAAACTAAAGATTTCAAAAAATAAAATTTTTCCATAGTATTTCAGAAGCTCAAAGAATACCAAAAAATTAGAGAATATCAAAAATCAAAGAATACCAAATAATAGAGAAATGGAAGAATTCAAAGGAATCAAAGAATCTAAAAAAAAATTCAAATAATTTTAAGGAATCTAAATAAATAATTTATTTGAAAAAAAAAGTTTTGAGAAAATAAAAAATCCCAGAAGCGCAAGAAAATGCAAAAATCATCACCCTTAAAAACCAAAGAATCTCTAAGAATTTTGAAGAATAAAAAAATTTGAATAATCTTGTGGAATCAAAGCATCTCGAAGAATCAGGAAAAATAAAAAAAATCTGAGAATCTCAAAGAATCGAAGAATTTCAGAATACAATTGAAAAATAATTTTGAAAAAGTGAAGAATTTCAGAATTTGTGGAGGAATTTCATATTCTCAAAGAATCCAAAAAGACTGAAAAAACCAAAGTATGACAGGCAAGAATTTTAAAGAAAGTGTCAGAGAATTTAAAAAAAATCAAAGATTCCAAAGCAGTCTCAGAATATGCAAGAAGCAAAGAAAGAAACTCAAAGAATCTCTAAGAAGCAAAGTATCTTAAAGCAATCAAAGTTTCTTAAAAAATTGGAGAATATCAAAGAATCGAAGAATTACAAAGAATCAACTAACTTCAAAGAATCTCAGTGGTTCAAATAATCTCAAAGTATCCAAAAATTTAAAAAAATATAGTGTCAAAAAAAAGATTTTCGAAAAAACCTAAAAAAAATGAATGAATATCGAAAAATCAAAGAACCTCAAGAATTTATAAAATCTCAAGGATTAAAGAATCTCAAAAAAAAAAACAGAAAATCTTAATTCTCAAAGAAACAGAGAATTTCAAAGAGTGGAAGTTTCCCAAAGAATCAAAGAATTTCATAGAACTAAAAACTCTTGAAAAATTTAAAAATTCCAAAGAATCAGAGGGTCCCAAATAACAAAAAAAAATCAAGGAATTGAAGAATTTTAGAATATCCAGAAATGACAAAGAATCTTACAAAATCTCAAAATTTCAAAAAAAAAGATACAAGAATTTAAGAATCTTGAAATGAAAAAGTTAAAATGAAATTTTAACTTAAAATTTCAGCAAATTTAAAAATCTGAAAATATTCTCTAATCTCAAAATATTAAAGTATTACATGAAATCAGCGAATTTTGAAGAATCAAGAAAAAAAGGGAAAATTGCAAAATTTTAAAGAATCCAAAAATCTCGAAGAATTTCGAAAAATCAAAGAATACTCAGAGAATTCATAAATCTCAAAGGATTTTAAAATACCAAAGAATCTCAGAGAATAGAAAAATTTTAAAGTCTTTTAAGAATTTAAAGAATCTGGAAAAATCAAAAAGTTTCAAAGAATTAGAGAAGCTCAAAAAATCTGAGAATTCTAAAGAATCAAAGAATTTCGGGGAATAACACTATCAAAACATCTCCAAAAATTAGAAAATCTCAAAAAATAAAAAAATCAAAAAAAATCTCAGAAGAATAAAAAAATTAGTGAATTAATCAAAGATTCTCGAAGAATCCCAAAGAACTAAAAAATGTCACAATATATAAGAATCAAATAAGAATGTCAAGGAAATAATAAAGAGTCAGAGAATCTCAAAAAGAATTAAAGATTCTCAAACAGTCCCAAAATATTTAGTCAAAAATATTAAAAAACTCAAAAAAGCAAAGAATCTCAATATTATAGTTTTTTTTGTCGCATTCTAATAACTGTGTCAACTGTTTCAAAAAATACAATTAAACAACATATCCACTCCAATATCGTGGTAGTTGATTTTTTCACTACAGTTTTTGACAATACTTCTGAAAATCCACAATGGGCAAAGTTGAATATTTGCACATGTAAGTATGGGGCACAAACCATAATGTTTATAAGTCGGACAATGGAAAGCAACATTGAATATTCTTGATAATATACAATTATAACAATTAGTTATGTTTAATAGTAACGGTATATTTTTAGTTCTGAAAAATCAAGCAATTTTTTAAGGTGAAATAGGCAACCCGTAATACAGCTGGCGTTAGTTTAGGCAACTAACAAAGCATACCGTTCTCTATATTTTATTATTTAGAATATTTAAAAATTAAGACATAGCCACAATTATAAATTGTTTGAAACAAAAAACTATTCGATTTTTTTTCTAAGTTTGCAACTTTTTAATTCTAACTTTTAGCGATAAAGAAAATTAATTTTATTATAAATGAAACAACTTAGTCAATTTATTTAATTATTCAAATATTTGGCAACAGCGTTGAATGACGCTTATTTGACAAAAGTCTAAAACCAACCAATAGAAATGCACACATTTGACGTACATCTATGACGTCCATTTTGAGGTTATAACACTCAAAAATAATAATAATAAACTAGACGAAAGCAGTAGGCCGATAATATGCGCATTTTCAATTTTCTCAAATAAAATTGCAATGAATTTGGGTCCTACTAATCCTTACGGTAACGGATTATTATTTGCCGGATTCAATCAAGACCATGGTAAAATTCACAATTCTTTATTTGCAATCATCATAATTCTTTCCCATTTTTTAGGTTGTTTTGCTTGTGGCACGACTACAGGTTTTCGTATTTACAATTGTGATCCTTTGAAAGAAAAAGAACGACATGATTTTGATAATGGAGGTTTGAGTTACGTCGAAATGTTATTTCGATGCAATTATCTAGCGCTTGTTGGTGGCGGTTCTAAACCATTATTCCCTCCAAATCGGTTAATGGTTTGGGATGATTTGAAGAAAGCTACAGCCATCGCTTTAGAATTTAATGCTCCAGTTTTGGCTGTGAAGTTACGACGGGACCGGATTGTTGTGGTTTTAGGTTAGATATACACTGTGATCTACTAAAAAAGTTTATCAAAGAATGTGGATTACTATTAATGTTTTTTTTTTATTGTAGATGGCGTTATTAAAGTGTATACATTTACACAGTGTCCCCAACAGTTACATGTTTTTGAAACAAGTACCAATCCAAAGGGTTTGTGTGTGCTTTGTCCAAATAGTAATAATTCATTATTAGCGTTTCCTGGTCGAAAGACTGGACATGTACAACTAGTAGATTTAGCAAAAACTGATAAAAGTCCGTTAGATATAGCAGCACATGAAGCAGCACTTAGTTGTATTGCTTTGAATCTACAAGGAACTCGTTTAGCGACTGCTAGTGAAAAAGGAACTCTTATTCGAGTGTTTGATGCATCGACTGGTGATAAAATTGCGGAGTTGAGGCGAGGGGCTCATCAGGTGAGTGGTTAGTTAAAAAAAAATGTTTGTTTTGTTGTAATAAATAATCTTTAGGTAAGAAGACACTGTATCATGTTTAAATTGCATCAATTTCTTCAATACATCTCTAATTAATTTCACAGAAAATTAGAGTCATATTTGTCACAGAATTTCATACGACAACTATTTTTAAAAACAGTTTAAGGATTTCAAATTATTGTAGAAACTCAAAGAATATTAATAAGTCAAAGAATTTTGAGGAATTTTGAAAAATGTCGAAAAATTGTAATAAAGATTAAGAATTAGAGAATCTCAGAAAGAATCTAAGGTTCAGAAATTCTCAATGAATAACCGAATCTCAAAACATCCAGATGTCTCAAAAAATATAAAAAATCAAAGAATATTAAAGAAATCAAAGGATCAAAGAATATCAGCGAATTTCAAATAAATATAAGGAATATTGAATAATTTCAAAAAATCAAAAAGTCCCAAGGAGTTAGTCTCAAGAATCTCAAAAAATCTCCAAGAATCGAAGTATCGGAAAATGTAAAAAAAAATCAATAAATCCTAAATAATATAAAAAAAATTTCAAAGAATCAAAGAATCTCGAAGAATCCAGGGTTTTCAAAAAATCAACGAATATTAAAGAATTTTGACTAATATTGAAAAAAGACATAAAAATCATAGAATCTCAAATAATCTTGAAGAAGCAACAATTTCAAAAAAATCCAATCTAAATAATCAAAATAGAATAGAATCTCAAAGAATTAGAGTATTTCAAAAAATCAGAGAATCTTGAAGAATCTAGAGAATCTAGAAAGACTCCTAAGAATGAAATATTGAAGAATTTCAAGGAACGAGAGAACAACAAAGAATTAGAGTATTTCAAAGAATGTGAGATTTTTTTTAATTTTTTCATATTCAATAAATCGAAGAATATTGAATCTTAAGCAGTCAAAAGAATTTGAAAAACCTACAAGAATCTTGAAGAACCAAAAAATAACAAAGAATTCTAAGGAATCATAGAAAAAACCTTTAAAGAATCAGAAAATCTCAATGCCTTAATGTTTCCAAGTATTTCAAATAGTCATAGAGAATTTTAAAGAATTAAAGAATTTCATTGTGTCTCAAAGAAATCAAAGAATTACAAAATTCTGAAGGATCCAAGAATCGAAAGAATTTCAAAGAATTTGAAGGATCTGAAGACTTTGATGAATCTAATTAATCTAGAGACTCACAAAGCATCAGAGAATCTCACAGGATCAAAAAATCCTAAAGAATTAGAAAATGTTAAAGAAATTTAAGGAATCAGAGAATTTCAAAGAATCTTGAAGAATCAAAGAATAATTCTAAAAAATCGAAAAGTCACAAGGAATCAATCTTGAAGAGTTTCAACTAATAATCAAAAGTCAAAGAGTATTAGAGAATTTCGAGGAATAAATCAAAGAAACTGAGAATTTCAAAGAATCGAGAAATATCAAAAAATCAAAGAATATTGAAGAATTTCGGGAAATCAAACAATCTCGAAGAATCATAAAGGATCAAAGATTCAGAGAATCTCAAAGAATTGAAAAATATCAAATTTTTTCCAGGAATCGAGGAATCAAAGAATTGGAGTATCTCAAAAAATATGAAGAAATCAAAGAAAATCTCAAAGAACATCGATACATCGAAGAATATTGAAAAATCAAAGAATCTTAAGTAGTTGAAAAATTTTGAAAAATTTACAAGAATCATGAAGAAGCAAAAAATTCCAGAGAATTTTAATGAATCTCAGAAAAAAATTAAAAAAATTTTGAAAATCTCAAAGTCTTATTGATTCCAAGAATCTCAAGGAATTTGAATATCTCGGAAAATCCCAAAAAATCAAATAATTCTAAAAAATATCGAAGAATTGAAGAACTTAGAGAATCTTTAAGAATGGTAGAATTTCATTGTGTCTCAAATAATCGGTTAGAGGATCTCAAAAATTATTATAAAATCAAAGAAATTGAAGGATTTCAAAGATTCATAGAATCTCCAAGAATATTAAGAGATCAAAGAATTTCGAGGAATCTTGAAGAATCAAAGAATATTGAATAATTCTAAAGAATCGAAAAGTCGCAAGGAATCAATCTTGAAGAGTTTCAACTAATAATCAAAAGTCAAAGAGTATTAGAGAATTTCGAGGAATAAATCAAAGAAACTGAGAATTTCAAAGAATCGAGAAATATCAAAAAATCAAAGAATATTGAAGAATTTCGGGAAATCAAACAATCTCGAAGAATCATAAAGGATCAAAGATTCAGAGAATCTCAAAGAATTAAAAAATATCAAATATTTTCCAGGAATCAGAGAATTGGAGTATCTCAAAGATAAGGAAGAAATAAAAAAAATCTTAAAGAATATCAATACATTGAAGTTTAAGGAGTTAAAAAATTTTAAAAAATTTCCAAGAATCTTGAAGAAGCAAAAAATCCCAAAGAATTATAATGAATCTCAGAAAAAAATAAAAAAAATTTGAAAATCTCAAAGTCTTAATAGATTCCAAGAATCTCAAATAATCATAGAATATTAAAAAATTTTAAGGAGCTAGAATATCTCGAAAAATCCCAAAAAATCAAACAATTCTAAAAAATATCCTAAATTGAAGAACTTGGAGAATCTTAAAGAATTTCATTGTGTCTCAAAAAAATCAAAGATTTAAAAAATTCTGAAGGATCAAAAAATCCAAAGAATTTTCAAAGAATTTAAAGGATCAGAAGACTTTAATAAATCTAATTAATCTAGAGAATCTCAAAGCATCAGAGAATCTCACAAGATCAAAGAATCCTAAAGAATCAAAAAATATTAAAGAAATTCAAGGAATCAGAGAATTTCAAAGAATCTCGAGGAATCTTGAAGAATCAAAGAATATTAGTGAATCTCAAAAAATCAAAGAATAGTGAATAATTCTAAAAAGTCGAAAAGTCACAAGGAATCAATCTTGAAGAATTCTAACTAACAATCAAAACTCAAAGAATATTAGAGAATTTCGAGGAATAAATTAAAGAAACTAAGAATTTTAAAGAATTAAGAAATATCAAAAAATCAAAGAAATCAATGAAGAATTTCGGGAAATCAAACAATCTCGAAGAATCATAAAGGATCAAAGATTCAGAGAATCTCAAAGAATTAAAAAATATCAAATTACAAATTAAAGAACTTAGAGAATCTTTAAGAATGGTAGAACTTGAAGGATTTCAAAGATTCATATTTCATATTTTAAAGAATTAGAGAATTTTAAGTAACCAAAGAGTATTAAAGAATTCCAAGGAATCAAAGAATCTCGAAAACTTTCAAAAAATCTTGAAGAATTAGAATCTCAAAGTATCAAAGAATTTTAGTATCAATGGAGAATATCAAATCAAAGAAAATTTCCAATCGATCTCAAAAAGTCATAGAATCTTAATAAATCTCGACTATCAAAGAATCTTAGTTTGAAATTGAGTTGTATTTGTAATTGTATTTAATTATCAGTTTTTTCTCTTTCAGGCGACTATTTATTGTATAAATTTCAACCACAATTCAACTTGTCTTTGTGTGGCTTCGGACCATGGAACAATCCATATTTTTGCTCTAGATGATCAGAAGCTAAATAAACAATCAACTCTAGCAAATGCCATGTTTTTACCAAAATATTTCTCTTCTACTTGGTCGTTTTGTAAATTTACTGTACCAAATGGACCACCTTGTATCTGTGCTTTTGGAACAGATAACAACTCTGTAATTGGTAATTATCATAACTCATTTATTTTTATATCAAATTACATAAATAATGATTTTTTAGTGATTTGTGCCGATGGTTGTTACTACAAATTTGTTTTTAATCTTAAAGGAGAATGTGTGAGAGAACAGAGTGCTCAGTTTCTTGAGATGACTGATGACAATGCTTAGACTGGAGGAATAATAGTAATTTCAATAGCTTAGTTGTTGTTTAAGACATGCGCATTAGATCATGTCCCTTTTTTTATTTTATCAAAGTAGTTGTCTTAACAATCGGATTGAAATTGGTTTGTGTGCATGTCAGATTTTTTATGCACATTGAGATTGAATTCAGTTTATTGTAATTTATCAATTACATTGAATAAATATTTTATTATTCGAGGCTGCGTTTGGAAGTTTTACCATAAAACATCAGAAAATTTCTTTGATATTAAAGAGGATTTTTTGCATTTTGTCTGCCATAAATTTTTAAACTTTTGTTTTTAAGATTCTTCCGACTTTGTGGATATTTTATAGACTCTTCAATTGATGTTAAAATTAATAATTAATTAATTAAGGCATTAAAGCTCCACTTGAAAATTTTGATTCAGTAGAAATAGAAACATTTTGCATAACAAAGAACCAAAGAATCAACGAATTAGAGAATCAAATCAAAGAATCCAAAAACTCGAAGAATATAAAAAAATTAGAGAATGTTGAAGATTACAAAAAAGAGAATTTTTGAAGAATCTTAAAAAAAATCAAACCATCAAAAAATATTGAAGAATTTCAACGAATCACATGGAATTTCAAAGAATCAGAAAATCTCAATGGTTTGAAAAATCTCGAAAACTCAGAGAAAACGATAGAATTTAAGATCTGCAGAATCAGAAAATCTCAAAGAGTAAAAAAAATATCAAAGAATCTGAAAAGATCAAAGGATTGAAGTAATATAAAAAAATTAGAAAAAATCAAAGAATTTCTAGGAATCAAATAACCTCATAGAATCAGAGAAACTCTGAGAATCAAGAAGGTCCAAGAATATTGAAGAATCAAAGAACCTTAAAGAATCTAAGAATCTCAAAGGGCCAAAGAAACTCGAAGAATCAAAAAATATCGAATGAAGAAAAATCAAGGAATAGTAACGAATCAAAAAATAAAAAGATAATCAAATAATCTCAAAGGATATGAAAATATTAAAGAATTGAAGAATCTCAAAGAAACAAAAGATCTTTGAAAATTAAAGATTATTAAAGAATTCAAGGAATTGAAGAATCATAAAAATCTCAGAATGTAGAATAATCTCAAGTTATATCAAAGAATGGAAATGCTGATTAATTGAAAATCAAAGGATACCGAAAAAATCAAAAAATATTGAAGAATTGCAGAAAATCAAATAATTAAAAGGAGTTAAAGAATTTCTAGAAATCAAAAACCTCAAAGAATCAGAGAAACTCTAAGAATCAAATAAGTAAAAGAATATAAAATAATTTTAAAAACTCCAAGAATCTTAAGGAATCAAGGAACTTCATGAAATATCAAAGAATCTAAGAACTTTGGAGAATTTAACAATCTCATAGGATCAAAGATCCTCGAATTAAAGTATAAAAAAGAAAATCAAATAATCTTAAATGATATTAAAATATCAAAGAATTGAAGAATCTCAAAGGATTAAAGAATTTCGAAGAAACAAAAAATCTCAAAAATTGGAGAATATTAAAAAAAATGGATAACTTTTGAAAAAGTGAAGAATATTGAAAAATCAGTGAATGTCAAAAAACTTTGAATTTGAAAGAATATCAAAAAACCAAAGATTTTGAAGATAAATCAATATTAAAAAAATCAAAGAATATTAAAAAATTTCAAGAAATCAAACAATCACAAAGAATGAAAAATGTCGAATAATATAAAAAAAAAATTAAAGAAAGTTGAAGAATTTTGTGGAATCGAAGTATCACAAGAAACCGAGAATTTTGAAGAATCTTGAATATTATCAAAGAATAAAATAATCAAAGACTCAAAACAAAAGAAATCGAAAAATCAAGTAATAATAAAGAATTTCAGCGAATTACAAGGAATATCAAAAGGAATTTACAAATCTCAAAGGTTATTGAAGAATTTTAAAGAATCAGAAAAGTTCAAACAGTAAAAAAATATCAAAGAATTTCAATGAATCAAAGAATCTGAAAAATTCAAAGAATCGAACATTTCCAAAGAATCACGAGAAACCAAAGAATTAGACAAAAAATCAGAAAATTAGAAGGAATAAAAAAATCTCAAAGAATCAGAGAGACTGAGAATCAAAAAGATCGAAGATTATAAAATAATATAAAAAAAACTCAAAGAATCTTAAGGAATCGAAGAACTTGAAATATCGAAGAATCTAAGAACTTTGGACAATTTAAGAATCTGATAGGATCAAAGATCCTCGAAGAATAAATAAACCTCGAATGAAGAAATATGAAAGAATTGTAATGAATCAAAGTATAAAAAAGAAAATCAAATAATCTCAAATAATATCAAAATATCAAAAGAATTAAAGAATTCCGAAGAAACAACAAATCTCAAAAATTGGAGAATATCAAAAAGAAAGGAAAACTTTTGAAAAAGTGAAGAATATTGAAAAATCAGTGAATGTCAAAGAACTAAAGAATTTGAAAAAATATAAAAAAAATCAAAGATTTTTGAAGAATCACTAGGAATTAATGAAGCTGAAAAATAGCAATAATTTGAAGGACATTGAAGAATTGTAAGGAATCACGGGAGATCTCAAAGAATCTTGAAACATCAAATAATTGAAGAATCTCAAAGAAGCAAAGAATTTTATAGAACCAAAGAGTATCAAGAAATCAAAAAATGAAACAATTTCAAAAATTGAAAAATTACAAAAAGAGTTTTAAAAAGTCAAACAATCGTGGAAAACTGAAAGAATTCAACCATTTAAAAAAATTAAAAAATATCAAAGAAATTTGAATGTCGAATATCGAAAAATCTCAAAGAATATTTTAGAATTTCAAGAATAGCCAAAACTTTAAGAATTTCGAATAAAGTTAAAATAATCAAAAAGATTTGTAAAGAAATTTCGGGAGTTGAAGAATTTTGAAAACTCAAAGAGTCAGAAGATCTCAAAAAATCTTGAAAAATCAAAGAAATTCAAGACTGCAAAAAAATAAAAAATATTGAATAATTTCAAGAAATCATAAAATGTCAAAAAAAGGAAAGATGTTCATAGAATCAAAAAATATAAAAAATTTAGAGAAAATTGAAGAATTTCAAAGAGTTTCAAAAAATCTTAAAGAATCAAAGAATATAAAAAAAATCAGAACACAATTATAAAAAACTGAAAAATCACAAAAGAATTGCAAAATGGTACTTTCATCATGTTTAAATTACATTTATTTCTTTCAATACATCTCTAATGAATTTCACAGAAAAATAGCGTCACATTTTGTGCAGAATTTCATAAGACACAACAATCCAATTATATAGACAAGAAGGAAGAAACCGATTGTGTGACACACAATATATCACAAATGGCTAATAATGAGTACTTTACATTCTTGCAAGTCTCATTATTATTGTCATTGTTCTATTTTGACTTTTCTACAAAGCTGGCGAACATCGCCGTCTAATACATCCAGAAATGTTTTTTCTTTTTTTTTTTTATTACATTTAAACTAATGGTTTAGTAGGATCATTACGCATCTGTTGTATAGTATGGGTATAACCACCATAAGCGTGGATTATGGTCGGAGAAGAATACCTTGAACAAGTGGTTCGGCCTAAACTCAGATAATATAAAACGATGGTGTACCACATTTCTATAAAAACCATGGAACCAGCCAAACACACCACTAGAAAAATTTCTGAATTAAAATTTGTTTTTATTAATTAAAAAAATACTCATTAATGGATAACTGATGTATAGTCCTGGGATCAAATCCAAATAACCCATGATAGCTGTTGTGATAGCAAGGAGGTAAGTAGTGCCGCTTAATAAAATCCAGGGAATTATGTAAAGTGAAGTCATGGTTGCCACTCCATAAATCAAGACTGCTGCTAGGACTAAATTGAGCCAAGCTAGCCACATGCAGATGGAAAGGATTTTGTTGAAAGCTGAAATTAAGGGCAAAGTTTACTTTACAATATTTTAGCTATAGCAATTTTCATTATCAAACTGCGAATTTTGATTTTCGATTATTTACCAATTTTTTATTATTTTTATTATTTTTAATCGACATTTTACAATTATTTCGACTGCTATTCCAATTTTTTTAATAATATACTGGAGGCCAAAAGTGATGCAACACTCTGTAGATGTGGCTTCATCCACAAACAAATACGTATGTTTTAATTATCTTAGGAAGAAAAAGAAGTGATAAAGTTTTTACAGCTTTATCTCGATTTTTAGTGTAGGATTTTTACATTAATCATAAAAATAAAGTAAATTTTGTATTGCTTTAAACCAGTTGTTTGTCTTTTCTCTCTTGTGTATTTGAAGACTTTGTTAAAATGCCCATCGTCATTTTTAACAGTTAAGTGACTTTGTTGGGATGAAAGAGGCTGGTCTCAGTATAAGAGAAATAGCCCGAAGAATCAAAGTGATGTAAGTGTGGCGAAGATGGTCCGAAGAAGTTGAAGGAGGCGCTCTAGTCGGGCCAGGATTATACATTATATTAAATGCCAATAAATATGGACGAAAAATAAGTTTACTTAATTCTGATATCTGCATAAACTTCTAATGAAACACTTATGTGAATCACCTTATGTTGTATATTATATAGGGTGTTCCACCACAGCGTAATTCTTCCATACCATGATAACCGTTGGGAATATGAAAAATTGTTCTAAACAAACGTTGTTTGAATCTTTCTTGGGGTTGTTTTAAAAATATTTTCAAAGATGGCGCATTTCCGGTTATACCGGAAATTGACACTAACATTCTTATTTTAAATGCAACACTTTTTTTACATTTTTTTACATAAGTGACACATTGAGTGAACCATTTTCAAGAAAATCAAGATTTGAAGAAAAAATATGGATGTGCAAAGATCGTCATTATTCTAAATATTTCGAACACAAAAGTATTTACAGAGGGGCGGTTTCACATTTTTATTTTAGACATAACATTCTATCTCTTATCAAATTTGATAAACTCTCTTTTAATGGGAGTCTTGAACATGAAGAGCTTCTACCCCAGATAACTCAATTTTCTTAAATGAAACGCTGTATTTTTTGTGGTACCATCTCATAGTACTTAAAATTACGTTTCGATTGATGTAAGGTTGTACCCACTTACTAACAACAGTTCTTGAAAAAAAAAAGTTTTTTGAAATTTGTAAAAATCTACATCATCACATTAGCCTTAGTGACTACTAACTATTGTGATTTATCAAGATTGCACCTAAAGAAGAGTATAGTTAAGCTTAAATTCTATTTGTTATCAGATAACATCAAGACAAATCAAAACTATGCACAATAAATGGAGAACTCTAGAGGTCGGAGTTTTTCCATCTCTGGGAATTAACTTCTAATCATTGACTTCTGTTTATTGATAATTTTGGGATATTGAATGTTTTGCTGATATCTATATATATATATATAAACCTCGTGTAACCTTTCAGTGTGAGGGGTAATACAAAATTATACAAAATTATTCTATATAAATATTTACACATTATAAACTATTTTTGTAAGATCCAGCTTTCACTTCCGAATATTAGAGATGGTACAAATATTGTTTTGAAAACGGTCATTTTTGTTTTTTGGCTTAATTCTTTTTTCCGATAAGCGGCGTCTTCAACAGGTGGTACAGACGATTTGCGGCTTGGATCCTATCAGTAATTTCTTCCTCTTCTTCACCGTTGTTATTGATTTTAACCCCTAGATATTTGAAAGTTTGGACTTGATCGATGTTGGTGTTGTCTATCTTTACCTCGCAACGTTTCTGGTTTTTTCCTGTTACTAGAACCTTTGTTTTCTTTGCGTTTATTTTCATGTTCCACTTTTCCAGTTCCACCTTCCATCTATTTAAGTTTTCTTGGAGATCTTTTTCGCTTTTCGCAAAAATCGCCACATCGTCTGCAAAAGCGCACACCGAAACTCGTACCGACTGTAGCTTGTTGTGTCCCACATACAGTTTTGTCGTTTTTTCCTTGGTCTTTTTTATGATGTCGTCCATCACGACGTTGAATAATAGTGGGCTCAATACTCCTCCTTGACGAAGTCCATATGTTGTTAGGAATTCTTCTGACTGTTGGTTATTCGTTCTTACATAGTTTCTACTGTTATTGTACAGACTTTCTATTGCTTCTATCAGTTGTTTTTCTACGTTTCTTTGGGATAATATTTTCCATAATTTGTCTCTTGGTACTCTGTCGAAAGCTTTTTCCAGGTCTAAGAAAGCCAGGTATACTTCTTTGTTCTCTCTTTTCACGTTGTCAATAATAAGTTTTATCGAAAATATATGGTCCTGTATGCTTCTTCCCTGTCTGAAACCAGACTGTTCTTCTTCTAGATGTGGGTCGATGAACCTCCGTAGTCTTTGTTCCATTATCCTTTCGTATAATTTAGCGGCAATGCTAAGCAACGTTATCCCCCTGTAATTTCCGCAATCTCTTTTGTCCCCTTTTTTAAATATTGGCATAATTACTCCTACCTCCCAATCTTCAGGTATTTTCCTCTCCTCCCAAGCTCTATTGATCACTTCCAGCAATAAATTCTTACCCAATTCTCCCAGTTTTTTGATCATTTCTGCCGTGATTCTATCGTGCCCAGCTGCCTTGCCATTTTTTAGTTTTTTAATTGCTCCATTTAGTTCTTCTAAGCTTATTTTATCGACTATCCCTATTTGTTCTTTATTCTCCTCATTATCTGTCTCATATAAAAAGTGTTCCTCTGTCGTGTTTAATGGCTGGTCTGTTTGAGATAGTAATGTCTCAAAATATTCGTTCCATCTTTCCATTATTTCTTTTCTTTCTGTTAATATCTTTCCATTTTTGTTCTTTATTTGTTTTGGTACTTCTTGTGGCCCTTTTCTTATACTTTTTAGAACTTTATAGAATAATTTCTGGTTGCTTTTACTATCTTGTTCCATTTTTAAGCCAAAGTCTTCCCATGACACATGCTGATATCTAAACGTCTAAATTTGTGTTTTTCAAACTAAATCTACTCTACAAAATACTCAAAAGAGTATTTTCTTCTATTATCACAAATCCGTTTCAGCCTTTATTCAAAAATGGTGAATAGATAGCTGATTTTGCTATTGTTCTTCTTACAGAAATCACTTATGGAAGTTTATCATTTGAGAAAAATTTCGCATAAATTTATAATGTCAGAAGAAAATTTTGTTAAAATTTTCAACAATCATTTATCATATTTACTAATTATTTCTTACTTGAAGTCTAGTACTTTTTTTAAACATGTTTATATCAATAACAATCAAAGCTAACTTGATGTAGTTTTTTGCAAAATTCAAAAAAATGCATTTTTTCCAAAAATTGTTGGCAGTAAGTAGGTACAACCTGACATCAATCGAAAAGTGATTTTAAGTTCTATTCGGTTGCACATTAAAAAGTATAGCGTTCCATTGAAAAAAATCGAGTTATTTAGGTTTGAACTTCCTCATGTTTAAGGCTCCCATCAAAAGAGACAATGATCAGGTCTGAGAGATAGACTGTTACGTCTAAAATGAAGTGTAAAACCGCTGCTCTCTAAATACTTCTGTCTTTGAAATATTTAGAATAATGGCGATCTCTGCACAGCCATATTTTTTCTTCAAATCTTGATTTTCTTGGAAATGGTTCACTCAAAGTGTTACATAAAGTGATGCTTAAATTAAACAAGAAATCCAAAAATGTAAAAATATATAGGGTGTTGTATTCAAAACAACGAAGTTAGTGTCAATTTCCGGTAAAATTGAAAGTGCGTCATTTTTGAAAATATTTTTAAAACAACCCTAAGAAAGATTCATACAACTTTTGTTCAAAACAAATTTTCATATTCCCAACGGTTATTACGCTGTGGTGGGACAGCCTGTATGCCTGTATAAAGAGATGATTTCTTTCTAAAACATAAAAAAATTTATTCACCTTGCAACAAATTTTGCTTCTAAAAATCCATCTGCACAGGTTCTGAACATTAGAATAACAAAAGAAGTGTTACACAAATTTGAAGTTAAAGATGAGAATTACAGATTCTGTGAATATCATATTTTTATATCGTAACAGACATGTTCAAATTATCGACTGAAAAAAACGATTTTTCCAAATTTCAAATTTTCAAGCAAAGATTTTTTTTTATAAAAAGTAGGTTCTTCTAGTCGATTTTTAGCTTTAATTTGTCTATGGTATGTCGACTTAAATTCTGAGTAATATTATTTCTTTGCATTCAACAGTCGATGTACGGGAGTCAGTTGAAAATTACGAAAAAACAGAAAAATATATGTATTTTCAACACCGTTTTATTATTCAGAGATTTCGACTGAGTAAATTTTCAATGTTTACAAAAAAACAACCATCTTTCCTCTTCAAAATGCCGTTTCAGCAGTGTGGATATGTTAAACAGAAAAAATTTAAGAGCCCCAATCGATAGAGCATCAAAACAGTATTTTCAAAAAGATTAAATTTTGACTGGCGGAAACAGACGCTTATTTAAATTGAATATCAATAGATTTCGATCTTTGGGACCTTAAAAAACATTCCTACAAAGTTTGAGCGAAATCTATAATGAGTCGGCAATCACAGCTTAAATTAAACAAGAAATCCAAAAATGTAAAAATATATAGTTTGTTGCATTTAAAATAACGAAGTTATTCTCAATTTCCGGTAAAATCGGAAGTGCGCAATTTTTGAAAATATTTTTAAAACAACCCTAAGAAAGATTCAAACAACTTTTGTTCAAAACAAATTTTCATATTCCTAACGGTTATTACGCTATGGAAGAATCACCGTGATGGTACACTCTGTATAACTAATAGACAAAAGACGATATCAAATCACAGTATTCACTACAATTATTCATTCGTTTTTTTCCAAACCTTTCAGTTTTGAAGGTCTCCCTATGCGGACATCGAAAATGCACCATCCTGTATAGTGAAATTAAATATTTCCTCTAATTTCACACCAAGATATTTTCAAAGATAACATTGGAAAAGAATAAAATCTAAGAAAAAAACAAACTTCCGCCATAAGGGTAAAATTTCACCTTTGACATCTTCTTTAAGATAGGACAAAATTTCCCACAGAATGATCTAATAATTATTGATTTCCGCACTGACTGTAAAACATTTTTTTTGCATACCAGTTAATTAAAAAAAAAAAAATACTTTCGGCTAATTGAACTTAGGCAGACCAAACTTATATTATTCGCATTTTAAATAAATAATATTTTCGACTCTTCAATTTGTGGTTTGAATTTTTATTTTAAAGAAAAAAAACTCACTTAAAACAATTTCTTGAGAATGTTGAAGCCGTGCTTCATTCGAACTCATAAGTTTTTCTTCATCATCAAATCGGTGTTTTTCTCTTTCTTCTTCTATATCGCCTTCAAGAAGATGTAAGAGCTGGTTGGTATGTAAAGTGCCCAAAACAGTACAAGTTGTTATAATCGCCATAACAATCTAAAATTTATAATATTAATAAAAACACACAAAAATAGTTAATTACAAAAATACTTACAAACATAAGAATCGAAAATAAAATTGCCCATTGTCTTAATGTAATACACACAAAATTTGTCGTAGCTGGCTTGACCTCAATGGGTTTGATTATTTTTAAAACCGGCAGCATCACAGATGAAAATTGTTCAATTTAATTGCAATCGCTGCATTTTCTTTCCTAAAATAACACAGTAGGCACTGCTGATTGTCCTACTCTCTTTTATACACCATGAGTATATCTACTCTCTCTGTCTAATAGTGGGGGTAAAATCAATACGTCTCTATGTTTTAGCGCTAAAATCAAAATCGGTGGAATCAATTCTCACCTTAAGAGTGCTGCTTATTGCTGTTACTAAAACAACACAATCGATGTAACAACACGAAACGTCAACACTTCATCTGTCATTGAAAATTTATTTTTTTGAAAAAATGCAATGGTCTAGTAAGAATATCAGTTATGGAGGCATTTTTCATCCTGCCAAATCCAGCTATACTCCAGAAACTCAACAGTTCTTAAAAGGTGACAATATTATCATTGTTCTAATTTTTTATAATTATTATCAAACAGTTCTAATGGACGAGTCAAAAATGACAATAAGACAACGCAAAAAAGCCGATTATTTTCTTCGAAATGGAGAACCGTTACCATTGCCAACATCTAGAAGTTCTTGTGAATTAACATCGCGCAGATTTACACCTCCAGTTACCATTCGTCCAGGAAGTTCAAAACGTAGATCTTTTGATACGATAGTTCGATCGGGGGCCTATGAAAGGGAAAAATTTTTGCCAAGAGAACCAAGAGTTGATAGAGAGTTGGAGAAGAAGAAATTACAGAGTAAAATGGCGTTTGGGAAAGAAGGGGAACCGAAAGTGAGGAAAGTTAAGGAAAGAGTCGAAATGGAGATTCAACCAAACAGATTTGATGAACGTGAGTTTTTTTTGTCAATATATGACAGTTTTATTTTGTGTTGAATTTACATTTGTGCCTTTTTTGACCGTTTTTTTTTAGTTATTTTGGTTCATAATGTACTAAAATATCAATTTTGCTATTTGAAAGGAAAATTATGAAATACCGTGAAAGAAGGGCACCAGAAAGCAATATTTTAACAAAAAATTGTAAATTATAACAGAAAGTTACTCAACAAACCAATATTTCAACATTTGAAAAAAAGTGAAATCGAATAAAAATAGGCACAAAATATTGTAATTCAATGAAAATTAGGACATAACAATAGTTAGAAACAAAAAATTGTAAAATATCGACAAAAAAATTGGAGTATTTTAACAAAAAGTTAATGCTAATTAATTTTTATATCTTGACAAAAAAGGATACAAAAAATCAAAATTCGACAAAAATAAAAACAAAATTGATATTTCAAGAAAAAATTATAAGGCTTTGGTCACACTGTCAAACTTTACAGCTTTATTTTGATCAAACAATTTGATGGAATTTGATGAAAATTTGACAGTCTGACCAGGGCCTAATATTTGCCAAAAAATTAAGAAATTTCAGCAAAAAATTTTAATATTTAGTAAAAATCAAGATATTTTGATAAAATAGTGCAAATGGATACTTCAATGAGAAACTGGAAAATTCCTCCAAAAAAATAGTTGGAAAATCCAAAAAAAAAATTTCAATAAAAAATGTAAAAAAATTGTAAAAAATTGCGCAGAATATCGTATCTAACTCAACTATTTTGACAAAAAATTGTAGAATATCTTTAAAAAATTGTAAAAATTGAAAAAAAATTGACAATGGATGAAATGAATCAAAAAATAAAATAATAATATTTTCTAATAAGAAATAATAAAATACCGCCAAAAAAATAGCACAAAATTCTTAATTCTGTGAAATGTGGGTCGAAACATTCATATTAAAAAAAAAAAAAACATCAAAATGTTAAAATTGAAAAAAAAAAATTAAATAATGCAGTGAAAAAGAGACAAATTTTATTTTCAATAAGTTTCAGTAAAATATCAGAAAACCTCAATTGGACAAAAATTGAAGACCGAAAATCGACATTTCAAGAAGAAAAACAAAAAATCGATTTTGGTTATAATAATAATAATAATAATAATAATAATAATAATGATTTATTTCCAATCAGACTACAATGTCTATAATGGACAGCCAGTAAAAAAGATAATACAATAATACAAATAAGAATAGTGTAGATAGCAACAAAAAATACCATTAGAATTTAACATATGAGAAAATGAAGAAATTAAAAGTATTATATTTTTTGTCGGATTTTGATTTTTTGTGTTATTTCTTATCAAGATATAGAAATTAATTCTAATTGACATTTTGTCGAAATTTTGCAATTTTGGTTGAAGTTGGATTTTTTGTTTAAATATCAATTGTGTGTCGCTATTTCACAATTTTTTTGTTTTATGCTTTTGCCTACTTAAGATTTTTGTGTTTTTTTCTGAAATGTTTTTAACATTTTACAATGTTTTGTAGAAATATTGTTTTTTGGTGCCATCAAAATATTTAAAACTTTGATTGAAATATTCATGTTTTAAGTCTTTTTTTGTCGAGATGCCGTTTTTTTTGTTTAAATATCGTTCTTTTTGTTCTATTTCTTTGTTGAAAAACAATATTCTGTGACAATTTTTGTTGTTATTACACTTTTTTATCTAAACATTTATCAATTAATTTCGTCAAAATGTTGAAATTTTTTGAATGACAATTTTTGAGAAAGAGTATTACAATTTTTTGTTTTTTTTTACTCTAATGTTTATGTTTTTTGCAATTTTTGATAAATTATTGATTTTTGGGTGATTTTTAGCAATTGTATTCACTTTTTTATTAAATGTTGCTTTTTGGTGCCATTTTGTCCCAAATATTTTACAATTTTCAATCACAATAGATTTTTTTTTAATAAAACAGGTGAGTTGATTTTTGTTGATATGTTACGATTTTTAGCTAAACTATTAGTTTTTGGTTCGATTTTTGTCAAATTACGGTTTTTTGTGTCATTTTTTGTCGAAATTTTATGTTTTTTATTTAAATACAAATTTTTTTGTTTAATTAAGATTTTTGTGCCAATTTTCTGTTTAAATACCGATTTTTTGTTCAATTATGATTTTTGTTAGAATATCGACTTCACTGTTTTATTTTAGTCAAATTACGATATTTTGTGCCATTCTTTGTCTTAATATTTTTGCAATTTTAAGTCTTATTATTTGTGTCGAAATGCTCCGTTTTTTGTTTAAATATCGATTTTTTGCTGCCATTTTTGTTAAAATATTTTTTTTGTTTAATTTTTCTACTTAAATATTAATTTTTATGGCATTTTTTGTCACGAAATATTAATTTTTGGCATTTTTAGCCCAATTAATATTTTTTGTTCCTTATTGTGTGGATATTTTATAATTTAATTTTAACATATTGTTTTTTGATTTTTTCCTTGTTCAATAATGATTTTTTGCAATTTTTCTGTCAAAATATATCAAGTTTATCTGTTTCATTATTGATTTTTAGTCCTATTTTTGCCAAAACACGATATTCTTTGTATAAATATTTTTTTTCTCAAAATTTTTACAATGAGCGTGATGTTTGTCGGTATTTTACATATTTTTGTTGAAAGAGGAATTTTTGCTCTTATTTTTAGTCAATTTACAATTTGTTGTCAAGATTGAGATTTTTGTTCCGTTCTTGTTTTTTCCCTGAAATTTTTGCAGTTTTTTTTCTAAATAGCCATATTCAGTCTTATTTTTTCTCAAATCACAGATTTTTGTGCATTTTTTATCAAAATTTTTTGTTCTGTTTCTTTGTAAAATTACAATATTTTGTGCGAATATTTGTTGATATTACATTTTTTCATCTAAATATTGTGTCACATTAATTTCATCAAAATATTGAAATTTTTCAAACAAATAGTCATTTTTCAAAGAGAGAGAATTACAATTGTTTGTTAAGATATCAATTTTTGCTATCAGTTTTTGCCGATTCACATATTTTGCAATTTTTTATAAAATGTTGTTTCTTGGTGCCATTTTGTCCCAAATATTTTACAATTTTCAATCACAAGAGATTTTTTTTAATAAAACAGTTGAATTGATTTTTTTTTGATATGTTACGATTTTTAGCTAAACTATTAGTTATTGGTTCTATTTTTCTCAAATTACGGATTTTTGTGCCATTTTTCTGTTTAAATACCGATTTTTTGTTCAATTATGATTTTTGTTAGAATATCGACTTCACTGTTTTATTTTAGTCAAATTACGATATTTTGTGCCATTCTTTGTCTTAATATTTTTGCAATTTTAAGTCTTATTATTTGTGTCGAAATGCTCCGTTTTTTGTTTAAATATCGATTTTTTGCTGCCATTTCTGTTAAAATACTATTTTTGTTTAATTTTTCTGTTTAAATATTAATTTTTATGGCATTTTTTGTCACGAAATATTAATTTTTGGCATTTTTAGCCTAATTAATATTTTTTGTTCCTTATTGTGTGGATATTTTATAATTTAATTTTAACATATTGTTTTTTGATTTTTTCCTTGTTCAATAATGATTTTTTGCAATTTTTCTGTCAAAATATATCAAGTTTATCTGTTTCATTATTGATTTTCAGTCCTATTTTTTGCCAAAACACAATATTCTTTGTATAAATATTTTTTTCCTCAAAATTTTTACAATTAGCGTCATGTTTTTCGGTATTTTACATATTTTTGTTGAAAGAGGAATTTTTGCTCTTATTTTTAGTCAATTTACAATTTGTTGTCAAGATTGAGATTTTTGTTCCGTTCTTGTTTTTTCCCTGAAATTTTTGCAGTTTTTTTTCTAAATAGCCATATTCAGTCTTATTTTTTCTCAAATCACAGATTTTTGGCATTTTTTATAGAAATTTTTTGTTCTGTTTCTTTGTAAAATTACAATTTTTTGTGCGAATATTTGTTGATATTACATTTTTTTATCTAAATATTGTGTCACATTAATTTCATTAAAATATTGAAATTTTTCAATCAAATAGTCATTTTTTCAGAGAAAGAATTACAATTTTTTTGTTAAGAAATAAATTTTTGCTATCATTTTTTGTCGATTCACATTTTTTGCAATTTTTGTTTGTTGTTGATTTTTGGGTGATTTTTAGCAATTATATTCAATTTTTTATAAAATGTTGCTTTTTGGTGCCATTTTGTCCTTGATATTTTACAATCTTTGATCATCACAATCAATTCTTTTGTCATAAAAACTTGAATTATTTTTGTTATGTTACAATTTTTTGCTAAACTATTAGTTTTTGGTTCCACTTTTTTTTTGTATCAACCGCTGAGTTTTTTGTTCAAATATCGATTTGTTTTCTGTAAAATATGCATTTTTGTTTAATGTTTCTATTTAAATATTGATGTTTGGTCAAATGTCACTCACTTTTGTGTGCTATTTTTTATTAAAATGTATTACAATTGAGCTGTAATAATTTTGGTAATTTTGCAAATATATGTCTACTTTGACGGTGATGAATTTTTTTTCATTTTCAGTGGTTAAAGAAATCAAAGAAAGAGAAGTATTTTTACAAAAAATGGAAGAATTAGGAGAAGGACAAAAATATAAATTAGTAATTCAGCAGCAAATACAGGCTAGAGTAAGAGAGATGGAAAAATTAAAAGTGGCATTGTAAATACTTCATTAACGAAAAGTATTTGGCAATTTTTTTTCTAATAAATCAAAATAATAATATGTAAAAAGTATCTTTTGTAAATTAAAAACTTGCACAATAAGCATCATTTTTACTCCTTATAAAATAATGTACTATTATCCAAACCCCACTTTATATCACTTCATTCAATTCAATTGAATAATCTGTTTAATCAAATAACATCCGAACCATCATGCCTCTTAGTTTGTATTATTTTTTTACTATTTTCAGTGTTATTTTCACCTGCAAAATCAAACCCTGGTAAAAGTAAGAGAAATTTTGCAGTTTGATAAAATATAATTTTTTTTAAGGAATCCTTTTAATAGTGATATTCATGTAGCAGCTTTAGTCTTAGCAAGAGGAGGTTCCAAAAGTATTCCTTTGAAAAATCTAGTTAAAATTGGCAACAATTCACTTCTTAATATAACATTGAATGTTATTTCCAAAGTGGATTTTTCCTCAGCTTGGGTTTCTACAAATCATGAATTAATATTAAAAGAAAGTGGATTTGTAAATGTGCATTGGAGATCAGAAGAATCGGCAACAGACAACGCGTCTTCTATTTTAGGTGTCTTAGATTTTTTATCCAGTCATAAAGAAGTGGATGTGGTTGCTTTGATACAATGCACTTCACCATTTATAAAAGTACGATATTTGGAGGAAGCTTTATGGAAAGTTAGAAATGGAGCAGAATGTGTTTTTTCGGCCACTAGGTAAGAATATACAGAGTGTTGCTTTTGAAAGTAAAGAGAACCATATAATAATATCATTTGATTTTTTTGCATTTTCCTAGAACAGATAAAGCAAATTGATAGTAAACAATTTAAAAAGCAATAGAAATGTATGCATTCTCCAAAATTTTAAGTTTTTGGGCAATAAATAAAGAAACTGGAGTAATTTGCCAGTGATCATATATTGATCAATTGAATAATGCCCTTTATTTTGATAAGGGATGAGTTCACATTAAATCTGATAACACCATCTTGGACACAATTGAATTATTATCAAATGTACCAAATTTTGTTGTTGAAGCCCTAGAAATAAAAAAAAAACAGAGCCAATTGATGGATAGCCGGAAAAATGTTTATATCTTAAGAAGAATCGATAAACATCAAATTTGAAAACATGTTCTTGAAGATAACTAAATCGTTGATAGACGTGGCAAATTTTATTACTTTAGTCCGAGAAATCAAAAAATTAGAGCAATTTGTCTGTAAAATTTTGAAAACCATCAATTCGTCTGTCGGAAAATGCCCTATATCTCGACTGAAAATCAATTTATATAAAGTTTGAAAAAATACTCTTGAAGACAATCAAATCATTGTCAAATGTGCCAAAATTCATTATTTTAGTCCGAGAAATAAAAAAATCTGAGCAGTTTGTCTGTAAAATTTTGAAAACCATCAATTCGTCTGTCGGAAAATGTCCTATATCTCGACTGAAAATCAATTTATATAAAGTTTGAAAAAATACTCTTAAACACAATCAAATCATTGTCAAATGTGCCAAAGTTCATTATTTTAGTCCGAGAAATAAAAAAATCTGAGCAGTTTGTCTGTAAAATTTTGAAAACCATCAATTCGTCTGTCGGAAAATGTCCTATATCTCGACTGAAAATTAATTTACATAAAGTTTGAAAAAATACTCTTGAAGACAATCAAATCATTGTCAAATGTGCCAAAATTCATTATTTTAGTCCGAGAAATAAAAAAATCTGAGCAGTTTGTCTGTAAAATTTTGAAAACCATCAATTCGTCTGTCGGAAAATGTCCTATATCTCGACTGAAAATCAATTTATATAAAGTTTGAAAAAATACTCTTGAAGACAATCAAATCATTGTCAAATGTGCCAAAATTCATTATTTTAGTCCGAGAAATAAAAAAATCTGAGCAGTTTGTCTGTAAAATTTTGAAAACCATCAATTCGTCTGTCGGAAAATGTCCTATATCTCGACTGAAAATCAATTTATATAAAGTTTGAAAAAATACTCTTAAACACAATCAAATCATTGTCAAATGTGCCAAAGTTCATTATTTTAGTCCGAGAAATAAAAAAATCTGAGCAGTTTGTCTGTAAAATTTTGAAAACCATCAATTCGTCTGTCGGAAAATGTCCTATATCTCGACTGAAAATCAATTTATATAAAGTTTGAAAAAATACTCTTAAACACAATCAAATCATTGTCAAATGTGCCAAAGTTCATTATTTTAGTCCGAGAAATAAAAAAATCTGAGCAGTTTGTCTGTAAAATTTTGAAAACCATCAATTCGTCTGTCGGAAAATGTCCTATATCTCGACTGAAAATTAATTTACATAAAGTTTGAAAAAATACTCTTGAAGACAATCAAATCATTGTCAAATGTGCCAAAATTCATTATTTTAGTCCGAGAAATAAAAAAATCTGAGCAGTTTGTCTGTAAAATTTTGAAAACCATCAATTCGTCTGTCGGAAAATGTCCTATATCTCGACTGAAAATCAATTTATATAAAGTTTGAAAAAATACTCTTGAAGACAATCAAATCATTGTCAAATGTGCCAAATTTCATTATTTTGGTCCGAGAAATAAAAAAATCAGAGCAATTTGTCTGAAAAATTTTGAAAACAGTTAATTTATCAGTCGAAAAATGTCCTATATCTCGACTGAAAATCAATTTATATAAAGTTTGAAAAAATACTCTTAAAGACAATCAAATCATTGTCAAATGTGCCAAAATTCATTATTTTAGTCCGAGAAATAAAAAAATCTGAGCAGTTTGTCTGTAAAATTTTGAAAACCATCAATTCGTCTGTCGGAAAATGTCCTATATCTCGACTGAAAATCAATTTATATAAAGTTTGAAAAAATACTCTTAAAGACAATCAAATCATTGTCAAATGTGCCAAAATTCATTATTTTAGTCCGAGAAATAAAAAAATCTGAGCAGTTTGTCTGTAAAATTTTGAAAACCATCAATTCGTCTGTCTGAAAATGTCCTATATCTCGACTGAAAATCAATTTATATAAAGTTTGAAAAAATACTCTTAAACACAATCAAATCATTGTCAAATGTGCCAAAATTCATTATTTTAGTCCGAGAAATAAAAAAATCTGAGCAGTTTGTCTGTAAAATTTTGAAAACCATCAATTCGTCTGTCGGAAAATGTCCTATATCTCGACTGAAAATTAATTTACATAAAGTTTGAAAAAATACTCTTGAGGACAATCAAATCATTGTCAAATGTGCCAAAATTCATTATTTTAGTCCGAGAAATAAAAAAATCTGAGCAGTTTGCTGTAAAATTTTGAAAACCATCAATTCGTCTGTCGGAAAATGTCCTATATCTCGACTGAAAATCAATTTATATAAAGTTTGAAAAAATACTCTTAAAGACAATCAAATCATTGTCAAATGTGCCAAAATTCATTATTTTAGTCCGAGAAATAAAAAAATCTGAGCAGTTTGTCTGTAAAATTTTGAAAACCATCAATTCGTCTGTCGGAAAATGTCCTATATCTCGACTGAAAATCAATTTATATAAAGTTTGAAAAAATACTCTTAAAGACAATCAAATCATTGTCAAATGTGCCAAAATTCATTATTTTAGTCCGAGAAATAAAAAAATCTGAGCAGTTTGTCTGTAAAATTTTGAAAACCATCAATTCGTCTGTCGGAAAATGTCCTATATCTCGACTGAAAATCAATTTATATAAAGTTTGAAAAAATACTCTTAAACACAATCAAATCATTGTCAAATGTGCCAAAGTTCATTATTTTAGTCCGAGAAATAAAAAAATCTGAGCAGTTTGTCTGTAAAATTTTGAAAACCATCAATTCGTCTGTCGGAAAATGTCCTATATCTCGACTGAAAATTAATTTACATAAAGTTTGAAAAAATACTCTTGAAGACAATCAAATCATTGTCAAATGTGCCAAAATTCATTATTTTAGTCCGAGAAATAAAAAAATCTGAGCAGTTTGTCTGTAAAATTTTGAAAACCATCAATTCGTCTGTCGGAAAATGTCCTATATCTCGACTGAAAATCAATTTATATAAAGTTTGAAAAAATACTCTTAAAGAGAATCAAATCATTGTCAAATGTGCCAAAATTCATTATTTTAGTCCGAGAAATAAAAAAATCTGAGCAGTTTGTCTGTAAAATTTTGAAAACCATCAATTCGTCTGTCGGAAAATGTCCTATATCTTGACTGAAAATCAATTTATATAAAGTTTGAAAAAATACTCTTAAAGACAATCAAATCATTGTCAAATGTGCCAAAATTCATTATTTTAGTCCGAGAAATAAAAAAATCTGAGCAGTTTGTCTGTAAAATTTTGAAAACCATCAATACGTCTGTCGGAAAATGTCCTATATCTCGACTGAAAATCAATTTATATAAAGTTTGAAAAAATACTCTTAAAGACAATCAAATCATTGTCAAATGTGCCAAAATTCATTATTTTAGTCCGAGAAATAAAAAAATCTGAGCAGTTTGTCTGTAAAATTTTGAAAACCATCAATTCGTCTGTCGGAAAATGTCCTATATCTCGACTGAAAATCAATTTATATAAAGTTTGAAAAAATACTCTTAAACACAATCAAATCATTGTCAAATGTGCCAAAATTCATTATTTTAGTCCGAGAAATAAAAAAATCTGAGCAGTTTGTCTGTAAAATTTTGAAAACCATCAATACGTCTGTCGGAAAATGTCCTATATCTCGACTGAAAATCAATTTATATAAAGTTTGAAAAAATACTCTTAAAGACAATCAAATCATTGTCAAATGTGCCAAATTTCATTATTTTGGTCCGAGAAATAAAAAAATCAGAGCAATTTGTCTGAAAAATTTTGAAAACAGTTAATTTATCAGTCGAAAAATGTCCTATATCTCGACTGAAAATCAATTTATATAAAGTTTGAAAAAATACTCTTGAAGACAATCAAATCATTGTCAAATGTGCCAAATTTCATTATTTTGGTCCGAGAAATAAAAAAATCAGAGCAATTTGTCTGAAAAATTTTGAAAACAGTTAATTTATCAGTCGAAAAATGTCCTATATCTCGACTGAAAATCAATTTATATAAAGTTTGAAAAAATACTCTTAAAGCCAATCAAATCATTGTCAAATGTGCCAAAATTCATTATTTTAGTCCGAGAAATAAAAAAATCTGAGCAGTTTGTCTGTAAAATTTTGAAAACCATCAATTCGTCTGTCGGAAAATGTCCTATATCTCGACTGAAAATCAATTTATATAAAGTTTGAAAAAATACTCTTAAACACAATCAAATCATTGTCAAATGTGCCAAAATTCATTATTTTAGTCCGAGAAATAAAAAAATCTGAGCAGTTTGTCTGTAAAATTTTGAAAACCATCAATTCGTCTGTCGGAAAATGTCCTATATCTCGACTGAAAATTAATTTACATAAAGATTGAAAAAATACTCTTGAAGACAATCAAATCATTGTCAAATGTGCCAAAATTCATTATTTTAGTCCGAGAAATAAAAAAATCTGAGCAGTTTGTCTGTAAAATTTTGAAAACCATCAATTCGTCTGTCGGAAAATGTCCTATATCTCGACTGAAAATCAATTTATATAAAGTTTGAAAAAATACTCTTAAAGACAATCAAATCATTGTCAAATGTGCCAAAATTCATTATTTTAGTCCGAGAAATAAAAAAATCTGAGCAGTTTGTCTGTAAAATTTTGAAAACCATCAATTCGTCTGTCGGAAAATGTCCTATATCTCGACTGAAAATCAATTTATATAAAGTTTGAAAAAATACTCTTGAAGACAATCAAATCATTGTCAAATGTGCCAAATTTCATTATTTTGGTCCGAGAAATAAAAAAATCAGAGCAATTTGTCTGAAAAATTTTGAAAACAGTTAATTTATCAGTCGAAAAATGTCCTATATCTCGACTGAAAATCAATTTATATAAAGTTTGAAAAAATACTCTTAAAGCCAATCAAATCATTGTCAAATGTGCCAAAATTCATTATTTTAGTCCGAGAAATAAAAAAATCTGAGCAGTTTGTCTGTAAAATTTTGAAAACCATCAATTCGTCTGTCGGAAAATGTCCTATATCTCGACTGAAAATCAATTTATATAAAGTTTGAAAAAATACTCTTAAACACAATCAAATCATTGTCAAATGTGCCAAAATTCATTATTTTAGTCCGAGAAATAAAAAAATCTGAGCAGTTTGTCTGTAAAATTTTGAAAACCATCAATACGTCTGTCGGAAAATGTCCTATATCTCGACTGAAAATCAATTTATATAAAGTTTGAAAAAATACTCTTAAAGACAATCAAATCATTGTCAAATGTGCCAAATTTCATTATTTTGGTCCGAGAAATAAAAAAATCAGAGCAATTTGTCTGAAAAATTTTGAAAACAGTTAATTTATCAGTCGAAAAATGTCCTATATCTCGACTGAAAATCAATTTATATAAAGTTTGAAAAAATACTCTTAAAGACAATCAAATCATTGTCAAATGTGCCAAATTTCATTATTTTGGTCCGAGAAATAAAAAAATCAGAGCAATTTGTCTGAAAAATTTTGAAAACAGTTAATTTATCAGTCGAAAAATGTCCTATATCTCGACTGAAAATCAATTTATATAAAGTTTGAAAAAATACTCTTAAAGACAATCAAATCATTGTCAAATGTGCCAAATTTCATTATTTTGGTCCGAGAAATAAAAAAATCAGAGCAATTTGTCTGAAAAATTTTGAAAACAGTTAATTTATCAGTCGAAAAATGTCCTATATCTCGACTGAAAATCAATTTATATAAAGTTTGAAAAAATACTCTTAAAGACAATCAAATCATTGTCAAATGTGCCAAAATTCATTATTTTAGTCCGAGAAATAAAAAAATCTGAGCAATTCGTCTGAAAAATTTTGAAAACAGTTAATTTATCAGTCGAAAAATGTCCTATATCTCGACTGAAAATCAATTTATATAAAGTTTGAAAAAATACTCTTAAACACAATCAAATCATTGTCAAATGTGCCAAAGTTCATTATTTTAGTCCGAGAATAAAAAAATCTGAGCAGTTTGTCTGTAAAATTTTGAAAACCATCAATTCGTCTGTCGGAAAATGTCCTATATCTCGACTGAAAATTAATTTACATAAAGTTTGAAAAAATACTCTTGAAGACAATCAAATCATTGTCAAATGTGCCAAAATTCATTATTTTAGTCCGAGAAATAAAAAAATCTGAGCAGTTTGTCTGTAAAATTTTGAAAACCATCAATTCGTCTGTCGGAAAATGTCCTATATCTCGACTGAAAATCAATTTATATAAAGTTTGAAAAAATACTCTTAAAGACAATCAAATCATTGTCAAATGTGCCAAAATTCATTATTTTAGTCCGAGAAATAAAAAAATCTGAGCAGTTTGTCTGTAAAATTTTGAAAACCATCAATTCGTCTGTCGGAAAATGTCCTATATCTCGACTGAAAATCAATTTATATAAAGTTTGAAAAAATACTCTTGAAGACAATCAAATCATTGTCAAATGTGCCAAATTTCATTATTTTGGTCCGAGAAATAAAAAAATCTGAGCAATTCGTCTGAAAAATTTTGAAAACAGTTAATTTATCAGTCGAAAAATGTCCTATATCTCGACTGAAAATCAATTTATATAAAGTTTGAAAAAATACTCTTAAACACAATCAAATCATTGTCAAATGTGCCAAAGTTCATTATTTTAGTCCGAGAATAAAAAAATCTGAGCAGTTTGTCTGTAAAATTTTGAAAACCATCAATTCGTCTGTCGGAAAATGTCCTATATCTCGACTGAAAATTAATTTACATAAAGTTTGAAAAAATACTCTTGAAGACAATCAAATCATTGTCAAATGTGCCAAAATTCATTATTTTAGTCCGAGAAATAAAAAAATCTGAGCAGTTTGTCTGTAAAATTTTGAAAACCATCAATTCGTCTGTCGGAAAATGTCCTATATCTCGACTGAAAATCAATTTATATAAAGTTTGAAAAAATACTCTTAAAGACAATCAAATCATTGTCAAATGTGCCAAAATTCATTATTTTAGTCCGAGAAATAAAAAAATCTGAGCAGTTTGTCTGTAAAATTTTGAAAACCATCAATTCGTCTGTCGGAAAATGTCCTATATCTCGACTGAAAATCAATTTATATAAAGTTTGAAAAAATACTCTTAAAGACAATCAAATCATTGTCAAATGTGCCAAAATTCATTATTTTAGTCCGAGAAATAAAAAAATCTGAGCAGTTTGTCTGTAAAATTTTGAAAACCATCAATTCGTCTGTCGGAAAATGTCCTATATCTCGACTGAAAATCAATTTATATAAAGTTTGAAAAAATACTCTTGAAGACAATCAAATCATTGTCAAATGTGCCAAATTTCATTATTTTGGTCCGAGAAATAAAAAAATCTGAGCAATTCGTCTGAAAAATTTTGAAAACAGTTAATTTATCAGTCGAAAAATGTCCTATATCTCGACTGAAAATCAATTTATATAAAGTTTGAAAAAATACTCTTAAACACAATCAAATCATTGTCAAATGTGCCAAAGTTCATTATTTTAGTCCGAGAATAAAAAAATCTGAGCAGTTTGTCTGTAAAATTTTGAAAACCATCAATTCGTCTGTCGGAAAATGTCCTATATCTCGACTGAAAATTAATTTACATAAAGTTTGAAAAAATACTCTTGAAGACAATCAAATCATTGTCAAATGTGCCAAAATTCATTATTTTAGTCCGAGAAATAAAAAAATCTGAGCAGTTTGTCTGTAAAATTTTGAAAACCATCAATTCGTCTGTCGGAAAATGTCCTATATCTCGACTGAAAATCAATTTATATAAAGTTTGAAAAAATACTCTTAAAGACAATCAAATCATTGTCAAATGTGCCAAAATTCATTATTTTAGTCCGAGAAATAAAAAAATCTGAGCAGTTTGTCTGTAAAATTTTGAAAACCATCAATTCGTCTGTCGGAAAATGTCCTATATCTCGACTGAAAATCAATTTATATAAAGTTTGAAAAAATACTCTTAAAGACAATCAAATCATTGTCAAATGTGCCAAAATTCATTATTTTAGTCCGAGAAATAAAAAAATCTGAGCAGTTTGTCTGTAAAATTTTGAAAACCATCAATTCGTCTGTCGGAAAATGTCCTATATCTCGACTGAAAATCAATTTATATAAAGTTTGAAAAAATACTCTTGAAGACAATCAAATCATTGTCAAATGTGCCAAAATTCATTATTTTAGTCCGAGAAATAAAAAAATCTGAGCAGTTTGTCTGTAAAATTTTGAAAACCATCAATTCGTCTGTCGGAAAATGTCCTATATCTCGACTGAAAATCAATTTATATAAAGTTTGAAAAAATACTCTTAAAGACAATCAAATCATTGTCAAATGTGCCAAAATTCATTATTTTAGTCCGAGAAATAAAAAAATCTGAGCAGTTTGTCTGTAAAATTTTGAAAACCATCAATTCGTCTGTCGGAAAATGTCCTATATCTCGACTGAAAATCAATTTATATAAAGTTTGAAAAAATACTCTTAAAGACAATCAAATCATTGTCAAATGTGCCAAAATTCATTATTTTAGTCCGAGAAATAAAAAAATCTGAGCAGTTTGTCTGTAAAATTTTGAAAACCATCAATTCGTCTGTCGGAAAATGTCCTATATCTCGACTGAAAATCAATTTATATAAAGTTTGAAAAAATACTCTTGAAGACAATCAAATCATTGTCAAATGTGCCAAAATTCATTATTTTAGTCCGAGAAATAAAAAAATCAGAGCAGTTTGTCTGTAAAATTTTGAAAATCATCAATTCGTCTGTCGGAAAATGCCCTATATCTCAACTGAAAATCAATTTACATAAAGTTTGAAAAAATACTCTTGAAGACAATCAAATCATTGTCAAATGTGCCAAATTTCATTATTTTAGTCCGAGAAATAAAAAAATCAGAGCAATTCGTCTGAAAAATTTTGAAAACAGTTAATTTATCAGTCGAAAAATGTCCTATATCTCGACTGAAAATCAATTTATATAAAGTCTGAAAAAATACTCTTGAAGACGGGAGAAAAGATGGCGGGCGAGAATAACGTGAGTGAAGATGTTCTCTGTTTCGTGTGTAATAAACCGGCTCGCCGTAAACGCATTTACTGTGCTGATTGTCGTGTATGGTCGCATGTTAGCTGTGCTGACAGAAAAAAATGTTGTGAGCCCTTTGGAGCAACATCAACACCCGAAAATCAAGATGTAAATCCTACTTCACTTGCCGGCCTTATCGATACGATAAATTCGCTGTCGTCTACGGTCGCTGAAATGAAGGACATCATGAACGAATTGATTACGGAGAATAAAAAGCTTAGGAAAGAAATTGAATACCTGAAAGATAAGGAAATTCAGACTAATAACATTGTTGAAAATACAGTAAACGAGGAATCAGTTATTGAGGAAGCTGTTGAGCGTTTGCGTCGATCCAACAATGTAATAATTAGAGGGATACAAGAGACTAATAATGGGAAGGAGGAAGATGGCAATGCTGTCAAAACACTAGTGTCATCTGTAATTCCGGAAGTCCAAAATCTACAAATAGTCACAGCAACTCGATTGGGCAAATACAATCCATCTAGATCACGTCCCATCAAAGTAACATTTCACGATTCCTCTGTCGTTCATCGTGTTCTTCGTAGTCGTCCAAAAAAGGGAATTTTCATCAATAAAGACCTAACTAGGATGCAGCAAAACAAGTCATACACTATTCGTAAGGAGTTTCGTAATCGTCTTGAAAATGGGGAGAAAGATATTCGACTCAAATATTATAATGGTATGCCTAAAATTGTGGAGGGAAAAAACTCTTAAATTTCCAACAGACGCAAATTTTCTTTAAATGTAATGTGCTGTACCAGAATGTGAGGGGACTAAATACTAAAATGTACAACTTTTATTGGAACTGTTTCACAGCTGAAACAGATATCATTCTCTTAACTGAGACATGGTTGAGTCCGCATATTTCATCTAATGAACTATTGCCTGATCATTTCAATGTTTTTCGTTGTGATAGAGTTACTGGACGTGGTGGAGGTGTACTGGTTGCTGTAAAAAATACTCATCATTTCGAAACAATTTCTTTAAATCTTTCATCTCCGATTTCTACAATTGATATTGTGGGGGTAAAAGTAAAGTCCCCAAAATGTAGTCTTAATATTATTGTACTGTATATTCCTCCGGCTCAAAGCCTAGATAGTTATGTTACTTTATTTGATTATCTTGAATCAACTCTAGATTTCTCACTTCCGATATTAATTTGTGGGGATTTCAATATTTCTGAGTTTTCAATCTGTCAAGCTGGCCACATTTCAAATTTATACACCGTTTATTCTCAGTTTGTTGATCTAAATAATTTGAATCAACATAACCATGTATTAAATTCCAACAACAAAATATTAGACCTAATTCTGACGAACCACAACTTAGTCATTGAGGTCTCAAGGCATCATTTTCCGTTAGTTGTAGAGGATCACCATCATCCATGCCTGAGCTTTACAATGGACTTTATAAAAAACTCAACGTGTTCATTTTCAACATCTAGCGATACTTTTAAGTATAATTTCCGTAAAGCAAATTTTGATGGATTATATTCTACTCTCGCTCAAACCGATTGGTCTTCTGTCGTCGATATTGTTGATCCGGAATTAGCATGTTTCCACTTTTATCAGATCTTGTATAATATCTTAGATAAGTTTGTGCCAAGACAAAGAATGGTTCAAAGAGTAGCCAAATATCCTATGTGGTTTACGAGCTCCATCATCGCTAAGATTAAACAGAAAAATAAACATTGGAATCTCTACAGAAAAACCAAGCTTCTCTTTCATTTGGATATTATGAAGTCATTGCGCAAAGAAATTACACGAGAAATTTCCAGCGAACACAAGAAGTTTATAGAATCAATGGAAAGTTCACTGCAAAGTGATCCGAAGAAGTTCTGGTCCTTCATCAATTCCAAAAAGAAGTCGTCGAATCTTCCGGGTGCCATGCACTTTGAAGACAATTTGTTAATGGATCAGCAAGAAATTGTTAATGCATTTGGAAATCATTTTTCTAGTGTCTACAACTCCAACTGTGATAATGTCTGTGATGAAAAGATCTATGATAATCCTTTAAATGGTTGTGAATTTTGTGATAACAAAAGCTGTCCATCTCTCTGTGATAAATTTAACTGTGATAATGTCAACAATGATAATCATCTAATTTTAAATATGTGCTCGATTAGTGAAAGTGAGATTTTAACGGCAGTGAAGAAGATGAAAGGTAACAACGTTTGTGGGCCAGATAATATTCCATCTTTTCTGGTGAAGGATTGTATATCATACTTTTTACTTCCATTGTGTCACATTTTTAATTTAATTTTGTCAACTTCTATTTATCCAATTAAGTGGAAATTATCTCGTGTAGTTCCAATATTTAAGGCAGGTGATAAGACTCATATCAACAATTACAGACCAATAGCATTGTTGTCAAATTTTGCAAAGCTTTTTGAATGTGCGTTATCAAATGTTATTTATGCACATGTTAGTAGTCAAATAATTCAGGAACAACATGGATTTATTAAAGGGCGTTCCACCGTAACAAATTTGTGTGAATTTACGCAATTCGTATCCTCAGCCTTGGACAATCGTTTACAGGTGGACGCCATTTATACGGATCTAACGAAAGCTTTCGATAAAGTGCACCACTGTATTTTGTTAAAAAAATTGCAACGTATTGGTTTCTGTAATAAATTTCTAATATTAATGAAGTCAATGATTGTTGGCAGGGAGCAGTTTGTTGAATATGGGGGTTTTAAATCGGAGGTATTTTATGCTAAAAGTGGAGTTGCGCAAGGTTCCAATCTAGGTCCGTTACTTTTTATTATTTTTTATAATGACGTTGTAAAGTATATGAAAGATTGTAAGGTATTTATATACGCAGACGATTTGAAAATTGTACATATTATTGATTCTTATGAAAATTGCCTTGAGTTACAAAATAACATTGATGCCTTAAATTCATGGTGTCATTATAATCGTCTCGATTTAAATACTAAAAAATGTAGAAAACTTACCTTTGCTAGAAAATCTAATTTAATTAATTTTTATTATAACATAAATGGTGTTGTGATTGAATCCTGTGATCAAGTTACGGATCTAGGCGTAGTTATGGACAGTAGTTTGACTTTTACTCCCCATATAATGTTTGTAACTAGTACAGCTTTAAAGACCTTAGGCTTCATATGTAGAAACACAAAAGAATTTACTAGTGTACCATGCCTTAAAATGTTATTCTATGCACTTGTGAGGTCCAGACTTGAATACTGCTGCCTTATTTGGAGTCCCTATTATCAATTCTATATAAATATGTTAGAAAACGTTTTAAGAAAATTTGCAAAGTATCTGTATTTCAAAATATTTCATAGGTATCCCAATAAGCATTGTGACCAGAGTGATCTTCTCTTTAATGTGGAAGAAGTTAGCTTACTATGTAGAAGGAATGTTTTTTGCGTTGTTTTTCTTCAAAAACTTTTGACTGGTGAGCTTTCCAGCACTTATCTCTTGGACCACATTAACATTACTGTACCAAGAATAAACAACAGAAGTTCCTCTACATTTTATTATTCATCCCCAAATACTTTGCATCACTTTAACTCACCTCTTTTTAAATGTTTTAAATTATATAATAGCATTAATGGCTTAGAACTGGATATCTTCTTTCACAAATTTCACTCTAAATCAGTAAAGATCAAACTTCTTCGATGTTTTTCTCCCTAACTTTTAATTTCTTTATTTTCTCATATGTTAAATTCTAATTGTATTTTTTGTTGCTATCTACACTATTCTTATTTGTATTATTGTATTATCTTTTTTACTGGCTGTCCATTATAGACATTGTAGTCTGATTGGAAATAAATCATTATTATTATTATTATTATTATTAAGACAATCAAATCATTGTCAAATGTGCCAAATTTCATTATTTTGGTCCGAGAAATAAAAAAATCAGAGCAATTTGTCTGCAAAATTTTGAAAACAGTTAATTTATCAGTCGAAAAATGTCCTATATCTCGACTGAAAATCAATTTATATAAAGTTTAAAAAAATACTCTTAAAGACAATCAAATCATTGTCAAATGTGCCAAAATTCATTATTTTAGTCCGAGAAATAAAAAAATCTGAGCAGTTTGTCTGTAAAATTTTGAAAACCATCAATTCGTCTGTCGGAAAATGCCCTATATCTCGACTGAAAATCAATTTACATAAAGTTTGAAAAAATACTCTTGAAGACAATCAAATCATTGTCAAATGTGCCAAAATTCATTATTTTAGTCCGAGAAATAAAAAAATCTGAGCAGTTTGTCTGTAAAATTTTGAAAACAGTTAATTTATCAGTCGAAAAATGTCCTATATCTCGACTGAAAATCAATTTATATAAAGTTTGAAAAAATACTCTTAAAGACAATCAAATCATTGTCAAATGTGCCAAAATTCATTATTTTAGTCCGAGAAATAAAAAAATCTGAGCAGTTTGTCTGTAAAATTTTGAAAACCATCAATTCGTCTGTCGGAAAATGTCCTATATCTCGACTGAAAATCAATTTATATAAAGTTTGAAAAAATACTCTTAAAGACAATCAAATCATTGTCAAATGTGCCAAAATTCATTATTTTAGTCCGAGAAATAAAAAAATCTGAGCAGTTTGTCTGTAAAATTTTGAAAACAGTTAATTTATCAGTCGAAAAATGTCCTATATCTCGACTGAGAATCAATTTACATAAAGTTTGAAAAAATATTCTTGAAGACAATTAAATCATTGTTAGATCTGCGAAATTTCATTATTTCAGTCCAAGAAATAAAAAAATTGGAGCCATTCGTCGGTAAAATTTTGAAAACCATCAATCAACCATCATCTCGACTAACAATCACAAGATGGTCAAAAAATGTTGAGAGATATTCTAAATCAAAATGTAAAAATAAAAAGAACCACTTTCATAGGACTGACGACAGCCCTTTTCTCAAAAGAATTCAAATCTTTAGAAATAGTTCAGAGATTTGTCGCTTTGACTTTGTTTGCTATGGCTGTGGGTTCGTTGGGGCCTAAATTTTCATCACATCTACCTTCTATTCGACTTATACTTTTTAATTGTCTTAAATGGTTTTGACATTTTTAAAATTCGTAACCAAAAATCTCAGAAGAGACTGAAATCAACACACTTTTTGAACAGATTCTCGCGTCAAACTTCACCAATAAATTTCTTTGGTTACTGCTTATAACATGTATTCAATAATAGTTCTGGTCGTAGTTTGCTGTGGTTTTCTCTTTCTAGCATGAATTTAAGTTGACGTAATAAGTTCATATGGCTTACTGTCAACAGTCTAAATGTTGTCTTAATTTTACATTTATGAGTTTTTGATAAAAATCACATTGCAAATCATGTTAATTGTATGCAGACGTTCAAGAATTTATTCTGCAAGCATTATCTCCGCATTTCCGCATGCGGCATTCACTTAACCTCATTTCGGAACACTGACAGCTGTCATGTTATTGTTTTGTAATGTTAACCAAGACATAGGTTTTTTGTGACAATTGCCACACATAGGTAATCTGACCAGAACGATTATTGAACACATATTAACAATCTGATTGGTTTGGGTTATGTCAGAAATGGCGGCAAAGCCGCTCGTTTAAATTGGTTGTGGCAAACTGTCAGCTTTTTAGGATGCTTATTTTAGAATTGCATTCAAATGTTCATACGCAGTCAAAGAATCATTATTTTTTTACATTGCAGGTCTCATAAATTACGATGGTCATTAACTAAAACCGGTCAATTGCATCCGCTTAATTTCAACGTAAAAAACCGACCTAGAAGACAAGATTGGATTGGCGAACTTATTGAAAATGGAATGTTCTATTTTGTTAAGAGTAATCTAGGAAAGAAAGGCTTTTTACAAACCGAGAGGTAAAGTATAGTATTATACATCAAGTAAACAACATGTTTAATTCACGCGGCGTATACAGGGTTCTTTGTCACGTGTCTTTTAAGGGGTGATAGTAGAAATCAGTAGCTACAAAATCGCTCTGGGTTACATTGGGCCAAAGTCAACCAATTTCGAGATATTTGCAATTTTCGTTTCTTGTGAATAAAAGTGAATGACATAGCTTTAAAAATTATTTAAAAAAGAACTAAGAATGCTAGTTTTTTGCGTATGTTTCAAGTTTGCTAACAACTTAGTAATTGATAAGCAATAAAAAAATTAAAACATTCTTATATTATTTTAAAATAATCACTCAGGTACTCTTCTAAGTTCCATGATTTTTATTACTTTGTGTGACAATTGAAATTGCAAATTTATCACATAAAATCATTATACAATTTTACCAGCGTCATATTTTTTATTTTATTATTAGCTATCCGACGAGATATAAAAATATATTATTTCTACTTAAAATGGATTAATTTTTTATATGGAAGTTATAATTCAAATTTCAAACATTTGAGCTATGCTAGTGTAAACACCTATCTCGATTCAAGATATGAGTGAAAAAATGTCGAATTATTTGTATGAATTCTCATAGACTGGAAAAAATTGGAATAAAACAGAAAAAATGAAGTTTATATGTTTTAGCTCGCGAACCTAACAAGGCGACATACTGCAGGAGCGGCGAAGCCGCAACCGTGTGTCATAGACACACACTGATTGCTAGTAGTAAATTATAAAAGATGTTCAACTTGCGAACCTCTGTTTCTAATGCAGACACGCAATCCAGTTTTAACCACTTTACTTGCGAGCCTGTTTTTTATTTCAGTGGCAGCATTAATTCTTCTTATTCCTAATTCTTGAATAGTTCGTACAGGCGCAACATTATAAACTAAACTAAAGTCAAATCTGGACTCCACTGATATGGAAAATGTCATGTTGATAAACCATCATCCTTCTTGTCCCCAGTGGCACATTCTCGAATACTCAAAAACTATTTCTCGTAATAAAATTTCATTCAATTTGTCTGAGAGAAAATAAGGGACAAGTAAGTGACTGTTAATAATTCCCATCCAAACATTTAGTGCAAATAGTCGTTGTGATTTTTGATGTTTTTTTTTATGTGGATTTTGGTCTTCTTTTGAAGCCCGGAAGTGAGTGTTGCGATAACTTCTTATGTCATCTTGGCCAAACTTGAATCCATCCGTCCCCAAATTTTTTCCCAGAAACTCAGAGTCTTCCGCATCAACATTTGATGTAAAGCGATAAAAAACTAATCTTCTTGTAGGATCTTCTTGCTCTATTATGTGTACAGGCGTATAATGATAAGGATCCTGCAGTATGACTTTCTATGAGGAGATGTAAAGTTGACGCGCTACATCATTGGTAGACCTTGTAGGGTCCTGTTGCAGCAGCTGAAGGATTTGTTCTTCATCAGCTGCTTCATACAGGCGCGGTCTGCCATAATCAAATATACGTCTTTCTACATTTCCATTTTCTCTGATTCGTTGAAACTCGTTAATGAAAACACTGTTGTAAGGAGTTTGACGATTAGGGAAGCGACGTTGATATTCTCTCAGATCTCTGCATATTCTTCACTGGAAAACGAGCGTCGAGCAAGATTCATTCCAGGAGCCATAATTACCAAAACAACATAACCAGTCAGGTTTTAAACACTAAATTTAAGTTACAAGCAAAAAAAAATGAAAAATGTTTCCAGTTAAGAGTTAAGATAAGCAGATGTAGTTTTTTTTTCTGACGCATACATAAATTCTTACTCATTTCCTAATTTCGAAAAGAAAAACTGGACATGCAGATTGGCGTACTTTTTCAGGAATCGACTCATTATCCGCCGCTGATTAACTCAACAATTTTCGAATTGGTGGATTGGTGAAGAAGGACCTATTTCGAGTTTTGTTTGTAATCTTGCGCTTATAGCAACTATCGAACTGCTAAGAATCCGCAGAATTAACGCTGCCAATGAAATAAAGAAGATGTTAAGAAGTAAAATGGTTAAAACTGAAAGAAAATCCGCAATGCGTATCTGCATTAGAAGTAAAAGTTTTGCACTTAGAACAGCAGTTCAGTTGTAAGTTACAATTGAAAATACACATTGAAAAATGTTTGGATAATTTTGATTTTTTACCCTTTTCTCATTAAATCAATCAATTCAGTTATTTTTCAACGTAACGCTAATAAAACGTAGATGTTTTTAAAATATTCCGTCTGTACAATTGTATAATGATTTTAAGTAATCAGTTTGCAATTTGTCATACAAAGTAATAAAAATCATGGAACTTAGAAGAATTCCTGAGTAATTATTTTAAAATGGTATAAGACTGTTTTAATTTTGTTATTGCTTATCAATTACTAAGTTGTTAGCAAACTAGAAACATACGCAAAAAATTAGCATTCTTAGTTCTTTTTTAAATAATTTTTAAAGCTATGTCATACACTTTTATTCACAAGAAACGAAAATTGCAATTATCTCGAAATTGGTTGACTTTTGCCCAGTGTAACCCAGAGCGATTTTGTAGCTACTGATCTCTACTATCACCCCTTAAAAGACACGTTACAAAGAACCCTGTATACAGGGCCCCACGACGATGGGCGTCTATATGTAATTAAAAAAATACCGAATTTTTATTTTCTTTGGCATGCTTCATTTGACTAAAATATTTGCAAAAATCTGATACTTCCTGTTATACCGGAAGTAGGCCTCAACTTTCTTATTTTCAATGGAACACCCTATATTTTTCTACGTTTTTGAATTCTGCAATGTATTTTAGGTCACTTATATACCAACATTTTTTTTTCCTAAATTCAACCATTTTAAAGATATCTGCAACTTTAATTAAAAAATGACAGATGCAAAGTTGAAGGTAATTAATAATTACGGCTAAACGGCAAAATACTCTTTTGGCATTTTATAACGCAAGACCTGAGATAGTAAATCCTCATAAAAAATCAAACCAATGTTCTATAGCATGTTCAAAAAATATAATTGAAACCTAACATGGAAATGTCATCAAAACTCGAAGTTTTCAAATAGAAACTCCTATTTATGTTATCATATTCGTACTCTGTTTTAAAAATGAAGGCAATTTTAGATAAGGTTTTCTATACCTAAACCTTAACTTGGATAATTTTCAATACAATAGTTTTTTTTAATAAAAATAATAATAATAATAATAATAATAATAATAATAATAATAATAATAATAATAATAATAGTTTATTCATGTCAATGGCCTCACAGCCTTACACAAGTCAGGTTCAATGTATATAAATATTATAAAATGACAAATTAAAAAGTAAGAACAAATCACAGCAAGTTGCCCAAAACAAACATACAAAAAATATTTAAGTCAGTGATTTTGAAGCAAATTTGAAGTTCAAAAATTCGTCATAGGAATAAAAAGAATTAACCATTAAAAAAGATTTAATTTCTTTCAGGAATGAACGTTCATCAAGGCATTTTATTCTTGTTGGCAGCAGATTGTAATATTTGGGAGCCAAAATATTGATGTTTTTCTGACTTTTTGAAAGTCGCACATAAGGCACTCTCAGAAAATCCTTTTTACGAGTATTGTAGGACGAAACATGGCTCACTGCAGGAATATTCTTCTTGGCATATTTCAGTAGTTCGAATATAAACAGTGAAGGCATTGTGAGGATCCCCAACTTAACAAACACATTTCTACAGTCATCTCGGTAACCAAGACCACTAAGAATGCGCACTGCTCGACGTTGTAGGGCAAATATGCGATGCCATTTAGCAGCCTTTCCCCACACCAAAATTGCATAGGCAATTTGGGAATGACATAGTGCAAAGTAGGCCGTCTTCAAGCAGTCACTGTCAACCTCATTCGCCAAATTTCTCAATGCAAAGACACTTTTACACAACCTAGATGAAAGACTGTCTATGTGACTCTCCCACGTCAGTTTATTGTCTACATTAACACCCAAGAATTTAGTGGAATCATGCAGATCAGGGACACCATGACCAGAGAGATCTCTCAGACCGAAAATCACATGAACAGTTTTGGCTAAATTAAGTGATAACTTATTTGATCTGAACCAATGTTCAGCTCTTGATTCTGCCTCTCCTGCTTGAATCACGAGATCCTGAAGATTCCCACCAACAACAGAAACTGCAGTATCATCCGCAAAGAGAAGGTCCTTTGAGTCAGAATTACACAGGGGAAAATCATTAATGTAAATAATAAACAGCAAAGGTCCTAAAACTGAACCCTGTGGGACTCCATGTAAGACTTGAACTCTTTGCAAATATACATTATCTAATTTAACTGTTTGATATCTACATTTCAAATACGATTGGATAAGTTTGATAGAATCATTACAAAAACCATAAAACTTTAACTTATCTAGGAGCAAAGCATGTGACCCACAGTCAAATGCCTTGCTCAAATCACAAAACACAGAATACAAGTATTGATGGTTTTCAAAGGCATCTGTAATCTGGTCAACCAGTTCAAGAACCGCATTTGATGTGTTTCTTTTACTTCTGAAACCATACTGACTACCATAGAAAATATTATTTGACTCAAAAACGAGATCTGGCACTTTTAACACCTCTTTGGAGCTAACAGGCTAGAAGAAACCATTCCAAACAAAACTGACATGCCAATTTAATAGACAGAAAACAGTTTTTCCTAAATAACTGAAAAACCATGAGGTTTGAGTATACAAAACCTCATACAAAAATGTCTTTACTTTTGAAGCTGAAGCTAAATATAAAACATAAATGGGGGTTTCCATTTGAAAATTTTGAGTTTTGACAACATTTTCATGTTAGTTTTCAAATGCATTTTTCAAACATCCTGTAGGAGATCGGCTCAATTTTTTAGTTTTACCATCTCAGGACTTATAATTACTGATCACTTTTAACTCTGCATCCGCCATTTTTCAAATAAAATTGCAGATATCTTTGAAATGGTTGACTTAAAAAAAAACTTTTGGTATAAAAGTTACCTAAAAATATAGGATTTTGTAATTGGTTTGGCACAAAATAAAACAGAATATTCAATTATTTTGACAATAACATGTCCTAAAATATAAAAATTTTGACACTAAATATTAAAATTTTCATAAAAAAAAGTTGATTAAAAATAGCTCCCAATGTCAAAATTTCTTGATTTTATGACACATAATATGAAAGTTTTACAAAAAAAACATTTTTTATAGAAAATGGCAAAAAAGGCACCAAATACGGATTTTTCATAAATTTTTTGAAGCAAAATGACAGAAAACTCAATTAATTTGTAACAAAATTTCACAACATAAAATGTTCGAAAATAAATGACACAAAATATGATATTTTTGACAAAAGATTTTGAGGGAAAATGACAACAAATGATAATTATTTACAAATTGAAAATTCAATTATTTTGACACAAAATGTCAAAATATATGGAAATTTTGGAAAATATTGGCCCCTAATATGAAGTATTACTATTTTTTTTTACACAAAATGACACAATAGAAGACAATTTTGACAAACAAATGATTTTGTTAGAAAATTTTGATATAAAAAGGTGATTAAAAATTTCTTGATTTTATGACACATAATATGAAAGTTTTACAAAAAAAAAAATTTTTTATAGAAAATGGCAAAAAAGGCACCAAATACGGATTTTTCATAAATTTTTTGAAGCAAAATGACAGAAAACTCAATTAATTTGTAACAAAATTTCACAACATAAAATGTTCGAAAATAAATGACACAAAATATGATATTTTTGACAAAAGATTTTGAGGGAAAATGACAACAAATGATAATTATTTACAAATTGAAAATTCAATTATTTTGACACAAAATGTCAAAATATATGGAAATTTTGGAAAATATTGGCCCCTAATATGAAGTATTACTATTTTTTTTTACACAAAATGACACAATAGAAGACAATTTTGACAAACAAATGATTTTGTTAGAAAACTTTGATATAAAAAGGTGATTAAAAATTTCTTGATTTTATGACACATAATATGAAAGTTTTACAAAAAAAAAATTTTTTATAGAAAATGGCAAAAAAGGCACCAAATACGGATTTTTCATCAATTTTTTGAAGCAAAATGACAGAAAACTCAATTAATTTGTAACAAAATTTCACAACATAAAATGTTCGAAAATAAATGACACAAAATATGATATTTTTGACAAAAGATTTTGAGGGAAAATGACAACAAATGATAATTATTTACAAATTGAAAATTCAATTATTTTGACACAAAATGTCAAAATATATGGAAATTTTGGAAAATATTGGCCCCTAATATGAAGTATTACTATTTTTTTTTACACAAAATGACACAATAGAAGACAATTTTGACAAACAAATGATTTTGTTAGAAAATTTTGATATAAAAAGGTGATTAAAAATTTCTTGATTTTATGACACATAATACGAAAGTGTTACAAAAATAACATTTTTTATAGAAAACGGCAAAAAAGGCACCAAATACGGATTTTTCATAAATTTTTTGAAGCAAAATGACCGAAAATTCAATTAATTTGTAACAAAATTTCACAACATAAAATGTCCGAAAATTAATGACACAAAATATGATATTTTTGACAAAAGATTTTGAGGGAAAATGACAACAAATGATAATTATTTTCAAATTGAAAATTCAATTATTTTGACACAAAATGTCAAAATATATGAAAATTTTGGAAAAAATTGGCCCCTAATATGAAGATTTAGTATTTTTTTTTTACACAAAATGACACAATAGAAGACAATTTTGACAAACAAATGATTTTGTTAGAAAACTTTGATATAAAAAGGTGATTAAAAATTTCTTGATTTTATGACACATAATATGAAAGTTTTACAAAAAAAAAATTTTTTATAGAAAATGGCAAAAAAGGCACCAAATACGGATTTTTCATTAATTTTTTGAAGCAAAATGACAGAAAACTCAATTAATTTGTAACAAAATTTCACAACATAAAATGTTCGAAAATAAATGACACAAAATATGATATTTTTGACAGAAGATTTTGAGAGAAACTGACAACAAATGATAATTTTTTTCAAAATGTCAAAATATATGAAAATTTTGGAAAAAATTGGCCCTTAATATGAAGATTTACTATTTTTTTTACACAAAATGACACAATAGAAAACAATTTTGACAAACAAATGATTTTGTTAGAAAATTTTGATAAAAAAAAAGGTGATTAGAAAATATATTCAAATCGCACAAATTTCAGTCCACAAAGATTATGTAGATTTCGAAAAACATTGTCGTGGCAACCGGTTGTTTATATTTTTTCAAATTTATAACAGAGGTACTTAGTGGTGCTGTTTTGAGAAAAAAAATGTCTGCAACTTTGGAAGATACAGAAGAAAACAAATTTCTGCGAATAGAGAAAGCGAAAGTACGCAAAAGCACGAAAAAATAGTTTGGTTTATATTTTAAAAGGATTCAAAAATTTTCGTCACTGTGGTTGTATTATACCTAACAGAAGAAAATGTTATCAGTGAATGAAAATATTGATATAAGTAGGCTTTATTAATTAATAAGGATTTATAAAATAATATGTGTTTAGTAATTTTTCTGGTCAGATCGCCTATGTGTAGCAATTGTCGCTATGTTTTTCCCCCCACGTGTTTTATTTTGTTGGCGACATCGTTTTAGATGTCAGTTTTTTACTCTCAAAATTGAATAAACATTAATTGCATAAAATTCAATTCGTTATTGATTTTTCCGGAAAAAATTTTGAAATTTTTTACTTGCTGAAAGATCAAAATAAAACAAATGAATAAATATGTATATTTGAAAATAATTTTAGATGATGCAAACTGATACCTACAACGTTAAAACACCCTGTATTTAGATAATATCAGTAAGAAAGTGAGAATGAAAATTTCTGATTAGTTTGAAAGCTGTTATTATTAACAATAACTCCATAAGTTGAGATCAGCTTTATTTATACATTTAACCGGATGTTTCCAGATATTTGCATAATTCAAATGACTCAACTTTATATAAAATATAACCAACAAACACATCAAAACTTGAAGATTTTAACGATTTTAACAATTTTAACAACAAAGAAACATCGTGGTGTATTCAAATTTGACCTTTTTCCATCAAAGTGAAAGTAAATAAATACTGGTAATTTTTTATATACTTAGTGATCCAAATGAACTTTAGTTAAGTGTTGCAATTAACAGATTTAACAAGATTTTTACGATTTTTTATTATTTATCTGCCAAAAAGACGTCATCGAAATGCCAACACATCACTAATTGAGGTTATGTTTATTTATTTTGTTAGGTTAACAGTTAAAATGTCATTCCCAACGGGACAATTATTAAATTATTCCTATCCGGTGCTGTGTCCACCCACTAATGACATCCTATCCTAGTTTAGTTGTTTAAATTCTTTACTTCCAGATGTAAGATTGTGGAAATCCCCCAACGAGATAGTCTCGAGATTGATAGTTATTTTGATTTGAATGTCGCAATAGCAATCAGCAAGTTTTTTCCAAATGACGACCGATTTTAGTTCAGGTGAGTTAATTGAATATTAACAATCGAAATTGAAAAATTATGATTTTTTTTTTATAGGAACTGTGCCTCCTTTATATAGAGAAGTCTACGATGTTTGTTCCCATAATGGTGAACCAATTCTTAGAGACGTTTATCAGTGCCTTCTTTCACAATGCAGTTTGAATACAAATCAGTTGAAAATAATCTGGGATTTGGTTGGACCATCACAAGGACTTATAACCAGAACAAATTTGTATAAAACTTTAGCTTTAGTAGGATGGGCTCAACAAGGGAAGACTTTATCGATGAAACTTTTCGAAAGTGCAATTGGTAAAGATAAAATTTAGTGTTAGGAATTGGTTATAAACGTTCTTTGATTTTTCGATATGATATAGAAGTTTAGAAATTGATGCTCAGCAACATTTGGAATGTATGCAGTGTATTTGATTTGTTACTAAGCAGCAATACATTTTTTCTGTTGAAATTTCAGTGATACAGAGTGCTCTATTGTTTTAACTTTTCTTGTTTAATATGGGAATTTTAAAATTAAGAATTTTCAACAGAAATCGGCTATTTCTTATGGGAATCAGATTTTTTATGAAAATTACAACTTTATGTGCTATTTTTTTATTGAAACTTTTTGAGCTTTTAAACAATAGAAATCTACTCTTTTCCATAGAAATTACAGTTTTGTGCTATTTCTTATGGAAATCACAGCCTTTGTGCTTTTTCCTTCGAAAATCTATTATTACAATTTTTTATGGAAATCTTTTTTTTTTATTTTAATCAAAAAAATGACACCAAATATCAAAATTTTATTAACTGGTTGACAATGAGAAAACGGAAAAAATAATTTTTCACACAAAAAATAACACAATATATTTAAATTTTGATAAATACAAAACACCAAATTTTTGAAACTTTTTTGACGGAAAAATAAAATTTTTCAAAAAAAATAATAAAAAATATATGTTAACACAAAATATCAAACTTTTGCATGCAAAATTTTATGATTTTACCAAAAAGTAACACAAATATAAAAATTTTGACATCAAAAAGTCACAAAAATAATTATTTTGATTAAAAATATCAAATTGTTTAGACTTTTTTACAGGAAATAATAAAAATATTTTAATTATGTGCCAAAAAATGTAATATTTTGTGAACGAGTGTGATTATTTTGACAAAAAAATGACACAATACATGAGAAAATTACATACAAATTTTGTATGTAATTGTGTGTACATACAAATTTTGTAATTTTTTTGTAAAATGACCGATAAATGTGATATTTTGGCGGAAAAATGGCAACAGTTTGCGATTTTTACCAAAAAATTATATTAAATGTCGAATTCTCACAAAATATGACACTATATATGAATGTTTTTATAGAAAAATGACACAAAATACCAATTTTTTGAATTTTTTTTAACTGAAAATAACAGATAATTTAAATTATTTGCCAAAAAAATGACGCTTAAGATTTTTAGAAAAAAATCACAGAAAATGTCAACGATTGTTATTATTTTGATACAAAATATTACATTTATGACAAAAACACTTAAAATTTTTTTATAATTTTACCAAAAAGTGACACTGAGTATCAAAATTGTGACAACCTTTTTAACCTAAAAATTGTTTTCATAAAAATGACACCAAATATTGAAATTATGACAAAAAAATTACACAAAAATTTTGTAATTTTTTTTACAAAATGACCAATAAATGTGATATTTTGACGAAAAAATGTCTCCATTCTGCGATTTTTACCTAAAAATGACACCAAATGTCAAAATTTGATGTGAAAATATTCTAACAAATTTTAAGAATTTTTTATTTTCCTGAATTAAATTAGACCTTTAACTTCCTCCCTTTTTTAGAAAATGTAATGTTTTATAAACGAATGCGATTATTTTGACACAAAATATCAAATTTTCCACAAAAATTGACTCTATATTACAAAATTTTGTTATTTAAAAAATTAAGAAAAAAGGTCGAATGTCGTCAAAAATGCTACAAAATACTAGACTTTCATCATCTTTGTGATAAAAATGACACAAAAGTGGTTATTTCAACGTTATATGAGAATTTTGACAAAAAAATGGCAATTGATGAGAATTTTGACAGAAAAATACATAAAAACTGTAAATTCTGTCAAAATGACTAATGTAATATTTTGGCGAAAAAAATGTCAAAATTCTGGAAAATAAAACACAAAGAATGATTATTTTCACAAAATATAAACTTTTTGTTGTTTTTTTTCGACATAAAGTAACAAATTATTCGAATTATTAGCCAAAAAACGACGTTCAAGATTTTTAGAAAATATAAAAAAAAAGTCAACCATTGTTATTATTTTGACACAAAATATCACATTGTTGACAAAAATTACACAAAATGTGAAAATTTTATAATTTCATCAAAAAGTGACACTTAGTATCAAAATTTTGACAATCTTTGGTAGTTTTTCAACATAATAAAATATTTTCATAAAAATGACACAAAATATTAAAATTTTGACAAAAATTTACACCATAAATGAAAATTTTTACAGAAATTTACACAAATTATAAAAATTTTGTAATTTTTTGACAAAATGACCTACAGATGTGATATATTGTCAAAAAAATTTCAACATTCTGCGATTTTTTACCAAAAAATGACACCAAATGTCAAAATTCTGTTAAATAAGACACAAAAAAAATATTTATTCTCACGTAAAATGACACAACATATGAAAATTTTAATAGAAAAATGACACAAAATATTAATTTTGAATTTGTTTGGACAGTAAGTAACACAAATTATTTGAATTATTTGCCAAAAAATGACGTTTAAGATTTTGAAACGATTGTTATTATTTTGATACAAAATATCAAATTTGTGTTAAAAAATTACATTTAAACAAGATTTTGTGATTTTTCTGTCAAAAATTGAAAAAAAAATTCAAAAATGCAACAAAATATCACAGTTTTATTATTTTTATCATTAAAAGACAAAAAAGTCATGTGTTTATTAGGAAATAACACGTCATATGAAATTTTTCCAAAAAAATATCACAATACATGAAAATTGTGACAGAAAATTAATCAAAATACAAAAATTTTCCAATTTTTTGCCAAAAAACATCAAAAATCTCCAACTTTTCGATAAAAAGTAAAACAAAACAATTATTCTGATAAAAAAATGACAGAATATAAAAATCGTGACAAAAAATGTATTCATGTCTTCCGAGAAAAAAATGATACAATATATCAAAACATTGTTATTTTTATGTCAAAAGAGTTAAAAAATGTGATTTTCTGTCAGAAATGTCAAAAAATTATGAAATTTTGACAAAAATGACAAAATATGAGAATGCTGTAATTTTTACCAAAAAATGAAATATGAAATTTTGTCGATTTTTTGACATAACAAAGGCCCAGAAAAATTATTTTCACAAAAAATGACACAAAATATCAAATTTTTGTTTTTTTTTGGACAGATAATGGCAAATGTCTAATCTAATTTTTTGCCAAAAAATTACAAAAATTGGAATTTTCAGTAAAAAATCATAAAAAAAGTAATATTTTGATAAACGAATGTAATTATTGTGACACAAAATATCGAATTTTTGTCAAAAATTGACAAGAAAGATAAAAATTTTCCGATTTCGATCATTTTTTCAAAAAGATTATTGCTTTAGTCGATATTTCTATTTTTCAGACTGAGACTATAATATCACTAATAATTTTTTTTTCAGAATACCCAACTCCAAACATTGCTGATTTGACTCCAGTAAAAAACTTAGTATTACAACTGAACCTCAAAGCCAATCCTGCTATTCTCGGCCTCACTTACTCCGAAATCACTCAGTTAGACACAATAAGTGTCGAGTTAGTACCTGAAAAAAAAGGATTATTCCTCAAATATTCCGAATATCTCGTATCTTCTCGAAGATTCAATTCCAAAGTCACTCGAAGATACAACGACTTCTTAGCTTTACAAGAACTACTTTTAAATCGATTCCCATACAGGATAGTACCTCGGTTACCTCCAAAAAAAATCGTCTCCGACGCTCATTTTCTCGAATCGAGACGTCGAGGTCTTCACCGATGGCTTACTTTAGTCTGTCGTCATCCAACAATGTGTCACGATGCTCTTGTTGCTTTTTTTCTAACAGACCAAGGGCCTGATATTCAGCATCGAATTCGCGATATTTTTCGGAGAGCTCCTGATGAATTTATGACTTCGGATTTGGCTGCGACAGCGAAAAGTCTTTTGCCGAATGATTATGGAGAGATTGCTTCGAGTCGAGAACAAATTCGAGCTTTGGTTCAAGTTATTGGGAAATTGAAATTGTTGGCTGAAAATGATATTGAAAGACAGAATAATTATGCAAAAGATTCGGAAGATTTTGCGGCACAATTGAAGATTTTGAGTGGGTTGAGTATTGGGCAAGTTTTTGGGAGTAGATGGGGGAGTATGCAGAAGGGGTTTACGGCTCTATCAAGGTAATTATAGGATTTTCTAATAAAGGTTGGAATTTGAAATATTTTGAAAAAAAGTGATCAAAATTTTATTATTTTTTTGAAAGAAAGAAAGAAAATTTTGGCAAACAAATGTTTATGTTAGAAAGTGACATTTCATATCAAAATTTTGTAATTTGTTTAACACAAAATAAAACAGAATATTCAATTATTTTGACAATAAAATGCCCTAAAATATAAAATTTTTGACACTAAATATTAAAATTTTCATAAAAAAAGGTGATTAAAAATGGCTCCCAATGTCAAAATTTCTTGGTTTTATGACACATAATATGAAAGTTTTACAAATAAACATTTTTTATAGAAAATGGCAAAAAAGGCACCAAATACGGATTTTTCGTAAATTTTTTGAAGCAAAATGACAGAAAATTCAATTAATTTGTAACAAAATTTTACAACATAAAATGTCAAAATATATGAAAATTTTGGAAAAAATTGGCCCCTAATATGAAGATTTAGTATTTTTTTTTACACAAAATGACACAATAGAAGACAATTTTGACAAACAAATGATTTTGTTAGAAAATTTTGATAAAAAAAGGTGATTAAAGATGGCTCCCAATGTCAAAATTTCTTGATTTTGTGACACATAATATGAAAGTTTTACAAAAAAACATTGTTCACAGAAAATGACAGAAAAATGGCACCAAATATGGATTTTCTATAAATTTTTTTAAGCAAAATGATAGAAAATTCAATTAATTTGTAACAAAATTTCACAACATATAAAAAGTTCAAAAATAATTGAAACAAAATGTGAAAGTTTTGACAAAAAGATTTTGATAGAAAATGACACCAAATATCAAAATTTTGACAGAATAATTAATCATTTTGAAACAAAAATAGCACCTATTATCAAGATTTTGTGATTTTTCTACCACAAAATCAAACAGAACATTCAATTATTTCGATAAAGAAATGACATAAATGATCAAAATTTCTTAATTTCTTCAACACAACACAGTACATGGAAATTTTGACATAAAATATGAAAATTTTGAAAAAAATTGATTATTTTGATATAAATGCACCTAATATCAAGATTTTGAAAAAAAAAGATTATTTCGATGAAAAATGAAACCTATTAAAATTTTGTCATTTTTCGACACAAAATGACACAAAATGACACTTTAATTACATTTGATGATCTTAGTAGCAAATGACAAAATATGAAATTTCCACAAAAAAGTTTATTTTGATGATAGATGACTCCTAATATTTTGTGAGAAAATGAGATAAAACTTTCAATTATTTTGACAAAAACTAACGCAAGATAATTTTTCTGACAAAATATGAAAATTTCGACAAAAAATTATTTCGATTAAAAATGATACAAAATCATTTTTTTTATTACTTTTTGAAACAAAGTCGCACAGAAAACTCAATTACTTTGACACAAAATGTCACTATATAGAAATTTTGAAGAAAATACGATACAAAATATGAAATTTTTGACAAAAGAAGACTTCTGTTGAAAATGACAACGGAAATTGAAATTTTGACTAGACAATTATTATTTTGATGAAAAGTGACACATAATATCAAGATTTTGAACTTACTATTTCTATGAAAAATGATACTTATTATAAAAATTTTGTATGTTTTTCGACACAGAAAATTCAATTATTTTGACAAAAAAATGATATTTGTATCAAATGGCAAAAAACTAGATTTCGTTGATAAATGACGCCTAACATCATTTTTTTTATGACAAAATGAGACAGAATATTCAATTGTTTTGACAAAATACCAAAATATCAAAATTGTATAATTTTTCTGACAATAAATATGCAATTTTTGCCAAAAAAAAAAGATTTTGATGGAAAATGACGCCTTATATCAAAATTTTAGAATTTTTTGACACAAAAATATACAATATGTGGACATTTTTCAAAATATGAAAATTTTAAATAAATTTTTACCAAAAACAGACCAAACAACGGAATTTGGTCAATTTTCATTTAAAAAAAAAATGTAATATTTTGACAAAAATTAATTTAAAGTGTGACAAAAAAATAGTTATGTATTAAAAAAAAACACACATCAAAAGTTGGCCAAAAATTTTAGATTTATTTTAAAAATATTTTGACACAAAAGTTTACAAAATATCACATTTTTTTCGACCTAAAAATATACAGAATTGATTGTTTGGCTAAAAAACTGAGACAAAATATAACTATTTTTTCGTCTACATTTTTGAGAATCAAAATCAAAAATCACCTCTCAGACCAGACTTCTCCCAAAAAAATCATCCTTTTGGTTTTTCAGAGAATTATACACTCTCTCAAGTAAATCCCAACAAAATGCAAACGTGGAACAAATAACCGTCTGTGAACGCCTCGCCTTACTGTTAGATGTGTTAATATCTCACAAAGATTTATGCGAACGTTTGGAAAAAGGTTTGGCGCACGATCATCAACAAGCTCTTTCGAAAATGCTTTCTTTGAAAAAACGCAAAATTCAAGGAGTTATTCGAGGAACAGACGTAAGTTGACTTATTTATACAAGCTGATTCTTTTCTTCGGGACGTAAGAAGTATCTATCGGACACACTTAAAAAATTGTTTTCACAAAAACTGGAAAAATAGAATTGATACTATGAGAACTTAAAATAAGGCAATCCATTCTGTTTTTTCTATTTCTTGAACTAAAACGATCAAAGTTTTATATGTTTGAAATATTTTTTTTCTTCTAAATTATTTGGATTTGGTGTGAGTTGATTTTTAGATAAAATAATGAATGACTGGTTTTCACTACAAATGACAATAGCCGGTGGGCACATTTCTTTCTATTTCTTAGTGTAACTTGTTTGATTGTCTTCAAGGTGATGTTTTTAAATTTGATATATTTTACCGCTCAGTGAAGTTATAGGCCATTTTCCGACTGAAGTATCAACGATTTTTGAAATTTTGCTGGAAAATAGCTGTAATTTTGTAATTTCTTGGAATAGAGTGATAAAATTTGACAAGTTTGACAATGGTTCAATTGTCTCCAAGTTGATGTTTGTAAATTTGATCTATTTTCCCGCTTAGTGAAGTTATAGGCCATTTTCCGGCTGAAGAATCAATGATTTTTGAAATTTTGCTGGAAAATAGCTGTAATTTTGTAATTTCTTGGAATCGAGTGATAAAATTTGACAAGTTTGACAATGGTTCAATTGTTTCCAAGTTGATGTTTGTAAATTTGATCTATTTTCCCGCTTAGTCAAATTATAGGCCATTTCCCGTCTGAAGAATCATTGATTTTTGAAATTTTGCTGGAAAATAGCTGTAATTTTGTAATTTCTTGGAATAGAGTGATAAAATTTGACAAGTTTGACAATGGTTCAATTGTCTCCAAGTTGATGTTTGTAAATTTGATCTATTTTCCCGCTTAGTGAAGTTATAGGCCATTTTCCGGCTGAAGAATCAATGATTTTTGAAATTTTGCTGGAAAATAGCTGTAATTTTGTAATTTCTTGGAATAGAGTGATAAAATTCGACAAGTTTGACAATGGTTCAATTGTCTCCAAGTTGATGTTTGTAAATTTGATCTATTTTCCCGCTTAGTCAAATTATAGGCCATTTCCCGTCTGAAGAATCATTGATTTTTGAAATTTTGCTGGAAAATAGCTGTAATTTTGTAATTTCTTGGAATAGAGTGATAAAATTTGACAAGTTTGACAATGGTTCAATTGTCTCCAAGTTGATGTTTGTAAATTTGATATATTTTACCGCTTAGTGAAGTTATAGGCCATTTTCCGACTGAAGAATCAATGATTTTTGAAATTTTGCTGGAAAATAGCTGTAATTTTGTAATTTCTTGGACTAGAGTGATGAAATTTGACACGTTTGACACTGGTTTAATTTTCTTCAAGTTGATAATTGTAAATTTGATCTGTTTTCCCGCTTAGTCAAATTATAGGCCATTTTGCGACTGAAGAATCAATGATTTTTGAAAATTTGCTGGAAAATAGCTGTAATTTTGTAATTTCTTGGAATAGAGTGATAAAATTTGACAAGTGTGACAATGGTTCAATTGTCTCCAAGTTGATGTTTGTAAATTTGATATATTTTACCGCTTAGTGAAGTTATAGGCCATTTTCCGACTGAAGAATCAATGATTTTTGAAATTTTGCTGGAAAATAGCTGTAATTTTGTAATTTCTTGGACTAGAGTGATGAAATTTGACACGTTTGACACTGGTTTAATTTTCTTCAAGTTGATAATTGTAAATTTGATCTGTTTTCCCGCTTAGTCAAATTATAGGCCATTTTGCGACTGAAGAATCAATGATTTTTGAAAATTTGCTGGAAAATAGCTGTAATTTTGTAATTTCTTGGAATAGAGTGATAAAATTTGACAAGTGTGACAATGGTTCAATTGTCTCCAAGTTGATGTTTGTAAATTTGATATATTTTACCGCTTAGTGAAGTTATAGGCCATTTTCCGGCTGAAGAATCAATGATTTTTGAAATTTTGCTGGAAAATAGCTGTAATTTTGTAATTTCTTGGAATAGAGTGATAAAATTTGACAAGTTTGACAATGGTTCAATTGTCTCCAAGTTGATGTTTGTAAATTTGATCTATTTTCCCGCTTAGTCAAATTATAGGCCATTTCCCGTCTGAAGAATCATTGATTTTTGAAATTTTGCTGGAAAATAGCTGTAATTTTGTAATTTCTTGGAATAGAGTGATAAAATTTGACAAGTTGGACAATGGTTCAATTGTCTCCAAGTTGATGTTTGTAAATTTGATCTATTTTCCCGCTTAGTCAAATTATAGGCCATTTCCCGTCTGAAGAATCATTGATTTTTGAAATTTTGCTGGAAAATAGCTGTAATTTTGTAATTTCTTGGAATAGAGTGATAAAATTTGACAAGTTTGACAATGGTTCAATTGTCTCCAAGTTGATGTTTGTAAATTTGATCTATTTTCCCGCTTAGTGAAGTTATAGGCCATTTTCCGGCTGAAGAATCAATGATTTTTGAAATTTTGCTGGAAAATAGCTGTAATTTTGTAATTTCTTGGAATAGAGTGATAAAATTCGACAAGTTTGACAATGGTTCAATTGTCTCCAAGTTGATGTTTGTAAATTTGATCTATTTTCCCGCTTAGTCAAATTATAGGCCATTTCCCGTCTGAAGAATCATTGATTTTTGAAATTTTGCTGGAAAATAGCTGTAATTTTGTAATTTCTTGGAATAGAGTGATAAAATTTGACAAGTTTGACAATGGTTCAATTGTCTCCAAGTTGATGTTTGTAAATTTGATATATTTTACCGCTTAGTGAAGTTATAGGCCATTTTCCGACTGAAGAATCAATGATTTTTGAAATTTTGCTGGAAAATAGCTGTAATTTTGTAATTTCTTGGACTAGAGTGATGAAATTTGACACGTTTGACACTGGTTTAATTTTCTTCAAGTTGATAATTGTAAATTTGATCTGTTTTCCCGCTTAGTCAAATTATAGGCCATTTTGCGACTGAAGAATCAATGATTTTTGAAAATTTGCTGGAAAATAGCTGTAATTTTGTAATTTCTTGGAATAGAGTGATAAAATTTGACAAGTGTGACAACGGTTCAATTGTCTCCAAGTTGATGTTTGTAAATTTGATATATTTTACCGCTTAGTGAAGTTATAGGCCATTTTCCGGCTGAAGAATCAATGATTTTTGAAATTTTGCTGGAAAATAGCTGTAATTTTGTAATTTCTTGGAATAGAGTGATAAAATTTGACAAGTTTGACAATGGTTCAATTGTCTCCAAGTTGATGTTTGTAAATTTGATCTATTTTCCCGCTTAGTCAAATTATAGGCCATTTCCCGTCTGAAGAATCATTGATTTTTGAAATTTTGCTGGAAAATAGCTGTAATTTTGTAATTTCTTGGAATAGAGTGATAAAATTTGACAAGTGTGACAATGGTTTAACTGTCTTCAAGTTGATGTTTGTAAATTTGATCTGTTTCACCGCTTAGTGAAGTTATAGGCCATTTTCCGACTGAGGAATCAATGATTTTTTAAATTTTGCTGGAAAATAGCTGTAATTTTGTAATTTCTTGGAATAGAGTGATAAAATTTGACAAGTTTGACAATGGTTCAATTGTCTCCAAGTTGATGTTTGTAAATTTGATCTGTTTCACCGCTTAGTGAAGTTAGAGGCCATTTTCCGACTGAAGAATCAATGATTTTTGAAATGTTGCTGGATAATAGCTGTAATTTTGTAATTTCTTGGAATAGAGTGATAAAATTTGACAAGTTTGACAATGGTTCAATTGTCTCCAAGTTGATGTTTGTAAATTTGATATATTTTACCGCTTAGTGAAGTTATAGGCCATTTTCCGACTGAAGAATCAATGATTTTTGAAATTTTGCTGGAAAATAGCTGTAATTTTGTAATTTCTTGGACTAGAGTGATGAAATTTGACACGTTTGACACTGGTTTAATTTTCTTCAAGTTGATAATTGTAAATTTGATCTGTTTTCCCGCTTAGTCAAATTATAGGCCATTTTGCGACTGAAGAATCAATGATTTTTGAAAATTTGCTGGAAAATAGCTGTAATTTTGTAATTTCTTGGAATAGAGTGATAAAATTTGACAAGTGTGACAACGGTTCAATTGTCTCCAAGTTGATGTTTGTAAATTTGATATATTTTACCGCTTAGTGAAGTTATAGGCCATTTTCCGGCTGAAGAATCAATGATTTTTGAAATTTTGCTGGAAAATAGCTGTAATTTTGTAATTTCTTGGAATAGAGTGATAAAATTTGACAAGTTTGACAATGGTTCAATTGTCTCCAAGTTGATGTTTGTAAATTTGATCTATTTTCCCGCTTAGTCAAATTATAGGCCATTTCCCGTCTGAAGAATCATTGATTTTTGAAATTTTGCTGGAAAATAGCTGTAATTTTGTAATTTCTTGGAATAGAGTGATAAAATTTGACAAGTGTGACAATGGTTTAACTGTCTTCAAGTTGATGTTTGTAAATTTGATCTGTTTCACCGCTTAGTGAAGTTATAGGCCATTTTCCGACTGAAGAATCAATGATTTTTTAAATTTTGCTGGAAAATAGCTGTAATTTTGTAATTTCTTGGAATAGAGTGATAAAATTTGACAAGTTTGACAATGGTTCAATTGTCTCTAAGTTGATGTTTGTAAATTTGATATATTTTACCGCTTAGAGAAGTTATAGGCCATTTTCCGACTGAAGAATCAATGATTTTTGAAATGTTGCTGGATAATAGCTGTAATTTTGTAATTTCTTGGAATAGATTGATAAAATTTGACAAGATTGACTATGGTTCAATTGTCTCCAAGTTGATGTTTGTAAATTTGATCTGTTTCACCGCTTAGTGAAGTTATAGGCCATTTTCCGACTGAAGAATCAATGATTTTTGAAATTTTGCTGGAAAATAGCTGTAATTTTGTAATTTCTTGGAATAGAGTGATAAAATTTGACAAGTTTGACAATGGTTTAACTGTCTTCAAGTTGATGTTTGTAAATTTGATCTGTTTCACCGCTTAGTGAATTTATAGGCCATTTTCCGACTGAAGAATCAATGATTTTTTAAATTTTGCTGGAAAATGGCTGTAAAAATAGTTGTAATTTTGTAATTTCTTGGACTAGAGTGATGAAATTTGATTTGACACTAGTTTAATTTTCTTCGAGATGATGTTTTCAAATTTAACATTGATTGATCTTTTCTAAAAGTATAGAGCATGTTTCAGCTGATTGTTTTTGAAAAAATGTTTGTCAAATCGCTCTAGTTTCTTTATTTATTGCCCTAAATCAATAAAAATTTGTACAATTCATAGGTTTTCACTACTATTTGAATGATTGTTGTCAATTCGTTTTGATTTTGTTTTTTAAAGACTAATCTAAAAATGCTTGTATGCTGCCATTTAAAATAACAAAGTAGCTGTTTCCGTTATAACTGGAAGTAACACAAACTTGGAAATAATTTAGACGAATAGATTTTTTTCTAAAATATAAATGGAAAAAATTTAGTTCATAATGTTTTTTGATTCTTTAGATACTTCTATTGTCCCAACTAAAAAAAATTTTTTAATTGAAACAGAAATTTAACAGACTGAAAGTGTGGAACAACTTGAAGCCAAAATGTTGACTCAGGAAAGTGTCATCACAAATATGGAATTAAGATCTGACTTTAGTCTATATTGTGTCCATATGGAAACTCAGTTAGTTTTTGCTTATCTCGAAACATTATCTTCTATTATTAATAGTTTGGTTTCTTTAAAAATCAGATCACATTCGGAGGTAATCAATGAATTTTTCTGTTATTATTTTCTCCTAATTTAATTTTTTTTTTGTCTTTAGTTAGCAGATATATGGAAGCAAGTCCAACCAATCGTCCAAGAATATCTTCCTGTTGATTTTACTATAGTTAATGGCAAAACGTAGTTTTTTATTAATTTTAAAATATAGAATATCATGTTGCCTTATTGTTAAAATTACAGGTAAAAGGGGCCAAATACTGGAATTTTAAAAATGTCAATTAATCTAGCAATAAGTGATTTTGTAATCAAACATTCCATTTTTATTGTGATAAAAGTGTAATAAACTTGTATATTGTATGTTTTTATTGACAATAAAATATTTTTAGTCGAATTTTTTGTTTAAAGAATGAAACATGTCTGAATAATCGGAAAATATTGAAGAATTCCAAGGAATCGAAAAATCACAAAAATTTCAAATGTGGAAAAATATTTAAGAATGTCAAAAAACAAAAAATCCTTTTCTAGATTCTAGTTTTTGGCAAAAAATGGAATATTTTGGCATGATATGAATCAACCAATTTTGTATTATTTAACAAAAAATTTGACTTGTTTAAAAAGTCTGATATTTAGTTTAAAACTGGCACAAAAGAAATCTTACCGAAAAAGACACAAAATATCAGACTTTTGTAGTATTTTGTGAAAAAATGATACAAAAGATCAAAATGCTGACAAAAAATCTCACAAATGCTAGAATTGTGTAATTTCAAAATGACACATAATATCAAAATTTTGTAATGTTTTGACAAAAAAATCTGATAGTTTTTCTTAAAGTGATATAAAAAATAAGAATTTTTATAGAAAATGGCACAAAATATAAGAATTTTGTAATATTTTATTTCAAAATTATACAAATGACCAGAATTCTGACAAAAAATGTCACGAATATCAAAATTTTGTATCTTTATGACAAAGAAAAGACCCAAAACAAAATTTCCATAAAAAAGGCAAAATATTGACAAAATATAATTTTCGGATTTTTTTAACAAAAAAAATCTAATCTTGTGTATAAAAAAGGATAGAATGTATCAAAAGTCTGACAAAACTCCACACAAAATATCAAAATTTTGTGATTTTTCAGTATTGAAATTCCGATATTTAGCAGAAAAATGTTACAAAAGATTAAAATTTTGATACCATACATCAGAATTTTGAATTATTTTGTCGAAAAATGAATATTTTGATAAAAATAACTAATACATTGATAAGAATGAGAAAATATAATTTTGACAACGTCGAAAAACAAAAATGACAAATTATTAAAAAAAAATGATTTTTTGCAAAAAATCTAATAAGTATATATAAATATAGCTTTAAAATGATCAATGATGAACAAAATTCTGACAAGATTTGACACAAAATATCAACAATTTGTATTTTTTTAACATTAAAATTATGAAAAATGATGCAAAATATCACAGTTTTGTGATTTTTTGAGGAAAAATCTGATAGTTTGTCTGAATTTGATTCAATTCGACTGATGATGGCGCCGGAACCGGACGGTGCTACCGAAAGTCTGTCGGAAAATCATTGTAAACAGTGCAAAAAAAAAGGCTAAAAGTGGCCCTGTATGTGCCAAGTGTGGTGCTAATTTTCACTCCAGTTGTGCCGAAAGATACAAAAAATGCTGCGGATTGAATCTCCTTTACAACGTTGACAGCGAGATGGACATGCTGCCAAACGAATTAACTAAAGATAATCTTGTACTCTTCAAGCTGTTAATTGTCGAACTACGTGAGAAAAATAAACTACTACATGAAAAAATTGGTTTCCTGGAAAACAAAATCGATCAAAAGGATGAGGAATTAGGTAAATACGAAGTTCTCATATCTCAAATGCCTGATGATAACAACTCGCAAAAAACTTCCAAGTCGATTACTAATCGCTCGCTTCAAGTGCCAAGGCTTATTTTATCTACAGAAGTTAGTCGAATCTCCAATAACAACAAGACTGTGCGCACGCAGGCTACTAAAACTGACAGCTGCAAATCAAACGTAAACAATCCTCTTCAATCATCTTCTATTGCGACTGTCGACTCCGATGGTTCTACTACTAAAACTGACAGCTGTAAATCAAACGTAAACAATCCTCTGCGATCGTCTTCTACTGTTACTGTCGACTCCGATGGTTCTACGTCGCCCTCAAGCCCAGTACCGTCGACATCCATTGAGTCGTTTGCTAACACCCTTAAACAAGGGAAAACTCAAAATAATGTGGTGGCCGGTAACCACTTTAGTAGCATCAAAAACTCAAATTTTGCTCAAACTAATGGCAATAGAAAAAAGTTTCAATCAACAGCTAAGTTTGGAACAGGAAGTACCCATAATTTCCTAATGCCCTATATTCCCAAAACCTACATTCATGTATCTAAAGTAAACCTTGACTGCTCCAAGGATCAGATAGTAGACTACATACAATCGAAAATCGATGGTAAAATCGAATGTGAAGAATTAGAAGTAAAATCAAAAAGCTACAGAAGTTTCAAAATTGGTATTCTGGCCAACGAGGCCGATAAACTGCTTGATACGACCTTTTGGCCACCTAAAATTGCCATTAAAAAATTTATCAACTACAACTATAGAAAAAAGTCACATATTCCTCGTACACAAGATTGACTAAATGCACCAAATTTGGACTATAACCATGAAAAAACTAGTAGGAAGATGAACATCTTTTATCAAAACGTCCGTGGCCTAAGGACTAAGTTAAATGACTTTCGTAATGCAGTTCTCCTTAATGAGTATGATATCGTCATAATTACTGAATCCTGGCTGATGGATGGTATATGTAATGAAGAATTTATCGACGATCGTTACACCGTTTATCGTCAAGATAGATCTTTTTCAACTAGTGATAAATGAAGAGGTGGTGGCGTATTTATTGTGGTAAAGCGTCATCTTCTTTCTCAGGAATTGTTATCTAGCTGTGATGTCATTGAAGAAACTTTTGTGAAAGTGCATTGTGATCGTGAATCTGTAATAGTTGGGGTCTACAACCTGCCAAATATTGTTTGGTAGGACCCAGAACTTCCAGGTTTTTATGCTACCAAAGTTTCGACTGATATAGAAATGTCTCTCTGTGATAAATTCTCTTTTTTGGGCTTAGTCCAGTTTAACAATATTTTAAATTATAACAACGTAATTTTAGATCTTGTATTCTGCAATAACTGTGATATTATTATTAATACTGCGTTACCTCTTACCAACTGTGATATTTTTCATCCGCCTTTAGAAATTAGTTTTTTTAATTACAACGTACTAGTCACTCCTGCTATTTATTTTTATGATTTTAAAAACGCTAATTACGAAGCTATAAATTGGTTATTGCTTAGTGTTGATTGGAACTTTTTGTACTATTTTAATGATGTTAACTTATGTGTTGATCATTTCTATTTTATCTTACAAAAAATGCAATTTTCCTTCTTGGTTCAACAAAGAAATTATAGAACTTATTAAGACTAAACATCATGCCCATTACAAATTTAAAACTTCTAATTCTGCTTCTGATTACTCAAACTTTGCTGAACTGAGAAAACGATGCAAAAACATGATACAAAAGGCCTATTCTGATTATATTTCAAATGTCGAAAACTCTATCCCCGAGAATACTAAAATTTTTTGGAAGTTTATTAGATCAAAAAATAAAAACTGTAACTCATTGCCGAATTTTGTGTACCACGGTGACCAAAAGGCGACAAATGGTGTTGACATTGCAATGCTACTGGCTAACTACTTTAGGTCTGTATACAAGCCATGTGTATCTTTAGATAACTCAGACTTGAGTTCGATTGAAGACTCTGCTCTATGTAATAAGCTTTATATTTCTGCCGAGGAGCTTAATGAAGATCTGACTAAATTATCAGTTGATGGTAAAGCGGGACCCGACTTAATTCCTCCTACTTTTGTTAAATCTTCTGCCGCATCTTTAGTTGCAGCACTCTTTATAATTTTTAATATGTCACTTTCCCAAGGTATTTTTCCAAATTCTTGGAAAATTTGTTATTCAATTCCTATATATAAAAAAGGTGAAAAATCTGATGTAACTAACTATAGATCTATTACTATACAGTCATGCTTCCCTAAACTCTTTGACAAAATTGTTACTAATAAACTAACTTTTTTATTTAAAAATATTATTATTAATGAACAACATGGATTTACGTCGGGCAGATCAACCGCTACAAACTTATTTACTCATGTTAATGATATCACCAATTACTTAGAGCAGGGTTTCATGGTTGATGCTATTTATACTGATTTCAGCAAAGCTTTTGATAGCATCAACCATGAAAGATTGTTATACAAATTGAATAGACAAGGCATAGGTAAACCTCTTTTATCTTGGGTTGAGTCTTTTCTTACTGTTCTCTCTCACATCGTTAATGTTAATAGTTTCAATTCCGAACCCTTCATTTCAACGTCAGGGGTTCCTCAGGGTTCCCATATGGGTCCCTTATTTTTTCTATTATACGTAAACGACATTAAAAAAGAAATAATATTTTCCAAATTCTTATTATTTGCTGACGACCTTAAAATTTACTTAAATATCAAAGACGCTAACGATTGTTTTAATCTTCAAAGTGATTTAGATCGAGTTAGTAAATGGTGTGTTACAAATGGTCTTGACTTAAACCCGGATAAATGTAAATCGATCCGTTTCTACAAGAAAAGCAGTGTCAATCCATTTTCGTATTCCATTAATAACAACTTACTAGAAAATGTTTATTATATTAAAGATCTTGGCATAATAATTGATTCCAACTTAAAATTTAATTATCACATTGACGCCGTTGTATCTAAATCTAGTAAAATGCTGGGATTTTTAAGTAGATCGACAAAAGATTTTACTAACACACGTTCTTTAAATATTTTGTTTTCTAGTCTCGTACGTAGTATTTTAGATTACTGTAGTGTTGTTTGGTCTCCATATTACAATCTTCAAATTACAAGGCTAGAAAACATTCAAAAGAGATTTGTTAAATATTTGTGTTTTAAATCTAAAATTATTTTTAAGACTGATCACTATCTTTATTTTTTAAACTATTTTGGACTTCATCCGTTATCTACAAGACGTATTTATTTTGACATATGTTTTACACGAAAAATACTTAGTGGCCAGTCTAACTGTAGTGAATTATTGGAACAGTTTTCGTTCCATGTTCCCCAGTACATAATGCGTGATACTCCCCTGCTGCAGGTATCTACTCACAGAACTTTGTATGGTTTTAACTGTCCGAGAGACCGATGCAGTAATAGTGTAAATAAATACTGCAGCGATTTGGAGCTTTTTTGCAGCAAAAATGTATTCAAAAGAAACTTAAAAAATGTTTTAAATTTTTAAAATATGTATTTTACTGTTGTAGCTTTTTTTGTATGAAATTTGTTTAGTTGTATGTTAAATTGCTTGAGGGCGTTAAATAAAGATATATAAATTAAAAAAATGTTACAAAAGATTCAAATTCTGACAAAAAATGTCCAAAAAAATATAATATTCAGTAGAAAAATTAAAAAAGTCAAATTTTGTATCTTTTTGACAATGAAAAGAATATTTTAATAAAAAAAAATTAAAATATTGCTGAAAATTATGGAAAATTTCGGTTTTTGTGAAAAAAAATCTAAAATAAATAATAAAGAACTATTATGATGAAAATGATAAATGATCAAAATTCTGACAAGATTTGACACAAAATATAAAATAAATTACACAAAATATCAAAATTTCGCGCTTTTTTTTAAAAACGTTATTTTGTTTAAAAATGTCACAACATTGACATGAACATTTTGATGATAAATTTCAAATATTAGAAAGAGTGTGTTTTAAATATCGACAGGAAAATGGCACAAAATTGTAAGACGACTAAAAAACCGACATTTTAACACAAAACTGACAATATTCAAGAAAAAAAAAGGAATATAGAGCCCAGAATTAATGCAATATTGTAAAATGGAAAAGAAAACATCAATATTCCAAGAAAAAATTAAAATATTTTGACAAAAATTCAAGAATTGTGAGAGAAGACGGCACAAAAATTCGTAATTGACAAAAAAAGCAGAAAAATTGCAAGTTTTCTACAAAAGAAAAACCAAAAAATCAAAAAAATATTTTTTTATCAGGTAAATTCTGTGGAAGGCATAAGTTCATATTTCATTTAAGAAAAATATTTTTGATGAAAACTCTTATGTAAACTAAATTTATTAACAAAAACGAAATGGAATGGAAAAAATCCATCTTTTCTAAATTTTTCGCCAAAAATTGTAATATTTTGGCAGAAAAATTACACAAAATATTAAAATTTTGAAACTTTTTTGACAAAAATGCTGTCTTAAAGAAAGTTCGTGATTTTTTGACAAAAAATGACTTCAATGTTTTGACAGAGATGTCAAAAATTTAACATAAAAAAACCATTTAAATTGTCAAAAAAATCGTTAAAAACGTCAATATAACAACACAAGTTGCAATGTTTTAATTAGAAAATATTTATTTTTTAACAAATATTACAAGAATTACGAAATTTTGATAAAATGTCGGTCGAAAAATTGTAATTTGATAAAAAATAAGTCCAAAAATGGATATTTAAAAAAAAATTGTGACGTATAGTTAAAAAATGACAAAAAAACGTCAATAATCGAACATTTTGACAGGAAGTTCAATATTTTTTTGTTAGCTTAAATCTGTGGAAAGCATAACCTCTGTTTCAAGTATAGAACAGTTGGAAAATGCTGAGAAAAGTATTTTTACTAAAAACGATTTGCTGTTTTTCGTAGTTTTTGTAAAAAATCAAATCAAAAATATGTTATTTTTTTAATACTAAAACTTTTTCAAACACTGCATTACAATATTCCTAAACTTTGTTCTTAATTTTTCATCTCCATTGCACACAACATGTGTACTATTATCCTCTAATTGAATCAAAGCATCCTCTTCTTGCTAAAAAAACCAATAATATTGTTATAAAAAAAATGAAAAAAAACCTTACCATATGAATCACAATAACACTGCCATGTGATTCGACCTTAGGATCGTGTATTCCTTCCTGCATTAATTTTTGAAGAAAATCTGTCAAATTCAACGTCCCCCATTCGTATTTATCGTATTTATCAATTTTACTATTGGCTGAGGAGAGTTCCTTCAATGCAAAATTGACATTTTAATTACTGTACAGAAAAAAATCGGCTAGAATTTTTTTTTACAATCCTACCTGTATATTGTGCACATTATCTTTAACACTCAATGTTCCGGTAATTGAAGACAAACAAATCCCCGGTTTGACTTCCATCGGAACAATTTTCTTCGCAACCGAAGTTTCGATGAAAACTTGTTCGTGTTTTCGTTTAATCGGTAAATTTATAACTTCTCCCCATTTGTAAGGAATTAATGTTCGATCCGGACTACTTTCAATGACGTAATCTGTTAAATTTGGTGCTGAAATTGGAGGCTGAGTGTAGCATTCGGGCACGACAAGAGTGGTTGGTTTTAAATCTCGAATTAGTTTATTTGCTTGAGTGAAATTCAAGGAAGTGTCGATAGCACAATGGGCCACTTTCATTTGTAAGGGTTGATATGGAGCTAGAGCTTCGATGTAGTCGAAATCCGGCTCTGGAAAAATAATTTTCCGATATAGGTAATCTGTTTTCTACTTTGATAAATAATGTACTATTTTTCAAGTTTATGAAAATATACAGGTGTCCCAAATGTATACCCTACTTCAACAAATTTTTTTTTTTTTAATAATTGTGAAGCTTTTTTGTGAAATTTTGGTCTAAATTTTTATCTTCTTTCTCGGGTTAAACAACTGTTGTCGAAAAATTGCAAAATTCTGATATTTTGTATCATTTTATTGTTAAAATTTCACATTTTTGGCAAAATATTTGAATGTTTTGTGTCCTTTTTGACAAAATTCCACAACTTGTGTCATTTGTTTGCTAACAATATTGATATGTGAAATTTTTTCAGAATCTAACATTTTCTGATGAAAAATCACAAAATTTTGATATATTGTGTCATTCTTCTGGGAAAAGTGATTTTGTATTATTTTTTTTTTAAATGTTACATTTTATAACCAAAAAAATTTAAAAAACATTGAAAAACTTTATATTCTGTGCCATTTTCTTGTTAAAATTTCATATTTTTTGTGACATTTTTGTCAGAATATTGAAATTTTTTATATTCTTTTTAATTTCAAATTTTGTCATCTTTTGTCAAAATAATGACAATGTTGATTGAGTATTTGGTGTCATTTTTTTCTGTCATTTTACGAAATTTTGTTGAAATGTTGACATATTAAAAATTTTGATTTTTTGTGTCAAAATATTTACATTTTTGTTTTTTTTTTTAGGGAAAACAATACAAAATTTTGATATTTTGACTCATGTTGTTAGAATTTCACACTTTTGTCAAAATATTTGAACTTTTTGTAACCTTTTTTTTCTCAAAATACCACATTTTGTGTCATCTTTTTGTTAAAATTTGACATGATATTTTGTGTCATTACGAATTTTTTGACTTATTTTCAAAATATCACATTTTCTGGCAAAAAAATTACAAAACTTTGACATATTGTCATTCTTGTGAAAATATTGATATTTTTTATTATTTTTTGTCAAAATGTTCTATTTCATATCCAAACAAAGATTCAATACTTCATTTTCTGTGTCATTTTGTTGTCAAAATTTCATTTTTTCTGGTGACATTTTTGTCAGAATATTACATTTTTTTGTGGCCAAGTTTCAAATGTTGTCATTTTTGGTCAATATCATAATAGAGTGTCATATTTTGTCAAAATAATGGAAATTTTGACTGACTATTTGGTGTCATTTCACGAAATTTTGTTAAAATGTTGACATGAAAATTTTGATTTTTAAGTGGAAAAATACAAAATTTTAATATTTTGTGTGTTTTTTTGTCAAAATGCAAATTTTCTGTCATTTTTTATCAAAATTAGACAGATACATTGTCATTTTTCATAAAAACCCAAAATTTGTTGACAACAATTTTGATATTTTCTGTCATTTTTTTGTCAAAAATATCCATATTTTGTGTCATGTTCTCTAAATTTCACATTTTTTGTGATATTTTACATTTTGACTAAAAATGCCACAAATTATCAATTATTTTCTTCAGAAGAATATAACAAAATATCAAAACTTGATAAAGAATAAAAAAATAGAAAAAAAAATAAAGATTTGAAGCTGAAAAATGTCATAAAATGACACAAAATATCAATGTTTTTACCAAATGACTTAAGAAAAAATTACTATATCAAAATTTTGGTATTTTTTTCACAAAAATGTGAAATTTTGACAAAAATGACAATGCATTACATAAAATATCAAAATTTTTGTATTTCTTCTCTGAAAAGGAACAAAAATGTAATTATTTTGACACAAAATATCACAATTTCTATAAAATATCAACATTCCTAAAATGATACAAAATATATAATAAAATTAGTAATTTTTGAGAAAAAATTACACAAAATATCGAAGTTTTCGAATTTTCTGTCGAAAAATGACTTATAATATAAATAATAAATAAATAAATGAATTTTGACAAAGAAATGATACAAAATATGATTTTTTTTTAATTTTTTGTCAAAAAATAACTATATCATGATAATGACTACAAAATGTGAAATTTTGACAAAAAAAACACAAAATATGGAAATTCTGTCACCAAATTTTACATTTTGACAATTTCTCTTATAAAATATCAATGAAATTTCGTAAAATGAAACAAAATATGAAAATTTTAAAATTTCTTAACGAAAAATGTCATAATTTTGAGAAAAATGACACAAAATGTCAAAAACGTCACAGACAATGTTAAATTTTGACATAAAATGACACCAAATTAAAAAATTCTGTGTTTTTTTGTCAGAAGATTTCTTAACGAAATGTGAAATTTTGCTCACAGAATGACACAAAACATTAAATTAAATATCAGGATTTTGGTGTTTTTTTTATATCAAAAGTCATAGTAAAAATGTCACAAAAAAGTTACAATTTTGACAAAAGTTTTTGATTTTTTTGTCAAAAAGTGTGATATTGTGATAAAAATGACTTACAATATCAAAATCCTGTGAATTTTGTCAAAAAGTTCCAGAAAATGTAAAATTTTGAAATGACACAAAATTTTTCAACAAAAAATGATACAAAATGTCAAAATTTTGTAAAAAAATGACACTATATTATGATATTGACAGAAAATGACATAAAACGTAGAATTCAGACAAAAAGGCTCAGAAAATATGAAAAATTTGTATTGTTTTCACTAAAAAAGCAAAAAAACAGAATTTTCATCAAATGTAAACATTTAAACAAAAAAAAAACAAGAATGTTTATACTTTTAGACTTTTTTAGCCAAAGAATGTCATAAAATATCAAAATTTTTCTTTTTCTTTGGAAAAAAGCACAAAAATATTATTTTGACACAAAATATGACTTTTTAGAAATACCAAATTCGTAAAATAATACAAAAATATAAAATTTGTAATTTTTGTTAAAAATTGTCACAAAACAGCAAACTAAACGCAAAATTGACATGAAAAACTTCTTTCAGAATACCTGTGTACGAAAAATAGTATATTATTTGCCAAAATAGAAAACTCATTTTAATCCAACTTTAACTACATTCACCTGTAAAAACAATACAATTCCTTGGATTATTCCCCCACAATTCAATAAACTGAACAACATCTCCAAATCTCAAACTCGGATGCCCACAAAAAACAACACATGGCTAAAAACAAAAAGCCAAACGTCAAATTACAAAAAAAAAAATAAAAAAAAAAGACACCAACCTCTTGAAATTCGGTACTAAACCCATCTGAATAAATATGTTTAAAATGCTTCAATTTATTACTTCTCACAAGTAACCCATGAGGGAATGGTTCTTCAGTAACATAAACTTTATTCTGTTTAACTGAAGACAACCATTCTGCTAGAATATTCGAATAAGCTAGACTGGTATCAGCGACTGGAGAAACAAAAAACATGGGACAATTCGAAACTCCTAAATCTTGCATTTTGACTGAAAGACATTCGAATAAATCGTAAACGACTCCTGTGGGATAACATGGGATTAAGACGTTGCCTCCACCTCGAAGTGTTAAACCAACAACGACGCATAAAACACCCAACATTGAGTCTGGATTGCTGATGGGTGTTTGTGTTAAATCAGTCATTATCAAGATGTCTGCGTTTTTCAAAGAGTGATGGTCCATGGGACGGGGATGGGTGGTTAAGGTGCTGGAACCGCTCAAATAGACAATTTTCTCGTGATGGGATGTTATTATCCAATTGGATGAGCCGAGGCAGAAGCCCGAACTTGATGGCATTACTTTGAGAGCTCCATAGACATCCTTCAAATAAAAAAAATGTTACCTTTATTTTTGGGAAAATATAAATGCAAACAATTTCAATGATTCTCAAAAAAGCAAGATCGCTTAATAAACAATTGTAATATTTTGTGTCATGCTGTTGGCAAAATTTTTTGAGAAATCTCTTGACGTGAAATTACAGAATCTTGATATTTGGTGTCATTTTTTGCCAAAATTTTGATATTTGTTTTCGTTTTCGTCAAAATATTGCATTTCTTGTTGAAAAATTATTAATTGTTCATATTATGTGTCATTCCTTTGTCAAAATTTTACATTTTCTGTGTTTTTTTGTCACAATTTTGATATTTTGCATCTTTCTGTCAAAATTTCACATTTTTTATGACAGTGGTAACGAAACTTATACTTTTTGTCGCAAAAATCCGAAATCAAGATATTTCTGATATTTTTAATATTTAGTGAGAGTTTGTTGTCAAAATTGCGATTTTTTGTGTTAGAATAATTACTTTTGTTTGTCAAAATTCCACACTTTTGGCGACTTCTTTCTCAAAATTTTGATATTTTTTCAAAAAAGAACTACAACACTTGTCATTTTCTATCAGCAAAAATAAAATTTCGATATTTTGACGAAATTTCACATTTTCTGTGATATTAGTAAGAAGAATTATATTTTTGATTGAAAATATCAAAAATTTTGATTGCAATCTTTAAAAAAAAAAAAATCACAAAATTTTTATATTCTGTGTGAATTTTTCGTCAAAATTTTACATCTTTTGAAAAAATTTAGGAATGTTGACATTTGGTGTAATTTTTTACACAAATGGACACAAGTTTGACATCTTAAGCTGCTTTTTGTCAAAATTTTTGATACAAATTCACTATTTTTTGTATTTGGTCTCCTTTTTTTGTCAAAATTTTGATATTTTCTGTGAATTCTTCTAGAAAAAATTCAGAGATTTTTGATATTAGGTGTCATTTTCAATCAGGAAAATGAACACAAGTTGGATATTTTAAGCTGTTTTTTTGTCAAAATTTTGTGTAACTTCTTTTTCAAAATTCCACATCTTTTCAAATGAAAACAAAGATTTCAATGTTTTCTGTAAATTTTGTCAAAATTTTACAATTTTTGTGACAGAAGTAACAAGAATTTGTTGTTGTCAAAATGCTGTCAGAATTCTACATTTAATGGGACATCATTTGACGAAAATTCACCATTTTTTTTTTGGTTTTGGTGTCATTTTTTGTCAAAATTCTACATCTTCTAGAAAAAAATTAGAGATTTAAGTGTTTTATGTCATTTTTGTAAAAATTTTGGTATTTTCTATTATTTTTCGTCCAAAGATTCTGGAATTTTACATCTTTTGATAAAATTTCACATAATTTTAATATCTAATGTCAGAACCAGAACATTTGTTCGCCAAAATATTACAAATTTATCCAAAAGTTGCTCCATATTATTATACAGGGCGTTAAAGTTGATTTTTTCATTCCAATTTTTGACAATATCTCTGAAAATACTGAATGAATTATGTTAAAAAAATTTTTGAATTGGGCTATTAATCCTTTGGCTATGTACCGTTATTAAAGACTCACCCTGTATAATTATAAAATAATCGCATTGTTTGTCGAATTTCATGTTAAAAAAACTAAAATTGAGACAAAAAGTAAAAAATGGAAAATAGAAAATTCAATAAAAAAAATTCATTAATGTAATGTACACAGAATGTTTAGTTTAGTCTAAACGTGACTGAACATTATAATTTTAAGTGGAACACCCGGAATGTCGCTGCATTTATAGACTTTAATTATTATCTCGTATATATCAAAACTGAATTAAATAAAATACCAAAACTTACAATTTTTTCATTGTACCCCACCATCTGTATTCTTGAAAGACTGGCATTAACATCATTCATATTATACAACTGTTTCCATGATTTCGGTTTGAAACAATCACTTAAAGGATGTGGCAATTTATGTATAAAATTTTTCCATTGTGTAGCACAATTGACTTTAGGACATTGCTCAACATAAGTCACTAATTCTTCAAGTAAAAGTCTCCCAATATGAAGTGTGGGTTCAGTTGCATAAACCCGTCCCTGAAATCCTGTTTTTTCAGTGATAAAAGGCAAAGCCATCATACATAAATAATTGGAAATTAATATAACATCAACTTGAGAGAAATCGACGAGTTTGTGTAAAGGGGGACAGAATTCTGGAGGAGAATCTATAAACACTTGATCTCCGTTTTCTTTCAATTCCTGTAAAAGTTAAGATTGAATTGATTATTTTTAAATAGTTGTGATTTCATTACCCCTTCTAGATCTGTATCATTCATATCATTTCCAACCCAGTTGGGTAAATTCAACAATTGACTTGAAGGAACAAATGATAATGGTAAGAAACTAAGAACAGATTGCATAGATAACCCACAATCTAACATTAATGTGATTTCTTTGAATGTAAGGATATGGCAGGGCTTATTGGGATCGTTGCTCAAACAATACTGGGAAAAAAATGAATTAAATCAAAAGTGATAATTTTTGAGGTTAACTTACCAGCTTCATTGCGTTTTGTTATAAAATTGGAACACTAAATTGTTAAAACACATCAAAGACTGATAAATTTGATTATTTTTTTTTAGGTTATGATACAGAGGTTATGTTTGTGTCAACTGCCAACATGAAATAGAAATACTGTATGTAGACTATGCATCACCCTTTAAAATTCTCTCAAATAAATTTGACTGTTAATTTTAAAAACTTACATGAAATTAAGTAAAAAACGCGGTTTCAAAATATCTATTCCAATAGTGCAAACTTTTATTCGATTTATATATTTTATAGTTGCTAACCTTATGTTTGAAAATGTTAATTTCGACATAAAAATCTGAGTTAATTGTTTAAATGTAAACTCAATCTATGCCAAACTTTATTTAAATACAATTTTTAAGTTTGTTTATGATAACTCTACATTTTATAATAAGTCAATGGGATAAATCTAATCGACTGTATAACTAGTTGCATAAAAACAGGCGTTTTTCCCACAATTTATTCATAAAATACAATTAAAGATCACAAGCCATAAGATCCTGCATCATATCCTGGTAGAAACACATACATTTAGCAACAAAAGCTTCTAAATGAAAAATCTCCTTATTTCCTTGAATGATTTGGTAATTATAAATCGCAGCTTGTTTGACAATTTGTGTCGCCAATTCCATATCACAGTTCTTCAACATCTCCTCCAATAAAATAATAAAAATTGTGTCTGTGGGAATCCCAAAAATAATTAACTCGTAAAAATTTTCCCGAATCTTAGCCAACGCTGTAACACTTTGATCCTTAACAATTTTATTTGCTATATTTTTAGTGTAAGTTTTCCAGTCCGGTTCAGCGACTCCTTGGTTTGCTATAAATTGTTTTTTTTCGACTTTGCAGCTTTCACAAATCAATAACGCTCGGCGTAAATTCCGATCAGACTTTTCTGCAATTCGCTGCGCGAGTTCTGGAGGTAAAGTAAGGGATTCTTTTAATGCGACGTTTTGTAAAATTTGGGTAATTTCTTCGTTAGTTGGAGCGGGGACTCTTATGCAAAGACATCTGGATCGAATAGCAGGGATCACTCGGGAGATTGAAGTTGCACAAAGAATAATCCGACAATTAACAATATACTTTTCCATTGTTCTTCGAAGAGCATGTTGGGCATCTTTTGTTAAATTATCAACATCTGTTAATAAAATCACTTTGAATTCACGTTGAGTGTTCGCGTTTAATTGTTGAGTTTGAGCTACGTTTTTTATAATGTCCATGACGACAACTCTATCGTTTATTCCAACATCTGAAGGATTTACTTCAATATGATAATTACTACTAACAGTACTTATCTCAATTTTTTTGTTTGAAGGTGTTGTGAAATTCATTGTTTCAACTTTCAGACGATCAACACCAGGCCCGTAAAGTTCACGGAGAATGCACATTATTCGGGTTCTTTTACCAGCACCCAAAGGACCATAGACAAGAAGATGGGGAAAGTCGCTGTCATTTGTTAAATTCTTCAAATAAATTGCTTGCTTTTTGTGGTAATCAAGATTTGATAAGTCTTTTGGTCGGTATTTATCAGCCCACAACATTGTTAATTGAGAAACAGAAAATGGCGCGAACTGACAATATTAGTTTTTTTAGGTTATAATAAGTGTCAGTTAAGTGACATCTATTTGTGACAGTGTTTACACTAACACTTTGGCGCTAAACTTAAATTACTTACTCAATTTTTTTTTATGATAAATCCCTGAAATTGTAGTCAAAAACTGATATTTAACTATTTACACATTTATTGACAATTTTCTTAACCTAACTTTATAAAATATAAATGTCATTCTTTAGAAATTTCTGAACAATCAATTTTTTGATACAATTGTTAACACTTTTTCTATTATTTATGATAAGAACAAACAATAAATACTTAAATGACTACTTTCAGACGTAGATCCTTAAGTACACAGCACTTTTTCATTTATTCCCTCAAACTGAAACATTTTTTATTCATTTTGTTCATTTTTTTATAATTATAATAATATCGTTAAATAAAACGACTGTCGTCAGTTAATAGCACCAAGTCTTTGTGTCCTAGACCACGCCTGTTCTCTTGCACTTGCAAATGTTATGTAAAATAAATTCGCTCCTATGTTGATTCCTGCAGCTAAATAAAAGACCATTCGCCATTGGCCCAACGTTTCCTGCAAAGAAAATAAATAGTATATACAACAATAAGTTTGGAATGAGGCTGATAAAAGTATAATAAAAAAAAAGGTGATAAAATTTGAACTTTTTTTGTCGAAAATTCTCAATTTTTTGATAAAATATAAATTTTTGGTCTTATCTTTTGTCCAATTACATTTTTTTTTTATGAAATATTGCAATTTTTCGTTCAATTATTATAGTTGTTCAGTATTCTTTAATCGATTTGTTACAAATTTACATGCAAATATCAAATATAAATAATTTTTTGTTGATATTCAACAATTTTTCAGATTTTTTATTGAAATAATAATTTTTTTCAACAAAATATTGCAACTTTTGTTAGGATATTGGTGTTTTGAGACACCTATTGTTGATATTTTACAATTTTTAGATGCAATTTTGCTTTGTGACCTTATTTTCTTGTCCAATTACATTTTTTGTTGTTTTCATCGAAATATTGTGAAAAAAAGCAAGTTTGACAAGTTGCCCCCTTGATTGGACGCTCATGCGTTTACACATTAAACCGAGATAATAGTACATTAAAAAAAGTGGTAACAGATAACATTGTAATGGAGGCCAAAAATAATGCAACACCCAGAAGAAAAAATGTTTTGAATGTTTTTTATTAAATCTGTGTTTAGCTTGTATTGAAATTTGGTTTAAATTGATCAAGAAAACTAACAAAAATTTAATAATGCATAGACTGAATTAAGGGGTCGGTCCCAGGCCTATTATAGGCTTATTTGCAATTCGTACAAAATCCTTAGTGGCTGCGGCAATGTATTTTTTGAACACCCTGTAGAAGTTCGGTTCAAATTTTTAGCTGGATTTACTATCTGAGGCCTTGCGTTGTAAAATGTCAAAGGACCATTATGAAATTGGTAGTCGTTTAGCTATAATTACTGATTAACTCTGCAACCGCCATTTTTCAAATACAATTGCAGATATCTTTGAAATGGTTGACTTCAAAAACAAACTTTTAGTATAAAAGTAAAATTTTCGTAGAATTCAAAAATGTGTAAAACCGGAAGTGCCACATCTCTGAAAATATTTTAGAACGACAAAGCATGTTGGAAAAACTTCGCTGCCAAATTTTCAATTATATGCTATCACAATTTTTTGAGTTATGGATAAATGTCCATCGTCGAAGGACACCCTCAAATATTACAGTCTTTTGTCATTATTTTTCGCAATTTTTTATTCTATATATTAAAAATTCTAGTCAAAATTTTTGGTCTTATTCTTTGATGATATGCAATTTTTTTTGTGCCATTTGTAGTAATTTTTTCCTATAATATGGCCTACTTTTGGTCGATAGAAATATCTTAGGTCATTTATACTCAAAATGTTACTTCTTTCTACTAAATATTGACCATCTGCATTATCTTTTCCATAGATAATTTTAATTTTTTGATAAAATTTTTATTTTTAACTTCACTTCTTTATTCATTTTGTGCTATTTTTTATCAAAATCTTTTGAATTATTAACATTGCTTGCTATTTTTTATTCGATATATTATAGTTTTATCTAGAAATAATTAATAAAAAAGGTGTTTTTGATATACTCTTAAAAGTGTATTAAAAAAATGAAAAATTACTTACACGGCCTTCTATAATAACGCCAATGACATAAGGCGCCAGAAACCCGCACATATTGGCAGCAGCATTAGTGATACCATACATAGTTCCTGCATATTTCGGACTAAGTGCTATATGATTCATTTGATTTCCTGCATAAACAGCTCCTGCAAAAGCTCCTGGAATAGCTAAAAGTAACTGAACAGCAACGCGATCACATCCAACATATGCGACTCCCAACAATCCTACAGAAGGAATGATAGATGCTATAAAAAAAAAACAGATAAAATTAATAATTCATTTTTATAAGAGTAAACCAATTAATCCAGGTTCAATAATTTAGGAAAAACTGCCTTCATATGCAGGCTGTTTCACCTAAATATCGTAATGGTGGCACTTCCGTTTACACCGGAAGTCGGTTTTTACTTTGTTATTTTAAATAGAAAGCTATATTTTCTCCATATTATGAGAAAAAACCTGGAGAGTCAATTTAAAAAAAATTGAGTTATTCTTGAATTTTGGAAATTTGTAATTCTTTTTCTTAATTATAATTTATAAAAAACTTGCTTAAACTTACTTAAATAATTTAAAAAAGCAATAAAAAATATAGCTTTCTATTTAAAATAACAAATTAATACCGACTTCCGGTTTAAACGGAAGTGCCACCATTTTGAAAATATTTTAATTGAGTAAGACTTAACCCCTTATGGTCGTATATAAATTTTCATTCAAATATCTTCGATAGAACTTAAGAAACTTCTAATGTGATATTTAGGTGAAACAGCCTGTATATACAGGGTCATTCACTAAGACTGCTCTAATAGAAATTTATAGGGAACACGAATTTCAATCGAACTGAAATTTTGCATATCAGAGTACTTGAATACGTTCTATCGAAATAAAATAATGGCGACATTGCTGCAGTTTCGCTTATACCGGAAGTCGGTACTAACTTTGTTATTTTAAATAGAACACTCTATATATTATTGCATTTTTGAATTCCTTAATGAATTTTAGTTCAAGTTTAATAATCAGTTAAGACATCTTAAATCCGTAGTTTTAGAGTTATTCATGGTTAAAGAAAAATTTACATCTGCAGTGTTCAAGAAAAATAAAAATTGTTCAAAAACCAAGTAAGCTGGAAGTTAACTGTTTTCAGTATTCTGTAGACCAAAAATGATTCTATCAATTAGCATAATACATATTCATCTGTTTTCAATATGTCAAAATCTTGATTTTCAAAGTTATGAACACGGTCGTGTCAATTCAAAAGTGAATTGAAAACATGAGATACTAGTTGGCCATGGCGGGCAACTGAATACGAAATTAACAAAGAACTAAAGAAAAAAACAGTATTAAAGAATCAAAGTGAAAATGAAAAAATCAAAAAATCAAAAAATTAAAAAAATCAAAAAATCAAACAACCAATGAATAAAAAAATAAAAGAAAGAATCAGAGAGTGAATCATAGAATCAAAAAATCATTGAACCATTGTATCAAATAATCAAAAAATCGAAGAATCAAGAAATCAAAGAACCAAAGTATCAAATAATCAAGAAATCAAAGAATCGAGAAATCAAAATAAGAATCAAAAAATCAAAAAACTAATGAAAGTATCACAGAATCAAAGATTAAAAGAAAGAAACAAAGAATCAAAAAATGAATCAAAGAAATTAACAAAGAATTAGAGAAATAATGAATCAAAGACAGAATGAAAAAATTAAAAAAAAAAAAAAAGAATCTTTAATAATAAACGCAGAATTGAAGAATAAAACGAAGAATCAAAGGAATAAACAAAAAATTAGGAGCAAAAAATGAATCAAAGAAATTAACAAAGAACTAAAGAAAAAAACAGTATTAAAGAATCAAAGTAAAAATGAAAGAATCAAAAAATCAAAAAATTAAAAAAATCAAAAAATCAAACAACCAATTAATAAAAAAATAAAAGAAAGAATCAGAGAATGAATCATAGAATCAAAAAATCATTGTATCAAATAATCAAAAAATCGAAGAATCAAGAAATCGAAAAACCAAAACAAAAAAAGCCAAAAAAAAACAAAAAATTAAAAAATCAAAGAATTAAAGTAACCTCTATCGGTTACTACGTTATTTACCGCGTATTTTTGAATGAATCCGACAGTTTGAAAGAATTTTGTCGCGATGTGCCGAAATGCGAAGTTGCAGAAAATCGATATTGACGAAAATGGAACTGTTGATGATGAGAATAAAATTTTTAATTTCTACGAATCGCCACGTTTATTATATTCTTATGATTAATATTCTAATTTTTAATCATTTATGTGTTTGGATGTGCAAATAACCAAAAACAATTACTCAACTTCAACAAATCATGCATGAGGGCGCCACGTATTCAGTTGCCCTCCATGGCCAACTAGTATTACGGTTTTGGAATTCACTTTTCAAGTGTATTTATAAATGTAATTGAGAGGAGTTTCCAGACCTGTCTATCTATGATCGTGGTTAAGAATTTTCAATCATGGATAACTTGATTTTTTCAAATGGAATGACAAAGCAATTGTTTTACTAATGCACTAATGCAACTGATAAAAAACAACTGGTAACTGTCAATGCAATTATTTGCAAATATCTCAAAATTTCTTGTTGACAGATGTGCAAAATGTACGAGAATCAAATTCTGAATGCGTTAGTAGAACAATCGCTATATCGTTCCGTTTGAAAAAATCAAGTTATCTTTGATTGAATACTATTAACTTTAAAAATCGTTATTGTGGTAGATATGAATATGCGTTATGGCAATTAATAGTCATTTTTGATCTACAAAATACTGAAAACAGTTAATTTCCAGCTTACTTGGTTTTTGAACAATTTTTATTTTTCTAGATCTCTGCAGAAGTTAAATTTTCGGAAATAACGTGAATATTAGATGCCCCAAGTGGTTATTGAAACTAAACGAAAACTTATCAAGGAATTCAAAAATATATAGTGTTTAAAATAACAATGTGAGTTCAGACTTCCGGTATAAGCGGAAGTGCAGCAAAGTCGCCATTATTTTACTTCGATAGAATATATTCAAGAACTCCTATATGCAAAATTTCAGTTCGATTGAAATACGTCTTCCCTGAAAACTACTAATAAGCCAGTCTTCGTGAATAACCTTGTATATAAGTACAGTGTCACCATTAAAGTAGGCTCCATATGGGATAATATTTTATTATAAGGTTCATTTAAAATTTGATACAACATGATTAAACGGCCTTCGTTTGTTGAAAAATTTAACATTTCTTGCAGGGAATGGCTGAAAACGGCATTTCTAGGCTGAATTCGGACAAAATTTTATTTGATAAAGTTGTTTCTAATGCGTTTTATGCATGTGCGCAAAATTTAAAAAACCTAGCTTAAAGATGACATTTTAGTATAAATTAGTTTATTTTAGGAATATTCAACGTTTTGAGCCTTTTTTATAATAAGTATTTTCTTCTAGATTTAATAATTTTGGAAATTTAAATCTCATCATAAAAAAAGGATATGAGTGGGATATTTTTCAGTATCAAATTTATTTGAAATTATGAGAAAATTGTCAAAACAGGTTTTGATCCAATAGTATCTTAGATTTAAGAAAAAATCTTAAAACAAATTGTTGTGATTGGTAAATGTTCGAAAAGGTCTGAAAACTGAGACCTATTAAAATTAGTGTCGTTTCTGACAGTCTTTCTATAATCTTAAATTAATTTGATATTGGAAAATGTCTTGCATTTAAATATTATTGAAAGAACGTTAAAGTTATGACAACTTTGCACCGCTCATGTCATTTTTTTGTGACTAAAATCAAAATTTTAAAATAATTGAAGTAAAAGAAAAGCATTTATTATTAAAATACCTTGTAACAATGAATATTTCAAAAATAATCCAATTTATATAAGTTTGTTAAACTTTGATATTGTGAGAAAAGATTTATTTGTCAAAAATGCCTAAAATGTCAATTTCACGCTAGCTTTTTCAAATTCTACACAGGTCCATAAAATTGCATTAGAAACAACTTTTTCAAATAAAATTTTCCGAAAATCCGTCTAGAAATGCTATTTTCAGTTGTTCCCTGCAAGAAATATTAAATTTGCCGACAAACGAACACCGTTTAATCACGTTTTTGGTAGTCATTTTCCATCTAATTTGAATCAAAAACTGATTCTTATATCAAATTTTAACTAAACGTCATAATCAAAAAATTTCCCATATATATATATATTTCATTAATTTTGGTGCAGTTTGGAGGATTCGAGTTTTGAAATGTACGCTATTATTGGCCCCCGGTATGGCAATGAAACTTACCAATGGAATTGAAAACTTTATATGACGTAGATAGAGATAGATATCCTCGACTTAATAACCAATCAGCGACAATGCTAGTGACAATACCGCACCACCAACTAGTAAGATATGGAATTGCTGATAAAAGAGCATTGGCTTGAATGTCAAAATGGAGAATTTGACTCATATAAGTAGGCAGCTCAGTTAGTTGGGTGTAAAAGGCCCATGATTGACCGCATTGTGTGATTAAAATTGCCCAAAGAGGAACGCAACATAATAATTTCACCCATGGGATGGGAGCTTTTTCGTCATCATCCTACAAAAAAAAAATTGTTTCGATCAATTTCAACTTTTTATTAAACTTCAGCTACTTGGAGAATGTTTTTTTTGTAAATGTATGATTTATTTTCAGTCACTTTGAAATGAAAAGTTTTATTAATTTTCTATTAATTAATGAAGAATTATCTGTCAAACACACTTTGTACCACTTTGATTCTATGTGTAATTCCAAAGTTATACATCGTGAGTCATTAGTGCAAATATGGAAAATACTGACTTTATTAATAAACTTTGAAACATATTTTTGTATGTCTGCAGTTGCTATAACTGCATGTATTAAGAAAATTGTCAGCTGTAAAAAGTGTCCTATAAATCCAGGACTGTACTCAACCTTTTTATTTTGAATAGCAACCTAAACATTTTTCCGTTTTTTCATATTTGTCAATACTGTAATTTTGTACAAATGTAAACCAGACTTTGCTCTATCGTTTGATACTATTTTTATATAATTTTAATGCACGAGTCTTTTCAGACAACCATAACTTCTATTTTTCAAACAAAACACTCTATATTTTATTACTTATTCGAATTCTACTGTCATTTGTTTGAATATACATAAATGAAAAAATATAAGGTGTTCCATTTGAAAAAATAGACTTATGGTTGTCTGAAAATTTGAAAGTTTATCAACTTATAAGAAACACCTCGCAAAGTAGAATCCTGTAATACTAATATCAAACGATAGAGCGAAGCTTAGTTTTTCGAATTACTAAATTTCAGTGTTCTGCTGTTGGTAGTAATGATTTTAAGACAAAATAAATTACGACAAAAATTTCCCAAAACAATTAAATTACTTTAAATTAAATAACATTAAAAATAATTGAGTACAGTCCTGGAATGATATAACACCCTGTATAATTAGAAATATTCTTAAAATAATAATACAAAAAAAAAATTCAAAAGTTTTGATTTGAATAATTCTTAATCCGTTAAACTGACTCAAATAAACATTTTATTCATTCAGTGAATAAAACTAAGTTTAATCCACTGAGTGTATAAAAATATAATTATTAACTTACTTGAGGACCTATACTCGCTAAAATAAAAGCTTTTTCTTGTTCATTTATTCTAGGATGTGTCGATGGTGAATCAAATATGAGAAAATACCAAAAAATAAACCATATAACTCCCAAAAAACCAAACAAGTAGAAACATAGAGGCCAACCACCATCAAGATCCAACGAACATAACCATCCAGAAAGTGGTAACGATATTACTGTCCCAAAATTGGCTCCTTAAAATATAAAAAAAAAATCTTTAAATAAACTACTACATCTATGCAGATAAAACAGTTTTTAGCCCTCTATCGTCATTACAAAAACTAAAAATTTGTTTTTATGACAACAGATAGCATGTTTAAACGCTAAATTTCGATACTTAAAGCATAAATTGTTGGGACACCCTGTACAATACCTGCATAAACATAAGCTGCAAATTTGCTCCTTTCGAGGGGTGGTATCCATTTGGCAAGCATCGCATGCATTGAAGGAAAAGTAACACCCTGTAAATATTTTTGTATGATTGTACAAAGTATTCAATATTTTTTTTACCTCTCCCATGCCTTCTAGAATTCGCACAATAATAAAAAACGTAAAATTTGTGCGTGCAGCAATTGGACTGAGTAAAGTAAAAACAGCAGTCATTAAAACTCCAACCCCATAGACATATTTGCCTCCGAAAAGTTCAGCTAAACGTCCGCCAGGTATTTGGGTAAGGACGTACCCATAAAAAAAAGATCCTAATACCAAGCCTTGGGTTTTTTCGTCCCAGTTAAATTCTCCAGGAGTCTAAAAAAAACAATGTAATGTACTTTTCATATGATCACATTGTAGTTTATAGTTTAGTTACCACAGGAGTCGAGGAATTTGTACCATTAAGGACTGGACAATGGTCAAAAACACTTGCATTTGTATGATCCGAATTGCTACTATTTACCATTGCAACAATAGCAACGGATAAATTTACACGCATTGCATATACATTAGCAAATCCTAAAAAACCTAAAATTCCTAATATATGTCTTGCTTTGAGACATTCTCTACTGTCTTCAACTGAAACAAGAAAATTGTGAAAAAACTGAAATTCACTGAATGAATTAGAATTTACCTTCAGGTGGGATTATACGAGTCAATTCATCTTCGTCTTCTTCAAAATTGTTGCTGGAATCACTATCAACTTCTTCGTCTCGGATTGCAAACATTTTTTTGTGACTTACTGACAGCTAAAAGTTAGGTTATGGTTGTAACTACAAATATCTTTGGAATAATAGGAAGGACATTAATTATTAACAGAATTGTTTAAATTGGAAACTTCTAAATCCAATATTAACAACAACAGATGATCATTGTAAATATTAACAAAGATGACAGCTATTGTTTTCGGTTTTTGACAAGTTGATAACTGTAGTGCAAACAATTTAAAAGTAGTTCACATGTTGAAAAAAAAAATTAAAAAAATTATTAAGACTATCTTCAATTAAAACATATTTTATTGACAAAATATTTAGTATTTTAATTGTTTAATTATTCAAATAATTTATTTTTATTATTTTTAAGTCTTTAGCTACAAAATACAACTCACGTAGTTCAAAGTGTCTTTGAATTATTGACGTTTGACTTGAGGTAAGATTGATCTCTTTGATTCAAAAAAAGCATTTTTTTCGTTTTAGCATTTTTGAAAAGAATCAAACTAATGTCCCCTAATTTATGGTGACTCCAATTTATTGAACAAAGGTTTTGCGTTGTTAAAAGTGAGTGCGTAACCTCCAAAAAAGTGTTTAGTTTGTCTATTAAACTTTTTATTACAATAATTTGATAAGGATGAGTTCAATGTGGTGTCCAGTTTCATGGGAAACCGAAGATGATGTAATAACTGATCTTCTCACATTAGCAGAGTATTGTGTTCCAAATCCAAAACATAATGAAGTTCCAGAAACAATTGTCCAATATAAAAAGCAAATTGCTCAAAATAAGCAAAAACCTTTGAATAGTGACATAGATGATAGTGCATCTTATATTATTAGTGGACGAGGCCGGGGTATAAGTGATAGAGTAATTCGACCAGGTGAGATAGTGGAAAGCCATCCATCTGATGAAGTGGAGCTGAAGAAACAAATACGACAGGTAAGTTTTCAAGGATTTCATCCAATTTTGTGTTTTCTAAATGTTTACAATTGAAAATTTTGTTCTGAATTAAGGGTGACTTTTTGTGGAAGGAAAACAGTTAAGAAAAAGATAGTACTGCCCTCTAGCTTTTAAAAACGTAACTGCGCTTAGAATTTTGTAGTTCGTTTTATGTCTTAAGATGTATAATTTTTACCTTATTAAATATTTAGTAATTCCAACATTTGTTTTTTTCAGGTAGCTGGTTTTGGGTATTCGAATGAATTAATTGAACAATCCATCAAGGCTAAAGAATATAAACCTGAGAAAAATACATCTGATAGTTCGTTCAAACTAGTACCAAGATCTCCAAGCAGCAGCAGCACTAAGTCTTCAAATGAATCAAGTTCTGCAGAAACGAATCATCAAAGTAAGGAGTGATTTTTGATTTTCATAGGATTGTTGTTGTTCATTAATGTATTGGCAATCTATTGAATTTTTTCAATGAAAACTTTTGCATTTGTAATTGGTAGTTAATTGTGTATATTTTATAAATCTAGTTTTTAATTACAAAATGTTTTTGCATTAATTTTTTTTCTTCTTTAATTTCTTTAGATTAAATCACAATTGAAATTCCAAAGAGCTTGGTGTTTCCAAGGACCACAAGCAGGTTTATTGAGAGGAGCGTTTTAGTTTCCGGGTTTATTTCCATCCCCAGAGCCCTACAATTCAAAGGTCCAACCTTTTCTTTGATCTTGACGATTTCAGTGCTGATTTTCGTGTCCTTCCTGGATGCTTCTGGAGAAAGCCAAAATTACGGTTTTGTGCTTCATTCTTTTTGATGGTACTTATGGTACTGTTGCTAATAGGCGGTAAATTTTAAAACCACCAGATAATTTTGATCGATTGAATTTTGTGTCACTGAGAGTGGTGGATTAATGGAGGTAAGAAAGGTTTTTATGTTGAAAATGTTAAATTAATTTAAGAAGAAAAGAATTTTTTTAAGTTTTGTAACCGAGGATTATTGAGGAAGTCCAAAAAGTCTTTAAAAATCCGACAATCTTGAGAATCTAAAATTTTTTGGAAAATCTAAAGTATATAGGGAATTTTAACAAGTTAAAAAACATTGAAGAAATCAACGATATCAAAGATATCTTTAGAATTTGAAAAGAAATAACAAATCTATAAAAAAGTGATAATTTTGATAATTCAAAAAATTTAAGTATTTGAAGATTGTTTAAAAAATTTTGAATATTTGAGGAACTAGGAAATCCAGGAAATACAAAAGATTTGAGAGATTGTAAATGTTCTGAAGTATCTGAAAGCTGTAAAACTGGATTCTTAAAAATAATCATAATGCAAGTCGGAGACATAACTCTGTTTTGGCTGACTTCCATCACCAACTATAAATCAAAGTTGAACCAACATCAACTTGAAATCTGTCAATTTGTTGAATTTATTAAAATCTTCACGTTCCCTTTTCAGTTTTTTAAAATTCTTATACAGTTTTATAGCCATTTCTTTCCGTTTTTTCGTGATAAATTTCAAATTCAAAATTTCGTCTGTAAATTTTTTAATTTGGATTAAAGCTGCTCTCTCCCTTTTCTTTTTATCAATCATTTTCAGCAATAAATCAAAACTATCAACTTCGTAGTTATCATCGAAATTTACATCACATTTATGATATTTTCCACTTTTACTATTTTTGATTTTACATTCTTGAGAACAGAAGTAAACAAGACCACAAATTGGACATTTAATTAATTGTTTTCCAGTTTTTAATAAACACTCGAAACATATTTTGTATTTATCTTCACTTTGATCCACTTCTGGGATTGGTAAATTTGTCTCTTTTGATAAATTCCACATTTTTGTGTTAACTAAACGTTTGATTTTTTCCAAATCGTTTGATTTTTGGATAAAACGCATTAAATCGCAAACGGCAAAATAGTCAAACTCTTCGAAATTAATAACAGAGTGTTGGAATAACAATTCAAGGATGTCTAAAGCTACTTCCGGGGTTAAAAATTGGACTAAAGCACCAAGTAAAGGATCGACGAAAATAGACTCTTTTATAAAAATGTACAAAAACTTTACTGCTTTGCCTTGCAGATGTCTGAACAAAATAATTCTTGATTTTTCGGTGATGTAATTCCTCAGAAATTGTGTTTTAGTTTTCTTCTTTTTGCGCGATCCTTTTGATGATTTTTCTTGTTTCGTCTTCTTCGACCCTTTTGATGATTTATCGCGTTTTGTCCTTTTCTTCAATCCTTTCTTCTTTGTATTTTTTTTTACAACAAACTCGTTATTCATAAACGCGATTGTGTTGTCAAAATCCCCTATTTTCTCCAAAGGATTCAAACCATTTTCCAGCAAAACGTCAACAATTTTTTCTTTGGTTTCTTCATCGAAAATTTTATCAAAACGATTTAAAATTAAAACTGTTAACGCATTGCCCATCCCATTACCCAATTCTTGATGAGGATCAACTTTTTGACTCTTCAGAAGACATTCTATCAGCTTAATATTACCTCGAAGAACAGAAATTGATAAAGCCGTATGTCCTACATAAAGTTCATTAGTGTTACACCCATTTTCCAACAAAAGTCTTGCAATTTTACCAATATAATCATCAACATCAAGTGGAAAGTCCTTTCGCAAACTTAGAACATGAAGAACATGTTTACCTCCACCATCATCAACAGAATCTTCAATTTTTTTTCCAAGTAATTCACTTCTAACTTCTGGCCAATGCTTCCCATTTGTTTTAACATCAGGATCTGCTTTATATTCTAAAAGAGCTTCGACCATTTTTACTTTTTCTGGTGTTAACTTTATTGATGCAATGATATGAAGACATGTTAAATTTTTATCAGGAAGAAGAGTATTAGGATTGGCGTTAGCTTGAAGCAGACTTGATAGAAGATCTGAATCGTTGGTGAAAATTGACAAGAAGATGGGTTTTAATGGAATTGACTCGACATTTGGATCTGCACCCAAATTTAATAAAGTTGTAACTGTTTGTTTGATTTGGTTCAACTCTTCAGTTGGTAGTTGTTCTTCAAGAGGAAGTGAATCTTCCAAGATATCTGGTTTTGCTTTCACGTTTTTTCCACTTTGTTTTCTGCTTTTTCCACTCTTCTTACTCCCTTTTTGCGTCTTTTTCTTCTGTTTTTTAGATGTCTTTTTCTTCTTCTTTGTTTTGGCACGTTGTTGTGGAGGAACCACTTGAGAATAACTCAAGTCGAATATATAATTTTGTTTTGATTGCCTTCCATCACCAACCAATGTATCGTCTTCTGACGAATCTTCAGGCCAGGTGTCCAAATCATCTCCTGACTCTTTCTTCTCCAAAAACCCTTCTTCCCCATCTTCTATTTTCAACTTTAAAGAAAGATAACTTAAAAGAGCAACAGCAATTGGTGTTAAACATTCATCATTCATTGTATCAACTTTAGCCCCACAATTGACCAAAATTTTAATAACATCCAATTGATTTTTAACAGAAGCTAAAAAATTCCAGTATTTCCTCTAGAATCACAGAGATCTGGGTTTATTTTTGATGTTAAGACACAATTCAAGATAACATCGACTTGACCATCACAACACGCTTCTAAAAATCGAACACAATCAGTTTCGTGCGCTCCAGAAGTTTGGAAATTTTTGCGATTATTTTTTAACAAATCGATGACTTTGAAACTTACATTGTTTTCTGTAAATCTTCGGCGGAAGCAATGTCGAAGTGTTTCAATCCAAATGGTTTCGTTATTCCATGCTATTAAATGAGTTATTTTGACTTTTTTGATTATTCTTTTCCCATTTGTTGATAGTTGATACATTCTTTCATATTCTGCGTTTAGATATTTAGTCAACATTCATTTTACTGTTGTGTAGAAGGATTCTTCTTGGATTAAAGAGTTTATTTTAGTTTGAATTTTAGTGATTTCACTATATGGATATACGCAATTATCACCACCACCTTCTACTTCTACTTCTCCTTTTTCATTACCAACAAAAAAAGTCTGTTAAATTGTCATGGAAGTGAGTCATGGGTACTTTTGCCCAATTATGTTTCTACACAACCTTTATCAAACTGTTGCATATTTATATAAAAATAATTCTTCAATTCAATTTCTGGTTTTGTTAAAGCAGTTTAGGCTTCTTGGCCATCGTCCAAATTTGAAGAAAACGAAAGAATTTTTTGTAAAAATCGATTGATTCAACTCATCGGTTGTTAGGTCTTCAAGAGGAAGTGAATCTTTTAGGATTTCCGGTTTTGGTTTCGCATGTTTACTGCTTTTTCCACTGTTCTTGTTGCTTTTTTTTTCACTTTCCTTGTTTTCTTTCTACGATTTTTTCTTCTGTTTTTTAGATTGCTTTTTCTTCTTTTAACTTCAAGAAAATTCAAAAATTCTATAAAATCTAAGCAAGAATCCAAAAATCAGTCAATTCTTAAGAGAATCTCAAAAACCCAAATAATGCAAAACTGCCCATCTATACTCCATTCGTTATTAATCTGCTTGAAGTTTATAATTTCTAACTTAAAGTTAAATTTGCTGCTAACTGTAAAGAAAATACCTAGGATGATTTATGAACCAATGTTACCACTATGGCCATCTTAAAATCTGATTTCTATGGCTGTTCCTTATTCACGTTGATAACATAGAGAATACAGAAGATTTTTCAAAAAAATCAGAAATTTTGTTTTGGAATTCACCACTTTCAAAATGACATTTTGCGGACGTAGAATTCCCACACGAGTGCGCGAATTTTTGCAAAAAACACTGGCCTTTTGGGCCATTCCAGAAATAATAATAATAATATAATACCTGGTTAACAAACTGCCATTTTACCAATTCAGGTGTCGCAAATACTGAAGAAATAAAAAGAAATCCGTATTTAAAAACCTTCTTTGACAACTGTCAAATGAAAAACTGTCAGTTGATTCATTTGATATTTTCAGATTTTTTTGTGTTTACTAATGACGCAACGCAAATTTTTTAATAAAACAAAAATAAATGTTCGTTCCAAAAAATATTATTCGAACCTCGATGTGCGAAGATGTATTCGGCGCATTCGCGCATTCCTCGGTCGTGCTTCAAATTTGCGCTTATGCGCGAATAATGTCTTCGCACACTAGGTTCGAAAATTGCTATTTTTGACTTTTAATTATAATTTTTTTTGTCAATTTGACAATGAAATGGATGAAAATTTCAGAACCAAATACCACGAAAATATCACCAAACTAAAACACAAATACTGTGGTTACCTTTCTGAAAATGACCATCAAATGGGTACTGGTTGTCGCCGATGGGTCAAACCCGACCATATCCAAACCTACTCCGGGTATTTAATCCACAACAATTTGCACAGACGCGGCATTTATGCAATAACAAAAACTGGAGACCAATCCTACTACGACGGTTTATTCTTCAACAATAAACTTGAAGGATATGGAAAAGTGGTCAATGCTAATTTCACAATTTTCGAAGGATTATTTAAACAAAATGTTCGGTTTGGTCCAGGTGTTTTGACTTATAGTAACGACAGTCAAGACGTAGGCATGTGGGATGGATTCGTGCTAAGAAGATTGTGTGTTCCAATCGGAGAAGATGTTCCACGTCTTACTCGAAGCTTAAAAGGAAAAGCAGAAGTTTTAAAATTTAGAACTTTGATTCCTTTATATGAAAATTTATTAGAAAAAGACGAACAGTTTTGTAATTTAAACATTCGAAATAATGACAGTCTTTTCTTTTACACTGATTTGTATAACCAACAATTTGCTAAAGAAGAATGCATTATTGATGTCATAATACCTGAAGAAGAATTCGAATTAGAAATCCCAGAAAATAATGAATGTAAATGTTTTGACGCAAATTTGGACAATTACACTCGAACCTGTGGTCAACTCCACGACTTTGAAAAAAAATTGCAAACAATTTTACAGAAAAAAGAACTTTTGGAACAACAACTAGAAACTTGCAAAAATTGCTGTAACCATATTCCTCCAGCAAAACCAAAAAAACTACACATTGAGAAGAAAACTCATCTTGAAAAAATAACTGCAAAATCCGACGACTTTTACAAGAAAACTCTTTCGTTTTCTTCAAATTTGGACAATGGCCAAGAAGTCCAAACTGATTTAACAAAACCAGAAATTGAATTGAAGAATTATTTTTATATAAATATGCAACAATTTGATAAAGAGTGTGTTGAGAATGAAATCAGGCAAAAGTATTCAAGACGCACGTTTCTTTACACTCACTACCATGAAAATTCAACAGACGTTGAAGATTTTTTTGCTGGTAATGAAGAAGAGGAAGATGAAGTAGAAGCTAGTGATGATAATTTCGTATGTCCATGTGGTGAAATCACTAAAATTCAAACTAAACTAAACTCTTTAATCCAAGAAGAATCCTTCTACACAACAGTAAAATCAATGTTGACTAAATATCTAAACGCAGAATACGAAAGAATGTATCAACTATCAACAAATGGGAAAAGAATAATCAAAAAAGTCAAAATAACTCATTTAATAGCATGGAATAACGAAACCATTTGGATTGAAACACTTCGACATTGCTTCCGCCGAAGATTTACAGAAAACAATGTAAGTTTCAAAGTCATCGACTTGTTAAAAAATAATCGCAAAAATTTCCAAACTTCTGGAGCGCACGAAACTGATTGTGTTCGATTTTTAGAAGCGTGTTGTGATGGTCAAGTCGATGTTATCTTGAATTGTGTCTTAACATCAAAAATAAACCCAGATCTCTGTGATTCTAGAGGAAATACTGGAATTTTTTTAGCTACTGTTAAAAATCAATTGGATGTTATTAAAATTTTGGTCAATTGTGGGGCTAAAGTTGATACAATGAATGATGAATGTTTAACACCAATTGCTGTTGCTCTTTTGAGTTATCTTTCTTTAAAGTTGAAAGTAGAAGATTGGGAAGAAGGGTTTTTGGAGAAGAAAGAGTCAGGAGATGATTTGGACACCTGGCCTGAAGATTCGTCAGAAGACGATACATTGGTTGGTGATGGAAGGCAATCAAAACAAAATTATATATTCGACTTGAGTTATTCTCAAGTGGTTCCTCCACAACAACGTGCTAAAACAAAGAAGAAGAAGAAAAAGAAATCTAAAAAACAGAAGAAAAAGACGCAAAAAGGGAGCAAGAAGAGTGAAAAAAATAGCGAAAAGAGTAGAAAAAGCAGCAAGAAGAGTGGAAAAAGCAGAAAACAAAGTGGAAAAAACGTGAAAGCAAAACCAGATATCTTGGAAGATTCACTTCCTCTTGAAGAACAACTACCAACTGAAGAGTTGAACCAAATCAAACAAACAGTTACAACTTTATTAAATTTGGGTGCAGATCCAAATGTCGAGTCAATTCCATTAAAACCCATCTTCTTGTCAATTTTCACCAACGATTCAGATCTTCTATCAAGTCTGCTTCAAGCTAACGCCAATCCTAATACTCTTCTTCCTGATAAAAATTTAACATGTCTTCATATCATTGCATCAATAAAGTTAACACCAGAAAAAGTAAAAATGGTCGAAGCTCTTTTAGAATATAAAGCAGATCCTGATGTTAAAACAAATGAGAAGCATTGGCCAGAAGTTAGAAGTGAATTACTTGGAAAAAAAATTGAAGATTCTGTTGATGATGGTGGAGGTAAACATCTTCTTCATGTTCTAAGTTTGCGAAAGGACTTTCCACTTGATGTTGATGATTATATTGGTAAAATTGCAAGACTTTTGTTGGAAAATGGGTGTAACACTAATGAACTTTATGTAGGACATACGGCTTTATCAATTTCTGTTCTTCGAGGTAATATTAAGCTGATAGAATGTCTTCTGAAGAGTCAAAAAGTTGATCCTCATCAAGAATTGGGTAATGGGATGGGCAATGCGTTAACAGTTTTAATTTTAAATCGTTTTGATAAAATTTTCGATGAAGAAACCAAAGAAAAAATTGTTGACGTTTTGCTGGAAAATGGTTTGAATCCTTTGGAGAAAATCGGGGATGTTGACAACACAATCGCGTTTATGAATAACGAGTTTGTTGTAAAAAAAAATACAAAGAAGAAAGGATTGAAGAAAAGGACAAAACGCGATAAATCATCAAAAGGATCGAAGAAGACGAAACAAGAAAAATCATCAAAAGGATCGCGCAAAAAGAAGAAAACTAAAACAGAATTTCTGAGGAATTACATCACCGAAAAATCAAGAATTATTTTGTTCAGACATTTGCAAGGCAAAGCAGTAAAGTTTTTGTACATTTTTATAAAAGAGTCTATTTTCGTCGATCCTTTGCTTGGTGCTTTAGTCCAATTTTTAACCCCGGAAGTAGCTTTAGACATCCTTGAATTGTTATTCCAACACTCTGTTATTAATTTCGAAGAGTTTGACTATTTTGCCGTTTGCGATTTAATGCGTTTTATCCAAAAATCAAACGATTTGGAAAAAATCAAACGTTTAGTTAACACAAAAATGTGGAATTTATCAAAAGAGACAAATTTACCAATCCCAGAAGTGGATCAAAGTGAAGATAAATACAAAATATGTTTCGAGTGTTTATTAAAAACTGGAAAACAATTAATTAAATGTCCAATTTGTGGTCTTGTTTACTTCTGTTCTCAAGAATGTAAAATCAAAAATAGTAAAAGTGGAAAATATCATAAATGTGATGTAAATTTCGATGATAACTACGAAGTTGATAGTTTTGATTTATTGCTGAAAATGATTGATAAAAAGAAAAGGGAGAGAGCAGCTTTAATCCAAATTAAAAAATTTACAGACGAAATTTTGAATTTGAAATTTATCACGAAAAAACGGAAGGAAATGGCTATAAAATTGTATAAGAATTTTAAAAAACTGAAAAAGGAACGTGAAGATTTTATTCGAATTAACAATTTGCCGAATTTTAAGTTGATGTTGGTTCAAGATGATAAATTAGGTGATGAAAATAGTTACGATTTGAAATTTCCGATTCAAGAAAACGTTTTAGTTACTCAGTTTCCAAATAAGGATTATTCTAGTATTTATTTGGATATTTCGGATCCGAAAAATAATGTTAAAGTGAATGCAGTGGCGACATCTCCCAGTGGTTTGACTGTTGGGATTTATGGAACATCGAGTCATATTGTCGAATCGAGGATTTTTAGTCCCATTGCTAAAAGAATTAAATCTAATGAGAAAAAAGTTTATAGAAAATCGACGTTTGTTAATTTCAGTAATCGGGAAAAACTTTCAAGGATTAGGAATACTATTGAGAATATTGATGACAATAGAAAAGTGGTGGATAAGCGATATTATATGGAATTGCTGTCTAAAATATTTGTTGATTTTAATTTACCGTTGTTGTTGTTACCATACGCTTGTTATAAAGATGGGCAAGTTTATTATACCATGGCTGAGAATTCTGGGTTTTATAAACTGAATATTCCTGATTAAATACACAATTCTGTAATTTATTGTCTGTTTTTATATTGAAACAACAAATTTTTTGTCATATTATTAAATTTTTCGATTTCACATTTTTCTGACTTTTCATTTAAAAGTTTTTCGTTGAAATTCTGATTTTTTGTACCAATTCTTTCATTTTCTGTAAGAATAATATAGATTTTTTTGTTTTGTTTCTGTTAAAATACTTAATTTTTCTTGGAATCTTGATGTTTATATATTTCAATGTTTTGTGCAGTTTTTTTAAATACTGAATTTCTGGACCATTTATTTATTCAAAGATTGATGTTTTGAAACAATTTTTCTGAAAAAATTAATTTTATTGATTTTTTGTTAAGTTGATTTTGTCATTTTTTTTAATAATAATAATAATAATAATAATAATAATAATGATTTATTTCCAATCAGACTACAATGTCTATAATGGACAGCCAGTAAAAAAGATAATACAATAATACAAATAAGAATAGTATAGATAGCAACAAAAAATACAATTAGAATTTAACATATGAGAAAATGAAGAAATTAAAAGTTAGGGAGAAAAACATCGAAGAAGTTTGATCTTTACTGATTTAGAGTGAAATTTGTGAAAGAAGATATCCAGTTCTAAGCCATTAATGCTATTATATAATTTAAAACATTTAAAAAGAGGTGAGTTAAAGTGATGCAAAGTATTTGGGGATGAATAATAAAATGTAGAGGAACTTCTGTTGTTTATTCTTGGTACAGTAATGTTAATGTGGTCCAAGAGATAAGTGCTGGAAAGCTCACCAGTCAAAAGTTTTTGAAGAAAAACAACGCAAAAAACATTCCTTCTACATAGTAAGCTAACTTCTTCCACATTAAAGAGAAGATCACTCTGGTCACAATGCTTATTGGGATACCTATGAAATATTTTGAAATACAGATACTTTGCAAATTTTCTTAAAACGTTTTCTAACATATTTATATAGAATTGATAATAGGGACTCCAAATAAGGCAGCAGTATTCAAGTCTGGACCTCACAAGTGCATAGAATAACATTTTAAGGCATGGTACACTAGTAAATTCTTTTGTGTTTCTACATATGAAGCCTAAGGTCTTTAAAGCTGTACTAGTTACAAACATTATATGGGGAGTAAAAGTCAAACTACTGTCCATAACTACGCCTAGATCCGTAACTTGATCACAGGATTCAATCACAACACCATTTATGTTATAATAAAAATTAATTAAATTAGATTTTCTAGCAAAGGTAAGTTTTCTACATTTTTTAGTATTTAAATCGAGACGATTATAATGACACCATGAATTTAAGACATCAATGTTATTTTGTAACTCAAGGCAATTTTCATAAGAATCAATAATATGTACAATTTTCAAATCGTCTGCTTATATAAATACCTTACAATCTTTCATATGCTTTACAACGTCATTATAAAAAATAATAAAAAGTAACGGACCTAGATTGGAACCTTGCGCAACTCCACTTGTAGCATAAAATACCTCCGATTTAAAACCCCCATATTCAACAAACTGCTCCCTGCCAACAATCATTGACTTCATTAATATTAGAAATTTATTACAGAAACCAATACGTTGCAATTTTTTTAACAAAATACAGTGGTGCACTTTATCGAAAGCTTTCGTTAGATCCGTATAAATGGCGTCCACCTGTAAACGATTGTCCAAGGCTGAGGATACGAATTGCGTAAATTCACACAAATTTGTTACGGTGGAACGCCCTTTAATAAATCCATGTTGTTCCTGAATTATTTGACTACTAACATGTGCATAAATAACATTTGATAACGCGCATTCAAAAAGCTTTGCAAAATTTGACAACAATGCTATTGGTCTGTAATTGTTGATATGGGTCTTATCACCTGCCTTAAATATTGGAACTACACGAGATAATTTCCACTTAATTGGATAAATAGAAGTTGACAAAATTAAATTAAAAATGTGACACAATGGAAGTAAAAAGCATGATATACAATCCTTCACCAGAAAAGATGGAATATTATCTGGCCCACAAACGTTGTTACCTTTCATCTTCTTCACTGCCGTTAAAATCTCACTTTCACTAATCGAGCACATATTTAAAATTAGATGATTATCATTGTTGACATTATCACAGTTAAATTTATCACAGAGAGATGGACAGCTTTTGTTATCACAAAATTCACAACCATTTAAAGGATTATCATAGATCTTTTCATCACAGACATTATCACAGTTGGAGTTGTAGACACTAGAAAAATGATTTCCAAATGCATTAACAATTTCTTGCTGATCCATTAACAAATTGTCTTCAAAGTGCATGGCACCCGGAAGATTCGACGACTTCTTTTTGGAATTGATGAAGGACCAGAACTTCTTCGGATCACTTTGCAGTGAACTTTCCATTGATTCTATAAACTTCTTGTGTTCGCTGGAAATTTCTCGTGTAATTTCTTTGCGCAATGACTTCATAATATCCAAATGAAAGAGAAGCTTGGTTTTTCTGTAGAGATTCCAATGTTTATTTTTCTGTTTAATCTTAGCGATGATGGAGCTCGTAAACCACATAGGATATTTGGCTACTCTTTGAACCATTCTTTGTCTTGGCACAAACTTATCTAAGATATTATACAAGATCTGATAAAAGTAGGAACATGCTAATTCCGGATCAACAATATCGACGACAGAAGACCAATCGGTTTGAGCGAGAGTTGAATATAATCCATCAAAATTTGCTTTACGGAAATTATACTTAAAGGTATCGCTAGATGTTGAAAATGAACACGTTGAGTTTTTTATAAAGTCCATTGTAAAGCTCAGGCATGGATGATGGTGATCCTCTACAACTAACGGAAAATGATGCCTTGAGACCTCAATGACTAAGTTGTGGTTCGTCAGAATTAGGTCTAATATTTTGTTGTTGGAATTTAATACATGGTTATGTTGATTCAAATTATTTAGATCAACAAACTGAGAATAAACGGTGTATAAATTTGAAATGTGGCCAGCTTGACAGATTGAAAACTCAGAAATATTGAAATCCCCACAAATTAATATCGGAAGTGAGAAATCTAGAGTTGATTCAAGATAATCAAATAAAGTAACATAACTATCTAGGTTTTGAGCCGGAGGAATATACAGTACAATAATATTAAGACTACATTTTGGGGACTTTACTTTTACCCCCACAATATCAATTGTAGAAATCGGAGATGAAAGATTTAAAGAAATTGTTTCGAAATGATGAGTATTTTTTACAGCAACCAGTACACCTCCACCACGTCCAGTAACTCTATCACAACGAAAAACATTGAAATGATCAGGCAATAGTTCATTAGATGAAATATGCGGACTCAACCATGTCTCAGTTAAGAGAATGATATCTGTTTCAGCTGTGAAACAGTTCCAATAAAAGTTGTACATTTTAGTATTTAGTCCCCTCACATTCTGGTACAGCACATTACATTTAAAGAAAATTTGCGTCTGTTGGAAATTTAAGAGTTTTTTCCCTCCACAATTTTAGGCATACCATTATAATATTTGAGTCGAATATCTTTCTCCCCATTTTCAAGACGATTACGAAACTCCTTACGAATAGTGTATGACTTGTTTTGCTGCATCATAGTTAGGTCTTTATTGATGAAAATTCCTTTTTTTGGACGACTACGAAGAACACGATGAACGACAGAGGAATCGTGAAATGTTACTTTGATGGGACGTGATCTAGATGGATTGTATTTGCCCAATCGAGTTGCTGTGACTATTTGTAGATTTTGGACTTCCGGAATTACAGATGACACTAGTGTTTTGACAGCATTGCCATCTTCCTCCTTCCCATCATTAGTCTCTTGTATCCCTCTAATTATTACATTGTTGGATCGACGCAAACGCTCAACAGCTTCCTCAATAACTGATTCCTCGTTTACTGTATTTTCAACAATGTTATTAGTCTGAATTTCCTTATCTTTCAGGTATTCAATTTCTTTCCTAAGCTTTTTATTCTCCGTAATCAATTCGTTCATGATGTCCTTCATTTCAGCGACCGTAGACGACAGCGAATTTATCGTATCGATAAGGCCGGCAAGTGAAGTAGGATTTACATCTTGATTTTCGGGTGTTGATGTTGCTCCAAAGGGCTCACAACATTTTTTTCTGTCAGCACAGCTAACATGCGACCATACACGACAATCAGCACAGTAAATGCGTTTACGGCGAGCCGGTTTATTACACACGAAACAGAGAACATCTTCACTCACGTTATTCTCGCCCGCCATCTTTCTTATATATCATATATATATATATGTATTGAGTTGATTTTTCGTCAAAATATTTCAATTTTCTGTCTCATTGATTTTCGAACCACTTTGTATTAATTTATGATGTTTTGTCCCATTAATACAGTTTTTTGTCGGAATACAAATTTTCTACCACGTTTATTGCCCGAATGTTGATATTTTTGTTTTGACAGTTGTTAAGACATTGTTGTTTCAAAATATTAATTTTAATAGCCCATTTGTATAAATATCAGAATTATTTGTTAGAATATTTATTTTTTATCTTGTTTTCCAAAATATAAAATTTTAATATTTTGCAATTTATTTTAATGCCACGTTTTTTAATCTAATTTATTGTTGAAATACTAATTTTAGTGCTTTTTTAAGTGAAATACTGATTTTTTGTCTTGTTTTCATTATTTTTACCGTTTTTTGACTGAATTTTTTGTTAAAATTCTTATTTTTTGTCAAAATATTGAGTTTTTTTTCGAAATATTTATGTTTTGTCCCAATTTTTGTTTAACATTAATGTTTTGTGATGAAGCATTGATTTTTGTCTTGTTTCTTGTTCAAATGTCGTTTTTTGTTCCATTTTCTGTGGAAATATTACAACTTTTTGTTGAAATATAGATTTTTCTCTGCACTGTATTTTGTTTTTGCAAAAAAATTGAATTTTGTCCTGTTTTTATTGAAACACTAGTCTAGTCTAGTTGAATAAAATAGTGATTTATTTTTTTTTGCGATTTACTCGTGTTCTGACCTGCTTTTGTCAAAATATTAGAATTTTTAGTTTTCCAAACTATTTTTTGTCCCATTTTTCTTGTTAAAATATTCAGTTTTTTGTGAAGTAATAATGTTTTGTATAATTTTAATTTTTTGTTGGAATATTAGTTTTGTAATGTTGAAATGTCGATTTTTTGAAGAAAGATTTCCAATTTTTTGTTCGCTTTTTTCAAAAACCTTTTTGTGTCGTTAAAATATTGATTTTTACTGAAATTTCATTTTTTTGTGAGACTTTTGTTTCAATTTTGTTTTTTTTTCTAATCCTATTACATTTAATTTTTTGATCAAAATTTTGCAATTTTTTCAAATACTGACCTAATTCTGATTTTGTTGGAAGATTGGTTTTTTGAGCTATTTTTTGTCCTGTTTTGTTGGAGTACAACTGTTTTTTGTTGAAATCTAATTTCTTCATGCAAATGAAAATTTGTCTGAGGATTCAAATCGCCGCCAAATTTAAATGGAAATAACTCAAATAATCTAATGAAATTTATTTCAAAAAGTAGATCAATCACAGAACATAGAATCATAAAATAATGGTTAAAAAAGTGCACATAGATACAACAAAAGACAAAGAAACCACAGCACAAAATTAATAATAATAATAATTAATAAAACTTAAATTGTTAACCTTAACCAATTTGATAAAAAACCACGCTACTAAAAATAATTTATTCAATCGGTACCCATTGACTTTTCCTATGTTCTGCATTAATAGCTGCTTTAATTTGAGCACAAACATGTGCTACATTAGCACCAGCAGCTACAACAGCTGTCACTAAATGTCTATATTCAGCTTCTAATTTATGTCCATGTTCAAACATTTCTTTTGCTGCTTTACCCGATAATTTATCCAAACTATAACGAACAGCATCTTTCACTTCTCTGATTTGTTTAGTGCTTTTGAATTTGATTAAAAGTACAATTGGGAAAATTCCATGACAGTGAAGACGTTCAACACTGCTTGCTGCTACATCCAACATGCAATGTAAGTGTGCTCTTGAAACTTGTTTCACTGCAGCGACGGTTACACATTCCCAACAACTTCCACGGCGGCGGTATTCTACTAAATGACCATCTGCTAATTCTCGATCAAGAAGAGCTTGAGAACAGCGCCGAGTTTCGGATGGGGCTCGACCGAATTCGTCCGGAAAATCACTTACCTGAAAATGTATAATTTTTAATAATTTATGAACTTTTTTGCTGAAATATTGATTTTTTTTCTCTCACAAAATTCATATATTGAGTTATTTTTTGTCGAATTATTAGAATTTTTTGACCTACAGGTTAGATATATTTCGTGTCGAAATATTACAACTTTTGTGCTTTTTTTGTTGAATTATGAATGTTTTTTGTTCAAATATTGAAGTATTTCCCCTTTTCGTCAAAATATTACAATTTTTTGTTGGCCTACAGGTTTTTTGTTTTGTTTGTTAAAATATTTATGTTTTGTACCATTTTGTGTCGAAACATTACAATTTTTGTGCTGTTTTTTGTTAAATTATGAACATTTTTTGTTCAAATATTGATGTTTTGTCCATTTCTGTGAAAACGTTTCAATTTTTTGTTAAATTTTTTTTTTCCATTTCTTTGAATATTTGAAGTATTCCCCTTTTCGTCAAAATATTTCAGTTTTTTGTTGGATTTCTGATTTGTTCAGTTTTTTAATAATAATAATAATAATAATAATGATTTATTTCCAATCAGACTACAATGTCTATAATGGACAGCCAGTAAAAAAGATAATACAATAATACAAATAAGAATAGTATAGATAGCAACAAAAAATACAATTAGAATTTAACATATGAGAAAATGAAGAAATTAAAAGTTAGGGAGAAAAACATCGAAGAAGTTTGATCTTTACTGATTTAGAGTGAAATTTGTGAAAGAAGATATCCAGTTCTAAGCCATTAATGCTATTATATAATTTAAAACATTTAAAAAGAGGTGAGTTAAAGTGATGCAAAGTATTTGGGGATGAATAATAAAATGTAGAGGAACTTCTGTTGTTTATTCTTGGTACAGTAATGTTAATGTGGTCCAAGAGATAAGTGCTGGAAAGCTCACCAGTCAAAAGTTTTTGAAGAAAAACAACGCAAAAAACATTCCTTCTACATAGTAAGTTAACTTCTTCCACATTAAAGAGAAGATCACTCTGGTCACAATGCTTATTGGGATACCTATGAAATATTTTGAAATACAGATACTTTGCAAATTTTCTTAAAACGTTTTCTAACATATTTATATAGAATTGATAATAGGGACTCCAAATAAGGCAGCAGTATTCAAGTCTGGACCTCACAAGTGCATAGAATAACATTTTAAGGCATGGTACACTAGTAAATTCTTTTGTGTTTCTACATATGAAGCCTAAGGTCTTTAAAGCTGTACTAGTTACAAACATTATATGGGGAGTAAAAGTCAAACTACTGTCCATAACTACGCCTAGATCCGTAACTTGATCACAGGATTCAATCACAACACCATTTATGTTATAATAAAAATTAATTAAATTAGATTTTCTAGCAAAGGTAAGTTTTCTACATTTTTTAGTATTTAAATCGAGACGATTATAATGACACCATGAATTTAAGGCATCAATGTTATTTTGTAACTCAAGGCAATTTTCATAAGAATCAATAATATGTACAATTTTCAAATCGTCTGCGTATATAAATACCTTACAATCTTTCATATACTTTACAACGTCATTATAAAAAATAATAAAAAGTAACGGACCTAGATTGGAACCTTGCGCAACTCCACTTTTAGCATAAAATACCTCCGATTTAAAACCCCCATATTCAACAAACTGCTCCCTGCCAACAATCATTGACTTCATTAATATTAGAAATTTATTACAGAAACCAATACGTTGCAATTTTTTTAACAAAATACAGTGGTGCACTTTATCGAAAGCTTTCGTTAGATCCGTATAAATGGCGTCCACCTGTAAACGATTGTCCAAGGCTGAGGATACGAATTGCGTAAATTCACACAAATTTGTTACGGTGGAACGCCCTTTAATAAATCCATGTTGTTCCTGAATTATTTGACTACTAACATATGCATAAATAACATTTGATAACGCGCATTCAAAAAGCTTTGCAAAATTTGACAACAATGCTATTGGTCTGTAATTGTTGATATGAGTCTTATCACCTGCCTTAAATATTGGAACTACACGAGATAATTTCCACTTAATTGGATAAATAGAAGTTGACAAAATTAAATTAAAAATGTGACACAATGGAAGTAAAAAGCATGATATACAATCCTTCACCAGAAAAGATGGAATATTATCTGGCCCACAAACGTTGTTACCTTTCATCTTCTTCACTGCCGTTAAAATCTCACTTTCACTAATCGAGCACATATTTAAAATTAGATGATTATCATTGTTGACATTATCACAGTTAAATTTATCACAGAGAGATGGACAGCTTTTGTTATCACAAAATTCACAACCATTTAAAGGATTATCATAGATCTTTTCATCACAGACATTATCACAGTTGGAGTTGTAGACACTAGAAAAATGATTTCCAAATGCATTAACAATTTCTTGCTGATCCATTAACAAATTGTCTTCAAAGTGCATGGCACCCGGAAGATTCGACGACTTCTTTTTGGAATTGATGAAGGACCAGAACTTCTTCGGATCACTTTGCAGTGAACTTTCCATTGATTCTATAAACTTCTTGTGTTCGCTGGAAATTTCTCGTGTAATTTCTTTGCGCAATGACTTCATAATATCCAAATGAAAGAGAAGCTTGGTTTTTCTGTAGAGATTCCAATGTTTATTTTTCTGTTTAATCTTAGCGATGATGGAGCTCGTAAACCACATAGGATATTTGGCTACTCTTTGAACCATTCTTTGTCTTGGCACAAACTTATCTAAGATATTATACAAGATCTGATAAAAGTGGAAACATGCTAATTCCGGATCAACAATATCGACGACAGAAGACCAATCGGTTTGAGCGAGAGTAGAATATAATCCATCAAAATTTGCTTTACGGAAATTATACTTAAAGGTATCGCTAGATGTTGAAAATGAACACGTTGAGTTTTTTATAAAGTCCATTGTAAAGCTCAGGCATGGATGATGGTGATCCTCAACAACTAACGGAAAATGATGCCTTGAGACCTCAATGACTAAGTTATGGTTCGTCAGAATTAGGTCTAATATTTTGTTGTTGGAATTTAATACATGGTTATGTTGATTTAAATTATTTAGATCAACAAACTGAGAATAAACGGTGTATAAATTTGAATTGTGGCCAGCTTGACAGATTGAAAACTCAGAAATATTGAAATCCCCACAAATTAATATCGGAAGTGAGAAATCTAGAGTTGATTCAAGATAATCAAACAAAGTAACATAACTATCTAGGTTTTGAGCCGGAGGAATATACAGTACAATAATATTAAGACTACATTTTGGGGACTTTACTTTTACCCCCACAATATCAATTGTAGAAATCGGAGATGAAAGATTTAAAGAAATTGTTTCGAAATGATGAGTATTTTTTACAGCAACCAGTACACCTCCACCACGTCCAGTAACTCTATCACAACGAAAAACATTGAAATGATCAGGCAATAGTTCATTAGATGAAATATGCGGACTCAACCATGTCTCAGTTAAGAGAATGATATCTGTTTCAGCTGTGAAACAGTTCCAATAAAAGTTGTACATTTTAGTATTTAGTCCCCTCACATTCTGGTACAGCACATTACATTTAAAGAAAATTTGCGTCTGTTGGAAATTTAAGAGTTTTTTCCCTCCACAATTTTAGGCATACCATTATAATATTTGAGTCGAATATCTTTCTCCCCATTTTCAAGACGATTACGAAACTCCTTACGAATAGTGTACGACTTGTTTTGCTGCATCCTAGTTAGGTCTTTATTGATGAAAATTCCTTTTTTTGGACGACTACGAAGAACACGATGAACGACAGAGGAATCGTGAAATGTTACTTTGATGGGACGTGATCTAGATGGATTGTATTTGCCCAAACGAGTTGCTGTGACTATTTGTAGATTTTGGATTTCCGGAATTACAGATGACACTAGTGTTTTGACAGCATTGCCATCTTCCTCCTTCCCATCATTAGTCTCTTGTATCCCTCTAATTATTACATTGTTGGATCGACGCAAACGCTCAACAGCTTCCTCAATAACTGATTCCTCGTTTACTGTTTTTTCAACAATGTTATTAGTCTGAATTTCCTTATCTTTCAGGTATTCAATTTCTTTCCTAAGCTTTTTATTCTCCGTAATCAATTCGTTCATGATGTCCTTCATTTCAGCGACCGTAGACGACAGCGAATTTATCGTATCGATAAGGCCGGCAAGTGAAGTAGGATTTACATCTTGATTTTCGGGTGTTGATGTTGCTCCAAAGGGCTCACAACATTTTTTTCTGTCAGCACAGCTAACATGCGACCATACACGACAATCAGCACAGTAAATGCGTTTACGGCGAGCCGGTTTATTACACACGAAACAGAGAACATCTTCACTCACGTTATTCTCGCCCGCCATCTTTACTATGTAGAAACATTGATTTTTTTTTAATTTGCAAGGGGCCTTTTGTGCCTTTTTTTTTCAAATTTTGAGTTATTTTTTGGCGATTTATTACAATTTTTCGTTTTGTTTGTTAAAATATTTATGTTTTGTACCATTTTGTGTCGAAACATTACAATTTTTGTGCTGTTTTTTGTTAAATTATGAACATTTTTTGTTCAAATATTGATGTTTTGTCCATTTCTGTGAAAACGTTTCAATTTTTTGTTAATTTTTTTTTCCATTTCTTTGAATATTTGAAGTATTCCCCTTTTCGTCAAAATATTTCAGTTTTTGTTGGATTTCTGATTTGTTCAGTTTTTTGTTAAAGTATTGATTTTTCCCAGGTTTTTGTAAAAATATTGATTTTTTTTTAATTTGCAAGGGGCCTTTTGTGCCTTTTTTTTCAAATTTTGAGTTATTTTTTGGCGATTTATTACAATTTTTCGTTTTGTTTGTTCAAATATTGATGTTTTGTCCATTTCTGTGAAAACGTTTCAATTTTTTGTTAAATTTTTTTTTTCCATTTCTTTGAATATTTGAAGTATTCCCCTTTTCGTCAAAATATTTCAGTTTTTTGTTGGATTTCTGATTTGTTCAGTTTTTTGTTAAAGTATTGATTTTTCCCAGGTTTTTGTAGAAATATTGATTTTTTTTTTTCATTTGCAAGGTGCCTTTTGTGCCTTTTTCTTCAAATTTTGAGTTATTTTTTGTCGAATTATTACAATTTTTTGTTCTGTTTATTAAAATATTTATGTTTTGTACCATTTTGTGTCGAAACATTACAATTTTTGTGCTGTTTTTGTTGAATTATGAACATTTTTTGTTCAAATATTGATGTTTTGTCCATTTCTGTGAAAAATTTTTAATTTTTTGTTAAAATATTGAAGTATTTCCCATTTTTGTCGAAATGTTTCAATTTTCTGTTGGAATACTGATTTGTTCTTTTTTTTTTTGTTAAAGTATTGAATTTTTGAAATATTGATTATTTTTTCTCTCACAAAATTTTGTTCAAATACTAATTTATTTTGAGTATTTTGAGATTTTTTGTTGAAATACTATTTTTTTGCTACGATATTGTTTTGTTCCAATATTGAGTTATTTTTTGTGGAATTATTAATGTTTTTTGTTGACCTAGAGGTTTTTTGTTAAAATATTTGTAGCATTTTGTGTTGAAACATTACAATTTTTGTGCTGTTTTTTGTTGAACTATTAATGTTTTTTCTTCAAATATTGATGTTTTATCCATTTTTGACAAAATTCTTCAACTTTTTGTCTTGTTTTTTGTTGAAATAATATTATTGTTTTTTCCGTTTCTTCAACTATTGATTTTTGCACCATTTTTTTTTTTGTTCAAATATTGAAGTATTTCCCCTTTTCGTCAAAATATTTCAGTTTTTTGTTGGATTACTGATTTGTTCAGTTTTTTGATAAAGTATGGATTTTTCCCCGTTTTGTTCCATTTTTTGTCAAAATATTACCTTTTTTTCGACTTTTTATTAAATTATGATTTTTTAATGAAATTTTTGCCCAAATATTGATTTGTCTCGTTTTTTTTTTTTAAAAAAAATCCTTCAATTTTCAATTTGATTTCTGTCTTTTTTTTCTTGAATTAATTTTTTGAAATATTGAATTGATTTTTCTATCCAAATATTGATGCTTGCCCCATTTGTGTCAAGAAGTTACTGTTTTCTATTGGAACTTTTCTGTTTTTTGTTAAAGTTTTTCTGCTGAAATATTGATTTTTTGTGCCATTTTCTGTCCAAATATAGAGAACTATGTATTTTTTCAATTTTCTATCCAAATATGTCTCATTTCTTGTCGAAATATTTCATTGAAACAGATTTTTGTCGCGTTTTTTGTTAAAACACTAATTTTTGCCCTCGTTATTTGTTAAGCCATTGATATTTTGTGCCATTTTTTTTGTTGATATAACACAATTTTGTGCTAGGATACTGAATAGAATATTATAATTTTTTAATGAAAAAAAAAAATTTTTAAGGTTATATTGTATGAGAATAAATTTTGTGGGGGAATATCACTTTCCTCTTTAAAATGTTGATTCTTTGCTCCATTTTTGTTGAAAAGTCACAATCTTTCATTGGAAATATGATTTTTTGTTAAAAAATTGTTTTATTGTTTCAATTTTTGTTGAAATACTGATTTTCTTGTTTAGATATCAATATTTTTTGTGCGATTTTTTGTTGGATCATTGATTTTTCTCAATTTTTTTCTAACCCATTTTTCGATAAAACATTGATTTTTTAGCCTATTTTCAATCGAAATATTGGATTTGATTCTCGAAATACAGATTTTTGTTGCATTTATTTTTTTTTGCATTTTCTTTGGTAAAATATTAAGTTTTTGCCCTATTTTTCGGTGAGAATATTCAGGGCCGAGCCAAGCCAATGTGCACACAAAATATGTGTATTTAAATATCTAGCTCTGATTATCACTTTTCATATTTTCGACATTTAGGAATGTATTCATATGCAGACATTGAAATAAAGCCGAGCCGAACCAAGACGGTGTGAACGACCACTGCCGACTGTTGACTAACGAAATGCCGCTTTTGACTTATTTTGTCGAATATTTTTTTGTTCTTTGTTTTCCACTAAGGAAAAGAAGTTAATTACTGAAATAAAGCCTGACAAAAAAATATTGTATTCCCATTCTGTGTTTGTGGAGAATTTGTCACTCCAGTATGAAAGCGTCCTAGGGTCACCCAAAATAACTTTTTCAAATAAGTGCGCAATTTTTTACTAATTGTGAGATTTTGATGTCCTTAGACAGTCTTATTAAAATAGATCTCAAAGAAATTAGAAGATATCCGAAGAACTTTTGTGTAAATCAGAAGATTTCAAAAAAAATTCATTAGGTAGGTAATCTTGAAGGAATAAAAAGAAATCTTAGAGAAATTGGAGAAAAAAAAAAGAAGAAATTTCAAAGAAACTATTGTCAAAAACTGGGAAAAATTTTGAGAAAGTCAGTTAAAATTTTGAGGAAATCGCAGAAAGTCAAGAGGAGTCTTGAGAATATTATATGAAAATCGTAAAAAATCTTAAGAGAAATCTTCAGGAAATCATTATTAGATCTGAAGCAAATCATTATAAAAACTAAAAGAAATCTTTAAGAAAATCTTAGGAAATCGGGAGAAATCTTGAGAAAATTATAGGAAATTATGATGAGGTCTTCAGGAAATCAGAAAATTATGAAGAAATCATGGAGAATCAGAGGGAATCTTGAGGAAATAAGAAGTAGGTAATCTTGAATAAATCTTAAAGAAATTGGAGAAATCTTATAAGAATCACTGTAAGAACTAAAAAAAAATCTCAAAACAATGATGATTAAATTCAAGAACTTAGAAGAAATCAGTGGAAAAATTGAGAAAATCACTGAGAATCTTAAGAAAATTAGAGGAGAGAGATTAGTATCCATCTAAATACTTTTCTTATTTTTGTTATCAAATTATTGATGCTTCCTTGAAAATCATCAAAAATCATTTGAGGACGACAATGTTTTGAAATACCGTCTTGCTATAGATCACTGGAGGGAAGAAAGATAAAATTACTGAGACAAAATTACCAAATGTTATACATTTTTTGTAAAATTCTTTTTTTTTTATCAATTCAATATTTACTCGCTATCAAATATTTTATTTTCATATTTCAATTTTTTGTTGTGATTGAGATGTGTTCGATTACGATTCAACGACTAATTTAACTAGATTGAGGGCGTAAATTTTAGAATTTGCACACGGGCAAATTCACAGGTTTTTTGTTGAATATAAATAAGCAAAAAATAATCTCATTTCGTACTCACCAACTTATCAACAACGCATTCAGCTAAAGGCCCTAACACAAGCACCGGTCTAAATTCCGGGAACGACAATCGTTCAACTCTTTGATAAGCCAAAGGAGCTGTTGGTTCTTCATGTAACGATCCACCATCCGAATACCATCCAGGTCCAGCTAAATTACAAAAACTGGCCAATTCTTTTGAATGTCGTTGATGTTTCTTTCTTCGAAAGAAACTACGACGTGCAGTTGATGAACCAACTGAAGGAGCTGATCGACCTGTTTGATCTGGATCAACACCACGTCTTAGAAGAAATTCTTCTTCCACTTTATATTTACTAGGAATTACGCCACATTGTTGACGACGTCCTTCATCGTCTAAACGCCAAGCACGCCATTGGCCTGGAACACCATTAAACATGGTGTTGTCAACATATAAAACATCGTCTTTAGTGAATGAAAGTTGTGGAGGTTCGGTTAAATCGTTTCCAGTACGATCGAATCCGCAGCGCACATAAAGACTGTCTCCTGGTTTGTCCTTAACTTCGTTGTATTCTAGAGAAGGAAAAAATTGACATTTCAAACTTAGAACTAACATTTACTTACTGTCAATGCGATAATGAGCTAAAACTGTCACTTTATCAGCTGGTTTAGCCAATTCATAAGCAGCTTCTTCAGCTGTTGCATTTCGTAAATCACTTCCATTGTATTCTAGAATTTGATCACCAGTTCTAAGTCCAGCATGATAAGCTAATGAATCTGGTTGAACTGAATGAATAAAAATACCAGCAGCATTACCGCCAACTAAAGATATGCCCAAATTTGATGTTTTCATTGTTTCAATGCACAAGTATCGAGGTTCATCTTCATTTCTGCTGAAATTTTATTTTTTTTCACAATTTTGAAACATCCGCTATACACGGAAGAGACAAAAATGTCTTACCTTGAGCTATTGCTTTGTCTCTGCAACGTAGATGACTGTCCAATGCGTAATAAAGAATTCGGATGTGATATATTTGAAATATCAATCGTACGAGATTTTCTTATCTCTTTTGGTGAATTGCAAGGTGTAGCTTCGCCATCTCCCTCATCTACATTTGAACTTGTGTCTGAACAAGAACCGGATCCTTCTAATTCGTTGTATTCTAAAATGATTCAAATTTTTTCTGTTAAATTCTTAAACTTTCACTTGAAAAAACATAAACTAAAACAATAAATCAGCGTAAAAAAACCCTATTTGCGACCCTAATCTAATTATACAATCTTAAAACAAGTACTATTTCTTTCATTGTAAGGTCGTTTGTAGAGTTCTTCTGTCTCAATTAGCTCAACTTCTTGCAACCCAAAACATTTGTGGATTGGAGTTTTCTACTCTTCAGCCTGTTGTCCTGTGGCAACTCCCATTAGTAGTCGCAACTAAGACTGGAGAATCATTTGCGCGATTTGCGTTACTCTCTGTGAGATATTTTGTAGATCTTGATGAAGTTAAGAAACCTACAAGAAGAATTTGATCATCTTGCTTTTTAGCTTAATTAAGTCCGAAAAATTGTAGGTCTGCCGTGACCTTGCATTCAGTGTCCAAACAACACTGGTCCACTTGTTTTGAAACAATCTTGTCAGAAAAGTACTTTAGCACCATATAGATCTGCTTCGAACACATTGGAGCAATTTCCTACAGGAACTTAAGTCGTGTTCTTGAGGATTCCCGTTCCTGTGCCCGTATCAACCACCTTTCCATAATATGTCCTTTTTAGTAAAAAAACAACTTCTTATTTAGTCCAGAGTCAATCAATCTTTTTTGAAAGAAAATCCTAGACTAGAGACCGCCATCCAAGTCTTAGTCACAAAAGCAATTCCATAGATACTATGAGTTGGTTTCCTTTCTCATCAGCAGGCTCTAGACTTGGAATAGCATCGAGCTAACGCACCTTTTACTATCCTTGACAAGAGGAGGCCAAAAGATCTATGAAGTCCTCCTTTCCCTTGGCAGCCAAATGAGTCACATTCGGGCGCTGCTTTACCAGACCTTTAGTACTCATTAAGGTGTTTCCTTTCTCGTCAATACATGTCAAAGCGGTACTGATGCTTCCATGTGCAGACACTAGAATCAGGGTCTGTTATATCCCTTGTTATTGAAAGAACAACTTCTCAGTTAGTCCAGAGTGTCAATTTTTTTCTAAAGAAAATCCTAGACTAGAGACTGCCATCCAAGCTTTTAGTCCTAGTCACAAAAGCAGTTCCATAGATACTATGGGTTGGTTTCCTTTCTCATCAGCAGGCTCTAGACGTGGAATAGCATCGAGCTAACGCACCTTTTACTATCCTTGACAAGAGGAGGCCAAAAGAAATTATGAAGTCCTCCTTTCCCTTGGCAACCAAATAAGTCACATTCGGGCGCTGCTTTACCAGACCTTCAGTACTCATTAAGGTGCTTCCTTTCTCGTCAATGCATGTCAAAGCGGTACTGATGCTTCCATGTGCAGACACTAGAATCAGGGTCTGTTATATCCCTTGTTATTGAAAGAACAACTTCTCAGTTAGTCCAGAGTGTCAATTTTTTTCTAAAGAAAATCCTAGACTAGAGACTGCCATCCAAGCTTTTAGTCCTAGTCACAAAAGCAGTTCCATAGATACTATGGGTTGGTTTCCTTTCTCATCAGCAGGCTCTAGACGTGGAATAGCATCGAGCTAACGCACCTTTTACTATCCTTGACAAGAGGAGGCCAAAAGAAATTATGAAGTCCTCCTTTCCCTTGGCAACCAAATAAGTCACATTCGGGCGCTGCTTTACCAGACCTTCAGTACTCATTAAGGTGCTTCCTTTCTCGTCAATGCATGTCAAAGCGGTACTGATGCTTCCATGTGCAGACACTAGAATCAGGGTCTGTTATATCCCTTGTTATTGAAAGAACAACTTCTCAGTTAGTCCAGAGTGTCAATTTTTTTCTAAAGAAAATCCTAGACTAGAGACTGCCATCCAAGCTTTTAGTCCTAGTCACAAAAGCAGTTCCATAGATACTATGGGTTGGTTTCCTTTCTTATCAGCAGGCTCTAGACTTGGAGTAGCATCGAGCTAACGCACCTTTTACTATCCTTGACAAGAGGAGGCCAAAAGATCTATGAAGTCCTCCTTTCCCTTGGCAGCCAAATGAGTCACATTCGGGCGCTGCTTTACCAGATCTTTAGTACTCATTAAGGTGCTTCCTTTCTCGTCAATGCATGTCAAAGCGGTACTGATGCTTCCATGTGCAGACACTAGAATCAGGGTCTGTTATATCCCTTGTTATTGAAAGAACAACTTCTCATTTAGTCCAGAGTGTCAATTTTTTTCTAAAGAAAATCCTAGACTAGAGACTGCCATCCAAGCTTTTAGTCCTAGTCACAAAAGCAGTTCCATAGATACTATGGGTTGGTTTCCTTTCTTATCAGCAGGCTCTAGACTTGGAGTAGCATCGAGCTAACGCACCTTTTACTATCCTTGACAAGAGGAGGCCAAAAGATCTATGAAGTCCTCCTTTCCCTTGGCAGCCAAATGAGTCACATTCGGGCGCTGCTTTACCAGATCTTTAGTACTCATTAAGGTGCTTCCTTTCTCGTCAATGCATGTCAAAGCGGTACTGATGCTTCCATGTGCAGACACTAGAATCAGGGTCTGTTATATCCCTTGTTATTGAAAGAACAACTTCTCATTTAGTCCAGAGTGTCAATTTTTTTCTAAAGAAAACCCTAGACTAGAGACTGCCATCCAAGTTTTTAGTCCTAGTCACAAAAGCAGTTCCATAGATACTATGGGTTGGTTTCCTTTCTCATCAGCAGGCTCTAGACTTGGAGTAGCATCGAGCTAACGCACCTTTTACTATCCTTGACAAGAGGAGGCCAAAAGATCTATGAAGTCCTCCTTTCCCTTGGCAGCCAAATGAGTCACATTCGGGCGCTGCTTTACCAGATCTTTAGTACTCATTAAGGTGCTTCCTTTCTCGTCAATGCATGTCAAAGCGGTACTGATGCTTCCATGTGCAGACACTAGAATCAGGGTCTGTTATATCCCTTGTTATTGAAAGAACAACTTCTCATTTAGTCCAGAGTGTCAATTTTTTTCTAAAGAAAATCCTAGACTAGAGACTGCCATCCAAGCTTTTAGTCCTAGTCACAAAAGCAGTTCCATAGATACTATGGGTTGGTTTCCTTTCTTATCAGCAGGCTCTAGACTTGGAGTAGCATCGAGCTAACGCACCTTTTACTATCCTTGACAAGAGGAGGCCAAAAGATCTATGAAGTCCTCCTTTCCCTTGGCAGCCAAATGAGTCACATTCGGGCGCTGCTTTACCAGATCTTTAGTACTCATTAAGGTGCTTCCTTTCTCGTCAATGCATGTCAAAGCGGTACTGATGCTTCCATGTGCAGACACTAGAATCAGGGTCTGTTATATCCCTTGTTATTGAAAGAACAACTTCTCATTTAGTCCAGAGTGTCAATTTTTTTCTAAAGAAAACCCTAGACTAGAGACTGCCATCCAAGTTTTTAGTCCTAGTCACAAAAGCAGTTCCATAGATACTATGGGTTGGTTTCCTTTCTCATCAGCAGGCTCTAGACTTGGAGTAGCATCGAGCTAACGCACCTTTTACTATCCTTGACAAGAGGAGGCCAAAAGATCTATGAAGTCCTCCTTTCCCTTGGCAGCCAAATGAGTCACATTCGGGCGCTGCTTTACCAGATCTTTAGTACTCATTAAGGTGCTTCCTTTCTCGTCAATGCATGTCAAAGCGGTACTGATGCTTCCATGTGCAGACACTAGAATCAGGGTCTGTTATATCCCTTGTTATTGAAAGAACAACTTCTCATTTAGTCCAGAGTGTCAATTTTTTTCTAAAGAAAATCCTAGACTAGAGACTGCCATCCAAGCTTTTAGTCCTAGTCACAAAAGCAGTTCCATAGATACTATGGGTTGGTTTCCTTTCTTATCAGCAGGCTCTAGACTTGGAGTAGCATCGAGCTAACGCACCTTTTACTATCCTTGACAAGAGGAGGCCAAAAGATCTATGAAGTCCTCCTTTCCCTTGGCAGCCAAATGAGTCACATTCGGGCGCTGCTTTACCAGATCTTTAGTACTCATTAAGGTGCTTCCTTTCTCGTCAATGCATGTCAAAGCGGTACTGATGCTTCCATGTGCAGACACTAGAATCAGGGTCTGTTATATCCCTTGTTATTGAAAGAACAACTTCTCATTTAGTCCAGAGTGTCAATTTTTTTCTAAAGAAAATCCTAGACTAGAGACTGCCATCCAAGCTTTTAGTCCTAGTCACAAAAGCAGTTCCATAGATACTATGGGTTGGTTTCCTTTCTTATCAGCAGGCTCTAGACTTGGAGTAGCATCGAGCTAACGCACCTTTTACTATCCTTGACAAGAGGAGGCCAAAAGATCTATGAAGTCCTCCTTTCCCTTGGCAGCCAAATGAGTCACATTCGGGCGCTGCTTTACCAGATCTTTAGTACTCATTAAGGTGCTTCCTTTCTCGTCAATGCATGTCAAAGCGGTACTGATGCTTCCATGTGCAGACACTAGAATCAGGGTCTGTTATATCCCTTGTTATTGAAAGAACAACTTCTCATTTAGTCCAGAGTGTCAATTTTTTTCTAAAGAAAACCCTAGACTAGAGACTGCCATCCAAGTTTTTAGTCCTAGTCACAAAAGCAGTTCCATAGATACTATGGGTTGGTTTCCTTTCTCATCAGCAGGCTCTAGACTTGGAGTAGCATCGAGCTAACGCACCTTTTACTATCCTTGACAAGAGGAGGCCAAAAGATCTATGAAGTCCTCCTTTCCCTTGGCAGCCAAATGAGTCACATTCGGGCGCTGCTTTACCAGATCTTTAGTACTCATTAAGGTGCTTCCTTTCTCGTCAATGCATGTCAAAGCGGTACTGATGCTTCCATGTGCAGACACTAGAATCAGGGTCTGTTATATCCCTTGTTATTGAAAGAACAACTTCTCATTTAGTCCAGAGTGTCAATTTTTTTCTAAAGAAAATCCTAGACTAGAGACTGCCATCCAAGCTTTTAGTCCTAGTCACAAAAGCAGTTCCATAGATACTATGGGTTGGTTTCCTTTCTTATCAGCAGGCTCTAGACTTGGAGTAGCATCGAGCTAACGCACCTTTTACTATCCTTGACAAGAGGAGGCCAAAAGATCTATGAAGTCCTCCTTTCCCTTGGCAGCCAAATGAGTCACATTCGGGCGCTGCTTTACCAGATCTTTAGTACTCATTAAGGTGCTTCCTTTCTCGTCAATGCATGTCAAAGCGGTACTGATGCTTCCATGTGCAGACACTAGAATCAGGGTCTGTTATATCCCTTGTTATTGAAAGAACAACTTCTCATTTAGTCCAGAGTGTCAATTTTTTTCTAAAGAAAATCCTAGACTAGAGACTGCCATCCAAGCTTTTAGTCCTAGTCACAAAAGCAGTTCCATAGATACTATGGGTTGGTTTCCTTTCTTATCAGCAGGCTCTAGACTTGGAGTAGCATCGAGCTAACGCACCTTTTACTATCCTTGACAAGAGGAGGCCAAAAGATCTATGAAGTCCTCCTTTCCCTTGGCAGCCAAATGAGTCACATTAGGGCGCTGCTTTACCAGACCTTTAGTACTCATTAAGGTGCTTCCTTTCTCGTCAATGCATGTCAAAGCGGTACTGATGCTTCCATGTGCAGACACTAGAATCAGGGTCTGTTATATCCCTTGTTATTGAAAGAACAACTTCTCATTTAGTCCAGAGTGTCAATTTTTTTCTAAAGAAAACCCTAGACTAGAGACTGCCATCCAAGTTTTTAGTCCTAGTCACAAAAGCAGTTCCATAGATACTATGGGTTGGTTTCCTTTCTCATCAGCAGGCTCTAGACTTGGAGTAGCATCGAGCTAACGCACCTTTTACTATCCTTGACAAGAGGAGGCCAAAAGATCTATGAAGTCCTCCTTTCCCTTGGCAGCCAAATAAGTCACATTCGGGCGCTGCTTTACCAGACCTTCAGTACTCATTAAGGTGCTTCCTTTCTCGTCAATGCATGTCAAAGCGGTCCTGATGCTTCCATGTGCAGACACTAGAATCAGGGTCTGTTATATCCCTTGTTATTGAAACAACAACTTCTCATTTAGTCCAGAGTGTCAATTTTTTTCTAAAGAAAATCCTAGACTAGAGACCGCCATCCAAGTCTTAGTCACAAAAGCAATTCCATAGATACTATGAGTTGGTTTCCTTTCTCATCAGCAGGCTCTAGACTTGGAATAGCATCGAGCTAATGCACCTTTTACTATCCTTGACAAGAGGAGGACAAAAGATCTATGAAGTCCTCCTTTCCCTTGGCAGCCAAATGAGTCACATACGGGCGCTGCTTTACCAGATCTTTAGTACTCATTAAGGTGCTTCCTTTCTCGTCAATGCATGTCAAAGCGGTACTGATGCTTCCATGTGCAGACACTACACCTTTTCCAAGTGTATTTCAGATAGTGTCAATTGTATTTCAGATCAGTTAGTTGAATTTCAGAATACGTCAATTGTATTTCAGATTAATCAGTTGTATTTCAAAAAACGTTGTATGAAATTCAGAAAATATCTTTTGTAATTTAGAAAAGACAAAATTTATTTCAGAACGTATCTTATGGAGCAAAATTTTATGAACAAATAATTTTAATACCAATGATTTATTGAAAAGTAACGTAACAACTTAATTCGTAATTAATATTTTAAGAAAAAAATGTATTTCGAGATATGTAAGTGTGTATATACATAGTATTTCTACTTAAATGAGATGGCACCTAACGCACATGCCACTCTCAACGTCCCACTTGCATATCTTGCTTTGCTAAACAAGGAGCATGAAAAATAGTTGAATGCTAGGCTGCTCTGGCACAATCTCCACCCACAATTGTATCTTTTGCCGAATCTATACTATCTTCCAAATATTGTAGTCTTTGTTCGACCACGCCAATTCCTCTAACTTGTGGAACCCAGAGATGATTTTTCACGAATGTCTTAACTTTTGACCGTATATTCTCGATGGGATTTAGCATTGAAGAATATGGCCCTAAACGCAATAAAGTGGCTTCCGAATTAATTATCACACCTTCAAATCTCGCATGGCAAAGTGCGTTATCGCATACAATCACCAAATCATTTACTTTATTTCCCATGTCTTGCCATCATTGCAGTAAATTTGTTATCTAAATATCAGCAGAATCCGCTGTAAAAGAACCTCTGCGACGTTCCATGGTCACAACCCCTGCCTCGGACATTGCACCTATCAAGTGAATATTGGGACCCCTTGAAACTGGTAAGTGTTGAACAGCTCGCACACCAGCTCAGGCTCGACCTCGAGTTCGACGGCAAAACAGATTGAAATTAGTTTCATCAATCCATACAATTTGTTTCCCCAATTCAATGTATCTATTTAAGGCTGCCGCTGCCTCTTGTTTTCATCAGAATTCATCGAAATCAGCTTATGAACTTGCTTTATTGTGAATAATCTACTTTCTAAATAATTTCCAATGGTAGATGTAGATATATATTTTTTTTTTTTAAACTTCAAGTACTTTGGATTTTATACTTTCTTTCTTCAACATTACTTCCCGCTCGGAGCGGACCAAATGGTAGGCAGTTTTATATTTAATTCCCAGGGTTGTAGCGAAGAGTACCCAGTCTTCATCTCTGTTAGCGCACGCTACAATTCTTTTCCTGTCTTGATTGGAATATTTCTTATATTTTAGCCGTTCTACCCGTTCTCTTCCGTCCACGTCACTTCTGCAAAGAGGGCACGCAATATCGGTCATATTATTTAAATGTACGAAAGCATGAAATAGGTGTCTGCAAGGTAATAAGCGAGGAACCACATTTCTTAATATAGACACTCTACAAATTCCGCTTATTTATGTTGCTAAGTTAGCCTACAAATTGTTTCCTGTTGTATACTGCCAAAAATTATTTTCTGAAATATAAATGATATTTTCTGAATTACAATTCACCTTTTCTGAAAATCACCTGACTTTTCTGAAATACAATTAACGCCTTCTGAAATAGAACTTACTAATCTGGACTACATTTGACTCTTTCTGAAATTAGTCTATAACTTTATGAACTACAGTTGGAAAAGGTGTAGAATCAGGGTCTATTATGTCCTTTCTTATTGAAAGAACAACTTCTCATTTAGTCCAGAGAGTGTCAACATTTTTCTAAAGAAAATCCTAGACTAGAGACCGCCATCTGAGCTTTTCCATAGATACTATGGGTTGGTTTCCTTTCCCATCACTAGATTCTAGACTTGAAATGTCGTCAAGCTACGCTTCTAGATGCTTTTGACAAAAGGAGACCAAAAGATCTATGAAATCCCCCTTTTCCCAGGAACCTAGGATTAGGTAGCCCCATAAGAAGTTATATGAGTCGGAAGTCATGTGGTTTAACCTAGAGCTACTCTAATAATGTGTTTTGTTATTGAGCGCTTCCATATTAGAGCAGCATAGGTCAGCAATAATCTAACTCAATAAGCAACTTATGGTTCAATCCTCATCCGTAAACCAATATTATGTATCCACTCTTGTTTTCTTTCTTCACACAACCCACCTTACTTGCCTAGTCTAAAATTTTGAGATTATTGGGTTCCAATTTGCAATAAAAATCGCAAAGAGCTTGAGAGAGTTAAAACTGTGAAAAAGGATTCTTTGTTCAGCTGATTTATTGTTTCTATCGATATCCTTAATATATGCTATATACAACAAGGCCCACAACTCATGACTCATTGAAAATGTGCTTAATTCTCAAGCTTAAATTCTTTTGCAAAAAATTTATATTTTTTGCGTTTGGAAGATGAAAACGTTCAAAATTGACCAATCACGGAAAATCTCGCTTTGATGAACTACAAACAAAAATAGATCACTTTTACTGTAAGTACTATTTACCTGAGCGAGAGCTTTTAGGATTGATCACTAACCACCAAACGAAGAACAAAAAACTTACTTTCTTTTTTACATTTCGAGTATTCCTATTGTTACCATTAGCACATTTTTGCTGAGGTCGCAGTTGTGAGCCATTTTGTATAAAAAGACTACTACTATAGGGGTACTATTTGACTCCTACTACTCAAGTCTAAGATAGAGTGCAACGACCAAAGACATGTTTGAGAAAAGTATAAGAGTCTAGATTCTTCTGGGGTCCAATTTCTTAGAGAAGCAATTAAAAAAAAAAAAATTAAGTCGATGTTCCTCCCCATTTTATTACCGAATCAGCAGTAATCAACTAAATTCAATAGAAAATACTTACTGTCTGGACTGTACTGCACAAGCATAGTAATTGAATTTCCACATTGTCTCAAAACATTAGCAGCTAAATTATAAGTTGCATTTCTCATATTAATCCCACAAACTTCCAATAACTGATCTCCAATCTGAAGTCCAACTCTACTAGCTAAACTATTATCATTAACAGTCGAAACAAAAATTCCACCCGAATCAGGACAATTAATCTGAATTCCAAGCGGTTCATTCGATTTATCAATATGTACTCGTCTTAATTCACCCGGTAATGGTTTATGATGTCCTCCAGTCCATAAACAGCATTCTTTTCCACCATTCCCCGGATCACCAGGACTTAAAACTTCTACATGAAATATCGGCATTGGACTTCCTCGTTCTGAATTTCGTTCAATACTCCCAGTACTAACTTTCGAAGTAACACTCGGATTTGATGGTACACGAAATCTTTGATTTTCTTTTTTTCGTGGAAAAGTACCACCTTCTAATAATTCAGTTTCGCGATAAGTTGATGGTACCATTTTACGTGAAGCACTATCTACTGAAGGACCATGAGTATGATGAAAAGTTGATGGTTCAAAACTAAAACTTTCTCGACTATGGTCATTATGTGGATGTGGATGGAAAGGGTAATGAAGACGAGGTGCAACCCAAAGTTGACTTTGGATTCGGCTATGAGATGGAGGGATTGTTATATTGGTAGGAGTTGCATCAACTGAATTGTCCACTATACTATCACGATCATGATCAAAAATATATTTGCCAATCTCAAGTTTGGTGTTTTTGAAATGTGAAGATATGTCTTTGTCAACATATCGATGGACTGGAAAGTCAAGACAGTTGTCTGATGTTATATTCATACTGAAACGGTTATGTGGAGGGGATCGAAATTTATCGAAGGAATCTTCTCCACTAGTGAATTGGAAATTGCTGCCATCTATACTTTTGTAAACTGAATGACGGTTGGTTTGGATTGGAGCAGCTGTTAGAGGAATCGGAGTGGAATTCCTGCAGTCCAAAATTTTGCTATCATGATGAGAAAAGAAGTCAAAAAACTCACCTGTAATAGTCGCCTTCCTTCAAAAGACTCAACGAAGGCCTCTCCTTCTTCCTTGCAACAACAGTACTCCCCATTCCAGGCTGTAATAAAGCAGCAGCTCTAGCTTTAGGCCACGTCCCTCCATTCTTCTCTTGATCTTTCGATGACAATTTCTTAGTTCTTTTAATAGTATTCGTATTTGTAACTCCTTTACAATTATCCAAAACCAAATCTAATTCAGCTATAGCTTGTTGTGGATCAGTTAATTCCAAAGCACTTGGTGAATTACTACGTAAAAATTTCTTTTTATCATTTTCTTTTGTATGTCGTCTACCTCGCATTAAATCAATTTTTTCTTTAAGCCATGCTCCACTATTATTTTTTTCATGTTGATTTGATAAATAATCATGCTCATCAGTTTGTGAACTACGATTTTCACGTTTATAACGACGGACAGGTGTAAAAACATTTGGGCACTCAGGATGACTTATTTTTAAGGCTGTTATTGTTATGACATCTACTGAGTCATCGTTTAAGACACGCATAGCATCGTGGATGGTTTCGATGTCATCCATGGATGTTTCATTTATCTGGAAAATGTTTTAAAATTAACAATTGTCTGTATGTTTTTTTCTATCATTTGGACATTTTAATGGAATTACGTTTTTGTGGTGTATAAACATTTTTTTTAAATTGTTTTTTGTCGAAATATTACGTAAAAATATTGATTTTTTTTACTCTATTTTTATGTGAAAATATTACACATTAACTTTTTCAAAATATTTATCACAATTTTTCTGTGAAAATAATTATTTATTTTATGTCGCAATCAACTTTTTGATAAAATTATGGTTTTTGTACAGTTTTTTGTTGAACTATGGATTTTTGTTGAAATATTCTTTATCTAATTTTTCCCCAACTACAATTTCTAGTTTAAGTATTAAGTTTTTGTTCCGATTTTATAAAATTTTTTGTTGAAATATTTAACTTTAATTTTTTATAATTTTTTGTCCCATGTTTTTAGTTGAAATTATATTTTTGACTCAGTTTTTGTTGAAATATCCTTATTTATTATTATTATTGAGTTTCTGGCAATTTTTTGTCAATTAGTATTTTTTTTGTTAAAATTTTTATATTTCCGTTCCCTTTTTTTGTAGAAATATTAAATTTTTTAGAGAAATAATTATTTCTTGTTCCATTTTTTCTTAGTTTTTTTAAAATATAACAATTGTTGCAAGTTTTTATTTGAAATATTTTTGATAAAAATATCACGATTTTTCGTTAAAATATTGAGTTTTTGTGCCATTTTTTGGCTACTATTAAAAAATTTTTGGGCAAAATTTCGGTTTTTTTTTGTATCCAAATGAATTTTTTTGTTGGAATTTATATATATATATATATATATATAAATATATATATATACAGGTTTTTCAAAAGTATAGGGTAAATTTTCAACCACAGATAGTGATTCTGAAATGATTAAAATGTGCGAAAGACAATTTGTTCTATCTCAAAGAATAACTATTTTATAACCCCCTGAAGTTCGTTATGGAATCTGAAACTCTAAACTATATCTTTTGAACGGTTAGCCGAATAATATTGAAATTTTGCACAATAACTAATCAAAAAGTATACTTTCGAATAGTGCTGGCAAACTTCTGATACAAATATGCAATTTCCGGTTACAGCACTTCCGATGCAGTTTTTAGTATAAAACTTTTTTTTCTTCTGGTCAAGTCCATATTTTTATGTGAAAATCTGATGCACCAATCAATTCTGCACAAAAAAGGTATACCTATCTTATGTGTCTAAAATGCACCGTTTTCGTAAAATCTTAATTTAAATAGAATACTGCATTTTTAAATTTCACTTCAATTATGGAAGTTGATCACCATTTGTTACCTTGGAAACACTATCCAGAGAATTTTTGACACGTGCTGCATCACATCCATTCATAAACCTAAGAAAAATTTGCAGAATTCAAGGTTTAGGAACTTAAAATTCTGTTTTATTCTTGATTATTTTATTTAACGAACATTTTTACATCATTATTGAAGAATGCTTAAGTGGCACAGTCTCCACTGAAACAAACTAAATCACATTCACATCACTATCACTATCTGTCCCAGAAATAATGCTATTTTACCTATTTTACTCTATTTCTTTCTGAGCCGTAGTAAAGACAGCAAGAGCTATCAACATACCAAAAGAATTTTAACAAAAGCTTAACAATCGTATGTGTTGTATGATAATGTGCAAAATTTCAACATTATCCGGCTAACCATTCAAAAGGTTTAGAGTTTCAGATTCCATAACGAACTTCAGGGGGTTATAAAATAGTTATTCTTCGAGATAGAACAAATTTTCTTTCGCACATTTTTTAATCGTTTCAGAATCACTATCTGTGGTTGAAATTTTACCCTATACTTTTGAAACACCCTGTATGCAGACGATTTGAAAATTGTACACATCATAGAATCTTATGAAAATTGTCTTGAGCTACAAAATAACAATGATGTATTAAATTCATGGTGTCAATATAATCAACTTGATCTTAATGTTAAAAAATGTAAAAAAATAACTTTTGCTTAGGAAATCAAATTTAATTAATTTCTATTATAACATAAATGGTGTTGTGTTTGAAACTTACAATCAAGTTACGGATCTAGGCGTAGTTATGGATAGTAGTTTGACTTTTGCGCCACATATTACTCATGCAACAGGTACAGCTTTAAAAACATTAGGCTTTATAAAATGTTATTTTATGCACTTGTGAGATCCAGACTTGAATACTGCTGTGTTATTTGGATTCCTTATTATCAATTCTATATAAATATGTTAGAAAATGTTTTAAAAAAATTTAGAAAGTACTTATATTTAAAATTGTTCCATAGAAACCCTACTAGGCATTGTGACCAGAGTGATCTTCTCTATCAGGTTAAAGAAGATACCTTATTATTTAGAAGAAATGTGAATTGTGCTATTTTCCTTCAAAAACTATTTACATCATTTTATCTCGCCTCTTCTTACATGTTTTAAATTATACAATTGTAGGTGTTTTCGACAGTAAGTAATGGGACAAGGCGATAGTCACTGCGCGCGGGTCCAGCCCTTAACTTAAGTTGAAAAAAATTTAAATTTTAACTTGATGTAATCAGCGCTCCTGACTAAATCAGTTTTTCCATATAAATGAAATCAACATCTGATCAACAACTGATGAAATATTTGTGATTTGTGTGCCATTTCAACGCAGTTAAACATATTTTAAATACAATTGTTATTGCAGTTAGTGTTCATTCAATGTTTATAAAAATAAATGAATATACAAGTGTCCAGAAACGCTCTTCAAAGAAAAGAGAAAAACATTTTAGAGGCTAATTCTATGGTGATTAAACGTAAATTGCCTCATCAAAAGTGCTTGGTTACGGAATTGGGGCTTCAACAGCAGTTAAATTCAAATAACTTCAAAAGCGATTTTTCATAATCATATGAGGTAAATAGAATCATTTTTTTATTGTAATCATTAACAACCCTCTTGAAAAATGAGAGAGGGTTATTGAATAATTCTGTCCATCATAAACGATCTATTCATATTCCTAACTTCTTAGTTAACCAAATAATTATCGGGCTTTGTTATGATTATTTACAACTTAAGTGTTTTATAGCAAACCGGCACGAATTCGTGAAATTTACTGTGGTTGCGGTAGGACTTAAAGAAATCGATAAAAAAAAAATTGAAAATTTAATAAACAAAAAACAAGAGTTCCAAATTCGTGCGATTTCAAAAACAATTGAAAAAAAAAAATTGGATTTTAAACTGAATACAATGGGCCTTTCTGGATACCCAAACATTTCCACTCAGTTAACTTATATTGCCATCGCTTCGCTTTTTTTTATAGTCAGCTCAAGTCTCGTACTGGCAATTGAAGAAGTTCTTAGAATGGTAGCAATACATTCAAACATTTACCTTATTAAATACAGTTTTATTTATTCTTGACGATTTATATACAAGCAACAATGTCCTCCATTTGGAAAAAAATTGGGCTATATTTATTTTTAAAAAGTAGAGTGCTATGATTTATGTTTCAGCAAACCTTCCTGTTCTTTCAAGAAATTAGGGAAGGGAGGAAGATACTTAAATAGAATATATTTCCAATTAGGTTTATATTTTTGTTTTAAAAAAAAAATCGATTTAATATTTCATCTCTAACTTTTGAATTTATCATTTTTTTATACAGTTTATCTTAATATAATATGTTCTCAAGATCAGTTTACAGAAAGCAAAAAGTTTTTATTTTTAATTTCACGTCAAAAGCGCAAAGGAAAAACATTTTTTGCTTATTTTGAAACTAGGAAATCTGTAATTAAAACTTCATTATCTTAGCTCAGTTGATTCTGGACTTAGTGATGATTAATTTAAGTTTGAACGTTTTTATCATGTAGGCGAGCTTGATTTGCTTTTATGTAGTTTTGTCAATTCTGCGACAGTTTCTTGAACGTTCACGAAACATTGTCTAAGGACGAAAGAATCTATTTGACTCAGTGTTTTGGTAAGGATAAGTAAAATTATCGTTATTCTACTGAAACAAGTGACATGGTCATCGCAAAAAAAAAAATCGACAATGTGATAAAGTTCAAAGAACAGAGAAATGTCCAAAATCAAGAGAAAAATAAACTTTTCTTTTCACTGAGTTAGAATATTAAAGCTGTAGTTACAAATTTTCAGTTTCTAAAACAAGCAAAAAAAATGATTTCCCTTTGCAGTTTTGATGTAAAGAATTTTTTTCCTCTTGTAAACTCAATCCGAGGACATAGTGTAGAGTTGGCGCTAGAATTTATGATTTTTTTTCTTATCATTCTTTCAATTTGGATTGAATTATCTAATAATAAGATTTAACTTATTTGGTTTTGTCTCTATCCCTGATTCAAAATCCCTTCATGCAAAATTTCAGTTCGATTAAAATACGTGTTTTCTATAAACTTCTTATAGACCAGTCTTCGTGAATGACTCCGAATATCAGTGCTTTCATAGAGAATGAACTGATTTTCGAATGTTTTATGTAAGAGATATGACTCCATTGCTATTGTTTTCAACTGTTATTTGAAAATTTTTATAACAGTGTTCTAAGTTTAATGTGTGAATTTGAGTAAACAGAGAGAAATATATGGTAAAGATTATGTGATTACAGCAATATCAATTAATTAGTAAAAAGTGGATACCTGAAAATAATGAAATTTCCTTCATTTTGATCATCATTTATTTAGATGCTTATTATTATTATTATTGTTATACTGGTTACTTTATGATTGATTTTATCAAGTCCAACGCGTTAATTATATTTAATCGAAGTTTGCATTTGAAAGTAAATTTTTGCGAAGAATTGGAATTATTTTTTTTTTTTTTTTGTAACTCTGTGTACTGTTCTTATGGCCGAGTACTATAAAAATGTCTTATAGGTATTATCTCCACAACAAAGTGCCTACAGATTTCAAAAGAAGGAAATTTGTTCTGGGTTTTAATTCAATTTTAATCGGCAAGCCTCGTGACCTTAAACCTGCGCGTGCTAGAAAGACTCCATTATGCTCTTATATCATAATATATTATTGTCTGTTTTTTATTTGAAATATTATATTCGTTTGTTAAAACATTGAGTTTTTATGCCATTTGAAGTTTAGATTTTTTGTTGAATTATAAAATTTTTGTTCTACTTCTTTTTGTTACAATAACCAAATAGTTTTCAAATGAAAAAATATACTTTGTCCGTTTTTGTTGAAATAACAGATTTTTGTTGAAACATGAATCATTATACTGATTTCTGTCACTTTCGTTGGATTATTAATTTTTTTTTGTTAATTTTTTTTTTGTACAGCTTTTGTTAAAATACTGAATTCTTGTAATTTATGTAGAAATCTCACAATATTTTGTTAAAATATTAATATTTTAATTTTTTATTATAATTTTTTGTACCTTTTTTGTTAAAGTAACAATATTTTGTTCATTTTCTGTTAATTAGTTTTTTTTTTTTTTAATTTTCTGTTTCCTTTTATTTGTCCGCGAATGGAAATTTTTTCTTGGAATAGTTTTTTGTAGAAATTATAAATTTGTGTCCAATTTTTTGGTGAAATATTCTAATCTATTATTGAAATATTGATTTTTTGTTCCATTTTTCGGCGGTAAACAACAATTGTGAAATACTAAGAAAATTTTTAAATGAAAAATATTTTTGTCTGCTTTTGTTGAAGTATTAACATTATGTGTCATTTTTTTTGTCGGATTATTACAATCTTTTTGTTATATATAATAGAATAATAGAATCGAATTTTTTTGTTGAAACATCACAAATTTTGTTTAATTACTAAATTCAAGTGCCATTTCTTGTTGAAATATTAATTTTTGTTCGATTTTTTTGCCATTTTTCGTAAATATTTTACAATTTTTTGTGAAAATTTCGACGTTGTTAGCCAATTTTATATGATAGTTTTTCTGTTAAAATATAGACTTTTGTCTCTTCTTTTGGGCAAATTTTGAATTTTTCCACAATTTTTGTTGTAAAGAAAAAATTGGCAAATCAGAGAAGATCAAGTGCGCCCTCGAACAAACACCCATCTTTCTTTATAATAAAAAAAATTTAACAAAAAAAAATCCACTCACCCTAAGAATGCGATCTCCCACCGACAAACTCTTATCTTTAGCTGCCAAACTTCCATCACTAATCCGACTAATATAAACACCCATATTAAGGGTAAGCCCATGACATCCAGGCACTAATCTGGCTGTATGCACCCATTTCGTAACTTGCGACGGTTTATTAGCCATCGGACTTGGTGCTCTTTTCGAATGTCGTCTTATCACAATTCGTACCAATGGTAAACTATTTCTTATCGCTTCTATCACCATACTTCTAGAGGCAATACTACAGTCAATATTGTTAACCATACAAATACAATCATTCGGTTTGATTTTTCCATAAGCAACCGATCCTTCTGTTACTGATCCAACAAAAACAGCGCCATCTCCAAAACTATGCGAATCATCAATACCTCCTGATAATTCCAAGCCTAAATCTGCCATTCTATCACAACTCAATTCAATCTCAAAAACTTCATAATCTGCTTCTATATTACTATTCAAATAATTTTGTCCATGATTAACAATATGCGTTTCAAGCATTTCCTTAAGAACTTTAACTTCTTTGAGTAACTCATTCCGTTGTTTTTTTACAGCATCTGATTCTCGAAGCGATTCGGCTAATTCCGACACAGCTCGATCGCGTTCTTTACGCATATTATCACAAAGAGTTCGAATACTTTCTCGTTCTTGGACGATTTTATCTCGTTCGGAAAAAGCCCAATCTCGACGTCCTTTCGAAACTTCTGCTTCTTGAATAGCTTCTGAAAGTTCAGTTTGAGCTTTATCTAAACTTTTTCGTAATGATTCCAATTCTTGATTGGCTTGGTCAAGATTATCCAATCGTTGGCGTTGTCCAATTGATCGCACATCTGATTGGAGGACATCTTTTCGACCGATACTTTCACATGGACCGCCTAAACTATCCAAATGGCGGGATCTAGTTTGTTCTCGTCGTCGATTATCATCAGAAACTGTTCCTAATTCGCCGAATTTTTCTCGCAATTCTGCGCATTCTTTTAATGCTTTGTCGCGTTCATAAAGAGCGCTGGCGATTTCGCGACGAAGAGATTCAAGTTGATAACCGATTGCTTGTTTTTCGCCGGCTAATTCTTGATTGTCGGCGTCTAACATTTTGCCTTTTTTTAAGGCTTGAGCTAAGTCGTCGCTTAATTTTTCCATTTCTTTATGAACTTGGTCTCTTTCACTCATAACGAGAGTGTATTCAGCAAGAGTTGCATTTCTATCGTCAGTTAAGCGTTTTACATCTTTGTTTGCTTTGATTTTTATTGCAATTATTTGTTTTTCGGCTTCTTCGTATTGTTGTTGGACTTTTTGATGGGCTTTGTATAACTTGAGGACTTGCTGCTTCAAACTGGCAATTTCTCGTTGCTGCAATCAGTAAAACAATGACAAAAATTTTGACTACTTGTTATCTTATCTTCAAATGACTGATAAACATCGACTTTGTGCCGGAATGGATTATCATGAGCTTGATTTATGCAATAAAAAAAATCTTTCAAAAATTGTTGAAAATTTAAAAAAAAGAACATTCAAAGAATCGCCAGAATTGAAATTAGCTGAGAAATCAAAAAATCTAAAGAATTCTAAAAAAGAGAAATTGAAAAATAATTAGCATAAATTATCATAATTCCACTAATGATTTACACAACAATGAGGAAATAAAAACGAAATTAGAGAAATTTTTACTTTAGCTTTGCTCCAATATTAATTTATTTTTCTCCTTGAAATCTCAAATTCTTTTTTTTTTGCTTGATATTAAAAATTTCAGTCAAAATTCTCAAACTTTCCAGATTTTATAAATACAGATATCTTAGTCTTTTTGATTTCTTTGATTCTTCAAATGTTTTAAACTTTTTGAATTTTTTAGGTCTTTCGGACTTTTCAATTTTTCCATTCTAATGTATTTTTAATTTTTTTTTTTTTTAGAATTTTATGAGAAGATAAAATCGAAATCAAAGAAATTTTTATTTTAGCCTTAATCAATTATTATTTTTTTTCTCATTCCTTTTTTTTTTTTTTAATTGGGTGATTTTTTTTAAGATCAACTTTTACTATTTTTTGAGAAATTTTTTAATAATTTCTTTGAAACTTGAGAAAAAATTTTCTTAAAGTCTCAAAAATATTTCAGTTTCTCAGACTTTTTTTATATTCAAGATTTCCCTCAAACTTTTCAGATTTTATAGAAATAGATTTTCTAGACTTTTTAAACTCTTTGATTCTCCAAATGTTTCAAACTTTTTGAATTTTTTATGTCTCTAGGACTTTTGTTAAATTTTCATTTTAATGTATTTTTGATTTTTTTAGAATTTTATGAAAAGATAAAATCGAAATTAGAGAAATTTTTGTTTTAGCTTTAATCAATTATTAATTTTTTTCTCCTTCCCTAAATTTTTGAAGGAATTTGGGTAATTTTTTTTAATTCAAATTTTACTTTTTTTTCACAATTTTTTAATAATTTCTTTGAAACATAAGAAATAATTTTCTTAAAATCTCAAAAATATTTCAGTTTCTCAGACTTTTTTTTATAATCAAGATTTCGCTCAAACTTTTCAGATTTTATAGATATAGAATTTCTAGACTTTTTGAACTCTTTGATTCTCCAAATGTTTCAAACTTTTTGAATTTTTTAAGTCCCTGGGACTTTTGTTGAATTTTTTCATTTTAATGTATTTTTGATTTTTTTAGAATTTTATGAGAAGATAAAATCAAAATTAGAGAAATTTTTGTTTTAGCTTTAATCAATTATTTTATTTTTCTCCTTTCCTAAATTTTTAAAGGAATTTGGGTGATTATTTTAATTCAAACTTTTTAAATAATTTCTTTGAAACTTGAGAAAAATTTTTATTAAATCTCAAAATTCTTGCAATTTCTTAGATTTTTTTTATATTCAAGATTTCAAATTTCTCAAACTTTTCAAATTTTGAAGATCCAGATTTTTTAGACTTTTTGAATTCTCTGATTCTCCAAATGTTTCAAACTTTTTGAATTTTTCAAGTCCCTCGGGCTTTTTGATTTTGTCATTTTAATGTCTTTTTGATTTTTTTAGAATTTTATGAAAAAATAAACACGATATTGGAGAAATTTTTGATTTAGTTCTGATTTAGATCTGCTTATTAATTTTTTTCTACTTCCTTATTAAGGAATTTGAGTGATTAAATTCAACTTTACTATTTTTTGAGAAAATTGAAGAAACATGAGAAACCATTTTCTAGAAATCTCTAAATTTTTTGCTTATTTTCAAATTCTCTTTTTAAATTCAAGATTTGATGTAATATCCAAGCAATGACTGCTTTAGTTTGATCACATAATTCGATGGAATTTAATGAAAATTTGACAGTCTGGCCAGACTTTTTGAATTTTTTGATTCTTCAAATCTTAGTTTTTTTTTTTTTGATTTCTCAAATTGATCAAAATTGATTTCTACAACAAATTATGGCATTTATAGACTTTAATACATCGTAAAGTCTGAGAAAATTGCCACACTGTATAAAGTGTCCCAACGATGTATAAACATCTATTTTGTGCATCTGAAAATGCAGTTTGTAGCTTGTTAGTGAACGACCCTGTATATTTGAAAATAATTTTAAATGACGCAAAAGACTGATATCTACAGCGTTTGTGAAAAAGTGTTTAAAAATTAATCATCTTAAGGAATAAAATGGACTTTTTCACATCCTCAATCCCTCACTTACAGCACTATTCCTCTCTTGTCCAAGCAGTTCACATTGTTTAGCCAATCGACTATTCTCATCTTTAGCTAATTCAAGTTTAGTCAAAGCTTGTGAATGTGAGAGGTACAAAGAATCTCCATTGCCGTTTTCCCCCAACAAAACAACATCCTGTTGTTGTCTATGCACTTCCGATAATTCTTTTTTCAGTCTTTGATTTTCCTGTTCTAATCTTTGTTTTTCATTTAATACTTCAGAATATTTAGTACGAAGTGTTGACGAATCTTGATGTGATACTTCCATTTGATTCATTGTAAGTCTGTGTGAATCACGATAATAATCTAAATCCTAAAAATAAACTTTTTTTTTTTATTTCACATTGAATTAACTTACATTGAAGGTATAATCACATCGTCTTCGCGGTGTATTCAAATCATTACCAGTTTTTTCATAATGTTGTTTAATTGAATCGTAATCTCTTGAAGCATTTAGACTATAATTCCGAGTTAAAGTACCTTAAAAATTTGTTTTGATAAAATTGGAGGAAACAATAGATTGAGACTGATTCTTACCATTGCTTCCATTACCTTCACCACTTGATGCCATTACATATAAAACCCAAGCAGAATTATACGGACTTAAACATACAAACACTCAATATTTACAATTTCCGTGCATTTTTTTCACAGTAGTTGATACTTTTTATATACACACAGTGGTCTAATAAAATGATTAATATCACTTCAACTCATTATCAAATTGACATATCCACTGTACCATGGAACAACTACCATCAAATACCATGTATTTACTTGTCAACATTTGACAGATGACAAATGAGTCAGATAGCAGACTACATAAAACTTTTACATTTTAATTTTTACTTAATAAATCAAAACTTAAAAAAATATTGAATATCTTCACATTTTAATTATGATTTTCCAATATTTAACTTAAATTAGTCTTTTTTTTTAATTTGTTGAGCAGGCAACCAACAATACACACGACAAATAGTGTGGTCTATCTATGAGTAGACTAATCAAAATATGTTATTACCATTATTATTGTTTAAGTACTTTAATCATTAATCGATTGATAAAAAGTAGAAACAGAAAATACTTATTTAATGGAAAAATTGCATCAAACTTTTAACAAATTTAATATGACTAGAAACTCCCTTTTTCATAAAATTTCAATAGAAGAGTCTAGATTTCCATAAAAAATGGTAAATCTTTGATTATCTCTGGAATAGATCTGGATATATTAATATTATTGACTTACCAAGTATAAAAAGTTGTTTTTGTACGTGCTGTAATGAATATATTCTCTATTCAGAAAAACTCATAAATAATCTGTTAATATTTTTCTTACTATTTTATCATCTGATAAACATTCTATTGTTGGGATAAATACTGTTATTGCAGACTTTTTATATATTCTTGGGTGGCTGCCAGAGGTGCAACTCCTCACTTTGCAAATGGTTTTCATAGCCGCTTTAGCAAAGTGAAACATTTTTTCCACACAATTTATTCTTCAGTGATCGTAAATGTTCGTAAAACGTCTTTTATAACCCATATTCGTTATTTATTAAAAGGTTTCAGTTATTCGTCTGACTACAAGAATAAAGCAAACCCTTTTACACATTTATAGCATGGAAGTTAGAAAGGAGATTCTTTTTTAGGAGTGAATTATTTACATACAAAACTTGACAAGTATAAAAAAACATACAGAATGTTTCAATGATATGAAGAAGCCCATATATGCCTTAAGAAGAATATAACTCAAAAATTTTTTAAATAAAAGTATCATGTAAAATTCTTTCAGTTATACAGGGTTGTCCACTAACAAACTACTATACAAACTTATGTTTTCTTTCAAGTGGAACACTATTCTTTTGCACATTCAGATAAAGCTTTTAAAATTTTTTTTGGGTTTTTAAGGAAATTTTATTTTTTTTGACAAAAACACAAATTAAAAGTGACATTAGTTCAAAGAGAAACAATTTGATAACATTTTACAATCAAAAACTAACTTAAAATTGAATAATTTTAATAATTTAAATGGAACATTCTATTTTTGACTACTTTTGGTTTTTGAATCTGAAAGATTATTAATTTTTCTATCTGAAAACATAAATTCTAAATTTTAAAATCGATAACTAAAAAGATATTAAATCCTAAAAGTAGTATTCAGAATCATGAATGAAAATACGTAAAATTGCATCGTAATTCCTTTTGTTACCATAGTAACAAAAAATAAAGCAGTTGCTGGAATTTTCTAATGTTTTAAGTTGAATATCTTTTTTATTATAAATTGTAAATAGTCGCAGATTGATTTTTCAGAAAGAAAATTGATTAACCTTCCGAATATAAAAACAAAAAACAGACTGTTCTATTTAAATTTATCAACTTTTAACAAACGTCTTCATATTTTTGATTCGTGATTATTATGAGTCAAAAAACGTCATAATCTCAATATTTCAACTTTCTTCTTTTACGTAATATCAACTTTATAAATTTTTGTATTAAAGCTATACCTGTCAAAAGCCAAAAAAAATTAATCAATTTCTAGATAAGTTTAATTTAAAAATGTTCTTTTTAAAGGGAGAAGATTTTTGATCCTAGTAATTTCTTTTATGTAATTTTAGACAACAAATGAAACAAATTGATAATTTCAAATATCTAAGCCACCTAAGACCATTTATTGTCAAACCGATGTTACACATAGCTAGACTCTGGCATTTATTTTGAAAACGGTGAAGTTTTTGGAAATTTGACAAGTACAATTTTTTATTTAGAATTAAATATAGTTTTATAATAATGTGAGAAAAACGATAATCAAAAGAACAAAAAAGTTACAGGACTTTTAGTGTAACTGTTTTGGTGTAACTAGCGTCCTCTATGTTATAGAATTTGAGTATGAAATTCTTGTTTCTTATATCAAAAACCCAAAACTGCCAATTTTTGATAGAATCGATTGAGCTATTTTGAAAATATAGAAAAAAATGTATTCAACTTTAACACCCTGTAGATCGATAAGGGGTACCATTCGTATAAGACACATTAAGTCCAATCGCATTTTTTGAGCTGGACCATCACTCTTTGAACTATGTAAGTACGATTTTTAATGACTCACCCTCTATACAGTTTAATAATAGTTATTGATTATTCAAAACAGTAAATTAAATATAAAAAAAAAATATTAAAAATTTTATATACCTAAGCTGCCAGTTTAATTTAAGGGTGCATAAATTTCCTCAAGACCTACTTCTTCCACCTGCTGTGTAGATAAATTACTTCATTCCCAGTGCCCCACTTAAAATGATCTCTTTTCCAAATTAGTGTCAAAATATTGGTTTTCAGTTTTCAGTATTCCGTGTTCTACGCATCTTGAACAGATAAATCGACGCGAAGCTTCATAGAGGAGGGGATTGCCAGATCGAGAAATCTGTGTAAGCCGGGCGGTGGTTTCGGTATTAAAAGTGATTTTAGAAGTATGTGCTTGAAATATGTGAATTATAGCGAGATCAATTTTCGTTAACTGACTTCAATACCAAGATGAAATCACAGTCCGATGTGATTTTTTAGTTGGACTTTGGAAAATTTTCGTTGGAAGGTAATCAATAAAAATAAAATATAATTTTACTTTAAGATTTCTACAATTTTTGGAATTGTATTAAAGGAACTATTATACAGAGTGTCTTAGCGAGTGGGAAAAGTCTATTAATGGCCTTTAAATGTAAAAATACTGAAAACTCTTATTAACAAAAATTGTAGAAACTAATTCTCTGCATTAACTGAAATTATTTTCAAATGTACAGAGTCTCTCATAGATGAGTTCTGGCACAGAATTATGTTTTTTTTTAATAGAACTTCTTCTATTCTTAATTCTTGAAGTTTTTCATTTTTCTGGGGTTTTTTAAATATTTTATTTTTGAGTTATTTTTCAGAATCTTTTGGATTCTGATGATTATTTGTTTTTTTCTTATTTTCTCTAGAATCATTCAATTTTTTAGTCTTTGATGATCTTTCAATTTTTTTTGAGTAGTATTCTTTAGTTTTTGCTCATTTGTTATATTAAATTATAAGATTTTCCAATTCTTCTAATTTTTGAAACTTTTTAATATTTCTCATATCCTTTATATTTTTGAATTTTTTTAGGACTTTTGGTTTTTGTTATTTCCCAGATTTTCTTCTACAGTTTGTTGGTCGCTCAGCTTTTCCCGATTTTATTGAACTTTTTAGATTTTCTAAATTCTCAAGATTTTTCAGGCTTTTTAGATCTTTCGGATTTTTTTTACAAATATGTTTTTGGAATTGTCAGATCTTTCATATTGCACATTTCATTTGTTTTTTTAGATTTTTGAATTTATTGGCATTTTGATTTTCCATATTATTCAGATTTCTTAGGTTCATCAAATTTTTTGTAACTCAATGTACTTTGAAATTTTTAAATATTTTCTACATTTTTAAGATTTCTTATTGTAAATTTTTTTTTAGATTTCTTAGATGCCTGAGAATCCACATTTTTTAAGTTATTAATTTTTTGGTTCTCACTAATTTCTAGTACTTCATATCAAGTAATGACTCAATTTTTTCAGTTCAATTCTTTTGACATTTTGTATTCTTCAAATTCTTCGAACTATATCTCAAATTATCCATAATTCCAAATTTGTTCAGACTTTTAGTTTTGAAATTTTCTGATTTTTTGTTTTCTTCATATCCTTCTCTAAAATTTCTTCAAACTCTGTTGATCTTTCAAATTTTTTAGATATTTTAGATCCGTTAAAGTTTTCAGTTTTTTCCAATTATTTAATTTTCCTGAAACTTTGTAGATTTTTTTGATTTTTGGATGTTAAAAGATATAGTAAATTATTTTATGGGCAATAGAATGAGTCAAAAAAGCAGAAAAGTCTCAATAGAAATGAGTCTGCAAAGCAACGGTTTCGGAGATACGGAGAGTTATTCATTTTTGAAACATCCTCTTTCAGTTACTTACTGCTTTCTTATTAAATGCAAACATGCAAAAAAATTAGACTACATACGTTGCTCTAACTGCCCTCCTTAGATTTCCAAGAAGATTTTACATTTGTTTACTCGAATTTTTTGAGTATTTGAATCTATTTTTGCTGTATCTTCTGGAAATTTTTTATACTCCCACAGCGGTACCATAGACTGATTTTTTTGAAATATTCTGAAAAATCTAATTTTAGTGATTTTAAATCAGGCGATCTTGCAGGTTATAATGCCAATTCTCTACTAGAGTGACCCTCTGAATCCATTGATTTGCGGACTTATGTTTGTTCAGACTTTTCTGTATATTTTGCTCTATACTTTTACCTCTTGAAATATTTTATCATCTATTCTGAACACCCTGTATTTTCTAGATTTTTCGTATTAGGTAACTGAGTAGCTGTTCAGATTTGTTAAATTCTTCATATTGTTTGCAGTCTTCAAATTTATTGGACTATTTTTTGTTGTTTTACATCTAGATTTCTGAAATTTCAGATAGTTCTGTTAACTCCTTTGACATTTTCCAGCGTTTTTTATATTCTTTCGAATTTTCTGATTTATCAGTTCTTTCTAGCATTTTTATATTCTCACTCTTCAATGAATGTTTTAAAAATTTCTATCCGGATACATTCCATAGATTTCCTAGATTTTTGAATTCTTTGGTTTATTCTAAGACTTTAAATCTCTTGAAAACTTTCTTCGATTTATTCAGATGTTTTAAATTCTTTATATCCTTTATATTTCCTGAATTTTTTCTTCATTATTCCCATACTCGTATTTTCTAGATTTCATAGATTTCCTATAAAGATTCTTGAAATAATTCAAATTCTAGCAGACTCTTTAAATTAGTTTTTTTGGAGTCTTTATATCTGATGAACTTCTTAGTTTTTTTTTTTTAATTTACTAGTTTTCTTAGATTTATTAGTTCTTATATTTTTCTCCAATCTTCATATCTTTATATGTATTTAGACTTCTTTTTTTAAAATTTTTCAGATTTCCTGAATTATTCAAATTCCTTAGATCGTTTTTTTTTTGGCAAATTCAAACACTAAAGATTCTTTAAAATTTTGGATTCTTTAAATTGTTATTAAATTCTTCAATTGCTACAGATTTATCAAGCGGAAGTCAATGCAACTTAGTTTTTTTACCAAAACTTTTTTTTACATTTTTTAATTATGTTTAAAGTCGTTTATTCAGTCGTTTTTGGTTTTTCAAATTAGTTTCCAACTGTCTGAGTCGTTGAATTTTTTTTTAAATTTTTGTTTGAAACTTAAAAAAGCGAACATCTAAAAGAACACTCTATTATTCTGTCGGGAATTCGTGTGTACCAGATTTAAAATATTTTCATGAAATAGTCAAAAACATACTAACCTAGAACCGTTGTAACAAAACAAAAATAATATCCCGATTTTGGATATAAGTGGTTTAAATATCCAGCAATAGGAGTTCCAAAAAGTATCGGGGATGAATTAGCGCCTTGTACAAAACTCCGAATTTTTGTGAAATATTTCCCTCTTATTCTTTCTAAAGCAAACATCTTCATAGAGTATGTATAACTCCCTAAAAATGTTCCATAAACCCAGCAAAATATAACATATCCTTTCGTTGTGCCAGAAAGTAGAATTGAAGCTCTAGAATAAAATATTCAATATACGGGACTCTGTATAGTATTTTTGAAAGTTTTTATTCTCAGACTTTTAGTTGATAATAATTGCTCACTTGGAAAAAACACTTCAGTAAAAACCTTCATTGAAAGCGTTTTACAATAAATCTCTTTCATTCTTTATGTTTTCAATTTTTACTATCAGTTTCTTGCTTTTATATGTTCTTTTAGCGTCTTTACATTAAGAGAGAGTTGATGTGAAAAAGGAGAATAATCAACTCCACTTTTATTGTTAGTAGATTTTTAAATGAGCACTGAATCTTTTATATTTGATTAGCTTTGGGATTTTCACAGTTCGAAAGCTGCTTTTTTGTAAAAAAAATTTCACAATTACAGTGGATTTTCTAAATTATTTACATGCTATTTATGGAGACAAAAATTCAATTTTACATTCCATTTGCAAATTGGATAACAATGCTTTACGTAACGAGTACACGGTTTGAGTTTTTATGACCGAGCCTAAAAGTTTATGGTCAGACTAAGCTAATAACCAGAGGGTAATTATGTTATAACATAAAAAGGTTTATGTTTAAATCCTGTGCAGAGACAAAAGTCAGGATTGAATTAATTAATAGACTCATGACTTGAAATGGATTTTATTAACGATCAATAATTATTAATAAAATTATAATCTGTTATAACGTAAAGTGTCATTATATGAGATTTATAGTTTTTTTACTCTTCCTTCTTCTTTTTTTTCTCTCTTTATGAGTCTTTTTTTTGCTTTTTTTACGTTCTTTTTTCTTTCTGCTTCTTATTTAGTTTTTTTATTATTTTATCATTTTTTTATCTTCATGTTTTTTTCTTCTTATTACCGTTTATATCTCTTTTTTTATTATTTATTTTTTAATTTGTTTTTCTGCTTTCTTAATTCTTTTTTGTCTCTATCTTCCTTCTTCTGTAGTTTTTCTAGATTTAATAAATAATTGTATATTTCTTTTTACTCTTTTTTTTTCGTTTTTTTTCTCTTTGTATACACCGTTTTTTCTCTCCTTTTGTCTTTTTACGTTCGATTTTTTCTTCTTTATTCTTTTTTCTACCTTTTTTTTTAGTTTCACTTTGCTTTTATTTTGTTTGTGTTTTTTTTTTATATTTATCTATTTCTATTCCTACTTTCGTAGGAAGTTCCTTCTTTCTCATTTCTTTCTTTTTTTCGTTTTCTCTGTATTAACTCTTCTTTCGTTTTTCCTTTGTTTTTTCTTACGTTAATCTTTTTTTACCTTTTGCTTCATCTATTTTCTACCTGTGTTCTTCCCCATCTTATTTTTTGGTTTTTGTCTTCCCTCTTTTTTTTGGCTTTTTCTTTTATTTTTCCAATCTTCATCTTCATTTTCTATCCAAGTCTTTTGTTTTTGTCTTTTTTTTATTTCCTCTTTCATTGCTTTGTTCTTTCTCACTTTTTTGTTTCTTTTTTTACTCTATTTTTTCTTCTTTTTTTAAAATTTTTTATTCTTCTTCGTTTTGCTGTCTCAATTCTCTTTGCTTCCTATCTTTTCTCCTGTAGTCTTTATGGATTTGATAAATAATTGTATACCTATTTTTAGCATAAATATTCTGGTTTTTTCTTTCTTTCTTTATTTTTTGTTTTTTTGCCTCTCATGTTTTTCCTTCGTTTTTTTCTGACTTTCTTTTTTTTTGGTTGCTCTGTTATCTTTCTTTTACATTCTATTTTTCTTTATTTTGCATTGCTCTCACTTACTTTTTTGCTTCTTATTATTTCATTTCTCGTTTTACTTTCAATTCTTCAATTATTGATTCTTCCTTCTTTTGCTTTCTTAATTTTTTTTTTCAATTTTTATTATTTCTTTTATTTTTTCTCACCTTTTTTTCTTATTCTCTTATTCAGCTAATTATGTAGAATATCTGTAATTCATATCTTTTGATAAATAAGATTGTATTAATCAATCCGATTTTTTATTTATTTTTCTGTTTTCTAGTTTCTGCTCTTTTTTTTCTTCTTCTTTGTTCTTTCTTTCTATCATTTTTTAAAAATTTTATTCCTTCATTTTTTCTATTTTTTCTCACTTATTGCTTATTTTTTATACGGTTTGAAACTCGTCCAAATCGTCGAATTTATTTTCGACTTTCTATAGAATAAAAAAAATTATTAATCTTTTTTGATTTCAATTGAAAATATTAATGTTTTTATCATGCCTTTAATTTCTTCACTTAGGTGTTTAAAGACTCTAAATTGATGGAAATTCGTCATCAACCAAGTTGGTCGAGTCCGATAGAAAGTTCTTCACCATCACCTCCACCTCCTCCACCTCCTGTATCCATAGTAGATAAAAGAAGTCAGAGAATCAGTGCACGATGTCCACAATGTAGAGGACGGTTAGCTTCATTACCAACTAGAACTACATCACTTAGTAGTTACTCCGGCTGTAAAGGTAAACCAAAAATTTGTAATTTATTTTTTCTAGACTTAAATATTTTTCTTGCAGATACTAAAACTCTCACTGTTCCTCCAGTCGACGATGAAGATTCATTCTCAGCATTATGTGATCAAGAATTGAATTTTTTGCATAGAAATATTCCTGCTCTTAGAAGAAGAGATGTTGATGCAGCAGCAATTAACCAACATTTCTATCCTGAAGGTCAAAATCTTTCAATTAGAAATTCAATAATTGAAGTATTAATTTTGATAAAAATTCAGGTGGATGGGGTTGGTTGATATGTGGAGCTGCTTTTTTGGCTCATCTTTTGACGTCTGGAATTCAGTTAGCTTTTGGATTGCTGCATCTTTATGTTGTGAAGTTTTTGAATAAGAAAATTATTAGCAAGGATATCTACAGAATGTCTCCAGGTTAGATTTATTACTTTTTTTAAGCATCTCTTTGATTGATTTTTTGTTTCTTGAAAATATCTGACACTTCTAAACGGATTCTTCCAAACATAATTAAATTTTTATCACGTAAATCTTCCTGAAATTTCAGATTTTTCAGATACTTCAAGTTTCTTCTTTTCTGGGTTAATTCTGCTTTCTAGATTCTTTTAGGTTTTCTACATTTTCAATTTATGAGACTTCTTAGGTTTTTTGATTTTTATATAGTTTTTTACTATTTGGATTTTCTAGATCTTTGGATTCCTTCAAGAATACTAATTATTAATAATTCTTAGATTCAATTTTTTGAATTTACTATAATTTTAATTGTTTCAGATCTTCTAGATTTTTCAAGTCTCTATATTTCCTAGAATTTCCGATTTTCCTCAATTTTCAAACTTTTTCAAAAAACAGATTTTTTCAATTTTTTTAATTCTCTAAATTTTCTCAAACTAATTGATTTATTCAGTATCTAAATTAATTTCTTAGACTTCTGGTGTCTTCGAATTTTATCTAATTTTTCAGTTGCCTTTGCTTCTGTATACTCTTTAAGTTTCTTGAATTTTTTTTGAGAATTTTAAGATTTTTTATACTTTGGGTTTTTGAAGATTTTTATTTTTTTCTGTTTTATTTTGTTCTCTTTTTTCATCTATTTTCATCCTTTTTTCCTTATAATTTTTTCTCTCCCTTCTTTTTGCATCATTTCTCTATCTTTTATTCTTCTTTTCTTTCTTTGTTTTTATGTTTTTCACTTTTGTTTAATTTTGTTGTACATTTTTTGGTTTTTTTGTTTGCTTATTCTTACTTATTTCTTTCTTTTTGAAAGTCTTCCTCTTTTCTTTCTTTTTCGTTTTTTTATTTTTTCAAATTTCTTTATGCTATTTTAATCTGTTTTTATTAATTATTTTCTTGCCAATTCTCGAATTTTTCAAATTCTTTTATTTTTCTTTTTTGTATTTTCTTGATTGTATTTTTATTTTTATTTCTTTTCTTTTGTAGGTAGGACAAAATATTTGTATTTGCATTTATTTTCAGCATGAACGAATTCTACTCAATTGAATTTTTTTTTCATTTTCTATCATCGTTTTTTTCACTTTTTTACCTTTTCCTTACCTTTTTCTATTTTTAATTATTTATTTTGCTTCTTCATTGCTTCATTCATCTTTATCCTTTATAGTTTTTTTTTTTTATTTTACATTTTTTATGCTACTTTTTTTTTGTTCTCCGTTTTTTTTCTCATTTCATCTTTCACCTTTTCTTGTTTCGTCTTTGTTTCTCCGTCTTTTTTTATTTTTTCTTCTAATTCTTATGTCTTCTTTATTTTTTCTTCTTCGTTCTTTTTACTTTTTACTTTTTTCCTTATTTTCATACCTACTTCTTCTCTATTTTTTCTTTACTTGTTCATCTTTTTTTTACTTTTCTATTCAATTGTTCTTTTTTCTTCTTTTTTACTTCTTTATTCTCTTTATCTTTTATACTTTCTCCTCTTTTTATTTTTGTTTTTTCCGGCAATTTCTTTTGTTTCTTATTTTCCCGCTCCCTTTGTTCTTCTTTTTGGTTCTTTTTTTTAATCCTCTTTTCTTTATTTCTTTCTATGTTTTTGAATTTTTTCTCATTTTTTGTTCTTTTTTTGTTTTTTTTATTTGCTTATTCTTTTTTCTCTCTTTCCGCTTGATTGTCTTTCTTCTTTCCCCTTTTTTCTTGCTTTTATGTTCTTTCTTTTTCTTATTTTTTAATATATTTTATTCAATTTATTTGCTTTTTTCTTCCCAATTCTTAAATTTTTCAAATTTTTTTGTTCTCTTTTGTCTTCTCTTTATTGTTTTTTTATCTTTATATCTTATTTCTTTTTTTTTCTAGATAGAAAAAAATACTTGTATTTACCTTTATTTTCATCATGAACAATTTCTACTGTATTGTTTTTTTTATTTATCTCTCTTTTGTCTTTTTTTCTTTTTTTCTTTCCTTTTCGTACCTAGTTTTATTACGTAACTTTTTCTACTTTCTTTTAAAGACTTCTTTTCACTTATTCTTTTTTCTTCTTCTGCATTACTTCATTCATCTTTATCTTTTATAGTTCTTTTTTTCAATTTTGTTTTTTATGCTACTTTTATTTTACTTTCCTTCTCTTCTTTCTCTTTTTATCTTTTACCTGTTCTTGTTTCTTCTTTCTTTTACCTTTTTTTTTCTTCTCATTTTTATTTTTTCTTCTTCTTCTTTTTTCTTTTTTCGTCTTTTCATAACTACTTCTTACGTTTCACTTTTTCTATTTTTCTATTTACATATTCTTTTTTCATCTTTCCTATTGGTTTATTCCTGTTTATTTTTTATACTCTCTTCTCTTTTTTCTGCTTTTTTTATCCTTTCTCATCTTCTTCTGTCACCTTTTTTTAGTTTTTATAGCTTAATTCTTCTCTGGCTCACATATTCGTCTCTTCTTATATGTTTTTCTGTTTTTTTCTCCTTATTTTTCATCTTATCTTGTTTCTTTTTTCTTTCTTTGTTTTTTATTCCTGCTTTGTTCATTAGGTTTTTTTGTTTTTTCTCTGTTCTTTTTTCTCTTTTTTTTTCTTCAACTTTCTTCTTTATTATTTTTTACTTTGTTTTTTCTTATTTTATCCTTCTCATTTCTTTTTGCTTAAATTGCTAGTTTTTAAATTCTTTAGATTTTTCCAAGTTTTTTCATTTTTCTATTGATGCTTTAGATCTTCTGGATTCTCTTTGATTCGTCATATTTTCTAGATTGTCTAGATTTTCTATTTCTATTTCACCAAATTCTCTAAATTCTCTTACACTCTTGGAATTCCTTATATTAATCAAATTTTCTCAAATTTTTTTAATTGTTCAAAGTTTTATTTGTTTTTTTTAGACTCTAGCGTTCTTTGTTTCTTTTTTGATATATTTTAATTTTTCCAATTTCTAAAGAATTTATAGGTTTTTTGAATTCTTTAGACCATTTTAAATTTTTTCCAATTTTAAAGTTTGATGTATTTCCCTTTTTTGTTTCAGCATGGTTGGGCTCTTTATGTTTGTGTGTGTCTTTACTAACTTCACCTGTCATTGTTATAATGTGCAGAAGAAAATCTATCAGACTTGTAGGAACACTTGGTGGATTATTGACTGCATTAGCATGTTTATTTACATCTTTTGCTGTACAATTTCATCAAGTTTTCCTTAGTTATGGTTTGGTATTAGGAATCGGCTCAGGTATTGTTAGAGAAACAGCAGGATTGATGCTTGGACATTATTTTAAAAAAAGAAGAGAACTTGTAGAAATGATTGCACAAGCCGGTACTGGAGTTGGGATTGCCTTATTTTCGGTGCTTTATAAGGAAGCTATTGGGTATACGTTTTTTATTCCACATTTAGCAAATATTTATGCAAATAGTTTTTTTTTTGGGTTTACTACAAAAATATGTATTTTTTTAGGAAGTTGGGTTGGCGATTAGGCCTACAAGCTGTCACAGGCCTCTTGACTGTCGCATTTTTTCTACCAGTGGTATATCGATCTGCAAATTTATACCATCCCCAAAGAAGAGCAATAACTCATTTGAAAAATCAACGTAGAAACATAAAAGAAAAAAAAACTCATAAAAAGTCTGGAAAAATAACACTTGTTGATTTTACACCTTTAAAAAGTCGTGTTTTGAAGCTGTTGATGTTATCAAGTGCAACGTCTTCTCTAGGACTTTATGCACCAGTTTTTAGTCTAGTGAGTTAGGTTAATAAAAGTTTCTGTTGATTTGCTTGTTTAGGTATATCAAGGATACACTGATGGATTAGAAGAAGGAGTTTTAGTAATTTTACAAACTTTCATGGGTTTTGCTTCTGCTTTAGGATGTGTTGGGATAGGTTTGATTATTGTTAAACATAAGAAAACTTTTCTTATACCAAGGCAGTACATATGTCAAGTTACTTTGGTCGGTAGTGGTACGTATAATATACAACAAGGACTCTTTTCAACAAATTAATAAATATTGTTATCAGGAGCTTCAATTCTACTTCTTGGCACAACGAAAGGATACCATGGATATGTTATATTTTGCTGGGTTTATGGAACATTTTTAGGGAGTTATACATACTCTATGAAGATGTTTGCTTTAGAAAGAATAAGAGGGAAATATTTCACAAAAAGTTGGAGTTTTATACAAGGCGCTAATTCATTCCCGATACTTTTTGGAACTCCTCTTGCTGGATATTTAAACCACTTATATCCAAAATCGGGATATTATTTTTGTTTTGTTACAACGGTTCTAGGTTAGTATGTTTTTGATTATTTCATAGAAATATTTCAAATCTGGTGCACACGAATTCCCGACAGAATAATAGAGTGTTCTTTTAGATGTTCGCTTTTTTATGTTTCAAAGAAAAATTTAAAAAAAAATTCAACGACTCAGACAGTTGGAGACTAATTTGAAAAACCAAAAACGACTAAATAAACGACTTTAAACATAATTAAAAAATGTAAAAAAAAGTTTTGGTAAAAAAACTAAGTTGCATTGACTTCCGCTTGATAAATCTGTAGCAATTGAAGAATTCAATAACAATTTAAAGAATCCAAAATTTTAAAGAATCTTTAGTGTTTGAATTTGTCAAAAAAAAACGATCTAAGGAATTTGAATAATTCAGGAAATCTGAAAAATTTTAAAAAATGAAGTCTAAATACATATAAAGATATGAAGATTGGAGAAAAATATAAGAACTAATGAATCTAAGAAAACTAGTAAATTAAAAAAAAAACTAAGAAGTTCATCAGATATGAAGACTCCAAAAAAACTAATTTAAAGAGTCTGCTAGAATTTGAATTATTTCAAGAATCTTTATAGGAAATCTATGAAATCTAGAAAATACGAGTATGGAAATAATGAAGAAAAAATTCAGGAAATATAAAGGATATAAAGAATTTAAAACATCTGAATAAATCGAAGAAAGTTTCCAAGAGATTTAAAGTCTTAGAATAAACCAAAGAATTCAAAAATCTAGGAAATCTATGGAATGTATCCGGATAGAAATTTTTAAAACATTCATTGAAGAGTGAGAATATAAAAATGCTAGAAAAAACTGATAAATCAGAAAATTCGAAAAAATATAAAAAACGCTGAAAAATGTCAAAGGAGTTAACAGAACTATCTGAAATTTCAGAAATCTAAATGTAAAACATCAAAAAATAGTCCAATAAATTTGAAGACTGCAAACAATATGAAGAATTTAACAAATCTGAACAGCTACTCAGTTACCTAATACGAAAAATCTAGAAAATACAGGGTGTTCAGAATAGATGATAAAATATTTCAAGAGGTAAAAGTATAGAGCAAAATATACAGGAAAGTCTCAACAAACATAAGTCAGCAAATCAATGGATTCAGAGGGTCACTCTAGTAGAGAATTGGCATTATAACCTGCAAGATCGCCTGATTTAAAATCACTAAAATTAGATTTTTCAGAATATTTCAAAAAAATCAGTCTATGGTACCGCTGTGGGAGTATAAAAAATTTCCAGAAGATACAGCAAAAATAGATTCAAATACTCAAAAAATTCGAGTAAACAAATGTAAAATCTTCTTGGAAATCTAAGGAGGGCAGTTAGAGCAACGTATGTAGCCTAATTTTTTTGCATGTTTGCATTTAATAAGAAAGCAGTAAGTAACTGAAAGAGGATGTTTCAAAAATGAATAACTCTCCGTATCTCCGAAACCGTTGCTTTGCAGACTCATTTCTATTGAGACTTTTCTGCTTTTTTGACTCATTCTATTGCCCATAAAATAATTTATTATATCTTTTAACATCCAAAAATCAAAAAAATCTACAAAGTTCCAGAAAAATTAAATAATTGGAAAAAACTGAAAAATTTAACGGATCTAAAATATCTAAAAAATTTGAAAGATCAACAGAGTTTGAAGAAATTTTAGAGAAGGATATAAAGAAAACAGAAAATCAGAAAATTTCAAAACTAAAAGTCTGAACAAATTTGAAATTATGGATAATTTGAGATATAGTTCGAAGAATTTGAAGAATACAAAATGTCAAAAGAATTGAACTGAAAAAATTGAGTCATTACTTGATATGAAGTACTAGAAATTAGTGAGAACCAAAAAATTGCGAATACAACGAAAAAACTGATAACTTAAAAAATGTGGATTCTCAGGCATCTAAGAAATCTAAAAAAAAATTCACAATAAGAAATCTTAAAAATGTAGAAAATATTTAAAAATTTCAAAGTACATTGAGGTACAAAAAATTTGATGAACCTAAGAAATCTGAATAATATGGAAAATCAAAATGCCAATAGATTCAAAAATCTAAAAAAACAAATGAAATGTGCAATATGAAAGATCTGACAATTCCAAAAACATATTTGTAAAAAAAATCCGGAAGATCTAAAAAGCCTGAAAAATCTTGAGAATTTAGAAAATCTAAAAAGTTCAATAAAATCGGGAAAATTTGAGCGACCAACAAACTTTAGAAGAAAATCTGGGAAATAACAAAAACCAAAAGTCCTAAAAAAATTCAAAAATATAAAGGATATGAGAAATATTAAAAAGTTTCAAAAATTAGAAGAATTGGAAAATCTTATAATCTAGTATAACAAATCAGCAGAAACTGAAGAATACAACTCAAAAAAATTTCTAGAAAGATTGATACATCAACAAAAACTAAAAAATTGAATGATCCTCGAATAAATAAGAAGAAATCAAAAAATAATCAATATCTAAAAAATTCTGAAAACTAGCTCAAAAATAAAAAATCTAAGAAACCCTAGAAAAATGAAAAATTTCAAGAATTGAGAGAATTTAAAATTTAAAGATTTGTGATACAAGTATCAAAAAGTTTCAGTAATGTAGAAGATTTGAAAAATCTAAAAAATCTGGTAAAACAGATTTATAAAATACAAAATTTTGACGACCATTTATAGTTCAAATTATTTGAAAAATCTAAAAAAAATTAAAATTAACTTACAACAAACTTAATTTATTGAACTTTCTTTTCTTTTCTTTGCGTCAAAAAATTAAACTTTTTTCTTTAAGTTACTACAAATTCTATTTTTATGTTTCTGTTTTTTGCCGCAAATATGTGATTATTTCAAAAACTATAAAGAACCGTCTAGTAAAAGTTGCGTCATAAAATTCTCAAAATGTCAAGCCACGTTTGAAAACATAAAAAACTGTAGAGTGTTACATTTAAACAAACATAAATTTGAGTCAGAACTTAATTATGAGACATTTTGTATATTTGAAAATAATTTTAGTTTATGCAGAGAATTAGCATCCATAGGCGCAAAAAATTTGAAGAACCCAAGAAATCTGAATAATATGAAAAATTATGAAAAACTGGAATCTCAAAATTATATATGTGAAAATAATCGAAAAAAATCTAAAGAAAGATATAATATATCAAAAAAATTTAAATTTAGAAGATTTGAAGGATCTAAAATATCTAAATAAATTGAAAGAAATTATGAATATTTTGAAAAATAGTTCAAAGAATTTGAAAAATACAAAAAATCAGAAGGGTTAAAGAAATTTGAATCTTTGCTCATGAAATTCTAGAAAAAATTAGAAACTAAAAAATCTACAAAATTTAAAAAATGTGGAGGATCTTGAGAATCTAGAAAAACTTGAGTAAAATCTTAAGAATTAAAAAAAATAATAAAGAAAATAAAAGTACAAAAAATTTAAAGAACTTAATGTGTCTAAATAATATGGAAACACTAGAATCTAAAAAAGTTAAGAACTTTTAAAATGAAATTTATTGGAAAAATCTGAATAAATTTAAAGATACAAGAAATATCTAATATAAAAAATTTGAAAAATATTAAAAACCAGTAAATCTTAGAAAATTATATATTCGAATAGAAAATTAAAACAACTAAAAATTTTGCATAATCAAAAAAACTTAAAAATTTAGAAGACCCAAAAATTCAATAAAATCTGTAAAAACTAAACAAATTCCAAAAACTTAAAGAAACTCAAAAATTTGGAACTATTAAAAATTCTGAAATAATAGAAGGCCTGAAGAATTCAAAAATTCAATAAATGCTGCAAATTTAAAGTGAAGTTTTTTTTTTAAATTCGAAAAATTTCATAAATTCAGATGATCTGAAGTAAGCAAGAAATTTAGAAAATGATAAAAACCAGAAAATCTAAAAAAAAATATGATTTTGGAGGATATAAAAAATCTAAACGATCTTTAGTATCAAAAAGTTCTAAAAATGGAGAAGATTCAAGAAATTCAAAAAATTCAGCAGAATAGATTTTTTGAATTTCTTGAATCTTGAGTTTTTACAATTTATTTTTTTTAGAAATAAAATTTAAAGCATCATGAAAATATAAAAAATTTGAAAAAATATTAAATTAAAAAATTCTTAGAAATAATAATCTGAAAAATCTGAAAAATCTAAAAAATCTCAGAAATATAAAAAAATTGGAAAACTGCCAACGATTAGTATTGTATGAGTGTTGACAGGAACTTCTGTGCTGGATAAGACCAAAAATATATTGTCGGGAACTAGTGTTCTTTTGAAATGTTAAAATTTTTCAATTTTTTCAGGGGCCAGTTTGATGTTTTTCGTACGTACACACAAGGACCACATAGTTGCCAGCACATTTACCTGCAGTTTAAACAGCTGCAGTAGTGCCAAATTAAGCGAATGTGCCTGTAACCCATCTTACATGCGAGATCCTCAACCTTTTCTTTATTTTCCTCAATACAACACTCAATGTGAAAAATTATTCACTTCAAATAATCATTCAGACTTTTTTTTGAATTCATCAGATTTATATCACTTACATCGACGTTTACCAAAAAGTCTCAGTTATGCAGCAAATATAAATAGGAATTTTCTAACACACCCTGTAAATTTTTATGACAATAGAGTGACCAATTATTGTAGTTTAAATAAAAATTTATTACGCCCCAGTAAAAGTGATCCTGAAGGATTAGCTAGGCAATATCTTTGGTTTTATAGAAGACCATTGATTAGGAATATTCAAGTTATAGAACAAATTACTACGACAGTCTAGTTCCTATATGTTAGTGTAGTCGGTTATATTTTCATAAAAAAATAATTACAATTTTGTAGGCTTGAAACATTTTTAACATTTTTTAAACAAAAAAATGCAACAATTTAATCATCAAGATTATTAAATGCAATGTTCCTATGGATAGGTTTTAATTGGACTTTTTTAATAATGTTTTTTATTTTAACTTAGGCTTTTTTAGACTTATTGTCACTATAGTGCTTTTAAATAACAGCAATATATTCAAGACTTTAACATTTGTAAAACTCTTCTACCTCAAATAATAATTAAAATACATAAATCCTTAACTTATCAGCAATTTATTTGCGAAATCCTAAATCATTCCCAAGTAACTGAAATCCAGAAAATGGTGATTTCTTTTCATAAGACGTCAGAAATGTAGAAATTACAAAATACATAAAATTTATAAAGTTCTAATTTATTGTATTTTTTTCTTCTTTCTTTTCTAAATCTTTCTTTCTTTGTCTTTTTCCAATTTATTTTCTACAATTTTTCTTCATTCTTATTGCTTTCCTCTTTATCTTTATAGTTTTTTCTTTTTCATTGTTTTTTTATTTTATTTTATATATTTTATCTTTTTCTTTTCATTTTCTTTTATCTAATGTCTTGTTTCGTTGCATTTTTACTCTAATTTTTTTTCCGTTTATTTTTGCTTTTGTTTCTTAAGTTTATCAAACACTTTGGATAGAATTTCCAAGTTTTCAACTTTTGGTCATAAAATTTAAACTTTGTTCTTTCAGTTACTACAAATTCTATTTTTATGTTTTTGATTTTTGTGTGAGAATTTTCTCAAAAATCTGTTTTTTGCCGAAAATATAAAAATTATGTCCAAAATTCTCAAAATGTCAAGCCACGTTAGAAAACATAAAAAAAATATAGTGTTTCATTAAAAAAAAAACAAACATAAGTTTGTGTCAGAGCTCATTTATGAGACCCTCTGGATATTTGAAAATAATTTTAGTTTATGCAGAGAATTAGTATTTATAGACGCAAAATTTTGAAGAACCTAAAGAATCTGAATAATATCAAAAATCAAAAAACCAAAAAAATTAACAATTTCCAGAATTTAAATTATCTGAAAAATCTAAATGATTTTAAAGAATACCAATAGAAATATGTGATATAAAAAATCTGACAATAACAAAAAATTTGAATCTCAAAAATATATTTGTGAATAAAATCGAAAAAATCTGGAGAAAGGTCTAATATATCAAAAAGTTCTCATTTAGAAGATTTGAAGGATCTGAAATATCTAAATAAATTGAAAGATCATCTGAAGAGATTGATTAGCTGTAGAGAACGATATAAAGAAAACAAAAAATCAGAAAATTCTAAAAAAAAATGAAATTATGAATATTTTGGAGAATCGTTCAAAGAATTTGAAAACAACAAAAAATCAGAAGAGTTGAAGAAATTTGAGTCTTTACTTATGAAATACTAGAAAAAATTAGGAACCAAAAATCTACAAAATCTAGAAAAATTTGAGTAAAATCTTAAGAATTAAAAAAAATAATAAAGAAAAAAAAGTACAAAAAATTTAAAGAACTTTATGTGTCTAAATAATATGGAAACACTAGAATCTAAAAAAGTTAAGAACTTTTAAAATGTAATTTATTGGAAAAATCTGAATAAATCTAAGAGATACAAGAAATATCTAATATACAAAATTTGAAAAATATTAAAAAACAGTAAATCAGGAAATTGGAATCTCAACAATATATTTGAATGAAGAATAAAGAAATTCAAAAATTTGAAACCATTAAAAAATCTAAAATATCTAGAATTTCATATCTGAAAGATCTGAGTGTTTGAGATAATCCAAAAGATCCGAAAAATCAGAAAATTTTTTAATAAGAACAAGAAGACTTGAAGAATTCAAAAATTCAATAAATGCTGAAGAACTAAACTAGTTTGAAAAATTCTAAAAATTTTTTCATTTTGAAAAATCTCATAAATTCAGATGATCTAAAGTAAGCAAGAAATTTAGAAAATGATAAAAACCAAAAAATCTGAAAAAAATCTTAAAAACTAAAAAAAAAATTAAAAAATTGGTTTATCTTTTTTATGGAGAAAAAATATAGAAGAATGAAAAGTCGATTCAAGACTTCTCTTCTACCTCAAATAATAATTAAAATACATAAATTCTTAACTTATCAGCAATTTATTTGCGAAATCCTAAATCATTCCCATGTAACTGAAATCCAGAAAATGGTGATTTCTTTTCATAAGACGTCAGAAATGTAGAAATTACAAAATACATAAAATTTATAAAGTTCTAATTTATTGTATTTTTTTCTTCTTTTTTTTCTGTCTTTTTTCTAAATCTTTCTTTCTTTGTCTTTTTTCAATTTATTTTCTACATTTTTTCTTCATTCTTATTGCTTTCCTCTTTATCTTTATAGTTTTTTTTCATTGTTTTTTTATTTTATTTTATATATTTTATCTTTTTCTTTTCATTTTCTTTTATCTAATGTCTTGTTTCGTTGCATTTTTCTCTATTTTTTTACTTTTGACTCTAATTTTTTTTCCGTTTATTTTTGCTTTTGTTTCTTAAGTTTATCAAACACTTTGGATAGAATTTCCAAGTTTTCAACTTTTGGTCATAAAATTTAAACATTTTTCTTTTAGTTACTACAAATTCTATTTTTATGTTTTTGATTTTTGTGTGAGAATTTTCTCAAAAATCTGTTTTTTGCCGGAAATATAAAAGTTATGTCCAAAATTCTCAAAATGTCAAGCCACGTTTGAAAACATAAAAAAAATATAGAGTGTTTCATTAAAAAAAAAAACATAAGTTTGTGTCAGAGCTCATTTATGAGACCCTCTGGATATTTGAAAATAATTTTAGTTTATGCAGAGAATTAGTATCTATAGACGCAAAATTTTGAAGAACCTAAGGAATCTGAATAATATGAAAAATCAAAAAACCAAAAAAATTAACAATTTTCAGAATTTAAATTATCTGAAAAATCTAAATGATTTTAAAGAATACCAATAAAAATATGTGATAAAAAATCTGACAATCACAAAAAATTTGAATCTCAAAAATATATTTGTGAATAAAATCGAAAAAATCTGGAGAAAGTTCTAATATATCAAAAAGTTCTCATTTAGAAGATTTGAAGGATCTGAAATATCTAAATAAATTGAAAGATCATCTGAAGAGATTGATTAGCTGTAGAGAACGATATAAAGAAAACAAAAAATCAGAAAATTCTAAAAAAAAATGAAATTATGAATATTTTGGAGAATCGTTCAAAGAATTTGAAAACAACAAAAAATCAGAAGAGTTGAAGAAATTTGAGTCTTTACTTATGAAATACTAGAAAAAGTTAGGAACCAAAAATCTACAAAATCTAGAAAAATTTGAGTAAAATCTTAAGAATTAAAAAAAATAATAAAGAAAATAAAAGTACAAAAAATTTAAAGAACTTAATGTGTCTAAATAAAATGGAAACACTAGAATCTAAAAAAGTTAAGAACTTTTAAAATGTAATTTATTGGAAAAATCTGAATAAATCTAAGAGATACAAGAAATATCTAATATACAAAATTTGAAAAATATTAAAAAACAGCAAATCTCAGGAAATTGAAATCTCGACAATATATTTAAATGAAGAATAAAGAAATTCAAAAATTTGAAACCATTAAAAAATCTAAAATATCTAGAATTTCAAGACTGAAAGATCTGAGTGTTTGAGATAATCCAAAAGATCCGAAAAATCAGGAAAATTTTTAATAAGAACAAGAAGACTTGAAGAATTCAAAAATTCAATAAATGCTGAAGAACTAAACTAGTTTGAAAAATTCTAAAAATTTTTTCATTTTGAAAAATCTCATAAATTCAGATGATCTAAAGTAAGCAAGAAATTTAGAAAATGATAAAAACCAAAAAATCTGAAAAAAATCTTGAAAACTAAAAAAAAATTAAAAAATTGGATTATCTTTTTTATGGAGAAAAAATATAAAAAAAATGAAAAGTCGATTCAAGACTTCTCTTCTACCTCAAATAATAATTAAAATACATAAATTCTTAACTTATCAGCAATTTATTCGCGAAATCCTAAACTATTCCTAAGTAACTGAAATCCAGAAAGACGTCAGAAATATGGAAATTACAAATACATAAAATTTATGGAATTCTACTTTATTGTATTTTTCTCTTTTTTCTTCTCTATTCATCTGTTTTCTTTTCTCTTTTTATACCTACTTTTTCTTTCCAGTTTTTTTCTAAATCTTTCTTTTTTTCGTCTGTTTTTCAATTTATTTTCTCCACTCTTTTTCTTTCTTCTTATTGCTTGATAAAAAGGAATCAAGCATCCCTTTTATCTTTATAGTTTTTCGTTTTTTATTTTGTATTTTTCCCTTTTCTTTCTATTTTCTTCTAGTTAATCCTCTTTATTTATTGCATTTTTCTCTATTTTTCTACTTTTGACTCTTACTTTTTTTCATTTATTTTTGCTTTTGTTTCTCAAGTTTATCAAACACTTACATAAAATTTAAATAAATGAAATTTCCATGTTTTCAACTGTTTTCCTTCAGATTTCTTTATTTTGTCTTTTCCTTACCATCTTTTCTATCTTTCTCTTCCATTTCATTTTTTTATTCTTTTACTCTGTCTTTCTAGACTTTAGCAAAATAATTGTACAGAGTGGTGCATTTTCGATGTCCGCATAGGAAGATCTCCAAAACTAGAAAGTTTGTAAAAAATCGAATGATACATTTTCGAGGTCGACAAAAAAAAATTTGGTAAATACCACGAGTTGATATCGTCTTTTGTATTTTAGTTATACGCAAAAGTTGACAAATTGTTTATATTTTAAAAAATTCATATCTACGTTAATATTGGAGGTAAATGATTAAAACAAAAACATGATTAAACCGTTTTTTATGTAGAATTCAGCAGTACCAACAAATATTTTTTCAGTCATAAGTTTAGTTGGAATAACACAAAGTTGCATTTTTTTAAATAGAAACCATAGTTGGCTGCGACACTTTTAAAAGGCTAATTTTTTTATGGTCTTACAAATATAAGAATTTTAGATGATGATTTTACATCATTTTTCAAAGAATAAATTGTTTTAATTTTTTGTTGTTAATATGCAGTTGGCTATGAAAAAATTAGTTTATTTAGAAATTGATTATCTAGAAATATATCAATCTTGGATTTCTTTTGCAATTTTTTCTTCTTAGAAGCTTTTTATGTGTATATAAAGCATTAAGTATGATAAAATGTTTTATAATAGTGAAAGAATTGAATATAATAAATTATAAACACTTGAACACTCAGTTTCGATAGAAACCAATTTTTCACATAGCCAACTATTAACAAATAACATATTAAAAAAAAATTTCTTTTCTAGAAAATTCGTGGGAGTATAATATAACATATTTATAATTTCAAAATCATAAAAAAATTAGGTTTTCAAAAATGTCTCAGCCAACTATAGTTTCTAATTTAAAAAAATGCAACTTAGTTTTTTTTGTAGCCAAACAAATGATTCAAAAAAATATTTATTGATATTTCGGAATTCTACAAAAAAATGCTTAATAATTGTTTACCATAATAATAATAATAATAATAAGGATTTATTGCGATAACATAAAATGTTTTACAAACGTCACAATGTAAGAAGTAAAATGACAATTTACACATATATAATAAACTGAACATATATATTTTATATATATTTTTATGTACAAAAGATTTTCAAAAATAAATTGAGCAGGAGGAGTCATAATTTTGAGATCTATAAAAGATTGTTTACAGTTTTCGTCGTATTTTAGATTTGCTAAAATTCTAATGGCTTTTCTTTGTAGCTTAAATATTTTACTGCTGTGTGAGGAATGACCCCAGATTGTTATAGCATAACTCATCACAGAGTGAAAAAGGGCAAAATAGGCTGTGCGACTTATTTTTGTAGACACAGAGCCAGCTAGGTTACGTAGCGCGTATAGGCTTTTGCTCAGTTTTTTTGAGATGGTATCGACGTGGGAGTCCCATACCAACCTATTATCTAAGTAAACACCCAAGAATTTAATTTTATCAGCACTCTCTTCTGATTCCCTTAAAGTAAAAATTGATGTAACTGTCTTGTTTTTGTTTAAAAATAATTTATTGCTATTGAACCATTCAATGGTTCTTGACTGCATCTCATCCAGCAATTGCTTCACCTCTCTCTCACTTTTTGCAGTGACTGAGATGGTAGTATCATCTGCAAAAAGGGTATAACTTTCTACAGTTTTGTATAAAGGAAGGTCGTTTATGTATATTAGGAAGAGAATGGGACCCAGAATGGATCCTTGTGGGACTCCGATATTTATATTTACTTTAGAGGATGTGCGATTACCGCATTTTACTATTTGTTTCCTATTGGAGAGATATGATTTTATTAGAGCAATACTCTTTTCATCAAGGTTATAAAATTTCAGCTTTTGAAGCAAGATAGTGTGCGATATGCAGTCAAAGGCCTTCGACAGGTCGCAAAACATGGTAGCATTATATTCTAAATTTTCAGAAGATTCAATAATTGTAGTGGTTAGGTTAAGAATACCTTGTGTTGTATTTCTCCCCTTTCTAAAACCGTATTGGAAGTCTGAAAAACAGTTATAATTTTGAAAAAAAGTTGTTAACCTTTTTGCCATGCATTTTCCAACTATTTTGGATATTATCGGTAAGATCGATATAGGTCTATAATTAGAAAAATCGTTTTCCTCGCCACCCTTAAAGATAGGTATAACAAGGGCCTTTTTCAAGTTATCTGGAAATGTACTAGTTTTGAAAATTTCATTTATAAGTCTAGTTATGGGAGAGATCAAAAGATTTTGAACTTTTTTAATCATTAACATGTTTATGCCATAAATATATTTAGTTGATTTGCAATTTAGGTTGCTTATAATTTGTCTTACTTCATTTTGGGTGACTTCTTCAAAAGAAAATGTGACTTTGGGAGTAGCTAAAAGTTCAAGGTTAGCTATGGGGCTCTGTTTTGATGGTGGAATTTGATTTACAATTTGTTGTGCAATATTTCCAAAGAAATTACTTACAGCATCTGGTGAGATTTTTAGAAATGAGTTTTTATTTGTTTTTGTTTTTGTATTTATTATTTTCCAAACGGCTTTGTTTTTATTATCTGCTAGTTTTATGACTGTATCATTTGACGCAATTTTGGCTTCAGCTATGGCTTTCCGGTAAGTATTTCTAAATGAAAAATATTCACTCGAGAGCCAGGCTGTCTTTTGTTGTTTTCTGAGTTCGTCTAATAATTGCAAGTGTTCTCTGATTTTTTTGAGATTGTTACTGAACAATGATATGTTATTTGCCTGATCAGATCTTACAAAGTAACTTTTTTCAGAAAAGGCTTGTTTAGAAAAATCTACCAGTAAATTAATAAATTTTTCAGATTTACTGTTTATACTCAGAGAATTATTTTTAATAAATTTGAAAGAAACGTTATCTAGTAAGTTATAGAAAAAATTTAGACCTGATTGTGTAATTGGGCGACAAATTTTTTTGCTTTTTTGAGGACATGTCTTATTTATAATTTTTACTTTAAGTAATTGACTTTTATGATCGGAGATTCCCACGTCTACAACACTCACTGAAAAGCTAGATGTTGCAAAGTTAATAAAAACGTTATCTAGACAAGCCACTCTCCTAGTTGGCTCGTGTATTGTAGAAATGAATCCAAAGCTTGACATTGTGCATATTAATGAATTTGCCTCTTCCACAGGTGAGTTAAAATGTACATTGAAGTCACCCATGAGAACAACATTTTTCCCACATAGAGGCGTCAGAATATTTTCTAGGGTATCTAGAAACAGTTTAAAATCTCTCTGTGGAGATCTGTATAAGCAAATTACATATATGTTAAATTTCTCTATGTGAGCACATGAAAATTCTATACACTTTTCAGTAAAAATCGATGGTAATTGAAAAGGTATACTACCTGATAAAAGACTATGTACAAATACAGCCGCTCCTCTCCCCCGTATAGCGTGACCGGCAAAATATGTTAGCACAACTGTAGTTTTCAATAATATCTGGCAAAACTTCTTCAGTCTTCAGCCAATGTTCAGTGAAGCAAAGAATGTCTATCTTCTTGTTTTTTAGAAAAGCATCGATCATACCTCTTTTGTTTCTGAGAGATCTTACGTTTATATGTAGGAAAGAGATGTAATCTTCTTTTGAGTGTTTTATTTGCTTTTTCATGTTACATGGTGATGTTGCCTCTTCGCATGAAAAAACCTTGAAACTAAGACTCCTTTGGGCCAGCAGTCAGGATTTTTGCTTTTTTCCAGATTTTCAAAGTTGATGGTCACTTTAAATCTGGCGAGTTTACTTTCAAATTTGTTTTCCAGAAGTTCACACTCCACTTCTGGGAAATTTTCGACCAAGTAGTTCTTGAGGTCCACTGCTGTGGTGTTTTTAGTGAGTCTTCTAATGTAGAGGTAGGCTTTCGCTTGAGCGACTTCTAAGGTTTTGGCGTCGCTTCTTTTCCCCATTATTACCTGTTTAGGCTTTACATTTTTTGATGTCGATGCCGTTTGTACGTTGTTCCTTTCGACCTTAGTTGTGCTGTTTTTATTGCGTATTTGTAATTCAGTATGATTGTTGGCTTTACGCTGCAAGACGTCACTGAATTTATTTTTTTGGTTCAAAGGTGGAAGATTTGAAGCTTGTTTATCCACTTCGTTCGAAGTGGATTCGTTTTCGTCAATCAATAATAACATAGTTATGAATTTTTTACAATATTGGCAGATGGTTAATTTTTGCTTATAACTAAAAAACAAAAGACGATATCAACTCACAGTATTCACCAAAATTATTTTCTCAGAAGGCGACTTCAAAAATGTGCCATTAGTGCCATTAGCAAAAGGAGAGTGTGGAGTACAGCCAGTGGGAATTAATATATTTGAAAATTTACCAAAACAAATAGCTAACTATCTAAATTTACAAAGTCTTTATATCGAAAGTTCGCTCGTAAACAAAAAGAGGATAGCTAGCAGAATTTTGGGAGAATTTTCGAATATAGTACAAGAAAATGCTGAAATGTTTTCGCATTAAAAAAATGTAAAAAATGAATGTGTAGAATAAATTTTTCATTTCTTTCAGATTTTATACTGCTGATGGTTGAATAAGTATCGCGAGTTGTATAATATCTACTTTACCTAACTAGAAACTTGTCACAACTGCAGAGTGACAATTACGTAAAAACTGACAGTACATAACGTCAAAAGTTGACGTAAAGTCTGACATTTTATCATCCCAATTATTATTTATTTCATAACATCTATCTGATAAATTTAATGGTGTATACTGATTATCAGCTTTGATAATTGCATTAAAAAGTCTATTTTCAGATGCTTTATCTAGGAAATATCTCTTTAAAATTATGATTTGTGTATCATGTAATTGTTTTAAATTGAGAAGTTCTCTAGCACCATTTTCATTAGATAATACAAATTTTTCTATACATGATTTTGGGTGATGTTTCTTAAATTGAGTGAAAAGTTTTCTGGTTTTGACATTAATATTATCTAAATCAGTTTTTATCCATTTAACAATTCCAAAAGATTAAGTAAATATTGGTATACAGTATGTGTTAACTGTTTTTAGTATATGTTTTACTCTAGTTGAATACTTTTCTAGGATTTCTGATTTTCTTTTAGTGTGATTGATGTTATGGGAATCTTGTGATGTTATTTTGTTGATTGGTATTTTCCACGTGCGATGAGTTGTATTTTGCATTTGCAACTCCAAAACTCATAAAAATATCATTAGAAAATCTTTCAGTTAATTCTAAAAGATGAAATTTTTATTACTCCGGTAGGGTAGTGCCGGATTTTTAACGGCTAAAACCTCTCTTCACCTGACTAGGTGTTTTCAAATCTTTGATCCCTTTACACCGATCTGATGGCACTGAAAGTGTCCTAGAACAAAAGAAGAAAAAGGAGAAAAATTAAGTTAGACTTAACTTTTTGATCGAGATGGTTGACGTTTTGAGCGTTGACGGAAGTGAAGTATGAAAATTTACCGCAGACTATAACACGTCTGCGGTAAATTTTCATACTCAAAACCAGTATTAAATGGAGTCCCACAGGGGTCAGTTCTTGGACCAATTTTATTCTTATTATTTACAGCAGATTAATTGTCTTCACTGGGCATATGCAGATGATATTAAGTTATTTGCTAATCCATTTGTCACAGACTTGCAAAACCAACTTAACTTAATATTTCAATGCAGCGAAAAGTGGCAAATACCACTGAATATAACAAAATGCTGCGTACTACAGTGTGGCCACAACAACCCAAAGCACCTCTACCATATATAGGCACATTGCTGAGTGTAAAATCCTCAAACAAAAACTTAGGGGTCATTGTAAATGATAGGTTAGGATGGTCAGAGCATTGTTAGCATCAATGGGTCGAGCGCGTAAAATGTTTTATTTGCTAAAGCACGTTTTTCCAAATCCCTCAACCAATTTTATTTCAAAAGTCTACATTACTTATATAAGACCTTATATAAGAGTTTGCCATTCCAGTCTGGAGACTTTACTTGTTAAGGGATGTTGATTTGCTGGAGAAAGCTCAGCACTTAGTCACTAGATGGACATCTTGTTTGAGACAAGTTTCATATGAACAACGCCTCAAAATACTGAAACTACCATAGCTACGTGCTCGTCAAGACAGGGCAAATGCAATTCAAATTTTTCGGTTTACTGATGGATTGTTTCCTGGAGCAACACAAGAGTTCTTACAAATCCAAAACAATGACAGAGTTAGAGGTCATTCTTATAAACTAGAAAAAGAGCCTTTTTGATCGAGATGACTGACGTTTTGAACGTTGACGGAAGTGGAGGGAACTCGTCACTTGATGGCGGTTGACCGGAAGTGATGACCTCAGCGATCAACTTCGAGAAGAGCCATTCAAGGGCGTTTGATCTTAGAGGGTCTTTGCTCGTCGCAGTCGACGGCTTTAAGGATGGTCGGATTTGGGTGAACTTTCACTTTCGCGAAAGTTCGAAAAGCGATCTCGTGCAGGAACTCTTTCAGCAGCAGAAGCTTGGCTTCTCTGTGAAGTTTATTGTTTCTGACGAACCATGGGACGTTGAACGCTATTCGGAGGAATTTGTTTTGAAAAACCTGCAACTTATTAAACCGCGTTGTCTTAGGCGCGTAGGCCTAAGCAGCGGAAGCATAAGTGATGGCTGGACGGATAATGGACCAGAAGAGGAGCACCTTGGTGTTGACTGAGAGCTGGCTACGCCTGCAAACGATTGAAAACAACCGACTCTGAACCGTGTTACCTTTAACTAGTGCATAGTCGAGGTGTGGGCCGAAGCTGAGTCTTCTGTCCACAGTGACTCCTAACTATTTCACCTGATTTTTCCAGAGAATATCTTGGCCGAACATTCGGACGTCACTGGCTGGACTTCGTCTTCGTCTTGTGATGAGAAGAGCTAATCTATGGACAAAGATGTTATTGATTTTAGTAAAACCTTTAATAAAGTACTTCACGATTGTTAGCAGAATTGAGTCCTATAGGTTAGGATGGTCAGAGCAATGTTTAGCATCAGTGGGTCGAGCGCGTAAAATGTTCTATTTGCTAAAGCACGTTTTTCCAAATCCCTCAACCAATTTTATTTCAAAAGTCTACATTACTTATATAAGACCGCATTCAGAATTTACCATTCCAATCTGAAGACCTTACTTGTTAAGGGATGTTGATTTGCTGGAGAAAGCTCAGCACTTAGTCACTAGATGGACATCTTGTTTGAGACAAGTTTCATATGAACAACGCCTCAAAATACTGAAACTACCATAGCTGCGTGCTCGTCAAGACAGGGCAGATGCAATTCAAATTTTTCGACTTACACATGGATTGTTTCCGGAAGCAACACGCGAGTTCTTGCAAATACAAAACTATGACAGACTTAGAGGTCATTCTTATAAACTGAAAAAAGAAAATTTTAAGACAACTATAAGAAAGAATTTTTTGGCAAATCGCGCATTTGATATTTGGAATAACTTACCTGATTACGCTGTTACAGCTGCTACAGTTTCTTCTTTCAAGCATAAATATGACGCTTTACAATAATTAACATACACTTTAATTAACTAACTGATTAATTTTTGCAAATACTGTCTATAATTTACATAAAACTGGTATTTATTTTTCATTCAACACAAAACTATATTTCGTTATACTTTTTTTTGCTGTAAAGGTGTTAACCTCAGCAAATAATCTGAATTGATAATAATAATGATAATAATATTAATATTGGCTTAAAAATATTATTTACCCGATTCATATCCCTCAGTTGGTCTGAATGCAGCGAGAAAAATTCCATCAATTCACCTATATCTACAAAAATTATTCAATTGTAAGTAGAGTCAATGTTCTATAGGCGCTCTATAAGAATAATAATATGATAATATAGCGATTCAATAAATTTTTGTTTCGTACAAAATTTGTAAGGGTTGACCAGTTAGGTTGGGTAAACAACCTTCGCACAGTCCAAGAACTCACACAATCTAGCTGGTCCAAATCAGTTGATAGGAATTTTGCACTAACGTCTTAAAAAATAATAGTGATGTTTGCATAGATCAATTGATAAATGAGAAAACATCAAACAAAGTCATCGGAACAAAAATTTGTATATACCTACTTCTTTGATATATAACAGATACTTGTATAAAACAACTGGAAAATATATTTAAAAACACACAGATGCACTTTTCACATTTACCGGATTCAAGGTTGAGAATTTTAAATCACGTAATATGGTGACACTTGTTGATCACACAAACGCACTATTCGCACTAAACTCATTCAAGTTTAAGGGTAAGTACTTTTGGAACTGTTTCCAAAAAGGGTCAACGTATCGGACGGATGTTTTGAAGAATCTATCCGAAATCGAAAGCAGTTACGTACACCGAAACGAAACGTAGATAGTTAACGTATTCAATATCCAACTTTAAAAATTCATTAAGAAATAAAATATAGTTTAAACACTAATCACATATGAAAATATTGCATTAGTGCATATGACATTTTCATAAATTAAATAGAATTTAATTGATGCTCGATGGGAAATTTATCAAATTCGAGTGAAATAACTGATATAAACTTTATATATTTCTAATAATTAAACATAAACTCTAAGCCAGATATTTTATCAAAAAAAGTTGCGTATCAATGCTTCAATAATGGGCCTACTTTCAAATATAACATATATATATGCCAGCCTCCGTTGATACACTTTTCGTTTGATCGCATGGTATGTCCCCGTATTGCGAACTGCAAAGGAAAAATATTTTTTGCTCGTTCTGAAAACTTCAAATCCGTAACTACAACTTCGATATTCTAACTCTGCGGTTTCACACATTATAAACTATTTTTGTCCATTCTTTTTTATTTCTTGCTAATTGGGACGCACGTTTCCAGGACAGTCCTCTTCGTTCCAACGTTTCTCGCACTGCATCATTCCATGTTTTCCTAGGTCTTCCTCTATTTCTCTTTTTCATTGATTGGGCCTCCCATATATTTTTGACCGGTCTCTCTTTGTTCATCCTTACAAGATGTCCAAACCACTTTAATTGTTGTTTTCCGATTTGCTCTAATACCGCTTGTGCCCCGAGTTCTTCTCGAATTACCTCATTCCTTATTTTGTCCTTTCTGGTAACTCCTTTGATTTTGCGTAGGAACTTCATTTCAGTAGCCTGCAATTGGCTCTTCAGTCTTCTTGATAAGATCCAGTTTTCACTTCCGAATATTAGAGAAGGTACAAATATTGTTTTGAAAACGGTCATTTTTGTTTTTTGGCTTAATTAATAAGCGGCGTCTTCAACAGGTGGTACAGACGATTTGTGGCTTGGATCCTATCAGTAATTTCTTCCTCTTCTTCACCGTTGTTATTGATTTTAACCCCTAGATATTTGAAAGTTTGGACTTGATCGATGTTGGTCTTGTCTATCTTTACCTCGCAACGTTTCTGGTTTTTTCCTGCTACTAGAACCTTTGTTTCCTTTGCGTTTATTTTCATGTTCCACTTTTCCAGTTCCACCTTCCATCTATTTAAGTTTTCTTGGAGATCTTTTTCGCTTTTCGCAAAAATTGCCACATCGTCTGCAAAAGCGCACACCGCTGTACCTTGTAGCTTGTTGTGTCCCACATACAGTTTTGTCGTTTTTTCCTTGGTCTTTTTTATGATGTCGTCCATCACGACGTTGAATAATAGTGGGCTCAATAGTCCTCCTTGACGAAGTCCATATGTTGTTAGGAATTCTTCTGACTGTTGGTTATTCGTTCTTACATAGTTTCTACTGTTATTGTACAGACTTTCTATTGCTTCTATCAGTTGTTTTTCTACGTTTCTTTGGGATAATATTTTCCATAATTTGTCTCTTGGTACTCTGTCGAAAGCTTTTTCCAGGTCTAAGAAAACCAGGTATACTTCTTTGTTCTCTCTTTTCACGTTGTCAATAATAAATTTTATCGAAAATATATGGTCCTGTATGCTTCTTCCCTGTCTGAAACCAGACTGTTCTTCTTCTAGGTGTGGGTCGATGAACCTCCGTAGTCTTTGTTCCATTATCCTTTCGTATAATTTAGCGGCTATGCTAAGCAACGTTATCCCCCTGTAATTTCCGCAATCTCTTTTGTCCCCTTTTTTAAATATTGGCATAATTACTCCTACCTCCCAATCTTCAGGTATTTTCCTCTCCTCCCAAGCTCTATTGATCACTTCCAGCAATAAATTCTTACCCAATTCTCCCAGTTTTTTGATCATTTCTGCCGTGATTCTATCGTGCCCAGCTGCCTTGCCATTTTTTAGTTTTTTAATTGCTCCATTTAGTTCTTCTAAGCTTATTTTATCGACTATCCCTATTTGTTCTTTATTCTCGTCATTATCTGTCTCATATAAAAAGTGTTCCTCTGTCGTGTTTAATGGCTGGTCTGTTTGAGATAGTAATGTCTCAAAATATTCTTTCCATCTTTCCATTATTTCTTTTCCTTCTGTTAATATCTTTCCATTTTTGTTCTTTATTTGTTTTGGTACTTCTTGTGGCCCTTTTCTTATACTTTTTAGAACTTTATAGAATAATTTCTGGTTGCTTTTACTATCTTGTTCCATTTTTAAGCCAAAGTCTTCCTATGCCTTTTTCTTAGCTTCTTTGACTAGTTCTTTAACTTTGTTTCGCTGGTCTTTGTAGATTTTACAACTTTCTTCGGTTTTTGTTCTTAGATGAATTTTCCACTTATCGTTTTTCGCTTTAACTTGGTTCTTTATTTCTTCATTCCACCATGCCGTTTGTTTTCTTGTTTGTTTGTTTGTTTTCAGATTCTTTACATTTTTTGAAATCGATAAATTTTTCAAGTTTTGGAAAAAATACTGTGAGTAAATAAGTTAAAAGTGTTTATAAATTTGTAATTTTTTTTAATCTGTGTTTAATCTAAAATAAGAAATTAATTGTTACACAAACTGTTGTCAATAAATAATTAAACAAACATTTGAAAATTATAAAACTTGGTGCTTAGTAAACTAAATTCGAATTGACTACATTCTTATTTACTTCAAAAGTAATAAAAGTTCGCTGAAGCGATCGAGGATAGGACAAAATGAAGAAGTCATTTCCTGTTTCTCCATTAACTGATTCGTTCTATATTTCAGTATATTTATAATTTATAACAAACTAAAATTAAAATTCAATTGCAGTGAAAAGCTACTTACTTTTTAATTTTTTTTTTTAATTAAATTCAATCAATCTAGTAAAATTTTGAATAATAAAATTCTTGACTTATAGTTTTAAATGATTAAATCAATTTGCAAAAATAATTGAAATGTAATTTAAGTATTTCTTTCAGCCCTTTTAATCCATAAATTAAATAAACTGATCCGATCCGTTCTATTACAGCATTGAATTTAGAACGTGACTAGCATTCTGCTTTTCACATTCATTTTAAATATGCAAATGAATAAAGTTGGAACAGTTTTATACATTTTTTTTTTGGAGCATTGTCGAAAAATTTTTAGTATTTGGAATTTGAAACAAGAAATAATTTACAAGGAAATCCATCTATAAAGTCAAAACGTACGCCCGATTTTTTAGAATTTTAAACTAATAATCAGCTATACAGGGTGTCTCAGTTAAGGCGTGTCAAGTATTTAAATAAAAAAAAAAAATTGTTATTTGATTTTTTTCTTGACATAAAACAATAAATAAGTTACAAAAGCACAGATGTTAAATTATCGACTAAATCCTTTTTGCTGTCACGCAATTTATTATAGAACTAGTAATTTTATTATATTTATTTCGCGTGTTGCTGTTTATAAATCAACAGAGTTAATTTGAATGAAGCGCAGAATTGTAATGAACTCAGTTTTTGTAAAATTTACATTTCGTAAAAAAAATGCCTAGTGAATAGTAGATTTACTAATAGTTAGAAAAATGATTAATGGTATAATTGATTCTAATCCACTATTAATCCAAATCTAATTTTGAATGTTATTCTCTCAATGATTTTGACTTTTTTTATCATTTTTGTAATGATAAATAAAATAAATCGTTGGATACAACCAAATTTCAAAAATTGTGATATCGACGTATTTGAAGAACGTGGTTTCTGCAGCCAAATATATAAAATTGGGTAGATTGTAAAACTTATTTCCCTGTATTAATTAGAAGTTGACATTTTCAAAAGCAAGTTGTTGCTTATGAGGTAAATTGTTTAGATTCAGACGTTGATAGAGCCTCAATAAGTTTCAAATCACGGAAAGTTTCTTCGCTTTATCTTAGTTAGAAACTAAATTATTGAAAATTATTAAATGCAATTTCAATATCAACTTTTGAAAAATAGAGGGTTTAACATTTAGGAGCTCGTGGCGTCGTTGATTCTGAAGCTGGATAGTTAAGATTTGGTATATTGATAGAGATCTAAAATGTTGTGAACTTATTTCTCTACCTCACTCAAAACCTGGAATACTGAGAAAATTCAAACGCAACTTCAAAAAGAGACAATTTGTCATTTGGAAACCATTGCGTCGTTGTTTATAAATTTAAGCTAATAAGACTTGGTACATTGATAGAGCCTAGAAAAATCTTCAAATTAGATTAACAATTATTGCCTTCCTCCAATTAGAAGCTGACATATTAGAACAATTTCAAGCACAACTTTAAAACCCAATTCCGAAAAATTGAGAGTTAATATCTAGAAGTTCGTGGCGACCTTGCTTCTGAAGCTAAACGGTTGAGATTTGATAAGTTGATAGAGCTTCAAAGAAGCTTCAAAGTGATGTGAATTTATTGTTTTATCTCAGTCGAATGCTGAAATATTGAGAAAATTCAAACGCAACTTCAAAAAGAGACAATTTGTTATTTGGAAACCATTGCGTCGTTGTTTATAAATTTAAGCTAATAAGACTTGGTACATTGATAGAGCCTAGAAAAATCTTCAAATTAGATTAACAATTATTGCCTTCCTCCAATTAGAAGCTGACATATTAGAACAATTTCAAGCACAACTTTAAAACCCAATTCCGAAAAATTGAGAGTTAATATCTAGAAGTTCGTGGCGACCTTGCTCCTAAAGCTAAACGGTTGAGATTTGATAAGTTGATAGAGCTTCAAAGAAGCTTCAAAGTGATGTGAATTTATTGTTTTATCTCAGTCGAATGCTGAAATATTGAGAAAATTCAAACGCAACTTCAAAAAGAGACAATTTGTCATTTGGAAACCATTGCGTCGTTGTTTATAAATTTAAGCTAATAAGACTTGGTACATTGATAGAGCCTAGAAAAATCTTCAAATTAGATTAACAATTATTGCCTTCCTCCAATTAGAAGCTGACATATTAGAACAATTTCAAGCACAACTTTAAAACCAAATTCCGAAAAATTGAGAGTTAATATCTAGAAGCTCGTTGTGACCTTGCTTCTAAAGCTAAACGGTTGAGATTTGGTAAGTTGATAGAGCTTTAAAGTAGCTTCAAAGTGATGTGAATTTATTGTTTTATCTCAGTCGAATGCTGAAATGTTGAGAAAATTCAAACGCAACTTCAAAAAGAGACAATTTGTCATTTGGAAACCATTGCGTCGTTGTTTATAAATTTAAGCTAATAAGACTTGGTACATTGATAGAGCCTAGAAAAATCTTCAAATTAGATTAACAATTATTGCCTCCCTCCAATTAGAAGCTGACATATTAGAACAATTTCAAGCACAACTTTAAAACCAAATTCCGAAAAATTGAGAGTTAATATCTAGAAGCTCGTTGTGACCTTGCTTCTAAAGCTAAACGGTTGAGATTTGGTAAGTTGATAGAGCTTTAAAGTAGCTTCAAAGTGATGTGAATTTATTGTTTTATCTCAGTCGAATGCTGAAATACTGAGAAAATTCAAACGCAACTTCAAAAAGAGACAATTTGTCATTTGGAAACCATTGCGTCGTTGTTTATAAATTTAAGCTAATAAGACTTGGTACATTGATAGAGCCTAGAAAAATCTTCAAATTAGATTAACAATTATTGCCTCCCTCCAATTAGAAGCTGACATATTAGAACAATTTCAAGCACAACTTTAAAACCAAATTCCGAAAAATTGAGAGTTAATATCTAGAAGCTCGTTGTGACCTTGCTTCTAAAGCTAAACGGTTGAGATTTGGTAAGTTGATAGAGCTTTAAAGTAGCTTCAAAGTGATGTGAATTTATTGTTTTATCTCAGTCGAATGCTGAAATGTTGAGAAAATTCAAACGCAACTTCAAAAAGAGACAATTTGTCATTTGGAAACCATTGCGTCGTTGTTTATAAATTTAAGCTAATAAGACTTGGTACATTGATAGAGCCTAGAAAAATCTTCAAATTAGATTAACAATTATTGCCTTCCTCCAATTAGAAGCTGACATATTAGAACAATTTCAAGCACAACTTTAAAACCCAATTCCGAAAAATTGAGAGTTAATATCTAGAAGTTCGTGGCGACCTTGCTCCTAAAGCTAAACGGTTGAGATTTGATAAGTTGATAGAGCTTCAAAGAAGCTTCAAAGTGATGTGAATTTATTGTTTTATCTCAGTCGAATGCTGAAATATTGAGAAAATTCAAACGCAACTTCAAAAAGAGACAATTTGTCATTTGGAAACCATTGCGTCGTTGTTTATAAATTTAAGCTAATAAGACTTGGTACATTGATAGAGCCTAGAAAAATCTTCAAATTAGATTAACAATTATTGCCTCCCTCCAATTAGAAGCTGACATATTAGAACAATTTCAAGCACAACTTTAAAACCAAATTCCGAAAAATTGAGAGTTAATATCTAGAAGTTCGTGGCGACCTTGCTCCTAAAGCTAAACGGTTGAGATTTGGTAAGTTGATAGAGCTTTAAAGTAGCTTCAAAGTGATGTGAATTTATTGTTTTATCTCAGTCGAATGCTGAAATGTTGAGAAAATTCAAACGCAACTTCAAAAAGAGACAATTTGTCATTTGGAAACCATTGCGTCGTTGTTTATAAATTTAAGCTAATAAGACTTGGTACATTGATAGAGCCTAGAAAAATCTTCAAATTAGATTAACAATTATTGCCTCCCTCCAATTAGAAGCTGACATATTAGAACAATTTCAAGCACAACTTTAAAACCAAATTCCGAAAAATTGAGAGTTAATATCTAGAAGCTCGTTGTGACCTTGCTTCTAAAGCTAAACGGTTGAGATTTGGTAAGTTGATAGAGCTTTAAAGTAGCTTCAAAGTGATGTGAATTTATTGTTTTATCTCAGTCGAATGCTGAAATGTTGAGAAAATTCAAACGCAACTTCAAAAAGAGACAATTTGTCATTTGGAAACCATTGCGTCGTTGTTTATAAATTTAAGCTAATAAGACTTGGTACATTGATAGAGCCTAGAAAAATCTTCAAATTAGATTAACAATTATTGCCTTCCTCCAATTAGAAGCTGACATATTAGAACAATTTCAAGCACAACTTTAAAACCCAATTCCGAAAAATTGAGAGTTAATATCTAGAAGTTCGTGGCGACCTTGCTCCTAAAGCTAAACGGTTGAGATTTGGTAAGTTGATAGAGCTTTAAAGTAGCTTCAAAGTGATGTGAATTTATTGTTTTATCTCAGTCGAATGCTGAAATGTTGAGAAAATTCAAACGCAACTTCAAAAAGAGACAATTTGTCATTTGGAAACCATTGCGTCGTTGTTTATAAATTTAAGCTAATAAGACTTGGTACATTGATAGAGCCTAGAAAAATCTTCAAATTAGATTAACAATTATTGCCTCCCTCCAATTAGAAGCTGACATATTAGAACAATTTCAAGCACAACTTTAAAACCAAATTCCGAAAAATTGAGAGTTAATATCTAGAAGCTCGTTGTGACCTTGCTTCTAAAGCTAAACGGTTGAGATTTGGTAAGTTGATAGAGCTTTAAAGTAGCTTCAAAGTGATGTGAATTTATTGTTTTATCTCAGTCGAATGCTGAAATGTTGAGAAAATTCAAACGCAACTTCAAAAAGAGACAATTTGTCATTTGGAAACCATTGCGTCGTTGTTTATAAATTTAAGCTAATAAGACTTGGTACATTGATAGAGCCTAGAAAAATCTTCAAATTAGATTAACAATTATTGCCTTCCTCCAATTAGAAGCTGACATATTAGAACAATTTCAAGCACAACTTTAAAACCCAATTCCGAAAAATTGAGAGTTAATATCTAGAAGTTCGTGGCGACCTTGCTCCTAAAGCTAAACGGTTGAGATTTGATAAGTTGATAGAGCTTCAAAGAAGCTTCAAAGTGATGTGAATTTATTGTTTTATCTCAGTCGAATGCTGAAATATTGAGAAAATTCAAACGCAACTTCAAAAAGAGACAATTTGTCATTTGGAAACCATTGCGTCGTTGTTTATAAATTTAAGCTAATAAGACTTGGTACATTGATAGAGCCTAGAAAAATCTTCAAATTAGATTAACAATTATTGCCTCCCTCCAATTAGAAGCTGACATATTAGAACAATTTCAAGCACAACTTTAAAACCAAATTCCGAAAAATTGAGAGTTAATATCTAGAAGTTCGTGGCGACCTTGCTCCTAAAGCTAAACGGTTGAGATTTGGTAAGTTGATAGAGCTTTAAAGTAGCTTCAAAGTGATGTGAATTTATTGTTTTATCTCAGTCGAATGCTGAAATGTTGAGAAAATTCAAACGCAACTTCAAAAAGAGACAATTTGTCATTTGGAAACCATTGCGTCGTTGTTTATAAATTTAAGCTAATAAGACTTGGTACATTGATAGAGCCTAGAAAAATCTTCAAATTAGATTAACAATTATTGCCTCCCTCCAATTAGAAGCTGACATATTAGAACAATTTCAAGCACAACTTTAAAACCAAATTCCGAAAAATTGAGAGTTAATATCTAGAAGCTCGTTGTGACCTTGCTTCTAAAGCTAAACGGTTGAGATTTGGTAAGTTGATAGAGCTTTAAAGTAGCTTCAAAGTGATGTGAATTTATTGTTTTATCTCAGTCGAATGCTGAAATGTTGAGAAAATTCAAACGCAACTTCAAAAAGAGACAATTTGTCATTTGGAAACCATTGCGTCGTTGTTTATAAATTTAAGCTAATAAGACTTGGTACATTGATAGAGCCTAGAAAAATCTTCAAATTAGATTAACAATTATTGCCTTCCTCCAATTAGAAGCTGACATATTAGAACAATTTCAAGCACAACTTTAAAACCCAATTCCGAAAAATTGAGAGTTAATATCTAGAAGTTCGTGGCGACCTTGCTCCTAAAGCTAAACGGTTGAGATTTGATAAGTTGATAGAGCTTCAAAGAAGCTTCAAAGTGATGTGAATTTATTGTTTTATCTCAGTCGAATGCTGAAATATTGAGAAAATTCAAACGCAACTTCAAAAAGAGACAATTTGTCATTTGGAAACCATTGCGTCGTTGTTTATAAATTTAAGCTAATAAGACTTGGTACATTGATAGAGCCTAGAAAAATCTTCAAATTAGATTAACAATTATTGCCTTCCTCCAATTAGAAGCTGACATATTAGAACAATTTCAAGCACAACTTTAAAACCCAATTCCGAAAAATTGAGAGTTAATATCTAGAAGTTCGTGGCGACCTTGCTCCTAAAGCTAAACGGTTGAGATTTGATAAGTTGATAGAGCTTCAAAGAAGCTTCAAAGTGATGTGAATTTATTGTTTTATCTCAGTCGAATGCTGAAATATTGAGAAAATTCAAACGCAACTTCAAAAAGAGACAATTTGTCATTTGGAAACCATTGCGTCGTTGTTTATAAATTTAAGCTAATAAGACTTGGTACATTGATAGAGCCTAGAAAAATCTTCAAATTAGATTAACAATTATTGCCTTCCTCCAATTAGAAGCTGACATATTAGAACAATTTCAAGCACAACTTTAAAACCCAATTCCGAAAAATTGAGAGTTAATATCTAGAAGTTCGTGGCGACCTTGCTCCTAAAGCTAAACGGTTGAGATTTGATAAGTTGATAGAGCTTCAAAGAAGCTTCAAAGTGATGTGAATTTATTGTTTTATCTCAGTCGAATGCTGAAATATTGAGAAAATTCAAACGCAACTTCAAAAAGAGACAATTTGTCATTTGGAAACCATTGCGTCGTTGTTTATAAATTTAAGCTAATAAGACTTGGTACATTGATAGAGCCTAGAAAAATCTTCAAATTAGATTAACAATTATTGCCTTCCTCCAATTAGAAGCTGACATATTAGAACAATTTCAAGCACAACTTTAAAACCCAATTCCGAAAAATTGAGAGTTAATATCTAGAAGTTCGTGGCGACCTTGCTCCTAAAGCTAAACGGTTGAGATTTGATAAGTTGATAGAGCTTCAAAGAAGCTTCAAAGTGATGTGAATTTATTGTTTTATCTCAGTCGAATGCTGAAATATTGAGAAAATTCAAACGCAACTTCAAAAAGAGACAATTTGTCATTTGGAAACCATTGCGTCGTTGTTTATAAATTTAAGCTAATAAGACTTGGTACATTGATAGAGCCTAGAAAAATCTTCAAATTAGATTAACAATTATTGCCTTCCTCCAATTAGAAGCTGACATATTAGAACAATTTCAAGCACAACTTTAAAACCAAATTCCGAAAAATTGAGAGTTAATATCTAGAAGCTCGTTGTGACCTTGCTTCTAAAGCTAAACGGTTGAGATTTGGTAAGTTGATAGAGCTTTAAAGTAGCTTCAAAGTGATGTGAATTTATTGTTTTATCTCAGTCGAATGCTGAAATGTTGAGAAAATTCAAACGCAACTTCAAAAAGAGACAATTTGTCATTTGGAAACCATTGCGTCGTTGTTTATAAATTTAAGCTAATAAGACTTGGTACATTGATAGAGCCTAGAAAAATCTTCAAATTAGATTAACAATTATTGCCTCCCTCCAATTAGAAGCTGACATATTACAACAATTCCAAGCACAACTTTAAAACCCAATTCCGAAAAATTGAGAGTTAATATCTAGAAGTTCGTGGCGACCTTGCTTCTAAAGCTAAACGGTTGAGATTTGATAAGTTGATAGAGCTTTAAAGTAGCTTCAAAGTGATGTGAATTTATTGTTTTATCTCAGTCGAATGCTGAAATGTTGAGAAAATTCAAACGCAACTTCAAAAAGAGACAATTTGTCATTTGGAAACCATTGCGTCGTTGTTTATAAATTTAAGCTAATAAGACTTGGTACATTGATAGAGCCTAGAAAAATCTTCAAATTAGATTAACAATTATTGCCTCCCTCCAATTAGAAGCTGACATATTACAACAATTCCAAGCACAACTTTAAAACCCAATTCCGAAAAATTGAGAGTTAATATCTAGAAGTTCGTGGCGACCTTGCTTCTAAAGCTAAACGGTTGAGATTTGATAAGTTGATAGAGCTTCAAAGAAGCTTCAAAGTGATGTGAATTTATTGTTTTATCTCAGTCGAATGCTGAAATACTGAGAAAATTCAAACGCAACTTCAAAAAGAGACAGTTTGACATTTGAAAGCAGTTGCGTCATTATTTTTAAATTTAAGCTGATGAGACTTGGTACATTGAAAGAGCCTAGAAAAATCTTCAAATTAGATTAACAATTATTGCCTTCCTCCAATTAGAAGCTGACATATTAGATCAATTTCAAGCACAACTTTAAAACCAAATTCCGAAAAATTGAGAGTTAATATCTAGAAGCTCGTTGTGACCTTGCTTCTAAAGCTAAACGGTTGAGATTTGGTAAGTTGATAGAGCTTTAAAGTAGCTTCAAAGTGATGTGAATTTATTGTTTTATCTCAGTCGAATGCTGAAATGTTGAGAAAATTCAAACGCAACTTCAAAAAGAGACAATTTGTCATTTGGAAACCATTGCGTCGTTGTTTATAAATTTAAGCTAATAAGACTTGGTACATTGATAGAGCCTAGAAAAATCTTCAAATTAGATTAACAATTATTGCCTTCCTCCAATTAGAAGCTGACATATTAGAACAATTTCAAGCACAACTTTAAAACCCAATTCCGAAAAATTGAGAGTTAATATCTAGAAGTTCGTGGCGACCTTGCTCCTAAAGCTAAACGGTTGAGATTTGATAAGTTGATAGAGCTTCAAAGAAGCTTCAAAGTGATGTGAATTTATTGTTTTATCTCAGTCGAATGCTGAAATATTGAGAAAATTCAAACGCAACTTCAAAAAGAGACAATTTGTCATTTGGAAACCATTGCGTCGTTGTTTATAAATTTAAGCTAATAAGACTTGGTACATTGATAGAGCCTAGAAAAATCTTCAAATTAGATTAACAATTATTGCCTTCCTCCAATTAGAAGCTGACATATTAGAACAATTTCAAGCACAACTTTAAAACCAAATTCCGAAAAATTGAGAGTTAATATCTAGAAGCTCGTTGTGACCTTGCTTCTAAAGCTAAACGGTTGAGATTTGGTAAGTTGATAGAGCTTTAAAGTAGCTTCAAAGTGATGTAAATTTATTGTTTTATCTCAGTCGAATGCTGAAATGTTGAGAAAATTCAAACGCAACTTCAAAAAGAGACAATTTGTCATTTGGAAACCATTGCGTCGTTGTTTATAAATTTAAGCTAATAAGACTTGGTACATTGATAGAGCCTAGAAAAATCTTCAAATTAGATTAACAATTATTGCCTCCCTCCAATTAGAAGCTGACATATTACAACAATTCCAAGCACAACTTTAAAACCCAATTCCGAAAAATTGAGAGTTAATATCTAGAAGTTCGTGGCGACCTTGCTTCTAAAGCTAAACGGTTGAGATTTGATAAGTTGATAGAGCTTCAAAGAAGCTTCAAAGTGATGTGAATTTATTGTTTTATCTCAGTCGAATGCTGAAATACTGAGAAAATTCAAACGCAACTTCAAAAAGAGACAGTTTGACATTTGAAAGCAGTTGCGTCATTATTTTTAAATTTAAGCTGATGAGACTTGGTACATTGAAAGAGCCTAGAAAAATCTTCAAATTAGATTAACAATTATTGCCTTCCTCCAATTAGAAGCTGACATATTAGTTCAATTTCAAGCACAACTTTAAAACCAAATTCCGAAAAATTGAGAGTTAATATCTAGAAGCTCGTTGTGACCTTGCTTCTAAAGCTAAACGGTTGAGATTTGGTAAGTTGATAGAGCTTTAAAGAAGCTTCAAAGTGATGTGAACTTATTGCTCTATCTCAGTCGAAAGCTAGAATATTGAGAAAATTCAAACGCTTTTTCAAAAAGAAACAGTTTCTCATTTAAAATTACGTTGCGTCGTTATTTATGAATTTAAACTGATAAGAATTGGTGGATTCAGAGAGCTTGGAAAAATATCCAAAATAATGTAACACTTGTTCCGTTGCCTCAATTAAAGGCTGACATATTAAAACATTTCTAAGTGCGAGTTTAAAACCCAATTTCTAAAAATCGAGAGTTTAACATTTGAAGACGTATAGCGTTCTTATTTCTAAACGTAAATAGTTTGGATGTAGTATGTTGATATAGCCCTAATAAGCTTAAAATCGGTGTAACTCTTCTCGTTTTATCTTTGTTAGAAGCTAAGATATTAAAAAGAAAAATTAAATGCAACTTCAAAATCCTCGTGGCGTCGTGGTTTCTAAAATTAAACGGTTAAGATTTGGTACATTGATAGAGTCATAAATAAGCTTTAAAGTAATATGAACTTATTGCTCTATTTCAATCGAAAGCTGAAATACTTAGCAAATTTCAAACGCAACTTCAAAACCAGTATCATGATTATGGTAAGCTTTTAACTTTGTTGTTTTTAGAGCTGAATAGATAAAATTTGGTATATGAATAGAGCCTCAAAAACATTTTAAAACAATTTAATTTTTATTTTTTCACCTTAGATGCTTTTGAAGCTTAATAGACAAGATTTAATACAAGAATAAAATTTTAAAAAAGCTTCAACGCTCTATGAAGTTAGTGTTTTTTCTTAAACCGGATTTGCAGAAAAGTATGAAGCATAATTTAGAAACACATAGCATCGTTGATTCTTGAGCTAAATAAATAAGATTTAGCAAATCAATAGAACAGTGAAAAAACTTTAACTTGATATATAAACATTTACTCTATCTTGAGTAGAAGCTGAGTTACTGAGCAAGTTTCAAATGCAATTTTAAAACCAATATGAAATTTGTCGGCGCATAACGTTGTTGTTTCTGTAGCTAACTAGATAAAATTTGGTACATTGATAGAACTCTTGAAAATCTCTAAAATGATGTAAACTTATTGCTCTATCTCAGTCAAAAATTTGAATACTAAGAAAATTTAAAGCTCAACTTCAAAAAAGAACAGTTTGACATTTCAAACAGCTTCAAACTGATATGAGAACCATTACTCTATCTTGAATATAAGCTGAGATATTGATCGAATTTCAGACGCAACTTCAAAACCAACATAAAATTTGAGATGAGAATTGGTACATTGAAGAAGCCAAAAAGCTTGAAAATGTCACACTTATTATTCTAAGTTGGAAGTTGAGAAATTAAGAAAGATTGAAACTCCAAAACTGAATTTTTGAAAATAGAAAGTTTAACATTTGGAAGCACATACCGTCATTATTTTTTAAACTAGACAGAGGCAATTTAATATATTAGTAGAGCTTTTAAAAGATTCAAAATGGTGTAATATTTATTGTTTCATCTTATTTAGAAGCTCAAACAGAAAAAACAATTCATCTAAAAAAGTGGCTCATTAATCAATAAAAAAATCACTTAAATTTTTTTATGAAATTGAGTGTAAACCAATCGTATTCTAATTCATTTCGATGATAACAATTTTCGGTTTAATGTTAATCTATAATGTCTAACTGTTGCTAATAAAGCTCATCATAGGAAAAGCATCATTAAATGGAATAAATTTGTGAATTGCAAAGACAGATATTGCGGTTTACAAAATCATTCAACCATGAAATATGAAATTGCTGATATATATTGATAATAAAATTCGCATCAGCATTTGATATTATGAATCACGCTTTAAATATTGTTTTAGTTTCAATAATTGAAACAACATAAGTTTTTTAATTTTTGTCAATTAAACTATTTCAAAGCTATGAAAAGTTTCAGAATAGACGTTTAAAATTGGATAAATATCAAGAAGTCAGTTGTTTACGGAAAAACAGAAAACATTTAAAAGTCAATTGAAAATACTAAGTTGACTTCAAAGAAAAAAGAGAACAGTATTTTGTGGCAAGTGGAGCAATCCATCCGAGTGGGAATGATCAATTTGTGTTTTAGGTTCTATATTTTGAAAATATTTCTATATTATTTTCACTTTTAACGAAAAATTTTATTTATTCTTACAGATTTGATTCATCTTTATTAAAATCAGTAATTTAGTCGTTTTTGTATTTTTTAAATTGGTCATCAGTTGTTTGAGTTATTGACAATTTTCCAAAAAATTTCATTTGCAACTTTTTAGAAAAAATCGTACAGAACACAATGATTTTTCTTATTTTACTTTCGACAAATTTCAATCACCTAAAGCTTGTTTTTTTTCAAAGGGAATGTACTATATTTTAATACGTAGTTGCTTCTGCTATTTGCTTTTCAGTTTTCAAAATATTAACATTTTTTGAAAAAGTAATCAATTTTGTCTGGATTTTCTTGATAGAATTGTTTCTATGTCTACTTGCCCTGTGACTGAATAGACGAAATAAGTATAGCTTATTATATATTAAAAGAAAGAAAACAAAAAACAAAATCAAAAAATGAAAAATTAAATGAAGCATCTAAAAAATTAGGAAACGTGAAAAAGTCGAAATATATCAGAAATTTAAGAATTTACAAAATAAAGAAAAACAAAAACAAAAAGGAATCAAGAAGAAAGTTTAAAGAAGAAGAGAAAGAGAGAAAAAATCAAAAAAAAAAGTGTCAGAAAATAAAAAACTAAAAGAATAAAGAATAAAAAGAAATGAAGCAAAAAATACAGAGGAGAAAAAAAATTTAAAGAAAAGAAAAAAGATTAGAGAGTAGAAATCAATCATGATAAAAATAAATATAAATACAAAGTGGTCCAAAACTAAAAGATTTTTGAAAAACGAATGGCACATTTTTGAAGTCGTTTTCTGAGAAAATAATTCTGGTGAATACTGTGAGTTTATATCGTATTTTGTTTTTTAGTTATAAACAAAAATTAACAATCTGCCAATATTGTGAAAAATTCATAACTATGTTATTATTGACAGTAAACAATTAAAACAAAAATTGAATTATGCAGTTTTTTTTGTAGAATTCAGTAATACCAATACATATTTTTTTGAATCATTAGTTTGGCTACAAAAAAACAAAATGCATTTTTTAAATAGAAATCATAGTTAGCTGAGACATTTTTGAAAAACCTAATTTTTTTCTGATTTTGAAAATATAAATACGTTATATTATATTCCTACGAATTTTTTAGAAATAAAATTTTTTCGTAATGTATTTTTTGCTAACAGTTGGCTAAGTGAAAAATTGGTTTCTATAGAAACTGAGTGTTCAAGTGTTTATAATTTATTAGATATGAACAACAAAAAGTTAAAACAATCTGTTTTTCGAACAATCATCATATTAAACTTATATATTTTTAAGATCAGAAAAAAATTAGTTTTTCAAAAGTGTCACAGCCAACTATGGTTGGCTAAACTAATGATTGAAAAAAATATTTGTTGGTACCACTGGATTTTATGTAAAAAACTGTTCAATTATGTTTTTATTTCAACCAGTTACTTAGATATGAATTTTTCAAAATATCGGCAAATTGTCAACTTTTGCGTATAACTAAAAAACAAAAAACGATATCCACTTGCGGTATTTTCCAAAACTATTTTCTCAAAAAACAACCTCGAAAATGTAGCATTCCTTTTTTTACAAACCTTATAGTTTTGGAGATCTCCCTATGCGGACATTCATTCCACACTTCAAAATTACTTATAAATTTTTGTCGATGAATATTTCAGATGTGTAATAACACTGTCCTCAAATCTTACAAAAAGGTTCTCTTGTTCAGGTCGATAAACTCAACACTTTTCTCTAAAATTTACTAGAATTAAAGTTAAACCAAACTGCAGCTATTGTTATTTACTTGATCTATAAAAGCAGTTTATCATCCATTAGAGACTAATTAATAAATCCATATTGTTGTTTTTTGGATTTATAAAATATTAACATTTTTATAATGAAAAGAACTAAATTAACTAATAGGCAGTAATAAAATATTACATAATAGTTATGAATATTTTATAAATCTAAATTATAACAAAAATAGGCAATTCCCTATGTGATAATTATATAAATAACTATGTTTTATTGATTTGAAGATACAAACATTTATCCATAATCACTAGAAATTTCACATTTTGTCATTTCTATCACTCTTATTGTGATTTCATATTTTTATCACTTTCTATATTCTCTCCATTTGTAATAAAAAAATGGAGCTCTATGAAAAACACAAAATAGTATTTCACCAAAAAATTGTATTTTTTAAGCAAAATGAGACAATTACATTATTTGAACAAAATGATACAAAAAAACAATATATGTATAAAAAAAAGACTATGAAATAAAAAAAAACAATACAGGATATCTCTTTTAATTGGGTCATTATAAGAATGAAAAAAAAAATGCAATTGATTAAATTAGTTTTAATTTTCTAGTGACTGAACTAACTTCTCATGTCACAATTAAAAAAGTCAGCCTGTATTTTATTATGGAAAGAAACAAGAAATTATTATTTTGACAAAAAATCTAAAAATTTGAGAAAGAATAAACAATATTTTACTAATATTGTTTTTGACTGAATTGAGGAAAATGTAGAAAATTATTTGAAAAATTTGAGAAAATCTTTGAAAAATGTTGAGGAAATCGGTAAAAGTCTTAAGGAAATCTAGAGAGAATTAGAAACAAAATTATAATCGAAGGTAATATTAAGGAAATAATTTTAATATTTTTTTTTGTCTTTGGTAAAGAATCATTGAGATAACTAAAAACAATTGCACAGTGACCAAAAATAGTAAAATCATTTTGAATTTTCACGCTATTTTACATTTTGCATCATAACTTTTTTATTTACAGAACGATTTTAATAAATCTTTATGTGTTGGATTAATTTTTTTTTTTTACTATTTTTTGGTGTAAGAATTATTACGATAACTCTAAAATTAACTGCACAATGAGAAAAAATATTATAATTGATTTGAATTTGTCCGCTATTTAACATTTTGTGTCATAACTTTTTTATTTACCAAATGATTTCAATGATTTTTTTTTGACAGATTACTTGTTTATTTCTCTATTCCTTGGTGTAAGAATTATTGAGGTAACTTCAAAAACAATTGCACAATGAACAAAAATATTATAATTCATTTGAATTTTTCCGCCATTTTACAATGTGCGTCATAACTTTTTTATTCACCGAATAATTTTAATGATTTTTTTTGACAGATTACTTGTTTATTTCTCTATTCTTTGGTGTAAGAATTATTGAGGTAACTTCGAAAACAATTGCACAATGAACAAAAATATTATAATTCATTTGAATTTTTCCGCCATTTTACAATGTGCGTCATAACTTTTTTATTTACCGAATGATTTTAATGATTTTTTTTTTGACAGATTACCTGTTTATTTCTCTATTCCTTGGTGTAAGAATTATTGAGGTAACTTCAAAAACAATTGCACAATGAACAAAAATATTATAATTCATTTGAATTTTTCCGCCATTTTACAATTCGCGTCATAACTTTTTTATTTACCAAATGATTTCAATGTTTTTTTTTTGACAGATTACTTGTTTATTTCTCTATTCCTTGGTGTAAGAATTATTGAGATCACTTCAAAAACAATTGCACAATGAACAAAAATATTATAATTCATTTAAATTTTTCCGCCATTTTACAATGTGCGTCATAACTTTTTTATTTACCGAATGATTTTAATGATTTTTTTTTTGACAGATTACCTGTTTATTTCTCTATTCCTTGGTGTAAAAATTATTGAGGTAACTTCAAAAACAATTGCACAATGAACAAAAATATTATAATTCATTTGAATTTTTCCGCCATTTTACAATTTGCGTCATAACTTTTTTATTTACCAAATGATTTCAATGATTTTTTTTTGACAGATTACTTGTTTATTTCTCTATTCCTTGGTGTAAGAATTATTGAGGTAACTTCAAAAACAATTGCACAATGAACAAAAATATTATAATTCATTTAAATTTTTCCGCCATTTTACAATGTGCGTCATAACTTTTTTATTTACCGAATGATTTTAATGATTTTTTTTTTGACAGATTACCTGTTTATTTCTCTATTCCTTGGTGTAAAAATTATTGAGGTAACTTCAAAAACAATTGCACAATGAACAAAAATATTATAATTCATTTGAATTTTTCCGCCATTTTACAATTTGCGTCATAACTTTTTTATTTACCAAATGATTTCAATGATTTTTTTTTGACAGATTACTTGTTTATTTCTCTATTCCTTGGTGTAAGAATTATTGAGGTAACTTCGAAAACAATTGCACAATGAACAAAAATATTATAATTCATTTGAATTTTTCCGCCATTTTACAATTTGCGTCATAACTTTTTTATTTACCAAATGATTTCAATGATTTTTTTTTGACAGATTACTTGTTTATTTCTCTATTCCTTGGTGTAAGAATTATTGAGGTAACTTCAAAAACAATTGCACAATGAACAAAAATATTATAATTCATTTGAATTTTTCCGCCATTTTACAATGTGCGTCATAACTTTTTTATTCACCGAATAATTTTAATGATTTTTTTTGACAGATTACTTGTTTATTTCTCTATTCTTTGGTGTAAGAATTATTGAGGTAACTTCGAAAACAATTGCACAATGAACAAAAATATTATAATTCATTTGAATTTTTCCGCCATTTTACAATGTGCGTCATAACTTTTTTATTTACCGAATGATTTTAATGATTTTTTTTTTGACAGATTACCTGTTTATTTCTCTATTCCTTGGTGTAAGAATTATTGAGGTAACTTCAAAAACAATTGCACAATGAACAAAAATATTATAATTCATTTGAATTTTTCCGCCATTTTACAATTCGCGTCATAACTTTTTTATTTACCAAATGATTTCAATGTTTTTTTTTTGACAGATTACTTGTTTATTTCTCTATTCCTTGGTGTAAGAATTATTGAGATCACTTCAAAAACAATTGCACAATGAACAAAAATATTATAATTCATTTAAATTTTTCCGCCATTTTACAATGTGCGTCATAACTTTTTTATTTACCGAATGATTTTAATGATTTTTTTTTTGACAGATTACCTGTTTATTTCTCTATTCCTTGGTGTAAAAATTATTGAGGTAACTTCAAAAACAATTGCACAATGAACAAAAATATTATAATTCATTTGAATTTTTCCGCCATTTTACAATTTGCGTCATAACTTTTTTATTTACCAAATGATTTCAATGATTTTTTTTTGACAGATTACTTGTTTATTTCTCTATTCCTTGGTGTAAGAATTATTGAGGTAACTTCGAAAACAATTGCACAATGAACAAAAATATTATAATTCATTTGAATTTTTCCGCCATTTTACAATTTGCGTCATAACTTTTTTATTTACCAAATGATTTCAATGATTTTTTTTTGACAGATTACTTGTTTATTTCTCTATTCCTTGGTATAAGAATTATTGAGGTAACTTCAAAAACAATTGCACAATGAACAAAAATATTATAATTCATTTGAATTTTTCCGCCATTTTACAATTTGCGTCATAACTTTTTTATTTACCAAATGATTTCAATGATTTTTTTTTTGACAGATTACTTGTTTATTTCTCTATTCCTTGGTGTAAGAATTATTGAGGTAACTTCGAAAACAATTGCACAATGAACAAAAATATTATAATTCATTTGAATTTTTCCGCCATTTTACAATTTGCGTCATAACTTTTTTATTTACCAAATGATTTCAATGATTTTTTTTTGACAGATTACTTGTTTATTTCTCTATTCCTTGGTATAAGAATTATTGAGGTAACTTCAAAAACAATTGCACAATGAACAAAAATATTATAATTCATTTGAATTTTTCCGCCATTTTACAATTTGCGTCATAACTTTTTTATTTACCAAATGATTTCAATGATTTTTTTTTTGACAGATTACTTGTTTATTTCTCTATTCCTTGGTGTAAGAATTATTGAGGTAACTTCGAAAACAATTGCACAATGAACAAAAATATTATAATTCATTTGAATTTTTCCGCCATTTTACAATTTGCGTCATAACTTTTTTATTTACCAAATGATTTCAATGATTTTTTTTTGACAGATTACTTGTTTATTTCTCTATTCCTTGGTATAAGAATTATTGAGGTAACTTCAAAAACAATTGCACAATGAACAAAAATATTATAATTCATTTGAATTTTTCCGCCATTTTACAATTTGCGTCATAACTTTTTTAATTATTGAAATATTTCAATTTGATTTGAGTGTTAGATAACTAATTGCTTTCTGTATTTTTTGGTCTAAGAATTATTGAAATAGCTCTTAAAACAACTGCACACGAGCAAAAAGAACATTATTAATTTGAATTTTCCCGCCATTTACATTTTGCATCATAACTTTTTTATTTATATAACGATTTTAATGATTCTTTATGTGTTAGAATACCAATTATTTCCGCTATTTTTCGGTGTAAGAATTATTACGATAGCTCTAAAATTAACTGCACAATAAACAAAAATATTATAATTGATTTGAATTTTTCCGCTATTTTACATTTTGTGTCATAACTTTTTTATTTATAGATTGATTCTAATGATTTTTTTATGTTAGATTACAAGTTATTTTCTATATTTTCTGGTGGCAGAATTATTGAGATAGCTTCAAAAACAACTGCTCAACAAGCAAAAATATTAAAGTAAGTTTGAAATTTCTCACCATAGTAAATGTTGTGCCATAACCTTTTCGTTCATTTTAATTTTAATGAATTTGTTTGCTGAATTTTGAAATATTATATTTTTTTATATGTATAGAAAGTTTTGAACTAATTTTGAAAACAACTGTTCAGTAAACAAAAGTAGCAAAATGAATTTGAATAATAAAATATGATTGGTATTCCCTAATGAGGAGGACAAAAAAAACGAAACTATTAGGAAAATTTGATGATATTCATTAACAGTAGATACACTCTTGAAAATAAGATAAAAAAATTAAATGTTTGCTAAGTTGGTACTTCATTTCTCTAAGTTTGATTGTTGTGAAAAATGATTACACCACGTCATTGCAAAGAAATTGAGGTTAAAATATTATAATAATATAACCCACTGAATAAATTCACTTGTTTATCCAACCTAAAAACGATAAATTTCCTAGATTTCAAATTATAACTGAGCGGTTTACGTCTGTGTAGAATATACTTCAATGTCTATCCGACTAAATTGTTTTCAACACTTTATTATTATTATTTTTTGAGTTTTGGGTATATTTATTTCTTTATTTTGATTAATTTTATTACAGTCCAGGTGTTCAAATGTATGTAAAAAATCAAAATACTTAAGAAATCATTCAATTTTAATTGCTTTGATTAGAATCAAGTCATTGATAAACATAAATTAATGTCTTTATAATGAGGAAGATAAAAGACAACATCAATAGACATCAGTTTTATCTTTCGTATCCTTTAACTTCAATCATCTTTTGTGAAATTTCTTTTCCGGGTTAATAAATTCCGTTACATAAAACAAAACAAAAGAGAAATTATGCGACTGTATGTTACTTAATAGTAATATGACAAATCTAAAGAATCAATGATATCTAAAAATTTTCAAAAATCGAAACAAAACTAGACTAATATTTGGGACAATCTGAAAGAAATTTTAACAAGTTAGAAAATGAGAAATAATTCAACAATTTCAAATAAATTGTTTTGAAAAAATTATTAATAAATCAAACAATTAAAGACCGATTTAAAAAATTAATATTATTTTATTAAGCAGTTCAGAGTAGAATTGGAAAATCCAACAATAAACTGAGTGTTACTTCGAAGGAACAAAGTTGCATAGACTTTCGGTTAAAGTGAAATAAATCTGTATATATTTTTAAAAAAATCGAGTCTATGACACAATTTAGCATCCACTAGTTACATTTTCTCAAAATTCTACTATAACGTCATAATCATCCGCCCAAAAACTAATAGAATACTCTTTATATACAGATTTTTTCGATACGTTTGACAGAGTAGATCATCGTTGATTATCGGCAAAACTAGACCATATGGGTTATATTTGAAAAGAATTTGATTGATCAATCGAGCATTGATCTCTTAAAGCATCAAGAATACTATAGAACAATTAAAAACATTAAAACTATGAGTGTATTGAATTTTATCAATGCAAAGCCCAAATTTTCCTCAAGAAAAATGGGAGGAAACATTGAATCTTCAGAATATGGAAAAGCATAAATGTAGAAATACTGAATAATTCTATTAACAAAATTTGTAGATAGTAATTCTCTGCATCAACTAAAATTATTTTCAAATATATAGAGTGTCTCATAAACGAGTTCCGCCTCAGACTTATGTTTTTTTTTTCAATGGAACACCCTATTTTTGCGTTTTTAAATGTGGCTTAACATTTTGTGTATTTTGAACACAACTTTTATTAAACGGTTCTTTGTAGCTTTTGAAATAATCAAATTGTTCCGGCAAAAACACACATTTTTTAAAAAATTCTCACTCACAAATCAAAAAAATTAGAAATATAGAATTTGAGAGTAAAAATAAGATAACTATAAGATATTTTTGACTCATTGGTGAAAGAAAATTTGCTAAATAAAATGTTTGTTAAAAGTTAAATAAATTTGAATATTTAAATAGAACATCCTATATTTTGTTGCAGCATTTTGAGGACCTTTGAATTGTCTTTATAGAAATATCAAATTTTAAGTATCTATGACCAATAATACAAAAAATATTCAACTTCGAATGTTTGAAAATTGAGATTCTTTGATATTTTTTTAAAGAAAATTCGAAGATCTTCTAGATACTGCAACAAAATATAGGTGTTGTCTTTAAATTTTAAAAGTTATTCAATTTCTAACAAATTTTTTATTTAATGAACTTTCCTTCACCAAAACGTCAAAAAAATCTAATAATCATAAAATTTAAACTTTTACTATCAGTTAATATAAATTCTGTTTCTAATTTTTTTTATTTTTGTATTAGAATTAAAAAAAAAAAAAATGTCGAAATAATTTGATTATTTCAAAAACTACAAGGGACCGTCTAATAAAAGTTGTGTTTAAAATTCTTAAAATATTAAGCCACGTTAAAAAATGCAAAAAATATAGGGTTTGTGTCAGAACTCGTTTATGAAACACTCTGTATATTTGAAAATAATTTTAGTTGATGCATAGAATTACTATCTACAAATTTTGTTAATAAAATTTTAACATTTAAAGGCCAATGATGGACTTTACCTACTCGCTGGAACACCCTGCATATTTAAGTAAACAGAAAAAAGCAACAATTTTATCAAACTCATAGCCAACTATACATTCCATTTAAAATAAAAAACTTCAGTTTATACATCGGAAATAAAAAGATATAAAGAATTCTCAATTCCGTCATTGTATTCTTCGTAAATATCTGTATCAGTTTTTACATTTTAAGTAAGTTTGGAAACAAAAGAGTTACCGCATTCTATCGAAATGTCAAACAAATAAAAAAAAAAAACGGTGTAACTTCAAAACAAAAAACAATAGCGCAAAACTGATAAAAGTATCTAAATTGTCTCAAAAAAAAAAACTAGCACGAGAATGTATCATTTGTTTTTTGTGTGATAGTCAAATATATGAGAAACCTATAGAAACCATTGAAAATGAACCACTCTGTACATTTTCGCTAAAGGGTGATAAATATTTTAAATGTTTTCATTGCCACTCTGTAATATTCGTAGAAAAACTTAACTTAAGAGCGTGACTGTGAAGTTTTAATGTTATTTTTATATTGATTAACATTGAGTTGATAACGAAAATTTGCACATTTTTATGAGTGAACAATTATCCATAAACAGATCTTTGCTGGATTCGTCAACCGAAGCAAAATTTTGAAAATCATGCCAGTATCTTGTGAATTTGGTATAATGTAAAACAAAAAAAAAAAAATCATGCGATAGTACGTTATCCAATAGTAATAATTCTCCAATAGTAAATGCTATTGCAATTATACAGTAGTGGCGTGATTCTAGTACTCATCACAAAAAAATACTTCCATTAGCTATCTCCATCTTTTTTTACTCATGTAAATGCCACAGGTGTGACAGAGCAATATTAGCTATTACGTGTCCATTGAAAATAAAGTAAAGTTGGCGCCACGTTCACGCAGCAAAGCAAAATCAGCAGTCAGTCGCTCCTTCAGCATTGGAAGGTGTAGTCGTTTTCGAGTCGAGCAGTTCATCCACGTGACTACCGAAACCGAAAGTGCACCCTTAGGAGTTGATTCATTTAATTCAATTTTTTGTGCCATTCATCGGCCTATTATGTATAACGTGCTTAAACAACTCAAACGCAGTCTCGCTGTCTTTTCAGCTCTTTTTATCACTGGTAAGTGATAACAGTTTTTTTTTTTAATTGCACCAATCGATTTATGTCAATTAAATTTGATGAGAGTAATCGTCAACATTTGAAATTCGCTAAATCAAACTTTTTTCCAGAACCGCTTCTCATATTATCTCAAACTTTTTCAATATCATACAGTACGCTCTCGGCTTGGAATTTTCGGTTTTTTCTCACGCTAGCAATTGGAAAAAGAATCAATTTACTTTGCTATTGTATCTTGATTTATGTTTTGATAAATTTCTAGCCAAAATAATGCCACATCAACAAAATACGTCAATATTACGTGTTTCACATTTTTAACTTGTTTGTTTTTTTTTGTGTTTACTAAATTCTAAGACACGTGAAGCGAAAAATGGCAATTGGCAAAAGCGACGAATATTTTATTTACATACTTTTGACAATTTTTAGTTGATTGCAGACATTTTTATTTAGCTTGGTTGATTATGATTTACAAGGTGTCTTTTAACTACTAATAATCTGGATTTTTTTTTATTTATATTTTCTGTTTGACTGAATTGTTATCATTATTGAGACACTTTTTTTTATACCGGAAACATCTACTCTGTTATTTTAAATTAAAACATTTATAAATAAATAAATTAAAGCGAATTGATTGTAATCGATTCAAGGAGCATTGAATGTTAATTTATTATTCTAAAATTTATTGCTTTTAGGCAAGAAATAAAGAAACTAGATCCAATTGTCAGTCATTTGTTTCATCATTTAGAAAATGTCCTCTATTTTGATAAAGGATCAATTTACATTTTTTATCTAAAAACTGAATCTTAAAAACAATTAAATCTATATCAAATGGACCAAATTTAATTGTTTTATTTCAGGAAATAAAAAAGTTTGAGCTATTTGTTAGTAATATTTTGAAAATTCGAAAATATGTCTATATTTTGACTAGGAACTAATATACATTAAATTTAAAAGTATCATCTTGAAAGCACTTGAATCAATGTAAAATGTAAAAAAAATCATCGTTTTAGTCCGAAAAACAAAAAAAACTAGTGTCATTTTCCAATAAAATCCTAAAACAAAATTACTCATCAGTCTGAAGAAGCCTTATTTCTTGACTATGAATAAACAGAAATCAAACTTGAAAACACTATCTTAAAGACAATTAAATTGATGTCAGATGTAGTAAAATTGCCATTATTATTTGGAAAATCATTGATTTGTCAGTTGGAAAATGCCCCATTTCTTGAGTAAAAATTAAGATACACCAAGTTTGAAAACAGCATCTTAATGACGAGCAAATCAATGTCAAATATCAAAAGTTTTATTGTTGTAATCTATGAAATAAAAAAAACTAGAGCCAATTGCTAGTAATATTTTGAAAATCATTGATTCGTTAGTGGGAGTGCCCAACTTCTTGATTAAGAATCGAGATACATGAAATTTGAAAACATTATCTTTAAGGCAATTAAATTATTGTCAAACATTCAAAATTTCATTGTTTTAGTCCAACAATTAAAAATATTAGGACCATTTGCCAGTAATATTTTCAAAATCATTGTTTTTTTAGTCGGAAAATGCCTGATATCTTGCCTAAGAATTGACATACATGAAATTTGAAAAGATCATCTTAAAAGCAATTGCATCAATGTCAAATGTGCCAAATTTGATTGTTTTAGTCCAACAATTGAAAATATAAGGGCCATTTGCCAGTGATGTTTTGAATGTGATTGGTTTTTTAGACGGAAAATGCGCAATATCTTGATTAAGGATTTACATGTATGAAATTTGAATAGATCATCTTAAAAGCTATTGAATCAACGTCAAGTGTGCCAAATTTTATTGTTTTGATACAACAAATAAAAATATTAGGGCCATTTGCCAGTAATATTTTGAAAATCATTGGTTTTTTAGTCGGAAAATGCCTGATATCTTGCCTAAGAATTGACATACATGAAATTTGAATAGATCATTTTAAAAGCAATTGCATCAATGTCAAATGTGCCAAATTTGATTGTTTTAGTCCAACAATTGAAAATATAAAGGCCATTTGCCAGTTGTGTTTTGAATGTGATTGGTTTTTTAGACGGAAAATGCGCAATATCTTGACTAAGGATTTACATGTATGAAATTTGAATAGATCATCTTAAAAGCTATTGAATCAACGTCAAGTGTGCCAAATTTTATTGTTTTGATACAACAAATAAAAATATTAGGGCCATTTGCCAGTAATATTTTGAAAATCATTGGTTTTTTAGTCGGAAAATGCCTGATATCTTGCCTAAGAATTGACATACATGAAATTTGAAAAGATCATCTTAAAAGCAATTGCATCAATGTCAAATGTGCCAAATTTGATTGTTTTAGTCCAACAATTGAAAATATAAGGGCCATTTGCCAGTGATGTTTTGAATGTGATTGGTTTTTTAGACGGAAAATGCGCAATATCTTGACTAAGGATTTACATGTATGAAATTTGAATAGATCATCTTAAAAGCTATTGAATCAATGTCAAGTGTGCCAAATTTCATTGTTTCAGTCCAACAAATAAGAATATTATAGATATTTGCTAGTAATATTTAAAAAATTATTGATTTCTAATTGGCAAATGCGCAACATCTTGCTGAGAGATGAAATTTGAATACATCATCTCAAAAGCAATTGAATCAATGTCAAACATGCCAAATTTTATTGTTTTGATACAACAATTAAAAATATTAGAGCCATTTGCCAGTAATATTTTGAAAATCATTGGTTTTTTAGTCGGAAAATGTCTGATATCTTGCCTACGAATTGACATACATGAAATTTGAATAGATCATCTTATAAGCAATTGCATCAATGTCAAATGTGCCAAATTTGATTGTTTTAGTCCAACAATTGAAAATATAAGGGCCATTTGCCAGTGATGTTTTGAATGTGATTGGTTTTTTAGACGGAAAATGCGCAATATCTTGACTAAGGATTTACATGTATGAAATTTGAATAGATCATCTTAAAAGCTATTGAATCAACGTCAAGTGTGCCAAATTTTATTGTTTTGATACAACAAATAAAAATATTAGGGCCATTTGCCAGTAATATTTTGAAAATCATTGGTTTTTTAGTCGGAAAATGCCTGATATCTTGCCTAAGAATTGACATACATGAAATTTGAAAAGATCATCTTAAAAGCAATTGCATCAATGTCAAATGTGCCAAATTTGATTGTTTTAGTCCAACAATTGAAAATATAAGGGCCATTTGCCAGTGATGTTTTGAATGTGATTGGTTTTTTAGACGGAAAATGCGCAATATCTTGACTAAGGATTTACATGTATGAAATTTGAATAGATCATCTTAAAAGCTATTGAATCAATGTCAAGTGTGCCAAATTTCATTGTTTCAGTCCAACAAATAAGAATATTATAGATATTTGCTAGTAATATTTAAAAAATTATTGATTTCTAATTGGCAAATGCGCAACATCTTGCTGAGAGATGAAATTTGAATACATCATCTCAAAAGCAATTGAATCAATGTCAAACATGCCAAATTTTATTGTTTTGATACAACAATTAAAAATATTAGAGCCATTTGCCAGTAATATTTTGAAAATCATTGGTTTTTTAGTCGGAAAATGTCTGATATCTTGCCTACGAATTGACATACATGAAATTTGAATAGATCATCTTATAAGCAATTGCATCAATGTCAAATGTGCCAAATTTGATTGTTTTAGTCCAACAATTGAAAATGTAAGGGCCATTTGCCAGTTATGTTTTGAATGTGATTGGTTTTTTAGACGGAAAATGCGCAATATCTTGACTAAGGATTTACATGTATGAAATTTGAATAGATCATCTTAAAAGCTATTGAATCAATGTCAAGTGTGCCAAATTTCATTGTTTCAGTCCAACAAATAAGAATATTATAGATATTTGCTAGTAATATTTAAAAAATTATTGATTTCTAATTGGCAAATGCGCAACATCTTGCTGAGAGATGAAATTTGAATACATCATCTCAAAAGCAATTGAATCAATGTCAAACATGCCAAATTTTATTGTTTTGATACAACAATTAAAAATATTAGAGCCATTTGCCAGTAATATTTTGAAAATCATTGGTTTTTTAGTCGGAAAATGTCTGATATCTTGCCTACGAATTGACATACATGAAATTTGAATAGATCATCTTATAAGCAATTGCATCAATGTCAAATGTGCCAAATTTGATTGTTTTAGTCCAACAATTGAAAATATAAGGGCCATTTGCCAGTGATGTTTTGAATGTGATTGGTTTTTTAGACGGAAAATGCGCAATATCTTGACTAAGGATTTACATGTATGAAATTTGAATAGATCATCTTAAAAGCTATTGAATCAACGTCAAGTGTGCCAAATTTTATTGTTTTGATACAACAAATAAAAATATTAGGGCCATTTGCCAGTAATATTTTGAAAATCATTGGTTTTTTAGTCGGAAAATGCCTGATATCTTGCCTAAGAATTGACATACATGAAATTTGAATAGATCATTTTAAAAGCAATTGCATCAATGTCAAATGTGCCAAATTTGATTGTTTTAGTCCAACAATTGAAAATATAAGGGCCATTTGCCAGTGATGTTTTGAATGTGATTGGTTTTTTAGACGGAAAATGCGCAATATCTTGACTAAGGATTTACATGTATGAAATTTGAATAGATCATCTTAAAAGCTATTGAATCAACGTCAAGTGTGCCAAATTTTATTGTTTTGATACAACAAATAAAAATATTAGGGCTATTTGCCAGTAATATTTTGAAAATCATTGGTTTTTTAGTCGGAAAATGCCTGATATCTTGCCTAAGAATTGACATACATGAAATTTGAATAGATCATTTTAAAAGCAATTGCATCAATGTCAAATGTGCCAAATTTGATTGTTTTAGTCCAACAATTGAAAATATAAGGGCCATTTGCCAGTGATGTTTTGAATGTGATTGGTTTTTTAGACGGAAAATGCGCAATATCTTGACTAAGGATTTACATGTATGAAATTTGAATAGATCATCTTAAAAGCTATTGAATCAACGTCAAGTGTGCCAAATTTTATTGTTTTGATACAACAAATAAAAATATTAGGGCCATTTGCCAGTAATATTTTGAAAATCATTGGTTTTTTAGTCGGAAAATGCCTGATATCTTGCCTAAGAATTGACATACATGAAATTTGAATAGATCATTTTAAAAGCAATTGCATCAATGTCAAATGTGCCAAATTTGATTGTTTTAGTCCAACAATTGAAAATATAAGGGCCATTTGCCAGTGATGTTTTGAATGTGATTGGTTTTTTAGACGGAAAATGCGCAATATCTTGACTAAGGATTTACATGTATGAAATTTGAATAGATCATCTTAAAAGCTATTGAATCAACGTCAAGTGTGCCAAATTTTATTGTTTTGATACAACAAATAAAAATATTAGGGCTATTTGCCAGTAATATTTTGAAAATCATTGGTTTTTTAGTCGGAAAATGCCTGATATCTTGCCTAAGAATTGACATACATGAAATTTGAATAGATCATTTTAAAAGCAATTGCATCAATGTCAAATGTGCCAAATTTGATTGTTTTAGTCCAACAATTGAAAATATAAAGGCCATTTGCCAGTTGTGTTTTGAATGTTATTGGTTTTTTAGACGGAAAATGCGCAATATCTTGACTAAGGATTTACATGTATGAAATTTGAATAGATCATCTTAAAAGCTATTGAATCAATGTCAAGTCTGCCAAATTTCATTGTTTCAGTCCAACAAATAAGAATATTATAGATATTTGCTAGTAATATTTAAAAAATTATTGATTTCTAATTGGAAAATGCGCAACATCTTGCTGAGATAGATGAAATTTGAATACATCATCTCAAAAGCAATTGAATCAATGTCAAACATGCCAAATTTTATTGTTTTGATACAACAATTAAAAATATTAGAGCCATTTGCCAGTAATATTTTGAAAATCATTGGTTTTTTAGTCGGAAAATGCCTGATATCTTGCCTACGAATTGACATACATGAAATTTGAATAGATCATCTTAAAAGCAATTGCATCAATGTCAAATGTGCCAAATTTGATTGTTTTAGTCCAACAATTGAAAATATAAGGGCCATTTGCCAGTTATGTTTTGAATGTGATTGGTTTTTTAGACGGAAAATGCGCAATATCTTGACTAAGGATTTACATGTATGAAATTTGAATAGATCATCTTAAAAGCTATTGAATCAATGTCAAGTCTGCCAAATTTTATTGTTTTGATACAACAATTAAAAATATTAGGGCCATTTGCCAGTAATATTTTGAAAATCATTGGTTTTTTAGTCGGAAAATGTCTGATATCTTGCCTACGAATTGACATACATGAAATTTGAATAGATCATCTTAAAAGCAATTGCATCAATGTCAAATGTGCCAAATTTGATTGTTTTAGTCCAACAATTGAAAATATAAGGGCCATTTGCCAGTTATGTTTTGAATGTGATTGGTTTTTTAGACGGAAAATGCGCAATATCTTGACTAAGGATTTACATGTATGAAATTTGAATAGATCATCTTAAAAGCTATTGAATCAATGTCAAGTGTGCCAAATTTTATTGTTTTGATACAACAATTAAAAATATTAGGGTCATTTGCCAGTAAGATTTTAAAAATCTTTGATTTTTTCATCGGAAAATGCGTAACATCTTGGTTAAGAATCAATACAAATCAAATTTGAAAACATCATCTTAAAGTCAATTAGTAACAAATGTGCCAAATTTTATCGTTTTAGTCAAAAAATAAAAAAAATTGAGCCATTTGCCAGTAAAATCACATCAATTGTAAAATACCTTACATCCTGAATAAAAATCAGCATATATTGAATTTGAAAACAGCATCTTAAAAAGCATCAAAAAACACATCTCTTTGTCAAATTTGACATATGTAGGTAGACTAATAAACAAAATAAAATGAAGCCATTTATTTATAAATTTAACTCACATCAAATCCAAGTATACCAACTTAAAGAGAATTAAAAACTTATTAAACGTACCTACTTTGATCAATTTAGGTGAAGAAATAAAAAAACACAAGCCGTTTGTTTCTTTTGTGTTTTTATTAATGTCAGAGATATTTTTCTAATATTTGTACATCAGTCATTTTGGAAGTGTTCGAAACAAGATTATCAGTTGCATATTAAGCAACATTTCAATGATAATTTTGCGAATTATTTGTATTGGAAAAATGCATTTTAGTGAAATATTTAGGAAAAATTCAGATATATTTCCTGGTTTTATACATACTTGTAATGTCTCAATTAAAATAGACACCCTGTAGGTCGACAGTCAATAAACATGAAATAAGTTAAATTGGTATTTATTCGCTGCCAGTTATATTAACATAAATACACCGAAAATTAAAGCAGCCTCTAAAAATATCAATAAAGTTTGGTGCCTATTTCTCATAATAAAATTTTCAAATCAAATATATTCCAATTAGACGTGACATAAAAGCAGCGAAAAATTTTATGATTTTAGTTAGTTATCAGGTGTACATGTTGGACGTAACGTAATTAATATTTAGATAACACAAACACATGTTCCCTAAATATGACGAAAATTTGATTATCGCCAAAAAATAACAATCCATCTGGCAAGGTTGACCAGAAACATTTTTAACTCGTGCCAAAGCATTTACTTTCCAGGATAGTAACCGTATTCTATTTTAGTCCATTCAAGCAGTGACAAGCAAAATGTCGACTATCGAACATTCTAGAAATTTGTTATTTCTGTTAGTAGAATCACAGATCTTCAATAGAAAATAACTTATTGATAAATTTTTTAGAGTGTGTTAACTGAGGTCGAAGATATGAATAGAAAAAAAGTGTAAAAGTACTGTATCAATGGATACATTTGTTGCTAAGGTTTTGGTACCGCTGGGTGCAAACAGGTACGCCAAAGACGTCGGCCGTGGAATGACGTTTTTGCGGGTTGAGGGGTCAGACGCAAGTAGACGAGCCCACTCTTTCTTGATTCCCATTGGTGGAAACATATCATACGATTCTTACTCAATGGTGGGGAAATTAACAATTTACACATCTGTTGTGGTCTTATCTAAGGTAATGGAATCGTGGTACTCTGACGTCAGTTTGTTCGAAATTTTATAGCCATGGCAACGCTGCAAAATTTTGAAAATTAGATATTTTTTGCAATTTTTGTTGAATTCTTGATTTAATCGATTTATTTAGTACTTGAATTTTTTGTTAAAATATCGATTTTTTTTGCTGAAATAGCATTTTGTGTCAAATTGTTAATGTTCTTTTGTACTTTTTCTTATCAATAATTACAATTCTTTATTGTCGAAATGTCGCTTTTTGTCGAAACGCCATTTTTCGTTCTATTTTTTGTCAATAGTTCAAAAATTTTATAATTTTTTGTTTAAATAATGATTCAACTTTTTCAGCAAAATCTTGCAATTTTTTTATTAACGCTTTGATCTATTTTTTGTTGATTTTAGACCTCCAAAAATTGAATATCAATATTAGAGAAGCGTAACGTTGTTATTTTTGAAGCTAAATAGATGAAATTTGGCAAATTGATAAAGCCTCAAATTAGCTAGATATTATCAAAAATGCAAACATAACTTCTAAAACAAATTGTCAAAAATTGATTATTAATATTTAAAGAAGCGTGGCGCCGTTGTTTCTTGGGTTAATTAACTGGAATTTGGTAAGTTGATGAACATTTAAATTAGCTTCAAAATGCTGTGACATTTATTGCTCTATTCTGATTTGAAGCTGAGAAATTATCAAAAATGCAAACGCAACTTCAAAATCAAATTTCAAAAAATTGGATATAAATATTAGAGAAGCGTAGCGTTGTTGTTTCTGAAGCTAAGTAAATGAAATTTGGCAGATTGATAGACCTTCAAATTAGCTTCAAAATGATCTGACATTTATTGCTCTATTCTGGTTTGAAGCTGAGAAATTATCAAAAATGCAAACGCAACTTCAAAATCAAATTTCAAAAAATTGGATATAAATATTAGAGAAGCGTAGCGTTGTTGTTTCTGAAGTTAAGTAAATGAAATTTGGCAGATTGATAGACCTTCAAATTAGCTTCAAAATGATGTGACATTTATTGCTCTATTGTAGTTTGAAACTGAGAAATTATCAAAAATGCAAACGCAACTTCAAAATCAAATTTCAAAAAATTGGATATAAATATTTCGAGAAGCGTAGCGTTGTTGTTTCTGAAGTTAAGTAAATGAAATTTGGCAGATTGCTAGACCTTCAAATTAGCTTCAAAATGATGTGACATTTATTGCTCTATTGTAGTTTGAAACTGAGAAATTATCAAAAATGCAAACGCAACTTCAAAATCAAATTTCAAAAAATTGGATATAAATATTAGAGAAGCGTAGCGTTGTTGTTTCTGAAGTTAAGTAAATGAAATTTGGCAGATTGATAGACCTTCAAATTAGCTTCAAAATGATGTGACATTTATTGCTCTATTCTGGTTTGAAGCTGAGAAATTATCAAAAATGCAAACGCAACTTCAAAATCAAATTTCAAAAAATTGGATATAAATATTAGAGAAGCGTAGCGTTGTTGTTTCTGAAGTTAAGTAAATGAAATTTGGCAGATTGATAGACCTTCAAATTAGCTTCAAAATGATGTGACATTTATTGCTCTATTCTGGTTTGAAGCTGAGAAATTATCAAAAATGCAAACGCAACTTCAAAATCAAATTTCAAAAAATTGGATATAAATATTAGAGAAGCGTAGCGTTGTTGTTTCTGAAGTTAAGTAAATGAAATTTGGCAGATTGATAGACCTTCAAATTAGCTTCAAAATGATGTGACATTTATTGCTCTATTGTAGTTTGAAACTGAGAAATTATCAAAAATGCAAACGCAACTTCAAAATCAAATTTCAAAAAATTGGATATAAATATTAGAGAAGCGTAGCGTTGTTGTTTCTGAAGTTAAGTAAATGAAATTTGGCAGATTGATAGACCTTCAAATTAGCTTCAAAATGATGTGACATTTATTGCTCTATTCTGGTTTGAAGCTGAGAAATTATCAAAAATGCAAACGCAACTTCAAAATCAAATTTCAAAAAATTGGATATAAATATTAGAGAAGCGTAGCGTTGTTGTTTCTGAAGCTAAGTAAATGAAATTTGGCATATTGATAGACCTTCAAATTAGCTTCAAAATGATGTGACATTTATTGCTCTATTGTAGTTTGAAACTGAGAAATTATCAAAAATGCAAACGCAACTTCAAAATCAAATTTCAAAAAATTGGATATAAATATTAGAGAAGCGTAGCGTTGTTGTTTCTGAAGCTAAGTAAATGAAATTTGGCATATTGATAGACCTTCAAATTAGCTTCAAAATGATGTGACATTTATTGCTCTATTCTGGTTTGAAGCTGAGAAATTATCAAAAATGCAAACGCAACTTCAAAATCAAATTTCAAAAAATTGATTATTAATATTTAGAGAAGCGTAGCTTCATTGTTTCTGGAACTAAATAAATAAATATTTGTAAACTGACCGAACTTCAAAGTAGCTTTAAAATGATATGACTTCCATCGCTCTCTCTGAGTTTGAAGCTGAAATATTAGAAAAATTCATTTGCAACTCTAACTGCACTAAAACGCCCTCTTTGATTCATTTCAAATTAACAATATGCAATTCTATTTATGTCATAACCGTAGCTTTTGCTTGTAGCAATTAGAAGATTTTAATTATCTCTCGGTGAACGCCGTAAACCAACACGTGTGCTTATGAAACGTTGACATTTCCAGCTTTCAAAATTAGCTTGTTTAAATTAATTTTGCTTTGTGGCCAATATTATACGAATAAAAGAGAAAAAAAAATAATATAGGAGGTGAAAAACTGTGAGCTTCTTCTATTAATTTAACTTAATTTACAGTCTTTACAGCAACCATAAAACTCAGACATAAGTCTACAGCTCGCGGATTTTAAAGTGAAACCTTGGAATTAACTTACTGACACATTGTTAAACCACGTTCTTTCTCCAGGCATATACAATGTTGAGTAAACAAGAATTCCGTTTTTTTTAATTAAATTCAAATCAATTTGTGCCAATAATAAGTCGAAGAATATAAACATAAAGTGTTTGTTGTTTTCGGTTCTTCAGATCCGGTGTTCTATTTAATTAAAAATTTATTCTTTTCTACATACAATTACAGTTAATGATTCACTCTTGTTGGAGATATAAAGTAATTTAAGGGTTGCTTTTGCTGGCTACATATTTATTGAATATTATGCTATAAACCTGAAAGGAGGACTGAATTATTTAAAGACTCCGCATTAAAGGGTGCTCCAGCGGGAAGCACGGAAAGGTAAGCGCACAATTTAATTGCAATGTGGCAACTCTTACTAATATTATAAACAAGGATAAGGGAAAAAAATCAATTTTGATTTATTTAAGTTGAGGGAAAGTTGTTTAAATTTGCTGAATGTTTTGCTTTTTCTTGTAGTCCGTAAATTCTTTTGAGTTTTTGTTTTGATCTTTTAGATTTTGTCAATTGTCTGAATTCTCCAGATTTATTTGGCATTTTGGATTGTTTAGTTTTTTCAAATTCTTGAGATTGTGAATTTTCTAAAAAATTTTTTGATTCTTTGGTTTTATTGTTAAGTCAAGTTTTTCTGTTTCTTTGAGATTTTATAGATTTTTTGTTTCAAAATATCTTCTAGATTTTTCGTATTGAATGTTTAAAAATATTAAGTTTTTCAGATTCTTCAGATTTTCATTAATTTTTCTCTTTTTTCTAATTTTCTCAATCTTTTAAATTTTCTTGTGTTTCTCAAATTCGTCGTTTTTTTTAATTTTTTATAATTTTGCATTTTCTCATGCTTTAAATTTTTAAAATTCTTACAATTTTTTTCATATCGCCAATTTATTAAATTTCTTGAAGCTTTCACAATTTTTATATTTCTTCAATAATTCTGAAATTTGTACATTTGTCTTTGTGATTTTCATATTTTTTGAATCATTTTTTTTAAGAATTTTTCATATTTTACATTTTCTAGATTTTGAATTTTTTACAATTATTATATTTCCTCATTCAAATTTATAGATTTTTAATTTTTTTTGCTTTTTTCAAATTTCTTCAATTGTCCGTTTTTTCCATAGTTTTTTGGATTTTTTTGGAAAACTATTTTTTTTTTAATTTTTCATTTTAATTTTACATTTTATTTTTATAATTGTCTTAAATTTTCAATTTTTTCCATTCTTCTCATTCTTTAGAACTTTTGGATAGTTTTAAATTATATTCTAGATTTTTGCCAGATTCTCAGATTCTTTTCATTTTATTCTAATTTTTCAAATTTAACATTCTAAACTTTAAATTTTTTTTATATTGAAGAATTTAGAAATTTCTTAAAAATTTGACTTTTTTAATTTTTGAGATATTCTAGTTTCTTCAGTTTTTAACATATTCCAAATGTTGCAAATTTTTATTATTTTTTTTTTTTTTTTCAAATTTAAAAATTCGCCACATTCCTTAAATTTTCTTGAATATTAATTTTTCTAAGAAGTTTTTTTATTGATTTCTTTGAATTCTTCAGTTTTTTTTTTTATTTATTATTCAAATCCTCCAGACATTTAGATTTGTTAAATTTCTTCAGATTTATCAGAAAATTCGAATCCTAGAGTTTTCTAAGCTTTTGAGATTTATCAAATCTATCCAATTATTATTAACTATCAATTCAGGAAGTTTATAACAAATCTGAAAATACTGAAAAATCGAACAACTTAAAAATTCTACAATTTTAAACAATCTCTAGAGTCTGTCAGAAAAATTTAAAGAGATCTGAAACTTTTGGATAATCCAAGATGTCTAGAGAAATTGAAAAATCAACAGAATCTGAAGAAATTTAATAATTCTATGGCTATGGCTATTCTAAGGCTATGAAGAAACTAAAAAAAATTGATATTTTGGAAGATAGTTCAAAGAGTTTGAAGGATATTAAGAGACTAAAAGTTTTACAATTATCTCAAGAATTCGAAAAATTAAATCTTAAAAATCTAGAAAATATAAAGAAATTCTCAGGAGAATAAAACTATAAAATATTTGAAAAATGTGAGGAATCCAAATAATGCGGAAAATTTGAGAAACATTTGAAAAAAGATAAGAACTTTGGAAAACCAAAAAATTCAAGAATTTAATCAATTTTGAAAAAGCTGAAGAACTGAAAAAATTGAAGAATGTCTACAGTTTATCAGATTTTTAAGAAATCTAAAAATGCAATAAATGTAGAAGGATGAGAGGAACTAGAAAAATCTACAAAATTTCTCAAATTTGAAGAACTCAAATAATCTAGGAAATTTCAAAAAACCTAGAAAAGTTGAAGAAAATCAAAGGTACAAAATGTTTAAAAAATCCAAAAAATCTAAGACTTCAGAAACCTAAAAATTTTCAAAATTGTTGAAGGATTAAAGAAGTCAAAAAATCTAGAAAATGTTAAAAAATTTATATTTGGAGAACCTAAAGAATCTAGTTTAATAAATCTGATTGAATTAAAAAAAAAAATTCAAATCAATCTCGAAAATTCCAAAAACAGCAAAAATTTTAAGAATATGAAGGATTCTAAGAATTGAAAAATCTAAACAATTCCTAAAATCTAAATTTTCTCAAGAATACGGGAAAAATATAAACAAATTCCCAGAAAAATTAAAGTATAAAATATTTTTGAAAAATGTAAATAATATAGAAAATCTACAATTGAAAAATTTTGATTCTAGAGTTTTTTTTAGTTTTTTGGAAACTCCCAAATTGTTGAATTTTCCAGATTATTTAGATTTTTTCTATTTCTTGGATTAAATCCCCTAAATTGTCAAAATTTTTTAAACCACTATATAATAAGTTTCGTTTTTTTTCTTTTGAGCTATGTAATATTATTAACGACTCACTATAAAAATACTTAAAAGAAATGAAGAAATTGAAAGAAAGCAAACACTAATTTACTGGAGATGTTAGATATCTGTAAAGACGAAAAGCGACATTTCGCAAGAATAGGGTATAAGAGGAGAACGTAATTCAAAGTGAAATTGTTGAGAAGGTTAAATGTTAGTTCCATAAAAAAGGTAGTAATGTTTGTTCAGTTATTTTCTCTCGGGTGTTATTAATATTAGGTTAGTAGAAGAATATTTACCAAGGTTGTTTAGTTTTTTGTTGATGTTGGTACATATCAATAGTTAAAGTCCTATCTATGGGGAATTGGAGGTGTAACGTGGGTTGGCTAAGCTAGAGGCAACAGGGACCAATTTGTTGCAACAAGCAAATAGTGGATGTAAGTTTATCTGAGCGAACCCAATTATATTTATAATTAAAGCCATTGTCTATTGCGTCTCATTCGTGCTAATTTCTAAGATGAGTGTAGCCAACATGACACATGCCGTAATCCGTTGTCACTGTATCCGCCTTCATCTTGCTTAAAAACATTATTACAGAGCACTACTTGACACATAAACATGTATCTTCATAACACTAGAATTAATTAGCTGGAGAAGCTTAAACAAAACTCGGCGATATTTACGTTCCAAGAGAGTCATTAATTCCAAGACTCGAACAGTGTCTCAACAAAAGGCGACACTTTGATTCGAACACTTGTAACGAATCTTTTGACATTCATATTAAGTCTCCGTCTTCTATCCGATTATTGAACGTAAGCTCTTGTAAAGTTTTCAAAACTCTTTCACTACACCAAATCCGGAGGGTTTAGAAAGCGGAAGTCAGCCACAATTTTATACAAGCTGGTCCTTTAGAATCGGCACGGGAGATTATGGCGTTATTGATTTTTTTTTTTTTTCAAAAATCATTTTCAATTGTAAAAATTTGTATTTTCGTTATTTTTTTATTTTCTATAAATAAAATGAAATTTTGCAATTGCAAAGCTAAAGCAACTCTTTATATTAACTTGTAAAGAAAATTTGAAAATATTTCAAAAAAAGTGTGCACCACTCTGTGCAGAGGTTTAAAAGAATTTGGACAATCGAAATAATTGAGAGGGTTTAAAGAAAATAAAAAATTTATTTAGATGAAGATTTCTCCAATTTGGAAAATCCAGAACTAAAATTCTTTAGATTTTTTCAAACGTAGATTTTTCATATTATTTGAATTCCTTATATATTTTAAATATTTTATACTTCAATTTTCCTGGGAATTTGTTTATATTTTTTAGATTCTTAAGATTTGTAGGTTTTTTTTTTGAAATTTTCTACATTCTTCGGATTCTTGAGATAATTTTGATTTTAGAAATTGTCTAAATTTTTCAAATCCTCTTTTTTACGTTTCTGGAGTTTTCTAGATTAATTCTCAAACTCTTTGCATCCTTCAAACTCCTTGAATTATCTTCTTCTAGGAAGTCTTCATTTTGTGTATTTTGTGAACTGTTGCATTTTTCAGCTTTCTCAATTTGTTGAAATATGTAGATCTTTGGATTCTTCAATTTTCATAATTTTTTAACATTTTCTAGATTTTTTAAATTCTTCAATAGTTCTACATTCTTAAGAATTTTCAGTTTTAAATTTTCTTGTTTTTTTTTTTTCTCAAATACATGTAATGTTGGAATTTAAATTCTAGAGATTTTTTGAAATTTTCTGATTCCAAATTTTTCATATTCAGATTCCTTAGATTTTTTAAACATTTTGTAGTTTCATTTTCCTCTGATTCTCTTCATATTTTCTAGATTTTTAAATTCTAGATTACTTAAATTGTTCAGATTCTAAGAAATTCATAGATTTTCAAAATCTTCACCTTCTTTAAAAAATTTCTTGGTTTTTGATCCTTTGTATCCTTCAAATTCAAATTTTTTGAATTTTTTTTTTTCAAGATATTTGTAATCTTCGAATATTCTAAGATTTGTCATTTTGAAATTTTTTCATCTTTCAAATCCCTAGATTTTCCTAATTTTTTATTTTTTTTTTTTATCTTTTTGTAGTATTATTCAATTTCTCAAATTTTCAATTTCTCTAGACATCTTGGATTGTTCAGATTTTACAGATCTTTTGGAATTTTTTCTTTTTGTTAGGATTTCTGAAATTTTTTTGGTTTTTGATTTTCCATATTCTAGGGATTCTTTAGAATTTTTTCAATCTTTAAATTCTCCACATTCTTTGCATTTTTTATTTTTCTGAAACTTTTTTGGTTTTGATTTTTTATATCTACTTTTTTCAGAATATTCGTAATCGGTGAATTTTCTAGATTTTTCATTTTGAAATTTTTTGTTTTTTTTTTTTATTTCTTAGATTCTTTTGATTTTTTGTGTTTTTTATATTTTTCTCTAGAATTAGTCAACTCCTTCAGATTCTGTAGATTTTTTAGTTTTTCTTGGCATCTGGATGGTTCACATTCAGATTCTTCAGATAATTTAAACTCTAGACATTGTCCAAGTTTTTAGATTTTTCAACTTATTCAGTTTTTCGACTTTTTTAGATTTTTGAATACGTCTAAAGATTTTTTAACATTGCAAATCTATCAGATTTTTCGGGTCTTTTGGATTTTTGATTGAGAATCCAGTGAATATAGAGATTATAAAGAAAATTGGATAAAAAAATACAAGAAATATGAAGAATAAAAAGAAATTAAAGAATGTAAGGGTTAATATAAAAAGGTCTAAAGACATCTAGCAGATCTGAAAAAAACTGAAAATACAACAATTATGAAGGAAACAAAAAGTCATGAAACAGCAAAGGTTCTAGAAAAATTGATGAACTGAATTCAGGGAATACAAAATTTTGAGGGAATTCAAAAATTCTGAGCAATTTGAAATCTTCGAATTCTAAAGAGAATAAAAGTTCAAAAAGATTTAAAACAAATATCTATAAAATTACAGAAATTCAAAATTATACAAAATTTTAGAAAAAATCTGAAAAATTTTTAAATATTTGTAGAACTTAGGCAATCTATAACAAATCTGAGAAATTTGAAAAATGACTAGAGTTTATCAGAAGTCTTTTAAGAAATCTGAAAATCTCAACAATCCAAGATATTTTGAGGATATGAAGACAACAAAATTTTAAAATGAAAAATCTAAAAAATTTAGAAATTTTGTATATTTTAAAAAATAGTCCAAGGAGTTTGAAGGATACAAAGAAACTGAAGAATTAATCTACAAAATTCCGGAAACATCCAAGTTGTCTCAAGAATCCTAAAAAATTAAATAATCTAGAAAATTTCCAAAACCGTACAATAAAAAATCTTAAGAATTTAAAAAATATAAAAAATTGCAGGAAAATGAAAGTATGAAAAATTTTAAAAATTACGAGGTGTTCAGAAACGCTCTTCAAAGAAAAAAAGCGACGTATGTAAAGAATAGATATGGAAAAATTTAAAGAAGAGGATCTAATATGAAAAATATAGATCTAAAAATATCTCCAAAAAATGAAATTCCAACAAGCTAGAAACTAAACAAATTTGAAAATCAGGGTCAGAACAATCCAAAATGTCAAAAAAAATTAAAAGTCAACTGAATCTGAAGAAGTTGTCTAATTCTAAAGAAGAATATAAAAAATTTTCAGAAAAATTAAAAATACAAAGAATGTGAAGAATTTAAAGATTGTACAAAATACCTAGAATCTGAAGTATTCAAATAACTTAAAAGTTTCATGAAAAATCTTGAGAATCTTGAAAATATGGAGAATCTAGAATCCAAAAATTTCAAAGAAAACTCTAGAATTTGATTTATTTGAAAAATTTGAATAAGTCTGAAGGATACAAAGATTATTAGTATCTTATATAAAGAATTTAAATAATGTTGAAAACCAAAAAAATATCACTGAAACTGGAAACTGGAAACATTTTGAAAAATTTGCAATATCAGAAATGTCAAAAATTCAATAAAATCTACAAAAGCTGAAGAACTAAACAAATTTGAAGAATCCATAAAATTAAAGACTTTTTACAACCTAAACAATTTTTCAAATCTAGAAGAATTAAGGAATCAAAAAAATCTAAAAAAGAGTTAGAAACCAAAATCTAAATGTCTGAAAAATCTGAAAGATGTGTAATATCAAACAAATTCAGTGATTTGGAAGATCTGAAGATTCCAAAGAATCTACTTTCAGTGTCTAGAAAAATGAACAATCAACATTTAAAATTAGTTCAGAAAAATAAAAAATTAACAAAAAAATGAGAATCTCTGCTCAATATAAAAAATTTGGAAAAATCAAAATCTCAAAAAACGGAGAATGAAGGAATTTAAAGAATTCAGAAAAATTGAAAAAGCAACAGAATCTAAAGAATTTGTAAACTGGAACAATCCAGAAATAAAAGATAAAATTGTGGAATGTATTAAACCAAAAGCATGTAAGAAATTTAGAAATGTAGAAATAATGTTTTTGAAAAATGGCGGATGCGCCGGATTATTCAAGTTAAATTGCAAATAAACCTATAGATTTTTATAATTTTTCATATTTCCTAGATTCTGCAGATTTTTTTAATTTTCAGGATTCTCTAAATTTCTTTAGTTTTTTGGGATTTCTTAATTTTTTTTAATAAATTCTTAGAATCTTTGCATTATAAATTTTCTTCATTTTTTATCCTTAGATTTTTTGGATTTTTTCAGCTTTCTTAGATTTCCAAAATATTTCGAATTTTTATGATTACTTGGTGTTGTTTTTTTTGGACTTTCTAATTCAATTTTTAATTTTTTAAATTATTTGGATTTTATTAAGTTTACAGATTCTTTTAAGACCCTTTTAATTTATTAGTTCTTGTATTTTCGTGAGACTTCTTAGATATTTTGGATTCTTAAGTTGTCTTCAAGAATTGAATTCTTTTACATTCTTGTAATTTTTTAGCTTTTTTGAATTTTTATTTTTCCAAATGCTTCCAAAATTTTCAAATTTCTTTAAAATTCCAAGCCTCTCTACAATTGTTTGGATTATCAGATTTTTAGACTTATCTTAGATTTTCTAGTAGAAATAATGTTTTTGAAAAATGGCGGATGCGCCGGATTATTCAAGTTAAATTGCAAATAAACTTGTATCGTGAAAGGGTTACACTAACTTCGAACTCTAGCTGAAATGTTTGCTCCGTTAACCGAATTCCTAGAATTACGCCAATAATTTGAAACTTTGTTATGTAGAGAAGTCGTTGCAATCAGAGAGATTTCAAATGAAAATCACTGATATGACGTCACGTAGGAGGTTTACCGCTTCTCTACCACGTTATGTCACTTCAAATACTCGAATTTATAGGATGCTGAATTTCGACCATTTCTCGTTAATCTCAATGTTAACTTACATCATCTAATCCTTTTGACAGATTCGACGAATTCTATAATTGGATTAGAAATAACATTTTACCTTATTATTGTCATTTCATTTCTTATTAATTGAGCAATTCCTGAAATCGGAAAAAAATTATCTGGAGGTTTTCTTTCAAGTTCAATACGTGACAAGAATTGCTAGTTTAGTTCATCTTAAACTACGAATTCGATTCTTTTATGAACGTTTTAACCTCAAATATAAAACACATCAAACTCACTCGGTTCTTGGATTATTAACTTTAAACCAGGCAATATGTTTCATTGGAAAACTTGTATTGACTCGATAAAATTGAATGGTCACTCTCAATCTTTTTCAACACTGCAATCTGGTTTAATCGATGGTTCTTAATCAAGAGTTGGGAGCTAGACGTTAGCGAAAAGTTGATGGGAAAAAAATAATTAAGGGTATATTTTTACATTGGGTGCCCTAATCCAATTTGCGGAAAAAAAATTTTATTAGTTCACGTTTTCCAGAGTCTTTTTACAAAATTTATTCAATTCTCTGATTTTTCAAGATTTGTTTGTCAACTCCTATTCTTTGATTTTCTAAATTCTTAAGATTTTAAACTCAAATTTCTTCACTTCTCAAAAGTTTTTCATGTTATTAGATGCTTCAAAATCTTCAATTTTTTTTTTATTTTTGAGATTATTTTTTGTGTTTATTTTATTGATTTTGTAGATCTCTTCATGAATTCTCTAATTTTTTGGATTTCTTAAATTTTTCCAATATTTTCAAATGCTTCATAATTTCTCAGTTTTCTCCAGTTCTGAGTATTCCTTACGCATGAATTGTTTGAAATATTTCAATTCTTTTGAAATTCTCAGACTTTTTGTTTTAATTTTTTTTTTTTATTCTTGATATCCTTAGGTTTATTTTTTTTTTTTAGATGTCTAAGATCTTTTAAATCCAGTTAAATTCTTCATATCGAAAAATTGTTAAAGTTCTATAATTTTTAAGATTTCTTCACATTTCGTAGATTTTTCAATTTGTTAGACTGTTTGAATGATTAAGATTTTGACTAATTTTAATTTTTTTTAATTTTCGAAATAATTGAATTCTTCGAATTCTTAGAATTTTTCCCATTTTTTACTTTATTGAAATTTCCTAGATCCCAATACGTTTGGATTTTTCAACAGTTTTCGGTGTGCTTAGTTGAATTTTTTTGATTTGTATAGACTTCGAAGATTTGGGTTCTTTTTATTTATTTAAGAATGGATTTGTCAAGTCTTCTAATTTTTCAAATGCTTCTTTTCATATCTCCCAGATATACTGTTCTGCTTAGATTTTCCGAATTTTTTGAATTTTTTGTAATCTCAACATTCTCTACATATTTTTCAATTTTCGAATTATTTTGTTATTTGGTGTCTTTGCTTTGACTTTCCGATTTGTTTTAAATTTCTCGAAATTCATAAATTTTGTCAATTCTTTTAGATTTCTTTGAAACTCTTGATTTTTAGGCTCTTCTATTTTCTTGAGAATTTTTAGATTTATATTCTTGAGATTTCTTCAAAAATCCTGTAAATTCATTTTTCTTTATTTTTTAAATTATTTGGATTCCTTCTCAAAATTCATCAGATTTTTTTAATTTTTTAATACCTCTAGATCCTTTTGACTACTTTTAGACTTTTTGATTTTTTTAACTTCACCGATTTTTTAGAATTTTTATTGTTAATCCTTATTTTTTCTAATTCTATTAATTCTATTGATTTTTTTTTTTAATTTTCAGGATTCACTGAATTTTTCTAGCTTTTTGGGATTTCTTAGATTTTTTTTTAATAAATTCTTAAAATCTTTGCATTATCAATTTTCGTTATTTTTTAGTCTTCGATTTTTTGGATTTTTTTCAGATTTTTTAAATTTCCAACATATTTCGAATTTTTTAATGTTACTTGGTGTTACTTTTTGGACTTTCTGAATTAATTCAATTTTCAATTTTTTTAATTATTTTTTTGGTTTTGTCAATTTTTTAGACTTTTTGATTATTAAAAATTTTTCTTGATAATCCTTAGATTTTTGATATTCTATCAGTTTTTCTAAGTTTTTTAATTATTTGATGGTTTCTGTCCTATAGATTTTTATAATTTTTCATATTTCCTAGATTCTGCAGATTTTTTTAATTTTCAGGATTCTCTAAATTTCTTTAGTTTTTTGGGATTTCTTAATTTTTTTTTTATAAATTCTTAGAATCTTTGCATTATAAATTTTCTTCATTTTTTTTCCTTAGATTTTTTGGATTTTTTCAGATTTCTTAGATTTCCAAAATATTTCGAATTTTTATGATTACTTGGTGTTGTTTTTTTTTTGGACCTTCTAATTCAATTTTTAATTTTTTGAATTATTTGGATTTTATTAAGTTTACAGATTGTTTTAAGACCCTTTTAATTTATTAGTTCTTGTATTTTCGTGAGACTTCTTAGATATTTTGGATTCTTAAGTTGTCTTCAAGAATTGAATTCTTTTACATTCTTGTAATTTTTTAGCTTTTTTGAATTTTTATTTTTCCAAATGCTTCCAAAATTTTCAAATTTCTTTAAAATTCCAAGTCTCTCTACAATTGTTTGGATTATCAGATTTTTAGACTTATCTTAGATTTTCTAGGTTTTGAAATTCTTGCCATGATTCTTCCGATTCTCTCCAACTTCTTAGATTTTTTAAAATTCTCTTCTTTTTGTTTTAATTTTTCTTCATCTCTCAGATAAAAAAATCCAATACTTTTGTTTGTATGTAACAAAGCCAGTCTAAGTAGAACATATCTTTGTAAATTAAAACAAATTAATCTAAATTTGGTCAGAGTCGAGCTCGTTGCAGATGTGCTAATAACAAAATGAATTTGCGTTCTTGATCCTTAGATTGGTTGTCTAGAAAATGTCTACTTTGCATACATGTACATAATTTCGGTATGATTTAATAGAGACTCGTCGCTCATCAAGAAGATATCTAACATATAACAAGAAAATGCTTGAAACTGTTTTATTTGCGATGCAAATAACAGCTTCCTTATTCCCATTCGGCTTTTACCAGTCAACAGTCGAGCAAAAATGTTGCTTTTTGTACAAATTCCCTGATGTTCCTGCAGCGTTCCACCTAATAAACTTACTCTCTTATTTGTTGCATAATGCTTGGGTTTTAATTAAAAATTGATGTAGAACTTTGAACATAATTCATGGATTTTATTGTGTTAGTTCTCTATGCAGTTTGCTTACATGTAAATCAAATTAAACAAGTTTTAATTAATTTAATTCATTCGAAATGATTTTGTTATTTTCTACACAACATGCAAGGCGTTTGGACTTTTATCCAAATAAGGCTCCTTACCGATCTACAGAGTATTCAAGTTGAACTTTTTTTTTCAATTTCTGCTCATTTAAAAAATGGCTCCGTCGATTCTGTCAAAAATTGTCAGTTTCCTGCAACTTTTAGAATTCTTTTTTCATATTCCCTAGATTTTCTGGGCTGCTCAAATTTTCCAAAACCTTTGAATTATTTCAAAGTCTTAAGATTCTTTTTTTTTCAATTTTTCAATATTTTTTGGAGATTTCTGATTTTTAGACTTTTTAGATTTTTAAGATTCCTTAAATTTTTGAATACTTCTTAGACTTTTTGATTTTTGTAACTTCACCGATTTTTTAGAATTTTTCTCGATAATCCAAGTTTTTCGATTATTTGACGCTTTCTGCCCTTTAGATTTTTATAATTTTTTTTATATCTCTTAGATTTTTTTAATAAGTTTTTAGAATCTTTGCCTTATCAATTTCCTTTATTTTTAATGTGTCCTAATATTTTTGAATTTCTTGGATTTTTTAGATTTTTTAGATTTCCAAAATATTTTTCAAGGTTACTTGATGTCTTTATTTTTACTTTCTAATTTGATTCCATTTTCTAGAATTTTTTACATTTTAAGGATTTTATAAATTTTTCAGATTCCTTCTCGATTATATTCTTCTGATTTTCTAGATTCTCTGGATTTTTCGGATTTGTCAAGTTTTTTTAATTTTTCAAGTGCTTCATATTCTTTATTTCGATCTACAGAGTGTCCAAGTTAAACTTTTTTCTTTAATTTTGGCTCATTTAAAAAATGGCTCAGTCGAATCTGTCAAAAATTGGCAGTTTTGATTTTTTTGACGCGAGATTCAAGAATTTTATACTCAAATTATTTTATAACATAGAGGGCACTAGTTATACCAACTCAGATATATTAAAAGTCCTGCAACTTTTTTATTCTTTTGATTATCAGATTTTTTTTAACAGTTATATAATTATTTTTAATTTTGAATAAAAGAGGTATACTTGTTAAATTTCGAAAAACGTCATCGTTTTCAAAATAAGTGAGTGTAACAACAGTTTGACAATTAATGATCATAGTAGGCTTAGTTATTAATAATTATTGAAATTGCGTAGCTAGCGCCCTCTATTTTATAATTTGATATTAGTGAAAAAATCATATTTCTTGTCTTTTAGAACCTAATTGTGCAAAGTTTAAACTTGATTCACCCAGTATTTTTCGAGATAGTGTCAATATAAACAATAAAAAAATCAACTTTAACCGACTGTATAATGAAAAGTAGCAACATTCGAAAAAAGAAAAAAATATAAACAAAATGAAACAAAAGTGAAAAAGATAGAGAAGAATAAAACAAATAAAAAAAGGAAAGAGGAAGAAAAAGAGCAATATAGGAAAGGAAAAGAAAAAAGAGCAGAAAACAATAAAGGAAAAAGGACAAAAAGTATAAAAACTGGAGAGGAATGATGCAATAAGAAGAGAAAATAAAAATACGAACAAAGAAAAAGAGAAATTACAATAGAATATAATTTATTTATACAGAAGAAAAAAGAAAAATGAAGAAAAAACAAAATATAAGAGATCAAGAAAATAAAAAAAGGATGAAAAAAGACGGGAGAATGGAGATCAAAGAAAGGAATCGGAAATGAAAAGAAAAACCAAAAAACTTGTAAAATCTAAAGTATCAAAGAAATGTAAAAATTATCAAGAAAATAGAGAATCTTCAAAATCATAAAGTATGTATTTGGGAAATATGATAAATATGATGAAAAATAAATTTGATACTTTCAAGAAAACTCAAAAATTTTGGAAATTCTTGAAAATCCAGGAAATGTAAAGAATTGAAATAAATCTGAAAAATCTCAATTATTTGAAAAATTTTAAAAATTGGGAAATTCAAAGAAATTAGATTTAAGAATTATCAAGAATTTATAAATTATAGTATTATTAAAGAAATCTAAGGATTTCGAAAATTTTTACAAAAATCTCAAAGAGTCCAAAAAATCGAAAAATCTGAAAAAGTAGAAAATCTAGAAAACATTAACAAACTAGAAAACTTATGACTACTAAAATTTCATGAATTTTCTTTTGATTTTTGAATTATTTTGATTTCTTAGATTTTTTGGTTCTTTGATATTTCTTCAAGAATTGTTTGATAATCAAATTTTTTTGTATTCCTCTAATTTTCGAAATTTTTTGAATTCCTCAAGAACCTTCTGATTTTTAAATTCCCAATATTCTTCAGATTTTATAATTATTTTGGATTTGTCAAATCTTACAATTTCCAAAACGCCTAAGATTATTTAGATTTTTCTGAATTTTGTGAATTCTTTATACTCCCCAAATTTTCCAGAACCTGTGAATTGTTTCAAAGTCTGAAGATTATCTACATTTTTTAATCTTTCAACATTTCTGATATTTAGACTTTCCAGTTTTTCAATTGAAAAATTTTAGAAATTCTAGGGATTCTAGGAAGTATACATAGTTGAGATATTGTCTAAAATTGTATTAGATGAGGCTTGTTGTCTTTAATGGTGTTCTTTTAATGACACAGCCTGTAATAATAATCGAAGTCTCTAGTTGAGCATCAAACCGTGAGTTTTGGACATGTATGCGTCCCCTAGTGCAGCTCATCATTCACTGCACCACGATATTAGTCACCAGAGACCGATGCCGGATTCCGGAAACCTACAACACGACTCCCATACCGCCATAATCGACCGGTTACTTCCTATAACTAATTAATTAAACCATTTATTGCCATTTATACCGGACATTACTCAAATAATGTGTCAAATACTATTCACAATGATGAGCTATTTTGAATATAGCAATTAGCAATATGTTTTATTCACAAAATCCCAAATTCAGGAAACATATTCTTTACAAAACAGAGATTGTTTTTTATTATTCTTCTAACTACTATGTGATTTTTAAAATTAAAAGTCTCAAAACAAAATCATTTTATTTTCAACTTTAAATTTTGAACTCCTAGATTTGTTGAGTTTGTTTATTGGATTTATGTTGCTCAAGTTTTTTGTATTGTTTATATTTTCTAGATTCTCTAGCTTTTTCTGGATTTTCTACATTTTGACAGTTTATCTAAATTCATGGGAATTTTCTTTTTTTTGATTTGTAATATCGACTCTTTATACTTCTTGGAGTTGTTATTTTTTTTTTTTTTAATTTTTCAATTCTTGAAGTTTCTGAGATTCCAAGATTCTTTCAAGATATTTCAAGACTTTTTTTTTCTAAATTCTGGCTTTTTAGACTGCAAGATTTTATTTATTTTAATTTTTTTTTTGGTTTCGTCAAGAATCCTCTAATTTTTGAATTCTTGAATTTGTCATTTTGGATTTTTCGAAATTCCGTAGATATTTTTTTACAGCTTCTTGAGATATATTGTGTTTTTGGAAATCTCCATTTTCTAAATATTCCTCAAGTTTCTTGAATTCTTTGGATTTTCTAAATCTGAATTATTTCTAGATTTATTAAAATCTTCATGTTTTGTGGATTATGTTTCCTTGGTTTTCTAGATTTTTATGGATCTTCTACAATTTTTCCGAACTTTATACAATTTTGTAGATTTTCATATAGTTTTTGGATTTTCTAAATTTTTTGGATTTGTCAACTTTATTAATTTTACAATTGTTTCAGATCATTCAGATTTTCAAAATTTGTTATGTCGCCCAGTTTTTCTAGATTGTTTCGAATTTCTAAAATTTTCTGAAAATTTTAGATTCTCTTTATTTTTTATTTTATATTGGGATTTTAATCGTTTTATGACGCGATTGAATTTCTAAAAATTTTTTGGATTTTTCAAATTTTCTGATATTTCAATTCCTTTACACGTTTTAGATCTTTAAAGTTTTTCATATATTCTGGATTTTCTGAATTGTTTAAATCAGAATTCTTTAAGTTTCTTGGAATTCGTCAATTCTCTACATTTTAAAAATTTTTCAGGATTTTGCGATTTCTAATTTATCAAATTAATTCTAGATTTTCAGATTCTCTAGACTCTTTGGATTCTTGAGATTGATTCAATTTTTTAATTCCATTGGATTTTTATAGTTTTATGTATTTTTCAGTTTTTTTTTTTTTAAACCTGACAGATTCTTTGAATTTCCTTATTTTTTGGAATGATCTGAATATTTTATCCCTTTGAACGTTCTCTATATTTTCAATAACCCTCAGATTTCCTAGACTATTCTTCAATTCCTCCAATTGTCTTGAATTTTTCAGGTTTTCTAGATTGCTTGTTTTTTTCCAAATAACTACCAAGCTATGATTTTTCAGATGGTTAATCCAAATTTCATCATTTTTTTAGAAGCTTTAGGTAGTTCAAATGTCTTGAATTCTTTGTTTTGCATATTTTCTTGTTAAGATTTTTCAAATTCTCTGGAATCTTCAATAATAGCTAATTTATTTCAGACTGTTTTTTTTACCTTTTTTTTTTGATTTTGAACTCTAATTTTAAAATCCTTTCTTTTTTAATGTTCATAAAAATGCAAAATTGCTGTTAAAACAGAAATTGACGTTCTTTGTTCACAATTTTTTTTTAAATCCCACAAAGCCGTAGTCTTTCATGTCGATACTAATAAAACAGCCTGTATGGCAAGAATCAGAATATTTTATTCAATTTTAAATCACATTTATTTCTGCATTTTAGAATCTAGCACGACATTTAATTAAAAGTCAATAGAAGACTTTTAATATTTTTCAAATGTCTTATTTATCATTCTTAGAGCTTCATTTCTCCCATTATTTAGAGAAAATGTTCCATTTTATAAAGTTGTTTAGTTTTTAATTGTTTACGAAAAAATCATGAAAGCTTTTAGCATAGAATAAAGACAGCATTATGAAATCATGTTTTAAATCAGCCGAGAGTAACAATGGCTCATTTGCTTAAATTTTTTATTTTTTTAAATTTTTCAGTCTCATTAGAATTTTCAAAGATTTGAATTCTTTGAATGTTTAAAATTTTGACTTGTTTATAGATCTTTTGAATTTTTTTCAGATCTTCTGGAATTTTATTGAAATCATCATTTTTCTCAAAATCTAGATTTTTTGGATTTTTCATAAATTTACAGTGTCTTTGAATTTTTAATTATTCTCAAATATTTCAACTGCTTTACAGGTTTTAGATTTTCCCAGTTTTTCATATTTTCAAAATTTTCTAAATTTTTCAAATCAGAATTCTCGAAGTTTCTTAGGATTCGTCAATTCTGTACATTTTAAAAATTTTTTAAATTCTAATTTATTAAATTTTGTCTAGATTCTCAAATTTTCTAGACTCTTTGGATACTTGAGATTGCTTAAAGAATCTTCTATTTTTTTAATTTCACTAGATTTATATGGTTTTAAATATTCTTCAGTTTTTTTAAACCTGACAGATTTTTTGAATTTCCTCAATTTTTGGAACTATCTGAATATTTTATGACTTCGAAAGTTCTCTGTATTCTTCTTAATAATTCTGATTTTCTAGACTGTTTCAGATCCTCCACTTCTCTCAAATTTTTCAGATTTTCTAGATTGTTTGGTTTTTTCCAAATACTTTTTAGATTCTCTTTTTATGGATTCTTCAGTTTTTAAAAATTTTTCAACTTCTCCAAATAGAATTGTCGAAACTTTTACATATTTATGGACTTTGCTAATTGCTGAAAAAATGTTGAAGGCATGTCTAAATATAAATTTTTCTGAATTGAATGCTCCAATTTTTTTCTCGATAGGAGAAAAAAGAATTGAATTCTACATGGATTTGCATCAATACTCCCTATACCTATCATTGACAGTTTTCAAATTGTGAAAAAAGTTCAACAAATTTGTGCAATAACAAGTAAAGTTTTGATAATTCAAAAAAATCTAAACTGAAGAATCTGAAAAATCTCAAAGCTTTTACAATATATCGAATTAAAAAATTTGAGAGTTCTTCGAGTAATCTAAAGAGACTAAGAAATGTATGAAATCTATGAAATTTCTATTGGAAAATTAATGAATTTGACAAATCCAGGAACTATAAAGTGTTTTTATAAAAAACTGCAAGGTTGGAGACAGTTCGAAAAATTTAGAAAACGTGAATAAAATTAGAAGAATCATGAAACAATTTGAGTTTGGAAGATCCAAAAAATTCAGTAAACCTGAGGAATATCTAGAAAATGGAGAACTAAAGAATAATTTGAAAAATTGTAAAAAGTCTACAATTTCACATTTAGTTTAAAAATGACAAATTCAAAGATAATCAAAAGTTCAAAAATTAAAGGATTCTTAACGCAACCCAAAATAAAAAATAAATAATAAATTCTAAGATACAAAAAATTCAAAGCATCTAAGAAATTTGAAATGTTTTGAAAAACTAAAGAATGTCAAAAGTTCTGTTATCAAAAATCTAAGAAAAAGAGAGGTTTTCCAAAATTTATTGGCGTATATTCCTTAAATACCATGTACATGACATAACTTTATTTTTTTAAATAGAACACCCTGTAATTTATTACATTTTTAGATTTCATATTGAATCTTAGTTTGTCAAAAACTTATAATTTAATATTTAGATACAAAAGTCAAGATTTTCTTTTCTCTAAACTAAGTGATCTTGAGATCTATGGTTTTTGGTATTTTGTGGAACAAAAACGGCACCATTAATTGCAATAAAGCATTGGTCATAATTGCAGTGAAATTTTCCATTAATTGATTAATTTGTTGATCAATAATAACAATACTTGAAGATGACTCATCTCGCCCGAATGAAAAGTTTGACACGAGCTATACTACTTAATAATTTGACACTCTGTATATTTAAAGTTGGTACTCTGTAATACTCGTATAAAAAACATTGTTTGCTTTTTTGTTTTGGCATAAAACAAAATCTCCGCACCAATTTCGCTCTTATTTATATATCATTTTTTTATGAGTTAAATGTTCAATTTGAAACGACGTTGCTTATTTCGGTTGTCAATATTTCGAAGTCTTGTAGAATATCATAGTTTTTCGATTTACACAAACAAAATTATAAATGTCATTCAGAATTGATTAAATGAAATTGTAACAATTTAATAATATTTGAATGATTCAGTACAACTCTGAAAAAAACGGAATAGGAAAATTATCGTAAATGTCGCCAATTTTTTTCGCTTTTAGATAACAAGATGATGAGTTTTAGATATGAAAAGCTTTGAAGTGGAACGTTTCATTATAGACGGAGTGTATCACTGGCTATACACAATTGTTGCCTTAATTGATTAACAATCGTCTAATAACCGTGCGACGCTATCTAAATACAATATCCCGTCATGTGTTAACAATGTTCTTCTTGTCGCTTTCTCAATCTGGCTAATCAAACTTCTGATAATAGAATCCAGGACATTGACTAACTGTCCTAACTATGTGAAAATTTTGGAGGAAATTTCAAATAAAAATTGTAGATTTGATTCGATTTTTTTTTATATCTTTATGCATTTTCTACTTTCGAGTTTCTTTGGATTTTTTGGATTTTTTGGATTTTTTCGACTCTTTACAACATGACGATTTTTTAGAATATTTAAATTTGTTAAACGTTTCTCTTTTTTCAAACTTTCTGTATTTTATTGAAAATTTTCAGACTTTCTCGCTTTTAGTTTTAGTGTTAAACTCTATTTCTTTTTAATGTTTTGTTGAATTACTTATCTGGATGCTTGAATTTTCTCTGTCTTTTCGATTCTCACGGTTTTCACGATTATTCAGTTTTTTCAGAACTTTCCATAGCTCTCAGGTTTTTAAAATGTTCTGTATACTTCATATACTAAGGATTCTTTCGTTTATTTGTTAATTTCCTGTTTTGACAGAGTCTCTTTTTATTCAAAAAATTATTATAAATATAAAATTTCAAAAAATCGACTAAATTTTAGGAATAAAATGAATTTAGGAAAATCCAATCGAAAGTATTTAACAAGTTAGGAAATAAAGAAAATTTAAAAAATTTTGAAGAAAATCAGCAATTTTTTTGATTTTTAGGCTCCTTCAAAAAATTCTAATTTTTAAATTTTTGGTTATACTTGAATTTGTCATTTTTAGACTAAATGTAAAATTGTAGATTATCTAGCTTTTTTATATTTTTTTTAATTTTTCTTTCTTGAGATACTTTAAGTGTTTGGAATTCTCTATTTTCTAGATAATCGTTAGGTTTCCTGGATTTTTTAGATTTTCCAAAGTCAAATTGTTTCTAAGGTCATTGAAATTTTCATGTTCTCTAAATTTTTTAGATTTTAATAAATCTTCTACTTTTTTCTTATTTTCTATATTTTTCCAGACTTTTTTCCTTTTTTCCCATAGTTTCTTTATTTGTCAAATTTATTAATTTTACAATAGTTCCAGATTTTTCAAATTTTCTATTTTCTATGTTTTATATAGAGAGTATAAATAAAAATCGATGAAGAATTCAATTCTTTTTTGTCCTATGGAGAAAAAATTGGAGCATTCAATTCAGAAAAATTTATATTTAGACATGTCTTCAACATTTTTTCAGCAATTAGCAAAGTCCATAAATATGTAAAAGTTTCGACAATTCTATTTGGAGAAGTTGCAAAATTTTTAAAAACTGAAGAATCCATAAAAAGAGAATCTAAAAAGTATTTGGAAAGAACCAAACAATCTAGAAAATCTGAAAAATTTGAGAGAAGTGGAGGATCTGAAACAGTCTAGAAAATCAGAATTATTAAGAAGAATACAGAGAACTTTCGAAGTCATAAAATATTCAGATAGTTCCAAAAATTGAGGAAATTCAAAAAATCTGTCAGGTTTAAAAAAACTGAAGAATATTTAAAACCATAGAAATCTAGTGAAATTAAAAAAATAGAAGATTCTTTAAGCAATCTCAAGTATCCAAAGAGTCTAGAAAATTTGAGAATCTAGACTAAATTTAATAAATTAGAATTTGAAAAACTTTTAAAATGTAGAGAATTGACGAATCCCAAGAAACTTCGAGAATTCTAATTTGAAAAATTTAGAAAATCTTGAAAATATGAAAAACTGGGAAAATCTAAAACCTGTAAAGCAGTTGAAATATTTGAGAATAATTAAAAATTCAAAGACACTGGAAATTTATGAAAAATCCAAAAAATCTAGATTTTGAGAAAAATGATGATTTCAATAAAATTCCAGAAGATCTGAAAAAAATTCAAAAGATCTATAAACAAGTCAAAATTTTAAACATTCAAAGAATTCAAATCTTTGAAAATTCTAATGAGACTGAAAAATTTAAAAAAATAAAAAATTTAAGCAAATGAGCCATTGTTACTCTCGGCTGATTTAAAACATGATTTCATAATGCTGTCTTTATTCTATGCTAAAAGCTTTCATGATTTTTTCGTTAACAATTAAAAACTAAACAACTTTATGAAATGGAACATTTTCTCTAAATAATGGGAGAAATGAAGCTCTAAGAATGATAAATAAGACATTTGAAAAATATTAAAAGTCTTCTATTGACTTTTAATTAAATGTCGTGCTAGTTTCTAAAATGCAGAAATAAATGTGATTTAAAATTGAATAAAATATTCTGATTCTTGCCATACAGGCTGTTTTATTAGTATCGACATGAAAGACTACGGCTTTGTGGGATTTAAAAAAAATTGTGAACAAAGAACGTCAATTTCTGTTTTAACAGCAATTTTGCATTTTTATGAACATTAAAAAAGAAAGGATTTGAAAATTAGAGTTCAAAATCAAAAAAAAAGAGAAAAAAAACAGTCTGAAATAAATTAGCTATTATTGAAGATTCCAGAGAATTTGAAAAATCTTAACAAGAAAATATGCAAAACAAAGAATTCAAGACATTTGAACTACCTAAAGCTTCTAAAAAAATGATGAAATTTGGATTAACCATTTGAAAAATCATAGCTTGGTAGTTATTTGGAAAAAAACAAGCAATCTAGAAAACCTGAAAAATTCAAGGAGGAACTGAAGAATAGTCTAGGAAATCTGAGGGTTATTAAAAATATAGAGAACGTTCAAAGGGATAAAATATTCAGATCATTCCAAAAAATAAGGAAATTCAAAGAATCTGTCAGGTTTAAAAAAAAAACTGAAAAATACATAAAACTATAAAAATCCAATGGAATTAAAAAATTGAATCAATCTCAAGAATCCAAAGAGTCTAGAGAATCTGAAAATCTAGAATTAATTTGATAAATTAGAAATCGCAAAATCCTGAAAAATTTTTAAAATGTAGAGAATTGAAGAATTCCAAGAAACTTAAAGAATTCTGATTTAAACAATTCAGAAAATCCAGAATATATGAAAAACTTTAAAGATCTAAAACGTGTAAAGGAATTGAAATATCAGAAAATTTGAAAAATCCCAAAAATTTTTAGAAATTCAATCGCGTCATAAAACGATTAAAATCCCAATATAAAATAAAAAATAAAGAGAATCTAAAATTTTCAGAAAATTTTAGAAATTCGAAACAATCTAGAAAAACTGGGCGACATAACAAATTTTGAAAATCTGAATGATCTGAAACAATTGTAAAATTAATAAAGTTGACAAATCCAAAAAATTTAGAAAATCCAAAAACTATATGAAAATCTACAAAATTGTATAAAGTTCGGAAAAATTGTAGAAGATCCATAAAAATCTAGAAAACCAAGGAAACATAATCCACAAAACATGAAGATTTTAATAAATCTAGAAATAATTCAGATTTAGAAAATCCAAAGAATTCAAGAAACTTGAGGAATATTTAGAAAATGGAGATTTCCAAAAACACAATATATCTCAAGAAGCTTTAAAAAAATATCTACGGAATTTCGAAAAATCCAAAATGACAAATTCAAGAATTCAAAAATTAGAGGATTCTTGACGAAACCAAAAAAAAATTAAAATAAATAAAATCTTGCAGTCTAAAAAGCCAGAATTTAGAAAAAAAAAGTCTTGAAATATCTTGAAAGAATCTTGGAATCTCAGAAACTTCAAGAATTGAAAAATTAAAAAAAAAAATAACAACTCCAAGAAGTATAAAGAGTCGATATTACAAATCAAAAAAATTAAGAAATTTCCCATGAATTTGGAAAAATTGTCAAAATGTAGAAATTCCAGAAAAAGCCAGAGAATCTAGAAAACATAAACAGTACAAAAAACTTGGGCAACGTAAATTCAATAAACAAAGTCAACAAAAATTCAGGACATCTGAGGAATAAAAGAAAAATGCCCTATGTATCAGAGAACAATTTAGACAATGCAGAAGATTGAAATGTTCAAGTATTCTTCAAATAAATTCTTGATTATTAAAATGTTGTAAATATTTGCGATAAATACTCTACCTACAGAAATGAATTAGAATTTTCATTAATCAACAGACCGTCAGAAGACGTAGTTCTCAAGTCTGTAGGACGATTCCCTGCGTGGCGGAGGTTTCTAAAATGTCCCTAGGGATTAATGCATTACTCTGAAACCAGTCTCCTTTACTAAGTTGCTAAAAGCCTGTGTCTATGTGTTAATTAGCTAAATCCAGTGCGTAATTTAGCGCTGTATCTATGATAGAATGTAAGGAAATTCAAAAAATTCTTATTACAATTTTTTTTATGTTAATTCATACATATTCATAGCATAAAGTACGTTTTTAATGTCCGTGACTTCTTGGGTCGAATGTTTAATAAACTAAATTGGTTTGTTTGTATTGATTTATCAACGTCGTTATATTTCGAATTTTTTTTTATTAGCGCATAATTACTGATGGAAATGAATTATTTGGGTTTTATTTGAAGGTGATTACAGAGCTTGAGGCACTAGTGTAATATGAAATAGTTATTTCATTGTTATTATAAAAGATTTCTGTTCACTTTTGTTATATTTTTCTTCATTTATTTAGCTATCTATTAGATGTACAATGTTGCTTAATTTTTGTTTACAAATTCCCGTTTCTATTTTTTAAGAATTTGATAGAGTTATTCAGAATGTTGCAAATTTCTGAACAAAACTCAAAAGTGCTATGTAATTAAAATTTCTTCAACTAATCCGACATCATCTACGATTAATTAGATTTGTATGTTTGGTTGTTGTGAGGTTATGAAAAATGTCAAGTTTGGCAAGTATCAAATGGATCAATTCTAGACATATAGAATGAAGGGATTTTTATTTTAAGACACTTTTAAAGTTTTTTTTTTTTTTTTATTTCAATAAACATCCGTTAAAAGGTTATACTAGGTGATTTAAGATTATCGGCTCGGAGGATAGTGGTTTTATTATGAAAAAAAAATATATATATTTGAGCTATATAACTTTTTGGACTCTTCTGATTTACCAAATTTTTGTAGATTTTCAGTCTATCGAGATTCGTCAGATTTTTTTTTATTGTTTTAGATTTTTCAGATAAATTAGCTTTCAAATATTCTTCAGATTTTCTGTTGGTTTTTCAATCAAATTCTAATTCTAATTTTACAAATTTCTGGAATTTGTTAGATTTTTTTAGATATTGGAATTATAGATTTTTTTTTATACAGGGTGATTTATTAATAGTATTATTAAACTTTTGGAAATAAGTTTTTGCATGTTTTTATAATTGTTGAAATTGCTTGTTTAGAAAATATTCTCAGCTATACAGAGTGTTGTATAGTTCCAGGACCGTGCTTAACTTTTTTATTTTAAGTAGCAACCCAAGAATTTTTTATTTTTATATTTATATATTGTAACTTTTCAATTTTGACATTTGATTGCGGTGTTGCCAAGTTATGTCTTGATTTAAAGTATTTCAGAATCATTAGTATAAATAGCAGAACATTGAAATTTTTTAAGTAGATAAACTAGATTTTGCTCTATTGTTTGACATAACTATTACATCATTCTACTCTACAGGGTTTTCGTTATGAATTCTCAAAGTTTACAAATTTCAGACAACCATAACTTTCATTTTTCAAGTGGAACACTCTATATTTTTTCACTTATTTGTTATCTACTGTTGATGCTCTTTTGTTATTGTATTCTGAATTCTGAATGTTTGGAAATTTTTGAAAAAAAATTGTATTCCAAAAAAAATAGTATTATGGTTGTTTGAAAATTGAAAATTTCAACAATCATGTGGCAATTATATCAAACGATAAAGTAAAGCTTGTTTTCAAAATTTTCAAAAAAAGTTAATTAACTTGGCAACGCCGCAATTAAATGTCAAAACTAAAATATGACAATATAGCATAAGAGATGACAAAAATTAAAATGAGAACAAATATTTAGATTACTTTTGAAAATAAAAAAGTTGAGTACATCCCTGAGATGATTGAACACTTTTTTAGATACCTTAAATTCTCTTTAATCAAAGTCCCCATAATTTTTTGTTACTTCTTAGATTTTTCTGATTTTTTTCCTTTGCAGAGTTTTTAGATTTTTCATTTCTAAGATTTTCTGTATCCTTCATATTTTTTGGATTTTTTTTTAATCCTTAATATTTTCAGTCTTAAACTTTGGATTTTAACGTTTTAAAATACTTCAAATTTTTTAGACTCTACATTCCTTATGTGATTTGAACTATGATTTTTTTTCGATTCTTATATTTTTAATTCTCCAGTTTTTTTTGGATATGCTAATTTTTTGCAAATTTTTAAGGTTTCTTAGAATCCAAATTCATTTAGACTTTGAAGTCTCATTTGCCTTTTTAACATCTTCTAGATTTTCCACATTCTTCCTTATTTTTTTTAATCCTTATTTTTCTGAAAAAAAAAAAGTGTTCCATATGAAAAAGTAGCATTTAATTGTCCGAAAATTGAAAATTAAAACAATTCATAACGATGACCCTGTACAGTAAAATCATGTGACAATAATACCAAACGATAGAGTAAAACTTGTTTTAGAAAAATACAAAATTTTACTGTTTTGCTGTTGAAGGTAATGATTTTGAGACACTTCCGAAAAAAAAATGAAACTAAATGTTAAAAGTAAAATATGACAATATAGTGTAAGGGATGACAAAACAAAAATGAAAACAAATATTTACCTTACAATTTTAGAAAAAAAGGTGAGTTTAGTCCTGGAATAGAACACCCTGTAAGCTGGCAATATTTCTGAAAACATGCAGTTTTAGCATTTATACAAAAATGTTTCTTATAAGTTTGATAATAAGGTCGATATTAATAAATCACCTTGTATATGAATTAATCTAAAAAGGAAACAAAGACATTCTAAATATATTTAGCAATCTAGGAAATAAAACAAAAATCAAAAGGATTGAAGAAATGTAAAAGATCTGTGCATCAGGAAATCTCAAGAATTGATAATTTTTTTTAAATTTTTAAATTAAATTCTCTTCATTCTTGGAACTTTCAGTTTATCAAATTTTTCGGATTTTTGATATTTTTCATCTTAGATCTTTTTTATTCATTAGTCCTTTGTTGTAACGAGTGTTCATTTGAAAAAAACCTCAAGAGTGCTTTTAAATTGAAATTTGACATTTTTAATAAAGCTCTAACCTCACGTTTTGTCAGTTTAAACAAATTCTTCATTTATTATGTAAAAAAAAATAATCATTACAAAATTTATTTTAGATGATTTCAAAAAAAAATCTGATTTTTTTGAGGATCCTTTGAACCTTCTAAGATTTGCAGATTCTTTAAATGCACAATATTGTTATACATACTTAATCATTTTTTTTTTTTTTTTAGATTAAATTTGCTAAATTTTAATGCGCTTAAATTCGAGAACAAGAAAAAAAAACACACTAAACTATTTACTCCTATTTTTCTCCAGAGTGCTATTATTCGGAATGAGTGTGTTGGAAAATAGTTTCGCCTTTTATATAGAATCACATACATCTGTTTCTCAGATGCGTCTACTTTTTGTATTTTTATTCATACAGACAAAAACATTATAAAAAAAAAAGTCTGTGGATACTTATACCTAACACTTTCCATTCACTGAAATTCTCGTAAAATCAATATTTGATTTGCGTGCTCAAGTGTTTTCTGATTTTCCTTAAATCGCAAGTAATCCGTCATTATTCGTATCGAAAAATATGCGTAAAATGCTTCTTTTCCGTGCTGTTTTAAAATTAACAAAGTCGAAAGCCATTATAAATGAATTAACCGCCAACAACAAAATTGCAACCCTTAAATTCATTCTTAATAGAGCCTCGTGTAAATGGGTTGTAAAGAAAATTGCCTTTTTATCCTTTAGCTAAAATAAATCCTTGTTAATTTACATTATAGAAAAAAAGGGTTTTGAAAGCAAAAATCGAATGAAGTTTAATTGAAAGTAGCAATTCAGAGAAATTGGCAACCGTGTGAGAAGTTAATACAAAAGTTACATCGTCATAAATATTGTCGGCACAAAGTTTCCGATAAAAATCAAAGTTGGAAAAAGAAAAGTTGAACTGCCACACCAAGTTCATTTTTGTCACATTCTTATTCATCCAAAATTGCGACAAGCGTTCGAGGATCATAAATTTCAAGAAAGAAACAGTAACTGGGACTAGTTAGCTTTATTGTGTCTGGACTGGTCTAATTCCTGAGGCCATTTAAAGTTAGAATGACCTGAAACCTGCAGTCGTATTTCCTTTAATTATTTTCACACTTATCAGCACTTCCGGTAATAAAATATTATACAGAGTGAGTGCACATGGCATGTTTTGTTGGTTATCAAAATTATTGAAAATCATCTGAATTTTCCCCGTTTCTGACATATGTTTCCTTATTCTCGCGCTTCAATAAATTGTGTTATAAGAAGGCTATCTCACACGTCGAAGAGTTGTCTTTTCGCTTTTTTGATATATGACTTCAAATCATCTACTATTTGCGCTTTTCTTCGTTTACGTCACGTTTTCTATTCATCTCAAAAATTAATTGAATCATTGTTGTTCTTTTTTTTTTTTTGTTACAGTTGTGACCTCGAAGATTCGTGGCCATCAGGGTTGTGGCCCTGAGCATCTAGTGCATTGTGCCAAACCACTTTCTGTATTGACGGATTCTGGTTTAACATTTGCTACTAGCAAACTCGAGTTGGATCGAATGTGTCCGTGAGTATTGAATTTTTTTATGGGATTTGCATGACCAAATTTTAATCTTTCAATTATTACATTCATCAGTTGTTTGGAATTTAAAATTCATCAATTATAGGATATACAGCGTGTCTCTTGTAGTTGAAACAATCATTTTTAAATGAGATCTAACTTTTAATTTATTCTCAACTTTGTGTCACTTCCGATTATGCCGGAAATTACAACTTTGTTATTTTTAGATTTGTCGTTAAATAAAAAAAGGTAAAGCAAATCGATAGTAATCATTTTGAAGAGCTTCAATGAGTCATAAATTGTAAACACTTTTATTGATTTTGGGCCATAAATGAAGAAATTATAGCAATTTGTTAAGGAATTCATATTCATTCATCAGTTAGAAAATATTTTGAATTTTTAAGAAGTATCATTAAGCATCAAATCTGAAGACAATTGAATTAGTATTAATTGTACCAAAGTTCATCTTTGTAGTTAAAAATAATTGAATACATCATCTTGAACATGATTAAATCAGCGTCCAATTTAGCGATTTTTATCGTAGTGGTCCAAGAAAGAGAAAACAAAGAGCCAATTGCATTCAAAATTCTGAATCACATTCACTCATCAGTCGGAAATTGCTCTATATCTTGAGTAACAATCAACAATTATTAAATTCAAAAACATCGTCTTGAAGAGAATTAGATCGGTGTTAAATTCACCAAACTTTATTGTTTTGATTTGGAAAATAAACTAGGGCCATTTGCCAGAAAAAAAATTCTAAAAACATTCACTCATCAGTCGGAAATTGCTCTATATCTCAACTATCAATCAACAATTATTCAATTCAAAAACATCGTCTTGAAGAGAATTAAATCGGTGTCAAATTCACCAGATTTTATTGTTTTGATTTGAAAAATAAACTAGGGCCAGTTGCCAGAAAAAAATTCTAAAAACATTCACTCATCAGTCGGAAATTGCTCTATATCTCAACTATCAATCAACAATTATTAAATTCAAAAACATCGTCTTGAAGAGAATTAGATCGGTGTCAAATTCACCAAATTTTATTGTTTTGATTTGAAAAAGAAAAAAACTAGGGCAATTTGCCAGAAAAAAAAATTCTAAAAACATTCACTCATCAGTCGGAAATTGCTCTATATCTCAACAATTATTCAATTCAAAAATATCGTCTTGAAGAGAATTAAATCGGTGTCAAATTCACCAAATTTTATTGTTTTGATTTGAAAAATAAACTAGGGCCAGTTGCCAGAAAAAAAATTCTAAAAACATTCACTCATCAGTCGGAAATTGCTCTATATCTTGAGTAACAATCAACAATTATTAAATTCAAAAACATCGTCTTGAAGAGAATTAGATCGGTGTTAAATTCACCAAACTTTATTGTTTTGATTTGAAAAATAAACTAGGGCCATTTGCCAGAAAAAAAATTCTAAAAACATTCACTCATCAGTCGGAAATTGCTCTATATCTCAACTATCAATCAACAATTATTCAATTCAAAAACATCGTCTTGAAGAGAATTAAATCGGTGTCAAATTCACCAGATTTTATTGTTTTGATTTGAAAAATAAACTAGGGCCAGTTGCCAGAAAAAAATTCTAAAAACATTCACTCATCAGTCGGAAATTGCTCTATATCTCAACTATCAATCAACAATTATTAAATTCAAAAACATCGTCTTGAAGAGAATTAGATCGGTGTCAAATTCACCAAATTTTATTGTTTTGATTTGAAAAAGAAAAAAACTAGGGCAATTTGCCAGAAAAAAAAATTCTAAAAACATTCACTCATCAGTCGGAAATTGCTCTATATCTCAACAATTATTCAATTCAAAAATATCGTCTTGAAGAGAATTAAATCGGTGTCAAATTCACCAAATTTTATTGTTTTGATTTGAAAAATAAACTAGGGCCAGTTGCCAGAAAAAAAATTCTAAAAACATTCACTCATCAGTCGGAAATTGCTCTATATCTCAACAATTATTCAATTCAAAAATATCGTCTTGAAGAGAATTAAATCGGTGTCAAATTCACCAAATTTTATTGTTTTGATTTGAAAAATAAACTAGGGCCAGTTGCCAGAAAAAAAATTCTAAAAACATTCACTCATCAGTCGGAAATTGCTCTATATCTCAACAATTATTCAATTCAAAAATATCGTCTTGAAGAGAATTAAATCGGTGTCAAATTCACCAAATTTTATTGTTTTGATTTGAAAAATAAACTAGGGCCAGTTGCCAGAAAAAAAATTCTAAAAACATTCACTCATCAGTCGGAAATTGCTCTATATCTCAACAATTATTCAATTCAAAAATATCGTCTTGAAGAGAATTAAATCGGTGTCAAATTCACCAAATTTTATTGTTTTGATTTGAAAAATAAACTAGGGCCAGTTGCCAGAAAAAAAATTCTAAAAACATTCACTCATCAGTCGGAAATTGCTCTATATCTCAACTATCAATCAACAATTATTAAATTCAAAAACATCGTCTTGAAGAGAATTAGATCGGTGTCAAATTCACCAAATTTTATTGTTTTGATTTGAAAAATAAACTAGGGCCAGTTGCCAGAAAAAAAATTCTAAAAACATTCACTCATCAGTCGGAAATTGCTCTATATCTCAACTATCAATCAACAATTATTAAATTCAAAAACATCGTCTTGAAGAGAATTAGATCGGTGTTAAATTCACCAAATTTTATTGTTTTGATTTGAAAAAGAAAAAAACTAGGGCAATTTGCCAGAAAAACAAATTCTAAAAACATTCACTCATCAGTCGGAAATTGCTCTATATCTCAACTATCAATCAACAATTATTCAATTCAAAAATATCGTCTTGAAGAGAATTAAATCGGTGTCAAATTCACCAAATTTTATTGTTTTGATTTGAAAAATAAACTAGGGCCATTTGCCAGAAAAAAAATTCTAAAAACATTCACTCATCAGTCGGAAAATGCCCTATATCTTGAGTAACAATCAACATTTGTCGAATTTTGAAACATCATCTTGAAGACAATTGAATCAGTGTTAAACATTGCAAACTTCCTAGTTTTAATCTAAGAAATACTAAAACTAGGGCTATTTGCCAATAAAATTTTAAAATACTTCGACTCATCAGTTGGAAAATGTCCTAAATCATAAGTAACAATCAACATACGTCAAATTTGAATACACCATCTTGAAGATATCTCAATGAGTGTTCAATTTAGCGATTTTTATCGTAGTGGTCCAAGAAAGAAAGAAAATGAGTCATTTGCTTTCAAAATTCTGAATCACATTCACTCATCAGTCGGAAATTGCTCTATATCTCAACTATCAATCAACAATTATTAAAGTCATAAACATCGTCTTGAAGAGAATGAAATCGGTGTCAAATTCACCAAATTTTATTGTTTTGATTTGAAAAAGAAAAAAACTAGGGCCATTTGCCAGAAAAAAAATTCTAAAAACATTCACTCATCAGTCGGAAAATGCCCTATATCTTGAGTAACAATCAACATTTGTCGAATTTTGAAACATTATCTTGAAGACAATTGAATCAGTGTTAAAATTGCAAACTTCCTAGTTTTAATCTAAGAAATACTAAAACTAGGGCAATTTGCCAGAAAAAAAATTCTAAAAACATTCACTCATCAGTCGGAAATTGCTCTATATCTCAACTATCAATCAACAATTATTCAATTCAAAAATATCGTCTTGAAGAGAGTTAAATCGGTGTCAAATTCACCAGATTTTATTGTTTTGATTTGGAAAATAAACTAGGGCCATTTGCCAGAAAAAAAATTCTAAAAACATTCACTCATCAGTCGGAAAATGCCCTATATCTTGAGTAACAATCAACATTTGTCGAATTTTGAAACATCATCTTGAAGACAATTGAATCAGTGTTAAACATTGCAAAATTTCCTAGTTTTAATCTAAGAAATACTAAAACTAGAGCTATTTGCCAATAAAATATCTTTCTAAGTTGAGAACACCATCTCGAAGAGTATCAAAAAGTAACTGTACTCACTACATTTCAACAATTTAGATCAATAAATAAAAAAATGGTTTCCATTTGTTAGTTTATTTGTAGTGAAAAAAATGTATCAATCGAGAAATGGTCAAAACGTATTTCGACTAAAAATTAACTTACACCAGTTTAAAGATAATTAAAAACTTATCAAATCATCCAAATTTGATCGTTTAAATAAAAAAAAAACAATGTTATCGATCGATAAAAATTTATTTTGAGATACTTCAGATGTCCTATCTAAAAAGGACTCCCTATATCATATTCGAACTTAATTCGTGGTAAATAATAAAATCAAAAGAGTGTTCACATTTGATTCGATACTTCAACGTGCTAACTGAATCGCGAATGAGTTTTTTTTTCATCATTTTTCAAATTAAACAATGACTTTTCCAATTGAATATTCGTCGAGTTTAATGAATATTAAACACGACTCGGATATCGGACTATGCAAAGTTGGAATCAAAAATAGCGATTGAATGATGATTTTTTTTTTTTCATTATTATTAAATTTCATAACGTATTTATTACGTTTTGGGAAACTTAGGAAATAATGGAGTACATGTTCCGGAAATTATAGAAATGTTTCGCTTTTATCTAAACTGAGAAGCTCGCAAAGTTACGAATAGTTCTCTAATTTATGTCCGTGGAATTACATAGTATGCACTGAGGAGAACAGATACCGTATGATTTTATTTTATTAATGCTTTTATTATCTTCATTGTTTTAGAGTGCTGACAAGATAATTATAAGGATACCTTACTAACTTCAAGTGTTTAAATGCAAGACTTTGAAACCTAACTTTTGGCTGATTTATTTTATGGCTCACCTTGTATAATTCATAAATGTGTAGCTATTACACAATGTCATCTAATTTACCAACTTCATCTTGTTAAAATTTTATTACCTTATTTTGATCTCTGCACTGTAATGTCATGAATTTAATTTGCAAAGTCAAAAAGAAAACAAATTCTACTGTTTTTAACTTTAGATAGCTGGAATTGAATTTTTCCCGCGGCTTCAACAAGATGATTATTTCGTCAAAATTATTGCACAAAAACTTTTTAATAACCCTGCTGAAAATTAGCCAGCCGAGAGCGCTTTTCTCTTCAAGATAATAATTTTTGTGTAAATGCAAATATACCACAATAGGTACATGTTTATGTTTTTTTATTTATTTTTTTTTTTTTTAATAAAACGATTAAAGTTGGTGCATTTATCAAGTTTTTAATTCTCTTCAAGTTTGATGTGGTATGAGTTGATTTTTAGTTAAAATATTTACCATTTTCCAATTGATAATTGATGTTTTATTAGAAATGGCTCAATTTTTTTTATTTATTGCATTATTTCTACGAATGATATATTTAATGCTGACTTGATTGTCTTCAAGATGGTGTTTCCAAATTTGGCGCATCTTGATTCTTTGTAAAAATATAGGGCATTTTCCGAATGATAGCTGTATGTGTTTGACAATTTTACTGACAAATGACTAATTTTTGTATTTCCTCGATTTAAGCATCAAAGTTTGATTCATTTAATGTGGAGCTGATTGTCTTTAAGATGGTGTTTTGAAATTTAAATTATATTGATTTTTAGTCACGATATACAGCAAATTCCAACTGATGGATCAATGATTTTCAAAATTTTACTGGTGAATGACTCTAGTTCCTTTATTTCTTGGACTGAAACAATGAAATTTTGGGAGTTTGACACTGATTTAATTGATAATATTAGTCCTTTATTAAAATAGAATACATTTTTCAACTGCTAGACGAATGTGTTTCAAAATTCTATAGTCAAATGGCTTTAATTTTTCCATTTTCTAGGTTTAAACATTGAAATTTGATTCATTTGATACCTAGTTGATGGTCTTTAAGACAGTGCTTTTGAACTTAATTTAAATTGATTCTTAGTCATGATATAAGGCATTATCAGGCTAACGGACTAATAATTTCCAAAATTTTACTGACAAATGGCTCGCATTTTTTTTATTTATTGGATTATTACTATGAAATTCAGTACATTTGACAACGATTTAATTGTCTTTAAGATGGTGTTTTCAAATTTGGTGCATCTTGATCCTTTGTAAAAATATAGGGCATTTTTTGAATGATGGCTGTATATGTTTGAAAATTTTACTGACAAATGCCTCTAGTTTCTTTATTTCTTGGAGTAAAACAAATAATTTAGTTTGATACTGATTCAATGACCTTTAAGATGGTGATTTCAAATTTAATGTAAATTAATCCTTTATCAAAATAAAGTGTATTTAATTGAAAGATGAATGTTCTTGAAAAAAATTTGTCAGATCACTCAAGTTTCTTTATTTATTGTCCAAAATCAATAAAAAATGTTACATTTCATAAATTTCAATAATCTTCAAAATAATTATTATCAATTTAAATGACACAAAGTTGAAAATAATCTAGACAAATCAATGAATGAGGAAAAATTTAAATAATAATATTATTTGGTTTTCTAGATACTTGTAATGTTCCAACTAAAAGAAACACTCTGTATAACTTCACAAAAAGTACATGTTTTATCTCTACCACAATCTACTTAGTTATGGAACATAAAACAACAAGAACCAAGTTGTTTCGGTTATTTAAAAATAATAAAAATGTGCAGATAATTAAAGCACGTTATGAAATAGGCAAATTTGGCACAGGTCCACACTTTAATCGTTGTTTGTTCGCCAAGTCAGCATCAGCGCGGTATTATCACCTCCTAACGAGGCCTTTTTATGCATTTACAACGCAAACCCGTTGGAAAAAATCGAGCATTTTTATCACAGTCTCATCTGCGCGTCTCTGTTTGATTAACGACTTCTGAAATTGTTCCAGAGACCTAAGAGACGCCGTCAGATGCATTAACGGTTATACTAGACATTGCATGAGTATGGAACAACGAGAACATTTCAAAACTCTCTTCCATGGCACAGTCCTTATGGTTGAAGATCTTTGTAGAAATGAGACATATCAAGAGGAGTATCTTAAATATGCACCATGCATGAAACAAGTGGAAAAACAGAATGAAATTTGTCTTAAAACTTATACCACAGAAATGAAAGAGATTGAATCGAAGACAGAACAAGAAAGCACTGTAGATCCGGATTTGATCACTTACCAGAAGAGGAAGAGAGAGGTAGCTGATGAAGGCATTAGAAGTGTTTGTTGGTAAGTTTTTTTTTATTTAAAATTGTTATGGATTTTTCAAATTTAGATTAAACTCACGTGAAACGGATTTTATTACAAACATACTTTATGTTGGTAATAAAAATCCTGGATACGAAACACCAATCATGAGCAATAAAAGTGTACAGTCGATATAACTTGTAGTTATCAGATTACTACTATTTTTTGGGGATGCAAATTATTGTTTCATTAAAATTTAATGAAAATTGAATGGAAATAAGTTATTGTTTTCTTCGTGTCAATAGAAAGTTAATAAATGTGATATGCAAAAGTCGAAAAACGGAATTCGCGAATAATTACACTTGAAAATATTATTATTAAAATTAATTGTATCAATGATAAGGTATCGAATTTTATACGTAACATGTAAAAGCACGAATGTTGATTATTTCTATTGTACAGGGCGTTGATTTTTTTATGCGAATATATTCAGGAAATCATGAAGATTTGCAATTTCACAACTGCAATTGCAATTGGACAACGGAGAATCTTGAATAATTTCAAAATTTTCACTTATTTGTAAATTTGAAGAATCTTATTCATCTGGAAAATAAAAGAATCTAAATGATCCAAAATTCAAATAATCGAGGATGTCTTAAAAATGTCAAAGATCAAAAAAATTGAAATACGAAAAAGTCTAGAAAGGATTAAAAAAACTGAATAAAATGAAGAATTAAAAAAAAATAGAGAGGAATATGGAAAATCTAGAAATTTTTGAAAAATCAAATGGAACTCCAAAATCTGAATGAATTTGGATTCTAAGAAATCTAATAAATTTGCAATGTTAAAAAAATTTAGAAGTTCTAGAAAATTAAAAAATTAGCAAATCCAAAAATACTGAAGAATTTAAAATTTAAATAATATAAAAATCGAAAAAAACATCAGTTCAAATGACCTGATGGAATGTGAAGTCTGGGAAATTTGAAGTTTTTTCAAACGTTAAAATACAAAGTTATGAAAATATTAAGGATTCAAAAAACTTCCAAAAATTATAAAGGATATAGAGAATCTTAGAAATGAAAAATCTAAAAACTCTGCAAAATGAAGAATCAGAAAAATCTAAGAAGTAACAAAAAATTAGAGAGACTTTGACTAAAGAGGTTCTGAGGAATCTTAGAAAGTGTTCTATAATTTCAGGGCTGCTCTCAATTTTTTTATTTAAAATTGTAACCTAAATATTTGTTCTTATTTTTATTTTGTCATCCTTTATGTTATATTGTCATATTTTATTTTTGACATTTTGTTGCGGCGTTGCCGAATTATTTAATTTTTTTGTGAAATTTTTGAAAATCATGTCTTGATTAAAGTGTCTAAAAATCATAACTACCAACAGTAGAACAGTAAAATTTTGTAATTTTTTAAAACAAGTTTTACTTTATCGTTTGGTATAATTGTCACATGATTGTTGAAATTTTCAATTTTCAGACAACCATAATGCTATTTTTTTTAACACAATTTTTTTTCAGAAATTTGCAAAAATTCAGAATAAGCAGAAGCATCAACAGTAGATAACAAATAAGTGAAAAAATATAGGGTGTTCCATTTGAAGAATGAAAGTTGAGAATTTATAACGACGACCCTGTAGAATAGAATGATGTAACAATAATATCAAACAATAAAGCAAAATCTAGTTTATCTATCAAAAAAGTTTTTCAAAAATTTCCAAAAAAAAAATGAATATATTGGCATAACAAATATAAAAATAAAAAATTGTTTAGGTTGCTATTTAAAATAGAAAAGTTGAGTACGGCCCTGGAACTAAAGACCAGCCTGTATACCTGAAAATATTTTCAAAACATGCAATTTAGACAATTATTTTCAAATAAGGCTAGTATCTTCCGTGCCGATATTCATTATTCACCCCGTATAAAAAAGAAGATTTTTACAGTTTCAAGAATCTAAGAAAATCCAAAGAATTTCAAAAATTCAAAAAATTAGAATTAAAATTTGATTGAAAAAAATCAACAGAAAATCTGAAGATCATCGAAGAATAAGGAAATCTGAAGAATATTTAAAGGCTAAGTTATCGGAAAAATCCGAAAAATCTAAAACAGTTCAAAAAAAATTAGAAGATTCTTGCATTAATCTCAAAGAGTTTAGAAAATCTGAGGAACGTAGATCGTCTAAAAATCTACAAAAATGTGATGAATCAGAAGAGTCGAAATAATGTTAAAAGATAAAAAAAAATGTGGAGCATCTAAGGATTTCTGAAAACATCGAGAATCTGGTAAATCAAAACACCCCAGAAAATCAGGAATAAAACAGATTGAAAATCTGGAATATTTAATAAACTCAACAATTCTAAAGCATCTAGAAAAGTGATCAACAATTTAACAATTACAAATTTTTGGCGGAATCCAAAGAAAATCTTGATTGATCGAAAGAATTTGGGAATATTAACAAAATGAAGAAGCTCCAAATTCTAAATTATTTGACAAATCCAAAAAATCTAGAGAATCTTATCTTTTTAATATAAGTTAATTTTTCATAATAATAAAAATAAAAAATAGGGAACTTTTATTTAAATTGTTGAAATATCGATTTACATAAATTACAACGTCGCTAATTTGATGCTTTGTTCTAATTGGTTGATAAAACTTCAAGAGAGAATCAGCGATGTATTAGTGACAATCGACACTAAAGAAATCAAAGCAGAAGTATACTACTCAAACAAAAGAGCATCAACAGTAGATAACAAATAAGTGAAAAAATATAGAGTATTCCATTTGAAAAATGAAAGTTATGGTTGTCTGAAATTTGTAAACTTTGAGAATTTATAACGAGGAACCTGTAGAGAAAAATAATGTATTTGCTATTTATACTAAATCTGAGGATTATCAAGAATCAGGAAGTCTGAAGAATATTTTTCTGGAAAATCGAAAAAAAAACAAAACAAAGATTCTTGAATTAATCTCAAAGAATGTAGAAAATCTGCAGAATCTTGAAGAAAATTTTCAAAGATGAAAAATGTAGAACATCTGAGGATTTCTGGAAACATCGAGAATTTTGGTAAATCAAAACATTCCAGAAAATCTAGGAAATAAAAAAAAATTGAAAATCTAGAAAATTAAAATACTCAACAACTTTAAAGGATAGAAAGGCTATTAAATGAGAAGATTTTTGACGGAATCCAAAAAGTCAAGAATTTCAACAATTATAAAAACATACAAAAAAAATTCTTTTCAAAAATTTAACAATAAGGCTAGTATCCATATAGTTTCCCAAATATAAAATTCACAATTTCATGCTTAAAACTAGCATCTCCCCAATTATTCCTTTCTTCAAATACTTGTCAAAATAAACATTTTCTTAAAACACAAAGAAAAACTTTCTGTATCAATTTAATTCGTAAATGTTATTTACATAACTCTTAATCCTCCAAAATTTGTCCTAGTGTGCCACATCAAAAATCTAATAATTTCTGACTTTTCAGTTCGTTTCAACGTTACGTGGAATGTTCAACGCACACGATGAAGCGCGCTTGTGGTGAAAATGCCGCTCAGTTCAGTCGAGGTTTCCTTGACAAGATGTCATCCTCTTTGTTACGGGTGAGTCCGAAAGCGCCTGATTATCAATGGCGGAGTCTTGAAGGAGACGAGGGAAACTAACTATGAATCGAATTTTAATTTTTTTGTTGTTGTTAGAACTGACACTGTTTTCTTCAAATGTATCTATCTATATTTGAATGAAATGAGTGTATAAAAGCACTGTGAGGTTAGAGGATCTTGAAGGTATGTAAAGATTTCATTAAATAATCTATAAAAATTAGAATTTTCCAAATTATCCAAAGGACTGAAGTCACTAGAAAAATTGAAAAATCGCTAGAATCTAAAAAATTTGAGAAAATCCAAGAAAATCAAGCAAATTCAAAAAACTTGAACCTAAAGAATCCTAAAATTCTAAATAAATCAAGAGAATCCAGAAAATTGGAAATTTAAAGCAATCTAAGAAATGTCAAAATTATCAAAAATACACACAATTTCCAAAATAATAAAATGTTTAGAGTAATTCAGAATCCAAAAATCTTTAAAGTTTGAAAAATCGAAGGAATTTGAAGGAATCTAACGAATACGAAAAGTTTAGGAAAAAAAATTCAAAAATTGTGAAGAATCTAAGAGTTTCAAGGAAATCTAAAAACTGTAGGAAATCAAAGGAATGTCAAAAAATCAGAAATCAGAATTATTGAAGGAATCCAAACGATTTAGGAAAATTCAAGGTTCATAAATGACTTACATAAAAATCGAAGAAATTAAAAAAAATTTGTAGTCTTTAAAATTTTGGAAAATCTAAGAGAATCTAGAAGACATAAACAACAACAGTTTTAGGAATGTTAAAAGAATGGAAAATTTCTAAAATCTTGGAGTAACTATAGTCAAAAAGAAACCAAATCAGAAGAATCTTAGAAATTTGAATAACGTAAAAAATCTAAAAAATATAAAAGATTTTGAAAATTATACGATTCAAAAAATAAAATACCAGAAAAAAGAAAAAATTTTTATTATTCAAAAATATATAACTAGACAATCTAAAAAGTAACAGTAAGTTTTAAATCTGAAGATTCCAAGTTTTTGAAAAATTTGAACATTACAGAATACCTAGAAAATATAAAAAGTTCGGAAAAATCATAAAAATATTTGAAGTTTTTGAAAAATTTGATTTATCCAAAGAATTATTAACAGTTTATATAAAAATGTATAGAAAAGTCGAGAAATTAACAAAATTCCGAAGAATCCGAAAAAATTTGGATAAAAAAAACTTAACGGATGTAGAGAATTTAGAAAATCTGAGTCACATCAAAAAAATTGAAAACTTGAAAAAATAAAAAAAAAGGATTATCAAGAATATCATAGTTTGGAAAATTTAAGTAATATGGAAAATATTCAAAACCTTAACTATCTGAAGAAGTCGAAAAATTTAGAAGATTTGGAAAAGAAAAGGATTGAAGAAATCTGAAGAATGTAGTTCTTCTGAATCTGATAAATTGAAAGAGTCTGAAAAATTGAAAGAATGTTAAGAATCTAAGAAATTCGGAGAAAATTAAAAACAATTTCGAAAATCCAGGGAACAAGAAGAATGAAGTTATATATAGTATAAAAATCAGAGAAATAAAAAAAAAATGAACAAAATTTGGGAAATCCAAAGAATTTTGGAAATCTAAAGGATATCAAGAAAATAGAGAATTTGCAAAATCTTAAAATATTTGGAGTTTTCAGAAAATCAAAGAAATCTGAGATTCCAAAATTAGAAAATTCTTGAAAGAATCTCAGGATTCTAAATAATCTAAAAAATCAAAAAAATAAAAAGATATTCAACATGGGTAATCTTTAAAAATTAGAAAGATCCAGAAAATGAAAAAGAATGGTAACTTGAAAAAATGTTGAAAATTACAAAGAATCTAGAAATTTCAGTAAATTCCAAGAATTTAAACTAAAAACTAAAAACTTGAAAAGTTTGAAAAATCCAGCGTAAAAAAGTTGCAGATTAAAAAAAAAGCAAAGAATTCAAATGTGATAGAATTTAAAAATTCCAAACAATCTAGGAAACGTGATGAATATAAAAAGTTGAAGAAATCTAGGAAGTATAATGAACATTATTGAAAAATTGGAAAACTAGACAAATTCAAAGAATTTAGAAATTCTGAGGAATCTAGATCCAACAAAAAATACAACAAATCTATAAAAATGAATGAAAATTTTAATATTTCAAAGGATTCAAAAATTGGAGTATCTAGAGAATCCAAGGAATCTCAAGATTCTAAAAAATCCGAAGAATCTAGAAAATGTGAAGAATTCAAGATCTGAAATATATAAAAAAATTGAAAACTCGAAAAAGCCAAAAATATTTGGAAATCCAAGAAATAAGATAAATATTCAAAACGTAAAGTTTCTGAAGTATAAGAAGTAAAAGGAGTGAATTCTTGTAGGAACCTAAAGAATCTTCAAAATCCAAGGAGTAAGAGTCTATATAAAAATTAGATATATTAAAAAAAAAAAAAAACAGAAAATTAAGTGAATATAAAAGATTTTAAAAATTATAGAAATCCAAAGAATCCATAAAATCTATTTAATTTGGCGAATCTTCTAGAATCAGAGAGATTTAGAAAATGAAAAAAAAAAATAGAAACTTAAAAAATTCAAACATTTAAGAAAATTTAAGGAGTCCAAAGAATCTCACCAAGTTTGAAAATTTCAACAACTTTAAGAATTCAACAATTCCAAAACAATCTAGAAGATTTAACAAAAAATCCAGAAATCTATAACATATAACATATCTATATATGTAATTTAAAGGATATAAAAAATTGAAAATTTTGGAAAAATTTGAAAAATCTCCGTCATAAAATATTTGGAGAAATTGAAAACAAAAAAATTTAAAAAATATGTCAAGTCTGAAGAATCCAAAAAAACGTAGAAGAATTTAAATATAATAGGATTCTTGAAGAAATCTTAAAAATCCAAAACCAACAAAAGTTGGAAAAATTCAAAATTGGTAATTTTATTTTTAATTTTAAAAACCACATAAATACAATAATCAAAAGCAATCTTTTTCTTAAAAAGGATATGTTTTCTGGATCTGGATTTCTCTCTTATCAAGAAGCCCAAGTGTCGTCGTCGTTGCTAAATATAGCAAACTTTGAATTCCATAAAACTGCTGAACAACATTTTAGATATATTGCTCCAACGTGTTTAAAATAACACCACACTAGTTTTTTATTGCTAGAGGGGTTAGTTTTCCTCGCCAATTTTTCCGCTTTGCGGTATTAAATTTTATGCGCTTTTATGTGTAGCGGAGTATTAATTGACTTTTTTTTCAGATGCATTGTCAGGAATATGGACGAAGTGAATGCGGTTTAACGTCAGCCGGAAATAAAGCTTATCAAATTTCGTCTTTTCTATTGTCTTCACTTGGGATTCTGCTTTATTTAAGATAAATACTGTAATTATGATTTTTTGGGGTGGAATTGTTAAGCATTTATATCTCAGATGGAATTATAACAGAGCTAGTTGTAGTAAACTTTAAAAGACTGATTTTAATAGAACTAGAAGCTATTTCCATCTGAGATATTTTCTCGATTTTTCTTCGTATTTGCCACGTACGAAATTCAATATGAAAAATTGTACATAATTTTTTTAATATTTATTAGAATTGATAAACATCTAGTCTTTGAATTATCGCTGGTTTGTGAGTGTAAATTATAGAATTTCCTCATTCTTCATCAGTTTATGTTTTTATTTATTTCTTTTTTTTTTTTGTTACACCGTCCATTGAAAAATTGTACATATTTTGAGACAAAGTATTATCTTGTTGAAATTGAAAAAGTCCTAAGCTGAAGAATTTATGAAAATCAAAGTCTTAATTTTGAGTATATCTGATTTTTATGCAAGTTTTTTCAGAAGTTCCTTAATGAAAAAAAAAAACAACTAAACTCAATTCTTAAGACTTTGAAGAATTTAATCTGATAGTTGTGATAAGTGTTAGCTCCTAATAAAATATTTTATAATTAGATGTGTTTATTATTTATGAGGTTTCTTATCATTTTAAGCGACACTTTACAAAGTTACAACTACACAGACTGTCTTATTGTCCCCAAAACAGTTAAGATTTTGCTTCAAATACTCGAAGTTTCTATTGTGTGAACCACGGATATTTACAGAGAAAATGTTCAAATTTTTGTTCGTTTATTATATTTTTTGAACAAAAGTTGTTACAGCAAACAATTATATTTTTTTTATGGACTATTCTTAATTTTTGCATTTTTAAGCGTTTTAAAAATTGATTACATAAGAATAAAACGGTCTTTAGCTTTCTCATTTTTAGGATGGCGGTTTCAAATTTATTGTATATTAATTCCTAGTCCAGATATGGGGCATTTTCCGAGTGACGAATTCATTGATTTGAATGAACATGCGATTTTCTAATATCTAAATGATTTAAATGTTTTTAAGATAGAATTTTTAAATTTGATTTAAATTGAGTTTTAGGCCAAATATAAATCATTTTCCGATAAATTAACGATTTTCAAAATTTTATCGACAATTGGCTCAAACTCTTTTATTTGTTGTATTAAAACGATAAAATTCTCTTCAATCCATAAGTCTTTTATGATTAGGTACTATCAATTTGCTTTAAGATTTTTATTTATTAAACTAAAACAATTTGTCAAAAAAAATTGTTTGCTGTCATTACACACACCTGATGGATAATAAGTCCAATTATCCACAAACATTCGTCTTGACATTCTTATATTAAACAAAGCTGAATAGTAATGGTACAATCGATTTACATTTTAGTTCCATAAGTCCCCTATACGAAAGCAAAATTTGACAACAAAAGTAAAATTAAATAAATAGCACTATAAACAAAACATAAGTTTGTTAATGGATAATCCTGTATAATTGGGAATAATGTTGCAAGATACAGAATAATAATAAATTTTAAAATTGCCTTTTTTATCGTTGAAACACCCTATATTATTCCTTGTGTTTCGTAGACTAAAAATATGCACCTAAACCTGGTAAAAACAAGACGGAAGATTTTCTGGAAAAAACTATTCCTCTTCAAATCTATTAAATAATTCCAATCATAAATTCAAATTTAACGTTTGTTTAAAAACATCCATTCGATAGACTGCAAAAACAGAGCCTTCAAGGCTTTGAATAACTCATCTAATTTTCTCTCTTTCTATTTATGTTTTTCTCAATTTAATAATCAGTCTTTTTCGCATCTAATTGGAGTTAATTATGTTTAATTAAACATCTTAGTAAAACTAATTTTTTATAACTTGCAAAAGTTTGATTTTTAATGCTTCTTTTCTTTTCTTAAAACTGCTAAAAAAATATCCAGACTAAAATATTTGTTGTTGCAAAGTTTGGAAAAAAAGTCAAACATTTACTAAATTGATAAAAATTCCCAAATTTGTTAGTGTTTAAGTGTTTGCAGTATTCAAACTGCGTTTTATAATGAACTCGATTAATCTTAATTTTGAATTAAGTGTCTTAGTCATTTTTATAAATAAATAATAATTCTAATTCTTATATACATAAAATTTCTGCAAAAAATAGGGCAAACCAACAATTAAAAAAAAAGCACTAGAAAAGTGGACAAAAGATCAGTGTTCGAGCGAAGCAAATCAGTTTTTCATTAAAACAATTCTGACTAAAATCAATGTTTTAACAAGAGGTTACAAAAAATCTATATTCCAGTTGAAAAAAGTGTATAATCTGGATACAAAACCGCAAAAATTGTGATATTTCAACAAAAACTAAGTCAAAACAGCAATGTCTGAATTAGCACAAAAAACAATATTTTAACACAAAAAATCAGTAATCTAATAAAAAATTGGGATATATCAACAAATTTTGGTGTATGTACAAACAAAAAATAAACGAAGATTTTAATATTTCGCCAAAAACGAGTCAAAACATTATATAATCGATGCTTTAACAAAAAACAAAGAAAAGATAATTGAACAAAAAATGAAACACAATGCCAATTTAAAAAAAAATGTATTTGTAAATTTTGATGATTTGACAGAAACTGGGACTAAAAATAAATACTCGAACAAAAAATATTAACGAAACTCAAGAAAACAATATTTTAAGGGAAATTTAGAATAGTTAAACAAAAAAAATTCTCAAAAATAAAAACTTTAACAAAAACTGGACAGAAAATCAATATTCCAGCAAAAACAAATCAATTTAGAATATCAACAAATCAGTTGTGATAAAAATCTTTTCTTTAACAAGCAACAAAAACAATTTCATATTCATCTAAAAAATCATTATTTTTATCAAAAAATTGTATAATAATAATAATAATTCTTTATTCGTGCTATAAATACAAAGTACTTTTGCACATGTCAAACACAGTATCTTTTCTATTATACACTAATTGCAAATACAGACCTAAACTTAACTGAAATTTAAACCAAATATGAATTCAAAAACATAAATTAATCAAATTCTAAATTTCAGAAAAGTTATTGCACTGATATTCCTCAATACTATAAAAAGATTTTTTAATTAGATAGGTCTTTATTTTATTGAGTAGAATTTTTGGGGGAAGACATTTAAAATCTTTAGGGAGAATAATGAAGAATCTTACACAGTAATAGTTGTAAAAATTTTGGGATTTAGATAGTTTTAGTTTTTCGAATGATATTATATGGCTTCTAGTTTCGTAGGTATGAAAAGAGTTTAGTTTATGGTAATGAGATTCGTTGTTAACTATAATTTGCAAGCATTTGAAGATATACAGAGAAGGCAACATAAGAATCTTTAGATTACTAAAATTATTTCTGCAGTCTTCACGATATACTAGAGAAGAAATAATACTAATAGCTCTTCGCTGAAGTTCAAAAAGTCTAGTAAATGTTGCACTGTGACCCCATATAAGAATGCCGTATTCAAGGTGCGAATTTATAAGAGCCATTCTTGTAATATGTAAGGGTAGATTATTAGACAGATTTCGAAGTAGAATTGCTTTACATATTTTGATTGCAACAAGCTCGCCGTGCTGGTTCCATGTAAGTTCTGCATCTATACAAAATCCAAGATAGTTGGTAGTTTTGGAATAATTTATTATCTCAGCACTTTTTTTTAGTGAAAATTGCATTATTATAGTTTTTTCTTTATTTAATGTTAGTTTATTACTAAGGAACCATTTTTCAGCTAAGTCCATAGAATTTTGTTGTTTTACACTAGCGATTTCTTTTGTAGTTCCAGTCACTCCAATAGCAGTGTCGTCTGCATATAAAGTAGTATCGGTCTCGGCTATGAAATATGGAAGATCATTTATATATAAAAGAAATAGTATTGGTCCTAGAATTGAACCTTGAGGTACTCCATTAACTACATCACGACTTTCAGAAAAAGCACCATTTACCGAGACACATTGAGATCGTTTCGATAACTAAGAGGATATCAGTTTCGAACTATTTGGATGAAATTTATAAAAAAAAGAGTTTACGTATTAGGATATCATGTGATACACAGTCAAACGCTTTACTGAGATCCAAAAATGAACTTACGTATACATCTCTCTCTTCAAAACATAGTATAATTTTTTGTACTAAAGACATAACTGGAGCTAATGTTGACATACCTTTGCGAAAACCAAACTGTTGGGAGGAAAGTAGATTAACAATTTGCCGTAACAATAATTTTTCAAAAATTTTTGACAGTATAGGTAGTAGTTATTAACATCTTGCACATTGCCTTTTTTAAAAATGGGTGTTATAATTGATACCTTTAATTAAGGCCATATACAGGTGTTTCAAAAGTATAGGGTAAAATTTTGACCACAGATAGTGATTCTGAAATGATTAAAATGTGCGAAAGAAAATTTGTTCTATCTCGAAGAATAACTATTTTATAGCCCCCTGAAGTTCGTTATGGAATCTGAAACTCTAAACTATATCTTTTGAACGGTTAGCCGAATAATATTGAAATTTTGCACAATAACTAATTAAAAAGTATACTTTCGAATGGTGCTGACAAATTTCTGATACAAATATGCAAGTTCCGGTTACAGCACTTCCGATGCAGTTTTTAGTATAAAACTTTTTTTTCTTCTGGTCAAGTCCATATTTTTATGTGAAAATCTAATGCGCCAATCAATTCTGCACAAAAAAGGTATACTTATCTTAAGTGTCTAAAATGCATCGTTTTCGTATAATCTGAATTTAAATAGAAGACTGCATTTTTAAATTTCACTTCAATTATGGAAGTTGATCACCATTTGTTAATTTGTTAAAATTCTGTTTTATTCTTGATTATTTTATTTAACGAACATTTTTACATGATTATTGAGGAATGCTGAAGCGGCACAGTCTCCTCTGAAACAAACTAAATCACATTCACATCACTATCACTATCTGTCCCAGAAATAATGCTATTTTCCCTATTTTACTCTATTCTGAGTCCAAGATGTATCTGTTTTTAACTTGTTGTACTGTTTATAAACTTCAGTTTAACAGCGACCGACATAACCTCAAACTTTTTCATCACTTATTAAGAAAAATCACAAACGATGAAACAGTCTTGTCTAATGAGATTCTTTTTAAAAACAACTCAATTTTAAGTAACAAAATGAAAACTAAATAACTTATCGATTGTTATTCATTTTGAATTCAATCTTGAAATCTTAAGCTTAGCCGTTAGCGCAACGCAAAGTAGTTGACAATATCGTTCAGTTAGATGACGTTATGGTGCTTTTTAGTTCTCCATGGCGCATAGAGAGGGCTCTGTCACATTTTTTTTTATTTAATTTAAATTTAATTTTAGTATTGAACTAGCACGTTTTGATAGATAGTAATTTTGCAGTTTTAAAATAAAATGTCAAACGCACCACTGATGTAACAGTAATAAAACAGCTTTAGATGTCTTTCAAACTAACACATACGATTGTTAAGCTTTTGTTAAAATTCTTTTGGTATGCTGATAGCTCTTGCTGTCTTTACTACGGCTCAGAAAGAAATAGAGTAAAATAGGGGAAATAACATTATTTCTAGGACAGATAGTGATAGTGATGTGAATGTGATTTAGTTTGTTTCAGTGGAGACTGTGCCGCTTCAGCATTCCACAGTAATGATGTAAAAATGTTTGTTAAATAAAATAATCAAGAATAAAACAGAATTTTAAGTTTCTAAACCTAGAATTCTGCAAATTTTTCTTAGGTTTATCTCTGGATAGTGTTTCCAAGGTAACAAATAGTGATCAACTTCCATAATTGAAGTGAAATTTAAAAATGCAGTCTTCTATTTAAATTTAGATTTTACGAAAACGGTGCATTTTAGACACTTAAGATAGGTATACCTTTTTTGTGCAGAATTGATTGGCGCATCAGATTTTGACATAAAAATATGGACTTGACCAGAAGAAAAAAAAGTTTTATACTAAAAACTGCATCGGAAGTGCTATAACCGGAAATTGCATATTTGTATCGAAAGTTTGCCAGCACCATTCGAAAGTATACTTTTTGATTAGTTATTGTGCAAAATTTCAATATTATTCGGCTAACCGTTCAAAAGATATAGTTTAGAGTTTCAGATTCCATAACGAACTTCAGGGGGTTATAAAATAGTTATTCTTTAAGATAGAACAAATTTTCTTTCGCACATTTTAATCATTTCAGAATCACTATCTGTAGTTGAAATTTTACCCTATACTTTTGAAACATCCATTATATCTTTGCTGTTGGAATTTGTTAAGGAATCAAAAGCTTCTCTAACTTGAGTATGAGATACTGTTTCCAAAAGGAAATAATCTGGATTTGTGTTGACATTCTTCATTATTTGAATGGGATTATATGGAGGGGGTGGGAGTAAATTTTCAATGTCTTCTGATATTTTAGAGAAAAAATTGTTGAAATCATGAGGTGATATCTGGGGAATAATTCTAATTAATTAAATTCCACATGGAGCTAGGATTTCTGATATTTTGTCTTACAAATTTAGAATTCATTTTGATTTTTTCGTTTTTTATTGCATCATTGTATTTTTTCTTAAAATTATGTAACATTTGTTTTGATTGATTTTTTTCAATTCTGGACTAAACCACTTGGTAGCAAAAATTTTGGAACCATTACATTTTATCTGTTTTTCTGGAAACGCAAAGTAAAAATTATGCAAAATGTTGTTAAGAAACGTGTTGAATTTGTTATTAGGGTCTATGTCAGAGTCAACAAATTCCCAATTTACCTTAATAAGCAAGTTAAAAATGATAAATTCACCATTTTCACTAATTGGTCTAATAATTTTAATGACATCATCATCTCCCTTAATATCTGGTATATTAAGTTTAAAAATGATTCCCAAATGATCAGTGAAAGGTAATTCGAGTGGACTGATTGATGTAAAGAATCTCTTATCAATATTGGTAAATATATTATCAAGACATGAGGCACTCCTAGTTGGGAGATTAACTAAGGAAAACAAACCAAAACTTTTAAATAAGTCACAAATTAATGTTTCATTAACGCCGCTTTTATTAAAATGAACGTTAAAGTCTCCGCAGATTACAATATTTTTTTTGTTGTTAACAACAAGGATTAAATTATATTTAACAATTAAAGTCGCCGAAAGTTTGCAATTCATTTCGGAGGATAGTTTAGTTACCTTCTGAAGGTCTTTATATTCCACTTCAGGTTTCAAAAGTTGCATAACATCTCCATGAATATGGTTTTCCCTGGCAAAATAACTGACACTGCTTAAGTTTCCTATTCTTGTTCATTTTGCTTCTTCCGAATTTAACCAGTGTTCCGAAAGACACAAGGCACTAATATTTAAATGTTGAATAAATGATTCAAGAAGGTTTAGCTTATTACGAACACACTGTATATTAACTAATAAAAAATTTAGAGAGTTACCGTTATCACTTTAAGAATTTTTTTTAGATTTTTCATTTCTAAGATTCTGTATTCTTTATATTTTTCGGATTTTTGTCGAATTCTTAATATTTGCAGTCTTTAAACTTTTGATTTTAACGTTTTAAAATATTTCAAATTCTCCAAACTTTACATTCCTTCAGGAAATTTGAACTATGTTTTTTTATATCTTTTAATTCACCATTATTTTTGGATCTGTTAAATTTTTTAATACTCTGAAACCTCTAAGTCTTAAATTTGTTAACAATGCAATTTTTTTACAATTCTTAAAATTCAAATTCATTCGGATTCAGATTATTTGAATTCTTTGGCATTTTGGATCGTTTAGAGTCTTTTATTTTCCAAATGAATAGAATTCTTCAAATTTATTAAATTCTTTAGATCTTTTAAATTCTCAAAAATTTTTGATATAGCAAATTTTCAACATTTTTCATATTTTTTCATATCATTCTTTAATTTGTTAAAATTTTCTAGATTCCTTAGATTTTCTTAAAATCTATAAACTTTTGGAATTTTTTGGTTTTTTCAATACCTTTCGGTTAATTTAAAAATAATTTTAGTATTATAAATTTCAGATATAAATTTTAAAAAAGCTACTTTTAATGTAATTAGTTTTTTTTGCCTTTTCTATGATGCTTTGCACTGATTCCTAAATAATCACTTTGAAATTTACCTTTGCATACGCTATCAAATTTTATGTTTTTGAGATAAGAAAGAATAGAACTGATCAAATAACGTTTTTCTCATAAACTGGAATAAGATTGAGAAATTTATAATACTTGAAAATGTAACTTAAAAAAAAATGGATTTTACTTTTGGTCTAAACCGCTTAACCCTAAAATTTTGGATAATTATGATTTGACTAAAACTCAACTCAGTTCTAACTGTATCGAAATTCCGATTAGATTTATTACTCCACGTAAATCATCCAGTATACTTCATCATTTTGTATAGCTGGTTGCATGCTTAAAAAACTCTAGTGACATTTAGTTATTTTAGCGGCAAGTTGGCGATGTTTTCTGTCATTTGTCGTTCAATGTCAATTTCTCTAGAATGTTATTGTTTTAAAATCCTCCGAATTATTATTGTTTATAAAACACGTGCGTTGTAAGTTTTTAGGTGTACTTAATAAAACCAAAATTTTGAAAATTCAGTTCTAGAGTCAGCCCGAAGTCAGTGGTCAAATTATGCCGACCAGTATTGTTTCAAAGGTTGCAAATGGTCATCTGATGGTACTTGCTTATTGACAGAAGTCCGAGGCACTGAGATGCTTGTTGTGGCATTACCAACAGATTAATATGATGGTATGCGACGAATTAATGGACAGAAAGAAGAGCTTAGCGCTCTCCAGTCACGCGTTCAAAACAAGACAAAACGCTTTTTTATTATTCCGCTATTGTGCTTTTCAAATTTGCTGACGTTAATCATATTTAAAATTCCGTTTCTTTAATAATGTAATCTAAAAGATACCTACGAGTCCAAAAGCATCGTATTGGAACGAAAGATTCGAAAAGAATTGAATGAAGAGTAGAAGAGACATAGGCGCTGATGTAACATAATTTATTGTTTAATTTGTCATGCTAAATTTACATAGGTTATGCTTAGATGACAGCTGTCAAGACGGAAAATGCAGCAGATAAGCGCTTTGCAAACCTACAGTCGCTGAGTGTCACCATTTTACTTCACGGTGCTTTTTTCTGTCTCAAAGATGACTTTTGTATATCTTCACCTGTAGGTACCTGAATATTTTTTGTTCCAGTTGGTTATCAAGTTTTACTGGATAAATGGAAGTACTGTAACAATCAACCCAAAATGGAATCCAAAATTTCTGAAAACTTAGGGCTTAAATTGAATCAACTGCAAACGAGCAAAACATAAAAAATTAATATTTTGGTAAAAATTGGGTTATCAACAAAAACGACACAAAAAATCGTATGGCTATATATGTACGGTGTGATTCACATAGTGGTACATTAGAGGTTTATGGAGATAATATCAGAATTAAGATTTAAAAAGTTGAAAATGTATAGGGTGGATCAGAAACACCATTTTTTAAATATTTTCAGCTTATTTTAACATCTACTTATACCGGAAGTTGATGCTAATTTTGTTATTTTAAATACAACACTATATTTTATGGTATTTTGAGATTGTTTATAAAATTTTAAACACATTTTATACTGATTATACTCCCTGCCCCAAGATTCCGGTTATATAGGGAAGTAAGTGCAAAAATTTATTAATGTGATTTTTATCTTACCTATTGAATTTTAATAAAATCTTTTTAGATAGTCTTGAAGAAAGCTGTTAGTACTTGACACGTATTTTTTCAGAGATTTTCTATGTTTCAGTAAAATGCTAGAGTTAAATGAAATTGCTGAAATATTTAAATTGGTCGGTAATACAGTTGTTATTTGTTATTATGAATTATGACATTTTCAAATGATAAAATGGCAAAAAATGCAATGGTAGGATTTCAGTTGAAAATATTAAGATTATACCATCAAAATGTGGAATTTATCAATAATTGATTATTTAGAAATTCAGATCATTGGATTGATAATTGTTCACGATTGAGTTTGATCAAGTTGAAAAGTTAAAATTGCATTCACTGATGATAATTGAAGAAATGTGTGATTTTGTAGTTATTAATTTTGGTTCATCAGTCCTATTGAAATTAATCTTTTATTTTTAGGAGATATAAGCTTTGGTAATATAGTACATTTAGGTATTTGTGATTTTATCACAGCTAAGTATGCAACACAAAAAACTCAAATCAAATAAAGTGACGAATTTTGTTTTTAACAACCTGAATTTACAAATTATTATTTGTTGTATTGAATAAAAAATTGTAATAGGTACTCCCATTTTTGATTTAACAAAGTGAAAAATAATAATCTAAAGTTAACATAAAATAAAGGTTTTTTTGAACTCACCACCTTCAAAATGACATTTTGCGAACGGAGCAGTCATTTGGGAACGTAGAATTCCCACACGAATGCGTGAATTTTTGCAAAAAATCCAGAAATAATATAACTTAATAATAATGAAATCTGGTTAACAAACTGTCATTTTACCAATTCAGGTGTTGCAAATACTGAAGAAATAAAAAGAAATTATTATTATTCTCTTATTAATCTTGAGAGTACCAAAATGTTTAATAGTTCATAGTTTAAAACAGACTGAACTGGTATTTGAAAAAGCTGCTGGCAATGAAGCTTCACGTTTTTCTTCACTATTGAATACCACTTCAACAGTTTCTACCTTCAGTGAAAACAATTATTATTATTATTATTATTATTATTATTATTAATCATTATTACAAATTAAGTTCAATTACCATAAAGTTTTTAAATTATTAATATAGCTTTAACCGATCAATTTGATTATTGATGCATTTTATCAGTGACCCTACGATATAGGTACGTCTCATTATAATAGAAAAAAAATTAAAAACATATGTAGAAGACTACTTCTGAACAAAAAGAGAGAAAAAAGTTGCGGATAAATCACAAAATTGCGTTGAAATTTTTTTTTTTTTTTTTTCGAAAACCATAATGAACAAAGGCGAGATCTAACCCCTGCAAGAGAATCGAAAAAATCCTTGTTAGGAGACTAGATATGCGTGATGGGAAACACAACTACGTTGACAGATTGAAAAAGCAAAATGTCGGCTTAAAAATTAAAAAAAAACTAATTATTTCAATAATAAAAATACTTGAACATTATTCAACCGTACTCTAATCTATTCGTAAATGAATGCAGAAGGTAATGTGTAAGTCAAAGTTACAGTAAATTTTGTATTTCATGTGTACTTATATCATAGTGTAGCTCCTTATTCGTCCACCTGATAATGATTGTTGATAAATTTCACATTCTAAAACTGTTATGTAAGATCTGGAAACTGTAACCTGAATCTCCACTGATTTCCATCATTTTACTTATTATTGTGAAACGTCACTACTGTCATTATGACGTAACTGTATTACCGACCATTTGGCGCAAATTTAAATATTTCAGCAATTTCATTTAATTTTAGCATTTTATTGAAACATAGAAAACCTCTGAATAAATTCGTGTGTCAGGTACTAATAGCTTCCTTCAAATCTGTATAAAAAGATTTTATTAAAATTGAATCTTGTTTCACTGTATCTCGGGTAAAATACTGAAGATATAATTTTCTTCTTACTAGCAATTCTTGTCAAATGTGGGGTCATTCTTCTATTAAAACTTCCGACGTTTCGTTGTTGTGATCATATTGATAATAGTTAGTAATTTTTAATTAGTTATTGTTATAAATATTAATTTATTTATTTGAGATTATACAACCAAATATACTATGTTGATTTTGATAGATGTCACTGGCTGTAATTTATAATTTTGATTTTCTCTTTTTTTTTTTTCAACTAAGATACGATCAACAGAAAATTATTGTAGTCAACTCATGTATCAATTAGTGATTAATAATCTCGATATTTCCAATACCCCTGCAAGTTTCTTTTTACAGGATAATTACAGCTAACAATTTCAAAACGTCAATTACCACGTGACAAAAATCATTAAATGGGGTATCTGCTTAAGCCTTATTGCGGTTCTGTTCGCTTCCGGACTGTTATCAACAATTGAATCTGATAAAATTTTCAAATCAAAAACACAATACCTATTAGAGGGCTTGCATCATAGTACCATCGAAACGAAATTGCAAAATACCGAAATCCTACATCATCGCCATAAACATAATCGAAATATTATAAATTATATAAAAATTAGTAGAATTTTTGCTCAAAAATATAAATAATTGAATTAAAATGAAACCTAATAACGGCCAAATGCAAGCAAATATAAAAAAATTACGTTGAGTAAAAGCGAGACGTAACCCTTGTCGAAGAATAGAAAAAAGCCTTGTTAGGAGACTATCTATGCATTGGACACTTGACAGATTGAGGAAATCTGTTGGTTTAAGAATGTAAGGAAAATAATAACTATAATTACAAAAATTATTTGAACCTCATTCATCCCTACCTCAATTTATTCGTAAATGTATAAGGTAATCGACCTACACAATATTCTTTTTGATGATTTAACAGTCATTTATACTTTTTCCGTAAACTAAAAGGTTTAAAGAGGAAAATTGAAATACTTAAAATAAAGGTCAAAGCAACTATTTTATTCGTTAGTATGACGAGAAAATTATCTGTTGGAACAGCACTCTGAGAAAGCTCGAAAATGGTCATGTTAGATAAACCTAAGCCTGGCTTACACCCTTCAACAACATCAGCTCTATGGGACATGGGACAAAAAAATATGGTATTGGTTATAAGTCATTGAACTACCCATGAATACATTTCTGTTATTGAAGTTCACTGAAATATTACATATATTTTGAATGGAGAGAAGTCTACAATATTTAAAGAAATGATTCGTGATTTAAAGAAAAATAGTGTTAGTTTGAGCATATTCGGCTGTGGAATATCCTTAAAAACGCTAGAAGAAATGTTTAATGAAGTAAATGTATTTTTTTCTGTAGGGTTGGGGCGGACCAGGGTAAAGTGAAAAAAATATAATAACTTTAATGATGAAATATTATACAGGTGTTCCAAGAACAAGTGCAAATATTTCAACCATAGATTAAGAACCTCTTTAGATTTCAGTTATCGTCTATTGAATATAGCTCGCAAAATACACATTTATTTCTTTATCTACAAAAGTACCTGACCAATTTCTGTGGAATTTGGCGCACCCACGTTGTTTTGGTCTATCATTCAGCAGCAAGATTTGAGGTACTGTAGATTATCTTGAAAGAGGTTATGGAATTAACTTCTTGATAGATTAGCGTCGTAATAATGGTCACAAACAGTAAATATTTACCATGAATCTAACAATAGTTTGAGATATTTACCACCTTCAGAAAATTGCAAGCCTTCATGTATTCATCTTATAAACAAGGGAACGATCACTCTAAAAATTCAAAGCAGCCTGAAGTCTAAATAATCAGTTTATCTTCACCTGTTATTCCTCTTTGTCATAACTTTGATTGACCTTAGAATTTTTATTTTAGATTTTTAAGTTCTATTTCTAATTTGTTTATGTACAGCGTTTCCCTCTTTGAATTTTAGCCTTACTTTAGCCAGTTAAACCAATTATGTGATTTTTTTTTCAAGTTACTCAATTTTTAGATAAAGTTCTTAAGTAAACATCAGCAACTTTTCTTTCGGTTTTATCAAGACCTTGGTACTACAACCAGTAATAAGGCTTTTATGTGTTTCAATCATTTTGACAGCTTTTATTACTTCATGAGTCAAAATTGAATATCTAGTTATCTAATATATGAAATACAGAAGATCCATGGAAATTTGTTGATTCATTTTAAAAGTTTTTTTTCTATTTTCAGTTTGTTTTTTTTTGCTGAATTTATTTAGAATTTTATACAAAATGAAAATACTTTTACTAATAATTATACTAACAGCTCTGTTATGCGTAGGTAAGAAAAGCTCAGTTTCACCTAAATAAATCTAATTTTTTTTCTGTTTTCTTTTGAGATGGGTTTAGAGTGCGAAGAAAACCTGCAGCAGCAGCGGCTCCAGAAGCTGATACACCGCCAGCAGCTGCAGAGACACCCGCAGAAGCTGCAGACACACCCCCAGCAGCTGCTGCCACACCCCCAGCAGCTGCTGGCACACCCCCAGCAGCTGCTGCCACACCCCCAGCAGCTGCTGCCACACCGCCAGCAAAAGGTGGAACACCGCCCGCAGGTGGCGGTAACGACACCGACACCGACACCGCCAGCAGCAGCGCTTTACAGTGCATCAAATGTGCAAGTGCCGATGAATGTAACAAAGAACGGAGTGCGACTATGGATTGTGGCTCAGAAAAATTGAGTTCGTTGAGTTTTGGTAAGAAGGAGAAGGAAATATGGGATAAACTGATTACTAAAAATCCTAAATCTGATTCGGGCTTCAGTAAATGCTTTACAGTTCAGAATAAAGGTAAATTTTGACATATAATATAACTTTAAAGGCAACTTTATTATTTAACCCATAGATGGCCCTACAGAATTCAGAGGTTGTGGAACAGCTACAATATGTGAAGACATCAAAGAAGCAGTGCCAGATTTATCTGACCTTACTTGTAAAGCATGTGATGGTCCGTCATGTAATAATGACACAGCGATCAGTTCTGCAACAAATTTTATTACATCAAACCAACATATTCTCCTCCGTTGCTTTTTTATAACTGTGACTCTAAAAATATTTATCTGATTTTCTGCTGTCTTACAAGAATAAATTATTTGTGTAATTTCTAATAAGTAAATCATTTGTGTATTACATAAACGTTTTATTTCGATTACAAATTGTATGAGGAATGAGCGTATATGTTTAACATCACTGTTTTTGCCAAATATATCTTGAGAATGTCGAATTCGGTAATTTCCAACAGCCTCTGATTAAAATATCAATTTTAAAAACTTTCAAATTAAAAATTAGGTTGTGATGGTTCGATTATTATGTTTTACGAAAATTTGATAATCTAACTACTCTTGGATTTATCTAAATAAAATCGGTTTTATAAGAACAAATAAAAAAAAACTATGTAGTTCCACCCTATAGTTGAATTCGGAGAAACCAAAGAACATTTACTTCACTTTATTAATTTTTTTCTAATAGGATGCCCAAAATTGACTTTCTGATTTAATTTGTTGATAAAACATCTAAGCATTTCAGAAAATACAACATTTTGTTCATCTGGAAGTAGGAATGTTGCCATTTATGGTGATCATGCATTTTCTACAGTTTACTTTAGTAATGTTAAAGGTAAAGTGTGCTAAAATGTTTGTGGGATGAATGTCAAGAATAGAAGGTTTTGACAAGATGGTGCATGTGCATCTTTTCATACACCAAGTGAATTAATGCATCTCTGAAAGGAAAGATTTGTGATTGAATAATTTCATGAGAAGTTGCCGGAAACTGATCGACTGAGTCGTGCCACCTTTTGAAGCGGAATTTATTCTAACAATCCTCAAATAAGCAGTTGGAAAAACTAAACAAAACAAGAAAAATGTTGGAAAAAAATGCAAAAGTAAATTTATCATTCCGAAGAAGTAGAGGAGTCATTTAACGGATATCCTCTTCTATTATAAATGGCAACATTTTTACTTCAAATGGAACAAAAAAATGTAACATTTGATATGTTTTAGATAATCTACCATGAAGCAACAATTCATCAAGACATTCTCCTCTTTTAATGAATCTCTACCTAAAAAAAATACTCCAATTGTAACAAGAGATAATGTCATAAAAATAAAAACTAAAATGTAGGCATGTTCTGAACGCCCCAAACTACTGCTTTTGATTTTCTGTTCACTGTTCAGGAAGAGATAAAAACATTCTTTTTGTTACTAATTGAACAATTAAATTAAAACTTATTTTGTATAATTGAAAATTATTAATTATTAAATCACAACAACAAAATGGTCATTGTGACACCGAAGTAGAAAAACTTGTGTATATATGGGAAAAAATAAACTGTCCACTAAAAATTTTAAATCTAGGGAATTTATCGTTTTTAGGTTGAACAAATAAGTGGGTTTTGTTACCATAAATTGGCCAATTTTTTTTAACTAGCTTGACGTTTTTTGACATCTATCATCTACATTTGTGTTATTTGCGTTATCGACTTAACTTCAATTTCTCTAAAATGACAAGGTGTAACTATTTCTCACTAGAATCAAAGGGAGCATCAACTTAGCTATTTATTCAATGATTGAATACACTTTCTGAAAATTTACCAACCATTAAAATTTCTTTTCAGAGAAGGATTGAAAGCAAAGTTATTCAAGTTATTGTTTCTGAATTCAACAAGCAAAAAATTTACATCTAAAGTCAACTTTAATGGTGACCTTGTTAGCAATTAGAAATTTATACCTGATTTTAAATATTAACAATTTTTCAATTTTTGCAGAAGAGTTTTTTGCTTTTTGTTCAGTTCCAAACTTTCAATTCAATAAAAAAAAAAAAATTCCAAAGTGGAATATTAGATTTCAAACAAGAAAAATGTAGAACTCAATACCACATGAGTTTATTGTTAAAAACATTTACACACGGTTCAAATCAATTGGTTTGTCTTCAGCTCAAGTTTAGTTCAAAATATAATTTAAAATTGATTTTCGATACCAATCATTTAGAAACGGTACATAGCTCAACCCATAGTTTTGTTCAAAATTTTTTATTTTGTTTCAGTAAAATTTAAAAGCTCTAAATATTCAAACTAAGCTTAATAACGTTATTTTCTTCAGTTGTATAGGGATATATAGGTATCTGTTAAAATATTGTTGTACAACTTATGACTGATATTTTTTCTCTATGGTGTCATGGAGTAGATGAAAAATAAACTAAAGAATTGAAAATTATAATCTCTCAACAATCCTCGATAAAGACTTCTGAATCTTTCCATCAAACCTTAGAAACTGAATTATGAAAAGTGTTGCTCAATTAAATTATTTACAATCTTGCTAAAGTATTTTTAATAGGCTGTTGTTTTGAAGTTTTTGATTCAACAATCCCAAGTTACCTAAAAATAAATCTGTGAACTTGATCTTTATATAATTTGCTAATATACTTTGTTAAATATGAAATAGACTGAATTAATTGTTATTACTGAATTTTATTACAGAAATGTCATTCAAAAAATTCTATTTACACTATTGGCAGTTTCATTTAGATCTACTATACTCAAGCAGGTGAATAAGACAAGCCTACGAGATACACTCGCAGTAAAAACTGTCAGAGTTGTGAAACTTCAATGCAATGCAACATGTGTGTGTGGTGTTTAGATTCATCGTCGCATGGATCCATTTGTTTTTGGATTCATCGACCCTGACCCAAAAATTTGAATATTAATCATAAGAATATAATAAACGTGACGATTCGTAGAAATTGAAAATTGTATCCTCATCATCAACAGTTTCATTTTCTTCAATATCGATTTTCTGCAACTTCGCATTTCGACACTTCGCGACAAAATTCCCTCAAACTGTCGGTTTTATTCAAAAATACGCGGTAACTTACATAGTAACCGATAGAGGCGCCACGTATTCAGTCGCCCGCCATGGCCAACTAGTATCTCATGTTTTAAATTCACTTTTGAATTGAGAGTTTCTAAACCTGTCTGTCTATGACCGTGATATGAACCAATGTCACCAGTGTAGCCACCTGTCGTTGAGACTTGTGTGAAGTTAACTCCCCAGTTCCCCCACCACCAAATCCGGCTCACACTGTAGAAATAGTTTACTAAGATTATTAATTAGGTCATAAAACTAATAAAACTGTTATAATCGTTTGAATAACAACGAAATAAACATACATACGTTATTTTTTAACAAATCAAACGAAAATTTATTGCTGTATTGTTGGTTGCCTATAAAAACAATTGTAAAAAAAAAAGTTTTTATTTTTTTCACCCCCTTAACGTTTTTGTCGCTCGATGCCATTTGGACAGTTGATCGATAATAATAATATCTATCTACTGTGAAAATGTCAATATCAAATTCAATCGGGAACTTCCCATCTCCCCAATTCCTAAAAATTTTTATTATTGCTTAATTCTGTTTTTATAATTGATAGGTAATATCGATATTAAATATATATTTAATTGAAATGAGAATTTAAATTTGAAAATCAATAACTTCCTCAATCCTTGATTACCAACCTTTTTGTTCTTTTCACAGTGTCTTTATATGAATGATTATTCGATCACAGACGCAGTCTCACACCTCCAGGACCATACTTAACTGTCGTGATCAAACGGAAAATAAAATGAGTAAGAACTCGGGCATAAGTTAAATATTAAAATTTTATTAACAAAAAGTGATAGATTATATAGAAAATAGAATTAACAAATAAACCAATGAGCAAAAAATAATAACAAATTTAAAGAAAATTAAAAAATTTAAAATATTTGTTATTGTTCGGTTGTCCCTGACCAAGTGACCCAGTTAGTATATTGAGCTGATCTTTGCTGATCACACGGAAATACCAACATGGGTCGCTATCCTGTTGCGTCCTGTTTCGTTACAAGAATTAATAATTAAAATGACTTTCCAAATTTCCCTGTTCAACCTCATGGTTAAACAATAATGAATTATAATATAATCAAACACCTTATACTTTATTGGGCGATACACTATGCAATCTGCCGTACGACAAGTTGTTCAACCCAGAAAGTTTATTTTAAGATTTTTAAAAAAAAGATAATAGATTTGTTACATGTGCAACAAGATACTTTCTTAACTTTGCTAAAACTGTACCTTTTCTTCATTTTCCACATTCCAATTTTTATGACTTGCATCCGTCCTTGCATATACCTGCTTCATTCCTATCTTTCAAAACATTCATCTCCGAATCATCTTTTAAAGCTTTCCTTTTTTTCACCTCACTTTTTTGTATATTTTGTAAATATTTTCAAACATTTCGTATTATGATTATTACTGTTAACTTCGTCAAGGCAAGACTTTTCAATCAGTAAATTTTCTGATGTAAACAATTCTTTGTATTTCATCTAACTACTCGCTCGTCTTTAAAAAGTAGAATTGCCAACAATTCAATAACGTGCGAATTGACAATTATAGTAAACCTTTTTATTATATTGTTTGTTTAAATGAAATATGCATTCAGCCTAGGTATACAGGATGTATACAGATTGGCGGATAAACTTTCCAATATGTTGTAGAAGACTGTTTGAGAAAATCTAAAAAATACTAAAAAAAATCCTATTTTATTTATTTCGCCATTATGAAGAAGTTGAATTTTTTTTATTCTTGCAACTTTTCCCAAGCTTCTTTGTTCTTAGACAAACATTTAGTCCTTTTGCAAATTCACATTTTCATATCTCACAACAAGTAGGATGAAACGGTAAAATTGAATTTCATATTGTAATTAATTTTTATCACACCCAAAAAATTGATTTTCTAACGATGTTTCTACGTCTTCAGCTTGTTGTTTTGCCGGACTGATGGGTGGAGCGACAGTTTCTTTTGGACCTCAATACCACAAAAATCTATGTCTTTATTATTTTAAACAGTGTATATACACATAGGGTGTGATTGATAATGTGACGATGACTGACGACATGCATAAGAAATTCAAATATGTAAAGTTCATATTTAACTTAGAGGTCCATGACAAAGTTTCAATCAAATGAAAACAAAAATAATTACTATAGTTACACTTAAGTAAAATGAATCGAAGCTATACGATAATACGTATTATCGTACGGCTTTTTAATATGATCGACAGATTTTTTCGATTATTTTTCTAGGAGTCTTTGAACAGTCCTCCATAACGTATTGAAGAACTTATCCGCCAATTTGTATACACATATTCACCCTGTATCTGTATATTCTATAATTATTCGATCTGTTCGCAGATTACTCTGAAATTTGTACTCTAAATCCAATGCGTGAACAAAAATTGTGATTTATGGAGTATGAAACAAAAGAGAGACATTGTTTATAAACTCTTATTTGTCGCTGTCTTAGCCTGAGTGGCTATTTTTAGTTCTCTGTATTCATCTGCTTTTTCTCAATAGAGATATTTTTAGGTCGGAATACTTTGCCTAATTTAGTTTCAAGTTTAATACTGTTAGAAATTGCTTCTCGAATTAATATTAAAACAAATTCAGTTCTCTTAAACCACAATTTATTTGGAGAATCACAGCGATTTGATTATTTGGAATAACAATTATTGAATCCGCACGTTCGACTCTTATGACTTCTCAATATGTAATGCCTCCCTTCAAAAATGTCTTCGCCTTCAGGTTTTGTTCCCAGCCCTTCCTGTCTCGATGATTACCATAAACCTAAGTGCTTTATTAGCGATATGACAGGTCGCCTCAAAGTCATTAACGCTATTTTGGAATATATTCAAACAGTTTCTAACAATACGTTGTTTGGTTATTTTCAACTTTCGTAATTTGTATATACATTGCAGCTGCAGACAAGAATCATATTTAATAGTTAACTTGTTTCAATTGAAAATCAGTAAAACTGAAGAAAGAACACATTCGGTTGAAAACGCTACAATCAATAAGTCTTTTATTTATGCGTAGATTTCAGTCAATGATATACCTATCAAATGAAAAGGCTGTTGAGGACCACAAATAGAACAAACATATAGTAACAAAAAAAAACAAATTTATTATTCATTCAGATAAACAAATGTTGATAATGCTGAATTAAAAAATAAAGACTTGTATGTCTATAAACTAATTTTTAGCCGAGCTTTGTTCACAGGAGAACAACACGATGACAATATCTCCTTTGACAATAGTTCTGGTCTCATATATTTATTCATTATTAGGACGTTTTGAATTGACAAGCTCTAATTAGATAGTAAATGCTATTAGGGCAGACTGGAGTTGAGTCATGGAACACAACACATATTAACCATTATTTCTAAGGAGGCAACGGAGAAAGCGACGGGAAATCTTACCCCGGACAAAAGCCGTTAAGGGCAAGACTGTAACGCAACATTTTTTGTTGAAATACATTTTTTTAACGAATAATTAGATTCAGTAGTCAGTTTTAATTGAGCTCTTGTAGAGATTAAACGTGGTGGTTCAAAGTGGTACCATCAACGCCACAAGTTACGCTTCGAGATAATATTTGACAAGATGTCAAGCTAAGCGCTTGCTTATTACTCTTTGATGTTTAAATATCATAAATATGAGGTTAATCATTATTTGGTTATTATTCAACCCTCTAAGATATTATTTTAAAAAACCCTCCAAAACAGTATGACTTAACCATTCATTTTCTCCAAAGAATCGTGGCCAAGTACTTAATATTTTGTTGTTTATCTAGGACATAAGATTTGTTGATTCCTTGACAGCGAAGATAATAGTCAACATTATTCATCAAACCGTTTTCACGTAAATGTGATCTGTTTATTTCTGAAACGCAAGTTTCCGTATTTAAAATGTCTACAACACAAAGCACAATGGAGTACTTTGTATTATATCAATATCACGGAAAGTTTTATCAACAATTAGTTCTTCGCAATTTAATCGTGTCCATCTGTGCCAAGCATAACGTTGAACGTATTTTAGATTTGATTATTCTTCACGATCATTAGTGAATGTTAACATTTTGGAATCACTTTTACTAACAGAAAGTGAACACTCTATGTTTATTAATTTTATAGTTATGTCCAGTCTGTAGTTGACAAAGACTTAAAATGTCTTCGATCAAATTTAGCATTATTGGATTTAATGAAGAAATGTGTAAAATTATTACAATACTATTCAAATGTTGTTGCATTTATTAGCAATTAGTCTCATTCTAAAACTGTAAACTGCTTAAAACGTGTTTACAAATCTAATATTAATATCTGGATTTGTGCATAATGGTCAATAGTTTTCTCTATTATTGAGACTTCAGCTTTTTTAATGTCTGCTTTTCAAAACATTCAATAATCACTATCAGTTGCTTAAGCGTTGTTTAAGCATTTCATCTGAGGGAAGAACTATTTTCAATGATTCTCCGTGAACAAACGATCTCAACTTTAACATTTGTATTTTCTACCGTGGATGAGTGTCATTCCATTGGTACTGATAACTGAAAATGCAATCCTAGAATTATCTAAAGAACTACTATTTTAATGTACTTTACTTTACTTCTTTCTAAACTGTGAGTATAGAATCTCTAATTTTACGAATAAAACTGGTAAACTTGACATACGATTTAGCATGTTACCCTTTAATACACTTAAATATCTTTCGACTGGATTGTTTGTACCTTTCAAAAATCGTTTTTTTTTATTATCACGTAGACGTATTTTATTATTATTATTTATTGAAAACAGCAGTTAGCAATAAAAACATTAGAGGTGAAAAAACTTTAAAAATTGGGGAAATGGGAAGTTCCCGATTGAATTTGATATTGAAATTTTCACAGTAGATAGATATTATTATTAGATATCAGCTGTCCAAACGGCATCGAGCGACAAAGACGTTAAGGGGGTGAAAAAAAATAAAAACTTTTAATATTTGGGGAGATGGGAAATTCCCGATTGAATTTGATATTGAAATTTTTACAGTAGATAGATATTATTATTAGCTATCAGCTGTCCAAACGACATCGAGCGACAGAAACGTTAAGGGGGTGAAAAAAATAAAAACTAATTTCTTTTACACTTGTTTTTATAGGCAACCAACAATACACCAACAAATTATTCACAGTTTTTCGCCACAATTTTCGTTTGTTTTGTTATTCACTTATCAACATAGTTTTGAGTAATGCATTTTGTAATGATTTATGAAGTTTCTCCGTTTTCTTTCATTTATTTTGATTAATTTTCTGGAAATGATTTCTTAACTGATATTTTTTCTCCAGTGTGAAACGTGCTTAGTGGTGGGGGTAAAAATTTTCTTAAGTTGGCATACGTCGCCATTTTAGAGAAAAGTGTAGGGAATAGGGACTTATTGGGAAAGAGATAATTCTGGGGTTAGACCACGGAACCGTTTTGGTGTATAATTCAGTGGCAACACTGTCTGTCATTTGTCGTTTAGTGTTAATTTCTCTAGAATAATTTAGAAACATTCCGATGTTTTAAAATCCTCCGAATTCTTAAGTTTATAAAATAAGGAATTATTATTGTTTATAAAACACGTGTGTATGTGATAAGTTTTTAGGTGTAGTTAATAGAAACGAAAAAAAATGAGTGAGGCTGTTGCAGAACCTCAATATGAATTAGGCGAAGCCGTTTTAGGCCAATCGTTTGTTTCATACGCGAATTACAATTTCGAAAATTCAGCTTTAGAGTTAGCCCGATGTCAATGGTCAAATTATGCCGACCAGCATTATCTCAAAGGTTGCAAATGGTCACCTGATGGTACTTGCTTATTGACAGTAGTCCGAGGCGCTGGGATGCATGTTGTGGAATTACCATCAGATTTATATAATGGTGAAACGATAATGAACAGTCGGCCTATTGTGGCGCTTAGTCCTGCTGTTAGCGTGCCTGAAAGTGGACTTATTTATGATTATTGTTGGTATCCTGGTATGAACAGTGCGAATCCAGCAACCTGTTGGTATGTGACGAATGACCTTTTTTATAATTCTGGATTCATCTAATTATTTTATTTTTTTCAGTTGGTTGTCAAGTGGTCACGAAGGGCCAATTCATCTGTGGGATGCTTTTACAGGGACGTTGCGGTGTTCATACAGAGGGTACAACAATGTCGATGAACTGGAAGCTGCAATAAGCGTAACTTTTTCAGCTGATGGTCAGAATATTTTTTGTGGTTATAAGAAGAATGTTAAAATTTTTAGTACGGGACGACCTGGACGAGAGTTTGTTGAATATCAAACAACACATCCGGCTTCCTGTTTGGTGGCTAGTCAAGCCCAACCTGGCGTCGTTGCCATAGGTACGAAATTACAGGGTGTCCCAATTAAAATTTGCTTCCCCAAAATCACTGATTTGATCTCTCACTTTAATGAACTGCAAAGTATGTCAATTTTTGCAGCTTCTAAAGTCTCTTATTGTGTTCCCTACTTTAATAAAATTCCAATGACATACAAGGCGTTTCAACGAAAAATTGTATTCTCTAAAATAGCTTGAATGCAATACAGTGTCCGAATAAAAAATTGAATTCATTTCGCTTTTCTGTAGAATACAGAGTGTCTCATCTAATATTTGTTTTTCCTAAAATCTCTGATTTTGTTTTTCACTTCAATAAATATAGAGTGTCCTAGTTTCATTATGAATATTATCAAATTTTCAGGAACGTGGAAAAATACAATAGAATTGGTGGCTCAAAGCGACGGAACCTTCCGCCATCTTTGTAAACTGACTGGTCACAAAGGAGGCATAACATCGATGGCATTTTCATTGGATGGCTTTCGTCTATACAGTGGCGCCCGGAAGGACAAAGAAGTTATCTGCTGGGATCTACGAGTAAGACTGTTAAACCAACATTCTAATTACAAAAAGGAAAACAAATTCCAAACGAATAAATTTCATTGTTAATCGAAATTGTTTTCAAGGTACCAGGTCGGCCCATGTTTTCTTTGACTCGTGAAGCTAACACCAATCAAAAAATCAGTATTGACCTGTCCATGTGTAATAATTGGCTCGTCTCTGGGGGTACGGACGGTAAGGTGCAAGTTTGGAACGTTCATGATAGTACCTATCCATCTATCCATATGCAGGTGAGTTTTCTAATTAATTCATCTTTCCACTATTTTATTTAATCGCGTTTATTTTTAACTGTATTGTTGTTATACAGGATGTCGAAAAAAGATGGTAAAATTTTTTAATTGGTAATAGCATAGACCAAAATAAGCAGAAAAAACTTAATAAACATAGTCCAGCAAACAGTCAATTTCGGAGATACGGAAGGTTACTCTAGAGGTGGTTTGGCATTATAACTTGCAAGATCGCCTAATTGAAATTTTATTTTAAAACATCAGTCTATAGTGCCACTGTAAACACCTCGTGGGAGTTGCTATTACCCTTAAAATATTTTAACATATTTTTCGAACATCCTGTATAGACGCTCCGTTATGTTGGCACGGAAGGTTGTGAATATTTTTACTGGCGTGGAAAATGACACTTAAGTTAGGCCTTTCCATGCCGATGATGCTTGTATCCTCCTAAAATTGCTCTCATTTTTCTTATTTTTGACTATTTTATATACAGTTACAGATTCCCAGGACATTAATAGTAATGTATTTAATAGTAAATTTAGTTTATTTAAATATTTTCATTAAAAAAACTTTAAATAAATTAAAGCGAGGTCCTTAGGAACAGTGACAATTTCAACTTTGGTAACTGTGAAAAAATTGTTGGAATTGTTTGAATAAAATTAAAATAAATATTTACAGATGCCACTACATAGTGACAGTTGTAATGGTGTTAGTTTGCATCCTTACCGTCCTATTCTTGCTACGGCTACTGGACAGCATCATCCATTGGATCCTCTTCATCATACAAGAACAGCTTTGGTTTATGAAAATGCTTTGTGTATGTGGTGGGTGGGACAGCAACAAGAAGATCCTGATCTACTTGCGTCAATCATCAAAGCGGCGACGAACTCTTAAAGTGGTAACTTCTATTTTGCCTGCATTAAAGTTAGTGGCGTGCCACATCACAAGATAGTTATAATATTGTGTATTGAATAAAGTATTTTCACACAGATTGGAGATTTATTACAAATTTGTACCCGTGCTTGCAGAAAAATTAATTATTTCGTAAAATGTACACTGGGAATACTAAAAATAATTTAAACTTAACCTAAAATATAAAACTGACTAGCAATAACATTTGGTTCAAAAGCGACCCCTTTTCGTCACAATTCAGTTGTAATCTCATCTTGAGGTCTAAATCCCAGCTGACAAAAATCGTCATCCAAAAACAGCGAACTATTGAGAAATTCTTTGCTATTTTTCCAAACTGTCGGATTAAATTCGGACGTTGGAGGATTAGCTAACGAATATTCGAATTTCCATTGAGGATTCAATGTTGAATGAATCGCCGAATCATAATTACTATTGAAAGTCTTAATAGCAGCAGTTTGCAGACTTAAAGAAGATCCAAAAACTTGGTCGGGTTTGAAGGTAGACATTGTAGTACTATTTCTAATTTCATTCTCTTGGAATGGTATCGTTGGTCCTTGAAGGAAATTGATTAACTGCGCAACTTGAGGCTGTGATACATCACTCATTCGTTTATAACGTTTCAATGCTTTTTCAGCCCAATTGAAGAGGTGTTCCCAGTCTTCAGGTACGCCGATTTTATCAACATGGCGGTTTAAAAGAAGAAGGATTTTTGCCAAGTCGCGGAGCACGGGTTTGTAGGCTGATAATGCACTGAAAAAACAAGTGGATTAGTGATTAATAATAGAAAGTATATGTGAACAATAATCATAGTCTTAAACACTAGTGATTTCATAACTTTAATTGAATTGAAGTTCGTTTTGATCAACTGATTTCCGAAATTATTTGATTTTCGCAATTTCTTTGATTTTTTTCAATTTCTTCACAATTTTTTATTCTTTGATTTCACAAATTTTTTAAAGTATTTCGGGATTCTTCTGTTTGATATTATTTTTATTAAATTTTTTGAGATACTTTGATTTTTTAATATTCATTGGTGTTTCGAGATTCTTTTATATTGTTTGATCCTTTGAAAGTTCGTTAAATCTTTGGAATTTTTACATTCTTTGAAACATCTTTAAGATTCCGTGAATTTTTTTAATCCTTGAGTTCTTCGAGATTCATTGATCTCTTAAGGATCTTTCAAAATTCTTTTTTTCGTTGAGGTGCTTGAATCCTTTGATCTCTCGAAGTTCTAAGTTTTTGGATTCATTGAGATTTTCGGATTCTTCGAAATTCCTTGATTCCTTGGGATTCTTGGATTTAGATTTTTTAATATTTTTTAATCTTTAGACAATCTTCGAGTCGACATTTTTTTATTCTCTGATTTTTTTATTGAATCCTTTGAGATATTTGAATTCTTCGATCGATTGAGCTTTAATTATTTGAGATTTTTAGATTCTCCAATTCCTGTAGATTCTTTGATATTGTGAGATTTTTTAGAACACTTTGAAAAACTTGGATTCTTTTACATTGTAAGACTCAAGATTCTTTGATCTTTCAACATTCTTTGAAATCTTTTAAATCTTCGAGCTTCTTGAATTTTTTTAAATTCTTTTAATTAAATTTTTAAACTTTTATATTAGTTAATTTTTTTGGAATTTTTGGTTTTTCGAGATTCTTTGATTTTTTGAGATCTTTGATTTTCTGATTAATTGATTCCTTCAAATTTATTGATTCTTCAAGAATTTTCTTATTCTTATTGATTGATTGAGATTCTTTGATTTTCTGAATCTTTGATACGTTGAAATTCTTTGATTCCTTCAGATTCTTTAAGAAACTTGGATGCTTTGAGATACTTTTATATTGTAAGAATCTTTGATTCTTCGAGATTCTTTGATCCCACAAGATTCTTTGAAATTCTTTAAATTTTTCAACTTCTTTGATTCTCGCAGATTCTTTGAAATTCTTGGATTCTTTTATACTCTTTGATTCTATCAGATCCTTTTAATCCTTTTAAACGTCCTTATCTCCCCAACGCAGGGAGATAAAACTTTTTTGTTCAGAATTGCTTGTACTATAGACACCTTTCCAATAGAGAAGCAGTTAGCAATTTAGAGATTTTTGTATGCTTCAAGAGTTTTCGATTTTTCGAAATTCTTCGATTCGTTGAAATTTGATTTCTGGTAATTCTCATTGATGATTTCTTGTAATTTTCAGATTCTCCGAAAATGCCTAATTTTTAAGATTGTTCAATTCTATGAGATTCTTCAATTTTTTTGATAATTTTATATACTTGGAGATTGTTTGATTTTTTCGATTTTGAGGTTCCTAGATTGTTTAGTATAGGGTGAATCGACCAGAGAATGAACAGTACCCAGTCAATAAACAAAACGAACATTTTATTCAAATATTAAGGTTACTTTGACATTGGTGAAATTTTTATTTCTCTACAATTTCTCTCGCTAATAAGCTTTAGAACTTTACTTAATTTGCCCAGAAGTTCAATAAGTAAATACCAGTTGGGAAAAGATGTTGTGAGTCAAAAAACATACTTAGCTCGTGTCCTATAACACATGGAAAACAAATAAAAATTTTTGCCAGAACTGTAGCTGAGTGGATTATGAAGCTAATTTACAAAAATCAATCTTTTTCACATGCCCGTTTGATGAATTATCGCATGTTCTATAACTAGCAGTCAATTCTATGCACAGTCCAGTAAATGAACGGTCTGTTCATTTACTGGCGCGATTTCTAAATATAATCGTAAATAATTCTTAAGACCTACTATTTTGAAAGTAAAATTTTGTGGAGCTACATAACATTACCACTGAACGTAGAAATCAAGTGAATGAACATTGAGAAAAAGCGTTTATTTACATCTAACAAGCTGTATTTTTTTCGAGAGTGACAACAAATTTTTCAACAATAGTTTCTATGACAATCTTACTGAGACTCAAATAAGGTGAAACCTGTTATCATCGTTGAAACAGTGTCAGTGTCATCAGAACTTTGAAGATCTTTAGTTGTTCTTATCAGTATGCAAAAAAAAAAAAATAGAAATAACTAATATTGCTAACTTGAGATATTTTTCTCAAATGGCTCGCCAGTATACAAAATTTCAATATTTTGAAGACGATTTACGTAATTACGATATAAACAATAAAAACCTAAACTTAAATAAAGCTTCATTAAAATATTCAATTCCAAAATCTACTTTACATAATAAAATTACATTCAAAGCACCAAATGTAAGAAAAATGAAGCCACCACCAACTCTGACCCAAGCTGAAGAAGACAGATTAGAAAATTGAATTTTGACAAAGGCAAAATTGGGATTTTCAATGCATGCTGACGAAGTAAAAGATGCTGTGCAAAAAATATTGAAAGATACTAATAGACCAAATAAATTTAAAAATGACAGGCTGGGTGCTAAATGGCTCCAGCTATTTTTAAAAAGGCATCCAAACATTTCGAAAAGAAATACGGAAACCATATCTAAAAATCGTGCTGCAGTTACCGAAGCTGGAATACGTGAATGGTTTTTTGATTTAAAAAAGTTCTTAGAAAACAAAAATTTGCTTGATTCTATGATGAACGATCCATCAAGAGTTTTCAATGTTGATGAAAATGGTATGCGAACGGGCTTAAAGTCAGGAAAAGTTTTGGCACCGGCAAAAAATTTTAAAAACGTATACGAAATTGCTTCTGGAAACGAGAAGGATTCCATAACCGTTTTATGCAATTATGCTGCTTTGGGTATTGCGGCTCCACCAATGGTTAATTTTTCTTATAAAAGTGTACCAAAAGAATTAACGCTCTCTGTTCCGTCTGGATGGGGTATAGGACGATCAGATTCAGGATGAATGACGGCAGCTACTTTCTATGAATATATTGCCAATGTATTTTATCCATGGTTGCTAGAAAATAATATTGAACTACCTATTATTCTTTTCATTGATTTGCGACGTGAGCATTTTTCGACCTTTGAAAATCCAATGGAAGGAGGCTTGTCGACGTCACAAGCAAAAAACGCAGGCGAGGATAACTCGTCATAACTTTTGCACGTTATTTAAAGAAGCTTTTGATAGTTCGTGTCAGCCTAATACGATAATTAATGATTTTAAAACTTGAAATGAAAATGCCGTGGATTATTCGAAATGCATATCCACAAGGCGTTTTACAAACATCTTCAGGGTCTAACATAACACTAAATGATTATGAATCTTGTTTAAAGGTTTTAGGACAATATATGACAAAAGATATAATGGCTGACTTTGAAAACAAATTTAATATTGGAGATGCCAACTATAGGGAAGATAGTATATATGATTTTTGGAAGCACTGCAAATTCAAAGTAACCGACCAAAAGAATATAGAACATTCTACTGTTGTACAAGAGATAGATAGTGGAAATACTATTAATTCATTTTTGAATGATATTCCTTTCGAAATAAATGGTATGCTGTATCCACCTATTCATGACAACATAATTTTTGAGCTTGAAACTGACTGTTCATAGGAAACAAATATATTTGAAGCATTAACAACTAAAGCTAGCGAAATTCTTGGAAATGTCTTTGATATTGTAGGAAATAAAAAAAAAATATTAGTGTGATTTCGAATCTGAACAATTACGTATTTTCTTTTAATACTTTGCCTTCAGTGCAATCTGGATTTCGTTTGGGACACAGTACATCAACTGCCCTTTTATCGGTGACCAATGAAATTCTATCAAATATGGACAAAGGAAAAATAACATCCTTAACTCTGTTAGACTTAAGTAAAGCTTTTGATTCAATTGACATAAATTGTTCACTAAAAAAATTAAGAGTATTATGGAATTTGTGATGATAAATTCAAGTGGTTTAATAGTTACTTATACAATCGTAAGCAGAATTGCCGAACAACTTTAGGTTTATCAGATATTAAAGATGTTTTAACAGGAGTTCCTCAAGGATCGGTGTTAGGCCCACTACTTTTTTCTATTTTTATTTCAGATATTCAGTATGCAACTAAATTTTGTAAAATACATCTTTTTGCAGATGATATTCAACTCTACCTAAGCTTCAACCCTCTATAAATAAGCAATATTGGAAATATAGTTAACAGTGACCTTAATGAAATATATAATTGGACCCAATGTAATTCACTATATTTAAACGCAACTAAATGTAAGAACATACTTTTTGGAACAGCAAATAAAACAGAAAATTTAAAACACACCGTTCAAATCAATAATGTAGAAATTCCTTCGGAAAGTACAGTCAAAAATCTTGGTGTCACTATGGATTCACAACTCAATTTTACTAATCATGTTTCCCAGTTATCTAAACATTGTTATTTTAAATTAAAGCAACTTACACAGTTTAAAGAGATTTAACAAAATTAATTTTGTCGCAAAAACTTTCAGCAATTGATCTTAGTAAATTTTAATCTGTTGTATTTTGTATTATGTTTAATGTAGGTATATTTATAAGTATTTTAATATGTTTTTAACTATTTCTCTAGGTTAAATTATAAAATCAGATTTGTGTCTGCCATTTAATCTTTTGCACATTTTTGTTTTAATGTGCAAAAACTTTATTATTATATTATTATATGTGGTGAAGTTGATCCAAATTCGACGAGCAAGGACTTAATTTGATAAAAGGATTGAAAAATTATTTTTTCTACGTCTACTTGCACAGATTTATTACACTGATGGTCGAAAGAAAAGTGTACATGTTTCGGGAAAATCCAATCCCATCCTCAGCACTGCAATGATAAAACCTCAAGCTAGTGAACAAAAAATAAATTTAAGACTAAGAAAAACTTACCAAAAATTAAAAGTTAACAAATTGTAATTGAAATTCTGTTAACACAAGTGAAATAACCAATTTGTTGAATAGAAATAACATTATTTAGACCAAATCGGGAATATTTGCAATAATTATAGCAGAATGATTAATTAAAGGTTAAAAATAACGTGGCTGCCATGTTATCAAAGACAATGATAAAAGTCGGTAAAGCGGAAAAATATAAAAAAATTTCAAATTGTCAAATACAGAAAAGTAAACAAAGAAGAGAGGTTATGTACGAGAAAGGATATTATTTAGTAAAGGGCAGCGAAAATTCAGTTGGTCATTCAAACATATAGAGTTTTCATTGTTTAGAAGCTTTTTTATCTCAAGAATTTCCCAAGAACATTCAATTTGTTGTCTTTAGGGCATTCATGTAACAGTTTGACATTCTCCATATTATATGAATGTGAGGAAATTAAGATGTGTTGGGCGAAAGAGGAAGAAGTTTCAGTAGATTTTCTCTTGGCGCCTGAGGTTATGCAATTAAAATGTTCTTTGATCCTTGAGGAAATACATCTACCTGATTGACCAACATATTTGGCAGAAAAAGTTGTGTCTCCAAGGGACTAATACCTTCTTTTATTAAAACTAATCCCAACTCAAGGTCGAGAAATGCAACCCGTGTCCTCAAGAAAGCTCAAGCTAGTTGGCTTCGTTTGGAAATTAAATCGCATCTTTTCTCTTTAAATAACATCAACATTATGCTGAAATTTCTATTTTTCAAATTATCGGACCTTCTACGTCCAGGCGAATTTTCATCGTTGGACTACAAATGTAGAGATTATGTTTACGAGAAAGGAATCCTAGTTTACAACAATCTAAAAAAGAAACTGTATTGGCTTAGTTTCAAACAACAGTCTGGTTCTCCCTTAACCCCCTTAGAGCAAAAGGTTGCCACATCTAACTTCAACCAAACCATCAGGGACCAACATCTTAATCACTCACTTTCTTCTAGTACAACCCCACCTATCTTTCCAGTTCAAGAACCTGTGAATTCGAACAATTTTAAATTCCACCCTAAGGTTTGCAACATTTCAAACACTCATTTTTCAGAGGATGAATTATCTCTACTTGAAAAAGGTCTTAAATTTAACATAGCTACTTCTTTCAATTCAACAACAGCTTTGTCCTTGGAAGTAGATCTTGAAGATATCACACAAAGATTGCCAGACAATAATAGGAAAATCAACTTTATCAACCAAGTTTCATCTGTGATATGTAACAAGCTAAGATCGTCCAATATTTCCAGAGGTTCCTTCCAGACTGACAAAATCAAACTTAATCTTAAACATCTCAAAAAGAAAATAACTGACTAAAACTTAATTATTACAAAAGCAGACAAGGGTAATACCGTAGTCGTCATGAACAAAGATAATTATATAACTATAGTTAAAGAATTTTTGTCATCAGATTCTTTTTCTATAATTTAAAAAAAACCCACTACCTCTTTTATGTCTCTTGTAAAGTCAGCCTTGAATGAAACTTCTGATACTCTTATATATTTTAATTGCTATAGCTATAGTTTACATCCCATGAACCCTTTAATTCCTCGCCTTCACGGCCTTCCGAAAATCCATAAGAATGGAACTCCCATGCGTCCTATAGTATCATTTGTTAATTCTCCTGTTTCCTCTTTGGCCAAATGGCTTAACAGTGTCTTCAGAAAGATCCTTCCTTTTCATAATCAGTTTGCTGTCAAGAATACCTTAGACCTTACCACAAAAATCAAAAATTTTTCAGTTCCACCTAATTCTTTTCTCGTGAGCTTTGACATCTCTAACCTTTTCTCCAGTATACCCCCCAATGAATCCCTTTCCTTATTTAAAAATTTTTTATTTAATTCATCCATACAAACCAGACATGCTCTTAACCTTTACAGGTTAGCTGAAGTTGTTGTTCTTTAGAACTTCTTTCAATTTGACAACACTTATTACACCCAAAATGTCGGTTTAGCGATGGGTTCTAGCCTCTCTCTTCTTTTAGCCGAAATATTTATGCATAATTTGGAATCTAAAGTTATGTCCAGCAGAAATTTTTCAAATTTTCCTTTCCAAGATATCCTTTGCCTTTTTGAAGGTCCTAGTGACGACTTAACCAATTTTCTACATTTCCTGAACTCTTTACATCCCTCTATTAACTTCACTTACGAAATAGAACAAAACGGCAAAATTCCTTTCCTGGATATCATGATCTCCAGAAACACCTCCTGTTCCTTTGAAGTCTACAGAAAACCTACTGTTACTGACACCTTAATCCCTTTTGACTCCTAACATACTTATAGACACAAATTAGCTTCTTTTAATTCCTCTTTCACCTGAATCCTTTGAGAGAGAGAAATCCTTAATTTTTCATTTAGCTTCAAAAAATGGGATTCCCAGTTCTTTAATTAACAAACTTTACCTTAAATTTTTTGTCAAATTCAAATTAAATTTCTATAACCTACCTTTGATTCCAAAAGATGACCCAAAGCTCACTTCTCCATCTTCGATCTATTACCCTATCCCTATCCTATTTCAATTGAAATTTCCCGTATATTACAGAACTATGGTATTCTTACTTCTTTCAAACCCGAAAATAGCTTACAGAGACATTTGGTCAAAACTAAAGATAGACTTCATCCCCTCCTTAAATCCGGTGTTTACTCAATTTCCTGCTCAAACTGTCCTGCCAAATATGTTGGTCAATCAGGTAGATGTATTTCCTCAAGGATCAAAAACATTTTAATTGCATAACCTCAGGCGCCAAGAGAAAATCTACTGAAACTTCTTCCTCTTTCGCCCAACACATCTTAATTTCCTCACATTCATATAATATGGAGAATGTCAAACTGTTACATGAATGCCCTAAAGACAACAAATTGAATGTTCTTGGGAAATTCTTGAGATAAAAAAGCTTCTAAACAATGAAAACTCTATATGTTTGAATGACCAACTGAATTTTCACTGCCCTTTACTAAATAATATCCTTTCTCGTACATAACCTCTCTTCTTTGTTTACTTTTCTGTATTTGACAATTTGAAATTTTTTTATATTTTTCCGCTTTACCGACTTTTATCATTGTCTTTGATAACATGGCAGCCACGTTATTTTTAACCTTTAATTAATCATTCTGCTATATCTATTGCAAATATTCCCGATTTGGTCTAAATAATGTTATTTCTATTCAACAAATTGGTTATTTCACTTGTGTTAAAAGAATTTCAATTACAATTTGTTAACTTTTAATTTTTGGTAAGTTTTTCTTAGTCTTAAATTTATTTTTTGTTCACTAGCTTGAGGTTTTATCATTGCAGTGCTGAGGATTGGATTGGATTTTCCCGAAACATGTACACTTTTCTTTCGACCATCAGTGTAATAAATCTGTGCAAGTAGACGTAGAAAAAATAATTTTTCAATCCTTTTATCATATTATTATATTTTGATAGGGACTACACAAAATAATGAGGACTCTTGAAAAAAGCATTTGTACTGGCCTAAACCCGCAGATAATAAAAAAAAATCCAGTCGTTGCCTTAAATTGATGTCATTTGCAATTACTTCTAATAAATGGATAGATTACTATCATGAACAGCAAAAGAGAAAAGACGAAAACGAGAATAATATAAGAAAAAACAAGCTGGAAAAAAAGAAAAAAATGAAGAAAAAAAGAAAGAGAATGCCGGAAAGGCCAAAAAACGGCACAAAACAAAATTTACAGAAGGAAAAATATGACGAGTTCCTAGACAACGCTGAGGATACTACTAAAAAAAGAAAACTGAGGAGAAGTGATGAAGAAAACGACGTAAAGCGGAGAAAAGTAGAAAAAAGTGGAGAAAATAATAAAGAAAATTATAAACCAAATGAACACTTGAAAAAAGTCTATTAACAAGTTCCAATGCGAATGAAAATTCAGATAAAGCAATCACTGTAGGAGACTACGTGATAGTACAATACCAAAACAGAATTTACCCCGGCATTGTGAAAAACATAGAAGACGGAGACTAGGAAGTAAGTGTAATGACTAAAATAAAAAAGCAGTGGAAGTGGCTAAATGTTCCCGACCAAATTTGGTACACCAGAAAACAAATTGTGAAGAAAATTTCAAAACCCATCTCAAATGTCATATCTGAATTGAATTCTGGAATTTAGTTTTGATATTGTATCGAATATAATCTTCTGTTACATAATCATTCAAAATATATACCATGTTCATTCACTGGCTTATCTTTGTTCATCAACTGGGTACTCATGTTCATTTACTGGTGATTTGGTACTTTTGTCAAACCTAATTAAACATCAAATATTAGAATTAGTTTTGTCTCAGTGCTTAGAAATGTACAACAATAGAGTTCATCAGCCCTATTAAAAATTTAAACACACTATAGCCCCAGTAGTAATTATCTGAACTCAAACTGTCAATACGTCTTATTTGTTCATTTACTGGTTGATTTACCCTATTTTGATTATTTGAGATTTTTTTCCATCATTTTAAAATTCAAGATAAATTTTGAAAAGATTTAGCATCGTTGCTGTTTGATGAGCAATAATCTAAATCGAAAATTATATAATTTGAACTGTAGATTATATTTTATTAAATAAGGTGATTAATAATAGATACAAAGTGAAAAAAAAAAAACTTACTGCGTATCCCCTGCTCGATACAGCTCCCGCACTTGACGTCTGGTATCATTCAACATATCCAAATAAGTCTGAGCATACGGCCTCAACGTTTCCAATTGTTTCAAAAAATCCCTTCTTTCGGGTGAATCATCTAAATCCGAATTATTGTCGACATTTTGAGGTAATTTTTTTCGTCTGATTCTAAGATAAATCACAGCTGATCCAATAAAAATAAAACATAATACTATTCCAACTATGATTCCAGTTAAAACGGTCGCAGTTTGCGATGATAAACCCAGGAAGTTACCATTGTGAACACAGATGCGCCCCATATAATCCAAACGAGTGCTCCATTTTGGTCGATGGCCGTAGGGACACGTGGTGACGCACCGACGAGACGGATGTACTATCAAATTAGGGCATTTGATACATCCTTTTGGGCCACATTTCAGGCAAGATGGTTCAGATAAACATCCTGTGGCAAAAACGTTAGTATAATAAATAAAGAAGTGTGTTGGAAATATTAGGTGACAAAAATATTATAGACAAACCAAATCACTTCCCACCAAATTATCTCAGTTTTGACAGAAAACCACTAAAATATGTCAATTTTTTACCAAATTATGTCAATTTTGATAAATGATCCACCAAGATATGCGAAATTTGACAGTTTGTTCATTCATTATCGTTATAAGATAATCTACTAAAATATGTCAATTTCGACTAATAATAAACCATAGACTTAGAGGGTAGACTGAGCAATACTGTCATAAAATTGACATTTATTTAGAAAAAGGTCTTACGTCTCTTACTTGGCTTTCGAAACCATGGATCTGGACCAATTGAAATTTTAGAAAAAGACAAATAGTGATCTCACAATTGCTTCGTCTGACATTTATCTGTCAGTGTTTACATCCTAGCTGGATAGAGGACGGTTGGTACATTTCTTGCATATTTGTAACGAATTAAAATGTCTGTTTCGAAAAACTTCCCATCGAAATATGTCAATTTTAGAAAATATGTCAATGTCGATTAATAATTCGCTAAAATATAAATTCCATTCGTTATTAATATTGCCACCTTAAAATCTGATTTCCTTGGCCTGCCTTTATGCACATTCATAACAAAAGTTGCTAACCTCAATTTTTGAAATGTGAATATTGTTAGATTTTAAACTCAAAGTACCAAAACAAATGTAAGTTATGACAAATAATAACTCAAAATATATCAATTTTTGCAATTTTCCAACAAAATATTTCAATTTTGTCACGTTTCCCACCAAAATCGATCAATTTGGCAAATCTTCTATTAAATTAAAATATGTTAATTTTGACAGATTTCTGATCAAATTATGTCAATATCTGCATATAATCCACTGAAATATATGAATTTTCACAGACTTGACCCGACCTGACCTAACCACAATTTTTGAAATGTCCATGTCGAAGTTCCAACTCAAATTATTACAAAAACTGTCGGCTTGGCAAGTTTCTTTTGTTTACTTAAATTACCAAAATGAGCCTTGGCACAACTTTTAACAAAACTGCTAAAATAAATATGTTCATTCTGACAAATAATGCACAAAAATATATCTATTTTGACAAGTAATCCACTGAAATGTGTCAACTTTGTCATATTTTTCCATTAAACCCGACCAATATGTCCGATTTTCGACTAGAATATGTCAATTTGACAAATTATCTTTTGGATTATTTCAATTTTAATACACTTCCAATCAAAAATGCAAAATTTTGAAAGTAATAAACCAAAATGTCAGCTCTGACATATAATTCATTGAAATACGGTAATTTTGACAGAAATTCACTTGAAATATGACAATTTTGACAGATAATTCACCGATATATGACAAATTTCACAGTTAGTCCATCAAATTATGTGAGTATTGACAAATAATCTACTAAAATATCTTAATTCTTTTAGAATTGCTCACCTCATTGTTGTTATAATATCAAAATAGTTTAAAGCGTCATTTACACTTTTGAATCAGTGGTGGGGAAACCATATTAAGCTTGATCATAGCCTACTGAGTTATCAATCATTTCGGAATGGACTATGTACATATATAATATTCTTAACCTCGAAATTTAGAGTAAACAAGTAGTAGCTTGTGTGAAGTTTACATTCAGATTAATAATAAACGGCGTGTATACTCCATTCGTTATTAATCTGTATAAGGGGCGGCTATGGAAATCAGATTTTAAGGTGGCCACACGTTCAAAAATCATCCTAGATATTTTCTTTACGGTTGGTTGTAAATTCAACTTAGGTTGCAAATTGCAAACTTCAGGCAGATTAATGCGTGTTTACTTTAAATTTTGAGGTCAGTAGTATAAAGCATTGTTTCGTTTAAGATTAGTAACTAAGTTTTAGTAACTAAGCCGCATTTTGAGTTTCTCAGCCTTCTTGCTGCACATTAATAACGAATGGAATATACATCTAATTGATTCCTCCAGAAGTAGAAGTGACTAAGTTGTCTCTATAAATATGAATGACTGATCGATTATTGCGTTTGCTTAGAGAACTGCACTGTATAAAACCATAACACTTCTATTTTTAGACAATCAAAGCAGACGGTGCCCATTACCTAACAGCTTACTACAACACAAACAATAAAGAACAAATTGCCGGAAACGTATGCGCTTATTATTAAGTTGATCTGTGTTTGGTGAAGCCGCCTTAGATATGAATGACGGCATCTTGGAAATACCAGGTGTTCTTGAGATTTGTGTAATATTAGGACTGGGTATATGAATTTTTTTAGACTTTTTGTTGTAGATGGAGCTTGTTTCTTCTAGAATGAGTGCTAAATTTAAAAAATACTGACTAACAATGAAAAAAGTTATTGAAGAAAAAAATTTGGAATAATTTCAAATTTAAAGTTTTGTATGTGGGTTAATATCGAGTTTTGGAAAAATGTAACAGATATTTTCGTGAGTGAAATCACCTTCTGAAGTTTTTCTCCTCAATTTTCGAACAGCCGATATACACATACACATAAGTGGTTCATTATTGAAATAAATGGATTTTTTTGGAAACTTTTGACAATTTCTCCAAATTCTTTTGAGACAGAAAAATAAATTTTGGCATAGTTATAGATAAATTGTTAGTCAATATACAGATTATAAAAACTTTTCAAAATATTATACAGAATGCTACAGAATGCACACCAAACATTGGTTACTAAATTATGGCAAAAATCATTTTTTTCAAACGGAAACCCTTTTTTTATGACACCATTGAAATGCTGATCAAATTTTAAGATGACTTCATCCATACAACCACTAGTCTAAATGCAGTAGTTTTTGAGATTTCCTATAGTGTACCAGATTATCACAGTAAGCCGTGGCCAAATGTTTAAAATTCACAAAATCTATAATAGTCAAAACCGTGCCAAAATTGTGAAAAAATGATGAAAATTAGCAAATATCTTGAAAACTACAGCAAATAGAAGAGTAGTTGTATTGTCAAAGTGTTGTTGAATTTTGACCAGAATTTGATTGGTGGCGTAGAAAAATAGGGTTTACATATGGAAAAAATGAGTTTTGGCATGATTTTGAGGCCATTGTTTGACGAGAATTCTGTAACACACTGTACATTATTTTGAGACGTTATTCCAATCTGTATATCAGCTAATCTAAAAATCCCATAAAACATAAGTACCCCATTTAGAATAACAAAGTTAGTATCTACTTCCGGTATAAGCGAAAATGTACTTTAAAATGCACAAATTTTGAAAAAATTTTCGAACAAAATTAAAATTGACCAATTTGACAGATTCCTTACTAAAATATTCCACCTTGACAAATAATCCACTGAATTATGTCAAATTCGACAAATAAAATTTTGACAGGTAGTCTTTCCAGAGGCTCAACTGTTAAAAATTAAAAAACATTGCAATTATTTCAAATTCGGTTAGAAAAATGCCATAAAATATGGATGTTCCATTTAGAATAATCTACTTCCGGTATACTCGGAAGTGTAAACAAGCTAAAAATATTTTAGAAATAAAGTTTTTGATCTACCTGATACATGACCAAAATTTCAAATTCCAATTTTAATTACATCTTTATACAAATCTGCATTAATAGATAATTACACAATCGCTAAAAATGTTCAGGTAAGAGCAACAGGTGGCATTTGATGCATGACCTCATTTCCACATTGTTAACAGTCAAAAGTGCAATGACATAACCTTAACACAAACCGAAACTAATATTTCAAATCTTTCGCATTCCGAAAGTTTCATTTCTTCTGTCGAAAAAAACCTGAAAACTTTTTTATTTCCTCCTCAACCAAATAATTTTTTATGTATTCTTCCGGTGATATGTTCATGAATTGTCAACACCCTTCAAATATAATGTAATATTATTGTATACTTTCGCCAAGATGAAATGTCGAAGACTTAATGGAAAATATACAGATTTTACAGATGCGTATCATCCAAGGTCAATCGTGAGTCAATAAAAGAAGAAAAACTAGTCCAAACAGCATTTGTGTGAAAGAGTAAATCGAAAGGAAATTTAATTATAAAAGAATGCATTGCTTTTCTAACATGATGCAACAGAATGGAAATACGGTCACTGTGTGCATATCCTCATTTTTCTGCAACAAATCACATCTAGTTATTTTAAAAGAAAGAATTGATCTTAATTAGTGTTTAGTTTCCGGATTAAAACTTTTACATTTTTTTAAATTTAAATTTGAAAGCAGAGAAGAGTGTCTAGATATGACTGAACCCTTTTCAACTGCTGTTGACTGATCCTGTTAGTACCTCCAGATATTTGTTTGTCTAACATATGCTGTACTTGATTCTTCCACTTCCCTGGTATAAACAAATTAGAAAGTGTTTGTTAGATTTTCACGATACTTCACAACACTATGGAGAAAAGGACATTGATCTCGGAAAAGGTCGCCGCCAAGAGCAAACACAATAGAAGTTTTGCCGCGAAAATGCACAATACCGTTTTCACTTTTTTTTTCAAGTATTCTGCACAACTCTGAAACCGTTTGTCCTAGAAATGTAACCATATGGGAGATTTCGACGCGTGCAACGGAATCACAATTTAATGAACCACCAAACGAGAATATATTTAAGAAAAACAACAGACAAAACTTTTGTTTCTCCCAAAGAATTTAACAGAATCTAAGGAATCCTAAGTGTGTGGAAAATCTATAGAATCTGAAGAATTTAAAAAAATTATACTAAGAAAAAATTTTTTTCTACTAGTCAGAATCACAATTGGAACTAGTTTCATCTTTTTAACACCGATTGTTAGTGAACATTTCAATTTTTTTCACGATTTTTACTTAAGAAATGATTTCACCAGCTTTTAGTGAAAAGGTGGAAAAAAACTTAAAACTTTTTTTTCCAAAGGAACGGTAAGTGATGAAGCCTAAGTAGGTATCTAAGAAATTTAAGAATTGGTAAGAAATGAGAAGGAAAAAAAGAGAGAAGGATTATGAAGGAAGAAAAACAAAGAAAAAAGAATGAGTTAGAAACATAAAAGGATGAAAAAACTAAGAAGAAACAAAAAAATACAAAATAGAAAAAAAGGAGAATGAAAAAAAACAAAAATAAACGAAAGAGAAGAAGAAATAAAAGATAATAGAAAGAAGTACAAAAGAGCCATAAGCATAAGAAATGAAAAAAAAAAGAAGAGAAAGATGAAAGAGAAACAAAAAAGTAACGAAAATAAAGAAGAAAAATTCTAAAAGATAAAGAGGAATTAAGCAATATGAAGAAAAAAAAAATTAATTTGAATAAAATGGAGAAAACTGGTCCATTTTAAAGGAAAATTGATGTTTTTCAATAGGTTATCTGACCAAATTAACACTAATATTCGGTTGGAAATTTTCCAAAATTGACTTATTTTATTGACAATCCAATTTGAAAAATTCTAAATCAACCAATCCTAAACAAGCTTTAAATTCTTGTACGGACAAAAATTATGTCAAATGTTAAATTGATATAGTTTGATGAAAAAATTGCTAAGTTGGTCAATTTCAGTGGAAAATATGACAAAATTAGAATATTTTGGTGGAAATCTTTCTAAATTAACATATTTTAAAGAATTATACAGGGTGTCTCACCACAGCGTAATTCTTTCATAGTGTAATAACCGTTGGGAATATGAAAATTTGTTCTGAACAAAAGTTGTTTGAATGTTGTTTGTGTTATTTATCAAGATTGCACCAAAAGAAGAGTATAATTGAAGCTTAAATTCTATTTTTTATAAGATAACATCAAGACAAATCAAAACTATGCACAATAAATGGAGAAATCTAGAGATTTGAGTTTTTCCATCTCTGGGAATTAACTTCTAACCATTGACTTCCGCTGTGATTGCACAATGTGAATGATAATTTTATGTAAAAATCTTTTTATTGATAATTTTGGGATATTGAATGTTTTGCTGATATTTAAACGTCAAGATTTGTGTTTTCTAAACTGGATCTACCTCAAAACAGTATTTTTTTTTTTTTATTATCACAAATCCATTTCAGCCTTTGTTCAAAAGATAGCTGATTTTGATATTGTTCTTCTTACAGAAATCTGTCATGAAAGTTTTTCATTTGAGAAAAATTTCGCATAAATTCATACTGTCATAAGGAAATTTTGTTCAAATTATCAAAAAACATTTCTCATATTTACTGATTATTCTTTACTTGAAGTCTAGTACTTTTTTTAAACATATTTATATCAATAATAACAATCAAGGCTAACCTGATGATGTAGTTTTTTGTAAAATTCAAAAAAATGCATTTTTTTCAGAAACTGTTAGCAGTAAGTAGGTACCCCCTGACATCAATCGAAAGGTAATTTTAAATTCTATTCGGTTGCACATTAAAAAGTATAGCGTTCCATTTAAAAAAATCGAGTTATTCAGGTTTGAACTTCGTCAAAGTGTTACATATGGTACATAAAGTGATGCTTCAATTAAACAAGAAATCCAAAAATGTAAAATTATATAGGGAGTTGTATTTAAACTAACGAAGTTAGTGTCGATTTCCGGTATAACCAGAAGTGCGCCATTTTTAAAACAATACTAAGAAATATTCAAACAACTTTTGTTCAGAACAAATTTTCATATTCTCAACGCTATGGAAGAAGTACGCTGTGGTAGGAAAGCCTGTATATCAAAACTGTTATATACCAAAAACATTTGCGTTTATCGACAAAAATATTTTTTAACTTTTTTTAAACGGGAACTCGTGTGCCGAATAAGGACTGAATTGACAGCTGACAGGAATTCATGTCCCTATACCATTAAATATCAAATATATTTTTTTCAGATTTTTGCAAAGAATTGGAGATTTTTTCAAATGATTCCAATCTCAAAGCATGAAATGGACTTTTCCATATCAATAGGACACCCTGTATATAATAAAAAAAATATTATTATACACCAGAAGATTGTTCTTTTTACAAGTGGTGCAAAAATGAATTGAAAAATTGTAATTAGCTGCCACAAGTGAATGCTTTAATTTTGAGAAATTTCTTCAACACTGAATTTAATTACACGCTTTTAAAATTTAAGATGATTCCTGCTTCCGTTGATAGGCACTATTTCATTCAATTTCTACCAACTATGTAACACTTACAACTGAAACGCAGCAAGGTGAAATCGCAAACAGATGTTGAATAGATTGTGAAAATTTTATTATAAATATAATACAGGCTGTCCCACACGACGGTGAGCGTCTACCTATAGCGTGTCTCACCATAGCGTAATACTTTCATAGCGTTATAATCGTTAGAAATATAAAAAAAAAATCTGGACAAAAAATGTTTAAGTCTTTCTTGGGTTTGTTTTAAAAATATTTTCAAAAACGGCACACTTCCTGTTATATCGGAAATTGACTCTAACTTCGTTATTTTAAATGTAACAATATATATATTTTTATAATTTCGAATTCCTTGTTTAATTTAAGCATCACTTCATGTACCATATGTGACCTTTTGAGTGAACCATTTTCAAGAAAATCAAGATTTAAAGAGAAAATATGGCAGTACAGAGATCGCCAATAATCTAAATATCTCCAACACAAAAGCATTTACAGAGATGCGGTTTCAGACTTTTATTTTAAATATAACAGTCTATCTCTTAGACCTAATCATTTTATCAAATTTGGAAAAATCTCTTTTTGAACTCAGATAACTCAATTTTCTTAAATGGAAGGCTATATTTTTTGTATAGTACTTAAAATTACGTTTCTATTGATATAAGGTTGTACCCACTTACTGACAACAGTTTTGAAAAAAAAAGAAGTTTTTTGAAATTTGTCGAAAACTACATCATCACATTAGCCTTAGTGACTACTAACTATTATTTATCAAGATTGCACCAAAAGAAGAAGCTTGGATTCTATTTTTTACAAGATAACATCAAGACAAATGAAAACTATGCACAGAGTGGTGCATTTTCGATGTCCGCATAGTAATGTCTCCAGAACTAGAAGGTTTAGGAAAAAACGAATGGCTCATTTTCGAGGTTGTTTCTTGAGAAAATAATTTTGATAAATTTCGCAAGTTGATATCGTCTTTTGTTTTTTATACGCAAAAGTTGACAGTTTGCCGATATTTTAAAGAGTTGCCTTTTTTTTAATAGAAACCATAGTTGGCTGAAACATTTTTGAAAAGCTATTTTTTCTGATTTTAAAAATATTTATATGTTATTTTATATTCCCACGAATTTTTCAGAAAAAAAAAATTTTTTTCTAATATGTAATTGATTTCTATGGAAACTAAGTGTTTAAGTGTAAATAATCTATTAGATTTTATTTTTTTCAATATTATAAAACATTTGAATTATAGGACAAGTGCTTTGTATGCACATAAAAAGCTTCTAAGAAGAAAAAACTGCTAAAGAAATTCGTATAATTAGTATAGATATTTGAAGTCATAAATCAATAAATTGCATTTTTGGTCAAAGTTATTATTGGAATACACAGGAAAATAACAAATGTGGTGTCCAACAAACAAACAAGCTTTGTTCATGGTAAAAATTTCTTGTACCATAAGCCTACATTTACTTAAACGCTGTATTCAAAAAAAACATTTTTATGTAAAAGCTCTAAAAGTAGGAACATCTATCAATCCAATTTGGTTGATATATTTCTAAATAAACCAATTGTTTCCATAATCAACTACATATTAACAAAAAATGAAAACAATCAATTGTTTGAACAATTATGTAAAATTATCATATAAAGTTCACATATTTTTAAAATCAGAAAAAAATAAGCTTTTCAAAGGTGTCACAGCCAACTATAATTTCCATTAAAAAAATGCAACTTTGTGTTATTCCCACTAAACTAATAACTGAAAAGAATATTTGTTGGTACTACTGGATTTCATGTAAAAAATGGTTTTATCATGTTTTTGTTTCAATCGAAAATGCATCACTATATAATAGAATTGACATATTGTTAACAATGACAGCAGCCCACTCGATTTTTATTGTCCAAACCGAGAAAAGTTCTTGGAAATTTAGTTATTTGACTATAGAAAGCTGACATTGATGTAAAAAGCTTTTGATTAGCATAATAATGAACAGAGGGTATTTGATAAAAATGTGTTTTTGACATTTTTTATATGTCAAGTTTACAAAATCACAGTAGGCACATACTACAGTGCAGGTTATTCAGTAAAAACTTTAAATGTTTAATTGTCTATTGGAGGAATTTTAATCCATAAAAAAGTAGATAATAATTTAAAACCTATTAGAACAAAAGTAAACAATGAATAATTCTACATAACCTATGAATACGTTCATAATATAAATTATCTGAATACTGCCATTACCTATTATCAACATTATGATAACATTGCATTCAGTACAAGATATTTAATTAAAACCCACACATATGTATAAAGTTAATTAAAATTCCAATTTACAACAACGATCGTCCCACTGAAGGTACAACTAGAAATCGGGCAAATTCTTGGAAAACAGGCAAAAATAGTACTTGAAACTGTAAAAAAAATACAGGTGTTAAAGCTATAGCCCTATTTATTTAAGAATCTGGTCTTTCGTAACTATAGACGCCTACTCGGACCATTCAAAGTGGTTGTATACAAGTACCACCAGGTGGTTTGACCACGCCACGATTGTTTGTACTAACGGTACAAATTATTATTCTACTCATTTTTTTTTTATCATAGTTACGCACTGACTGAATAACCTACATCCATCCCAATGAATCTTGTTTCAGATTTATAAAACAGTACCATCGAAATGCACGTGGCTTTCTCCGTACGATTTAACAAATACCTGTTTTACTGTACTCCCATTCAAAAGATCACTCTCCTTACCTGTTTCATTATAATTTTCCGATTGTGCAGCATGCAAAACAATACACATGAGGAATACCACAAACATGTTGTTTTTGCAGTACCATAATAGATAACACTTGCACCAGTTTTGTTACGAAAACATTGTGTTTGTTTTGTTTTGATAATACACTACAACGCTCTATAAGACATACTCAAACTGCCTCTCTCCAGCAACTGAACAAGCCAGAACAGCAACGCTCTGAGAGGAAGGAGTACCTACAGTCACGTGAACAAAACAGAAGAACCTGTTGTGTTATTGTGTAAGCTAAATTCATGAAGTTGATTGAGATTATCAATGTAATTGGTGTTTTTATAGATGGGAGAGACATTAAGTTGACATTGACCTAGGATCTTTATTTAACACAAAAAAGATGCTTTGAAGTTTTGTAATGAATAATTAAAGCAATGAGTAATTAACGATAATTTTATTAAAAAAATAATTGTGGATTTGATTACAAAAAAAGATGGAGATAAACTTGGATTTTTTTGATGTTTTTTGTGTTTTAAAGGAAAATCGAACAAATTTTTCTGTTTCTTAAATCGCTAAGAAACAAAGGTTTGTTTCAACAGAAAAATAATACAAAACATCAAATCAAATTTCTACAAAAAATATAGAGCGAGTCATTACTAATGGTATGTAGTTATTATACAGAGTGTTCCACGATGGTGGGCGCCTATCCATAACTCAAAAAATACTGATAGCATATTACTGAAAAGTTGGTAACGTATTTCACATAATCTATTTGACTAAAATATTTTCAAAAATCTGACACTTTCTGTTATACTTGAAATAGACCTCAACTTTCTTATTTTAAATAGAACACTCTATGGCTAAACGACTATTAATTTCATAATGGTTCTTTGGCATTTTATAACGCATGTCCTTGATACAAAATGCAACTAAAATCGATCTTCTACAGGTGTTCCAAAAATACTGACATGAAAATGTTATCAAAACTCAAAATTTTCAAATGGAAACCACATTTATGTTTTTATATTTATCTTTATTTCTTGAAAAAATAACAGTTTTGTCTACTATTTTCACCGTCTCACGCAGAAAAAAGTTTTCCTTAGATAAATAAGAAACGCAAAAGTTTAGATATAGAAAACCTTATACAGATTAGCCTTTATTTTTGAAGTAGAACACGAATATGATAAAATAAATTGGTGTTTCCAAATGAAAATTTCGAGTTTTAATGACATTTTTATGTCAGTTTTCTAATATATTTTTTGAACATCCTGTAGAAAATCGGTTTAATATTTTAGTGAGGTCCACTGTCTAATATTGCATTATAAAATACCAAAAGACTATTTTAAAATAAATAGCATTAAGTTGTAATTACCGATTACTTCTAATTCTGCATCTGTCAATTTTCAATTGAAATTGCAGATATCTTCAAAATGGTTAAATTTAGGAACAAAATTGTTGGTATAAAAGTGACTTGAAATACGTCGCAGAATTCAAAAACATAGAAAAATATAGGGTGTTCCATTCAAAATAGCAAAGTTGAGGTCTACTTTCGGTATAACAGAAAGTGTCAGAATTTTGCAAATATTATAAATACCATGTAAAAGCAAATAGGTTAACAACTTTTCAGTAATATACTATCAGTATTTTTTGAGTTATGAGAAGACTCCCACCGTCGTGCGATATCCTGTATATTTTATCAGAAATATGGCAATTGTAAAGAAGAAAATCATAAGAGTAACAAAAAATTTAAAAAAAAATGTATTATTAAGGCAAAATATGGACAAAAAAATCCTTGTTTCAATAAATATTTGTAATAGTACGAGAAGGAATGAGACTAAACATCAATATTTGAATAAAAAGGTTTCAAAAAACCATTTCAATAAAGAATCAGTACAATTTTAATTGAAAAATGGTGAAAAAATAAGTATTCCAACTAAAAATTATCATATTTAAAAAAGAACTGGATAAAAACAAGACAAAGAATCAGTACTCCAAAAAAAAGATATAACAAAACGTCACCAAATTCACTATTTCAGCAAAGAAATAGGATAAATTGAACAATATTTGAATAGAAGATGGCACAAAAAATTCAATTGTGATATTACGACAAAAAATAAAACAACAAAACAATATGAATGAAGAATGGTATAAAAATCAAAATGATAACAAAAAACTGGACAAAAAATTTAAGATTTCAAGAAATAGAACATAGTCCAGAAAAATCAATATTTCAACAAATATTTAATTGTGACACCCGCTTAAAAAAAATCAATTCAATAGAAATTGTAATTTAATAAAATTCTACCGTACAATTCTTCAGACTCCTAATGAAATCAACGCCTTTGAATAAAAAAATTACAATACAGTGTATTGTATTGTAATTTTTGTTAGTGTACAGTATATTTCGATGCTCACCATTGGTATCTAAGTTATTAGAAGAGATAGAGCAACGCTTAAATGGGGAATGTTTTGCAAAATTTAATGCTCAAAATTAATCTCATTTTGTAATGAACTTGTGTTCATTCTAAATCTTCTCAGTTTTGAGATATTTTGAAAAAACTGAAATTTGTCAATTTTCATTTTTCCCAATTACTGGATAACGCTTCCTCTGACGTATTTTAAACTTCTTCATTGTTAAGGCATCTTTTTATGACAAGTTTATTAGAGTTTGTTTTAGATGAACACACACCGCTGAAGAATGTCTGGAACGCTGCGCACTAACGCATTTTCGTCAAAGAACAGCTGCTTAAACAGTGGCGTCAAAATAACTATTTTAAATTGAGGCGCACATAAAAGGGACAAAATTAATATGTTCACCTTCTACTCTTTTAGCTTCAAATTAAATTCATTTTGAGAGTATTCAATCTTTAGACATATTTACGTAAATAAAATAACTTCTGGACCTCACAAAACTATTTACCTTCTACCAAGTTGATTATAACATATAATATATTTAATATATTTTTTGTTAATATCTCTTGTAGAAATGGAGATTCAAGTCACATGGCACACATTTTTGAAAAGCTTTTTCCAAAAACTATCTAAGTAATCAAAAATTTAATATCACCCCCATAAAAAAATAAAAGTTAAGCCTAATAACTCAGAAACAAATGAGAATCGAAGGTTCTTGCTGACACCAAAACATTTGTTTCAAAAAAGTGTACCAACAATGTAAAAGTTCGAAAGTGGTAGCATAAGACGTTATCGAATCATTGAAGGTAAATAAAATCGGCAAATTTGAGTTTTTTCAAAAAATCTAAAAAATGAAAAAAATTTAATTGAATTTAAAATGAAATTCTTAAGCATTAAATTCTACAAAATATTCCTCATTTAACAGATGTTCTATCTCTTCTAATAACCGAGGTCCCAATGGTGAGCATCGAAATATGGACTCACTGTATACAGGTGACCCAGAGATGCGTGCGAACTCCATAACTTTTTACTATGCATGCTATCATCTCGCTTTTTTTTTCAAAAAAATACGTCTAATAATACAGCACGTTCTAAAAATATTTCTTTTTGTTTACAGAATGCCCCAAAGTAAAATACACAACTAAGTTCTATTTTTTAAATTTAAACTCCTAATTTTTGTTACATTGTTGAATTTGCCATTAAATTGTCGTTATAATGTATTCGGGTTTCTTAGACTTATCTGTCACAGTTTTTGAGTTATGTCGATTTATGTATCAAAATAGCTTCGTGCATAGACCCATAGAAAAATGTTTTATTTCAGAACCATTCAAGATAACTTAGCAAAATTTTTTCCATTAGATTGCTTAAGTTTCAACGCATTTACTGAAATAAAAACGAAGTCCGAGTCTCTATCTAAATGACAAATTACAAATGGTAATAATTCGGTTTTTTCAAATCCAACACCCTATATTTTCTTGCATCATTGCATGGCATTTTTAAAGAGCTTTCTCTTCATCAGGAAAACTCACTCTATATGATGTTTCACAACGTAAAGTTGTTATAATTTTTCATTTAGAGAACAACATGGTCTCCGTTTGGTGCAGACAGCACCTTCCATTCCCCGACTTCCTCATTCATAAACTCCACTCTTACGTGTAGAGGTTCCACTCCCAGGAACATCTCCATGCTCTAACGTGTTTTCCCGTAGAATGCCGCCAAACTAGAGCAGCATAAGTGACCACTGACCACCAATAAGCGACTTGTGGTTCGAGTCCCTAATCGAATCCTCAGAGGCATTGTCGCACATGCCTTTCGACTATCTTTATTGACAGAGTCCAAGGATCGATCCTAGATATTTGATTTTAGGAACTTGTTCGAATGTCACGTTTTGCAAGGATGGCCTGTTTCCGCTTATTTATATATAATAAAACTTTTATTTTTGTCGGATTAACCGACAAGCCTCTTTTCTCACTTATAACATTATACAGCTCCTGTTACATATGCAACCAACTATACTTGGAAATTTGGTTTTTCCGATTCCAAAGTCAAGCAATCAATAGATAAAAGACAAAAAGAGCTGAAAAATTTTGTCCAATTTATTCCTAATTTCCATAAATAAAAAATCTATACAATTTTATACTTTAAAGGTTTAATTAATTTTATTAAATACTTTAGCCCAAACATAAATTTTGCTATTTACACAATGTACAGTTTGCGTATATAATTTTTTTTTTATAATAATTACTAAAATTATCATTAACATGATACAAGGTGTACATTTAAATTGAGAGTATTTTGAATTTTTTCTTTTTTTTTACAAAATATAAGCGTATTATAAGACAAAATTTACATTTTTTTTTATTTTGGATGAAATGTAACTATTCATTCTATAAACATAGAAATATAGTTACTGAATTAATTTATCCAATTAAATTAAAAATTCCCTAAATGGAACATTTATTATTTTTAAACAGCTGAGTGAATTTAAGTAAATCTCATTGCTATTTTGTAATTAACCTTAATTAAATAATTAATTAAAAAGAGAAAAACACACAATAATGCTGAATCTAGTAAGATAGATATAAATATAATTATTAACACAATATCATCTTACATCGCTCGTTTTGTATTCGACTAACTGTAAATTTTCTAAATAGATTCATAATAAATAAAATCTAAATTACAGATTTCTGTAATGACAACAAACTGAAGTTCATTCCTACTCCCTAGTGTAAGCAAAATCTACCAAAACAGACAGATTGCGCCAAAATTATCTATGGAGACACTGTTTAAAGATATTTTGACATTAGACCAACTCATACTAGAAAATGTAGAAATCAATTGATAAAACTTTACAAAATAGCAACTAAGTAAAAATTAAATACAAAAAGTTTGTTAGAAAACCCTGTGTTCAGGACAATAAGTCTTATAATTCTCTTCATCAAACTGCCAATTGTTCAATCTCGCACAACACACATGCGCCACTTTCCCACACCCTCGATTCAAACAACAAATATTCGCCCCTTTAAAATGACATTTGCCACAAGTCACATTACAACTTGTCCAAACAGCCTCTTCCAATCCGATAATTTTCGGTCCAATTAAATAAGTCCCTGCTGCCCAAACAATACAATCTTCATGTGCCCAAATTTCATATGTCCCATTCCCTGTATCCGTAATCCCCATATAAATATCATCATCTTTCATATCCAACGAATGCTTTCGCTTCTTTTTAACTTTACAATCAACAGTCCTTGCAATTTTTTTACTTTTGAATTGTTTATCAAACGGATCGTCTAAACGTCGTTCAAACTCGGGAGAATTCGTCGTGATAAAATACGGCCCGAACAAGTCACCCGGTGCTGGAATACTAGAATTCACAGTCGGTCCAGTTAATTCTGTGGCATGTGGTCCTCTTTTACAAAACGCGCAAATCCAAGAAGTGTCTTTAGTTTGAGCATCGTATTGATTACTCAAAGTTGAACAATGAAGACCTTTACTTCGAACTTTATGTCTGTATTCACTATCGTCATGAAACTTTTTCGATTTGTGCGGTTTTTTATCAGAGTCATCATCGTTAGTTGGAGTGTTGATAACACTCACTGATAACGGTGAGTCTCTTGGACCTCGGATTTGAATAAACGGACCACGTGATTTACTCGAAGACGCATTACTTCCAGAATCGTACGCATAAATGTCTTTCATTGCTTCGATTTTTAGATTCTTCTTCGACTTTGTCGTTTTCAAAGCCAATTTGCTTGTTTTTTTGACAAGTTTTTTTTTCGGAGTTGACTCATTAGAAATGTCGCTATTTCGTCGAGATTGAGGTTTTTTTTGTTTTCGCTTAACTTTCTTTGGTGATTTTTTCACCACTGTTAAATCGTTGGATGTCGAGGTAACATTGTCTTTTTCTTCTTTTGTTAAGTCAGTTTTTGATTCTTCTTTAGAATCGTCAATCCCAGCAAACATTTCTTCTAATTTATTTTCAACTTCAACAAATTGAGTGTTTGTTGATTTTTTTTGAGCTGTTGTTGTCACATTATTTGAACTATTACTTAAGTCACTAATTTCACTAGTCTCCTGTAGATTGTCTTTTGTTTTTATAACACTAACTGAAATTGCTTTGTTATCTTCAGTTTCTGGTTTTGATTTCAATCCTTCTTGAACCATAGCTGCAATATTATCAATTGTTTCAGATTCTGAAGAAGTTTTTCTTCGAGTTTTTGGTACTTCTTCGATTGCATCATCTGAAGATCTTCTTCGTTCTGGAATTTTGGTTTCTTCAGTTTCAATTTGAACAGTGCTTTGGTCGGGTATTGGCACTTTTTCTTCTTCTTTGGCTAATCGTATAGTTTTGCTTGGTTTTCGTTTTCGTCTTGATTTGTTGCTATCCAAACTATCTTCGTTGCTATAAGGAGATACAACTTCATCATCTCTTGGTACATTACTCGAGTTACTATTTTCGTCGTGAGATGTCGCTGTTTGTACGATTACACTTCGATTGGTCGGTTTTTCGTCATTGTCCACTTCGTTTGTTTTTTCGAGATTGGGATTGAGTCGCTCCAAAATGGAATCTACGCGTTTTCCAGATTTCTTTGTTAAGCCCGGACTGTGTGATTTCAATCCGGGACTTACAGGTTTGATCACCTCTAGTGGCTGGATGTCGAGAGCACTTACAGGTAAACTGTTAATTTTGTTCGTATCACGCACACTTAGACTTATGGGTGTTGTTAGTAGTTCGCCGTTTTGACTGCCATTTCGGGTGACGGATAAATCGACACCGGGTGCATGACGTGGGAATTGGCGTTCGGACAGCATTTGCTCTAAACTGAAGATGTGCGAATGAGGCATGCTTTTCATTGGTTCAGTTGTGGGTGTGTGCCAAGTTGGTTGATGTAAAAGGGAATGTTCGTTAGACATGTGAGCATGTTGGGGTTGTCTCGATGGAAAATAGTTAGGTACCTAGAAAAATTTGACTTAATTTATATTTTTTATAGTTTGGGATTTACCTGAAGATGATTCCAAGCAGCATTAGCTGGAGGCGCTTGTCGAGTGTGAGGATGATGAGGCGGACCTCCCGACATTTTGACAGGCTATAAACAAGACAAGCTTCTCAGTCTGGTGGCATAGTAGTGTGTTATTTTCTACTTCTGCGACGAGATCATAACAATTATTGCTGAAAGACTGTATGCCAGACGATTATCTCCAATCAAAATCTGAAATCAACAGATATAAATGATTGACACTCATTTTGTTCTACTGATTTAAACAAAACATACAGTCTTACTGATTCAATCAGCATTTTTTCCAGATATGATAAAATGTCTATAGAATGAGTAATTCGCAAATAATTTATCCAGCAATTCTAATTCAAAAAATATCCGAACCCTTTGAGCTATCAATTTTGACAACTTTAAACTTTTGCGGTTGTCAACAAAGCCAATTCAGTCAAATTTTTTCTAGGTACATTGATTTAAAGTACGTGTGATTGAAATTGCTTTGAATAATAGTAGATGGATGCATAGAAGTCCCAAAAAAATTTCGTCATACTGCTTTGCTATAGATAAAAAAAAAATATTTAGAGGCTTAAAATAGAGACATGCCTTTGTCCAGCAGGGGTTAAGAGTGCCATAGAATTGAAATCTTTTCAGTCAGTTTAGAATTAATTCATCAACGTATCAAGTATTTTTGGTTTACTCCATTTTTTATTAATGTGTATCAAGAAGGCTGGGTAACTCTAAAAGTGACTTTAACTTTATCACTAAAAAAGTTACTAAACATACTATCTATTGCAATTACTTGTGCCACTTCAAGATCATTTAGTGCTTAAATTTTGGGACTGTATACATAAAATTTTGTCAGAGAATGTATTTTAGGGGAACTTTTTTGAAAAGACAGTTTTCAATATTGAGATAATGTCATTTGGAGAACTGTCAAAATGATATTATGGTTCTTTTGGGTTCTTAATTGCACAGTGTTGAAAAATATCTAATTCTTTGAACATTGTAACTGACTCATAGTATTTTCACTCCATCTTCAGTATCATAATCAACCGAGACCTTAATTTTCAAAACATCTTTCAAACTGTCACGTCTGTCACTATCATCTTCTGTCGCAAGTGTGGCCGATTCATTATAAACAGAGAATATATATATATATATATATATATATATATATATATATATACTCTACTCTATATAAGTCTAAATGCGACTTTAATTGTGTCACTAAAACTAGTTACTAAAAATAAACGACGCTTTATATTCCTAACCTCAAAATTTAAATACGTTATTAATGTGCATAAGGGGCAGCCATGGAAATCAGACTTTAAGTTGGCCACACTGGTGACATTGGTTTATAAATCATCTTTTACGGTTAGCAGCAAATTCAACTGAAGTTGGAAATTGCAAACTTCAGGTAGATTAATGCTTGTTTACTTTAAAGTTTACGTTTAATAACTAGTTTTAATGACAAAATTAAAGTCGCATTTAGACTTTCTCAGCCGTTTTGATGCATATTAATAACGAATGCAGTATAGATTTTAGGATAAGATATTTTCTATTTTTAGGCTGGATGAAAAAATGTTGACTATCAGAAAGTTTCATTCAAATAAGTCTGCGGCAATGGCACTCATCTCATGAATTTTTTACAGAATACAGTCTAGAAGAGTAAAACACTAAAACATCATTTGAAATCCATTCAAAGACAGCAACTGATAAAACATCAGACAGAAATTAATTTTGTTATTTTCCATCTTAAATGTTTTTTAAATTCGTTTTATTGGGAGTTGGAAAGGAAAATAAATTCGTTTTATATTAAGTCATATTAAGTCATATTGACTTAATATAAAACGAATTTATTTTCCTTTCCAACTCCCAATAAAACGAATTTAAAAAAAAAATATCAGACAGAAATTTCAAATAATTTTTCTAAAGCTAACCTTGGTTTATGACGTTCGAAAAATTTTGTTTTCCACTGAAAACTTGAATTAATCTGTATTAGTTGGAAAGTTACCCCGTGTAAGTACGGCTTTTACCAACTTTAGAAAAAAAAAATTCTAGTGCGTGATTTTTGACATGACTTTAGTAATATTTATTTTTTAGCTATATAAATAGACTTTACTGTTTCCCATTGTGAAAACGGCTTAAGAAATTAAAACCTGAATATTTGATGTAATGAGTCAAATTGACAAGTTTTCATATACCTTATGATATAAAAAAAAAAAACTGCCCACTAAAAATTGGGATAAATGTTTGCTAAGTTGGTACTTCCTTCATTTCTCTGCTCCCTTAGATTCTAGTGAAAAATATTTACACCACGTCATTTTAAAGAATTTGAGGTTGAGTTGATAACGCAAATAAAAAAGAAAACTGTCAGGCAGACGTCAAAAAACGTCAAGCTAGTTAAAAAAATTATGCCAACTTATGTTAATGAAACTTACTAAGCAAATTTAATTGTTCATTCAACTTAGGGGTCAGTTTATTTTTTTCGCATATATACTTTCCTAATGTTTGCTTTTCTTTGGATGTTTTTCGGATATTTGAAAGGAAATTTATAATTGAAATTTATCTGAAAATTTGTGACACTTCTGACATTTCATTCAAATTTGACGCTCACAAAAATGTTGCCACATACAATTTCTGGTGATTTTTGGTATATCAACTCTAAATCAAAAAAGTTTCTAATAGTTACTTCTATTGAGCGTAAATCGACTATATTTGTAGATCTCAGTCTTTTGCATCATATAGAATTATTTCTAACAACAAACTACAACATAAACTTATGCTTTTTTCAAAAAAATATTTCTTATTACATTTTCAGATGTGGCTCTTAATTTTGATTAATTTCTACTGTTAACATGTTTATTGGTCGATTTTTATTGGTTTTTGGAATGATCTAGATTAAATTAAAAAATCACCAACATATGTCAACTTCAACAAACAATAATCCAAAATGTCAATTTTGACACATAATCTATGAAGTGATCCACTAAAATATGCCAAATTTGACAGACAGTCCACCAAAATATGTTAATATTTGTACAATTTATTGATTAGTTTTGATAAATTTTACCAAACCATATTTCAATTTTGACAGTATTTCTAACCTCAATGTTCCTATAGAGTAGTCTAAAACCCGGACCTGCACAATATTGATGAGATGATAAAAATACAAAAAAAAAAAAAGATTTTTTGTTTCTCATTTGACAGACAATAGACGTTTTAAAGTGACACAGTAAAAGCGTCACATAAAAAATAATCTATGTTTACAATAATAGCGTTCTTTCCGTGTTCCCCTGGCAACGTACTAGACTTCTAGACCAAAATTTTCCGTGATTGGTCAATTTTAAACGTTCTTATTTTCCCAACACAGAAAAATGGAACATTTATGGGAAAGAATTTTATGTTCACCGCACTAAATGCATCATTCCGGTGGAGAGGCAGTTTTGAGCCACCTGTATAAAGCAATAATCACAAAGTATTTCTAGTCGAACTATACACAGAAAACAGAAATATCTAAATTTGAAATTCGAAAATTAGTTAAATTTCTTCAATCTTTGTTACAAATAATATAAATTTTTTTGAAAGAAAAAAAAAACAGTACACCCTCCACGTCTAAGTACCATGTATAATCCAAAGCACGCTTCTCTGTATAATTTTGTTGATTTAATAATTAAATACTTAATTTCCGACAATTTAAATGTTCAATCATAAAAAATTCAGATTTTTTTCTCATCCTTGTGTCCGATAAATTTTAAATTTTTTCTTCAATCTTAAATCCTCCAACAACTCACCTAAGCGTTTTAGGGTGCCCAAACAGCCCCACTTTACAGCTGTTCCAAAATCCAATAGTTTATAAAACCCAAATTCGAAACTCTTGTGATTTGTTGAACTAAAAGCAGTTAAGTCGCACCTCACTCAGATGTATGCCTCTAAAAATACTTTTTTTTGAAAATCTGTTTAAAAATTTCAAATTAATAAATATGTTTGAGGAATAACACACTGTATCAACGTTGGCTGTTCCCACTTTTGGCACACTGTGATGGACACTGGGGCGGCCGAGTTCGACCTTTGGGAGGCTTAAAGCATAACGCTCACTCCTTAAAAAGCCGCGGGGACTCCTTTCGCGATTTTTTTACAACGATTTAGTAAAAGGCACGGCCTGAAAACAGCCGACTTCTAACAATGGCGGACCCGGTTTTCTACATTTTTGAGACGACAGCGCCATCTCGCGGACACTATTCCACGTCAAAACTATTTAATTGATTTATAATACTCGTCACAAATTTGGATAAAAATCAAGAAAGTACAGCTTAAATTCAACACTTTTATTAATAATTAAGTGTCAATTAAAAATTTTGTGAAAGATTGTTTATAGATTTTTAAATTATAGATAGTCCAGTTGAAAATTATAAATTGTAAAATCCTTTTTTTTGTTAATTTTTGTAAATTTAAACACTAAAAACAAAAGATTCAATTTATTATGCGTTAATTAGACAACAAAAGGGCCAAAAAATCCCTAGTTTAGTGCGTATATTGGTTTGACGTTTGTGAAGTAAACATGGCTGCTTCTAGTGTTCGTGGAGTTTCAAGAGTTTTGGAAAAATTAGAAAATTCAGTGAAAAATGGAAACTATTATGAAGCACATCAAATGTATAGAACTTTATATTTCAGGTATTTACTTAATGTTTTTGTATTTTATTTAAATTCTAGAAAGTTCCATACCTAACCTCACTTTTCAGATACCTAGCTCAGAAAAAATATAAAGAAGCTTTAGATATGCTGTATAATGGTACATTGCTGTTTTTAGAGCATGATCAGGTGTGATTTTATGTCTCTTTTTCTTATTTATTATATGTGTGTTTTAGGAAATAAGTGGTGCCGACTTGGCAATATTGTTAGTTGATGTTCTAGTCAAATCTGAAGAAACAGACTACGATGGTTGGACTCCTAAACTTTGTAAAATATTTTCAAGTATAAGTCGGACTACTCCGGAAAGAGAAACATTTTTGGCGCAAGCTTTAAGATGGAGTTCGAATCATCGAAGCTTTGGGCATCCTTTTTTACATCAGGTTGGAAAATTCAAAAATTCTGGTAGATTGCAACAAATTATTCATTTTGTGTTTTAGTGTATAGCTCAGGTGTATTGGGATGAAAAAAATTACTATCAAGCTCGTCATCATTACATTTACTCAAAAGATGGACTTGGTTGTGCAAAATTATTAATAGAGTTTCAAAGTACGCAAGGATTTCAATGTGAAGCTGATTTATTTATTGCACAAGCTGTATTCCAATATTTATGTTTAAGCAATCAGATAACAGCTTATCAAACTTTTCGAAGCTACACTGAACAACATCCGCGGATTAAAAAATCTGGACCTCCATATTTGCTCCCACTTCTTAATTTTATATTTTTTTTATTACAAGCTATTGAAAGGTAATATTTACATTTTATCAAATCTGAAATTATTAATAATTTTATTTCAGTCGTATGTTACCAGCTTTTGTGGTATTGTGTGAACAGTATGAACCGTCCATCAAGCGTGATCCATGCTATGTCGGTTATTTAGATAAAATAGGACAAATTTTCTTTGGTTTAAAACCACCACCACAGAAGCAATCTGGTCTGTTTGGAAATTTTTTGGAATCGTTTTTAAGGGGATTAGATGATAGTGATGATGAAACTTCACAAGCATCAACATCCAATCCACCAGAAATGGTTCATTCCGAATTAGACTAGCACAGTTTGTTTATATGGGAATTTTTTTTTTTGTATGATGAAAGTTGTAATTATCTCTTTGGCGAGTTATTTAAATTATATAGTATATTATCAAACTGAATAGCTGCAAGCAAGATGTATTCTATTTTTTCTTTTTTTGTTTGATTTACTTTATACAAGAGTCAATTTATAAATGGGATTTTATTATATTTTAGTTATCTATGCGTACTAACAGCAATTTTGCAATGAATACAGAGTGTTGCAGAAAATGAACATAAAGAATAATTTGAAATTTTTGAAGGCAAAAAGGGCGCAATTTTTACGGCTGCTGCCCTTTTGACTTTGACCAGAAGTATTTGACTTTTTTTTGTATCCCATCTCTTGTTGCACTCTGTATAATTAAATATTGTTTAATTAGACTGAAGTTGGTTACTTATCCTTATTTAATATTTGAATAGTGAAATTTTCTAATATACATAAATCCATTTTAGTAATTTTTTTTTAACACTAATCTCCGATTTCATAATAGAGATAAAGTCTCGTTTAACTTAAATGAAGACTATGATTTTGAATTATTTTTCAAGCAATGATAGGTTCAGTATAAATGTCACATAAGTTAAAAGAGACTCTAATTTTATTATGAAAACCAGCTTAAATGTCTGAAAACAAAAACAAATTCCGATTTTCTAAATACACTTTTTCTTTGTCGTTACATATGTGTGAACATTTTTATCTGGAACTTGAAAAAAACTCTGGAGTGTTTTGAAATACAAAAGTAAATGATCTGTGTCCTGTATGTACTACGACATACGTCGAAAATTGTGATATATATTTTTTTTTCAAATACTTTTGAGGGATTATCGGTCAGAATTCTTTCGAAGTTGATATATTCAGATGTATGTATATCAAAATTGACACATTTCGATAAATTATATTTCTAAACTAACATTTTGGGTCATTTTTTTGACATAATTGACACGTTTGAGTAACTTTTTAGAAGGAAATCTACCAAATTATACCATTTTCGCCGAAGCAATGCAGTGACACTAGTGACACAGAGAGACTTCATCTGCACGTGGTATAGAAAAAAGCGCTTCTATTGGTTGGTACCCATCTTACTTTACACTGACCAGAAATAAGTGGAGTACCATTGGTTGCATAGATCCACAAATATTTGGAATGGAGTCAATTGATATTCAGAAACAAACATCAAACATTAAAATACTAAAACCTTATGAATTAATAATTTTTATGTATATGCATTTATGAGTCGATTTAATAAAAGTCTAGAAAGCAAATTCAAAGCAATTCAATTCAAAGACAACCTAAAAAACAATAAGCGCAGAATAACATTTTGCAGTATAACGATGGCTTTTGCTGATCACGTAATCGCTGCATTCGTTGAGAGATTTGACTACAATCGATTTTAATGATACTTTGGTTGAAAATCTTCCAAAATTAACAATGTATTATCTGTCGAAATTGGTAATTATTTGCCCATGCTGATATATTTCGGTGTTGATTCCCAAATTAACGAATTTTAGTGGAATTAACCTATTTAATGTGAAATGGGAAAGCTTATCAAAGTTGATTTATTATAATGAAAAAACTGACATTGTAATTTCAGTAAAAAAAAAAATAAGGTTACGAAAATCTGTCACAAGTAATATTTGTTTTGGAAAATTTTAATGGATTACTTGTCAAAATTGATACTTTTCAATAATTTCAACAAAACAAAATGGACTTTTTTCTAATTTAAGAAAAAAATCTGAAGTGGTTTGAATTGAAAAGTAAATATCCTTAATGTACTTGTGTACTTATGTGTACTACGACATACGTCGAAAATTCATGCCATCCTGCGAGTTTTTTTTTCAACCCAAAATGCAAAACCAAACGTACTTTTTTTTATTCCAAACGCTGTTAATAATTTACGCATAAAAATTTCGTATCACAGATACGATACATAGAAATTTGATATACAAAAATATAAAGATTTTTTCGATTTTAATATTCTGGATATCCAGGCAAGGGAAAATTACAAGCAAAAGCTCCCACTTCTTCTTTTAAACATTCAACTTTTTGTTTAATTTCCGGATCACTTTCTATTACTTTTTTATAATCAACTAATTTCGGTCCAGATTTAACGCTAACTTCCTTTGATAATTTCAACGCTCTGTCTATAAAATCAGCTACTTTGTCCATATCTTTTTCTACAAGACCTCTTGTGGTCAACGCTGGAGTTCCTACAAAAAAAAAAAACAATTTTTTACTTTGAAAATGTTATTAAGAATAAATACCTAATCTGATTCCAGACGGATTCAAGGCACTTTTATCGCCAGGCACTGTATTTTTGTTACAAGCAATCGCCACTTCTTCCAAAATATATTCCGCTTTTGCTCCCGTTATATTAACATTTCTTAAATCCACCAAAAGCAAATGAACATCAGTTCCTCCAGTCGCTATTTTATATCCTTTTTCTTGTAAAGCCGAACTAAGTCTTTGTGCATTTTTAATAATTTGTTTTTGATAATCAATAAATTCCGGCATTTTTGCTTGTTCCATTGTTGTCGCTATAGCAGCAATGGTATTATTATGTGGTCCTCCTTGTAATCCAGGAAATACAGCTTGATTGATCTTATTTTCTAAATCGTACATAATCTTCTCGCCTTTTGCATTACAAGAACGAACACCTTTTCTAAAGAAGATAACACCTGCTCTAGGTCCCCTGAGACTTTTATGAGTAGTGGTAGTAACAATGTCGCTGTATTCAAAAGGACTAGGAGTCACTCCTGCCGCGACTAAACCGGAAATATGCGCCATATCCGACATCAAATAAGCGCCGACATCGTCGCAAATTTCCCGAAAACGTTTGTAGTCAAGAGCTCGGGAATAACAGCTAACACCAGCAATTATAAGTTTGGGTTTAAAAAGACGGGCGTTTTTGGCTAGCTGGTCGTAATCTATAAGTCCTGATTCGGGGTCGACTTTGTATGGCATTGATTCAAAGAAGATCGAAGTGGCGGAGATTTTTTTGTTCGCTGTAAAGAAGCCATGGGTTAGATGGCCACCGTCAGGGAGATCCAAACCCATAATGCGACCATGCGGCTCTACAAGACCTAAAACGTCAAGTTTGATCAATTTTAGTCAAAAAAATCAAAAACACTTACCTGTGTATACTGCAAAATTGGCAGGAGATCCGGAATATGGCTGGACGTTTACACCCCATTCTTGTGGGTCTAATCTATAAGCTTCTAACGCTCGTTTCTGGGCTAAACGTTCAACTTTATCAATAAATTGATTGCCTCCATAATATCTGCAATTATATCAATGGAATATATTGAAGAAAATTATAAAGATTACCTTTGTCCTGGCAGTCCTTCTGAATATTTATTGTGCAAGCACGTACTAAGACATTGTAGAACAGGCAATGATGTGAAATTTTCCGAAGCTATTAATTCTAACCCTGTAACTTGTCTTTTCTTCTCTTCTTGGATTATCGCAAAAAGTTCAGGATCCGACTCCCAAACATTGGAATTAATAACTTTTTGACTCATTTTTCGGATTGAAGATTGACTCACGCGTTGGATTTGCTGGAAATTGAAAATTTTCATTAAAAAAACCATCTTTGTAAATGACAAGTTTCCCAGTTTGAAATAAAAAAAGTAAGGTTATGTGAATCTAACCTCAAAGTTGAAAATTTACTGAAGACTGAAGAGAAAATTGCTAAGGAGTGATTGTTCTTTAGAAGATTTTACTTTATACTGACTAGAAATAATAGATTTTGAAATAATTATTAACTAATAACTGAAAAAACAAATTTTGATAACCTCATTTATCGAAATGAACTATCGTTAGAGGTCATGAAGACCAAATAGTGACCAAATTAGTGACGTCCTCATTGCTTAACTCTAAAATACTATTCAAAAACAAGTTTTACATTATAATTCTCTGAAAAATCTTTTAAAATTTCATTGTACATACCCGGCAGGTTAACAGGTGGTTGGCGGTGAAAAAAGCGCGGGAAAACATTTCGACTTTAAATAAAATTCGAGTTCTTTTTGCAAACCGACTAAAAAAGAGAAAGAGTACTGTAATGGATTAAATTTACTCAAAGAGATAAGTAAATGGACAGAGGTCAGTTATTTGTTGGAATTCTTTGTAAACTTTATCACAATTTCTTAATACTTGTATCATTTTTATCAAATATTGATTCAAATCGTGTTTGTGGATGTTCAAGAATAAAAACAGCTTTAATGATGCAATTATTTGCTCTATTAAAGAACCGTAAATGTGTTTTTGCATAGTTTCATTAATAAGTAACAAATAATTATAATTAACAATTAATTTTCTTCATTTCTTTAATATAGTTTTTAAGTTAGGTTTTGGCAATCGAAAAAAGCGTTCCTTTGATTATTTATTCATAAAACGGAAATTTTTCCAGGGAGAAACAACAATATTTTGTGACATATTGGAGTGCATATACTACAGGTAATTGTGAACAAAAAATTCTTTTTTTCAAAAAAGTTCAATCCCTCTGTGTTTAGAAGATAAAGAAATATCAGAAATATCTCAAGATGAAAACCTAAGTTACATTTTTTTGGATAGAATAGCAAGTTGATAAGGATTTTGAAAAGTTAAAATTTTTTTCGATACGATGTTCCAAAATTTTCAGTGCTTCATATCCTGGAAACACAATGTTGCCTTTCGTTTTTTTGTAGGAAATTTAGGCTCTGAATTGATGAAACCCAATACATTTATTCAATTTTTCTATAGATTTTTTTTGGTATTGATTCTTCGAAAAAAAAAAAGTTCAGTTCTTCAACTAATTCTTTTCAAATCGTCAAGTCTTTTTTTTTCGATCGATGTATTACTATGGTCTATTCGCCCAAGCATTGTAGTGACAGATAGACGTCATCTGCACGTGGTGCACAAAAGCGCTTCTATTGGTTGGTACTCATAATAATTTTTATGTACGTGAATTTATGAACTGATTTAATTAAAGTCTGAAAAGGAAAATTTAAAGCATGTACAATAGGCAACACAAAAAAACTATAAAATTTAGCAGTATAACTATGGCTTTTGCTCATCACTTGATCGCTGCATTGCTTCGGCGAACACACTATAACAAAACATAAATTGGTAACTGTTTCGGCATTTAATTACAACTTATGAAATATTTTAATCCTGTTATATGAAAAAAAAATTCAAAATTATTTAAATTTTATAACGCAGAAAAAGCACCTAAACTATATATTTTTGTAAACAAAAAAATATAACATTTTTTTTCCAAGTCATAGACTATATTTCCCGTTTAAAAAAATTATAACTTTAGTTTGTATTTCTAAAACTAAAAGGTATAAAAAATATCAGTTATATCATTCGATTCTACGCAAAAATCTTTATTAGCGACAATTTTTAGATCTTGAATAAGTTTAAATAAAATCAAAAAGGCGCTGTAACTCGCAAACAAAAGACTTTAGCGCAAAACTCGTCAAAGAAAACTGGAAATAGAAACCTACAAAAACCATCGAAAATGGACCACCTGCAAACCTGCAACCTTCAAAACTAAAAGGTTTGAAAAAAAAAAACAAATAGCACATTTTCGAAGTTGTTTTTTAAGAAAATAATTCTAGTGAATACCGCGAGTTGATATCTTCTTTCGTTTTTTAATTTTAAGCAAAATTTGACAATCTGCCAATATTTTAGAAAATTCATAAGTACGTTAATATTAAATGTAAACAATTGAAACAAATACTGAATTATGCAATTTTTTTTCATAGAATTCAGTAATACCAATACATATTTTTTTGGATCAATAGTTTGACTGTAAAAACACAAAGTTGCATTTTTTTAAATAGAAACCATAGTTGGCTGAGACAATTTTTATAAGCTAATTTTTTTCTGATTTCGAAAATATAAATATGTTATATTGTATTTCTATGAATTTTCTAGAATAAAAAAGTTTTTTTCTAATATGTTATTTGTTAATAATTGGCCATGTGAAAAATTGGTTTCTATGGAAACTAAGTGTTTAGGTGTAAATAATCTATTAGATTCTATTTTTGCAATATTATAAAACATTTGAATTATAGGGCAAGTGCTTTGTATGTAGATAAAAAGCTTCTAAGCAGAAAAAACTTCTAAAGAAATCCAAGATAGTTTATGGCTGTTGATTGACTATAAAAAATAAAAATTTCTATGCTGATGACTACTTTACATACTGTTAGAAATTAATAAAATGAAAAAATATTGATGTTGGTATAAATATTTGAAGTCATAATTCAATAAGTTTCATTTTTATTTGAAGTTATCAATGGATTTCACAAGAAAACGAAAAATGTGGTATCCAACAAACAAACAAGCTTTGTCCATGGTAAAATTTTCTTGTACCATAAGCCTATATTTACTTAAACGTTGCATTCAAAAAAACATTTTTAAAAAGTACGAACATCTATCAATCGAAAAGTATTATTAAATTTGCTTGATATATTTTTAGATAATCAATTTCTAAATAAACCAATTTTTCCATAGCCAACTGTATATTGACAACAAAAAATTAAAACATTTTATTTTTTTTAAATTATGTAAAATTATCATGTAAACTTCTTATATTTGTAAGATCAGAAAAAAATTAGCTTTTTAAAAGTGTCGCAGCCAACTATGGTTTCTATTTAAAAAATGCAACTTTGTGTTATTCCAGCTAAATTAATGGCTGACAAAAATATTTGTTGGCACTACTAGATTCTGTTTTCGTTTCAATTGCTTACCTCCATTATTAACGTAGATATGAATTTTTCAAATTATCGGCAATTTGTCAACTTGCAATATTTATCAAAGTTATTTTCTCAAAAAATCACCTCGAAAATGTGCCGTTCCTTTTAGTTTTGGTGATCTCTCTATACGGACATCGAAAATGCACCACTCTGGAAAAATCTAAGCGTCTAAATTATCTTAGTTTTAATTGCTAAAAAAAAATCTAACAATGTGTTATGAATGAAGAAGCATTAGAAAACTTACCAAAAAAAATCACTGTTTTTTTATGTAAACACACACTTTAGAACCTCTACATATACCTATTTGGTGTAGCAGACAGTCGACGCTGCAGGAAATGAACAATAATGACATCTCTAGTCCTGCAGATTATGGAATTACATAATATAAAATATAGGCTGTTTCATTAGTATCGGGACGGAAGATTATGGCATTGTAGTTGAATTTTGAGAAAATGTAACTAGTGAACGCTGATATGTGTCATAGATTCAACTTTTTCAAAATATTTTCAGATTCATTTCGTTTCCTGTTTAACCGGAAGTCTATGCAACTTTGTTTCTTTGCAGTAACACTCTGTTTATCTTTGGATTTTTCAATTTTCCTCTAAATCGCTTTTTAAAATAATATTTATTTTTTTAAATTGGTTTTGATTTGTATGAGTTATTAATATTAAAAAAATAAAATATATTTGAATAAAATGGAATGGAAAATTTTTGAAAATATCTCAAAAAACATTTTGTTTTTAAATGCCAATATCAACATATTTCATATTGAAAACTTATTTTTTATGGAATGGCCAATATTTTATTTCGCAATTAATTTTGTTTTTTATTTTCTTTCTTTTGGTATATCATGACTTTTTTTAATTTTTTTCGCGTTTTTTCGAATAATTGTTCAGTTACCTGAACTTTCTCAATAAGATATTGTTTCTATGACTATTTGTCCAATAACTGGAAGTTTTGAGGTCAATTTTATTGTAAACTGTCTGTCACGGTGCAAGTAGTCATAGAAACAATATTTCTATCAAGAAAATCCAGATGAAATTGATTATTTTTTCAAAAAAATGTTAATATTTTGAAAACTGAAAAAATAGGTTGGTCTTAGGCTACATCTAAAAAGTCCAAAAATTTCGAGAATCCTAACAATAAATAAAAAAAAACAAAGAAATATAAATAATTACAGAAATCTAGAAAATTTGAGATCTGAAGTATTTGAAAAATTAAGAAATTTGACATATCCAAAAAGCTTGAGAATTCAGAAATCTAGACTTTTCATGGATCCTAAGAATTTAGAAAATCCAAAGAGTATAAAGCCTAAATAAAATCTATAGGAACAGAGAAAATGGAAAATTCCAAAAAATTCGAAATAATGAATCTTAAATAAATAATTAAAAAAAAAGAGTTTTTGACATTTTTAAAGTGGTATGATTAAAAAATCGCGGTAGGCACATGTTAAAGAACTGGTTATTGAGTAAACATTTAGATTATGCGAAAAGCATTCAGGAATCAAACGTCATTAATTAAACTGACTTGTCTGCAAGGAATCACAAGTTATGAATTTTTGAGCAGACACCTGTAATACGAAATTCTGACAAAAAAACGCCGTAAATCAAAATTGATAGCAAATAAGTGAAAACGTCTTCCACAAAAATAATTTGTAATTTAGTAAAGAATACAAAATTGAAATCAGACTAGGTGATTTTTGTTTAAAAAAACATAACTTTAGTGTATCTTAAATATTAGAACACGTATATAAACCAAAGTATTTTTAAATAGTGCAACAGAAATACAAAAAAGTCAATATCTCTAATAATAAACAAGTTGTGGATTCAGACCGTTGGGACAGTCTGTACAGGGTGGTATATGCTATATGCTATGTCCGCATAGGGAGATCTCCACATAGCACATTTTCGAGGTAGTTTTTTGAAAAAATAATTTTGGTGCATACCACAAGTTGATATCGTCGTTTGTTTTTCAGTTATACGCAAAAGTTGACAATTTACCGATATTTTAAAAAATTCTTATCTAAGTTGATATTGGAGATAAGCGATTGAAACAAAAACGAGATTAAACTATTTTTCACGTGGAATCCAGTTTTACTAACAAATATCTTTTTCAGTCATTAGTTTAGCTGGAATAACGCAAAGTTCCATTTTTTTAAATAGAAACCATAGTTGGCTGCGACACTTTTAAAAAGCTAATTTTTTTCTGATCTTACAAATATAAGAATTTTACATGATAATTTTACATAATTTCAAAAAAAAATAAAATGTTTTAATTTTTTGTTGTCAATATACAGTTGGCTATGGAAAAATTGGTTTATTTAGAAACTGATTATCTAAAAATATATCAAGCAAATTTAATAATACTTTTCGATTGATAGATGTTCGTACTTTTTAAAAATGTTTTTTTGAATGCAACGTTTAAGTAAATATAGGCTTATGGTACAAGAAAATTTTACCATGGACAAAGCTTGTTTGTTTGTTGGATACCACATTTTTCGTTTTCTTGTGAAATCCATTGATAACTTCAAATAAAAATGAAACTTATTGAATTATGACTTCAAATATTTATACCAACATCAATATTTTTTTCATTTTATTAATTTCTAACAGTATGTAAAGTAGTCATCAGCATAGAAATTTTTATTTTTTATAGTCAATCAACAGCCATAAATTATCTTGGATTTCTTTAGAAGTTTTTTCTACTTAGAAGCTTTTTATCTACATACAAAGCACTTGCCCTATAATTCAAATGTTTTATAATATTGCAAAAATAGAATCTAATAGATTATTTACACATAAACACTTAGTTTCCATAGAAACCAATTTTTCACATGTCCAATTATTAACAAATAACATATTAGAAAAAAACTTTTTTATTCTAGAAAATTCATAGAAATGCAATATAACATATTTATATTTTCGAAATCAGAAAAAAATTAGCTTATAAAAATTGTCTCAGCCAACTATGGTTTCTATTTAAAAAAATGCAACTTTGTGTTTTTACAGTCAAACTATTGATCCAAAAAAATATGTATTGGTATTACTGAATTCTATGAAAAAAAATTGCATAATTCAGTATTTGTTTCAATTGTTTACATTTAATATTAACGTACTTATGAATTTTCTAAAATATTGGCAGATTGTCAAATTTTGCTTAAAATTAAAAAACGAAAGAAGATATCAACTCGCGGTATTCACTAGAATTATTTTCTTAAAAAACAACTTCGAAAATGTGCTATTTGTTTTTTTTTTTCAAACCTTTTAGTTTTGAAGGTTGCAGGTTTGCAGGTGGTCCATTTTCGATGGTTTATGTAGGTTTCTATTTCCAGTTTTCTTTGACGAGTTTTGCGCTAAAGTCTTTTGTTTGCGAGTTACAGCGCCTTTTTGATTTTATTTAAACTTATTCAAGATCTAAAAATTGTCGCTAATATAGATTTTTGCGTAGAATCGAATGATATAACTGATATTTTTTATACCTTTTAGTTTTAGAAATACAAACTAGAGTTATAATTTTTTTAAACGGGAAATATAGTCTATGACTTGGAAAAAAAATGTTATATTTTTTTGTTTACAAAAATATATAGTTTAGGTGCTTTTTCTGCGTTATAAATTTTAAATAATTTTGAATTTTTTTTTCATATAACAGGATTAAAATATTTCATAAGTTGTAATTAAATGCCGAAACAGTTACCAATTTATGTTTTGTTATAGTGTGTTCGCCGAAGCAATGCAGCGATCAAGTGATGAGCAAAAGCCATAGTTATACTGCTAAATTTTATAGTTTTTTTGGGTTGCCTATTGTACATGCTTTAAATTTTCCTTTTCAGACTTTAATTAAATCAGTTCATAAATTCACGTACATAAAAATTATTATGAGTACCAACCAATAGAAGCGCTTTTGTGCACCACGTGCAGATGACGTCTATCTGTCACTACAATGCTTGGGCGAATAGACCATAGTAATACATCGATCGAAAAAAAAAGACTTGACGATTTGAAAAGAATTAGTTGAAGAACTGAACTTTTTTTTTTTTCGAAGAATCAATACCAAAAAAAATCTATAGAAAAATTGAATAAATGTATTGGGTTTCATCAATTCAGAGCCTAAATTTCCTACAAAAAAACGAAAGGCAACATTGTGTTTTCAGGATATGAAGCACTGAAAATTTTGGAACATCGTATCGAAAAAAATTTTAACTTTTCAAAATCCTTATCAACTTGCTATTCTATCTAAAAATATGTAACTTAGGTTTTCATCTTGAAATATTTCTGATATTTCTTTATCTTCTAAACACAGAGGGATTGAACTTTTTTGAAAAAAAGAATGTTTTGTTATAGTGTGTTCGCCGAAGCAATGCAGCGATCAAGTGATGAGCAAAAGCCATAGTTATGCTGCTAAATTTTATAGTTTTTTGGGTTGCCTTTTGTACATGCTTCTAATTTGCTTTTCAGACTTTAATTAAATCAGTTTATAAATTCACGTACATAAAAATTATTATGAGTACCAACTAATAGAAGCGCTTTTGTGCTCCAAGTGCAGATGACGTCTATCTGTCACTAAATTGCTTCAGCGAATAAACCATACTAATAAATCAATAAAAAAAAAGATTTGACGATTTGAAAAGAACCACCCTGTATATGATTTTTTGCGTTTTGTCGGATATATCTTTTTGTTTTAAAATTCCTCAAAATTCTTATAACAAATTACTTTATTGCATGATATAATCAAAAATTCCCGAACAGCTGTATAAAGACAAATATTTAATCTAGCTAGAAAGTGTTAAATTTTTACTCACTTTGGTAAAAATAACGCTATGACTATATTTATATTGAGTATCTTTCTAAAATTCCAGAATGCTTTTGAATAAACTTCTTCGCTTAATATTTTTCATTTTTTTCTAGCAAAACAACGTCACTAATCAAAATGTTTCAATATTCCTGTTCTCCTAGAAATCGTCGCCTCTCCTCTCATGGTCAATTATGATGGTCATCCTGCGATGGTCATGGTATCGGCGTCATAACTCGATTAGAAACGAAAGTAAGCGAGTATGGTGCGCGCATTCGACTTCATTTAATCTTCATCGTTTAAAAGTTAAAACAAGCGCGCTTCGATATCCTAAGTTAAAATAAATTTTTAATATTTTCATCTACAAATTTTGAGTGAAATCAAGTGATTTAGTGCAAGAGTGAGTTTTCTTTATTAATAGGTAAATAAAAAAATTAATTTATTTTTAGTTTTATGATGCAAAACTTCACCTACGCAGTAAAAGACAAACGTGAATTGCTCTATAAACAGTTTTGCAATTATTTACTAATCAGCTTAATTCTTCCATTAAAATGACAAAATTGCTGTAATATTCTAAACTAAATGTTTATCTGTTTTGTTTGCGCTTTTACGAAACAGTTTATCGAAAATTAATAAATTATTTAATTTAAAGCATTGCGCTTTTGTGATTTATTTTCTCGCTGATATTTTCGTGACATTTTGCTTCTTCTGAAAATAGATTGGATATTGGGTCAATATTTTCCAAGGTGTGCCGTTTCTTCAATCACTCAGTGTTAATTTCCTTCCGATTGAGTCGTTAAATCTTAGGTAATCTAGGTCAAGTTCGATTTATCATTGTACATTACAGATCACTGATGGATCAGTGAATGTTGTTTATAAATTGGATAGAAGCCAGACCTGGATTTGGAGCGAATTGGGTCACGTGGGAACTATTTCTAGATGCACTAATTTTATTATCTGGAAAAATGGACAAGTTTACATCTTCTGACCTTAACCTAAGGTCTTGGTACTTTTGCTAAATGACGTCATTCCTCTTACAAGGATATCTGCTTCCTCCACATCAGTTTTTTTCTGTAAATAATTGACGGTTTAGGGCGTGAGATTATTAACCTTGATTGGAAAGAGAGAAAAAAATCAGAAAATAGTTTATATTTTTGGAAGTCAAGTTTGACTTTTATCTGCAATAATTTTTTATGAACTTGGACAAATTTAAACAAATAATTGTTTATACAGAGTTATTATGTATACACAGGGTGATTCACATAAGTGGTTCATTGAGAGTTTTTAAAGATAATATTAGATTTAAGTTTAAAAATTCAGTTATGTATAAGGCAGATCGAGAACAACATTTTTAGAATATTTTCAGCTTGTTTTAATTTCTGCTTATATCGGAAGTAACTTTGTTATTTCAAATAGATGAACACCCTATATATTATGTAATTTTAAGATTGTTTATAAAATTCTAAATACATTCTATACTAATTTAACTCTAACCGTTTTTGAAATAATTCAGTTTTTTTTTTAATTTTTTGACAATTGACTAACTCCATTAAAAAATCAATTTCTCCGAATTCTTTAGAGACAGACAAATAAAATTTTGGCACAGTTATGGTCGAATAATAGCCGATATACAGATTACAAGAACTTTCCAAAATTCTATACAGAGTGCTACAGAAAAACAGTGGTTTCTAAATTATGAAAAAACTCATTTTTTTCCAAATAGAAATCCCCTATTTTATGTCACCAAGAAATGCTGATCAAATTTTGAGATGACTTTGTCAATACAATACCAGTTGTACAGTCCGAGCAACAATGACTGAGTCTGTTAGCGGCACTGAAAGACGAGAGTTTCCTGTTGTCACTTTTGACAGTTTTGAAACCAGGAATATCGATCCGTATTTTTGTTGTGTCTTCATACGTTCTGTAATTGCTATTTATCAAATTTCAACATTCTTAAGGTCGGTTTACAGGAAGCGAAATTAAGATTTAATTCAAAATTAAACTAATTCGAATTAAGTTGGCACTTAAGATGCATTGTCAAATGTCAAATTAATCGCGATTAAAATTTAATTGCAATAAAATTTTTCTGTAAACTGGCCTTTAATCCTCTTAACGTAACCTAAAATTTTTGACACTGACGTTTCGGAGTTGTGACAGTTTTGATTATCCTGTGTACCAAATGCAAGGGAAAAAAAACATCCATATTTTTCAATTGTTTTATTGTCAACAGACTCAATCATTCTGTAGTAAAGCCCATTCGGAATTAAAATCAATTGTCAAAGTGTTTTAAGGTTGGTAAAACATGTGTAGTTACAATATACCAATCACTGTTGGTATGATTGTAGTTCAAATTTGACAGTTGATTGTCAATTGTGATAACGGTGACACTTCTTCTTCTTTATTCCTCGCTTTATCCAAACTGTCACTTGACCAGTTTTACAAATAATCGTATTTTTACATATCTACATTTTTGAACTATTTTTTTCATGTAAAAATGTGCATGACATAACCTCACTTAGTTGGGTTACTAGGTTTGGGTATATTTTATATACAGCTGTTCCGTAAATCTACATTTTAGGGTGGTATAGGTCAGTTTTCCAAGGAAATTTGACATTGACAATTGATTTTAATTGCGAATAGACATTATAACCAGTGGACGTCTCATGCCGTGTGACGTCACAGCTATAGATAGAATCGTCTCGATCGCGAGCGGCACATATAAAAAAATTAATATCTCCTATGTTTATAAAGATATCGAAATAATTTTTTCAGCATTGTCTTATTTGTCTCAAATAGTAAAATGCTATTGAGGAAAAACAGTATTTTGAAAAATTAGAAACTTCATCATTTAAATTGACGAAAATTGTAGACAAAACTAATTTTTCCAACTATTTCTGATTGGAATCTTAAATATTCACGGAATTTTAACGTTGACAGTCGTCAAAAAAATATAAATTATTCCAAAACTCAGTAAGCTGATAGTTGAATGTTTTCAGTGTTACCGAAGGCAAGTGGAGAAATTATCTGAGTGGGAATGGTCAATTTCAAACGAATTTTTTTTTTTTAATCGTATTAAATAATTCTGGGCAACATGTAAAAATTGAATCAATCATTTCAAAAAAGAGTTAAAATGTCTTTATCTGATTAGGAAATGTAAGATTATATTATTAAGAGTAGAAATGAAATATTATTCTACTATTTATTAATTGTTCTATCTAACAAATTATACAAAACCATAAATAAAATAATCTAACTTGTTTCAGATTAACTAAAAGGATGGCAGAGACAAAACCTCTGAAGACTTTTCTGGGATGTGCCAGTGTAAGAACTGGCACTCTTGTTGCTGGTTTCGGTGGAATTGTAAACTGTTTTTCTTTCCTATGAATAATCATTCACTTTTGATCTTTTGTTTTTTCAGACATTAGCAATCATTGGGATTATTTTGATATACGTTACCAATGTTGAATTTAAAACTATAGTTTTAGATTGGCTTCATAAAGATACAGGTGAGTTATGATACAAATACTGGGTGTCCTAACTATGTAAAAAAGTACAGGCTGTCTCAAACTTAATGAGCCAACTCTTTACAGATGTTATCTATTGAAGAACTTGTGAAACATTTTCAGAAAAATTCTTCACTGTTATTTTCAATTATTTTAAACATCTTTCAAATTGTAAATTTGGCAATCTCTAAACCTGATGAATTTTTTTCAGAGTTTATGATCTATCTTAAACCTGACCAAAATTTCAAATCTTAATTTTAATTAGGTACATCTCCATAAACTTTTAATGAATCATCATATACATATAGAGTGTTTCACTGTGATGGCGTATTAGAAGTACCGTGCGATCATTTAAAAAATGTATGCCGGTTACCTGGGACCAATATATGTTATATTTGAAAGTATGTCTAGTATTAAAGCATACGCATCCAATTTTTTTCTATCAGATGTGTCACAAACGATTTAGAACTGGAGAAATTGTCAAATTCAATCTTATTTTGTATTGTCATTAATCTTGAACCTTTGCGATTACAGCAGGATCATTTTACTATTCTTACATAACCTCACAATCCTTCCAAAAGTCCTTTTTTCAAAGTCGCTTGACTTAATACGAGTTAACTCGCAATACTCGTATTACAAGAACTTTCAAGTGATAACAAATGTTGATTGTTTTTAAATGTGCGCAAATTTTGATGATGTTTTTCCAACTTTTATGTGAGGGGTGAACCTTTGTGATGATAAGTTGAAGCTGAACTAAGAATTTTTCAATAGTGATTTTGTAGTGTCATTCTTCTTCTGTGGTAAAACTGGCGCAGCTAAAATAAGTGATTGGAGTTTGTATTTTCGCGCTTCGTACAAGATTAATAACAATACCAAATAAGATTGCATTTAACAATTTCTTCAATTGTGTATCTTTTCTGACAGATCTGACGTATAAATGACAGAAAAAAATTCAGAAGTGTATGCTTCAATAATGGACATACTTTCAAATATAACATATACATATATATATATATATATATATATATATATATATATATATATATATATATATATATATATATGCCAGCCCCCGTTGATACAACTTTCATTTGATTGCACGGTATTTGTCGAACTGCCAGAGTTATTAAACTGAATTTTTGCACATGAGCGTAGAACTAGTTGATTTATCTTGATTTTTAAAGCAAAGCATGTTTTTCTCTCAATAATTATTCAATTGTTTATTTTCTCAAAACCACTTAAGACAATTTCAATTTTTTCATGCAGCTAGTTTTGAAATTTGATTCTAATAAGATAAAAAAAAATATACCATTCTATTTTAATTTACAAAGTTGATATCTACTTCCGGTATAACCGGAAGTACTACCATTTTGAAAATATTCCAGTTAGATATAGTAGATTTTTTTAATCTTTTCCTCTAAACGATAAAATTATTGCCTCACTCCTTGAAGTGACAGGTTGTAGTGCTTCTCAACCAGTTTTCATTTTTTAAAAACATGTTGAGACTTCCAGGTAAAGTTGAAAAGCTTTCGTTAAGCAAGCTTCAGGCTCCTCATTTTGTGGCTCAGCTTTTATTAACCATCTTTGCTGATAAAATTAATGCTACTAAATGGTTTACAACTTAGCGGAATGAATTCGAAAAATCTACTGTAAATTAAATGTTTCTACGCCCATGTGCAAAAATTCAGTTTAATTCCATTTTGGTTTTTCAAATACTTCTCATAGGCCATCAAAGTATTATTTCATAGAAAAAGGATTAGATTTTAGGATTATAGTAAAACACCTTTTTATCTCATTGCAGCAGAAATGAAGAACTTGTTATAAAAAAAATTCATCAAATGGAAAATTGTCAATATTTTAATTAAAAAGCAACTCTCACCAAATTCAAGTATAACCAACATGAAGATAATTGAAAATTCATAAAAAAAAGTAAATAAGAAAATGGAGTAAATGGTTCTTAAAAAAAAGAGTTTGTATTGTAACTTGTTTGTAGATAACACTGATAAAGCAGAAGACTTACAACTATAACTGTAGTTTGGATAATTTTCCAAATGCCATGTGATACACGGCTACTTACATACAGGGCGTTTCATTAGTATCGGGACGAAAGATTATGGCGTTGTAGTTGAATTTTGAGAAAATGTAATTAATGAACGCTGACCTGTGTCATAGACTCTAATTTTTAAAAATATTTTCAGATTCATTCCGCTTCCGGTTTAACCGGAAGTCTATGCAACTTTGTTTCTTTCAAGTAACACTCAATTTATCTTTCGATATTTTAATTCTAATTTGCTTATTAAAATAATATTTATTTTTTAAAATTGGTCTTGATGTGTTTGAGTTATTGATATTTTTTCATTTGCAACTCTCCAGAAAAAATTGATATCTTTTGTATTTCCTTTTAGAATAAATTGAAATTTTGCACGCACAAAGCTAGAGCAAAAATTCATAATATTCTTGGAAAATTAAAGAAAATTTCATGAGGCAGAAAAAAAAGGTTTTATAGAGTTCTAGTAAGAAAACGTAAAACATCGAAGAAATTCTTGAAAAAATTTTGAAAATATCTCGAATGACATTTTGTTTTTTAATGCCAATTCCAACATATTTCAAACATTAAAAACTTTTTTTTTCAAACGTCATTAAAGTGGCAATTTTTCGCAACTATCACAGGAGCTAAAGTGTCAAATTATATCTTAGTACAATGACACTCACTTTTGCTGTATATACGCAGCAAAAATCATTTGCAGCCAAGGCGGTAAATATTATAGAAAATTGATTAAAATTATGAAGTTTTATTAACGTTATTAAAAGTTAAGTTAAAAATACAATTATTGATACTAGCGTTTTGAAAGTTAAACCCGCTATTTGTGCCAGGCATATTTGTGATATTTCCAGCCGAAACTTCTATGGTATAGCTCTTATTCTGATCTGTTGTGGTAATTTCAATGCTTGGACTAGGTGAGATATTTTTGCCTTCGTCTGTAGCAGTGGCAATAGATGTAAAGCCCATTCGCAATTGAAGTCAATTGTCAGTGTCAAATTTCCTTGGAAAACTGACCTGTACCACCATAAAATGTAGATTTACGGAACAGCTGTATATAAAATATTCCCAAACCTAGTAACCCAACTAAATGAGGTTATGTCAAGCATATTTTTACATGAAAAAATAATTAAAAAATGTAGATATGTAAAAATACAACGATTATTTGTAAAATTGGTGAAGTGTCAGTTTGGATAAAGAGAGGAATAAAGAAGAAGAAATGTCACCGTTGTCACAATTGACAATCAACTGTCAAATTTGAAATGCAATCAAACCAATATTGATTGGTATATTGTAACTAGACATGTTTTACCAATTTTAAAACACTTTGACAATTGATTTCAATTCTGAATGGGCTTTAGATTATGAAAATATTTTCCTAGCTGTGTAGTTCTTGTTTGCCATAGATTTTTCAATGTAGCGTTTTTTTTTTCTTTCTTTTGATATATCATAAGCGATTCTTTTCGATTTTTGAGTTTTTTGGCGTTTTTTTTTTTTAATAATTGTTCAATTTTTTTAAAATAAGATTCTGTTTCTATGACTACTTGTCCAATGACTGAAACCTTTGTGGTCAAACTGCTTATAACGAGGTGATATCATTGGCGAAAATCAGCAAAGTGTCTGACCTCTGGCGGAATTTTTTGTAATTTTCGAAAGAAGGAGAACAGATGATTTTACATTTGTCCGTATTCACAAAGATTTCAGTTTTGATCTGTTATTGCTCTAAATCATATATTCTTTTGTATCTTTCCTAATACTTGAACAACTTGTTTAGGTATCAAACAGTTAGTATTTTATTTTCACTCTCATGTTTTTTCTTAAAATATCTAATGCTCATAGAGCATAAAATTGAAGATTGAAAAAAAAAATGTATAAAATTACGTTTGTACATATAAATTAACAGCAAGAGTTCAAGAATTCAGGTAGTTATGAATTGTTTTTTTTGGAAAAAAAGTCAATTACTCGAACAACTGATGACCAATTTAAAAAACGATAGATAGATAACTAATCTTAAGCATATTCGAATAAGTAAAAATATATAAAATGTTTCGTCAAAAAACCAAAGTTGCCTGGAATTCCGGTAGAACCTAAAACACAAGTTGACATTCCCTGATTAATTTTTTTTTTTTTTAAATTTAACTACAAAGCCGCAATGTTTTGTGTTGATACTAAATGGAGCAGCCTGTATAGTTGGGACACCTTGCTTGTGTATCTATTTAGTACTCATACCTTATCTTTTTCAGTCAAAATTATTATCACAATCAATTTCTGTATGGCCATATTTATTTCCATTCTTCTGATTGTTGGAACATGCATGGTAAAAGTCACATAATCAATTTTTTCATTATTTATATTTTAATTATTATTTTTTTTTATTGTAGAGGAAAGCATTTCTAATGTTACCATGGGTTGTTTTAGCAATAATGCTTGCAATAGGTTTATTAGTGTCAATTTTATACACAGGAATCCAGTTTTATATCAATGGACAAGCGTTAGAGGGAACATTATGGATAGTGTTAGGAATTATTTCAGTCAGTAAGTTGGATCTACAATGGTCAAAAAAGAAAACAAAAATTTAAATACTTCAATTTTTTTGCAGTTATTTATATCTACATGTGGCTTGTTAGTTATAGCTACTTCAATTTTATTTGGGAAGAAACAAAACGAGGAGCTTATATTAAAGATCCTTTCAGAAGGCACTATTAACTCTTTTTCGAAAATCTTTGTACAACCAAAGACAAATAGGTTGAATAGAACTAGTCTTTTGAACATTTTTTTTAATTGATATTATTTCCGACGATATTAATTTGGTTGAGATTTGTAACATTTTTAATTAATTATTTATTACTGTTGATTAATATTCTAATTGTAATTTTACAAATAAATTATTATTTTATTAATTTACAAACGTTTGTGTTCAATGGGTTTTTTACAACGTTGAAAAAATTGAAAATTTTGAGATTTTTTTTCAAATTGTATTAAAGAAAAATCAAGAATATGAATATAATTATTAAAGAATTGAAAAAGTTGTGTCTTCAACTTTGAAAATTGATTCTATCAGTGTCGCCAACCCACCGATTATGGAATTTACTAAATCAATAATCAGGTGGCGCTTCTGTTTCTTGATTGTCTAAAGTCAAAATTGTGGCGGCAAATCGGTAATGCCCTGATTGTGAGGCAATTTTTTCTAATTGTGAACGCCAATTAACGCCTATTAACAATATTAATTAGTGCAGTCAACTAATAATACTACCAATTGTTCTGGTTTTTAGTTCAAAAAGTGAGGTTAAGTTCCATTTGAACTGTCACAATACTTTGACGAAAATGAGGAACGATAGAAAAAAGAATTTACCTTGGTAAGGATTCTTATAAAAATACACGGGTTTCTTCAATATTTTATATTTTAGGGTAGAAAAATATCGCCCCAACACTTTAGAGGAATTAGTTTCGCATGAAGACATTATTGCAACAAGTGAGTAGATAACGACTTATTATTCCACAGTAGATAAAACTAAAATTTAATTCGTAGTAAGTAAATTGATAAAAGAAAACCAAGTACCTCATTTATTATTTTATGGACCGCCTGGTACTGGAAAAACTAGCACAATCTTAGCATGTGCTCGTCAACTCTATTCCTCACAACAGTTTTCTTCAATGGTAAAACAAATTAAAATTGTTTGAATTACTAAAACAATTTTTGCAGGTTTTAGAATTGAATGCATCAGACGACCGAGGTATTGGTATAGTCAGAGGCCAGATATTGACATTCGCAAGCACTCGAACAATTTTTGAGTCTCGATTCAAATTAATTATTTTAGATGAAGCTGATGCGATGACGATGGATGCACAGAATGCTTTAAGAAGAAGTAAGTAAGGTTATGTTTCTTTTGTTTGTATTGTACGTATTATTGGCATTTTAAGTTCATTAATAGTTACGTGTAGGTTATCGTTGATTAATTAAAATAACGGTAATAATATTCTTAAAACACAGCTTTATTCAATTCAATTTTTACTACAATTAACAAAGTGTTTAAAATACGTGTATTTATTTATCACTTGTTAATTCAGCTTGATAGTTAATTAGACTGTATAAATCCATCGGATTTTCAGCAAAACCATGCAGTTTTTCGTCATTGGAGCAAGCTTTGTCCATGTGGCATGAATCTGTGGAAAAAAATATCACATTTTTTTCTACAGGGTGATTCATATTAGTGCTTCATCAAAAGATTATGAAGATAATTGAGATTTGAAAATTTGGTCATGTATGATTTAGATTAGACACAACATTTTAAAAATAATTTCCGCTTGTTTTAACTTCCGTTTATACCGGAAGTATATGCTATGTTTGTTATTTTAAATAGAACGCCTTATATTTTATGGCGTTTTAAGATTGTTTTTAAAATTTTACACTTTTTATATTGATCATGTTCTTGATAATTCTAACCGTTTATGGAATAATTTAGTTTTTTTGGAAATTTTTGACATTTGACTAACAACTGACAGGCAAATAAATTTTGGCATAGTTATAGATAAGTTGTTAGTCAATATACAGATTATAAAAACTTTTCAAATTGTTATACAGAGTGCTGCAGAATGCATACAAATGATGAAAATACTATTTTTTTTTCAAATGGAAAACCATCATTAATGAAATCAAATATTAAGATGACTGTCAATACAACTATTACAAGGTGTCTCATAACGATGGGCGTCTATCCATAATTCAAAAAATACTGATAGCATGTAATTGGGAGTTTTTTCAAGATGCATTGTCTTTCTAAAATATTTTCAAAAATGTGACACTTCCGGTTATATCAGAAACAGACTTCAATTTTCTTATTTTGCATGGAACACTCTAAATTTTTTAACATATTTGAATTCTAGATTTTTAGGTCACTTATATCAAGTCAATCTTATCTGCAATTTTGTTTGAAAAATGGCGGATGCAGGGTTAAACGGCTAATCGGCTATTTATTTCATAATAGTCCTTTGGCATTTTATAACGCAAGTCTTGAGATACTAAATCCAGCTGAATAATTGAACCAATCTTTTATAGGGTGTTCAAAAAATACATTTGAAAACTGACATGAAAATGTCAAAACTCATAATTTTCAACTGGAAACTCTTTTTTTTTTTAAGAAAAACTGCTTTATACCTAATAAAATATCATGCCAGTTTTTTTTTTTTTGGAATGGTTTCTTAGCCCTGTTAGCTTCAAAGAGTTGTCAAAAATACCAGAGCACGTTGATTATTGTATTAAAAATTACTTATGTTTGTTTTTTTCTTGAAATTGTAACAGTTTTGTGTACTACGACCTTTCACTACGCAAAAATTTTCCTTAAATAAATACAAAAATACATACAAAATTTTTGAAGCAGAACATGAATATGACAAAATGAATAGGGGTTTCCATTTGAAAATTTTGAGTTTTGATGATATTTTCATGTCAGTTTTCAAATATATTTTTTGAACGTCCTGTAGAAAAATGGTTTAATATTTTAGGCAAGTTCACTGTCTAAAATGTTGCATTACAAAATTCCAAAAGTCTATTTTAAAGTAAATAGCCGTTAAGTCGTAATTAATTAATTAATTAATTACCTCTAACTCTGCATCTGTCATTTTTCCATTAAAGTTGCAGATATCTTTAAAATGGTTGAGTTTAGAAAAAAAAGTTTACATAAAACTGACCGAAAATACGTGGCAAAATTCAAAAATCTAGAAAAACATATGGTGTTCCATTTAAAATAAGAAAGTTGAGGTCTACTTTCGGTATAACAAGAAGTGTCAGATTTTTGCTAATATTTTAGTCAAATAGAGCATGTCGGAGAATATACGTTACCAATTTTTCATTAATATGCCATGAGTATTTTTTGAGTTATGAATAGACGCCCATCGTTGTGGGACACTCTGTATACCAACTGTAGTAGTTTTTTAGGTTTTCTATAGTAAAAAGATTTTTTTTGCCATCACAAGTAGTTGTATTGACACAATGACTTAGAATTTTATTGGGGCGTAAAAAATTAGATTTTCAATTAAAAAAAAAAAAAAATTGACTTAATTTTGAACCCAAAGTTTTAAAAACATTCTTTAACACACTGTACAGGATGTTTAATTTTCGATGGTTTTCATAGGTTTCTCATATATCCGACCATCACACAAAAAAACGAATTTGAGACAATTTCAATGCTTTAATTAGTTTTGCGATATTGTCTTTTGTTTTGAAGATACAGCGCTTTCTTGATTTTTTTGAGATTTTGATAGAATTCTGTATCTTTTGTTTTTGAACTTATTCAAAATGTAAAAACTAATTCCGATTCCGATTTTTACGTAGAATAGAATGACGTAACCGAGAATTTTTTATATCACTCACTTTCGAGATATAAACTGAAGTAACATTTTTTTAAATGGAATGCATAGCTGGCCATGATTTTGAAAAAATTGTTGTTTATTTCTGTTTACGAAAATATATAACATGTTTTCTCAAAAAATATTGAAAAAATGTTGTTATAAAATTGAAAAAAAAAAACAGTCGCCTCTAGGAGGGGAAAGAGTCTCAACAATATAAAAAAAAAGAACTCAAAATTATATCTTTTTATATAGAACAGTGTGGAAATTATGAATTTCAAAAAAATATATTTTTTTCTATTTACTAAAACCCAAAATTGATCTATGCTTTTTAAAATTTTCATTGCTTCATATACTGAAAACTCAATGTTTCCTTTCAATTTTCTTGTGGAAGATTCAGGCTTTGCACTGATAAAATATCGTGTGTTCATTAAAAAAAAAAAAAAAACTCGCAGCAAGCTATGACATTTTTACGTATGTCATATATGACCTCATACAACAACAAAATGAAAAGCCGTAATGTGATAAATAATGTTCGAAGACGATATGCTTTGTGTACTGAGCATCAAGGAAGACATTTCCAACAGTTTTTGTAGACAATAAATGAATATTTTCATGAAAATTTGTTATTTCTTTTAATTGTCGAAAAGTGAGGTTATAAGAATTTTCATTTTGACAACTATATAAAAATTAATCACAGACATACAAAACAATTGTTTTTTAGTTTCAAAGCCTTTTAGAGGTTTTTTTTTTTAATGAACACACCATATAATACGATCATAGTTTTAGTTTTTGCAGTTTTTCTATAGTATTCTTTACATCTTGATGCTTTAAGAAATCATTGCGCAATTGATCAATCAAATTCTTCTTAAATCGTAAAGTTTTGCCGGATTGACGTTATTATTAGCTAATTTTCAAAACATAAATTATTGGATGCTGCGTTTGCATTTTTATTGCGTATCATAAAACATTCTATCAGTCATATTTTTCAAATACAAAAAATTAAAAAAAAGCGCTGTAATTTCGAAACAAAAGCGCAACAATAGCGCAAAACAAATTAAAGCATTGAATTTGTCTCAATGAATTAGCACGAGAATGTATCATTCGTTTTTTGTGTGATGGGCGAATATATGAGAAACCTATGAAAACCATCGAAAATGAACCACCCTGTACATTATTTTGAGACGTTAATTTTTATGTCAACTAATACCTGGTTTATAAGTATAGTCAAATGTATTTATTTGGTGCATAGGATTGTAAGGATATTAGAATTTTAATAGTTAACTGTCAAAAATTCAAAAAATTTAATTATTTCAAAAACGGTTAGACTTAGGGATAATATGACACATATAAAATTTATGTAGAATTTTATGGGAAATTCAAAAATGCCATCAAATATGGGGTGTCCCAAGTAGAATAAAAGTTAGCATAAACTTCCGGTATAAGGGAAAGTGTAAACAAGCGGAAAATATTTTGGAACTATAGTTTTTGATCTACCTTGTACATAATCAAAATTTCAAATCTTAATTTTATTCTCTATAAACTTTTAATACTTATGTGAAGCACCCTTTATGTACAGAGTGGCATATTTTTGATTTTAGCATAGGAGAATAAGGGAGAAAACGATTGAGTCAACGATATGCCAAAATTTATCTGACTATCGTTAAGGAATTTTGAAAAATAGAGTGTCAAAAATTGAAAAAAACTTTTATGGCTAATCTAAAAATGTTAAAATCCTGACTGTTCTATTTAAAATAATCAGGCTAGCATCTACTTCCGGCGTAAAGAAAGTTTCCAATCTACTTTTCAATTTTGATATTTACATTGAAAATTTCTAATTTGCCACTCTGCATATGCTGTGTTATACCTTGGCTGCAGCAGATCCCGTCAAAAGCACACCGTCCTTTGTTTCTTCTGCATGAAGAATTCCCAGCAATGCATGGTTCCCGTTCATGAAAAAACCCATCAGTTTGACATCGAATTGTCTCAGGTGTTCCTAAAAGACATCCAAATGGACCACAGCAAATGTTAGGACCAAAACATTGCCCACTTCGACCAGGACCACAACTTACACACTAAAAAAAAACAAGTGTTTTTCAATTTTATACAGGTTGCTTATTAGTGTGGTTTCCGAAGGTTCTGATTTTATTATTAAATAATTTTTTGAAAATAAGTTTTATATATAGGAGGCAATTGTGGGCCATTCTGTATATTCTATTAGTTCAGAACATTACTCAACATTTTTTTAAAATCAACCTGAATATTCTTGCTCACTTCATATGCTGTATTGTCATATTTTAATTTTGACATTTGGTTGTGGTGTTGCCGAGTTATTCAATTTTGACAGAAATTTTAGATTTTATGGTTGTTCTAACATAGAAAATTTTTATGTTTTGTACCGACGGCGCTGCAGAGTAGAATCGTTTAATAAGAATATCAAACAATAGAGTAAAGTTAAGTTCACCAAATTAAAAAATTTCATTGCTCTGCTGTTTATTATTTTCGAACACTAATGTTTCACCCTGTATATTTTTCTTACCGGTTTAATAACTGTTTCGCTTAAAGCAACTTTACTTCTTTTGCCTCCTCGAGGACAATTAGTGATTAAACAACCTAAAACAAGTGACAAACTCAATGTTAACACAATTGTTGATGTTGTAAGTGAGAACATTGTGGTGGTTGTGTTTGTACTATTCCAAACTTTTTCAAGTTTCTGCTTTTATATACAAAAGTTAAGTGTGCTTGAATATTTGATTTCACGCAGCTTCTTTGCACCGAGAATTTTAACCATTTCTAAGGGATTGAGGGTTTATTATTTTTATTCTATTTTTTCAGATGCAAATTTATTTAAGTATTTGATAGAATAAATATGTGAAACATGTCCGATTCAGAAGAAGAGAATTTTTCGCAAAAACAATTGAAAATTGTTCTTCTTGGAGAGCCCAATGTGGGAAAAGTCAGTTTATTTATTTATTTTTTAACATATGGAATTATAAAGCATTATTTTAATAAACACCTGTACTTTTTTTTTTTAGACTAGCATAATCAGAAAATTTTGTTATGACGAATTTACAAGACAGTACAATCAAACAATTGGCGCTGATTTTTTTATTAGAAGAGTTGCGTTACCAGGACAACAAGAAATTACTGTTAAAATAACAGACGTTGGTGGTTTGGAATTTCGGGGACATATGTTGAAGAATTATCTTTTTAATGCAAATGTAAGTGTTTTCTAGACAGGATGTCCCACGAACAAGTGCAAATATTTTAATCATAGATTAAGAAATGAAAGTATTCAGATGTTCCATTTAAAATAACAAAGATGGGTCATTCTCAGAGTAAATTGAACACTCTGTACATGAGGAACAATTTTGAAAATAAACACTATAATTTTAGAAAACTTTTGCCTGGGAAAATTTTTCATCTTTTTAATAATAATTGAGGTATTGACCGATCCCTCTAACGTGACACACCTTGTATTTACAGGGTGAGTCATTTATAACAATATACAGGATGGTGCATTTTCGATCTCTAACTAGATTGTTTTTTGAGAAAATAATTTTGGTCATACGCCAAAGTTGACAGTTTGCCGATATTTTAAAAAATTGATATCTACGTTAATGTTGGCAAATGAATTGGCAATTGAAACAAAAATATAGTTAAAGATTTTTACGTGGAATCCAGTAGTACCAACAAACATTTTTGTCAGTCATTAGTGTAGCTGGAATAACACAAAGTTGAATTTTTTAAAATAGAAATCATAGTTGGCTGTGACACTTTTGGATAGCTAATTTTTTTCTGATCTTAAAAATAAATAAATTTTATATGATAATTTTATATAATTGTTTGAAATATATCAACCATATTCAATTCATTCAACACTCTTCAATTGATAGATGTTCCTAACTTTTAGTGCTTTTAAATTTTTTTTTTTCTAAAAAATTCGTGGGAATATAATATAACATATTTATATTTCCAAAATCAGAAAAAAAATAGCTTTTCAAAAATGTCTCAGCCAACTATGGTTTCTATTCAAAAAATGCAACTTTGCAGTTTTGCAGTCAAACTAAGGATAAAAAAAAAGTATTGGTATTACTGAATGCTACGAAAAAAACTGGTTTACTTTCAATATTACCGTAGTTATGAATTTTTTCAAAATATTGTAGATTGTCAATTTTTGCTTATAACTAAAAAACAAAAAATGATATCAACTCGCAATGTTCACTAGAATTATTTCCTCGAAAAGCGACCTCGAAAATGTGCCACTCATTTTTTTCAAAACCTTTTAATTTTGGAGGTCTCTTTAGGTGGACATCGAAAATGCACCACTCTGTACATTGTCACCATTAAAGTTGACTCCACATGGAAATTTTCTTTGAATATTTTATATTTTTTTGGTTTTTTGTTTTTAAATTTTTGGATCTTTCCTAGACTATTTAAATCCTGAAGATTTTTTTATTTTTCAGATTTTTAAAACTTTTCAGATGTTTTAATTCTCCACAATTCTCTAATTTATCTTATTTCAATTTTATTTTGGTTCTCTATTTTATTCAGATTTTCCAATTTAGAAATCTTCTTGATTTTTTTAATTTTTGCATATTCCCCGGGTTTCTGGATTTTTATCTTTTAAATTTCTCAAGACGTTACATAGTTATTTATATTTTTTATATTGTGTAGTCTCTAATCTTTGAACTTTTCCAGATTTTTGTAATTTAGATTTTTTTCAAATTTCTAATTTCTAAAATTTGTTTATATTCTTTCTTGAGATTTTTCAAATCTTATAGATTTTTTAGATGTCTTGAATGTTCTCAGATTCTTTGTCTTTGATTTTTCAGATTCCCCAGAATTATTTGGATTTGTTTTTTTTTTTAATCGTCAACTTAGGTATTCAAATTTTTTTAATGTTTTAAGTTTTTTTTTTGGACTTGTATATTTCGATTTTTTTAGTCTTTTCATAGATTTCTTCGATTATTTGATTTCTTTGAATTTTTAAAGTAATTCGATGTATTTTTTGGTTATTTTCAAATTCCATTTTTTTTTTCTGTATTTTGTAGATCTCTTGTTTTTGAATTTTTCGATCATTTAGATTTAGATTTTCTAATTTATTCGAAGTTTGTTAGATTTGTTAAACTTCTTAGATGTGTTAGATTCGCCACAATCCTTTTGGTTTTTGGAGTTTTTTCAGTTTACTTAGATTTTTCTTTTAATCTTTTTGTTCTCTAGATTCTACAGTTTCTCTGATTTTTTAAAGTTCTTTAGACTCCAAATTTTTGAGATTTTCATTTTACGAATCCTCTTAGATTTTTCAGATTCTTTGATTTTTTCCTAAATTCTTTAGATTTCTTAAATAATTTAAATTTTTTAGTTCATATATTTTTTTTTATTTTTTGAACTTTTTAAATTTCAACCTACAGATTTCTTGTATTTTTTTAGCATTTCCATATGATTTCTCGTAGAATTTTTCAATTTTTTATTTTTTTTCTAATATCTTTAGATTTTTTAAATTTAAATTTAATTTTTTTAAATTCTTTAGATTTTCTTAGACGGAATATTTGAAATTTTTAATCTTTTTAATTCTTAAAAATAATTTTTGTTTTTTAAATTTCTTTAGATTTTTTGAGTTTTTTACGTTTTCTGTTTTTTTTTATTTTCTTGACATTTTAGTCTCTAATCTCCAAACTTTTTCAGATTATTCGGATTTGTTCAACATTTTTGAACTCTTCAGACAATTTAGATTCTGTTTTTTCTTTTAGATTTTTCAACGTTTTTGCTTTTCGCATAGGCTTTTGGACTTTTCAGAAGTTTCTTTTTCAAAATTTCGGTTTTCTCGTAGATATTTTGATTTCTGTTGTCCCATTTGTCATATTTACAAGATTTTTTTCTCTGAATTTTTGATTTTTTTAAGATTCTTTTCAGATTTTCTAGTTCACTTAAATTTTTTGAAATCTATAAATTTCTCCAAACTAATTTTTTGACTAAGATTTTAAATTTCGATTTAAACATAAATAACCATCAAAAATCCATGTTATTTTAATTTTTTCCTCAGATAATTATTCTAGTTTACGACATCGCCAATTCTCAAAGTTTCGAATCTCTTCACATTTGGATAGATTCTATAAAAGAAGCAGTTCCTCAGCCTCCCATCTGTGCACTAATTGGAAATAAAAGTAACAAATTTTGTTAAAAAAAAAATCAATAATTTTATATTGTTCATATTTTAGGTGACTTAGAGCATCAACGAGCTGTACGTTTAGATAAAACAAAGCATTTTGTACAACAACACAGTTTACATAATTTTTTGGTATCTGCAAAAACTGGAGAAGCTGTTAGTTTTTTTTCCAGCCATTTTCAAATAAAATCCATTTTTTTTCTTATTTTAGGTAAATTCCAGTCTGATTGATTTAATCGCAGGATATTTAAGAATACCTTTATCCCGGATGGAAAAAGAACATCAACAAACTATTGTTAAAGCGGAGTTAATTTCTTCAGCACGTGGGCAAATTCGAGCGCCTGCTGTTACTTATAATTCTTCTGTTTGTTGTATTCAATAAAATCTTCCAGTTTTATATTATATTGTTTCATCTTTTGATATTTTTTTTAATTTTTTTTTTTATTCAGTTTTAATAATTGTGAAACATTTTCCAGTTATCGAAAAATACACCGAAAATGTCCGATTTTGCATAATATGCAATTATCTCAGTAAAATTATTCCTGCACTTCAGTCACGTTGCACAAGATTTCGATTTGGACCATTAACTTCTGAACAAATTCTTCCGAGATTGAATTATGTCATTGATGAAGAGAAGTACGTGTCCAAGGATGTGAAAATGCTTATTTTATGCCTTGAGACAAATAATTTTTGAAAATTTGATCATACAAAAGCTGTAGATATCAATTTTGTACATTATCTAAAATTATTTTTTAATACAGAGTGTTCCATTATGATAGGGTCGGAAGATTATGGCGTTATAGTTGAATTTTGAGAAAATGTAACTAGTGAACGCTGATCTGTGTACTTTTTAAAAATCTGTTCAGATATATTCTACTTTCGGTTTAATCGGAAATCTATGCAACTTTGTTTCTTTAAAGTAACTTTATCTTTGGATTTTTCAATTCTACTCTAAATTGCTAATTAAAATGATATTTGTTTTTTCAAATTGATTTCGAACTCTTTGAGTTATTAAATTAATATATATATATATATATATATATATATATATATATATATATATATATATATTACAACTCTTCAGGAAAAAATTGATATTCTTGGTAGTTCCTTCTAGGATAAAATGGTATTTTGCGCTCACTAAACTAGAGCAATATTTATTTATTACGCAGTTAATTTTCTTTTTTTATTTTCTTCGTTTTGATATATCATAAGCTGTAGTTATTTCTTTTGAGATATTGTTTCAAAGACTACTTGTCTAATGACTGAAACTTTTGTGGTCAACCTTATTATTAAACTGTTTGTCACGTGATAAGTAGTCATAGAAACAATACTTTTATCAAGAAAAACCAGATGGAGTTGATAATTTTTTCAAAAAAAGTATTAATATTTTGAAAACTGAAAAATTAGAAATGTCTTGTAATTTAAATAGCGAAAACAACTGCGTATTAAGATATAGGACATTTCATTTGAAAAAAACAAGTTTCAGGTGTTTGAAATTTGTCGAAAGTAAAATAAGTCAAATCATTGTTTTTTTGCACATTTCTTCATTTTTTTGCAGAATAGTGTAGAAAGTTATTTCAGCTAAGTGCAAACCAAATTTCATTTTATCATCATAACACAATGACAAGCTGTAAGCTTTTTTTTTGAACAGTTACATCAAACAACTGATAACCAATTTAAACAAAACAAAAACGACTAAATTACTAATTTTAAGTATGTTCCAAATGTGTAAAAATAAGTAAAATTTTTCGTTAAAAAAAACAAAATTGCAATTGACTTCCGGTCAAACCGGAGGTGGAAAAAATATGGAAATATTTTTAAAATGTGCAACTTAAAACACAAATTGGCATCCTCTATTTAAAATTTTTCCAAACTCAATTACAATACCGTAATCTTGCGTGCTGATACTAACGTAACACCCTGTATACAGGATTGTCCACTAACAGGCTACAATACAAACTTATATTTTTTTAAATAGAAAACTAATTTTTTTAATTTTCCTATAAAGCTTTTAATTCTGAATTTCTCAAAGAAATGAAAACGTTTGTTAAAAGTTGAATAATTTGAAAAAATTTAATAGAACATCTTATTTGATGTTCTTAAAGGAAAAAAATCTTTTAGATGCAAAAGCCAATAATAGGATCTTTAATTCAAATTATTTAAGTTATTCGACTTTGAATAAAGTTTTTCATTTCATTGACTTTTCCACTGTGGTAAGCTAAAAATTTAATCCTTTCAAACCAATCTAAATTTTATTTCACTTTTTCTGTAATCGATTTGTGGTTTGTTAATAATAATAATCTTAATTCTGCCATCAAATCAGAAAGACATCGGCATTGTCAGCAAATAGATATAAAAATATAAATACACATGCAAACATGTATATACTAAATTCACAGACATTACATTAATATAAAATCTATTTAAGAAACTCATCGAGACCATAAAATTCCTCATTTATGAGATACTGTTTAACTTCGCGTTTGAACATATTTTTTTCGCAAATATTGAGTAGCATAGTTGGCAAGGAATTATATATAGTGGACAACCCTGTATAATTGAAAATAATTTTATATGATGCAGAAGATTGATACCTACAAATTTCATTTAAAAGGCGTAAAATGGACTTTTTTGCATCGTTATTATAGTCTGTATGTGTTAATAACATATTTTCAGAGTATCTGTCACTGAAGATGGTAAACAAGCTTTGCTGGCTTTAGGCAATGGCGATATGAGGAAAGTTTTGAACGTCTTACAAAGCACTTGGTTGGCTTATAATAATGTTACTGAAGATACTGTTTACACATGTGTGGGCCATCCTATAAAAACCGATATAGAAAATTGTATCAAGTGGTTATTGAACGAAAACTTTTCAACTGCTTATAAAAGTATGTATTTTTTTATTCACGCTGTATTTGTAATAAAGGGACAGGTCTAGTTTTGAGAGGTTTTTTTATCATAGATTTTTGTAAACGTTCAGCGTTTTTTTTTAGAAATTTAATATTTGAACAGAAAAAAACTGGATCTGTATTCTGACCAAAAAATGTTTCTAACATATTTCAATCTTAAGGTGGGCGTTTAGATATATATATGTCATATTCTCTACATGCCGTGGATTTAGTCAAAGTTTTCAACGAACGGAAGCAAATATTTTTATGAAATAAAAAATACTTGAAAGAAGATACTTTTTTTCAGGGTATGAGGGTATTTTGAACTCAAATATGAATTTGGCTTTGGTGATAAAAACGAATGAAACTTACGAAAACGACTAAAAATTATTATCACAGTTCTACTCATTTTCCAATCTGAGTTTAAGAAAAATGAATGATTCAATCGAGCCAATGTTTTGTATACATAATTGCTATATCAAGGACTAGGGTCTAAGCTCTTTTTGGTTAGGAATCAATGAGTAGATCTCAAGAAAATTGAGTGCAATTGAGTGCTGAAAAAATTCACTTTTTTTTACGTAAGTTTCATTTATGTGTATCAACAAAGCTATTATATATAATCCAACAAAAAATAACTTAGACCTTTGTCCTTAATATGCTCTAATTATTTACTGATCGTTTTTGTAAGTTTCGATCATATATATCAGCAAAGCAGAATTTACATCCAAGTTCAAAACACCCTCACAACCTGAAGAAAAGTATCTACTTTCGAGTATTTTTTATTTCATGAAAATATTTACTTCCGTTCGTTCAAAACTTTGACTAAATCGGTAGAGTGTCCCACCACAGCGTAATTCTTCCATAGCGTAATAACCGTTGGTAATATTAAAATTTGTTCTGGACAAAAGTTGTTTGAATCTTTCTTAGGGTTGTTTTAAAAATATTTTTAAAGATGGAGCACATCTGGTTATACCGGAAATTGACACTAACTTCGTTATTTTAAATACAACACTCTATATAATTTTACATTTTTGGATTTTTTGTTTAATTTAAGTACCATTTTATGTACCATATGTGACACTTTGAGTGAACCATATTCAAGAAAATCAAGATTTAAAGAAAAAACATGGCAGTGCAAAGATCGCCATTATTCTAAATATCTCGAACACAAAAGTATTTAGAGAGGAGCGGCTTTACACCTTCATTTTAGACATAACAGTCTATCTCTCAGACCTGATCATCTTATCAAATTTGATAAACTCTCTTGTGATGGGAGCCTTAAACATAAGGAAGTTCAAACCTAAATAACTCGATTTTTTTCAATGGAACGCTATACTTTTTAATGTGCAACCGAATAGAACTTAGAATTACCTTTCGATTGATGTCAGGGGGTACCCACTTACTGCTAACAGTTTCTGAAAAAAATGCATTTTTTTGAATTTTACTTAAAACTACATCATCAGGTTAGCCTTGATTGTTATTGTTAATATAAATATGTTTAAAAAAGTACTAGACTTCAAGTAAAGAAGAATCAGTAAATATGAGAAATGTTTTTTGAAAATTTGAACAAAATTTCTTTCTGACATTATGAATTTATGCGAAATTTTTTTCAAATGAAAAACTTCCATGACAGATTTCTGTAAGAAGAACAATATCTATTCACCATTTTTTTGAATAAAAGTTGAAACGGATTTGTGATAATAGAAGAAAATACTCTTTTGAGGTAGATCTAGTTTAAAAAACACAAATCTTGACGTTTAAATATCAACAAAACATTCAGTATCCCAAAATTATGAATAAACAGATTTTTGCATAACATCAATCATAGCAGAAGTCACTGGTTGGAAGTTGATTCCCGGAGATGGAAAAACTCAAATCTCTAGGTTTCTCCATTTATTGTGAATAGTTTTGATTTGTTTTTATGTTATCTTATTAAAAATAGAATTTAAGTTTCAATTATACTCTTCTTTTGGTGCAATTGATAAATAACAATAGTTAGTAGTCACCAAGGTTAATGTGATGATGTAGATTTTTACAAATTTCAAAAAACATTTTTAAGTACGTACGTACGTAAATTTTAAGTACTATGAGATGGTACCACAAAAAATACAGCGTTCCATCTAAGAAAATTGAGTTATCTGGGTTAGAAGTTCTTCATGTTTAAGAGAAAGAGAGTTTTCCAAATTTGATAAGATCTAAGAGGTCTAAGAGATAGAATGTTATATTTAAAATAAAAGTCTGAAACCGCATCTCTATAAATGCTATTGTGTTCCAGATATTTAGAATAATGGCGATCTCTGCACTGCCATATTTTCTCTTTAAATCTTGATTTTCTTGAAAATGGTTCACTTAAAGTGTCACATATGGTACACAAAGTGATGCTTAAATTAAACAAGGAATCCAAAAATCTAAAAATATATAGTATGTTGCATTTAAAATAACGAAGTTAGTGTCAAATTCCGGTATAACCAAAAGTGCGCCATTTTTAAAAATATTTTTAAAACAACCCCAAGAATAAATGCAAACAACTATTTTTTCAGAACAAATTTCATTTTCCTAACGGTTATTACGCTATGGAAGAATTACGCTGTGGTGGGACACCTGTATATCTAAACGCTCGCGTTAAGACTTCTTGAGTTAGTCTTTCAGAAAACCACATTTTTTTCTTGTATACTTGACTTTCGTTTTCTTTTTCTAGATATTAAAGAATTGAAAGTAATAAAAGGATTGGCCTTACATGACATCCTGACGGAAATTCATAAATACGTTCTTAGAAGTGAGTGAATAATCTACGATTAAATCGATTCACATTTTTTTTTTTTAGTTGAATTTCCCTTCGACATCACTCTGGCTTTATTACATCAATTTGCAGAAATTGAGTACCGATTGGTCAACGGAGTCAACGAAAATTCACAAATCACTGCTCTTATTTCTGTCTTTCATAAAGCTAAGGAAGTTGATGGTTTTGCATAAATTAAATTAATTTTTTCACTTGAGGAATTTTGATTATTGTAAATTATTTTCGGATCGCTCTGTATAAACCTAATTTTAATTGCCATAAGAAACGTTGCTTCAAGAGCTTTTATCGCTCTGTAGGCATAAATAATTTCTTATTTATTTGAGTGCAAATTCTAAGTACATATTGTTTCATTTAATCTTTCCGGGTTGTCGGATTTTCAATTAATTTCTGTTTTTGTGATTTTTCAATTGTAATGAATTAAAAGAAATTCATAGATCCAATAGCAAATAGGCAACCAAACATATTCTTCACCTGTCAATTTCGTTTAAGAAAAATTTTTGAAAAGTGCTTTCTGTGTTTCAAAAAATTTAGAAGATAGATTTTCTGAAAAATTGATCAGAAGTTTCAGAATTACAGGTACCAACTTTTTCAAAAGTCACTTCAGTTTATGATGTTGATTGAAAATTCTGAAAGAATTTTTTCCATGAGGAAATGTTGCTTGTTTTGTAGATTTTATCATATAGCTGAAAAAACCATAAATGTAGATTTTTTTTATAAGTGAAGAAGTTGCCATCATTACACTGTGTCTCTGATACAAAATTGAAGTTGATTCTTTTCTAACGAGCAATTTTGCTTTATTAGTTTAGTACGTTTTCTCTTATTCGATTGGCTTGCCAGCAAATTTAACATTTGTTGCAGTGAATGGCTGGAACTGACATTTCTACTAAGAATTTGAAAAAAATTTTTTTGAAAAAAAAAATGTTTCTAATGCAATTACACGCATTTGTGCAAAATTTGAAAAACCTAGCGTGAAGTTGACATTTGAGGCATTTTTGTTAAATAATTCTTTTTTTGAAAATTCTGGGTTTGCTCAACTAGTATAAATTAATTTATTTTAAGCCTTTTCCCTAAGAAATATTTTTTTCTAGATTTAATAATTTTGAAAATTCTCGTAATAAGAAAAATTGATATGAGCGGTGAAAAGTTCTAATGATTTTAACATTCTTTCAAAAAGGTTTAGATGTATGATGTATAATGTATGTGAAATCATGAAAAAACTGTTAAAACAGGCTTTGATCCAACATTATCTTAGTTTTAAGACCATATTTGAAAAAAAAATTGTAATTGGTAAATATTCAGAGAAGGTCTGAAATCGGAGACTTATTTAAATTAGTGTCCTTTCTGCCAGTCTCCCTATAATCTTATATTAATTTGATGTTGGAAAATGTCTTGCATTTAAATATCATTGAAAGAACGTTAAAGTTATAATAACTTTGCACCGCTAATGTTAATTTTTTTTGCGACTAAAATCGAAATTTTGAAAAAATTGAATAAAAGACAAGTATTTATTATTGAAGTTCCTTGTAACAATGGATATTTCAAAAATAAACCAATTTATAACAGTTTATTAAATTTTGATACTGTTTGAAAAGAATTATTTGCCTAAAATGTCAACTTTACGCTAGGTTTTTCAAATTTTGCATACGTCCATAAAATTACATTACAAACAACTTTTTAAAATAAAATTTTTCGAAATTCCGTCTAGAAATGCCATTTTCAGTCATTCACTGCAAGAAATGTTAAATTTGCTGACAAGCGCCACCGCTTAATCACGTTTGTCATTTTCCATCTAATTTTAAGCTAAAACTGATCCTTATATCAATTTTTAACTAAACCTCATAATAAAAAATTTTCCCATATGGAGCCGACTTTAATGGTGACACTGAATGTGGGAAAAAATAAACTTCCCACTAAAAATTGGGATAAATGTTTGCTAAGTTGGTGCTCCCTTTGATTCTAGTGAGAAATGTTTACACCTTGTCATTTTAGAAATATTGAGTTTAAGTTGATAACGTAAATAGCATAAATGTAAAAATAATAAAAAGATGACAGCTGTCAGATAAAAACCACAAAAATGTCAAGCTAGTTGAAAAAAATTGCCAACTTATGGTAATGAAACCCACTGAGTAAATTCAACGGTTTGTTCAACCTAAAAACGATAAAGTCTCTAGATTTAAAATTTTTTAGTGGGCACGAAAGTCTTCATACAACATTTTTCAAAAGCGAGGTTATTCTTTAAATAAAATCTCAGACGTTATGCCATTGTGATCATATTGATGTATGGAGACCATAGAAGTAGTCATTTCTAATTAGTTATTATCATAAATATTAATTTATAAATCATGTTTAATTTTATTGAATTTAGGCAACCAAATATACTAAGTTTATTTTGATAGATGACATGGATGTCATTGATAATTTTGATTTTTTCTTTTCTCTAGCTAACTAAGGTACGATCAACGGAAAAATATCGTAATCAACTAATGTATTAATCAACGCTTAATCCATTAGTCTATTAAATAACTAATAATAGGTCCAAGGAGTTTATGAAAGTAATGTTGAGAAAGTTGATTTTATGCGTGGGGTTTATCGCAAAGTGGTGCAATAGTATCATTATTATTCTTGCGTTTTTACCTAAAACTATCAGTCCGAGGGCGGTTGTAGCATTTTTTTTGTTGGTCACTAAGACCCATCCCTCACAAGGTGCGAAAATAACAAAGTGACCCAATTAATACACACTTTGTGTGATCTCATAGGTTTTTCCCTTAGAAATTGACCATTAAGCTCAAATGTCTACTAAATTTCACGGTTTTAGTCCAAAAAATAAAAAAACTAGAGCTAATTGCCATTAATATTTTGGAAAACATTGATTATTCAGTTGTAAAATGCCCTACATTTGGATTAAGAATTAATATACGTCAAATTTGAGTACATTATCTTGAAGACAGTTGAATCAATGTCAAATGTACCAAATTTCGTCGCTTTATTTTAATAAATAGAAAAAATAGAGCCAATTGCCTGCAAATAAAATACAAATTAAAATACATCAGTAGGAAATTGCCCTATATATGGACTAAGAATCAACCTACGTCAAATTTGAAAACATCAACTTAAAGAGCGTCTCTACTCATCAAGTTTCATGAATTTGGACTGAAAAATAAAAAGCTTCTAGTCATTTGTGTTAGTGTCATTTCTAGTGAAAATAAAACACTGGTCAACAAATTTTGAAATTTTTTCTCCAACTTTATTTTAAATGACTTTTTTTTATATATTTTTGGCTCAATATTAGTGAAAAACAGTATAATTCTTGTAACTTATCTCAAATAAAAAAGTTATGTGCTCTTGGAAAATCTAGAGTTTTATTGAAAATATATAAAAACCCTAAATAAAAGATCAACTAATTTTTCAGAAACACTTTATTAGAGCAAATAAAAAAGGAAAAAGGACGACTTTTGGCTTGTCTTCTATAGGTTTGACTGTTAGTTCCACATACAAGCCACCGTGATGGCCTATTAGAAGTATTTAAAGAGCCAAAAAATTTATGAAACTAAATTTTTGCACATGGGCGTAGAATCAATTGATCTATCTAACTAAAATATTTTCAAAATGGTAGCACTTCCGGTTATACCAAAAGTAAGTGTCAACTTTGTAATTTCAAATGGAATGGTATATTTTTCGTGTTTTTATTAGATTCTAAATGAAATTTTAAAAGCAAAGTGTATAAAAAAAGTTGACATTGCGTCACGTGTTTTTGAGGAAATAAACAATTGAATCATTTTTTAAAGAAAAACATTTGAAAAATATCAATTATTGGCAGAGGGAATACAGATCGGTTCATCTTATGAGAAAAAACCTGGGGTGTTCCATTGAAAAAAAATTTTTTCGAATGTTTTCTTGAATTTTGGAAATTTGTAAATCTTTCTCTTAATTATAATTACAAAAAGAAAAATCTAACTTTTTTCTTTCAAACGCCAAAATATTGTTGTCAACTTATTGAAAATAACAGTTATAAATTTTTGAAGAAAAATGTGCAAAAAATTTTTCGAAAAAGGGTCAAGTTTAGGTATAGAGAAAGCTTGCGTGCTGATACTAACGAAACACCCTGTATACAGGATTGTCCACTAACAGGCTACAATACAAACTTATATTTTTTTTTAAATAGAAAACTAATTTTTTTACATTTTCCTATAAAGCTTTAAATTCTGAATTTCTCAAAGAAATGAAAACGTTTGTTAAAAGTTGAATAATTTGAAAAAATTTAATAGAACATCTTATTTGATGTTCTTAAAGGAAAAAAATCTTTTAGATGCAAAAGCCAATAATAGGATCTTTAATTCAAATTATTTAAGTTATTCGACTTTGAATAAAGTTTTTCATTTCATTGACTTTTCCACTGTGGTAAGCTAAAAATTTAATCCTTTCAAACCAATCTAAATTTTATTTCACTTTTTCTGTAATCGATTTGTGGTTTGTTAATAATAATAATCTTAATTCTGCCATCAAATCAGAAAGACATCGGCATTGTCAGCAAATAGATATAAAAATATAAATACACATGCAAACATGTATATACTAAATTCACAGACATTACATTAATATAAAATCTATTTAAGAAACTCATCGAGACCATAAAATTCCTCATTTATGAGATACTGTTTAACTTCGCGTTTGAACATATTTTTTTCGCAAATATTGAGTAGCATAGTTGGCAAGGAATTATATATAGTGGACAATCCTGTATTATTGAAAATAATTTTATATGATGCAGAAGATTGATACCTACAAATTTCATTTAAAAGGCGTAAAATGGACTTTTCTGCATCGTTATTATAGTCTGTATGTGTTAATAACATATTTTCAGAGTATCTGTCACTGAAGATGGTAAACAAGCTTTGCTGACTTTAGGCAATGGCGATATGAGGAAAGTTTTGAACGTCTTACAAAGCACTTGGTTGGCTTATAATAATGTTACTGAAGATACTGTTTACACATGTGTGGGCCATCCTATAAAAACCGATATAGAAAATTGTATCAAGTGGTTATTGAACGAAAACTTTTCAACTGCTTATAAAAGTATGTATTTTTTTATTCACGCTGTATTTGTAATAAAGGGACAGGTCTAGTTTTGAGAGGTTTTTTTATCATAGATTTTTGTAAACGTTCAGCGTTTTTTTTTAGAAATTTAATATTTGAACAGAAAAAAACTGGATCTGTATTCTGACCAAAAAATGTTTCTAACATATTTCAATCTTAAGGTGGGCGTTTAGATATATATATGTCATATTCTCTACATGCCGTGGATTTAGTCAAAGTTTTCAACGAACGGAAGCAAATATTTTTATGAAATAAAAAATACTTGAAAGAAGATACTTTTTTTCAGGGTATGAGGGTATTTTGAACTCAAATATGAATTTGGCTTTGGTGATAAAAACGAATGAAACTTACGAAAACGACTAAAAATTATTATCACAGTTCTACTCATTTTCCAATCTGAGTTTAAGAAAAACGAATGATTCAATCGAGCCAATGTTTTGTATACATAATTGCTATATTTATTACATTCTAAATGAAATTTTAAAAGCAAAGTGTATAAAAAAAGTTGACATTGCGTCACGTGTTTTTGAGGAAATAAACAATTGAATCATTTTTTAAAGAAAAACATTTGAAAAATATCAATTATTGGCAGAGGGAATACAGATCGGTTCATCTTATGAGAAAAAACCTGGGGTGTTCCATTGAAAAAAAATTTTTTCGAATGTTTTCTTGAATTTTGGAAATTTGTAAATCTTTCTCTTAATTATAATTACAAAAAGAAAGATCTAACTTTTTTCTTTCAAACGCCAAAATATTGTTGTCAACTTATTGAAAATAACAGTTATAAATTTTTGAAGAAAAATGTGCAAAAAATTTTTCGAAAAAGGGTCAAGTTTAGGTATAGAGAAAGCTTGCTCAAAATTACTCAAATAATTAAAAAAATATAGCTTTCCATTTAAAATAACTAAGTTAATATCGATTTCCGGTGTAAACGGAAGTCCCACCGTTTTGAATAAATTTTAATTGAGTAGAACTTGACCCATTATAAATTCTCATTTAAATATTTCGATAAAGCTTAAGAAACTTAGCCTTACAATGCACAACTTATGTTCAAAGGAAATGATAAAATATTCCGTTGATAATATACAATATTCATTTTGATAAGTTCAATTACACTAACGCGCACTTTTTCCAAGCAACAAGCAGTCCTGACAGACATTTGGCTTGGATCAATAACAATAGTAGGGCATGGGGGCGGTATAACGAACGTTCAACATGGTGTCATTGAATCGAATCTTTTCTTATTATAAACGAATCGTAGTGGTTTTGAGTTTTAGACTGATTCCAGTTACATAAATGGTAAGAATTTTATTCGGAAAACTGTTTTTTTATCTTTAGCACTTATCATTGAACTTTTGTTTATAAGTAGGAAATAGTTAGTGTGGAAACATTTTTTTTTAAATTTGCTTAATTAATTGTTTATCTTGATTACTAAATCTAAATTTATATTTTGCCATTGTTCATATTTATTTATATTATTAGTTATCAGATGTAGATAAGATGAAGTTAATTTAATTGATAGTAATTTTTATATCAAGGCACTGAAGCTTGATTTTGTACCAACAACAAATTAATAAAACGAATGTTTTTCTTATTTTTCCAGCAGATAGAAGATGCCACTAGCAGACATAATTCGACGAGCGTCGACGTACATTTTAGGCGCTGAAGAAGAACTTTCCAAATCAACTCAATACGAAGACAATGAAGTTCTCTTCTGTAAAAACAATGTTTGTGTACATCCGCCAGCAATGGTACGACAAGATACTGACATTTTGCATCATCCTGGATACCTCACAATCACTTCAAAAGTTTTCATTGATCAATACACCGAAACCAAAAGACCTACGCTTTTTTTGACATGGATACCTAACACAGCTCTAACTAAGTGTCCCAGTGCTCTGCAGAATTCGTACAGTTACAATAAACAAACCAGCATGGAGAGTTTGAATTCGAATGATTCAAATGGAAGTATTCCAGGTAAAAAGCTTTATTTCTTCGAGAATATACAAGGTGTTTAGATGGAACATTAAAAGTATCTAGAGTATTTAGAGTCGGTTCTATTTTTTTTATTTATTTTCAACTATATGTCACCTCCGGAAATAGAATAACTTTGTTATTTTAAATGGAAACATACAACTTTTTGATTTGAGAATTGAAGCGAATTTATTGTAATCATTCCAAAGATATTGAAGACTTATGAATTGTACAAAATTTTTGCTTTTGGATGATAAAAAAAGAAACTATAGGAATTTTAAAGTAATTTTTTCAGTTGGAAAATGCTTTTTATTTTGATAAAGAATCACTTTTTATCAAATTTAAAAGCACCATCTTAAAGATAATTGAGTTAGTATCAAATCTATCAAATGTCATCTTTTCAATCTAATAAATAAAAAAAAAAATACAGCTAGTAGTGTTTTGAAAATCATTGATTTGTCAGTCGGAATACTAACCAACATACGACAAATTTGAGTACATCATCTTGAAGACAATCGAATCAATGACAATGGAACCAAATTTGAACGTTTTAGCTCAAGAAATAAGAAAACTATAGCCAATTGTTAGTAATAATTTGAAAATCATTGATTCGTCAGCCAAATAATGTTCTATATCTGGACTAAGACTCAACATATTTCCAATTTGAAAACACCATTTTGAAGACAATTGAATCAATCTTAAAGGTACCAAATTTTACCGTTTTAGTCCTAAAAATAAAAAAATTAGAGCCAATTGCTAGTAATATTTTGAAAATCATTGATTCGTCAGACGGTAACTGCCCCATATTTGGATTACCAATCAACATACGTTAAATTTGAGTACACCATCTTGAAGACAATTGAATCAATCTCAAAGGCACCAAATTTTACCGTTTTAGTCCTAAAAATAAAAAAATTAGAGCCAATTGTTAGTAATATTTTGAAAATCATTGATTCGTCAGTCGGTAACTGCCCCATATTTGGATTACCAATCAACATACGTTAAATTTGAGTACACCATTTTGAAGACAATTGAATCAAAGGTACCAAATTTTACCGTTTTAGTCCTGCAAAAAAAAAATTAGAGCCAATTACTTGTAATATTTTGAAAATCATTGATTCGTCAGTCGGAGAATGCCCTTTATTTGGACTAAAATTTTAAATACGTCATCTTGAAGACAATTAGATATAGTGACAAATGTACCAAATTTCATTGTTTTTGGTCAAAAACTGAAAGAACTAGAGCCAATTTGAAATTTGAACACACATTTATCTATCAGTCGAAAAATGCCTAATATCTTGTCTAAAAATCACCAAACATCAAATATGAGAACATCATCTTAAAGAGCATCAACAAGTAATTCCACTACTACCAAATTTTCGAATTTTGATCATTTCAGTTCAAAAAATAAAAAAACTAGATCTGTTTTATCATAAAAAAAATTCTCCAGATACTTCTAATATTCCAAGTAAAAGAGACACTTTTACTAACAGATTTTTTTATTATAGAACGTCCAGCGAGTATCGAGTTGAAAAACACAAATCCTTTTCTTAACTATGACAGTACTACCGATTCCTTAAGCTCCGAAGATAGCGAAAAACAGGGAACTATAATCAACATCAATGTTGATATAGCAAATCCTGATATTGAAATAGTTACAACTCCAGACAGTGTTAAAGACCCAACAGAAAAATTCGATTTTTCCCGCTCAGAAAGTGTGACTTCGAGTGATAGCCAATTGAATTGGTTAACTCCAGAATTCTTAGCCCAAAAGCACAATTTAATCTTTCCAGAGAGTACCAATTCTTCACCCATATTACCCACAAAGCAATCCCATAAATGCAGAAGATTTAGTGTTGATTTAAGTCAAATGCGATCTTTACGCTTATTTTTCAATGATAATAATTGCACGTGTGGACAATTGGTTGTTGCTTCTAGAGAATCCCAATATAAAATTTTGCATTTCCATCATGGGGGATTGGACCATTTGGCGCAAGTTTTACATCAATGGCACTCTTTGCTGCATAATATCAAGCATGCTAAAGGTTATGATGAGACTCTTCCATATCGACACTTCATGGTTTGTCGGCCGGAAGTTTCCGATTTGGAACTACATCCAGAAGAAGGGCAAGTACCGAAGTTAACTGAAGAGATTTTTAGGAGTTTGTTCAATGAAGTAGGACAATTGGAGGACGATTTGACTTTGAGAAAGTCCATCTTTTTCTCAGGGATGGATCGGAATTTGAGGAAGGAAGTTTGGCCTTTTTTGCTTCATGTTTATCCTTATCAAAGCACTTATACTGAGCGGTGTCAAATCGCGGAGATAAGGCGGCAGGTTAGTTATTTTGATGATCAAAAAAAAAAATGATTTCTTTTGTATATAGTGATGATAGGAGAAAAATGTTATTATCAAATTTACGACAAAAAGTCATTTTTTATCAAAAGTTTTGTTTGTTGAAATCGAAACTTTTTTTATAAAGAATTGCTTTTTATTGTAAAATTAATAAAAAAATTGGGCCTATCTATGGAACTACCGATGGAATCAAAATATTTTTTTTTTCCGATCTAATCAAAATACAGTCCGATGACTGAGTCTGTTGGCGGCACTGAAAATTACAATGAAGTTGGTGTCACTGCAAGACGAGATAATTTCCTGTTGTCATTTTTGACAGTTTTTTGACAAGCGCCTTTGAAATTGAATCCAAAAATCAAATTTTTCTATCAAACAATTTCTGAATTGCTTTGACAATCGAACCAGAAATTTTGATTCATATTTTTGTTATGTCGTCAGATGTTCTGTAATTTCAAAATTCTTAATTTGAATTCTTAAAATTTTTTGACACTGACGTTTCGAAATTGTGTCAGTTGTGATTATCCTGTGTACCAATTGCAAGAAAAAAATACATCCATATTTTTCAATTGTTTTATTGCCAACAGACTCAGTCATTCTTGATCGCTCTGTATTATTTTTCTGTAATTTTTAATCACAAGATTAGTGTTTCTTTATTTATTTTTTGGTATTTCATTATTTCTACTATAAGTAACTTGAATTTTTCAGGAATACGAAGAAATTACAAGACGCCGCTTAGAACTCTCCGGCGTTCAACTGAACCAATTCCGGCGTAAAGTTCAAAGTGTGATTGAAAAAGATGTGGTGAGAACTGACCGGGGCAATCCTTTCTTCGCAGGCGATGAAAATCCAAACTTGGAAATAATGAAGAACATTCTTCTTAATTACGCTGTGTACAATCCTGGTTTAGGTTATACTCAAGGAATGAGCGACTTATTAGCTCCTGTTCTTTGTGAACTAAAAGACGAAGTCGCAGCTTTTTGGTGTTTTGTGGGACTTATGCAAAGAGCTGTTTTTGTAGCAACTCCTACAGATAGAGATATGGATAGATCGTTACGTTATTTGAGAGAGTTAGTAAAGTTGATGGTGCCTCGGTTTTATGAACATTTAGAGAAGCACAAAGATGCTGCGGAGTTGCTTTTTTGCCATCGATGGATTCTATTGTTTGTATTAACATATAAGATTTTTTTTTTTCATTGAAACATTGATGATTTTTAGATGTTTTAAACGAGAGTTTACTGAAGCTGTGGCTTTGAGAATGTGGGAAGCATGTTGGGCTAATTATTTGACGGATTATTTCCATTTGTTTTTGTGTCTTGCTATAATTTGCGTTTATGCAGATGATGTTATTGCTCAAGATTTGAGAGCTGATGAGATGTTGCTGCATTTTAGTTCTTTAGGTAAATGAAAATTATCAAAAATAAAAGTTCAAATTTTGACTTTTACTTGTTTTAGCAATGTATATGGACGGCCAATTGATTGCTCGAAAAGCCAGAGGACTCCTCCACCAATTCAGACAATTGAGAGAGATTCCCTGCACTTTGTCTGGGCTTTGTACAAGATGCGGTCCTGGAATTTGGGATAGTTCGCATAGTCCTAGAATCTACTGTTCCGGGCATGATCTTCCTGGACATTGTAATAATTGTATCAATTAAAATCCTAAAAGTTTATCAATCTATCTAAATAAATACGTACAGTACAGTGTTACAATATCATAAAAGTGATTTTCTTTTGTATAAAAAAATATATTGTTTTGTTGTGTGAATACATCATTATTATCGTCATATCACAGTTATTCTTTCACTAATGGATTGTTATTACCAATTTGCAAAAATGTAATTGTTTATTAGAAATAAAGCTTGGCATGTGCATTGTTTATAATAGCATCATAATAATGAAGAAATTAAACTAAAGTCTTAAGCTAAAGCTTTTCAAACATTGCTATTTTATAATTCGTCTTGCATTGGTTTCTTGTACCTTCAAAAACATAGAGGGTATTTTTCCGCTGATTTTTTGTTCTAGATTTTGAATTAAGGATTGCAATCTCTTCCATTAAATCCTGGATGGACTAACAAAAGCTTTTTGAGTCGATTTCAAGTCGGATCAAGGAATCTATAAATATCAAGGTATCAAAGAATCTCGAAAAATCAAAAAATCTTAAAGAATATAAGAATCTTGAGAATTCAAAGCATTAAAGTATCTCAAAAACTCGAAGACTCTCAAAAAATTTAAGATTCTCAAAAAATCTGAAGGAATCGAAGAATCTTGAAGAATCAAGGATCTCAAAGAATAAAGAAAAATCAAGAGAATCGAGTAGTCAAAAAATTTCAAAGAATCTCAAAGAATTGTAGAATATAAAAAATTCAAGAAACTTAAAAAATCTGGCAGAAATGAATTTGGTTTTCTAGAAAGTTTCGTTAAAAAGCTAAGGAATAAATCAATAGAAATTCAAAAATATGAAAATCATCAAAAGCGATTAATGAATAAAAAAGAACAGAAATTGAAATCGATTTTGCTATTTTAACTTGATGTACAGTTGTTTTTGGATCTCTAAAGATCAAAGAATTCCGGAGAATCAAAGAATCTTGAAGGATTAGAAAATATCAAAGAATCTCAAAGGAGCAAAAAAATCTAAAAAGACCGAAGAAACTCGAATACTCGAATAATCTCGAAGAATCGAGGAATCTTAAAAAATGAAAGAATCTTCATAGATAAAAAATATTGAAGAATTTCAAAAAAGCAAATCATAGAATCTAAACATATCAAGATATCAAAGAATATAAGAATCTCGAAAATTCAAAGCATCAAAGTCTCAAAAAATTGAAGACCCTCAAAAAATCTGAAGAAATTGAAGAATCTTGAAGAATCAAGGATTCCAAAGAATAAAGGAAAATCAAGAGAATCAAAGAGTCAAGAAATTTTAAATAATCGTTAAGAAGAACAGAATCCAAAAAAATCAAACAACTTCAAAAAATCTCAAGGAATTGTAGAATATAAAAAATTCAAGAAACTTAAAAATTCTGGAAGAATTGAAGAATTTGGGAAAAATAAAAAAACCTTAAAAGTCAAAGAATCTCGAAGAGTCAATGAGGGCCAGTTTTATAAACGCAGATCAAACTGTGATCCTAGATCACACCTATTAATAAATATTATTGCCATAGCAAATCTGGGCTTAAACCTGAATCAGCGTCTGTGCAACCGCTCCTAAATCTCAAAAAATCAAAAGATTGAAGAATTTACAAGAATTTTAAAACTTCAGAGTATCTCAAAGGGTGAAATAATCTCAAAAACCGGAAAATCTCAAGTCATAGAAAATTGGCGAATATTAAAAGAACCTTACATAATTAAGAAGAGAAAAATCTAAAAAAAAATTAAAGAATCTCGAAGAATTAATGAACCCAAGAAATCGTAGAATATAAAAAATTCAAAAAAAACTAAAGAATCTAAAAGAATTTCAAAAAATCAAAAAACCTCAAAAGATCAAAATTTCAAAAAATCTCGAAGAATTCAAAAATATTAAAAACATCACAAAAATTAAAGATACTCAAAATATTGAAGAATCTATTAGAATCAAAAAACCTTATAAACTTTTAAGAATTTCAAGGAATCAAAGAATCAAAAAATTGGCCTCAAAGAATCTAGAAATATAAAAGAATCAAAGAATCCTGAAGAATTGAAGGAATCAAATAATCAGAAATGCATGAAGAATCTAACAACCTCAAAGACTCTAGGGATTAAAGAAATTCGATGAATAAAGGATCTCAAAGAATAAAAGAAAATTAAGAGATTGAAGAGACAAAAAATTTCAAAGAATTGTTGAGAATAAAAGAATTTAAAATAATCAGAAAACCTTAAAGAATTATAAATCGTGGAATATAAAAAATTCAAGCAACTCAAAGAATCTAAAAGTTCTAAAATCTGAAAAAATCGATAAAAATAAAAATCATCTAAATCGGTTAATAAATAGAAAAATGATGACACAACTTGGAAAATGGTTTGAAAAATCGATTTTAATAATTTTTGTTTGGGAAAAGTTGAAACTAATCAGAAAAAAAAATCAGAATGAAACTGCTGAGTATCAGGACGACAGAAAGCATGATTTGATTGACTTTTTTGTTGTTACATTTTTTTTAGGGCTGTTCTACTGAGCCTCATTGTTCTGATCTGAAACTAAAATTAGGTTTGCTTGCTCAAACATCCTGGTTTAGTAATAGAGACATTTGAACAAGATTTTCAGCTCTTTTCCTGTAGTTGTTAATGAAATTTTAATATTCAACTGCATCAATAAATTGTCAATTAGACAGATTTGTTTTTATTTTGATTATTGGAAAACATTTTATTTTTGTGCACTATCAAATACACATTTAACATTGAAAAATTGCAGTTTTCTTTTCGAAAACTTGTATATACAGGGTGTCGCAAGGATGTGAAATAGTAATTTTTGTATTAAGTGCGCGAAATGAGTGTTTTTTTAATGGCGCCTGAGAATGTTATTTTAGTCGAGACCGCCAGGTCGAGACCTAAAAGACATTCGAAGGCGCCATTAAAACATGAATTTCGCCACGAAATACAAACAACGTTTTTTCTACAGCCTCCAGATGAAGAAAAAAGTAACAGAAATTAGTTGGAACAAAATGGTCTGATAAATCGAGTTGCTTGCATGGTTACGATGATAAATAAAAGTGATAGTTGCGAAAAATTTGTTACAATAGGTATTTTTGTTGAAGAAGTGTGATGGATTTTAGCAGCGAAAACGAAATAGATGCAATTGCAAGCGCGGCAGTGTCGAATCTTTTGCCTGCTAAATCAAGACCGCAGTACGAAAAAACGTATCTTCAGTTTCGGCAGTGGTGTTCTATGAAAAAGATTGATCAAGTAACGGAAAATGTTTTGTTGGCGTATTTGGAAGAAAAGTCTACCACCTTAAAGCCACCAACACTCTGGGCCCTTTATGCGATGTTGAAAGCCACCTTAAACGTTAAAGAGAATATCGATACACGTAAGTTTCCGAAGTTAGTGCCCTACCTGAAAAGCAAAAGCGTAGGTTACAGAAGCAAGAAGTCGCAAATTTTAGACAAAGAAGACATTAGCAAGTTTATTAATGAAGCAGATGACAAGATATATTTACTGATGAAGGTAAACTTATCATATTAGTGTAATACAAATCAAAACAACTCGTTTTATTTATAGACTGTGCTAATTTTGGGTATATCGGGAGCCCTTCGACGTGAAGAATTAGTTAAAATGAAGCTAACTGACATAGAAGATAAACAGTCTGTCTTAATTGTGAAGGTGCCTGATACAAAAACCCACTGCGAACGAATATTTACTGTTTCAAATTTAGAAAATATAGAAATTGTCAGAAAATATAGAGCTTTGCGGCCTCCACGGGCGACTAGTGACCGTTTATTTTTAAAGTATACCAACGGAAAATGTGTGAATCAAAATGTTGGAATTAACAAAATCGGAGAGATACCAAGTTTGATTGCAAAGTGGCTTAACAAAGACGAACCTAAAAAATATACTGGTCACTGCTTCAGAAGAAGCTCTGCCACTCTTTTGGCGAATGCTGGAGGTGATCTAATTTCAATTAAACGTCATGGGGGCTGGAGAAGCAGCACAGTGGCAGAAAGTTACATCGAGGACTCTTTGAATAATAAAATTGAAATTGCCAATAAAATTCAACCTTCTTCCTCCACAGAAGAAAACAAAATCACTCAACCTTCTACATCGGCTTCTTTTAATGGCGAAAATAACTTTCATTTACAAGCGTCTTCACTCAGGCCTCTGGGGATAAACGGGGGCACGTTTTCGTCATGCACATTTAATTTTCATATGTCAAAGTAAATATCTATTATTATTGTTTTGTAATATTGTTCTGTATAATTATAAAACCTTTAAAACTACCTCTCATTATCGATCCGTCTCTTCATTTCGGTTGCTGTTGATGTCTTTTCGTGTTACTAAAATTGTAACAGAAATAAGTTGGAACAAAATGATCTGAAAAATCGAGTTGCCTGCACAGTTAAAAAATATTATTTTTTCACTGTGAAACCGTGAAAAAATAATATTTTTTCACAGTGAAAAAACGTCAAACTTCGCGCATAGGTAACCATGCATAAATGTCACGATTTTTTGACGGCTGTAGAAAAAAGTACATTTTATGTGTTAAGATAAATAATTTTTGATATTTGTTTCTACAAAAGCTGTAGATATCAATCTCCTGTATCATCTAAAATTATTTTCGAATATGCAGAGTTGTCCTTTAACACGCTACAAGTAGTATTGTAGCGTGTAATAGAAAACTTTAATTTTAGGCTTTTAATTCTGAATTTTTATTAAGCGATTTTTTAGTTGTTTAAAAAATTTTACTTCTTCGACAAAAAAGTTGATAAATTTTCTTTCTAAAAATATCAGTTTTTGACTATCTACAATTTATAACCAAAAAGATATTCAACTTTGAAGATAAAACAATTCCAACGACTTCTTTATCATTTCTTACTATGGTAACAATAGTAATTACAATGCAGTTTTACGTATTTTCATTCATGATTCTGATACTACAACCTGTTACTATGGTAATTACTAAACAATTCCAACAATTCGTTATTCAAGAAAGTTTAGGATTTGATGTTTTCTTAGTTTTTAATAATAATAAAAAAAAATTATAATCTTTCTGATGCAAAAGCAAAAATAGGGTGTTTCATTTAAATTATTCAATTTTTTAACAAAGTTTTTTATTTCATTGATTTTTTGATTGTAAAATACTAAAAAATTGTTGTAACTCTGAAATCTAATTTTTTCTTTTCAAATTAATGTGAATTTTATTTCACTAAATTTTCAACTCTGTGTATAATCGATTTTTAAAAAGTTTGTGTTTTTGTCAAAGAAATAAAACTTCACCAAAAATTCAAAAAAAATTATTTAATGGAAGTTGAGTTTAAATTCATCAGAATCAAAAGCTACATTTGAAAATTAAAAAAAAAAAAAAATTATAGTGTTCTGATTGAAAAAAAACTTGTGGACAACTCTGTACAATTGAAAATAATTTTAAATGATGCAGAAATTTTTTCGAATTATATTTATCTTGAGGCACAAAATGGAGTTTTTGAATCGTAGGGACACTCTGTATAATGATGAACAAATTGATAAAAGGGCGTTTGAATAATGATACATACAATAAGATGTCAGTATCTGACACAAAATTCCAATAAGTGATTGTCTTCAAGAAAAGTTTGTCTTATTAAAAAAAAAAATGATGATACATTAACAATTTTATAATAAAAGTCTACAAACTTGAATGTTAGGACAAAGAAATAACAAAATTTATTCTAATAGTTTTTGTCTTTTTATTCTTAATCTGTTGCTCTTCCAATTTATTGAATTCAAAATTTTAGATTCAGTAAATAGTTTTGTCCTGTTCACCATAGACTTTGCCCGTTCTTGTGTATACAGGATGTCTCACCGTGATGGTCTATTAGAAGTATTCAAAGAACCGAAAATAGTATTAAACTGAATTTATTAATATATCTAAAATATTTTCAGAATTGTAGCACTTCCGGTTATACTGGAAGTAGGGGTCAACTTTACGTTAATTTTGACTAAAACTTATAATAAAAAATTTTTCCAGATGGAACCGACTTTAATGGTGACCATTCTATATACTATAAACAGGACGCACCACATGCATTATCAGTGGCGTCGTGGATTTTATTTTTCTTTAGGTCACGCTAAAACCGATATTCAAGTAAGTGAAATGCCTGTTGGATCGAGTACTTCAATGAGAAATTTGGGACTATGTCATTGATGTTAGTGCGTAACTACGGAAAACCCATACCTAAAGTGGTAGGGGAATCTCGAATCCCATAAATCTCCTTCCCCAGAAGTCGCAGATCCCATCCTTTTCTCTAAAATGGCGGCATACACCAACTTAACATCTATAACAGAAAATTACTAAAATTTTTCCAGTCCGTGATTCATCGACACTAAGTTTGGCTAGTTGCATGAAAAACAATAAAAAGAAGTTTTTTTTTAAATCACCTTAAATTTAAAATATATTCAAATAAAAACTTTGAATATAATGTAATTAATTATCATGTAATTTACTTATAATTATCATTTTTAATCTGCAACTAGCAAAACACTTCTGTCGTTGAGTCGCTGAATGAAAAATTCTAGTAATTTTCTATTATAAATGTTCAAGTTGGTATACGCCGCCATTTTAGAGAAAAGTACGGGATATGCGACTTATGGGGAAAGAGACTTCTGGGGTTAGACACAGGCCCAAAGTGGTAATAAAGACTGTTAGCGCATTTTTAGCATTGATGGTGCTCCCCTCCTGTTAACACTACCTCCGTAGTTGGGAGAAAAATTTGAATTGATATTACTTCAAACAATCGGCTCTAAATTTTCAATTTATTAAATTAGAAGGATCCAAATTAGTAATATTAGTAATATAAGTTTTCAATTCTTGCAAAGTTGGTATACCTGGATTTGGTGTATTTATTTTTGCTTGAAACATTGAGGATTTTCCTGTGGATGAATTTTTTTACTAGGTAACACTAACAAATAACCACAACTTAGAAGTAGAAGTGTTTATTGACGCTTTTCAAAATAATGTTTTTGAATTTGATTTGATGATGATGAGGATAAAATTTTTAATTTCTACGCATCGTCACGTTTAATATTCAAATTTTTAATCATTTATGTGTTTGGATGTGCAAATATCAAAAATAATTATTCAACTTCAACAAATCATGCATGAGAGCGCCACATATTCATTTGCCTCCATGGCCAACTAGTATTACTGTTTTGGAATTTACTTTTCAAGTGTATTCATGAATGAAATGAGAGGAGTTTCCAAACCTGTCTATCTACGACCGTGATTTCTAGTCCAGATATAGGCCATTTTCCGACTGACAAATCAATGATTTTCAAAATATTACTGTCAAATAGCTCTAGTTTTTTTATTTTTTCCCTTAAAATGATGAAATTTGGTACATTTGACACTGATTCAACTGTTTTCAAGCTAGTGTATTCAAATTTGACGTATGTTGATTGGTAGTCCAGATATAGAGGATTTTCCGACTGACAAATCAATGATTTTCAGAATATTATTGGCAATTTGCGCTAGTTTCTTTTATTTCCTGGACTAAAACGGTGAGATTCGGTTCATTTCACATTAATTCAATTGATTTTGATACGAAGTTTTTAAATTTGACGTATGCTAATTCTTGGGCTCTAGTTTTGTGAATTTTCAAACTAAAACAATGACATTGATTTAATTGTTTACAATATGATTTTCTCATATTAGATGTTAGTTAGTCAAGATATGGGGCATTTTCCCACTGAGGAATCAATGGTTTTCAAAATATGACTCGCAATTGGGACTAGTTTTTTTTATTTTTATGCTCAAAACAATGAAATTTAGTTAATATGTTTTGGTTCTCTAGATACTTCTAACGGAAACAAACATCCTGTATAGTTACATTTTGAAATAATTTTCCGTGTTGATAATAATGATAAAATTTGATATAAATTTCAATATATTCAACATTTAAGAATATTACAAAAAAGTAGCCGAAGTTGTAAACTCACAAAAATTCAATTGACCACTTTTTCATATGAAGGTGGAGGCGAATCTTGGATAACTTGAATGGAATCTGAAGTATTTTGCAAAGGCAACATAATGGCAATATGGTATGGTGGCGGCGGTAATTCAGCTGAAACAGGTGGCATCAAAGTACTTGGCACTTGATTGTTATCAATATTTTCTTGATGTGGTTCAACAATGGGAGCAGTTGTTTCTCTTTGAGATACATTCGCAGAAGCTGTGATTGCTTCATAGAGTGAAATCAATCCACCTATTATGAGAAAGATAACTAAAAGAGAACAGAAAGCAAAAGCTTCAACTCCAATGTTGACCTACAAAAAATACAAATATAAGTATGGAGATAAGTTTCCACAGTTCAAATCTTACAACTTTTGATTTACGTCACAGCGGCAATTTATCAAAATTTACAGATATATTAAAATAATTAAAAAATTCAAATTATCAAAGAATTCAAAAAGATTATAAATGAATCAAAAAATCTCAAAGCATTTAAGATACTCAAATGTCAGAGAATTCCGAATAATGTTAAAGTATTAAAGGATTTCAATGGATCTAAGAACCTCAAAGAAACTAAAGAGTTAAAATAATCTCGAAAAATCAAAAAATTTCAAAGTATCTCAAAAACTCGAAGGGTCCCAAAAAATTTGAAGAAATTGAAGAATCTTGAAGAATCAAGGATCCCAAAGAATAAAGGAAAATCAAGAGAATCAAACAGTCAAGAAATTTCAAGTAATCTTTAAGAAGAACAGAATCCAAAAAAATCAAACAACTTCAAAAAATCTCAAGGAATTGTAGAATATTAAAAATTCAAGAAACTTAAAAAATCTTTCAGAAATGAAGAATTTAGTTTTCTAGAAAGTTTTGTTAAAAAGCTAAAGAATAAATCAATAAAAATTCAAAAATATGAAAATCATCAAAAGCGATTAATGAATAAAAAAGAACAGAAATTGAAATCGATTTTGCTATTTTAACTTGATGTACAGTTGTTTTTGGATCTCTAAAGATCAAAGAATTCCGGAGAATCAAAGAATCTTGAAGGATTAGAAAATATCAAAGAATCTCAAAGGAGCAAAAAATCTAAAAAGACCGAAGAAACTCGAATACTCGAATAATCTTGAAGAATCGAGGAATCTTAAAAAATGAAAGAATCTTCATAGATAAAAAATATTGAAGAATTTCAAAAAAGCAAATCAAAGAATCTAAACATATCAAGATATCAAAGAATATAAGAATCTCGAAAATTCAAAGCATCAAAGTATCTCAAAAACTCGAAGGGTCTCAAAAAATTGAAGACCCTCAAAAAATCTGAAGAAATTGAAGAATATTGAAGAATCAAGGATCCCAAAGAATAAAGGAAAATCAAGAGAATCAAACAGTCAAGAAATTTCAAATAATCGTTAAGAAGAACAGAATCCAAAAAAATCAAACAACTTCAAAAAATCTCAAGGAATTGTAGAATATAAAAAATTCAAGAAACTTAAAAACTCTGGAAGAATTGAAGAATTTGGGAAAAATAAAAAACCTTAAAAGTCAAAGAATCTCGAAGAGTCAATGAGGGCCAGTTTTATAAACGCAGATCAAACTGTGATCCTAGATCACACCTATTAATAAATATTATTGCCATAGCAAATTTGGGCTTAAACCTGAATCAGCGTCTGTGCAACCGCTCCTAAATCTCAAAAAATCAAAAGATTGAAGAATTTACAAGAATTTTAAAACTTCAGAGTATCTCAAAGGGTGAAATAATCTCAAAAACCGGAAAATCTCAAGTCATAGAAAATTGGCGAATATTAAAAGAACCTTAAATAATCGAAGAATTTCAAAAAATTAAAGGATTTTAAGGAGTCTTGAATAATCTTAAAGTGGCAAATGATGTCAAAGATTCTAAAAATAACAAGAAATCAAAGAATCTCGAAGAATCGAAAAGTATAAATGAGTAGAAAAAAACAATCCAAATTATTCAAAGGATCAAATAATCTTGAAAATGTCAAAAAATCCTAGAATCTCGAAGAATTAGATAACATCAGATTATCAAAGTCTCACAAAGAATAAAAATTTTTTTTAAAATATAAGAATATCAAAAACTCAAGGCGTCTAGAAGAATCAAGGAACTCAAAAAATAAAGGAAGATTAAGAAATTGAAGAGTCAAAGAATCGTTAAGAAGAGAATAATCTAATAAAAATAAAGAATCTAAAAGAATTAAAGAATTTGAAAAAATTAAAAAACCTCAAAAAATCAAAAATTCAAAAAATTTTGAAGAATTCAAAAATATAAAAAACATCACAAAAATTCAAGATACTTAAAATGTTGAAGAATCTATGAGAATCAAAATACCTCAAAACTTTTAAGAATATTAAGGAATCATAGAATCAAAACATCTCAAAGAGATACTCAAAAGATTGACGAATCTTGAGAAATCAAAGACTTAAATAAAATAAATCAAGAAATTTCGAAGAATCAAAAGACTTAAAAAAATCTAGAAATCTTAAAAAATCTCATCAAACTGAAGAATCTTGAAAAATGAACAAATCTCGAAAGACCTGGGAACATAAAAAGAATCAGAGAATCTCGAAGAATTGAAGGAATCAACAAAGTCAGAAATACGAAGAATTTAATAACCTCAAAGACTTTATATGAATCAGAAAATTTTGAAGGAACGAAGAAAGAAAAAATCCCTTAGAATCTCTTAGAGAAATTCAAAAGATCAAAGTGCCTCAAAAAATTACAGAAATCAAAGATTCTCAAAGATGCTAAGAATATAGAAAATCAAAAAATTTCAGTCTCAACGAGTTGGAGAATATCAAGAGATCGAAAAATCAAAGAATTGCAAAAATGAGGGAATATGAAAAAATTAATGAATCTCAAAGTATCATAAACCGATACAAATAAAAATATTACCGAGACATAAGAATCATCAATTGATCAGAATTAACTTAATCTCGAAAAAGAACAAATTTGCATTTTTGTAAAGTAAAAAAATCATCAATCTCCGACATAAAGAAATAGTTTCGTTTTTTTCTGGATTACAACTGAAAGTATTTTCCTAAATTGTTATGTCCTATGACGTAAATATGAAATTATATCAATTTGACCATAATTTTTAATACATACTCCATGGAAATAATATTTGGCACCAGCAACCAAAAATGTTAGTATGGCAAAAAAAAACCAAACACCACATTTGAATTTGGCTGTTGGAATGTTGTTTGGACGACGAATTGCTGTATTGTTTTGGCCAGTGATGAGCATTTCAATCGCTTGGCTTGTTTGGGGATTATTCCGACTACCAACGGCACCACTGAAAAAAAAAAAATACATTCAAAATACTATCAAAAATTTGACAAAAAGATTTCACTTCAACGCCCTGTATATTGGAAAGGAGCAAATTTCGGATAAGGCATGTTCAATCGTATTCTTTTAAGGTGAGCTGCAACTTGTTAAAATATGTACCATTATTAATGTATAGGGTGATCCACATTAGCGGCTTATTAGAAGTTTATGGAGATATAATTCAAATTAAGATTTGAAATTTTGGTCAGGTGTAGGGTAGATCAAACACTCTATTCCTAAATTATTTTCAGATGTTAACTTTGTTATTCTAACTAATACACCCCGTATTTTACAACATTAAATATTATATCATAGAAATAAATAAACTGCCCACTAAAAATTTCAAATCTTCGGAATTTATCGTTTTTAGGTTGAATCATTGAACAATGGAATTTGTTCAGTGAGTTATATAATTATAAATTGGTAAATTTTTTTCAACTAGCTTGACGTTTTTTGACGTCTTTATCTGACAGCTGTCGTCTGTATTTACGCTATATGCATTATCAACTTAACCTCAATTAATTTTAAATGCCTTGGTGTAAATATTTCTCACTAGAATTAAAGGAAGCACCAACTTAGAGAAAATGAAGTACCAACTTAGCAAACATTTATCCCAATTTTAGTGGGCAGTTTATTTTTTTCCCATATTTATATTTGAAATTTTCTATTTTTTTGTGAAGGAAAAAATGTTAATTTTTTTTATTTCATTACATGTTTTCCCCGCTTTAATCGCATTTTTGAAAATTTTAAACATTGGCCACGGCTTACTGTGATAATCTGATGCAGCGGCATTACTACAGGAAATACCAAAAAACCATTTGAGATATACTCCATTCGTTAATAATGTGCATCAAGAAGGTTGAGAAAATCTAAATGCGGCTTTAATTTTGTCACTAAACGTGAACCATGCTTTATATTCCTAACCCCAAAATTTAAAGTAATCAAGCATCGATGTGTCCAAAGTTTTCGATTTTCAACATCAGTTGAATTTGCTGCTAACCGTAAAAAAAAATACTTAGGAAAATTTTAGGAACCAATGTCACCAGTGTGGCCACCTTAAAATCTGATTTCCATGGCTGCTCCTTAAGCAAATTAATAACGAATGGAGTAAAGACTAGTGATTGTAAAGTCATGTCAAAAAAGAATCACGCACTAGAAATGGGATTTTTTTTTCGAAAGTTGGTAAGTCATTCTTACACGAGATTCAAATTGATTCAAAACAAAATTTTTTGAATCACGTCATGAACCGAGGTTAGGTTTAGAATTTTTTTTTTTGAATAGACTGTTTTCCATAAAAAAAAAATTAATAAATTTTGGTCAATTCATTGAAAAATGTCAGTCAGGTTAGTGCCATTGCTACAAACTTATTTTCTAATAGTCAACTTTTCTTGATCCATCCTAAAAATACAAAATTTCCTAAAATCTAGTGCGTCATTCTTTTTTGACATGACTTCAGTATAGTAGTCCAAAACCCGGACCCGCACAATATTCAAAATGGCTGCTGTCACTGATGTTACATTGAAGTTTGAGGTTATTATTTATCTATTTACTAGTTGTGTCTTGACCCTAAACAGCAGCCAAGGTTTTGTCTTAAATCCCGGTCTTAGTAATGTAATGTAATGTTTTCTTCCAGCAACCATTTTGGGTTTATGATTAGTGGCATTAAAAAATAGTGTTTCCAGTAAGTTTTGCCATTGTTTGGTGTGCACTCTGTATAATATTTTAAAGAATTTTTATATCTGTATATGGGCTAATACCTTGACTATATATAACTGGCAAAATTTATTTGTCTGTTTTAAAAAAATTTGAAGAAATTGATTTTTTAATAAAGTTAGTCAAATGTCAGAAATTTCAAAAAACGGTTAAAAACGATCCTAAAATAATCATAAAAGAATAACAATCTCAAAATATCATAAAATTTAGGGTGTTCTATTTAAAATAAAATTAGCATCTACTTCCGGTATAAGCGGAAGTTAAAACTAGCTGAAAATATTAAAAAAAAACTTTAAATCTCAATTCTGATATTTTTTCCATAACTTACGGAAATCACCCTGTATAGAGCGATTTTAAAATACATACTTAAAGTGCACAGTGGACTGCCTATGGAGAGGCGTTCTGAGATGATAATTTGAACACCTTGTATATCTCCCATTATTGTTAGCAACACTTTCAATGGACTGAAAGCGATGTACTGGAGTTACCATCGGTTTGGGATGAAGTCCACCATGCAAAAATCTTTGACTAGGACCACATCCTGAAAAAAAAATTAATAAATGTTTGAATATTGATTCATGATTTACCATGGAGTGTCGAAGGCAACAGCTGTCTTCCGTTGAACCCAAATCCTTGGTTGCGTTTATCAATCCAAAAATGCATATGAGCAGCACTTTCTATTAATCCATTATAAACAAATTCATAGAAACATATATTCGAGGCGACTTAGAGCAGCACAATCAATAATATGTAGAACACCTTAAAAATATTCATCGTAGGTTTGGATTTTATATTTATTAGAAAAAAAAAAAAAAAAAAAACAAAACATAAAATAGAGATTTTAATGTGTTTTTAATATTTCACGTACATGTTTATGTATTATTGTATTTATTTTTTTCAAAATAATTAAATCTGTAAAATTTTTAAACTGAGACAAGATCCAATCAAACAAATTTTTATAGATAATGGAACCTTGATTTTTGTTTACATCAATATTTTTGTTGTGCTGTCTTCTGTCATATATCGTGGCGACATCTATGGTTTTGAGTCTGAAGAGCTGAGAAATTACTCTGAAATATAGAATGACCCAGAAACAACTGGATAAACCGCATTTAGTAAATTTGAGATCAATTAATTAAAAATTGTTTTTTGACATAGCTGTCAAAATGAAGGATGTTTTTTTCTCAGATAGATAGATTATTATTACCAATTATTATTCAATAAGTCTTCTAGTAACATCAGTGGTATTATAAATATCCACCGGAAGTGGAGCTTCTGGAATTGTCACCTGTATAAAGCTCCAGAAAGATTTTTTTTATCTTAAAAATTATATCGTTTATACATACAGGGTGTTCCTAAGATCTTATTTTAGGATAAATAATTTTTGAATTTTTTTTTATATAAAATTGTAGACATCAATAATCTGCGTCATTTGAAATTATTTTTAAAAATACAGGTTGTCCACTAATAAGCGACAATCTAAAGTTGTATTTCTTTTAACAGAAAATTGTGCTTTATTCATTTTCAGATAAAGCTTTTACTTTAATTTAATTCTTTATTGATCAATTTTTTTTAGTTTATTGGAAAAGTTGACTATTTAATAAAAATACAAACTTTTGGAAAATAAATTAGTCAAAAAATAGAAGAATCGATTGTATCGATCTTTATGCTTAGTTTTCTTTGAATTTCAAGTTATCTACAATCCTTGAAATTTCTAGACACTTTGGATTCTTTAGATTTGTTTAAGAATCTTCTAAATATTGAATTCCTCTAGATTTTCGAATTTTTCAGATATCTAAATTTTGAATATTCTTCACATTTCTTAATATTTGCGATTCTTTTATTATTTTATGATTTTCTAAATTTTTGATAATCTTTAGATTTTCTAGATACTTTGAATCTTTCAAGTTTTTAGAAGCTCCTTTAGATTCTCTGAAATTCTTTAGATTTTCCAGATTTTTTTCAAATTCTTAGATTCTTTGAAATATCAAGATTTCCACCATCATAAATTATTCATTTCATTATTTTTTTCATATTCTCCAGATTTGTTTGAAACCGTCAAATTTTTTCAGATTCTTAGGTCCTTACGATCTCTGGAAGAAACTTTGAGCATTCTTCAATTTTCGAAGTTGGCCAGATTTCTTAAGTTTTTTTGATTTGCAAAATTTGTTGATCATTGAAATTTGCTAGATTTTTTCAATTCTCTCTACTACCTAGTTTTTCTCGATAGATTTGATTGATAGAATCTCTGATTTTTTTGGATTTTGTAGATTTTCGACTTTTTTTAAACTTTACGCATTTTCTAGATATTTTTGATTTTCTAAATGTTTTAACTATTTTATTCAAGTTTTTATTTGCTCCAATTCCTTCATATCCAACACTTGAATTTTTCAGATTCCCTCAACTTTTGAAATTGTTTGAATTTTATAAATTTTTGGGTTTGCTAAAACTCATTAGATTGTATAGATTTTTTGAATCATAAAACTTATTTATTCACAGATTGTTTCTTTTGATCTTCTGGGTTTTTACGAGTTTGTTAAATTTTTTGAACTCTTGGAATTTTCTCCATTTTTTAACTTGTTAACTTTCTATAGATTTTTTGAATTTTTTTGTATTTCTCGGATTGTATAGATTTTTCAAGGTTTCTTCAGTTGTTTCAAATTTTTCTGATTTTTATAGATTTCTTAGATTTCATGTTTTTCCGATTTTTAAAATCATTTCAAGAATTAACTAATTTTTGAATTTTTAGATTTGGAAATTTCTGTTTTCTTAGTATTCTTCATGTGTCTCAAATTCTTTGCATTTGTCAAGCTTGCTGAAAGTTTCCTACATTATTCACATTTTTATAGATTTTCCAAATTTTTACGGACAATCAAGAATTTTTTGAATTTGTTGTCTGATTTCTTAGGATCATTGAATTTTGTCGAAATTTCTGACTTCTCTAATACTTTCAGACTAAATGTGAATTAGATTTCAAAGACTATATTTTTGGTAGATTTTCGAAGTTTTGGATTTTCTTAATATTTCCAGATTTTTGAAATTTTTTAATTTCTCTAAATTTTTCAAATTCTTAAGTTATTTAAATTACCAAAATTCTCATTTGTTTATAGATTTATTCGATTTTTTCATATACTCTAAATTTTTTTGATATTATTAAACTCTTCAGTTTCGTGAAACTTTCTGCATTTTCTTACTTGTGAAAACTCCCTAGATTTCTTAGATTTTCTTGAATTTCTTGTATTCTTGAGATTTTTCGAATTTTTCAAGGTTTCTCGGGTACTACATTTTATTTAGAATTCCTCTACTTTTGTAGATTTTTGAGATTTCTTTAAATTTCTGAATTCTTCAAAAACTTTAACATTTTAGAAATTATTTTTTAGACATTCTTAAGTTCTATCGATTTGATAAAATGTTTTTCACATGTTCACAATTTTTTAAGGATAATATTCTCCAAATTTTCTGGATTGTTTAAAGTCTCTAGAATCATTGAATTTTATTTCAATTTTTAGATCCTTTAATTTTTTGAGTTTTTCTGATTTTTAAAGATTCTCAGATTAAAAAAAATCCTCTTTGAATTCTTTTAAAAGTCTTAAATTATTTTCATCTTGTGATTTCTTAAGACAATTTATGATTGTGAAGCCTTTCTATATATAGTCTTGGCAATTTACACATTTCTTAAAAGCTTTGGATTTTTCAAGTTTTAGATTTTCTTTAATTTTCCGTATTTTTTATTTTAATTTTTTTTTTTATTTTCTGAATTTTCCAGATTTTCAGATTCTCTAAATTCTTCAAATTCTTAAAACCTTTGAATTACGCAAACTTTAAGTTATTCATAGATTGGTTATTTGTTTTTCACACCTTTACATTTCTTCAAAATTATTATATTTTTCAAACCTTCAGAATTTTCTCCATATTCTAACTTGATTTCTTGGGATTCTTTGAATTTTGTTGATTCTTAAAATTTTTTGTTAATTGCTTTAATATTTATAGATTTTTTAGATTCTAAAGATTTCTTCAAAAATTCTCTAGTTTTTGAACTCCAAGAATTTTCTGCATTCTACATATTTTTCATTATTTTGGATATTCTCCATTTTTTGAAAATCTTCAAATTTTCTAATTTCATAGGACTTTAAGTTTTTCAAATTTTTAAAACTTTTTGATTTGTGCAAATTTCTTAGACTGTTACTTGTCTATTTGAATTTGAAATTATCTAGAATCCCTGAAATTTCTAGATTCTCTGTATTCTCTAGATTTCCTCAAGAATCTTCAAATTTTTTAATTTCTCTGCATTTTTGAATTCTTCAAATATCTAGGTTTTAAATTTTCTTCACATTTCTTCGGTTTTCAAGTTTCACAGTATTTTTAGATTTTTTCAATATTTGGAATATTTTGATTGTATAGATTTCTTGTATTTTTTTAAATTTGTTGGATTGTGTAAATTTTTCAATATTTCTTGGTGTCTTCAGTTGATTTAAACCCTTTGAATTTATATGTCCTTATTTCTTGGATTTAATAGATTCTTTGGATTTATCAAGTTCTTTAGTTTTTGAGGATTTTCAATTTTTATTAAATTTCTTGGATTGTTGGATTTTTAAATATCTTTGAATTTTTTCGAAATTTCTACATCCCCTAATTTTTTTAAGTTTTTCTGATTTTAAACGATTTTCAGAATAAATATGAATTAGATTTTAAATTTTTTGCATTCTTTAGATTATTCGAACTTTTAAATTCTTTAAATTACTAAAATTTCAACTTATCTATAAATTTATTTGATATTGTTAAATTCTTCAGTTTCGTGAAATTTTCATAATTTTTTAATTTGTGAAAATTTCCTAGATTTCTTAGATTTTCTAAATTCTTTTGATATTTTAAATTCTTCAAAAACTTCAAGATTTTGAAAATTATTTTTTGAATATCTTTAAGTTATATAGATTTACCAATATTCTTCACATTTCTGGGATTTTCCAAATTTTACAGTATTTCTAAATCCCTTTAATATTTAGATTTTTTTTATTATTCTATGATTTTGAAGATTTTCTCTATTTTCAATAATCCAAAGATTTTTCAAATTGTTAGAAGCTCAGATCCTCCTTCAGATTTTCTTGGATTCTTTAGATTCTCCATCGTTAAATTTTTTCAGATTCTTAGGTCTTTTCAAAAGTTTATTTGCATTTTCAGAATAAAGCTTTTAATTCTGATAGATTCAAACAAAATTGTTATTAATCAATTCTTTCAGTTTATTGAAAAATTTGACTTAAAATTTCCAAAAATCAATTACTCAAAAAATAGAAATATTAGAAAAATAAAATTGGTATTGTGTAAAACAAAAAATTTAACTAATGAGATTATAATGTTTTTTTTGACTTATAATAATCGAAGAGTTGAAGAAATGGAGACATTTTTCAAAAGTTGAATAACTTGAAAAAAGCCAAAAATAGGGTTGTATTTAAATTATAAAAGCTATTCAGTTTTCAACAAAGTCCTTCATTTCATTGACTTTTCGACTGTAATAAACCAAAAAAAAATCGAATCCTTTCTCTTTCAAAAAACACAAAAATTTTATAATTTTCAGTTATGAAGCCAAAAAAAAACATAAAATAAAGAAAAATTCATTTTAACAGAAAATTCTATTTTTTTAAAAATCCATCTTTTCACATTCTTTTTATTGCAACATAAACCATCCAACCTAATTATTTAAATCAATCTGAATTTTATCCAAAAAAGTGAACAAGATTATTGAAGCCACTGGTTAATGAAGACATAAAACCATTCTGTTGAGGCTTAAATTGTGGTCGATGATATAAGGGTGGTTGTGGTCGATACAAATTGCCATCTTTTCTCTGAAAAAAAAAATCAAAAAATTAGAAATGAAAATCATTCACAATGTGACTTTTGAAACTTACAAATTCGAAATAAATAGTTACAATTATTTACAAAATGTTAATCTTGTGGAAAAGTAAAATCTGGGGAAGAGACCACTTCCAAAGGTGCTAACATTGTGACAGAAGGTGAAGTGACTGGTTTTTTAAAAATTTGTCCAGGCTAAAATTGAGTATTTACAAAAGGTACAAACTAGAAAAGAGTGACCTGAAATGACACTTACTTCTGTACAAAAAAATGACTGTTCCATCAAGCTTGTCTCTAAGAAAGTGCTTATTTTTGTCACTTAATATTTCCAGATAATTTACACTCAATTTGTAATAGAAAAACTCATTTATCATAAGATATCTATAAGTAAAAATTTTTTTTTTTCAAGAGAATCAAAATCAGTTTAAATAAAATTAATTTTTGAAATTAATATAACACAAGAAGATATTGTAGAAGATATGACAGAAAAGAAGCTGCATGCATTGACAAATCAGAGTTTTTGGAATAACAATAAAATATTTTTCATTTTTTTAAATTTTGGGTTCTAGAAATTTCTTGATTTTCGAAATATTAAATTTTTGTCAATGAATTCTTTGCTTTTGAATTCTTAATATTTCTAAGATTTCCTAGTTTTTTTTAAATTGTCAAGTTTTTCAATTTTTATTATCTAGAATATTCTATATTTCTTTAGTTTTCTAAATATTTTCGGTTTTGAATTGTTTAGATTATCTGGATTTTCCTTACTTAGTCTAGATTCTGTAGATTGTCTAGATTTTTTATTTATTTCAAAATTTCCTGGTGATATTTTACTTAAAATTTCTCTGACTTCTACAAACTCTTGTGATAATTTTTAGATTCCCTAGATTTCTGAAATACTAAAATTTTCGCTTGTTTAAAAAAAATAAGAATTTTAAAATATCTAGAATTGCGGTTAAACGACTTTTTTAACATACCAATTCCTTAATTCAAAATTTACTGAAAACGCAATTACGGAAAAAGAAGTCAAATATAGAACAAAAAAGTAAATAAATATTGTTTTGCAGAATTCAATATAAAACAATTAGTCAGTTTCTATCAGAAATGGTTATTCTTTCTAAAAATCAAAATTTATAAATATTTATTAGATTTTCTTCATTTTCTAGCTTGTTAAAATCTCCGAGATTTCTCAGATTTTCTTAATTTTATTGTGTTGTTGAGATTTTTCAAGATTTCTCAGTGGATACATTTTATTTAGATTTCTTTTAATTTTTGTAGATTCTTTAAATTCTTTTGATATTCTGGATTCTGCAAACTTTACAAGTTTCTTTACAATTTTACAAATTTTTTTAGATCATTCAGGATTTCTTTGATTTCTCTGATTTTTATAAAAGTTTATATAGACCTTCTATACTTCCCAGATTTTCTAGATTCTTTGAATCCTTTCGAGAATCCTCTGGTTTTTAAATTCTCAATTTATCTTAGATTTACTGTATTCTTTGAATCAGAATCAGTATTTTAATTTTCTAAATTTTCTATATTTTCTAATTTTTTCCATTTCATATTGTCTGAATTTTTCAGATTATTAGATTCTCTAGATTCTTCAAAATTTTAAAATCTTTAAATTACGGAAATTTTAAGAGCGCGCCGCAAAACATTTCTATCGCTAGAGGGCACCACCTGCGTTTTGTAAAGGTTTTGTGTAATGTACACCTTGCAAAATTGGAGCAGTCCATGTAACTACTTTATAGGGCTACTTACAGATAAAAGTTCAATGATTCTTGTGACGGCTTCCTCGACGATGGATATACTTTGATAACGGAGAATGGAGCCCTTCAAACATGACACTTTTTGCGATTTTTATCACAACAGATTATCACAGAAAACACTCATTCGGTAGATCACATTATTTTATATTCACTTGTGCAAAAATTTCTATAAAAGTTTGAAAGAATTGGTCGTGTACGTCCCATTTGGTCTGGAAATGTCATTGCAGGACTGATCGCCGAAAAAAAACGTAAATAAAGATAAGAAAGCAGCGTGGCTATTCCCTTGCAGATGGCGAAGTTCGAGGCGAAATTTTATAAACAAAATTTGAACAGTTAAATTTTTTTAAATATTTTTAAAATACTTTAAAAGCATCGATTTCATATGTTACATCTTCAGTCATCAAAAACCTGTCTTTTTATTTAAATCGATGACCCTTAAAATATAAACAAACTAATGTCAAAGTCTATCAAATTAATAGGTTAAATGTTAAATAAGTCTTTATTTATATTGGTTTTTGTTTTCTTAGAGCGAATTTACTGTTAAATAATATATTGTTACTGAATATACTTTTCTGCTACGGCGCGCGGCTTTAAACACAAAAATAGTTCTAAGTTTTGTGTAATCAAAACAGATATTTCTAATCTCTCCGATAAAGATTAATGATGGGTAAATACTCTTACTATGATACTGATTATAAAAGTCAAACTTTTTAGAAAGCTTATTTTGCGAGTAAATGAGACAATTGTTTGTTATGATACATCATTATTTACAGCTGTCTCCGGAGAAGTGAAAAAATTCTTGTAAAAAATAAAAAAATTCCAAAGTGAATTTACATTTTTTGGAGTTTAGCCCTTCTTGTTTAAAGACTAATTTGCAGTATAATTTTATTTTGAAGAATCAAAATTCAAAAAACCTTTCTATTGTAGTGTTTTCCTGTAGCAAATACGCCAAAAAGTTATTTAAAATCAACAAATGAGTGTATATCAAATTTCAAAATTATCGGAACGAATTTTACTTTTAAAAATGAAAAATTATTAATTGGCCGATGATTTTGGAATTTAGGATACAAACCCACATTTTTTTCTGTTAACTTTTTGCCTTATCTGCCACATAAAAAGCACTTTACAGAAAAAAAAATTAAAATACTTGATTTGTTAAAACTATAATTACGTTACGAATTAGTCCTTATACGGGGAAAACTAAAAATTGCCAAAACCATTGTTATTAAGAAAGCAGTAATAGTAATGGTTTTACAGTGAACAAATAAATGAAATAAAAAAAAAAACATAAAATCAATGTTAGTAAATTTCATATAAATGATTTCAGCTGTAAAAGTACACTAATGTTACGTCTCCACTTTCTATGATAACGAACGTAATGATCGAAAGAGCGTCTGGAAATTTTGTACAAAGTGTTAAAGACTTTCATTTCAGTGATTTTTTTATTTTTCTTTCCATAAATTCCAAACATATGAAATTTGCTTTTTTTAAATGAAATGTTCCATATTTTAATACGCACACGTTTCCGCTATTTAAGTTGCTTTCTTTTAATTTATCATAAGACAATTTTTTTTTTCAGTTTCTAAAATATCAACAATATTGTTAATAAAGTTGATCACAAAGTTTTCAGTCATTAGACAAGTAGTTATAGAAATAATATTTTATTGAGAAAATTCAAGTAATTGAACAATTATTCAAGAAAACACCAAAAAACTCAAAAATAAAAAAATAAGTAAAGCTTATAATACATACAGGGTGTTTCAAAAGTATAGGGTAAAATTTCAACCACAGATAGTGAATCTGAAATGATTAAAATGTGCGAAAGAAAATTTGTTCTATCTTAAAGAATAACTATTTTATAGCCCCCTGAAGTTCGTTATGGAATCTGAAACTCTAAACTATATCTATAACGGTTAGCCGAATAATATTGAAATTTTGCACAATAACTAATTAAAAAGTATACCTTCGAATGGTGCTGGCAAATTTCTGATACAAATATGCAATTTCCGGTTACAGCACTTCCGATGCAGTTTTTAGTATAAAACTTTTTTTTCTTCTAGTAAAGTCCATATTTTTATGTGAAAATCTGATGCGCCAATCAATTCTGCACAAAAAAGGTATACCTATCTTAAGTGTCTAAAATGCACCGTTTTCGTATAATCTGAATTTAAATAGAAGACTGCATTTTTAAATTTCACTTCAATTATGGAAGTTGATCACCATTTGTTAATTTGTTAAAATTCTGTTTTATTCTTGATTATTTTATTTAACGAACATTTTTACATGATTATTGAGGAATGCTGAAGCGGCACAGTCTCCACTGAAACAAACTAAATCACATCAGTTATAGTCCCAGAAATAATGCTATTTTCCCTATTTTACTCTATTCTGAGTCCAAGATGTATCAGTTTTCAACTTGTTGTACTGTTTATAAACTTCAGTCAAGATGAATAAGATAATTATGGTGGAACGGCTTACCCAATTTGCCGTTGATGGGTGGGAACCAAAACATGGAGCAAGTTGAGAGGTTTTGTTTAAAAATGACGGATGGCGCCAGAGTAGACTGGGACTGTCATTATGACAGTTTTATAGAAGGGTTGAGGTTACGTATTCAGCTTATTTGTCTCGTTTTAGAGTTGCCTCATGATGTATTGTTTTTGTTCGCGAAATATTGTTAGAAATTTACTTTTGGGTTAATCGGGGGGTGTCTGTAGTAGGTGAGATTGGCTTCACGATTTCGAGAAACGATTGTTTTTTACGTTGCTTCGATGAGACCTTGGGGTTAGTGATGTGGTATATCGTGGGGATACTACGAAATCAGTTGCTTAATCAATTTCAGGTAATAACACAGTTAGTGGCGAATACTATTTACCGCAGTAGGCCCCATAATCGTTCTGTACTGTCCGAAAATTAAGAGCTTTATCTGACCACACAGTCGACATTTCTTCATTTTTACAACGAATTTACAAAAAAATTTGTCAATTTGATAACTCCAGTGACAGTCCTATGACAGTCCCAGTCTACCGTGCTGCCATCTATCTACTTGCTCCAACGTTAGATTCAAATAAAATGGCGACTCAGTTTACCTGTCTGTCTAATATCGTGACTTCAGTTTAACAGCGACCGACATAACCTCAAACTTTTTCATCACTTATTAAGAAAAATCACAAACGATGAAACAGTCTTGTCTAATGAGATTCTTTTTAAAAACAACTCAATTTTGAATAACAAAATGAAAACTAAATAACTTATCGATTGTTATTAATTTTGAATTCAATCTTGAAATCTTAAGCTTAGCCGTTAGCGCAACCTGCGCAACGCAAAGTAGTTGACAATGTCGTTCAGTTAGATGACGTTGTGGTGCTTTTTAGTTCTCCATGGCGCATAGAGAGGGCTCTGTCACATTTTTTTTTATTTAATTTAAATTTAATTTTAGTATTGAACTAGCACGTTTTGATAGATAGTAATTTTGCAGTTTTAAAATAAAATAAAATGTCAAACGCACCACTGATGTAACAATGCTAAAACAGCTTTAGATGTCTTTCAAACTAACACATACAATTGTTAAGCTTTTGTTAAAATTCTTTTGGTATGTTGATAGCTCTTGCTGTCTTTACTACGGCTCAGAAAGAAATAGAGTAAAATAGGGAAAATAACATTATTTCTAGGACAGATAGTGATAGTGATGTGAATGTGATTTAGTTTGTTTCAGTGGAGACTGTGCCACTTCAGCATTCTTCAATAATGATGTAAAAATGTTCGTTAAATAAAATAATCAAGAATAAAACAGAATTTTAAGTTTCTAAACCTCGAATTCTGCAAATTTTTCTTAGGTTTATCTCTGGATAGTGTTTCCAAGGTAACAAATAGTGATCAACTTCCATAATTGAAGTGAAATTTGAAAATGCAGTCTTCTATTTAAATTCAGATTTTACGAAAACGGTGCATTTTAGACACTTAAGATAGGTATACCTTTTTTGTGCAGAATTGATTGGCGCATCAGATTTTCACATAAAAATATGGACTTGGCCAGAAGAAAAAAAAATTTATAATAAAAACTGCATCGGAAGTGCTGTAACCGGAACTTGCATATTTGCATCAGAAATTTGCCAGCACCATTCGAAAGTATACTTTTTGATTAGTTATTGTGCAAAATTTCAAAATTATTCGTCTAACCGTTCAAAAGATATAGTTTAGAGTTTCAGATTCCATAACGAACTTCAGGGGGTTATAAAATAGTTATTCTTTGAGATAGAACAAATTTTCTTTCGCACATTTTAATCATTTCAGAATCACTATCTGTAGTTGAAATTTTACCCTATACTTTTGAAACACCCTGTATATCAGAAAAAAGAAAACCTTAACAGCGTAATAAAATGTTGAACATTTCATTTGAAAAAAGTTAAGGATATTATGAATTGTTACCCTAGCCTTGTGCGAGCATAATTACATTTTATTCTAGGAGGATATACAAAAGATATCAATTTTGATAAGCAATTTAAAGCATAATTGAAAAATACAAAAATAAACTGAGTGTTAATTCAAAGAAACAAGGTTGCATAGACTTAAAGTTAAACCAAAAATAGAATAAATCTGACAATATTTTGAAAAAGTCCCGCTGCTAATGGAACATCCTGTATTTACAAAATTGGTATCAGTAACAATCAATTAATCTATCAATTTCAAATTGACTTCAAAACCAATATCAACCCAAAATCATTCCAAAATAGCATAAAACGTTGTATGTACTTGATCCTTGGAGAGACAAGAACTACTTGTTTTACTTTTCCTCGGCCTATATTATGCAATTTTTCGATTCGACTAGTTTGGACTCTCATCAAAAATACATTCAAAGAGAATCAAATTATGATACAATTCACAATTATCATACATTCTTGAAAGTATGAGTTGCAAAAAGAGATCAAATCTAAATTGTTTGATTCTGTTTATTTATTAATATCAGCAAAGTTGCGATTATTGATAGTTATTACTCAAATTCACAAATCAACTATCATTAAATACAATAAAACATAATATTTTTCTACAAATGATTTTTGAACAACGGCTAGTTACTATGTTGTATTGGATAGAAAACAAAATTCAAAACATCGACACCTATAAATTTTTGCTAGACTCTGGTATTTAATGTTATTTTCGATCAGCCAGCGCTACCGTATATTCAACAGTAAAACTATAAGTTTTTTTTTTTTTTTTGTATTAATAATAGCTGATAAGCTAAGTCGGCGCGCTCTTAAGTTGCTCATAATTTTATCATTTGTTTTTCACACCTTTACATTTCTTCGAAATTATTGAACTTTTGAAACTTTAGAATTTTCTCAACATTCTAACTTCTTGAGATTCTTTAAATTTTGATTCTTGAAATCTTTTGGTGTTTTTTTTTTACCTCGAAATTTCTAGATTTTTTAGATTCTTAAGATTTCTTAAAATTTCTCTAATTTTTGAACTCAAGAATTTTCTACTTTCTACAGATTTTTCAGGATTTTGGATGTTTTCCATTTTTTTGAAAATTCTCAAACTTTTTTTTTTCCAATTTTCAAAAGTTTTTGACTTGTGCAAATTTCTTAGACTTTCATTTGTCTAATTGAATTTTAAATTATCTAGAATCTTTGAAATTTTTAGATTCTCTTTAATTCTCTAGATTTCCTCAAGAATCTTCTAATTTTTTAATTTCTCTGCATTTTTGAATTCTTCAAATATCTAGGTTTTAAATTTTCTTCACATTTCTTGGGTTTTCAAATCTTATAGTATTTCTATATTTTTTCATTATTCGGAATATTTTGGTTCTATAGATTTCTTAGATTTTTCAAATTTGTCGGATTGGGTAGATTTTTCAAGATTTTTCGGTGTCTTCAGTTGTTTTAAATTCCTTTGATTTTTATAGATTTCTTAGATTTAAAGTTTTTGAGATATTTAAGATCTGTTCAAGAATTTGCTAATTTTTGAATTCTTAGATTTCTGGATTTTGAGATTTGGAAAATTCTCAATTTTTTTGATATTCTTTGTATTTGCCATTTCCAAGACAGTTGTGTACAATGCCGGACGGTAACACACCAGATCGCGTGCTCTGCTGTGTCTGCAATAATCTCCCAGTAAAAAAAAGAATATTTTGTTCTGATTGTTGCAGGTGGTCAAATCGGAATTGTGCAGAAAAAAAGAAATATTGTGATTCTGGGATTACCACGTCAGAAGATAATACGGATCTTAGTTACTTAGAAAAACTGACTTCGTCTATTGTTTCTTTAACGAAGGTCGTCGCTGATATGAAAGAAACCATCAACCTCCTTATCGATGAAAACAAAAAACTTAGGATGGCGGTCGAACAACTGAAGCTAGAAAAACCCCAAACAAACATGGCTCTGTCAAAATCATCTGATGAAGACATAATCAGCGAAGTTTTTGAACGTTTGCGTCTTGCAAACATTCTGATACTGTTTAATCTTCCGGTACACGCGGATATGAGAAATAATGAAGATAAGGAAAATTGTACGAAAGTAATTTTTGATAATTCTAATGAAGATTTAAGCGCATCTGTCAAATCATATTCTCGAATTGGAAAGTATAATAATGGTAAAACAGATCTCTAAAAATTATGTTTGAAAGTGAAGAAGAAGCATTATTGTCACTCAAAAATTGTACCAGGAAAAGTAGATTATATTTGAATCGTGATTTAACGCCTAAATAACAAAATCTCAGCTATAAGGTTAGATCTAATTATAAAAATTTAAAAAGGACCAAGGTGAAAATGTAAGGCTGAAATACAAAAATTGTATACTTTCGATTATTAGAAACACAGTCGCTTCTCAAAAAAATGTGTAAATTTCCAACTGACTGACGATTTCTCGGACTTATTAATTGTTTATCAGAATGTTGGTGGGCTGAACACTAAAACAAATTTACTTTATGATGAAGTTGCCGTAGATAACTCTTCTATAATGTTCTTAAGTGAAACGTGGTTATCTGACAGTATCTTTTTCATTGGACTCTTCAAAATTGATCAGTACAACGTATTCAGATCTAAAAATGGTCGCTGTGGTCGTGGGCTTCTTACTGCAGTCAAATCTTGCTACCTTGTGGAACTCCTATGTTCAGAAGGACCTTCACATGATATAGATTTGTTAGTTGTGAAAATGCACGATCACACACACCACATTCTACTGGTAAATGTTTATATACAGCCTGGATCACCCTTATGTGTATATGAAGTTACATTTGAATAAATCGAACAGTTTATGACCACATCTTCCACAACGTTAATAGTTAGAGACTTCAATGTTCCTGAATTCTATGACTGCTGTAACGATTCGCGTAATCCCTCTAATGGTTACAATTCAGTTACCTCATTTATGAATTTTGGATGTGTTCAACAATACAATGATGTTCTGAATTCAAAAAATAGCTTACTAGACCTGGATTTTTCAAAAATAGATTCATGCAAGATTAGTCATTGGGTACACCTTTAGTTGATGAAGACTCTCACCATCCTGCCCTTCTCATTGAGTTGTCTTTACCATCTTCCGCGGTGGGTTATTATAACATTGCTCATAATCCATTCGATTAGAATTTGTCTCAAGCGAACTTGAAAATTCTTTATGCTGCTATGGTAACTAAAGATTGGACACACTTACTCGCAATAGATGACGTAAATGCTTGCTCTGATCTCCTGACATCTGAGATTATAAATCTGTTTGACTTATATGTTCCCAAAAAAAAGAGGCGAGATCTGTATTACCCTGAATGGTTTTCAATAAAAGATATTGAAATCTCGTTCTTTACCACATTTAGAAAATATTAAAAATTTGAGTAACAGCATTAAAACGAGATAGGTGTCAATTTACTCAATAGAAAGAAGGATGAAAGAAGACCCCTCTCAATTATGGTCTTACATTGGCACTATGAAGAATTCTTCCAGGATACCCAGCAAAATGATGTTTAACAAAACAATGAACAATTATCTACATCACAGGACATTGTTGATGGATTTGCCTCATACTTTTCCGAGGTATTTAGCTCTTCTGATGTGTATGATAACAGTGCTAGTGTCTTCTGTGCGTTCTGCGGTTCGACAATTGTTGATAACATATCTTGTGAATCTTGTAAAAACTATAATATTAATGTGTTGCATACTGTTAAAATTAATGACTATGATCAAAAGCAAGTAGCCAATAAATTCAAGCCTAATTTGACTAGGGGTGCAAACAACGTTCCCGCATTTCTTGGAAACGACTGTATATCTTGTCTGGAATTACCATTAAAATATAATAAATTAGAAATTTTTCCTGATAATTGGAAATTGACTGAAATCTGTCCGGTATTTAAGAAAGGTAATAAAATGATGTAACTAATTATAGAGGTGTTGCGATTGAAGTAAACTTTGCAAAATTATTTGATAGTATTCTATGTAAGTACATCTCTAGTCATGTAACTCATATTATTACGGTTTTATAAGGGGTTGTTCAACATGTACAAGTCTATCTCTTTTCACTCAATTTGTGTCATAATGCACTTGATAATCAGTTGCAAGTTGATGTAATTTACACAGATTTGAGTAAGGCATTTGACTTAGTTGATCAATATGAAAACTACAAATCTTTTCTTAATGATTGCAAGAGTGGTGTTTGTCAAGGATCCATTTTGGGCCCGTTGTTATTTGTAATTTTCATAAATGATGTTGTTGATGTTATTGAAACTAGTCTTGGATGTAATATCTTATTATAAGCTGATGACATTAAATTATTCAAATGTGTTTCTAATATCGATTTAGTTTAGTTTAGATGCATTGACATTGTGGTGTCGTCAAAATAAGTTAATTGTTAATGTAGACAAGTGCAAGGTTTTGAATTTTTCACGCAAGATCACTAATATGGCATATGACTACAGCATCGATGATAAATTGTAACCAATTTATTGATCTTGGTGTTGTAATGGTTCTGCTCATATTAATGACATTGGGAATAGTTGTCTTAAAATATCTGGTTTCATTTTGAGAAATACAAAGGACTTGACTAATACTGAATGTTTAAAGTCATTATTTTATGCTTTGGTAAGGTCTAAACTCGAATATTGCTCCGTAGTGTGGAATCCCCATTATTCAATGTACGTAGACCAACTAGAAAAAGTACAAAGAAAATTTTGTAAATTTTTGTAATTCAAAGTTCATCCTGTTCGAAATTTTCCACATGATCAATTATTAGCTGAATTCAATATCACATCTCTAGAATTTATAAGAATCTATTTCTTTATAAAGTAATCAATGGTTTAATCACGTGTAGTGAATTTTTTAAATACATCTCGTCACGGCTCTAGAAATGTTCGCACTTTCTTGACTGGTTTTGCTCGTAATGTACTTTGTTACATTACAACTCCACTCAATTTGTAGAATTTACAACAACTTAAATGATAAAATTGATGATTTTGTAGAGCGTTTTGATGTATTTAAAAAGAACTGTGGAATTATTTTGTTCTTGCCATACTAGTAATGTCATTTTTCTAATCATTTTGTAATTTTTTTTTCCTGTAATGGACACTGTCCGTTGGAACTAAATTACTATTATTATCATTATTATTATTTTCAGGAAACTTTAAAATTTTTAAGTTTAATTTTCTATATATTCTAAATTTTCCATTTTTTTATTTTTTACCTTCTTTAGATTCTTTAAATTCCCAAATTTTTTCAATTACCAAAGTTTCTCAAAGATCTGTTAAATTTTTTCCAAATCTACATTTCTTAGAAATTCTTAACTTTTTCAGATTTTTTAGTTTTTTTAATGTTTCCAAAGTTTTTTAGATTTCTAAGGATTTTTATAGGTTTTCATGATTTCTTCCAGAAGTCTTTAATTTTTGATGTCCAAAGATTTTGAGTTTTCTCCATTTTCTTGATATTGCTCTAAATTTCCTAGATTTACCAAGTTTGTCAAAAATTCATTAAAGAAGTTTTTTAGATATTCTCAATTGTTTACGGTTTCCAAGATTTCTGGATAATCTTTAGATTTCTTAGATTATTTGGATTTTTTTTTCAAAATTTTTGATCTTTTAGACTTTCTAGATTGATTTTTTTGAATTTCTTTAATAGCGTTAAATTCTTTAAATTTTTACTATTTAAATTTCTTGAATTTTTGAGATTTAGAACTTTTAAACTCCTGTTTTTATAGATCCCTTAGTTTTAGATTTCTTAGATTTTTCCAAGAATCCAAGAATTTTTAAATTCTTGGTATTCCTTAGATTTCCTAATTTTTTTTTTTTAAATTGTCAGTCAAGTTTTTTTATTTTTATAATTCTTAAGATATTCTTGAGTGTCTTCAATTTTTTATATTAAAGCGTTTTTTTAATTACTAGATTTTTTAGATTCATTTAAAATTCTCTAATTTTTCAATTCCAAGAATTTTTCAAGTTTTTCAAATTTTGTTAATTCTTCGATATGTGCAAATTTTTTAGATTCATCCTAAATTTTCAAAAATTTTCACTTGTCTACAGGTTGGTTGGATTTTTTCAGATTTTCTATATTTCTTTGAAATCATTAAATTAAGTTCTCGAAATTCTCAAAGTTCTCAAGGCAAAAAGCTTTGGATATTAGATGCAAGGATAATACTTTTATCAATTTTTGTAAAACATAAGAGGTGTATCATTTCAAGCCATGTTCCTTATTTGCCCCAAAACCTATACTTCCATTTTTTGAAAACTCACCTTTGCTGTATGTAAAGTAAGATTAACCAGAGTAGGATGTTGTTCAACAACCATAACATCGATTTCTTTTGGCACAAAACCATCAGCATAGACTTCAAGTTTGTAAAGCCCTGGGATCAGAATTCTCCAAAATTCCCCATATTTTGTCGATTGAAATCCAACGTCTCTTCCTTTGATCTTCAAAGACGCTTTTTCAACTGGATTACCATGTTCGTCCATTACAAATCCATGAATTCCTCGATGCGCTTCAGCAAGGAATTTTATCAAAGACTATGTTAAAAAAAAAAAATTATTCTGATAATTTGTTAACAAAAAAATTAATACCATTCGGTTGTCTTCCCAATATTTTGGCAGTTCTTGAGCATTGGGATATTTACAACAGGAAACTTCTAAAGTGACTTCCATGCAACCGTGCCAGACGTAATTGAAATCTTGCATGCCTCCAGTCAAAGGATACCATTCTGCACCATTTGTTATACCCTTAAAAAGTTTTTCCAAAATTTATAGAAAATTTCAGATATAATCCAAATTTTCTGTTGTCACATTATTAAGTTTTCCAGTAAGAATAACAAACAGGGTGAATGTCAAAAGATACAGACTTTATTAATGAACTTTATAAATAATAAAATAAGTTTTTATATGATTGTATAATTGCATGTTTTGTAAGTATTTTCAGCTGTACAGGGTGAACACCCTATATTATTTTATTTATTTGTTTGTACTATTAATTCTTTTATGTTTAAGTAAAAATACAACAAAAGATTGTAATATTTCGACAATAAAATCACAAAAACGTGAAATATCAACATTTCAGTTTTTCTTGAAAAAAGACAAAAAACTGTAAATTTCCATAAAAAATAGTAAAGAAAACTGAAGATTTCTATAAAAAAAATACAACAAAAGCTGTTAGTCCTAATTTCCATAAAAATATTTGAAAAACTGTAAACTCTATGGAAAATTGTGGATTTTCTGAAAACCTATTTTCACAAATGTGAAAATTTCCATAAAAAAAGGAAAGAAAAGAGTAGATCCCATATATTCTCAAGAAATGGCACAGAAAACTGAAGATTTCTATAAAAAATACCACAAAGGCTGTAAGTCTTAATTTCCATTAAAATATCTGAAAAGCAGTAAATTTTATGAAAAATTGTGGATTTTCCGAGAAAAGGCACTAAAATGTGTGGATTTCCATAAAAGCCACAAAAAATGTTATTTCTATGAGAATATTAGAAAAACTGTGATTTCAGTGAAAAAAAAAAAAAGTAGATTATTTGAAAAAAGGCACAAAAAAGTGTAATTTACATAAATAAATTGTAGATTTCCTTAGAAAATGGCGCAAAATGTCAGATAATATCAGATATTTTCCTGTCCTGATTTCCATAAAAAACATCTGAAAAACTCTAAATTCTATGAAAAATTGTGGATTTTCTGAAAAAAAAAGCACAAAAATGTGTAGATTTGCATAAAAAGAAAAAAGTTATATCTATAGAAATATCAGAAAAACTGTGATTTCTATGGATTTCTTTGGAAAATGGCACAGAAAAGATTTTTATAAGAAATGCCACAAAAGCAATAAGCCCTAATTTCCACAAAACATATCTGAAATACTACATTCTATGAAAAACAATGGTTTTTTCGAAAAAAGGCACAAAAATACGGATTTTTTGGAAAAAATAGTACAAACATGTGTAGATTTTCTTAAAAGGCTCAAAAAATGTTATCTTTATGAAAATATCAAAAAAACGTTGATTTCTTTGGAAAATAATTTGTAGATTTATTGAAAAAAGGCACAAAAAATTGTTGATTTTCATTGAAAATTGGACAGAAAACTGTCAATTAAAAAAAAAAAAAACAAAAAAGTATAGAATAGCACGAAAATGAGTAGATTTCCATAAAAAATGTAGATATTCTCGAAAAATTTAAGATTTCTATAGAAATGATAGAACATTATAAATTTCAATAAAAAAAAGACTCAAAAAAGGGTAAATTGTATAAAGAAAAACACAAGTGTGATTTTCATAAAAAAATTGCACAAAAACTGTTAATTAAATAAATTGAAAATGGCGCAAAAAATTTAACATTTTTATAAACTTAATTTCCATAGAAAATATCTAAAAACTGTAAATTCTATAAAAAATTGTGTTTTTTAGACAAGCACAAAAATGTGTGGATTTTTATAAAACATTGCACAGAAAAGTTGTAAATTTCCATTAAAAAAAGCGAATTTTTTAGAAAAAAGGCATACAAAAGTCAAGATTTTTATAAAAAAATTGCACCGACAAGAAAATTGTAGATATTCCCAAAAATGGCACAACATTTTAAAATTTCTATTAAAAAACCGTTCAAAAAAGGGTAAATCCCATTTAAAAAAATAGCACAAAAAGTATGATTTTCATGAGAAATTACTCAAAAACTATAATTCCCATAAAAATTTGAAGATTTTCTAGAAAAAAAAAAGCACAAAATAACTAGATTTCCATTGGGAAAATGTTTGAATTTGAAAAAAAAGGATAGAAACTGTAATTTCCATTAAAAAAAATTGTCGATTTTTTTGGAAAAATTTTAGATTTCCATAAAAAAATAGCACAAAAGTTGTAAGCAAGATTTCCATGAAAAATATCTAAAAACTAAATTCTATAAAAATTGTAGATTTTTTAAAAAAAAGGACAAAAATGTGTAGATTTTCATAGAAAATTGTACAAAAAGCTGTGCTTTATATAGAAAAAAACTTATAAATTTTCTGATAAAAGATTTAGAGAAAAACACAAGATAAATCACTATATTTTTCTGTAAAATAAAAATATGATAATATAGCATTTGATGTGACAAATATAAAATAATGAAGAAATATTTAGATTGCTGTTTAAAATAAATAAATCAACACTCTGTATAGCTTAAGATTGTTAGCAATAATACAATCATAAAATATTATTTTTAAACTTTAAGTATCAACCGCACTTATGACCTAGCCTGTATATAAAAAAATAGTTATTTATTGTTCAAGTGTGAGTTTTGTGAAAATCGAAATAAATTATCTTACCCTTCGGAATCCTTGTTGGGACGACCTGCATGCAACACCTCGCCCCATTTTCGGATGATTAGTCGAATAAGTTAGAGCTAAATGTTTGAATACATCATCGTCTGGAGTTAAAGATGGCGTTGAAGAATGACTCTGAAACACTTCCATATGTCTATTAGTAACTGTCTAAAAATTTGACTAAACTACAGAACAACTTACAAGAGCATAAAGCCGAAGACCTACAAAGTCCTTGCAGCATAAAATTACTAGTGTAATAATGAAACGCATCGTATTATAATAATTTATAGTTTTAACTTACGTGAGTTAGGAGTATTATCAAACGGATAACTAGCAACCAATGCACCGCCATGCAAACTTCCAGATAAAACAAATTGTATTTTTGATACCCATTCTTTTACAGCTTCAGTTTCTGGTTGTGTTCTCTTGTTATTTTGTTTGAAATAATCAGGAAAATTTCGATTTAAATCGAAACCACGAGCATTGTAACGTCCTTGGCCTCCATCACATGTACCTTCTTTAGCGACTTCAAATCCATCCGGATTCATAGATGGCATTATATGGATTCTTGTGTTATCCATAAGCCACCGGATGTAAGGATCGATGTGGTAATTTGTTACCAAATACTAAAATCTTAGGTAATATTCGTTTTGCAGTACTCGAGAATCAGTGCTTACATGGATTAGATGTAACATTAGTTCTCGACTAACAGCTTCGTTTCCATGCATATTGGCCACGTATTTTACATCGGGTTTACCTATCATGTGTTCATAGGGGGACGCTGAGACTACCATGACCCATAGGTCTCTTCCTGTAATTGGTTGAAGCGTTTAGTACATGGACTGGCTGGGACTTTGAAAAATTTTTGAAGATTAGGAATTTTAGAGAATATAAAAAATTGAAGAGTATGAAAGATCTGAAGGATTATAAAAATGAAACACTTGACAGTTCCGAAGAAACTAAGAAGTCTTAGGAAAACGAGTTCAAAAATTAGAAAATTTTTGAAGCAATCTCAGGAATCTTAAAAATTTATAAATATCAAAGTAATTAACAAAAGACACCAAAAAATTCAAAAAATCTCAAGAAATCAAGTTAAAAGGGGAGAAAATTCTAAAAGTTTGAAAAATTTCGAAGAAATGTAAAGATGTGAAAAACAAATAACAAATCTATGAGCAAATCAAAATTTCCGTAATTCAAAGATTTTAAGAATTTGAAAAATCTAGAGAATCTAAAAAAACTCAAAAAATGAATAAATTTTAAAAATCTAGAAAACTTGAGAAATCTACCAATGATATAGTCTTTGAAATCTAATTCATATTTAGTCTGAAAATCTTGTAAAATCAGAAAAACTTGAAAAATTTTGAAAAATTTAAAAAATTCAAAGCATTCAGAAAATTCGAAAAAATTTAATGTTCTTGAAAAATCTAACAATCCAGAAAATCTAAGAAATTTAGAAAACCTCGATGATTTCAAAAACTAAAAAAAAAAGACAAATCCAAAGAATCTAGGAAATTTGAGAAAAATCACGAGCAAAATTAATCAGGATTCTTGAAAAAATCCAAAGAAACTAAAAAATCCATGAGATTGATTATGGAAATTTATAGAAATGAAATTAATCTAAAAAATCCTGGATTGTGCATAAAAATTTGGAAAACCTGTAAAAATGTGAAAAATAGGAAGCTTTCACAAAATTTGGCAAATACAAAGAATTTAGGAAATATGAAAAATATCAAGAAAATTGAAAAATTTCCAAATCTGAAAATCCAGAAATCAAAGAAATCTAAGAATTCAAAAATTAGCAAATTTTTGAAGGGATATTAAATATTCAAAAAAATTAAAATCTAAGAAATCTATGAAAATCAAAGAAATTTAAAACAGCTGGAGACACCGAAAAAGATTAAAAAATCATGACAATCAAAATTTCAAGGATTCTAGATAATTTAAAATTCAAGTCGACAAGTGACACACACAAATCAAAAAATTTTGAAAATTGGTAAAACCTAAAATCCTAAGGAATTAGAAAATTTGAGAATTTTCAAAAATTTGAGAATATTTTAAGAAACCTTAAGAATCTAAAAATAATCTAGAAATATAAGTAATTAACTTAATTAACAAAAACCTGTTGAAAAAAATTTAGAGAATCCCAAGAAATCGAGTTAGAATCTAGAGAAAATTCTAAAAGTTTGAAAAATTTAATAATTTTGAAAAAATGTAAAAGTGTGAAAAACAAATAACAAATCTATGAGCAGGAAAATCTAAAACTTGTAAAAATATGTAAATCTTAAGAGATCACAAGATCAAAATAATTTAAGACGTTTAAAGGAATTCAAAAAGTCAAACAAATCCAAAATCTGAAAATCTTAATACTTAAAAATATTTAAAAAATAATTTCTAACATCTTAAAATTTCGAAAATCTAGAAAATTTGAGGAATTCTAACTAAAATGTAATCATTGAGAAATCTTGAAAAATTTGAAAAATCTCAAGAATACAATACAAAGCAGATCCTTAGATCCTAGATAAGTAAGAATTTTGATAATTTAAAAAATCTTTAGAATCTAATGAGTTTTAGCAAATCCAGAAAATGATACAATTGAAACAATTTCAAAAGTCTAGGGAATCTGAAAAATTCAAGAGATAAGTAAAATAAAATTAAAAGGTGAGTAAAATATTTAAAAAAATTAGAAAATCAAAAATATCTAGGAAATGCGTAAAGTTTAAAAAAAAGTGGACAATCTACAACATCCAAAAATATCAGATATTCTAGAAAATCAAAACTATCCAGAAAATCTAGGAAGCAGAGTGATTCAAAAAAAATCTAGAAAATTTTAAAGATCAAACTTGGCAATTTCAAAGGACTCAAGATATCTGGGCAACTTCGGAAATTAAAGAATACTCAAAGTTTTTGAAGAAATTAGAGGATTCTTGCAAAGATCGTAAGGATCTAAAACCTCTAAGGAATCTATAAAGACCAGAATAATTGAAAAATGTGAAAAAACACTTGAATAGACCCAAGAATCTGGAAAAATTGACGATTTCAAAGAAATCTATGTGCAAGTCTAAATCTTGATATTTTAAAGATTCTAAGAAGCTGAAAAATATGGAGAATCTAAAGGAGCTTCTAAAAACTTGAAAAATTAAAAGCATCTAGAAAATCTAAGGGTTATAAAAAATATAGAGAATCATAGAATAATAAACAAATTCCAAATATCCAATTCCAAATATATATTTAATATAATAGATAATATATATTATAGTTTTTAAATATATATATTTAAAAACTAGATATCTGAAAAATTCAAAAATCCCAAGAAAATAAAAAAATTAGAAAATTCTTGAGGAAATCTAGAGAATCCAGTGATTAGAAATTTCAGGGAATTTAGATAATTTAAAATTCAAGTAGACAAATGAAAGTCTAAGAAATTTGCACAAAACAAAAAATTTTTAAAATTGGAAAAACCTAAAGTCCTAAGGAATTAGAAAATTTGAAGCTTTTCAAAAAAATTGAGAACATCCAAAATCCTGAAGAATCTAGAATGCAGAAAGTCAAAACATTTTTGTGGATCAAAAATTAGAGAATTTTTGAAGGAATTTTAAGAATCTAAATTATCTATAAATATTAAAGTTTTTCTAAAAAAAAACTTTTTAAAGACACGAAAAGATCTTAAGAATCTCAAGGAATCTTAAGTTAGAATTTGGAGAAAATCCGAAAAATTTGATAATTTTGGAGAAATGTAAAAGTGTGAAAAACAAACAAATCTATGAGCAACTTAGAATTTCCTTAAATGAAAGATTTTAAGAATTTGAAGAATCAAGAAAATCTAAAAATTTGGAAAATTCAGAGAATATGAAAAAATATAAAAAAAGTATAGAAAATTCAAGAAAATCTAAAACTTGAACAATCTAAAGTTTCCAGGAAATGTGTAGATTGCCAAGACATAAAAAGTCTTCACAATTATAAATTTTCTTAAGAGATCAAAAGATCAAAATAATTTAAGACTTTCAAAGGATTAAGGAGAATTCAAAGAGTTAAGAAAATCCAAGAATTCCGCATATTCACATTTAGTCTGAAAATCTTTAAAAAACAAAAAAACTTGAAAAATTAGAGGATCTAGAAATTGAAAGATAATTGAATTTTAAAGACTTTAAACAATACAGAAAATTTGGAGAATATACAGAATTGGAGAAATTTAGAAAATTAAAAAACTTGACTAATCCAAATAATTTTGAAAATCTAGGAAGTGTAGAGGTGTCTTTATAAAAAATAAAAATTTATAGAAATCCGAAAAATCCAAGAATTATCCTTAAAAAAATGTGAATTTGCGAAAAACAATGGCAAATCGATAGAATCAAAAGATATTTAAAAAATAATTTCTAAAATCTTAAAGTTTTTGACGAATTCAGAAAATCAAAGAAATCTACAAAAATCAAAGGAATTCTAAATAAAATGTAGTCACAATACAAGAAAATTTAAGAAATCTAGGGAATTTTCACAAGCTTTAAAATGAAGAAAATTTCACGAAACTGAAGAAAAAAAATTCGAGAGAAAAAAATTGAATAAATCTATAAACAAGTGGAAGTTTTGGTAATTTAAAGAATTCAAAAATTTGAAAAATCTAGAGAATCTGAAAAATTAAAGAAAACAAAAAATTTCGAAAATCTAAAAGACTTGAGGGAATCCAAAACATGACAAATCTAATAAAATTACAGTCTTTGAAATCGAATTCGCATTTAGTCTGAAAATCTTTCAAAATCACAGAAACTTTTGAAAATTTTAAAAAATTGAGAGGATCTAGAAATTTTGAAATAATCTTGAAAAATCTAACAATCCAGAAAATATAAGAAATTCAGAAAATCTTAAAGATTTCAAAAACTAATTAAGTTGACAAATCCAAAGAATCTAGGAAATTAAAAAAAAAAATCAAGAAAAAAATCAGAATTCTTGAAAGAATCTAGAAAATCCAAGAAGTATCAAGAGTTTATGTAAAAATCTATAGAAACCAGAGAAAGCTAAACAAACAATATGTCACTGGGAAATCGCATAAACTCATGATTAATGCCAAAAACGAAATCAAAAATCCACATACAAACCTTGAACTGATTTTCCTATAGAGTAAAGCGCTGTTAAAGAGGGATAGCTGGCAGTAGTGTCTCTGAGAAATTTCGTCATTTGCTCATAATTATGATAATCAAATGAGATATGATAAGATTCATTTTGGTCATGACCGATGTGTGATGCTGCGGTTTGGAAATTCCTTTGTTCAATGGAACTGTCGACTTGCTTTTCTTCGATTGTTGGAATTTCTTTTTGGGATGTTATTCTCAAGATCTGAAGACTCAAAATGCATAGTGCTGCTTTCATGATTCAATACTGCAGAAAAAAAAAACAATTTTAGTGACAATTTGAGAAAAACAATTTATTTCGATGTCGATGTTGCTTTCAATACATCGAGTGTTTCCGCATTAATGTCAAACCAGTTTTACATTTCCGTTCCAGAATTATTTAGCGCAAGTTCAACCACAATAACTCTAGGTCAAACAAAGTAGTGAGATTATGACTGAATTGAACTGAAAAAGTTATGCCTGGCAGAGCATGATAACTTTTTTCTGTTTATTTAGAATTTCTGAAAATAATGAAGCAAGTTTTTCGAAATTAGGTACCTGCTTAATTGTTGAGTAATTGATATTAGATTATTAGAGCTTTCTCAAAAGTTTAAGAACTTTAGAGAAATTTAGTTTGATGCTGCATTTTCCAGTCGAAATGTTTCGAATTTTTTCAGTTTTCCATGAAGCTCTTAAATCTGAATCTGCATCTGGCCAAACACCTGTTTAAAAATTTTGAGATTTTTCACTATTGAGGGGGTTGAAATTTGTTCGGTTTTATGATTAAATAAAGTTTGTCTACAAATCAAAAATCATTTTTTTGGAAGTTTTATTTCTTAGATTTTTCAATTTTCTCCAATTCTCTAGATTTGCTTTTTTTTGAATTTTTTGTATTTTCTAAATTTTCTGGATTTTTAAATTCTTTCAATTTTTGACACTGGTTATTTCTCTTAATTTTTTTAAAATTTTTTTAATTGTATCAAACTTTCACTGTTTCATAGATTTGGTGGACTCTAGATTTTTCAGTTATTTCGAAATCTATGAATTTCTTAAATTGTTTCTATTGTTTAGATTCCAGCAAATTTTTTAGTTTTTTGAACTTTTTGCATTATTAAAAATTATTCAAACTCTTGAAATTTTTTAAATTCTATTGACGTTTTGTTTATTTAATTTATTATCAGTTTTCTTGAGATTCGGAGATACTTGTTTAAATCTTCTTATTTTGATCTTTTATGAATTTTTAGATTTGTTGAATATTCTGCATTTCTCCAGCTTTTTAAATTCCTTGGAATTTATGAGTTGTATTGTTAAATTGTTATGGATTTGTCAAGATTTCGAATTTTTTAGGTTTTTTCTATTCTATTAAATATTCACTATTTCCTATATTTGTTGAATTGTTTTTGTTGTTTAGAGTCTGTTGATTTTTTAGCTAATTTTTTCAGAATTTCCCATATTCTTTTGATTTTTTTGAGATTCTTCAAGCTTCTATAGACTTACAGAATTCTTCCAGATTTTCATATTTTTCAGATTTTCTAAAGTCCATAAAGATTCTAGATTTTTAGGTTGTTCGATTTCTATACATTTTTTTAAATAGCTTTTTTATATTTGTTAGATTATTGTTTTTTATTTTTGTTTTTTCATTTAGAAATACTTTTCTGTATCCTCCAATTTTGAGTTATCTTGGGATTCGCATTTTTTATAGATTTTCAAAATATCTATAGAGTTTATTCAATTTTTTGGGTTTTTAAGATTACTTAGATGTTTCGCATTTTTTAAATTTCTGTAAACTTTTTGATTTATTCAAAAATTTTAAATTTATTTATATAGTTAGGATTTTTAAAATTTTTTTATTCTATTCAGAATTGCTACTACTGGTAATTTTTATACATAAATCTCTCAGATTTTTGAATTTTTTTTCAATTTTTCTAATTAAAACTCAATATTTTTTAGATTGGTCTAAGCTTATTAATCTCATATTTTAAATTCTTCTAACTCTTGATATTTTGTTTGATCCTCATCAGGCTGTCCCAAATTCTCTATTTTCTTCAATTTATTATGCTTCTTGTCTCATAATATCTAGTATGTGCGGATTTCCTACTTGATTCACTCAGTATTTTCTGAGTCGTTGCCACAAAAATTCCTAGAGATATTTTGATTCTTCAAAATTTTGAGATTTTTGATTATTTGAAATTCTTTGTTTCTTTAAGTTACTCTGGATCCTTGAAATTTTTTGATTGCCAGTGATTTTTTTGATTGTTTGATACTTTGAGATTCTTTGAATCCTTGAAATTTTTTGGAATTATTTAATTCTTTGAGATTTTTCAATTACTTTAGATTGTTTTATTCTTTTAGCTTGTATTCGATCCTTTTTAACATTCTGTTTTTTATTTCCTGAGAATCTTTGATGAGATTCTTCAAGATTGCAACTTTTTGAAATTTCTGCATTCTTTGATCTTTTTGATATTCTTTGATTTCCTTAAATATTATTATTTATTTATTTATTTGACATTCTTTGAGATTCTTCTTTCTTTGCGATTCTACAAACCTCTGAGTTTATTTCATTTTTTCTTTGACATTCTTCAATATTCTGAGATTTTTCAATTGTCTGATTTTGATTCCTTGAGACTGTTTGATTTTTCGAGTTTATTTGATTCTTTCATTCTTTAAAGTTTTTCATTTTTTTGATTCTTTGATTCCTCGTAAATTTTCAATTCTTTAGTATTCTTCGATTATTTGAGATTCATTGATGTTCAAATTTTCAAAATTTCCTGATTTCTTAAAAATCGTTGATATTTTAAAATTTTTCCGAAATTTTATCATTTATTTTATCCTTCGATTCTTTGGAGTTCTTCACTATTTTTTGATATATTTTAGTCTCCTGATATTTTTGAAATATTAGATATTCTAAATTTTTTTGAATCTTTGAAATTTTTCGTGTTTTTGAGAATCTTACATTCTCTGATTTCTTGCAAATCTTTGATCCTTGAAGAATTTTTAATTTTTTAGAAGTCTTCAATACTTTGTAATTTTTTGTTTAGATTTAGATTTTTAGATTTTTTGAGATTTTTCTGTGTTATGACATTTTTCTATTTTTTTCTTTGTAATTCCTCGATTCTTATTTAAGATGCATCTATATTTAAGATTTTTTGAGATTCATTGATTGTTTGAGAATGAGATTCTTAGATTTTTTGTTCCTTGAGTATTTTTGATTTCTTAAGATTTTATATTCTCTTGAAAATCTCTAATTCCTTATGATTTTCATTCTTTAAAATTTTTAATTTTGTGATGTTCTGAACTTCTGTAATTCCTTGAGATTTTTCAATATTCTGATATTTTCTGATTTTTTACAATTCTACAAATTTTGATTCCTTGAATTTTTATGATTCATCAAGGTCCTCTAATTTTTTGAAATTCATTGTCTCATTGTAATATTTTATTATTCATTTTTCATTCTTTTCTTTGAGATTCTTTGAAAACCTTTGGTTGCTTGATATTATTTCATTCTTTGGTATTCATTGGTTCACCGAGATTCTTCCACTTCCGAAATTTTTTGAAATTCATTGATTCTTTGAGATTTTTTATACTTTGAAGTTTTTTGAGATTCAGTGATTTCTTGAATGTTTGTATTCTTAGATTTTTTTTTATTCTCTGATATTCTCTAATTCCTTGAAATTCTTTGAATTTACGAGAGTTTCTAGTTTCTTGAAAATCTTTGATTACTTGTGATTTTCTGATTTATTCTTGTTCTTTAAGATTTTTAGAAGGGGAACTTGGTAATATCCGTCTTCAGGACTTAATGAGAGCGAGTATTATCAAAGTTCTAACAGTTCACCTGGACAGGAAAAACGGATTTACAAAAACTTAAAAAATTTTCAATTCTTTGATATTCTGAGCTTCTTTAATTTTTTGAGATTTTTCGACATTCTGATATTTTCTGATTCTTTAATATTCCTTTTCATTTCTTGAGACTTCAAAATTCAAATATTTCTCGAAATTCTCTGATTCTTTGAAATTTTCAATTTCAATTATTGTTTTAAAATTTATCTAAGTTAGTTTTTCATTTCTTGAGAGTGTAACAATGACGATTCACTACGCAGAAAAAAAATTTCCTCAAATAAATTAAAAACGTTAAGGTTTAGGTTTGAGACTGTTTGATTTTTCGAGTTTATTTGATTCTTTCATTCTTTAAAGTTTTTCATTTTTTTGATTCTTCGATTCCTCGTAAATTTTCAATTCTTTAGTATTCTTCGATTATTTGAGATTCATTGATGTTCAAATTTTCGAAATTTCCTGATTTCTTAAAAATCGTTGATATTTTAAGATTTTTCTGAAATTTTATCATTTATCTTATCCTTCCATTCTTTGAAGTTCTTCAATATTTTTTGATATATTTCAGTGTCCTGATATTTTTTAAATATTATATATTCTGAAATTTTTTAAGTCTTTGAAATTTTTCGTGTTTTTGAGAATTAATTTTTTGATATTGTAAGATTCTTGATTCTTTTCTTGTTTGGTATTGTGATTTTCCAATTCCATGAGATTATTCGATTCTTATATTTTTTGAGATTTTCTAATTCCTTTATTGTTTATTATTGAGATTGGGATTCTTAAATTTTTTTGTTATTTAAGACTTCACTTGATCACTTGATTTTTAGACTTTTTGAGATTGTTTGATTTATTAATATTCCAATATTTTTTGATTCTTCAATTTTCCAAGATTCTTTCTTTTCTCGTTTTCTTGCGATTTTATTTTTTTATGTTCTGAAATTCTTTGAGATTTGTCTATTTTTTTAAATTCTTACGTTCTTTGATTTTTTGGAACTCTTTATCCACTTAAAAATTTCTAATTCTTTAAAAGTCTTTTTTATCTTTTGATTTTTTTTCTTCTAGATTTTCAGATTTTATAAATTTTTTCTGTTTTATGAGATTTTTTTATTCTTTTCTTAAAAATTCTCTGATTTTTATTTAAGATGCATTCAGATTCTGAGATTTTCTCAGATTCATTGACTGTTTGAGATTGAGATTCTTAGATTTTTTGATGCTTGAGATTTTTTGATTTCTTGAGATTTTCTAGTTTTTTGAAAATTACTGATTCTTTGTGATTTTCTAATTGATTGTCATTCTTTAGGATTTTTAATTCTTTGATGTTTTAAACTTCTGTAATTTCTTAAGATTTTCGATATTCTGATATTTTCTGATTCTTCAAAATTTTACGAATTTTGATTACTTGAATTTGTATGAATCATCAAGCTTCTCTGATTTTTCGAAATTCTTTGACTTCTTGAAACATTTTATTATTTACTTTTTTTATTCTTATTTGAGATACTTTTATATTCTTCTATTCTTTCAGATTCTTCCATTCTTTTCTTTGAGATTCTTTGAAAGTGTTGTATTTATTCATTAAAAATTTTTGGTTGCTTAATATTTTTCACGCTTTGGTATTCATTGATTTTTGAGATTTTTGGGAATTCTTTGAGATTTTTTTAAATTCGCTAACTCCTTAGGATTCTTTCAATATTCTGAGATTTTTTGATTCATCTATATTCTAATATTCTTTGAATCTTCAATGTTCCCAGATTCTTTAATAATCTTATAGATTTTCTTGAGATTTTCTTTGACTTTTTATATTTTTTAAGATTGTTTCATTATTTTCGTTGAGATTTATTTAGTGTTTCAGTTTTTTGTTTTTTTATAGTTCATTCAAATTTTTAATTTTTTTTAATTGTTCAACGCCCTGCTTAAAGTTTCATGATTTGAAGTAGTTGTGTATTAGAAATTCCTTCTAAAATTGCTTTATTTCTAATCTATTTGAATTTTTTAGGTCTTTCTAGATTTTTTTTTATCTTGTTAAATATTCACTATTTCCTATATTTATTGAATTGTTTTTGTTGTTTAAATTCAGTTGATTTTTTATCTAATTTTCTCAGAATTTCCCATATTCTCTTGATTATTTTGGAATTCTTGAAGCTTCTATAGACTTACTGAGTTCCCACATTTTTCAGATTTCTTAAAATCCTAAATTCCTAGAGTTTTTATATTCGTTAGATTTTTATTATCCCGTTTTTGTTTTTTTTTTATTCAAAAATTGTTTTTTATTTCCTCCAATTATGTGTTATTTTGGATTTTGTGTATTTTTTAGATTTTTCCTTACTTGGATGTTTCGTATATTTTAAATTTCTGTAAATTTTTTGATTTATTCACATGTTTTGGATTTATTCAGATTCCTTAGATTTTCAAATTTTTTTAGAATTACTATTACTGGTGATTTTTATTCATAAATCTCTCAGATTTTTGATTTTTTTTTTCAATTTTTCTAACTAAAACTCAATATTTTTTAGATTGATCTAAACTTAGCAAGATCTCGAAATTTTTTGAACTCTTGATATTTTGTTTGATCTTTATTCTATTTATAGTTTTCTTGCGTTTCAGAGATCCTTATTAAGACTTCCTATTTTTTTTATTTTCGTCAATTTATTAGTCTTTTGACTTGTTGGATTTAGAATATTTCTATTTTTCAGAAATTTTGAATTATTAATTTTTTTTCTTTTTTACAGTTCATTCAATTCCTTCAAAAATTGCTTTATTTCTAATCTTCGAGATATCTTTAATTTTCTAATTACTACTACTAATTTGAAAACTCCATTTACTTGATATTCCTTAAATTTCCTAAATTCTTTGAATTAAGAAATATGTTAAGATTTTGAAGATTTTTTGAAATCTTTGTTTCTCAGATTTTCTGAATTGCTTGTTATCTATATTCATTGGATTTCTAAATTTCTAAACTTTTCGGATTCTTTAGATTTCTTTCAGAATCCTCTTAATTTCATGTTCTTCTGATTCTTTGCATTTCTAGATTGAAAAACGATAAAAAATTAAAACAGTATCAATTAACGTTCTCTATTGTTAAATTCAAAAATGGTAAAAAATCATGTTCCTTGTCTCTTAAAACCTCCATATGTAAATTTTCAACTTGGTCCACTTATTATTTTATTATGATATTGTCAAAATTCGAATGAAAAGATCAACTGTATTTGCAGAAAATTTAATCCTTAATTTATTAATTGAAAGTATATATATATGCAACCAACTATACATGGTTGAATGCTCATGAATTTAATTATGGAAAAATTATCCCACGCTCTGACAAATAAACGAATAAAAACCAAAACCATCACTATTGAATTGGATATAATCACGTCTTTTCAATTTTATTTTTTATCGAAGTTCATAGTTTCCAATATCGGTAATATACAATATAGATATTTTTATTAATTTGAACAATGTTTTCAAAATTCGCTGACGCTTGTAACTCTTTTTCACTTAGATCATGACAAATATGCAAATCTCCAAAAATAAGTACAATAAAATTGTTTTTAAATACAAAAACAAACACAATGTAGTTTTTTGTGAAAATTATATAAAATATATAAAATTGAATTATAACTTACTTGTTAGAAAAATGTATTTTTTCCCATAAGTCGTCGAAATTGATTTTTTCCAGCCGCAAACGTTGGATACTGCAGCACTAAAGCAGAACACCGAAACAAAGTGAGTCAGAAATTACACCTGACTAGAAGGTAGAGTTGTTACTATCCCCTCCTATATTACACATGTACAGTTTTCTGGGGCACTAGTTCTGATAAATTAAGTTGATCTTGAATTTGTTTATTATAATAAAAAATAAGTAACATCCAATAAAAATTATGAAATTTATAAGAGAAAAATATAGGTCTGTATAATTTCAAAGTCGTATCTATTATTAAATAACTTGTTTTCGGTTGAAATATTTAAATTTGTTTTAAAGAGTTTGTTGTACCGGTACATTTCTCCGCATTTTCTACTCTTTCTTTCTGATAACTGTTAAATGGACGGAGAGTGTAACGGTAAAAAACTACATTAGAAATTTTATCAGTGGCGTAGTATCTTTCCAGTTTTTGAATGTAACATATTTTTCAGAAAATAATTTGATGATAATTCTTCCAACCAATTTATACAGATTAAGTCATTGATATGAGCATTATTTTTATATTTTTAATTTAGTAAAAAGGCACTGTTTTTTGTATTTTTTTGTAAAAGCTATGCCTATCTGAAAGGTAATTGTCTCTATTTTATAGGGCGTCTATCCATAACTCAAAATATACTGATAGCATATTAACCAAAATATTTGCAAAAATCTGACACTTTCTGTTATCCCAGAAGTAGACCTCAACTTTTTTATTTTAAATGGAACACTTTTTGAATTCTGCGACGTATTTTAGGTCACTTGTATACCAACAATTTTTTTCCTAAACTCAACCATTTTGAAGATACAAGGTGACCTAAGGTTCTGTGCGAGCTCTATAACTTTTTTTCTATGCATGCAATCGTCTTGATGTGTTTTTTCACGCGCACTTTCTAAAAATATTTTTATTTATATACAGAGTGTCCCCAAATATAATACACAACTAAGTTCTATTTCTAGTAGACAGCGGTCTATACGATTTTTTTAAATAAAATTAATATTCAGTATTTTGCAATATAGATCCCACAAACCTTATATCGACAAAAAGCGCTTGAAAAATGCTATAAGATCATAGAATAAAATATAGAGTGTTGCATTTGGAAAATTCGAGTTATTGCTATTTGTAGTTTGTCATTTTCAAAAAATAGAATATTGTCTCCAAGTTCGCTTTTATTTCAGAAGCTGAGCTAAAGCTTACGGAATCGAATGGAAGAAAGTTGACTAAATTATCTTGAATGGTTCTGAAGTTATAAATTTTTCTGTAGATCTATGTACGAAGCTATTTTGAAATATAAATTGAAATAAATCAAAAACTATGACAAATAAATCTAAGGAACCTGATTGCGTTATATCGACAATATAATGATGAATTCAAAAATCTAACAAAAATTAGGAGTTTCAATTTAAAAAAATTGAATTTAGTTGTGTATTTTATTTTGGGACACCTGTATAGAAATATAAATATTTTTAGAAGGTGATTATCAAATCTATCGTTTAATAAAAAATCAAGACAATAGTATGCATAGAAAAATAGTTGTGGAGCTCGAACGCACACCATTAGGTCACCCTGTATCTGAAATTTTATTTGAAAAATAGTGGATGCAGAGTTAGAGATAATCAATAATTATGGCTAAACGGCTATTTATTTTAAAATAGTCTTTTGACATTTTATAATGCAACATTTTAGACTGTAAACCTCACTAAAAAATTAAACCAATGTTCTACAGTGTGTTTAAAAACTTTAATTGAAAACTAACATGAAAACATAATGAAAACTCGAAAATTTCAAATAGAGATTTTGTATTAGGTTTTCTATACCTAAACCTTAACGTTTTTAATTTATTTGAGGAAAATTTTTTTCTGCGTAGTGAATCATCATTGTTACACTCTCAAGAAATGAAAAACTAACTTAGATAAATTTTAAAACAATAATTGAAATTGAAAATTTCAAAGAATCAGAGAATTTCGAGAAATATTTGAATTTTGAAGTCTCAAGAAATGAAAAGGAATATTAATGAATCAGAAAATATCAGAATGTCGAAAAATCTCAAAAAATTAAAGAAGCTCAGAATATCAAAGAATTGAACATTTTTTAAGTTTTTGTAAATCCGTTTTTCCTGTCCAGGTGAACTGTTAGAACTTTGATAATACTCGCTCTCATTAAGTCCTGAAGACGGATATTACCAAGTTCCCCTTCTAAAAATCTTAAAGAACAAGAATGAATCAGAAAATCACAAGTAATCAAAGATTTTCAAGAAACTAGAAACTCTCATAAATTCAAAGAATTTCAAGGAATTAGAGAATATCAGAGAATAAAAAAAAATCTAAGAATACAAACATTCAAGAAATCACTGAATCTCAAAAAACTTCAAAGTATAAAAAATCTCAAAGAATCAATGAATTTCAAAAAATTTCGGAAGTGGAAGAATCTCGGTGAACTAATGAATACCAAAGAATGAAATAATATCAAGCAACCAAAGGTTTTCAAAGAATCTCAAAGAAAAGAATGAAAAATGAATAATAAAATATTACAATGAGACAAAAAATTTCAAAAAATTAGAAGACCTTGATGAATCATAAAAACTCAAGGAATCAAAATTTGTAGAATTGTAAAAAATCAGAAAATATCAGAATATTGAAAAATATCAAGGAATTACAGAAGTTCAGAACATCAAAAAATTAAAAATTTTAAACAATGAAAATCATAAGAAATTAGAGATTTTCAAGAGAATATAAAATCTTAAGAAATCAAAAATACTCAAGGAACAAAAAATCTAAGAATCTCAATCTCAAACAATCAATGAATCTCAAAAAATCTCAAATATAGATGCATCTTAAATAAGAATCGAGGAATTTCAAAGAAAAAAATAGAAAAATGTCAAAAAATCTAAAAATCTAAATCTAAATCTAAACAAAAAATTACAAAGTATTGAAGACTTCTAAAAAATTAAAAATTCTTCAAGGATCAAAGATTTGCAAGAAATCAGAGAATGTAAGATTCTCAAAAACACGAAAAATTTCAAAGACTCAAAAAATTTCAGAATATCTAAGATTTAAAAAATATCAGGACACTGAAATATATCAAAAAATATTGAAAAACTCCAAAAAATGGAAGGATAAGATAAATCATAAAATTTCTGAAAAATCTTAAAATATCAACGATTTTCAAGAAATCAGGAAATTTCGAAAATTTGAACATCAATGAATCTCAAATAATCAAAGAATACTAAAGAATTGAAGATTTACGAGGAATCAAAGAATCAAAAAAATGAAAAACTTTAAAGAATGAAAGAATCAAATAAACTCGAAAAATCAAACAGTCTCAAGGAATCAAAATCAGACAATTGAAAAATCTCAGAATATTGAAGAATGTCAAAGAAAAAATGAAATAAACTCAAAGGTTTGTAGAATCGCAAAGAAAGAAGAATCTCAAAGAATGTCAAATAAATAATAATATTTAAGAAAATCAAAGAATATCAAAAAGATCAAAGAATGCAGAAATTTCAAAAAGTTGCAATCTTAAAGAATCTCATCAAAAATTCTCAGGAAATAAAAAACAGAATGTTAAAAAGGATCGAATACAAGCTAAAAGAATAAAACAATCTAGAGTAATTGAAAAATCTCAAAGAATTAAATAATTCCAAAAAATTTCAAGGATTCAAAGAATCTCAAAGTATCGAACAATCAAAAAAATCACTGGCAATCAAAAAATTTCAAGGATCCAGAGTAACTTAAAGAAACAAAGAATTTCAAATAATCAAAAATCTCAAAATTTTGAAGAATCAAAATATCTCTAGGAATTTTTGTGGCAACGACTCAGAAAATACTGAGTGAATCAAGTAGGAAATCCGCACATACTAGATATTATGAGACAAGAAGCATAATAAATTGAAGAAAATAGATAATTTGGGACAGTCTTGATGAGGATCAAACAAAATATCAAGAGTTCGAAGAATTTAAAATATGAGATTAATAAGCTTAGACCAATCTAAAAAATATTGAGTTTTAATTGGAAAAATTGAAAAAAAATTCAAAAATCTGAGAGATTTATGTATAAAAATTACCAGTAGTAGCAATTCTGAATAGAATAAAAAATTTTTAGAAATCCTAACTATATAAATAAATTCAAAATTTTTGAATAAATCAAAAAGTTTACAGAAATTTCAAAAATGCGAAACATCTAAGTAATCTTAAAAACCCAAAAAATTGAATAAACTCTATAGATATTTTGAAAATCTATAAAAAATGCGAATTCCAAGATAACTCAAAATTGGAGGATACAGAAAAGTATTTCTAAATGAAAAAACAAAAATAAAAAACAATAATCTGAAAAATATGAGAATCTGGAAGAATTCTGTAAGTCTATAGAAGCTTGAAAAATCTCGAAAAAATCAACAGAATATGGGAAATTCTGAGGAAATTAGCTAAAAAATCAACAGAATCTAAGCAACAATAACAATTCAATAAATATAGGAAATAGCAAATATTTAATAGAATAGAAAAAACCTAAAAAACAGGAAACCTACACAATCCGAAAAATCTTATAGGCATTCTCTGTATTTTCCGGATTCAAGAAAATTTGAAATTTTGACAAATCTATAACAACTTAACAATATAACTCACAAATTCCAAGGAATTCAAAAAACTGAAGAAATATTTAGCAAATCTAAATATTCATAAAAATAGAAAATTTAAAAAAAGATCTCCGAATCTCAAGAGTTTGAATAATTTTTAAATATTCAAAAGATTCAAAAAACTAAAAAGTTGATGGAATCTAAACAATAGGAACAATTAAAGAAATGTACAAAATCCGTAGATTTTGAAACAACTGAAGAATCTAGAGTCTACCAAATTCAGCAAACAGTGAAAGTTTAATACAATAAGAAAAATAAAAAATCTAAGAAAAACAACCAGTGTCAAGAATAGGAAGAATTTAAAAATTCTGAAAATTAACAAATCTAGAGAATTGGTGAAAATTGAAAAATATAAAAAGTAAAAAATTCTAAGAAAATGTCATAAAGAGTATAAAAAACTGAAAGAATCTTAACAAATGGGAAGTTTGAAGAATACAAAAAATTTGAATAATTTCCAAATTTGGCATTATTTGCAAATCAAACAGTTCCTCGAATTAATCTAATGAAGCTGAAGAATTCAAAAGAATTAAAAAAAAAACGAAAATCCGAACTTGTTGATCTGAAAAGTTCAAAAAATTAAGATAGTTCTTTGTTAGTTTTCCTCCATCTAAAATCGTACACAAAAAGAGTCGCGTTAGATATAATAGGATAATGGTGATAGAGGTTTTTAAAATTGCATCGCTTGTATAATACATAAATTATCTCATTAAAAAAATATTTTCTAATAACAAGCACAGAAAATACACCTTTAGAGCAATTGTTGGTGCTGATCACCAACAGACTGTAGTTATATTTTTTAAATTCACTGTTAAAATGGGAAAAACCTCCAGTGACTAACTTTTCAGGTCATAAGTTATCGTACTTTCTACAGTAACTCAATGTTGTTGTATTGTAAAAAATCATCTCAATGATTCTAACTATACAGAGTGTCCCATGTCTTTAAACCCCATCGCATTTTAACTTGAAAAAAAAAATCAATTTTCCGGTCATATTTTATGTTAAACATAAACAATTTTATTTTATACAAGTTTGAATTTGGTTCTGTTTTCTGTTGGATTATGTTGTGCCATTTTCTGTTTATATTTTAGAATTTAAAAAATGTGAAAATATCAATTTTTGGTCTCAATTTTTTTTGAATTACAATTATTTTATACCGGAAGTTGATGATAATTTTGTTATTCTAAATAAGACACTCCATATTTTATAGCATCATTGGACTCCTCATAAAATTCTAAATACATTTTGTATTTGTCATGTTATTGCTAATTCTAAGCGTTTTTGAAATAATTGCATTTTTTTTTCATTTTTTTGACAGTTGAACATCCATTAAAATCTCTACAACCTTTTACGCCAAACTAAGAAATTTGAGCATACTTTTAAATAAGGTAATAATTGACATACAGATTGTAAAAATTTCTCAAAATGGTGTACAGAGTGTTGCAGAATTTGCGTCAAACAATGGCTTAAAAATTGTAGCAAAATTCAATTTTTTCAAATGGAAGCCGTGTCTTTTTATGACATTTTGGAAAGTTTTTGTGGTTTGTTTATCGAGTGATATCTCGACTATCACTATGCCAAAAATGATTTGTCTGTTTCAAAAGAATTTGGAGAAATTGATTTTTCAATGGAGTTAGTCAAATGTCAAAAATTTCAAAAAATGCAATTAATCTAAAAATGGTTAGAGTTAGCAATAATCACTATAAAATATATTTAGAATCTCATAAACAATATCCATTTTTTACTTTTTGATTTGTTTTAGCGAAATTTTTGCTGAATCATTGATCTTTTGATTCAATATTGTCGATGTAACAATTTCATGTTGAAATATAAATTTTTGCTTTATGTCGAATTGGTATTTATGTCCAAATTTTACGATTTTTGCTAAAATTATAATTTATGGCTTCAATTTTTGTCGAATTACGACTTTTTAGATCATTTTTGATTGAAACTTTTTACTTATCTCTCGTTGAAATGTCGATTTTTAGTTCAGTTTTATTCAAAATTTATTTATTTTTCTTCAAAATTTGGTTAAAATGTTTGAGCCATTGATGTAATTGTATCTTTTTTTTTTCGAATTACAACTCATTTGTCCTCTGTCAAAACAAAATTTTCTTTTTGCTTTTTCAAAATCTGATTTTAAAATGTCAATTTTTGGTCTCGAAAATTTGTGCTTATATTTGAATTATTTAGATTTTTTAGTGTTTCCAAAGTTTTTTTAGATTTTTACGATTCCTCCAAGAATTCTCCAATTTTTGAACTCAAAGGATTTTTTGTTCAGATTTTCTAAATTTTTAAGATTTACCAAGTTTGTTGAAACTTTACTAAATTTTTTGAAATCTTTAAGATTTCTAGATATTCTGGCTTATTTACGTTTTCCAAGTTTTCTGGATAATCTTTAGGTATTTTAAATTATTTAGATTTGTTAAGTTTTGATCATTTTTCCAAAAGCTCTGATCTTTTAGACTTTCTAGATTTCTAGTAATCTTTAGATTCTTTTCGAGGATTCTTATAATTCCTTGAATTCTGTAGAATTTTTACTCCTTTTTTCATTTTTTAACTTTTTGAAATTTTATAGACTTTTTAGATTCTCTCAAACTTCTTGAATTTTTTGCGATTTATTGGTGTCTTCATTTTTTTATAACTTTTAACCTTCTGCTATTTCTATAGATCCCTTAGTTTTAATAGATTTTAAATTTTTCAGATTTTTCCAAGAATCCTCGGTATTTCTTAGATTTCCCAGATTTTTTTAAATTGCCAAGTTTTTTTATTTTTATAATTTTTCAGCTATTCCATATTTTAGTATTTTCAATTTTTTATATTAAAGCGTTTTTTTGCTTTTTTTAATTAGATACTTTTATTTTTCTAGATTATTTTGGATTTTTTAGATTCATTTAAAATTCTTGAATTCCAAGAATTTTTCTGTTTTCTGCATTCTTAAAGATTTTAAATGTTTTCCATTTTCTTGATAATCCTTGGATTTTTTAATTCTTAGAATTTTTCAGTATTTAGAATCTTAAATTGCCACAAAATATAGGGTGTCCTACTTTAAATAACGAAGATGAAACAAGATAAAAATATTTTAAAGATAGAGCTTCTAAATAACCAAATTTTGAAATCTTGATTCTGATATCATTTCTTGTATATAGATTATATTTGAAATATTCATTGTTACATTTTGATTTTTTTGTCAAAAATTTTGCTAAACTATTGACGTTTTGATTCATTGTTGTCGATGTAACAATTTCATGTTTTAATATGGATTTTACAATTTTTTGCTGAAAGTATAAATTATGGTTTCAATTTTTGACAAATTACGACTTTTTGTGCTATTTTTGATAAAAAAATTTCACAATCTCTTATTGGAATGTTGACTTTTAGTTAAGTTTTTGTCAAAAATTTTTTCCCCCAAAATTTGGTTAAAGTATTTGAGCCATTTGTTATAATTAAAGCATTTTTTTTTTAATTACAACTCATTTGTCCTCTTCCAAAACAAAATTTTTCTTTAGATTTTGCAAAATCCTACTTTAAAATGTCAATTTATGGTCTTAAAAATTAGTGTTTATATTTGAAATTTTTCTATTTTTGTGAAAGAAAAATTGGCAAACCCAAAGATAAGCTATTGCCCTTTTCTGTCCCCTCAAGTGTCGGTGATATTTTTTGAATTATGAGTAGTAAACTTCCACCGCTGTGGTACACCCTGTATTAATGCAACGTAATTATATTTCTTATTATAATGCACTGATTATCGGCTTTTCATTGTTTTATTCTTTAAATAATTTCTTTATATTCAAAACGCCATTGCTTATGCAACCAACAATTTACAGTTGTATACATATCTACTATCTTACCATAAAAAAATTCTTGCATTATTAATAAAGAAAATATTAGTAGAAAGAATTTCAATGTTAAATACACTCAATGTTAATTCTTAGTAAATGACAAACCTTACTTTCTATCTACATTGTTCAAATTTATCATTAAACAAGTGAATAATTCTAACTGAAAAAAAAGTGTTACTAACTTAAGACTTCCTGTTTTCTGCAATCCCCTCTAACATATTGTTTTGTACCCCACTATTGAAAACAATGAGTTGAATCGAAAAAGAGCGCCAAACTCCATTATTGATCGGCAAGTGTTTTGATGATACACCCACTGTTGGTTCATATGCTCACATCTAGTGAATTATTTTATTAAATTTTATCTACAAGTGAAGTGATTTTATCTTATAGCAATTGTGACACATAAAAATAAATAATCAGAATGTCAGGTAAGCACTATAATTAAAATTTCACGATTGTTATTAAATGGCAAGTTTTACAATCTTTTTTTCTTTCACGAATTATATAATGAACGACCGTTATTTCATTCTATTATTCTAGCAGTTAGATATTCATCTATTCAAAAAAAAAAACTACTTCCTGCTTACTAACAATAAGTACAAAGGTATATGCAGCTTTTAAGTGGGTCTAAACACTTGTAATGAATCGAGATTAGATTTTACCAAAAATATACTGATTATTTAAAAAAGTATTTTCCGGTTTTTTTAGAGAAACATTGTAATTTGAAGAATAAGTTGACAAATATTTACATTTTACTCAATTATTTGTACATAAAAATTCTTCAAATTTTTACTTTTATTGTACATAAACTATTTAAGTACAAACAGAGTGTTGCGTTGCAATCTCAGTTTATGCATTAAGATGAATGATTTAAAAAAAAATTCTTTATGCAAAAGTTGTAGATATTTCATCTAAAATTATTTTCAAATATACAGGATCATTCACGAAGATTGGCCTATTAGAAGTTTATTTCAATCGAACTAAAATTTTGCATATAGGAGTTTTTAAATATGGTCTATTTTAAGGCGGGCCTTTAGGTATATACAGAGTTTCCCACAGCATAATAACCGTTGGGAATATGAAAATTTGTTTTGAACAAAAGTTGTTTGAATATTTCTGAGGGTTGTTTTAAAAATATTTTCAAAAATGGCGAACTAACTAACTAACTTCGTTATTTTAAATGCAACGCCCTATATAATTTTACATTTTTGGATTTCTTGTTTAATTTAAGCATCACTTTATGTACCATAAGTGACACTTTGAGTGAACCATTTTCATTAAAATCAAGATTTAAAGAAACAATATGGCTCTGCAGAGATCGCCAAAGTATTTAGAGAGAAGCGGTTTTACACCTTCATTTTAGACATAACAGTCTATCTCTTAGATCTGATCATCTAGCCTTAAACAAGAGGAAGTTCCAACCTAAATAAATCGATTTTTTTAAATGGGACGCTATACTTTTTAATGTGCAACCAAATAGAACCTAAAATTACCTTTCGATTGTGTACCCACTTACTGCTAACAGTTTCTGAAAAAAATGCATTTTTTGAATTTTGCAAAAAACTACATCATCAGGTTAGTCTTGATTGTTATTATTGATATAAATATGTTTAAAAAAAGTACTAGACTTCAAGTAAAGAATAATTAGTAAATATGAGAAATGTTTTTTGAAAATCTGAACAAAATTTCTTTCTGACATTATGAAAAACTTCCATGAGAGATTTCTGTAAGAAGAACAATATCAAAATCAGTTATCTATTCACCATTTTTTGAATAAAAGTTCAAATGGATTTATGATAATAGAAGAAAATACTGTTTTAAACTTGACGTTTAAATATCAGCAAAACATTCAATATCCCAAAATTATCAATAAACAGATTTTTGCATAACATCAATCATAGCAGAAGTCACTGGTTGGAAGTTGATTCCCAGAGATGGAAAAACATTTATGTGCACAGTTTAGATTTGTCTTGATGTTATCTTATAAAAAATAGAATTTATGCTTCAATTATACTCTTCTTTTGGTGCAATCTTGATAAATAGCTAATGTGATGATGTAGCTTTTTACAAATTTCAAAAAACCTTTTTTTTTCAAAACTGTTGTCAGTAAGTGGGTACAACCTTACATCAATGGAAACGTAATTTTAAGTACTATGAGATGGTACCACAAAAAATTCAGCGTTCCATTTAAGAAAATTGAGTTATCTGGGTTAGAAGTTCTTCATGTTTAAGAGAAAGAGAATTTTCCAAATTTGATAAGATCTAAGAGGTCTAAGAGATAGAATGTTATATTTAAAATAAAAGTCTGAAACCGCATCTCTGTAAATGCTTTCGTGTTGGAAATATTTAGAATAATGGGGTTGTATGCACAGTTGTATGTTGTATGAAGTGCATCATTTTTGAAAATATTTTTAGAACAACCCCAAGAAAGAATCATGCAACTTTGATTCAAAACAAATTTTTATATTCTTATCGGTTATTACGCTATGGAAGAATTACGCTGTGATGGTACATTCTGTATATATATCTAAACGCTCGCCTTAAGTGAAATAATGGCGACTTTGCTGCACTTCCGCTTATACTAAAAGTCGGTGTTATTTTGATGGAACATCTTGTATATTATTGCATTTGGATGAAATTTAGTTCAGGTTTAATAACCAATTACGACATCTAAAATCCATAGTTTTAGAGTTATTCACGTTTTGAAAGTGTTAAAGGAAAATAGACATTGTTCAAAAACTAAGTGAGCTGGAAGCCAACTGTTTTAAAGTTCAGTAGACCAAGAATGTCACTATTAATTGCACAACTACATATTCACCTGTTTTCAATATCTGTCAAAATCTTGATTTTTCAAAGTTGAAAATTTTCAATAATGGATTGCTTGATTTTTTCAAATGGAATAACATAGCAATTGTTTCACTAATGTGATTACTAATAACTGCAATTCTTTGCAAATATCTAAAAATTTTTGTTGACAGATGTCCGAAATTTTATATCAAATGAAAGAGAATCAAATTCTGAATGCGTTAGTAGAACAATCGCTATATCATTCCATTTGAAAAAATCAAGTCATTTTTGATATCAAAAACAAATGAATATGCCTTATGGCGATTGATAGAGTCATTTTTGGTCTACAGAATACTGAAAACAATTAACTTCCAGCTTACTTGGTTTTTGAACAACTTTTATTTTTCTTAACCTCTGCTGGAGTTAAATTTTCTGAAATAATGTGAATAATTCTGAAACTATGGATTCTAGATGCAATAAATGGTTATTAAACCTAAACTAAAATTTATCAAGGAATTCAAAAATGCAATAATATATGGAGGGTTCTATTTAAAATAACAAAGTTAGTACGATTTCCAGTATAAACGGAAGTGCAGCAAAGTCGCCAATATTTCACATCGATAGAATATTTTCAAGAACCTCTATATGCAAAATTTCAGTTCGATTGAAATACTTGTTCCCTTTAAACTTCTAATAGGCCAGTCCTCGTGAATGACTCTGTGTAAATAGTTTCTTATGACAATTGTTATGAGTTCAATAAATCTCTCTTAAAAATGTGAAAATTGAAAAAAATTTTTTATTTATGTGTCGTTGCCATTTCAATTTTTCAATTTATAAAATTGAAACTAAAAACAAGCTGTTATTAATTGCTTCCTTTTTTGTTTAATTCTATCCATCAATAGACACACTTGTGCTTATTTATAATAGTGGTTTCTGTAATGTGTAAAGAATGTAGAATTTTTGCCTGAGTGAAAGAAGACAATACTTTTTCTACGTCTATAACGTAAGAAATATTATTTAATAGCTGTTTGAAGCATGGAACTGACAGAACACAAAGCAGTGCCGGTAAGGCAGATATCTTAAAAGATTCGGTTCACTATCATCATCAGAGATGCCACCCACTTGGAAAAATTTTTTTCTTTGTAAATTGAAAAATAATTCAAGAAATTGTGTGTTTATAGCCAAACTATAAAACCCACAGATGATTGAAGATGGCGCTACCTCTTTTTTAACCTACTTATATTTCAGATAAAGGAGACCGTGACTATATAGGTTTTGCCACATTACCCGATCAAGTCCATCGCAAATCCGTCAAACGAGGCTTCGATTTCACCTTAATGGTAGTCGGAGAATCAGGCTTGGGCAAATCAACTCTTATCAACAGTTTATTTTTGGACGATTTATATAAAAATCGTAAAATAGCTGATGTGAGTGAACGCATTCAAAAAACTACATCAATTGAGAAAAAAACAATGGAAATCGAAGAACGAGGAGTCAAACTTCGACTGACTGTTATTGATACTCCAGGATTTGGAGATGCAGTGAATTGTGAAGATAGTTGGAAAGTTTGCACAAATTATATAGATGATCAGTTTCGACAATATTTTACTGATGAGAGTGGATTGAATCGACGGAATATTCAAGACAATCGTGTTCATTGCTGTTTATATTTTGTACCTCCTTGGGGACACAGTTTGAGACAAATGGATTTAGAACTTATGAAAAGACTGCATCAAAAAGTCAACATTGTTGTGATTATTGCTAAAGCTGATTGTTTAACTACCTCGGAAGTGGCCAAGTTGAAACAAAACATCATCAACGATATTAGGCAACATCAAATACAGGTAATTTATTGTATTGTGGGGTAAGACCTGACCTGTAATTTCTATAAAATTCCTTTTCCATCTAATTCCATAATTCAAAAAATACTGATAGCATATTACTGGAAAGTTGGTAACGTATTTTTTTGACATGCTCTATTTGACTAAAATATTCTCAAAAATTTAACACCTCCTGTTATATCGAAAGAAGACCTCAACTTTCTTATTTTAAATAAAACACCCTATATTTTTTTACATTTTTTAATTCTGTGACGTATTTTAGGTCACATAAATGAAGGTTTCTATTTGAAAATTTTGAGTTTTGATAACATTTTCATGTCAGTTTTCAAATGTATTTTTTGAACACCTGTAGGACATCGGTTCAATTTTTTAGCTGCATTTAGTATCTCAGGACTCAGGCGTTATAAAGTGCCAAGGGACTATTATGAAATTGATAGTCGTTTTTTATTCTCATTATGTGGCCCATTCATCTGATCCTTTGATCACTCCCATTATATCTGTGTTCTTGTATAATGTTCTTAGTTCTTCGTTTGTTCTTTAGTCCAAGTCTTCTACTTTTCTCCCTCCTTAGATTTTTCTTAAAACTTTTCTTTCCCATATGAGTAGCATAGATTGTTCTTGTTTTCTCAAGCGTATGTTACCACTAGTCTTATTATGGTTTTGTATATACGAAGTGTCGTTGGTCTTGTTACGGCTTTAGAGTGTAGTGCCTAGACCTTTTGTTTACAGCTGCTATTCTTGCTTTTATCTCTTCTGTGTTGGTTGGTTTCTTTTCTATTACACTTCTTAGGTAGACAAATCCTTTGGTTTCTTCGGAATTAAGTGTCTCTCTTTCGTTAACTTTTACTTCTAAATATCTATTCTCCTTAAATGTTTCGTCTTCCTAGATCATAAATTTAGTTTTTTCTTCAGTCCCATCTTTTCCACGTTTACAATCTATCTTCTTGTTATTCTTAATAACTTTCCTTTGGTTCTTGTCAAAAGTGTTACGTTGTCTGCAAATGCAAAACATTGATGTTGTTAATGGAGAAGCAAACCTTGTCTATATTGCTATATTATGAAGAAAGTGGGTTGGCCTGTCTTGAGCCATCGAACACGTCAAACTTTCTTGACAGGTTCTCATTAACTCTAACCCTATTTGTGGTTTCCTCTAATGTCATTTTTACTAATATTGTTATTTTATCGGAGGTTTCCAGGTCTTTCAATGCTTGGTATAGTTGCTTTTTGTTTATGCAGTCCTAGGCTGTCGATGAATAGTAATTAAGTTTTCAGTTTTTGTTGGTAACTTCTCTCTTGCATCTGCTGCAATAGAAATATTTGATCTAAACTATAAATCATTTAACACTTTAACATTTTTCCTTATGTAGTCTTTTCCGGGACTTTTATTGATTGTATATTTTTCTATGATACTGTTAACGTTTTCATATGTGGGGAGTTCTTCTCTTTCTCTTGTTCGTTCTTTTTTCTTTTTATTCTTCAATATCTTCTATTTTTTTCAACTTTATGCTCTCTTTTCTTCTTTCTGCAAGTTTTTTTGTATTCTGCTCTTTGTTTTTTGTACTATTTCTGGCTGTTGTGCGTGTTTTTTTCTAGAATCCTTTTTCTTGCTAGGTCTTTTCTTTATACCTTGAAGTCTGCAATCTTTATCATACCAATCTTTTGTTTTCTTTCTATTCTTTTCAGTGATTTATGCATTGATTACTTTTTTTTTTAATTAGTTTTTCTACTGCTTCTCATTTCTCTTCTATTGTTCCAGGAGATTCTTTTTTTTGGTTTTCTTCTATCGCCGATATATATTTTTCTTTGCTGATTTGTTCGTTGAATTTCAATCGTCTTCGTATGGTTTATTTTTTCATTTTTCTCATTTCTTATTCAGCTAAAAATTGTAATGTATTGTTTTTGATTCTGTTTTCTTGTGCCTCTTTCCAATTTCTTTTATTCGTTTGCCATTATTAATGTTTGTCGGTTTTTTGAGTTTCCAGGGATCCTTTTATCTTCTTCTGATTTGTTTTTCTGCTCCATATCCACATTTTCCCGTCGATAGTTAATTTGTGGAAACCTATTTTGACTTCTTTTTTCACCCTTTTCTCTTTTTCTGCAATTTTTTCAATTTTTCTTTCTTTGCTCAATTCTGGTGTTTATTTTGATAAATTCTTGTTTTAAGTTGTCATTTTCTGCTCTAAGATTATTCACTTCTTTATATTCATCAATTTCTTGTCTATATTCTTTTATTTTATTTCTGTATTACTTTATTTCTTCTCTAAGTTCTTGTTTTTCTCTTCTGATATTTTTTGGGACAAACCCCTTATAATAATTTTCTTGATTTTAATAGATGTACGAATTTCCTGAATGCGATAGCGACGAAGACGAAGAATTCAAACAACAAGACAGAGAATTAAAAGCAAGTGTTCCTTTTGCTGTTGTTGGAAGCAATACAACATTAGAAGTAGCTGGAAGAAAAGTTAGAGGCAGACAATACCCTTGGGGCGTTGTTGATGGTTCTTAAATCTTGATTTCTTTCCTATCAATATTATAAGTTAAATATTTTTTTTTTTAGTTGAAAATCCAAAACACAGCGACTTTATTAAACTCCGCACAATGCTCATTTCCACCCACATGCAAGACTTAAAAGATGTCACCGAAGATGTTCATTATGAAAATTTTAGAGCTCAATGCATTTCCCAAATATCTCAACATGCAAGAGAACGAGGAAAATTGAAACGAGATTCAGCTCCATATGACTCAGATTCTTCAGAAACTGATAGACTTTTGTTACAAAAAGACCAAGAGGTATAATTTTATTTAATTTATAGGAACATGATTTATTTTTTTTTTTGTAGATACGACGAATGCAAGAAATGTTGAACCAAATGCAAGAGAAACTCAAAGGCAATGTCTAGTGAATAATAACGTATTTATTATGCATAGATCGATTACATAAACTGATGTTGATGTTATACATGCCAAAGATTTGATTTACATTTTTAATTTTATAACTATTATACTTTTTGTTGTTTTAATAAAAAACTGTAGCAAAATGTACATCTTTTGTTTTCACTTTTATAATAGAAGAAAAATTACAAAAAACAGAAATCTTTGACACAGTTAACACCTGTTTAAATTTGACATGTCAAACTGACAATCAGAATAAGTAAACATTAACATTTTAAAGTTACCAAATTTTAAAACTATTTTTATTGAAACATAATAAATAATTATATATCATGTGTATTATTATCATTTTTAACGTTTACTTTTATTAATTGTAATAATAAATTATCAAACTTATAATTTTATTTTACTATTAGTTTTTTGTTTGTTTAGTGTGTATTTGTCGTCGTCAAGTTGTCAATTCGGCTGTCATCAATCAAATATGGCGTCTTACAGATAGTAGAAAAAGTTAAACACATTCAGCAGTTATGGATTGTACTTTTGATTTTTTGAAAAAGCTTCGGAATTGATAGTTGGAGTTAAAAAATTATGTTTTTTTATTAATTCAGGATTTTTTTTATCAAAATGGTCGAAATTGAATTCATTCAAACCGAATACCCATTACATTGGTTAGTATGGAATAACAACTATGAAGAACTGAACAGAAAGTTGAAACAAAAAGAAGTAAGTATCAATATGAATATATTTTCTAAATTTGCTATAAAAATTTTCAGCATGATAAAGAAAAATTGGATAATCGAGGTCGCACTCCATTGATGTTAGCTGTCACTTTGGGTCATTTAGAATGTGTTCGAGTTTTATTAAATAATGAAGCAAATGTAAATTGTGAGAATCCTGAAGGATGGACAGGTAATCAACATAATTTAGTTAAGAGAGAAAGTTTAAATGAAGTGTTTTTCAGTTGTTCAAGAAGCTGTAGCTACTGGTGATCCAGAACTGTTACAAATCGTTCTAGAAAGACGCGATTATCAGAGATATTCGAATCGATTAGCTGGCATTCCTGAACTGTTACAAAGATTGAAAGAAGCTCCGGATTTTTATGTGGAAATGAAATGGGAATTTACTAGCTGGGGTATGACTTTTGAAGTATTTATTAAGAGGAGTTTAAAATCTAAATCACACGTTTTAACCATTTTCTTTCAAACTGTGTCAATATCTAATGACCAATTAGATAACAAATAATAACCCAATATGTCAATTTTGATTGATAATCTACTGAAATACAGAATGTCTCATAGATGTGAAAAGGCTTATTTTATGCCTTATGCTGTGGATAGCCATTTTCTATATCTAAAATTTTCAAATATAAAGAATTGTTCACGTACAAGCTATAACCCAAAGTTGTATTTTTTAATTGACAAACTAATTTTCTTTTCATTTTCAGATAAAGCTTCTAATTTAAGCTGAAGTTTAACTGATCTTTTTTTTTTAGTTTTTTTAAAAAAATTGACTACTTTGACAAAAGCGCAAACTTTTTAATATTTGATTACATCAACATTACATAAAATAGAAAAATTGAAAAAATAAAATTGATATTACTCATATATGGGAAAAAATAAACTGTCCACTAAATTTTTGGATAAATCTTTGCTAAGTTGATACTTAATTTCTCCAAGTTGGTGCTCCCTTTGATTCTAGTGCGAAATGTTTACACCATGTCATTAAAAAAAAAGAGGTTAAATTGATAACTCAAATAGCGTAAATGTAGATGTCAGAAGACGTCAAAAAACGTCAAGTTAAAAAAAATTTTGCCAACTTATGATTATAAAACCCATTGAACAAATGCAATTGCTTATTCCACCTAAAAACGATAAATTCCCTAAATTTAAATTTTTTAGTGGGCAGTTTATTTATGTTCCATATATACAAAGTTCAAATGTTGAGATTTCGATGTCTTTTTGATTTATAATAATTGAAAAGTCAAAGAAATTAAATTAAGACGTTTGATGAATAACTTGAAAAATTCAAATTTGTGTTTTTGACAAAGAAGTCAAATTTTCCGCAAAACTAATAAAAATCTGTTAATGAAAGTTAGATTCATCAGAATCAAAAACTACATCTGAAAATACAAAACGAAAAAATTATAGTGTTTACTATTGGCAGATAATTTACTTAAATATGAAATTACCAATCTAAATTTCAGTTTTGAAGGATTTCTCTAACCTAACCTAAACTTTTAGGAATGTCTATTTTGACAAAGTTGTCACTAAAATTATTAAGATAAATGTCAGTTTAGCCACTTTTTACTGAAATAAAAAAAAAAAAATCAGAATTATAAGTTATCGTAACCTTAATTTATCAGAAAAATTTGATTAATGTTAGAATAAAATTAGCAACAGAAATGGCAGTTTTGACACGAAATCGATAAAAACTAAATTTTAGTCATTTTAGGCGACTTTGTTATATTAAATTTCTTCTTTTTTTTTTTTCAGTTCCTCTGGTGTCAAGAATGTGTCCAAGTGATACTTACAAAGTCTTTAAGCAAGGTTCTAAAGTAAGGATAGACACAACTCTATTGGGTTTTGACCACACTTCTTGGCAGAGGGGCAATCGAAGTTACATTTTCCACGGCCACAGTAAGAGAAAATAACAATTATCATGTAAGAAATTTTTACAATTATATTGCTTTTTTTTTCAGCTGACAGTACTATAATGATGGAAATTAATCATGATATCAAACAAGTATATTTTGAAGAAATGAAAACACCAGATGAGGCTTTAGGGACTTTAATTCCAAGTGAAGATTCAATTTCGCAACGATTAACTACGCCTATAGTTACTACGTATATTGATACAGATAAAATTAGTTTTGAAAGGTATGAAAGATTTACATGAAAGTCATAATTTTGCAAAAAAAAGATATTTTTTGTATGCTTTTTATAGTGAAAACGCACAAATTCAATTTATGATTTAGCTGTAAATAGTTTAGGCATTTGTCTTTCTCATACGAAGCGAGAGGTGTTAAATACTATAACCTATAGAGTTTTGCAATAAAAGAATTTTCTAAGGAATAATTACAGTTTCGACTAAAAATAAATATTTCATTGAAGAATTTCCATATGTCGACAAAATAAAATTGACAGTAAATCAAATATTCTGAGCGACTTGTGACAAATTCGACAAGAAATCGACAATTTAACAAAATCTATAAAATTGACGCAAATTTTTGATATTTCTAGAAAAAAAAAAAAGGAATAATTTAGACAAAAAATGGAACAAATCTTTATACTTTGATATATAGATATAGATTTGATATTGATTACACAAAAGTTTGATGTTTTCACATAATAAATCGACACAAAATAACTTAGAACGTCAAAAATTTCAACGAATATTTTGATGAAAAAAATGTTTTTATAAAAAGTCGACATAGCACAAAAAACGTCAATATTGTAACAAATAATTCATATTTCGGCAAAATTAATGTGACACAAAGATTGAAATCTTTTGACAAAAAATAACACAAAATAAAGTATTCACTATAAATTAATATTTTAAAAACAAAATGTTGTTTTAGGAATAAAGGGCACAATATTTCAACAAAAAATTATAATATTCCAACAATTTTAACTGTTTTAATTATTAATTATTATTTAGTTAAGTAATGGCACAATAAATCATAATTTTGATAAAAAATGTGATTTGAGAAAAAGCAAGGCTGAGACGATATTTATACTAAGATATTGGTATTAAAATGTCTCAAAAATAGTCATTTGTTTAATAAAAAAAATGATATTTTAACACATAGTTGGCAAATATTTTTACAAGAAATTTTGATAAAAAAAATCAATATTCCAATTAAAAATAGGATATATTCAAAAAGATGGCGCAAATTGTCGTCAAGAAATGACTCAAAATAAAATATTTAGAATAATTAAGATCAATAATTGAAATTTCAACAAAACATTTTAAATTACAAAACTTTACATTTATTTAACAAATTGCAGTATTTTGGCGTTTTTGATTTTTTTGTTGATAAATCACAAAGTAGGCTATACTTGACGAAATTAAAAAAAGTTGTATTTTTAATATCAATTTTTTTGGTTTTTTTTTTATTACAGGAATAAAACTGGAGTCTGGGGCTGGCGTTCCGATAAAACTGAAGTGATAAACGGTCATATATGTAAAGTTTTTAGTGCATCAAATGTTGAATTGGTAACAAAAACCCGAACTGAACATTTAACTGAAACCGATAAAGCTCGAAGTAAAATTAGTAAAACGCCTCTTCAGAATTTTCTAGGTATAGCAGAAGTAGAAGAAGATCAAGGTGCTGCTGCAACATCTCATCACGAATATTCAGATCTAAGTAATCCATGTAATATCACTCCTGAAGAATATTTTGATTCGTCGATTAATTTGGAAGGTCGCGATATTGGACGACCGAAAGAAGTTAATATTAAAGTACAGAAATTCAAAGCTAATTTATGGCTGTGTGAACAATATCCATTATCTTTACCAGAACAAATTCTTCCAATTGTTGATTTAATGGCTATTTCCAGTTCTCATTTTGCCAAATTAAAGGATTTTATACAAATGCAGTTACCATCGGGTTTTCCTGTTAAAATTGGTAAAAATCATATTTTTTTAATACAAATTTTATTTTTATATTTCTTTCAAGAAATTCCATTATTTCATGTACTTAATGCAAGGATTACTTTTGGTAATATTTTTGCCATTGATACAGCAGTCCCTCAGGTTCATAGAATACAAGAAGATGATAGACTTACGTGCGTATTGGATGAAGCACTTTTTCAATGTCCTTCTGGATATACTCAAATTGGTATTGGTAATACGTTGCATTTTTTTTTTTATTTGATCAGTTTTGTCATTAAGTTTTTCTATTTTTTTCAACAATAATTTTTGCAGCTGCTATTGATGGTCGGAGGCAGTATAGCACAGAAGAAGAAGATGATCTTTTGCAATTTGCTATTCAGCAGAGTCTTATTGAAGCAGGCACTGAAAGAGAAGAGGTAAATATAAAATTATACTTTGCTAGGAGGTAATATTTTCACCTAGAGAAAGGAAAAATTTTATTTTGATTATACAAAACGAAAACATCGATATAGGTGTTAGGTAATGAAAATTCCAAATTCTTTGATAAAAAACTTATTGTTATCAACAAACGCCAATATTTCAACAAAAACTGAAGCATTTTAATAGAAAATTTGAAAAATGTGTAAAAAAAAAATCATAAAAATCATAATTCGAAAGCAATGAAGAGAAACATGGCCACCTAGAATATTGAAAGGAATTTGTATTATATAGCCCGGCGTCTCATAGAGCATATCGACTACTAAAATTGACATAGCTGACGCTATATATGGCCGTTTCATTAAGCTTAACATCATTTTTGACAGTTTACTTTGATGTAAGGTAGATGGCACCATCTATGCGCTACATTTAGAACTTTTAGTTCAAAAAATGCCAAAAAGTCTGTAATTTTGGTTCGTTTTTCAGATAAATCAAAAAACATGAAATGGAGAAGATTGTGATTGCCACAAAATGATTATTTATATAACAAAAAGCAGGTCAAAAATGGTTTTTTTGAAACTTCAAAAGTCTGTATAATTCATTTGATGGTCTTTTACGGTTTGACGTTGTCACTGTCTTTGTTTGAGGGCACCACCCACCGTACATCAAAGTACGCTATCAAAAATGACCTGAAGCCTTATGAAACGGCCGTATATAGGGTCAGCTATGTAAATTTTAGTAGGCGATGCCAAATTTTTTTTTAGTTATTTAAAAAATCTCTAGATGTCACCTTATTACAGGGAATGAGTGAAGTTAGAACAGAATCAAAAATTCCCTTGACACGACAAGTCATGTATCAGGAGTTTCTTTCAATATATCTAAGTGGCCATGAAGAAAAAAGACCTAAAATCGATATTTGAAGAAAATTGTATTAATCGATGACAAACTTAAAAAAACAATAGGTAATTTATCATAACAATGTATTAGCTTGTATTTTTCTTAAATTAATTATTTTAATTAAGTCATTTTCCATTCACATTAAATTCAACGTAAAGGTGATAAAAGCCTATTTATAGCACTGTAATGAGTTTAATTAAAACTGTGTCTATATTACCAACTATCTGTATATTCCACGTGAATAAAATATATTTTATTATTTTATATCAGGTGGATATTTGGGAAGCGCTCAAAGCTCAGAAACCGTCCCGCCCAGCAACACCCAATTTGATGGGTGAAGAAGAAAAACAATTACAAAGGTAAGATGGTATAATTTTAATTATTGAAAGTAAAATTAAAAAAAAAAACTTTCAGAGCGATCCAAGCAAGCCTTGAACTGTATCAACAAAATACTTCCATTAATGACACTGGTGCTGTTGCTGAAGTCGACTTAGATTCCGATTTGCATATGGCATTAATATTGTCCGAAAAAGAATCGCAAAAACAAGAACAAGAACGACTGCAAGAAGAAAAATTACTTGAAGAAGTCTTGAAATTATCATTAACTGAAAAATAGAAAATAGTGTCAATCATGCAAGCCTACCATAGACCATACGTTTAAAACCTTAAATGATGGTGATATATTTTTTTTAATGTAATTTTTCAAAGTTCAGTGTATTATAAGCAATAGTATTGAAACTTTTTTTTTTATTTTTTGGTTTATTGGTCTTAGGTTTATTTCACATATTAGTATTTGTAAACTCTGTATTTAATATTTTCACAATGGAATTTAATGAAATGATGAAATTTTGATAGATTTTTGGCATTCTATATCATTTAGCAGTTCCTACATATAGGTACTTTTGTTCTTATATAATGTACATATAACCTTCAGGTGCTTATCTGATGTCGGGTAAATTTCAACTTTGTTAACTAAAATGTATATAATTTCTATAATATATTCTGTTATTAATAACTATTTGGTTTTATTAGCTTGCAAAAAAATCCATACGTATAAAATCGATAATGTACTATTTTCAGTGTGTTTTCTATCTTTGTATGTAATATACTATTATAAAGTTATGGGCAACTAAAATGTCAACATTTTGCTTTGAATTATACTGAATATGACGGCAAAAATAGTATTTGCGATGTTCGTTTGTTTTAAACATTAGTATTTCAAGATAAAAATTAGAATAATAATAGTCTAAAACTAGTATTCGATGTAAACAATTCAAATTTCGCGCTCGGTTGTTGTTTTGGTTGAATGACACTAGATGGCGCTTTAACAAGCAAGTTTAACAATAGAGGTTATAAATAACGAATTTCGAGATTTGAACTGTTTTAAGACACCAGAACTTTATATTTTTAGTTAAGTAGTTGAATATTGTGTTTTGTCGTTGTTTATTCTTGGTTCCAGCTTTATAATACTACAAATATACTGGTATGTATTTCAGTAATTTTCATTTTTCCTAGTTGAACAAAATGTTAATGATTTTGGCTAGAAGGAAAGAAATTTTGCAAAATTTTTAAAATTGGTGACACATTCTCCTGTTTTTTTCGATAGAATTCAACAAATTCTGAAAAAATTGTTTAGCAATATTCAAATGTTAATTTTATCAAACCAGTAGCGAAGTAACAAAGCAAATTTGATTACATTTTGAAAATACAGGGTGTTTTTTTAACTGATTACTTTGATTATTTTAGTTGCAGTTCTAGAAAATGACCAAAAAGCGTAAAATTTCTACAAATATGAGTCCCATCAAAGTGGAAGTAAAAGAAGAGAATGTGCTTGGAAATGATTATTTGATGGCTAAAGGTCGACTCAAAGGTGTATTAAAGCAACTTACAGAAAAGAGCGAATCGGAAAGTGATTCTTCGGAGGAAAAACATTCGAAATAGTAATTGAGAATTGTTTCTATTATTTCTTTATTTTTTAATTTTAGTGATCAGCGGAAGCATAAAGGAGATACTTTACCCACTCCATATCGTCACACTTATGTGATGAAACTGTTTGATCGGAGTGTAGATTTGGCTCGGTTTGAAGAAGATACACCTCTGTATCCCATTTGTAGGGCTTGGATGCAGAATCAACCGCGAAATCCGCAATCAGTCGTGAAGTAAGCAGAACATACAGGATGATTGTTGGTTTCATCGTCTAATAATACAAGCTGTACAGGTGTCCTATCCTTTCAGGACTGAACGGTGTTGCCGCATTATTCAGTTTTTAAGGAAATTTTTGAAAATTGGAGTGTTTTTTAAGTAAAAATTACAATGTTTTAGTTTTATGGAAATTAAGTTTTTGTGCTTTTTTTTTCATGAAAAGAATTTCATATTTCTACAATATACATATACATTAACAAATGACTAAGTAAAAAATTTATAAGATGACATTTAAAATAGGAAAGTTGGATACAATTCTGCAAGGATAGAACACTTTGTATAGATAAAATTATTTTTGAAATACGCAGTTTTAACAATAATACAAACAACTATTTTCAAAAGTTCAATCAGTATCTGTCAAGACCTCTGTATATATTATTTTTTTCTAAGACGGCGCCTGTCATCTCCTGAACCAAATGAAGTTTCATGGAATATGAACATGATCACAGACATCCATAGGTTACCTCCACCAGATGGGCCTCCATTGCCCAGAATTCCATCACCTCTTCCTGAGCAGTTGGAGCAAAACAAAGATAATATAAATTTGAATTATGTAATAAATCTATTTGTTTTTACTATTATTGCTTATACATATGATTTTAGGATGAGTTTCCTCCGGTTCCCAAAGATACTTTAATCCGAAACCATCTTCAGCGTTGGGTTAAAGTGAAAAAGAAATGGATAGAAACAGCTGCTAAAAATGAAGAACGCTATCATATGAGCACTCAAATTCTTCAAACGATTTATAATAAGTAAGAAATCTAATTTTTATAGTTCTGTGGTTAGAAAAAAAATATGTTTCAGAGCTCAGGATGCTATGGAATAATTTTGAATATAACATACCTCTTTTTCGATTTTTTCAATTGTTTATATTACTTATACTCTTAATAAAATAATGATTCATTTTTTACCCTTGCGGCTTCTGCACTATCGAACTGCAATATGCACAAATACCTTCCACACAATGCCAGAGACACTTTCCACTATGAATTTTCTTGCGCTTTTTTCAAATAAATGAAAAATTACGTATTAACAATCCTTAAAAAATAGACCATTTTGTTCAATTTTACAATGTTTTCCGATAGGAGCGCTATAAGAAACGATTTTTCTCTTCTCCTATTGGTTGTCATTGTTACGTGGGGTTGGTAGATAGTTGGAAGATTCAATTATTCCCTCCATTTTGTTCTTTGTTTTTCAACAGAATACCTTAGCTTTCAGAGCAAATAATCAAAAAATCATTTTTTAATTATTTGCTCTGGAAACATCCTTGCTTTGTTTAGCTATAACTTGTTCAGCGGGGCCATAACCTAAGTTCACGGAACCGACGTGATTTTAATGTTATTCCCAAAAAGCGCAAAAAATTCATAGTGGAATGTGTCTCTAGCATTGTGTGAATTTTACGTTGTTTTTTTTTTTGAAGTTCAAGGTCTTGGGGTCAAAAAAGGGTTATTTGGATAAAATTCCAAGGTTACCATCGTAATGTGAAGGGAGTCTTATGTAAAATTGAAAAAAAAGTTAAATTATCGTGGGGTTAATTTTTGTTCTTACGTTGGTATTAGATTATTTTCTGTCAATTGTCAAAATTGATTGACATTTCAGTTGACGCTTTGTTGGTTAGAATCCGAATTCTGTTTTTATTATTAAAGTGAAAAGATCTTCAATGATATAGTTTTCTGTTGATAAAAGTGAACAAATTAAGCCCAAAATGACTTTAGAAACTATTCCTAAAGACTTGAGAGGTCTTAGGGCTTGCTTAGTATGTTCCCTGATAAAAGTAAGTTGAAAAATACTCCTAATAATGTAATTAAACATTTTCTTATTAAATAATTAACTGGTTTGTTTTATTTTTCAGTCATTTGATCAATTTGAATATGAGGGATGCGATAATTGTGATTTTCTCCGAATGAAAGGCAATCGGGATAATGTTTATGATTGCACAAGTTCCAATTTTGATGGGTGAGTGTGTTATCAATGCAATTATGCACGTTTTTGTCAAATAAATTGTTCTAAATGATACTGTATAGATACAGATACAAGTTATCCTAAATCGCTGGATCCATGTATTCTTTTTTTTTCTATACAGATTCTCTACTATATTAGAAGTTTATGGGGAACATTTTGCATATAGAAGGTCTTATAGATTTTTCGGGCTTTCGATTCTTCAAGGTTCATTGATTCAATTTTTGGTATTTTTATACCTTTCGAAGATTTTAAATTTTTTCTAGTTCTTTGCTGAGATTCTTTGAATCTTTGAGAGTTTTCAACTTCTTAAGATTATTTGAATGCTTGATTTTATAAATACTTAAATTTCTGGATTCTCAAGATTTACAGATTTTTTACTTTTTTTCGGTGTCTTCAGGGTAGAATTTATTAATTTTTTATATATTTCTTGGACTTTTTAGATTTCCTTAAGAATTCTCTGGTTTTTAAACTTTTATATTTTATTGATTTTTTTAATTTCTCTGATACTTAATCCATTAAGATCATTCCACAAATTTTCTCTCTTTTTTTTTTAGATTTGCCGTTTGTAAAAGATCTAAATTTCTTGAAGTCTTCATATTCTTCTAGATTTTTTTGAATTTTTACAACTGTTTTAAACTTTATTCAATTCTTTTTCAATTTGTCTGATTTTTATATACATTTTTTATTCTTGTTGGATTTTCTAGGTTCTTTGGATTTGTCAGGTTTCTCTATATTTTCTTGACTTTCTGGATGTTTAGATTTTTAGAACTTTGAATCTTGCTGAAACTCATATTTTTCAACATTTTTGGACTCTTTGGTTTTATTTATTTGGTATTTGTAGGTTTTAGACTATCCTTATTTTTTAAAAGTTCTAGAATCTGAATTCTTTTGATTTTTCTGAGAATTCCTCAATTTTTCAAGTTTTTCAAATTTTTGAAAATTTTTACATTTACTCGGTTCTATGGAATTTTTTATAATTCTAAGTTTCTTATATTCTTTCGGTTTTCAAGTATAAATGGGTTCTTGTTTTTTTTTTTTATTCTTTGTTTCTCATTAAGATTCCAAAAATTCTTTTGATTCTTCGAACTCTTTGGAACTTATTCAGACTTTGAAATTTTTCAGTTTTCAGATTTTTTAACTTTCAAATTCTATAGATTCGTTAAATGTCTTGTATTTTTTATATTACTTAGATTTTTCAAATTTTTCCTTATTGTGTGAAATATTTAATTCTTCTATTTTTTTATCTTTTGAGACTATTTGAGATTTATTGATTCTTTAATACTCTTTTATTTTTTGAGATGTTTTGCTTCTTCGTGCTTTCGATTTTTCAAGATTCTTTGATTTCCAGTAAGTCTTTGATTTTTAAGAATTTTTGGTAGTTTTATATCTTGCAAGGATTTTAGGTTTATTCTGATTCTTTGAATCTTTGAGAGTCTTCAATTCCTTAAGATTATTCGATTGTTTAATTCTATGAACACTTAAATTTTTTGGATTCTTAAGATTTACAGATTTTTACGTTTTTTCGGTTTCACTCAGTGGAGAATTTATTATTATTTTCAACTTTTTATAAATTTGATAGATTTCTTGGACTTTTTAGATTTTTTCAAGAATTCTCTACTTTTTGAACTCATATATATTATTGATTTTTTTGATTGAATTTTTTCACTTTATTCACTCAGATCATTCCGAAAATTTTCTTATGTTTTTAGATTTGCTCAGTTTGTAGAAAATCTCCTAGATTTTTTGAAGTCTTTGTATTTTCCTACATTTTTCTGAATTTTTAAAAGCATTTCAAACTTTCTCCAACTCATTTTCAATGTTTTTTAATTTGTCTGATTTTTATATAGATTTTCTATTCTCGTTGGATTTTTTAGATTCTTTGGATTTGTCAGGTTTTCTATTTCTCAGATTTTTTAAATTTTTTCATTTCTCCATTTTTTTCGACTTTCTATATATTCGGATTTTCTAGAACTTTGAATTTTGCTGACACTCAGAATTTTTACGATTTTACAAAAATTTTTTGACATTTCTGATTTTTAATTGTTCTAAAACATATAATTACGTTTATTATCAAAATACCTAATAAAATGCTATTTTAAATAAAAAAACCACTGCATGAATCCGTAGTAAAACACAAAGTTTAATTTGCTTTTTTGTTGTTTTTTTTTTTTTGATAATTTACTTTTTGTCTTCGAATTGATTTAAACTTCCATAAAGTTTTATTTTGTATTTTTTCCATTTTGGATCTGATAAATTCAAAAATTTATGAATATTTTGTTGTTTGAAATCTCAAATATGTACTTTTTGTTTTGGGAAATATTCAAAAATCTTTTTTTTCTATCCAGTTATAATTTTAATAAAAAGTTGGAATGGCTTATTGATCGATTCCATTTCTTCCAATTTTTTTCAAGAAATCTCTGGTTTTTGGACTTTTGGACTTTTTTTGAATTTCTGAATTTTTTAAATTTTCTAAATTTTTTCTTATTCTTTTTATGTAGACTCTTGAATTTTCTAGATTTTTTGAATTGCTTCAGGAATCTTCTGTTTTTTTATTTTCCAAATGTTTCATTCAGATGTTTCTGTGTTCTCCACATTCTTTGAGTTATTCAAAATTTTTTGGAGTCTTCTAATTTATTGTATTTTCAGACCATCTAAATTTTTTATATTTTGTATAAGTTTAAAATAGGTAATTTAGATTTCTTGAAGAATTCTCTAGATTTTTTGGATTAAACGAAATTTCAAATTTTGAATATTTTGGCTGTATGTATGTATGTATATTAAATCAAATATGGATACATTTTTTTTTTATTTTTTATGTTGATAGAAATAGTATATTCCAAATGTATGTAGGAAAGCATAGAATTTAATTTCATTTTTTCTTTAGTATGATTGCTGCAATGAGTCCTGATGATAGCTGGGTTTGCAAATGGCAACGAATAAGTATGTGAAAATCTATTATTTAATTTTTTTATTTTTCAATTGTTAATTTTTTTTTGATTTTCAGATCGTTTTTGTAGAGGAGTATATGCTATATCAGTATCAGGTCGACTACCAGCGGGAATAATTCGGGAAATGAAAAGTCGTGGAATTGTTTATCGTCCAAGGGATACAAGTCAACGATAGAAATTAATTTAAATGAATAAGTTAGATAATATAAAATGATTTGCTGATTATTCTAATTGTGAATTTGACTCAATTAATAAAAAATTTATGTAATATTTGTTTATAAATCCTTGTTTACTTGTTGCTGAATCTACTATTTTTTTGGCATTGGGATTCTTAAGAATATTTTACCACAAAAATAAAACCTTATATGGGAAAACAACAATGAAATTTAGAAATTTTAAGCTACTCCTGAATTCAAATCTCGCGCTTAAAAAAACCCGCTAAAAAGAGGCGGAGCTGAGTTTATAGTAAATAGAGAGGATAGAGATGGCCACAAGTTGTCAGGTTGTGGTTGTGTTCATGTGTTGTAATTGCCCATGATGGTACAAATTGGTCAAAATTTAACAAATTAGTGTTGTACATTTATCATTTTCCAGTGATTTTTGTTAAATAGACTGTTTCCAGCAGTTTGCGTATCGTCTATGTTCAGTATCTCTGTGATTTATTAGCATAATTTTCATACAACGTAAAGTTTCTGTAAAATACCAGTGAATAATCGTTGGGAATTAACCAAAAACTGTTAAAATAAAAATAATTTTCTGGATTTAACTTTTAATTTTAACAAAATTGACTGACAGATTGACAGTGACAGAAATGTCAGGACAGAGCAGTCCAACTTTATTAAATTTGAGAGATTATCGAATCAAAAAGAAATCGGTTTTTGGACATAACACAAATACCGAAAATTCCAGTTAGTTTATTGATTTGGAAATTTACACATTTCACTTTTTATATTTTAGCTAAAAGCAACGGCTCAGTTCGAAGACGAATTATCACTTTTTCGGACTCAGATTCTGATAGTGAAGAAAACCGAAAACAGAACATTGTAGTTCCTCCTGCTCGAAATATGAAAAATCCACTAGTTCTAGAGAAAGAAAATCAAATGAAGTATTTGATGTCATCGTTTCCTAACGTCGATGCTATGGTAAGAATTATACCGAATGGTCCAAAATGGCACAGGCTGATTCTACTCACGAAAATAATGAGACAAGTTTACGCGATATTTTGTCCAGATCTTTATAATTTTTTTTATACTAGTAGACCTTTTCACGTGTAAGAAGTGTACCAAATTTGGACAAAATCGGTCAATTACAAAAAAAATTGAGGTTATGTATTTCTATTGTTTCTTTATTATAGGTGATACATGATGTCCTCTCCAGATACGAGTTCAATGTAGACGATGCAGCTGCTGAACTGTCTCGATGTCATGCAGTTAAATTGAAAACTGACAGTTATACAAGATGGAAGGAAGAGAATGGATTAAACAATATTAAAGAACAAATAGTATTGAAAAGGAAATTATCGCCCGACAATTTATACAACAAAAAGAAAAAATGTAAGCAGAATTATTATTTTATTGCGTTTAGAGAAAAAAGCGCTTATTGCTGTTGATTGGCTTATTAACCATGCTCATGGTAATGTCGGTTATGCTGGAAAGCGCTTTTGACGCATCTATTCTACAGGGTGTCATTGAGATACTGACTCATTCAATTTTTTAAAATAACTGTCTGCTCTCTTTTTTGTGCTATTATAGGGATACGTAAAATATCTTTTTAAGGAAGTTTTGATGACGACTAATAAACAGAAAATTTTGTACTTTGTGGTAAACTAAACAATTTTGCTTATGATAGTGACAGTATTGACGTTTATAAGATGAACAATTTAGATCCCATGTCTTCAGAATCTTTTGGCGTCTATTCATAACTCCAAAAATACTGACAACATGTTACTAAAAAGTTGGTAACGTATTTTTATCGACATGCTCTATTTTACTAAAATATTTTGAAAAATCTGACACTTTCGGTTATACCGGGAATAGACCTCAACATTCCTCTTTTTAATAGAACATTTTATAGTTGTTCACATTTTTGAATTCTACCATGAGATTTGAGTCACTTGGATTACAAAAATTTTTTATTTAATTTTGCCATAATTACTGATTACCTTTAACTCTGCCTACGCCATTTTTCAAATAAGATTGCAGATACTTGTGAAATTGTTGATTTAAAAAAAAATTGTATAACCGAATGTGCCAGATCTATTTTAGAAAAACAGAGCATCTTGAAAAGACTTGAAAATATTCACTTATACACTTACATATACATATACACTTTGTATATGCAGTTTCAACAGCTATCCAAACATACAGAGTGCTCCAAGGGTGTCTTAAGAAGAACAATTTTTAAAAAAATTTTTCTACGAAAGTTGTTTTTTTTCTTAAATGGAAAACTGTATTTATTTTTTTTTTTTCATTTTTAGATAAAGCTTTCGGTTCCGATAAATACAGGCTCTCTCACCGTGATGGCCTATTAGAAGTATTCGAAGAACCAAAAAAGGTATTAAACTGAATTTTTGCACATGGGCGTAGAACTAATTAATCTATCTAACTAAAATATTTTCAAAATGTTAGCACTTCTGGTTATTATATATTAATTTCAAGCCTTAACTCCAATTGCTCACTTAGATGATGATTTTTGAAGCAAAGCCTGTTTTTTTTTTTTTTTTGAAAAATTATTCAATTGTTTATTTCCTCAAAAACACGTGATGCTATGTCAGTTTTTTTTATACAGATGATTTTGAAATTTTATTTAGACTATAATAAAAATATGAAAAATATACCATTCTATTTGAAATTACATAATTGACACCTACTTCCGGTATAAGCGGAAGTGCTACAATTTTAAAAATAAATTAGTTAGATAGATCAATTGATTCTACGCTCAAGTGCAAAAATGTAATTTCATACCTTTTTTTGGCTCTTTAAATACTTCTAAAAAGGGATCACTGTATATACAGGTCTCTCAGCGAGTAGGCAAAGTCCATTATTGACCTTTAAATGTAAAAATACTGAAAAATTGTATTAACAAAATTTGTAGATTCTAATTCTTTGCATCAACTAAAATTATTTTCAATTATACAGAGTATCTCATAAGTTCTGACAAAAACTTAGTTTTTTTTTAAATTTAATATCCTATATTTTTTGTGTTTTTAAACGTGGCTTGACATTTTGAGAATCTTGGACACAACTTTTATTGTACATTTCTTTGTGATTTTTGAAATAATCAAATTTTTCCAGTTAAAACATAATTTAAAAACAAAATTCTCATATGTAATACGACAAGTAGTCAATGCTATGCCGATTTTGTGGTGATGCTACGAATGTCAACGGCGCTGGGACATGAATTTGACGAGTGCTTGCACGAGTCGAATTTGAAAGCGCCGCTATACATAAGTAGCAGCATCGGAAAAATGATCTGCAGAACATTGACTACGAATCGCATTCGGTGGACTATTTAATGAATCAAATCTCTCGAACCCAAATGAAATAATTTATAAATCAAGCTGTTCACGATTGCGCTATTTTGACAAATATTTGATAACTGTCATAAGTGTCAGAAAGCGTCTCACGTAAATTGCTTTCAATACAATTAGCTGTTAAAACTCACAAAATCTTATTGAATTACGATGTTAACTGGAGTGAGATGATTTGGTGGGGATTATTGATGCTGAAAGTAAAGTTTTAAGAGTGATTTTTATTTGTTAAAAATATTCACTTTTAGGATTAGTACAATATTTGATGGAATCATTACTAGTCCAATATTCGCTGGAATTCTTTTGTAACCATAGAAATGTCTAAAATTTCGGTTTTTTTATTGGTTGAAGAACGTTAAATGACAGATGAATTAAATAGTCAGAAAAATCAAAAACATTAGAAACATAGAATTTGTACTAACTGAAATTAAAAAGTTTAAATTTTTTTGGACGTTTTGGTGAAGGAAAGTTTATTATTTCTAACTACAAAGAACTGTCTAATAAAAGTTGTATTCAAAATTCTCAAAATGTCAAGCCATGTTTAAAAACACAAAGAAATATAGGATGTTCTATTAAAAAACAACATAAGTTTGTATCAGAACTCGTTTATGAGACACTCTGTATATTTAAAAATAATTTTAGTTGATGGAGTTAGTTAAATGTTATTAACAAAATTTTTCAGTATTTCTACATTCAAAGGCTAATAATGGACTTTGCTTACTGGCTGGGACACCCTGCATATTTGGATTCCTAACCTTAAAATTTGGTGTAAACAAGCATTAATCTGTCTGAAGTTTGAAATTTGCAACTTAAAATCTGATTTTCATAATTCTCTCTTACGCACATTAATAATGAATGGAGTATACAGGGTGTTTCGTTAGTATTGTAACGGAATATTATGGCATTATAGTTGAATTTTGAGAAAATGTAACTAGTGAACGTTAACTTATGTCATAGACTACCTTTTAAAATATTTTCCGTTTTAACCGGAAGTCTATTCAACTTTGATTCTTTGATGTAATACTTAATTTATCTCTGGATAGCTTAATTCTACTCTAAATTGCTCATTAAAATAATATTTATTTTTTCAAATTAGTCTTGAATTGTTTATTTAAAAAAAAAAAATTATTTGTAACTTTTCAGAGAAAAATTGGTATTTTTCGAATGGAAAGCCCAATATTTTATTACACAGTTGATTTTGTTTTTCTATTTTCTTTCTTCTGATGTATCATAAGCTATCCTTATTTTTCTTATTGAGTTTTTTTTTTTTTTGAATAATTGTTTAATTACCTGAATTTTCTCAATAAGATATTGTTTCTATGTCTGCTTGTCCAATGACTGAAACCTTTGTGGTCAACTTTATTGTTATTTGCCAAAAGTAAAATAAGAAAAAGCATTTTTTTTAGGACGTTTCTAAATTCGCAGAATAATGTAGAAAGTTCTTTCAGCTAAGTGCATACCGAATTCAATTTAATTATAATTAAATACATAATTTTTTTGGAAAAAAAGTCAAAACAACTGATGACCAATTTAAACAAAACGATTGAATAACTTGTGTTTCGTTAAAAAAACAAAGTTGTTTAGATTTCCAGTCAAACCGGAAGTGGAAATATTGTTAAAATGTGAAACCTAAAACACAAATTGACATTCTCTATTTTCATTTTTTTTTCAACTTTAACTACAACGCTGTAATCTTCCGTGCTGATACTAATGGAACATCATTTATTTTCATTCATAATTTTAATACTAGTAATTTTTACTATGGTAGTATTTCAACAGTTCGTTATTCATAAAGTTTAGGGTTTCATATTTTCTAATTATTGATTTAAAAAAATTAAAATTGATGTTTTCAAATAAAAAATTTAATAATCTTCTAAATGCAAAAGCCAAAAATAGGGTGTTCCATTTAAATTATTAAAGTTATTCGACTTTTAACAAAGTTCTTTATTTCACTGACGTTACAATTGTAATAAGCCAAAACAATGGTATAACTCTGAAATCTAATCCTCTCTCTTTAAACCAATGTCAATTTTATTTCTCTAAATTCTCAACTCTTTGTGTAATCGATTTTTAAAAAGTTTGTATTTTGTCAAAGAAATCAAATTTTCTAAAAAACTAAAAAAATTCTATTAATGAAAGTTATGTTTAAATCCATCCGAATCAAAAACTACTTCTAAAAAAAATATAGTGTTCCATTCAAAAAAATATAAGTTTGTATTGTAGTTTCTTACTGGACAACTCTGTACAATTGAAAATAAATTTAAATGTTGCAGAAGATTGATATCTACAATTATATCTATCTTAAAACATAAAATGCACTTTTTCGTATCGTTGGTACAGACTGTACAGGTGGGCCAAATTCGATGTCCAAATAGGAGATCTCGTTAAGTATCAAAGCTAGAAAAAAACTGACGGCACATTCTCGATCTCTTTTTTCGAGATATTTTCATTAGTGAAAATAAAAATCATTAATCGTCTTTTGTTTCGAAGCTGATGACAAACACGGATTTTTTGTTGTTTTTAACATAAGCTTATATCAAGCTTATATTAAGTATAATGAAAAGACTTAATCAGTATTTATCTCAATTTACCACATTTGTGCTATAACATAAAGTTGTAATTTTTTAAATACAAATTATAGTTGGCTGCAATCTTTTTGAAAATAGCATTTTTTCTGATTTCAAAAATATACAGCATGTTTCAAAAATGTAGGGTAAAATTTCAACTACAGATAGTGATTCTGAAATGATTAAAATGTGCGAAAGAAAATTTTTTCTATCTCAAAGAATAACTATTTTATAGCTCCCTAAAGTTCGTTATGGAATCTGAAACTCTAAACTATATCTTTTGAACGGTTAAACGAATAATTTTGAAATTTTGCACAATAACTAATTAAAAAGCATTTCTGATACAAATATGCAAGTTCCGGTTACAACACTTCCGATGCAGTTTTTAGTATAAAACTTTTTTTTCTTCTGGTCAAGTCCATATTTTTATGTGAAAATCTGATGCGCCAATCAATTCTGCACAAAAAAGGTTTACTTATCTTAAGTGTCTAAAATGCACCGTTTTCGTAAAATCTGAATTTAAATAGAAGACTGCATTTTTAAATTTCACTTCAATTATGGAAGTTGATCACCATTTGTTACCTTGGAGACACTATCCAGAGAATTTTTGACACGTACTGCATCACATCTATTCATAAACCTAAGAAAAATTTGCAGAATTCGAGGTTTAGAAACTTAAAATTCTGTTTTATTCTTGATTATTTTATTTAACGAACATTTTTACATCATCATTGAGGAATGCTGAAGCGGCAGAGTCTCCAATGAAACAAACTAAATCACATTCACATCACTATCACTAACTGTCCCAGAAATAATGCTATTTTCCCTATTTTACTCTATTCTGAGTCCAAGATGTATCTGTTTTTAACTTGTTGTACTGTTTATAAACTTCAGTTTAACAGCGACCGACATAACCTCAAACTTTTTCATCACTTATTAAGAAAAATCACAAACGATGAAACAGTCTTGTCTAATGAGATTCTTTTTAAAAACAACTCAATTTTAAATAAAATGAAAACTAAATAACTTGTTGATTGTTATTAATCTTGAATTCAATCTTGAAATCTTAAGCTTAGCCGTTAGCGCAACCTGCGCAACGCAAAGTAGTTGACAATGTCGTTCAGTTAGATGACGTTATGGTGCTTTTTAGTTCTCCATGGCGCATAGAGAGGGCTCTGTCATTTTTTTTATTTAATTTAAATTTAATTTTAGTATTGAACTATCACGTTTTGATAGATAATAATTTTGCAGTTTCAAAATAAAATAAAATCTCGAACGCACCACTGATGTAACAATGCTAAAACAGCTTTAGATGTCTTTCAAACTAACACATACGATTGTTAAGCTTTTGTCAAAATTCTTTTGGTATGTTGATAGCTCTTGCTGTCTTTACTACGGCTCAGAAAGAAATCTAAAAATGAAAGCTATAGCAGTTATAGGAAGCATCTTACATATACTTTTTGGGTTGCAAATTTGTATAGCTGTAACATAAAGCCATGTTAGGTTTGCATCGTTACTATACCAATTCCCATCACCGATCACAACTCGTCGTAGATTTAAACCGTTTGTAAATACAAAACGTTTAGATTGCTACTGCAACTCTTTCTTGGTTTTCGTTTTTTATTTCTTATGAGAATATTATTGCCCTAAGAAGGGCATTGAAAAAAAGTCATAATTTAATTTATAAGTTGTTCAAAATGTCCACAAGCCTGGACGCGTCTCAAAAAATTAAATCTTAATCTTTGTAGTGTTTGAATAGAGAGTCTCATGTCGTTAACAATGGCTGATACACGATCCTTCAGTTCTTGCCGATCTCTAAAAGCTGATGCATATGCTCTCTGCTTCAAGTTGCTTCCGACGTAAAAATCCAACGGATTCAAATCAGGGCTACGAGGTGGCCAGAACTGTGGAGCTACCACGCCGCGACCTATCCATCTAGCTGGAAAATTGTTTTGCAGGCGTTCTCGAACTCCAATTGCGTAATGAGGTGGAGCCCCATCCTGTATGAACCACATGTTAGCTCTTGCTAGCAGATTCACGTCGTCTAACATTTCTGGAAGGTCTCTTTTTGGAACTCCAGATATCTTTGACCATCCAAGTTATGGGGGAGTTCAAATTCTCCAAGTAGATTGTTGCCTAGAATCCCAACCCAATAATTGATTCTAAAATCATATTGGGAATTGCTGACAATGGTTTCATTCTCGTATGCCCAGTGGTGCGTGTTGCGTAAATTCAACATACCCCTTCTAGTAAAGCAAGATTCGTCGGTGAATAATATTTTGGAAATGAAATTAGGGTTTTCACGATTTTTCTGAAGAACCCTTCTGCAAAACTGTAGACGTTTTTCGTTGTCACCTGGACGAAGTTCATGAATCTTAACTTTCAAAAGATATAGTTTAGAGTTTCAGATTCCATAACGAACTTCAGGGGGCTATAAAATAGTTATTCTTTGAGATAGAACAAATTTTCTTTCGCACATTTTAATCATTTCAGAATCACTATCTGTGTTTATCATTTTGGTGCATGAAAATCATAGCTACCTGGTGTCAGTGATTTGATTAATTTGCTGCTCTTATTTCTTCATGCTTATCATAAAACAAGTGCCACGTTGCTGTGCTGTGCTGTTTATTGCGGCTTTAAGCCATCAACAGACCCGCCTATGCTTAATGCATGGGACTATTTTCTTTTTTTTTTATTTTTTCTTCAAATTTGACTTTAAAGAGACGCTTGACGTCTCTATCGTCAGATCATACCTAAACGCAGTTCTGAGAAATTTTTATTTTTTAATTAGGCTAAAAATTAAGTTTTAATTAAAAAAAAAACAGCAAATTTGATTTTTAATTTTTTTTCAATATGCTTCTTATAAAAGTATAATATTTACACCATTTGATAGAGAATTTTAAACTGCAGGTCCAAGAAACCATAAAAATTTGTAAAATGATTGCGTTCGTTAGATATTAAGCATCAATTAAAGTGAATTTTATCGAAATTAGACAACTAATAATACCTATAGAAACTGCCTGTGAAAATGATTTATCTCTTTGTCTCAGCAGAGTGCTTTTAATGTTCGACCCAAAAGTTATTGTTGGATCTCCACAAAATATTGGCATATCTTTGCATTCATTCAAACGTAATAATAATGCTACAGTAATATAGTGTCAATTAATTTTAAAAATTCGGTTGCACTTAGCTTCGTTTTTATAAATAATTCAAACTACTGAACCTCCTCTCCACGTCAAGGTGGCAACCATACGAGAAGGTTTTTTTAACTTTAGGCGCAGTCTAATATCCTAACTATGATTATTCATTATTAATTGACTATTTTACAAATAACTCAGATAACTTTTACAAAACATTGATATGATCATTATTCATACGTATACTTATTATTATTATTATAGATCTTTTTTAGATTCAAATAAAATTGTTACATTCCAATATTTAGTATCATCTCTTTTAATTATACAATATTTCAGATCATATTCAGTGTACACCACAAAATAACACGTTTCGTGATTTGTGTTATGAAGCTGTTCTTGCACTTGATACATATAATTATGTTTTCCTTTCAAAGTTATTTTATTATCATTTTTAGGATTCAACTATAAATATTTGATAACTCTTTGTTCTACCGTCGTCTTTATATCCATATTTCAAGCGCTAAAAGAACATTTAATCTCAATTAATACATCAGAACCGATTAATCCATCTGGTGAAGCTCCCAAAAATGTTTTTTCTTTATCAACAAAAAAGCTGCAAGAATCTACTTTAAAATTAGTTAAATCTTCAAATTCCTTTATTGCTTTTGCTTCATTATCTATGCCCCATTGCAACGAATCTGGTAATTTTTTTAAATTTGATAAGCCTACTGGCAGTCAATCTAATATTGCTTTATTTGCCATTCGTCATTGTTTCTTTGTCCTATTGTTGAAGTTGAAATATTTATTACATCGGAAGAATCTAACTAATCTAAAAAATCTGAATAAGTCACTCCACCAAAGTTCAGAAAATTTTGAGGAGACGTTTCAAAACACTATAATGAAAAAGCCACAAATCTTGTGACCAAATAACGCTGTTTTTACGTCTTTAGTCTCAATAACCAAACTTGATAATATTTCTTGGAAAGTGAGACTAAAAATCAAAAACAGGACTCTATTTATGTGTCGACTATAATGGACTTCAGTTTATTGAATTTATTTTTTGTTCCATTTGAATTTCAAACAATTTGTCAATCTCACTGCAGCTTTATCGACTTTGGTTTTTGAATATTTTGAAATGTAAGCATTTTTTGTTTTATGAGTTATAGCACAAAGAACGGACAGGGACACTTGTTTTATCACTGATACGCATAAAAAAATAACACATAGAGCAACAAATTAATCAAATTATTGACAACAGGTAACTACGAATTTGATACCCCAAAATAATAACGTGTTCAATTAAAAAAAAAAAAAACAAAAAAAAACTCGCAGCCAGCCATGACATTTTTACGTATGTCATACATGACCTCATACAACAACAAAATGAAAAGCCGTAAGATGATATGCTTTGTGTGCTGAGTATCAAGGAAGACATTTTCAACAGTTTTTGTAGATAATAAATGAATATTTTCATGAAAATGTGTTATTTTTTTTAATTATCGAAAAGTGAGGTTATAAGATTTTTCATTTTGACTAAGTATATAAAAATTAGTCACAGACATACAAAACAATTGTTTTTTAGTTTCAAAGCCTTTTAGAGTTTTTTTTAATGAACACACAATACAATTTTTATGAACTATTTTTCAGTCCCTATTCGTGAAAATAAACACATAAGTATATATTTTCGAAATCAGAAAAAAATGCTCTTTTTAAAAATATAACATCCGACTATGATTTGTTTTTAAAAAAAATACAACTTTATGTTATGGCACAAATATGATATATTAAACTAAAAAACAGATAAAGCTATTGAATTATAGGTAAAAAGTTGTCTTAAGAATATTCAAATTATTTTTCAATATTTTCTGAGACACAAGCTTATCTTTATAATAACAATTATTCCGTCTTTGTCAGTAGCTTCAAAACAAAAGTCGATTGATGATTTTTGTTTCCACTAATGAAAATATCTTAAAAAAGTAGGTCGAGAATGTGCCATCAGTTTTTTTCTACCTTTGATACTTAACGAGTTCTCCTATTTGGACACTGAATTTTGCCTACCCTGTACAAAAAAAAATTGTTGCAAAAAGTTTAATAAGAGAGTCAGTATTTACTCAAGCTGTACTGTATATTATCGTGTATAATTTTAAACTTTTTTTATTCAAATTTCAGTTAAACAAAGAACATCGGGCGATGAAGACACAGATGATAGTACAAGTAATAATCATATTTATAAAGACACACGTGTTTATGACAGTGATGAAGATTCCGATGTTGAAATAAGTAATGATTTAACTGGTGATAAAAAAAATGTATTTGAATTTATGCAAACAGCTACTGAAAGTGAATTGCAATTGATGAATTCTTGTTCGAAAAAAAAAGCTGAAGCTATAATACAATCAAGACCATTTGCAGGATGGATTGATTTAGTTCAAAAATTAAATAATAATAAAAATTTAAGTACGGATTTATTAAACGCTGCACAACAAGTACTTATGACTAGAAACAATATTATGCATTTAATGAAAAAATGTACCAATTTGGCACAACAAATGGAAAAAGCTGTAGCTGCTGGAGCGGGAGTTAAGGCACAACCGAGAATTTTATCGCCTTCGTAAGTAAATTTATTTTATTTGATTTCTTTCTTGAAATTAAGTTTTTTTTTTTTTCATATACAAGATATGTCACTCTAAACGGAACAGTGATCTCTGTTATTAACAACAATATAGAAAAATGATTTGGATAAAAGTTTTCTCAAATTCAAATGTATATACAGTGTCTCCATTAATGTCGGCTCCATATGGGAACATTTTTTATTGTAAGGTTTAGTTGAAATTTGTTATAGAGATCAGTTTTTGCTTCAAATTATATGAAAAATGACAATAACAAAAGTGATTAAGGGGCGTTTGTTTGTCAGCAAATTTAACATTTCTTGCAGTGAATGGCTATGAACTGGCATTTCTAGGCTGAATTTGAAAAAAATTTATTTAAAAAAGTTATTTCTAATATAATTCTATGCATGTGTGCAAAGTATGAAAAACCTAGCGTAAAGTTTACATTTTATGCATTTTTGATAATTCTTTTTTTATAAATTTAAAGTTTACTCACCTATTATAAATTAGTTTATTTTTGGAATATTCAACGTTCCAAGCCTTTTTCATAATAAATATTTTCTTTAGAATTAATAATTTTGAAAATTTAAATCTTGTCATAAAAAAATTGATATGAGCGGTGTAAAGTTCTAATAATTTTAACTTTCTTTCAAAAAGGTTTAGATGTATGAAATTTGTCAGTATTAAAAGTATGTAAAATTATGAAAAAACTGTTAAAACAGGCTTTGATCCAATATTATCTTAGTTTTAAGACCATATCTGAAAACAAATTTTTGTGATTGGTAAATATTCAGAAAAGGTCTGAAAATAGAGACCTGTTTAATTTAGTGTCGTTTCTGACAGTCTCCCTATAATTTTACATTAATTTGATGTTGGAAAATGTCTTGCATTTAAATATCATTGAAACTATGTTGAAGTAATCATAAGTTTGCACCGCTCATGTAAATTTTTTTGCCACTAAAAAAAATTGAAATAAAAGAAAAGTATTTATTGTTGAAGTTGCTTGTAACAATGGATATTTCAAAAATAAACCAATTTATACCAGTTTCTTGAATTTGAATACTGTTAAAAAAGAATTATTTGCCAAAAATGTCTAAAATGTCAACTTCACGCTAGGTTTTTCAAATTTTGCATACGTCCATAAAACTACATTAGAAATAACTTTTTCAAATAAAATTTCCGAAATTCTATCTAAAAATGTCATTTCAGATGTCAGTCACTGGAAGAAAAGTTAAATTTGCTGAGAAGCGAGCACCGCTTAATCATGTTTGTTGTTGTCAATTTAAAGCAAAAACTGATCCCTATATCAAATTTTAACTAAACCTCATAATAAAAACTGTTCCCATATGAATCGAACTTTAATGGTGACACTGTATTTTAATATACCGTATGTTTATTACAATCCTCAAGCGATGGCCATGGAATCTTAAATTTCCACAAACAATACCGTTACCATTTTAAATAAATTCTGAATTAAGCGAAATTTAACCAAGATTTTTCGTACGACTATCATTATAATTTCATGACAGTTGTGACATTTATCAATTGTATCTATTCAGGCGCTACGTTTTTTGATTTTTTGTATTCCACGGCCACCTCTTATCAAAAATTATAATAAATTATATTAAACATGTTGTAATTTGATATAACAATAATCAGTTTTTGCTTCAATTTAACTTTTCTTGAATACGGCATTTCTAGACGGAATTTCGAAATTAGAGAATTTAGCGTGAAGTTGACATTTTAGATATTTTTGGCAAATAATTCTTTTCTAACAGTTCAACAAATTAACAAATTGGTATAAATTGGTTTATTTTTGAGATGTCCATTGTTACAAAAATGTCTAAAATGTTTTTTGAGATTTTTAACAATAAACTAGTTAACTTTTATGAAATTTGAAAAAAATTTAAATATACATGATAGAATATTCCTTACCTCAATTGTTAATAGAATGGTACAAAGAAACGTCAAAATCATTAATCCCATATGGTTGCTGGAAGAAAACATTACTTCATAACTTCAAATTCTGCATTTCATTCACTTCAGAACCTTCCCTAAGAGCGTGATTAAAGACAAATCATGGCTGCTGGAGCTGGCTGTTTAGGACTAAGACAAAACTTGTGAATAAATAAATAATAACCTCAAATTTAAATGTATCATCAGTGACATCGATTTGTTTTCTTTCAGCGACCGTTTTGAATATTGTGCGGGTCCGGGTTTTGGACTACTCTATATTGTGGCCGTTATAGATTTCTAACTCACTAAGTTTTAAAACGTTTTCAATTTTTTGCTAAATTTTTTGGAAGTACGTGAATAATTCTGCAACTATGGACTTAATATCATATAAATGTTAATTAAAATTGAACTAAAATTTGATAAGTTATATTATATCCTGACTAATCTAAACATGCTGTGTACAAAAAACAGTTCTAGAAGTATACACAAATAACATAAAACTTTTATCTGAAACACTTATTTATATTTGTGATAATAATAAAGATGATTGTTTTGTCTATCGTGACACACTCTGTATTTTGCTAAAAAACAGAATTTATCTCTTACCGCCGATTTATAGAAGTTAATTGCAATCAAATTTGATCACAAGATCAAATTGAAGCAATCAAATAGTTAATTGCAATTAAATATTTAATTCTTTTTCTATAAACTCTATTAATAGTACTTTATGCCTCAAAGTAATATTTTTCTAATGATCCAGCTAAAAGAAACACTGTATTTGTCTATAGGGTGTTAGGAAATAATTCCAATTAAACTTCAGAGCAAATTTAATATAACAAAATTGAATTGAATTAAAATAAATCATAATAGAAAATTATCATAAACTTTTTGAATGAAAATGTATTGTTGCTTAATTACAATTCATACATACTGTTTGGATAAATTAAATTTTTAGTTGTTGTTAAATAACATCTTAAGAATTTTTATATCATAAGAATATGACAGCAGTTTTTAAAATTTTTAGAAAAAAATTATACATTTTAGGTAAATTAAACTTTGTAATAGTCCGCTACTTTAAACCTAGTTCAAAATTAAACAGAATTTAACTAAACGAACGCTTAAACTCCAACTGAAAAACTGGGCCTTAGTTCTATTGCTTTTTTCTAAAATTCTACAGTGTTATGAAACACAATATTTTTTTTTTAGGTTACGTCTTACCAATTACCAAATGGTTGGATTGAATTGGTTGGCTGTTCTCCATGCTCAACGTGTGAATGGAATTTTAGCTGATGAAATGGGTTTAGGAAAAACTGTTCAAGTTATAGCTTTTTTGGCATATTTGAAAGAAACTGGCCAAGTGCAAAATACTCATCTTGTTGTTGTACCATCTTCAACTTTAGGTAAGAATTATTTTGTTTATAGATTTTTTTTTTTTAATTCGTTATTACAGATAATTGGAGAGCGGAATTTGCTCGCTGGTGTCCACAATTGAGAGTATTCATGTATTATGGAAGTACTGAAGAAAGGAGAATGTTTCGAATTGATTTTTCAAAGGGAATACTAGCAGATTTTGATATTATTTTGACTACGTAAGTTTTATTACTTAGAAAAAAAATCTATGGAATGCTTTAGAATGGAAAAATATTTATCTACTACTACGCCATAACCTCACTTTTTGCAAATTTAAGCAAATTCTGTAGAATATTAATTTAACTATTAATTTTTAATCATTTTAATCTAGTCATTAGTCAGTGTTTATTGTTAAGGTCCGTTGTCAAAAGTAATTTCTCAAAAATTGATAAGAGATTAGTTGTCAAGAAACAGTATTTATATTCAAATCTAAAAAATGACAAATAATTGGAAACTACAGTTTCTTTGATTAATACGGATTTTTCTCTTGTATTGAGCATTCTTGGTTATTTTTTGTCCTTAGAAGTAGTTACTTAGAAGCTGTCAAGAAACATTTTTTTCCAAACACAACTTTATTCATTAATTAAGGAAGCTGTGATTTTGATGTTTTGTCATAGATGGCGACACTCATTTCGCGTCCATCCAGTAGCTAAAATAGATGAATATACAGGATAATTCATTCTAATCGCCCTATCCCAACCTGCCCTTTTTTTTCTGTTACACCCTGTATATCAAGACAACGACTAATCTATTTGTGGTATTTTTTTGTGCATATATAATACAGGGTGTGTATGCTTCTATAAATGTTTTTGATATTAATAAATTCCAAAAAAATCGCTTCCACTTTTTGAGAACTGCCAACATATTCTTTTGTTCTCCGGTATGATGTATTAGAAAGGCGTTACTTAGCAACATTTAAAATACAAATTTTATCATGTCAATGTACTAGATTGGATTGTAGCATGTTGGTTTTATTTTTGTGACTAAAAATTATAAATTATAACGGTTCTCGCTTCGCTGTGATAAAACAGGCGTCTAAGTTTTTTTGTAACTGGTGAATTATGTCGATAAAAACTCTTTGAGATAAATTATTGTAATTAAAGTTCTTAAAGCAATTCTTTAAAATTATACATTATCATGACTTGAAATTTCGACTCAATTTTTTTTTGTGTATTTCCAGGTATACATTAGTAGGGAACAGTCCTGAAGAAAGAAAAATGTTTCGTGTTACTCCAATGCATTATGTAATTTTTGATGAAGCTCATATGTTGAAAAATATGAATACTCAAAGATACGAAAATTTAATTCGAATTAATGTATGAAATAATAATCAATTTATAAATTAAATTACATTTCGTATAATTTTAGGCAAAACATAGGATATTATTAACAGGAACACCTCTTCAAAATAATCTCCTAGAATTGATGTCTTTATTAATTTTTGTGATGCCAAAAATGTTTGCCGAAAAAACGGAAGACTTAAAAAGTTTATTTCAAAAAACATCAGTTAGTATATTATAATCTTTATTATGAACTTTTTAATTAATTTTAATTTTTTTTTATACATATAGAAATCTAAACAAGCAGATGATTGTTTACCAGCTTTTGAAAGAGAACAAATCGAGCAAGCTAAAAGAATAATGAAACCATTTGTTTTAAGACGTTTGAAATGTGATGTTTTACAAGATTTACCAAAAAAAATTGATCATGTTATTAAAGTTCCATTAGCACCAACACAAAAGGAACAGTATGAAGATTTAGTGGTTTCTTATCAAAATGCAGCTGTAAGAAAAATAAAGATAAATGAATTCTAGAAAATTTATTTTTCAATTTCTGTTCTAGATTGAAGATGAATCTGTCTACAATGGAATGAGTATGATGACTAATTTGCGAAAATTGAGTAACCATCCTTTATTAATGAGATATCATTATGATGAGGAGCAGGTGAAAGAAATCGCTGCCATTTTGGCCAAAATTCCTACTTATAAAGACACTGTTGAAGAATATATTGTTCAAGATTTGCTATTTATGTCTGATTTCGAAATTAACAAATTATGTAAAATGTATAAGGTGGGTATAGGTTTTTTTTTCTAATACTTGAGTCTCCTTTGATTGACTGTACAGAGTGTTAGAGACAAAATTCATGAGCAATTTTTTTGACAATAGAAAAAGTTGGTGATATTTTTATGTGAAATGTATAATTTTTTCAGAAACAATATTCAAAAAATTTTGAGAACTACTGTTTGTCGGTATGGTATAAAAATTTTAAAGACTTTACTCAGCAACAATTCAAAATTTACATTTTTTCAAATCTAATTATTTATGTTTAATTTGTTTTGAAATTTAATTGGAATTATCAATTTAATTGGAATTATTCCCTAGCACCCTATAGACAAATACAGTGTTTCTTTCAGTTGCATCATCAGTGAAAATATTAGTTTGAGGCATATTAATAGAGTGGCAGTCATTTTGAGAGACGAGTTCTAATTTTCAGCAGAATACAAGGTGTGTCACAATAGACGAACAAATTGTTATTATTACAAACATAGAAAAGTGTTTCATATAAAAAATTTATCAACGATATTTGTATATATATATATGGGAAAATACTGAACTGCCCACTAAAAATTTTAAATTTAGGGAATTTATCGTTTTTAGGTTGAATAAACTCAGTGGGTTTCATTAATAGAAGTTGGTATTTTTTTTAACTAGTTTGACGTTTTTTGACGTCTTTGACAGTTCTTTGTTAGATTTGCGTTATCAACTTAACCTCAACTTCTCTAAAATGACATGATGTGAACATTTCTCATTAGAAACGAAGGAAGCATCAACTTGGAAAAATGGAGTACCAACTTAGCAGACATTTATCCCAATTCTTAGTGGGCAGTTTATTTTTTCCCATATACAGGGTCATTCACGAAGACTGGCCTATTAGAATTTCATGGGGAACACGTATTTAAATCGAAGTGAAATTTTGCATATAGGGGTTCCTATCGAAGTAAAATAATGGCAACTATGCTGCACTTCCGCTTATATCGGAAGTCGGTACTAACTTATTTTGAACGGTACTCTATATATTATTGCATATCTGGATTACTTAATTGATTTTAGTTTGGGTGTAATAACCACTTAAGGCATCTAAAATCCATAGTTATAGAGTTATTCACGTTATTTCAGAAAATTTAATTCCTGCAGAAGTCAAGAAAAATAAAAATTTTTCAAAAACCAAGTAAACTAGAATTTTTCAGTATTCTGTAGACCAAGAATGACTATCAGTTGCCATAACGCATATTCATTTGTTTTTTGATATCTATCACAATAACGATTTTTAAAGTTGATAAATTTCAATCATGGATAACTTGATTTTTCAGATGGAAAGATATAGCGATTGTCTTACTAACACGTTCAGAATTTGATTCTCTTTTATTTGATATAAAATTTTGCACATCTTAACAAAAATTTTTGAGATATTTGCAAATAATTGCATTGACAGATGCCAGTTATTTCTTGTCAGTTGAGAGAGAATTTAATTCTGCATGCATTAGTGAAACAATTGCTATGTCATTCCATTTGAAAAAATCAAGTTATCCATGATTGAAAATTCCTAACTTTGAAAATCAAGATTTTGACAGATATTGAAAACAGAAGAATGTGCATTTGTGCAATTAATAGTGTCATTCTTGGTTTACTGAATACTAAAACATTTGATTTCCAGATCACTAAGTTTTTGAACAATTTTTATTTTTCTTAAACACTGCAGATGCAATTTAAAAAAAAAACATGATTACACTACGATATAAGTACGCATGAAATACAAAATTTACGGTGGTTTTGACTTACACATTACCTGCTGCATTCATCTACGAATAGATTAAAGTACGGTTGAATAATGTTCAAGTATTTTTTTATTGAAAGTGAAGTTTTCTTTTAAATTTTTAAGCCGACAATTTGCTTTTCCAATCTGTCAACGTAGTTGTGTTTCCCATCACGCATATCTAGTCTCCTAACAAGGATTTTTTCTATTCTCTTGCAGGGGTTAGATCTCGCCTTTATTCATTATGGTTTTCGAAATAAAAATTTTTCACGCAAATTTGTGATTCATACGCAACTTTTTTCTCTCTTTTTGTTCAGAAATAGTCTTCTACATATGTTTTTAATTTTTTTTCAATTATAATGGGTCACCAAAAACATGAATAACTCTAAAATTATGGATTTTAGATATCCTAAATGGTTATTAAACCTAAACTAACTAGAATGTCAAAAAACGTCAAAATCATAAATCCAATATGGTTGCTGGAAGAAAAAAACATTAATTTATATTCTCAAATTCTGCATTTCATTCTATTTGGAATCTTCATTAAGAGCGTGATTTACGACAAAACCTTGGCTATTCACTATGTATATCTTGATTTTTTCAAATTTCATAGAATATAATAACCACGCTCATAAATAGACAGGCCTGGACACTCTCAATTTGAAAGTGATTTTAAAACATGATATACTAGTTGGCCATGGCGGGCAACTGAATACTTGGCGCCTCTATCGGTTACTACGTTAGTTACCGCGTATTTTTGAATGAAAACGAATGAATGAAAATGCAAAAGATCGATATTGACGTCAGTTGAACAGTTGATGAGGATAAAGTTTTTTATTTCTACTAATCGTCATGTTTATGATATTTTCATGATTAATATTCAAATTTTAAATCATTTATGAGTTTGGATGTGTAAATAACAAAAAAAAATCACTCTTCAACAAATTATACATGAGGGCGCCACGTATTCAGTTGCCCTCCATGGCCAACTAGTATCACTGTTTTGGAATTCACTTTTCAAGTGTATTTATGAATGAAAGTGATAGGAGTTTTCAGACCTGTCTATTTACGACTGTGGTGGCAACACTGCCACATTATCACATAACTGTCAATTGTAGTTGTTTGCTAAAAATCTCAAAAAATGTTGACGAATACGCAAAATTATTAAACAAACATATTTGTAAAGTAAAATTTTTCAATTTCCAATAAAATTTAATCTTCTTACAAAATAAATAAACATCAAAAAATAATATAATTTTGGAAATTACCGCAAGTTGACGTCGTCTTTTGTTTTTTAGTTATAAGCAAAAGTTTACAATTTGCTGATATTTTAAGAAATTCATATGTACATTAATATTGAAGGTAAGCGATTAAAACAAAAACAAGATTAAACTATTTTTTAAGTGGAATTAGTCAGTATCAACAAATATTTTTTTCAGTCGTTAGTTTAGCTGGAATAACACAAAGTTAACTTTAAATAAATAGAAACCATAGTTGGCTGTGTCACGTTTGAAAAGCTATTTTTTTTCTGACCGTAAAATGTTAAAAATTATATATAATGATTTTTCAAAATTATTCGAAAAATAGATTGTTTTAATTTTTTGTTGTTAATATGGAGTCGGCTATGGAAACAATTGGTTTATTTAGAAATATATCAACTAGATTTGATAACACTTTTCGATTGATAGATGTTCCTGCTTTTACATACAAATGTTTTTTTGAATGCAGCGTTTAACTAAATATAGGCTTATGGTAGAAGAAATTTTTATCATGGACAAAGCTTGTTTGTTGGTTGGACACCACATTTCTCGTTTTTCTGTGGAATCCAGTGATAACTTCTACCAAAAATGCAATTTATTGAATTATGTCCTCGAATATTTATACTAAAATTAATATTTTTTCCATTTTATTAATTTATAGCAGTATGTAATGTAGTCATCAGCACAGAAAAACATAATCTTTCGTTTTTTATAGTCAATCAACAACCATAAGTTATCTAGAATTTCTTTTGCAGATTTTTCTTTTTAAAAGCTCTTCATGTGCATACAAAACATTTGTCTTATAATTAGTATGATCAAATGTTTTATAACATTTAAAAAATAGAATCTAATAGATTATTTATCCTTGAACACTCAGTTTCAATAGAAACCAATTTTTCACATGGCCAACTATTAACAAATAACATATTAGAAAAAAATATTTCTTCTCTAGAAAATTTGCAGGAATATAACATTTATATTTTCAAAATCAGAAAAAAATTAGGTTTTCAGAAATGCCTCAGCCAACTATAGTTTCTATTACTGAATTCTATGAAAAACAGTGCATAATTTAGTTTTTGTTTCAATAGTTTACCTTCAATATTAACGTAGTTATAAATTTTTTAAAATATAGGTAGATTGTTTATTTTTGCTTATAACTGAAAAACAAAAGACAATATCAACTCACAGTACTCACCAGAATTATTTTCTCAAAAAACGACCTCGAAAATGTGTCATTAGTTTTTTTCAAAACATTCTAGTTTTGAAGATCTCCTTATGCGGACATCGAAAATGCACCACCCTGTACATTATCGCACCGTTTGTAGCAATTTTTTTTATAATTTTTCATGCAATATTGATTTGAATCTACTGCGAAAAACAACTTATTTGCAGTCATTTGCTATATCGTGTGATTTGATTTAATATTCATTATTTTTGTCAAATATAAACACTTCTGAAACTGGAAGAGAAAAACGCCATTTTTATCAAAGGCGTGGGAGGTTAGAAGAAGCTCAAGAGCGGGTATCGACCACATTATCGAACAATACCAATGCATTATGTGGCAACACTGCCACAAGATGTATATTATCAAATGAATAAATTTAATTATTTTGTAAAGCTATTTAGAAGGAAATAATAATTTTTTTTTGGAGTAAAAGAATACTTCAGCATTGTTTCTTCCAGAATGTGAAGGAAAATAATAAAAAAATTCGATATTAATTAATCAATATTTATTATAAGGAGTATTCAAAAAATTCTGAGAAAATTCACATGCATTGGGAAAAAAATTCAGTTTATAATGACAAAACTTGATCTTTGTTTTACTATTACTTTTTGATATAACACGAAAATATACTTTTAAAAAACTCACCCTGTATACAGGGATTTCCCACGACGGTAGACGTCTATCCATTACTCAAAAAATATTGATTTCAGAAAAGTATTTTCTTTGACATGCTCTACTTGACTTAAATATTGTCAAAAATCTGACACTTCCGGTTATACCGGAAGTAGCCCTCAACTTTCGTATTTTAAATGCAATAACCTATATATTTTTCTACGTTTTTGAATTCTGCGACGTAATTATGGTCACTTTTATACCACCATTTTTTTTCCTAAACTCAACCGTTTTATAGATATCTTTAATTGAAAGATGACAGATGTAGAGTTAGAGGTAATCAGTAATTACGGCTAAACGGCTATTTATTTTAAAATAGCCTTTTGGCATTTTATAATGCAACATTTTAGACTGTAGATCTCACTGAAAAATTAAACCAATGTTCTACAGGATCTCCAAAAAATATATTCGAATACTGACATGAAAACTCGAAATTTTCTAATGGAAACCCATATCTTTTTATCATATTTGTGCTCTGGAGGTTAATTCTTGAACTCCGATTTCGTATGCGTTATACGTATACGAAATCACCATAGCAACTTTGAATTGATTGGTCAAAATCATGCGGTATCCAAGCTTTCAGAAAATTTTCGTATGCACTTCTTGAATCGGGCCCCTGCTTCGAAAATAAAGACAATTTTGTATAAGGTTTTCTCATTTATTTAAGGAAAACTTTTTTCTGAATAGTGAAACGTCATAGTTACAGTCTCAAGAAATGAAAAACTAACTTAGATAATTTTTAAAACAATAATTAACGTGCTCTGGCATTTTAGACAACTCTTTGAAGCTAACAAGGCTAATATTCCAAATAAAACTGACATGACATTTTACTAGGTAAAAAAAGTTTTTCCTAAATAATTGAAAAACCTTGAACCTGAAGCTAAATATAAAAACACAATTGGAAGTTTTTATTTGAAAATTTTGAGTTTTAACAACATTCTCATGTCAATTTTCAAATGTATTTTTGAACACCCTGTCGAAGATCAGTTCAATTTCTCAGCACTTGCGTTATAAAATGCCAAAAGACCATTACGAAATGCCATAATTACTGATCACCTTTAACTGTGCATCCGCCATTTTTCAAATAAAATTGCAAATATTTTTGAAATGGTTGACTTTAGAAAAAAAACTTTTGGTATAAAAGTAATCTAAAGATCTTCGTAAAATTAAAAAATGTGAAAAAATAAAAGATGTTCTATTTAAAATAAGAAATTCTCAATTATATACTATTAGTATTTTTTGAGTTATGGATGGACGCCAATCGTCATGGAACACTCTGTATATAGAATATAGAGTTAGAAGAAGCTCAAGAGTGGATATCGACCACATTATCGAACCATACCAATGTATTATGTGGCAACACTGCCACAAGATGTACATTATCAAATGAATAAATTTAATAATTTTGTAAGGCTATACTTCAGCTTTGTTTTTGCCAGAATGTGTTGGAAAATAATAAAAAATAAAAAAAAATTATTCATTTAAGATTAATCGAAAAAATATAGTTTATAATGACGAAAATTGATCTTTGTATTAGTATTACTTTATTATATAAAACGCAAATATAGTTTTTTTAAACTCACCCTGTATATTGTTAGACTTTTCAAATGGAATTTTTATACATTTTTACTAATTTGTATTTTTTTTTTCAGAACTTAGATCGCTACCTACTCCCGGATAATTTAATCGTAACCTCAGGCAAATTTTTATACTTAGATAAAATTTTACCCGATTTAGAAGCAAACGGTCATCGAGTTCTTATCTTTAGTCAATATGTTATTATGTTGAATGTGATGGAAGACTATTTGAAAATTCGTAAATATAAGTACTTGCGAATGGATGGCAGTACTCCTGTTAATGAAAGACAAGATCTTGTCGATCAATATATGAATGATAATCGTGTATTTATTTTTTTGTTATCGACACGAGCGGGAGGACTTGGAATTAATTTAACATCAGCTGATACTGTTATTATTCATGACATTGATTTTAATCCATACAATGATAAGCAAGCTGAAGATAGGTGTCATAGAATGGGTCAAACTCGACCTGTTACTGTCTACAGACTTATTTCTCAGGGTACTATAGAAGAAGGAATGTTAGAAATGAATAAAGAAAAGTTGAAACTTGAAAGACAAATTACTACTGAAGGTAAATGGAAAAAAACAATAATCTTATTAATTATTTTTTATATATTTTTTTATAGAATCTGATAATCCAGATGTTAAAAGTGTTGTTAGACTACTTTCGTCGGCTTTAGGTATTGATAGTTCAAAAGCGAATGCATTTGTTTCTCCTCCAAAGAAGAAATAATTTGATTTTTGCAAAACCATTTTTTTCTTATTTAACGTTATGTTTATCATGTTTACAGTAAAAATATTTGTGATTAAAAGTATTTTTCTATTTGTTGGAGTTGCGTCTTTTTTGGCAGGTTTTTTCCAACATTTTTCTCGAATTTTTGTATCACCTCAAAGAGACGACATTATAGCATCTTTTGATGGGAAATCACCAATTTGTGACGGCATATTCTTGCTTCTACTAAATATCTGCCAATATCTCAGCTCCTAATTGAGGTGGAGCATCAAACTTGTGCTCATTTTGTAGCTCTAAAGCTCTATCAGAGTGTCAAAATTCATTTGTTTATTTCCAAAAACAACGAAACTGCTATATATACAGAGTGTTCCATGACGATTGGCGTCCATAACTCAAAAAATACTAATAGTATATAATTGAGAATTTCTTATTTTAAATAGAACATCCTATATTTTTTCACATTTTTTTAATTTTACGAAGATCTTTAGATTACTTTTATACCAAAAGTTCTTTTTCTAAAGTCAACCATTTCAAAAATATTTGCAATTTTATTTGAAAAATGGCGGATGCGCAGTTAAAGGTGATCAGTAATTATGGCATTTCGTAATGGTCTTTTGGCATTTTATAACGCAAGTGCTGAGAAATTGAACCGATCTTCGACAGGGTGTTCAAAAATACATTTGAAAATTGACATGAGAATGTTGTTAAAACTCAAAATTTTCAAATGAAAACTTCCAATTGTGTTTTTATATTTAGCTTCAGGTTCAAGGTTTTTCAATTATTTAGGAAAAACTTTTTTTACCTAGTAAAATGTCATGTCAGTTTTATTTGGAATATTAGCCTTGTTAGCTTCAAAGAGTTGTCTAAAATGCCAGAGCACGTTAATTATTGTTTTAAAAATTATCTAAGTTAGTTTTTCATTTCTTGAGACTGTAACTATGACGTTTCACTATTCAGAAAAAAGTTTTCCTTAAATAAATGAGAAAACCTTATACAAAATTGTCTTTATTTTCGAAGCAGGGGCCCGATTCAAGAAGTGCATACGAAAATTTTCTGAAAGCTTGGATACCGCATGATTTTGATCAATCAATTCAAAGTTGCTATGGTGATCTCGTATACGTATAACGCATACGAAATCGGAGTTCAAGAATTAACCTCCAGAGCACAAATATGATAAAAAGATATCGGTTTCCATTAGAAAATTTCGAGTTTTCATGTCAGTTTTCGAATATATTTTTTGGAGATCCTGTAGAACATTGGTTTAATTTTTCAGTGAGATCTACAGTCTAAAATGTTGCATTATAAAATGCCAAAAGGCTATTTTAAAATAAATAGCCGTTTAGCCGTAATTACTGATTACCTCTAACTCTGCATCTGTCATTTTTCAATTAAAGATATCTATAAAACGGTTGAGTTTAGGAAAAAAATTGTTGGTATAAAAGTGACCAAAATTACGTCGCAGAATTCAAAAACGTAGAAAAATATATAGGTTGTTGCATTTAAAATACGAAAGTTGAGGGCTACTTCCGGTATAACCGGAAGTGTCAGATTTTTGACAATATTTAAGTCAAGTAGAGCATGTCAAAGAAAATACTTTTCTGAAATCAATATTTTTTGAGTAATGGATAGACGTCTACCGTCGTGGGAAACCCCTGTATACAGGGTGAGTTTTTTAAAAGTATATTTTCGTTTTATATCAAAAAGTAATAGTAAAACAAAGATCAAGTTTTGTCATTATAACCTCCCACTCCCACATAAAAATGGCGTTTTTCTCTTCCTCTTCCAGAAGTGTAAATGTTTGACAAAAATAATGAATATTAGATCAAATCGCACCGTTTGTAGCAATTTTTTTTATAATTTTTTATTCAATGTTGATTTGAATCTACTGCGAAAAACAACTCATTTACAGTCATTTGCTATATCGTCGTCAAAGTGAAAACGAGTTGAATGAGAATGAAATTCTATCCAATTTTTATATTAAAAGATTAATAATTTAATAAATAATTTTGTGAATAATACAAATAAATGCTAACAATGATAATAAATGATGAAATTCATTGGTTTTGTCAAAAGAGTGCGAGGGTAAGATGGTCAAGGGTGGTTGAAGACCGCACTATCGAACAATACTAATACATTATGCGGCAACACTGCCACAAGATGTACATTACCTAAAGAATAAATTTAATTATTTTGTAAGGCTATTTGAAAAAAAAATGTGCAAAACATTATTTCAGCATTGTTTTTTCCAGAATGTGATGAAAAATAAAAAATAAGTTCAATAATTTAATATTAATTATAAGGAGTACTCAAAAAATTCTGAAAAAATTCACATGCATTGAGAGAAAATCTAGTTTATAATCACAAAAGTTGATTTTTGTATTATTATTATTTTTTGACATAAAACGAAAGTATAATTTTAATAAACACCCTGTATATCTATATAATATCTAAAAAATGTGAGAATGAGGTAGATTTGAGGTCAATTTGATGGTTTTTGGGGATTTTGATTTTGTTTATATTATTTTTTTTATATATAATTTCTGCCATTATTACTTCTCGGACTTTGGCAGTTTCTGTTTATTTTCGAATTCTCCATTACTTAAACAAATCAAATTATTTTAAGGTCAGTCCATAATCATGTTCTTAGAAGTGTTTACAAATTATTAGTCTAACAGAGAAAGTTGATGAAATTTTCAGAATATGCTAATTCACAATCTCAATTTTATTCTATTAAAATGCGCCATTTCTAGAATATAAATCTTTACATATAGTTCAGTCTTTCGGTAAGCAATAAATAAAGACGAACATGCGCTTTTTTTATTGATAAGACGACGCAGATCATATGTTCAGTGTAATATAATCAGAATACTCGGATCCTAGTCTTTGCGTCAATCATTATTAAGAAGACATGCATTCCCTTATCAAATCCATAGAACTTAATTCCTGTCGCCAAAAAGAAGAAATTCAAAACTTCAATCCATATTGTACTGAAAAATGTAAAAGAACTTTAGTCGATGGTAAACTATATTGCAATTGTGCCGATTCAGGAATTTATTATTGGATATGGGAAAAACAGGAAGAAACTTGTGCTTTATTATCAAAAAACAATAGTGAAATTCTTTTCCATCCAGTTTTTAGTTCAGGAACTGCAGTTCTTAGAGGAAATACTTTATTAAAAGAAAACTGTCATCATTTTTGGGAGATGAAAATGATTTCCAAATCGTATGGGACGGATATTGTAAGTTGACAATTTCTTTTTAATTAAAAAAAAAAAAAAGGTAAAATTGCAGATGATAGGAGTTGGAACTTATGAGACAATCCCTAACGATTGGAGATATCAATTTTTTAGCCTTCTTGGAACTGATAATGGGTCATGGGGGTATTCTTATCGAGGATTGATCCAGCACAATAGTGTTATGAAACGTTATGGATCGAAATTTGATATGGGCAGCTTGATTGGCGTCCATTTGGACATGTATTCGGGGACTTTGGAATTTTATTTAAACAGGAAGCCATTAGGTGTTGCATTTGATGGATTGAAAAAGTACAAACTCTTTCCTATGATTTGTTCAACAGCAGCTCAATCAGCAATGAAAATGACTTGTTCAATTTCGTTCGAATCCTCTCTTCAAATTCTTTGTCTTAAGTGTATTGTTAAAAATCCACAATTGTATAAAAATTTTAAAGAAATTTCTGGATTGGCCAGGATATATGAAAGTGCCTTTTTCTGGATGTTTCCCAATGTTAAATAAAGAATTGTTTTATACAAAAAGTGTAAGAAAAATGAGGTTAGAATATAAAAATAATAGTGTTTTTTTTTCTAGCTCTTGCTGTAGCATTATTAATGACTCACCTTGTATACTAATTGCTTAATAATTTTTATTGTAGCTTTTAACCTTACTTTTCAAAATATCAGCTTTGACAGGTGGACTATTAAAATTAGTGAAAATGGATTGTTTTATTTTTTATTTCACATTAAACTTAATAAATTCACAAAACTACTTAATATTAGGGCTTATTCATAAACATCTTCTCGGTCTGCGACATATCTAACAATATCAGCAGGTTTAAGAAGTTTTTCAGCATCTCCATCAGGGATTTCAAATCCAAATTCATCTTCCATTGCCATAATAACTTCTACATGATCTAACGAATCTAATCCCAAATCATTTATAAAATGTGAATCCAAAGTAAGCTGAAACATTAATTTCAGTATCAAAGCTAGTAATAATTTATTAATTTTCGAGGCTGTGCCACCAAGTGCTACATTACTGTACCTTTTCTGGATTAACTTTGTCATAAAGTTTCAAAACCAGCAGAACTCGTTCACCGATAAGTTTTAAAGTCATTGGCGGTTTAGAACTGTAACATCGCTCAAGGGGCAAAAGCAGCCTCTGAAATAAAAGAACAAAATTACCTTATCAGATGTTACTTTATCGTAAGCTGCACAGACTTTCAACACTCTTTGTTTTATTTCTTCTTCTGTGGGTTTACTACGAATTATTTCAGGGGAATATAACCGAATCTGATAATGTGAGGTTAGGAGTTACATAATCAAACATTACTTGATATTCTTGAAATTAAATTAATCTATTATTACCTGTGTAGGAATGAGAGCAGCAATATTGTTGAATTTGTGATTAAGACATGCGGATTGCTTTTTGAAAGCCGCAATTGATAACGGTCTGACTGAATAATTTAACAATTGAGTTGCATATTTTGATACTACTCGAACATTTTTTATCAAAGCAGACATTTTTCTAATTGGTAAGTTTGTTACAAGTTTTCACAAAGATCATCAAGAATTACTTTTTTTTGGTAGAAATGGGACACTAAAACTATTGATACCACACCGCAAATGTCAAACTGTTTTCACAGTTGGTGACGCTTATACAGGGGCACCAACTGCAAATAATTTGATTTTCGGGAATAAAATTATCAAAATTGGGTTGCGTTAATTTTTAAAAACTAAAACTAAGCTGATTTTAAAGATATTTAAAAATGTATTTAAGAAATATATATTGTATTAGAATATAACGCATAAAAAATAGTGTGTATGACTGGTTATCTAACTTATAAAAATTGTGTGTTTTTTTTTTTTTGAGAAAAAAATGTATTGTTTTCGTGCTAATAAAAGGATTATTGTAATTTACTGTTTCTGGATGGAAGGGGCTTATATAAGGCTATTAGATTCTTTGATTTCTTGCAAATCCTTTGTTTTCAATAATTTCCTACTCTTTGAGCTTTTATGATTCTCTGAGATTCTTTAATTCTTCAAATTTTTGATATTTTTAAATAATTTAGAGATTATTCAATTTTTCAATCTTTTGTGATTTTTTTATTTTTTGGTATTCTTTGATTCTTTTATATCTTTTGTCTCTCTAAGGTTTTTTAATTCTTCAAAAAATGTTCAGTTTTTTGTGATTTATTTAGATTTTGAGATTTTTTCATTCTTCAAGATCTTCGAGATTCTTTCAGACTTTTTCATTCTTCAATATTTTTGGAGGTTTATTAAATCCTTGATTCTCTGAGTTTTTAATTTTTTTTTTAAATAGCTCTATTCTTTATTGATTTTATGAGATTCTTTGATATTTTGTGATTTTTTATTTGCTGGAGATTTTGATTTCTATTGATTCTTTGATGTCCTTGACTTTTCATACTTTGCTAATTCTTCGAATTTATAAGATTTTTTGTTTCTTTAATATATTGCATTTTCTGAAATTTTTTGATATGTCTGGGGTTTCCAATTTTTCAATTTATTGTAATTTTCTATTTAAGATTCTTTGAGATTTATTATTTTTTTGATTCTCTTCTGATTTTTGAGATTTTCTGATTTTTTGAGCTTTCGATTGTTTTGAGATTCTTTTAGGTTTATCGATACTTTAAGATTTTTTGATTTCCTGTAATTTTTTTTTCTTTTGAATTTTTTGTGATTTTTTGTTTTTTTTTATATCTTTTGAGATTTCAGCTAATTCTTTGCTCCTTTACGATTTTTCGACATTTTCTAAATCACTGAGAATTTTTGAGATTGTTTGATTCTTTGATATTATTAATTTGATTGTTTGAATCTTTCTGATTCTCTACGATTTTTCCATTTTTCACATTTGTGTATTTTTTGATATTTTCTTATTTTTGAGATGTTTTTAAGTTCATGAATTTTTCTGTGTTTTTTGATTTTCAACGACTTATTAATTTTTTGAGAATCTTTTATTATTTAAAGTTTTTTGATTCTTCGAGATTCTTCAAAAATCTCAATTTTTTGAGTTCTATTGATTCTTTGATTTCTTGTGATTCTTCAATTTTCTACAGTTTGTTGATCCTTCGAGATTTTTCGATTTTTTGAACTTTCTCGGAATTTTTTGATTTTTGAGTTTTTTTTTAATAGTTGGAATTCGTTGATTTATGGAGATTCTTTGATTCCTCAGAGTTAAAAATTAAACAAATCAAATTCATAAATATAACAGACTTTATCAATGCAAGGTTTGAATTTTCTGCAAGAAAACAAAAGGAAACACAGTGATAAAATATCTCAGAAGTTTGAAGAAAGAAATTCAAAAAGGAAGAATTTAGGTTATGTAATGATTTTCAAAAGTTTGAACAATTTGATAAATCTCAAGAATATGGAAAATTAAAAAACTAGTAAATTCGAAGGTTAGTAAAAATTAAAAATTTTATTACAAAAATTTGCTTTGCTAAAATTGGTGGATGCGCCGGGTTCCAATTAACGTAATAATTAACCATAAGAAAAATTCGGTGAAAATCATCAAAAATTGAATTCCACTACGATGTATAAGTTTCCTGTTTATTTTTATTTACTTGAGTTCTATGAGAAACATAAGACGAATCATCGTCAGGAAGAAAAATAGGCTAAGTGCAATGTCCTACTGGAACCTTAGGATGCATCATATCTGAAGGGAGTGAGGGGGTATTAAACTAGAAGATCAATAACAGTGGAACCGCCCCGTGCTTACCAGTTAAACGTAGTTGGGGTTACTGAGTAGACGTAGAATCAAACAAATGTTTGGTGCTAATTATTCTTTGCTCTGCAAATAGGCATATTGTATGTTTTGAATTATAAACAACTGATCAGGACAATTTATCTGCTTGTTGGAAAGTAAGTATTTTATTTTTTATTCACCAATCATTTATAGAAAAAGAAACTTTAGATGAGACATTTTTTGTTGATTTCATTTCTCATAAGACGCAGAAATCGTAAATGAAATTTGATAAAACTTTTTAACACAAATTGTGCTGTCTCTTTATTTTTATAATTTCAGGATAAAACTTGGTGTCAATTCTGTAATTTATACAGTGTGTCCACAGATGGAGTTGACGAAAGATTTTCATTAGCTTAACAAAAATTTTTTACAAACAAATAAAATTCCCTTGTACAAATTGTTTTAGAAGAGGTTGTTTTATTTTTAATTAAAACGATGAAACAGATTTTTTATGATTAAAATAAATTTTAAATCAAAATTTACATTTCAGTTTTCTCGCTTAGTCTCTATTTCTAAGAATTTTTACAAAAATTAGAAAAGAACTTAAGATAATTACAAAATTAGATGTTTATATGTATTTTTTTTATAAAGATTGACTTTTTGTCGATAGATCATTAATAATAATGTTTACCCCATCATTAACTCCATCCGGGGACACACTATATATTGAAGAACAATCAATTTTGTATTTGTATGTTAAGGTTAAAAAAAGTGTCTTTGTTGCTTGAGGGTAGCAAATTGCTATCAAAGAAAAACGACTAAGCAAGCAACCAGCAATGAAGCAATCTTGGCCGTAACATTGTAACACTCAGTCAAATTTCAGAAATAAATTATCTCTTGTTTTATTAGTAACGGCCAATAAAGTAACTTTGATGGCTTTTTTTCCAAGTATTTAAAACAAAGACGCTTTTTAAGGTGATTGAATGTCCAACAAAACCAAATTTCTATAAAAAATGTAAAATTTCATAAGATTGTATATGACCGTAAAAAAAATGATAACATTCTTTCGAAGATGTATGTAATATACTAAGTGACATTAGAAATGCAACACCTTGTATACGACACTTTGTCTCCAGTTTGTCTTAACGAGTTAGACACTTCTTAAAGATACTCTGATAAAAACTGCAGCCAGTTATCTCTTGTAGTTTTTATTATAACTGTTAATCTGTAAATTTTTTTATAGAATTTTTCATATCAACCAGTTTAAACACTTTATTTTGTTATTGGCGACTTTTGGTGCCAATAACAAAATCCCTAGAGTGCGAAGACGTCGAATTTCACCATCTTAGTGATTGTGATAGGGTTCGAGTTGAAAAGAGTTTTTCGTTTCGGGAAATTGCCCGTCGCTTAAACCAAAATGTCGTTACAGTCATGCGTGGCATGAAGAATAAAACCTCGCCTTAAGGCCTATGATAGCAGATCAAGTTTAGTCTCCATTCGAGGGAGTATGACAGCAGCGCGTTACATCAACAATGTCCTGCAACCAGTTCTTGTGTTCTATCTAGAAGATCTCCCTAACGTGCTGTTTCAGCAAAATAATGCGCGAGCTCATTTAGCGCGTACAACAATAAACCTTTTTGAAGACTGTGGGATCCGTGTCTTGCTCTAGCCCTCCAGATCACCCGACTTAAACCCTATCAAACATGCGTGGGACATTGTCGAATCTGCAGCACCCTCCTCAGACGTTGACTCAATTAGAACAGCAAATTCAACTTGCCTGGGATGAATTATCACAACAGGATATCGATCATTTTATTTTATCGAAGCCTAGGCGTGTTGCCGAGTAGATACTGATTCAAGGTCTCAAACACACTATTAATTTTTCCTCTTCGTTATTCATTTTCTATTTTTTGTTCACCAAAATATTATCACTTTGTTGTTATAAAATACTCAATATATGACAAAAAAATCAGCTCGAAAATCTTAATATTTCAAGGTGTGGCATTTTTAATGTCACATAGTATATTTGGAATGGATTCTTTGAGTTATCTAAGTAATAAATAATTGAGGTTAGGTATGTATGCTATAAATTATAAAATTCTTATAACTCTATCTAAAAAAATCTTCATAATTAATCTCTGCGTAAAACTCAAAACTTAAAATTTTTTCACTTTTGTTAGAAAAAAAAAAAAAGGAACAAACTTGTGAATGTATTTTGAGAAAAGAAAAAAAAGGTTAACAAAGCACAGAATCTTTTAAAATTTTGAGGAATATTTTGCAGAATTTAATGTTTAAGACAAATCTCATTTCGAATTCTTGAGTATAACAGTGTTATTTGGTGTTTATCTTATAAGATATACTATATATATACTATAGCGTAATTCTTCCATAACGTAATAACCGTTAGGAATATGAAAGTTTGTTTTGAATAAAAGTTGTATGAATCTTTCTTGGGGTTGTTTTAAAAATATTTTTAAAAATGGCGCACTTCCGGTTATACCTGAGATTGATACTAACTTCGTTATTTTAAACGCAACACACTATATATTTTTAGATTAAACATTGCTTATCATTTGCTTAACAATGACGCTAAAATCTCATAGCCTACTGACATTTTGAAAAAACTAAAATTTGTCAATTTTCATTTTTCTCAGTTACTCGATAACGCTTCCTCTGACGTTTTCCAAACTTCTACATTGTTAAGACATTTTTTTATGACAAGTTTATTGGTGCTAACAAGAAGCCTTGATTTTCATTTGTTCCCGAGTTAGTAACACTATATTTTGTTTTCCTTATGGAAGCCATATTGGATTTTTAATTACTTTAAATAAACCTTGAAAAAAGCTTCTCAAAATTGTCACTTCAATCTCAATTTCTACAAGAGATATTAGCAGAAGATAACTTTAACACTGATGTAAAACCAGTAGGCTATGAAATTCTTGCGTCATAGTTAAGCAAATGATAAGCTATGTTTCTGACATTACGTATAAGTGGCACTGGTGGGAAGTTTGGAACTGCATGAATTATTAATAATTAATCACTTTTAAGGTTTGAATCAATCAGTGCTAATAATGGTACATAAATAATGGTAATAACTAGTACACAAAGTATTACATCTCTAACCAAAGCAACTTTTATATATCGACAGTAACATTGCTTATCATTTGCTTAACAATGACGCTGAAATCTCATAGCCTACTGATTTCAATCAGTGTTAAATTTATTTTTTATTAATATTTCTTGTAGAAATGGAGATTCAAGTCACATGTCATACATTTTTGAAAAGCTTTTTCCAAGAACTATCTAAGTAATCAAAAATTTACTATCACCTTCATAAAAAATAAAAGTTAAGCCCAATAACTCAGAAACAAATAAGAATCGAAGGTTCCCGCTGACAGCAAAATATTTGTTTCAAAAAAGTGTCCTAACAATGTAAAAGTATGAAAGTGGTAGCATAAGACGTTATCGAATTATTGATGATAAAGTAAATTGGCAAATTTAGAGCAATTCCAATGAATATAAAGGTTTGCAGATTACCTCACTCATTACAAAGATTAAACAATACAAAAGTCAAAACTACATTTTTATACCGATCTGGATAATATAGATTTAATTTCATTTGCAAAAGTACTCAATGGCATATTGAATATGTCAACATATTTGTGTAACAAATTGTAATTTGAGCACATTAACATTACAAAAGAATATATATGTTGTCGTGATTTTGATATAGGATTTTTAAAGCATACAGAAAGTTTGATATTGACACAATTAAAACACAAACATGAGAGCAAGAAAGAACAGTTGATGACAATATTAATGAGCTTATACAAAAACACCTGGCCATGAACAGTTCTACGAAAAGTGAGCGGTTCTAACTTAAATTCACCTAGGAGTTGATTATAAAGATAATCCCTAGGAGGCCAACGACCATGTTTAATTTTATAATGATATTTGCAAAAATTTTTCTAAACGTTTTCTATCATTTCACTATACAGAGTGTCCCACCAAAGCGTAATTCTTCCATAGCGTAACAACTGTTGAGAATATGAAAATTTGTTTTGAACAAAAATTGTTTGAATCTTTATTGGGGTTGTTTTAAAAATATCTTCAAAAATGGCGCGATTCCGGTTATACTGGAAATTGACACTAACTTTGTTATTTTAAATTCAACACACTATATATTTTTAGATTTTTGGATTCCTTCTTTAATTTAAGCATCACTTTATGTAACACTTTGAGTGAACCATTTTCAAGAAAATCAAGATTTAAAGAAAAAATATGGCTGTGCAAAGATCGCCATTATTCTAAATATCTCGTACACAAAAGTATTTAGAGAGGAGCGGTTTTACATCTTCAACATTCTGTCTCTTAGACCTGATGATCTTCTCAAATTTGGAAAACTCTGTTTTTATGGGAATCTTGAACATGAAGAACTTCTAACCCAGATAACTCAATTGTCTTAAATGAAACGCTATATTTTTTGTGGTACCATCTGATAACACTTTAAATTATGTTTCGATTGATGTAAGGTTGTATCCACTTACTGACAAAAGTTTTTGAAAAAAAGAATGTTTTTTGATATTTATCAAAATTCTACATTATCACATTAGCCTTGGTGACTATTAACTATTGTTATTTATCAAGATTGCACCAAAAGAAGAGTATAATTGAAACTTAAATTCTATTTTTTATAACATCGAGACAAATCAAAAGTATGCATAATAAATGGAGAAACCTAAACCATCTCTGGGAATTAACTTCCAACCAGTGACTTCCGCTATGATTGTACAGAGTGAATGATAATGTTATGTAAAAATCTGTTTATTGATAATTTTGAGATATTGAATGTTTTGGTGATATTTAAACGTCAAGATTTGTGTTTTTCAAACTGAATCTACCTCCAAACAGTATTTTCTTCTATTATCACAAATCCGTTTCAGCCTTTATTCAAAAAATAGTGAATAGTTAGCTGATTTTGATGTTGTTCTTCTTACAGAAATCTCCCAAGAAAGTTTTTCATTTGAGAAAAATTCCGCATAAATTCATAATGTCAGAAAGAAATTTTGTTCAAATTTTCAAAAAACATTTATCATATTTACTATTTATTTTTTACTTGAAGCCTACTACTTTTTTCAAACATATTTATATCAATAACAATCAAGGCTAACCTGATGATGTAGATTTTTTAAATAATTAAAAAAAAATGCATTTTTTTCAAAAACTGTTGGCAGTAAGTGGGTACAACCTGACATCAATCGAAAGGTAAGTTTAAGTTCTATTTAGTTGCACATAAAAAAGTATAGCGTCCCACTTAAAAAAATAGAGTTATTTCCTCATGTTTAACGCTCCCATCAAAAGAGAGTTTATCAAATTTGATAAGAAGATCAGGTCTAAAAGATTGACTGTTATGTCTAAAATAAAGGTGTAAAACCGCTCCTCTCTAAATACTTTTGTGTTTGACATATTTAGAATAATGGCGATCTTTGCACAGCCATATTTTTTCTTTAAATCTTGATTTTCTTGAAAATGGTTCACTCAAAGTGTTAACAAGGAATCCAAAAATCTAAAAATATATAGTGTGTTGCATTTAAAATAACAAAGTTAGTGTCAATTTCCGGTATAACCAAAAGTGCGCCATTTTTAAAAATATTTTTAAAACAACCCCAAGAAAGATGCAAACAACAATTTTTTCAGAACAAATTTCATTTTCCTAACGGTTATTACGCTATGGAAGAATTACGCTGTGGTGGGACACTCTGTATAGTGAAATGATAGAAAACGTTCAGAAAAATTTTTGCAAATATCTTTATAAGATTAAACATGGTCGTTGGCCTTAAATCTATATTATCTAGATCGGTATAAAAATGTAGTTTTGACTTTTGTATTGTTTAATCTTTATAATGAGTGAGGTAATCTACAAACCTTCATATTCATTGGAATTGCTCTAAATTTGCCAATTTACTTTATTATCAATAATTCGATAACGTCTTATGCTACCACTTTCATACTTTTACATTGTTAGGACACTTTTTTGAAACAAATATTTTGCTGTCAGCGGGAACCTTCGATTCTTATTTGTTTCTGAGTTATTGGCTTAACTTTTATTTTTTATGAAGGTGATAGTAAATTTTTGATTACTTAGATAGTTCTTGGAAAAAGCTTTTCAAAAATATATGACATGTGACTTGAATCTCCATTTCTACAAGAGATATTAACAAAAAATAAATTTAACACTGATTGAAATCAGTAGGCTATGAGATTTTAGCGTCATTGTTAAGCAAATGATAAGCAATGTTACTGTCGATATATAAAAGTTGCTTTGGTTAGAGATGTAAGACTTTGTGTACTAGTTATTACCATTATTTATGTACCATTATTAGCACTGATTGATTCAAACCTTAAAAGTGATTAATTATTAATAATTCATGCAGTTCCAAACCTCCCACCAGTGCCACTTATACATAATGTCAGAAACATAGCTTATCATTTGCTTAACGATGACGCAAGAATTTCATAGCCTACTGGTTTTACATCAGTGTTAAAGTTATCTTCTGCTAATATCTCTTGTAGAAATTGAGATTTAAGTGACAATTTTGAGAAGCTTTTTTCAAGGTTTATTTAAAGTAATTAAAAATCCAATATGGCTTCCATAAGGAAAACAAAATATAGTGTTACTAACTCGGGAACAAATGAAAATCAAGGCTTCTTGTTAGCACCAATAAACTTGTCATAAAAAAATGTCTTAACAATGTAGAAGTTTGGAAAACGTCAGAGGAAGCGTTATCGAGTAACTGAGAAAAATGAAAATTGACAAATTTTAGTTTTTTCAAAATGTCTCAAATCTGAGAAGAACCAGAATGAATTTGAAATGAGATTAATTTTGAGCATTAAATTCAGCAAAACATTCCCCATTTAATCGCTGCTCTATCTCTTCTAATAACCGAATTACCAATGGTGAGCATCGAGATATGGATATACTGTATATTATAGAACGTTTGGCTTTCATATTGTTTTAAATGATCGACAAAGACCAAAAACAAAAATTAAATTTTAACTTTTCAAATAAAGCGAGAACTATGAAACTCCGTAAATATAGTGAAATTTCAAGATACATAAAATCTATGGTACATTAACTCATACTTATAAAAACGCGCTCAAATCGGTAGCAACCAAAATGCTTAAAATAAATTAGGGCAGATGACAGTACGGTGGGCGGACTGTCAGATACATTCGCAAGTTCTGCCAGAAGTGTCAAGATTTCCAATCACAGTAAATCAAAAAAAAGAAAGTTGAAATTTTCAAAAAAAAATAAACAGAAAAATATCAATTCACTGATTCTTTTAGTGCTTCTAAAGAAAACTTAATACCTCCGAGTCTGTCTACCGCTCGTCCAAGTCCTCAGGTCCAGGTACTCCCGAATCCTCTTGGAAATACCAAGATATCGTGAAATAATTTGTTATGTAATACAGTTGCCTGAATTAAATCTGTCCTATTCCTGATCTATTTAATTCAGATTGTTTAACCTAATTCAACGTTTATCCAATTCAGATTAAACTTTTTGGATTTTTTTGGATACAACATATCTTCGATACAGTTAAAATGTAGTTAAATGTACCGTTGTTTTGAAGCGAAATTAGCAAAATTAAAAACTCATAAAAATAGTGTATTGCTGTTGAGTTAATAATTTACAATAATTTAACACAAACGGCTGTACCTTTGACTATTTTTTTTGTGTAGCTGATGATTTCTTCAGGTTAAGGAATATTTTCTAAAATGGCCAAGCTTAAGCTAAGTGTGGAAATTGCATTTAGTTCCAAGGTTGGCTTTGCAGCAGGAAACCCTCATTAATAATTTTTTTACCAAAATGCGATTTGCGTACATTCTTTTTTCCATAAAGAAATTCTCTTGGTATAACTCTATTTCTAAACTCGGTTTTCGTTCTGTGATGTAATTTGTTAAAAAATAGTGAGAACCTATATATTTCATTCAGAAGAAACTGAAGAAACTTTAAAAATGTAATGGTAGGTGTTTGGTGTATCCGCAAATAACTCTCGACTTCAATTTTTCTAAATTGTACTAAAAGAGCAATTCAAAATAATTTAAAGTTTGAATTTTGAAACCTGTCAAGAAATAACGTCAGTCTGGACAGTCACTCGCCTATCCTAGCGTCATCTAGGATATTTTACAAGAATTTCGTAACTTGCACCATCGCCTACTAAAATAAAAACAAAATGGCGGCGAATTATTACACCATATCTTATAGATATCTTGTCAAATTCATATAACTTTTTATTTACGTCACAGGGATGAACGATTAAGACATCGGTAATACTTCTAGATGTAATATACAAGAAAACAGATATTTTCGTATGTCGCAGAATTATGCCACATTGTTGCGTTGTTGTCATGTAAAGGAGCCAAAATTGTTCAATTTTTTGACATGAAATTTGATACTTTTCATCACAGACTGATTAGAAAATAACGACTCTATGCTCCTAAACTGCATTAAAGAGGTGAAGCGAACAGTTTGCAATTGTAGAAACATGGTTTGTTTCAGAGACAAGCAAGACGAATGTCAAACTATGAACAGTAAAAAAAGTTGCAAATGACTTTTTATTTTTGGATATAAGAGCTATACACAATGAAATCTTCATTTAAAAAAATCGTTAGTATTTAACTATTTTCTGCATAAAATTGGTTCTCAGAGAGAAAAAGATATTGTTCCTCCACAAGTTAGATTAGGATGAAAAAAATGTATCATAGCTGGACTGGCTGGAAGGACAACTACAAGTATTGAGAAACAGATTCAGATCTGTTGATGCTAAAAACTTCTTGAGAGAATCACTTATAAAATGGAAGAAATAAAAAATATAAATGTTAGTGAGAGAACAGTGAAAAGAAGACTTGATGAAACAGATTGGAATAGAAGAAGACTAGCGACTAGCTTTTATTGAGGAAATACTAAAAAAGTGATAAAATACTTGGAAAAAATCAAAAAATTAAATTGATATACTTAAATCTGAATGATATTTTGTGTCAGACTATTCACATTGATTTAAAAATATTTTTTTTATCTACATGAATAAGTTTAAAGACAATATAAGTATGTGATGATATTTTTAGAGAAATGGTTTTGGTATTTACAATTGACAAATAATAGAAATCTGATTTTGGAAAGATGTGGCATCGTCGATGTGATGTAACTGATAACGTAATTTAAAAATTATATGAATTTGACTGTATGTGATTTGTCAGATTCGTTTATCCAAATTAAGTCTCAAAAGCAAGACTGCAATTTCTTGATTTCAATATAGATATTGACTTCACAGACTGTCAGCTGAAGCATAATCTAATAATTTTCAATGTGGCGCCGTTTTATGGTTAAGAGTTTGCCATAGGCGACAGACGGTCACACTTGTTATTTGAAATGTTTACTGAATGAACGAAATTTTGGAATTTAACTAAAAGAATTAGTAAACTTTTAGAATTATTAGAATTTTCCATAATTAATATGTAATTTCCGAAATAAAGCAATAGTTCTCTAGAAAGAAAATTATTCCAATTTTTGAGGGTGGGCAGTCGCTTGGTCAAGAAATATTTTGGTTGGGCGCTCGCCCACACTTAGCGCCGTCACTAGAAGCAACTGCTACAAAACGGATATACAAGGTGATGCGCATAAGAAGTTTACTAGAAGCTTATAGAGATACTATCAAAATTAAGTAAATTAGAAGCTCTATTCTCAAATTATTTTCATTTTTCGGTTATACAGGAATAGGTGATAACTTTGTTATATTAAATTGGACACTCTAGATTTTATGCCATGTAAAGATTGTTTAAAAAAATTTAAATACATATTATACTGATCATGTTATTGCTGAATCTAACCGCTTTTGAAATAATTGCATTTTTTTGAAATTTTTGACAGTTGACTAATTATTAAAAAAACAATTTTTTCAAATTATTTTGAGACAGACAAATAAATTCTGGCATACTCATAGTCGAGATATTGGCCTATATACAGATTATAAGAACTTTTTAAAAGGTTATACAGAGTGCTACAGAATTTACATCAAACATTGGCTTCTAAATTATGGCAAAACTTATTTTTTTAATGGAAATCTTCTTCTTTTTTTTTTTTATTTTATCGATGAAATGTTAATCAAATTTAAAGATGACTGTGTTAATATAACAACTAGTTTAATTGCAGCAGTTTTTGAGATTTACTATAGTGTTGCTGCTGCTATAGATTATCATAGTAAGCCATGGCCAATCATCTTGAAAGTGTTTAAAACTGACAACATTTTTTTTCGCCATCACAGAGACAAATATGCATTTAAAACATGTGGAAGAATAGAAAGATTGCTAATTTTTTTGTTTTTATAATGCTTGATGTCTTATAATAATCGAAACCGTGCAGAAAGTGTGAAAAATTATAAAAATTAGCAAATATCTCAGAATAGAGTACTTGTATTGACAAAGTGTTGTTGAAATTTGACTAGAATTTGATTGTTGGCATGGAAGATAGAGTTTCTATGTTAAAAAAATGAGTTTTGGAGTTATTTTGAAGCCAATGTTTGACGAGAATATATCATTACTATTCCAATCTGTATATCAACGAATATCTGGTTTACAAGTATGCTAAAAATTATTTGGTTGGCGCAAAGGATGAAGGAGATATTAGAATTTCAATGGAGAGAGTCAATGGTCAAAAATTTCCAAAAAGAAAATATGAAATGTCTCCTTTAGAATAACAAAGTTAGTATCAACTTCCAATATAAGCCGAACTTGGAACAAATTAAAATTATTTAAAATAGAGTTTTTGATCTATTTTTCATATGACCAAAATTTGAAATTTTAATTTAATGTGAATCACTCTGTATACTGGAAGTCTCAAATCTCAGCGAGTTGGTGAAGTTCATTATTAACCTAAAACTAAAAAAATTTTTAATCAAATTGTATAAATATTATCATTATTTTCGAGGATATTTCTTAGAACTTTTAACTTTTTAAAATACTTTTACATTTTTCAGATCCTTTAATTTGTTTGTTCTTTAAATTTTTCAGTTTTTAGATTTTTTGTATTTCTTCTGTTCTATAAATTTTTTTGAAATTTTTGAGTTCGTTAAACATATTATTGGATTATTTAATACGTGAATTTTTTTTATTCACAATCACTATAATAATATGTCGATTCCTAACTTTTGGGAAGTTGAGAAATCCGACATTTCTAACCAAGATGACAACAACAATGGTTGGGAAATGACAGGAATTACTTCCATCTCTTGGTTGAGAAATGACGTCAATAATGACATCTAGATAAAACGACATAAATTTTTCTTTCAAATTCAAATTGTCTGTTGATAAGTTGGGCCGCAGGCTGGTCTATGCTGTGATCATATTGTAATTATAGTGATTCTGTTGAAATGCAAACAATAATAATTTCTCATAAGCCAGAATAATATTCAGAATTTTATAAGAGAATGTCAATTTTTTTACATAGACTACTAAGTTAATGGTTCAAAGTATTTAGCAAAGTTAGAAGCATCTAAAATAAAAAAGTGATTGTGAATGAAATAGCATAGAAACCTCGGTGGGAAATCCATTACATTCTCGGGCTCTATCTAACTTTGAGCCTTCGCTGTAATGAAGGATTTCACACCTCGGCTGTAATATACTATTAAATCTTCTCATTGTTCGGATTCACTAGATTTTTTTAGAAGAGGTTAATTTTGTCTTGCAGATTCTTAATTTATAATAATTATTGAGAAACTTTTACTTTTCGTTCCGTAAATTAATTATCGTATTTTCATTTTTTTTTTTAACTTTAGGGAGTTCGTATTTCACAATTTCATGTTACCAAGTTAATTTATGGCTGTTCTATTCCCAAATGAATCGACATACATTCTTTTAGATTCTCTACCGGAATATTCAACTAATTCAAATAATTTCTCATCTTGTTTTGAAAATATTTCTTAAATTTTAGAATAAACTTGTAATGAAATTTTTTTTTGTTACAGATTTATTAATGTAACTGCGAGGACACTTCAAAGAAAAAAAATGTGAACATTTTATTGTACAAGACTTTCCCTCAATTATTTCAATTTTAAAATATTTTAAATGTGTTCTGCATTAATTAGTGACTGATCGGTGAATTTCCATATTCAGAAACTCTATTTTTAGACCCAGAGAGTGAAATGGGACCAAACAAAAATTTTTATTTCAATTATTAAGGACATGTGATTTTTTTCCTCTCAGAAGAATAAACATAAAGATTCACGGTGAGTATTATGTGTAAGATGTAAGTGAGAATTTGTGCTTTTTTTTATTTGTAAGGTTATCTAGACTTACAATGCTTACTTTATTATTTATTTATAAGTCTATCAAAGAAAAAATATTTTGGATTTTTCTTTTGATTTTTTAAAATTCTGTCAATTTTATCAGAACTCAATGTCTTTCACAAAAAAGTTAGATACAATATTTTTTCAATGAGTGACAAAGTTTTTACAAGGATGGGGCGATTCATCCAAGTGGGAATACTCAATGAATTCAATTTCAATCGTATGAAATGATTCTATGCGAAATGTCAAAACTAAATTGATTTTGGCGAAACTTTGGCACCACATTTTATAATGTTGAATACTTGAAAAATAAGCCGGGAAAGTTAGTTTGTTCGACAAAATGGCAGATAATTTATTTCTGAATTTTGATTTTGATTTTTCGGATTTTAGCTTTTGTGGTTCTTTAGACTTTTTACATGTTTTGGATCCTCTAGTTCTCGATTTTTCTCTATTTCTATATTCTATATTCGCATTTTTCAAAAGTTTTCAAGAATCCAGAGATTTTTTAGATTTTTCTTCTTTCTAAGATTTCGAGCCTATTAGACATCTTGAGTTGTTTAGATTCTCGGAAATTAGACTTTGAATTTAGGTGTTTTAGGTTTTTCCATTTCTTTAGATTTTTTTAAATTTTACTCATTATTTTCCAGATTCAATGTTTTTTTTTTATTTTTGATTGTTCTAAACTTTATATTCTTTCGATTTTCCAATATAAATCGGTTATTCATTGATACTAATTAAGAATCCAAAAATTCTTTTGAATCTGCAATCTGCATGAATCCGTAGTAAAACAAAAGACAGATTAATTGCATTTATAGAAAACATAAAGTTTTTTTTTATAATTCAGTTTTTGTCTTGGAATTGATTTAAATTTCATTCAAGTTTCATTCAGTATTTTTTTCATTTTGGATTTGATAAATCCAAATTTGTATATTATTTTTCTCGTTTACATTGTTGTTTAAAATCTCACTTTTTCTTTTAAGAAATAATCAATAAATCGGTTTTTCTATACAGTTATAAATCTCTTATTTTTGAACTCTCAGATTCTTCTGAGTTTCTGAATTATTCAAATAATTCTCTATTTTTTATATAGCTTAGGTTTTATAGATTTTTTGGATTTTCTAATTTTGTGTTTCCTAGATTTTCCGCTTTGTTTCTGTTTTCTATGTTCTTTGAATTTTTCTAGATTTTCGATTTTTTTTGACTATTTTTATATGGACTCTTTAAGTAATTTGAATTTTCTAAATTTTTTGATTTGCTTTTTATTGTCCAGATTTTTTGGGTTAATTTTTCATTTCATTCTCCAAATGTTCCAAATCATTTAAATTTTTTTGTGTTTTCTACATTATTTGAGTTATTCAAAATTTTTTGGAATTTTCTAATTTATTGTATTTTTAGCTCATCTTTCATTCAAATTTCCCAAAAATTCTCTAGATCTTTTGGATTAAACGAAACCTCAGATTTTGACACAAATATCATCTACAGATCAATTACGGAAACTGACCAATTAGAAGTTTATAGAGAACACGTAATTCGATTGAACTGAAATTTTGCTTATAGAGGTTCTTAAATATCAAAGTAAAATAATGGTGACTTTGCTGCATTTTCATTTATACCGGAAGTTGCTAATAACTTTATTATTTTAAATGGAACATATACAGAGTATTACTGCATATTTGGATTTCTTGATTGATTTTAGTTTGTGTTTAATTACCATTGAAGGCATCTAAAATCCATAGTTTTATAGTTATTTATGTTTTTTTTTTTCAAATTGCATCTGCAGGGTTCAAAAAAAAAATTGTTCAAAAACTAAGTAAGCTGCAAGTCAACAGTTTTCAGTATTCCGTAGACCAAGAATGACACTATTAATTGCAAAACTGCATAATCATCTATTTTCAATATCTGTCAAAAGGTTGATTTTCAAAATTAAGCATTTTCAATTTTCTTTTTAGATTTTTTCTAATTCTTTGATTTCTTGAGATTGTTAATTTAATTGTTTGAGTTTATAATTTTTTAAAATTTTTGAATCTTCGTTATTTTTTCATTTTTCGTTTTTTTCATTCTTTGATTGATTGAGATTCTTTAAAAATCTTAATTTCATTGAGGTTCCTTAATTTTCTGATATTTCTTAAATGTTTAAAAGTCTTCAAATCTTAAGATTATTTGATTCTATGAATACTTAAATTTCTCGGATTCTCAAGATTTTCTCCGTTTTGTTGGCAGATTTCTTGGACTTTTTTGATTTCTTTAAGAATTCTCTACTTTTTGAACTTTAGATTTGCCAAGTTTGTAAAAGATCTAGAGTTTTTGAAGTCTTAATGTTCTTCTTTATACAAATGTTTCAATTTTTCTAGATTCTTTGTATTTGTAAGTTTTTTTTATTTCTTAAATGCTTCAAATATACCAAAATTTTTATTTTCTTTCATTTCTGTATATTTTCTTAGATACTTAGATTTTCCAGAACTTTGAATTATGCTGAAACTCAGATTTTTCACATTTTTCAAAAATTTTTGAACTTTTCAGATTTATAAAGAATTTATAGCTTCTAGACTAAGTTCTAGAAATCTCTCGATTCCTTCGAAAATTCTTCAATTTTCCATGTTTTTTAGGTTTTTCAAACATTTTAAATTTTTTAAATTTTTAGATTCACTTGTTTTATTTTGAAATTTTCGGTTATTTTAACACCCTATATTCTTTCGGTTTTTCAATATAAATGGCTTCTCGATTTTTTTTTTATTCTTTGATTCTCATTAAGATTCCGAAAATTCTTTTGATTCTTCGAACTCTTTGAAACTTTTTCTATATTTAAAATTTGTCAGTTTTCAGATTTTTTAACTTTCAAATTCCATAGATTTATTAAATCTCTCGTATTTATTATATTTCTTAAATTTTTCTATTTTATCCCTTTTTGTGTGAAGTTTTTGATTCTTTGATTTCTTGAACTTTTTTTGTTTTTTATAATTTTCTGATTTTTTGTGACTCTTTGCGATTTATTATTTCTTTGGTACTCTTCTCTTTTTTGAGATTTTCTGATTCTTCGTGCTTACGATTATTCAAAATTTTTTGATTCTGCAAGCTTTTATGATCTTCTTGTAATTCTTTGCTTTGAGATTTTTTGAATCTTTAAGAGTCTTTAATTCCTTAAGATAATTTGATTGTTTTTTTTTTAGATTTAATAAATTTTTTGGACCTTTTAGATTTCTTTAAGAATTCTCTACATTTTGAAGTCTTAGATATTATTGATTTTTTATTGTTCTGATACTTTATTCACTCAGGTCATGCCGGGATTTTTTTTTATTTTGTCTTAAATTTGCTAAAATAGTAAAAGATCTCCTAGAATTTTTGAAGTCTTCATGTTCTAGATTTTTCAATTATTTTATAAATGTTTCTTTCTCCAACTCTCTTTCAATTTTTTTTAATTTGTCTGATTTTTATAAAGATTTGCTTTTCTCGTTAGATTTTCTAGAATTTTTGGATGTGTCATGTTTTTTATTTCTCAAATAATTCAAACATCTCAGATTTTTAAACTTTTTCCATTTCTCTATATTTTTTGACTCTTATGATTTATCAAGTATTTATAGGTTTCAGACTATCTAGATTTCTTAAAAATTCTAGATTCTGAATTCTTTCGATTTTTGTAAGAAATCTTCTGAATTTTTTTGGATTCTATAGATTCTTAGATTTTCTAGTAACTTTAGACTTTTTAGATGTCTTAAATTTTTGATAATGTCTAGACTTTCTAGATTGTTTAAAATTTCTATTTTTTCTTTGATTTCTCCAAATTTCTTAAGTTATTAAGATTTCTTATACTCTTTAGTTTTCTTAGATACAGATTGAGGTTTTCGGATTTGATTGAAATAGTCAACATTTTTGAAGCATTCAATTTTTTATTAATTTCATAGATGTTTTTTTAGATCCTTGATAAGTTTCGAAAAAAAAAAACATTATCTGTCTCAATGCCAAAAATGAATTTTACCATCACCAATGCTACTTCAATTTTGAAAACTCATCCAAATATTTGAAAATTGGACCAATTGGAAGCTAACCTACTTCAGATGATAGCTATTAGTCACTTGTTTAGGAATTTTGTCGAGGATTGCTAGCTCAAAAATCGTATTCAAAAAGTGGCAAATAAGAGGCTTACCATTCACTTGTGTGTTACTTAAATTAATTTCTTTGAGTAAGGAGGCTTAGCCTCATTTGCTTTTTCTATTAATAAAATAAAAGAAGAAAATTACTACAATTTGCTTTTGTCTAATTTTACTTTATTTCCCATCTTTAGTTGATAAAAGTAATGTCCCTTCAGTGTATTGCGTTTTGTAGTAAAAAAATCTGTTAAATCTTTAGTTATTTCTTTATAGTTGTAGAACTGTAGTTGATGCTAATTTTTAGCCAATTCAAAATTGTTTTTGTATTTTTAAACATTGTTGATATTTCAACATTGATTATGTTTTAGACATGCAGAAACTAGAGGGACTTTACTTTTGGACATTACACTGTGTACAGTGCAGTGCAAAAAGTGCAGTGCTGTGTGCAGTGTTGTGCAGTTCAGAAGACTTAATAAACCCTGGCTTCCAGATGCATGGATCAGCTGGTCTTCATTCTGCCATGGCAATCAAACGCCAACGAAGACTCCGAGAACAAGCCAAACGCAGAGCTATGGAACGCGAACGACGTTTATCATCCCGAACAAGCAGTATGGATAGTATGGAACATCTTCCAACGAAAAAAATTCCACACAATGCACCACCAGATCATCACTTAGCCACATCAATTGGAATGTTACACATTGGAGTGTGTTTTTTTGTCTTTGGTCTCTTTCTCATCGGATCTGGACTACTTCCAGACGATATGGTTTCTTGGAGAGGCGGAGGCTGGTGGAACGAATTACTAGCAACTGGAATTTTTGTAGCAGCTTTAGGAATCTTTCTAATTGCTTTAAATCGAGTCATGTCTCGAAGAGAAGAAGAAGCTCTTGACGAATATGTTTCAAGACAATTAACAAGATCAAGAAGTGGACATCGATTGGAAAGAGACATTGAAACTGGATGTTTAACAACTAAAAATCATCGAAGAATTATGGAGAAGAAACGAGAAGGAGAAGAAAGAGGTCTGACTGACGTAACACCTGTCCATTCACCACATACTAAAGTACCACCAACAAATGCCATCCAAAATGGTGATGCTGTTTTGGAAAAAATTGTCGAAGAGGATGTTTTTGAAAAAGTTACAGATGAAACTAAACCTTGCGAAAATAAAGAAACGATGTCGACGACAACAACTGCTAGTTTGAGTCCTGGAACTCCTTCTGAAACAAGAGAACTGATTTCGAATCGACAGTATAGTTTCAATTCAAGACAGTATTAGAAAAATGATGGAAGATAGAATTAGGTAAAAGGGCAAGTGAGTTTGAGTAAATAAATGTGAAAAAAATTCTATTTCTTGAAAATTTGGCTAATGCTAATGCTATTTTAATGTAGAATTCACACAGGTAACAGAGACACGTATTGATTATGACGTCAAAAACTGATCACAAAATATCGAGAAAAGATGTCACAAGATCTCATGAATGTGACGTGAAATTACCAGTTTCTGGCGTAATAGTCACGTGTCTTTGCTATTTGGGTACTAGCTTATTTATATTAAACTTGTTAAAATTCTTATATAATACACATGAAAAAAATATATGTGGTACTGGTTAGCTGAAGAATAGAATAATTCTGTTGTATTTTTTGATAAATACTTCAAAAATTAGAAAAAAATGAGTGATCGAAAAAAATGACAAAGTTTTAAGCGTCAAAGGATTGTCTAGGTTTGTTTAATTTGGTGTAGTTGCGACTATAGATACGTAAATAAACTGCAATTTATAGAAGAGAATATCAAATCAAACAAAAAGTTCATCATAAAATGGTAGTTAGTCATTCTTTATGGAAAACTGGCCAATTATGTTTGTACTAAAACATTGTTATTTTTGATGTATCACTCTGTATATTTTTTGGTGTTTATTTCTCACATATCATGCATTGATTTAATTTATCAAAAGCACTAACTACGTCCGTCCATATTTGACATGAATTGGACATTGACACAATTTGATTTTAATGTCTCAGGTAGCAGAAATACGAGATTATGACATCAGAAGTTGGAGACGTTATTTGACTAGTAATCGACGACGTAATGACGTTGATTATTTGACGTGACCAGTTTTTGACGTAATAAATACCTGTTCCTGTTACTTGGGGGCTAGTGCGGGCTTTTGCTATTTGAGCCATTCCATATGGAATCGTCTGACTCTGATAGCCAACTCATTTTAGATTCTTCAAACTTTGTAGGAATATTCTTCAATGTCCCAAAGAACAAAATCCATGCATATTTAATTCAAATAGGCGTTTGTTCCCTCCTGTCAAAATTGACATTGTTTTAAAAATTTTCTGTTTAACGTATCCACACGGCTGTAACAACATTTTAAAGAGAAAGATGTTTGTTTTGTAGTAAGTAATAAAAAGTCAATAATCGAACCAATCTTCTGCACTTTTTAAAAGAAATCTTTACTTGAAAATATGAAAATTGTGCAAATGGAGTTTTTGAAGCAAAAACTGAATGAAATCTGCTATGTTTTAAAAAGAAACCCTAGTACATAGTACCACTATTTAGTATAATCTAGAAATAAAAATTTTTACTTATCTATGTATAAAAGAAAATAATAACTACTATAGAATTCTCGTAAATGTATGATGTCTAAAAGCTGTTTATAATAAGTTCTGCTTTAGTTTTGCACACAACCGCCAATGGTCCCACTGACAGTTCACAAAGGGTTCTGAAATGGTACACTTAAAGTCTTATTATTTATAACCGCTTTAAGGTTGTTTACAGACGTTCAAAGCTGGCCCGCAGTCTATTTCGCTGCTCTGAGGACTGTCTAGGAATATCTATAGATCGTCCGGGGGACCATCCCAGGACAACAAATCGGACGTCCATCGAACGGTTGCGAACTAATATGGCTATTCAGTAACTTCAGTAACATTATTTAGTCTTACTAGCAAACAATCTGTATCCCTGACACACGGTCGCGGCTTTGCCGCTCCCCGCAACATGTCGCCTGCGGCGACATTTTTTTTACCTAGATAGCGAGTTAAAAAGTCCCGTTTTCGGATTCAACACTTTATGCCAAAAAATATATCTAATTGTCATTCCTAATATAATATACATATGAAATTTATTTAATTCTGTCTTATTCCAATTTATTTTAATCAATAAGAAGTTACACAGCTATTTAATCATTTTTTCACTCATTTTACCATTTCTCCGATTTCTCATTTATTTGCTCATCCATTTTATTGTGTTTTCAGAAATATTATCTGCTGCTGGAGTCAAAATTTTCTCTACATTATATCTTTACAATTTAGTTACCAAAAATCAATTATCTAACTTGAGAAACAATAAGCATAACTTAGAAATAATTGTTGCTCTGCTTTAATAACTGTAATCATCGAATGAGCCATTATACAAACTTAAAACAATATTGATGCCTACGGCCCCAAACGTTCAAAATATCAATTCAGCTTCCAAATAAAAAATAAACTCAATTTAATTAAAAATAATTATTACATTAGTTTAAAAAAAACAGCAAATTATTGATTATTCATAAAAAATTAAAAAGCATAACATTATATGTATAGACAAAGATTTACATTAGAAAAATCATCAAATATGTAAAAAAATATTTTGTTTGTTTTGGATAAATCTAACGTTAAGGTAATAAATTATGGAATAACCTGTACAAAGGATTGAACTAAATAAATACTATAAATCAATTCAACAAAAGTTGGCTATTCTGTTAAATTGTATTATTCTTATGTGGATAAATTAAATTACTTATGTAAAAATTACCTTCAAAACAAAATCATTGTTACAAATTCAATAATCTCCATTAAATAAAAATTTTACACTCATATATTGAAGACATTGGCGTAAAAAAAGATCTATAAGTATAAATTATTATTTATATTTATATTTCACATTTATATAATTATTCACTTGATTCACATTGTTCTAGTTAGTTCAAATCAGTGAAAAAAATTGCATCAATTCACGTATATCTAAAAAAAATGTATTCATAAATTAGCCAATGTTTTATAGGCGCTTTATAATAATGATAATTTTAAATTTGTGCCAGTTGCGTAAACAAACTGCACAATTAAGATAGTATTATTAAAAGACAAAATGGTCAACAGATATAGAATAAAAGTTAAAAATCTACTTACTTCTTTTAGATGTAACATACTTATAAAAGAATTGGAATATATATTCAAAAACACACAGACGCACTATTCACACTTACCACATTCAAGATTGAGTAAGTACTATTCACGTCACTTACGCACGTGCGTCGTAGGGTATCAGATGTTTAGAATCTATCTAAGATCGGAAGCAGCTACGTACGCTGAGACGTTGATAGTTAACGTAGAGAATAGCAAACTTTAAAAATTCCTATCTTTTCCATTTTTAATAATTAAGAAATAAAATCTTGTCTATTCAGTTAACACATATAAAAATATTTCATAGGCTCATATCTAATTTTCTTAAATAAAATAGAATTCAATTCGAGTGCGACAAAATATCACGTTTAATTCTTTACTGACTGTTACTGCTCTAGAAACAATTTATCTTCACAGGAATAACAAGAAACTTTCCATGGTTACTTTTTAATTTGGTGGTATTGAAAAAAATGAGAGTTCAAGGTGAAATCTAGAAACCCTGTGAATAATATATTTTTATCTCTCAATAGATTATAGACGGAATAACACGATTTTTCCAAATTTTCAAGCAAAGATTTTATTTATAAACAATGGGGATTTTTGAGTAACATTAGTGACACGGAGTAAATTTTTATTGCTTACAAAAAAACAGTCATTTTTCCTCTTTAAAATGCAGTTTCAGCCGTATTGGTATCTTTAACGTAGAAAAATTAACAGCCACAATTGATAGAACATTAAAACGGTGCTTTAAAAAATCTAATTTTTAATAGAGGAAAACAGAAGCTTATTAAAATTAAATACCTATTGATTTTGGTCTTTGGGACTTTAAAGAACATTCCTACAAAATTTGAGCACAGTTAGACGATTTGATATGTAATGACTCATTTTTATTTGATGAGTATAAATGAGAGAATTCGAGAATTTTGAGGTGCCTTTTTTAATTGAATGGCGTATATTTTTTTTGTACAGAATGATTTATGGTAAATGCAAGAATGTTGAATTTTTGATATTTTGACTTATGGATATTTTTTCAATAATGTTTTTTCATCTACAACAGATCAAATGAAACGTTCATAAGAGTGTGTAGGCGATTTTTGTATGCATCTTTCCGTTTTCATTCCTACGAATTATAAAATTATTTTGTCGATTTAGCCTCAGTTATTTTTGTGGCGTTTGGATAATAAACAAGGCAGAAAGATAAAAATTTATGTAGATAATAAATCTATATTCTGTTAATTTATCATCTCCTTTACATGAGTCATATTGACCGATTTTGATGATTTTTCTAAATCGTATTTATTTTCTTTTTTATTTAGGTACAATTTTTGCTGAAATAATTTTTCAAGAAGATACACATTAAACAAAAAAATGCCTCTAAATAAATTATGAATTTTCCTGCCATTTCACTTTTTGTCTCATAACAGTTATAACATTTATCAACCGATTTCTATAATTTTTTTTTTGTACCATAACCATTGATCAGCTGCTTCAAAAACAACAGTCTTTAACAAAAAATAGCAGACAGTATTTTTTGACACATAATTTTCTTATTCATTGACCGATTTTTATGATTTATGTTTTGCTAGTTGTTTTTATCAATAAAATAGAAATTTTTTTGAGTCGATCTATGTGCTTTTGAGAGTTATGCAACTCATAAATAATTTTTTAAAAAGGAAAAATTTTCGTGTTTTTTTTTGAATAATTTTTTTATTTATTCACAGATTTTAAAGATTTTTCTTCATTTTATTTTTAATATTTAGTGTAAAAATCGTAAGTTTGAGTCAGCTGCATATTGAGCATAATAGTAAATAGTGAAAACTTTTCTGAATTTTTCCCGCGATTTTAATTTTGTGCCACAAACAACTTCTTTTCGCCATTTTACATTTTGTGTTTCAACTTATTTATTTAGAGAGCTTCAAAAACAACCCCACAGTGAGCAAAAATAGTAAAATCGATTTGAATTTTTTCCACCATTTTGTAATTTGTGTCTTAATTTTTTTATTTATTATCCAATTTTGATGATACTTTTATTGTCAGATTTCTAATTTCGTTCCACTTTTTTCTGATATACTTTTAGATAACTTTTGAAACAATTTTTATCAAAGATCTGATTACACATGACAGTCATCGACAATCTCTGATGAACTTTTTATTTATTAATCAATCAATTTTTTTCTTATGACTATTACAGAATTTCAACTTTCTTAATAAAATTTTAGCCAAATTCTGTAACACTGATGTAATATATATAGGTATATACTACTTTAGGACGAGAATGTACAGCGCCATTTTATAGTCATTAAAGAAAATTTCGGTTACAAAAATAATTGCAATCGAATCATCTCTAGATGTTATAATTTGGCTGTAAAGTCACCTTTATAATAACGGATGTTCAACAATTATTCTGGTCGCAGTTTGCTGTGGTTTTCTTTTTCTAACATGAATGTATACTTCGTTTTTAATTAATGTACATCAAGAAGTCTTAGTAACTCTAAATGCGGCTTTAATTTTATCTTTGAAACTAGTAACTAAACATAAACGACGCTTTATATTCCTAACCTTAAAATTTGGAGTAAACAAACTTAATTCTGCTTGAAGTTTGCTATTTGTAACTTTAGTTGAATTTGCTGCTAACCTTAAAGAAAATACCTAGGATGCTTTATGAACCAATGTCACCAGTGTGACCACCTTAATATCTGATTTCCATGGCCGTCCTTTATGCAAATTAATAACGAGTATAGGTTGACGTATGATTTGCTGTCAACTGTCTAAAAGTTGTCTTATTTTTGCATATACATTTTTTGACAAAAATCACTCTGCAAATCATGATAACTGTATGTAGGCGTTTAAGAATTTTTTTCAGTTGAAGGTGTGAATTTTAGTATGTGGCCTGCACCTAACCTCTGCATTGATGGAGTGTGACAATTGCCACACACAGGCGATTTGACTAGAGCAATTATTGAACACATATTATAATGTCCAAATTTAAATAATTCTTCAATATACAGTGTGTCCATGTTTCGATGTTCACCATTGTTATTTCAGTTATTAGAAGAGATAGAGCAACGGTTAAATGGAAAATTTTCTGCAAAATTTAATGCTCAAAACAAATCTCATTTCAAATTTATTCAATTCTTTGCCGATTTTATTTATCGTCAATAATTCGATAACGTTTCTTCTGACGTTTTTCAGACTTTTACATTATTACGACGTTTTTTATGACAAGCGCTAACAAGAACCCTCGATTCTTATTTGTTTTCGAGTTAGTAACACTATCTTTTGTTTTTCATATGGAAGCCATATTGGATTTATTATAACTTAAATAGTCCTTGAAAAATGTATGAAATGTCACTTAAATCTTATTTTTCACAAGAGATATTAGCAGAAAATAAATTTGACACTGATACAAATGATAAGCTATGTTATTGTCGTCATGTAACAGTGGCACCGGTGGGAGATTTGGAACTATATGCATGAATAAATCACTTTTACATGTCGACAGTAACATAGCTTATCATTTGCTTAACAATGACGCTGAAATTTCATAGCCTACTGATTTTGATCAGTGTTAAATTTATTTTTTGTTAATATCTTTTGTAAAAATTAAGTTTTAAGTGACAAGCTTTTTCCAAAGACCATCTATGTAATAAAAAATTTAATATCAAGCCCATAAAGAAATAAAAGTTAAGCCAAATAATTCAGAAACTATTGAGAATCAAAGGTTTCTGCCAACACCAAAACATTTGTTTCAAAAAAGCGTTCCAACAATGTAAAAGTTTGAAAGTCGCAACATAAGGCGTTATTAAATTATTGATGATTAATAAAATCGGCAAATTTCAATTTTTCTGAAAAATCTCAAAACTGAAAAAATTTTGAAATGAGATTCATCTTGAGTATTAAATTTTGTAAAATATTCTCCATTTAATTGATACTCTATCTCTTCTAATAACTGAGATCCCCATGGTGAGCATTGAAATATGGACACACTATAAAAAGGAAAAAAAAAACTAAGTGGATGACTCATTCGGAATTATCCGGCTCTTGTCCTAAACTTTCACTCGGGCAAAAATTCTTCATTCTTTACTTGTTACAGAAACTACCATAAACTTATCATAAATCAGTCTGCTATGATTCTGTATTAACTTATCAAAAAAAAAAAAAAAAAAAAAAAATTCTAGCCAGTACCTAAAGTTCTAGTTTATGCATAAAGTTAAGAAGTATTTATATCATAAGCATAACACATCTTTTATAGTTTCACTTTTCTGTAGTTTCTATACGATAAGTCTTCATATCCAAACAAATTTCGTATACTGTATTTACATATATTATACACACTAAAATCGAAGAGCACCACCCTATAATGCACTGTGATTTTCAAAGTTTTTTACTATTACACTTAAATGTGTAGATGTAAATAAGTATTTTGTAGCTTTTTTTAAATAAAAATGATGTGCATTAAATTTAATAGTGATTGTTTTTGCAGAATTTTGCTGTTTTATTGTTGAAAAGTCGTTTAACAAAAAGGTGGAGTATTAGCTGAAATTTTCGAACTTTTGTTTTTCTTACATTAACGCTGCTATCCATCTTCTTGTTTTTTCAAGTGGAACTGGTGCTGAATTGTAGATGCAATTGCCCACTTGACTGAATTATTAAATGTATTTTTGGATAAGAGAAGAGATAGAAAAGTAGGACAATCAAATTTTTTTTCTTTCCGAAAAATTGTTTGTTGTCTTCTTTGAATTGTTGCCAATACTCAAAGCTACAAATGTATTTAAAATTCGTCATTCTATAAGTGTTTCATTTTCTGCTAGAAAATATGAAATTATTATACATGGTGAGTCTAGATACTTACCGTTATTTAAGTTGTATAAATAATAAAATTGCAAGTTTTGGAATTGTTCTCAGTTATACAGGGTGTTTCACAATTCTATATTGCAGCTTGAATATTTTTTCGTATTTTTTGGTATTTTTTGGAAATTGATAATTTGGTAGAGTAAACTTTGCCTTATCGTTTGAGACTCAAACTTTTCAATTTTTAAAAAACTTATAGTTCTATTTTCTCGAATTTTAGCAAGTATATTTTTAAATTTTATCAGAGATGTGGCATAACCGGTTATATCGGAAGTAGATCTCAAATTTTTTATTTTAAATGAAACATCCTATACTTTTTCATATTTTTGGCTTCTACGAAGATTTTTAGGTCACTTTTATATCAAAAGTTTTTTTTCTAAAGTTAACCATTTCAAAGATATTTGCAATTTTTTTTTTAAATAACGGATACAAAGTTGAAGGTGATCTATAATTATGGCTAAACGACTATCAATTTTATTATGGTTCTTTCAACCAATTTCCTACAGAATGTTCAAAAAATATATTTAAAAGCTGACTTGAAAATGTGGTCAGAACTCAAAATTTTCAAATAGAAACCTCTATTTATGTTTTTATATTTAGCTTTAGCCTCAAAAATAGAGACATTTTTGTATGAGGTTTGGTATACCCAAACTTCATGGTTGTTTTAATTATTTAGAAAAAACTGTTTTCTACTTAATAAAATGTCATGCTAGTTTTATTTAGAATGGTTTTCTTGCCCTGTTAGCTGCAAAGAGTTGTCAAAAATGCCAGAGCACGTTATATTATTGTATTAAAAATTATCTAAGTTTATTTTTCATTTCTTGAGAGTGTAACTATGGCGTTTCACTACACAGAAAAGAGTTTTCCTCGAATAAATAAAAAACGATAAGGTTTAGGTATAGAAAACCAAAATTGCTTTAATGTTTAAAGCAGAACACGAATATGATGGAATAAATAGGGGTCTCTATTTGAAAATTTCGAATTTGCATGATGTTTTCATGTCAGTTTTCAAATATATTTTTTGAACACACTGTTGAACATCAGTTTAATTTTTTAGTGAGGTTTACAGTCTAAAATGTTGCATTATAAAATGTCAAAAGACTATTTTAAAATAAATAGCCGTTTAGCCATAATTATTGATTGCCTCTAACTCTGCATCTACTATTTTTCAATTAAAATTGCAGATACAGGGTGTGCGTGCGAGCTCCACAACTATTTTTCTATACATTTGATTTGATAATAGAGCACATTCTAAAAATATTTATATTTCTATACAGAAATATAATTTTTGTTAGATTTCTGAATTCATCATTATATTGTCGATATAACGCACCCAGGTTCCTTAGATTAATCTGTCATAGTTTTTGATTTATGTCAATTTATGTTTCAAAATAGCTTCGTACGTAGACCTACAGAAAAATTTATAACTTCAGGACCATTCAAGATAAATTAGCCAACTTTTTTCCATTCGATTCCGTAAGCTTAAGATCATCTTTTGAAATAAAAGCGGACTCGGAGACAATATTTTATCGCTTACTATGATTTTTTGAAAATGACAAAGTACAAATGGCAATAACTCGAATTTTTCAAATGCAACACTCTATATTTTATTCTATGATGTTATAGCATTTTTCAAGCGCTTTTTGTCGATATAGAGTTTGTGGGATCTATATTGCAAAATACTAAATATTAATTTTATTAAAAAAAATCGTGTAGACCGCTGTCATAAAATTTGGTACTTTTATATGAAAAGTGTGTCTTTGAGCAAAATAAGATTATAATAGGAATACACCACACAAACAATTTTATCAATTTTTACAAATCAAGAATAAGGAAATAATAAAGAAATAGTTTTACAAAATAGACCCTACAAACTCTATATCAACAACAAGCTTTTGAAATGTTATGCAACGATGCAAAAAAATACAAGGTGTTGCATTTGAAAAAATCGAATTATTGCCATTTGTAATTTACCATTTTCAAAAAATCGTAGTAAGCGAAGGAATATAGACTCCAAAATCGCTTTTATTTCAAAAGATGCGGTGAAACTTAAGCAATCTAATGGAAAAAATTTGCATAGTTATTTTGAAGTCATAAATTTTTCTATGCACGAAGCTATTTTGATACATAAATTGACATAACTCAAATAAATAAATAAGTCTAAGAAACCTAAGTGTATTATAACGACAATTTAATGGCAAATTCAAAAATGTAACAAAAATTAGACGTTTCAATTTTAATAAATAAAACTTAGTTGTGTATTATATTTTGGGACACTCTGTATATAAGTAGAAATATTTTTAGAAAGTGCGCTATTATCGTTGAAAAAACACATCAAGACGATTGCATGCATAGAAAAAAAGTTATTGAGCTAGCACGCAACCTTAGGTCACCCTGTATCTTCAAAATGGTTGAGTTTAGGAAAAAAAATGTTGGTATAAAAGTCACAGAATTCAAAAACTTAGAAAAATATAGGGTGTTCCATTTAGAATAAGAAAGTCTACCCCCCGTATAACAGGAAGTGTCAGTATTTTTTGAATTATGGATAGACGCCCACTGACAGCCTGTATAATTTCTTAAACTTGATTAATTCACCCTGTGAAAAAATGTACAAAACTGTAGTTCTTGCAGATTACAATGTTCAAAAACGCTTAAATGCTTTGATTGTTGATTTCCTAAACTTTTTATGTAGGAAAAAATTATAAAATTCCAAATATTTAAATATTGTGATTGATAAAGCAAGGCTGAATTTTGCATTTCAATTTAATGCTATCGTCAATATCATTTATCAACTGATGGCTGTAACAATAAAATTGTAAGTTAAAATATTTCAATTGACTTACATGGCTTTGGAATTTTTCATTAATTTCTTAGCTAAATTGTACATGATGTTAATCCAGGCATGATACTTGGAAAAATATATAATTTTTTTTATTATTATTTCATACATATTTTGAGTGTTTGATGTTAAAATCTGCGGTCAAGCAAGGGTTTTCACATATAGAAATGATGGAAACTTCAAGTATCTATTTGTATTTATTTTTCTTAATAATAATTGTAGTTGAAAATTCCCGGGAACGTTTAATTTTCCCAATCTACTTATTTTAAAAATAGAGAATTTAAATAATAAATGATTGGCTTGCTTATATTTCCGTCAAATAATTCATTTATTGACAAATAGAATATTTCCTGTTTATTAACAAATCAACCAAAAAAGGGCGGATTATATAAATATAAGCGAGTCAATTATCGATTTCCATTGTAAGAACTAATGCAAAATGTTTAGATTTACGTAAATACTTACAATGTAGCTCATCTTTATAGCCTTGCATGTTTTCTTACTTTTGTACATACTATAAAACTTGCATTTCAATAAAATTTAAATAGATTAATGGATGAATTTATTTAACTGAATTTTTATCCTGGAGAGACTTCAATTTAATCCACTCGACTTCTTCAGTATTCATCGGAAGGACAAGTTCGTTGATTGAATTTCTAATGCATTATATTATGTTATCCATTATACAAAAGTGTGAAGAAATATTTTAGAGGGTGATTCTACTCACAAAAATAATGATACAAGCAGGCGTATGGCAAAAATTCAAAGTTTTAGATTCTTATATATACAGGATGTTTCAAAAGTATAGGGTAAAATTTCAACCACAGATAGTAATTTTGAAATGATAAAAATGTGCAAAGGAAAATTTGGCCGAATTTTGAAATTTTGTTCGGTAACTAATCAAAAGGTATACTTTCGAATGGTGTTTGTAGGCAAATTTTTGATGCAATTTCCGGTTAGAGCAATTCCGATGCAGTTTTTAGTATGAAACTTTTTTCTTTTCGTCAAGTCCATATTTTAATGTGAAAATCTAATGCGCCAATCAATTAGTGAAATCTGAATTTGAATAGAAGACTAAATTTTTCAATTTTACTTCAATTATGAAAATTGATCACCATTTGTTACTTTGGAACACATACCTAAAGTCATGTCAAAAAAGAATTTCGCAGTAAAAATGTTTTTTTTTTAAGTTGGTAAAAGTGGTACTTACACGAGGAAATTTTTTGACAAATACAAGGTTAGGTTTAGAAAAATTATTTTTGTCTGATATCTTATCAATTACTGTTTTTGAATGAATTTTAAATGATGTTTCACCTTCCTGGACTGTATTCTATAAAAAATTAATTAATAAATTTTGATCAATTATTTGACAAATGTCATTTATTGATCCAACCTAAAAAGTAGAAAATTTTCTAAAACCCTAAATTCTAGTGCCTGATTCTTTTTTGACATGTCTTTATAAAACTATTATCTGTTGCAGATACTTGTGCCACTTCAAAGTCATTTAGGGTTAAATTTTGGGACTGTACACATAAAATTTTGTCCTAGAATGTATTTTAGAGAAACTTTTTTAAAAAGACATTTTTCAATACTGAGTTAATGTCAGTTGAGGGACTGCAAAATGATATTTTTAAACGTTTAGGTTATGGTTCTCTTTGGATTTTTACTATACAGAGTGTCCCACCACAGCGTAATTCTTCCATAGCATGATAACCGTTAGGAATATGAAAATTTGTTCTGAACGAAAGTTGTTTGAATCTTTCTTGGGGTTATTTTAAAAACATTTTCAAAAATGGCGCACTTCCGGTTATACCGAAAATTGACACCAACTTCGTTATTTTAAATATAACACCCTAAATATTTTTACATTTTTATGTACCGTATGTAACATTTTGAGTGAACCATTTTCAAGAAAATCAAGATTTGAAGAAAAAATATGGCTGTGGTGGTGAGACAGCCTGTACACCTTGCTGAAAAATATCTAATTCTTGGAATATTATATCTGAATCATAATATTTCCATTCCACCTTCAAATTATTGCACTTGAGATCTCAACTGGGAATTGAACCATACCTTAATGTCTTTAATGAAATTTGTAATTTTTAAAACGGTGTTCAAACTGTCACGTCTGCAGTGTTGTTATCTTTGTCGACTCGTAAATATGGAACGCGCGTGCGCTAACTCGTCAGCTTCCGTCATTTGGATTTAAATTTAAATGATTAAGGTTCCATTTCTGAAACGTGAAATATATCATTGTAAAGATAACTTTACCTTTTCAATAACTTTTTCTGATAAAAATTTATGGATTTTAATAAACTTTTATGATGGTACACTTGCGCAAATACTCCATTCGCTAATGAAACGTGGATCGTATGTCGTACTTAGATGTTTATTGTTTACAATATTTTCTAACCTTACTAATTTTCTAATTTTAAGGTTGGAATGTTATGTCAATCTTAGAGTGATGATTACCAGGAGACCTTCGCAGTCAAATACATTTTCAAAATTAGGCATATCACAAAAGTATAATTCTAGAACATTGTAGCTAGTTAGTTGCTATACAAAATACTTTTTTTTATACTTTATTTAGGTAACTCAAAGTACCTAGATAAATAATAATTGAGTATAATAACTATGGTAATAATTGTAGCAGCAATACCCTATTTAATTCAGGTTCAAATTTTTGCCAGAAAGTTCTGAAATTGGTCTTAATTAGCCATATTTATTTTCAGCACAGTGCAATGGTCTTAGAGTCAAACCACTAAAGTTTATTGATAGAATCATAATTTATAAAAAAAAATAATAATAATTAATGCCTGAATAAATTACCATTTGTTCCACGCAAGCATTTAGACGTAGATCAGTCGATCTTCAAACTCTTAGAAGAATCTCTGCTCCGATATTCTGAAATACATTTGTAATTCGTTCTTTTATATCTTCTCTTGTGGTTAGCGCCTTTTGATACTCAAAATTCTAAACGTCAATTTAGAAAAGTTATGTTTATATTAATAAACTTTAGTAGTTTGTTGTTCTGATGAATCTAAGACCATTGCAAGCTAAAATTTGAAAATAAATTCAATGGTGTATTGTTGCTACAATTATTACCATAGTAATTACATTCAACATTCGAAGTTGAATATTTTTTTTCTATTATTGCACAGAGATGCATGAAAGTTGATATTTTTAAAAAGAAAATCTAAAGATCTTATGGATGCTGTAACAAAATATAAGGTGTTTCATTCAAATTTTGAAAGTTATTTAACTTTTAACAAAAGTCTGTATTTAATGAACTTCCCTTCTCTAAAACGTCAAAAAAATCTTTTAGTCATAAAATTTAAACTTTTTACTTTCAGTTAGTACAGATTTCCATTTAAAAAAACAAAAGATTGTGTCAGAACTCGTTTATGAGACACTCTGTTAATTTTAGTTAATGCAGAGAAGCAGTATCTACAAATTTTCTTAATAAAATTTTTCAGTATTTTTACATTTAAAAGCCAATAATGGATTTTACCTACTCTTGGAACACTGTATAGTATTAACAATAACAGTAATGAGGCTATGATTTGAAAGAAAAGTTATGATTTATAGGCAAAGATCGATTTACAAATTGACTAATTATAAGATGACAAAATTGTCAGAAGTCGGTGGGTTCGCAAATCACAGAGCACACGAGCTTTCCTTCACTGCTTTTTGAAATCTTCATAAATTTTCTCTTTATTTTTCAAATACCAGTGCCATCCTTAACGAGAATTTGGAAAGCATCTACAAACTGCAAAAGTAATTTAGAAAAAGTCAAATGAGTTATTTTGATGTTTTCTATTAAAGCAATGATTCTCACAGTATTTTTGTGGAAACCCCTTTTATTTCGAAAATTTCTTTCAAAATTTCAAACTCCGTAAACAAGATTTTGGAAACTTGCAATATAAAAACATAACTGTATCTATGAATCGAGCACCAATGGCATGTTCTGAGAAGAACTAACTAATTTTGAACTTGCATTGTCATTAACGAATGGAGTATTTGCGTATATTAAATTACCACATAAGAGGATGTCACATAAAAAGAATGAAAATAGTAAATACATAAATATCTTATTTTATTACCCACTTTTGTGTTCAATTTTGTAATTCATCTATGTAACACTCTTCTTTTTTTTTTGGCACTCAATAGAAATCTCCACACACGCCTCTGGACAAGACACTGGTCAATGAAGGAATTGGTTTAAAATTAATCAATAATTTGGAAAATCATTATGCTGTGTTTTAGTTAATTAAATTAAAGTATATGAAGTGTAAAAATTGAAAATACAAGAAAGTTTTTTAAGAGTTCTGTTTTGAGTCAGAAACAGTTTGATTCTGTTCCAAGTTTTAGTTTAGTTCAGTTTGTTTGAAGATTTCAATTCAGTTTTGAATAGTCGTTAGTTAGTTAGTTAGTGTTAAGTGGAATGTTTTCTTAAATTGTTAACAACCTGGAAACTGTGAGAATGGATGAAATGCAAGCTCATAATAACTGATCCTCAGCAGAATCTTGGTATTTCATTTATTATCATCAAGATCCAAAGAGGACGATAGATTCTGTTATCCGCTCAGCGAAGACAATTCACTAATAAGAGTTTAGTTCTCGAAAGATAAATACGAACGAATAAAAAACGAACTCACAGACTAAGATGTCGTAGGATTGGACAAACTTTCTGATTATTTCTGAAGTTTTGATTTTGTTTGGAAAAGGGGCCATCATCAATTCTATAGAGGTAGTTCATCATTTTTTCATTTTTACTTTACATTTTATTTCAAACCATCTCATAACAATAATATAGTGTTGTCAATGGAAAGACTGGGTTTAACGCCTTTAACGCCATTGGGAGAAAAATAGAATTAAGCAAATACAAATAGATATAACGATAGATGAAATGTCAATTCATATTAGAACATGATATGTTTCATAGAGGAGTAAATCTTGGAAGTGATAGCTACACAGATAATTATAATGTGCCTCTAGCCAAGAGTACTCTATGCTTTATGGCAATGGCTGCAAATGACAGTTGAAAGATTCCTCTTGGCTGTTTATGGATTAAAATCCTAAGTGGTTCCGAAAGAGCAAACTTATTGGAAAAGTGTTTAGAACTTAGAACAAAATGGAGCTAAAGTCAACTCTTCAACATTTGATGGAGCTTCAGTTAATTTATCCATGTGTTTCATTTTAGGTGTTAGTTTTAATATCGAAAACTTTAAGCCATAGTTTAATAATTTTTGTAACAACGAAACTATTTTTTTTTTATGCATGCCATATGATTAAATTGGTAACAGACAAATGTGAAAGCTTTTGGGAATGGTCACTCTAAAACCTTTATTATCTTCCAAACGCGTAACAAAAAATCTACATATTTTTGTAAGCTCCCTGTTACCACAAACCCATTTCCCCTGGGGAAGCAGTTGTTATTTAGTTCTTAAAGGGCACACGAATTCCATATTTTTTTCCAAATTAAATATACAAATCTCCGTCAAATATCATAGTTTTTATTACCTTTTTAGTACCTGTCAAGTACTAAAGATTTGGAGGATTGATTAATTTTGTCATAACTCTTCATAACTTATCTATAAGTAATTTATCCAAATTACCCTGTATACACGGTGTTTCACGAGGAATAATCAGCCTGCCTCAACTTTCGATGCAACTAACATTACATTTTCATTTCTCTCAATGCAAAATAACATCTTTTTATAATTATGATACCAAAAATTTTTCTGTCACGAATTAATTTTTTCTACAAGGTTCTTATATTACACTTGTTATTGTCTAGAAAATCAAACCACATGTAATGTTGGTTGCATCAAAAAAAAAATGTAGGCTCATTATTCTTCATGAATCACCCCGTAGTATGATTTCCAGCGGTCTAATTTTCTGTTTTTACTGAAAAATCAGTCATTATAATATATTTTTTGGAATACACACGAGTTCCTGTTAGACATTTTTATCTTAATCTAGTACACAAATTTTCAAGTTCTAATTATTCCCATTTAGTATTTTTTCTTAGAGTGTCGGCTGTTATGGCTCTTCATAAACTTTTAATGAGACACTGATCTGAATACTATGACTTCTAGCGCTCCGACTTATTCTAATTTTCGCATGCATACGAATTGCTGTCAGTTTTAGAAAGTCAGTTTATTTTGCCTAAACTTCTTATATTCTCTAATGACACACTTATCTGAATCACCTTGTGTCGTGTGACTTCCATCGCCATAACTCACTGAATTTAGTCGTCACTTTTATTGAATAATCACTACGAATAATAATAAAGTTTGTAGAGTGCACACGAACTCCCGTCAACAATATCTTTTATGTTTTTATGTTGCATACAAATACCAGCTAAATATTTGAGTTCTTGTAAAATGTTAATCCACAATTTGGCTTCATAGGGTTGATTTATTTTCACAAGCTTCTAATGAGATAATTATCTGAATCATCCTCTATAGTGTAAAATTTTCTTCTATTAATCTAAGTCACTTAAAATCATAATCTATTTTATTGGGCGCACACGAGTTTCTGTCAGCGTATATTTCCATCCTAATCCGGCACACCAATTCCCGTAAAATATAAACTTTCAATGAAACACTTATTGAATTACCTTGAGTAGTGTGACATCCTGCGCTCCCATTCGTCACATTTATTAAAAAAAAACTACCTAAAAACATAGAATGCAGACGAGTTCCTGTCAGCATACCAATTCCTGTCAATTTTTTTATCTCAAGAAATATTGAGTAAATCAAATTAAAAATTTGCACATGTAGGTTTTATGAGACAAGAAACAAGATTTTTCTACTAATTTTAGTTACGCTTATTTTGATACAAAAATCGTTTCGTATCTTTTTTATTTTTAGAATTTTGACATTTTTGTAATAATAGGAAAGAAATAAATTCATTTTTGAGTAAGAAAACTATACTTGTCTGAAATCGAGAAACTTGACTGTTTTAGAGATAAATGAAAATTCAATGTAAAAATATATAATAATTGAGAAAACTGGTTTGATAAATATTCAGCTTTGTTACTCCGACCATTATTTGTCAATGTTATCGTTACGTATTGGCAGATTCAATGTGATTTACTTTGAAAATGGTGAAATTTGACAAATATACTTTTTTAAACTTAGTTTTTAAAATACTGTTTCAAAAGTGTTTAGTGTAGCTGAGTAGGTGTAACTAGCGCCCTCTAATCAGTAGAAAAATATGAGAATGAAATTTTAAAAACTGCAAAAATGTTAATTTTTGACAGAATTGACTCAACCTTTTTCAAAATATGAGCAAAAATGAAAAAAAGGTGTTCAACTTTAACATCATGTGGATCTAGAAAAAGCCATATTTGGATGAGGCATATTAGGCTCATTTGCATTTTTTGAGTTGGGCTATCACCCTTTAAGCTACGTATCCTGTATAATATGCAATGTTGATATTTTCAGAAAACCATGATTGGTGCAATGCCAGCTGTGGCCGTCCGCCACGAAAGACGAAAAGGTCAAGAAAAACGTTCGAAACGTCCTAGTCAACTTTATATAGGAGGTCATTGGCTACCTCCCACTAGTCCAAGCCCAACGCCCAGCCCAAATGGTCCACAAGACGATGGATACGAGGGCTTACCCGAACTATACATTTGTGGAAGAGTAAGTTTTATCATCAGTAAAATAATTTTCCATGATAATAATTATTTTAATTTAGGTGTCAGCACTACAATTAGTAGTCGGTTCGATACTTTTAGGAGCTATAGTTCTTATAGTTGGACTAGTGCAATTAGTGCCAAATGCAGCCGATGCTGATCATCGTTATATTTTTATTGGAACTGGAGGAATTCTCCTCATCTTAGGATTTATAATGGCAGGTGTTCGATGCTTTTGTATTCATTGTCACAGAGGGACATCTATTGCAATAGAAGATGTAACTCCAACTCTGGATGCTGTGAATAGCATTGATGTTCTAGTCCAAAGAAGAGACACACAAGTGAGTTACAAATTTTTAGCTAACACCGCAATTAAAAATTTTTATTTGTAAATAAATATAGCACAATGCAGCCTTTTTAAAATAGTGCTTCTAGAAGTAGCTGCTTAAAAATACAGATAAAATCATAAAGATATAAAATAATATTGAAAAATTTAGTTTTGGTAGTTAGATTATGCTTTATTTAAATTTTTTTAATATTAACTTTTCTATTTTTAGGGAAAAGGATATGTTTTATTAACGTATGAAGAAGATTCATTAGATAAACCAAGATATTTTAATTAAAACACTCTCCTTTATCTAATTTTTCAAAAGTTGTGATTGTTGGACCAACGTGCCACAATATTTGCCAAAAAAAAAAAAAGAAATAAAATAAACGACATATCTTTACTAATCCTGAGCTTAAAAAAAAGGATCTGCTGCTTTTAAAAATTGCGAAACATTTACAACATTTTTAAACTATGCACTCGCATATTTTTTATATTTCACACTTTTTAAATATTCCAGAAAAAAATTAAATATCTTGTTTTATGTATTTCTATGAAAGCTAAATTTTATAAATAAAATATATTTCAATTATTTTGTATTATTTTTGGTTGGGGGATTTTCTACTTGATCAGAAAGTAAGTAAAAAATGTTTCGCCTATGAAGCTTTTTAGATCATTTTTTGGGAACAATATCTCTCGATGGTAATGCAGATCAGTGGTGGTTTCTGGATTTTCCACAGCAGAATGCAGAGCCAAAATATATATTTTTTTAATTGACATGATTCTCAGAATTGAAAGACAAAAGCGAGATTTTTCATTTTCACGAATCAATGGAATTTTCAGTTTCTTTGGATTCCTTTAAAAATTCACCGATTTTCGGATTCTCAATAGATTCTTAGTGAATAAATTTTTGAGATTTGTCAAACTTTTTTTTCAATGCTTCGAACATTTTAAATTTTAATTTTTTTGGATTTTTCAGATACCTCAGATTTTGAATATTTCTTAAATTCCTTGGATTTTTTAAACTTTGCAATTTTTTTGATCTTGTCAATTTTCTAACTGCGATTTTGACGATTTTTTGAGTCTTTGGATTTTTCAGGTTTTTGAATTTTTTTATACAAGGTGTCCCACGACGGTGGGCGTTTATCCATAACTCAAAAACTACTAATAGCATAATACTTATTTATCTTTTATATATTTTTTTACATTTTTTAATTCTTCGAGGTCTACTTCCAGTATAACCGGTTGTGCCACATCTCTGGAAATATTTTAAAAAGACAGAGCATCTTGAAAAAACTTCGCTGCCAAATTTTCAATTATATGCTATCAGTATTTTTTGAGTTGTGAATAGACGCCCATCGTCGTGGGACATCCTGTATATAGAGATTCATTAGACACTTCATTTTTTCTATCGTTGAATTTTTTAAGTTTTGACTTTATCTTGTTGAAATTCTTCTAATCCTTTGTATTTTCTTTTAATTTTTTAGATTTTTAAGATGCTTTGTATTTTTCAAGAGTTTTTTTGATTTTATGGATTTTCCAGATGCTTCGGGAGTTTAAAAAATTTTTATTTTCTTGATATTTCTCGAATTTCGTAAATTATGTTCCTCTGATGTTCTGGGTTGTTTATGTTTTCTATATTCACTGTTTTTTTTTTAATTCTTTATATTTTTACAAATTTTCCAATTTTCTCTTGATTCTCGACGATTTTTTTTAATTCTTTAATTTTTGTGTAGACTTTTTCGTGAAGGTTCTGACTTCCTAATTTTTTGGATATGTCAATTTTTTTAATTATTCAAATGTTCTAAATTTTTTCAATTTAGACTGTTCACATTTTTCAGAATCCGTTAATTGTTCACTGAACATCTTAGATTCATTTTATTCTTGGGAATTCTGAAGGTTTTTAGATTCTATAAAATCCTCTAAGAATCTTTAATTTTTGTATTCCCATAGGTTTATTTTCTTCAGTTACGTATCTTAAGGTTTGAACATTCTTCAGATTTCTTGGATTTTTCGAAGGTCACAGAGTTTCAGATTTCTTGACACTTGTGAATTTTCTAAATAATTTGTAATTTTAAAGATTTATTGTATTCTTGATAATTATTAGACATCTTAAATAGTTCTGATTTTTCAAGTTTTATCATTTTATAGATGTTTTATATTCTCTTAGATTTCTTATATTGTTTAGATATTTATTTTTTCCGATTCTTTAGATCGTCCAAATTTTTAGGATTCTGTAGATTCTTAGAATTATCAGTGTTTAATTCATCATAAAATTTTATACATCTTAGTTTTTGACTTTTTTGAAGTTGTTCCTAAAATTGTTCAGAATAAATTTGAATTTTCTTGAAATCCTTATCTAATCTCTAGTTAAATTTTTTATAGATTTTTAAACTATCTAAAATTTCTCAGATTGTCAGACTTTCTGGATTTATTAGATTCCTTCGAGACTCCTTTAACTTTTTCGGTTATCATAGTTCCGAATTTTTCAATTTTTTCCAGATCCTCTAGATTTTATAGATTCTTGAGATTCCTTTTTGTTGTTAAATTTTCCAAGTTCTTAAAACTTTCTTCATTTTCTAGTGTCTTTAATTTTATTTTTTATTTTTATAGATTAATTAGATTCATAGATAAATTACAGTATCAAAAACATCAAGTTATAATGCCTTCTGAGAATCCACCACTGATGCAAATGACAACAATTAATCTCCTTTATTGAGAGCTATTGGACAAAACCTGGTTACGATTTCCTTTGGTAATTGTTAACAATAGTCTATCCCATTTATCACAAAAAAAGTAGGCTGCCTTAACAATAATCAATTTGCCCCTAATTTATTGATTCAAATTCTTGTGGTTTATTATGACTTTAATGCATTTTAGGTGATGTCTCCTTCAGAACTCGACGCATTGATTGGACATTCCAGTAAATCAACAGATAAGGAAAATGTTGATTGTGAAACATAAACTTTAATAAAAAAATCTTAAGAATGTACATACAAATTATTGACGAATTCAAAGTCAAAATTCAAACAAAGGAAAACAGAATTTTACCAACGAGTAAAATAATGTGCTTCGCTTCAGCTTTATACAACAGAAGTCTTTAGACATACTTTGATTGTATTGGAAATAAAAGCTTTTAGGGTTAATTCATTGCTGTAAAAATGATGCAATAAAGTTTTTCTTTTATAAATTAAGTTATTTATTCAATATATTCAGAAAAATATTTTTTCAGTAAAATTCACATAAATATACAGTGTGTAAACGGATAGAATAAACGACTCTTGTAATAGATGAAAAATTTTGAGTTTTAATTTTGTTGCGCTTGGTTAAATACTAATTTTAGTTCTAAACAATCAAGTATGCCTTGGAAATTTAAGAAATTTTCTTTTTATAGAATGAAGTGTCTTTTATGTGGCAGATACTACGAAAATTTATTGAGAGAAGTTCTTTAGAATCAACATCTGAACCGATATACTAAATTTCAAAATTATTGGCCAACTATGATTTTCCGTTTTTTTTCGTTTACTTCACATATCAATAAAAATTATTCTTAATTGTGAAAAATTCTTTTGTTTTGAGATTTGGTAACTATGACTTTTCATGTATTTTTGTGAAATCAATCAAATTTTTTTATCTTCCACAAGAGTCGTTTTACCGGGAAGACACTGTATAAATAGATGAAAAAGTGAAAATAATTTACTTGTAGACTATTGGACTATTTAAGCATGTGGACTATTGGAGCATTAACCAACAAAGAAGATTTTTTGGCCGTGGCGATTACGAGGCTATTTCAGAAAGTGACAACCAATCAAATTCCAGAAACGAATTAATTGGCATTTTAACGCGTTCAACAAAGTAATTTTGCTGGCTTGCTTTTCCGTATCCGAAACAGAAAACATGCTTAAATTAAGTGGAGATTTTTTAAATGTAAAAGTTTTTAGTTTTGGAGATCGCCCAACGAACAATAGAAACGTACAACCCTGCATAGTTCAAAGCTTATAACTTTTGGTTTATGTTTTTTCTTATGTCACAACGATGATGCTACATGTTTTTAAATTTTGTTTCCCTTCAACAAATATCCTAAAATAATAAAAAAAATCCAAATCAAAAAATCTCAAAAATTTAGAAAATATCGAAGTGTTGAAGAATTTTGAAGAATACAAAAAATTTGAATAAACAAAAAATCAAAAAATCTTAAAAAGTTTCAAGAAATTGAAGAATTGTTAATAATATCAAAAAAATCTTGAAGAATTGGAGCAAAAAATCTAAAAAAAACTCAAAAAATTTTCAAAAATTGAAGAAGCTGAAAGTATCAAAAAAACAAAGAAAATCAAAAAATTTGGAAAATATTTGAACAGTTAAAGTATTTAGAAGAATCTAAAATATCTCAAGAAATAAAAAATCAAAGAATCTTAAAATGTTTCAAGGAATTGAAAAATTGTTAATAACCCTAAAGAATTTTGAAGAAATGAAAAAAAAAACGCAAAAAACAAACAAAAAAAAAACTAAAAATTTTCAAAAATCAAAGAAACTCAAAGTCTCGAAACAACAGAGAATATCAAAAAATTTGTAAAATATTGAAAAGTTGAAGAATTTAGAAGAATCTAAAATATCTCAAGAAATAAAAAATCAAAGAATTTTAAAATGTTTCAAGGAATTGAAGAATTGTTAATAATATCAAAGAATCTTGAATAATTGAAGAAACTCAAATGAGCAAAGAATCTCAAAAAAATAAATTATTTTCAAAAACCAAAGAAGCTGAAAGTATAAAAAAAAAAATAAATATCAAAAAATTTGTAAAATATTGTAAAGTTAAAGAATTTAGAAGAATCTAAAATATCTCAAGAAATAAAAAATCAAAGAATTTTAAAATGTTTCAAGGAATTGAGGAATTGTTAACAATATCAAAATATCTTGAAGAATTGAAGAAACTCAAAAGAACAAAGAATCTCAAAAAAAAACAAAAAATATAAGAAATCTTACAAATTTAGAAAATAATGAAAAATTGAAGAATTTTTAGGAATTCAAAAAATCTCAAGAAATAAAAAGTCAAATAATCTTAAAACGTTTCAAGGAAGAATCCTGAAGAATTGTAGAAACTCAAAAGAACAAAGAATCTTTAAAAAACAGAAAATTATCAAAAATAAAAGAAGCTCTGTCTCTAGAAAAAACAAAGAATCTCAAAAAAATCCAAATACCTGAAAGAATTAATGAACTACAAAGAATTTGAAAAATCAAAAAAATCTCAGAATCATTAAAAATTATGAGAAATCAAGGAATTTCAGAGTTCAAGAAACCAAAGAATCTCAAAGAATTCAAGACCTTGAAAAATCTTAAGGATTATCAAAAATCAAAGTATTTCATAAAATCAAAAAATTTCAAAAAATCTAAGAACTGAAGAGAATCTTGGAAAATAAAAAGAATTTCAAAGAAGCTCAAAAAATTGAAAAATCTCAAAGGAATTTTATAGAATCAAAGAATATTAAAGAGTTGCAAGTAATAAACTAATCAATGAATCTCAAAAGATCAAAGAATAAAAAAATTCCAAAAGACTGGAGATTCTAAAGATTCAAAAAAACCTCAAAGACTCAGAAACAGTCAATAGATGTCAACGAAGTGTTTTTTTGATTGTCGGGTAAATAAAAAGTTATATGAACTTGACCATGCAACAGGTTTTGGTTAAATAATTCTATACCGAGTGATTTTTTCTAATTTTTTATCAATCTAGTCACTCTCGACTTTTTCCAACAAAATTGAAGTTGTCACTAGGACATAATAATATTATTTTTATAACACAAATTCCCTTAAATTAATTTAAAATATGTCCCAAACTTTTTTTTTGAAAATTTTTTATCAAATTTAAGATTTTATTGGTAATTTCATGTGAATACACAAAAAGCAAAATCTCTACGCAGTCATAGAAGAATGGATAAATATAAAAACTCAAATAAGTGGATAAAACCATTTAAAATTGACCTATAGGCAACTTAACAAACTCAAACAACCTTGACGCTCATAAATCCAGGGCGGTCTTCACACGAAACCGTTCGAACCTTCCCGATCGCAGCAGTAGTTTGACAACTCGTTTTCCTCCTTAGCCGCTTCAGTGAGCGAACGCCATCACTGTTGTTTGATATGAAGTAAATTAATAAACAACAAAATTTAACAACCGGTCTAAATCTCTACAAAAAAAGCAATAGTTTAATGTTGAATCAGTTCAGTGACTTATGTATACTTTATTATTTCAAACGTTAAATGTGTAGTTTAATGGTTTCTCTAAAGTGCAAAGCTTGCTTGTTCTTGTTTTAAAGTGAATAAAGTGATTTTTTTTCTGTAACTTAAGAAAATGTGAGCGGATTATCTGAATTGAAAATTTAATGAATGGTGCTTGTTTGTTATGGGGTTTTAGTGATATAATATGTGGTAGTGTTTTCGGGAATATTGATTTTTGGCTACTGGACCAACCCTTACATGTAAGTTTTGTTTTACACATTCTAGAAATTGTGCAATGTTTGTTTTGGGGGAAATTATTGTGGATTGATTAATGGGAATCTTTTAGAATTGGGACGTAAACATGTTATTACCGCCGATTTTGTCAAACAACATTTTAATATACGGATAAGTGTGTTATTATATTATTTATTTGTTATTATTCTTAGCTCAACTTTTTGGGGCTAATCTAAAATTAGAGTCTTCATTTAGAAGAGTTTAATTTAGGCCTAATATTATGTATTATGGATAAACTGTTAAAACTGAGTTTTTTATATTGTTGGTGTTGTAAATGATATTTACAACTCTTAAAAAACCTCCTGTAAGTGTAGTTTTACATAACTGTAAAAGATTGACATTGAAATTGTTTCATAATTTTGTAAAATTTTGTTTCAACTGTTACTTGCAGATAATTATAAAAATGACTTAACTGAATATTAAAATATGAAATTAATCAATTATTCAACAATAAAAACATTCAATTAAAATTTATTCTACATTTTATCTATGTTTTTGATTTGTTTTGAAGCGTTTTATACACATTGATCGACGAAGAATTTCTGTCAAATAGTCATTTTTGTATAGAGAAATTGTTCTTCTTCAGGTTTTTGGAGATTTTGTTACAATTTAGTACCTTATGTCATTTTTATCAATAGATTACATTTTCTGTCAAAATCATACTAACTTTTGTAGAACTTCTAATTTACAGTTTTGATATTTCGACAAAGAATTGCATTTTTTATTATTTTTTTAATTTATATTTTTCTAAAATAATTTTTTGTAAGTATTATGTTTTGTTGAAATCTTTTGACAGAATATTACAAAATTTCAATTTAATAAATGAAGTAATAGTAACGAAATTTCAAACTAGCTATTTTATATTACATCTAGTTTTTGACAGACAACAAACAACTTTGTATTTTTTTTAATTGCTTTTCAATTAAAGAAAACATTTTCTATCAAATAATTGAATGAGTTTTGCGCTATTGTCTTTTGTTTTCGACTTACAGCGCTCTTTTTATTTTACTACATTTTTTGAAGAATGTTGTGAATTCTTTGGTTTTGAACTTATTCAAAATCTAAAAACTGTTACAAATAAAGATTTTTGCTTAAAATTGAATGATCTAACTGATTTTTCATATCCCTGAATTTTCGGAATATAAGCTAAAAATTACTTTTCATTTAAGGAATACAAATTACAGAATATTCTATTGTTTTCTTCCAAAATATTGGTTAATTTGACATTGCTGTCATTAAATGAACAACAGTTAATTACATAATGAAAAAAATTATATGTAAATTCAAAAAACTCAATCAGTTTTTTTCTTGTCAAAAAATATTTTCATTTATTTCTGTCATTTTGAATTATATTGAATTTAGTTCGAATATTTCGAAATTTTGTACTCGAATAGCATAATTATATAAAATATTGTATTCCACGCGTTTGAGCTATCCACTCCTTAATGTTCATTTTAAGCAATTGTAGAATCAATAACTATTATGTCACAGTTAAGTTAATAAAAACATTAAAAAGCTGCATTTCATTTTAACTGCTTGAAGAACAAATAACTATTATATTACCGTTAAGGTAATAAACATATTAAAAATTTGTTTTGCTTTTCCTTGGTTTTGAAGAAAAAAAACGAACGATACATTCTGGTGCTAAATATCTAAGAAAAATTAATACTTGGATAAGTGTTTGCTCTATTGTCTTTTGATTTCGATTTCCAGCGCTTTTATGATTTTATTACACTTTTTGGAGAATGCTGTAACTTTTTTGTATTTAAATTTATTCAAAATCTGAAAACAGATTTTTGCATAAAGTCGAAGGATCTGATTTTTTTATATCCTTAATTTTTGGAATATAAACTAAAGTTATATTTTTTTTAAATGGAAAGCATAGTTAGCTATGACTTGGAAAAAAAATGCAATTTTCGGATGTTTACAAAAATATGTTATTTTTGTTATGGACTTTTTAAAAAATCATTGCCAATGAAAGCAACAAATCAATGTCAGAATGTTTGAAATGTATTTGATTTCGTCAAAGAACAACCTTAATTTTCCATAAGAAAAACGAAAGGAAACATAGTTTTCACGATGTGATGCAATGAAATTTATTGATCAATTATCTGTTTTTTTATTGGAACAGAAAAAAATACAAATTTTTCAAAATCATTATTACCCATGCTATTCTGCCTAAAAAGAAGAAACTTGGGTTTATATCTTAAAATTTTTCTGACACTTTTTTCTACCTTTCAGAGGCGACTATGATGTTTTTTTAAATTTTTAACAAAAACTTGAATAATTCACAAAATTAAAAGAAAATTTATCTGAACTATACAGTGTGTCTCCGAATAGGTGAAGGATATTTTACGAAGTGAAATTTATTTTAAAAAGTGAAAAATTTTGTAATTCGATTACTATGACAACTAGATATTTATTCTAACCAACTCTTCTTAATAACTTTTTGTCCGATCTCTGAATAGAAAGAACAGGTTTTTTCAATTTTCCAAAGCATACTCGATTTTTCAAATTTAAAATTATATGACAATTTAGTCTTTAACCAAGCAAGGCTAATCCCAAAAAATGACATTGAATTCAAAGTTTCTTTCATCTTTTACAAGAGTCGTTTCACCTATGCATTATTATACACATTGTATAATTTTTATTTAATTCAAATGCATTTAGTGGCGAAAAACTAAATCGGAAAAAGCCTTAGAAAAAAAACACTTTTATGTCGCTTATTTCTAACTAAAAATACTAAAAGTAAATAAAACTACTTCTAGTACATCAACTGTTGACATTTTTACTTATTAAATAATTTCTATGAAGTGAAATGTATCTAAGAATCCTTTATAACCTGTTATCTGAACAATCCCAAAAAATTTACCTATGAAATGAATGAATCTAGATAGTCAGAAAATCTAAAAACAATTACCAATCAGAAAAGTCCGGCAATTTTTGAAAAATGCAAGAAATTAAAACAACGTAAAGGTTTTGAAAAAATTCGAAAATTCTACAAAATCCAGAAATCCTCAAAAATGTAAACAATCCTAAGCATTTGAAAAATTAAAAATCTTATAAAATCCGAATATTTAAAGAATGGTAAAAATTCAAAAATCCTCAGGAATGCCTTCTTTCTGTATGTCCAGAATTTATGCTTTTATTTTTGTCAAGTTGACATTTTTCATAACGCCGTAACCTCACTTTTTGTCAATTCAAAATATTCATTTACTTTACAAAGAAACAGTTGAATATAAAAAATACTGCAAATCTAAAAGTCTAGGAAATTTATGGAATTCAGGCAAAAAATTTTGGAAATCTTGAAAAATCCAATAAATCCAGACAAATCTGAAGAATAGGGGAAAAACAAAAAAATTCAATACAAAACAATCAAATGTTCTGCAAATAGACAGATTTCCAATAAAAATTTGAAAATCTAAAGTAAAGTCCAAATAACAAAAAACGATATTTATACAGGGTGATTTACCGACGTTACTGGCCCAAGTATCAAATTTTCAGAAATAATTTTTTATATGTTTAAATAAATGCTGAAGTTGCTATTCCAAAATAGTTCCAGCTATACAGGGCAGGATGTATAATTCCAGTACTGTACAGGCTGGTGCATTTTTGATGTCCGCATAGGGAATATCTCCAAAATTAAAGGGTTTGAAAAAAAACTAATGACACATTTTCGAAGTTGTTTCTTGGTAAATTCCGCAAGTTGATATCGTCTTTTGTTTTTTAGTTATACGCAAAAGTCAACAATTTACCGATATCTTATCTTCGTTAATATTGGAGGTAAGCGATTGAAATGAAAACATAATTAAACCGTTTTTTTCGTGGAATCTAGTAGTATCAATAAATATATATATATATATATATATATATATATATATATATATATATATATATATATTTGGTTATTAGTTTGACTGGAATAACACAAAGTGGCTTTTTTTAAATGGAAACCATAGTTGGCTGTGACACTTTTAAAAAGCTAATCCTTTCTTGACCTTAATTAAAGATTATTTACTTGAACATTCAGTTTCTATAGAAACCAATTTTTAAATGGCCTACAGTTAACAAATAACATATAAGAAAAAAATTTGCTTTTTAAAAATATCACAACCGAATATGGCCAAATTCGTAATTTTTGCTTATAATTAAAAAAGAAAGGACGATATCAATTCATATTATTTACCAGAATTATTTTCTCAAAAAACGATCTCGAAAATATGTTATACGTTTTTCTCTAGACCTTCTAGTTCTGGAGATTTCCTTATACGAACATCGAAAATGCACCATCCTTTATAGTAAACTATAAATGAATTTCAATCTTTTGGTTCATTATTTTTCACCACATTCTTAGCCTCTTAGTCAAGTAACGCAAGCCTTCGATACGATGAGTAATCTCCTTCTTCGGCTGTGAAATACTATTATCATTATTTGTTAAATTTGCAAACTGCAAAGTAAAATTTTTCCACCAATTAAAAGAAAATGAATTAAAAATTAATCCATCGTACTTGTTCACAATTATTAAAAATTTTCAATTTTTTTTTTAAGAAAATGTGTTTTAGGAACAGCTGCTTTTAATCACATACGACACACCAAAACAAAACAAGCGCGTTTATTACTGCCGGCAATTTCTAAAAATAAATCAAAAAATACACACTCTTAAATAATATTAAATACATTGGAATCGTAAAGTAGACAAAAAGTTCATAAAAACTTGATTGAATAATTTTTTTAAATGATTTATTTTTGTTGGAGTATTTCTTCTAATACATTTGTTATACAGTGTGATTTACATAAATAAATATGTTTTTGTGCAATTATTTATTGAATTGAATACTGAAAACAATTGATTTTCAGCTGCCTTAGTTTTTATTTGTTTTGATCATAGCAAACGTTACATTTTCTGAATGAACTTTAGACCCTGCAAATGTTGAATAAACTTTTATAAAAAATATAGATAGTATAAAACTGATGTTTTTAGATAAAAAACTATCAATCTTCTGAATACAAAAACCGATGCAAAAATTTGTGAAAGAGCCATTTGTGACTCAGTAGTAAAAGAATAAAATTTTGATTTTTGCTAGTGTTTGCCTATCAATAATGAAGTCTGATTGAAAAAAAAAAAGTTCAATTGAGCGTTGTTTGAATACAATTTTTCACAAAGTTCCATTCTTTTGTATAAACGAAGTAAAATTTATATTCAAATTCAAAATACTTTTAGAGTCCGTAGAAAAGCTTTGTTTGAGGATTTTTTTTATTTCAAAAGAATATTTCATTAATTTAAAAATCAGACTGAACTGGAAGCATGTTTTGCCATACAGGCTGGCCCACAACTGCCTATCCAACAAAAATGAGCTAACAGTAACTAGGATGGTAAAAAAACAGAAAAATATAATTTATTGTTCTTTGTTAGATAATAGAGGTTTTAGAGTGACCAATCCCAGAAGTAGATTTTTAAAAAGCTTATTTTTTATAAAAAAAAAATCAAATTTTCTGAAAAACTAAAGATCTATTAATTTAAGTTCAATTTAATTTCATCTGAATCAAAAGCTACATCTGAAAATGCAGAAGAAAAGAATAATAGTGTTCCACTCAAAAAAATATGTTAGTATTCAGACATCTTGTATACAGTGTCATTCACGAAGAATGGCCTATTAGAAATTTATTGGGATCACGTATTCCAGTCGAAAGGAAATTTAGCATATAGGGTTTCTTGAATAAGTTCTATCGAAGTACAATAATGGCGACTTGCTGCATATTCGTTTGTTTTTGATACTCAAAGATCACTTGATTTTTTCACATGGAACGATATAACGATTGTTCTACTAATGCATTCAGCGTTTGGTTTTTTTTCATTTGATATAAAATTTTGCACATCTGTCAACAAAAATTTTTGAGATATTTGCAAATAATTGCATTAACAGTTAACAGTTATTTCTTTTAAGTTGAGAAAGAATTTAATTCTGCATGCGTTAGTGAAACAATTGCTGCCATTCCATTTGAAAAAATCAAGTTTTCCATGATTGAGATTCTTATTTTTGAAAATCAAGATTTGACAGATATTGAAAACAAACAAATATGAAGTTGTTCAATTAATAGTGTCATTCTTGGTTTACTTCCAGCTCACATGCAATTTTTTACAAAAAAAAAAAATAAATAAATAAAAACTCCAAGACTATGAATTTTAGACACCCTAAATAGTTATTGAACCTAAACTAAAATTCATCAAGAAATTAAAAAATGCAATAATATACAGAGTGTCTTATTTAAAATAACAAAGTTAGTATCAACTTCGGGTATAAGCGGAAGTGCAGCAAAGTTATCATTATTTTACTTCGTTAAAAGATATTCAAGAACCTCTACACGCATAAACATCTCCATAAACATCTAATAGGACAATGTTCCAGAATGACCCTGTATATTATTAATGTGTATTTCTTCAATATTTTCGATAATACTTGACATAGGAAAATAATTTTAGAGTCGATTGAGTTTCTCTGCGGTTTTTTATAGCATTGAATAAATTATATAGGGATACATATACAAGTGAGCCATAAAAGTGTTTTAGATATTATTCTAAGCACGATAGACTGTATGTTACTGAAGTTTTGAATTATATATCTAATTATAATGTAATTACAATTATAATGTAATTTTGTTTGAAGTATACTATGCAGGTGTCTTTGATAGTATACAGAATGGGTCAATATGCGTGATTCATAGAAAACTTGATAAACCGCCATAAGCCAGTGATAAAAACTTTCGTAGCTGAAAAAAGGATTTAATTCAGCCAATCAGCGCATATTCTCCGAATTAATGCTACTAAGTTACAAATTTGCAGTGCAGTGCAGCAAAGTCGCCATTATTTTACTTCGATAGAACATATTCAAGAACCCCTATATGCAAAATTTCAGTTCGATTGAAATACGTGTTATCTATAAACTTCGTGAATGACCCTGTATTTCGGGACGCCAGTCTTAAAATATCAATTTCTTTAAATTCCTTTGCTACAGACGAAAGATTTTTTTTTTTTTGAAAAATACTTCGTTAAATTTCTTGAATCCTTCACGCACTATTTTTATGAAAAAAGATCTTTTTTTTTTAACTAAGAGAATACGCGACTAAATATAACCGCATTCTGTGACAGCGGGAGGTTGCTTGTTAAAGTTATATGGAGTTGCGTATTTTTTGAATTTGTAACAATACCTAAGCACCCAAGAAGTCAAAACTGTTAGTTCATTACTAGCTTATCTTGAAATACAAGTGGTATGCATACCTACAATGTCGATATTATGTACATTTTCAGCTGATTTGTCACATTATTCGTAATTCTATATTGTAGACAACATTATCTAGGTATATCAGAAAAAAAATTCTCCCCGATGATTCATAAAAAAATTTTTACAAATAATAAATCGTTGGAAAAATAAATATAAAATTAAATTTTACTCATTTAAACTGCTTTAAAAAATAAATGAGCATTTTTTCATCGTTTATCAAAGTTGATAATAAAATGTGGGAAACCAGATTAGCCGTAGCGTGCATTTTATTACAGAAAAAAACTAGTTGGTCTGACAGTATTAACAAAGCAGTTTTATACAGGCTGTTTGTTAGAAAACACCAGCAGTCTATGAACGTAACTATTGGGTAGAAAGTAGAATCAACCAGTTTATAATTTTTTTGCAAATATAAATACAATTTTAAAAATTTTCAAATATGATCGTGACATTATATCCACACTGTATAAACCTTGACTTGCAACTGCTTTTGCAGCCGTCGGATAAAACTGCTAAGTTTTAAATTGTCGATACACAGTGAATCATAAAAAATAAATACTTCATATATGAACATATGTCTTATCTGAATGTTTTTCGTTTTCAATATAGAGGGCGATAAAGTTAGTTTTTCAATATCTTCGATATAAATCAAAAAGTTAGGAAAGTTCAGAATCTAAAGAATGGAAAAATTATATCAAAACCGAACAACTTGAATATCCGAGAGCTTTTTGAAACTTAGACAACCTAAAAAATGTAGGAATCCGGACGAATCTAAGAATACTTTCTTGAAATAATCTGAAGAATTCAATCCCAGAAAATTTTAGAAATACAATAGATTTTGCGAAAACTAATGAATCTGAAAAACCATAAAAAATACTGCAAATCTAAAAAAGTGGAAATTTATGGAATTTAGGCAACCTAAAAATTATGGGAATCGTGAAAAATTCAATAAATCCAGACAAATTTGAAAAATAGGAGAAAAACAAAAAAATAAAAAAGTAAACAATTAAAAATATTCTGCAAATAGACAGAATTCCAATAAAAATTTGAAAGTCTGTATAGTCCAAATAACAAAAAACTTTAGGATCTTTATATAGGGTGATTTACGGAAGTTACTGGCCTGAGAATCAAATTTTAAAAAATAATTTTTATTATGTTGAAATAAATGATGAATTTGCTCTTCCAAAATAGTTCCAGCTATACAGGACCGAGTGTTCTATAATTCCAGTTCTGTACAAGGTGGTGCATTGTTAATGTCCGCATAAAAATATCTCCAAAACTAAAAAGTTTGTAAAAAAACGAATAGCACATTTTTGAGGTTGTTTCTTGAGAAAATAATTTTAGTAAACTCCTCAAGTTGATATCGTCTTTTGTTTTTTGTTGGACGCAAAAGTTAACAATTTGCCGATTTCTTTAAAAAATTATATCTTCGTTAATATTGGAGGTCAGCGATTGAAACAAAAACATAATTAAATAGTTTAAATCTAGTGGTGCCAACAGATATTTTTTCCAGTCTTTAGTTTGGCTGGAATAACACAAAGTTGGCTGTGACACTTGAAAAGTTGATTTTCTTGTGACTTTAAAAATATATGGTAATTTTGCATAAATTCACGAAAAGAAGAATGTTTTATATTTTTATTGTTATTTTGCAGTTGGTTATGAAAAATTTGGTTTCTATAGAAATTGATTATGATTTTCACCAAAAATGTCTTCAAATAGTTAAACCAAAATCAATATATTTTTTCATTTTATTCATTTACAATATCGTGTGTTCAATTAAAAAAAAAAAACTCTAGAAGGCTTTGAAACTAAAAAACAAATGTTTCGTATGTCTGTGATTAATTTTTACATATTTGTCAAAATGACAGATCTTATAACCTCACTTTTCGATAATTAAAAAAAATAACACATTTTCGTGAAAATATTCGTTTATTGTCTACAAAAACTATTGAAAATGTCTTCCTTGATGTTCAGCACTCAAAGCATATCGTCTTCGAACATTATTTATCACATTACGGATTTTCATTTTGCTGTTGTATGAGGTCATATATGACATAAGTTAAAATTTCATGGCGTGCTGCGAGTTTTTTTTTTTTTTTTTTTTTTTTAAATGAACACACGATAGTATGGAAAGTAGTCATCAGTGCATACTTAATCTTTTGTTTTTATAGTTATCAAAAACCATGGGTCATCTTGAATTTCTTTTGTAGTTTTTTCTTCTTACAAGCCTTTTATGTGAATACAAAAAAGGTATTTGTCATATTATCAGTATTATTAAATGTTTTATACTGTTGAAAGTATAGTGTCTAAAATTTTTGATATTCAGAAATTTTTGAAAGATTATAACTTGATTTAAAGTAAAGTAAAGGACCAATAATATCATTAGCTTTGTACGCAAGTATACTAGACTTCGCTTTATTGTTTCTGAATTGGCGTTTGTATGTACCAATGGAATAAATAACTATTTAAATCCCGATTAAATGTAAGTAATCCCAGAGGCAAGGAGTTAACGATATTTTTTCCACATACAATATGCCTCAACAATGTGAAAAAAATCCATTTTTTGTCTTAAAATAAACATAATTCAAAAAAATTCTCAAATAAAAATTAGATATTCATTTTTTTGCATCATTTAAAATTATTTTCGATTATACAGTGTCGTCCATTAATAAGCTACTACATAAATATCTGCATTTTAAAATAAAACATTCCATTTTTAACATTTCTAGATACAGTTTTCATTTCTGATTACTACCAATAAAATTTTTATTAATCAATACCTATTAGTTTTCGAGGTAATCTGAGTTTTTTGACAAAAAGGCAATTTTGGAAAATGGATTACACAAAAAATTGGAAATTTGGAAAAATAGAATTTTTCAGTAATATAATCGAAAATTTAAAGGAATGAAGACTCTCAACAAACGACAATAGCCGAAAATAAAATTCAAAATTATCTCAAAAACCATTTTTATATATTCCAAACAAACTATTTTTTTTCAAATGGAATGCTTTTTTCTTTCATTCTTATGATATATCATATTGAGTTATAGCATAAGTAAAAAAATGAAAATTTTTTGTCTTGATAATTATTATTATTATCAAAAAATTTGATTTTTGTAATAATATCCTAAATAAATATTTTCGCAGCTCTTGAATAAAGTAAATTCTCAGCAATCAGTGAGTAATTTTCTTATCTATAAATATAAATACCAAAGAGGAACTCTTGTTATCTAATACGTCAAAAGTTGGATCGCACGCTTAAAGAACGATAGACAGATATAGCATTGGACCGTAGAAATACCCTCCAAGGTCAACCAATCTTACACCTCTCCGTTTTTGTTGATGGGGGTCATATAAAAAGAATATGATGGTCTTGTCCATGCAGCTGAGAGGGACCTGAATGCAGAGTTAATAAATCTTTAAAAAATCAAATCTATTTTCTGACTATTTTTACATTCTGTAAAAATGGTTTTTATAGGTTCCTTAAATTTTTGATCACCACACAAAAAATGAACAATATATTCTCGTGTCAATTTTTTATACAAACTTATTTCTTTACCGAGTTTTGCGCTATTGTCTTTTGTTTTCGACTTGCAGCGCCTTTTTGACTTTACAACAATTTTTGAAGAATGCCGTAAATTCTTTGCTTTTGAACAAAATCTAAAAACTGCTACAAATAAAATGATCTAACTGATTTTCTATATCTCTTAATTTTGGAATATAAACTAAAGTTATATTTTTTTAAATGGAAAGCATAGTTGGCTATGACTTAGAAAAAAATGCAATTCTTGGATGTTTACAAAAATTTATAGTCTACGTGCTTTTTCTTCATATTTTGAATAAATTTGAATTTTTTGTTATGGATCTGTTTAAAAAGTCATAGTAGCCTCTGAAAGCGAAAAATCAATGTCAGAATATTTGTTTGAAACTTTTTTTTTTTTTTTAATTGCTTTTCATTTAAAGAATACATTTTCTGTCAAAAAATAACAGAATTTTTTATTATTATTTTTTTAATATTGGGTACTTTTTTTAACAAAATTACTATTATGAGTCATTGCTGTCATTAAATGAACAACAGTTAATTACATAATAAAAAAAAATTATATGTAAATTAAAAAAACTCAAGTAGTTTTTTTCTTGTCGAAAAATATTTTCATTTATTTCTGCCATTTTGAATTATATTGAATTTAGTTTGATTATTTCGAAATTTTGAACTTGAATAGCATAATTATATAAAATTTTGTATTCCAGGCGTTTGAGCTACCCACTCCTTAATGTTTATTTTAACCAATTGTAGAATCAATAACTATTATATTACCGTTGAGGTAATAAAAAATATTAAAAATTTGTTTTGCTTTTCTTTGGTTTGGTGCCAAATTTTCTAGAAAATTAATACTTGAATAAGTTTTTGCGCTATTGTCTTTTGTTTTCGATTTCCAGCGCCATTGTGATTTTATTAAACTTTTTGGAGAATGCTGTAACTTCTTTGTTTTTGAACTCATTCAAAATCTAAAAACTGATACAAATAAAATTTTTGCGTTAAACTGAATGATTTAACTGATTTGTTTTATATGTCTGAAAAACTGAAAAAAATGCAATTTTTGGATGTTTGTAAAAATATATGGTTTAGATGTTTTTTCTCACTATTTTTGTTATGGATTTGTTTAAAAAGTCATAGTAGCCTCTGGAAGTGAAAAATCAATGTCAGAATATTTTGTTTGTTCGGACAGAAAAGACTTACGATTTGAAAAGAATTTGGCATTTGAGCATTTTCATTTTTTCAAAGAATAAACTAAAAATTGCATGAAAAAATAAAAGAAATCAAAATTAGAAATGTTTTAGATTTAGCCAAAGCAGAGCCTTAATTTTCTATAAAAAAACGAAAGGAAACATAAGGTTTTCACGATATGAAGCAATTAAGTTTATTGATCAATTCTGTTTTTTTTAACAGAAAAAAATACAAATTTTTCAAAATTATTATTAGCTCTGCTATTCTGCATAAAAAAATGAAACTTAATAGGTTTACACCTTAAAATTTTTCTGCCACTTTGTTTCCTTCCAGAGGCGACTATGATGTTTTTTTAAAGTTTTTAACAGAAACTTGTATAATTCACAATATTCAAATATACAGTGTCACCATTAAAGTCGGCTCCATATGGGAAATTTTTTTATTATGAGGATTAGTTAAAATTTGATATAGAGAACAGTTTTTGCTTCAAATTTGATGGAAAATGACAACAGCAAACGTGATTAAGCGGTGTTCGCTTGTCAGCAAATTTAACATTTATTATAGTGACTGGCTGGAAATGGCATTTCTAGACGGAATTCCGAAAAATTGTATTTGAAAAATTTGTTTGTAATGTGATTTTGTTGACGTGTGCAAAATTTGATAAACCTAGCGTGAAGTTGACATTTTAGACATTTTTGGCAAATAATTCTTTTTTAACAGTATTCAAATTCAATAAACTGGTATAAATTGTTTTATTTTTGAAATATCCATTGTTACAAGCAATTTCAATAATAAATACTTTTTTTAACTTCAATTTTTCTTAAATTTCGATTTTAGTCACAAAAAAAATTGGCATGAGAGGTGCAAAGTTATCATAACTTTAACGTTTTTTCAATAATATTTAAATGCAAGGCATTTTCCAATATCAAATTAAGGTAAGATTATAGGGAAACTGTCAGAAACGGCACCAATCTAAATAGTACTCAGTTTTTAGACCATTTCTGAATATTTACCAATCCGAAAATTTTGTTTTCAGATATGGTCTCAAAACTCAGATAATATGGGATCAAAGCCTGTTTTAACAGGCTTTTCATAATTTTACATACTTTTAATACTGACAAATTTTAAACATCCAAACCTTTTTGAAAGCACGTTGAAATTATTAGAACTTTGCACCGCTCATATCAATTTTTTTTATGACGAAATTTAAATTTTCAGAATTATTAAATCTAGGCAAAAATATTTATTGCGAAAAAGGCTTAGAACGTTAAATATTCCAAAAATAAACTGATTGAGTAGTTGAAGTACTAGTTGAAGTACTATTTGAGTAAACTCCGAATTTATAAAATAAAATTATTTAACAAAAATGCCTAAAATGTCAACTTCACGCTAGATTTTTCAAATTGTGCTGTAAAGCAGAACTTCGATGCATGTGGGCTTTCCAAGGATGTGGAAAAATCTACTTTATATCCTGAGATGAATCAATTTTGAATATTTCTTGATACAAAAGCTGTAGATATCGATCTTTGCGTCATCTAAAATTATTTTCAAATATATAGGGTTTTCCACTAACAGACTACAATGCAAAACTGTATTTATTTAAATAGAAAACAACTTATGTTTGCCTAGCGACTACATCACAAGACTATCTGATTAATAGTACTAATTCCACAATTTTATTCGTATTTTAATACCGTGCGATCAAATGAAGTAGGGGTCAAAGTGGGCTATGACTCCGTACATGCATGTCGTTTATTTGAATCATATACTATATGCGCCTGACAGATATGACAAAAAGTTATTAAAAGAAGTTGTCTAGAACCTATATCTGAGCCTCTATACCAAATTTCAAAAGCTTTAGCCAACTATGTTATTTCATGTTTAAATGTTAAATGAATTGATTTGAAAAAAATACATATAAAAACATGAAAAATTGTAGTTGACAAGTTTCAAAATTAACAGACAATTATTATTTTCCACTTTTAAACATAAATTTCACTGATTTGTGAAACATCCATAAAAAACTAAATAATTACACTTGCTCGATAATTTTGGAATTTGGTATATGGGTTTAAATGTTGATTCTAAACAACTTTTATCAATAACTTTTTGTCATATCTGCCACTTAAAAAGCACTTCACTCCATAGAAAAATAAGTCTTTTTTAAATTTCCAAGGTATACTTGATTTTTTAAACCTTATTGTTTTCATTTTCTTTTTATAATCTAATAACCTTTGAAAACATTTTTATCAGTTAAGTAACAAATTTACCAACTCGTCTATTATTTATTCCAACTATTCTATTTTCAGATTGTGGTGCTATACATTTGTAATATTTCCTCATAATGAACTGTGGTTATATCAGTGCTTTTTTGTTGTACAATCGATTTTTTTCCTGATACATTTTTATAGATAGATACATAAGTGCTTCTCTATAATTATATCGTTCCGTCGGCAATTGAAGCTTAAGGAATTCCTCGGCACAAATCTGTGTATTATTATAATTTTTATTTATTTACTCATTTTTGATCAGTATTATGCATTATGTATTTTCAAATTTTGATTTTTAAAGGTCAACCTAATTAATAATAACGTTTTGAAAATTCAATATTTATTTATTCAATTGATTATGTTATGGATTTATATCATAATTTCTAGCGTTTAATAGACACAAAACAATTACAAAATTAAGCAAGATGCAGATGTTGATATCCATTCTACACCGCTTTTTCAGTTTGGTTCAGAAACTAATTGATTACATAAAACTCTCGGTTGCTGAGTCATGAGGTAGGTCTTTGGCTCCAAAACTTATTTTATACACGGGTATTCCGGCAGTTAAATTTAAAAAAAAAAAAAATGTAAATAGGGAAGGTCAATTGTGTTTCAAGTTCCACATTTTAAAAATATTTTTATATTATTTATACTTTCGGTTTGATCTAAGCAACTTTGTTTTTTAACGAAACATTTTGTTTAAATTGGTCATCATGTCCGCATAGGAATATTTCCAATTAAAAGATTTGGAAAAATACTAATGACACATTTTCGAAGTTGTTTCTTGAGAAATTTATTTTAGTCAATATGGCAAGTTCTTTTGTTTTTTAGTCATACGCAAAAGTTAACAATTTTCCAATATTAAAAAAAAATTATATCTACGTTAATATTGGAGGTAAGTGATTGAAACAAAAACATAATTACACCGTTTTTGACATAGAATCTAGTAATGCCAACAAATATTTTTGTCAGTCATGGTAATTTTGTTTAATTGTTCGAAAAGAAAAATGTTTTATTTTTTTATTTCTAATATGCAGTTGGCTATGAAATAAATTGGTTTCTATAGAAATTGATTATTTAGAAACATATCAAGCAAAATCGCTAATTCTTTTTGATTGATAGGCGTTCCTACTTTTAGTGCTTTTTCATATTTTTCTTCAATGCAGTTTATGGTACAAAAAATCTTCACCATGAGCAAAGTCTATTTGTTTGTTGGATACCACATTTATGTAGACTTAAGTGATGACCTTCACCAATGTGATTTTTTGAATCATGACTTCTAACATTTATACCAAAATCAATATTTTTTTAAATCATTTTATTCATTTCTAATAGTATGGAAAGTAGTCATCTGTACATACTCAATCTTTTGTTTTTTATAATCAACAACCATGGATCATCTCGAACCTCTTTTGTAGTTTCTTCTTTTCACATGCCTTTTATGTGCAGACAAAAAAGGTGTTTGTCATATAATTACTATTATCAGATGTTTTATACTGTTGAAAGTATAGAATCTAAAGGATCATTTTCACTTGAGCATTCAGTTTCTATGAAAACCAATTTTTCAGATGGCCAACTATTAAGAAATAACATATTAGAAAAAAAAATATTTTTTTTTTTTGGAAAATTTGTGGGAATATTTCAATTTTTGAGTTCAGAAAAAAATTTGCTTTTTAAAAATATCGCAGCCAACTATGGTTCCCATAGGAAAAAATGCAACTTTGTGTTTTTGCAGCCAAACTAACGACTCAAAATTTTATAATTCTGTTTTTGTTTTAATTATTTACCTCCGATATTAACGTATGAATTTTTTAAAATATTGGCAAATTGACAATTTTTGCTTATAATTAAGAAACAAAACACGATATCAATTTGTGGTATTCACCAGAATAATCATCTTAAAAAACGACCTCGAAAATGTCTGCACATTTCCCCATGCGAAAATGCAACCTTCTGTACAGCTGGTTGTTTTATAATAATGCAATGAAATTTGGTATGCACTTATCTGAAAGAACTTTCTACACTATTCTGTGAAGAAAATTTAGAAATGTCCGAAAAAACAGTGGTTTTTCTTATATTACTTTCGACAAATTTCAAATACCTGAAACTTGTTTTTTTCAAATGAAATGTCTCATATTTTAATATGCAGTTGTTTCTGCTATTCAAATTGCATTCATTTGATGTATTATAAGACCTAACTATTGTTTTAAGTTTTCAAAATATCAATATTTTTTGGAAAAGTAGTCAATTTTTTCTGGATTTTCCTGAAATAAACTTGTACAGCGATTTTTTCTAATTGTCTTAAAAGAATCTACTTTAAAAATGAAAATACCCAGTTTTATTTTTATACGTTTTTAATTCGTTTTCCAAATATGCAAAAAAAATCTTTAAAGAGGCTTGAATAAATGACTTTTTTAAACAATAGATTTTCTATAGATAGTACGTCCAAATAAGATTCATTGATTATTGCTCATAACAATCTGATTGGCTTGGGTTTATTACGTCAGAAGCGGCGGAAAAATCGCTCGTTTGAATTTGTTTTGACAAACTGACAGTTTTTGAGAACGTTTATTTTAAAATATCGTTTTTTTTTTACCCGAAGTGAATTGCATTTAAATGTTCATTTGTATGCACATACAATTTTGAGAATTTTACAAAAGAAAGAATTTCGAAATGTTTCAAAAATTTTTTTCAACAATATTATGAATTGTTGCTCTAACTTTCTGCCCGCAAAATTATATTTCAATCTAGACAGAAATACAAACGATATCAATTTTTTCTTGAAAAATTGCAAATGAAAATTTTTTTGGAAAAAATATTAATAATTCAAACAATTCAATAGTAATTTAGAAGACTAAATAAATAAAGTTTCACCAATTTCCGGTTAAATCGGAAGTAGAATAAGAAAATATTTTAAAAAAGTAGAGTCTATGACGCAGATTACATTTTCTCAAAATTCAACTGTAACGCCATAATCTTCAGTTCCGATACTAATGAAACATCGTGTATTAAATTACACTTTATCAGCATTTGAGTAAAATCGATGTTTAGTCTTAAGATTACTGTTTTTGCTTTATTAAATTTCATCCTGATTTAAGCGAAAAGATCAGTTTTATAATGATTGCCATTTGTGTAATTTTTATCGTTTACTTTGTGGCTGTCTTGTTCGTTTGTAATTTTTATATAACTGTAAAGCAGCTCACCCTTCTTAGATAAAAGATAACTTAAGGTGTTTTTTAAGATAGGTTATTGATTATTATGTGAGTGGCGCTTCATGGACATTCAACATTGTATTACAATGACTCATCAGAAAAGTAACATTTTCACTAAACCGGTTTTCCATATCTAATGTAGAAAAGCCTCAGAACTGTTGTAATTTGATGTTCTTAAAGACGCAAAATTGCGTGTTTTGCTGAAGATTTCTGATATTGTACAGGGCGCTTCAAAGATTAATAAAAATTGTTATGCTTCAAGAACCACAAATTTCATTCTGAATGTTATTTGAATCTTTATTCTGGCGATAATGAGAACTTGAAATTTTGTTCTCACATATAACTCGTTTTTTGCTCTTATATTTACTATCAGACATTTTTTTGAAGAATTTATCAAAACTATGGAAAGATATTGTTTTGATTTTTTGGATTCGTCGGATAGGTACTTTAAGATTTTGAAAACTTCCCCAGATTTTCAAGATTGCTTTTAGATTGCTATTAGATTTACTTGGATGTTCTACATTTTAACAGACTTTAATAGTAGTTTCTGTAACAGGACGATTCATAGTGTTTCCTGAAGAGTTGCAGACAATACTCTTTCGACGACTATAGCATAAGAAATGAAAGTTCGATTGAAAGGTACTTGTTTCATAAACGTCAAAACATGGAACTGATAAAACATAAAGCTGTGCCGGTAAGGCAGATGTCTTTACCAAGGCTAAAGAATTTTTCTGTCAGAAGTACTTTTGTTATAAAAAAGATCTGCGCCGAGTATGTCTTTCCCGCTACTAGCAAAGTATATATAACTAGTACCGACAGCCCATACATGGTCATAAGTCTTCTAGTCTTTATATTACTCTAATATAAGGTTTATTTTGCCGTGAAAAGGGAGGAGTAAACTTCAGAATAAGTTTGGAATGGAACTTCCCTTCCGTCTCATGCCGTCTTATCCACACTTTAAAAATTACTAAATCTAGTTACCTTCCATTTTCTGCCAACTTTTATGTCAAACTTTATATCAGCTGTGGTTATGAATATGCTGTAATCATAAAAATTATTTCTAAAAATTTTCATCAAAATTAAGAACTATGGTACAAGGCGTTGTCAAAAACAATCACTGAGTTTGATAGAAGGTTTGGTATCAGTTGCAAATGCAACTATTTTTCATACTTGACGCTATTTATATCATTATGAAAGACTCCTGAGTTACTTCCTGAAAAAAAAAAAATTATTATGAAGAATACATTACTTTTCATTACTTTTTACATGATTTAAGTATTAAGAGAGCGTTTTTAATGAAGCCTCAGTCAATCAGTCTATGCCCATTCCCAATAGGAATCTTCAAACTCACTCGTTTTTTTCGTCTACCCTGTCATGTGATTGACTAGACGAGCAGAATTAAAGTACTAAACTAAACTATAGTTTTTATACTTCACGGAGTTTTGTTATTTTTCTTATTTACTCAATGCGCTTTCGTCTAATATCGTATGACTCTAGACATTGCCTGTTGTCTGTGGTTCATAACTTTTGATAAGGTGGTCAGCAAACCAAAAAAAATCAATTTCTGACTGTTGCAAAATTCCTAATAGGTAAAATAGAAAATTTAGCACTAAACTAAATAAAAAATTTTCACCTTTAAGTGTTGTTCTTCTTTTCCCAATTATAAATAATGTCTCTTATAGTTGAAACAAGTGCCTCATTATGAATAACCACACTTAGCGAATTCTTCTTCACAATGGCGTCTGCCTGTTGTTCCTGCATAACGCTTCTAAACACTTTTTCAGAAATCCCGGTAGTCTTCAGAACTCTTTCTTTGTAATTTGAATGAGGTACACTTAGACCATCTTCTACTTCACTTAATAACATAATTAAACGGAACTAAAGCTTGATTTACCACCTGAATATTCTTATAACATTAACTTCTATCTTTTCATCAATAAATAATCAAATCAGCGCCTTAAAGTAAAAGTGAGGTTAAGTTAAAAATATTGATGAAAAACATGATTTACGCATGGTAAGAGTGAAAAAAATGTTCAATGACAACTAGAAAATCAGATAACTTTGAAAAATTTGAAATTTAGTGTATGTTCAAGACGACAGGTTGATATGACTCTCAGATTATAAAGATTAAAAATACTTTTCCAACTTACTTACCATTGAAATCGATTTTAGTATGGAACATTCCAAAAACTACTCACAAAATCACCTCTAAACAACGTGAACTAAAAGCAAAAAAGATCAAAAACGAAAAATTTTCGCCACCCCCTGAATCGTCTTATTTTCAAGGTTGTACCAAATTCGTCTATCTCACATCATTTCTTGTACTTCCAATGTTAAATCGCTCTACCTAGACTAATAAAGGAACCTAGTCCTTTATCCAGTTAGTCGCAATGGAAAAAAAACCTGTTTCTGACAGCTGACATTCATGTCGCGGCGTCTGTAGAAGTTTTAGGTAACTTTTTCTGATTGACACACGTCTTCTTTGAATCATGATTCATCTTGGATGTTATCAAGATTGTCATTCAAATATTTATGCACAAAAAATTAGATGGTTATGCCTGAAAAGTTATTAGTCATGTTAAAATAGCCTGTTAACAAAAATGTTATTTGTGACAATACTTCTGTCAAATGAAAACGTCAATTTGCTGTACCCTAAAGTAACTCCCTCTAGTAACAGAAAAAGAGCTTGGAACTAAGATTGCGACTAGCCGGATAAAGGATTAGGTTCCTTTGGGCAGCCGTGGTCTTTACGGTATCGGTTCACTGTCGTCACCATAGATGTCACCCAGTTAACATTTATCACTTTAATTTTTTAATTGAGGAATTATTCTGATTTGAACATAATAATAAAAAAAATGTTGAGTTTATAATTACATTATAAAATCCACAGTTTACATTATTTATTGTAATTATTTTTGTAACCCAAAGTTTCTTTAATGACTCTAAGATGGCGTGGCCTCTGTACATTCTCGCTTTCGGATAGTAGATATTCCAGTACAATGTTACAGAATCTGAAGATTCCATACCTAAAATTTGATCAAGAAAGTTGCCATTCTGCGTCATGAAAAAAATCCATCGTTGTATTTTCTAGATTCTTTGGATTCCTTTAATAATCTTATTTTTGATAATCTTTAAATTTCCTAGATTTTTTGGATTTGTCAAAATTTCTAATTTTTCAGATGTTTTAGATCCTTTTGATTTTCTACGATTTTCCAGTTTTTTTTCTAGGCATTTTGGATTTTTCAGATTTTTTGCATTTTTTCAATTTTTACTATACGCTGCTCTAACTTCCTTTGAATTTTTTAAACTCCACAGATTTTCTAGTTTTCTTTGATCTTTTGAATTGTCTATAAATTTTATGATCTTGAACATTCTCTATAAACTTGACTATTGCTAAGTTTTTTTAAATTTGCAGTTACTTCAGATTTTTTTGAGTTCTATATTATTTCTAGATTTAGTAGATGGTTGAGATTTTTTTTTTTTAATTTTTGATTTTTATGATTTCTTAGAAATTTCTAGAATTTTTGGATTTTGTGTATAAAATACTTAAAAAAAAAAGAATTGTATATTGTTAATGGACAATAATTTTGAAAGTGTGTGTGAAAGAAAATGAGAGCGGTCATAAAAAGATGTATCAAATATTCAACGCCATTGGAAATTAAAATCCAGTTAGATTCCACAGTGTGCAATTCATCCCCATCATTCTTAACCATCAAACTGAGGATTGTAATTTTTAAAGGTTGCAAAACAAGCACAGAATTCGGAAATGTTTGGAAATACAAAAGCGTATTCCCTTTTTAGATTTACTACTTTCTAAACGAAAGCACCATCAACGGAAAATATTGTCAAATCCTCGTTACCAAAAATACTCTTGAAACACTGGCAGGTTGGCAAAAAAGTACCAAAATTTTATATTATTAAAATACCGTATCGTAAGTCTCGCGTGGTGCTGCATAACATTGAGAAATTCCTTTTCAGCTGCATAATAAAATATTGGGCATTCCATTTGAAAAAAAAATAAAATAAAATAATTTATAGTGTTTGACATATGTTATAATTGGCATAAGAAAACACACTGTTTTTTGAGATATTTAATTACATTTTCTCAAAATTCAAGTATGACGCCATAATCTTCTATTTCGATCATAATGGAACAGCCTGTATTTATGAAAAAGTTTTTCTTTACGTCTCAAATGAAAAAATGTACTTGATTACATAGTTGGAGCACCCTGTATGCATCTCATGTGAATGACAGAACTTGGTTTATACAATTAATAGAAAATTTATAAAAGTGTGAAATTTGAAACCTAATCTAATTTTGTTAACACCGCTTTTATATTTTCTACTTTCAGACATTTATCTAGGAATTTTTGAAAACTGAAAAAAAAAAAAGATAAAACCACTCACTACACAGCTAGGTGTCATTGTCAAGGAATCATTTCTCATCTCAAGAGAAAGCGAAATAGTGCCGATAAATGATTTTAGTGGACTAATTTAGCTTGTTATTTATTTTTATTAAATTTATAGTAAACTTTATCGGTTCTTACTAATAATAGAACAATTCGTTGGACTCTTGAAAATAAAACAACAAAACGTTACTTTTTTCTTATTTTTTCCGTAGTTCGCAGTTCTTTAATTTTTATGAATTATTAACTCAAGGTCCTGAAGAGTAATCAAGTTGTTAGAGACGACTTGTGTTAAAAAAACTTCTTGAAAGAACAAGAAGACCATCTTGGTAAAAATATAGACAAATTTTTAAAAGTCAATAAACTGATTATTTTTAATTCTAACCCATCAACCATCCGTGGAGATAATGACTCCTGATTCTGGTTTAAAGATTTCTGTAACTCTTTATACAGAGTCATTCATGAATGATTGTAGTCGAAGCAAGCTGTGCTCATATAGGTCGATAAAACAGTAAGTTGCAATTTTAGATTAGGGATTTTTTTAATTTTTAAAAATTGTTGATCTTGAATTTGTCTTTGTATAATTTTTTAAAAAATATTTTAATTTTTCACTGAATTTCCAACATTTCCAAAACATCGCTTCTTACTTTAGGTTAATAATAGGTACTATAATCGAATTTTGAAAATAATGAGTATTTTATCTACGTGAGTTTTTCGAACACCTTCCAGACATTTTTAAAGGTCAAGATTATCCGTGTTTTAGCATTTGAATAAATAGATAACCGCAAGAATTTGCGGTTATTGATTTGATTTAGAATTTAGTGAAATGAAAACATGATGAATAAACAGAATATTTGTATTTTTATATAAATTTTGAATTTTGAAAATAATTTTTTAATACACTTTTTTTGTGGTTTTTTGCTTTGGTTGCAGCTATTCAATCGTTAACGTAATTTTGAAAAGTAACTAAATAACTCTCAAATTCAGAGTGGCCCAAGACGGTGGGCATCTATCTATAACTCAAAAAATATTTATAGCATATTACTAAAAATTTGAGTTTTTTTTGAAATCCTCTATCTTACTAAAATATTTTCAAAAATTTGACAATTTATACCGCAAGTAGACTTTTTAGACAACATTCTTATTTTAAATAAAACACCCTATATTTTTTTACATTTTTAATTTCTAACACGAAATCTGGGTTACTTTTTGCAACAATTTTAATTGAAAATTGGTAGATGCAGAGTTAGAGGTAATCAGTAATTACGGTTTGTAATTACAGGGTTCTCTGCTAGCAAGCTGCAATACAAACTTATATTTTCGTACATGCAATATCATATATATATTTTTTTTTATTTCAAAAGCACCTTGATAAACTGAAACCCAACTTTATTAATCGATTTTTTCAGTTTTTCGGATACTGTGACTTCTTAATTTGTACATCTTGAGGACTTTTTTTACATTGTTGAATAACTTTTATATCTCAGTTATTAAATTCCAAATTGCTAAAACATATTTTTCTTTATAGCTGAGAGAACCAACTTATAAAATATAATTCTATGTTTCACAATATAGTGCCAAATTTTCACTCCGGCGGAATCAGCTTTCTTCCAAACTTGCTAAAGAATCTACTACTCATTTGTATAGTCGTCCTCATTATGATTTAAAGAAGACAAACTTACTTTTTAACATTTTTTTTAAGATTCTGTCTATTTTAAGATTTTCAAAGATCCGAAATAATCTTTCCTTTCTCACTGAAATGTTTGATTGTTTTTACTATTAACTATAGGTGTTTCTTCAACGAAATCTAAAATAGTTTATTAGCCTGATTTCAGTGTCACGCACGACTGGGTGCTTAATATCAGAACAGAAATTAATCAGTTCAATCTCTACATAAAATATTATTAGTTTTTCATAAAATTTTAAGAAAAGTTCTTTGAAATATTTTCAATGTGAGCCTAATCGATAAATGACTATTACAACTTCAAAAAAAAATTTATTAAACTTGTATGCGTTGATTAATAATTTTCTTTTTTTTGTTCTTCCGTTTCGTTAACTTAAACTTGAACACGTATTCCAATCAAACTGAAATTTTGCATATAGAGGTTCTTGAATATGTTCTATCGAAGTAAAATAATGATGACTGTGCTGCACTTCCGCTTATACCGGAAGTCAGTACTAACTTTGTTATTTTAAATGGAACACTCTGTATTATTGCATTTTTGAATCCCTTGATAAATTTTGGTTTAGGTTTAATAACCACTTAGGGCATCTAAAATCAATAGTTTTAGAGTTATTCACGTTATTTTAGAAAATTCAACTCCTGCAGAGGTCAAGAAAAATAAAAATTATTCAAAAATCATGTATCCAGGAAGTTACATGTTTTCAGTATTGTGTAGACCAAGAATGACTATCAATTTCCATAACCCATATTCATTTGTTTTTGATATCTTTCACAATAACGATTTTTAATAATATTCAATCGAAGATAACTTGATTTTTTAAACGGTATAGCGATTGTTCTACTAACGCATTCAGAATTGATGTAAAATTTTGCGCATCTATCAACAAATGATTGCAAATAAGTGCATTGACGGTTACCAGTTATTTAGAGAGAATTTCATTCTGCATTGGTGAAACAATTGCTATGTCAATCAAGATTTTGACACTGTGATTCTTAGTCTACTGAATACTGAAACAGTTGACTTCCAGCTCACTTAATTCTTAAACAATTTTTATTTTTCTTGAACACTGCAAATGCAATTTTTTTCAAAAATGGATATCTCTAAAACTATGGACTTTAGATACCCTAAATGGTTATTAAACTTAAACTAAAATTTATCAGCGAATTAAAAAAATCAATAATATATGGTGTGTTCTATTTAAAATAACAAATTTAGTACCCACTACCGGTATAAGCGGAAGAGCAGCAAAATCTTCATTATTTTACTTCGATAGAACATGTTCAAGAACCCCAAAATGCAAAATTTCAGTTCGACTGAAGTACGTGTTCTCCATAAACTTCTAATAGGCCAGTCTTCGTGAATGACCCTGTATATCATTAATGTGTATTTCTTTAATATCTGTCATAATATTTGACATACGAAAACAATTTTAGAGTCGATTGAGTTGCTCTGAATTTTTTTATAGCATTGAATAAATTATACAGGGATACATATACAGGTGATCCATAAAAGTGCTTTAGATATTATAGTGCTATTTGATATTACAGAGAGTGGGCTAATATGCGTGACTCAAAGAAAACTTTATAAACTGCCATGAGCCATTGATAAAAACTCTCAAAAAACAATTTTCGTGGCTGAAACAGTATTCAACGAAAGAAGAATTAATTCAACCAATCAGAGCATTTAAGACCTTCCAGGTCTATTCTTCTGATTTATGCTGTTAAGTTACAAATTTTATTTGTTTTATTGTTGATAATCCAGTTTTAAAAAAATTTAAAAGTCTTAAATGTCAGACTCAAAAATTGAGGAAGTTTTTTTTGGTATTCCGATTTTTGTATTACAAATATCCACCTGGAGTGGAGCTTTCGGGATTGGTCATTTTCAATTCTTATTTTCTCTGCAAACTAAGTACATAAAATAGCAGTATAGTCAGATTTTAGTCACGTAGTCGTGAAGTAAGCAGTTTAGATTAATAAACTCATACGCCTTACTTTTAAAGGTGACAAGCGCGAATGATCAATGATATTTAAGATATTTTTAGTTAAACTCTCAGGTGTTTTGAAACTTTGAATATAAAGTAGATAATTGGTTCAAAGATTTTTTATTATTTTTTGTTTCAGAGAACCCCCAGAATCCTAGGGCGAACTAACTATGTTGGGCAGCCCAGCTGGGCCAGGGGGACCGAATCAGCGTAGTCTATGGCCCCTGGCTCCAGCAACGGCATCACCAGCGACTAATTTTACTAATGACGGTAAGCAATTAAATAATTGTTTTTTGGTTCTCACAAGAATGTATTCAAATCTAATGAATTCATCCTCATTTGAAATGACCTGAATCAATTTATGGAAAAAGAGATAGGCAATTATTAAACACGCACTTTTTTTTTGGCAAACTTATCTTATTGTTTCTTGCATGTCGTCAGTCCTGTGCAGTAGTTTTTTGAAGAAAGAGTAGAAAGTCCTATGGAGTTCTGGGAGTCTACAAACTTCTATTATCAAATCGTAGTATTCTGCCAAATACTCAATGAGCTAGATTTCTGGATCTCTTGATCATTCATTTGTTCCAAGAGTAAATCATATCGTGTGTTCATTTAAAAACAACTCTAGAAGGCTTTGAAACTAAAAAACAATTCTTTTGAATATGTGATTAATTTTCCTGTATTTGTCAAAATGAAAAATCTTATAACCTCACTTTTCGACAATTAAAAAAATAACACATTTTCATTACAGCTTTTCATTTTGTTGTTGTATGAGATTGTGTATGACATACGTAAAAACGTCATGGCTTACTGCGAATTTTTTTTTTTTAAATGAACACACAATATTTGTTTTATTAAAAATTGTTAATCTTTTTGACGTTACTAAGAGAATTACAATTTTGATCAAGTGCAGATGATTCGCGGAAGAAGTGCCGCAAGGGGTGTTGAAAAATATAAGGCTATTGTGTGTCTCTTCAAAATTGTTTGGACACTTCCATACAACATCTTTGCTCACTTGCTGGAAAATTGAGAATTTTTGTTCTGAATTTCTAGGAGACACATGAAGCTAGCGATTCTCTTCACTATTGTAAAAAGTTTTCTTCGATACGAAAAGCTGATATTTTTCCTCTGGCTTCTCGAAGATTCTAGGATGTGGTGTGTTGCTTTACTTTACTCCTTCAATTTAATTACACTTTAGCTTTTTTTTTTTAATTCCAATAGTCTTCTCGTGGTTCACACTGCCGATGGTTCTAAAATTGTCAACGGTACTTTCAACTGCATTGGAAAAAATAATTTCTGCAGTGTTTTCTATTAGATTCTTTACAGGGCAAAGTTGTGCTTCTTTTCTTCTTCAATTTTTTCTTCCCTTCTAAGTATTCTCCTCATTGATGTACGTCGTTTGAGGTTCTTTCTGCCGGTGCTTCTAAAATTTCCAACAATCTTATTCACTGCTTTGAAAAATTCGTTTTCTTTGATGTGAAAAACGGGAAATTTTCCTGTGGATTCTTGAAGACTTAGGCGTTAGCTCTGATGCTTTATTTGTAAATTTTTTTCTTTCACTATAGCTTCTTTTCTTCTTTTTTGAGACTCACGTTGCTGGTGCTTCTAATTGTTTACCATCTTTTTCCACTATGAAGAATTTATTAGCTAATAACTAGCATTGTGAATAATAAGGTGGAAAAGCTTATTTTGATACAAGAACTGGTAAAAAAAATGAATCTGATTTTTTTTGCAGGTTATAACAAATGTGGAGTGTATTCGTTATTTTCTGGCGGACCAGCGTTTGGAAGCGCTTTATACTCTCATTCTAGAACAGTGGGACAATTCACGCCTGGTCATTTACCACCTTCAGGAAATCCATTTTACAAAGGTACACTGCTTTTGGTAGTCTTTGCTTTTTGGTTTAAGGACTATGCTCCTCTCTCATGAAAGAAAAGACTGTTTAAATTGATATCAGAAAATCTCGAATTCGAGTAGTCTTTTTTTTATAAGAGCGAAACTCTCTCTCCTGAAATAATTTTTAACGTGTTTTTATTGTTATTCAGAGTCGCTGTTTCCATCAGCCAGCTATACATTTGGAGCTCCAACGCCTCCACCAGGCTCGCCATATTCCCCAGTTCCGGTGACTCAACTCGAGTTGTTATCTAAAAGTTTCAACTCCAACATAATCATTCAACAACCAGACTTCTCAGTCAGTCCGAAAAAAGTTCAAATTCAAGAAAAACGTTGTGATGAAAAGTGTTGTAATTCAAAGCTACAAAAAACTTGCAATTGTCAAATTGATTCATCAATTAAAAAAATTTCTGATAATATTAATGGTTGTTCGCGAACAAATCCAATCGAATGGAATGCAGTGAATGTGAAAAAAGAACCTGGAACAATAGCAAATCCATGTCAAGTTGCTGAAGTAACGACAAGTGTTTCACCAGTTGTTAAATTAGAAGTGACGTCACCTAAGAAAGTTAATGATGGATTGCAGAATGTCCCGAACTCTATTGCTAGTGCTGAGGATGGTAAGTTTTTTTTTTAATTTATAATATGGTGTATATTTACCGGACTCTAGTAGGTATGGTGGATTTGCTAACTATTCTATACTTCTTGATTTTTTTTCATTTGAAGCGTCAATTTGACAAATTTGACGATTCCAAAAGCACTCGTAGAAATCTCATTTGCATAACATATTTTATTGATTGGTGATTTTTTTTATTTTCAAAGGTTCATCTCTGATGGTTTTCAAGAGTTTTTATTTTTTCGAATATGCTTGTACTTTTGGCGTTTTTTTCTAAACACTCAGTATTTTGAGGAAAATATAGCCTAACTGGTTTTCTGTCTCTTATTTTTCTCGACACTTGACAATTGCTACACACAGGCCATCTGACTAGAACAATTATTGAATACATATTTCTTCAATATACAGTGTGTCCAAATTTGGATGCTCAACCATTGGTATCTCAGTTATTAGAAGAGATAGAATATTTCGGAGAATTCAGTGCTCAAAATTAATCTTATTTCAAAATCATTCTGGTTCTTTTCAGTTTTGATATATTTTGAAAAAACTAAAATTTGCTAATTCCAATGTTTCTTAGTCACTCGATAACGCTTTCTCTGACATTTTTCAATTTTTTGCATTGTTAAGACACTTTTTTATGACCTGTTTATTAGTGTTAACAAGAACTATCGATTGTCATTTGTTTCCGAGTTAGTAACACTATCTTTTGTTTTTCTTATGGAAGCCATATTGGATTTTTAATTACTTCAATAGTCTTTGAGAAAAGCTTCTCTAATATGTATGACACGTCACTTAAATCTCAGTCTCTACAAGAGATATTAGCAGAAAATGAATTTAATACTGATGCAAAACCAGTTGGCTATATACTACCCAGCCTCGTAACTAAGGTAATGTCATTATTTTGAACTTTCAGTGATGGTAACTACGGTAGCTACCTTATGCGTAATTATTGGTTTAGAAAATTTATCTAATTAAATGTACAGCCGGTGAACTTGATTTTTTGGATCAAAAACTTTTAATACGATTTTTGAAAAAAATTAATTATTTAATAAGGAAAAAATTATGTTTTCAAAAGAAGAAAAATTCAGGTTTCTTAAATAATGCCATAGAGTGCTATTTGAAAATGCAAAGTTGATTGTCGCCTACGGTAAACTAATGATTGAAAAAAATATTATTTTAACCTAATTTGTAGCCTTTTGACGTACTTTTTATTTGATATATCATTCATTGAAATCTGAAAATAAATAACAAAGTTATCGCTTGCGGCATTTTTTACCGAACATCCTGTATATTATCTCCGAACTTATAATGAACTACTTTTTTCCAAGAAGCTCTGGTTTGAATTTTAAATAAAAGTCAGCCTTGGCCATTATTCCAAGGGACTTTTTTAATTTTACTCTAAAGCCTTAAAACTCTGTTGTTTTTTTTCTCTCTTCAAAAGGGTAGGTAAGAGCAAGTAAAATAAGCGTTTTTGCTACGTGCTCATTTTATTTCATTTATTTGTATAGTAACAACAAAGACAAAACTAGATTTTATGGCTTTAGGGTAAAAGTAAAAAAAAAAAATTACTAAAGTCAGTGTTGTGTTGATTATTTTTATTGTGATGCTACGAATGTCAACGGCGCTGGGATATGAATTTGACGAGAGCTTGTGCGAGTCGAATTCGAAAGCGCCGTTGTACATGAGTAGCAGCACCGGAAAAATGATCTGAAGAACATTGACTACAGATCATATTCAAATAATTTATAAATCAAGTTATTTATGACTGCTATTTGTGAACTTTTATAAGTATCAGAATAAATTGCTTTCAATACATTTATTAACTGTTAAGACTCTCAAAATCTTGTTGAATTACAATGTTAAGTGAAGGAAGATTTGGCAATAACAATAATGGGAATTATTAATACTGTAAATAAAGTTTTAAGAATGATTTTCATTTGTTAATAATATTCACTCTTAGGACTAGTACAATATTCGCTACAATTCTTTTGTAACCATGGAAAATGTCTAAAATTTCGGTTTTTTCATTGGTTGCAGAACGTTAAATGGAAGATGAATTAAATACTAAATGATATTCTTATTAGTGTTCAGAAAATAAAGTACTGATGAACAGACATCTCTAATAATTTTTAATAAGTTTTAGGGAATTTTATGTTTAAAGTTGGATCAAAAGACTTTGACTTCACTTTAGTTCATGATGGCGATTCAAATTTATGTTAGCAACTTTGACACGGAACTTGAGGGTGTTCCAAGGATGTGAAAAAATCTATTTTATGCCTTAAGAGCAATCATTTTTGACAATTCTTGATACAAAAGCTGTAGATATCAATCTTCTGCGCCATCTGAAATTATTTTCAGGCATGCAGGATTCTCTACTAACAAACTACAATGCAAAACTGTATTCATTTAAATGAAAAACTGTAATTTTTTTTTTTTGTTATTATAAATTGTATGAAAAATATTGAAGACCTGCTATGGAACACGAAAATATATAAGAGGAAAGTCACCAACATTTTCAACAATTTCAAAAGATTTGTCCTCAAACAACATCAAATTAGGTACCTCTGCACACATTTCCAATAATATAATTACCAATTCAGATCAACACCATGACCATACTTTTCTCAAAATCAAATCAGTGAATATTAAAAAATTTATCAATCTCATTGCAAAACACCTATCAACAGATATTGCTAAAGAAAATAACACGGTTGTCAACTTTACTAATGTAACAATCTCATCTAATGTAAAAAGTCTACTGAGTCTAGAACCAAAGTTTGGCTTATCAGAAACCAACAATAGAATCATCATTCCTACACTAATCAAAGATCTTGAATACTGTATTTTCCGTCAATCCATCCCTGAGACGGTTAAGGATAATGTCAGGGTAAATGCAGTCAATTTTATAACTAACTACATAAAGAGAGACTCATCCCAAAAGAATAAAAAATCACTGACAGCCACCACAGTGAAAGAGACCAAGAAATTTGTAAAAACACATAAAGACTTAATCATCAGTGAATCAGACAAAGGCAATATGGTCACAATAATAAATAAAGAAGAGTATATTCTGGATGTAACCAACATGCTCAACAACAACCCAATATATGAGCAAATACAAAAAGATCCTACCACAAAATATGAAGCCAAAGCGAATCAGTTAGTTACCTATATGATGTAAAATGACCATATTAATGCTTTTGAATGTAAATTTCTCAAGAGTTATAACAGTGTTTCGTCAAAATTATATTGTTTGAGGAAAACACATAAAAAAGAAAAGGCTTACTGACCTATAGTAAGCTTCTTAAACACGCCAACATACAACCTGGCTAAATTTATGCATAGGAAACAACATCCCCTCACGATAACGTTTGAATATAACGTTACTAACTCCATGGACCTGGCAGAAACAACAACACTGTTCTACCCAAAGACTATATAATTTCTCTTGATGTAAAGTCTCTGTTTACTAATATCCCCAAAGAGCTCGAGATATCAATAGAATATAATAGAACACATATTTGAGACCAGCTATTTCTCGTTTAACAACAGAATATATAGACAATCTGATGGAATAGCAATGGGCAACCTCTTAGCCCAGTTCTCGCAAACATACTGATGAATGTGTTCATCATGTTAGAATCATGTGTTCACAATCTACCATTTGAAGTTTCACTTCTCAAAGTGTATGTAGATGATACAATATTAGCTATTCCAAAGAATTCGCAAACTCTTGTCCAACAAATTTTCAACAGCTATCACAAGAAATGACAATTCACTATAGAGTACGAAACAAATATGAAGATCTTTTTTTTAGATATGCTTATTATAAGAGATGAGAATGGTATACTTAGGAGAAAATGGTGCTTTAAATCTGATAGCTCCCAAATCATTCTCAACTATAAATCACACCATCCTGTCCAACAAAAAGTCTCAACTATTACAAGGCTTATCAAAAGAGCTCTAAAACTTAGTCACCACTCATTTCATAGGGAAGATTTTCACAGAATTAAAAAAAATCTATCCAACAATAACTATCCAGTTTATTTAATAAACAAGGTATACAAAAAATGCTACAATGAACTATCAGTAGGAAGTAGAACTATTCACAACAGGAACACAGAGTATTACAAAATGCCATACATTGAAGATCTCACCAATAACCTGAACAGATGTCTTCAGACATTCAACTGCAAGACGGCCCTCTACACCTTGTGTATGACGAAAATATTCTTCACAAACTTAAAAGATAAAACACCAGTAAAGGACCAGTCCTGTTTAATATATAAGATACCTTGTGGTAACTGCGATCTAACTTATGTTGGACAGACTAGACAAAAGTTGAATAAGAGGATCCAACAGCATCGCTATGATTGCCAGTCATTTGATGATCAACAACAAAACCGCACTGTCCCTCCACCATCACGAGACTGGACATAAATTCAACTTCACAGAAACAACTATTCTGGAAAAAGAAAATCATCAGATAAAGAGGAACATTGCGGAAATGGTACATATTTACACAAATCCGACAGTGAACATCAGAGAGGATACGAAAAACCTCAGCAGAATCTACAGTGGCTTGTTGCAGAAAATCAGGCGAGTCCAAGGGGGTCAAGCATCGCACTGAAGATATAATTTTAATTGTCTTTGTCTTATTCTGTTAATTTCAAATTAATTTTGACTTGTGAGGTTATGTTGATGTTTTGACATTTCTCTAACTTGTTACCAACCCTAGAAATGGAAAATCACTATTCACCTGACGCAAAATGGCCGCTCATGTTCTCCGGCAAATAATGTTTTAATAAAGTTCCAGATTAGGGGAATAATGTTAGGATTCAATTACCTCAAAATTATAGGCTGAATAGAGTGGTAATAAATCACGAAACGTCGCCAACAGGTTTAAAATTTTATTATATCTTTTCCCCTTGTCCACAATACCCAATAACAACAAACAATCAAGTTGTAATTGTTTAGCATTTTCAGATAAAGCTTTTATAAATTTAAACTTAATTTTTATTAATCGATTTTATTTATTTTGAAAAATTTGACTACTTTTACAAAAATACAAACTTTTCGAAATTAAAAAAATAAAATTGATATTACTTAAAAGGATAAGGTTCAAACATTGAGATTAGGACGTTTTTTGCATCATAATTAATAATCAAACAGTCAAAAAAATGGAGACGTCAGTTGAAAATTGAAAATTCATTCACCCTATTTAGGTATATCAAAAAGGATATTCAACTTTGAACAAAAAAAAAAAATTGCAACAACGTCTTTATCATTTGTTTATTTTCTCAAAAACGCAATGTCAGTTTTTTTATAGAGATGGTGAAGTTTGTGTTATACCTTGTTAATGGACAACCCTGTATAATCGAAAACAATTTTTTTCCACTTGCTCTATAGAAAATGATATGTTGCTCGTTAATTTGAAGGTCCAAAACATGCATTCTCCGCTCATGGGAAGTAAAATGGTCAAAAAGGTCTAGGAAGGTTATTATAAGAATTATTCATATTAAATTTAGCTCTGAATTTTGAAAACGAAATTGTGTTTGAAATATGGTTTAGATACACTATTACTTATTATAAGAAACATTTATTATTATTAAAAAAGTTAATATGAAAAGGTATAATTGGTCGCTGACGTATTTATCAAATCCAAACAGCCAAAACTTTTGATGTTTTAACAACATTGCTCAAGGATATTTCAGAATTTCCTGAATTTGTCGAGACTGGTGATAGCACTTGTTGTTCTCCTTGAACACATTTTACTCCTTCCATAATAATTGAACTCGACGTTTACATTCTGCTTACAGTTGAATCAGATACATAATTTTTTTAATGTGCCAAGAACTTATTGTTGCATAACGACTACATTACAGGACGATCTGATTCCTATTTTGATACCCTGCGATTAAGTGAAGTATATACATATACTCATATGTGCACCTATTCTGTCAGTTATACATTATACGTCAGATGAGTATGGTTCAAATACACGACATGCATCCACGGAATCATGGCTAACGTCGTTGACCCCCTCTTCACTTGATCGCACGGTATATACACTGTGTCCCCGGATAGGTGAATCAACTCTCGTAAAAGATGAAAAAAATTTGATTTGAATTGTCATTTTTTGGGGTTGAGTCCTGCTTGTTTACAGATTAATTTGTCATTAAATTTTAGTTTTAACAAATCAAGTATGCCTTGAAAATTCCGAAAAAGCCTGTTTTCTGAAAAGTGAAATTAGATATGACAAAAAGTTATTAAGAAAAGTTGTCTAGAATCAATACCTGAGTCTGTATACCAAATTTCAAAATCATCTGCCAACTATGATATTTCATGTTTAAAAATAAAACGAATTGATTTGAGAAAAATAGATATAAAAACATGAAAAATTACAGTTATCAAGTTTGGAAATTATCAGACAATTATGATTTTTAACTTTTAAGAAGAATTTTTATTGATTTATAAAATAAATCTGAAAAAAAAATCTATAATCAAAGTTGGTCGATAATATTGAAATTTGGGATACTGGTCCAGACGATGATTTTGAGCAACTTTTCTCAGTAACTTTTTGTCGTATCTGCTACATAAAACACTTCACTCTATAGAAAAATAAGTCTTTCTTAAATTTCCAAGGCATACTTGATTGTTCGGAACTAAAATGATGTTACACCTTGATTTTTAACTAAGCAAAGCTAAATCAGAAAATTAGAATTCAAATAAAAAAAAAAAATTATTTGTTAGAAGAATCGTTTCACTGATCAGTATATCATGGGAGCAAAGTAAATTTTCTCCTTTGTGCAATTACCGCAACTTTGCCTCGGGCCACAAACTTCATTGCGGGAGAAATTTTTACAGTTTGCTTCCTTGATATATAAATAGCTATTAAATAAATAAAGAAGTTTGATATCTACAACTTATTTGGAAATTTTTTCGAATTATATTTATTTTAAAACATAAAATAGACTTTTTCATATCACTCTGTATAAGTAGTAAGTATTACGAATATTCGCCAGGATTACGATACTTGGAACGTCAAAATGGCGTCATCCTCTTTCTTCTTCTATTTCTTGCGGTGTGGCAAGAAGATATCGAAGATATCGAATTGTTATTTCAATAAACAGTTTAATAAAATTCAAAATGACTAAGAATTTGTTTAATTTTTTACTAACCGGTTAGTATACTTAATTTGCTGCTTAGTCACTAGTCTTATAATTTTTGCAGGAGAAGGGGGGACAACTGGTACAGTTGCCGGCAACTCAGCGGCTTCGACCGCGGGAGGCGGTCTCTTACAGTGCACAGACGATCGAACTACAGCATTGGCTGGTTGGTCAATGGGCGGAGTGCACAGTTCACCGCTAACTACTCCCACTTTGTGGCAGTATCCCGGTACGTACTTTCAAATCGAGGATGACTTCATTAACGATTTCTGAAGTTTATTTCAAAATTTCTATTAGGAAATCAACCACTTTTATTAAATCTATGACTAAGTATTTTTTAATTAACTGAGGTTTGTTCTATTCATTAACCAAATAAAATAAAAAAAAAAAGAGTGAAATATCGCTTCTTTGAATGAATAAGAAACATTTTTTAACTCACATCTTTTCTACGAATCTGATCTACCTATTTTTACAAAACGAACCAATCACGTTTGTTGAGACGGCAATTTTCACTAGTGGTATTACCGCTATAAATTTCAGATGATGTAAATTTCCATTATTTATTACTTTTATTGAATTGTTTAGCCAAATACAACTTGTAAACTTATTAATGGTCTGTAGAAAATTAGTTTGCGAAAAAAAATCATACTCTAGTGATTATTAAAATGGAATATTTCCACATATTGACAAAAAATAATTACTTACTAGCGCCTAGTTTGATTAGAGGCATCAATCAAGTTTCTCCTTTCTAGAATTTTTGTCGCAGACATCCATATGGATTAGGGAAGCCTCGCGCAATGATAACATTGAATGCTCTATGCTTTTTAACACTTGTTGCCAAAATAACCATTAGTAGAATTAAGATAGTATATTATGTTAGATATAATCAAACCATAGCTTATTGAAAAACACGTTTCTTAAATTTACGAAACAAGCATCGAAGCACGAGTGCCAAAAATGACAGATTTTTTATTCAGTAATTGGTGACATGTAATGTTACCATGAAAAAATCAGTTTGAAGTTCACAGATTTGACACCTTTTAATAGGTTCTATGATTAACCCCAAGAATTATAAACATTGGCATTTCATTCAATTTTAAAAAACTAAATTGTTCGAGTGTCATTGAAAGAACTTGATAATCAAATTAATAATCATTGCACTATTTTTCATTTATTGATTGCTTCCACCGGGCTTATTTTTTTTATTTATCTTTTTTATTAACCTTCAGTTTAATTTTGATTTTGTATTTTATTTTTATTTAAACCATTTTTTATGTTGTGTGTTGTAGCGCCTGTTCCTATGGAGCCGATGTTTCCTCTCCCGGTACCAATGCCTCCCGTTGGATTCCAGCTAGTCCGTGACCCAACTACCGGTGGTCTCCTTCTTGTGCCCACAACCGGACTAGGTTAGTTAGTGCGCAATTCCTTACCCGCTTTTTCCTCTTTCAAAAAATAACACTCACTTTATTAAAAAAAAAATATATATCAATTTTGATTTCAGAATCTTTACAACAAGCTGTAGTTTGGCCAAGTTATCATCAATCACCTCCTGTTTTATTGCCTCCAATACCTCCACCACCTCTTCAACTGTTAAGTTCTGCTGCATCTGATTATTTATCAAGTAATTCAACACTGCATCATTCTCAGACTCATAGTACTCGTCTGGTTACGGTTACTACGGATAATAAACGAAAAATTCCTCTCCCTATTCCAGCTACTACTTTGATTAAAATAGAAACTGATCCTACTTTGAATCAAAGTAAAACTCTTCAAGCTGTTAGTACCATAGGGAGTAATACAGGGACTGTTTTTACCGACCCGAATATGACTCCTTTGGTGACTACTCATGTAATTTATCAACATCCGACCAATTTAATCTTATCCCAACCACCATCTTCGGAAACGATTTGTCGGTCACAAGGCACTTCACCTGTTACTTGTTTAACACCTCCTCCGGAAACAATTTCAGTTCATGAAGATGGGCTGTTAGGAGTCCAAGATGCTAGCAATCAAACCGACACTTTAATCGAAGATGACAACAATCTGGATGAAACAAAAGTCCAAGACCTACCAGAAATAAAATTAAAAGAAACACAAAAATGTGCTTCCATTACTCTTGTACCTGAAAAAGAATCTGAACAAGTACAAGAAACAAGACAAACGGAAAATGAATTCATAGTTACTTTGCCACCAAGAAAAAATTCACAAAAACCAGACATCAGTGGTTTAGAATTGCTTTCGAATAGTATTGTTGAGTTCGAAAATAATAATATCAAAATGGAACAATCAGATGAAGAAAAAGACAAACACGAGAACAAAGTCGAAGATAGTTTAGGAGGCTTGGATTTGTTGTGTGCGTTGGCTGAACAACGCATCATGGAAGAAAAAAGCGACAATAACAAAATAAATAAGTTATCAGAAGAAGAAAATGATTATCGATCGTACAAAACCCCAGAATCCGAAGGAGATGTGAAAAAATTCATCGCGAGTAGAAGCCAATCTTTAGACTTTGATAACACTTGGCCTCGAATGAACGAAATGGAATTAGATATGCGAATAAAATTAGCAGATCTTCAACGTCAATATCGCGAAAAGCAGAAAGAATTGAACAAATTGAAACCAAAAAGACACTCACAAGACAGTAGAAAGCGTAAAAAATCTGTATACTTGGAGCGGAGTACTACCCCACCTGAAGAAGTAAAACCCCAAAAATTAGAAGCAATAAAACAAAGCGATAGGATAATCAATGATTACAAAAGTGATCTATTGAAACAACAATTATTGGAGATTGAATCATTTCCTGAAAAAAATTCATCATCTAAGAAACGCAAAGTTGGCAGACCGAAAAAATTGTTGTCACCATCAGGCTGTCATGTTGTTACAGAGACAATCGTAGCTAAAAAGCCTAAAAATAATTTCGTTGGCTATTTTCTTGCAGCCAAAGAAAAATTCCAATTGCAAAGCAAAATTTTTGTTAATAGTCCTCCGAGATATTTCGAGGAGAATACTGTCACGTACAAAAGCAAGAAAAATAAAAACAATAATAATATTGTTGTGACTGAATTGAAATCGAAAGTTAAACCGAAACTTAAAGCTGAACTGACTGTTAAACCGTATGATGAATCGATGGAAGATTGGTTTTGTGACGAAGACAATGACGAGGAGAAAGAAAATCAAGATGAAGAAAGTGAAAACATGGAGATTGATAATGTTACAGAAGAAACTAAAACTAAAGAAGTGGAGGAGAAACCGGAACAGATTGATCGATGTGTTTTGACAGGGGAGCATTTGGAAATTGATAAATTGAGGGTTTTGACAGCAATGGGTGGACTTTTCTATGCGGGTCATTTGAATGCTGTGGAACCACCGGATGTTTATTCGATTACTTTGGATGGAGAAAGAGGAAATCGACCGCATATCATGTCCAGAGAAGATATATTAAGAGATGCTGTAAGTATTTTGATTTCGTCTTTGAAAGTGTTGATTTCTTTAGATTCGTTTGTTTTTTGAAATTCTTTAAAACTTTGATCTTCTTGGAGACTTTTTGATTTTGTTATATTTTTTGATTATTTAATTCTGTGAAATATTTTGAATCTAAGAGATTCTTTGTTTCTTCGATATTTCCCAGTTCTTTCTTATGCTTCCATTTTCCAAAAATTCTTCAAGATTCTTAAATTTTTTGTTTCTATGAGATTCTTCGAAATTCTCTGATTCTATGAATTTTTTTTAGTTTTTTGATTCTTCCAGATTCTTTTATTTTTTGATACTTTGATATTTTATGATTCTATGACATTCCTTGAATTTAAGAGATTCTTTGATATTTCGAAATTTTTTGATTCTTAAAGATTTCTTGAAATACTTTTGTTCTTTGATTCTTTGAGATCTTTCGATTTTTCGAGATTATTTGCTATTTTTTGATTTTATAAGATTTGTTGATTCTTTGAGTTTGTTTTATAAGAATACTTATTGAATTTGAGATTAATTAATTCTTAGAGATTCTGTTATTTTTTGAGTGTCTCTGATTGTTGGAGATTTTTCGATCTTTTGATATTATTTAATTCTATGAAATTTTTATTGTTCTTCAATATTTTTCGATTCTTTGATTCTACGATTTTTTGGGATTTTTCAAGTTTTGAGATTCTCTGCCTCTTCAATGGTCTTTGATTGTCTGAGATTTTTTTAATTCATTTTTGAATATTTCTTGAGACGACAAGTTTTGAAAAAACTGCCGCTGCGACGTTAGTCGAAAGTCATAGCATGCTAAAATATCCTGAATCTTCTCGTGAATGTTGAAATGTCTCAGATTTGTTTCTAATAAGTTTTAGTCTTATACTCTAAAAAAAATAATTATAGAAAATGTTTCAGAATTTTTGTATAATTTTTTTCATTATGTTTACTATCTACCTGGAGTTTGTCCTATAACTCTCTTGTTTAGCAACTGATTCCAATGTTTGTTGTTGGATTTCTAATTTCCGAGATACTTTGATTTCTTTAGATTCTTTGGTTGTTAAAGATTTTTTGATTCTATGAGATATTTCCATTCTTTAAATTCTTTAATATTTTTTCAAAATCTTCAATTGTATAAGATTCTTTTATTCTCTGAGAGCGACTGATGCTTGGACATTTTTTAATTTTTGGGCCATCATAGATCATGCTTTGATCAAACCTGCTGCTTTTTTGTGACTTTTTTGTTATTTGTTATGAAGGAAAAAATATTTTACAACAAGACATATGGACTTAAGAATTTCAAAAAGGCATTGAATGATTCAATTAAACAATAAATTAAACAGTTTGTCGCCACTTTCGATCGGGTAGTTTATGTGAACGCTTCACAAATTATTTATTCGCATATCGGCCGAGTCTCATCTGAAATTTTTCTAAATTCCATCCACAAATTCTTTTCTTAATTTCGGAAGAAGAATGTAAAAATCGCGGTGTCCAGTCATGGAAAATATTATAAACAACATAAAGAAACGATGTCAAATTTAGGTGACATTGAGTTCTGTTGAATTGAAATAACAGGTTAGGAAAATAAATATAATTATTTTATCGACTCTGGGTTTAAACCAGGATCACCCTTTGTGCAACCGGCCTTTGGAGGTTTTTTAATTCTTTTGGATTTTTTAACCTCTTGAGATTCTTTTATTTTCTGAAATTTTGTGATTTTTTGATTTTTCAAAATTCATTGATTTTTTTATTTTATTAGATTCCTTCAATCTAAGGGCCGGTTGCACAGTCCCCGATCAAGGCTGATTTTGAGGTTTAATCCCAGATTTGCAATTTATTAACAGGAGATTTTTTGATTTCTTAAAATCCCTTGATTCTTAAAGATTTCTTGAAATTCACAATTTCTTGAAGATTCTTTGATCTTTCATTCTTTAAGATTCTTTGATTCTATGGCATTCTCTTTTGATTCTTCGAGATGCTTTGATTTTATGAGATTTTTCGAATCTGATTTCTTGGAATTTTGATCCTTAGAGATTCTTTTACTCTTCTAGCGTCTCTGATTCTTGGAGATTTTTTTGATCCTTTGAGATTTTTTGATTCTATGAGATTCTTGGATATTTTTTAAGCGTTTTCACTTTTTCAATATTTCGAGAGTCTTTGATTCTGAGATTTTTTTGGGGATTCTTTGATTTTTGAGATTCTCTGATTCTTCAAGAGTCTTTAATCTTTTGAGATTGTTTGATTTTTGAAAATTCTAAGAGATTCTTCAATTATTTTAAGAGAATTTTTAATCTCCAATATTCATTGATTCTTGGAGATTCTTTAATTCTTTGTAACTCTCTGATATTTTTCACTTCTTCGAGAATCTTTGATTTTTTGATTTTTTTTTTCAGGTAATTATTTTTTTGTTCTTCAAGATTCTTCAATATTCTCAAATTTTTTTAGAAACTTTAATGAACGTTCTAAGTGACTCTGACTTTTTGAAAATATGAATTTCATTCTTTCCCTTATACTTTCACTTAGTTATACTTTGCGTGCTTTTAGATCGTCGAAATTGCCCCAAAAAGTACCGATGAGCTGCTTCCTGGTACTAGACTCTGTGCTTACTGGAGTCAGCAGTACCGTTGTTTATATCCTGGAAGTGTAGCTGATCCAGGAACACCCGATCCTGCTTTGGATTCAAAATTCGTATCTGTGGAATTTGATGATGGGGACAGTGGGAGAATCGCTCTAGAAGACATAAGATTACTCCCTCCCAACTATCCGATTATAGGTACGTAAATTTTTTTGGATTGAATTGAGATGGACCTTATCCAATTTCTTTTTCAGAATACGACCCAAATCCTCTCCTAAGTTTGAGCAAACGCCGTCGCCGCACTTCAACTAGCATTTCCACTGAAGAACGTCGCCAAATCCCCCAACCAATTCTTTCCACTCCACAAATAGCACCTCCCAAAATACTAGAAATAGAGAAAGACATTGAAAAAGAAAATAAAGACATTATTAATAAACCAGATACAGATTATCACAAAGAACGTAAACGTCTAAAAAAGAAGAAACGCGAGAAGATGAAACAGAAACTAATGCATGGAAAAAAGAAGAAGAAACATAAGTGTTCGATCGAATTTTGTAATGAGTATTGTAAACGAAAGAAGCATCATAAGAAGCACAGAAAACATAAGAAACATCATCATAGCGATGAAAATAATAAAGAAAAAATGGTATTACCAAGTGTGGAAATTGAAATTTGCGAAAATGATAGTAATGAACGGATTGAAGAAAATGAAAATTCTGCAGTTTTTCAACCCGAAGATGAGGTTACTATGGATGATATTATTAAAGATAAAAAGTCGAAGGTGAGTTATTCATTGCTGTCTGCGGTAAAAAGTACCTAGCTACAAGGTGTTTCAAAATTATGTGCAATGGAAAAACTCTTATTTCGAATGATAATAAATTTATAACTGTTTGGGGTTATTCAATAAATATTCTTTATATTTTAGAAAGAGAAGAAAATTCGAGACCGTCAAGAATCCTGCGAAAGCCGTAGTAAAATGAGTGCATTTTTGCCCGCTCGACAACTATGGGGTTGGTCTGGAAAAGGATATAAAAGACCTCGAGCTAAAGGACGCTCTAGAAAGCAATTTTACAAAGCCATACAACGTGGAAAGGAAACAATAACTGTATGTATTTTTTTTTTCTTTCAATTAATGATAGTTGTACCATACTCACCCTATTATTATTGCAACATCAAATGTTTTCCATTCTTTGATGCAAAAAAGGTAAGCTATGTATATTTTGGAAATATACCCGAAGCTAACCACACTTTTATTAAATTCATACACGTGACACTATTGATCAAAATTTATCTTCTTCATCTACAAAAGTGCAATTTCTAACATTGAATCAGCTTCAAAACAATTCAAAATCATTATTTTTGATTTGAATTGAAGTGAAATCATTTTTTTCTGCACTTTATACAAAGTCTCAGCTAGAATTCCCCAAATTAAATATTTTATTGAAATTTTCATAGTGTTAAGTTTGATTGAGGATTTGATAAAATCGATAAAATACACGAGTATCGCAGGTTGCATTTCTATTAATAATTTTGTATTGTTTTTGAGCTTATTTTATAATATCAGGTGCTGAAATTTTTTTTTATACACAAGTGAATAAAGTTATGTTTTTATTCACTTGTGAATAAAATAATAGCAACAAAATGAGACTTTTATTCACCATAAACCAATTTAACTAGAACTTCTTTTAAAAAAAAATTAGCTAAACCGAGTTTAGCTAACTGAAATATTGAGGTTAGGTTACAATGGAATAGAGTGAAATATGAGGCACCCGATGTTAGAAAGTAAGTGAAAAATGTCGAATATTAATAATGAAAATATGAAACTGTTCACAGATATGCAATCCGCAGTACTCATGGTGTTGTCCCATCAATACAATTAGACTAGATACTGTGGAAATTTCATTTTGTTTGGTGTATTAATATCAGCTTGAGGAGTTTTAGCTGAGACACTCTGTATAATTTTTTTTAGTTTGATTAATCATAAATTCATCATAATTGCATGTTAATAAATGAAAGGTATGCTAATTTTAGAATTATTTAATGTTGCTTCAAATTTACAAAGCTGCACGAAAATCGTTTTGCATCATTCAGTAAGGTGCCAGTTTCATCATAAACGTTAAAGGAGCTTTAAATTGAAAGTTCCTTGGAAAAATAATAGTGTCGAAAATTCGTTCTACTTTTACTTTAAAGACTCTTTCAAGTTAATCATGAAACCGGTTTCAAATGTGATCGGTCTTAAGATCGGTAAAGTGCATGGAATTATTGCTATGGTCTAAACAAATTGGTTTTAAAAATTTATACGGGTGGTCCAAGTTTTATCTCACAAGTTTCTATAAATTGTAGATAAAATCAAACTGTTAAGATATTCTTCTTCATAAAAACTTATATTAGTTTTGTCCAAGTTGCTGTTTTTGTTTGTTTGGAAAAATTAAAAAATGTTCATATCAAAACAAAATCACAATTTTGTGTGGAATGCAAAGGCAAGAGTGGTTTGAAATTTGATCATTTATCAAACAAATGTTGCCATAGTAATCACTTATCTTGCATCCAATCATACGGACTAGACATGCCGCACTCAAGACATGCGCTTTAAAAAGCTTTTAAAAGCACGAAAAGCTCGGAGCTTCCATTCTGATTCGTTACTCTCCTTTAGTCCCATAATCACTATTTTGTCCTCGTGAACCGTTCCCTTCGCCTACGACTTGTATGCCAAACTTTCAGACAAAAAATACTTCATTCTTCACTCGTTACAGAAACTACTATTAAAGTAGTTTGAATATTTACTTGACCGTCTTAATGTACAAATGACTATTTTTTAAAAATTATTCATTCTTCACTCGTTATAGAAACTACTACTAAAGTAGCCAACAAAAAAAGTAACTCCACTGCCTTAATGTATAAATGACTATTTTCTGTCTGGCTCCAATTTTTGAGAAGTTGATTTTTGTAATATTGAAAAAAATATATTTTTTACTTTTCGGAATAGTTTTTTTTTTTATCAAGGCGTTCAGTTTCAATTCTCAACACGAATATGAAAATACCGTAAGAGGCTTAGATCAACTTAAAAATTTTATGTTATTTCACATTTTTCAATAGTATAGTGGATGCCTACATTGACAATGACATTTGAGGCTTTAAAAGCACCGACATTTTTATAAAATCAATTAAATACTTCCCTATAATTCGCCATGACAAAAAAATAATTTTTGTATACACAAATATGAAAGGTCGTTTTTTAGATTTTGGATCATTTGTCATAGCACTCTTGGTGTTGAAGATAAAGGTAACTAACTTATTTTTGAATATAAGTTTGTCATACTGGGCGATTTATTATTAAACTTATGAAAATAATTTTTTGTTTCTATAAATGCTGAAATCGCATGTTTTAAAAATATTTTTAGCTGTACAAGGTGTTCTATATAGAGTCTTACACGAAGACTGACCTATTAGAAGTTTATAGGAAATACGTATTTTAATCGAACTGGAATTTTGCACATAGGGGTTCTTGAACATGTTCGATCGAAGTAAAATAATGACAACTTTGTTGCACTTCCTGTTATACCGGAAGTCGGTACTAACTTTTTTGTTTTAAATATAACATTCTATATATTATTGCATTTTTGAATTCCTTGATAAATTTTAGCTTATGTTTAATCACCACCTGGGGCATCCAAAATCTATAGTTTTTGAGTTATTTATGTTTTTGTTTACTTGCATCTGCTGTAATCAAGAAAAATGAATATTTTTCACAAACTAACTGAGCTGGAAGTCAACTGTTTTAGTGTTCAGTAGAGCAAGAGTGGCACTATCAATTGAACAACTGCATATTCATCTATTTTCAATATCTATCAAAATCTTGATTTTAAAAATTAATAATTTTCAGTCATGGATAACTTGATCTTTCACTTGACATGAGGTAACTGGTAACTGTCAACGCAATTATTTGCAAATATCTAAAAAAAATTATTGACAGACTTTCAAAATTTTATATCAAATGAAAGAAAACCAAATTCTGAATGCGTTAGTAGAACAATCGCTATATCGTTCTCTTTGAAAGAATCAAATTACCTTTGATTGAATATTATTAACTTTAAAAATCGGTATTGTGATAGATATCAAAAACAAGTGAATATGCGTTATGGCTTGGTCTGCAGAATACTGAAAACAGTTAACTTCCAGCTTACTTAGTTTTTGAACAATTTTGATTTTTGTTGACCTCTGCAGGAGTTAAATTTTCTAAAATAACATGAATAACTCAAAAACTATATATTTTAAATGCCCTAAGTAGTGATTAAACCTAAACTAAAATTTATCAAGGAATTCAAAAATGCAATGATATATAGAGTGTTCCATTTAAAATAACAAAGTTAGTACGATTTCTGGTACAAGCGGAAGTGCAGCAAAGTCGCCATTATTCTACTTCGATAGAACATATTCAAGAACCCTTATATGCAAAATTTCAGTTCAATTGAAATACGCGTTCCCTATAAACTTCTAATAGGCCAGTCTAGGTGAATGACCCTGTATAAACCCAGTTCTGTACTCAACTTTTTCATTCTAAATGGCAACCGAAACAATTTTTTTATTTTTATATTTGCATACTATATTGTCACATTGGTTGCGGTGTTGCAAAGTTCTTTAATTTTTTTCAGAAATTTTTGAAAATGTAAATTCAGTAATCCAAAAATTACGCTAAATTGAGCACTCTGTGTATATTTCTTTTCCACACCTGCTACACTCTGTTAATATGGGAAAATCTCAATTTTTGATATTATCTCTCGAACCTGAGGTTTGGAAGATAAAACTTGAACCACTTGTATTGTATAATTTTTAACTTCAACAAAAAGCACAAAATCCAAATTCCGATTTTCAAAAATATCAATTAGATTTGTCTTAAAGTATTAAGTGTAAAAATTAGCTGTGTTATAGTTTTAAATGCTTGCAACCTGAAAGCTTTAATCACTTCACATCACATTTTTGACTTAAAACGCATGAATTGATTGGTTATTAAATTTACCGAAGATGATAAGACGTGTTTAATTAATTTAGTAAATTGTACTGCAGCTTTAACAAATACTCATCTATTTGGAACAAAACTCAAATTTTTTCTTAGAATTAAAAATTGGATGTTATAGTTTTGACGAAAAATTCTGAAATTGAAAAAGAAAATTTGTTGCTGCATAAAATAAATGGTTTAGTGCAGTCCTGCAATAATTGTAATAACTTTTATAGCTGGAAGTATTCTGGTTTCATCATAATAGTTATTTATAGATCAAGGCATTAAATGTACGATTTTCATTTTTTTTTTTTAACAATTTCAGAAAAAAAGGATATAGTATCTCGACCAAAAGAGTGTAATTCTACAAAAACAGAAACTCTAAATATTACCAAAAAATATATAATCTTCGATATTAAGAAATTTTTTTGGCACCTTATGATGGCTTAATAGCCAAAACTGATGTGGCAATTGATATAATTTTCAAAATTTCAGAGTTATAACCTTTTTTTTAGCTTTTCCTACAACATAATAACGAAAAAAGAATACACAGTATTTATGAATACATTGCGATGATTTTTTGTATACAGACAGTGTGGGACACTGAGTAGTATTATTATAGAATTTATATTAACTGAAAGTGAAAATTTTATGACTAAGATTTTTTTGACGCATTGGTGAAGAAAAGTTCATTAAATTAAGACGTTTGTTAAAAGTTGAATAACTTTGAAAATTTTGTTGTTGAAAGGTTATTGAATTTTTTTCTAAAAATATCAACTTTTAAATATTTATGACCAATAATACAACAAATATTCAACTTCGAATGTTTCAAAAAAATCTCAATTATTATTTTAGTGTAGTTACTATGGTGACAATTGTGGCAACAATACACCTTTAGATTTGTTTTCAAATTTTTGGCCGAGAATTTTGAAATTGACAGAAATTTGACAGAAACGTCATTATCAATTTTGATAGATTTTTGCTATAGAACTTGTTCCCTTATTTCCAGCCAACTTCGACTGCAGTTATTTATATGAGCCTGTATAAAAAAATCTTTGCGACATATTCATTAATACTATAGATAGTCGATATTTCAACAAAAAATTGTATACTCCATTTGTTATTAATGTGCATAAGGGGCGACCGTGGAAGTCGGATTTTAAGGTATCAACACTGGTTTTTACGGTTAGTAACAAATTCAACTGAAGTTGAAAATTGCAAACTTCAGACAGGTTGATGCTTGTTTACTTGAAATTTTGAGGTTAGGAATTTAAAGCGTCCTTTGGTAACTAGTTTTAATGACAAAATTAAAGTCGCATTTAGAATTTCTCAGTCTTCTTGATGCACATTAATAACGAATGGAGTATAATTCAATTTGAAAATAGTATTTTAAAAAACACAGTTCATAAGGCAAAATTATGACACAAGTCTAAGTTTACAAAATCAGCTGCGAACCTTGGCTAGTTTTTTATCAATTTTTTCTGGTTTGCACTTTTTTAGCCTTTTCGAAGTTTTCAAGGTTTAGGGAATTTTCAATTATTGGTGACATAAGTCGTTTGCAGTTTATAGATTATAATGATTAACCTTAAAAATGCTTGACACTGGGTACCTGCGGTTCGTGCGAATTGACAATCTTGCGAAAAATGATCGTACTAAAGATTTTTGTTTCTACCAATATTTGTTTTTTTGACTATAATTTCAAAAGGTGGGTAATATAAATTATTTTTCATTTATTTTTTATTTAATATAAATTATATTCCATCTAAAGTATATATGGAAAAAAAAATAAACTGCCCACTAAAAATTTGAAATTTAGGGAATTTATCGTTATTAGGTTGAATGAACAATTAAATTTGTTCAGTGAGTTTTATTAACATAAGTTGGCATAATTTTTTTAACTAGCTTGACGTTTTTTGACGTCTATGTCTGACAGCTTTCTTCTACATTTTCGTTATCAACTTAACCTCAATTTTTTTAAAATGACGTGGTGTCAATATTTCTCACTAGCAGCTAAGGGAGCACTAACTTAGAAAAATGAAGTACCAACTTAGCAAGCATTTATCCCAATTTTTAGTGGGTATTTTTTTTTCATATGTAACTGTGTTGTTATATATGCATGTAACTGATGATATGATAATAATAAATTTCAGAATAAATAAATTCATTTATTAAAGCAAAAAACTTGTGGAAAACAGACGAAAAATAAAATACAACAAAAATGAAAAATTCATAATTGAGTAACAACTTATTCAGATATCTGAAACTTAAAATATTATTTTCAATAAATGAATTAATTTATTCTTACGTTTATTATTCATATCTTTTCTATTATTTATTTTAATTATTAATTATGAACAACATAATATTACTAGTAACTCCATAATGCGTTAGTTACCTATAATTCGTTAGTTACGAAATCACAATACGTTAGATACCGATCAAACTAATAGGAAACTTGATCACTTAATTGTTCATATTTCCAGAAGTTGTCATTCATTACTGCCAAATACTTTATCAAAGTAACGTACCTGTAGTTTTTCAGTTTCTTTACTTTCTAAAGAAGCAACACAACACATTTTGGTCACAATTATGGGAGGGAATCTGCTATTTTCAAAACACTTGCGGAAAAATCTTTTATTCCATAACGTCAAACTTTGACAGAATTTAATTTACATGACAGTTTAGAAGTGATGATACGCATAATTATGCATTAATTCTTTGATAAAATATTTAAAGTTCTTAACTAACAACACAGCTATACTCCATTCGTTATTAATGTGCTTAAGGGGCGGCCATGGAAATCAGATTTTAAGGTGGCCACACTGGTGACATTGGTTCATAAATCATCCTAGGTATTTTCTTTACGGTTAGCAGCAAACTCAACTCAAGTTGGAAATTGGACACATTGATGCTTGATTTAAATTTTCTCAGCCTTCTTGATGCACATTAATAACTAATGGAGCATATGTTTAAATGAAATATAAATAATTTATATTACCCGCCTTTTAAAACTACAGTAAAAAAACCTAATGTTGGTAGAAACACAAATTTCTAGTACGGTCAGCCATTTTTCGCACGCAGCTACTCTTGACACTGACATTTCATGGTTGCCAATTTCGAAGAATCAAAAACAGCGCGAAAGTAAACTAAAATTAAATAGCTGCTCGTTTTTGTACAACAGTATTGAGGATTTTCTTTAAAATGGTAGTAGTTAGTTATGTGAATACGAAATTAAATGTCTGCATGGCTCCTTCTAAAAAAGCCAAAAGTATTTATATTATATTTTTCAAAGGTTGGCGATTCTGCTGTTTTTCTATCAACTGGTCGCCCGGATAGACCTTACATTGGTAAAATTGAAGCCATGTGGGAACTTTGTGGAACAATGGTTGTTAAAGTAAAATGGTTTTATCATCCTGAAGAAACTGTAGGATGTCCATTGAATCTCCAATATCCTGTAAGTAAATTTTAATTTATTAATTCTATCAGAATTGATGAATTTTGCTTTTAGGGAGCTCTTTTCGAGTCTCCGCACGTCGACGAAAACGATGTCCAAACTATATCGCATAAATGCGAAGTGTTGCCATTGAAAGAATATACCGAACGATTGGGAGACGACCCTCAACGATATGCAACAATTTACGACAACAACGATATTTACTATCTAGCTGGTTATTATGATCCGACTACAACCACTCTTAAAATGGAACCAAACATACCATTTTCGAAAGTAGAATGACATTTCAATAACATTCTAAGTTAATAGCAATAATAATAATAACTCTCACACATTTTATAAATTAAGATAGTGATTTTCGGTGCTATTATTATACATATGTAAACAATGTTTATATTTTCTTTATTTGTCTGTAAGTATACTCCCAGTTAAACTGTTATTTTTAGTGTTGACGTTATGGTATGTGTTTTGTTTGTATTCACCGAAAAATGTATCAATTTTCATCTTTATAAAAAGCATAATATGTACAGAGTGACTAACGCAAAATTATTTACAGTCAAATGTTTATGTAGCAACCAGTTTCTCACAGATGACAGCCATCTTTGATTGATTAATTTCCACTATACAGGTGGTCAGCGATTCCATGACAAAAGCGCACAGAAAATAACACACATTGACAATTCCGTGCGAAGACAAATACTCACATCCATAAAAGTGCACTGTGATATTTCTTCACAGTGATAAATGCTCACAAAGATAAAAACGCACTACGACATTTACCCTCAGTCACACTAACTCACAAGGACAAAATTGAATGGAAAATGCTGAAATTAATTTATACAATATGATAGTAGGGATGCGTGCGAGCTCCATAACTTTTGCATTCTATCGTCTTGACATTTTTTCAAACAATGTCATAGTGCGCTACTGTCTATGTGAGTATATATTCTAGTGTGTGAGATTTTATCTCTGTGCGTAATTTTCGGAGTGTGTTTTTTATATAATTTTTGTCAATAACTTATAAAGTTGGCTTTGTAAAACCAAAAATCTTAATAATTTTGATAATTCAATTTGAGATGTTTTTCTGTTAATTGAAAATTTACTTATACTCTATTCGTTATTAATGTGCATAAGGGGCGGCCATGGAAGTTGGATTTTAAGATGACCACACTTGTGACATTGATTCATAAATTTAGGGTTGACAGCAAATTCAACTAAAGTTGGAAATTGCAAACTTCAGACAGATTGATGCTTGTTTACATTGAATTTTGAGGTTAGAAATATAAAGCGTTGTTCACATTTAATATCTATTTTTAGTGACGAAATTTAGAATATCTCAGCCTTCTTGATGCACATTAATAACGAATGGAGTATATAGAAAATTGAGAAAAGAGACATTTGTTGAAGCGTCAAAGTGTTGTTTGATTTTTGATATTTGATGAAATAATAAGTTGGCTCAGTTGAAGTTTTTTGATATATTTTTAATGTTAAAATAAGACTGGAAATAATTTTCGAATTGTATGAAAACTCATCAAGATCAAATGTTTTTTTTTTTTGAGTCCGTAAAAAAATAAAATTTGTGATGGTTTGATAGAACAATCTTAGAACGGAATTGTTCAGAAGATTGAGTTATTTCAATCAAAAAAATCGTTTACTTATGTTTTTAATAATATCTGGATTTTTCTATCAAAAACTAAGATATACTTGTAAATATGACACGCTATAGTTTTGCACAATATATTTGTACATAAACATTTCTTATATATTTTCATAGAATTCATAGAATTTTGCTAATAGTCCAGATATCAATGTCCATATTTGTCAAACCGATGTAAGAAATAGTTTACATTGGAAGCAGTATTAAGAAAAACTTTGAAACATTTTGACACTCAGAATGTGTACTTAACGTATCCAAAAGCAGCTCATGGAATTTATTTTTTGACATTTTTTAATCGGAAAAAGTGTCGAAAGTTACAAAGTTTTTAATATCACAATAAATGTGCAATGTATTCTTATTTATTAGTACTTAGATCTCTTACTACTAACAAAAAAATATCTATTATTGTAGTTTGCAGTAGCTTTTAAACCTGTAACATAGAAGTCAATGTTTCTATAAGAAGTGAATATTCTTCCACAATTTTTTTTCAACAATACGCTTAAAAATCAATAGTTTTAGATGCTTAGAAATATATTATCTATATACAAAAATAATCTTTGTGATTTTTATTTTATTGTGTTTTTTAAAAATTGAATCAACATTTAAAATTGTGTTTTCTTCTGTTTATAGTTTATGTGTTAACGATCACAAAAATAAATTAAAAACAGTGGTCATGTTGATGAATTTTTATTCAACACTTTTTTTGTACAAAATATTTACTCAAAATTTGTTGTAAACTAGATGTGTCTATTTTATAGAAAAGACAAAACGAAAATTATTTTCGTACATTCTCTATAGAAAGTAATATTTTTGCATACTATTTAGAAAATGGTGCTAACAAAAGCAACAATATTATTGCGTGAATGAAAAACACAGTCTATAAAAATGTGATCAAATAAAAAATTCATTAGAGAACGTGTGTCGCTTACGCTCTTTGATGAACTTTTTTGATCGCTCGGTCTTATTATCTTGCTTACTTTTTAAATATGCTTACGGTATTTGAATTTTTTTGACCTGTCTTTTCATTTTTGCAATAAATATTGTACCAATGTGAGAATAAATACTTTTTATATTGTTCTGTAATCTCTCCACAAAGATGAAATGTTTAAGAAACTGATGTTAAGTATGTATAATCTAATAAATAAAAAAAGTAGCCAGTTTTTGTGTAGAGAAGAATACACTTTAACCGGCTACAAGTTACTCAATTTTTTTAAATATTTTTGTTTAAGATAAAATTTTTATTAAGATGAAAAGTGGGCCTTATGTACTCTAAGTTCAAAGTACAAAATTTTTAAAACCGTCACTGTCATCACTTATTGTCCTTGTTACTTTATGCAGATGGTTGTGCCACCGTCTTTTTGACAGAAGGTTGACTAAGCAAAAAAAAAACTCTAATCAAATGTTCTAGGTATTTTATAATGAATTGGCTGCACTTGCGAGAGAAGATGATAGTCACTATCAGACGAGACGTTTTTAAAAATTACAAAATTCGTTAAGGACATTAAGGTGTGGTTCAAGTCTCGGTTGATATCTTAACTACAACAATTGTGATACTGAAGATTAAGTGAAAAAAATATGATTCAGTTACAATATTCAAAGAATTGGATATTTTTCAACACGGTGTAGTTAAAAACATTAGAGAACCATAACCTAAACGTTTGAAAATGTCATTATGACTGTTCCTCAATAGTATGGTCCAAGGAAACGTCAAAATCATAAATCCAATATGGTTGCTGCAAGAAAACATTACTTCATAACTTCAAAATTCAATGTGTCGTCAGTGAGATCGATTTATTTTTTTCCAGCAACCATTTTGAATATTGGGCGGCTCCGGATTTTGGGCTACTCTATTGACATTAACTCAGTATTGAAAACTTCAAAAAAGTTCCCGATAATGTACATTCCCAAAATTTAAGCATTAAATGACCTTGAAATGGCACAAGTATCTGCAACAGATAGTACTATTAATATTTCTGAAAGGAAATACCCATAAAGTGAAAATTTTACCATGATGATGATTGTTGTAAATTTTTGTGGTCAGTTTCTAATTATTGACAGATGATTTTTTGTTGATTTCGAAGTAAAGTTATTTAAAAAAAATTCTTTCATAGGGGGATAGAAAAAAAATTAGGGATCCAAGGGAGCAAACTTCATTTAAATCGGTTGATAAATCAACCAATAATTATAATTATTAAGTTCTATGTGTTTGAAACTCAAAAGTTAGGAAATGACGAAAAACGACTTTTTTTAAATTGGAATTGACTTGTTTTAGTCTGAGATCACTTGTTGGAGCATTATAGAGCATGACCCACAACTGCCTCCCCAACATAAATGGCCTTGTAGTAATAGCAATGAAGATGGTAAAATACAAAAAATTCAGGCCTTTTGTTCTTTGTTTATTTCAAAGTGACTAATTTCAGAAGTTTTTAAAAGTAAAAGCGTTACTAAGGAATAATAATATTCTTGTAGAAGATCTTTCGTGATTGGTCAAAATCAAACATTCTTATCTCTCAAACGCAAAGGAATTTTATGTTCAGAATTGTCTGTACTATATGCACATTCTGGGTAGAAAGGCAGTTGTGGACCACCCTATATAAGATTCCTTTAGATGTTTCAAATCTTTCTGATACTTTAGCTTTTCCAATTCCTTTTAACTCAAAATTTGCAGAATCGCTAAAACAGATTTATTTTGTTTTTTAAGGGATTATTTTCGATTTTGTTTTGCATTTTTCTAATTTTTTAATCGACATTCCAAACAATTAGATTTTTCAATTTTTTTTTTTTTATTGAAAAATTTAAAAAAAATGCAACTGAAGCATTCAGAGAATCTGAGCTGTCTGAAAAATCTGAGAAAAGTCTAGAAATTGAGATATAAAAAATCTAAAATATTAACTTCAGGAATTTAGAAAGTCAAAGAATGTTGAAAAACTTGGAAACTTCAAAAATATGAACAGGTTCTTGTTAAATTTTCATCAAACTGTTTGGTGTTGAGTCACAGGCCTAAAAGTATTTTAAAAAAATTAACATTCTCAAAGAATCAAAAAGACTTAAACTCTTCTAAATTAGGGAAAGTCAAAAATATTTGGAGCATCTGAAGAATCAAACAAATTCAAATAATCTAGAAAATCTAAAGAATGTAAAAATTTCAAAACGAGAAACTTGAAAAACACAAATATTCTAGAAAAAAAATGGAAAATCTAAAGACATCACTGAAAAAATTCAAAACGAAATAAAAAGCCAAAGGATCCAGAATGTTTGGAAAATCTCAAATCAAAAGATGAATGAAAAATTTGAGAATTCGAAAAACTTTTAATTTTTTAAGTACTTTCAGACTATAAAGCATCACGAAAATTCAATAAGTTTTTAGAATCGAGCTGTCTGAAGTACCAAAGAATTCTGAAGGTTGAAAATTATGTGGACAAAAATATGAAGTATTAGAAAGACCTGAAATATGTGAAGTCTGAAAAATTCAAGGAATTTCAAGAATTTGGTAACTTAAAAGATCAATAATGTAAAAGTTTGCTGTCTAAATTCAGCCTAAAAGAATTGAAAATGTTTAAAATAATAACGTACTTGGTCCTTGTAGCCTTCGGGCAAGATCTATTATGATAGCTCAAATTCAAACATTCTTATCTACCAAACGCAGAAAGAACTTTTTTGCAAAAAAATTGTATGTGCAGATTTGTTTGTACAATATGCACCTTCCTGGTAGGGAGACAGTTATGTTCACCCTTTATAAGATTCGTTTAGATGTTTCAATTTTTTCTAATAGTTTTTCCAGTTCTTTTCAACTCAAAACTCAAAATTTGCAGAATCGCTGAAACAGATTTATTTCGTCTTTCAACGGAACATTTTTGGTTTTGTTTTGCATTTTTCTAATTTTTTTAATTCGCATTCCAAACAATTAGATTTTTGCTTTTCAATTTTTTGAAATATTTGAAAATAAATTAGAGAGTCTGAAGTATTAGAAGGATCTATAAAATGGAAAATCTGAAAAAATGCAACTGAAGCATTCAGAGAATCTGAACGGTCTGAAGAATTTAAGAAACATCTAGAAATTGAGAATTAAAAAATCTAAAATATTAATAAAATTTCGATGGGTTTGTTTCACCCATTTCGCCAATTGAATTTTAAAAGACTTAATTTCTTATAAATTTTGGAAAGTCAATTTGAATCATCTGAAGAATCAAACAAATTCAAATAATTCAAAAAATGTACAAATTTCAAAACAAGAAACCTAAAAAATAGAAATATTCTAGAAAAAAAATTAGAGAATCTGAAGATGAAACTAAAGGCATCACTGAAAAAATCTAAAAATAAATAGAAAATCAAAGGATCCAGACAGAACTTTTTGCAAAGAAATTTTATGTTCAGAGTTATTTCCACTATTTGCACCTTCCCGGTAGGGAAGCAGTTCTGGTCCATCTTGTATAAGATTCCTTCAAATATTTCAATTCTTCTTTACTTTTTTAATACAATCAATGACATTAATGCTAAAGTATAGAACGTAAACACCCTAAACCAAAATCAATTCTGTAATATGCTTCAATTCTGAAACTATAGAAACACCAATCGTTGTAACCATGACTTTTATAAAAGTTTGATCAATGTCATCTTTCCAATTGCCAGTTTTTTACAGTGGTGGTGATTAATCTGTCCGTTATGTCTGTGGTAACTTACGAAAAACCCATTCAACACATCGGTTTAGCCGATTGGCATGCAAAACAATGGCAAAATCAACAAACAAACGACACTCGAAGATCGGACGCGTTTAATTTACGACATGAATCACGTCAATTACGAAATGAAACCAGAATTCAAACAGAATGGGACACTTATCACAACAATGTCCGTCTAGCAGATCGGATTACAGAATTGGATAGATGGAGAGATGTTCTAACTGCGTGTCTTGATCGATTAGATAAAGAAGTGTTATCATTAAAAGATGAAAAATTTTCGACTGAAAGAGAATTGGATGCTTTGGGGATTCCACTTGGAGTTGTTGCTGAATGCATTTCGATGAGAGATTGCAGACAAGGAGCAGAATTGACTTATGATGATGGAGATACAGAATTGAAAAGAGTATTGAATTAATTTCACTGTTAATTCTGGTTCTAATTTAACTTAATTGTTACAGGAGTTGTGTGTAGTAGAAGGAGTGAAAAAGCTTCTAGTGGAACGGTGTCAAGCAGCTTGGGAAAAACTCAACAAATTAGAAGAAGTTCGTTTCAGATTAAATTTGGAATTGAACGATAAAACTGAAGCTATTGAAATTGATAAAGAACAGTTGAAAATTGATAAAAACTGCGCGAATATTAGCTTCAAAACGGATCCTCTTCGAATTGTTAAAAAGTAAATTTATTACTTATTTTTAGTTTAGTATTGAAAGTGTTCCAATTAAAGGTCTTTTTTTGAACACTGAACTAAAAACTTAAAATTTGCAGATTTATTTGGTTTTTCCAAACAATTAGATTTTTTATTTTCAATTTTTTTTTAATCGAAGAATCTAGAAAATGTAAGATATTTAGAAAATCTGGAAAATCTAAGAAATTTCAAAATAAAATACATTGCCTGAAGTATTAGAGGAGGAATCTTAGAGATGGAAAATTGAAAAAAAATTACTTTTAATTAAAAATTAAATTTATTTTGATACTCTGAAGCATTCAGAAAATGAGAGCGGTCTGAAGAATCTAAGAAAAGTCTAGAAGTTAAGAATTAAAAAATTCTAAAATATTAAGAAAATAAAGTCTCAAGGAATTTGGAAAATCCAAAGAATGTTGAAAACCTAAAAAACTTGGAAAATTAAAACATATGAAATGATTCTTGCTGTTGTTTGTTTCATCAAACTGTTTGGTGTTGAATTACATTTTGATGTTTTTTTTTTCATTCCATTTTACCAATTAAAAAAAAAGATTGTCAGACCAAGGCCCAAAAGAATAAAAAAAAAATCATTCTCAAAGTGTTAAAAAGACAAATTTAAATAAATTCTGGAAAGTCAAAAATATTTGGAGCATCTGAAGAATCAAACGCATTCAAATAATCTAGAAAATCCAAATAAAATGAAAACTTCAAAATGATAAACCTAAAAAACATGAATATTCTAAAAAAAAAATAGAGAAACTGAAGATGAAACTCAAGATTTCAAAAACTGACATCACTAAAAGAATCTAAAAATAAATGAAAAACTCCCGATAATCCAGAATCTTTAAAAAATCTGGAATCAAAAATTTGAGAATTCAAAAAAAACTTGCGAAATATGAAAAACTTTCACACGAATCTAGTGAGTTTTTAGAATCGAGCTGTCTAAAGAACCAAATGAATAAAAAAAAATATGAAGTTTGAAAATTATTTGGACAAAAATGTAAAGTGTTAGAAAGACCTAAAATATGTGAATTATTGAGAAATATAAAAATTTGAGAACTTAAAAGATCAGAAAAAATGTGAAAATTTGCTATCTAAATACAGCTTAAAACAATTGAAAAATTATAAATATGTAAAAACCGAAAAATTGGGAGAATTTGAAATGTTTGAATAATCCAAAAAGTTGAAAGAATCTGAAGAAGCGTAAGAATTAAAATTGTCTAGAAATGTTCAAAATCACAACATTTCAAAATAGTAAATTTGAAAAATTTCAAGAATTTATAAAAACTGAAAAATAATAAAAGTGAACATCTGAAACTTCTGAAAAAATTGGAGAATCCAAGGAATTTGAAAAATTTGATATTTTAGAAACTAGCTATTTGAATAATAACAGAAACAGAAATTCAAAGGAATTTGAAAAATCCGAAAATTATAGGGCCAATTTCAGAAAAATCTTAAATATCTAGAATCTTGAAAAATTTGAAATATCGAAATATTAAGGAATATAAAAGATCTAGAAATAGAATAATCTTGAAGAATTAAGAGGATTTAAAATCTTGAAAATAAATAAGCTTCAAAACGTTCAAAATTAGTGGATTGTGAAGAATCTAAAAATATCTGAAAAGTCTGAAAAATTAAAAAGGTCTAGAGAATCTAAAGAACCAAAAGAAATAAAATGATTTTAAAAGTCTAATCTAGAAAAAATTATAATATCTCAAAAGAGGAAAAACTAAGAAATATAAAGATTTGAAAAATGGGAAAAATAACCCAAGAAAAAAAAGAAAAATCTAAAAAAGATGAAACAGTAGAATTTGAAAAATCAAAAAATGGAAAATCTAAAAAACTTGGAAAATTTATGGAATCTAAAGAATCTATGGAATCTAAGTTGTGTGAAGTACCAAAAAATTTAACAATTCGATTTTTCTGAAGAATATAAAAAAGGTTGAAACTTAGTGACTAAAAATTCTGAACAATCTAAACAGTTTAAAGAATCTGAAGAATGAATGAATTGAAAACTTAAAAAAACACTCCAAAAGAGAAACTTTAAAAATATATAAATTCTTAATAAACTAAAAATAAAAAAAAACTACTGAAGGTTAGAATCTGATTAATTAATACAGAAAAAAGTCAAAGATTATAAATAACAAAAATCTAATGAATTTAAAGATATCTCAAGGAAACCAAAGGACTAACAATTTTGAAAAACAATTAAATTCAAAAATTACAGATTTAAGAATTTTTCTTGAAAAATTCGAACATCATAAAAGATTAAACTAATTTGAAGAATCTAAAAAATATGGAAAAAAGTAGAAAAAAACAGAGATTATAAAGAATCAAAAATTAATACAATAAGGGAATACTAGAGAGTCTAAAATATCAAAATCTAAACAAATTGGAGAATTAGAGAAATCCGAATAATTTAAAAAAGTTTGGGATTAGAAAAAATCTGAATCGTGTAAAAATTAACAACAAAAAATCTATCTAAAACTTTGAGGAATTTGAAAAATTAAGAGAATCCATAAAACCCAAGGAATGTAAAACATCGAAAAATGTAAAATTAACAAACATTCTAGCTTGTTAGGAATGCGTTTGATTTTTTTCCTTTGTATAAATGTTAATTAATTATACAAAAAAATTACTTTCAAAAGAAAGCACTTATGACTTACTCTGCATATTGTCTTTGCATTTCACTAAAGCGTTGTTTAAATTGTCTTTTTTCAGCTCTGTTCCTTACGAAACCTGGCTGGAACATTCAAAATACATCAAAGAATTGGCTGACAACGAATTAGCCGACACACATAAACTCCGTGAAGCTTTATTTGTGGTAAGAGAACGAGCTCGAAACGATTTACGTGCTCAAAGAGATCGTGTAGATTTCACTCTTCGTAAAAGAATTTACGAAACACAAAAAGCACGCAACGAGCTTGAATGGCAACAATTTAAAATGCGCGAAGAAATGGATAAACTACTAAAAGAAATAAAAACATTAGAAGATGCTTTATTGGCAAAAACAGATGCTTTGAAATTATGTGAAACTCGATTGGAGAATAGAGCCTATAGACCTGGGTTTGAATTGGCTAGAGACGAAACAGAAACTGGTTTGAAAAATGAAGTTATGAAATTGAAACAAACTCGAAATGATTTGATGAATAAAATTAATTGTGCTAAAGCTACTTATAATGCATTGGAAAATCAGCAGATTATTATTGATACGGATTTGGAGAATAAGAGTCATTCGTTGATGACGGATATTCGATGTTTGGATATGAGAATGAGGTTGAGAACTGGGGAATTTGCTGGGCCTGCATCTGATACGGATAGAAATATTCAGTTGACTAGAATGGAGCAAGAAATCCCACCAACGTAATGGGAGATTACTAGTTTGAAAATTTTTGTAATGTCTTTTAATACAAATATCCACATACTTTTTTTTTAAATAAAATTTATTAACGAATTTTTTGATTTTTTTTTTTTTTGAAATGTCAGATAAAATATAAATTGCAGCTTGTTATACAGTGTGGGCCAATAAAAACCCGTCTGTTAAAAAAACTTCAAAAAACAATTGACTGAACGGTATTCAAAATAGCAACGATTTAACTCATCCAATCAGAGCATTTCAGGCCTTCCAAGTCTATTTTCCTAAGTTTAATTTCATAAAACGTAAATATTTGTTAAAATTGAGAGTTTATACAAACATTTAATTTTTCATAAACAAAGTAGCTGTAATAATAATTATATAAGTATATTAAAAGCTCGTTTAGACATTTTGTCTGTATCTTGCTTTCAAAATGAAGGGAGTTTTTTCTAGGTAGACGGATGTTTGCCAACTTACAGTTCTTTTTTTTCTCTCTTGTGTGATGCTTGAAACATTAATCGAAGATGGATTAATTATCACTCTTTTCTACTCTTATTATTCGCGAATATTGAGTTAACCTGTACATTCAGTTCAAAACATCACGGAAACGGTGCCACATCTTGGTTTTGTGTCGAGAAATATCCCAAAATAATGAAAAAATATTTTAGAAAATTGAAAAGAATAATTGAGGAAACTTGACGATACATAGAATCTCAAAGAATAACAAAAATTTAAAGAGTTAAGATTGGAGTCAAAAATTTATTGTTTCTATTTATGATTTATTGTGAGGGTCGGGCGTGATTTTCAACTAATTCTTTCTAAAAGATTTTAAAGCTTAACCCTGAGAGATGCAATAAGTTCCCGCTTCCAATATGTAGCAAACAGAAAAAGATGAGAAATAAAAAAAAAAAACAAATAAACTTAACAATAAAATATATTAAAATTGAAATAAAGAATATAAAAAATCGAAAAAAAAAACAACAATTGAACAAAATTGACTGGAGCTTTGAAAATTTTATAATGAAATAATAGTGATTTTACAGCATTAGCAACTTGTTTGACCCAAAAAACTTATCAAATTTAGTTTCACACAAAACTAAAGAAACTTAATAAAGTTAAATAATAAATTAAAATCCCAATTTAATATAAAAGTAGCTAAATAAATTAACTTAGGACTAATCGTGATCGCTAAGTTCGAATTGTTTACAAAAATTATTCATTTTCGAGTTGCGGAGCAAATATTACAAGTTCTTGAAAAAATAAATGAAATAAAACAAACAGAGCCAGACTAAATCTTGTTTCAGAAAATAATATGAGAAAGATTTTTACTTACATTTTGAACAGCTACTGGAAACACCCCTTAGACTAACAATCCAACTTCTTTACGTGGTTAAACTTAATAACTAATTAATTTTCGCTAGTTCTAGCAGCGCTTTTATATGTTAGCTTTCGTTGCTCAAGGTGACATGGATCAATCATCACATCGCCAAAGTGATTTATGTAAAAAATTAAAAATAAATAGCGACTTGGTTTTAACTTTATTTATTGGTTAATTAAGATATCTTCTTTCTCACGAACCTTCGATCTGTCATGGACTCACTTAAGGAATATTTGGTAAATCTTAATGTTGGGTTGTCTATGCTTAAAAACTACATTGAAGAATCTCCCATCGCATTATATCTGCTTTTTCACAAACATTCAGTTTCAGTTTTTCAAAAGTAATTTTACAAATTGTCATAAATAAATCACTTTGGAATCTCAAATAAAGAAAAAACCGTTTACTTCTACAATGCATTTATTTTTTTTTTGTGTTTTTTATAATTGCAGTTAACCTAATTTAAGTTCGGTTAGATCGCCAATCATTTTTTTCAAAGCTAGGTTCTTGCTTCTAAGGCAATCTAGCTACTTTCTCTATGTCACAAGAAAAACAAAGTTGAAGAAGTGGAGAGTTTTCAGAAGCTGAATTGTTCTTAGAGGTCTCACTTACTGGATTGTTAGTAGAAGTAACTTCAGGTGGATTTTCAGGCGTTACTACTATTGGAGCACCTTCAGAATAACCAAGGTTCAAAGAATCAGACTGTCGTGCCTGTTGAAAAATAACTTGGAAACAATATAAATAAATGAAGAATTACTTACATATCGTCCGCGGTACTGCTCCTTATCATGAATGTCCTCATGTGCCTGTGAATAGGAAAATATTACATTCAATTGAATAATAAATAAAAGAGTACCTGAGCAGGAGTAGCATCAAGAACGCTGAGGCCCAAAAGCAGGAAACAAATAGCGATGATCTTCATTTCGACTAGTTAGCTCAGAACTGCTCTTATCCCAAATCCCGCTGGCTTTTATACTTCCAAATTCAGTTTTGCAGCCAATTAAAACAAAAAATTACGATTATAATTATGGCTTCAACTGTTATAAAATTATTTTAGTATTAATAATTTCCAACGCTAGAAAAAAACAATCGAATAGTTATTTTTTTAATGCTTCAAATAATTTTTTCAAATTTAATTCAGCATTAAAAAATTGTAAGGAATTGGCATTTTTAAAAGGGGTGGCTAGGAATCCGCCAAGTTGTATTCCCATAAGGCGGCCATAATATATCATTCGAGCGAATCGACACCAATCAAAATCGAAAACCAGTTTGCCTTAATCTATTCAGATGTGCAAAATTTTATTTATTCCTACTTATTGTGCTTTTTGTAGACAAAATTAGCGACAATTAGAAAAGTTAAACCTGCCAATAATTCAAAATTTCTCTTGTCTAACCAACTCAAATCGAGGCAAAAAAATAGAAAACTAAAAAAAGAGTATTGGCTTCATTTCTTTCAAGATTAAGATTTTTTTATTGAGTTTCCGACATGTTTTCCGGCCTATATTTTAAAAAAATCATAGCCACGTTAATATTGAAGATAAACAATTAAAACAAAAATTGAATTATGCCGTTTTTTTCATAGAATTCATTAATATCAATACATATTTTTTTGGATCATTAGTTTGACTGTAAAAACACAAAGTTGCATTTTTTTCGAATATAAACCATAATTGGCTGAGACATTTTTGACATTTTTTTCTAATTTCGAAACTACAAATATGTTATATTCCAACGAATTTTCTAGAATTTTTTTTTTCTGATATGTTATTTGTTAATAGTTGACAATGTGAAAAATTGGTTTCCATAGAAACCGAGTGTTCAAGTGTAAATAATCTATTAGATTCTATTCTTTCAATATTATAAAACATTTGAATTATAGAACAAATCCTTTGTATGTACATAAAAAGCTTCTAAGAAGAAAAAACTGCAAAAAAAATTCAAGATGTCTTATTCACACATTCCTTCATTTCTATTTCTGACAATGTTATCCAAAATATGAGTTAAGGATGAGTTAGTGCTATAGAAATTTCGAAAGTCAGACTGAGATGGAGAAAGAATTTGGTTGAGATTAATAAATTCCATAATTTGGCTATAAAGAGTTTTTTCTAAAATCTTTGAGATTGTAGGTATAAGACTAATCGGACGGAGATGACTCTATTTTTTAGGATTAGTAACTTTAGGTAGAGGTGTTATGAGAGTGGTTTTCCATTGATTTGGGAAGAATCCAGACTCAAGACAACAATTAATAATGTAATAAACGGACAACATAATTTAATCATTTTGGCATTAATGTTATCAAGACTAGTAGAGTAGATTGAAGTCTTAATATTGTATCAAATATTTCATCAAAAGTTGGAAGACGAAAAGTAAAAGAAATTCCCTCTTTGTATCTGTTATCTAAGTAATAAAAAAGTGTACCATTGCTTGGCTCAGAAGAATTAAAAACAGAAAGAAAATAATCATTGATTTTATTAATGTCACTAAGAATAAGAAGAATATCTGTATTTTGATTATTTTTGATGTTAAGATGATTTAATGTCTTCTAAAGAACTTTATCATTTTTATTAATCAGTTCTTTTTTGATTGCAGTTACGCAATAGTTGCGGAGCTGTCTGTAAGATTCCCAATCCGTAGCATTATTCGTTAATTTGAATTTACGACGTGCAAAATTTCTTAATTTCATAATAAGCCTAATATTATCGGTTAATCATGAAGCAAGGGGTTTAGTAATTTTTTTAGTAATGAAAGGCGCATGTATATCAAAAATCATAGTTAGGTTTCTGATAAAAAAAATCAACCTTTTGATTAATATCTTCCAAATAAAAAATATTATCCCAGTTAATAGCTGTTGAATCTTTTTAAAAATATTCATATGTAAAATTTTTAAAGTTTCTATAAGTAATGATTTTTGGTACAGTTTTTGAAAATGATAATTTGAGATCACAAAATATGATTTTTTGATCTGAGAAGAGATTTCCATCGAGTGTACCACAAGGCAAGATTTTATGAGAAAAATTTCTAAATCATCTATAATTTTTTGTGATGTACTAGTAACTCGAGTGGGATCGTTAATTAATTGAACAAAGTCACATGAATGAAAAAAATCGGAGATTTTATTTTGAGAATTGTGGTCAACATTTAAATCACCTAATATTAAGAGATGTTTGAATTTAGGTAAGAAAAAAGATAATACACCTTCAAAATGATCAGAGAGCAAATTAATATTTTGTGTAGTGCAAGGATAAAAAACTCCCAAATAAAATGAAAATTTGCTAAAACTCACTTCTAAAAATAAATAATCGAAACCATTATATAATTATATAATGTTAACAATACTATTCGTATTTTGTTATTCTAATTTATATTATTGCATTAAGAAAATGCTATTCTTCGTCGGTACACAAAACTTTTCTAATTTTACTTAGTAATAATTATAATCTTCAAAGAACAAGACAACTGGAAAACAGAAACAGAATAGTTTTATATCTTAGTTTAACAACCCTCCATAAATTATAATTTGCACGTGTTGAAGAGAGGGTGATATTAATCATTAAATTAAAAATCAGAAATAAAATCTAAAATGTTCATAGCATAACATAAAATATTTTATATTGGAAAAAAAAAGTATAAAAATCGCTTTTATATTTATATTTATGGCCAATTAAAACAAAAAATTACGATTATAATTATGGCTTCAACTGTTATAAAATAATATTAGTATTAATAAATTCCAACTTTGGAAAAAACAATCGAATCACTATTTTTTACTTATTTAAAACATTTTCTTTTCAATTTAATTTGGCGTCAAAAAGTTGAAAAATTTGCCTCTTGAAAAACTTCTTCTGATTTGTTAAATTTAATTTCGATGTGATAACAATAATGTATAGTTATCACCGATCGACTATTAAATTTCGTTATTGCTTTCGCTTCCTTATCTATATCCCATTGCAACGAATCTGGTAATTTTTCATAACTTTTGATAAGCCTACTTGACTTAATACAGGCTGTTTCACTAAATATCACATTAGAAGTTTCTTAAGTTCTGTCGAAGATATTTAAATGAAAATTTATTTACGATCATAATGGGTCAAGTCCAACTCAATTAAAATATTATCAAAATGGTGCCACTTTCGTTTATAGCGGAAGTCAGTATTAACTTTGTTATTTTAAATGGAAAGCAATATTGTTTATTCACTTTTTCTATTATTCGAGTAATTTTAAGCAAGTTTTTATAAGTTTTTATAAGTTTGACCGTTTTCAAAAAATTTGAAATTTTTTGGATTTGCATTTTTCTTTTCAAAAATTTATAACTCTCCTATTTTCAATAAGTTAACAACAATATTTTGGCGTTTGAAAGAGGAAATCTGGATCTTTTTGTGTAATTATAATCAAAGGAAAGAATTACAAATTTCCAAAATTCAAGAAGACATTCGAAGAACTTTAAGTATTCATAACTCGATTTTTTTAAATTGAACACTCATGTTTTTTCTTATACGATGAAGAGGAATTTATTTCTGCATCGATCTGTATCAATATTCGATTTTTCTTAGTCTGTTAAGTGAAGTGAAAGTTTTTTTTTTCAAATTTTCTGTAAATTTTTGTTGGCTAATTGTTTCCCATGTTGAAAGTAATTGGTCATCTTTACTAGATTTTTCTGAAACCAAAGTAATAAAACAAGGAGTAGCGAATTAGAAAAGCAGTTTTTCTGTTGACTTGTGAATTATCAGGCCTTTAGGACTAATGTTAATGGTTTTAGTTATCTTTTTTTTAAAATGGATGATATTATTATCCAATCTTTTCACCATAAAAGCTTCACATTTTCTTGTTCCACATTTTTTATTTTTATCGATAGCATTTGTTCAACAAAGCCTGCTTGATGGGTCAGTGGTAGCGCTTCTGCCGATGACCTGATAGGTCCATTCGGGCAAGGATGTAACTGAGCATTGTCCAAAAAATTTAGCGAGCTAATTTTAGCCGAAGCTAGAGCCGAATGAAATAAGCTTCTGCTACGAAAAACAAAGGAGAGTGATTGCCGGATTTAATCTCGATTTTTTCCCTGTTTCTTTAAGCAAGGATCCTTTTTTGTTTTGAAGGTTCTTTTCTCAAGCTTCCTCAGTCTCTACTTTTGTTCATTGTAGTATCTTCATAAAGCTTCTTATATCAATCAATCAATCTGTCAAAAACTTTTTTGAGCAAAACCAACATTTGCCCGGATAAATTAAGCTCTTTAAAATGTAAGATGCAACGATTTGCTGCATAGACTTGATATTAAAAAGTGTTTATTGTCCATTCTATTACTTGTTAAATTGAACATTCTAAACTAACCAGACTAATAGGAATCCATCAATAAAAATTAAATTAAAATTAATCAAAATTTGGAGCTCTATTTGAAAATATATGAAAACACTAAGTTTATGTTGTAGTTTGTCTATCTGGAAATAATGATAAAGAAAACTAGAATAAAAAGATTATATTGCATTAATTTGCAACAATTTACAATAAAAGAATTTCTCATAAAATCAATAATGAGATTTTTACAAAGTTGGAAATTTTTATTAAACTATTAACTTTCAAATAATCTTTATAGCTTAGCTATTGTTTTTTGTGTGAATATTATATTCAATCTATAAAAAAACTGCTTACAAAAATTCCCCAACTTTCGTTCTTCTCAATGATTGATTGTCGTAAATACAAAACAAACCTCTGTTTAACTAAACATTATTTAGTAACTCTTTTCAAATTATTCGCAATTATCATCCGGAGGCAGTTTGCAACCTTGGAATACGATCCAATTTTTTTCTTTTTCAGACAAAAACAATCCTAACTACAAATTGATTTTATCGTAAGTTTATTTACAGATTTATTCCCAATATTAATAGAGTGTAACTCTCACCCACAACTTATATCAACATTTTATTACCGAAAAGCTTGATAAAACCCAACGCAACTAATAACCAATTATTAACAGGGAAACAAACGAAATCTATACTTACTACGGCAACAAGCTGTGTCAGTGGACAACGAGGCAAAAAGAGTAATAGAGGATAGGCTTTCAGGGAATTCCATGAGATGTTTTTTTTTTATTACTCTGCCTTTTACCTTATTCCTCTTTTTAGTTTTTTTGAATTATTTTCCTTAATAAGAGTTGATTAGAGAATATAGAAAAAATTTTTACCATTAAAAAAGCTTGTTTGTTTGTTGGACACCACATTTCTCGTTTTCCTGTGGAATCCAGTGATAACTTTCACCAAAAATGCAATTTATTGAATTATGTCTTCAAATATTTATACTAAAATTAATATTTGTTTTCATTTTATTCAGTTTTAACAATATGCAAAGTAGTCATCAGCACAAAATATTTTGTTTTTTATAGTCAATCAATAAAATTTTTTTGCAAATTTTCCTTATTAGAAGCTTTTGATGTACATACAAAGCATTTGTCCTATAATTCAAATGTTTTATATTATTGAAAGAATAGAATCTAATAGATTATTTACACTTGAACACTCAGTTGCTATAGAAACCATATTTTCACATAGCCAACTATTAACATATAACATATTAGAAAAAAAAAAAATTCTAGAAAATTCGTTTAGCATCAGCTAAAAAAGAATGGTTCCCGTCACTACGAAAAAATCCAAAGAAAAGTATGCTTACCAGACGAAAATTATGGACTCGTATTGCATTTTTTTATAAAATTGTTTACCGTAAGTTTGTATGAATAAATTACTCTTACTCTTATACAAGATTTTTCACCGTGATGGCCTATTAGATGTATTCGAAAAATCAAAAATGGTATTAAACTGAATTTTTGCACATGGGCGTAGAATAAATTAATCTATCTAATTAAGATACTTTCAGAATGGCAGCACTTCCGGTTATATCGGGAGTATCAACTTTGTAATTTCAAATGGAATGGTATATTTTTCGAAATATTATTAAATTCTAAATATTATTTACATATAATTATTATTTATAAAATCATCTGTATAAAAAATTGTGCCATTGGTTACTATAGTAACTATCATGTTATTATAATTTTCTAATTTTGATATCGCAAAAGTGATCAAAACTTTCTTTTTTCAAATGGAACGCCCTATGTCTCAATATACAGATAGATAGAAATAAAATTTCTCTATCAACTGATAAATCACACACTTTCTTGAACTGACATTTGACTTAACTCAAAACCTATCAGTTTTAGATAAGTGTCATTTTATTCATTTATAACAATATGCAAAGTAGTCATCAACACGTAATCATTTGTTTTTTATAGTCAATCAACAACCATAAGTCATCTTGAATTTTTTTTTGCAGTTTTTTCTTCTTAGAAGCTTTTTATGTACATACAAAGGATTTGTTCTATAATTCAAATGTTTTATAATATTGAAAGAATAGAATCTAATAGATTATTTACACTTGAACACTCGGTTTCTATGGAAACCAATTTTTCACATTGTCAACTATTAACAAATAACATATCAGAAAAAAAAAATTCTAGAAAATTCGTTGGAATATAACATATTTGTAGTTTCGAAATTAGAAAAAAATGTCAAAAATGTCTCAGCCAATTATGGTTTATATTCGAAAAAAATGGAACTTTGTGTTTTTACAGTCAAACTAATGATCGAAAAAAATATGTATTGATATTAATGAATTCTATGAAAAAAACGGCATAATTCAATTTTTGTTTTAATTGTTTATCTTCAATATTAACGTGGCTATGATTTTTTTTAAATATAAGCCGGAAAACATGTCGGAAACTCAATAAAAAAATCTTAATCTTGAAAGAAATGAAGCCAATACTCCTTTTTTAGTTTTCTATTTTTTTGCCTAGATTTGAGTTGGTTAGACAAGAGAAATTTTGAATTATTGGCAGGTTTAACTTTTCTAATTGTCGCTAATTTTGTCTACAAAAAGCACAATAAGTAGGAATAAATAAAATTTTGCACATCTGAATAGATTAAGGCAAACTGGTTTTCGATTTTGATTGGTGTCGATTCGCTCGAATGATATATTATGGCCGCCTTATGGGAATACAACTTGACGGATTCCTAGCCACCCGTTTTAAAAATGCCAATTCCTTACAATTTTTTAATGCTGAATTAAATTTGAAAAAATATTTTTGAAGAAGTAAAAAAATAACGATTCGATTGTTTTTTTCCAGCGTTGGAAATTATTAATACTAAAATAATTTTATAACAGTTGAAGCCATAATTATAATCGTAATTTTTTGTTTTAATTGGCTGCAAAACTGAATTTGGAAGTATAAAAGCCAGCGGGATTTGGGATAAGAGCAGTTCTGAGCTAACTAGTCGAAATGAAGATCATCGCTATTTGTTTCCTGCTTTTGGGCCTCAGCGTTCTTGATGCTACTTCTGCTCAGGTACTCTTTTATTTATTATTCAATTGAATGTAATATTTTCCTATTCACAGGCACATGAGGACATTCATGATAAGGAGCAGTACCGCGGACGATATGTAAGTAATTCTTCATTTATTTATATTGTTTCCAAGTTATTTTTCAACAGGCACGACAGTCTGATTCTTTGAACCTTGGTTATTCTGAAGGTGCTCCAATAGTAGTAACGCCTGAAAATCCACCTGAAGTTACTTCTACTAACAATCCAGTAAGTGAGACCTCTAAGAACAATTCAGCTTCTGAAAACTCTCCACTTCTTCAACTTTGTTTATCTTGTGACATAGAGAAAGTAGCTAGATTGCCTTAGAAGCAAGAACCTAGCTTTGAGAAAAAATGGATTTATTTAGTTGGCCATGTAATCGGGATTTAATTAGATTAAGTGCAATTGTAAAAAACACAAAAAAATAAATGCATTATATTTTACTTCTACAGAAGTTAACGATTTTTTCTTTATTTGAGATTTATATGTGATTTGTATTTGGCAATTTGTAAAATTATTCTTGAAAAACTAAAAAGCAGAATTTTGACTTCAGTATTTATGACTTGTGGTTCAAAGAAAATACATGAAAAAAAATGTTTACTCATTCAAGTAAAATAATAGTTCTTGAACCTTTATTTCTGAGACACTCTTTATACTTAAAAATAATCTTTGACGATGATTAAAATCTACACAATAGTCAATGACTAATCCCTGACCAACTATGAAATATAAATAAAAAGCAAATTTTATAAATCCAAACGATGAGTTAAATCGCTGCAAAAATTGCTGTAACTTACATTAAATACATCAACTTGATTCATTTCTGAACACATTTTATACAAAGGTGACTTCTTTTGGAAGTTTGTTCGAATTGCATCAAAGTAAAATAAATCTTTATTTATAGAAATTAGGCGTAGGATCCGAAAATTCAACTTGCTTAGTAGTTCAATACAATCTGTTGTATTATGTAAAATTTTATAAAGAAGACATAATGCAGAAATCAGAATTTCGTTTTAAGACTTGACAGTTGAAATCTTTTTAACAATGCTGTTTGTGGATAACCAATTTGAGGATAAATTCCATCTTCTTTAAATGCTAAATATTTCAAAAACTTTCTTTTAACTTTTTGCAACATTTCATGATGAGTAATGTACATTGGCGACCATACAACAGACGCATATTCTAAACAAGACCTAACAAATGAAAAATACAGCAGTTTCAAGGTGTCCGTTTGTAAAAACTCAGAGGCGTTTCTCAAGACAAAGCCCAACGTTTCAATAGCATTCTTAGGTATAATATGGAGATGATTCATAAATGTGAATCCAATAGATATTTGACTGAATCTACAATATTTAGGAGCACATTGTCAATATAATAGTCAAACTGCGACAAGTTTTGTTAGAAAATTTCATTATTAATAAAGTTCGAATAAAGATGAAAATAGACATTTCTCATTAATGACATGTTATAGGACAATAAAAGTTCCAGAAGGTATCATTTATAACAAGCGGCACATCTCCTCTATCTAATCAAAAAATGGATAGTTAAGCATATCGTTCCTTTTAAATTCGTTAACATACAGTGAAAATTCTACGACGGCAGAACTTCGACAAACTTTTTGATATGCTGGTGTCTCAACAATCTGAAGGAGCTCTATAACTTGCTTATTATTTATGTGATGATGGTAATATGCTTGTCGAAAAAGCCTTCAGTAAGTCTTATAAAAATGATGAGTTCTGTTTAAAAAATATAGGTTTATAATTAATTAACACAAAAATTTCCAAAAAGTTTCAAAATCGCATCAGGAGCATGGGACACCTGTATTTCGAAACTTTAGTAACAAAACGTTATAAATCAAAATTTTTTACATAAATTAAAATGAAATCACATTCTGTTTAAAAAAATATAACTTTAGGGTAGTCTCAATACTTGTGTATAAATCGAAATATATTCAAAATATCAGGTTGGTAGCAATAATCTTTAAAAATAAAAAAAATTCAATATCTTTAATATATTTTTACAACAAAAAGTCATTTTTTTGAAAGAGTTTTGTTTGTCGAAAAAATCAAATTACTCAAAAAAAATTCAGATTCAGATTGCTATCAAGAAAATGAATGAATTCAAAAACTGTAGTATTTCTACTGAAAACTCATGATTAAAAATCAACTTTCCATAGAAATTTTTTAATCAAAATTTAAATTTTCACAATTCAAACAATCAGTATCAGTTTTTTTGTTTCATTTAATAATAAATCGATTTGGCCAGTTTTCTCTTAGTCTCTATTTCAAGGAATATTCACAAAAAACAGCAAAGAAATTAGCATATTTACTATATTAGTTGTAGGGTCAGTGGCAGAATACTCTAAAATGACAAATGATTTTTTTCCTTGGTGTATTCCATTCTAATTCTTGTTTTCTTATATTCTTGGCAACTTGTTATGAGAACTGGATTTTTCCAACTACAATATGATTTTTTTGTCAAGCAAAACTTTTTATAAAGAATGACTTTTCATCCAAAAATCGATAGCATTTTTTTTCTTATCGTCAACTTCATCAGTGAACACACTGTATGCAAGTGTCTTACAAACAAGTGCAAATATTGCAAGCATAGGTTAAAAACTATAAATGAACCAACACACATTTTTTTATTTCTCCAAAAGAAAACACTTCAGAAGCCATTAATTCGAAACTGGAATTTTTTTTGGAAAAATAAAAAATACGTGTCGATTAATTTTCAGTTTTTAATATATGGTTAAAATATTTGCACTCGTTCGTGGGGCACCTGTATAGGATTACCATAAATAAGTGAAAATACTTTAACCATAAATTTTCACTTGTAATATCATAAGAGCATCAATTCTTTTCGGAATTTTTTTGAGTGCGTTCCAAAAACATAATATTATAAACGTTTTTGGAAGGCACGAACAAAAATTTCAGGATATGAATCGATGCTCGAATGATATTTGGTAAGAAAATCGTGACGATTCAAACCTTAAAAAGGAGTAATCCATTTTTATTCTGCATTTGGTTTACAATATCAGTTTGTAACATAACATAACACCATAAATAGACACTAAAACGTAGTTTCAGTTGTGTAATTTAATAAAATCTAACAACCTTAACAGCAAAAAATTTTCACTCATTTACTTTTGTTAAATCTGTCAAAATTTCAAAAATTTCCAAGAATTTTTTTTGTTGTCATTGTTATGATTTATGAAACAAATTTTTCTATTCGTCATTGATTAGTGTCGTGGGATTTTCAACTAAAAATCTATTGTTACGTGGTTTTATGTTTTCTGAAAAACATTTTATATTTTAGGCTTTAGATTCATTTCTACTCTAAATGACATACTTATTCTTCTATATTCTAAAAAATAAATAAATGGCTTTATAAATCCCAAAAATAAGATGTGAGACGAATAAACGAAGCAGAATCATCAGAAATTCAATATAAGAAAAAATAAACTGTTTTGAATTACGACTAATACCCCTATTCTGTAATTGCTAGCATTCTGCAATGTTACTGTTAGACTGTTATCTCCATAGAAATAATTGTAGCAAACAATTGTTCCAATAGATATAAACATTTAACAGTAACGTGACAGTTGATTTTAACAGAAGGCGTTTTAAAAATTGTAAAAGCCAAACAGAATTGAATTTATGTAATGTGCCACCTATTAGACATAAAATCTTTATTAGCAGGCGTGGATACATTGGTTAGCTCACAATATGAACGGTAACCAAAAATACAAATTCATACATCGGCTTTTCAAAAAATACAACAAAACAAGAGTTTAAAACAATTTTTTTTCTTGATAAACATAAAGCCAAAAGTCTATTTTAGGGACAAGCATTTTGATTTTTTTCTTTAAATACTTTTTTCAACTGTGAATTCATTGTTGAAAACGGTCGAAATTAGGTGAACTTTAGCTGACTTTTATGAGACAGTTAGTTAGAAAAGAAGAATTTCTTCTTTGCTTGCCCTTGGACAGTGTGTTAAGTTACCATTACCAATTTACCCTTAAGAATTTCGACAAGTTAAGGTTCAATTCATTTTTTTACACCAGTCTAGAAGTTTGATTGTTTTACGTTGGAATATAGCGGAATTATCCAACGTATTTCTTTTATAGAAAATTTTTACATCATCAGCATAGAGAAGACAAGGTACGTCAAAAATTGACACAATGTCATTGATGAAGAATGTAATAAGAAGCCGACCAAATATTGAACCTTGTGGTACACCAGAAGTAACTATTAATGTATCACACACAAATCCATTTACAAAAGCATACAGTCTTCTCTTTGTCAAATATAATTTAAACAATTTAAACAATCACATTTAGCTCCCTAAGTTAAAGGTGCAAAGTTTGTCGTTTTCTGCCACGGGAGGTAAAGTAATTACCATGACAACATATATAAAATATGTTTAATTGTAACACATATCAAAATTGGCTGAGTTTTAGAAAGCTTACATCATTTTTGAAATAAGAGTAAAATATTAAAAAAAAAATATTTGTTGAGAAAATTAATATTGAATGTACAGTTTGTTGATAATTGAATTGTTATGCCCGAGCAATCTGCACCTTCGAACTTTTAATTACATTGTTCAAGGATAATTCAGAATTTTCTGTAGAAACCGGAGGTGTAACTACTTGTGATTCTTGATGACACTTTACTCGTTCTATCATTTGGTTGGAGGCTCCGAAGTGGATTTCCACCCTGCATGACGTTTTAGACTTAAAATATTTGCCCCCGCTTCCACTGAAGGAGTAGCGGACGTTCTTCTTAGACAATGACCAGTAAAAGCGCTAGTATTTGGTTTTGCCACATTGTACGCTATTTTTGCCAACGTCTTTTTTTCCAACAACTTGGACTGTACACTTTTGTTTTTTGTAATTAAGATAAAAGCGCTGATGTGGAAGTTGGAGAGGTCTTAAAGCAACTTATTTTCGGTACAGTTCAATTATATTGACTCCGCTGGATATTTCACCATTACTGACAAATTAACGTTGAATTATTGATTTGGAATCTTGGATTTTAATTATAGAAATTGCGTCTTTGGCTTCAATATCATTTCTGTTCATTTTCGTGAGTTCGTCACACCGACAGGCATCTGATACCTATATCCAGGACAAGCTGTGGTAAGCAGAAAATATTTTAAAAAACATTTTTAAGACGATAATTTTCTACTTGATACCTTCATCAATAGAAACTTATCGTCTGGGGCTTCTGATAAAAATTTGTTTAGATCTTCTCTCGTAAAAGTTTCTGATTTTTTCGGTTTATCTCCTGCTTTCCTACGTTTTAAAAATGCAATCAACTATGGATACTTGAAGTGGAAATTTTCCTTTACAGAGAGAGTAGAATATTTAAACCAAAGCGATGATGATTTTAGAACTTTGAAAGTTTATGAAAATATGCAAGTAATGCAGTTTTACTGACCTCTTTCAATTTTTTTCTGGCTGCACCATTACTTGAAACTTACGTAAACTTTCAGGTAATTTGCCTTTGATTTTTCGGGCAACAAATTCATCGTTGCATTTTCTACAATCTCTGGTGGAATATTTTCAACATCTGAATTGTCTTCACCGCAACTCGATATGTTTTCTAACTCTTTGTAATAATGTGACAAATTTTTGTATTATTTTTTTTTAATTTCACAACTTGTTATCTAGTGACAATATCACTGAACGATATGATTTATAACACTTTTTCATATTTTGATATTTTTTATTCAAATTATTAACGAGGTGAAAAAAATCATATACAGTGTCCCATCACAGCGTAATTCTTTCGTTTATACAGGAAATTGACATTAACTTCGTTATTTTAAATGCAACACACTATACCGTGCGTTTCATTCAACTTGCCCCAGAATATAGCAAAAAATGAAAAGACTTTTCAGACAATATCAAAGCGCATTCATATATTACAAACATACTTAGATGCTTTTTATTAAGTAGAATTTTTTTTTACATATTCCATTTCACCGGTTTTTTATTTTAAATAGAAGTATATGCTTTTTATGGCTGAAAAAATAAAAAAAAAAATTTATTGAATGAATAATGTAATTTAGTTTATGCGTTCAATGTGGAAATTTTTGAGATAACAGTAAAATAAAATTCTCTATAGAAAAATTAATAGACAATTAATTTAATGATGAACATTTAATGAAACAACGTATCTGTTTATAGAAATGAAATTCTGAAAATTGACAGTTGCACTTTAAAGAAAATTAATCTTATTCAATGATACAAGAAATTTTTTAGCACTTCCGGCTTAACCGAAAATGACATCAACTTTGAATTTTTAAATGGAGCGATATGTTTTTCTTTCACTCATTGAAAAACAAAAAAAGCTAGATTACATAAATGTTATTTACTTTATTTAATCGAAAAATTTTTGAGTACTTAAGAAAGTTGCCCGTTGAAACAAAAAAGCTAACAATACGCCTCAAGCTATAGCTCATTTAATAATAAACACAAAATATTGAAACTTGACTTATGGATTTTAATTAAAAGAAACATTTTTAAGAATTTTTTTCCTCATCCATTGAAAAGCAAAAAAAAACTTCTTCACAAAAATGCAATTTAATTAATGGGTTCAATATGAAAATTTTTGAGAAAAAATAAAATGAAATTCCCTATAGCAAAATTAATAGAGAATTAACACATTTAATGAAATAACTCATCTGTTTATAGAAATAAAATTACAAGAATTGGCAGATAAACTTTAAACAAAACTAACTCTTGTACAGAAATACAACAAGATTTTTGTTGATTTCGTTTTTATTTTCTTTCTTCTTTATAAACTATACTTACTTTTTTTAATTTTGAGTTATTTGGTATTTTCTTAACAATTGCTCAGTTACTTAAATTTTCTCATAAATATATTGTTTCTGTAATTACTTGCCCAACGACTAAAGCCTAAAAATTTTAAATTTAAGGAATTTATCGTTTTTAGGTTGAGCAAACAATTGGTCATTGGGTAATGATGCATATTATCAAGGGTACCGGTGTCACCATACTAGCAGCCCCTGAAAATTGTGACATTTCACAAAGCATTATCGTCTCAATGGAGTTCTCTAAAGATGACAAGTTTCTCTATAAAATTGGGCAGGAGCCTCTTGAGAAAGAAGCCAAAACTGAGATACAGAGATGTCTTCAGCAAAATCCGAAGTGAGGGGTAACAAAGTATGAAGTACGGAAAGAAGTGTTAGACAAGTTCATACAATCGACTTATATTGTCTTCAGAAAAAAAAGCTAATTTATCAGTTATATACGCTCGGGATTTTGGTGACAATGTATACTTACCTCAAATTTGGAACTAGCGAAAAGTGAAGAAGAAAATAAAGTTAACTAACCGGTTGGTGTTTATGAGCCATCAATGTTGCGTTTATTTATTTTGATATTTTCTTCAAGAATCAGCCGACATTTCTGTAACTATCTATCAAGATGTTAGATATCCAAAACATGATGGACAAAATAACTGAAAATCAGTGGAAGTAGTCACTACGAAAGAACCAACAAAGTGTTAGTAGCTGTGTGACTTCGGGAAATCTTAGATAGGATAAGTGCTTTTCAACAAAATTTTCACCACTTTTTATGGGTCGACAGAATGTGACAGTTTCGGGGGGAATTGAATTTGATTGTTTTTCTTGAGATTTTTAGGTTTTTCAACAAATTTTTTTGAATAAAAATCAAGTGATGCAACGTTAAGATAAACATTTATTTTCAACGACAGTTATAACTTATTTACTTATTTTACTTTATAGCGGTAAATTGTAAGAGGATCTTCAGGATCTACTAACTACTATATTTCGATATTATTAATTAATTCAATACCACGGTTTCGGCATTAACGCCTTAATCAAGTTGAATTTTCTACAAAAATGTTACAAATAACATTATTGAAATTTACAGGCATTACCTTAATAACTTGTGTGAAGTTAACTCCCCAGTTCCCCCACCACCAAATCCGGCTCACACTGTAGAAATAGTTTACTAAGATTATTAATTAGGTCATAAAACTAATAAAACTGTTATAATCGTTTGAATAACAACGAAATAAACATACATACGTTATTTTTTAACAAATCAAACGAAAATTTATTGCTGTATTGTTGGTTGCCTATAAAAACAATTGTAAAAAAAAATAGTTTTTATTTTTTTCACCCCCTTAACGTTTTTGTCGCTCGATGCCATTTGGACAGTTGATAGATAATAATAATATCTATCTACTGTGAAAATGTCAATATCAAATTCAATCGGGAACTTCCCATCCCCCCAATTCCTAAAAATTTTTATTATTGCTTAATACCGTTTTTATAATTGATAGGTAATATCGATATTAATTATATATTTAATTGGAATGAGAACTTAAATTTGAAAATCAATAACTTCCTCAATTCTTGATTACCAACTTTTTTGTTCTTTTCACAGTGTCTTTATATGAATGATTATTCGATCACAGACGCAGTCTCACACCTCCAGGACCATACTTAACTGTCGTGATCAAACGGAAAATAAAATGAGTAAGAACTCGGGCATAAGATAAATACTAAAATTTTATTAACAAAAAGTGGTAGATTATATAGAAAATAGAATTATCAAATAAACCAGTGAGCAAAAAATAATAACAAATTTAAAGAAAATTTAAAAATTTAAAATATTTGTTATTGTTCGGTTGTCCCTGACCAAGTGACCCAGTTAGTATATTGAGCTGATCTTTGCTGATCACACGGAAATACCAACATGGGTCGCTATCCTGTTGCGTCCTGTTTCGTTACAAGAATTAATAATTAAAATGACTTTCCAAATTTCCCTGTTCAACCTCATGGTTAAACAATAGTGAATTATAATATAATCAAACACCTTATACTTTATTGGGCGATACACTATGCAATCTGCCGTACGACAAGTGGTTCAACCCAGAAAGTTTATTTTAAGATTTAAAAAAAAAAAAAGATAATAGATTTGTTACATGTGCAACAAGATACTTTCTTAACTTTGCTAAAACTGTACTTTTTCTTTATTTTCCACATTCCAATTTTTATGACTTGCATCCGTCCTTGCATATACCTGCTTCATTCCTATCTTTCAAAACATTCATCTCCGAATCATCTTTTAAAGCTTTCCTTTTTTTCACCTCACTTTTTTGTATATTTTGTAAATATTTTCAAACATTTCGTATTATGATTATTACTGTTAACTTCGTCAAGGCAAGACTTTTCAATCAGTAAATTTTCTGATGTAAACAATTCTTTGTATTTCATCTAACTACTAAAAACCTAAAAAAAATGCTATTTTATTTATATCGCCATTATGAAGAAGTTGAATTTTTTTTTATTCTTGCAACTTTTCCCAAGCTTCTTTGTTCTTAGACAAACATTTAGTCCTTTTGCAAATTCACATTTTCATATCTCACAACAAGTAGGATGAAACGGTAAAATTGAATTTCATATTGTAATTAATTTTTATCACACCCAAAAAATTGATTTTCTAACGATGTTTCTACGTCTTCAGCTTGTTGTTTTGCCGGACTGATGGGTGGAGCGACAGTTTCTTTTGGACCTCAATACCACAAAAATCTATGTCTTTATTATTTTAAACAGTGTATATACACATAGGGTGTGATTGATAATGTGACGATGACTGACGACATGCATAAGAAATTCAAATATGTAAAGTTCATATTTAACTTAGAGGTCCATGACAAAGTTTCAATCAAATGAAAACAAAAATAATTACTATAGTTACACTTAAGTAAAATGAATCGAAGCTATACGATAATACGTATTATCGTACGGCTTTTTAATATGATCGACAGATTTTTTCGATTATTTTTCTAGGAGTCTTTGAACAGTCCTCCATAACGTATTGAAGAACTTATCCGCCAATTTGTATACACATATTCACCCTGTATCTGTATATTCTATAATTATTCGATCTGTTCGCAGATTACTTTGAAATTTGTACTCTAAATCCAATGCGTGAACAAAAATTGTGATTTATGGAGTATGAAACAAAAGAGAGACATTGTTTATAAACTCTTATTTGTCGCTGTCTCAGCCTGAGTGGTTATTTTTAGTTCTCTGTATTCATCTGCTTTTTCTCAATAGAGATATTTTTAGGTCGGAATACTTTGCCTAATTTAGTTTCAAGTTTAATACTGTTAGAAATTGCTTCTCGAATTAATATTAAAACAAATTCAGTTCTCTTAAACCACAATTTATTTGGAGAATCACAGCGATTTGATTATTTGGAATAACAATTATTGAATCCGCACGTTCGACTCTTATGACTTCTCAATATGTAATGCCTCCCTTCAAAAATGTCTTCGCCTTCAAACAGTTTCTAGCAATACGTTGTTTGGTTATTTTCAGTTTTCGTAATTTGTATATACATTGCAGCTGCAGACAAGAATCATATTTAATAATTAACTTGTTTCAATTGAAAATCAGTAAAACTGAAGAAAGAACACATTCGGTTGAAAACGCTACAATCAATAAGTCTTTTATTTATGCGTAGATTTCAGTCAATGATATACCTATCAAATGAAAAGGCTGTTGAGGACCACAAATAGAACAAACATATAGTAACAAAAAAAAAACAAATTTATTATTCATTCAGATAAACAAATGTTGATAATGCTGAATTAAAAAATAAAGACTTGTATGTCTATAAACTAATTTTTAGCCGAGCTTTGTTCACAGGAGAACAACACGATGACAATATCTATATGTATGTCTCCTTTGACAATAGTTCTGGTCTCATATATTTATTCATTATTAGGACGTTTTGAATTGACAAGCTCTAATTAGATAGTAAATGCTATTAGGGCAGACTGGAGTTGAGTCATGGAACACAACACATATTAACCATTATTTCTAAGGAGGCAACGGAGAAAGCGACGGGAAATCTTACCCCGGACAAAAGCCGTTAAGGGCAAGACTGTAACGCAACATTTTTTGTTGAAATACATTTTTTTTAACGAATAATTAGATTCAGTAGTCAGTTTTAATTGAGCTCTTGTAGAGATTAAACGTGGTGGTTCAAAGTGGTACCATCGACGCCACAAGTTACGCTTCGAGATAATATTTGACAAGATGTCAAGCTAAGCGCTTGCTTATTATTCTTTGATGTTTAAATATCATAAATATGAGGTTAATCATTATTTGGTTATTATTCAACCCTCTAAGATATTATTTTAAAAAACCCTCCAAAACAGTATGACTTAACCATTCATTTTCTCCAAAGAATCTTGGCCAAGTACTTAATATTTTGTTGTTTATCTAGGACATAAGATTTGTTGATTCCTTGACAGCGAAGATAATAGTCAACATTATTCATCAAACCGTTTTCACGTAAATGTGATCTGTTTATTTCTGAAACGCAAGTTTCCGTATTTAAAATGTCTACAACACAAAGCACTATGGAGTACTTTGTATTACATCAATATCACGGAAAGTTTTATCAACAATTAGTTCTTCGCAATTTAATCGTGTCCATCTGTGCCAAGTATAACGTTGAACGTATTTTAGATTTGATTATTCTTCACGATCATTAGTGAATGTTAACATTTTGGAATCACTTTTACTAACAGAAAGTGAACACTCTATGTTTATTAATTTTATAGTTATGTCCAGTCCGTAGTTGACTTAAAATGTCTTCGATCAAATTTAGCATTATTGGATTTAATGAAGAAATGTGTAAAATTATTACAATACTATTCAAATTTTGTTGCATTTATTAGCAATTAGTCTCATTCTAAAACTGTAAACTGCTTAAAACGTGTTTACAAATCTAATATTAATATCTGGAGTTGTGCATAATGGTCAATAGTTTTCTCTATTATTGAGACTTCAGCTTTTTTAATGTCTGCTTTTCAAAACATTCAATAATCACTATCAGTTGCTTAAGCGTTGTTTAAGCATTTCATCTGAGGGAAGAACTATTTTCAATGATTCTCCGTGAACAAACGATCTCAACTTTAACATTTGTATTTTCTACCGTGGATGAGTGTCATTCCATTGGTACTGATAACTGAAAATGCAATCCTAGAATTATCTAAAGAACTACTATTTTAATATACTTTACTTTACTTCTTTCTAAACTGTGAGTATAAAATCTCTAATTTTACGAATAAAACTGGTAAACTTGACATACGATTTAGCATATTACCCTTTAATACACTTAAATATCTTTCAACTGGATTGTTTGTACCTTTCAAAAATCGTTTTTTTTATTATCACGTAGACGTATTTTATTATTATTATTTATTGAAAACAGCAGTTAGCAATAAAAACATTAGAGGTGAAAAAACTTTAAAAATTGGGGAAATGGGAAGTTCCCGATTGAATTTGATATTGAAATTTTCACAGTAGATAGATATTATTATTAGCTATCAGCTGTCCAAACGGCATCGAGCGACAAAAACGTTAAGGGAGTGAAAAAATAATAAAAACTAATTTCTTTTACAATTGTTGTTATAGGCAACCAACAATACAGCAATAAATTATGTACAGTTTTGCGCCACAATTTTCGTTTGTTTTGTTATTCAATTATCAACATAGTTTTGAGTAATGCATTTTGTAATGATTTATGAAGTTTCTCTGTTTTCTTTTATTTATTTTGATTAATTTTCTGGAAATGATTTCATAATTGATATTTTTTCTCCAGTGTGAAACGTGCTTGGTGGTGGGGGTAAAAATCGCAAACCGGGGAGATAGCATAGGGAGTTAACTTCACACAAATACCTTAATATACCGTCAAGTTTCCCGATTTAAACACAATATTGTAACTATCATAACAATTATAGTACATTAAAATGATTTTTTCGTGATCACGTTTTACTTTTATCATGCATCAACATCTATCCTATTTGGTAACCTTTCTGTCATATCTAGCGATTTTATTTTATGGCGGTTGGCATGATGTATTCTTTCAAATATTGGCCCAAAATTCAAATATGTTAGTTCATTGCAATTATTTATTATTATTATCATTATTATTGGAAGCTAACAAATTTTTCGCAACAGATCTGCCTGGAATAAACCCGTGTTGGTGTACGGGAATTAAATTATGATTATTGAGGTGTGTAAGTAACATCTTAACAATAATAATAACAATAATTTTTCTATTGCTTTACAGCTTATTGATGTAAGACTCATTGGTCTATAGTTGCATCAATTTTGTCTCCAGCTTTAAACAACGGTGTAACTGTCGCTTTTAAACAATCGTCTGGGAGGATACCTTCCTTAAATGAAGTCGTCATTATTATAGACAATGGTTGTGACAACGATGATGCGCTGTTTTTAAACAGAGTTGCAGTCATTATTTGATCCATACCAGGAGATGTGCCGCTAGATAGTTTATTAAGATATATTTCTACGATTTCAGGACTAAAATCAACATGTCAACCAAGATGCCGCCAAGATGTATGCAGTTTCAGCAAAGTTCGAGTATATGCCGCCATTTGATTTGCGTACAAGAGGAACTGAAACTCAATTTGTCAAGTGTTTTTTTACATAGGAATAGAAAGCTTTTGGTTTGTCAAGCAGCGATTACTCGTATTTAGTTTTAGCTTCTAGAAGATCAGTTTTTAAGTTGTTAGAAAAGGGGCGATGTTGCAATAAATTCAATTCATTTGGGTTACGTTTGTATGATTTTCAAAGCCTTCTTTTGTATTGTATCCTATTAAGTAAATGTTTGTCAATTCAAGGTTTTTTTAGTATTAATTTTTTTGTTCACTATATATGAATTTGTTTAAATGCATGATTCCACCCTCAATAAAAGTTCACTCCACTGAGACTGCACTGACAGATTATTTAAAAAGTTCTAATCAATGTTCTTTAATTCTGAATTGAGTTTTGTATAATCAATTTTAATGTAATTACATTCTTTGTATTTGTTAGAAGAATAGAGTAACACTTGAAGATCAAAATTCTAAACCACATGATCTGACAAGCCAACAGGATTTGTTAAATCAATAGAATTAACGAAATTAGGGTCTGTTGTTAAAACTAAATCCAGCAAGGATGAATTTTGATTATTTCTATGCCTAGTAGGTTGAGAAACTACTTGAGCTAAGTTGTTCTCGAGCACAAAATCCAGAAACATTTGTTCGCTTTTTGACTCCGCTGAAATTGTACATTCACTCCATGTTATTTTTGGAAAATTGAAGTCACCCACAAAAATTAAATTTGGATACATTAGCAAGCTAGAAGTCATAACATCAATTAGATGTTGATCATTGGTTTCATTGGTTAAAATGGTATTTGTTGAAGGTCGATAAATACAAGCAAAAACAAATGTAAAATTTTGACTTTGAAATTTAATATAATAATTTAAAAAGTAGATATGTCATAGTTAGTAATCTTTAGTTTTTTGGTTTTGTAACAATTTGAAGAACGTGGTCAATGTACTTGATAGTTAGACTAATTTCTCCTGCATTTGTACGTGTAGCAAGTTCTTCACGAAGTTTTTGTTAATATTTTAACTGACGTGGTGTTTTGTCATCCCTAATTATAATCTTTTTAAACGACGGCTTCTTCAAGAGAGCAGACTGTTTTCTAAGAAAAAGTTTTAGCGACCGAAGTCTATTTTCATTTTTTTTTCTTATACGCAAAACGTTTTCTGGAGAAACAACAAGTTATGGATCAATTTCTAACAAATCATTGACAGTGTCCACATCACGCACATCCGCGTTTTCATTCAAATTGCATAAAACAACATTGCAAGACAGAATTGAACGCTCAACTGACTCGTCGATAATTTCTTCAGAGTTTGCAGAACTCGAATCATTCATACTAGATTTTAATAAAGTTTACAACTGCGCAAACCTGTTATCAAAACTTGCCTTCATCTCATTAAAATAACTTTATATTGGCCGAGTTACAGTTTGTAAAAATTCAATTTCTTTCTTGCTCAATTTTAAACACTTTTTATGAATGTTTAATGAACAGCCATCACATTTAAAATGTGGGATTTTTGCGGAAACAGACTGAAAACAGTGACAACAATTACCACTTTTTGCTGAGAAGAGATACTAACTAAACATCTATCCCAAATGTAAAAAATCGATTGCAATTTTTGAGTTTACGTAGTATATGACGTGACAGAAAAAAAATCTATCTATCTATATCAAGAAAAGTCATCATGACAGTTGTTGAAAATTTGTCAAAGTCGAATTACATTTGTTGATATTATTAATTTGGTGTATGTGTAATGATTGTAAATGCATCTACGTGTTATTAAATTTGCCCAACTTTACATTTTTAATGATTCAAATATCGTAAAGTATCTAAATTTTTTATTCACTCTTGAAAAGTTACCTCAAAATTGCCAATGACAATTTTGAAATATTTAGTATTTTGAAAACCTATTTGTAGTGGATTTTAGTACTTGAAATAGCTTGAAATAAAGGTAAGTGCAAATTTAAATAGATTTGAGATAAATAAAACATTCAATTTTAGTAAATTTGTGTTTTAATTTTTTTATATGGTTAGGCAACACATAATACATGTCAAAACTCTCGATCTTTCACCTGGGTTTCGCCAGGGACTGTCTAATTTTCCTTTTGACATTTAGCCTGTCTTAATTCGAGCGTTAGCGAAAACCTTTGTGGTAACCCTAATCTACAACATATATATTTAAATGTCATTGAAAATGTTGGATTTCATTTATCTAAATTTATAAATCACGACGGTAAGTTAGTTTAAACATCAGGCACGTTATTTTTGAAATTTCGGTTTTATAGTGGCAGATTTCAGCCATATGGCTTGTGATAGACAAAATTAAAAAAATTTAGAAGCCAAAAAAGATCTGGAAGCTTGATTTGATTTATAATTAATTTTTAGATTGAGATAAATGAAACAGTAACAACTCAGAATGTCAAAACTTGAAGTATCAGTTTAACATTTTCAAAATAAAACAATATCTCAGCTTCTTAGTAAGATAAGATGTTGATTTCTGCAAAGTTTTAAGGTTATTTCAAACACTATCAACAAATCAAATTTTCTGTCATTTGTTGTAGAAATAAAAAATATCAGATCTGATTTGCATGAAATCGCTTAATATTGCCACATATGCCGATCGAATTTAAATTTTCTGAAACCACGTTATATTCATCCTTCGAACTGATGTATATTTTTGTTTTTAGTGGGGGGGGGAAATGCCATATACATACAAATGTCGCGTTCCAAGCGAAGTTTCCCTCACTGATTTTTAGAATCTCAACCAGTTATCAATGAATAGCGATAAGCAACAGATGGAATTTTATGAAAATATGAATCCACTGTTAATTATTTTTGAATAAAGCTTAATAGAGCTTTTTGAAACTGTACTGAAAAGATGGAATTAATTACAACAAAATTAAATTCACTTTCAGCATATACACCCTGTCTCAAGATTTTAATTATATAGGGAAATGAGTGCAAAACTTTTTTAATGTGATTTCTATCTTACCTATTCAATTTTAATAAAATCTTTTTACACAGAGTTAAAGGAAGTTATTAGTACTTAACACACGAATTTTTTCAGAGATTTTCTATGTTTCAGTAATATGCTAGAGTTAAATGAATTTGCTAAAATATTTAAATTGGCGCCAAAATTAACTAACAGGTAAATACCTAGATAATAATACCTATTTCTATAAAGTATTTATTGAACGATCATATAACTAAAATATTACATGTATTTGATTTTTTTTTTAAATTGTTTTTACAAATTGAGCAAGTAAAGGCCTTTTTTTGAATACCGTCATAATCACCTTTTTAAAAAATTTGCATTCTAAATAGTACCATTTAAGACATGTATTACATTCTATATTTGTTAAATTATCTTCTGTGTCACTGTCTAAATAAAAATGACAAGTTGCACACATTTTTTCCACCTTCTTTCCATTGGGGTAGCGGTATTTGTATTGCCCTTAGGCGTTTCATATTTTTTGGAACCGTCTTTTTTCTTATGAGCTGCACGTTTAAGCCTTACTTTCTTCCTTTTTTCTTTTTCATTTGCAGCTTTTTCTTTAATAGCCACCTTTTATTGTAAATGTTTTCTAAATTCAATTGAAGAAATTGCGGCTGGTAATCGGGTCTGAATTTTTCGCTTTCCTTCTGTTAATATGGGAGATGGAAAAAACGAATGATCTCTGAAAGTTTCTTCTTTTTTATGTACTTTTTTTCATTCTGGTTATTTGTCAATGTAATATCTTATAAAATTCTTATTTTATTATTTTCTTTTTTCAAGTTTGTTTCTTTACTTTTCAATAAACAGCTCTCAGTTAAATTTATCTCTTTTAGTTTAAAATTACATCATTCCGACTTAAACGGTTCACATCTATCAAGTCCGTTTTTGTTTCCTTCATACTATTGGCACATCGTCTTGTTTAAAGGTACGTACGCATTGAAGTATATTTCATTATCTACCTCAGTTTCCTTTGTTATAATCTGATGCTGGATTTCTTTGAACTTCATCTTATTAGGTTCAACTTTCTGTCCTCTTCTGGAGCAACTTTTTTGTTATTTATTGTATTAGTGTTTTCTTCTAAGGCATTTAATTGAGCTAAATATGTTTCGTTGTTAATAATTAGAACCATTGGTTGCTCAACTGGATTGGTATTGTCATCGCTTGTAAGAAGATCTTGATTGTCATAAGTTTCTTCATATCTAAAATCATGATTGGGTAGTTCATTAAAATCGAATTCAACCACACCTGCAGTAGGAAAAGTATTTTGACGTTCTGACACTGCTTTAATATCAACAATTTCAAGTGTCCCGTTAGCTTATACTTCAAAAGTTTCAGATTGTGGAAACAGTTGAATCGATTGTAATTGTTCAATAACGTTTTCAATGTTTTCAATTCTCAACAAATTTTTCTTTGAAATGTGTTAAAACCTTTTGAACAGATTCAAACTGCTCTTCCGTAACGTTGAAGTTCTGTTTGTCTTCCTGAATGTGCAATCTCTCTAAACGATTTTGAATGCATTTAGAACAATCAACAGCCGTAGGGTCAAATGGAAATAAGCCGCATTTCTTGAAGCCACTCTTAATTGTTTTGGGTAAGGACTCATCTTCTGGTACCTGTTGTAATAACGGGCAAAATGTACATTTGGTTAATATACAATTTACATTCTCTGGTTTTGCTTGCCACTCTTTCACTGTATTTCTCTAGTTTGTTTTTAAGGGCTTATACACACTGACATCGGCTGGCTGCATTATGTGTGTGGTGTTGGGGGGAAGGGCATATAGAATTATTCCTTAATCATGACAGAACTGACTGAGCTCTATAGACAAATGAGATTTATGCCCATCGGCTAAGAGTAGCACGTTTTAAGTAAGAGTACAACGTTTTTGTCGTCAAGCCATTTATTTAGTCCATTAACTTTCTGATCTTCTTAAGAACTAACCTGAAAGAATACTGTCCACTATAGCTTTGTTTATCCTCACAAATGGAAAAACCTTCATTGGAGTTAATGCTCTCCCATCTGCAGAAAAAACTAGAAGAACTGTAATTGTTTCCTTTTCATTACCTTTTTTGACTTCATAAATATTTTTGTACCCTTTCGGTGCTAAAACTTTGCCTGATTTTGGACTCATACTAAAGCTCGTTTAATCTCCATTGAAGATTCTTGAGGGGCCTTTTAAAATATCTAAAACCTGGGACTTTTCAAAAAATTGTTCTAATTTACGGAACCATTTATTTACTGATTCTTCAATTATTATGCTCCGTCCCTCTGTTTCATGTAAAGCTAGCTTAGGATGTCTTTTAATAAAACCCTGATACCATTTTTGTCTAGGTCTATTTTGATTGAAAGGAGTTTATCTGTTATTTGCAGAGACAATTACTTCTAGAAGCATTACCGATATCTTTTCTTAATCGTTCGTTCCTGTGACGTAAATAAAAAGTTATATGAATTTGACCATACATAAGCAGTCTTCCTAGGTATAATAACTTCTTTTTTAAACAACTGGTCACAAATGCCGGCAGAGTTATCATCAATCATTACACAACTGAAGTGATTGAGATAAAAAATGTAACACAGAAAGTTCAAGCATTCTGTTATAATTAGATTTGTACATTTTTATTAAAACAACTTCTAACACAGATTTTTTTCCTAGTTTCTGAAAAAGTCGGTATTGCATTTTTAAATTCGCGTTGAATTACTGATAAATATATTTTTTTATATTGTTTTGATTAGGGAGAGCTTGGAGCACTTTGGTCTTCTCCGTGTGCATCACTATGGCTATAATATACACTTAACAACTTATGTGGAATATAAATTTAATAAGCTGTTTACGTATACTTACTCACCTAATTAATGGACATTTCAACTTAAAATCTATATCTTTCTGTGTATTTTTTTATGGCTTCTTGTTTAATTTTCCGGAGGACTTCCACAGATGGTGGAGGCTGCAAAACATTTTTTAAATATTCTTCACGTAGATAATTAGTAGGCAGTTTCCCATATTTCAACATATTTCCGATTTCTATTTTTATATATTTCCAATTTCTATTCTCTTATTTTGAGTTATTGGTCTTCTTGATTTATGTTTAACTGATTTCGTTTTATCTGCTTTGCAGTGTAAAAGTAGTCCAACTTAATTTTTTTTCTGTGCAATAATGGATTATTTTCAATTTTCTGTCACAATCTTTGCAACGACCATCAATCACAAAACCATCGTTTTTAACATAATTGTATTGGAAAATCCATACACATTCATTTGTAAAAGAAGTTTTCTTTCAAATATTATTAACTATGTTTGTATATTCTTTTTTCAATTTTTTGTCATTATAAATATCGGATTTAATTTGAAGCGTCACTCTAGCTGTCTATATCATTATCTCTTTAGTCTTCATTGCTCTCAATGTCTTCTCTGCTATACATATTTACAGTTGTTTTCTCTAGACTTATGTTCAAAAACTCTAGCAAAGTATTATTCGTATTACGTACGTGTACTGTAAATTAACTTCGCCCACAAAAAAATATTAACCTAGGAAACAGCCTTTTTGTATTGTCTTTATGATTAGAGTCTTTATATTGGAGAGTTGGGACAATGAACGTCAAACCGAGCCGATTTTGTATTATTATGTGGATAAGGTATATACGCTCTCTCCGTTTTCATTAAATTTTTCCGTGGCAACTAATGTCAAATTTATTTCAATAATTATTTTGAGGTTAGAATTCTCGTTTTATTAACAAATTGGGGTCAGGAGCGTAGGAAGTGAATTTTAGTCAAATCAAAAAAGGTGCACAATTTTTGTATTATTCTATAAAATCTCAACTTTAGATTCAAGATATTCAAAAGTTTTGTGTAAAACTCATGGAACAAATCTGATATGATTAAATTTTCTCGTCGAGGTTTTTGAATGTGATAACGGAAAATTTGGAGATCTTATAGATAATTTGCAGACAAATTTAATTTTGATTACGTTCTCTATTGATTACAGAGTCTATATTTTCTTGTTCATTTCTTTTCTAAATTTTTACTTTAGTTTTTTACCAAAGAAACGTTTAGTTTTGGCTTCAAAATTGTACAAAGACTTTTGCACCTCTCAAATTTATCTGTAAATTTTCAAAGTTCTTGTTCTAATAAAAATTTTTCGGCAAGATGCTGTTTTTGAAGGTAGAGATTGTCCAAAATTCTGGTTGATGAAATATTTCACCATCACGCAGACATAATTTTGAAATTGACAATTCTCTGTGAAGTATAGCTTGGAGAAAAGACTAGACTTCAGAATTAAAAGACCACTAGTACTAAGCTAGTAAGAATCTCTACTATCAGCCGGCGTCTTGTGGGCGTCAAGTAAATTTGCTTTGGTAATAATAAGCATCCGTCATCTGCATCATACTGAAAGTGAAAATGTTGTTTTAGCCACTTTGTTGTACGATACATTCCATGGTATAGTACGCAGCTGATATTGACGCTTGATTGGCATGTTAAACATTTTCGATCTCCATTTCTGTCCCCAGCTGGAAACACTAAGTGCAGGATTTCATCTCTTGTTAACCTTGCCTCTGCCGCTACAATATCTAATGTGCGTCTAGGATACTTAATGACTTCAGCGAAGATACTTTGGCTCAGTTGTGAACTCAAATTAAGCTTTGAAGCAGCTCTCACATCTGGTGATTCCGAAAACATTATATTAACAAGATTCTGTGTCTGACGATAGTCAAACTTGAATCTATTTTGTAATACAATGCGATGAACTGCTAAGCCTGTCAGAATTCTTCAGTCGCCTTCTTCGTTTTGTGGATTAACCCACACGCCATCAGTGATGTTGTCAACAGTGAATTCTGCGCTTTTTAGACTCTCTGCTATCTCAGATAGCTTGGCTTTGACAATCTGCTCCATGTGACCGATCTTGATAGTTAGCAAGGCTAAATTTCGTCGGTTCTTATCACGTATGCTAATGTCGTCGCCTTGAGTCTGTGTTGCACTTCGTCGTCGACTTTTTGATTTGAAGTCCTTGTAGTTTGGTAGTTTCATTATTCGATAAATAGTCTCTTTAGCTCTTCTTTCATGATGTTTTAGAATTTCTTCCCACTCATGCATTTTTTCTGCTGTCTTAAAACTAGGAACAACTCTTACTGCTCCATTTGTCTTAACTTTGAGAAATTCACGTATATCAAGATTGTCTGGTTCATTATCATCAAATGAATCATCGCTGAAGACTATTGATATTGATGTACCGCTGGTCTGGCTAGATGAGATCACCTCTTCCTCATTGTTTGTAATCCTTATTTGTTGATGCGTTTGTATATTGACAAAGCATAAGCTTTTGCTTCCTCCTCTTTGTCAATAGGAATTTCTTCAACTTCTGGAATACCAAATGAGTATATATCATCAAAATCTGATGATTGTTGTCTCACTCTTGCTGCCATTTTGACTTATCTTGTAATATTGTATATTACGTTCAGCTACTACCTTTTGAATAATTGTGCGTTTTAAAATAAAATACACTTTATTCAACACTTTGGTTTTGTAACTGTCTTCTTTGTTTTCCTTTACCAGGACCAGTGGAGCAAGCTGAACTGAAGTAATCTGAAAGAAGTCTTAACTTTTAATTATTTACCAACTTAACAAATTCTACTTTTGGGATCCACTTTCTAGTTTAGTTAGTTTTAGAGATGCCCTTCACTTATTCAGTGCATCAGGATAATGTGATACAGGAAACAGCTGGGAATTCTGTTCTGAATTTATCCAATAAAACACAGCACAATTGTTCATACTGACACAAAATATTAGAAAATTGACATTCAGTCCCAGACTCAACCCTCCAATATAGGAACTCTAGTTGAGATTATCAATGCTCGAAATTGAATGAAACGCAAATGTCTTAGTAACAATGAATGTCGTGTTTTGAATTTTTGTAGTTTAACATTTGCACCTTCAACAAGACGTCATTTAACATTCAAACATTGTTGAATATTACTTCTTTGTAGTAAATGGTTCCAGTTTGAGTCAAAAATGCAACGAGAAAGACATCCTGTGTATCCTACCCAAAATAAGGACCTGTTACCTGTAAAATTTTACACAGTCAATCGTCTCTTAAAAACCAAGTGCAATTTTCTAAAGATTCATTCCTGTTTTCAAATATTATTGACTGCATACATGATCTGACTTCTTTGGACATTTTACAGTTTCTTGTTGAAGTTGGCCGGTCGTAGAATGGAACTGTAAAGCAATTACTTGTACGAAGTATGCTTTTTTGAACTCTTGTTACGTAATATACCATTACAAAACATTGCAATAAGTAACACTCAAATTATAGTCAGATGTATATAAAACTCTCTTAATTTTATAAATTTTAAAGTTTTGTTGATCAGCTCGATCTTAATTGAAATTTCGATAAAAATACAACATTTGAAAAAGAGTAAGTTGAAAATCCGCTTCAGTTGCCAAGATTTTTTTTTTAAAGTAGGAGTTTATAAGAACTGGTAATTGTATAAATATACAATGTAAATATTAAACAATCAACTACATTTGATTACTTCTGTTAGCTTTGATTGATAGCTGAGAATGTATGGGAAAATACTGAGACATGTTACATTCCGAAGAAAATTCGCAGAATTTCCATTGAGTGAGTTCAAAATATTAGTTGAAATAGTAACTGTAACAGTATTCCACAGCATAAATTTCAGAAAAAAATTTCAAAAATAAGTCTAAGTTTTTTTTCCTTAAGGTGTCAATAACTGTTTTTTTTGCCTTAATTCAAGCTCATGTGTTGAAGGAAAAAATAAAACTGGTGCTTACTTGTTTATTTTCATCTTTAGCTATTTTGAGAGATAAGAGCACAAATAAATTATTAATCATAATGACGATCTAATTTATCAACAATTCAAATGATAATAACTTTTTTATTTTTGAATTAATTTTCGAGGCATTAAAAAGCACAAACGAAGCAATAACTATCAGTAAAAATTATCTAGAAAAAATGCAAGTTTATTGCTGTCTGTCAAAATTTGAAATGCTAATATCTTTTTTATTTGCTGATGAATTATAAAAATTTTTGAGTCATTAAGAGGCACAAACGAAGCACTAACCCCGGATATAGATTATTTGAAAAAAATTGCAACTTTGTCGCTAGCTGTCAAAATTTTAAATGCTGATATTTATTTTATTTGTCAATGCACTTCAAAAATTTTTGAAGCTCTAAGAGGCAGAAACAAAGCACTAACCCCAGGTGTAGACTATTTGAAAAAATTTATAACTTTGTCGCTAGCTGTCAAAATTTCAAATTCTGATGTCTTTTCTATTTGTTGATGAATTTCAAAAATTTTTGAAACACTAAGAGGCACAAACGAAGCACTAACCCCGGGAATAGATTATTAGAAAAAATTTGCAACTTTGTCGTTAGCTGTAAAAATTTTAAATGCATAATTTTTATCAAAAGTTTGTTAACAATCTTTGACCACTAATCTTGCTCTACAGTTTAAGGAATTTGTGTCTTAGTTGATTTGTTTTTTGAAAACCCACTTCGATGTTAACACTTTCTTATGACTGAGATGATCGCCAACTTTAAATTTGTTTTTCTCGGGAAGTTTCTGTTCTTCTTTCATTGCTTTCGACCAGCTTTTCTTGTCTGTGGATTCAAGCGCTTCTTTTGGCGTTGTCGGATTCGTCAATATGTCTTCAGACGTTAAGTAGATGAAATCTTTTTTAGTTTTCGGCTTTCTTCCTTTTGTTGATCTTCTGATTTAATTCACATTTTCTTTTTTATTCTTTAGAACAAATTCTTCATTACTAGTGTAATATTGGTTGTTGTTGGGGATTGGAGAATCAATTAGTTTTTCTGACGGAGAATGGAGCCTTCAAATATGAAACTTTTTGCGATTTTCATCACAGCAGTTTTTCACAGAAAACACTCATTCGGTAGATCACATTATTTTATATTCACTTGTGCAAAAATTTCTATAAAAGCTTGAAAGAATTTTATAAACAAAATTCGAACAGTAAAATTTTTACAAATATTCTAAAGCATCTATTTCATATGTTACATCTTCAGTCATCAAAAAACCTGTCTTTTTATTTAAATCGATGTCCTTTTTTTTAAGAAAAAAATATAAACAAACTAATGTCAAAGTCTGTCAATGAGACAATTGTTTGTTATGATACATCATTATTTACAGCTGTCTCCGGAGAAGTGAAAAAATTTTTCTAAAAAATAAAAAAATTCCAAAGTGAATTTACATTTTTTGGAGTTTAGCCCTTCTTGTTTAAAGACTAATTTGCAGTATATTTTTATTTTGAAAAATCAAAATTCAAAAAACCTTTCTATTGTAAAGTGTTTTTCTGTAGCAAATACGCTAAAAAGTTATTTAAAATCAACAAATGAGTGTATATGAAATTTCAAATTTATCGGCACACAATGATTTTAATTTTTTTTTTTCATGACATTTTTACGAATCAACAAATTTCACTTCTAAAAATGAAAAATTATTAATTGGCCGATGATTTTGGAATTTAGGATACAAACCCACATTTTTTTCTGTTAACTTTTTACCTTATCTGCCACATAAAGAGCACTTTACAGAAAAAAAAATTAAAATACTTGTTTTGTTAAAACTATAATTACGTTACGAATTAGTCCTTATACGGGGAAAACTTAAAATTGCCAAAACCATTGTTATTAAGAAAGCAGTAATAGTAATGTTTTTACAGTGAACAAATAAATGAAATAAAGAAAACAACATAAAATCAATCTTAATAAATTTCATATGAATGATTTCAGCTGTCAAAGTACCCTGATGTTACGTCTTCACTTTCTATGATAAAGGAGCGTCTGGAAATTTTGTACATTCATCAAACTTTGGCTTCAAAATTTTGAAAAAGCTATTTCAATGAACATACAGAATTCACATTCTATATATACTCTAGTTTGACCTGAAAAACACTGATTTTTTTATTTTTCTTTCCACAAATTCCAAACATATGAAATTTGTTTTTTTCAAATTAAATGTCCCATATTTTGATACGCACACGTTTCCGCTATTTAAGTTGCTTTCTTTTAATTTATCATAAGACAATTTTTTTTCAGTTTCCAAAATATTAACAATATTGTTAATAAAGTTGATCACAAAGGTTTCAGTCATTAGACAAGTAGTTGCAGAAGTAATATCTTATTGAGAAAATTCAAGTAATTGAACAATTATTAACTAGCATGAAAAAGCAAAATGTTTTTCAAATTTTTTTCTAAAGAATATTATAAATTGTGACTCTAGCTTTGCGCGCGCATAATTACATTTTATTCTAGGAGGATATACAAAAGATATCAATTTTTCGTCCCTGAAGAGTTGCAAATTAAAATTTTTTTGAAAAAAGTTTAATAACTAGAGCATTTCAAGACCAGTTTGATAAAATAAATATAATTTTGATAATCACTTTAGAGAACTGAAAAATACAAAAATAAATTGAGTGTTAATTCAAAGAAATAAGGTTGCATAGACTTAAAGTTAAACCAAAAGTAGAATAAATCTGACAATATTTTTAAAAAGTAGGGTTTATGACATAGATTAGTGTTTACCACTTGCATTTTCTTCAAAATTCAACTACAACGCCATAATCTTCCGTTCCGATGCTAATGGATCCTCTTGTATTTACAACATTGGTATCAGTAACATTCAATTAACCTAATAATTTCAAATTGACTTCAAAACCAATACCAACTCAAAATCAATCCAAAATAGCATAAAACGTTGTATGTACTTGATCCTTGGAGAGACGACAACTACTTGTTTTACTTTTCCCCGGTCTATATTATGCAATTTTCTGATTCGACTAGTTTGGACTCTCATCAAAAATACATTCAAAGTCAATCAAAGTATGATACAATTCACAATTATTATGCATTCTTGAAAGGAATGAGTCAATTATTGATAGTTGTTACTCAAATTCTCAAATCAACTATCATTAATAATAATAAAACATAATAATTTTTTTCAGTATAAAAAGTGTATTGTTTCATGATGGGAATCACTACTATGTATAACAAATCAATCATAAGTAAATGTTTAATTAGCCAATTTAGACATCTAATAGTTTATCTGGCTGAATATTTTTGTACAAGTGCTAGTTACTATATCGTGTTGGGTAGAAAACAAAATTCAAAACATCGACACCCATAATAGTATATTACATAACAAGAGCTGTAACAGAAATGTTAAGCACGAGCGGAAGAAATGCATACGAGCGACCAAAGGGAGCGAGTAATGTAATTCCGCGAGTGCGTACATGAGTTACAGCTCGAGTAATGTACTATACTTTTTCTACGACCATCTTAATTTTGCCTTATCTAAATTGAATGACAATAGTGACATTAGTTGAATTTTGATGACAAACGTCAATGTGACAAGACATTAAAATTGCAGTTCACTAGATAAAATCACTTACTATAATTGAAACGTTTTATTACACTTTATTTTAATTTATAGTCATTAAAATAAAATGTAAATATTTTTTGAAAGATGTAAACAATAATCTAAAGTTTGCATTTCAAATAATAAAGCGTTGTGTACAAATTTTAATTATTTCTGACAAATAACTGAAACGAGATAACATCACAAAACGTATCGCAAAATGAACTGCAACATGGCTATGAATAAAGTTACCAACATAAATATCAGAAAAATAACCAAAACTCAAACGTAATATATATATATATATATATTACGTGCATATGTCACTCGTTCATTACATGCATGTGTACATAATGCCATAAAAAAATTCATTTACGAGTTATCTCTTCATTTTTTGCTAGACACTGGTATTTAATGTTATTTTCGATCAGCCAGCGCTACCGTGTATTCAACAGCAAAACGACAAGTTTTTTTTATATTAATATTAGCAGATAAGCTAAGTCGGCGTGCACTTAAATATATTCAGTTGACTGAAAGTTCAACATGCTCAAATCCCAAGAAATTTTGAAAATTTGTTCACGAAAAGGAGAGCTAATAAAATTCCTTTAGGTATGATGAGAAATGATATTCCAATATACATATGGAACCGAAAATATAGCTGAAAGCTTTGCGAAATATTTTTCATCCGTTTTTAGTAATTCTTATCATTGTGCTTATGATGCCAACAGTTTTCTTTTCAGCTCAGCTCAGAAAATGATGTTTTTAATGCAAATAATAAGTTGAATGAAGGAGCTGATTCAGACAATTTACCATCAAGTTTTTATAAGTTTTGCATTAGTTCTCTAGCTGAACCCTTATTTAAATTATTTCAAAAATCAGTCCACGATGGTATTTTTGCAGATATGTGAAAAATTGCCAACGTTATACATATTTTTATATCAGTATCTAGAAATATTATTGAAAACTACGGACCTATAAGGATTTTATTCATTCCCTCAAAAATTTTAAATATCTTTTACTGAAGACATTATTAGTGCTTTTGAAGACGGTTTTGATGTTCATGCTGTATATACGCATTTCCAAAAATTTTTTGATACAGCTATACTTAAAACGAAGTTACAATTATATGGTATCAGAAATCCTTTATATTCATGGCTATGCCATTACATTGATAATCGCATGCAAAGAGTTTTTATAAAAGGTTGCCTGCTGTCGAATTATTTTATAACATCTGGTTCTCTTTTATTTAATATCTGTGTAAACGATATTTGCTCTGATATATCAATTCCTTGTTTGTTATGTGCTGACGATTTAAAAGTATATAAAAAAGTTCAGTCTAATCATGATATTTCCATTCTACAGTCTGATATATTTAAAATAGAGAATTGGTGCAATAAATAAACTCCTACCATTCTGCATTAAATAGTACTTTTTTGTTAGCAAACAAATGTTCTTGCACATTAAATTTTACTGGTGTTTCTTATGCAACGTTCAGGAACCACTGCAAAAAAGTACTAGACATTTAGATATTTTCTATTCCTTTTGTTTTGTATTGTATATGTATACCCTATGTATTGTCCGTAGTTATTTTTGGCATAATAAACTTATTATCATTATTATTATTTAAGAGATCAGTTTGCAGTGGAAATAGGTAAAATCCCACCTTCTCGTTCAGATGATGGCGGAGAGTCATCATACACTTCTAAATGGCCTTATTTTCGTTAACTGTACTTTTTAAAAGATATAGTCAAAGCTAGAACTTCTGAAGAATCTGAAGAAACTGCGTCAAATGTACGCAGCCAAGAAGAAGACAGTCATGATTTTGAACATCTGCTTGACAACAGTAGCAACGAAATTAGTAGTGAACCATCAACATCGACTTTAGAAGTTTCGATACGGAAAAAAAAGACATTCTCAAAATGAAATTTGAAATACTGCTATTTTAAATATTGAAAAAGAAAAGTTGGGGATGACTGAGGAAAAACTGAGAAAACAGAAGAATTTTTCATTTTGGAAAAAATGCGATACTACAATAGTGGTTTCGCAATTTGAACTATCTAAAAATATTAAAGTCAGTAATTTTCGAAAAAGTAAGAGGAAATTCAAAAAGCTTTAAAAAAACTCGAAATTTTCAGAAAACAGCTAAACATGCAATTGAAAACAATTGCTATTCAGAACAAAAAAATTGACATTCACTTCTGCTTTAGACAAAAGAGTCGCTATTTTGAAAATACCTACACTATGATATAGAGATGAATTATTGTTGTTGAAGAATTTTCAAATAAATCACCCTGTTAGAACTTGACGAATTCATCTCTATTTACTTGAGGGTTGTACAAAGACTGCATTTTATATGCGCAGGTCTGGTAAAATTATCCAAAGGGGCTCAAATGTACTTGTAGCAGCATTTAAAAATCATGCTAATTTTTTCCACCGCCTTAAAGTGGTAAGTTCTTCTCTTATTTCAAAATCACTATCATAATTTGATTTAGAACTACATTTTATCTTAATCTTATGAAGAAGATTTTCCCAAAAATAAAGAAACTATGATTTTCGCCCGTTATTTTACAGTTTTGGACCACTGTGCGTCGTACACCAGTTCTTTACCGCCATACTTTATTCCACCAATCAGAAGCGTAGTTTTTGGAGGGAAACGAAAAGAGTCAAGGAAGAACAGGGTTTGATGCTGGAAGTGGGGACTGCGCAGCAGCATCCTGCGCCGCGCGGCACATTCAATGTATAGCTGTTGTGTTGTTTGGACGTGTCTTCCAATGGAGTATTTTTTTCCTATGTCAATTACTTCATTGTTGTGTCTCCCTGCTACATTTAGACGGAAAATTTGAGCCAAAACCCCAAAATGAGAAGAGGACAATTGTTGAACAGGTAGGAGGTCTTAATTTGAAATTTTTTTGAATCGCAATTCTGTAAAATAATCCAATCTTAGAATCATTTGTAAATTGGCAGTTTTTGCTTACTGATAATTAGATTGTACAGTTTCGTTGTTATTGTTGGTAACGACAAATAATTGAAATATGCCATCTTTGATGATATGACATGATACCAATATTTTATTTTATTGCGCATTTCTTTGTTCTGAATTTTTTGCCAGTCTGTGCAAGTGGACACGTGAGCTGTTGTAAAATCCAGTTTTGTTTCTTGTTTTTTCTTGTCTGATTTTTGTAAGAAAGTTCTTTTTATTCACCGATAATTTCTGAATATCCTAATTTTGTTTTTAATGTTTGAATAAATCTGAATGTTATCTGATTAAAGTTGACTATCGTCTACAGTAAACTAATTAGTGGAAAAAATATAATTTTTGCCTAATTTGTGGTCTTTTGTCAATATTTTTTATTTGATATATAATTTATTGAAATCTGACAATAAATAACAAAGTTATCGCCTGTGTTTTTTTTACCGAATACCCTTTAAAATATTTTCATTGTATTCAATAGAATATTTTCATTGTAATTTATTTAGCGACTTTGGTTTATCTTCCCCCATTTAAAAAATATTTTTATTTTATTTCCACTTTCGGTTTGACATTTTCAGACGTAATTTCGGAATATTTTATTTGAAAAAGTTGTTTGTAATGTAATTCTATGGACCTGTGCAAAATTAGAAAAACTTTGCGTGAAATTGCCATTTTAGACATTTTTGGCCAAATAATTCTTTTTTAACAGTATCAAAATTTAACAAACTGGTATAAATTGCTTTAGTTTTGATATATCCACCATTGTTAAAAACAACTTCAATAATAAATACTTATACTTTAATTTTTTCAAAATTTCGATTTTAGTCATAAATTTATCATAATTTTAACGTTTTTTCAATGATATTTAAATGTAAGACATTCTAACGTCAAATTAATATGAAATTATAGAGAGACTGAGAAACGATACTAATTTAAATATGTGTCAGTTTTCAGATCTTTTCTGAATATTTACCATCACAAAAGTAAGATAATATTGGATCGAAGCTTGTTTTACAGTTTTTTTTTAATTTTACATAATTTTATCACTGAAAATTATTATACATCTAAACCTTTTTGGAAGAACTTCAAAAATATTTGGTTATTTTTTATAAATTTTTTATGGCAATATCAAAATTTTCAACATTATTAAATCTAAACCAGAATATTTATTAATGGCTTTCAATACATTAATAAGCTGTTTAGACTCTCAAAATCTTGTTGAATTACGATGTTAAGTGAAGTGAGATGATTTGGCAGTAACAATGATGGGGATTATTGATGCTGTAAATAAAGTTTTAAGAATGATTTTTATTTGGTAAAAATATTCACACTTAGGACTAGTACAATATTAGATGGAATCATTACTAGTCCAATATTTGCTGCAATTTTTTTGTTACTATAGAAATGTTTAAAATTGTGTTTTCTTCATTGGTTGAAGAACTTCAAATGACAGATGAATTAAATAGTCAAAATTATTAAATCTAAAACAGAATATTTATTATGAAAAACCTTTAAAACGAATATGATTATTTCGAAAATAAATTAGTTATACTAGTTGACTAAACTTTGAATTTTTAAAAAGAATATTATTTAACAAAATGCCTAAAATGTCAACTTTACGCTAAATTTTTCAAATTTTGCACACATGCAGAAAATTGCATTAGAAACAACTTTTTCAAATAAAATTTTCTCAAATTCAGCCTAGAAAATGCCAATTTCATTCATTCACTGCAAGAAATATCGAATTTGCTGACAATCGAACGCCGCTTAATCACGTTTGTTATTGTCATTTTCATCTAATTTGAAGCACAAACTGATCCCTATATCAAATTGTAACAAACACAATAAATGATTTTCCCACGTGGAGCCGACTTAGATGGCGACACTGTATATTATATACCGGAAGTTGCTCCCTTTTATCATACAGGGCGTTAAAGTTGACTATTTTTTTCAAATTTTTGATAATATATTGAAAAATACTGAATGAATCAAGTTGAGACGAAAAACATGATTTATTCCTAAATTTCAAATTGCGAAATAGAGGTCGCAAGTTACGCTTGTGTTAACACATAAATCTTTATTTCCAGAATTTTGTCATTTTTGTAATAATAATAAAAATAAATTATTACAATTCACGATTCTAGGAAACGAATCAAATGATGACGCCGTGTCGTCAGACTCCACTTCTTTACCGCCATACTTTATTCTGCCAATCAGAAGCGTAGTTTTTGGAGGGAAACGAAAAGAGTAATGGAAGAACAGGGTTTGTCGATGGAAATGGGGACTGTGCAGCAGCATCGCGCGGGACACTTAATGTTTAGCTGTTATGGCGTGTGGATGTGCTTTCCAATGGAGTTTTTTTTAACTCAATTACTTGTTTGTTACTTGTGCGCTATTGCTACAACTAGATGGAAAATCTGTGCCAAAACCCAAATGATAATACGACAATTGTTGAACTGGTAAGGAGTCTTGATTTGAAATTTTTATGAAACGCAATTCTGTAAATGCCTGAAATCTAATTAGAGCTTTAAATTGGCAGTTTTTGTTAGCTGATAATCAGATTGTCGAGTTTCGTTATTATTGTTGATAACGATAAATCACTGAAATATGCTAGCTTTGAAGATTTCTGATGGCGTCGATAGTTTTTGTTTTATTGCGCATTTCTTTGTTTTGAATTTTTTGCCAGTCTGTACAAGTGGACACCTGTGGTGTTGTAAAATCCAGTTTTGTTTGTCTGCTTGTTTCTTTTTTTTTTTGTTTGATATCCTAGAAAAAGTTTTCTTTATTTTACCAGTAATTTCCGACTATCATAATGTTGTCTGATCTAGAGATATTATCAAAATTTTCTTTGAAGATTTTGCACTAACAACGTTTCTTGATCCAAAGCACTTTAATGGATTCCTATTAGATCTTGTATTTTTACACATTTAGTTTTTGAGATGTGCACTTTCAAATGACATCAATATTTATCAGCGACTTTTTTGAAAGGGTGATATTAATATTTATAACTTTTTTTTTGGCAATTGGAAATTTCTCTAGTTTATATATTTTTGGCAAATAATTCTTTTCTAACAGTATCAAATTTATGCTTGCACTAGTCAAATTCGAAAGCGCTGTTGTACATGAATTGCAGCACCGGAACAATTTTCTGCAGAACATTGATACGAATCGTATTCGGTGGACTATTTAATGAATCAAATATCTCGAACCCGAATGAAATAATTCATAAATGAAGCTATTTATGACTGAGCTATTTTGACAAATATTTGATAACTGTCATAAGTGTCAGAAAGCGTCTCACTTAAATTGCTTTCAATACAATTATTAACTGTTAAAACTCACAAAATCTTATTGAATTACGATATTAAGTGAAGTGAGATGATTTGGCAGTAACAATGATGGGGTTTATTGTTGCTGTAAGTAAAATTTTAAGAATGATTTTTATTTGGTAAAAATATTCACTCTTAGGACTAGTACAATATTCGATGGAATCATTACTAGTCCAATATTTGCTGCAATTTTTTTGTTACAATAGAAATGTCTAAAATTGTGGTTTTTTCATTGCTTGAAGAACGTTAAATGACAGATGAAATAACTAGTCAAAATTATTAAATCTAAAACAGAATATGAAACGTTAAATATCCCAAAAATAAACTAATTTATACTAGTTGACTAAACTTTAAATTTGTAAAAAAAGAATTATTTAACAAAACGCCCAAAATCTCAACTTTACGCTAAGTTTTTCAAATTTTTCACTCATGCAGAAAATTGCATTAGAAACAACTTTTTCAAATACAATTTTTTCAAATTCAGCCTAGAAAATGCCAATTTCATTCATTCACTGCAAGAAATATCGAATTTGCTGACAATCGAACGCCGCTCAATCACGTTTGTTATTGTCATTTTCATCTAATTTGAAGCACAAACTGATCCCTATATCAAATTGTAACAAACACAATAAAAATTTTTTCCACGTGGAGCCGACTTAGATGGTGACACTGTATATTATATCCGGAAGTTTTTATCATACAGGGCGTTAAAGTTGACTATTTTATTCAAATTTCTGATAATACATTGAAAAATACTAAATGAATCAAGTTAAAAATTTGTATATGAAGGTTTTATGAGACGAAAAACATGATTGGGGTCTGTGCAGCAGCATCGCGCGGGACACTTAATGTATAGCTGTTATGGCGCCTGGATGTGTTTTCCAATGTTTTTTTTTTGTTTTTTTTCTAACTCAATTACTTCTTTGCTGTGCGCTCCTGCTACAACTAGATGAAAAATCTGTGCCAAAACCCAAATGATAATACGACAATTGTTGAACTGGTAAGGAGTCTTGATTTGAAATTTTTATGAAACGCAATTCTGTAAATGCCTGAAATCTAATCGTTAGAGCTTTAAATTGGCAGTTTTTGTTAGCTGATAATCAGATTGTCGAGTTTCGTTATTATTGTTGATAACGATAAATCACTGAAATATGCTAGCTTTGAAGATTTCTGATGGCGTCGATAGTTTTTGTTTTATTGCGCATTTCCTTGTTCTGAATTTTTTGCCAGTCTGTACAAGTGGACACCTGTGGTGTTGTAAAATCCAGTTTTGTTCGTCTGCTTGTTTCATTTTTTTTTTTGTTTGATATCCTAGAAAAAGTTTTCTTTATTTTACCAGTAATTTCCGACTATCATAATGTTGTCTGATCTAGAGATATTATCAAATTTTTCACTAACAACGTTTCGATCCACAGAACTTTAATGGATTCCTATTAGATTCTGTTTTTTAAACATTTAGTTTTTGATACGTGTACTTTCAAATGACATCAATAATTATTAGCGACTTTCTTGAAAGGGTTATATTGATATTTATAACTTTTTTTTTGCAGTTGGCAATTTCTCTATTTTATATGATATTCAACTAATTTTGACTTTTTACTAAAAACGATACTCTTGTCTGAAGTCTCTACGACAAACCGTTTTGGAGAAAAATTGAATTAAACTTTTCAACTTCAAAGAGCACAAGCTGCTTAACGAAGCTTTTTTTGTTATAAGACGATTTAAAATTAATTTACATGTTAACCCATAAAATTCATTATTTTCGTGTTTCCCAAAATTTAGAAAATTGCAGGTAACTTATTTTGAAGAAACTTTTGATTTAATTGGATCTCACGTAGCGGCCAACATGGCGGCTCAGTGACGTCATCATAAGTTATTTTAAATAGAACAATATATTTTTTTTCTATAAATGAATGTTTTATCAATAGATCTTCACATCTGTGTTACTTATTTTCAATGCAACTATAGAAATCAATAGAAAAAATACCGTTCCATTCAGAAAAACATACGATGACGTCACTGCGCCGCCAATTATATTAAAAGTTCTTTTGAAATACTAAGTTAATTTTAGAATTTTTTTATAATTCTGTGAAATAAGAAAATTATAAATTTTATGCGTTGCTTTAACTCTCTCTATACAGGGTTATTCATGAAGAGTGACCTATTTATGAAGAATCGGTTTGAAATTTTGCTCATGAAGGGTTTTCAAGTATGGTCTATTTAAATAAAATAATGGCGACTGTGTTGCACTGGTTGTTAAACCGAAAGTCGGTAATAAGTTTGTTATTTTAAATAGAACACCAGGTATGTTATTGTATATTTGGATTCCTTGATTGATTTTAACCACGTAGGCAATTTAAAATCCATAGTTTTAGAATTATTCACGTTATTTGAGAAAATATTCTGCAGGGGTCAAGAAAAATTAAAATTGTTTAAAATCAAGTCAGCTGGAAGCTTATTGTTTCCGATATTTTGATAGATAAAGATATAGATAAAAATATGTATCAATTGCCATAATACATATTCATTTGTTTTCTATATCTATTACAATAAGGATTTTCAAAGTTAATACTATTCAATCAGGGATAACTTGATTTTTTCAAATGCAACGATATATCAATTCTTTTAACGCATTCAGAATCTTATGTTATCTCAAGCCACTTGGAAGAGAATTTAAGTCTGCATGCATTAGTAAAACAATTGCTGTGTGGTTCCATTTTGGAGAAATCAAGTCATCTATGATTGAAAAATCTTACGTTTAAAAATCAAGATTTTGACAGATATTGAAAATAGATGAATGTGCAATCGTGCAATTAATAGTGTAATTATTTGTCTACTGAATACTGAAATCAGTTGACTTTCAGCTTACTTAGTTTTTGAACAATTTTTGTTTTTCTTGATTACTGCAGATGCAATTAAAGTCATGTCAAAAATAAACATGCACTAGAAATTGGATTTTTGTTTCGAAATTTAATGAAATCTGTACTTACACGAGGGAATTTTCCAACTAATATAGATTGATCCAAGTTTTTATTGAGAAATAAAATTTTTCGAACCACGTCATAAACCAAGGTTAGGTCTAGAAGAACTATTTGAAATTTCTGTCTGATATCTTATCAACTGCTGTCTTTAAATTGATTTCAAATGATGTTTTACCCTCCTAGGCTGTATTCTGTGAAGAATTAATTAATTAATGAATTTTGATCAGTTATTTGACAAATGTCAGTCAAATGATTGCCATTCCCCAAACTTATATGAACGAAATTTTCTAATAATCAACACTTTTTGATCCAACCTAATAATGCAAAATTTTCTAAAACTCTGAAACCTAGTGCGTGATTCTTTTTTGATATCACTTAAAAAAAGTGAATAACACAAACTATAAATTTTAGGTCCATAAGTGGTTCACGCTCAATAGAAGTAACTAAGAGAATTTTTTTGCCTTGTTGTTATCCTAAAAAACACCAAAAGTAGTAAATGGCAACATTTATGAAAACGTCTAATTTGAATGATTGTCAGAAGTGTTACAATTTTTCGGATCATGTTTAATTTTATTTTGACTACTTTTTTCTTACAAAAAACAGAAATACTTATAAAAGACAACTTTTAGAGTATGAATGTGAGATATGTGACAATCTTTCAAGAAAATTTTGGTTTTTGTGAATCTGACTTTTCACATCAAATTTTCAGGTTGGAATTTCTTGAGCCGTTTTTACAATGGTGAAGTCTATTTACATAGCTAAAACACAAATACTCTTAGATTTGGTTACTTCTATTGAGTGTGAATGGACTGTAAACTAAAATTTATCAAGTAATACAAAAATGCAATAATACACGAGGTTGGCTATTTGTTACTTTGGAAACATTATGCAGACAACTCTTGAAAATCATCCATTATAATTTTCGCATACGAAACCATGGATACTACATGATTTCAGTCAATCAGCCAGCAGATGCTGTGGTGATTTCGTTTACGAAAATTAATTTCAATAACTGACTTCTTGCATCTTCAGATGTTTTTATGTTCTAGCAAGCATTTTACTCCAAATCAAAAAGAATCAAAGGTTCTGCAAGGAAGCAAAGGATGAATGGACTTTCTACATTGCTTTCGGCGATTGTTTGTTAATAAAAGGCTTACGCTAAGAGGTATCACGCACTGTCAACTAAAAAGTCTAATTCTGTAAACCTGTTATGTTAATTTGACAAGTCTCATTTAACAATGAAATGTCACCTATACTGGACTCATTTCCTTTATAGCTGCTGGCCGTTATAGAGCATATAACAGTCCTTGTTCGTCTCTCAAAGCTGAGGAAAAATTTGAGAAATGAATTACGAACATTTTTGGTGATTTTAGGCTTCTTTAATGATCGTGCGCCGCTACCTCTAATTTTTTGCTTTGTAAACCAAGAATTTAGTTGTGTCTTCTGAACCTTGTAAGAAGAATTGATTTTGAAATTGAACATTTTCAGGATTTGTTGGAATATCCGTTTTCAGCGCGGTTGAACATCTGGTTGAAGACGCTTTTGGCATCCAATATTTTAGCGGTCGTTTGAGATCTCTTTGTAGATGTGGGATACTGCAAGAACTCATGCGTTGGTAAGAATTGCTGCTGATGGTTATTGAGCGGCGGTTGAATGGATCACCATCTTGGCGTTGTCTTGACTGCTCTTTAAATTGTGGACTGAACTTTCGTCAAGGCCCAGGAGGGTCGGCAGGATCACTAGGAAGTGCCGACCGTAGATTTATTCTTGTACTTACATCCGCTGTTTACTTGCGCTTGCTTGATTTAGATCCAATTTTTTTCAACAGCGAAATCTTTGCAGAGATTGCCACTCTAAGGGTTGATAAAAAGAATTGAGGACAAATTTGCATAACAAAGCCAGCAAGATGTTATCCGCAGTTTTAACCGAACGGACTGAAACGCCATCAGTTCTTGTGACAGACCAAAGCCATTGCAGCTCTAGCTCACCAGTGAGCTGAAATCCGTCCGGAGAGGATTAAGACTCAAATCCAACGCTGTACAAATCCATCACGCTATTCATTTTTGGATACCTCCTCTACGTTCAGTTGATTTTACCCAAGAGACTTTTGTTTTTTGTGGTATAGTTTTTGTGTTCTCTTGTAAATTATCATTAGTATTTGGAAAGTTTTTTAGTGAATTATGATCGGCCTTATTCTTGGTAAGGGAACTTTATGGAAACAGAAAAGAAATTATGTCTTTGATTAAAGATGGGATTTGGTTGGACAAAACCATAAAGTATTTTTTGCATCCAAAATTTTATTGATGGAGTTATCATCACATTGTGAGTGAAAAACACTTGGACTGAATGGATGGGCCCAAAAGTAGAGATGGTTGAAGATAGGGCGTGTTATTGCTATTATCTCAACGTGGGACGCACCTAACGTATTATTTTCTTGACTTTTAGCTTAATAATTTCAATGTTTCTGATGCCTAATTGTATTCAACTTTTTTTTTTTCGGGAGTGGAAAATGCATTCATGCATTGACCTGCAGTAAGTTGAAGAGTGTGGGACTCACCTCTCGGATGTTTTGAGGGACACTACCCACTAAAAACCTCTCCTCTGTATCAACCGCACATGCCGGGACTAAACTCGATTGCTTCGACATGCCGTTGTATAGTCGTCACTTCTGCTCTGGGATAAAGATAATCGTTTCTTCAGCTTCTTTAGTTGAGATGATATCTTTTACCATTTCCCTCACCAGACACCACCGCTCCTCGCTCTCCAGCATCACATCAATTACATTTCCCGGCGTCAGCCTTATCCCCAAGCCCCCCTCACACTTCGCCCTGCCATCGCTCCATCGTTTACAGTGAAAGATGGTATGCTCGACATCGTCAACGTCTCCATCGTATGGGCAATGTGGGTTTACAGCCTTTTTCTTTTGAATAGATAATCCCTGAAACATCCGTGGCCGGACAGAAACTGGCAGACATGATAGTCAACGTCATTGAAGCTACATTCTACCCATGGTCTTATTAGCCGCCTCGTCCATGCTCCTTTTTCGGAGTCGGTCCAAGTCTCCTGCTAGTCATCGAGAAGTCGTTCTTCAGCCGTTAGTTTCTCTACCCCATCGTATCGCTGTCGACGTTCTGCAACCACCCGCTCGATAGGAGCCATACCGGCTATCACTTGCACTGCATCTTTCGAGATCGTACGGTGAGCCGAAACGACTCTTACAGCTAGTTCGCGGTATAGAGATGCTACCTTCAATTTAGTTTTCTTCTGTTTCAGAGCACCACCCCATAATGGAACGCCATATAGAATTATCGAGCGTGCCACCGATGTCAAAACTCGTCTTGTGCGGGAACTTGGACCACCCATACTTGGCATGTCTTGAGAGAAGAGCATTGATCACTTTTTGAACTTTTTGCATAACCATTTCTAAGTGGAACTTGAACGTTAGGCCCCAGTCCAGGTAAATACCCAGGTATTTAACTCCATTGCTCGGTGCAATTGCCACGTCACCAATACTAATAGTAATATTTCCAAGCTTCCGTCTTGCCGCCAGCCAAACAGCTTCAGTCTTCTCCGGCGTAACTTGCAGATAATGAGCTTTCATCCATTCTTCAACGGAGCGTATTGCTAGGTTCGTCTTCTTAACGATATTTTCTTCCTTCTTAGCCCGAGTGACTATAGCCAGATCATCAGTATATTCAGTAAGGGAAACGCCATCATACAACAGATTCCACAATGTAGGCCCTAATACAGAGCCCTGGTGAACACCTGAAGAAATTTCGAACAGTTTGAGCTTCGATCTACACTTAGCTCTAACAAATCTTTGCTGTAAGTAGCTCCTGATCATACGTATATATTCTGCTACACCCCTCTTCCGCGGTGTGTCCAAGATTTTTTGCTACGAAGCACAGTTAAAAGCATTTCTGATATCTATCGTCACTAGAAGACACAGATCACGACGTCTGTATGATTTGCGCTCACATTTCTCTGCAGAACCAACAACTCTGGTAATAGCAACCATAGTTGACCGTCCCTCCTTCTCTAACAGCTTTCCAAAAACATTCAAAATGCAGAGCGGTCTACAACCCGATGGATCCGATATATCCTTTCCACTCTTCGGAGGCAGGACCAATCTCGATATCTTCCAAACGGCAGGAAAGTCGCCACCCGCGAAGTGAAAATTCATTACATCCAGAAGAAAGTCTGCAAGGACGCTGCAAATAGCTTGACAATTTCAAGCGGGATGTCATCAGGACCAGCAGCTTTACGCATTTTCATTCTACCCACTGCATCCTTCAACTTGGCTTTAGTGAAAAGTTTAGCTTCTTGGTCTTCAGTAGGTAGGTCTTGCCACACTACCTCTTCACCACTGGAAAAACTACACTATATTTATTATTGCTAAAATTGCGGAGGTAAACCTATAAACGCAATTATAAATGTAATTTATGCAATTGGTGACAAGATTTTTATTTGATTATTTCTGTGATGATATTTTCTTCTTAAACTTGCATAATGTTTGTGCTTCTACTGCTTCAGGATTTAAGTTATTCCACAAATTAAATGTGCGATTTGTTAAAAAAAAATATGTTCTACAGTTGCTGCTGGTATCTTCGGTTCACTGAGTTTCAGTTCACCCGTGACAATTCTTTACCCATCACCTTAGACATCTTCGTCCACCTTAGGCTTCTCCAGCATCGCTTCTTGAAGCGTATGATTTCATTCTGTAAGTTCTTTTTACTCTTCCGTATGTGCTAATGGTCTAATCAAGTTCCATTTGCGAAGCATGCGCCCGGTTGAGTTTACGTATCTTTCTGCGATGGCGAATACATTCCTTACGGAGAGTGGAAATAGCATCTGTCTACAGTACACAGGAGGTCTTCCACGTCCGCAGCTAAGTTTTGGCATTGATTTATTACAGGCATTTGTGACGATACTTTGTAGAGTATCCGCATCTGCAGAGTCGGCACGATTACCCTCCTCAGCTAGAGACTCCCTAAACTTATCAACGTTAATCTTCTTCAAAGACCAGCCAATTGACTTAATTTGCAGCACTTTTTCATTGCACTCCACAATTTGAAACATTATGCAGCGGTGGTCTGACATTACATGTCATTCTTGACACAGGTTTCCAAGCGCAGATGACACCAAAGTGAGGTCCACAAAGGATGCTTGCCGTCCATTATCAAATGTAGGACTGGCCCCATCATTTAAGACAAGAATATCATGCAGACCCTATTCGCTGCGTTAAAATCTCCGGCAAGTATCGCTTTTTTGTTACTGCTTTTCATGTGACTCTCAATATTGCAGATCTCCTCTACAAAACCCTCTACATCAAGGCTGGGAGGAAAGTAGCATCCATACAGAATGAAGGCCTCTAGTTCCAGTGCCACAAAAAAACAACCCAAGTAAGTATATATTATTTTTTTATTAATAACAACAATTGCACTATTCCCTAGACGATCCACAAACCACTTACGTAAGCCACCCAAGACCTTGGGAGGCTCACTAACAATCACAACATCAACACACATCTTGACAACAATGGCAAGTAGTAGACTATGCGAGTCTCGTCTCCTTTTTGTGTTAAGCTGCATCACTTTTTTCACCGCCATTTTGTCATGCGCGTCCCTAGTTCTGTCTGTATTAGATTGTAAGACTGATATTTTATTGTTCATATTTGGAGTGAGCTTCCTGCTCTTTCATCCTCCTTAGTATCTGTGTGTAGATTGGGCAGTTTGTAGATTCCGCCCTGTGCCCTTCTTTGCTACATAAGTAGCACCTTGATTGGTTGCTGCATTCTCTGGCTATATGGTCAGAACCTCCGCATTTATAGCATTCTAAAATCTCGTTTCTCTGGGTACATTCTTTCTCCACATGTCCAACACGTTTACATTTAGTACATTTTGTTAGGATTTCTTTTACTCGCCATCTCAGCCAGCCTGAGCCAACTTTTTTCTTCACTGTTAGATGATACGCTTCCTTTTCTCCCAGTGTGACAAAAGCTACTTTTTTTCCTGTTGGATTTATTTTATCGAGAATCTTGATCCTGCCCTCCACTATAGTATCTTTGTTTCCGGTCTATTCAACAAGTATCTTTTTGATTTCTTCTTCTGTTCTGGTGGGGTCCAGATCCACTAGCATAACTGTTTTCATTCTTTTTTTTTTCCAAACTATCGCCATGTCTTGCATCATTAATTTGAGGCTTTCTCTAAGTTTATCTCGACTGTCTTGTTTTCTTCCCTTAACTTTTAGTATTACCTCTCCCTTATCACTCTTAGATATGATGTATATCCTGACCTCCCCTGTGTCTACCTCTTTCATGTGCTGAACTATATCAGCATATGAAGATGTTCCTGTTGACTGATTTCGTGCTATTTCGAAATGATAGGTTACAGAAACCGCTCTGCTTTTTTTTTCTTTGTATATATCAAGAGGTCCGGCCCTTCTTTTCTAAATGTTATTTCTGCCAGTTTCCTGATGTGTGCTTCATTTTGAGAATTTTCGATAATGCAGTCTAATATTTTCCTACCCTTGTTTCTGGCTCTCGAGCTAATTTTTTCCAAGTTTGCAAATACTTCTTCTTTACTCACTTCCGGATTATACCAGTTTTCTTCAGGTATAATGTGAAGGTGTTTGGCTTAGACGGTGGGTCCGTCCTCGGCCGTTCTTCCCGACATTATTGCCAGGCTTACTGATTTCTCGTGCCCTAGGATGTTTTCTTCAATAACTTCGTTTATCAGCGAAAATTTTCTCAGAATTTTTTCCATTTTTTCATCCCTCTGCTCTTTGTTGTTGATAATTATTATGATGTCGTCTTTTGTCGGTAAATCTTCCTGCGCTATAGAGCATTTCTTAAAATGCTCTTCGTCCCATTTATACTGTAGTAGTTGTCTTGTCTCGTTGTTATCGGGATCCGTGTTTAAGACTGCGGCTATTTTTTCTTTACGCGGTAATTCTTCCACGTCCGTATCTTGTAGATTATATTGGGTTTCCGCGTCTCTAGTGTTAGGTTTAAGTTGAATATTACTCTCTCTGGTTATGTTTGTTCTCGCTCTATGCGTTTCGCTCTGCATTAGTGCCTGCATCTCTTCAGTAGTTAATTGCCTCATTACACTGTTGATGTGTGAAGTGATTTCGTTAATTTCAACCTTCGTGTTTTGATCAGAGAGCAAAGCTTTCGCTGTAGGTCCAGAGTTGGTTCTTTACTTTTGGGTGTGTCTGTTCGTGGGCTATCTTCATCTATTCTCGGTCTTTTAACTGGCTTACTTCTTCCGTTTTCTTTATCCCATGTAAGATCCACATAAGATATGTTACCTGGAGTAGATATAATTTCCCCTTCGTTTGGGGGTGACGACGTAAATGTTGTTATTTTCCCTCTTGCTTTCTTCCCTGGATTTGGTGTATTGAAATCTTCCGTGTCTTTCCTTTCTGTCTCAGGTTCCTTATTTTTACCTGCAGTTTTAATAGCTCTAGTAGCATTGTCCGCATCAAGAGTCTGGAGGAGCACCCCTGATGCAGTCGTAGGCTGACGGTCGGGTGAAGCCTGTTCTGGCACACCGATTCCGACCGGAACTGTAGATTCGACCTCCTGTTCGGTAAGTTTAGTTGAATTTTCAACGGACATTCAGTTGATTTTAGTTTTGCATTTTAGAGCTACTGCCAGCACTTCTTCAAAATCAAGACTATTAATCGCCCCTCCATCAAGCGACAAGGTCACACAGCTCCTTGTACTTAATCTGAGTTCCTGCAATGAGCCATCGATTTTTTCTTCTAAATTATACTTTATTGTGGTTTGGAATTTGGATTTTTCAAGTTTTTATATTTTGTTCAAGGGTGCTCGACTCTTTCTGCATCACGGTTTAACACTGGGTGACTGCCGAAAGCCAATAAACGAAAGAGAAGAAGAGTGGTTGATAGATAACTGTCGGTTGTGTCGAGAAGTTTGATTTCAAAACGTCGAGTTATTCAGCGAAGTTAGTGCGGTTTGTGCAGGTTTTTAGAAATCGTCAGTGTCCGTAGGTATTTCTATTGTACAGTGAAATTAGGTGTTTGGAAGAGGTGAGTATTGTCGATTGGGTATCACGATGGAGTAAAGCGATGTATCATTTTTATACAATATTTTGTAATTTTTGTTTTAAACATGCGTCCCAGCTATTACATAAAGTTCATTAACGCCTTTTAAATGATGAACTATAGAAACATTTCTTATATAAAATTCATTGAAACTAATTTACTGCTTCACCTAAAATGAGTTATTCTGCTTTTTAGGATAAGACACCTATAATTTTTGTGTCTTATAAGTTACAGATTTTAATTTTAATCATTCTAAGTTCAACTTTTATATCTAGTTTATGAAATAATTTGATTTTTTCGACAAAAATAGATACTTTCTAAAAATTTATTATTCTAAGAGTAAGGACAGTGAACAAATTAAATTGTTGATTTGATGATTTGAGTCTGTTGGCAAAAAAACAATTGAAAAATATAGATTTTTTTCCCTTGCAGTTGGTACACAGAGAAATTACAACTGACACTATTCCGAAACGTCAGGGTCAACAAATTTTAGGTTATGTTAAAAGGATTACAAATTTTGAATTTTGATAAATACCAATGACAGAACGTATGAAAACACAACAAAAGTAAGAACTGAAATGTCTGTTTTTAATGTCAAAGTAACAACTGTCAAAAGCGACAACAGGAATCGCGTCTTGCAGTGACAACACTATTCAAATTTTCTTACAGACTTAGTCATTGGTGATCACGTTGTAGTATTGTTTGCTGTTTGTCAATTTCATTGATTCACTTAGAGGTAGACAAACAGATCATTGCCACGCAAGAGATAATTAGATTGCCTCTATAGTAAGAATAATTTAATTAGATCGTGGTTTTAAAAATTTATGATTCTCATCTCATCAATTTATGTTCACAGACTGATTCAGTGAAAGAGTTGTAACAAATTAATTTGGAAAACGAAATATTTGTTTGCTTTTATAAGATCCACTTTGTTGGTTAATTTAAGAGCTGTAATTGAAGTTATTCCATAAAAAGTTCTGAGTATTTAGTACATCATATTTCTGAAATTATATTTTAAATACTAGTGTTCATTTGGGGGGGGGGGGGTGGTTGTGTAGGCTCTCGATGTCACACCCTGTATTTTAGTTTTTCATTGCATATGCAGCTTTTTACAAACAATGTATATAACTACGTTAATTTTTGGTGCAGTATGTAAAAGCAATTTATTATCCAAGCTTTACATTTTTTTTTTAATAAAATTCACCGTTACTGTATGGTTTCGGTCATTCAAACAACTTTGTCATTTGTAGACTTCAAAATTTAAGAGATTTGCATTTTTTCAGTATCTACATAATGTTAATTATTTTCTTTTGCAAAAAAATAACTTGAGCAGCTAAGCAGCTACATACTTATAACCACAAACGTCTTTCAGTTTTTTTTACACATCAGTTCAATGTATTTGAGTAGACCAAAAAGAGACTGGTAATTATGTTGCTGTTATGTTTCACTCCTGCGGTACCCAATTGACGACAAAGAACGTCGTGTTGTTGATGAAACTCGTTACAAATGTTGAGAAATCCAATGTGTAAAGTTTAATTAAATAGTGAACTTTGACACTTGTTTTTTCTGGTTCTAAATGTGTCTGATCGAGGCTTCACACAATCATCAAAGAACAAGTTGGCGAGCTGCGAAAAGGTAGGATTTTTCTAACATCTTATACAAATTTACTTGAGAATGAAATTGTATTTTAGTCTTCAACATACAGTGGTGGACAAAAGTATGATTATTTCGATTTAACCTTGTTAAAAATCAGTAACTAAGACAAAGTTTAGTAACTTAAATTTTTTTATTTATTAAAAGCCAAATGAAATTCACATAAACTTTACACAAAAATAATAAAAATACTTTTTGATGGAAATATAGAAATGAAATAATAAACTGAAAGTTTAATCATTTTTGCGGACACTTCTAATATTTTGTGCAATATCCCTTTGCTTCAAGGACTTCTCTACATGGGCATTGAATCTACAAGATTTTGACCACTTCTATCGGAATGCTTCGCCATTTCTCTCATTCCTCTCATTGTGAATGACCCTTAACCGAATTTTGTGCTCTAAACGTTCCCAAATCGAGTTTAAATCCGGTGACTCTAGTATAAAAATTTCTTCGCAAATTTTGTTCTTTTTTGAATGAAATGACTTCTTAACTGCTACTTTTCCTAAAAGTCTAGCTTTACATAGGCGCCTTCTGAAAGTTCGGTCTTTTACATTAACATTGTAGGTTTCAACGAATTTCCTGATTTATCTGTCAAGATGATTTGCATAGGTCTCTTACTGATATCTTACTAATACACTTGTCGATATAAGAGCTAGTCTTTCTTTGGCCAATTTTTCAGTGCCCAGAGTTCGAAACTTTTTCGAAATTTTTGAAACCAGTTCTCTTGATACCTTTAGCGATTTTGCGATTTCACACTTAAGACCTTATGTATTTAGCTCTACTACTTTTTTTCACAAATCTTTGAGAAGTACTTGCTTTTACCCGTTTCCAATACCATTATTGCAGCAGAAGTAAAATGAATAATCACAACAGGCAGAATTTGAAATAAAATTGAAACTTTTCATACTTTTGCTCAAAGTATAAACAAAAAATTTTAACAAGTGAAGAATATTAGGGCAAACCATTAACAACAAAAAAAAATATACAGACACTTGATGGTCTGATATTAACAACAAATAAGGCAAGTTTGAGCTTTTTCTTATCTTATTCAAATAAAATTCGGAATAAAAATCTCACACTTTTGTTCACCACCTATCAAACTAATGATTTTTGGAGCTTTGCGCTTTTCCCGGCTTTAATTGTCCTAAATTTCCACCAAGAAGTTCAAGAGCAAGATCTTCAGTGATTAGTTATTTTCTCTCTTGTCTCCCAAACGCGATAGTACTTTTTTTGCAAAGGATTTTTATGTTTAGAATTGCCTGTACTAAACTAAGATTTTCGTTGGGGAGGAGGTTTTGAACGACTGTGTTGTTGAACATTTGATGTAATCAATAATAACGTAGTTTGGTACGATAATACCAGCAAAACAATTACTTCACGTGGAACATTTAATTTTCCACTTTCTATAATCACTTTCCTTTTTAAAAAGTGAATTAAATTGTATTTCTTGACTGGAGTTCTACATGGAGCCATAAGACAGTGCTTTTTTAAGTAACTATTGCCTGCTAAAATTACGGTATTATCGAAAAATTGAATTGTGCGACATATTTTGATGTTTTTTCACATTTGTTCAAAATTTGACATTCCTCGGTAGTATTTTTCAACAACGTGAATGTTATTTTGTTTTGTCAGTTGTTGAGAACGGTTGGTTTCGTAAATTAACAGAATTGAAGCTTCATAATTCATGGTATTAGGCATTTTTCTTCAGAACGCGTCAGTCAGTGTCAGTTTGGATAAAGCGAGGAATAAAATAGAAGTGTCACCGTTGTCACAATTGACAATCAACTGTCAAATTTTATATGCATTCATACCAACAGTGAATGGTATATTGTAATTACACACGTTTTACCAACTTTAAAACACAATTGACAATTGATTTTAATTCCGAATGGGGTTTACTTAGTACATTTGAAAATTTTATATTACATACATTTTCAAAATAATATAAATACCGAAAATCCTAATTTTGAAAGTGACCTAAGTCCACTTTTAATTGACGATGTCAAAAAGTGCGGCCCAAAATGTTAAAGAAAGCAGTGATGAAGGTAATTTAAGTTACGTTTTGATATTCAATTGAAATTTGAAAAATTTTTAATTTAAAGAAATTATTAAACTTATGGGAAAGGATGAAATAACAAGAATTCTTGATTCTGATAATGAAGAGGAATTAAACTCATACAACAGATTTAAAAAAAGGAGAATTTTAGAAGCTCATTCTTCAACAGAGGAAGAGGAAGTAATTGAAAATTGAGAATGTACAAAACAGCACCTTTAAAGAAGGATTCGGAAAACCCTGAAGTGTCACTTATATTCAGACAATTCGTAAATTTAAACGAAATTCGAGGATAAGATACACGATACACAATCGGGAAAAATTATTCCTGTTTTTCAAAATGAAGAATGCCAATGCTGAAATGATTGCTTGGAAAATTTCAATGAAACAGAAAGAAAACGTATTTTCGAAATGTTTTGGAACTTAGGATACTTCAATAAATAAAATATATTGCTAAACAAAGCGACCAGACTCAGTGTTGTAAAAAGAAGACGTCAGAGAAACGGGAAAGGTTAATGTAGAAATGAGAGTTTTACGTATTGGTTAAATTCTAAAACAGGCAAAGTTGCTGTTCGTAAAAAATTTTTTTCAGGTGCTTTTCAAATAAGCCAAGGACGATTGAAACGTGTATTAAAATCTAAAAACGTCGGTAACGATTTACGTGGGCGTTTGTCTGGATCGTCGAGAAAAATATGTAATGAAGCAAATATGATTGTCCAAAACCATATTAACAGTTTCCCGAAATTTGAATCCCATTATACTAAGAAACATAATCCCGACAAAAAATATATTCATCTTGAACTGACTAAAAAAAATGTTTAATTTTTATGAGGTTCATTGTGAAAAAAATGATTTAAAAGCAGTTAATGAATGGACTCACAGAAAAACATTTAAAAAGGATTTTAATCTACATTTCCACCAACCACGGAAAGACACATGTCAAAGATGTGATCTATTAAACATTAAAAACAAAGCATCAGAAAACCATGAAGAACAGAAAAAAACTTACGAATGAACATGAGCTAGCAGAGTCGGCTAGAAATCCGTTAAAACAAGATCAAGAGCGAGTATCAAGTAATCCATCTCATTATTTTGGCTTTTCCTTCAATTTGCAGAAAGCGTTACCATTCTCAAAATTAACTACTTCAGTAGATCATTATAAATGTAACATGTATATTTTAAATTTAGGCATACACAATTTTTACAACGATAATGTATACATGTACGTTTGGGATGAAATAAAAGCTTCTAGAGATTCCGAATAAGTGGCTTCATGAATCTTGAAACAGCTAAAAACTCCGAAAAGTGAAATACACATAATTACATACAGTGGCATGTGTGGAGGACAAAACAGAAACATCAAATTATCTTTAATGTGGTTAAAAATTCTATCGATGGGAAGTGATGTGTAAATCGTAGACCACAAATTTTCAAAATCAGGGCATTCATTTTTAAGGTAAGCAAGGTCATAGTATATACTTAATAATAGCGACTTTTTAATGGGATCTATAAAATTAAATCCTTTAAATGCGATTTAACATTGCAAATCAAGCATGTATCTTACGTATATTTTTAATTTTGTAAAAACGCAAGACTTTGAGTATTTCAAATTAAACATAAATGTACTTAAGTCACTTCCATAATGAACGGCTTAATTAAAAGTTTGACTATATGGCTACTCATTATATTTTGACAAATGATCATTTAAATAGTACTTTTTAAGAAAATTGGCATTTTTAAAAAAATTGGATTTGGTTCACTGTGTCTACCTCGTGGGAGACAGTCATCCGGGGGATAAGGCTGTAATGAACCATGAAGTACATATTGGACCATCACAGCAATATAATATTATTTAAGAGGATATACTGAAACAAAGTGTACGATATCAGTCTTTGTTTTTTTCTTGAAAAAGTAAAGGTAATAAAAAACGCAATTCACAACATTATAAATGTCTTAAAAATTTATAACAATAAACACTCTAATTTTAATAATTATAGAGATTAACTAGCGCAACCAAAAGTCTTTCTGTTTTGGCACATTAACTAGTCTTAACGTCTTTGGTAGGAGTATTAAAAAAGTTTAGTCAAAAAACAAAAGAAAAGTAACAAATTAAAAAAAAAGTTTAACGTAATTTTAACTGAAACATGTCCACGTCAAACGAAAATGTTGCTTGTCTATGGCTGCTACCAATAATTTTAGCATTTGGCAAAATATGTTTTATATCTTTTATCTGAACTCCTGCAGTATAAGGTACAACGGGCACGCAGAAAGTTTGTCGTGACATATTTTTAAGTCTCAAAAAATTTACAAAAAAATTGGAATTATCATCGTTATCGTCTATTACTTCTAAAATCTTAGCGACAAAATAAACAGAGCTCCTTTTTAATGAAAACAATACAATGACAAATTCTTCTTCTTTTGGGTCTCGAAGTATAGGTTTAAAATTTCCCTCTAATGCAATTCTGTTATCTTCATCATCTCCACTAAAATATTCTTCTCCAGATGATGATCCACTGGCTATGAGTTCATCATCCGATGTATCATCTCATCCTGTTCTTCTATATTGTAAAAATACAATCATCAAAGTGAAAAATACCACATTTTTTGAAGGCATTAATAATGTTTACAGGAGTCATGGCCTTTAAATATGCTGAACCAACACACTCAGCAACATTGTAGATTGTTACAGGGCGTCCTGAATTTCTCAGTAGCCATGAATCCAACGCTGCATTATAGTATGTCTTGAATGGGCGATTCAGCCCAACATCCAGTGTGGATGGAGAGTTAGGACTTTAACACCTGAAGATTTAGCTGTATTAAAAGCCCCAGTTGGAAGATAACTTTCATGACTGTCCATTATCAGAAGTGCGGGATTATCTTTGGATGCTGACGTATGTTTGATAAAATGTTTCATTACCTCTAAAAATAATACAGCATTCATCCATCCTGACGGCACAGCCAAATTTAATGTGCCAGATGGTGCCCCGGTCAACATATGTGGCTGACATTTATTTCTTGGAAAAACTATTGCTGGTGATAAGGCGTGTCTTGTTGCACTGATAATAAAGCAGGTTGTAACTAAAGTATCCCTTTCACCACTTGTTACTTTGCCAACGTTTATTTCTTTACGTGCTAATACTTTCCTAGGTCGTTCTATTGTTGTAGTTGCTGTTTGATCCAAATTATACAAACGAGTGCCATTATCAAAGCGGGGATGTCTTTTGTATGGTGTGATTGTTAAAAGCAGTGGCTCTAGCAATGTTGCATGTTTCTAAATTTATTAGGGAAAGCTCAGGATGTCTTCCTCAATGATCGTAGCCCTTTCGATTCCGGACATTTCTGCAGCATCACATGATGTTGGTACTTGTTTTTTTTTTTTTTAATCATTTCAGCCATTTGATACGCAACGCGCCGACAATCTTTTGAGGAAAGGCCATAAAATATTTGAGCTCAACGATCAATGTATTCTTTTAAATAATTTTCTTCTTGTGCTGTAAAAAACGACATTAACTGCATAGTTTGACGTTAGACGCACTCCATTCGAATTTGATTTGCTTTGCTTATATCTACATATCTTCGAACTCTCGGATAACTAAGCTGGCAGTCCTTACTTGCCTTTCTTATACTTATGCCTGATTGTGGCTTATTGTTAAACACATAGAATTGGTTAACTGTAGACCACCCTATCACTAATTTATTTTTTTGTTAAAAACGCGTTTACAAAAAATTTTTTTTCTAATTTTGATTACGTTTTGGCGCCAAATCGTCCGTGTCACACAGCTGCCTTGTGCGAGATCTTGCAGTGGACTGGGATGGAGGATACGGGCGTTGTTGGGACACTGAATGAGTAGGTTACGCTAAGAACCAACGTCGCGATTGGAAAATATGCGCATGGTTAACTGTGTACTAGTGGCTCATAGTTGAACATCTGACTGTATTTCCGTAATCGTGCCAAAATTAAGAATAGGGTGAATACAGTGGTTAGATGGAACGACTCTTGTAGTTGATAAAAAAAATTGATTTGAATTTTAATTTTTTTGTGATCTAGCCCTGCTTGATTAAAAACTAATTTGTATTATAATTGTAGTTTTGAAAAATCAAGTATTACTTGGAAATTCAAGAAAGACTCATTTTTCTATGGAGTGTGTTTTTTATGTGGCAGATACGACAAAAAATTGTCAAGAAAACTTGTTTAGAATCAACATCTATAGACTTATACCAAATTTCAAAATAATCGGCCAATTATGATTTTTCATTTTTTTTTTCCAAGTTTACGTCAAAAATCAGCAAAATTCATATTTAAAAGTGAAAAATCATAGTCTTTTGATGATTTTGAAATTCGGTAACTATGGCTTCTCATAATTTTTTCATATATTTCTGCCAGATCAACTAATTTTATTTTTAAACATAAAATATCGTAATTGGCCCATGTTTTTGAAATTTAGTATATGGGCTTAGATATCGGTTCTAGACAACTTTTCTTAATAACTTTTTGTCATATGTGTTACACAAAAGGAACTTTACAGAAACACTGTTTTCCCAAATTTACGAAGTATACTTGATTTTTTAAAACTAAAATTATATGACAACTTAGTATTTAACCAAACTGGGCTGAACTTCGAAAAATGACAATTCAAACCAATTTTTTTTATGTTTTACGAAAGTTGTTTTACTTATTCGGGGATACACTGTATAATTATGTAGAGACATCATACAATTATCAACACTAAATATTTATGTCGATCTATAATTTTTATCATTTGAACTTATTGTATAGTTTATTACTATCAGAGGGGCGCGTTTTAGGTGTTGGGAGTAAGGGTTCAAATCTTTGAGTCATGCACTATTTCGGAGTTGGGATTAGAATGTGGACCCTCTGTTCTGTAATTTCTTATTTTTGTAATAAATTAACTTGAAATTAAATTGACTTTTTCTCTAAAATCTATTCTAACTTGAGCACTTGCCTGTTTTTATAAAAATTGTAAACACAATACCCAACTGATTAATCGCACCATCATCTAATTTATGCAAAATTGATGTTCTTCTTGTGATTGATTCTTTCAAAATTTCTTCGTCAGGAGGTTTGACTATTAATTTCACACTGGAATACGGCACGCCAACTAACTCAGATGTTGTTTGCAAGAGTGCTTTTTGATTGTTTTCCAGTAGTTTTCGATAAACATGTTTCACTATGAATTTACATCTTTTTCCAAGTTCAATCTTTTTAATTTGTCACATTAGAATCAATTCTGAATAAAAAATAAATTACGAACTTGCGTTTTTATGTTGATCTTCTTGGTTTTCAATATACATGTATTTTGAAAAGTTTTAATATACTTCCTAACCGTCCAAACTCCAATTTCATTAGGATGCAAATTTAACTCAATTGAGGCATGAAAATTTTCGTTACTCCAAATCCGCGTATTTTGCGAATTAACTTTCAGTTTGTAACGTCGAATTCTTCGTGCTTTGTAAATGTGCCTGGCTTCTGGTTTCAATCTCAATCGGTATTCATAAAATCGTAATTTTGGAGCTCTTAACGCCCATCGCGTCAATTTAGCCCCTTGGTTTTTTGATGATTTGTAGCATGGTTAGCGCTCTGTCATCAATTCTTACCAAGAATTTTCAGTCCTCAAGGTTCGGTCGGTATTTTCTGATTATTCACACAAGTGTCAAATATTGTTGTTCATAGTTGTGGTACTTTTGCTCAGCATGATTAGATTTTGCGCTGGCGTGCGATATAATATGACTACTGTTTTGTCCTTTTGGGTATAAGATTTTGTTCATACTACATACTGCGGTTTGAATAACAAAATTCTTTTCTGGATCTGGTCGACTTAAAATTAGTGGAACTGAAGAACGGCTTCTTCGATGGCTATCCATTTCCACTTTGTTTTGCTACATAGCAGTTTTGTGCCGTAATATGAACAAAGTTTGAGTTATATTGTCGGGTAATGCCGGACTCTTACACCGGCTAAAGCCTCTCTTTCACCTGATTAGGATCTCTTCACACCGATTGGATGACACTAAGTGCTCTAGAACCGAAGTGTTGAATACCGTTGACAAGAAGAGATTGGTTGGGCGTGATGAGCCTGACGAATGGTGTGTGGTTCGGGAAATGATTCGCCTCGCTTTTTTATGTTGAGTTGCAGGAATTGATGAATGAAGTCTAGGGGCGAAATGTTTTCTGGGACGACGACTGAATAGTGGGGCTGCTGACAGGTGTGGTCTAGAGGACTGATGAGTTTGAGTTCCTTCGCATGCAATCTGAAGATTGGATTGAATGCCTGAAGAAAGTGCTTTTGGGGTGACAAGAAAGGCTGTGCGGTTTGAGTTTACAATGATAGTTCTGTTTAGGGAGTTTTTTGGGGATGCTTTTTTAGATGGTATTGGGAAGATTCCAGTATGGAGGCAGTTGGTGATATGGAAGTCGAAGAAGTTGAGCTCCGACGAGAACGAGAGTTTGAGGGGTTGGGGTGGCAGATATTTATTTACCGGATCATGGTTTGTCCAAAAGGGCTGTCTTGATTAACATCAACGAAGGCGGGCTGGTGATTTCTTGGACCGATTTTGATTGAGTCGAACGACTCAGCGTTACTCTGGTATTTTAGCTTTGGCCGATTTGGCCTCAGCTGACATCTTGATTAAGGTATACTGCGAGTGGACTAGCGGTCTACTAGCAGCAGCAGTTTTAAAGTTGAGTTCTCCTGTTTTTCTAACATTTTTCTTTTTGGCAGAGGTTTAGTGTACTTATAAAGCGCCAATTACGCTTTTTATAAGTGTACCACTGGCAATTTTGCAATGCGCAGTTTCGTAAATTTTTGATGCAGTTGTTCTCTCATAACTCATCACACCACAGGGTTGCAAGGATAACTTTTTGACAATCTTCTGAGGACATTCTTCCTGTTGCAAATTTAGAGACCGCTTCGCAGCTTCTATCGACACTTGAAAAGTCGCAAAATGTAGTATGGCTGGTAGATTTGCATCTCTTTATATAAAGACGTGGAATACTCCAGAAATAGATCATTTTCCCATCGTTCATACTTTGATTCTAGACTATTCCACCCAATAACATTAAGTAACTGACATCTGTCAATCTTTGACATACCCTTGCAAGACTACACAAGACTAGAGACCTCTAAAAATTCGCCATCGTCAATTTTTAGAATTACAAACACAATAGAAACTAAATTTTGAAGTTCACGTTTCATGATGTTTATTGCAATTTACGAAGAGGGTGAATTAAAGAAATTATAAAGAAATGGAAAGATGCAAAATAGATCTAATGGCATTACAAGAAACAAAACAAAAAATTAATTGAAATTATAGACATTCAAGAATAAACTTGTTTAACAGCGGAAGCGAATCCAGAAGACTAGGCATAGGTTTCTTAGTGAGCAGAAAGCTGAAATCTTTTATAATAGACTTCAAACCCATTAACGACAGAATGTGTTACTTAGGAAAATATCAAAAAATCAGTTTAATAAATGTACATGCACCAACGGAAGAAAAACATAAACAAAAGAAGAATTTTCTGATATACTAGACAATGAATTAGAGTAAATACCTAAATATGACATTAAAAAGGTTCCAGGAGACTGCAATGTCAGGATTGGAAGAGAAGAGATATATCAGAGATATGTAGACAAAGAAAGTGTACACAAGAAATTCAAATGAAAACGAAAGATTACTAATGGATTTCGCATAGAGCAAGAACATGAAACTTAAAAGCACAACATACCAACACAAAGACATATACAAAAGAACGAGGATGATACCGAATGGAAAAACTGTAACCAACCAAGTACTGATAGAGATATATAAAGAGAAAAGTATTCAAAACTTGAGATCCTATAGAGGCGCAAACATAGATTTTGATCATTTTATGGTGATTGCAGACTTCAAGAACAACGAGAAGATCTAGCAAGAAAAAGGATGCTCATTCAGAACAGGCAGAAAGAGTACAAACAATCATACAGTAACTTGCATAAAGGAGAAAAAATGGCATAAAATTAGAAAAATAGATGATATTAAAGAGAAATACAAAAACAAAGATATAAGAAACTTCTATCAGGGATGCAAAAGGATCAAGCAAGGATTTCAACTTAGAACCATATTATGTCGAGATAAACACGGCCAACTAGTGGGAAGCGAAGAGGAAGTAACAGAAAGATGGACAGAATATTTCGAAGGAATTCATTACTATAAGAAAAACAGACAAATAATAAACGCCCAGTTGAAGACAACATACAAGTAGAAATTTTGAAAGTACGGATGAGAAACAATAACGAAATTGATTTACGATGTAATAAAAAATGTATTGATAAAATAACAAATGCCGCAAGCTTGGAGAACAGCAATAATATGTCCAATTTTTAAAAAAGAAGACAAGACAAGATGTGAACATTATAGAGGAATAGTGTTGCTGAACTCTTTGTATAAGAAAATAACAACGCTACTGAATAATAAACTGAAAGATTATATGGAAAAAGTTGTAGGAAAATACCAGTGTGGCTTCAGAAGAGAAAGATCATTAGTAGACCAAATACGTTTATTGCAGCAGGTACAAGAAAGAAGTTATCAACAAAAATTGAAAACAAACTTGACAGCTATTATTATACCAAGAATTAAAAGACCTGGAAACTCCCGATAAAGTAACAAGATAAGAAAAAATGACATTGTAGAAGACCACAAATAAGGTTACAGTTAGTTGGATGGCTTAAGAAATTGCCCTCGAAAAAATACAAAGACAAAGCAATATACAGGATGTTCCATCACAGTGTAATTCTTCCATAGCCTAATAACCGTTGGGAATATGAAAATTTGTTCTGAACAAAAGTTGTTTGAATCCTTCTTGGGGTTGTTTTGACAATATTTTCAAAGATGGCGCACTTCCGGTTATTCCGGAAATTGACACCAACTTCGTTGTTTTAAATGCAACACCCTATATATTTTTACATTTTTGGATTTCTTGTTTAATTTAAGCATTATCTCGTGTACTATATGTAACACGTTAAAGACTTTATTCCAGTCGCATATTTTGACTGCTGTCTAAGATTCAATAATTTGGCTGATAATAATTTTACAGATTTAACAATTTGGCTAATAATAATTTTGAATTTTCGCCCTTGGAACCGTTATGTAATTTTTTTTCGATATTGTCCAAATTGTCGTTGTCGGACATTAAGTCGCGTGCCTTACCAGTTAATTTAGTTTTGACAAACGCGACAGCATTGTTTTTCTCATTCTCTGAATTAGGCTTAAAAGTGCTTGTAATTTTTCGACCGTACCATCATAATCCTTTGGAAAGAGTTTGCTTGCAAAATTGAAAAATTTTATTTTGGTCATATGTGTCGCCATTGGAAGTCTTAGATATTTATCAGTTTCTTCTTCATTTGAATCTGTTTTGCTGTTTTTGCGTCTTCAATTGAAGGAATGATTTGCGCAACAATCGTTGAGTGCACTTTGTTTCGATCTCTAATTGTTTGAAATGAACGTAGAACTTTTTCTCTTGTTGTGAACCTTTGAGTAGCGAAAAGTTGTTGTTTTTGATTTAAATAGGTCCAATTGTACGCTAAAATTCTGGCTAATCTATTAAAGCGTGACGGTAACTCGTCACGAATTTTCCCTAGAGCTGTTGAACCTGTAGGTACACTCTTTTTGAGAGTGCGATTAACTATACAAATTGTTTCAGTTATTAAGTCAATTAGTTTTTTCGAATTTACACCATTTTTGAAACTTTAATTCTATTTCGTCATAGTTTATTAACTTTGTTAAATTAATGCAATACTTAAACTACATACTTACATCTTACCTTAGCAAAATTTTTAAATGAAAATAATTTCGACACTCTTTATGCTAATGTAGTAAGTTCTGATGGGCATTGACGTGTTATACAATTGATTGCCACACCCCAATTTCATTAGAGGCACTAAATTTCCAAAATTCAGACAATCATGTACTCACTAAAGTAGTTAATTTTTGCCCCACTTTACTTTCAATCTATACACTCACTCACAGATAGATGCTGCGCCCTGAAGTTTCGTCGGTGGTTAATCATGTCTTGGGTAATTTCAAAAATTGTCGTCTAACTCACTCAACCTAAGCTGGACTCCTTGAGCTTGTAACATAATGCTACGACCCAATTTTCTTTTTAGTCCTCTTCGATAATATTTTCTAATCTTAGATAAAACCAACAGGAGCGCTGATGGCGTCAAAACATACATTAAAATTCGGAGATTTATTGGCATTTTGATGGCTTTTTCTCCTACGATGAAATTAGAGTTGACCGCTCTACCAGTATCATTGACGTTAGCTTCTTTTGGTACTTTTGTACCCATTTTCATCCACTTTTAGATAAAATTAGAATAGAATTTAGATAAAATTGGAAAAAATGTCACTTAAGTTATAGTCTTTTGGCAGGATCGTCATGTAATACGTTGGAGATAAGATCAAGACTGTGAAACGACTACTTAATATATTGATGTTGCTCAGTACATGATCGATGAATGACTGTCACAATTGAACTCTGTATATTCCAAATAAGTTTATGGACTTTATTACAAAACACTTACACAGCATTAGGTGTTTCAAAATGTTTACAAAATTGCTTCACAGTCTGCATTCATCAAAAAAAATCTTTAAAAAATTTTAATTAAATTTTCAAACAAATCATTCTGCTTTACTCTAGGTTGTACTTACCGCTCACCATAAACCTCAACATTTATTTCAAAATTTAGAATTGAGTTTTTCGGATTTGACAAATTTAATTGTTTTGGACGATTTCAATTTCTTTTTTATTAAATGGAATTTAGATTTATATCTAGGATCAACTGAGATAGAAAAACATGATTTTGTCACAATGTTTAATAACAACAATATTTCACACTTAATTAGTGAACCTACTCGATATCGTAGTGCACAGTCTTCTTCTACTTTTGATTTAGTTCTTGTTAATGACACTAATTTGATCTCTGAAATTGAAGTTGATAATCCTATCACTGCAAGATTAATATATTTATTCAAGTGATGTTCTTTAAGGTGGACATGTCATATTCTCTACATGCTGTCGATTTAGTTTTGGACGAACGGAAGCAAATATTTTTATGAAATAAAAAATACTTGAAAGTAAATACTTTTTTCAGGGTGTGAAGGTATTTTGAGCTCAAATATGAATTTGGCTTTGGTGATTAAAACGAAAGAAACTTACGAAAACGACTAAAAATTATTACACCGAAAGTAAACAAAAAAATGTTTACCTCAGTGTCTTATGATTCGATTAATAACGATCTAAAAAATCGTGACTGGACTTTTTCTACACTCTTGATTCCGTTGAGTTGCAATATGAATATTTTTTAAAAACTAAAGCATTACTTATACAGGTTGTCGCACGACGGTGGGCATCTATCCATAATTCAAAAAATACGGATAGCATATAACTGAAAAGTTTCTTTAACATTGTCTATTTAACTGAAATGCTTTCAGAAATCTGACACTTCTTGTTAGAAATATGCATCAACTTTCTTACTCTGAATGGAACACTGTATGTTTTTTTATATTTTTGAATTCTGCCACGTATTTTAGATCACTTGTATACCAAAAATTCTTTCTGTAAACTCAACCATTTTAAAGATATCTACAACTTCAATTAAAAAATGACAGATGCAGAGTTAGAGGCAATAAGTAAATACTTATAAACGGCTATTTATTTTAAAATAGTTTTTTGGCATTTTGTAATGCAACATCTTAGACAGTAAACCTCACTAAAACATAAAACAGTCTAAGGGATGTTAAAGAATTATATTTGAATACTGTCATACAAATGTCATCAAAACTCGTAATTTTCAAATAGAGACCACTATTTATTTCATTATTCGTGTTCTACCTTAAAAATGAAGGCAATTTTGTATAAGGTTTTCTATACCTTAACCTTATCGTTTCTTGTTTATTCAAGGAAAACTTCTTTCTGGGTAGTGAAACGTCACAGTTACCCCATCAAGATATAAACAAACTTAGATAATTTTTAATACAATAATCAATGTGCTCTGGCATTTTTGTCAATTTTTTGGAGCTAACAGGTTAAGGAACCATTCCAAATAAAACTAACATGACATTGTACTAGGTAGAAAATATTTTGCTAAATAATTAAAAAACCATGAGGTTTGGGTATACAAAACCTCATACAATAATGTATTTATTTTTGTATCTAAAGCTAAATGTAACATCATTTTGAAAATTTGGAGTTTTGACAACATTTTAATTTCAGTTTTCAAATGTGTTTTTTGAGCACCTGTAGGAGATCGGTTCAGATTTTTAGCTGGATGCACTACCTTTAACTCTGCATCTACCATTTTTCAAATGAAATTGTAGACATCTTTGAAATGGTTGACTTAGAAATTTTGGTATAAAAGTGTGTTGAAATAAGAAAGTTGTGGTCTATTTCCGGTATAACTGGAAGTATCATATTCCTGAGAATATTTCAGAAGGGCAGAGCATCCTGAAAAAACTTTGCTACAAAATTTTCAATTATATGCTATCACTATTATGTGAGTTATGGATAAACGCCCATTGTCATGGGACATCCTGTATAAACTCACCAGATACTTTTCATCGAATGTAATATCTTATAAACCGTGGAATTAACACTCACTCAATCGATAGAATTGCATATAAAAATTGACTTTAGAAACGATTCAAAGTAACTAAAAATTGCTGACTATAAACAATGTCCGCTTTTTTTTCTAGCCAATTGAAAACGGCCTGCAAACAGCCAAAAGTGATTTTGAATAAAGTCTAATGAAAAATTCCAAAACTTTTTTGGGATGTCTGCGCAAACACAGTATCTTGAATTGCTATTCCAGTTGTCCGAAACAGCACCGGCTTATTGTGCAGCTACGAAACAAAATCTTCCAAAGTTTTCTCATCCTTTTTCTCTTCTAACTTTACTAACTCCAACAGTTTTTTGATTGTAATTCCATCGAATTGTTTTCCTAACTTATCTAATTGTAACACTCTTTCAACAGTCAGTTTGAGTAGAGATTTAGTGTTAGAAACAATACATTACCTTTCTGAAAATACTTCACCTGGTCCAGAAGGTTTGTCTCCTTAATTGATAAAAACATGTGCGAATAACCTAATTGGTCCTACTTCGACTATTTTCAAAACTTCTTCAACATTAGGAAAATTTTCTTCGCTATGGCTAATAGCTATTGTTACATCAATATTCAAAAAAGAAGATAAGTACAATGCAGAAAATTACAGACCGGTAAGCCTCACGTCGGTAATATGTAAACTACTAGAAAAAATTCTAGTTAGGAGCATCCTCAAACATATGAAGTGTTGGAATTTAATTCCGGATACTCAACACCAGTTTTTAGCAGGTCGCTCTACGGTAACAAATTTGCTATCTGCTTGCAATCAGTGGACAAAAATACTTGACATAGGAGAAAAACTAGACATTGTATACCTTGATTATAGTAAGACTTTTGATGGAGTGCCACACAATTTACTTCTTGATAAATTAAAACAATTTGGAATTTTTGGAAAACTGTTGGAGTGGATTACCACTTCTCTTAAATCGCTCTTTTGTTGTTAAACTTTTTATTTTGCTGCACAACCTGTCACCAGTCGTGTTCCACAAGGGTCTGTGCTGGGTCCTTTACCTTTTGTAATCTATACTGCTGATCTTTTAGACAAGATTTAATTGTCCCCATTTGGCTTACGCAGACTACCTAAGAATTTTTGGTAATTCCTCAAACATGAGATTGCAAAATGATTCAAATATGGTTATTGATGGCAATTATTGGTTAGTACCTTTAATTTTGGTGAGTGTACGGTTGTTTCTTTTGGCAGTAACAATCCCAAAACTCAGTACACTGTTGGCTCCAAAATTGTTTCTGAAGTTTTTTCTCAAGTTGACCTAGGTGTGACCCAAAAAACTTTTGTTCGATGAAAAAAGAATTAATCATTTAAAATATAATATTGCTTTCCCAGGTGGTAGTTTTTTTCTATGTTAAAAGACCGAACAGCAATTTTACTCTTTTCTTCAATGAAGAAACAAAACTTTATAAATCAACCAAAATATTAATTAATTACTTTACTTAAGATGTTTTTGTACTTGCAGAGTTTCTATATCATATCACTTTTAAATTGAGATTTTTAGCACGTGTTAATTTGCTCTTGTCTTGCGACACGCGGTCGTTCTCGTCGAACACCCAGAACCGAAAGGAGCGAACTCTTCGCGACTAGTGCGTTAGTTGATGGTAATCTTAATAAATTGATAATCTTTATCGCAATTTCTCGAAATATAAACTCAATTTTTGTGAATTAAATTTATAAAGCATTTATAGAGACCACTTTATATTAAACACAAAAAACTATTTGATCGTGTTTACCACGCAGTATCAAAATGGCCACAAGGTTTATCACACTTACCTTACAATAATATATTGATAAAAATGAAAATCCCGTCTTTGATTTGATTCAAATGTATAGGCTAGTTCATAACTTATATCCAGATGATTGCTCATTGTATTTAACACTCTACTCTGTTGATACGAGGGTAAATCAGTAAGTTTTTGGAAAACAGTAGAAGAACACATTATTTTTGGTTAACTTAGTTTTATTTTTCAACGTAGTCTCTCCCTAGCTCGATATACTTCGCCCAGCGTTTCTCCAACTTTTTCAAGCCGTTAAAAAAATGGGATTTTAGATGGTCCTTAAAATAAGCATTTGTTTTGGCAATTATTTCTTCATTTGACGTGAATTTTCACCCAGCTAACCATTTCTTCATATTTGAAAACAAGAGAAATTTGCAGGGGGTCAAATCTGGCAGATACGGCGGATATGGCAACAATTCAAACTTTAATTTGTTAATTTTAGCCATCGAAACTGCACAGGTGTGATCTCGTGCATTGTCTTGATAGAGGAGCACATTTTTCTAGCCACATGTGGACTTTTTTTTTATTCTTGTTTTAACATTTCCAATAATGACGCATAATACTCTCGATTTATTGTACCTTCCTTTTTCCGAATAATCAGTATGGATGATTCCGCGTGCATCCCAAATCACCGTGTCCATCATCTTTCCAGCAGATTTCACCGCCTTTTGTCTTCTTCGAAGCGGGCTCGCCTACTGAAAGCCACTGTTTTGACCGTTCCTTTGTCTCTGGAGTGTAGTGGATCCATGTTTCATCAACGATTATGTATCGATGCAGAAACTCGTCAGGATTATAACGAAAAGTCTCTAATCCAGCCATTGAATCGACGCAGTTTCGTTTTTTCTCCGCTGCAAGCAAACGCGGCACTCATCTTGCCGAAATTTTTTTCATCTTAAATTTTTCATGCAAAGTTGATACCACTGAGTTATGTGATATACCTGTGGCCTTTGACTCATCGATGACTCAAGACTATATCAAGGCTTTTGTTAATCATTTCTAGCGTAGTCGCTTCGATTGGACAATCCAATCCGACAATCCGAACGATGTTCATCAATTGTGGATGTACGACCAGGTTTAAACTCCAATTGTAAACAGTTGTGTAGACTCACCATCTTGATTTCTTTTGGTATTTTGTTTTCTAAATAGAAATGTTCTAATTACTGCATGGAATTCTTTTTGTTTTTTTCATTTTTCAAAAAGAACAAACGTTAGTTACAATCGATTGTAAAAGTCGACGGATATATCAGAAATTTTGACAGCAGTCTATTGAAAGATGTAACTTAACATGAATGAATTTGTTGCTAGGCGGCTTGTGCCGCATCCTAGATTTTGTAGGGATGTACTGACTTACCCTCGTAGATTACGATGTCATAGATACAAAATAAGAAGAGAACCATTTATAACCACAGTTCGGCGAATCTTTTTAACAAATCGCTGTTTTAATATCTGGAATAATTTAAATTCAATTGTTGTTGCAGCACCGACTATAAATTTGTTTAAGAAAAATTTATCTTTATACTTATACTTATACTACTTAAAGGTTATACTAATGGCACCAAAAGTTAATATTTCACATAATTGCGTAATGAATGATGAATCTTGTGTATTATTAGTAATAATAATATTAATAATATTAAATTTAAGAATATTTGCATAAACTCTTGGCGTGGGGGCTGCAAACATATTATAGTTTAAAAAATCATTTTTTGGGTGTCTAAACTCACCTTTTGGTACATTTTAGTTAGGTAAATTTATAACATTTTTGCGCTTTTTCAAAAATCCTGTATTGCTTTCCATTGAAAAAATACACTCTCTGGACGCCGATGCAGACAAGACTTTTTTGCTATTCATCATAATATCTGATTAGATAAAACATATTCGTCATCTTCGGAACTTCCAGTGTTCTGATCCGGAAAGTGACAATATCTTTGATCATGATTCCAACAAATGCATCTGCATCCATGCAGATACTATAAGCTTTTCTATCTGTTAGAATAGTGTGTTATGATACGATCTCTCCCTTTTTTTTATCATGAATTGAACAGAAGATGAAAGTTTTTTAGGTAAAAGTGGTATCATAATGGAAAATGGTTCTTACATTACATGAGAGGTTTTCAAAAAGACTAATAGACGATTTGCTGATCTGGTAAAAGCTCCAAGCTTGCCACAAAACTATAGAAGATGATACAATCGAATAATATCATGGGTTAAATATTAAGAAGAACATAGGCTAGGGCCAGTTGAATATAAGCTTTGAGCTTTTCTCATAACTCATAAGTTTTATTTGTACTATTTACTTTACAACAAAATGGCTTAAAACTTATACACCAGCTCAAGTCAAGTCACAAACCAAATCAAATCTGTTTTTCTAGAAAGGGTTGGTTTTGGAACATACGTCAAACAATTATTTGTTACTGCTGTAGCAGCCGTACCGCCAGTACCACTGTCTTACGTTCAATTCAAAATCAACCCTCTCTAGAAAAACTTAAGTTGAAATAGAGGTTTCGAGCAGTTTATGTGAAATTTGGCACGCTCACGTTCTTTTGGTCGATTCAACAGTATGATTTCTAGTACTGCAGATAGAGAGAAATGTGTGGATGAACTACCAAGGAATACTTACAAGACAAAAAGGTAATTTCAGTTTAGCATGGTATTTCACAATAGCATTTTATATGACTGCATTCAACAATGCCAGTTTTTTTTGCGTTTCTTTGCCTGTCAATCTCTTTCTCAGTAATCTCTTCATCGAATATTTTTGGCTGATGTAGTGTCGGCGCAATTGTTTGACTTTCATAATAAACACTGGTGGAGCTCAATTTCTAGGATGCAAAGAGGATCATGCAAGGCTCGAAGAGGCTTCTTTCTCTGAATCACCAATTTTGTACAAAGAATTCTTTATGTCACAACATGTTTCACGATAATACAACTCACGGGGTTATTCTATAATTTCAACATTCTGTAATGTTACTGTTAATGTTACTATTAATTGTTTGCTACATTTATTTCTATGTAGATAACAGTAGTCTAACAGTAACATTACAGAATGCTAGGAGTTACAGAATAGGGGTATTAATTACTAAAATGTCAACAATCATTCATCTCAGCCGTTACATAGGTCGCATTGGCCAACTCTGTCTGTCATGGTTTTTTTGCATTTACAAAAATCGAGCGAGATTTTATTATGAACAAAACTTGTTAAAATGAAAAGTTGGATTGAATGGGAAAAATGATTTTACAGAAAGAAAACCCCTACCAGGCTACCTACTACAGCCCTAAATGATACGGTATCATTTTTAAAGGCAACTCTCCTCGTACGAGGATGGTGTCATATTAAAGCACCTGTTTGTAGTTCCTTTCGGTCTTTCTATGCAGGGATTGAACCTACATACGCCCGGTGGTTGGGCCGAGGACACTCTTTACTGAGCTACCACTCCTTTATCTTTGATATTTCTTGTAGGAGCTTAAGATCTCGATGGCTATAAATCTCTGCTTATGAGTCGATCCTTGTACCCGATGGTTTCATAAGCAATGTGTGCTGGAGCGTTGTTCTGTTGCACGCAGCCTTGTTGAAGCTCTGCTCCACGAAAGGTTCCAAAATTATGGTTCGATATAATTTTTCAGTTACGGTTTCGTTGAAAAATATTAGATCAACCTTTTTTTTGGAGACTGCAACCGAAACACCGATTTTGAGTGGGTGCTTCTCGGTATGCATGTGGGTTTTTAGCGCTCCACAAATGCATGTTCTGGGAATTGACGAATCTTGAGAGATGTAACCATTCCATGTCGGCGAAGAGTATCAAGTTCAAGAGGTTGTAGTCGAGAGTTCTCAAAAACCATCGACTGAAAGTTATTCGTTGGTTGAAATCTTTCTCCAAAATTGTTTTGAGGCTTCCAAGACTCGAGAAATTTTGCATGAATCTTCTTAGATACATTGTTGGACTGGTTGATTGTTTCTTTGTCTCGAACATTTTTCGCAGATCTGCTGTGTCAAATACTTCCATCGCTTTGAAAATTCTCCACAATTCTCTTCACTTTTCTTGTGTAATTATTTTGATTGATTTCAGTCTGTGTCAGTTGTGAGCTCTATATTTCAATCTATATTAACCCATTTAAAATTATTCAACATTTTAAGACTTATCTCTTCTTGTAAACGCCAACGAAACTGTTCTTGTAACACACGTTTTGAAGTTATAACTAATTTAAAAACTTGTTAAAGAAATTGTTGAAATGAATAGGTTTAAAATAAGAACAAAATTGCACAAAAAAACTTGAAGGTAAACAGGGAAAATTGTTCCAAAATGGCTACAAAGACCTTGCTTGGAAAATTATATTCTTTGAAGAAGTTGTTATGTTAGCTGATTTATTTCCCTTCAAGTTGATCGAATAAAAGAACTCACACCCCGGAAACACGATTTGTGATTGATTAGCGTTTAAATACTGACCACTCACTCTTTATTATTATAGAAGAAAAAAGAAAAGACAATTTGTATCACTCATTACTTCTTTAACTTGCCTGTAGTTCAAAAAAGTTTCAACAGTCAAAGATACATCTTTTCAAGTTATAACTGTAACGTGGTGAGGTTAAGAGTAAATGTGATCATTTAATGTTAATTTATTCCTGCAGATTGTGCAAAATACACTGATCGGTAAAAAATGGACCACCCCGAAATATTCCTCAAAACCAATTAGATTATTAATTTAATTTAGGAATGATATTAAATGGGAAGACCATTCATTATTAACCCGACATTGAAAAATTAATCACGAAAAAAGGCAGAATTACACAAAATTAAATTTAATTAAACAACAGTGTTACAACAGGGTGAATGTGATATTTCCTTTTTTTTTCAAAAATAATAAAAAGGTTTTTTATTCATAGATTCGCTAATAACTACTAATAGCGCGTATTTCCTCCTCTTGCTCGAAGTACAGCCTGTAACCGTCGAGGAACAGCATTAACTGAATGTGTCGAAAAATCTTGGGGAATTGCCTCATATTCTTCTTTCAGAGCCAATCTTAGCTCTTGGAGAGTCTCTGGTAAGACTGGACGATAGCGAATGCGTCTTTGAAGTTCATCCCAAAGATGTTCAATTGGAGTGAGATCGGGGCTGCATGCTGGCCAATCGACCTCATTTAAATATTCAGTCACGACTCTTGCCACATTGAAAATATCTCGAAAAACGTTTTGTTATCTTATGTCAATTTCTACATTTTTCAAACGGAATGCCCCATATTTTATTTCGCAGTTGATTTTGGTTTTTATTTGTTTTTTGTTGTTTTTTTTTTATTTGAATAATTATTCAATTACCTGTATTTTCTCAATAAGATTCCTTGTCCAATGACTTGAACCTTTTTGGTCAACTTTATCGTCAAATAACAACTTTATTTTGAAAACTGAAAAAAAAACAGAGGAAAAGCGGAAACAGCTGCGTATTAAAATATGTGACATTCTATTTGAAAAAAACAAGTTTCAGGTGTTTGAAATTTGTCAAAATTAAAATAAGAAAAATCATTGTTTTTTCAAGCGTTTATAAATTTTCTTTACAGAATAGTGTATAATGTTGTTTCATCTAAGTTCATGTTAAGTTTCGTGAAATTGGAATAATGTTTTTAAAATCTAATCAAAATTTTATTCGAAAACTCTAAGACTACCTTCAATAGGGCAGACCCTACACTTTCCACTGTAAGGCGTGGTGACCTGTTGGTTTAGTGGATGCCAGGCGGGATCGGTCGCGTGTAGTTGACGACGATGACCGACCATCTCTTGGCCCTGACACCATTGTAGCTCCCATGAATGTTCCTTGTGCCCACACTATCTAGGACTTTCGACTTTATTCGCCCCCGCAGGGGAACCAACAAACGTGGCCAGAAAGGAACCCACACGCAAGGACTTGGAAAAATTGTAACCGGAGTTCCCTTCTTTCGAAGGGACTTTACGGATCTTCGCCGACGAGCTAGATGTTCAGCTCTGCCGCCCGCAGGGAACCACGCGGAGGTGTCCGCCCTACCATAAGCCGTGTCTTAGGCAGGCTCCGGTGCCGTGTGCCAGCAACTGCACTATCAACTTTCCTGCTCGACAACACGACTCGCTCCACTGATTCAACACAATCTACGCATATGTGTATAAATAAAATAAATAAATAAATGAATAAATAAAATAAATGTATAAATAAAAGAGGTATGGGGGTGTAAAGAGCCCACCATCCTGAGACGCCCAAAAGGAACAAAAAAATAAAACATTTGTTACGCCACAAAAAGTGGGCTGGTGGTCGAAAGATTTGTGACCTGTGTGGGTAATTGGCTCCTACCACAGGCCGAGGGCGAGCATTGTAATCCATGAAGGAGTGATAGATCCTTATGGAATTACGCAACGCTATTAACGATATCGTTACAAGCGTGCTACGGTTCGTGATGTTGAGTTGTTTGAGAGCTCGGACCGTCTCCCTGGGCATTGCTCCCCTCGTTCCCACCACGATCGGTAGGACTTCTCTAGACGACGCTCCCAGTCGTTCTTGGAGGAGAGGTAGCAGACAGTTATATTTCTCTAGTTTCGATGATCGTCCCTGGGCAAGGAGATTCCCGTACTCGTGGCGGACTGTTACGTCGACCACAAACACCCTTTCCTGGCTCTTTATCACCAGGTCAGGTTTGAGATTCCCACGCACAGGGTGCCTGATGGTCGGTTCCACTGTGATTGCTACCTCTTTATCTCTTTTTGCAAGTTCACTTGCTAACAGGTCCCTTATCTCATTGTGGCGGGAAATACGTAGGGCCTTTGTATCAATACAAATCCCCAAGATGTGGCCCAGTGTCTCAGGCTGAGCTCCATATCTTCTACACATTACATCCGCCACTGGGGTCGCTCTGGCTAGTGCTACCCTGTCACCGGCAACATTACCTCGCAGACGGAGGGCCGACACGAAGTTGCTTGGCTTTAGGTGCTTTTTATTAAATAGCCAAGCGTTGGCAATTTTATCGTCGGGAAGAGATTTAACCGACTTGCCCTGCGAGTTCAGAGACGCCCATCTTTGCAGCTCTTGTTTCTTTTTGGCCCGCTTGAATTGGTCAAGCGCTTTGGTGTTGGGGGGCTCGCCAGTTGATTCGCGAAGCTGTGGCTAGGCTTTTAAGACGGCTTGCCAAGCCTGAGCCAACAGCAAGAGACTGCATTACTGGGTCTGAAGCATGCAGAAACTTCAGACCCGCCTTCAAGATGGAGCTGACAGCTATTGTCTCCAACTTGGGTATACATAGTCCGCCGTCGCGCTTACCGTAATATAGGAGTCCATCGGCAGTGGATTGCGGCAAGTGGCAAATTTGCTTCACTACTACTCTGAGCTCCTAGTCTAATTGCCTAATCAACGTGATTGGTGGAACTGCAACCACCAATCTAGGTATGTGGAGATAAGTTCAAGCTTCTAGTGTGGTTTCAAGCTGAGACGCGTGACCCTATACAACGTCTCGCCGAAGCTCTCCTTTAGGCCCTCCAAGGAAACTTCAGCCCAGGGAGATATTCTCACGTCTAGATAGGTAAACGCAGACTCCGCGGCCGCAGCCGGGATCCTCTCTCCACTTTGTAGTGTTAGCCCGGGATCTGCTACGTAGCAGGAGTCTTTTGTTGGTATAATGTGAATTGACGGGCACTTTGGTGCGGAGATTGACATGCCCAATGATGTTAAATAGTGCTTTGCCTTACGTACCACGTTGTTAGCTTGTGGTACTTCATTCGCTATTAAAAATAGGTCATCAGCGAAAGCTAACGATGAGACACCCGCAGGTTCTTTCAGAATATATCCGGGCTGACTCTCCAGGCTTTGCAGCAGAGGCTCTAGAACTGCATTAAAGATGAAGGGGCTTAGGGGGTCGCCCTGCTTCACCCCGCGCTGGTGTTTTATGGGATCTTTCACTTTTCCCAATTTGATGACACTGTGCAAATCCTTATATGAATCTTCCACGAGACGTACCACTGACTCTGGAAGACCCTTTTTACGCAATGCGTTACCGATGATGTCGTGCGGTACAGTGTCGAAGGCTTTGGACACATCCAGGCACACTGCGACCAGGCTTTGGTGTTGGCGCTTTGAGTGCCGCAGCAACTCGTTAAGGATTTGCAAATTATTGAAGCACCCCGCTTCAGACACAAAGCTTTTTTGGCGTGGGTGGAATCGTACATGCTCTCTGAGTTTGTGGTCGATTATCCCCCAATATAATCGACTGAGCATAGAAGAGATCGTAATGGGTCTATAGCTTTCTGCTTTAGTAGGGTCTTCACCGTGCTTAAGCAGAAGCTGAGTGCGATTCATCCTCCATGGTGTTGGCTGCATTGTACAACACATTAAAAGGTTGAATAACAACCGGAGGATCTCCCGTACAACCCTACGGTATAGATGTTTCTTCCTAATACCGTCAGGGCCTGCAGCTGAATTATTTCTTGTTAGGGATATCCTTTTCTGCACCTCATGAACAGTAATGGGCGTTAAAATCTGGTCTGTCCCTAGAGGTGTTGGATTCTCCCAGTGAGGTTGCTGTATTACCGGTTTCGTACCCCATAGTTTGTTATACAGCTGTTCGATGTCGTTGCGCTCGGGCGCTGCATGCCGACCTTTGAGCCAACGCACATTTTCCCTCACATATTGCGCCAACTGGCCTGGATTCTTTTTGAACAAGTCCTGGGTTCTCGCATAGATGTAGCTCCGGTAAGCTTTCTTTTTGCGGACCCTATTCCTCTGACGCTCAGGCTCTTTGGCCTCTTCAGATGGTACGAGGAAGTCTACTGTGTGTTTGTAGATTTCGTCAAGCCGGGACTGAGGAAGGATACCGCTTCCCGCTTGACGTAGAGCGTCTTGCAGCTCCTGGATTATAGCTGCTGGTCCTGGAGCATTAGCCTTCTCGGGCATGTCAACATTTCTGGCAGCGTTAATTATGCTCTCCCTCGGTATCTCTCGGTATCTAAGGGTTGTGGGGAGAGTGGACCTGAGGATGTCATGTGCACTTCGACAGGGACTTCTAGAAACACTGGATCACCAGGTTCATCAGTGTCCGTGCTGTTTTCCGAATGTGTTGGGGACCTCTCCACTATAGGCAATTCTAGTGGTTGAGGCACATTCGGCTGGGCCGGTTCGTCTTGGTCGTCGCTCTCTGAGCCTGATGACTGACCAGACTCTTCCGCGCCCGGAGAGTTAAGAATTCCCCTGCCCGCGAGGTATTCATCCCTCTCCCTTTTGTAGCCAGGCGTATTCCTTTTATCCCTGATCTGTTTGAAAGTTTTTCCAGGAAAGAAAGGGTGCATGGCTTTGGCAATGCGACTGCTACCTCTAAAGCGAACCTATAACTCTAGCATTCTGTCTTTTTCATTTTGTGACCAGTATTTTAAGACAGGTCTTTTATTGGCTGCCCTCTCAGCCTTGGTTCGCTGTTCAGCTGCCCTTTGTTCATTTCTGGTAGCAGGGTGTCTGTGTCTGGTGTGTTGAGTCAATCCAGACTTTGTTGTGCAAACCAGTCCACACAGCTGACACCTAAACGCATTACCTTGTGGGACTGGAGCCTGCCCATTGCACTTGGGCAGATGGCAATGAGCCGCATGCCTCGATCTGTACGGTTTATTGCAGTTTGTGCAGTTACCTTTCCCGGTATTGAGACAGATACCGCATGACCGACTTTGGAAAGGCAACGCTACCACGTAGTCAGGGTCACCAACTACTTCTACTAAATTTTGTCGTTCGGCGTCTTCGCCGCCACTCGAAGACTCCTCGTCAATGTCCGGTTCATAGCTTGGTTCTGCGGCTGCATCGGCGTTGTCATAATGTCTGGCCCCCTGTCGCGGCCGAAGCCTTCGAGGAGAGACGGGACCTTGTCTCCCCAAGTCCGAGGCATTCCTTCTTGAATTCGGTGCCGACCGAAACCTCCTGCTGAGGTTTGGCCTATGGCCACCATCGACCATAGTTTCCAACTCACACCACGCGGAGGTACTCAGCATCTTGTTTACGACCTTTGGAGCGACCGCCAGCTTTTAACGAGTTATAGGTGGGGTCTCCTATAAGAGAGTCTCCGATAGACTGCTGTGTTTTACATTGGAAACTGTGTGAAAAATGGTTAGACATATTTATAACGTTACAATGTTGAGCTTGCACTTGTCAGTTGTCAGCATATGTAATAAGTGTAATCACATAACTTGCATACCAAATTTCATTTTATTATTATAATACAATGACCAGCTGTAATCCTTTTTCTGAAGAGTTCATATGAATTTTTTTTGAAAAAAAGCCAATAACTCAAACACTGACCAATTTATACAAAATGACCATTTTATACAAAACAAAAACATTTGAAAAACTAATTTTAAGCATATTTCAAATAAATAGAAATAAATGAATTGTTTTATTAAAAAAAATAATGTTGCTTAGACTTCCGATCAAACATTTTCAAATTCATTGACTACGCTGTAATTTTACGTGCCGATACTAACACTACTAAACTCATCACGGTGACGGTCTTCGCGTCAACATCGTGCGTGCTGTGCTCCTAATTAATAATTGTCTATTTTAATCGCTTTTTAATTCTATTCAATTAGTGATCTATTTCTATTATTAGTTTTTTTCTTCTTATTCATCTTTGCAAATGTAAGTAAATAAAACTTTTTTACTAATCTCTATCTGTATTTTTTTCTTTAAATTTATACTCTTAATTTATAATTTTTTTTTCTTATCTTCTGAAAACAATTCAGTAAAATAAATTAAGTTTTGCCAATTTAAAATTCTTTTATAATTCTTAAGAATCTCAGATCAGATATCTTTTAGCGATATCGCAAACTTTTTTATTTATTGCGATTCACTAATCACGGCAGCTGTTGTTATCATCAATTCAAATTACATAGTTAAGTTATATTTAATATAAAACTATCAATCTTTTCTAAATCTACCTTGTAATAAGTCTAGTTACCTTAATTACTCTAATTTATACACTTTTTTTTTAATTTTTTCTTTTTCCACTATCAACATGGATAAACGCTGTTGTCACTGCTTCAACGAGAGTTCCGTTTTTTCATCTATTATTTGCGACGGATGTTAATTGGATCTTCATATTACTTGCATTCCAAATCTAGATCCTGATCTTCTTAGAATTCTTAAGAAAGCCCGTCCAAGAAATATAAAAATTTTTTGTAATTGCTGTGATGTTACTTTTACAGCAATATCTGAAGTATAAAAGTCAATTAGTGATTTGCAACAGAACTTCGAAACTAAAATAACTAATTTAGAAAAAATGATAAAGGATATATCAGTGACCAACGCGCAATCAATTAACAAAGACCAACTTATCACAGAGTCTGTCGAAAGATCTCTCAGGACAAATAACGTTATACTATTCAACATAGAGGAAAAATCGGGAGAATCGGATGTTGATATTGTGAATGATGTTCTGTACTTAACTTGGTAGTTTTTCCTGAAAATGTATTTCGACTTGGCAAAAATCACAGCAATAAATCTTGGTCTATAAAAATTCGTTTTAGATATCTAGACCAAGCTCGCATGTGCCTTAGAAAAAAATCTTCTCTGTTATCTAACTCTATTTACTCACGTGTCAAAATTCAAGATGATTAAACGCCTTCACAATTGAATTATTTAAAGGACGTGCGCTTTAGATTAAAAGAACGGATTGATTCTGGGGAGACTAACCTCACAATTAGATATGTGAATCATATTCCACAAAATCGTTGAAACTCAGAAAACTAGATTCTGGCGAACCATTATCCATTTCTATTTCTTACACTAATATCCCTGCTATTAATCCAAAATTTAATGATCTTTTGTTAAACTTAAACGTTCCTGATTCAATTTTTTCTATTACTGGCTATACATTGGTAACATGTAATGAATCTAACTTCTTTAAACAGTTTTTTTCGTACAGAGAGATTAACTCCCTCTCTAACTTATGAATCAGTTATCATTAAATTTTCAAACAAATCATTTTGCTTCACTCTAGGTTGTATTTATCGCCCACCAAACAGCTCAAATTTCAACTCAACTTTCTCTGACTTAGAACTAATTCAAACTTTAGAATCTAGGTTTTCAGAGTTAACAAATTTATTTATTTTAGGCGATTTTAATTTCACTTCAATTAAGTGGAATTCAGATTTATATCTAAGAACAACTAGCATAGAAAATTATTTTGTCACAATGCTAAATAACAACATTTCGCAGTTAATTAGTGAACCTACACGATATCGTAGATCACAGTCTCCTAATACACTTGATTTAATTCTTGTTAAGGAAACTAATCTTATATGTGAAGTTAAAGTTGATAATCCTTTTGGTACATCTGATCACTGCATGATTAATATAACTACTCAAGTAATGTTGTTCAATACACCACGAGTGAACAAAAAGATGTTTACCCCAGTATCTTATGATTCAATTAATAACGATCTAAAAAATCATGATTAGGCTTTCTTCTACACTCTTGATTCCGTTGAGCTGCAATATGATTACTTTTTAAAAACGATAAAGCATTACTTATACAGGGTACACCAAGTACATTTCATCAAAAGTAATATCTGATAAGCCCTGGATGAACAATCATTTAATCGATAAAATTAAATATAAAAATCAAATTTGGAAACAAATCAAAGTGACCAAAAATGTTACTGACTATAATCAACATCGCTTCTTTTCTACCCAATTCTTCTTCTTTTTTACCCAAACAGACTTGCAAACAGCCAAAATTAATTTTGAACAAAATCTTTTGAAAAATTCCAAGGCTTTTTACGGATATCTGCGTAAGCACATGCAATTCCGGTTGTTCGAGACAGCACCGGCTTATTGTACAGCCACGAAATAGAACCTTCCAAAGTTTTTTCATCTTCTTTCTTTTCTACTTTTACTGACTCTAACAGTTTTTCGATTATTTTTCCAACGAATTACATCGCCAACCTACCTGATTGTGACACTCTTTCAACAGTCAACTTGAGTGAAGAATTAGCATTAGATAGAATACATCACCTTTCTGATCACTCTTCTGGCCCAGACGGTTTGTCTCCTAAGTTAATAAAAGCATGTGCAAATAACCAAATTGATCCTATTTCGATTATTTTCAAAACTTCCTTATCATCAGAAAATTTTTCTTCGGTAAGGCTAAAAGCTATTGTTACACCAATATTTAAAAAGGAAGATAAGTGCAATTCAGAAAATTAGAGACCGGTAATCCTCAGGTCGGTATTATGTAAATTACTGGAGAAAATTCTAGTTAGGATCATTCCCGAACATATAAAGTGTCGGAATTTGAATCTGGATATTCAACACGGATTTTACGGAAAATACTTGAAGCGGGAGACAAACTAGACTATAATATATACCTTGACTTAATAAAGCTTTTGATCGAGTGCCACAGAATTTACTTCTTCATAAATTAAAACAATATGGAATTTCAGGAAAACTGTTGGAGTGGATTACCGCTTTACTATCTAATCATTTGTTGTTAGAGTTGGAAGTTCTTATTCTCTTCCACAAACTGTCACCACAAGGAACTGTGCTGGGTACTTTTCTTTTTGTAATTTATATATTTTTATATTTTATACTGCTGATCTTTTAGGCAAGCTTACATGTCCGCTTACGCAGATGACCTAAAAATTTTTGGTAATCTCTTAAAAATGAACTTGCAAGAAGATTTAAATAAGTTTTTTGAATAGTGCAATAATTGGTTAGTACCTCTTAATCTTGATAAGTGTACAGCTCTTTATTTAGGTAATAAAAATCCCTAAACTCAATACACTTTAGGGTCTAAAATTGTTGCTGAAGTCTCTTCTCAAGTTCACTTGAGTGTGACAGACAACAAGCTTTGCTGGAGTCTTCAGTGCACAAAAGTTGCATTTGAAGCTTATTCGATGCTACATTTATTAAAAAAAGGTTTTTCTAAACCATCTTTTGAATTCTGTGCTAAAGATTGTGATGTCCGTCAGACCACATATTAAATACTCGGCTTCTGTATGGAAACCACACATGCAGTATCGAGATGGCCACAAGGTTTATTACACTTACTTTACAATGACAGACTAATAAAATTAAACATCCCATCTTTACAACACCGATAAATCAGGTTAGATTTGATTCAAATGTGCAGGCTTACTCTGCAATGATAATAGACTACGAGGTCATAGATACAAAATGAGAAAAGAACAATTCAAAACTACAGTACGGCAAAACTTCCTAACAAATCGCTCTTTTGACTCTTGGAATAATTTAAATACAAATGTCGTTGAAGCACCGACAATAAATTTGTTTAAGAAAAATTACCACTATGCTTAGATGTTTAAACTATATTCTATGTCACCCAAAGTAACTTTTTTACATAATTGAGTAATAGGTTCGCCTCCGCAATAAATATAATATAATAATGATAATGATAATTATGGAACATCCTGTATAAATTGCAGTAAAAGTTTATATTTTCACTCATGCTTTTAAGTCTGTCATTAAACCAATTTATTTTACTCTTAGGGTTTACCTTATTGTACCGTTTTAGAAAACATTTATTAATTTTTGGAACAAATATAAAATTTGAGAATTTTCCTCACAGTATTTCTTTATTGTCTATGAAACTTCTAGTAATATAGTAATCACTTTCGTTTATAGAAAGAAAAACTTGCCTGCATGATCACATATCAAAAGATCATATACAACTTGTAAAAATATTATCCGGACACTAGCTGCCATGTGTATTACCTAATTCAACTGACTTAACCCAAAAGATTTCAGAACTAAATTCATGACGGCATTTGATTTTGTATCCTTGTTGTCAAATTTTACATTAAAATTTCTAGTTGCAATATTTCTGGTATGGTTCCTCTTATTAACATACATTAGAAAATTATTCAAGTTTTTTTAAAACGGTGATTACTGCCATGTTAACAGTCTCAATTCCGGAAATTTCGCATCGAACTTCTTGACAGAAAAGTGGTAAATGTGAACAAATGTAATGTGTAATGTAATGTATGGATGCGAGCATTATCTTGATGGAACAGCCACTTAATATGATTATTGTTGTCAACAAATGGTAATAAATTTTCATGCAATACTTCGATGTATTTTTGGCTGTTCATGCGCAAAGACGGAAATGCAATTCTTTTAACCCCGCTGTAACAAAATCCTCCCCAAACCATTCAACTTGCATCTCGAAAATTCCTTTTTGAAAAATAATTCGAAACCTTCCTGAAATCTCTCCAGTATGAATTGAATTCATCAGGTCCATTCAGATTAAACCTTTTTTCATCCGAAAATATCACCTAAATAAAATTATTGAATATCAAGTTTCAAGATCAATAACTATTTCTACTTTTTCCAAATTTTGATGTATATTTTCTCGTGCTAATTGTAGTCTTGCATCTTTGTGCTTTTGGTGCAGTTTTTAATTTTTGATACTTAATGTGGGGACTACGTTTTAAACTTCTCCATACTGTCCATGGTGACACATTGACATTAATTTCGTTACAAATGATCTGACAGCTTCTTAAAGAATTGTTAGCCTAAATTAACAATCCGGCGTTCAGAACGTGTAGAAACTTTCTTTTTTGGTCCTCCTTTTTAATTTTTTCCATATTGTCTCAGATCAAGCAGGTAATTCATTAACCAGCTTTTATGAAACCGATTAATTTTATGAGCAATGGCTCTAAATCCCACATCTTATCTTAAGGCCAGCATTTTACCTTTTTGAATTTCAGTTAGGTAATTACCACGTGCCACTTTTGATAATATCGAAACTAACGAAGAATAAGTTGATATACTGAATAAAACACAATCACAGAAACGTCATAAATCTAAAAATCATGGCCAGCTCAAAAAATGAACTTCAAAGTTAATTTATTTGTGAAAAATTTTGTAGTGCTGTAGTTATGCACCACAAAAAAACTTATTATCATGGTCTTTTTTTTTCAACTGACATTCGTTTGTAAAAGTTCTTCGTTGGCGCGTATTTGTTCTTTCGTCCAGTTAGAAAAAAAAACACTCAATGTTGGAAATAAACTCTATAGAGTAGCTCATTTAATTCAATATGATATGCAGAGTATTTGTGTTTTCTCAAAATTCTATTCACATTGTTTTGGCTGACTTCCAAGAAAGCGCAGACATTGAAGTCCTGATGAAAAGCATCAAATCTGGCAATTTTGAGACACTTCCAACAAAGCACAAATGCATTAAATGAGTTGTGACGCTCTTGTCGAAGTAGAATCTGACCAAGATCAAAGCTCTTAAAATCTTCCAACTCCTCTGACGAATTTGAACATAATTCAGTTACTAAAAAAAAAAAAAAACAATAGTAAATTGAGATGTTACGGTCAAATGTTTTCCACAGAACATGAATATGAAGTACACCACCAACAACACGTTTATTTATGTTGAGTGTAATATTTATGGCAGGAAATTTACAAACTCTGTCAGTTCATCGAAACATCAGTTGAATATGTACAAAGTTCCTTTGCTAGAACTGACGAAATATTGCAAAATTTGCGATCGCAGTTTCAATCATAGACAAACTTATAGTCGGTTCAACAATGATCTTAGACAACACATGAGTCACCAGTACAACAAACTGCTAAAGTTTATTAATACAAACATAATTTATGAAAAAATTATGATAAATGCTTGAATTGGTTGCCGTTCTGTTCTTACAAGCTTCTGGATGCCAAATAGGAGCTGGTTCCAACCTGGAGGAAAATTTGGTTGGTTCAGGCGAAGAGTTGTTCTCGATGAAAGAGGGTCGAGGTGTATGAGCATTCTCAATCTCCTTATCAGAGGATATGGCCTCCTGGATGTCATTTTAAACCTGCGTCAATTGCTCCTGATGTTTTCTGGAACGTCTTAAGTTCTTGATCTTACCTGGGTCTCTATTAAAAATTTCCCCCAGGTGTTTGTTGAGTATTTGATCTGCTCCCAGATAATTTCCAGAAATTCCGGAGCCGAAAAATTTTCTCCCTTAGCACAAGCCTCGACTTGTAATAATGATCATGAGCACGTTTCTTATGGAGATACAAATCTCATAGATCCATAGGACATTTGACAATCCGGACAATTTCATTCATCTGCAACAACTGGATCGTCTATGTCAAAGTGACAGTAATACCGTCTTTACTGCTTAAGGACGGCCAATGTGTTGTAAGATTCATCACATATGCATAGATGTAGGGCATCCATTTTTAAGAGTACGTCCTTGGTAGCTGAGCAATCTACACGCCCAAATAGAGAAAATGGAAGTGTCCCAACAACTAAACAGAGACAAATTAAATTTATGTGAACTCGCTGAGACACGAGAGAATCGATTGTTGGGTGAGGGTGGCAAGAGCCGGTAATTACTTAAGTCATGAAGCTTTTATGACAGGAGACTGAAACAAAAATTAGTATGTTTTAATTAGAAGATAAGCAGGAAAAAAAACAAAAACAAAATAAATACTTAAATTTACACTACAATCCACACTGCGTCGATCGTCAAAGTGGAGCCTCCCATATGCTCGCACCACATCTCGGAAAATGGAATCAATACTCTACATCAGGGAGCGTCGCTCAAACGCTTTTTTGAGTAGAATAGCCAGTTCGAGGGTGTTGTGGGGTAGACCGGCGCCGCTCAGCTTCAAAGCATCGTGAAGTTTGGGTACCGGGAAAATTATAGTATATATAGTATGCTTTTGAAGGTGACAAGTTCTTACTACACGACGCATTGCAATGTGTAGAGTGTAGGGTGGTATGGGGTGGACGTGGGCGGGATTTCCATAGCCAGCGACCTCTTCTCTTGGAGTTGCAGCCCTGTGTTTTCCATCTCTTATGCGTCTAAAAAATCGGTTGATTAGGATGATTTCCTTAGGTTTTAGGGATGAAGGGTGGTGTTTTTATCTCTGGCTCGACAGATTTATTAATTTATGGAGCTTCTATGATAGCAACTTGGATCGGAAAGCTGTCAGCAGATGGTAAATCGATGGAGGGCTTCGTGATGGTATAAAGGCCCTTGTTGGGGTGTGGGATGAGATAGTCATCCCATTGGTTCGTTCGAGCATGATTGTCCGGGAATAGAAGTCTTTCATGGACAAATGAAATGAATTTCGCCCTAGGGGTCTACTACACCATTTCTCGGCTCTTAGTCTGTCTGTTCGACGCTTTGATAGGGACTTGCATTTGGTTCTTTGGATTCATACGTACCTTTATGGTCTATTGATATTTTCGGGGGGCGGCCAAAAGAGGGGTCTAATGTGGAAGGGGTGGAAAACTAGAAGATAGTAAGGGGAGGTGTGCGTCGTGAATAAAGAGTGAAAGTGATCAAAGACATCAGTATAAACATATTACACATCTGAATATACAGGGTGTAACAGAAAGATGGGGCCAAAAAGCAACCCGAGATTTCCCAAGTCAATTGAGATCAAATTGACACAACTTACCTATATCCCAAGTTGCACCGTTTGAAAGTTATAGGGCTCCAAAGTTGAAAAAGTATTCTTGTTTTTCTCCAATAAATTTGTTTTGTACCGATCGATTTCAACGCAATTCAGTGTAAATACTTCTCTATCTAAGTTACAGATTATTTTGGTATAAATTAATTGAAATGGTTGTTGCGTTGTTGGTAGTATCAATATTAACTTTCTTATGGAGAGGTATCACTATACTTTTCTTTAAACACTGGGGAAACCACTGGGTTTCTTGTAAATTCATAAATCAATCTGGTCAGTGGTATAACTATTAAGGTGTTTACAGTTTTTATAATATTAACCCTCAAGTTATAGAAATTAATCAATTGCTATTTTTCAAACTGTATATTATATCTCTGATCAACATGCTGGACACCTTGGAAAAAAAAGTCTTCATTTAGGGGTACAAAAATAGAGAGTCAGTATCGCTTTCATGTATCACCGATTTTGAATCATGGCCAACAGATGTGTAATATTTGTAGTGTGGTGCTATTTAATAGAATGTGTGTTTAACAGCTATCTAATAAACTAGTGGATTAATCGCTCATTAATACATGAGTTGATTACAATATTTTCTCGTTGATTGTACTTTAGTTAGATGAAAAAAAAAATCAAAGTTATAAGTGACAGCCAGTGTCATCTATCAAAATCAACTTAGTATGTTTGGTTGTCTAATTTGAAATAAATTAATCATCTATAAATTAATTATGATTTATATTAATTACTAAATAGAAATTACTATTTCTATAGTCTTCATACATCAATATGATCACGATGGTATAGATTCAGAGATTTTTATAGAAGAATAATCTTGCTTTTAAGGAATGTTCTATGAAGACATTCGTACGTCGTTTTTGAAAACAATCAAAATTAACTATGTATTTCTAATTGAATAGGAGAAAAAGTTCTAACCTAATAAGGCAAAATTGCTTTTTAGAAGGGAATCATAACTTTAATTTTGAATCAGAGACACAGTGTAATGTCAACTTCATCACTTATAAAAAAAAAACATTGTGGTTTTTTGAGGTATATGTTGAAGTTTTCTAAACAAACAATATTCTCTCTTGAAAAAAAATCTTCCAAAATTTTTAATCAACATCGTAAACTATGATGTGATTTATGAAAAAGGTAGTAATATCTTTTGTTTGTAGTTAATGTATAATAAAACTGCACATGAAAAAACAATTTTGAAAAATTTTTCTTAAACAAAATTGTCAGGTAAAGACTATGTTTGGTTACCTATACCAAACATACCATTTTACAGAAAGTGATTTCGTTAAAACGAGTTATTAAGCCTTTGATACGTGAACTGTTGTTAACTTTAATGAAGCCTACTGACAAACGATCAACGGAAAAGTATAATTAAATAAGTTTTTCACAATAATAATTTAGAAGAAAAGTTTACGATAAAAAATATAAATATTTAAATATCTTCAGAATATAGTTTACGTTTGAATTTGAAGTTATCATTTGAATGATTAATTTTTCCAATTTCTTCAGTTAATTTTAAATTTAAAATTTGGTTTTCCATAAATTTGTTATAATTAATTCTGATTTGTTCATTTACTAAATTTACTAAATTTTCTCATGAATTAATTAGGCGTTATTCTTCTCAAATGTGTTATTAATCTTAGAATTTTGTTCTGGAAAATTTGCATTTTTTCCAAGTTTAATTTTGAAGATTGAGACTCTATAGGTGAGCCGAAAAATTAAACCGATTTCATGAAAACATTATACAATAAAATTTTGACATCAACATCTAAACGACTTTCAAGAGTGTTATTAAATTAATGTGTTTAGGCATTTTATCAGCTGATTTTGTATATGAGGTAAAAATGATAAACTTTTGTCTAATGTTATTCCCAAAGATTTAACTGAATCTGATAGATGAATTTTATGATTTTTAATAGTTATGTTTGATGAGCTTTTTTTGCGTGTGGAATATATCACTATTGTTTTTTTATGATTTGAAGTTATTTTCCATTTTTCAAAAAATTGTCGATAATGATGTAAATCTAATGAGTTTATGCTCAAAGGTGTTGAAACCGATAAATTTTGAATGGTGGATGGATTTAGATGTTTATTATATGGGAAATAAGTGAAATCATTAGAACAAAAGATGAGATTGAATGATGTTGAAATTTCAATAAAACGTAATTTTAAACAATTTGATTCAATGCTTATTGGGGGAATTTGCGCTCGTTTTTGAAGCGCGTTTTTGAGGATTGCGTGCTCAAGTATTTTGACTCAATTATTCATTAAAAACGGCAAATTAAAAAAAAAACCTGTATTTTACAACACTGTCTAGGGGCAGGCAAAGAAGAAATTCTTGTTTTCTAGCTAACTGTCTCATAAAAATCAACTAAAGTTCACCTGCTTTCGATCGTTTTCAACAATGAATTTATAGTTGAAAAAAGTATTTAAAGAAAAAAATTAAATTGCTCACCCCTAGAATAGGCTTTCGGCTGTATGTTTATCAAGAGAAAAAACTGTGTTGATGTCTCGTTTTGTTGTATTTTTTGAAAAGCTAAAGCATGAATTTGTATTTTGGTTGCCTACCTTACCATCCATATTGTGAGGTTACTAATGTATAAGGCATGCCTGCTAATGCAGATTTTATGTCTAATGAGCGGCACACTACATAAATAAATTCACTTCTGTTTGGTTTCCACAATTTTTAAAACGTCTTAGTTGTAGTTCAAATTAGTTTACTTTTTTTCTTATACCGGACTTCTGATGATTATGCTTTGTTTATTCGTCTCACATCATACCATTATTTAACCCAGACAAACAAATTTACAAATAAAATTTTTAAATATTCAAATTTATTCTTTAGTTTCAGAATTTGCTTGCATTTTGATTGTTATTATCATTATAGTATTATAATGTTGATAAGCTCACTGTTCCTAATAGATATTCACATGACAGGCTTATTAAGATAGTTTTTATGGGCACCAGTAATATTGAAATGTGCTGAGCTCAATAGGAGCTTATTCTAAGTTAGCTGAATTCAGCATTCTGTTTCCTCTTGAAAATTGCATTTTCTTGAAATTTCCACTTGACACAAATATTAACTGAACTAGTTAATAGGTTAGAACGTCATAGAAAAAAGTTGTAAGGCAAGTGACTTGTAAAAATACTTAGTATTTACTTATCAATTCAGAGCACAGTTAACGTGATTTAACATGAGCGAATATATAGAAAAATTTACAACCAAAGTTAGGTTTATTAAACTCTTGAAATTTATTCAAAATTGATTAAAGATGTTTGGGATTTATATAGCCATTATTTTTTTTTATAATAGATTCAGCATGTCATTTAGAGTAGAAATGAATTTAGAGCCGAAAATATAAAATTTTTCTCATAAGTCATAAGAAACACGTACCTATAGATTTTTAGTTGAAAATTTATATATTTTAACCATATATCAAAAACTGAAAATTAATCGACACGTATATTCATTTTTAAAAAAAAATTTCCGGTTTCAGATTAATGGTTTCTGAAGGTTTTTTTTAGAGAAATAAAAAAATACATGTTGGTTCATTTTCAGTTCTTAATCTATGGTTGAAATATTTGTACTTGTTTGTGAGTCACCTGCATAAAGTGTGTTCACACACAGAGTTGACGATAATAAAAAAAAATATCTATTTTTGGATAAAAAGTCATTCTTTATAAAAAGATTTGCATGACAAAAAAATATCATATTGCAATTGGAAAAATCCAATTCAAATAACAAGTTGCCAAGAACATAAGAGAAAACAAAATACGAAAGAAAAAAAATCATTTGTTATTTTGGAATTTTCTACCACTGATCCTACAACTAATATTGTAAATCTGCTAATTTCTTTTCTGTTTTTTGTGGAAATGCTTTGAAATAGAGACTAAGAGAAAACTGGCCAAATTAATTTACTATTAACCCTTTCGCTGCTGAATTAAAAATTCGCTTGTAACAGTGCGGTGCTGAATAAGATTTGGTCAGAACGTATTTTTCCGTAAGTCGCGCACAGGCTTAAGTCTCGCACGTATATTGCCGTGAGTAGCACCAAAAATTTGGTTCATAGCACGTATGTATACGTTTTCAGCACTGAAAATGTACTAAAGCAGCAGGCAGCAATACGTTACTTGAAATGTATATTAGAAAAAGTTCAAAGACAAAACGTTTATTATCAATACAAACATAATATCTATTTATGATCACATAATAAGAAAAAACATAAAATAAAATATGCAGAAAATAAAACTGGAATTACGCAAAGCGCTTTATCACATTCGCCACATTGATAAGAGGTGTTGTGCTTCCTTGGAACGCTTTTCTGCGTGTGTTTGCAGACAAAACATATTCTTTGACAAGTTTTTTTACCTTCTGGAACTGGTGAAATTTTTTGGGGAAAGTGTCTCCCGATCAGTCTGAGAGGATTATCTCCTGAAGATGGACAGCCTTTTTTTGTAGTTCTTTGATATGTTGTATATTTTACGATTTGTCGAATCCTTCCAACTGAAAATCTGCCAGTATTTTGTGGTTCCCCGCAATGTATATACCTTATATATTGCGTGAGCATTTATCATGCGTAAATCCATCAAGTGGAAAAAAACTTTTTTGTACCATTTTATTGTTTTTCGAAGACATTCCACAGATCTTAGAACGTTATAGTGCGTTATAGTCTACAACACACGTAGGTTTTTTTACTTTTTCTCTACTTGCTCTGTCTATATTTCATCATGTAAAATACTCAACATGGAAACGATTCTCCTATCCTTCCATTTCAATGCCAGCATTTCGTTTGTATGACGGCTTTCAATATCACCTCTCTTTTTTTGGGTCTTGTAACTTAGGCATCTCTTGACGATTAGATCTAACAGTTCTGCATACATTGGTCTTGTGTTGATGAAGATGGAATGCAAGTTTTGGACCAACTATCTATATATAATTCTTCTAGAAGAGTAATAACCACTGATCCAGATATGCCCAGATCGGGAGAATTGATTTTTGTATTTGCGACAGTATAAACAATAAATCCAAGGATATAATCGGTTCCAACATCACACAGGACAAATAATTTTACACCAAAACGATGTTGATTAGATTAAATGTATTGCTTGAATGATAATCTTCCTTTCTAAAGTACTAGAGATTCGTCAATGCACAAATAAAAGGCGTAAATAAAGCTTTGAAACGATTGGACAAATTAGACAACACTTAAGTCTATTTTGAAGAGACAATCTCCTTGCTTTTGTTTTGTATTGTCGCATAAATTTAACAACCACAACAATAACAAATAGCGATCCCTCGACATAACTTTCGAAAAAATTGGGGTTTGTAATAAAGGGTCAGTTGACCAATAGTCGTTGAGTTTTAGTTTTCTGTTCCGCGATATAAGCATAGTCACACCAAGAAATAAAAATATTTCATTTCAAATTACTATTGGAATCTTTTAGATAAATAAAGTAACGATTTGTTTTCGCTGCAATTTTACAAGCAAGCTCTCCAGTAAAATAGCATTCGAAAAAGTCAATCTCAGCAGGATTTTCTGGAAAATTTGGTGGGGTATGAAATCCACGATTTTTGTTTTTGAATTCAAAAACTTTTGGGACAAAACGTCCTGGCTTCCACGAAAATACATTCTCTACTTTTGGGCGTTTTTCAGGTCTTTTTTCAGTGGTAGACAAGTCATTTTCACTATTAGAATCATCGTTTACCTCCGATGCATCACTTGTATCTTCTTCTATTGTAGGGTCATCACTTTCATCAGAAATGCTTTTGACTTCTGCTTCTAAATCTGGATCTTCGAAAGATTCAGCTGTTGTTATTAGTTCAGAAACTTCTTCTTTAGTTAAAACTTTAATCTTTTTAGGCATTTTCAATATTGTTTCGTAAAGTCAATTCAACAAAATTTTGTTTATTAACTTTTCCATAACAACTGACTGACGCGAATTTATATACAATTACACATGGCCGATAGGCCAAAAACAAACTTGGTTTATTAGGAACCTGGTTACGATTATGGTCATTTGGAATAAAAAAAAAAGTTGTCTAGTAATGTGCAAATCAGTATAGATCGTATAAATCTGTGAACAGCAAGACTTTTGAAACTGAAGCCCGTAAACATACGGGAGTAGCATATGAATTTGGATTTTTCAGAACGTATATTTACGTGTGCAGCAGTGAAAGGGTTAAATGAAACTGATAATGTTTGTTTGAATTGTGAAAATTCAATTTTCGATTCAAAAATTTGTATGGCAAGTTTATTTTTAACTATGAGATTTCTGTTCCATCAAAGTGTTTAGTAAAAATTGAACTTTGCTTCTAAAACAGATTTGGAGTTCATGCATTTTCTTGATAGCAAGTTGACGAATCTGATTTTTTTTGAGTAATTTGATTTTTTCGACAAGCAAAACTAGTTTAAAATAATGACTTTTTGTCGTGAAAACAATAAAAATATTTTTCCTGTCGTTAACTCTATCCATCCATGGACACGCTGCATACAGGACGTCGCAGCAATCCGAAAAATGCAACTATCTGTTTATTATTAGACATATTAAATTCTTTTGTTTTTAGAGATTATTGCTGCGTTCCAATCTGACATTCGATCATATTTCGGTTTGTTCACAGGTGTCTGAGTAGACATCTTTTTTTATCAAATAATGGTATCTATATATCAGCAACCCATATTCTTAAATCTAAATAATATTTTTTTTTAATTTCATAAACTTTTTAGCGGAAAATCTCACATTCAGATTTTTCTTTTACACTTAGCCCCTTATTCATTTCTACTTTTCAACAGACCATAGAGTGTACTGATTTACGTCGGGAAGTACATCACAGGAGACCAGACATTCACAAATAGACTATTATCTAAGGTTCAAATATTACTCCCTACTTTTGAATCACCTTATATATCGGGTATATAAATAGAAAAGTAGGTATTGTGAGCTGTCAGAAATATTGATAAAAGCAGCACAATGAACAAGGTCGGGTGCAGAATGGAAGTCGGTCAAGTTTTCAATCTCGTCAGCGCTAACGTAGTGATAAGTCATTGTCGAGTCAACAAACTGTTTCAAACAACATTTGTTAGTTTAAGAATAATTACCAACTATGTTTTTTTACTTCCACGTCCACAAGAAGAGGAAGATCAGATAAAGGAGAAAAGAGCCCTGTGTTATTGACGCCTGTCTTAGTAGTAGGCTGGAGGTTGCAGATAGAAGAGGCCACAACAACTTCCCGGGTCCACAAGCCAGCCAAAACCTGTTTACAGAGACAAACTTGATCCAGTCACATGTCAATAAACCTGTTTGCGTAGACAAGCCTGGTCCAGCTATAATTCTATAAATTGCCAAATTTGTCAAGTTGTGTAACTCGGTAGACGAGAAGTGATCAGCGAAATGATGAATAGCGGACCAATGCACCGGCCAAACTAGAAGCATCACTCTGGTCAAAACTAGTGACAGTGAGGTTGTGGATAATATTTGAAATCTGAAACAATGGTTTGCCAAGTGTTCTCCAAGCAAACTGAGGGCCAATGTGCGGCGTTGGATTTAAACTTAGCATGTACCCGTTGGAAGTTAACTGTTTTCACTATTCTGTAGACCATGAATGACTATCAACTGCCATAAGCATATTCATTTGTTTTTGATATCTATCACAATAACGATTTTTAAAGTTGATAAAATATTCAATCAAAGATAACTTGCTTCTTTCAAATTGAACGATATAGCAATTGTTTTACTAACGTATTCAGAATTAGATTCTCTTTCATTTGCTATAGAAGTTTCCACATCTGCCAACAAAAAATTTTGAAATATTTGCAAATAATTGCATTGACAGTTACCAGTTACCTCTTGTCGAAAGAGAATTTAATTTTGTATGCATTAGTGAAACAATTGGTATGTCATTCCATTCAAAAAAATCAAGTTATCCATGATTGAAAATGTATTATTAATGTCATTATTGGTCTATTAAATACTGGAAACAGTTGACTTCCAGCTCAGTTAGTTTTTGAATAATTCTTATTTTTCTTGAACACTGCAAATGCATTTTTTCTCCTAAAAAACATGAATAGCTCGAAAACTATGGATTTTGGATGCCCTAAGTGATTATTAAAACCAAACTAAAATTAATTAAGAAATCCAAATATGCAAGAAAGTTGATTCGTTCAAGTAAAGCTGGAGAGTCTATGATACTATCTATAATCTTGAATAAAAATTTCACACATGACATTATTCTGCGACAAAAATCAAACATTTGTAAGACTTTCTGATCAAAGCCTCTATTAGGATGAGTATGATTCTGCCTAGAATATACAAATTTCAAGCATTTTCTTTGAACATTTTCCAAACTTAGTTTTCTTGACATATAGATAGGTGACCATATAACTGAAGCATATTCAAGCTTAGACCGAACCAAAGGGTGATACAATACAATACTGCATGCTGCTTACGCAACTGTTTACAGTTTCTGCATATAAAGCCAAATGCTTTGAAAGCAATATTGATGATGTTATTGATGTGATCATTGAAAGTCAGCCTGTCGTCAAAAATTACGCCCAAATTTTTTACGAAGTTAAGTTTAGATATTTTTTGAGCATTTATAGTGTAGGGAAAGTTTTGTTTTGCATCTTGAGTAATATGCACTAAAGCAATTTAGTGCATCTTGAGTAATATGCACTAAAGCACTTTAAGATGATTATTTCTAGACGATCTTCATCACACCACAAAACAAAATTGTCCAAATCATGTTGAATTTGCTTACGGTCATCGAATGAGTTGATAGATTTGTATAATTTGAGATCGTTGGTGTAGAGAAGAAATTCAGAATTACTTATAACGTTCTTGATATCAATGTAAATAAGAAAAAGCATCGGTCTCAAAGTCCTATAACCGTGGAAACTCACAATGAGCTTGCGGTCATTGAGATAAGAACAAAGCAGTTGCAAAAGAGAATAGGAGAGACTAAATGTAGAGTTTTGCCAGTAGAAGAGACTGATTTAAAAAGTCGAAAGCCTCAGAAAAATCAGCGTACATAACGTCAGTTTGAACACGATTATCAAGATTTTCACACAATTTTTCATTCAAACAAGCTAGCAAGTTGGTTGCAGTTGACCTACCGGTCATAAAACCGTACTGATGTATTAATATAATATTTTTAATTTTTGGATAAATATGGTTGTATGTTATAGACTCAAAAACCTTGGAAAAGTTGGGCAGTAGCGAAATGGGTCTATAATTATTTACCAACGATGGATCTCCTTTTTTCAAGACTGGGATTACTTTAGAGATTTTCCATGTATCAGGGAAAGTACAGGTTCTCAAAGGCATGTTGAAAATTAGTGACAAGGATAGGATAAAACACAGGCACAGTCACGAATTAAATATGAAGGAACTTGATCCATACCAGCAACTGAGTTATTTTGTAGATATTTTTTGATAGCAAAAGCGATTTCATCTTCATCGCGCATTTTTGAAGTTTTCTCATAAGTACTAGCCAGGGATATTGCTATGGCTTAATTTATTCTTAATGTAAGACCAGTAATGTTTAGGATCGTCGATGACTCTTTCTTCTACGTTAGATATATAAACTGTATAGTCACGGTTAAAGAGCAACTTAACAGATTTACGCAAAACAAAATCTTTTATATAAGCATGCAGTTTTATGCTTACGGTAAAGTTTATGCATTTTATTTTTAAGACGAATTGTATTTATAAGTTCTAGAGAGAACCATTAGGAACTATTTTTCTTTTTGCGACAGAGAGGAACATGTTGATCAAATATATAGTATAATTTAATGTAAAATAGTTCGCAAGCAAGTAACATCGAAGAAATTCCGTGTAAATGACCAACTACATGTGTCATCTCGACATGCATGGGATCTTCGATAACTACAAGTCAAAAATTTCCCACTAATACTCAAGCTTTTAAAGGTCTTGCTGACAATTTCCAACAGCCAAATAATTATAGTCAAAGAAAAAATGTTTTCTAACATACAATCAACTTCTCAAAAAGAAATTCTGGTAGAAAATGTAGTCAAAAATTCTCACGAATTGATTAATCAAAATGAGTTATTTGAAACAATGGAAAATTTTCCAATATTAGCCTTAAAGCTAAATCGAAAAACATAGTTTTTTTTTGACAATAATAATGAACATACTTGTAAATTACCGTATGTAACCTTTCAAAATTTGCCCAACTTAAAGTTTCTTATCGATACCGGTGCCACAAAACCATTAAATATGGTCCTTTTATAGTATCTTACACGTTTCCAACATCAGCTCACCGTTATAGTGGATGGATGAAAATACCCGATGATTTTAAACGTCCGAATGAACTTATAAAATTTCATTTGTTTAAATTTCACAATATTTTTAACGGATGATTGGATTAGATAATCTACAATATTTAAATGCAATACTGGATTTCAAAAATGGGTTATTAATCACTTCTTACGCAAAGCTAAAAATCAGTTTTCAAAATCTCCCACAAAAACAAATTGATATTTATTCCGTTGAACCTAGAACTGAACAAGTAATCCAAATTTTCACGACTATCAAAAATGGAGATGTTATTTATTGTTCCATATACTCAATCCCACGTATGTGAAATACTAGAATGTTTAACAGCATGCAAATATAATAAAGCTTATGTTACTCTTATTAATAGGAACTAAATGACAGCTCAATCAGATTTTTCAGAACCGTTTCAATTCAAACCATTAACAACCAAATCGATTAACACTAAATATTTCTATAATAAATCAAAATTAATCCAAAATTTTAATAAATTAGAATGTAGTTATTCAAGTCCTAAAATTAGAACAGATCATATGGACGTGGAAGAAAAGATAGCCATTACAAAGTTAATTAAAAAATATTCAGATGTGATTCATAATGATAATAAACCACTGACATTCAGCACCAAAATTAAACACCAGATAAATACCATTGACAAGATTCCAATTCATTCAAAGTCGTATAGGTACCCCTTCGTTCATAGGTGGGAAGTACAAAATCAAAAATACAAACGGCTCAATAAAAAAATCATTCAGCCAAGTAATTCACCTTGGAATTCTTCAATTTGAACAGTCCAGAAAAAGACTGATGTCAGTGGGTAACTAAAGTGGAGAGTTGTGGTAGATTATCGCAAATTGAACGAGAAAACTATTAATGATAAATACCCTAATAATATAATACATTATTTACAAAAAAGGAAAATTGAACTCTAACGCCGACGCATTATCTCGTATTGGACTAAATGTTAATTTAGGCGAGAATTCAGGTAATATTTTTGAATATATAGATAATTTTAATAAGTGACTTTGGATAGATAAAACTGAGACAGATTCATTAAATGTAAATAGAGGTGATCAATCCGAACTTAAATTTGATAATGAGTCCGATATTAATCCCAATAAATATTCCAACACTCAATATTCTACTTCAGAAAATCCCATTGTTGAAATTCCAGTATCAGAGGAACTATTAAATAAAGGTCAAAATCAAATTGAATTTCAAATAGTAAACAATTCCCCATCAAATCCAAAAATAATAAAACCATTTCCCAATAAACAAATAATAATTGCTCAAATTTGTAAATATTTAAATATTTCTCTCCTCCAGAAGCATATAATCCGTTCTTTGAAGTTGTGAGAAAAACGTTTAAATGGCCCAACTTCAAATTTGTTTGTACTTTTAATAAAGCAAGTACCTCAAGATGAAATATCTAAAGTAATTGAAAGATATTATGAAGGAAAGACTAATCACAGAGGTATTAATGAAACAGAGAATAGAATCAAAACTCGCTATTATTGGCCAAACATGCGAAAAACTATTGAGACATACATTAATACTTGTAACATTTTCCAATGCTCAAAAAATGAATGAAGTTAATATCACTCCAACACTGAACAAACCATTTGAAATCATTCATATAGGTACAATAGAAATAAATCGTTCTATATTTTTGACAATAATTGATGCGTTTTAAAAATATGTCCAAATTTACGAATTGCCTAGTCTAGACTCCATCAATGTCATTCAAAATTTACTAAAATTTTTTTCATATTTCGAAATACAAAAAACAATAATATGCGACAATGGTACTAAATTCAAACATTGTAGTTTTCGCGAGATATTAGAATTGCATAAAATCAAAATCCAATATATTACACCCGAAAATCGCCAGTCTAACGGAATGATCGAAAGATTGCATTCGACCTTATTAGAACATCTATAATTATTGGACGAACAATTTCCCACCGAAGATTTGACTATGAAAATTCTATATGCGGTACATGCATATAACAATACAATACATTCGGCCACAGGCAAAAAACCAATTGACATTATTTCTGGACATTTGGATTCAGATGACCCCTTCGATTTAAATTGCCAAAATTTACTAATGACAAATTACGTCCAAAATCATAGAGATCATACTAATTTATTGTATGAGGAAATTAACAAAAACTTACAAATCCAAAAAATCAAATCGTTTTCATAATAAATAAAGACAAGGAGAAAATTTATTATAATCTTGAGAAATCAATCTACCCAAAAGAAGTTCAACAAAATTCCAAATTGAAAAATCAATTTCGCCAATCAATAAAACCCGATTCTATGAACACAAAAATTTAGTAATAACACCTCAACGTGCCTATCATATAAGAAATCTGAAAAAACCTTTAAAAATTGACAACAACATACTCTTACAGGTTCGTCCAGACGCTCAACCTGGCCCGAGCTCAAGTAGAAATCAAAAGCTTAAAAAATAATCCTGTACTTCTACCGATTGAAATCTGAACGGCAAGGATCCAAGATTATGATCACAAAATGATCCATTATTACGATGTATCCTATATCATTGATCAGTTTGAAAATTAAAAACCCAGTTTGCAGTGCTCAGTAATAAATTACATAACCACGAAATTGACGAACTCAGATTATATCTAAATTTAATTAATAAAACTCGGAGTAACATATATGAAAGTATACGCGAAATATTCCTAAAAATTCATAGGCGAAAACGTGGTTTAATTAATGCGTTAGGCTCGATTTTTAAAAGTATTACGGGAAACTTAGACTATGAAGATGGACAAAGATTCGAACGTTTGATAAAAAATTTAGAACAAAATCTAAACATTCTCAAGAAAAATTTAAAATCATAATATTCTATATCTTCGAAATCATTCAGTAATTTTAACAAAACGATAACAACTTTATATCAAAATCAACAGACCTTAGAAAAACAATTGAAGAATTTTCAAACTATCGCCGCATTTGAATCACTGAATTTGGTTCAAGTAATGTATCAACCAATTGAGGAAGTTCTTGACAAAATAATTACAGCTTTAACATTTTCCAAATTAAAAACAATGCATCCATCTTTTATTTCAACCAACGATTTGTTGGTTTCCTTGGAAAATTTTAAATCAATAAATGACCCCGAAAAATTACCATTTGAAATCACTATTCAAAATTTACCATATCTGTCACAATTATTCAAAATTGACTCATATTTGTAACAACTAAATTGTATTTATTCTTTACGTGCCACTTTATTATAAGCAGCAATTCAAACTCTATAAACTTTTTAGTAGTTTTTAAACTAAGATATCTTTTCATTTAAAATGTTTTTCAAGGAAAAAAAATATGTCATTTCCCAGTGAAAAGTGTTGGCTTTCATACGCTTGTTGTTCCATTGCATTTGGTTCAGGCAAGTTCAAATGTTATCTTTTGAGCCGAACGCAGGTTTTCTCCATAAGCACAACTACAGCTAAAGCCTTAGCGTCCGGAGATAGCAAAGATTCAGTGAAACAAATAATTTCATGAGAACATGCAGAGATATTTGGGTAAAGTGAATCAATTTTTGACCTAACATCTCGAACATTCTGATAGCAAATAGACAATGGGTATGGTATATTAGTGGGGTGTATTAGTTTAAATTAGGATCTAGAACATTACTGATATTATAACGCAGTTTCTCAAAAATTTTAGGAACACCATTTATATATTTCAACTTCAGATTTGTTTCGCCATTGCTAATTCGCTGTCGTAAATCAGCTTAAATATCTTTCAAATGTTTCTGTTGCTTAGTAGTAGGGTCGGATCGCAATATAATATTTCTGAATTCTGTAGTACGTAACTTAAACTGATTTTGTAGAGTCAACCTCGCAGTTTCAATTTTCTTAAAGTGCAGTTTAAGCGGCCGTGGGTGAGTAGAATTAGCAGATGTAGGTAATCCGATTCTGCAGGCATCATCCGGTGCAACAACAGCAATTGGATCAATGTCAGCCAGAACATCATTAGCTAAGTCGACGTCAGAATTATTTAAATTTTCCGGCAAATTGAACATTACTATATTAGAGGCACGTAACGAGCGATCTACAGATTCTATAATTATTTCTTTCACTTCCCTGTGGTTGCGACTAGACTGAGAGACATAGTTACTCTCGCCGTTTACTCGTGCTTGCTTGTATTTCTTCACGTTGAGGTTCAGAGCACTGGGCAGAAATCAAATTGCATCAACAACCATCGCAATGCTTTGTTGTTTAATCAGTCGGATTCCCCCGGTCCGTGCCAGTTCTGAGCTGACCGTTGAATGACGGCCGAAGGGGACTTGCGAGCGTAAACAAAGCCTCGCAGCAAGACGGTTCTACGAGAGGCCAAGGCACGGGACCGAGCTCGAATCCGACGTAACCGCCGGAACGGATAAAATGTTTAGAGCCAACTCTTATCCCGAAGTTACGGATCCAGTATTCCGACTTCTTTTATCTAGTAGACTAGAGATTTTTCACCTTGGAGACCTGTTGCAGATATGGGTACGAACAGGCGCGACGTCTCCACCTGGCCCTCTTCCGGATTTTCGAATCATTCTGCCTGCTAGAGGATTCCATGGAACTCAAACTCTTATGTAGAAAAGAAAACTCTTCCCGGAACTTCCAACGGCGTCTCCGAGTCCTTTTGGGATGCCCCAAAGAACTCTCTTGCGAGGACCCGAATTATAAACGGTTCTGGAATGGGAACCGGATTTCTTTTTGCCCAATGGATGTGCGCACAATTAGTACGTTTGAAGTCACAATTGCGACAAACGACAAATCATATACCACATCAACATCGGCTCGTGTGCAACAACCGTCCACAAGACACCTTTCTCTATGTCAGTCCTCCATGGCCTAGCTGAAGTATATGTTACTACCACCAAGATCTGCACCGACGGTGACTCCAGACGGCCTCACGACCAATACTTCTGCGCACACCGACGCGACCCCCCTACTCGTCAGAGCTTCATTGCCGATTAATTGAATAACCTGACCGCCCATGACACTGACGGCCGAGAATAAGCACGATGCTTCAGCGCCATCCTTTTTCAGGGCTAGTAACTGCGGAATAATCATGGGATGGCATTTTTCTGGTTTTCCAATAATTGACTACTTCTCTTTTTTAAATATTCAGATGCTTAACTTGAGGAAGTCTTCCAAAGAAAGGTTGTCAGATGTCTAGATTCTCTGGTCAATGTGATTTAACAAAAGCCATTGTTAGCGTCTAGCTCGGAGAAAACTGTAGCTGCTGCTAACAGTGATCTATCTTTGGTAATAGATGATGTTATCTTTTAACGTTTCCTCCGTCAAAGAAATTGAAATCTTTCTTGGAGTCGTAATGGCAAAGGGTTTTGCAACTTGCTCTAATTCAATGAGTTATTCACTTTTAATAGTGATTAATCCAGTAAACAACTCTTGATAATGTTGAATCCAATTGATTTTTTGTGAGTCCTCTTCTTGTTGATTGCGTTGATTATTCTGAAAAGCATCAGTTCTTCAATCGCAGGATGGCCCAGTAATGGACGTTTTAAAGCTTTAGCATAATACTCTGTTGGGTGATACTTTTTTCCCCATAGTCCATATGTGCTTTTTTTGTTTCAATCACATTTAGTCGCTCTTTGGCCTGCTCCAATTAGTGTTTTGTCTGCTTTCTTCAATTTTTTCAATTTGGGTGCGAATGATGACAGGATTATTTTTGCCTCGTCGGCCACAGTGTCTATACTGAAAGTGATTTTTTTCTAATTTACCAACAGTGTAATTGACCAGGTTTTCTCCTTGGTTGAAATTTCTATGCTTCCAATAAACCCACTATCCATGTGGGAGTTGCCGTTCTTGTAACCGTCAGTTTCCCTTATATGACGCTGTTTGTTTGATAAATTTGACAGCTTACTTCTGCACATATAAGCAGGTTCTCTTCTCTGACAGTAGTTACAATTGCTGTTAATGGCTGAAAATTCTTACTTGTTGTGCTTTACTCTTGCGCCACACCGTTGACATCATTTTCTTTTGTTCTATTATGTTGTAGTGATAGATATAATGTTAGTAATCTTTATTAAAGTAGCCTGATTTTGGTTGCCGTGGCATTAGTGAGTTGACAGAAAAAGAGTTTAAGAAAATAAAAAGTTGTAAAAAACAAAATTGATTTAATTATTGTGCCCGCAACATTAAAACTACTACAGATTTATCAGAAGTGGGATAAAGAATTTTAAGAAGAATAAAGAAGAATTATGCAAAAATGTCCACTTATGAAAATTTTTCGGCAATATCGAAAAATATAAATATAAAAATATTTATATTTTATTGCGAAGGAAGAAAGATGCCTAAATAGAAGAAGATTGAAATATTTTTCTAGGTTCGAGTTTGACATAAAAAGTGAAAAGTGTAAGGAACATTTAACAACTGTGAATTCAAGTTTGTATGTGGCTGTTTTGGTTGCAATTTGTCTATTGTTGGGAATAAATCATACGGGAACGGCTATGGAACTTTATATACGAATTATGCAGAAATTAATTAATATGGATTTTTGTAATCGAGCAGATGGAGAAGAAGAAGAAGACATCGCGGAAGAACTGGAAAATGGTTTAAAGAGCAGTGCTAAAGAAATGGAAATATCATCGGCAAAATTTACAGTGAACTTCAGAGACATTGAAGATTCAATAAGAACCTACGAAGGTGAAGAAAATATATATCCTATTGGATATATATACTGGATAGATCAGTGAATTAAAAATTGGTTTTTGCAAAGAAGTCGCTAAGAGGTTTGGCAAAATTATATACACAAGAGCGTGGCATTACTGCATGGTATCAGTTGAAAAAATCATTGAAAACTGAATTTGGAGTAAAAATAACAAGTATTGTCTTACACACTGCTCTAAGAACACGCAAAATGTTTAAAAAAGAAAATGTGTTTGAATATTTATTGATTATGAAGAAAATAGCAGCTAGAGGTAAAATTGAAGAAACTGGATTAGTTCAGTATATAGTAGATGGAATTCCGGGAGACCCATATAAGAAGTTCATTCTGTATGAGTCAAAATCTTTGAAAGATCTGAAAGAGAAACTGGAGATGTACATGAAGGTAACAAGCAAACAAGATTTTTGTGACAGTGAGCGTAATCGGTTTAAAAGTGATCGTGATGGTAAAGTGCGAGTGGAAAGAGAAGTTGAAAAGAAAGAATTGCGTTGTTATAATTATGGAAGAGGTAGGCATGTAGCAGCTGACTGCGACAAACCAAAAAGACAACGAAGATCTTGTTTTGAATGTGGTTCACTGAAGCACAAAATGAAAGACTGCCCTAAAATTTTGAGAACAAAGCAAGAAAGAAAATCTTCTGCAACTTTGGGTTCGATTACACATTTAGTGGGAGATGAAATCAAAGCCCCTTATTTGTTGAAAGCTAAAATGGACTTGGGTGAGCTAACAGCAATTATTGATACTGGTAATCCAACATCTCTTTTATGTAAAACAATCATTCCAAAAAATATACCAGTAGATTTTTTGGCTTTATGACAACATCTACAAAAACGAAAATTCGTATAGAGGAGCTATTAAAGACGTGCTGTAAGAATGTGGAAGCAAAAACTTCACATGTCATTGTTTCACTAGAAAACAGCAAAATATTTCTTTTTTTCTTTTTTAATTTTCTTTTTTTTTTCATAGCTTGAAATGATGCTTATGTATCGGCAAGTGATGTTTTAGAGATAAATTTACTCAAAATCTACAAGTGGAGCCAGATTTATCGAAACAACTATTGTTTTCCAATTTTTTTCAATATTCAGTTGAAGATTTTTGAAACGGTAAATTATATCGATAAAATCTAACTGTGAAATAGTGTCTCCTGATAATAAACCATCATCTCTTACTAAAAGTGAATATTTAGAAAAAAAAATTCTCAAAAGTTCTGTTGTTTTATGATTGAAAAAAATGACCTTTAGGATTTCTGTTCACAAATTTCCATAGAGCTCCATAAATGAATGATATGTGCCAATTTTCGTCTTCATAATTACTACCATACGGTTAAAAAATCCACTATGCGTATACGATAGGACACTCTGAAATAACAAAAGAAAGAAAATGAAAATACAAAAACAATTGCGTTATAAAATATTCTATTTAAATAAAAACGTTTTAAATATTTGAATTATTACTCTAGTGCGCAAAATTCCGTTTTATGCTACAACGAAGTAGATACATAATTTAGTTTCTGAAGAGTGGTGAATGGAAAATTTTTTGCAAAAAAAAACAATTCAAGACAAACTTGGAAAAATTTAATAACAATTCAATAAGCAATTAAAGAATTAGAATTAAACCATTTAGAGATGAATTAGATGTTAATTTGAAAAAACACAGCTGCATGGATTTCCACTTAAGCCGGAAGTAGAATAAATCCGAGGTTAAATCTGAAAATGTTTCCGAAAAGTAGACTCTCTAACATCGATTAGAAGAAAAAAGTTATCTTAAAATAAATAAGAAACGGTAAGGTTTAGGTATAGAAAACCTTATACAAAACTGCTTTCATTTTTGAATCAGAACACTAATATAATATAATCAATAGAGGTTTCCATTTGAAATTGTCGAGTTTTGACAACATTTTTATGTCAGTTTTCAGATATATGTTTTGAAAAACGTATGGAAGATTGGTTTAATTTTTTGATTTTTTTATTGTCTAAAATATTGCATTATAAAATGCCAAAAGACTTACCGAAATTTCAGTAATATGCAAATATCTATTTTTGGAGTTATGGACAGACGTCCACACCGTGTGTAATGTGCGCTTTCTTTAACTGAAAATGATTCTAAAATGTTGACATTCACTAATGGTCGTGGAGAAAAATATAACCAGAATTATTTAGATATTATTTTATGGATAAATTGTGAACATTAATTATCAAAACTTTTGTTTATTTTGAATAAAATATCTGTTTTATTAATAAATACACAGGTCTGGGTACAGAAATAATTTGGTATATATTTTTTTCATATTAATAAATTCGGCAGTCGGCAATCAGTAGATCTGTCTGCCGCGACAGTTCTTAGAACCGGAATCGAAATAACGGAATTAAAAAAAAAAACACAGTCACATACTTATTGCTTATTTATTTGATCGAATTGTGAAATATGTGAAGAAAAAAATTGCTGAATCTTAGTTAACACTGTCGCCTTATCATCATTCTCTTAAAATTAATATTGGCAAAATCAACAATTATAAATCTGATAGTTTATACTGTATTCATCGCAAAGTGTATTTGATACCTACTTACGATTAATGAAAATCAACATTTAATGCTGATTTAGCTGAAGATTGAAAGGTTACAAATGAACAATAATACACAATACTTTTAAAAGGTCATCACGGTGAGACACCCCGTATAAGATATATCTATCCATTAAATTCAATGCAAGAAGAAATTTGAAAAAGAGCAAAATTTATAAACCTTGTTGTCCTTATTCTTTGTCTAAAATTATAATCTATTTTTTTTGTCTTACTAAAACGAAAGAGACGATGACGTCATTGTCCTGAGCGAAGGCTTATTCAACTTTTAACACTCGTAACCCCTCTAGTCGTGATTCCACCAATTAGGAGTGAAAGTTTTGGAGGGCACAGAACCATTCAACCAATAGATGAACACCATGCACAAGGATCGCAGCAGTAACTTAGCGACTTTTCTTTGAGTGTTTGCGTTTTAAAATCGATCTTTTTATTGAGAACTGTGGATTTCTTTTGATGTGTAATGTATTAAGGCCCTGATTAGGATACTAATTCTTGTAAGTAAAAAGTCATAGAATTGATACAATGGTGGAAATTTTCGCTTTGGAATTGTTTTGTATTCCAAAAATGACGCAATCGTCATCTTTGACACCAATAATTGTCATTATTTCTGTATGCAAAATTAAAAGTAAACTAAAAATTTGCGCTTTTGCGATAACTTCCTATAAGTAGGCAATAATAAAAGAGTTAGCAATTTTCTTAATCATTGTACTGACAAAATCTACAGCTGCTTCATTGTAAATTAAAATTGCTCCGTTTACAATTGAAATCTTCGCAATTTACGTTTTTCTTATTATTGACTAGGAGTATACTGGGTGTTTCATTATTAGCTTTAGCCTCGAAATTGACATTAATATTTTTAGTTTACAAGACTAATATTTTATTTAAATTATAAAAACTTATGATGATTTTTTATGTTGGTTTTTTTATGTTCTTGACTGGCTTGTTTGTGTTTTCTTCTAAACGTAAGCATCTTTTATTAATATTGCTTAGTTTAGAATTTATTGTTTTACCAGTTTATTTTATAATGTTTTTGTATCTTAGATTTATTGGAAATGAGTATTTTTTTTGTATGGTTTTCTTGACCTTTAGGGTGTGTGAGGGTGTTTTAGGTTTATCTGTATTGGTTTCTTTGATTCGAACACACGGTAATGATTATTTTCAGAATTTTAGTGTTTTATAATAAAAATGATTTTGTTTTTGTTTATAATGATTCCTTTATGTTTTTATTTTAGTTTTTAGTTTATTATTAGATTTGTTTTTCTTTTAAATTTTTCTTATAGAGTAGAAGTAACTAATTTATTTGGTGAAATAGGTCTTGATTTACGTTTTTCTTATTATTGACTAGGAGTATACTCGGTGTTTCATTATTAGCTTTAGCCTCAAAATTGACATTAATATTTGAGATAAAATTTTGAAATACAAGGTGAGTCTAGTGGTATCCACGTCTCGAAAACAAGTGTTTCTAAGCAATTTGAAATTACAAAAAAAATTACAGATGAACTTGTTAAATCGAAGATGATATTGACCAATTTTATAATCGTTTTTTTTTGCATGGTTGATTTTATTACTTTTTCTTCATTGATTATAGATAAGAGTCAACAATTCTTTCATTATGAAAGTATCATGAATCTGTTCATTATATTGCCCAAATACATTTTCAAGTAAAGGTGCAGTTCTTTTTTAATCATCGTTTCGATATCAAAAAACTTCATGAATTTGGTAAAATTGTAAATTTGTTGTATAGGGGAGCCTAATTAACGTTGTGGTTTTTAACAAATATATTATTATTTTACTCATTTTGACCCCAGAATTACAACTGACCGAAGAAACGTTGCTAGTCGGTTGCAATTAGAGTGCTGACTACTTTTTTGTCAAAGATTTATTACTTCTTTAACCTGATAGATTATAAATAAGACTAAATGTTTAATTAGATAACAAAAAATTATATTTCTATCAAATTCTACACTTTTTCTTCAAATTAAATTCGTGCATCTTCAAGTTTTAAGAAGTTTTAAGTGACTGTCGATTCAACTAGACTCATCCAATCATTGTACATAAGATATACTAAATATTCGTAGTACTTTCTCCTTACTCATTCATTTTTCACTTTTACTCTTTGCTCAATATCAAAATTAAAATTCAAATTATACCAAACATTCTGTAAATAACATAATAAGATATTCAAAATGGCTTCTTTCGAAAATGCATTGAAATTTATCCATGAGTTATTAAATAAAAGTGGAAAAATTGCCTTATTAACAGAATAATAGAATAATAGATATTCGGTGAGAACGTGCCGCCACAACAAATTATTATACCTAATTTTTTTCAGAATCTTTGATTAATTTACATAGGTATACAATTATAGAGATGGAAGCTATTGATGAAAAACCCGGTATATCTAGGTTTGTATTTATTACGCATTTGCATGTCCTTGAATGTCTAGACTCTCTTCAGATTTCTGTACTTTATCTGCATTTGTTTCGGTTTATAAAAACAGGTCGGGCCCCTCTCGCTTTCATTTTTTTACTGATGCCAAGAAAATTGTTATTGTTTGTCAGTTCAATTGCTTTTTTCATCTCTCATAAAGTTTAAGTTAAATTCGAAGTGTGCAATGCTACAATTTCAAGCAACTAAATCTAGCATAAAGCGTTTAACGTTAGGTAAACACTTGATTTATTTGCAAATTAGTTCATTATTCTCTCATTTTTTTGGAAGACTGCTCTAAATAAAATGATATTGTTGTGTTTATGTTGAATTATAGATTTATCAATGTTGAAGTTTGCAACTTTGACGCAGCTAATACTCGTTGAAATTTGCTTAGTTTATTGATTTACCTTAGTTCGGTTGAATATTTATGTTTTTTTCAAGACATAGATATGATGTTATTCATTATTACCCAATCAAACTTAAAGATCTTATTTATGTGGAAGTTGGATTGTATTAGTTTTATTACTCACTCAAATTACTGACTTGAAAAAAATTTCTTTTAATATGGAATTTATTTCATCTTATAATTTGTTACTCATTGTTGACAGTCGAAACCTCGAAAGACGATATAAAAAAACAACAGCAATAATTGGAATGTAAAATCGAAAATCGCGTAGATATTTTTTTGAAGTATTTTATTTTCAATCAATTGATTTTCAACTGTAACGAGAGCAAAAAAAGATGTAATTTTTATCTTTGCATTTCTCCTGACAGTAACATGATTTTTTCTTAGTTTAGTTTTTCAAGTTTTTGTTTAGTGAAAATTGCGTTTTGTCAGCAAAGCCAGTTACTTTGAAATTAATAGGAACTCGGAATAATGCCACAAGATGCAAATTTAAAACATTAACTGCAGTTTGCTAAATGAAAGTCTGTATCACAAATACAAAACCAAAAATAGACAGAGACTATATTTTCAAGCATTTTCACATGCTGTAGTCCGAGTAGTTCCGAGATTTCAACTGCTTATATGTTTTTCTTAAGTTTTTTCTCATTGTAGTGGTTTGTATATTATCATAATTTTAAAACACCACCTTGTTGATATTTAGAGACGTCAGTCTGGGTCTAGTCATATAATTCGATACAAGAACATATTATTAGTAGTAGGGATGCAAATTTTTTTGTAAAAGCAGTGTGAAATCCTATTTCTGAATTCACTGTGAAAATGTGAGTGTCGGTTTTTCATTTATTGATTATTGTTAAGTTTTTGTTCTTATGTGTTAACAGGTTCCGAATTAATTTTAACGAGGATCGTCTGAAAAAGCTGTGACGCGAATTTTGTTAATGAAAGACATTATCATCTTTTGTTTTGCAAATTGCAATAGTCCAATCAGTCAGTGTGGGATGTGATATAAGTTTTGATGTGCTGAGTGTAATAGGATAGCGGACATAGATGCTTGTTTTTGATGGTTCTCAAAGCTTGGTCTAAAATGTGCCAGAGCAGGACACGAACAGACAGATCATAAAAAAAAGGTGAGTTTTATGTTAGAATTGATCTTAATAATCTGCCAATTGTTGAAAAAATGTATCCTTAATTCAAGTTTTTTTGAAAATGTTTGAAATAAGATTTCTTATGTGTCTTATCTTTGCTCGTTTGTGTTTTTCTGACTGGACCTGCGCCTCCTATTTGTCAACCTCTTATTTGGATATTATCTTTCACATTCTACGCTTGTTGAGTAGTCAGCTATTTAACATTATCAAAACATTTTTACTAGAGTCAATCTTGTGCGACGAACCAAAAGCGAGTGAGACAAATCATTTGAGTGTTAATGATCAACTCCAAATGAGTTTGTACCATGCTTTTCCTAAGAATTTTTCAAATCCTATTAAATACAAATTTCTAAGCAAAATCTAAAGAAAATAAATTGTGCAATCAAAAAGGTGAAGGTATAAAATTTGAAGCAACTGTTGACATCTAATGCTTTTTGTTATTTTATTTGAAAAAGTCAGAATAATTTACTTAAAACGGATAAAAAGCCACTTTTAAAAATATAGATAGAATTTGACAGGATTTATTTTCAATAGAACATCTTTCTTAGTTAGATGTGGAACATTATTTTTGATTAAATTTAAATTGGCTTTTATTTTAAATAAAAAGGCAATAAATACATAGTGTCCTGTTATTAGCAAAACTTCAGCACAACAACGAGGCATGCTTTTAATTCAATGTCAAAATACGTGGGGGATACATGTTTCAATTCCTCTAGAAAATTTTCTCTCCTTTTGAAGATTTCGGAATGACTGATGAGCACTTAACTCCTGCCCAAGTGTGTCCCTGTTGGTTTAAGATCTGGACAATGAGCAGGCGAGTTCATAACTGCAATATTGTAAGCATCGAGAAAACCACAGATTGCCTGTTGTTTTTATCTAATTACTTTCGAGCAGTCAGTTATAGCTCCCTCACGTATTACCACAAGCTCAGTGCGTCCATTTGATGTTATCCCACCTCAAACCATAATAAAATCTACTCTAAACGATTTATATAAAATCTGGGTTGGTCCTTGAATAATACATTGCTCCATTGTTCTAAGTTCCAATGAATATGTTCTTCAACCATCAACTGTCGTGCTCTACAATGTCCAGGGTTTGAAGGGGGCACTTTTATTGGTCTTCTTGCTCTAAACTGATCTTTATGCAGTCTACAAATTGTTTGCCTAATTATTCTGGTTCCTGTGGTTTCCATCAGTTGGTTTTGCAGATAGTGGCACAAATCCGTATTAATCGGTCTTCTCTTCCGAAGCCACTTGTCGTCTTGAGTGGTATTTCTAAATTAGCCGAACAACTTATATCTCATCTCTGTATTTTCAGATACTCTCTACGATTTTATTGGCTACCAAGCACATCAACATTCATGTTGATTCTTACAAAGTTAGAACAAAATTAACGTAGCATCTTGATAAAGTAACTTTTCTTGAGTCTTTGGCATACTTTATTAATTTAAAAATAAAATTAATACCCAAAAACAAGGGTAGTTTTTTTAGGAATTGACTTTATTTAAATTCAATTAAGCACTAGACAATCCACATGTTAGAAAATCACTCATAAAATCTAACGATAGGATTGCGTACATCTTTTTCTAAGAGCTTTTCATTAGGGGATTGGCAACTCATTAAAGTGGTATATACAAATAAGATTTAATACGAGAACGAAGTGGCTCCTATATCGTTTTGAATATTTTGATAGTGGCGTCTTATATTTTGAAGAAAATTTTGCTTGGGTGCTGTTATTATGAAGTATCCAGAGAACAATTTGTTGAATCCTCGGCGGCTACTGTCAACTTTTGTCTATCTAAAAATGATTTTCTTGGTTTTTTAAAATTTGTCTTGACCATGTCTGCTATAATAAAAAAAAAAGAAGTTTTAATTCTTCAAACTGTAGGCAGACTCTTTTACCTATTATAGTAATTTCTATAAAGTTGAAATTCATACTGTGTAACTGCATCATTTGCAAGCATTTTATTTACCAAAACAGCGTTGTTTTCAAAATTTTTTTCTGTTCTTACATTTGAAACAAATTCATCGTGGAAGCACTCACCAGAAATTGCTTTTATTATTCAAGCATTTTTTGTACTGTGTAATAAACATCAAGCTTTACGTTTCTGAAAACTCTTGGGTTGCTAGATACAGTTTTTGTTCTTGAAATCAGCATTTGTGTTTTTCACCACATTAAGAAGTTTTGTATGCCTACCAGGCCTTGCTTGCTCAATGTGAGAGTTACATGCTTCCTCTTGCTAGTCATCTTGATCTTGATGAACTAAGAAATCCACGCGCATTATAAAGTGATACGGATGCTCGAAACAATAAGAAATTGTAGAATATATTTTGGAATATTTTGAGATTTATGTAGGTTTTCAAAGAATGTTCGACTTACAGAGACTATGAATACGGATTATAAAAATCTCTTTAAAGAGTCAGGGTGTTCGGATTACCAATTGATCCATATTATCGAGTGTTCGAATTAGCAAAACATTACTATATATCCAAAATATTCAAACATGTCATCTATTATCGACTATTTAGCTAGCTATCTAAGTTTAGCTTAATTTCGACTTCTCAGATTGGCTTCCACACTAGTCTCAGCACACTACACTAGACGCAGCATGAAATCTACTTGGCTTTATTCGCAGTGCTTGTAACAATAAATTGAGTGTGCTTGGTACATTCATAGATCTATATTTTCCATTTGCATCTGTCTCTCGTAATGTACACCTGGACAAATTACTCTTTTTGTAATTAATTCACTGCTTTAAATTACTTAGTGAACATTTCATTAGATTAACCTCATTCGATTAGTAATAACCTAACCTAAGCACCACCGCCATTCAAGAACTCAAAAAAACTACACCAACACAATTCGATTAGTCTTTCCACTTGCCCGTTAGCAAGTGGAGTGGCTCTAGCAGCGTGAACAATTTCTGTTCTTGTAGCCTGACAAAGCTAATCAAACTTTCTGCTCGTAAATGCCGATCCTCTGTCCCACACAATCCTTTTTGGCAATCCAAAAGTCTTTGATATGTCCTCGATGACTCAGATGACAGGTTCTACCTTTGTGCTTTGGACCGCCTTCATGAAGGCAAAGTTGGTGAAAGCATCTACAGGTACTATAAGCTTTTTACGAAAGGGTCTAAATGTTCTATGTGGACAGTGTCCATTGGTACACTTTTCTTAGAGATAGAATGCATAAAACCACGCTTTTTCCTTCCATTGTCCTTCTTGTAAAGACATTTTAGACAGCAAAAAACGTATTTCTTGATTTATTTTTTCATTGCACCTTTATTTTGAAGGGATGATACGATACAAACGGTTATTTTTCAGTTGGTAATCTTTGTGTAGTTGAAGTTCTTCAGCATCTTACGTGCATCTACATTTCACATCTTGGTTTGTGGTCAACCGTAAAATTAAATTCCAAAGTCTGCAACCACCATCGTCCAATTTGCGGAATGAGATCACGCTTCTTCAAGGTGGTTCTAATGGTGTTGCAAACGGTGACTACTTTAAATGTAGTTAGATCTAACAAATATGGTCAAAATTTCTTCAAGGAGTTCACTTATGCATGTACTTTATTTTCTGCTGCTGGATTATAGATTGCTAACGTTGACCGGCAAGTCAACTTCTCTTTTAAAAGATCAAATGCTTATTGTTGCTTTTCAGTCCAGACAAACTTTATGTTCTTTTTAGTTAACGATGTCAGTGGTGGGGCAATGATGGCAAAATTCTCTATGCATTTATGGAAATAACCTATGAATTGTCTAAATTGGTGCACACAGTTTGGCTTACGAAATTTGCTTATGGCTTTAGTTTTTTGTTCTCCAGGTTTAATACCTTCTCCACTTATTTTATGCTATAAATATTCCATCATGGTTTTGAAGGAGAAACATTTATTGAGGCGTAACGTTACAAGTTGAAAACGTTGAAGCAAAGACTAAGCTCGTAAAATATCGAAATTAAGAGCTCTATAGTCCACGCACATACGCATTTCACCTGCTTTTTTTTACAAGCAATATTGGACTAGAGTAATTAGAATTGGATTCTTAATGATGTTATTTTGCTTAAGCTCTTTCACAATTTTGCAAACTTCGTCACGCTCGTTCGATAAAAACGGTAGGTGACCGATCTTCCATCACTAAATTTAATTGACATTTCCTACTGTTCATTTACCTAATTACGTTATGTTAGTACCAAAACAATCGCGGTATTTTTTAATTATATCTAAGAGCTTTTGTTTGTGTTCAGAGCTTATATTAGTTTCTACCTGACTGTCCACATCGGACAAGAAAAAAGCTTTCTTTTAACTAAGGCCATCAAAGCAGAATCGTTTTCTGAACTTTGGACCTCGGCCTGACAACTTACACCTTGCATTGCGCCCTTTTCCCTACCCTTTCCCTACCGGGAAAGACGTTACGCATTGAATCACAAAATACTCCTTCTCAGGGACCTCTTCTATGAACATCTTACCTGCATATTCACATCAAGAGACTTCAGCAAAAGTCATGGAATTTTAAGCAATTTCAACATCTTAGTTCTCTATGAGGGTTATCTTCCTAGGTGGAAGTTATCCAGAACAGGAATGTCAACTTTGTCATTCTGAATTAACCTTACATTGTCGTTCCGGGAGATAAAACTTTCACCTTCCAATATTGGAACACATTGGACTTTGTCTTCAAAGATAAATACCTCTATGTCGCTTTCTGCGAGGTCAACTTTAAGATGACATTTCACTTTGCCAACTACTTGTACTGTTCTTATATCCAGTGTTTGCCGTGGTCAGTCGCATTATCACATCAGTACAACCTGAGTCTATATAACTAGGCACTTATTTGCAATTGCCAATTATTTATTATAACGTTTGCTACCGTTAGCAATCAGAATTTTTAGCACTCAGTACTGTTGAGCTTTTACATTCGACTGCCACCTGTCCAAGATATTTACAACGCGTACGTTGCTTCTTTGGTTTTGGACGTTTGTCTGCCATGTGGCCAGACTCAGCATAATTGAAACAGTTTCTTTTCGGCTTTCCTTCTGACCGCTTTTGATTTAACTAGAAGTCGGACCTCTTACGTTATGGTTTCACCCCCTTCAAACTTTGTCGCTTTTTCACTGGCAGTTTTGTATTTCCATGATCTGCCATGGACGCGTTTACTAAAGATACCCGAAATTCCAAGTACAGTTCTTCTGTCGTGCTCATGTTGCTCGGCTTTCAGTTTGTATAATTGTGTCGGCGACCCCATTGATAAGACTAGACTATGCGTTTCGAGTTGTTTTATTTTTGTGATTATTAATATAATATAGTTGGTTATTATTTTTTTTTCTTTATAGCTTCTTCTATTTTTGTGTTAGTTTCTTTATCTTTTGAATTCATCTGTATTGAATAGTTTTTGAAAATACTCCTTTTCTCTATTGGTATTCCTTTATTCCTCCAATAGTTGCTCGCTATCTTGATAGGATTTTCTTATTTCTGTATCATACATTTGTTTCTAAATTTTTTATAGGTAGTTTCTTTTCCCAATATTTATGTTTTTCTCTTACATAATTTCTTAAAGGCTCTTCTTTCTTTACTTTCTTCTATATTTTTGAGTGTTTCTATCATTGTTTCTTTTCTTTCTTTTTTCAAAGAGAATCTCCTACTTATCGAACTAGTCTTGATTTATATTTTTATTTTCTCTTTTGGAACTACTCGTAACTGTTTACTTTTTTAGTTAGTACTTCATTTTCTGGTTTCTTAGCTTTTATACAGGTATTTTCCCCCAGTTTAATTTACTTTTTTTTCAACTTTGCGAAAATCGTTAAGATTTCAACTTTTCTTCATTGATGTGCTTTTGAATTTCTTGAATTGCCGGTAGCCGGCTATCTAAGCATATTTTTTTTATAATTATGCTATTGGAACTTACTTTCATTGCTTTTTATAGCATATGGTCAAAGATGGTAACTGCTATATTTGATTCAATTCGCGTTCTTTTTAATGTAACTGGAAAATACATAACAAGACAATTCATGGTTCACAATGTCATCACCATGTGGATATCTTGCAATAAGTTTGATACGTTGACAGATGTAGAAAGTTTCTTTCTTAGGTTTGTTATTTTTGCTTCTTCAATTATAATTTTCTCCCTGACTTACTTTTCAGAGTATGCTACACTCTTTACTGACTTGATTTGTTTGGTTTTGCTGTTTTCTGTTTTGTATGGCGGAAATATTTAACAGAATTTTAATGACAGATCTTTTGCTTCTGATGGTTCTTGTGAATTACTTCAAATGCTCTAACAACAAATGCAAGCGACTCATTTGAATAGGAAGTTTTCAGAGAGTTATTATGATCATAAATTTTTGATAAATTGGTTTAGGTTTTTGCGGCCGGTTGATGAACTGTCCTTGTTCAGGTCTAAAGGCCATCGTGGGTTGGAATTTTGTCTAACGTTTCGCTAGCACGAGTGGCGGGTTTCTTCCATCCCCATTTCCGTCTCCGGTGTTGGAGTCCAACAACGACTGTTTATTGTATTTTTATGTGTCTTTTGGTTTTGTAAAATTTTGCTAATATATTGATCGCTCACTTGTGTTTTTTTAGGAGCTGTTTTCAAATACGAGGATCTCAATTAAGTAACCTCGTTGTATGCCTAACAGTTATAATCTGATTCTTTTTCTATGTGAAAAACGATAATCATCGTAATTAATCAATTACTACCAGAGGTTTGCTTTTCAATATTTATACAACAAAAGTATTTTTTTCTAATGAGTGTAAAATAAATTCAAAATTTTTTCAAAATTTTGTAAGAATTTCAAAAATATGTTCCAACAACATTCTGAAGGTCAGAAATAGGGTTGCAAAATTTCTATTTATACTCAAAAAGTCACTTTTTTGTCAAACCATTTTTGTGATAAAAAGATCAAAGAAAATATAATAAAACTTTTTACAACCTTTCTTATTGTTTGTTGTTGATATGGACCAGATTTAAATAAGTCTCAACATAGATCGAAAAAGTTTTCATCAGTTGCATTTCTAAAAGCAATTTTCTCAAGTATTCAACTGCTGAACTGGGTTCTGCTGAATCTTGTTGATCGTCTTGAGCAAATAATAAAGTAATAATATTTGGTATTGGTGTTACGATATATCACAGGCAGTTAGTACTACTTTGAGGAGGATTAATTTTTATGACATCATTTTTATACATAATGAACATGTATGAACATGCTTGCTAAAATATTGTTCCTAAAATGTTTTTGAGACATTAACATTAATGATTAATGTCATAAATCTTGTAAAATTATGACATGAAAAATACAACCTTAATCGAAATACTCAACAAACAAACCGTAATGTTATGATTTCTATTTGACCAATTGATTTTTGAATATTTCGATTATTTTTTGTTTATATGCAGATGAGATTAATGTCCACAATATTATCCATTAATATAATTTCTTAATAAATGCATGAAAACATTTTCATAATGTAGATTTATTAATGGTTATCTTGTGCTCATTAATATTATAGAAGGCACTCTAATCCTAGATATTATAGAGTGTATTGTCAAAGAAAGTTGTTAATGTAAAGATTGTTTGATCTATTTCCGACAATCGATGTTGGATTGATTTTAGGTAGAGTTGTCTAAGTAATCTAAATAAATAGTTTTAATTGTTACAATCACGTTTGTCAATTAAGAATGATCTGTTATGGATTATTATTAATCGGTCTTATGCCCGGTTGCACAGAACATTATCAAAATTGATGGATCAATTTACTAATTAAAAATAAAGTATCTTGATTATTGAATAAAATAAAAAAATAAATAAAATAACAATATAAAATTAAAAAAAAATTACAATTTGTAAATGTACATCAGCATTCTCTAAATCAATAATAATAATAATTAATGCGTGTCAGTTAATGTTCTCTGTTCTGACATGATTTGCTGATATGGTCTGATATGTTTGGTGGCCAACGATTAATTGTTTTGACAATCCAAATTTGCTGGGCTTTCATATTATCTTGTTTACCAATTTTTAGACTTTATTGACACAAGTTAATCGTTGGATTACTATCTATGTTGTTAATACAACAGTTATTGAAATGACATTTAATTGATGATTTTTTTATTGTGGAATGTTATTTATTATTACCAATAATTCTATAATTTTTTTTTTTTCAACATGTTTGTTTTCACAATTAAAAAAACATTGTAATCTGATCAGTTTATCAAAATTTTCATCAAACAATTTGATTGTTTTGTTTCATGTTGTTTCAGCAATTTGATCAAATAGTTAGATAAAAATTTGATAATCTGACTAGAGCCTGAGTTAATTCGATCAACGGAAAATTATTATAAAATAGACAAGTCTAGTAATGGCTTTGAATTTTAAAGTGAGTATATTTCAAATAATGCCATTAACATTCTTGTTTGTTATCTATTTAATTGTATATTTATGAAACTTACAGCAATTTTGAACCTCCACATTGTTTGGTTAGAACTTTATAATTGCTAACTGGGGATAGATTAAGGCAGATTTCTGCCCCATGAACTGTGATCTATATAAATAAAAAATGATTTGTTTTTGAAAATTTCAGTCTCTCGCTACTTAGGTTGTTTTTTTTTCTTGGAATCGTGATCGTCAATATGAGGTGCCTTTCATGTTGAGTTTTGATTGTTTTTGAAACGCTTTTAGAACATTGAAATTTGGCTCAGTAGTTTTTGTTATTTTTTCTAATTGCTATTCATAAATCTGTCTTATTTTGCTACACGAGTTAACTTTTCTTCTCCAAATAAAAATGGAATTTTAATGCATTTCAGAATTATTGCATCTTTCTTTATTAACTGGTTGCAAAATATTTGCTCCACAATTAAATTACTTGATACTTGTTTTTGATGATGGTTTTTGGCTGCAAGATTTACTTATGTGTCAAAAAATATACCACCTTGTACCTTTTTAAGTGTTTGAAGACTTTTTTGGGAACTAACAAATGAAACTCTTTTGGGAATTGGAATTAATTGAAGATATGTAATGAATTTTATGTTTTTAACAATATTCATCCAGCATGAGGTAAATCACTAACATAGCTTTTTTTTCATCAGAAAATTTTGCTGTGATTTTTGTTGTTTGTTATCGTGCTATATTTTCCGGTCTAAATCCACTTCCAAAAGTTTGTAACTTTTGCTTGGGATAGCAAGATACCTTCTGTTGTTCGAACTTGTGCGCTAACAAACTCTGAAACATATTTGGACGCAATCTTGTTAACAAGACTCCTAGAGCTTGATATGGATTTTTATGTGTTTCTCAGTTTTAATAGTATTCATTATTTCAAGTATTCATTATTTCTTTATTCTTTCCTAGTTTCAACAAACCTATGGCATCTAGAAACTCTTTTCCGTCAAATCAGTTTTGGCTAAGCGGTCAGAAGGGATGTTTTGTTCATTATCAATATAAAGAGTCTAAAAGATGTATCAGAAACTACAAAAACTATTTGTAAACTATTAAAATTATTATTGTCATCTACTAAAATTTATAAATTCATAAATATTTCTGATATGATCGGAACAAATTCTATGGTTTTTTATATATATATAGGTTATCTTTCAGAGAACAGATTAAATGGACACTATTTCTTACAGTTTGAATATATATTTTTTTTAAGTCTCCAGATTTATATACCATACAATATACAACGACTATGAGTAACTATTACGCAGGAAATGTTTTTTTTCGAAGACGTATTCGATTTTGTCTGTATCAGAAGACGTAAACACAATAACAAAATCATAAGATTCAGAAGAAACAACATGCTCTTCTATAATAATCATCAGAATTATTCGGCCCGAATTGATAATCTTGCTTAGTTTTCAACCACATCTGAGTGTAAATTCTGTCTCGGAAAGATAGAATTAAAAAGTTACCCCTATCTTGGGAACGGTATAAGATAGAGAGTTGGAACCAACGCCAGACGAATTATTCGGTTCGAATTGGTTTTCCCGCCTAGTTTTCAACCAAATCTGAGTGTTAGTTTTGTCTCGGGAAGATAGGATTAAAAATTTTAAAAGTCACCCCTATCTCAGGACCTACATCCCGTAGAAAGTTGAAAATTTACAATTCAATTTACCATCAGCCCACTAGAAGATCTGCAGAGTTAGGCTTCTTACTTATTTACCGTTTTTTTGGAATAAAAAAGTTATAAAAAATTTTCTCTTTTGCAGCAAAAGCTAGCGAAATAAATTTTAAGTAAAAATTGGGAGGAAAATTAAAATTTTTACTAACGATTGGTGTTAAAAAGTTAAAACTATTTCAGATTGTGATAAGAAAAGTTTCTAAAATGATTCCAAATGGTAGAAAAAGTTTTTTTTCTTAGTTTAAAAGTTACCCTTATCTTGGGAATGGTATAAGATAGAGAGTTGGAACCAACGCCAGACGAATTATTCGGTTCGAATTGGTAATTTTGCCTAATTTTCAACCAAATCTGAGTGTAAGTTTTGTCTCGGGAAGATAGAATTAAAAATTTTATGGGTCACCCCTATCTCAGGAACGACACCCTCAAGAAAGTTGAAACTTTACAATTGAATTTACCATCAGCTCACTAGAGGATCTGCAAAGTTAAGCTTCTTACTTATTTACCGTTCCTTTTGACAAAAAAAGTTAATTTCTTTTTTTCACTTTTGCAGCAAAAGCTAGCGGAATAATTTTTTGAGTAAAGATTGAGAGAAAAATTGAAATTTTTACTAACGATTGGTGTTAAAAAGATGAAACTAGTTCAGATTGTGATGAAAAAACTTTCTAGAATGATACTAGGTGGTAGAAAAAAAAATTTTCTTTGATTAAAAGTTACCCCAGTCTTGGGAACGATATAAGATTGAGAGTTGTAACCAACGCCAGACGAACTATTCGGTTCGAATTGGTAATCTTGCTTAGTTTTCAACCATATCTGAGTGTACGTTTTGTCTCCTATCTCACCCCTATCTCAGGAACGACAACAGAAGATATATGGTGCCGTTTCTATATCAATTTGACCTCATTTGACGTTTTATGCCTGCCAAGTGACTCAATTATTTCACGGTTAAGCCACGTGACGTCAGTGCTATTTTTGGTTTTGGTGCTTTAGAGTTGTTGGTGGGGGGGATTATTTTTGTTTTGGAGATGGTAAAGAAGTGGGAAACTGTCTTATAAAAATGCGTAGACTTTTACAAATTTTGTATTATTGTAACGAAACTAACAAATTACTGATGACAATGAGTTCGTGTTTGAAAAATTTGAATCAAAAAACTCATGTGGTGCCTTATGTAACTGTCAGTTGCCTTGAGGTAGATAAGAAATATAGAATAGTTTGTTTTTGCAAAGTGAACACAAAGATTGGGCAACAAATTCTTGTTGATTGTGGCGACTTCAAAATTTATCTATCAAATCGTTTCACAGAAAAATTGAATGAAGAAATCATTGATGAGTTGAATGGGAATATTGAAAGTGGGAAATTTGTTTATTTTGTGAGTAGAGGAATAGTTGGCAAGACAACAAATATTGAAAGTGTTGAAAAAAATTAAGATGAAAGTCATAAATGGAAAGAAGATTTATAATATTAATAAGAAAAATTATTATTTGAGAAGTAAAGATTTGAAGAATAGATTGATTCTTTATGAAAACTCTTTGGGTGTATTGAAAGATTTGATTATAATGTATGAATTAAGAAAATCTTTTCTCACTAAATGTAGATTGTAATTATAAGTTTTATGTTGAATATGATAATAAATGTATTACGGAGAATCGTAGTTTATTTTACCCTTTTACCCAATGAATATAGAGAATTTATAAATTTGTTTCGATTAAGCAAAGTGTAATCAAGTTGTGAATTCATGAATACAAGCGCACAGCTGACTGATATATGTGATATGGTGTGTGTGGGATCCAGTGTAGATGAACTCATAAAAATCAACTGTAGCAAATTTTTTTATATCAGGTTACTACTTAAAGCACAACATGAAAATTACAAAGAATATTTTTATATTGAAATTAGTAAAGGTTATAATTGAGAAAAGCTAGTTTATTTATCAATACACAGTATTAACTCAACAAATTCAAATATTTCAATTGCAAGTGAAATATAATAATAATAAGTGGATATGAACACTTGATCTATATATATGATCTATATCTATATTTTATTAAGGTGCTGTGAGAATGCCGGTAATTGTCAAATACAAATGTCCTAATTGTAAAGCCCAATCTGACATAAATGGAGTGAAATGTATTGCCTGCAGTTTCCATAAATTTATAAAAGGCAGTGGGAGTAAACATATGCCATTACTAAACATATACATTACTGTGTAAAGAGGTAGAGTATTAGGAAAGATTATCATTCCCAAGTGTTGACTGTGACCGTAAGTTTCGTGTTTAGTACATACTTATGATATTAATCAAGAAAGAATGGTAAAAGAAAATTTCAATCACAACCAAACAAGAATGAAAAAAGTACATATTTGTGAAGAAGATTTATAGATAATGATGATGAATCTCGAAAATCTGATTGAGAAATGTATGCTAGAGATAGAATGAGATTTCAGATGAGAATTATGAATATTAAACGAATACTTGATCCTATTCTACATAAAATGTTACTTAAAATTAAGCAGCATTTATGACTCAGGTGAATGCATCAATATGTATGGTTATATGCTAAAATTAATTTGTAATTGAGTTTTGTCAGTTTTTAAAATAAAACAATAGAAAAGAATTGAATTTTTATTGATCTAAATCTAAAAACTACATAAAACAATGCAATATTGGTGGTTTAGGTGTCAAAAAATGTATGTATGTTTTAACTTGTATTTGTAATTTTACATTGTTGTTTCAAATAAAACAATGATAAAATAACTAATTGTTTATTATTGACAATAAAAATAATTCTAATATTATAAAGCTAATATAAATTTACTTCCAAAACTAATAATAATATATAAAACTAAATACCGAAATTATTATAAACTATCCCAATTAATATCGTAATTTATTCGCTAACTCTAAACAACTAAAAATTTCTTCGTTATTTTTTTTTGTTTTTGTTCTAATTTACTTTTTTCTTCTTTATAAAAAGCTAAAATTTGTTTTTCACTTTTATTTTCTTTTTTTTTGATACTTTTGAATCTTTTTTTCACATCACCTCTGAATCGCGTGTATAAACTTTCAACATTTTTTGCTGATTGAAATGGTGATGATGATGATGATGACGTAGATGTTGACAGTTGGAATGGTGTCCGAGGAGATTGATATTGTTTCTTCACGAACTCCCAATCTTTCCCAATACCCTGTCTTGGGAGTTTCTTTAACCATTGGAGGTTGGCTATCTTCCTCTATCGGCACATCCTAAAACAAACAGAATATAGAAGTTAGTATATACTTTAATATGAAAATAAAAAAATTATGAAAATCATAATTATTGTTAACAAAGTAGAAGAAATAACTTACATCTTTGCCAAATAACTTCTCAATGTGTTTTAACTACTATAAGGGCCCCTTCAGCACACTTTAAGCACTTTTTAAGGAAAAACACCCTGATTTTCAAGGTAACTCAAAAAGTACAAACCCCCTTCAGCACACAGCACTTTTTAAGGTAAAACACTCCGATTTTAAAGGGTAAACAGAAAAGCAGAAAAAATCGTGAAAACATTCCAGATTTTAAGGTATATTTTAAAATTAACATTTTTTTAGAGATTTTGGCATGTTTTCTATTGGGCCACTTGAGCACAAAAATGAATACGGTTTCAGGCAAGAAAATTCACCGTTTAAAGAGAAACACTTAAAATTCGCAAAAATCTCTTTTTATTAATTTTTACACATATTATGTGTTAAATATTTTGAACACCCGAGTCTGTTGAGGGATTTGTGGAGGGCGGGCTGCTAGACGAGGCACTTGCACTTCCCTCGGAACTTTCATTTTCAGGTTTGAAAAAACAAAACAACCAATATAAAGTAAACAATTATCTACCGTTTTTTTAACTTACAGATTTAGTTGTCCCACAAACTCCCTTTTCTGGTTGTCTGTATCAAATATGAGGTGTATTGCAAGGGCAGGGTGCAACCAAATTATTACCTGGTTGGGAAATATGACATTGAGCCGCTGTGGGGGAATTCTGTACCCCACAAGCCCTTCTGCAATTAACGGGAACGGTGTAATCGAAATGATACCGTTCCCTGCTTCCACTGTGGTCCTTATGGGGGCGGAATTAATAAACCCACAAACACCATGGTGCTCTTCCGTCTACTAATTTGCAACTCTCTAAATTCCTCAATGAGATGTGTTTTTATTCCATACGTTTTATCTTCCATTTTTTGTTATATAGGAAAAAATTTTAGCGATTTAGATAGCAGTGTCAGCCACAGAACACTATCAGCTGTTGTTGACTCAGACAACGGCCCAAGCCAAGTACAAGCGCATGCGTGCAATTTGGCGGAAACAATAAAACAGGAACGATAAAATAGTTCCTCACTTCCTCAGCATTATTTTTTTGCGTTTAATGTGTTTCAAAACTAAAGAACTCAATTTATTATAAAATAATTAATATCCAAATGGTATTGTATTAAAGGTTTCTAGAATAACCCTCTTATCATAAACAAAACCAAATTCTTTTGTTTCTATTTTATTTAAAAGTTCTTTAGTTTTAGTATCTCTGGTAATTCGATTATATTGTGTACTAATTTTTTTGTCTTTATATTCTAAAATATTATTTATACTATCGGAATTAATCTGTTCGGACGTTTCATAGTTTAATGTAAATCCTTTTATTTTACAAACAACTTTACCTGTGTTGGTTTTATAACAATAACTCTTTGGGCCTGTTGATATCCAGTCTATTATCCATACGCCTTTACCTAATTCGTCTGTCCAATCTCCCAATAGACAACCTTTTTGTGTTTTGTGTTTTTTCCATCATCTATATATACAATACTATCTGTATCATAATATGCTACGCTTTTTCCTAATTTATCTAACATTTCGTATAATCTTAGTCTTGCGTTTGCAGTTGTAAAAGCAGCTATAAATATATTGGTATTGAAATCATTTTCTATATAACAATCTTTTAACTTATAATCAATTTGTAACATATTTTTTTTATATCGTTTATACGTATATTATCAAGTTTCTCGTCTAATATAATTTCATAAAACCTTTTAACATCTGTAACATATTCTGTTGCACCCATATTTTGTCTTTGCCCAAATTTACCCCATAAGGAATTTAAGCATATTTTCGCAACAGCTCTCTTTCCAGGATTATTTTCTATTTTACCCAATTCGATACCTAGACTTTCTTTTACGGCTTTTCTATATTCTTCTTCTGATTCAAAATCATCCTGCCAAGGGCTTAAACTAAACTCTTTCACATATCCTTTGAATAAATTTGATGATTTTTTGTAAAAATGCCAAACCTCATCAATAGTTATTATTTTGTACTCATTTTCAATTGCTTTTTTTACTTCGTTGGTACACCAGGTTCCTCTGATAATTCTTTGAGATTCTGTATGAGAACATTTATCTTTTTGATTATTTAATTTGGCACACAATTGACATAATGGAAATGTTAGTTTTGCATCACCAGATTTGGTTTTATTCTTAACAGGTAAAACGGGGTGATACAAACCTTTTGGTGGTAAAATTGCACATTTTATTAAACCATACCAATCTGAAATATACGTACGAGGTTTGAATATTTTAGTAGGATGTCCAACTGGATAATCATCATAACATTGTACTGTTGGATATAAACTGCAAATATCTATATATTTCAATTTCTTTCCTTTAACGCGCAATTTTGTTGCATTCGTTCTTCCACCAAAGAATGCGTTTCTAGGATTAAGTTCTTCCAATTCCTTAATTTCTTCTTTAATTTGTTTCATTTCTTTCTTATATTCTTTTGACTTTGTCCACTCACATTCCCACATTTCTATTAAGTTATAACCACCTTTTTTTATTTGCTCACTTCTTGATATTGGTAAACAGTATTGTATTTTTCATCAAACCTGTCAACTTTTGATCCACATATTTTCACTTCACCATATTTCAATGCGTGTTTTATATTTGGATTATGAAAACTATTTAACCATGAAATTGATTGTTGAGAATATTGATCTTTTTTCAGATTATCAACAACAGCTATTGTATCTTTCTTAATATATTTTGATCTATATATAGCCATACAAACACCAGCAATAGTAATATATCTAAAAAGGTCTATATTAGCAATTTCTAGAAACTGCTTTCTTAATTCAAGACATCCTCTTCTTAATATATCAACATCAGAATTACAATAATCATAAAGTTCTTTTTTAAAATCAAACAAATAATTTTCATTTTTTTTTGTTTATGCCATTCTAAAAAGTGATTGCGGCAATCATCATCTCTGCATGCCTTAGAGTTCGTCTTTGGCTTACTGTTACCATAACATTTTTTACATTCTGTCATAGAATTAACACCACAGTATTTTGTATCAGGTATTTTTCCAATATAGTTCTGATTTTCTGTAGTATTGAAGAAATGTGGAAAATATCCTTTTTTAAGTTCTTTTAGACCGAATGTTTTAGGGAAATTTTTTAAAGGTCCTTGAACAAAATTACTACTATCAATAATTCTTAAATTAATTGACTTTATTTCCATTAGCATTATTTTTGATCCGTTATATATACAGAAAGGTTTGATACCATTTTCAACGCAATATTTCAGAATAAAGTAAGAATCATAACCTTTAGAATAATGAGCAATAGCTGTATATCCTTTATGATCTCTAGAAATTAGCCATTTACAGAAATCTTCGTTAGTCTTAAAAGAATTAACATTTCCGCTAAAATCGTGAGATATAACTAAATTAGCGATGTGTTTGCCTGTTTCTTGCATCGCTTCATAATCAAAGAATAAATATTTTTCTGTATAAGAACAGCATTTAGTTGTATGTTTTTTAGAACCACATTTAACACATTTAAACGGTTTCGTATCATCCAGTGGTTTTTTATTACGATTTTTGCAATCACAGCATTGATAAACCCAATAGTTTTTGTTTTCAACTTTTTCCTTAGAGTATATTATAGTACAACCTTTTTTGTTACAATTTTTACAACCTTTTACTGTGTATTCCTTGTCACTTTCTTTTATTTTTGTTTGACAGATTCCGCCTTTTTGTCGTTTCCATTGCATATAACATTTATGTTTTAATATTTCAACTTCTTTACAACAATTTCGACATTTTTCCCATCCACATCTGTGTTCTTTACAACCCTCTTCTATCATTTTGTTACCTTTTTTAATTATTTGATTACCCTTCTTGTTATTTCCTTCTTCAATCATTTTATTTCCTTGTTCAATCATTTTTTACCTTCGTCAACCATTTTATCACCTCTTTTGAGTATTTTATTACACTTTAAGCATTTATGAAATCTTTCACAAACTTCTGAATGATTTTCTAAACATTCTTGATTAAAACAGTATCTATTGCATTTTTCACAATATATTCTAGAGTCTTCTTCGTGTTTGGGGTTAAAACACATTAGGCACATTTTCTTTTCTTTTTTGCATTTATGGTCGTCTTTGATTTGATATGGTTTATCACATTTTTTACAATAATAAGACTGACCGTAGAAACCTGTCATACTATTGATTGTGTCGAAATGATTTCCATTTTTATATAAATAAACTTTCACATCTTTTTCAGGTCCTGAATATATTATAGAATTAAAACATTCGGCTGCTACGATTTTTATTTGAATATTTAATAATCATTCTATATTCGCAATATCATCTAAAGTAAAATAATTTCTATTATATTCCCCAAGTTGATTACATAGTTCTTGAGCTAAAGTAGTTTGTAAATTTCTTCCCATTCTTATGTATCTTATATCATTATGATCATATTCTCTACCAAGTATAATATTTGTATGATAAGTTAAACCAACAATAACAGTTCTTGGGCAACATAAATTATCTTTGTTTTTTATCGATGTTATGCTTTTCTTTGTTCGTGAGTCTTCTGCTATATTTAGCAATCTTTTCGCATTAGTAGCACCTCTAGGCATATTAACTACTTCAGCATTAAACGTATAACCGTATATATCTAAATCTTGATTAAGTTAAGATACTTTGACTATTGTTTAATAAATTATTAATATCTGAGGTTCTTGACATACCTGTTGAAATAGGATTCCAGAGATCAGGATGATTAACCACTATATTCATTAAATCTCCTTCTTTGAAATTTGTTTTCTGTTTTACTATTTTAATCATTTCATTTAATCCCTCTCTAACAGCAGTAATTTTTTTCATAATTATGTCTGAAAGATCTGACTCGGATGATTCTTCCTCTTTCAATAATATAACTTTATAGTAAACTTTATGTTTCCTCCATCTTTTGGTGTATTCAGCATTTGTTTCTATTATTTTAATTTTAGATTTTTTTGAAAACTCTGTAAAATAACTATCTTCAAAAGCGAACGGTTGGTCGTTAATTTTTTGTAATAATTCTGCTTTCTTCATTTTAGAGTAACCTTTGATATTCTTTTCTTTAGCAATTTTTCTTAATTTTTTTATCGTTGTATTCTGAGTTGATTCGTTTTTTGACATGGTTTCCTCTAATAATTCCTCTAAACTTTGCGACCCGATTTCTTTGAGAACAGTATTTAAATTCGCTTCGCTCATGAGGGCATTATCTGAAATTTGATTTACTAGATCTGTCTTTTTACTGTTTTGCTTTATCTTTAGACCTAGTTTTTCAGCAATTGATTTTAATTTTTTAATATTGAGTCTATTTGATTTATTAAATCAATCGCCTGCATTGATGAGCTCCTCTTTAGAATTAATTTTATAAGATCTAATTTAGTCTTTGAGTTATATTGCGAATAGTTTTTTAACCCCATCTTTTTGCGATGGTTTTTATTTTTTTTAAACTTAGTTTAATTAGCACAATCTCATTATTTGATTGTGGTGTTAAAAAATATTTATCCATCGAGGACGACTCATGTGTCAAAGATGAACTCTTATTTGAACTCGATGACGAATTGCCTTCACTAATTTGTTCAATTATGTCACCCACATTTTTTAAATCACCTTTAGTAAGTTTTATAATTTTTTCAAGTGTCATTTTACGAAGCTCATCTTTTGAGAGCTCCATTTATTAGAGAAAAAATTATTCAAAAACATATGGATGTGATTGTTCTTTTGATTCGTTAATATATTTTTCTAATTTTTCATGCCATATTTTTTTGAAATGTCTTTTTTTATATCGTATCGGGACATCCATAAATCATATATTAAAAGTAAATTCATCATTTTGTCTTTTTTTACAGTCATAACAAAACAAAAAACAAGATGGCGGGCGAGAATAACGTGAGTGAAGATGTTCTCTGTTTCGTGTGTAATAAACCGGCTCGCCGTAAACGCATTTACTGTGCTGATTGTCGTGTTTGGTCGCATGTTAGCTGTGCTGACAGAAAAAAATGTTGTGAGCCCTTTGGAGCAACATCAACACCCGAAAATCAAGATGTAAATCCTACTTCACTTGCCGGCCTTATCGATACGATAAATTCGCTGTCGTCTACGGTCGCTGAAATGAAGGACATCATGAACGAATTGATTACGGAGAATAAAAAGCTTAGGAAAGAAATTGAATACCTGAAAGATAAGGAAATTCAGACTAATAACATTATTGAAAATACAGTAAACGAGGAATCAGTTATTGAGGAAGCTGTTGAGCGTTTGCGTCGATCCAACAATGTAATAATTAGAGGGATACAAGAGACTAAAGAGACTAATGATGGGAAGGAGGAAGATGGCAATGCTGTCAAAACACTAGTGTCATCTGTAATTCCGGAAGTCCAAAATCTACAAATAGTCACAGCAACTCGATTGGGCAAATACAATCCATCTAGATCACGTCCCATCAAAGTAACATTTCACGATTCCTCTGTCGTTCATCGTGTTCTTCGTAGTCGTCCAAAAAAGGGAATTTTCATCAATAAAGACCTAACTAGGATGCAGCAAAACAAGTCATACACTATTCGTAAGGAGTTTCGTAATCGTCTTGAAAATGGGGAGAAAGATATTCGACTCAAATATTATAATGGTATGCCTAAAATTGTGGAGGGAAAAAACTCTTAAATTTCCAACAGACGCAAATTTTCTTTAAATGTAATGTGCTGTACCAGAATGTGAGGGGACTAAATACTAAAATGTTCAACTTTTATTGGAACTGTTTCACAGCTGAAACAGATATCATTCTCTTAACTGAGACATGGTTGAGTCCGCATATTTCATCTAATGAACTATTGCCTGATCATTTCAATGTTTTTCGTTGTGATAGAGTTACTGGACGTGGTGGAGGTGTACTGGTTGCTGTAAAAAATACTCATCATTTCGAAACAATTTCTTTAAATCTTTCATCTCCGATTTCTACAATTGATATTGTGGGGGTAAAAGTAAAGACCCCAAAATGTAGTCTTAATATTATTGTACTGTATATTCCTCCGGCTCAAAACCTAGATAGTTATGTTACTTTATTTGATTATCTTGAATCAACTCTAGATTTCTCACTTCCGATATTAATTTGTGGGGATTTCAATATTTCTGAGTTTTCAATCTGTCAAGCTGGCCACATTTCAAATTTATACACCGTTTATTCTCAGTTTGTTGATCTAAATAATTTAAATCAACATAACCATGTATTAAATTCCAACAACAAAATATTAGACCTAATTCTGACGAACCACAACTTAGTCATTGAGGTCTCAAGGCATCATTTTCCGTTAGTTGTAGAGGATCACCATCATCCATGCCTGAGCTTTACAATGGACTTTATAAAAAACTCAACGTGTTCATTTTCAACATCTAGCGATACCTTTAAGTATAATTTCCGTAAAGCAAATTTTGATGGATTATATTCTACTCTCGCTCAAACCGATTGGTCTTCTGTCGTCGATATTGTTGATCCGGAATTAGCATGTTTCCACTTTTATCAGATCTTGTATAATATCTTAGATAAGTTTGTGCCAAGACAAAGAATGGTTCAAAGAGTAGCCAAATATCCTATGTGGTTTACGAGCTCCATCATCGCTAAGATTAAACAGAAAAATAAACATTGGAATCTCTACAGAAAAACCAAGCTTCTCTTTCATTTGGATATTATGAAGTCATTGCGCAAAGAAATTACACGAGAAATTTCCAGCGAACACAAGAAGTTTATAGAATCAATGGAAAGTTCACTGCAAAGTGATCCGAAGAAGTTCTGGTCCTTCATCAATTCCAAAAAGAAGTCGTCGAATCTTCCGGGTGCCATGCACTTTGAAGACAATTTGTTAATGGATCAGCAAGAAATTGTTAATGCATTTGGAAATCATTTTTCTAGTGTCTACAACTCCAACTGTGATAATGTCTGTGATGAAAAGATCTATGATAATCTTTTAAATGGTTGTGAATTTTGTGATAACAAAAGCTGTCCATCTCTCTGGATAAATTTAACTGTGATAATGTCAACAATGATAATCATCTAATTTTAAATATGTGCTCGATTAGTGAAAGTGAGATTTTAACAGCAGTGAAGAAGATGAAAGGTAACAACGTTTGTGGGCCAGATAATATTCCATCTTTTCTGGTGAAGGATTGTATATCATGCTTTTTACTTCCATTGTGTCACATTTTTAATTTAATTTTGTCAACTTCTATTTATCCAATTAAGTGGAAATTATCTCGTGTAGTTCCAATATTTAAGGCAGGTGATAAGACTCATATCAACAATTACAGACCAATAGCATTGTTGTCAAATTTTGCAAAGCTTTTTGAGTGCGCGTTATCAAATGTTATTTATGCACATGTTAGTAGTCAAATAATTCAGGAACAACATGGATTTATTAAAGGGCGTTCCACCGTAACAAATTTGTGTGAATTTACGCAATTCGTATCCTCAGCCTTGGACAATCGTTTACAGGTGGACGCCATTTATACGGATCTAACGAAAGCTTTCGATAAAGTGCACCACTGTATTTTGTTAAAAAAATTGCAACGTATTGGTTTCTGTAATAAATTTCTAATATTAATGAAGTCAATGATTGTTGGCAGGGAGCAGTTTGTTGAATATGGGGGTTTCAATTTTTTATAATGACGTTGTAAAGTATATGAAAGATTGTAAGGTATTTATATACGCAGACGATTTGAAAATTGTACATATTATTGATTCTTATGAAAATTGCCTTGAGTTACAAAATAACATTGATGCCTTAAATTCATGGTGTCATTATAATCGTCTCGATTTAAATACTAAAAAATGTAGAAAACTTACCTTTGCTAGAAAATCTAATTTAATTAATTTTTATTATAACATAAATGGTGTTGTGATTGAATCCTGTGATCAAGTTACGGATCTAGGCGTAGTTATGGACAGTAGTTTGACTTTTACTCCCCATATAATGTTTGTAACTAGTACAGCTTTAAAGACCTTAGGCTTCATATGTAGAAACACAAAAGAATTTACTAGTGTACCATGCCTTAAAATGTTATTCTATGCACTTGTGAGGTCCAGACTTGAATACTGCTGCCTTATTTGGAGTCCCTATTATCAATTCTATATAAATATGTTAGAAAACGTTTTAAGAAAATTTGCAAAGTATCTGTATTTCAAAATATTTCATAGGTATCCCAATAAGCATTGTGACCAGAGTGATCTTCTCTTTAATGTGGAAGAAGTTAGCTTACTATGTAGAAGGAATGTTTTTTGCGTTGTTTTTCTTCAAAAACTTTTGACTGGTGAGCTTTCCAGCACTTATCTCCTGGACCACATTAACATTACTGTACCAAGAATAAACAACAGAAGTTCCTCTACATTTTATTATTCATCCCCAAATACTTTGCATCACTTTAACTCACCTCTTTTTAAATGTTTTAAATTATATAATAGCATTAATGGCTTAGAACTGGATATCTTCTTTCACAAATTTCACTCTAAATCAGTAAAGGTCAAACTTCTTCGATGTTTTTCTCCCTAACTTTTAATTTCTTCATTTTCTCATATGTTAAATTCTAATTGTATTTTTTGTTGCTATCTACACTATTCTTATTTGTATTATTGTACTATCTTTTTTACTGGCTGTCCATTATAGACATTGTAGTCTGATTGGAAATAAATCATTATTATTATTATTATTATTATTATAACAAATGTATCCGATTCCACATTTCTGATTTTTACTTTTAACAAAATTTGAATGAGATTTTATTTTTTTGCAAATGGAACATTTTCTTAATAACGACTCATTATTCTCAGATGTTTGTTCATGATCAATCTGACAATCTTTATTCTCCATTTATTAGAAAGATATTATTTCATAATAAATGGCTCATAATACTAAAAGGGAACAGTCGGCTAAACAAAAGATAAATACAATAATTAAAAAAGATTATACGTTAACAGAGTCCAGTATTCCATCAGTTAAGAATTTAAATAATATGCGATCAAGACAATTAGCATTAAATTTTTTAGCACAAAAAGGAGATCCTACTTCTAAAAATATTACCTTAAAATAGTTTGCTAAGCAGAATAAAATTGGTGAAAACACAATTAGAAATCAAATAAAATTTCTCACTGGTGAAACAATTATTAAACATAACACAAAATCAAACAACATAGAACAATATAACAAAAAACGAAAACCAATTAAATCTAAACACAAAGCAAACACATCTCAATCTTCAGAATTAGGAAATGCTGCGGTTGAAACAATAGAAAAAATGGACGAAGAAATTGAGTACAAAGATAATAAAATTAATGTGTTGGAACAAGAATTAAAAGAGGTAAATATTTATGATGAAGAAAAAATAAACGCGTTACTGAACAAAAATCCTGTTATTAGATATAACAATAAAGAACGAGCAAAAAGACGATTAGCAAATACTCTTTCTCTAGTTAATAAATGAATACGTTCATGAACACAGCGAATTTATTAATCAAGGCAAACTCAAAGATTGTGGAATTAAAAAAAGAAAAGAAAAAAAATATATTTATTTTTATTTGTATTATTTCAATAATTCTTATAATAATGTTAATTGCATTTCTTCTTCGTATATGCTCTCTTCAATTTTTTCGCCATTAAGATCAGAAACAAAATAAATCCAAACATTGTATACGCGTTTTTCTACAATTGTGAATATTTCTTCAGTCCAGTTCGTTTTTAATTTGTTACGAAAAATATCAACCATATTAGACAATCTAATTCTATCACCAACTTCAAATTTTGGTTTTTTATTTGTTAATGTAATCATATATACGGTTTCTAATAACTGTCTTTCATTTTTTTTATTAAAACCTTTTGGTTTCATTTTAATCGTAGAATGATAACAATTGTTATAAGATTTTATAATTTTTGGAAGTAACGAAAACCAATTAAAACTGTCATACAATATTGGCTTAAATTTATTTCCTAAAGTACGGTTGAACCTCTCAACAAAGAAAGCTTTATTTTTTGTTCCAGTACTATAAAGATTGATATTGTATTTATTTGAAACGATCCTCATATCTTTATTGTAAAACTCTTTTCCTCTATCAGCATGTAAATTTTTCGGTGGATTGTGTTTATCTTCAATCGCTTGTTGTATGATTTTTAAAAACGCATTAGCTACTTCTAATTCTGATTTAGTTTTTAAAGGTTCTGCCCATACATATTTAGAAAAGGTATCTTCAGCAACTAGAATATAGATAAAACCGTTATTGATCTTTTTAAATTTATTAAAATCATTCGGCTTCGTCTTCGACTCTGTCTTTGTTCTTAAAGAATAGCTTGGATCTTCTGCTTTTCCTTTTGGTCTATAAAAAACATAAATATCTATTTGCCAAGTATCATCAATACCTCTGTGCTGAAAGCGACGTGTTGGGTATTTTTTCCTAGCGGGTTTAAATAATTCAAAAATTAAAATATCTTTAGGTGATTTAGAAATATTATTTTTTACTGATTGACAAATTCTGCAAGTTGATATTCTTCTCCAGCGTTTATAGTTTACAATAAATACTGGTTCTCCGGTAGATTTAGTTTTTGTTTTGCATATTTTACAATAATCCATTTAGTTAGCAGTAAACTGAATTGTCCAACTTGTCGAACACGATTGTTATTTTTAATTAGACGAAATTTAAGAATTTATTCAGATGTTTATGAGCTTCTTCTGGTGGTAATTTTGTAAGTAAAATAACAGTAACCTTTCGTAACAATCCAACTTCTTCATCTTCTGTCAGGGTAAATTCAATTTTTTCACCGTTTACTGTACAACAAACAGTAGAGGTACCATTTTCATTTAAATTGATTACTATATGCGAAACACTAGTCAAAGACGTATTGCTTTCCATTTATATATGTTTATTTTTGTAAATAATTATAGAGAAAACTTGACTAACATATAAAAAAGAATTGGAATACTTAATAGATAAGGTTTATTATGGTTATAACCACCGAGACTTTCATCTGTGTTTACCTTTTCTTTTTTTATTTTAAAAGATAGAAGATCAGATTCTTTAACAATAAAGAATTTTGAAAGATCTATTGTTCCTTTATTAGTACTAATATCCAAATCTTTCAGATTAGTCGTTGAGTAGAATTTTACAACTTCCACATTCATTGGTATTCTAATAAATACCTCACCATCAAAATAAATGTCAAGCAAATTAACAGCCTTTTGTCCATGAACTTCTTCAACAAAACGAATTTTTCCTGCAAATTGTAAAAATGAACAATGAGTTTTTTTCATGAATTCAGTTTCCAAATTAATTAACCTTTCTCCGTAAATATCTAGTTGCCCTTTATTGACAACATCATACTTATCAATTGCATCAGCAGTTTTAACTAATCTTCTATTACCAATGTCAATATATCTTTTTGTAGCGATTATATTCGCCGAATCTAACGATTGCCTAACGATTTTTACAACGCTTTCTGAATCATCCTTTTTAATCATATTACTGAGTTCAGGTTTAACAATTTTTAAAACGGTTTCTGAATCATCTTTTTTAATCATGTTACTAAGTTCAGGTTTAACAATTTTTAAAATGCTTTCTGAATCATCTTTTTTGATCATATTATCGTTCGCTGACGCTAAATATTGTAAATTAACAGCATCACCAGGATTTTCTGGTTGTTTTACATTAACTAATTTGTGTCCTGCGATATCATAATTGCCATTTTTTGTTAGATTAAATCCTATACCAGGTGGTCCTCTTGTTGATTAATTAATTATATATGAAATAAAACTCAGCGAAGCTTCGTGAGCCAAGGGCGAACTCAAGTTGTAAAATAAAAATTACAAAATGAAATAATGATTTCAAAACGAATCATAACATTCAAAACAAATGCAAAAATTCAAAAAAATTAAAGGAGGGCTTACGTTTTAGTCGCAACCCTCGGATACAGGAGTCTACAAATAATTGATCCAAATGATCCTAGTCGCAGACCAGTATGCAACAGATAAAATAAAACCTTCATAGCTCAGTTGAAATGTCGTCTACTTCTGGTGATCGTGTTACAAACTTTCTTCAAGAAATTCATTAGTCTTCAGATAATAATGAAAGTGACCTTCAAATTATGGGAACAAAAGTGAGAATCAGTAAATTACAAGATAACAAAATAAAGCCTCTGAAAAAACGTACAAGACAATTAATTGAAAAAATAAGATTAGCTGAACAGCAAGTAGACAACATGTACAAAGACATACAATATTTAGAAAGTATTAAAGTCCAAAACAATTCATTAACCAACAAGGAGTCCCTGGCGCAAGATTAAATTCTTCGTAAGCTCCAAAAATAAAGTTGGTGTGGATTGATAAAAAGGGCAAACTCAAAAAAAAACTTAAAAAAAAACTTTTTGATCAGTCCTAGGTTCGAATCCCTATCCCGGAATATTTTTTTTCACTCTATATAAATGACTAACACGGATAGTAAAACTGAAATAATTGACGCTATTTTGAAAAATCGTAAAATAATAAAAAATAGTATCCATTTAAAACAGTTTAAAGAACATTTAACGAAGGAAGGAATAAAAAAATTACGGAAACCTATAACTGACAAGCTTGATAACATTACTGAATTTACACAACAAATTCTTATGAGCGAAGCTAATTCAAAAAATGTTTTAGCAATTGAGGAACAAGACCTACCCAAACTCAAAGACAAAAATGTTCCAAAGAATGCTGATGAAATCAGCCCAGAGCCAAAATCGTCTGCCTCAATAAGCTTAGATCCGAATAAAGATTTAAATTTTGATATTATTGAAAAACAATTTAAATTTGAAAAACCTTCACATTTATTATCGTTAGACATTATAAAATATAAAAGTGTTTTAGAAGATATTCGAAAAATTCCTATCTATGAGAAGCAAACAGGAAGCGGTATATTTTCAGATCCGAATGAAATGGTAGAACGTCTTGATCTATTAATTGCGTCAAAAAATGCGGGAAATGATTCAATCGAGGTATATAATGAATGCGTAGAAATACTTGATAAATTGTTAAACCTGAAACTCATAAAAAAATCAGATCACAAAAAGATATTCTCTACGCAACTCGCCTTTGCCTCGTGAACCTTCGGTGAACTTGCTTTTGTAAACTGAATAAATGAGCCTAATACACATTAGATCTAAAAAAAATGATTTTGAAATAAGTTATTTTGTAAATCCTATTAATTTATCTGGATTAAAAGGTGAAATTGCTTTAAAGACAGCAAGTCTCTGGTATAGTTGGGATAACATTACCGAAGAGTATAAAAATAAAGAAATAAAATACAAGTCTGGTAAAAAGGCTCCGCAGACCGAACTCAAAAATAACGAAATCAAGAAAGAAGACGATAGAAATGAATCGGAGTGGAAAATATTAAAGTTACCAAACGGATTGTACGATGAAAATGAATTAAATAATTATATCCAAGAATATTTTGGAACGTTTGAAACACCACCGTTTTGTTTTGATGTAAATTATGCAACTAATCGTTTAATGCTAATTATACGCGACAAAGACTATGGAATTGACTTTTATAAATCAGGAATAAACTATGCAACAAAAATTGGAAATATCACCAAAGATATTGATCAAATCTTGATTCACTGCTCCCTAGTTTCATCTAGTTATTAAAATAATCTCAAAAGTGATGTTATATACGCTTTTACTCCAAATATTTCACCTAGATCTTTAATTAATATTGAACCGACGCATCCGAAATATTTACCAATTAATCGTACGGATTATATATTTAATATTCGCATTTCCGTTACAAATCAGCTAAATCAGTTGATAAATTTTAATGGAGAGTGCTTAAATTTTGTTTTAGATATTCAGTAAGTCTTCGCCTTCGGCTCTGGGCAGGCTTCGCCAGTCTTTCTTGTAGAATAAATGGCACTTGTCGTTCATAGAAAACAATTATTTCCGAAACAATATGGGTTTGGTCTTAAATATCATAGAGATATTAGAGGTGAAAATATTTTTCAATCTATAAAAAAAATTGCTATACCTGCATTAGGCTTTTTATATCGTAATATATTAAAACCTTTTTGGAAAAATAATAAAGAGGATATCATTCAAGGTGTGACTTCAGGGATTAAAAATATAGCGTCTACATACGTAAAATCGCCGCCGTCTTCTACTTATAAAGAAGAAATTATAAATCCAATTCTAAACAAAATGAAAGAAAAATCGATGAATGAACATTTACGAGACGACGGATTGAAAAAGGCTAAGACAGGCAGGGCGAATCGATTAACTAAAAAATCAAAGGAGATTATTAAAAGTCTGCTGAATGCTTAAGTTTCTTAAAAGAGTTCGCCTTTGGCCTGCGGAGCCGTAGTCCCTTTCAGGGACGCTCTGGGGCTGATTTCATCAGACTTCTTATTATTTAAATAAATGGAAAGCGTTGTGGACAATTTATGGCGTATTGATGTATTTGCCTGTAATCGATGAATCAACAAAAAGTTATACTTACAATGAAATAAGAGAAAGTAATATCAATGTGAAAGAACTTGAACAGTATACGCTGGAAACTAACATAAGCGGATGGAAACATTTATCAGGTGCTTATATTTTTGTCAAATCTAAAATTAAAAACAATCCAAATAATTATGCAACTATATCAAATAACGGGATAAATGATTTTGACTATGTGAGGCTATTCTATGAAGAGGTATTAATAGAAGAAACAAATTATGTGGGTGTTGCTACGTTAATTTCAAATCTGATTGAATTTTCTGGAGATGTTTCTGATACTTCAGCATCACAATTGTGTTGGTATCCAGACACAGCAGATTCAGCAGATACGTCTCAATACAAATATGAGGCGCAAGATAAGTCGGTAAAATTTAACGATTTAGACGTTGATATCAAAACTATTATTTCAAAAATCACAAATAATTCTGCATTCAATAAAGGATATTTAGAGAGATGGTTGTTAACAAAAGATGAAAAATTTATTACAAAATTTATTCCTTTATCTAAAATTTTTCGATTTGTACGAGACTGTAACAAAGTTTTGAATGGAAAAATTCGCATTGAATTACGTAAAAATAGGGTGAAAAATATATTACATGCTAAAGTTGATGGAAATTATGATTATGAAATATCTGATATTAGTTTGTGGATCCCAATAGTTAAACCCTCATTAGAAACTGAAAAAATGTTATCTTCATTATTAGTTAGCAAATCTAACTTTCTTTGTGGATGGAATGCACTTAACTGTTACCGTAGTAATTTGTGGTCTTCTGGAAGTGGAAACTGGCGCGTTGTAAATAATCAAAATAAAATATCTAGAGTTTTTATAGTTTTTTCTAGAGCTGAACGAAACGATAATTTTACCAAGTCAATGATGATTTTTGATAATATGAATTTAGAAAGAATAAATATTAAAATCAATGGTACCCAACATCCTACTTATGAATATCAGGTGAATAATGAGGATTTACAACGCTTGTATTCCGCATTCCTCTCTTGTAATTATAAAAAAGATTTGGATGAAGGTACGTGCGTTAGCTATAAAGATTTTTGTAACCTCTATTTAGTTGTTGCTTTTGACGTAACAAAAGAAAATGATGAAAATTTATTTAGTAAAACAAAATCATCTGAACTAGAAGTTAATTGGACATTAAAAGATTATCAAAATGTTAATTACTATATGTATGCCGTAGCTGAATCTCAAAGAATTGCAAATATGAATATCATGGATGAAAAGATTTATTTGGAAATGAAGTAAACGAGGTTTTATTTAATAAAATAAATGAATGATTATAAAGTATATTTATCACCCAATCAAATAAAGAAACTCCAAAGTTGTAAAGAAAAAAGAATAGATTGTAATATAAGATTCGATTTAACAGAAAGACCTAATAATACTATTAAATTAAGAGAAAATCAGATTGATGAATTTAAAAAGTGTAAAAAAGAGAAGAGAAAATATTGTAATATCAAATTTTCTCCAACACAGATAGGTGGATTTTTACCTGCTTTAATTCCTGCAGCGTTAGCTGTAGCCAAAGCATTGGGGTTAGGTGCTGCTGGTTATGCTGGTACTAAATTAGCACAAAAAGCCTTTGGAGATGGTATAAAAAAAATGAAGACGAAGACAAAGACATATGGACAAGGAATAAAATTGATAGGAAATCGGGTTTAAGTAATATAGAAATATCTGATATTATGAAAAATTTGTGTGAAACACTTCATGAGTCGAAGACGAATTCGGGTTTGCCTCATGAAGCTACGCGAAATTTTCGAGGTGTTTTTGCAATTGACATGTTACCAAAAAAAATTAGAAAAGATGAATCAGGTATAATTAATTTTCAGCCCTCTAATTGTTATGGTTCACACTAGGTATGTTACATAAACAAACCATATTTAAGAAATATTTTATATTTTGACAGTTTTGGAATATCTCCACCAGAAAAAATTAAAAAATATTTATTAAGTAGCGGAAAAAATATTGCGTGGAATAGCACGCAGTTACAAATGAGTTCTTCTGTTTTATGTGGCCATTACTGTATATATATGATAATTAATGTCAACAGAGGTAAAGATTTTTATGATATATTATATTCTTTTAAACAGATACCGTGTCGTTTAAATGAGAAAAGATTCGCCTTTGCTTACTCGTGATGAAAAATTATATATTTATCTATATGTTATAAATGGAAACATATCTACAAAAACGCTTGTATGTATACAGAAAAAGTTACATATATTTTTATAAAATTGGAATCGGCTTATCTATTAGTAAGTTATTATTTACTGCATCGGGATTATCTTCGTTAGCCCTACCTCCATTAGCTTGTTTATCTCTTGGTGCAGGGGTAATAGAAATATTAGATAAGAGATTAAAAATATCAGAAAGGATTGAACAATATAAGTTGGTTTATAAATTTTATAGACAGTTATTACATTTATATAAGGCTGATAAGATAAATGAAAAAGAAATAAATTTACGTGAAGAGGAATTTGTCAGTAATTATTTTCCCAGAGAGAAATACCTAGAAAAAGCCCACTTAAACGGAAATTAAATTCGTCTGCGACTCATGAAGTGTTTCATAATTTGATATTTACTCTAATAAATGAAATATATTATTTTTTCTTATTTCTCACTACTGTAAAAAGTTCAGATGATGACTGGCACGGCCATCCCAGAACCGAGGGCGATGTTAATATTGATAATTATTTAGAAAAATTTGGATATTTAGCGTCAGCTGAAGCAGACTCAGGTCTGCGACTAGATAGTAATGGATCATTAATAGCTGAAACCAGCGAGGCATTAATAAAGTTTCAAGAATTCTATAATTTACCTGCTGATGGAACATTGAATCAAGAAACGCTTGCTTTGATTAATACTCCTAGATGTGGTGTTAGAGATAATCTAACTGCTTATAAAGTTCACACTAACAAATGGTCTAAACCAAATCTTAAATGGTATTTTTCGTTGGCAACAAACGAAATGAAAGAATTAGCACAAAAAGCATTTGATCAATGGGAATCGGTTTCAAAATTAAAATTTGAGTTTAATAGTAATAAACTAGATATACTTATTTCATTTGCTAATATGCCGTTTCAACATAATCTTAATTCCCGGTGTCAAAAAGGAGTATGTTCTAACAGTTTCGATGGGAAAGGTAATATTTTAGCACATGGACTCTTTCCAAATAATGATGAATGTCGAGGAATTCATTTTGATAAATCAGAAAACTGGTATTTTGGAGAACTAGGTAATACTCCTGACGGACAAACAAATTTTTATACGGTATTATTGCATGAGATTGGACATACTTTAGGTATTGAACATTCTGCCAATGATAAAGCAATTATGTACGCTTATTATAAAGGAGATGGTGATAAATTAACGCAAGATGATGTTTGGGCAATTCAATATTTATATGGAATACCTGAACGGTCAAAATATGAATCAATACCAACTACAACTACCACAACTACTACATCTACCACAACTAAAAAACCTATCACTTTGACTCCTAGAAAGACTAATTCATTACCTGATTTATGCAGCTTAAGTGAAACTATTAACACATTTTTAATAGCAAATCATAAATTATATATTTTCTACAAAAAATATGTCTGGATTGTTGATTTAAAAGACATGAACTATGATAATAAACCAAAATTAATTACAGATTATTTAACTTTTTTACCAGATAATTTTCAAGAAATATCACATATTTATCAGAGACCAGATGGAACTATTTTGTTAACAACAAACAACTTATATTATATTATTGATTTTCCTAGTTTCGTTGTTAAAAATGGTTATAATGGAAGATCTATCACAAGTTTGGGTGTTCCCAGTGGAAAGAAAATTAATGCAATATTTAGTACTTAATCTGGTCAAACTTATATATTTTATGACAACACAATGTTTATACAATTTGATGAATGTCTGCTTAGACCTGAGAAACATGGTATGATAGCTGAATTGTTTTCTAGTATTCCTTCTAATGTTGATAAAGCCTTTAGATATATTAATGGAAAAATTTATTTCTTTAAAGACAATAATTACTACGAGTATCATGAATTTTTGCAAACGACAAAATCGTATAAATTTGATTTATCTATTTTTGGAATTAAATGTAGTATTATAGACAAGATTATGATTTTACTAAATAAACTTAAATAATTTTCAATATAAATGGATAACAAAATAACTTTAATTTTAAAAGAGAACGGTAAACCTTATCTTTGTTGTCAAGTAAATGGCAAAGAAACTAAAATTGATCTAACAGAAAACAAAGAACTTGAACTACATCTAAAAATTAATGATATTATACTCACAAAATTACCTCCACAAGTAGCACATAAACATATGTATGAATTCTTAAAATTTGTTTAAAGTAGTTGTTGACCGATATGGTCAACACCTCATTTTGTTCTCACAATTTTTTCTGTTTTTCTGCTTTTCTGCTTAACCTTAAGAACTATAATGTTCACAAATTTTCATATATTTTTTTCTAATAAATTATGGATATAATTAACTGTAATCATGAAAACTCTGACTCAAGCGACTCAGATGATAACTCTTATTTAAGTGTTGTAGAAAAAAAATGGACAAAACTTGAATCAATGACAGAAGATGATATGAGAAATAAGAGTAATGAAATTGATGATTGGTTTTACGTTTCTGCTAATAAAAAATTATCTGAAGATTTTATTAGAGAATTTAGATCAAAAGTTGATTGGGGAAATATATCATTTCATCAAAAATTATCTGAGGAATTTATCAGAGAATTTCATAATGTACTCGATTGCAACAAAATATCATGTTCTCAAAAATTATCTGAAGATATTATAAAAGATTTTGCAGATAAAGTTGATTGGGATGATATATCGAAATATCAAAAATTATCTAAAGAATTTATTAGAGAATTTAAAAACAAACTTAATTTATCTATTGTATTATGTTATCAAAAATTATCACGAGAATTTATACAAGAATTAGAAAAGGATTTAGACGAACTTATTTCCAGCAAAGATTGTCGAAAAATATTTTCAGGATTCATTACTTTAGGCTGTCTTAGATATTTGGGAAAATACGAGAAAATATTGAATTGTAAAGTTAGTCACAATGATGAAATAGACATTAAATTTAATTATCCAATGAAAAATGTAGTTACTTTTAAGTTTAAAAATAATTTTAATCAACCCATAACATTTTTAGATCTATTCTACTTTATTCGTAAAGGATATGAGAGAATATATAAAGAGGAATATGAAAAATGCACCAAAGTAAAACCTTTTGCTAGTCCATATCTTCGACCTGAGAGTAATGGTCCATACGGTGTTTATGCGCATGGATGGGAATCCTTATCAATTGAAAGAATTTATAAACATGGAGATGTTTTTACTCTTGTGATGGGATCATAAATAATTAATTTTCTATAATCCTAATTTTGTAATAAATACCGTTTTTCTCTTAAAGTCGTTAATTAGAAAAAAAGACAATCCGTGGACGTAGTCCACTCATGAGCAGAGCGAATTCTTATAATTGCGTTTTTTATCCGTCAAGAACGAGTGGTAAACTTTTCCTCGATTATAATAGATATATTCACCAATTTCAGGGGTGTATACCGTGTGGGTATACACCGAATTTTCATTTTTTTTGTCTAATTCACACAACTGATAGAGATAAATTTTATCTTCTTTATCTATTTTTGATATAAGTAGTTATATAATTATCCTAATCCTTTCTTATTACTATAACGGAGTAAAACCGAGGAGTTTTTATGATTTTCTTCGCTTTTCTGTTTACCCGTGAAAATCGGGGTGTTTTTATGATTATTCGATGTTTTTTTAACTACCTAGAAAATCGGTGGTGTTTTAACGTTTTTTTTTTGCTTTTTTGTTTACCCTTGAAGATCAGGGTGCTTTACCTTCAAATTTTAGACTTTTTGATCTACCTTTTAGAATTTCGATCTATCTTGAAAATCGGGGTGTTTTACGTTAAAAAGTGCCTTTGAGTTACCTTGGAAATTAGGTTGTTTTTTTCTTTAAAAATAGAATCTCCAGACGTGGTACTCTTGAAAATCAGGGTGATTTTCCTTAAAATTCTAGACTTTTCGAACTACCTTGAAAATTAGGGTGTTTTGCTTGAAATTTTGTACTTTTCTAACAACTACTTTGAAAATCGGGGTGTTTTATCTTAAAAAGTGCTGTGTGCTGAAGGGGCCCACTGCTTTTTAGTTTACCCTTGAAAATCGGGGTGTTTTACCTTAAAAAGTGCTGTGTGCTGAAGGGGCCCTTATAGTAGTGAATCTTTTACATAGATAAATTTCACCTTTATAACTTTATTATGTAGAATAATCACGCGATCCAGAGATTTTGGTGGTTCAAAATTTGGTAGTTCTTCTTGAGATTGTTGATGCGTTTTCTTTAAACTTAATAAGTTTCTCTTCGACAATTAAAAAATGTGACACTTTTAACTTTTAATTAATTTGTAAAGAGCACAGTTTGAAACTGACTTTGAAAAAAGTTTCTCTCTTAAATAAAGGGGAAAAATGCTGACTTTGCAAAAAACCCTTCTCTAAATTGAGAGTGGGGGTTGGAAAACGTAGAATTCTGCTAAAAATCTTAACTTTGCTGCAAGGGTTATTGCCTTGACCACCTGCATGTAATATGACACTAATTACCACCTGGTACCAGCGACCACCTGCATGTAATGTGACATCAAAAACCACCTGGTGGGAATAAAGACCTGGAAACGTAATATGATTCCAACACCACCTGGAATTGTTCAATTCTTGGAAAAGATGAATGACTCCAGTGTTATTTAGAAATGTGTGTCATATTAGCAAAGGAGGCTGATGTCATTAGCTTGCTGACATAGTGGAAAATAAGAAAGTATTTTTCTTGGAGAAAGACTTATAATACAGCTAGCTGAAATACTTTTGAGAGTGGGGTTTTCAATCTATATAAACCTACAAAGATTGAATTTGTAGCAACATTCAAAGTAAGTCTTTGAATTAAAAATCAAATATGAGTTCAAAGTTCACTTTTAGAGGTAAGAGATGAGATGTTATGGATTATATTTTATTAAATTATATTTTATGTTTCAGAATTTGCTCAAGGTCCTTTCACACAAAAACATATCGTCCTAAAAGACCGCTTAGAAGAACATATGATAAAAAAGCATCTAACTGAATATTTAAATATGAAAGCGACCATATGGAAAAAAGCGTTACAAGTGGAAGATTTGCCGGAGTGGCGTAACCCAAAGCCACCAAAGTACCCATTTGTTAACATTGATCTTCCCAATGATGAATGTTGGGATTGAATAGTGAAGTTTGGGTATATAGTATATAAGTAGAAGGATTTAAGATTTACTTTTAGAGCCCAAAATAAATTTTCATAAAACTTATATTTGGCTTTAATTATTATTAATTTTTGAATTGATAGAATATATTATATTTTGTAAAAAAAAAGAGTCCGAGAATTACAATTGAGCAAAATGATCATCCTAACATCAAAGTACATCGCTTAACAAACAAAATATGCGTTTTTGGTCGGGCGGAAATTTCAAAAATTTTTACCCTTTTAAAAATAAAAGTTGAATATTTTCTAAACTTAGCAGACTATCATATAAAAAAAATGTCTATAATAACATATGAGAACGCAAAGTTCGATAAATTGATTTTTAAGAACATTATCTGTCTCAAATCACATTTATCATGAAAGAAAAAATCTAAAAATTCTCCAAAATGATTACAAGAGTAAATGGAAAGTTGATGCAAAAAATTAGATATTTTTGGTGGAAACCGATTTAGGGGTAGTTTTTTCAAAACACTCCGAACCCTATCATGTGACACCTCAAACTTCATATTTTTTAATGTAGAATAAGTATATAAAAAAAATATTACTTTTTTTTTAGTTTTGTATATCCAAAATGAAAATTGGGGTGTCTCTGCTAGAGGGTTGAATTTGATACCATTCGATAGAATATTAAAATACGCAACTTCTTTGACATAGTTTAAAATTTGATAATGTTAACCGTTTACGAGTTATTTGCAAGTATTTGATTCTAGAGCGTCTAATACCTATTACGTTTTATCAACAATAACAAAACTATTATATATAAAACTTATTTCAGTCAACTGCATAGGCACAGACAAGAAAGTTTTGTATGAAAAATTTTTCAATAAAGTGTATAGTTAACAAGTTATTTAAACCTAAATGTGAACATAAACTGTCATTCAAGTACCAAAACACTATACTTATTCTCATTTTTTCTGTAGTATAGTAAGAAAACACTTCCCTCCAGTTCTTTAGCAGTATATAAATGCTGTTATTTTCATGAAATTAACCATTCTTGTCTGCGTTTTGTGAAACATATAGCTAAAATGGAAACCATCACGTTTTTATCCAAACGTTGTGAAATTAGTGCGTGAATTTTTTGATAGAATAAAAACATTGGATAAGTTGCATAAGCTTAATCTACATGTTAATAACATAATAAAACTAATAAGAAAGGCAATCACATTCAAATTATTTGAGGAAAACAGTTTAGAATCACCACATTCTCTAGAAACAAATTTGGCGTATCTGAAACATTATCGCTTGAAAATAGAAAAATTAAAACATACATTATCAATTAAAAGTGGAACAGGTTTGTCAGATTCTAAAAAACAAAAAGATGTCAATGGGTAAATGTTGAAACGTGTTTTAAGGGAAGAATTTTTACTGGATTCATTTCCTCACTTAATATAAAAGATCCACTAAGTTTTCTAGCTAAATCATACAAAAGTTTTTCCTTGAAAATTAAAAAAATCAACAATGAATCTATGTGTGAAGTAAATGTCATTTTATCAGCATATTTTATTAAACCACAAACTAAAGAAATAGATTTGAAATCATTTTCTACTAAGAATTCTCCTATAGACTCAACTACCAATTTGAAAAAATGGTATAGAGAGAATGTCATTGACAAACTTATAAGCAAATTAGAAGATTTTGTAGAACGAGATTCAAGTTGGGCATTATTCTAGTTAGTTGGATTGAAAATTAATATCAATAAGTATGATCCACTGAAAGTTGGTAATTTCAGTTTTGTTAAAGTCCTAGATTTTATTAAAAAACAGCATGCTGTAATCAATGTTGAAAACAATGATAACTGTTGTTTTCTTTGGGCAATAGTTTCTGCTTTGTGCCCGATTGAATACAATTCTAATAGAATGTCATTTTATCCTCATTATAAAAGTGTTCTAAACTGTGGAAACATTGAATTTCCAATTACAATTAAGGATATACGAAAATCTAAAAAGTTGAATAATCTGGCAATAAATTTATATTGTATTGAAAAGTTTCTAAATATTACCATGCGTTTTGAGTTCAAATTTGAAACAAAACAATAAAGTCATTAATTTATTGATGTTATCTTTTAACACAAAAGAAAATTTTTCAACAGAATTTGACCAGGTTTTGAATTATTATTTTGTATGGATTAAGAATATGTCTCGTCTTTTATCAAAACAATTATCATCACATAATCATAAAATATTCATTCGTGAATGATGTTTGAATTCCTTCAGTACAGAAGAACATTTGAAAAAACATCAAAATTATTGTTTAGTTGTCAATGAATGCAGTATTAAATTAACAGATGAACATTCAAAATTTCTATATTTTAAGAATTTTTTTTATAAAGAAAACGTTCTTTTTGTTATTTATGCAGATTTAGAAAGTATACTAGAGAAATTACCGTATGACTATGATTATCAAAGATCAAATTCTACTTTATATCAGCAACACAGAGCATTTAGCTTAGCATATTATTTAAAATGTTCTTTTGATGATACTTTGTCTAAATTTGCCATTTATAGATGAGAAAATTGTATTCAGTGGTTTGTAAAAGAGCTGTACAATATTGCTCAATTTTGTGATGAAAAATTTAAATTCATTAAACCTATGAATGCTTTGAGCTCAGATCAACATAATAATTTTAATGACGCTTCTAAATGTCATATTTGTGATAATTCTTTTGAGAATTGTCATATTAGAGTTGGGGATCATAACCGTCAAACAGGTGATTTTCGTGGAGCGGCACAGCAATCATGCAATTTGAATTATAAAGATGCTCACTACATACCAGTTGTTTTCCATAATATGAGTGAAAATAATGCTCATTTTATTATAAAAGAACTATCTTTACAGTATGAAGGTGGACTTATACTATTACCTATCAATAAAGAAAAATTCATTTTTTTTACAAAATACGTATTTGGTACAAATGTATGTCTTAGCTTTATTGATTCATTTCGTTTTATGTCACAAAGTCTAGAGAAACTCTCATTAAATTTGGATAATAATCAAAATTGTATAACTAAATCGTTTTGTAAAAGTTGAGGAGTTTACTTTACTGAACAGAAAAGGAATATTTCCATATGACTATATTGATTCATGGGAAAAACTCAATGAAACTAGTTTGCCAAGTAAAGAAAATTTTTATAGAGAGTTAAATGAAGAAGCAATAAGTGATGATGATTATAACCAAGCTAAAAGAGTTTGGGATGTTTTCAACATAGGAACATTATTATACAGTACCTGGTCTAACATTTGATGCAATGCTTAAAACAATTAAAATAGTTTTGGAACTCCTCACCGACGTAGATCAGCTTTTGTTTATTGAAAAAAGAATACGCGGAGGGGTGTCACAATGTTCAAATAGATATGCTTAAGCAAACAACAAATATATGAAAGAAAACTATGATAGTAGTATATGCAGTTCTTACTTAATGTATTATGATGTAATCAATTTATATGGTGCAGCAATGTGTCAATACTTGCCATGTGTTGGTTTTGAGTTTATTGAAAATTTTGATATCAATGTAATTTTGAACACTCCTGACGAATCAGATGTAGGGCTACATACTCGAGTGTGATTTAAACTATCCAGAATATTTACATAAAATTCATAGTGATTTACCATTAGCGCCTGAACATACGGTGCCACCAAATTCCATGTCAAAAAACAAAAAATTACTCTTAACGCTATATCCCAAGAAAAACTATTTAATTCATTACAGAAATTCAAAAATGTATCTGAATCTTGATATGAAAGTAATTAATGTTCATAAAGTTTTAAAATTCAAGCAATCTCTGTGGTTGAAAAAATACATAGATTTAAATACAAAATTAAGACAAGAGTCTAAAAATGATTTTGAGAAAAAAATTTATAAATTAATGATTAATGCTATCTATGGGAAATGTATGGATATTCGACTCGTGACAAAATGGGATGGTCAGTGGGGGCTTCGCTCTCTAATATCTAAACCAAATTTTCATAGTTCTATAGTTTTTGATGAAGAAATGGTTATTGTTGAAATGAATAAATTACAAGTGTATATGAATAAATTTATGTATGTAGGATTTAGCATATTAGATATTTCAAAAACATTTCTTTATAATTTTGATTACAATTATGTTGTTAGAACTTTTGGTAGTTTAGCTAAACTACTTTACACTGACACAGACAGCTTAATTTACGAATTTCAAACTGATGATATATATCAATACGTAAAAAAAGATTTTCATCATTTTGATACGTCGAGTTATGAATCTAATAACCCATATAATATAGAACTGAAAAACAAAAAAGTTTCAGGTCTTATGAAAGATGAGAATGATGGAAAAATATTTGATGATTATAAAAACTGTTTGTTTGATAAGAAAATAGATGTAAGCATCATAATGTATATTCTATTAAACAAAAGAAGATTGTTTAAGCCCTTTTTATGACAAACGTGTTTTATTATTTAATTCCACTTATACCAAACCATGGGGATTTTGTACCAAGAACTAGTAGAGAGGAAAATGGAAGTTGTGATGAAGTGAGGGAAACAGTAGAGTGGGAGAATTTGTATAAAATGATGTATTCTGGATACAAACGTTAAGTAGTTTCATTCGCATTATACTAGAAATCTGCAAATGAAAATGGATTTGCAAATACAAATCAAGTTACAATTCCAAATATCATTCCAAAAGTGTCATGAAGATTATCTAAAACTAATTTTGAGTAAAGAAGACAATGAAACTACAGCAGCGGAATTTTTGTTTTTGCTTAACAACAAAGAATTCATCGTTCTTGATAGCATTTTCAAATTTATGGCAAGAAGCTTTTATGATGTCAACATTTTCTTCTTCATCAAGCTGATTGAAAGAAGAAGACAGATAGATAACTACATCAACAGAGTAATGCAGATCTGTGATGAGAACAAATTGGAGAAAATATCACACTTCAAACTCACTCATCTTTTAACCAATTACGGAATGGAAAGAAACATGGGGCATATACTTTATGTCATGAATTTGTTATTAGAATACAAGTTAGAAAATATCCCTTACTTAAACACGATTGATAAAGAGTATCGCACAAAGAATATTATAGAAAAACACAAAAATCTTGCTACATGTATCGATGAATTTATATGCGAAGCAGCCTATTTAGCTGATAAAAAAAAAAGTTCAAATAGCCGCTTTGGTTCTTGTAATGCATCAGCGAATTGAATACAAGTTCTGTCCAAACAAGAATCAAAAGCATTTGCAAATAATTTCATGATTAGAGAAAAACATATCAGCAAGATGGCCTTCAACAATCCTAGAAGATTATAAAACCACTCTATCTTTGTTGAATTTGTTAGTTGTTTAATAAAACAGTAGTTTGTTTTTTATAATGTGTTTTACTTATTTATTATTAAAGATACATTTTTTCTCAAACTACTATTACATTTTTCTAATTAAATTAACAAAAAAAATTTTGAACTAACGAACAAAAGAAATAAGACTTTTTATCATAAGAGCATACTGATTATTAGTAAATATTTAAATTATCATATGGATAATGAGTATCAATGGGGAAAACTTTAATATTCCCCAAACTGCTGTGATCAAAGCAACTACAGTCTTTTGTTATTTGGTATTTTCTATCAGTTTGAAAACCCAAAATTATGTATTGAGATTTTTCAACTGCTGATTTGATAGCTCAAGTATGTCTTTGAGTTTGTGGTAGAATTGGATATTCATGCAATTCTCTACTTCGGAAAGGAATATACAATTCTCTTGCACTTTTAAAAACATCAAGTAATTTTAATTGTTCTTTCATAGCTACCTTGATGTGAGGAACTCTTTATAAAATTTTTGGAATTTTTACATAGACTTTTTTTGTTGCATCATCTAATATAACTGCATTGTTATCAGTATTACTACGACGCAAGACTAATTTTTGTCGGGAATTCACTGAAATCTTTTTAAAATCTCCACACAACCCCAAAACCATTCTCAAAGGAACAACTACATCAAAATTTCCAGACAATTTATCAATCATATTAGATTTGTTAGTTAGATTAGGAAACCAACCACTATTTTGTAGAGCTCGACTTTGTGCTTCATTATAAGTGGGATACCCTTTTAAAACAGAAACAATTCCAGGATTTCGAACACAATCTATTGATTCTCCTGAAATTTCATAACGAATTTCATCAAATAAGAATAACACATCCATATTGACAAATTGAATATTTAGTTGTTGAACAATAACATTTTCATTATCGCGTACTTCTACTTTTCCTTGAATATGTAGTGAACTATACCATGGTAAAGTGTAGATATCCTGTTGTTAATTGGTATTCGTATTTCATCATTATTGTTGAAAGAACTTGATGCATATGGAGGGTGTGTATGTTTCTCAGCATAGGCAATTGTTGTATCAAAGAGAGGTGATTCGTTAACATTCAGAATTTCATAATTCATTATAATATTAGTTTTCAACTATAACTATGAAACCTAGAGATTCAAGAAAAATACGGTTTGCTAATGTTAACCGTTTAATAGTCTTGGCTGGACTGTTGATTTTTGTTGAACTCAAACTATTTATATTGTGAATGGAGCTATGAGGTTTGAGGTTATTAAACACAATTCCCATGCTGAGATTCAATGAGCTTTTTGAAGATGCATTCTTACAGTTAGCACTTCTTCTATGAAATTGACTAGATTTCCATCCTGATCAGTTACTTTTATAGTTATTTCGTCAATTTGTTTTGTATTGATTGGTAGATAAATAACGTTGGAAGGTGATTCAATAATTTTATATCCGGGTGGAACAGTAGGAAAAAACTCATGAATGACATGCACTTTTTTGTTGTTACGATATGATCCTGAAACGATGTTACATTCAACGCATAATGTGTTTATATTGAATATTTTACAAGGTACATCTGGGATATGCTTTTCATTCGCTTTTTGTTTTCTACTATGAAAACCTAGTAAATTTCCTACTAAATATTTTTTAGAAAAATCAATATTTAGTGTACATTTAACCTGACATTTTAAAGTAGTATTGTTATCTTCTAAAATTGAAACAGGTTTAGGCATATATTGATTTAATTTAATACTTTTATTTTTACATATTTAACTAGCTCTTTACTCAAATATCTAAAAATCTGATCTATTTCATAAGACCTTTCGGGTATTTCTATATAAGCTTCTACACCATTTGATAATGTAAAATAAAATTTATTGTTTACATCACTTATGTTTGGAATAGAATTGAATATTTCTAAATTTACCAAACCCAGGACATAGTCGCTACTATCCAACACAAACGGTGGATAATAGTTACTCGAAAGGATTGAGCTATTTCCTGTTAACGTAAACGTGAAAGACATATCACTTCTAAAGTTTTGATAGTACTGAATAATTTATTCAGTTTGTCTCTAATTATAATTGTGTAGAAATTTCAGACATAAGTGACCACAATTTACAGAATTGAGCTTCTGCCGTCGTTCATAATTATATATTATTTTACAACGATGAATCTTGTTCAAATATGAAAATAGTTCTTTAGGAAATGGTAGATTACCATGACTATCAAAAACATCACATTACATCCAATTTTTTTATATGCGGTCCAATGGGTTTCTTCTCCTACTCCACTATCTAATTTTATAATACCAGATTCATTAAAATTAGCTCCTGATTTAGGTAGCGAATCTTTCATAAATACTCCCCTAAAATAATAAATATTCAACTGTTTTGCATAATTTAATAAATCAATATTTGTTTATGGTCGGTTAGGCAGTCTTATGGGTAGTTCTTTGAAGATGTCCAAGGTCCTAAAAAAAGACCATACTTTTTTTGTTTGGTTTGAGATATAATCCATTTCCACTTTTATTTTTATTCAAGGCAGTAGCTTCCATAGCTAAATTATGTCATTGAGATTCATTCAATTGTCTTTTAGCATTTTTGACAGCGTTGACTGCTCTTACTATAGCAGCTGCACCACCTCCTAAAGATCCTAATGCTCCTAATGCAGCAAAAATAGGTGCTAATGGCAAAAATTTCCCAGTTTTTGGTACCGGTATGACACGAGTTGGTTTGATGTTTCTCTTATTTTTTATAGATTTAAATGCATTAACTGCAACTTTAATTGCATCGAGAGGATTGTTGAATTTTTTCTATTTATTGCTGACTTAGCAAATTTAGCAAGTTGATTGAAACCCATTTTTTTTAATTTTTAAACATCTCCCTCTTTTCTTCTGTATTTTGCAACCCATACCAAATTTGAGTTTAGCTTTCGTAGCACCAGCGACACCAAGAGCAGATGCATTTTCTCCCATTAAAAACTCTGATGAATATAATCTCTATTTTGCTTTTTCTAATAGTACTTTATCAGCTCTATGTCTATTCTGTAAATCTTTATAGTTATGGTATGCTATATCGTGTTGCGTACAAGCTTTATCTAATCTATTAACACCTTGATCTCTTTTTGCTAGACGCTTAGATAATTTTGTTCCGGATCCACAATAATTATAACCAAGTATATGAAGTTCGACTGGTAGTTTGTTTATAACAGAATTTAATCCACGACCTCTACGATGCTGTCGTTTAGCTTTCAAATTATGACTAACATTACTATGAATCTCACGACCCATTTATACTAATCTCGGTCTTGTTTTTTTAATCACTGATTTAATTTGTTGGTGAAGAGCTATTTATAGGTTGCTGTAATGCGCATCAGTTTTAGTTCACTACAAAATGCGTATAATAGAACAACCAATTAAATTGACTGTTACCAACAACGATTTAAAAGAATCTAACAAGAAAAGACATGGGAAATTGTTCCCTTCTGTGGTCGGATGTCTTATTGTAGGACCATCCAACTGCGGTAAAACAAACGCTATGATTAGTTTAATTAAACACCCAAATGGAATACGGTTTGAAAATGTTTACTTGCATTAAAAATCTCTGTTTCAACCAAAATATCAGTACTTAGAAAATCTATTAAAACCAATAAAAGGAATGAGCTATGCTGCTTTCAGCGACTTGGAAAATAATATTCCTTCACTTGATAGAGCTAAGCCAAACTCAGTGTTTATATGTGATGATGTAGCGTGTGATAAACAGAATAGAATGAGAGAATATTTTAGTATGAGTCGACATAAAAATATAGATTGTTTCTATTTGTGTCAAACAAACACCAAAATTCCAAAGCAATTAATAAGAGACAATGCAAATTTTCTGATAGTATTTCAGCAAGATGATTTAAACCTTCAACAAATATATAAGGATAATATTAGTACTGAAGTGACATTTGCAAAATTTAAAGAAATGTGTTCCTTTTCTTGGAAATGTAAGGGAATATTGACTTAGGAAGATATCGAAATGGCTTTGATTTATTTATCCAGCCCTATACTTCGACCTAACATTACATATATAAACGCAGTTTGAACTGAACTGTTTATTTGTAAGGTGTTCTCAGTACGAAGCACCTAGTTTATGTGAAAACCGCTTTGCTTGTAAGAAAAGTGCTGCACTTTGTAAAAAAAGCGTCACGACTTAGGGAAAAAGCGTTTCGCTTTGTGGAAAAAGCGTTACACTTTGTAGAAAACGCGCTGCGGTTTGTAGAAATCGCTTGGTTGATTTTTTTTCTAATTTGTAACTGATTTGAAAATGGATTCACATAAGAAATTATCAAATACTATGAACTTAACAAAAAAGATGATTAAAAAAGAGCAGAAGTAAAGCGTAAGATGGAGTTGTTGAAAGTTGATGAATCTTTACAAGAGAACGCTTTTTCTCCAATTACCAAACGTTTAGAAGCAATTTCCAATCAATTACAGAGCTCTGATATAAATTCTAAAAGAATTTGCAATAAAGATACGCTGCACCAGGGAAAAACTACGGCTGCACTTAAAATTATGAAATTCGTATTTACAGTTAGTATATTATACTCTTGTATTTAAAATTCATATAATAATATTTTTATAGTATTTCCTTTAATATAAAATGCTGTTGAATTTTTTTTCATTATAAATTTTTCAATGTGAATTATACAATATGGGAAAGATACGCTGCACTAGGGAAAAACTACGGCTGCACTTAAAATTATAAAATTCGTATTTACAGTCAGAATATTATTTTCTTCAAAATAAAACACTTTTGAATTTTTTTTAATTATAAATTTTTCAATGTGGATTTTATAATATAGGAAAGATACCGCTGCACTAGAATAAAATTGCCGCTGCACTAGGGAAAAACTACTGCTGCACTTAGAATTATAAAATATTTATCTACAGTCAGTATATTATACTCTTGTATTTAAACTTCATATAATAATATTTTTATATTTTCTTCAAAATAAAACACTTTTGAATTTTTTTCATTCTAAATTTTTCAATGTGACTTTTATAATATGGGAAAGATAACGCTGCACTAGGGAAAAACTTCTGCTGCACTTAAGATTATAAAATTTTTGTTTACAGTCAGTCTATAATAATTTTGAATTTTAAATTCATATAATAATATTTTTATAGTATTTTCTTTAATATAAAATGCTTTCGAATTTTTTTCATTATAAATTTTTCAATGTGAATTTTATAATATGGTAAAGATACTGCTGCACCAGAATAAAATTACCGCTTCACTTAAAATTGTAAAATTCGTATTTACAGTCAGTATATTATACTCTTGTATTTGAAATTCATATAATAATATTTTTATGGTATTTTCTTCAAAATAAAACACTTTTGAATTTTTTTTATTATAAATTTTTCAATGTGGATTATACAATATGGGAAAGATACGCTGCATTAGGGAAAAACTACCGCTACACTTAGAATTATAAAATTTTTATCTACAGTCTGTATATTATACTCTTGTTTTTAAAATTCATATAATAAAATTTTTATAGTATTTCCTTTAATATAAAATGCTTTTGAAATTTTTTTCATTATAAATTTTTCAATGTGAATTATACAATATGGGAAAGATACGCTGCATTAGGGAAAAACTACCGCTGCACTTAGAATTATAAAATTTTTGTCTACAGTCTGTATATTATACTCTTGTTTTTGAAATTCATATAATAAAATTTTTATGGTATTTTCTTCAAAATAAAACACTTTTGAATTTTTTTTATTATAAATTTTGCAATGTGGATTATACAATATGGGAAAGATACGCTGCATTAGGGAAAAACTACCGCTGCACTTAGAATTATAAAATTTTTATCTACAGTCTGTATATTATACTCTTGTTTTTAAAATTCATATAATAAAATTTTTATAGTATTTCCTTTAATATAAAATGCTTTTGAATTTTTTTTTCATTATAAATTTTTCAATGTGAATTATACAATATGGGAAAGATACGCTGCATTAGGGAAAAACTACCGCTGCACTTAGAATTATAAAATTATTATCTACAGTCTGTATATTATACTCTTGTTTTTGAAATTCATATAATAAAATTTTTATGGTATTTTCTTCAAAATAAAACACTTTTGAATTTTTTTTATTATAAATTTTTCAATGTGGATTGTACAATATGGGAAATATACGCTGCATTAGGGAAAAACTACCGCTGCACTTAGAATTATAAAATTTTTATCTACAGTCTGTATATTATACTCTTGATTTTGAAATTCATATAATAAAATTTTTATGGTATTTTCTTCAAAATAAAACACTTTTGAATTTTTTTTATTATAAATTTTTCAATGTGGATTATACAATATGGGAAAGATACGCTGCATTAGGGCAAAACTACCGCTGCACTTAGAAGTATAAAATTTTTATCTACAGTCTGTATATTATACTCTTGTTTTTGAAATTCATATAATAAAATTTTTATGGTATTTTCTTCAAAATAAAACACTTTTGAATTTTTTTTATTATAAATTTTTCAATGTGGATTATACAATATGGGAAAGATACGCTGCATTAAGGAAAAACTACCGCTGCACTTAGAAGTATAAAATTTTTATCTACAGTCTGTATATTATACTCTTGTTTTTGAAATTCATATAATAAAATTTTTATGGTATTTTCTTCAAAATAAAACACTTTTGAATTTTTTTTATTATAAATTTTTCAATGTGGATTGTACAATATGGGAAATATACGCTGCATTAGGGAAAAACTACCGCTGCACTTAGAATTATAAAATTTTTATCTACAGTCTGTATATTATACTCTTGTTTTTGAAATTCATATAATAAAATTTTTATGGTATTTTCTTCAAAATAAAACACTTTTGAATTTTTTTTATTATAAATTTTTCAATGTGGATTATACAATATGGGAAAGATACGCTGCATTAGGGAAAAACTACCGCTGCACTTAGAATTATAAAATATTTATCTACAGTCAGTATATTATACTCTTGTATTTAAACTTCATATAATAATATTTTTATATTCTCTTCAAGATAAAACACTTTTAAATTTATTTTCATTCTAAATTTTTCAATGTGACTTTTATAATATGGGAAAGATAACGCTGCACTAGGGAAAAGCTTCTGCTGCACTTAAGATTATAAAAGTTTTGTTTACAGTCAGTCTATAATAATTTTGAATTTAAAATTCATATAATAATATTTTTATGGTATTTTCTTCAAAATAAAACACTTTTGAATTTTTCTTATAATAAATTTTTCAATGTGGATTAAACAATATGGGAAAGATACGCTGCATTAGGGAAAAACTACCGCTGCATTTATAATTATAAAATTTTTATCTACAGTCTGTATATTATACTCTTGTTTTTGAAATTCATATAATAAAATTTTTATGGTATTTTCTTCAAAATAAAACACTTTTGAATTTTTTTTATTATAAATTTTTCAATGTGGATTGTACAGTATGGGATATATACGCTGCATTAGGGAAAAACTACCGCTACACTTAGAATTATAAAATTTTTATCTACAGTCTGTATATTATACTCTTGATTTTGAAATTCATATAATAAAATTTTTATGTTATTTTCTTCAAAATAAAACATTTTTGAATTTTTTTTATTATAAATTTTTCAATGTGGATTATACAAAATGGGAAAGATACGCTGCATTAGGGAAAAACTACCGCTGCACTTAGAATTATAAAATTTTTATCTACAGTCTGTATATTATACTCTTGTTTTTAAAATTCATATAATAAAATTTTTATGGTATTTTCTTCAAAATAAAACACTTTTGAATCTTTTTTATTATAAATTTTTCAATGTGGATTATACAATATGGGAAAGATACGCTGCATTAGGGAAAAACTACCGCTGCACTTAGAATTATAAAATTTTTATCTACAGTCTGTATATTATACTCTTGTTTTTGAAATTCATATAATAAAATTTTTATGGTATTTTCTTCAAAATAAAACACTTTTGAATTTTTTTTATTATAAATTTTTCAATGTGGATTGTACAGTATGGGATATATACGCTGCATTAGGGAAAAACTACCGCTACACTTAGAATTATAAAATTTTTATCTACAGTCTGTATATTATACTCTTGATTTTGAAATTCATATAATAAAATTTTTATGGTATTTTCTTCAAAATAAAACATTTTTGAATTTTTTTTATTATAAATTTTTCAATGTGGATTATACAAAATGGGAAAGATACGCTGCATTAGGGAAAAACTACCGCTGCACTTAGAATTATAAAATTTTTATCTACAGTCTGTATATTATACTCTTGTTTTTGAAATTCATATAATAAAATTTTTATGGTATTTTCTTCAAAATAAAACACTTTTGAATTTTTTTTATTATAAATTTTTCAATGTGGATTGTACAGTATGGGATATATACGCTGCATTAGGGAAAAACTACCGCTACACTTAGAATTATAAAATTTTTATCTACAGTCTGTATATTATACTCTTGAATTTGAAATTCATATAATAAAATTTTTATGGCATTTTCTTCAAAATAAAACACTTTTGAATTTTTTTTATTATAAATTTTTCAATGTGGATTGTACAGTATGGGATATATACGCTGCATTAGGGAAAAACTACCGCTGCACTTAGAAGTATAAAATTTTTATCCTCAGTCTGTATATTATACTCTTGTTTTTGAAATTCATATAATAAAATTTTTATGGTATTTTCTTCAAAATAAAACACTTTTGAATTTTTTTTATTATAAATTTTTCAATGTGGATTATACAATATGGGAAAGATACGCTGCATTAGGGAAAAACTACCGCTGCACTTAGAATTATAAAATTTTTATCTACAGTCTGTATATTATACTCTTGTTTTTGAAATTCATATAATAATATTTTTATGGTATTTTCTTCAAAATAAAACACTTTTGAATTTTTTTTATTATAAATTTTTCAATGTGGATTGTACAGTATGGGATATATACGCTGCATTAGGGAAAAACTACCGCTACACTTAGAATTATGAAATTTTTATCTACAGTCTGTATATTATACTCTTGATTTTGAAATTCATATAATAAAATTTTTATGGTATTTTCTTCAAAATAAAACATTTTTGAATTTTTTTTATTATAAATTTTTTAATGTGGATTATACAATATGGGAAAGATACGCTGCATAAGGGAAAAACTACCGCTGCACTTAGAAGTATAAAATTTTTATCCTCAGTCTGTATATTATACTCTTGTTTTTGAAATTCATATAATAAAATTTTTATGGTATTTTCTTCAAAATAAAACACTTTTGAATTTTTTTTATTATAAATTTTTCAATGTGGATTATACAATATGGGAAAGATACGCTGCATTAGGGAAAAACTACCGCTGCACTTAGAATTATAAAATTTTTATCTACAGTCTGTATATTATACTCTTGTTTTTGAAATTCATATAATAATATTTTTATGGTATTTTCTTCAAAATAAAACACTTTTGAATTTTTTTTATAATAAATTTTTCAATGTGGATTATACAATATGGGAAAGATACGCTGCATTAGGGAAAAACTACCGCTGCACTTAGAATTATAAAATATTTATCTACAGTCAGTATATTATACTCTTGTATTTAAACTTCATATAATAATATTTTTATATATTCTTCAAAATAAAACACTTTTGAATTTTTTTTCATTCTAAATTTTTCAATGTGACTTTTATAATATGGGAAAGATACGCTGCACTAGGGAAAAACTACGGCTGCACTTAAAATTATAACATTCGTATTTACAGTCAGTATATTATACTCTTGTATTTAAAATTCATATAATAATATTTTTATGGTATTTTCTTCAAAATAAAACACTTTTGAATTTTTTTTATTATAAATTTTTCAATGTGGATTATACAATATGGGAAAGATACGCTGCATTAGGGAATAACTACCGCTGCACTTAGAATTATAAAATTTTATAAATTTTTCAATGTGGATTATACAATATGGGAAAGATACGCTGCATTAGGGAAAAACTACCGCTGCACTTAGAATTATAAAATTTTATAAATTTTTCAATGTGGATTATACAATATGGGAAAGATACGCTGCATTAGGGAAAAACTACCGCTACACTTAGAATTATAAAATATTTATCTACAGTCAGTATATTATACTCTTGTATTTAAACTTCATATAATAATATTTTTATATATTCTTCAAAATAAAACACTTTTGAATTTTTTTTCATTCTAAATTTTTCAATGTGACTTTTATAATATGGGAAAGATACGCTGCACTAGGGAAAAACTACGGCTGCACTTAAAATTATAACATTCGTATTTACAGTCAGTATATTATACTCTTGTATTTAAAATTCATATAATAATATTTTTATGGTATTTTCTTCAAAATAAAACACTTTTGAATTTTTTTTATAATAAATTTTTCAATGTGGATTATACAATATGGGAAAGATACGCTGCATTAGGGAATAACTACCGCTGCACTTAGAATTATAAAATTTTATAAATTTTTCAATGTGGATTATACAATATGGGAAAGATACGCTGCATTAGGGAAAAACTACCGCTGCACTTAGAATTATAAAATATTTATCTACAGTCAGTATATTATACTCTTGTATTTAAACTTCATATAATAATATTTTTATATATTCTTCAAAATAAAACACTTTTGAATTTTTTTTCATTCTAAATTTTTCAATGTGACTTTTATAATATGGGAAAGATACGCTGCACTAGGGAAAAACTACGGCTGCACTTAAAATTATAACATTCGTATTTACAGTCAGTATATTATACTCTTGTATTTAAAATTCATATAATAATATTTTTATGGTATTTTCTTCAAAATAAAACACTTTTGAATTTTTTTTATTATAAATTTTTCAATGTGGATTATACAATATGGGAAAGATACGCTGCATTAGGGAAAAACTACCGCTGCACTTAGAAGTATAAAATTTTTATCTACAGTCTGTATATTATACTCTTGTTTTTGAAATTCATATAATAAAATTTTTATGGTATTTTCTTCAAAATAAAACACTTTTGAATTTTTTTTATTATAAATTTTTCAATGTGGATTATACAATATGGGAAAGATACGCTGCATTAGGGAAAAACTACCGCTGCACTTAGAACTATAAAATATTTATCTACAGTCAGTATATTATACTCTTGTATTTAAACTTCATATAATAATATTTTTATATATTCTTCAAAATAAAACACTTTTGAATTTTTTTTCATTCTAAATTTTTCAATGTGACTTTTATAATATGGGAAAGATACGCTGCACTAGGGAAAAACTACGGCTGCACTTAAAATTATAACATTCGTATTTACAGTCAGTATATTATACTCTTGTATTTAAAATTCATATAATAATATTTTTATGGTATTTTCTTCAAAATCAAACACTTTTGAATTTTTTTTATAATAAATTTTTCAATGTGGATTATACAATATGGGAAAGATACGCTGCATTAGGGAATAACTACCGCTGCACTTAGAATTATAAAATTTTATAAATTTTTCAATGTGGATTATACAATATGGGAAAGATACGCTGCATTAGGGAAAAACTACCGCTGCACTTAGAATTATAAAATATTTATCTACAGTCAGTATATTATACTCTTGTATTTAAACTTCATATAATAATATTTTTATATATTCTTCAAAATAAAACACTTTTGAATTTTTTTTCATTCTAAATTTTTCAATGTGACTTTTATAATATGGGAAAGATACGCTGCACTAGGGAAAAACTACGGCTGCACTTAAAATTATAACATTCGTATTTACAGTCAGTATATTATACTCTTGTATTTAAAATTCATATAATAATATTTTTATGGTATTTTCTTCAAAATAAAACACTTTTGAATTTTTTTTATAATAAATTTTTCAATGTGGATTATACAATATGGGAAAGATACGCTGCATTAGGGAATAACTACCGCTGCACTTAGAATTATAAAATTTTATAAATTTTTCAATGTGGATTATACAATATGGGAAAGATACGCTGCATTAGGGAAAAACTACCGCTGCACTTAGAATTATAAAATTTTATAAATTTTTCAATGTGGATTATACAATATGGGAAAGATACGCTGCATTAGGGAAAAACTACCGCTGCACTTAGAATTATAAAATATTTATCTACAGTCAGTATATTATACTCTTGTATTTAAACTTCATATAATAATATTTTTATATATTCTTCAAAATAAAACACTTTTGAATTTTTTTTCATTCTAAATTTTTCAATGTGACTTTTATAATATGGGAAAGATACGCTGCACTAGGGAAAAACTACGGCTGCACTTAAAATTATAACATTCGTATTTACAGTCAGTATATTATACTCTTGTATTTAAAATTCATATAATAATATTTTTATGGTATTTTCTTCAAAATAAAACACTTTTGAATTTTTTTTATAATAAATTTTTCAATGTGGATTATACAATATGGGAAAGATACGCTGCATTAGGGAATAACTACCGCTGCACTTAGAATTATAAAATTTTATAAATTTTTCAATGTGGATTATACAATATGGGAAAGATACGCTGCATTAGGGAAAAACTACCGCTGCACTTAGAATTATAAAATATTTATCTACAGTCAGTATATTATACTCTTGTATTTAAACTTCATATAATAATATTTTTATATATTCTTCAAAATAAAACACTTTTGAATTTTTTTTCATTCTAAATTTTTCAATGTGACTTTTATAATATGGGAAAGATACGCTGCACTAGGGAAAAACTACGGCTGCACTTAAAATTATAACATTCGTATTTACAGTCAGTATATTATACTCTTGTATTTAAAATTCATATAATAATATTTTTATGGTATTTTCTTCAAAATAAAACACTTTTGAATTTTTTTTATAATAAATTTTTCAATGTGGATTATACAATATGGGAAAGATACGCTGCATTAGGGAATAACTACCGCTGCACTTAGAATTATAAAATTTTATAAATTTTTCAATGTGGATTATACAATATGGGAAAGATACGCTGCATTAGGGAAAAACTACCGCTGCACTTAGAATTATAAAATATTTATCTACAGTCAGTATATTATACTCTTGTATTTAAACTTCATATAATAATATTTTTATATATTCTTCAAAATAAAACACTTTTGAATTTTTTTTCATTCTAAATTTTTCAATGTGACTTTTATAATATGGGAAAGATACGCTGCACTAGGGAAAAACTACGGCTGCACTTAAAATTATAACATTCGTATTTACAGTCAGTATATTATACTCTTGTATTTAAAATTCATATAATAATATTTTTATGGTATTTTCTTCAAAATAAAACACTTTTGAATTTTTTTTATAATAAATTTTTCAATGTGGATTATACAATATGGGAAAGATACGCTGCATTAGGGAATAACTACCGCTGCACTTAGAATTATAAAATTTTATAAATTTTTCAATGTGGATTATACAATATGGGAAAGATACGCTGCATTAGGGAAAAACTACCGCTGCACTTAGAATTATAAAATATTTATCTACAGTCAGTATATTATACTCTTGTATTTAAACTTCATATAATAATATTTTTATATATTCTTCAAAATAAAACACTTTTGAATTTTTTTTCATTCTAAATTTTTCAATGTGACTTTTATAATATGGGAAAGATACGCTGCACTAGGGAAAAACTACGGCTGCACTTAAAATTATAACATTCGTATTTACAGTCAGTATATTATACTCTTGTATTTAAAATTCATATAATAATATTTTTATGGTATTTTCTTCAAAATAAAACACTTTTGAATTTTTTTTATTATAAATTTTTCAATGTGGATTATACAATATGGGAAAGATACGCTGCATTAGGGAAAAACTACCGCTGCACTTAGAAGTATAAAATTTTTATCTACAGTCTGTATATTATACTCTTGTTTTTGAAATTCATATAATAAAATTTTTATGGTATTTTCTTCAAAATAAAACACTTTTGAATTTTTTTTATTATAAATTTTTCAATGTGGATTATACAATATGGGAAAGATACGCTGCATTAGGGAAAAACTACCGCTGCACTTAGAACTATAAAATATTTATCTACAGTCAGTATATTATACTCTTGTATTTAAACTTCATATAATAATATTTTTATATATTCTTCAAAATAAAACACTTTTGAATTTTTTTTCATTCTAAATTTTTCAATGTGACTTTTATAATATGGGAAAGATACGCTGCACTAGGGAAAAACTACGGCTGCACTTAAAATTATAACATTCGTATTTACAGTCAGTATATTATACTCTTGTATTTAAAATTCATATAATAATATTTTTATGGTATTTTCTTCAAAATCAAACACTTTTGAATTTTTTTTATAATAAATTTTTCAATGTGGATTATACAATATGGGAAAGATACGCTGCATTAGGGAATAACTACCGCTGCACTTAGAATTATAAAATTTTATAAATTTTTCAATGTGGATTATACAATATGGGAAAGATACGCTGCATTAGGGAAAAACTACCGCTGCACTTAGAATTATAAAATATTTATCTACAGTCAGTATATTATACTCTTGTATTTAAACTTCATATAATAATATTTTTATATATTCTTCAAAATAAAACACTTTTGAATTTTTTTTCATTCTAAATTTTTCAATGTGACTTTTATAATATGGGAAAGATACGCTGCACTAGGGAAAAACTACGGCTGCACTTAAAATTATAACATTCGTATTTACAGTCAGTATATTATACTCTTGTATTTAAAATTCATATAATAATATTTTTATGGTATTTTCTTCAAAATAAAACACTTTTGAATTTTTTTTATAATAAATTTTTCAATGTGGATTATACAATATGGGAAAGATACGCTGCATTAGGGAATAACTACCGCTGCACTTAGAATTATAAAATTTTATAAATTTTTCAATGTGGATTATACAATATGGGAAAGATACGCTGCATTAGGGAAAAACTACCGCTGCACTTAGAATTATAAAATTTTATAAATTTTTCAATGTGGATTATACAATATGGGAAAGATACGCTGCATTAGGGAAAAACTACCGCTGCACTTAGAATTATAAAATATTTATCTACAGTCAGTATATTATACTCTTGTATTTAAACTTCATATAATAATATTTTTATATATTCTTCAAAATAAAACACTTTTGAATTTTTTTTTTCATTCTAAATTTTTCAATGTGACTTTTATAATATGGGAAAGATACGCTGCATTAGGGAAAAACTACCGCTGCACTTAGAATTATAAAATATTTATCTACAGTCAGTATATTATACTCTTGTATTTAAAATTCATATAATAATATTTTTATGGTATTTTCTTCAAAATAAAACACTTTTGAATTTTTTTTATAATAAATTTTTCAATGTGGATTATACAATATGGGAAAGATACGCTGCATTAGGGAATAACTACCGCTGCACTTAGAATTATAAAATTTTATAAATTTTTCAATGTGGATTATACAATATGGGAAAGATACGCTGCATTAGGGAAAAACTACCGCTGCACTTAGAATTATAAAATATTTATCTACAGTCAGTATATTATACTCTTGTATTTAAACTTCATATAATAATATTTTTATATATTCTTCAAAATAAAACACTTTTGAATTTTTTTTCATTCTAAATTTTTCAATGTGACTTTTATAATATGGGAAAGATACGCTGCACTAGGGAAAAACTACGGCTGCACTTAAAATTATAACATTCGTATTTACAGTCAGTATATTATACTCTTGTATTTAAAATTCATATAATAATATTTTTATGGTATTTTCTTCAAAATAAAACACTTTTGAATTTTTTTTATAATAAATTTTTCAATGTGGATTATACAATATGGGAAAGATACGCTGCATTAGGGAATAACTACCGCTGCACTTAGAATTATAAAATTTTATAAATTTTTCAATGTGGATTATACAATATGGGAAAGATACGCTGCATTAGGGAAAAACTACCGCTGCACTTAGAATTATAAAATATTTATCTACAGTCAGTATATTATACTCTTGTATTTAAAATTCATATAATAATATTTTTATGGTATTTTCTTCAAAATAAAACACTTTTGAATTTTTTTTATAATAAATTTTTCAATGTGGATTATACAATATGGGAAAGATACGCTGCATTAGGGAATAACTACCGCTGCACTTAGAATTATAAAATTTTATAAATTTTTCAATGTGGATTATACAATATGGGAAAGATACGCTGCATTAGGGAAAAACTACCGCTGCACTTTGAATTATAAAATATTTATCTACAGTCAGTACATTATACTCTTGTATTTAAAATTCATATAATAATATTTTTATGGTATTTTCTTCAAAATAAAACACTTTTGAATTTTTTTTATAATAAATTTTTCAATGTGGATTATACAATATGGGAAAGATACGCTGCATTAGGGAATAACTACCGCTGCACTTAGAATTATAAAATTTTATAAATTTTTCAATGTGGATTATACAATATGGGAAAGATACGCTGCATTAGGGAAAAACTACCGCTGCACTTAGAATTATAAAATATTTATCTACAGTCAGTATATTATACTCTTGTATTTAAAATTCATATAATAATATTTTTATGGTATTTTCTTCAAAATAAAACACTTTTGAATTTTTTTTATAATAAATTTTTCAATGTGGATTATACAATATGGGAAAGATACGCTGCATTAGGGAATAACTACCGCTGCACTTAGAATTATAAAATTTTATAAATTTTTCAATGTGGATTATACAATATGGGAAAGATACGCTGCATTAGGGAAAAACTACCGCTGCACTTAGAATTATAAAATATTTATCTACAGTCAGTATATTATACTCTTGTATTTAAAATTCATATAATAATATTTTTATGGTATTTTCTTCAAAATAAAACACTTTTGAATTTTTTTTATAATAAATTTTTCAATGTGGATTATACAATATGGGAAAGATACGCTGCATTAGGGAATAACTACCGCTGCACTTAGAATTATAAAATTTTATAAATTTTTCAATGTGGATTATACAATATGGGAAAGATACGCTGCATTAGGGAAAAACTACCGCTGCACTTAGAATTATAAAATATTTATCTACAGTCAGTATATTATACTCTTGTATTTAAAATTCATATAATAATATTTTTATGGTATTTTCTTCAAAATAAAACACTTTTGAATTTTTTTTATAATAAATTTTTCAATGTGGATTATACAATATGGGAAAGATACGCTGCATTAGGGAATAACTACCGCTGCACTTAGAATTATAAAATTTTATAAATTTTTCAATGTGGATTATACAATATGGGAAAGATACGCTGCATTAGGGAAAAACTACCGCTGCACTTAGAATTATAAAATATTTATCTACAGTCAGTATATTATACTCTTGTATTTAAAATTCATATAATAATATTTTTATGGTATTTTCTTCAAAATAAAACACTTTTGAATTTTTTTTATAATAAATTTTTCAATGTGGATTATACAATATGGGAAAGATACGCTGCATTAGGGAATAACTACCGCTGCACTTAGAATTATAAAATTTTATAAATTTTTCAATGTGGATTATACAATATGGGAAAGATACGCTGCATTAGGGAAAAACTACCGCTGCACTTAGAATTATAAAATATTTATCTACAGTCAGTATATTATACTCTTGTATTTAAACTTCATATAATAATATTTTTATATATTCTTCAAAATAAAACACTTTTGAATTTTTTTTCATTCTAAATTTTTCAATGTGACTTTTATAATATGGGAAAGATACGCTGCACTAGGGAAAAACTACGGCTGCACTTAAAATTATAACATTCGTATTTACAGTCAGTATATTATACTCTTGTATTTAAAATTCATATAATAATATTTTTATGGTATTTTCTTCAAAATAAAACACTTTTGAATTTTTTTTATAATAAATTTTTCAATGTGGATTATACAATATGGGAAAGATACGCTGCATTAGGGAATAACTACCGCTGCACTTAGAATTATAAAATTTTATAAATTTTTCAATGTGGATTATACAATATGGGAAAGATACGCTGCATTAGGGAAAAACTACCGCTGCACTTAGAATTATAAAATATTTATCTACAGTCAGTATATTATACTCTTGTATTTAAAATTCATATAATAATATTTTTATGGTATTTTCTTCAAAATAAAACACTTTTGAATTTTTTTTATAATAAATTTTTCAATGTGGATTATACAATATGGGAAAGATACGCTGCATTAGGGAATAACTACCGCTGCACTTAGAATTATAAAATTTTATAAATTTTTCAATGTGGATTATACAATATGGGAAAGATACGCTGCATTAGGGAAAAACTACCGCTGCACTTAGAATTATAAAATATTTATCTACAGTCAGTATATTATACTCTTGTATTTAAAATTCATATAATAATATTTTTATGGTATTTTCTTCAAAATAAAACACTTTTGAATTTTTTTTATAATAAATTTTTCAATGTGGATTATACAATATGGGAAAGATACGCTGCATTAGGGAATAACTACCGCTGCACTTAGAATTATAAAATTTTATAAATTTTTCAATGTGGATTATACAATATGGGAAAGATACGCTGCATTAGGGAAAAACTACCGCTGCACTTAGAATTATAAAATATTTATCTACAGTCAGTATATTATACTCTTGTATTTAAAATTCATATAATAATATTTTTATGGTATTTTCTTCAAAATAAAACACTTTTGAATTTTTTTTATAATAAATTTTTCAATGTGGATTATACAATATGGGAAAGATACGCTGCATTAGGGAATAACTACCGCTGCACTTAGAATTATAAAATTTTATAAATTTTTCAATGTGGATTATACAATATGGGAAAGATACGCTGCATTAGGGAAAAACTACCGCTGCACTTAGAATTATAAAATATTTATCTACAGTCAGTATATTATACTCTTGTATTTAAACTTCATATAATAATATTTTTATATATTCTTCAAAATAAAACACTTTTGAATTTTTTTTCATTCTAAATTTTTCAATGTGACTTTTATAATATGGGAAAGATACGCTGCACTAGGGAAAAACTACGGCTGCACTTAAAATTATAACATTCGTATTTACAGTCAGTATATTATACTCTTGTATTTAAAATTCATATAATAATATTTTTATGGTATTTTCTTCAAAATAAAACACTTTTGAATTTTTTTTATAATAAATTTTTCAATGTGGATTATACAATATGGGAAAGATACGCTGCATTAGGGAATAACTACCGCTGCACTTAGAATTATAAAATTTTATAAATTTTTCAATGTGGATTATACAATATGGGAAAGATACGCTGCATTAGGGAAAAACTACCGCTGCACTTAGAATTATAAAATATTTATCTACAGTCAGTATATTATACTCTTGTATTTAAAATTCATATAATAATATTTTTATGGTATTTTCTTCAAAATAAAACACTTTTGAATTTTTTTTATAATAAATTTTTCAATGTGGATTATACAATATGGGAAAGATACGCTGCATTAGGGAATAACTACCGCTGCACTTAGAATTATAAAATTTTATAAATTTTTCAATGTGGATTATACAATATGGGAAAGATACGCTGCATTAGGGAAAAACTACCGCTGCACTTAGAATTATAAAATATTTATCTACAGTCAGTATATTATACTCTTGTATTTAAAATTCATATAATAATATTTTTATGGTATTTTCTTCAAAATAAAACACTTTTGAATTTTTTTTATAATAAATTTTTCAATGTGGATTATACAATATGGGAAAGATACGCTGCATTAGGGAATAACTACCGCTGCACTTAGAATTATAAAATTTTATAAATTTTTCAATGTGGATTATACAATATGGGAAAGATACGCTGCATTAGGGAAAAACTACCGCTGCACTTAGAATTATAAAATATTTATCTACAGTCAGTATATTATACTCTTGTATTTAAAATTCATATAATAATATTTTTATGGTATTTTCTTCAAAATAAAACACTTTTGAATTTTTTTTATAATAAATTTTTCAATGTGGATTATACAATATGGGAAAGATACGCTGCATTAGGGAATAACTACCGCTGCACTTAGAATTATAAAATTTTATAAATTTTTCAATGTGGATTATACAATATGGGAAAGATACGCTGCATTAGGGAAAAACTACCGCTGCACTTAGAATTATAAAATATTTATCTACAGTCAGTATATTATACTCTTGTATTTAAACTTCATATAATAATATTTTTATATATTCTTCAAAATAAAACACTTTTGAATTTTTTTTCATTCTAAATTTTTCAATGTGACTTTTATAATATGGGAAAGATACGCTGCACTAGGGAAAAACTACGGCTGCACTTAAAATTATAACATTCGTATTTACAGTCAGTATATTATACTCTTGTATTTAAAATTCATATAATAATATTTTTATGGTATTTTCTTCAAAATAAAACACTTTTGAATTTTTTTTATAATAAATTTTTCAATGTGGATTATACAATATGGGAAAGATACGCTGCATTAGGGAATAACTACCGCTGCACTTAGAATTATAAAATTTTATAAATTTTTCAATGTGGATTATACAATATGGGAAAGATACGCTGCATTAGGGAAAAACTACCGCTGCACTTAGAATTATAAAATATTTATCTACAGTCAGTATATTATACTCTTGTATTTAAAATTCATATAATAATATTTTTATGGTATTTTCTTCAAAATAAAACACTTTTGAATTTTTTTTATAATAAATTTTTCAATGTGGATTATACAATATGGGAAAGATACGCTGCATTAGGGAATAACTACCGCTGCACTTAGAATTATAAAATTTTATAAATTTTTCAATGTGGATTATACAATATGGGAAAGATACGCTGCATTAGGGAAAAACTACCGCTGCACTTAGAATTATAAAATATTTATCTACAGTCAGTATATTATACTCTTGTATTTAAAATTCATATAATAATATTTTTATGGTATTTTCTTCAAAATAAAACACTTTTGAATTTTTTTTATAATAAATTTTTCAATGTGGATTATACAATATGGGAAAGATACGCTGCATTAGGGAATAACTACCGCTGCACTTAGAATTATAAAATTTTATAAATTTTTCAATGTGGATTATACAATATGGGAAAGATACGCTGCATTAGGGAAAAACTACCGCTGCACTTAGAATTATAAAATATTTATCTACAGTCAGTATATTATACTCTTGTATTTAAAATTCATATAATAATATTTTTATGGTATTTTCTTCAAAATAAAACACTTTTGAATTTTTTTTATAATAAATTTTTCAATGTGGATTATACAATATGGGAAAGATACGCTGCATTAGGGAATAACTACCGCTGCACTTAGAATTATAAAATTTTATAAATTTTTCAATGTGGATTATACAATATGGGAAAGATACGCTGCATTAGGGAAAAACTACCGCTGCACTTAGAATTATAAAATATTTATCTACAGTCAGTATATTATACTCTTGTATTTAAAATTCATATAATAATATTTTTATGGTATTTTCTTCAAAATAAAACACTTTTGAATTTTTTTTATAATAAATTTTTCAATGTGGATTATACAATATGGGAAAGATACGCTGCATTAGGGAATAACTACCGCTGCACTTAGAATTATAAAATTTTATAAATTTTTCAATGTGGATTATACAATATGGGAAAGATACGCTGCATTAGGGAAAAACTACCGCTGCACTTAGAATTATAAAATATTTATCTACAGTCAGTATATTATACTCTTGTATTTAAACTTCATATAATAATATTTTTATATATTCTTCAAAATAAAACACTTTTGAATTTTTTTTCATTCTAAATTTTTCAATGTGACTTTTATAATATGGGAAAGATACGCTGCACTAGGGAAAAACTACGGCTGCACTTAAAATTATAACATTCGTATTTACAGTCAGTATATTATACTCTTGTATTTAAAATTCATATAATAATATTTTTATGGTATTTTCTTCAAAATAAAACACTTTTGAATTTTTTTTATAATAAATTTTTCAATGTGGATTATACAATATGGGAAAGATACGCTGCATTAGGGAATAACTACCGCTGCACTTAGAATTATAAAATTTTATAAATTTTTCAATGTGGATTATACAATATGGGAAAGATACGCTGCATTAGGGAAAAACTACCGCTGCACTTAGAATTATAAAATATTTATCTACAGTCAGTATATTATACTCTTGTATTTAAAATTCATATAATAATATTTTTATGGTATTTTCTTCAAAATAAAACACTTTTGAATTTTTTTTATAATAAATTTTTCAATGTGGATTATACAATATGGGAAAGATACGCTGCATTAGGGAATAACTACCGCTGCACTTAGAATTATAAAATTTTATAAATTTTTCAATGTGGATTATACAATATGGGAAAGATACGCTGCATTAGGGAAAAACTACCGCTGCACTTAGAATTATAAAATATTTATCTACAGTCAGTATATTATACTCTTGTATTTAAAATTCATATAATAATATTTTTATGGTATTTTCTTCAAAATAAAACACTTTTGAATTTTTTTTATAATAAATTTTTCAATGTGGATTATACAATATGGGAAAGATACGCTGCATTAGGGAATAACTACCGCTGCACTTAGAATTATAAAATTTTATAAATTTTTCAATGTGGATTATACAATATGGGAAAGATACGCTGCATTAGGGAAAAACTACCGCTGCACTTAGAATTATAAAATATTTATCTACAGTCAGTATATTATACTCTTGTATTTAAAATTCATATAATAATATTTTTATGGTATTTTCTTCAAAATAAAACACTTTTGAATTTTTTTTATAATAAATTTTTCAATGTGGATTATACAATATGGGAAAGATACGCTGCATTAGGGAATAACTACCGCTGCACTTAGAATTATAAAATTTTATAAATTTTTCAATGTGGATTATACAATATGGGAAAGATACGCTGCATTAGGGAAAAACTACCGCTGCACTTAGAATTATAAAATATTTATCTACAGTCAGTATATTATACTCTTGTATTTAAACTTCATATAATAATATTTTTATATATTCTTCAAAATAAAACACTTTTGAATTTTTTTTCATTCTAAATTTTTCAATGTGACTTTTATAATATGGGAAAGATACGCTGCACTAGGGAAAAACTACGGCTGCACTTAAAATTATAACATTCGTATTTACAGTCAGTATATTATACTCTTGTATTTAAAATTCATATAATAATATTTTTATGGTATTTTCTTCAAAATAAAACACTTTTGAATTTTTTTTATAATAAATTTTTCAATGTGGATTATACAATATGGGAAAGATACGCTGCATTAGGGAATAACTACCGCTGCACTTAGAATTATAAAATTTTATAAATTTTTCAATGTGGATTATACAATATGGGAAAGATACGCTGCATTAGGGAAAAACTACCGCTGCACTTAGAATTATAAAATTTTATAAATTTTTCAATGTGGATTATACAATATGGGAAAGATACGCTGCATTAGGGAAAAACTACCGCTGCACTTAGAATTATAAAATATTTATCTACAGTCAGTATATTATACTCTTGTATTTAAACTTCATATAATAATATTTTTATATATTCTTCAAAATAAAACACTTTTGAATTTTTTTTCATTCTAAATTTTTCAATGTGACTTTTATAATATGGGAAAGATACGCTGCACTAGGGAAAAACTACGGCTGCACTTAAAATTATAACATTCGTATTTACAGTCAGTATATTATACTCTTGTATTTAAAATTCATATAATAATATTTTTATGGTATTTTCTTCAAAATAAAACACTTTTGAATTTTTTTTATAATAAATTTTTCAATGTGGATTATACAATATGGGAAAGATACGCTGCATTAGGGAATAACTACCGCTGCACTTAGAATTATAAAATTTTATAAATTTTTCAATGTGGATTATACAATATGGGAAAGATACGCTGCATTAGGGAAAAACTACCGCTGCACTTAGAATTATAAAATATTTATCTACAGTCAGTATATTATACTCTTGTATTTAAACTTCATATAATAATATTTTTATATATTCTTCAAAATAAAACACTTTTGAATTTTTTTTCATTCTAAATTTTTCAATGTGACTTTTATAATATGGGAAAGATACGCTGCACTAGGGAAAAACTACGGCTGCACTTAAAATTATAACATTCGTATTTACAGTCAGTATATTATACTCTTGTATTTAAAATTCATATAATAATATTTTTATGGTATTTTCTTCAAAATAAAACACTTTTGAATTTTTTTTATAATAAATTTTTCAATGTGGATTATACAATATGGGAAAGATACGCTGCATTAGGGAATAACTACCGCTGCACTTAGAATTATAAAATTTTATAAATTTTTCAATGTGGATTATACAATATGGGAAAGATACGCTGCATTAGGGAAAAACTACCGCTGCACTTAGAATTATAAAATATTTATCTACAGTCAGTATATTATACTCTTGTATTTAAACTTCATATAATAATATTTTTATATATTCTTCAAAATAAAACACTTTTGAATTTTTTTTCATTCTAAATTTTTCAATGTGACTTTTATAATATGGGAAAGATACGCTGCACTAGGGAAAAACTACGGCTGCACTTAAAATTATAACATTCGTATTTACAGTCAGTATATTATACTCTTGTATTTAAAATTCATATAATAATATTTTTATGGTATTTTCTTCAAAATAAAACACTTTTGAATTTTTTTTATTATAAATTTTTCAATGTGGATTATACAATATGGGAAAGATACGCTGCATTAGGGAAAAACTACCGCTGCACTTAGAAGTATAAAATTTTTATCTACAGTCTGTATATTATACTCTTGTTTTTGAAATTCATATAATAAAATTTTTATGGTATTTTCTTCAAAATAAAACACTTTTGAATTTTTTTTATTATAAATTTTTCAATGTGGATTATACAATATGGGAAAGATACGCTGCATTAGGGAAAAACTACCGCTGCACTTAGAACTATAAAATATTTATCTACAGTCAGTATATTATACTCTTGTATTTAAACTTCATATAATAATATTTTTATATATTCTTCAAAATAAAACACTTTTGAATTTTTTTTCATTCTAAATTTTTCAATGTGACTTTTATAATATGGGAAAGATACGCTGCACTAGGGAAAAACTACGGCTGCACTTAAAATTATAACATTCGTATTTACAGTCAGTATATTATACTCTTGTATTTAAAATTCATATAATAATATTTTTATGGTATTTTCTTCAAAATCAAACACTTTTGAATTTTTTTTATAATAAATTTTTCAATGTGGATTATATAATATGGGAAAGATACGCTGCATTAGGGAATAACTACCGCTGCACTTAGAATTATAAAATTTTATAAATTTTTCAATGTGGATTATACAATATGGGAAAGATACGCTGCATTAGGGAAAAACTACCGCTGCACTTAGAATTATAAAATATTTATCTACAGTCAGTATATTATACTCTTGTATTTAAACTTCATATAATAATATTTTTATATATTCTTCAAAATAAAACACTTTTGAATTTTTTTTCATTCTAAATTTTTCAATGTGACTTTTATAATATGGGAAAGATACGCTGCACTAGGGAAAAACTACGGCTGCACTTAAAATTATAACATTCGTATTTACAGTCAGTATATTATACTCTTGTATTTAAAATTCATATAATAATATTTTTATGGTATTTTCTTCAAAATAAAACACTTTTGAATTTTTTTTATAATAAATTTTTCAATGTGGATTATACAATATGGGAAAGATACGCTGCATTAGGGAATAACTACCGCTGCACTTAGAATTATAAAATTTTATAAATTTTTCAATGTGGATTATACAATATGGGAAAGATACGCTGCATTAGGGAAAATCTACCGCTGCACTTAGAATTATAAAATATTTATCTACAGTCAGTATATTATACTCTTGTATTTAAACTTCATATAATAATATTTTTATATATTCTTCAAAATAAAACACTTTTGAATTTTTTTTCATTCTAAATTTTTCAATGTGACTTTTATAATATGGGAAAGATACGCTGCACTAGGGAAAAACTACGGCTGCACTTAGAAGTATAAAATTTTTATCTACAGTCTGTATATTATACTCTTGTTTTTGAAATTCATATAATAAAATTTTTATGGTATTTTCTTCAAAATAAAACACTTTTGAATTTTTTTTATTATAAATTTTTCAATGTGGATTATACAATATGGGAAAGATACGCTGCATTAGGGAAAAACTACCGCTGCACTTAGAACTATAAAATATTTATCTACAGTCAGTATATTATACTCTTGTATTTAAACTTCATATAATAATATTTTTATATATTCTTCAAAATAAAACACTTTTGAATTTTTTTTCATTCTAAATTTTTCAATGTGACTTTTATAATATGGGAAAGATACGCTGCACTAGGGAAAAACTACGGCTGCACTTAAAATTATAACATTCGTATTTACAGTCAGTATATTATACTCTTGTATTTAAAATTCATATAATAATATTTTTATGGTATTTTCTTCAAAATCAAACACTTTTGAATTTTTTTTAAAATAAATTTTTCAATGTGGATTATACAATATGGGAAAGATACGCTGCATTAGGGAATAACTACCGCTGCACTTAGAATTATAAAATTTTATAAATTTTTCAATGTGGATTATACAATATGGGAAAGATACGCTGCATTAGGGAAAAACTACCGCTGCACTTAGAATTATAAAATATTTATCTACAGTCAGTATATTATACTCTTGTATTTAAACTTCATATAATAATATTTTTATATATTCTTCAAAATAAAACACTTTTGAATTTTTTTTCATTCTAAATTTTTCAATGTGACTTTTATAATATGGGAAAGATACGCTGCACTAGGGAAAAACTACGGCTGCACTTAAAATTATAACATTCGTATTTACAGTCAGTATATTATACTCTTGTATTTAAAATTCATATAATAATATTTTTATGGTATTTTCTTCAAAATAAAACACTTTTGAATTTTTTTTATAATAAATTTTCCAATGTGGATTATACAATATGGGAAAGATACGCTGCATTAGGGAATAACTACCGCTGCACTTAGAATTATAAAATTTTATAAATTTTTCAATGTGGATTATACAATATGGGAAAGATACGCTGCATTAGGGAAAATCTACCGCTGCACTTAGAATTATAAAATATTTATCTACAGTCAGTATATTATACTCTTGTATTTAAACTTCATATAATAATATTTTTATATATTCTTCAAAATAAAACACTTTTGAATTTTTTTTCATTCTAAATTTTTCAATGTGACTTTTATAATATGGGAAAGATACGCTGCACTAGGGAAAAACTACGGCTGCACTTAAAATTATAACATTCGTATTTACAGTCAGTATATTATACTCTTGTATTTAAAATTCATATAATAATATTTTTATGGTATTTTCTTCAAAATAAAACACTTTTGAATTTTTTTTATTATAAATTTTCCAATGTGGATTATACAATATGGGAAAGATACGCTGCATTAGGGAAAAACTACCGCTGCACTTAGAAGTATAAAATTTTTATCTACAGTCTGTATATTATACTCTTGTTTTTGAAATTCATATAATAAAATTTTTATGGTATTTTCTTCAAAATAAAACACTTTTGAATTTTTTTTATTATAAATTTTTCAATGTGGATTATACAATATGGGAAAGATACGCTGCATTAGGGAAAAACTACCGCTGCACTTAGAACTATAAAATATTTATCTACAGTCAGTATATTATACTCTTGTATTTAAACTTCATATAATAATATTTTTATATATTCTTCAAAATAAAACACTTTTGAATTTTTTTTCATTCTAAATTTTTCAATGTGACTTTTATAATATGGGAAAGATACGCTGCACTAGGGAAAAACTACGGCTGCACTTAAAATTATAACATTCGTATTTACAGTCAGTATATTATACTCTTGTATTTAAAATTCATATAATAATATTTTTATGGTATTTTCTTCAAAATCAAACACTTTTGAATTTTTTTTATAATAAATTTTTCAATGTGGATTATACAATATGGGAAAGATACGCTGCATTAGGGAATAACTACCGCTGCACTTAGAATTATAAAATTTTATAAATTTTTCAATGTGGATTATACAATATGGGAAAGATACGCTGCATTAGTGAAAAACTACCGCTGCACTTAGAATTATAAAATATTTATCTACAGTCAGTATATTATACTCTTGTATTTAAACTTCATATAATAATATTTTTATATATTCTTCAAAATAAAACACTTTTGAATTTTTTTTCATTCTAAATTTTTCAATGTGACTTTTATAATATGGGAAAGATACGCTGCACTAGGGAAAAACTACGGCTGCACTTAAAATTATAACATTCGTATTTACAGTCAGTATATTATACTCTTGTATTTAAAATTCATATAATAATATTTTTATGGTATTTTCTTCAAAATAAAACACTTTTGAATTTTTTTTATAATAAATTTTTCAATGTGGATTATACAATATGGGAAAGATACGCTGCATTAGGGAATAACTACCGCTGCACTTAGAATTATAAAATTTTATAAATTTTTCAATGTGGATTATACAATATGGGAAAGATACGCTGCATTAGGGAAAATCTACCGCTGCACTTAGAATTATAAAATATTTATCTACAGTCAGTATATTATACTCTTGTATTTAAACTTCATATAATAATATTTTTATATATTCTTCAAAATAAAACACTTTTGAATTTTTTTTCATTCTAAATTTTTCAATGTGACTTTTATAATATGGGAAAGATACGCTGCACTAGGGAAAAACTACGGCTGCAATTAAAATTATAACATTCGTATTTACAGTCAGTATATTATACTCTTGTATTTAAAATTCATATAATAATATTTTTATGGTATTTTCTTCAAAATAAAACACTTTTGAATTTTTTTTATTATAAATTTTCCAATGTGGATTATACAATATGGGAAAGATACGCTGCATTAAGGAAAAACCACCGCTGCACTTAGAATTATAAAATTTTTATCTACAGTCTGTATATTATACTCTTGTTTTTAAAATTCATATAATAAAATTTTTATGGTATTTTCTTCAAAATAAAACACTTTTGAATCTTTTTTATTATAAATTTTTCAATGTGGATTATACAATATGGGAAAGATACGCTGCATTAGGGAAAAACTACCGCTGCACTTAGAATTATAAAATTTTTATCTACAGTCTGTATATTATACTCTTGTTTTTGAAATTCATATAATAAAATTTTTATGGTATTTTCTTCAAAATAAAACACTTTTGAATTTTTTTTATTATAAATTTTTCAATGTGGATTGTACAGTATGGGATATATACGCTGCATTAGGGAAAAACTACCGCTGCACTTAGAATTATAAAATTTTTATCTACAGTCTGTATATTATACTCTTGATTTTGAAATTCATATAATAAAATTTTTATGGTATTTTCTTCAAAATTAAACACTTTTGAATTTTTTTTATTATAAATTTTTCAATGTGGATTATACAATATGGGAAAGATACGCTGCATTAGGGAAAAACTACCGCTGCACTTAGAATTATAAAATATTTATCTACAGTCAGTATATTATACTCTTGTATTTAAACTTCATATAATAATATTTTTATATATTCTTCAAAATAAAACACTATTGAATTTTTTTTCATTCTAAATTTTTCAATGTGACTTTTATAATATGGGAAAGATACGCTGCACTAGGGAAAAACTACGGCTGCACTTAAAATTATAACATTCGTATTTACAGTCAGTATATTATACTCTTGTATTTAAAATTCATATAATAATATTTTTATGGTATTTTCTTCAAAATAAAACACTTTTGAATTTTTTTTATAATAAATTTTTCAATGTGGATTATACAATATGGGAAAGATACGCTGCATTAGGGAATAACTACCGCTGCACTTAGAATTATAAAATTTTCATCTACAGTCTGTATATTATACTCTTGTTTTTGAAATTCATATAATAAAATTTTTATGGTATTTTCTTCAAAATAAAACACTTTTGAATTTTTTTTCATTCTAAATTTTTCAATGTGACTTTTATAATATGGGAAAGATACGCTGCACTAGGGAAAAACTACGGCTGCACTTAAAATTATAACATTCGTATTTACAGTCAGTATATTATACTCTTGTATTTAAAATTCATATAATAATATTTTTATGGTATTTTCTTCAAAATAAAACACTTTTGAATTTTTTTTCATCATAAATTTTTCAATGTGGATTATACAATATGGGAAAGATACGCTGCACTTGGGAAAAACTACGACTGCACTAAGAATTATAAAATTTTTATCTACAGTCAGTATATTATACTCTTGTATTTAAAATTCATATAATAAGATTTTTATAGTATTTCCTATAATATAAAATGCTTTTGAATTCTTTTTCTTTATAATTTTTTCAATGTGAATTATACAATATGGGAAAGATACGCTGCACTAGGGAAAAACTACCGCTGCACTAAGAATTATAAAATTTTTATCTACAGTCAGTATATTATACTCTTGTATTTAAAATTCATATAATAAGATTTTTATAGTATTTCCTTTAATATAAAATGCTTTTGAATTTTTTTTATTATAAATTTTTCAATGTGGATTATACAATATGGGAAAGATACGCTGCACTAGGGAAAAACTACGGCTGCACTTAAAATTATGAAATTCGTATTTACAGTTAGTTTATTATACTCTTGTATTTAAAATTCATATAATAATATTTTTATGGTATTTTCTTCAAAATAAAACACTTTTGAATTTTTTTTCATCATAAATTTTTCAATGTGGATTATACAATATGGGAAAGATACGCTGCACTTGGGAAAAACTACGACTGCACTAAGAATTATAAAATTTTTATCTACAGTCAGTATATTATACTCTTGTATTTAAAATTCATATAATAAGATTTTTATAGTATTTCCTATAATATAAAATGCTTTTGAATTCTTTTTCTTTATAATTTTTTCAATGTGAATTATACAATATGGGAAAGATACGCTGCACTAGGGAAAAACTACCGCTGCACTAAGAATTATAAAATTTTTATCTACAGTCAGTATATTATACTCTTGTATTTAAAATTCATATAATAAGATTTTTATAGTATTTCCTTTAATATAAAATGCTTTTGAATTTTTTTTATTATAAATTTTTCAATGTGGATTACACAATATGGGAAAGATACGCTGCACTAGGGAAAAACTACGGCTGCACTTAAAATTATGAAATTCGTATTTACAGTTAGTTTATTATACTCTTGTATTTAAAATTCATATAATAATATTTTTATAGTATCTCCTTTAATAAAAAATGTTGTTGAATTTTTTTTCATTATAAATTTTTCAATGTGGATTATACAATATGGGAAAGATACGCTGCACTAGGGAAAAACTAACGCTGCACTTAGAATTATAAAATTTTTATCTACAGTCTGTATATTATACTCTTGTTTTTAAAATTCATATAATAAAATTTTTATGGTATTTTCTTCAAAATAAAACACTTTTGAATTTTTTTTATTATAAATTTTTCAATGTGGATTATACAATATGGGAAAGATACGCTGCATTAGGGAAAAACTACCGCTGCACTTAGAAGTATAAAATTTTTATCCTCAGTCTGTATATTATACTCTTGTTTTTGAAATTCATATAATAAAATTTTTATGGTATTTTCTTCAAAATAAAACACTTTTGAATTTTTTTTATTATAAATTTTTCAATGTGGATTATACAATATGGGAAAGATACGCTGCATTAGGGAAAAACTACCGCTGCACTTGGAATTATAAAATTTTTATCTACAGTCTGTATATTATACTCTTGTTTTTGAAATTCATATAATAAAATTTTTATGGTATTTTCTTCAAAATTAAACACTTTTGAATTTTTTTTATTATAAATTTTTCAATGTGGATTATACAATATGGGAAAGATACGCTGCATTAGGGAAAAACTACCGCTGCACTTAGAATTATAAAATATTTATCTACAGTCAGTATATTATACTCTTGTATTTAAACTTCATATAATAATATTTTTATATTCTCTTCAAGATAAAACACTTTTGAATTTATTTTCATTCTAAATTTTTCAATGTGACTTTTATAATATGGGAAAGATAACGCTGCACTAGGGAAAAACTACGGCTGCACTTAAAATTATAACATTCGTATTTACAGTCAGTATATTATACTCTTGTATTTAAAATTCATATAATAATATTTTTATGGTATTTTCTTCAAAATAAAACACTTTTGAATTTTTTTTATAATAAATTTTTCAATGTGGATTATACAATATGGGAAAGATACGCTGCATTAGGGAAAAACTACCGCTGCACTTAGAATTATAAAATATTTATCTACAGTCAGTATATTATACTCTTGTATTTAAACTTCATATAATAATATTTTTATATATTCTTCAAAATAAAACACTTTTGAATTTTTTTTCATTCTAAATTTTTCAATGTGACTTTTATAATATGGGAAAGATACGCTGCACTAGGGAAAAACTACGGCTGCACTTAAAATTATAACATTCGTATTTACAGTCAGTATATTATACTCTTGTATTTAAAATTCATATAATAATATTTTTATGGTATTTTCTTCAAAATAAAACACTTTTGAATTTTTTTTCATCATAAATTTTTCAATGTGTATTATACAATATGGGAAAGATACGCTGCACTTGGGAAAAACTACGACTGCACTAAGAATTATAAAATTTTTATCTACAGTCAGTATATTATACTCTTGTATTTAAAATTCATAAAATAATATTTTTATAGTATTTCCTATAATATAAAATGCTTTTGAATTCTTTTTCTTTATAATTTTTTCAATGTGAATTATACAATATGGGAAAGATACGCTGCACTAGGGAAAAACTACCGCTGCACTAAGAATTATAAAATTTTTATCTACAGTCAGTATATTATACTCTTGTATTTAAAATTCATATAATAAGATTTTTATAGCATTTCCTTTAATATAAAATGCTTTTGAATTTTTTTTATTATAAATTTTTCAATGTGGATTATACAATATGGGAAAGATACGCTGCACTAGGGAAAAACTACGGCTGCACTTAAAATTATGAAATTCGTATTTACAGTTAGTTTATTATACTCTTGTATTTAAAATTCATATAATAATATTTTTATAGTATCTCCTTTAATAAAAAATGCTGTTGAATTTTTTTTCATTATAAATTTTTCAATGTGGATTATACAATATGGGAAAGATACGCTGCATTAGGGAAAAACCACCGCTTCACTTAGATTTATAAACTTTTTATCTACAGTCTGTATATTATACTCTTGTTTTTAAAATTCATATAATAAAATTTTTATGGTATTTTCTTCAAAATAAAACACATTTGAATTTTTTTTATTATAAATTTTTCAATGTGGATTATACAATATGGGAAAGATACGCTGCATTAGGGAAAAACTACCGCTGCACTTAGAATTATAAAATTTTTATCTACAGTCTGTATATTATACACTTGTTTTTAAAATTCATATAATAAAATTTTTATAGTATTTCCTTTAATATAAAATGCTTTTGAATTTTTTTTCATTATAAATTTTTCAGTGTGAATTATACAATATGGGAAAGATACGCTGCATTAGGGAAAAACTACCGCTGCACTTAGAATTATAAACTTTTTATCTACAGTCTGTATATTATACTCTTGTTTTTAAAATTCATATAATAAAATTTTTATGGTATTTTCTTCAAAATAAAACACATTTGAATTTTTTTTATTATAAATTTTTCAATGTGGATTATACAATATGGGAAAGATACGCTGCATTAGGGAAAAACTACCGCTGCACTTAGAATTATAAAATTTTTATCTACAGTCTGTATATTATACTCTTGTTTTTAAAATTCATATAATAAAATTTTCATAGTATTTCCTTCAATATAAAATGCTTTTGAATTTTTTTTCATTATAAATTTTTCAATGTGATTATACAATATGGGAAAGATACGCTGCACTAGGGAAAAACTACGGCTGCACTTAAAATTATAAAATTCTCATTTACATTCAGTATATTATACTCTTGTATTTAAAATTCTTATAATAATATTTTTATATTTTCTTCAAAATAAAACACTTTTGATTTTTTTTTATTATAAATTTTTCAATGTGGATTATACAATATGGGAAAGATACGCTGCACTAGGGAAAAACTACGGCTGCACTTAAAATTATAAAATTCTCATTTACATTCAGTATATTATACTCTTGTATTTAAAATTCTTATAATAATATTTTAATGGTATTTCCTTTAATAAAAAATGCTGTTGAATTTTTTTTCATTATAAATTTTTCAATGTGGATTATACAATATGGGAAAGATACGCTGCACTAGGGAAAAACTAACGCTGCACTTAGAATTATAAAATTTTTATCTACAGTCTGTATATTATACTCTTGTTTTTAAAATTCATATAATAAAATTTTTATAGTATTTCCTTTAATAAAAAATGCTTTTGAATTCTTTTCATTATAAATTTTTCAATGTGGATTATACAATATGGGAAAGATACGCTGCACTAGGGAAAAACTACGGCTGCACTTAAAATTATAAAATTCTCATTTGCAGTCAGTATATTATACTCTTGTATTTAAAATTCATATAATAATATTTTTATGGTATTTCCTTTAATAAAAAATGCTGTTGAATTTTTTTTCATTATAAATTTTTCAATGTGGATTATACAATATGGGAAAGATACGCTGCACTAGGGAAAAACTAACGCTGCACTTAGAATTATAAAATTTTTATCTAGTCTGTATATTATACTCTTGTTTTTAAAATTCATATAATAAAATTTTCATAGTATTTTCTTTAATATAAAATGCTTTTGAATTTTTTTTCATTATAAATTTTTCAATGTGAATTATACAATATGGGAAAGATACGCTGCACTTGGGAAAAACTACGACTGCACTAAGAATTATAAAATTTTTATCTACAGTCAGTATATTATACTCTTGTATTTAAAATTCATATAATAATATTTTTATATTTTCTTCAAAATAAAACACTTTTGATTTTTTTTTATTATAAATTTTTCAATGTGGATTATACAATATGGGAAAGATACGCTGCACTAGGGAAAAACTACGGCTGCACTTAAAATTATAAAATTCTCATTTACAGTCAGTATATTATACTCTTGTATTTAAAATTCATATAATAATATTTTTATGGTATTTCCTTTAATAAAAAATGCTGTTGAATTCTTTTCATTATAAATTTTTCAATGTGGATTATACAATATGGGAAAGATACGCTGCACTAGGGAAAAACTACGGCTTCACTTAAAATTATGAAATTCGTATTTACAGTTAGTATATTATACTCTTGTATTTAAAATTCATATAATAATATTTTTATGGTATTTCCTTTAATAAAAAATGCTGTTGAATTTTTTTTCATAATAAATTTTTCAATGTGGATTATACAATATGGGAAAGATACGCTGCACTAGGGAAAAACTACCGCTGCACTTAGAATTATAAAATTTTTATCTACAGTCTGTATATTATACTCTTGTTTTTGAAATTCATATAATAAAATTTTTATGGTATTTTCTTCAAAATAAAACATTTTTGAATTTTTTTTATTATAAATTTTTCAATGTGGATTATACAATATGGGAAAGATACGCTGCATTAGGGAAAAACTAGCGCTGCACTTAGAATTATAAAATATTTATCTACAGTCAGTATATTATACTCTTGTAATTAAACTTCATATAATAATATTTTTATATATTCTTCAAAATAAAACACTTTTGAATTTTTTTTTCATTCTAAATTTTTCAATGTGACTTTTATAATATGGGAAAGATACGCTGCACTAGGGAAAAACTACGGCTGCACTTAAAATTATAACATTCGTATTTACAGTCAGTATATTATACTCTTGTATTTAAAATTCATATAATAATATTTTTATGGTAATTTCTTCAAAATGAAACACTTTTGAATTTTTTTTCATCATAAATTTTTCAATGTGGATTATACAATATGGGAAAGATACGCTGCACTTGGGAAAAACTACGACTGCACTAAGAATTATAAAATTTTTATCTACAGTCAGTATATTATACTCTTGTATTTAAAATTCATATAATAATATTTTTATAGTATTTCCTATAATATAAAATGCTTTTGAATTCTTTTTCTTCATAATTTTTTCAATGTGAATTATACAATATGGGAAAGATACGCTGCACTAGGGAAAAACTACGGCTGCACTTAAAATTATGAAATTTGTATTTACAGTTAGTATATTATACTCTTGTATTTAAAATTCATATAATAATATTTTTATAGTATCTCCTTTAATAAAAAATGCTGTTGAATTTTTTTTCATTATAAATTTTTCAATGTGGATTATACAATATGGGAAAGATACGCTGCACTAGGGAAAAACTAACGCTGCACTTAGAATTATAAAATTTTTATCTACAGTCTGTATATTATACTCTTGTTTTTAAAATTCATATAATAAAATTTTCATAGTATTTCCTTTAATATAAAATGCTTTTGAATTTTTTTTCATTATGAATTTTTCAATGTGAATTATTCAATATGGGAAAGATACGCTGCACTAGGGAAAAACTACGGCTGCACTTAAAATTATAAATTCTTATTTACAGTCAGTATATCATACTCTTGTATTTAAAATTCATATAATAATATTTTTATATTTTCTTCAAAATAAAACACTTTTGATTTTTTTTTATTATAAATTTTTCAATGTGGATTATACAATATGGGAAAGATACGCTGCACTAGGGAAAAACTACGGCTGCACTTAAAATTATAAAATTCTCATTTACAGTCAGTATATTATACTCTTGTATTTAAAATTCATATAATGATATTTTTATGGTATTTCCTTTAATAAAAAATGCTGTTGAATTTTTTTTCATTATAAATTTTTCAATGTGGATTATACAATATGGGAAAGATACGCTGCACTAGGGAAAAACTACCGCTGCACTTAGATTTATAAAATTTTTATCTACAGTCTGTATATTATATTCTTGTTTTTAAAATTCATATAATAAAATTTTTATAGTATTTCCTTTAATATAAAATGCTTTTGAATTTTTTTTTATTATAAACTTTTCAATGTGAATTATACAATATGGGAAAGATACGCTGCACTAGGGAAAAACTACGGCTGCACTTAAAATTATAAAATTCTCATTTACATTCAGTATATTATACTCTTGTATTTAAAATTCATATAATAATATTTTTATGGTATTTCCTTTAATAAAAAATGCTGTTGAATTTTTTTTCATTATAAATTTTTCAATGTGGATTATACAATATGGGAAAGATACGCTGCACTAGGGAAAAACTAACGCTGCACTTAGAATTATAAAATTTTTATCTACAGTCTGTATATTATACTCTTGTTTTTAAAATTCATATAATAAAATTTTTATAGTATTTCCTTTAATAAAAAATGCTTTTGAATTTTTTTTCATTATAAATTTTTCAATGTGGATTATACAATATTGGAAATATACGCTACTTTAGGGAAAAACTACCGCTGCACTTAGAATTATAAAATTTTTATCTAGTCTGTATATTATACTCTTGTTTTTAAAATTCATATAATAAAATTTTCATAGTATTTCCTTTAATATAAAATGCTTTTGAATTTTTTTTATAATAAATTTTTCAATGTGGATTATACAATATGGGAAAGATACGCTGCATTAGGGAATAACTACCGCTGCACTTAGAATTATAAAATTTTTATCTACAGTCTGTATATTATACTCTTGTTTTTGAAATTCATATAATAAAATTTTTATGGTATTTTCTTCAAAATTAAACACTTTTGAATTTTTTTTATTATAAATTTTTCAATGTGGATTATACAATATGGGAAAGATACGCTGCATTAGGGAAAAACTACCGCTGCACTTAGAATTATAAAATATTTATCTACAGTCAGTATATTATACTCTTGTATTTAAAATTCATATAATAATATTTTTATGGTATTTTCTTCAAAATAGAACACTTTTGAATTTTTTTTCATCATAAATTTTTCAGTGTGGATTATACAATATGGGAAAGATACGCTGCACTTGGGAAAAACTACGACTGCACTAAGAATTATAAAATTTTTATCTACAGTCAGTATATTATACTCTTGTATTTAAAATTCATATAATAAGATTTTTATAGTATTTCCTTTAATATAAAATGCTTTTGAATTTTTTTTATTATAAATTTTTCAATGTGGATTATACAATATGGGAAAGATACGCTGCATTAGGGAAAAACTACCGCTGCACTTAGAATTATAAAATATTTATCTACAGTCAGTATATTATACTCTTGTATTTAAAATTCATATAATAATATTTTTATAGTATTTCCTATAATATAAAATGCTTTTGAATTCTTTTTCTTTATAATTTTTTCAATGTGAATTATACAATATGGGAAAGATACGCTGCACTAGGGAAAAACTACCGCTGCACTAAGAATTATAAAATTTTTATCTACAGTCAGTATATTATACTCTTGTATTTAAAATTCATATAATAAGATTTTTATAGTATTTCCTTTAATATAAAATGCTTTTGAATTTTTTTTATTATAAATTTTTCAATGTGGATTATACAATATGGGAAAGATACGCTGCACTAGGGAAAAACTACCGCTGCACTTAGAATTATAAAATTTTTGTCTACAGTCTGTATATTATACTCTTGTTTTTGAAATTCATATAATAAAATTTTTATGGTATTTTCTTCAAAATAAAACACTTTTGAATTTTTTTTATTATAAATTTTGCAATGTGGATTATACAATATGGGAAAGATACGCTGCATTAGGGAAAAACTACCGCTGCACTTAGAATTATAAAATTTTTATCTACAGTCTGTATATTATACTCTTGTTTTTAAAATTCATATAATAAAATTTTTATAGTATTTCCTTTAATATAAAATGCTTTTGAATTTTTTTTTCATTATAAATTTTTCAATGTGAATTATACAATATGGGAAAGATACGCTGCATTAGGGAAAAACTACCGCTGCACTTAGAATTATAAAATTATTATCTACAGTCTGTATATTATACTCTTGTTTTTGAAATTCATATAATAAAATTTTTATGGTATTTTCTTCAAAATAAAACACTTTTGAATTTTTTTTATTATAAATTTTTCAATGTGGATTGTACAATATGGGAAATATACGCTGCATTAGGGAAAAACTACCGCTGCACTTAGAATTATAAAATTTTTATCTACAGTCTGTATATTATACTCTTGATTTTGAAATTCATATAATAAAATTTTTATGGTATTTTCTTCAAAATAAAACACTTTTGAATTTTTTTTATTATAAATTTTTCAATGTGGATTATACAATATGGGAAAGATACGCTGCATTAGGGAAAAACTACCGCTGCACTTAGAATTATAAACTTTTTATCTACAGTCTGTATATTATACTCTTGTTTTTAAAATTCATATAATAAAATTTTTATGGTATTTTCTTCAAAATAAAACACTTTTGAATTTTTTTTATTATAAATTTTTCAATGTGGATTATACATTATGGGAAAGATACGCTGCATTAAGGAAAAACTACCGCTGCACTTAGAAGTATAAAATTTTTATCTACAGTCTGTATATTATACTCTTGTTTTTGAAATTCATATAATAAAATTTTTATGGTATTTTCTTCAAAATAAAACACTTTTGAATTTTTTTTATTATAAATTTTTCAATGTGGATTATACAATATGGGAAAGATACGCTGCATTAGGGAAAAACTACCGCTGCACTTAGAATTATAAAATATTTATCTACAGTCAGTATATTATACTCTTGTATTTAAACTTCATATAATAATATTTTTATATTCTCTTCAAGATAAAACACTTTTAAATTTATTTTCATTCTAAATTTTTCAATGTGACTTTTATAATATGGGAAAGATAACGCTGCACTAGGGAAAAGCTTCTGCTGCACTTAAGATTATAAAAGTTTTGTTTACAGTCAGTCTATAATAATTTTGAATTTAAAATTCATATAATAATATTTTTATGGTATTTTCTTCAAAATAAAACACTTTTGAATTTTTCTTATAATAAATTTTTCAATGTGGATTAAACAATATGGGAAAGATACGCTGCATTAGGGAAAAACTACCGCTGCATTTATAATTATAAAATTTTTATCTACAGTCTGTATATTATACTCTTGTTTTTGAAATTCATATAATAAAATTTTTATGGTATTTTCTTCAAAATAAAACACTTTTGAATTTTTTTTATTATAAATTTTTCAATGTGGATTGTACAATATGGGAAATATACGCTGCATTAGGGAAAAACTACCGCTGCACTTAGAATTATAAAATTTTTATCTACAGTCTGTATATTATACTCTTGATTTTGAAATTCATATAATAAAATTTTTATGGTATTTTCTTCAAAATAAAACACTTTTGAATTTTTTTTATTATAAATTTTTTAATGTGGATTATACAAAATGGGAAAGATACGCTGCATTAGGGAAAAACTACCGCTGCACTTAGAATTATAAAATTTTTATCTACAGTCTGTATATTATACTCTTGTTTTTAAAATTCATATAATAAAATTTTTATGGTATTTTCTTCAAAATAAAACACTTTTGAATCTTTTTTATTATAAATTTTTCAATGTGGATTATACAATATGGGAAAGATACGCTGCATTAGGGAAAAACTACCGCTGCACTTAGAATTATAAAATTTTTATCTACAGTCTGTATATTATACTCTTGTTTTTGAAATTCATATAATAAAATTTTTATGGTATTTTCTTCAAAATAAAACACTTTTGAATTTTTTTTATTATAAATTTTTCAATGTGGATTGTACAGTATGGGATATATACGCTGCATTAGGGAAAAACTACCGCTACACTTAGAATTATAAAATTTTTATCTACAGTCTGTATATTATACTCTTGATTTTGAAATTCATATAATAAAATTTCTATGGTATTTTCTTCAAAATAAAACATTTTTGAATTTTTTTTATTATAAATTTTTCAGTGTGGATTATACAATATGGGAAAGATACGCTGCATTAGGGAAAAACTACCGCTGCACTTAGAAGTATAAAATTTTTATCCTCAGTCTGTATATTATACTCTTGTTTTTGAAATTCATATAATAAAATTTTTATGGTATTTTCTTCAAAATAAAACACTTTTGAATTTTTTTTTATTATAAATTTTTCAATGTGGATTATACAATATGGGAAAGATACGCTGCATTAGGGAAAAACTACCGCTGCACTTAGAATTATAAAATTTTTATCTACAGTCTGTATATTATACTCTTGTTTTTGAAATTCATATAATAATATTTTTATGGTATTTTCTTCAAAATAAAACACTTTTGAATTTTTTTTATTATAAATTTTTCAATGTGGATTATACAATATGGGAAAGATACGCTGCATTAGGGAAAAACTACCGCTGCACTTAGAATTATAAAATTTTTATCTACAGTCTGTATATTATACTCTTGTTTTTGAAATTCATATAATAAAATTTTTATGGTATTTTCTTCAAAATAAAACACTTTTGAATTTTTTTTATTATAAATTTTTCAATGTGGATTGTACAGTATGGGATATATACGCTGCATTAGGGAAAAACTACCGCTACACTTAGAATTATGAAATTTTTATCTACAGTCTGTATATTATACTCTTGATTTTGAAATTCATATAATAAAATTTTTATGGTATTTTCTTCAAAATAAAACATTTTTGAATTTTTTTTATTATAAATTTTTTAATGTGGATTATACAATATGGGAAAGATACGCTGCATTAGGGAAAAACTACCGCTGCACTTAGAAGTATAAAATTTTTATTCTCAGTCTGTATATTATAATCTTGTTTTTGAAATTCATATAATAAAATTTTTATGGTATTTTCTTCAAAATAAAACACTTTTGAATTTTTTTTATTATAAATTTTTCAATGTGGATTATACAATATGGGAAAGATACGCTGCATTAGGGAAAAACTACCGCTGCACTTAGAATTATAAAATTTTTATCTACAGTCTGTATATTATACTCTTGTTTTTGAAATTCATATAATAATATTTTTATGGTATTTTCTTCAAAATAAAACACTTTTGAATTTTTTTTATAATAAATTTTTCAATGTGGATTATACAATATGGGAAAGATACGCTGCATTAGGGAAAAACTACCGCTGCACTTAGAATTATAAAATTTTTATCTACAGTCTGTATATTATACTCTTGTTTTTAAAATTCATATAATAAAATTTTTATAGTATTTCCTTTAATATAAAATGCTTTTGAATTTTTTTTTCATTATAAATTTTTCAATGTGAATTATACAATATGGGAAAGATACGCTGCATTAGGGAAAAACTACCGCTGCACTTAGAATTATAAAATTATTATCTACAGTCTGTATATTATACTCTTGTTTTTGAAATTCATATAATAATATTTTTATGGTATTTTCTTCAAAATAAAACACTTTTGAATTTTTTTTATTATAAATTTTTCAATGTGGATTATACAATATGGGAAAGATACGCTGCATTAGGGAAAAACTACCGCTGCACTTAGAATTATAAAATTTTTATCTACAGTCTGTATATTATACTCTTGTTTTTGAAATTCATATAATAAAATTTTTATGGTATTTTCTTCAAAATAAAACACTTTTGAATTTTTTTTATTATAAATTTTTCAATGTGGATTGTACAGTATGGGATATATACGCTGCATTAGGGAAAAACTACCGCTACACTTAGAATTATAAAATTTTTATCTACAGTCTGTATATTATACTCTTGATTTTGAAATTCATATAATAAAATTTTTATGGTATTTTCTTCAAAATAAAACATTTTTGAATTTTTTTTATTATAAATTTTTCAATGTGGATTATACAAAATGGGAAAGATACGCTGCATTAGGGAAAAACTACCGCTGCACTTAGAATTATAAAATTTTTATCTACAGTCTGTATATTATACTCTTGTTTTTGAAATTCATATAATAAAATTTTTATGGTATTTTCTTCAAAATAAAACACTTTTGAATTTTTTTTATTATAAATTTTTCAATGTGGATTGTACAGTATGGGATATATACGCTGCATTAGGGAAAAACTACCGCTACACTTAGAATTATAAAATTTTTATCTACAGTCTGTATATTATACTCTTGTTTTTGAAATTCATATAATAATATTTTTATGGTATTTTCTTCAAAATAAAACACTTTTGAATTTTTTTTATTATAAATTTTTCAATGTGGATTGTACAGTATGGGATATATACGCTGCATTAGGGAAAAACTACCGCTACACTTAGAATTATGAAATTTTTATCTACAGTCTGTATATTATACTCTTGATTTTGAAATTCATATAATAAAATTTTTATGGTATTTTCTTCAAAATAAAACATTTTTGAATTTTTTTTATTATAAATTTTTTAATGTGGATTATACAATATGGGAAAGATACGCTGCATTAGGGAAAAACTACCGCTGCACTTAGAAGTATAAAATTTTTATCCTCAGTCTGTATATTATACTCTTGTTTTTGAAATTCATATAATAAAATTTTTATGGTATTTTCTTCAAAATAAAACACTTTTGAATTTTTTTTATTATAAATTTTTCAATGTGGATTATACAATATGGGAAAGATACGCTGCATTAGGGAAAAACTACCGCTGCACTTAGAATTATAAAATTTTTATCTACAGTCTGTATATTATACTCTTGTTTTTGAAATTCATATAATAATATTTTTATGGTATTTTCTTCAAAATAAAACACTTTTGAATTTTTTTTATAATAAATTTTTCAATGTGGATTATACAATATGGGAAAGATACGCTGCATTAGGGAAAAACTACCGCTGCACTTAGAATTATAAAATATTTATCTACAGTCAGTATATTATACTCTTGTATTTAAACTTCATATAATAATATTTTTATATATTCTTCAAAATAAAACACTTTTGAATTTTTTTTCATTCTAAATTTTTCAATGTGACTTTTATAATATGGGAAAGATACGCTGCACTAGGGAAAAACTACGGCTGCACTTAAAATTATAACATTCGTATTTACAGTCAGTATATTATACTCTTGTATTTAAAATTCATATAATAATATTTTTATGGTATTTTCTTCAAAATAAAACACTTTTGAATTTTTTTTATTATAAATTTTTCAATGTGGATTATACAATATGGGAAAGATACGCTGCATTAGGGAATAACTACCGCTGCACTTAGAATTATAAAATTTTATAAATTTTTCAATGTGGATTATACAATATGGGAAAGATACGCTGCATTAGGGAAAAACTACCGCTGCACTTAGAATTATAAAATTTTATAAATTTTTCAATGTGGATTATACAATATGGGAAAGATACGCTGCATTAGGGAAAAACTACCGCTGCACTTAGAATTATAAAATATTTATCTACAGTCAGTATATTATACTCTTGTATTTAAACTTCATATAATAATATTTTTATATATTCTTCAAAATAAAACACTTTTGAATTTTTTTTCATTCTAAATTTTTCAATGTGACTTTTATAATATGGGAAAGATACGCTGCACTAGGGAAAAACTACGGCTGCACTTAAAATTATAACATTCGTATTTACAGTCAGTATATTATACTCTTGTATTTAAAATTCATATAATAATATTTTTATGGTATTTTCTTCAAAATAAAACACTTTTGAATTTTTTTTATAATAAATTTTTCAATGTGGATTATACAATATGGGAAAGATACGCTGCATTAGGGAATAACTACCGCTGCACTTAGAATTATAAAATTTTATAAATTTTTCAATGTGGATTATACAATATGGGAAAGATACGCTGCATTAGGGAAAAACTACCGCTGCACTTAGAATTATAAAATATTTATCTACAGTCAGTATATTATACTCTTGTATTTAAACTTCATATAATAATATTTTTATATATTCTTCAAAATAAAACACTTTTGAATTTTTTTTCATTCTAAATTTTTCAATGTGACTTTTATAATATGGGAAAGATACGCTGCACTAGGGAAAAACTACGGCTGCACTTAAAATTATAACATTCGTATTTACAGTCAGTATATTATACTCTTGTATTTAAAATTCATATAATAATATTTTTATGGTATTTTCTTCAAAATAAAACACTTTTGAATTTTTTTTATAATAAATTTTTCAATGTGGATTATACAATATGGGAAAGATACGCTGCATTAGGGAATAACTACCGCTGCACTTAGAATTATAAAATTTTATAAATTTTTCAATGTGGATTATACAATATGGGAAAGATACGCTGCATTAGGGAAAAACTACCGCTGCACTTAGAATTATAAAATATTTATCTACAGTCAGTATATTATACTCTTGTATTTAAACTTCATATAATAATATTTTTATATATTCTTCAAAATAAAACACTTTTGAATTTTTTTTCATTCTAAATTTTTCAATGTGACTTTTATAATATGGGAAAGATACGCTGCACTAGGGAAAAACTACGGCTGCACTTAAAATTATAACATTCGTATTTACAGTCAGTATATTATACTCTTGTATTTAAAATTCATATAATAATATTTTTATGGTATTTTCTTCAAAATAAAACACTTTTGAATTTTTTTTATTATAAATTTTTCAATGTGGATTATACAATATGGGAAAGATACGCTGCATTAGGGAAAAACTACCGCTGCACTTAGAAGTATAAAATTTTTATCTACAGTCTGTATATTATACTCTTGTTTTTGAAATTCATATAATAAAATTTTTATGGTATTTTCTTCAAAATAAAACACTTTTGAATTTTTTTTATTATAAATTTTTCAATGTGGATTATACAATATGGGAAAGATACGCTGCATTAGGGAAAAACTACCGCTGCACTTAGAACTATAAAATATTTATCTACAGTCAGTATATTATACTCTTGTATTTAAACTTCATATAATAATATTTTTATATATTCTTCAAAATAAAACACTTTTGAATTTTTTTTCATTCTAAATTTTTCAATGTGACTTTTATAATATGGGAAAGATACGCTGCACTAGGGAAAAACTACGGCTGCACTTAAAATTATAACATTCGTATTTACAGTCAGTATATTATACTCTTGTATTTAAAATTCATATAATAATATTTTTATGGTATTTTCTTCAAAATCAAACACTTTTGAATTTTTTTTATAATAAATTTTTCAATGTGGATTATACAATATGGGAAAGATACGCTGCATTAGGGAATAACTACCGCTGCACTTAGAATTATAAAATTTTATAAATTTTTCAATGTGGATTATACAATATGGGAAAGATACGCTGCATTAGGGAAAAACTACCGCTGCACTTAGAATTATAAAATATTTATCTACAGTCAGTATATTATACTCTTGTATTTAAACTTCATATAATAATATTTTTATATATTCTTCAAAATAAAACACTTTTGAATTTTTTTTCATTCTAAATTTTTCAATGTGACTTTTATAATATGGGAAAGATACGCTGCACTAGGGAAAAACTACGGCTGCACTTAAAATTATAACATTCGTATTTACAGTCAGTATATTATACTCTTGTATTTAAAATTCATATAATAATATTTTTATGGTATTTTCTTCAAAATAAAACACTTTCGAATTTTTTTTATAATAAATTTTTCAATGTGGATTATACAATATGGGAAAGATACGCTGCATTAGGGAATAACTACCGCTGCACTTAGAATTATAAAATTTTATAAATTTTTCAATGTGGATTATACAATATGGGAAAGATACGCTGCATTAGGGAAAAACTACCGCTGCACTTAGAATTATAAAATATTTATCTACAGTCAGTATATTATACTCTTGTATTTAAACTTCATATAATAATATTTTTATATATTCTTCAAAATAAAACACTTTTGAATTTTTTTTCATTCTAAATTTTTCAATGTGACTTTTATAATATGGGAAAGATACGCTGCACTAGGGAAAAACTACGGCTGCACTTAAAATTATAACATTCGTATTTACAGTCAGTATATTATACTCTTGTATTTAAAATTCATATAATAATATTTTTATGGTATTTTCTTCAAAATAAAACACTTTTGAATTTTTTTTATTATAAATTTTTCAATGTGGATTATACAATATGGGAAAGATACGCTGCATTAGGGAAAAACTACCGCTGCACTTAGAAGTATAAAATTTTTATCTACAGTCTGTATATTATACTCTTGTTTTTGAAATTCATATAATAAAATTTTTATGGTATTTTCTTCAAAATAAAACACTTTTGAATTTTTTTTATTATAAATTTTTCAATGTGGATTATACAATATGGGAAAGATACGCTGCATTAGGGAAAAACTACCGCTGCACTTAGAACTATAAAATATTTATCTACAGTCAGTATATTATACTCTTGTATTTAAACTTCATATAATAATATTTTTATATATTCTTCAAAATAAAACACTTTTGAATTTTTTTTCATTCTAAATTTTTCAATGTGACTTTTATAATATGGGAAAGATACGCTGCACTAGGGAAAAACTACGGCTGCACTTAAAATTATAACATTCGTATTTACAGTCAGTATATTATACTCTTGTATTTAAAATTCATATAATAATATTTTTATGGTATTTTCTTCAAAATCAAACACTTTTGAATTTTTTTTATAATAAATTTTTCAATGTGGATTATACAATATGGGAAAGATACGCTGCATTAGGGAATAACTACCGCTGCACTTAGAATTATAAAATTTTATAAATTTTTCAATGTGGATTATACAATATGGGAAAGATACGCTGCATTAGGGAAAAACTACCGCTGCACTTAGAATTATAAAATATTTATCTACAGTCAGTATATTATACTCTTGTATTTAAACTTCATATAATAATATTTTTATATATTCTTCAAAATAAAACACTTTTGAATTTTTTTTCATTCTAAATTTTTCAATGTGACTTTTATAATATGGGAAAGATACGCTGCACTAGGGAAAAACTACGGCTGCACTTAAAATTATAACATTCGTATTTACAGTCAGTATATTATACTCTTGTATTTAAAATTCATATAATAATATTTTTATGGTATTTTCTTCAAAATAAAACACTTTTGAATTTTTTTTATAATAAATTTTTCAATGTGGATTATACAATATGGGAAAGATACGCTGCATTAGGGAATAACTACCGCTGCACTTAGAATTATAAAATTTTATAAATTTTTCAATGTGGATTATACAATATGGGAAAGATACGCTGCATTAGGGAAAAACTACCGCTGCACTTAGAATTATAAAATTTTATAAATTTTTCAATGTGGATTATACAATATGGGAAAGATACGCTGCATTAGGGAAAAACTACCGCTGCACTTAGAATTATAAAATATTTATCTACAGTCAGTATATTATACTCTTGTATTTAAACTTCATATAATAATATTTTTATATATTCTTCAAAATAAAACACTTTTGAATTTTTTTTCATTCTAAATTTTTCAATGTGACTTTTATAATATGGGAAAGATACGCTGCACTAGGGAAAAACTACGGCTGCACTTAAAATTATAACATTCGTATTTACAGTCAGTATATTATACTCTTGTATTTAAAATTCATATAATAATATTTTTATGGTATTTTCTTCAAAATAAAACACTTTTGAATTTTTTTTATAATAAATTTTTCAATGTGGATTATACAATATGGGAAAGATACGCTGCATTAGGGAATAACTACCGCTGCACTTAGAATTATAAAATTGTATAAATTTTTCAATGTGGATTATACAATATGGGAAAGATACGCTGCATTAGGGAAAAACTACCGCTGCACTTAGAATGATAAAATATTTATCTACAGTCAGTATATTATACTCTTGTATTTAAACTTCATATAATAATATTTTTATATATTCTTCAAAATAAAACACTTTTGAATTTTTTTTCATTCTAAATTTTTCAATGTGACTTTTATAATATGGGAAAGATACGCTGCACTAGGGAAAAACTACGGCTGCACTTAAAATTATAACATTCGTATTTACAGTCAGTATATTATACTCTTGTATTTAAAATTCATATAATAATATTTTTATGGTATTTTCTTCAAAATCAAACACTTTTGAATTTTTTTTATAATAAATTTTTCAATGTGGATTATACAATATGGGAAAGATACGCTGCATTAGGGAATAACTACCGCTGCACTTAGAATTATAAAATTTTATAAATTTTTCAATGTGGATTATACAATATGGGAAAGATACGCTGCATTAGGGAAAAACTACCGCTGCACTTAGAATTATAAAATATTTATCTACAGTCAGTATATTATACTCTTGTATTTAAACTTCATATAATAATATTTTTATATATTCTTCAAAATAAAACACTTTTGAATTTTTTTTCATTCTAAATTTTTCAATGTGACTTTTATAATATGGGAAAGATACGCTGCACTAGGGAAAAACTACGGCTGCACTTAAAATTATAACATTCGTATTTACAGTCAGTATATTATACTCTTGTATTTAAAATTCATATAATAATATTTTTATGGTATTTTCTTCAAAATAAAACACTTTTGAATTTTTTTTATAATAAATTTTTCAATGTGGATTATACAATATGGGAAAGATACGCTGCATTAGGGAATAACTACCGCTGCACTTAGAATTATAAAATTTTATAAATTTTTCAATGTGGATTATACAATATGGGAAAGATACGCTGCATTAGGGAAAAACTACCGCTGCACTTAGAATTATAAAATTTTATAAATTTTTCAATGTGGATTATACAATATGGGAAAGATACGCTGCATTAGGGAAAAACTACCGCTGCACTTAGAATTATAAAATATTTATCTACAGTCAGTATATTATACTCTTGTATTTAAACTTCATATAATAATATTTTTATATATTCTTCAAAATAAAACACTTTTGAATTTTTTTTCATTCTAAATTTTTCAATGTGACTTTTATAATATGGGAAAGATACGCTGCACTAGGGAAAAACTACGGCTGCACTTAAAATTATAACATTCGTATTTACAGTCAGTATATTATACTCTTGTATTTAAAATTCATATAATAATATTTTTATGGTATTTTCTTCAAAATAAAACACTTTTGAATTTTTTTTATTATAAATTTTTCAATGTGGATTATACAATATGGGAAAGATACGCTGCATTAGGGAAAAACTACCGCTGCACTTAGAAGTATAAAATTTTTATCTACAGTCTGTATATTATACTCTTGTTTTTGAAATTCATATAATAAAATTTTTATGGTATTTTCTTCAAAATAAAACACTTTTGAATTTTTTTTATTATAAATTTTTCAATGTGGATTATACAATATGGGAAAGATACGCTGCATTAGGGAAAAACTACCGCTGCACTTAGAACTATAAAATATTTATCTACAGTCAGTATATTATACTCTTGTATTTAAACTTCATATAATAATATTTTTATATATTCTTCAAAATAAAACACTTTTGAATTTTTTTTCATTCTAAATTTTTCAATGTGACTTTTATAATATGGGAAAGATACGCTGCACTAGGGAAAAACTACGGCTGCACTTAAAATTATAACATTCGTATTTACAGTCAGTATATTATACTCTTGTATTTAAAATTCATATAATAATATTTTTATGGTATTTTCTTCAAAATCAAACACTTTTGAATTTTTTTTATAATAAATTTTTCAATGTGGATTATACAATATGGGAAAGATACGCTGCATTAGGGAATAACTACCGCTGCACTTAGAATTATAAAATTTTATAAATTTTTCAATGTGGATTATACAATATGGGAAATATACGCTGCATTAGGGAAAAACTACCGCTGCACTTAGAATTATAAAATATTTATCTACAGTCAGTATATTATACTCTTGTATTTAAACTTCATATAATAATATTTTTATATATTCTTCAAAATAAAACACTTTTGAATTTTTTTTCATTCTAAATTTTTCAATGTGACTTTTATAATATGGGAAAGATACGCTGCACTAGGGAAAAACTACGGCTGCACTTAAAATTATAACATTCGTATTTACAGTCAGTATATTATACTCTTGTATTTAAAATTCATATAATAATATTTTTATGGTATTTTCTTCAAAATAAAACACTTTTGAATTTTTTTTATAATAAATTTTTCAATGTGGATTATACAATATGGGAAAGATACGCTGCATTAGGGAATAACTACCGCTGCACTTAGAATTATAAAATTTTATAAATTTTTCAATGTGGATTATACAATATGGGAAAGATACGCTGCATTAGGGAAAATCTACCGCTGCACTTAGAATTATAAAATATTTATCTACAGTCAGTATATTATACTCTTGTATTTAAACTTCATATAATAATATTTTTATATATTCTTCAAAATAAAACACTTTTGAATTTTTTTTCATTCTAAATTTTTCAATGTGACTTTTATAATATGGGAAAGATACGCTGCACTAGGGAAAAACTACGGCTGCACTTAAAATTATAACATTCGTATTTACAGTCAGTATATTATACTCTTGTATTTAAAATTCATATAATAATATTTTTATGGTAATTTCTTCAAAATAAAACACTTTTGAATTTTTTTTATTATAAATTTTCCAATGTGGATTATACAATATGGGAAAGATACGCTGCATTAAGGAAAAACCACCGCTGCACTTAGAATTATAAAATTTTTATCTACAGTCTGTATATTATACTCTTGTTTTTAAAATTCATATAATAAAATTTTTATGGTATTTTCTTCAAAATAAAACACTTTTGAATCTTTTTTATTATAAATTTTTCAATGTGGATTATACAATATGGGAAAGATACGCTGCATTAGGGAAAAACTACCGCTGCACTTAGAATTATAAAATTTTTATCTACAGTCTGTATATTATACTCTTGTTTTTGAAATTCATATAATAAAATTTTTATGGTATTTTCTCCAAAATAAAACACTTTTGAATTTTTTTTATTATAAATTTTTCAATGTGGATTATACAATATGGGAAAGATACGCTGCATTAGGGAAAAACTACCGCTGCACTTGGAATTATAAAATTTTTATCTACAGTCTGTATATTATACTCTTGTTTTTGAAATTCATATAATAAAATTTTTATGGTATTTTCTTCAAAATTAAACACTTTTGAATTTTTTTTATTATAAATTTTTCAATGTGGATTATACAATATGGGAAAGATACGCTGCATTAGGGAAAAACTACCGCTGCACTTAGAATTATAAAATATTTATCTACAGTCAGTATATTATACTCTTGTATTTAAACTTCATATAATAATATTTTTATATTCTCTTCAAGATAAAACACTTTTGAATTTATTTTCATTCTAAATTTTTCAATGTGACTTTTATAATATGGGAAAGATAACGCTGCACTAGGGAAAAACTACGGCTGCACTTAAAATTATAACATTCGTATTTACAGTCAGTATATTATACTCTTGTATTTAAAATTCATATAATAATATTTTTATGGTATTTTCTTCAAAATAAAACACTTTTGAATTTTTTTTATAATAAATTTTTCAATGTGGATTATACAATATGGGAAAGATACGCTGCATTAGGGAAAAACTACCGCTGCACTTAGAATTATAAAATATTTATCTACAGTCAGTATATTATACTCTTGTATTTAAACTTCATATAATAATATTTTTATATATTCTTCAAAATAAAACACTTTTGAATTTTTTTTCATTCTAAATTTTTCAATGTGACTTTTATAATATGGGAAAGATACGCTGCACTAGGGAAAAACTACGGCTGCACTTAAAATTATAACATTCGTATTTACAGTCAGTATATTATACTCTTGTATTTAAAATTCATATAATAATATTTTTATGGTATTTTCTTCAAAATAAAACACTTTTGAATTTTTTTTCATCATAAATTTTTCACTGTGTATTATACAATATGGGAAAGATACGCTGCACTTGGGAAAAACTACGACTGCACTAAGAATTATAAAATTTTTATCTACAGTCAGTATATTATACTCTTGTATTTAAAATTCATATAATAATATTTTTATAGTATTTCCTATAATATAAAATGCTTTTGAATTCTTTTTCTTTATAATTTTTTCAATGTGAATTATACAATATGGGAAAGATACGCTGCACTAGGGAAAAACTACCGCTGCACTAAGAATTATAAAATTTTTATCTACAGTCAGTATATTATACTCTTGTATTTAAAATTCATATAATAAGATTTTTATAGCATTTCCTTTAATATAAAATGCTTTTGAATTTTTTTTATTATAAATTTTTCAATGTGGATTATACAATATGGGAAAGACACGCTGCACTAGGGAAAAACTACGGCTGCACTTAAAATTATGAAATTCGTGTTTACAGTTAGTTTATTATACTCTTGTATTTAAAATTCATATAATAATATTTTTATAGTATCTCCTTTAATAAAAAATGCTGTTGAATTTTTTTTCATTATAAATTTTTCAATGTGGATTATACAATATGGGAAAGATACGCTGCATTAGGGAAAAACCACCGCTTCACTTAGATTTATAAACTTTTTATCTACAGTCTGTATATTATACTCTTGTTTTTAAAATTCATATAATAAAATTTTTATGGTATTTTCTTCAAAATAAAACACATTTGAATTTTTTTTATTATAAATTTTTCAATGTGGATTATACAATATGGGAAAGATACGCTGCATTAGGGAAAAACTACCGCTGCACTTAGAATTATAAAATTTTTATCTACAGTCTGTATATTATACTCTTGTTTTTAAAATTCATATAATAAAATTTTTATAGTATTTCCTTTAATATAAAATGCTTTTGAATTTTTTTTCATTATAAATTTTTCAGTGTGAATTATACAATATGGGAAAGATACGCTGCATTAGGGAAAAACTACCGCTGCACTTAGAATTATAAACTTTTTATCTACAGTCTGTATATTCTACTCTTGTTTTTAAAATTCATATAATAAAATTTTTATGGTATTTTCTTCAAAATAAAACACATTTGAATTTTTTTTATTATAAATTTTTCAATGTGGATTATACAATATGGGAAAGATACGCTGCATTAGGGAAAAACTACCGCTGCACTTAGAATTATAAAATTTTTATCTACAGTCTGTATATTATACTCTTGTTTTTAAAATTCATATAATAAAATTTTCATAGTATTTCCTTCAATATAAAATGCTTTTGAATTTTTTTTCATTATAAATTTTTCAATGTGACTTTTATAATATGGGAAAGATACGCTGCACTAGGGAAAAACTACGGCTGCACTTAAAATTATAACATTCGTATTTACAGTCAGTATATTATACTCTTGTATTTAAAATTCATATAATAATATTTTTATGGTATTTTCTTCAAAATCAAACACTTTTGAATTTTTTTTATAATAAATTTTTCAATGTGGATTATACAATATGGGAAAGATACGCTGCACTAGGGAAAAACTACGGCTGCACTTAAAATTATAAAATTCTCATTTACATTCAGTATATTATACTCTTGTATTTAAAATTCTTATAATAATATTTTAATGGTATTTCCTTTAATAAAAAATGCTGTTGAATTTTTTTTCATTATAAATTTTTCAATGTGGATTATACAATATGGGAAAGATACGCTGCACTAGGGAAAAACTAACGCTGCACTTAGAATTATAAAATTTTTATCTACAGTCTGTATATTATACTCTTGTTTTTAAAATTCATATAATAAAATTTTTATAGTATTTCCTTTAATAAAAAATGCTTTTGAATTCTTTTCATTATAAATTTTTCAATGTGGATTATACAATATGGGAAAGATACGCTGCACTAGGGAAAAACTACGGCTGCACTTAAAATTATAAAATTCTCATTTACAGTCAGTATATTATACTCTTGTATTTAAAATTCATATAATAATATTTTTATGGTATTTCCTTTAATAAAAAATGCTGTTGAATTTTTTTTCATTATAAATTTTTCAATGTGGATTATACAATATGGGAAAGATACGCTGCACTAGGGAAAAACTAACGCTGCACTTAGAATTATAAAATTTTTATCTAGTCTGTATATTATACTCTTGTTTTTAAAATTCATATAATAAAATTTTCATAGTATTTTCTTTAATATAAAATGCTTTTGAATTTTTTTTCATTATAAATTTTTCAATGTGAATTATACAATATGGGAAAGATACGCTGCACTTGGGAAAAACTACGACTGCACTAAGAATTATAAAATTTTTATCTACAGTCAGTATATTATACTCTTGTATTTAAAATTCATATAATAATATTTTTATATTTTCTTCAAAATAAAACACTTTTGATTTTTTTTTATTATAAATTTTTCAATGTGGATTATACAATATGGGAAAGATACGCTGCACTAGGGAAAAACTACGGCTGCACTTAAAATTATAAAATTCTCATTTACAGTCAGTATATTATACTCTTGTATTTAAAATTCATATAATAATATTTTTATGGTATTTCCTTTAATAAAAACTGCTGTTGAATTCTTTTCATTATAAATTTTTCAATGTGGATTATACAATATGGGAAAGATACGCTGCACTAGGGAAAAACTACGGCTTCACTTAAAATTATGAAATTCGTATTTACAGTTAGTATATTATACTCTTGTATTTAAAATTCATATAATAATATTTTTATAGTATCTCCTTTAATAAAAAATGCTGTTGAATTTTTTTTCATAATAAATTTTTCAATGTGGATTATACAATATGGGAAAGATACGCTGCACTAGGGAAAAACTACCGCTGCACTTAGAATTATAAAATTTTTATCTACAGTCTGTATATTATACTCTTGTTTTTGAAATTCATATAATAAAATTTTTATGGTATTTTCTTCAAAATAAAACATTTTTGAATTTTTTTTATTATAAATTTTTCAATGTGGATTATACAATATGGGAAAGATACGCTGCATTAGGGAAAAACTAGCGCTGCACTTAGAATTATAAAATATTTATCTACAGTCAGTATATTATACTCTTGTATTTAAACTTCATATAATAATATTTTTATATATTCTTCAAAATAAAACACTTTTGAATTTTTTTTTCATTCTAAATTTTTCAATGTGACTTTTATAATATGGGAAAGATACGCTGCACTAGGGAAAAACTACGGCTGCACTTAAAATTATAACATTCGTATTTACAGTCAGTATATTATACTCTTGTATTTAAAATTCATATAATAATATTTTTATGGTAATTTCTTCAAAATGAAACACTTTTGAATTTTTTTTCATCATAAATTTTTCAATGTGGATTATACAATATGGGAAAGATACGCTGCACTTGGGAAAAACTACGACTGCACTAAGAATTATAAAATTTTTATCTACAGTCAGTATATTATACTCTTGTATTTAAAATTCATATAATAATATTTTTATAGTATTTCCTATAATATAAAATGCTTTTGAATTCTTTTTCTTCATAATTTTTTCAATGTGAATTATACAATATGGGAAAGATACGCTGCACTAGGGAAAAACTACGGCTGCACTTAAAATTATGAAATTTGTATTTACAGTTAGTATATTATACTCTTGTATTTAAAATTCATATAATAATATTTTTATAGTATCTCCTTTAATAAAAAATGCTGTTGAATTTTTTTTCATTATAAATTTTTCAATGTGGATTATACAATATGGGAAAGATACGCTGCACTAGGGAAAAACTAACGCTGCACTTAGAATTATAAAATTTTTATCTACAGTCTGTATATTATACTCTTGTTTTTAAAATTCATATAATAAAATTTTCATAGTATTTCCTTTAATATAAAATGCTTTTGAATTTTTTTTCATTATGAATTTTTCAATGTGAATTATTCAATATGGGAAAGATACGCTGCACTAGGGAAAAACTACGGCTGCACTTAAAATTATAAATTCTTATTTACAGTCAGTATATCATACTCTTGTATTTAAAATTCATATAATAATATTTTTATATTTTCTTCAAAATAAAACACTTTTGATTTTTTTTTATTATAAATTTTTCAATGTGGATTATACAATATGGGAAAGATACGCTGCACTAGGGAAAAACTACGGCTGCACTTAAAATTATAAAATTCTCATTTACAGTCAGTATATTATACTCTTGTATTTAAAATTCATATAATGATATTTTTATGGTATTTCCTTTAATAAAAAATGCTGTTGAATTTTTTTTCATTATAAATTTTTCAATGTGGATTATACAATATGGGAAAGATACGCTGCACTAGGGAAAAACTACCGCTGCACTTAGATTTATAAAATTTTTATCTACAGTCTGTATATTATACTCTTGTTTTTAAAATTCATATAATAAAATTTTTATAGTATTTCCTTTAATATAAAATGCTTTTGAATTTTTTTTTTATTATAAACTTTTCAATGTGAATTATACAATATGGGAAAGATACGCTGCACTAGGGAAAAACTACGGCTGCACTTAAAATTATAAAATTCTCATTTACATTCAGTATATTATACTCTTGTATTTAAAATTCATATAATAATATTTTTATGGTATTACCTTTAATAAAAAATGCTGTTGAATTTTTTTTCATTATAAATTTTTCAATGTGGATTATACAATATGGGAAAGATACGCTGCACTAGGGAAAAACTAACGCTGCACTTAGAATTATAAAATTTTTATCTACAGTCTGTATATTATACTCTTGTTTTTAAAATTCATATAATAAAATTTTTATAGTATTTCCTTTAATAAAAAATGCTTTTGAATTTTTTTTCATTATAAATTTTTCAATGTGGATTATACAATATTGGAAATATACGCTACTTTAGGGAAAAACTACCGCTGCACTTAGAATTATAAAATTTTTATCTAGTCTGTATATTATACTCTTGTTTTTAAAATTCATATAATAAAATTTTCATAGTATTTCCTTTAATATAAAATGCTTTTGAATTTTTTTTATAATAAATTTTTCAATGTGGATTATACAATATGGGAAAGATACGCTGCATTAGGGAATAACTACCGCTGCACTTAGAATTATAAAATTTTTATCTACAGTCTGTATATTATACTCTTGTTTTTGAAATTCATATAATAAAATTTTTATGGTATTTTCTTCAAAATTAAACAATTTTGAATTTTTTTTATTATAAATTTTTCAATGTGGATTATACAATATGGGAAAGATACGCTGCATTAGGGAAAAACTACCGCTGCACTTAGAATTATAAAATATTTATCTACAGTCAGTATATTATACTCTTGTATTTAAAATTCATATAATAATATTTTTATGGTATTTTCTTCAAAATAGAACACTTTTGAATTTTTTTTCATCATAAATTTTTCAATGTGGATTATACAATATGGGAAAGATACGCTGCACTTGGGAAAAACTACGACTGCACTAAGAATTATAAAATTTTTATCTACAGTCAGTATATTATACTCTTGTATTTAAAATTCATATAATAATATTTTTATAGTATTTCCTATAATATAAAATGCTTTTGAATTCTTTTTCTTTATAATTTTTTCAATGTGAATTATACAATATGGGAAAGATACGCTGCACTAGGGAAAAACTACCGCTGCACTAAGAATTATAAAATTTTTATCTACAGTCAGTATATTATACTCTTGTATTTAAAATTCATATAATAAGATTTTTATAGTATTTCCTTTAATATAAAATGCTTTTGAATTTTTTTTATTATAAATTTTTCAATGTGGATTATACAATATGGGAAAGATACGCTGCACTAGGGAAAAACTACCGCTGCACTTAGAATTATAAAATTTTTGTCTACAGTCTGTATATTATACTCTTGTTTTTGAAATTCATATAATAAAATTTTTATGGTATTTTCTTCAAAATAAAACACTTTTGAATTTTTTTTATTATAAATTTTGCAATGTGGATTATACAATATGGGAAAGATACGCTGCATTAGGGAAAAACTACCGCTGCACTTAGAATTATAAAATTTTTATCTACAGTCTGTATATTATACTCTTGTTTTTAAAATTCATATAATAAAATTTTTATAGTATTTCCTTTAATATAAAATGCTTTTGAATTTTTTTTTCATTATAAATTTTTCAATGTGAATTATACAATATGGGAAAGATACGCTGCATTAGGGAAAAACTACCGCTGCACTTAGAATTATAAAATTATTATCTACAGTCTGTATATTATACTCTTGTTTTTGAAATTCATATAATAAAATTTTTATGGTATTTTCTTCAAAATAAAACACTTTTGAATTTTTTTTATTATAAATTTTTCAATGTGGATTGTACAATATGGGAAATATACGCTGCATTAGGGAAAAACTACCGCTGCACTTAGAATTATAAAATTTTTATCTACAGTCTGTATATTATACTCTTGATTTTGAAATTCATATAATAAAATTTTTATGGTATTTTCTTCAAAATAAAACACTTTTGAATTTTTTTTATTATAAATTTTTCAATGTGGATTATACAATATGGGAAAGATACGCTGCATTAGGGAAAAACTACCGCTGCACTTAGAATTATAAACTTTTTATCTACAGTCTGTATATTATACTCTTGTTTTTAAAATTCATATAATAAAATTTTTATGGTATTTTCTTCAAAATAAAACACTTTTGAATTTTTTTTATTATAAATTTTTCAATGTGGATTATACATTATGGGAAAGATACGCTGCATTAAGGAAAAACTACCGCTGCACTTAGAAGTATAAAATTTTTATCTACAGTCTGTATATTATACTCTTGTTTTTGAAATTCATATAATAAAATTTTTATGGTATTTTCTTCAAAATAAAACACTTTTGAATTTTTTTTATTATAAATTTTTCAATGTGGATTATACAATATGGGAAAGATACGCTGCATTAGGGAAAAACTACCGCTGCACTTAGAATTATAAAATATTTATCTACAGTCAGTATATTATACTCTTGTATTTAAACTTCATATAATAATATTTTTATATTCTCTTCAAGATAAAACACTTTTAAATTTATTTTCATTCTAAATTTTTCAATGTGACTTTTATAATATGGGAAAGATAACGCTGCACTAGGGAAAAGCTTCTGCTGCACTTAAGATTATAAAAGTTTTGTTTACAGTCAGTCTATAATAATTTTGAATTTAAAATTCATATAATAATATTTTTATGGTATTTTCTTCAAAATAAAACACTTTTGAATTTTTCTTATAATAAATTTTTCAATGTGGATTAAACAATATGGGAAAGATACGCTGCATTAGGGAAAAACTACCGCTGCATTTATAATTATAAAATTTTTATCTACAGTCTGTATATTATACTCTTGTTTTTGAAATTCATATAATAAAATTTTTATGGTATTTTCTTCAAAATAAAACACTTTTGAATTTTTTTTATTATAAATTTTTCAATGTGGATTGTACAATATGGGAAATATACGCTGCATTAGGGAAAAACTACCGCTGCACTTAGAATTATAAAATTTTTATCTACAGTCTGTATATTATACTCTTGATTTTGAAATTCATATAATAAAATTTTTATGGTATTTTCTTCAAAATAAAACACTTTTGAATTTTTTTTATTATAAATTTTTTAATGTGGATTATACAAAATGGGAAAGATACGCTGCATTAGGGAAAAACTACCGCTGCACTTAGAATTATAAAATTTTTATCTACAGTCTGTATATTATACTCTTGTTTTTAAAATTCATATAATAAAATTTTTATGGTATTTTCTTCAAAATAAAACACTTTTGAATCTTTTTTATTATAAATTTTTCAATGTGGATTATACAATATGGGAAAGATACGCTGCATTAGGGAAAAACTACCGCTGCACTTAGAATTATAAAATTTTTATCTACAGTCTGTATATTATACTCTTGTTTTTGAAATTCATATAATAAAATTTTTATGGTATTTTCTTCAAAATAAAACACTTTTGAATTTTTTTTATTATAAATTTTTCAATGTGGATTGTACAGTATGGGATATATACGCTGCATTAGGGAAAAACTACCGCTACACTTAGAATTATAAAATTTTTATCTACAGTCTGTATATTATACTCTTGATTTTGAAATTCATATAATAAAATTTCTATGGTATTTTCTTCAAAATAAAACATTTTTGAATTTTTTTTATTATAAATTTTTCAATGTGGATTATACAATATGGGAAAGATACGCTGCATTAGGGAAAAACTACCGCTGCACTTAGAAGTATAAAATTTTTATCCTCAGTCTGTATATTATACTCTTGTTTTTGAAATTCATATAATAAAATTTTTATGGTATTTTCTTCAAAATAAAACACTTTTGAATTTTTTTTATTATAAATTTTTCAATGTGGATTATACAATATGGGAAAGATACGCTGCATTAGGGAAAAACTACCGCTGCACTTAGAATTATAAAATTTTTATCTACAGTCTGTATATTATACTCTTGTTTTTGAAATTCATATAATAATATTTTTATGGTATTTTCTTCAAAATAAAACACTTTTGAATTTTTTTTATTATAAATTTTTCAATGTGGATTATACAATATGGGAAAGATACGCTGCATTAGGGAAAAACTACCGCTGCACTTAGAATTATAAAATTTTTATCTACAGTCTGTATATTATACTCTTGTTTTTGAAATTCATATAATAAAATTTTTATGGTATTTTCTTCAAAATAAAACACTTTTGAATTTTTTTTATTATAAATTTTTCAATGTGGATTGTACAGTATGGGATATATACGCTGCATTAGGGAAAAACTACCGCTACACTTAGAATTATGAAATTTTTATCTACAGTCTGTATATTATACTCTTGATTTTGAAATTCATATAATAAAATTTTTATGGTATTTTCTTCAAAATAAAACATTTTTGAATTTTTTTTATTATAAATTTTTTAATGTGGATTATACAATATGGGAAAGATACGCTGCATTAGGGAAAAACTACCGCTGCACTTAGAAGTATAAAATTTTTATTCTCAGTCTGTATATTATACTCTTGTTTTTGAAATTCATATAATAAAATTTTTATGGTATTTTCTTCAAAATAAAACACTTTTGAATTTTTTTTATTATAAATTTTTCAATGTGGATTATACAATATGGGAAAGATACGCTGCATTAGGGAAAAACTACCGCTGCACTTAGAATTATAAAATTTTTATCTACAGTCTGTATATTATACTCTTGTTTTTGAAATTCATATAATAATATTTTTATGGTATTTTCTTCAAAATAAAACACTTTTGAATTTTTTTTATAATAAATTTTTCAATGTGGATTATACAATATGGGAAAGATACGCTGCATTAGGGAAAAACTACCGCTGCACTTAGAATTATAAAATATTTATCTACAGTCAGTATATTATACTCTTGTATTTAAACTTCATATAATAATATTTTTATATATTCTTCAAAATAAAACACTTTTGAATTTTTTTTCATTCTAAATTTTTCAATGTGACTTTTATAATATGGGAAAGATACGCTGCACTAGGGAAAAACTACGGCTGCACTTAAAATTATAACATTCGTATTTACAGTCAGTATATTATACTCTTGTATTTAAAATTCATATAATAATATTTTTATGGTATTTTCTTCAAAATAAAACACTTTTGAATTTTTTTTATTATAAATTTTTCAATGTGGATTATACAATATGGGAAAGATACGCTGCATTAGGGAATAACTACCGCTGCACTTAGAATTATAAAATTTTATAAATTTTTCAATGTGGATTATACAATATGGGAAAGTTACGCTGCATTAGGGAAAAACTACCGCTGCACTTAGAATTATAAAATTTTATAAATTTTTCAATGTGGATTATACAATATGGGAAAGATACGCTGCATTAGGGAAAAACTACCGCTGCACTTAGAATTATAAAATATTTATCTACAGTCAGTATATTATATTCTTGTATTTAAACTTCATATAATAATATTTTTATATATTCTTCAAAATAAAACACTTTTGAATTTTTTTTCATTCTAAATTTTTCAATGTGACTTTTATAATATGGGAAAGATACGCTGCACTAGGGAAAAACTACGGCTGCACTTAAAATTATAACATTCGTATTTACAGTCAGTATATTATACTCTTGTATTTAAAATTCATATAATAATATTTTTATGGTATTTTCTTCAAAATAAAACACTTTTGAATTTTTTTTATTATAAATTTTTCAATGTGGATTATACAATATGGGAAAGATACGCTGCATTAGGGAATAACTACCGCTGCACTTAGAATTATAAAATTTTATAAATTTTTCAATGTGGATTATACAATATGGGAAAGATACGCTGCATTAGGGAAAAACTACCGCTGCACTTAGAATTATAAAATATTTATCTACAGTCAGTATATTATACTCTTGTATTTAAACTTCATATAATAATATTTTTATATATTCTTCAAAATAAAACACTTTTGAATTTTTTTTCATTCTAAATTTTTCAATGTGACTTTTATAATATGGGAAAGATACGCTGCACTAGCGAAAAACTACGGCTGCACTTAAAATTATAACATTCGTATTTACAGTCAGTATATTATACTCTTGTATTTAAAATTCATATAATAATATTTTTATGGTATTTTCTTCAAAATAAAACACTTTTGAATTTTTTTTATAATAAATTTTTCAATGTGGATTATACAATATGGGAAAGATACGCTGCATTAGGGAATAACTACCGCTGCACTTAGAATTATAAAATATTTATCTACAGTCAGTATATTATACTCTTGTATTTAAACTTCATATAATAATATTTTTATATATTCTTCAAAATAAAACACTTTTGAATTTTTTTTCATTCTAAATTTTTCAATGTGACTTTTATAATATGGGAAAGATACGCTGCACTAGGGAAAAACTACGGCTGCACTTAAAATTATAACATTCGTATTTACAGTCAGTATATTATACTCTTGTATTTAAAATTCATATAATAATATTTTTATGGTATTTTCTTCAAAATAAAACACTTTTGAATTTTTTTTATTATAAATTTTTCAATGTGGATTATACAATATGGGAAAGATACGCTGCATTAGGGAAAAACTACCGCTGCACTTAGAAGTATAAAATTTTTATCTACAGTCTGTATATTATACTCTTGTTTTTGAAATTCATATAATAAAATTTTTATGGTATTTTCTTCAAAATAAAACACTTTTGAATTTTTTTTATTATAAATCTTTCAATGTGGATTGTACAATATGGGAAAGATACGCTGCATTAGGGAAAAACTACCGCTGCACTTAGAACTATAAAATATTTATCTACAGTCAGTATATTATACTCTTGTATTTAAACTTCATATAATAATATTTTTATATATTCTTCAAAATAAAACACTTTTGAATTTTTTTTCATTCTAAATTTTTCAATGTGACTTTTATAATATGGGAAAGATACGCTGCACTAGGGAAAAACTACGGCTGCACTTAAAATTATAACATTCGTATTTACAGTCAGTATATTATACTCTTGTATTTAAAATTCATATAATAATATTTTTATGGTATTTTCTTCAAAATCAAACACATTTGAATTTTTTTTATAATAAATTTTTCAATGTGGATTATACAATATGGGAAAGATACGCTGCATTAGGGAATAACTACCGCTGCACTTAGAATTATAAAATTTTATAAATTTTTCAATGTGGATTATACAATATGGGAAAGATACGCTGCATTAGGGAAAAACTACCGCTGCACTTAGAATTATAAAATATTTATCTACAGTCAGTATATTATACTCTTGTATTTAAACTTCATATAATAATATTTTTATATATTCTTCAAAATAAAACACTTTTGAATTTTTTTTCATTCTAAATTTTTCAATGTGACTTTTATAATATGGGAAAGATACGCTGCACTAGGGAAAAACTACGGCTGCACTTAAAATTATAACATTCGTATTTACAGTCAGTATATTATACTCTTGTATTTAAAATTCATATAATAATATTTTTATGGTATTTTCTTCAAAATAAAACACTTTTGAATTTTTTTTATAATAAATTTTTCAATGTGGATTATACAATATGGGAAAGATACGCTGCATTAGGGAATAACTACCGCTGCACTTAGAATTATAAAATTTTATAAATTTTTCAATGTGGATTATACAATATGGAAAAGATACGCTGCATTAGGGAAAAACTACCGCTGCACTTAGAATTATAAAATATTTATCTACAGTCAGTATATTATACTCTTGTATTTAAACTTCATATAATAATATTTTTATATATTCTTCAAAATAAAACACTTTTGAATTTTTTTTCATTCTAAATTTTTCAATGTGACTTTTATAATATGGGAAAGATACGCTGCACTAGGGAAAAACTACGGCTGCACTTAAAATTATAACATTCGTATTTACAGTCAGTATATTATACTCTTGTATTTAAAATTCATATAATAATATTTTTATGGTATTTTCTTCAAAATAAAACACTTTTGAATTTTTTTTATTATAAATTTTTCAATGTGGATTATACAATATGGGAAAGATACGCTGCATTAGGGAAAAACTACCGCTGCACTTAGAAGTATAAAATTTTTATCTACAGTCTGTATATTATACTCTTGTTTTTGAAATTCATATAATAAAATTTTTATGGTATTTTCTTCAAAATAAAACACTTTTGAATTTTTTTTATTATAAATCTTTCAATGTGGATTGTACAATATGGGAAAGATACGCTGCATTAGGGAAAAACTACCGCTGCACTTAGAACTATAAAATATTTATCTACAGTCAGTATATTATACTCTTGTATTTAAACTTCATATAATAATATTTTTATATATTCTTCAAAATAAAACACTTTTGAATTTTTTTTCATTCTAAATTTTTCAATGTGACTTTTATAATATGGGAAAGATACGCTGCACTAGGGAAAAACTACGGCTGCACTTAAAATTATAACATTCGTATTTACAGTCAGTATATTATACTCTTGTATTTAAAATTCATATAATAATATTTTTATGGTATTTTCTTCAAAATCAAACACATTTGAATTTTTTTTATAATAAATTTTTCAATGTGGATTATACAATATGGGAAAGATACGCTGCATTAGGGAATAACTACCGCTGCACTTAGAATTATAAAATTTTATAAATTTTTCAATGTGGATTATACAATATGGGAAAGATACGCTGCATTAGGGAAAAACTACCGCTGCACTTAGAATTATAAAATATTTATCTACAGTCAGTATATTATACTCTTGTATTTAAACTTCATATAATAATATTTTTATATATTCTTCAAAATAAAACACTTTTGAATTTTTTTTCATTCTAAATTTTTCAATGTGACTTTTATAATATGGGAAAGATACGCTGCACTAGGGAAAAACTACGGCTGCACTTAAAATTATAACATTCGTATTTACAGTCAGTATATTATACTCTTGTATTTAAAATTCATATAATAATATTTTTATGGTATTTTCTTCAAAATAAAACACTTTTGAATTTTTTTTATAATAAATTTTTCAATGTGGATTATACAATATGGGAAAGATACGCTGCATTAGGGAATAACTACCGCTGCACTTAGAATTATAAAATTTTATAAATTTTTCAATGTGGATTATACAATATGGGAAAGATACGCTGCATTAGGGAAAAACTACCGCTGCACTTAGAATTATAAAATATTTATCTACAGTCAGTATATTATACTCTTGTATTTAAACTTCATATAATAATATTTTTATATATTCTTCAAAATAAAACACTTTTGAATTTTTTTTCATTCTAAATTTTTCAATGTGACTTTTATAATATGGGAAAGATACGCTGCACTAGGGAAAAACTACGGCTGCACTTAAAATTATAACATTCGTATTTACAGTCAGTATATTATACTCTTGTATTTAAAATTCATATAATAATATTTTTATGGTATTTTCTTCAAAATAAAACTCTTTTGAATTTTTTTTATTATAAATTTTCCAATGTGGATTATACAATATGGGAATGATACGCTGCATTAAGGAAAAACCACCGCTGCACTTAGAATTATAAAATTTTTATCTACAGTCTGTATATTATACTCTTGTTTTTAAAATTCATATAATAAAATTTTTATGGTATTTTCTTCAAAATAAAACACTTTTGAATCTTTTTTATTATAAATTTTTCAATGTGGATTATACAATATGGGAAAGATACGCTGCATTAGGGAAAAACTACCGCTGCACTTAGAATTATAAAATTTTTATCTACAGTCTGTATATTATACTCTTGTATTTAAAATTCATATAATAATATTTTTATGGTATTTTCTTCAAAATAAAACACTTTTGAATTTTTTTTATTATAAATTTTCCAATGTGGATTGTACAATATGGGAAAGATACGCTGCATTAGGGAGAAACTACCGCTGCACTTAGAATTATAAAATATTTATCTACAGTCAGTATATTATACTCTTGTATTTAAACTTCATATAATAATATTTTTATATATTCTTCAAAATAAAACACTTTTGAATTTTTTTTCATTCTAAATTTTTCAATGTGACTTTTATAATATGGGAAAGATACGCTGCACTAGGGAAAAACTACGGCTGCACTTAAAATTATAACATTCGTATTTACAGTCAGTATATTATACTCTTGTATTTAAAATTCATATAATAATATTTTTATGGTATTTTCTTCAAAATAAAACACTTTTGAATTTTTTTTATAATAAATTTTTCAATGTGGATTATACAATATGGGAAAGATACGCTGCATTAGGGAATAACTACCGCTGCACTTAGAATTATAAAATTTTATAAATTTTTCAATGTGGATTATACAATATGGGAAAGATACGCTGCATTAGGGAAAAACTACCGCTGCACTTAGAATTATAAAATTTTTATCTACAGTCTGTATATTATACTCTTGATTTTGAAATTCATATAATAAAATTTTTATGGTATTTTCTTCAAAATTAAACACTTTTGAATTTTTTTTATTATAAATTTTTCAATGTGGATTATACAATATGGGAAAGATACGCTGCATTAGGGAAAAACTACCGCTGCACTTAGAATTATAAAATATTTATCTACAGTCAGTATATTATACCCTTGTATTTAAACTTCATATAATAATATTTTTATATATTCTTCAAAATAAAACACTATTGAATTTTTTTTCATTCTAAATTTTTCAATGTGACTTTTATAATATGGGAAAGATACGCTGCACTAGGGAAAAACTACGGCTGCACTTAAAATTATAACATTCGTATTTACAGTCAGTATATTATACTCTTGTATTTAAAATTCATATAATAATATTTTTATGGTATTTTCTTCAAAATAAAACACTTTTGAATTTTTTTTCATCATAAATTTTTCAATGTGGATTATACAATATGGGAAAGATACGCTGCACTTGGGAAAAACTACGACTGCACTAAGAATTATAAAACTTTTATCTACAGTCAGTATATTATACTCTTGTATTTAAAATTCATATAATAAGATTTTTATAGTATTTCCTATAATATAAAATGCTTTTGAATTCTTTTTCTTTATAATTTTTTCAATGTGAATTATACAATATGGGAAAGATACGCTGCACTAGGGAAAAACTACCGCTGCACTAAGAATTATAAAATTTTTATCTACAGTCAGTATATTATACTCTTGTATTTAAAATTCATATAATAAGATTTTTATAGTATTTCCTTTAATATAAAATGCTTTTGAATTTTTTTTATTATAAATTTTTCAATGTGGATTATACAATATGGGAAAGATACGCTGCACTAGGGAAAAACTACGGCTGCACTTAAAATTATGAAATTCGTATTTACAGTTAGTTTATTATACTCTTGTATTTAAAATTCATATAATAATATTTTTATAGTATCTCCTTTAATAAAAAATGTTGTTGAATTTTTTTTCATTATAAATTTTTCAATGTGGATTATACAATATGGGAAAGATACGCTGCACTAGGGAAAAACTAACGCTGCACTTAGAATTATAAAATTTTTATCTACAGTCTGTATATTATACTCTTGTTTTTAAAATTCATATAATAAAATTTTTATGGTATTTTCTTCAAAATAAAACACTTTTGAATTTTTTTTATTATAAATTTTTCAATGTGGATTATACAATATGGGAAAGATACGCTGCATTAGGGAAAAACTAACGCTGCACTTAGAAGTATAAAATTTTTATCCTCAGTCTGTATATTATACTCTTGTTTTTGAAATTCATATAATAAAATTTTTATGGTATTTTCTTCAAAATAAAACACTTTTGAATTTTTTTTATTATAAATTTTTCAATGTGGATTATACAATATGTGAAAGATACGCTGCATTAGGGAAAAACTACCGCTGCACTTGGAATTATAAAATTTTTATCTACAGTCTGTATATTATACTCTTGTTTTTGAAATTCATATAATAAAATTTTTATGGTATTTTCTTCAAAATTAAACACTTTTGAATTTTTTTTATTATAAATTTTTCAATGTGGATTATACAATATGGGAAAGATACGCTGCATTAGGGAAAAACTACCGCTGCACTTAGAATTATAAAATATTTATCTACAGTCAGTATATTATACTCTTGTATTTAAACTTCATATAATAATATTTTTATATTCTCTTCAAGATAAAACACTTTTGAATTTATTTTCATTCTAAATTTTTCAATGTGACTTTTATAATATGGGAAAGATAACGCTGCACTAGGGAAAAACTACGGCTGCACTTAAAATTATAACATTCGTATTTACAGTCAGTATATTATACTCTTGTATTTAAAATTCATATAATAATATTTTTATGGTATTTTCTTCAAAATAAAACACTTTTGAATTTTTTTTATAATAAATTTTTCAATGTGGATTATACAATATGGGAAAGATACGCTGCATTAGGGAAAAACTACCGCTGCACTTAGAATTATAAAATATTTATCTACAGTCAGTATATTATACTCTTGTATTTAAACTTCATATAATAATATTTTTATATATTCTTCAAAATAAAACACTTTTGAATTTTTTTTCATTCTAAATTTTTCAATGTGACTTTTATAATATGGGAAAGATACGCTGCACTAGGGAAAAACTACGGCTGCACTTAAAATTATAACATTCGTATTTACAGTCAGTATATTATACTCTTGTATTTAAAATTCATATAATAATATTTTTATGGTATTTTCTTCAAAATAAAACACTTTTGAATTTTTTTTCATCATAAATTTTTCAATGTGGATTATACAATATGGGAAAGATACGCTGCACTTGGGAAAAACTACGACTGCACTAGGAATTATAAAATTTTTATCTACAGTCAGTATATTATACTCTTGTATTTAAAATTCATATAATAATATTTTTATAGTATTTCCTATAATATAAAATGCTTTTGAATTCTTTTTCTTTATAATTTTTTCAATGTGAATTATACAATATGGGAAAGATACGCTGCACTAGGGAAAAACTACCGCTGCACTAAGAATTATAAAATTTTTATCTACAGTCAGTATATTATACTCTTGTATTTAAAATTCATATAATAAGATTTTTATAGCATTTCCTTTAATATAAAATGCTTTTGAATTTTTTTTATTATAAATTTTTCAATGTGGATTATACAATATGGGAAAGATACGCTGCACTAGGGAAAAACTACGGCTGCACTTAAAATTATGAAATTCGTATTTACAGTTAGTTTATTATACTCTTGTATTTAAAATTCATATAATAATATTTTTATAGTATCTCCTTTAATAAAAAATGCTGTTGAATTTTTTTTCATTATAAATTTTTCAATGTGGATTATACAATATGGGAAAGATACGCTGCATTAGGGAAAAACCACCGCTTCACTTAGATTTATAAACTTTTTATCTACAGTCTGTATATTATACTCTTGTTTTTAAAATTCATATAATAAAATTTTTATGGTATTTTCTTCAAAATAAAACACATTTGAATTTTTTTTATTATAAATTTTTCAATGTGGATTATACAATATGGGAAGGATACGCTGCATTAGGGAAAAACTACCGCTGCACTTAGAATTATAAAATTTTTATCTACAGTCTGTATATTATACTCTTGTTTTTAAAATTCATATAATAAAATTTTTATAGTATTTCCTTTAATATAAAATGCTTTTGAATTTTTTTTCATTATAAATTTTTCAGTGTGAATTATACAATATGGGAAAGATACGCTGCATTAGGGAAAAACTACCGCTGCACTTAGAATTATAAACTTTTTATCTACAGTCTGTATATTATACTCTTGTTTTTAAAATTCATATAATAAAATTTTTATGGTATTTTCTTCAAAATAAAACACATTTGAATTTTTTTTATTATAAATTTTTCAATGTGGATTATACAATATGGGAAAGATACGCTGCATTAGGGAAAAACTACCGCTGCACTTAGAATTATAAAATTTTTATCTACAGTCTGTATATTATACTCTTGTTTTTAAAATTCATATAATAAAATTTTCATAGTATTTCCTTCAATATAAAATGCTTTTGAATTTTTTTTCATTATAAATTTTTCAATGTGATTATACAATATGGGAAAGATACGCTGCACTAGGGAAAAACTACGGCTGCACTTAAAATTATAAAATTCTCATTTACATTCAGTATATTATACTCTTGTATTTAAAATTCTTGTAATAATATTTTTATATTTTCTTCAAAATAAAACACTTTTGATTTTTTTTTATTATAAATTTTTCAATGTGGATTATACAATATGGGAAAGATACGCTGCACTAGGGAAAAACTACGGCTGCACTTAAAATTATAAAATTCTCATTTACATTCAGTATATTATACTCTTGTATTTAAAATTCATATAATAATATTTTTATATTTTCTTCAAAATAAAACACTTTTGATTTTTTTTTATTATAAATTTTTCAATGTGGATTATACAATATGGGAAAGATACGCTGCATTAGGGAAAAACTACCGCTGCACTTAGAATTATAAAATTTTTATCTACAGTCTGTATATTATACTCTTGTTTTTAAAATTCATATAATAAAATTTTCATAGTATTTCCTTCAATATAAAATGCTTTTGAATTTTTTTTCATTATAAATTTTTCAATGTGATTATACAATATGGGAAAGATACGCTGCACTAGGGAAAAACTACGGCTGCACTTAAAATTATAAAATTCTCATTTACATTCAGTATATTATACTCTTGTATTTAAAATTCTTATAATAATATTTTTATATTTTCTTCAAAATAAAACACTTTTGATTTTTTTTTATTATAAATTTTTCAATGTGGATTATACAATATGGGAAAGATACGCTGCACTAGGGAAAAACTACGGCTGCACTTAAAATTATAAAATTCTCATTTACATTCAGTATATTATACTCTTGTATTTAAAATTCATATAATAATATTTTTATATTTTCTTCAAAATAAAACACTTTTGATTTTTTTTTATTATAAATTTTTCAATGTGGATTATACAATATGGGAAAGATACGCTGCACTAGGGAAAAACTACGGCTGCACTTAAAATTATAAAATTCTCATTTACATTCAGTATATTATACTCTTGTATTTAAAATTCTTATAATAATATTTTAATGGTATTTCCTTTAATAAAAAATGCTGTTGAATTCTTTTCATTATAAATTTTTCAATGTGGATTATACAATATGGGAAAGATACGCTGCATTAGGGAAAAACTACCGCTGCACTTAGAATTATAAAATTTTTATCTACAGTCTGTATATTATACTCTTGTTTTTAAAATTCATATAATAAAATTTTCATAGTATTTCCTTCAATATAAAATGCTTTTGAATTTTTTTTCATTATAAATTTTTCAATGTGATTATACAATATGGGAAAGATACGCTGCACTAGGGAAAAACTACGGCTGCACTTAAAATTATAAAATTCTCATTTACATTCAGTATATTATACTCTTGTATTTAAAATTCTTATAATAATATTTTTATATTTTCTTCAAAATAAAACACTTTTGATTTTTTTTTATTATAAATTTTTCAATGTGGATTATACAATATGGGAAAGATACGCTGCACTAGGGAAAAACTACGGCTGCACTTAAAATTATAAAATTCTCATTTACATTCAGTATATTATACTCTTGTATTTAAAATTCATATAATAATATTTTTATATTTTCTTCAAAATAAAACACTTTTGATTTTTTTTTATTATAAATTTTTCAATGTGGATTATACAATATGGGAAAGATACGCTGCACTAGGGAAAAACTACGGCTGCACTTAAAATTATAAAATTCTCATTTACATTCAGTATATTATACTCTTGTATTTAAAATTCATATAATAATATTTTTATATTTTCTTCAAAATAAAACACTTTTGATTTTTTTTTATTATAAATTTTTCAATGTGGATTATACAATATGGGAAAGATACGCTGCACTAGGGAAAAACTACGGCTGCACTTAAAATTATAAAATTCTCATTTACATTCAGTATATTATACTCTTGTATTTAAAATTCATATAATAATATTTTTATATTTTCTTCAAAATAAAACACTTTTGATTTTTTTTTATTATAAATTTTTCAATGTGGATTATACAATATGGGAAAGATACGCTGCACTAGGGAAAAACTACGGCTGCACTTAAAATTATAAAATTCTCATTTACATTCAGTATATTATACTCTTGTATTTAAAATTCTTATAATAATATTTTAATGGTATTTCCTTTAATAAAAAATGCTGTTGAATTCTTTTCATTATAAATTTTTCAATGTGGATTATACAATATGGGAAATATACGCTGCACTAGGGAAAAACTACGGCTGCACTTAAAATTATAAAATTCTCATTTACAGTCAGTATATTATACTCTTGTATTTAAAATTCATATAATAATATTTTTATGGTATTTCCTTTAATAAAAAATGCTGTTGAATTTTTTTTCATTATAAATTTTTCAATGTGGATTATACAATATGGGAAAGATACGCTGCACTAGGGAAAAACTAACGCTGCACTTAGAATTATAAAATTTTTATCTACAGTCTGTATATTATACTCTTGTTTTTAAAATTCATATAATAAAATTTTTATAGTATTTCCTTTAATAAAAAATGCTTTTGAATTCTTTTCATTATAAATTTTTCAATGTGGATTATACAATATGGGAAAGATACGCTGCACTAGGGAAAAACTACGGCTGCACTTAAAATTATAACATTCGTATTTACAGTCAGTATATTATACTCTTGTATTTAAAATTCATATAATAATATTTTTATGGTATTTTCTTCAAAATAAAACACTTTTGAATTTTTTTTCATCATAAATTTTTCAATGTGTATTATACAATATGGGAAAGATACGCTGCACTTGGGAAAAACTACGACTGCACTAAGAATTATAAAATTTTTATCTACAGTCAGTATATTATACTCTTGTATTTAAAATTCATATAATAATATTTTTATATATTCTTCAAAATAAAACACTTTTGAATTTTTTTTCATTCTAAATTTTTCAATGTGACTTTTATAATATGGGAAAGATACGCTGCACTAGGGAAAAACTACGGCTGCACTTAAAATTATAACATTCGTATTTACAGTCAGTATATTATACTCTTGTATTTAAAATTCATATAATAATATTTTTATGGTATTTTCTTCAAAATAAAACACGTTTGAATTTTTTTTCATCATAAATTTTTCAATGTGGATTATACAATATGGGAAAGATACGCTGCACTTGGGAAAAACTACGACTGCACTAAGAATTATAAAATTTTTATCTACAGTCAGTATATTATACTCTTGTATTTAAAATTCATATAATAATATTTTTATAGTATTTCCTATAATATAAAATGCTTTTGAATTCTTTTTCTTTATAATTTTTTCAATGTGAATTATACAATATGGGAAAGATACGCTGCACTAGGGAAAAACTACCGCTGCACTAAGAATTATAAAATTTTTATCTACAGTCAGTATATTATACTCTTGTATTTAAAATTCATATAATAAGATTTTTATAGCATTTCCTTTAATATAAAATGCTTTTGAATTTTTTTTATTATAAATTTTTCAATGTGGATTATACAATATGGGAAAGATACGCTGCACTAGGGAAAAACTACGGCTGCACTTAAAATTATGAAATTCGTATTTACAGTTAGTTTATTATACTCTTGTATTTAAAATTCATATAATAATATTTTTATAGTATCTCCTTTAATAAAAAATGCTGTTGAATTTTTTTTCATTATAAATTTTTCAATGTGGATTATACAATATGGGAAAGATACGCTGCATTAGGGAAAAACCACCGCTTCACTTAGATTTATAAACTTTTTATCTACAGTCTGTATATTATACTCTTGTTTTTAAAATTCATATAATAAAATTTTTATGGTATTTTCTTCAAAATAAAACACATTTGAATTTTTTTTATTATAAATTTTTCAATGTGGATTATACAATATGGGAAAGATACGCTGCATTAGGGAAAAACTACCGCTGCACTTAGAATTATAAAATTTTTATCTACAGTCTGTATATTATACTCTTGTTTTTAAAATTCATATAATAAAATTTTTATAGTATTTCCTTTAATATAAAATGCTTTTGAATTTTTTTTCATTATAAATTTTTCAGTGTGAATTATACAATATGGGAAAGATACGCTGCATTAGGGAAAAACTACCGCTGCACTTAGAATTATAAACTTTTTATCTACAGTCTGTATATTATACTCTTGTTTTTAAAATTCATATAATAAAATTTTTATGGTATTTTCTTCAAAATAAAACACATTTGAATTTTTTTTATTATAAATTTTTCAATGTGGATTATACAATATGGGAAAGATACGCTGCATTAGGGAAAAACTACCGCTGCACTTAGAATTATAAAATTTTTATCTACAGTCTGTATATTATACTCTTGTTTTTAAAATTCATATAATAAAATTTTCATAGTATTTCCTTCAATATAAAATGCTTTTGAATTTTTTTTCATTATAAATTTTTCAATGTGATTATACAATATGGGAAAGATACGCTGCACTAGGGAAAAACTACGGCTGCACTTAAAATTATAAAATTCTCATTTACATTCAGTATATTATACTCTTGTATTTAAAATTCTTATAATAATATTTTTATATTTTCTTCAAAATAAAACACTTTTGATTTTTTTTTATTATAAATTTTTCAATGTGGATTATACAATATGGGAAAGATACGCTGCACTAGGGAAAAACTACGGCTGCACTTAAAATTATAAAATTCTCATTTACATTCAGTATATTATACTCTTGTATTTAAAATTCATATAATAATATTTTTATATTTTCTTCAAAATAAAACACTTTTGATTTTTTTTTATTATAAATTTTTCAATGTGGATTATACAATATGGGAAAGATACGCTGCATTAGGGAAAAACTACCGCTGCACTTAGAATTATAAAATTTTTATCTACAGTCTGTATATTATACTCTTGTTTTTAAAATTCATATAATAAAATTTTCATAGTATTTCCTTCAATATAAAATGCTTTTGAATTTTTTTTCATTATAAATTTTTCAATGTGATTATACAATATGGGAAAGATACGCTGCACTAGGGAAAAACTACGGCTGCACTTAAAATTATAAAATTCTCATTTACATTCAGTATATTATACTCTTGTATTTAAAATTCTTATAATAATATTTTTATATTTTCTTCAAAATAAAACACTTTTGATTTTTTTTTATTATAAATTTTTCAATGTGGATTATACAATATGGGAAAGATACGCTGCACTAGGGAAAAACTACGGCTGCACTTAAAATTATAAAATTCTCATTTACATTCAGTATATTATACTCTTGTATTTAAAATTCATATAATAATATTTTTATATTTTCTTCAAAATAAAACACTTTTGATTTTTTTTTATTATAAATTTTTCAATGTGGATTATACAATATGGGAAAGATACGCTGCACTAGGGAAAAACTACGGCTGCACTTAAAATTATAAAATTCTCATTTACATTCAGTATATTATACTCTTGTATTTAAAATTCTTATAATAATATTTTAATGGTATTTCCTTTAATAAAAAATGCTGTTGAATTCTTTTCATTATAAATTTTTCAATGTGGATTATACAATATGGGAAATATACGCTGCACTAGGGAAAAACTACGGCTGCACTTAAAATTATAAAATTCTCATTTACAGTCAGTATATTATACTCTTGTATTTAAAATTCATATAATAATATTTTTATGGTATTTCCTTTAATAAAAAATGCTGTTGAATTTTTTTTCATTATAAATTTTTCAATGTGGATTATACAATATGGGAAAGATACGCTGCACTAGGGAAAAACTAACGCTGCACTTAGAATTATAAAATTTTTATCTACAGTCTGTATATTATACTCTTGTTTTTAAAATTCATATAATAAAATTTTTATAGTATTTCCTTTAATAAAAAATGCTTTTGAATTCTTTTCATTATAAATTTTTCAATGTGGATTATACAATATGGGAAAGATACGCTGCACTAGGGAAAAACTACGGCTGCACTTAAAATTATAAAATTCTCATTTACAGTCAGTATATTATACTCTTGTATTTAAAATTCATATAATAATATTTTTATGGTATTTCCTTTAATAAAAAATGCTGTTGAATTCTTTTCATTATAAATTTTTCAATGTGGATTATACAATATGGGAAATATACGCTGCACTAGGGAAAAACTACGGCTGCACTTAAAATTATAAAATTCTCATTTACAGTCAGTATATTATACTCTTGTATTTAAAATTCATATAATAATATTTTTATGGTATTTCCTTTAATAAAAAATGCTGTTGAATTTTTTTTCATTATAAATTTTTCAATGTGGATTATACAATATGGGAAAGATACGCTGCACTAGGGAAAAACTAACGCTGCACTTAGAATTATAAAATTTTTATCTACAGTCTGTATATTATACTCTTGATTTTAAAATTCATATAATAAAATTTTTATAGTATTTCCTTTAATAAAAAATGCTTTTGAATTCTTTTCATTATAAATTTTTCAATGTGGATTATACAATATGGGAAAGATACGCTGCACTAGGGAAAAACTACGGCTGCACTTAAAATTATAACATTCGTATTTACAGTCAGTATATTATACTCTTGTATTTAAAATTCATATAATAATATTTTTATGGTATTTTCTTCAAAATAAAACACTTTTGAATTTTTTTTCATCATAAATTTTTCAATGTGGATTATACAATATGGGAAAGATACGCTGCACTTGGGAAAAACTACGACTGCACTAAGAATTATAAAATTTTTATCTACAGTCAGTATATTATACTCTTGTATTTAAAATTCATATAATAATATTTTTATATATTCTTCAAAATAAAACACTTTTGAATTTTTTTTCATTCTAAATTTTTCAATGTGACTTTTATAATATGGGAAAGATACGCTGCACTAGGGAAAAACTACGGCTGCACTTAAAATTATAACATTCGTATTTACAGTCAGTATATTATACTCTTGTATTTAAAATTCATATAATAATATTTTTATGGTATTTTCTTCAAAATAAAACACTTTTGAATTTTTTTTCATCATAAATTTTTCAATGTGGATTATACAATATGGGAAAGATACGCTGCACTTGGGAAAAACTACGACTGCACTAAGAATTATAAAATTTTTATCTACAGTCAGTATATTATACTCTTGTATTTAAAATTCATATAATAATATTTTTATAGTATTTCCTATAATATAAAATGCTTTTGAATTCTTTTTCTTTATAATTTTTTCAATGTGAATTATACAATATGGGAAAGATACGCTGCACTAGGGAAAAACTACCGCTGCACTAAGAATTATAAAATTTTTATCTACAGTCAGTATATTATACTCTTGTATTTAAAATTCATATAATAAGATTTTTATAGCATTTCCTTTAATATAAAATGCTTTTGAATTTTTTTTATTATAAATTTTTCAATGTGGATTATACAATATGGGAAAGATACGCTGCACTAGGGAAAAACTACGGCTGCACTTAAAATTATGAAATTCGTATTTACAGTTAGTTTATTATACTCTTGTATTTAAAATTCATATAATAATATTTTTATAGTATCTCCTTTAATAAAAAATGCTGTTGAATTTTTTTTCATTATAAATTTTTCAATGTGGATTATACAATATGGGAAAGATACGCTGCATTAGGGAAAAACCACCGCTTCACTTAGATTTATAAACTTTTTATCTACAGTCTGTATATTATACTCTTGTTTTTAAAATTCATATAATAAAATTTTTATGGTATTTTCTTCAAAATAAAACACATTTGAATTTTTTTTATTATAAATTTTTCAATGTGGATTATACAATATGGGAAAGATACGCTGCATTAGGGAAAAACTACCGCTGCACTTAGAATTATAAAATTTTTATCTACAGTCTGTATATTATACTCTTGTTTTTAAAATTCATATAATAAAATTTTTATAGTATTTCCTTTAATATAAAATGCTTTTGAATTTTTTTTCATTATAAATTTTTCAGTGTGAATTATACAATATGGGAAATATACGCTGCATTAGGGAAAAACTACCGCTGCACTTAGAATTATAAACTTTTTATCTACAGTCTGTATATTATACTCTTGTTTTTAAAATTCATATAATAAAATTTTTATGGTATTTTCTTCAAAATAAAACACATTTGAATTTTTTTTATTATAAATTTTTCAATGTGGATTATACAATATGGGAAAGATACGATGCATTAGGGAAAAACTACCGCTGCACTTAGAATTATAAAATTTTTATCTACAGTCTGTATATTATACTCTTGTTTTTAAAATTCATATAATAAAATTTTCATAGTATTTCCTTCAATATAAAATCCTTTTGAATTTTTTTTCATTATAAATGTTTCAATGTGATTATACAATATGGGTAAGATACGCTGCACTAGGGAAAAACTACGGCTGCACTTAAAATTATAAAATTCTCATTTACATTCAGTATATTATACTCTTGTATTTAAAATTCTTATAATAATATTTTTATATTTTCTTCAAAATAAAACACTTTTGATTTTTTTTTATTATAAATTTTTCAATGTGGATTATACAATATGGGAAAGATACGCTGCACTAGGGAAAAACTACGGCTGCACTTAAAATTATAAAATTCTCATTTACATTCAGTATATTATACTCTTGTATTTAAAATTCATATAATAATATTTTTATATTTTCTTCAAAATAAAACACTTTTGATTTTTTTTTATTATAAATTTTTCAATGTGGATTATACAATATGGGAAAGATACGCTGCATTAGGGAAAAACTACCGCTGCACTTAGAATTATAAAATTTTTATCTACAGTCTGTATATTATACTCTTGTTTTTAAAATTCATATAATAAAATTTTCATAGTATTTCCTTCAATATAAAATGCTTTTGAATTTTTTTTCATTATAAATTTTTCAATGTGATTATACAATATGGGAAAGATACGCTGCACTAGGGAAAAACTACGGCTGCACTTAAAATTATAAAATTCTCATTTACAGTCAGTATATTATACTCTTGTATTTAAAATTCATATAATAATATTTTTATGGTATTTCCTTTAATAAAAAATGCTGTTGAATTTTTTTTCATTATAAATTTTTCAATGTGGATTATACAATATGGGAAAGATACGCTGCACTAGGGAAAAACTAACGCTGCACTTAGAATTATAAAATTTTTATCCACAGTCTGTATATTATACTCTTGTTTTTAAAATTCATATAATAATATTTTTATGGTATTTCCTTTAATAAAAAATGCTGTTGAATTCTTTTCATTATAAATTTTTCAATGTGGATTATACAATATGGGAAATATACGCTGCACTAGGGAAAAACTACGGCTGCACTTAAAATTATAAAATTCTCATTTACATTCAGTATATTATACTCTTGTATTTAAAATTCATATAATAATATTTTTATATTTTCTTCAAAATAAAACACTTTTGATTTTTTTTTATTATAAATTTTTCAATGTGGATTATACAATATGGGAAAGATACGCTGCACTAGGGAAAAACTACGGCTGCACTTAAAATTATAAAATTCTCATTTACATTCAGTATATTATACTCTTGTATTTAAAATTCTTATAATAATATTTTAATGGTATTTCCTTTAATAAAAAATGCTGTTGAATTCTTTTCATTATAAATTTTTCAATGTGGATTATACAATATGGGAAATATACGCTGCACTAGGGAAAAACTACGGCTGCACTTAAAATTATAAAATTCTCATTTACAGTCAGTATATTATACTCTTGTATTTAAAATTCATATAATAATATTTTTATGGTATTTCCTTTAATAAAAAATGCTGTTGAATTTTTTTTCATTATAAATTTTTCAATGTGGATTATACAATATGGGAAAGATACGCTGCACTAGGGAAAAACTAACGCTGCACTTAGAATTATAAAATTTTTATCTACAGTCTGTATATTATACTCTTGTTTTTAAAATTCATATAATAAAATTTTTATAGTATTTCCTTTAATAAAAAATGCTTTTGAATTCTTTTCATTATAAATTTTTCAATGTGGATTATACAATATGGGAAAGATACGCTGCACTAGGGAAAAACTACGGCTGCACTTAAAATTATAACATTCGTATTTACAGTCAGTATATTATACTCTTGTATTTAAAATTCATATAATAATATTTTTATGGTATTTTCTTCAAAATAAAACACTTTTGAATTTTTTTTCATCATAAATTTTTCAATGTGTATTATACAATATGGGAAAGATACGCTGCACTTGGGAAAAACTACGACTGCACTAAGAATTATAAAATTTTTATCTACAGTCAGTATATTATACTCTTGTATTTAAAATTCATATAATAATATTTTTATATATTCTTCAAAATAAAACACTTTTGAATTTTTTTTCATTCTAAATTTTTCAATGTGACTTTTATAATATGGGAAAGATACGCTGCACTAGGGAAAAACTACGGCTGCACTTAAAATTATAACATTCGTATTTACAGTCAGTATATTATACTCTTGTATTTAAAATTCATATAATAATATTTTTATGGTATTTTCTTCAAAATAAAACACGTTTGAATTTTTTTTCATCATAAATTTTTCAATGTGGATTATACAATATGGGAAAGATACGCTGCACTTGGGAAAAACTACGACTGCACTAAGAATTATAAAATTTTTATCTACAGTCAGTATATTATACTCTTGTATTTAAAATTCATATAATAATATTTTTATAGTATTTCCTATAATATAAAATGCTTTTGAATTCTTTTTCTTTATAATTTTTTCAATGTGAATTATACAATATGGGAAAGATACGCTGCACTAGGGAAAAACTACCGCTGCACTAAGAATTATAAAATTTTTATCTACAGTCAGTATATTATACTCTTGTATTTAAAATTCATATAATAAGATTTTTATAGCATTTCCTTTAATATAAAATGCTTTTGAATTTTTTTTATTATAAATTTTTCAATGTGGATTATACAATATGGGAAAGATACGCTGCACTAGGGAAAAACTACGGCTGCACTTAAAATTATGAAATTCGTATTTACAGTTAGTTTATTATACTCTTGTATTTAAAATTCATATAATAATATTTTTATAGTATCTCCTTTAATAAAAAATGCTGTTGAATTTTTTTTCATTATAAATTTTTCAATGTGGATTATACAATATGGGAAAGATACGCTGCATTAGGGAAAAACCACCGCTTCACTTAGATTTATAAACTTTTTATCTACAGTCTGTATATTATACTCTTGTTTTTAAAATTCATATAATAAAATTTTTATGGTATTTTCTTCAAAATAAAACACATTTGAATTTTTTTTATTATAAATTTTTCAATGTGGATTATACAATATGGGAAAGATACGCTGCATTAGGGAAAAACTACCGCTGCACTTAGAATTATAAAATTTTTATCTACAGTCTGTATATTATACTCTTGTTTTTAAAATTCATATAATAAAATTTTTATAGTATTTCCTTTAATATAAAATGCTTTTGAATTTTTTTTCATTATAAATTTTTCAGTGTGAATTATACAATATGGGAAAGATACGCTGCATTAGGGAAAAACTACCGCTGCACTTAGAATTATAAACTTTTTATCTACAGTCTGTATATTATACTCTTGTTTTTAAAATTCATATAATAAAATTTTTATGGTATTTTCTTCAAAATAAAACACATTTGAATTTTTTTTATTATAAATTTTTCAATGTGGATTATACAATATGGGAAAGATACGCTGCATTAGGGAAAAACTACCGCTGCACTTAGAATTATAAAATTTTTATCTACAGTCTGTATATTATACTCTTGTTTTTAAAATTCATATAATAAAATTTTCATAGTATTTCCTTCAATATAAAATGCTTTTGAATTTTTTTTCATTATAAATTTTTCAATGTGATTATACAATATGGGAAAGATACGCTGCACTAGGGAAAAACTACGGCTGCACTTAAAATTATAAAATTCTCATTTACATTCAGTATATTATACTCTTGTATTTAAAATTCTTATAATAATATTTTTATATTTTCTTCAAAATAAAACACTTTTGATTTTTTTTTATTATAAATTTTTCAATGTGGATTATACAATATGGGAAAGATACGCTGCACTAGGGAAAAACTACGGCTGCACTTAAAATTATAAAATTCTCATTTACATTCAGTATATTATACTCTTGTATTTAAAATTCATATAATAATATTTTTATATTTTCTTCAAAATAAAACACTTTTGATTTTTTTTTATTATAAATTTTTCAATGTGGATTATACAATATGGGAAAGATACGCTGCATTAGGGAAAAACTACCGCTGCACTTAGAATTATAAAATTTTTATCTACAGTCTGTATATTATACTCTTGTTTTTAAAATTCATATAATAAAATTTTCATAGTATTTCCTTCAATATAAAATGCTTTTGAATTTTTTTTCATTATAAATTTTTCAATGTGATTATACAATATGGGAAAGATACGCTGCACTAGGGAAAAACTACGGCTGCACTTAAAATTATAAAATTCTCATTTACATTCAGTATATTATACTCTTGTATTTAAAATTCTTATAATAATATTTTTATATTTTCTTCAAAATAAAACACTTTTGATTTTTTTTTATTATAAATTTTTCAATGTGGATTATACAATATGGGAAAGATACGCTGCACTAGGGAAAAACTACGGCTGCACTTAAAATTATAAAATTCTCATTTACATTCAGTATATTATACTCTTGTATTTAAAATTCATATAATAATATTTTTATATTTTCTTCAAAATAAAACACTTTTGATTTTTTTTTATTATAAATTTTTCAATGTGGATTATACAATATGGGAAAGATACGCTGCACTAGGGAAAAACTACGGCTGCACTTAAAATTATAAAATTCTCATTTACATTCAGTATATTATACTCTTGTATTTAAAATTCTTATAATAATATTTTAATGGTATTTCCTTTAATAAAAAATGCTGTTGAATTCTTTTCATTATAAATTTTTCAATGTGGATTATACAATATGGGAAATATACGCTGCACTAGGGAAAAACTACGGCTGCACTTAAAATTATAAAATTCTCATTTACAGTCAGTATATTATACTCTTGTATTTAAAATTCATATAATAATATTTTTATGGTATTTCCTTTAATAAAAAATGCTGTTGAATTTTTTTTCATTATAAATTTTTCAATGTGGATTATACAATATGGGAAAGATACGCTGCACTAGGGAAAAACTAACGCTGCACTTAGAATTATAAAATTTTTATCTACAGTCTGTATATTATACTCTTGTTTTTAAAATTCATATAATAAAATTTTTATAGTATTTCCTTTAATAAAAAATGCTTTTGAATTCTTTTCATTATAAATTTTTCAATGTGGATTATACAATATGGGAAAGATACGCTGCACTAGGGAAAAACTACGGCTGCACTTAAAATTATAAAATTCTCATTTACAGTCAGTATATTATACTCTTGTATTTAAAATTCATATAATAATATTTTTATGGTATTTCCTTTAATAAAAAATGCTGTTGAATTCTTTTCATTATAAATTTTTCAATGTGGATTATACAATATGGGAAATATACGCTGCACTAGGGAAAAACTACGGCTGCACTTAAAATTATAAAATTCTCATTTACAGTCAGTATATTATACTCTTGTATTTAAAATTCATATAATAATATTTTTATGGTATTTCCTTTAATAAAAAATGCTGTTGAATTTTTTTTCATTATAAATTTTTCAATGTGGATTATACAATATGGGAAAGATACGCTGCACTAGGGAAAAACTAACGCTGCACTTAGAATTATAAAATTTTTATCTACAGTCTGTATATTATACTCTTGATTTTAAAATTCATATAATAAAATTTTTATAGTATTTCCTTTAATAAAAAATGCTTTTGAATTCTTTTCATTATAAATTTTTCAATGTGGATTATACAATATGGGAAAGATACGCTGCACTAGGGAAAAACTACGGCTGCACTTAAAATTATAACATTCGTATTTACAGTCAGTATATTATACTCTTGTATTTAAAATTCATATAATAATATTTTTATGGTATTTTCTTCAAAATAAAACACTTTTGAATTTTTTTTCATCATAAATTTTTCAATGTGGATTATACAATATGGGAAAGATACGCTGCACTTGGGAAAAACTACGACTGCACTAAGAATTATAAAATTTTTATCTACAGTCAGTATATTATACTCTTGTATTTAAAATTCATATAATAATATTTTTATATATTCTTCAAAATAAAACACTTTTGAATTTTTTTTCATTCTAAATTTTTCAATGTGACTTTTATAATATGGGAAAGATACGCTGCACTAGGGAAAAACTACGGCTGCACTTAAAATTATAACATTCGTATTTACAGTCAGTATATTATACTCTTGTATTTAAAATTCATATAATAATATTTTTATGGTATTTTCTTCAAAATAAAACACTTTTGAATTTTTTTTCATCATAAATTTTTCAATGTGGATTATACAATATGGGAAAGATACGCTGCACTTGGGAAAAACTACGACTGCACTAAGAATTATAAAATTTTTATCTACAGTCAGTATATTATACTCTTGTATTTAAAATTCATATAATAATATTTTTATAGTATTTCCTATAATATAAAATGCTTTTGAATTCTTTTTCTTTATAATTTTTTCAATGTGAATTATACAATATGGGAAAGATACGCTGCACTAGGGAAAAACTACCGCTGCACTAAGAATTATAAAATTTTTATCTACAGTCAGTATATTATACTCTTGTATTTAAAATTCATATAATAAGATTTTTATAGCATTTCCTTTAATATAAAATGCTTTTGAATTTTTTTTATTATAAATTTTTCAATGTGGATTATACAATATGGGAAAGATACGCTGCACTAGGGAAAAACTACGGCTGCACTTAAAATTATGAAATTCGTATTTACAGTTAGTTTATTATACTCTTGTATTTAAAATTCATATAATAATATTTTTATAGTATCTCCTTTAATAAAAAATGCTGTTGAATTTTTTTTCATTATAAATTTTTCAATGTGGATTATACAATATGGGAAAGATACGCTGCATTAGGGAAAAACCACCGCTTCACTTAGATTTATAAACTTTTTATCTACAGTCTGTATATTATACTCTTGTTTTTAAAATTCATATAATAAAATTTTTATGGTATTTTCTTCAAAATAAAACACATTTGAATTTTTTTTATTATAAATTTTTCAATGTGGATTATACAATATGGGAAAGATACGCTGCATTAGGGAAAAACTACCGCTGCACTTAGAATTATAAAATTTTTATCTACAGTCTGTATATTATACTCTTGTTTTTAAAATTCATATAATAAAATTTTTATAGTATTTCCTTTAATATAAAATGCTTTTGAATTTTTTTTCATTATAAATTTTTCAGTGTGAATTATACAATATGGGAAATATACGCTGCATTAGGGAAAAACTACCGCTGCACTTAGAATTATAAACTTTTTATCTACAGTCTGTATATTATACTCTTGTTTTTAAAATTCATATAATAAAATTTTTATGGTATTTTCTTCAAAATAAAACACATTTGAATTTTTTTTATTATAAATTTTTCAATGTGGATTATACAATATGGGAAAGATACGATGCATTAGGGAAAAACTACCGCTGCACTTAGAATTATAAAATTTTTATCTACAGTCTGTATATTATACTCTTGTTTTTAAAATTCATATAATAAAATTTTCATAGTATTTCCTTCAATATAAAATCCTTTTGAATTTTTTTTCATTATAAATGTTTCAATGTGATTATACAATATGGGAAAGATACGCTGCACTAGGGAAAAACTACGGCTGCACTTAAAATTATAAAATTCTCATTTACATTCAGTATATTATACTCTTGTATTTAAAATTCTTATAATAATATTTTTATATTTTCTTCAAAATAAAACACTTTTGATTTTTTTTTATTATAAATTTTTCAATGTGGATTATACAATATGGGAAAGATACGCTGCACTAGGGAAAAACTACGGCTGCACTTAAAATTATAAAATTCTCATTTACATTCAGTATATTATACTCTTGTATTTAAAATTCATATAATAATATTTTTATATTTTCTTCAAAATAAAACACTTTTGATTTTTTTTTATTATAAATTTTTCAATGTGGATTATACAATATGGGAAAGATACGCTGCATTAGGGAAAAACTACCGCTGCACTTAGAATTATAAAATTTTTATCTACAGTCTGTATATTATACTCTTGTTTTTAAAATTCATATAATAAAATTTTCATAGTATTTCCTTCAATATAAAATGCTTTTGAATTTTTTTTCATTATAAATTTTTCAATGTGATTATACAATATGGGAAAGATACGCTGCACTAGGGAAAAACTACGGCTGCACTTAAAATTATAAAATTCTCATTTACAGTCAGTATATTATACTCTTGTATTTAAAATTCATATAATAATATTTTTATGGTATTTCCTTTAATAAAAAATGCTGTTGAATTTTTTTTCATTATAAATTTTTCAATGTGGATTATACAATATGGGAAAGATACGCTGCACTAGGGAAAAACTAACGCTGCACTTAGAATTATAAAATTTTTATCCACAGTCTGTATATTATACTCTTGTTTTTAAAATTCATATAATAATATTTTTATGGTATTTCCTTTAATAAAAAATGCTGTTGAATTCTTTTCATTATAAATTTTTCAATGTGGATTATACAATATGGGAAATATACGCTGCACTAGGGAAAAACTACGGCTGCACTTAAAATTATAAAATTCTCATTTACAGTCAGTATATTATACTCTTGTATTTAAAATTCATATAATAATATTTTTATGGTATTTCCTTTAATAAAAAATGCTGTTGAATTTTTTTTCATTATAAATTTTTCAATGTGGATTATACAATATGGGAAAGATACGCTGCACTAGGGTAAAACTAACGCTGCACTTAGAATTATAAAATTTTTATCTACAGTCTGTATATTATACTCTTGTTTTTAAAATTCATATAATAAAATTTTTATAGTATTTCCTTTAATAAAAAATGCTTTTGAATTCTTTTCATTATAAATTTTTCAATGTGGATTATACAATATGGGAAAGATACGCTGCACTAGGGAAAAACTACGGCTGCACTTAAAATTATAACATTCGTATTTACAGTCAGTATATTATACTCTTGTATTTAAAATTCATATAATAATATTTTTATGGTATTTTCTTCAAAATAAAACACTTTTGAATTTTTTTTCATCATAAATTTTTCAATGTGGATTATACAATATGGGAAAGATACGCTGCACTTGGGAAAAACTACGACTGCACTAAGAATTATAAAATTTTTATCTACAGTCAGTATATTATACTCTTGTATTTAAAATTCATATAATAATATTTTTATATATTCTTCAAAATAAAACACTTTTGAATTTTTTTTCATTCTAAATTTTTCAATGTGACTTTTATAATATGGGAAAGATACGCTGCACTAGGGAAAAACTACGGCTGCACTTAAAATTATAACATTCGTATTTACAGTCAGTATATTATACTCTTGTATTTAAAATTCATATAATAATATTTTTATGGTATTTTCTTCAAAATAAAACACTTTTGAATTTTTTTTCATCATAAATTTTTCAATGTGGATTATACAATATGGGAAAGATACGCTGCACTTGGGAAAAACTACGACTGCACTAAGAATTATAAAATTTTTATCTACAGTCAGTATATTATACTCTTGTATTTAAAATTCATATAATAATATTTTTATAGTATTTCCTATAATATAAAATGCTTTTGAATTCTTTTTCTTTATAATTTTTTCAATGTGAATTATACAATATGGGAAAGATACGCTGCACTAGGGAAAAACTACCGCTGCACTAAGAATTATAAAATTTTTATCTACAGTCAGTATATTATACTCTTGTATTTAAAATTCATATAATAAGATTTTTATAGCATTTCCTTTAATATAAAATGCTTTTGAATTTTTTTTATTATAAATTTTTCAATGTGGATTATACAATATGGGAAAGATACGCTGCACTAGGGAAAAACTACGGCTGCGCTTAAAATTATGAAATTCGTATTTACAGTTAGTTTATTATACTCTTGTATTTAAAATTCATATAATAATATTTTTATAGTATCTCCTTTAATAAAAAATGCTGTTGAATTTTTTTTCATTATAAATTTTTCAATGTGGATTATACAATATGGGAAAGATACGCTGCATTAGGGAAAAACCACCGCTTCACTTAGATTTATAAACTTTTTATCTACAGTCTGTATATTATACTCTTGTTTTTAAAATTCATATAATAAAATTTTTATGGTATTTTCTTCAAAATAAAACACATTTGAATTTTTTTTATTATAAATTTTTCAATGTGGATTATACAATATGGGAAAGATACGCTGCATTAGGGAAAAACTACCGCTGCACTTAGAATTATAAAATTTTTATCTACAGTCTGTATATTATACTCTTGTTTTTAAAATTCATATAATAAAATTTTTATAGTATTTCCTTTAATATAAAATGCTTTTGAATTTTTTTTCATTATAAATTTTTCAGTGTGAATTATACAATATGGGAAAGATACGCTGCATTAGGGAAAAACTACCGCTGCACTTAGAATTATAAACTTTTTATCTACAGTCTGTATATTATACTCTTGTTTTTAAAATTCATATAATAAAATTTTTATGGTATTTTCTTCAAAATAAAACACATTTGAATTTTTTTTATTATAAATTTTTCAATGTGGATTATACAATATGGGAAAGATACGCTGCATTAGGGAAAAACTACCGCTGCACTTAGAATTATAAAATTTTTATCTACAGTCTGTATATTATACTCTTGTTTTTAAAATTCATATAATAAAATTTTCATAGTATTTCCTTCAATATAAAATGCTTTTGAATTTTTTTTCATTATAAATTTTTCAATGTGATTATACAATATGGGAAAGATACGCTGCACTAGGGAAAAACTACGGCTGCACTTAAAATTATAAAATTCTCATTTACATTCAGTATATTATACTCTTGTATTTAAAATTCTTATAATAATATTTTTATATTTTCTTCAAAATAAAACACTTTTGATTTTTTTTTATTATAAATTTTTCAATGTGGATTATACAATATGGGAAAGATACGCTGCACTAGGGAAAAACTACGGCTGCACTTAAAATTATAAAATTCTCATTTACATTCAGTATATTATACTCTTGTATTTAAAATTCATATAATAATATTTTTATATTTTCTTCAAAATAAAACACTTTTGATTTTTTTTTATTATAAATTTTTCAATGTGGATTATACAATATGGGAAAGATACGCTGCATTAGGGAAAAACTACCGCTGCACTTAGAATTATAAAATTTTTATCTACAGTCTGTATATTATACTCTTGTTTTTAAAATTCATATAATAAAATTTTCATAGTATTTCCTTCAATATAAAATGCTTTTGAATTTTTTTTCATTATAAATTTTTCAATGTGATTATACAATATGGGAAAGATACGCTGCACTAGGGAAAAACTACGGCTGCACTTAAAATTATAAAATTCTCATTTACATTCAGTATATTATACTCTTGTATTTAAAATTCTTATAATAATATTTTTATATTTTCTTCAAAATAAAACACTTTTGATTTTTTTTTATTATAAATTTTTCAATGTGGATTATACAATATGGGAAAGATACGCTGCACTAGGGAAAAACTACGGCTGCACTTAAAATTATAAAATTCTCATTTACATTCAGTATATTATACTCTTGTATTTAAAATTCATATAATAATATTTTTATATTTTCTTCAAAATAAAACACTTTTGATTTTTTTTTATTATAAATTTTTCAATGTGGATTATACAATATGGGAAAGATACGCTGCACTAGGGAAAAACTACGGCTGCACTTAAAATTATAAAATTCTCATTTACATTCAGTATATTATACTCTTGTATTTAAAATTCTTATAATAATATTTTAATGGTATTTCCTTTAATAAAAAATGCTGTTGAATTCTTTTCATTATAAATTTTTCAATGTGGATTATACAATATGGGAAATATACGCTGCACTAGGGAAAAACTACGGCTGCACTTAAAATTATAAAATTCTCATTTACAGTCAGTATATTATACTCTTGTATTTAAAATTCATATAATAATATTTTTATGGTATTTCCTTTAATAAAAAATGCTGTTGAATTTTTTTTCATTATAAATTTTTCAATGTGGATTATACAATATGGGAAAGATACGCTGCACTAGGGAAAAACTAACGCTGCACTTAGAATTATAAAATTTTTATCTACAGTCTGTATATTATACTCTTGTTTTTAAAATTCATATAATAAAATTTTTATAGTATTTCCTTTAATAAAAAATGCTTTTGAATTCTTTTCATTATAAATTTTTCAATGTGGATTATACAATATGGGAAAGATACGCTGCACTAGGGAAAAACTACGGCTGCACTTAAAATTATAAAATTCTCATTTACAGTCAGTATATTATACTCTTGTATTTAAAATTCATATAATAATATTTTTATGGTATTTCCTTTAATAAAAAATGCTGTTGAATTTTTTTTCATTATAAATTTTTCAATGTGGATTATACAATATGGGAAAGATACGCTGCACTAGGGAAAAACTAACGCTGCACTTAGAATTATAAAATTTTTATCTAGTCTGTATATTATACTCTTGTTTTTAAAATTCATATAATAAAATTTTCATAGTATTTTCTTTAATATAAAATGCTTTTGAATTTTTTTTCATTACAAATTTTTCAATGTGAATTATACAATATGGGAAAGATACGCTGCACTTGGGAAAAACTACGACTGCACTAAGAATTATAAAATTTTTATCTACAGTCAGTATATTATACTCTTGTATTTAAAATTCATATAATAATATTTTTATATTTTCTTCAAAATAAAACACTTTTGATTTTTTTTTATTATAAATTTTTCAATGTGGATTATACAATATGGGAAAGATACGCTGCACTAGGGAAAAACTACGGCTGCACTTAAAATTATAAAATTCTCATTTACAGTCAGTATATTATACTCTTGTATTTAAAATTCATATAATAATATTTTTATGGTATTTCCTTTAATAAAAAATGCTGTTGAATTCTTTTCATTATAAATTTTTCAATGTGGATTATACAATATGGGAAAGATACGCTGCACTAGGGAAAAACTACGGCTGCACTTAAAATTATGAAATTCGTATTTACAGTTAGTATATTATACTCTTGTATTTAAAATTCATATAATAATATTTTTATAGTATCTCCTTTAATAAAAAATGCTGTTGAATTTTTTTTCATAATAAATTTTTCAATGTGGATTATACAATATGGGAAAGATACGCTGCACTAGGGAAAAACTACCGCTGCACTTAGAATTATAAAATTTTTATCTACAGTCTGTATATTATACTCTTGTTTTTGAAATTCATATAATAAAATTTTTATGGTATTTTCTTCAAAATAAAACATTTTTGAATTTTTTTTCTTATAAATTTTTCAATGTGGATTATACAATATGGGAAAGATACGCTGCATTAGGGAAAAACTACCGCTGCACTTAGAATTATAAAATATTTATCTACAGTCAGTATATTATACTCTTGTATCTAAACTTCATATAATAATATTTTTATATATTCTTCAAAATAAAACACTTTTGAATTTTTTTTTCATTCTAAATTTTTCAATGTGACTTTTATAATATGGGAAAGATACGCTGCACTAGGGAAAAACTACGGCTGCACTTAAAATTATAACATTCGTATTTACAGTCAGTATATTATACTCTTGTATTTAAAATTCATATAATAATATTTTTATGGTAATTTCTTCAAAATGAAACACTTTTGAATTTTTTTTCATCATAAATTTTTCAATGTGGATTATACAATATGGGAAAGATACGCTGCACTTGGGAAAAACTACGACTGCACTAAGATTTATAAAATTTTTATCTACAGTCAGTATATTATACACTTGTATTTAAAATTCATATAATAATATTTTTATAGTATTTCCTATAATATAAAATGCTTTTGAATTCTTTTTCTTCATAATTTTTTCAATGTGAATTATACAATATGGGAAAGATACGCTGCACTAGGGAAAAACTACGGCTGCACTTAAAATTATGAAATTTGTATTTACAGTTAGTATATTATACTCTTGTATTTAAAATTCATATAATAATATTTTTATAGTATCTCCTTTAATAAAAAATGCTGTTGAATTTTTTTTCATTATAAATTTTTCAATGTGGATTATACAATATGGGAAAGATACGCTGCACTAGGGAAAAACTAACGCTGCACTTAGAATTATAAAATTTTTATCTACAGTCTGTATATTATACTCTTGTTTTTAAAATTCATATAATAAAATTTTCATAGTATTTCCTTTAATATAAAATGCTTTTGAATTTTTTTTCATTATGAATTTTTCAATGTGAATTATTCAATATGGGAAAGATACGCTGCACTAGGGAAAAACTACGGCTGCACTTAAAATTATAAATTCTTATTTACAGTCAGTATATCATACTCTTGTATTTAAAATTCATATAATAATATTTTTATATTTTCTTCAAAATAAAACACTTTTGATTTTTTTTTATTATAAATTTTTCAATGTGGATTATACAATATGGGAAAGATACGCTGCACTAGGGAAAAACTACGGCTGCACTTAAAATTATAAAATTCTCATTTACAGTCAGTATATTATACTCTTGTATTTAAAATTCATATAATGATATTTTTATGGTATTTCCTTTAATAAAAAATGCTGTTGAATTTTTTTTCATTATAAATTTTTCAATGTGGATTATACAATATGGGAAAGATACGCTGCACTAGGGAAAAACTACCGCTGCACTTAGATTTATAAAATTTTTATCTACAGTCTGTATATTATACTCTTGTTTTTAAAATTCATATAATAAAATTTTTATAGTATTTCCTTTAATATAAAATGCTTTTGAATTTTTTTTTATTATAAACTTTTCAATGTGAATTATACAATATGGGAAAGATACGCTGCACTAGGGAAAAACTACGGCTGCACTTAAAATTATAAAATTCTCATTTACATTCAGTATATTATACTCTTGTATTTAAAATTCATATAATAATATTTTTATGGTATTTCCTTTAATAAAAAATGCTGTTGAATTTTTTTTCATTATAAATTTTTCAATGTGGATTATACAATATGGGAAAGATACGCTGCACTAGGGAAAAACTACCGCTGCACTTAGATTTATAAAATTTTTATCTACAGTCTGTATATTATACTCTTGTTTTTAAAATTCATATAATAAAATTTTTATAGTATTTCCTTTAATAAAAAATGCTTTTGAATTTTTTTTCATTATAAATTTTTCAATGTGGATTATACAATATTGGAAATATACGCTACTTTAGGGAAAAACTACCGCTGCACTTAGAATTATAAAATTTTTATCTAGTCTGTATATTATACTCTTGTTTTTAAAATTCATATAATAAAATTTTCATAGTATTTCCTTTAATATAAAATGCTTTTGAATTTTTTTTATAATAAATTTTTCAATGTGGATTATACAATATGGGAAAGATACGCTGCATTAGGGAATAACTACCGCTGCACTTAGAATTATAAAATTTTTATCTACAGTCTGTATATTATACTCTTGTTTTTGAAATTCATATAATAAAATTTTTATGGTATTTTCTTCAAAATTAAACACTTTTGAATTTTTTTTATTATAAATTTTTCAATGTGGATTATACAATATGGGAAAGATACGCTGCATTAGGGAAAAACTACCGCTGCACTTAGAATTATAAAATATTTATCTACAGTCAGTATATTATACTCTTGTATTTAAAATTCATATAATAATATTTTTATGGTATTTTCTTCAAAATAGAACACTTTTAAATTTTTTTTCATCATAAATTTTTCAATGTGGATTATACAATATGGGAAAGATACGCTGCACTTGGGAAAAACTACGACTGCACTAAGAATTATAAAATTTTTATCTACAGTCAGTATATTATACTCTTGTATTTAAAATTCATATAATAATATTTTTATAGTATTTCCTATAATATAAAATGCTTTTGAATTCTTTTTCTTTATAATTTTTTCAATGTGAATTATACAATATGGGAAAGATACGCTGCACTAGGGAAAAACTACCGCTGCACTAAGAATTATAAAATTTTTATCTACAGTCAGTATATTATACTCTTGTATTTAAAATTCATATAATAAGATTTTTATAGTATTTCCTTTAATATAAAATGCTTTTGAATTTTTTTTATTATAAATTTTTCAATGTGGATTATACAATATGGGAAAGATACGCTGCACTAGGGAAAAACTAACGCTGCACTTAGAATTATAAAATTTTTATCTACGGTCTGTATATTATACTCTTGTTTTTAAAATTCATATAATATAATTTTTATGGTATTTTCTTCAAAATAAAACACTTTTGAATTTTTTTTATTATAAATTTTTCAATGTGGATTATACAATATGGGAAAGATACGCTGCATTAGGGAAAAACTACCGCTGCACTTAGAATTATAAAATTTTTATCTACAGTCTGTATATTATACTCTTGTTTTTAAAATTCATATAATAAAATTTTTATAGTATTTCCTTTAATATAAAATGCTTTTGAATTTTGTTTCATTATAAATTTTTCAGTGTGAATTATACAATATGGGAATGATACGCTGCATTAGGGAAAAACTACCGCTGCACTTAGAATTATAAAATTTTTATCTACAGTCTGTATATTATACTCTTGTTTTTAAAATTCATATAATAAAATTTTTATGGTATTTTCTTCAAAATAAAACACATTTGAATTTTTTTTATTATAAATTTTTCAATGTGGATTATACAATATGGGAAAGATACGCTGCATTAGGGAAAAACTACCGCTGCACTTAGAATTATAAAATTTTTATCTACAGTCTGTATATTATACTCTTGTTTTTAAAATTCATATAATAAAATTTTCATAGTATTTCCTTCAATATAAAATGCTTTTGAATTTTTTTTCATTATAAATTTTTCAATGTGATTATACAATATGGGAAAGATACGCTGCACTAGGGAAAAACTACGGCTGCACTTAAAATTATAAATTCTTATTTACAGTCAGTATATCATACTCTTGTATTTAAAATTCATATAATAATATTTTTATATTTTCTTCAAAATAAAACACTTTTGATTTTTTTTTATTATAAATTTTTCAATGTGGATTATACAATATGGGAAAGATACGCTGCACTAGGGAAAAACTACGGCTGCACTTAAAATTATAAAATTCTCATTTACATTCAGTATATTATACTCTTGTATTTAAAATTCTTATAATAATATTTTAATGGTATTTCCTTTAATAAAAAATGCTGTTGAATTCTTTTCATTATAAATTTTTCAATGTGGATTATACAATATGGGAAATATACGCTGCACTAGGGAAAAACTACGGCTGCACTTAAAATTATAAAATTCTCATTTACAGTCAGTATATTATACTCTTGTATTTAAAATTCATATAATAATATTTTTATGGTATTTCCTTTAATAAAAAATGCTGTTGAATTTTTTTTCATTATAAATTTTTCAATGTGGATTATACAATATGGGAAAGATACGCTGCACTAGGGAAAAACTAACGCTGCACTTAGAATTATAAAATTTTTATCTACAGTCTGTATATTATACTCTTGTTTTTAAAATTCATATAATAAAATTTTTATAGTATTTCCTTTAATAAAAAATGCTTTTGAATTCTTTTCATTATAAATTTTTTAATGTGGATTATACAATATGGGAAAGATACGCTGCACTAGGGAAAAACTACGGCTGCACTTAAAATTATAAAATTCTCATTTACAGTCAGTATATTATACTCTTGTATTTAAAATTCATATAATAATATTTTTATGGTATTTCCTTTAATAAAAAATGCTGTTGAATTTTTTTTCATTATAAATTTTTCAATGTGGATTATACAATATGGGAAAGATACGCTGCACTAGGGAAAAACTAACGCTGCACTTAGAATTATAAAATTTTTATCTAGTCTGTATATTATACTCTTGTTTTTAAAATTCATATAATAAAATTTTCATAGTATTTCCTTTAATATAAAATGCTTTTGAATTTTTTTTCATTATAAATTTTTCAATGTGAATTATACAATATGGGAAAGATACGCTGCACTTGGGAAAAACTACGACTGCACTAAGAATTATAAAATTTTTATCTACAGTCAGTATATTATACTCTTGTATTTAAAATTCATATAATAATATTTTTATATTTTCTTCAAAATAAAACACTTTTGATTTTTTTTTATTATAAATTTTTCAATGTGGATTATACAATATGGGAAAGATACGCTGCACTAGGGAAAAACTACGGCTGCACTTAAAATTATAAAATTCTCATTTACAGTCAGTATATTATACTCTTGTATTTAAAATTCATATAATAATATTTTTATGGTATTTCCTTTAATAAAAAATGCTGTTGAATTCTTTTCATTATAAATTTTTCAATGTGGATTATACAATATGGGAAAGATACGCTGCACTAGGGAAAAACTACGGCTGCACTTTAAATTATGAAATTCGTATTTACAGTTAGTATATTATACTCTTGTATTTAAAATTCATATAATAATATTTTTATAGTATCTCCTTTAATAAAAAATGCTGTTGAATTTTTTTTCATAATAAATTTTTCAATGTGGATTATACAATATGGGAAAGATACGCTGCACTAGGGAAAAACTACCGCTGCACTTAGAATTATAAAATTTTTATCTACAGTCTGTATATTATACTCTTGTTTTTGAAATTCATATAATAAAATTTTTATGGTATTTTCTTCAAAATAAAACATTTTTGAATTTTTTTTATTATAAATTTTTCAATGTGGATTATACAATATGGGAAAGATACGCTGCATTAGGGAAAAACTACCGCTGCACTTAGAATTATAAAATATTTATCTACAGTCAGTATATTATACTCTTGTATTTAAACTTCATATAATAATATTTTTATATATTCTTCAAAATAAAACACTTTTGAATTTTTTTTTCATTCTAAATTTTTCAATGTGACTTTTATAATATGGGAAAGATACGCTGCACTAGGGAAAAACTACGGCTGCACTTAAAATTATAACATTCGTATTTACAGTCAGTATATTATACTCTTGTATTTAAAATTCATATAATAATATTTTTATGGTAATTTCTTCAAAATGAAACACTTTTGAATTTTTTTTCATCATAAATTTTTCAATGTGGATTATACAATATGGGAAAGATACGCTGCACTTGGGAAAAACTACGACTGCACTAAGAATTATAAAATTTTTATCTACAGTCAGTATATTATACTCTTGTATTTAAAATTCATATAATAATATTTTTATAGTATTTCCTATAATATAAAATGCTTTTGAATTCTTTTTCTTCATAATTTTTTCAATGTGAATTATACAATATGGGAAAGATACGCTGCACTAGGGAAAAACTACCGCTGAACTAAGAATTATAAAATTTTTATCTACAGTCAGTATATTATACTCTTGTATTTAAAATTCATATAATAAAATTTTTATAGTATTTCCTTTAATATAAAATGCTTTTGAATTTTTTTTATTATAAATTTTTCAATGTGGATTATACAATATGGGAAAGATACGCTGCACTAGGGAAAAACTAACGCTGCACTTAGAATTATAAAATTTTTATCTACAGTCTGTATATTATACTCTTGTTTTTAAAATTCATATAATAAAATTTTCATAGTATTTCCTTTAATATAAAATGCTTTTGAATTTTTTTTCATTATGAATTTTTCAATGTGAATTATACAATATGGGAAAGATACGCTGCACTAGGGAAAAACTACCGCTGCACTTAGATTTATAAAATTTTTATCTACAGTCTGTATATTATACTCTTGTTTTTAAAATTCATATAATAAAATTTTTATAGTATTTCCTTTAATATAAAATGCTTTTGAATTTTTTTTTATTATAAATTTTTCAATGTGGATTATACAATATGGGAAAGATACGCTGCACTTGGGAAAAACTACGACTGCACTAAGAATTATAAAATTTTTATCTACAGTCAGTATATTATACTCTTGTATTTAAAATTCATATAATAATATTTTTATAGTATTTCCTATAATATAAAATGCTTTTGAATTCTTTTTCTTTATAATTTTTTCAATGTGAATTATACAATATGGGAAAGATACGCTGCACTAGGGAAAAACTACCGCTGCACTAAGATTTATAAAATTTTTATCTACAGTCAGTATATTATACTCTTGTATTTAAAATTCATATAATAAGATTTTTATAGTATTTCCTTTAATATAAAATGCTTTTGAATTTTTTTTTATTATAAATTTTTCAATGTGGATTATACAATATGGGAAAGATACGCTGCACTAGGGAAAAACTACGGCTGCACTTAAAATTATGAAATTCGTATTTACAGTTAGTTTATTATACTCTTGTATTTAAAATTCATATAATAATATTTTTATAGTATCTCCTTTAATAAAAAATGCTGTTGAATTTTTTTTCATTATAAATTTTTCAATGTGGATTATACAATATGGGAAAGATACGCTGCACTAGGGAAAAACTAACGCTGCACTTAGAATTATAAAATTTTTATCTACAGTCTGTATATTATATTCTTGTTTTTAAAATTCATATAATATAATTTTTATGGTATTTTCTTCAAAATAAAACACTTTTGAATTTTTTTTATTATAAATTTTTCAATGTGGATTATACAATATGGGAAAGATACGCTGCATTAGGGAAAAACTACCGCTGCACTTAGAATTATAAAATTTTTATCTACAGTCTGTATATTATACTCTTGTTTTTAAAATTCATATAATAAAATTTTTATAGTATTTCCTTTAATATAAAATGCTTTTGAATTTTTTTTCATTATAAATTTTTCAGTGTGAATTATACAATATGGGAAAGATACGCTGCATTAGGGAAAAACTACCGCTGCACTTAGAATTATAAACTTTTTATCTACAGTCTGTATATTATACTCTTGTTTTTAAAATTTATATAATAAAATTTTTATGGTATTTTCTTCAAAATAAAACACATTTGAATTTTTTTTATTATAAATTTCTCAATGTGGATTATACAATATGGGAAAGATACGCTGCATTAGGGAAAAACTACCGCTGCACTTAGAATTATAAAATTTTTATCTACAGTCTGTATATTATACTCTTGTTTTTAAAATTCATATAATAAAATTTTCATAGTATTTCCTTCAATATAAAATGCTTTTGAATTTTTTTTCATTATAAATTTTTCAATGTGATTATACAATATGGGAAAGATACGCTGCACTAGGGAAAAACTACGGCTGAACTTAAAATTATAAATTCTTATTTACAGTCAGTATATCATACTCTTGTATTTAAAATTCATATAATAATATTTTTATATTTTCTTCAAAATAAAACACTTTTGATTTTTTTTTATTATAAATTTTTCAATGTGGATTATACAATATGGGAAAGATACGCTGCACTAGGGAAAAACTACGGCTGCACTTAAAATTATAAAATTCTCATTTACATTCAGTATATTATACTCTTGTATTTAAAATTCTTATAATAATATTTTAATGGTATTTCCTTTAATAAAAAATGCTGTTGAATTCTTTTCATTATAAATTTTTCAATGTGGATTATACAATATGGGAAATATACGCTGCACTAGGGAAAAACTACGGCTGCACTTAAAATTATACAATTCTCATTTACAGTCAGTATATTATACTCTTGTATTTAAAATTCATATAATAATATTTTTATGGTATTTCCTTTAATAAAAAATGCTGTTGAATTTTTTTTATTATAAATTTTTCAATGTGGATTATACAATATGGGAAAGATACGCTGCACTAGGGAAAAACTACGGCTGCACTTAAAATTATGAAATTCGTATTTACAGTTAGTTTATTATACTCTTGTATTTAAAATTCATATAATAATATTTTTATAATATCTCCTTTAATAAAAAATGCTGTTGAATTTTTTTTCATTATAAATTTTTCAATGTGGATTATACAATATGGGAAAGATACGCTGCACTAGGGAAAAACTAACGCTGCACTTAGAATTATAAAATTTTTATCTACAGTCTGTATATTATATTCTTGTTTTTAAAATTCATATAATATAATTTTTATGGTATTTTCTTCAAAATAAAACACTTTTGAATTTTTTTTATTATAAATTTTTCAATGTGGATTATACAATATGGGAAAGATACGCTGCATTAGGGAAAAACCACCGCTTCACTTAGATTTATAAACTTTTTATCTACAGTCTGTATATTATACTCTTGTTTTTAAAATTCATATAATAAAATTTTTATGGTATTTTCTTCAAAATAAAACACATTTGAATTTTTTTTATTATAAATTTTTCAATGTGGATTATACAATATGGGAAAGATACACTGCATTAGGGAAAAACTACCGCTGCACTTAGAATTATAAAATTTTTATCTACAGTCTGTATATTATACTCTTGTTTTCAAAATTCATATAATAAAATTTTCATAGTATTTCCTTCAATATAAAATGCTTTTGAATTTTTTTTCATTATAAATTTTTCAATGTGATTATACAATATGGGAAAGATACGCTGCACTAGGGAAAAACTACGGCTGAACTTAAAATTATAAATTCTTATTTACAGTCAGTATATCATACTCTTGTATTTAAAATTCATATAATAATATTTTTATATTTTCTTCAAAATAAAACACTTTTGATTTTTTTTTATTATAAATTTTTCAATGTGGATTATACAATATGGGAAAGATACGCTGCACTAGGGAAAAACTACGGCTGCACTTAAAATTATAAAATTCTCATTTACATTCAGTATATTATACTCTTGTATTTAAAATTCTTATAATAATATTTTAATGGTATTTCCTTTAATAAAAAATGCTGTTGAATTCTTTTCATTATAAATTTTTCAATGTGGATTATACAATATGGGAAATATACGCTGCACTAGGGAAAAACTACGGCTGCACTTAAAATTATAAAATTCTCATTTACAGTCAGTATATTATACTCTTGTATTTAAAATTCATATAATAATATTTTTATGGTATTTCCTTTAATAAAAAATGCTGTTGACTTTTTTTTCATTATAAATTTTTCAATGTGGATTATACAATATGGGAAAGATACGCTGCACTAGGGAAAAACTAACGCTGCACTTAGAATTATAAAATTATTATCTACAGTCTGTATATTATACTCTTGTTTTTAAAATTCATATAATAAAATTTTTATAGTATTTCCTTTAATAAAAAATGCTTTTGAATTCTTTTCATTATAAATTTTTCAATGTGGATTATACAATATGGGAAAGATACGCTGCACTAGGGAAAAACTACGGCTGCACTTAAAATTATAAAATTCTCATTTACAGTCAGTATATTATACTCTTGTATTTAAAATTCATATAATAATATTTTTATGGTATTTCCTTTAATAAAACATGCTGTTGAATTTTTTTTCATTATAAATTTTTCAATGTGGATTATACAATATGGGAAAGATACGCTGCACTAGGGAAAAACTAACGCTGCACTTAGAATTATAAAATTTTTATCTAGTCTGTATATTATACTCTTGTTTTTAAAATTCATATAATAAAATTTTCATAGTATTTCCTTTAATATAAAATGCTTTTGAATTTTTTTTCATTATAAATTTTTCAATGTGAATTATACAATATGGGAAAGATACGCTGCACTTGGGAAAAACTACGACTGCACTAAGAATTATAAAATTTTTATCTACAGTCAGTATATTATACTCTTGTATTTAAAATTCATATAATAATATTTTTATATTTTCTTCAAAATAAAACACTTTTGATTTTTTTTTATTATAAATTTTTCAATGTGGATTATACAATATGGGAAAGATACGCTGCACTAGGGAAAAACTACGGCTGCACTTAAAATTATAAAATTCTCATTTACATTCAGTATATTATACTCTTGTATTTAAAATTCATATAATAATATTTTTATGGTATTTCCTTTAATAAAAAATGCTGTTGAATTCTTTTCATTATAAATTTTTCAATGTGGATTATACAATATGGGAAAGATACGCTGCACTAGGGAAAAACTACGGCTGCACTTAAAATTATGAAATTCGTATTTACAGTTGGTATATTATACTCTTGTATTTAAAATTCATATAATAATATTTTTATAGTATCTCCTTTAATAAAAAATGCTGTTGAATTTTTTTTCATAATAAATTTTTCAATGTGGATTATGCAATATGGGAAAGATACGCTGCACTAGGGAAAAACTACCGCTGCACTTAGAATTATAAAATTTCTATCTACAGTCTATATATTATACTCTTGTTTTTGAAATTCATATAATAAAATTTTTATGGTATTTTCTTCAAAATAAAACATTTTTGAATTTTTTTTATTATAAATTTTTCAATGTGGATTATACAATATGGGAAAGATACGCTGCATTAGGGAAAAACTACCGCTGCACTTAGAATTATAAAATATTTATCTACAGTCAGTATATTATACTCTTGTATTTAAAATTCATATAATAATATTTTTATATTTTTTTCAAAATAAAACACTTTTGATTTTTTTTTATTATAAATTTTTCAATGTGGATTATACAATATGGGAAAGATACGCTGCACTAGGGAAAAACTACCGCTGAACTAAGAATTATAAAATTTTTATCTACAGTCAGTATATTATACTCTTGTATTTAAAATTCATATAATAAAATTTTTATAGTATTTCCTTTAATATAAAATGCTTTTGAATTTTTTTTATTATAAATTTTTCAATGTGGATTATACAATATGGGAAAGATACGCTGCACTAGGGAAAAACTACGGCTGCACTTAAAATTATGAAATTTGTATTTACAGTTAGTATATTATACTCTTGTATTTAAAATTCATATAATAATATTTTTATAGTATCTCCTTTAATAAAAAATGCTGTTGAATTTTTTTTCATTATAAATTTTTCAATGTGGATTATACAATATGGGAAAGATACGCTGCACTAGGGAAAAACTAACGCTGCACTTAGAATTATAAAATTTTTATATACAGTCTGTATATTATACTCTTGTTTTTAAAATTCATATAATAAAATTTTCATAGTATTTTCTTCAATATAAAATGCTTTTGAATTTTTTTTCATTATGAATTTTTCAATGTGAATTATACAATATGGGAAAGATACGCTGCACTAGGGAAAAACTACGGCTGCACTTAAAATTATAAATTCTTATTTACAGTCAGTATATCATACTCTTGTATTTAAAATTCATATAATAATATTTTTATATTTTCTTCAAAATAAAACACTTTTGATTTTTTTTTATTATAAATTTTTCAATGTGGATTATACAATATGGGAAAGATACGCTGCACTAGGGAAAAACTACGGCTGCACTTAAAATTATAAAATTCTCATTTACAGTCAGTATATTATACTCTTGAATTTAAAATTCATATAATGATATTTTTATGGTATTTCCTTTAATAAAAAATGCTGTTGAATTTTTTTTCATTATAAATTTTTCAATGTGGATTATACAATATGGGAAAGATACGCTGCACTAGGGAAAAACTACGGCTGCACTTAAAATTATAAAATTCTCATTTACAGTCAGTATATTATACTCTTGAATTTAAAATTCATATAATGATATTTTTATGGTATTTCCTTTAATAAAAAATGCTGTTGAATTTTTTTTCATTATAAATTTTTCAATGTGGATTATACAATATGGGAAAGATACGCTGCACTAGGGAAAAACTACGGCTGCACTTAAAATTATGAAATTTGTATTTACAGTTAGTATATTATACTCTTGTATTTAAAATTCATATAATAATATTTTTATAGTATCTCCTTTAATAAAAAATGCTGTTGAATTTTTTTTCATTATAAATTTTTCAATGTGGATTATACAATATGGGAAAGATACGCTGCACTAGGGAAAAACTAACGCTGCACTTAGAATTATAAAATTTTTATATACAGTCTGTATATTATACTCTTGTTTTTAAAATTCATATAATAATATTTTTATAGTATTTCCTATAATATAAAATGCTTTTGAATTCTTTTTCTTCATAATTTTTTCAATGTGAATTATACAATATGGGAAAGATACGCTGCACTAGGGAAAAACTACCGCTGAACTAAGAATTATAAAATTTTTATCTACAGTCAGTATATTATACTCTTGTATTTAAAATTCATATAATAAAATTTTTATAGTATTTCCTTTAATATAAAATGCTTTTGAATTTTTTTTATTATAAATTTTTCAATGTGGATTATACAATATGGGAAAGATACGCTGCACTAGGGAAAAACTAACGCTGCACTTAGAATTATAAAATTTTTATCTACAGTCTGTATATTATACTCTTGTTTTTAAAATTCATATAATAAAATTTTCATAGTATTTCCTTTAATATAAAATGCTTTTGAATTTTTTTTCATTATGAATTTTTCAATGTGAATTATACAATATGGGAAAGATACGCTGCACTAGGGAAAAACTACCGCTGCACTTAGATTTATAAAATTTTTATCTACAGTCTGTATATTATACTCTTGTTTTTAAAATTCATATAATAAAATTTTTATAGTATTTCCTTTAATATAAAATGCTTTTGAATTTTTTTTTATTATAAATTTTTCAATGTGGATTATACAATATGGGAAAGATACGCTGCACTTGGGAAAAACTACGACTGCACTAAGAATTATAAAATTTTTATCTACAGTCAGTATATTATACTCTTGTATTTAAAATTCATATAATAATATTTTTATAGTATTTCCTATAATATAAAATGCTTTTGAATTCTTTTTCTTTATAATTTTTTCAATGTGAATTATACAATATGGGAAAGATACGCTGCACTAGGGAAAAACTACCGCTGCACTAAGATTTATAAAATTTTTATCTACAGTCAGTATATTATACTCTTGTATTTAAAATTCATATAATAAGATTTTTATAGTATTTCCTTTAATATAAAATGCTTTTGAATTTTTTTTTATTATAAATTTTTCAATGTGGATTATACAATATGGGAAAGATACGCTGCACTAGGGAAAAACTACGGCTGCACTTAAAATTATGAAATTCGTATTTACAGTTAGTTTATTATACTCTTGTATTTAAAATTCATATAATAATATTTTTATAGTATCTCCTTTAATAAAAAATGCTGTTGAATTTTTTTTCATTATAAATTTTTCAATGTGGATTATACAATATGGGAAAGATACGCTGCACTAGGGAAAAACTAACGCTGCACTTAGAATTATAAAATTTTTATCTACAGTCTGTATATTATATTCTTGTTTTTAAAATTCATATAATATAATTTTTATGGTATTTTCTTCAAAATAAAACACTTTTGAATTTTTTTTATTATAAATTTTTCAATGTGGATTATACAATATGGGAAAGATACGCTGCATTAGGGAAAAACTACCGCTGCACTTAGAATTATAAAATTTTTATCTACAGTCTGTATATTATACTCTTGTTTTTAAAATTCATATAATAAAATTTTTATAGTATTTCCTTTAATATAAAATGCTTTTGAATTTTTTTTCATTATAAATTTTTCAGTGTGAATTATACAATATGGGAAAGATACGCTGCATTAGGGAAAAACTACCGCTGCACTTAGAATTATAAACTTTTTATCTACAGTCTGTATATTATACTCTTGTTTTTAAAATTTATATAATAAAATTTTTATGGTATTTTCTTCAAAATAAAACACATTTGAATTTTTTTTATTATAAATTTCTCAATGTGGATTATACAATATGGGAAAGATACGCTGCATTAGGGAAAAACTACCGCTGCACTTAGAATTATAAAATTTTTATCTACAGTCTGTATATTATACTCTTGTTTTTAAAATTCATATAATAAAATTTTCATAGTATTTCCTTCAATATAAAATGCTTTTGAATTTTTTTTCATTATAAATTTTTCAATGTGATTATACAATATGGGAAAGATACGCTGCACTAGGGAAAAACTACGGCTGAACTTAAAATTATAAATTCTTATTTACAGTCAGTATATCATACTCTTGTATTTAAAATTCATATAATAATATTTTTATATTTTCTTCAAAATAAAACACTTTTGATTTTTTTTTATTATAAATTTTTCAATGTGGATTATACAATATGGGAAAGATACGCTGCACTAGGGAAAAACTACGGCTGCACTTAAAATTATAAAATTCTCATTTACATTCAGTATATTATACTCTTGTATTTAAAATTCTTATAATAATATTTTAATGGTATTTCCTTTAATAAAAAATGCTGTTGAATTCTTTTCATTATAAATTTTTCAATGTGGATTATACAATATGGGAAATATACGCTGCACTAGGGAAAAACTACGGCTGCACTTAAAATTATAAAATTCTCATTTACAGTCAGTATATTATACTCTTGTATTTAAAATTCATATAATAATATTTTTATGGTATTTCCTTTAATAAAAAATGCTGTTGAATTTTTTTTATTATAAATTTTTCAATGTGGATTATACAATATGGGAAAGATACGCTGCACTAGGGAAAAACTACGGCTGCACTTAAAATTATGAAATTCGTATTTACAGTTAGTTTATTATACTCTTGTATTTAAAATTCATATAATAATATTTTTATAATATCTCCTTTAATAAAAAATGCTGTTGAATTTTTTTTCATTATAAATTTTTCAATGTGGATTATACAATATGGGAAAGATACGCTGCACTAGGGAAAAACTAACGCTGCACTTAGAATTATAAAATTTTTATCTACAGTCTGTATATTATATTCTTGTTTTTAAAATTCATATAATATAATTTTTATGGTATTTTCTTCAAAATAAAACACTTTTGAATTTTTTTTATTATAAATTTTTCAATGTGGATTATACAATATGGGAAAGATACGCTGCATTAGGGAAAAACCACCGCTTCACTTAGATTTATAAACTTTTTATCTACAGTCTGTATATTATACTCTTGTTTTTAAAATTCATATAATAAAATTTTTATGGTATTTTCTTCAAAATAAAACACATTTGAATTTTTTTTATTATAAATTTTTCAATGTGGATTATACAATATGGGAAAGATACACTGCATTAGGGAAAAACTACCGCTGCACTTAGAATTATAAAATTTTTATCTACAGTCTGTATATTATACTCTTGTTTTCAAAATTCATATAATAAAATTTTCATAGTATTTCCTTCAATATAAAATGCTTTTGAATTTTTTTTCATTATAAATTTTTCAATGTGATTATACAATATGGGAAAGATACGCTGCACTAGGGAAAAACTACGGCTGAACTTAAAATTATAAATTCTTATTTACAGTCAGTATATCATACTCTTGTATTTAAAATTCATATAATAATATTTTTATATTTTCTTCAAAATAAAACACTTTTGATTTTTTTTTATTATAAATTTTTCAATGTGGATTATACAATATGGGAAAGATACGCTGCACTAGGGAAAAACTACGGCTGCACTTAAAATTATAAAATTCTCATTTACATTCAGTATATTATACTCTTGTATTTAAAATTCTTATAATAATATTTTAATGGTATTTCCTTTAATAAAAAATGCTGTTGAATTCTTTTCATTATAAATTTTTCAATGTGGATTATACAATATGGGAAATATACGCTGCACTAGGGAAAAACTACGGCTGCACTTAAAATTATAAAATTCTCATTTACAGTCAGTATATTATACTCTTGTATTTAAAATTCATATAATAATATTTTTATGGTATTTCCTTTAATAAAAAATGCTGTTGACTTTTTTTTCATTATAAATTTTTCAATGTGGATTATACAATATGGGAAAGATACGCTGCACTAGGGAAAAACTAACGCTGCACTTAGAATTATAAAATTATTATCTACAGTCTGTATATTATACTCTTGTTTTTAAAATTCATATAATAAAATTTTTATAGTATTTCCTTTAATAAAAAATGCTTTTGAATTCTTTTCATTATAAATTTTTCAATGTGGATTATACAATATGGGAAAGATACGCTGCACTAGGGAAAAACTACGGCTGCACTTAAAATTATAAAATTCTCATTTACAGTCAGTATATTATACTCTTGTATTTAAAATTCATATAATAATATTTTTATGGTATTTCCTTTAATAAAACATGCTGTTGAATTTTTTTTCATTATAAATTTTTCAATGTGGATTATACAATATGGGAAAGATACGCTGCACTAGGGAAAAACTAACGCTGCACTTAGAATTATAAAATTTTTATCTAGTCTGTATATTATACTCTTGTTTTTAAAATTCATATAATAAAATTTTCATAGTATTTCCTTTAATATAAAATGCTTTTGAATTTTTTTTCATTATAAATTTTTCAATGTGAATTATACAATATGGGAAAGATACGCTGCACTTGGGAAAAACTACGACTGCACTAAGAATTATAAAATTTTTATCTACAGTCAGTATATTATACTCTTGTATTTAAAATTCATATAATAATATTTTTATATTTTCTTCAAAATAAAACACTTTTGATTTTTTTTTATTATAAATTTTTCAATGTGGATTATACAATATGGGAAAGATACGCTGCACTAGGGAAAAACTACGGCTGCACTTAAAATTATAAAATTCTCATTTACATTCAGTATATTATACTCTTGTATTTAAAATTCATATAATAATATTTTTATGGTATTTCCTTTAATAAAAAATGCTGTTGAATTCTTTTCATTATAAATTTTTCAATGTGGATTATACAATATGGGAAAGATACGCTGCACTAGGGAAAAACTACGGCTGCACTTAAAATTATGAAATTCGTATTTACAGTTGGTATATTATACTCTTGTATTTAAAATTCATATAATAATATTTTTATAGTATCTCCTTTAATAAAAAATGCTGTTGAATTTTTTTTCATAATAAATTTTTCAATGTGGATTATGCAATATGGGAAAGATACGCTGCACTAGGGAAAAACTACCGCTGCACTTAGAATTATAAAATTTCTATCTACAGTCTATATATTATACTCTTGTTTTTGAAATTCATATAATAAAATTTTTATGGTATTTTCTTCAAAATAAAACATTTTTGAATTTTTTTTATTATAAATTTTTCAATGTGGATTATACAATATGGGAAAGATACGCTGCATTAGGGAAAAACTACCGCTGCACTTAGAATTATAAAATATTTATCTACAGTCAGTATATTATACTCTTGTATTTAAAATTCATATAATAATATTTTTATATTTTTTTCAAAATAAAACACTTTTGATTTTTTTTTATTATAAATTTTTCAATGTGGATTATACAATATGGGAAAGATACGCTGCACTAGGGAAAAACTACCGCTGAACTAAGAATTATAAAATTTTTATCTACAGTCAGTATATTATACTCTTGTATTTAAAATTCATATAATAAAATTTTTATAGTATTTCCTTTAATATAAAATGCTTTTGAATTTTTTTTATTATAAATTTTTCAATGTGGATTATACAATATGGGAAAGATACGCTGCACTAGGGAAAAACTACGGCTGCACTTAAAATTATGAAATTTGTATTTACAGTTAGTATATTATACTCTTGTATTTAAAATTCATATAATAATATTTTTATAGTATCTCCTTTAATAAAAAATGCTGTTGAATTTTTTTTCATTATAAATTTTTCAATGTGGATTATACAATATGGGAAAGATACGCTGCACTAGGGAAAAACTAACGCTGCACTTAGAATTATAAAATTTTTATATACAGTCTGTATATTATACTCTTGTTTTTAAAATTCATATAATAAAATTTTCATAGTATTTTCTTCAATATAAAATGCTTTTGAATTTTTTTTCATTATGAATTTTTCAATGTGAATTATACAATATGGGAAAGATACGCTGCACTAGGGAAAAACTACGGCTGCACTTAAAATTATAAATTCTTATTTACAGTCAGTATATCATACTCTTGTATTTAAAATTCATATAATAATATTTTTATATTTTCTTCAAAATAAAACACTTTTGATTTTTTTTTATTATAAATTTTTCAATGTGGATTATACAATATGGGAAAGATACGCTGCACTAGGGAAAAACTACGGCTGCACTTAAAATTATAAAATTCTCATTTACAGTCAGTATATTATACTCTTGAATTTAAAATTCATATAATGATATTTTTATGGTATTTCCTTTAATAAAAAATGCTGTTGAATTTTTTTTCATTATAAATTTTTCAATGTGGATTATACAATATGGGAAAGATACGCTGCACTAGGGAAAAACTACGGCTGCACTTAAAATTATAAAATTCTCATTTACAGTCAGTATATTATACTCTTGAATTTAAAATTCATATAATGATATTTTTATGGTATTTCCTTTAATAAAAAATGCTGTTGAATTTTTTTTCATTATAAATTTTTCAATGTGGATTATACAATATGGGAAAGATACGCTGCACTAGGGAAAAACTACGGCTGCACTTAAAATTATGAAATTTGTATTTACAGTTAGTATATTATACTCTTGTATTTAAAATTCATATAATAATATTTTTATAGTATCTCCTTTAATAAAAAATGCTGTTGAATTTTTTTTCATTATAAATTTTTCAATGTGGATTATACAATATGGGAAAGATACGCTGCACTAGGGAAAAACTAACGCTGCACTTAGAATTATAAAATTTTTATATACAGTCTGTATATTATACTCTTGTTTTTAAAATTCATATAATAAAATTTTCATAGTATTTTCTTTAATATAAAATGCTTTTGAATTTTTTTTCATTATGAATTTTTCAATGTGAATTATACAATATGGGAAAGATACGCTGCACTAGGGAAAAACTACGGCTGCACTTAAAATTATAAATTCTTATTTACAGTCAGTATATCATACTCTTGTATTTAAAATTCATATAATAATATTTTTATATTTTCTTCAAAATAAAACACTTTTGATTTTTTTTTATTATAAATTTTTCAATGTGGATTATACAATATGGGAAAGATACGCTGCACTAGGGAAAAACTACAGCTGCACTTAAAATTATAAAATTCTCATTTACAGTCAGTATATTATACTCTTGAATTTAAAATTCATATAATGATATTTTTATGGTATTTCCTTTAATAAAAAATGCTGTTGAATTTTTTTTCATTATAAATTTTTCAATGTGGATTATACAATATGGGAAAGATACGCTGCACTAGGGAAAAACTACCGCTGCACTTAGATTTATAAAATTTTTATCTACAGTCTGTATATTATACTCTTGTTTTTAAAATTCATATAATAAAATTTTTATAGTATTTCCTTTAATATAAAATGCTTTTGAATTTTTTTTTATTATAAACTTTTCAATGTGAATTATACAATATGGGAAAGATACGCTGCACTAGGGAAAAACTACGGCTGCACTTAAAATTATAAAATTCTCATTTACATTCAGTATATTATACTCTTGTATTTAAAATTCATATAATAATATTTTAATGGTATTTCCTTTAATAAAAAATGCTGTTGAATTCTTTTCATTATAAATTTTTCAATGTGGATTATACAATATGGGAAAGATACGCTGCACTAGGGAAAAACTACGGCTGCACTTAAAATTATAAAATTCTCATTTACAGTCAGTATATTATACTCTTGTATTTAAAATTCATATAATAATATTTTTATGGTATTTCCTTTAATAAAAAATGCTGTTGAATTTTTTTTCATTATAAATTTTTCAATGTGGATTATACAATATGGGAAAGATACGCTGCACTAGGGAAAAACTAACGCTGCACTTAGAATTATAAAATTTTTATCTACAGTCTGTATATTATACTCTTGTTTTTAAAATTCATATAATAAAATTTTTATAGTATTTCCTTTAATAAAAAATGCTTTTGAATTTTTTTTCATTATAAATTTTTCAATGTGGATTATACAATATTGGAAATATACGCTACTTTAGGGAAAAACTACCGCTGCACTTAGAATTATAAAATTTTTATCTAGTCTGTATATTATACTCTTGTTTTTAAAATTCATATAATAAAATTTTCATAGTATTTCCTTTAATATAAAATGCTTTTGAATTTTTTTTCATTATAAATTTTTCAATGTGAATTATACAATATGGGAAAGATACGCTGCACTTGGGAAAAACTACGACTGCTCTAAGAATTATAAAATTTTATCTACAGTCAGTATATTATACTCTTGTATTTAAAATTCATATAATAATATTTTTATATTTTATTCAAAATAAAACACTTTTGATTTTTTTTTATTATAAATTTTTCAATGTGGATTATACAATATGGGAAAGATACGCTGCACTAGGGAAAAACTACGGCTGCACTTAAAATTATAAAATTCTCATTTACAGTCAGTATATTATACTCTTGAATTTAAAATTCATATAATGATATTTTTATGGTATTTCCTTTAATAAAAAATGCTGTTGAATTTTTTTTCATTATAAATTTTTCAATGTGTATTATACAATATGGGAAAGATACGCTGCACTAGGGAAAAACTACCGCTGCACTTAGATTTATAAAATTTTTATCTACAGTCTGTATATTATACTCTTGTTTTTAAAATTCATATAATAAAATTTTTATAGTATTTCCTTTAATATAAAATGCTTTTGAATTTTTTTTTATTATAAACTTTTCAATGTGAATTATACAATATGGGAAAGATACGCTGCACTAGGGAAAAACTACGGCTGCACTTAAAATTATAAAATTCTCATTTACATTCAGTATATTATACTCTTGTATTTAAAATTCATATAATAATATTTTAATGGTATTTCCTTTAATAAAAAATGCTGTTGAATTCTTTTCATTATAAATTTTTCAATGTGGATTATACAATATGGGAAAGATACGCTGCACTAGGGAAAAACTACGGCTGCACTTAAAATTATAAAATTCTCATTTACAGTCAGTATATTATACTCTTGTATTTAAAATTCATATAATAATATTTTTATGGTATTTCCTTTAATAAAAAATGCTGTTGAATTTTTTTTCATTATAAATTTTTCAATGTGGATTATACAATATGGGAAAGATACGCTGCACTAGGGAAAAACTAACGCTGCACTTAGAATTATAAAATTTTTATCTACAGTCTGTATATTATACTCTTGTTTTTAAAATTCATATAATAAAATTTTTATAGTATTTCCTTTAATAAAAAATGCTTTTGAATTTTTTTTCATTATAAATTTTTCAATGTGGATTATACAATATTGGAAACATACGCTACTTTAGGGAAAAACTACCGCTGCACTTAGAATTATAAAATTTTTATCTAGTCTGTATATTATACTCTTGTTTTTAAAATTCATATAATAAAATTTTCATAGTATTTCCTTTAATATAAAATGCTTTTGAATTTTTTTTCATTATAAATTTTTCAATGTGAATTATACAATATGGGAAAGATACGCTGCACTTGGGAAAAACTACGACTGCTCTAAGAATTATAAAATTTTTATCTACAGTCAGTATATTATACTCTTGTATTTAAAATTCATATAATAATATTTTTATATTTTATTCAAAATAAAACACTTTTGAATTTTTTTTTATTATAAATTTTTCAATGTGGATTATACAATATGGGAAAGATACGCTGCACTAGGGAAAAACTACCGCTGCACTTAGAATTATAAAATTTTTATCTACAGTCTGTATATTATACTCTTGTTTTTGAAATTCATATAATAAAATTTTTATGGTATTTTCTTCAAAATAAAACACTTTTGAATTTTTTTTATTATAAATTTTTCAATGTGGATTATACAATATGGGAAAGATACGCTGCATTAGGGAAAAACTACCGCTGCACTTAGAATTATAAAATATTTATCTACAGTCAGTATATTATACTCTTGTATTTAAACTTCATATAATAATATTTTTATATATTCTTCAAAATAAAACACTTTTGAATTTTTTTTCATTCTAAATTTTTCAATGTGACTTTTATAATATGGGAAAGATACGCTGCACTAGGGAAAATCTACGGCTGCACTTAAAATTATAACATTCGTATTTACAGTCAGTATATTATACTCTTGTATTTAAAGTTCATATAATAATATTTTTATGGTAATTTCTTCAAAATGAAACACTTTTGAATTTTTTTTCATCATAAATTTTTCAATGTGGATTATACAATATGGGAAAGATACGCTGCACTTGGGAAAAACTACGACTGCACTAAGAATTATAAAATTTTTATCTACAGTCAGTATATTATACTCTTGTATTTAAAATTCATATAATAATATTTTTATAGTATTTCCTATAATATAAAATGCTTTTGAATTCTTTTTCTTCATAATTTTTTCAATGTGAATTATACAATATGGGAAAGATACGCTGCACTAGGGAAAAACTACCGCTGAACTAAGAATTATAAAATTTTTATCTACAGTCAGTATATTATACTCTTGTATTTAAAATTCATATAATAATATTTTTATAGTATCTCCTTTAATAAAAAATGCTGTTGAATTTTTTTTCATTATAAATTTTTCAATGTGGATTATACAATATGGGAAAGATACGCTGCACTAGGGAAAAACTAACGCTGCACTTAGAATTATAAAATTTTTATCTACAGTCTGTATATTATACTCTTGTTTTTAAAATTCATATAATAAAAGTTTTATGGTATTTTCTTCAAAATAAAACACTTTTGATTTTTTTTATTATAAATTTTTCAATGTGGATTATACAATATGGGAAAGATACGCTGCATTAGGGAAAAACTACCGCTGCACTTAGAATTATAAAATTTTTATCTAAAGTCTGTATATTATACTCTTGTTTTTAAAATTCATATAATAAAATTTTCATAGTATTTCCTTTAATATAAAATGCTTTTGAATTTTTTTTCATTATAAATTTTTCAATGTGAATTATACAATATGGGAAAGATACGCTGCACTAGGGAAAAACTACGGCTGCACTTAAAATTATAAAAACCTTATTTACAGTCAGTATATCATACTCTTGTATTTAAAAGTCATATAATAATATTTTTATATTTTCTTTAAAATAAAACACTTTTGATTTTTTTTTATTATAAATTTTTCAATGTGAATTATACAATATGGGAAAGATACGCTGCATTAGGGAAAAACTACCGCTGCACTTAGAATTATAAAATTTTTATCTAAAGTCTGTATATTATACTCTTGTTTTTAAAATTCATATAATAAAATTTTCATAGTATTTCCTTTAATATAAAATGCTTTTGAATTTTTTTTCATTATAAATTTTTCAATGTGAATTATACAATATGGGAAAGATACGCTGCACTAGGGAAAAACTACGGCTGCACTTAAAATTATAAATTCTTATTTACAGTCAGTATATCATACTCTTGTATTTAAAATTCATATAATAATATTTTTATATTTTCTTCAAAATAAAACACTTTTGATTTTTTTTTATTATAAATTTTTCAATGTGGATTATACAATATGGGAAAGATACGCTGCACTAGGGAAAAACTACGGCTGCACTTAAAATTATAAAATTCTCATTTACAGTCAGTATATTATACTCTTGAATTTAAAATTCATATAATGATATTTTTATGGTATTTCCTTTAATAAAAAATGCTGTTGAATTTTTTTTCATTATAAATTTTTCAATGTGGATTATACAATATGGGAAAGATACGCTGCACTAGGGAAAAACTACGGCTGCACTTAAAATTATAAAACTCTCATTTACAGTCAGTATATTATACTCTTGAATTTAAAATTCATATAATGATATTTTTATGGTATTTCCTTTAATAAAAAATGCTGTTGAATTTTTTTTCATTATAAATTTTTCAATGTGGATTATACAATATGGGAAAGATACGCTGCACTAGGGAAAAACTACGGCTGCACTTAAAATTATAAAATTCTCATTTACAGTCAGTATATTATACTCTTGAATTTAAAATTCATATAATGATATTTTTATGGTATTTCCTTTAATAAAAAATGCTGTTGAATTTTTTTTCATTATAAATTTTTCAATGTGGATTATACAATATGGGAAAGATACGCTGCACTAGGGAAAAACTACGGCTGCACTTAAAATTATGAAATTTGTATTTACAGTTAGTATATTATACTCTTGTATTTAAAATTCATATAATAATATTTTTATAGTATCTCCTTTAATAAAAAATGCTGTTGAATTTTTTTTCATTATAAATTTTTCAATGTGGATTATACAATATGGGAAAGATACGCTGCACTAGGGAAAAACTAACGCTGCACTTAGAATTATAAAATTTTTATATACAGTCTGTATATTATACTCTTGTTTTTAAAATTCATATAATAAAATTTTCATAGTATTTTCTTTAATATAAAATGCTTTTGAATTTTTTTTCATTATGAATTTTTCAATGTGAATTATACAATATGGGAAAGATACGCTGCACTAGGGAAAAACTACGGCTGCACTTAAAATTATAAATTCTTATTTACAGTCAGTATATCATACTCTTGTATTTAAAATTCATATAATAATATTTTTATATTTTCTTCAAAATAAAACACTTTTGATTTTTTTTTATTATAAATTTTTCAATGTGGATTATACAATATGGGAAAGATACGCTGCACTAGGGAAAAACTACGGCTGCACTTAAAATTATAAAATTCTCATTTACAGTCAGTATATTATACTCTTGAATTTAAAATTCATATAATGATATTTTTATGGTATTTCCTTTAATAAAAAATGCTGTTGAATTTTTTTTCATTATAAATTTTTCAATGTGGATTATACAATATGGGAAAGATACGCTGCACTAGGGAAAAACTACCGCTGCACTTAGATTTATAAAATTTTTATCTACAGTCTGTATATTATACTCTTGTTTTTAAAATTCATATAATAAAATTTTTATAGTATTTCCTTTAATATAAAATGCTTTTGAATTTTTTTTTATTATAAACTTTTCAATGTGAATTATACAATATGGGAAAGATACGCTGCACTAGGGAAAAACTACGGCTGCACTTAAAATTATAAAATTCTCATTTACATTCAGTATATTATACTCTTGTATTTAAAATTCATATAATAATATTTTAATGGTATTTCCTTTAATAAAAAATGCTGTTGAATTCTTTTCATTATAAATTTTTCAATGTGGATTATACAATATGGGAAAGATACGCTGCACTAGGGAAAAACTACGGCTGCACTTAAAATTATAAAATTCTCATTTACAGTCAGTATATTATACTCTTGTATTTAAAATTCATATAATAATATTTTTATGGTATTTCCTTTAATAAAAAATGCTGTTGAATTTTTTTTCATTATAAATTTTTCAATGTGGATTATACAATATGGGAAAGATACGCTGCACTAGGGAAAAACTAACGCTGCACTTAGAATTATAAAATTTTTATCTACAGTCTGTATATTATACTCTTGTTTTTAAAATTCATATAATAAAATTTTTATAGTATTTCCTTTAATAAAAAATGCTTTTGAATTTTTTTTCATTATAAATTTTTCAATGTGGATTATACAATATTGGAAATATACGCTACTTTAGGGAAAAACTACCGCTGCACTTAGAATTATAAAATTTTTATCTAGTCTGTATATTATACTCTTGTTTTTAAAATTCATATAATAAAATTTTCATAGTATTTCCTTTAATATAAAATGCTTTTGAATTTTTTTCATTATAAATTTTTCAATGTGAATTATACAATATGGGAAAGATACGCTGCACTTGGGAAAAACTACGACTGCTCTAAGAATTATAAAATTTTTATCTACAGTCAGTATATTATACTCTTGTATTTAAAATTCATATAATAATATTTTTATATTTTATTCAAAATAAAACACTTTTGAATTTTTTTTTATTATAAATTTTTCAATGTGGATTATACAATATGGGAAAGATACGCTGCACTAGGGAAAAACAACCGCTGCACTTAGAATTATAAAATTTTTATCTACAGTCTGTATATTATACTCTTGTTTTTGAAATTCATATAATAAAATTTTTATGGTATTTTCTTCAAAATAAAACACTTTTGAATTTTTTTTATTATAAATTTTTCAATGTGGATTATACAATATGGGAAAGATACGCTGCATTAGGGAAAAACTACCGCTGCACTTAGAATTATAAAATATTTATCTACAGTCAGTATATTATACTCTTGTATTTAAACTTCATATAATAATATTTTTATATATTCTTCAAAATAAAACACTTTTGAATTTTTTTTCATTCTAAATTTTTCAATGTGACTTTTATAATATGGGAAAGATACGCTGCACTAGGGAAAATCTACGGCTGCACTTAAAATTATAACATTCGTATTTACAGTCAGTATATTATACTCTTGTATTTAAAGTTCATATAATAATATTTTTATGGTAATTTCTTCAAAATGAAACACTTTTGAATTTTTTTTCATCATAAATTTTTCAATGTGGATTATACAATATGGGAAAGATACGCTGCACTTGGGAAAAACTACGACTGCACTAAGAATTATAAAATTTTTATCTACAGTCAGTATATTATACTCTTGTATTTAAAATTCATATAATAATATTTTTATAGTATTTCCTATAATATAAAATGCTTTTGAATTCTTTTTCTTCATAATTTTTTCAATGTGAATTATACAATATGGGAAAGATACGCTGCACTAGGGAAAAACTACCGCTGAACTAAGAATTATAAAATTTTTATCTACAGTCAGTATATTATACTCTTGTATTTAAAATTCATATAATAATATTTTTATAGTATCTCCTTTAATAAAAAATGCTGTTGAATTTTTTTTCATTATAAATTTTTCAATGTGGATTATACAATATGGGAAAGATACGCTGCACTAGGGAAAAACTAACGCTGCACTTAGAATTATAAAATTTTTATATACAGTCTGTATATTATACTCTTGTTTTTAAAATTCATATAATAAAAGTTTTATGGTATTTTCTTCAAAATAAAACACTTTTGATTTTTTTTATTATAAATTTTTCAATGTGGATTATACAATATGGGAAAGATACGCTGCATTAGGGAAAAACTACCGCTGCACTTAGAATTATAAAATTTTTATCTAAAGTCTGTATATTATACTCTTGTTTTTAAAATTCATATAATAAAATTTTCATAGTATTTCCTTTAATATAAAATGCTTTTGAATTTTTTTTCATTATAAATTTTTCAATGTGAATTATACAATATGGGAAAGATACGCTGCACTAGGGAAAAACTACGGCTGCACTTAAAATTATAAAAACCTTATTTACAGTCAGTATATCATACTCTTGTATTTAAAAGTCATATAATAATATTTTTATATTTTCTTTAAAATAAAACACTTTTGATTTTTTTTTATTATAAATTTTTCAATGTGAATTATACAATATGGGAAAGATACGCTGCATTAGGGAAAAACTACCGCTGCACTTAGAATTATAAAATTTTTATCTAAAGTCTGTATATTATACTCTTGTTTTTAAAATTCATATAATAAAATTTTCATAGTATTTCCTTTAATATAAAATGCTTTTGAATTTTTTTTCATTATAAATTTTTCAATGTGAATTATACAATATGGGAAAGATACGCTGCACTAGGGAAAAACTACGGCTGCACTTAAAATGATAAAATTCTCATTTACAGTCAGTATATTATACTCTTGTATTTAAAATTCATATAATGATATTTTTATGGTATTTCCTTTAATAAAAAATCCTGTTGAATTTTTTTTCATTATAAATTTTTCAATGTGGATTATACAATATGGGAAAGATACGCTGCACTAGGGAAAAACTACGGCTGCACTTAAAATTATGAAATTCGTATTTACAGTTAGTATATTATACTCTTGTATTTAAAATTCATATAATAATATTTTTATAGTATCTCCTTTAATAAAAAATGCTGTTGAATTTTTTTTCATTATAAATTTTTCAATGTGGATTATACAATATGGGAAAGATACGCTGCACTAGGGAAAAACTACCGCTGCACTTAGAATTATAAAATTTTTATCTACATTCTGTATATTATACTCTTGTTTTTAAAATTCATATAATAAAATTTTTATAGTATTTCCTTTAATATAAAATGCTTTTGAATTTTTTTTATTATAAATTTTTCAATGTGGATTATACAATATTGGAAATATACGCTACTTTAGGGAAAAACTAGCGCTGCACTTAGAATTATAAAATTTTTATTTACAGTCTGTATATTATACTCTTGTTTTTACAATTCATATAATAAAATTTTTTTAGTATTTTATTTAATATAAAACGCTTTTGAATTTTTTTTTTCATTATAAATTTTTCAATGTGAATTATACAATATGGGAAAGATACGCTGCATTAGGGAAAAACTACCGCTGCACTTAGAATTATAAAATTTTTATCTACAGTCTGTATATTATACTCTTGTTTTTAAAATTCATATAATAATATTTTTATGGTATTTTTTTTAAAAATAAAACACTTTTGAATTTTTTTTATTATAAATTTTCCAATGTGGATTATACAATATTGGAAAGATACGCTGCATTAGGAAAAAACTACCGCTGCACTTAGAATTATAAAATTTTTATCTACAGTCTGTATATTAAACTCTTGTTTTTAAAATTCATATAATAATATTTTTATGGTATTTTCTTCAAAATAAAACACTTTTGAATTTCTTTTATTATAAATTTTTCAATGTGGATTATACAATATGGGAAAGATACGCTGCATTAGGGAAAAACTACCGCTGCACTTAGAATTATAAAATTTTTATCTACAGTCTGTATATTATACTCTTGTTTTTAAAATTAATATAATAAAATTTTTATGGTATTTTCTTTAAAATAAATCACTTTTGAATTTTTTTTATTATAAATTTTTCAATGTGGATTATACAATATAGGAAAGATACGCTGCATTAGGGAAAAACTACCGCTGCACTTAGAATTATAAAATTTTTATCTACAGTCTGTATATTATACTCTTGTTTTTAAAATTCATATAATAAAATTTTCATAGTATTTCCTTTAATATAAAATGCTTTTGAATCTTTTTTCATTATATATTTTTCAATGTGAATTATACAATATGGGAAAGATACGCTGCACTAGGGAAAAACTACGGCTGCACTTAAAATTATAAAATTCTCATTTACGGTCAGTATATTATACTCTTGTATTTAAAATTCATATAATAATATTTTTATGGTATTTCCTTTAATAAAAAATGCTGTTGAATTTTTTTTCATTATAAATTTTTCAATGTGGATTATACAATATGGGAAAAATACGCTGCACTAGGGAAAAACTACGGCTGCACTTAAAATTATAACATTCGTATTTACAGTCAGTATATTACACTCTTGTATTTAAAATCCATGTAATAATATTTTTATAGTATCTCCTTTAATATAAAATGCTGTTGAATTTTTTTTCATTATAAATTTTTCAATGTGGATTATACAATATGGGAAAGATACGCTGCACTAGGGAAAAACTACGGCTGCACTTAAAATTATAAAATTCTCATTTACAGTCAGTATATTATACTCTTGTTTTTAAAATTCATATAATAAAATTTTTATAGTATTTCCTTTAATATAAAATGTTTTTGAATTTTTTTTCATTATAAATTTTTCAATGTGAATTATACAATATGGGAAAGATACGCTGCATTAGGGAAAAACTACCGCTGCACTTAGAATTATAAAATTTTTATCTATAGTCTGTATATTATACTCTTGTTTTTAAAATTCATATAATAAAATTTTTATGGTATTTTCTTTAAAATAAAACACTTTTGAATTTTTTTTATTATAAATTTTTCAATGTGGATTATACAATTTTGGAAAGATACGCTGCATTAGGGAAAAACTACCGCTGCACTTAGAATTATAAAATTTTTATCTACAGTCTGTATATTATACTCTTGTTTTTAAAATTCATATAATAAAATTTTTATAGTATTTCCTTTAATATAAAATGCTTTTGAATTTTTTTTCATTAAAATTTTTCAATGTGGATTATACAATATGGGGAAGATACGCTGCATTAGGGAAAAACTACCGGTGCACTTGGAATTATAAAATTTTTATCTACAGTCTGTATATTATACTCTTGTTTTTAAAATTCATATAATAAAATTTCTATAGTATTTCCTTTAATATAAAATGCTTTTGATTTTTTTTTCATTATACATTTTTCAATGTGGATTATACAATTTTGGAAAGATACGCTGCATTAGGGAAAAACTACCGCTGCACTTAGAATTATAAAATTTTTATCTACAGTCTGTATATTATACTCTTGTTTTTAAAATTCATATAATAAAATTTTTATAGTATTTCCTTTAATATAAAATGCTTTTGAATTTTTTTTCATTAAAATTTTTCAATGTGGATTATACAATATGGGGAAGATACGCTGCATTAGGGAAAAACTACCGGTGCACTTGGAATTATAAAATTTTTATCTACAGTCTGTATATTATACTCTTGTTTTTAAAATTCATATAATAAAATTTCTATAGTATTTCCTTTAATATAAAATGCTTTTGATTTTTTTTTCATTATACATTTTTCAATGTGAATTATAACAATATGGGAAAGATACGCTGCATTAGGGAAAAACTACCGCTGCACTTAGAATTATAAAATTTTTATCTACAGTCTGTATATTATACTCTTGTTTTTGAAACTCATATAATAAAATTTTTATAGTATTTCCTTTAATATAAAATGCTTTTGAATTTTTTTTCATTATAAATTTTTCAATGTGAATTATACAATATGGGAAAGATACGCTGCATTAGGGAAAAACTACCGCTGCACTTAGAATTATAAAATTTTTATCTACAGTCTGTATATTATACTCTTGTTTTTAAAATTCATATAATAAAATTTTTATAGTATTTCCTTTAATATAAAATGCTTTTGAATTTTTTTTCATTATAAATTTTTCAATGTGAATTATACAATATGGGAAAGATACGCTGCATTAGGGAAAAACTACCGCTGCACTTAGAATTATAAAATTTTTATCTACAGTCTGTATATTATACTCTTGTTTTTAAAATTCATATAATAAAATTTCTATAGTATTTCCTTTAATATAAAATGCTTTTGATTTTTTTTTTCATTATACATTTTTCAATGTGAATTATACAATATGGGAAAGATACGCTGCATTAGGGAAAAACTACCGCTGCACTTAGAATTATAAAATTTTTATCTACAGTCTGTATATTATACTCTTGTTTTTAAAATTCATATAATAAAATTTTTATAGTATTTCCTTTAATATAAAATGCTTTTGAATTTTTTTTCATTATAAATTTTTCAATGTGAATTACACAATATGGGAAAGATACGCTGCACTAGGGAAAAACTACGGCTGCACTTAAAATTATAACATTCGTATTTACAGTCAGTATATTACACTCTTGTATTTAAAATCCATATAATAATATTTTTATAGTATCTCCTTTAATAAAAAATGCTGTTGAATTTTTTTTCATTATAAATTTTTCAATGTGGATTATACAATATGGGAAAGATACGCTGCACTAGGGAAAAACTACGGCTGCACTTAAAATTATAACATTCGTATTTACAGTCAGTATATTACACTCTTGTATTTAAAATCCATATAATAATATTTTTATAGTATCTCCTTTAATATAAAATGCTGTTGAATTTTTTTTCATTATAAATTTTTTAATGTGATTTATGCAATATGGGAAAGATACGGTATTTTTTTTTAAAATAAAACACTTTTGAATTTTTTTTATTATAAATTTTCCAATGTGGATTATACAATATTGGAAAGGTACGCTGCATTAGGGAAAAACTACCGCTGCACTTAGAATTATAAAATTTTTATCTACAGTCTGTATATTATACTCTTGCTTTTGAAATTCATATAATAAAATTTTTATAGTATTTCCTTTAATATAAAATGCTTTTGAATTTTTTTTCATTATAAATTTTTCAATGTGAATTATACAATATGGGAAAGATACGCTGCATTAGGGAAAAACTACCGATGCACTTGGAATTATAAAATTTTTATCTACAGTCTGTATATCATACTCTTGTTTTTAAAATTCATATAATAAAATTTCTATAATATTTCCTTTAATATAAAATGCTTTTGATTTTTTTTCATTATAAATTTTTCAATGTGAATTATAACAATATGGGAAAGATACGCTGCATTAGGGAAAAACTACCGCTGCACTTAGAATTATAAAATTTTTATCTACAGTCTGTATATTATACTCTTGTTTTTAAAATTCATATAATAATATTTTTATGGTATTTTTTTCAAAATAAAACACTTTTGAATTTTTTTTATTATAAATTTTTCAATGTGGATTATAACAATATGGGAAAGATACGCTGCACTAGGGAAAAACTACGGCTGCACTTAAAATTATAAAATTCTCATTTACAGTCAGTATATTATACTCTTGTATTTAAAATTCATATTATAATATTTTTATAGTATCTCCTTTAATAAAAAATGCTGTTGAATTTTTTTTCATTATAAATTTTTCAATGTGGATTATACAATATGGGAAAGATACGCTGCACTAGGGAAAAACTACGGCTGCACTTAAATTTATGAAATTCGTATTTACAGTTAGTATATTACTCTTGTATTTAAAATTCATATAATAATATTTTTATAGTATCTCCTTTAATATAAAATGCTGTTGAATTTTTTTTCATTATAAATTTTTTAATGTGATTTATGCAATATGGGAAAGATACGCTGCACTAGGGAAAAACTACGGCTGCACTTAAAATTATAAAATTCTCATTTACAGTCAGTATATTATACTCTTGTATTTAAAATTCATATAATAATATTTTTATGGTATTTCCTTTAATAAAAAATGCTGTTGAATTTTTTTTCATTATAAATTTTTCAATGTGGATTATACAATATGGGAAAAATACGCTGCACTAGGGAAAAACTACGGCTGCACTTAAAATTATAACATTCGTATTTACAGTCAGTATATTACACTCTTGTATTTAAAATCCATATAATAATATTTTTATAGTATATTCTTTAATAAATAATGCTGTTGAATTTTTTTTCATTATAAATTTTTCAATGTGGATTATACAATATGGGAAAGATACGCTGCACTAGGGAAAAACTACGGCTGCACTTAAAATTATAACATTCGTATTTACAGTCAGTATATTACACTCTTGTATTTAAAATCCATATAATAATATTTTTATAGTATCTCCTTTAATATAAAATGCTGTTGAATTTTTTTTCATTATAAATTTTTTAATGTGATTTATGCAATATGGGAAAGATACGCTGCACTAGGGAAAAACTACGGCTGCACTTGGAATTATAAAATTTTTATCTACAGTCTGTATATCATACTCTTGTTTTTAAAATTCATATAATAAAATTTCTATAATATTTCCTTTAATATAAAATGCTTTTGATTTTTTTTTCATTATAAATTTTTCAATGTGAATTATAACAATATGGGAAAGATACGCTGCATTAGGGAAAAACTACCGCTGCACTTAGAATTATAAAATTTTTATCTACAGTCTGTATATTATACTCTTGTTTTTAAAATTCATATAATAATATTTTTATGGTATTTTTTTCAAAATAAAACACTTTTGAATTTTTTTTATTATAAATTTTTCAATGTGGATTATAACAATATGGGAAAGATACGCTGCACTAGGGAAAAACTACGGCTGCACTTAAAATTATAAAATTCTCATTTACAGTCAGTATATTATACTCTTGTATTTAAAATTCATATAATAATATTTTTATAGTATCTCCTTTAATAAAAAATGCTGTTGAATTTTTTTTCATTATAAATTTTTCAATGTGGATTATACAATATGGGAAAGATACGCTGCACTAGGGAAAAACTACGGCTGCACTTAAATTTATGAAATTCGTATTTACAGTTAGTATATTACTCTTGTATTTAAAATTCATATAATAATATTTTTTTAGTATCTCCTTTAATATAAAATGCTGTTGAATTTTTTTTCATTATAAATTTTTTAATGTGATTTATGCAATATGGGAAAGATACGCTGCACTAGGGAAAAACTACGGCTGCACTTAAAATTATAAAATTCTCATTTACAGTCAGTATATTATACTCTTGTATTTAAAATTCATATAATAATATTTTTATGGTATTTCCTTTAATAAAAAATGCTGTTGAATTTTTTTTCATTATAAATTTTTCAATGTGGATTATACAATATGGGAAAAATACGCTGCACTAGGGAAAAACTACGGCTGCACTTAAAATTATAACATTCGTATTTACAGTCAGTATATTACACTCTTGTATTTAAAATCCATATAATAATATTTTTATAGTATCTCCTTTAATAAAAAATGCTGTTGAATTTTTTTTCATTATAAATTTTTCAATGTGGATTATACAATATGGGAAAGATACGCTGCACTAGGGAAAAACTACGGCTGCACTTAAAATTATAACATTCGTATTTACAGTCAGTATATTACACTCTTGTATTTAAAATCCATATAATAATATTTTTATAGTATCTCCTTTAATATAAAATGCTGTTGAATTTTTTTTCATTATAAATTTTTTAATGTGATTTATGCAATATGGGAAAGATACGCTGCACTAGGGAAAAACTACGGCTGCACTTAGAATTATAAAATTTTTATCTACAGTCTGTATATTATACTCTTGTTTTTAAAATTCATATAATAAAATTTTTATAGTATTTTATTTAATATAAAATGCTTTTGAATTTTTTTTTCATTATAAATTTTTCAATGTGAATTATACAATATGGGAAAGATACGCTGCATTAGGGAAAAACTACCGCTGCACTTAGAATTATAAAATTTTTATCTACAGTCTGTATATTATACTCTTGTTTTTAAAATTCATATAATAATATTTTTATGGTATTTTTTTTTAAAATAAAACACTTTTGATTTTTTTTATTATAAATTTTCCAATGTGGATTATACAATATTGGAAAGGTACGCTGCATTAGGAAAAAACTACCGCTGCACTTAGAATTATAAAATTTTTATCTACAGTCTGTATATTATACTCTTGTTTTTAAAATTCATATAATAAAATTTTCATAGTATTTTCTTTAATATAAAATGCTTTTGAATTTTTTTTCATTATAAATTTTTCAATGTGGATTATACAATATGGGAAAGATACGCTGCACTAGGGAAAAACTACGGCTGCACTTAAATTTATGAAATTCGTATTTACAGTTAGTATATTACTCTTGTATTTAAAATTCATATAATAATATTTTTTTAGTATCTCCTTTAATATAAAATGCTGTTGAATTTTTTTTCATTATAAATTTTTTAATGTGATTTATGCAATATGGGAAAGATACGCTGCACTAGGGAAAAACTACGGCTGCACTTAAAATTATAAAATTCTCATTTACAGTCAGTATATTATACTCTTGTATTTAAAATTCATATAATAATATTTTTATGGTATTTCCTTTAATAAAAAATGCTGTTGAATTTTTTTTCATTATAAATTTTTCAATGTGGATTATACAATATGGGAAAAATACGCTGCACTAGGGAAAAACTACGGCTGCACTTAAAATTATAACATTCGTATTTACAGTCAGTATATTACACTCTTGTATTTAAAATCCATATAATAATATTTTTATAGTATCTCCTTTAATAAAAAATGCTGTTGAATTTTTTTTCATTATAAATTTTTCAATGTGGATTATACAATATGGGAAAGATACGCTGCACTAGGGAAAAACTACGGCTGCACTTAAAATTATAACATTCGTATTTACAGTCAGTATATTACACTCTTGTATTTAAAATCCATATAATAATATTTTTATAGTATCTCCTTTAATATAAAATGCTGTTGAATTTTTTTTCATTATAAATTTTTTAATGTGATTTATGCAATATGGGAAAGATACGCTGCACTAGGGAAAAACTACGGCTGCACTTAGAATTATAAAATTTTTATCTACAGTCTGTATATTATACTCTTGTTTTTAAAATTCATATAATAAAATTTTTATAGTATTTTATTTAATATAAAATGCTTTTGAATTTTTTTTTCATTATAAATTTTTCAATGTGAATTATACAATATGGGAAAGATACGCTGCATTAGGGAAAAACTACCGCTGCACTTAGAATTATAAAATTTTTATCTACAGTCTGTATATTATACTCTTGTTTTTAAAATTCATATAATAATATTTTTATGGTATTTTTTTTTAAAATAAAACACTTTTGATTTTTTTTATTATAAATTTTCCAATGTGGATTATACAATATTGGAAAGGTACGCTGCATTAGGAAAAAACTACCGCTGCACTTAGAATTATAAAATTTTTATCTACAGTCTGTATATTATACTCTTGTTTTTAAAATTCATATAATAAAATTTTCATAGTATTTTCTTTAATATAAAATGCTTTTGAATTTTTTTTCATTATGAATTTTTCAATGTGAATTATACAATATGGGAAAGATACGCTGCACTAGGGAAAAACTACGGCTGCACTTAAAATTATAAATTCTTATTTACAGTCAGTATATCATACTCTTGTATTTAAAATTCATATAATAATATTTTTATAGTATCTCCTTTAATAAAAAATGCTGTTGAATTTTTTTTCATTATAAATTTTTCAATGTGGATTATACAATATGGGAAAGATACGCTGCACTAGGGAAAAACTAACGCTGCACTTAGAATTATAAAATTTTTATATACAGTCTGTATATTATACTCTTGTTTTTAAAATTCATATAATAAAATTTTCATAGTATTTTCTTTAATATAAAATGCTTTTGAATTTTTTTTCATTATGAATTTTTCAATGTGAATTATACAATATGGGAAAGATACGCTGCACTAGGGAAAAACTACGGCTGCATTTAAAATTATAAATTCTTATTTACAGTCAGTATATCATACTCTTGTATTTAAAATTCATATAATAATATTTTTATATTTTCTTCAAAATAAAACACTTTTGATTTTTTTTTATTATAAATTTTTCAATGTGGATTATACAATATGGGAAAGATACGCTGCACTAGGGAAAAACTACGGCTGCACTTAAAATTATAAAATTCTCATTTACAGTCAGTATATTATACTCTTGAATTTAAAATTCATATAATGATATTTTTATGGTATTTCCTTTAATAAAAAATGCTGTTGAATTTTTTTTCATTATAAATTTTTCAATGTGGATTATACAATATGGGAAAGATACGCTGCACTAGGGAAAAACTACCGCTGCACTTAGATTTATAAAATTTTTATCTACAGTCTGTATATTATACTCTTGTTTTTAAAATTCATATAATAAAATTTTCATAGTATTTCCTTTAATATAAAATGCTTTTGAATTTTTTTTTATTATAAATTTTTCAATGTGAATTATACAATATGGGAAAGATACGCTGCATTAGGGAAAAACTACCGCTGCACTTAGAATTATAAAATTTTTATCTACAGTCTGTATATTATACTCTTGTTTTTAAAATTCATATAATAATATTTTTATGGTATTTTTTTCAAAATAAAACACTTTTGAATTTTTTTTATTATAAATTTTTCAATGTGGATTATAACAATATGGGAAAGATACGCTGCACTAGGGAAAAACTACGGCTGCACTTAAAATTATAAAATTCTCATTTACAGTCAGTATATTATACTCTTGTATTTAAAATTCATATAATAATATTTTTATAGTATCTCCTTTAATAAAAAATGCTGTTGAATTTTTTTTCATTATAAATTTTTCAATGTGGATTATACAATATGGGAAAGATACGCTGCACTAGGGAAAAACTACGGCTGCACTTAAATTTATGAAATTCGTATTTACAGTTAGTATATTACTCTTGTATTTAAAATTCATATAATAATATTTTTTTAGTATCTCCTTTAATATAAAATGCTGTTGAATTTTTTTTCATTATAAATTTTTTAATGTGATTTATGCAATATGGGAAAGATACGCTGCACTAGGGAAAAACTACGGCTGCACTTAAAATTATAAAATTCTCATTTACAGTCAGTATATTATACTCTTGTATTTAAAATTCATATAATAATATTTTTATGGTATTTCCTTTAATAAAAAATGCTGTTGAATTTTTTTTCATTATAAATTTTTCAATGTGGATTATACAATATGGGAAAAATACGCTGCACTAGGGAAAAACTACGGCTGCAATTAAAATTATAACATTCGTATTTACAGTCAGTATATTACACTCTTGTATTTAAAATCCATATAATAATATTTTTATAGTATCTCCTTTAATAAAAAATGCTGTTGAATTTTTTTTCATTATAAATTTTTCAATGTGGATTATACAATATGGGAAAGATACGCTGCACTAGGGAAAAACTACGGCTGCACTTAAAATTATAACATTCGTATTTACAGTCAGTATATTACACTCTTGTATTTAAAATCCATATAATAATATTTTTATAGTATCTCCTTTAATATAAAATGCTGTTGAATTTTTTTTCATTATAAATTTTTTAATGTGATTTATGCAATATGGGAAAGATACGCTGCACTAGGGAAAAACTACGGCTGCACTTAGAATTATAAAATTTTTATCTACAGTCTGTATATTATACTCTTGTTTTTAAAATTCATATAATAAAATTTTTATAGTATTTTATTTAATATAAAATGCTTTTGAATTTTTTTTTCATTATAAATTTTTCAATGTGAATTATACAATATGGGAAAGATACGCTGCATTAGGGAAAAACTACCGCTGCACTTAGAATTATAAAATTTTTATCTACAGTCTGTATATTATACTCTTGTTTTTAAAATTCATATAATAAAATTTTTATGGTATTTTTTTTTAAAATAAAACACTTTTGATTTTTTTTATTATAAATTTTCCAATGTGGATTATACAATATTGGAAAGGTACGCTGCATTAGGAAAAAACTACCGCTGCACTTAGAATTATAAAATTTTTATCTACAGTCTGTATATTATACTCTTGTTTTTAAAATTCATATAATAAAATTTTAATAGTATTTTCTTTAATATAAAATGCTTTTGAATTTTTTTTCATTATAAATTTTTCAATGTGGATTATACAATATGGGAAAGATACGCTGCACTAGGGAAAAACTACGGCTGCACTTAAATTTATGAAATTCGTATTTACAGTTAGTATATTACTCTTGTATTTAAAATTCATATAATAATATTTTTTTAGTATCTCCTTTAATATAAAATGCTGTTGAATTTTTTTTCATTATAAATTTTTTAATGTGATTTATGCAATATGGGAAAGATACGCTGCACTAGGGAAAAACTACGGCTGCACTTAAAATTATAAAATTCTCATTTACAGTCAGTATATTATACTCTTGTATTTAAAATTCATATAATAATATTTTTATGGTATTTCCTTTAATAAAAAATGCTGTTGAATTTTTTTTCATTATAAATTTTTCAATGTGGATTATACAATATGGGAAAAATACGCTGCACTAGGGAAAAACTACGGCTGCACTTAAAATTATAACATTCGTATTTACAGTCAGTATATTACACTCTTGTATTTAAAATCCATATAATAATATTTTTATAGTATCTCCTTTAATAAAAAATGCTGTTGAATTTTTTTTCATTATAAATTTTTCAATGTGGATTATACAATATGGGAAAGATACGCTGCACTAGGGAAAAACTACGGCTGCACTTAAAATTATAACATTCGTATTTACAGTCAGTATATTACACTCTTGTATTTAAAATCCATATAATAATATTTTTATAGTATCTCCTTTAATATAAAATGCTGTTGAATTTTTTTTCATTATAAATTTTTTAATGTGATTTATGCAATATGGGAAAGATACGCTGCACTAGGGAAAAACTACGGCTGCACTTAGAATTATAAAATTTTTATCTACAGTCTGTATATTATACTCTTGTTTTTAAAATTCATATAATAAAATTTTTATAGTATTTTATTTAATATAAAATGCTTTTGAATTTTTTTTTCATTATAAATTTTTCAATGTGAATTATACAATATGGGAAAGATACGCTGCATTAGGGAAAAACTACCGCTGCACTTAGAATTATAAAATTTTTATCTACAGTCTGTATATTATACTCTTGTTTTTAAAATTCATATAATAATATTTTTATGGTATTTTTTTTTAAAATAAAACACTTTTGATTTTTTTTATTATAAATTTTCCAATGTGGATTATACAATATTGGAAAGGTACGCTGCATTAGGAAAAAACTACCGCTGCACTTAGAATTATAAAATTTTTATCTACAGTCTGTATATTATACTCTTGTTTTTAAAATTCATATAATAAAATTTTCATAGTATTTTCTTTAATATAAAATGCTTTTGAATTTTTTTTCATTATGAATTTTTCAATGTGAATTATACAATATGGGAAAGATACGCTGCACTAGGGAAAAACTACGGCTGCACTTAAAATTATAAATTCTTATTTACAGTCAGTATATCATACTCTTGTATTTAAAATTCATATAATAATATTTTTATAGTATCTCCTTTAATAAAAAATGCTGTTGAATTTTTTTTCATTATAAATTTTTCAATGTGGATTATACAATATGGGAAAGATACGCTGCACTAGGGAAAAACTAACGCTGCACTTAGAATTATAAAATTTTTATATACAGTCTGTATATTATACTCTTGTTTTTAAAATTCATATAATAAAATTTTCATAGTATTTTCTTTAATATAAAATGCTTTTGAATTTTTTTTCATTATGAATTTTTCAATGTGAATTATACAATATGGGAAAGATACGCTGCACTAGGGAAAAACTACGGCTGCATTTAAAATTATAAATTCTTATTTACAGTCAGTATATCATACTCTTGTATTTAAAATTCATATAATAATATTTTTATATTTTCTTCAAAATAAAACACTTTTGATTTTTTTTTATTATAAATTTTTCAATGTGGATTATACAATATGGGAAAGATACGCTGCACTAGGGAAAAACTACGGCTGCACTTAAAATTATAAAATTCTCATTTACAGTCAGTATATTATACTCTTGAATTTAAAATTCATATAATGATATTTTTATGGTATTTCCTTTAATAAAAAATGCTGTTGAATTTTTTTTCATTATAAATTTTTCAATGTGGATTATACAATATGGGAAAGATACGCTGCACTAGGGAAAAACTACCGCTGCACTTAGATTTATAAAATTTTTATCTACAGTCTGTATATTATACTCTTGTTTTTAAAATTCATATAATAAAATTTTCATAGTATTTCCTTTAATATAAAATGCTTTTGAATTTTTTTTTATTATAAATTTTTCAATGTGAATTATACAATATGGGAAAGATACGCTGCATTAGGGAAAAACTACCGCTGCACTTAGAATTATAAAATTTTTATCTAAAGTCTGTATATTATACTCTTGTTTTTAAAATTCATATAATAAAATTTTCATAGTATTTCCTTTAATATAAAATGCTTTTGAATTTTTTTTCATTATAAATTTTTCAATGTGAATTATACAATATGGGAAAGATACGCTGCACTAGGGAAAAACTACGGCTGCACTTAAAATTATAAAATTCTCATTTACAGTCAGTATATTATACTCTTGTATCTAAAATTCATATAATGATATTTTTATGGTATTTCCTTTAATAAAAAATCCTGTTGAATTTTTTTTCATTATAAATTTTTCAATGTGGATTATACAATATGGGAAAGATACGCTGCACTAGGGAAAAACTACGGCTGCACTTAAAATTATGAAATTCGTATTTACAGTTAGTATATTATACTCTTGTATTTAAAATTCATATAATAATATTTTTATAGTATCTCCTTTAATAAAAAATGCTGTTGAATTTTTTTTCATTATAAATTTTTCAATGTGGATTATACAATATGGGAAAGATACGCTGCACTAGGGAAAAACTACCGCTGCACTTAGAATTATAAAATTTTTATCTACATTCTGTATATTATACTCTTGTTTTTAAAATTCATATAATAAAATTTTTATAGTATTTCCTTTAATATAAAATGCTTTTGAATTTTTTTTATTATAAATTTTTCAATGTGGATTATACAATATTGGAAATATACGCTACTTTAGGGAAAAACTAGCGCTGCACTTAGAATTATAAAATTTTTATTTACAGTCTGTATATTATACTCTTGTTTTTAAAATTCATATAATAAAATTTTTTTAGTATTTTATTTAATATAAAATGCTTTTGAATTTTTTTTTCATTATAAATTTTTCAATGTGAATTATACAATATGGGAAAGATACGCTGCATTAGGGAAAAACTACCGCTGCACTTAGAATGATAAAATTTTTATCTACAGTCTGTATATTATACTCTTGTTTTTAAAATTCATATAATAATATTTTTATGGTATTTTTTTTAAAAATAAAACACTTTTGAATTTTTTTTATTATAAATTTTCCAATGTGGATTATACAATATTGGAAAGATACGCTGCATTAGGAAAAAACTACCGCTGCACTTAGAATTATAAAATTTTTATCTACAGTCTGTATATTAAACTCTTGTTTTTAAAATTCATATAATAATATTTTTATGGTATTTTCTTCAAAATAAAACACTTTTGAATTTCTTTTATTATAAATTTTTCAATGTGGATTATACAATATGGGAAAGATACGCTGCATTAGGGAAAAACTACCGCTGCACTTAGAATTACAAAATTTTTATCTACAGTCTGTATATTATACTCTTGTTTTTAAAATTAATATAATAAAATTTTTATGGTATTTTCTTTAAAATAAATCACTTTTGAATTTTTTTTATTATAAATTTTTCAATGTGGATTATACAATATAGGAAAGATACGCTGCATTAGGGAAAAACTACCGCTGCACTTAGAATTATAAAATTTTTATCTACAGTCTGTATATTATACTCTTGTTTTTAAAATTCATATAATAAAATTTGCATAGTATTTCCTTTAATATAAAATGCTTTTGAATCTTTTTTCATTATATATTTTTCAATGTGAATTATACAATATGGGAAAGATACGCTGCACTAGGGAAAAACTACGGCTGCACTTAAAATTATAAAATTCTCATTTACGGTCAGTATATTATACTCTTGTATTTAAAATTCATATAATAATATTTGTATGGTATTTCCTTTAATAAAAAATGCTGTTGAATTTTTTTTCATTATAAATTTTTCAATGTGGATTATACAATATGGGAAAAATACGCTGCACTAGGGAAAAACTACGGCTGCACTTAAAATTATAACATTCGTATTTACAGTCAGTATATTACACTCTTGTATTTAAAATCCATGTAATAATATTTTTATAGTATCTCCTTTAATATAAAATGCTGTTGAATTTTTTTTCATTATAAATTTTTCAATGTGGATTATACAATATGGGAAAGATACGCTGCACTAGGGAAAAACTACGGCTGCACTTGAAATTATAAAATTCTCATTTACAGTCAGTATATTATACTCTTGTTTTTAAAATTCATATAATAAAATTTTTATAGTATTTCCTTTAATATAAAATGTTTTTGAATTTTTTTTCATTATAAATTTTTCAATGTGAATTATACAATATGGGAAAGATACGCTGCATTAGGGAAAAACTACCGATGAACTTAGAATTATAAAATTTTTATCTATAGTCTGTATATTATACTCTTGTTTTTAAAATTCATATAATAAAATTTTTATGGTATTTTCTTTAAAATAAAACACTTTTGAATTTTTTTTATTATAAATTTTTCAATGTGGATTATACAATTTTGGAAAGATACGCTGCATTAGGGAAAAACTACCGCTGCACTTAGAATTATAAAATTTTTATCTACAGTCTGTATATTATACTCTTGTTTTTAAAATTCATATAATAAAATTTTTATAGTATTTCCTTTAATATAAAATGCTTTTGAATTTTTTTTCATTAAAATTTTTCAATGTGGATTATACAATATGGGGAAGATACGCTGCATTAGGGAAAAACTACCGATGCACTTGGAATTATAAAATTTTTATCTACAGTCTGTATATTGTACTCTTGTTTTTAAAATTCATATAATAAAATTTCTATAGTATTTCCTTTAATATAAAATGCTTTTGATTTTTTTTTCATTATACATTTTTCAATGTGAATTATAACAATATGGGAAAGATACGCTGCATTAGGGAAAAACTACCGCTGCACTTAGAATTATAAAATTTTTATCTACAGTCTGTATATTATACTCTTGTTTTTGAAATTCATATAATAAAATTTTTATAGTATTTCCTTTAATATAAAATGCTTTTGAATTTTTTTTCATTATAAATTTTTCAATGTGAATTATACAATATGGGAAAGATACGCTGCACTAGGGAAAAACTACGGCTGCACTTAAATTTATGAAATTCGTATTTACAGTTAGTATATTACTCTTGTATTTAAAATTCATATAATAATATTTTTTTAGTATCTCCTTTAATATAAAATGCTGTTGAATTTTTTTTCATTATAAATTTTTCAATGTGGATTATACAATATGGGAAAGATACGCTGCACTAGGGAAAAACTACGGCTGCACTTAAAATTATAACATTCGTATTTACAGTCAGTATATTACACTCTTGTATTTAAAATCCATATAATAATATTTTTATAGTATCTCCTTTAATATAAAATGCTGTTGAATTTTTTTTCATTATAAATTTTTTAATGTGATTTATGCAATACGGGAAAGATACGCTGCACTAGGGAAAAACTACGGCTGCACTTAAAATTATAAAATTCTCATTTACAGTCAGTATATTATACTCTTGTATTTAAAATTCATATAATAATATTTTTATGGTATTTCCTTTAATAAAAAATGCTGTTGAATTTTTTTTCATTATAAATTTTTCAATGTGGATTATACAATATGGGAAAAATACGCTGCACTAGGGAAAAACTACGGCTGCACTTAAAATTATAACATTCGTATTTACAGTCAGTATATTACACTCTTGTATTTAAAATCCATATAATAATATTTTTATAGTATCTCCTTTAATAAAAAATGCTGTTGAATTTTTTTTCATTATAAATTTTTCAATGTGGATTATACAATATGGGAAAGATACGCTGCACTAGGGAAAAACTACGGCTGCACTTAAAATTATAACATTCGTATTTACAGTCAGTATATTACACTCTTGTATTTAAAATCCATATAATAATATTTTTATAGTATCTCCTTTAATATAAAATGCTGTTGAATTTTTTTTCATTATAAATTTTTTAATGTGATTTATGCAATACGGGAAAGATACGCTGCACTAGGGAAAAACTACGGCTGCACTTAGAATTATAAAATTTTTATCTACAGTCTGTATATTATACTCTTGTTTTTAAAATTCATATAATAAAATTTTTATAGTATTTTATTTAATATAAAATGCTTTTGAATTTTTTTTTCATTATAAATTTTTCAATGTGAATTATACAATATGGGAAAGATACGCTGCATTAGGGAAAAACTACCGCTGCACTTAGAATTATAAAATTTTTATCTACAGTCTGTATATTATACTCTTGTTTTTAAAATTCATATAATAATATTTTTATGGTATTTTTTTTTTTAAATAAAACACTTTTGATTTTTTTTATTATAAATTTTCCAATGTGGATTATACAATATTGGAAAGGTACGCTGCATTAGGAAAAAACTACCGCTGCACTTAGAATTATAAAATTTTTATCTACAGTCTGTATATTATACTCTTGTTTTTAAAATTCATATAATAAAATTTTCATAGTATTTTCTTTAATATAAAATGCTTTTATACAATATGGGAAAGATACGCTGCACTAGGGAAAAACTAACGCTGCACTTAGAATTATAAAATTTTTATCTAAAGTCTGTATATTATACTCTTGTTTTTAAAATTCATATAATAAAATTTTTATAGTATTTCCTTTAATATAAAATGCTTTTGAATTTTTTTTTATTATAAACTTTTCAATGTGAATTATACAATATGGGAAAGATACGCTGCACTAGGGAAAAACTACGGCTGCACTTAAAATTATAAAATTCTCATTTACATTCAGTATATTATACTCTTGTATTTAAAATTCATATAATAATATTTTAATGGTATTTCCTTTAATAAAAAATGCTGTTGAATTCTTTTCATTATAAATTTTTCAATGTGGATTATACAATATGGGAAAGATACGCTGCACTAGGGAAAAACTACGGCTGCACTTAAAATTATAAAATTCTCATTTACAGTCAGTATATTATACTCTTGTATTTAAAATTCATATAATAATATTTTTATGGTATTTCCTTTAATAAAAAATGCTGTTGAATTTTTTTTCATTATAAATTTTTCAATGTGGATTATACAATATGGGAAAGATACGCTGCACTAGGGAAAAACTAACGCTGCACTTAGAATTATAAAATTTTTATCTAAAGTCTGTATATTATACTCTTGTTTTTAAAATTCATATAATAAAATTTTCATAGTATTTCCTTTAATATAAAATGCTTTTGAATTTTTTTTCATTATAAATTTTTCAATGTGAATTATACAATATGGGAAAGATACGCTGCACTAGGGAAAAACTACGGCTGCACTTAAAATTATAAAATTCTCATTTACAGTCAGTATATCATACTCTTGTATTTAAAAGTCATATAATAATATTTTTATATTTTCTTTAAAATAAAACACTTTTGATTTTTTTTTATTATAAATTTTTCAATGTGAATTATACAATATGGGAAAGATACGCTGCATTAGGGAAAAACTACCGCTGCACTTAGAATTATAAAATTTTTATCTAAAGTCTGTATATTATACTCTTGTTTTTAAAATTCATATAATAAAATTTTCATAGTATTTCCTTTAATATAAAATGCTTTTGAATTTTTTTTCATTATAAATTTTTCAATGTGAATTATACAATATGGGAAAGATACGCTGCACTAGGGAAAAACTACGGCTGCACTTAAAATTATGAAATTCGTATTTACAGTTAGTATATTATACTCTTGTATTTAAAATTCATATAATAATATTTTTATAGTATCTCCTTTAATAAAAAATGCTGTTGAATTTTTTTTCATTATAAATTTTTCAATGTGGATTATACAATATGGGAAAGATACGCTGCACTAGGGAAAAACTACCGCTGCACTTAGAATTATAAAATTTTTATCTACATTCTGTATATTATACTCTTGTTTTTAAAATTCATATAATAAAATTTTTATAGTATTTCCTTTAATATAAAATGCTTTTGAATTTTTTTTATTATAAATTTTTCAATGTGGATTATACAATATTGGAAATATACGCTACTTTAGGGAAAAACTAGCGCTGCACTTAGAATTATAAAATTTTTATTTACAGTCTGTATATTATACTCTTGTTTTTAAAATTCATATAATAAAATTTTTTTAGTATTTTATTTAATATAAAATGCTTTTGAATTTTTTTTTCATTATAAATTTTTCAATGTGAATTATACAATATGGGAAAGATACGCTGCATTAGGGAAAAACTACCGCTGCACTTAGAATTATAAAATTTTTATCTACAGTCTGTATATTATACTCTTGTTTTTAAAATTCATATAATAATATTTTTATGGTATTTTTTTTAAAAATAAAACACTTTTGAATTTTTTTTATTATAAATTTTCCAATGTGGATTATACAATATTGGAAAGATACGCTTCATTAGGAAAAAACTACCGCTGCACTTAGAATTATAAAATTTTTATCTACAGTCTGTATATTAAACTCTTGTTTTTAAAATTCATATAATAATATTTTTATGGTATTTTCTTCAAAATAAAACACTTTTGAATTTCTTTTATTATAAATTTTTCAATGTGGATTATACAATATGGGAAAGATACGCTGCATTAGGGAAAAACTACCGCTGCACTTAGAATTATAAAATTTTTATCTACAGTCTGTATATTATACTCTTGTTTTTAAAATTAATATAATAAAATTTTTATGGTATTTTCTTTAAAATAAATCACTTTTGAATTTTTTTTATTATAAATTTTTCAATGTGGATTATACAATATAGGAAAGATACGCTGCATTAGGGAAAAACTACCGTTGCACTTAGAATTATAAAATTTTTATCTACAGTCTGTATATTATACTCTTGTTTTTAAAATTCATATAATAAAATTTGCATAGTATTTCCTTTAATATAAAATGCTTTTGAATCTTTTTTCATTATATATTTTTCAATGTGAATTATACAATATGGGAAAGATACGCTGCACTAGGGAAAAACTACGGCTGCACTTAAAATTATAAAATTCTCATTTACGGTCAGTATATTATACTCTTGTATTTAAAATTCATATAATAATATTTGTATGGTATTTCCTTTAATAAAAAATGCTGTTGAATTTTTTTTCATTATAAATTTTTCAATGTGGATTATACAATATGGGAAAAATACGCTGCACTAGGGAAAAACTACGGCTGCACTTAAAATTATAACATTCGTATTTGAAGTCAGTATATTACACTCTTGTATTTAAAATCCATGTAATAATATTTTTATAGTATCTCCTTTAATATAAAATGCTGTTGAATTTTTTTTCATTATAAATTTTTCAATGTGGATTATACAATATGGGAAAGATACGCTGCACTAGGGAAAAACTACGGCTGCACTTGAAATTATAAAATTCTCATTTACAGTCAGTATATTATACTCTTGTTTTTAAAATTCATATAATAAAATTTTTATAGTATTTCCTTTAATATAAAATGTTTTTGAATTTTTTTTCATTATAAATTTTTCAATGTGAATTATACAATATGGGAAAGATACGCTGCATTAGGGAAAAACTACCGATGCACTTAGAATTATAAAATTTTTATCTATAGTCTGTATATTATACTCTTGTTTTTAAAATTCATATAATAAAATTTTTATGGTATTTTCTTTAAAATAAAACACTTTTGAATTTTTTTTATTATAAATTTTTCAATGTGGATTATACAATTTTGGAAAGATACGCTGCATTAGGGAAAAACTACCGCTGCACTTAGAATTAAAAATTTTTATCTACAGTCTGTATATTATACTCTTGTTTTTAAAATTCATATAATAAAATTTTTATAGTATTTCCTTTAATATAAAATGCTTTTGAATTTTTTTTCATTAAAATTTTTCAATGTGGATTATACAATATGGGGAAGATACGCTGCATTAGGGAAAAACTACCGATGCACTTGGAATTATAAAATTTTTATCTACAGTCTGTATATTGTACTCTTGTTTTTAAAATTCATATAATAAAATTTCTATAGTATTTCCTTTAATATAAAATGCTTTTGATTTTTTTTTCATTATACATTTTTCAATGTGAATTATAACAATATGGGAAAGATACGCTGCATTAGGGAAAAACTACCGCTGCACTTAGAATTATAAAATTTTTATCTACAGTCTGTATATTATACTCTTGTTTTTGAAATTCATATAATAAAATTTTTATAGTATTTCCTTTAATATAAAATGCTTTTGAATTTTTTTTCATTATAAATTTTTCAATGTGAATTATACAATATGGGAAAGATACGCTGCATTAGGGAAAAACTACCGCTGCACTTAGAATTATAAAATTTTTATCTACAGTCTGTATATTATACTCTTGTTTTTAAAATTCTTATAATAAAATTTTTATAGTATTTCCTTTAATATAAAATGCTTTTGAATTTATTTTCATTATAAATTTTTCAATGTGGATTATACAATATTGGAAAGGTACGCTGCATTAGGGAAAAACTACCGCTGCACTTAGAATTATAAAATTTTTATCTACAGTCTGTATATTATACTCTTGCTTTTGAAATTCATATAATAAAATTTTTATAGTATTTCCTTTAATATAAAATGCTTTTGAATTTTTTTTCATTATAAATTTTTCAATGTGAATTATACAATATGGGAAAGATACGCTGCATTAGGGAAAAACTACCGATGCACTTGGAATTATAAAATTTTTATCTACAGTCTGTATATCATACTCTTGTTTTTAAAATTCATATAATAAAATTTCTATAATATTTCCTTTAATATAAAATGCTTTTGATTTTTTTTTCATTATAAATTTTTCAATGTGAATTATAACAATATGGGAAAGATACGCTGCATTAGGGAAAAACTACCGCTGCACTTAGAATTATAAAATTTTTATCTACAGTCTGTATATTATACTCTTGTTTTTAAAATTCATATAATAATATTTTTATGGTATTTTTTTCAAAATAAAACACTTTTGAATTTTTTTTATTATAAATTTTTCAATGTGGATTATAACAATATGGGAAAGATACGCTGCACTAGGGAAAAACTACGGCTGCACTTAAAATTATAAAATTCTCATTTACAGTCAGTATATTATACTCTTGTATTTAAAATTCATATAATAATATTTTTATAGTATCTCCTTTAATAAAAAATGCTGTTGAATTTTTTTTCATTATAAATTTTTCAATGTGGATTATACAATATGGGAAAGATACGCTGCACTAGGGAAAAACTACGGCTGCACTTAAATTTATGAAATTCGTATTTACAGTTAGTATATTACTCTTGTATTTAAAATTCATATAATAATATTTTTATAGTATCTCCTTTAATATAAAATGCTGTTGAATTTTTTTTCATTATAAATTTTTTAATGTGATTTATGCAATATGGGAAAGATACGCTGCACTAGGGAAAAACTACGGCTGCACTTAGAATTATAAAATTTTTATCTACAGTCTGTATATTATACTCTTGTTTTCAAAATTCATATAATAAAATTTTTATAGTATTTTATTTAATATAAAATGCTTTTGAATTTTTTTTTCATTATAAATTTTTCAATGTGAATTATACAATATGGGAAAGATACGCTGCATTAGGGAAAAACTACCGCTGCACTTAGAATTATAAAATTTTTATCTACAGTCTGTATATTATACTCTTGTTTTTAAAATTCATATAATAATATTTTTATGGTATTTTTTTTTTAAATAAAACACTTTTGATTTTTTTTATTATAAATTTTCCAATGTGGATTATACAATATTGGAAAGGTACGCTGCATTAGGAAAAAACTACCGCTGCACTTAGAATTATAAAATTTTTATCTACAGTCTGTATATTAAACTCTTGTTTTTAAAATTCATATAATAATATTTTTATGGTATTTTCTTCAAAATAAAACACTTTTGAATTTCTTTTATTATAAATTTTTCAATGTGGATTATACAATATGGGAAAGATACGCTGCATTAGGGAAAAACTACCGCTGCACTTAGAATTATAAAATTTTTATCTACAGTCTGTATATTATACTCTTGTTTTTAAAATTAATATAATAAAATTTTTATGGTATTTTCTTTAAAATAAATCACTTTTGAATTTTTTTTATTATAAATTTTTCAATGTGGATTATACAATATAGGAAAGATACGCTGCATTAGGGAAAAACTACCGCTGCACTTAGAATTATAAAATTTTTATCTACAGTCTGTATATTATACTCTTGTTTTTAAAATTCATATAATAAAATTTTCATAGTATTTCCTTTAATATAAAATGCTTTTGAATCTTTTTTCATTATATATTTTTCAATGTGAATTATACAATATGGGAAAGATACGCTGCACTAGGGAAAAACTACGGCTGCACTTAAAATTATAAAATTCTCATTTACGGTCAGTATATTATACTCTTGTATTTAAAATTCATATAATAATATTTTTATGGTATTTCCTTTAATAAAAAATGCTGTTGAATTTTTTTTCATTATAAATTTTTCAATGTGGATTATACAATATGGGAAAAATACGCTGCACTAGGGAAAAACTACGGCTGCACTTAAAATTATAACATTCGTATTTACAGTCTGTATATTACACTCTTGTATTTAAAATCCATGTAATAATATTTTTATAGTATCTCCTTTAATATAAAATGCTGTTGAATTTTTTTTCATTATAAATTTTTCAATGTGGATTATACAATATGGGAAAGATACGCTGCACTAGGGAAAAACTACGGCTGCACTTAAAATTATAACATTCGTATTTACAGTCAGTATATTACCTTCTTGTATTTAAAATCCATATAATAATATTTTTATAGTATCTCCTTTAATAAAAAATGATGTTGAATTTTTTTTCATTATAAATTTTTCAATGTGGATTATACAATATGGGAAAGATACGCTGCACTAGGGAAAAACTACGGCTGCACTTAAAATTATAAAATTCTCATTTACAGTCAGTATATTATACTCTTGTTTTTAAAATTCATATAATAAAATTTTTATAGTATTTCCTTTAATATAAAATGTTTTTGAATTTTTTTTCATTATAAATTTTTCAATGTGAATTATACAATATGGGAAAGATACGCTGCATTAGGGAAAAACTACCGCTGCACTTAGAATTATAAAATTTTTATCTATAGTCTGTATATTATACTCTTGTTTTTAAAATTCATATAATAAAATTTTTATGGTATTTTCTTCAAAATAAAACACTTTTGAATTTTTTTTATTATAAATTTTTCAATGTGGATTATACAATTTTGGAAAGATACGCTGCATTAGGGAAAAACTACCGCTGCACTTAGAATTATAAAATTTTTATCTACAGTCTGTATATTATACTCTTGTTTTTAAAATTCATATAATAAAATTTTTATAGTATTTCCTTTAATATAAAATGCTTTTGAATTTTTTTTCATTAAAATTTTTCAATGTGGATTATACAATATGGGAAAGATACGCTGCATTAGGGAAAAACTACCGATGCACTTGGAACTATAAAATTTTTATCTACAGTCTGTATATTATACTCATGTTTTTAAAATTCATATAATAAAATTTCTATAGTATTTCCTTTAATATAAAATGCTTTTGATTTTTTTTTCATTATACATTTTTCAATGTGAATTATAACAATATGGGAAAGATACGCTGCATTAGGGAAAAACTACCGCTGCACTTAGAATTATAAAATTTTTATCTACAGTCTGTATATTATACTCTTGTTTTTGAAATTCATATAATAAAATTTTTATAGTATTTCCTTTAATATAAAATGCTTTTGAATTTTTTTTCATTATAAATTTTTCAATGTGAATTATACAATATGGGAAAGATACGCTGCATTAGGGAAAAACTACCGCTGCACTTAGAATTATAAAATTTTTATCTACAGTCTGTATATTATACTCTTGTTTTTAAAATTCATATAATAAAATTTTTATAGTATTTCCTTTAATATAAAATGCTTTTGAATTTTTTTTCATTATAAATTTTTCAATGTGAATTATACAATATGGGAAAGATACGCTGCATTAGGGAAAAACTACCGCTGCACTTAGAATTATAAAATTTTTATCTACAGTCTGTATATTATACTCTTGTTTTTAAAATTCATATAATAAAATTTCTATAGTATTTCCTTCAATATAAAATGCTTTTGATTTTTTTTTTATTATAAATTTTTCAATGTGAATTATACAATATGGGAAAGATACGCTGCATTAGGGAAAAACTACCGCTGCACTTAGAATTATAAAATTTTTATCTACAGTCTGTATATTATACTCTTGTTTTTAAAATTCATATAATAAAATTTTTATAGTATTTCCTTTAATATAAAATGCTTTTGAATTTTTTTTCATTAAAATTTTTCAATGTGGATTATACAATATGGGAAAGATACGCTGCATTAGGGAAAAACTACCGATGCACTTGGAACTATAAAATTTTTATCTACAGTCTGTATATTATACTCTTGTTTTTAAAATTCATATAATAAAATTTCTATAGTATTTCCTTTAATATAAAATGCTTTTGATTTTTTTTTCATTATACATTTTTCAATGTGAATTATAACAATATGGGAAAGATACGCTGCATTAGGGAAAAACTACCGCTGCACTTAGAATTATAAAATTTTTATCTACAGTCTGTATATTATACTCTTGTTTTTGAAATTCATATAATAAAATTTTTATAGTATTTCCTTTAATATAAAATGCTTTTGAATTTTTTTTCATTATAAATTTTTCAATGTGAATTATACAATATGGGAAAGATACGCTGCATTAGGGAAAAACTACCGCTGCACTTAGAATTATAAAATTTTTATCTACAGTCTGTATATTATACTCTTGTTTTTAAAATTCATATAATAAAATTTTTATAGTATTTCCTTTAATATAAAATGCTTTTGAATTTTTTTTCATTATAAATTTTTCAATGTGAATTATACAATGTGGGAAAGATACGCTGCATTAGGGAAAAACTACCGCTGCACTTAGAATTATAAAATTTTTATCTACAGTCTGTATATTATACTCTTGTTTTTAAAATTCATATAATAAAATTTCTATAGTATTTCCTTTAATATAAAATGCTTTTGATTTTTTTTTTATTATAAATTTTTCAATGTGAATTATACAATATGGGAAAGATACGCTGCATTAGGGAAAAACTACCGCTGCACTTAGAATTATAAAATTTTTATCTACAGTCTGTATATTATACTCTTGTTTTTAAAATTCATATATTAAAATTTTTATAGTATTTCCTTTAATATAAAATGCTTTTGAATTTTTTTTCATTATAAATTTTTCAATGTGAATTATACAATATGGGAAAGATACGCTGCATTAGGGAAAAACTACCGCTGCACTTAGAATTATAAAATTTTTATCTACAGTCTGTATATTATACTCTTGTTTTTAAAATTCATATAATAAAATTTTTATAGTATTTCCTTTAATATAAAATGCTTTTGAATTTTTTTTCATTATAATTTTTCAATGTGGATTATACAATATGGGAAAGATACGCTGCATTAGGGAAAAACTACCGATGCACTTGGAATTATAAAATTTTTATCTACAGTCTGTATATCATACTCTTGTTTTTAAAATTCATATAATAAAATTTCTATAGTATTTCCTTTAATATAAAATGCTTTTGATTTTTTTTTCATTATAAATTTTTCAATGTGAATTATAACAATATGGGAAAGATACGCTGCATTAGGGAAAAACTACCGCTGCACTTAGAATTATAAAATTTTTATCTACAGTCTGTATATTATACTCTTGTTTTTAAAATTCATATAATAAAATTTTTATAGTATTTCCTTTAATATAAAATGCTTTTGATTATTTTTTCATTATAAATTTTTCAATGTGAATTATAACAATATGGGAAAGATACGCCGCACTAGGGAAAAACTACGGCTGCACTTAAAATTATAAAATTCTCATTTACAGTCAGTATATTATACTCTTGTATTTAAAATTCATATAATAATATTTTTATAGTATCTCCTTTAATAAAAAATGCTGTTGAATTTTTTTTCATTATAAATTTTTCAATGTGGATTATACAATATGGGAAAGATACGCTGCACTAGGGAAAAACTACGGCTGCACTTAAAATTATGAAATTCGTATTTACAGTTAGTATATTACTCTTGTATTTAAAATTCATATAATAATATTTTTATAGTATCTCCTTTAATATAAAATGCTGTTGAATTTTTTTTCATTATAAATTTTTTAATGTGATTTATGCAATATGGGAAAGATACGCTGCACTAGGGAAAAACTACGGCTGCACTTAAAATTATAAAATTCTCATTTACAGTCAGTATATTATACTCTTGTATTTAAAATTCATATAATAATATTTTTATGGTATTTCCTTTAATAAAAAATGCTGTTGAATTTTTTTTCATTATAAATTTTTCAATGTGGATTATACAATATGGGAAAAATACGCTGCACTAGGGAAAAACTACGGCTGCACTTAAAATTATAACATTCGTATTTACAGTCAGTATATTACACTCTTGTATTTAAAATCCATATAATAATATTTTTATAGTATCTCCTTTAATAAAAAATGCTGTTGAATTTTTTTTCATTATAAATTTTTCAATGTGGATTATACAATATGGGAAAGATACGCTGCACTAGGGAAAAACTACGGCTGCACTTAAAATTATAACATTCGTATTTACAGTCAGTATATTACACTCTTGTATTTAAAATCCATATAATAATATTTTTATAGTATCTCCTTTAATATAAAATGCTGTTGAATTTTTTTTCATTATAAATTTTTTAATGTGATTTATACAATATGGGATAGATACGCTGCACTAGGGAAAAACTACGGCTGCACTTAAAATTATAAAATTCTCATTTACAGTCAGTATATTATACTCTTGTTTTTAAAATTCATATAATAAAATTTTTATGGTATTTTCTTCAAAATAAAACACTTTTGAATTTTTTTTATTATAAATTTTTCAATGTGATTTATGCAACATGGGAAAGATACGCTGCACTAGGGAAAAACTACGGCTGCACTTAAAATTATAAAATTCTCATTTACAGTCAGTATATTATACTCTTGTTTTTAAAATTCATATAATAAAATTTTTATAGTATTTCCTTTAATATAAAATGCTTTTGAATTTTTTTTCATTATACATTTTTCAATGTGAATTATAACAATATGGGAAAGATACGCTGCATTAGGGAAAAACTACCGCTGCACTTAGAATTATAAAATTTTTATCTAAAGTCTGTATATTATACTCTTGTTTTTGAAATTCATATAATAAAATTTTTATAGTATTTCCTTTAATATAAAATGCTTTTGAATTTCTTTTCATTATAAATTTTTCAATGTGAATTATACAATATGGGAAAGATACGCTGCATTAGGGAAAAACTACCGCTGCACTTAGAATTATAAAATTTTTATCTACAGTCTGTATATTATACTCTTGTTTTTAAAATTCATATAATAAAATTTTTATAGTATTTCCTTTAATATAAAATGCTTTTGAATTTTTTTTCATTATAAATTTTTCAATGTGGATTATACAATATTGGAAAGATACGCTGCATTAGGGAAAAACTACCGCTGCACTTAGAATTATAAAATTTGTATCTACAGTCCGTATATTATACTCATGTTTTTAAAATTCATGTAATAAAATTTTTATAGTATTTCCTTTAATATAAAATGCTTTTGAATTTTTTTTCATTAAAATTTTTCAATGTGGATTATACAATATGGGAAAGATACGCTGCATTAGGGAAAAACTACCGCTGCACTTAGAATTATAAAATTTTTATCTACAGTCTGTATATTATACTCTTGTTTTTAAAATTCATATAATAAAATTTTTATAGTATTTCCTTTAATATAAAATGCTTTTAAATTTTTTTTCATTATAAATTTTTCAATGTGGATTATACAATATTGGAAAGATACGCTGCATTAGGGAAAAACTACCGCTGCACTTAGAATTATAAAATTTGTATCTACAGTCCGTATATTATACTCATGTTTTTAAAATTCATGTAATAAAATTTTTATAGTATTTCCTTTAATATAAAATGCTTTTGAATTTTTTTTCATTAAAATTTTTCAATGTGGATTATACAATATGGGAAAGATACGCTGCATTAGGGAAAAACTACCGCTGCACTTAGAATTATAAAATTTTTATCTACAGTCTGTATATTATACTCTTGTTTTTAAAATTCATATAATAAAATTTTTATAGTATTTCCTTTAATATAAAGTGCTTTTGAATTTTTTTTCATTATAAATTTTTCAATGTGGATTATACAATATTGGAAAGATACGCTGCATTAGGGAAAAACTACCGCTGCACTTAGAATTATAAAATTTTTATCTACAGTCTGTATATTATACTCTTGTTTTTAAAATTCATATAATAAAATTTCTATAGTATTTCCTTTAATATAAAATGCTTTTGATTTTTTTTTCATTATACATTTTTCAATGTGAATTATAACAATATGGGAAAGATACGCTGCATTAGGGAAAAACTACCGCTGCACTTAGAATTATAAAATTTTTATCTACAGTCTGTATATTATACTCTTGTTTTTAAAATTCATATAATAAAATTTTTATAGTATTTCCTTTAATATAAAATGCTTTTGAATTTTTTTTCATTATAAATTTTTCAATGTGAATTATACAATATGGGAAAGATACGCTGCATTAGGGAAAAACTACCGCTGCACTTAGAATTATAAAATTTTTATCTACAGTCTGTATATTATACTCTTGTTTTTAAAATTCATATAATAAAATTTCTATAGTATTTCCTTTAATATAAAATGCTTTTGATTTTTTTTTCATTATACATTTTTCAATGTGAATTATAACAATATGGGAAAGATACGCTGCATTAGGGAAAAACTACCGCTGCACTTAGAATTATAAAATTTTTATCTACAGTCTGTATATTATACTCTTGCTTTTGAAATTCATATAATAAAATTTTTATAGTATTTCCTTTAATATAAAATGCTTTTGAATTTTTTTTCATTATAAATTTTTCAATGTGAATTATACAATATGGGAAAGATACGCTGCATTAGGGAAAAACTACCGCTGCACTTAGAATTATAAAATTTTTATCTACAGTCTGTATATTATACTCTTGTTTTTAAAATTCATATAATAAAATTTTTATAGTATTTCCTTTAATATAAAATGCTTTTGATTTTTTTTTCATTATACATTTTTCAATGTGAATTATAACAATATGGGAAAGATACGCTGCATTAGGGAAAAACTACCGCTGCACTTAGAATTATAAAATTTTTATCTACAGTCTGTATATTATACTCTTGTTTTTAAAATTCATATAATAATATTTTTATGGTATTTTTTTCAAAATAAAACACTTTTGAATTTTTTTTATTATAAATTTTTCAATGTGGATTATAACAATATGGGAAAGATACGCTGCACTAGGGAAAAACTACGGCTGCACTTAAAATTATAAAATTCTCATTTACAGTCAGTATATTATACTCTTGTATTTAAAATTCATATAATAATATTTTTATGGTATTTCCTTTAATAAAAAATGCTGTTGAATTTTTTTTCATTATAAATTTTTCAATGTGGATTATACAATATGGGAAAAATACGCTGCACTAGGGAAAAACTACGGCTGCACTTAAAATTATAACATTCGTATTTACAGTCAGTATATTACACTCTTGTATTTAAAATCCATATAATAATATTTTTATAGTATCTCCTTTAATAAAAAATGCTGTTGAATTTTTTTTCATTATAAATTTTTCAATGTGGATTATACAATATGGGAAAGATACGCTGCACTAGGGAAACACTACGGCTGCACTTAAAATTATGAAATTCGTATTTACAGTTAGTATATTATACTCTTGTATTTAAAATTCATATAATAATATTTTTATAGTATCTCCTTTAATATAAAATGCTGTTGAATTTTTTTTCATTATAAGTGTTTTAATGTGATTTATGCAATATGGGGAAGATACGCTGCACTAGGGAAAAACTACGGCTGCACTTAAAATTATAACATTCGTATTTACAGTCAGTATATTACACTCTTGTATTTAAAATCCATATAATAATGTTTTTATAGTATCTCCTTTAATATAAAATGCTGTTGAATTTTTTTTCATTATAAATTTTTTAATGTGATTTATGCAATATGGGAAAGATACGCTGCACTAGGGAAAAACTACGGCTGCACTTAAAATTATAAAATTCTCATTTACAGTCAGTATATTATACTCTTGTTTTTAAAATTCATATAATAAAATTTTTATAGTATTTCCTTTAATATAAAATGCTTTTGAATTTTTTTTCATTATACATTTTTCAATGTGAATTATAACAATATGGGAAAGATACGCTGCATTAGGGAAAAACTACCGCTGCACTTAGAATTATAAAATTTTTATCTACAGTCTGTATATTATACTCTTGTTTTTAAAATTCATATAGTAAAATTTTTATGGTATTTTCTTCAAAATAAAACACTTTTGAATTTTTTTTATTATAAATTTTTCAATGTGATTTATGCAATATGGGAAAGATACGCTGCACTAGGGAAAAACTACGGCTGCACTTAAAATTATAAAATTCTCATTTACAGTCAGTATATTATACTCTTGTTTTTAAAATTCATATAATAAAATTTTTATAGTATTTCCTTTAATATAAAATGCTTTTGAATTTTTTTTCATTATACATTTTTCAATGTGAATTATAACAATATGGGAAAGATACGCTGCATTAGGGAAAAACTACCGCTGCACATAGAATTATAAAATTTTTATCTAAAGTCTGTATATTATACTCTTGTTTTTGAAATTCATATAATAAAATTTTTATAGTATTTCCTTTAATATAAAATGCTTTTGAATTTCTTTTCATTATAAATTTTTCAATGTGAATTATACAATATGGGAAAGATACGCTGCATTAGGGAAAAACTACCGCTGCACTTAGAATTATAAAATTTTTATCTACAGTCTGTATATTATACTCTTGTTTTTGAAATTCATATAATAAAATTTTTATAGTATTTCCTTTAATATAAAATGCTTTTGAATTTTTTTTCATTATAAATTTTTCAATGTGGATTATACAATATTGGAAAGATAAGCTGCATTAGGGAAAAACTACCGCTGCACTTAGAATTATAAAATTTGTATCTACAGTCTGTATATTATACTCTTGTTTTTAAAATTCATGTAATAAAATTTTTATAGTATTTCCTTTAATATAAAATGCTTTTGAATTTTTTTTCATTAAAATTTTTCAATGTTGATTATACAATAGGGAAAAACTACCGCTGCACTTAGAATTATAAAATTTTTATCTACAGTCTGTATATTATACTCTTGTTTTTAAACTTCATATAATAATATTTTTATAGTATTTCCTTTAATATAAAATGCTTTTGAATTTTTTTTTCATTATAAATTTTCCAATGTGAATTATACAATATGGGAAAGATACGTTACATTAGGGAAAAACTACCGCTGCACTTAGAATTATAAAATTTTTATCTACAGTCTGTATATTATACTCTTGTTTTTAAAATTCATATAATAATATTTTTATAGTATTTCCTTTAATATAAAATGCTTTTGAATTTTTTTTCATTATAAATTTTTCAATGTGAATTATACAATATGGGAAAGATACGCTACATTAGGGAAATACTACCGCTGCACTTAGAATTATAAAATTTTTATCTACAGTCTGTATATTATACTCTTGTTTTTAAAATTCATATAATAATATTTTTATAGTATTTCCTTTAATATAAAATGCTTTTGAATTTTTTTTTCATTATAAATTTTTCAATGTGAATTATACAATATGGGAAAGATACGCTGCATTAGGGAAAAACTATCGCTGCACTTAGAATTATAAAATTTGTATCTACAGTCTGTATATTATACTCTTGTTTTTAAAATTCATGTAATAAAATTTTTATAGTATTTCCTTTAATATAAAATGCTTTTGAATTTTTTTTCATTAAAATTTTTCAATGTTGATTATACAATAGGGAAAAACTACCGCTGCACTTAGAATTATAAAATTTTTATCTACAGTCTGTATATTATACTCTTGTTTTTAAACTTCATATAATAATATTTTTATAGTATTTCCTTTAATATAAAATGCTTTTGAATTTTTTTTCATTATAAATTTTCCAATGTGAATTATACAATATGGGAAAGATACGTTACATTAGGGAAAAACTACCGCTGCACTTAGAATTATAAAATTTTTATCTACAGTCTGTATATTATACTCTTGTTTTTAAAATTCATATAATAATGTTTTTATAGTATTTCCTTTAATATAAAATGCTTTTGAATTTTTTTTCATTATAAATTTTTCAATGTGGATTATACAATATTGGAAAGATACGCTACATTAGGGAAAAACTACCGCTGCACTTAGAATTATAAAATTTTTATCTACAGTCTGTATATTATACTCTTGTTTTTAAAATTCATATAGTAAAATTTTTATAGTATTTCCTTTAATATAAAATGCTTTTGAGTTTTTTTTCATTATAAATTTTTCAATGTGGATTATACAATATTGGAAAGATACGCTACATTAGGGAAAAACTACCGCTGCACTTAAAATTATAAAATTTTTATCTACAGTCTGTATATTATACATATAATAAAATTTTTATGGTATTTTTTTCAAAATAAAACACTTTTGAATTTTTTTTATTATAAATTTTTCAATGTGATTTATGCAATATGGGAAAGATACGGTGCACTAGGGAAAAACTACCGCTGCACTTAGAATTATAAAATTTTTATCTACAGTCTGTATATTATACTCTTGTTTTTAAAATTCATATAATAAAATTTTTATAGTATTTCCTTTAATATAAAATGCTTTTGAGTTTTTTTTCATTATAAATTTTTCAATGTGAATTATACAATATGGGAAAGATACGCTGCATTAGGGAAAAACTACCGCTGCACTTAGAAATATAAAATTTTTATCTACAGTCTGTATATTATACTCTTGTTTTTAAAATTCATATAATAAAATTTTTATAGTATTTCCTTTAATATAAAATGCTTTTGAATTTTTTTTCATTAAAATTTTTCAATGTGGATTATACAATATGGGAAAGATACGCTGCATTAGGGAAAAACTACCGATGCACTTGGAATTATAAAATTTTTATCTACAGTCTGTATATTATACTCTTGTTTTTAAAATTCATATAATAAAATTTCTATAGTATTTCCTTTAATATAAAATGCTTTTGATTTTTTTTTCATTATAAATTTTTCAATGTGAATTATAACAATATGGGAAAGATACGCTGCATTAGGGAAAAACTACCGCTGCACTTAGAATTATAAAATTTTTATCTACAGTCTGTATATTATACTCTTGTTTTTAAAATTCATATAATAATATTTTTATGGTATTTTTTTCAAAATAAAACACTTTTGAATTTTTTTTATTATAAATTTTTCAATGTGGATTATACAATATGGGAAAGATACGCTGCATTAGGGAAAAACTACCGCTGCACTTAGAATTATAAAATTTTTATCTACAGTCTGTATATTATACTCTTGTTTTTAAAATTCATATAATAAAATTTTTATGGTATTTTCTTCAAAATAAAACACTTTTGAATTTTTTTTATTATAAATTTTTCAATGTGGATTATACAATATGGGAAAGATACGCTGCATTAGGGAAAAACTACCGCTGCTTTTAGAATTATAAAATTTTTATCTACAGTCTGTATATTATACTCTTGTTTTTAAAATTCATATAATAAAATTTTTATGGTATTTTCTTCAAAATAAAACACTTTTGAATTTTTTTTATTATAAATTTTTCAATGTGGATTATACAATTATAATTCATATAATAAAATTTTTATAGTATTTCCTTTAATATAAAATGCTTTTCAATTTTTTTTCATTATAAATTTTTCAATGTGGATTATACAATATTGGAAAGATACGCTGCATTAGGGAAAAACTACCGCTGCACTTAGAATTATAAAATTTTTATCTACAGTCTGTATATCATACTCTTGTTTTTAAAATTCATATAATAAAATTTCTATAGTATTTCCTTTAATATAAAATGCTTTTGATTTTTTTTTCATTATAAATTTTTCAATGTGAATTATAACAATATGGGAAATATACGCTGCATTAGGGAAAAACTACCGCTGCACTTAGAATTATAAAATTTTTATCTACAGTCTGTATATTATACTCTTGTTTTTAAAATTCATATAATAATATTTTTATGGTATTTTTTTCAAAATAAAACACTTTTGAATTTTTTTTATTATAAATTTTTCAATGTGGATTATAACAATATGGGAAAGATACGCTGCACTAGGGAAAAACTACGGCTGCACTTAAAATTATAAAATTCTCATTTACAGTCAGTATATTATACTCTTGTATTTAAAATTCATATAATAATATTTTTATGGTATTTCCTTTAATAAAAAATGCTGTTGAATTTTTTTTCATTATAAATTTTTCAATGTGGATTATACAATATGGGAAAAATACGCTGCACTAGGGAAAAACTACGGCTGCACTTAAAATTATAACATTCGTATTTACAGTCAGTATATTACACTCTTGTATTTAAAATCCATATAATAATATTTTTATAGTATCTCCTTTAATAAAAAATGCTGTTGAATTTTTTTTCATTATAAATTTTTCAATGTGGATTATACAATATGGGAAAGATACGCTGCACTAGGGAAACACTACGGCTGCACTTAAAATTATGAAATTCGTATTTACAGTTAGTATATTATACTCTTGTATTTAAAATTCATATAATAATATTTTTATAGTATCTCCTTTAATATAAAATGCTGTTGAATTTTTTTTCATTATAAGTGTTTTAATGTGATTTATGCAATATGGGGAAGATACGCTGCACTAGGGAAAAACTACGGCTGCACTTAAAATTATAACATTCGTATTTACAGTCAGTATATTACACTCTTGTATTTAAAATCCATATAATAATGTTTTTATAGTATCTCCTTTAATATAAAATGCTGTTGAATTTTTTTTCATTATAAATTTTTTAATGTGATTTATGCAATATGGGAAAGATACGCTGCACTAGGGAAAAACTACGGCTGCACTTAAAATTATAAAATTCTCATTTACAGTCAGTATATTATACTCTTGTTTTTAAAATTCATATAATAAAATTTTTATAGTATTTCCTTTAATATAAAATGCTTTTGAATTTTTTTTCATTATACATTTTTCAATGTGAATTATAACAATATGGGAAAGATACGCTGCATTAGGGAAAAACTACCGCTGCACTTAGAATTATAAAATTTTTATCTACAGTCTGTATATTATACTCTTGTTTTTAAAATTCATATAGTAAAATTTTTATGGTATTTTCTTCAAAATAAAACACTTTTGAATTTTTTTTATTATAAATTTTTCAATGTGATTTATGCAATATGGGAAAGATACGCTGCACTAGGGAAAAACTACGGCTGCACTTAAAATTATAAAATTCTCATTTACAGTCAGTATATTATACTCTTGTTTTTAAAATTCATATAATAAAATTTTTATAGTATTTCCTTTAATATAAAATGCTTTTGAATTTTTTTTCATTATACATTTTTCAATGTGAATTATAACAATATGGGAAAGATACGCTGCATTAGTGAAAAACTACCGCTGCACTTAGAATTATAAAATTTTTATCTAAAGTCTGTATATTATACTCTTGTTTTTGAAATTCATATAATAAAATTTTTATAGTATTTCCTTTAATATAAAATGCTTTTGAATTTCTTTTCATTATAAATTTTTCAATGTGAATTATACAATATGGGAAAGATACGCTGCATTAGGGAAAAACTACCGCTGCACTTAGAATTATAAAATTTTTATCTACAGTCTGTATATTATACTCTTGTTTTTGAAATTCATATAATAAAATTTTTATAGTATTTCCTTTAATATAAAATGCTTTTGAATTTTTTTTCATTATAAATTTTTCAATGTGGATTATACAATATTGGAAAGATAAGCTGCATTAGGGAAAAACTACCGCTGCACTTAGAATTATAAAATTTGTATCTACAGTCTGTATATTATACTCTTGTTTTTAAAATTCATGTAATAAAATTTTTATAGTATTTCCTTTAATATAAAATGCTTTTGAATTTTTTTTCATTAAAATTTTTCAATGTTGATTATACAATAGGGAAAAACTACCGCTGCACTTAGAATTATAAAATTTTTATCTACAGTCTGTATATTATACTCTTGTTTTTAAACTTCATATAATAATATTTTTATAGTATTTCCTTTAATATAAAATGCTTTTGAATTTTTTTTCATTATAAATTTTCCAATGTGAATTATACAATATGGGAAAGATACGTTACATTAGGGAAAAACTACCGCTGCACTTAGAATTATAAAATTTTTATCTACAGTCTGTATATTATACTCTTGTTTTTAAAATTCATATAATAATATTTTTATAGTATTTCCTTTAATATAAAATGCTTTTGAATTTTTTTTCATTATAAATTTTTCAATGTGAATTATGCAATATGGGAAAGATACGCTACATTAGGGAAATACTACCGCTGCACTTAGAATTATAAAATTTTTATCTACAGTCTGTATATTATACTCTTGTTTTTAAAATTCATATAATAATATTTTTATAGTATTTCCTTTAATATAAAATGCTTTTGAATTTTTTTTCATTAAAATTTTTCAATGTTGATTATACAATAGGGAAAAACTACCGCTGTACTTAGAATTATAAAATTTTTATCTACAGTCTGTATATTATACTCTTGTTTTTAAACTTCATATAATAATATTTTTATAGTATTTCCTTTAATATAAAATGCTTTTGAATTTTTTTTCATTATAAATTTTCCAATGTGAATTATACAATATGGGAAAGATACGTTACATTAGGGAAAAACTACCGCTGCACTTAGAATTATAAAATTTTTATCTACAGTCTGTATATTATACTCTTGTTTTTAAAATTCATGTAATAAAATTTTTATAGTATTTCCTTTAATATAAAATGCTTTTGAATTTTTTTTCATTATAAATTTTCCAATGTGAATTATACAATATGGGAAAGATACGTTACATTAGGGAAAAACTACCGCTGCACTTAGAATTATAAAATTTTTATCTACAGTCTGTATATTATACTCTTGTTTTTAAAATTTATATAATAATGTTTTTATAGTATTTCCTTTAATATAAAATGCTTTTGAATTTTTTTTCATTATAAATTTTTCAATGTGGATTATACAATATTGGAAAGATACGCTACATTAGGGAAAAACTACCGCTGCACTTAGAATTATAAAATTTTTATCTACAGTCTGTATATTATACTCTTGTTTTTAAAATTCATATAGTAAAATTTTTATAGTATTTCCTTTAATATAAAATGCTTTTGAGTTTTTTTTCATTATAAATTTTTCAATGTGGATTATACAATATTGGAAAGATACGCTACATTAGGGAAAAACTACCGCTGCACTTAAAATTATAAAATTTTTATCTACAGTCTGTATATTATACATATAATAAAATTTTTATGGTATTTTTTTCAAAATAAAACACTTTTGAATTTTTTTTATTATAAATTTTTCAATGTGATTTATGCAATATGGGAAAGATACGCTGCATTAGGGAAAAACTACCGATGCACTTGGAATTATAAAATTTTTATCTACAGTCTGTATATTATACTCTTGTTTTTAAAATTCATATAATAAAATTTCTATAGTATTTCCTTTAATATAAAATGCTTTTGATTTTTTTTCATTATAAATTTTTCAATGTGAATTATAACAATATGGGAAAGATACGCTGCATTAGGAAAAAACTACCGCTGCACTTAGAATTATAAAATTTTTATCTACAGTCTGTATATTATACTCTTGTTTTTAAAATTCATATAATAATATTTTTATGGTATTTTTTTCAAAATAAAACACTTTTGAATTTTTTTTATTATAAATTTTTCAATGTGGATTATACAATATGGGAAAGATACGCTGCATTAGGGAAAAACTACCGCTGCACTTAGAATTATAAAATTTTTATCTACAGTCTGTATATTATACTCTTGTTTTTAAAATTCATATAATAAAATTTTTATGGTATTTTCTTCAAAATAAAACACTTTTGAATTTTTTTTATTATAAATTTTTCAATGTGGATTATACAATTATAATTCATATAATAAAATTTTTATAGTATTTCCTTTAATATAAAATGCTTTTCAATTTTTTTTCATTATAAATTTTTCAATGTGGATTATACAATATTGGAAAGATACGCTGCATTAGGGAAAAACTACCGCTGCACTTAGAATTATAAAATTTTTATCTACAGTCTGTATATTATACTCTTGTTTTTAAAATTCATATAATAAAATTTTTATAGTATTTCCTTTAATATAAAATGCTTTTGAATTTTTTTTCATTATAAATTTTTCAATGTGGATTATACAATATGGGAAAGATACGCTGCATTAGGGAAAAACTACCGATGCACTTGGAATTATAAAATTTTTATCTACAGTCTGTATATCATACTCTTGTTTTTAAAATTCATATAATAAAATTTCTATAGTATTTCCTTTAATATAAAATGCTTTTGATTTTTTTTTCATTATAAATTTTTCAATGTGAATTATAACAATATGGGAAAGATACGCTGCATTAGGGAAAAACTACCGCTGCACTTAGAATTATAAAATTTTTATCTACAGTCTGTATATTATACTCTTGTTTTTAAAATTCATATAATAATATTTTTATGGTATTTTTTTCAAAATAAAACACTTTTGAATTTTTTTTATTATAAATTTTTCAATGTGGATTATAACAATATGGGAAAGATACGCTGCACTAGGGAAAAACTACGGCTGCACTTAAAATTATAAAATTCTCATTTACAGTCAGTATATTATACTCTTGTATTTAAAATTCATATAATAATATTTTTATGGTATTTCCTTTAATAAAAAATGCTGTTGAATTTTTTTTCATTATAAATTTTTCAATGTGGATTATACAATATGGGAAAAATACGCTGCACTAGGGAAAAACTACGGCTGCACTTAAAATTATAACATTCGTATTTACAGTCAGTATATTACACTCTTGTATTTAAAATCCATATAATAATATTTTTATAGTATCTCCTTTAATAAAAAATGCTGTTGAATTTTTTTTCATTATAAATTTTTCAATGTGGATTATACAATATGGGAAAGATACGCTGCACTAGGGAAACACTACGGCTGCACTTAAAATTATGAAATTCGTATTTACAGTTAGTATATTATACTCTTGTATTTAAAATTCATATAATAATATTTTTATAGTATCTCCTTTAATATAAAATGCTGTTGAATTTTTTTTCATTATAAGTGTTTTAATGTGATTTATGCAATATGGGGAAGATACGCTGCACTAGGGAAAAACTACGGCTGCACTTAAAATTATAACATTCGTATTTACAGTCAGTATATTACACTCTTGTATTTAAAATCCATATAATAATATTTTTATAGTATCTCCTTTAATATAAAATGCTGTTGAATTTTTTTTCATTATAAATTTTTTAATGTGATTTATGCAATATGGGAAAGATACGCTGCACTAGGGAAAAACTACGGCTGCACTTAAAATTATAAAATTCTCATTTACAGTCAGTATATTATACTCTTGTTTTTAAAATTCATATAATAAAATTTTTATAGTATTTCCTTTAATATAAAATGCTTTTGAATTTTTTTTCATTATACATTTTTCAATGTGAATTATAACAATATGGGAAAGATACGCTGCATTAGGGAAAAACTACCGCTGCACTTAGAATTATAAAATTTTTATCTACAGTCTGTATATTATACTCTTGTTTTTAAAATTCATATAGTAAAATTTTTATGGTATTTTCTTCAAAATAAAACACTTTTGAATTTTTTTTATTATAAATTTTTCAATGTGATTTATGCAATATGGGAAAGATACGCTGCACTAGGGAAAAACTACGGCTGCACTTAAAATTATAAAATTCTCATTTACAGTCAGTATATTATACTCTTGTTTTTAAAATTCATATAATAAAATTTTTATAGTATTTCCTTTAATATAAAATGCTTTTGAATTTTTTTTCATTATACATTTTTCAATGTGAATTATAACAATATGGGAAAGATACGCTGCGTTAGGGAAAAACTACCGCTGCACTTAGAATTATAAAATTTTTATCTAAAGTCTGTATATTATACTCTTGTTTTTGAAATTCATATAATAAAATTTTTATAGTATTTCCTTTAATATAAAATGCTTTTGAATTTCTTTTCATTATAAATTTTTCAATGTGAATTATACAATATGGGAAAGATACGCTGCATTAGGGAAAAACTACCGCTGCACTTAGAATTATAAAATTTTTATCTACAGTCTGTATATTATACTCTTGTTTTTGAAATTCATATAATAAAATTTTTATAGTATTTCCTTTAATATAAAATGCTTTTGAATTTTTTTTCATTATAAATTTTTCAATGTGGATTATACAATATTGGAAAGATAAGCTGCATTAGGGAAAAACTACCGCTGCACTTAGAATTATAAAATTTGTATCTACAGTCTGTATATTATACTCTTGTTTTTAAAATTCATGTAATAAAATTTTTATAGTATTTCCTTTAATATAAAATGCTTTTGAATTTTTTTTCATTAAAATTTTTCAATGTGAATTATACAATATGGGAAAGATACGTTACATTAGGGAAAAACTACCGCTGCACTTAGAATTATAAAATTTTTATCTACAGTCTGTATATTATACTCTTGTTTTTAAAATTCATATAATAATATTTTTATAGTATTTCCTTTAATATAAAATGCTTTTGAATTTTTTTTCATTATAAATTTTTCAATGTGAATTATGCAATATGGGAAAGATACGCTACATTAGGGAAATACTACCGCTGCACTTAGAATTATAAAATTTTTATCTACAGTCTGTATATTATACTCTTGTTTTTAAAATTCATATAATAATATTTTTATAGTATTTCCTTTAATATAAAATGCTTTTGAATTTTTTTTCATTAAAATTTTTCAATGTTGATTATACAATAGGGAAAAACTACCGCTGCACTTAGAATTATAAAATTTTTATCTACAGTCTGTATATTATACTCTTGTTTTTAAACTTCATATAATAATATTTTTATAGTATTTCCTTTAATATAAAATGCTTTTGAATTTTTTTTCATTATAAATTTTCCAATGTGAATTATACAATATGGGAAAGATACGTTACATTAGGGAAAAACTACCGCTGCACTTAGAATTATAAAATTTTTATCTACAGTCTGTATATTATACTCTTGTTTTTAAAATTCATGTAATAAAATTTTTATAGTATTTCCTTTAATATAAAATGCTTTTGAATTTTTTTTCATTATAAATTTTCCAATGTGAATTATACAATATGGGAAAGATACGTTACATTAGGGAAAAACTACCGCTGCACTTAGAATTATAAAATTTTTATCTACAGTCTGTATATTATACTCTTGTTTTTAAAATTTATATAATAATGTTTTTATAGTATTTCCTTTAATATAAAATGCTTTTGAATTTTTTTTCATTATAAATTTTTCAATGTGGATTATACAATATTGGAAAGATACGCTACATTAGGGAAAAACTACCGCTGCACTTAGAATTATAAAATTTTTATCTACAGTCTGTATATTATACTCTTGTTTTTAAAATTCATATAGTAAAATTTTTATAGTATTTCCTTTAATATAAAATGCTTTTGAGTTTTTTTTCATTATAAATTTTTCAATGTGGATTATACAATATTGGAAAGATACGCTACATTAGGGAAAAACTACCGCTGCACTTAAAATTATAAAATTTTTATCTACAGTCTGTATATTATACATATAATAAAATTTTTATGGTATTTTTTTCAAAATAAAACACTTTTGAATTTTTTTTATTATAAATTTTTCAATGTGATTTATGCAATATGGGAAAGATACGGTGCACTAGGGAAAAACTACCGCTGCACTTAGAATTATAAAATTTTTATCTACAGTCTGTATATTATACTCTTGTTTTTAAAATTCATATAATAAAATTTTTATAGTATTTCCTTTAATATAAAATGCTTTTGAGTTTTTTTTCATTATAAATTTTTCAATGTGAATTATATAATATGGGAAAGATACGCTGCATTAGGGAAAAACTACCGCTGCACTTAGAAATATAAAATTTTTATCTACAGTCTGTATATTATACTCTTGTTTTTAAAATTCATATAATAAAATTTCTATAGTATTTCCTTTAATATAAAATGCTTTTGATTTTTTTTTCATTATAAATTTTTCAATGTGAATTATAACAATATGGGAAATATACGCTGCATTAGGGAAAAACTACCGCTGCACTTAGAATTATAAAATTTTTATCTACAGTCTGTATATTATACTCTTGTTTTTAAAATTCATATAATAATATTTTTATGGTATTTTTTTCAAAATAAAACACTTTTGAATTTTTTTTATTATAAATTTTTCAATGTGGATTATACAATATGGGAAAGATACGCTGCATTAGGGAAAAACTACCGCTGCACTTAGAATTATAAAATTTTTATCTACAGTCTGTATATTATACTCTTGTTTTTAAAATTCATATAATAAAATTTTTATGGTATTTTCTTCAAAATAAAACACTTTTGAATTTTTTTTATTATAAATTTTTCAATGTGGATTATACAATATGGGAAAGATACGCTGCATTAGGGAAAAACTACCGCTGCTTTTAGAATTATAAAATTTTTATCTACAGTCTGTATATTATACTCTTGTTTTTAAAATTCATATAATAAAATTTTTATGGTATTTTCTTCAAAATAAAACACTTTTGAATTTTTTTTATTATAAATTTTTCAATGTGGATTATACAATTATAATTCATATAATAAAATTTTTATAGTATTTCCTTTAATATAAAATGCTTTTCAATTTTTTTTCATTATAAATTTTTCAATGTGGATTATACAATATTGGAAAGATACGCTGCATTAGGGAAAAACTACCGCTGCACTTAGAATTATAAAATTTTTATCTACAGTCTGTATATTATACTCTTGTTTTTAAAATTCATATAATAAAATTTTTATAGTATTTCCTTTAATATAAAATGCTTTTGAATTTTTTTTCATTATAAATTTTTCAATGTGAATTATACAATATGAGAAAGATACGCTGCATTAGGGAAAAACTACCGCTGCACTTAGAATTATAAAATTTTTATCTACAGTCTGTATATTATACTCTTGTTTTTAAACTTCATATAATAATATTTTTATAGTATTTCTTTTAATATAAAATGCTTTTGAATTTTTTTTCATTATAAATTTTCCAATGTGAATTATACAATATGGGAAAGATACGTTATATTAGGGAAAAACTACCGCTGCACTTAGAATTATAAAATTTTTATCTACAGTCTGTATATTATACTCTTGTTTTTAAAATTCATATATTAATATTTTTATAGTATTTCCTTTAATATAAAATGCTTTTGAATTTTTTTTCATTATAAATTTTTCAATGTGAATTATACAATATGGGAAAGATACGCTACATTAGGGAAAAACTACCGCTGCACTTAGAATTATAAAATTTTTATCTACAGTCTGTATATTATACTTTTGTTTTTAAAATTCATATAATAATATTTTTATAGTATTTCCTTTAATATAAAATGCTTTTGAATTTTTTTTCATTATAAATTTTTCAATGTGAATTATACAATATGGGAAAGATACGTTACATTAGGGAAAAACTACCGCTGCACTTAGAATTATAAAATTTTTATCTACAGTCTGTATATTATACTCTTGTTTTTAAAATTCATATAATAATATTTTTATAGTATTTCCTTTAATATAAAATGCTTTCGAATTTTTTTTCATTATAAATTTTTCAATGTGAATTATACGATATGGGAAAGATACGCTACATTAGGGAAAAACTACCGCTGCACTTAGAATTATAAAATTTTTATCTACAGTCTGTATATTATACTCTTGTTTTTTAAATTCATATAATAAAATTTTTATAGTATTTCCTTTAATATAAAATGCTTTTGAATTTTTTTTCATTATAAATTTTTCAATGTGGATTATACAATATTGGAAATATACGCTGCATTAGGGAAAAACTACCGCTGCACTTAGAATTATAAAATTTTTATCTACAGTCTGTATAATATACTCTTGTTTTTAAAATTCATATAATAAAATTTTTATAGTATTTCCATTAATATAAAATGCTTTTGAATTTTTTTTCATTATAAATTTTTCAATGTGGATTATACAATATTGGGAAGATACGCTACGTTAGGGAAAAACTACCGCTGCACTTAGAATTATAAAATTTTTATCTACAGTCTGTATATTATACTCTTGTTTTTAAAATTCATATAATAAAATTTTTATAGTGTTTCCTTTAATATAAAATGCTTTTGAATTTTTTTCATTATAAATTTTTCAATGTGAATTATACAATATTGGAAAGATACGCTGCATTAGGGAAAAACTACCGCTGCACTTAGAATTATAAAATTTTTATCTACAGTCTGTATATTATACTCTTGTTTTTAAAATTCATATAATAAAATTTTTATAGTATTTCCTTTAATATAAAATGCTTTTGAATTTTTTTTCATTATAAATTTTTCAATGTGGATTATACAATATTGGAAAGATACGCTGCATTAGGGAAAAACTACCGCTGCACTTAGAATTATAACATTCGAATTTACAGTCAGTATATTACACTCTTGTATTTAAAATCCATATAATAATATTTTTATAGTATCTCCTTTAATATAAAATGCTGTTGAATTTTTTTTTCATTATAAATTTTTTAATGTGATTTATGCAATATGGGAAAGATACGCTGCACTAGGGAAAAACTACGGCTGCACTTAAAATTATAACATTCGAATTTACAGTCAGTATATTACACTCTTGTATTTAAAATCCATATAATAATATTTTTATAGTATCTCCTTTAATATAAAATGCTGTTGAATTTTTTTTCATTATAAATATTTTAATGTGATTTATGCAATATGGGAAAGATACGCTGCACTTGGGAAAAACTACGGCTGCACTTAAAATTATAACATTCGTATTAACAGTCAGCATATCATACTCTTGTATTTAAAATTCATATAATAACATTTTTATAGTATTTCCTTTAATAAAAAATGCTTTTGGATTTTTTTTCATTATAAATTTTTCAATGTGAATTATACAATATGGGAAAGATACGCTACATTAGGGAAAAACTACCGCTGCACTTAGAATTATAAAATTTTTATCTACAGTCTGTATATTATACTCTTGTTTTTAAAATTCATATAATAATATTTTTATAGTATTTCCTTTAATATAAAATGCTTTTGAATTTTTTTTCATTATAAATTTTTCAATGTGAATTATACAATATGGGAAAGATACGCTGCATTAGGGAAAAACTACCGCTGCACTTAGAATTATAAAATTTTTATCTACAGTCTGTATATTATACTCTTGTTTTTAAAATTCATATAATAAAATTTTTATAGTATTTTCTTTAATATAAAATGCTTTTGAATTTTTTTTCATTATAAATTTTTCAATGTGAATTATACAATATGGGGAAGATACGCTGCATTAGGGAAAAACTACCGCTGCACTTAGAATTATAAAATTTTTATCTACAGACTGTATATTACACTCTTGTTTTTAAAATTCATATAATAAAATTTTTATAGTATTTTCTTTAATACAAAATGCTTTTGAATTTTTTTTCATTATAAATTTTTCAATGTGAATTATACAATATGGGAAATATACGCTACATTAGGGAAAAACTACCGCTGCACTTAGAATTATAAAATTTTTATCCACAGTCTGTATATTATACTCTTGTTTTTAAAATTCATATAATAATATTTTTATAGTATTTCCTTTAATATAAAATGCTTTTGAATTTTTTTTCATTATAAATTTTTCAATGTGGATTATACAATATTGAAATGATACGCTACATTAGGGAAAAACTACCGCTGCACTTAGAATTATAAAATTTTTATCTACAGTCTGTATATTATACTCTTGTTTTTAAAATTCATATAATAAAATTTTTATGGTATTTTTTTCAAAATAAAACACTTTTGAATTTTTTTTATTATAAATTTTTCAATGTGGATTATACAATATGGGAAAGATACGCTGCACTAGGGAAAAACTACGGCTGCACTTAAAATTATAAAATTCTCATTTACAGTCAGTATATTATACTCTTGTATTTAAAATTCATATAATAATATTTTTATAGTATCTCCTTTAATATAAAATGCTGTTGAATTTTTTTTTATTATAAATTTTTTAATGTGATTTATGCAATATGGGAAAGATACGCTGCACTAGGGAAAAACTACGGCTGCACTTAAAATTATAACATTCGTATTTACAGTCAGTATATTACACTCTTGTATTTAAAATCCATATAATAATATTTTTATAGTATCTCCTTTAATATAAAATGCTGTTGAATTTTTTTTCATTATAAATTTTTTAATGTGATTTATGCAATATGGGAAAGATACGCTGCACTAGGGAAAAACTACGGCTGCACTTCAAACTATAAAATTCTCATTTACAGTCAGTATATTATACTCTTGTATTTAAAATTTATATAATAATATTTTTATGGTATTTCCTTTAATGAAAAATGCTGTTGAATTTTTTTTCATTATAAATTTTTCAATCTGGATTATACAATATGGGAAAAATACGCTGCACTAGGGAAAAACTACGGCTGCACTTAAAATTATGAAATTCGTATTTACAGTTAGTATATTATACTCTTGTATTTAAAATTCATATAATAATATTTTTATAGTATCTTCTTTAATATAAAATGCTGTTGAATTTTTTTTCATTATAAATTTTTTAATGTGATTTATGCAATATGGGAAAGATACGCTGCACTAGGGAAAAACTACGGCTGCACTTAAAATTATAAAATTCTTATTAACAGTCAGCATATTATACTCTTGTATTTAAAATTCATATAATAACATTTTTATAGTATTTCCTTTAATATAAAATGCTTTTGAATTTTTTTTCATTATAAATTTTTCAATGTGGATTATACAATATTGGAAAGATACGCTACATTAGGGAAAAACTACCGCTGCACTTAGAATTATAAAATTTTTATCTACAGTCTGTATATTATACTCTTGTTTTTAAAATTCATATAATAATATTTTTATAGTATTTCCTTCAATATAAAATGCTTTTGAATTTTTTTTCATTATAAATTTTTCAATGTGAATTATACAATATGGGAAAGATACGCTACATTAGGGAAAAACTACCGCTGCACTTAGAATTATAAAATTTTTATCTACAGTCTGTATATTATACTCTTGTTTTTAAAATCCATATAATAATATTTTCATAGTATTTCCTTTAATATAAAATGCTGTTGAATTTTTTTTCATTATAAATTTTTCAATGTGAATTATACAATATGGGAAAGATACGCTGCACTAGGGAATAACTACCGCTGCACTAAGAATTATACAATTTTTATCTACAGTCAGAATATTATACTCTTGTATTTAAGTTCATATAATAATATTTTTATGGTATTTTCTTCAAAATAAAACACTTTTGAATTTTTTTCATTATCAATTTTTCAATGTGGATTTTATAATATAGGAAAGATACCGCTGCACTAGAATAAAATTGCCGCTGCACTAGGGAAAAACTACCGCTGCACTTAGAATTATAAAATTTTTATCTCAGTCAGTATATTATACTCTTGTATTTAGAATTCATATAATAATATTTTTATAGTATTTCCTTTAATATAAAATGCTGTTGAATTTTTTTTCATTATAAATTTTTCAATGTGAATTATACAATATGGGAAAGATACGCTGCACTAGGGAATAACTACCGCTGCACTAAGAATTATAAAATTTTTATCTACAGTCAGTATATTATACTCTTGTATTTAAAATTCATATAATAATATTATTCTAGTATTTCTTTTAATATAAAATGCTTTTGAATTTATTTTCATTATACATTTTTCAATGTGAATTATACAATATGGGAAAGATACGCTGCACTAGGGAAAATCTACGGCTGCACTTAAAATTATAAAATTCTTATTTACAGTCAGTATATTATACTCTTGTATTTAAAATTCATATAATAATATTTTTATAGTATTTCCTATAATATAAAATGCTTTTGAATTCTTTTTCATTATAAATTTTTCAATGTGGATTATACAATATTGGAATGATACGCTACATTAGGGAAAAACTACCGCTGCACTTAGAATTATAAAATTTTTATCTACAGTCTGTATATTATACTCTTGTTTTTAAAATTCATATAATAATATTTTTATAGTATTTCCTTTAATATAAAATGCTTTTGAATTTTTTTTCATTATAAATTTTTCAATGTGGATTATACAATATTGGAATGATACGCTACATTAGGGAAAAACTACCGCTGCACTTAGAATTATAAAATTTTTATCTACAGTCTGTATATTATACTCTTGTTTTTAAAATTCATATAATAAAATTTTTATGGTATTTTTTTCAAAATAAAACACTTTTGAATTTTTTTTATTATAAATTTTTCAATGTGGATTATACAATATGGGAAAGATACGCTGCACTAGGGAAAAACTACGGCTGCACTTAAAATTATAAAATTCTCATTTACAGTCAGTATATTATACTCTTGTATTTAAAATTCATATAATAATATTTTTATAGTATCTCCTTTAATATAAAATGCTGTTGAATTTTTTTTTATTATAAATTTTTTAATGTGATTTATGCAATATGGGAAAGATACGCTGCACTAGGGAAAAACTACGGCTGCACTTAAAATTATAACATTCGTATTTATAGTCAGTATATTACACTCTTGTATTTAAAATCCATATAATAATATTTTTATAGTATCTCTTTAATATAAAATGCTGTTGAATTTTTTTTCATTATAAATTTTTTAATGTGATTTATGCAATATGGGAAAGATACGCTGCACTAGGGAAAAACTACGGCTGCACTTCAAATTATAAAATTCTCATTTACAGTCAGTATATTATACTCTTCTATTTAAAATTTATATAATAATATTTTTATGGTATTTCCTTTAATAAAAAATGCTGTTGAATTTTTTTTCATTATAAATTTTTCAATGAGGATTATACAATATGGGAAAAATACGCTGCACTAGGGAAAAACTACGGCTGCACTTAAAATTATGAAATTCGTATTTACAGTTAGTATATTATACTCTTGTATTTAAAATTCATATAATAATATTTTTATAGTATTTCCTATAATATAAAATGCTTTTGAATTCTTTTTCATTATAAATTTTTCAATGTGAATTATACAATATGGGAAATATACGCTACATTAGGGAAAAACTACCGCTGCACTTAGAATTATAAAATTTTTATCTACAGTCTGTATATTATACTCTTGTTTTTAAAATTCATATAATAATATTTTTATAGTATTTCCTTTAATATAAAATGCTTTTGAATTTTTTTTCATTATAAATTTTTCAATGTGGATTATACAATATTGGAATGATACGCTACATTAGGGAAAAACTACCGCTGCACTTAGAATTATAAAATTTTTATCTACAGTCTATATATTATACTCTTGTTTTTAAAATTCATATAATAAAATTTTTATGGTATTTTTTTCAAAATAAAACACTTTTGAATTTTTTTTATTATAAATTTTTCAATGTGGATTATACAATATGGGAAAGATACGCTGCACTAGGGAAAAACTACGGCTGCACTTAAAATTATAAAATTCTCATTTACAGTCAGTATATTATACTCTTGTATTTAAAATTCATATAATAATATTTTTATAGTATCTCCTTTAATATAAAATGCTGTTGAATTTTTTTTCATTATAAATTTTTTAATGTGATTTATGCAATATGGGAAAGATACGCTGCACTAGGGAAAAACTACGGCTGCACTTCAAACTATAAAATTCTCATTTACAGTCAGTATATTATACTCTTGTATTTAAAATTTATATAATAATATTTTTATGGTATTTCCTTTAATGAAAAATGCTGTTGAATTTTTTTTCATTATAAATTTTTCAATCTGGATTATACAATATGGGAAAAATACGCTGCACTAGGGAAAAACTACGGCTGCACTTAAAATTATGAAATTCGTATTTACAGTTAGTATATTATACTCTTGTATTTAAAATTCATATAATAATATTTTTATAGTATCTTCTTTAATATAAAATGCTGTTGAATTTTTTTTCATTATAAATTTTTTAATGTGATTTATGCAATATGGGAAAGATACGCTGCACTAGGGAAAAACTACGGCTGCACTTAAAATTATAAAATTCTTATTAACAGTCAGCATATTATACTCTTGTATTTAAAATTCATATAATAACATTTTTATAGTATTTCCTTTAATATAAAATGCTTTTGAATTTTTTTTCATTATAAATTTTTCAATGTGGATTATACAATATTGGAAAGATACGCTACATTAGGGAAAAACTACCGCTGCACTTAGAATTATAAAATTTTTATCTACAGTCTGTATATTATACTCTTGTTTTTAAAATTCATATAATAATATTTTTATAGTATTTCCTTCAATATAAAATGCTTTTGAATTTTTTTTCATTATAAATTTTTCAATGTGAATTATACAATATGGGAAAGATACGCTACATTAGGGAAAAACTACCGCTGCACTTAGAATTATAAAATTTTTATCTACAGTCTGTATATTATACTCTTGTTTTTAAAATCCATATAATAATATTTTCATAGTATTTCCTTTAATATAAAATGCTGTTGAATTTTTTTTCATTATAAATTTTTCAATGTGAATTATACAATATGGGAAAGATACGCTGCACTAGGGAATAACTACCGCTGCACTAAGAATTATACAATTTTTATCTACAGTCAGAATATTATACTCTTGTATTTAAGTTCATATAATAATATTTTTATGGTATTTTCTTCAAAATAAAACACTTTTGAATTTTTTTCATTATCAATTTTTCAATGTGGATTTTATAATATAGGAAAGATACCGCTGCACTAGAATAAAATTGCCGCTGCACTAGGGAAAAACTACCGCTGCACTTAGAATTATAAAATTTTTATCTCAGTCAGTATATTATACTCTTGTATTTAGAATTCATATAATAATATTTTTATAGTATTTCCTTTAATATAAAATGCTGTTGAATTTTTTTTCATTATAAATTTTTCAATGTGAATTATACAATATGGGAAAGATACGCTGCACTAGGGAATAACTACCGCTGCACTAAGAATTATAAAATTTTTATCTACAGTCAGTATATTATACTCTTGTATTTAAAATTCATATAATAATATTATTCTAGTATTTCTTTTAATATAAAATGCTTTTGAATTTATTTTCATTATACATTTTTCAATGTGAATTATACAATATGGGAAAGATACGCTGCACTAGGGAAAATCTACGGCTGCACTTAAAATTATAAAATTCTTATTTACAGTCAGTATATTATACTCTTGTATTTAAAATTCATATAATAATATTTTTATAGTATTTCCTATAATATAAAATGCTTTTGAATTCTTTTTCATTATAAATTTTTCAATGTGGATTATACAATATTGGAATGATACGCTACATTAGGGAAAAACTACCGCTGCACTTAGAATTATAAAATTTTTATCTACAGTCTGTATATTATACTCTTGTTTTTAAAATTCATATAATAATATTTTTATAGTATTTCCTTTAATATAAAATGCTTTTGAATTTTTTTTCATTATAAATTTTTCAATGTGGATTATACAATATTGGAATGATACGCTACATTAGGGAAAAACTACCGCTGCACTTAGAATTATAAAATTTTTATCTACAGTCTGTATATTATACTCTTGTTTTTAAAATTCATATAATAAAATTTTTATGGTATTTTTTTCAAAATAAAACACTTTTGAATTTTTTTTATTATAAATTTTTCAATGTGGATTATACAATATGGGAAAGATACGCTGCACTAGGGAAAAACTACGGCTGCACTTAAAATTATAAAATTCTCATTTACAGTCAGTATATTATACTCTTGTATTTAAAATTCATATAATAATATTTTTATAGTATCTCCTTTAATATAAAATGCTGTTGAATTTTTTTTTATTATAAATTTTTTAATGTGATTTATGCAATATGGGAAAGATACGCTGCACTAGGGAAAAACTACGGCTGCACTTAAAATTATAACATTCGTATTTATAGTCAGTATATTACACTCTTGTATTTAAAATCCATATAATAATATTTTTATAGTATCTCTTTAATATAAAATGCTGTTGAATTTTTTTTCATTATAAATTTTTTAATGTGATTTATGCAATATGGGAAAGATACGCTGCACTAGGGAAAAACTACGGCTGCACTTCAAATTATAAAATTCTCATTTACAGTCAGTATATTATACTCTTGTATTTAAAATTTATATAATAATATTTTTATGGTATTTCCTTTAATAAAAAATGCTGTTGAATTTTTTTTCATTATAAATTTTTCAATGAGGATTATACAATATGGGAAAAATACGCTGCACTAGGGAAAAACTACGGCTGCACTTAAAATTATGAAATTCGTATTTACAGTTAGTATATTATACTCTTGTATTTAAAATTCATATAATAATATTTTTATAGTATTTCCTATAATATAAAATGCTTTTGAATTCTTTTTCATTATAAATTTTTCAATGTGAATTATACAATATGGGAAATATACGCTACATTAGGGAAAAACTACCGCTGCACTTAGAATTATAAAATTTTTATCTACAGTCTGTATATTATACTCTTGTTTTTAAAATTCATATAATAATATTTTTATAGTATTTCCTTTAATATAAAATGCTTTTGAATTTTTTTTCATTATAAATTTTTCAATGTGGATTATACAATATTGGAATGATACGCTACATTAGGGAAAAACTACCGCTGCACTTAGAATTATAAAATTTTTATCTACAGTCTATATATTATACTCTTGTTTTTAAAATTCATATAATAAAATTTTTATGGTATTTTTTTCAAAATAAAACACTTTTGAATTTTTTTTATTATAAATTTTTCAATGTGGATTATACAATATGGGAAAGATACGCTGCACTAGGGAAAAACTACGGCTGCACTTAAAATTATAAAATTCTCATTTACAGTCAGTATATTATACTCTTGTATTTAAAATTCATATAATAATATTTTTATAGTATCTCCTTTAATATAAAATGCTGTTGAATTTTTTTTTATTATAAATTTTTTAATGTGATTTATGCAATATGGGAAAGATACGCTGCACTAGGGAAAAACTACGGCTGCACTTAAAATTATAAAATTCTCATTTACAGTCAGTATATTATACTCTTGTATTTAAAATCCAAATAATAGTATTTTTATAGTATCTCCTTTAATATAAAATGCTGTTGAATTTTTTTTCATTATAAATTTTTTAATGTGATTTATGCAATATGGGAAAGATACGCTGCACTAGGGAAAAACTACGGCTGCACTTAAAATTATAAAATTCTTATTAACAGTCAGCATATTATACTCTTGTATTTAAAATTCATATAATAACATTTTTATAGTATTTCCTTTAATATAAAATGCTTTTGAATTTTTTTTCATTATAAATTTTTCAATGTGGATTATACAATATTGGAAAGATACGCTACATTAGGGAAAAACTACCGCTGCACTTAGAATTATAAAATTTTTATCTACAGTCTGTATATTATACTCTTGTTTTTAAAATTCATATAATAAAATTTTTATAGTGTTTCCTTTAATATAAAATGCTTTTGAATTTTTTTTCATTATAAATTTTTCAATGTGAATTATACAATATGGGAAAGATACGCTGCATTAGGGAAAAACTACCGCTGCACTTAGAATTATAAAATATTTATCTACAGTCTGTATATTATACTCTTGTTTTTAAAATTCATATAATAATATTTTTATAGTATTTCCTTTAATATAAAATGCTTTTGAATTTTTTTTCATTATAAATTTTTCAATGTGGATTATACAATATTGGAATGATACGCTACATTAGGGAAAAACTACCGCTGCACTTAGAATTATAAAACTTTTATCTACAGTCTATATATTATACTCTTGTTTTTAAAATTCATATAATAAAATTTTTATGGTATTTTTTTCAAAATAAAACACTTTTGAATTTTTTTTATTATAAATTTTTCAATGTGGATTATACAATATGGGAAAGATACGCTGCACTAGGGAAAAACTACGGCTGCACTTAAAATTATAAAATTCTCATTTACAGTCAGTATATTATACTCTTGTATTTAAAATTCATATAATAATATTTTTATAGTATCTCCTTTAATATAAAATGCTGTTGAATTTTTTTTTATTATAAATTTTTTAATGTGATTTATGCAATATGGGAAAGATACGCTGCACTAGGGAAAAATTACGGCTGCACTTAAAATTATAAAATTCTCATTTACAGTCAGTATATTATACTCTTGTATTTAAAATCCAAATAATAGTATTTTTATAGTATCTCCTTTAATATAAAATGCTGTTGAATTTTTTTTCATTATAAATTTTTTAATGTGATTTATGCAATATGGGAAAGATACGCTGCACTAGGGAAAAACTACGGCTGCACTTAAAATTATAAAATTCTTATTAACAGTCAGCATATTATACTCTTGTATTTAAAATTCATATAATAACATTTTTATAGTATTTCCTTTAATATAAAATGCTTTTGAATTTTTTTTCATTATAAATTTTTCAATGTGGATTATACAATATTGGAAAGATACGCTACATTAGGGAAAAACTACCGCTGCACTTAGAATTATAAAATTTTTATCTACAGTCTGTATATTATACTCTTGTTTTTAAAATTAATATAATAAAATTTTTATAGTGTTTCCTTTAATATAAAATGCTTTTGAATTTTTTTTCATTATAAATTTTTCAATGTGAATTATACAATATGGGAAAGATACGCTGCATTAGGGAAAAACTACCGCTGCACTTAGAATTATAAAATATTTATCTACAGTCTGTATATTATACTCTTGTTTTTAAAATTCATATAATAATATTTTTATAGTATTTCCTTCAATATAAAATGCTTTTGAATTTTTTTTCATTATAAATTTTTCAATGTGGATTATACAATATGGGAAAGATACGCTGCACTAGGGAAAAACTACGGCTGCACTAAGAATTATAAAATTTTTATCTACAGTCAGTATATTATACTCTTGTATTTAAAATTCATATAATAATACTTTTATGGTATTTCTTTTAATATAAAATGCTTTTGAATTTATTTTCATTATACATTTTTCAATGTGAATTATACAATATGGGAAAGATACGCTGCACTAGGGAAAATCTACGGCTGCACTTAAAATTATAAAATTCTTATTTACAGTCAGTATATTATACTCTTGTATTTAAAATTCATATAATAATATTTTTCTAGTATTTCTTTTAATATAAAATGCTTTTGAATTTATTTTCATTATACATTTTTCAATGTGAATTATACAATATGGGAAAGATACGCTGCACTAGGGAAAATCTACGGCTGCACTTAAAATTATAAAATTCTTATTTACAGTCAGTATATTATACTCTTGTATTTAAAATTCATATAATAATATTTTTATAGTATTTCCTATAATATAAAATGCTTTTGAATTCTTTTTCATTATAAATTTTTCAATGTGGATTTTATAATATAGGAAAGATACCGCTGCATTAGAATAAAATTGCCGCTGCACTAAGGAAAAACTACCGCTGCACTAAGAATTATAAAATATTTATCTACAGTCAGTATATTATACTCTTGTATTTAAAATTCATATAATAATATTTTTATGGTATTTTCTTCAAAATAAAACACTTTTGAATTTTTTTTCATTATGAATTTTTCAATGTGGATTTTATAATATAGGAAAGATACCGCTGCACTAGGGAAAAACTACCGCTGCACTAAGAATTATAAAATATTTTTCTACAGTCAGTATATTATACTCTTGTATTTAAAATTCATATAATAATATTTTTATGGTATTTTCTTCAAAATAAAACACTTTTGAATTTTTTTTCATTATAAATTTTTCAATGTGGATTTTATAATATAGGAAAGATACCGCTGCATTAGAATAAAATTGCCGCTGCACTAAGGAAAATCTACCGCTGCACTTAAAATTATAAAATTCTTATTTACAGTCAGTATATTATACTCTTGTATTTAAAATTCATATAATAATATTTTTATGGTATTTTCTTCAAAATAAAATGCTTTTGAATTTTTTTTCATTATAATTTTTTTAATGTGAATTATACAATATGGGAAAGATACGCTGCACTAAGGAAAAACTACCGCTGCACTAAGAATTATAAAATTTTTATCTACAGTCAGTATATTATATTCTTGTATTTAAAATTCATATAATAATATTTTTATGGTATTTTCTTCAAAATAAAATGCTTTTGAATTTTTTTTCATTATAAATTTTTCAATGTGAATTATACAATATGGGAAAGATACGCTGCACTAGGGAAAAACTACCGCTGCACTTAAAATTATAAAATTTTTATCTACAGTCAGTATATTATACTCTTGTATTTAAAATTCATATAATAATATTTTTGTAGTATTTCCATTAATAAAAAATGCTTTTGAATTTTTTTTCATTATAAATTTTTCTGTGTGGATTATACAATATGGGAAAGATACGCTGCACTAGGGAAAAACTACGGCTGCACTTAAAATTATAAAATTCTTATTTACGGTCAGTATATTATACTCTTGTATTTGAAATTCATATAATGATATTTTTATGGTATTTTCTTCAAAATAAAACACTTTTGAATTTTTTTTCATTATAAATTTTTCAATGTGAATTATACAATATGGGAAAGATACGCTACATTAGGGAAAAACTACCGCTGCACTTAGAATTATAAAATTTTTATCTACAGTCTGTATATTATACACTTGTTTTTAAAATTCATATAATAATATTTTTATAGTATTTCCTTTAATATAAAATGCTTTTGAATTTTTTTTTATTATAAATTTTTCAATGTGAATTATACAATATGGGAAAGATACGCTACATTAGGGAAAAACTACCGCTGCACTTAGAATTATAAAATTTTTATCTACAGTCTGTATATTATACTCTTGTTTTTAAAATTCATATAATAAAATTTTTATAGTATTTTCTTCAATATAAAATGCTTTTGAATTTTTTTTCATTATAAATTTTTCAATGTGATTTATACAATATGGGAAAGATACGCTGCATTAGGGAAAAACTACCGCTGCACTTAAAATTATAAAATTTTCATCTACAGTCTGTATATTATACTCTTGTTTTTAAAATTCATATAATAAAATTTTTATAGTATTTTCTTTAATACAAAATGCTTTTGAATTTTTTTTCATTATAAATTTTTCAATGTGAATTATACAATATGGGAAAGATACGCTACATTAGGGAAAAACTACCGCTGCACTTAGAATTATAAAATTTTTATCTACAGTCTGTATATTATACTCTTGTTTTTAAAATTCATATAATAAAATTTTTATAGTATTTTCTTTAATATAAAATGCTTTTGAATTTTTTTTCATTATAAATTTTTCAATGTGATTTATACAATATGGGAAAGATACGCTGCATTAGGGAAAAACTACCGCTGCACTTAGAATTATAAAATTTTTATCTACAGTCTGTATATTATACTCTTGTTTTTAAAATTCATATAATAAAATTTTTATAGTATTTTCTTTAATACAAAATGCTTTTGAATTTTTTTTCATTATAAATTTTTCAATGTGAATTATACAATATGGGAAAGATACGCTGCATTAGGGAAAAACCACGGCTGCACTTAAAATTATAAAATTTTCATCTACAGTCTGTATATTATACTCTTGTTTTTAAAATTCATATAATAAAATTTTTATAGTATTTTCTTTAATACAAAATGCTTTTGAATTTTTTTCATTATAAATTTTTCAATGTGAATTATACAATATGGGAAAGATACGCTGCATTAGGGAAAAACTACCGCTGCACTTAGAATTATAAAATTTTTATCTACAGTCTGTATATTATACTCTTGTTTTTAAAATTCATATAATAAAATTTTTATAGTATTTCCTTTAATATAAAATGCTGTTGAATTCTTTTTCATTATAATTTTTTTAATGTGATTTATGCAATATGGGAAAGATACGCTGCACTAGGGAAAAACTACGGCTGCACTTAAAATTATAACATTCGTATTTACAGTCAGTATATTATACTCTTGTATTTAAAATTCATATAATAATATTTCTATGGTATATTCTTCAAAATAAAACACTTTTGAATTTTTTTTCATTATAAATTTTTCAATATGAATTATACAATATGGGAAAGATACGCTGCACTAGGGAAAAACTACCGCTGCAATAAGAATTATAAAATTCTTATCTACAGTCAGTATATTATACTCTTGTATTTAAAATTCATATAATAATATTTTTATGGTATATTCTTCAAAATAAAAGACTTTTGAATTTTTTTTCATTATAAATTCTTCATTGTGGATTTTATAATATAGGAAAGATACCGCTGCACTTAGAATTATAAAGTTTGTATCTACAGTCAGTATATTATACTCTTGTATTTAAAATTCATATAATAATATTTTTATGGTATATTCTTCAAAATAAAACACTTTTGAATTTTTTTTCATTATAAATTTTTCAATGTGAATTATACAATATGGGAAAGATACGCTGCACTAGGGAAAAACTACCGCTGCAATAAGAATTATAAAATTTTTATCTACTGTCAGTATATTACACTCTTGTATTTAAAATTCATATAATAATATTTTTATGGTATATTCTTTAAAATAAAAGACTTTTGAATTTTTTCTCATTATAAATTCTTCATTGTGGATTTTATAATATAGGAAAGATACCGCTGCACTTAGAATTATAAAGTTTGTATCTACAGTCAGTATATTATACTCTTGTATTTAAAATTCATATAATAATATTTTTATGGTATATTCTTCAAAATAAAACACTTTTGAATTTTTTTTCATTATAAATTTTTCAATGTGAATTATACAATATGGGAAAGATACGCTGCACTAGGGAAAAACCACGGCTGCACTTAAAATTATAAAATTTTCATCTACAGTCTGTATATTATACTCTTGTTTTTAAAATTCATATAATAAAATTTTTATGGTATATTCTTCAAAATAAAAGACTTTTGAATTTTTTTTCATTATAAATTCTTCATTGTGGATTTTATAATATAGGAAAGATACCGCTGCACTTAGAATTATAAAGTTTGTATCTACAGTCAGTGTATTATACTCTTGTATTTAAAATTCATATAATAATATTTTTATGGTATATTCTTCAAAATAAAACACTTTTGAATTTTTTTTCATTATAAATTTTTCAATGTGAATTATACAATATGGGAAAGATACGCTGCACTAGGGAAAAACTACCGCTGCAATAAGAATTATAAAATTTTTATCTACAGTCAGTATATTATACTCTTGTATTTAAAATTCATATAATAATATTTTTATGGTATATTCTTCAAAATAAAAGACTTTTGAATTTTTTTTCATTATAAATTCTTCATTGTGGATTTTATAATATAGGAAAGATACCGCTGCACTTAGAATTATAAAGTTTGTATCTACAGTCAGTATATTATACTCTTGTATTTAAAATTCATATAATAATATTTTTATAGTATTTCCGATAATATAAAATGCTTTTGAATTCTTTTTCATTATAATTTTTACAATGTGAATTATACAATATGGGAAAGATACGCTGCACTAGGGAAAAACTACGGCTGCACTTAAAATTATAAAATTCTTATTTACAGTCAGTATATTATACTCTTGTATTTAAAATTCATATAAAAATATTTTTATAGAATTCCCTATAATATAAAATGCTTTAGAATTTTTATTCATTTTAAATTTTTCAATGTGAATTATACAATATGGGAAAGATTCGCTGCACTAGGGAAAAACTACCGCTGCACTAAGAATTATACAATTTTTATCTACAGTCAGTATATTATACTCTTGTATTTAAAGTTAATATAATAATATTTTTATGGTATTTTCTTCAAAATAAAACACTTTTGAATTTTTTTTCATTATAAATTTTTCAATGTGGATTTTATAATATAGGAAAGATACCGCTGCACTAGAATAAAATTGCCGCTGCACTAGGGAAAAACTACCGCTGCACTTAGAATTATAAAATTTATGTCTACAGTCAGTATATTATACTCTTGTATTTAAAATTCATATAATAATATTTTTCTAGTATTTCCTACAATCTAAAATGATTTTAAATTTTTTTTCATTATAAATTTTTCAATGTGAATTATACAATATGGGAAAGATACGCTGCACTAGGGAAAAACTACGGCTGCACTTAAAATCATAAAATTCTTATTTACAGGCAATATATTATACTTTTGTATTTAAAATTCATATAATAATATTTTTATAGTATTTCCTACAATCTAAAATGCTTTTAAATTTTTTTTCATTATAAATTTTTCAATGTGAATTATACAATATGGGAAAGATACGCTGCACTAGGGAAAAACTACGGCTGCACTTAAAATTATAAAATTCGTGTTTACAGGCAATATATTATACTCTTGTATTTAAAATTCATATAATAATATTTTTATAGTATTTCCTACAATCTAAAATGCTTTTAAATTTTTTTTCATTATAAATTTTTCAATGTGAATTATACAATATGGGAAAGATACGCTGCACTAGGGAAAAACTACGGCTGCACTTAAAATCATAAAATTCTTATTTACAGGCAATATATTATACTCTTGTATTTAAAATTTATATAATAATATTTTCATGGTATTTTCTTCAAAATAAAACACTTTTGAATTTTTTTTCATTATAAATTTTTCAATGTGGATTTTATAATATAGGAAAAATACCGCTGCACTAGAATAAAATTGCCGCTGCACTAGGGAAAAACTACCGCTGCACATAGAATTATAAAATTTTTATCTACAGTCAGTATATTATACTCTTGTATTTAAAATTCATATAATATTTTTATAGAATTCCCTATAATATAAAATGCTTTAGAATTTTTTTTCATTTTAAATTTTTCAATGTGAATTATACAATATGGGAAAGATTCGCTGCACTAGGGAAAAACTACCGCTGCACTAAGTAATATACAATTTTTATCTTTAGTCAGTATATTATACTCTTGTATTTAAAGTTCATATAATAATATTTTTATGGTATTTTCTTCAAAATAAAACACTTTTGAATTTTTTTTCATCATAAATTTTTCAAAGTGAATTTTATAATATAGGAAAGATACCGCTGCACTAGGGAAAAACTACCGCTGCACTAAGAATTATAAAATATTTTTCTACAGTCAGTATATTATACTCTTGTATTTAAAATTCATATAATAATATTTTTATGGTATTTTCTTCAAAATAAAACACTTTTGAATTTTTTTTCATTATAAATTTTTCAATGTGGATTTTATAATATAGGAAAGATACCGCTGCATTAGAATAAAATTGCCGCTGCACTAAGGAAAATCTACCGCTGCACTTAAAATTATAAAATTCTTATTTACAGTCAGTATATTATACTCTTGTATTTAAAATTCATATAATAATATTTTTATGGTATTTTCTTCAAAATAAAATGCTTTTGAATTTTTTTTCATTATAATTTTTTTAATGTGAATTATACAATATGGGAAAGATACGCTGCACTAAGGAAAAACTACCGCTGCACTAAGAATTATAAAATTTTTATCTACAGTCAGTATATTATATTCTTGTATTTAAAATTCATATAATAATATTTTTATGGTATTTTCTTCAAAATAAAATGCTTTTGAATTTTTTTTCATTATAAATTTTTCAATGTGAATTATACAATATGGGAAAGATACGCTGCACTAGGGAAAAACTACCGCTGCACTTAAAATTATAAAATTTTTATCTACAGTCAGTATATTATACTCTTGTATTTAAAATTCATATAATAATATTTTTGTAGTATTTCCATTAATAAAAAATGCTTTTGAATTTTTTTTCATTATAAATTTTTCTGTGTGGATTATACAATATGGGAAAGATACGCTGCACTAGGGAAAAACTACGGCTGCACTTAAAATTATAAAATTCTTATTTACGGTCAGTATATTATACTCTTGTATTTGAAATTCATATAATGATATTTTTATGGTATTTTCTTCAAAATAAAACACTTTTGAATTTTTTTTCATTATAAATTTTTCAATGTGAATTATACAATATGGGAAAGATACGCTACATTAGGGAAAAACTACCGCTGCACTTAGAATTATAAAATTTTTATCTACAGTCTGTATATTATACACTTGTTTTTAAAATTCATATAATAATATTTTTATAGTATTTCCTTTAATATAAAATGCTTTTGAATTTTTTTTTATTATAAATTTTTCAATGTGAATTATACAATATGGGAAAGATACGCTACATTAGGGAAAAACTACCGCTGCACTTAGAATTATAAAATTTTTATCTACAGTCTGTATATTATACTCTTGTTTTTAAAATTCATATAATAAAATTTTTATAGTATTTTCTTCAATATAAAATGCTTTTGAATTTTTTTTCATTATAAATTTTTCAATGTGATTTATACAATATGGGAAAGATACGCTGCATTAGGGAAAAACTACCGCTGCACTTAAAATTATAAAATTTTCATCTACAGTCTGTATATTATACTCTTGTTTTTAAAATTCATATAATAAAATTTTTATAGTATTTTCTTTAATACAAAATGCTTTTGAATTTTTTTTCATTATAAATTTTTCAATGTGAATTATACAATATGGGAAAGATACGCTACATTAGGGAAAAACTACCGCTGCACTTAGAATTATAAAATTTTTATCTACAGTCTGTATATTATACTATTGTTTTTAAAATTCATATAATAAAATTTTTATAGTATTTTCTTTAATATAAAATGCTTTTGAATTTTTTTTCATTATAAATTTTTCAATGTGATTTATACAATATGGGAAAGATACGCTGCATTAGGGAAAAACTACCGCTGCACTTAGAATTATAAAATTTTTATCTACAGTCTGTATATTATACTCTTGTTTTTAAAATTCATATAATAAAATTTTTATAGTATTTTCTTTAATACAAAATGCTTTTGAATTTTTTTTCATTATAAATTTTTCAATGTGAATTATACAATATGGGAAAGATACGCTGCATTAGGGAAAAACCACGGCTGCACTTAAAATTATAAAATTTTCATCTACAGTCTGTATATTATACTCTTGTTTTTAAAATTCATATAATAAAATTTTTATAGTATTTTCTTTAATACAAAATGCTTTTGAATTTTTTTCATTATAAATTTTTCAATGTGAATTATACAATATGGGAAAGATACGCTGCATTAGGGAAAAACTACCGCTGCACTTAGAATTATAAAATTTTTATCTACAGTCTGTATATTATACTCTTGTTTTTAAAATTCATATAATAAAATTTTTATAGTATTTCCTTTAATATAAAATGCTGTTGAATTCTTTTTCATTATAATTTTTTTAATGTGATTTATGCAATATGGGAAAGATACGCTGCACTAGGGAAAAACTACGGCTGCACTTAAAATTATAACATTCGTATTTACAGTCAGTATATTATACTCTTGTATTTAAAATTCATATAATAATATTTTTATGGTATATTCTTCAAAATAAAACACTTTTGAATTTTTTTTCATTATAAATTTTTCAATATGAATTATACAATATGGGAAAGATACGCTGCACTAGGGAAAAACTACCGCTGCAATAAGAATTATAAAATTCTTATCTACAGTCAGTATATTATACTCTTGTATTTAAAATTCATATAATAATATTTTTATGGTATATTCTTCAAAATAAAAGACTTTTGAATTTTTTTTCATTATAAATTCTTCATTGTGGATTTTATAATATAGGAAAGATACCGCTGCACTTAGAATTATAAAGTTTGTATCTACAGTCAGTATATTATACTCTTGTATTTAAAATTCATATAATAATATTTTTATGGTATATTCTTCAAAATAAAACACTTTTGAATTTTTTTTCATTATAAATTTTTCAATGTGAATTATACAATATGGGAAAGATACGCTGCACTAGGGAAAAACTACCGCTGCAATAAGAATTATAAAATTTTTATCTACTGTCAGTATATTACACTCTTGTATTTAAAATTCATATAATAATATTTTTATGGTATATTCTTTAAAATAAAAGACTTTTGAATTTTTTCTCATTATAAATTCTTCATTGTGGATTTTATAATATAGGAAAGATACCGCTGCACTTAGAATTATAAAGTTTGTATCTACAGTCAGTATATTATACTCTTGTATTTAAAATTCATATAATAATATTTTTATGGTATATTCTTCAAAATAAAACACTTTTGAATTTTTTTTCATTATAAATTTTTCAATGTGAATTATACAATATGGGAAAGATACGCTGCACTAGGGAAAAACCACGGCTGCACTTAAAATTATAAAATTTTCATCTACAGTCTGTATATTATACTCTTGTTTTTAAAATTCATATAATAAAATTTTTATGGTATATTCTTCAAAATAAAAGACTTTTGAATTTTTTTTCATTATAAATTCTTCATTGTGGATTTTATAATATAGGAAAGATACCGCTGCACTTAGAATTATAAAGTTTGTATCTACAGTCAGTGTATTATACTCTTGTATTTAAAATTCATATAATAATATTTTTATGGTATATTCTTCAAAATAAAACACTTTTGAATTTTTTTTCATTATAAATTTTTCAATGTGAATTATACAATATGGGAAAGATACGCTGCACTAGGGAAAAACTACCGCTGCAATAAGAATTATAAAATTTTTATCTACAGTCAGTATATTATACTCTTGTATTTAAAATTCATATAATAATATTTTTATGGTATATTCTTCAAAATAAAAGACTTTTGAATTTTTTTTCATTATAAATTCTTCATTGTGGATTTTATAATATAGGAAAGATACCGCTGCACTTAGAATTATAAAGTTTGTATCTACAGTCAGTATATTATACTCTTGTATTTAAAATTCATATAATAATATTTTTATAGTATTTCCGATAATATAAAATGCTTTTGAATTCTTTTTCATTATAATTTTTACAATGTGAATTATACAATATGGGAAAGATACGCTGCACTAGGGAAAAACTACGGCTGCACTTAAAATTATAAAATTCTTATTTACAGTCAGTATATTATACTCTTGTATTTAAAATTCATATAAAAATATTTTTATAGAATTCCCTATAATATAAAATGCTTTAGAATTTTTATTCATTTTAAATTTTTCAATGTGAATTATACAATATGGGAAAGATTCGCTGCACTAGGGAAAAACTACCGCTGCACTAAGAATTATACAATTTTTATCTACAGTCAGTATATTATACTCTTGTATTTAAAGTTAATATAATAATATTTTTATGGTATTTTCTTCAAAATAAAACACTTTTGAATTTTTTTTCATTATAAATTTTTCAATGTGGATTTTATAATATAGGAAAGATACCGCTGCACTAGAATAAAATTGCCGCTGCACTAGGGAAAAACTACCGCTGCACTTAGAATTATAAAATTTATGTCTACAGTCAGTATATTATACTCTTGTATTTAAAATTCATATAATAATATTTTTCTAGTATTTCCTACAATCTAAAATGATTTTAAATTTTTTTTCATTATAAATTTTTCAATGTGAATTATACAATATGGGAAAGATACGCTGCACTAGGGAAAAACTACGGCTGCACTTAAAATCATAAAATTCTTATTTACAGGCAATATATTATACTTTTGTATTTAAAATTCATATAATAATATTTTTATAGTATTTCCTACAATCTAAAATGCTTTTAAATTTTTTTTCATTATAAATTTTTCAATGTGAATTATACAATATGGGAAAGATACGCTGCACTAGGGAAAAACTACGGCTGCACTTAAAATTATAAAATTCGTGTTTACAGGCAATATATTATACTCTTGTATTTAAAATTCATATAATAATATTTTTATAGTATTTCCTACAATCTAAAATGCTTTTAAATTTTTTTTCATTATAAATTTTTCAATGTGAATTATACAATATGGGAAAGATACGCTGCACTAGGGAAAAACTACGGCTGCACTTAAAATCATAAAATTCTTATTTACAGGCAATATATTATACTCTTGTATTTAAAATTTATATAATAATATTTTCATGGTATTTTCTTCAAAATAAAACACTTTTGAATTTTTTTTCATTATAAATTTTTCAATGTGGATTTTATAATATAGGAAAAATACCGCTGCACTAGAATAAAATTGCCGCTGCACTAGGGAAAAACTACCGCTGCACATAGAATTATAAAATTTTTATCTACAGTCAGTATATTATACTCTTGTATTTAAAATTCATATAAAAATATTTTTATAGAATTCCCTATAATATAAAATGCTTTAGAATTTTTTTTTTTTTAAATTTTCCAATGTGAATTATACAATATGGGAAATATACGCTGCACTAGGGAAAAACTACCGCTGCACTAAGAATTATAAAATTTTTATCTACAGTCAGTATATTAAACTCTTGTATTTAAAATTCATATAATATTTTTATAGAATTCCCTATAATATAAAATGCTTTAGAATTTTTTTTCATTTTAAATTTTTCGATGTGAATTATACAATATGGGAAAGATTCGCTGCACTAGGGAAAAACTACCGCTGCACTAAGTAATATACAATTTTTATCTTTAGTCAGTATATTATACTCTTGTATTTAAAGTTCATATAATAATATTTTTATGGTATTTTCTTCAAAATAAAACACTTTTGTATTTTTTTTCATCATAAATTTTTCAAAGTGAATTTTATAATATAGGAAAGATACCGCTGCACTAGAATAAAATTGCCGCTGCACTAGGGAAATACTACCGCTGAACTTAGAATTATAAAATTTTTATCTACAGTCACTATATTATACTCTTGTATTTAAAATTCATATAATAATATTTTTATGGTATTTTTTTCAAAATTAAATGCTTTTGAATTTTTTTTCATTATAAATTTTTCAATGTGACTTATACAATATGGGAATGATACGCTGCACTAGGGAAAAACTACCGCTGCACTAAGAATTATAAAATATTTATCTACAGTCAGTATATTATACTCTTGTATTTAAAATTCATATATTAATATTTTTATGGTATTTCCTTCAAAATAAAATGCTTTTGAATTTTTTTTCATTATAAATTTTTCAATGTGACTTATACAATATGGGAAAGATACGCTGCACTAGGGAAAAACTACCGCTGCACTAAGAATTATAAAATTTTCATCTAGTCATTATATTATACTCTTGTATTTAAAATTCGTATATTAATATTTTTGTGGTATTTTCTTCAAAATAAAATGCTTTTGAATTTTTTTTCATTATAAATTTTTCAATGTGAATTATACAATATGGGAAAGATACGCTGCACTAGGGAAAAACTACCGCTGCACTAAGAATTATAAAGTTTGTATCTACAGTCAGTATATTATACTCTTGTATTTAAAATTCATATAATAATATTTTTATGGTATTTTCTTCAAAATAAAATGCTTTTGAATTTTTTTTCATTTTAAATTTTTCAATGTGAATTATACAATATGGGAAAGATTCGCTGCACTAGGGAAAAACTACCGCTGCACTAAGTAATATACAATTTTTATCTTTAGTCAGTATATTATACTCTTGTATTTAAAGTTCATATAATAATATTTTTATGGTATTTTCTTCAAAATAAAACACTTTTGAATTTTTTTTTCATCATAAATTTTTCAATGTGAATTTTATAATATAGGAAAGATACCGCTGCACTAGAATAAAATTGCCGCTGCACTAGGGAAATACTACCGCTGAACTTAGAATTATAAAATTTTTATCTACAGTCACTATATTATACTCTTGTATTTAAAATTCATATAATAATATTTTTATGGTATATTCTTCAAAATAAAAGACTTTTGAATTTTTTTTCATTATAAATTCTTCATTGTGGATTTTATAATATAGGAAAGATACCGCTGCACTTAGAATTATAAAGTTTGTATCTACAGTCAGTATATTATACTCTTGTATTTAAAATTCATATAATAATATTTTTATAGTATTTCCGATAATATAAAATGCTTTTGAATTCTTTTTCATTATAATTTTTACAATGTGAATTATACAATATGGGAAAGATACGCTGCACTAGGGAAAAACTACGGCTGCACTTAAAATTATAAAATTCTTATTTACAGTCAGTATATTATACTCTTGTATTTAAAATTCATATAAAAATATTTTTATAGAATTCCCTATAATATAAAATGCTTTAGAATTTTTATTCATTTTAAATTTTTCAATGTGAATTATACAATATGGGAAAGATTCGCTGCACTAGGGAAAAACTACCGCTGCACTAAGAATTATACAATTTTTATCTACAGTCAGTATATTATACTCTTGTATTTAAAGTTAATATAATAATATTTTTATGGTATTTTCTTCAAAATAAAACACTTTTGAATTTTTTTTCATTATAAATTTTTCAATGTGGATTTTATAATATAGGAAAGATACCGCTGCACTAGAATAAAATTGCCGCTGCACTAGGGAAAAACTACCGCTGCACTTAGAATTATAAAATTTATGTCTACAGTCAGTATATTATACTCTTGTATTTAAAATTCATATAATAATATTTTTCTAGTATTTCCTACAATCTAAAATGATTTTAAATTTTTTTTCATTATAAATTTTTCAATGTGAATTATACAATATGGGAAAGATACGCTGCACTAGGGAAAAACTACGGCTGCACTTAAAATCATAAAATTCTTATTTACAGGCAATATATTATACTTTTGTATTTAAAATTCATATAATAATATTTTTATAGTATTTCCTACAATCTAAAATGCTTTTAAATTTTTTTTCATTATAAATTTTTCAATGTGAATTATACAATATGGGAAAGATACGCTGCACTAGGGAAAAACTACGGCTGCACTTAAAATTATAAAATTCGTGTTTACAGGCAATATATTATACTCTTGTATTTAAAATTCATATAATAATATTTTTATAGTATTTCCTACAATCTAAAATGCTTTTAAATTTTTTTTCATTATAAATTTTTCAATGTGAATTATACAATATGGGAAAGATACGCTGCACTAGGGAAAAACTACGGCTGCACTTAAAATCATAAAATTCTTATTTACAGGCAATATATTATACTCTTGTATTTAAAATTTATATAATAATATTTTCATGGTATTTTCTTCAAAATAAAACACTTTTGAATTTTTTTTCATTATAAATTTTTCAATGTGGATTTTATAATATAGGAAAAATACCGCTGCACTAGAATAAAATTGCCGCTGCACTAGGGAAAAACTACCGCTGCACATAGAATTATAAAATTTTTATCTACAGTCAGTATATTATACTCTTGTATTTAAAATTCATATAAAAATATTTTTATAGAATTCCCTATAATATAAAATGCTTTAGAATTTTTTTTTTTTAAATTTTCCAATGTGAATTATACAATATGGGAAATATACGCTGCACTAGGGAAAAACTACCGCTGCACTAAGAATTATAAAATTTTTATCTACAGTCAGTATATTATACTCTTGTATTTAAAATTCATATAATATTTTTATAGAATTCCCTATAATATAAAATGCTTTAGAATTTTTTTTCATTTTAAATTTTTCAATGTGAATTATACAATATGGGAAAGATTCGCTGCACTAGGGAAAAACTACCGCTGCACTAAGTAATATACAATTTTTATCTTTAGTCAGTATATTATACTCTTGTATTTAAAGTTCATATAATAATATTTTTATGGTATTTTCTTCAAAATAAAACACTTTTGAATTTTTTTTCATCATAAATTTTTCAATGTGAATTTTATAATATAGGAAAGATACCGCTGCACTAGAATAAAATTGCCGCTGCACTAGGGAAATACTACCGCTGAACTTAGAATTATAAAATTTTTATCTACAGTCACTATATTATACTCTTGTATTTAAAATTCATATAATAATATTTTTATGGTATTTTTTTCAAAATTAAATGCTTTTGAATTTTTTTTCATTATAAATTTTTCAATGTGACTTATACAATATGGGAAAGATACGCTGCACTAGGGAAAAACTACCGCTGCACTAAGAATTATAAAATATTTATCTACAGTCAGTATATTATACTCTTGTATTTAAAATTCATATATTAATATTTTTATGGTATATTCTTCAAAATAAAAGACTTTTGAATTTTTTTTCATTATAAATTCTTCATTGTGGATTTTATAATATAGGAAAGATACCGCTGCACTTAGAATTATAAAGTTTGTATCTACAGTCAGTATATTATACTCTTGTATTTAAAATTCATATAATAATATTTTTATAGTATTTCCGATAATATAAAATGCTTTTGAATTCTTTTTCATTATAATTTTTACAATGTGAATTATACAATATGGGAAAGATACGCTGCACTAGGGAAAAACTACGGCTGCACTTAAAATTATAAAATTCTTATTTACAGTCAGTATATTATACTCTTGTATTTAAAATTCATATAAAAATATTTTTATAGAATTCCCTATAATATAAAATGCTTTAGAATTTTTATTCATTTTAAATTTTTCAATGTGAATTATACAATATGGGAAAGATTCGCTGCACTAGGGAAAAACTACCGCTGCACTAAGAATTATACAATTTTTATCTACAGTCAGTATATTATACTCTTGTATTTAAAGTTAATATAATAATATTTTTATGGTATTTTCTTCAAAATAAAACACTTTTGAATTTTTTTTCATTATAAATTTTTCAATGTGGATTTTATAATATAGGAAAGATACCGCTGCACTAGAATAAAATTGCCGCTGCACTAGGGAAAAACTACCGCTGCACTTAGAATTATAAAATTTATGTCTACAGTCAGTATATTATACTCTTGTATTTAAAATTCATATAATAATATTTTTCTAGTATTTCCTACAATCTAAAATGATTTTAAATTTTTTTTCATTATAAATTTTTCAATGTGAATTATACAATATGGGAAAGATACGCTGCACTAGGGAAAAACTACGGCTGCACTTAAAATCATAAAATTCTTATTTACAGGCAATATATTATACTTTTGTATTTAAAATTCATATAATAATATTTTTATAGTATTTCCTACAATCTAAAATGCTTTTAAATTTTTTTTCATTATAAATTTTTCAATGTGAATTATACAATATGGGAAAGATACGCTGCACTAGGGAAAAACTACGGCTGCACTTAAAATTATAAAATTCGTGTTTACAGGCAATATATTATACTCTTGTATTTAAAATTCATATAATAATATTTTTATAGTATTTCCTACAATCTAAAATGCTTTTAAATTTTTTTTCATTATAAATTTTTCAATGTGAATTATACAATATGGGAAAGATACGCTGCACTAGGGAAAAACTACGGCTGCACTTAAAATCATAAAATTCTTATTTACAGGCAATATATTATACTCTTGTATTTAAAATTTATATAATAATATTTTCATGGTATTTTCTTCAAAATAAAACACTTTTGAATTTTTTTTCATTATAAATTTTTCAATGTGGATTTTATAATATAGGAAAAATACCGCTGCACTAGAATAAAATTGCCGCTGCACTAGGGAAAAACTACCGCTGCACATAGAATTATAAAATTTTTATCTACAGTCAGTATATTATACTCTTGTATTTAAAATTCATATAAAAATATTTTTATAGAATTCCCTATAATATAAAATGCTTTAGAATTTTTTTTTTTTAAATTTTCCAATGTGAATTATACAATATGGGAAATATACGCTGCACTAGGGAAAAACTACCGCTGCACTAAGAATTATAAAATTTTTATCTACAGTCAGTATATTATACTCTTGTATTTAAAATTCATATAATATTTTTATAGAATTCCCTATAATATAAAATGCTTTAGAATTTTTTTTCATTTTAAATTTTTCAATGTGAATTATACAATATGGGAAAGATTCGCTGCACTAGGGAAAAACTACCGCTGCACTAAGTAATATACAATTTTTATCTTTAGTCAGTATATTATACTCTTGTATTTAAAGTTCATATAATAATATTTTTATGGTATTTTCTTCAAAATAAAACACTTTTGAATTTTTTTTCATCATAAATTTTTCAATGTGAATTTTATAATATAGGAAAGATACCGCTGCACTAGAATAAAATTGCCGCTGCACTAGGGAAATACTACCGCTGAACTTAGAATTATAAAATTTTTATCTACAGTCACTATATTATACTCTTGTATTTAAAATTCATATAATAATATTTTTATGGTATTTTTTTCAAAATTAAATGCTTTTGAATTTTTTTTCATTATAAATTTTTCAATGTGACTTATACAATATGGGAAAGATACGCTGCACTAGGGAAAAACTACCGCTGCACTAAGAATTATAAAATATTTATCTACAGTCAGTATATTATACTCTTGTATTTAAAATTCATATAATAATATTTTTATAGTATTTCCGATAATATAAAATGCTTTTGAATTCTTTTTCATTATAATTTTTACAATGTGAATTATACAATATGGGAAAGATACGCTGCACTAGGGAAAAACTACGGCTGCACTTAAAATTATAAAATTCTTATTTACAGTCAGTATATTATACTCTTGTATTTAAAATTCATATAAAAATATTTTTATAGAATTCCCTATAATATAAAATGCTTTAGAATTTTTATTCATTTTAAATTTTTCAATGTGAATTATACAATATGGGAAAGATTCGCTGCACTAGGGAAAAACTACCGCTGCACTAAGAATTATACAATTTTTATCTACAGTCAGTATATTATACTCTTGTATTTAAAGTTAATATAATAATATTTTTATGGTATTTTCTTCAAAATAAAACACTTTTGAATTTTTTTTCATTATAAATTTTTCAATGTGGATTTTATAATATAGGAAAGATACCGCTGCACTAGAATAAAATTGCCGCTGCACTAGGGAAAAACTACCGCTGCACTTAGAATTATAAAATTTATGTCTACAGTCAGTATATTATACTCTTGTATTTAAAATTCATATAATAATATTTTTCTAGTATTTCCTACAATCTAAAATGATTTTAAATTTTTTTTCATTATAAATTTTTCAATGTGAATTATACAATATGGGAAAGATACGCTGCACTAGGGAAAAACTACGGCTGCACTTAAAATCATAAAATTCTTATTTACAGGCAATATATTATACTTTTGTATTTAAAATTCATATAATAATATTTTTATAGTATTTCCTACAATCTAAAATGCTTTTAAATTTTTTTTCATTATAAATTTTTCAATGTGAATTATACAATATGGGAAAGATACGCTGCACTAGGGAAAAACTACGGCTGCACTTAAAATTATAAAATTCGTGTTTACAGGCAATATATTATACTCTTGTATTTAAAATTCATATAATAATATTTTTATAGTATTTCCTACAATCTAAAATGCTTTTAAATTTTTTTTCATTATAAATTTTTCAATGTGAATTATACAATATGGGAAAGATACGCTGCACTAGGGAAAAACTACGGCTGCACTTAAAATTATAAAATTCGTGTTTACAGGCAATATATTATACTCTTGTATTTAAAATTCATATAATAATATTTTTATAGTATTTCCTACAATCTAAAATGCTTTTAAATTTTTTTTCATTATAAATTTTTCAATGTGAATTATACAATATGGGAAAGATACGCTGCACTAGGGAAAAACTACGGCTGCACTTAAAATTATAAAATTCGTGTTTACAGGCAATATATTATACTCTTGTATTTAAAATTCATATAATAATATTTTTATAGTATTTCCTACAATCTAAAATGCTTTTAAATTTTTTTTCATTATAAATTTTTCAATGTGAATTATACAATATGGGAAAGATACGCTGCACTAGGGAAAAACTACGGCTGCACTTAAAATCATAAAATTCTTATTTACAGGCAATATATTATACTCTTGTATTTAAAATTTATATAATAATATTTTCATGGTATTTTCTTCAAAATAAAACACTTTTGAATTTTTTTTCATTATAAATTTTTCAATGTGGATTTTATAATATAGGAAAAATACCGCTGCACTAGAATAAAATTGCCGCTGCACTAGGGAAAAACTACCGCTGCACATAGAATTATAAAATTTTTATCTACAGTCAGTATATTATACTCTTGTATTTAAAATTCATATAAAAATATTTTTATAGAATTCCCTATAATATAAAATGCTTTAGAATTTTTTTTTTTTAAATTTTCCAATGTGAATTATACAATATGGGAAATATACGCTGCACTAGGGAAAAACTACCGCTGCACTAAGAATTATAAAATTTTTATCTACAGTCAGTATATTATACTCTTGTATTTAAAATTCATATAATATTTTTATAGAATTCCCTATAATATAAAATGCTTTAGAATTTTTTTTCATTTTAAATTTTTCAATGTGAATTATACAATATGGGAAAGATTCGCTGCACTAGGGAAAAACTACCGCTGCACTAAGTAATATACAATTTTTATCTTTAGTCAGTATATTATACTCTTGTATTTAAAGTTCATATAATAATATTTTTATGGTATTTTCTTCAAAATAAAACACTTTTGAATTTTTTTTCATCATAAATTTTTCAATGTGAATTTTATAATATAGGAAAGATACCGCTGCACTAGAATAAAATTGCCGCTGCACTAGGGAAATACTACCGCTGAACTTAGAATTATAAAATTTTTATCTACAGTCACTATATTATACTCTTGTATTTAAAATTCATATAATAATATTTTTATGGTATTTTTTTCAAAATTAAATGCTTTTGAATTTTTTTTCATTATAAATTTTTCAATGTGACTTATACAATATGGGAAAGATACGCTGCACTAGGGAAAAACTACCGCTGCACTAAGAATTATAAAATATTTATCTACAGTCAGTATATTATACTCTTGTATTTAAAATTCATATATTAATATTTTTATGGTATTTCCTTCAAAATAAAATGCTTTTGAATTTTTTTTCATTATAAATTTTTCAATGTGACTTATACAATATGGGAAAGATACGCTGCACTAGGGAAAAACTACCGCTGCACTAAGAATTATAAAATTTTCATCTAGTCATTATATTATACTCTTGTATTTAAAATTCATATATTAATATTTTTGTGGTATTTTCTTCAAAATAAAATGCTTTTGAATTTTTTTTCATTATAAATTTTTCAATGTGAATTATACAATATGGGAAAGATACGCTGCACTAGGGAAAAACTACCGCTGCACTAAGAATTATAAAGTTTGTATCTACAGTCAGTATATTATACTCTTGTATTTAAAATTCATATAATAATATTTTTATGGTATTTTCTTCAAAATAAAATGCTTTTGAATTTTTTTTCATTTTAAATTTTTCAATGTGAATTATACAATATGGGAAAGATTCGCTGCACTAGGGAAAAACTACCGCTGCACTAAGTAATATACAATTTTTATCTTTAGTCAGTATATTATACTCTTGTATTTAAAGTTCATATAATAATATTTTTATGGTATTTTCTTCAAAATAAAACACTTTTGAATTTTTTTTTCATCATAAATTTTTCAATGTGAATTTTATAATATAGGAAAGATACCGCTGCACTAGAATAAAATTGCCGCTGCACTAGGGAAATACTACCGCTGAACTTAGAATTATAAAATTTTTATCTACAGTCACTATATTATACTCTTGTATTTAAAATTCATATAATAATATTTTTATGGTATTTTTTTCAAAATTAAATGCTTTTGAATTTTTTTTCATTATAAATTTTTCAATGTGACTTATACAATATGGGAAAGATACGCTGCACTAGGGAAAAACTACCGCTGCACTAAGAATTATAAAATATTTATCTACAGTCAGTATATTATACTCTTGTATTTAAAATTCATATATTAATATTTTTATGGTATTTCCTTCAAAATAAAATGCTTTTGAATTTTTTTTCATTATAAATTTTTCAATGTGACTTATACAATATGGGAAAGATACGCTGCACTAGGGAAAAACTACCGCTGCACTAAGAATTATAAAATTTTCATCTAGTCATTATATTATACTCTTGTATTTAAAATTCATATATTAATATTTTTGTGGTATTTTCTTCAAAATAAAATGCTTTTGAATTTTTTTTCATTATAAATTTTTCAATGTGAATTATACAATATGGGAAAGATACGCTGCACTAGGGAAAAACTACCGCTGCACTAAGAATTATAAAATTTTTATCTACAGTCACTATATTATACTCTTGTATTTAAAATTCATATAATAATATTTTTATGGTATTTTTTTCAAAATTAAATGCTTTTGAATTTTTTTTCATTATAAATTTTTCATTGTGAATTATACAATATGGGAAAGATACGCTGCACTAGGGAAAAACTACCTCTGCACTAAGAATTATAAAATTTTTATCTACAGTCAGTATATTATCCTCTTGTATTTAAAATTCATATAATAATATTTTTATGGTATTTTCTTCAAAATAAAACACTTTTGAATTTTTTTTCATTATAAATTTTTCAATGTGGATTATACAATATGGGAAAGATACGCTGCACTAGGGAAAAACTACGGCTGCACTTAAAATTATAAAATTCTTATTTACAGTCAGTATATTATACTCTTGTATTTAAAATTCATATAATAATATTTTTATGGTATTTTCTTTAAAATAAAACACTTTTGCATTTTTTTTCATTATAAATTTTTCAATGTGGATTTTATAATATAGGAAAGATACCGCTGCACTAGGGAAAAACTACCGCTGCACTAAGAATTATAAAATTTTTATCTAGTCATTATATTATACTCTTGTATTTAAAATTCATATAATAAAATCTTTATGGTATTTTCTTCAAAATAAAATGCTTTTGAATTTTTTTTTCATTATAAATTTTTCATTGTGAATTATACAATATGGGAAAGATACGCTGCACTAGGGAAAAACTACCGCTGCACTAAGAATTATAAAATATTTATCTACAGTCAGTATATTATACTCTTGTATTTAAAATTCATATAATAATATTTTTATGGTATTTTCTTCAAAATAAAATGCTTTTGAATTTTTTTTCATTATAAATTTTTCAATGTGGATTTTATAATATACGAAAGATACCGCTGCATTAGAATAAAGTTGCCGCTGCACTAAGGAAAAACTCCCGCTGCACTTAAAATTATAAAATTCTTATTTACAGTCAGTATATTATACTCTTGTATTTAAAATTCATATAATTATATTTTTATGGTATTTTCTTCAAAATAAAACACTTTTGAATTTTTTTTCATCATAAATTTTTCAATGTGGATTATACAATATGGGAAAGATACGCTGCACTAGGGAAAAACTACCGCTGCACTTAGAATTATAAATTTTTTATCTAATCATTATATTATACTCTTGTATTTAAAATTCATATAATAAAATTTTTATGGTATTTTCTTCGAAATAAAACACTTTTGAATTTTATTTCATTATAAATTTTTCAATGTGGATTTTATAATATAGGAAAGATACCGCTGCACTAGGGAAAAACTACCGCTGCACTAAGAATTATAAAATTTTTATCTACAGTCAGTATATTAAACTCTTGTAATTAAAATTCATATAATGATATTTTTATGGTATTTTTTTCAAAATAAAACACTTTTGAATTTTTTTTCATCATAAATTTTTCAACGTGAATTTTATAATATAGGAAATATACCGCTGCACTAGAATAAAATTGCCGCTGCACTAGGGAAAATCTACGGCTGCACTTAAAATTATAAAATTCTTATTTACAGTCAGTATATTATACTCTTGTATTTAAAATTCATATAATAATAATTTCATGGTATTTTCTTCAAAATAAAACACTTTTGAATATTTTTTCATTATAAATTTTTCAATGTGGATTTTATAATATAGGAAAGATACCGCTGCACTAGGGAAAAACTACCGCTCCACTAAGAATTATAAAATTTTTATCTACAGTCAGCATATTATACTCTTGTATTTAAAATTCATATAATAATATTTTTATGGTATTTTCTTCAAAATAAAACACTTTTGAATTTTTTTTCATCATAAATTTTTCAATGTGGATTATACAATATGGGAAAGATACGCTGCACTTGGGAAAAACTACGACTGCACTAAGAATTATAAAATTTTTATCTACAGTCAGTATATTATACTCTTGTATTTAAAATTCATATAATAATATTTTTATAGTATCTCCTTTAATAAAAAATGCTGTTGAATTTTTTTTCATTATAAATTTTTCAATGTGGATTATACAATATGGGAAAGATACGCTGCATTAGGGAAAAACCACCGCTTCACTTAGATTTATAAACTTTTTATCTACAGTCTGTATATTATACTCTTGTTTTTAAAATTCATATAATAAAATTTTTATGGTATTTTCTTCAAAATAAAACACATTTGAATTTTTTTTATTATAAATTTTTCAATGTGGATTATACAATATGGGAAAGATACGCTGCATTAGGGAAAAACTACCGCTGCACTTAGAATTATAAAATTTTTATCTACAGTCTGTATATTATACTCTTGTTTTTAAAATTCATATAATAAAATTTTTATAGTATTTCCTTTAATATAAAATGCTTTTGAATTTTTTTTCATTATAAATTTTTCAGTGTGAATTATACAATATGGGAAAGATACGCTGCATTAGGGGAAAACTACCGCTGCACTTAGAATTATAAACTTTTTATCTACAGTCTGTATATTATACTCTTGTTTTTAAAATTCATATAATAAAATTTTTATGGTATTTTCTTCAAAATAAAACACATTTGAATTTTTTTTATTATAAATTTTTCAATGTGGATTATACAATACGGGAAAGATACGCTGCATTAGGGAAAAACTACCGCTGCACTTAGAATTATAAAATTTTTATCTACAGTCTGTATATTATACTCTTGTTTTTAAAATTCATATAATAAAATTTTCATAGTATTTCCTTCAATATAAAATGCTTCTGAATTTTTTTTCATTATAAATTTTTCAATGTGATTATACAATATGGGAAAGATACGCTGCACTAGGGAAAAACTACGGCTGCACTTAAAATTATAAAATTCTCATTTACATTCAGTATATTATACTCTTGTATTTAAAATTCTTATAATAATATTTTTATATTTTCTTCAAAATAAAACACTTTTGATTTTTTTTTATTATAAATTTTTCAATGTGGATTATACAATATGGGAAAGATACGCTGCACTAGGGAAAAACTACGGCTGCACTTAAAATTATAAAATTCTCATTTACATTCAGTATATTATACTCTTGTATTTAAAATTCATATAATAATATTTTTATATTTTCTTCAAAATAAAACACTTTTGATTTTTTTTTATTATAAATTTTTCAATGTGGATTATACAATATGGGAAAGATACGCTGCATTAGGGAAAAACTACCGCTGCACTTAGAATTATAAAATTTTTATCTACAGTCTGTATATTATACTCTTGTTTTTAAAATTCATATAATAAAATTTTCATAGTATTTCCTTCAATATAAAATGCTTTTGAATTTTTTTTCATTATAAATTTTTCAATGTGATTATACAATATGGGAAAGATACGCTGCACTAGGGAAAAACTACGGCTGCACTTAAAATTATAAAATTCTCATTTACATTCAGTATATTATACTCTTGTATTTAAAATTCTTATAATAATATTTTTATATTTTCTTCAAAATAAAACACTTTTGATTTTTTTTTATTATAAATTTTTCAATGTGGATTATACAATATGGGAAAGATACGCTGCACTAGGGAAAAACTACGGCTGCACTTAAAATTATAAAATTCTCATTTACATTCAGTATATTATACTCTTGTATTTAAAATTCATATAATAATATTTTTATATTTTCTTCAAAATAAAACACTTTTAATTTTTTTTTATTATAAATTTTTCAATGTGGATTATACAATATGGGAAAGATACGCTGCACTAGGGAAAAACTACGGCTGCACTTAAAATTATAAAATTCTCATTTACATTCAGTATATTATACTCTTGTATTTAAAATTCTTATAATAATATTTTAATGGTATTTCCTTTAATAAAAAATGCTGTTGAATTCTTTTCATTATAAATTTTTCAATGTGGATTATACAATATGGGAAATATACGCTGCACTAGGGAAATACTACGGCTGCACTTAAAATTATAAAATTCTCATTTACATTCAGTATATTATACTCTTGTATTTAAAATTCTTATAATAATATTTTTATATTTTCTTCAAAATAAAACACTTTTGATTTTTTTTTATTATAAATTTTTCAATGTGGATTATACAATATGGGAAAGATACGCTGCACTAGGGAAAAACTACGGCTGCACTTAAAATTATAAAATTCTCATTTACATTCAGTATATTATACTCTTGTATTTAAAATTCATATAATAATATTTTTATATTTTCTTCAAAATAAAACACTTTTAATTTTTTTTCATTATAAATTTTTCAATGTGGATTATACAATATGGGAAAGATACGCTGCACTAGGGAAAAACTAACGCTGCACTTAGAATTATAAAATTTTTATCTACAGTCTGTATATTATACTCTTGTTTTTAAAATTCATATAATAAAATTTTTATAGTATTTCCTTTAATAAAAAATGCTTTTGAATTCTTTTCATTATAAATTTTTCAATGTGGATTATACAATATGGGAAAGATACGCTGCACTAGGGAAAAACTACGGCTGCACTTAAAATTATAAAATTCTCATTTACAGTTAGTATATTATACTCTTGTATTTAAAATTCATATAATAATATTTTTATGGTATTTCCTTTAATAAAAAATGCTGTTGAATTTTTTTTCATTATAAATTTTTCAATGTGGATTATACAATATGGGAAAGATACGCTGCACTAGGGAAAAACTAACGCTGCACTTAGAATTATAAAATTTTTATCTAGTCTGTATATTATACTCTTGTTTTTAAAATTCATATAATAAAATTTTCATAGTATTTTCTTTAATATAAAATGCTTTTGAATTTTTTTTCATTATAAATTTTTCAATGTGAATTATACAATATGGGAAAGATACGCTGCACTTGGGAAAAACTACGACTGCACTAAGAATTATAAAATTTTTATCTACAGTCAGTATATTATACTCTTGTATTTAAAATTCATATAATAATATTTTTATATTTTCTTCAAAATAAAACACTTTTGATTTTTTTTTATTATAAATTTTTCAATGTGAATTATACAATATGGGAAAGATACGCTGCACTAGGGAAAAACTACGGCTGCACTTAAAATTATAAAATTCTCATTTACAGTCAGTATATTATACTCTTGTATTTAAAATTCATATAATAATATTTTTATGGTATTTCCTTTAATAAAAAATGCTGTTGAATTCTTTTCATTATAAATTTTTCAATGTGGATTATACAATATGGGAAAGATACGCTGCACTAGGGAAAAACTACGGCTGCACTTAAAATTATGAAATTCGTATTTACAGTTAGTATATTATACTCTTGTATTTAAAATTCATATAATAATATTTTTATAGTATCTCCTTTAATAAAAAATGCTGTTGAATTTTTTTTCATAATAAATTTTTCAATGTGGATTATACAATATGGGAAAGATACGCTGCACTAGGGAAAAACTACCGCTGCACTTAGAATTATAAAATTTTTATCTACAGTCTGTATATTATACTCTTGTTTTTGAAATTCATATAATAAAATTTTTATGGTATTTTCTTCAAAATAAAACATTTTTGAATTTTTTTTATTATAAATTTTTCAATGTGGATTATACAATATGGGAAAGATACGCTGCATTAGGGAAAAACTACCGCTGCACTTAGAATTATAAAATATTTATCTACAGTCAGTATATTATACTCTTGTATTTAAACTTCATATAATAATATTTTTATATATTCTTCAAAATAAAACACTTTTGAATTTTTTTTTCATTCTAAATTTTTCAATGTGACTTTTATAATATGGGAAAGATAAGCTGCACTAGGGAAAAACTACGGCTGCACTTAAAATTATAAAATTCTCATTTACATTCAGTATATTATACTCTTGTATTTAAAATTCTTATAATAATATTTTTATATTTTCTTCAAAATAAAACACTTTTGATTTTTTTTTATTATAAATTTTTCAATGTGGATTATACAATATGGGAAAGATACGCTGCACTAGGGAAAAACTACGGCTGCACTTAAAATTATAAAATTCTCATTTACATTCAGTATATTATACTCTTGTATTTAAAATTCATATAATAATATTTTTATATTTTCTTCAAAATAAAACACTTTTGATTTTTTTTTATTATAAATTTTTCAATGTGGATTATACAATATGGGAAAGATACGCTGCATTAGGGAAAAACTACCGCTGCACTTAGAATTATAAAATTTTTATCTACAGTCTGTATATTATACTCTTGTTTTTAAAATTCATATAATAAAATTTTCATAGTATTTCCTTCAATATAAAATGCTTTTGAATTTTTTTTCATTATAAATTTTTCAATGTGATTATACAATATGGGAAAGATACGCTGCACTAGGGAAAAACTACGGCTGCACTTAAAATTATAAAATTCTCATTTACATTCAGTATATTATACTCTTGTATTTAAAATTCATATAATAATATTTTTATATTTTCTTCAAAATAAAACACTTTTGATTTTTTTTTATTATAAATTTTTCAATGTGGATTATACAATATGGGAAAGATACGCTGCACTAGGGAAAAACTACGGCTGCACTTAAAATTATAAAATTCTCATTTACATTCAGTATATTATACTCTTGTATTTAAAATTCATATAATAATATTTTTATATTTTCTTCAAAATAAAACACTTTTGATTTTTTTTTATTATAAATTTTTCAATGTGGATTATACAATATGGGAAATATACGCTGCACTAGGGAAAAACTACGGCTGCACTTAAAATTATAAAATTCTCATTTACATTCAGTATATTATACTCTTGTATTTAAAATTCTTATAATAATATTTTAATGGTATTTCCTTTAATAAAAAATGCTGTTGAATTCTTTTCATTATAAATTTTTCAATGTGGATTATACAATATGGGAAATATACGCTGCACTAGGGAAATACTACGGCTGCACTTAAAATTATAAAATTCTCATTTACAGTCAGTATATTATACTCTTGTATTTAAAATTCATATAATAATATTTTTATGGTATTTCCTTTAATAAAAAATGCTGTTGAATTTTTTTTCATTATAAATTTTTCAATGTGGATTATACAATATGGGAAAGATACGCTGCACTAGGGAAAAACTAACGCTGCACTTAGAATTATAAAATTTTTATCTACAGTCTGTATATTATACTCTTGTTTTTAAAATTCATATAATAAAATTTTTATAGTATTTCCTTTAATAAAAAATGCTTTTGAATTCTTTTCATTATAAATTTTTCAATGTGGATTATACAATATGGGAAAGATACGCTGCACTAGGGAAAAACTACGGCTGCACTTAAAATTATAAAATTCTCATTTACAGTCAGTATATTATACTCTTGTATTTAAAATTCATATAATAATATTTTTATGATATTTCCTTTAATAAAAAATGCTGTTGAATTTTTTTTCATTATAAATTTTTCAATGTGGATTATACAATATGGGAAAGATACGCTGCACTAGGGAAAAACTAACGCTGCACTTAGAATTATAAAATTTTTATCTAGTCTGTATATTATACTCTTGTTTTTAAAATTCATATAATAAAATTTTCATAGTATTTTCTTTAATATAAAATGCTTTTGAATTTTTTTTCATTATAAATTTTTCAATGTGAATTATACAATATGGGAAAGATACGCTGCACTTGGGAAAAACTACGACTGCACTAAGAATTATAAAATTTTTATCTACAGTCAGTATATTATACTCTTGTATTTAAAATTCATATAATAATATTTTTATATTTTCTTCAAAATAAAACACTTTTGATTTTTTTTTATTATAAATTTTTCAATGTGAATTATACAATATGGGAAAGATACGCTGCACTAGGGAAAAACTACGGCTTCACTTAAAATTATAAAATTCTCATTTACAGTCAGTATATTATACTCTTGTATTTAAAATTCATATAATAATATTTTTATGGTATTTCCTTTAATAAAAAATGCTGTTGAATTCTTTTCATTATAAATTTTTCAATGTGGATTATACAATATGGGAAAGATACGCTGCACTAGGGAAAAACTACGGCTGCACTTAAAATTATGAAATTCGTATTTACAGTTAGTATATTATACTCTTGTATTTAAAATTCATATAATAATATTTTTATAGTATCTCCTTTAATAAAAAATGCTGTTGAATTTTTTTTCATAATAAATTTTTCAATGTGGATTATACAATATGGGAAAGATACGCTGCACTAGGGAAAAACTACCGCTGCACTTAGAATTATAAAATTTTTATCTACAGTCTGTATATTATACTCTTGTTTTTGAAATTCATATAATAAAATTTTTATGGTATTTTCTTCAAAATAAAACATTTTTGAATTTTTTTTATTATAAATTTTTCAATGTGGATTATACAATATGGGAAAGATACGCTGCATTAGGGAAAAACTACCGCTGCACTTAGAATTATAAAATATTTATCTACAGTCAGTATATTATACTCTTGTATTTAAACTTCATATAATAATATTTTTATATATTCTTCAAAATAAAACATTTTTGAATTTTTTTTTCATTCTAAATTTTTCAATGTGACTTTTATAATATGGGAAAGATACGCTGCACTAGGGAAAAACTACGGCTGCACTTAAAATTATAACATTCGTATTTACAGTCAGTATATTATACTCTTGTATTTAAAATTCATATAATAATATTTTTATGGTAATTTCTTCAAAATGAAACACTTTTGAATTTTTTTTCATCATAAATTTTTCAATGTGGATTATACAATATGGGAAAGATACGCTGCACTTGGGAAAAACTACGACTGCACTAAGAATTATAAAATTTTTATCTACAGTCAGTATATTATACTCTTGTATTTAAAATTCATATAATAATATTTTTATAGTATTTCCTATAATATAAAATGCTTTTGAATTCTTTTTCTTCATAATTTTTTCAATGTGAATTATACAATATGGGAAAGATACGCTGCACTAGGGAAAAACTAACGCTGCACTTAGAATTATAAAATTTTTATCTACAGTCTGTATATTATACTCTTGTTTTTAAAATTCATATAATAAAATTTTCATAGTATTTCCTTTAATATAAAATGCTTTTGAATTTTTTTTCATTATGAATTTTTCAATGTGAATTATTCAATATGGGAAAGATACGCTGCACTAGGGAAAAACTACGGCTGCACTTAAAATTATAAATTCTTATTTACAGTCAGTATATCATACTCTTGTATTTAAAATTCATATAATAATATTTTTATATTTTCTTCAAAATAAAACACTTTTGATTTTTTTTTATTATAAATTTTTCAATGTGGATTATACAATATGGGAAAGATACGCTGCACTAGGGAAAAACTACGGCTGCACTTAAAATTATAAAATTCTCATTTACAGTCAGTATATTATACTCTTGTATTTAAAATTCATATAATGATATTTTCATGGTATTTCCTTTAATAAAAAATGCTGTTGAATTTTTTTTCATTATAAATTTTTCAATGTGGATTATACAATATGGGAAAGATACGCTGCACTAGGGAAAAACTACCGCTGCACTTAGATCTATAAAATTTTTATCTACAGTCTGTATATTATACTCTTGTTTTTAAAATTCATATAATAAAATTTTTATGGTATTTTCTTCAAAATAAAACACTTTTGAATTTTTTTTATTATAAATTTTTCAATGTGGATTATACAATATGGGAAAGATACGCTGCATTAGGGAAAAACTACCGCTGAACTTAGAATTATAAAATTTTTATCTACAGTCTGTATATTATACTCTTGTTTTTAAAATTCATATAATAAAATTTTCATAGTATTTCCTTCAATATAAAATGCTTTTGAATTTTTTTTCATTATAAATTTTTCAATGTGATTATACAATATGGGAAAGATACGCTGCACTAGGGAAAAACTACGGCTGCACTTAAAATTATAAATTCTTATTTACATTCAGTATATTATACTCTTGTATTTAAAATTCTTATAATAATATTTTAATGGTATTTCCTTTAATAAAAAATGCTGTTGAATTCTTTTCATTATAAATTTTTCAATGTGGATTATACAATATGGGAAATATACGCTGCACTAGGGAAAAACTACGGCTGCACTTAAAATTATAAAATTCTCATTTACAGTCAGTATATTATACTCTTGTATTTAAAATTCATATAATAATATTTTTATATTTTCTTCAAAATAAAACACTTTTGATTTTTTTTTATTATAAATTTTTCAATGTGGATTATACAATATGGGAAAGATACGCTGCACTAGGGAAAAACTACGGCTGCACTTAAAATTATAAAATTCTCATTTACATTCAGTATATTATACTCTTGTATTTAAAATTCTTATAATAATATTTTAATGGTATTTCCTTTAATAAAAAATGCTGTTGAATTCTTTTCATTATAAATTTTTCAATGTGGATTATACAATATGGGAAATATACGCTGCACTAGGGAAAAACTACGGCTGCACTTAAAATTATAAAATTCTCATTTACAGTCAGTATATTATACTCTTGTATTTAAAATTCATATAATAATATTTTTATGGTATTTCCTTTAATAAAAAATGCTGTTGAATTTTTTTTCATTATAAATTTTTCAATGTGGATTATACAATATGGGAAAGATACGCTGCACTAGGGAAAAACTAACGCTGCACTTAGAATTATAAAATTTTTATCTACAGTCTGTATATTATACTCTTGTTTTTAAAATTCATATAATAAAATTTTTATAGTATTTCCTTTAATAAAAAATGCTTTTGAATTCTTTTCATTATAAATTTTTTAATGTGGATTATACAATATGGGAAAGATACGCTGCACTAGGGAAAAACTACGGCTGCACTTAAAATTATAAAATTCTCATTTACAGTCAGTATATTATACTCTTGTATTTAAAATTCATATAATAATATTTTTATGGTATTTCCTTTAATAAAAAATGCTGTTGAATTTTTTTTCATTATAAATTTTTCAATGTGGATTATACAATATGGGAAAGATACGCTGCACTAGGGAAAAACTAACGCTGCACTTAGAATTATAAAATTTTTATCTAGTCTGTATATTATACTCTTGTTTTTAAAATTCATATAATAAAATTTTCATAGTATTTCCTTTAATATAAAATGCTTTTGAATTTTTTTTCATTATAAATTTTTCAATGTGAATTATGCAATATGGGAAAGATACGCTGCACTTGGGAAAAACTACGACTGCACTAAGAATTATAAAATTTTTATCTACAATCAGTATATTATACTCTTGTATTTAAAATTCATATAATAATATTTTTATATTTTCTTCAAAATAAAACACTTTTGATTTTTTTTTATTATAAATTTTTCAATGTGGATTATACAATATGGGAAAGATACGCTGCACTAGGGAAAAACTACGGCTGCACTTAAAATTATAACATTCGTATTTACAGTCAGTATATTATACTCTTGTATTTAAAATTCATATAATAATATTTTTATGGTAATTTCTTCAAAATGAAACACTTTTGAATTTTTTTTCATCATAAATTTTTCAATGTGGATTATACAATATGGGAAAGATACGCTGCACTTGGGAAAAACTACGACTGCACTAAGAATTATAAAATTTTTATCTACAGTCAGTATATTATACTCTTGTATTTAAAATTCATATAATAATATTTTTATAGTATTTCCTATAATATAAAATGCTTTTGAATTCTTTTTCTTCATAATTTTTTCAATGTGAATTATACAATATGGGAAAGATACGCTGCACTAGGGAAAAACTACCGCTGAACTAAGAATTATAAAATTTTTATCTACAGTCAGTATATTATACTCTTGTATTTAAAATTCATATAATAAAATTTTTATAGTATTTCCTTTAATATAAAATGCTTTTGAATTTTTTTTATTATAAATTTTTCAATGTGGATTATACAATATGGGAAAGATACGCTGCACTAGGGAAAAACTAACGCTGCACTTAGAATTATAAAATTCTTATCTACAGTCTGTATATTATACTCTTGTTTTTAAAATTCATATAATAAAATTTTCATAGTATTTCCTTTAATATAAAATGCTTTTGAATTTTTTTTCATTATGAATTTTTCAATGTGAATTATACAATATGGGAAAGATACGCTGCACTAGGGAAAAACTACCGCTGCACTTAGATTTATAAAATTTTTATCTACAGTCTGTATATTATACTCTTGTTTTTAAAATTCATATAATAAAATTTTTATAGTATTTCCTTTAATATAAAATGCTTTTGAATTTTTTTTTATTATAAATTTTTCAATGTGGATTATACAATATGGGAAAGATACGCTGCACTTGGGAAAAACTACGACTGCACTAAGAATTATAAAATTTTTATCTACAGTCAGTATATTATACTCTTGTATTTAAAATTCATATAATAATATTTTTATATTTTCTTCAAAATAAAACACTTTTGATTTTTTTTTATTATAAATTTTTCAATGTGGATTATACAATATGGGAAAGATACGCTGCACTAGGGAAAAACTACGGCTGCACTTAAAATTATAAAATTCTCATTTACAGTCAGTATATTATACTCTTGTATTTAAAATTCACATAATAATATTTTTATGGTATTTCCTTTAATAAAAAATGCTGTTGAATTCTTTTCATTATAAATTTTTCAATGTGGATTATACAATATGGGAAAGATACGCTGCACTAGGGAAAAACTACGGCTGCACTTTAAATTATGAAATTCGTATTTACAGTTAGTATATTATACTCTTGTATTTAAAATTCATATAATAATATTTTTATAGTATCTCCTTTAATAAAAAATGCTGTTGAATTTTTTTTCATAATAAATTTTTCAATGTGGATTATACAATATGGGAAAGATACGCTGCACTAGGGAAAAACTACCGCTGCACTTAGAATTATAAAATTTTTATCTACAGTCTGTATATTATACTCTTGTTTTTGAAATTCATATAATAAAATTTTTATGGTATTTTCTTCAAAATAAAACATTTTTGAATTTTTTTTATTATAAATTTTTCAATGTGGATTATACAATATGGGAAAGATACGCTGCATTAGGGAAAAACTACCGCTGCACTTAGAATTATAAAATATTTATCTACAGTCAGTATATTATACTCTTGTATTTAAACTTCATATAATAATATTTTTATATATTCTTCAAAATAAAACACTTTTGAATTTTTTTTTCATTCTAAATTTTTCAATGTGACTTTTATAATATGGGAAAGATACGCTGCACTAGGGAAAAACTACGGCTGCACTTAAAATTATAACATTCGTATTTACAGTCAGTATATTATACTCTTGTATTTAAAATTCATATAATAATATTTTTATGGTAATTTCTTCAAAATGAAACACTTTTGAATTTTTTTTCATCATAAATTTTTCAATGTGGATTATACAATATGGGAAAGATACGCTGCACTTGGGAAAAACTACGACTGCACTAAGAATTATAAAATTTTTATCTACAGTCAGTATATTATACTCTTGTATTTAAAATTCATATAATAATATTTTTATAGTATTTCCTATAATATAAAATGCTTTTGAATTCTTTTTCTTCATAATTTTTTCAATGTGAATTATACAATATGGGAAAGATACGCTGCACTAGGGAAAAACTACCGCTGAACTAAGAATTATAAAATTTTTATCTACAGTCAGTATATTATACTCTTGTATTTAAAATTCATATAATAAAATTTTTATAGTATTTCCTTTAATATAAAATGCTTTTGAATTTTTTTTCATTATGAATTTTTCAATGTGAATTATACAATATGGGAAAGATACGCTGCACTAGGGAAAAACTACCGCTGCACTTAGATTTATAAAATTTTTATCTACAGTCTGTATATTATACTCTTGTTTTTAAAATTCATATAATAAAATTTTTATAGTATTTCCTTTAATATAAAATGCTTTTGAATTTTTTTTTATTATAAATTTTTCAATGTGGATTATACAATATGGGAAAGATACGCTGCACTTGGGAAAAACTACGACTGCACTAAGAATTATAAAATTTTTATCTACAGTCAGTATATTATACTCTTGTATTTAAAATTCATATAATAATATTTTTATAGTATTTCCTATAATATAAAATGCTTTTGAATTCTTTTTCTTTATAATTTTTTCAATGTGAATTATACAATATGGGAAAGATACGCTGCACTAGGGAAAAACTACCGCTGCACTAAGAATTATAAAATTTTTATCTACAGTCAGTATATTATACTCTTGTATTTAAAATTCATATAATAAGATTTTTATAGTATTTCCTTTAATATAAAATGCTTTTGAATTTTTTTTATTATAAATTTTTCAATGTGGATTATACAATATGGGAAAGATACGCTGCACTAGGGAAAAACTAACGCTGCACTTAGAATTATAAAATTTTTATCTACAGTCTGTATATTATATTCTTGTTTTTAAAATTAATATAATATAATTTTTATGGTATTTTCTTCAAAATAAAACACTTTTGAATTTTTTTTATTATAAATTTTTCAATGTGGATTATACAATATGGGAAAGATACGGTGCATTAGGGAAAAACTACCGCTGCACTTAGAATTATAAAATTTTTATCTACAGTCTGTATATTATACTCTTGTTTTTAAAATTCATATAATAAAATTTTTATAGTATTTCCTTTAATATAAAATGCTTTTGAATTTTTTTTCATTATAAATTTTTCAGTGTGAATTATACAATATGGGAAAGATACGCTGCATTAGGGAAAAACTACCGCTGCACTTAGAATTATAAACTTTTTATCTACAGTCTGTATATTATACTCTTGTTTTTAAAATTCATATAATAAAATTTTTATGGTATTTTCTTCAAAATAAAACACATTTGAATTTTTTTTATTATAAATTTCTCAATGTGGATTATACAATATGGGAAAGATACGCTGCATTAGGGAAAAACTACCGCTGCACTTAGAATTATAAAATTTTTATCTACAGTCTGTATATTATACTCTTGTTTTTAAAATTCATATAATAAAATTTTCATAGTATTTCCTTCAATATAAAATGCTTTTGAATTTTTTTTCATTATAAATTTTTCAATGTGATTATACAATATGGGAAAGATACGCTGCACTAGGGAAAAACTACGGCTGAACTTAAAATTATAAATTCTTATTTACAGTCAGTATATCATACTCTTGTATTTAAAATTCATATAATAATATTTTTATGGTATTTCCTTTAATAAAAAATGCTGTTGAATTTTTTTTATTATAAATTTTTCAATGTGGATTATACAATATGGGAAAGATACGCTGCACTAGGGAAAAACTACGGCTGCACTTAAAATTATGAAATTCGTATTTACAGTTAGTTTATTATACTCTTGTATTTAAAATTCATATAATAATATTTTTATAGTATCTCCTTTAATAAAAAATGCTGTTGAATTTTTTTTCATTATAAATTTTTCAATGTGGATTATACAATATGGGAAAGATACGCTGCACTAGGGAAAAACTAACGCTGCACTTAGAATTATAAAATTTTTATCTACAGTCTGTATATTATATTCTTGTTTTTAAAATTCATATAATATAATTTTTATGGTATTTTCTTCAAAATAAAACACTTTTGAATTTTTTTTATTATAAATTTTTCAATGTGGATTATACAATATGGGAAAGATACGCTGCATTAGGGAAAAACCACCGCTTCACTTAGATTTATAAACTTTTTATCTACAGTCTGTATATTATACTCTTGTTTTTAAAATTCATATAATAAAATTTTTATGGTATTTTCTTCAAAATAAAACACATTTGAATTTTTTTTATTATAAATTTTTCAATTGGATTATACAATATGGGAAAGATACGCTGCATTAGGGAAAAACTACCGCTGCACTTAGAATTATAAAATTTTTATCTACAGTCTGTATATTATACTCTTGTTTTTAAAATTCATATAATAAAATTTTTATAGTATTTCCTTTAATATAAAATGCTTTTGAATTTTTTTTCATTATAAATTTTTCAGTGTGAATTATACAATATGGGAAAGATACGCTGCATTAGGGAAAAACTACCGCTGCACTTAGAATTATAAACTTTTTATCTACAGTCTGTATATTATACTCTTGTTTTTAAAATTCATATAATAAAATTTTTATGGTATTTTCTTCAAAATAAAACACATTTGAATTTTTTTTATTATAAATTTTTCAATGTGGATTATACAATATGGGAAAGATACACTGCATTAGGGAAAAACTACCGCTGCACTTAGAATTATAAAATTTTTATCTACAGTCTGTATATTATACTCTTGTTTTCAAAATTCATATAATAAAATTTTCATAGTATTTCCTTCAATATAAAATGCTTTTGAATTTTTTTTCATTATAAATTTTTCAATGTGATTATACAATATGGGAAAGATACGCTGCACTAGGGAAAAACTACGGCTGAACTTAAAATTATAAATTCTTATTTACAGTCAGTATATCATACTCTTGTATTTAAAATTCATATAATAATATTTTTATATTTTCTTCAAAATAAAACACTTTTGATTTTTTTTTATTATAAATTTTTCAATGTGGATTATACAATATGGGAAAGATACGCTGCACTAGGGAAAAACTACGGCTGCACTTAAAATTATAAAATTCTCATTTACATTCAGTATATTATACTCTTGTATTTAAAATTCTTATAATAATATTTTAATGGTATTTCCTTTAATAAAAAATGCTGTTGAATTCTTTTCATTATAAATTTTTCAATGTGGATTATACAATATGGGAAATATACGCTGCACTAGGGAAAAACTACGGCTGCACTTAAAATTATAAAATTCTCATTTACAGTCAGTATATTATACTCTTGTATTTAAAATTCATATAATAATATTTTTATGGTATTTCCTTTAATAAAAAATGCTGTTGAATTTTTTTTCATTATAAATTTTTCAATGTGGATTATACAATATGGGAAAGATACGCTGCACTAGGGAAAAACTAACGCTGCACTTAGAATTATAAAATTTTTATCTACAGTCTGTATATTATACTCTTGTTTTCAAAATTCATATAATAAAATTTTCATAGTATTTCCTTCAATATAAAATGCTTTTGAATTTTTTTTCATTATAAATTTTTCAATGTGATTATACAATATGGGAAAGATACGCTGCACTAGGGAAAAACTACGGCTGAACTTAAAATTATAAATTCTTATTTACAGTCAGTATATCATACTCTTGTATTTAAAATTCATATAATAATATTTTTATATTTTCTTCAAAATAAAACACTTTTGATTTTTTTTATTATAAATTTTTCAATGTGGATTATACAATATGGGAAAGATACGCTGCACTAGGGAAAAACTACGGCTGCACTTAAAATTATAAAATTCTCATTTACATTCAGTATATTATACTCTTGTATTTAAAATTCTTATAATAATATTTTAATGGTATTTCCTTTAATAAAAAATGCTGTTGAATTCTTTTCATTATAAATTTTTCAATGTGGATTATACAATATGGGAAATATACGCTGCACTAGGGAAAAACTACGGCTGCACTTAAAATTATAAAATTCTCATTTACAGTCAGTATATTATACTCTTGTATTTAAAATTCATATAATAATATTTTTATGGTATTTCCTTTAATAAAAAATGCTGTTGAATTTTTTTTCATTATAAATTTTTCAATGTGGATTATACAATATGGGAAAGATACGCTGCACTAGGGAAAAACTAACGCTGCACTTAGAATTATAAAATTATTATCTACAGTCTGTATATTATACTCTTGTTTTTAAAATTCATATGATAAAATTTTTATAGTATTTCCTTTAATAAAAAATGCTTTTGAATTCTTTTCATTATAAATTTTTCAATGTGGATTATACAATATGGGAAAGATACGATGCACTAGGGAAAAACTACGGCTGAACTTAAAATTATAAATTCTTATTTACAGTCAGTATATCATACTTTTGTATTTAAAATTCATATAATAATATTTTTATATTTTCTTCAAAATAAAATACTTTTGATTTATTTTTATTATAAATTTTTCAATGTGGATTATACAATATGGGAAAGATACGCTGCACTAGGGAAAAACTACGGCTGCACTTAAAATTATAAAATTCTCATTTACATTCAGTATATTATACTCTTGTATTTAAAATTCTTATAATAATATTTTAATGGTATTTCCTTTAATAAAAAATGCTGTTGAATTCTTTTCATTATAAATTTTTCAATGTGGATTATACAATATGGGAAATATACGCTGCACTAGGGAAAAACTACGGCTGCACTTAAAATTATAAAATTCTCATTTACAGTCAGTATATTATACTCTTGTATTTAAAATTCATATAATAATATTTTTATGGTATTTCCTTTAATAAAAAATGCTGTTGAATTTTTTTTCATTATAAATTTTTCAATGTGGATTATACAATATGGGAAAGATACGCTGCACTAGGGAAAAACTAACGCTGCACTTAGAATTATAAAATTATTATCTACAGTCTGTATATTATACTCTTGTTTTTAAAATTCATATAATAAAATTTTTATAGTATATCCTTTAATAAAAAATGCTTTTGAATTCTTTTCATTATAAATTTTTCAATGTGGATTATACAATATGGGAAAGATACGCTGCACTAGGGAAAAACTACGGCTGCACTTAAAATTATAAAATTCTCATTTACAGTCAGTATATTATACTCTTGTATTTAAAATTCATATAATAATATTTTTATGGTATTTCCTTTAATAAAAAATGCTGTTGAATTTTTTTTCATTATAAATTTTTCAATGTGGATTATACAATATGGGAAAGATACGCTGCATTAGGGAAAAACTACCGCTGCACTTAGAATTATAAAATTTTTATCTACAGTCTGTATATTATACTCTTGTTTTCAAAATTCATATAATAAAATTTTCATAGTATTTCCTTCAATATAAAATGCTTTTGAATTTTTTTTCATTATAAATTTTTCAATGTGATTATACAATATGGGAAAGATACGCTGCACTAGGGAAAAACTACGGCTGAACTTAAAATTATAAATTCTTATTTACAGTCAGTATATCATACTCTTGTATTTAAAATTCATATAATAATATTTTTATATTTTCTTCAAAATAAAACACTTTTGATTTTTTTTTATTATAAATTTTTCAATGTGGATTATACAATATGGGAAAGATACGCTGCACTAGGGAAAAACTACGGCTGCACTTAAAATTATAAAATTCTCATTTACATTCAGTATATTATACTCTTGTATTTAAAATTCTTATAATAATATTTTAATGGTATTTCCTTTAATAAAAAATGCTGTTGAATTCTTTTCATTATAAATTTTTCAATGTGGATTATACAATATGGGAAATATACGCTGCACTAGGGAAAAACTACGGCTGCACTTAAAATTATAAAATTCTCATTTACAGTCAGTATATTATACTCTTGTATTTAAAATTCATATAATAATATTTTTATGGTATTTCCTTTAATAAAAAATGCTGTTGAATTTTTTTTCATTATAAATTTTTCAATGTGGATTATACAATATGGGAAAGATACGCTGCACTAGGGAAAAACTAACGCTGCACTTAGAATTATAAAATTATTATCTACAGTCTGTATATTATACTCTTGTTTTTAAAATTCATATAATAAAATTTTTATAGTATTTCCTTTAATAAAAAATGCTTTTGAATTCTTTTCATTATAAATTTTTCAATGTGGATTATACAATATGGGAAAGATACGCTGCACTAGGGAAAAACTACGGCTGCACTTAAAATTATAAAATTCTCATTTACAGTCAGTATATTATACTCTTGTATTTAAAATTCATATAATAATATTTTTATGGTATTTCCTTTAATAAAAAATGCTGTTGAATTTTTTTTCATTATAAATTTTTCAATGTGGATTATACAATATGGGAAAGATACGCTGCACTAGGGAAAAACTAACGCTGCACTTAGAATTATAAAATTTTTATCTAGTCTGTATATTATACTCTTGTTTTTAAAATTCATATAATAAAATTTTCATAGTATTTCCTTTAATATAAAATGCTTTTGAATTTTTTTTCATTATAAATTTTTCAATGTGAAATATACAATATGGGAAAGATACGCTGCACTTGGGAAAAACTACGACTGCACTAAGAATTATAAAATTTTTATCTACAGTCAGTATATTATACTCTTGTATTTAAAATTCATATAATAATATTTTTATATTTTCTTCAAAATAAAACACTTTTGATTTTTTTTTATTATAAATTTTTCAATGTGGATTATACAATATGGGAAAGATACGCTGCACTAGGGAAAAACTACGGCTGCACTTAAAATTATAAAATTCTCATTTACATTCAATATATTATACTCTTGTATTTAAAATTCATATAATAAAATTTTCATAGTATTTCCTTTAATATAAAATGCTTTTGAATTTTTTTTCATTATAAATTTTTCAATGTGAATTATACAATATGGGAAAGATACGCTGCACTTGGGAAAAACTACGACTGCACTAAGAATTATAAAATTTTTATCTACAGTCAGTATATTATACTCTTGTATTTAAAATTCATATAATAATATTTTTATATTTTCTTCAAAATAAAACACTTTTGATTTTTTTTTATTATAAATTTTTCAATGTGGATTATACAATATGGGAAAGATACGCTGCACTAGGGAAAAACTACGGCTGCACTTAAAATTATAAAATTCTCATTTACATTCAGTATATTATACTCTTGTATTTAAAATTCATATAATAATATTTTTATGGTATTTCCTTTAATAAAAAATGCTGTTGAATTATTTTCATTATAAATTTTTCAATGTGGATTATACAATATGGGAAAGATACGCTGCATTAGGGAAAAACTACCGCTGCACTTAGAATTATAAAATATTTATCTACAGTCAGTATATTATACTCTTGTATTTAAAATTCATATAATAATATTTTTATATTTTCTTCAAAATAAAACACTTTTGAATTTTTTTTCATTATAAATTTTTCAATGTGAATTATACAATATGGGAAAGATACGCTGCACTTGGGAAAAACTACGGCTGCACTTAAAATTATGAAATTTGTATTTACAGTTAGTATATTATACTCTTGTATTTAAAATTCATATAATAATATTTTTATAGTATCTCCTTTAATAAAAAATGCTGTTGAATTTTTTTTCATTATAAATTTTTCAATGTGGATTATACAATATGGGAAAGATACGCTGCACTAGGGAAAAACTAACGCTGCACTTAGAATTATAATATTTTTATATACAGTCTGTATATTATACTCTTGTTTTTAAAATTCATATAATAAAATTTTCATAGTATTTTCTTTAATATAAAATGCTTTTGAATTTTTTTTCATTATGAATTTTTCAATGTGAATTATACAATATGGGAAAGATACGCTGCACTAGGGAAAAACTACGGCTGCACTTAAAATTATAAATTCTTATTTACAGTCAGTATATCATACTCTTGTATTTAAAATTCATATAATAATATTTTTATATTTTCTTCAAAATAAAACACTTTTGATTTTTTTTTATTTTAAATTTTTCAATGTGGATTATACAATATGGGAAAGATACGCTGCACTAGGGAAAAACTACGGCTGCACTTAAAATTATAAAATTCTCATTTACAGTCAGTATATTATACTCTTGAATTTAAAATTCATATAATGATATTTTTATGGTATTTCCTTTAATAAAAAATGCTGTTGAATTTTTTTTTCATTATAAATTTTTCAATGTGGATTATACAATATGGGAAAGATACGCTGCACTAGGGAAAAACTACCGCTGCACTTAGATTTATAAAATTTTTATCTACAGTCTGTATATTATACTCTTGTTTTTAAAATTCATATAATAAAATTTTTATAGTATTTCCTTTAATATAAAATGCTTTTGAATTTTTTTTTATTATAAACTTTTCAATGTGAATTATACAATATGGGAAAGATACGCTGCACTAGGGAAAAACTACGGCTGCACTTAAAATTATAAAATTCTCATTTACATTCAGTATATTATACTCTTGTATTTAAAATTCATATAATAATATTTTAATGGTATTTCCTTTAATAAAAAATGCTGTTGAATTCTTTTCATTATAAATTTTTCAATGTGGATTATACAATATGGGAAAGATACGCTGCACTAGGGAAAAACTACGGCTGCACTTAAAATTATAAAATTCTCATTTAGAGTCAGTATATTATACTCTTGTATTTAAAATTCATATAATAATATTTTTATGGTATTTTCTTTAATAAAAAATGCTGTTGAATTTTTTTTCATTATAAATTTTTCAATGTGGATTATACAATATGGGAAAGATACGCTGCACTAGGGAAAAACTAACGCTGCACTTAGAATTATAAAATTTTTATCTAGTCTGTATATTATACTCTTGTTTTTAAAATTCATATAATAAAATTTTCATAGTATTTCCTTTAATATAAAATGCTTTTGAATTTTTTTTCATTATAAATTTTTCAATGTGAATTATACAATATGGGAAAGATACGCTGCACTTGGGAAAAACTACGACTGCACTAAGAATTATAAAATTTTTATCTACAGTCAGTATATTATACTCTTGTATTTAAAATTCATATAATAATATTTTTATATTTTCTTCAAAATAAAACACTTTTGAATTTTTTTTTATTATAAATTTTTCAATGTGGATTATACAATATGGGAAAGATACGCTGCACTAGGGAAAAACTACCGCTGCACTTAGAATTATAAAATTTTTATCTACAGTCTGTATATTATACTCTTGTTTTTGAAATTCATATAATAAAATTTTTATGGTATTTTCTTCAAAATAAAACACTTTTGAATTTTTTTTATTATAAATTTTTCAATGTGGATTATACAATATGGGAAAGATACGCTGCATTAGGGAAAAACTACCGCTGCACTTAGAATTATAAAATATTTATCTACAGTCAGTATATTATACTCTTGTATTTAAACTTCATATAATAATATTTTTATATATTCTTCAAAATAAAACACTTTTGAATTTTTTTTCATTCTAAATTTTTCAATGTGACTTTTATAATATGGGAAAGATACGCTGCACTAGGGAAAAACTACGGCTGCACTTAAAATTATAACATTCGTATTTACAGTCAGTATATTATACTCTTGTATTTAAAGTTCATATAATAATATTTTTATGGTAATTTCTTCAAAATGAAACACTTTTGAATTTTTTTTCATCATAAATTTTTCAATGTGGATTATACAATATGGGAAAGATACGCTGCACTTGGGAAAAACTACGACTGCACTAAGAATTATAAAATTTTTATCTACAGTCAGTATATTATACTCTTGTATTTAAAATTCATATAATAATATTTTTATAGTATTTCCTATAATATAAAATGCTTTTGAATTCTTTTTCTTCATAATTTTTTCAATGTGAATTATACAATATGGGAAAGATACGCTGCACTAGGGAAAAACTACCGCTGAACTAAGAATTATAAAATTTTTATCTACAGTCAGTATATTATACTCTTGTATTTAAAATTCATATAATAATATTTTTATAGTATCTCCTTTAATAAAAAATGCTGTTGAATTTTTTTTCATTATAAATTTTTCAATGTGGATTATACAATATGGGAAAGATACGCTGCACTAGGGAAAAACTAACGCTGCACTTAGAATTATAAAATTTTTATCTACAGTCTGTATATTATACTCTTGTTTTTAAAATTCATATAATAAAAGTTTTATGGTATTTTCTTCAAAATAGAACACTTTTGAATTTTTTTTTATTATAAATTTTTCAATGTGGATTATACAATATGGGAAAGATACGCTGCATTAGGGAAAAACTACCGCTGCACTTAGAATTATAAAATTTTTATCTAAAGTCTGTATATTATACTCTTGTTTTTAAAATTCATATAATAAAATTTTCATAGTATTTCCTTTAATATAAAATGCTTTTGAATTTTTTTTCATTATAAATTTTTCAATGTGAATTATACAATATGGGAAAGATACGCTGCACTAGGGAAAAACTACGGCTGCACTTAAAATTATAAAAACCTTATTTACAGTCAGTATATCATACTCTTGTATTTAAAAGTCATATATTAATATTTTTATATTTTCTTCAAAATAAAACACTTTTGAATTTTTTTTATTATAAATTTTTCAATGTGGATTATACAATATGGGAAAGATACGCTGCACTAGGGAAAAACTACCGCTGCACTTAGAATTATAAAATTTTTATCTACAGTCTGTATATTATACTCTTGTTTTTAAAATTCATATAATAAAATTTTTATAGTATTTCCTTTAATATAAAATGCTTTTGAATTTTTTTTCATTATAAATTTTTCAATGTGGATTATACAATATTAGAAATATACGCTACTTTAGGGAAAAACTACCGCTGCACTTAGAATTATAAAATTTTTATCTACAGTCTGTATATTATACTCTTGTTCTTAAAATTCATATAATAAAATTTTTATAGTATTTCTTTTAATATAAAATGCTTTTGAATTTTTTTTCATTATAAATTTTTCAATGTGAATTATACAATATGGGAAAGATACGCTGCATTAGGGAAAAACTACCGCTGCACTTAGAATTATAAAATTTTTATCTAAAATCTGTATATTATACTCTTGTTTTTAAAATTCATATAATAAAATTTTCATAGTATTTCCTTTAATATAAAATGCTTTTGAATTTTTTTTCATTATAAATTTTTCAATGTGAATTATACAATATGGGAAAGATACGCTGCACTAGGGAAAAACTACGGCTGCACTTAAAATTATAAATTCTTATTTACAGTCAGTATATCATACTCTTGTATTTAAAAGTCATATAATAATATTTTTATATTTTCTTTAAAATAAAACACTTTTGATTTTTTTTTATTATAAATTTTTCAATGTGAATTATACAATATGGGAAAGATACGCTGCATTAGGGAAAAACTACCGCTGCACTTAGAATTATAAAATTTTTATCTAAAGTCTGTATATTATACTCTTCTTTTTAAAATTCATATAATAAAATTTTCATAGTATTTCCTTTAATATAAAATGCTTTTGAATTTTTTTTCATTATAAATTTTTCAATGTGAATTATACAATATGGGAAAGATACGCTGCACTAGGGAAAAACTACGGCTGCACTTAAAATTATAAAATTCTCATTTACAGTCAGTATATTATACTCTTGTATTTAAAATTCATATAATGATATTTTTATGGTATTTCCTTTAATAAAAAATCCTGTTGAATTTTTTTTCATTATAAATTTTTCAATGTGGATTATACAATATGGGAAAGATACGCTGCACTAGGGAAAAACTACGGCTGCACTTAAAATTATGAAATTCGTATTTACAGTTAGTATATTATATTCTTGTATTTAAAATTCATATAATAATATTTTTATAGTATCTCCTTTAATAAAAAATGCTGTTGAATTTTTTTTCATTATAAATTTTTCAATGTGGATTATACAATATGGGAAAGATACGCTGCACTAGGGAAAAACTACCGCTGCACTTAGAATTATAAAATTTTTATCTACAGTCTGTATATTAAACTCTTGTTTTTAAAATTCATATAATAATATTTTTATGGTATTTTCTTCAAAATAAAACACTTTTGAATTTCTTTTATTATAAATTTTTCAATGTGGATTATACAATATGGGAAAGATACGCTGCATTAGGGAAAAACTACCGCTGCACTTAGAATTATAAAATTTTTATCTACAGTCTGTATATTATACTCTTGTTTTTAAAATTAATATAATAAAATTTTTATGGTATTTTCTTTAAAATAAATCACTTTTGAATTTTTTTTATTATAAATTTTTCAATGTGGATTATACAATATAGGAAAGATACGCTGCATTAGGGAAAAACTACCGCTGCACTTAGAATTATAAAATTTTTATCTACAGTCTGTATATTATACTCTTGTTTTTAAAATTCATATAATAAAATTTTCATAGTATTTCCTTTAATATAAAATGCTTTTGAATCTTTTTTCATTATAAATTTTTCAATGTGGATTATACAATATGGGAAAAATACGCTGCACTAGGGAAAAACTACGGCTGCACTTAAAATTATAACATTCGTATTTACAGTCAGTATATTACACTCTTGTATTTAAAATCCATGTAATAATATTTTTATAGTATCTCCTTTAATATAAAATGCTGTTGAATTTTTTTTCATTATAAATTTTTCAATGTGGATTATACAATATGGGAAAGATACGCTGCACTAGGGAAAAACTACGGCTGCACTTAAAATTATAAAATTCTCATTTACAGTCAGTATATTATACTCTTGTTTTTAAAATTCATATAATAAAATTTTTATAGTATTTCCTTTAATATAAAATGTTTTTGAATTTTTTTTCATTATAAATTTTTCAATGTGAATTATACAATATGGGAAAGATACGCTGCATTAGGGAAAAACTACCGCTGCACTTAGAATTATAAAATTTTTATCTATAGTCTGTATATTATACTCTTCTTTTTAAAATTCATATAATAAAATTTTTATGGTATTTTCTTTAAAATAAAACACTTTTGAATTTTTTTTATTATAAATTTTTCAATGTGGATTATACAATTTTGGAAAGATACGCTGCATTAGGGAATAACTACCGCTGCACTTAGAATTATAAAATTTTTATCTACAGTCTGTATATTATACTCTTGTTTTTAAAATTCATATAATAAAATTTTTATAGTATTTCCTTTAATATAAAATGCTTTTGAATTTTTTTTCATTAAAATTTTTCAATGTGGATTATACAATATGGGGAAGATACGCTGCATTAGGGAAAAACTACCGATGCACTTGGAATTATAAAATTTTTATCTACAGTCTGTATATTATACTCTTGTTTTTAAAATTCATATAATAAAATTTCTATAGTATTTCCTTTAATATAAAATGCTTTTGATTTTTTTTTCATTATACATTTTTCAATGTGAATTATAACAATATGGGAAAGATACGCTGCATTAGGGAAAAACTACCGCTGCACTTAGAATTATAAAATTTTTATCTACAGTCTGTATATTATACATAATAAAATTTTTATAGTATTTCCTTTAATATAAAATGCTTTTGAATTTTTTTTCATTATAAATTTTTCAATGTGAATTATACAATATGGGAAAGATACGCTGCATTAGGGAAAAACTACCGCTGCACTTAGAATTATAAAATTTTTATCTACAGTCTGTATATTATACTCTTGTTTTTAAAATTCATATAATAAAATTTTTATAGTATTTCCTTTAATATAAAATGCTTTTGAATTTTTTTTCATTATAAATTTTTCAATGTGAATTATACAATATGGGAAAGATACGCTGCATTAGGGAAAAACTACCGCTGCACTTAGAATTATAAAATTTTTATCTACAGTCTGTATATTATACTCTTGTTTTTAAAATTCATATAATAAAATTTCTATAGTATTTCCTTTAATATAAATTGCTTTTGATTTTTTTTTTCATTATACATTTTTCAATGTGAATTATACAATATGGGAAAGATACGCTGCATTAGGGAAAAACTACCGCTGCACTTAGAATTATACAATTTTTATCTACAGTCTGTATATTATACTCTTGTTTTTAAAATTCATATAATAAAATTTTTATAGTATTTCCTTTAATATAAAATGCTTTTGAATTTTTTTTCATTATAAATTTTTCAATGTGAATTACACAATATGGGAAAGATACGCTGCACTAGGGAAAAACTACGGCTGCACTTAAAATTATAACATTCGTAATTACAGTCAGTATATTACACTCTTGTATTTAAAATCCATATAATAATATTTTTATAGTATCTCCTTTAATAAAAAATGCTGTTGAATTTTTTTTCATTATAAATTTTTCAATGTGGATTATACAATATGGGAAAGATACGCTGCACTAGGGAAAAACTACGGCTGCACTTAAAATTATAACATTCGTATTTACAGTCAGTATATTACACTCTTGTATTTAAAATCCATATAATAATATTTTTATAGTATCTCCTTTAATATAAAATGCTGTTGAATTTTTTTTCATTATAAATTTTTTAATGTGATTTATGCAATATGGGAAAGATACGGTATTTTTTTTTAAAATAAAACACTTTTGAGTTTTTTTTATTATAAATTTTCCAATGTGGATTATACAATATTGGAAAGGTACGCTGCATTAGGGAAAAACTACCGCTGCACTTAGAATTATAAAATTTTTATCTACAGTCTGTATATTATACTCTTGCTTTTGAAATTCATATAATAAAATTTTTATAGTATTTCCTTTAATATAAAATGCTTTTGAATTTTTTTTCATTATAAATTTTTCAATGTGAATTATACAATATGGGAAAGATACGCTGCATTAGGGAAAAACTACCGATGCACTTGGAATTATAAAATTTTTATCTACAGTCTGTATATCATACTCTTGTTTTTAAAATTCATATAATAAAATTTCTATAATATTTCCTTTAATATAAAATGCTTTTGATTTTTTTTCATTATAAATTTTTCAATGTGAATTATAACAATATGGGAAAGATACGCTGCATTAGGGAAAAACTACCGCTGCACTTAGAATTATAAAATTTTTATCTACAGTCTGTATATTATACTCTTGTTTTTAAAATTCATATAATAATATTTTTATGGTATTTTTTTCAAAATAAAACACTTTTGAATTTTTTTTATTATAAATTTTTCAATGTGGATTATAACAATATGGGAAAGATACGCTGCACTAGGGAAAAACTACGGCTGCACTTAAAATTATAAAATTCTCATTTACAGTCAGTATATTATACTCTTGTATTTAAAATTCATATAATAATATTTTTATAGTATCTCCTTTAATAAAAAATGCTGTTGAATTTTTTTTCATTATAAATTTTTCAATGTGGATTATACAATATGGGAAAGATACGCTGCACTAGGGAAAAACTACGGCTGCACTTAAATTTATGAAATTCGTATTTACAGTTAGTATATTACTCTTGTATTTAAAATTCATATAATAATATTTTTATAGTATCTCCTTTAATATAAAATGCTGTTGAATTTTTTTTCATTATAAATTTTTTAATGTGATTTATGCAATATGGGAAAGATACGCTGCACTAGGGAAAAACTACGGCTGCACTTAAAATTATAAAATTCTCATTTACAGTCAGTATATTATACTCTTGTATTTAAAATTCATATAATAATATTTTTATGGTATTTCCTTTAATAAAAAATGCTGTTGAATTTTTTTTCATTATAAATTTTTCAATGTGGATTATACAATATGGGAAAAATACGCTGCACTAGGGAAAAACTACGGCTGCACTTAAAATTATAACATTCGTATTTACAGTCAGTATATTACACTCTTGTATTTAAAATCCATATAATAATATTTTTATAGTATCTCCTTTAATAAAAAATGCTGTTGAATTTTTTTTCATTATAAATTTTTCAATGTGGATTATACAATATGGGAAAGATACGCTGCACTAGGGAAAAACTACGGCTGCACTTAAAATTATAACATTCGTATTTACAGTCAGTATATTACACTCTTGTATTTAAAATCCATATAATAATATTTTTATAGTATCTCCTTTAATATAAAATGCTGTTGAATTTTTTTTCATTATAAATTTTTTAATGTGATTTATGCAATATGGGAAAGATACGCTGCACTAGGGAAAAACTACGGCTGCACTTGGAATTATAAAATTTTTATCTACAGTCTGTATATCATACTCTTGTTTTTAAAATTCATATAATAAAATTTCTATAATATTTCCTTTAATATAAAATGCTTTTGATTTTTTTTTCATTATAAATTTTTCAATGTGAATTATAACAATATGGGAAAGATACGCTGCATTAGGGAAAAACTACCGCTGCACTTAGAATTATAAAATTTTTATCTACAGTCTGTATATTATACTCTTGTTTTTAAAATTCATATAATAATATTTTTATGGTATTTTTTTCAAAATAAAACACTTTTGAATTTTTTTTATTATAAATTTTTCAATGTGGATTATAACAATATGGGAAAGATACGCTGCACTAGGGAAAAACTACGGCTGCACTTAAAATTATAAAATTCTCATTTACAGTCAGTATATTATACTCTTGTATTTAAAATTCATATAATAATATTTTTATAGTATCTCCTTTAATAAAAAATGCTGTTGAATTTTTATTCATTATAAATTTTTCAATGTGGATTATACAATATGGGAAAGATACGCTGCACTAGGGAAAAACTACAGCTGCACTTAAATTTATGAAATTCGTATTTACAGTTAGTATATTACTCTTGTATTTAAAATTCATATAATAATATTTTTATAGTATCTCCTTTAATATAAAATGCTGTTGAATTTTTTTTCATTATAAATTTTTTAATGTGATTTATGCAATATGGGAAAGATACGCTGCACTAGGGAAAAACTACGGCTGCACTTAAAATTATAAAATTCTCATTTACAGTCAGTATATTATACTCTTGTATTTAAAATTCATATAATAATATTTTTATGGTATTTCCTTTAATAAAAAATGCTGTTGAATTTTTTTTCATTATAAATTTTTCAATGTGGATTATACAATATGGGAAAAATACGCTGCACTAGGGAAAAACTACGGCTGCACTTAAAATTATAACATTCGTATTTACAGTCAGTATATTACACTCTTGTATTTAAAATCCATATAATAATATTTTTATAGTATCTCCTTTAATAAAAAATGCTGTTGAATTTTTTTTCATTATAAATTTTTCAATGTGGATTATACAATATGGGAAAGATACGCTGCACTAGGGAAAAACTACGGCTGCACTTAAAATTATAACATTCGTATTTACAGTCAGTATATTACACTCTTGTATTTAAAATCCATATAATAATATTTTTATAGTATCTCCTTTAATATAAAATGTTGTTGAATTTTTTTTCATTATAAATTTTTTAATGTGATTTATGCAATATGGGAAAGATACGCTGCACTAGGGAAAAACTACGGCTGCACTTAGAATTATAAAATTTTTATCTACAGTCTGTATATTATACTCTTGTTTTTAAAATTCATATAATAAAATTTTTATAGTATTTTATTTAATATAAAATGCTTTTGAATTTTTTTTTCATTATAAATTTTTCAATGTGAATTATACAATATGGGAAAGATACGCTGCATTAGGGAAAAACTACCGCTGCACTTAGAATTATAAAATTTTTATCTACAGTCTGTATATTATACTCTTGTTTTTAAAATTCATATAATAATATTTTTATGGTATTTTTTTTTAAAATAAAACACTTTTGATTTTTTTTATTATAAATTTTCCAATGTGGATTATACAATATTGGAAAGGTACGCTGCATTAGGAAAAAACTACCGCTGCACTTAGAATTATAAAATTTTTATCTACAGTCTGTATATTATACTCTTGTTTTTAAAATTCATATAATAAAATTTTCATAGTATTTTCTTTAATATAAAATGCTTTTGAATTTTTTTTCATTATGAATTTTTCAATGTGAATTATACAATATGGGAAAGATACGCTGCACTAGGGAAAAACTACGGCTGCACTTAAAATTATAAAATTCTCATTTACAGTCAGTATATTATACTCTTGAATTTAAAATTCATATAATGATATTTTTATGGTATTTCCTTTAATAAAAAATGCTGTTGAATTTTTTTTCATTATAAATTTTTCAATGTGGATTATACAATATGGGAAAGATACGCTGCACTAGGGAAAAACTACCGCTGCACTTAGATTTATAAAATTTTTATCTACAGTCTGTATATTATACTCTTGTTTTTAAAATTCATATAATAAAATTTTTATAGTATTTCCTTTAATATAAAATGCTTTTGAATTTTTTTTTATTATAAACTTTTCAATGTGAATTATACAATATGGGAAAGATACGCTGCACTAGGGAAAAACTACGGCTGCACTTAAAATTATAAAATTCTCATTTACATTCAGTATATTATACTCTTGTATTTAAAATTCATATAATAATATTTTAATGGTATTTCCTTTAATAAAAAATGCTGTTGAATTCTTTTCATTATAAATTTTTCAATGTGGATTATACAATATGGGAAAGATACGCTGCACTAGGGAAAAACTACGGCTGCACTTAAAATTATAAAATTCTCATTTACAGTCAGTATATTATACTCTTGTATTTAAAATTCATATAATAATATTTTTATGGTATTTCCTTTAATAAAAAATGCTGTTGAATTTTTTTTCATTATAAATTTTTCAATGTGGATTATACAATATGGGAAAGATACGCTGCACTAGGGAAAAACTAACTCTGCACTTAGAATTATAAAATTTTTATCTACAGTCTGTATATTATACTCTTGTTTTTAAAATTCATATAATAAAATTTTTATAGTATTTCCTTTAATAAAAAATGCTTTTGAATTTTTTTTCATTATAAATTTTTCAATGTGGATTATACAATATTGGAAATATACGCTACTTTAGGGAAAAACTACCGCTGCACTTAGAATTATAAAATTTTTATCTAGTCTGTATATTATACTCATGTTTTTAAAATTCATATAATAAAATTTTCATAGTATTTCCTTTAATATAAAATGCTTTTGAATTTTTTTTCATTATAAATTTTTCAATGCGAATTATACAATATGGGAAAGATACGCTGCACTTGGGAAAAACTACGACTGCACTAAGAATTATAAAATTTTTATCTACAGTCAGTATATTATACTCTTGTATTTAAAATTCATATAATAATATTTTTATATTTTCTTCAAAATAAAACACTTTTGAATTTTTTTTTATTATAAATTTTTCAATGTGGATTATACAATATGGGAAAGATACGCTGCACTAGGGAAAAACTACCGCTGCACTTAGAATTATAAAATTTTTATCTACAGTCTGTATATTATACTCTTTTTTGAAATTCATATAATAAAATTTTTATGGTATTTTCTTCAAAATAAAACACTTTTGAATTTTTTTTATTATAAATTTTTCAATGTGGATTATACAATATGGGAAAGATACGCTGCATTAGGGAAAAACTACCGCTGCACTTAGAATTATAAAATATTTATCTACAGTCAGTATATTATACTCTTGTATTTAAACTTCATATAATAATATTTTTATATATTCTTCAAAATAAAACACTTTTGAATTTTTTTTCATTCTAAATTTTTCAATGTGACTTTTATAATATGGGAAAGATACGCTGCACTAGGGAAAAACTACGGCTGCACTTAAAATTATAACATTCGTATTTACAGTCAGTATATTATACTCTTGTATTTAAAGTTCATATAATAATATTTTTATGGTAATTTCTTCAAAATGAAACAATTTTGAATTTTTTTTCATCATAAATTTTTCAATGTGGATTATACAATATGGGAAAGATACGCTGCACTTGGGAAAAACTACGACTGCACTAAGAATTATAAAATTTTTATCTACAGTCAGTATATTATACTCTTGTATTTAAAATTCATATAATAATATTTTTATAGTATTTCCTATAATATAAAATGCTTTTGAATTCTTTTTCTTCATAATTTTTTCAATGTGAATTATACAATATGGGAAAGATACGCTGCACTAGGGAAAAACTACCGCTGAACTAAGAATTATAAAATTTTTATCTACAGTCAGTATATTATACTCTTGTATTTAAAATTCATATAATAATATTTTTATAGTATCTCCTTTAATAAAAAATGCTGTTGATTTTTTTTTCATTATAAATTTTTCAATGTGGATTATACAATATGGGAAAGATACGCTGCACTAGGGAAAAACTAACGCTGCACTTAGAATTATAAAATTTTTATCTACAGTCTGTATATTATACTCTTGTTTTTAAAATTCATATAATAAAAGTTTTATGGTATTTTCTTCAAAATAAAACACTTTTGAATTTTTTTTATTATAAATTTTTCAATGTGGATTATACAATATGGGAAAGATACGCTGCATTGGGGAAAAACTACCGCTGCACTTAGAATTATAAAATTTTTATCTAAAGTCTGTATATTATACTCTTGTTTTTAAAATTCATATAATAAAATTTTCATAGTATTTCCTTTAATATAAAATGCTTTTGAATTTTTTTTCATTATAAATTTTTCAATGTGAATTATACAATATGGGAAAGATACGCTGCACTAGGGAAAAACTACGGCTGCACTTAAAATTATAAAAACCTTATTTACAGTCAGTATATCATACTCTTGTATTTAAAAGTCATATATTAATATTTTTATATTTTCTTCAAAATAAAACACTTTTGAATTTTTTTTATTATAAATTTTTCAATGTGGATTATACAATATGGGAAAGATACGCTGCACTAGGGAAAAACTACCGCTGCACTTAGAATTATAAAATTTTTATCTACAGTCTGTATATTATACTCTTGTTTTTAAAATTCATATAATAAAATTTTTATAGTATTTCCTTTAATATAAAATGCTTTTGAATTTTTTTTCATTATAAATTTTTCAATGTGGATTATACAATATTGGAAATATACGCTACTTTAGGGAAAAACTACCGCTGCACTTAGAATTATAAAATTTTTATCTACAGTCTGTATATTATACTCTTGTTTTTAAAATTCATATAATAAAATTTTTATAGTATTTCTTTTAATATAAAATGCTTTTGAATTTTTTTTCATTATAAATTTTTCAATGTGAATTATACAATATGGGAAAGATACGCTGCATTAGGGAAAAACTACCGCTGCACTTAGAATTATAATATTTTTATCTAAAGTCTGTATATTATACTCTTGTTTTTAAAATTCATATAATAAAATTTTCATAGTATTTCCTTTAATATAAAATGCTTTTGAATTTTTTTTCATTATAAATTTTTCAATGTGAATTATACAATATGGGAAAGATACGCTGCACTAGGGAAAAACTACGGCTGCACTTAAAATTATAAATTCTTATTTACAGTCAGTATATCATACTCTTGTATTTAAAAGTCATATAATAATATTTTTATATTTTCTTTAAAATAAAACACTTTTGATTTTTTTTTATTATAAATTTTTCAATGTGAATTATACAATATGGGAAAGATACGCTGCATTAGGGAAAAACTACCGCTGCACTTAGAATTATAAAATTTTTATCTAAAGTCTGTATATTATACTCTTGTTTTTAAAATTCATATAATAAAATTTTCATAGTATTTCCTTTAATATAAAATGCTTTTGAATTTTTTTTCATTATAAATTTTTTAATGTGAATTATACAATATGGGAAAGATACGCTGCACTAGGGAAAAACTACGGCTGCACTTAAAATTATAAAATTCTCATTTACAGTCAGTATATTATACTCTTGTATTTAAAATTCATATAATGATATTTTTATGGTATTTCCTTTAATAAAAAATCCTGTTGAATTTTTTTTCATTATAAATTTTTCAATGTGGATTATACAATATGGGAAAGATACGCTGCACTAGGGAAAAACTACCGCTGCACTTAGAATTATAAAATTTTTATCTACATTCTGTATATTATACTCTTGTTTTTAAAATTCATATAATAAAATTTTTATAGTATTTCCTTTAATATAAAATGCTTTTGAATTTTTTTTATTATAAATTTTTCAATGTGGATTATACAATATTGGAAATTTACGCTACTTTAGGGAAAAACTAGCGCTGCACTTAGAATTATAAAATTTTTATTTACAGTCTGTATATTATACTCTTGTTTTTAAAATTCATATAATAAAATTTTTTTAGTATTTTATTTAATATAAAATGCTTTTGAATTTTTTTTTCATTATAAATTTTTCAATGTGAATTATACAATATGGGAAAGATACGCTGCATTAGGGAAAAACTACCGCTGCACTTAGAATTATAAAATTTTTATCTACAGTCTGTATATTATACTCTTGTTTTTAAAAATCATATAATAATATTTTTATGGTATTTTTTTTAAAAATAAAACACTTTTGAATTTTTTTTATTATAAATTTTCCAATGTGGATTATACAATATTGGAAAGATACGCTGCATTAGGAAAAAACTACCGCTGCACTTAGAATTATAAAATTTTTATCTACAGTCTGTATATTAAACTCTTGTTTTTAAAATTCATATAATAATATTTTTATGGTATTTTCTTCAAAATAAAACACTTTTGAATTTCTTTTATTATAAATTTTTCAATGTGGATTATACAATATGGGAAAGATACGCTGCATTAGGGAAAAACTACCGCTGCACTTAGAATTATAAAATTTTTATCTACAGTCTGTATATTATACTCTTGTTTTTAAAATTAATATAATAAAATTTTTATGGTATTTTCTTTAAAATAAATCACTTTTGAATTTTTTTTATTATAAATTTTTCAATGTGGATTATACAATATAGGAAAGATACGCTGCATTAGGGAAAAACTACCGCTGCACTTAGAATTATAAAATTTTTATCTACAGTCTGTATATTATACTCTTGTTTTTAAAATTCATATAATAAAATTTTCATAGTATTTCCTTTAATATAAAATGCTTTTGAATCTTTTTTCATTATATATTTTTCAATGTGAATTATACAATATGGGAAAGATACGCTGCATTAGGGAAAAACTACCGCTGCACTTAGAATTATAAAATTTTTATCTACAGTCTGTATATTATACTCTTGTTTTTAAAATTCATATAATAAAATTTTTATAGTATTTCCTTTAATATAAAATGCTTTTGAATTTTTTTTCATTATAAATTTTTCAATGTGAATTATACAATATGGGAAAGATACGCTGCATTAGGGAAAAACTACCGCTGCACTTAGAATTATAAAATTTTTATCTACAGTCTGTATATTATACTCTTGTTTTTAAAATTCATATAATAAAATTTCTATAGTATTTCCTTTAATATAAAATGCTTTTGATTTTTTTTTTCATTATACATTTTTCAATGTGAATTATACAATATGGGAAAGATACGCTGCATTAGGGAAAAACTACCGCTGCACTTAGAATTATAAAATTTTTATCTACAGTCTGTATATTATACTCTTGTTTTTAAAATTCATATAATAAAATTTTTATAGTATTTCCTTTAATATAAAATGCTTTTGAATTTTTTTTCATTATAAATTTTTCAATGTGAATTACACAATATGGGAAAGATACGCTGCACTAGGGAAAAACTACGGCTGCACTTAAAATTATAACATTCGTATTTACAGTCAGTATATTACACTCTTGTATTTAAAATCCATATAATAATATTTTTATAGTATCTCCTTTAATAAAAAATGCTGTTGAATTTTTTTTCATTATAAATTTTTCAATGTGGATTATACAATATGGGAAAGATACGCTGCACTAGGGAAAAACTACGGCTGCACTTAAAATTATAACATTCGTATTTACAGTCAGTATATTACACTCTTGTATTTAAAATCCATATAATAATATTTTTATAGTATCTCCTTTAATATAAAATGCTGTTGAATTTTTTTTCATTATAAATTTTTTAATGTGATTTATGCAATATGGGAAAGATACGGTATTTTTTTTTTAAATAAAACACTTTTGAATTTTTTTTATTATAAATTTTCCAATGTGGATTATACAATATTGGAAAGGTACGCTGCATTAGGGAAAAACTACCGCTGCACTTAGAATTATAAAATTTTTATCTACAGTCTGTATATTATACTCTTGCTTTTGAAATTCATATAATAAAATTTTTATAGTATTTCCTTTAATATAAAATGCTTTTGAATTTTTTTTCATTATAAATTTTTCAATGTGAATTATACAATATGGGAAAGATACGCTGCATTAGGGAAAAACTACCGATGCACTTGGAATTATAAAATTTTTATCTACAGTCTGTATATCATACTCTTGTTTTTAAAATTCATATAATAAAATTTCTATAATATTTCCTTTAATATAAAATGCTTTTGATTTTTTTTTCATTATAAATTTTTCAATGTGAATTATAACAATATGGGAAAGATACGCTGCATTAGGGAAAAACTACCGCTGCACTTAGAATTATAAAATTTTTATCTACAGTCTGTATATTATACTCTTGTTTTTAAAATTCATATAATAATATTTTTATGGTATTTTTTTCAAAATAAAACACTTTTGAATTTTTTTTATTATAAATTTTTCAATGTGGATTATAACAATATGGGAAAGATACGCTGCACTAGGGAAAAACTACGGCTGCACTTAAAATTATAAAATTCTCATTTACAGTCAGTATATTATACTCTTGTATTTAAAATTCATATAATAATATTTTTATAGTATCTCCTTTAATAAAAAATGCTGTTGAATTTTTTTTCATTATAAATTTTTCAATGTGGATTATACAATATGGGAAAGATACGCTGCACTAGGGTAAAACTACGGCTGCACTTAAATTTATGAAATTCGTATTTACAGTTAGTATATTACTCTTGTATTTAAAATTCATATAATAATATTTTTATAGTATCTCCTTTAATATAAAATGCTGTTGAATTTTTTTTCATTATAAATTTTTTAATGTGATTTATGCAATATGGGAAAGATACGCTGCACTAGGGAAAAACTACGGCTGCACTTAAAATTATAAAATTCTCATTTACAGTCAGTATATTATACTCTTGTATTTAAAATTCATATAATAATATTTTTATGGTATTTCCTTTAATAAAAAATGCTGTTGAATTTTTTTTCATTATAAATTTTTCAATGTGGATTATATAATATGGGAAAAATACGCTGCACTAGGGAAAAACTACGGCTGCACTTAAAATTATAACATTCGTATTTACAGTCAGTATATTACACTCTTGTATTTAAAATCCATATAATAATATTTTTATAGTATCTCCTTTAATAAAAAATGCTGTTGAATTTTTTTTCATTATAAATTTTTCAATGTGGATTATACAATATGGGAAAGATACGCTGCACTAGGGAAAAACTACGGCTGCACTTAAAATTATAACATTCGTATTTACAGTCAGTATATTACACTCTTGTATTTAAAATCCATATAATAATATTTTTATAGTATCTCCTTTAATATAAAATGCTGTTGAATTTTTTTTCATTATAAATTTTTTAATGTGATTTATGCAATATGGGAAAGATACGGTATTTTTTTTTTAAATAAAACACTTTTGAATTTTTTTTATTATAAATTTTCCAATGTGGATTATACAATATTGGAAAGGTACGCTGCATTAGGGAAAAACTACCGCTGCACTTAGAATTATAAAATTTTTATCTACAGTCTGTATATTATACTCTTGCTTTTGAAATTCATATAATAAAATTTTTATAGTATTTCCTTTAATATAAAATGCTTTTGAATTTTTTTTCATTATAAATTTTTCAATGTGAATTATACAATATGGGAAAGATACGCTGCATTAGGGAAAAACTACCGATGCACTTGGAATTATAAAATTTTTATCTACAGTCTGTATATCATACTCTTGTTTTTAAAATTCATATAATAAAATTTCTATAATATTTCCTTTAATATAAAATGCTTTTGATTTTTTTTTCATTATAAATTTTTCAATGTGAATTATAACAATATGGGAAAGATACGCTGCATTAGGGAAAAACTACCGCTGCACTTAGAATTATAAAATTTTTATCTACAGTCTGTATATTATACTCTTGTTTTTAAAATTCATATAATAATATTTTTATGGTATTTTTTTCAAAATAAAACACTTTTGAATTTTTTTTATTATAAATTTTTCAATGTGGATTATAACAATATGGGAAAGATACGCTGCACTAGGGAAAAACTACGGCTGCACTTAAAATTATAAAATTCTCATTTACAGTCAGTATATTATACTCTTGTATTTAAAATTCATATAATAATATTTTTATAGTATCTCCTTTAATAAAAAATGCTGTTGAATTTTTTTTCATTATAAATTTTTCAATGTGGATTATACAATATGGGAAAGATACGCTGCACTAGGGTAAAACTACGGCTGCACTTAAATTTATGAAATTCGTATTTACAGTTAGTATATTACTCTTGTATTTAAAATTCATATAATAATATTTTTATAGTATCTCCTTTAATATAAAATGCTGTTGAATTTTTTTTCATTATAAATTTTTTAATGTGATTTATGCAATATGGGAAAGATACGCTGCACTAGGGAAAAACTACGGCTGCACTTAAAATTATAAAATTCTCATTTACAGTCAGTATATTATACTCTTGTATTTAAAATTCATATAATAATATTTTTATGGTATTTCCTTTAATAAAAAATGCTGTTGAATTTTTTTTCATTATAAATTTTTCAATGTGGATTATATAATATGGGAAAAATACGCTGCACTAGGGAAAAACTACGGCTGCACTTAAAATTATAACATTCGTATTTACAGTCAGTATATTACACTCTTGTATTTAAAATCCATATAATAATATTTTTATAGTATCTCCTTTAATAAAAAATGCTGTTGAATTTTTTTTCATTATAAATTTTTCAATGTGGATTATACAATATGGGAAAGATACGCTGCACTAGGGAAAAACTACGGCTGCACTTAAAATTATAACATTCGTATTTACAGTCAGTATATTACACTCTTGTATTTAAAATCCATATAATAATATTTTTATAGTATCTCCTTTAATATAAAATGCTGTTGAATTTTTTTTCATTATAAATTTTTTAATGTGATTTATGCAATATGGGAAAGATACGCTGCACTAGGGAAAAACTACGGCTGCACTTAGAATTATAAAATTTTTATCTACAGTCTGTATATTATACTCTTGTTTTTAAAATTCATATAATAAAATTTTTATAGTATTTTATTTAATATAAAATGCTTTTGAATTTTTTTTTCATTATAAATTTTTCAATGTGAATTATACAATATGGGAAAGATACGCTGCATTAGGGAAAAACTACCGCTGCACTTAGAATTATAAAATTTTTATCTACAGTCTGTATATTATACTCTTGTTTTTAAAATTCATATAATAATATTTTTATGGTATTTTTTTTTTAAATAAAACACTTTTGATTTTTTTTATTATAAATTTTCCAATGTGGATTATACAATATTGGAAAGGTACGCTGCATTAGGAAAAAACTACCGCTGCACTTAGAATTATAAAATTTTTATCTACAGTCTGTATATTAAACTCTTGTTTTTAAAATTCATATAATAATATTTTTATGGTATTTTCTTCAAAATAAAACACTTTTGAATTTCTTTTATTATAAATTTTTCAATGTGGATTATACAATATGGGAAAGATACGCTGCATTAGGGAAAAACTACGGCTGCACTTAGAATTATAAAATTTTTATCTACAGTCTGTATATTATACTCTTGTTTTTAAAATTCATATAATAAAATTTTTATAGTATTTTATTTAATATAAAATGCTTTTGAATTTTTTTTTCATTATAAATTTTTCAATGTGAATTATACAATATGGGAAAGATACGCTGCATTAGGGAAAAACTACCGCTGCACTTAGAATTATAAAATTTTTATCTACAGTCTGTATATTATACTCTTGTTTTTAAAATTCATATAATAATATTTTTATGGTATTTTTTTTTAAAATAAAACACTTTTGATTTTTTTTATTATAAATTTTCCAATGTGGATTATACAATATTGGAAAGGTACGCTGCATTAGGAAAAAACTACCGCTGCACTTAGAATTATAAAATTTTTATCTACAGTCTGTATATTAAACTCTTGTTTTTAAAATTCATATAATAATATTTTTATGGTATTTTCTTCAAAATAAAACACTTTTGAATTTCTTTTATTATAAATTTTTCAATGTGGATTATACAATATGGGAAAGATACGCTGCATTAGGGAAAAACTACGGCTGCACTTAGAATTATAAAATTTTTATCTACAGTCTGTATATTATACTCTTGTTTTTAAAATTCATATAATAAAATTTTTATAGTATTTTATTTAATATAAAATGCTTTTGAATTTTTTTTTCATTATAAATTTTTCAATGTGAATTATACAATATGGGAAAGATACGCTGCATTAGGGAAAAACTACCGCTGCACTTAGAATTATAAAATTTTTATCTACAGTCTGTATATTATACTCTTGTTTTTAAAATTCATATAATAATATTTTTATGGTATTTTTTTTTAAAATAAAACACTTTTGATTTTTTTTATTATAAATTTTCCAATGTGGATTATACAATATTGGAAAGGTACGCTGCATTAGGAAAAAACTACCGCTGCACTTAGAATTATAAAATTTTTATCTACAGTCTGTATATTAAACTCTTGTTTTTAAAATTCATATAATAATATTTTTATGGTATTTTCTTCAAAATAAAACACTTTTGAATTTCTTTTATTATAAATTTTTCAATGTGGATTATACAATATGGGAAAGATACGCTGCATTAGGGAAAAACTACCGCTGCACTTAGAATTATAAAATTTTTATCTACAGTCTGTATATTATACTCTTGTTTTTAAAATTAATATAATAAAATTTTTATGGTATTTTCTTTAAAATAAATCACTTTTGAATTTTTTTTATTATAAATTTTTCAATGTGGATTATACAATATAGGAAAGATACGCTGCATTAGGGAAAAACTACCGCTGCACTTAGAATTATAAAATTTTTATCTACAGTCTGTATATTATACTCTTGTTTTTAAAATTCATATGATAAAATTTTCATAGTATTTCCTTTAATATAAAATGCTTTTGAATCTTTTTTCATTATATATTTTTCAATGTGAATTATACAATATGGGAAAGATACGCTGCACTAGGGAAAAACTACGGCTGCACTTAAAATTATAAAATTCTCATTTACGGTCAGTATATTATACTCTTGTATTTAAAATTCATATAATAATATTTTTATGGTATTTCCTTTAATAAAAAATGCTGTTGAATTTTTTTTCATTATAAATTTTTCAATGTGGATTATACAATATGGGAAAAATACGCTGCACTAGGGAAAAACTACGGCTGCACTTAAAATTATAACATTCGTATTTACAGTCAGTATATTACACTCTTGTATTTAAAATCCATGTAATAATATTTTTATAGTATCTCCTTTAATATAAAATGCTGTTGAATTTTTTTTCATTATAAATTTTTCAATGTGGATTATACAATATGGGAAAGATACGCTGCACTAGGGAAAAACTACGGCTGCACTTAAAATTATAACATTCGTATTTACAGTCAGTATATTACACTCTTGTATTTAAAATCCATGTAATAATATTTTTATAGTATCTCCTTTAATAAAAAATGATGTTGAATTTTTTTTCATTATAAATTTTTCAATGTGGATTATACAATATGGGAAAGATACGCTGCACTAGGGAAAAACTACGGCTGCACTTAAAATTATAAAATTCTCATTTACAGTCAGTATATTATACTCTTGTTTTTAAAATTCATATAATAAAATTTTTATAGTATTTCCTTTAATATAAAATGTTTTTGAATTTTTTTTCATTATAAATTTTTCAATGTGAATTATACAATATGGGAAAGATACGCTGCATTAGGGACAACCTACCGCTGCACTTAGAATGATAAAATTTTTATCTATAGTCTGTATATTATACTCTTGTTTTTAAAATTCATATAATAAAATTTTTATGGTATTTTCTTCAAAATAAAACACTTTTGAATTTTTTTTATTATAAATTTTTCAATGTGGATTATACAATTTTGGAAAGATACGCTGCATTAGGGAAAAACTACCGCTGCACTTAGAATTATAAAATTTTTATCTACAGTCTGTATATTATACTCTTGTTTTTAAAATTCATATAATAAAATTTTTATAGTATTTCCTTTAATATAAAATGCTTTTGAATTTTTTTTCATTAAAATTTTTCAATGTGGATTATACAATATGGGAAAGATACGCTGCATTAGGGAAAAACTACCGATGCACTTGGAACTATAAAATTTTTATCTACAGTCTGTATATTATACTCTTGTTTTTAAAATTCATATAATAAAATTTCTATAGTATTTCCTTTAATATAAAATGCTTTTGATTTTTTTTTCATTATACATTTTTCAATGTGAATTATAACAATATGGGAAAGATACGCTGCATTAGGGAAAAACTACCGCTGCACTTAGAATTATAAAATTTTTATCTACAGTCTGTATATTATACTCTTGTTTTTGAAATTCATATAATAAAATTTTTATAGTATTTCCTTTAATATAAAATGCTTTTGAATTTTTTTTCATTATAAATTTTTCAATGTGAATTATACAATATGGGAAAGATACGCTGCATTAGGGAAAAACTACCGCTGCACTTAGAATTATAAAATTTTTATCTACAGTCTGTATATTATACTCTTGTTTTTAAAATTCATATAATAAAATTTTTATAGTATTTCCTTTAATATAAAATGCTTTTGAATTTTTTTTCATTATAAATTTTTCAATGTGAATTATACAATATGGGAAAGATACGCTGCATTAGGGAAAAACTACCGCTGCACTTAGAATTATAAAATTTTTATCTACAGTCTGTATATTATACTCTTGTTTTTAAAATTCATATAATAAAATTTCTATAGTATTTCCTTTAATATAAAATGCTTTTGATTTTTTTTTTATTATAAATTTTTCAATGTGAATTATACAATATGGGAAAGATACGCTGCATTAGGGAAAAACTACCGCTGCACTTAGAATTATAAAATTTTTATCTACAGTCTGTATATTATACTCTTGTTTTTAAAATTCATATAATAAAATTTTTATAGTATTTCCTTTAATATAAAATGCTTTTGAATTTTTTTTCATTATAAATTTTTCAATGTGAATTATACAATATGGGAAAGATACGCTGCATTAGGGAAAAACTACCGCTGCACTTAGAATTATAAAATTTTTATCTACAGTCTGTATATTATACTCTTGTTTTTAAAATTCATATAATAAAATTTTTATAGTATTTCCTTTAATATAAAATGCTTTTGAATTTTTTTTCATTATAATTTTTCAATGTGGATTATACAATATGGGAAAGATACGCTGCATTAGGGAAAAACTACCGATGCACTTGGAATTATAAAATTTTTATCTACAGTCTGTATATCATACTCTTGTTTTTAAAATTCATATAATAAAATTTCTATAGTATTTCCTTTAATATAAAATGCTTTTGATTTTTTTTTCATTATAAATTTTTCAATGTGAATTATAACAATATGGGAAAGATACGCTGCATTAGGGAAAAACTACCGCTGCACTTAGAATTATAAAATTTTTATCTACAGTCTGTATATTATACTCTTGTTTTTAAAATTCATATAATAAAATTTTTATAGTATTTCCTTTAATATAAAATGCTTTTGATTATTTTTTCATTATAAATTTTTCAATGTGAATTATAACAATATGGGAAAGATACGCTGCACTAGGGAAAAACTACGGCTGCACTTAAAATTATAAAATTCTCATTTACAGTCAGTATATTATACTCTTGTATTTAAAATTCATATAATAATATTTTTATAGTATCTCCTTTAATAAAAAATGCTGTTGAATTTTTGTTCATTATAAATTTTTCAATGTGGATTATACAATATGGGAAAGATACGCTGCACTAGGGAAAAACTACGGCTGCACTTAAAATTATGAAATTCGTATTTACAGTTAGTATATTACTCTTGTATTTAAAATTCATATAATAATATTTTTATAGTATCTCCTTTAATATAAAATGCTGTTGAATTTTTTTTCATTATAAATTTTTTAATGTGATTTATGCAATATGGGAAAGATACGCTGCACTAGGGAAAAACTACGGCTGCACTTAAAATTATAAAATTCTCATTCACAGTCAGTATATTATACTCTTGTATTTAAAATTCATATAATAATATTTTTATGGTATTTCCTTTAATAAAAAATGCTGTTGAATTTTTTTTCATTATAAATTTTTCAATGTGGATTATACAATATGGGAAAAATACGCTGCACTAGGGAAAAACTACGGCTGCACTTAAAATTAGAACATTCGTATTGTCACGTGTGTGACGGGGTGGACAGGGGACAATAATCAAAACGGAAGTTTTCTTTCGTAAGAGTCTATATTTAACTACCAAACTAACACTAATGTGATGTAAGGGTTTACTTACATTCTAGTCGCTATACAGCTCTTCATGGCACCGACCATATGTCACCCTTTGTCACTTTCCACTGCCTATCAACGAATGAATAAATTCTACGTTTCTCTACGGCGACCCCGTAGTTCGAACCACCGGAAGGCTGACTTAGCTATTGCTCATCGGAATTCGAAAATTCCGATATCAGCAATAGCTTGCAACCTCGCTAGGGTGTTCGACCTAAGAGGAAGCTCAACTTCCCGTTGGTGACATATGCCCGGCCCTTCAAGATTGTCGTCTCGACAATTTATTTCCTATTCTAACCTATCAGTTACAATTCTAAGTTCTGCCAACAACCCACAACCACGTTATCCTCACTTCTCAAGAAACATCCCTTATGCCACCTGATGTTTTGGAAGGGGTCTTCTTTCTTCCCAGAATGGACCAGGAAGGCTTTCAGATCAGCGTAGGTGAACCAGGGTTCCTCATGTGTGGTGGGTGGTCCATCTCTTTGGGGCGTACTTCTCGAACGACCTGATGATGACTTGGGGCTCGTCCTCTACGGTGTTGACCCTTTCAGGTTACAGTCAGTAACTGTTTCTACGCCTTTGTTTGTTCCCAATGGGTACGACGGCAATACGTCACAGAGTCGGGACTTCCAGCTTGTAGCTTGGTTTAGGAAGTCCTCCACTTCATGTTATTTTGAGTTTTTGACTGACGTTTTCTCCTATCCCCCCGGTTCTACGGCTACCTGCCTCTCCTTCAGCTCTCCCTGTCCGACCGCTCTGTCTTTGGTTTGTGAGGCTCTTCTCGTGGGCGTTGGGCAGAAGAAAAAAAAACAACAATTACAAACAATCCTTAACCTATTTACATCTATCAGAGTCACTGACTCTACTACATTACATGATTCTTGACCTAGATACTACATATTATTACTATTTTTGCTGACAAGTCCGAACTAAGTCGAGTTAGTTCGACCTTGTCAGGTATCTTCTTTCATCCTTAGCCGTGACTGTGACCCAGATATTATTATCAACAGTCCGACCATGAACTATTTCTCGCTTTTTTTCCCAAAAATTTCTTCCTTTTTTTTTTTTTTGTAACCCCATAATACTAGCTAGGTACCCTTATAAAATCTATTCCCCCTTTTGTTTGTCTTTCTCTATCTCCCATGACTCCCTTAATTTTGTGTTTGTTTTTTTTCTCTCTAGATTTCACTTACGTTGTGAATCATTACTTCACTCCTAGTTGGGAGTGGCTCCAAAGTCACCCTGGTCTTTTGACCTCTTGCCAAAGACAGCAGGCTTGCTTCATCCAGTTCGAGTCGTCCCTCCGACCGACTCTTTTCCCTGTGGTTCACTCTTGGCCTTGGAGAAAGTACTTCATTTTCCTCCGAACTCGCGCTACCTTCTTCTTCTCGAATTTTTGACCCTTGCCGAGAGTTTGCCTCTTTTGAATTTCTTTTCCTGCAGCACAACTTAATAATTTTTGCTAATACATGAATAAGAAAGGTTAATAATGCTATGTGCATGAGCACGAGAACCACTTGGTGACCCAATTGGCTCTCCTCACCCCAAGCGTGCACTCCTGGAGTGGGAGCGATTATTATCCCTCCTGGATTCCTTTTTAACACCAAGTATGCCACGAACACTGACAGGACCGTGTTCCAAATCAGTAAAATCGTATCACCGTGCAAAGCGTATGTGGCACTGAACTGATGGTCGATGTTATGATTATTCAGCTGTTCTCTTATCTCTTCCACTCGATTTGCTGTTGATGTCAGATTGAGATGGGGAACGGTGAGAGTCCAGTTCAAGTTGAGACATTGGCTTACGTTCGTAAATCTTAATTGGTCCTTCTGCCTAAATTCACCTAATACTAGTGAACCAAGCGAGGACCATATTGCCGGTATCACGTGGACTACGGATACTTCCTTCACTTCCTGCTCTATGCATGGGTATCTTTTTTCAATTAAGACTTCTTCCCTTGAAATAAGTGTACAATGACAGGGCACGTGAATTTTTCTTGCTCCCGGTTGAATTTTGTCGCTTGTAGGTCCGATTGTGGTTTCATGTGCGTCACAGCGAATACTGGCTTTTTCGTCAATATGAGTCATGATAAATATTTCGTCTTCGATCTCTGTGATAGTCAGTGCTTGTGATCTGTAGCATGTCATAGGACAATGGCTTCCTAATTCTTCGATTGACCCCCCTGAGATTAATTTTCTTACGCACGTCGGCCCATGAATCGAATCGGCCGAAAACCTCGGTAGGAAACACAATTTATTTTCAAAAGGTCGACAGTGGTGCAGGCTCACACCGGAGATTGTTCTCGTCTCTATTTTCTTCCCGTTCGAAATTGCGACATATGTGCTCTCATGTTGAATCCTGCAAGTGTGGTTGTACCAGGCGAAAGGTACACTGATTAACTCATACAGAGTCCAGGTGTAACCTTTTCTTCTAATTGGGATTCGTGCTTGTATGGTTATGTTTCCTCCAGTCAGCGTGCAATCACTTATCGGTAGCGTGTATAACATCCAGATGTTACTCATAGGAATGGCCAGTTCCTGATCGTGTTGCTGGATGTGTAGGGCTAATTTCTGTAGGTCTTTTCTCAAAATTGCTGGTGGTAAGATGGTCTGAGGTATCAAGTGTTGTTTACAGGCGGTCGCAATTTCGTTTTCTTCCATCGTCCTTAAGTTGTTCAAGGTCCTTTTTAGATTTAGATAGGTGTTGTAGACCGCCGCTGTGATTAATTTTTCGTCCTCCTCCATGTGAATGTTGTTGTTGTTTGTCATGTCCATTGCCAGTTTTTCGATTATGTGCATCCTTTTCTCCACCTTTTCAAAAGCGGTCGCTGCTTCTTTTTGGTACGCTGCAAATTCGTGTGACTCCTTACCTATGTTTTTCAAGGTTTCGCTTAATCCTCGTTGGATTTCTTCCACGTGTTGTGCTAATTCGCCTTCTGTCATTGCCAACTTATTAAATTTTTGTTGTGTCGCAAACCCGCAACACCATTCGAATGAACTTGCTATGAAGTCCAGCGCCCTTTGAAATCTTCTGTTTGTTTGGTGGCCCGCTTTAACCTGACTGTCCACCATTTGTCCCAACATTGAACGTTCCCTCTCATAGATGGTCGAAAGTCTCCCCATCTCATCGATTATTTTACATCCGACTTTTCCTTCTCCTCTGCTACAATAGTTGATCGGGTTAATTTCACTTTCTGTCTTCATGTTTGACCTCCAGCTCGTCGAATAGGTAAGGGGAATGGTGGCTTCATAATTAATTGTCCCTGGTAACTTTTTCCAGTACACCCCTGTACTGATTTCGACTTCCTCTGCTAGAGACATGGTCATGGGAAGAATAAAAAATCTGCAAGAAGATACATTTTAATTTTTTAATTCATTATTTTCCTAAAATTACCCTTATCCCTTAATTAGTTTCTTAACCTATCTTACACACTATTAATTACACAGATTTTTTTTTTCACGGGCCCTGAGTCGGAGAAGTCCATGGGTCGTGATATTTCAAAATCCGACTGACGTGAACAACTTCGCGTTTTGGCTTTTTTTTCGTACCAAACTCCAATTCGTAGTTGACATCACTTACTTTTTTCACCACTGTGTACGGCCCAAACCATCGGCACATCAATTTGGGACTTTTTCCTATTTTTCGCCTTGGTACGAACATCTTTACTTGTTCTCCCACTGAAAAGTCCACATGTCGATGAAAGGAGTCGTACCGGTCCTTGTCGTATCCTTGCCGTTTGGTGATATTTGCCGCCGCTTGCGCTTGAATTGCGAGCAGTTTTTCCCGAATTTCAATGATGTCCTTGTTCTCCACTTGCATTGCCAATAAATTTGCCTCCGTCGGCAATGTGGGAAGTCTTCCGAACAATACTAAATAGGGTGGGTACCCCGTAGTTGCCTGCACGCTTGTATTGTACCCGAACGTTGTGGGTTTTACGTATTCGTCCCAATCTCGCTGGTCAGTCCCGGTAAAAATGGCTAACATACCCGCTAATGTTTTGTTGTATTTTTCAACGAGTCCGTTTGTTTGTGGTCTGTACGCTGTTGTGTATAAGTCCTTCGCCACGCCCATCAATTTCAATAATTCGGTTACCATTTGGCTCCGAAACACTGTTCCCCTGTCACTCAAAAAACAACGCGGTGCTCCATAAATGGTAATTACATTTTCGAATATGAATCTTGAGACGCTCTTTGCTGAACCGTCCTTGATGGCTCCTGCAATTGCATATCTGGAAACATATTCTGTGCAGACAATTACCATTGTATTTCCTGACTGCGATTTGGGAAATGGTCCTAAGAGATCTACCGAAAGCATTGACCAAATTGTCCCCACAGGAATTGGTTGTAGCAATCCTGCTCCTTTTTTGAAATCTTCACCTTTTCGAGACTGGCAATCCGGACATCCCCTAACAAATTTTTCCACATCTTTTTGTTGTCCAGTCCAGAAGTACCTTTCTCGAATTTTTTCCAACGTTTTAGTTGTCCCTAAATGTCCGCTTAGTGGATCACTGTGGTGGTTATATAAGATTTCCCCTATTAAAGATTTTGGAATTGCGAGTAGGTGATCCCTTCCGACTTCGCGAGTGTTTTTCTTATATAGCACCCCATCTATAAGAGAAAAATTTTTTGCCCTTCTTCTTGTCCCTATTGGGATATTTGTGTCATTGTCGTTTTCCACTGCGGTTATTAATTCCTTTAGTTCACCGTCCTCTAGCTGAAGTTGTCTCAACTCGTCTGGTTCCACGAGGTAAGTTGGGATTTCTTCGCAATCGACCTCATCGGCTTCGTTCCCTTCGGCTACCGGATTCCTTGACAAGCAATCAGCATCCTTGTGTTTTGACCCGCTTCGATGAACCACGGTGTACTGAAATTCTGATAATTTTATGGCCCATCTTGCTAGTTTTCCAGTTGGATCTTTGATTGATTTTAACCAGCGAATTGCGCTATGATCTGTGACAATTTTTACGTGTCTACCGTGTACTAAATGTCTTAGGTATGATAGAGCCCACACGCACCCCAAACATTCTAATTCTGTAATTCCCAAGTTCCTCTCGTTCTTTGTTAGGCTGCGGCTAACGAAAGCGATAGGGTGGCTTTGTTGGTCTTCTCCCACCTGTAACAAAACTGCTCCGAGCCCCTGCAGACTGGCGTCCACTCTTAATTCGCAATCCTTGTTCGGGTCAAATCTTCGAAGAACTGGTGTTGTCGTCATTTTCTCCTTTAGCATGCTGAACGCCTGTTCCTGTTCCTTACTCCATTCGAATTTCAGTTTTCTTTTTGTTACTTCATGTAGTGGGCGAGCAATGGCTGAGAAATTCTTAATAAATTTGCGGTAGTAGTTGCACATTCCTAAAAATCGTTGAACCTCCTTGACTGATTTTGGCGTCGGCATATTTGCAATGCCGTTTATTTTATTCTGATCCACGCTGATGCCCTCAGCGTTCACTTTAAACCCTAGTATTTCGATTTCCTTTTTCAGATAATGGCACTTACTTGGTTTTAACGTCAGTCCTGCTTCTCGAAGCCTCTGAAATACCCTTTTTAATTTTTCGATGTGTTCCTCAACGGTCCTCGAAAAAATGATGATGTCATCTAAATAGATTAGGATGTCCTTCCACTTCATATCCGAAAAAAGTTTGTCCATAAGAGCTTGGAAAGTTCCTGGTGCGCAACAAAGACCGAATGGCATGACGTTAAATTGATACTGACCTTGACCCTGAGCGATAAATGCTGTGTACTCTTTACACTCTTCTTTGACGGCTACCTGCCAATATCCGCTTGTTAAGTCCAGGGTTGAGTAGTATTGACTGTCGTGCCCGATGTAGGTCATTACGTCGTCTATGTTGGGAATGGGATAGTTGCATTTCTTCGTCACTTCATTTAACTTCCGATAGTCGACGCAAAACCTCATTTTTCCGTCTTTTTTTTTCGTCAGTACCACTGGAAATCCCCACGGACTCGTGCTCGGCTCGATTATTTTGTTTTCCAACATTTCGTTAATTTGGTCGTTAATAATTTCGCGTTCTATGTGTGATACCCTGTATGGCTTACACTTGATGGGTTTGGCTCCTTGTACATCTATTTCGTGTTCTACTAAATTTGTTTTACCCAATTCTGACGTTGAGTTCGCAAAAATGTCCGAGAATTCCTGTAATAGTTTGTTTATTTTCTTTTTATCTGACTCCGGTAAACAGCTGTTTATGTTGTGGTCATCAGGTTTCACGCTGTGTTTCTTTATCGACGTGTACAAGAAAAATTTTTCGCCAAGTAGATCGCCCGCCTCCTCCTGTAACCATCCCAGTGTTGTTCCCTTATAAACACGAATGCAGTTGTTTACTCTTGAGGTGAGTACTGTTTCAAGTTGATTGTTATTGGTTTTTTCTAATAAACCAATCAGCAGTCCCCTAGGTACCAAAAATCGTTCATTTTTTATGAATTCGCCATCTTTTCCGTCTTCCTGTTTGGCACTTGTCCCTAATTTAATTCTTACCGGGCGTCCAGGTCTGAGAATAACATCTGTCTGTGTCATCACTTTGATTTTCTTGATGTCGTCAGCGTTTTTCGTCTCCGTTTGTAGTACGGTAGTGTTTGTGTCATCACTCTTTGACCTATTTTCCGACTTCGTTCTTATCTTCACTCCTGCTCTCGGGAAATGGATCATTTTTTCCCCGTAGTTTATGATGACCTCTTCGCGCTTTAAAAATGCATCTCCTAAGATTACCGGACTTGGCAATTTATCAACTACGATTGCCTCGAATTCGAATTTCCTATTACCTAAATGTAGTTCAAAATTTGTCTTACCTAAGGTGGGAATTTTGTGGTTCCCTACCGTCCTTAAAAATAATCTATTCTTGTCTGATAACTTATTCTCTACTAACTCTCTACTTACAAGATTATTACTACACCCCGTGTCTATTATGACGTCTACGTTCTTACCTCTATGATACCCCGTTATTAATAATATATTTGTCGGCGTCCCGGTTGTGAAAATGCTGTCGACTTGGACGACATCCGGACGCACGTCGGACGCCGTCCTTACTCTTTTCCCGCATAATTTTTTCCGTCGCTCCTACCTTCGTTCTTCTTCCTGTTCCGGCAGACGGCCGCAAAATGTCCAGGTTTTCCGCAAACGAAGCATTTTTTCGTCTGGGGAGCCGGGTTCCTCTCGAAGTTCTTTCTTTCTTGATTTCTGCAAACCGATGCGTAATGTCCCGGTTTACCACAGGAAAAACAGATGGGTCTCCCGTCCTTGGTCCTAGTATTTGGGAATTGTTGTCGCCGATTTTCCCATTTCCGGTTTTCCTCGTGGCTGGTCCGTGACCTGTTCGCTTCCGTTTGCTGACGGTGCGTTCTGTCGTTCATTGTTACGAACGCACTGTCCGCTGAAATGTTGTTGATCAGCGACTTTTTCTTCACTTCGCTAATTTTGAAGACAAGATTTTTGATGTCTCTCTTACTCATCTCTGGGTCGCTAAACATCAAAAATGTTTCCGCTAACTGTGGCAGCAAACCCTCCTCGAAAAACATCCTGAATGTCGCATCCGACATTTGAGGGTCATATTCCTGTTGAAGCGACAATAACTCGAAATAATAGGATTTTATATCTTCATTCACTCCCTGTTTGCGGCTTTCAAACCTAATTCTTGCGTTTTTCGTGGAATTTCCTCGTCCGAATTCCTCTAGGAAGTCTGCCACTAATTGCCTCCACGTTTTTGTAGCGTTTTGTGCTTCTCCTGTGTACTCATTGTGCCAAACCGACGCCGCTTTTTCTAGGAAAATCGGAAGGTACGCAATTTTCAAGTTGTCGTCCCAAGCGTTCGCCAGTGCTACCCTATTGTATGTTTGTATGAAGGTATTTGGATCCACCGTGGCTGGATTGAAGGAAGGTGGCGACAAAAATTTTGGCGTTGCCGGGGTTTTGGCCGTAGCCAGGGCCTGGCGGATGGTCGTGTCGGCCATTACTTTGTTTTCTTCGTTCTTCGTCTCTTGTTTCTCTTTTGTTTCCTCGGTGCCCTTAACGCTTTCCTCGTTTTCGTCCTCTTCTCCTGACGACTCGTCGTGCTCTCTGTCCTTCCTTCTTTCAAGAATCGTCTCCAATTCCCTTACTGTTTTCCATGAACCTCCCGCTTGCACCACTATCTCTACGCTTCCGGTTGGGGGTACCGATTGCTGTCCAAAAATTTCGGTACTGCGAAATGGCGGTTTAAATTGCGCGTACTCGTGCTCCTTTGCCCGTCTTCTTGTCAGTGGCGGTTCCCTTTCTTCGCCCTTGGGCATTGACTCCTATTTTCGCTGACCCCTAACTTTTACGCGAACATATTGCCTCCTATCCACCGATCGTGCCGTCGGCGAATTCCACGTCACGGTAATTTTTCAATTATAAATCTTTCATACTAATACGAACTTCATTTTAAAATTCCGAAATCTTGGGGCGCCTCCACCATAATGTCACGTGTGTGACGGGGTGGACAGGGGACAATAATCAAAACGGAAGTTTTCTTTCGTAAGAGTCTATATTTAACTACCAAACTAACACTAATGTGATGTAAGGGTTTACTTACATTCTAGTCGCTATACAGCTCTTCATGGCACCGACCATATGTCACCCTTTGTCACTTTCCACTGCCTATCAACGAATGAATAAATTCTACGTTTCTCTACGGCGACCCCGTAGTTCGAACCACCGGAAGGCTGACTTAGCTATTGCTCATCGGAATTCGAAAATTCCGATATCAGCAATAGCTTGCAACCTCGCTAGGGTGTTCGACCTAAGAGGAAGCTCAACTTCCCGTTGGTGACAGTATTTACAGTCAGTATATTACACTCTTGTATTTAAAATCCATATAATAATATTTTTATAGTATCTCCTTTAATAAAAAATGCTGTTGAATTTTTTTTCATTATAAATTTTTCAATGTGGATTATACAATATGGGAAAGATACGCTGCACTAGGGAAAAACTACGGCTGCACTTAAAATTATAACATTCGTATTTACAGTCAGTATATTACACTCTTGTATTTAAAATCCATATAATAATATTTTTATAGTATCTCCTTTAATATAAAATGCTGTTGAATTTTTTTTCATTATAAATTTTTTAATGTGATTTATGCAATATGGGATAGATACGCTGCACTAGGGAAAAACTACGGCTGCACTTAAAATTATAAAATTCTCATTTACAGTCAGTATATTATACTCTTGTTTTTAAAATTCATATAATAAAATTTTTATGGTATTTTCTTCAAAATAAAACACTTTTGAATTTTTTTTATTATAAATTTTTCAATGTGATTTATGCAACATGGGAAAGATACGCTGCACTAGGGAAAAACTACGGCTGCACTTAAAATTATAAAATTCTCATTTACAGTCAGTATATTATACTCTTGTTTTTAAAATTCATATAATAAAATTTTTATAGTATTTCCTTTAATATAAAATGCTTTTGAATTTTTTTTCATTATACATTTTTCAATGTGAATTATAACAATATGGGAAAGATACGCTGCATTAGGGAAAAACTACCGCTGCACTTAGAATTATAAAATTTTTATCTAAAGTCTGTATATTATACTCTTGTTTTTGAAATTCATATAATAAAATTTTTATAGTATTTCCTTTAATATAAAATGCTTTTGAATTTCTTTTCATTATAAATTTTTCAATGTGAATTATACAATATGGGAAAGATACGCTGCATTAGGGAAAAACTACCGCTGCACTTAGAATTATAAAATTTTTATCTACAGTCTGTATATTATACTCTTGTTTTTAAAATTCATATAATAAAATTTTTATAGTATTTCCTTTAATATAAAATGCTTTTGAATTTTTTTTCATTATAAATTTTTCAATGTGGATTATACAATATTGGAAAGATACGCTGCATTAGGGAAAAACTACCGCTGCACTTAGAATTATAAAATTTGTATCTACAGTCCGTATATTATACTCTTGTTTTTAAAATTCATGTAATAAAATGTTTATAGTATTTCCTTTAATATAAAATGCTTTTGAATTTTTTTTCATTAAAATTTTTCAATGTGGATTATACAATATGGGAAAGATACGCTGCATTAGGGAAAAACTACCGCTGCACTTAGAATTATAAAATTTTTATCTACAGTCTGTATATTATACTCTTGTTTTTAAAATTCATATAATAAAATTTTTATAGTATTTCCTTTAATATAAAATGCTTTTAAATTTTTTTTCATTATAAATTTTTCAATGTGGACTATACAATATTGGAAAGATACGCTGCATTAGGGAAAAACTACCGCTGCACTTAGAATTATAAAATTTGTATCTACAGTCCGTATATTATACTCTTGTTTTTAAAATTCATATAATAAAATTTTTATAGTATTTCCTTTAATATAAAATGCTTTTGAATTTTTTTTCATTGAAATTTTCCAATGTGGATTATACAATATGGGAAAGATACGCTGCATTAGGGAAAAACTACCGCTGCACTTAGAATTATAAAATTTTTATCTACAGTCTGTATATTATACTCTTGTTTTTAAAATTCATATAATAAAATTTCTATAGTATTTCCTTTAATATAAAATGCTTTTGATTTTTTTTTCATTATAAATTTTTCAATGTGAATTATAACAATATGGGAAAGATACGCTGCATTAGGGAAAAACTACCGCTGCACTTAGAATTATAAAATTTTTATCTACAGTCTGTATATTATACTCTTGTTTTTAAAATTCATATAATAAAATTTTTATAGTATTTCCTTTAATATAAAATGCTTTTGAATTTTTTTTCATTATAAATTTTTCAATGTGAATTATACAATATGGGAAAGATACGCTGCATTAGGGAAAAACTACCGCTGCACTTAGAATTATAAAATTTTTATCTACAGTCTGTATATTATACTCTTGTTTTTAAAATTCATATAATAAAATTTCTATAGTATTTCCTTTAATATAAAATGCTTTTGATTTTTTTTTCATTATACATTTTTCAATGTGAATTATAACAATATGGGAAAGATACGCTGCATTAGGGAAAAACTACCGCTGCACTTAGAATTATAAAATTTTTATCTACAGTCTGTATATTATACTCTTGTTTTTAAAATTCATATAATAAAATTTCTATAGTATTTCCTTTAATATAAAATGCTTTTGATTTTTTTTTCATTATAAATTTTTCAATGTGAATTATAACAATATGGGAAAGATACGCTGCATTAGGGAAAAACTACCGCTGCACTTAGAATTATAAAATTTTTATCTACAGTCTGTATATTATACTCTTGTTTTTAAAATTCATAAAATAAAATTTTTATAGTATTTCCTTTAATATAAAATGCTTTTGAATTTTTTTTCATTATAAATTTTTCAATGTGAATTATACAATATGGGAAAGATACGCTGCATTAGGGAAAAACTACCGCTGCACTTAGAATTATAAAATTTTTATCTACAGTCTGTATATTATACTCTTGTTTTTAAAATTCATATAATAAAATTTCTATAGTATTTCCTTTAATATAAAATGCTTTTGATTTTTTTTTCATTATACATTTTTCAATGTGAATTATAACAATATGGGAAAGATACGCTGCATTAGGGAAAAACTACCGCTGCACTTAGAATTATAAAATTTTTATCTACAGTCTGTATATTATACTCTTGCTTTTGAAATTCATATAATAAAATTTTTATAGTATTTCCTTTAATATAAAATGCTTTTGAATTTTTTTTCATTATAAATTTTTCAATGTGAATTATACAATATGGGAAAGATACGATGCATTAGGGAAAAACTACCGCTGCACTTAGAATTATAAAATTTTTATCTACAGTCTGTATATTATACTCTTGTTTTTAAAATTCATATAATAAAATTTTTATAGTATTTCCTTTAATATAAAATGCTTTTGAATTTTTTTTCATTATAAATTTTTCAATGTGGATTATACAATATGGGAAAGATACGCTGCATTAGGGAAAAACTACCGATGCACTTGGAATTATAAAATTTTTATCTACAGTCTGTATATTATACTCTTGTTTTTAAAATTCATATAATAATATTTTTATGGTATTTTTTTCAAAATAAAACACTTTTGAATTTTTTTTATTATAAATTTTTCAATGTGGATTATAACAATATGGGAAAGATACGCTGCACTAGGGAAAAACTACGGCTGCACTTAAAATTATAAAATTCTCATTTACAGTCAGTATATTATACTCTTGTATTTAAAATTCATATAATAATATTTTTATGGTATTTCCTTTAATAAAAAATGCTGTTGAATTTTTTTTCATTATAAATTTTTCAATGTGGATTATACAATATGGGAAAAATACGCTGCACTAGGGAAAAACTACGGCTGCACTTAAAATTATAACATTCGTATTTACAGTCAGTATATTACACTCTTGTATTTAAAATCCATATAATAATATTTTTATAGTATCTCCTTTAATAAAAAATGCTGTTGAATTTTTTTTCATTATAAATTTTTCAATGTGGATTATACAATATGGGAAAGATACGCTGCACTAGGGAAACACTACGGCTGCACTTAAAATTATGAAATTCGTATTTACAGTTAGTATATTATACTCTTGTATTTAAAATTCATATAATAATATTTTTATAGTATCTCCTTTAATATAAAATGCTGTTGAATTTTTTTTCATTATAAGTGTTTTAATGTGATTTATGCAATATGGGGAAGATACGCTGCACTAGGGAAAAACTACGGCTGCGCTTAAAATTATAACATTCGTATTTACAGTCAGTATATTACACTCTTGTATTTAAAATCCATATAATAATGTTTTTATAGTATCTCCTTTAATATAAAATGCTGTTGAATTTTTTTTCATTATAAATTTTTTAATGTGATTTATGCAATATGGGAAAGATACGCTGCACTAGGGAAAAACTACGGCTGCACTTAAAATTATAAAATTCTCATTTACAGTCAGTATATTATACTCTTGTTTTTAAAATTCATATAATAAAATTTTTATAGTATTTCCTTTAATATAAAATGCTTTTGAATTTTTTTTCATTATACATTTTTCAATGTGAATTATAACAATATGGGAAAGATACGCTGCATTAGGGAAAAACTACCGCTGCACTTAGAATTATAAAATTTTTATCTACAGTCTGTGTATTATACTCTTGTTTTTAAAATTCATATAGTAAAATTTTTATGGTATTTTCTTCAAAATAAAACACTTTTGAATTTTTTTTATTATAAATTTTTCAATGTGATTTATGCAATATGGGAAAGATACGCTGCACTAGGGAAAAACTACGGCTGCACTTAAAATTATAAAATTCTCATTTACAGTCAGTATATTATACTCTTGTTTTTAAAATTCATATAATAAAATTTTTATAGTATTTCTTTAATATAAAATGCTTTTGAATTTTTTTTCATTATACATTTTTCAATGTGAATTATAACAATATGGGAAAGATACGCTGCATTAGGGAAAAACTACCGCTGCACTTAGAATTATAAAATTTTTATCTACAGTCTGTATATTATACTCTTGTTTTTAAAATTCATATAATAAAATTTTTATAGTATTTCCTTTAATATAAAATGCTTTTGAATTTTTTTTCATTATAAATTTTTTAATGTGATTTATGCAATATGGGATAGATACGCTGCACTAGGGAAAAACTACGGCTGCACTTAAAATTATAACATTCGTATTTACAGTCAGTATATTACACTCTTGTATTTAAAATCCATATAATAATATTTTTATAGTATCTCCTTTAATATAAAATGCTGTTGAATTTTTTTTCATTATAAATTTTTTAATGTGATTTATGCAATATGGGATAGATACGCTGCACTAGGGAAAAACTACGGCTGCACTTAAAATTATAAAATTCTCATTTACAGTCAGTATATTATACTCTTGTTTTTAAAATTCATATAATAAAATTTTTATAGTATTTCCTTTAATATAAAATGCTTTTGAATTTTTTTTCATTATAAATTTTTCAATGTGAATTATACAATATGGGAAAGATACGCTGCATTAGGGAAAAACTACCGCTGCACTTAGAATTATAAAATTTTTATCTACAGTCTGTATATTATACTCTTGTTTTTAAAATTCATATAATAAAATTTTTATGGTATTTTCTTCAAAATAAAACACTTTTGAATTTTTTTTATTATAAATTTTTCAATGTGATTTTTGCAACATGGGAAAGATACGCTGCACTAGGGAAAAACTACGGCTGCACTTAAAATTATAAAATTCTCATTTACAGTCAGTATATTATACTCTTGTTTTTAAAATTCATATAATAAAATTTTTATAGTATTTCCTTTAATATAAAATGCTTTTGAATTTTTTTTCATTATACATTTTTCAATGTGAATTATACAATATGGGAAAGATACGCTGCATTAGGGAAAAACTACCGCTGCACTTAGAATTATAAAATTTTTATCTACAGTCTGTATATTATACTCTTGTTTTTAAAATTCATATAATAAAATTTTTATAGTATTTCCTTTAATATAAAATGCTTTTGAATTTTTTTTCATTATAAATTTTTCAATGTGGATTATACAATATTGGAAAGATACGCTGCTTTAGGGAAAAACTACCGCTGCACTTAGAATTATAAAATTTTTATCTACAGTCTGTATATTATACTCTTGTTTTTAAAATTCATATAATAAAATTTCTATAGTATTTCCTTTAATATAAAATGCTTTTGATTTTTTTTTCATTATAAATTTTTCAATGTGAATTATAACAATATGGGAAAGATACGCTGCATTAGGGAAAAACTACCGCTGCACTTAGAATTATAAAATTTTTATCTACAGTCTGTATATTATACTCTTGTTTTTAAAATTCATATAATAAAATTTTTATAGTATTTCCTTTAATATAAAATGCTTTTGAATTTTTTTTCATTATAAATTTTTCAATGTGAATTATACAATATGGGAAAGATACGCTGCATTAGGGAAAAACTACCGCTGCACTTAGAATTATAAAATTTTTATCTACAGTCTGTATATTATACTCTTATTTTTAAAATTCATATAATAAAATTTCTATAGTATTTCCTTTAATATAAAATGCTTTTGATTTTTTTTTCATTATACATTTTTCAATGTGAATTATAACAATATGGGAAAGATACGCTGCATTAGGGAAAAACTACCGCTGCACTTAGAATTATAAAATTTTTATCTACAGTCTGTATATTATACTCTTGCTTTTGAAATTCATATAATAAAATTTTTATAGTATTTCCTTTAATATAAAATGCTTTTGAATTTTTTTTCATTATAAATTTTTCAATGTGAATTATACAATATGGGAAAGATACGCTGCATTAGGGAAAAACTACCGCTGCACTTAGAATTATAAAATTTTTATCTACAGTCTGTATATTATACTCTTGTTTTTAAAATTCATATAATAAAATTTTTATAGTATTTCCTTTAATATAAAATGCTTTTGAATTTTTTTTCATTATAAATTTTTCAATGTGGATTATACAATATGGGAAAGATACGCTGCATTAGGGAAAAACTACCGATGCACTTGGAATTATAAAATTTTTATCTACAGTCTGTATATCATACTCTTGTTTTTAAAATTCATATAATAAAATTTCTATAGTATTTCCTTTAATATAAAATGCTTTTGATTTTTTTTTCATTATAAATTTTTCAATGTGAATTATAACAATATGGGAAAGATACGCTGCATTAGGGAAAAACTACCGCTGCACTTAGAATTATAAAATTTTTATCTACAGTCTGTATATTATACTCTTGTTTTTAAAATTCATATAATAATATTTTTATGGTATTTTTTTCAAAATAAAACACTTTTGAATTTTTTTTATTATAAATTTTTCAATGTGGATTATAACAATATGGGAAAGATACGCTGCACTAGGGAAAAACTACGGCTGCACTTAAAATTATAAAATTCTCATTTACAGTCAGTATATTATACTCTTGTATTTAAAATTCATATAATAATATTTTTATGGTATTTCCTTTAATAAAAAATGCTGTTGAATTTTTTTTCATTATAAATTTTTCAATGTGGATTATACAATATGGGAAAAATACGCTGCACTAGGGAAAAACTACGGCTGCACTTAAAATTATAACATTCGTATCTACAGTCAGTATATTACACTCTTGTATTTAAAATCCATATAATAATATTTTTATAGTATCTCCTTTAATAAAAAATGCTGTTGAATTTTTTTTCATTATAAATTTTTCAATGTGGATTATACAATATGGGAAAGATACGCTGCACTAGGGAAACACTACGGCTGCACTTAAAATTATGAAATTCGTATTTACAGTTAGTATATTATACTCTTGTATTTAAAATTCATATAATAATATTTTTATAGTATCTCCTTTAATATAAAATGCTGTTGAATTTTTTTTCATTATAAGTGTTTTAATGTGATTTATGCAATATGGGGAAGATACGCTGCACTAGGGAAAAACTACGGCTGCACTTAAAATTATAACATTCGTATTTACAGTCAGTATATTACACTCTTGTATTTAAAATCCATATAATAATGTTTTTATAGTATCTCCTTTAATATAAAATGCTGTTGAATTTTTTTTCATTATAAATTTTTTAATGTGATTTATGCAATATGGGAAAGATACGCTGCACTAGGGAAAAACTACGGCTGCACTTAAAATTATAAAATTCTCATTTACAGTCAGTATATTATACTCTTGTTTTTAAAATTCATATAATAAAATTTTTATAGTATTTCCTTTAATATAAAATGCTTTTGAATTTTTTTTCATTATACATTTTTCAATGTGAATTATAACAATATGGGAAAGATACGCTGCATTAGGGAAAAACTACCGCTGCACTTAAAATTATAAAATTTTTATCTACAGTCTGTATATTATACTCTTGTTTTTAAAATTCATATAGTAAAATTTTTATGGTATTTTCTTCAAAATAAAACACTTTTGAATTTTTTTTATTATAAATTTTTCAATGTGATTTATGCAATATGGGAAAGATACGCTGCACTAGGGAAAAACTACGGCTGCACTTAAAATTATAAAATTCTCATTTACAGTCAGTATATTATACTCTTGTTTTTAAAATTCATATAATAAAATTTTTATAGTATTTCCTTTAATATAAAATGCTTTTGAATTTTTTTTCATTATACATTTTTCAATGTGAATTATAACAATATGGGAAAGATACGCTGCATTAGGGAAAAACTACCGCTGCACTTAGAATTATAAAATTTTTATCTAAAGTCTGTATATTATACTCTTGTTTTTGAAATGCATATAATAAAATTTTTATAGTATTTCCTTTAATATAAAATGCTTTTGAATTTCTTTTCATTATAAATTTTTCAATGTGAATTATACAATATGGGAAAGATACGCTGCATTAGGGAAAAACTACCGCTGCACTTAGAATTATAAAATTTTTATCTACAGTCTGTATATTATACTCTTGTTTTTGAAATTCATATAATAAAATTTTTATAGTATTTCCTTTAATATAAAATGCTTTTGAATTTTTTTTCATTATAAATTTTTCAATGTGGATTATACAATATTGGAAAGATAAGCTGCATTAGGGAAAAACTACCGCTGCACTTAGAATTATAAAATTTGTATCTACAGTCTGTATATTATACTCTTGTTTTTAAAATTCATGTAATAAAATTTTTATAGTATTTCCTTTAATATAAAATTCTTTTGAATTTTTTTTCATTAAAATTTTTCAATGTTGATTATACAATAGAGAAAAACTACCGCTGCACTTAGAATTATAAAATTTTTATCTACAGTCTGTATATTATACTCTTGTTTTTAAACTTCATATAATAATATTTTTATAGTATTTCCTTTAATATAAAATGCTTTTGAATTTTTTTTCATTATAAATTTTCCAATGTGAATTATACAATATGGGAAAGATACGTTACATTAGGGAAAAACTACCGCTGCACTTAGAATTATAAAATTTTTATCTACAGTCTGTATATTATACTCTTGTTTTTAAAATTCATATAATAATATTTTTATAGTATTTCCTTTAATATAAAATGCTTTTGAATTTTTTTTCATTATAAATTTTTCAATGTGAATTATACAATATGGGAAAGATACGCTACATTAGGGAAATACTACCGCTGCACTTAGAATTATAAAATTTTTATCTACAGTCTGTATATTATACTCTTGTTTTTAAAATTCATATAATAATATTTTTATAGTATTTCCTTTAATATAAAATGCTTTTGAATTTTTTTTCATTATAAATTTTTCAATGTGAATTATACAATATGGGAAAGATACGCTGCATTAGGGAAAAACTATCGCTGCACTTAGAATTATAAAATTTGTATCTACAGTCTGTATATTATAATCTTGTTTTTAAAATTCATGTAATAAAATTTTTATAGTATTTCCTTTAATATAAAATGCTTTTGAATTTTTTTTCATTAAAATTTTTCAATGTTGATTATACAATAGGGAAAAACTACCGCTGCACTTAGAATTATAAAATTTTTATCTACAGTCTGTATATTATACTCTTGTTTTTAAACTTCATATAATAATATTTTTATAGTATTTCCTTTAATATAAAATGCTTTTGAATTTTTTTTCATTATAAATTTTCCAATGTGAATTATACAATATGGGAAAGATACGTTACATTAGGGAAAAACTACCGCTGCACTTAGAATTATAAAATTTTTATCTACAGTCTGTATATTATACTCTTGTTTTTAAAATTCATATAATAATGTTTTTATAGTATTTCCTTTAATATAAAATGCTTTTGAATTTTTTTTCATTATAAATTTTTCAATGTGGATTATACAATATTGGAAAGATACGCTACATTAGGGAAAAACTACCGCTGCACTTAGAATTATAAAATTTTTATCTACAGTCTGTATATTATACTCTTGTTTTTAAAATTCATATAATACAATTTTTATAGTATTTCCTTTAATATAAAATGCTTTTGAGTTTTTTTTCATTATAAATTTTTCAATGTGGATTATACAATATTGGAAAGATACGCTACATTAGGGAAAAACTACCGCTGCACTTAAAATTATAAAATTTTTATCTACAGTCTGTATATTATACATATAATAAAATTTTTATGGTATTTTTTTCAAAATAAAACACTTTTGAATTTTTTTTATTATAAATTTTTCAATGTGATTTATGCAATATGGGAAAGATACGCTGCACTAGGGAAAAACTACCGCTGCACTTAGAATTATAAAATTTTTATCTACAGTCTGTATATTATACTCTTGTTTTTAAAATTCATATAATAAAATTTTTATAGTATTTCCTTTAATATAAAATGCTTTTGAGTTTTTTTTCATTATAAATTTTTCAATGTGAATTATACAATATGGGAAAGATACGCTGCATTAGGGAAAAACTACCGCTGCACTTAGAAATATAAAATTTTTATCTACAGTCTGTATATTATACTCTTGTTTTTAAAATTCATATAATAAAATTTTTATAGTATTTCCTTTAATATAAAATGCTTTTGAATTTTTTTTCATTAAAATTTTTCAATGTGGATTATACAATATGGGAAAGATAAGCTGCATTAGGGAAAAACTACCGATGCACTTGGAATTATAAAATTTTTATCTACAGTCTGTATATTATACTCTTGTTTTTAAAATTAATATAATAAAATTTTTATAGTATTTCCTTTAATAAAAAATGCTGTTGAATTTTTTTTCATTATAAATTTTTCAATGTGGATTATACAATATGGGAAAAATACGCTGCACTAGGGAAAAACTACGGCTGCACTTAAAATTATAACATTCGTATCTACAGTCAGTATATTACACTCTTGTATTTAAAATCCATATAATAATATTTTTATAGTATCTCCTTTAATAAAAAATGCTGTTGAATTTTTTTTCATTATAAATTTTTCAATGTGGATTATACAATATGGGAAAGATACGCTTCACTAGGGAAACACTACGGCTGCACTTAAAATTATGAAATTCGTATTTACAGTTAGTATATTATACTCTTGTATTTAAAATTCATATAATAATATTTTTATAGTATCTCCTTTAATATAAAATGCTGTTGAATTTTTTTTCATTATAAGTGTTTTAATGTGATTTATGCAATATGGGAAAGATACGCTGCATTAGGGAAAAACTACCGCTGCACTTAGAATTATAAAATTTTTATCTACAGTCTGTATATTATACTCTTGTTTTTAAAATTCATATAGTAAAATTTTTATGGTATTTTCTTCAAAATAAAACACTTTTGAATTTTTTTTATTATAAATTTTTCAATGTGATTTATGCAATATGGGAAAGATACGCTGCATTAGGGAAAAACTACCGCTGCACTTAGAATTATAAAATTTTTATCTACAGTCTGTATATTATACTCTTGTTTTTAAAATTCATATAGTAAAATTTTTATGGTATTTTCTTCAAAATAAAACACTTTTGAATTTTTTTCATTATACATTTTTCAATGTGGATTATACAATATGGGAAAGATACGCTGCACTAGGGAAAAACTACCGCTGCACTTAGAATTATAAAATTTTTATCTACAGTCTGTATATTATACTCTTGTTTTTAAAATTCATGTAATAAAATTTTTATAGTATTTCCTTTAATATAAAATGCTTTTGAATTTTTTTTCATTAAAATTTTTCAATGTTGATTATACAATAGGGAAAAACTACCGCTGCACTTAGAATTATAAAATTTTTATCTACAGTCTGTATATTATACTCTTGTTTTTAAACTTCATATAATAATATTTTTATAGTATTTCCTTTAATATAAAATGCTTTTGAATTTTTTTTCATTATAAATTTTCCAATGTGAATTATACAATATGGGAAAGATACGTTACATTAGGGAAAAACTACCGCTGCACTTAGAATTATAAAATTTTTATCTACAGTCTGTATATTATACTCTTGTTTTTAAAATTCATATAATAATGTTTTTATAGTATTTCCTTTAATATAAAATGCTTTTGAATTTTTTTTCATTATAAATTTTTCAATGTGGATTATACAATATTGGAAAGATACGCTACATTAGGGAAAAACTACCGCTGCACTTAGAATTATAAAATTTTTATCTAAAGTCTATATATTATACTCTTGTTTTTGAAATTCATATAATAAAATTTTTATAGTATTTCCTTTAATATAAAATGCTTTTGAATTTCTTTTCATTATAAATTTTTCAATGTGAATTATACAATATGGGAGAGATACGCTGCATTAGGGAAAAACTACCGCTGCACTTAGAATTATAAAATTTTTATCTACAGTCTGTATATTATACTCTTGTTTTTGAAATTCATATAATAAAATTTTTATAGTATTTCCTTTAATATAAAATGCTTTTGAATTTTTTTTCATTATAAATTTTTCAATGTGGATTATACAATATTGGAAAGATAAGCTGCATTAGGGAAAAACTACCGCTTCACTTAGAATTATAAAATTTGTATCTACAGTCTGTATATTATACTCTTGTTTTTAAAATTCATGTAATAAAATTTTTATAGTATTTCCTTTAATATAAAATGCTTTTGAATTTTTTTTCATTAAAATTTTTCAATGTTGATTATACAATAGAGAAAAACTACCGCTGCACTTAGAATTATAAAATTTTTATTTACAGTCTGTATATTATACTCTTGTTTTTAAACTTCATATAATAATATTTTTATAGTATTTCCTTTAATATAAAATGCTTTTGAATTTTTTTTCATTATAAATTTTCCAATGTGAATTATACAATATGGGAAAGATACGTTACATTAGGGAAAAACTACCGCTGCACTTAGAATTATAAAATTTTTATCTACAGTCTGTATATTATACTCTTGTTTTTAAAATTCATATAATAATATTTTTATAGTATTTCCTTTAATATAAAATGCTTTTGAATTTTTTTTCATTATAAATTTTTCAATGTGAATTATACAATATGGGAAAGATACGCTACATTAGGGAAATACTACCGCTGCACTTAGAATTATAAAATTTTTATCTACAGTCTGTATATTATACTCTTGTTTTTAAAATTCATATAATAATATTTTTATAGTATTTCCTTTAATATAAAATGCTTTTGAATTTTTTTTCATTATAAATTTTTCAATGTGAATTATACAATATGGGAAAGATACGCTGCATTAGGGAAAAACTATCGCTGCACTTAGAATTATAAAATTTGTATCTACAGTCTGTATATTATACTCTTGTTTTTAAAATTCATGTAATAAAATTTTTATAGTATTTCCTTTAATATAAAATGCTTTTGAATTTTTTTTCATTAAAATTTTTCAATGTGGATTATACAATATTGGAAAGATACGCTACATTAGGGAAAAACTACCGCTGCACTTAAAATTATAAAATTTTTATCTACAGTCTGTATATTATACATATAATAAAATTTTTATGGTATTTTTTTCAAAATAAAACACTTTTGAATTTTTTTTATTATAAATTTTTCAATGTGATTTATACAATATGGGAAAGATACGTTACATTAGGGAAAAACTACCGCTGCACTTAGAATTATAAAATTTTTATCTACAGTCTGTATATTATACTCTTGTTTTTAAAATTCATATAATAAAATTTCTATAGTATTTCCTTTAATATAAAATGCTTTTGATTTTTTTTTTCATTATAAATTTTTCAATGTGAATTATAACAATATGGGAAAGATACGCTGCATTAGGGAAAAACTACCGCTGCACTTAGAATTATAAAATTTTTATCTACAGTCTGTATATTATACTCTTGTTTTTAAAATTCATATAATAATATTTTTATGGTATTTTTTTCAAAATAAAACACTTTTGAATTTTTTTTATTATAAATTTTTCAATGTGGATTATACAATATGGGAAAGATACGCTGCATTAGGGAAAAACTACCGCTGCACTTAGAATTATAAAATTTTTATCTACAGTCTGTATATTATACTCTTGTTTTTAAAATTCATATAATAAAATTTTTATGGTATTTTCTTCAAAATAAAACACTTTTGAATTTTTTTTATTATAAATTTTTCAATGTGGATTATACAATATGGGAAAGATACGCTGCATTAGGGAAAAACTACCGCTGCTTTTAGAATTATAAAATTTTTATCTACAGTCTGTATATTATACTCTTGTTTTTAAAATTCATATAATAAAATTTTTATGGTATTTTCTTCAAAATAAAACACTTTTGAATTTTTTTTATTATAAATTTTTCAATGTGGATTATACAATTATAATTCATATAATAAAATTTTTATAGTATTTCCTTTAATATAAAATGCTTTTCAATTTTTTTTCATTATAAATTTTTCAATGTGGATTATACAATATTGGAAAGATACGCTGCATTAGGGAAAAACTACCGCTGCACTTAGAATTATAAAATTTTTATCTACAGTCTGTATATTATACTCTTGTTTTTAAAATTCATATAATAAAATTTTTATAGTATTTCCTTTAATATAAAATGCTTTTAAATTTTTTTTCATTATAAATTTTTCAATGTGAATTATACAATATGAGAAAGATACGCTGCATTAGGGAAAAACTACCGCTGCACTTAGAATTATAAAATTTTTATCTACAGTCTGTATATTATACTCTTGTTTTTAAACTTCATATAATAATATTTTTATAGTATTTCTTTTAATATAAAATGCTTTTGAATTTTTTTTCATTATAAATTTTCCAATGTGAATTATACAATATGGGAAAGATACGTTACATTAGGGAAAAACTACCGCTGCACTTAGAATTATAAAATTTTTATCTACAGTCTGTATATTATACTCTTGTTTTTAAAATTCATATATTAATATTTTTATAGTATTTCCTTTAATATAAAATGCTTTTGAATTTTTTTTCATTATAAATTTTTCAATGTGGATTATACAATATTGGGAAGATACGCTACGTTAGGGAAAAACTACCGCTGCACTTAGAATTATAAAATTTTTATCTACAGTCTGTATATTATACTCTTGTTTTTAAAATTCATATAATAAAATTTTTATAGTGTTTCCTTTAATATAAAATGCTTTTGAATTTTTTTCATTATAAATTTTTCAATGTGAATTATACGATATGGGAAAGATACGCTACATTAGGGAAAAACTACCGCTGCACTTAGAATTATAAAATTTTTATCTACAGTCTGTATATTATACTCTTGTTTTTAAAATTCATATAATAAAATTTTTATAGTATTTCCTTTAATATAAAATGCTTTTGAATTTTTTTTCATTATAAATTTTTCAATGTGGATTATACAATATTGGAAAGATACGCTGCATTAGGGAAAAACTACCGCTGCACTTAGAATTATAACATTCGAATTTACAGTCAGTATATTACACTCTTGTATTTAAAATCCATATAATAATATTTTTATAGTATCTCCTTTAATATAAAATGCTGTTGAATTTTTTTTTCATTATAAATTTTTTAATGTGATTTATGCAATATGGGAAAGATACGCTGCACTAGGGAAAAACTACGGCTGCACTTAAAATTATAACATTCGAATTTACAGTCAGTATATTACACTCTTGTATTTAAAATCCATATAATAATATTTTTATAGTATCTCCTTTAATATAAAATGCTGTTGAATTTTTTTTCATTATAAATATTTTAATGTGATTTATGCAATATGGGAAAGATACGCTGCACTTGGGAAAAACTACGGCTGCACTTAAAATTATAACATTCGTATTAACAGTCAGCATATCATACTCTTGTATTTAAAATTCATATAATAACATTTTTATAGTATTTCCTTTAATAAAAAATGCTTTTGGATTTTTTTTCATTATAAATTTTTCAATGTGAATTATACAATATGGGAAAGATACGCTACATTAGGGAAAAACTACCGCTGCACTTAGAATTATAAAATTTTTATCTACAGTCTGTATATTATACTCTTGTTTTTAAAATTCATATAATAATATTTTTATAGTATTTCCTTTAATATAAAATGCTTTTGAATTTTTTTTCATTATAAATTTTTCAATGTGAATTATACAATATGGGAAAGATACGCTGCATTAGGGAAAAACTACCGCTGCACTTAGAATTATAAAATTTTTATCTACAGTCTGTATATTATACTCTTGTTTTTAAAATTCATATAATAAAATTTTTATAGTATTTTCTTTAATATAAAATGCTTTTGAATTTTTTTTCATTATAAATATTTTAATGTGATTTATGCAATATGGGAAAGATACGCTGCACTTGGGAAAAACTACGGCTGCACTTAAAATTATAACATTCGTATTAACAGTCAGCATATCATACTCTTGTATTTAAAATTCATATAATAACATTTTTATAGTATTTCCTTTAATAAAAAATGCTTTTGGATTTTTTTTCATTATAAATTTTTCAATGTGAATTATACAATATGGGAAAGATACGCTACATTAGGGAAAAACTACCGCTGCACTTAGAATTATAAAATTTTTATCTACAGTCTGTATATTATACTCTTGTTTTTAAAATTCATATAATAATATTTTTATAGTATTTCCTTTAATATAAAATGCTTTTGAATTTTTTTTCATTATAAATTTTTCAATGTGAATTATACAATATGGGAAAGATACGCTGCATTAGGGAAAAACTACCGCTGCACTTAGAATTATAAAATTTTTATCTACAGTCTGTATATTATACTCTTGTTTTTAAAATTCATATAATAAAATTTTTATAGTATTTTCTTTAATATAAAATGCTTTTGAATTTTTTTTCATTATAAATTTTTCAATGTGAATTATACAATATGGGAAAGATACGCTGCATTAGGGAAAAACTACCGCTGCACTTAGAATTATAAAATTTTTATCTACAGACTGTATATTACACTCTTGTTTTTAAAATTCATATAATACAATTTTTATAGTATTTTCTTTAATACAAAATGCTTTTGAATTTTTTTTCATTATAAATTTTTCAATGTGAATTATACAATATGGGAAATATACGCTACATTAGGGAAAAACTACCGCTGCACTTAGAATTATAAAATTTTTATCTACAGTCTGTATATTATACTCTTGTTTTTAAAATTCATATAATAAAATTTTTATAGTATTTTCTTTAATATAAAATGCTTTTGAATTTTTTTTCATTATAAATTTTTCAATGTGAATTATACAATATGGGAAAGATACGCTGCATTAGGGAAAAACTATCGCTGCACTTAGAATTATAAAATTTGTATCTACAGTCTGTATATTATACTCTTGTTTTTAAAATTCATGTAATAAAATTTTTATAGTATTTCCTTTAATATAAAATGCTTTTGAATTTTTTTTCATTAAAATTTTTCAATGTGGATTATACAATATTGGAAAGATACGCTACATTAGGGAAAAACTACCGCTGCACTTAAAATTATAAAATTTTTATCTACAGTCTGTATATTATACATATAATAAAATTTTTATGGTATTTTTTTCAAAATAAAACACTTTTGAATTTTTTTTATTATAAATTTTTCAATGTGATTTATACAATATGGGAAAGATACGTTACATTAGGGAAAAACTACCGCTGCACTTAGAATTATAAAATTTTTATCTACAGTCTGTATATTATACTCTTGTTTTTAAAATTCATATAATAAAATTTCTATAGTATTTCCTTTAATATAAAATGCTTTTGATTTTTTTTTTCATTATAAATTTTTCAATGTGAATTATAACAATATGGGAAAGATACGCTGCATTAGGGAAAAACTACCGCTGCACTTAGAATTATAAAATTTTTATCTACAGTCTGTATATTATACTCTTGTTTTTAAAATTCATATAATAATATTTTTATGGTATTTTTTTCAAAATAAAACACTTTTGAATTTTTTTTATTATAAATTTTTCAATGTGGATTATACAATATGGGAAAGATACGCTGCATTAGGGAAAAACTACCGCTGCACTTAGAATTATAAAATTTTTATCTACAGTCTGTATATTATACTCTTGTTTTTAAAATTCATATAATAAAATTTTTATGGTATTTTCTTCAAAATAAAACACTTTTGAATTTTTTTTATTATAAATTTTTCAATGTGGATTATACAATATGGGAAAGATACGCTGCATTAGGGAAAAACTACCGCTGCTTTTAGAATTATAAAATTTTTATCTACAGTCTGTATATTATACTCTTGTTTTTAAAATTCATATAATAAAATTTTTATGGTATTTTCTTCAAAATAAAACACTTTTGAATTTTTTTTATTATAAATTTTTCAATGTGGATTATACAATTATAATTCATATAATAAAATTTTTATAGTATTTCCTTTAATATAAAATGCTTTTCAATTTTTTTTCATTATAAATTTTTCAATGTGGATTATACAATATTGGAAAGATACGCTGCATTAGGGAAAAACTACCGCTGCACTTAGAATTATAAAATTTTTATCTACAGTCTGTATATTATACTCTTGTTTTTAAAATTCATATAATAAAATTTTTATAGTATTTCCTTTAATATAAAATGCTTTTAAATTTTTTTTCATTATAAATTTTTCAATGTGAATTATACAATATGAGAAAGATACGCTGCATTAGGGAAAAACTACCGCTGCACTTAGAATTATAAAATTTTTATCTACAGTCTGTATATTATACTCTTGTTTTTAAACTTCATATAATAATATTTTTATAGTATTTCTTTTAATATAAAATGCTTTTGAATTTTTTTTCATTATAAATTTTCCAATGTGAATTATACAATATGGGAAAGATACGTTACATTAGGGAAAAACTACCGCTGCACTTAGAATTATAAAATTTTTATCTACAGTCTGTATATTATACTCTTGTTTTTAAAATTCATATATTAATATTTTTATAGTATTTCCTTTAATATAAAATGCTTTTGAATTTTTTTTCATTATAAATTTTTCAATGTGGATTATACAATATTGGGAAGATACGCTACGTTAGGGAAAAACTACCGCTGCACTTAGAATTATAAAATTTTTATCTACAGTCTGTATATTATACTCTTGTTTTTAAAATTCATATAATAAAATTTTTATAGTGTTTCCTTTAATATAAAATGCTTTTGAATTTTTTTCATTATAAATTTTTCAATGTGAATTATACGATATGGGAAAGATACGCTACATTAGGGAAAAACTACCGCTGCACTTAGAATTATAAAATTTTTATCTACAGTCTGTATATTATACTCTTGTTTTTAAAATTCATATAATAAAATTTTTATAGTATTTCCTTTAATATAAAATGCTTTTGAATTTTTTTTCATTATAAATTTTTCAATGTGGATTATACAATATTGGAAAGATACGCTGCATTAGGGAAAAACTACCGCTGCACTTAGAATTATAACATTCGAATTTACAGTCAGTATATTACACTCTTGTATTTAAAATCCATATAATAATATTTTTATAGTATCTCCTTTAATATAAAATGCTGTTGAATTTTTTTTTCATTATAAATTTTTTAATGTGATTTATGCAATATGGGAAAGATACGCTGCACTAGGGAAAAACTACGGCTGCACTTAAAATTATAACATTCGAATTTACAGTCAGTATATTACACTCTTGTATTTAAAATCCATATAATAATATTTTTATAGTATCTCCTTTAATATAAAATGCTGTTGAATTTTTTTTCATTATAAATATTTTAATGTGATTTATGCAATATGGGAAAGATACGCTGCACTTGGGAAAAACTACGGCTGCACTTAAAATTATAACATTCGTATTAACAGTCAGCATATCATACTCTTGTATTTAAAATTCATATAATAACATTTTTATAGTATTTCCTTTAATAAAAAATGCTTTTGGATTTTTTTTCATTATAAATTTTTCAATGTGAATTATACAATATGGGAAAGATACGCTACATTAGGGAAAAACTACCGCTGCACTTAGAATTATAAAATTTTTATCTACAGTCTGTATATTATACTCTTGTTTTTAAAATTCATATAATAATATTTTTATAGTATTTCCTTTAATATAAAATGCTTTTGAATTTTTTTTCATTATAAATTTTTCAATGTGAATTATACAATATGGGAAAGATACGCTGCATTAGGGAAAAACTACCGCTGCACTTAGAATTATAAAATTTTTATCTACAGTCTGTATATTATACTCTTGTTTTTAAAATTCATATAATAAAATTTTTATAGTATTTTCTTTAATATAAAATGCTTTTGAATTTTTTTTCATTATAAATATTTTAATGTGATTTATGCAATATGGGAAAGATACGCTGCACTTGGGAAAAACTACGGCTGCACTTAAAATTATAACATTCGTATTAACAGTCAGCATATCATACTCTTGTATTTAAAATTCATATAATAACATTTTTATAGTATTTCCTTTAATAAAAAATGCTTTTGGATTTTTTTTCATTATAAATTTTTCAATGTGAATTATACAATATGGGAAAGATACGCTACATTAGGGAAAAACTACCGCTGCACTTAGAATTATAAAATTTTTATCTACAGTCTGTATATTATACTCTTGTTTTTAAAATTCATATAATAATATTTTTATAGTATTTCCTTTAATATAAAATGCTTTTGAATTTTTTTTCATTATAAATTTTTCAATGTGAATTATACAATATGGGAAAGATACGCTGCATTAGGGAAAAACTACCGCTGCACTTAGAATTATAAAATTTTTATCTACAGTCTGTATATTATACTCTTGTTTTTAAAATTCATATAATAAAATTTTTATAGTATTTTCTTTAATATAAAATGCTTTTGAATTTTTTTTCATTATAAATTTTTCAATGTGAATTATACAATATGGGAAAGATACGCTGCATTAGGGAAAAACTACCGCTGCACTTAGAATTATAAAATTTTTATCTACAGACTGTATATTACACTCTTGTTTTTAAAATTCATATAATACAATTTTTATAGTATTTTCTTTAATACAAAATGCTTTTGAATTTTTTTTCATTATAAATTTTTCAATGTGAATTATACAATATGGGAAATATACGCTACATTAGGGAAAAACTACCGCTGCACTTAGAATTATAAAATTTTTATCCACAGTCTGTATATTATACTCTTGTTTTTAAAATTCATATAATAATATTTTTATAGTATTTCCTTTAATATAAAATGCTTTTGAATTTTTTTTCATTATAAATTTTTCAATGTGGATTATACAATATTGAAATGATACGCTACATTAGGGAAAAACTACCGCTGCACTTAGAATTATAAAATTTTTATCTACAGTCTGTATATTATACTCTTGTTTTTAAAATTCATATAATAAAATTTTTATGGTATTTTTTTCAAAATAAAACACTTTTGAATTTTTTTTATTATAAATTTTTCAATGTGGATTATACAATATGGGAAAGATACGCTGCACTAGGGAAAAACTACGGCTGCACTTAAAATTATAAAATTCTCATTTACAGTCAGTATATTATACTCTTGTATTTAAAATTCATATAATAATATTTTTATAGTATCTCCTTTAATATAAAATGCTGTTGAATTTTTTTTTATTATAAATTTTTTAATGTGATTTATGCAATATGGGAAAGATACGCTGCACTAGGGAAAAACTACGGCTGCACTTAAAATTATAACATTCGTATTTACAGTCAGTATATTACACTCTTGTATTTAAAATCCATATAATAATATTTTTATAGTATCTCCTTTAATATAAAATGCTGTTGAATTTTTTTTCATTATAAATTTTTTAATGTGATTTATGCATTATGGGAAAGATACGCTGCACTAGGGAAAAACTACGGCTGCACTTCAAACTATAAAATTCTCATTTACAGTCAGTATATTATACTCTTGTATTTAAAATTCATATAATAACATTTTTATAGTATTTCCTTTAATATAAAATGCTTTTGAATTTTTTTTCATTATAAGTTTTTCAATGTGGATTATACAATATTGAAAAGATACGCTACATTAGGGAAAAACTACCGCTGCACTTAGAATTATAAAATTTTTATCTACAGTCTGTATATTATACTCTTGTTTTTAAAATTCATATAATAAAATTTTTATAGTGTTTCCTTTAATATAAAATGCTTTTGAATTTTTTTTCATTATAAATTTTTCAATGTGAATTATACAATATGGGAAAGATACGCTGCATTAGGGAAAAACTACCGCTGCACTTAGAATTATAAAATTTTTATCTACAGTCTGTATATTATACTCTTGTTTTTAAAATTCATATAATAATATTTTTATAGTATTTCCTTCAATATAAAATGCTTTTGAATTTTTTTTCATTATAAATTTTTCAATGTGAATTATACAATATGGGAAAGATACGCTACATTAGGGAAAAACTACCGCTGCACTTAGAATTATAAAATTTTTATCTACAGTCTGTATATTATACTCTTGTTTTTAAAATCCATATAATAATATTTTCATAGTATTTCCTTTAATATAAAATGCTGTTGAATTTTTTTTCATTATAAATTTTTCAATGTGAATTATACAATATGGGAAAGATACGCTGCACTAGGGAATAACTACCGCTGCACTAAGAATTATACAATTTTTATCTACAGTCAGAATATTATACTCTTGTATTTAAGTTCATATAATAATATTTTTATGGTATTTTCTTCAAAATAAAACACTTTTGAATTTTTTTCATTATCAATTTTTCAATGTGGATTTTATAATATAGGAAAGATACCGCTGCACTAGAATAAAATTGCCGCTGCACTAGGGAAAAACTACCGCTGCACTTAGAATTATAAAATTTTTATCTCAGTCAGTATATAATACTCTTGTATTTAGAATTCATATAATAATATTTTTATAGTATTTCCTTTAATATAAAATGCTGTTGAATTTTTTTTCATTATAAATTTTTCAATGTGAATTATACAATATGGGAAAGATACGCTGCACTAGGGAATAACTACCGCTGCACTAAGAATTATAAAATTTTTATCTACAGTCAGTATATTATACTCTTGTATTTAAAATTCATATAATAATATTTTTCTAGTATTTCTTTTAATATAAAATGCTTTTGAATTTATTTTCATTATACATTTTTCAATGTGAATTATACAATATGGGAAAGATACGCTGCACTAGGGAAAATCTACGGCTGCACTTAAAATTATAAAATTCTTATTTACAGTCAGTATATTATACTCTTGTATTTAAAATTCATATAATAATATTTTTATAGTATTTCCTATAATATAAAATGCTTTTGAATTCTTTTTCATTATAAATTTTTCAATGTGGATTATACAATATTGGAATGATACGCTACATTAGGGAAAAACTACCGCTGCACTTAGAATTATAAAATTTTTATCTACAGTCTGTATATTATACTCTTGTTTTTAAAATTCATATAATAATATTTTTATGGTATTTCCTTTAATATAAAATGCTTTTGAATTTTTTTTCATTATAAATTTTTCAATGTGGATTATACAATATTGGAATGATACGCTACATTAGGGAAAAACTACCGCTGCACTTAGAATTATAAAATTTTTATCTACAGTCTGTATATTATACTCTTGTTTTTAAAATTCATATAATAAAATTTTTATGGTATTTTTTTCAAAATAAAACACTTTTGAATTTTTTTTATTATAAATTTTTCAATGTGGATTATACAATATGGGAAAGATACGCTGCACTAGGGAAAAACTACGGCTGCACTTAAAATTATAAAATTCTCATTTACAGTCAGTATATTATACTCTTGTATTTAAAATTCATATAATAATATTTTTATAGTATCTCCTTTAATATAAAATGCTGTTGAATATTTTTTTATTATAAATTTTTTAATGTGATTTATGCAATATGGGAAAGATACGCTGCACTAGGGAAAAACTACGGCTGCACCTAAAATTATAACATTCGTATTTATAGTCAGTATATTACACTCTTGTATTTAAAATCCATATAATAATATTTTTATAGTATCTCTTTAATATAAAATGCTGTTGAATTTTTTTTCATTATAAATTTTTTAATGTGATTTATGCAATATGGGAAATATACGCTACATTAGGGAAAAACTACCGCTGCACTTAGAATTATAAAATTTTTATCTACAGTCTGTATATTATACTCTTGTTTTTAAAATTCATATAATAATATTTTTATAGTATTTCCTTTAATATAAAATGCTTTTGAATTTTTTTTCATTATAAATTTTTCAATGTGTATTATACAATATTGGAATGATACGCTACATTAGGGAAAAACTACCGCTGCACTTAGAATTATAAAATTTTTATCTACAGTCTATATATTATACTCTTGTTTTTAAAATTCATATAATAAAATTTTTATGGTATTTTTTCCAAAATAAAACACTTTTGAATTTTTTTTATTATAAATTTTTCAATGTGGATTATACAATATGGGAAAGATACGCTGCACTAGGGAAAAACTACGGCTGCACTTAAAATTATAAAATTCTCATTTACAGTCAGTATATTATACTCTTGTATTTAAAATTCATATAATAATATTTTTATAGTATCTCCTTTAATATAAAATGCTGTTGAATTTTTTTTTATTATAAATTTTTTAATGTGATTTATGCAATATGGGAAAGATACGCTGCACTAGGGAAAAACTACGGCTGCACTTAAAATTATAAAATTCTCATTTACAGTCAGTATATTATACTCTTGTATTTAAAATCCAAATAATAGTATTTTTATAGTATCTCCTTTAATATAAAATGCTGTTGAATTTTTTTTCATTATAAATTTTTTAATGTGATTTATGCAATATGGGAAAGATACGCTGCACTAGGGAAAAACTACGGCTGCACTTAAAATTATAAAATTCTTATTAACAGTCAGCATATTATACTCTTGTATTTAAAATTCATATAATAACATTTTTATAGTATTTCCTTTAATATAAAATGCTTTTGAATTTTTTTTCATTATAAATTTTTCAATGTGGATTATACAATATTGGAAAGATACGCTACATTAGGGAAAAACTACCGCTGCACTTAGAATTATAAAATTTTTATCTACAGTCTGTATATTATACTCTTGTTTTTAAAATTCATATAATAAAATTTTTATAGTGTTTCCTTTAATATAAAATGCTTTTGAATTTTTTTTCATTATAAATTTTTCAATGTGAATTATACAATATGGGAAAGATACGCTGCATTAGGGAAAAACTACCGCTGCACTTAGAATTATAAAATATTTATCTACAGTCTGTATATTATACTCTTGTTTTTAAAATTCATATAATAATATTTTTATAGTATTTCCTTTAATATAAAATGCTTTTGAATTTTTTTTCATTATAAATTTTTCAATGTGGATTATACAATATTGGAATGATACGCTACATTAGGGAAAAACTACCGCTGCACTTAGAATTATAAAACTTTTATCTACAGTCTATATATTATACTCTTGTTTTTAAAATTCATATAATAAAATTTTTATGGTATTTTTTTCAAATAAAACACTTTTGAATTATTTTTATTATAAATTTTTCAATGTGGATTATACAATATGGGAAAGATACGCTGCACTAGGGAAAAACTACGGCTGCACTTAAAATTATAAAATTCTCATTTACAGTCAGTATATTATACTCTTGTATTTAAAATTCATATAATAATATTTTTATAGTATCTCCTTTAATATAAAATGCTGTTGAATTTTTTTTTATTATAAATTTTTTAATGTGATTTATGCAATATGGGAAAGATACGCTGCACTAGGGAAAAACTACGGCTGCACTTAAAATTATAAAATTCTCATTTACAGTCAGTATATTATACTCTTGTATTTAAAATCCAAATAATAGTATTTTTATAGTATCTCCTTTAATATAAAATGCTGTTGAATTTTTTTTCATTATAAATTTTTTAATGTGATTTATGCAATATGGGAAAGATACGCTGCACTAGGGAAAAACTACGGCTGCACTTAAAATTATAAAATTCTTATTAACAGTCAGCATATTATACTCTTGTATTTAAAATTCATATAATAACATTTTTATAGTATTTCCTTTAATATAAAATGCTTTTGAATTTTTTTTCATTATAAATTTTTCAATGTGGATTATACAATATTGGAAAGATACGCTACATTAGGGAAAAACTACCGCTGCACTTAGAATTATAAAATTTTTATCTACAGTCTGTATATTATACTCTTGTTTTTAAAATTCATATAATAAAATTTTTATAGTGTTTCCTTTAATATAAAATGCTTTTGAATTTTTTTTCATTATAAATTTTTCAATGTGAATTATACAATATGGGAAAGATACGCTGCATTAGGGAAAAACTACCGCTGCACTTAGAATTATAAAATATTTATCTACAGTCTGTATATTATACTCTTGTTTTTAAAATTCATATAATAATATTTTTATAGTATTTCCTTCAATATAAAATGCTTTTGAATTTTTTTTCATTATAAATTTTTCAATGTGAATTATACAATATGGGAAAGATACGCTACATTAGGGAAAAACTACCGCTGCACTTAGAATTATAAAATTTTTATCTCAGTCAGTATATTATACTCTTGTATTTAGAATTCATATAATAATATTTTTATAGTATTTCCTTTAATATAAAATGCTGTTGAATTTTTTTTCATTATAAATTTTTCAATGTGGATTATACAATAGGGGAATTAAACGCTGCACTAGGGAAAAACTACGGCTGCACTTAAAATTATAAAATTCGTATTTACAGTTAGTATATTCTACTCTTGTATTTAAAATTCATATAATAATGTTTTTATAGTATTTCCTTTAATATAAAATGCTTTTGAATTTTTTTTCATTATAAATTTTTCAATGTGGATTATACAATATGGGAAAGATACGCTGCACTAGGGAAAAACTACGGCTGCACTAAGAATTATAAAATTTTTATCTACAGTCAGTATATTATACTCTTGTATTTAAAATTCATATAATAATACTTTTATGGTATTTCTTTTAATATAAAATGCTTTTGAATTTATTTTCATTATACATTTTTCAATGTGAATTATACAATATGGGAAAGATACGCTGCACTAGGGAAAATCTACGGCTGCACTTAAAATTATAAAATTCTTATTTACAGTCAGTATATTATACTCTTGTATTTAAAATTCATATAATAATATTTTTCTAGTATTTCTTTTAATATAAAAAGCTTTTGAATTTATTTTCATTATACATTTTTCAATGTGAATTATACAATATGGGAAAGATACGCTGCCCTAGGGAAAATCTACGGCTGCACTTAAAATTATAAAATTCTTATTTACAGTCAGTATATTATACTCTTGTATTTAAAATTCATATAATAATATTTTTATAGTATTTCCTATAATATAAAATGCTTTTGAATTCTTTTTCATTATAAATTTTTCAATGTGGATTTTATAATATAGGAAAGATACCGCTGCATTAGAATAAAATTGCCGCTGCACTAAGGAAAAACTACCGCTGCACTAAGAATTATAAAATATTTATCTACAGTCAGTATATTATACTCTTGTATTTAAAATTCATATAATAATATTTTTATGGTATTTTCTTCAAAATAAAACACTTTTGAATTTTTTTTCATTATGAATTTTTCAATGTGGATTTTATAATATAGGAAAGATACCGCTGCACTAGGGAAAAACTACCGCTGCACTAAGAATTATAAAATATTTTTCTACAGTCAGTATATTATACTCTTGTATTTAAAATTCATATAATAATATTTTTATGGTATTTTCTTCAAAATAAAACACTTTTGAATTTTTTTTCATTATAAATTTTTCAATGTGGATTTTATAATATAGGAAAGATACCGCTGCATTAGAATAAAATTGCCGCTGCACTAAGGAAAATCTACCGCTGCACTTAAAATTATAAAATTCTTATTTACAGTCAGTATATTATACTGTTGTATTTAAAATTCATATAATAATATTTTTATGGTATTTTCTTCAAAATAAAATGCTTTTGAATTTTTTTTCATTATAATTTTTTTAATGTGAATTATACAATATGGGAAAGATACGCTGCACTAAGGAAAAACTACCGCTGCACTAAGAATTATAAAATTTTTATCTACAGTCAGTATATTATATTCTTGTATTTAAAATTCATATAATAATATTTTTATGGTATTTTCTTCAAAATAAAATGCTTTTGAATTTTTTTTCATTATAAATTTTTCAATGTGAATTATACAATATGGGAAAGATACGCTGCACTAGGGAAAAACTACCGCTGCACTTAAAATTATAAAATTCGTATTTACAGTCAGTATATTATTCTCTTGTATTTAAAATTCATATAATAATATTTTTCTAGTATTCCCCTCAATAAAAAATGCTTTTGAATTTTTTTTCATAATAAATTTTTCAATGTGAATTATACAATATGGGAAAGATACACTGCACTAGTGAAAAACTACCGCTGCACATAGAATTATAAAATTTTTATCTACAGTCAGTATATTATACTCTTGTATTTAAAATTCATATAATAATATTTTTGTAGTATTTCCATTAATAAAAAATGCTTTTGAATTTTTTTTCATTATAAATTTTTCTGTGTGGATTATACAATATGGGAAAGATACGCTGCACTAGGGAAAAACTACGGCTGCACTTAAAATTATAAAATTCTTATTTACGGTCAGTATATTATACTCTTGTATTTGAAATTCATATAATGATATTTTTATGGTATTTTCTTCAAAATAAAACACTTTTGAATTTTTTTTCATTATAAATTTTTCAGTGTGGATTATACAATATGGGAAATATACGCTGCACTAGGGAAAAACTACGGCTGCACTTAAAATTATAAAATTCTTATTTACGGTCAGTATATTATACTCTTGTATTTGAAATTCATATAATGATATTTTTATGGTATTTTCTTCAAAATAAAACACTTTTGAATTTTTTTTCATTATAAATTTTTCAATGTGAATTATACAATATGGGAAAGATACGCTACATTAGGGAAAAACTACCGCTGCACTTAGAATTATAAAATTTTTATCTACAGTCTGTATATTATACACTTGTTTTTAAAATTCATATAATAAAATTTTTATAGTATTTTCTTCAATATAAAATGCTTTTGAATTTTTTTTCATTATAAATTTTTCAATGTGATTTATACAATATGGGAAAGATACGCTGCATTAGGGAAAAACTACCGCTGCACTTAAAATTATAAAATTTTCATCTACAGTCTGTATATTATACTCTTGTTTTTAAAATTCATATAATAAAATTTTTATAGTATTTTCTTTAATACAAAATGCTTTTGAATTTTTTTTCATTATAAATTTTTCAATGTGAATTATACAATATGGGAAAGATACGCTACATTAGGGAAAAACTACCGCTGCACTTAGAATTATAAAATTTTTATCTACAGTCTGTATATTATACTCTTGTTTTTAAAATTCATATAATAAAATTTTTATAGTATTTTCTTTAATATAAAATGCTTTTGAATTTTTTTTCATTATAAATTTTTCAATGTGATTTATACAATATGGGAAAGATACGCTGCATTAGGGAAAAACTACCGCTGCACTTAGAATTATAAAATTTTTATCTACAGTCTGTATATTATACTCTTGTTTTTAAAATTCATATAATAAAATTTTTATAGTATTTTCTTTAATACAAAATGCTTTTGAATTTTTTTTCATTATAAATTTTTCAATGTGAATTATACAATATGGGAAAGATACGCTGCATTAGGGAAAAACCACGGCTGCACTTAAAATTATAAAATTTTCATCTACAGTCTGTATATTATACTCTTGTTTTTAAAATTCATATAATAAAATTTTTATAGTATTTTCTTTAATACAAAATGCTTTTGAATTTTTTTTCATTATAAATTTTTCAATGTAAATTATACAATATGGGAAAGATACGCTGCATTAGGGAAAAACTACCGCTGCACTTAGAATTATAAAATTTTTATCTACAGTCTGTATATTATACTCTTGTTTTTAAAATTCATATAATAAAATTTTTATAGTATTTCCTTTAATATAAAATGCTGTTGAATTCTTTTTCATTATAATTTTTTTAATGTGATTTATGCAATATGGGAAAGATACGCTGCACTAGGGAAAAACTACGGCTGCACTTAAAATTATAACATTCGTATTTACAGTCAGTATATTATACTCTTGTATTTAAAATTCATATAATAATATTTTTATGGTATATTCTTCAAAATAAAACACTTTTGAATTTTTTTTCATTATAAATTTTTCAATATGAATTATACAATATGGGAAAGATACGCTGCACTAGGGAAAAACTACCGCTGCAATAAGAATTATAAAATTCTTATCTACAGTCAGTATATTATACTCTTGTATTTAAAATTCATATAATAATATTTTTATGGTATATTCTTCAAAATTAAAGACTTTTGAATTTTTTTTCATTATAAATTCTTCATTGTGGATTTTATAATATAGGAAAGATACCGCTGCACTTAGAATTATAAAGTTTGTATCTACAGTCAGTATATTATACTCTTGTATTTAAAATTCATATAATAATATTTTTATGGTATATTCTTCAAAATAAAACACTTTTGAATTTTTTTTCATTATAAATTTTTCAATATGAATTATACAATATGGGAAAGATACGCTGCACTAGGGAAAAACTACCGCTGCAATAAGAATTATAAAATTTTTATCTACTGTCAGTATATTACACTCTTGTATTTAAAATTCATATAATAATATTTTTATGGTATATTCTTTAAAATAAAAGACTTTTGAATTTTTTTTTCATTATAAATTCTTCATTGTGGATTTTATAATATAGGAAAGATACCGCTGCACTTAGAATTATAAAGTTTGTATCTACAGTCAGTATATTATACTCTTGTATTTAAAATTCATATAATAATATTTTTATGGTATATTCTTCAAAATAAAACACTTTTGAATTTTTTTTCATTATAAATTTTTCAATGTGAATTATACAATATGGGAAAGATACGCTGCATTAGGGAAAAACCACGGCTGCACTTAAAATTATAAAATTTTCATCTACAGTCTGTATATTATACTCTTGTTTTTAAAATTCATATAATAAAATTTTTATGGTATATTCTTCAAAATAAAAGACTTTTGAATTTTTTTTCATTATAAATTCTTCATTGTGGATTTTATAATATAGGAAAGATACCGCTGCACTTAGAATTATAAAGTTTGTATCTACAGTCAGTGTATTATACTCTTGTATTTAAAATTCATATAATAATATTTTTATGGTATATTCTTCAAAATAAAACACTTTTGAATTTTTTTTCATTATAAATTTTTCAATGTGAATTATACAATATGGGAAAGATACGCTGCACTAGGGAAAAACTACCGCTGCAATAAGAATTATAAAATTTTTATCTACAGTCAGTATATTATACTCTTGTATTTAAAATTCATATAATAATATTTTTATGGTATATTCTTCAAAATAAAAGACTTTTGAATTTTTTTTCATTATAAATTCTTCATTGTGGATTTTATAATATAGGAAAGATACCGCTGCACTTAGAATTATAAAGTTTGTATCTACAGTCAGTATATTATACTCTTGTATTTAAAATTCATATAATAATATTTTTATGGTATATTCTTCAAAATAAAACACTTTTGAATTTTTTTTCATTATAAATTTTTCAATGTGAATTATACAATATGGGAAAGATACGCTGCACTAGGGAAAAACTACGGCTGCACTTAAAATTATAAAATTCTTATTTACAGTCAGTATATTATACTCTTGTATTTAAAATTCATATAAAAATATTTTTATAGAATTCCCTATAATATAAAATGCTTAAGAATTTTTATTCATTTTAAATTTTTCAATGTGAATTATACAATATGGGAAAGATTCGCTGCACTAGGGAAAAACTACCGCTGCACTAAGAATTATACAATTTTTATCTACAGTCAGTATATTATACTCTTGTATTTAAAGTTAATATAATAATATTTTTATGGTATTTTCTTCAAAATAAAACACTTTTGAATTTTTTTTCATTATAAATTTTTCAATGTGGATTTTATAATATAGGAAAGATACCGCTGCACTAGAATAAAATTGCCGCTGCACTAGGGAAAAACTACCGCTGCACTTAGAATTATAAAATTTATGTCTACAGTCAGTATATTATACTCTTGTATTTAAAATTCATATAATAATATTTTTCTAGTATTTCCTACAATCTAAAACGATTTTAAATTTTTTTTCATTATAAATTTTTCAATGTGAATTATACAATATGGGAAAGATACGCTGCACTAGGGAAAAACTACGGCTGCACTTAAAATCATAAAATTCTTATTTACAGGCAATATATTATACTCTTGTATTTAAAATTCATATAATAATATTTTTATAGTATTTCCTACAATCTAAAATGCTTTTAAATTTTTTTTCATTATAAATTTTTCAATGTGAATTATACAATATGGGAAAGATACGCTGCACTAGGGAAAAACTACGGCTGCACTTAAAATTATAAAATTCGTATTTACAGGCAATATATTATACTCTTGTATTTAAAATTCATATAATAATATTTTTATAGTATTTCCTACAATCTAAAATGCTTTTAAATTTTTTTTCATTATAAATTTTTCAATGTGAATTATACAATATGGGAAAGATACGCTGCACTAGGGAAAAACTACGGCTGCACTTAAAATCATAAAATTCTTATTTACAGGCAATATATTATACTCTTGTATTTAAAATTTATATAATAATATTTTCATGGTATTTTCTTCAAAATAAAACACTTTTGAATTTTTTTTCATTATAAATTTTTCAATGTGGATTTTATAATATTGGAAAAATACCGCTGCACTAGAATAAAATTGCCGCTGCACTAGGGAAAAACTACCGCTGCACATAGAATTATAAAATTTTTATCTACAGTCAGTATATTATACTCTTGTATTTAAAATTCATATAAAAATATTTTTATAGAATTCCCTATAATATAAAATGCTTTAGAATTTTTTTTTTTTAAATTTTCCAATGTGAATTATACAATATGGGAAATATACGCTGCACTAGGGAAAAACTACCGCTGCACTAAGAATTATAAAATTTTTATCTACAGTCAGTATATTATACTCTTGTATTTAAAATTCATATAATATTTTTATAGAATTCCCTATAATATAAAATGCTTTAGAATTTTTTTTCATCATAAATTTTTCAATGTGAATTTTATAATATAGGAAAGATACCGCTGCACTAGAATAAAATTGCCGCTGCACTAGGGAAATACTACCGCTGCACTAAGAATTATAAAATATTTATCTACAGTCAGTATATTATAATCTTGTATTTAAAATTCATATATTAATATTTTTATGGTATTTCCTTCAAAATAAAATGCTTTTGAATTTTTTTTCATTATAAATTTTTCAATGTGACTTATACAATATGGGAAAGATACGCTGCACTAGGGAAAAACTACCGCTGCACTAAGAATTATAAAATTTTCATCTAGTCATTATATTATACTCTTGTATTTAAAATTCATATATTAATATTTTTGTGGTATTTTCTTCAAAATAAAATGCTTTTGAATTTTTTTTCATTATAAATTTTTCAATGTGAATTATACAATATGGGAAAGATACGCTGCACTAGGGAAAAACTACCGCTGCACTAAGAATTATAAAGTTTGTATCTACAGTCAGTATATTATACTCTTGTATTTAAAATTCATATAATAATATTTTTATGGTATTTTCTTCAAAATAAAATGCTTTTGAATTTTTTTTCATTTTAAATTTTTCAATGTGAATTATACAATATGGGAAAGATTCGCTGCACTAGGGAAAAACTACCGCTGCACTAAGTAATATACAATTTTTATCTTTAGTCAGTATATTATACTCTTGTATTTAAAGTTCATATAATAATATTTTTATGGTATTTTCTTCAAAATAAAACACTTTTGAATTTTTTTTTCATCATAAATTTTTCAATGTGAATTTTATAATATAGGAAAGATACCGCTGCACTAGAATAAAATTGCCGCTGCACTAGGGAAATATTACCGCTGAACTTAGAATTATAAAATTTTTATCTACAGTCACTATATTATACTCTTGTATTTAAAATTCATATAATAATATTTTTATGGTATTTTTTTCAAAATTAAATGCTTTTGAATTTTTTTTCATTATAAATTTTTCATTGTGAATTATACAATATGGGAAAGATACGCTGCACTAGGGAAAAACTACCTCTGCACTAAGAATTATAAAATTTTTATCTACAGTCAGTATATTATCCTCTTGTATTTAAAATTCATATAATAATATTTTTATGGTATTTTCTTCAAAATAAAACACTTTTGAATTTTTTTTCATTATAAATTTTTCAATGTGGATTATACAATATGGGAAAGATACGCTGCACTAGGGAAAAACTACGGCTGCACTTAAAATTATAAAATTCTTATTTACAGTCAGTATATTATACTCTTGTATTTAAAATTCATATAATAATATTTTTATGGTATTTTCTTTAAAATAAAACACTTTTGCATTTTTTTTCATTATAAATTTTTCAATGTGGATTTTATAATATAGGAAAGATACCGCTGCACTAGGGAAAAACTACCGCTGCACTAAGAATTATAAAATTTTTATCTAGTCATTATATTATACTCTTGTATTTAAAATTCATATAATAAAATCTTTATGGTATTTTCTTCAAAATAAAATGCTTTTGAATTTTTTTTTCATTATAAATTTTTCATTGTGAATTATACAATATGGGAAAGATACGCTGCACTAGGGAAAAACTACCGCTGCACTAAGAATTATAAAATATTTATCTACAGTCAGTATATTATACTCTTGTATTTAAAATTCATATAATAATATTTTTATGGTATTTTCTTCAAAATAAAATGCTTTTGAATTTTTTTTCATTATAAATTTTTCAATGTGGATTTTATAATATACGAAAGATACCGCTGCATTAGAATAAAGTTGCCGCTGCACTAAGGAAAAACTCCAGCTGCACTTAAAATTATAAAATTCTTATTTACAGTCAGTATATTATACGCTTGTATTTAAAATTCATATAATTATATTTTTATGGTATTTTCTTCAAAATAAAACACTTTTGAATTTTTTTTCATCATAAATTTTTCAATGTGGATTATACAATATGGGAAAGATACGCTGCACTAGGGAAAAACTACGGCTGCACTTAAAATTATAAAATTCTTATTTACAGTCAGTATATTATACTCTTGTATTTAAAATTCATATAACTATATTTTTATGGTATTTTCTTCAAAATAAAATGCTTTTGAATTTTTTTTCATTATAAATTTTTCATTGTGAATTATACAATATGGGAAAGATACGCTGCACTAGGGAAAAACTACCGCTGCACTTAGAATTATAAATTTTTTATCTAATCATTATATTATACTCTTGTATTTAAAATTCATATAATAATATTTTTATGGTATTTTCTTCAAAATAAAACACTTTTGAATTTTTTTTCATTATAAATTTTTCAATGTGGATTATACAATATGGGAAAGATACGCTGCACTAGGGAAAAACTACGGCTGCACTTAAAATTATAAAATTCTTATTTACAGTCAGTATATTATACTCTTGTATTTAAAATTCATATAATAATATTTTTATGGTATTTTCTTTAAAATAAAACACTTTTGCATTTTTTTTTCATTATAAATTTTTCAATGTGGATTTTATAATATAGGAAAGATACCGCTGCACTAGGGAAAAACTACCGCTGCACTAAGAATTATAAAATTTTTATCTAGTCATTATATTATACTCTTGTATTTAAAATTCATATAATAAAATCTTTATGGTATTTTCTTCAAAATAAAATGCTTTTGAATATTTTTTTCATTATAAATTTTTCATTGTGAATTATACAATATGGGAAAGATACGCTGCACTAGGGAAAAACTACCGCTGCACTAAGAATTATAAAATATTTATCTACAGTCAGTATATTATACTCTTGTATTTAAAATTCATATAATAATATTTTTATGGTATTTTCTTCAAAATAAAATGCTTTTGAATTTTTTTTCATTATAAATTTTTCAATGTGGATTTTATAATATACGAAAGATACCGCTGCATTAGAATAAAGTTGCCGCTGCACTAAGGAAAAACTCCCGCTGCACTTAAAATTATAAAATTCTTATTTACAGTCAGTATATTATACTCTTGTATTTAAAATTCATATAATTATATTTTTATGGTATTTTCTTCAAAATAAAACACTTTTGAATTTTTTTTCATCATAAATTTTTCAATGTGGATTATACAATATGGGAAAGATACGCTGCACTAGGGAAAAACTACCGCTGCACTTAGAATTATAAATTTTTTATCTAATCATTATATTATACTCTTGTATTTAAAATTCATATAATAAAATTTTTATGGTATTTTCTTCGAAATAAAACACTTTTGAATTTTATTTCATTATAAATTTTTCAATGTGGATTTTATAATATAGGAAAGATACCGCTGCACTAGGGAAAAACTACCGCTGCACTAAGAATTATAAAATTTTTATCTACAGTCAGTATATTAAACTCTTGTAATTAAAATTCATATAATGATATTTTTATGGTATTTTTTTCAAAATAAAACACTTTTGAATTTTTTTTCATCATAAATTTTTCAACGTGAATTTTATAATATAGGAAATATACCGCTGCACTAGAATAAAATTGCCGCTGCACTAGGGAAAATCTACGGCTGCACTTAAAATTATAAAATTCTTATTTACAGTCAGTATATTATACTCTTGTATTTAAAATTCATATAATAATAATTTCATGGTATTTTCTTCAAAATAAAACACTTTTGAATTTTTTTTCATTATAACTTTTTCAATGTGGATTTTATAATATAGGAAAGACACCGCTGCACTAGGGAAAAACTACCGCTGCACTAAGAATTATAAAATTTTTATCTACGGTCTGTATATTATACTCTTGTATTTAAAATTCATATAATAATATTTTTATGGTATTTTCTTCAAAATAAAACACTTTTGAATATTTTTTCATTATAAATTTTTCAATGTGGATTTTATAATATAGGAAAGATACCGCTGCACTAGGGAAAAACTACCGCTCCACTAAGAATTATAAAATTTTTATCTACAGTCAGTATATTATACTCTTGTATTTAAAATTCATATAATAAAATTTTTATGGTATTTTCTTCAAAATAAAACACTTTTGAATTTTTTTTCATTATAAAATTTTCAATGTGGATTTTATAATATAGGAAAGATACCGCTGCACTAGAATAAAATTGCCGCTGCACTAAGGAAAAACTACCGCTGCACTTAAAATTAAAAAATTTTTATTTACAGCCAGTATATTATACTCTTGTATTTAAAATTCATATAATTATATTTTTATGGTATATTCTTCAAAATAAAACACTTTTGAATTTTTTTTCATTATAAATTTTTCAATGTGAATTATACAATATGGGAAAGATACGCTGCACTAGGGAAAAACTACGGCTGCACTTAAAATTATAAAATTCTTATTTACAGTCAGTATATTATACTCTTGTATTTAAAATTCATATAAAAATATTTTTATAGAATTCCCTATAATATAAAATGCTTAAGAATTTTTATTCATTTTAAATTTTTCAATGTGAATTATACAATATGGGAAAGATTCGCTGCACTAGGGAAAAACTACCGCTGCACTAAGAATTATACAATTTTTATCTACAGTCAGTATATTATACTCTTGTATTTAAAGTTAATATAATAATATTTTTATGGTATTTTCTTCAAAATAAAACACTTTTGAATTTTTTTTCATTATAAATTTTTCAATGTGGATTTTATAATATAGGAAAGATACCGCTGCACTAGAATAAAATTGCCGCTGCACTAGGGAAAAACTACCGCTGCACTTAGAATTATAAAATTTATGTCTACAGTCAGTATATTATACTCTTGTATTTAAAATTCATATAATAATATTTTTCTAGTATTTCCTACAATCTAAAACGATTTTAAATTTTTTTTCATTATAAATTTTTCAATGTGAATTATACAATATGGGAAAGATACGCTGCACTAGGGAAAAACTACGGCTGCACTTAAAATCATAAAATTCTTATTTACAGGCAATATATTATACTCTTGTATTTAAAATTCATATAATAATATTTTTATAGTATTTCCTACAATCTAAAATGCTTTTAAATTTTTTTTCATTATAAATTTTTCAATGTGAATTATACAATATGGGAAAGATACGCTGCACTAGGGAAAAACTACGGCTGCACTTAAAATTATAAAATTCGTATTTACAGGCAATATATTATACTCTTGTATTTAAAATTCATATAATAATATTTTTATAGTATTTCCTACAATCTAAAATGCTTTTAAATTTTTTTTCATTATAAATTTTTCAATGTGAATTATACAATATGGGAAAGATACGCTGCACTAGGGAAAAACTACGGCTGCACTTAAAATCATAAAATTCTTATTTACAGGCAATATATTATACTCTTGTATTTAAAATTTATATAATAATATTTTCATGGTATTTTCTTCAAAATAAAACACTTTTGAATTTTTTTTCATTATAAATTTTTCAATGTGGATTTTATAATATTGGAAAAATACCGCTGCACTAGAATAAAATTGCCGCTGCACTAGGGAAAAACTACCGCTGCACATAGAATTATAAAATTTTTATCTACAGTCAGTATATTATACTCTTGTATTTAAAATTCATATAAAAATATTTTTATAGAATTCCCTATAATATAAAATGCTTTAGAATTTTTTTTTTTTAAATTTTCCAATGTGAATTATACAATATGGGAAATATACGCTGCACTAGGGAAAAACTACCGCTGCACTAAGAATTATAAAATTTTTATCTACAGTCAGTATATTATACTCTTGTATTTAAAATTCATATAATATTTTTATAGAATTCCCTATAATATAAAATGCTTTAGAATTTTTTTTCATCATAAATTTTTCAATGTGAATTTTATAATATAGGAAAGATACCGCTGCACTAGAATAAAATTGCCGCTGCACTAGGGAAATACTACCGCTGCACTAAGAATTATAAAATATTTATCTACAGTCAGTATATTATAATCTTGTATTTAAAATTCATATATTAATATTTTTATGGTATTTCCTTCAAAATAAAATGCTTTTGAATTTTTTTTCATTATAAATTTTTCAATGTGACTTATACAATATGGGAAAGATACGCTGCACTAGGGAAAAACTACCGCTGCACTAAGAATTATAAAATTTTCATCTAGTCATTATATTATACTCTTGTATTTAAAATTCATATATTAATATTTTTGTGGTATTTTCTTCAAAATAAAATGCTTTTGAATTTTTTTTCATTATAAATTTTTCAATGTGAATTATACAATATGGGAAAGATACGCTGCACTAGGGAAAAACTACCGCTGCACTAAGAATTATAAAGTTTGTATCTACAGTCAGTATATTATACTCTTGTATTTAAAATTCATATAATAATATTTTTATGGTATTTTCTTCAAAATAAAATGCTTTTGAATTTTTTTTCATTTTAAATTTTTCAATGTGAATTATACAATATGGGAAAGATTCGCTGCACTAGGGAAAAACTACCGCTGCACTAAGTAATATACAATTTTTATCTTTAGTCAGTATATTATACTCTTGTATTTAAAGTTCATATAATAATATTTTTATGGTATTTTCTTCAAAATAAAACACTTTTGAATTTTTTTTTCATCATAAATTTTTCAATGTGAATTTTATAATATAGGAAAGATACCGCTGCACTAGAATAAAATTGCCGCTGCACTAGGGAAATATTACCGCTGAACTTAGAATTATAAAATTTTTATCTACAGTCACTATATTATACTCTTGTATTTAAAATTCATATAATAATATTTTTATGGTATTTTTTTCAAAATTAAATGCTTTTGAATTTTTTTTCATTATAAATTTTTCATTGTGAATTATACAATATGGGAAAGATACGCTGCACTAGGGAAAAACTACCTCTGCACTAAGAATTATAAAATTTTTATCTACAGTCAGTATATTATCCTCTTGTATTTAAAATTCATATAATAATATTTTTATGGTATTTTCTTCAAAATAAAACACTTTTGAATTTTTTTTCATTATAAATTTTTCAATGTGGATTATACAATATGGGAAAGATACGCTGCACTAGGGAAAAACTACGGCTGCACTTAAAATTATAAAATTCTTATTTACAGTCAGTATATTATACTCTTGTATTTAAAATTCATATAATAATATTTTTATGGTATTTTCTTTAAAATAAAACACTTTTGCATTTTTTTTCATTATAAATTTTTCAATGTGGATTTTATAATATAGGAAAGATACCGCTGCACTAGGGAAAAACTACCGCTGCACTAAGAATTATAAAATTTTTATCTAGTCATTATATTATACTCTTGTATTTAAAATTCATATAATAAAATCTTTATGGTATTTTCTTCAAAATAAAATGCTTTTGAATTTTTTTTTCATTATAAATTTTTCATTGTGAATTATACAATATGGGAAAGATACGCTGCACTAGGGAAAAACTACCGCTGCACTAAGAATTATAAAATATTTATCTACAGTCAGTATATTATACTCTTGTATTTAAAATTCATATAATAATATTTTTATGGTATTTTCTTCAAAATAAAATGCTTTTGAATTTTTTTTCATTATAAATTTTTCAATGTGGATTTTATAATATACGAAAGATACCGCTGCATTAGAATAAAGTTGCCGCTGCACTAAGGAAAAACTCCAGCTGCACTTAAAATTATAAAATTCTTATTTACAGTCAGTATATTATACGCTTGTATTTAAAATTCATATAATTATATTTTTATGGTATTTTCTTCAAAATAAAACACTTTTGAATTTTTTTTCATCATAAATTTTTCAATGTGGATTATACAATATGGGAAAGATACGCTGCACTAGGGAAAAACTACGGCTGCACTTAAAATTATAAAATTCTTATTTACAGTCAGTATATTATACTCTTGTATTTAAAATTCATATAACTATATTTTTATGGTATTTTCTTCAAAATAAAATGCTTTTGAATTTTTTTTCATTATAAATTTTTCATTGTGAATTATACAATATGGGAAAGATACGCTGCACTAGGGAAAAACTACCGCTGCACTTAGAATTATAAATTTTTTATCTAATCATTATATTATACTCTTGTATTTAAAATTCATATAATAATATTTTTATGGTATTTTCTTCAAAATAAAACACTTTTGAATTTTTTTTCATTATAAATTTTTCAATGTGGATTATACAATATGGGAAAGATACGCTGCACTAGGGAAAAACTACGGCTGCACTTAAAATTATAAAATTCTTATTTACAGTCAGTATATTATACTCTTGTATTTAAAATTCATATAATAATATTTTTATGGTATTTTCTTTAAAATAAAACACTTTTGCATTTTTTTTTCATTATAAATTTTTCAATGTGGATTTTATAATATAGGAAAGATACCGCTGCACTAGGGAAAAACTACCGCTGCACTAAGAATTATAAAATTTTTATCTAGTCATTATATTATACTCTTGTATTTAAAATTCATATAATAAAATCTTTATGGTATTTTCTTCAAAATAAAATGCTTTTGAATATTTTTTTCATTATAAATTTTTCATTGTGAATTATACAATATGGGAAAGATACGCTGCACTAGGGAAAAACTACCGCTGCACTAAGAATTATAAAATATTTATCTACAGTCAGTATATTATACTCTTGTATTTAAAATTCATATAATAATATTTTTATGGTATTTTCTTCAAAATAAAATGCTTTTGAATTTTTTTTCATTATAAATTTTTCAATGTGGATTTTATAATATACGAAAGATACCGCTGCATTAGAATAAAGTTGCCGCTGCACTAAGGAAAAACTCCCGCTGCACTTAAAATTATAAAATTCTTATTTACAGTCAGTATATTATACTCTTGTATTTAAAATTCATATAATTATATTTTTATGGTATTTTCTTCAAAATAAAACACTTTTGAATTTTTTTTCATCATAAATTTTTCAATGTGGATTATACAATATGGGAAAGATACGCTGCACTAGGGAAAAACTACCGCTGCACTTAGAATTATAAATTTTTTATCTAATCATTATATTATACTCTTGTATTTAAAATTCATATAATAAAATTTTTATGGTATTTTCTTCGAAATAAAACACTTTTGAATTTTATTTCATTATAAATTTTTCAATGTGGATTTTATAATATAGGAAAGATACCGCTGCACTAGGGAAAAACTACCGCTGCACTAAGAATTATAAAATTTTTATCTACAGTCAGTATATTAAACTCTTGTAATTAAAATTCATATAATGATATTTTTATGGTATTTTTTTCAAAATAAAACACTTTTGAATTTTTTTTCATCATAAATTTTTCAACGTGAATTTTATAATATAGGAAATATACCGCTGCACTAGAATAAAATTGCCGCTGCACTAGGGAAAATCTACGGCTGCACTTAAAATTATAAAATTCTTATTTACAGTCAGTATATTATACTCTTGTATTTAAAATTCATATAATAATAATTTCATGGTATTTTCTTCAAAATAAAACACTTTTGAATTTTTTTTCATTATAACTTTTTCAATGTGGATTTTATAATATAGGAAAGACACCGCTGCACTAGGGAAAAACTACCGCTGCACTAAGAATTATAAAATTTTTATCTACGGTCTGTATATTATACTCTTGTATTTAAAATTCATATAATAATATTTTTATGGTATTTTCTTCAAAATAAAACACTTTTGAATATTTTTTCATTATAAATTTTTCAATGTGGATTTTATAATATAGGAAAGATACCGCTGCACTAGGGAAAAACTACCGCTCCACTAAGAATTATAAAATTTTTATCTACAGTCAGTATATTATACTCTTGTATTTAAAATTCATATAATAAAATTTTTATGGTATTTTCTTCAAAATAAAACACTTTTGAATTTTTTTTCATTATAAAATTTTCAATGTGGATTTTATAATATAGGAAAGATACCGCTGCACTAGAATAAAATTGCCGCTGCACTAAGGAAAAACTACCGCTGCACTTAAAATTAAAAAATTTTTATTTACAGCCAGTATATTATACTCTTGTATTTAAAATTCATATAATTATATTTTTATGGTATTTTCTTCAAAATAAAATGCTTTTGAATTTTTTTTCATTATAAATTTTTCATTGTGAATTATACAATATGGGAAAGATACGCTGCACTAGGGAAAAACTACCGCTGCACTTAGAATTATAAATTTTTTATCTAATCATTATATTATACTCTTGTATTTAAAATTCATATAATAAAATTTTTATGGTATTTCCTATAATATAAAATGCTTTTAAATTCTTTTTCATTATAATTTTTTCAATGTGAATTACACAATATGGGAAAGATACGCTGCACTAGGGAAAAACTACCGCTGCACATAGAATTATAAAATTTTTATCTACAGTCAGTATATTATACTCTTGTATTTAGAATTCATATAATAATATTTTTATAGTATTTCCTATAATATTAAATGCTTTTGAATTTTTTTTCATTATAAATTTTTCAATGTGGATTTTATAATATAGGAAAGACACCGCTGCACTAGGGAAAAACTACCGCTGCACTAAGAATTATAAAATTTTTATCTACGGTCAGTATATTATACTCTTATATTTGAAATTCATATAATAATATTTTTCTAGCATTTCCTTTAATATAAAATGCTTTTGAATTTTTTTTCATTATACATTCTTCAATGTGAATTATACAATATGGGAAAGATACGCTGCACTAGGGAAAATCTACGGCTGCACTTAAAATTATAAAATTCTTATTTACAGTCAGTATATTATACTCTTGTATTTAAAATTCATATAATAATATTTTTATAGTATTTCCTATAATATAAAATGCTTTTAAATTCTTTTTCATTATAATTTTTTCAATGTGAATTACACAATATGGGAAAGATACGCTGCACTAGGGAAAAACTACCGCTGCACTAAGAATTATAAAATTTTTATCTACAGTCAGTATATTATACTCTTGTATCTAAAATTCATATAATATTTTTATGGTATTTTCTTCGAAATAAAACACTTTTGAATTTTATTTCATTATAAATTTTTCAATGTGGATTTTATAATATAGGAAAGATACCGCTGCACTAGGGAAAAACTACCGCTGCACTAAGAATTATAAAATTTTTATCTACAGTCAGTATATTAAACTCTTGTAATTAAAATTCATATAATGATATTTTTATGGTATTTTTTTCAAAATAAAACACTTTTGAATTTTTTTTCATCATAAATTTTTCAATGTGAATTTTATAATATAGGAAATATACCGCTGCACTAGAATAAAATTGCCGCTGCACTAGGGAAAAACTACGGCTGCACTTAAAATTATAAAATTCTTATTTACAGTCAGTATATTATACTCTTGTATTTAAAATTCATATAATAATATTTTTATGGTATTTTCTTTAAAATAAAACACTTTTGCATTTTTTTTCATTATAAATTTTTCATTGTGAATTATACAATATGGGAAAGATACGCTGCACTAGGGAAAAACTACCGCTGCACTAAGAATTATAAAATATTTATCTACAGTCAGTATATTATACTCTTGTATTTAAAATTCATATAATAATATTTTTATGGTATTTTCTTCAAAATAAAATGCTTTTGAATTTTTTTTCATTATAAATTTTTCAATGTGGATTTTATAATATACGAAAGATACCGCTGCATTAGAATAAAGTTGCCGCTGCACTAAGGAAAAACTCCCGCTGCACTTAAAATTATAAAATTCTTATTTACAGTCAGTATATTATACGCTTGTATTTAAAATTCATATAATTATATTTTTATGGTATTTTCTTCAAAATAAAACACTTTTGAATTTTTTTTCATCATAAATTTTTCAATGTGGATTATACAATATGGGAAAGATACGCTGCACTAGGGAAAAACTACGGCTGCACTTAAAATTATAAAATTCTTATTTACAGTCAGTATATTATACTCTTGTATTTAGAATTCATATAACTATATTTTTATGGTATTTTCTTCAAAATAAAATGCTTTTGAATTTTTTTTCATTATAAATTTTTCATTGTGAATTATACAATATGGGAAAGATACGCTGCACTAGGGAAAAACTACCGCTGCACTTAGAATTATAAATTTTTTATCTAATCATTATATTATACTCTTGTATTTAAAATTCATATAATAATATTTTTATGGTATTTTCTTCAAAATAAAACACTTTTGAATTTTTTTTCATTATAAATTTTTCAATGTGGATTATACAATATGGGAAAGATACGCTGCACTAGGGAAAAACTACGGCTGCACTTAAAATTATAAAATTCTTATTTACAGTCAGTATATTATACTCTTGTATTTAAAATTCATATAATAATATTTTTATGGTATTTTCTTTAAAATAAAACACTTTTGCATTTTTTTTCATTATAAATTTTTCAATGTGGATTTTATAATATAGGAAAGATACCGCTGCACTAGGGAAAAACTACCGCTGCACTAAGAATTATAAAATTTTTATCTAGTCATTATATTATACTCTTGTATTTAAAATTCATATAATAAAATCTTTATGGTATTTTCTTCAAAATAAAATGCTTTTGAATTTTTTTTTCATTATAAATTTTTCATTGTGAATTATACAATATGGGAAAGATACGCTGCACTAGGGAAAAACTACCGCTGCACTTAGAATTATAAATTTTTTATCTAATCATTATATTATACTCTTGTATTTAAAATTCATATAATAAAATTTTTATGGTATTTCCTATAATATAAAATGCTTTTAAATTCTTTTTCATTATAATTTTTTCAATGTGAATTACACAATATGGGAAAGATACGCTGCACTAGGGAAAAACTACCGCTGCACATAGAATTATAAAATTTTTATCTACAGTCAGTATATTATACTCTTGTATTTAGAATTCATATAATAATATTTTTATAGTATTTCCTATAATATAAAATGCTTTTGAATTTTTTTTCATTATAAATTTTTCAATGTGGATTTTATAATATAGGAAAGACACCGCTGCACTAGGGAAAAACTACCGCTGCACTAAGAATTATAAAATTTTTATCTACGGTCAGTATATTATACTCTTATATTTGAAATTCATATAATAATATTTTTCTAGCATTTCCTTTAATATAAAATGCTTTTGAATTTTTTTTCATTATACATTCTTCAATGTGAATTATACAATATGGGAAAGATACGCTGCACTAGGGAAAATCTACGGCTGCACTTAAAATTATAAAATTCTTATTTACAGTCAGTATATTATACTCTTGTATTTAAAATTCATATAATAATATTTTTATAGTATTTCCTATAATATAAAATGCTTTTAAATTCTTTTTCATTATAATTTTTTCAATGTGAATTACACAATATGGGAAAGATACGCTGCACTAGGGAAAAACTACCGCTGCACTAAGAATTATAAAATTTTTATCTACAGTCAGTATATTATACTCTTGTATCTAAAATTCATATAATATTTTTATGGTATTTTCTTCGAAATAAAACACTTTTGAATTTTATTTCATTATAAATTTTTCATTGTGAATTATACAATATGGGAAAGATACCGCTGCACTAGGGAAAAACTACCGCTGCACTAAGAATTATAAAATTTTTATTTACAGTCATTATATTATACTCTTGTATTTAAAATTCATATAATGATATTTTTATGGTATTTTTTTCAAAATAAAACACTTTTGAATTTTTTTTCATCATAAATTTTTCAATGTGAATTTTATAATATAGGAAATATACCGCTGCACTAGAATAAAATTGCCGCTGCACTAGGGAAAAACTAAGGCTGCACTTAAAATTATAAAATTCTTATTTACAGTCAGTATATTATACTCTTGTATTTAAAATTCATATAATAATATTTTTATGGTATTTTCTTTAAAATAAAACACTTTTGCATTTTTTTTCATTATAAATTTTTCAATGTGGATTTTATAATATAGGAAAGATACCGCTGCACTAGGGAAAAACTACCGCTGCACTAAGAATTATAAAATTTTTATCTAGTCATTATATTATACTCTTGTATTTAAAATTCATATAATAATATTTTTATGGTATTTTCTTCAAAATAAAATGCTTTTGAATTTTTTTTCATTATAAATTTTTCAATGTGGATTTTATAATATACGAAAGATACCGCTGCATTAGAATAAAGTTGCCGCTGCACTAAGGAAAAACTCCCGCTGCACTTAAAATTATAAAATTCTTATTTACAGTCAGTATATTATACTCTTGTATTTAAAATTCATATAATTATATTTTTATGGTATTTTCTTCAAAATAAAACACTTTTGAATTTTTTTTCATCATAAATTTTTCAATGTGGGTTATACAATATGGGAAAGATACGCTGCACTAGGGAAAAACTACCGCTGCACTTAGAATTATAAATTTTTTATCTAATCATTATATTATACTCTTGTATTTAAAATTCATATAATAAAATTTTTATGGTATTTTCTTCGAAATAAAACACATTTGAATTTTATTTCATTATAAATTTTTCAATGTGGATTTTATAATATAGGAAAGATACCGCTGCACTAAGAATTATAAAATTTTTATCTACAGTCAGTATATTAAACTCTTGTATTTAAAGTTCATATAATAATATTTTTATGGTATTTTCTTCAAAATAAAACACTTTTGAATTTTTTTTCATCATAAATTTTTCAATGTGGATTTTATAATATAGGAAAGATACCGCTGCACTAGGGAAAAACTACCGCTGCACTAAGTAATATACAATTTTTATCTTTAGTCAGTATATTATACTCTTGTATTTAAAGTTCATATAATAATATTTTTATGGTATTTTCTTCAAAATAAAACACTTTTGAATTTTTTTTCATCATAAATTTTTCAATGTGAATTTTATAATATAGGAAAGATACCGCTGCACTAGAATAAAATTGCCGCTGCACTAGGGAAATACTACCGCTGAACTTAGAATTATAAAATTTTTATCTACAGTCACTATATTATACTCTTGTATTTAAAATTCATATAATAATATTTTTATGGTATTTTTTTCAAAATTAAATGCTTTTGAATTTTTTTTCATTATAAATTTTTCAATGTGACTTATACAATATGGGAAAGATACGCTGCACTAGGGAAAAACTACCGCTGCACTAAGAATTATAAAATATTTATCTACAGTCAGTATATTATACTCTTGTATTTAAAATTCATATATTAATATTTTTATGGTATTTCCTTCAAAATAAAATGCTTTTGAATTTTTTTTCATTATAAATTTTTCAATGTGACTTATACAATATGGGAAAGATACGCTGCACTAGGGAAAAACTACCGCTGCACTAAGAATTATAAAATTTTCATCTAGTCATTATATTATACTCTTGTATTTAAAATTCATATATTAATATTTTTGTGGTATTTTCTTCAAAATAAAATGCTTTTGAATTTTTTTTCATTATAAATTTTTCAATGTGAATTATACAATATGGGAAAGATACGCTGCACTAGGGAAAAACTACCGCTGCACTAAGAATTATAAAGTTTGTATCTACAGTCAGTATATTATACTCTTGTATTTAAAATTCATATAATAATATTTTTATGGTATTTTCTTCAAAATAAAATGCTTTTGAATTTTTTTTCATTTTAAATTTTTCAATGTGAATTATACAATATGGGAAAGATTCGCTGCACTAGGGAAAAACTACCGCTGCACTAAGTAATATACAATTTTTATCTTTAGTCAGTATATTATACTCTTGTATTTAAAGTTCATATAATAATATTTTTATGGTATTTTCTTCAAAATAAAACACTTTTGAATTTTTTTTTCATCATAAATTTTTCAATGTGAATTTTATAATATAGGAAAGATACCGCTGCACTAGAATAAAATTGCCGCTGCACTAGGGAAATATTACCGCTGAACTTAGAATTATAAAATTTTTATCTACAGTCACTATATTATACTCTTGTATTTAAAATTCATATAATAATATTTTTATGGTATTTTTTTCAAAATTAAATGCTTTTGAATTTTTTTTCATTATAAATTTTTCATTGTGAATTATACAATATGGGAAAGATACGCTGCACTAGGGAAAAACTACCTCTGCACTAAGAATTATAAAATTTTTATCTACAGTCAGTATATTATCCTCTTGTATTTAAAATTCATATAATAATATTTTTATGGTATTTTCTTCAAAATAAAACACTTTTGAATTTTTTTTCATTATAAATTTTTCAATGTGGATTATACAATATGGGAAAGATACGCTGCACTAGGGAAAAACTACGGCTGCACTTAAAATTATAAAATTCTTATTTACAGTCAGTATATTATACTCTTGTATTTAAAATTCATATAATAATATTTTTATGGTATTTTCTTTAAAATAAAACACTTTTGCATTTTTTTTCATTATAAATTTTTCAATGTGGATTTTATAATATAGGAAAGATACCGCTGCACTAGGGAAAAACTACCGCTGCACTAAGAATTATAAAATTTTTATCTAGTCATTATATTATACTCTTGTATTTAAAATTCATATAATAAAATCTTTATGGTATTTTCTTCAAAATAAAATGCTTTTGAATTTTTTTTTCATTATAAATTTTTCATTGTGAATTATACAATATGGGAAAGATACGCTGCACTAGGGAAAAACTACCGCTGCACTAAGAATTATAAAATATTTATCTACAGTCAGTATATTATACTCTTGTATTTAAAATTCATATAATAATATTTTTATGGTATTTTCTTCAAAATAAAATGCTTTTGAATTTTTTTTCATTATAAATTTTTCAATGTGGATTTTATAATATACGAAAGATACCGCTGCATTAGAATAAAGTTGCCGCTGCACTAAGGAAAAACTCCCGCTGCACTTAAAATTATAAAATTCTTATTTACAGTCAGTATATTATACTCTTGTATTTAAAATTCATATAATTATATTTTTATGGTATTTTCTTCAAAATAAAACACTTTTGAATTTTTTTTCATCATAAATTTTTCAATGTGGATTATACAATATGGGAAAGATACGCTGCACTAGGGAAAAACTACCGCTGCACTTAGAATTATAAATTTTTTATCTAATCATTATATTATACTCTTGTATTTAAAATTCATATAATAAAATTTTTATGGTATTTTCTTCGAAATAAAACACTTTTGAATTTTATTTCATTATAAATTTTTCAATGTGGATTTTATAATATAGGAAAGATACCGCTGCACTAGGGAAAAACTACCGCTGCACTAAGAATTATAAAATTTTTATCTACAGTCAGTATATTAAACTCTTGTAATTAAAATTCATATAATGATATTTTTATGGTATTTTTTTCAAAATAAAACACTTTTGAATTTTTTTTCATCATAAATTTTTCAACGTGAATTTTATAATATAGGAAATATACCGCTGCACTAGAATAAAATTGCCGCTGCACTAGGGAAAATCTACGGCTGCACTTAAAATTATAAAATTCTTATTTACAGTCAGTATATTATACTCTTGTATTTAAAATTCATATAATAATAATTTCATGGTATTTTCTTCAAAATAAAACACTTTTGAATTTTTTTTCATTATAACTTTTTCAATGTGGATTTTATAATATAGGAAAGACACCGCTGCACTAGGGAAAAACTACCGCTGCACTAAGAATTATAAAATTTTTATCTACGGTCTGTATATTATACTCTTGTATTTAAAATTCATATAATAATATTTTTATGGTATTTTCTTCAAAATAAAACACTTTTGAATATTTTTTCATTATAAATTTTTCAATGTGGATTTTATAATATAGGAAAGATACCGCTGCACTAGGGAAAAACTACCGCTCCACTAAGAATTATAAAATTTTTATCTACAGTCAGTATATTATACTCTTGTATTTAAAATTCATATAATAAAATTTTTATGGTATTTTCTTCAAAATAAAACACTTTTGAATTTTTTTTCATTATAAAATTTTCAATGTGGATTTTATAATATAGGAAAGATACCGCTGCACTAGAATAAAATTGCCGCTGCACTAAGGAAAAACTACCGCTGCACTTAAAATTAAAAAAATTTTTATTTACAGCCAGTATATTATACTCTTGTATTTAAAATTCATATAATTATATTTTTATGGTATTTTCTTCAAAATAAAATGCTTTTGAATTTTTTTTCATTATAAATTTTTCATTGTGAATTATACAATATGGGAAAGATACGCTGCACTAGGGAAAAACTACCGCTGCACTTAGAATTATAAATTTTTTATCTAATCATTATATTATACTCTTGTATTTAAAATTCATATAATAAAATTTTTATGGTATTTCCTATAATATAAAATGCTTTTAAATTCTTTTTCATTATAATTTTTTCAATGTGAATTACACAATATGGGAAAGATACGCTGCACTAGGGAAAAACTACCGCTGCACATAGAATTATAAAATTTTTATCTACAGTCAGTATATTATACTCTTGTATTTAGAATTCATATAATAATATTTTTATAGTATTTCCTATAATATTAAATGCTTTTGAATTTTTTTTCATTATAAATTTTTCAATGTGGATTTTATAATATAGGAAAGACACCGCTGCACTAGGGAAAAACTACCGCTGCACTAAGAATTATAAAATTTTTATCTACGGTCAGTATATTATACTCTTATATTTGAAATTCATATAATAATATTTTTCTAGCATTTCCTTTAATATAAAATGCTTTTGAATTTTTTTTCATTATACATTCTTCAATGTGAATTATACAATATGGGAAAGATACGCTGCACTAGGGAAAATCTACGGCTGCACTTAAAATTATAAAATTCTTATTTACAGTCAGTATATTATACTCTTGTATTTAAAATTCATATAATAATATTTTTATAGTATTTCCTATAATATAAAATGCTTTTAAATTCTTTTTCATTATAATTTTTTCAATGTGAATTACACAATATGGGAAAGATACGCTGCACTAGGGAAAAACTACCGCTGCACTAAGAATTATAAAATTTTTATCTACAGTCAGTATATTATACTCTTGTATCTAAAATTCATATAATATTTTTATGGTATTTTCTTCGAAATAAAACACTTTTGAATTTTATTTCATTATAAATTTTTCAATGTGGATTTTATAATATAGGAAAGATACCGCTGCACTAGGGAAAAACTACCGCTGCACTAAGAATTATAAAATTTTTATCTACAGTCAGTATATTAAACTCTTGTAATTAAAATTCATATAATGATATTTTTATGGTATTTTTTTCAAAATAAAACACTTTTGAATTTTTTTTCATCATAAATTTTTCAATGTGAATTTTATAATATAGGAAATATACCGCTGCACTAGAATAAAATTGCCGCTGCACTAGGGAAAAACTACGGCTGCACTTAAAATTATAAAATTCTTATTTACAGTCAGTATATTATACTCTTGTATTTAAAATTCATATAATAATATTTTTATGGTATTTTCTTTAAAATAAAACACTTTTGCATTTTTTTTCATTATAAATTTTTCATTGTGAATTATACAATATGGGAAAGATACGCTGCACTAGGGAAAAACTACCGCTGCACTAAGAATTATAAAATATTTATCTACAGTCAGTATATTATACTCTTGTATTTAAAATTCATATAATAATATTTTTATGGTATTTTCTTCAAAATAAAATGCTTTTGAATTTTTTTTCATTATAAATTTTTCAATGTGGATTTTATAATATACGAAAGATACCGCTGCATTAGAATAAAGTTGCCGCTGCACTAAGGAAAAACTCCCGCTGCACTTAAAATTATAAAATTCTTATTTACAGTCAGTATATTATACGCTTGTATTTAAAATTCATATAATTATATTTTTATGGTATTTTCTTCAAAATAAAACACTTTTGAATTTTTTTTCATCATAAATTTTTCAATGTGGATTATACAATATGGGAAAGATACGCTGCACTAGGGAAAAACTACGGCTGCACTTAAAATTATAAAATTCTTATTTACAGTCAGTATATTATACTCTTGTATTTAAAATTCATATAACTATATTTTTATGGTATTTTCTTCAAAATAAAATGCTTTTGAATTTTTTTTCATTATAAATTTTTCATTGTGAATTATACAATATGGGAAAGATACGCTGCACTAGGGAAAAACTACCGCTGCACTTAGAATTATAAATTTTTTATCTAATCATTATATTATACTCTTGTATTTAAAATTCATATAATAATATTTTTATGGTATTTTCTTCAAAATAAAACACTTTTGAATTTTTTTTCATTATAAATTTTTCAATGTGGATTATACAATATGGGAAAGATACGCTGCACTAGGGAAAAACTACGGCTGCACTTAAAATTATAAAATTCTTATTTACAGTCAGTATATTATACTCTTGTATTTAAAATTCATATAATAATATTTTTATGGTATTTTCTTTAAAATAAAACACTTTTGCATTTTTTTTCATTATAAATTTTTCAATGTGGATTTTATAATATAGGAAAGATACCGCTGCACTAGGGAAAAACTACCGCTGCACTAAGAATTATAAAATTTTTATCTAGTCATTATATTATACTCTTGTATTTAAAATTCATATAATAAAATCTTTATGGTATTTTCTTCAAAATAAAATGCTTTTGAATTTTTTTTTCATTATAAATTTTTCATTGTGAATTATACAATATGGGAAAGATACGCTGCACTAGGGAAAAACTACCGCTGCACTTAGAATTATAAATTTTTTATCTAATCATTATATTATACTCTTGTATTTAAAATTCATATAATAAAATTTTTATGGTATTTTCTTCGAAATAAAACACTTTTGAATTTTATTTCATTATAAATTTTTCAATGTGGATTTTATAATATAGGAAAGATACCGCTGCACTAGGGAAAAACTACCGCTGCACTAAGAATTATAAAATTTTTATCTACAGTCAGTATATTAAACTCTTGTAATTAAAATTCATATAACTATATTTTTATGGTATTTTCTTCAAAATAAAATGCTTTTGAATTTTTTTTCATTATAAATTTTTCATTGTGAATTATACAATATGGGAAAGATACGCTGCACTAGGGAAAAACTACCGCTGCACTTAGAATTATAAATTTTTTATCTAATCATTATATTATACTCTTGTATTTAAAATTCATATAATGATATTTTTATGGTATTTTTTTCAAAATAAAACACTTTTGAATTTTTTTTCATCATAAATTTTTCAATGTGAATTTTATAATATAGGAAATATACCGCTGCACTAGAATAAAATTGCCGCTGCACTAGGGAAAAACTAAGGCTGCACTTAAAATTATAAAATTCTTATTTACAGTCAGTATATTATACTCTTGTATTTAAAATTCATATAATAATATTTTTATGGTATTTTCTTTAAAATAAAACACTTTTGCATTTTTTTTCATTATAAATTTTTCAATGTGGATTTTATAATATAGGAAAGATACCGCTGCACTAGGGAAAAACTACCGCTGCACTAAGAATTATAAAATTTTTATCTAGTCATTATATTATACTCTTGTATTTAAAATTCATATAATAAAATCTTTATGGTATTTTCTTCAAAATAAAATGCTTTTGAATTTTTTTTTCATTATAAATTTTTCATTGTGAATTATACAATATGGGAAAGATACGCTGCACTAGGGAAAAACTACCGCTGCACTAAGAATTATAAAATATTTATCTACAGTCAGTATATTATACTCTTGTATTTAAAATTCATATAATAATATTTTTATGGTATTTTCTTCAAAATAAAATGCTTTTGAATTTTTTTTCATTATAAATTTTTCAATGTGGATTTTATAATATACGAAAGATACCGCTGCATTAGAATAAAGTTGCCGCTGCACTAAGGAAAAACTCCCGCTGCACTTAAAATTATAAAATTCTTATTTACAGTCAGTATATTATACTCTTGTATTTAAAATTCATATAATTATATTTTTATGGTATTTTCTTCAAAATAAAACACTTTTGAATTTTTTTTCATCATAAATTTTTCAATGTGGGTTATACAATATGGGAAAGATACGCTGCACTAGGGAAAAACTACCGCTGCACTTAGAATTATAAATTTTTTATCTAATCATTATATTATACTCTTGTATTTAAAATTCATATAATAAAATTTTTATGGTATTTTCTTCGAAATAAAACACTTTTGAATTTTATTTCATTATAAATTTTTCAATGTGGATTTTATAATATAGGAAAGATACCGCTGCACTAGGGAAAAACTACCGCTGCACTAAGAATTATAAAATTTTTATCTACAGTCAGTATATTAAACTCTTGTAATTAAAATTCATATAATGATATTTTTATGGTATTTTTTTCAAAATAAAACACTTTTGAATTTTTTTTCATCATAAATTTTTCAACGTGAATTTTATAATATAGGAAATATACCGCTGCACTAGAATAAAATTGCCGCTGCACTAGGGAAAATCTACGGCTGCACTTAAAATTATAAAATTCTTATTTACAGTCAGTATATTATACTCTTGTATTTAAAATTCATATAATAATAATTTCATGGTATTTTCTTCAAAATAAAACACTTTTGAATTTTTTTTCATTATAACTTTTTCATTGTGAATTATACAATATGGGAAAGATACGCTGCACTAGGGAAAAACTACCGCTGCACTTAGAATTATAAATTTTTTATCTAATCATTATATTATACTCTTGTATTTAAAATTCATATAATAATATTTTTATGGTATTTTCTTCAAAATAAAACACTTTTGAATATTTTTTCATTATAAATTTTTCAATGTGGATTTTATAATATAGGAAAGATACCGCTGCACTAGGGAAAAACTACCGCTCCACTAAGAATTATAAAATTTTTATCTACAGTCAGTATATTATACTCTTGTATTTAAAATTCATATAATAATATTTTTATGGTATTTTCTTCAAAATAAAACACTTTTGAATTTTTTTTCATTATAAAATTTTCAATGTGGATTTTATAATATAGGAAAGATACCGCTGCACTAGAATAAAATTGCCGCTGCACTAAGGAAAAACTACCGCTGCACTTAAAATTAAAAAATTCTTATTTACAGCCAGTATATTATACTCTTGTATTTAAAATTCATATAATTATATTTTTATGGTATTTTCTTCAAAATAAAATGCTTTTGAATTTTTTTTCATTATAAATTTTTCATTGTGAATTATACAATATGGGAAAGATACGCTGTACTAGGGAAAAACTACCGCTGCACTTAGAATTATAAATTTTTTATCTAATCATTATATTATACTCTTGTATTTAAAATTCATATAATAAAATTTTTATGGTATTTCCTATAATATAAAATGCTTTTAAATTCTTTTTCATTATAATTTTTTCAATGTGAATTACACAATATGGGAAAGATACGCTGCACTAGGGAAAAACTACCGCTGCACATAGAATTATAAAATTTTTATCTACAGTCAGTATATTATACTCTTGTATTTAGAATTCATATAATAATATTTTTATAGTATTTCCTATAATATAAAATGCTTTTGAATTTTTTTTCATTATAAATTTTTCAATGTGGATTTTATAATATAGGAAAGACACCGCTGCACTAGGGAAAAACTACCGCTGCACTAAGAATTATAAAATTTTTATCTACGGTCAGTATATTATACTCTTATGTTTGAAATTCATATAATAATATTTTTCTAGCATTTCCTTTAATATAAAATGCTTTTGAATTTTTTTTCATTATACATTCTTCAATGTGAATTATACAATATGGGAAAGATACGCTGCACTAGGGAAAATCTACGGCTGCACTTAAAATTATAAAATTCTTATTTACAGTCAGTATATTATACTCTTGTATTTAAAATTCATATAATAATATTTTTATAGTATTTCCTATAATATAAAATGCTTTTAAATTCTTTTTCATTATAATTTTTTCAATGTGAATTACACAATATGGGAAAGATACGCTGCACTAGGGAAAAACTACCGCTGCACTAAGAATTATAAAATTTTTATCTACAGTCAGTATATTATACTCTTGTATCTAAAATTCATATAATATTTTTATGGTATTTTCTTCGAAATAAAACACTTTTGAATTTTATTTCATTATAAATTTTTCAATGTGGATTTTATAATATAGGAAAGATACCGCTGCACTAAGGAAAAACTACCGCTGCACTAAGAATTATAAAATTTTTATCTACAGTCAGTATATTAAACTCTTGTAATTAAAATTCATATAATGATATTTTTATGGTATTTTTTTCAAAATAAAACACTTTTGAATTTTTTTTCATCATAAATTTTTCAATGTGAATTTTATAATATAGGAAATATACCGCTGCACTAGAATAAAATTGCCGCTGCTCTAGGGAAAATCTACGGCTGCACTTAAAATTATAAAATTCTTATTTACAGTCAGTATATTATACTCTTGTATTTAAAATTCATATAATAATATTTTCATGGTATTTTCTTCAAAATAAAACACTTTTGAATTTTTTTTCATTATAACTTTTTCAATGTGGATTTTATAATATTGGAAAGACACCGCTGCACTAGGGAAAAACTACCGCTGCACTAAGAATTATAAAATTTTTATCTACGGTCAGTATATTATACTCTTGTATTTAAAATTCATATAATAATATTTTTATGGTATTTTCTTCAAAATAAAACACTTTTGAATATTTTTTCATTATAAATTTTTCAATGTGGATTTTATAATATAGGAAAGATACCGCTGCACTAGGGAAAAACTACCGCTCCACTAAGAATTATAAAATTTTTATCTACAGTCAGTATATTATACTCTTGTATTTAAAATTCATATAATAATATTTTTATAGTATTTCCTATAATATAAAATGCTTTTAAATTCTTTTTCATTATAATTTTTCCAATGTGAATTACACAATATGGGAAAGATACGCTGCACTAGGGAAAAACTACCGCTCCACTAAGAATTATAAAATTTTTATCTACAGTCAGTATATTATACTCTTGTATTTAAAATTCATATAATAATATTTTTATAGTATTTCCTATAATATAAAATGCTTTTAAATTCTTTTTCATTATAATTTTTTCAATGTGAATTACACAATATGGGAAAGATACGCTGCACTAGGGAAAAACTACCGCTGCACTAAGAATTATAAATTTTTTATCTACAGTCAGTATATTATACTCTTGTATTTAAAATTCATATAATAATATTTTTATGGTATTTTCTTCGAAATAAAACACTTTTGAATTTTATTTCATTATAAATTTTTCAATGTGGATTTTATAATATAGGAAAGATACCGCTGCACTAGGGAAAAACTACCGCTGCACTAAGAATTATAAAATCTTTATCTACAGTCAGTATATTAAACTCTTGTAATTAAAATTCATATAATGATATTTTTATGGTATTTTTTTCAAAATAAAACACTTTTGAATTTTTTTTCATTATAAAATTTTCAATGTGGATTTTATAATATAGGAAAGATACCGCTGCACTAGAATAAAATTGCCGCTGCACTAAGGAAAAACTACCGCTGCACTTAGAATTATAAAATTTTTATCTACGGTCAGTATATTATACTCTTGTATTTAAAATTCATATAATAATATTTTTATGGAATTTTCTTCAAAATAAAACACTTTTGAATATTTTTTCATTATAAATTTTTCAATGTGGATTTTATAATATAGGAAAGATACCGCTGCACTAGGGAAAAACTACCGCTCCACTAAGAATTATAAAATTTTTATCTACAGTCAGTATATTATACTCTTGTATTTAAAATTCATATAATAATATTTTTATGGTATTTTCTTCAAAATAAAACACTTTTGAATTTTTTTTCATTATAAAATTTTCAATGTGGATTTTATAATATAGGAAAGATACCGCTGCACAAGAATAAAATTGCCGCTGCACTAAGGAAAAACTACCGCTGCACTTAAAATTAAAAAATTCTTATTTACAGCCAGTATATTATACTCTTGTATTTAAAATTCATATAATTATATTTTTATGGTATTTTCTTCAAAATAAAATGCTTTTGAATTTTTTTTCATTATAAATTTTTCATTGTAAATTATACAATATGGGAAAGATACGCTGCACTAGGGAAAAACTACCGCTGCACTTAGAATTATAAATTTTTTATCTAATCATTACATTATACTCTTGTATTTAAAATTCATATAATAAAATTTTTATGGTATTTTCTTCAAAATAAAATGCTTTTGAATTTTTTTTCATTATAAATTTTTCATTGTGAATTATACAATATGGGAAAGATACGCTGCACTAGGGAAAAACTACCGCTGCACTAAGAATAATAAAATCTTTATCTACAGTCAGTATATTATACTCTTGTATTTAAAATTCATATAATTATATTTTTATGGTATTCTCTTCAAAATAAAATGCTTTTGAATTTTTTTTCATTATAAATTTTTCAATGTGTATTTTATAATATAGGAAATATACCGCTGCACTAGGGAAAAACTACCGCTGCACTAAGAATTATAAAATTTTTGTCTACAGTCAGTATATTATACTCTTGTATTTAAAATTCATATAATAATATTTTTATGGTATTTTCTTCAAAATAAAACACTTATGATTTTTTTTTATTATAAATTTTTCAATGTGGATTTTACAATATAGGAAAGATACCGCTGCACTAGGGAAAAACTACCGCTGCACTAAGAATAATAAAATCTTTATCTACAGTCAGTATATTATACTCTTGTATTTAAAATCATATAATAAAATTTTTATGGTATTTTCTTCAAAATAAAATGCTTTTGAATTTTTTTTCATTATAAATTTTTCATAGTGAATTATACAATATGGGAAAGATACGCTGCACTAGGGAAAATCTACCGCTGCACTAAGAATAATAAAATTTTTAGCTACAGTCAGTATATTATACTCTTGTATTTAAAATTCATATAATAATATTTTTACGGTATTTTCTTCAAACTAAAACACTTTTGAATTTTTTTTCATTATAAATTTTTCAATGTGTATTTTATAATATAGGAAATATACCGCTGCACTAGGGAAAAACTACCGCTGCACTAAGAATTATAAAATTTTTGTCTACAGTCAGTATATTATACTCTTGTATTTAAAATTCATATAATAATATTTTTATGGTATTTTCTTCAAAATAAAACACTTATGATTTTTTTTTTTATTATAAATTTTTCAATGTGGATTTTACAATATAGGAAAGATACCGCTGCACTAGGGAAAAACTACCGCTGCACTAAGAATTATAAAATTTTTATCTACAGTCAGTATATTATACTCTTGTAATTAAAATTCATATAATAATATTTTTATGGTATTTTCTTCAAAGTAAAATGCTTTTGAATTCTTTTTAATTATATTTTTTTTAATGTGAATTATACAATATGGGAAAGATACGCTGCACTAGGGAAAACTACGGCTGCACTAAGAATTATAAAATTTTTATCTACAGTCAGTATATTATACTCTTGTAATTAAAATTCATATAATAATATTTTTATGGTATTTTCTTCAAAGTAAAATGCTTTTGAATTCTTTTTAATTATATTTTTTTTAATGTGAATTATACAATATGGGAAAGATACGCTGCACTAGGGAAAAACTACCGCTGCACTAAGAATTATAAAATTTTTATCTACAGTCAGTATATTATACTCTTGTAATTAAAATTCATATAATAATATTTTTATGGTATTTTCTTCAAAGTAAAATGCTTTTGAATTCTTTTTCATTATAATTTTTTCAATGTGAATTATACAATATGGGAAAGATACGCTGCACTAGGGAAAACTACGGCTGCACTTAGAATTATAAAATTCTTATTTACAGTCAGTATATTATACTCTTGTATTTAAAATTCATATAATAATATTTTTATGGTATTTTCTTCAAAATAAAACACTTTTGAATTTTTTTTCATTAATAATTTTTCATTGTGAACTATACAATATAAGAATTATAAAATTTTTATCTAGTCATTATATTATACTCTTATATTTAAAATTCATATAATGATATTTTTATGGTATATTCTTCAAAATAAAACACTTTTGAATTTTTTTTCATCATAAATTTTTCAATGTGAATTTTATAATATAGGAAAGATACCGCTGCACTAGAATAAAATTGCCGCTGCACTAGGGAAAAACTACCGCTGAACTTAGAATTATAAAATTTTTATCTACAGTCGGAATATTATACTCTTGTATTTAAAATTCATAAAATAATATTTTTATGGTATTTTCTTCAAAATAAAATGATTTTGAATTTTTTTTCATTATAAATTTTTCATTGTGATTTATGCAATTTGGGAAAGATACGCTGTACTAGGGAGAAACTACGGCTGCACTTAGAATTATAAAATTCTTATTTACAGTCAGTATATTATACTCTTGTATTTAAAATTCATATAATAATATTTTTATGGTATTTTTTTCAAAATAAAACACTTTTGAATTTTTTTTCATTATAAATTTTCCATTGTGAATTATACAATATGGGAAAGATACGCTGCACTAGGGATAAACTACGGCTGCACTTAAAATTATAAAATTCTTATTTACAGTCAGTATATTATACTCTTGTATTTAAAATTCATATAATAATATTTTTATGGTATTTTTTTCAAAATAAAACATTTTTGAATTTTTTTTCATTATAAATTTTTCATTGTGAATTATACAATATGGGAAAGATACGCTGCACTAGGGAAATACTACGGCTGCACTTAAAATTATAAAATTCTTATTTACAGTCAGTATATTATACTCTTGTATTTAAAATTCATATAATAATATTTTTATGGTATTTTCTTTAAAATAAAACACTTTTGAATTTTTTTTCATTATAAATTTTTCAATGTGGATTTTATAATATAGGAAAGATACCGCTGCACTAGGGAAAAACTACCGCTGCACTAAGAATTATAAAATTTTTATCTACAGCCAGTATATTATACTCTTGTATTTAAAATTCATATAATAATATTTTTATGGTATTTTCTTCAAAATAAAACACTTTTGAATTTTTTTTCATTATAAATTTTTCAATGTGGATTATACAATATGGGAAAGATACGCTGCACTAGGGAAAAACTACGGCTGCACTTAAAATTATAAAATTCTTATTTACAGTCAGTATATTATATTCTTGTATTTAAATTCATATAATAATATTTTTATGGTATTTTCTTCAAAATGAAACACTTTTGAATTTTTTTTCATCATAAATTTTTCAATGTGAATTTTATAATATAGGAAAGATACCGCTGCACTAGAATAAAATTGCCGCTGCACTAAGGAAAAACTACCGCTGCACTTAAAATTATAAAATTCTTATTTACAGTCAGTATATTATACTCTTGTATTTAAATTCATATAATAATATTTTTATGGTATTTTCTTCAAAATGAAACACTTTTGAATTTTTTTTCATCATAAATTTTTCAATGTGAATTTTATAATATAGGAAAGATACCGCTGCACTAGAATAAAATTGCCGCTGCACTAGGGAAAATCTACGGCTGCACTTAAAATTATAAAATTCTTATTTACAGTCAGTATATTATACTCTTGTATTTAAAATTCATATAATAATATTTTTATGGTATTTTTTTCAAAATAAAACACTTTTAAATTTTTTTCCATTATAAATTTTTCAATGTGGATTTTATAATATAGGAAAGATACCGCTGCACTAGAATAAAATTGCCGCTGCACTAGGGAAAAACTACGGCTGCACTTAAAATTATAAAATTCTTATTTACAGTCAGTATATTATACTCTTGTATTTAAAATTCATATAACTATATTTTTATGGTATTTTCTTCAAAATAAAATGCTTTTGAATTTTTTTTCATTATAAATTTTTCATTGTGAATTATACAATATGGGAAAGATACGCTGCACTAGGGAAAAACTACCGCTGCACTTAGAATTATAAATTTTTTATCTAATCATTATATTATACTCTTGTATTTAAAATTCATATAATAATATTTTTATGGTATTTTCTTCAAAATAAAACACTTTTGAATTTTTTTTCATTATAAATTTTTCAATGTGGATTATACAATATGGGAAAGATACGCTGCACTAGGGAAAAACTACGGCTGCACTTAAAATTATAAAATTCTTATTTACAGTCAGTATATTATACTCTTGTATTTAAAATTCATATAATAATATTTTTATGGTATTTTCTTTAAAATAAAACACTTTTGCATTTTTTTTCATTATAAATTTTTCAATGTGGATTTTATAATATAGGAAAGATACCGCTGCACTAGGGAAAAACTACCGCTGCACTAAGAATTATAAAATTTTTATCTAGTCATTATATTATACTCTTGTATTTAAAATTCATATAATAAAATCTTTATGGTATTTTCTTCAAAATAAAATGCTTTTGAATTTTTTTTTCATTATAAATTTTTCATTGTGAATTATACAATATGGGAAAGATACGCTGCACTAGGGAAAAACTACCGCTGCACTTAGAATTATAAATTTTTTATCTAATCATTATATTATACTCTTGTATTTAAAATTCATATAATAAAATTTTTATGGTATTTTCTTCGAAATAAAACACTTTTGAATTTTATTTCATTATAAATTTTTCAATGTGGATTTTATAATATAGGAAAGATACCGCTGCACTAGGGAAAAACTACCGCTGCACTAAGAATTATAAAATTTTTATCTACAGTCAGTATATTAAACTCTTGTAATTAAAATTCATATAACTATATTTTTATGGTATTTTCTTCAAAATAAAATGCTTTTGAATTTTTTTTCATTATAAATTTTTCATTGTGAATTATACAATATGGGAAAGATACGCTGCACTAGGGAAAAACTACCGCTGCACTTAGAATTATAAATTTTTTATCTAATCATTATATTATACTCTTGTATTTAAAATTCATATAATGATATTTTTATGGTATTTTTTTCAAAATAAAACACTTTTGAATTTTTTTTCATCATAAATTTTTCAATGTGAATTTTATAATATAGGAAAGATACCGCTGCACTAGAATAAAATTGCCGCTGCACTAGGGAAAATCTACGGCTGCACTTAAAATTATAAAATTCTTATTTACAGTCAGTATATTATACTCTTGTATTTAAATTCATATAATAATATTTTTATGGTATTTTTTTCAAAATAAAACACTTTTGAATTTTTTTTCATCATAAATTTTTCAATGTGAATTTTATAATATAGGAAAGATACCGCTGCACTAGAATAAAATTGCCGCTGCACTAGGGAAAATCTACGGCTGCACTTAAAATTATAAAATTCTTATTTACAGTCAGTATATTATACTCTTGTATTTAAAATTCATATAATAATATTTTTATGGTATTTTTTTCAAAATAAAACACTTTTAAATTTTTTTCCATTATAAATTTTTCAATGTGGATTTTATAATATAGGAAAGATACCGCTGCACCAGAATAAAATTGCCGCTGCACTAGGGAAAAACTACCGCTGAACTTAGAATTATAAAATTTTTATCTACAGTCAGTATATTATACTCTTGTATTTAAAATTTATATAATAATATTTTTATGGTATTTTCTTCAAAATAAAACACTTTTGCATTTTTTTTCATCATAAATTTTTCAATGTGAATTTTATAATATAGGAAAGATACCGCTGCACTAGAATAAAATTGCCGCTGCACTAGGGAAAAACTACGGCTGCACTTAAAATTATAAAATTCTTATTTACAGTCAGTATATTATACTCTTGTATTTAAAATTCATATAACTATATTTTTATGGTATTTTCTTCAAAATAAAATGCTTTTGAATTTTTTTTCATTATAAATTTTTCATTGTGAATTATACAATATGGGAAAGATACGCTGCACTAGGGAAAAACTACCGCTGCACTTAGAATTATAAATTTTTTATCTAATCATTATATTATACTCTTGTATTTAAAATTCATATAATAATATTTTTATGGTATTTTCTTCAAAATAAAACACTTTTGAATTTTTTTTCATTATAAATTTTTCAATGTGGATTATACAATATGGGAAAGATACGCTGCACTAGGGAAAAACTACGGCTGCACTTAAAATTATAAAATTCTTATTTACAGTCAGTATATTATACTCTTGTATTTAAAATTCATATAATAATATTTTTATGGTATTTTCTTTAAAATAAAACACTTTTGCATTTTTTTTCATTATAAATTTTTCAATGTGGATTTTATAATATAGGAAAGATACCGCTGCACTAGGGAAAAACTACCGCTGCACTAAGAATTATAAAATTTTTATCTAGTCATTATATTATACTCTTGTATTTAAAATTCATATAATAAAATCTTTATGGTATTTTCTTCAAAATAAAATGCTTTTGAATTTTTTTTTCATTATAAATTTTTCATTGTGAATTATACAATATGGGAAAGATACGCTGCACTAGGGAAAAACTACCGCTGCACTTAGAATTATAAATTTTTTATCTAATCATTATATTATACTCTTGTATTTAAAATTCATATAATAAAATTTTTATGGTATTTTCTTCGAAATAAAACACTTTTGAATTTTATTTCATTATAAATTTTTCAATGTGGATTTTATAATATAGGAAAGATACCGCTGCACTAGAATAAAATTGCCGCTGCACTAGGGAAAAACTACCGCTGAACTTAGAATTATAAAATTTTTATCTACAGTCGGAATATTATACTCTTGTATTTAAAATTCATAAAATAATATTTTTATGGTATTTTCTTCAAAATAAAATGATTTTGAATTTTTTTTCATTATAAATTTTTCATTGTGATTTATGCAATTTGGGAAAGATACGCTGTACTAGGGAGAAACTACGGCTGCACTTAGAATTATAAAATTCTTATTTACAGTCAGTATATTATACTCTTGTATTTAAAATTCATATAATAATATTTTTATGGTATTTTTTTCAAAATAAAACACTTTTGAATTTTTTTTCATTATAAATTTTCCATTGTGAATTATACAATATGGGAAAGATACGCTGCACTAGGGATAAACTACGGCTGCACTTAAAATTATAAAATTCTTATTTACAGTCAGTATATTATACTCTTGTATTTAAAATTCATATAATAATATTTTTATGGTATTTTTTTCAAAATAAAACATTTTTGAATTTTTTTTCATTATAAATTTTTCATTGTGAATTATACAATATGGGAAAGATACGCTGCACTAGGGAAATACTACGGCTGCACTTAAAATTATAAAATTCTTATTTACAGTCAGTATATTATACTCTTGTATTTAAAATTCATATAATAATATTTTTATGGTATTTTCTTTAAAATAAAACACTTTTGAATTTTTTTTCATTATAAATTTTTCAATGTGGATTTTATAATATAGGAAAGATACCGCTGCACTAGGGAAAAACTACCGCTGCACTAAGAATTATAAAATTTTTATCTACAGCCAGTATATTATACTCTTGTATTTAAAATTCATATAATAATATTTTTATGGTATTTTCTTCAAAATAAAACACTTTTGAATTTTTTTTCATTATAAATTTTTCAATGTGGATTATACAATATGGGAAAGATACGCTGCACTAGGGAAAAACTACGGCTGCACTTAAAATTATAAAATTCTTATTTACAGTCAGTATATTATATTCTTGTATTTAAATTCATATAATAATATTTTTATGGTATTTTCTTCAAAATGAAACACTTTTGAATTTTTTTTCATCATAAATTTTTCAATGTGAATTTTATAATATAGGAAAGATACCGCTGCACTAGAATAAAATTGCCGCTGCACTAAGGAAAAACTACCGCTGCACTTAAAATTATAAAATTCTTATTTACAGTCAGTATATTATACTCTTGTATTTAAATTCATATAATAATATTTTTATGGTATTTTCTTCAAAATGAAACACTTTTGAATTTTTTTTCATCATAAATTTTTCAATGTGAATTTTATAATATAGGAAAGATACCGCTGCACTAGAATAAAATTGCCGCTGCACTAGGGAAAATCTACGGCTGCACTTAAAATTATAAAATTCTTATTTACAGTCAGTATATTATACTCTTGTATTTAAAATTCATATAATAATATTTTTATGGTATTTTTTTCAAAATAAAACACTTTTAAATTTTTTTCCATTATAAATTTTTCAATGTGGATTTTATAATATAGGAAAGATACCGCTGCACTAGAATAAAATTGCCGCTGCACTAGGGAAAAACTACGGCTGCACTTAAAATTATAAAATTCTTATTTACAGTCAGTATATTATACTCTTGTATTTAAAATTCATATAACTATATTTTTATGGTATTTTCTTCAAAATAAAATGCTTTTGAATTTTTTTTCATTATAAATTTTTCATTGTGAATTATACAATATGGGAAAGATACGCTGCACTAGGGAAAAACTACCGCTGCACTTAGAATTATAAATTTTTTATCTAATCATTATATTATACTCTTGTATTTAAAATTCATATAATAATATTTTTATGGTATTTTCTTCAAAATAAAACACTTTTGAATTTTTTTTCATTATAAATTTTTCAATGTGGATTATACAATATGGGAAAGATACGCTGCACTAGGGAAAAACTACGGCTGCACTTAAAATTATAAAATTCTTATTTACAGTCAGTATATTATACTCTTGTATTTAAAATTCATATAATAATATTTTTATGGTATTTTCTTTAAAATAAAACACTTTTGCATTTTTTTTCATTATAAATTTTTCAATGTGGATTTTATAATATAGGAAAGATACCGCTGCACTAGGGAAAAACTACCGCTGCACTAAGAATTATAAAATTTTTATCTAGTCATTATATTATACTCTTGTATTTAAAATTCATATAATAAAATCTTTATGGTATTTTCTTCAAAATAAAATGCTTTTGAATTTTTTTTTCATTATAAATTTTTCATTGTGAATTATACAATATGGGAAAGATACGCTGCACTAGGGAAAAACTACCGCTGCACTTAGAATTATAAATTTTTTATCTAATCATTATATTATACTCTTGTATTTAAAATTCATATAATAAAATTTTTATGGTATTTTCTTCGAAATAAAACACTTTTGAATTTTATTTCATTATAAATTTTTCAATGTGGATTTTATAATATAGGAAAGATACCGCTGCACTAGGGAAAAACTACCGCTGCACTAAGAATTATAAAATTTTTATCTACAGTCAGTATATTAAACTCTTGTAATTAAAATTCATATAACTATATTTTTATGGTATTTTCTTCAAAATAAAATGCTTTTGAATTTTTTTTCATTATAAATTTTTCATTGTGAATTATACAATATGGGAAAGATACGCTGCACTAGGGAAAAACTACCGCTGCACTTAGAATTATAAATTTTTTATCTAATCATTATATTATACTCTTGTATTTAAAATTCATATAATGATATTTTTATGGTATTTTTTTCAAAATAAAACACTTTTGAATTTTTTTTCATCATAAATTTTTCAATGTGAATTTTATAATATAGGAAAGATACCGCTGCACTAGAATAAAATTGCCGCTGCACTAGGGAAAATCTACGGCTGCACTTAAAATTATAAAATTCTTATTTACAGTCAGTATATTATACTCTTGTATTTAAATTCATATAATAATATTTTTATGGTATTTTTTTCAAAATAAAACACTTTTGAATTTTTTTTCATCATAAATTTTTCAATGTGAATTTTATAATATAGGAAAGATACCGCTGCACTAGAATAAAATTGCCGCTGCACTAGGGAAAATCTACGGCTGCACTTAAAATTATAAAATTCTTATTTACAGTCAGTATATTATACTCTTGTATTTAAAATTCATATAATAATATTTTTATGGTATTTTTTTCAAAATAAAACACTTTTAAATTTTTTTCCATTATAAATTTTTCAATGTGGATTTTATAATATAGGAAAGATACCGCTGCACCAGAATAAAATTGCCGCTGCACTAGGGAAAAACTACCGCTGAACTTAGAATTATAAAATTTTTATCTACAGTCAGTATATTATACTCTTGTATTTAAAATTTATATAATAATATTTTTATGGTATTTTCTTCAAAATAAAACACTTTTGCATTTTTTTTCATCATAAATTTTTCAATGTGAATTTTATAATATAGGAAAGATACCGCTGCACTAGAATAAAATTGCCGCTGCACTAGGGAAAAACTACGGCTGCACTTAAAATTATAAAATTCTTATTTACAGTCAGTATATTATACTCTTGTATTTAAAATTCATATAACTATATTTTTATGGTATTTTCTTCAAAATAAAATGCTTTTGAATTTTTTTTCATTATAAATTTTTCATTGTGAATTATACAATATGGGAAAGATACGCTGCACTAGGGAAAAACTACCGCTGCACTTAGAATTATAAATTTTTTATCTAATCATTATATTATACTCTTGTATTTAAAATTCATATAATAATATTTTTATGGTATTTTCTTCAAAATAAAACACTTTTGAATTTTTTTTCATTATAAATTTTTCAATGTGGATTATACAATATGGGAAAGATACGCTGCACTAGGGAAAAACTACGGCTGCACTTAAAATTATAAAATTCTTATTTACAGTCAGTATATTATACTCTTGTATTTAAAATTCATATAATAATATTTTTATGGTATTTTCTTTAAAATAAAACACTTTTGCATTTTTTTTCATTATAAATTTTTCAATGTGGATTTTATAATATAGGAAAGATACCGCTGCACTAGGGAAAAACTACCGCTGCACTAAGAATTATAAAATTTTTATCTAGTCATTATATTATACTCTTGTATTTAAAATTCATATAATAAAATCTTTATGGTATTTTCTTCAAAATAAAATGCTTTTGAATTTTTTTTTCATTATAAATTTTTCATTGTGAATTATACAATATGGGAAAGATACGCTGCACTAGGGAAAAACTACCGCTGCACTTAGAATTATAAATTTTTTATCTAATCATTATATTATACTCTTGTATTTAAAATTCATATAATAAAATTTTTATGGTATTTTCTTCGAAATAAAACACTTTTGAATTTTATTTCATTATAAATTTTTCAATGTGGATTTTATAATATAGGAAAGATACCGCTGCACTAGGGAAAAACTACCGCTGCACTAAGAATTATAAAATTTTTATCTACAGTCAGTATATTAAACTCTTGTAATTAAAATTCATATAACTATATTTTTATGGTATTTTCTTCAAAATAAAATGCTTTTGAATTTTTTTTCATTATAAATTTTTCATTGTGAATTATACAATATGGGAAAGATACGCTGCACTAGGGAAAAACTACCGCTGCACTTAGAATTATAAATTTTTTATCTAATCATTATATTATACTCTTGTATTTAAAATTCATATAATGATATTTTTATGGTATTTTTTTCAAAATAAAACACTTTTGAATTTTTTTTCATCATAAATTTTTCAATGTTAATTTTATAATATAGGAAATATACCGCTGCACTAGAATAAAATTGCCGCTGCACTAGGGAAAAACTAAGGCTGCACTTAAAATTATAAAATTCTTATTTACAGTCAGTATATTATACTCTTGTATTTAAAATTCATATAATAATATTTTTATGGTATTTTCTTTAAAATAAAACACTTTTGCATTTTTTTTCATTATAAATTTTTCAATGTGGATTTTATAATATAGGAAAGATACCGCTGCACTAGGGAAAAACTACCGCTGCACTAAGAATTATAAAATTTTTATCTAGTCATTATATTATACTCTTGTATTTAAAATTCATATAATAAAATCTTTATGGTATTTTCTTCAAAATAAAATGCTTTTGAATTTTTTTTTCATTATAAATTTTTCATTGTGAATTATACAATATGGGAAAGATACGCTGCACTAGGGAAAAACTACCGCTGCACTAAGAATTATAAAATATTTATCTACAGTCAGTATATTATACTCTTGTATTTAAAATTCATATAATAATATTTTTATGGTATTTTCTTCAAAATAAAATGCTTTTGAATTTTTTTTCATTATAAATTTTTCAATGTGGATTTTATAATATACGAAAGATACCGCTGCATTAGAATAAAGTTGCCGCTGCACTAAGGAAAAACTCCCGCTGCACTTAAAATTATAAAATTCTTATTTACAGTCAGTATATTATACTCTTGTATTTAAAATTCATATAATTATATTTTTATGGTATTTTCTTCAAAATAAAACACTTTTGAATTTTTTTTCATCATAAATTTTTCAATGTGGGTTATACAATATGGGAAAGATACGCTGCACTAGGGAAAAACTACCGCTGCACTTAGAATTATAAATTTTTTATCTAATCATTATATTATACTCTTGTATTTAAAATTCATATAATAAAATTTTTATGGTATTTTCTTCGAAATAAAACACTTTTGAATTTTATTTCATTATAAATTTTTCAATGTGGATTTTATAATATAGGAAAGATACCGCTGCACTAGGGAAAAACTACCGCTGCACTAAGAATTATAAAATTTTTATCTACAGTCAGTATATTAAACTCTTGTAATTAAAATTCATATAATGATATTTTTATGGTATTTTTTTCAAAATAAAACACTTTTGAATTTTTTTTCATCATAAATTTTTCAACGTGAATTTTATAATATAGGAAATATACCGCTGCACTAGAATAAAATTGCCGCTGCACTAGGGAAAATCTACGGCTGCACTTAAAATTATAAAATTCTTATTTACAGTCAGTATATTATACTCTTGTATTTAAAATTCATATAATAATAATTTCATGGTATTTTCTTCAAAATAAAACACTTTTGAATTTTTTTTCATTATAACTTTTTCATTGTGAATTATACAATATGGGAAAGATACGCTGCACTAGGGAAAAACTACCGCTGCACTTAGAATTATAAATTTTTTATCTAATCATTATATTATACTCTTGTATTTAAAATTCATATAATAATATTTTTATGGTATTTTCTTCAAAATAAAACACTTTTGAATATTTTTTCATTATAAATTTTTCAATGTGGATTTTATAATATAGGAAAGATACCGCTGCACTAGGGAAAAACTACCGCTCCACTAAGAATTATAAAATTTTTATCTACAGTCAGTATATTATACTCTTGTATTTAAAATTCATATAATAATATTTTTATGGTATTTTCTTCAAAATAAAACACTTTTGAATTTTTTTTCATTATAAAATTTTCAATGTGGATTTTATAATATAGGAAAGATACCGCTGCACTAGAATAAAATTGCCGCTGCACTAAGGAAAAACTACCGCTGCACTTAAAATTAAAAAATTCTTATTTACAGCCAGTATATTATACTCTTGTATTTAAAATTCATATAATTATATTTTTATGGTATTTTCTTCAAAATAAAATGCTTTTGAATTTTTTTTCATTATAAATTTTTCATTGTGAATTATACAATATGGGAAAGATACGCTGCACTAGGGAAAAACTACCGCTGCACTTAGAATTATAAATTTTTTATCTAATCATTATATTATACTCTTGTATTTAAAATTCATATAATAAAATTTTTATGGTATTTCCTATAATATAAAATGCTTTTAAATTCTTTTTCATTATAATTTTTTCAATGTGAATTACACAATATGGGAAAGATACGCTGCACTAGGGAAAAACTACCGCTGCACATAGAATTATAAAATTTTTATCTACAGTCAGTATATTATACTCTTGTATTTAGAATTCATATAATAATATTTTTATAGTATTTCCTATAATATAAAATGCTTTTGAATTTTTTTTCATTATAAATTTTTCAATGTGGATTTTATAATATAGGAAAGACACCGCTGCACTAGGGAAAAACTACCGCTGCACTAAGAATTATAAAATTTTTATCTACGGTCAGTATATTATACTCTTATGTTTGAAATTCATATAATAATATTTTTCTAGCATTTCCTTTAATATAAAATGCTTTTGAATTTTTTTTCATTATACATTCTTCAATGTGAATTATACAATATGGGAAAGATACGCTGCACTAGGGAAAATCTACGGCTGCACTTAAAATTATAAAATTCTTATTTACAGTCAGTATATTATACTCTTGTATTTAAAATTCATATAATAATATTTTTATAGTATTTCCTATAATATAAAATGCTTTTAAATTCTTTTTCATTATAATTTTTTCAATGTGAATTACACAATATGGGAAAGATACGCTGCACTAGGGAAAAACTACCGCTGCACTAAGAATTATAAAATTTTTATCTACAGTCAGTATATTATACTCTTGTATCTAAAATTCATATAATATTTTTATGGTATTTTCTTCGAAATAAAACACTTTTGAATTTTATTTCATTATAAATTTTTCAATGTGGATTTTATAATATAGGAAAGATACCGCTGCACTAGGGAAAAACTACCGCTGCACTAAGAATTATAAAATTTTTATCTACAGTCAGTATATTAAACTCTTGTAATTAAAATTCATATAATGATATTTTTATGGTATTTTTTTCAAAATAAAACACTTTTGAATTTTTTTTCATCATAAATTTTTCAATGTGAATTTTATAATATAGGAAATATACCGCTGCACTAGAATAAAATTGCCGCTGCACTAGGGAAAATCTACGGCTGCACTTAAAATTATAAAATTCTTATTTACAGTCAGTATATTATACTCTTGTATTTAAAATTCATATAATAATATTTTCATGGTATTTTCTTCAAAATAAAACACTTTTGAATTTTTTTTCATTATAACTTTTTCAATGTGGATTTTATAATATTGGAAAGACACCGCTGCACTAGGGAAAAACTACCGCTGCTCTAAGAATTATAAAATTTTTATCTACGGTCAGTATATTATACTCTTGTATTTAAAATTCATATAATAATATTTTTATGGTATTTTCTTCAAAATAAAACACTTTTGAATATTTTTTCATTATAAATTTTTCAATGTGGATTTTATAATATAGGAAAGATACCGCTGCACTAGGGAAAAACTACCGCTCCACTAAGAATTATAAAATTTTTATCTACAGTCAGTATATTATACTCTTGTATTTAAAATTCATATAATAATATTTTTATAGTATTTCCTATAATATAAAATGCTTTTAAATTCTTTTTCATTATAATTTTTCCAATGTGAATTACACAATATGGGAAAGATACGCTGCACTAGGGAAAAACTACCGCTCCACTAAGAATTATAAAATTTTTATCTACAGTCAGTATATTATACTCTTGTATTTAAAATTCATATAATAATATTTTTATAGTATTTCCTATAATATAAAATGCTTTTAAATTCTTTTTCATTATAATTTTTTCAATGTGAATTACACAATATGGGAAAGATACGCTGCACTAGGGAAAAACTACCGCTGCACTAAGAATTATAAATTTTTTATCTACAGTCAGTATATTATACTCTTGTATTTAAAATTCATATAATAATATTTTTATGGTATTTTCTTCGAAATAAAACACTTTTGAATTTTATTTCATTATAAATTTTTCAATGTGGATTTTATAATATAGGAAAGATACCGCTGCACTAGGGAAAAACTACCGCTGCACTAAGAATTATAAAATCTTTATCTACAGTCAGTATATTAAACTCTTGTAATTAAAATTCATATAATGATATTTTTATGGTATTTTTTTCAAAATAAAACACTTTTGAATTTTTTTTCATTATAAAATTTTCAATGTGGATTTTATAATATAGGAAAGATACCGCTGCACTAGAATAAAATTGCCGCTGCACTAAGGAAAAACTACCGCTGCACTTAGAATTATAAAATTTTTATCTACGGTCAGTATATTATACTCTTGTATTTAAAATTCATATAATAATATTTTTATGGAATTTTCTTCAAAATAAAACACTTTTGAATATTTTTTCATTATAAATTTTTCAATGTGGATTTTATAATATAGGAAAGATACCGCTGCACTAGGGAAAAACTACCGCTCCACTAAGAATTATAAAATTTTTATCTACAGTCAGTATATTATACTCTTGTATTTAAAATTCATATAATAATATTTTTATGGTATTTTCTTCAAAATAAAACACTTTTGAATTTTTTTTCATTATAAAATTTTCAATGTGGATTTTATAATATAGGAAAGATACCGCTGCACAAGAATAAAATTGCCGCTGCACTAAGGAAAAACTACCGCTGCACTTAAAATTAAAAAATTCTTATTTACAGCCAGTATATTATACTCTTGTATTTAAAATTCATATAATTATATTTTTATGGTATTTTCTTCAAAATAAAATGCTTTTGAATTTTTTTTCATTATAAATTTTTCATTGTAAATTATACAATATGGGAAAGATACGCTGCACTAGGGAAAAACTACCGCTGCACTTAGAATTATAAATTTTTTATCTAATCATTATATTATACTCTTGTATTTAAAATTCATATAATAAAATTTTTATGGTATTTTCTTCAAAATAAAATGCTTTTGAATTTTTTTTCATTATAAATTTTTCATTGTGAATTATACAATATGGGAAAGATACGCTGCACTAGGGAAAAACTACCGCTGCACTAAGAATAATAAAATCTTTATCTACAGTCAGTATATTATACTCTTGTATTTAAAATTCATATAATTATATTTTTATGGTATTCTCTTCAAAATAAAATGCTTTTGAATTTTTTTTCATTATAAATTTTTCAATGTGTATTTTATAATATAGGAAATATACCGCTGCACTAGGGAAAAACTACCGCTGCACTAAGAATTATAAAATTTTTGTCTACAGTCAGTATATTATACTCTTGTATTTAAAATTCATATAATAATATTTTTATGGTATTTTCTTCAAAATAAAACACTTATGATTTTTTTTTTATTATAAATTTTTCAATGTGGATTTTACAATATAGGAAAGATACCGCTGCACTAGGGAAAAACTACCGCTGCACTAAGAATAATAAAATCTTTATCTACAGTCAGTATATTATACTCTTGTATTTAAAATCATATAATAAAATTTTTATGGTATTTTCTTCAAAATAAAATGCTTTTGAATTTTTTTTCATTATAAATTTTTCATAGTGAATTATACAATATGGGAAAGATACGCTGCACTAGGGAAAAACTACGGCTGCACTTAGAATTATAAATTTTTTATCTAATCATTATATTATACTCTTGTATTTAAAATTCATATAATAAAATTTTTATGGTATTTTCTTCAAAATAAAATGCTTTTGAATTTTTTTTCATTATAAATTTTTCATTGTGAATTATACAATATGGGAAAGATACGCTGCACTAGGGAAAAACTACCGCTGCACTAAGAATAATAAAATCTTTATCTACAGTCAGTATATTATACTCTTGTATTTAAAATTCATATAATTATATTTTTATGGTATTCTCTTCAAAATAAAATGCTTTTGAATTTTTTTTCATTATAAATTTTTCAATGTGTATTTTATAATATAGGAAATATACCGCTGCACTAGGGAAAAACTACCGCTGCACTAAGAATTATAAAATTTTTGTCTACAGTCAGTATATTATACTCTTGTATTTAAAATTCATATAATAATATTTTTATGGTATTTTCTTCAAAATAAAACACTTTTGAATTTTTTTTCATTATAAATTTTTCAATGTGTATTTTATAATATAGGAAATATACCGATGCACTAGGGAAAAACTACCGCTGCACTAAGAATTATAAAATTTTTGTCTACAGTCAGTATATTATACTCTTGTATTTAAAATTCATATAATAATATTTTTATGGTATTTTCTTCAAAATAAAACACTTATGATTTTTTTTTTTTATTATAAATTTTTCAATGTGGATTTTACAATATAGGAAAGATACCGCTGCACTAGGGAAAAACTACCGCTGCACTAAGAATTATAAAATTTTTATCTACAGTCAGTATATTATACTCTTGTAATTAAAATTCATATAATAATATTTTTATGGTATTTTCTTCAAAGTAAAATGCTTTTGAATTCTTTTTAATTATATTTTTTTTAATGTGAATTATACAATATGGGAAAGATACGCTGCACTAGGGAAAACTACGGCTGCACTAAGAATTATAAAATTTTTATCTACAGTCAGTATATTATACTCTTGTAATTAAAATTCATATAATAATATTTTTATGGTATTTTCTTCAAAGTAAAATGCTTTTGAATTCTTTTTAATTATATTTTTTTTAATGTGAATTATACAATATGGGAAAGATACGCTGCACTAGGGAAAAACTACCGCTGCACTAAGAATTATAAAATTTTTATCTACAGTCAGTATATTATACTCTTGTAATTAAAATTCATATAATAATATTTTTATGGTATTTTCTTCAAAGTAAAATGCTTTTGAATTCTTTTTCATTATAATTTTTTCAATGTGAATTATACAATATGGGAAAGATACGCTGCACTAGGGAAAACTACGGCTGCACTTAGAATTATAAAATTCTTATTTACAGTCAGTATATTATACTCTTGTATTTAAAATTCATATAATAATATTTTTATGGTATTTTCTTCAAAATAAAACACTTTTGAATTTTTTTTCATTAATAATTTTTCATTGTGAACTATACAATATAAGAATTATAAAATTTTTATCTAGTCATTATATTATACTCTTATATTTAAAATTCATATAATGATATTTTTATGGTATATTCTTCAAAATAAAACACTTTTGAATTTTTTTTCATCATAAATTTTTCAATGTGAATTTTATAATATAGGAAAGATACCGCTGCACTAGAATAAAATTGCCGCTGCACTAGGGAAAAACTACCGCTGAACTTAGAATTATAAAATTTTTATCTACAGTCGGAATATTATACTCTTGTATTTAAAATTCATAAAATAATATTTTTATGGTATTTTCTTCAAAATAAAATGATTTTGAATTTTTTTTCATTATAAATTTTTCATTGTGATTTATGCAATTTGGGAAAGATACGCTGTACTAGGGAGAAACTACGGCTGCACTTAGAATTATAAAATTCTTATTTACAGTCAGTATATTATACTCTTGTATTTAAAATTCATATAATAATATTTTTATGGTATTTTTTTCAAAATAAAACACTTTTGAATTTTTTTTCATTATAAATTTTCCATTGTGAATTATACAATATGGGAAAGATACGCTGCACTAGGGATAAACTACGGCTGCACTTAAAATTATAAAATTCTTATTTACAGTCAGTATATTATACTCTTGTATTTAAAATTCATATAATAATATTTTTATGGTATTTTTTTCAAAATAAAACATTTTTGAATTTTTTTTCATTATAAATTTTTCATTGTGAATTATACAATATGGGAAAGATACGCTGCACTAGGGAAATACTACGGCTGCACTTAAAATTATAAAATTCTTATTTACAGTCAGTATATTATACTCTTGTATTTAAAATTCATATAATAATATTTTTATGGTATTTTCTTTAAAATAAAACACTTTTGAATTTTTTTTCATTATAAATTTTTCAATGTGGATTTTATAATATAGGAAAGATACCGCTGCACTAGGGAAAAACTACCGCTGCACTAAGAATTATAAAATTTTTATCTACAGCCAGTATATTATACTCTTGTATTTAAAATTCATATAATAATATTTTTATGGTATTTTCTTCAAAATAAAACACTTTTGAATTTTTTTTCATTATAAATTTTTCAATGTGGATTATACAATATGGGAAAGATACGCTGCACTAGGGAAAAACTACGGCTGCACTTAAAATTATAAAATTCTTATTTACAGTCAGTATATTATATTCTTGTATTTAAATTCATATAATAATATTTTTATGGTATTTTCTTCAAAATGAAACACTTTTGAATTTTTTTTCATCATAAATTTTTCAATGTGAATTTTATAATATAGGAAAGATACCGCTGCACTAGAATAAAATTGCCGCTGCACTAAGGAAAAACTACCGCTGCACTTAAAATTATAAAATTCTTATTTACAGTCAGTATATTATACTCTTGTATTTAAATTCATATAATAATATTTTTATGGTATTTTCTTCAAAATGAAACACTTTTGAATTTTTTTTCATCATAAATTTTTCAATGTGAATTTTATAATATAGGAAAGATACCGCTGCACTAGAATAAAATTGCCGCTGCACTAGGGAAAATCTACGGCTGCACTTAAAATTATAAAATTCTTATTTACAGTCAGTATATTATACTCTTGTATTTAAATTCATATAATAATATTTTTATGGTATTTTTTTCAAAATAAAACACTTTTAAATTTTTTTCCATTATAAATTTTTCAATGTGGATTTTATAATATAGGAAAGATACCGCTGCACCAGAATAAAATTGCCGCTGCACTAGGGAAAAACTACCGCTGAACTTAGAATTATAAAATTTTTATCTACAGTCAGTATATTATACTCTTGTATTTAAAATTTATATAATAATATTTTTATGGTATTTTCTTCAAAATAAAACACTTTTGCATTTTTTTTCATTATAAATTTTTCAATTTGGATTTTATAATATAGGAAAGATACCGCTGCACTAGGGAAAAACTACCGCTGCACTAAGAATTATAAAATTTTTATCTACAGTCAGTATATTATACTCTTGTATTTAAAATTCATATAATTATATTTTTATGGTATTTTCTTCAAAATGAAACACTTTTGAATTTTTTTTCATCATAAATTTTTCAATGTGGATTTTATAATATAGGAAAGATACCGCTGCACCAGAATAAAATTGCCGCTGCACTAGGGAAAAACTACCGCTGCACTTAGAATTATAAAATTTTTATCTACAGTCAGTATATTATACTCTTGTATTTAAAATTCATATAATAATATTTTTCTAGTATATTCTTTAATATAAAATGCTTTTGAATTTTTTTTTATTATAAATTTTTCAATGTGGATTTTATAATATAAGAAAGATACCGCTGCACCAGAATAAAATTGCCGCTGCACTAGGGGAAAACTACCGCTGCACTTAGAATTATAAAATTTTTATCTACAGTCAGTATATTATACTCTTGTATTTAAAATTCATATAATAATATTTTTATGGTATTTTCTTCAAAATGAAACATTTTTGAATTTTTTTTCATCATAAATTTTTCAATGTGGATTTTATAATATAGGAAAGATACCGCTGCACCAGAATAAAATTGCCGCTGCACTAGGGAAAAACTACCGCTGCACTTAGAATTATAAAATTTTTATCTACAGTCAGTATATTATACTCTTGTATTTAAAATTCATATAATAATATTTTTATGGTATTTTCTTCAAAATGAAACACTTTTGAATTTTTTTTCATCATAAATTTTTCAATGTGGATTTTATAATATAGGAAAGATACCGCTGCACCAGAATAAAATTGCCGCTGCACTAGGGAAAAACTACCGCTGCACTTAAAATTATAAAATTCTTATTTACAGTCAGTATATTATACTCTTGTATTTAAAATTCATATAATAATATTTTTATGGTATTTTTTTCAAAATAAAACACTTTTGAATTTTATTTCATTATCAATTTTTCATTGTGAATTATACAATATGGGAAAGATACGCTGCACTAGGGAAAAACTACGGCTGCACTTAAAATTATAAAATTCTTATTTACAGTCAGTATATTATACTCTTGTATTTAAAATTCATATAAAAATATTTTTATCGAATTTTTTTCAAAATAAAACACTTTTGAATTTTTTTTCATTATAAATTTTTTATTGTGAATTATACAATATGGGAAATATACGCTGCACTAGGAAAAAACTACGGCTGCACTTAAAATTATAAAATTCTTATTTACAGTCAGTATATTATACTCTTGTATTTAAAATTCATATAATAATATTTTTATCGAATTTTTTTCAAAATAAAACACTTTTGAATTTTTTTTCATTATAAATTTTTCATTGTGAATTCTACAATATGGGAAAGATACGCTGCACTAGGAAAAAACTACGGCTGCACTTAAAATTATAAAATTCTTATTTACAGTCAGTATATTATACTCTTGTATTTAAAATTCATATAATAATATTTTTATCGAATTTTTTTCAAAATAAAACAATTTTGAATTTTTTTTCATTATAAATTTTTCATTGTGAATTATACAATATGGGAAAGATTCGCTGCACTAGGAAAAAACTACGGCTGGACTTAAAATTATAAAATTCTTATTTACAGTCAGTATATTATACTCTTGTATTTAAAATTCATATAATAATATTTTTATGATATTTTTTTCAAAATAAAACACTTTTGAATTTTTTTTCATTATAAATTTTTCATTGTGAATTATACAATATGGGAAAGATACGCTGCACTAGGAAAAAACTACGGCTGCACTTAAAATTATAAAATTCTTATTTAGAGTCAGTATATTATACTCTTGTATTTAAAATTCATATAATAATATTTTTATGGTATTTTCTTCAAAATATAACACTTTTGCATTTTTTTTCATCATAAATTTTTCAATTTGGATTTTATAATATAGGAAAGATACCGCTGCACTAGGGAAAAACTACCGCTGCACTAAGAATTATAAAATTTTTATCTACAGTCAGTATATTATACTCTTGTATTTAAAATTCATATAATAATATTTTTATGGTATTTTCTTCAAAATGAAACACTTTTGAATTTTTTTTCATCATAAGTTTTTCAATGTTAATTTTATAATATAGGAAAGATACCGCTGCACTAGAGTAAAATTGCCGCTGCACTAGGGAAAAACTACGGCTGCACTTAAAATTATAAAATTCTTATTTACAGTCAGTATATTATACTCTTGTATTTAAAATTCATATAATAATATTTTTATGGTATTTTTCTTCAAAATAAAATGTTTTTGAATTTTTTTTCATTATAAATTTTTCAATGTGAATTATACAATATGGGAAAGATACGCTGCATTAGGGAAAAACTACGGCTGCAATTAAAATTAAAAAATTCTTATTTACAGTCAGTATATTATACTCTTGTATTTAAAATTCATATAATAATATTTTCATGGTATTTTCTTCAAAATAAAACACTTTTGAATTTTTTTTCATTATAAATTTTTCAATATGGATTTTATAATTTGGGAAACATACGCTGCACTAGGGAAAAACTACCGCTGCACATAGAATTATAAAATTTTTATCTACAGTCAGTATATTATACTCTTATATCTAAAATTTATATAATAATATTTTTATGGTATTTTCTTCAAAACAAAACACTTTTGAATTTTTTTCCATCATAAATTTTTCAATGTGGATTTTATAACATAGGAAAGTTACCGCTGCACTAGAATTAAATTGCCGCTGCACTAGGGAAAAACTACCGCTGCACTTAGAATTATAGAATTTTTATCTACATTCAGTATATTATACTCTTGTATTTAAAATTCATCTAATAATATTTTTATAGTCATTCCTATAATATAAAATGCTTTTGAATTTTTTTTCATTATAAACTTATCAATGTTAATTATACAATATTGGAAAGATACGCTGCACTAGGGAAAATCTACGGCTGCACTTACAATTATAAAATTATTTACAGTCAGTATATTATACTCTTGTATTTGAAATTCATATAATAATATTTTCATGGTATTTTCTTCAAAACAAAACACTTTTGAATTTTTTTTCATTATTAATTTTTCAATGTGAATTATACAATATGGGAAACATACGCTGCACTAGGGAAAAACTACCGCTGCACTAAGAATTATAAAATTTTTATCTACAGTCAGTATATTATACTCTTGTATTTAAAATTCATATAATAATATTTTTATGGTATTTTCTTCAAAATAAAATGTTTTTGAATTTTTTTTCATTATAAATTTTTCAATGTGAATTATACAATATGGGAAAGATACGCTGCATTAGGGAAAAACTACGGCTGCAATTAAAATTAAAAAATTCTTATTTACAGTCAGTATATTATACTCTTGTATTTAAAATTCATATAATAATATTTTCATGGTATATTCTTCAAAATAAAACACTTTTGAATTTTTTTTCATTATAAATTTTTCAATATGGATTTTATAATTTGGGAAACATACGCTGCACTAGGGAAAAACTACCGCTGCACTAGGGAAAAACTACCGCTGCACTTAGAATTATAGAATTTTTATCTACATTCAGTATATTATACTCTTGTATTTAAAATTCATCTAATAATATTTTTCTAGTATTTCCTTTAATATAAAATGCTTTTGAATTTTTTTCATTATAAATTTTTCAATGTGAATTATACAATATGGGAAAGATACGCTGCACTAGGGAAAAACTAAGGTTGCACTTAAAATTATAAAATTCGTATTCACAGGCAATATATTATACTCTTGTATTTAAAATTCATATATTAATATTTGTATAGTATTTGCTTTAATATAAAATGCTATGAATTTTTTTTATTATAAATTTTTCAATGTGAATTATACAATATGGGAAAGATACGCTGCATTAGGGAAAAACTACGGCTGCAATTAAAATTATAAAATTCTTATTTACAGTCAGTATATTATACTCTTGTATTTAAAATTCATATAATAATATTTTCATGGTATTTTCTTCAAAATAAAACACTTTTGAATTTTTTTTCATTATAAATTTTTCAATATGGATTTTATAATTTGGGAATCATACGCTGCACTAGGGAAAAACTACCGCTGCACATAGAATTATAAAATTTTTATCTACAGTCAGTATATTATACTCTTATATCTAAAATTTATATAATAATATTTTTATGGTATTTTCTTCAAAACAAAACACTTTTGAATTTTTTTCCATCATAAATTTTTCAATGTGGATTTTATAACATAGGAAAGATACCGCTGCACTAGAATTAAATTGCCGCTGCTCTAGGGAAAAACTACCGCTGCACTTATAATTATAGAATTTTTATCTACATTCAGTATATTATACTCTTGTATTTAAAATTCATCTAATAATATTTTTATAGTCATTCCTATAATATAAAATGCTTTTGAATTTTTTTTCATTATAAACTTATCAATGTTAATTATACAATATTGGAAAGATACGCTGCACTAGGGAAAATCTACGGCTGCACTTACAATTATAAAATTATTTACAGTCAGTATATTATAATCTTGTATTTGAAATTCATATAATAATATTTTCATGGTATTTTCTTCAAAATAAAACACTTTTGAATTTTTTTTCATTATAAATTTTTTAATGTGGATTTTATAATATAGGAAAGATACCGCTGCACTAGGGAAAAACTACCGCTGCACTAAGAATTATAAAATTTTTATCTACAGTCAGTATATTATACTCTTGTATTTAAAATTCATATAATAATATTTTTATGGTATTTTCTTCAAAACAAAACACTTTTGAATTTTTTTCCATCATAAATTTTTCAATGTGGATTTTATAACATAGGAAAGATACCGCTGCACTAGAATTAAATTGCCGCTGCACTAGGGAAAAACTACCGCTGCACTTAGAATTATAGAATTTTTATCTACATTCAGTATATTATACTCTTGTATTTAAAATTCATCTAATAATATTTTTATAGTCATTCCTATAATATAAAATGCTTTTGAATTTTTTTTCATTATAAATTTATCAATGTTAATTATACAATATTGGAAAGATACGCTGCACTAGGGAAAATCTACGGCTGCACTTACAATTATAAAATTCTTATTTACAGTCAGTATATTATACTCTTGTATTTAAAATTCATATAATAATATTTTTATCGAATTTTTTTCAAAATAAAACACTTTTGAATTTTTTTTCATTATACATTTTTCATTGTGAATTCTACAATATGGGAAAGATACGCTGCACTAGGAAAAAACTACGGCTGCACTTAAAATTATAAAATTCTTATTTACAGTCAGTATATTATACTCTTGTGTTTAAAATTCATATAATAATATTTTTCTAGTATTTCCTTTAATATAAAATGCTTTTGAATTTTTTTATTATAAATTTTTCAATATGGATTTTATAATTTGGGAAACATACGCTGCACTAGGGAAAAACTACCGCTGCACATTGAATTATAAAATTTTTATCTACAGTCAGTATATTATACTCTTGTATTTAAAATTCATATAATAATATTTTTATGGTATTTTCTTCAAAATAAAATGTTTTTGAATTTTTTTTCATTATAAATTTTTCAATGTGAATTATACAATATGGGAAAGATACGCTGCATTAGGGAAAAACTACGGCTGCAATTAAAATTAAAAAATTCTTATTTACAGTCAGTATATTATACTCTTGTATTTAAAATTCATATAATAATATTTTCATGGTATTTTCTTCAAAATAAAACACTTTTGAATTTTTTTTCATTATAAATTCTTCAATATGGATTTTATAATTTGGGAAACATACGCTGCACTAGGGAAAAACTACCGCTGCACATAGAATTATAAAATTTTTATCTACAGTCAGTATATTATACTCTTATATCTAAAATTTATATAATAATATTTTTATGGTATTTTCTTCAAAACAAAACACTTTTGAATTTTTTTCCATCATAAATTTTTCAATGTGGATTTTATAACATAGGAAAGATACCGCTGCACTAGAATTAAATTGCCGCTGCTCTAGGGAAAAACTACCGCTGCACTTAGAATTATAGAATTTTTATCTACATTCAGTATATTATACTCTTGTATTTAAAATTCATCTAATAATATTTTTATAGTCATTCCTATAATATAAAATGCTTTTGAATTTTTTTTCATTATAAACTTATCAATGTTAATTATACAATATTGGAAAGATACGCTGCACTAGGGAAAATCTACGGCTGCACTTACAATTATAAAATTATTTACAGTCAGTATATTATACTCTTGTATTTGAAATTCATATAATAATATTTTCATGGTATTTTCTTCAAAATAAAACACTTTTGAATTTTTTTTCATTATAAATTTTTCAATGTGGATTTTATAATATAGGAAAGATACCGCTGCACTAGGGAAAAACTACCGCTGCACTAAGAATTATAAAATTCTTATTTACAGTCAGTATATTATACTCTTGTGTTTAAAATTCATATAATAATATTTTTCTAGTATTTCCTTTAATATAAAATGCTTTTGAATTTTTTTATTATAAATTTTTCAATATGGATTTTATAATTTGGGAAACATACGCTGCACTAGGGAAAAACTACCGCTGCACATTGAATTATAAAATTTTTATCTACAGTCAGTATATTATACTCTTGTATTTAAAATTCATATAATAATATTTTTATGGTATTTTCTTCAAAATAAAATGTTTTTGAATTTTTTTTCATTATAAATTTTTCAATGTGAATTATACAATATGGGAAAGATACGCTGCATTAGGGAAAAACTACGGCTGCAATTAAAATTAAAAAATTCTTATTTACAGTCAGTATATTATACTCTTGTATTTAAAATTCATATAATAATATTTTCATGGTATTTTCTTCAAAATAAAACACTTTTGAATTTTTTTTCATTATAAATTTTTCAATATGGATTTTATAATTTGGGAAACATACGCTGCACTAGGGAAAAACTACCGCTGCACATAGAATTATAAAATTTTTATCTACAGTCAGTATATTATACTCTTATATCTAAAATTTATATAATAATATTTTTATGGTATTTTCTTCAAAACAAAACACTTTTGAATTTTTTTCCATCATAAATTATTCAATGTGGATTTTATAACATAGGAAAGATACCGCTGCACTAGAATTAAATTGCCGCTGCACTAGGGAAAAACTACCGCTGCACTTAGAATTATAGAATTTTTATCTACATTCAGTATATTATACTCTTGTATTTAAAATTCATCTAATAATATTTTTATAGTCATTCCTATAATATAAAATGCTTTTGAATTTTTTTTCATTATAAACTTATCAATGTTAATTATACAATATTGGAAAGATACGCTGCACTAGGGAAAATCTACGGCTGCACTTACAATTATAAAATTATTTACAGTCAGTATATTATACTCTTGTATTTGAAATTCATATAATAATATTTTCATGGTATTTTCTTCAAAATAAAACACTTTTGAATTTTTTTTCATTATAAATTTTTCAATGTGGATTTTATAATATAGGAAAGATACCGCTGCACTAGGGAAAAACTACCGCTGCACTAAGAATTATAAAATTTTTATCTACAGTCAGTATATTATACTCTTGTATTTAAAATTCATATAATAATATTTTTATGGTATTTTCTTCAAAATAAAATGTTTTTGAATTTTTTTTCATTATAAATTTTTCAATGTGAATTATACAATATGGGAAAGATACGCTGCATTAGGGAAAAACTACGGCTGCAATTAAAATTAAAAAATTCTTATTTACAGTCAGTATATTATACTCTTGTATTTAAAATTCATATAATAATATTTTCATGAAATATTCTTCAAAATAAAACACTTTTGAATTTTTTTTCATTATAAATTTTTCAATATGGATTTTATAATTTGGGAAACATACGCTGCACTAGGGAAAAACTACCGCTGCACATAGAATTATAAAATTTTTATCTACAGTCAGTATATTATACTCTTATATCTAAAATTTATATAATAACATTTTTATGGTATTTTCTTCAAAACAAAACACTTTTGAATTTTTTTCCATCATAAATTTTTCAATGTGGATTTTATAACATAGGAAAGATACCGCTGCACTAGAATTAAATTGCCGCTGCACTAGGGAAAAACTACCGCTGCACTTAGAATTATAGAATTTTTATCTACATTCAGTATATTATACTCTTGTATTTAAAATTCATCTAATAATATTTTTATAGTCATTCCTATAATATAAAATGCTTTTGAATTTTTTTTCATTATAAACTTATCAATGTTAATTATACAATATTGGAAAGATACGCTGCACTAGGGAAAATCTACGGCTGCACTTACAATTATAAAATTATTTACAGTCAGTATATTATACTCTTGTATTTGAAATTCATATAATAATATTTTCATGGTATTTTCTTCAAAATAAAACACTTTTGAATTTTTTTTCATTATAAATTTTTCAATGTGGATTTTATAATATAGGAAAGATACCGCTGCACTAGGGAAAAACTACCGCTGCACTAAGAATTATAAAATTTTTATCTACAGTCAGTATATTATACTCTTGTATTTAAAATTTATATAATAATATTTTTATGGTATTTTCTTCAAAACAAAACACTTTTGAATTTTTTTCCATCATAAATTTTTCAATGTGGATTTTATAACATAGGAAAGATACCGCTGCACTAGAATTAAATTGCCGCTGCACTAGGGAAAAACTACCGCTGCACTTAGAATTATAGAATTTTTATCTACATTCAGTATATTATACTCTTGTATTTAAAATTCATCTAATAATATTTTTATAGTCATTCCTATAATATAAAATGCTTTTGAATTTTTTTTCATTATAAACTTATCAATGTTAATTATACAATATTGGAAAGATACGCTGCACTAGGGAAAATCTACTGCTGCACTTACAATTATAAAATTATTTACAGTCAGTATATTATACTCTTGTATTTGAAATTTATATAATAATATTTTCATGGTATTTTCTTCAAAATAAAACACTTTTGAATTTTTTTTCATTATAAATTTTTCAATGTGGATTTTATAATATAGGAAAGATACCGCTGCACTAGGGAAAAACTACCGCTGCACTAAGAATTATAAAATTTTTATCTACAGTCAGTATATTATACTCTTGTATTTAAAATTCATATAATAATATTTTTATGGTATTTTCTTCAAAGCAAAACACTTTTGAATTTTTTTCCATCATAAATTTTTCAATGTGGATTTTATAACATAGGAAAGATACCGCTGCACTAGAATTAAATTGCCGCTGCACTAGGGAAAAACTACCGCTGCACTTAGAATTATAGAATTTTTATCTACATTCAGTATATTATACTCTTGTATTTAAAATTCATCTAATAATATTTTTATAGTCATTCCTATAATATAAAATGCTCTTGAATTTTTTTTCATTATAAACTTATCAATGTTAATTATACAATATTGGAAAGATACGCTGCACTAGGGAAAATCTACGGCTGCACTTACAATTATAAAATTCTTATTTACAGTCAGTATATTATACTCTTGTATTTAAAATTTATATAATAATATTTTTATGGTATATTCTTCAAAACAAAACACTTTTGAATTTTTTTCCATCATAAATTTTTCAATGTGGATTTTATAACATAGGAAAGATACCGCTGCACTAGAATAAAATTGCCGCTGCACTAGGGAAAAATTACCGCTGCACTTAGAATTACAAAACCTTTATCTACAGTCAGTATATTATACTCTTGTTTTTAAAATTCATAAAATAATATTTTTATGGTATTTTCTTCAAAATAGAATGCTTTTGAATTTTTTTTCATTATAAATTTTCCATTGTGAATTATACAATATGGGAAAGATACGCTGTACTAGGGAAAAACTACGGCTGCACTTAAAATTATAAAATTCTTATTTACAGTCAGTATATTATACTCTTGTATTTAAAATTCATATAATAATATTTTTATGGTATTTTCTTCGAAAAAAAACACTTTTGAATTTTTTTCCATCATAAATTTTTCAATGTGGATTTTATAACATAGGAAAGATACCGCTGCACTAGAATAAAATTGCCGCTGCACTAGGGAAAAATTACCGCTGCACTTAGAATTATAAAACCTTTATCTACAGTCAGTATATTATACTCTTGTATTTAAAATTCATAAAATAATATTTTTATGGTATTTTCGTCAAAATAGAATGCTTTTGAATTTTTTTTCACTATAAATTTTTCATTGTGAATTATACAATATGGGAAAGATACGCTGCACTAGGGAAAAACTACGGCTGCACTTACAATTATAAAATTCTTATTTACAGTCAGTATATTATACTCTTGTATTTAAAATTTATATAATAATATTTTTATGCTATATTCTTCAAAACAAAACACTTTTGAATTTTTTTCCATCATAAATTTTTCAATGTGGATTTTATAACATAGGAAAGATACCGCTGCACTAGAATAAAATTGCCGCTGCACTAGGGAAAAACTACGGCTGCACTTAAAATTATAAAATTCTTATTTACAGTCAGTATATTATACTCTTGTATTTAAAATTTATATAATAATATTTTTCTAGTATTTACTTTAATATAAAATGCTTTTGAATTTTTCTTCATTATAAATTTTTCAATGTGGATTATACAATATGGGAAAGATACGCTGCACTAGGGAAAAACTACGGCTGCACTTAAAATTATAAGATTCTTATTTACAGTCAGTATATTATACTCTTGTATTTAAAATTCATATAATAATATTTTTATAGTATTTCCTATAATATAAAATACTTTTGAATTTTTTTTCATTATAAATTTTTCAATGTGGACTTTATAATATAGGAAATATACCGCTGCACTAGGGAAAAACTACCGCTGCACATAGAATTATAAAATTTTTATCTACAGTCAGTATATTATACTCTTGTATTTAAAATTCATATAATAATATTTTTCTAGTATTTCCTTTAATATAAAATGCTTTTGAATTTTTTATCATTATAAATTTTCCAATGTGGATTTTATAATATAGGAAAGATACCGCTGCACTAGGGAAAAACTACCGCTGCACATAGAATTATAAAATTTTTATCTACAGTCAGTATATTATACTCTTGTATTTAAAATTCATATAATAATATTTTTCTAGTCTTTCCTTTAATATAAAATGCTTTTGAATTTTTTTTCATTATAAATTTTTCATTGTGAATTTTATAATATAGGAAAGATACCGCTGCACTAGGGAAAAACTACCGCTGCACATAGAATTATAAAATTTTTATCTACAGTCAGTATATTATACTTTTGTATTTAAAATTCATTTAATAATATTTTTATGATATTTTCTTCAAAATAAAACACTTTTGAGTTTTTTTTTCATTATAAATTTTTCAATGTGAATTATACAATATGGGAGAGATATCGCTGCATTCAAAATTATAAAATTCTAGTTTACCGTCATTATATGATACTTTCGTATTTAAAATTCATATAATAATTTTTTAATGGTATTTTCTTTAATATAAAATATTTTTGAATTTTTTTTTCATTATAAATTTTCCAATGTGAATTATATAATTTGGGAAAGATACCGCTGCATTAGAATTTTAAAATTATTATTTACAGTCTTTATATAATATTTTTGTATTTAAATTTCATATTATTATTATTATTATTATTTTCTTCTTTCTTCTCAGCGATGTGCTGGTGAATTCTTCTGCAACGGGTTGCTACCAAGCTGTAGAAGGATTCTCGCTTTTTTGGTGGTTATGTCGCGATGTTCAGGACTTTTCTAAGTGAGTGGCACGTGTCCAGGAGAACTGACTTTTGAATCAATGCGTGCTTGTACCACGGTATTTCGAGTAGCTCGAGGCTTTGTTTAAAATTTTTGGGAATTACACCCGTTGTTGATATGATGACTGGTACAACTTGGACACGTGTTTGGTTCCACATCTCTCTGATCTCTTCACAAAGTTCCAGATACTTGGTGATTTTCTCATTTTTTTTCTTCTCCAAATTGGAACTGTTGGGTACTGACACTTCTATTAGGTATGTTGTCTTATTTTGTTTGTCCACGAGGATAATGTCTGGTTTGTTGCAGGCTATGGTCCTTGCTGTTGAGACCGGTTGATTCCAATATATTTTCACTTCTTTATTTTCGACAGGTACAGGAGGTGAGTATTTGAAGTATGGTGTTGGTTCTGCTAATGCTTTGTATTTTTTGCAGAGTTCCTGGTGTATAATTTTTGCTACATTGTCATGCCTCCTGACGTAGTCACTGAGTGCTAACGCTGGACAGCCTGCCATAAGGTGTTCTACGGTCTCGCTAAATGAGTTGCATAGCCTGTATTTGTCTGTAATGTTTTGTTTTTGAATAAATTTTTTATAGTTCCTTGTTGCTATTATTCCATCTTGTATTGCGCATACAAATCCTTCAGTTTCTGAATATAGATTTCCTTGAGTTAACCAGGTGTTGGAGGCTTTTCTGTCTATGTCTGGTTTTGAAAGTTGTTGATTATGTCGGCCATACAGTTCTTTATTCGCCCACTGATTGAGTTTGGTTTTTACATTTGTGCTGTTGTCCTCCCTGCCTTGTCGATTTGCTAGATCTAGTGGGGTATATGCTTGGCCGGCATCAGTTATTGTCTTGTATATGTTGTGTCCGTTCTGTTCGTTTTCCTTGGCGTAGAAGTAGGCTCGGAGGTTAGCGATTTGGCTTTGATGCATGATTTTAAGGTCTATAATGCCTCTTCCCCCTTCTTCTCTGGGAAGTGTCATTCTTTCACTAGAAGCATGTATGTGGTGGATTCTGTGCTGGTTTTAAGATTTCCTAGTGATGGCATTTAATTGGCTCTGTTTCGCTATATTTTATTAGTCCGAAACTGTAGGTCAGAAGGGGGATTGCGTAGGTGTTAATGGCTTTGATTTTGTTCTTGGCGTTAAGTTCTGTTGCAAGTACTTGTTTTAGGCGCTTAATGTAGTTTTGTTTTAGTTCTTCTTTTATTTGTTTGTGTTCTACATGTGTTGTTTGGTTTATGCCTAGGTATTTGTATGCATCATCTTTATTCATAGCTTCTATTCGTTCTTGATTGCTTAATTCGTAGCCTTCCGTTTCTCTACGTTTTCTTTTTATTATTGCATTGATTTTACATTTTTCTGTTCCTAGTTCCATCTTTATGTCTTCGCTGAATTTTTCTGTTATTTTCAAGAGCTGTTTAATCTGGTGTTCATTTGCTCCGTATAGTTTAAGGTCATCCATGTAAAGTAGGTGACTGATTTACAGTTTTCTTCCTTTGTGTTTTTTATGAGATATCCGTATTTTGTTTTATTCAGTGTGTGGGAGAGCGGGTTCAGTGCTATGCAAAACCATAAAGCGCCTAGTGAATCTCTTTGGTATATCCCTTTTCGAATGTTAATCGGGCCTGATTTGGTTCTATCAGTGTCCTTTTTGGTGATGGTTAATTCTGTCTTCCATGTGTTCATCAGTGCTTTTAAAAGGTCGACGATGTTTTGATCTTATAGATGTGCAAAATTTCTATCAGTCACGTATGTGGAACGCTGTCGAATGTCTTTTTGTAATCTATATAAGCGGTCCAGAGTTGTTTATGTTTCTTTATGGCTTGCTCAGTGGTGACTGCATCAATTAGGATCTGTTCTTTACAACTTCGAGCATTTTTGATACATCCTTTCTGTTCCCAGCTCAATATGTTATGTTTCGTCAAATGTTCGTATATTTTGGTTGATAGTATGGATGTTAGGAGTTTGTATGTTGTTTGCAAGCATGTTATGGGTCGATATTTGGAGGGATCGTAAGAGATTGTACCTTTCGGTTTGAGGTAGGTTATTCCCTGTGTAAAGAAGCGTGGAATTATTTTCGAGTCTTTGATCGCTGCGGTAAATAGCTTTGCTAGTGGTGCGTGTATGCTTGCAAACATCTTTAGCCAGTAATTATGTATTTTGTCTGAACCTGGGGATTTCCAGTTGCTAGTTTTTTCTAATGAGATTTTGACGTCTTCGCTCGTTATTTGTGGTGAATTCATACAAGGAATAGAATTATATGAATTTTTTTCTTCTGTTGTCTAGGAGGCGTTCGTGTTATGTTTTGTTTCGTTTTCCCATATGTTCTTCCAAAACATTTCTATTTCATTTATCAAAGGTTGTTGTTTGTTTTGGTCGTTCCTATTCCGGTTGTTCAAATTTTGGTAAAACTGTTTTTCATTTTGTATAAATAGGTTATTGTCATTCTTCTTTTTCATTGATTTTTATATCTTCTTAGTCTTGTTGTTGTGTTTGTGTTTTCTTTTTATCTATTATTAATTCCAGGCGGTCAGGGTGGTATTTTGTTAGTATATCTTTTATGTAGTTGACGAGTTTTGTGGATCTTTGATCGTCCCTATAAGCGTGTAGCCGTCCTGAGTCTCTTCGTATGTTTGCTATTTTAGCTTCTATTCTGTGTAACCATGCAGGTTCTCTGGGTTTCTTGATTGTTGTTTCGTTTTCAGTTATTTTCAATGAGTGTAATCGTGTAGCTGCTACTGTTCCACAGTACACTAAGGCATTTATCTCGTGTAAACTACTAGATTTCTGAATTTCTTCTGCTATCAGAGCATCAAGCGTTTTCAAGATATTAGTGGTGTTTTTATCCGTTTTTAGTTTTGGTACCCTCGGTCTTCTTGTGGGTTCTATATGTTTGTACCTTTCTATAGCTTCATAAAATTCTACTTGAATTTTTTCTTGTTTTATTAATTCAGCGTCAATATATTTGTATTTATCTTCTTCTTGCATAGTAGTTTCATTTGTCTCATTTTGGTTTTGTTTGTTAACTTGTTGTTGACTAATGTTTTCATGTTCGTTGCTGTCTTCTTGCTCGCTGTTAACTTCTAGTGCACTGCAGCCTTCGTGTGTTGTACTGTTTATGTCGATTTCTCGTTGTTCTGGAGTTTGATTATCTGCTTGCATCTTTAATATTTCACTTACTTCTTGTTTTATCCTGTTTAATGTGGGTTCAGGAATTCTGTTATTTTTTATGATGGTTCGCCGTTGATCGGCTAATCTTTGTTCAGTGACGTTCGTAAGATGAGGATATTTGTTAATAAATTCAGTGTGTAGTCTAGGTCTATGTCCGATTGTATTTGTCTCTAATTCCGTGATTGTGTAATAACAGCGCATAAGAAACTCATTCATTTCATCTGTCCATTGGAGACGCTGTCTGAGTTTACCTGCCTTGGTGGTTGTCGGTTGCATTGCCGACAAAACACTTTCGGAGGTTCCGGCTTGTTGATCTTGAGTGCCAAAGAATGTATTGTGGGCAGTAGTCACTTTACTTGGGCCGGCGCTACTTGCTCCGCCAGTTACCAAGGAAGGCTGTAGCTTAAGGGGCAAACCTGCACCAGCAACTTCACATGTCAGGTTGTCCATATATTCCGAGGCTGATTTATTTGACTCCATTCCCATGGGTTCCCCTTTAACGCAGGGGTTACGGCTAGTTTTGGTTCGCGGGTGGTATTTGATTTCCCACCTACCTCCCATATCTGGGGGGCATTCCCCGATCCGCTACCTGAGGACGCGCCCGATGGAGGACTAGCAACCCCACACGGGTTATTATTATTATTATTATTATTATTATTATTATTATTATTATTATTATTATTATTATTATTATTATTATTATTAATATAAATATAACGAAATATAGTTTCCTGTTGAATGATAAATAAATACCAGTTTTATTATTATTATTATTATTATTATTATTATTATTATTATTATTATTATTTTTTTTTCCACTACACCACAGTATGAAACCAATTACGGTGTAGTTATTAAAAAATTATGTATGACAAATTAACTAATTTCCAGTCATAGCAATTTCAGCACGTGCGATTTGTCGAAAATTTTCAAGTTTTGCGATACCAAACATATCAATATCAAACTTGTTAGCTTCAGAACAAATTTTAAAAATCGGTGACATTTTGTATGTATTAGTTCTAGCTTGATCGATATAAAAAGTATTTTTTTTCCTTGAACTGATTCGAGGCACATGAAAATTGAGTTTGCTGAGCAACTCAATACAATCGATATTACCTGATAGCAATTTAAACAAAAAATATAACTTATTGAATTTGCGTCTTGACTCTAGACTGGTAAAAGAAAATTTCTGCAAAAGTTGCTGATGACAAATTCTTTGTGGTGGGTAATGCTCATCGACTTTATAACAAAGAAATTTTAGAAATCTTCTTTGTATAGATTCTAATTTGTCAATGTGTACCTTGTATATAGGAGACCAGACAAGACTTGCATATTCAAGAACTGCTCTTACGAAAGAACAAAATAAAAGTTTAGTAATCTCGACTTTTGAGAAGTCACGAGAATTTCTAATCAAGAAACCTAACATGCGTGAGGATTTTGCAACAATATACTCGACATGAGGTACAAAACTGAGTTTAAGATCGAACATAACACCAAGGTCCAAAAACTTATCTAAATTTTTAAGAGATGAATTATCGATATGATAATTATGTTGTACTTTGTTTGATTTATTAGTAAATTGAGCAATGAAACATTTGGAATTATTGAGTTGAAGATAGTTCTTTTTTGACCAAGTAGTAAGTTTATCGATACTTTGCTGCAATAAAGCACAATCATTAACAGTGCTTACACGAACAAAAAATTTTAGGTCGTCCGCATACAGAAGACAAGGGACTTTCAAGACATTTGTAACATCATTGATAAATAGCAGAAAAAGAAGGGGTCTAAGAACAGAACCTTGAGGCACGCCGGAGGTGACTAGAATCTCGTGTGATTTAAAACCATTTAGGAACACGTATTGGTATCTTTCTCTCAAATAAGAGTTAAGAAGTTTGATAAGCGGTAAGGAGAGACCGTAACAACTAAGTTTATGCAGCAAAATATCAAAATTTACACTGTCAAACGATTTTGAAAAGTCAGCATAAAAGACGTCAAGTTGAAGTCCTAAGTCAATAGTTTCGCTAACATACTGCGAAAAGCAAGCCAAGTTTGTAGTTGTGGATCTGCCAGAGATAAAACCATGTTGATGAAGACTAATATATTTTCTGACGTGTGCGCCAATTACGTCATGTAACAATGTTTCTAAACATTTGCTAAAGTTGCAGATCAAAGATATTGGCCTGTAATTACGAACATCTCCTTTATCGCCTTTTTTAAATATGGGTCTAATAGATGACATTTTGAAAAGAGAAGGAAAGACAGAGGAATTTAAAGAAAGATTTGCAATTAAAAAGAAAGGATAAGCAAGTGATTCAGCACAGTCATGTATGTAAAATGCGGGTATTCCGTCTGGACCAGTGGTTTTCTTAGGTTTCAGTTTTTTTAAGCATGCGAATACGCTTTCTAAGTCAAAGTTGTTAATAGTCAAAGTTTGTAGGTTATAGGGACAGTTTTGTTTAAATTCTTCAGTAGGTGTTTGTAACAAGAAATTACTTTCAAAAAATGAGGCAAAAGCATCTGCGATATCTTGTGGGTGTTGTAAAGTTGTATTATCAATAAACATTTGTTTGGGAATTGATTTCTCTGACGTTTTATTATTTATATAAGTCCAGAACGTTTTAGGTTCAGTTTTAATTTTCGGTTTCATGTTTTCAATGTACTGAGCTCTTGATTTTTCAATTTCATTTTTAAGTGATGTCCGAAGTGATTTAAATGTATTGTAAAAACTAACGCGACCGGTTAGTTTATATAAACGCCAAAAACGGAATTTCTTTTTTATTATCATAATAATTTTAGTATTAAACCATTTAGGATACTTATGGAAAGATTTAATACGTCTGCACTTAGGTACACAGAGCTCAAACAGTGAATAAATTTTTTCATAAAAGCTTTGGCACATTTTGTTGACATCGCCAGAATTAATAAGAAAAGACCAGTCAACTTGAGATGTAAGTGTGTAAAGTTTGGGAAGATCAGCTTTGTGAAAATTCCAAAAACTACTTTGTGAATTAGAAGAGATAAAATGTTTTTTATTATTCTTTAACAATTCAAGCGAGATGATAAGAGGTGGATGGTGATGGTCTTCAGTAGTAAGTAGATCATGGGATCGTTCGACTTTACACGGAAAAGTGGCAAATACTAAATCAAGATACCTGTTAAAATGATTTGGGACACAATTGTATTGTTGAAGATTTAGAAGGTTTACAAGTTTTTCTAAATCAGCAGATTTCATAGACCTCAAAGAGGAATTATCAAGATACTCAGGTATATTAAAATCTCCTAAAATTAAAAGATTATTTTCAAAAATATGGTTTAGGTAAGTTATTTCATCAAAAAATTCAGCATAATCAGATGTTGAGCATTGAGGAGGAATATAAAGAAGAAGAATGTAAAAAGAGTGTGCATTGAAAGTAAGTTTAACAAACAAAAAATCGATCCAGGGGTTAAAAGTACTTGATGAGCTAGATGTTATAAGTTGCACGTTATAAATATTGTTGAAGGCCAAAAGAACACCACCTCCCTTTTTAGAGTTTGTTTCTTGGAAGTTCCTGTCAGACCGAAAAACAGTAAAATTATTCACTTCAATTATTTCAGCATTATAAACAGAGTCATTAAGCCATGTTTCTGTAAGTGCTATTATATTAAAATTAGAAGAAGCACAGTTATCTTTAAAGTCGTTGAGCTTAGTATTTAGACCGCGTACATTTTGATAATAAATAGATGACGATAACATAAAAGATTTCGAAGCTGACAAATTTTCTGTTGTGGAAGAAGTAGTGTTATTATTTCCAGGTAGTCAGTATGTGGAAGCAACAGAAACGTCAGCGGCAGGAAGTTTATTAACCGTAAGTGTAGTCGGAATATTAAATACATCATTTTTTAATTTAGATAAGGCATGTTTATAAGCAAAACTGTTCGAGGTCCCAAACAGCATGATTAATATCAATATCAAGGTTCTGAGAAGTACGTAACTGAGAACAATTATTGCAGCAACGAGTGCCCTCATCTTTCGACGTGGGACAGTTTTTAACATCATGTGAACCAGCGCAAAGCGGACACACAAATTGTTTTTTACACTGTTTAGATCCATGATTATAACCGCTACATTTATAACAGCGAAGTACTGATACAGCGTCATACACAGTACAACTGGTAAGTCCAATAAGTAAATGACCAGAATCTAGAAGCTTTTTGTAAGTGCTTAAGTCCACAGTAATTTCAGCTTGATAAATTTTATTATTTTTTGCAGTGGGACCAAATTTATGAATCTCAGAAGTAGATGAAGAACAAAATAAAGACGGATTTTGAACTGAAGCATATTTAAGAAAATCATCTTTTTCAATACTCTGGTCAAAACCAACAATCCTTACTCGAGGTAAGATCGAAGACGGTTTTTTGATGTCATAATTCTGAGACAACTTATCACCAGCAATATTTAAGAGTTTGTCACTATTTGTAATATCAGAACAATCAATGACAAGTCCACCGTTAGATACAGTTTTAACTTTGCTGATCTCAATTTTTGTGGCAAGTGGTTGTATGGATTGTAGAACTTCGGCTTTGGTTTGAAGTATAGGCTGCTTAGCATTTTTAGGTTTTATAATAACACAAGTTTCTGATGAATTTTTAACTTTCTGAGCGTATGATGGTTGTGGAAAGTCAGATTTAGAGTTGATTTTTTTGTTAATTTGCGCAAGATCGTTACGAATAGATGAGACTTCAGTAGTGACTATAGACCGAACATATTTAAGAAATGGATTTAACTCTAAAGAAGCCGATTTTTCACAAGCTGAAACAGTAGGAGCTTCAAAAAACTTCAACACAATAAACACAGAGCAGTTTCAAATGAGATGATCTTTGCTGCATACGAAAAAGTAAAGCTGCTTCTTCGGGTTTAATATTAACACAAGAGTAATGAGAATATCTTTTACAGATATCACAACAAATAGCAGCAGAAGAATTGACAGAAGCATTACAACCAGGACATTCTAAATTATCCCCCATTTTGAAATAGGGGATAAAAAAAAAGTAAAAGAAAAAATTAGTGTCTTCAGTAGATAAGTATATAAATCAGAAACAATAAAAATAATAATTTTTAGTTGTTTGATCCAACAAGGTGCTAAAAATGCTACACCCGCGCCAATATGACTAATGAATCAAAAATAATTAAATCAAAACAAAGAAGTCACAGTCACGCGCCTCAGCAGAGGCCACGCAAGCAAGGCAAACGGCCAGTCAATCGCCTCACCGGCTGGCCGCGGCGAAGAGATAATGATTCGCAAAAAGTTACCTGATAAGATTGATCCAGAAACAAAACTGTAATAACTTCTTTCAACCAAAATAAAAATAGGCACAATCACCACTGTTAGAAAAAGCACAATTTTCCCAACAGAACAATGTACAACAATGTTTTGTAGTTAAATTATTAACACAAAAATGCGCGATAAATGCGGAGCAAACTCACAACGTTGTTCACACAGCTGAATTTATTACAATCTTTATCTTAATTATAGACAGTATTTGCAAAAATTAATCAGTTAGTTAATTGAAGTGTATGTAATTATTGTAAAGCGTCATATTCATGCTTGAAAAAAAAAACTGTAGCAACTGCAACACCGTAATCAGGTAAGCTATTCCAAATATCAAATGCGCGATTTGTCAAAAAATTCTTTCTTATAGTTATCTTGAAATTTTCTTTTTTCAGTTCATAAAAGTGACCTGTAAGTCTAAGTGATAGTTTTGTATTTGCAAGAACTCGCATGTTGCTTCCGGCAACAATCTATGTGTAAGTCGAGAATTTTGAATTGCATCTGCCCTGTCTTGATGAGCACATAGCTCTGGTAGTTTGAGTATTTTGAGGCGTTGTTCATATGAAACTTATCTCAAACAAGATGTCCATCTAGTAATTAGGTGCTGAGCTTTCTCCAGCAAATCAACATCTTTTAACAAGTAAGTTCTCAAGACTGGAATGGCAAATTCTAAATGCGGTATAAGTAATGTAGACTTTTGAAATAAAATTGATTGAGGGATTTGAAAAAACTTGCTTTAGCAAATAGAACATTTTACGCGCTCGACCCACTGTTGCTAAACATTGTTCTGACCATTCTAACCTATTGTTTACAATGACCCCTAAATCTTTGTTTGAGGATTTTACACTCAGCAGCGTGCTATTTATATGGTAGAGCTGCTTTGGGTTGTTGTGGCCACATTGTAGTACACAGCATTTTGTTATATTCAGTGGTATTTGCCACTTTTCGCTCCACTCAAATATTAAATTAATTGGTCTTGAAAGTCCGTGACAAATGGATTAGCAAATAACTTAATATCATCAGCATATGCTGAATAACGGTCCAGTGAAGATAATAAATCTGCTGTATATAGCAAGAATAAAATTGATCCAAGAACTGATCCCTGTGGGACTCCACTTAATACTGGTTTTGAGTACGAAAATTTACCGCAGACTTTGACACAATAACTTCGATTTGATAGAAACGCTCGGATCCAATCAAGAAAGTTTTGCTAACAACAATTTGTGAGGTACTTTATCAAAAGCTTCACTAAAATAAAGGTAAATTATGTCTACAGGTTGGTTAGAATCTAACTTTTGTGTCCATTGATTTGTGCAAGATCGCAAATTTGTGACCTGTCTTTTACAAAGCCATGCTGATGCTCAGGTATTAAATTAGTTTTTTTGCATATTTTGATTTATCCATGGTTTATCGATTCTTAGTCGGCTTGTAAACAGTCTTGAATTTGTTTTGATACAGGTTTGTAAAATCGAGTTAAAATGTTTCCATTGTTCGTCCACACTTAATGAATCTAAACCATTCCAGTCGTAAGCCAAAAGAGTTTTGTCAATCCGAGAGTAGTCAACAATTGATGTTGTTTTAATTCTTGCATTTGGCTCAGAATATGTAATAAATTGTAACTCAATTTCGATTTTTGAATGATCAGATGTACCTACAGGATTCGAGACGTTTAAGAACGATACGAGCTAAACGTCAGATAAAATTACCAAATCAAGTAATGGAGGAGCTTGTTACATCTAAATCGAGTAGGTTCACTGACTATTTGTGAAAAATGATTCTCCAACAGAAATTCAGTAAACTGGTTTTTGGTAGATGTTTGCCCCTGTTTTATCAGACCAGTTGATACCAGGAAAATTGAAATTTTCCATAATAATTAAGTTAGGATACTGATCAATAGTTGATTGTATTGTATTGAATAAATGTTTATCATTTTCTTGATTGTTAAAAGAGGCGCTTGTTGGTGGTCTGTAAATACATGCTATAACAAAAATTTGTTATTTTCTTTCAAATCTTTACCAAAGAGAATCATAAGGTTTAACTGATGTGTGAATTTGAGTAATTTTGAAAAATGTTGGAATTATAACTTTATCTACATAAAAACACACAACATTGCTTTTTTGGGATAGACGATCATCTCTGAATATTGTGTAATTGTCAATGTGTACAGCATCATCAAGAATAGACGGATTAAGCCAAGTCTCAGTGAGTGCAATAATAGATGTTCTTCGCTTTAATTCATCACGCAAATTGTTCAAATGCTGTAATTGATCCGGAGTTTTATCATCTCTAATAATAATGTGAGCAAGTTGTGGGTGCCTCAGCAAAGACGATTTTTTCTTCAAGTGAAGACGTGTCATTTATTGATTTTTAAATTGCAATTTTAATAAGCGAGGTTTATCGCCAACCTAGTTATCGAATTCAATAATTAATTCTGAAAAAAAAATCACTGAAACCAATGATTAAATGTAAAAGCACGGGGAGACACGACTGCTTTTGCACACGAAACTCAACTTACTTAATCCAAAGGAACGGTAAATAAGTAAGAAGCCTAACTCTGCAGATCCTCTAGTGGGCTGATGGTGAATTCAGTTGTAAAGTTTCAACTTTCTAGAGGGTCTAGTTCTTGAGATAGGAGTGACATTTAAAATTTTTAAATCTATTTTCCCGAGACAAAACGTACACTCAGATTTAGTTGAAAACTGAGAAAGATTACCAATTCGAACCGAATAATTCGTCTGGCGTTGGTTCCAACTTTCTATCTTATATCGTTCCCAATATAGGGGTAACTATTAAACTGAGAAAAATAATTTTTCCCACTATTTAGAATCGATTTAGAAAGTTTTTTTTATCACAAACTGAACTAGTTTCATCTTTTTATCACCAATCGTTAATAAAAATTTTAATTTTTCTCTCAATTTTTACTTAAAGAATTATTTCGCTAGCTTTTGCTGCAAAAGTGAATTTTTTTTTTAATCCAAAGGAACGGTAAATAAGTAAGAAGCCTAACTTTGCAAATCCTCTAGTGGGCTGATGGTAAATTGAATAGTAAAGTTTCAAATTTCTAGGGGGTGTCGTTACTGAGATAGAGGTGACTTTTAAAAATTTTAAATCTATCTTCCCGAGACAAAACTTCCACTCAAATTTGGTTGAAAACTAAGCAAGAATACTAATTTGAACCGAATAATTCGTCTGGCGTTGGTTCCAATTCTCTATCTCCTACCGTTCCCAAGATAGGGGTAACTTTTAAACTAAGAAAAAAAAAATTTTTCTAAAATTTAGAATCATTTTAGAAAGTTTTTTTATCACAATCTGAACTAGTTTCATCTTTTTATCACCAACCGTTGGTAAAAATTTCAATTTTTCTCTCAATTTTTACTTAAAAAATTATTTCGCTAGCTTTTGCTGCAAAAGTGAAAAAAATTTTTTAACTGTTTTATTCCAAAGGAACGGTGAATATGTAAAAAGCCTAGCTTTGCAGATCCTCTAGTGGGCTGATGGTAAATAGAATTGTAAAGTTACAACATTCTAGGGGGTGTCGTTTCTGAGATAGGTATGACTTTTGAAATTTTTAAATCTATTTTCCCGAGACAATACTTACACTCAGATTTGGTTGAAAACTAAACAAGAATACCAATTCGAACCGAATAATTCGTCTGGCGTTGATTCCAACTCTCTATCTTATACCAATTCCAAGATAGGGGTAACTTTTAAACTACGAAAAAAAAATTTTTTTCTACCATTTAGAATCATTTTAGAAAGTTTTTTCATCACAATCTGAACTAATTTCATCTTTTTATCACCAATCGTTAGTAAAAATTTCAATTTTTCTCTCAATTTTTACTTAAAAAATTATTTCGCTAGTTTTTGCTGCAAAAATGAAAAAAATTTTTTAACTTTTTTATTCCAACGGAACTGTAAATAAGTAAGGAGTCCAACTTTGCAGATCCTCAAGTGGGCTGCTGGTAAATTTAATTGTAAAGTTTCAACATTCTAGGGGGTGTCGTTACTGAGATAGGGGTGACTTTTAAAATTTTTGAATCTATATTCCCGAGACAAAACTAACACTCAGGTTTGGTTGTAAACTAAGCAAGTTTACCGATTCGAACCGAGTAATTCGACTGGCGTTTGTTCCAGCTCTCTATCTTATACCGTTCCCAAGATAGGGGTAACTTTTAAATTAAGAAAAAAAAATTTTTTCACCATTTAGAATCATTTTAGAAAGTTTTTTTTATTACAATCTGAATTAGTTTCATCTTTCTATCACCAATCGTTAGTAGAAATTTCAATTTTTCTCTCAATTTTTACTTAAAAAATTATATCACTAGCTCTCGCTGCAAAAGTGAAAACATTTTTCTAACTTTTTTATTCCAACGGAACGGTAAATAAGTAAGGAACCTGACTTTGCAGATCTTCAAGTGGGCTGATGGTAAATTGAATCGTAAACTTTCAACTTTCTAGGGGATGTCGTTTCCAAGATAGGGGTAACTTTTAAATTAAAAAAAAATTTTTTTACCATCTAGAATCATTTTAGAAAGTTTTTTTTAACACAATCTGAACTAGTTTCATCTTTTTATCACCAATCGTTAATAAAAATTTCAACCAACGCCAGACGAATTATTTGGTTCGAATTGGTAATCTTGCTTAGATTTCAACCCAATCTGAGTGTAAGTTTTTTCTCGGGAAGATAGATTTAAAAACTTTAATAGTCACCCCTATCTCAGGAACGACACTCCGTAAAATGTTGAAACATTACAATTCAATTTACCATCAGCCCACTAGAGGATCTGCAAAGTTAGGCTTCTTACTTATTCACAGTTCCTTTGGAATAAAAAAGTTAAAAAAATTCTTTCACTTTTGCAGCAAAAGCTAGCGAAATAAGTTTCTAAGTGAAATTTGAGTGGAAAATTGAATTTTTTACAAACGATTGGTGATAAAAAGAGAAAACTAGTTCAGATTGTGTTGAAAAAACTTTCTAAAATGATTCTAGATGGTACAAAAAAATTTTTTTTTTTTAGTTTAAAAGTTACCCCTATCTTGGGAACGGTATAAGATAGAGAATCGGAACCAACGCCAGACGAATTATTCGGTTCGAATTGGTAATCTTGCTTAGATTTCAACCAAATCTGAATGTTAGTTTTTTCTCGGGAAGATAGATTTAAAAATTTCAGAAGTCACCCCTTTCTCAGGAACGACACCCCCTAGAAAGTCGAAATTTTACAATTCAATTTACCATCAGCCCACTAGAGGATCTGCGAAGTTGAGCTTCTTACTTATTTACCGTTCCTTTGGAATAAAAAAGTTAAAAAAAATTTTTGACTTTTGCAGCAAAAGCTAGCGAAATAATTTTTCAAGTAAATATTGAGAGAAAAATTGGAATTTTTACTAACGATTGGTGATAAAAAGATGAAACTAGTTTAGATTGTGATAAAAAAGCTTTCTAAAATGATTCTAAATGATAGAAAAAATTTTTTTTCTTAGTTTAAAAGCTACCCCTATAATGGGAACGGTATAAGATAGAGAGTTGGAACTAACGCCAGACGAATTATTCGGTTCGAATTGGTAATCTTGCATAGATTTCAACCAAATCTGAGTGTAAGCTTCGTCTCGGGATGATAGATTTAAAAATTTTAGAAGTCACATCTATCTCAGGGACGACACCCCCTGGAAAGTTGAAACATTACAATACAATTTACCATCAGCCCACTAGAAGATCTGCAAAGTTAGGATTCTTACTTATTTACAGCTTCTTTGGAATAGAAAAGTTAAAATTTTTTTGCAGTTTTGCAGCAAAAGCTAAAGAATTAACTTTTTAAGTAAAAAGTGAGTGAAAAATTGAATTTTTTACCAACGATTGGTGATAAAAAGTTGAAACTAATTCAAATTGTGATAAAAAAAAATTCTAAAATGATTATAATTGGTAGAAAAATTCTTTTTTCTTAGTTTAAATGTTACCCCTATCTTGGGAACGGTATAAGATAGAGGATCAGAACCAACGCCAGACGAATTATTCGGTTCGAATTGGTAATCTTGCTTAGATTTCAACCAAATCTGAGTGTAAGTTTCGTCTCAGGAAGATAGATTTAAAAATTTTATAAGTCACCCCTATCTCAGGAACGACACTCCCTAGAAAGTTGAAATTTTACAATTCAATTTACCATCAGCCCACTAGAGGATCTGCAAAGTTAGGCTTCTTACTTATTCACCGTTCCTTTGGAATTGAAAAAATAAAAAAATTTTTTCACCTTTGCAGCAAAAGCTAGCGAAATAAGTTTCTAAGTAAGATTTGAGAAAAAAATTGAAATTTTTACTCACGATTGGTGATAAAAAGATGAAACTAGTTCAGATTGTGATAAAAAAACTTTCTATAATGATTCTAAATGGTAGAAAAAATTTTTTTTTCTTAGTTTAAAAGTTACCTCTATCTTGGGAACGGTGTAAGACAGAGAATCGTTACCAACGCTAGACGATTTATTCGGTTCGAATTGGTAATCTTGCTTAGATTTCAACCAAATCTGAGTGTAAGTTTTTTCTCGGGAAGATAGATTTAAAAATTTTAATAGTCTCTCCTATCTCAGGAACGACACACAGTAAAATGTTGAAACATTACAATTCAATTTACCATCAGCCCACTAGAGGATCTGCAAAATTGTGCTTCTTACTTATTTACCGTTTCTTTGGAATAAAAAAGTTAAAAAGAATTTTTTACTTTTGCAGCAAAAGCTAACGAAATAATTTTTTAAGTAAAAATTGAGAGAAAAATTGAAATTTTTACTAACGATTGGTGATAAAAAGAAGAAACTAGTCCAGATTGTAATGAAAAAACTTTCTAAAATGATTCTAGATGGTAGAAAAAATTTTTTTCTTAGTTTAAAAGTTACCCTTATCTTGGGAACGGTATAAGATAGAGAATCGGAACCAACGCCAGACGAATTATTCGGTTCGAATTGGTAATCTTGCTTAGATTTCAACTAAATCTGAGTGTAAGTTTTTTCTCGGGAAGATAGATTTAAAAATTTTAATAGTCACCCCTATCTCAGGAACGACACCCCGTAAAATGTTGAAACATTACAATTCAATTTACCATCAGCCCACTAGAGGATCTGCAAAGTTAGGCTTCTTACTTATTCACAGTTCCTTTGGTATAAAAAAGTTAAAAAAATTCTTTCACTTTTGCAGCAAAAGCTTGCGAAATAAGTTTCTAAGTGAAATTTGAGTGAAAAATTGAATTTTTTACTAACGATTGGTGATAAAAAGATAAAACTAGTTCAGATTGTGTTGGAAAAACTTTCTAAAATGATTCTAGATGGTAGAAAAATATTTTTTTTCTTAGTTTAAAAGTTACCTTTATCTTTGGAACGGCATAAGATAGAGAGTTGGAACCAACGCCAGACGAATTATTCGGTTCGAATTGGTAATCTTGATTAGATTTCAACCAAATCTGAGTGTAAGTTTCGTCTCGGGAAGATAGATTTAAAAATTTTAGAAGTCACCCTTATCTCAGGAACGAGACCCCTTAGAAAGTTGAAACTTTACAAATCAATTAACCATCAGCCCACTAGAGAATCTGCAAAGTTAGGCTTCTTACTTATTTACCGTTCCTTTGGAATACATAAGTTAAAAAAATTTTTTCACTTTTGCAGCAAAAGCTAGCGAAATAATTTTTTAAGTAAAAATTGAGAGAAAAATTGAAACTTTTGCTAACGATTGGTGATAAAAAGTTAAAACTAGTTCAGATTGTAATAAAAAAACTTTCTTAAATGACTCTAGATGGTAGAGAAATTTTTTTTTCCTTAGTTTAAAAGCTACCCCTATCTTGGGAACGGTATAAGATAGAGAGTTGGAACCAACGCCAGACGAATTATTCGGTTCGATTTGGTAATCTTGCTTAGATTTCAACCAAATCTGAGTGTAAGTTTCGTCTCGGGATGATAGATTTAAAAATTTTTGAATTCACATCTATCTCAGGAACGACACCCCCTGGAAAGTTGAAACTTTACAATTCAATTTACCATCAGCCCACTAGAGGATCTGCAAAGTTAAGTTTCTTACTTATTTATCGTTCCTTTGGAATACATAAGTTAAAAAAATTTTTTCACTTTTGCAGCAAATGCTAGCGAAATAAGTTTCTAAGTAAGATTTGAGAGAAAAATTGAAATTTTTACTCACGATTGGTGATAAAAAGTTAAAACTAGTTCAGATTGTAATAAAAAAACTTTCTTAAATGATTCTAGATGGTAGAGAAATTTTTTTTTCCTTAGTTTAAAAGCTACCCCTATCTTGGGAACGGTATAAGATAGAGAGTTGGAACCAACGCCAGACGAATTATTCGGTTCGAATTGGTAATCTTGCTTAGATTTTAACCAAATCTGAGTGTAAGTTTCGTCTCGGGATGATAGATTTAAAAATTTTAGAATTCACATCTATCTCAGGAACGACATCCCCTGGAAAGTTGAAACATTACAATTCAATTTACCATCAGCCCACTAGAGGATCTGCAAAGTTAGGCTTCTTACTTATTTACAGTTCCTTTGGAATAAAAAAGTTAAAAAATTTTTTCAGTTTTGCAGCAAAAGCTAAAGAATTAACTTTTTAAGTGAAAATTGAGAGAAAAATTGAATTCTTTACTAACGAATGGTGATAAAAAGTTGAAACTAATTCAGACTGTGATAAAAAAAAATTCTAAAATGATCATAATTGGTAGAAAAATTCTTTTTTCTTAGTTTTAAAGTTACCCCTATCTTGGTAACGGTATAAGATAGAGGATCGGAACCAACGCCAGACGAATTATTCGGTTCGAATTGGTAACCTTGCTTAGATTTCAACCAAATCTGAGTGTAAGTTTCGTCTCGGGAAGATAGATTTAAAAATGTTAGAAGTCACCCCTATCTCAGGAACGACACTCCCTAGAAAGTTGAAACTTTACAATTCAATTTACCATCAGCCCACTAGAGGATCTGCAAAGTTAGGCTTCTTACTTATTCACCGTTCCTTTGGAATTAGAAAAATAAAAAAATTTTTTCACCTTTGCAGCAAAAGCTAGCGAAATAAGTTTCTAAGTAAGATTTGAGAGAAAAATTGAAATTTTTACTCACGATTGGTGATAAAAAGATGAAACTAGTTCAGATTGTGATAAAAAACTTTCTATAATGATTCTAAATGGTAGAAAAAATTTTTTTTTCTTAGTTTAAAAGTTACCTCTAACTTGGGAACGGTATAAGACAGAGAATCGTTACCAACGCTAGACGATTTATTCGGTTCGAATTGGTAATCTTGCTTAGATTTCAACCAAATCTGAGTGTAAGTTTTTTCTCGGGAAGATAGATTTAAAAATTTTAATAGTCACCCTTATCTCGGGAACGACACCCCGAAGAATGTTGAAACATTACAATTCAATTTACCATCAGCCCACTAGAGGATCTGCAAAGTTAAGTTTCTTACTTATTTATCGTTCCTTTGGAATAAATAAGTTAAAAAAATTTTTTCACTTTTGCAGCAAAAGCTAGCGAAATAATTTTTTAAGTAAAAATTGAGAGCAAAATTAAAATTTTTACTAACGATTGGTGATAAAAAGTTAAAACTAGTTCAGATTGTAATAAAAAAACTTTCTTGAATGATTCTAGATGGTAGAAAAAAATTTTTTTTCTTAGTTTATAAGTTACCCCTATCTTTGGAACGGCATAAGATAGAGAGTTGGAACCAACGCCAGACGAATTATTCGGTTCGAATTGGTAATCTTGCTTAGTTTTCAACCAAATCTGAGTGCAAGTTTTGTCTCGGGAAGATAGATTTAAAAATTTTAGAAGTCACCCCTATCTCAGGAACAACACCCCTTAGAAAGTTGAAACTTTACAATTCAATTAACCATCAGCCCACTAGAGGATCTGCAAAGTTAGGCTTCTTACTTATTTACCGTTCCTTTGGAATTAAAAAAAAAAAAAATTTACTTTTGCAGCAAAAGCTTGCAAAATAAGTTTCTAAGTAAAATTTGAGAGAAAAATTGAAATTTTTACTCACGATTGGTGATAAAAACTTAAAACTAGTTCAGATTGTAATACTAAAACTTTCTTGAATGATTCTAGATGGTAGAAAAAAATTTTTTTTCCTAGTTTAAAAGTTACCCCTATAATGGGAACGGTATAAGATAGAGAGTTGGAACCAACGCCAGACGAATTATTCGGTTCGAATTGATAATCTTGCTTAGATTTCAACCAAATCTGAGTGTAAGCTTCGTCTCGGGATGATAGATTTAAAAATTTTAGAAGTCACATCTATCTCAGGAACGACACCCCCTGGAAAGTTGGAACATTACAATTCAATTTAACATCAGCCCACTAGAGGATCTGCAAAGTTAGGCTTCTTACTTATTTACAGTTCCTTTGGAATGAAAAAGTTAAAAAATTTTCTCAGTTTTGCAGCAAAAACTAGAGAATTAACTTTTTAAGTAAAAATTGAGTGAAAAATTGAATTTTTTACTAACGATTTGTGATAAAAAGTTAAAACTAATTCAGATTGTGATAGATAAAATTTCTAAAATGATTATAATTAGTAGAAAAATTCTTTTTTCTTAGTTTAAAAGTTACCACTATCTTGGGAACGGTATAAGATAGAGGATCGGAACCAACGCCAGACGAATTATTCGGTTCGAATTGGTAATCTTGCTTAGATTTCAACCAAATCTGAGTGTAAGTTTCGTCTCGGGAAGATAGATTTAAAAATTTTAGCAATCACCCCTATCTCAGGAACGACACCCCCTAGAAAGTTGAAACTTTACAGTTCAATTTACCATCTGCCCACTAGAGGATCTGCAAAGTTAGGCTTCTTACATATTCACCGTTCCTTTGGAATTAAAATAATAAAAAAATTTTTCCACCTTTGCAGCAAAAGCTAGCGAAATAAGTTTCTAAGTAAGATTTGAGAGAAAAATTGAAATTTGTACTCACGATTGGTGATAAAAAGATGAAACTAGTTCAGACTGTAATAAAAAAACTTTCTATAATGATTCTAAATGGTAGAAAAAAATTTTTTTTCTTAGTTTAAAAGTTACCTCTATCTTGGGAACGGTATAAGACAGAGAATCGTTACCAACGCTAGAAGATTTATTCGGTTCGAATTGGTAATCTTGCTTAGATTTCAACCAAATCTAAGTGTAAGTTTTTTCTCGGGAAGATAGATTTAAAAATTTTAATAGTCACCCCTATCTCAGGAAAGACACCCCGTAAAATGTTGAAACATTACAATTCAATTTACCATCAGCCCACTAGAGGATCTGCAAAGTTAGGCTTCTTACTTATTCACAGTTGCTTTAGAATAAAAAAGTTAAAAAAATTCTTTCACTTATGCGGCAAAAGCTAGCGAAATAAATTTTTAAGTAAAAATTGAGAGAATAATTGAATTTTTCACTAACGATTGGTGATAGAAAGATGAAACTAGTTCAGATTGTGATAAAAAAACTTTCTAAAATGATTCTAAATGATAGAAAAAATTTTTTTTCTTAGTTTAAAAGTTACCCCTATCTTGGGAACGGTATAAGATAGAGAGTTGGAACTAACGCCAGACGGATTATTCGGTTTGAATTGGTAAACATGATTAGATTTCAACCAAATCTGAGTGCAAGTTTTGTCTCGGAAAGATAGACTTAAAAATTTTAGAAGTCACCCCTATCTCAGAAACGACACCCCTAGAAAGTTGAAACTTTACAATTCAATTTACCATCTGCCCACTAGAGGATCTACAAAGTTAAGTTTCTTACTTATTCATCGTTCCTTTGGAATAAATAAGTTAAAAAAATTTTTTCACTTTTGCAGCAAAAGCTAGCGAAATAATTTTTTAAGTAAAAATTGAGAGAAAAATTAAAATTTTTATTAACGATTGGTGATAAAAAGATGAAACTAGTTCAGATTGTGATAAAAAAACTTTCTAAAATGATTATAAATAATAGAAAATGTTTTTTTTTCTTAGTATAAAAGTTACCCTTATCTTGGGAACGGTATAAGATAGCGAATCGGAACCAACGCCAGACGAATTATTCGGTTCGAATTGGTACTCTTGCTTAGCTTTCAACCAAATCTGAGTGTAAGTTTCGTCTCGGGAAGATAGATTTAAAAATTTTAGAAATCACCCCTATCTCAGGAACGACACCCCCTAGAAAGTTGAAACTTTACAATTCAATTTACCATCTGCCCACTAGAGGATCTGCAAAGTTAGGCTTCTTACATATTTACCGTTCCTTTGGAATTAAAATAATAAAAAAATTTTTTCACCTTTGCAGCAAAAGCTAGCGAAATAAGTTTCTAAGTAAGATTTGAGAGAAAAATTGAAATTTGTACTCACGATTGGTGATAAAAAGATGAAACTAGTTCAGACTGTAATAAAAAAACTTTCTATAATGATTCTAAATGGTAGAAAAAAATTTTTTTTCTTAGTTTAAAAGTTACCTCTATCTTGGGAACGGTATAAGACAGAGAATCGTTACCAACGCTAGAAGATTTATTCGGTTCGAATTGGTAATCTTGCTTAGATTTCAACCAAATCTAAGTGTAAGTTTTTTCTCGGGAAGATAGATTTAAAAATTTTAATAGTCACCTCTATCTCAGGAAAGACACCCCGTAAAATGTTGAAACATTACAATTCAATTTACCATCAGCCCACTAGAGGATCTGCAAAGTTAGGCTTCTTACTTATTCACAGTTGCTTTAGAATAAAAAAGTTAAAAAAATTCTTTCACTTATGCGGCAAAAGCTAGCGAAATAAATTTTTAAGTAAAAATTGAGAGAATAATTGAATTTTTTACTAACGATTGGTGATAGAAAGATGAAACTAGTTCAGATTGTGATAAAAAAACTTTCTAAAATGATTCTAAATGATAGAAAAAATTTTTTTTCTTAGTTTAAAAGTTACCCCTACCTTGGGAACGGTATAAGATAGAGAGTTGAAACTAACGCCAGACGGATTATTCGGTTTGAATTGGTAAACATGATTAGATTTCAACCAAATCTGAGTGCAAGTTTTGTCTCGGGAAGATAGACTTAAAAATTTTAGAAGTCACCCCTATCTCAGGAACGACACCCCTAGAAAGTTGAAACATTACAATTCAATTTAACATCAGCCCACAAGAGGATCTGCAAAGTTAAGATTTTTACTTATTTACCGTTCCTTTGGAATAAAAAAGTTAAAAAAATTTTTACACTTTTGCAGCAAAAGCTAGCGAGATAATTTTTTAAGTAAAAATTGAGAGAAAAATTGAAATTTTTACTAACGATTGGTGATAAAAAGTTAAAACTAGTTCAGATTGTAATAAAAAAACTTTCTTGAATGATTCTAGATGGTAGAAAAAAATTTTTTTTTTTAGTTTAAAAGTTACCCCTATCTTTGGAACGGCATAAGATAAAGAGTTGGAACCAACGCCAGACGAATTATTCGGTTCGAATTGGTAATCTTGCTTAGTTTTCAACCAAATCTGAGTGCAAGTTTTGTCTCGGGAAGATAGATTTAAAAATTTTAGAAGTCACCTCTATCTCAGGAACGACACCCCCTGGAAAGTTGAAACATTACAATTCAATTTACCATCAGCCCACTAGAGGATCTGCAAAGTTAGGCTTCTTACTTATTTACCGTTTCTTTGGAATTAAAAAAAAAAAAAAATTTTACTTTTGCAGCAAAAGCTTGCAAAATAATTTTTTAAGTAAAAATTGAGAGAAAAATTAAAATTTTTACTAACGATTGGTGATAAAAAGTTAAAACTAGTTCAGATTGTAGTAAAAAAACTTTCTTGAATGATTCTAGATGGTAGAAAAAAATTTTTTTTCTTAGTTTAAAAGTTACCCCTATCTTTGGAACGGCATAAGGTAAAGAGTTGGAACCAACGCCAGACGAATTATTCGGTTCGAATTGGTAATCTTGCTTAGTTTTCAACCAAATCTGAGTGCAAGTTTTGTCTCGGGAAGGTAGATTTAAAAATTTTAGAGGTCACCCCTATCTCAGGAACGACACCCTTTAGAAAGTTAAAACAATACAATTCAATTTACCATCAGCCTACTAGAGGATCTGCAAAGTTAGGCTTCTTACGTATTCACAGTTCCTTTGGAATAAAAAAGTTAAAAAAATTCTTTCACTTTTGCAGCAAAAGCTAGCGAATTAATTTTTTAAGTAAAAATTGAGTGAAAAATTGAATTTTTTACTAACGATTGGTGATAAAAAAATAAAACTAGTTCAGATTGTGTTGGAAAAACTTTCTAAAATGATTCTAGATGGTAGAAAAATTTTTTTTCTTAGTTTAAAAATTACCCCTATCTTGGGAACGATATAAGATAGAGAATCGGAACCAACGCCAGACGAATTATTCGGTTCGAATTGGTAATCTTGCTTAGTTTTCAACCAAATCTGAGTGCAAGTTTTGTCTCGGGAAGATAGATTTAAAAATTTTAGAAGTCACCCCTATCTCAGAAACGACACCCCCTGGAAAGTTGAAACATTACAATTCAATTTACAATCAGCCCAGTAGAAGATCTGCAAAGTTAGGCTCCTTACTTATTTACCGTTTCTTTGGAATTAAAAAAAAAAAAAAAATTTACTTTTGCAGCAAAAGCTTGCGAAATAAGTTTCTAAGTAAAATTTGAGAGAAAAATTGAAATTTTTACTCACGATTGGTGATAAAAAGATGAAACTAGTTCAGATTGTGATAAAAAAACTTTCTTAAATGATTCTAGATGGTAGAAAAAATTTTTTTTCCTTAGTTTAAAAGCTACCCCTATCTTGGGAACGGTATAAGATAGAGAGTTGGAGCCAACGCCAGACGAATTATTCGGTTCGAATTGGTAAACTTGCTTAGATTTCATCCAAATTTGAGTGTTAGTTTTTTCTGGGGAAGATAGATTTAAAAATTTTAATAGTCACTCCTATCTCAGGAACGACACCCCCTAGAAAGTTAAAACATTACATTCAATTTACCATCAGCCTGCTAGAGGATCTGCAAAGTTAGGCTTCTTACGTATTCACAGTTCCTTTGGAATAAAAAAGTTAAAAAAATTCTTTCACTTTTGCAGCAAAAGCTAGCGAAATAAGTTTCTAAGTGAAATTTGAGTGAAAAATTGAATTTTTTACTAACGATTGGTGATAAAAAAATAAAACTAGTTCAGATTGTGTTGAAAAAACTTTCTAAAATGATTCTAGATGGTCGAAAAATTTTTTTTCTTAGTTTAAAGATTACCCCTATCTTGGGAACGATATAAGATAGAGAATCGGAACCAACGCCAGACGAATTATTCATTTCGAATTGGTAATCTTGCTTAGATTTCAACCAAATCTGAGTGTAAGTTTCGTCTCGGGAAGATAGATTTAAAAATTTTAGAAATCACCCCTATCTCAGGAACGACACCCCCTAGAAAGTTGAAACATTACAATTCAATTTACCATCTGCCCACTAGAGGATCTGCAAAGTTAGGCTTCTTACTTATTCACAGTTGCTTTAGAATAAAAAAGTTAAAAAAATTCTTTCACTTTTGCGGCAAAAGCTAGCGAAATAAATTTTTAAGTAAAAATTGAGAGACTAATTGAAATTTTTACTAACGATTGGTGATAGAAAGATGAAACTAGTTCAGATTGTGATAAAAAAACTTTCTAAAATGATTCTAAATGATAGAAAAAAATTTTTTTTCTTAGTTTAAAAGTTACCCCTATCTTGGGAACGGTATAAGATAGAGAGATGGAACCAACGCCAGACGGATTATTCGGTTCGAATTGGTAAACATGATTAGATTTCAACCAAATCTGAGTGCAAGTTTTGTCTCGGGAAGATAGAGTTAAAAATTTTAGAAGTCACTCCTATCTCAGGAACGACACCCCCTAGAAAGTTGAAACTTTACAATTCAATTTACCATCTGCCCACTAGAGGATCTGCAAAGTTAAGTTTCTTACTTATTCACCGTTCCTTTGGAATAAATAAGTTAAAAAAATTTTTTCACTTTTGCAGCAAAAGCTAGCGAAATAATTTTTTAAGTAAAAATTGAGAGAAAAATTAAAATTTTTACTAACGATTGGTGATAAAAAGTTAAAACTAGTTCAGATTGTAATAAAAAAACTTTCTTGAATGATTCTAGATGGTAGAAAAAAATTTTTTTTCTTAGTTTAAAAGTTACCCTTATCTTTGGAACGGCATAAGATAGAGAGTTGGAACCAACGCCAGACGAATTACTCGGTTCGAATTGGTAATCTTGCTTAGTTTTCAACCAAATCTGAGTGCAAGTTTTGTTTCGGGAAGATAGATTTAAAAATTTTAGAAGTCACCCCTATCTCAGGAACGACACCCCTTAGAAAGTTGAAACTTTACAATTCAATTAACCATCAGCCCACTAGAGGATCTGCAAAGTTAGGCTTCTTACGTATTCACAGTTCCTTTGGAATAAAAAAGTTAAAAAAATTCTTTCACTTTTGCAGCAAAAGCTAGCGAAATAAGTTTCTAAGTGAAATTTGAGTGAAAAATTGAATTTTTTACTAACGATTGGTGATACAAAAATAAAACTAGTTCAGATTGTGTTGGAAAAACTTTCTAAAATGATTCTAGATGGTAGAAAAATTTTTTTTCTTAGTTTAAAAATTACCCCTATCTTGGGAACGATATAAGATAGAGAATCGGAACCAACGCCAGACGAATTATTCGGTTCGAGTTGGTAATCTTGCTTAGTTTTCAACCAAATCTGAGTGCAAGTTTTGTCTCGGGAAGATAGATTTAAAAATTTTAGAAGTCACCCCTATCTCAGAAACGACACCCCCTGGAAAGTTGAAACATTACAATTCAATTTACCATCAGCCCAGTAGAAGATCTGCAAAGTTAGGCTTCTTACTTATTTACCGTTTCTTTGGAATTAAAAAAAAAAAAAAAATTTTACTTTTGCAGCAAAAGCTTGCGAAATAAGTTTCTAAGTAAAATTTGAGAGAAAAATTGAAATTTTTACTCACGATTGGTGATAAAAAGATGAAACTAGTTCAGATTGTGATAAAAAAACTTTCTTAAATGATTCTAGATGGTAGAAAAATTTTTTTTTCCTTAGTTTAAAAGCTACCCCTATCTTGGGAACGGTATAAGATAGAGAATTGGAGCCAACGCCAGACGAATTATTCGGTTCGAATTGGTAAACTTGCTTAGATTTCATCCAAAGTTGAGTGTTAGTTTTTTCTGGGGAAGATAGATTTAAAAATTTTAATAGTCACTCCTATCTCAGGAACGACACCCCCTAGAAAGTTAAAACATTACAATTCAATTTACCATCAGCCTACTAGAGGATCTGCAAAGTTAGGCTTCTTACGTATTCACAGTTCCTTTGGAATAAAAAAGTTAAAAAAATTCTTTCACTTTTGCAGCAAAAGCTAGCGAAATAAGTTTCTAAGTGAAATTTGAGTGAAAAATTGAATTTTTTACTAACGATTGGTGATAAAAAAATAAAACTAGTTCAGATTGTGTTGAAAAAACTTTCTAAAATAATTCTAGATGGTCGAAAAATTTTTTTTCTTAGTTTAAAAATTACCCCTATCTTGGGAACGATATAAGATAGAGAATCGGAACCAACGCCAGACGAATTATTCGGTTCGAATTGGTAATCTTGCTTAGATTTCAACCAAATCTGAGTGTAAGTTTCGTCTCGGGAAGATAGATTTAAAAATTTTAGAAATCACCACTATCTCAGGAACGACACCCCCTAGAAAGTTGAAACATTACAATTCAATTTACCATCTGCCCACTAGAGGATCTGCAAAGTTAGGCTTCTTACTTATTCACAGTTGCTTTAGAATAAAAAAGTTAAAAAAATTCTTTCACTTTTGCGGCAAAAGCTAGCGAAATAAATTTTTAAGTAAAAATTGAGAGACTAATTGAAATTTTTACTAACGATTGGTGATAGAAAGATGAAACTAGTTCAGATTGTGATAAAAAAACTTTCTAAAATGATTCTAAATGATAGAAAAAAATTTTTTTTCTTAGTTTAAAAGTTACCCCTATCTTGGGAACGGTATAAGATAGAGAGATGGAACCAACGCCAGACGGATTATTCGGTTCGAATTGGTAAACATGATTAGATTTCAACCAAATCTGAGTGCAAGTTTTGTCTCGGGAAGATAGAGTTAAAAATTTTAGAAGTCACCCCTATCTCAGGAACGACACCCCCTAGAAATTTGAAACATTACAATTCAATTTACCATCAGCCCAGTAGAAGATCTGCAAAGTTAGGCTTCTTACTTATTTACCGTTTCTTTGGAATTAAAAAAAAAAAAAAAATTTTACTTTTGCAGCAAAAGCTTGCGAAATAAGTTTCTAAGTAAAATTTGAGAGAAAAATTGAAATTTTTACTCACGATTGGTGATAAAAAGATGAAACTAGTTCAGATTGTGATAAAAAAACTTTCTTAAATGATTCTAGATGGTAGAAAAATTTTTTTTTCCTTAGTTTAAAAGCTACCCCTATCTTGGGAACGGTATAAGATAGAGAGTTGGAGCCAACGCCAGACGAATTATTCGGTTCGAATTGGTAAACTTGCTTAGATTTCATCCAAAGTTGAGTGTTAGTTTTTTCTGGGGAAGATAGATTTAAAAATTTTAATAGTCACTCCTATCTCAGGAACGACACCCCCTAGAAAGTTAAAACATTACAATTCAATTTACCATCAGCCTACTAGAGGATCTGCAAAGTTAGGCTTCTCACGTATTCACAGTTCCTTTGGAATAAAAAAGTTAAAAAAATTCTTTCACTTTAGCAGCAAAAGCTAGCAAAATAAGTTTCTAAGTGAAATTTGAGTGAAAAATTGAATTTTTTACTAACGATTGGTGATAAAAAAATAAAACTAGTTCAGATTGTGTTGAAAAAACTTTCTAAAATGATTCTAGATGGTCGAAAAATTTTTTTTCTTAGTTTAAAAATTACCCCTATCTTGGGAACGATATAAGATAGAGAATCGGAACCAACGCCAGACGAATTATTCGGTTCGAATTGGTAATCTTGCTTAGATTTCAACCAAATCTGAGTGTAAGTTTCGTCTCGGGAAGATAGAGTTAAAAATTTTAGAAGTCACCCCTATCTCAGGAACGACACCCCCTAGAAAGTTGAAACTTTACAATTCAATTTACCATCTGCCCACTAGAGGATCTGCAAAGTTAAGTTTCTTACTTATTCACCGTTCCTTTGGAATAAATAAGTTAAAAAAATTTTTTCACTTTTGCAGCAAAAGCTAGCGAAATAATTATTTTAATAAATATTGAGAGAAAAACTGAAATTTTTACTAACGAGTGGTGATAAAAAGATGAAACTAATTCAGATTGTGAAAAAAAAACCGAATAATTCGTCTGGCGTTGGTTCCAACTCTCTATCTTATACCGTTTTCAAGATAGGGGTAACTATTAAACTAAGAAAAAAAAATTTTCCTATCATTTAGAATTATTTTAGAAAGTTTTTTTATTACAATCTGAACTAGTTTCATCTTTTTATCACCAATCGTTAGTAAAAATTTCAATTTTTCTCTCAATTTTTACTTAAAAAACTAATTCGCTAGCTTTTGCTCCAAAAGTGAAAAAATTTTTTTATTTTTTTTATTCCAAAGTAACGTTAGATAAGTAAGAAGCCCAACTTTGCAGATCCTCTAGTGGGCTGAAGGTAAATTGAATTTTAAAGTTTCAACTTTCTGGGGGGTGTCGTTCCTGAGATAGGGGTGACATTTAAAATTTTTAAATCTATCTTTCCGAGACAAAACTTACCCTCAGATTTGGTTGAAAACTAAGCAAGAATACCAATTCGAGCCGAATAATTCGTCTGGCGTTGGTTCTGATTCTCTATCTTATACCGTTTCCAAGATAGGGGTAACTTTTAAACTAAAAAAAAAAGATTTTTTGTACCATCTAGAATCAATTTAGAAAGTTTTTTTATCAAAATCTGAACTAGTTTCTTCTTTTTATCATTAATCGTTAGTAATAAATTCAATTTATCACTCATTTTTTACTTAAAAACTTATTTCGCTAGCTTTTGCTGCAAAAGTGAAAATTTTTTTTTAACTTTTTTATTCTAAATGAACGGTAAATAAGTAAGAAGCTTATCTTTGCAGATCCTCTAGTAGGCTGATGGTAAATTGAATTGTAAAGTTTCAAGTTTCTAGGGTGTGTCGTTCCTGAGATAGGGGTGACTTTTAAAATTTTTAAATCTATCTTCCCGAGACAAAACATACACTCAGATTGGTTGAGATCTGAGCAAGATTACCAATCCGAACCGAATAATTCGTCTGGCGTTGGTTCCAAATCTATATCTTATACCGTTCCCAAGATAGAGGTAACTTTTAAACTAAGAAAACAAAATTTTTCTACTATCTATTATCATTTTAGAAAGTTTTTTTATCACAATCTTAACTTGTTTCATCTTTTTATCACCAATCGTTAGTAAAAAATTCAATTTTTCATTCAGTTTTTACTTAAAAAATTAATTCGCTAGCTTTTGCTGCAAAAGTGTAAACATTTTTTTTACTTTTTTATACTAAAGGAACGGTAAATATGTAAGAAGCTTAACTCTGCAGATCCTCTAGTGGGCTGATGGTAAATTGAATTTTAAAGTTTCAACTTTCTAGGGGGTGTCGTTCCTGAGATATGGGTGACTTTTAAAATTTGGAAATCTATGTTCTCGAGACAAAACTTACACTCAGATTTAGTTGAAATCTAAGAAAGATTACCAATTCGAACCGAATAATTCGTCTGGCGGTGGTTCCAACTTTCTATCTTATACCGTTACCAAGATAGGGGTAACTTTTAAACTAAAAAAAAAAAAAATTTTTTTACCATCTAGAATCATTTTAGAAAGTTTTTTTATCCCAATCTGAACTAGTTTCATCTTTTTATCACCAATCGTTAGTAAAAAATTCAATTTTTCACTCAATTTTTACTTAAAAAATTAATTCGCTAGCTTTTGCTGCAAAAGTGTAAACATTTTTTTTACTTTTTTATACTAAAGGAACGGTAAATATGTAAGAAGCTTAACTCTGCAGATCCTCTAGTGGGCTGATGGTAAATTGAATTGTAAAGTTTCAACTTTCTAGGGGATGTCGTTCCTGAGATAAGGGTGACTTCTAAAATTTTTAAATCTATATTCCCGAGACGAAACTTACACTCAGATTTGGTTGAAATCTAAGCAAAATTACCAATTCGAACCGAATAATTCGTCTGGCGTTGGTTCCAACTCCCTATCTTATACCGTTCCCAAGATAGGGGTAACATTTAAACTAAGAAAAAAAATTTTCTACCATTTACAATCATTCTAGAAAGTTTTGTTATGACAATCTGAACTAGTTTCATCTTTTTATCACCAATCGTTGGTAAAAATTCCAATTTTTCTCCCAATTTTTACTTAAAAAATTATTTCGCTAGCTTTTGCTGCAAAAGCGGAATTTTTTTTTTAACTTTTTTATTCCAAAGAAACTGTAAATTGGTAAGAAGCCTAACTTTGCAGATCTCTTAGTGGGCTGATGGTAAATTGATTTGTAAAGTTTCAACTTTCTAGGGAGTGTCGTTCCTGAGATAGGGGTGACTTTTAAAATTTTTAAATCTATTTTCCCGAGACAAAACTTACACTTAAATTTGGTTGAAATCTAAGGAAGATTACCAATTCGAACCGAATAATTCGTCTGGCGGTGGTTCCAACTCTCTATCTTATACCGTTCCCAAGATAGGGGTAACTTTTTAACTAAGAAAAAAAAAATTTTTTCTACCATCTAGAATCATTTTAGAAAGTTTTTTCATCACAATCTGAACTAGTTTCATCTTTTTATCACCAATCGGCAGTAAAAAATTCAATTTTTCACTCAATTTTTACTTAAAAAATTATTTCGCTAGCTTTTGCTGCAAAAGTGAAAAAAATTTTTATTTTTCTTATTCTAAAGGAACGATAAATATGTAAGAAGCCTAACTTTGCAGATCCTCTAGTAGGCTGATGGTAAATTGAATTTTAAAATTTCAACTTTCTAGGGGGTGTCGTTCCAGAGATATGGGTGACTTTTAAAATTTGGAAATCTATGTTCTCGAGACAAAACTTACACTCAGATTTAGTTGAAATCTAAGAAAGATTACCAATTCGAACCGAATAATTCGTCTGGCGGTGGTTCCAACTTTCTATCTTATACCGTTACCAAGATAGGGGTAACTTTTAAACTAAAAAAAAAAAATTTTTTTACCATCTAGAATCATTTTAGAAAGTTTTTTTATCCCAATCTGAACTAGTTTCATCTTTTTATCACCAATCGTTAGTAAAAAATTCAATTTTTCACTCAATTTTTACTTAAAAAATTAATTCGCTAGCATTTGCTGCAGAAGTGAAAGAAATTTTTTATTTTTTTTATTCCAAAGGAACGGTAAATAAGTAAGAAGCCTAACTTTGCAGATCCTCTAGAAGGCTGATGGTAAATTGAATTTTAAAGTTTCAACTTTCTAGGGGGTGTCGTTCCTGAGATATGGGTGACTTTTAAAATTTTGAAATCTATCTTCTCGAGACAAAACTTACACTCAGATTTAGTTGAAATCTAAGAAAGATTACCAATTCGAACCGAATAATTCGTCTGGCGGTGGTTCCAACTTTCTATCTTATACCGTTACCAAGATAGGGGTAACTTTTAAACTAAAAAAAAAATTTATTTTTACCATCTAGAATCATTTTAGAAAGTTTTTTTATCCCAATCTGAACTAGTTTCATCTTTTTATCACCAATCGTTAGTAAAAAATTCAATTTTTCACTCAATTTTTACTTAAAAAATTAATTCGCTAGCATTTGCTGCAAAAGTGAAAGAAATTTTTTATTTTTTTTATTCCAAAGGAACGGTAAATAAGTAAGAAACCTAACTTTGCAGATCCTCTAGTAGGCTGATGGTAAATTGAATTTTAAAGTTTCAACTTTCTAGGGGGTGTCGTTCCTGAGATATGGGTGACTTTTAAAATTTTGAAATCTATATTCTCGAGACAAAACTTACACTCAGATTTAGTTGAAATCTAAGAAAGATTACCAATTCGAACCGAATAATTCGTCTGGCGGTGGTTCCAACTTTCTATCTTATACCGTTACCAAGACAGGGATAACTTTTAAACTAAGAAAAAAAAAATTTTTTCTACAATCTAGAATCATTTTAGAAAGCTTTTTTATTCCAATCTGAACTAGTTTCATCTTTTTATCACCAATCGTTAGTAAAAAATTCAATTTTTCACTCATTTTTTACTTAAAAAATTATTTCGCTAGCTTTTGCTGCAAAAATAAAGAATTTTTTTTAACTTTTTTATTTTAAAGGAACAGTTAATAAGTAAGAAGCTTAACTTTGCAGATCCTACAGTGGGCTGATGGTAAATTGAATTGTAAAGTTTCAACTTTCTAGGGGGTGTCGTTCCTGAGATAGAGGTGACTTTTAAAATTTTTAAATCTATCTTCCCGAGACGAAATTTACACTCAGATTTGGTTGAAATCTGAGCAAGATTACCAATTCGAACCGAATAATTCGTCTGGCGTTGGTTCCAACTCTCTATCTTATACTGTTTTTAAGATAGGGGTAACTTTTAAACTAAGAAAACAAAATTTTTCTACCATCTATTATCATTTTAGAAAGTTTTTTTATCACAATCTTAAATTGTTTCATCTTTTTATCACCAATCGTTAGTAAAAAATTCAATTTTTCATTCAGTTTTTACTTAAAAAATTAATTCGCTAGCTTTTGCTGCAAAGTGAAAAAATTTTTTTTACTTTTTTATACTAAAGGAACGGTAAATATGTAAGAAGCTTAACTTTGCAGATCCTCTAGTGGGCTGATGGTAAATTGAATTGTAAAGTTTCAACTTTCTAGGGGTGTCGTTCCTCAGATTGGGGTGACTTTTAAAATTTTTAAATCTATCTTTTCGAGAGGAAACTTACACTCAGATTTGGTTGAATTCTGAGCAAGATTACCAATTCGAACCGAATAATTCGTCTGGCGTTGGTTCCAACTCTCTATCTTATACCGTTTTCAAGATAGGTTTAACTTTCAAACTAAGAAAAAAAAAATTTTTCTACCATCTAGAATGATTTTAGAAAGTCTTTTATCACAATCTGAACTAGTTTCATCTTTTTATCACAAATCGTTAGTAAAAATTCAATTTTTCTCTCAATTTTTACTTAAAAAATTAATTTGCTAGCTTTTGCTGCAAAAGTGAAAAAAATTTTTAACTTTTTTATTCCAAAGGAACTGTAAATAGGTTAGAAGCCTAACTTTGCAGATTCCCTAGTGGGCTGATGGTAATTTGAATTGTAAAGTTCCAACTTTCTGGAGGGTGTCGTTCCTGAGATAGGGGTGACTTTTAAAATTTTTAAATCTATCTTCCCGAGACAAAACTTACACTCAGATTTTGTTGAAAACTAAGCAAGAGTATCAATTCGAACCGAATAATTCGTCTGGCGTTGGTTACAACTCTCTATCTTATACCGTTCCCAAGATAGGGATAACTTTTAAAATAAGAAAAAAAAAATTTTCTATCAATTACAATCATTCTAGAAAAAATTTTTAACACAATCTGAACTAGTTTCATCTTTTTATCACCAATCGTTAATAAAAAATTCAGTTTTTCACTCAATTTTTACTTAAAAAATTAATTCGCTAGCTTTTGCTGCAAAAGTGAAAAAATTTCTAACTTTTTTATTCCAAAGGAACTGAATATAAGTAAGATGCCTAACTTTGCAGAACTTTTAGAGGGCTAATGGTAAATTGAATTGTAATGTTTCAACTTTCTAGGGGGTGTCGTTCCTGAGATAGGGGTGACTTTAAAAATTTTTAAATATATCTTCTCGAGACAAAACTTACACTCAGATGTGGTTGAAAACTAAGCTAGATTACCAATTCGAACCGAATAATTTGTCTGGCGTTGGTTCCGATTCTCTATCTTATACTGTTCCCAAGATAGGGTAACTTATGAACTAAGAAAAAAATTTTTTTCTATCATTTAGATTCATTTTAGAATGTTTTTTATCACAATCTGAACTAGTTTCACCTTTTTATCACCAATCGTGAGTAAAAATTTTAATTTTTCTCTCAAATTTTACTTAGAAAATTATTTCGCTAGATTTTGCTGCAAAAGTGAAAGAAATTTTTTATTTTTTTATTCCAAAGTAACGGAAAATAAGTAAGAAACCTAACTTTGCAGATCCTCTAGTAGGCTGATGGTAAATTGAATTGTAAAGTTTCAACTTTCTAGGGGGTGTCGTTATTGGGAAAGTGGTGACTTTTAAAATTTTTAAGTATATCTTCCCGAGACAAAACTTACACTCAGATTTAGTTGAAAACTAAGCAAGATTACCAATTCGAACCTAATAATTCGTCTGGCGTTGGTTTCGATTCTCTATATTATACCGATCCCAAAATAGGGGTAACTTTTAAACTAAGAAAAAAAATTTTTTTTACCATTTACAATCATTCTAGAAAGTTTTTTTTCGACAATCTGAACTAGCTTCACCTTTTTATCACCAATCGTTATTAAGAAATTCAATTTTTCACTCAATTTTTACTTAAAAAATTATTTCGCTTGATTTCGCAGCAAAAGTGAAAAAATTTTTTTAATATTTTTATACCAAAGGAATTGTGAATAAGTAAGAAGCCTAACTTTGCAGAACCTTTAGAGGGCTAATGGTAAATTGAATTGTAAAGTTTCAACTTTCTAGGGAGTGTCGTTCCTGAGATAGGGGTGACTATTAAAATTTTCAAATATATCTTCCCGAGACAAAACTTACACTCAGATTTGGTTGAAATCTGAGCAAGATTACCAATTCAAACCGAATAATTCGTCTGGCGTTGGTTCCAACTCACTATCTTATACCGTTCCCAAGATAGAGGTAACTTTTAAACTAAGAAAAAAAAATTTTTTCTACCATCTAGAATCATTTTAGAAAGTTTTTTTTATCACAATCTGAACTAGTTTCATCTTTTTATCACCAATCGTTAATAAAGAATTCAATTTTTCACTCAATTTTTACTTAAAAAATTAATTCGCTAGCTTTTGCTGCAAAAGTGAAAAAATTTTTTTAACTTTTTTATTCCAAAGGAACTGTAAATAGGTAAGAAGACTAACTTCGCAGATTCCTTAGTGGGCTGGTGGTAAATTGAACTGTAAAGTTTCAACTTTATAGGGGATGTCGTTCCTGAGATAGGGGTGACTTTTTAAATTTTTAAATATATCTTCCCGAGACAAAACTTACACTCAGATTTGGTTGAAATCTAAGGAAGATTACCAATTCGAACAGAATAATTCGTCTGGCGGTGGTTCCAACTCTCTATCTTATACCGTTCCCAAGATAGAGGTAACTATTAACTAAGAAAAAAAAATTTTTTCTACCATCTAGAATCATTTTAGAAAGTCTTTTATCACAATCTGAAATAGTTTCATCTTTTTATCACCAATCGTTAATAAAAATTTCAATTTTTCACTCAATTTTTACTTAAAAAATTATTTCGTTAGCTTTTGCTGCAAAAGTGAAAGAAATTTTTTATTTTTTTTATTCCAAAGGAACGGTAAATATGTAAGAAGCTTAACTTTGCAGATCCTCTAGTGGGCTGATGGTAAATTGAATTGTAAAGTTTCAACTTTCTAGGGAGTGTCGTTCCTGAGATAAGCGTGACTTCTAAAGTTTTTAATCTATCTTCCCGAGACGAAACTTACACTCAGATTTGGTTGAAATCTGAGCAAGATTACCAATTCGAACCAAATAATTCGTCTGGCGTTGGTTCCAACTCTCTATCTTATACCGTTCCCAAGATAGGGGTAACTTTTAAACTAAGAAAAAAAAATTTTCTATCACTTAGAATCATTTTAGAAAGTTTTTTTATCACAATCTGAAATAGTTTCATCTTTTTATCACCAATCGTTAATAAAAATTTCAATTTTTCACTCAATTTTTACTTAAAAAATTAATTCGCTAGCTTTTGCTGCAAAAGTGAAAAATTTTTTTTAACTTTTTTATTCCAAAGGAACTGTAAATACGTAAGAAGCCTAACTTTGCAAAACCTTTAGTGGGCTAATGGTAAATTGAATTGTAAAGTTTCAACTTTCTAGGGGGTGTCGTTCCTGAGATAGGGGTGATTTTTTAAATTTTTAAATATATCTTCCCGAGACGAAACTTACACTCAGATTTGGTTGAAATCTGAGCAAGATTACCAATTCGAACCGAATAATTCGTCTGGCGTTGGTTCCAAATCTCTATCTTATACCGTTCCCAAGATAGGGGTAACTTTTAAACTAAGAAAAAAAATTTTTTCTACTATCTAAAATCATTTTAGAAAGTTTTTTTATCACAATCTGAACTAGTTTCATCTTTTTATCACCAATCGTTAGTAGAAATTTCAATTTTTCTCTCAATTTTTACTTAAAAAATTATTTCGCTAGCTTTTACTGCAAAAGTGAAAATTTTTTTTTACTTTTTTGTTCCAAAGGAACTGAAAGTTGGTAAGAAGCCTAACTTTGCAGATCCCCTAGTGTGCTGATGGTAAATTGAAGTGTGAAGTTTCAACTTTCTAGGGGGTGCCGTTCCTGAGATAGGCGTGGCTTTTAAAATTTTTAATTCTATCTTCCCGAGACGAAACTTACACTCAGATTTGGTTGAAATCTGAGCAAGACTACCAATTCGAACCGAATAATTCGTCTGGCGTTGGTTCCAAATCTCTATCTTATACCGTTCCCAAGATAGGGGTAACTTTTAAACCAAGAAAAAAATTTTTTTCTACCATCTAAAATCATTTTAGAAAGTTTTTTTATCACAATCTGAACTAGTTTCATCTTTGTATCACCAATCGTTAGTAAAAAATTCAATTTTTCACTCAATTTTTACTTAAAAAATTAATTCGCTAGCTTTTGCTGCAAAAGTGCAAATTTTTTTTTTACTTTTTTATTCCAAAGGAACTGAAAATTGGTAAGAAGCCTAACTTTGCAGATCCCTTAGTGGGCTGATGGTAAATTGAAGTGTGAAGTTTCAACTTTCTAGGGGGTGCCGTTCCTGAGATAGGCGTGACTTTTAAAATTTTTAATTCTATCTTCCCGAGACGAAACTTACACTCAGATTTGGTTGAAATCTGAGCAAGACTACCAATTCGAACCGAATAATTCGTCTGGCGTTGGTTCCGATTCTCTATCTTATACCGTTCGGTTCGAATTGGTAATCTTGCTTAGTTTTCAACCAAATCTGAATGTAAGTTTTGTCTCGGGAAGATAGATTTAAAAATTTTAAAAGTCACCCCTATCTCAGGAACGACACCCTCTAGAAAGTTGAAACTTCACAATTCAATTTACCATCAGCCCACTAGAGGATCTGCAAAATTAGGCTTCTTACTTATTTACAGTTCCAATGGAATAAAAAAGTTAAAAATTTTTTTTCAGTTTTGCAGCAAAAGCTAGCGAATTAATTTTTTAAGTAAAAATTGAGTGAAAAATTGAATTTTTCACTAACGATTGGTAATAAAAAGATGAAACTAGTTCAGATTGTGATAAAAAAACTTTCTAAAATGATTCTAAATGGTAGAAAAAAATTTTTTTCTAGTTTTAAGCTACCCCTATCTTGAGAACGGTATAAGATAGAGAATCGGAACCAACGCCAGACGAATTATTCGGTTCGAATTGATAATCTTGCTTAGTTTTCAACCAAATCTGTGTGTAAGTTTTGCTTCGGAAAGATAGATTTAAAAATTTTAAATGTCGCCCCTATCACAGGAACGACACCCCCTAGAATGTTGAAACTTCACAATTCAATTTTCCATCAGCCCACTAGAGGATCTGCAAAATTAGGCTTCTTACCTATTTACAGTTTCTTTGGAATAAAAAAGTTAAAAAATTTTTTTCACTTTTGCAGCAAAAGATAGCGAATTAATATTTTAAGTAAAAATTGAGTGAAAAATTGAATTTTTCACTAACGATTGGTGATAAAAAGATGATACTAATTCAGATTGTGATAAAAAAGAATTTCTAAAATGATTATAAATGGTAGAAAAAATTTTTTTTTCTTAGTTTAAAAATTACCCCTATCTTGGGAACTGTATAGGATAGAGAGTTGGAACCAACGCCAGACGAATTATTCGGTTCGAATTGGTAATCTTGCTTAGTTTTTAACTAAATCTGAGTGTAAGTTTTGCCTCGGGAAGATAGATTTAAAAATTTTAAAAGTCGCCCCTATCTCAGGAACGACACACCCTAGAAAGTTGAAACTTCACAATTCAATTTACCATCAGTCCACTAGAGGATCTGCAAAGTTAGGCTTCTTACTTATTTACAGTTTCTTTGGAATAAAAAAGTTAAAAAATTTTTTTCACTTTATCAGCAAAAGCTAAAGCATTAATTTTTTAAGTAAAAATTGAATTTTTTACTATCGATTGGTGATAAAAAGTTGAAACTAATTCAGATTGTGATAAAAAAGCTTTCTAAAATAATTATAACTGGTAGAAAAAATTTCTTTTTTTTTTAGTTTAAAAGTTACCCTTATCTTGGGAACGGTATAAGATAGAGAATCGGAACCAACACCAGACGAATTATTCGGTCCGAATTGGTAATTTTGCTTAGTTTTCAACCAAATCTGAATGTAAGTTTTGTCTCGGGAAGATAGATTTAAAAATTTTAAAAGTCACCCCTATCTCAGGAAAGACACTCCCTAGAAAGTTGAAACTTTACAATTCAATTTACCATCAGCCCACTAGAGGATCTGCAAAGTTAGGCTTCTTACTTATTTACCGTTCCTTTGGAATAAAAAAATTAAAAAAATTTTTTTACTTTTGCATCAAAAGCTATCGAATTAATTTTTTAAGTAAAAATTGAGTGAAGAATTGAATTTTTTACTAACGATTGGTGATAAAAAGATGAAATTAGTTCAGATTGTAATAAAAAAACTTTCTAAAATGATTTTAAATGGTAGAAAAATATTTTTTTTCTTAGTTTAAAAGTTACCACTATCTTGGGAACGGTATAAGATAGAGAATCGGAACCAACGCCAGACTAATTATTCGGTTCGAATTGGTAATCTTGCTTAGTTTTCAACCAAATCTGAGTGTAAGTTTTGTCTCGGGAAGATAGATTTAAAAATTTTAAAAGTAACACCTATCTCAGGAACGACACCACCCAGAATGTTGAAGCTTTTCAATTTAATTCACCATCAGCCCACTAGAAGATCTGCTAAGTTAGGCTTCTTACTTATTTACAGTTCCTTTGAAATAAAAAAGTTAAAAAAATTTTTTCACTTTTGCAGCAAAAGCTAGCGAATTAATTTTTTAAGTAAAAATTGAGTGAAAAATTGAATTTTTTACTAACGATTGGTGATAAAAAGGTTAAACTAAGACAGATTGTGATAAAAAAACTTTCTAAAATGATTATAAATGGTAGAAAAAAATTTTTTTTCTTAGTTTAAAAGTCACCTCTATCTTGGGAACGGTATAAGATAGAGAATCGGAACCAACGCCAGACGAATTATTCGGTTCGAATTGGTAATCTTGCTTAGTTTTCAACCAAATCTGAATGTAAGTTTTGTCTCGGGAATATAGATACAAAAATTTTAAAAGTCACTCCTATCTCAGAAACGACACCCCCTAGAAAGTTGAAACTTTACAATTCAATTTAACATCAGCCCACTAGAGGATCTGCAGAGTTAGGCTTCTTACTTAGTTACAGTTCCTTTAGAATAAAAAAGTTAAAAAAATTTTTTCACTTTTGCAGCAAAAGCTAGCGAATTAATTTTTTAAGTGAAAATTGAGTGAAAAATTGAATTTTTTACTAACGATTGGTGATAAAAAGGTTAAACTAAGACAGATTGTGATAAAAAAACTTTCTAAAATGATTATAAATGGTAGAAAAAAATTTTTTTTCTTAGTTTAAAAGTCACTTCTATCTTGGGAACGGTATAAGATAGAGAATCGGAACCAACGCCATACGATTTATTCGGTTCGAATTGGTAATTTTGCTTAGTTTTCAACCAAATCTGAATGTAAGTTTTGTCTCTGGAAGATAGATTTAAAAATTTTAAAAGTCACCCTTATCTCAGGAACGACACCCTCTAGAAAGTTGAAACTTTACAATTCAATTTACCATCAGGCCACTAGAGAATCTGCAAAATTAGGCTTCTCACTAATTTACAGTTCCTTTGGGATAAAATAGTTAAAAGATTTTTTTCACTTTTGCAGCAAAAGCTAGCGAATTAATTTTTTAAGTAAATATTGAGTGAAAAATTGAATTTTTTACTAACGATTGGTGATAAAAAGCTGAAAATAGTTCAGATTGTGATAAAAAAACTTTCTAAAATGATTCTAAATGTTAGAAAAAAATTTTTTTTCTTAGTTTAAAAGTTACCCCTATCTTGGGAACGGTATAAGATAGAGAATCGAAACCAACGCCAGACGAATTATACGGTTCGATTTGATAATTTTGCCTAGTTTTCAACCAAATCTGAGTGTAAGTTTTGTCTCGGGAAGATAGTTTCAAAAATTTTAAAAGTCACCCCTATCTCAGGAACGACACCCCCTAGAAAATTGAAATTTTACAATTCAATTTACGATCAGCCCACTAGAAGATCCTCAAAGTTAGGCTTTTTATTTATTTACAGTTCCTTTGGAATAAAATAAATAAAAAATTTTTCTCACTTTTGCAGCAAAAGCTAGCGAATTAATTTTTTAAGTGAAAATTGAGTGAAAAATTGAATTTTGTACTAATGGTTGGTGATAAAAAGATGAAACTAATTTAGATTGTGATAAACAAAAATTCTAAAATGATTATAAATGGTAGAAAAAATTTTTTTTTCTTAGTTTAAAAGTTACCTCTATCTTGGGAACGGTATAAGATAGAGAAACGGAACCAACGCCAGACGATTTATTCGGTTCGAATTGGTAATCTTGCTTAGTTTTCAACCAAATCTGAATGTAAGTATTGTCTCGGGAAGATAGATTTAAAAATTTTTAAAGTCAATCCTATCTCAGGAACGACACCCTTTAGAAAGTTGAATCTTTACAATTCAATTTACCATCAGTCCACTAGATGATCTGCAGAGTTAGGCTTCTTACTTATTCTCAGTTCCTTTGGAATAAAAAAGTAAAAAAAATTTTTTTACTTTTGCAGCAAAAGCTAGCGAATAAGTTTTTTAAGTAAAAATTGAGTAAAAAAGTGAATTTTCTACTAATGATTGGTGATTAAAAGATGAAACTAATTCAGATTGTGATGAAACAACTTTCTAAAATGATTATAAATGGTAGAAAAAAATTTTTTTCTTAGTTTAAAAGTTACTCCTATCTTGGGAACGGTATAAGATAGAGAGTTGGAACCCAGGCCAGACGAATTATTCGGTTCGAATTGGTAATCTTGCTTAGTTTTCAACCAAATCTGAGTGTAAGTTTTGTCTGGGGAAGATAGATTTAAAAATTTTAAAAGTCACACCTATCTCAGGAACGACACTACCTAGAAAGTTGAAACTTTTCAATTTAATTCACCATCAGCCCACTAGAAGATCTGCTAAGTTAGGCTTCTTACTTATTTACAGTTCCTTTGAAATAAAAAAGTTAAAAAAATTTTTTTACTTTTGCAGCAAAAGCTAGCGAATTAATTTTTTAAGTAAAAATTGAGTGAAAAATTGAATTTTTCACTAACGATTGGTGATAAAAAGATGAAACTAGTTCAGATTGTGATAAAAGAACTTTCTAAAATGATTCTAAATGTTAGAAAAAAATTTTTTTTCTTAGTTTAAAAGTTACCCCTATCTTGGGAACGGTATAAGATAGAGAATCGAAACCAACGCCAGACGAATTATACGGTTCGATTTGGTAATTTTGCTTAGTTTTCAACCAAATCTGAGTGTAAGTTTTGTCTCGGGAAGATAGTTTCAAAAATGTTAAAAGTCACCCCTATCTCAGGAACGACACCCACTAGAAAATTGAAACTTAGAATTCAATTTACCATCAGCCCACTAGAGGATCTGTAAAGTTGAGCTTCTTAATTGTTTACCGTTCTTTGGATTAAAAAATTTAAAACAATTTTTTCACTTTTGCAGCAAAAGCTAGCGAATTAATTTTTTAAGTAAAAATTGAGTGAAAAATTGAATTTTTCACTAACGATTGGTGATAAAAAGATGAAACTAGTTTAGATTGTGATAAAAAAACTTTCTAAAATGATTCTAGTTGGTAGAAAAATTTTTTTTTCTTAGTTTAAATGTTACCCCTATCTTGGGAACGGTATAACATAGAGAATCGGAACCAATGCCAGACGAATTATTCGGTTCGAATTGGTAATCTTGCTTAGATTTCAACCAAATCTGAGTGTAAGTTACGTCCCGTGAAGATAGATCTAACAATTTTAGAAGTCACCCCTATCTCCGGGGCGACAATCCCTAGAAAGTTGAAACTTTACAATTCAATTTACCATCAGCCCACTAGAGGATCTGCAAAGTTAAGCTTCTTACTTGTTTACCGTTTTTTGGAATAAAAAAGTTAAAAAAATTTTTTTACTTTTGCAGCAAAGCTAGCGAATTAATTTTTTAAGTAAAAATTGAGTGAAAAATTGGATTTTTCACTAATGATTTGTGATGAAATGATGAAACTAGTTCAAATTATGATAAAAAAACTTTCTAAAATGATTCTAAATGGTAGAAAATTTTTTTTTTTCTTAGTTTAAAAGTTACCCCTATCTTGGGAACGATATAAGATAGAGAATCGGAACCAACGCCAGACTAATTATTCGGTTCGAACTGGTAATCTTGCTTAGTTTTCAACCAAATCTGAGTGTAAGTTTTGTCTCGGGAAGATAGATTTAAAAATTTTAAAAGTCACACCTATCTCAGGAACGACACCACCCAGAATGTTAAAACTTTTCAATTTAATTCACCATCAGCCCACTAGAAGATCTGCTAAGTTAGGCTTCTTACTTATTTACAGTTCCTTTGAAATAAAAAAGTTAAAAAAATTTTTTCACTTTTGCAGCAAAAGCTAGCGAATTAATTTTTTAAGTAAAAATTGAGTGAAAAATTGAATTTTTTACTAACGATTGGTGATAAAAAGGTTAAACTAAGACAGATTGTGATAAAAAAACTTTCTAAAATGATTATAAATGGTAGAAAATAATTTTTTTTCTTAGTTTAAAAGTCACCTCTATCTTGGGAACGGTATAAGATAGAGAATCGGAACCAACGCCAGACGAATTATTCGGTTCGAATTGGTAATCTTGCTTAGTTTTCAACCAAATCTGAATGTAAGTTTTGTCTCGGGAATATAGATACAAAAATTTTAAAAGTCACTCCTATCTCAGAAACGACACCCCCTAGAAAGTTGAAACTTTACAATTCAATTTAACATCAGCCCACTAGAGGATCTGCAGAGTTAGGCTTCTTACTTAGTTACAGTTCCTTTAGAATAAAAAAGTTAAAAAAATTTTTTCACTTTTGCAGCAAAAGCTAGCGAATTAATTTTTTAAGTGAAAATTGAGTGAAAAATTGAATTTTTTACTAACAATTGGTGATAAAAAAATTAAATTAGTTCAGATTGTAATAAAAAAACTTTCTAAAATGATTCTAAATGGTAGAAAAATATTTTTTTTCTTAGTTTAAAAGTTACCACTATCTTGAGAACGGTATAAGATAGAGAGTTGGAACCAACGCCAGACGAATTAATCGGTTCGAATTGGTAATCTTGCTTAGTTTTCAACTAAATCTGAATGTAAGTTTTATCTCGGGAAGATAGATTTAAAAATTATAAGTCACCCCTATCTCAGGAACGACACCCCCTAGAAAGTTGAAACTTTACAATTCAATTTACCTTCAGCCCACTAGAGGATCTGCAAAGTTAGGCTTCTTACTTATTTACCGTTCCTTTGGAATAAAAAAGTTAAAAAAATTTTTTTACTTTTGCAGCAAAAGCTAGCGAATTAATTTTTTAAGTAAATATTGAGTGAAAAATTTTTTACTAACGATTGGTGATAAAAAGATGAAACTGGTTTAGATTATGATAAAAAAACTTTCTAAAATGATTATAAATGGTAGAAATAATTTTTTTTTCTTAGTTTAAAAGTTACCTCTATCTTGGGAACGGTATAAGATAGAGAGTTGGAACCAACGCCAGACGAATTATTCGGTTCGAATTGGTGATCTTGCTTAGTTTTCAACTAAATCTGAATGTAAGTTTTGTCTCGGGAAGATAGATTTAAAAATTTTAAAAGTCACCCCTATCTCAGGAACGACACCCCCTAGAAAATTAAAACTTTACAATTCAATTTACGATCAGCCCACTAGAAGATCCTCAAAGTTAGGCTTTTTACTTATTTACAGTTCCTTTGAAATAAAAAAGTTAAAAAAATTTTTTTACTTTTGCAGCAAAAGCTAGCGAATTAATTTTTTAAGTAAAAATTGAGTGAAAAATTGAATTTTTTACTAACGATTGGTGATAAAAAGATGAAACTGGTTTAGATTATGATAAAAAAACTTTCTAAAATGATTATAAATGGTAGAAATAATTTTTTTTTCTTAGTTTAAAAGTTACCCCTATCTTGGGAACGGTATAAGATAGAGAATCGAAACCAACGCCAGACGAATTATACGGTTCGATTTGATAATTTTGCTTAGTTTTCAACCAAATCTGAGTGTAAGTTTTGTCTCGGGAAGATAGTTTCAAAAATTTTAAAAGTCACCCCTATCTCAGGAACGACACCCCCTAGAAAATTGAAATTTTACAATTCAATTTACGATCAGCCCACTAGAAGATCCTCAAAGTTAGGCTTTTTATTTATTTACAGTTCCTTTGGAATAAAATAAATAAAAAATTTTTCTCACTTTTGCAGCAAAAGCTAGCGAATTAATTTTTTAAGTGAAAATTGAGTGAAAAATTGAATTTTTTACTAATGGTTGGTGATAAAAAGATGAAACTAAAATAGATTGTGATAAACAAAAATTCTAAAATGATTATAAATGGTAGAAAAAATTTTTTTTTCTTAGTTTAAAAGTTACCTCTATCTTGGGAACGGTATAAGATAGAGAAACGGAACCAACGCCAGACGATTTATTCGGTTCGAATTGGTAATCTTGCTTAGTTTTCAACCAAATCTGAATGTAAGTATTGTCTCGGGAAGATAGATTTAAAAATTTTTAAAGTCACTCCTATCTCAGGAACGACACCCTTTAGAAAGTTGAATCTTTACAATTCAATTTACCATCAGTCCACTAGATGATCTGCAGAGTTAGGCTTCTTACTTATTCACAGTTCCTTTGGAATAAAAAAGTAAAAAAAATTTTTTTACTTTTGCAGCAAAAGCTAGCGAATAAGTTTTTTAAGTAAAAATTGAGTAAAAAAGTGAATTTTCTACTAATGATTGGTGATTAAAAGATGAAACTAATTCAGATTGTGATAAAAAAAACTTTCTAAAATGATTCTAAATGGTAGAAAAAATTTTTTTTTCTTAGTTTAAAAGTTACCCCTATCTTGGGAACGGTATAAGATAGAGAGTTGGAACCAACGCCAGAGGAATTATTCGGTTCGAATTGGTAATCTTGCTTTGTTTTCAACCAAATCTGAGTGTAAGTTTTGTCTCGGGATGATAGATTTGAAAATTTTAAAAGTCACCCCTATCTCAGGAACGACACCCCCTAGAAAGTTGAAACTTTACAATTCAATTTACCATCAGCCCACTAGAGGATCTGCAAAGTTAGGCTTCTTAATTATTTACAGTTCCTTTGGAATAAAAAAGTTGAAAAATTTTTTCCACTTTTGCAGCAAAAGCTAGCGAATTAATTTTTTAAGTAAAAATTGAGTGAAAAATTGAATTTTTTACTAACAATTGGTGATAAAAAAATTAAATTAGTTCAGATTGTAATAAAAAAACTTTCTAAAATGATTCTAAATGGTAGAAAAATATTTTTTTTCTTAGTTTAAAAGTTACCACTATCTTGAGAACGGTATAAGATAGAGAGTTGGAACCAACGCCAGACGAATTAATCGGTTCGAATTGGTAATCTTGCTTAGTTTTCAACTAAATCTGAATGTAAGTTTTATCTCGGGAAGATAGATTTAAAAATTATAAGTCACCCCTATCTCAGGAACGACACCCCCTAGAAAGTTGAAACTTTACAATTCAATTTACCTTCAGCCCACTAGAGGATCTGCAAAGTTAGGCTTCTTACTTATTTACCGTTCCTTTGGAATAAAAAAGTTAAAAAAATTTTTTTACTTTTGCAGCAAAAGCTAGCGAATTAATTTTTTAAGTAAATATTGAGTGAAAAATTGAATTTTTTACTAACGATTGGTGATAAAAAGATGAAACTGGTTTAGATTATGATAAAAAAACTTTCTAAAATGATTATAAATGGTAGAAATAATATTTTTTTCTTAGTTTAAAAGTTACCTCTATCTTGGGAACGGTATAAGATAGAGAGTTGGAACCAACGCCAGACGAATTATTCGGTTCGAATTGGTGATCTTGCTTAGTTTTCAACTAAATCTGAATGTAAGTTTTGTCTCGGGAAGATAGATTTAAAAATTTTAAAAGTCAACCCTATCTCAGGAACGACACCCCCTAGAAAGTTGAAACTTTACAATTCAATTCACCATCAGCCCACTAGAAGATCTGCAAAGTTAGGCTTCTTACTTATTTACAGTTCCTTTGGAATAAAATAAATAAAAAATTTTTCTCACTTTTGCAGCAAAAGCTAGCGAATTAATTTTTTAAGTGAAAATTGAGTGAAAAATTGAATTTTTTACTAATGGTTGGTGATAAAAAGATGAAACTAAAATAGATTGTGATAAACAAAAATTCTAAAATGATTATAAATGGTAGAAAAAATTTTTTTTTCTTAGTTTAAAAGTTACCTCTATCTTGGGAACGGTATAAGATAGAGAAACGGAACCAACGCCAGACGATTTATTCGGTTCGAATTGGTAATCTTGCTTAGTTTTCAACCAAATCTGAATGTAAGTATTGTCTCGGGAAGATAGATTTAAAAATTTTTAAAGTCACTCCTATCTCAGGAACGACACCCTTTAGAAAGTTGAATCTTTACAATTCAATTTACCATCAGTCCACTAGATGATCTGCAGAGTTAGGCTTCTTACTTATTCACAGTTCCTTTGGAATAAAAAAGTAAAAAAAATTTTTTTACTTTTGCAGCAAAAGCTAGCGAATAAGTTTTTTAAGTAAAAATTGAGTAAAAAAGTGAATTTTCTACTAATGATTGGTGATTAAAAGATGAAACTAATTCAGATTGTGATAAAAAAAACTTTCTAAAATGATTCTAAATGGTAGAAAAAATTTTTTTTTCTTAGTTTAAAAGTTACCCCTATCTTGGGAACGGTATAAGATAGAGAGTTGGAACCAACGCCAGAGGAATTATTCGGTTCGAATTGGTAATCTTGCTTTGTTTTCAACCAAATCTGAGTGTAAGTTTTGTCTCGGGATGATAGATTTGAAAATTTTAAAAGTCACCCCTATCTCAGGAACGACACCCCCTAGAAAGTTGAAACTTTACAATTCAATTTACCATCAGCCCACTAGAGGATCTGCAAAGTTAGGCTTCTTAATTATTTACAGTTCCTTTGGAATAAAAAAGTTGAAAAATTTTTTCCACTTTTGCAGCAAAAGCTAGCGAATTAATTTTTTAAGTAAAAATTGAGTGAAAAATTGAATTTTTTACTAACAATTGGTGATAAAAAAATTAAATTAGTTCAGATTGTAATAAAAAAACTTTCTAAAATGATTCTAAATGGTAGAAAAATATTTTTTTTCTTAGTTTAAAAGTTACCACTATCTTGAGAACGGTATAAGATAGAGAGTTGGAACCAACGCCAGACGAATTAATCGGTTCGAATTGGTAATCTTGCTTAGTTTTCAACTAAATCTGAATATAAGTTTTATCTCGGGAAGATAGATTTAAAAATTATAAGTCACCCCTATCTCAGGAACGACACCCCCTAGAAAGTTGAAACTTTACAATTCAATTTACCTTCAGCCCACTAGAGGATCTGCAAAGTTAGGCTTCTTACTTATTTACCGTTCCTTTGGAATAAAAAAGTTAAAAAAATTTTTTTACTTTTGCAGCAAAAGCTAGCGAATTAATTTTTTAAGTAAATATTGAGTGAAAAATTGAATTTTTTACTAACGATTGGTGATAAAAAGATGAAACTGGTTTAGATTATGATAAAAAAACTTTCTAAAATGATTATAAATGGTAGAAATAATATTTTTTTCTTAGTTTAAAAGTTACCTCTATCTTGGGAACGGTATAAGATAGAGAGTTGGAACCAACGCCAGACGAATTATTCGGTTCGAATTGGTGATCTTGCTTAGTTTTCAACTAAATCTGAATGTAAGTTTTGTCTCGGGAAGATAGATTTAAAAATTTTAAAAGTCAACCCTATCTCAGGAACGACACCCCCTAGAAAGTTGAAACTTTACAATTCAATTCACCATCAGCCCACTAGAAGATCTGCAAAGTTAGGCTTCTTACTTATTTACAGTTCCTTTGGAATAAAAAAGTTGAAAAAATTTTTTTACTTTTGCGGCAAAAGCTAGCGAATTAATTTTTTAAGTAAAAATTGAGTGAAAAATTGAATTTTTTACTAACGATTGGTGATAAAAGGTTGAAATTAGTTCAGATTGTAATAAAAAAACTTTCTAAAGTGATTCTAAATGGTAGAAAAAATTTTTTTTTCTTAGTTTAAAAGTTACCCCTATCTTGGGAACGGTATAAGATAGAGAGTTGGAAGCAACGCCAGACGAATTATTCTGTTCGAATTGGTAATCTTGCTTAGTTTTCAACTAAATCTGAATGTAAGTTTTGTCTCGGGAAGATAGATTTAAAAATTTTAAAAGTCACCCCTATCTCAGGAACGACACCCCCTAGAAAGTTGAAACTTTACAATTCAATTCACCATCAGCCCACTAGAAGATCTGCAAAGCTAGGCTTCTTACTTATTTACAGTTCCTTTGGAATAAAAAAGTTGAAAAAATTTTTTCACTTTTGCAGCAAAAGCTAGCGAATTAATTTTTTAAATTAAAAATTGAGTGAAAAATTGAATTTTTTACTAACGATTGGTGATAAAAAGATGAAACTGGCTTAGATTATGATAAAAAAACTTTCTAAAATGATTATAAATGGTAGAAAAAATTTTTTTTTCTTAGTTTAAAAGTTACCCCTATCTTGGGAACGGTATAAGATAGAGAGTTGGAACCAACGCCAGGCGAATTATTCGGTTCGAATTGGTGATCTTGCTTAGTTTTCAACTAAATCTGAATGTAAGTTTTGTCTCGGGAAAATAGATTTAAAAATTTTAAAAGTCACCTCTATCTCAGGAACGACACCACCTAGAAAGTTGAAACTTTTCAATTTAATTCACCATCAGCCCACTAGAAGATCTGCTAAGTTAGGCTTCTTACTTATTTACAGTTCCTTTGAGATAAAAATGTTAAAAAAATTTTTTCACTCTTGAAGCAAAAGCAGGCGAATTAATTTTTTAAGTATAAATTGAGTAAAAAATTGAATTTTTCACTAACGATTGGTAATAAAAACATGAAACTAGTTCAGATTGTGATAAAAAAATTTTCTAAAATGATTCTAAATGGTAGAAAAATTTTTTTTTCTTAGTTTTAAGTTACCTCTATCTTGGGAACGTTATAAGATAGAGAATCGGAACCAACGCCAGACGAATTATTCGGTTCGAATTGGTAATCTTGCTTAGTTTTCAACCAAATCTGAGTGTAAGTTTTGTCTCGGGAAGATAGATTTAAAAATTTTAAAAGTCATCCCTATCTCAGGAACGACACCATCTAGAAAGTTGAAACTTTTCAATTTAATTTACCATCAGCCCACTAGAAGATCTGCTAAGTTAGGCTTCTTACATATTTACAATTCCTTTGAGATAAAAATGTTAAAAAAATTTTTTCACTTTTGCAGCAAAAGCTAGCGAATTAATTTTTTAAGTAAAAATTGAGTGAAAAATTGAATTTTTCACTAACAATTAGTGATAAAAGGATGAAACTAATCCAGATTGTGATAAAAAAACTTTCTAAAATGATTATAAATGGTAGAAAAAATTTTTTTTTTCTTAGTTTAAAAGTCACCTCTATCTTGGTAACGGTATAAGATAGAGAGTTGGAACCAACGCCAGACGAATTATTCGGTTGGAATTGGTAATCTTGCTTAGTTTTCAACCAAATCTGAGTGTAAGTTTTGTCTCGGGAAAATAGATTTAAAAATGTCAAAAGTCACCCCTATCTCAGAAACTACACCCCCTAGAAAGTTGAAACTTAGAATTCAATTTACCATCAGCCCACTAGAGGATCTGTAAAGTTGAGCTTCTTAATTGTTTACCGTTCTTTGGATTAAAAAATTCAAAACAATTTTTTCACTTTTGCAGCAAAAGCTAGCGAATTAATTTTTTAAGTAAAAATTGAGTGAAAAATTGGATTTTTCACTAATGATTTGTGATGAAATGATGAAACTAGTTCAGATTATGATAAAAAAACTTTCTAAAATGATTCTAAATGGTAGAAAAAATTTTTTTTTCTTAGTTTAAAAGTTACCCCAATCTTGGGAACGGTATAAGATAGAGAGTTGGAACCAACGCCAGAGGAATTATTCAGTTCGAATTGGTAATCTTGCTTAGTTTTCAACCAAATCTGAGTGTAAGTTTTGTCTCGGGATGATAGATTTAAAAATTTTAAAAGTCACCCCTATCTCAGGAACGACACCCCCTAGAAAGTTGAAACTTTACAATTCAATTTACCATCAGCCCACTAGAGGATCTGCAAAGTTAGGCTTCTTAATTACTTACAGTTCCTTTGGAATAAAAAAGTTGAAAAAATTTTTTCACTTTTGCAGCAAAAGCTAGCGAATTAATTTTTTAAGTAAAAATTGAGTGAAAAATTGAATTTTTTACTAACAATTGGTGATAAAAAAATTAAATTAGTTCAGATTGTAATAAAAAAACTTTCTAAAATGATTCTAAATGGTAGAAAAATATTTTTTTTCTTAGTTTAAAATTTACCACTATCTTGAGAACGGTATAAGATAGAGAGTTGGAACCAACGCCAGACGAATTATTCGGTTCGAATTGGTAATCTTGCTTAGTTTTCAACTAAATCGGAATGTAAGTTTTGTCTCGGGAAGATAGATTTAAAAATTTTAAAAGTCACCTCTATCTCAGGAACGACACCCCCTAGAAAGTTGAAACTTTACAATTCAATTTGCCTTCAGCCCACTAGAGGATCTGCAAAATTAGGCTTCTTACTTATTTACCGTTCCTTTGGAATAAAAAAGTTAAAAAAATTTTTTCACTTTTGCAGCAAAAGCTAGCGAATTTTTTTTTTTAAGTAAAAATTGAGTGAAAAATTGAATTTTTTACTAACGATTGGTGATAAAAAGATGAAACTGGTTTAGATTATAATAAAAAAACTTTCTAAAATGATTATAAATGGTAGAAAAAATTTTTTTTTCTTAGTTTAAAAGTTACCCCTATCTTGGGAACGGTATAAGATAGAGAGTTGGAAGCAACGCCAGACGAATTGTTCGGTTCGAATTGGTAATCTTGCTTAGTTTTCAACTAAATCTGAATGTAAGTTTTGTCTCGGGAAGATAGATTTAAAAATTTTAAAAGTCACCCCTATCTCAGGAACGACACCCCCTAGAAAGTTGAAACTTTACAATTCAATTCACCATCAGCCCACTAGAAGATCTGCAAAGCTAGGCTTCTTACTTATTTACAGTTCCTTTGGAATAAAAAAGTTGAAAAAATTTTTTCACTTTTGCAGCAAAAGCTAGCGAATTAATTTTTTAAGTGAAAATTGAGTAAAAAATTGAATTTTTTACTAACAATTGGTGATAAAAAAATTAAATTTGTTCAGATTGTAATAAAAAAACTTTCTAAAATGATTCTAAATGGTAGAAAAATAATTTTTTTCTTAGTTTAAAAGTTACCACTATCTTGAGAACGGTATAAGATAGAGAGTTGGAACCAACGCCAGACGAATTAATCGGTTCTAATTGGTAATCTTGCTTAGTTTTCAACTAAATCTGAATGTAAGTTTTATCTCGGGAAGATAGATTTAAAAATTATAAAAGTCACCCCTATCTCAGGAACGACACCCCCTAGAAAGTTGAAACTTTACAATTCAATTTACCTTCAGCCCACTAGAGGATCTGCAAAGTTAGGCTTCTTACTTATTTACCGTTCCTCTGGAATAAAAAAGTAAAAAAAATTTTTTCACTTTTGCAGCAAAAGCTAGCGAATTAATTTTTTAAGTAAATATTGAGTGAAAAATTGAATTTTTTACTAACGATTGGTGATAAAAAGATGAAACTGGTTTAGATTATGATAAAAAAACTTTCTAAAATGATTATAAATGGTAGAAATAATTTTTTTTTTCTTAGTTTAAAAGTTACCTCTATCTTGGGAACGGTATAAGATAGAGAGTTGGAACCAACGCCAGGCGAATTATTCGGTTCGAATTGGTGATCTTGCTTAGTTTTCAACTAAATCTGAATGTAAGTTTTGTCTCGGGAAAATAGATTTAAAAATTTTAAAAGTCACCCCTATCTCAGGAACGACACCCCCTTGAAAGTTGAAACTTTACAGTTCAATTCACAATCAGCCTACTAGAAGATCTGCAAAGTAAGGCTTCTTACTTATTTAAAGTTCCTTTGGAATAAAAAAGTTGAAAAAATTTTTTCACTTTTGCGGCAAAAGCTAGCGAATTAATTTTTTAAGTAAAAATTGAGTGAAAAATTGAATTTTTTACTAACGATTGGTGATAAAAAGATGAAATTAGTTCAGATTGTAATAAAAAAACTTTCTAAAATGATTCTAAATGAGAGAAAAATATTTTTTTTCTTAGTTTAAAATTTACCACTATCTTGAGAACGGTATAAGATAGAGAGTTGGAACCAACGCCAGACGAATTATTCGGTTCGAATTGGTAATCTTGCTTAGTTTTCAACTAAATCGGAATGTAAGTTTTGTCTCGGGAAGATAGATTTAAAAATTTTAAAAGTCACCTCTATCTCAGGAACGACACCCCCTAGAAAGTTGAAAATTTCCAATTCAATTTACCTTCAGCCCACTAGAGGATCTGCAAAGTTAGGCTTCTTACTTATTTACCGTTCCTCTGGAATAAAAAAGTTAAAAAAATTTTTTCACTTTTGCAGCAAAAGCTAGCGAATTAATTTTTTAAATTAAAAATTGAGTGAAAAATTGAATTTTTTACCAACGATTGGTGATAAAAATATGAAACTGGCTTAGATTATGATAAAAAAACTTTCTAAAATGATTATAAATGGTAGAAAAAAATTTTTTTTCTTAGTTTAAAAGTTACCCCTATCTTGGGAACGGTATAAGATAGAGAGTTGGAACCAACGCCAGGCGAATTATTCGGTTCGAATTGGTGATCTTGCTTAGTTTTCAACTAAATCTGAATGTAAGTTTTGTCTCGGGAAGATAGATTTAAAAATTTTAAAAGTCACCCCTATCTCAGGAACGACACCCCCTAGAAAGTTGAAATTTTACAATTCAATTCACCATCAGCCCACTAGAAGATCTGCAAAGCTAGGCTTCTTACTTATTTACAGTTCCTTTGGAATAAAAAAGTTAAAAAAATTTTTTCACTTTTGCAGCAAAAGCTAGCGAATTAATTTTTTAAGTAAATATTGAGTGAAAAATTGAATTTTTTACTAACGATTGGTGATAAAAAGATGAAACTGGTTTAGATTATGATAAAAAAACTTTCTAAAATGATTATAAATGGTAGAAAAATATTTTTTTTCTTAGTTTAAAAGTTACCACTATCTTGAGAACGGTATAAGATAGAGAGTTGGAACCAACGCCAGACGAATTATTCGGTTCGAATTGGTAATCTTGCTTAGTTTTCAACTAAATCTGAATGTAAGTTTTGTCTCGGGAAGATAGATTTAAAAATTTTAAAAGTCACCTCTATCTCAGGAACGACACCCCCTAGAAAGTTGAAACTTTACAATTCAATTTGCCTTCAGCCCACTAGAGGATCTGCAAAGTTAGGCTTCTTACTTATTTACCGTTCCTTTGGAATAAAAAAGTTAAAAAAATTTTTTCACTTTTGCAGCAAAAGCTAGCGAATTTTTTTTTTAAGTAAAAATTGAGTGAAAAATTGAATTTTTTACTAACGATTGGTGATAAAAAGATGAAACTGGTTTAGATTATAATAAAAAAACTTTCTAAAATGATTATAAATGGTAGAAAAAATTTTTTTTTCTTAGTTTAAAAGTTACCCCTATCTTGGGAACGGTATAAGATAGAGAGTTGGAAGCAACGCCAGACGAATTGTTCGGTTCGAATTGGTAATCTTGCTTAGTTTTCAACTAAATCTGAATGTAAGTTTTGTCTCGGGAAGATAGATTTAAAAATTTTAAAAGTCACCCCTATCTCAGGAACGACACCCCCTAGAAAGTTGAAACTTTACAATTCAATTCACCATCAGCCCACTAGAAGATCTGCAAAGCTAGGCTTCTTACTTATTTACAGTTCCTTTGGAATAAAAAAGTTAAAAAAATTTTTTCACTTTTGCAGCAAAAGCTAGCGAATTAATTTTTTAAGTAAATATTGAGTGAAAAATTGAATTTTTTACTAACGATTGGTGATAAAAAGATGAAACTGGTTTAGATTATGATAAAAAAATTTTCTAAAATGATTATAAATGGTAGAAATAATTTTTTTTTCTTAGTTTAAAAGTTACCTCTATCTTGGGAACGGTATAAGATAGAGAGTTGGAACCAACGCCAGACGAATTATTCGGTTCGAATTGGTCATCTTGCTTAGTTTTCAACTAAATCTGAATGTAAGTTTTGTCTCGGGAAGATAGATTTAAAAATTTTAAAAGTCAACCCTATCTCAGGAACGTCATCCCCTAGAAAGTTGAAACTTTACAATTCAATTCACCATCAGCCCACTAGAAGATCTGCAAAGTTAGGCTTCTTACTTATTTACAGTTCCTTTGGAATAAAAAAGTTGAAAAAATTTTTTCACTTTTGCGGCAAAAGCTAGCGAATTAATTTTTTAAGTAAAAATTGAGTGAAAAATTGAATTTTTTACTAACGATTGGTGATAAAAGGTTGAAATTAGTTCAGATTGTAATAAAAAAACTTTCTAAAGTGATTCTAAATGGTAGAAAAAATTTTTTTTTCTTAGTTTAAAAGTTACCCCTATCTTGGGAACGGTATAAGATAGAGAGTTGGAAGCAACGCCAGACGAATTATTCTGTTCGAATTGGTAATCTTGCTTAGTTTTCAACTAAATCTGAATGTAAGTTTTGTCTCGGGAAGATAGATTTAAAAATTTTAAAAGTCACCCCTATCTCAGGAACGACACCCCCTAGAAAGTTGAAACTTTACAATTCAATTCACCATCAGCCCACTAGAAGATCTGCAAAGCTAGGCTTCTTACTTATTTACAGTTCCTTTGGAATAAAAAAGTTGAAAAAATTTTTTCACTTTTGCAGCAAAAGCTAGCGAATTAATTTTTTAAGTGAAAATTGAGTAAAAAATTGAATTTTTTACTAACAATTGGTGATAAAAAAATTAAATTAGTTCAGATTGTAATAAAAAAACTTTCTAAAATGATTCTAAATGATAGAAAAATATTTTTTTTCTTAGTTTAAAAGTTACCACTATCTTGAGAACGGTATAAGATAGAGAGTTGGAACCAACGCCAGACGAATTAATCGGTTCGAATTGGTATTCTTGCTTAGTTTTCAACTAAATCTGAATGTAAGTTTTATCTCGGGAAGATAGATTTAAAAATTTTAAAAGTCACCTCTATCTCAGGAACGACACCCCCTAGAAAGTTGAAAATTTCCAATTCAATTTACCTTCAGCCCACTAGAGGATCTGCAAAGTTAGGCTTCTTACTTATTTACCGTTCCTCTGGAATAAAAAAGTAAAAAAAATTTTTTCACTTTTGCAGCAAAAGCTAGCGAATTAATTTTTTAAATTAAAAATTGAGTGAAAAATTGAATTTTTTACTAACGATTGGTGATAAAAATATGAAACTGGCTTAGATTATGATAAAAAAACTTTCTGAAATGATTATAAATGTTAGAAAAAAATTTTTTTTCTTAGTTTAAAAGTTACCCCTATCTTGGGAACGGTATAAGATAGAGAGTTGGAACCAACGCCAGGCGAATTATTCGGTTCGAATTGGTGATCTTGCTTAGTTTTCAACTAAATCTGAATGTAAGTTTTGTCTCGGGAAAATAGATTTAAAAATTTTAAAAGTCACCCCTATCTCAGAAACGACACCCCCTTGAAAGTTGAAACTTTACAGTTCAATTCACAATCAGCCTACTAGAAGATCTGCAAAGTAAGGCTTCTTACTTATTTACAGTTCCTTTGGAATAAAAAAGTTGAAAAAATTTTTTCACTTTTGCGGCAAAAGCTAGCGAATTAATTTTTTAAGTAAAAATTGAGTGAAAAATTGAATTTTTTACTAACGATTGGTGATAAAAAGATGAAATTAGTTCAGATTGTAATAAAAAAACTTTCTAAAATGATTCTAAATGATAGAAAAATATTTTTTTTCTTAGTTTAAAAGTTACCACTATCTTGAGAACGGTATAAGATAGAGAGTTGGAACCAACGCCAGACGAATTAATCGGTTCGAATTGGTAATCTTGCTTAGTTTTCAACTAAATCTGAATGTAAGTTTTATCTCGGGAAGATAGATTTAAAAATTTTAAAAGTCACCTCTATCTCAGGAACGACACCCCCTAGAAAGTTGAAAATTTCCAATTCAATTTACCTTCAGCCCACTAGAGGATCTGCAAAGTTAGGCTTCTTACTTATTTACCGTTCCTCTGGAATAAAAAAGTTAAAAAAATTTTTTCACTTTTGCAGCAAAAGCTAGCGAATTAATTTTTTAAATTAAAAATTGAGTGAAAAATTGAATTTTTTACCAACGATTGGTGATAAAAATATGAAACTGGCTTAGATTATGATAAAAAAACTTTCTAAAATGATTATAAATGGTAGAAAAAAATTTTTTTTCTTAGTTTAAAAGTTACCCCTATCTTGGGAACGGTATAAGATAGAGAGTTGGAACCAACGCCAGGCGAATTATTCGGTTCGAATTGGTGATCTTGCTTAGTTTTCAACTAAATCTGAATGTAAGTTTTGTCTCGGGAAAATAGATTTAAAAATTTTAAAAGTCACCCCTATCTCAGGAACGACACCCCCTAGAAAGTTGAAACTTTACAATTCAATTCACCATCAGCCCACTAGAAGATCTGCAAAGTTAGGTTTCTTACTTATTTACATTTCCTTTGGAATAAAAAAGTTGAAAAAATTTTTTCACTATTGCAGCAAATGCTAGCGAATTAAATTTTTAAGTAAAAATTGAGTGAAAAATTGAATTTTCTACTAACGATTGGTGATAAAAAGATGAAATTAGTTCAGATTGTAATAAAAAAACTTTCTAGAATGATTATAAATGGTAGAAAAAATTTTTTTTTCTTAGTTTAAAAGTTACCCCTATCTTGGGAACGGTATAAGATAGAGAGTTGGAACCAACGCCAGACGAATTATTCGGTTCGAATTGGTAATCTTGCTTAGTTTTCAACTAAATCTGAATGTAAGTTTTGTCTCGGGAAGATAGATTTACAAATTTTAAAAGTCACCCCTATCTCAGGAACGACACCCTCTAGAAAGTTGAAACTTCACAATTCAATTTACCATCAGCCCACTAGAGGATCTGCAAAGTTAGGCTTCTTACTTATATACAGTTCCTTTGGGATAAAAAAGTTAAAAAAATTTTTTCACTTTTGCAGCAAAAGCTAGCGAATTAATTTTTTAAGTAAAAATTGAGTGAAAAATTGAATTTTTTACTAACGATTGGTGATAAAAAGTTGAAACTGGTTTAGATTATGATAAAAAAACTTTCTAAAATGATTATAAATTTTAGAAAAATATTTTTTTTCTTAGTTTAAAAGTTACCCCTATCTTGGGAACGGTATAAGATAGAGAGTTGGAACCAACGCCAGACGAATTATTCGGTTCGAATTGGTAATCTTGCTTAGTTTTCAACTAAATCTGAATGTAAGTTTTGTCTCGGAAAGAAAGATTTAAAAATTATAAAAGTCACCCCTATCTCAGGAACGACACCCCCTAGAAAGTTGAAACTTTACAATTCAATTCACCATCAGCCCACTAGAGGATCTGCAAAGTTAGGCTTCTTACTCATTTACCGTTCCTTTGGAATAAAAAAGTTAAAAAAATTTTTTCACTTTTGCAGCAAAAGCTAGCGAATTAATTTTTTAAGTAAAAATTGAGTGAAAAATTGAATTTTTTACTAACGATTGGTGATAAAAAGATGAAACTGGTTTAGATTATGATAAAAAAACTTTCTAAAATGATTCTAAATGGTAGAAAAAATTTTTTTTTCTTAGTTTAAAAGTTACCCCTATCTTGGGAACGGTATTAGATAGAGAGTTGGAACCAACGCCAGACGAATTATTCGGTTCGAATTGGTAATCTTGCTTAGTTTTCAACTAAATCTGAATGTAAGTTTTGTCTCTGGAATGTAGATTTAAAAATTTTAAAAGTCACCCCTATCTCAGGAACGACACCCCCTAGAAAGTTGAAACTTTATAATTCAATTTACCATCAGCCCACTAGAGGATCTGCAAAGTTGGGCTTCTTACTCATTTACCGTTCCTTTGGAATAAAAAAGTTAAAAAAATTTTTTCACTTTTGCAGCAAAAGCTAGCGAATTAATTTTTTAAGTAAAAATTGAGTGAAAAATTGAATTTTTTACTAACGATTGGTGATAAAAAGATGAAACTGGTTTAGATTATGATAAAAAAACTTTCTAAAATGATTCTAAATGGTAGAAAAATTTTTTTTTTCTTAGTTTAAAAGTTACCCCTATCTTGGGAACGGTATAAGATAGAGAGTTGGAACCAACGCCAGACGAATTATTCGGTTCGAATTGGTAATCTTGCTTAGTTTTCAACTAAATCTGAATGTAAGTTTTGTCTCGGGAAGATAGATTTAAAAATTTTAAAAGTCACCCCTATCTCAGGAACGACACCCCCTGGGAAGTTGTAACTTTACAATTCAATTCACTATCAGCCCACTAGAAGATCTGCAAAGTTAGGCTTCTTACTTATTTACAGTTCCTTTGGAATAAAAAAGTTGACAAAATTTTTTCACTTTTGCAGCAAAAGCTAGAGAATTAATTTTTTAAGTAAAAATTGAGTGAAAAATTGAATTTTTTACTAACGATTGGTGATAAAAAGATGAAACTGGTTTAGATTATGATAAGAAAACTTTCTAAAATGATTATAAATGGTAAAAAAAATTTTTTTTTCTTAGTTTAAAAGTTACCCCTATCTTGGTAACTGTATAAGATAGAGAGTTGGAACCAACGCCAGACGAATTATTCGGTTCGAATTGGTAATCTTGCTTAGTTTTCAACTAAATCTGAATGTAAGTTTTGTCTCGGGAAGATAGATTTAAAAATTTTAAAAGTCACTCCTATCTCAGGAACGACACCCCCTAGAAAGTTGAAACTTTACAATTCAATTTACCATCAGCCCACTAGAGGATCTGCAAAGTTAGGCTTCTTACTTATTTACCGTTCCTTTGGAATAAAAAAGTTAAAAAAATTTTTTCACTTTTGCAGCAAAAGCTATCGAATTAATTTTTTAAGTAAAAATTGAGTGAAAAATTGAATTTTTTACTAACGATTGGTGATAAAAAGATGAAACTGGTTTAGATTATGATAAAAAACTTTCTAAAATGATTATAAATGGTAGAAAAATTTTTTTTTTCTTAGTTTAAAAGTTACCCCTATCTTGGTAACTGTATAAGATAGAGAGTTGGAACCAACGCCAGACGAATTATTCGGTTCGAATTGGTAATCTTGCTTAGTTTTCAACTAAATCTGAATGTAAGTTTTGTCTCGGGAAGATAGAATTAAAAATTTTAAAAGTCACCCCTATCTCAGGAACGACACCCCCTAGAAAGTTGAAACTTTACAATTCAATTCACCATCAGCCCACTAGAAGATCTGCAAAGTTAGGCTTCTTACTTATTTACAGTTCCTTTGGAATAAAAAAGTTGAAAAAATTTTTTCACTTTTGCAGCAAAAGCTAGCGAATTAATTTTTTAAGTAAAAGTTGAGTGAAAAATTGAATTTTTTACTAACGATTGGTGATAAAAAGATTAAATTAGTTTAAATTTTTTCAACTTTTTTATTCCAAAGGAACGGTAAATAAGTAAGAAGCCTAACTTTGCAGATCTTCTAGTGGGCTGATGGTGAATTGAATTGTAAAGTTTCAACTTTCTAGGGGGTGTCGTTCCTGAGATAGGGGTGACTTTTAAAATTTTTAAATCTATCTTCCCGAGACAAAACTTACATTCAGATTTAGTTGAAAACTAAGCAAGATTACCAATTCGAACCGAATAATTCGTCTGGCGTTGGTTCCAACTCTCTATCTTATACCGTTCCCAAGATAGGGGTAACTTTTAAACTAAGAAAAAAAATATTTTTCTACCATTTATAATCATTTTAGAAAGTTTTTTTATCATAATCTAAACCAGTTTCAACTTTTTATCACCAATCGTTAGTAAAAAATTCAATTTTTCACTCAATTTTTACTTAAAAAATTAATTCGCTAGCTTTTGCTGCAAATGTGAAAAAATTGTTTTAACTTTTTTATTCCAAAGGAACGGTAAATAAATAAGAAGCCTAACTTCGCAGATCCTCTAGTGGGCTGATGGTAAATTGAATTGTAAAGTTTCAACTTTCTAGGGGGTGTCGTTCCTGAGATTGGGGTGACTTTTAAAATTTGTAAATCTATCTTCCCGAGACAAAACTTACATTCAGATTTAGTTGAAAACTAAGCAAGATTACCAATTCGAACCGAATAATTCGTCTGGCGTTGGTTCCAACTCTCTATCTTATACCGTTCCCAAGATAGGGGTAACTTTTAAACTAAGAAAAAAAAAATTTTTCTACCATTTATAATCATTTTAGAAAGTTTTCTTATCATAATCTAAACCAGTTTCATCTTTTTATCACCAATCGTTAGTAAAAAATTAAATTTTTCACTCAATTTTTACTTAAAAAATTAATTCGCTAGCTTTTGCTGCAAAAGTGAAAAAATTTTTTCAAATTTTTTATTCCAAAGGAACTGTAAATAAGTAAGAAGCCTAACTTTGCTGATCTTCTAGTGGGCTGATGGTGAATTGAATTGTAAAGTTTCAACTTTCTAGGGGGTGTCGTTCCTGAGATAGGGGTGACTTTTACAATTTTTAAATCTATCTTCCCGAGACAAAACTTACATTCAGATTTAGTTGAAAACTAAGCAAGATTACCAATTCAAACCGAATAATTCGTCTGGCGTTGGTTCCAACTCTCTATCTTATACCGTTCCCAAGATAGGGGTAACTTTTAAACTAAGAAAAAAAAATTTTTTCTACCATTTAGAATCATTTTAGAAAGTTTTTTTATCATAGTCTAAACCAGTTTCATCTTTTTATCACCAATCGTTAGTAAAAAATTCAATTTTTCACTCAATTTTTACTTAAAAAATTAATTCGCTAGCTTTTGCTGCAAAAGTGAAAAAATTTTTTGAACTTTTTTATTCCAAAGGAACTGTAAATAAGTAAGAAGCCTAACTTTGCAGATCTTCTAGTGGGCTGATGGTGAATTGAATTGTAAAGTTTCAACTTTCTAGGGGGTGTCGTTCCTGAGATAGGGGTGACTTTTAAAATTTGTAAATCTATCTTCCCGAGACAAAACTTACATTCAGATTTAGTTGAAAACTAAGCAAGATTACCAATTCGAACCGAATAATTCGTCTGGCGTTGGTTCAAACTCTCTATCTTATACCGTTCCCAAGATAGGGGTAACTTTTAAACTGAGAAAAAAAATATTTTTCTACCATTTAGAATCATTTTAGAAAGTTTTTTTATTGCAATCTGAACTAATTTCATCTTTTTATCACCGATCTTTAGTAAAAAATTCAATTTTTCACTCAATTTTTACTTGAAAAATTAATTCGCTAGCTTTTGCTGCAAAAATGAAAAAATTTTTTTAACTTTTTTATTCCAAAGGAACGGTAAATAAATAAGAAGCCTAACTTTGCAGATCCTCTAGTGGGCTGATGGTGAATTGAATTGTAAAGTTTCAACTTTCTAGGGGGTGTCGTTCCTGAGATAGGGGTGACTTTTACAATTTTTAAATCTATCTTCCCGAGACAAAACTTACATTCAGATTTAGTTGAAAACTAAGCAAGATTACCAATTCAAACCGAATAATTCGTCTGGCGTTGGTTCCAACTCTCTATCTTATACCGTTCCCAAGATAGGGGTAACTTTTAAACTAAGAAAAAAAATTTTTTTCTACCATTTAGAATCATTTTAGAAAGTTTTTTTATCATAGTCTAAACCAGTTTCATCTTTTTATCACCAATCGTTAGTAAAAAATTCAATTTTTCACTCAATTTTTACTTAAAAAATTAATTCGCTAGCTTTTGCTGCAAAAGTGAAAAAATTTTTTCAACTTTTTTATTCCAAAGGAACGGTTAATAAGTAAGAAGCCTAACTTTGCAGATCCTCTAGTGGGCTGACGGTGAATTGAATTGTAAAGTTTCAACTTTCTAGGGGGTGTCGTTCCTGAGATAGGGGTGACTTTTAAAATTTGTATATCTATCTTCCCGAGACAAAACTTACATTCAGATTTAGTTGAAAACTAAGCAAGATTACCAATTCGAACCGAATAATTCGTCTGGCGTTGGTTCCAACTTTCTATCTTATACCGTTCCCAAGATAGGGGTAACTTTTAAACTAAGAAAAAAAATTTTTTCTACCATTTATAATCATTTTAGAAAGTTTTCTTATCATAATCTAAACCAGTTTCATCTTTTTATCACCAATCGTTAGTAAAAAATTAAATTTTTCACTCAATTTTTACTTAAAAAATTAATTCGCTAGCTTTTGCTGCAAAAGTGAAAAAATTTTTTGAACTTTTTTATTCCAATGGAACTGTAAATAAGTAAGAAGCCTAACTTTGCAGATCTTCTAGTGGGCTGATGGTGAATTGAATTGTAAAGTTTCAACTTTCTAGGAGGTGTCGTTCCTAAGATAGGGGTGACTTTTAAAATTTTTAATTCTATCTTCCCGAGACAAAACTTACATTCAGATTTAGTTGAAAACTAAGCAAGATTACCAATTCGAACCGAATAATTCGTCTGGCGTTGGTTCCAACTCTCTATCTTATACCGTTGCCAAGATAGGGGTAACTTTTAAACTAAGAAAAAAAATATTTTTCTACCATTAATAATCATTTTAGAAAGTTTTTTTATCATAATCTAAACCAGTTTCAACTTTTTATCACCAATCGTTAGTAAAAAATTCAATTTTTCACTCAATTTTTACTTAAAAAATTAATTCGCTAGCTTTTGCTGCAAAAATGAAAAAATTTTTTTAACTTTTTTATTCCAAAGGAACGGTAAATAAATAAGAAGCCTAACTTTGCAGATCCTCTAGTGGGCTGATGGTAAATTGAATTGTAAAGTTTCAACTTTCAAGGGGGTGTCGTTCCTGAGATAGGGGTGACTTTTAAAATTTTTAAATCTATCTTCCCGAAACAAAACTTACATTCAGATTTAGTTGAAAACTAAGCAAGATTACCAATTCGAACCGAATAATTCGTCTGGCGTTGGTTCCAACTCTCTATCTTATACCGTTCTCAAGATAGTGGTAACTTTTAAACTAAGAAAAAAAATATTTTTCTACCATTTAGAATCATTTTAGAAAGTTTTTTTATTACAATCCGAACTAATTTCATATTTTTATCACCATTCGTTAGTAAAAAATTAAATTTTTCACTCAATTTTTACTTAAAAAATTAATTCGCTAGCTTTTGCTGCAAAAGTGAAAAAATTTTTTCAACTTTTTTATTCCAAAGGAACTGTAAATAAGTAAGAAGCCTAACTTTGCAGATCTTCTAGTGGGCTGATGGTGAATTGAATTGTAAAGTTTCAACTTTCTAGGGGGTGTCATTCCTGAGATAGGAGTGACTTTTAAAATTTTTAAATCTATCTTCCCGAGACAAAACTTACATTCAGATTTAGTTGAAAACTAAGCAAGATTACCAATTCGAACCGAATAATTCGTCTGGCGTTGGTTCCAACTCTCAGTCTTATACCGTTCCCTAGATAGGGGTAACTTTTAAACTAAGAAAAAAAAAATTTTTTCTACCATTCATAATCATTTTAGAAAGTTTTTTTATCATAATCTAAACCAGTTTCATCTTTTTATCACCAATCGTTAGTAAAAAATTCAATTTTTCACTTAATTTTTACTTAAAAAATTAATTCGCTAGCTTTTGCTGCAAAAGTGAAAAATTTTTTTTAACTTTTTTATTCCAATGGAACGGTAAATAAGTAAGAAGCCTAACTTTGCAGATCCTCTAGTGGGCTGATGGTAAATTGAATTGTAAAGTTTCAACTTTCTAGGGGGTGTCGTTCCTGAGATAGGGGTGACTTTTAAAATTTTCAAATCTATCTTCCCGAGACAAAACTTACATTCAGATTTAGTTGAAAACTAAGCAAGATTACCAATTCGAACCGAATAATTCGTCTGGCGTTGCTTCCAACTCTCAGTCTTATACCGTTCCCTAGATAGGGGTAACTTTTAAACTAAGAAAAAAAAATTTTTTCTACCATTCATAATCATTTTAGAAAGTTTTTTTATCATAATCTAAACCAGTTTCATCTTTTTATCACCAATCGTTAGTAAAAAATTCAATTTTTCACTTAATTTTTACTTAAAAAATTAATTCGCTAGCTTTTGCTGCAAAAGTGAAAAAATTTTTTCAACTTTTTTATTCCAAAGGAACTGTAAATAAGTAAGAAGCCTAACTTTGCAGTTCTTCTAGTGGGCTGATGGTGAATTGAATTGTAAAATTTCAACTTTCTAGGGGGTGTCGTTCCTGAGATAGGGGTGACTTTTAAAATTTTTAAATCTATCTTCCCGAGACAAAACTTACATTCAGATTTAGTTGAAAACTAAGCAAGATTACCAATTCGAACCGAATAATTCGTCTGGCGTTGGTTCCAACTCTCTATCTTATACCGTTCCCAAGATAGGGGTAACTTTTAAACTAAGAAAAAAAATATTTTTCTACCATTTATAATCATTTTAGAAAGTTTTTTTATCATAATCTAAACCAGTTTCAACTTTTTATCACCAATCGTTAGTAAAAAATTCAATTTTTCACTCAATTTTTACTTAAAAAATTAATTCGCTAGCTTTTGCTGCAAAAGTGAAAAAATTTTTTTAACTTTTTTATTCCAAAGGAACGGTAAATAAATAAGAAGCCTAACTTTGCAGATCCTCTAGTGGGCTGATGGTAAATTGAATTGTAAAGTTTCAACTTTCTAGGGGGTGTCGTTCCTGAGATAGGGGTGACTTTTAAAATTTTTAAATCTATCTTCCCGAGACAAAACTTACATTCAGATTTAGTTGAAAACTAAGCAAGATTACCGATTCGAACCGAATAATTCGTCTGGCGTTGGTTCCAACTCTCTGTCTTATACCGTTCTCAAGATAGTGGTAACTTTTAAACTAAGAAAAAAATATTTTTCTACCATTTAGAATCATTTTAGAAAGTTTTTTTATTACAATCTGAACTAATTTCATCTTTTTATCACCAATCGTTAGTAAAAAATTCAATTTTTCACTCAATTTTTACTTAAAAAATTAATTCGCTAGCTTTTGCTGCAAAAGTGAAAAAAATTTTTTAACTTTTTTATTCCAAAGGAACGGTAAATAAGTAAGTAGCCTAACTTTGCAGATCCTCTAGTGGGTTGATGGTAAATTGAATTGTAAAGTTTCAACTTTCTAGGGGGTGTCGTTCCTGAGATAGGGGTGACTCTTAAAATTTTTAAATCTATCTTCCGGAGACAAAACTTACATTCAGATTTAGTTGAAAACTAAGCAAGATTACCAATTCGAACCGAATAATTCGTCTGGCGTTGGTTCCAACTCTCTATCTTATACCGTTCCCAAGATAGGGGTAACTTTTAAACTAAGAAAAAAAAAATTTTTCTACCATTTAGAATCATTTTAGAAAGTTTTTTTATTACAATCTGAACTAATTTCATCTTTTTATCACCAATCGTTAGTAAAAAATTCAATTTTTCACTCAATTTTTACTTAAAAAATTAATTCGCTAGCTTTTGCTGCAAAAGTGAAAAAATTTTTTCAACTTTTCTATTCCAAAGGAACTGTAAATAAGTAAGAAGCCTTACTTTGCAGATCTTCTAGTGGGCTGATGGTGAATTGAATTGTAAAGTTTCAACTTTCTAGGGGGTGACGTTCCTGAGATAGGGGTGACTTTTAAAATTTTTAAATCTATCTTCCCGAGACAAAACTTACATTCAGATTTAGTTGAAAACTAAGCAAGATTACCGATTCGAACCGAATAATTCGTCTGGCGTTGGTTCCAACTCTCCATCTTATACCGTTCCCAAGATAGGGGTATCTTTTAACTAAGAAAAAAAAATTTTTTCTACCATTTATAATCATTTTAGAAAGTTTTTTTATCATAATCTAAACAAGTTTCATCTTTTTATCACCAATCGTTAGTAAAAAATTCAATTTTTCACTCAATTTTTACTTAAAAAAAAATTCGCTAGCTTTTGCTGCAAAAGTGAAAAAATTTTTTTAACTTTTTTATTCCAAAGGAACGGTTAATAAGTAAGAAGCCTAACTTTGCAGATCCTCTAGTGGGCTGATGGTGAATTGAATTGTAAAGTTTCAACTTTCTAGGGGGTGTCGTTCCTGAGATAGGGGTGACTTTAAAAATTTTTAAATCTATCTTCCCGAGACAAAACTTACATTCAGATTTAGTTGAAAACTAAGCAAGATTACCAATTCGAACCGAATAATTCGTCTGGCGTTGGTTCCAACTCTCTATCTTATACCGTTTCCAAAATAGGGGTAACTATTAAACTAATTAAAAAAATTTTTTTCTACCATTTACAATCATTTTAGAAAGTTTTTTTATCATAATCTAAACCAGTTTCATCTATTTATCACCAATCGTTAGTAAAAAATTCAATTTTTCACTCAATTTTTACTTAAAAAAAAATTCGCTAGCTTTTGCTGCAAAAGTGAAAAAATTTTTTTAACTTTTTTATTCCAAAGGAACGGTAAATAAGTAAGAAGCCTAACTTTGCAGATCCTCTAGTGGGCTGAAGGTGAATTGAATTGTAAAGTTTCAACTTTCTAGGGGGTGTCGTTCCTGAGATAGGGGTGACTTTTAAAATTTTTAAATCTATCTTTCCGAGACAAAACTTACATTCAGATTTAGTTGAAAACTAAGCAAGATTACCAACTCGAAACGAATAATTTGTCTGGCGTTGGTTCCAACTCTCTATCTTATACCGTTCCCAAGATAGGGGTAACTTTTAAACTAAGAAAAAAAAAATTTTCTACCATTTAGAATCATTTTAGAAAGTTTTTTTATTACAATCTGAATTAATTTCATCTTTTTATCACCAATCGTTAGTAAAAAATTCAATTTTTCACTCAATTTTTACTTCAAAAATTAATTCGCTAGCTTTTGCTGCAAAAGTGAAAAAATTTTTTCAACTTTTTTATTCCAAAGGAACTGTAAATAAGTAAGAAGCCTAACTTTGCAGATCTTCTAGTGGGCTGTTGGTGAATTGAATTGTAAAGTTTCAACTTTCTAGGGGGTGTCGTTCCTGAGATAGGGGTGACTTTTAAAATTTTTAAATCTATCTTTCCGAGACAAAACTTACATTCAGATTTAGTTGAAAACTAAGCAAGATTACCAACTCGAAACGAATAATTTGTCTGGCGTTGGTTCCAACTCTCTATCTTATACCGTTCTCAAGATAGTGGTAACTTTTAAACTAAGAAAAAAATATTTTTCTACCATTTATAATCATTTTAGAAAGTTTTTTTATCATAATCTAAACCAGTTTCAACTTTTTATCACCAATCGTTAGTAAAAAATTCAATTTTTCACTCAATTTTTACTTAAAAAATTAATTCGCTAGCTTTTGCTGCAAAAGTGAAAAAATTTTTTTAACTTTTTTATTCCAAAGGAACGGTAAATAAATAAGAAGCCTAACTTTGCAGATCCTCTAGTGGGCTCATGGTAAATTGAATTGTAAAGTTTCAACTTTCTAGGGGGTGTCGTTCCTGAGATAGGGGTGACTTTTAAAATTTTTAAATCTATCTTCCCGAGACAAAACTTACATTCAGATTTAGTTGAAAACTAAGCAAGATTACCGATTCGAACCGAATAATTCGTCTGGCGTTGGTTCCAACTCTCTGTCTTATACCGTTCTCAAGATAGTGGTAACTTTTAAACTAAGAAAAAAATATTTTTCTACCATTTAGAATCATTTTAGAAAGTTTTTTTATTACAATCTGAACTAATTTCATCTTTTTATCACCAATCGTTAGTAAAAAATTCAATTTTTCACTCAATTTTTACTTAAAAAATTAATTCGCTAGCTTTTGCTGCAAAAGTGAAAAAATTTTTTTAACTTTTTTATTCCAAAGGAACGGTAAATAAGTAAGTAGCCTAACTTTGCAGATCCTCTAGTGGGCTGATGGTAAATTGAATTGTAAAGTTTCAACTTTCTAGGGGGTGTCGTTCCTGAGATAGGGGTGACTCTTAAAATTTTTAAATCTATCTTCCGGAGACAAAACTTACATTCAGATTTAGTTGAAAACTAAGCAAGATTACCAATTCGAACCGAATAATTCGTCTGGCGTTGGTTCCAACTCTCTATCTTATACCGTTCCCAAGATAGGGATAACTTTTAAACTAAGAAAAAAAAAATTTTTCTACCATTTAGAATCATTTTAGAAAGTTTTTTTATTACAATCTGAACTAATTTCATCTTTTTATCACCAATCGTTAGTAAAAAATTCAATTTTTCACTCAATTTTTACTTAAAAAATTAATTCGCTAGCTTTTGCTGCAAAAGTGAAAAAATTTTTTCAACTTTTCTATTCCAAAGGAACTGTAAATAAGTAAGAAGCCTTACTTTGCAGATCTTCTAGTGGGCTGATGGTGAATTGAATTGTAAAGTTTCAACTTTCTAGGGGGTGTCGTTCCTGAGATAGGGGTGACTTTTAAAATTTTTAAATCTATCTTCCCGAGACAAAACTTACATTCAGATTTAGTTGAAAACTAAGCAAGATTACCGATTCGAACCGAATAATTCGTCTGGCGTCGGTTCCAACTCTCTATCTTATACCGTTCCCAAGATAGGGGTAACTTTTAAACTAAGAAAAAAAAATTTTTTCTACCATTTATAATCATTTTAGAAAGTTTTTTTATCATAATCTAAACAAGTTTCATCTTTTTATCACCAATCGTTAGTAAAAAACTCAATTTTTCACTCAATTTTTACTTAAAAAAAAATTCGCTAGCTTTTGCTGCAAAAGTGAAAAAATTTTTTTAACTTTTTTATTCCAAAGGAACGGTTAATAAGTAAGAAGCCTAACTTTGCAGATCCTCTAGTGGGCTGATGGTGAATTGAATTGTAAAGTTTCAACTTTCTAGGGGGTGTCGTTCCTGAGATAGGGGTGACTTTAAAAATTTTTAAATCTATCTTCCCGAGACAAAACTTACATTCAGATTTAGTTGAAAACTAAGCAAGATTACCAATTCGAACCGAATAATTCGTCTGGCGTTGGTTCCAACTCTCTATCTTATACCGTTTCCAAGATAGGGGTAACTATTAAACTAATTAAAAAAATTTTTTTCTACCATTTACAATCATTTTAGAAAGTTTTTTTATCATAATCTAAACCAGTTTCATCTATTTATCACCAATCGTTAGTAAAAAATTCTATTTTTCACTCAATTTTTACTTAAAAAAAAATTCGCTAGCTTTTGCTGCAAAAGTGAAAAAATTTTTTTAACTTTTTTATTCCAAAGGAACGGTAAATAAGTAAGAAGCCTAACTTTGCAGATCCTCTAGTGGGCTGAAGGTGAATTGAATTGTAAAGTTTCAACTTTCTAGGGGGTGTCGTTCCTGAGATAGGGGTGACTTTTAAAATTTTTAAATCTATCTTTCCGAGACAAAACTTACATTCAGATTTAGTTGAAAACTAAGCAAGATTACCAACTCGAAACGAATAATTTGTCTGGCGTTGGTTCCAACTCTCTATCTTATACCGTTCCCAAGATAGGGGTAACTTTTAAACTAAGAAAAAAAAAATTTTTCTACCATTTAGAATCATTTTAGAAAGTTTTTTTATTACAATCTGAATTAATTTCATCTTTTTATCACCAATCGTTAGTAAAAAATTCAATTTTTCACTCAATTTTTACTTAAAAAATTAATTCGCTAGCTTTTGCTGCAAAAGTGAAAAAATTTTTTCAACTTTTTTATTCCAAAGGAACTGTAAATAAGTAAGAAGCCTAACTTTGCAGATCTTCTAGTGGGCTGATGGTGAATTGAATTGTAAAGTTTCAACTTTCTAGGGGGCGTCGTTCCTGAGATAGGGGTGACTTTTAAAATTTTTAAATCTATCTTCCCGAGACAAAACTTACATTCAGATTTAGTTGAAAACTAAGCAAGATTACCAATTCGAACCGAATAATTCGTCTGGCGTTGGTTCCAACTCTCTATCTTATACCGTTCCCAAGATAGGGGTAACTTTTAAACTAAGAAAAAAATATTTTTCTACCATTTATAATCATTTTAGAAAGTTTTTTTATCATAATCTAAACCAGTTTCATCTTTTTATCACCAATTGTTAGTAAAAAAATCAATTTTTCACTTAATTTTTACTTAAAAAATTAATTCGCTAGCTTTTGCTGCAAAAGTGAAAAAATTTTTTTAACTTTTTTATTCCAAAGGAACGGTAAATAAATAAGAAGCCTAACTTTGCAGATCCTCTAGTGGGCTGATGGTAAATTGAATTGTAAAGTTTCAACTTTCTAGGGAGTGTCGTTCCTGAGATAGGGGTGACTTTTAAAATTTTCAAATCTATCTTCCCGAGACAAAACTTACATTCAGATTTAGTTGAAAACTAAGCAAGATTACCAATTCGAACCGAATAATTCGTCTGGCGTTGCTTCCAACTCTCTATCTTATGCCGTTCCCAAGATAGGGGTAACTTTTAAACTAAGAAAAAAAAAATTTTTCTACCATTTAGAATCATTTTAGAGAGTTCTTTTTTACAATTTGAACTAATTTCATCTTTTTATCACCAATCGTTAGTAAAAAATTCAATTTTTCACTCAATTTTTACTTAAAAAATTAATTCGCTAGCTTTTGCTGCAAAAGTGAAAAAATTTTTTCAACTTTTTTATTCCAAAGGAACTGTAAATAAGTAAGAAGCCTAACTTTGCAGATCTTCTAGTGGGCTGATGGTGAATTGAATTGTAAAATTTCAACTTTCTAGGGGGTGTCGTTCCTGAGATAGGGGTGACTTTTAAAATTTTTAAATCTATCTTCCCGAGACAAAACTTACATTCAGATTTAGTTGAAAACTAAGCAAGATTACCAATTCGAACCGAATAATTCGTCTGGCGTTGGTTCCAACTCTCTATCTTATACCGTTCCCAAGATAGGGGTAACTTTTAAACTAAGAAAAAAAATATTTTTCAACCATTTATAATCATTTTAGAAAGTTTTTTTATCATAATCTAAACCAGTTTCAACTTTTTATCACCAATCGTTAGTAAAAAATTCAATTTTTCACTCAATTTTTACTTAAAAAATTAATTCGCTAGCTTTTGCTGCAAAAGTGAAAAAATTTTTTTAACTTTTTTATTCCAAAGGAACGGTAAATAAATAAGAAGCCTAACTTTGCAGATCCTCTAGTGGGCTGATGGTAAATTGAATTGTAAAGTTTCAACTTTCTAGGGGGTGTCGTTCCTGAGATAGGAGTGACTTTTAAAATTTTTAAATCTATCTTCCCGAGACAAAACTTACATTCAGATTTAGTTGAAAACTAAGCAAGATTACCGATTCGAACCGAATAATTCGTCTGGCGTTGGTTCCAACTCTCTATCTTATACCGTTCTCAAGATAGTGGTAACTTTTAAACTAAGAAAAAAATATTTTTCTACCATTTAGAATCATTTTAGAAAGTTTTTTTATTACAATCTGAACTAATTTCATCTTTTTATCACCAATCGTTAGTAAAAAATTCAATTTTTCACTCAATTTTTACTTAAAAAATTAATTCGCTAGCTTTTGCTGCAAAAGTAAAAAAATTTTTTTAACTTTTTTATTCCAAAGGAACGGTAAATAAGTAAGTAGCCTAACTTTGCAGATCCTCTAGTGGGCTGATGGTAAATTGAATTGTAAAGTTTCAACTTTCTAGGGGGTGTCGTTCCTGAGATAGGGGTGACTCTTAAAATTTTTAAATCTATCTTCCGGAGACAAAACTTACATTCAGATTTAGTTGAAAACTAAGCAAGATTACCAATTCGAACCGAATAATTCGTCTGGCGTTGGTTCCAACTCTCTATCTTATACCGTTCCCAAGATAGGGGTAACTTTTAAACTAAGAAAAAAAAATTTTTTCTACCATTTATAATCATTTTAGAAAGTTTTTTTATCATAATCTAAACCAGTTTCATCTTTTTATCACCAATCGTTAGTAAAAAATTCAATTTTTCACTCAATTTTTACTTAAAAAAAAAATTCGCTAGCTTTTGCTGCAAAAGTGAAAAAATTTTTTTAACTTTTTTATTCCAAAGGAACGGTAAATAAGTAAGAAGCTTATCTTTGCAGATCCTCTAGTGGGCTGAAGGTAAATTGAATTGTAAAGTTTCAACTTTCTAGGGGGTGTCGTTCCTGAGATAGGGGTGACTTTAAAAATTTTTAAATCTATCTTCCCGAGACAAAACTTACATTCAGATTTAGTTGAAAACTAAGCAAGATTACCAATTCGAACCGAATAATTCGTCTGGCGTTGGTTCCAACTCTCTATCTTATACCGTTTCCAAGATAGGGGTAACTATTAAACTAATTAAAAAAATTTTTTTCTACCATTTACAATCATTTTAGAAAGTTTTTTTATCATAATCTAAACCAGTTTCATCTATTTATCACCAATCGTTAGTAAAAAATTCAATTTTTCACTCAATTTTTACTTAAAAAAAAATTCGCTAGCTTTTGCTGCAAAAGTGAAAAAATTTTTTTAACTTTTTTATTCCAAAGGAACGGTAAATAAGTAAGAAGCCTAACTTTGCAGATCCTCTAGTGGGCTGAAGGTGAATTGAATTGTAAAGTTTCAACTTTCTAGGGGGTGTCGTTCCTGAGATAGGGGTGACTTTTAAAATTTTTAAATCTATCTTTCCGAGACAAAACTTACATTCAGATTTAGTTGAAAACTAAGCAAGATTACCAACTCGAAACGAATAATTTGTCTGGCGTTGGTTCCAACTCTCTATCTTATACCGTTCCCAAGATAGGGGTAACTTTTAAACTAAGAAAAAAAAAATTTTTCTACCATTTAGAATCATTTTAGAAAGTTTTTTTATTACAATCTGATTTAATTTCATCTTTTTATCACCAATCGTTAGTAAAAAATTCAATTTTTCACTCAATTTTTACTTCAAAAATTAATTCGCTAGCTTTTGCTGCAAAAGTGAAAAAATTTTTTCAACTTTTTTATTCCAAAGGAACTGTAAATAAGTAAGAAACCTAACTTTGCAGATCTTCTAGTGGGCTGATGGTGAATAGAATTGTAAAGTTTCAACTTTCTAGGGGGTGTCGTTCCTGAGATAGGGGTGACTTTTAAAATTTTTAAATCTATCTTCCCGAGACAAAACTTACATTCAGATTTAGTTAAAAACTAAGCAAGATTACCAATTCGAACCGAATAATTCGTCTGGCGTTGCTTCCAACTCTCTATCTTATGCCGTTCCCAAGATAGGGGTAACTTTTAAACTAAGAAAAAAAATTTTTTCTACCATTTAGAATCATTTTAGAAAGTTTTTTTTTACAATTTGAACTAATTTCATCTTTTTATCACCAATCGTTAGTAAAAAATTCAATTTTTCACTCAATTTTTACTTAAAAAATTAATTCGCTAGCTTTTGCTGCAAAAGTGAAAAAATTTTTTCAACTTTTTTATTCCAAAGGAACTGTAAATAAGTAAGAAGCCTAACTTTGCAGATCTTCTAGTGGGCTGATGGTGAATTGAATTGTAAAGTTTCAACTTTCTAGGGGGTGTCGTTCCTGAGATAGGGGTGACTTTTACAATTTTTAAATCTATCTTCCCGAGACAAAACTTACATTCAGATTTAGTTGAAAACTAAGCAAGATTACCAATTCGAACCGAATAATTCGTCTGACGTTGGTTCCAACTCTCTATCTTATACCGTTCCCAAGATAGGGGTAACTTTTAAACTAAGAAAAAAAATATTTTTCTACCATTTATAATCATTTTAGAAAGTTTTTTTATCATAAACTAAACCAGTTTCATCTTTTTATCACCAATCGTTAGTAAAAAATTCAATTTTTCACTCAATTTTTACTTAAAAAAAAAATTCGCTAGCTTTTGCTGCAAAAGTGAAAAAATTTTTTTAACTTTTTTATTCCAAAGGAACGGTAAATAAGTAAGAAGCTTATCTTTGCAGATCCTCTAGTGGGCTGAAGGTAAATTGAATTGTAAAGTTTCAACTTTCTAGGGGGTGTCGTTCCTGAGATAGGGGTGACTTTAAAAATTTTTAAATCTATCTTCCCGAGACAAAACTTACATTCAGATTTAGATGAAAACTAAGCAAGATTACCAATTCGAACCGAATAATTCGTCTGGCGTTGGTTCCAACTCTCTATCTTATACAGTTTCCAAGATAGGGGTAACTATTAAACTAATTAAAAAAATTTTTTTCTACCATTTACAATCATTTTAGAAAGTTTTTTTATCATAATCTAAACCAGTTTCATCTATTTATCACCAATCGTTAGTAAAAAATTCAATTTTTCACTCAATTTTTACTTAAAAAAAAATTCGCTAGCTTTTGCTGCAAAAGTGAAAAAATTTTTTTAACTTTTTTATTCCAAAGGAACGGTAAATAAGTAAGAAGCCTAACTTTGCAGATCCTCTAGTGGGCTGAAGGTGAATTGAATTGTAAAGTTTCAACTTTCTAGGGGGTGTCGTTCCTGAGATAGGGGTGACTTTTAAAATTTTTAAATCTATCTTTCCGAGACAAAACTTACATTCAGATTTAGTTGAAAACTAAGCAAGATTACCAACTCGAAACGAATAATTTGTCTGGCGTTGGTTCCAACTCTCTATCTTATACCGTTCCCAAGATAGGGGTAACTTTTAAACCAAGAAAAAAAAAATTTTTCTACCATTTAGAATCATTTTAGAAAGTTTTTTTATTACAATCTAATTTAATTTCATCTTTTTATCACCAATCGTTAGTAAAAAATTCAATTTTTCACTCAATTTTTACTTCAAAAATTAATTCGCTAGCTTTTGCTGCAAAAGTGAAAAAATTTTTTCAACTTTTTTATTCCAAAGGAACTGTAAATAAGTAAGAAACCTAACTTTGCAGATCTTCTAGTGGGCTGATGGTGAATAGAATTGTAAAGTTTCAACTTTCTAGGGGGTGTCGTTCCTGAGATAGGGGTGACTTTTAAAATTTTTAAATCTATCTTCCCGAGACAAAACTTACATTCAGATTTAGTTAAAAACTAAGCAAGATTACCAATTCGAACCGAATAATTCGTCTGGCGTTGCTTCCAACTCTCTATCTTATGCCGTTCCCAAGATAGGGGTAACTTTTAAACTAAGAAAAAAAATTTTTTCTACCATTTAGAATCATTTTAGAAAGTTTTTTTTTACAATTTGAACTAATTTCATCTTTTTATCACCAATCGTTAGTAAAAAATTCAATTTTTCACTCAATTTTTACTTAAAAAATTAATTCGCTAGCTTTTGCTGCAAAAGTGAAAAAATTTTTTCAACTTTTTTATTCCAAAGGAACTGTAAATAAGTAAGAAGCCTAACTTTGCAGATCTTCTAGTGGGCTGATGGTGAATTGAATTGTAAAGTTTCAACTTTCTAGGGGGTGTCGTTCCTGAGATAGGGGTGACTTTTACAATTTTTAAATCTATCTTCCCGAGACAAAACTTACATTCAGATTTAGTTGAAAACTAAGCAAGATTACCAATTCGAACCGAATAATTCGTCTGACGTTGGTTCCAACTCTCTATCTTATACCGTTCCCAAGATAGGGGTAACTTTTAAACTAAGAAAAAAAATATTTTTCTACCATTTATAATCATTTTAGAAAGTTTTTTTATCATAAACTAAACCAGTTTCATCTTTTTATCACCAATCGTTAGTAAAAAATTCAATTTTTCACTTAATTTTTACTTAAAAAATTAATTCGCTAGCTTTTGCTGCAAAAGTGAAAAAATTTTTTTAACTTTTTTATTCCAAAGGAACGGTAAATAAGTAAGAAGCCTAACTTTGCAGATCCTCTAGTGGGCTGATGGTAAATTGAATTGTAAAGTTTCAACTTTCTAGGGGGTGTCGTTCCTGAGATATGGGTGACTTTTAAAATTTTTAAATCTATCTTCCCGAGACAAAACTTACATTCAGATTTAGTTGAAAACTAAGCAAGATTACCAATTCGAACCGAATAATTCGTCTGGCGTTGGTTCCAACTCTCTATCTTAAACCGTTCCCAAGATAGGGGTAACTTTTAAACTAAGAAAAAAAAATTTTTTCTACAATTTATAATCATTTTAGAAAGTTTTTTTATCATAATCTAAACCAGTTTCATCTTTTTATCACCAATCGTTAGTGAAAAATTCAATTTTTCACTTAATTTTTACATAAAAAATTAATTCGCTAGCTTTTGCTGCAAAAGTGAAAAAATTTTTTCAACTTTTTTATTCCAAAGGAACTGTAAATAAGTAAGAAACCTAACTTTGCAGATCTTCTAGTGGGCTGATGGTGAATTGAATTGTAAAGTTTCAACTTTCTAGGGGGTGTCGTTCCTGAGATAGGGGTGACTTTTAAAATTTTTAAATCTATCTGTCCGAGACAAAACTTACATTCAGATTTAGTTGAAAACTAAGCAAGATTACCAATTCGAACCGAATAATTCGTCTGGCGTTGCTTCCAACTCTCTATCTTATGCCGTCCCCAAGATAGGGGTAACATTTAAACTAAGAAAAAAAAATTTTTTCTACCATTTAGAATCATTTTACAAAGTTTTTTTTTACAATTTGAACTAATTTCATCTTTTTATCACCAATCGTTAGTAAAAAATTCAATTTTTCACTCAATTTTTACTTAAAAAATTAATTCGCTAGCTTTTGCTGCAAAAGTGAAAAAATTTTTTCAACTTTTTTATTCCAAAGGAACTGTAAATAAGTAAGAAGCCTAACTTTGCAGATCTTCTAGTGGGCTGATGGTGAATTGAACTGTAAAGTTTCAACTTTCTAGGGGGTGTCGTTCCTGAGATAGGGGTGACTTTTACAATTTTTAAATCTATCTTCCCGAGACAAAACTTACATTCAGATTTAGTTGAAAACTAAGCAAGATTACCAACTCGAACCGAATAATTCGTCTGGCGTTGGTTCCAACTCTCTATCTTATACCGTTCCCAAGATAGGGGTAACTTTTAAACTAAGAAAAAAAAATTTTTTCTACCATTTAGAATCATTTTAGAAAGTTTTTTTATCATAATCTAAACCAGTTTCATCTTTTTATCACCAATCGTTAGTAAAAAATTCAATTTTTCACTCAATTTTTACTTAAAAAATTAATTCGCTAGCTTTTGCTGCAAAAGTGAAAAAATTTTTTCAGTTTTTTTATTCCAAAGGAACTGTAAATAAGTAAGAAGCCTAACTTTCCAGATCTTCTAGTGGGCTGATGGTGAATTGAATTGTAAAGTTTCAACTTTCTAGGGGGTGTCGTTTCTGAGATAGGAGTGACTATTAAAATTTTTAAATCTATCTTCCCGAGACAAAACTTACATTCAGATTTAGTTGAAAACCAAGCAAGATTACCAATTCGAACCGAATAATTCGTCTGGCGTTGGTTCCAACTCTCTATCTTATACCGTTTCCAAGATAGGGGTAACTTTTAAACTAAGAAAAAAAAATTTTTTCTACCATTTATAATCATTTTAGAAAGTTTATTTATTACAATCTGAACTAATTTCATCTTTTTATCACCAATCGTTAGTAAAAAATTCAATCTTTCACTCAATTTTTACTTAAAAAATTAATTCGCTATCTTTTGCTGCAAAAGTGAAAAAATTTTTTCAACTTTTTTATTCCAAAGGAAATGTAAATAAGTAAGAAGCCTAACTTTGCAGATCTTCTAGTGGGCTGATGGTGAATTGAATTGTAAAGTTTCAACTTTCTAGGGGGTGTCTTTCCTGAGATAGGAGTGACTTTTAAAATTTTTAAATCTATCTTCCCGAGACAAAACTTACATCCAGATTTAGTTGAAAACTAAGCAAGATTACCAATTCGAACCGAATAATTCGTCTGGCGTTGGTTCCAACTCTCTATCTTATACCGTTCCCAAGATAGGGGTAACTTTTAAACTAAGAAAAAAAAATTTTTTCTACCATTTATAATCATTTTAGAAAGTTTTTTTATCATAATCTAAACCAGTTTCATCTTTTTATCACCAATCGTTAGTAAAAAATTCAATTTTTCACTCAATCTTTACTTCAAAAATTAATTCGCTAGCTTTTGCTGCAAAAGTGAAAAAATTTTCTCAACTTTTCTATTCCAAAGGAACTGTAAATAAGTAAGAAGCCTTACTTTGCAGATTTTCTAGTGGGCTGATGGTGAATTGAATTGTAAAGTTTCAACTTTCTAGGGGGTGTCGTTCCTGAGATAGGGGTGACTTTTAAAATTTTTAAATCTATCTTCCCGTGACAAAACTTACATTCAGATTTAGTTGAAAACTAAGCAAGATTACCAATTCGAACCGAATAATTCGTCTGGCGTTGGTTCCAACTCTCTATCTTATACCGTTCCCAAGATAGGGGTAACTTTTAAACTAAGAAAAAAAATATTTTTCTACCATTTTTAATCATTTTAGAAAGTTTTTTTATCATAATCTAAACCAGTTTCATCTTTTTATCACCAATCGTTAGTAAAAAATTCAATTTTTCACTCAATTTTTACTTAAAAAATTAATTCGCTAGCTTTTGCTGCAAAAGTGAAAAAATTTTTTCAGTTTTTTTATTCCAAAGGAACTGTAAATAAGTAAGAAGCCTAACTTTCCAGATCTTCTAGTGGGCTGATGGTGAATTGAATTGTAAAGTTTCAACTTTCTAGGGGGTGTCGTTTCTGAGATAGGAGTGACTATTAAAATTTTTAAATCTATCTTCCCGAGACAAAACTTACATTCAGATTTAGTTGAAAACCAAGCAAGATTACCAATTCGAACCGAATAATTCGTCTGGCGTTGCTTCCAACTCTCTATCTTATGCCGTTCCCAAGATAGGGGTAACTTTTAAACTAAGAAAAAAAAATTTTTTCTACCATTTAGAATCATTTTAGAAAGTTTTTTTTTACAATTTGAACTAATTTCATCTTTTTATCACCAATCGTTAGTAAAAAATTTAATTTTTCACTCAATTTTTACTTAAAAAATTAATTCGCTAACTTTTGCTGCAAAAGTGAAAAAATTTTTTCAACTTTTTTATTCCAGAGGAACTGTAAATAAGTAAGAAGCCTAACTTTGCAGATCTTCTAGTGGGCTGATGGTGAATTGAATTGTAAAGTTTCAACTTTCTAGGGGGTGTCGTTCCTGAGATAGGGGTGACTTTTAAAATTTTTAAATCTATCTTCCCGTGACAAAACTTACATTCAGATTTAGTTGAAAACTAAGCAAGATTACCAATTCGAACCGAATAATTCGTCTGGCGTTGGTTCCAACTCTCTATCTTATACCGTTCCCAAGATAGGGGTAACTTTTAAACTAAGAAAAAAAATATTTTTCTACCATTTTTAATCATTTTAGAAAGTTTTTTTATCATAATCTAAACCAGTTTCAACTTTTTATCACCAATCGTTAGTAAAAAATTCAATTTTTCACTCAATTTTTACTTAAAAAATTAATTCGCTAGCTTTTGCTGTAAAAGTGAAAAAATTTTTTTAACTTTTTTATTCCAAAGGAACGGTAAATAAATAAGAAGCCTAACTTTGCAGATCCTCTAGTGGGCTGATGGTAAATTGAATTGTAAAGTTTCAACTAAAAAGGGGGTGTCGTTCCTGAGATAGGGGTGACTTTTATAATTTGTAAATCTATCTTCCCGAGACAAAACTTACATTCAGATTTAGTTGAAAACTAAGTAAGATCACCAATTCAAACCGAATAATTCGTCTGGCGTTGGTTCCAACTCTCTATCTTATACCGTTCCCAAGATAGGGGTAACTTTTAAACTAAGAAAAAAAAATTTTTTCTACCATTTATAATCATTTTAGAAAGTTTTTTTATTATAATCTAAACCAGTTTCATCTTTTTATCACCAATCGTTAGTAAAAAATTCAATTTTTCACTCAATTTTTACTTAAAAAATTAATTCGCTAGCTTTTGCTGCAAAAGTGAAAAAATTTTTTTAACTTTTTTATTCCAAAGGAACGGTAAATAAGTAAGAATCCTAACTTTGCAGATCCTCTAGTGGGCTGAAGGTAAATTGAATTGGAAAGTTTCAACTTTCTAGGGGGTGTCGTTCCTGAGATAGGGGTGACTTTTAAAATTTTTAAGTCTATCTTCCCGAGATAAAACTTACATTCAGATTTAGTTGAAAACTAAGCAAGATTACCAATTCGAACCAATTAATTCGTCTGGCGTTGGTTCCAACTCTTTATCTTATACCGTTCTCAAGATAGTGGTAACTTTTAAACTAAGAAAAAAAATATTTTTCTACCATTTAGAATCATTTTAGAAAGTTTTTTTATTACAATCTGAACTAATTTAATTTTTTTATCACCAATTGTTAGTAAAAAATTCAATTTTTTACTCAATTTTTACTTAAAAAATTAATTCGCTAGCTTTTGCTGCAAAAGTGAAAAAATGTTGTCAACTTTTTTATTCCAAAGGAACTGTAAATAAGTAAGAAGCCTAACTTTGCAGATCCTCTAGTGGGCTGATGGTAAATTGAATTGTAAAGTTTCAACTTTCTAGGGGGTGTCGTTCCTGAGATAGGGGTGACTTTTAAAATTTTTAAATCTATCTTCCCGAGACAAAACTTACATTCAGATTTAGTTGAAAACTAAGCAAGATTACCAATTCGAACCGAACAATTCGTCTGGCGTTGGTTCCAACTCTCTATCTTATACCGTTCCCAAGATAGGGGTAACTTTTAAACTAAGAAAAAAAAATTTTTTCTACCATTTATAATCATTTTAGAAAGTTTTTTTATTATAATCTAAACCAGTTTCATCTTTTTATCACCAATCGTTAGTAAAAAATTCAATTTTTCACTCAATTTTTACTTAAAAAAAAAATTCGCTAGCTTTTGCTGCAAAAGTGAAAAAATTTTTTTAACTTTTTTATTCCAAAGGAACTGTAAATAAGTAAGAAGCCTAACTTTGCAGATCTTCTAGTGGGCTGATGGTGAATTGAATTGTAAAGTTTCAACTTTCTAGGGGGTGTCGTTCCTGAGATAGGGGTGACTTTTAAAATTTTTAAATCTATATTTCCGAGACAAAACTTACATTCAGATTTAGTTGAAAACTAAGCAAGATTACCAATTCGAACCGAATAATTCGTCTGGCGTTGGTTCCAACTCTCTATCTTATACCGTTCCCAAGATAGGGGTAACTTTTAAACTAAGAAAAAAAAATTTTTTCTACTATTTAGAATCATTTTAGAAAGTTTTTTTATTACAATCTGAAATAATTTCATCTTTTTATCACCAATCGTTAGTAAAAAATTCAATTTTTCACTCAATTTTTACTTAAAAAATTAATTCGCTAGCTTTTGCTGCAAAAGTGAAAACATTTTTTTAACTTTTTTATTCCACAGGAACGGTAAATAAGTAAGAAGCCTAACTTTGCAGATCCTCTAGTGGGCTGAAGGTAAATTGAATTGGAAAGCTTCAACTTTCTAGGGGGTGTCGTTCCTGAGATAGGGGTGACTTTTAAAATTTTTAAATCTATCTTCCCGAGACAAAACTTACATTCAGATTTAGTTGAAAACTAAGCAAGATTACCAATTCGAACCGAATAATTCGTCTGGCGTTGGTTCCAACTCTCTATCTTATACCGTTCTCAAGATAGTGGTAACTTTTAAACTAAGAAAAAAAATATTTTTCTACCATTTAGAATCATTTTAGAAAGATTTTTTATTACAATCTGAACAAATTTAATTTTTTTATCACCAATTGTTAGTAAAAAATTCAATTTTTTACTCAATTTTTACTTAAAAAATTAATTCGCTAGCTTTTGCTGCAAAAGTGGAAAAATTTTTTCAACTTTTTCATTCCAAAGGAACTGTAAATAAGTAAGAAGCCTAACTTTGCAGATCCTCTAGTGGGCTGATGGTAAATTGAATTGTAAAGTTTCAACTTTCTAGGGGGTGTCGTTCCTGAGATAGGGGTGACTTTTAAAATTTTTAAATCTATCTTTCCGAGACAAAACTTACATTCAGATTTAGTTGAAAACTAAGCAAGATTACCAATTCGAACCGAATAATTCGTCTGGCGTTGGTTCCAACTCTCTATCTTATACCGTTCCCAAGATAGGGGTAACTTTTAAACTAAGAAAAAAATTTTTTTCTACCATTTATAATCATTTAAGAAAGTTTTTTTATCATAATCTAAACCAGTTTCATCTTTTTATCACCAATCGTTAGTAAAAAATTCAATTTTTCACTCAATTTTTACTTAAAAAAAAATTCGCTAGCTTTTGCTGCAAAAGTGAAAAAATTTTTTTAACTTTATTATTCTAAAGGAACTGTAAATAAGTAAGAAGCCTAACTTTGCAGATCTTCTAGTGGGCTGATGGTGAATTGAATTGTAATGATTCAACTTTCTAGGGGGTGTCGTTCCTGAGATAGGGGTGACTTTTAAAATTTTTAAATCTATCTTCCCGAGACAAAACTTACATTCAGATTTACTTGAAAACTAAGCAAGATTACCAATTCGAACCGAATAATTCGTCTGGCGTTGGTTCCAACTCTCTATCTTATACCGTTCTCAAGATAGTGGTAACTTTTAAACTAAGAAAAAAAATATTTATCTACCATTTAGATTCATTTTAGAAAGTTTTTTTATTACAATCTGAACTAATTTAATTTTTTTATCACCAATTGTTAGTAAAAAATTCAATTTATTACTCAATTTTTGCTTAAAAAATTAATTCGCTAGCTTTTGCTGCAAAAGTGGAAAAATTTTTTCAACTTTTTTATTCCAAAGGAACTGTAAATAAATAAGAAGCCTAACTTTGCAGATCCTCTAGTGGGCTGATGGTAAATTGAATTGTAAAGTTTCAACTTTCTAGGGGGTGTCGTTCCTGAGATAGGGGTGACTTTTAAAATTTTTAAATCTATCTTCCCGAGACAAAACTTACATTCAGATTTAGTTGAAAACTAAGCAAGATCACCAATTCGAACCGAATAATTCGTCTGGCGTTGGTTCCAACTCTCTATCTTATACCGTTCCCAAGATAGGGGTAACTATTAAACTAATAAAAAAAATTTTTTCTACCATTTATAATCATTTTAGAAAGTTTTTTTATCATAATCTAAACCAGTTCCATCTTTTTATTACCAATCGTTAGTAAAAAATTCAATTTTTCACTCAATTTTTACTTAAAAAAAAAATTCGCTAGCTTTTGCTGCAAAAGTGAAAAAATTTTTTTAACTTTATTATTCCAAAGGAACTGTAAGTAAGTAAGATGCCTAACTTTGCAGATCTTCTAGTGGGCTGATGGTGAATTGAATTGTAAAGTTTCAACTTTCTAGGGGGAGTCGTTCCTGAGATAGGGGTGACTTTTAAAATTTTTAAATCTATCTTCCCGAGACAAAACTTACATTCAGATTTAGTTGAAAACTAAGCAAGATCACCAACTCGAACCGAATAATTCGTCTGGCGTTGGTTCCAACTCTCTATCTTATACCGTTCCCAAGATAGGGGTAACTATTAAACTAATAAAAAAAATTTTTTCTACCATTTATAATCATTTTAGAAAGTTTTTTTTATCATAATCTAAACCAGTTTCATCTTTTTATCACCAATCGTTAGTAAAAAATTCAATTTTTCACTCAATTTTTACTTAAAAAAAAAATTCGCTAGCTTTTGCTGCAAAAGTGAAAAAATTTTTTTAACTTTTTTATTCCAAAGGAACGGTAAATAAGTAAGAAGCCTAACTTTGCAGATCCTGTAGTGGGCTGAAGGTAAATTGAATTGTAAAGTTTCAACTTTCTAGGGGGTGTCGTTCCTGAGATAGGGGTGACTTTTAAAATTTTAAAATCTATCTTCCCGAGACAAAACTTACATTCAGATTTAGTTGAAAACTAAGTAAGATCACCAATTCGAACCAATTAATTCGTCTGGCGTTGGTTCCAACTCTTTATCTTATACCGTTCTCAAGATAGTGGTAACTTTTAAACTAAGAAAAAAAATATTTTTCTACCATTTAGAATCATTTTAGAAAGTTTTTTTATTACAATCTGAACTAATTTAATTTTTTTATCACCAATTGTTAGTAAAAAATTCAATTTTTTACTCAATTTTTACTTAAAAAATTAATTCGCTAGCTTTTGCTGCAAAAGTGAAAAAATTTTTTCAACTTTTTTATTCCAAAGGAACTGTAAATAAGTAAGAAACCTAACTTTGCAGATCCTCTAGTGGGCTGATGGTAAATTGAATTGTAAAGTTTCAACTTTCTAGGGGGTGTCGTTCCTGAGATAGGGGTGACTTTTAAAATTTTTAAATCTATCTTCCCGAGACAAAACTTACATTCAGATTTAGTTGAAAACTAAGCAAGATTACCAATTCGAACCGAACAATTCGTCTGGCGTTGGTTCCAACTCTCTATCTTATACCGTTCCCAAGATAGGGGTAACTTTTAAACTAAGAAAAAAAAATTTTTTCTACCATTTATAATCATTTTAGAAAGTTTTTTTATTATAATCTAAACCAGTTTCATCTTTTTATCACCAATCGTTAGTAAAAAATTCAATTTTTCACTCAATTTTTACTTAAAAAAAAAATTCGCTAGCTTTTGCTGCAAAAGTGAAAAAATTTTTTTAACTTTTTTATTTCAAAGGAACGGTAAATAAGTAAGAAGCCTCACTTTGCAGATCCTCTAGTGGGCTGAAGGCAAATTGAATTGTAAAGTTTCAACTTTCTAGGGGGTGTCGTTCCTGAGATAGGGGTGACTTTTAAAATTTTTAAATCTATCTTCCCGAGACAAAACTTACATTCAGATTTAGTTGAAAACTAAGCAAGATTACCAATTCGAACCGAATAATTCGTCTGGCGTTGGTTCCAACTCTCTATCTTATACCGTTCCCAAGATAGGGGTAACTTTTAAACTAAGAAAAAAAATTTTTTCTACTATTTAGAATCATTTTAGAAAGTTTTTTTATTACAATCTGAACTGATTTCATCTTTTTATCACCAATCGTTAGTAAAAAAATTCAATTTTTCACTCAATTTTTACTTAAAAAAAAATTTGCTAGCTTTTGCTGCAAAAGTGAAAAAATTTTTTTAACTTTTTTATTCCAAAGGAACGGTAAATAAGTAAGAAGCCTAACTTTGCAGATCCTCTAGTGGGCTGAAGGTGAATTGAATTGTAAAGTTTCAACTTTCTAGGGGGTGTCGTTCCTGAGATAGGGGTGACTTTAAAAATTTTTAAATCTATCTTTCCGAGACAAAACTTACATTCAGATTTAGTTGAAAACTAAGCAAGATTACCAACTCGAAACGAATAATTTGTCTGGCGTTGGTTCCAACTCTCTATCTTATACCGTTCCCAAGATAGGGGTAACTATTAAACTAAGAAAAAAAAAATTTTTCTACCATTTAGAATCATTTTAGAAAGTTTTTTTATTACAATCTGAACTAATTTCATCTTTTTATCACCAATCGTTAGTAAAAAATTCAATTTTTCACTCAATTTTTACTTCAAAAATTAATTCGCTAGCTTTTGCTGCAAAAGTGAAAAAATTTTTTCAACTTTTTTATTCCAAAGGAACTGTAAATAAGTAAGAAACCTAACTTTGCAGATCTTCTAGTGGGCTGATGGTGAATAGAATTGTAAAGTTTCAACTTTCTAGGGGGTGTCGTTCCTGAGATAGGGGTGACTTTTAAAATTTTTAAATCTATCTTCCCGAGACAAAACTTACATTCAGATTTAGTTGAAAACTAAGCAAGATTACCAATTCGAACCGAATAATTCGTCTGGCGTTGCTTCCAACTCTCTATCTTATGCCGTTCCCAAGATAGGGGTAACTTTTAAACTAAGAAAATAAATTTTTTCTACCATTTAGAATCATTTTAGAAAGTTTTTTTTTACGATTTGAACTAATTTCATCTTTTTATCACCAATCGTTAGTAAAAAATTTAATTTTTCACTCAATTTTTACTTAAAAAATTAATTCGCTAGCTTTTGCTGCAAAAGTGAAAAAATTTTTTCAACTTTTTTATTCCAAAGGAACTGTAAATAAGTAAGAAGCCTAACTTTGCAGATCTTCTAGTGGGCTGATGGTGAATTGAATTGTAAAGTTTCAACTTTCTAGGGGGTGTCGTTCCTGAGATAGGGGTGACTTTTACAATTTTTAAATCTATCTTCCCGAGACAAAACTTACATTCAGATTTAGTTGAAAACTAAGCAAGATTACCAATTCGAACCGAATAATTCGTCTGACGTTGGTTCCAACTCTCTATCTTATACCGTTCCCAAGATAGGGGTAACTTTTAAACTAAGAAAAAAAATATTTTTCTACCATTTATAATCATTTTAGAAAGTTTTTTTATCATAATCTAAACCAGTTTCATCTTTTTATCACCAATCGTTAGTAAAAAATTCAATTTTTCACTTAATTTTTACTTAAAAATTTAGTTCGCTAGCTTTTTCTGCAAAAGTGAAAAAATTTTTTTAACTTTTTTATTCCAAAGGAACGGTAAATAAGTAAGAAGCCTAACTTTGCAGATCCTCTAGTGGGCTGATGGTAAATTGAATTGTAAAGTTTCAACTTTCTAGGGGGTGTCGTTCCTGAGATATGGGTGACTTTTAAAATTTTTAAATCTATCTTCCCGAGACAAAACTTACATTCAGATTTAGTTGAAAACTAAGCAAGATTACCAATTCGAACCGAATAATTCGTCTGGCGTTGGTTCCAACTCTCTATCTTAAACCGTTCCCAAGATAGGGGTAACTTTTAAACTAAGAAAAAAAAATTTTTCTACCATTTATAATCATTTTAGAAAGTTTTTTTATCATAATCTAAACCAGTTTCATTTTTTTATCACCAATCGTTAGTGAAAAATTCAATTTTTCACTTAATTTTTACATAAAAAATTAATTCGCTAGCTTTTGCTGCAAAAGTGAAAAAATTTTTTCAACTTTTTTATTCCAAAGGAACTGTAAATAAGTAAGAAACCTAACTTTGCAGATCTTCTAGTGGGCTGATGGTGAATTGAATTGTAAAGTTTCAACTTTCTAGGGGGTGTCGTTCCTGAGATAGGGGTGACTTTTAAAATTTTTAAATCTATCTTCCCGAGACAAAACTTACATTCAGATTTAGTTGAAAACTAAGCAAGATTACCAATTCGAACCGAATAATTCGTCTGGCGTTGCTTCCAACTCTCTATCTTATGCCGTTCCCAAGATAGGGGTAACTTTTAAACTAAGAAAAAAAAATTTTTTCTACCATTTATAATCATTTTAGAAAGTTTATTTATTACAATCTGAACTAATTTCATCTTTTTATCACCAATCGTTAGTAAAAAATTCAATTTTTCACTCAATTTTTACTTAAAAAATTAATTCGCTAGCTTTTGCTGCAAAAGTGAAAAAATTTTTTCAGTTTTTTTATTCCAAAGGAACTGTAAATAAGTTAGAAGCCTAACTTTCCAGATCTTCTAGTGGGCTGATGGTGAATTGAATTGTAAAGTTTCAACTTTCTAGGGGGTGTCGTTTCTGAGATAGGAGTGACTATTAAAATTTTTAAATCTATCTTCCCGAGACAAAACTTACATTCAGATTTAGTTGAAAACCAAGCAAGATTACCAATTCGAACCGAATAATTCGTCTGGCGTTGGTTCCAACTCTCTATCTTATACCGTTTCCAAGATAGGGGTAACTTTTAAACTAAGAAAAAAAAATTTTTTCTACCATTTATAATCATTTTAGAAAGTTTTTTTATTACAATCTGAACTAATTTCATCTTTTTATCACCAATCGTTAGTAAAAAATTCAATCTTTCACTCAATTTTTACTTAAAAAATTAATTCGCTAGCTTTTGCTGCAAAAGTGAAAAAATTTTTTCAACTTTTTTATTCCACAGGAAATGTAAATAAGTAAGAAGCCTAACTTTGCAGATCTTCTAGTGGGCTGATGGTGAATTGAATTGTAAAGTTTCAACTTTCTAGGGGGTGTCGTTCCTGAGATAGGAGTGACTTTTAAAATTTTTAAATCTATCTTCCCGAGACAAAACTTACATCCAGATTTAGTTGAAAACTAAGCAAGATTACCAATTTGAACCGAATAATTCGTCTGGCGTTGGTTCCAACTCTCTATCTTATACCGTTCCCAAGATAGGGGTAACTTTTAAACTAAGAAAAAAAAATTTTTTCTACCATTTATAATCATTTTAGAAAGTTTTTTTATCATAATCTAAACCAGTTTCATCTTTTTATCACCAATCGTTAGTAAAAAATTCATTTTTTCACTCAATCTTTACTTCAAAAATTAATTCGCTAGCTTTTGCTGCAAAAGTGAAAAAATTTTCTCAACTTTTCTATTCCAAAGGAACTGTAAATAAGTAAGAAGCCTAACTTTGCAGATCTTCTAGTGGGCTGATGGTGAATTGAATTGTAAAGTTTCAACTTTCTAGGGGGTGTCGTTCCTGAGATAGGAGTGACTTTTAAAATTTTTAAATCTATCTTCCCGAGACAAAACTTACATCCAGATTTAGTTGAAAACTAAGCAAGATTACCAATTTGAACCGAGTAATTCGTCTGGCGTTGGTTCCAACTCTCTATCTTATACCGTTCCCAAGATAGGGGTAACTTTTAAACTAAGAAAAAAAAAATTTTTCTACCATTTATAATCATTTTAGAAAGTTTTTTTATCATAATCTAAACCAGTTTCATCTTTTTATCACCAATCGTTAGTAAAAAATTCATTTTTTCACTCAATCTTTACTTCAAAAATTAATTCGCTAGCTTTTGCTGCAAAAGTGAAAAAATTTTCTCAACTTTTCTATTCCAAAGGAACTGTAAATAAGTAAGAAGCTTTACTTTGCAGATTTTCTAGTGGGCTGATGGTGAATTGAATTGTAAAGTTTCAACTTTCTAGGGGGTGTCGTTCCTGAGATAGGGGTGACTTTTAAAATTTTTTAATCTATCTTCCCGAGACAAAACTTACATTCAGATTTAGTTGAAAACTAAGCAAGATTACCAATTCGAACCGAATAATTCGTCTGGCGTTGCTTCCAACTCTCTATCTTATGCCGTTCCCAAGATAGGGGTAACTTTTAAACTAAGAAAAAAAAATTTTTTCTACCATTTAGAATCATTTTAGAAAGTTTTTTTTTACAATTTGAACTAATTTCATCTTTTTATCACCAATCGTTAGTAAAAAATTTAATTTTTCACTCAATTTTTACTTAAAAAATTAATTCGCTAGCTTTTGCTGCAAAAGTGAAAAAATTTTTTCAACTTTTTTATTCCAGAGGAACTGTAAATAAGTAAGAAGCCTAACTTTGCAGATCTTCTAGTGGGCTGATGGTAAATTGAATTGTAAAGTTTCAACTAAAAAGGGGGTGTCGTTCCTGAGATAGGGGTGACTTTTAAAATTTGTAAATCTATCTTCCCGAGACAAAACTTACATTCAGATTTAGTTGAAAACTATGTAAGATCACCAATTCGAACCGAATAATTCGTCTGGCGTTGGTTCCAACTCTCTATCTTATACCGTTCCCAAGATAGGGGTAACTTTTAAACTAAGAAAAAAAATTTTTTTCTACCATTTATAATCATTTTAGAAAGTTTTTTTTTTATAATCTAAACCAGTTTCATCTTTTTATCACCAATCGTTAGTAAAAAATTCAATTTTTCACTCAATTTTTACTTAAAAAATTAATTCGCTAGCTTTTGCTGCAAAAGTGAAAAAATTTTTTTAACATTTTTATTCCAAAGGAACGGTAAATAAGTAAGAAGCCTAACTTTGCAGATCCTCTAGTGGGCTGAAGGTAAATTGAATTGGAAAGTTTCAACTTTCTAGGGGGTGTCGTTCCTGAGATAGAGGTGACTTTTAAAATTTTTAAATCTATCTTCCCGAGACAAAACTTACATTCAGATTTAGTTGAAAACTAAGCAAGATTACCAATTCGAACCGAATAATTCGTCTGGCGTTGGTTCCAACTCTCTATCTTATACCGTTCTCAAGATAGTGGTAACTTTTAAACTAAGAAAAAAAATATTTTTCTAGCATTTAGAATCATTTTAGAAAGTTTTTTTATCACAATCTGAACTAATTTCATCTTTTTATCACCAATCGTCAGTAAAAAATTCAATTTTCCACTCAATTTTTACTTAAAAAATTAATTCGCTAGCTTTGCTGCAAAAGTGAAAAAATTTTTTCAACTTTTTTATTCCAAAGGAACTGTAAATAAGTAAGAAGCCTAACTTTGCAGATCTTCTAGTGGGCTGATGGTGAATTGAATTGTAAAGTTTCAACTTTCTAGGGGGAGTCGTTCCTGAGATAGGGGTGACTTTTAAAATTTTTAAATCTATCTTCCCGAGACAAAACTTACATTCAGATTTAGATGAAAACTAAGCAAGATCACCAATTCGAACCGAATAATTCGTCTGGCGTTGGTTCCAACTCTCTATCTTATACCGTTCCCAAGATAGGGGTAACTATTAAACTAATAAAAAAAATTTTTTCTACCATTTATAATCATTTTAGAAAGTTTTTTTATTACAATCTGAACTAATTTCATCTTTTTATCACCAATCGTTAGTAAAAAAATTCAATTTTTCACTCAATTTTTACTTAAAAAATTAATTCGCTAGCTTTTGCTGCAAAAGTGAAAAAATTTTTTCACCTTTTTTATTCCAAAGGAACTGTAAATAAGTAAGAAACCTAACTTTGCAGATCTTCTAGTAGGCTGATTGTGAATTGAACTGTAAAGTTTCAACTTTCTAGGGGGTGTCGTTCCTGAGATAGAGGTGACTTTTAAAATTTTTAAATCTATCTTCCCGAGACAAAACTTACATTCAGATTTAGTTGAAAACTAAGCAAGATTACCAATTCGAACCGAATAATTCGTCTGGCGTTGGTTCCAACTCTCTATCTTATACCGTTCTCAAGATAGTGGTAACTTTTAAACTAAGAAAAAAAATATTTTTCTACCATTTAGAATCATTTTAGAAAGTTTTTTTATCACAATCTGAACTAATTTCATCTTTTTATCACCAATCGTCAGTAAAAAATTCAATTTTCCACTCAATTTTTACTTAAAAAATTAATTCGCTAGCTTTTGCTGCAAAAGTGAAAAAATTTTTTCAACTTTTTTATTCCAAAGGAACTGTAAATAAGTAAGAAGCCTAACTTTGCAGATCTTCTAGTGGGCTGATGGTGAATTGAATTGTAAAGTTTCAACTTTCTAGGGGGTGTCGTTCCTGAGATAGGGGTGACTTTTAAAATTTTTAAATCTATCTTCCCGAGACAAAACTTACATTCAGATTTAGTTGAAAACTAAGCAAGATTACCAATTCGAACCGAATAATTCGTCTGGCGTTGGTTCCAACTCTCTATCTTATACCGTTCCCAAGATAGGGGTAACTTTTAAACTAAGAAAAAAAATTTTTTCTACTATTTAGAATCATTTTAGAAAGTTTTTTTATTACAATCTGAACTAATTTCATCTTTTTATCACCAATCGTTAGTAAAAAAATTCAATTTTTCACTCAATTTTTACTTAAAAAATTAATTCGCTAGCTTTTGCTGCAAAAGTGAAAAAATTTTTTCACCTTTTTTATTCCAAAGGAACTGTAAATAAGTAAGAAACCTAACTTTGCAGATCTTCTAGTAGGCTGATTGTGAATTGAACTGTAAAGTTTCAACTTTCTAGGGGGTGTCGTTCCTGAGATAGAGGTGACTTTTAAAATTTTTAAATCTATCTTCCCGAGACAAAACTTACATTCAGATTTAGTTGAAAACTAAGCAAGATTACCAATTCGAACCGAATAATTCGTCTGGCGTTGGTTCCAACTCTCTATCTTATACCGTTCTCAAGATAGTGGTAACTTTTAAACTAAGAAAAAAAATATTTTTCTACCATTTAGAATCATTTTAGAAAGTTTTTTTATCACAATCTGAACTAATTTCATCTTTTTATCACCAATCGTCAGTAAAAAATTCAATTTTCCACTCAATTTTTACTTAAAAAATTAATTCGCTAGCTTTTGCTGCAAAAGTGAAAAAATTTTTTCAACTTTTTTATTCCAAAGGAACTGTAAATAAGTAAGAAGCCTAACTTTGCAGATCTTCTAGTGGGCTGATGGTGAATTGAATTGTAAAGTTTCAACTTTCTAGGGGGTGTCGTTCCTGAGATAGGGGTGACTTTTAAAATTTTTAAATCTATCTTCCCGAGACAAAACTTACATTCAGATTTAGTTGAAAACTAAGCAAGATTACCAATTCGAACCGAACAATTCGTCTGGCGTTGGTTCCAACTCTCTATCTTATACCGTTCCCAAGATAGGGGTAACTTTTAAACTAAGAAAAAAAAATTTTTTCTACCATTTATAATCATTTTAGAAAGTTTTTTTATTATAATCTAAACCAGTTTCATCTTTTTATCACCAATCGTTAGTAAAAAATTCAATTTTTCACTCAATTTTTACTTAAAAAAAAAATTCGCTAGCTTTTGCTGCAAAAGTGAAAAAATTTTTTTAACTTTTTTATTCCAAAGGAACGGTAAATAAGTAAGAAGCCTAACTTTGCAGATCCTCTAGTGGGCTGAAGGCAAATTGAATTGTAAAGTTTCAACTTTCTAGGGGGTGTCGTTCCTGAGATAGAGGTGACTTTTAAAATTTTTAAATCTATCTTCCCGAGACAAAACTTACATTCAGATTTAGTTGAAAACTAAGCAAGATTACCAATTCGAACCGAATAATTCGTCTGGCGTTGGTTCCAACTCTCTATCTTATACCGTTCTCAAGATAGTGGTAACTTTTAAACTAAGAAAAAAAATATTTTTCTATTATTTAGAATCATTTTAGAAAGTTTTTTTATCACAATCTGAACTAATTTCATCTTTTTATCACCAATCGTCAGTAAAAAATTCAATTTTCCACTCAATTTTTACTTAAAAAATTAATTCGCTAGCTTTTGCTGCAAAAGTGAAAAAATTTTTTCAACTTTTTTATTCCAAAGGAACTGTAAATAAGTAAGAAGCCTAACTTTGCAGATCTTCTAGTAGGCTGATTGTGAATTGAATTGTAAAGTTTCAACTTTCTAGGGGGTGTCGTTCCTGAGATAGGGGTGACTTTTAAAATTTTTAAATCTATCTTCCCGAGACAAAACTTACATTCAGATTTAGTTGAAAACTAAGCAAGATTACCAATTCGAACCGAATAATTCGTCTGGCGTTGGTTCCAACTCTCTATCTTATACCGTTCCCAAGATAGGGGTAACTATTAAACTAATAAAAAAAATTTTTTTCTACCATTTATAATCATTTTAGAAAGTTATTTTATCATAATCTAAACCAGTTTCATCTTTTTATCACCAATCGTTAGTAAAAAATTCAATTTTTCACTCAATTTTTACTTAAAAAAAAAATTCGCTAGCTTTTGCTGCAAAAGTGAAAAAATTTTTTTAACTTTTTTATTCCAAAGGAACGGTAAATAAGTAAGAAGCCTAACTTTGCAGATCCTCTAGTGGGCTGAAGGTAAATTGAATTGTAAAGTTTCAACTTTCTAGGGGGTGTCGTTCCTGAGATAGGGGTGACTTTTAAAATTTTTAAATCTATCTTCCCGAGACAAAACTTACATTCAGATTTAGTTGAAAACTAAGCAAGATTACCAATTCGAACCGAATAATTCGTCTGGCGTTGGTTCCAACTCTCTATCTTATACCGTTCCCAAGATAGGGGTAACTTTTAAACTAAGAAAAAAAATTTTTTCTACTATTTAGAATCATTTTAGAAAGTTTTTTTATTACAATCTGAACTAATTTCATCTTTTTATCACCAATCGTTAGTAAAAAAATTCAATTTTTCACTCAATTTTTACTTAAAAAATTAATTCGCTAGCTTTTGCTGCAAAAGTGAAAAAATTTTTTCAACTTTTTTATTCCAAAGGAACTGTAAATAAGTAAGAAACCTAACTTTGCAGATCTTCTAGTAGGCTGATTGTGAATTGAACTGTAAAGTTTCAACTTTCTAGGGGGTGTCGTTCCTGAGATAGGGGTGACTTTTAAAATTTTTAAATCTATTTTCCCGAGACAAAACTTACATTCAGATTTAGTTGAAAACTAAGCAAGATTACCAATTCGAACCGAATAATTCGTCTGGCGTTGGTTCCAACTCTCTATCTTATACCGTTCCCAAGATAGTGGTAACTTTTAAACTAAGAAAAAAAATATTTTTCTACCATTTAGATTCATTTTAGAAAGTTTTTTTATTACAATCTGAACTAATTTAATTTTTTTATCTTCAATTGTTAGTAAAAAATTCAATTTTTCACTCAATTTTTTAATTAAAAAAATTAATTCGCTAGCTTTTGCTGCAAAAGTGAAAACATTTTTTTAACTTTTTTATTCCACAGGAACGGTAAATAAGTAAGAAGCCTAACTTTGCAGATCCTCTAGTGGGCTGAAGTTAAATTGAATTGGAAAGTTTCAACTTTCTAGGGGGTGTCGTTCCTGAGATAGGGGTGACTTTTAAAATTTTTAAATCTATCTTCCCGAGACAAAACTTACATTCAGATTTAGTTGAAAACTAAGCAAGATTACCAATTCGAACCGAATAATTCGTCTGGCGTTGGTTCCAACTCTCTATCTTATACCGTTCTCAAGATAGTGGTAACTTTTAAACTAAGAAAAAAAATATTTTTCTACCATTTAGAATCATTTTAGAAAGTTTTTTTATTACAATCTGAACTAATTTAATTTTTTTATCACCAATTGTTAGTAAAAAATTCAATTTTTTACCCAATTTTTACTTAAAAAATTAATTCGCTAGCTTTTGCTGCAAAAGTTTAAAAATTTTTTCAAATTTTTCATTCCAAAGGAACTGTAAATAAGTAAGAAGCCTAACTTTGCAGATCCTCTAGTCGGCTGATGGTAAATTGAATTGTAAAGTTTCAACTTTCTAGGGGGTGTCGTTCCTGAGATAGGGGTGACTTTTAAAATTTTTAAATCTATCTTCCCGAGACAAAACTTACATTCAGATTTAGTTGAAAACTAAGCAAGATTACCAATTCGAACCGAATAATTCGTCTGGCGTTGGTTCCAACTCTCTATCTTATACCGTTCCCAAGATAGGGGTAACTTTTAAACGAAGAAAAAAAATATTTTTCTACCATTTAGAATCATTTTAGAAAGTTTTTTTATCACAATCTGAACTAATTTCATCTTTTTATCACCAATCGTCAGTAAAAAATTCAATTTTCCACTCAATTTTTACTTAAAAAATTAATTCGCTAGCTTTCGCTGCAAAAGTGAAAAAATTTTTTCAACTTTTTTATTCCAAAGGAACTGTAAATAAGTAAGAAGCCTAACTTTGCAGATCTTCTAGTGGGCTGATGGTGAATTGAATTGTAAAGTTTCAACTTTCTAGGGGGTGTCGTTCCTGAGATAGGGGTGACTTTTAAAATTTTTAAATCTATTTTCCCGAGACAAAACATACATTCAGATTTAGTTGAAAACTAAGCAAGATTACCAATTCGAACCGAATAATTCGTCTGGCGTTGGTTCCAACTCTCTATCTTATACCGTTGCCAAGATAGGGGTAACTATTAAACTAATAAAAAAAATTTTTTTCTACCATTTATAATCATTTTAGAAAGTTATTTTATCATAATCTAAACCAGTTTCATCTTTTTATCACCAATCGTTAGTAAAAAATTCAATTTTTCACTCAATTTTTACTTAAAAAAAAAAATTCGCTAGCTTTTGCTGCAAAAGTGAAAAAATTTTTTTATCTTTTTTATTCCAAAGGAACGGTAAATAAGTAAGAAGCCTAACTTTGCAGATCCTCTAGTGGGCTGAAGGTAAATTGAATTGTAAAGTTTCAACTTTCTAGGGGGTGTCGTTCCTGAGATAGGGGTGACTTTTAAAATTTTTAAATCTATCTTCCCGAGACAAAACTTACATTCAGATTTAGTTGAAAACTAAGCAAGATTACCAATTCGAACCGAATAATTCGTCTGGCGTTGGTTCCAACTCTCTATCTTATACCGTTCCCAAGATAGTGGTAACTTTTAAACTAAGAAAAAAAATATTTTTCTACCATTTAGATTCATTTTAGAAAGTTTTTTTATTACAATCTGAACTAATTTAATTTTTTTATCTTCAATTGTTAGTAAAAAATTCAATTTTTTACTCAATTTTTACTTAAAAAATTAATTCGCTAGCTTTTGCTGCAAAAGTGGAAAAATTTTTTCAACTTTTTTATTCCAAAGGAACTGTAAATAAATAAGAAGCCTAACTTTGCAGATCCTCTAGTGGGCTGATGGTAAATTGAATTGTAAAGTTTCAACTTTCTAGGGGGTGTCGTTCCTGAGATAGGGGTGACTTTTAAAATTTTCAAATCTATCTTCCCGAGACAAAACTTACATTCAGATTTAGTTGAAAACTAAGCTAGATTACCAATTCGAACCGAATAATTCGTCTGGCGTTAGTTCCAACTCTCTATCTTATACCGTTCCCAAGATAGGGGTAACTTTTAAACTAAGAAAAAAAAAATTTTTTCTACCATTTATAATCATTTTAGAAAGTTTTTTTATCATAATCTAAACCAGTTTCATCTTTTTATCACCAATCGTTAGTAAAAAATTCAATTTTTCACTCAATTTTTACTTAAAAAATTAATTCGCTAGCTTTTGCTGCAAAAGTGAAAACATTTTTTTAACTTTTTTATTCCACAGGAACGGTAAATAAGTAAGAAGCCTAACTTTGCAGATCCTCTAGTGGGCTGAAGTTAAATTGAATTGGAAAGTTTCAACTTTCTAGGGGGTGTCGTTCCTGAGATAGGGGTGACTTTTAAAATTTTTAAATCTATCTTCCCGAGACAAAACTTACATTCAGATTTAGTTGAAAACTAAGCAAGATTACCAATTCGAACCGAATAATTCGTCTGGCGTTGGTTCCAACTCTCTATCTTATACCGTTCTCAAGATAGTGGTAACTTTTAAACTAAGAAAAAAAAATATTTTTCTACCATTTAGAATCATTTTAGAAAGTTTTTTTATTACAATCTGAACTAATTTAATTTTTTTATCACCAATTGTTAGTAAAAAATTCAATTTTTTACTCAATTTTTACTTAAAAAATTAATTCGCTAGCTTTTGCTGCAAAAGTGGAAAAATTTTTTCAACTTTTTCATTCCAAAGGAACTGTAAATAAGTAAGAAGCCTAACTTTGCAGATCCTCTAGTGGGCTGATGGTAAATTGAATTGTAAAGTTTCAACTTTCTAGGGGGTGTCGTTCCTGAGATAGGGGTGACTTTTAAAATTTTTAAATCTATCTTCCCGAGACAAAACTTACATTCAGATTTAGTTGAAAACTAAGCAAGATTACCAATTCGAACCGAATAATTCGTCTGGCGTTGGTTCCAACTCTCTATCTTATACCGTTCTCAAGATAGTGGTAACTTTTAAACTAAGAAAAAAAATATTTTTCTACCATTTAGAATCATTTTAGAAAGTTTTTTTATTACAATCTGAACTAATTTAATTTTTTTATCACCAATTGTTAGTAAAAAATTCAATTTTTTACTCAATTTTTACTTAAAAAATTAATTCGCTAGCTTTTGCTGCAAAAGTGGAAAAATTTTTTCAACTTTTTCATTCCAAAGGAACTGTAAATAAGTAAGAAGCCTAACTTTGCAGATCCTCTAGTGGGCTGATGGTAAATTGAATTGTAAAGTTTCAACTTTCTAGGGGGTGTCGTTCCTGAGATAGGGGTGACCTTTAAAATTTTTAAATCTATCTTCCCGAGACAAAACTTACATTCAGATTTAGTTGAAAACTAAGCAAGATTACCAATAATTCGTCTGGCGTTGGTTCCAACTCTCTATCTTATACCGTTCCCAAGATAGGGGTAACTTTTAAACTAAGAAAAAAAAATTTTTTCTACCATTTATAATCATTTTAGAAAGTTTTTTTATCATAATCTAAACCAGTTTCATCTTTTTATCACCAATCGTTAGTAAAAAATTCAATTTTTCACTCAATTTTTACTTAAAAAATTAATTCGCTAGCTTTTGCTGCAAAAGTGAAAAAATTTTTTTAACTTTTTTATTCCAAAAGAACGGTAAATAAATAAGAAGCCTAACTTTGCAGATCCTCTAGTGGGCTGAAGGCAAATTGAATTGTAAAGTTTCAACTTTCTAGGGGGTGTCGTTCCTGAGATAGAGGTGACTTTTAAAATTTTTAAATCTATCTTCCCGAGACAAAACTTACATTCAGTTTTAGTTGAAAACTAAGCAAGATTACCAATTCGAACCGAATAATTCGTCTGGCGTTGGTTCCAACTCTCTATCTTATACCGTTCTCAAGATAGTGGTAACTTTTAAACTAAGAAAAAAAATATTTTTCTATTATTTAGAATCATTTTAGAAAGTTTTTTTATCACAATCTGAACTAATTTCATCTTTTTATCACCAATCGTCAGTAAAAAATTCAATTTTCCACTCAATTTTTACTTAAAAAATTAATTCGCTAGCTTTTGCTGCAAAAGTGAAAAAATTTTTTCAACTTTTTTATTCCAAAGGAACTGTAAATAAGTAAGAAGCCTAACTTTGCAGATCTTCTAGTGGGCTGATGGTGAATTGAATTGTAAAGTTTCAACTTTCTAGGGGGTGTCGTTCCTGAGATAGGGGTGACTTTTAAAATTTTTAAATCTATCTTCCCGAGACAAAACTTACATTCAGATTTAGTTGAAAACTAAGCAAGATTACCAATTCGAACCGAATAATTCGTCTGGCGTTGGTTCCAACTCTCTATCTTATACCGTTCCCAAGATAGGGGTAACTTTTAAACTAAGAAAAAAAATTTTTTCTACTATTTAGAATCATTTTAGAAAGTTTTTTTATTACAATCTGAACTAATTTCATCTTTTTATCACCAATCGTTAGTAAAAAAATTCAATTTTTCACTCAATTTTTACTTAAAAAATTAATTCGCTAGCTTTTGCTGCAAAAGTGAAAAAAATTTTTCAACTTTTTTATTCCAAAGGAACTGTAAATAAGTAAGAAACCTAACTTTGCAGATCTTCTAGTAGGCTGATTGTGAATTGAACTGTAAAGTTTCAACTTTCTAGGGGGTGTCGTTCCTGAGATAGGGGTGACTTTTAAAATTTTTAAATCTATTTTCCTGAGACAAAAATTACATTCAGATTTAGTTGAAAACTAAGCAAGATTACCAATTCGAACCGAATAATTCGTCTGGCGTTGGTTCCAACTCTCTATCTTATACCGTTCCCAAGATAGGGGTAACTATTTAACTAATAAAAAAAATTTTTTTCTACCATTTATAATCATTTTAGAAAGTTATTTTATCATAATCTAAACCAGTTTCATCTTTTTATCACCAATCGTTAGTAAAAAATTCAATTTTTCACTCAATTTTTACTTAAAAAAAAAATTCGCTAGCTTTTGCTGCAAAAGTGAAAAAATTTTTTTAACTTTTTTATTCCAAAGGAACGGTAAATAAGTAAGAAGCCTAACTTTGCAGATCCTCTAGTGGGCTGAAGGTAAATTGAATTGTAAAGTTTCAACTTTCTAGGGGGTGTCGTTCCTGAGATAGGGGTGACTTTTAAAATTTTTAAATCTATCTTCCCGAGACAAAACTTACATTCAGATTTAGTTGAAAACTAAGCAAGATTACCAATTCGAACCGAATAATTCGTCTGGCGTTGGTTCCAACTCTCTATCTTATACCGTTCCCAAGATAGGGGTAACTTTTAAACTAAGAAAAAAAATTTTTTCTACTATTTAGAATCATTTTAGAAAGTTTTTTTATTACAATCTGAACTAATTTCATCTTTTTATCACCAATCGTTAGTAAAAAAATTCAATTTTTCACTCAATTTTTACTTAAAAAATTAATTCGCTAGCTTTTGCTGCAAAAGTGAAAAAAATTTTTCAACTTTTTTATTCCAAAGGAACTGTAAATAAGTAAGAAACCTAACTTTGCAGATCTTCTAGTAGGCTGATTGTGAATTGAACTGTAAAGTTTCAACTTTCTAGGGGGTGTCGTTCCTGAGATAGGGGTGACTTTTAAAATTTTTAAATCTATTTTCCTGAGACAAAAATTACATTCAGATTTAGTTGAAAACTAAGCAAGATTACCAATTCGAACCGAATAATTCGTCTGGCGTTGGTTCCAACTCTCTATCTTATACCGTTCCCAAGATAGGGGTAACTATTAAACTAATAAAAAAAATTTTTTTCTACCATTTATAATCATTTTAGAAAGTTATTTTATCATAATCTAAACCAGTTTCATCTTTTTATCACCAATCGTTAGTAAAAAATTCAATTTTTCACTCAATTTTTACTTAAAAAAAAAATTCGCTAGCTTTTGCTGCAAAAGTGAAAAAATTTTTTTAACTTTTTTATTCCAAAGGAACGGTAAATAAGTAAGAAGCCTAACTTTGCAGATCCTCTAGTGGGCTGAAGGTAAATTGAATTGTAAAGTTTCAACTTTCTAGGGGGTGTCGTTCCTGAGATAGGGGTGACTTTTAAAATTTTTAAATCTATCTTCCCGAGACAAAACTTACATTCAGATTTAGTTGAAAACTAAGCAAGATTACCAATTCGAACCGAATAATTCGTCTGGCGTTGGTTCCAACTCTCTATCTTATACCGTTCCCAAGATAGGGGTAACTTTTAAACTAAGAAAAAAAATTTTTTCTACTATTTAGAATCATTTTAGAAAGTTTTTTTATTACAATCTGAACTAATTTCATCTTTTTATCACCAATCGTTAGTAAAAAAATTCAATTTTTCACTCAATTTTTACTTAAAAAATTAATTCGCTAGCTTTTGCTGCAAAAGTGAAAAAATTTTTTCAACTTTTTTATTCCAAAGGAACTGTAAATAAGTAAGAAACCTAACTTTGCAGATCTTCTAGTAGGCTGATTGTGAATTGAACTGTAAAGTTTCAACTTTCTAGGGGGTGTCGTTCCTGAGATAGGGGTGACTTTTAAAATTTTTAAATCTATTTTCCTGAGACAAAACTTACATTCAGATTTAGTTGAAAACTAAGCAAGATTACCAATTCGAACCGAATAATTCGTCTGGCGTTGGTTACAACTCTCTATCTTATACCGTTCCCAAGATAGTGGTAACTTTTAAACTAAGAAAAAAAATATTTTTCTACCATTTAGAATCATTTTAGAAAGTTTTTTTATTACAATCTGAACTAATTTAATTTTTTTATCACCAATTGTTAGTAAAAAATTCAATTTTTTACTCAATTTTTACTTAAAAAATTAATTCGCTAGCTTTTGCTGCAAAAGTGGAAAAATTTTTTCAACTTTTTCATTCCAAAGGAACTGTAAATAAGTAAGAAGCCTAACTTTGCAGATCCTCTAGTGGGCTGATGGTAAATTGAATTGTAAAGTTTCAACTTTCTAGGGGGTGTCGTCCCTGAGATAGGGGTGACTTTTAAAATTTTTAAATCTATCTTCCCGAGACAAAACTTACATTCAGATTTAGTTGAAAACTAAGCAAGATTACCAATTCGAACCGAATAATTCGTCTGGCGTTGGTTCCAACTCTCTATCTTATACCGTTCCCAAGTTAGGGGTAACTTTTAAACTAAGAAAAAAAATATTTTTCTACCATTTAGAATCATTTTAGAAAGTTTTTTTATCACAATCTGAACTAATTTCATCTTTTTATCACCAATCGTCAGTAAAAAATTCAATTTTCCACTCAATTTTTACTTAAAAAATTAATTCGCTAGCTTTTGCTGCAAAAGTGAAAAAATTTTTTCAACTTTTTTATTCCAAAGGAACTGTAAATAAGTAAGAAGCCTAACTTTGCAGATCTTCTAGTGGGCTGATGGTGAATTGAATTGTAAAGTTTCAACTTTCTAGGGGGTGTCGTTCCTGAGATAGGGGTGACTTTTAAAATTTTTAAATCTATCTTCCCGAGACAAAACTTACATTCAGATTTAGTTGAAAACTAAGCAAGATTACCAATTCGAACCGAATAATTCGTCTGGCGTTGGTTCCAACTCTCTATCTTATACCGTTCCCAAGATAGGGGTAACTTTTAAACTAAGAAAAAAAATTTTTTCTACTATTTAGAATCATTTTAGAAAGTTTTTTTATTACAATCTGAACTAATTTCATCTTTTTATCACCAATCGTTAGTAAAAAAATTCAATTTTTCACTCAATTTTTACTTAAAAAATTAATTCGCTAGCTTTTGCTGCAAAAGTGAAAAAATTTTTTCAACTTTTTTATTCCAAAGGAACTGTAAATAAGTAAGAAACCTAACTTTGCAGATCTTCTAGTAGGCTGATTGTGAATTGAACTGTAAAGTTTCAACTTTCTAGGGGGTGTCGTTCCTGAGATAGGGGTGACTTTTAAAATTTTTAAATCTATTTTCCCGAGACAAAACTTACATTCAGATTTAGTTGAAAACTAAGCAAGATTACCAATTCGAACCGAATAATTCGTCTGGCGTTGGTTCCAACTCTCTATCTTATACCGTTCCCAAGATAGGGGTAACTATTAAACTAATAAAAAAAATTTTTTTCTACCATTTATAATCATTTTAGAAAGTTATTTTATCATAATCTAAACCAGTTTCATCTTTTTATCACCAATCGTTAGTAAAAAATTCAATTTTTCACTCAATTTTTACTTAAAAAAAAAATTCGCTAGCTTTTGCTGCAAAAGTGAAAAAATTTTTTTAACTTTTTTATTCCAAAGGAACGGTAAATAAGTAAGAAGCCTAACTTTGCAGATCCTCTAGTGGGCTGAAGGTAAATTGAATTGTAAAGTTTCAACTTTCTAGGGGGTGTCGTTCCTGAGATAGGGGTGACTTTTAAAATTTTTAAATCTATCTTCCCGAGACAAAACTTACATTCAGATTTAGTTGAAAACTAAGCAAGATTACCAATTCGAACCGAATAATTCGTCTGGCGTTGGTTCCAACTCTCTATCTTATACCGTTCCCAAGATAGTGGTAACTTTTAAACTAAGAAAAAAAATATTTTTCTACCATTTAGATTCATTTTAGAAAGTTTTTTTATTACAATCTGAACTAATTTAATTTTTTTATCTTCAATTGTTAGTAAAAAATTCAATTTTTTACTCAATTTTTACTTAAAAAATTAATTCGCTAGCTTTTGCTGCAAAAGTGGAAAAATTTTTTCAACTTTTTTATTCCAAAGGAACTGTAAATAAATAAGAAGCCTAACTTTGCAGATCCTCTAGTGGGCTGATGGTAAATTGAATTGTAAAGTTTCAACTTTCTAGGGGGTGTCGTTCCTGAGATAGGGGTGACTTTTAAAATTTTCAAATCTATCTTCCCGAGACAAAACTTACATTCAGATTTAGTTGAAAACTAAGCTAGATTACCAATTCGAACCGAATAATTCGTCTGGCGTTAGTTCCAACTCTCTATCTTATACCGTTCCCAAGATAGGGGTAACTTTTAAACTAAGAAAAAAAATTTTTTTCTACCATTTATAATCATTTTAGAAAGTTTTCTATCATAATCTAAACCAGTTTCATCTTTTTATCACCAATCGTTAGTAAAAAATTCAATTTTTCACTCAATTTTTACTTAAAAAATTAATTCGCTAGCTTTTGCTGCAAAAGTGAAAAAATTTTTTTAACTTTTTTATTCCAAAGGAACGTTAAATAAATAAGAAGCCTAACTTTGCAGATCCTCTAGTGGGCTGATGGTAAATTGAATTGTAAAGTTTCAACTTTCTAGGGGGTGTCGTTCCTGAGATAGGGGTGACTTTTAAAATTTTTAAATCTATCTTCCCGAGACAAAACTTACATTCAGATTTAGTTGAAAACTAAGCAAGATTACCAATTCGAACCGAATAATTCGTCTGGCGTTGGTTCCAACTCTCTATCTTATACCGTTCTCAAGATAGTGGTAACTTTTAAACTAAGAAAAAAAATATTTTTCTACCATTTAGAATCATTTTAGAAAGTTTTTTTATTACAATCTGAACTAATTTAATTTTTTTATCACCAATTGTTAGTAAAAAATTCAATTTTTTACTCAATTTTTACTTAAAAAATTAATTCGCTAGCTTTTGCTGCAAAAGTGGAAAAATTTTTTCAACTTTTTCATTCCAAAGGAACTGTATATAAGTAAGAAGCCTAACTTTGCAGATCCTCTAGTGGGCTGATGGTAAATTGAATTGTAAAGTTTCAACTTTCTAGGGGGTGTCGTTCCTGAGATAGGGGTGACTTTTAAAATTTTTAAATCTATCTTCCCGAGACAAAACTTACATTCAGATTTAGTTGAAAACTAAGCAAGATTACCAATTCGAACCGAATAATTCGTCTGGCGTTGGTTCCAACTCTCTATCTTATACCGTTCCCAAGATAGGGGTAACTTTTAAACTAAGAAAAAAAATTTTTTTCTACCATTTATAATCATTTAAGAAAGTTTTTTTATCATAATCTAAACCAGTTTCATCTTTTTATCACCAATCGTTAGTAAAAAATTCAATTTTTCACTCAATTTTTACTTAAAAAAAAAATTCGCTAGCTTTTGCTGCAAAAGTGAAAAAATTTTTTTAACTTTTTTATTCCAAAGGAACGGTAAATAAGTAAGAAGCCTAACTTTGCAGATCCTCTAGTGGGCTGAAGGTAAATTGAATTGTAAAGTTTCAACTTTCTAGGGGGTGTCGTTCCTGAGATAGGGGTGACTTTTAAAATTTTTAAATCTATCTTCCCGAGACAAAACTTACATTCAGATTTAGTTGAAAACTAAGCAAGATTACCAATTCGAACCGAATAATTCGTCTGGCGTTGGTTCCAACTCTCTATCTTATACCGTTCCCAAGATAGTGGTAACTTTTAAACTAAGAAAAAAAATATTTTTCTACCATTTAGATTCATTTTAGAAAGTTTTTTTATTACAATCTGAACTAATTTAATTTTTTTATCTTCAATTGTTAGTAAAAAATTCAATTTTTTACTCAATTTTTACTTAAAAAATTAATTCGCTAGCTTTTGCTGCAAAAGTGGAAAAATTTTTTCAACTTTTTTATTCCAAAGGAACTGTAAATAAATAAGAAGCCTAACTTTGCAGATCCTCTAGTGGGCTGATGGTAAATTGAATTGTAAAGTTTCAACTTTCTAGGGGGTGTCGTTCCTGAGATAGGGGTGACTTTTAAAATTTTCAAATCTATCTTCCCGAGACAAAACTTACATTCAGATTTAGTTGAAAACTAAGCTAGATTACCAATTCGAACCGAATAATTCGTCTGGCGTTAGTTCCAACTCTCTATCTTATACCGTTCCCAAGATAGGGGTAACTTTTAAACTAAGAAAAAAAAATTTTTTCTACCATTTATAATCATTTTAGAAAGTTTTCTATCATAATCTAAACCAGTTTCATCTTTTTATCACCAATCGTTAGTAAAAAATTCAATTTTTCACTCAATTTTTACTTAAAAAATTAATTCGCTAGCTTTTGCTGCAAAAGTGAAAAAATTTTTTTAACTTTTTTATTCCAAAGGAACGTTAAATAAATAAGAAGCCTAACTTTGCAGATCCTCTAGTGGGCTGATGGTAAATTGAATTGTAAAGTTTCAACTTTCTAGGGGGTGTCGTTCCTGAGATAGGGGTGACTTTTAAAATTTTTAAATCTATCTTCCCGAGACAAAACTTACATTCAGATTTAGTTGAAAACTAAGCAAGATTACCAATTCGAACCGAATAATTCGTCTGGCGTTGGTTCCAACTCTCTATCTTATACCGTTCTCAAGATAGTGGTAACTTTTAAACTAAGAAAAAAAATATTTTTCTACCATTTAGAATCATTTTAGAAAGTTTTTTTATTACAATCTGAACTAATTTAATTTTTTTATCACCAATTGTTAGTAAAAAATTCAATTTTTTACTCAATTTTTACTTAAAAAATTAATTCGCTAGCTTTTGCTGCAAAAGTGGAAAAATTTTTTCAACTTTTTCATTCCAAAGGAACTGTATATAAGTAAGAAGCCTAACTTTGCAGATCCTCTAGTGGGCTGATGGTAAATTGAATTGTAAAGTTTCAACTTTCTAGGGGGTGTCGTTCCTGAGATAGGGGTGACTTTTAAAATTTTTAAATCTATCTTCCCGAGACAAAACTTACATTCAGATTTAGTTGAAAACTAAGCAAGATTACCAATTCGAACCGAATAATTCGTCTGGCGTTGGTTCCAACTCTCTATCTTATACCGTTCCCAAGATAGGGGTAACTTTTAAACTAAGAAAAAAAATTTTTTTCTACCATTTATAATCATTTAAGAAAGTTTTTTTATCATAATCTAAACCAGTTTCATCTTTTTATCACCAATCGTTAGTAAAAAATTCAATTTTTCACTCAATTTTTACTTAAAAAAAAATTCGCTAGCTTTTGCTGCAAAAGTGAAAAAATTTTTTTAACTTTATTATTCCAAAGGAACTGTAAATAAGTAAGAAGCCTAACTTTGCAGATCTTCTAGTGGGCTGATGGTGAATTGAATTGTAAAGATTCAACTTTCTAGGGGGTGTCGTTCCTGAGATAGGGGTGACTTTTAAAATTTTTAAATCTATCTTCCCGAGACAAAACTTACATTCAGATTTACTTGAAAACTAAGCAAGATTACCAATTCGAACCGAATAATTCGTCTGGCGTTGGTTCCAACTCTCTATCTTATACCGTTCTCAAGATAGTGGTAACTTTTAAACTAAGAAAAAAAATATTTTTCTACCATTTAGATTCATTTTAGAAAGTTTTTTTATTACAATCTGAACTAATTTCATCTTTTTATCACCAATCGTTAGTAAAATATTCAATTTTTCACTCAATTTTTACTTAAAAAATTAATTCGCTAGCTTTTGCTGCAAAAGTGAAAAAATTTTTTCAACTTTTTTATTCCAAAGGAACGGTAAATAAGTAAGAAGCCTAACTTTGCAGATCTTCTAGTGGGCTGATGGTGAATTGAATTGTAAAGTTTCAACTTTCTAGGGGGTGTCGTTCCTGAGATAGGGGTGACCTTTAAAATTTTTAAATCTATCTTCCCGAGACAAAACTTACATTCAGATTTAGTTGAAAACTAAGCAAGATTACCAATTCGAACCGAATAATTCGTCTGGCGTTGGTTCCAACTCTCTATCTTATACCGTTCCCAAGATAGGGGTAACTTTTAAACTAAGAAAAAAAAATTTTTTCTACCATTTAGAATCATTTTAGAAAGTTTTTTTATTACAATCTGAACTAATTTCATCTTTTTATCACCAATCGTTAGTAAAAAATTCAATTTTTCACTCAATTTTTACTTAAAAAGTTAATTCGCTAGCTTTTGCTGCAAAAGTGAAAAAATTTTTTCAACTTTTTTATTCCAAAGGAACTGTAAATAAGTAAGAAGCCTAACTTTCCAGATCTTCTAGTGGGCTGATGGTGAATTGAATTGTAAAGTTTCAACTTTTTAAGGGATGTCGTTCCTGAGATAGGGGTGACTTTTAAAATTTTTAAATCTATCTTCTCGAGACAAAACTTACATTCAGATTTAGTTGAAAACTAAGCAAGATTACCAATTCGAACCGAATAATTCGTCTGGCGTTGGTTCCAACTCTCTATCTTATACCGTTCCCAAGATAGGGGTAACTTTTAAACTAAGAAAAAAAAATTTTTTCTACCATTTAGAATCATTTTAGAAAGTTTCCTTATTACAATCTGATATAATTTCATCTTTTTATCACCAATCGTTAGTAAAAAATTCAATTTTTCACTCAATTTTTACTTAAAAAATTAATTCGTTAGCTTTTGCTGCAAAAGTGAAAAAATTTTTTCAACTTTTTTATTCCAAAGGAACTGTAAATAAGTAAGAAGCCTTACTTTGCAGATCTTCTAGTGGGCTGATGGTAAATTGAATTGTAAAGTTTCAACTTTCTAGGGGGTGTCGTTCCTGAGATAGGGGTGACTTTTAAAATTTTTAAATCTATCTTTCCGAGACAAAACTTACATTCAGATTTAGTTGAAAACTAAGCAAGATTACCAATTCGAACCGAATAATTCGTCTGGCGTTGGTTCCAACTCTCTATATTATACCGTTCCCAAGATAGGGGTAACTTTTAAACTAAGAAAAAAAATTTTTTTCTACCATTTATAATCATTTTAGAAAGTTTTTTTATCATAATCTAAACCAGTTTCATCTTTTTATCACCAATCGTTAGTAAAAAATTCAATTTTTCACTCAATTTTTACTTAAAAAATTAATTCGCTAGGTTTTGCTGCAAAAGTGAAAAAATTTTTTCAACTTTTTTATTTCAATGGTACTGTAAATAAGTAAGAAGCCTAACATTGCAGATCTTCTAGTGGGCTGATGGTGAATTGAATTGTAAAGTTTCAACTTTCTAGGGGGTGTCGTTCCTGAGATAGGGGTGACTTTTAAAATTTTTAAATCTATCTTCTCGAGACAAAACTTACATTCAGATTTAATTGAAAACTAAGCAAGATTACCAATTCGAACCGAATAATTCGTCTGGCGTTGGTTCCAACTCTCTATCTTATACCGTTCCCAAGATAGGGGTAACTTTTAAACTAAGAAAAAAAATTTTTTTCTACCATTTAGAATCATTTTAGAAAGTTTTTTTATCATAATCTAAACCAGTTTCATCTTTTTATCACAAATCGTTAGTAAAAAATTCAATTTTTCACTCAATTTTTACTTAAAAAATTAATTCGCTAGCTTTTGCTGCAAAAGTGAAAAAATTTTTTCATCTTTTTTATTTCAATGGTACTGTAAATAAGTAAGAAGCCTAACATTGCAGATCTTCTAGTGGGCTGATGGTGAATTGAATTGTAAAGTTTCAACTTTCTAGGGGGTGTCGTTCCTGAGATAGGGGTGACTTTTAAAATTTTTAAATCTATCTTCCCGAGACAAAACTTACATTCAGATTTATTTGAAAACTAAGCAAGATTACCAATTCGAACCGAATAATTCGTCTGGTGTTGGTTCCAGCTCTCTATCTTATACCGTTCCCAAGATAGGGGTAACTTTTAAACTGAGAATAAAAATTTTTTCTACCATTTAGAATCATTTTAGAAAGTTTTTTTATTACAATCTCAACTAATTTCATCTTTTTATCACCGATCTTTAGTAAAAAATTCAATTTTTCACTCAATTTTTACTTAAAAAATTAATTCGCTAGCTTTTGCTGCAAAAGTGAAAAAATTTTTTCAACTTTTTTATTCCAAAGGAACTGTAAATAAGTAAGAAGCCTAACTTTGCAGATCTTCTAGTGGGCTGATGGTGAATTGAATTGTAAAGTTTCAACTTTCTAGGGGGTGTCGTTCCTGAGATAGGGGTGACTTTTAAAATTTTTAAATCTATCTTCCCGAGACAAAACTTACATTCAGATTTAGTTGAAAACTAAGCAAGATTACCAATTCGAACCGAATAATTCGTCTGGCGTTGGTTCCAACTCTCTATCTAATACCGTTCCCAAGATAGGGGTAACTTTTAAACTAAAAAAAAAAAATTTTTCTACCATTTATTATCATTTTAGAAAGTTTTTTTATCATAATCTAAACCAGTTTTATCTTTTTATCACCAATCGTTAGTAAAAAATTCAATTTTTCACTCAATTTTTACTTAAAAAATTAATTCGCTAGCTTTTGCTGCAAAAGTGAAAAAATTTTTTTAACTTTTTCAATCCAAAGGAACGGTAAATAAGTAAGAAGTCTAACTTTGCAGATCCTCTAGTGGGCTGATGGTAAATTGAATTGTAAAGTTTCAACTTTCTAGGGGGTGTCGTTCCTGAGAGAGGGGTGACTTTTAAAATTTTTAAATCTATCTTCCCGAGACAAAACTTACATTCAGATTTAGTTGAAAACTAAGCAAGATTACCAATTCGAACCGAATAGTTCGTCTGGCGTTGGTTCCAACTCTCTATCTTATACCGTTCTCAAGATAGTGGTAACTTTTAAACTAAGAAAAAAAATATTTTTCTACCATTTAGAATCATTTTAGAAAGTTTTTTTATTACAATCTGAACTAATTTCATCTTTTTATCACCAATCGTTAGTAAAAAATTCAATTTTTCACTCAATTTTTACTTAAAAAATTAATTCGCTAGCTTTTGCTGCAAAAGTGAAAAAATTTTTTCAACTTTTTTATTCCAAAGGAACTGTAAATAAGTAAGAAGCCTAACTTTGCAGATCTTCTAGTGGGCTGATGGTGAATTGAATTGTAAAGTTTCAACTTTCTAGGGGGTGTCGTTCCTGAGATAGGGGTGACTTTTAAAATTTTTAAATCTATCTTCCCGAGACAAAACTTACATTCAGATTTAGTTGAAAACTAAGCAAGATTACCAATTCGAACCGAATAGTTCGTCTGGCGTTGGTTCCAACTCTCTATCTTATACCGTTCTCAAGATAGTGGTAACTTTTAAACTAAGAAAAAAAATATTTTTCTACCATTTAGAATCATTTTAGAAAGTTTTTTTATTACAATCTGAACTAATTTCATCTTTTTATCACCAATCGTTAGTAAAAAATTCAATTTTTCACTCAATTTTTACTTAAAAAATTAATTCGCTAGCTTTTGCTGCAAAAGTGAAAAAATTTTTTCAACTTTTTTATTCCAAAGGAACTGTAAATAAGTAAGAAGCTTAACTTTGCAGATCTTCTAGTGGGCTGATGGTGAATTGAATTGTAAAGTTTCAACTTTCTAGGGGGTGTCGTTCCTGAGATAGGGGTGACTTTTAAAATTTTTAAATCTATCTTCCCGAGACAAAACTTACATTCAGATTTAGTTGAAAACTAAGCAAGATTACCAATTCGAACCGAATAATTCGTCTGGCGTTGGTTCCAACTCTCTATCTTATACCGTTCCCAAGATAGGGGTAACTTTTAAACTAAGAAAAAAAATTTTTTCTACCATTTAGAATCATTTTAGAAAATTTTTTTATTACAATCTGAACTAATTTCATCTTTTTATCACCAATCGTTAGTAAAAAATTCAATTTTTCACTCAATTTTTACTTAAAAAATTAATTCGCTAGCTTTTGCTGCAAAAGTGAAAAAATTTTTTCAACTTTTTTATTCCAAAGGAACTGTAAATAAGTAAGAAGCCTAACTTTGCAGATCTTCTAGTGGGCTGATGGTGAATTGAATTGTAAAGTTTCAACTTTCTAGGGGGTGTCGTTCCTGAGATAGGGGTGACTTTTAAAATTTTTAAATCTATCTTCCCGAGACAAAACTTACATTCAGATTTAGTTGAAAACTAAGCAAGATTACCAATTCGAACCGAATAGTTCGTCTGGCGTTGGTTCCAACTCTCTATCTTATACCGTTCTCAAGATAGTGGTAACTTTTAAACTAAGAAAAAAAATATTTTTCTACCATTTAGAATCATTTTAGAAAGTTTTTTATTACAATCTGAACTAATTTCATCTTTTTATCACCAATCGTTAGTAAAAAATTCAATTTTTCACTCAATTTTTACTTAAAAAATTAATTCGCTAGCTTTTGCTGCAAAAGTGAAAAAATTTTTTCAACTTTTTTATTCCAAAGGAACTGTAAATAAGTAAGAAGCCTAACTTTGCAGATCTTCTAGTGGGCTGATGGTGAATTGAATTGTAAAGTTTCAACTTTCTAGGGGGTGTCGTTCCTGAGATAGGGGTGACTATTAAAATTTTTAAATCTATCTTCCCGAGACAAAACTTACATTCAGATTTAGTTGAAAACTAAGCAAGATTACCAATTCGAACCGAATAGTTCGTCTGGCGTTGGTTCCAACTCTCTATCTTATACCGTTCTCAAGATAGTGGTAACTTTTAAACTAAGAAAAAAAATATTTTTCTACCATTTAGAATCATTTTAGAAAGTTTTTTATTACAATCTGAACTAATTTCATCTTTTTATCACCAATCGTTAGTAAAAAATTCAATTTTTCACTCAATTTTTACTTAAAAAATTAATTCGCTAGCTTTTGCTGCAAAAGTGAAAAAATTTTTTCAACTTTTTTATTCCAAAGGAACTGTAAATAAGTAAGAAGCCTAACTTTGCAGATCTTCTAGTGGGCTGATGGTGAATTGAATTGTAAAGTTTCAACTTTCTAGGGGGTGTCGTTCCTGAGATAGGGGTGACTTTTAAAATTTTTAAATCTATCTTCCCGAGACAAAACTTACATTCAGATTTAGTTGAAAACTAAGCAAGATTACCAATTCGAACCGAATAATTCGTCTGGCGTTGGTTCCAACTCTCTATCTTATACCGTTCCCAAGATAGGGGTAACTTTTAAACTAAGAAAAAAAATTTTTTCTACCATTTAGAATCATTTTAGAAAATTTTTTTATTACAATCTGAACTAATTTCATCTTTTTATCACCAATCGTTAGTAAAAAATTCAATTTTTCACTCAATTTTTACTTAAAAAATTAATTCGCTAGCTTTTGCTGCAAAAGTGAAAAAATTTTTTCAACTTTTTTATTCCAAAGGAACTGTAAATAAGTAAGAAGCCTAACTTTGCAGATCTTCTAGTGGGCTGATGGTGAATTGAATTGTAAAGTTTCAACTTTCTAGGGGGTGTCGTTCCTGAGATAGGTTTGACTTTTAAAATTTTTAAATCTATCTTCCCGAGACAAAACTTACATTCAGATTTAGTTGAAAACTAAGCAAGATTACCAATTCGAACCGAATAATTCGTCTGCCGTTGGTTCCAACTCTATATCTTATACCGTTCCCAAGATAGGGGTAACTTTTAAACTAAGAAAAAAAAATTTTTCTACCATTTAGAATCATTTTAGAAAGTTTTTTTATTACAATCTGAACTAATTTCATCTTTTTATCACCAATCGTTAGTAAAAAATTCAATTTTTCACTCAATTTTTACTTAAAAAATTAATTCGCTAGCTTTTGCTGCAAAAGTGAAAAAATTTTTTCAACTTTTTTATTCCAAAGGAACTGTAAATAAGTAAGAAGCCTAACTTTGCAGATCTTCTAGTGGGCTGATGGTGAATTGAATTGTAAAGTTTCAACTTTCTAGGGGGTGTCGTTCCTGACATAGGGGTGACTTTTAAAATTTTTAAATCTATCTTCCCGAGACAAAACTTACATTCAGATTTAGTTGAAAACAAAGCAAGATTACCAATTCGAACCGAATAGTTCGTCTGGCGTTGGTTCCAACTCTCTATCTTATACCGTTCCCAAGATAGGGGTAACTTTTAAACTAAGAAAAAAAATTTTTTCTACCATTTAGAATCATTTTAGAAAATTTTTTTATTACAATCTGAACTAATTTCATCTTTTTATCACCAATCGTTAGTAAAAAATTCAATTTTTCACTCAATTTTTACTTAAAAAATTAATTCGCTAGCTTTTGCTGCAAAAGTGAAAAAATTTTTTCAACTTTTTTATTCCAAAGGAACTGTAAATAAATAAGAAGCCTAACTTTGCAGATCTTCTAGTGGGCTGATGGTGAATTGAATTGTAAAGTTTCAACTTTCTAGGGGGTGTCGTTCCTGAGATAGGGGTGACTTTTAAAATTTTTAAATCTATCTTCCCGAGACAAAACTTACATTCAGATTTAGTTGAAAACTAAGCAAGATTACCAATTCGAACCGAATAATTCGTCTGGGGTTGGTTCCAACTCTCTATCTTATACCGTTCCCAAGATAGGGGTAACTTTCAAACTAAGAAAAAAAATTTTTTCTACCATTTAGAATCATTTTAGAAAATTTTTTTATTACAATCTGAACTAATTTCATCTTTTTATCACCAATCGTTAGTAAAAAATTCAATTTTTCACTCAATTTTTACTTAAAAAATTAATTCGCTAGCTTTTGCTGCAAAAGTGAAAAAATTTTTTCAACTTTTTTATTCCAAAGGAACTGTAAATAAGTAAGAATCCTAACTTTGCAGATCTTCTAGTGGGCTGATGGTGAATTGAATTGTAAAGTTTCAACTTTCTAGGGGGTGTCGTTCCTGAGATAGGGGTGACTTTTAAAATTTTAAAATCTATCTTCCCGAGACAAAACTTACATTCAGATTTAGTTGAAAACTAAGCAAGATTACCAATTCGAACCGAATAGTTCGTCTGGCGTTGGTTCCAACTCTCTATCTTATACCGTTCTCAAGATAGTGGTAACTTTTAAACTAAGAATAAAAATATTTTTCTACCATTTAGAATCATTTTAGAAAGTTTTTTATTACAATCTGAACTAATTTCATCTTTTTATCACCAATCGTTAGTAAAAAATTCAATTTTTCACTCAATTTTTACTTAAAAAATTAATTCGCTAGCTTTTGCTGCAAAAGTGAAAAAATTTTTTCAACTTTTTTATTCCAAAGGAACTGTAAATAAGTAAGAAGCCTAACTTTGCAGATCTTCTAGTGGGCTGATGGTGAATTGAATTGTAAAGTTTCAACTTTCTAGGGGGTGTCGTTCCTGAGATAGGGGTGACTTTTAAAATTTTTAAATCTATCTTCCCGAGACAAAACTTACATTCAGATTTAGTTGAAAACTAAGCAAGATTACCAATTCGAACCGAATAGTTCGTCTGGCGTTGGTTCCAACTCTCTATCTTATACCGTTCTCAAGATAGTGGTAACTTTTAAACTAAGAAAAAAAATATTTTTCTACCATTTAGAATCATTTTAGAAAGTTTTTTATTACAATCTGAACTAATTTCATCTTTTTATCACCAATCGTTAGTAAAAAATTCTATTTTTCACTCAATTTTTACTTAAAAAGTTATTTCGCTAGCTTTTGCTGCAAAAGTGAAAAAATTTTTTCAACATTTTTATTCCAAACGAACTGTAAATAAGTAAGAAGCCTAACTTTGCAGATCTTCTAGTGGGCTGATGGTGAATTGAATTGTAAAGTTTCAACTTTCTAAGGGATGTCGTTCCTGAGATAGGGGTGACTTTTAAAATTTTTAAATCTATTTTCTCGAGACAAAACTTACATTCAGATTTAGTTGAAAACTAAGCAAGATTACCAATTCGAACCGAATAATTCGTCTGGCGTTGGTTCCAACTCTCTATCTTATACCGTTCCCAAGATAGGGGTAACTTTTAAACTAAGAAAAAAAAATTTTTTCTTTTATTTAGAATCATTTTAGAAAGTTTTTTTATTACAATCTGAACTAATTTCATCTTTTTATCACCAATCGTTAGTTAAAAATTCAATTTTTCACTCAATTTTTAATTAAAAATTTATTTCGCTAGCTTTTGCTGCAAAAGTGAAAAAATCTTTTCAACTTTTTTATTCCAAAGGAACTGTAAATAAGTAAGAAGCCTAACTTTGCAGATCTTCTAGTGGGCTGATGGTAAATTGAATTGTAAAGTTTCAACTTTCTAGGGGGTGTCGTTCCTGAGATAGGGGTGACTTTTAAAATTTTTAAATCTATCTTCCCGAGACAAAACTTACATTCAGATTTAGTTGAAAACTAAGCAAGATTACCAATTCGAACCGAATAATTCGTCTGGCGTTGGTTCCAACTCTCTATCTTATACCGTTCCCAAGATAGGGGTAACTTTTAAACTAAGAAAAAAAAATTTTTCTACCATTTATAATCATTTTAGAAAGCTTTTTTATCATAATCTAAACCAGTTTCATCTTTTTATCACCAATCGTTAGTAAAAAATTCAATTTTCCACTCAATTTTTACGTAAAAAATTAATTCGCTAGCTTTTTCTGCAAAAGTGAAAAAATTTTTTTAACTTTTTTATTCCAATGGAACGGTAAATAAGTAAGAAGCCTAACTTTGCAGATCCTCTAGTGGGCTGATGGTAAATTGAATTGTAAAGTTTCAACTTTCTAGGGGGTGTCGTTCCTGAGATAGGGGTGACTTAAAATTTTAAAATCTATCTTTCCGAGACAAAACTTACATTCAGATTTAGTTGAAAACTAAGCAAGATTACCAATTCGAACCGAATAATTCGTCTGGCGTTGGTTCCAACTCTCTATATTATACCGTTCCCAAGATAGGGGTAACTTTTAAACTAAGAAAAAAAAATTTTTTCTACCATTTATAATCATTTTAGAAAGTTTTTTTATCATAATCTAAACGAGTTTCATCTTTTTATCACCAATCGTTAGTAAAAAATTCAATTTTTCACTCAATTTTTACTTGAAAAGTTATTTTGCTAGCTTTTGCTGCAAAAGTGAAAAAATTTTTTCAACTTTTTTATTCCAAAGGAACTGTAAATAAGTAAGAAGCCTAACTTTGCAGGTCTTCTAGTGGGCTGATGGTGAATTGAATTGTAAAGTTTCAACTTTCTAAGGAATGTCGTTCCTGAGATAGGGGTGACTTTTAAAATTTTTAAATCTATCTTCTCGAGACAAAACTTACATTCAGATTTAGTTGAAAACTAAGCAAGATTACCAATTCGAACCGAATAATTCGTCTGGCGTTGGTTCCAACTCTCTATCTTATACCGTTCCCAAGATAGGGGTAACTTTTAAACTAAGAAAAAAAGTTTTTTCTACTATTTAGAATCATTTTAGAAAGTTTTTTTATTACAATCTGAACTAATTTCATCTTTTTATCACCAATCGTTAGTTAAAAATTCAATTTTTCACTCAATTTTTACTTAAAAAGTTATTTCGCTAGCTTTTGCTGCAAAAGTGAAAAAATTTTTTCAACTTTTTTATTCCAAAGGAACTGTAAATAAGTAAGAAGCCTAACTTTGCAGATCTTCTAGTGGGCTGATGGTAAATTGAATTGTAAAGTTTCAACTTTCTAGGGGGTGTCGTTCCTGAGATAGGGGTGACTTTTAAAATTTTTAAATCTATCTTCCCGAGACAAAACTTACATTCAGATTTAGTTGAAAACTAAGCAAGATTACCAATTCGAACCGAATAGTTCGTCTGGCGTTGGTTCCAACTCTCTATCTTATACCGTTCTCAAGATAGTGGTAACTTTTAAACTAAGAAAAAAAATATTTTTCTACCATTTAGAATCATTTTAGAAAGTTTTTTATTACAATCTGAACTAATTTCATCTTTTTATCACCAATCGTTAGTAAAAAATTCTATTTTTCACTCAATTTTTACTTAAAAAGTTATTTCGCTAGCTTTTGCTGCAAAAGTGAAAAAATTTTTTCAACATTTTTATTCCAAACGAACTGTAAATAAGTAAGAAGCCTAACTTTGCAGATCTTCTAGTGGGCTGATGGTGAATTGAATTGTAAAGTTTCAACTTTCTAAGGGATGTCGTTCCTGAGATAGGGGTGACTTTTAAAATTTTTAAATCTATTTTCTCGAGACAAAACTTACATTCAGATTTAGTTGAAAACTAAGCAAGATTACCAATTCGAACCGAATAATTCGTCTGGCGTTGGTTCCAACTCTCTATCTTATACCGTTCCCAAGATAGGGGTAACTTTTAAACTAAGAAAAAAAAATTTTTTCTTTTATTTAGAATCATTTTAGAAAGTTTTTTTATTACAATCTGAACTAATTTCATCTTTTTATCACCAATCGTTAGTTAAAAATTCAATTTTTCACTCAATTTTTAATTAAAAATTTATTTCGCTAGCTTTTGCTGCAAAAGTGAAAAAATCTTTTCAACTTTTTTATTCCAAAGGAACTGTAAATAAGTAAGAAGCCTAACTTTGCAGATCTTCTAGTGGGCTGATGGTAAATTGAATTGTAAAGTTTCAACTTTCTAGGGGGTGTCGTTCCTGAGATAGGGGTGACTTTTAAAATTTTTAAATCTATCTTCCCGAGACAAAACTTACATTCAGATTTAGTTGAAAACTAAGCAAGATTACCAATTCGAACCGAATAATTCGTCTGGCGTTGGTTCCAACTCTCTATCTTATACCGTTCCCAAGATAGGGGTAACTTTTAAACTAAGAAAAAAAAATTTTTCTACCATTTATAATCATTTTAGAAAGCTTTTTTATCATAATCTAAACCAGTTTCATCTTTTTATCACCAATCGTTAGTAAAAAATTCAATTTTCCACTCAATTTTTACGTAAAAAATTAATTCGCTAGCTTTTTCTGCAAAAGTGAAAAAATTTTTTTAACTTTTTTATTCCAATGGAACGGTAAATAAGTAAGAAGCCTAACTTTGCAGATCCTCTAGTGGGCTGATGGTAAATTGAATTGTAAAGTTTCAACTTTCTAGGGGGTGTCGTTCCTGAGATAGGGGTGACTTAAAATTTTAAAATCTATCTTTCCGAGACAAAACTTACATTCAGATTTAGTTGAAAACTAAGCAAGATTACCAATTCGAACCGAATAATTCGTCTGGCGTTGGTTCCAACTCTCTATATTATACCGTTCCCAAGATAGGGGTAACTTTTAAACTAAGAAAAAAAAATTTTTTCTACCATTTATAATCATTTTAGAAAGTTTTTTTATCATAATCTAAACGAGTTTCATCTTTTTATCACCAATCGTTAGTAAAAAATTCAATTTTTCACTCAATTTTTACTTGAAAAGTTATTTTGCTAGCTTTTGCTGCAAAAGTGAAAAAATTTTTTCAACTTTTTTATTCCAAAGGAACTGTAAATAAGTAAGAAGCCTAACTTTGCAGGTCTTCTAGTGGGCTGATGGTGAATTGAATTGTAAAGTTTCAACTTTCTAAGGAATGTCGTTCCTGAGATAGGGGTGACTTTTAAAATTTTTAAATCTATCTTCTCGAGACAAAACTTACATTCAGATTTAGTTGAAAACTAAGCAAGATTACCAATTCGAACCGAATAATTCGTCTGGCGTTGGTTCCAACTCTCTATCTTATACCGTTCCCAAGATAGGGGTAACTTTTAAACTAAGAAAAAAAGTTTTTTCTACTATTTAGAATCATTTTAGAAAGTTTTTTTATTACAATCTGAACTAATTTCATCTTTTTATCACCAATCGTTAGTTAAAAATTCAATTTTTCACTCAATTTTTACTTAAAAAGTTATTTCGCTAGCTTTTGCTGCAAAAGTGAAAAAATTTTTTCTACTTTTTTATTCCAAAGGAACTGTAAATAAGTAAGAAGCCTAACTTTGCAGATCTTCTAGTGGGCTGATGGTAAATTGAATTGTAAAGTTTCAACTTTCTAGGGGGTGTCGTTCCTGAGATAGGGGTGACTTTTAAAATTTTTAAATCTATCTTTCCGAGACAAAACTTACATTCAGATTTAGTTGAAAACTAAGCAAGATTACCAATTCGAACCGAATAATTCGTCTGGCGTTGGTTCCAACTCTCAATATTATACCGTTCCCAAGATAGGGGTAACTTTTAAACTAAGAAAAAAAATTTTTTTCTACCATTTATAATCATTTTAGAAAGTTTTTTTTATCATAATCTAAACCAGTTTCATCTTTTTATCACCAATCGTTAGTAAAAAATTCAATTTTTCACTCAATTTTTACTTAAAAAATTAATTCGCTAGCTTTTGCTGCAAAAGTGAAAAAATTTTTTCAACTTTTTTATTTCAATGGTACTGTAAATAAGTAAGAAGCCTAACATTGCAGATCTTCTAGTGGGCTGATGGTGAATTGAATTGTAAAGTTTCAACTTTCTAGGGGGTGTCGTTCCTGAAATAGGGGTGACTTTTAAAATTTTTAAATCTATCTTCTCGAGACAAAACTTACATTCAGATTTAGTTGAAAACTAAGCAAGATTACCAATTCGAACCGAATAATTCGTCTGGCGTTGGTTCCAACTCTCTATCTTATACAGTTCCCAAGATAGGGGTAACTTTTAAACTAAGAAAAAAAAATTTTTCTACTATTTAGAATCATTTTAGAAAGTTTTTTTATTACAATCTGAACTAATTTCATCTTTTTATCACCAATCGTTAGTTAAAAATTCAATTTTTCACTCAATTTTTACTTAAAAATTTATTTCGCTAGCTTTTGCTGCAAAAGTGAAAAAATTTTTTCAACTTTTTTATTCCAAAGGAACTGTAAATAAGTATGAAGCCTAACTTTGCAGATCCTCTAGTGGGCTGATGGTAAATTGAATTGTAAAGTTTCAACTTTCTAGGGGTTGTCGTTCCTGAGATAGGGGTGACTTTTAAAATTTTTAAATCTATCTTCCCCAGACAAAACTTACATTCAGATTTAGTTGAAAACTAAGCAAGATTACCAATTCGAACCGAATAATTCGTCTGCCGTTGGTTCCAACTCTCTATCTTATACCGTTCCCAAGATAGGGGTAACTTTTAAACTAAGAAAAAAAAATTTTTCTACCATTTAGAATCATTTTAGAAAGTTTTTTTATCACAATCTGAACTAATTTCATCTTTTTATCACCAATCGTTAGTTAAAAATTCAATTTTTCACTCAATTTTTACTTAAAAAGTTATTTCGCTAGCTTTTGCTGCAAAAGTGAAAAAATTTTTTCAACTTTTTTATTCCAAAGGAACTGTAAATAAGTAAGAAGCCTAACTTTGCAGATCTTCTAGTGGGCTGATGGTAAATTGAATTGTAAAGTTTCAACTTTCTAGGGGGTGTCGTTCCTGAGATAGGGGTGACTTTTAAAATTTTTAAATCTATCTTCTCGAGACAAAACTTACATTCAGATTTAGTTGAAAACTAAGCAAGATTACCAATTCGAACCGAATAATTCGTCTGGCGTTGGTTCCAACTCTCTATATTATACCGTTCCCAAGATAGGGGTAACTTTTAAACTAAGAAAAAAAATTTTTTTCTACCATTTATAATCATTTTAGAAAGTTTTTTTTATCATAATCTAAACCAGTTTCATCTTTTTATCACCAATCGTTAGTAAAAAATTCAATTTTTCACTCAATTTTTACTTAAAAAATTAATTCGCTAGCTTTTGCTGCAAAAGTGAAAAAATTTTTTCAACTTTTTTATTTCAATGGTACTGTAAATAAGTAAGAAGCCTAACATTGCAGATCTTCTAGTGGGCTGATGGTGAATTGAATTGTAAAGTTTCAACTTTCTAGGGGGTGTCGTTCCTGAAATAGGGGTGACTTTTAAAATTTTTAAATCTATCTTCCCGAGACAAAACTTACATTCAGATTTAGTTGAAAACTAAGCAAGATTACCAATTCGAACCGAATAGTTCGTCTGGCGTTGGTTCCAACTCTCTATCTTATACCGTTCTCAAGATAGTGGTAACTTTTAAACTAAGAAAAAAAATATTTTTCTACCATTTAGAATCATTTTAGAAAGTTTTTTTATTACAATCTGAACTAATTTCATCTTTTTATCACCAATCGTTATTAAAAAATTCAATTTTTCACTCAATTTTTACTTAAAAAATTAATTCGCTAGCTTTTGCTGCAAAAGTGAGAAAATTTTTTCAACTTTTTTATTCCAAAGGAACTGTAAATATGTAAGAAGCCTAACTTTGCAGATCTTCTAGTGGGCTGATGGTGAATCGAATTGTAAAGTTTCAACTTTCTAGGGGGTGTCGTTCCTGAGATAGGGGTGACCTTTAAAATTTTTAAATCTATCTTCCCGAGACAAAACTTACATTCAGATTTAGTTGAAAACTAAGCAAGATTACCAATTCGAACCGAATAATTCGTCTGGCGTTGGTTCCAACTCTCTATCTTATACCGTTCCCAAGATAGGGGTAACTTTTAAACTAAGAAAAAAAATTTTTTCTACCATTTATAATCATTTTAGAAAGTTTTTTTATCATAATCTAAACCAGTTTCATCTTTTTATCACCAATCTTTAGTAAAAAATTCAATTTTTCACTCAATTTTTACTTAAAAAGTTATTTCGCTAGCTTTTGCTGCAAAAGTGAAAAAATTTTTTCAACTTTTTTATTCCAAAGGAACTGTAAATAAGTAATAAGCGTAACTTTGCAGATCTTCTAGTGGGCTGATGGTGAATTGAATTGTAAAGTTTCAACTTTCTAAGGGATGTCGTTCCTGAGATAGGGGTGACTTTTAAAATTTTTAAATCTATCTTCTCGAGACAAAACTTACATTCAGATTTAGTTGAAAACTAAGCAAGATTACCAATTCGAACCGAATAATTCGTCTGGCGTTGGTTCCAACTCTCTATCTTATACAGTTCCCAAGATAGGGGTAACTTTTAAACTAAGAAAAAAAAATTTTTTCTACTATTTAGAATCATTTTAGAAAGTTTTTTTATTACAATCTGAACTAATTTCATCTTTTTATCACCAATCGTTAGTTAAAAATTCAATTTTTCACTCAATTTTTACTTAAAAAGTTCTGTGTGCGAGATGAAGCATATAGCGACATCTCACGAGAGTGCTGGCAGGTTACGGAGCTTGGTGATTTTATGTTGGTGGACAACAAGGTTGCCACTTAATACCAACAAACACCATCTCCTACGGCTGAGCTGGAAACAACTACCCCGCGGGCTACTACCCCGACCGGTATTGAATTACACCAACTCAACCGCCCCACCAACAACACGCTGAAAGTCAGCGTACCTGGAGCTCTAGTAGAGGTTCCAATCGTACACGACAGCAGGAAACCGCAGACCGGTTTCGGGGTAGTTGCCCCTCATCAGTACAGTGCACCTGTGCTATGCACGATTGGAACCGATCGAAGTCTCGCCTATATGCCAGCGAGGGCGCGCTCTGTGTGCGAGATGAAGCATATAGCGACATCTCACGAGAGTGCTGGCAGGTTACGGAGCTTGGTGATTTTATGTTGGTGGACAACAAGGTTGCCACTTAATACCAACAAACACCATCTCCTACGGCTGAGCTGGAAACAACTACCCCGCGGGCTACTACCCCGACCGGTATTGAATTACACCAACTCAACCGCCCCACCAACAACACGCTGAAAGTCAGCGTACCTGGAGCTCTAGTAGAGGTTCCAATCGTACACGACAGCAGGAAACTGCAGACCGGTTTCGGGGTAGTTGCCCCTCATCAGTACAGTGCACCTGTGCTATGCACGATTGGAACCGATCGAAGTCTCGCCTATATGCCAGCGAGGGCGCGCTCTGTGTGCGAGATGAAGCATATAGCGACATCTCACGAGAGTGCTGGCAGGTTACGGAGCTTGGTGATTTTATGTTGGTGGACAACAAGGTTGCCACTTAATACCAACAAACACCATCTCCTACGGCTGAGCTGGAAACAACTACCCCGCGGGCTACTACCCCGACCGGTATTGAATTACACCAACTCAACCGCCCCACCAACAACACGCTGAAAGTCAGCGTACCTGGAGCTCTAGTAGAGGTTCCAATCGTACACGACAGCAGGAAACTGCAGACCGGTTTCGGGGTAGTTGCCCCTCATCAGTACAGTGCACCTGTGCTATGCACGATTGGAACCGATCGAAGTCTCGCCTATATGCCAGCGAGGGCGCGCTCTGTGTGCGAGATGAAGCATATAGCGACATCTCACGAGAGTGCTGGCAGGTTACGGAGCTTGGTGATTTTATGTTGGTGGACAACAAGGTTGCCACTTAATACCAACAAACACCATCTCCTACGGCTGAGCTGGAAACAACTACCCCGCGGGCTACTACCCCGACCGGTATTGAATTACACCAACTCAACCGCCCCACCAACAACACGCTGAAAGTCAGCGTACCTGGAGCTCTAGTAGAGGTTCCAATCGTACACGACAGCAGGAAACTGCAGACCGGTTTCGGGGTAGTTGCCCCTCATCAGTACAGTGCACCTGTGCTATGCACGATTGGAACCGATCGAAGTCTCGCCTATATGCCAGCGAGGGCGCGCTCTGTGTGCGAGATGAAGCATATAGCGACATCTCACGAGAGTGCTGGCCGTAGGAGATGGTGTTTGTTGGTATTAAGTGGCAACCTTGTTGTCCACCAACATAAAATCACCAAGCTCCGTAACCTGCCAGCACTCTCGTGAGATGTCGCTATATGCTTCATCTCGCACACAGAGCGCGCCCTCGCTGGCATATAGGCGAGACTTCGATCGGTTCCAATCGTGCATAGCACAGGTGCACTGTACTGATGAGGGGCAACTACCCCGAAACCGGTCTGCAGTTTCCTGCTGTCGTGTACGATTGGAACCTCTACTAGAGCTCCAGGTACGCTGACTTTCAGCGTGTTGTTGGTGGGGCGGTTGAGTTGGTGTAATTCAATACCGGTCGGGGTAGTAGCCCGCGGGGTAGTTGTTTCCAGCTCAGCCGTAGGAGATGGTGTTTGTTGGTATTAAGTGGCAACCTTGTTGTCCACCAACATAAAATCACCAAGCTCCGTAACCTGCCAGCACTCTCGTGAGATGTCGCTATATGCTTCATCTCGCACACAGAGCGCGCCCTCGCTGGCATATAGGCGAGACTTCGATCGGTTCCAATCGTGCATAGCACAGGTGCACTGTACTGATGAGGGGCAACTACCCCGAAACCGGTCTGCAGTTTCCTGCTGTCGTGTACGATTGGAACCTCTACTAGAGCTCCAGGTACGCTGACTTTCAGCGTGTTGTTGGTGGGGCGGTTGAGTTGGTGTAATTCAATACCGGTCGGGGTAGTAGCCCGCGGGGTAGTTGTTTCCAGCTCAGCCGTAGGAGATGGTGTTTGTTGGTATTAAGTGGCAACCTTGTTGTCCACCAACATAAAATCACCAAGCTCCGTAACCTGCCAGCACTCTCGTGAGATGTCGCTATATGCTTCATCTCGCACACAGAGCGCGCCCTCGCTGGCATATAGGCGAGACTTCGATCGGTTCCAATCGTGCATAGCACAGGTGCACTGTACTGATGAGGGGCAACTACCCCGAAACCGGTCTGCAGTTTCCTGCTGTCGTGTACGATTGGAACCTCTACTAGAGCTCCAGGTACGCTGACTTTCAGCGTGTTGTTGGTGGGGCGGTTGAGTTGGTGTAATTCAATACCGGTCGGGGTAGTAGCCCGCGGGGTAGTTGTTTCCAGCTCAGCCGTAGGAGATGGTGTTTGTTGGTATTAAGTGGCAACCTTGTTGTCCACCAACATAAAATCACCAAGCTCCGTAACCTGCCAGCACTCTCGTGAGATGTCGCTATATGCTTCATCTCGCACACAGAGCGCGCCCTCGCTGGCATATAGGCGAGACTTCGATCGGTTCCAATCGTGCATAGCACAGGTGCACTGTACTGATGAGGGGCAACTACCCCGAAACCGGTCTGCAGTTTCCTGCTGTCGTGTACGATTGGAACCTCTACTAGAGCTTAAAAAGTTATTTCGCTAGCTTTTGCTGCAAAAGTGAAAAAATTTTTTCAACTTTTTTATTCCAAAGGAACTGTAAATAAGTATGAAGCCTAACTTTGAGATCCTCTAGTGGGCTGATGGTAAATTGAATTGTAAAGTTTCAACTTTCTAGGGGTTGTCGTTCCTGAGATAGGGGTGACTTTTAAAATTTTTAAATCTATCTTCCCCAGACAAAACTTACATTCAGATTTAGTTGAAAACTAAGCAAGATTACCAATTCGAACCGAATAATTCGTCTGCCGTTGGTTCCAACTCTCTATCTTATACCGTTCCCAAGATAGGGGTAACTTTTAAACTAAGAAAAAAAAATTTTTCTACCATTTAGAATCATTTTAGAAAGTTTTTTTATCACAATCTGAACTAATTTCATCTTTTTATCACCAATCGTTAGTTAAAAATTCAATTTTTCACTCAATTTTTACTTAAAAAGTTATTTCGCTAGCTTTTGCTGCAAAAGTGAAAAAATTTTTTCAACTTTTTTATTCCAAAGGAACTGTAAATAAGTAAGAAGCCTAACTTTGCAGATCTTCTAGTGGGCTGATGGTAAATTGAATTGTAAAGTTTCAACTTTCTAGGGGGTGTCGTTCCTGAGATAGGGGTGACTTTTAAAATTTTTAAATCTATCTTCCCGAGACAAAACTTACATTCAGATTTAGTTGAAAACTAAGCAAGATTACCAATTCGAACCGAATAATTCGTCTGGCGTTGGTTCCAACTCTCTATCTTATACCGTTCCCAAGATAGGGGTAACTTTTAAACTAAGAAAAAAAAATTTTTCTACCATTTATAATCATTTTAGAAAGCTTTTTTATCATAATCTAAACCAGTTTCATCTTTTTATCACCAATCGTTAGTAAAAAATTCAATTTTCCACTCAATTTTTACGTAAAAAATTAATTCGCTAGCTTTTTCTGCAAAAGTGAAAAAATTTTTTTAACTTTTTTATTCCAAAGGAACGGTAAATAAGTAAGAAGCCTAACTTTGAGATCCTCTAGTGGGCTGATGGTAAATTGAATTGTAAAGTTTCAACTTTCTAGGGGGTGTCGTTCCTGAGATAGGAGTGACTTAAAATTTTTAAATCTATCTTTCCGAGACAAAACTTACATTCAGATTTAGTTGAAAACTAAGCAAGATTACCAATTCGAACCGAATAATTCGTCTGGCGTTGGTTCCAACTCTCTATATTATACCGTTCCCAAGATAGGGGTAACTTTTAAACTAAGAAAAAAAAATTTTTTCTACCATTTATAATCATTTTAGAAAGTTTTTTTATCATAATCTAAACCAGTTTCATCTTTTTATCACCAATCGTTAGTAAAAAATTCAATTTTTCACTCAATTATTACTTAAAAAATTAATTCGCTAGCTTTTGCTGCAAAAGTGAAAAAATTTTTTCAACTTTTTCATTTCAATGGTACTGTAAATAAGTAAGAAGCCTAACATTGCAGATCTTCTAGTGGGCTGATGGTGAATTGAATTGTAAAGTTTCAACTTCCTAGGGGGTGTCGTTCCTGAGATAGGGGTGACTTTTAAAATTTTTAAATCTATCTTCCCGAGACAAAACTTACATTCAGATTTAGTTGGAAACGAAGCAAGATTACCAATTCGAACCGAATAATTCGTCTGGCGTTGGTTCCAACTCTCTATCTTATACCGTTCCCAAGATAGGGGTAACTTTTAAACTGAGAAAAAAAATATTTTTCTACTATTTAGAATCATTTTAGAAAGTTTTTTTATTGCAATCTGAACTAATTTCATCTTTTTATCACCGATCTTTAGTAAAAAATTCAATTTTTCACTCAATTTTTACTTGAAAAATTAATTCGTTAGCTTTTGCTGCAAAAGTGAAAAAATTTTTTCAACTTTTTTATTCCAAAGGAAGTGTAAATAAGTAAGAAGCCTAACTTTGCAGATCTTCTAGAGGGCTGATGGTGAATTGAATTGTAAAGTTTCAACTTCCTAGGGGGTGTCGTTCCTGAGATAGGGGTGACTTTTAAAATTTTTAAATCTATCTTCCCGAGACAAAACTTACATTCAGATTTAGTTGAAAACGAAGCAAGATTACCAATTCGAACCGAATAATTCGTTTGGCGTTGGTTCCAACTCTCTATCTTATACCGTTCCCAAGATAGGGGTAACTTTTAAACTAAAAAAAAAAATTTTTTTCTACCATTTATTATCATTTTAGAAAGTTTTTTTATCATAATCTAAACCAGTTTCATCATTTTATCACCAATCGTTAGTAAAAAATTCAATTTTTCACTCAATTTTTACTTAAAAAATTAATTCGCTAGCTTTTGCTGCAAAAGTGAAAAAATTTTTTCAACTTTTTTATTCCAAAGGAACTGTAAATAAGTAAGAAGCCTAACTTTGCAGATCTTCTAGTGGGCTGATGGTGAATTGAATTGTAAAGTTTCAACTTTCTAGGGGGTGTCGTTCCTGAGATAGGTTTGACTTTTAAAATTTTTAAATCTATCTTCCCGAGACAAAACTTACATTCAGATTTAGTTGAAAACTAAGCAAGATTACCAATTCGAACCGAATAATTCGTCTGCCGTTGGTTCCAACTCTCTATCTTATACCGTTCCCAAGATAGGGGTAACTTTTAAACTAAGAAAAAAAATTTTTTCTACCATTTAGAATCATTTTAGAAAGTTTTTTTATTACAATCTGAACTAATTTCATCTTTTTATCACCAATCGTTAGTTAAAAATTCAATTTTTCACTCAATTTTTACTTAAAAAGTTATTTCGCTAGCTTTTGCTGCAAAAGTGAAAAAATTTTTTCAACTTTTTTATTCCAAAGGAACTGTAAATAAGTAAGAAGCCTAACTTTGCAGATCCTCTAGTGGGCTGATGGAAAATTGAATTGTAAAGTTTCAACTTTCTAGGGGATGTCGTTCCTGAGATAGGGGTGACTTTTAAAATTTTTAAATCTATCTTCCCGAGACAAAACTTACATTCAGATTTAGTTGAAAACTAAGCAAGATTACCAATTCGAACCGAATAATTCGTCTGCCGTTGGTTCCAACTCTCTATCTTATACCGTTCCCAAGATAGGGGTAACTTTTAAACTAAGAAAAAAAAATTTTTCTACCATTTAGAATCATTTTAGAAAGTTTTTTTATTACAATCTGAACTAATTTCATCTTTTTATCACCAATCGTTAGTAAAAAATTCAATTTTTCACTCAATTTTTACTTAAAAAGTTATTTCGCTAGCTTTTGCTGCAAAAGTGAAAAAATTTTTTCAACTTTTTTATTCCAAAGGAACTGTAAATAAGTAAGAAGCCTAACTTTGCAGATCTTCTAGTGGGCTGATGGTGAATTGAATTGTAAAGTTTCAACTTTCTAAGGGATGTCGTTCCTGAGATAGGGGTGACTTTTAAAATTTTTAAATCTATCTTCTCGAGACAAAACTTACATTCAGATTTAGTTGAAAACTAAGCAAGATTACCAATTCGAACCGAATAATTCGTCTGGCGTTGGTTCCAACTCTCTATCTTATACCGTTCCCAAGATAGGGGTAACTTTTAAACTAAGAAAAAAAAATTTTTTCTACTATTTAGAATCATTTTAGAAAGTTTTTTTATTACAATCTGAACTAATTTCATCTTTTTATCACCAATCGTTAGTTAAAAATTCAATTTTTCACTCAATTTTTACTTAAAAAGTTATTTCGCTAGCTTTTGCTGCAAAAGTGAAAAAATTTTTTCAACTTTTTTATTCCAAAGGAACTGTAAATAAGTAAGAAGCCTAACTTTGCAGATCTTCTAGTGGGCTGATGGTAAATTGAATTGTAAAGTTTCAACTTTCTAGGGGGTGTCGTTCCTGAGATAGGGGTGACTTTTAAAATTTTTAAATCTATCTTCCCGAGACAAAACTTACATTCAGATTTAGTTGAAAACTAAGCAAGATTACCAATTCGAACCGAATAATTCGTCTGGCGTTGGTTCCAACTCTCTATCTTATACCGTTCCCAAGATAGGGGTAACTTTTAAACTAAGAAAAAAAAATTTTTCTACCATTTATAATCATTTTAGAAAGCTTTTTTATCATAATCTAAACCAGTTTCATCTTTTTATCACCAATCGTTAGTAAAAAATTCAATTTTCCACTCAATTTTTACGTAAAAAATTAATTCGCTAGCTTTTTCTGCAAAAGTGAAAAAATTTTTTTAACTTTTTTATTCCAAAGGAACGGTAAATAAGTAAGAAGCCTAACTTTGCAGATCCTCTAGTGGGCTGATGGTAAATTGAATTGTAAAGTTTCAACTTTCTAGGGGGTGTCGTTCCTGAGATAGGAGTGACTTAAAATTTTTAAATCTATCTTTCCGAGACAAAACTTACATTCAGATTTAGTTGAAAACTAAGCAAGATTACCAATTCGAACCGAATAATTCGTCTGGCGTTGGTTCCAACTCTCTATATTATACCGTTCCCAAGATAGGGGTAACTTTTAAACTAAGAAAAAAAAATTTTTTCTACCATTTATAATCATTTTAGAAAGTTTTTTTATCATAATCTAAACCAGTTTCATCTTTTTATCACCAATCGTTAGTAAAAAATTCAATTTTTCACTCAATTATTACTTAAAAAATTAATTCGCTAGCTTTTGCTGCAAAAGTGAAAAAATTTTTTCAACTTTTTCATTTCAATGGTACTGTAAATAAGTAAGAAGCCTAACATTGCAGATCTTCTAGTGGGCTGATGGTGAATTGAATTGTAAAGTTTCAACTTCCTAGGGGGTGTCGTTCCTGAGATAGGGGTGACTTTTAAAATTTTTAAATCTATCTTCCCGAGACAAAACTTACATTCAGATTTAGTTGAAAACGAAGCAAGATTACCAATTCGAACCGAATAATTCGTCTGGCGTTGGTTCCAACTCTCTATCTTATACCGTTCCCAAGATAGGGGTAACTTTTAAACTGAGAAAAAAAATATTTTTCTACCATTTAGAATCATTTTAGAAAGTTTTTTTATTACAATCTGAACTAATTTCATCTTTTTATCACCGATCTTTAGTAAAAAATTCAATTTTTCACTCAATTTTTACTTGAAAAATTAATTCGTTAGCTTTTGCTGCAAAAATGAAAAAATTTTTTCAATTTTTTTATTCCAAAGGAACTGTAAATAAGTAAGAAGCCTAACTTTGCAGATCTTCTAGAGGGCTGATGGTGAATTGAATTGTAAAGTTTCAACTTCCTAGGGGGTGTCGTTCCTGAGATAGGGGTGACTTTTAAAATTTTTAAATCTATCTTCCCGAGACAAAACTTACATTCAGATTTAGTTGAAAACGAAGCAAGATTACCAATTCGAACCGAATAATTCGTCTGGCGTTGGTTCCAACTCTCTATCTTATACAGTTCCCAAGATAGGGGTAACTTTTAAACTAAAAAAAAAAAATTTTTTCTACCATTTATTATCATTTTAGAAAGTTTTTTTATCATAATCTAAACCAGTTTCATCTTTTTATCACCAATCGATAGTAAAAAATTCAATTTTTCACTCAATTTTTACTTAAAAAATTAATTCGCTAGCTTTTGCTGCAAAAGTGAAAAAATTTTTTTAACTTTTTTATTCCAAAGGAACGGTAAATAAGTAAGAAGCCTAACTTTGCAGATCCTCTAGTGGGCTGATGGTAAATTGAATTGTAAAGTTTCAACTTTCTAGGGGGTGTCGTTCCTGAGATAGGGGTGACTTTTAAAATTTTTAAATCTATCTTCCCGAGACAAAACTTACATTCAGATTTAGTTGAAAACTAAGCAAGATTACCAGTTCGAACCGAATAATTCGTCTGGCGTTGGTTCCAACTCTCTATCTTATACCGTTCCCAAGACAGGGGTAACTTTTAAACTAAGAAAAAAAAATTTTTTCTACAATTTATAATCATTTTAGAATGTTTTTTTATCATAATCTAAACCAGTTTCATCATTTTATCACCAATCGTTAGTAAAAAATTCAATTTTTCACTCAATTTTTACTTAAAAAATTAATTCGCTAGCTTTTGCTGCAAAAGTGAAAAAATTTTTTTAACTTTTTTATTCCAAAAGAACGGTAAATAAGTAAGAAGCCTAACTTTGCAGATCCTCTAGTGGGCTGATGGTAAATTGAATTGTAAAGTTTCAACTTTCTAGGGGGTGTCGTTCCTGAGATAGGGGTGACTTTTAAAATTTTTAAATCTATCTTCCCGAGACAAAACTTACATTCAGATTTAGTTGAAAACTAAGCAAGATTACCAGTTCGAACCGAATAATTCGTCTGGCGTTGGTTCCAACTCTTTATCTTATACCGTTCTCAAGATAGTGGTAACTTTTAAACTAAGAAAAAAAATATTTTTCTACCATTTAGAATCATTTTAGAAAGTTTTTTTATTACAATCTGAACTAATTTCATCTTTTTATCACCAATCGTTAGTAAAAAATTCAATTTTTCACTCAATTTTTACTTAAAAAATTAATTCGCTAGCTTTTGCTGCAAAAGTGAAAAAATTTTTTCAACTTTTTTATTCCAAAGGAACTGTAAATAAGTAAGAAGCCTAACTTTACAGATCTTCTAGTGGGCTGATGGTGAATTGAATTGTAAAGTTTCAACTTTCTAGGGGGTGTCGTTCCTGAGATAGTGGTGACTTTTAAAATTTTTAAATCTATCTTCCCGAGACAAAACTTACATTCAGATTTAGTTGAAAACTAAGCAAGATTACCAATTCGAACCGAATAATTCGTCTGGCGTTGGTTCCAACTCTCTATCTTATACCGTTCCCAAGATAGGGGTAACTTTTAAACTAAGAAAAAAAATTTTTTCTACCATTTATAATCATTTTAGAAAGTTTTTTTATCATAATCTAAACCAGTTTCATCTTTTTATCACCAATCGTTAGTAAAAAATTCAATTTTTCACTCAATTTTCACTTAAAAAATTAATTCGCTAGCTTTTGCTGCAAAAGTGAAAAAATTTTTTCAACTTTTTTATTCCAAAGGAACTGTAAATAAGTAAGAAGCGTAACTTTGCAGATCTTCTAGTGGGCTGATGGTGAATTGAATTGTAAAGTTTCAACTTTCTAGGGGGTGTCGTTCTTGAGATAGGGGTGACTTTTAAAATTTTTAAATCTATCTTCCCGAAACAAAACTTACATTCAGATTTAGTTGAAAACTAAGCAAGATTACCAATTCGAACCGAATAATTCGTCTGGCGTTGGTTCCAACTCTCTATATTATACCGTTCCCAAGATAGGGGTAACTTTTAAACTAAGAAAAAAAAAATTTTTCTACCATTTATAATCATTTTAGAAAGTTTTTTTATCATAATCTAAACCAGTTTCATCTTTTTATCACCAATCGTTAGTGAAAAATTCAATTTTTCACTCAATTTTTACTTAAAAAATTAATTCGCTAGCTTTTGCTTCAAAAGTGAAAAAATTTTTTCAACTTTTTTATTTCAAAGGTACTGTAAATAAGTAAGAAGCCTAACATTGCAGATCTTCTAGTGGGCTGATGGTGAATTGAATTGTAAAGTTTCAACTTTCTAGGGGGTGTCGTTCCTGAGATAGGGGTGACTTTTAAAATTTTTAAATCTATCTTCCCGAGACAAAACTTACATTCAGATATAGTTCAAAACTAAGCAAGATTACCAATTCGAACCGAATAATTCGTCTGGCGTTGGTTCCGACTCTCTATCTTATACCGTTCTCAAGATAGTGGTAACTTTTAAACTAAGAAAAAAAATATTTTTCTACCATTTAGAATCATTTTAGAAAGTTTTTTTATTACAATCTGAACTAATTTCAACATTTTATCACCAATCGTTAGTAAAAAATTCAATTTTTCACTCAATTTTTACTTAAAAAATTAATTCGCTAGATTTGCTGCAAAAGTGAAAAAATTTTTTCAACTTTTTTATTCCAAAGGAACTGTAAATAAGTAAGCAGCCTAACTTTGCAGATTTTCTAATGGGCTGATGGTGAATTGAATTGTAAAGTTTCAACTTTCTAGAGGGTGTCGTTCCTGAGATAGGGTTGACTTTTAAAATTTTTAAATCTATCTTCCCGAGACAAAACTTACATTCAGATTTAGTTGAACACTAAGCAAGATTACCAATTCGAACAGAATAATTCGTTTGGCGTTGGTTCCAACTCTCTATCTTATACCGTTCCCAAGATAGGGGTAACTTTTTAACTAAGACAAAAAAATTTTTTCTACCATTTAGAATCATTTTAGAAAGTTTTTTTATTACAATCTGAACTAATTTCATATTTTTATCACCAATCGTTAGTAAAAAATTCAATTTTTCACTAAATTTTTACTTAAAAAATTAATTCGTTAGCTTTTGCTGCAAAAGTGAAAAAATTTTTTTAACTTTTTTATTCCAAAGGAACGGTAAATAAGTAAGAAGCCTAACTTTGCAGATCCTCTAATGGGCTGATGGTAAATTAAATTGTAAAGTTTCAACATTCTAGGGGGTGTCGTTCCTGAGATAGGGGTGACTTTTAAAATTTTTAAATCAATCTTCCCGAGACAAAACTTACATTCAGATATAGTTCAAAACTAAGCAAGATTACCAATTCGAACCGAATAATTCGCCTGGCGTTGGTTCCAACTCTCTATCTTATACCGTTCTCAAGATAGTGGTAACATTTAAACTAAGAAAAAAAATATTTTTCTACTATTTAGAATCATTTTAGAAAGTTTTTCTATTACAATCTGAACTAATTTCATCTTTTTATCACCAATCGTTAGTAAAAAATTCAATTTTTCACTCAATTTTTACTTAAAAATTTAATTCGCTAGCTTTTGCTGCAAAAGTGAAAAAATTTTTTCAACTTTTTTATTCCAAAGGAACTGTAAATATGTAAGAAGCCTAACTTTGCAGATCTTCTAATGGGCTGATGGTGAATTGAATTGTAAAGTTTCAACTTTCTAGGGGGTGTCGTTCTTGAGATAGGGGTGACTTTTAAAATTTTCAAATCTATCTTCCCGAGACAAAACTTACATTCAGATTTAGTTGAAAACTAAGCAAGATTACCAATTCGAACCGAATAATTCGTCTGGCGTTGGTTCCAACTCTCTATCTTATACCGTTCTCAAGATAGTGGTAACTTTTAATCTAAGAAAAGAAATACTTTTCTACCATTTAGAATCATTTTAGAAAGTTTTTTTATTACAATCTGAACTAATTTCATCTTTTTATCACCAATCGTTAGTAAAAAATTCAATTTTTCACTCAATTTTTACTTAAAAAATTAATTCGCTAGCTTTTGCTGCAAAAGTGAAAAAATTTTTTCAACTTTTTTAATCCAAAGGAACTGTAAATAAGTAAGAAGCCTAACTTTGCAGATCTTCTAGTGGGCTGATGGTAAATTAAATTGTAAAGTTTCAACTTTCTAGGGGGTGTCGTTCCTGAGATAGGGGTGACTTTTAAAATTTTTAAATCTATCTTCCCGAGACAAAACTTACATTCAGATTTAGTTGAAAACTAAGCAAGATTACCAATTCGAACCGAATAATTCGTCTGGCGTTGGTTCCAACTCTCTATCTTATACAGTTCCCAAGATAGGGGTAACTTTTAAACTAAGAAAAAAAAAAATTTTTCTACCATTTATAATCATTTTAGAAAGTTTTTTTATTATAATCTAAACCAGTTTCATCTTTTTATCACCAATCGTTAGTAAAAAATTCAATTTTTCACTCAATTTTTACTTAAAAAATTAATTCGCTAGCTTTTGCTGCAAAAGTGAAAAAATTTTTTTAACTTTTTTATTCCAAAGGGACGGTAAATAAGTAAGAAGCCTAACTTTGCAGATCCTCTAGTGGGCTGATGGTAAATTGAATTGTAAAGTTTCAACTTTCTAGGGGGTGTCGTTCCTGAGATAGGGGTTACTTTTAAAATTTTTAAATCTATCTTCCCGAGACAAAACTTACATTCAGATTTAGTTGAAAACTAAGTAAGATTACCAACTCGAACCGAATAATTCGTCTGGCGTTGGTTCCAACTCTCTATCTTATACCGTTCCCAAGATAGGGGTAACTTTTAAACTAAGAAAAAAAATTTTTTCTACCATTTATAATCAATTTAGAAAGTTTTTTTATCATAATCTAAACCAGTTTCATCTTTTTATCACCAATCGTTAGTAAAAAATTCAATTTTTCACTCAATTTTTACTTAAAAAATTAATTCGCTAGCTTTTGCTGCAAAAGTGAAAAAATTTTTTTAACTTTTTTATTCCAAAGGAACGGTGAATAAGTAAGAAGTCTAACTTTGCAGATCCTCTAGTGTGCTGATGGTAAATTGAATTGTAAAGTTTCAACTTTCTAGTGGGTGCCGTTCCTGAGATAGGGGTGACTTTTAAAATTTTTAAATCTATCTTCCCGAGACGAAACTTACATTCAGATTTAGTTGAAAACTAAGCAAGATTACCAATTCGAACCGATTAATTCGTCTGGCGTTGGTTCCAACTCTTTATCTTATACCGTTCTCAAGATAGTGGTAACTTTTAAACTAAGAGAAAAAATATTTTTCTACCATTTAGAATCATTTTAGAAAGTTTTTTTATTACAATCTGAACTAATTTAATTTTTTTATCGCCAATTGTTAGTAAAAAATTCAATTTTTTACTCAATTTTTACTTAAAAAATTAATTCGCTAGCTTTTGCTGCAAAAGTGAAAAAATTTTTTCAACTTTTTTATTCCAAAGGAACTGTAAATAAGTAAGAAGCCTAACTTTGCAGATCCTCTAGTGGGCTGATGGTAAATTGAATTGTAAAGTTTCAACTTTCTAGGGGGTGCCGTTCCTGAGATAGGGGTGACTTTTTAAATTTTTAAATCTATCTCTCCGAGACAAAACTTACATTCAGATTTAGTTGAAAACTAAGCAAGATTACCAATTCGAACCGAATAATTCGTCTGGCGTTGGTTCCAACTCTCTATCTTATACCGTTCTCAAGATAGTGGTAACTTTTAAACTAAGAAAAAAAATATTTTTCTACCATTTAGAATCATTTTAGAAAGTTTTTTTATTACAATCTGAACTAATTTCATCTTTTTATCACCAATCGTCAGTAAAAAATTCAATTTTCCACTCAATTTTTACTTAAAAAATTAATTCGCTAGCTTTTGCTGCAAAAGTGAAAAAATTTTTTCAACTTTTTTATTCCAAAGGAACGGTAAATAAGTAAGAAGCCTAACTTTGCAGATCTTCTAGTGGGCTGATGGTGAATTGAATTGTAAAGTTTCAACTTTCTAGGGGGTGTCGTTCCTGAGATAGGGGTGACTTTTAAAATTTTTAAATCTATCTTCCCGAGACAAAACTTACATTCAGATTTAGTTGAAAACTAAGCAAGATTACCAATTCGAACCGAATAATTCGTCTGGCGTTGGTTCCAACTCTCTATCTTATACCGTTCCCAAGATAGGGGTAACTTTTAAACTAAGAAAAAAAAATTTTTTCTACCAATTATAATCATTTTAGAAAGTTTTCTTATCATAATCTAAACCAGTTTTATCTTTTTATCACCAATCGTTAGTAAAAAAGTTAATTTTTTACTCAATTTTTACTTAAAAAATTAATTCGCTAGCTTTTGCTGCAAAAGTGAAAAAATTTTTTCAACTTTTTTATTCCAAAGGAACTGTAAATAAGTAAGAAGCCTAACTTTGCAGATCTTCTAGTGGGCTGATGGTGAATTGAATTGTAAAGTTTCAACTTTCTAGGGGGTGTCGTTCCTGAGATAAGGGTGACTTTTAAAATTTTTAAATCTATCTTCCCGAGACAAAACTTACATTCAGATTTAGTTGAAAACTAAGCAAGATTACCAATTCGAACCGAATAATTCGTCTGGCGTTTGTTCCAACTCTCTATCTTATACCGTTCCCAACATAAGGGTAACTTTTAATCTAAGCAAAAAAATTTTTTCTACAATTTATAATCATTTAAGAAAGTTTTTTTATCATAATCTAAACCAGTTTCATCTTTTTATCACCAATCGTTAATAAAAAATTCAATTTTTCACTCAATTTTTACTTAAAAAATTAATTGGCTAGCTTTTGCTGCAAAAGTGAAAAAAAATTTTTAACTTTTTTATTCCAAAGGAACGGTAAATAAGTAAGTAGCCTAACTTTGCAGATCCTCTAGTGGGCTGATGGTAAATTGAATTGTAAAGTTTCAACTTTCTAAGGGGTGTCGTTCCTGAGATAGGGGTGACTTTTAAAACTTTTAAATCTATCTTCCCGAGACAAAACTTACATTCAGATTCAGTTGAAAACTAAGCAAGATTACCAATTCGAACCGAATAATTCGTCTGGCGTTGGTTCCAACTCTCTATCTTACACCGTTTCCAAGATAGGGGTAACTTTTAAACTAAGAAAAAAAAATTTTTTCTACCAATTAGAATCATTTTAGAAAGTTTTTTTATTACAATCTGAACTAATTTCATCTTTTTATCATCAATCGTTAGTAAAAAGTTCAATTTTTCACTCAATTTTTACTTAAAAAACTAATTCGCTAGCTTTTGCAGCAAAAGTGAAAAAATTTCTTCAACTTTTTTATTCCAAAGGAACTGTAAATAAGTAAAAAGCCTAACTTTGCAGATCTTCTAGTGGGCTGATGGTGAATTGAATTGTAAAGTTTCAACTTTCTAGGGGGTGTCGTTCCTGAGATAGGGGTGACTTTTAAAATTTTTAAATCTATCTTCCCGAGACAAAACTTACATTCAGATTTAGTTGAAAACTAAGCAAGATTATCAATTCGAACCGAATAATTCGTCTGGCGTTGGTTCCAACTCTCTATCTTATACCGTTCCCAAGATAGGGGTAACTTTTAAACTAAGAAAAAAAAATTTTTCTACTATTTATAATCATTTTAGAAAGTTTTTTTATCATAATCTAAACCAGTTTCATCTTTTTATCACCAATCGTTAGTAAAAAATTCAATTTTTCACTCAATTTTTACTTAAAAAATTAATTCGCTAGCTTTTGCGGCAAAAGTGAAAAAATTTTTTCAACATTTTTATTCCAAAGGAACTGTAAATAAGTAAGAAGCCTAACTTTGCAGATCTTCTAGTGGGCTGATGGTGAATTGAATTGTAAAGTTTCAACTTACTAGGGGGTGTTGTTTCTGAGATAGGGGTGACTTTTAAAATTTTTAAATCTATCTTCCCGAGACAAAACTTACATTCAGATTTAGTTGAAAACTAAGCAAGATTACCAATTCGAACCGAATAATTCGTCTGGCGTTAGTTCCAACTCTCTATCTTATACCGTTCCCAAGATAGGGGTAACTTTTAAACTAAGAAAAAAAAAATTTTTCTACCATTTATAATCATTTTAGAAAGTTTTTTTATCATAATCTAAACCAGTTTCATCTTTTTATCACCAATCGTTAGTAAAAAATTCAATTTTTCACTCAATTTTTACTTAAAAAATTAATTCGCTAGCTTTTGCTGCAAAAGTGAAAAAACTTTTTTAACTTTTTTATTCCAAAGAAACGGTGAATAAGTAAGAAGCCTAACTTTGCAGATCCTCTAGTGGGCTGATGGTAAATTGAATTGTAAAGTTTCAACTTTCTAGGGGGTGTCGTTCCTGAGATAGGGGTGACTTTTAAAATTTTTAAATCTATCTTTCCGAGACAAAACTTACATTCAGATTTAGTTGAAAACTAAGCAAGATTACCAATTCGAACCGAATAATTCGTCTGGCGTTGGTTCCAACTCTCTATCTTATACCGTGCTCAAGATAGTGGTAACTTTTAAACTAAGAAAAAAAATAATTTTCTACCATTTAGAATCATTTTAGAAAGTTTTTTTATTACAATCTGAACTAATTTCATCTTTTTATCACCAATCGTTAGTAAAAAATTCAATTTTTCACTCAATTTTTACTTAAAAAATTAATTCGCTAGCTTTTGCTGCAAAAGTGAATAAATTTTTTCAACTTTTTTATTCCAAAGGAACTGTAAATAAGTAAGAAGCCTAACTTTGCAGATCTTCTAGTGGGCTGATGGTGAATTGAATTGTAAAGTTTCAACTTTCTAGGGGGTGTCGTTCCTGAGATAGGGGTGACTTTTAAAATTTTTAAATCTATCTTCCCGAGACAAAACTTACATTCAGATTTAGTTGAAAACTAAGCAAGATTACCAATTCGAACCGAATAATTCGTCTGGCGTTGGTTCCAACTCTCTATCTTATACCGTTCCCAAGATAGGGGTAACTTTTAAACTAAGAAAAAAAATTTTTTCTACCATTTAGAATCATTTTAGAAAGTTTTTTTATTACAATCTGAACTAATTTCATCTTTTTATCACCAATCGTTAGTAAAAAATTCAATTTTTCACTCAATATTTACTTAAAAAATTAATTCGTTAGCTTTTGCTGCAAAAGTAAAAAAATTTTTCAACGTTTTTATTCCAAAGGAACTGTATATAAGTAAGAAGCCTAACTTTGTAGATCTTCTAGTGGGCTGATGGTGAATTGAATTGTAAAGTTTCAACTTTCTAGGGGGTGTCGTTCCTGAGATAGGGGTGACTTTTAAAATTTTTGAATCTATCTTCCCGAGACAAAACTTACATTCAGATTTAGTTGAAAACTAAGCAAGATTACCAATTCGAACCGAATAATTCGTCTGGCGTTGGTTCCAACTCTCTATCTTATACCGTTCCCAAGATAGGGGTAACTTTTAAACTAAGAAAAAAAAATTTTTTCTACCATTTAGAATCATTTTAGAAAGTTTTTTTATTACAATCTGAACTAATTTCATCATTTTATCACCAATCGTTAGTAAAAAATTCAATTTTTCACTCAATTTTTACTTAAAAAATTAATTCGTTAGCTTTTGCTGCAAAAGTAAAAAAATTTTTCAACTTTTTTATTCCAAAGGAACTGTATATAAGTAAGAAGCCTAACTTTGTAGATCTTCTAGTGGGCTGATGGTGAATTGAATTGTAAAGTTTCAACTTTCTAGGGGGTGTCGTTCCTGAGATAGGGGTGACTTTTAAAATTTTTGAATCTATCTTCCCGAGACAAAACTTACATTCAGATTTAGTTGAAAACTAAGCAAGATTACCTATTCGAACCGAATAATTCGTCTGGCGTTGGTTCCAACTCTCTATCTTATACCGTTCCCAAGATAGGGGTAACTTTTAAACTAAGAAAAAAAAAATTTTTCTACCGTTTATAATCAATTTAGAAAGTTTTTTTATCATAATCTAAACCAGTTTCATCTTTTTATCACCAATCGTTAGTAAAAAATTCAATTTTTCACTCAATTTTTACTTAAAAAATTAATTCGTTAGCTTTTGCTGCAAAAGTGAAAAAATTTTTTCAACTTTTTTATTCCAAAGGAACTGTAAATAAGTAAGAAGCCTAACTTTGCAGATCTTCTAGTGGGCTGATGGTGAATTGAATTGTAAAGTTTCAACTTTCTAGGGGGTGTCGTTCCTGAGATAGGGGTGACTTTTAAAATTTTAAAATCTATCTTCCCGAGACAAAACTTACATTCAGATTTAGTTGAAAACTAAGCAAGATTACCAATTCGAACCGAATAATTCGTCTGGCGTTGGTTCCAACTTACTATCTTAAGCCGTTCCCAAGATAAGGGTAACTTTTAAACTAAGAAAAAAAAAATTTTTCTACTATTTAGAATCATTTTAGAAAGTTTTTTTATTACAATCTGAACTAATTTCATCTTTTTATCACCAATCGTTAGTAAAAAATTCAATTTTTCACTCAATTTTTACTTAAAAAGTTATTTCGCTAGCTTTTGCTGCAAAAGTGAAAAAATTTTTTCAACTTTTTTATTCCAAAGGAACTGTAAATAAGTAAGAAGCCTAACTTTGCAGATCTTCTAGTAGGCTGATGGTGAATTGAATTGTAAAGTTTCAACTTTCTAAGGGATGTCGTTCCTGAGATAGGGGTGACTTTTAAAATTTTTAAATCTATCTTCCCGAGACAAAACTTACATTCAGATTTAGTTGAAAACTAAGCAAGATTACTAATTCGAACCGAATAATTCGTCTGGCGTTGGTTCCAACTCACTATCTTAAGCCGTTCCCAAGATAAGGGTAACTTTTAAACTAAGAAAAAAAAAATTTTTCTACCATTTAGAATCATTTTAGAAAGTTTTTTTATTACAATCTGAACTAATTTCATCTTTTTATCACCAATCGTTAGTAAAAAATTCAATTTTTCACTCAATTTTTACTTAAAAAGTTATTTCGCTAGCTTTTGCTGCAAAAGTGAAAAAATTTTTTCAACTTTTTTATTCCAAAGGAACTGTAAATAAGTAAGAAGCCTAACTTTGCAGATCTTCTAGTGGGCTGATGGTGAATTGAATTGTAAAGTTTCAACTTTCTAAGGGATGTCGTTCCTGAGATAGGGGTGACTTTTAAAATTTTTAAATCTATCTTCTCGAGACAAAACTTACATTCAGATTTAGTTGAAAACTAAGCAAGATTACCAATTCGAACCGAATAATTTGTCTGGCGTTAGTTCCAACTTTCTATCTTATACCGTTCCCAAGATAGGGGTAACTTTTAAACTAAGAAAAAAAAATTTTTTCTACCCTTTATAATCATTTTAGAAAGTTTTTTTATCATAATCTAAACCAGTTTCATCTTTTTATCACCAATCGTTAGTAAAAAATTCAATTTTTCACTCAATTTTTACTTAAAAAATTAATTCGCTAGCTTTTGCTGCAAGAGTGAAAAAATTTTTTTAACTTTTTTATTCCAAAGGAACCGTAAATAAGTAAGAAGCCTAACTTTGCAGATCTTCTAGTGGGCTGATGGTGAATTGAATTGTAAAGTTTCAACTTTCTAGGGGGTGTCGTTCCTGAGATAGGGGTGACTTTTAAAATTTTTAAATCTATCTTCCCGAGACAAAACTTACATTCAGATTTAGTTGAAAACTAAGCAAGATTACCAATTCGAACCGAATAATTCGTCTGGCGTTGGTTCCAACTCTCTATCTTATACCGTTCCCAAGATAGGGGTAACTTTTAAACTAAGAAAAAAAAATTTTTTCTACCATTTAGAATCATTTTAGAAAAATTTTTTATTACAATCTGAACTAATTTCATCTTTTTATCACCAATCGTTAGTAAAAAATTCAATTTTTCACTCAATTTTTACTTAAAAAATTAATTCGTTAGCTTTTGCTGCAAAAATAAAAAAAATTTTCAACTTTTTTATTCCAAAGGAACTGTATATAAGTAAGAAGCCTAACTTTGTAGATCTTCTAGTGGGCTGATGGTGAATTGAATTGTAAAGTTTCAACTTTCTAGGGGGTGTCGTTCCTGAGATAGGGGTGACTTTTAAAATTTTTGAATCTATCTTCCCGAGACAAAACTTACATTCAGATTTAGTTGAAAACTAAGCAAGATTACCAATTCGAACCGAATAATTCGTCTGGCGTTGGTTCCAACTCTCTATCTTATACCGTTCCCAAGATAGGGGTAACTTTTAAACTAAGAAAAAAAAATTTTTTCTACCGTTTATAATCATTTTAGAAAGTTTTTTTATCATAATCTAAACCAGTTTCATCTTTTTATCACCAATCGTTAGTAAAAAATTCAATTTTTCACTCAATTTTTACTTAAAAAATTAATTCGTTAGCTTTTGCTGCAAAAGTGAAAAAATTTTTTTAACTTTTTTATTCCAAAGGAACGGTAAATAAGTAAGAAGCCTAACTTTGCAGATTCTCTAGTGGGCTGATGGTAAATTGAATTGTAAAGTTTCAACTTTCTAGGGGGTGTCTTTCCTGAGATAGAGGTGACTTTAAAAATTTTTAAATCTATTTTCCTGAGACAAAACTTACATTCAGATTTAGTTGAAAACTAAGCAAGATTACCAATTCGAACCGAATAATTCGTCTGGCGTTGGTTCCAACTCTCTATCTTATACCGTGCTCAAGATAGTGGTAACTTTTAAACTAAGAAAAAAAATAATTTTCTACCATTTAGAATCATTTTAGAAAGTTTTTTTATTACAATCTGAACTAATTTCATCTTTTTATCACCAATCGTTAGTAAAAAATTCAATTTTTCTCTCAATTTTTACTTAAAAAATTAATTCGTTAGCTTTTGCTGCAAAAGTGAAAAAATTTTTTCAACTTTTTTATTCCAAAGGAACTGTAAATAAGTAAGAAGCCTAACTTTGCAGATCTTCTAGTGGGCTGATGGTGAATTGAATTGTAAAGTTTCAACTTTCTAGGGGGTGTCGTTCCTGAGATAGGGGTGACTTTTAAAATTTTAAAATCTATCTTCCCGAGACAAAACTTACATTCAGATTTAGTTGAAAACTAAGCAAGATTACCAATTCGAACCGAATAATTCGTCTGGCGTTGGTTCCAACTTACTATCTTAAGCCGTTCCCAAGATAAGGGTAACTTTTAAACTAAGAAAAAAAAAATTTTTCTACCATTTAGAATCATTTTAGAAAGTTTTTTTATTACAATCTGAACTAATTTCATCTTTTTATCACCAATCGTTAGTAAAAAATTCAATTTTTCACTCAATTTTTACTTAAAAAGTTATTTCGCTAGCTTTTGCTGCAAAAGTGAAAAAATTTTTTCAACTTTTTTATTCCAAAGGAACTGTAAATAAGTAAGAAGCCTAACTTTGCAGATCTTCTAGTGGGCTGATGGTGAATTGAATTGTAAAGTTTCAACTTTCTAGGGGGTGTCGTTCCTGAGATAGGGGTGACTTTTAAAATTTTTAAATCTATCTTCCCGAGACAAAACTTACATTCAGATTTAGTTGAAAACTAAGCAAGATTACCAATTCGAACCGAATAATTCGTCTGGCGTTAGTTCCAACTTTCTATCTTATACCGTTCCCAAGATAGGGGTAACTTTTAAACTAAGAAAAAAAAATTTTTTCTACCATTTATAATCATTTTAGAAAGTTTTTTTATCATAATCTAAACCAGTTTCATCTTTTTATCACCAATCGTTAGTAAAAAATTCAATTTTTCACTCAATTTTTACTTAAAAAATTAATTCGCTAGCTTTTGCTGCAAGAGTGAAAAAATTTTTTTAACTTTTTTATTCCAAAGGAACTGTAAATAAGTAAGAAGCCTAACTTTGCAGATCTTCTAGTGGGCTGATGGTGAATTGAATTGTAAAGTTTCAACTTTCTAGGGGGTGTCGTTCCTGAGATAGGGGTGACTTTTAAAATTTTTAAATCTATCTTCCCGAGACAAAACTTACATTCAGATTTAGTTGAAAACTAAGCAAGATTACCAATTCGAACCGAATAATTCGTCTGGCGTTGGTTCCAACTCTCTATCTTATACCGTTCCCAAGATAGGGGTAACTTTTAAACTAAGAAAAAAAAATTTTTTCTACCATTTAGAATCATTTTAGAAAGTTTTTTTATTACAATCTGAACTAATTTCATCTTTTTATCACCAATCATTAGTAAAAAATTCAATTTTTCACTCAATTTTTACTTAAAAAATTAATTCGTTAGCTTTTGCTGCAAAAGTAAAAAAATTTTTCAAATTTTTTATTCCAAAGGAACTGTATATAAGTAAGAAGCCTAACTTTGTAGATCTTCTAGTGGGCTGATGGTGAATTGAATTGTAAAGTTTCAACTTTCTAGGGGGTGTCGTTCCTGAGATAGGGGTGACTTTTAAAATTTTTGAATCTATCTTCCCGAGACAAAACTTACATTCAGAGTTAGTTGAAAACTAAGCAAGATTACCAATTCGAACCGAATAATTCGTCTGGCGTTGGTTCCAACTCTCTATCTTATACCGTTCCCAAGATAGGGGTAACTTTTAAACTAAGAAAAAAAAATTTTTTCTACCGTTTATAATCATTTTAGAAAGTTTTTTTATCATAATCTAAACCAGTTTCATCTTTTTATCACCAATCGTTAGTAAAAAATTCAATTTTTCACTCAATTTTTACTTAAAAAATTAATTCGTTAGCTTTTGCTGCAAAAGTGAAAAAATTTTTTTAACTTTTTTATTCCAAAGGAACGGTAAATAAGTAAGAAGCCTAACTTTGCAGATCCTCTAGTGGGCTGATGGTAAATTGAATTGTAAAGTTTCAACTTTCTAGGGGGTGTCGTTCCTGAGATAGAGGTGACTTTAAAAATTTTTAAATCTATTTTCCTGAGACAAAACTTACATTCAGATTTAGTTGAAAACTAAGCAAGATTACCAATTCGAACCGAATAATTCGTCTGGCGTTGGTTCCATCTCTCTATCTTATACCGTGCTCAAGATAGTGGTAACTTTTAAACTAAGAAAAAAAATAATTTTCTACCATTTAGAATCATTTTAGAAAGTTTTTTTATTACAATCTGAACTAATTTCATCTTTTTATCACCAATCGTTAGTAAAAAATTCAATTTTTCTCTCAATTTTTACTTAAAAAATTAATTCGTTAGCTTTTGCTGCAAAAGTGAAAAAATTTTTTCAACTTTTTTATTCCAAAGGAACTGTAAATAAGTAAGAAACCTAACTTTGCAGATCTTCTAGTGGGCTGATGGTGAATTGAATTGTAAAGTTTCAACTTTCTAGGAGGTGTCGTTCCTGAGATAGTGGTGACTTTTAAAATTTTTAAATCTATCTTCCCGAGACAAAACTTACATTCAGATTTAGTTGAAAACTAAGCAAGATTACCAATTCGAACCGAATAATTCGTTTGGCGTTGGTTCCAACTCTCTATCTTATACCATTCCCAAGATAGGGGTAACTTTTAAACTAAGAAAAAAAAATTTTTTCTACCATTAATTATCATTTTAGAAAGTTTTTTTACCATAATCTAAACCAGTTTCATCTTTTTATCACCAATCGTTAGTAAAAAATTCAATTTTTCACTCAATTTTTACTTAAAAAATTAATTCGCTAGCTTTTGTTGCAAAAGTGAAAAAATTTTTTTAACTTTTTTATTCCAAAGGAACGGTAAATAAGTAAGAAGCCTAACTTTGCAGATCCTCTAGTGGGCTGATGGTAAATTGAATTGTAAAGTTTCAACTTTCTGGGGGTGTCGTTCCTGAGATAGGGGTGACTTATAAAATTTTTAAATCTATCTTCTCGAGACAAAACTTACATTCAGATTTAGTTGAAAACTAAGCAAGATTACCAATTCGAACCGAATAATTCGTTTGGCGTTGGTTCCAACTCTCTATCTTATACCATTCCCAAGATAGGGGTAACTTTTAAACTAAGAAAAAAAAATTTTTTCTACCATTAATTATCATTTTAGAAAGTTTTTTTACCATAATCTAAACCAGTTTCATCTTTTTATCACCAATCGTTAGTAAAAAATTCAATTTTTCACTCAATTTTTACTTAAAAAATTAATTCGCTAGCTTTTGCTGCAAGAGTGAAAAAATTTTTTTAACTTTTTTATTCCAAAGGAACTGTAAATAAGTAAGAAGCCTAACTTTGCAGATCTTCTAGTGGGCTGATGGTGAATTGAATTGTAAAGTTTCAACTTTCTAGGGGGTGTCGTTCCTGAGATAGGGGTGACTTTTAAAATTTTTAAATCTATCTTCCCGAGACAAAACTTACATTCAGATTTAGTTGAAAACTAAGCAAGATTACCAATTCGAACCGAATAATTCGTCTGGCGTTGGTTCCAACTCTCTATCTTATACCGTTCCCAAGATAGGGGTAACTTTTAAACTAAGAAAAAAAAATTTTTTCTACCATTTAGAATCATTTTAGAAAGTTTTTTTATTACAATCTGAACTAATTTCATCTTTTTATCACCAATCATTAGTAAAAAATTCAATTTTTCACTCAATTTTTACTTAAAAAATTAATTCGTTAGCTTTTGCTGCAAAAGTAAAAAAATTTTTCAAATTTTTTATTCCAAAGGAACTGTATATAAGTAAGAAGCCTAACTTTGTAGATCTTCTAGTGGGCTGATGGTGAATTGAATTGTAAAGTTTCAACTTTCTAGGGGGTGTCGTTCCTGAGATAGGGGTGACTTTTAAAATTTTTGAATCTATCTTCCCGAGACAAAACTTACATTCAGATTTAGTTGAAAACTAAGCAAGATTACCAATTCGAACCGAATAATTCGTCTGGCGTTGGTTCCAACTCTCTATCTTATACCGTTCCCAAGATAGGGGTAACTTTTAAACTAAGAAAAAAAAATTTTTTCTACCGTTTATAATCATTTTAGAAAGTTTTTTTATCATAATCTAAACCAGTTTCATCTTTTTATCACCAATCGTTAGTAAAAAATTCAATTTTTCACTCAATTTTTACTTAAAAAATTAATTCGTTAGCTTTTGCTGCAAAAGTGAAAAAATTTTTTTAACTTTTTTATTCCAAAGGAACGGTAAATAAGTAAGAAGCCTAACTTTGCAGATCCTCTAGTGGGCTGATGGTAAATTGAATTGTAAAGTTTCAACTTTCTAGGGGGTGTCGTTCCTGAGATAGAGGTGACTTTAAAAATTTTTAAATCTATTTTCCTGAGACAAAACTTACATTCAGATTTAGTTGAAAACTAAGCAAGATTACCAATTCGAACCGAATAATTCGTCTGGCGTTGGTTCCATCTCTCTATCTTATACCGTGCTCAAGATAGTGGTAACTTTTAAACTAAGAAAAAAAATAATTTTCTACCATTTAGAATCATTTTAGAAAGTTTTTTTATTACAATCTGAACTAATTTCATCTTTTTATCACCAATCGTTAGTAAAAAATTCAATTTTTCTCTCAATTTTTACTTAAAAAATTAATTCGTTAGCTTTTGCTGCAAAAGTGAAAAAATTTTTTCAACTTTTTTATTCCAAAGGAACTGTAAATAAGTAAGAAACCTAACTTTGCAGATCTTCTAGTGGGCTGATGGTGAATTGAATTGTAAAGTTTCAACTTTCTAGGAGGTGTCGTTCCTGAGATAGTGGTGACTTTTAAAATTTTTAAATCTATCTTCCCGAGACAAAACTTACATTCAGATTTAGTTGAAAACTAAGCAAGATTACCAATTCGAACCGAATAATTCGTTTGGCGTTGGTTCCAACTCTCTATCTTATACCATTCCCAAGATAGGGGTAACTTTTAAACTAAGAAAAAAAAATTTTTTCTACCATTAATTATCATTTTAGAAAGTTTTTTTACCATAATCTAAACCAGTTTCATCTTTTTATCACCAATCGTTAGTAAAAAATTCAATTTTTCACTCAATTTTTACTTAAAAAATTAATTCGCTAGCTTTTGTTGCAAAAGTGAAAAAATTTTTTTAACTTTTTTATTCCAAAGGAACGGTAAATAAGTAAGAAGCCTAACTTTGCAGATCCTCTAGTGGGCTGATGGTAAATTGAATTGTAAAGTTTCAACTTTCTGGGGGTGTCGTTCCTGAGATAGGGGTGACTTATAAAATTTTTAAATCTATCTTCTCGAGACAAAACTTACATTCAGATTTAGTTGAAAACTAAGCAAGATTACCAATTCGAACCGAATAATTCGTCTGGCGTTGGTTCCAACTCTCTATCTTATACCGTTCCCAAGGTAAGGGTAACTTTTAAACTAAGAAAAAAAAATTTTTTCTACCATTTATAATCATTTTAGAAAGTTTTTTTATCATAATCTAAACCAGTTTCATCTTTTTATCACCAATAGTTAGTAAAAAATTCAATTTTTCACTGAATTTTCACTTAAAAAATTAATTCGCTAACTTTTGCTGCAAAAGTGAAAAAATTTTTTTAACTTTTTTATTCCAAAAGAACGGTAAATAAGTAAGAAGCCTAACTTTGCAGATCCTCTAGTGGGCTGATGGTAAATTGAATTGTAAAGTTTCAACTTTCTAGGGGGTGTCGTTCCTGAGATAGGGGTGACTTTTAAAATTTTTAAATCTATCTTCCCGAGACAAAACTTACATTCAGATTTAGTTAAAAACTAAGCAAGATTACCAATTCGAACCGAATAATTCGTCTGGCGTTGGTTCCAACTCTCTATCTTATACTGTTCCCAAGATAGGGGTAACTTTTAAACTAAGAAAAAAAAATTTTTTCTACCATTTATAATTATTTTAGAAAGTTTTTTTATCATAATCTAAACCAGTTTCATCTCTTTATCACCAATCGTTAGTAAAAAATTCAATTTTTCACTCAATTTTTACTTAAAAAATTAATTCGTTAGCTTTTGCTGCAAAAGTGAAAAAATTTTTTCAACTTTTTTATTCCAAAGGAACTGTAAATAAGTAAGAAGCCTAACTTTGCAGATCCTCTAGTGGGCTGATGGTGAATTGAATTGTAAAGTTTCAACTTTCTAGGAGGTGTCGTTCCTGAGATAGGGGTGACTTTTAAAATTTTTATATCTATCTTCCCGAGACAAAACTTACATTCAGATTTAGTTGAAAACTAAGCAAGATTACCAATTCGAACCGAATAATTCGTCTGGCGTTGGTTCCAACTCACTATCTTAAGCCGTTCCCAAGATAAGGGTAACTTTTAAACTAAAAAAAAAAATTTTTTTCTACCATTTATAATCATTTTAGAAAGTTTTTTTATCATAATCTAAACCAGTTTCATCTTTTTATCACCAATCGTTAGTAAAAAATTCAATTTTTCGCTAAATTTTTACTTAAAAAATTAATTCGCTAGCTTTTGCTGCAAAAGTGAAAAAATTTTTTTAACATTTTTATTCCAAAGGAACGGTAAATAAGTAAGAAGCCTAGCTTTGCAGATCCTCTAGTGGGCTGATGGTAAATTGAATTGTAAAGTTTCAACTTTCTAGGGGGTGTCGTTCCTGAGATAGGGGTGACTTTTAAAATTTTTAAATCTATCTTCCCGAGACAAAACTTACATTCAGATTTAGTTAAAAACTAAGCAAGATTACCAATTCGAACCGAATAATTCGTCTGGCGTTGGTTCCAACTCTCTATCTTATACCGTTCCCAAGATAGGGGTAACTTTTAAACTAAGAAAAAAAAATTTTATCTACCATTTATAATCATTTTAGAAAGTTTTTTTATCATAATCTAAATCAGTTTCATCTTTTTATCATCAATAGTTAGTAAAAAATTCAATTTTTCACTCAATTTTTACTTAAAAATTTAATTCGCTAGCTTTTGCTGCAAAAGTGAAAAAATTTTTTCAACTTTTTTATTCCAAAGGAACTGTAAATATGTAAGAAGCCTAACTTTGCAGATCTTCTAATGGGCTGATGGTGAATTGAATTGTAAAGTTTTAACTTTCTAGGGGGTGTCGTTCCTGAGATAGGGGTGACTTTTAAAATTTTTAAATCTATCTTTCCGAGACAAAACTTACATTCAGATTTAGTTGAAAACTAAACAAGATTACCAATTCGAACCGAATAATTCGTCTAGCGTTGGTTCCAACTCTATCTTATACCGTTCCCAAGATAGGGGTAACTTTTAAACTAAGAAAAAAAAATTTTTTCTACCATTTAGAATCATTTTAGAAGGTTTTTTTATTACAATCTGGAATAATTTCATCTTTTTATCACCAATCGTTAGTAAGAAATTCAATTTTTCACTCAATTTTTACTTAAAAAATTAATTCGGTAGCTTTTGCTGCAAAAGTGAAAAAATTTTTTCAACATTTTTATTCCAAAGGAACTGTAAATAAGTAAGAAGCCTAACTTTGAAGATCTCCTAGTGGGCTGATGGTGAATTGAATTGTAAAGTTTCAACTTTCTAGGGGGTGTCGTTCCTGAGATAGTGGTGACTTTTAAAATTTTTAAATCTATCTTCCCGAGACAAAACTTACATTCAGATGTAGTTGAAAACTAAGCAAGATTACCAATTCGAACCGAATAATTTGTCTGGCGTTGGTTCCAACTCTCTATCTTATACCGTTCCCAAGATAGGGGTAACTTTTAAATTAAGAAAAAAAATTTTTTTCTACCATTTATAATCATTTTAGAAAGTTTTTTTATCATAATCTAAACCAGTTTCATCTTTTTATCACAAATCGTTAGTAAAAAATTCAATTTTTCACTCAATTTTTACTTAAAAAATTAATTCGCTAGCTTTTGCTGCAAAAGTGAAAAAATTTTTTAACTTTTTTATTCCAAAGGAACGGTAAATAAGTAAGAAGCCTAACTTTGCAGATCCTCTAGTGGGCTGATGGTAAATTGAATCGTAAAGTTTCAACTTTCTAGAGGGTGTCGTTCCTGAGATAGGGGTGACTTTTAAAATTTTTAAATCTATTTTCCCGCGACAAAACTTACATTCAGATTTAGTTGAAAACTAAGCTAGATGACCAATTCGAACCGAATAATTCGTCTGGCGTTGGTTCCAACTCTCTATCTTATACCGTTCTCAAGATAGTGGTAACTTTTAAACTAAGAAAAAAAATATTTTTCTACCATTTAGAATCATTTTAGAAAGTTTTTTTATTACAATCTGAACTAATTTCATCTTTTTATCACCAATCGTTAGTAACAAATTCAATTTTTCAATCAATTTTTACTTAAAAAATTAATTCGCTAGCTTTTGCTGCAAAAGTGAAAAAAATTTTTCAACTTTTTTATTCCAAAGGAACGGTAAATAAGTAAGAAGCCTAACTTTGCAGATCCTCTAGTGGGCTGATGGTAAATTGAATCGTAAAGTTTCAACTTTCTAGAGGGTGTCGTTCCTGAGATAGGGGTGACTTTTAAAATTTTTAAATCTATTTTCCCGCGACAAAACTTACATTCAGATTTAGTTGAAAACTAAGCTAGATTACCAATTCGAACCGAATAATTCGTCTGGCGTTGGTTCCAACTCTCTATCTTATACCGTTCTCAAGATAGTGGAAACTTTTAATCTAAGAAAAAAAATATTTTTCTACCATTTAGAATCATTTTAGAAAGTTTTTTTATTACAATCTGAACTAATTTCATCTTTTAATCACCAATCGTTAGTAAAAAATTCAATTTTTCACTCAATTTTTACTTAATAAATTAATTCGCTAGCTTTTGCTGCAAAAGTGAAAAAATTTTTTCAACTTTTTTAATCCAAAGGAACTGTAAATAAGTAAGAAGCCTAACTTTGCAGATCTTCTAGTGGGCTGATGGTGAATTGAATTGTAAAGTTTCAACTTTCTAAGAGGTGTCGTTCCTGAGATAGGGGTGACTTTTAAAATTTTTAAATCTATCTTCCCCAGACAAAACTTACATTCAGATTTAGTTGAAAACTAAGCAAGATTACCAATTCGAACCGAATAATTCGTCTGGCGTTGGTTCCAACTCTCTATCTTATACCGTTCTCAAGATAGTGGAAACTTTTAATCTAAGAAAAAAAATATTTTTCTACCATTTAGAATCATTTTAGAAAGTTTTTTTATTACAATCTGAACTAATTTCATCTTTTTATCACCAATCGTTAGTAAAAAATTCAATTTTTCACTCAATTTTTACTTAATAAATTAATTCGCTAGCTTTTGCTGCAAAAGTGAAAAAATTTTTTCAACTTTTTTAATCCAATGGAACTGTAAATAAGTAAGAAGCCTAACTTTGCAGATCTTCTAGTGGGCTGATGGTGAATTGAATTGTAAAGTTTCAACTTTCTAAGAGGTGTCGTTCCTGAGATAGGGGTGACTTTTAAAATTTTTAAATCTATCTTCCCCAGACAAAACTTACATTCAGATTTAGTTGAAAACTAAGCAAGATTACCAATTCGAATCGAATAATTCGTCTGGCGTTGGTTCCAACTCTCTATCTTATACCGTTCCCAAGATAGGGGTAACTTTTAAACTAAGAAAAAAAATTTTTTCTACCATTTATAATCATTTTAGAAAGTTTTTTTATCATAATCTAAACCAGTTTCATCTTTTTATCACCAATCGTTAGTAAAAAATTCAATTTTTCACTCAATTTTTACTTAAAAAATTAATTCGCTAGCTTTTGCTGCAAAAGTGAAAAAATTTTTTTAACTTTTTTATTCCAAAGGAACGGTAAATATGTAAGAAGCCTAACTTTGCAGATCTTCTAGTGGGCTGATGGCGAATTGAATTGTAAAGTTTCAACTTTCTAGGGGGTGTCGTTCCTGAGATAGTGGTGACTTTTAAAATTTTTAAATCTATCTTCCCGAGACAAAACTTACATTCAGATTTATTTGAAAACTAAGCAAGATTACCAATTCGAACCGAATAATTCGTCTGGCGTTGGTTCCAACTCTCTATCTTATACCGTTCTCAAGATAGTGGTAACTTTTAAACTAAGAAAAAAAATATTTTTCTACCATTTAGAATCATTTTAGAAAGTTTTTTTATTACAATCTGAACTAATTTCATCTTTTTATCACCAATCGTTAGTAAAAAATTTAATTTTTCACTCAATTTTTACTTAAAAATTTAATTCGCTAGCTTTTGCTGCAAAAGTGAAAAAATTTTTTCAACTTTTTTATTCCAAAGGAACGGTAAATAAGTAAGAAGCCTAACTTTGCAGATCCTCTAGTGGGCTGATGGTAAATTGAATCGTAAAGTTTCAACTTTCTAGAGGGTGTCGTTCCTGAGATAGGGGTGACTTTTAAAATTTTTAAATCTATTTTCCCGCGACAAAACTTACATTCAGATTTAGTTGAAAACTAAGCTAGATTACCAATTCGAACCGAATAATTCGTCTGGCGTTGGTTCCAACTCTCTATCTTATACCGTTCTCAAGATAGTGGAAACTTTTAATCTAAGAAAAAAAATATTTTTCTACCATTTAGAATCATTTTAGAAAGTTTTTTTATTACAATCTGAACTAATTTCATCTTTTTATCACCAATCGTTAGTAAAAAATTCAATTTTTCACTCAATTTTTACTTAATAAATTAATTCGCTAGCTTTTGCTGCAAAAGTGAAAAAATTTTTTCAACTTTTTTAATCCAAAGGAACTGTAAATAAGTAAGAAGCCTAACTTTGCAGATCTTCTAGTGGGCTGATGGTGAATTGAATTGTAAAGTTTCAACTTTCTAAGAGGTGTCGTTCCTGAGATAGGGGTGACTTTTAAAATTTTTAAATCTATCTTCCCCAGACAAAACTTACATTCAGATTTAGTTGAAAACTAAGCAAGATTACCAATTCGAACCGAATAATTCGTCTGGCGTTGGTTCCAACTCTCTATCTTATACCGTTCCCAAGATAGGGGTAACTTTTAAACTAAGAAAAAAAAAATTTCTACCATTTATAATCATTTTAGAAAGTTTTTTTATCATAATCTAAACCAGTTTCATCTTTTTATCACCAATCGTTAGTAAAAAATTCAATCTTTCACTCAATTTTTACTTAAAAAATTAATTCGCTAGCTTTTGCTGCAAAAGTGAAAAAATTTTTTTAACTTTTTTATTCCAAAGGAACGGTAAATAAGTAAGAAGCCTAACTTTGCAGATCTTCTAGTGGGCTGATGGCGAATTGAATTGTAAAGTTTCAACTTTCTAGGGGGTGTCGTTCCTGAGATAGTGGTGACTTAAAATTTTTAAATCTATCTTCCCGAGACAAAACTTACATTCAGATTTATTTGAAAACTAAGCAAGATTACCAATTCGAACCGAATAATTCGTCTGGCGTTGGTTCCAACTCTCTATCTTATACCGTTCTCAAGATAGTGGTAACTTTTAAACTAAGAAAAAAAATATTTTTCTACCATTTAGAATCATTTTAGAAAGTTTTTTTATTACAATCTGAACTAATTTCATCTTTTTATCACCAATCGTTAGTAAAAAATTTAATTTTTCACTCAATTTTTACTTAAAAATTTAATTCGCTAGCTTTTGCTGCAAAAGTGAAAAAATTTTTTCAACTTTTTTATTCTAAAGGAACTGTAAATAAGTAAGAAGCCTAACTTTGCAGATCTTCTAGTGGGCTGATGGTGAATTGAATTGTAAAGTTTCAACTTTCTAGGGGGTGTCGTTCCTGAGATAGGGGTGACTTTTAAAATTTTTAAATATATCTTTCCGAGACAAAACTTACATCCAGATTTCGTTGAAAGCTAAGCAAGATTACCAATTCGAACCGAATAATTCGTCTGGCGTTGGTTCCAACTCTCTATCTTATACCGTTCCCAAGATAGGGGTAACTTTTAAACTAAGAAAAAAAAATTTTTTCTACCATTTATAATCATTTTAGAAAGTTTTTTTATCATAATCTAAACAAGGTTTCATCTTTTTATCACCAATCGTTAGTAAAAAATTCAATTTTTCACTCAATTTTTACTTAAAAAATTAATTCGTTAGCTTTTGCTGCAAAAGTGAAAACATTTTTTTAACTTTTTTATTCCAAAAGAACGGTAAAAAAGTAAGAAGCCTAACTTTGCAGATCCTCTAGTGGGCTGAAGGTAAATTGAATTGTAAAGTTTCAACTTTCTAGGGAGTGTCGTTCCTGAGATAGGGGTGACTTTTAAAATTTTTAAATCTATCTTCCCGAGACAAAACTTACATTCAGATTTAGTTGAAAACTAAGCAAGATTACCAATTTGAACCGAATGATTCGTCTGGGGTTGGTTCCAACTCTCTATCTTATACCGTTCCCAAGATAGGGGTAACTTTTAAACTAAGAAAAAAAAACTTTTCTACCATTTAGAATCATTTTCGAAAGTTTTTTTATTACAATCTGAACTAATTTCATTTTTTTATCACCAATCGTTAGTAAAAAATTCAATTTTTCACTCAATTTTTACTTAAAAAATTAATTCGTTAGCTTTTGCTGCAAAAGTGAAAAAATTTTTTCAACTTTTTTATTCCAAAGGAACTGTAAATAAGTAAGAAGCCTAACTTTGCAGATCTTCTAGTGGGCTGATGGTAAATTGAATTGTAAAGTTTCAACTTTCTAGGGGGTGTCGTTCCTGAGATAGGGGTGACTTTTAAAATTTTTAAATCTATCTTTCCGAGACAAAACTTACATACAGATTTAGTTGAAAACTAAGCAAGATTACCAATTCGAACCGAATAATTCGTCTGGCGTTGGTTCCAACTCTCTATCTTGTACCGTTCCCAAGATAGGGGTAACTTTTAAACTAAGAAAAAAAATTTTTTCTACCATTTATAATCATTTTAGAAAGTTTTTTTATCATAATCTAAACCAGTTTCATCTTTTTATCACCAATCGTTAGTAAAAAATTCAATTTTTCACTCAATTTTTACTTAAAAAATTAATTCGCTAGCTTTTGCTGCAAAAGTGAAAAAATTTTTTTAACTTTTTTATTCCAAAGGAACGGTAAATAAGTAAGAAGCCTAACTTTGCAGATCCTCTAGTGGGCTGATGGTAAATTGAATCGTAAAGTTTCAACTTTCTAGAGGGTGTCGTTCCTGAGAAAGGGGTGACTTTTAAAATTTTTAAAACTATTTTCCCGCGACAAAACTTACATTCAGATTTAGTTGAAAACTAAGCTAGATAACCAATTCGAACCGAATAATTCGTCTGGCGTTGGTTCCAACTCTCTATCTTATACCGTTCTCAAGATAGTGGTAACTATTAAACTAATAAAAAAAATATTTTTCTACCATTTAGAATCATTTTAGAAAGTTTTTTTATTACAATCTGAACTAATTTCAGTTTTTTATCACCAATCGTTAGTAAAAAATTCAATTTTTCACTCAATTTTTACTTAAAAAATTAATTCGCTAGCTTTTGCTGCAAAAGTGAAAAAATTTTTTCAACTTTTTTATTCCAAAGGAACTGTAAATAAGTAAGAAGCCTAAATTTGCAGATCTTCTAGTGGTCTGATGGTGAATTGAATTGTAAAGTTTCAACTTTCTAGGGGGTGTCGTTCCTGAGATAGGGGTGACCTTTAAAATTTTTAAATCTATCTTTCCGAGACAAAATTACATTCAGATTTAGTTGAAAACTAAGCAAGATTACCAATTCGAACCGAATGATTCGTCTGGCGTTGGTTCCAACTCTCTATCTTATACCGTTCCCAAGATAGGGGTAACTTTTAAACTAAGAAAAAAAAATTTTTTCTACCAATTATAATCATTTTAGAAAGTTTTTTTATCATAATCTAAACCAGTTTCATCTTTTTATCACCAATCGTTAGTAAAAAATTCAATTTTTCACTCAATTTTTACTTAAAAAATTAATTCGCTAGCTTTTGCTGCAAAAGTGAAACAATTTTTTTAACTTTTTTATTCCAAAAGAACGGTAAATAAGTAAGAAGCCTAACTTTGCAGATCCTCTTGTGGTCTGATGGTAAATTGAATTGTGAAGTTTCAAATTTCTAGGGGGTGTCGTTCCTGAGATGGGGGTGACTTTTAAAATTTTTAAATCTATCTTCCCGAGACAAAACTTACATTCAGATTTAGTTGAAAACTAAGCAAGATTACCAATTCGAACCGAATAATTCGTCTGGCGTTGGTTCCAACTCTCTACCTTATACCGTTCTCAAGATAGTGGTAACTTTTAAACTAAGAAAAAAAATATTTTTCTACCATTTAGAATCATTTTAGAAAGTTTTTTTATTACAATCTGAACTAATTTCATCTTTTTATCACCAATCGTTAGTAAAAAATTTAATTTTTCACTCAATTTTTACTTAAAAATTTAATTCGCTAGCTTTTGCTGCAAAAGTGAAACAATTTTTTTAACTTTTTTATTCCAAAGGAACTGTAAATAAGTAAGAAGCCTAACTTTGCAGATCTTCTAGTGGGCTGATGGTGAATTGAATTGTAAAGTTTCAACTTACTAGGGGGTGTCGTTCCTGAGATAGGGGTGACTTTTAAAATTTTTAAATATATCTTTCCGAGACAAAACTTACATCCAGATTTAGTTGAAAACTAAGCAAGATTACCAATTCGAACCGAATAATTCGTCTGGCGTTGGTTCCAACTCTCTATCTTATACCGTTCCCAAGATAGGGGTAACTTTTAAACTAAGAAAAAAAAATTTTTTCTACCATTTATAATCATTTTAGAAAGTTTTTTTATTATAATCTAAACAAGGTTTCATCTTTTTATCACCAATCGTTAGTAAAAAATTCAATTTTTCACTCAATTTTTACTTAAAAAATTAATTCGCTAGCTTTTGCTGCAAAAGTGAAAAAATTTTTTCAACTTTTTTATTCCAAAGGAACTGTAAATAAGTAAGAAGCCTAACTTTGCAGATCTTCTAGTGGGCTGATGGTGAATTGAATTGTAAAGTTTCAACTTTCTAGGGGGTGTCGTTGTTGAGATAGGGGTGACTTTTAAAATTTTCAAATCTATCTTCCCGAGACAAAACTTACATTCAGATTTAGTTGAAAACTAAGCAAGATTACCAATTCGAACCGAATAATTCGTCTGGCGTTGGTTCCAACTCTCTATCTTATACCGTTCTCAAGATAGTGGTAACTTTTAATCTAAGAAAAAAAATACTTTTCTACCATTTAGAATCATTTTAGAAAGTTTTTTTATTACAATCTGAACTAATTTCATCTTTTTATCACCAATCGTTAGTAAAAAATTCAATTTTTCACTCAATTTTTACTTAAAAAATTAATTCGCTAGCTTTTGCTGCAAAAGTGAAAAAATTTTTTCAACTTTTTTAATCCAAAGGAACTGTAAATAAGTAAGAAGTCTAACTTTGCAGATCTTCTAGTGAGCTGATGGTAAATTGAATTGTAAAGTTTCAACTTTCTAGGGGGTGTCGTTCCTGAGATAGGGGTGACTTTTAAAATTTTTAAATCTATCTTTCCGAGACAAAACTTACATTCAGATTTAGTTGAAAACTAAGCAAGATTACCAATTCGAACCGAATAATTCGTCTGGCGTTGGTTCCAACTCTCTATCTTATACCGTTCTCAAGATAGTGGTAACTTTTAATCTAAGAAAAAAAATAATTTTCTACCATTTAGAATCATTTTAGAAAGTTTTTTCATTACAATCTGAACCAATTTCATCTTTTTATCACCAATCGTTAGTAAAAAATTCAATTTTTCACTCAATTTTTACTTAAAAAATTAATTCGCTAGCTTTTGCTGCAAAAGTGAAAAAATTTTTTCAACTTTTTTATTCCAAAGGAACTGTAAATAAGTAAGAAGCCTAACTTTGCAGATCTTCTAGTGGGCTGATGGTGAATTGAATTGTAAAGTTTCAACTTTCTAGGGGGTGTCGTTGTTGAGATAGGGGTGACTTTTAAAATTTTCAAATCTATCTTCCCGAGACAAAACTTACATTCAGATTTAGTTGAAAACTAAGCAAGATTACCAATTCGAACCGAATAATTCGTCTGGCGTTGGTTCCAACTCTCTATCTTATACCGTTCTCAAGATAGTGGTAACTTTTAATCTAAGAAAAAAATACTTTTCTACCATTTAGAATCATTTTAGAAAGTTTTTTTATTACAATCTGAACTAATTTCATCTTTTTATCACCAATCGTTAGTAAAAAATTCAATTTTTCACTCAATTTTTACTTAAAAAATTAATTCGCTAGCTTTTGCTGCAAAAGTGAAAAAATTTTTTCAACTTTTTTAATCCAAAGGAACTGTAAATAAGTAAGAAGCCTAACTTTGCAGATCTTCTAGTGGGCTGATGGTGAATTGAATTGTAAAGTTTCAACTTTCTAGGGGGTGTCGTTCCTGAGATAGGGGTGACTTTTAAAATTTTTAAATTTATCTTTCCGAGACAAAACTTACATTCAGATTTAGTTGAAAACTAAGCAAGATTACCAATTCGGACCGAATAATTCGTCTGGCGTTGGTTCCAACTCTCTATCTTATACCGTTCTCAAGATAGTGGTAACTTTTAATCTAAGAAAAAAAATACTTTTCTACCATTTAGAATCATTTTAGAAAGTTTTTTCATTACAATCTGAACCAATTTCATCTTTTTATCACCAATCGTTAGTAAAAAATTCAATTTTTCACTCAATTTTTACTTAAAAAATTAATTCGCTAGCTTTTGCTGCAAAAGTGAAAAAATTTTTTCAACTTTTTTATTCCAAAGGAACTGTAAATAAGTAAGAAGCCTAACTTTGCAGATCTTCTAGTGGGCTGATGGTGAATTGAATTGTAAAGTTTCAACTTTCTAGGGGGTGTCGTTGTTGAGATAGGGGTGACTTTTAAAATTTTCAAATCTATCTTCCCGAGACAAAACTTACATTCAGATTTAGTTGAAAACTAAGCAAGATTACCAATTCGAACCGAATAATTCGTCTGGCGTTGGTTCCAACTCTCTATCTTATACCGTTCTCAAGATAGTGGTAACTTTTAATCTAAGAAAAAAAATACTTTTCTACCATTTAGAATCATTTTAGAAAGTTTTTTTATTACAATCTGAACTAATTTCATCTTTTTATCACCAATCGTTAGTAAAAAATTCAATTTTTCACTCAATTTTTACTTAAAAAATTAATTCGCTAGCTTTTGCTGCAAAAGTGAAAAAATTTTTTCAACTTTTTTAATCCAAAGGAACTGTAAATAAGTAAGAAGCCTAACTTTGCAGATCTTCTAGTGGGCTGATGGTAAATTGAATTGTAAAGTTTCAACTTTCTAGGGGGTGTCGTTCCTGAGATAGGGGTGACTTTTAAAATTTTTAAATTTATCTTTCCGAGACAAAACTTACATTCAGATTTAGTTGAAAACTAAGCAAGATTACCAATTCGGACCGAATAATTCGTCTGGCGTTGGTTCCAACTCTCTATCTTATACCGTTCTCAAGATAGTGGTAACTTTTAATCTAAGAAAAAAAATAATTTTCTACCATTTAGAATCATTTTAGAAAGTTTTTTCATTACAATCTGAACCAATTTCATCTTTTTATCACCAATCGTTAGTAAAAAATTCAATTTTTCACTCAATTTTTACTTAAAAAATTAATTCGCTAGCTTTTGCTGCAAAAGTGAAAAAATTTTTTCAACTTTTTTATTCCAAAGGAACTGTAAATAAGTAAGAAGCCTAACTTTGCAGATCTTCTAGTGGGCTGATGGTGAATTGAATTGTAAAGTTTCAACTTTCTAGGGGGTGTCGTTGTTGAGATAGGGGTGACTTTTAAAATTTTCAAATCTATCTTCCCGAGACAAAACTTACATTCAGATTTAGTTGAAAACTAAGCAAGATTACCAATTCGAACCGAATAGTTCGTCTGGCGTTGGTTCCAACTCTCTATCTTATACCGTTCTCAAGATAGTGGTAACTTTTAATCTAAGAAAAAAAATAATTTTCTACCATTTAGAATCATTTTAGAAAGTTTTTTCATTACAATCTGAACCAATTTCATCTTTTTATCACCAATCGTTAGTAAAAAATTCAATTTTTCACTCAATTTTTACTTAAAAAATTAATTCGCTAGCTTTTGCTGCAAAAGTGAAAAAATTTTTTCAACTTTTTTATTCCAAAGGAACTGTAAATAAGTAAGAAGCCTAACTTTGCAGATCTTCTAGTGGGCTGATGGTGAATTGAATTGTAAAGTTTCAACTTTCTAGGGGGTGTCGTTGTTGAGATAGGGGTGACTTTTAAAATTTTCAAATCTATCTTCCCGAGACAAAACTTACATTCAGATTTAGTTGAAAACTAAGCAAGATTACCAATTCGAACCGAATAATTCGTCTGGCGTTGGTTCCAACTCTCTATCTTATACCGTTCTCAAGATAGTGGTAACTTTTAATCTAAGAAAAAAAATACTTTTCTACCATTTAGAATCATTTTAGAAAGTTTTTTCATTACAATCTGAACCAATTTCATCTTTTTATCACCAATCGTTAGTAAAAAATTCAATTTTTCACTCAATTTTTACTTAAAAAATTAATTCGCTAGCTTTTGCTGCAAAAGTGAAAAAATTTTTTCAACTTTTTTATTCCAAAGGAACTGTAAATAAGTAAGAAGCCTAACTTTGCAGATCTTCTAGTGGGCTGATGGTGAATTGAATTGTAAAGTTTCAACTTTCTAGGGGGTGTCGTTGTTGAGATAGGGGTGACTTTTAAAATTTTCAAATCTATCTTCCCGAGACAAAACTTACATTCAGATTTAGTTGAAAACTAAGCAAGATTACCAATTCGAACCGAATAATTCGTCTGGCGTTGGTTCCAACTCTCTATCTTATACCGTTCTCAAGATAGTGGTAACTTTTAATCTAAGAAAAAAAATACTTTTCTACCATTTAGAATCATTTTAGAAAGTTTTTTTATTACAATCTGAACTAATTTCATCTTTTTATCACCAATCGTTAGTAATAAATTCAATTTTTCACTCAATTTTTACTTAAAAAATTAATTCGCTAGCTTTTGCTGCAAAAGTGAAAAAATTTTTTCAACTTTTTTAATCCAAAGGAACTGTAAATAAGTAAGAAGCCTAACTTTGCAGATCTTCTAGTGGGCTGATGGTAAATTGAATTGTAAAGTTTCAACTTTCTAGGGGGTGTCGTTCCTGAGATAGGGGTGACTTTTAAAATTTTTAAATTTATCTTTCCGAGACAAAACTTACATTCAGATTTAGTTGAAAACTAAGCAAGATTACCAATTCGGACCGAATAATTCGTCTGGCGTTGGTTCCAACTCTCTATCTTATACCGTTCTCAAGATAGTGGTAACTTTTAATCTAAGAAAAAAAATAATTTTCTACCATTTAGAATCATTTTAGAAAGTTTTTTCATTACAATCTGAACCAATTTCATCTTTTTATCACCAATCGTTAGTAAAAAATTCAATTTTTCACTCAATTTTTACTTAAAAAATTAATTCGCTAGCTTTTGCTGCAAAAGTGAAAAAATTTTTTCAACTTTTTTATTCCAAAGGAACTGTAAATAAGTAAGAAGCCTAACTTTGCAGATCTTCTAGTGGGCTGATGGTGAATTGAATTGTAAAGTTTCAACTTTCTAGGGGGTGTCGTTGTTGAGATAGGGGTGACTTTTAAAATTTTCAAATCTATCTTCCCGAGACAAAACTTACATTCAGATTTAGTTGAAAACTAAGCAAGATTACCAATTCGAACCGAATAATTCGTCTGGCGTTGGTTCCAACTCTCTATCTTATACCGTTCTCAAGATAGTGGTAACTTTTAATCTAAGAAAAAAATACTTTTCTACCATTTAGAATCATTTTAGAAAGTTTTTTTATTACAATCTGAACTAATTTCATCTTTTTATCACCAATCGTTAGTAAAAAATTCAATTTTTCACTCAATTTTTACTTAAAAAATTAATTCGCTAGCTTTTGCTGCAAAAGTGAAAAAATTTTTTCAACTTTTTTAATCCAAAGGAACTGTAAATAAGTAAGAAGCCTAACTTTGCAGATCTTCTAGTGGGCTGATGGTGAATTGAATTGTAAAGTTTCAACTTTCTAGGGGGTGTCGTTGTTGAGATAGGGGTGACTTTTAAAATTTTCAAATCTATCTTCCCGAGACAAAACTTACATTCAGATTTAGTTGAAAACTAAGCAAGATTACCAATTCGAACCGAATAATTCGTCTGGCGTTGGTTCCAACTCTCTATCTTATACCGTTCTCAAGATAGTGGTAACTTTTAATCTAAGAAAAAAAATACTTTTCTACCATTTAGAATCATTTTAGAAAGTTTTTTCATTACAATCTGAACCAATTTCATCTTTTTATCACCAATCGTTAGTAAAAAATTCAATTTTTCACTCAATTTTTACTTAAAAAATTAATTCGCTAGCTTTTGCTGCAAAAGTGAAAAAATTTTTTCAACTTTTTTATTCCAAAGGAACTGTAAATAAGTAAGAAGCCTAACTTTGCAGATCTTCTAGTGGGCTGATGGTGAATTGAATTGTAAAGTTTCAACTTTCTAGGGGGTGTCGTTGTTGAGATAGGGGTGACTTTTAAAATTTTCAAATCTATCTTCCCGAGACAAAACTTACATTCAGATTTAGTTGAAAACTAAGCAAGATTACCAATTCGAACCGAATAATTCGTCTGGCGTTGGTTCCAACTCTCTATCTTATACCGTTCTCAAGATAGTGGTAACTTTTAATCTAAGAAAAAAAATACTTTTCTACCATTTAGAATCATTTTAGAAAGTTTTTTTATTACAATCTGAACTAATTTCATCTTTTTATCACCAATCGTTAGTAAAAAATTCAATTTTTCACTCAATTTTTACTTAAAAAATTAATTCGCTAGCTTTTGCTGCAAAAGTGAAAAAATTTTTTCAACTTTTTTAATCCAAAGGAACTGTAAATAAGTAAGAAGCCTAACTTTGCAGATCTTCTAGTGGGCTGATGGTAAATTGAATTGTAAAGTTTCAACTTTCTAGGGGGTGTCGTTCCTGAGATAGGGGTGACTTTTAAAATTTTTAAATCTATCTTTCCGAGACAAAACTTACATTCAGATTTAGTTGAAAACTAAGCAAGATTACCAATTCGAACCGAATAATTCGTCTGGCGTTGGTTCCAACTCTCTATCTTATACCGTTCTCAAGATAGTGGTAACTTTTAATCTAAGAAAAAAAATACTTTTCTACCATTTAGAATCATTTTAGAAAGTTTTTTCATTACAATCTGAACCAATTTCATCTTTTTATCACCAATCGTTAGTAAAAAATTCAATTTTTCACTCAATTTTTACTTAAAAAATTAATTCGCTAGCTTTTGCTGCAAAAGTGAAAAAATTTTTTCAACTTTTTTATTCCAAAGGAACTGTAAATAAGTAAGAAGCCTAACTTTGCAGATCTTCTAGTGGGCTGATGGTGAATTGAATTGTAAAGTTTCAACTTTCTAGGGGGTGTCGTTGTTGAGATAGGGGTGACTTTTAAAATTTTCAAATCTATCTTCCCGAGACAAAACTTACATTCAGATTTAGTTGAAAACTAAGCAAGATTACCAATTCGAACCGAATAATTCGTCTGGCGTTGGTTCCAACTCTCTATCTTATACCGTTCTCAAGATAGTGGTAACTTTTAATCTAAGAAAAAAAATACTTTTCTACCATTTAGAATCATTTTAGAAAGTTTTTTTATTACAATCTGAACTAATTTCATCTTTTTATCACCAATCGTTAGTAAAAAATTCAATTTTTCACTCAATTTTTACATAAAAAATTAATTCGCTAGCTTTTGCTGCAAAAGTGAAAAAATTTTTTCAACTTTTTTAATCCAAAGGAACTGTAAATAAGTAAGAAGCCTAACTTTGCAGATCTTCTAGTGGGCTGATGGTAAATTGAATTGTAAAGTTTCAACTTTCTAGGGGGTGTCGTTCCTGAGATAGGGGTGACTTTTAAAATTTTTAAATCTATCTTTCCGAGACAAAACTTACATTCAGATTTAGTTGAAAACTAAGCAAGATTACCAATTCGAACCGAATAATTCGTCTGGCGTTGGTTCCAACTCTCTATCTTATACCGTTCTCAAGATAGTGGTAACTTTTAATCTAAGAAAAAAAATATTTTTCTACTATTTATAATCATTTTAGAAAGTTTTTTTATCATAATCTAAACCAGTTTCATCTTTTTATCACCAATCGTTAGTAAAAAATTCAATTTTTCACTCAATTTTTACTTAAAAAATTAATTCGCTAGCTTTTGCTGCAAAAGTGAAACAATTTTTTTAACTTTTTTATTCCAAAAGAACGGTAAATAAGTAAGAAGCCTAACTTTGCAGATCCTTTAGTTTTCTGATGGTAAATTGAATTGTGAAGTTTCAAATTTCTAGGGGGTGTCGTTCCTGAGATGGGAGTGACTTTTAAAATTTTTAAATCTATCTTCCCGAGACAAAACTTACATCCAGATTTAGTTGAAAACTAAGCAAGATTACCAATTCGAACCGAATAATTCGTCTGGCGTTGGTTCCAACTCTCTATCTTATACCGTTCTCAAGATAGTGGTAACTTTTAAACTAAGAAAAAAAATATTTTTCTACCATTTAGAATCATTTTAGAAAGTTTTTTTATTACAATCTGAACTAATTTCATTTATTTATCACCAATCGTTAGTAAAAAATTTAATTTTTCACTCAATTTTTACTTAAAAATTTAATTCGCTAGCTTTTGCTGCAAAAGTGAAGAAATTTTTTTAACTTTTTTATTCCAAAGGAACGGTAAATAAGTAAGAAGCCTAACTTTGCAGATCCTCTAGTGGGCTGATGGTAAATTGAATCGTAAAGTTTCAACTTTCTAGAGGGTGTCGTTCCTGAGAAAGGGGTGACTTTTAAAATTTTTAAAACTATTTTCCCGCGACAAAACTTACATTCAGATTTAGTTGAAAACTAAGCTAGATAACCAATTCGAACCGAATAATTCGTCTGGCGTTGGTTCCAACTCTCTATCTTATACCGTTCTCAAGATAGTGGTAACTATTAAACTAATAAAAAAAATATTTTTCTACCATTTAGAATCATTTTAGAAAGTTTTTTTATTACAATCTGAACTAATTTCAGTTTTTTATCACCAATCGTTAGTAAAAAATTCAATTTTTCACTCAATTTTTACTTAAAAAATTAATTCGCTAGCTTTTGCTGCAAAAGTGAAAAAATTTTTTCAACTTTTTTATTCCAAAGGAACTGTAAATAAGTAAGAAGCCTAAATTTGCAGATCTTCTAGTGGTCTGATGGTGAATTGAATTGTAAAGTTTCAACTTTCTAGGGGGTGTCGTTCCTGAGATAGGGGTGACCTTTAAAATTTTTAAATCTATCTTTCCGAGACAAAATTACATTCAGATTTAGTTGAAAACTAAGCAAGATTACCAATTCGAACCGAATGATTCGTCTGGCGTTGGTTCCAACTCTCTATCTTATACCGTTCCCAAGATAGGGGTAACTTTTAAACTAAGAAAAAAAAATTTTTTCTACCAATTATAATCATTTTAGAAAGTTTTTTTATCATAATCTAAACCAGTTTCATCTTTTTATCACCAATCGTTAGTAAAAAATTCAATTTTTCACTCAATTTTTACTTAAAAAATTAATTCGCTAGCTTTTGCTGCAAAAGTGAAACAATTTTTTTAACTTTTTTATTCCAAAAGAACGGTAAATAAGTAAGAAGCCTAACTTTGCAGATCCTCTTGTGGTCTGATGGTAAATTGAATTGTGAAGTTTCAAATTTCTAGGGGGTGTCGTTCCTGAGATGGGGGTGACTTTTAAAATTTTTAAATCTATCTTCCCGAGACAAAACTTACATTCAGATTTAGTTGAAAACTAAGCAAGATTACCAATTCGAACCGAATAATTCGTCTGGCGTTGGTTCCAACTCTCTACCTTATACCGTTCTCAAGATAGTGGTAACTTTTAAACTAAGAAAAAAAATATTTTTCTACCATTTAGAATCATTTTAGAAAGTTTTTTTATTACAATCTGAACTAATTTCATCTTTTTATCACCAATCGTTAGTAAAAAATTTAATTTTTCACTCAATTTTTACTTAAAAATTTAATTCGCTAGCTTTTGCTGCAAAAGTGAAACAATTTTTTTAACTTTTTTATTCCAAAGGAACTGTAAATAAGTAAGAAGCCTAACTTTGCAGATCTTCTAGTGGGCTGATGGTGAATTGAATTGTAAAGTTTCAACTTACTAGGGGGTGTCGTTCCTGAGATAGGGGTGACTTTTAAAATTTTTAAATATATCTTTCCGAGACAAAACTTACATCCAGATTTAGTTGAAAACTAAGCAAGATTACCAATTCGAACCGAATAATTCGTCTGGCGTTGGTTCCAACTCTCTATCTTATACCGTTCCCAAGATAGGGGTAACTTTTAAACTAAGAAAAAAAAATTTTTTCTACCATTTATAATCATTTTAGAAAGTTTTTTTATTATAATCTAAACAAGGTTTCATCTTTTTATCACCAATCGTTAGTAAAAAATTCAATTTTTCACTCAATTTTTACTTAAAAAATTAATTCGCTAGCTTTTGCTGCAAAAGTGAAAAAATTTTTTCAACTTTTTTATTCCAAAGGAACTGTAAATAAGTAAGAAGCCTAACTTTGCAGATCTTCTAGTGGGCTGATGGTGAATTGAATTGTAAAGTTTCAACTTTCTAGGGGGTGTCGTTGTTGAGATAGGGGTGACTTTTAAAATTTTCAAATCTATCTTCCCGAGACAAAACTTACATTCAGATTTAGTTGAAAACTAAGCAAGATTACCAATTCGAACCGAATAATTCGTCTGGCGTTGGTTCCAACTCTCTATCTTATACCGTTCTCAAGATAGTGGTAACTTTTAATCTAAGAAAAAAAATACTTTTCTACCATTTAGAATCATTTTAGAAAGTTTTTTTATTACAATCTGAACTAATTTCATCTTTTTATCACCAATCGTTAGTAAAAAATTCAATTTTTCACTCAATTTTTACTTAAAAAATTAATTCGCTAGCTTTTGCTGCAAAAGTGAAAAAATTTTTTCAACTTTTTTAATCCAAAGGAACTGTAAATAAGTAAGAAGTCTAACTTTGCAGATCTTCTAGTGAGCTGATGGTAAATTGAATTGTAAAGTTTCAACTTTCTAGGGGGTGTCGTTCCTGAGATAGGGGTGACTTTTAAAATTTTTAAATCTATCTTTCCGAGACAAAACTTACATTCAGATTTAGTTGAAAACTAAGCAAGATTACCAATTCGAACCGAATAATTCGTCTGGCGTTGGTTCCAACTCTCTATCTTATACCGTTCTCAAGATAGTGGTAACTTTTAATCTAAGAAAAAAAATAATTTTCTACCATTTAGAATCATTTTAGAAAGTTTTTTCATTACAATCTGAACCAATTTCATCTTTTTATCACCAATCGTTAGTAAAAAATTCAATTTTTCACTCAATTTTTACTTAAAAAATTAATTCGCTAGCTTTTGCTGCAAAAGTGAAAAAATTTTTTCAACTTTTTTATTCCAAAGGAACTGTAAATAAGTAAGAAGCCTAACTTTGCAGATCTTCTAGTGGGCTGATGGTGAATTGAATTGTAAAGTTTCAACTTTCTAGGGGGTGTCGTTGTTGAGATAGGGGTGACTTTTAAAATTTTCAAATCTATCTTCCCGAGACAAAACTTACATTCAGATTTAGTTGAAAACTAAGCAAGATTACCAATTCGAACCGAATAATTCGTCTGGCGTTGGTTCCAACTCTCTATCTTATACCGTTCTCAAGATAGTGGTAACTTTTAATCTAAGAAAAAAAATACTTTTCTACCATTTAGAATCATTTTAGAAAGTTTTTTTATTACAATCTGAACTAATTTCATCTTTTTATCACCAATCGTTAGTAAAAAATTCAATTTTTCACTCAATTTTTACTTAAAAAATTAATTCGCTAGCTTTTGCTGCAAAAGTGAAAAAATTTTTTCAACTTTTTTAATCCAAAGGAACTGTAAATAAGTAAGAAGCCTAACTTTGCAGATCTTCTAGTGGGCTGATGGTGAATTGAATTGTAAAGTTTCAACTTTCTAGGGGGTGTCGTTCCTGAGATAGGGGTGACTTTTAAAATTTTTAAATTTATCTTTCCGAGACAAAACTTACATTCAGATTTAGTTGAAAACTAAGCAAGATTACCAATTCGGACCGAATAATTCGTCTGGCGTTGGTTCCAACTCTCTATCTTATACCGTTCTCAAGATAGTGGTAACTTTTAATCTAAGAAAAAAAATACTTTTCTACCATTTAGAATCATTTTAGAAAGTTTTTTCATTACAATCTGAACCAATTTCATCTTTTTATCACCAATCGTTAGTAAAAAATTCAATTTTTCACTCAATTTTTACTTAAAAAATTAATTCGCTAGCTTTTGCTGCAAAAGTGAAAAAATTTTTTCAACTTTTTTATTCCAAAGGAACTGTAAATAAGTAAGAAGCCTAACTTTGCAGATCTTCTAGTGGGCTGATGGTGAATTGAATTGTAAAGTTTCAACTTTCTAGGGGGTGTCGTTGTTGAGATAGGGGTGACTTTTAAAATTTTCAAATCTATCTTCCCGAGACAAAACTTACATTCAGATTTAGTTGAAAACTAAGCAAGATTACCAATTCGAACCGAATAATTCGTCTGGCGTTGGTTCCAACTCTCTATCTTATACCGTTCTCAAGATAGTGGTAACTTTTAATCTAAGAAAAAAAATACTTTTCTACCATTTAGAATCATTTTAGAAAGTTTTTTTATTACAATCTGAACTAATTTCATCTTTTTATCACCAATCGTTAGTAAAAAATTCAATTTTTCACTCAATTTTTACTTAAAAAATTAATTCGCTAGCTTTTGCTGCAAAAGTGAAAAAATTTTTTCAACTTTTTTAATCCAAAGGAACTGTAAATAAGTAAGAAGCCTAACTTTGCAGATCTTCTAGTGGGCTGATGGTAAATTGAATTGTAAAGTTTCAACTTTCTAGGGGGTGTCGTTCCTGAGATAGGGGTGACTTTTAAAATTTTTAAATTTATCTTTCCGAGACAAAACTTACATTCAGATTTAGTTGAAAACTAAGCAAGATTACCAATTCGGACCGAATAATTCGTCTGGCGTTGGTTCCAACTCTCTATCTTATACCGTTCTCAAGATAGTGGTAACTTTTAATCTAAGAAAAAAAATAATTTTCTACCATTTAGAATCATTTTAGAAAGTTTTTTCATTACAATCTGAACCAATTTCATCTTTTTATCACCAATCGTTAGTAAAAAATTCAATTTTTCACTCAATTTTTACTTAAAAAATTAATTCGCTAGCTTTTGCTGCAAAAGTGAAAAAATTTTTTCAACTTTTTTATTCCAAAGGAACTGTAAATAAGTAAGAAGCCTAACTTTGCAGATCTTCTAGTGGGCTGATGGTGAATTGAATTGTAAAGTTTCAACTTTCTAGGGGGTGTCGTTGTTGAGATAGGGGTGACTTTTAAAATTTTCAAATCTATCTTCCCGAGACAAAACTTACATTCAGATTTAGTTGAAAACTAAGCAAGATTACCAATTCGAACCGAATAGTTCGTCTGGCGTTGGTTCCAACTCTCTATCTTATACCGTTCTCAAGATAGTGGTAACTTTTAATCTAAGAAAAAAATAATTTTCTACCATTTAGAATCATTTTAGAAAGTTTTTTCATTACAATCTGAACCAATTTCATCTTTTTATCACCAATCGTTAGTAAAAAATTCAATTTTTCACTCAATTTTTACTTAAAAAATTAATTCGCTAGCTTTTGCTGCAAAAGTGAAAAAATTTTTTCAACTTTTTTATTCCAAAGGAACTGTAAATAAGTAAGAAGCCTAACTTTGCAGATCTTCTAGTGGGCTGATGGTGAATTGAATTGTAAAGTTTCAACTTTCTAGGGGGTGTCGTTGTTGAGATAGGGGTGACTTTTAAAATTTTCAAATCTATCTTCCCGAGACAAAACTTACATTCAGATTTAGTTGAAAACTAAGCAAGATTACCAATTCGAACCGAATAATTCGTCTGGCGTTGGTTCCAACTCTCTATCTTATACCGTTCTCAAGATAGTGGTAACTTTTAATCTAAGAAAAAAAATACTTTTCTACCATTTAGAATCATTTTAGAAAGTTTTTTTATTACAATCTGAACTAATTTCATCTTTTTATCACCAATCGTTAGTAAAAAATTCAATTTTTCACTCAATTTTTACTTAAAAAATTAATTCGCTAGCTTTTGCTGCAAAAGTGAAAAAATTTTTTCAACTTTTTTAATCCAAAGGAACTGTAAATAAGTAAGAAGCCTAACTTTGCAGATCTTCTAGTGGGCTGATGGTAAATTGAATTGTAAAGTTTCAACTTTCTAGGGGGTGTCGTTCCTGAGATAGGGGTGACTTTTAAAATTTTTAAATTTATCTTTCCGAGACAAAACTTACATTCAGATTTAGTTGAAAACTAAGCAAGATTACCAATTCGGACCGAATAATTCGTCTGGCGTTGGTTCCAACTCTCTATCTTATACCGTTCTCAAGATAGTGGTAACTTTTAATCTAAGAAAAAAAATAATTTTCTACCATTTAGAATCATTTTAGAAAGTTTTTTCATTACAATCTGAACCAATTTCATCTTTTTATCACCAATCGTTAGTAAAAAATTCAATTTTTCACTCAATTTTTACTTAAAAAATTAATTCGCTAGCTTTTGCTGCAAAAGTGAAACAATTTTTTTAACTTTTTTATTCCAAAAGAACGGTAAATAAGTAAGAAGCCTAACTTTGCAGATCCTTTAGTTTTCTGATGGTAAATTGAATTGTGAAGTTTCAAATTTCTAGGGGGTGTCGTTCCTGAGATGGGAGTGACTTTTAAAATTTTTAAATCTATCTTCCCGAGACAAAACTTACATCCAGATTTAGTTGAAAACTAAGCAAGATTACCAATTCGAACCGAATAATTCGTCTGGCGTTGGTTCCAACTCTCTATCTTATACCGTTCTCAAGATAGTGGTAACTTTTAAACTAAGAAAAAAAATATTTTTCTACCATTTAGAATCATTTTAGAAAGTTTTTTTATTACAATCTGAACTAATTTCATTTTTTTATCACCAATCGTTAGTAAAAAATTTAATTTTTCACTCAATTTTTACTTAAAAATTTAATTCGCTAGCTTTTGCTGCAAAAGTGAAAAAATTTTTTCAACTTTTTTATTCCAAAGGAACTGTAAATAAGTAAGAAGCCTAACTTTGCAGATCTTCTAGTGGGCTGATGGTGAATTGAACTGTAAAGTTTCAACTTTCTAGGGGGTGTCGTTGTTGAGATAGGGGTGACTTTTAAAATTTTCAAATCTATCTTCCCGAGACAAAACTTACATTCAGATTTAGTTGAAAACTAAGCAAGATTACCAATTCGAACCGAATAATTCGTCTGGCGTTGGTTCCAACTCTCTATCTTATACCGTTCTCAAGATAGTGGTAACTTTTAATCTAAGAAAAAAAATATTTTTCTACTATTTATAATCATTTTAGAAAGTTTTTTTATCATAATCTAAACCAGTTTCATCTTTTTATCACCAATCGTTAGTAAAAAATTCAATTTTTCACTCAATTTTTACTTAAAAAATTAATTCGCTAGCTTTTGCTGCAAAAGTGAAACAATTTTTTTAACTTTTTTATTCCAAAAGAACGGTAAATAAGTAAAAAGCCTAACTTTGCAGATCCTTTAGTGGTCTGATGGTAAATTGAACCGTGAAGTTTCAAATTTCTAGGGGGTGTCGTTCCTGAGATGGGGGTGACTTTTAAAATTTTTAAATCTATCTTCCCGAGACAAAACTTACATCCAGATTTAGTTGAAAACTAAGCAAGATTACCAATTCGAACCGAACAATTCGTCTGGCGTTGGTTCCAACTCTCTATCTTATACCGTTCTCAAGATAGTGGTAACTTTTAAACTAAGAAAAAAAATATTTTTCTACCATTTAGAATCATTTTAGAAAGTTTTTTTATTACAATCTGAACTAATTTCATTTTTTTATCACCAATCGTTAGTAAAAAATTTAATTTTTCACTCAATTTTTACTTAAAAATTTAATTCGCTAGCTTTTGCTGCAAAAGTGAAAAAATTTTTTCAACTTTTTTATTCCAAAGGAACTGTAAATAAGTAAGAAGCCTAACTTTGCAGATCTTCTAGTGGGCTGATGGTGAATTGAATTGTAAAGTTTCAACTTTCTAGGGGGTGTCGTTCCTGAGATAGGGGTGACTTTTAAAATTTTTAAATATATCTTTCCGAGACAAAACTTACATCCAGATTTAGTTGAAAACTAAGCAAGATTACCAATTCGAACCGAATAATTCGTCTGGCGTTGGTTCCAACTCTCTATCTTATACCGTTCCCAAGATAGGGGTAACTTTTAAACTAAGAAAAAAAAATTTTTTCTACCATTTAGAATCATTTTAGAAAGTTTTTTTATTACAATCTGAACTAATTTCATCTTTTTATCACCAATCGTTAGTAAAAAATTCAATTTTTCACTCAATTTTTACTTAAAAAATTAATTCGCTAGCTTTTGCTGCAAAAGTGAAGAAAATTTTTCAACTTTTTTAATCCAAGGGAACTGTAAATAAGTAAGAAGCCTAACTTTGCAGATCTTCTAGTGGGCTGATGGTAAATTGAATTGTAAAGTTTCAACTTTCTAGGGGGTGTCGTTCCTGAGGTAGGGGTGACTTTTAAAATTTTTAAATCTATTTTCCCGAGACAAAACTTACATTCAGATTTAGTTGAAAACTAAGCAAGATTACCAATTCGAACCGAATAATTCGTCTGGCGTTGGTTCCAACTCTCTATCTTATACCGTTCTCAAGATAGTGGTAACTTTTAATCTAAGAAAAAAAAATAATTTTCTACCATTTAGAATCATTTTAGAAAGTTTTTTCATTACAATCTGAACCAATTTCATCTTTTTATCACCAATCGTTAGTAAAAAATTCAATTTTTCACTCAATTTTTACTTAAAAAATTAATTCGCTAGCTTTTGCTGCAAAAGTGAAAAAATTTTTTCAACTTTTTTATTCCAAAGGAACTGTAAATAAGTAAGAAGCCTAACTTTGCAGATCTTCTAGTGGGCTGATGGTGAATTGAATTGTAAAGTTTCAACTTTCTAGGGGGTGTCGTTGTTGAGATAGGGGTGACTTTTAAAATTTTCAAATCTATCTTCCCGAGACAAAACTTACATTCAGATTTAGTTGAAAACTAAGCAAGATTACCAATTCGAACCGAATAATTCGTCTGGCGTTGGTTCCAACTCTCTATCTTATACCGTTCTCAAGATAGTGGTAACTTTTAATCTAAGAAAAAAAATACTTTTCTACCATTTAGAATCATTTTAGAAAGTATTTTTATTACAATCTGAACTAATTTCATCTTTTTATCACCAATCGTTAGTAAAAAATTCAATTTTTCACTCAATTTTTACTTAAAAAATTAATTCGCTAGCTTTTGCTGCAAAAGTGAAAAAATTTTTTCAACTTTTTTAATCCAAAGGAACTGTAAATAAGTAAGAAGCCTAACTTTGCAGATCTTCTAGTGGGCTGATGGTAAATTGAATTGTAAAGTTTCAACTTTCTAGGGGGTGTCGTTGTTGAGATAGGGGTGACTTTTAAAATTTTTAAATCTATCTTTCCGAGACAAAACTTACATTCAGATTTAGTTGAAAACTAAGCAAGATTACCAATTCGAACCGAATAATTCGTCTGGCGTTGGTTCCAACTCTCTATCTTATACCGTTCTCAAGATAGTGGTAACTTTTAATCTAAGAAAAAAAATAATTTTCTACCATTTAGAATCATTTTAGAAAGTTTTTTCATTACAATCTGAACCAATTTCATCTTTTTATCACCAATCGTTAGTAAAAAATTCAATTTTTCACTCAATTTTTACTTAAAAAATTAATTCGCTAGATTTTGCTGCAAAAGTGAAACAATTTTTTTAACTTTTTTATTCCAAAAGAACGGTAAATAAGTAAGAAGCCTAACTTTGCAGATCCTTTAGTGGTCTGATGGTAAATTGAATTGTGAAGTTTCAAATTTCTAGGGGGTGTCGTTCCTGAGATGGGGGTGACTTTTAAAATTTTTAAATCTATCTTCCCAAGACAAAACTTACATTCAGATTTAGTTGAAAACTAAGCAAGATTACCAATTCGAACCGAATAATTCGTCTGGCGTTGGTTCCAACTCTCTATCTTATACCGTTCTCAAGATAGTGGTAACTTTTAAACTAAGAAAAAAAATATTTTTCTACCATTTAGAATCATTTTAGAAAGTTTTTTTATTACAATCTGAACTAATTTCATTTTTTTATCACCAATCGTTAGTAAAAAATTTAATTTTTCACTCAATTTTTACTTAAAAATTTAATTCGCTAGCTTTTGCTGCAAAAGTGAAAAAATTTTTTCAACTTTTTTATTCCAAAGGAACTGTAAATAAGTAAGAAGCCTAACTTTGCAGATCTTCTAGTGGGCTGATGGTGAATTGAATTGTAAAGTTTCAACTTTCTAGGGGGTGTCGTTCCTGAGATAGGGGTGACTTTTAAAATTTTTAAATATATCTTTCCGAGACAAAACTTACATCCAGATTTAGTTGAAAACTAAGCAAGATTACCAATTCGAACCGAATAATTCGTCTGGCGTTGGTTCCAACTCTCTATTTTATACCGTTCCCAAGATAGGGGTAACTTTTAAACTAAGAAAAAAAAATTTTTTCTACCATTTATAATCATTTTAGAAAGTTTTTTTATTACAATCTGAACTAATTTCATCTTTTTATCACCAATCGTTAGTAAAAAATTCAATTTTTCACTCAATTTTTACTTGAAATATTAATTCGCTAGCTTTTGCTGCAAAAGTGAAAAAATTTTTTCAACTTTTTTAATCCAAAGGAACTGTAAATAAGTAAGAAGCCTAACTTTGCAGATCTTCTAGTGGGCTGATGGTAAATTGAATTGTAAAGTTTCAACTTTCTAGGGGGTGTCGTTCCTGAGATAGGGGTGACTTTTAAAATTTTCAAATCTATCTTCCCGAGACAAAACTTACATTCAGATTTAGTTGAAAACTAAGCAAGATTACCAATTCGAACCGAATAATTCGTCTGGCGTTGGTTCCAACTCTCTATCTTATACCGTTCTCAAGATAGTGGTAACTTTTAATCTAAGAAAAAAAATAATTTTCTACCATTTAGAATCATTTTAGAAAGTTTTTTCATTACAATCTGAACCAATTTCATCTTTTTATCACCAATCGTTAGTAAAAAATTCAATTTTTCACTCAATTTTTACTTAAAAAATTAATTCGCTAGCTTTTGCTGCAAAAGTGAAAAAATTTTTTCAACTTTTTTATTCCAAAGGAACTGTAAATAAGTAAGAAGCCTAACTTTGCAGATCTTCTAGTGGACTGATGGTGAATTGAATTGTAAAGTTTCAACTTTCTAGGGGGTGTCGTTGTTGAGATAGGGGTGACTTTTAAAATTTTCAAATCTATCTTCCCGAGACAAAACTTACATTCAGATTTAGTTGAAAACTAAGCAAGATTACCAATTCGAACCGAATAATTCGTCTGGCGTTGGTTCCAACTCTCTATCTTATACCGTTCTCAAGATAGTGGTAACTTTTAATCTAAGAAAAAAAATAATTTTCTACCATTTAGAATCATTTTAGAAAGTTTTTTCATTACAATCTGAACCAATTTCATCTTTTTATCACCAATCGTTAGTAAAAAATTCAATTTTTCACTCAATTTTTACTTAAAAAATTAATTCGCTAGCTTTTGCTGCAAAAGTGAAACAATTTTTTAACTTTTTTATTCCAAAAGAACGGTAAATAAGTAAGAAGCCTAACTTTGCAGATCCTTTAGTGGTCTGATGGTAAATTGAATTGTGAAGTTTCAAATTTCTAGGGGGTGTCGTTCCTGAGATGGGGGTGACTTTTAAAATTTTTAAATCTATCTTCCCGAGACAAAACTTACATTCAGATTTAGTTGAAAACTAAGCAAGATTACCAATTCGAACCGAATAATTCGTCTGGCGTTGGTTCCAACTCTCTATCTTATACCGTTCTCAAGATAGTGGTAACTTTTAAACTAAGAAAAAAAATATTTTTCTACCATTTAGAATCATTTTAGAAAGTTTTTTTATTACAATCTGAACTAATTTCATTTTTTTATCACCAATCGTTAGTAAAAAATTTAATTTTTCACTCAATTTTTACTTAAAAATTTAATTCGCTAGCTTTTGCTGCAAAAGTGAAAAAATTTTTTCAACTTTTTTATTCCAAAGGAACTGTAAATAAGTAAGAAGCCTAACTTTGCAGATCTTCTAGTGGGCTGATGGTGAATTGAATTGTAAAGTTTCAACTTTCTAGGGGGTGTCGTTCCTGAGATAGGGGTGACTTTTAAAATTTTTAAATATATCTTTCCGAGACAAAACTTACATCCAGATTTAGTTGAAAACTAAGCAAGATTACCAATTCGAACCGAATAATTCGTCTGGCGTTGGTTCCAACTCTCTATTTTATACCGTTCCCAAGATAGGGGTAACTTTTAAACTAAGAAAAAAAATAATTTTCTACCATTTAGAATCATTTTAGAAAGTTTTTTCATTACAATCTGAACCAATTTCATCTTTTTATCACCAATCGTTAGTAAAAAATTCAATTTTTCACTCAATTTTTACTTAAAAAATTAATTCGCTAGCTTTTGCTGCAAAAGTGAAAAAATTTTTTCAACTTTTTTATTCCAAAGGAACTGTAAATAAGTAAGAAGCCTAACTTTGCAGATCTTCTAGTGGACTGATGGTGAATTGAATTGTAAAGTTTCAACTTTCTAGGGGGTGTCGTTGTTGAGATAGGGGTGACTTTTAAAATTTTCAAATCTATCTTCCCGAGACAAAACTTACATTCAGATTTAGTTGAAAACTAAGCAAGATTACCAATTCGAACCGAATAATTCGTCTGGCGTTGGTTCCAACTCTCTATCTTATACCGTTCTCAAGATAGTGGTAACTTTTAAACTAAGAAAAAAAAATATTTTTCTACCATTTAGAATCATTTTAGAAAGTTTTTTTATTACAATCTGAACTAATTTCATTTTTTTATCACCAATCGTTAGTAAAAAATTTAATTTTTCACTCAATTTTTACTTAAAAATTTAATTCGCTAGCTTTTGCTGCAAAAGTGAAAAAATTTTTTCAACTTTTTTATTCCAAAGGAACTGTAAATAAGTAAGAAGCCTAACTTTGCAGATCTTCTAGTGGGCTGATGGTGAATTGAATTGTAAAGTTTCAACTTTCTAGGGGGTGTCGTTGTTGAGATAGGGGTGACTTTTAAAATTTTCAAATCTATCTTCCCGAGACAAAACTTACATTCAGATTTAGTTGAAAACTAAGCAAGATTACCAATTCGAACCGAATAATTCGTCTGGCGTTGGTTCCAACTCTCTATCTTATACCGTTCTCAAGATAGTGGTAACTTTTAAACTAAGAAAAAAAATATTTTTCTACCATTTAGAATCATTTTAGAAAGTTTTTTTATTACAATCTGAACTAATTTCATTTTTTTATCACCAATCGTTAGTAAAAAATTTAATTTTTCACTCAATTTTTACTTAAAAATTTAATTCGCTAGCTTTTGCTGCAAAAGTGAAAAAATTTTTTCAACTTTTTTATTCCAAAGGAACTGTAAATAAGTAAGAAGCCTAACTTTGCAGATCTTCTAGTGGGCTGATGGTGAATTGAATTGTAAAGTTTCAACTTTCTAGGGGGTGTCGTTCCTGAGATGGGGGTGACTTTTAAAATTTTTAAATCTATCTTCCCGAGACAAAACTTACATTCAGATTTAGTTGAAAACTAAGCAAGATTACCAATTCGAACCGAATAATTCGTCTGGCGTTGGTTCCAACTCTCTATCTTATACCGTTCTCAAGATAGTGGTAACTTTTAATCTAAGAAAAAAAATAATTTTCTACCATTTAGAATCATTTTAGAAAGTTTTTTCATTACAATCTGAACCAATTTCATCTTTTTATCACCAATCGTTAGTAAAAAATTCAATTTTTCACTCAATTTTTACTTAAAAAATTAATTCGCTAGCTTTTGCTGCAAAAGTGAAAAAATTTTTTCAACTTTTTTATTCCAAAGGAACTGTAAATAAGTAAGAAGCCTAACTTTGCAGATCTTCTAGTGGACTGATGGTGAATTGAATTGTAAAGTTTCAACTTTCTAGGGGGTGTCGTTGTTGAGATAGGGGTGACTTTTAAAATTTTCAAATCTATCTTCCCGAGACAAAACTTACATTCAGATTTAGTTGAAAACTAAGCAAGATTACCAATTCGAACCGAATAATTCGTCTGGCGTTGGTTCCAACTCTCTATCTTATACCGTTCTCAAGATAGTGGTAACTTTTAATCTAAGAAAAAAAATAATTTTCTACCATTTAGAATCATTTTAGAAAGTTTTTTCATTACAATCTGAACCAATTTCATCTTTTTATCACCAATCGTTAGTAAAAAATTCAATTTTTCACTCAATTTTTACTTAAAAAATTAATTCGCTAGCTTTTGCTGCAAAAGTGAAACAATTTTTTTAACTTTTTTATTCCAAAAGAACGGTAAATAAGTAAGAAGCCTAACTTTGCAGATCCTTTAGTGGTCTGATGGTAAATTGAATTGTGAAGTTTCAAATTTCTAGGGGGTGTCGTTCCTGAGATGGGGGTGACTTTTAAAATTTTTAAATCTATCTTCCCGAGACAAAACTTACATTCAGATTTAGTTGAAAACTAAGCAAGATTACCAATTCGAACCGAATAATTCGTCTGGCGTTGGTTCCAACTCTCTATCTTATACCGTTCTCAAGATAGTGGTAACTTTTAATCTAAGAAAAAAAATAATTTTCTACCATTTAGAATCATTTTAGAAAGTTTTTTCATTACAATCTGAACCAATTTCATTTTTTTATCACCAATCGTTAGTAAAAAATTTAATTTTTCACTCAATTTTTACTTAAAAATTTAATTCGCTAGCTTTTGCTGCAAAAGTGAAAAAATTTTTTCAACTTTTTTATTCCAAAGGAACTGTAAATAAGTAAGAAGCCTAACTTTGCAGATCTTCTAGTGGGCTGATGGTGAATTGAACTGTAAAGTTTCAACTTTCTAGGGGGTGTCGTTGTTGAGATAGGGGTGACTTTTAAAATTTTCAAATCTATCTTCCCGAGACAAAACTTACATTCAGATTTAGTTGAAAACTAAGCAAGATTACCAATTCGAACCGAATAATTCGTCTGGCGTTGGTTCCAACTCTCTATCTTATACCGTTCTCAAGATAGTGGTAACTTTTAATCTAAGAAAAAAAATATTTTTCTACTATTTATAATCATTTTAGAAAGTTTTTTTATCATAATCTAAACCAGTTTCATCTTTTTATCACCAATCGTTAGTAAAAAATTCAATTTTTCACTCAATTTTTACTTAAAAAATTAATTCGCTAGCTTTTGCTGCAAAAGTGAAACAATTTTTTTAACTTTTTTATTCCAAAAGAACGGTAAATAAGTAAAAAGCCTAACTTTGCAGATCCTTTAGTGGTCTGATGGTAAATTGAACCGTGAAGTTTCAAATTTCTAGGGGGTGTCGTTCCTGAGATGGGGGTGACTTTTAAAATTTTTAAATCTATCTTCCCGAGACAAAACTTACATCCAGATTTAGTTGAAAACTAAGCAAGATTACCAATTCGAACCGAACAATTCGTCTGGCGTTGGTTCCAACTCTCTATCTTATACCGTTCTCAAGATAGTGGTAACTTTTAAACTAAGAAAAAAAATATTTTTCTACCATTTAGAATCATTTTAGAAAGTTTTTTTATTACAATCTGAACTAATTTCATTTTTTTATCACCAATCGTTAGTAAAAAATTTAATTTTTCACTCAATTTTTACTTAAAAATTTAATTCGCTAGCTTTTGCTGCAAAAGTGAAAAAATTTTTTCAACTTTTTTATTCCAAAGGAACTGTAAATAAGTAAGAAGCCTAACTTTGCAGATCTTCTAGTGGGCTGATGGTGAATTGAATTGTAAAGTTTCAACTTTCTAGGGGGTGTCGTTCCTGAGATAGGGGTGACTTTTAAAATTTTTAAATATATCTTTCCGAGACAAAACTTACATCCAGATTTAGTTGAAAACTAAGCAAGATTACCAATTCGAACCGAATAATTCGTCTGGCGTTGGTTCCAACTCTCTATCTTATACCGTTCCCAAGATAGGGGTAACTTTTAAACTAAGAAAAAAAAATTTTTTCTACCATTTAGAATCATTTTAGAAAGTTTTTTTATTACAATCTGAACTAATTTCATCTTTTTATCACCAATCGTTAGTAAAAAATTCAATTTTTCACTCAATTTTTACTTAAAAAATTAATTCGCTAGCTTTTGCTGCAAAAGTGAAGAAAATTTTTCAACTTTTTTAATCCAAGGGAACTGTAAATAAGTAAGAAGCCTAACTTTGCAGATCTTCTAGTGGGCTGATGGTAAATTGAATTGTAAAGTTTCAACTTTCTAGGGGGTGTCGTTCCTGAGGTAGGGGTGACTTTTAAAATTTTTAAATCTATTTTCCCGAGACAAAACTTACATTCAGATTTAGTTGAAAACTAAGCAAGATTACCAATTCGAACCGAATAATTCGTCTGGCGTTGGTTCCAACTCTCTATCTTATACCGTTCTCAAGATAGTGGTAACTTTTAATCTAAGAAAAAAAAATAATTTTCTACCATTTAGAATCATTTTAGAAAGTTTTTTCATTACAATCTGAACCAATTTCATCTTTTTATCACCAATCGTTAGTAAAAAATTCAATTTTTCACTCAATTTTTACTTAAAAAATTAATTCGCTAGCTTTTGCTGCAAAAGTGAAAAAATTTTTTCAACTTTTTTATTCCAAAGGAACTGTAAATAAGTAAGAAGCCTAACTTTGCAGATCTTCTAGTGGGCTGATGGTGAATTGAATTGTAAAGTTTCAACTTTCTAGGGGGTGTCGTTGTTGAGATAGGGGTGACTTTTAAAATTTTCAAATCTATCTTCCCGAGACAAAACTTACATTCAGATTTAGTTGAAAACTAAGCAAGATTACCAATTCGAACCGAATAATTCGTCTGGCGTTGGTTCCAACTCTCTATCTTATACCGTTCTCAAGATAGTGGTAACTTTTAATCTAAGAAAAAAAATACTTTTCTACCATTTAGAATCATTTTAGAAAGTATTTTTATTACAATCTGAACTAATTTCATCTTTTTATCACCAATCGTTAGTAAAAAATTCAATTTTTCACTCAATTTTTACTTAAAAAATTAATTCGCTAGCTTTTGCTGCAAAAGTGAAAAAATTTTTTCAACTTTTTTAATCCAAAGGAACTGTAAATAAGTAAGAAGCCTAACTTTGCAGATCTTCTAGTGGGCTGATGGTAAATTGAATTGTAAAGTTTCAACTTTCTAGGGGGTGTCGTTGTTGAGATAGGGGTGACTTTTAAAATTTTTAAATCTATCTTTCCGAGACAAAACTTACATTCAGATTTAGTTGAAAACTAAGCAAGATTACCAATTCGAACCGAATAATTCGTCTGGCGTTGGTTCCAACTCTCTATCTTATACCGTTCTCAAGATAGTGGTAACTTTTAATCTAAGAAAAAAAATAATTTTCTACCATTTAGAATCATTTTAGAAAGTTTTTTCATTACAATCTGAACCAATTTCATCTTTTTATCACCAATCGTTAGTAAAAAATTCAATTTTTCACTCAATTTTTACTTAAAAAATTAATTCGCTAGCTTTTGCTGCAAAAGTGAAACAATTTTTTTAACTTTTTTATTCCAAAAGAACGGTAAATAAGTAAGAAGCCTAACTTTGCAGATCCTTTAGTGGTCTGATGGTAAATTGAATTGTGAAGTTTCAAATTTCTAGGGGGTGTCGTTCCTGAGATGGGGGTGACTTTTAAAATTTTTAAATCTATCTTCCCAAGACAAAACTTACATTCAGATTTAGTTGAAAACTAAGCAAGATTACCAATTCGAACCGAATAATTCGTCTGGCGTTGGTTCCAACTCTCTATCTTATACCGTTCTCAAGATAGTGGTAACTTTTAAACTAAGAAAAAAAATATTTTTCTACCATTTAGAATCATTTTAGAAAGTTTTTTTATTACAATCTGAACTAATTTCATTTTTTTATCACCAATCGTTAGTAAAAAATTTAATTTTTCACTCAATTTTTACTTAAAAATTTAATTCGCTAGCTTTTGCTGCAAAAGTGAAAAAATTTTTTCAACTTTTTTATTCCAAAGGAACTGTAAATAAGTAAGAAGCCTAACTTTGCAGATCTTCTAGTGGGCTGATGGTGAATTGAATTGTAAAGTTTCAACTTTCTAGGGGGTGTCGTTCCTGAGATAGGGGTGACTTTTAAAATTTTTAAATATATCTTTCCGAGACAAAACTTACATCCAGATTTAGTTGAAAACTAAGCAAGATTACCAATTCGAACCGAATAATTCGTCTGGCGTTGGTTCCAACTCTCTATTTTATACCGTTCCCAAGATAGGGGTAACTTTTAAACTAAGAAAAAAAAATTTTTTCTACCATTTATAATCATTTTAGAAAGTTTTTTTATTACAATCTGAACTAATTTCATCTTTTTATCACCAATCGTTAGTAAAAAATTCAATTTTTCACTCAATTTTTACTTGAAATATTAATTCGCTAGCTTTTGCTGCAAAAGTGAAAAAATTTTTTCAACTTTTTTAATCCAAAGGAACTGTAAATAAGTAAGAAGCCTAACTTTGCAGATCTTCTAGTGGGCTGATGGTAAATTGAATTGTAAAGTTTCAACTTTCTAGGGGGTGTCGTTCCTGAGATAGGGGTGACTTTTAAAATTTTCAAATCTATCTTCCCGAGACAAAACTTACATTCAGATTTAGTTGAAAACTAAGCAAGATTACCAATTCGAACCGAATAATTCGTCTGGCGTTGGTTCCAACTCTCTATCTTATACCGTTCTCAAGATAGTGGTAACTTTTAATCTAAGAAAAAAAATAATTTTCTACCATTTAGAATCATTTTAGAAAGTTTTTTCATTACAATCTGAACCAATTTCATCTTTTTATCACCAATCGTTAGTAAAAAATTCAATTTTTCACTCAATTTTTACTTAAAAAATTAATTCGCTAGCTTTTGCTGCAAAAGTGAAAAAATTTTTTCAACTTTTTTATTCCAAAGGAACTGTAAATAAGTAAGAAGCCTAACTTTGCAGATCTTCTAGTGGACTGATGGTGAATTGAATTGTAAAGTTTCAACTTTCTAGGGGGTGTCGTTGTTGAGATAGGGGTGACTTTTAAAATTTTCAAATCTATCTTCCCGAGACAAAACTTACATTCAGATTTAGTTGAAAACTAAGCAAGATTACCAATTCGAACCGAATAATTCGTCTGGCGTTGGTTCCAACTCTCTATCTTATACCGTTCTCAAGATAGTGGTAACTTTTAATCTAAGAAAAAAAATAATTTTCTACCATTTAGAATCATTTTAGAAAGTTTTTTCATTACAATCTGAACCAATTTCATCTTTTTATCACCAATCGTTAGTAAAAAATTCAATTTTTCACTCAATTTTTACTTAAAAAATTAATTCGCTAGCTTTTGCTGCAAAAGTGAAACAATTTTTTAACTTTTTTATTCCAAAAGAACGGTAAATAAGTAAGAAGCCTAACTTTGCAGATCCTTTAGTGGTCTGATGGTAAATTGAATTGTGAAGTTTCAAATTTCTAGGGGGTGTCGTTCCTGAGATGGGGGTGACTTTTAAAATTTTTAAATCTATCTTCCCGAGACAAAACTTACATTCAGATTTAGTTGAAAACTAAGCAAGATTACCAATTCGAACCGAATAATTCGTCTGGCGTTGGTTCCAACTCTCTATCTTATACCGTTCTCAAGATAGTGGTAACTTTTAAACTAAGAAAAAAAATATTTTTCTACCATTTAGAATCATTTTAGAAAGTTTTTTTATTACAATCTGAACTAATTTCATTTTTTTATCACCAATCGTTAGTAAAAAATTTAATTTTTCACTCAATTTTTACTTAAAAATTTAATTCGCTAGCTTTTGCTGCAAAAGTGAAAAAATTTTTTCAACTTTTTTATTCCAAAGGAACTGTAAATAAGTAAGAAGCCTAACTTTGCAGATCTTCTAGTGGGCTGATGGTGAATTGAATTGTAAAGTTTCAACTTTCTAGGGGGTGTCGTTCCTGAGATAGGGGTGACTTTTAAAATTTTTAAATATATCTTTCCGAGACAAAACTTACATCCAGATTTAGTTGAAAACTAAGCAAGATTACCAATTCGAACCGAATAATTCGTCTGGCGTTGGTTCCAACTCTCTATTTTATACCGTTCCCAAGATAGGGGTAACTTTTAAACTAAGAAAAAAAATAATTTTCTACCATTTAGAATCATTTTAGAAAGTTTTTTCATTACAATCTGAACCAATTTCATCTTTTTATCACCAATCGTTAGTAAAAAATTCAATTTTTCACTCAATTTTTACTTAAAAAATTAATTCGCTAGCTTTTGCTGCAAAAGTGAAAAAATTTTTTCAACTTTTTTATTCCAAAGGAACTGTAAATAAGTAAGAAGCCTAACTTTGCAGATCTTCTAGTGGACTGATGGTGAATTGAATTGTAAAGTTTCAACTTTCTAGGGGGTGTCGTTGTTGAGATAGGGGTGACTTTTAAAATTTTCAAATCTATCTTCCCGAGACAAAACTTACATTCAGATTTAGTTGAAAACTAAGCAAGATTACCAATTCGAACCGAATAATTCGTCTGGCGTTGGTTCCAACTCTCTATCTTATACCGTTCTCAAGATAGTGGTAACTTTTAAACTAAGAAAAAAAAATATTTTTCTACCATTTATAATCATTTTAGAAAGTTTTTTTATTACAATCTGAACTAATTTCATTTTTTTATCACCAATCGTTAGTAAAAAATTTAATTTTTCACTCAATTTTTACTTAAAAATTTAATTCGCTAGCTTTTGCTGCAAAAGTGAAAAAATTTTTTCAACTTTTTTATTCCAAAGGAACTGTAAATAAGTAAGAAGCCTAACTTTGCAGATCTTCTAGTGGGCTGATGGTGAATTGAATTGTAAAGTTTCAACTTTCTAGGGGGTGTCGTTGTTGAGATAGGGGTGACTTTTAAAATTTTCAAATCTATCTTCCCGAGACAAAACTTACATTCAGATTTAGTTGAAAACTAAGCAAGATTACCAATTCGAACCGAATAATTCGTCTGGCGTTGGTTCCAACTCTCTATCTTATACCGTTCTCAAGATAGTGGTAACTTTTAAACTAAGAAAAAAAATATTTTTCTACCATTTAGAATCATTTTAGAAAGTTTTTTTATTACAATCTGAACTAATTTCATTTTTTTATCACCAATCGTTAGTAAAAAATTTAATTTTTCACTCAATTTTTACTTAAAAATTTAATTCGCTAGCTTTTGCTGCAAAAGTGAAAAAATTTTTTCAACTTTTTTATTCCAAAGGAACTGTAAATAAGTAAGAAGCCTAACTTTGCAGATCTTCTAGTGGGCTGATGGTGAATTGAATTGTAAAGTTTCAACTTTCTAGGGGGTGTCGTTCCTGAGATGGGGGTGACTTTTAAAATTTTTAAATCTATCTTCCCGAGACAAAACTTACATTCAGATTTAGTTGAAAACTAAGCAAGATTACCAATTCGAGCCGAATAATTCGTCTGGCGTTGGTTCCAACTCTCTATCTTATACCGTTCTCAAGATAGTGGTAACTTTTAATCTAAGAAAAAAAATAATTTTCTACCATTTAGAATCATTTTAGAAAGTTTTTTCATTACAATCTGAACCAATTTCATCTTTTTATCACCAATCGTTAGTAAAAAATTCAATTTTTCACTCAATTTTTACTTAAAAAATTAATTCGCTAGCTTTTGCTGCAAAAGTGAAAAAATTTTTTCAACTTTTTTATTCCAAAGGAACTGTAAATAAGTAAGAAGCCTAACTTTGCAGATCTTCTAGTGGACTGATGGTGAATTGAATTGTAAAGTTTCAACTTTCTAGGGGGTGTCGTTGTTGAGATAGGGGTGACTTTTAAAATTTTCAAATCTATCTTCCCGAGACAAAACTTACATTCAGATTTAGTTGAAAACTAAGCAAGATTACCAATTCGAACCGAATAATTCGTCTGGCGTTGGTTCCAACTCTCTATCTTATACCGTTCTCAAGATAGTGGTAACTTTTAATCTAAGAAAAAAAATAATTTTCTACCATTTAGAATCATTTTAGAAAGTTTTTTCATTACAATCTGAACCAATTTCATCTTTTTATCACCAATCGTTAGTAAAAAATTCAATTTTTCACTCAATTTTTACTTAAAAAATTAATTCGCTAGCTTTTGCTGCAAAAGTGAAACAATTTTTTTAACTTTTTTATTCCAAAAGAACGGTAAATAAGTAAGAAGCCTAACTTTGCAGATCCTTTAGTGGTCTGATGGTAAATTGAATTGTGAAGTTTCAAATTTCTAGGGGGTGTCGTTCCTGAGATGGGGGTGACTTTTAAAATTTTTAAATCTATCTTCCCGAGACAAAACTTACATTCAGATTTAGTTGAAAACTAAGCAAGATTACCAATTCGAACCGAATAATTCGTCTGGCGTTGGTTCCAACTCTCTATCTTATACCGTTCTCAAGATAGTGGTAACTTTTAAACTAAGAAAAAAAATATTTTTCTACCATTTAGAATCATTTTAGAAAGTTTTTTTATTACAATCTGAACTAATTTCATTTTTTTATCACCAATCGTTAGTAAAAAATTTAATTTTTCACTCAATTTTTACTTAAAAATTTAATTCGCTAGCTTTTGCTGCAAAAGTGAAAAAATTTTTTCAACTTTTTTATTCCAAAGGAACTGTAAATAAGTAAGAAGCCTAACTTTGCAGATCTTCTAGTGGGCTGATGGTGAATTGAATTGTAAAGTTTCAACTTTCTAGGGGGTGTCGTTCCTGAGATAGGGGTGACTTTTAAAATTTTTAAATATATCTTTCCGAGACAAAACTTACATCCAGATTTAGTTGAAAACTAAGCAAGATTACCAATTCGAACCGAATAATTCGTCTGGCGTTGGTTCCAACTCTCTATTTTATACCGTTCCCAAGATAGGGGTAACTTTTAAACTAAGAAAAAAAAATTTTTTCTACCATTTATAATCATTTTAGAAAGTTTTTTTATTACAATCTGAACTAATTTCATCTTTTTATCACCAATCGTTAGTAAAAAATTCAATTTTTCACTCAATTTTTACTTAAAATATTAATTCGCTAGCTTTTGCTGCAAAAGTGAAAAAATTTTTTCAACTTTTTTAATCCAAAGGAACTGTAAATAAGTAAGAAGCCTAACTTTGCAGATCTTCTAGTGGGCTGATGGTAAATTGAATTGTAAAGTTTCAACTTTCTAGGGGGTGTCGTTCCTGAGATAGGGGTGACTTTTAAAATTTTCAAATCTATCTTCCCGAGACAAAACTTACATTCAGATTTAGTTGAAAACTAAGCAAGATTACCAATTCGAACCGAATAATTCGTCTGGCGTTGGTTCCAACTCTCTATCTTATACCGTTCTCAAGATAGTGGTAACTTTTAATCTAAGAAAAAAAATAATTTTCTACCATTTAGAATCATTTTAGAAAGTTTTTTCATTACAATCTGAACCAATTTCATCTTTTTATCACCAATCGTTAGTAAAAAATTCAATTTTTCACTCAATTTTTACTTAAAAAATTAATTCGCTAGCTTTTGCTGCAAAAGTGAAAAAATTTTTTCAACTTTTTTATTCCAAAGGAACTGTAAATAAGTAAGAAGCCTAACTTTGCAGATCTTCTAGTGGACTGATGGTGAATTGAATTGTAAAGTTTCAACTTTCTAGGGGGTGTCGTTGTTGAGATAGGGGTGACTTTTAAAATTTTCAAATCTATCTTCCCGAGACAAAACTTACATTCAGATTTAGTTGAAAACTAAGCAAGATTACCAATTCGAACCGAATAATTCGTCTGGCGTTGGTTCCAACTCTCTATCTTATACCGTTCTCAAGATAGTGGTAACTTTTAATCTAAGAAAAAAAATAATTTTCTACCATTTAGAATCATTTTAGAAAGTTTTTTCATTACAATCTGAACCAATTTCATCTTTTTATCACCAATCGTTAGTAAAAAATTCAATTTTTCACTCAATTTTTACTTAAAAAATTAATTCGCTAGCTTTTGCTGCAAAAGTGAAACAATTTTTTTAACTTTTTTATTCCAAAAGAACGGTAAATAAGTAAGAAGCCTAACTTTGCAGATCCTTTAGTGGTCTGATGGTAAATTGAATTGTGAAGTTTCAAATTTCTAGGGGGTGTCGTTCCTGAGATGGGGGTGACTTTTAAAATTTTTAAATCTATCTTCCCGAGACAAAACTTACATTCAGATTTAGTTGAAAACTAAGCAAGATTACCAATTCGAACCGAATAATTCGTCTGGCGTTGGTTCCAACTCTCTATCTTATACCGTTCTCAAGATAGTGGTAACTTTTAAACTAAGAAAAAAAATATTTTTCTACCATTTAGAATCATTTTAGAAAGTTTTTTTATTACAATCTGAACTAATTTCATTTTTTTATCACCAATCGTTAGTAAAAAATTTAATTTTTCACTCAATTTTTACTTAAAAATTTAATTCGCTAGCTTTTGCTGCAAAAGTGAAAAAATTTTTCCAACTTTTTTATTCCAAAGGAACTGTAAATAAGTAAGAAGCCTAACTTTGCAGATCTTCTAGTGGGCTGATGGTAAATTGAATTGTAAAGTTTCAACTTTCTAGGGGGTGTCGTTCCTGAGATAGGGGTGACTTTTAAAATTTTTAAATCTATCTTTCCGAGACAAAACTTACATTCAGATTTAGTTGAAAACTAAGCAAGATTACCAATTCGAACCGAATAATTCGTCTGGCGTTGGTTCCAACTCTCTATTTTATACCGTTCCCAAGATAGGGGTAACTTTTAAACTAAGAAAAAAAAATTTTTTCTACCATTTATAATCATTTTAGAAAGTTTTTTTATCATAATCTAAACAAGGTTTCATCTTTTTATCACCAATCGTTAGTAAAAAATTCAATTTTTCACTCAATTTTTACTTAAAAAATTAATTCGCTAGCTTTTGCTGCAAAAGTGAAAAAATTTTACCAACTTTTTTATTCCAAAGGAACTGTAAATAAGTAAGAAGCCTAACTTTGCAGATCTTCTAGTGGGCTGATGGTAAATTGAATTGTAAAGTTTCAACTTTCTAGGGGGTGTCGTTCCTGAGATAGGGGTGACTATTAAAATTTTTAAATCTATCTTTCCGAGACAAAACTTACATTCAGATTTAGTTGAAAACTAAGCAAGATTACCAATTCGAACCGAATAATTAGTCTGGCGTTGGTTCCAACCCTCTATCTTATACCGTTCTCAAGATAGTGGTAACTTTTAAACTAAGAAAAAAAATATTTTTCTACCATTTAGAATCATTTTAGAAAGTTTTTTTATTACAATCTGAACTAATTTCATCTTTTTATCACCAATCGTTAGTAAAAAATTCAATTTTTCACTCAATTTTTACTTAAAAAATTAATTCGCTAGCTTTTGCTGCAAAAGTGAAGAAATTTTTTCAACTTTTTTAATCCAAAGGAACTGTAAATAAGTAAGAAGCCTAACTTTGCAGATCTTCTAGTGGGCTGATGGTAAATTGAATTGTAAAGTTTCAACTTTCTAGGGGGTGTCGTTCCTGAGGTAGGGGTGACTTTTAAAATTTTTAAATCTATTTTCCCGAGACAAAACTTACATTCAGATTTAGTTGAAAACTAAGCAAGATTACCAATTCGAACCGAATAATTCGTCTGGTGTTGGTTCCAACTCTCTATCTTATACCGTTCTCAAGATAGTGGTAACTTTTAATCTAAGAAAAAAAATATTTTTCTACCATTTAGAATCATTTTAGAAAGTTTTTTCATTACAATCTGAACCAATTTCATCTTTTTATCACCAATCGTTAGTAAAAAATTCAATTTTTCACTCAATTTTTACTTAAAAAATTAATTCGCTAGCTTTTGCTGCAAAAGTGAAAAAATTTTTTCAACTTTTTTATTCCAAAGGAACTGTAAATAAGTAAGAAACCTAACTTTGCAGATCTTCTAGTGGGCTGATGGTGAATTGAATTGTAAAGTTTCAACTTTCTAGGGGGTGTCGTTCCTGAGATAGGGGTGACTTTTAAAATTTTTAAATCTATCTTTCCGAGACAAAACTTACATTCAGATTTAGTTGAAAACTAAGCAAGATTACCAATTCGAACCGAATAATTCGTCTGGCGTTGGTTCCAACTCTCTATTTTATACCGTTCCCAAGATAGGGGTAACTTTTAAACTAAGAAAAAAAAATTTTTTCTACCATTTATAATCATTTTAGAAAGTTTTTTTATCATAATCTAAACAAGGTTTCATCTTTTTATCACCAATCGTTAGTAAAAAATGCAATTTTTCACTCAATTTTTACTTAAAAAATTAATTCGCTAGCTTTTGCTGCAAAAGTGAAAAAATTTTACCAACTTTTTTATTCCAAAGGAACTGTAAATAAGTAAGAAGCCTAACTTTGCAGATCTTCTAGTGGGCTGATGGTAAATTGAATTGTAAAGTTTCAACTTTCTAGGGGGTGTCGTTCCTGAGAGATAGGGGTGACTTTTAAAATTTTTAAATCTATCTTTCCGAGACAAAACTTACATTCAGATTTAGTTGAAAACTAAGCAAGATTACCAATTCGAACCGAATAATTAGTCTGGCGTTGGTTCCAACCCTCTATCTTATACCGTTCTCAAGATAGTGGTAACTTTTAAACTAAGAAAAAAAATATTTTTCTACCATTTAGAATCATTTTAGAAAGTTTTTTTATTACAATCTGAACTAATTTCATCTTTTTATCACCAATCGTTAGTAAAAAATTCAATTTTTCACTCAATTTTTACTTAAAAAATTAATTCGCTAGCTTTTGCTGCAAAAGTGAAGAAATTTTTTCAACTTTTTTAATCCAAAGGAACTGTAAATAAGTAAGAAGCCTAACTTTGCAGATCTTCTAGTGGGCTGATGGTAAATTGAATTGTAAAGTTTCAACTTTCTAGGGGGTGTCGTTCCTGAGATAGGGGTGACTTTTAAAATTTTTAAATCTATCTTTCCGAGACAAAACTTACATTCAGATTTAGTTGAAAACTAAGCAAGATTACCAATTCGAACCGAATAATTCGTCTGGCGTTGGTTCCAACTCTCTATTTTATACCGTTCCCAAGATAGGGGTAACTTTTAAACTAAGAAAAAAAAATTTTTTCTACCATTTATAATCATTTTAGAAAGTTTTTTTATCATAATCTAAACAAGGTTTCATCTTTTTATCACCAATCGTTAGTAAAAAATGCAATTTTTCACTCAATTTTTACTTAAAAAATTAATTCGCTAGCTTTTGCTGCAAAAGTGAAAAAATTTTACCAACTTTTTTATTCCAAAGGAACTGTAAATAAGTAAGAAGCCTAACTTTGCAGATCTTCTAGTGGGCTGATGGTAAATTGAATTGTAAAGTTTCAACTTTCTAGGGGGTGTCGTTCCTGAGATAGGGGTGACTATTAAAATTTTTAAATCTATCTTTCCGAGACAAAACTTACATTCAGATTTAGTTGAAAACTAAGCAAGATTACCAATTCGAACCGAATAATTAGTCTGGCGTTGGTTCCAACCCTCTATCTTATACCGTTCTCAAGATAGTGGTAACTTTTAAACTAAGAAAAAAAATATTTTTCTACCATTTAGAATCATTTTAGAAAGTTTTTTTATTACAATCTGAACTAATTTCATCTTTTTATCACCAATCGTTAGTAAAAAATTCAATTTTTCACTCAATTTTTACTTAAAAAATTAATTCGCTAGCTTTTGCTGCAAAAGTGAAGAAATTTTTTCAACTTTTTTAATCCAAAGGAACTGTAAATAAGTAAGAAGCCTAACTTTGCAGATCTTCTAGTGGGCTGATGGTAAATTGAATTGTAAAGTTTCAACTTTCTAGGGGGTGTCGTTCCTGAGGTAGGGGTGACTTTTAAAATTTTTAAATCTATTTTCCCGAGACAAAACTTACATTCAGATTTAGTTGAAAACTAAGCAAGATTACCAATTCGAACCGAATAATTCGTCTGGTGTTGGTTCCAACTCTCTATCTTATACCGTTCTCAAGATAGTGGTAACTTTTAATCTAAGAAAAAAAATATTTTTCTACCATTTAGAATCATTTTAGAAAGTTTTTTCATTACAATCTGAACCAATTTCATCTTTTTATCACCAATCGTTAGTAAAAAATTCAATTTTTCACTCAATTTTTACTTAAAAAATTAATTCGCTAGCTTTTGCTGCAAAAGTGAAAAAATTTTTTCAACTTTTTTATTCCAAAGGAACTGTAAATAAGTAAGAAACCTAACTTTGCAGATCTTCTAGTGGGCTGATGGTGAATTGAATTGTAAAGTTTCAACTTTCTAGGGGGTGTCGTTCCTGAGATAGGGGTGACTTTTAAAATTTTTAAATCTATCTTTCCGAGACAAAACTTACATTCAGATTTAGTTGAAAACTAAGCAAGATTACCAATTCGAACCGAATAATTCGTCTGGCGTTGGTTCCAACTCTCTATTTTATACCGTTCCCAAGATAGGGGTAACTTTTAAACTAAGAAAAAAAAATTTTTTCTACCATTTATAATCATTTTAGAAAGTTTTTTTATCATAATCTAAACAAGGTTTCATCTTTTTATCACCAATCGTTAGTAAAAAATGCAATTTTTCACTCAATTTTTACTTAAAAAATTAATTCGCTAGCTTTTGCTGCAAAAGTGAAAAAATTTTACCAACTTTTTTATTCCAAAGGAACTGTAAATAAGTAAGAAGCCTAACTTTGCAGATCTTCTAGTGGGCTGATGGTAAATTGAATTGTAAAGTTTCAACTTTCTAGGGGGTGTCGTTCCTGAGAGATAGGGGTGACTTTTAAAATTTTTAAATCTATCTTTCCGAGACAAAACTTACATTCAGATTTAGTTGAAAACTAAGCAAGATTACCAATTCGAACCGAATAATTAGTCTGGCGTTGGTTCCAACCCTCTATCTTATACCGTTCTCAAGATAGTGGTAACTTTTAAACTAAGAAAAAAAATATTTTTCTACCATTTAGAATCATTTTAGAAAGTTTTTTTATTACAATCTGAACTAATTTCATCTTTTTATCACCAATCGTTAGTAAAAAATTCAATTTTTCACTCAATTTTTACTTAAAAAATTAATTCGCTAGCTTTTGCTGCAAAAGTGAAGAAATTTTTTCAACTTTTTTAATCCAAAGGAACTGTAAATAAGTAAGAAGCCTAACTTTGCAGATCTTCTAGTGGGCTGATGGTAAATTGAATTGTAAAGTTTCAACTTTCTAGGGGGTGTCGTTCCTGAGGTAGGGGTGACTTTTAAAATTTTTAAATCTATTTTCCCGAGACAAAACTTACATTCAGATTTAGTTGAAAACTAAGCAAGATTACCAATTCGAACCGAATAATTCGTCTGGTGTTGGTTCCAACTCTCTATCTTATACCGTTCTCAAGATAGTGGTAACTTTTAATCTAAGAAAAAAAATATTTTTCTACCATTTAGAATCATTTTAGAAAGTTTTTTCATTACAATCTGAACCAATTTCATCTTTTTATCACCAATCGTTAGTAAAAAATTCAATTTTTCACTCAATTTTTACTTAAAAAATTAATTCGCTAGCTTTTGCTGCAAAAGTGAAAAAATTTTTTCAACTTTTTTATTCCAAAGGAACTGTAAATAAGTAAGAAACCTAACTTTGCAGATCTTCTAGTGGGCTGATGGTGAATTGAATTGTAAAGTTTCAACTTTCTAGGGGGTGTCGTTCCTGAGATAGGGGTGACTTTTAAAATTTTTAAATCTATCTTTCCGAGACAAAACTTACATTCAGATTTAGTTGAAAACTAAGCAAGATTACCAATTCGAACCGAATAATTCGTCTGGCGTTGGTTCCAACTCTCTATCTTATACCGTTCTCAAGATAGTGGTAACTTTTAAACTAAGAAAAAAAATATTTTTCTACCATTTAGAATCATTTTAGAAAGTTTTATTATTACAATCTGAACTAATTTCATCTTTTTATCACCAATCGTTAGTAAAAAATTCAATTTTTCACTCAATTTTTACTTAAAAAATTAATTCGCTAGCTTTTGCTGCAAAAGTGAAGAAATTTTTTCAACTTTTTTAATCCAAAGGAACTGTAAATAAGTAAGAAGCCTAACTTTGCAGATTTTCTAGTGGGCTGATGGTAAATTGAATTGTAAAGTTTCAACTTTCTAGGGGGTGTCGTTCCTGAGGTAGGGGTGACTATTAAAATTTTTAAATCTATTTTCCCGAGACAAAACTTACATTCAGAGTTAGTTGAAAACTAAGCAAGATTACCAATTCGAACCGAATAATTCGTCTGGCGTTGGTTCCAACTCTCTATCTTATACCGTTCTCAAGATAGTGGTAACTTTTAAACTAAGAAAAAAAAATATTTTTCTACCATTTAGAATCATTTTAGAAAGTTTTTTTATTACAATCTGAACTAATTTCATCTTTTTATCACCAATCGTTAGTAAAAAATTTAATTTTTCACTCAATTTTTACTTAAAAAATTGATTCGCTAGCTTTTGCTGCAAAAGTGAAAAAATTTTTTCAACTTTTTTATTCCAAAGGAACTGTAAATAAGTAAGAAGCCTAACTTTGCAGATCTTCTAGTGGGCTGATGGTGAATTGAATTGTAAAGTTTCAACTTTCTAGGGGGTGTCGTTCCTGAGATAGGGGTGACTTTTAAAATTTTTAAATATATCTTTCCGAGACAAAACTTACATTCAGATTTAGTTGAAAACTAAGCAAGATTACCAATTCGAACCGAATAATTCGTCTGGCGTTGGTTCCAGCTCTCTATCTTATACCGTTCCCAAGATAGGGGTAACTTTTAAACTAAGAAAAAAAAATTTTTTCTACCATTTATAATCATTTTAGAAAGTTTTTTTATCATAATCTAAACAAGGTTTCATCTTTTTATCACCAATCGTTAGTAAAAAATTCAATTTTTCACTCAATTTTTACTTAAAAAATTAATACGCTAGCTTTTGCTGCAAAAGTGAAAAAATTTTTTCAACATTTTTATTCCAAAGGAACTGTAAATAAGTAAGAAGCCTAACTTTGCAGATCCTCTAGTGGTCTGATGGTGAATTGAATTGTAAAGTTTCAAATTTCTAGGGGGTGTCGTTCCTGAGATAGGGGTGACTTTTAAAATTTTTAAATATATCTTTCCGAGACAAAACTTACATTCAGATTTAGTTGAAAACTAAGCAAGATTACCAATTCGAACCGAATAATTCGTCTGGCGTTGGTTCCAACTCTCTATCTTATACCGTTCCCAAGATAGCGGTAACTTTTAAACTAAGAAAAAAAAATTTTTTCTACCAATTATAATCATTTTAGAAAGTTTTTTTATCATAATCTAAACCAGTTTCATCTTTTTATCACCAATCGTTAGTAAAAAATTCAATTTTTCACTCAATTTTTACTTAAAAAATTAATTCGCTAGCTTTTGCTGCAAAAGTGAAACAATTTTTTTAACTTTTTTATTCCAAAGGAACGGTAAATAAGTAAGAAGCCTAACTTTGCAGATCCTCTATTGGTTTGATGGTAAATTGAATTGTAAAGTTTCAAATTTCTAGGGGGTGTCGTTCCTGAGATGGGGGTGACTTTTAAAATTTTTAAATCTATCTTCCCGAGACAAAACTTACATTCAGATTTAGTTGAAAACTAAGCAAGATTACCAATTCGAACCGAATAATTCGTCTGGCGTTGGTTCCAACTCTCTATCTTATACCGTTCTCAAGATAGTGGTAACTTTTAAACTAAGAAAAAAAATATTTTTCTACCATTTAGAATCATTTTAGAAAGTTTTTTCATTACAATCTGAACTAATTTCATCTTTTTATCACCAATCGTTAGTAAAAAATTCAATTTTTCACTCAATTTTTACTTAAATATTAATTCGCTAGCTTTTGCTGCAAAAGTGAAAAAATTTTTTCAACTTTTTTATTCCAAAGGAAGTGTAAATATGTAAGAAGCCTAACTTTGCAGATCTTCTAGTGGGCTGATGGTGAATTGAATTGTAAAGTTTCAACTTTCTAGGGGGTGTCGTTCCTGAGATAGGGGTGACTTTTAAAATTTTTAAATCTATCTTTCCGAGACAAAACTTACATTCAGATTTAGTTGAAAACTAAGCAAGATTACCAATTCGAACCGAATAATTCGTCTGGCGTTGGTTTCAACTCTCTATATTATACCGTTCCCAAGATAGGGGTAACTTTTAAACTAAGAAAAAAAAAATTTTTCTACCAATTATAATCATTTTAGAAAGTTTTTTTATCATAATCTAAACCAGTTTCATCTTTTTATCACCAATCGTTAGTAAAAAATTCAATTTTTCACTCAATTTTTACTTAAAAAATTAATTCGCTAGCTTTTGCTGCAAAAGTGAAACAATTTTTTTAACTTTTTTATTCCAAAGGAACGGTAAATAAGTAAGAAGCCTAACTTTGCAGATCCTCTAGTGGTCTGATGGTGAATTGAATTGTAAAGTTTCAAATTTCTAGGGGGTGTCGTTCCTGAGATGGGGGTGACTTTTAAAATTTTTAAATCTATATTCCCGAGACAAAACTTACATTCAGATTTAGTTGAAAACTAAGCAAGATTACCAATTCGAACCGAATAATTCGTCTGGCGTTGGTTCCAACTCTCTATCTTATACCGTTCCCAAGATAGTGGTAACTTTTAATCTAAGAAAAAAAATATTTTTCTACCATTTAGAATTATTTTAGAAAGTTTTTTTATTACAATCTGAACTAATTTCATCTTTTTATCACCAATCGTTAGTAAAAAATTCAATTTTTCACTCAATTTTTACTTAAAAAATTAATTCGCTAGCTTTTGCTGCAAAAGTGAAAAAATTTTTTCAACTTTTTTATTCCAAAGTAACTGTAAATAAGTAAGAAGCCTAACTTTGCAGATCTTCTAGTGGGCTGATGGTGAATTGAATTGTAAAGTTTCAACTTTCTAGGGGGTGTCGTTCCTGAGATAGGGGTGACTTTTAAAATTTTTAAATCTATCTTTCCGAGACAAAACTTACATTCAGATTTAGTTGAAAACTAAGCAAGATTACCAATTCGAACCGAATAATTCGTCTGGCGTTGGTTCCAACTCTCTATCTTATACCGTTCTCAAGATAGTGGTAACTTTTAAACTAAGAAAAAAAAATATTTTTCTACCATTTAGAATCATTTTAGAAAGTTTTTTTATTACAATCTGAACTAATTTCATCTTTTTATCACCAATCGTTAGTAAAAAATTTAATTTTTCACTCAATTTTTACTTAAAAAGTTGATTCGCTAGCTTTTGCTGCAAAAGTGAAAAAATTTTTTCAACTTTTTTATTCCAAAGGAACTGTAAATAAGTAAGAAGCCTAACTTTGCAGATCTTCTAGTGGGCTGATGGTGAATTGAATTATAAAGTTTCAACTTTCTAGGGGTTGTCGTTCCTGAGATAGGGGTGACTTTTAAAATTTTTAAATATATCTTTCCGAGACAAAACTTACATTCAGATTTAGTTGAAAACTAAGCAAGATTACCAATTCGAACCGAATAATTCGTCTGGCGTTGGTTCCAACTCTCTATCTTATACCGTTCCCAAGATAGGGGTAACTTTTAAACTAAGAAAAAAAAATTTTTTCTACCATTTATAATCATTTTAGAAAGTTTTTTTATCATAATCTAAACAAGGTTTCATCTTTTTATCACCAATCGTTAGTAAAAAATTCAATTTTTCACTCAATTTTTACTTAAAAAATTAATACGCTAGCTTTTGCTGCAAAAGTGAAAAAATTTTTTCAACATTTTTATTCCAAAGGAACTGTAAATAAGTAAGAAGCCTAACTTTGCAGATCTTCTAGTGGGCTGATGGTGAATTGAATTGTAAAGTTTCAACTTTCTAGGGGGTGTCGTTGTTGAGATAGGGGTGACTTTTAAAATTTTCAAATCTATCTTCCCGAGACAAAACTTACATTCAGATTTAGTTGAAAACTAAGCAAGATTACCAATTCGAACCGAATAATTCGTCTGGCGTTGGTTCTAACTCTCTATCTTATACCGTTCTCAAGATAGTGGTAACTTTTAATCTAAGAAAAAAAATAGTTTTCTACCATTTAGAATCATTTTAGAAAGTTTTTTGATTACAATCTGAACTAATTTCATCTTTTTATCACCAATCGTTAGTAAAAAATTCAATTTTTCACTCAATTTTTACTTAAATATTAATTCGCTAGCTTTTGCTGCAAAAGTGGAAAAATTTTTTCAACTTTTTTATTCCAAAGGAACTGCAAATAAGTAAGAAGCCTAACTTTGCAGAACTTCTAGTGGGCTGATGGTTAATTGAATTGTAAAATTTCAACTTTCTAGGGGGTGTCGTTCCTGAGATAGGGGTGACTTTTAAAATTTTCAAATCTATCTTTCCGAGACAAAACTTACATTCAGATTTAGTTGAAAACTAAGCAAGATTACCAATTCGAACCGAATAATTCGTCTGGCGTTGGTTCCAACTCTCTATCTTATACCGTTCCCAAGATAGCGGTAACTTTTAAACTAAGAAAAAAAAATTTTTTCTACCAATTATAATCATTTTAGAAAGTTTTTTTATCATAATCTAAACCAGTTTCATCTTTTTATCACCAATCGTTAGTAAAAAATTCAATTTTTCACTCAATTTTTACTTAAAAAATTAATTCGCTAGCTTTTGCTGCAAAAGTGAAACAATTTTTTTAACTTTTTTATTCCAAAGGAACGGTAAATAAGTAAGAAGCCTAACTTTGCAGATCCTCTAGTGGTCTGATGGTGAATTGAATTGTAAAGTTTCAAATTTCTAGGGGGTGTCGTTCCTGAGATGGGGGTGACTTTTAAAATTTTTAAATCTATCTTCCCGAGATAAAACTTACATTCAGATTTAGTTGAAAACTAAGCAAGATTACCAATTCGAACCGAATAATTCGTCTGGCGTTGGTTCCAACTCTCTATCTTATACCGTTCTCAAGATAGTGGTAACTTTTAATCTAAGAAAAAAAATATTTTTCTACCATTTAGAATCATTTTAGAAAGTTTTTTTATTACAATCTGAACTATTTTCATCTTTTTATCACCAATCGTTAGTAAAAAATTCAATTTTTCACTCAATTTTTACTTAAATATTAATTCGCTAGCTTTTGCTGCAAAAGTGAAAAAATTTTTTCAACTTTTTTATTCCAAAGGAACTGTAAATATGTAAGAAGCCTAACTTTGCAGATCTTCTAGTGGGCTGATGGTGAATTGAATTGTAAAGTTTCAACTTTCTAGGGGGTGTCGTTCCTGAGATAGGGGTGACTTTTAAAATTTTTAAATCTATCTTTCCGAGACAAAACTTACATTCAGATTTAGTTGAAAACTAAGCAAGATTACCAATTCGAACCGAATAATTCGTCTGGCGTTGGTTTCAACTCTCTATCTTATACCGTTCCCAAGATAGGGGTAACTTTTAAACTAAGAAAAAAAAATTTTTTCTACCAATTATAATCATTTTAGAAAGTTTTTTATCATAATCTAAACCAGTTTCATCTTTTTATCACCAATCGTTAGTAAAAAATTCAATTTTTCACTCAATTTTTACTTAAAAAATTAATTCGCTAGCTTTTGCTGCAAAAGTGAAACAATTTTTTTAACTTTTTTATTCCAAAGGAACGGTAAATAAGTAAGAAGCCTAACTTTGCAGATCTTCTAGTGGTCTGATGGTGAATTGAATTGTAAAGTTTCAACTTTCTAGGGGGTGTCGTTCCTGAGATAGGGGTGACTTTTAAAATTTTTAAATCTATCTTTCCGAGACAAAACTTACATTCAGATTTAGTTGAAAACTAAGCAAGATTACCAATTCGAACCGAATAATTCGTCTGGCGTTGGTTCCAACTCTCTATCTTATACCGTTCCCAAGATAGCGGTAACTTTTAAACTAAGAAAAAAAAATTTTTTCTACCAATTATAATCATTTTAGAAAGTTTTTTTATCATAATCTAAACCAGTTTCATCTTTTTATCACCAATCGTTAGTAAAAAATTCAATTTTTCACTCAATTTTTACTTAAAAAATTAATTCGCTAGCTTTTGCTGCAAAAGTGAAACAATTTTTTTAACTTTTTTATTCCAAAGGAACGGTAAATAAGTAAGAAGCCTAACTTTGCAGATCCTCTAGTGGTCTGATGGTGAATTGAATTGTAAAGTTTCAAATTTCTAGGGGGTGTCGTTCCTGAGATGGGGGTGACTTTTAAAATTTTTAAATCTATCTTCCCGAGATAAAACTTATATTCAGATTTAGTTGAAAACTAAGCAAGATTACCAATTCGAACCGAATAATTCGTCTGGCGTTGGTTCCAACTCTCTATCTTATACCGTTCTCAAGATAGTGGTAACTTTTAATCTAAGAAAAAAAATATTTTTCTACCATTTAGAATCATTTTAGAAAGTTTTTTTATTACAATCTGAACTATTTTCATCTTTTTATCACCAATCGTTAGTAAAAAATTCAATTTTTCACTCAATTTTTACTTAAATATTAATTCGCTAGCTTTTGCTGCAAAAGTGAAAAAATTTTTTCAACTTTTTTATTCCAAAGGAACTGTAAATAAGTAAGAAGCCTAACTTTGCAGATCTTCTAGTGGGCTGATGGTGAATTGAATTGTAAAGTTTCAACTTTCTAGGGGGTGTCGTTGTTGAGATAGGGGTGACTTTTAAAATTTTTAAATCTATCTTCCCGAGACAAAACTTACATTCAGATTTAGTTGAAAACTAAGCAAGATTACCAATTCGAACCGAATAATTCGTCTGGCGTTGGTTCCAACTCTCTATCTTATACCGTTCCCAAGATAGGGGTAACTTTTAAACTAAGAAAAAAAAATTTTTTCTACCAATTATAATCATTTTAGAAAGTTTTTTTATCATAATCTAAACCAGTTTCATCTTTTTATCACCAATCGTTAGTAAAAAATTCAATTTTTCACTCAATTTTTACTTAAAAAATTAATTCGCTAGCTTTTGCTGCAAAAGTGAAACAATTTTTTTAACTTTTTTATTCCAAAGGAACGGTAAATAAGTAAGAAGCCTAACTTTGCAGATCCTCTAGTGGTTTGATGGTAAATTGAATTGTAAAGTTTCAAATTTCTAGGGGGTGTCGTTCCTGAGATGGGGGTGACTTTTAAAATTTTTAAATCTATCTTCCCGAGACAAAACTTACATTCAGATTTAGTTGAAAACTAAGCAAGATTACCAATTCGAACCGAATAATTCGTCTGGCGTTGGTTCCAACTCTCTATCTTATACCGTTCTCAAGATAGTGGTAACTTTTAAACTAAGAAAAAAAATATTTTTCTACCATTTAGAATCATTTTAGAAAGTTTTTTCATTACAATCTGAACTAATTTCATCTTTTTATCACCAATCGTTAGTAAAAAATTCAATTTTTCACTCAATTTTTACTTAAAAAATTAATTCGCTAGCTTTTGCTGCAAAAGTGAAAAAATTTTTTCAACTTTTTTATTCCAAAGGAACTGTAAATAAGTAAGAAGCTTAACTTTGCAGATCTTTTAGTGGGCTGATAGTGAATTGAATTGTAATGTTTCAACTTTCTAGGGGGTGTCGTTGTTGAGATAGGGGTGACTTTTAAAATTTTCAAATCTATCTTTCCGAGACAAAACTTACATTCAGATTTAGTTGAAAACTAAGCAAGATTACCAATTCGAACCGAATAATTCGTCTGGCGTTGGTTCCAACTCTCTATCTTATACCGTTCTCAAGATAGTGGTAACTTTTAAACTAAGAAAAAAAAATATTTTTCTACCATTTAGAATCATTTTAGAAAGTTTTTTTATTACAATCTGAACTAATTTCATCTTTTTATCACCAATCGTTAGTAAAAAATTCAATTTTTCACTCAATTTTTACTTAAAAAATTAATACGCTAGCTTTTGCTGCAAAAGTGAAAAAATTTTTTCAACTTTTTTATTCCAAAGAAACTGTAAATAAGTAAGAAGCCTAACTTTGCAGATCTTCTAGTGGGCTGATGGTGAGTTGAATTGTAAAGTTTCAACTTTCTAGGGGGTGTCGTTCCTGAGATAGGGGTGACTTTTAAAATTTTTAAATATATCTTTCCGAGACAAAACTTACAATCAGATTTAGTTGAAAACTAAGCAAGATTACCAATTCGAACCGAATAATTCGTCTGGCGTTGGTTCCAACTCTCTATCTTATACCGTTCCCAAGATAGGGGTAACTTTTAAACTAAGAAAAAAAAATTTTTTCTACCATTTATAATCCTTTTAGAAAGTTTTTTTATCATAATCTAAACAAGGTTTCATCTTTTTATCACCAATCGTTAGTAAAAAATTCAATTTTTCACTCAATTTTTACTTAAAAAATTAATACGCTAGCTTTTGCTGCAAAAGTGAAAAAATTTTTTCAACTTTTTTATTCCAAAGGAACTGTAAATAAGTAAGAAGCCTAACTTTGCAGATCTTCTAGTGGGCTTATGGTGAACTGAATTGTAAAGTTTCAACTTTCTAGGGGGTGTCGTTGTTGAGATAGGGGTGACTTTTAAAATTTTCAAATCTATCTTCCCGAGACAAAACTTACATTCAGATTTAGTTGAAAACTAAGCAAGGTTACCAATTCGAACCGAATAATTCGTCTGGCGTTGGTTCCAACTCTCCATCTTATACCGTTCCCAAGATAGGGGTAACTTTTAAACTAAGAAAAAAAATTTTTTTCTACCATTTATAATCATTTTAGAAAGTTTTTTTATCATAATCTAAACAAGGTTTCATCTTTTTATCACCAATCGTTAGTAAAAAATTCAATTTTTCACTCAATTTTTACTTAAAAAATTGATTCGCTAGCTTTTGCTGCAAAAGTGAAAAATTTTTTTCAACTTTTTTATTCCAAAGGAACTGTAAATAAGTAAGAAGCCTAACTTTGCAGATCCTCTAGTGGTCTGATGGTAAATTGAATTGTAAAGCTTCAAATTTCTAGGGGGTGTCGTTCCTGAGATAGGGGTGACTTTTAAAATTTTTAAATATATCTTTCCGAGACAAAACTTACATTCAGATTTAGTTGAAAACTAAGCAAGATTACCAATTCGAACCGAATAATTCGTCTGGCGTTGGTTCCAACTCTCTATCTTATACCGTTCCCAAGATAGGGGTAACTTTTAAACTAAGAAAAAAAAAATATTTCTACCATTTATAATCATTTTAGAAAGTTTTTGTATCATAATCTAAACAAGGTTTCATCTTTTTATCACCAATCGTTAGTAAAAAATTCAATTTTTCACTCAATTTTTACTTAAAAAATTAATACGCTAGCTTTTGCTGCAAAAGTGAAAAAATTTTTTCAACTTTTTTATTCCAAAGGAACTGTAAATAAGTAAGAAGCCTAACTTTGCAGATCTTCTAGTGGGCTGATGGTGAGTTGAATTGTAAAGTTTCAACTTTCTAGGGGGTGTCGTTGTTGAGATAGGGGTGACTTTTAAAATTTTCAATTCTATCTTCCCGAGACAAAACTTACATTCAGATTTAGTTGAAAACTAAGCAAGATTACCAATTCGAACCGAATAATTCGTCTGGCGTTGGTTCCAACTCTCTATCTTATACCGTTCTCAAGATAGTGGTAACTTTTAAACTAAGAAAAAAAATATTTTTCTACCATTTAGAATCATTTTAGAAAGTTTTTTTATTACAATCTGAACTAATTTCATCTTTTTATCACCAATCGTTAGTAAAAAATTCAATTTTTCACTCAATTTTTACTTAAATATTAATTCGCTAGCTTTTGCTGCAAAAGTGGAAAAATTTTTTCAACTTTTTTATTCCAAAGGAACTGTAAATAAGTAAGAAGCCTAACTTTGCAGATCTTCTAGTGGGCTGATGGTGAATTGAATTGTAAAGTTTCAACTTTCTAGGGGGTGTCGTTCCTGAGATAGGGGTGACTTTTAAAATTTTTAAATCTATCTTTCCGAGACAAAACTTACATTCAGATTTAGTTGAAAACTAAGCAAGATTACCAATTCGAACCGAATAATTCGTCTGGCGTTGGTTCCAACTCTCTATCTTATACCGTTCCCAAGATAGGGGTAACTTTTAAACTAAGAAAAAAAAATTTTTTCTACCAATCATAATCATTTTAGAAATTTTTTTTATAATAATCTAAACCAGTTTCATCTTTTTATCACCAATCGTTAGTAAAAAATTCAATTTTTCACTCAATTTTTACTTAAAAAAATAATTTGCTAGCTTTTGCTGCAAAAGTGAAACAATTTTTTTAACTTTTTTATTCCAAAGGAACGGTAAATAAGTAAGAAGCCTAACTTTGCAGATCCTCTAGTGGTTTGATGGTAAATTGAATTGTAAAGTTTCAAATTTCTAGGGGGTGTCGTTCCTGAGATGGGGGTGACTTTTAAAATTTTTAAATCTATCTTCCCGAGACAAAACTTACATTCAGATTTAGTTGAAAACTAAGCAAGATTACCAATTCGAACCGAATAATTCGTCTGGCGTTGGTTCCAACTCTCTATCTTATACCGTTCTCAAGATAGTGGTAACTTTTAAACTAAGAAAAAAAAATTTTTTCTACCAATCATAATCATTTTAGAAATTTTTTTTATAATAATCTAAACCAGTTTCATCTTTTTATCACCAATCGTTAGTAAAAAATTCAATTTTTCACTCAATTTTTACTTAAAAAATTAATACGCTAGCTTTTGCTGCAAAAGTGAAAAAATTTTTTCAACTTTTTTATTCCAAAGGAACTGTAAATAAGTAAGAAGCCTAACTTTGCAGATCTTCTAGTGGGCTTATGGTGAACTGAATTGTAAAGTTTCAACTTTCTAGGGGGTGTCGTTGTTGAGATAGGGGTGACTTTTAAAATTTTCAAATCTATCTTCCCGAGACAAAACTTACATTCAGATTTAGTTGAAAACTAAGCAAGGTTACCAATTCGAACCGAATAATTCGTCTGGCGTTGGTTCCAACTCTCCATCTTATACCGTTCCCAAGATAGGGGTAACTTTTAAACTAAGAAAAAAAATTTTTTTCTACCATTTATAATCATTTTAGAAAGTTTTTTTATCATAATCTAAACAAGGTTTCATCTTTTTATCACCAATCGTTAGTAAAAAATTCAATTTTTCACTCAATTTTTACTTAAAAAATTGATTCGCTAGCTTTTGCTGCAAAAGTGAAAAATTTTTTTCAACTTTTTTATTCCAAAGGAACTGTAAATAAGTAAGAAGCCTAACTTTGCAGATCCTCTAGTGGTCTGATGGTAAATTGAATTGTAAAGCTTCAAATTTCTAGGGGGTGTCGTTCCTGAGATAGGGGTGACTTTTAAAATTTTTAAATATATCTTTCCGAGACAAAACTTACATTCAGATTTAGTTGAAAACTAAGCAAGATTACCAATTCGAACCGAATAATTCGTCTGGCGTTGGTTCCAACTCTCTATCTTATACCGTTCCCAAGATAGGGGTAACTTTTAAACTAAGAAAAAAAATATTTTTCTACCATTTAGAATCATTTTAGAAAGTTTTTTTATTACAATCTGAACTAATTTCATCTTTTTATCACCAATCGTTAGTAAAAAATTCAATTTTTCACTCAATTTTTACTTAAATATTAATTCGCTAGCTTTTGCTGCAAAAGTGGAAAAATTTTTTCAACTTTTTTATTCCAAAGGAACGGTAAATAAGTAAGAAGCCTAACTTTGCAGATCCTCTAGTGGTTTGATGGTAAATTGAATTGTAAAGTTTCAAATTTCTAGGGGGTGTCGTTCCTGAGATGGGGGTGACTTTTAAAATTTTTAAATCTATCTTCCCGAGACAAAACTTACATTCAGATTTAGTTGAAAACTAAGCAAGATTACCAATTCGAACCGAATAATTCGTCTGGCGTTGGTTCCAACTCTCTATCTTATACCGTTCTCAAGATAGTGGTAACTTTTAAACTAAGAAAAAAAATATTTTTCTACCATTTAGAATCATTTTAGAAAGTTTTTTTATTACAATCTGAACTAATTTCATCTTTTTATCACCAATCGTTAGTAAAAAATTCAATTTTTCACTCAATTTTTACTTAAATATTAATTCGCTAGCTTTTGCTGCAAAAGTGGAAAAATTTTTTCAACATTTTTATTCCAAAGGAACGGTAAATAAGTAAGAAGCCTAACTTTGCAGATCCTCTAGTGGTTTGATGGTAAATTGAATTGTAAAGTTTCAAATTTCTAGGGGGTGTCGTTCCTGAGATGGGGGTGACTTTTAAAATTTTTAAATCTATCTTCCCGAGACAAAACTTACATTCAGATTTAGTTGAAAACTAAGCAAGATTACCAATTCGAACCGAATAATTCGTCTGGCGTTGGTTCCAACTCTCTATCTTATACCGTTCTCAAGATAGTGGTAACTTTTAAACTAAGAAAAAAAATATTTTTCTACCATTTAGAATCATTTTAGAAAGTTTTTTTATTACAATCTGAACTAATTTCATCTTTTTATCACCAATCGTTAGTAAAAAATTCAATTTTTCACTCAATTTTTACTTAAATATTAATTCGCTAGCTTTTGCTGCAAAAGTGGAAAAATTTTTTCAACTTTTTTATTCCAAAGGAACTGTAAATAAGTAAGAAGCCTAACTTTGCAGATCTTCTAGTGGGCTGATGGTGAATTGAATTGTAAAGTTTCAACTTTCTAGGGGGTGTCGTTCCTGAGATAGGGGTGACTTTTAAAATTTTTAAATCTATCTTTCCGAGACAAAACTTACATTCAGATTTAGTTGAAAACTAAGCAAGATTACCAATTCGAACCGAATAATTCGTCTGGCGTTTGTTCCAACTCTCTATCTTATACCGTTCCCAAGATAGGGGTAACTTTTAAACTAAGAAAAAAAAATTTTTTCTACCAATTATAATCATTTTAGAAAGTTTTTTTATCATAATCTAAACCAGTTTCATCTTTTTATCACCAATCGTTAGTAAAAAATTCAATTTTTCACTCAATTTTTACTTAAAAAATTAATTCGCTAGCTTTTGCTGCAAAAGTGAAACAATTTTTTTAACTTTTTTATTCCAAAGGAACGGTAAATAAGTAAGAAGCCTAACTTTGCAGATCCTCTAGTGGTTTGATGGTAAATTGAATTGTAAAGTTTCAAATTTCTAGGGGGTGTCGTTCCTGAGATGGGGGTGACTTTTAAAATTTTTAAATCTATCTTCCCGAGACAAAACTTACATTCAGATTTAGTTGAAAACTAAGCAAGATTACCAATTCGAACCGAATAATTCGTCTGGCGTTGGTTCCAACTCTCTATCTTATACCGTTCTCAAGATAGTGGTAACTTTTAAACTAAGAAAAAAAATATTTTTCTACCATTTAGAATCATTTTAGAAAGTTTTTTTATTACAATCTGAACTAATTTCATCTTTTTATCACCAATCGTTAGTAAAAAATTCAATTTTTCACTCAATTTTTACTTAAAAAATTAATTCGCTAGCTTTTGCTGCAAAAGTGAAACAATTTTTTTAACTTTTTTATTCCAAAGGAACGGTAAATAAGTAAGAAGCCTAACTTTGCAGATCCTCTAGTGGTTTGATGGTAAATTGAATTGTAAAGTTTCAAATTTCTAGGGGGTGTCGTTCCTGAGATGGGGGTGACTTTTAAAATTTTTAAATCTATCTTCCCGAGACAAAACTTACATTCAGATTTAGTTGAAAACTAAGCAAGATTACCAATTCGAACCGAATAATTCGTCTGGCGTTGGTTCCAACTCTCTATCTTATACCGTTCCCAAGATAGGGGTAACTTTTAAACTAAGAAAAAAAAATTTTTTCTACCAATTATAATCATTTTAGAAAGTTTTTTTATCATAATCTAAACCAGTTTCATCTTTTTATCACCAATCGTTAGTAAAAAATTCAATTTTTCACTCAATTTTTACTTAAAAAATTAATTCGCTAGCTTTTGCTGCAAAAGTGAAACAATTTTTTTAACTTTTTTATTCCAAAGGAACGGTAAATAAGTAAGAAGCCTAACTTTGCAGATCCTCTAGTGGTTTGATGGTAAATTGAATTGTAAAGTTTCAAATTTCTAGGGGGTGTCGTTCCTGAGATGGGGGTGACTTTTAAAATTTTTAAATCTATCTTCCCGAGACAAAACTTACATTCAGATTTAGTTGAAAACTAAGCAAGATTACCAATTCGAACCGAATAATTCGTCTGGCGTTGGTTCCAACTCTCTATCTTATACCGTTCTCAAGATAGTGGTAACTTTTAAACTAAGAAAAAAAATATTTTTCTACCATTTAGAATCATTTTAGAAAGTTTTTTTATTACAATCTGAACTAATTTCATCTTTTTATCACCAATCGTTAGTAAAAAATTCAATTTTTCACTCAATTTTTACTTAAATATTAATTCGCTAGCTTTTGCTGCAAAAGTGGAAAAATTTTTTCAACTTTTTTATTCCAAAGGAACGGTAAATAAGTAAGAAGCCTAACTTTGCAGATCCTCTAGTAGTTTGATGGTAAATTGAATTGTAAAGTTTCAAATTTCTAGGGGGTGTCGTTCCTGAGATGGGGTGACTTTTAAAATTTTTAAATCTATCTTCCCGAGACAAAACTTACATTCAGATTTAGTTGAAAACTAAGCAAGATTACCAATTCGAACCGAATAATTCGTCTGGCGTTGGTTCCAACTCTCTATCTTATACCGTTCCCAAGATAGGGGTAACTTTTAAACTAATAAAAAAAAATTTTTTCTACCATTTATAATCATTTTAGAAAGTTTTTTTATCATAATCTAAACAAGGTTTCATCTTTTTATCACCAATCGTTAGTAAAAAATTCAATTTTTCACTCAATTTTTACTTAAAAAATTAATACGCTAGCTTTTGCTGCAAAAGTGGAAAAATTTTTTCAACTTTTTTATTCCAAAGGAACTGTAAATAAGTAAGAAGCCTAACTTTGCAGATCTTCTAGTGGGCTGATGGTGAATTGAATTGTAAAGTTTCAACTTTCTAGGGGGTGTCGTTCCTGAGATAGGGGTGACTTTTAAAATTTTTAAATCTATCTTTCCGAGACAAAACTTACATTCAGATTTAGTTGAAAACTAAGCAAGATTACCAATTCGAACCGAATAATTCGTCTGGCGTTGGTTCCAACTCTCTATCTTATACCGTTCCCAAGATAGGGGTAACTTTTAAACTAAGAAAAAAAAATTTTTTCTACCAATCATAATCATTTTAGAAATTTTTTTTATAATAATCTAAACCAGTTTCATCTTTTTATCACTAATCGTTAGTAAAAAATTCAATTTTTCACTCAATTTTTACTTAAAAAAATAATTCGCTAGCTTTTGCTGCAAAAGTGAAACAATTTTTTTAACTTTTTTATTCCAAAGGAACGGTAAATAAGTAAGAAGCCTAACTTTGCAGATCCTCTAGTGGTTTGATGGTAAATTGAATTGTAAAGTTTCAAATTTCTAGGGGGTGTCGTTCCTGAGATGGGGGTGACTTTTAAAATTTTTAAATCTATCTTCCCGAGACAAAACTTACATTCAGATTTAGTTGAAAACTAAGCAAGATTACCAATTCGAACCGAATAATTCGTCTGGCGTTGGTTCCAACTCTCTATCTTATACCGTTCTCAAGATAGTGGTAACTTTTAAACTAAGAAAAAAAATATTTTTCTACCATTTAGAATCATTTTAGAAAGTTTTTTTATTACAATCTGAACTAATTTCATCTTTTTATCACCAATCGTTAGTAAAAAATTCAATTTTTCACTCAATTTTTACTTAAATATTAATTCGCTAGCTTTTGCTGCAAAAGTGGAAAAATTTTTTCAACTTTTTTATTCCAAAGGAACTGTAAATAAGTAAGAAGCCTAACTTTGCAGATCTTCTAGTGGGCTGATGGTGAATTGAATTGTAAAGTTTCAACTTTCTAGGGGGTGTCGTTCCTGAGATAGGGGTGACTTTTAAAATTTTTAAATCTATCTTTCCGAGACAAAACTTACATTCAGATTTAGTTGAAAACTAAGCAAGATTACCAATTCGAACCGAATAATTCGTCTGGCGTTTGTTCCAACTCTCTATCTTATACCGTTCCCAAGATAGGGGTAACTTTTAAACTAAGAAAAAAAAATTTTTTCTACCAATTATAATCATTTTAGAAAGTTTTTTTATCATAATCTAAACCAGTTTCATCTTTTTATCACCAATCGTTAGTAAAAAATTCAATTTTTCACTCAATTTTTACTTAAAAAATTAATTCGCTAGCTTTTGCTGCAAAAGTGAAACAATTTTTTTAACTTTTTTATTCCAAAGGAACGGTAAATAAGTAAGAAGCCTAACTTTGCAGATCCTCTAGTGGTTTGATGGTAAATTGAATTGTAAAGTTTCAAATTTCTAGGGGGTGTCGTTCCTGAGATGGGGGTGACTTTTAAAATTTTTAAATCTATCTTCCCGAGACAAAACTTACATTCAGATTTAGTTGAAAACTAAGCAAGATTACCAATTCGAACCGAATAATTCGTCTGGCGTTGGTTCCAACTCTCTATCTTATACCGTTCTCAAGATAGTGGTAACTTTTAAACTAAGAAAAAAAATATTTTTCTACCATTTAGTATCATTTTAGAAAGTTTTTTTATTACAATCTGAACTAATTTCATCTTTTTATCACCAATCGTTAGTAAAAAATTCAATTTTTCACTCAATTTTTACTTAAATATTAATTCGCTAGCTTTTGCTGCAAAAGTGGAAAAATTTTTTCAACTTTTTTATTCCAAAGGAACGGTAAATAAGTAAGAAGCCTAACTTTGCAGATCCTCTAGTAGTTTGATGGTAAATTGAATTGTAAAGTTTCAAATTTCTAGGGGGTGTCGTTCCTGAGATGGGGGTGACTTTTAAAATTTTTAAATCTATCTTCCCGAGACAAAACTTACATTCAGATTTAGTTGAAAACTAAGCAAGATTACCAATTCGAACCGAATAATTCGTCTGGCGTTGGTCCCAACTCTCTATCTTATACCGTTCTCAAGATAGTGGTAACTTTTAAACTAAGAAAAAAAATATTTTTCTACCATTTAGAATCATTTTAGAAAGTTTTTTTATTACAATCTGAACTAATTTCATCTTTTTATCACCAATCGTTAGTAAAAAATTCAATTTTTCACTCAATTTTTACTTAAATATTAATTCGCTAGCTTTTGCTGCAAAAGTGGAAAAATTTTTTCAACTTTTTTATTCCAAAGGAACGGTAAATAAGTAAGAAGCCTAACTTTGCAGATCCTCTAGTAGTTTGATGGTAAATTGAATTGTAAAGTTTCAAATTTCTAGGGGGTGTCGTTCCTGAGATGGGGGTGACTTTTAAAATTTTTAAATCTATCTTCCCGAGACAAAACTTACATTCAGATTTAGTTGAAAACTAAGCAAGATTACCAATTCGAACCGAATAATTCGTCTGGCGTTGGTTCCAACTCTCTATCTTATACCGTTCCCAAGATAGGGGTAACTTTTAAACTAATAAAAAAAAATTTTTTCTACCATTTATAATCATTTTAGAAAGTTTTTTTATCATAATCTAAACAAGGTTTCATCTTTTTATCACCAATCGTTAGTAAAAAATTCAATTTTTCACTCAATTTTTACTTAAAAAATTAATACGCTAGCTTTTGCTGCAAAAGTGGAAAAATTTTTTCAACTTTTTTATTCCAAAGGAACTGTAAATAAGTAAGAAGCCTAACTTTGCAGATCTTCTAGTGGGCTGATGGTGAATTGAATTGTAAAGTTTCAACTTTCTAGGGGGTGTCGTTCCTGAGATAGGGGTGACTTTTAAAATTTTTAAATCTATCTTTCCGAGACAAAACTTACATTCAGATTTAGTTGAAAACTAAGCAAGATTACCAATTCGAACCGAATAATTCGTCTGGCGTTGGTTCCAACTCTCTATCTTATACCGTTCCCAAGATAGGGGTAACTTTTAAACTAAGAAAAAAAAATTTTTTCTACCAATCATAATCATTTTAGAAATTTTTTTTATAATAATCTAAACCAGTTTCATCTTTTTATCACTAATCGTTAGTAAAAAATTCAATTTTTCACTCAATTTTTACTTAAAAAAATAATTCGCTAGCTTTTGCTGCAAAAGTGAAACAATTTTTTTAACTTTTTTATTCCAAAGGAACGGTAAATAAGTAAGAAGCCTAACTTTGCAGATCCTCTAGTGGTTTGATGGTAAATTGAATTGTAAAGTTTCAAATTTCTAGGGGGTGTCGTTCCTGAGATGGGGGTGACTTTTAAAATTTTTAAATCTATCTTCCCGAGACAAAACTTACATTCAGATTTAGTTGAAAACTAAGCAAGATTACCAATTCGAACCGAATAATTCGTCTGGCGTTGGTTCCAACTCTCTATCTTATACCGTTCTCAAGATAGTGGTAACTTTTAAACTAAGAAAAAAAATATTTTTCTACCATTTAGAATCATTTTAGAAAGTTTTTTTATTACAATCTGAACTAATTTCATCTTTTTATCACCAATCGTTAGTAAAAAATTCAATTTTTCACTCAATTTTTACTTAAATATTAATTCGCTAGCTTTTGCTGCAAAAGTTGAAAAATTTTTTCAACTTTTTTATTCCAAAGGAACGGTAAATAAGTAAGAAGCCTAACTTTGCAGATCCTCTAGTGGTTTGATGGTAAATTGAATTGTAAAGTTTCAAATTTCTAGGGGGTGTCGTTCCTGAGATGGGGGTGACTTTTAAAATTTTTAAATCTATCTTCCCGAGACAAAACTTACATTCAGATTTAGTTGAAAACTAAGCAAGATTACCAATTCGAACCGAATAATTCGTCTGGCGTTGGTTCCAACTCTCTATCTTATACCGTTCTCAAGATAGTGGTAACTTTTAAACTAAGAAAAAAAAATATTTTTCTACCATTTAGTATCATTTTAGAAAGTTTTTTTATTACAATCTGAACTAATTTCATCTTTTTATCACCAATCGTTAGTAAAAAATTCAATTTTTCACTCAATTTTTACTTAAATATTAATTCGCTAGCTTTTGCTGCAAAAGTGGAAAAATTTTTTCAACTTTTTTATTCCAAAGGAACGGTAAATAAGTAAGAAGCCTAACTTTGCAGATCCTCTAGTAGTTTGATGGTAAATTGAATTGTAAAGTTTCAAATTTCTAGGGGGTGTCGTTCCTGAGATGGGGGTGACTTTTAAAATTTTTAAATCTATCTTCCCGAGACAAAACTTACATTCAGATTTAGTTGAAAACTAAGCAAGATTACCAATTCGAACCGAATAATTCGTCTGGCGTTGGTTCCAACTCTCTATCTTATACCGTTCTCAAGATAGTGGTAACTTTTAAACTAAGAAAAAAAATATTTTTCTACCATTTAGAATCATTTTAGAAAGTTTTTTTATTACAATCTGAACTAATTTCATCTTTTTATCACCAATCGTTAGTAAAAAATTCAATTTTTCACTCAATTTTTACTTAAATATTAATTCGCTAGCTTTTGCTGCAAAAGTGGAAAAATTTTTTCAACTTTTTTATTCCAAAGGAACTGTAAATAAGTAAGAAGCCTAACTTTGCAGATCTTCTAGTGGGCTGATGTTGAATTGAATTGTAAAGTTTCAACTTTCTAGGGGGTGTCGTTCCTGAGATAGGGGTGACTTTTAAAATTTTTAAATCTATCTTTCCGAGACAAAACTTACATTCAGATTTAGTTGAAAACTAAGCAAGATTACCAATTCGAACCGAATAATTCGTCTGGCGTTGGTTCAAACTCTCTATCTTATACCGTTCCCAAGATAGGGGTAACTTTTAAACTAAGAAAAAAAAATTTTTTCTACCAATTATAATCATTTTAGAAAGTTTTTTTATCATAATCTAAACCAGTTTCATCTTTTTATCACCAATCGTTAGTAAAAAATTCAATTTTTCACTCAATTTTTACTTAAAAAATTAATTCGCTAGCTTTTGCTGCAAAAGTGAAACAATTTTTTTAACTTTTTTATTCCAAAGGAACGGTAAATAAGTAAGAAGCCTAACTTTGCAGATCCTCTAGTGGTTTGATGGTAAATTGAATTGTAAAGTTTCAAATTTCTAGGGGGTGTCGTTCCTGAGATGGGGGTGACTTTTAAAATTTTTAAATCTATCTTCCCGAGACAAAACTTACATTCAGATTTAGTTGAAAACTAAGCAAGATTACCAATTCGAACCGAATAATTCGTCTGGCGTTGGTTCCAACTCTCTATCTTATACCGTTCTCAAGATAGTGGTAACTTTTAAACTAAGAAAAAAAATATTTTTCTACCATTTAGAATCATTTTAGAAAGTTTTTTCATTACAATCTGAACTAATTTCATCTTTTTATCACCAATCGTTAGTAAAAAATTCAATTTTTCACTCAATTTTTACTTAAAAAATTAATTTGCTAGCTTTTGCTGCAAAAGTGAAAAAATTTTTTCAACTTTTTTATTCCAAAGGAACTGTAAATAAGTAAGAAGCCTAACTTTGCAGATCTTTTAGTGGGCTGATGGTGAATTGAATTGTAAAGTTTCAACTTTCTAGGGGGTGTCGTTGTTGAGATAGGGGTGACTTTTAAAATTTTCAAATCTATCTTCCCGAGACAAAACTTACATTCAGATTTAGTTGAAAACTAAGCAAGATTACCAATTCGAACCGAATAATTCGTCTGGCGTTGGTTCCAACTCTCTATCTTATACCGTTCTCAAGATAGTGGTAACTTTTAAACTAAGAAAAAAAATATTTTTCTACCATTTAGAATCATTTTAGAAAGTTTTTTTATTACAATCTGAACTAATTTCATCTTTTTATCACCAATCGTTAGTAAAAAATTCAATTTTTCACTCAATTTTTACTTAAATATTAATTCGCTAGCTTTTGCTGCAAATGTGGAAAAATTTTTTCAACTTTTTTATTCCAAAGGAACTGTAAATAAGTAAGAAGCCTAACTTTGCAGATCTTCTAGTGGGCTGATGGTGAATTGAATTGTAAAGTTTCAACTTTCTAGGGGGTGTCGTTCCTGAGATAGGGGTGACTTTTAAAATTTTTAAATCTATCTTTCCGAGACAAAACTTACATTCAGATTTAGTTGAAAACTAAGCAAGATTACCAATTCGAACCGAATAATTCGTCTGGCGTTGGTTCAAACTCTCTATCTTATACCGTTCCCAAGATAGGGGTAACTTTTAAACTAAGAAAAAAAAATTTTTTCTACCAATTATAATCATTTTAGAAAGTTTTTTTATCATAATCCAAACCAGTTTCATCTTTTTATCACCAATCGTTAGTAAAAAATTCAATTTTTCACTCAATTTTTACTTAAAAAATTAATTCGCTAGCTTTTGCTGCAAAAGTGAAACAATTTTTTTAACTTTTTTATTCCAAAGGAACGGTAAATAAGTAAGAAGCCTAACTTTGCAGATCCTCTAGTGGTTTGATGGTAAATTGAATTGTAAAGTTTCAAATTTCAAGGGGGTGTCGTTCCTGAGATGGGGGTGACTTTTAAAATTTTTAAATCTATCTTCCCGAGACAAAACTTACATTCAGATTTAGTTGAAAACTAAGCAAGATTACCAATTCGAACCGAATAATTCGTCTGGCGTTGGTTCCAACTCTCTATCTTATACCGTTCTCAAGATAGTGGTAACTTTTAAACTAAGAAAAAAAATATTTTTCTACCATTTAGAATCATTTTAGAAAGTTTTTTCATTACAATCTGAACTAATTTCATCTTTTTATCACCAATCGTTAGTAAAAAATTCAATTTTTCACTCAATTTTTACTTAAAAAATTAATTTGCTAGCTTTTGCTGCAAAAGTGAAAAAATTTTTTCAACTTTTTTATTCCAAAGGAACTGTAAATAAGTAAGAAGCCTAACTTTGCAGATCTTTTAGTGGGCTGATGGTGAATTGAATTGTAAAGTTTCAACTTTCTAGGGGGTGTCGTTGTTGAGATAGGGGTGACTTTTAAAATTTTCAAATCTATCTTCCCGAGACAAAACTTACATTCAGATTTAGTTGAAAACTAAGCAAGATTACCAATTCGAACCGAATAATTCGTCTGGCGTTGGTTCCAACTCTCTATCTTATACCGTTCTCAAGATAGTGGTAACTTTTAATCTAAGACAAAAAATATTTTTCTACCATTTAGAATCATTTTAGAAAGTTTTTTTATTACAATCTGAACTAATTTCATCTTTTTATCACCAATCGTTAGTAAAAAATTCAATTTTTCACTCAATTTTTACTTAAATATTAATTCGCTAGCTTTTGCTGCAAAAGTGAAACAATTTCTTCAACTTTTTTATTCCAAAGGAACTGTAAATATGTAAGAAGCCTAACTTTGCAGATCTTCTAGTGGGCTGATGGTGAATTGAATTGTAAAGTTTCAACTTTCTAGGGGGTGTCGTTCCTGAGATAGGGGTGACTTTTAAAATTTTTAAATCTATCTTTCCGAGACAAAACTTACATTCAGATTTAGTTGAAAACTAAGCAAGATTACCAATTCGAACCGAATAATTCGTCTGGCGTTGGTTCCAACTCTCTATCTTATACCGTTCCCAAGATAGGGGTAACTTTTAAACTAAGAAAAAAAATTTTTTTCTACCAATTATAATAATTTTAGAAAGTTTTTTTATCATAATCTAAACCAGTTTCATCTTTTTATCACCAATCGTTAGTAAAAAACTCAATTTTTCACTCAATTTTTACTTAAAAAATTAATTCGCTAGCTTTTGCTGCAAAAGTGAAACAATTTTTTTAACTTTTTTATTCCAAAGGAACGGTAAATAAGTAAGAAGCCTAACTTTGCAGATCCTCCAGTGGTCTGATGGTAAATTGAATTGTAAAGTTTCAAATTTCTAGGGGGTGTCGTTCCTGAGATGGGGGTGACTTTTAAAATTTTTAAATCTATCTTCCCGAGACAAAACTTACATTCAGATTTAGTTGAAAACTAAGCAAGATTACCAATTCGAACCGAATAATTCGTCTGGCGTTGGTTCCAACTCTCTATCTTATACCGTTCCCAAGATAGGGGTAACTTTTAAACTAAGAAAAAAAAATTTTTTCTACCATTTAGAATCATTTTAGAAAGTTTTTTTATTACAATCTGAACTAATTTCATCTTTTTATCACCAATCGTTAGTAAAAAATTCAATTTTTCACTCAATTTTTACTTAAATATTAATTCGCTAGCTTTTGCTGCAAATGTGGAAAAATTTTTTCAACTTTTTTATTCCAAAGGAACTGTAAATAAGTAAGAAGCCTAACTTTGCAGATCTTCTAGTGGGCTGATGGTGAATTGAATTGTAAAGTTTCAACTTTCTAGGGGGTGTCGTTCCTGAGATAGGGGTGACTTTTAAAATTTTTAAATCTATCTTTCCGAGACAAAACTTACATTCAGATTTAGTTGAAAACTAAGCAAGATTACCAATTCGAACCGAATAATTCGTCTGGCGTTGGTTCAAACTCTCTATCTTATACCGTTCCCAAGATAGGGGTAACTTTTAAACTAAGAAAAAAAAATTTTTTCTACCAATTATAATCATTTTAGAAAGTTTTTTTATCATAATCTAAACCAGTTTCATCTTTTTATCACCAATCGTTAGTAAAAAATTCAATTTTTCACTCAATTTTTACTTAAAAAATTAATTCGCTAGCTTTTGCTGCAAAAGTGAAACAATTTTTTTAACTTTTTTATTCCAAAGGAACGGTAAATAAGTAAGAAGCCTAACTTTGCAGATCCTCTAGTGGTTTGATGGTAAATTGAATTGTAAAGTTTCAAATTTCTAGGGGGTGTCGTTCCTGAGATGGGGGTGACTTTTAAAATTTTTAAATCTATCTTCCCGAGACAAAACTTACATTCAGATTTAGTTGAAAACTAAGCAAGATTACCAATTCGAACCGAATAATTCGTCTGGCGTTGGTTCCAACTCTCTATCTTATACCGTTCTCAAGATAGTGGTAACTTTTAAACTAAGAAAAAAAATATTTTTCTACCATTTAGAATCATTTTAGAAAGTTTTTTCATTACAATCTGAACTAATTTCATCTTTTTATCACCAATCGTTAGTAAAAAATTCAATTTTTCACTCAATTTTTACTTAAAAAATTAATTTGCTAGCTTTTGCTGCAAAAGTGAAAAAATTTTTTCAACTTTTTTATTCCAAAGGAACTGTAAATAAGTAAGAAGCCTAACTTTGCAGATCTTTTAGTGGGCTGATGGTGAATTGAATTGTAAAGTTTCAACTTTCTAGGGGGTGTCGTTGTTGAGATAGGGGTGACTTTTAAAATTTTCAAATCTATCTTCCCGAGACAAAACTTACATTCAGATTTAGTTGAAAACTAAGCAAGATTACCAATTCGAACCGAATAATTCGTCTGGCGTTGGTTCCAACTCTCTATCTTATACCGTTCTCAAGATAGTGGTAACTTTTAATCTAAGACAAAAAATATTTTTCTACCATTTAGAATCATTTTAGAAAGTTTTTTTATTACAATCTGAACTAATTTCATCTTTTTATCACCAATCGTTAGTAAAAAATTCAATTTTTCACTCAATTTTTACTTAAATATTAATTCGCTAGCTTTTGCTGCAAAAGTGAAACAATTTTTTCAACTTTTTTATTCCAAAGGAACTGTAAATATGTAAGAAGCCTAACTTTGCAGATCTTCTAGTGGGCTGATGGTGAATTGAATTGTAAAGTTTCAACTTTCTAGGGGGTGTCGTTCCTGAGATAGGGGTGACTTTTAAAATTTTTAAATCTATCTTTCCGAGACAAAACTTACATTCAGATTTAGTTGAAAACTAAGCAAGATTACCAATTCGAACCGAATAATTCGTCTGGCGTTGGTTCAAACTCTCTATCTTATACCGTTCCCAAGATAGGGGTAACTTTTAAACTAAGAAAAAAAAATTTTTTCTACCAATTATAATCATTTTAGAAAGTTTTTTTATCATAATCTAAACCAGTTTCATCTTTTTATCACCAATCGTTAGTAAAAAATTCAATTTTTCACTCAATTTTTACTTAAAAAATTAATTCGCTAGCTTTTGCTGCAAAAGTGAAACAATTTTTTTAACTTTTTTATTCCAAAGGAACGGTAAATAAGTAAGAAGCCTAACTTTGCAGATCCTCTAGTGGTTTGATGGTAAATTGAATTGTAAAGTTTCAAATTTCTAGGGGGTGTCGTTCCTGAGATGGGGGTGACTTTTAAAATTTTTAAATCTATCTTCCCGAGACAAAACTTACATTCAGATTTAGTTGAAAACTAAGCAAGATTACCAATTCGAACCGAATAATTCGTCTGGCGTTGGTTCCAACTCTCTATCTTATACCGTTCTCAAGATAGTGGTAACTTTTAAACTAAGAAAAAAAATATTTTTCTACCATTTAGAATCATTTTAGAAAGTTTTTTCATTACAATCTGAACTAATTTCATCTTTTTATCACCAATCGTTAGTAAAAAATTCAATTTTTCACTCAATTTTTACTTAAAAAATTAATTTGCTAGCTTTTGCTGCAAAAGTGAAAAAATTTTTTCAACTTTTTTATTCCAAAGGAACTGTAAATAAGTAAGAAGCCTAACTTTGCAGATCTTTTAGTGGGCTGATGGTGAATTGAATTGTAAAGTTTCAACTTTCTAGGGGGTGTCGTTGTTGAGATAGGGGTGACTTTTAAAATTTTCAAATCTATCTTCCCGAGACAAAACTTACATTCAGATTTAGTTGAAAACTAAGCAAGATTACCAATTCGAACCGAATAATTCGTCTGGCGTTGGTTCCAACTCTCTATCTTATACCGTTCTCAAGATAGTGGTAACTTTTAATCTAAGACAAAAAATATTTTTCTACCATTTAGAATCATTTTAGAAAGTTTTTTTATTACAATCTGAACTAATTTCATCTTTTTATCACCAATCGTTAGTAAAAAATTCAATTTTTCACTCAATTTTTACTTAAATATTAATTCGCTAGCTTTTGCTGCAAAAGTGAAACAATTTTTTCAACTTTTTTATTCCAAAGGAACTGTAAATATGTAAGAAGCCTAACTTTGCAGATCTTCTAGTGGGCTGATGGTGAATTGAATTGTAAAGTTTCAACTTTCTAGGGGGTGTCGTTCCTGAGATAGGGGTGACTTTTAAAATTTTTAAATCTATCTTTCCGAGACAAAACTTACATTCAGATTTAGTTGAAAACTAAGCAAGATTACCAATTCGAACCGAATAATTCGTCTGGCGTTGGTTCCAACTCTCTATCTTATACCGTTCCCAAGATAGGGGTAACTTTTAAACTAAGAAAAAAAAATTTTTTCTACCAATTATAATAATTTTAGAAAGTTTTTTTATCATAATCTAAACCAGTTTCATCTTTTTATCACCAATCGTTAGTAAAAAACTCAATTTTTCACTCAATTTTTACTTAAAAAATTAATTCGCTAGCTTTTGCTGCAAAAGTGAAACAATTTTTTTAACTTTTTTATTCCAAAGGAACGGTAAATAAGTAAGAAGCCTAACTTTGCAGATCCTCCAGTGGTCTGATGGTAAATTGAATTGTAAAGTTTCAAATTTCTAGGGGGTGTCGTTCCTGAGATGGGGGTGACTTTTAAAATTTTTAAATCTATCTTCCCGAGACAAAACTTACATTCAGATTTAGTTGAAAACTAAGCAAGATTACCAATTCGAACCGAATAATTCGTCTGGCGTTAGTTCCAACTCTCTATCTTATACCGTTCCCAAGATAGGGGTAACTTTTAAACTAAGAAAAAAAAATTTTTTCTACCATTTAGAATCATTTTAGAAAGTTTTTTTATTACAATCTGAACTAATTTCATCTTTTTATCACCAATCGTTAGTAAAAAATTCAATTTTTCACTCAATTTTTACTTAAATATTAATTCGCTAGCTTTTGCTGCAAAAGTGGAAAAATTTTTTCAACTTTTTTATTCCAAAGGAACTGTAAATAAGTAAGAAGCCTAACTTTGCAGATCTTCTAGTGGGCTGATGGTGAATTGAATTGTAAAGTTTCAACTTTCTAGGGGGTGTCGTTCCTGAGATAGGGGTGACTTTTAAAATTTTTAAATCTATCTTTCCGAGACAAAACTTACATTCAGATTTAGTTGAAAACTAAGCAAGATTACCAATTCGAACCGCATAATTCGTCTGGCGTTGGTTCCAACTCTCTATCTTATACCGTTCCCAAGATAGGGGTAACTTTTAAACTAAGAAAAAAAAATTTTTTCTACCAATTATAATCATTTTAGAAAGTTTTTTTATCATAATCTAAACCAGTTTCATCTTTTTATCACCAATCGTTAGTAAAAAATTCAATTTTTCAGTCAATTTTTACTTAAAAAATTAATTCGCTAGCTTTTGCTGCAAAAGTGAAACAATTTTTTTAACTTTTTTATTCCAAAGGAACGGTAAATAAGTAAGAAGCCTAACTTTGCAGATCCTCTAGTGGTTTGATGGTAAATTGAATTGTAAAGTTTCAAATTTCTAGGGGGTGTCGTTCCTGAGATGGGGGTGACTTTTAAAATTTTTAAATCTATCTTCCCGAGACAAAACTTACATTCAGATTTAGTTGAAAACTAAGCAAGATTACCAATTCGAACCGAATAATTCGTCTGGCGTTGGTTCCAACTCTCTATCTTATACCGTTCTCAAGATAGTGGTAACTTTTAAACTAAGAAAAAAAATATTTTTCTACCATTTAGAATCATTTTAGAAAGTTTTTTCATTACAATCTGAACTAATTTCATCTTTTTATCACCAATCGTTAGTAAAAAATTCAATTTTTCACTTAATTTTTACTTAAAAAATTAATTTGCTAGCTTTTGCTGCAAAAGTGAAAAAATTTTTTCAACTTTTTTATTCCAAAGGAACTGTAAATAAGTAAGAAGCCTAACTTTGCAGATCTTTTAGTGGGCTGATGGTGAATTGAATTGTAAAGTTTCAACTTTCTAGGGGGTGTCGTTGTTGAGATAGGGGTGACTTTTAAAATTTTCAAATCTATCTTCCCGAGACAAAACTTACATTCAGATTTAGTTGAAAACTAAGCAAGATTACCAATTCGAACCGCATAATTCGTCTGGCGTTGGTTCCAACTCTCTATCTTATACCGTTCTCAAGATAGTGGTAACTTTTAATCTAAGACAAAAAATATTTTTCTACCATTTAGAATCATTTTAGAAAGTTTTTTTATTACAATCTGAACTAATTTCATCTTTTTATCACCAATCGTTAGTAAAAAATTCAATTTTTCACTCAATTTTTACTTAAATATTAATTCGCTAGCTTTTGCAGCAAAAGTGAAAAAATTTTTTCAACTTTTTTATTCCAGAGGAACTGTAAATATGTAAGAAGCCTAACTTTGCAGATCTTCTAGTGGGCTGATGGTGAATTGAATTGTAAAGTTTCAACTTTCTAGGGGGTGTCGTTCCTGAGATAGGGGTGACTTTTAAAATTTTTAAATCTATCTTTCCGAGACAAAACTTACATTCAGATTTAGTTGAAAACTAAGCAAGATTACCAATTCGAACCGAATAATTCGTCTGGCGTTGGTTCCAACTCTCTATCTTATACCGTTCCCAAGATAGGGGTAACTTTTAAACTAAGAAAAAAAAATTTTTTCTACCAATTATAATCAGTTTAGAAAGTTTTTTTATCATAATCTAAACCAGTTTCATCTTTTTATCACCAATCGTTAGTAAAAAATTCAATTTTTCACTCAATTTTTACTTAAAAAATTAATTCGCTAGCTTTTGCTGCAAAAGTGAAACAATTTTTTTAACTTTTTTATTCCAAAGGAACGGTAAATAAGTAAGAAGCCTAACTTTGCAGATCCTCTAGTGGTTTGATGGTAAATTGAATTGTAAAGTTTCAAATTTCTAGGGGGTGTCGTTCCTGAGATGGGGGTGACTTTTAAAATTTTTAAATCTATCTTCCCGAGACAAAACTTACATTCAGATTTAGTTGAAAACTAAGCAAGATTACCAATTCGAACCGAATAATTCGTCTGGCGTTGGTTCCAACTCTCTATCTTATACCGTTCTCAAGATAGTGGTAACTTTTAAACTAAGAAAAAAAATATTTTTCTACCATTTAGAATCATTTTAGAAAGTTTTTTCATTACAATCTGAACTAATTTCATCTTTTTATCACCAATCGTTAGTAAAAAATTCAATTTTTCACTTAATTTTTACTTAAAAAATTAATTTGCTAGCTTTTGCTGCAAAAGTGAAAAAATTTTTTCAACTTTTTTATTCCAAAGGAACTGTAAATAAGTAAGAAGCCTAACTTTGCAGATCTTTTAGTGGGCTAATGGTGAATTGAATTGTAAAGTTTCAACTTTCTAGGGGGTGTCGTTGTTGAGATAGGGGTGACTTTTAAAATTTTCAAATCTACCTTCCCGAGACAAAACTTACATTCAGATTTAGTTGAAAACTAAGCAAGATTACCAATTCGAACCGAATAATTCGTCTGGCGTTGGTTCCAACTCTCTATCTTATACCGTTCTCAAGATAGTGGTAACTTTTAATCTAAGACAAAAAATATTTTTCTACCATTTAGAATCATTTTAGAAAGTTTTTTTATTACAATCTGAACTAATTTCATCTTTTTATCACCAATCGTTAGTAAAAAATTCAATTTTTCACTCAATTTTTACTTAAATATTAATTCGCTAGCTTTTGCTGCAAAAGTGAAAAAATTTTTTCAACTTTTTTATTCCAAAGGAACTGTAAATATGTAAGAAGCCTAACTTTGCAGATCTTCTAGTGGGCTGATGGTGAATTGAATTGTAAAGTTTCAACTTTCTAGGGGAAGTCGTTCCTGAGATAGGGGTGACTTTTAAAATTTTTAAATCTATCTTTCCGAGACAAAACTTACATTCAGATTTAGTTGAAAACTAAGCAAGATTACCAATTCGAACCGAATAATTCGTCTGGCGTTGGTTCCAACTCTCTATCTTATACCGTTCCCAAGATAGGGGTAACTTTTAAACTAAGAAAAAAAAATTTTTTCTACCAATTATAATCATTTTAGAAAGTTTTTTTATCATAATCTAAACCAGCTTCATCTTTTTATCACCAATCGTTAGTAAAAAATTCAATTTTTCACTCAATTTTTACTTAAAAAATTAATTCGCTAGCTTTTGCTGCAAAAGTGAAACAATTTTTTTAACTTTTTTATTCCAAAGGAACGGTAAATAAGTAAGAAGCCTAACTTTGCAGATCCTCTAGTGGGCTGAGGGTGAATTGAATTGTAAAGTTTCAACTTTCTAGGGAGTGTCGTTCCTGAGATAGGGGTGACTTTTAAAATTTTAAATCTATCTTTCCGAGACAAAACTTACATTTAGATTTAGTTGAAAACTAAGCAAGATTACCAATTCGAACCGAATAATTCGTCTGGCGTTGGTTCCAACTCTCTATCTTATACCGTCCCCAAGATAGGGGTAACTTTTAAACTAAGAAAAAAAAATTTTTTCTACCATTTATAATCATTTTAGAAAGTTTTTTTATCATAATCTAAACCAGTTTCATCTTTTTATCACCAATCGTTAGTAAAAAATTCAATTTTTCACTCAATTTTTACTTCAAAAATTAATTCGCTAGCTTTTGCTGCAAAAATGAAAAAATTTTTTCAACTTTTTTATTCCAAAGGAACTGTAAATAAGTAAGAAGCCTAACTTTGCAGATCTTCTAGTGGGCTGATGGTGAATTGAATTGTAAAGTTTCAACTTTCTAGGGGGTGTCGTTCCTGAGATAGGGGTGACTTTTAAAATTTTTAAATCTATCATCCCGAGACATAACTTACATTCAGATTTAGTTGAAAACTAAGCAAGATTACCAATTCGAACCGAATAATTCGTCTGGCGTTGGTTCCAACTCTCTATCTTATACCGTTCCCAAGATAGGGGTAACTTTTAAACTAAGAAAAAAAATTTTTTTCTACTATTTAGAATCATTTTAGAAAGTTTTTTTATTACAATCTGAACTAATTTCATCTTTTTATCACCAATCGTTAGTAAAAAATTCAATTTTTCACTCAATTTTTACTTAAAAAATTAATTCGCTAGCTTTTGCTGCAAAAGTGAAAAAATTTTTTCAACTTTTTTATTCCAAAGGAACTGTAAATAAGTAAGAAGCCTAACTTTGCAGATCTTCTAGTGGGCTGATGGTGAATTGAATTGTAAAGTTTCAACTTTCTAGGGGGTGTCGTTCCTGAGATAGGGGTGACTTTTAAAATTTATAAATCTATCTTCCCGAGACAAAACTTACATTCAGATTTAGTTGAAAACTAAGTAAGATTACCAATTCGAACCGAATAATTCGTCTGTCGTTGGTTCCAACTTTCTATCTTATACCGTTCCCAAGATAGGGGTAACTTTTAAACTAAGAAAAAAAATATTTTTCTACCATTTAGAATCATTTTAGAAAGTTTTTTTATTACAATCTGAACTAATTTCATCTTTTTATCACCAATCGTTAGTAAAAAATTCAATTTTTCACTCAATTTTTACTTAAAAAATTAATTCGCTAGCTTTTGCTGCAAAAGTGAAAAAATTTTTTCAACTTTTTTATTCCAAAGGAACTGTAAATAAGTAAGAAGCCTAACTTTGCAGATCTTCTAGTGGGCTGATGGTGAATTGAATTGTAAAGTTTCAACTTTCTAGGGGGTGTCGTTTCTGAGATAGGGGTGACTTTTAAAATTTTTAAATCTATCATCCCGAGACAAAACTTACATTCAGATTTAGTTGAAAACTAAGCAAGATTACCAATTCGAACCGAATAATTCGTCTGGCGTTGGTTCCAACTCTCTATCTTATACCGTTCTCAAGATAGTGGTAACTTTTAATCTAAGAAAAAAAATTTTTTCTACTATTTAGAATCATTTTAGAAAGTTTTTTTATTACAATCTGAACTAATTTCATCTTTTTATCACCAATCGTTAGTAAAAAATTCAATTTTTCACTCAATTTTTACTTAAAAAATTAATTCGCTAGCTTTTGCTGCAAAAGTGAAAAAATTTTTTCAACTTTTTTATTCCAAAGGAACTGTAAATGAGTAAGAAGCCTAACTTTGCAGATCTTCTAGTGGGCTGATGGTGAATTGAATTGTAAAGTTTCAACCTTCTAGGGGGTGTCGTTCTTGAGGTAGGGGTGACTTTTAAAATTTTTAAATCTATCTTCCCGAGACAAAACTTACATTCAGATTTAGTTGAAAACTAAGCAAGATTACCAATCCGAACCGAATAATTCGTCTGGCGTTGGTTCCAACTCTCTATCTTATACCGTTCCCAAGATAGGGGTAACTTTTAAACTAAGAAAAAAAAATATATTCTACCATTTAGAATCATTTTAGAAAGTTTTTTTATCATAATCTAAACCAGTTTCATCATTTTATCACCAATCGTTAGTAAAAAATTCAATTTTTCACTCAATTTTTACTTAAAAAATTAATTCGCTAGCTTTTGCTGCAAAAGTGAAAAAATTTTTTCAACTTTTTTATTCCAAAGGAACTGTAAATAAGTAAGAAGCCTAACTTTGCAGATCTTCTAGTGTGCTGATGGTGAATTGAATTGTAAAGTTTCAACTTTCTAGGGGGTGTCGTTCCTGAGATAGGGGTGACTTTTAAAATTTTTAAATCTATCTTCCCGAGACAAAACTTACATTCAGATTTAGTTGAAAACTAAGCAAGATTACCAACTCGAACCGAATAATTCGTCTGGCGTTGATTCCAACTCTCTATCTTATACCGTTCCCAAGATAGAGGTAACTTTTAAACTGAGAAAAAAAATTTTTTTCTACCATTTATAATCATTTTAGAAAGTTTTTTTATCATAATCTAAACAAGTTTCATCTTTTTATCACCAATCGTTAGTAAAAAATTCAATTTTTCACTCAATTTTTACTTAAAAGATTAATTCGCTAGCTTTTGCTGCAAAAGTGAAAAAATTTTTTCAACTTTTTTATTCCAAAGGAACTGTAAATAAGTAAGAAGCCTAACTTTGCAGATCTTCTAGTGGGCTGATGGTAAATTGAATTGTAAAGTTTCAACTTTCTAGGGGGTGTCGTTCCTGAGACAGGGGTGACTTTTAGAATTTTTAAATCTATCTTCCCGAGACAAAACTTACATTCAGATTTAGTTGAAAACTAAACAAGATTACCAATTCGATCCGAATAATTCGTCTGCTTTGGTTCCAACTCTCTATCTTATACCGTTCTCAAGATAGTGGTAACTTTTAAACTAAGAAAAAAAATATTTTTCTACCATTTAGAATCATTTTAGAAAGTTTTTTTATTACAATCTGAACTAATTTCAACTTTTTATCACCAATCGTTAGTAAAAAATTCAATTTTCCACTCAATTTTTACTTAAAAAATTAATTCGCTAGCTTTTGCTGCAAAAGTGAAAAAATTTTTTCAACTTTTTTATTCCAAAGGAACTGTAAATAAGTAAGAAGCCTAACTTTGCAGATCTTCTAGTGGGCTGATGGTGAATTGAATTGTAAAGTTTCAACTTTCTAGGGGGTGTCGTTCCTGAGATAGGGGTGACTTTAAAATTTTTAAATCTATCATCCCGAGACAAAACTTACATTCAGATTTAGTTGAAAACTAAGCAAGATTACCAATTCGAACCGAATAATTCGTCTGGCGTTGGTTCCAACTCTCTATCTTATACCGTTCCCAAGATAGGGGTAACTTTTAAACTAAAAAAAAAAATTTTTTTCTACTATTTAGAATCATTTTAGAAAGTTTTTTTATTACAATCTGAACTAATTTCATCTTTTTATCACCAATCGTTAGTAAAAAATTCAATTTTTCACTCAATTTTTACTTAAAAAATTAATTCGCTAGCTTTTGCTGCAAAAGTGAAAAAATTTTTTCAACTTTTTTATTCCAAAGGAACTGTAAATAAGTAAGAAGCCTAACTTTGCAGATCTTCTAGTGGGCTGATGGTGAATTGAATTGTAAAGTTTCAACTTTCTAGGGGGTGTCGTTCTTGAGATAGGGGTGACTTTTAAAATTTTTAAATCTATCTTCCCGAGACAAAACTTACATTCAGATTTAGTTGAAAACTAAGCAAGATTACCAATTCGAACCAAATAATTCGTCTGGCGTTGGTTCCAACTCTCTATCTTATACCGTTCCCAAGATAGGGGTAACTTTTAAACTAAGAAAAAAAATTTTTTTCTACCATTTATAATCATTTTAGAAAGTTTTTTCATCATAATCTAAATAAGTTTCATCTTTTTATCACCAATCGTTAGTAAAAAATTCAATTTTTCACTCAATTTTTACTTAAAAAATTAATTCGCTAGCTTTTGCTGCAAAAGTGAAAAAATTTTTTTAACTTTTTTATTCCAAAGGAACGTTAAATAAGTAAGAAGCCTAGCTTTGCAGATCCTCTAGTGGGCTGATGGTAAATTGAATTGTAAAGTTTCAACTTTCTAGGGGGTGTCGTTCCTGAGATAGGGGTGACTTTTAAAAATTTTAATTCTATCTTCCCGAAACAAAACTTACATTCAGATTTAGTTGAAAACTAAGCAAGATTACCAATTCGAACCGAATAATTCGTCTGGCGTTGGTTCCAACTCTCTATCTTATACCGTTCCCAAGATAGGGGTTACTTTTAAACTAAGAAAAAAAAATCTTTTCTACCATTTAGAATCATTTTAGAAGGTTTTTTTATTACATTCTGAACTAATTTCATCTTTTTATCACCAATCGTTAGTAAAAAATTCAATTTTTCACTCAATTTTTACTTAAAAAATTAATTCGCTAGCTTTTGCTGCAAAAGTGAAAAAATTTTTTCAACTTTTTTATTCCAAAGGAACTGTAAATAAGTAAGAAGCCTAACTTTGCAGATCTTCTAGTAGGCTGATTGTGAATTGAACTGTAAAGTTTCAACTTTCTAGGGGGTGTCGTTCCTGAGATAGGGGTGACTTTTAAAATTTTTAAATCTATTTTCCCGAGACAAAACTTACATTCAGATTTAGTTGAAAACTAAGCAAGATTACCAATTCGAACCGAATAATTCGTCTGGCGTTGGTTCCAACTCTCTATCTTATACCGTTCCCAAGATAGGGGTAACTTTTAAACTAAGAAAAAAAAAATTTTTCTACCAATTATAATCATTTTAGAAAGTTTTTTTATCATAATCTAAACCAGTTTCATCTTTTTATCACCAATCGTTAGTAAAAAATTCAATTTCTCATTCAATTTTTACTTAAAAAATTAATTCGCTAGCTTTTGCTGCAAAAGTGAAACAATTTTTTTAAATTTTTTATTCCAAAGAAACGGTGAATAAGTAAGAAGCCTAACTTTGCAGATCCTCTAGTGGGCTGATGGTAAATTGAATTGTAAAGTTTTAAATTTCTAGGGGGTGTCGTTCCTGAGATGGGGGTGACTTTTAAAATTTTTAAATCTATCTTTCCGAGACAAAACTTACGTTCAGATTTAGTTGAAAACTAAGCAAGATTACCAATTCGAACCGAATAATTCGTCTGGCGTTGGTTCCAACTCTCTATCTTATACCGTCCCCAAGATAGGGGTAACTTTTAAACTAAGAAAAAAAAATTTTTTCTACCATTTATAATCATTTTAGAAAGTTTTTTTATCATAATCTAAACCAGTTTCATCTTTTTATCACCAATCGTTAGTAAAAAATTCAATTTTTCACTCAATTTTTACTTCAAAAATTAATTCGCTAGCTATTGCTGCAAAAGTGAAAAATTTTTTTTAACTTTTTTATTCCAAAGGAACGGTAAATAAGTAAGAAGCCTAACTTTGCAGATCCTCTAGTGGGCTGATGGTAAATTGAATTGTAAAGTTTCAAATTTCTAGGGGGTGTCGTTCATGAGATGGGGGTGACTTTTAAAATTTTTAAATCTATCTTCCCGAGACAAAACTTACATTCAGATTTAGTTGAAAACTAAGCAAGATTACCAATTCGAACCGAATAATTCGTCTGCTTTGGTTCCAACTCTCTATCTTATACCGTTCTCAAGATAGTGGTAACTTTTAAACTAAGAAAAAAAATATTTTTCTACCATTTAGAATCATTTTAGAAAGTTTTTTTATTACAATCTGAACTAATTTCAACTTTTTATCACCAATCGTTAGTAAAAAATTCAATTTTCCACTCAATTTTTACTTAAAAAATTAATTCGCTAGCTTTTGCTGCAAAAGTGAAAAAATTTTTTCAACTTTTTTATTCCAAAGGAACTGTAAATAAGTAAGAAGCCTAACTTTGCAGATCTTCTAGTGGGCTGATGGTGAATTGAATTGTAAAGTTTCAACTTTCTAGGGGGTGTCGTTCCTGAGATAGGGGTGACTTTTAAAATTTTTAAATCTATCATCCCGAGACAAAACTTACATTCAGATTTAGTTGAAAACTAAGCAAGATTACCAATTCGAACCGAATAATTCGTCTGGCGTTGGTTCCAACTCTCTATCTTATACCGTTCCCAAGATAGGGGTAACTTTTAAACTAAAAAAAAAAATTTTTTTCTACTATTTAGAATCATTTTAGAAAGTTTTTTTATTACAATCTGAACTAATTTCATCTTTTTATCACCAATCGTTAGTAAAAAATTCAATTTTTCACTCAATTTTTACTTAAAAAATTAATTCGCTAGCTTTTGCTGCAAAAGTGAAAAAATTTTTTCAACTTTTTTATTCCAAAGGAACTGTAAATAAGTAAGAAGCCTAACTTTGCAGATCTTCTAGTGGGCTGATGGTGAATTGAATTGTAAAGTTTCAACTTTCTAGGGGGTGTCGTTCTTGAGATAGGGGTGACTTTTAAAATTTTTAAATCTATCTTCCCGAGACAAAACTTACATTCAGATTTAGTTGAAAACTAAGCAAGATTACCAATTCGAACCGAATAATTCGTCTGGCGTTGGTTCCAACTCTCTATCTTATACCGTTCCCAAGATAGGGGTAACTTTTAAACTAAGAAAAAAAATTTTTTTCTACCATTTATAATCATTTTAGAAAGTTTTTTCATCATAATCTAAACAAGTTTCATCTTTTTATCACCAATCGTTAGTAAAAAATTCAATTTTTCACTCAATTTTTACTTAAAAAATTAATTCGCTAGATTTTGCTGCAAAAGTGAAAAAATTTTTTTAACTTTTTTATTCCAAAGGAACGTTAAATAAGTAAGAAGCCTAGCTTTGCAGATCCTCTAGTGGGCTGATGGTAAATTGAATTGTAAAGTTTCAACTTTCTAGGGGGTGTCGTTCCTGAGATAGGGGTGACTTTTAAAAATTTTAATTCTATCTTCCCGAAACAAAACTTACATTCAGATTTAGTTGAAAACTAAGCAAGATTAGCAATTCGAACCGAATAATTCGTCTGGCGTTGGTTCCAACTCTCTATCTTATACCGTTCCTAAGATAGGGGTTACTTTTAAACTAAGAAAAAAAAATCTTTTCTACCATTTAGAATCATTTTAGAAGGTTTTTTTATTACATTCTGAACTAATTTCATCTTTTTATCACCAATCGTTAGTAAAAAATTCAATTTTTCACTCAATTTTTACTTAAAAAATTAATTCGCTAGCTTTTGCTGCAAAAGTGAAAAAATTTTTTCAACTTTTTTATTCCAAAGGAACTGTAAATAAGTAAGAAGCCTAACTTTGCAGATCTTCTAGTAGGCTGATTGTGAATTGAACTGTAAAGTTTCAACTTTCTAGGGGGTGTCGTTCCTGAGATAGGGGTGACTTTTAAACTTTTTAAATCTATCTTTCCGAGACAAAACTTACATTCAGATTTAGTTGAAAACTAAGCAAGATTACCAATTCGAACCGAATAATTCGTCTGGCGTTGGTTCCAACTCTCTATCTTATACCGTTCCCAAGATAGGGGTTACTTTTAAACTAAGAAAAAAAAATCTTTTCTACCATTTAGAATCATTTTAGAAGGTTTTTTTATTACATTCTGAACTAATTTCATCTTTTTATCACCAATCGTTAGTAAAAAATTCAATTTTTCACTCAATTTTTACTTAAAAAATTAATTCGCTAGCTTTTGCTGCAAAAGTGAAAAAATTTTTTCAACTTTTTTATTCCAAAGGAACTGTAAATAAGTAAGAAGCCTAACTTTGCAGATCTTCTAGTAGGCTGATTGTGAATTGAACTGTAAAGTTTCAACTTTCTAGGGGGTGTCGTTCCTGAGATAGGGGTGACTTTTAAAATTTTTAAATCTATTTTCCCGAGACAAAACTTACATTCAGATTTAGTTGAAAACTAAGCAAGATTACCAATTCGAACCGAATAATTCGTCTGGCGTTGGTTCCAACTCTCTATCTTATACCGTTCCCAAGATAGGGGTAACTTTTAAACTAAGAAAAAAAAAATTTTTCTACCAATTATAATCATTTTAGAAAGTTTTTTTATCATAATCTAAACCAGTTTCATCTTTTTATCACCAATCGTTAGTAAAAAATTCAATTTCTCATTCAATTTTTACTTAAAAAATTAATTCGCTAGCTTTTGCTGCAAAAGTGAAACAATTTTTTTAAATTTTTTATTCCAAAGAAACGGTGAATAAGTAAGAAGCCTAACTTTGCAGATCCTCTAGTGGGCTGATGGTAAATTGAATTGTAAAGTTTTAAATTTCTAGGGGGTGTCGTTCCTGAGATGGGGGTGACTTTTAAAATTTTTAAATCTATCTTTCCGAGACAAAACTTACGTTCAGATTTAGTTGAAAACTAAGCAAGATTACCAATTCGAACCGAATAATTCGTCTGGCGTTGGTTCCAACTCTCTATCTTATACCGTCCCCAAGATAGGGGTAACTTTTAAACTAAGAAAAAAAAATTTTTTCTACCATTTATAATCATTTTAGAAAGTTTTTTTATCATAATCTAAACCAGTTTCATCTTTTTATCACCAATCGTTAGTAAAAAATTCAATTTTTCACTCAATTTTTACTTCAAAAATTAATTCGCTAGCTATTGCTGCAAAAGTGAAAAATTTTTTTTAACTTTTTTATTCCAAAGGAACGGTAAATAAGTAAGAAGCCTAACTTTGCAGATCCTCTAGTGGGCTGATGGTAAATTGAATTGTAAAGTTTCAAATTTCTAGGGGGTGTCGTTCATGAGATGGGGGTGACTTTTAAAATTTTTAAATCTATCTTCCCGAGACAAAACTTACATTCAGATTTAGTTGAAAACTAAGCAAGATTACCAATTCGAACCGAATAATTCGTCTGCTTTGGTTCCAACTCTCTATCTTATACCGTTCTCAAGATAGTGGTAACTTTTAAACTAAGAAAAAAAATATTTTTCTACCATTTAGAATCATTTTAGAAAGTTTTTTTATTACAATCTGAACTAATTTCAACTTTTTATCACCAATCGTTAGTAAAAAATTCAATTTTCCACTCAATTTTTACTTAAAAAATTAATTCGCTAGCTTTTGCTGCAAAAGTGAAAAAATTTTTTCAACTTTTTTATTCCAAAGGAACTGTAAATAAGTAAGAAGCCTAACTTTGCAGATCTTCTAGTGGGCTGATGGTGAATTGAATTGTAAAGTTTCAACTTTCTAGGGGGTGTCGTTCCTGAGATAGGGGTGACTTTTAAAATTTTTAAATCTATCATCCCGAGACAAAACTTACATTCAGATTTAGTTGAAAACTAAGCAAGATTACCAATTCGAACCGAATAATTCGTCTGGCGTTGGTTCCAACTCTCTATCTTATACCGTTCCCAAGATAGGGGTAACTTTTAAACTAAAAAAAAAATTTTTTTCTACTATTTAGAATCATTTTAGAAAGTTTTTTTATTACAATCTGAACTAATTTCATCTTTTTATCACCAATCGTTAGTAAAAAATTCAATTTTTCACTCAATTTTTACTTAAAAAATTAATTCGCTAGCTTTTGCTGCAAAAGTGAAAAAATTTTTTCAACTTTTTTATTCCAAAGGAACTGTAAATAAGTAAGAAGCCTAACTTTGCAGATCTTCTAGTGGGCTGATGGTGAATTGAATTGTAAAGTTTCAACTTTCTAGGGGGTGTCATTCTTGAGATAGGGGTGACTTTTAAAATTTTTAAATCTATCTTCCCGAGACAAAACTTACATTCAGATTTAGTTGAAAACTAAGCAAGATTACCAATTCGAACCGAATAATTCGTCTGGCGTTGGTTCCAACTCTCTATCTTATACCGTTCCCAAGATAGGGGTAACTTTTAAACTAAGAAAAAAAATTTTTTTCTACCATTTATAATCATTTTAGAAAGTTTTTTCATCATAATCTAAACAAGTTTCATCTTTTTATCACCAATCGTTAGTAAAAAATTCAATTTTTCACTCAATTTTTACTTAAAAAATTAATTCGCTAGCTTTTGCTGCAAAAGTGAAAAAATTTTTTTAACTTTTTTATTCCAAAGGAACGTTAAATAAGTAAGAAGCCTAGCTTTGCAGATCCTCTAGTGGGCTGATGGTAAATTGAATTGTAAAGTTTCAACTTTCTAGGGGGTGTCGTTCCTGAGATAGGGGTGACTTTTAAAAATTTTAATTCTATCTTCCCGAAACAAAACTTACATTCAGATTTAGTTGAAAACTAAGCAAGATTACCAATTCGAACCGAATAATTCGTCTGGCGTTGGTTCCAACTCTCTATCTTATACCGTTCCTAAGATAGGGGTTACTTTTAAACTAAGAAAAAAAAATCTTTTCTACCATTTAGAATCATTTTAGAAGGTTTTTTTATTACATTCTGAACTAATTTCATCTTTTTATCACCAATCGTTAGTAAAAAATTCAATTTTTCACTCAATTTTTACTTAAAAAATTAATTCGCTAGCTTTTGCTGCAAAAGTGAAAAAATTTTTTCAACTTTTTTATTCCAAAGGAACTGTAAATAAGTAAGAAGCCTAACTTTGCAGATCTTCTAGTAGGCTGATTGTGAATTGAACTGTAAAGTTTCAACTTTCTAGGGGGTGTCGTTCCTGAGATAGGGGTGACTTTTAAAATTTTTAAATCTATTTTCCCGAGACAAAACTTACATTCAGATTTAGTTGAAAACTAAGCAGGATTACCAATTCGAACCGAATAATTCGTCTGGCGTTGGTTCCAACTCTCTATCTTATACCGTTCCCAAGATAGGGGTAACTTTTAAACTAAGAAAAAAAAAATTTTTCTACCAATTATAATCATTTTAGAAAGTTTTTTTATCATAATCTAAACCAGTTTCATCTTTTTATCACCAATCGTTAGTAAAAAATTCAATTTCTCATTCAATTTTTACTTAAAAAATTAATTCGCTAGCTTTTGCTGCAAAAGTGAAACAATTTTTTTAAATTTTTTATTCCAAAGAAACGGTGAATAAGTAAGAAGCCTAACTTTGCAGATCCTCTAGTGGGCTGATGGTAAATTGAATTGTAAAGTTTTAAATTTCTAGGGGTGTCGTTCCTGAGATGGGGGTGACTTTTAAAATTTTTAAATCTATCTTTCCGAGACAAAACTTACGTTCAGATTTAGTTGAAAACTAAGCAAGATTACCAATTCGAACCGAATAATTCGTCTGGCGTTGGTTCCAACTCTCTATCTTATACCGTCCCCAAGATAGGGGTAACTTTTAAACTAAGAAAAAAAAATTTTTTCTACCATTTATAATCATTTTAGAAAGTTTTTTTATCATAATCTAAACCAGTTTCATCTTTTTATCACCAATCGTTAGTAAAAAATTCAATTTTTCACTCAATTTTTACTTCAAAAATTAATTCGCTAGCTATTGCTGCAAAAGTGAAAAATTTTTTTTAACTTTTTTATTCCAAAGGAACGGTAAATAAGTAAGAAGCCTAACTTTGCAGATCCTCTAGTGGGCTGATGGTAAATTGAATTGTAAAGTTTCAAATTTCTAGGGGGTGTCGTTCATGAGATGGGGGTGACTTTTAAAATTTTTAAATCTATCTTCCCGAGACAAAACTTACATTCAGATTTAGTTGAAAACTAAGCAAGATTACCAATTCGAACCGAATAATTCGTCTGCTTTGGTTCCAACTCTCTATCTTATACCGTTCTCAAGATAGTGGTAACTTTTAAACTAAGAAAAAAAATATTTTTCTACCATTTAGAATCATTTTAGAAAGTTTTTTTATTACAATCTGAACTAATTTCAACTTTTTATCACCAATCGTTAGTAAAAAATTCAATTTTCCACTCAATTTTTACTTAAAAAATTAATTCGCTAGCTTTTGCTGCAAAAGTGAAAAAATTTTTTCAACTTTTTTATTCCAAAGGAACTGTAAATAAGTAAGAAGCCTAACTTTGCAGATCTTCTAGTGGGCTGATGGTGAATTGAATTGTAAAGTTTTAACTTTCTAGGGGGTGTCGTTCCTGAGATAGGGGTGACTTTTAAAATTTTTAAATCTATCATCCCGAGACAAAACTTACATTCAGATTTAGTTGAAAACTAAGCAAGATTACCAATTCGAACCGAATAATTCGTCTGGCGTTGGTTCCAACTCTCTATCTTATACCGTTCCCAAGATAGAGGTAACTTTTAAACTAAGAAAAAAAAATTTTTCTACCAATTATAATCATTTTAGAAAGTTTTTTTATTACAATCTGAACTAATTTCAACTTTTTATCACCAATCGTTAGTAAAAAATTCAATTTTTCACTCAATTTTTACTTAAAAAATTAATTCGCTAGCTTTTGCTGCAAAAGTGAAAAAATTTTTTCAACTTTTTTATTCCAATGGAACTGTAAATAAGTAAGAAGCCTAACTTTGCAGATCTTCTAGTGGGCTGATGGTGAATTGAATTGTAAAGTTTCAACTTTCTAGGGGGTGTCGTTCCTAAGATAGGGGTGACTTTTAAAATTTTTAAATCTATCATCCCGAGACAAAACTTACATTCAGATTTAGTTGAAAACTAAGCAAGATTACCAATTCGAACCGAATAATTCGTCTGGCGTTGGTTCCAACTCTCTATCTTATACCGTTCCCAAGATAGGGGTAACTTTTAAACTAAGAAAAAAAATTTTTTTCCACTATTTAGAATCATTTTAGAAAGTTTTTTTATTACAATCTGAAATAATTTCATCTTTTTATCACCAATCGTTAGTAAAAAATTCAATTTTTCACTCAATTTTTACTTAAAAAATTAATTCGCTAGCTATTGCTGCAAAAGTGAAAAATTTTTTTTAACTTTTTTATTCCAAAGGAACGGTAAATAAGTAAGAAGCCTAACTTTGCAGATCCTCTAGTGGGCTGATGGTAAATTGAATTGTAAAGTTTCAAATTTCTAGGGGGTGTCGTTCATGAGATGGGGGTGACTTTTAAAATTTTTAAATCTATCTTCCCGAGACAAAACTTACATTCAGATTTAGTTGAAAACTAAGCAAGATTACCAATTCGAACCGAATAATTCGTCTGCTTTGGTTCCAACTCTCTATCTTATACCGTTCTCAAGATAGTGGTAACTTTTAAACTAAGAAAAAAAATATTTTTCTACCATTTAGAATCATTTTAGAAAGTTTTTTTATTACAATCTGAACTAATTTCAACTTTTTATCACCAATCGTTAGTAAAAAATTCAATTTTCCACTCAATTTTTACTTAAAAAATTAATTCGCTAGCTTTTGCTGCAAAAGTAAAAAAATTCTTTTAACTTTTTTATTCCAAAGGATTGTTAAATAAGTAAGAAGCCTAACTTTGCAGATCCTCTAGTGGGCTGATGGTAAATTGAATTGTAAAGTTTCAACTTTCTAGGGGGTGTCGTTCCTGAGATAGGGGTGACTTTTAAAAATTTTAATTCTATCTTCCCGAGACAAAACTTACATTCAGATTTAGTTGAAAACTAAGCAAGATTACCAATTCGAACCGAATAATTCGTCTGGCGTTGGTTCCAACTCTCTATCTTATACCGTTCCCAAGATAGAGGTAACTTTTAAACTAAGAAAAAAAAATTTTTCTACCAATTATAATCATTTTAGAAAGTTTTTTTATTACAATCTGAACTAATTTCAACTTTTTATCACCAATCGTTAGTAAAAAATTCAATTTTCCACTCAATTTTTACTTAAAAAATTAATTCGCTAGCTTTTGCTGCAAAAGTGAAAAAATTTTTTCAACTTTTTTATTCCAAAGGAACTGTAAATAAGTAAGAAGCCTAACTTTGCAGATCTTCTAGTGGGCTGATGGTGAATTGAATTGTAAAGTTTCAACTTTCTAGGGGGTGTCGTTCCTGAGATAGGGGTGACTTTTAAAATTTTTAAATTTATCATCCCGAGACAAAACTTACATTCAGATTTAGTTGAAAACTAAGCAAGATTACCAATTCGAACCGAATAATTCGTCTGGCGTTGGTTCCAACTCTCTATCTTATACCGTTCCCAAGATAGGGGTAACTTTTAAACTAAGAAAAAAAATTTTTTTCTACTATTTAGAATCATTTTAGATGGTTTTATTATTACAATCTGAACTAATTTCATCTTTTTATCACCAATCGTTAGTAAAAAATTCAATTTTTCACTCAATTTTTACTTAAAAAATTAATTCGCTAGCTTTTGCTGCAAAAGTGAAAAAATTTTTTCAACTTTTTTATTCCAATGGAACTGTAAATAAGTAAGAAGCCTAACTTTGCAGATCTTCTAGTGGGCTGATGGTGAATTGAATTGTAAAGTTTCAACTTTCTAGGGGGTGTCGTTCCTAAGATAGGGGTGACTTTTAAAATTTTTAAATCTATCATCCCGAGACAAAACTTACATTCAGATTTAGTTGAAAACTAAGCAAGATTACCAATTCGAACCGAATAATTCGTCTGGCGTTGGTTCCAACTCTTTATCTTATACCGTTCTCAAGATAGTGGTAACTTTTAATCTAAGAAAAAAAAATTTTTCTACTATTTAGAATCATTTTAGAAAGTTTTTTTATTACAATCTGAACTAATTTCATCTTTTTATCACCAATCGTTAGTAAAAAATTCAATTTTTCACTCAATTTTTACTTAAAAAATTAATTCGCTATCTTTTGCTGCAAAAGTGAAAAAATTTTTTCAACTTTTTTATTCCAAAGGAACTGTAAATAAGTAAGAAGCCTAACTTTGCAGATCTTCTAGTGGGCTGATGGTGAGTTGAATTGTAAAGTTTCAACTTTCTAGGGGGTGTCGTTCTTGAGATAGGGGTGACTTTTAAAATTTTTAAATCTATCTTCCCGAGACAAAACTTACATTCAGATTTAGTTGAAAACTAAGCAAGATTACCAATTCGAACCGAATAATTCGTCTGGCGTTGGTTCCAACTCTCTATCTTATACCGTTCCCAAGATAGGGGTAACTTTTAAACTAAGAAAAAAAATTTTTTCTACCATTTATAATCATTTTAGAAAGTTTTTTTTATCATAATCTAAACAAGTTTCATCTTTTTATCACCAATCGTTAGTAAAAAATTCAATTTTTCACTCAATTTTTACTTAAAAAATTAATTCGCTAGCTTTTGCTGCAAAAGTGAAAAAATTTTTTTAACTTTTTTATTCCAAAGGAACGTTAAATAAGTAAGAAGCCTAACTTTGCAGATCCTCTAGTGGGCTGATGGTAAATTGAATTGTAAAGTTCCAACTTTCTAGGGGGTGTCGTTCCTGAGATAGGGGTGACTTTTAAAAATTTTAATTCTATCTTCCCGAGACAAAACTTACATTCAGATTTAGTTGAAAACTAAGCAAGATTACCAATTCGAACCGAATAATTCGTCTGGCGTTTGTTCCAACTCTCTATCTTATACCGTTCCCAAGATAGGGGTAACTTTTAAACTAAGAAAAAAAAATTTTTTCTACCATTTATAATCATTTTAGAAAGTTTTTTTATCATAATCTAAACAAGTTTCATCTTTTTATCACCAATCGTTAATAAAAAATTCAATTTTTCACTCAATTTTACTTAAAAAATTAATTCGCTAGCTTTTGCTGCAAAAGTGAAAAAATTTTTTCAACTTTTTTATTCCAAAGGAACTGTAAATAAGTAAGAAGCCTAACTTTGCAGATCTTCTAGTGGGCTGAAGGTGAATTGAATTGTAAAGTTTCAACTTTCTAGGGGGTGTCGTTCCTGAGATAGGGGTGACTTTTAAAATTTTTAAATCTATCTTCCCGAGACAAAACTTATATTCAGATTTAGTTGAAAATTAAGCAAGATTACCAATTCGAACCGAATAATTCGTCTGGCGTTGGTTCCAACTCTCTATTTTATACCGTTCCCAAGATAGTGGTAACTTTTAATCTAAGAAAAAAAATTTTTTCTACTATTTAGAATCATTTTAGAAAGTTTTTTTATTACAATCTGAACTAATTTCATCTTTTTATCACCAATCGTTAGTAAAAAATTCAATTTTTCACTCAATTTTTACTTAAAAAATTGATTCGCTAGCTTTTGCTGCAAAAGTGAAAAAATTTTTTCAACTTTTTTATTCCAAAGGAACTGTAAATAAGTAAGAAGCTTAACTTTGCAGATCTTCTAGTGGGCTGATGGTGAATTGAATTGTAAAGTTTCAACTTTCTAGGGGGTGTCGTTCTTGAGATAGGGGTGACTTTTAAAATTTTTAAATCTATCTTCCCGAGACAAAACTTACATTCAGATTTAGTTGAAAACTAAGCAAGATTACCAATTCGAACCGAATAATTCGTCTGGCGTTGGTTCCAACTCTCTATCTTATACCGTTCCCGAGATAGGGGTAACTTTTAAACTAAGAAAAAAAATTTTTTTCTACCATTTATAATCATTTTAGAAAGTTTTTTTATCATAATCTAAACAAGTTTCATATTTTTATCACCAATCGTTAGTAAAAAATTCAATTTTTCACTCAATTTTTACTTAAATAATTAATTCGCTAGCTATTGCTGCAAAAGTGAAAAATTTTTTTTAACTTTTTTATTCCAAAGGAACGTTAAATATGTAAGAAGCCTAACTTTGCAGATCCTCTAGTGGGCTGATGGTAAATTGAATTGTAAAGTTTCAACTTTCTAGGGGGTGTCGTTTCTGAGATAGGGGTGACTTTTAAAATTTTTAAATCTATCATCCCGAGACAAAACTTACATTCAGATTTAGTTGAAAACTAAGCAAGATTACCAATTCGAACCGAATAATTCGTCTGGCGTTGGTTCCAACTCTCTGTCTTATACCGTTCTCAAGATAGTGATAACTTTTAATCTAAGAAAAAAAATTTTTTCTACTATTTAGAATCATTTTAGAAAGTTTTTTTATTACAATCTGAACTAATTTCATCTTTTTATCACCAATCGTTAGTAAAAAATTCAATTTTTCACTCAATTTTTACTTAAAAAATTAATTCGCTAGCTTTTGCTGCAAAAGTGAAAAAATTTTTTCAACTTTTTTATTCCAAAGGAACTGTAAATAAGTAAGAAGCCTAACTTTGCAGATCTTCTAGTGGGCTGATGGTGAATTGAATTGTAAAGTTTCAACTTTCTAGGGGGTGTCGTTCTTGAGAAAGGGGTGACTTTTAAAATTTTTAAATCTATCTTCCCGAGACAAAACTTACATTCAGATTTAGTTGAAAACTAAGCAAGATTACCAATTCGAACCGAATAATTCGTCTGGCGTTGGTTCCAACTCTCTATCTTATACCGTTCCCGAGATAGGGGTAACTTTTAAACTAAGAAAAAAAATTTTTTTCTACCATTTATAATCATTTTTGAAAGTTTTTTTATCATAATCTAAACAAGTTTCATCTTTTTATCACCAATCGTTAATAAAAAATTCAATTTTTCACTCAATTTTTACTTGAAAAATTAATTAGCTAGCTTTTGCTGCAAAAGTGAAAAAATTTTTTTAACCTTTTTAATCCAAAGGAACTGTAAATAAGTAAGAAGCCTAACTTTGCAGATCTTCTAGTGGGCTGATGGTAAATTGAATTGTAAAGTTTCATCTTTCTAGGGGGTCTCGTTCCTGAGATAGGGGTGACTTTTAAAATTTTTAAATCTATCTTCCCGAGACAAAACTTACATTCAGATTTAGTTGAAAACTAAGCAAGATTACCAATTCGAACCGAATAATTCGTCTGGCGTTGGTTCCAACTCTCTATCTTATACCGTTCCCGAGATAGGGGTAACTTTTAAACTAAGAAAAAAAATTTTTTTCTACCATTTATAATCATTTTAGAAAGTTTTTTTATCATAATCTAAACAAGTTTCATCTTTTTATCACCAATCGTTAGTAAAAAATTCAATTTTTCACTCAATTTTTACTTAAAAAATTAATTCGCTAGCTTTTGCTGCAAAAGTGAAAAAATTTTTTTAACCTTTTTAATCCAAAGGAACTGTAAATAAGTAAGAAGCCTAACTTTGCAGATCTTCTAGTGAGCTGATGGTGAATTGAATTGTAAAGTTTCAACTTTCTAGGGGGTGTCGTTCTTGAGATAGGGGTGACTTTTAAAATTTTTAAATCTATCTTCCCGAGACAAAACTTACATTCAGATTTAGTTGAAAACTAAGCAAGATTACCAATTCGAACCGAATAATTCGTCTGGCGTTGGTTCCAACTCTCTATCTTATACCGTTCCCGAGATAGGGGTAACTTTTAAACTAAGAAAAAAAATTTTTTTCTACCATTTATAATCATTTTAGAAAGTTTTTTTATCATAATCTAAACAAGTTTCATCTTTTTATCACCAAACGTTAGTAAAAAATTCAATTTTTCACTCAATTTTTACTTAAAAAATTAATTCGCTAGCTTTTGCTGCAAAAGTGAAAAAATTTTTTTAACCTTTTTAATCCAAAGGAACTGTAAATAAGTAAGAAGCCTAACTTTGCAGATCTTCTAGTGGGCTGATGGTAAATTGAATTGTAAAGTTTCATCTTTCTAGGGGGTCTCGTTCCTGAGATAGGGGTGACTTTTAAAATTTTTAAATCTATCTTCCCGAGACAAAACTTACATTCAGATTTAGTTGAAAACTAAGCAAGATTACCAATTCGAACCGAATAATTCGTCTGGCGTTGGTTCCAACTCTCTATCTTATACCGTTCTCAAGATAGTGGTAACTTTTAAACTAAGAAAAAAAATATTTTTCTACTATTTAGAATCATTTTAGAAAGTTTTTTTATTACAATCTGAACTAATTTAATCTTTTTATCACCAATCGTTAGTAAAAAATTCAATTTTTCACTCAATTTTTACTTAAAAAATTAATTCGCTAGCTTTTGCTGCAAAAGTGAAAAAATTTTTTCAACTTTTTTATTCCAAAGGAACTGTAAATAAGTAAGAAACCTAACTTTGCAGATCTTCTAGTGGGCTGATGGTGAATTGAATTGTGAAGTTTCAACTTTCTAGGGGGTGTCGTTCCTGAGATAGGGGTGACTTTAAAAATTTTTAAATCTATTTTCCTGAGACAAAACTTACATTCAGATTAAGTTGAAAACTAAGCAAGATTACCAATTCGAACCGAATAATTCGTCTGGCGTTGGTTCCAACTCTCTATCTTATACCGTTCCCAAGATAGAGGTAACTTTTAAACTAAGAAAAAAAATTTTTTTCTACCATTTATAATCATTTTAGAAAGTTTTTTTATCATAATCTAAACAAGTTTCATCTTTTTATCACCAATCGTTAGTAAAAAATTCAATTTTTCACTCAATTTTTACTTAAAAAATTAATTCGCTAGCTTTTGCTGCAAAAGTGGAAAAATTTTTTCAACTTTTTATTCCAAAGGAACTGTAAATAAGTAAGAAGCCTAACTTTGCAGATATTCTAGTGGGCTGATGGTGAATTGAATTGCAAAGTTTCAACTTTCTAGGGGGTGTCGTTCCTGAGATAGGGGTGACTTTTAAAATTTTTAAATCTATCTTCCCGAGACAAAACTTACATTCAGATTAAGTTGAAAACTAAGCAAGATTACCAATTCGAACCGAATAATTCGTCTGGCGTTGGTTCCAACTCTCTATCTTATACCGTTCCCAAGACAGAGGTAACTTTTAAACTAAGAAAAAAAATTTTTTTCTACCATTTATAATCATTTTAGAAAGTTTTTTTATCATAATCTAAACAAGTTTCATCTTTTTATCACCAATCGTTAGTAAAAAATTCAATTTTTCACTCAATTTTTACTTAAAAAATTAATTCGCTAGCTTTTGCTGCAAAAGTGGAAAAATTTTTTCAACTTTTTTATTCCAAAGGAACTGTAAATAAGTAAGAAGCCTAACTTTGCAGATCTTCTAGTGGGCTGATGGTAAATTGAATTGTAAAGTTTCAACTTTCTAGGGGGTGTCGTTCCTGAAATAGGGGTGACTTTTAAAATTTTTAAATCTATCTTCTCGAGACAAAACTTACATTCAGATTTAGTTGAAAACTAAGCAAGATTACCAATTCAAACCGAATAATTCGTCTGGCGTTGGTTCCAACTCTCTATCTTATACCGTTCCCAAGATAGGGGTAACTTTTAAACTGAGAAAAAAAAATTTTTCTACCATTTATAATCATTTTAGAAAGTTTTTTTATCATAATCTAAACAAGTTCCATCTTTTTATTACCAATCGTTAGTAAAAAATTCCATTTTTCACTCAATTTTTACTTAAACAATTAATTCGCTAGCTTTTGCTGCAAAAGTGAAAAAATTTTTTCAACTTTTTTATTCCAAAGGAACTGTAAATAAGTAAGAAGCCTAACTTTGCAGATCTTCTAGTGGGCTGATGGTGAATTGAATTGTTAAGTTTCAACTTTCTAGGAGGTGTCGTTCCTGAGATAGGGGTGACTTTTAAAATTTTTAAATCTATCTTCCCGAGACAAAACTTTCATTCAGATTTAGTTGAAAACTAAGCAAGATTACCAATTCGAACCGAATAATTCGTCTGGCGTTGGTTCCAACTCTCTATCTTAAACCGTTCCCAAGATAGGGGTAACTTTTAAACTAAGAAAAAAAATTTTTTCTACCATTTATAATCATTTTAGAAAGTTTTTTTATCATAACCTAAACCAGTTTTATCTTTTTATCACCAATCGATAGTAAAAAATTCAATTTTTTCACTCAATTTTTACTTAAAAAATTAATACGCTAGCTTTTGTTGCAAAAGTGAAAAAATTTTTTTAACTTTTTTATTCCAAAGGAACGGTAAATAAGTAAGAAGCCTAACTTTGCAGATCCTCTAGTGGGCTGATGGTAAATTGAATTGTAAAGTTTCAACTTTCTAGGGGGTGTCGTTCCTGAGATAGGGGTGACTTTTGAAATTTTTAAATCTATCTTCCCGAGACAAAACTTACATTCAGATTTAGTTGAAAACTAAGCAAGATTACCAATTCGAACCGAATAATTCGTCTGGCGTTGGTTCCAACTCTCTATCTTATACCGTTCTCAAGATAGTGGTAACTTTTAAACTAAGAAAAAAAATATTTTTCTACCATTTAGAATCATTTTAGAAAGTTTTTTTATTACAATCTGAACTAATTTCATCTTTTTATCACCAATCGTTAGTAAAAAATTCAATTTTTCACTCAATTTTTACTTAAAAAATTAATTCGCTAGCTTTTGCTGCAAAAGTGAAAAAATTTTTTCAACTTTTTTATTCCAAAGAAACTGTAAATATGTAAGAAGCCTAACTTTGCAGGTCTTCTAGTGGGCTGATGGTGAATTGAATTGTAAAGTTTCAACTTCCTAGGGGGTGTCGCTCCTGAGATAGGGGTGACTTTTAAAATTTTTAAATCTATCTTCCCGAGACAAAACTTAAATTCAGATTTAGTTGAAAACTAAGCAAGATTACCAATTCGAACCGAATAATTCGTCTGGCGTTGGTTCCAACTCTCTATCTTAAACCGTTCCCAAGATAGGGGTAACTTTTAAACTAAGAAAAAAAATTTTTTCTACCATTTATAATCATTTTAGAAAGTTTTTTTATCATAATCTAAACAAGTTCCATCTTTTTATTACCAATCGTTAGTAAAAAATTCAATTTTTCACTCAATTTTTACTTAAAAAATTAATTCGCTAGCTTTTGCTGCAAAAGTGAAAAAATTTTTTTAACTTTTTTATTCCAAAGGAACGGTAAATAAGTAAGAAGCCTAACTTTGCAGATCCTCTAGTGGGCTGATGGTAAATTGAATTGTAAAGTTTCAACTTTCTAGGGGATGTCGTTCCTGAGATGGGGGTGACTTTTAAAATTTTTAAATCTATCTTCCCGAGACAAAACTTACATTCAGATTTAGTTGAAAACTAAGCAAGATTACCAATTCGAACCGAATAATTCGTCTGGCGTTGGTTCCAACTCTCTATCTTATACCGTTCCCAAGATAGGGGTAACTTTTAAACTAAGAAAAAAAAATATATTCTACCATTTAGAATCATTTTAGAAAGTTTTTTTATCATAATCTAAACCAGTTTCATCATTTTATCACCAATCGTTAGTAAAAAATTCAATTTTTCACTCAATTTTTACTTAAAAAATTAATTCGCTAGCTTTTGCTGCAAAAGTGAAAAAATTTTTTCAACTTTTTTATTCCAAAGGAACTGTAAATAAGTAAGAAGCCTAACTTTGCAGATCTTCTAGTGTGCTGATGGTGAATTGAATTGTAAAGTTTCAACTTTCTAGGGGGTGTCGTTCCTGAGATAGGGGTGACTTTTAAAATTTTTAAATCTATCTTCCCGAGACAAAACTTACATTCAGATTTAGTTGAAAACTAAGCAAGATTACCAATTCGAACCGAATAATTCGTCTGGCGTTGATTCCAACTCTCTATCTTATACCGTTCCCAAGATAGAGGTAACTTTTAAACTGAGAAAAAAAATTTTTTTCTACCATTTATAATCATTTTAGAAAGTTTTTTTATCATAATCTAAACAAGTTTCATCTTTTTATCACCAATCGTTAGTAAAAAATTCAATTTTTCACTCAATTTTTACTTAAAAGATTAATTCGCTAGCTTTTGCTGCAAAAGTGAAAAAATTTTTTCAACTTTTTTATTCCAAAGGAACTGTAAATAAGTAAGAAGCCTAACTTTGCAGATCTTCTAGTGGGCTGATGGTAAATTGAATTGTAAAGTTTCAACTTTCTAGGGGGTGTCGTTCCTGAGACAGGGGTGACTTTTAGAATTTTTAAATCTATCTTCCCGAGACAAAACTTACATTCAGATTTAGTTGAAAACTAAACAAGATTACCAATTCGATCCGAATAATTCGTCTGGCGTTGGTTCCAACTCTCTATCTTATACCGATCTCAAGATAGTGGTAACTTTTAAACTAAGAAAAAAAATATTTTTCTACCATTTAGAATCATTTTAGAAAGTTTTTTTATTACAATCTGAACTAATTTCATCTTTTTATCACCAATCGTTAGTAAAAAATTCAATTTTTCACTCAATTTTTACTTAAAAAATTAATTCGCTAGCTTTTGCTGCAAAAGTGAAAAAATTTTTTCAACTTTTTTATTCCAAAGGAACTGTATATAAGTAAGAAGCCTAACTTTGTAGATCTTCTAGTGGGCTGATGGTGAATTGAATTGTAAAGTTTCAACTTTCTAGGGGGTGTCGTTCCTGAGATAGGGGTGACTTTTAAAATTTTTGAATCTATCTTCCCGAGACAAAACTTACATTCAGATTTAGTTGAAAACTAAGCAAGATTACCAATTCGAACCGAATAATTCGTCTGGCGTTGGTTCCAACTCTCGATCTTATACCGTTCCGAAGATAGGGGTAACTTTTAAACTAAGAAAAAAAAATTTTTTCTACCATTTATAATCATTTTAGAAAGTTTTTTTATCATAATCTAAACCAGTTTCATCTTTTTGTCACCAATCGTTAGTAAAAAATTCAATTTTTCACTCAATTTTTACTTAAAAAATTAAATCGCTAGCTTTTGCTGCGAAAGTGAAAAAATTTTTTTAACTTTTTTATTCCAAAGGAACGGTAAATAAGTAAGAAGCCTAACTTTGCAGATCCTCTAGTGGGCTGATGGTAAATTGAATTGTAAAGTTTCAACTTTCTAGGGGGTGTCGTTCCTGAGATAGGGGTGACTTTCAAAATTTTTAAATCTATCTTTCCGAGACAAAACTTACATTCAGATTTAGTTGAAAACTAAGCAAGATTACCAATTCGAACCGAATAATTCGTCTGGCGTTGGTTCCAACTCTCTATCTTATACCGTTCCCAAGATAGGGGTAACTTTTAAACTAAGAAAAAAAAATTTTTTCTACCATTTATAATCATTTTAGAAAGTTTTTTTATCATAATCTAAACCAGTTTCATCTTTTTGTCACCAATCGTTAGTGAAAAATTCAATTTTTCACTCAATTTTTACTTAAAAAATTAAATTGCTAGCTTTTGCTGCAAAAGTGAAAAAATTTTTTTAACTTTTTTATTCCAAAGGAACGGTAAATAAGTAAGAAGCCTAACTTTGCAGATCCTCTAGTGGGCTGATGGTAAATTGAATTGTAAAGTTTCAACTTTCTAGGGGGTGTCGTTCCTGAGATAGGGGTGACTTTTAAAATTTTTAAATCTATCTTCCCGAGACAAAACTTACATTCAGATTTAGTTGAAAACTAAGCAAGATTACCAATTCGAACCGAATAATTCGTCTGGCGTTGGTTCCAACTCTCTATCTTATACCGTTCCCGAGATAGGGGTAACTTTTAAACTAAGAAAAAAAATTTTTTTCTACCATTTATAATCATTTTAGAAAGTTTTTTTATCATAATCTAAACAAGTTTCATCTTTTTATCACCAATCGTTAGTAAAAAATTCAATTTTTCACTCAATTTTTACTTAAAAAATTAATTCGCTAGCTTTTGCTGCAAAAGTGAAAAAATTTTTTTAACCTTTTTAATCCAAAGGAACTGTAAATAAGTAAGAAGCCTAACTTTGCAGATCTTCTAGTGAGCTGATGGTGAATTGAATTGTAAAGTTTCAACTTTCTAGGGGGTGTCGTTCTTGAGATAGGGGTGACTTTTAAAATTTTTAAATCTATCTTCCCGAGACAAAACTTACATTCAGATTTAGTTGAAAACTAAGCAAGATTACCAATTCGAACCGAATAATTCGTCTGGCGTTGGTTCCAACTCTCTATCTTATACCGTTCCCGAGATAGGGGTAACTTTTAAACTAAGAAAAAAAATTTTTTTCTACCATTTATAATCATTTTAGAAAGTTTTTTTATCATAATCTAAACAAGTTTCATCTTTTTATCACCAAACGTTAGTAAAAAATTCAATTTTTCACTCAATTTTTACTTAAAAAATTAATTCGCTAGCTTTTGCTGCAAAAGTGAAAAAATTTTTTTAACCTTTTTAATCCAAAGGAACTGTAAATAAGTAAGAAGCCTAACTTTGCAGATCTTCTAGTGGGCTGATGGTAAATTGAATTGTAAAGTTTCATCTTTCTAGGGGGTCTCGTTCCTGAGATAGGGGTGACTTTTAAAATTTTTAAATCTATCTTCCCGAGACAAAACTTACATTCAGATTTAGTTGAAAACTAAGCAAGATTACCAATTCGAACCGAATAATTCGTCTGGCGTTGGTTCCAACTCTCTATCTTATACCGTTCTCAAGATAGTGGTAACTTTTAAACTAAGAAAAAAAATATTTTTCTACTATTTAGAATCATTTTAGAAAGTTTTTTTATTACAATCTGAACTAATTTAATCTTTTTATCACCAATCGTTAGTAAAAAATTCAATTTTTCACTCAATTTTTACTTAAAAAATTAATTCGCTAGCTTTTGCTGCAAAAGTGAAAAAATTTTTTCAACTTTTTTATTCCAAAGGAACTGTAAATAAGTAAGAAACCTAACTTTGCAGATCTTCTAGTGGGCTGATGGTGAATTGAATTGTGAAGTTTCAACTTTCTAGGGGGTGTCGTTCCTGAGATAGGGGTGACTTTTAAAATTTTTAAATCTATCTTTCCGAGACAAAACTTACATTCAGATTTAGTTGAAAACTAAGCAAGATTACCAATTCGAACCGAATAATTCGTCTGGCGTTGGTTCCAACTCTCTATCTTATACCGTTCTCAAGATAGTGGTAACTTTTAAACTAAGAAAAAAAATATTTTTCTACCATTTAGAATCATTTTAGAAAGTTTTTTTATTACATTCTGAACTAATTTCATCTTTTTATCACCAATCGTTAGTAAAAAATTCAATTTTTCACTCAATTTTTACTTAAAAAATTAATTCGCTAGCTTTTGCTGCAAAAGTGAAAAAATTTTTTCAACTTTTTTATTCCAAAGGAACTGTAAATAAGTAAGAAGCCTAACTTTGCAGATATTCTAGTGGGCTGATGGTGAATTGAATTGTAAAGTTTCAACTTTCTAGGGGGTGTCGTTCCTGAGATAGGGGTGACTTTTAAAATTTTTAAATCTATCTTCCCGAGACAAAACTTACATTCAGATTAAGTTGAAAACTAAGCAAGATTACCAATTCGAACCGAATAATTCGTCTGGCGTTGGTTCCAACTCTCTATCTTATACCGTTCCCAAGATAGAGGTAACTTTTAAACTAAGAAAAAAAATTTTTTTCTACCATTTATAATCATTTTAGAAAGTTTTTTTATCATAATCTAAACAAGTTTCATCTTTTTATCACCAATCGTTAGTAAAAAATTCAATTTTTCACTCAATTTTTACTTAAAAAATTAATTCGCTAGCTTTTGCTGCAAAAGTGGAAAAATTTTTTCAACTTTTTATTCCAAAGGAACTGTAAATAAGTAAGAAGCCAAACTTTGCAGATATTCTAGTGGGCTGATGGTGAATTGAATTGCAAAGTTTCAACTTTCTAGGGGGTGTCGTTCCTGAGATAGGGGTGACTTTTAAAATTTTTAAATCTATCTTCCCGAGACAAAACTTACATTCAGATTAAGTTGAAAACTAAGCAAGATTACCAATTCGAACCGAATAATTCGTCTGGCGTTGGTTCCAACTCTCTATCTTATACCGTTCCCAAGACAGAGGTAACTTTTAAACTAAGAAAAAAAATTTTTTTCTACCATTTATAATCATTTTAGAAAGTTTTTTTATCATAATCTAAACAAGTTTCATCTTTTTATCACCAATCGTTAGTAAAAAATTCAATTTTTCACTCAATTTTTACTTAAAAAATTAATTCGCTAGCTTTTGCTGCAAAAGTGGAAAAATTTTTTCAACTTTTTTATTCCAAAGGAACTGTAAATAAGTAAGAAGCCTAACTTTGCAGATCTTCTAGTGGGCTGATGGTAAATTGAATTGTAAAGTTTCAACTTTCTAGGGGGTGTCGTTCCTGAAATAGGGGTGACTTTTAAAATTTTTAAATCTATCTTCTCGAGACAAAACTTACATTCAGATTTAGTTGAAAACTAAGCAAGATTACCAATTCAAACCGAATAATTCGTCTGGCGTTGGTTCCAACTCTCTATCTTATACCGTTCCCAAGATAGGGGTAACTTTTAAACTGAGAAAAAAAAAATTTTTCTACCATTTATAATCATTTTAGAAAGTTTTTTTATCATAATCTAAACAAGTTCCATCTTTTTATTACCAATCGTTAGTAAAAAATTCCATTTTTCACTCAATTTTTACTTAAACAATTAATTCGCTAGCTTTTGCTGCAAAAGTGAAAAAATTTTTTCAACTTTTTTATTCCAAAGGAACTGTAAATAAGTAAGAAGCCTAACTTTGCAGATCTTCTAGTGGGCTGATGGTGAATTGAATTGTTAAGTTTCAACTTTCTAGGAGGTGTCGTTCCTGAGATAGGGGTGACTTTTAAAATTTTTAAATCTATCTTCCCGAGACAAAACTTTCATTCAGATTTAGTTGAAAACTAAGCATGATTACCAATTCGAACCGAATAATTCGTCTGGCGTTGGTTCCAACTCTCTATCTTAAACCGCTCCCAAGATAGGGGTAACTTTTAAACTAAGAAAAAAAATTTTTTCTACCATTTATAATCATTTTAGAAAGTTTTTTTATCATAACCTAAACCAGTTTTATCTTTTTATCACCAATCGATAGTAAAAAATTCAATTTTTTCACTCAATTTTTACTTAAAAAATTAATACGCTAGCTTTTGTTGCAAAAGTGAAAAAATTTTTTTAACTTTTTAATTCCAAAGGAACGGTAAATAAGTAAGAAGCCTAACTTTGCAGATCCTCTAGTGGGCTGATGGTAAATTGAATTGTAAAGTTTCAACTTTCTAGGGGGTGTCGTTCCTGAGATAGGGGTGACTTTTGAAATTTTTAAATCTATCTTCCCGAGACAAAACTTACATTCAGATTTAGTTGAAAACTAAGCAAGATTACCAATTCGAACCGAATAATTCGTCTGGCGTTGGTTCCAACTCTCTATCTTATACCGTTCTCAAGATAGTGGTAACTTTTAAACTAAGAAAAAAAATATTTTTCTACCATTTAGAATCATTTTAGAAAGTTTTTTTATTACAATCTGAACTAATTTCATCTTTTTATCACCAATCGTTAGTAAAAAATTCAATTTTTCACTCAATTTTTACTTAAAAAATTAATTCGCTAGCTTTTGCTGCAAAAGTGAAAAAATTTCTTCAACTTTTTTATTCCAAAGGAACTGTAATTAAGTAAGAAGCCTAACTTTGCAGATCTTCTAGTGGGCTGATGGTGAATTGAATCGTAAAGTTTTAACTTTCTAGGGGGTGTCGTTCCTGAGATAGGGGTGACTTTTAAAATTTTTAAATCTATCTTCCCGAGACAAAACTTACATTCAGATTTAGTTGAAAACTAAGCAAGAATACCAATTCGAACCGAATAATTCGTCTGGCGTTGGTTCCAACTCTCTATCTTATACAGTTCCCAAGATAGGGGTAACTTTTAAACTAAGAAAATAAAATTTTTTCTACCATTTATAATCATTTTAGAAAGTTTTTTTATCATAATCTAAACCAGTCTCATCTTTTTATCACCAATCGTTAGTAAAAAATTCAATTTTTCACTCAATTTTTACTTAAGAAATTAATTCGCTAGCTTTTGCTGCAAAAGTGAAAAAATTTTTTTAACTTTTTTATTCCAAAGGAACGGTAAATAAGTAAGAAGCCTAACTTTGCAGATCCTCTAGTGGGCTGATGGTAAATTGAATTGTAAAGTTTCAACTTTCTAGGGGATGTCGTTCCTGAGATGGGGGTGACTTTTAAAATTTTTAAATCTATCTTCCCGAGACAAAACTTACATTCAGATTTAGTTGAAAACTAAGCAAGATTACCAATTCGAACCGAATAATTCGTCTGGCGTTGGTTCCAACTCTCTATCTTATACCGTTCCCAAGATAGGGGTAACTTTTAAACTAAGAAAAAAAAAATATATTCTACCATTTAGAATCATTTTAGAAAGTTTTTTTATCATAATCTAAACCAGTTTCATCATTTTATCACCAATCGTTAGTAAAAAATTCAATTTTTCACTCAATTTTTACTTAAAAAATTAATTCGCTAGCTTTTGCTGCAAAAGTGAAAAAATTTTTTCAACTTTTTTATTCCAAAGGAACTGTAAATAAGTAAGAAGCCTAACTTTGCAGATCTTCTAGTGTGCTGATGGTGAATTGAATTGTAAAGTTTCAACTTTCTAGGGGGTGTCGTTCCTGAGATAGGGGTGACTTTTAAAATTTTTAAATCTATCTTCCCGAGACAAAACTTACATTCAGATTTAGTTGAAAACTAAGCAAGATTACCAATTCGAACCGAATAATTCGTCTGGCGTTGATTCCAACTCTCTATCTTATACCGTTCCCAAGATAGAGGTAACTTTTAAACTGAGAAAAAAAATTTTTTTCTACCATTTATAATCATTTTAGAAAGTTTTTTTATCATAATCTAAACAAGTTTCATCTTTTTATCACCAATCGTTAGTAAAAAATTCAATTTTTCACTCAATTTTTACTTAAAAGATTAATTCGCTAGCTTTTGCTGCAAAAGTGAAAAAATTTTTTCAACTTTTTTATTCCAAAGGAACTGTAAATAAGTAAGAAGCCTAACTTTGCAGATCTTCTAGTGGGCTGATGGTAAATTGAATTGTAAAGTTTCAACTTTCTAGGGGGTGTCGTTCCTGAGACAGGGGTGACTTTTAGAATTTTTAAATCTATCTTCCCGAGACAAAACTTACATTCAGATTTAGTTGAAAACTAAACAAGATTACCAATTCGATCCGAATAATTCGTCTGGCGTTGGTTCCAACTCTCTATCTTATACCGATCTCAAGATAGTGGTAACTTTTAAACTAAGAAAAAAAATATTTTTCTACCATTTAGAATCATTTTAGAAAGTTTTTTTATTACAATCTGAACTAATTTCATCTTTTTATCACCAATCGTTAGTAAAAAATTCAATTTTTCACTCAATTTTTACTTAAAAAATTAATTCGCTAGCTTTTGCTGCAAAAGTGAAAAAATTTTTTCAACTTTTTTATTCCAAAGGAACTGTATATAAGTAAGAAGCCTAACTTTGTAGATCTTCTAGTGGGCTGATGGTGAATTGAATTGTAAAGTTTCAACTTTCTAGGGGGTGTCGTTCCTGAGATAGGGGTGACTTTTAAAATTTTTGAATCTATCTTCCCGAGACAAAACTTACATTCAGATTTAGTTGAAAACTAAGCAAGATTACCAATTCGAACCGAATAATTCGTCTGGCGTTGGTTCCAACTCTCGATCTTATACCGTTCCGAAGATAGGGGTAACTTTTAAACTAAGAAAAAAAAATTTTTTCTACCATTTATAATCATTTTAGAAAGTTTTTTTATCATAATCTAAACCAGTTTCATCTTTTTGTCACCAATCGTTAGTAAAAAATTCAATTTTTCACTCAATTTTTACTTAAAAAATTAAATCGCTAGCTTTTGCTGCGAAAGTGAAAAAATTTTTTTAACTTTTTTATTCCAAAGGAACGGTAAATAAGTAAGAAGCCTAACTTTGCAGATCCTCTAGTGGGCTGATGGTAAATTGAATTGTAAAGTTTCAACTTTCTAGGGGGTGTCGTTCCTGAGATAGGGGTGACTTTCAAAATTTTTAAATCTATCTTTCCGAGACAAAACTTACATTCAGATTTAGTTGAAAACTAAGCAAGATTACCAATTCGAACCGAATAATTCGTCTGGCGTTGGTTCCAACTCTCTATCTTATACCGTTCCCAAGATAGGGGTAACTTTTAAACTAAGAAAAAAAAATTTTTTCTACCATTTATAATCATTTTAGAAAGTTTTTTTATCATAATCTAAACCAGTTTCATCTTTTTGTCACTAATCGTTAGTGAAAAATTCAATTTTTCACTCAATTTTTACTTAAAAAATTAAATTGCTAGCTTTTGCTGCAAAAGTGAAAAAATTTTTTTAACTTTTTTATTCCAAAGGAACGGTAAATAAGTAAGAAGCCTAACTTTGCAGATCCTCTAGTGGGCTGATGGTAAATTGAATTGTAAAGTTTCAACTTTCTAGGGGGTGTCGTTCCTGAGATAGGGGTGACTTTCAAAATTTTTAAATCTATCTTTCCGAGACAAAACTTACATTCAGATTTAGTTGAAAACTAAGCAAGATTACCAATTCGAACCGAATAATTCGTCTGGCGTTGGTTCCAACTCTCTATCTTATACCGTTCCCAAGATAGGGGTAACTTTTAAACTAAAAAAAAAAAATTTTTCTACCATTTATAATCATTTTAGAAAGTTTTCTTATCATAATCTAAACCAGTTTTATCTTTTTATCACCAATCGTTAGTAAAAAATTCAATTTTTTACTCAATTTTTACTTAAAAAATTAATTCGCTAGCTTTTGCTGCAAAAGTGAAAAAATTTTTTCAACTTTTTTATTCCAAAGGAACTGTAAATAAGTAAGAAGCCTAACTTTGCAGATCTTCTAGTGGGCTGATGGTGAATTGAATTGTAAAGTTTCAACTTTCTAGGGGGTGTCGTTCCTGAGATAGGGGTGACTTTTAAAATTTTCAAATCTATCTTCCCGAGACAAAACTTACATTCAGATTTAGTTGAAAACTAAGCAAGATTACCAATTCGAACCGAATAATTCGTCTGGCGTTGGTTCCAACTCTCTATCTTATACCGTTCCCAAGATAGGGGTAACTTTTAAACTAAGAAAAAAAAATATTTTCTACCATTTATAATCATTTTAGAAAGTTTTTTATCATAATCTAAACCAGTTTCATCTTTTTGTCACCAATCGTTAGTAAAAAATTCAATTTTTCACTCAATTTTTACTTAAAAAATTAAATCGCTAGCTTTTGCTGCAAAAGTGAAAAAATTTTTTTAACCTTTTTATTCCAAAGGAACGGTAAATAAGTAAGAAGCCTAACTTTGCAGATCCTCTAGTGGGCTGATGGTAAATTGAATTGTAAAGTTTCAACTTTCTAGGGGGTGTCGTTCCTGAGATAGGGGTGACTTTCAAAATTTTTAAATCTATCTTTCCGAGACAAAACTTACATTCAGATTTAGTTGAAAACTAAGCAAGATTACCAATTCGAACCGAATAATTCGTCTGGCGTTGGTTCCAACTCTCTATCTCATACCGTTCTCAAGATAGTGGTAACTTTTAAACTAAGAAAAAAAATTTTTTCTACCATTTAGAATCATTTTAGAAAGTTTTTTTATCATAATCTAAACCAGTTTCATCTTTTTATCACCAATCGTTAGTAAAAAATTCAATTTTTCACTCAATTTTTACTTAAAAAATTAATTCGCTAGCTTTTGCTGCAAAAGTGAAAAAATTTTTTCAACTTTTTTATTCCAAAGGAACTGTAAATAAGTAAGAAGCCTAACTTTGCAGATCTTCTAGTGGGCTGATAGTGAATTGAATTGTAAAGTTTCAACTTTCTAGGGGGTGTCGTTCCTGAGATAGGGGTGACTTTTAAAATTTTTAAATCTATCTTTCCGAGACAAAACTTACATTCAGATTTAGTTGAAAACTAAGCAAGATTACCAATTCGAACCGAATAATTCGTCTTGCGTTGGTTCCAACTCTCTATCTTATACCGTTCCCAAGATAGGGGTAACTTTTAAACTAAAAAAAAAAATATTTTCTACCATTTATAATCATTTTAGAAAGTTTTTTTATCATAATCTAAACCAGTTTCATCTTTTTGTCACCAATCGTTAGTAAAAAATTCAATTTTTCACTCAATTTTTACTTAAAAAATTAAATCGCTAGCTTTTGCTGCAAAAGTGAAAAAATTTTTTTAACCTTTTTATTCCAAAGGAACGGTAAATAAGTAAGAAGCCTAACTTTGCAGATCCTCTAGTGGGCTGATGGTAAATTGAATTGTAAAGTTTCAACTTTCTAGGGGGTGTCGTTCCTGAGATAGGGGTGACTTTCAAAATTTTTAAATCTATCTTTCCGAGACAAAACTTACATTCAGATTTAGTTGAAAACTAAGCAAGATTACCAATTCGAACCGAATAATTCGTCTGGCGTTGGTTCCAACTCTCTATCTCATACCGTTCTCAAGATAGTGGTAACTTTTAAACTAAGAAAAAAAATTTTTTCTACCATTTAGAATCATTTTAGAAAGTTTTTTTATCATAATCTAAACCAGTTTCATCTTTTTATCACCAATCGTTAGTAAAAAATTGAATTTTTCACTCAATTTTTACTTAAAAAATTAATTCGCTAGCTTTTGCTGCAAAAGTGAAAAAATTTTTTCAACTTTTTTATTCCAAAGGAACTGTAAATAAGTAAGAAGCCTAACTTTGCAGATCTTCTAGTGGGCTGATAGTGAATTGAATTGTAAAGTTTCAACTTTCTAGGGGGTGTCGTTCCTGAGATAGGGGTGACTTTTAAAATTTTTAAATCTATCTTTCCGAGACAAAACTTACATTCAGATTTAGTTGAAAACTAAGCAAGATTACCAATTCGAACCGAATAATTCGTCTGGCGTTGGTTCCAACTCTCTATCTCATACCGTTCTCAAGATAGTGGTAACTTTTAAACTAAGAAAAAAAATTTTTTCTACCATTTATAATCATTTTAGAAAGTTTTTTTATCATAATCTAAACCAGTTTCATCTTTTTGTCACCAATCGTTAGTAAAAAATTCAATTTTTCACTCAATTTTTACTTAAAAAATTAAATCGCTAGCTTTTGCTGCAAAAGTGAAAAAATTTTTGTAACTTTTTTATTCCAAAGGAACGGTAAATAAGTAAGAAGCCTAACTTTGCAGATCCTCTAGTGGGCTGATGGTAAATTGAATTGTAAAGTTTCAACTTTCTAGGGGGTGTCGTTCCTGAGATAGGGGTGACTTTCAAAATTTTTAAATCTATCTTTCCGAGACAAAACTTACATTCAGATTTAGTTGAAAACTAAGCAAGATTACCAATTCGAACCGAATAATTCGTCTTGCGTTGGTTCCAACTCTCTATCTTATACCGTTCCCAAGATAGGGGTAACTTTTAAACTAAAAAAAAAAAATTTTTCTACCATTTATAATCATTTTAGTAAGTTTTCTTATCATAATCTAAACCAGTTTTATCTTTTTATCACCAATCGTTAGTAGAAAATTCAATTTTTTACTCAATTTTTACTTAAAAAATTAATTCGCTAGCTTTTGCTGCAAAAGTGAAAAAATTTTTTCAACTTTTTTATTCCAAAGGAACTGTAAATAAGTAAGAAGCCTAATTTTGCAGATCTTCTAGTGGGCTGATGGTGAATTGAATTGTAAAGTTTCAACTTTCTAGGGGGTGTCGTTCCTGAGATAGGGGTGACTTTTAAAATTTTCAAATCTATCTTCCCGAGACAAAACTTACATTCAGATTTAGTTGAAAACTAAGCAAGATTACCAATTCGAACCGAATAATTCGTCTGGCGTTGGTTCCAACTCTCTATCTCATACCGTTCTCAAGATAGTGGTAACTTTTAAACTAAGAAAAAAAATTTTTTCTACCATTTAGAATCATTTTAGAAAGTTTTTTTATCATAATCTAAACCAGTTTCATCTTTTTATCACCAATCGTTAGTAAAAAATTCAATTTTTCACTCAATTTTTACTTAAAAAATTAATTCGCTAGCTTTTGCTGCAAAAGTGAAAAAATTTTTTCAACTTTTTTATTCCAAAGGAACTGTAAATAAGTAAGAAGCCTAACTTTGCAGATCTTCTAGTGGGCTGATAGTGAATTGAATTGTAAAGTTTCAACTTTCTAGGGGGTGTCGTTCATGAGATAGGGGTGACTTTTAAAATTTTTAAATCTATCTTTCCGAGACAAAACTTACATTCAGATTTAGTTGAAAACTAAGCAAGATTACCAATTCGAACCGAATAATTCGTCTTGCGTTGGTTCCAACTCTCTATCTTATACCGTTCCCAAGATAGGGGTAACTTTTAAACTAAAAAAAAAAATATTTTCTACCATTTATAATCATTTTAGAAAGTTTTTTTATCATAATCTAAACCAGTTTCATCTTTTTGTCACCAATCGTTAGTAAAAAATTCAATTTTTCACTCAATTTTTACTTAAAAAATTAAATCGCTAGCTTTTGCTGCAAAAGTGAAAAAATTTTTTTAACCTTTTTATTCCAAAGGAACGGTAAATAAGTAAGAAGCCTAACTTTGCAGATACTCTAGTGGGCTGATGGTAAATTGAATTGTAAAGTTTCAACTTTCTAGGGGATGTCGTTCCTGAGATAGGGGTGACTTTCAAAATTTTTAAATCTATCTTTCCGAGACAAAACTTACATTCAGATTTAGTTGAAAACTAAGCAAGATTACCAATTCGAACCGAATAATTCGTCTTGCGTTGGTTCCAACTCTCTATCTTATACCGTTCCCAAGATAGGGGTAACTTTTAAACTAAAAAAAAAAAATTTTTCTACCATTTATAATCATTTTAGAAAGTTTTCTTATCATAATCTAAACCAGTTTTATCTTTTTATCACCAATCGTTAGTAGAATATTCAATTTTTTACTCAATTTTTACTTAAAAAATTAATTCGCTAGCTTTTGCTGCAAAAGTGAAAAAATTTTTTCAACTTTTTTATTCCAAAGGAACTGTAAATAAGTAAGAAGCCTAACTTTGCAGATCTTCTAGTGGGCTGATGGTGAATTGAATTGTAAAGTTTCAACTTTCTAGGGGGTGTCGTTCCTGAGATAGGGGTGACTTTTAAAATTTTCAAATCTATCTTCCCGAGACAAAACTTACATTCAGATTTAGTTGAAAACTAAGCAAGATTACCAATTCGAACCGAATAATTCGTCTGGCGTTGGTTCCAACTCTCTATCTTATACCGTTCCCAAGATAGGGGTAACTTTTAAACTAAGAAAAAAAAATATTTTCTACCATTTATAATCATTTTAGAAAGTTTTTTTATCATAATCTAAACCAGTTTCATCTTTTTGTCACCAATCGTTAGTAAAAAATTCAATTATTCACTCAATTTTTACTTAAAAAATTAATTCGCTAGCTTTTGCTGCAAAAGTGAAAAAATTTTTTTAACCTTTTTATTCCAAAGGAACGGTAAATAAGTAAGAAGCCTAACTTTGCAGATCCTCTAGTGGGCTGATGGTAAATTGAATTGTAAAGTTTCAACTTTCTAGGGGGTGTCGTTCCTGAGATAGGGGTGACTTTCAAAATTTTTACATCTATCTTTCCGAGACAAAACTTACATTCAGATTTAGTTGAAAACTAAGCAAGATTACCAATTCGAACCGAATAATTCGTCTTGCGTTGGTTCCAACTCTCTATCTTATACCGTTCCCAAGATAGGGGTAACTTTTAAACTAAAAAAAAAAAATTTTTCTACCATTTATAATCATTTTAGAAAGTTTTCTTATCATAATCTAAACCAGTTTTATCTTTTTATCACCAATCGTTAGTAGAAAATTCAATTTTTTACTCAATTTTTACTTAAAAAATTAATTCGCTAGCTTTTGCTGCAAAAGTGAAAAAATTTTTTCAACTTTTTTATTCCAAAGGAACTGTAAATAAGTAAGAAGCCTAATTTTGCAGATCTTCTAGTGGGCTGATGGTGAATTGAATTGTAAAGTTTCAACTTTCTAGGGGGTGTCGTTCCTGAGATAGGGGTGACTTTTAAAATTTTCAAATCTATCTTCCCGAGACAAAACTTACATTCAGATTTAGTTGAAAACTAAGCAAGATTACCAATTCGAACCGAATAATTCGTCTGGCGTTGGTTCCAACTCTCTATCTCATACCGTTCTCAAGATAGTGGTAACTTTTAAACTAAGAAAAAAAATTTTTTCTACCATTTAGAATCATTTTAGAAAGTTTTTTTATCATAATCTAAACCAGTTTCATCTTTTTATCACCAATCGTTAGTAAAAAATTCAATTTTTCACTCAATTTTTACTTAAAAAATTAATTCGCTAGCTTTTGCTGCAAAAGTGAAAAAATTTTTTCAACTTTTTTATTCCAAAGGAACTGTAAATAAGTAAGAAGCCTAACTTTGCAGATCTTCTAGTGGGCTGATAGTGAATTGAATTGTAAAGTTTCAACTTTCTAGGGGGTGTCGTTCCTGAGATAGGGGTGACTTTTAAAATTTTTAAATCTATCTTTCCGAGACAAAACTTACATTCAGATTTAGTTGAAAACTAAGCAAGATTACCAATTCGAACCGAATAATTCGTCTTGCGTTGGTTCCAACTCTCTATCTTATACCGTTCCCAAGATAGGGGTAACTTTTAAACTAAAAAAAAAAATATTTTCTACCATTTATAATCATTTTAGAAAGTTTTTTTATCATAATCTAAACCAGTTTCATCTTTTTGTCACCAATCGTTAGTAAAAAATTCAATTTTTCACTCAATTTTTACTTAAAAAATTAAATCGCTAGCTTTTGCTGCAAAAGTGAAAAAATTTTTTTAACCTTTTTATTCCAAAGGAACGGTAAATAAGTAAGAAGCCTAACTTTGCAGATACTCTAGTGGGCTGATGGTAAATTGAATTGTAAAGTTTCAACTTTCTAGGGGATGTCGTTCCTGAGATAGGGGTGACTTTCAAAATTTTTAAATCTATCTTTCCGAGACAAAACTTACATTCAGATTTAGTTGAAAACTAAGCAAGATTACCAATTCGAACCGAATAATTCGTCTTGCGTTGGTTCCAACTCTCTATCTTATACCGTTCCCAAGATAGGGGTAACTTTTAAACTAAAAAAAAAAAATTTTTCTACCATTTATAATCATTTTAGAAAGTTTTCTTATCATAATCTAAACCAGTTTTATCTTTTTATCACCAATCGTTAGTAGAATATTCAATTTTTTACTCAATTTTTACTTAAAAAATTAATTCGCTAGCTTTTGCTGCAAAAGTGAAAAAATTTTTTCAACTTTTTTATTCCAAAGGAACTGTAAATAAGTAAGAAGCCTAACTTTGCAGATCTTCTAGTGGGCTGATGGTGAATTGAATTGTAAAGTTTCAACTTTCTAGGGGGTGTCGTTCCTGAGATAGGGGTGACTTTCAAAATTTTTAAATCTACCTTTCCGAGACAAAACTTACATTCAGATTTAGTTGAAAACTAAGCAAGATTACCAATTCGAACCGAATAATTCGTCTGGCGTTGGTTCCAACTCTCTATCTCATACCGTTCTCAAGATAGTGGTAACTTTTAAACTAAGAAAAAAAATTTTTTCTACCATTTAGAATCATTTTAGAAAGTTTTTTTATCATAATCTAAACAAGTTTCATCTTTTTATCACCAATCGTTAGTAAAAAATTCAATTTTTCACTCAATTTTTACTTAAAAGATTAATTCGCTAGCTTTTGCTGCAAAAGTGAAAAAATTTTTTTAACCTTTTTATTCCAAAGGAACGGTAAATAAGTAAGAAGCCTAACTTTGCAGATCCTCTAGTGGGCTGATGGTAAATTGAATTGTAAAGTTTCAACTTTCTAGGGGGTGTCGTTCCTGAGATAGGGGTGACTTTTAAAATTTTTAAATCTATCTTCCCGAGACAAAACTTACATTCAGATTTAGTTGAAAACTAAGCAAGATTACCAATTCGAACCGAATAATTCATCTGGCGTTGGTTCCAACTCTCTATCTTATACCGTTCTCAAGATAGTGGTAACTTTTAAACTAAGAAAAAAAATATTTTTCTAACATTTAGAATCATTTTAGAAAGTTTTTTTTTTACAATCTGAACTAATTTCATCTTTTTATCACCAATCGTTAGTAAAAAATTCAATTTTGCACTCAATTTTTACTCAAAAAATTAATTCGCTAGCTTTTGCTGCAAAAGTGAAATAATTTTTTCAACTTTTGTATTCCAAAGGAACTGTAAATAAGTAGGAAGCCTAACTTTGCAGATCTTCTAGTGGGCTGATGGTGAATTGAATTGTAAAGTTTCAACTTTCTAGGGGGTGTCGTTCCTGAGATAGGGGTGACTTTTAAAATTTTTAAATCTATCTTCCCGAGACAAAACTTACATTCAGATTTAGTTGAAAACTAAGCAAGATTACCAATTCGAACCGAATAATTCGTCTGGCGTTGGATCCAACTCTCTATCTTATACCGTTCTCAAGATAGTGGTAACTTTTAAACTAAGAAAAAAAATATTTTTCTACCATTTAGAATCATTTTAGAAAGTTTTTTTATTACAATCTGAACTAATTTCATCTTTTTATCACCAATCGTTAGTAAAAAATTCAATTTTTCACTCAATTTTTACTTAAAAAATTAATTCGCTAGCTTTTGCTGCAAAAGTGAAAAAATTTTTTCAACTTTTTTATTCCAAAGAAACTGTAAATAAGTAAGAAGCCTAACTTTGCAGGTCTTCTAGTGGGCTGATGGTGAATTGAATTGTAAAGTTTCAACTTTCTAGGGGGTGTCGCTCCTGAGATAGGGGTGACTTTTAAAATTTTTAAATCTATCTTCCCGAGACAAAACTTACATTCAGATTTAGTTGAAAACTAAGCAAGATTACCAATTCGAACCGAATAATTCGTCTGGCGTTGGTTCCAACTCCCTATCTCATACCGTTCTCAAGATAGTGGTAACTTTTAAACTAAGAAAAAAAATTTTTTCTACCATTTATAATCATTTTAGAAAGTTTTTTTATCATAATCTAAACCAGTTTCATCTTTTTATCACCAATCGTTAGTAAAAAATTCAATTTCTCACTCAATTTTTACTTAAAAAATTAAATCGCTAGCTTTTGCTGCAAAAGTGAAAAAATTTTTTTAACTTTTTTATTCCAAAGGAACGGTAAATAAGTAAGAAGCCTAACTTTGCAGATCCTCTAGTGGGCTGATGATAAATTGAATTGTAAAGTTTCAACTTTCTAGGGGGTGTCGTTCCTGAGATAGGGGTGACTTTTAAAATTTTTAAATCTATCTTCCCGAGACAAAACTTACATTCAGATTTAGTTGAAAACTAAGCAAGATTACCAATTCGAACCGAATAATTCGTCTTGCGTTGGTTCCAACTCTCTATCTTATACCGTTCTCAAGATAGTGGTAACTTTTAAACTAAGAAAAAAAATATTTTTCTAACATTTAGAATCATTTTAGAAAGTTTTTTTTTTACAATCTGAACTAATTTCATCTTTTTATCACCAATCGTTAGTAAAAAATTCAATTTTGCACTCAATTTTTACTCAAAAAATTAATTCGCTAGCTTTTGCTGCAAAAGTGAAATAATTTTTTCAACTTTTGTATTCCAAAGGAACTGTAAATAAGTAGGAAGCCTAACTTTGCAGATCTTCTAGTGGGCTGATGGTGAATTGAATTGTAAAGTTTCAACTTTCTAGGGGGTGTCGTTCCTGAGATAGGGGTGACTTTTAAAATTTTTAAATCTATCTTCCCGAGACAAAACTTACATTCAGATTTAGTTGAAAACTAAGCAAGATTACCAATTCGAACCGAATAATTCGTCTGGCGTTGGATCCAACTCTCTATCTTATACCGTTCTCAAGATAGTGGTAACTTTTAAACTAAGAAAAAAAATATTTTTCTACCATTTAGAATCATTTTAGAAAGTTTTTTTATTACAATCTGAACTAATTTCATCTTTTTATCACCAATCGTTAGTAAAAAATTCAATTTTTCACTCAATTTTTACTTAAAAAATTAATTCGCTAGCTTTTGCTGCAAAAGTGAAAAAATTTTTTCAACTTTTTTATTCCAAAGAAACTGTAAATAAGTAAGAAGCCTAACTTTGCAGGTCTTCTAGTGGGCTGATGGTGAATTGAATTGTAAAGTTTCAACTTTCTAGGGGGTGTCGCTCCTGAGATAGGGGTGACTTTTAAAATTTTTAAATCTATCTTCCCGAGACAAAACTTACATTCAGATTTAGTTGAAAGCTAAGCAAGATTACCAATTCGAACCGAATAATTCGTCTGGCGTTGGTTCCAACTCTCTATCTCATACCGTTCTCAAGATAGTGGTAACTTTTAAACTAAGAAAAAAAATTTTTTCTACCATTTAGAATCATTTTAGAAAGTTTTTTTATCATAATCTAAACCAGTTTCATCTTTTTATCACCAATCGTTAGTAAAAAATTCAATTTTTCACTCAATTTTTACTTAAAAAATTAATTCGCTAGCTTTTGCTGCAAAAGTGAAAAAATTTTTTCAACTTTTTTATTCCAAAGAAACTGTAAATAAGTAAGAAGCCTAACTTTGCAGATCTTCTAGTGGGCTGATAGTGATTTGAATTGTAAAGTTTCAACTTTCTAGGGGGTGTCGTTCCTGAGATAGGGGTGACTTTCAAAATTTTTAAATCTATCTTTCCGAGACAAAACTTACATTCAGATTTAATTGAAAACTAAGCAAGATTACCAATTCGAACCGAATAATTCGTCTTGCGTTGGTTCCAACTCTCTATCTTATACCGTTCCCAAGATAGGGGTAACTTTTAAACTAAGAAAAAAAAATATTTTCTACCATTTATAATCATTTTAGAAAGTTTTTTTATCATAATCTAAACCAGTTTCATCTTTTTGTCACCAATCGTTAGTAAAAAATTCAATTTTTCACTCAATTTTTACTTAAAAAATTAAATCGCTAGCTTTTGCTGCAAAAGTGAAAAAATTTTTTTAACTTTTTTATTCCAAAGGAACGGTAAATAAGTAAGAAGCCTAACTTTGCAGATCCTCTAGTGGGCTGGTGGTAAATTGAATTGTAAAGTTTCAACTTTCTAGGGGGTGTCGTTCCTGAGATAGGGGTGACTTTCAAAATTTTTAAATCTATCTTTCCGAGACAAAACTTACATTCAGATTTAGTTGAAAACTAAGCAAGATTACCAATTCGAACCGAATAATTCGTCTGGCGTTGGTTCCAACTCTCTATCTCATACCGTTCTCAAGATAGTGGTAACTTTTAAACTAAGAAAAAAAATTTTTTCTACCATTTAGAATCATTTTAGAAAGTTTTTTTATCATAATCTAAACCAGTTTCATCTTTTTATCACCAGTCGTTAGTAAAAAATTCAATTTTTCACTCAATTTTTACTTAAAAAATTAATTCGCTAGCTTTTGCTGCAAAAGTGAAAAAATTTTTTCAACTTTTTTATTCCAAAGGAACTGTAAATAAGTAAGAAGCCTAACTTTGCAGATCTTCTAGTGGGCTGATAGTGAATTGAATTGTAAAGTTTCAACTTTCTAGGGGGTGTCGTTCCTGAGATAGGGGTGACTTTTAAAATTTTTAAATCTATCTTTCCGAGACAAAACTTACATTCAGATTTAGTTGAAAACTAAGCAAGATTACCAATTCGAACCGAATAATTCGTCTGGCGTTGGTTCCAACTCTCTATCTTATACCGTTCCCAAGATAGAGGTAACTTTTAAACTAAGAAAAAAAATTTTTTTCTACCATTTATAATCATTTTAGAAAGTTTTTTTATCATAATCTAAACAAGTTTCATCTTTTTATCACCAATCGTTAGTAAAAAATTCAATTTTTCACTCAATTTTTACTTAAAAGATTAATTCGCTAGCTTTTGCTGCAAAAGTGAAAAAATTTTTTAACCTTTTTATTCCAAAGGAACGGTAAATAAGTAAGAAGCCTAGCTTTGCAGATCCTCTAGTGGGCTGATGGTAAATTGAATTGTGAAGTTTCAACTTTCTAGGGGGTGTCGTTCCTGAGATAGGGGTGACTTTTAAAATTTTCAAATCTATCTTCCCGAGACAAAACTTACATTCAGATTTAGTTGAAAACTAAGCAAGATTACCAATTCGAACCGAATAATTCGTCTGGCGTTGGTTCCAACTCTCTATCTTATACCGTTCCCAAGATAGGGGTAACTTTTAAACTAAGAAAAAAAATATTTTCTACCATTTATAATCATTTTAGAAAGTTTTTTTATCATAATCTAAACCAGTTTCATCTTTTTGTCACCAATCGTTAGTAAAAAATTCAATTTTTCACTCAATTTTTACTTAAAAAATTAAATCGCTAGCTTTTGCTGCAAAAGTGAAAAAATTTTTTTAACGTTTTTATTCCAAAGGAACGGTAAATAAGTAAGAAGCCTAACTTTGCAGATCCTCTAGTGGGCTGATGGTAAATTGAATTGTAAAGTTTCAACTTTCTAGGGGGTGTCGTTCCTGAGATAGGGGTGACTTTCAAAATTTTTAAATCTATCTTTCCGAGACAAAACTTACATTCAGATTTAGTTGAAAACTAAGCAAGATTACCAATTCGAACCGAATAATTCGTCTGGCGTTGGTTCCAACTCTCTATCTCATACCGTTCTCAAGATAGTGGTAACTTTTAAACTAAGAAAAAAAATTTTTTCTACCATTTAGAATCATTTTAGAAAGTTTTTTTATCATAATCTAAACCAGTTTCATCTTTTTATCACCAATCGTTAGTAAAAAATTCAATTTTTCACTCAATTTTTACTTAAAAAATTAATTCGCTAGCTTTTGCTGCAAAAGTGAAAAAATTTTTTCAACTTTTTTATTCCAAAGAAACTGTAAATAAGTAAGAAGCCTAACTTTGCAGATCTTCTAGTGGGCTGATAGTGAATTGAATTGTAAAGTTTCAACTTTCTAGGGGGTGTCGTTCCTGAGATAGGGGTGACTTTTAAAACTTTTAAATCTATCTTCCCGAGACAAAACTTACATTCAGATTTAGTTGAAAACTAAGCAAGATTACCAATTCGAACCGAATAATTCGTCTGGCGTTGGTTCCAACTCTCTATCTTATACCGTTCCCAAGATAGAGGTAACTTTTAAACTAAGAAAAAAAATTTTTTTCTACCATTTATAATCATTTTAGAAAGTTTTTTTATCATAATCTAAACAAGTTTCATCTTTTTATCACCAATCGTTAGTAAAAAATTCAATTTTGCACTCAATTTTTACTCAAAAAATTAATTCGCTAGCTTTTGCTGCAAAAGTGAAAAAATTTTTTCAACTTTTGTATTCCAAAGGAACTGTAAATAAGTAGGAAGCCTAACTTTGCAGATCTTCTAGTGGGCTGATGGTGAATTGAATTGTAAAGTTTCAACTTTCTAGGGGGTGTCGTTCCTGAGATAGGGGTGACTTTTAAAATTTTTAAATCTATCTTCCCGAGACAAAACTTACATTCAGACTTAGTTGAAAACTAAGCAAGATTACCAATTCGAACCGAATAATTCGTCTGGCGTTGGTTCCAACTCTCTATCTTATACCGTTCTCAAGATAGTGGTAACTTTTAAACTAAGAAAAAAAATATTTTTCTACCATTTAGAATCATTTTAGAAAGTTTTTTTATTACAATCTGAACTAATTTCATCTTTTTATCACCAATCGTTAGTAAAAAATTCAATTTTTCACTCAATTTTTACTTAAAAAATTAATTCGCTAGCTTTTGCTGCAAAAGTGAAAAAATTTTTTCAACTTTTTTATTCCAAAGAAACTGTAAATAAGTAAGAAGCCTAACTTTGCAGGTCTTCTAGTGGGCTGATGGTGAATTGAATTGTAAAGTTTCAACTTTCTAGGGGGTGTCGCTCCTGAGATAGGGGTGACTTTTAAAATTTTTAAATCTATCTTCCCGAGACAAAACTTACATTCAGATTTAGTTGAAAACTAAGCAAGATTACCAATTCGAACCGAATAATTCGTCTGGCGTTGGTTCCAACTCTCTATCTCATACCGTTCTCAAGATAGTGGTAACTTTTAAACTAAGAAAAAAAATTTTTTCTACCATTTATAATCATTTTAGAAAGTTTTTTTATCATAATCTAAACCAGTTTCATCTTTTTGTCACCAATCGTTAGTAAAAAATTCAATTTTTCACTCAATTTTTACTTAAAAAATTAAATCGCTAGCTTTTGCTGCAAAAGTGAAAAAATTTTTTTAGCTTTTTTATTCCAAAGGAACGGTAAATAAGTAAGAAGCCTAACTTTGCAGATCCTCTAGTGGGCTGATGGTAAATTGAATTGTAAAGTTTCAACTTTCTAGGGGGTGTCGTTCCTGAGATAGGGGTGACTTTCAAAATTTTTAAATCTATCTTTCCGAGACAAAACTTACATTCAGATTTAGTTGAAAACTAAGCAAGATTACCAATTCGAACCGAATAATTCGTCTTGCGTTGGTTCCAACTCTCTATCTTATACCGTTCCCAAGATAGGGGTAACTTTTAAACTAAGAAAAAAAAATATTTTCTACCATTAATAATCATTTTAGAAAGTTTTTTTATCATAATCTAAACCAGTTTCATCTTTTTGTCACCAATCGTTAGTAAAAAATTCAATTTTTCACTCAATTTTTACTTAAAAAATTAAATCGCTAGCTTTTGCTGCAAAAGTGAAAAAATTTTTTTAACTTTTTTATTCCAAAGGAACGGTAAATAAGTAAGAAGCCTAACTTTGCAGATCCTCTAGTGGGCTGATGGTAAATTGAATTGTAAAGTTTCAACTTTCTAGGGGGTGTCGTTCCTGAGATAGGGGTGACTTTTAAAATTTTTAAATCTATCTTTCCGAGACAAAACTTACATTCAGATTTAGTTGAAAACTAAGCAAGATTACCAATTCGAACCGAATAATTCGTCTGGCGTTGGTTCCAACTCTCTATCTCATACCGTTCTCAAGATAGTGGTAACTTTTAAACTAAGAAAAAAAATTTTTTCTACCATTTAGAATCATTTTAGAAAGTTTTTTTATCATAATCTAAACCAGTTTCATCTTTTTATCACCAATCATTAGTAAAAAATTCAATTTTTCACTCAATTTTTACTTAAAAAATTAATTCGCTAGCTTTTGCTGCAAAAGTGAAAAAATTTTTTCAACTTTTTTATTCCAAAGGAACTGTAAATAAGTAAGAAGCCTAACTTTGCAGATCTTCTAGTGGGCTGATAGTGAATTGAATTGTAAAGTTTCAACTTTCTAGGGGGTGTCGTTCCTGAGATAGGGGTGACTTTTAAAATTTTTAAATCTATCTTCCCGAGACAAAACTTACATTCAGATTTAGTTGAAAACTAAGCAAGATTACCATTTCGAAGCGAATAATTCGTCTGGCGTTGGTTCCAACTCTCTATCTTATACCGTTCCCAAGATAGAGGTAACTTTTAAACTAAGAAAAAAAATTTTTTTCTACCATTTATAATCATTTTAGAAAGTTTTTTTATCATAATCTAAACAAGTTTCATCTTTTTATCACCAATCGTTAGTAAAAAATTCAATTTTTCACTCAATTTTTACTTAAAAGATTAATTCGCTAGCTTTTGCTGCAAAAGTGAAAAAATTTTTTTAACCTTTTTATTCCAAAGGAACGGTAAATAAGTAAGAAGCCTAACTTTGCAGATCCTCTAGTGGGCTGATGATAAATTGAATTGTAAAGTTTCAACTTTCTAGGGGGTGTCGTTCCTGAGATAGGGATGACTTTTAAAATTTTTAAATCTATCTTCCCGAGACAAAACTTACATTCAGATTTAGTTGAAAACTAAGCAAGATTACCAATTCGAACCGAATAATTCGTCTGGCGTTGGTTCCAACTCTCTATCTCATACCGTTTTCAAGATAGTGGTAACTTTTAAACTAAGAAAAAAAATATTTTTCTAACATTTAGAATCATTTTAGAAAGTTTTTTTTTACAATCTGAACTAATTTCATCTTTTTATCACCAATCGTTAGTAAAAAATTCAATTTTGCACTCAATTTTTACTCAAAAAATTAATTCGCTAGCTTTTGCTGCAAAAGTGAAAAAATTTTTTCAACTTTTGTATTCCAAAGGAACTGTAAATAAGTAGGAAGCCTAACTTTGCAGATCTTCTAGTGGGCTGATGGTGAATTGAATTGTAAAGTTTCAACTTTCTAGGGGGTGTCGTTCCTGAGATAGGGGTGACTTTTAAAATTTTTAAATCTATCTTTCCGAGACAAAACTTACATTCAGATTTAGTTGGAAACTATGCAAGATTACCAATTCGAACCGAATAATTCGTCTGGCGTTGGTTCCAACTCTCTATCTCATACCTTTCTCAAGATAGTGGTAACTTTTAAACTAAGAAAAAAAATTTTTTCTACCATTTAGAATCATTTTAGAAAGTTTTTTTATTACAATCTGAACTAATTTCATCTTTTTATCACCAATCGTTAGTAAAAAATTCAATTTTTCACTCAATTTTTACTTAAAAAATTAATTCGCTAGCTTTTGCTGCAAAAGTGAAAAAATTTTTTCAACTTTTTTATTCCAAAGGAACTGTAAATAAGTAAGAAGCCTAACTTTGCAGATCTTCTAGTGTGCTGATGGTGAATTGAATTGTAAAGTTTCAACTTTCTAGGGGGTGTCGTTCCTGAGATAGGGGTGACTTTTAAAATTTTTAAATCTATCTTCCCGAGACAAAACTTACATTCAGACTTAGTTGAAAACTAAGCAAGATTACCAATTCGAACCGAATAATTCGTCTGGCGTTGGTTCCAACTCTCTATCTTATACCGTTCTCAAGATAGTGGTAACTTTTAAACTAAGAAAAAAAAATATTTTTCTACCATTTAGAATCATTTTAGAAAGTTTTTTTATTACAATCTGAACTAATTTCATCTTTTTATCACCAATCGTTAGTAAAAAATTCAATTTTTCACTCAATTTTTACTTAAAAAATTAATTCGCTAGCTTTTGCTGCAAAAGTGAAAAAATTTTTTCAACTTTTTTATTCCAAAGAAACTGTAAATAAGTAAGAAGCCTAACTTTGCAGGTCTTCTAGTGGGCTGATGGTGAATTGAATTGTAAAGTTTCAACTTTCTAGGGGGTGTCGCTCCTGAGATAGGGGTGACTTTTAAAATTTTTAAATCTATCTTCCCGAGACAAAACTTACATTCAGATTTAGTTGAAAACTAAGCAAGATTACCAATTCGAACCGAATAATTCGTCTGGCGTTGGTTCCAACTCTCTATCTCATACCGTTCTCAAGATAGTGGTAACTTTTAAACTAAGAAAAAAAATTTTTTCTACCATTTATAATCATTTTAGAAAGTTTTTTTATCATAATCTAAACAAGTTTCATCTTTTTGTCACCAATCGTTAGTAAAAAATTCAATTTTTCACTCAATTTTTACTTAAAAAATTAAATCGCTAGCTTTTGCTGCAAAAGTGAAAAAATTTTTTTAACTTTTTTATTCCAAAGGAACGGTAAATAAGTAAGAAGCCTAACTTTGCAGATCCTCTAGTGGGCTGATGGTAAATTGAATTGTAAAGTTTCAACTTTCTAGGGGGTGTCGTTCCTGAGATAGGGGTGACTTTCAAAATTTTTAAATCTATCTTTCCGAGACAAAACTTACATTCAGATTTAGTTGAAAACTAAGCAAGATTACCAATTCGAACCGAATAATTCGTCTTGCGTTGGTTCCAACTCTCTATCTTATACCGTTCCCAAGATAGGGGTAACTTTTAAACTAAGAAAAAAAAATATTTTCTACCATTAATAATCATTTTAGAAAGTTTTTTTATCATAATCTAAACCAGTTTCATCTTTTTTTCACCAATCGTTAGTAAAAAATTCAATTTTTCACTCAATTTTTACTTAAAAAATTAAATCGCTAGCTTTTGCTGCAAAAGTGAAAAAATTTTTTTAACTTTTTTATTCCAAAGGAACGGTAAATAAGTAAGAAGCCTAACTTTGCAGATCCTCTAGTGGGCTGATGGTAAATTGAATTGTAAAGTTTCAACTTTCTAGGGGGTGTCGTTCCTGAGATAGGGGTGACTTTCAAAATTTTTAAATCTATCTTTCCGAGACAAAACTTACATTCAGATTTAGTTGAAAACTAAGCAAGATTACCAATTCGAACCGAATAATTCGTCTGGCGTTGGTTCCAACTCTCTATCTCATACCGTTCTCAAGATAGTGGTAACTTTTAAACTAAGAAAAATAATTTTTTCTACCATTTAGAATCATTTTAGAAAGTTTTTTTATCATAATCTAAACCAGTTTCATCTTTTTATCACCAATCGTTAGTAAAAAATTCAATTTTTCACTCAATTTTTACTTAAAAAATTAATTCGCTAGCTTTTGCTGCAAAAGTGAAAAAATTTTTTCAACTTTTTTATTCCAAAGGAACTGTAAATAAGTAAGAAAACTAACTTTGCAGATCTTCTAGTGGGCTGATAGTGAATTGAATTGTAAAGTTTCAACTTTCTAGGGGGTGTCGTTCCTGAGATAGGGGTGACTTTTAAAATTTTTAATTCTATCTTCCCGAGACAAAACTTACATTCAGATTTAGTTGAAAACTAAGCAAGATTACCAATTCGAAGCGTATAATTCGTCTGGCGTTGGTTCCAACTCTCTATCTTATACCGTTCCCAAGATAGAGGTAACTTTTAAACTAAGAAAAAAAATTTTTTTCTACCATTTATAATCATTTTAGAAAGTTTTTTTATCATAATCTAAACAAGTTTCATCTTTTTATCACCAATCGTTAGTAAAAAATTCAATTTTTCACTCAATTTTTACTTAAAAGATTAATTCGCTAGCTTTTGCTGCAAAAGTGAAAAAATTTTTTTAACCTTTTTATTCCAAAGGAACGGTAAATAAGTAAGAAGCCTAACTTTGCAGATCCTCTAGTGGGCTGATGATAAATTGAATTGTAAAGTTTCAACTTTCTAGGGGGTGTCGTTCCTGAGATAGGGATGACTTTTAAAATTTTTAAATCTATCTTCCCGAGACAAAACTTACATTCAGATTTAGTTGAAAACTAAGCAAGATTACCAATTCGAACCGAATAATTCGTCTGGCGTTGGTTCCAACTCTCTATCTCATACCGTTTTCAAGATAGTGGTAACTTTTAAACTAAGAAAAAAAATTTTTTCTACCATTTAGAATCATTTTAGAAAGTTTTTTTATCATAATCTAAACCAGTTTCATCTTTTTATCACCAATCGTTAGTAAAAAATTCAATTTTTCACTCAATTTTTACTTAAAAAATTAATTCGCTAGCTTTTGCTGCAAAAGTGAAAAAATTTTTTCAAATTTTTTATTCCAAAGGAACTGTAAATAAGTAAGAAGCCTAACTTTGCAGATCTTCTAGTGTGCTGATGGTGAATTGAATTGTAAAGTTTCAACTTTCTAAGGGGTGTCGTTCCTGAGATAGGGGTGACTTTCAAAATTTTTAAATCTATCTTCCCGAGACAAAACTTACATTCAGATTTAGTTGAAAACTAAGCAAGATTACCAATTCGAACCGAATAATTCGTCTGGCGTTGGTTCCAACTCTCTATCTTATACCGTTCTCAAGATAGTGGTAACTTTTAAACTAAGGAAAAAAATATTTTTCTACCATTTAGAATCATTTTAGAAAGTTTTTTTATTACAATCTGAACTAATTTCATCTTTTTATCACCAATCGTTAGTAAAAAATTCAATTTTTCACTCAATTTTTACTTAAAAAATTAATTCGCTAGCTTTTGCTGCAAAAGTGAAAAAATTTTTTCAGCTTTTTTATTCCAAAGGAACTGTAAATAAGTAAGAAGCCTAACTTTGCAGATCTTCTAGTGGGCTGATGGTAAATTAAATTGTAAAGTTTCAACTTTCTAGGGGGTGTCGTTCCTGAGATAGGGGTGACTTTTAAAATTTTTAAATCTATCTTCCCGAGACAAAACTTACATTCAGATTTAGTTGAAAACTAAGCAAGATTACCAATTCGAACCGAATAATTCGTCTGGCGTTGGTTCCAACTCTCTATCTTATACCGTTCTCAAGACAGTGGTAACATTTAAACTAAGAAAAAAAATATTTTTCTACCATTTAGAATCATTCTAGAAAGTTTTTTTATAACAATCTGAACTAATTTCATCTTTTTATCACCAATCGTTAGTAAACAATTCAATTTTTCACTCAATTTTTACTTAAAAAATTAATTCGCTAGCTTTTGCTGCAAAAGTGAAAAAATTTTTTCAACTTTTTTATTCCAAAGAAACTGTAAATAAGTAAGAAGCCTAACTTTGCAGGTCTTCTAGTGGGCTGATGGTGAATTGAATTGTAAAGTTTCAACTTTCTAGGGGGTGTCGCTCCTGAGATAGGGGTGACTTTTAAAATTTTCAAATCTATCTTCCCGAGACAAAACTTACATTCAGATTTAGTTGAAAACTAAGCAAGATTACCAATTCGAACCGAATAATTCGTCTGGCGTTCGTTCCAACTCTCTATCTTATACCGTTCTCAAGACAGGGGTAACTTTTAAACTAAGAAAAAAAAATTTTTTCTACTGTTTAGAATCATTTTAGAAAGTTTTTTTAATACAATCTGAACTAATTTCATCTTTTTATCACCAATCGTTAGTAAAAAATTCAATTTTTCACTCAATTTTTACTTAAAAAATTAATTCGCTAGCTTTTGCTGCAAAAGTGAAGAAATTTTTTCAACTTTTTTATTCCAAAGGAACTGTAAATAAGTATGAAGCCTAACTTTGCAGATCCTCTAGTGGGCTGATGGTAAATTGAATTGTAAAGTTTCAACTTTCTAGGGGGTGTCGTTCCTGAGATAAGGGTGACTTTTAAAATTTTTAAATCTATCTTCCCGAGACAAAACTTACATTCAGATTTAGTTGAAAACTAAGCAAGATTACCAATTCGAACCGAATAATTCGTCTGGCGTTGGTTCCAACTCTCTATCTTATACCGTTCTCAAGATAGTGGTAACATTTAAACTAAGAAAAAAAATAATTTTCTACCATTTAGAATCATTTTAGAAAGTTTTTTTTATTACAATCTGAACTAATTTCATCTTTTTATCACCAATCGTTAGTAAAAAATTCAATTTTTCACTCAATTTTTACTTAAAAAATTAATTCGCTAGCTTTTGCTGCAAAAGTGAAAAAATTTTTTCAACTTTTTATTCCAAAGGAACTGTAAATAAGTAAGAAGCCTAACTTTGCAGATCTTCTAGTCGGCTGATGGTGAATTGAATTGTAAAGTTTCAACTTTCTAGGGGGTGTCGTTCCTGAGATAGGGGTGACTTTTAAAATTTTTAAATCTATCTTCCCGAGACAAAATTTACATTCAGATTTAGTTGAAAACTAAGCAAGTTTACCAATTCGAACCGAATAATTCGTCTGGCGTTGGTTCCAACTCTCTATCTTATACCGTTCTCAAGATAGTGGTAACTTTTAAACTAAGAAAAAAAATATTTTTCTACCATTTAGAATCATTTTAGAAAGTTTTTTTATTACAATCTGAACTAATTTCATCTTTTTATTACCAATCGTTAGTAAAAAATTCAATTTTTCACTCAATTTTTACTTAAACAATTAATTCGCTAGCTTTTGCTGCAAAAGTGAAAAAATTTTTTTAACTTTTTTATTCCAAAGGAACGGTAAATAAGTAAGAAGCCTAACTTTGCAGATCCTCTAGTGGGCTGATGGTAAATTGAATTGTAAAGTTTCAACTTTCTAGGGGGTGTCGTTCCTGAGATAGGGGTGACTTTTAAAATTTTTAAATCTATCTTCCCGAGACAAAACTTACATTCAGATTTAGTTGAAAACTAAGCAAGATTACCAATTCGAACCGAATAATTCGTCTGGCGTTGGTTCCAACTCTCTATCTTATACCGTTCTCAAGATAGTGGTAACTTTTAAACTAAGAAAAAAAATATTTTTCTACCATTTAGAATCATTTTAGAAAGTTTTTTTATTACAATCTGAACTAATTTCATCTTTTTATCACCAATCGTCAGTAAAAAATTCAATTTTTCACTCAATTTTTACTTAAAAAATTAATTCGCTAGCTTTTGCTGCAAAAGTGAAAAAATTTTTTTAACTTTTTTATTCCAAAGGAACGGTAAATAAGTAAGAAGCCTAACTTTGCAGATCCTCTAGTGGGCTGATGGTAAATTGAATTGTAAAGTTTCAACTTTCTAGGGGGTGTCGTTCCTGAGATAGGGGTGACTTTTAAAATTTTTAAATCTATCTTCCCGAGACAAAACTTACATTCAGATTTAGTTGAAAACTAAGCAAGATTACCAATTCGAACCGAATAATTCGTCTGGCGTTGGTTCCAACTCTCTATCTTATACCGTTCTCAAGATAGTGGTAACTTTTAAACTAAGAAAAAAAATATTTTTCTACCATTTAGAATCATTTTAGAAAGTTTTTTTATTACAATCTGAACTAATTTCATCTTTTTATCACCAATCGTCAGTAAAAAATTCAATTTTTCACTCAATTTTTACTTAAAAAATTAATTCGCTAGCTTTTGCTGCAAAAGTGAAAAAATTTTTTCAACTTTTTTATTCCAAAGGAACTGTAAATAAGTAAGAAGCCTAACTTTGCAGATCTTCTAGTAGGCTGATGGTGAATTGAATTGTAAATTTCAACTTTCTAGAGGGTGTCGTTCCTGAGATAGGGGTGACTTTTAAAATTTTTAAATCTATCTTCCCGAGACAAAACTTACATTCAGATTTAGTTGAAAACTAAGCAAGATTACCAATTCGAACCGAATAATTCGTCTGGCGTTGGTTCCAACTCTCTATCTTATACCGTTCTCAAGATAGTGGTAACTTTTAAACTAAGAAAAAAAATATTTTTCTACCATTTAGAATCATTTTAGAAAGTTTTTTTATTACAATCTGAACTAATTTCATCTTTTTATCACCAATCGTTAGTAAAAAATTCAATTTTTCACTCAATTTTTACTTAAAAAATTAATTCGCTAGCTTTTGCTGCAAAAGTGAAAAAATTTTTTCAACTTTTTTATTCCAAAAGAACTGTAAATAAGTAAGAAGCCTAACTTTGCAGATCTTCTAGTGGGCTGATGGTAAATTGAATTGTAAAGTTTCAACTTTCTAGGGGGTGTCGTTCCTGAGATAGGGGTGACTTTTAAAATTTTTAAATCTATCTTCCCGAGACAAAACTTACATTCAGATTTAGTTGAAAACTAAGCAAGATTACCAATTCGAACCGAATAATTCGTCTGGCGTTGGTTCCACCTCTCTATCTTATACCGTTCCCAAGATAAGGGTAACTTTTAAACTGAGAAAAAAAAATTTTTTCTACCATTTATAATCATTTTAGAAAGTTTTTTTATCATAATCTAAACCAGTTTCATCTTTTTATTACCAATCGTTAGTAAAAAATTCAATTTTTCACTCAATTTTTACTTAAACAATTAATTCGCTAGCTTTTGCTGCAAAAGTGAAAAAATTTTTTTAACTTTTTTATTCCAAAGGAACGGTAAATAAGTAAGAAGCCTAACTTTGCAGATCCTCTAGTGGGCTGATGGTAAATTGAATTGTAAAGTTTCAACTTTCTAGGGGGTGTCGTTCCTGAGATAGGGGTGACTTTTAAAATTTTTAAATCTATCTTCCCGAGACAAAACTTACATTCAGATTTAGTTGAAAACTAAGCAAGATTACCAATTCGAACCGAATAATTCGTCTGGCGTTGGTTCCAACTCTCTATCTTATACCGTTCTCAAGATAGTGGTAACTTTTAAACTAAGAAAAAAAATATTTTTCTACCATTTAGAATCATTTTAGAAAGTTTTTTTATTACAATCTGAACTAATTTCATCTTTTTATCACCAATCGTCAGTAAAAAATTCAATTTTTCACTCAATTTTTACTTAAAAAATTAATTCGCTAGCTTTTGCTGCAAAAGTGAAAAAATTTTTTCAACTTTTTTATTCCAAAGGAATTGTAAATAAGTAAGAAGCCTAACTTTGCAGATCTTCTAGTGGGCTGATGGTGAATTGAATTGTAAAGTTTCAACTTTCTAGGGGGTGTCGTTCCTGAGATAGGGGTGACTTTTAAAATTTTTAAATCTATCTTTCCGAGACAAAACTTACATTCAGATTTAGTTGAAAACTAAGCAAGATTACCAATTCGAACCGAATAATTCGTCTGGCGTTGGTTCCAACTCTCTATCTTATACCGTTCTCAAGATAGTGGTAACTTTTAAACTAAGAAAAAAAATATTTTTCTACCATTAAGAATCATTTTAGAAAGTTTTTTTATTACAATCTGAACTAATTTCATCTTTTTATCACCAATCGTTAGTGAAAAATTCAATTTTTCACTCAATTTTTACTTAAAAAATTAATTCGCTAGCTTTTGCTGCAAAAGTGAAAAAATTTTTTCAACTTTTTTATTCCAAAGGAACTGTAAATAAGTAAGAAGCCTAACTTTGCAGATCTTCTAGTGGGCTGATGGTGAATTGAATTGTAAAGTTTCAACTTTCTAGGAGGTGTCGTTCCTGAGATAGGGGTGACTTTTAAAATTATTAAATCTATCTTCCCGAGACAAAACTTACATTCAGATTTAGTTGAAAACTAAGCAAGATTACCAATTCGAACCGAATAATTCGTCTGGCGTTGGTTCCAACTCTCTATCTTATACCGTTCCCAAGATAGGGGTAACTTTTAAACTAAGAAAAAAAAAATTTTTTCTACTATTTAGAATCATTTTAGAAAGTTTTTTTATTACAATCTGAACTAATTTTATCTTTTTATCACCAATCGTTAGTAAAAAATTCAATTTTTCACTCAATTTTTACTTAAAAAATTAATTCGCTAGCTTTTGCTGCGAAAGTGAAAAAATTTTTTAAACTTTTTTATTCCAAAGGAACGGTAAATAAGTAAGAAGCCTAACTTTGCAGATCTTCTAGTGAGCTGATGGTGAATTGAATTGTAAAGTTTCAACTTTCTAGGAAGTGTCGTTCCTGAGATAGGGGTGACTTTTAAAATTTTCAAATCTATCTTCCCGAGACAAAACTTACATTCAGATTTAGTTGAAAACTAAGCAAGATTACCAATTCGAACCGAATAATTCGTCTGGCGTTGGTTCCAACTCTCTATCTTATACCGTTCCCAAGATAGGGGTAACTTTTAAACTAAGAAAAAAAAAATTTTTTCTACCATATATAATCATTTTAGAAATTTTTTTTATCATAATCTAAATCAGTTTCATCTTTTTATCACCAATCGTTAGTAAAAAATTCAATTTTTCACTCAATTTTTACTTAAAAAATTAATTCGCTAGCTTTTGCTTCAAAAGTGAAAAAATTTTTTCAACTTTTTTATTCCAAAGGAACTGTAAATAAGTAAGAAGCCTAACTTTGCAGATCTTCTAGTGGGCTGATGGTGAATTAAATTGTAAAGTTTCAACTTTCTAGGGGGTGTCGTTCCTGAGATAGGGGTGACTTTTAAAATTTTTAAATCTATCTTTCCGAGACAAAACTTACATTCAGATTTAGTTGAAAACTAAGCAAGATTACCAATTCGAACCGAATAATTCGTCTGGCGTTGGTTCCAACTCTCTATCTTATACCGTTCTCAAGATAGTGGTAACTTTTAAACTAAGAAAAAAAATATTTTTCTACCATTTAGAATCATTTTAGAAAGTTTTTTTATTACAATCTGAACCAGTTTCATCTTTTTATCACCAATCGTTAGTAAAAAATTCAATTTTTCACTCAATTTTTACTTAAAATATTAATTCGCCAGCTTTTGCTGCAAAAGTGAAAAAATTTTTTTAACTTTTTTATTCCAAAGGAACGGTAAATAAGTAAGAAGCCTAACTTTGCAGATCCTCTAGTGGGCTGAAGGTAAATTAAATTGTAAAGTTTCAACTTTCTAGGGGGTGTCGTTCCTGAGATAGGGGTGACTTTTAAAATTTTTAAATCTATCTTCCCGAGACAAAACTTACATTCAGATTTAGTTGAAAACTAAGCAAGATTACCAATTCGAACCGAATAATTCGTCTGGCGTTGGTTCCAACTCTCTATCTTATACCATTCTCAAGATAGTGGTAACTTTTAAACTAAGAAAAAAAATATTTTTCTACCATTAAGAATCATTTTAGAAAGTTTTTTTATTACAATCTGAATTAATTTCATCTTTTTATCACCAATCGTTAGTGAAAAATTCAATTTTTCACTCAATTTTTACTTAAAAAATTAATTCGCTAGCTTTTGCTGCAAAAGTGAAAAAATTTTTTCAACTTTTTTATTCCAAAGGAACTGTAAATAAGTAAGAAGCCTAACTTTGCAGATCTTCTAGTGGGCTGATGGTGAATTGAATTGTAAAGTTTCAACTTTCTAGGAGGTGTCGTTCCTGAGATAGGGGTGACTTTTAAAATTATTAAATCTATCTTCCCGAGACAAAACTTACATTCAGATTTAGTTGAAAACTAAGCAAGATTACCAATTCGAACCGAATAATTCGTCTGGCGTTGGTTCCAACTCTCTATCTTATACCGTTCCCAAGATAGGGGTAACTTTTAAACTAAGAAAAAAAAAAATTTTTCTACTATTTAGAATCATTTTAGAAAGTTTTTTTATTACAATCTGAACTAATTTTATCTTTTTATCACCAATCGTTAGTAAAAAATTCAATTTTTCACTCAATTTTTACTTAAAAAATTAATTCGCTAGCTTTTGCTGCAAAAGTGAAAAAATTTTTTAAACTTTTTTATTCCAAAGGAACGGTAAATAAGTAAGAAGCCTAACTTTGCAGATCTTCTAGTGAGCTGATGGTGAATTGAATTGTAAAGTTTCAACTTTCTAGGAAGTGTCGTTCCTGAGATAGGGGTGACTTTTAAAATTTTCAAATCTATCTTCCCGAGACAAAACTTACATTCAGATTTAGTTGAAAACTAAGCAAGATTACCAATTCGAACCGAATAATTCGTCTGGCGTTGGTTCCAACTCTCTATCTTATACCGTTCCCAAGATAGGGGTAACTTTTAAACTAAGAAAAAAAAATTTTTTCTACCATATATAATCATTTTAGAAATTTTTTTTATCATAATCTAAATCAGTTTCATCTTTTTATCACCAATCGTTAGTAAAAAATTCAATTTTTCACTCAATTTTTACTTAAAAAATTAATTCGCTAGCTTTTGCTTCAAAAGTGAAAAAATTTTTTCAACTTTTTTATTCCAAAGGAACTGTAAATAAGTAAGAAGCCTAACTTTGCAGATCCTCTAGTGGGCTGATGGTAAATTGAATTGTAAAGTTTCAACTTTCTAGGGGGTGTCGTTCCTGAGATAGGGGTGACTTTTAAAATTTTTAAGTCTATCTTCCCGAGACAAAACTTACATTCAGATTTAGTTGAAAACTAAGCAAGATTACCAATTCGTACCGAATAATTCGTCTGGCGTTGGTTCCAACTCTCTATCTTATACCGTTCCCAAGATAGGGGTAACTTTTAAACTAAGAAAAAAAAAATTTTTTCTACTATTTAGAATCATTTTAGAAAGTTTTTTTATTACAATCTGAACTAATTTTATCTTTTTATCACCAATCGTTAGTAAAAAATTCAATTTTTCACTCAATTTTTACTTAAAAAATTAATTCGCTAGCTTTTGCTGCGAAAGTGAAAAAATTTTTTAAACTTTTTTATTCCAAAGGAACGGTAAATAAGTAAGAAGCCTAACTTTGCAGATCTTCTAGTGAGCTGATGGTGAATTGAATTGTAAAGTTTCAACTTTCTAGGAAGTGTCGTTCCTGAGATAGGGGTGACTTTTAAAATTTTCAAATCTATCTTCCCGAGACAAAACTTACATTCAGATTTAGTTGAAAACTAAGCAAGATTACCAATTCGAACCGAATAATTCGTCTGGCGTTGGTTCCAACTCTCTATCTTATACCGTTCCCAAGATAGGGGTAACTTTTAAACTAAGAAAAAAAAATTTTTTCTACAATTTATAATCATTTTAGAAAGTTTTTTTATCACAATCTGAATTAGTTTCATCTTTTTATCACCAATCGTTAGTAAAAAATTCAATTTTTCACTCAATTTTTACTTAAAAAATTAATTCGCTAGCTTTTGCTGCAAAAGTGAAAAAATTTTTTTAACTTTTTTATTCCAAAGGAACGGTAAATAAGTAAGAAGCCTAACTTTGCAGATCCTCTAGTGGGCTGATGGTGAATTGAATTGTAAAGTTTCAACTTTCTAGGGGGTGTCGTTCTTGAGATAGGGGTGACTTTTAAAATTTTTAAATCTATCTTCCCGAGACAAAACTTACATTCAGATTTAGTTGAAAACTAAGCAAGATTACCAATTCGAACCGAATAATTCGTCTGGCGTTGGTTCCAACTCTCTATCTTATACCGTTCCCAAGATAGGGGTAACTTTTAAACTAAGAAAAAAAAATTTTTTCTACCATTTATAATCATTTTAGGAAGTTTTTTTATCACAATCTGAATTAGTTTCATCTTTTTATCACCAACCGTTAGTAAAAAAATCAATTTTTTACTCAATTTTTACTTAAAAAATTAATTCGCTAGCTTTTGCTGCAAAAGTGAAAAAATTTTTTTAACTTTTTTATTCCAAAGGAACGGTAAATAAGTAAGAAGCCTAACTTTGCAGATCCTCTAGTGGGCTGATGGTGAATTGAATTGTAAAGTTTCAACTTTCTAGGGGGTGTCGTTCTTGAGATAGGGGTGACTTTTAAAATTTTTAAATCTATCTTCCCGAGACAAAACTTACATTCAGATTTAGTTGAAAACTAAGCAAGATTACCAATTCGAACCGAATAATTCGTCTGGCGTTGGTTCCAACTCTCTATCTTATACCGTTCCCAAGATAGGGGTAACTTTTAAACTAAGAAAAAAAAATTTTTTCTACCATTTATAATCATTTTAGGAAGTTTTTTTATCACAATCTGAATTAGTTTCATCTTTTTATCACCAACCGTTAGTAAAAAAATCAATTTTTTACTCAATTTTTACTTAAAAAATTAATTCGCTAGCTTTTGCTGCAAAAGTGAAAAAATTTTTTTAACTTTTTTATTCCAAAGGAACGGTAAATAAGTAAGAAGCCTAACTTTGCAGATCCTCTAGTGGGCTGATGGTAAATTGAATTGTAAAGTTTCAACTTTCTAGGGGGTGTCGTTCCTGAGATGGGAGTGACTTTTAAAATTTTTAATTCTATCTTCCCGAAACAAAACTTACATTCAGATTTAGTTGAAAACTAAGCAAGATTACCAATTCGAACCGAATAATTCGTCTGGCGTTGGTTCCAACTCTCTATATTATACCGTTCCCAAGATAGTGGTAACTTTTAAACTAAGAAAAAAAATTTTTTCTACCATTTATAATCATTTTTGAAAGTTTTTTTATCATAATCTAAACCAGTTTCATCTTTTTATCACCAATCGTTAGTAAAAAATTCAATTTTTCACTCAATTTTTACTTAAAAAATTAATTCGCTAGCTTTTGCTGCAAAAGTGAAAAAATTTTTTTAATTTTTTTATTCCAAAAGAACGGTAAATAAGTAAGAAGCCTAACTTTGCAGATCCTCTAGTGGGCTGAAGGTAAATTGAATTGTAAAGTTTCAACTTTCTAGGGGGTGTCGTTCCTGAGATAGGGGTGACTTTTAAAATTTTTAAATCTATCTTCCCGAGACAAAACTTACATTCAGATTTAGTTGAAAACTAAGCAAGATTACCGATTCGAACCGAATAATTCGTCTGGCGTTGGTTCCAACTCTCTATCTTATACCGTTCTCAAGATAGTGGTAACCTTTAAACTAAGAAAAAAAATATTTTTCTACCATTTAGAATCATTTTAGAAAGTTTTTTTATTACAATCTGAACTAATTTCATTTTTTTATCACCAATCGTTAGTCAAAAATTCAATTTTTTACTCAATTTTTACTTAAAAAATTAATTCGCTAGCTTTTGCTGCAAAAGTGAAAAAATTTTTTTAACTTTTTTATTCCAAAGGAACGGTAAATAAGTAAGAAGCCTAACTTTGCAGATCTTCTAGTGGGCTGATGGTAAATTGAATTGTAAAGTTTTAACTTTCTAGGGGGTGTCGTTTCTGAGATAGGGGTGACTTTTAAAATTTTTAAATCTATCTTCCCGAGACAAAACTTACATTCAGATTTAGTTGAAAACTAAGCAAGATTACCAATTCGTACCAAATAATTCGTCTGGCGTTGGTTCCAACTCTCTATCTTATACCGTTCCCAAGATAGGGGTAACTTTTAAACTAAGAAAAAAAAATTTTTTCTACCATTTATAATCATTTTAGGAAGTTTTTTTATCACAATCTGAATTAGTTTCATCTTTTTATCACCAACCGTTAGTAAAAAAATCAATTTTTTACTCAATTTTTACTTAAAAAATTAATTCGCTAGCTTTTGCTGCAAAAGTGAAAAAATTTTTTTAACTTTTTTATTCCAAAGGAACGGTAAATAAGTAAGAAGCCTAACTTTGCAGATCCTCTAGTGGGCTGATGGTAAATTGAATTGTAAAGTTTCAACTTTCTAGGGGGTGTCGTTCCTGAGATGGGAGTGACTTTTAAAATTTTTAATTCTATCTTCCCGAAACAAAACTTACATTCAGATTTAGTTGAAAACTAAGCAAGATTACCAATTCGAACCGAATAATTCGTCTGGCGTTGGTTCCAACTCTCTATATTATACCGTTCCCAAGATAGTGGTAACTTTTAAACTAAGAAAAAAAATTTTTTCTACCATTTATAATCATTTTTGAAAGTTTTTTTATTACAATCTGAACTAATTTCATTTTTTTATCACCAATCGTTAGTCAAAAATTCAATTTTTTACTCAATTTTTACTTAAAAAATTAATTCGCTAGCTTTTGCTGCAAAAGTGAAAAAATTTTTTTAACTTTTTTATTCCAAAGGAACGGTAAATAAGTAAGAAGCCTAACTTTGCAGATCCTCTAGTGGGCTGATGGTAAATTGAATTGTAAAGTTTTAACTTTCTAGGGGGTGTCGTTTCTGAGATAGGGGTGACTTTTAAAATTTTTAAATCTATCTTCCCGAGACAAAACTTACATTCAGATTTAGTTGAAAACTAAGCAAGATTACCAATTCGAACCGAATAATTCGTCTGGCGTTGGTTCCAACTCTCTATCTTATACCGTTCTCAAGATAGTGGTAACTTAAACTAAGAAAAAAAATATTTTTCTACCATTTAGAATCATTTTAGAAAGTTTTTTTATTACAATCTGAACTAATTTCATTTTTTTATCACCAATCGTTAGTCAAAAATTCAATTTTTTACTCAATTTTTACTTAAAAAATTAATTCGCTAGCTTTTGCTGCAAAAGTGAAAAAATTTTTTCAACTTTTTTATTCCAAAGGAACTGTAAATAAGTAAGAAGCCTAACTTTGCAGATCTTCTAGTGGGCTAATGGTGAATTGAATTGTAAAGTTTCAACTTTCTAGGGAGTGTCGTTCCTGAGACAGAGGTGACTTTTAAAATTTTCAAATCTATCTTCCCGAGACAAAACTTACATTCAGATTTAGTTGAAAACTAAGCAAGATTACCAATTCGAACCGAATAATTCGTCTGGCGTTGGTTCCAACTCTCTATATTATACCGTTCCCAATATAGGGGTAACTTTTAAACTAAGAAAAAAAATTTTTTCTACCATTTACAATCACTTTAGAAAGTTTTTTATTATAATCGAAACCAGTTTCATCTTTTTATCACCAATCGTTAGTAAAAAATTCAATTTTTCACTCAATTTTTACTTAAAAAATTAATTCGCTAGCTTTTGCTGCAAAAGTGAAAAAATTTTTTTAACTTTTTTATTCCAAAGGAACGTTAATTAAGTAAGAAGCCTAACTTTGCAGATCCTCTAGTGGGCTGATGGTAAATTGAATTGTAAAGTTTCAACTTTCTAGGGGATGTCGTTCCTGAGATAGGGGTGACTTTTAAAATTTTTAAATCTATCTTCCCGAGACAAAACTTACATTCAGATTTAGTTGAAAACTAAGCAAGATTACCAATTCGAACCGAATAATTCGTCTGGCGTTGGTTCCAACTCTCTATCTTATACCGTTCTCAAGATAGTGGTAACTTTTAAACTAAGAAAAAAAATATTTTTCTACCATTTAGAATCATTTTAGAAAGTTTTTTTATTACAATCTGAACTAATTTCATCTTTTTATCACCAATCGTTAGTAAAAAATTCAATTTTTCACTCAATTTTTACTTAAAAAATTAATTCGCTAGCTTTTGCTGCAGAAGTAAAAAAATTTTTTCAACTTTTTTATTCCAAAGGAACTGTAAATAAGTAAGAAACCTAACTTTGCAGATCTTCTAGTGGGCTGATGGTGAATTGAATTGTAAACTTTCAACTTTCTAGGGGGTGTCGTTCCTGAGATAGGGGTGACTTTTAAAATTTTTAAATCTATCTTCCCGAGACAAAACTTACATTCAGATTTAGTTGAAAACTAAGCAAGATTACCAATTCGAACCGAATAATTCGTCTGGCGTTGGTTCCAACTCTCTATCTTATACCGTTCCCAAGATAGGGGTAACTTTTGAACTAAGAAAAAAAAATTTTTTCTACCATTTATAATCATTTTAGAAAGTTTTTTTATTACAATCTGAACTAATTTCATTTTTTTATCACCAATCGTTAGTCAAAAATTCAATTTTTTACTCAATTTTTACTTAAAAAATTAATTCGCTAGCTTTTGCTGCAAAAGTGAAAAAATTTTTTTAACTTTTTTATTCCAAAGGAACGGTAAATAAGTAAGAAGCCTAACTTTGCAGATCCTCTAGTGGGCTGATGGTAAATTGAATTGTAATGTTTTAACTTTCTAGGGGGTGTCGTTTCTGAGATAGGGGTGACTTTTAAAATTTTTAAATCTATCTTCCCGAGACAAAACTTACATTCAGATTTAGTTGAAAACTAAGCAAGATTACCAATTCGAACCGAATAATTCGTCTGGCGTTGGTTCCAACTCTCTATCTTATACCGTTCTCAAGATAGTGGTAACTTAAACTAAGAAAAAAAATATTTTTCTACCATTTAGAATCATTTTAGAAAGTTTTTTTATTACAATCTGAACTAATTTCATTTTTTTATCACCAATCGTTAGTCAAAAATTCAATTTTTTACTCAATTTTTACTTAAAAAATTAATTCGCTAGCTTTTGCTGCAAAAGTGAAAAAATTTTTTCAACTTTTTTATTCCAAAGGAACTGTAAATAAGTAAGAAGCCTAACTTTGCAGATCTTCTAGTGGGCTAATGGTGAATTGAATTGTAAAGTTTCAACTTTCTAGGGAGTGTCGTTCCTGAGACAGAGGTGACTTTTAAAATTTTCAAATCTATCTTCCCGAGACAAAACTTACATTCAGATTTAGTTGAAAACTAAGCAAGATTACCAATTCGAACCGAATAATTCGTCTGGCGTTGGTTCCAACTCTCTATATTATACCGTTCCCAATATAGGGGTAACTTTTAAACTAAGAAAAAAAATTTTTTCTACCATTTACAATCATTTTAGAAAGTTTTTTATTATAATCGAAACCAGTTTCATCTTTTTATCACCAATCGTTAGTAAAAAATTCAATTTTTCACTCAATTTTTACTTAAAAAATTAATTCGCTAGCTTTTGCTGCAAAAGTGAAAAAATTTTTTTAACTTTTTTATTCCAAAGGAACGTTAATTAAGTAAGAAGCCTAACTTTGCAGATCCTCTAGTGGGCTGATGGTAAATTGAATTGTAAAGTTACAACTTTCTAGGGGATGTCGTTCCTGAGATAGGGGTGACTTTTAAAATTTTTAAATCTATCTTCCCGAGACAAAACTTACATTCAGATTTAGTTGAAAACTAAGCAAGATTACCAATTCGAACCGAATAATTCGTCTGGCGTTGGTTCCAACTCTCTATCTTATACCGTTCTCAAGATAGTGGTAACTTAAACTAAGAAAAAAAATATTTTTCTACCATTTAGAATCATTTTGGAAAGTTTTTTTATTACAATCTGAACTAATTTCATTTTTTTATCACCAATCGTTAGTCAAAAATTCAATTTTTTACTCAATTTTTACTTAAAAAATTAATTCGCTAGCTTTTGCTGCAAAAGTGAAAAAATTTTTTCAACTTTTTTATTCCAAAGGAACTGTAAATAAGTAAGAAGCCTAACTTTGCAGATCTTCTAGTGGGCTGATGGTGAATTGAATTGTAAACTTTCAACTTTCTAGGGGGTGTCGTTCCTGAGATAGGGGTGACTTTTAAAATTTTTAAATCTATCTTCCCGAGACAAAACTTACATTCAGATTTAGTTGAAAACTAAGCAAGATTACCAATTCGAACCGAATAATTCGTCTGGCGTTGGTTCCAACTCTCTATCTTATACCGTTCCCAAGATAGGGGTAACTTTTGAACTAAGAAAAAAAAATTTTTTCTACCATTTATAATCATTTTAGAAAGTTTTTTTATTACAATCTGAACTAATTTCATTTTTTTATCACCAATCGTTAGTCAAAAATTCAATTTTTTACTCAATTTTTACTTAAAAAATTAATTCGCTAGCTTTTGCTGCAAAAGTGAAAAAATTTTTTTAACTTTTTTATTCCAAAGGAACGGTAAATAAGTAAGAAGCCTAACTTTGCAGATCCTCTAGTGGGCTGATGGTAAATTGAATTGTAATGTTTTAACTTTCTAGGGGGTGTCGTTTCTGAGATAGGGGTGACTTTTAAAATTTTTAAATCTATCTTCCCGAGACAAAACTTACATTCAGATTTAGTTGAAAACTAAGCAAGATTACCAATTCGAACCAAATAATTCGTCTGGCGTTGGTTCCAACTCTCTATCTTATACCGTTCTCAAGATAGTGGTAACTTAAACTAAGAAAAAAAATATTTTTCTACCATTTAGAATCATTTTGGAAAGTTTTTTTATTACAATCTGAACTAATTTCATTTTTTTATCACCAATCGTTAGTCAAAAATTCAATTTTTTACTCAATTTTTACTTAAAAAATTAATTCGCTAGCTTTTGCTGCAAAAGTGAAAAAATTTTTTCAACTTTTTTATTCCAAAGGAACTGTAAATAAGTAAGAAGCCTAACTTTGCAGATCTTCTAGTGGGCTGATGGTGAATTGAATTGTAAACTTTCAACTTTCTAGGGGGTGTCGTTCCTGAGATAGGGGTGACTTTTAAAATTTTTAAATCTATCTTCCCGAGACAAAACTTACATTCAGATTTAGTTGAAAACTAAGCAAGATTACCAATTCGAACCGAATAATTCGTCTGGCGTTGGTTCCAACTCTCTATCTTATACCGTTCCCAAGATAGGGGTAACTTTTGAACTAAGAAAAAAAAATTTTTTCTACCATTTATAATCATTTTAGAAAGTTTTTTTATTACAATCTGAACTAATTTCATTTTTTTATCACCAATCGTTAGTCAAAAATTCAATTTTTTACTCAATTTTTACTTAAAAAATTAATTCGCTAGCTTTTGCTGCAAAAGTGAAAAAATTTTTTTAACTTTTTTATTCCAAAGGAACGGTAAATAAGTAAGAAGCCTAACTTTGCAGATCCTCTAGTGGGCTGATGGTAAATTGAATTGTAATGTTTTAACTTTCTAGGGGGTGTCGTTTCTGAGATAGGGGTGACTTTTAAAATTTTTAAATCTATCTTCCCGAGACAAAACTTACATTCAGATTTAGTTGAAAACTAAGCAAGATTACCAATTCGAACCGAATAATTCGTCTGGCGTTGGTTCCAACTCTCTATCTTATACCGTTCTCAAGATAGTGGTAACTTAAACTAAGAAAAAAAATATTTTTCTACCATTTAGAATCATTTTGGAAAGTTTTTTTATTACAATCTGAACTAATTTCATTTTTTTATCACCAATCGTTAGTCAAAAATTCAATTTTTTACTCAATTTTTACTTAAAAAATTAATTCGCTAGCTTTTGCTGCAAAAGTGAAAAAATTTTTTCAACTTTTTTATTCCAAAGGAACTGTAAATAAGTAAGAAGCCTAACTTTGCAGATCTTCTAGTGGGCTGATGGTGAATTGAATTGTAAACTTTCAACTTTCTAGGGGGTGTCGTTCCTGAGATAGGGGTGACTTTTAAAATTTTTAAATCTATCTTCCCGAGACAAAACTTACATTCAGATTTAGTTGAAAACTAAGCAAGATTACCAATTCGAACCGAATAATTCGTCTGGCGTTGGTTCCAACTCTCTATCTTATACCGTTCCCAAGATAGGGGTAACTTTTGAACTAAGAAAAAAAAATTTTTTCTACCATTTATAATCATTTTAGAAAGTTTTTTTATTACAATCTGAACTAATTTCATTTTTTTATCACCAATCGTTAGTCAAAAATTCAATTTTTTACTCAATTTTTACTTAAAAAATTAATTCGCTAGCTTTTGCTGCAAAAGTGAAAAAATTTTTTTAACTTTTTTATTCCAAAGGAACGGTAAATAAGTAAGAAGCCTAACTTTGCAGATCCTCTAGTGGGCTGATGGTAAATTGAATTGTAATGTTTTAACTTTCTAGGGGGTGTCGTTTCTGAGATAGGGGTGACTTTTAAAATTTTTAAATCTATCTTCCCGAGACAAAACTTACATTCAGATTTAGTTGAAAACTAAGCAAGATTACCAATTCGAACCGAATAATTCGTCTGGCGTTGGTTCCAACTCTCTATCTTATACCGTTCTCAAGATAGTGGTAACTTAAACTAAGAAAAAAAATATTTTTCTACCATTTAGAATCATTTTAGAAAGTTTTTTTATTACAATCTGAACTAATTTCATTTTTTTATCACCAATCGTTAGTCAAAAATTCAATTTTTTACTCAATTTTTACTTAAAAAATTAATTCGCTAGCTTTTGCTGCAAAAGTGAAAAAATTTTTTCAACTTTTTTATTCCAAAGGAACTGTAAATAAGTAAGAAGCCTAACTTTGCAGATCTTCTAGTGGGCTAATGGTGAATTGAATTGTAAAGTTTCAACTTTCTAGGGAGTGTCGTTCCTGAGACAGAGGTGACTTTTAAAATTTTCAAATCTATCTTCCCGAGACAAAACTTACATTCAGATTTAGTTGAAAACTAAGCAAGATTACCAATTCGAACCGAATAATTCGTCTGGCGTTGGTTCCAACTCTCTATCTTATACCGTTCTCAAGATAGTGGTAACTTTTAAACTAAGAAAAAAAATATTTTTCTACCATTTAGAATCATTTTAGAAAGTTTTTTTATTACAATCTGAACTAATTTCATCTTTTTATCACCAATCGTTAGTAAAAAATTCAATTTTTCACTCAATTTTTACTTAAAAAATTAATTCGCTAGCTTTTGCTGCAGAAGTAAAAAAATTTTTTCAACTTTTTTATTCCAAAGGAACTGTAAATAAGTAAGAAACCTAACTTTGCAGATCTTCTAGTGGGCTGATGGTGAATTGAATTGTAAACTTTCAACTTTCTAGGGGGTGTCGTTCCTGAGATAGGGGTGACTTTTAAAATTTTTAAATCTATCTTCCCGAGACAAAACTTACATTCAGATTTAGTTGAAAACTAAGCAAGATTACCAATTCGAACCGAATAATTCGTCTGGCGTTGGTTCCAACTCTCTATCTTATACCGTTCCCAAGATAGGGGTAACTTTTGAACTAAGAAAAAAAAATTTTTTCTACCATTTATAATCATTTTAGAAAGTTTTTTTATTACAATCTGAACTAATTTCATTTTTTTATCACCAATCGTTAGTCAAAAATTCAATTTTTTACTCAATTTTTACTTAAAAAATTAATTCGCTAGCTTTTGCTGCAAAAGTGAAAAAATTTTTTTAACTTTTTTATTCCAAAGGAACGGTAAATAAGTAAGAAGCCTAACTTTGCAGATCCTCTAGTGGGCTGATGGTAAATTGAATTGTAATGTTTTAACTTTCTAGGGGGTGTCGTTTCTGAGATAGGGGTGACTTTTAAAATTTTTAAATCTATCTTCCCGAGACAAAACTTACATTCAGATTTAGTTGAAAACTAAGCAAGATTACCAATTCGAACCGAATAATTCGTCTGGCGTTGGTTCCAACTCTCTATCTTATACCGTTCTCAAGATAGTGGTAACTTAAACTAAGAAAAAAAATATTTTTCTACCATTTAGAATCATTTTAGAAAGTTTTTTTATTACAATCTGAACTAATTTCATTTTTTTATCACCAATCGTTAGTCAAAAATTCAATTTTTTACTCAATTTTTACTTAAAAAATTAATTCGCTAGCTTTTGCTGCAAAAGTGAAAAAATTTTTTCAACTTTTTTATTCCAAAGGAACTGTAAATAAGTAAGAAGCCTAACTTTGCAGATCTTCTAGTGGGCTAATGGTGAATTGAATTGTAAAGTTTCAACTTTCTAGGGAGTGTCGTTCCTGAGACAGAGGTGACTTTTAAAATTTTCAAATCTATCTTCCCGAGACAAAACTTACATTCAGATTTAGTTGTAAACTAAGCAAGATTACCAATTCGAACCGAATAATTCGTCTGGCGTTGGTTCCAACTCTCTATATTATACCGTTCCCAATATAGGGGTAACTTTTAAACTAAGAAAAAAAATTTTTTCTACCATTTACAATCATTTTAGAAAGTTTTTTATTATAATCGAAACCAGTTTCATCTTTTTATCACCAATCGTTAGTAAAAAATTCAATTTTTCACTCAATTTTTACTTAAAAAATTAATTCGCTAGCTTTTGCATCAAAAGTGAAAAAATTTTTTTAACTTTTTTATTCCAAAGGAACGTTAATTAAGTAAGAAGCCTAACTTTGCAGATCCTCTAGTGGGCTGATGGTAAATTGAATTGTAAAGTTTCAACTTTCTAGGGGATGTCGTTCCTGAGATAGGGGTGACTTTTAAAATTTTTAAATCTATCTTCCCGAGACAAAACTTACTTTCAGAATTAGTTGAAAACTAAGCAAGATTACCAATTCGAACCGAATAATTCGTCTGGCGTTGGTTCCAACTCTCTATCTTATACCGTTCCCAAGATAGGGGTAACTTTTGAACTAAGAAAAAAAAATTTTTTCTACCATTTATAATCATTTTAGAAAGTTTTTTTATTACAATCTGAACTAATTTCATTTTTTTATCACCAATCGTTAGTCAAAAATTCAATTTTTTACTCAATTTTTACTTAAAAAATTAATTCGCTAGCTTTTGCTGCAAAAGTGAAAAAATTTTTTTAACTTTTTTATTCCAAAGGAACGGTAAATAAGTAAGAAGCCTAACTTTGCAGATCCTCTAGTGGGCTGATGGTAAATTGAATTGTAATGTTTTAACTTTCTAGGGGGTGTCGTTTCTGAGATAGGGGTGACTTTTAAAATTTTTAAATCTATCTTCCCGAGACAAAACTTACATTCAGATTTAGTTGAAAACTAAGCAAGATTACCAATTCGAACCGAATAATTCGTCTGGCGTTGGTTCCAACTCTCTATCTTATACCGTTCTCAAGATAGTGGTAACTTAAACTAAGAAAAAAAATATTTTTCTACCATTTAGAATCATTTTAGAAAGTTTTTTTATTACAATCTGAACTAATTTCATTTTTTTATCACCAATCGTTAGTCAAAAATTCAATTTTTTACTCAATTTTTACTTAAAAAATTAATTCGCTAGCTTTTGCTGCAAAAGTGAAAAAATTTTTTCAACTTTTTTATTCCAAAGGAACTGTAAATAAGTAAGAAGCCTAACTTTGCAGATCTTCTAGTGGGCTAATGGTGAATTGAATTGTAATGTTTTAACTTTCTAGGGGGTGTCGTTTCTGAGATAGGGGTGACTTTTAAAATTTTTAAATCTATCTTCCCGAGACAAAACTTACATTCAGATTTAGTTGAAAACTAAGCAAGATTACCAATTCGAACCGAATAATTCGTCTGGCGTTGGTTCCAACTCTCTATCTTATACCGTTCTCAAGATAGTGGTAACTTAAACTAAGAAAAAAAATATTTTTCTACCATTTAGAATCATTTTAGAAAGTTTTTTTATTACAATCTGAACTAATTTCATTTTTTTATCACCAATCGTTAGTCAAAAATTCAATTTTGTACTCAATTTTTACTTAAAAAATTAATTCGCTAGCTTTTGCTGCAAAAGTGAAAAAATTTTTTCAACTTTTTTATTCCAAAGGAACTGTAAATAAGTAAGAAGCCTAACTTTGCAGATCTTCTAGTGGGCTAATGGTGAATTGAATTGTAAAGTTTCAACTTTCTAGGGAGTGTCGTTCCTGAGACAGAGGTGACTTTTAAAATTTTCAAATCTATCTTCCCGAGACAAAACTTACATTCAGATTTAGTTGAAAACTAAGCAAGATTACCAATTCGAACCGAATAATTCGTCTGGCGTTGGTTCCAACTCTCTATATTATACCGTTCCCAATATAGGGGTAACTTTTAAACTAAGAAAAAAAATTTTTTCTACCATTTACAATCATTTTAGAAAGTTTTTTATTATAATCGAAACCAGTTTCATCTTTTTATCACCAATCGTTAGTAAAAAATTCAATTTTTCACTCAATTTTTACTTAAAAAATTAATTCGCTAGCTTTTGCTGCAAAAGTGAAAAAATTTTTTTAACTTTTTTATTCCAAAGGAACGTTAATTAAGTAAGAAGCCTAACTTTGCAGATCCTCTAGTGGGCTGATGGTAAATTGAATTGTAAAGTTTCAACTTTCTAGGGGATGTCGTTCCTGAGATAGGGGTGACTTTTAAAATTTTTAAATCTATCTTCCCGAGACAAAACTTACATTCAGATTTAGTTGAAAACTAAGCAAGATTACCAATTCGAACCGAATAATTCGTCTGGCGTTGGTTCCAACTCTCTATCTTATACCGTTCTCAAGATAGTGGTAACTTTTAAACTAAGAAAAAAAATATTTTTCTACCATTTAGAATCATTTTAGAAAGTTTTTTTATTACAATCTGAACTAATTTCATCTTTTTATCACCAATCGTTAGTAAAAAATTCAATTTTTCACTCAATTTTTACTTAAAAAATTAATTCGCTAGCTTTTGCTGCAGAAGTAAAAAAATTTTTTCAACTTTTTTATTCCAAAGGAACTGTAAATAAGTAAGAAACCTAACTTTGCAGATCTTCTAGTGGGCTGATGGTGAATTGAATTGTAAACTTTCAACTTTCTAGGGGGTGTCGTTCCTGAGATAGGGGTGACTTTTAAAATTTTTAAATCTATCTTCCCGAGACAAAACTTACATTCAGATTTAGTTGAAAACTAAGCAAGATTACCAATTCGAACCGAATAATTCGTCTGGCGTTGGTTCCAACTCTCTATTTTATACCGTTCCCAAGATAGGGGTAACTTTTGAACTAAGAAAAAAAAATTTTTTCTACCATTTATAATCATTTTAGAAAGTTTTTTTATTACAATCTGAACTAATTTCATTTTTTTATCACCAATCGTTAGTCAAAAATTCAATTTTTTACTCAATTTTTACTTAAAAAATTAATTCGCTAGCTTTTGCTGCAAAAGTGAAAAAATTTTTTTAACTTTTTTATTCCAAAGGAACGGTAAATAAGTAAGAAGCCTAACTTTGCAGATCCTCTAGTGGGCTGATGGTAAATTGAATTGTAATGTTTTAACTTTCTAGGGGGTGTCGTTTCTGAGATAGGGGTGACTTTTAAAATTTTTAAATCTATCTTCCCGAGACAAAACTTACATTCAGATTTAGTTGAAAACTAAGCAAGATTACCAATTCGAACCGAATAATTCGTCTGGCGTTGGTTCCAACTCTCTATCTTATACCGTTCTCAAGATAGTGGTAACTTAAACTAAGAAAAAAAATATTTTTCTACCATTTAGAATCATTTTAGAAAGTTTTTTTATTACAATCTGAACTAATTTCATTTTTTTATCACCAATCGTTAGTCAAAAATTCAATTTTTTACTCAATTTTTACTTAAAAAATTAATTCGCTAGCTTTTGCTGCAAAAGTGAAAAAATTTTTTCAACTTTTTTATTCCAAAGGAACTGTAAATAAGTAAGAAGCCTAACTTTGCAGATCTTCTAGTGGGCTAATGGTGAATTGAATTGTAAAGTTTCAACTTTCTAGGGAGTGTCGTTCCTGAGACAGAGGTGACTTTTAAAATTTTCAAATCTATCTTCCCGAGACAAAACTTACATTCAGATTTAGTTGAAAACTAAGCAAGATTACCAATTCGAACCGAATAATTCGTCTGGCGTTGGTTCCAACTCTCTATATTATACCGTTCCCAATATAGGGGTAACTTTTAAACTAAGAAAAAAAATTTTTTCTACCATTTACAATCATTTTAGAAAGTTTTTTATTATAATCGAAACCAGTTTCATCTTTTTATCACCAATCGTTAGTAAAAAATTCAATTTTTCACTCAATTTTTACTTAAAAAATTAATTCGCTAGCTTTTGCATCAAAAGTGAAAAAATTTTTTTAACTTTTTTATTCCAAAGGAACGTTAATTAAGTAAGAAGCCTAACATTGCAGATCCTCTAGTGGGCTGATGGTAAATTGAATTGTAAAGTTTCAACTTTCTAGGGGATGTCGTTCATGAGATAGGGGTGACTTTTAAAATTTTTAAATCTATCTTCCCGAGACAAAACTTACTTTCAGATTTAGTTGAAAACTAAGCAAGATTACCAATTCGAACCGAATAATTCGTCTGGCGTTGGTTCCAACTCTCTATCTTATACCGTTCCCAAGATAGGGGTAACTTTTGAACTAAGAAAAAAAAATTTTTTCTACCATTTATAATCATTTTAGAAAGTTTTTTTATTACAATCTGAACTAATTTCATTTTTTTATCACCAATCGTTAGTCAAAAATTCAATTTTTTACTCAATTTTTACTTAAAAAATTAATTCGCTAGCTTTTGCTGCAAAAGTGAAAAAATTTTTTTAACTTTTTTATTCCAAAGGAACGGTAAATAAGTAAGAAGCCTAACTTTGCAGATCCTCTAGTGGGCTGATGGTAAATTGAATTGTAATGTTTTAACTTTCTAGGGGGTGTCGTTTCTGAGATAGGGGTGACTTTTAAAATTTTTAAATCTATCTTCCCGAGACAAAACTTACATTCAGATTTAGTTGAAAACTAAGCAAGATTACCAATTCGAACCGAATAATTCGTCTGGCGTTGGTTCCAACTCTCTATCTTATACCGTTCTCAAGATAGTGGTAACTTAAACTAAGAAAAAAAATATTTTTCTACCATTTAGAATCATTTTAGAAAGTTTTTTTATTACAATCTGAACTAATTTCATTTTTTTATCACCAATCGTTAGTCAAAAATTCAATTTTTTACTCAATTTTTACTTAAAAAATTAATTCACTAGCTTTTGCTGCAAAAGTGAAAAAATTTTTTCAACTTTTTTATTCCAAAGGAACTGTAAATAAGTAAGAAGCCTAACTTTGCAGATCTTCTAGTGGGCTAATGGTGAATTGAATTGTAATGTTTTAACTTTCTAGGGGGTGTCGTTTCTGAGATAGGGGTGACTTTTAAAATTTTTAAATCTATCTTCCCGAGACAAAACTTACATTCAGATTTAGTTGAAAACTAAGCAAGATTACCAATTCGAACCGAATAATTCGTCTGGCGTTGGTTCCAACTCTCTATCTTATACCGTTCTCAAGATAGTGGTAACTTAAACTAAGAAAAAAAATATTTTTCTACCATTTAGAATCATTTTAGAAAGTTTTTTTATTACAATCTGAACTAATTTCATTTTTTTATCACCAATCGTTAGTCAAAAATTCAATTTTGTACTCAATTTTTACTTAAAAAATTAATTCGCTAGCTTTTGCTGCAAAAGTGAAAAAATTTTTTCAACTTTTTTATTCCAAAGGAACTGTAAATAAGTAAGAAGCCTAACTTTGCAGATCTTCTAGTGGGCTAATGGTGAATTGAATTGTAAAGTTTCAACTTTCTAGGGAGTGTCGTTCCTGAGACAGAGGTGACTTTTAAAATTTTCAAATCTATCTTCCCGAGACAAAACTTACATTCAGATTTAGTTGAAAACTAAGCAAGATTACCAATTCGAACCGAATAATTCGTCTGGCGTTGGTTCCAACTCTCTATATTATACCGTTCCCAATATAGGGGTAACTTTTAAACTAAGAAAAAAAATTTTTTCTACCATTTACAATCATTTTAGAAAGTTTTTTATTATAATCGAAACCAGTTTCATCTTTTTATCACCAATCGTTAGTAAAAAATTCAATTTTTCACTCAATTTTTACTTAAAAAATTAATTCGCTAGCTTTTGCATCAAAAGTGAAAAAATTTTTTTAACTTTTTTATTCCAAAGGAACGTTAATTAAGTAAGAAGCCTAACTTTGCAGATCCTCTAGTGGGCTGATGGTAAATTGAATTGTAAAGTTTCAACTTTCTAGGGGATGTCGTTCCTGAGATAGGGGTGACTTTTAAAATTTTTAAATCTATCTTCCCGAGACAAAACTTACTTTCAGATTTAGTTGAAAACTAAGCAAGATTACCAATTCGAACCGAATAATTCGTCTGGCGTTGGTTCCAACTCTCTATCTTATACCGTTCCCAAGATAGGGGTAACTTTTGAACTAAGAAAAAAAAATTTTTTCTACCATTTATAATCATTTTAGAAAGTTTTTTTATTACAATCTGAACTAATTTCATTTTTTTATCACCAATCGTTAGTCAAAAATTCAATTTTTTACTCAATTGTTACTTAAAAAATTAATTCGCTAGCTTTTGCTGCAAAAGTGAAAAAATTTTTTTAACTTTTTTATTCCAAAGGAACGGTAAATAAGTAAGAAGCCTAACTTTGCAGATCCTCTAGTGGGCTGATGGTAAATTGAATTGTAATGTTTTAACTTTCTAGGGGGTGTCGTTTCTGAGATAGGGGTGACTTTTAAAATTTTTAAATCTATCTTCCCGAGACAAAACTTACATTCAGATTTAGTTGAAAACTAAGCAAGATTACCAATTCGAACCGAATAATTCGTCTGGCGTTGGTTCCAACTCTCTATCTTATACCGTTCTCAAGATAGTGGTAACTTAAACTAAGAAAAAAAATATTTTTCTACCATTTAGAATCATTTTAGAAAGTTTTTTTATTACAATCTGAACTAATTTCATTTTTTTATCACCAATCGTTAGTCAAAAATTCAATTTTTTACTCAATTTTTACTTAAAAAATTAATTCGCTAGCTTTTGCTGCAAAAGTGAAAAAATTTTTTTAACTTTTTTATTCCAAAGGAACGGTAAATAAGTAAGAAGCCTAACTTTGCAGATCCTCTAGTGGGCTGATGGTAAATTGAATTGTAATGTTTTAACTTTCTAGGGGGTGTCGTTTCTGAGATAGGGGTGACTTTTAAAATTTTTAAATCTATCTTCCCGAGACAAAACTTACATTCAGATTTAGTTGAAAACTAAGCAAGATTACCAATTCGAACCGAATAATTCGTCTGGCGTTTGTTCCAACTCTCTATCTTATACCGTTCTCAAGATAGTGGTAACTTAAACTAAGAAAAAAAATATTTTTCTACCATTTAGAATCATTTTAGAAAGTTTTTTTATTACAATCTGAACTAATTTCATTTTTTTATCACCAATCGTTAGTCAAAAATTCAATTTTTTACTCAATTTTTACTTAAAAAATTAATTCGCTAGCTTTTGCTGCAAAAGTGAAAAAATTTTTTCAACTTTTTTATTCCAAAGGAACTGTAAATAAGTAAGAAGCCTAACTTTGCAGATCTTCTAGTGGGCTAATGGTGAATTGAATTGTAAAGTTTCAACTTTCTAGGGAGTGTCGTTCCTGAGACAGAGGTGACTTTTAAAATTTTCAAATCTATCTTCCCGAGACAAAACTTACATTCAGATTTAGTTGAAAACTAAGCAAGATTACCAATTCGAACCGAATAATTCGTCTGGCGTTGGTTCCAACTCTCTATATTATACCGTTCCCAATATAGGGGTAACTTTTAAACTAAGAAAAAAAATTTTTTCTACCATTTACAATCATTTTAGAAAGTTTTTTATTATAATCGAAACCAGTTTCATCTTTTTATCACCAATCGTTAGTAAAAAATTCAATTTTTCACTCAATTTTTACTTAAAAAATTAATTCGCTAGCTTTTGCATCAAAAGTGAAAAAATTTTTTTAACTTTTTTATTCCAAAGGAACGTTAATTAAGTAAGAAGCCTAACTTTGCAGATCCTCTAGTGGGCTGATGGTAAATTGAATTGTAAAGTTTCAACTTTCTAGGGGATGTCGTTCCTGAGATAGGGGTGACTTTTAAAATTTTTAAATCTATCTTCCCGAGACAAAACTTACTTTCAGATTTAGTTGAAAACTAAGCAAGATTACCAATTCGAACCGAATAATTCGTCTGGCGTTGGTTCCAACTCTCTATCTTATACCGTTCCCAAGATAGGGGTAACTTTTGAACTAAGAAAAAAAAATTTTTTCTACCATTTATAATCATTTTAGAAAGTTTTTTTATTACAATCTGAACTAATTTCATTTTTTTATCACCAATCGTTAGTCAAAAATTCAATTTTTTACTCAATTTTTACTTAAAAAATTAATTCGCTAGCTTTTGCTGCAAAAGTGAAAAAATTTTTTTAACTTTTTTATTCCAAAGGAACGGTAAATAAGTAAGAAGCCTAACTTTGCAGATCCTCTAGTGGGCTGATGGTAAATTGAACTGTAATGTTTTAACTTTCTAGGGGGTGTCGTTTCTGAGATAGGGGTGACTTTTAAAATTTTTAAATCTATCTTCCCGAGACAAAACTTACATTCAGATTTAGTTGAAAACTAAGCAAGATTACCAATTCGAACCGAATAATTCGTCTGGCGTTGGTTCCAACTCTCTATCTTATACCGTTCTCAAGATAGTGGTAACTTAAACTAAGAAAAAAAATATTTTTCTACCATTTAGAATCATTTTAGAAAGTTTTTTTATTACAATCTGAACTAATTTCATTTTTTTATCACCAATCGTTAGTCAAAAATTCAATTTTTTACTCAATTTTTACTTAAAAAATTAATTCGCTAGCTTTTGCTGCAAAAGTGAAAAAATTTTTTTAACTTTTTTATTCCAAAGGAACGGTAAATAAGTAAGAAGCCTAACTTTGCAGATCCTCTAGTGGGCTGATGGTAAATTGAATTGTAATGTTTTAACTTTCTAGGGGGTGTCGTTTCTGAGATAGGGGTGACTTTTAAAATTTTTAAATCTATCTTCCCGAGACAAAACTTACATTCAGATTTAGTTGAAAACTAAGCAAGATTACCAATTCGAACCGAATAATTCGTCTGGCGTTGGTTCCAACTCTCTATCTTATACCGTTCTCAAGATAGTGGTAACTTAAACTAAGAAAAAAAATATTTTTCTACCATTTAGAATCATTTTAGAAAGTTTTTTTATTACAATCTGAACTAATTTCATTTTTTTATCACCAATCGTTAGTCAAAAATTCAATTTTTTACTCAATTTTTACTTAAAAAATTAATTCGCTAGCTTTTGCTGCAAAAGTGAAAAAATTTTTTCAACTTTTTTATTCCAAAGGAACTGTAAATAAGTAAGAAGCCTAACTTTGCAGATCTTCTAGTGGGCTAATGGTGAATTGAATTGTAAAGTTTCAACTTTCTAGGGAGTGTCGTTCCTGAGACAGAGGTGACTTTTAAAATTTTCAAATCTATCTTCCCGAGACAAAACTTACATTCAGATTTAGTTGAAAACTAAGCAAGATTACCAATTCGAACCGAATAATTCGTCTGGCGTTGGTTCCAACTCTCTATATTATACCGTTCCCAATATAGGGGTAACTTTTAAACTAAGAAAAAAAATTTTTTCTACCATTTACAATCATTTTAGAAAGTTTTTTATTATAATCGAAACCAGTTTCATCTTTTTATCACCAATCGTTAGTAAAAAATTCAATTTTTCACTCAATTTTTACTTAAAAAATTAATTCGCTAGCTTTTGCATCAAAAGTGAAAAAATTTTTTTAACTTTTTTATTCCAAAGGAACGTTAATTAAGTAAGAAGCCTAACTTTGCAGATCCTCTAGTGGGCTGATGGTAAATTGAATTGTAAAGTTTCAACTTTCTAGGGGATGTCGTTCCTGAGATAGGGGTGACTTTTAAAATTTTTAAATCTATCTTCCCGAGACAAAACTTACTTTCAGATTTAGTTGAAAACTAAGCAAGATTACCAATTCGAACCGAATAATTCGTCTGGCGTTGGTTCCAACTCTCTATCTTATACCGTTCCCAAGATAGGGGTAACTTTTGAACTAAGAAAAAAAAATCTTTTCTACCATTTATAATCATTTTAGAAAGTTTTTTTATTACAATCTGAACTAATTTCATTTTTTTATCACCAATCGTTAGTCAAAAATTCAATTTTTTACTCAATTTTTACTTAAAAAATTAATTCGCTAGCTTTTGCTGCAAAAGTGAAAAAATTTTTTTAACATTTTTATTCCAAAGGAACGTTAATTAAGTAAGAAGCCTAACTTTGCAGATCCTCTAGTGGGCTGATGGTAAATTGAATTGTAAAGTTTCAACTTTCTAGGGGAGGTCGTTCCTGAGATAGGGGTGACTTTTAAAATTTTTAAATCTATCTTCCCGAGACAAAACTTACTTTCAGATTTAGTTGAAAACTAAGCAAGATTACCAATTCGAACCGAATAATTCGTCTGGCGTTGGTTCCAACTCTCTATCTTATACCGTTCCCAAGATAGGGGTAACTTTTGAACTAAGAAAAAAAAATTTTTTCTACCATTTATAATCATTTTAGAAAGTTTTTTTATTACAATCTGAACTAATTTCATTTTTTTATCACCAATCGTTAGTCAAAAATTCAATTTTTTACTCAATTTTTACTTAAAAAATTAATTCGCTAGCTTTTGCTGCAAAAGTGAAAAAATTTTTTTAACTTTTTTATTCCAAAGGAACGGTAAATAAGTAAGAAGCCTAACTTTGCAGATCCTCTAGTGGGCTGATGGTAAATTGAATTGTAATGTTTTAACTTTCTAGGGGGTGTCGTTTCTGAGATAGGGGTGACTATTAAAATTTTTAAATCTATCTTCCCGAGACAAAACTTACATTCAGATTTAGTTGAAAACTAAGCAAGATTACCAATTCGAACCGAATAATTCGTCTGGCGTTGGTTCCAACTCTCTATCTTATACCGTTCTCAAGATAGTGGTAACTTAAACTAAGAAAAAAAATATTTTTCTACCATTTAGAATCATTTTAGAAAGTTTTTTTTTTACAATCTGAACTAATTTCATTTTTTTATCACCAATCGTTAGTCAAAAATTCAATTTTTTACTCAATTTTTACTTAAAAAATTAATTCGCTAGCTTTTGCTGCAAAAGTGAAAAAATTTTTTTAACTTTTTTATTCCAAAGGAACGTTAATTAAGTAAGAAGCCTAACTTTGCAGATCCTCTAGTGGGCTGATGGTAAATTGAATTGTAAAGTTTCAACTTTCTAGGGGATGTCGTTCCTGAGATAGGGGTGACTTTTAAAATTTTTAAATCTATCTTCCCGAGACAAAACTTACTTTCAGATTTAGTTGAAAACTAAGCAAGATTACCAATTCGAACCGAATAATTCGTCTGGCGTTGGTTCCAACTCTCTATCTTATACCGTTCTCAAGATAGTGGTAACTTTTAAACTAAGAAAAAAAATATTTTTCTACCATTTAGAATCATTTTAGAAAGTTTTTTTATTACAATCTGAACTAATTTCATCTTTTTATCACCAATCGTTAGTAAAAAATTCAATTTTTCACTCAATTTTTACTTAAAAAATTAATTCGCTAGCTTTTACTGCAGAAGTAAAAAAATTTTTTCAACTTTTTTATTCCAAAGGAACTGTAAATAAGTAAGAAACCTAACTTTGCAGATCTTCTAGTGGGCTGATGGTGAATTGAATTGTAAACTTTCAACTTTCTAGGGGGTGTCGTTTCTGAGATAGGGGTGACTTTTAAAATTTTTAAATCTATTTTCCCGAGACAAAACTTACATTCAGATTTAGTTGAAAACTAAGCAAGATTACCAATTCGAACCGAATAATTCGTCTGGCGTTGGTTCCAACTCTCTACCTTATACCGTTCCCAAGATAGGGGTAACTTTTGAACTAAGAAAAAAAAATTTTTCTACCATTTAGAATCATTTTAGAAAGTTTTTTTATTACAATCTGAACTAATTTCATCTTTTTATCACCAATCGTCAGTAAAAAATTCAATTTTTCACTCAATTTTTACTTATAAAATTAATTCGCTAGCTTTTGCTGCAAAAGTGAAAAAATTTTTTTAACCTTTTTATTCCAAAGGAACGTTAATTAAGTAAGAAGCCTAACTTTGCAGATCCTCTAGTGGGCTGATGGTAAATTGAATTGTAAAGTTTCAACTTTCTAGGGGATGTCGTTCCTGAGATAGGGGTGACTTTTAAAATTTTTAAATCTATCTTCCCGAGACAAAACTTACTTTCAGATTTAGTTGAAAACTAAGCAAGATTACCAATTCGAACCGAATAATTCGTCTGGCGTTGGTTCCAACTCTCTATCTTATACCGTTCTCAAGATAGTGGTAACTTTTAAACTAAGAAAAAAAATATTTTTCTACCATTTAGAATCATTTTAGAAAGTTTTTTTATTACAATCTGAACTAATTTCATCTTTTTATCACCAATCGTTAGTAAAAAATTCAATTTTTCACTCAATTTTTACTTAAAAAATTAATTCGCTAGCTTTTACTGCAGAAGTAAAAAAATTTTTTCAACTTTTTTATTCCAAAGGAACTGTAAATAAGTAAGAAACCTAACTTTGCAGATCTTCTAGTGGGCTGATGGTGAATTGAATTGTAAACTTTCAACTTTCTAGGGGGTGTCGTTTCTGAGATAGGGGTGACTTTTAAAATTTTTAAATCTATTTTCCCGAGACAAAACTTACATTCAGATTTAGTTGAAAACTAAGCAAGATTACCAATTCGAACCGAATAATTCGTCTGGCGTTGGTTCCAACTCTCTACCTTATACCGTTCCCAAGATAGGGGTAACTTTTGAACTAAGAAAAAAAAATTTTTCTACCATTTAGAATCATTTTAGAAAGTTTTTTTATCATAATCTAAACCAGTCTCATCTTTTTATCACAAATCGTTAGTAAAAAATTCAATTTTTCACTCAATTTTTACTTAAAAAATTAATTCGCTAGCTTTTGCTGCAAAAGTGAAAAAATTTTTTTAACCTTTTTATTCCAAAGGAACGGTAAATAAGTAAAAAGCCAAACTTTGCAGATCCTCTAGTGGGCTGATGGTAAATTGAATTGTAAAGTTTCAACTTTCTAGGGGGTGTCGTTCCTGAGATAGGAGTGACTTTTAAAATTTTTAAATCTATCTTCCCGAGACAAAACTTACATTCAGATTTAGTTGAAAACTAAGCAAGATTACCAATTCGAACCGAATAATTCGTCTGGCGTTGGTTCCAACTCTCTATCTTATACCGTTCTCAAGATAGTGGTAACTTTTAAACTAAGGAAAAAAATATTTTTCTACCATTTAGAATCATTTTAGAAAGTTTTTTTATTACAATCTGAACTAATTTCATCTTTTTATCACCAATCGTCAGTAAAAAATTCAATTTTTCACTCAATTTTTACTTATAAAATTAATTCGCTATCTTTTGCTGCAGAAGTAAAAAAATTTTTTCAACCTTTTTATTCCAAAGGAACTGTGAATAAGTAAGAAACCTAACTTTGCAGATCTTCTAGTAGGCTGATGGTGAATTGAATTGTAAAGTTTCAACTTTCTAGGGGGTGTCGTTCCTGAGGTAGGGGTGACTTTTAAAATTTTTAAATCTATCTTTCCGAGACAAAACTTACATTCAGATTTAGTTGAAAACTAAGCAAGATTACCAATTCGAACCGAATAATTCGTCTTTTGTTGGTTCTAACTCTCTATCTTATACCGTTCTCAAGATAGTGGTAACTTTTAAACTAAAAATAAAAATATTTTTCTACCATTTAGAATCATTTTAGAAAGTTTTTTTATCACAATCTGTACTAATTTCATCTTTTTATCACCAATCGTTAGTAAAAAATTCAATTTTTCACTCAATTTTTACTTAAAAAATTAATTCGCTAGCTTTTGCTGCAAAAGTAAAAAAATTTTTTCAACTTTTTTATTCCAAAGGAACTGTAAATAAGTAAGAAGCCTAACTTTGCAGATCCTCTAGTGGGCTGATGGTAAATTGAATTGTAAAGTTTCAACTTTCTAGAAGGTGTCGTTTTTGAGGTAGGGGTGACTTTTAAAATTTTTAAATCTATCTTTCCGAGACAAAACTTACATTCAGATTTAGTTGAAAACTAAGCAAGATTACCAATTCGAACCGAATAATTCGTCTGGCGTTGGTTCCAACTCTCTATCTTATACCGTTCTCAAGATAGTGGTAACAATTAAACTAAAAATAAAAATAATTTTCTACCATTTAGAATCATTTTAGAAAGTTTTTTTATTACAATCTGAACTAATTTCATCTTTTTATCACCAATCGTTAGTAAAAAATTCAATTTTTCACTCAATTTTTACTTAAAAAATTAATTCGCTAGCTTTTGCTGCAGAAGTGAAAAAATTTTTTCAACTTTTTTATTCCAAAGGAACTGTAAATAAGTAAGAAGCCTAACTCTGCAGATCCTCTAGTGGGCTGATGGTGAATTGAATTGTAAAGATTCAACTTTCTAGGGGGTGTCGTTCTTGAGATAGGGGTGACTTTTAAAATTTTTAAATCTATCTTCCCGAGACAAAACTTACATTCAGATTTAGTTGAAAACTAAGCAAGATTACCAATTCGAACCGAATAATTCGTCTGGCGTTGGTTCCAACTCTCTATCTTATACCGTTCTCAAGATAGTGGTAACTTTTAAACTAAGGAAAAAAATATTTTTCTACCATTTAGAATCATTTTAGAAAGTTTTTTTATTACAATCTGAACTAATTTCATCTTTTTATCACCAATCGTCAGTAAAAAATTCAATTTTTCACTCAATTTTTACTTATAAAATTAATTCGCTAGCTTTTGCTGCAGAAGTAAAAAAATTTTTTCAACCTTTTTATTCCAAAGGAACTGTGAATAAGTAAGAAACCTAACTTTGCAGATCTTCTAGTAGGCTGATGGTGAATTGAATTGTAAAGTTTCAACTTTCTAGGGGGTGTCGTTCCTGAGGTAGGGGTGACTTTTAAAATTTTTAAATCTATCTTTCCGAGACAAAACTTACATTCAGATTTAGTTGAAAACTAAGCAAGATTACCAATTCGAACCGAATAATTCGTCTTTTGTTGGTTCTAACTCTCTATCTTATACCGTTCTCAAGATAGTGGTACCTTTTAAACTAAAAATAAAAATATTTTTCTACCATTTAGAATCATTTTAGAAAGTTTTTTTATCACAATCTGTACTAATTTCATCTTTTTATCACCAATCGTTAGTAAAAAATTCAATTTTTCACTCAATTTTTACTTAAAAAATTAATTCGCTAGCTTTTGCTGCAAAAGTAAAAAAATTTTTTCAACTTTTTTATTCCAAAGGAACTGTAAATAAGTAAGAAGCCTAACTTTGCAGATCCTCTAGTGGGCTGATGGTAAATTGAATTGTAAAGTTTCAACTTTCTAGAAGGTGTCGTTCCTGAGGTAGGGGTGACTTTTAAAATTTTTAAATCTATCTTTCCGAGACAAAACTTACATTCAGATTTAGTTGAAAACTAAGCAAGATTACCAATTCGAACCGAATAATTCGTCTGGCGTTGGTTCCAACTCTCTATCTTATACCGTTCTCAAGATAGTGGTAACAATTAAACTAAAAATAAAAATAATTTTCTACCATTTAGAATCATTTTAGAAAGTTTTTTTATTACAATCTGAACTAATTTCATCTTTTTATCACCAATCGTTAGTAAAAAATTCAATTTTTCACTCAATTTTTACTTAAAAAATTAATTCGCTAGCTTTTGCTGCAGAAGTGAAAAAATTTTTTCAACTTTTTTATTCCAAAGGAACTGTAAATAAGTAAGAAGCCTAACTCTGCAGATCCTCTAGTGGGCTGATGGTGAATTGAATTGTAAAGTTTCAACTTTCTAGGGGGTGTCGTTCTTGAGATAGGGGTGACTTTTAAAATTTTTAAATCTATCTTCCCGAGACAAAACTTACATTCAGATTTAGTTGAAAACTAAGCAAGATTACCGATTCGAACCGAATAATTCGTCTGGCGTTGGTTCCAACTCTCTATCTTATACCGTTCTCAAGATAGTGGTAACCTTTAAACTAAGAAAAAAAATATTTTTCTACCATTTAGAATCATTTTAGAAAGTTTTTTTATTACAATCTGAACTAATTTCATTTTTTTATCACCAATCGTTAGTCAAAAATTCAATTTTTTACTCAATTTTTACTTAAAAAATTAATTCGCTAGTTTTTGCTGCAAAAGTGAAAAAGTTTTTTTAACTTTTTTATTCCAAAGGAACGGTAAATAAGTAAGAAGCCTAACTTTGCAGATCCTCTAGTGGGCTGATGGTGAATTGAATTGTTAAGTTTCAACTTTCTAGGGGGTGTCGTTCTTGAGATAGGGGTGACTTTTAAAATTTTTAAATCTATCTTCCCGAGACAAAACTTACATTCAGATTTAGTTGAAAACTAAGCAAGATTACCAATTCGAACCGAATAATTCGTCTGGCGTTGGTTCCAACTCTCTATCTTATACCGTTCTCAAGATAGTGGTAACTTTTAAACTAAGGAAAAAAATATTTTTCTACCATTTAGAATCATTTTAGAAAGTTTTTTTATTACAATCTGAACTAATTTCATCTTTTTATCACCAATCGTCAGTAAAAAATTCAATTTTTCACTCAATTTTTACTTATAAAATTAATTCGCTAGCTTTTGCTGCAGAAGTAAAAAAATTTTTTCAACCTTTTTATTCCAAAGGAACTGTGAATAAGTAAGAAACCTAACTTTGCAGATCTTCTAGTAGGCTGATGGTGAATTGAATTGTAAAGTTTCAACTTTCTAGGGGGTGTCGTTCCTGAGGTAGGGGTGACTTTTAAAATTTTTAAATCTATCTTTCCGAGACAAAACTTACATTCAGATTTAGTTGAAAACTAAGCAAGATTACCAATTCGAACCGAATAATTCGTCTGGCGTTGGTTCCAACTCTCTATCTTATACCGTTCTCAAGATAGTGGTAACTTTTAAACTAAGGAAAAAAATATTTTTCTACCATTTAGAATCATTTTAGAAAGTTTTTTTATTACAATCTGAACTAATTTCATCTTTTTATCACCAATCGTCAGTAAAAAATTCAATTTTTCACTCAATTTTTACTTATAAAATTAATTCGCTAGCTTTTGCTGCAGAAGTAAAAAAATTTTTTCAACCTTTTTATTCCAAAGGAACTGTGAATAAGTAAGAAACCTAACTTTGCAGATCTTCTAGTAGGCTGATGGTGAATTGAATTGTAAAGTTTCAACTTTCTAGGGGGTGTCGTTCCTGAGGTAGGGGTGACTTTTAAAATTTTTAAATCTATCTTCCCGAGACAAAACTTACATTCAGATTTAGTTGAAAACTAAGCAAGATTACCGATTCGAACCGAATAATTCGTCTGGCGTTGGTTCCAACTCTCTATCTTATACCGTTCTCAAGATAGTGGTAACCTTTAAACTAAGAAAAAAAATATTTTTCTACCATTTAGAATCATTTTAGGAAGTTTTTTTATTACAATCTGAACTAATTTCATTTTTTTATCACCAATCGTTAGTCAAAAATTCAATTTTTTACTCAATTTTTACTTAAAAAATTAATTCGCTAGTTTTTGCTGCAAAAGTGAAAAAGTTTTTTTAACTTTTTTATTCCAAAGGAACGGTAAATAAGTAAGAAGCTTAACTTTGCAGATCCTCTAGTGGGCTGATGGTAAATTGAATTGTAATGTTTTAACTTTCTAGGGGGTGTCGTTTCTGAGATAGGGGTGACTTTTAAAATTTTTAAATCTATCTTCCCGAGACAAAAGTTACATTCAGATTTAGTTGAAAACTAAGCAAGATTACCAATTTGAACCGAATAATTCGTCTGGCGCTGGTTCCAACTGTCTATCTTATACCGTTCTCAAGATAGTGGTAACTTAAACTAAGAAAAAAAATATTTTTCTACCATTAAGAATCATTTTAGAAAGTTTTTTTATTATAATCTGAACTAATTTCATCTTTTTATCACCAATCGTTAGTAAAAAATTCATTTTTTCACTCAATTTTTACTTAAAAAATTAATTCGCTAGCTTTTGCTGCAAAAGTGAAAAAATTTTTTCAACTTTTTTATTCCAAAGGAACTGTAAATAAGTAAGAAGCCTAACTTTGCAGATCTTCTAGTGGGCTAATGGTGAATTGAATTGTAAAGTTTCAACTTTCTAGGGGGTGTCGTTCCTGAGACAGAGGTGACTTTTAAAATTTTTAAATCTATCTTCCCGAGACAAAACTTACATTCAGATTTAGTTGAAAACTAAGCAAGATTACCAATTCGAACCGAATAATTCGTCTGGCGTTGGTTCCAACTCTCTATCTTATACCGTTCCCAAGATGGGGGTAACTTTTAAACTAAGAAAAAAAATTTTTTTCTACCATTTATAATCATTTTAGAAAGTTTTTTTATCATAATCTAAACAAGTTTCTTCTTTTTATCACCAATCGTTAGTAAAAAATTCAATTTTTTACTCAATTTTTGCTTAAAAAATTAATTCGCTAGCTTTTGCTGCAAAAGTGAAAAAATTTTTTTAAACTTTTTATTCCAAAGGAACGGTAAATAAGTAAAAAGTCAAACTTTGCAGATCCTCTAGTGGGCTGATGGTAAATTGAATTGTAAAGTTTCAACTTTCTAGGGGGTGTCGTTCCTGAGATAGGAGTGACTTTTAAAATTTTTAAATCTATCTTCCCGAGACAAAACTTACATTCAGGTTTAGTTGAAAACTAAGCAAGATTACCAATTCGAACCGAATAATTCGTCTGGCGTTGGTTCCAACTCTCTATCTTATACCGTTCTCAAGATAGTGGTAACTTTTAAACTAAGGAAAAAAATATTTTTCTACCATTTAGAATCATTTTAGAAAGTTTTTTTATTACAATCTGAACTAATTTCATCTTTTTATCACCAATCGTCAGTAAAAAATTCAATTTTTCACTCAATTTTTACTTATAAAATTAATTCGCTAGCTTTTGCTGCAGAAGTAAAAAAATTTTTTCAACCTTTTTATTCCAAAGGAACTGTGAATAAGTAAGAAACCTAACTTTGCAGATCTTCTAGTAGGCTGATGGTGAATTGAATTGTAAAGTTTCAACTTTCTAGGGGGTGTCGTTCCTGAGGTAGGGGTGACTTTTAAAATTTTTAAATCTATCTTTCCGAGACAAAACTTACATTCAGATTTAGTTGAAAACTAAGCAAGATTACCAATTCGAACCGAATAATTCGTCTTTTGTTGGTTCTAACTCTCTATCTTATACCGTTCTCAAGATAGTGGTAACTTTTAAACTAAAAATAAAAATATTTTTCTACCATTTAGAATCATTTTAGAAAGTTTTTTTATCACAATCTGTACTAATTTCATCTTTTTATCACCAATCGTTAGTAAAAAATTCAATTTTTCACTCAATTTTTACTTAAAAAATTAATTCGCTAGCTTTTGCTGCAAAAGTAAAAAAATTTTTTCAACTTTTTTATTCCAAAGGAACTGTAAATAAGTAAGAAGCCTAACTTTGCAGATCCTCTAGTGGGCTGATGGTAAATTGAATTGTAAAGTTTCAACTTTCTAGAAGGTGTCGTTCCTGAGGTAGGGGTGACTTTTAAAATTTTTAAATCTATCTTTCCGAGACAAAACTTACATTCAGATTTAGTTGAAAACTAAGCAAGATTACCAATTCGAACCGAATAATTCGTCTGGCGTTGGTTCCAACTCTCTATCTTATACCGTTCTCAAGATAGTGGTAACAATTAAACTAAAAATAAAAATAATTTTCTACCATTTAGAATCATTTTAGAAAGTTTTTTTATTACAATCTAAACTAATTTCATCTTTTTATCACCAATCGTTAGTAAAAAATTCAATTTTTCACTCAATTTTTACTTAAAAAATTAATTCGCTAGCTTTTGCTGCAGAAGTGAAAAAATTTTTTCAACTTTTTTATTCCAAAGGAACTGTAAATAAGTAAGAAGCCTAACTCTGCAGATCCTCTAGTGGGCTGATGGTGAATTGAATTGTAAAGTTTCAACTTTCTAGGGGGTGTCGTTCTTGAGATAGGGGTGACTTTTAAAATTTTTAAATCTATCTTCCCGAGACAAAACTTACATTCAGATTTAGTTGAAAACTAAGCAAGATTACCAATTCGAACCGAATAATTCGTCTGGCGTTGGTTCCAACTCTCTATCTTATACAGTTCTCAAGATAGTGGTAACTTTTAAACTAAGGAAAAAAATATTTTTCTACCATTTAGAATCATTTTAGAAAGTTTTTTTATTACAATCTGAACTAATTTCATCTTTTTATCACCAATCGTCAGTAAAAAATTCAATTTTTCACTCAATTTTTACTTATAAAATTAATTCGCTAGCTTTTGCTGCAGAAGTAAAAAAATTTTTTCAACCTTTTTATTCCAAAGGAACTGTGAATAAGTAAGAAACCTAACTTTGCAGATCTTCTAGTAGGCTGATGGTGAATTGAATTGTAAAGTTTCAACTTTCTAGGGGGTGTCGTTCCTGAGGTAGGGGTGACTTTTAAAATTTTTAAATCTATCTTTCCGAGACAAAACTTACATTCAGATTTAGTTGAAAACTAAGCAAGATTACCAATTCGAACCGAATAATTCGTCTTTTGTTGGTTCTAACTCTCTATCTTATACCGTTCTCAAGATAGTGGTAACTATTAAACTGAAAATAAAAATATTTTTCTACCATTTAGAATCATTTTAGAAAGTTTTTTTATCACAATCTGTACTAATTTCATCTTTTTATCACCAATCGTTAGTAAAAAATTCAATTTTTCACTCAATTTTTACTTAAAAAATTAATTCGCTAGCTTTTGCTGCAAAAGTAAAAAAAATTTTTCAACTTTTTTATTCCAAAGGAACTGTAAATAAGTAAGAAGCCTAACTTTGCAGATCCTCTAGTGGGCTGATGGTAAATTGAATTGTAAAGTTTCAACTTTCTAGAAGGTGTCGTTCCTGAGGTAGGGGTGACTTTTAAAATTTTTAAATCTATCTTTCCGAGACAAAACTTACATTCAGATTTAGTTGAAAACTAAGCAAGATTACCAATTCGAACCGAATAATTCGTCTGGCGTTGGTTCCAACTCTCTATCTTATACCGTTCTCAAGATAGTGGTAACAATTAAACTAAAAATAAAAATAATTTTCTACCATTTAGAATCATTTTAGAAAGTTTTTTTATTACACTCTGAACTAATTTCATCTTTTTATCACCAATCGTTAGTAAAAAATTCAATTTTTCACTCAATTTTTACTTAAAAAATTAATTCGCTAGCTTTTGCTGCAGAAGTGAAAAAATTTTTTCAACTTTTTTATTCCAAAGGAACTGTAAATAAGTAAGAAGCCTAACTCTGCAGATCCTCTGGTGGGCTGATGGTGAATTGAATTGTAAAGTTTCAACTTTCTAGGGGGTGTCGTTCTTGAGATAGGGGTGACTTTTAAAATTTTTAAATCTATCTTCCCGAGACAAAACTTACATTCAGATTTAGTTGAAAACTAAGCAAGATTACCGATTCGAACCGAATAATTCGTCTGGCGTTGGTTCCAACTCTCTATCTTATACCGTTCTCAAGATAGTGGTAACCTTTAAACTAAGAAAAAAAATATTTTTCTACCATTTAGAATCATTTTAGAAAGTTTTTTTATTACAATCTGAACTAATTTCATTTTTTTATCACCAATCGTTAGTCAAAAATTCAATTTTTTACTCAATTTTTACTTAAAAAATTAATTCGCTAGTTTTTGCTGCAAAAGTGAAAAAGTTTTTTTAACTTTTTTATTCCAAAGGAACGGTAAATAAGTAAGAAGCCTAACTTTGCAGATCCTCTAGTGGGCTGATGGTAAATTGAATTGTAAAGTTTTAACTTTCTAGGGGGTGTCGTTTCTGAGATAGGGGTGACTTTTAAAATTTTTAAATCTATCTTCCCGAGACAAAAGTTACATTCAGATTTAGTTGAAAACTAAGCAAGATTACCAATTTGAACCGAATAATTCGTCTGGCGTTGGTTCCAACTGTCTATCTTATACCGTTCTCAAGATAGTGGTAACTTAAACTAAGAAAAAAAATATTTTTCTACCATTAAGAATCATTTTAGAAAGTTTTTTTATTACAATCTGAACTAATTTCATCTTTTTATCACCAATCGTTAGTAAAAAATTCATTTTTTCACTCAATTTTTACTTAAAAAATTAATTCGCTAGCTTTTGCTGCAAAAGTGAAAAAATTTTTTCAACTTTTTTATTCCAAAGGAACTGTAAATAAGTAAGAAGCCTAATTTTGCAGATCTTCTAGTGGGCTAATGGTGAATTGAATTGTAAAGTTTCAACTTTCTAGGGGGTGTCGTTCCTGAGACAGTGGTGACTTTTAAAATTTTTAAATCTATCTTCCCGAGACAAAACTTACATTCAGATTTAGTTGAAAACTAAGCAAGATTACCAATTCGAACCGAATAATTCGTCTGGCGTTGGTTCCAACTCTCTATCTTATACCGTTCCCAAGATGGGGGTAACTTTTAAACTAAGAAAAAAAATTTTTTTCTACCATTTATAATCATTTTAGAAAGTTTTTTTATCATAATCTAAACAAGTTTCATCTTTTTATCACCAATCGTTAGTAAAAAATTCAATTTTTTACTCAATTTTTACTTAAAAAATTAATTCGCTAGCTTTTGCTGCAAAAGTGAAAAAATTTTTTTAAACTTTTTATTCCAAAGGAACGGTAAATAAGTAAAAAGTCAAGCTTTGCAGATCCTCTAGTGGGCTGATGGTAAATTGAATTGTAAAGTTTCAAGTTTCTAGGGGGTGTCGTTCCTGAGATAGGAGTGACTTTTAAAATTTTTAAATCTATCTTCCCGAGACAAAACTTACATTCAGATTTAGTTGAAAACTAAGCAAGATTACCAATTCGAACCGAATAATTCGTCTGGCGTTGGTTCCAGCTCTCTATCTTATACCGTTCTCAAGATAGTGGTAACTTTTAAACTAAGGAAAAAAATATTTTTCTACCATTTAGAATCATTTTAGAAAGTTTTTTTATTACAATCTGAACTAATTTCATCTTTTTATCACCAATCGTCAGTAAAAAATTTAATTTTTCACTCAATTTTTACTTATAAAATTAATTCGCTAGCTTTTGCTGCAGAAGTAAAAAAATTTTTTTAACTTTTTTAATCCAAAGGAACGGTAAATAAGTAAGAAGCTTAACTTTGCAGATCCTCTAGTGGGCTGATGGTAAATTGAATTGTAAAGTTTCAACTTTCTAGGGGGTGTCGTTCCTGAGATAGGAGTGACCTTTAAAATTTTTAAATCTATCTTCCCGAGACAAAACTTACATTCAGATTTAGTTGAAAACTAAGCAAGATTACCAATTCGAACCGAATAATTCGTCTGGCGTTGGTTCCAGCTCTCTATCTTATACCGTTCTCAAGATAGTGGTAACTTTTAAACTAAGGAAAAAAATATTTTTCTACCATTTAGAATCATTTTAGAAAGTTTTTTTATTACAATCTGAACTAATTTCATCTTTTTATCACCAATCGTCAGTAAAAAATTTAATTTTTCACTCAATTTTTACTTATAAAATTAATTCGCTAGCTTTTGCTGCAGAAGTAAAAAAATTTTTTTAACTTTTTTAATCCAAAGGAACGGTAAATAAGTAAGAAGCTTAACTTTGCAGATCCTCTAGTGGGCTGATGGTAAATTGAATTGTAAAGTTTCAACTTTCTAGGGGGTGTCGTTCCTGAGATAGGAGTGACTTTTAAAATTTTTAAATCTATCTTCCCGAGACAAAACTTACATTCAGATTTAGTTGAAAACTAAGCAAGATTACCAATTCGAACCGAATAATTCGTCTGGCGTTGGTTCCAGCTCTCTATCTTATACCGTTCCCAAGATAGGGGTAACTTTTGAACTAAGAAAAAAAAATTTTTTCTACCATTTATAATCATTTTAGAAAGTTTTTTTATCATAATCTAAACCAGTCTCATCTTTTTATCACAAATCGTTAGAAAAAAATTCAATTTTTCACTCAATTTTTACTTAAAAAATTAATTCGCTAGCTTTTGCTGCAAAAGTGAAAAAATTTTTTTAACTTTTTTATTCCAAAGGAACGGTAAATAAGTAAGAAGCCTAACTTTGCAGATCCTCTAGTGGGCTGATGGTAAATTGAATTGTAAAGTTTCAACTTTCTAGGGGATGTCGTTCCTGAGATGGGGGTGACTTTTAAAATTTTTAAATCTATCTTCCCGAGACAAAACTAACATTCAGATTTAGTTAAAAACTAAGCAAGATTACCAATTCGAACCGAATAATTTGTCTGGCGTTGGTTCCAACTCTCTATCTTATACCGTTCCCAAGATAGGGGTAACTTTTAAACTAAGAAAAAAAAACTTTTTCTACCATTTATAATCATTTTAGAAAGTTTTTTTATCATAATCTAAACCAGTTTCGTCTTTTTATCACCAATCGTTAGTAAAAAATTCAATTTTTCACTCAATTTTTACTTAAAAAATTAATTCGCTAGCTTTTGCTGCAAAAGTGAAAAAATTTTTTTAACTTTTTTAATCCAAAGGAACGGTAAATAAGTAAGAAGCTTAACTTTGCAGATCCTCTAGTGGGCTGATGGTAAATTGAGTTGTAAAGTTTCAACTTTCTAGGGGGTGTCGTTCCTGAGATAGGGGTGACTTTTAAAATTTTCAAATCTATCTTCCCGAGACAAAACTTACATTCAGATTTAGTTGAAAACTAAGCAAGATTACCAATTCGAACCGAATAATTCGTCCGGCGTTGGTTCCAACTCTCTATCTTATACCGTTCCCAAGATAGGGGTAACTTTTGAACTAAGAAAAAAAAATTTTTTCTCCATTTATAATCATTTTAGAAAGTTTTTTTATCATAATCTAAACCAGTCTCATCTTTTTATCACAAATCGTTAGAAAACAATTCAATTTTTCACTCAATTTTTACTTAAAAAATTAATTCGCTAGCTTTTGCTGCAAAAGTGAAAAAATTTTTTTAACTTTTTTATTCCAAAGGAACGGTAAATAAGTAAGAAGCTTAACTTTGCAGATCCTCTAGTGGGCTGATGGTAAATTGAATTGTAAAGTTTCAACTTTCTAGGGGGTGTCGTTCCTGAGATAGGGGTGACTTTTAAAATTTTCAAATCTATCTTCCCGAGACAAAATTTACATTCAGATTTAGTTGAAAACTAAGCAAGATTACCAATTCGAACCGAATAATTCGTCTGGCGTTGGTTCCAACTCTCTATCTTATACCGTTCTCAAGATAGTGGTAACTATTAAACTAAGAATAAAAATATTTTTCTACCATTTAGAATCATTTTAGAAAGTTTTTTTATTACAATCTGAACTAATTTCATCTTTTTATCACCAATCGTTAGTAAAAAATTCAATTTTTCACTCAATTTTTACTTAAAAAATTAATTCGCTAGCTTTTGCTGCAAAAGTGAAAAAATTTTTTCAACTTTTTTATTCCAAAGGAACTGTAAATAAATAAGAAGCCTAACTTTGCAGATCCTCTAGTGGGCTGATGGTAAATTGAATTGTAAAGTTTCAACTTTCTAGAAGATGTCGTTCCTGAGGTAGGGGTGACTTTTAAAATTTTTAAATCTATCTTTCCGAGACAAAACTTACATTCAGATTTAGTTGAAAACTAAGCAAGATTACCGATTCGAACCGAATAATTTGTCTGGCGTTGGTTCCAACTCTCTATCTTATACCGTTCCCAAGATAGGGGTAACTTTTAAACTAAGAAAAAAAAATTTTTTCTACCATTTATAATCATTTTAGAAAGTTTTTTTATCATAATCTAAACCAGTTTCTTCTTTTTATCACCAATCGTTAGTAAAAAATTCAATTTTTCACTCAATTTTTACTTAAAAAATTAATTCGCTAGCTTTTGCTGCAAAAGTGAAAAAATTTTTTAAACTTTTTTATTCCAAAGGAACGGTAAATAAGTAAGAAGCCTAACTTTGCAGATCTTCTAGTGAGCTGATGGTGAATTGAATTGTAAAGTTTCAAATTTCTAGGGGGTGTCGTTCCTGAGACAGTGGTGACTTTTAAAATTTTTAAATCTATCTTCCCGAGACAAAACTTACATTCAGATTTAGTTGAAAACTAAGCAAGATTACCAATTCGAACCGAATAATTCGTCCGGCGTTGGTTCCAACTCTCTATCTTATACCGTTCCCAAGATAGGGGTAAATTTTAAACTAAGAAAAAAAAAATTTTTCTACCATTTATAATCATTTTAGAAAATTTTTTTATCATAATCTAAATCAGTTTTATCTTTTTATCACCAATCGTTAGTAAAAAATTCAATTTTTCACTCAATTTTTACTTAAAAAATTAATTCGCTAGCTTTTGCTGCAAAAGTGAAAAAATTTTTTCAACTTTTTTATTCCAAAGAACTGTAAATAAGTAAGAAGCCTTACTTTGCAGATCTTCTAGTGGGCTGATGGTGAATTGAATTGTAAGGTTTCAACTTTCTAGGGGGTGTCGTTCCTGAGATAGGGGTGACTTTTAAAATTTTTAAATCTATCTTCCCGAGACAAAACTTACATTCAGATTTAGTTGAAAACTAAGCAAGATTACCAATTCGAACCGAATAATTCGTCTGGCGTTGGTTCCAACTCTCTATCTTATACCGTTCCCAAGATAGGGGTAACTATTAAACTAAGAAAAAAAAATTTTTTCTACTATTTAGAATCATTTTAGAAAGTTTTTTTATTACAATCTGAACTAATTTCATCTTTTTATCACCAATCGTTAGTAAAAAATTCAATTTTTCACTCAATTTTTACTTAAAAAATTAATTCGCTAGCTTTTGCTGCAAAAGTGAAAAAATTTTATAAACTTTTTTATTCCAAAGGAACGGTAAATAAGTAAGAAGCCTAACTTTGCAGATATTCTAGTGAGCTGATGGTGAATTGAATTGTAAAGTTTCAACTTTCTAGGGGGTGTCGTTCCTGAGATAGGGGTGACTTTTAAAATTTTCAAATCTATCTTCCCGAGACAAAACTTACATTCAGATTTAGTTGAAAACTAAGCAGGATTACCAATTTGAACCGAATAATTCGTCTGGCGTTGGTTCCAACTCTCTATCTTATACCGTTCCCAAGATAGGGGTAACTTTTAAACTAAGAAAAAAAAAATTTTCTACCATTTATAATCATTTTAGAAAATTTTTTCATCATAATCTAAATCAGTTTCATCTTTTTATCACCAATCGTTAGTAAAAAATTCAATTTTTCACTCAATTTTTACTTAAAAAATTAATTCGCTAGCTTTTGCTGCAAAAGTGAAAAAATTTTTTCAACTTTTTTATTCCAAAGGAACTGTAAATAAGTAAGAAGCCTAACTTTGCAGATCTTCTAGTGGGCTGATGGTGAATTGAATTGTAAAATTTCAACTTTCTAGGGGGTGTCGTTCCTGAGATAGGGGTGACTTTTAAAATTTTTAAATCTATCTTTCCGAGACAAAACTTACATTCAGATTTAGTTGAAAACTAAGCAAGATTACCAATTCGAACCGAATAATTCGTCTGGCGTTGGTTCCAACTCTCTATCTTATACCGTTCTCAAGATAGTGGTAACTTTTAACTAAGAAAAAAAATATTTTTCTACCATTTAGAATCATTTTAGAAAGTTTTTTTATTACAATCTGAACCAGTTTCATCTTTTTATCACCAATCGTTAGTAAAAAATTCAATTTTTCACTCAATTTTTACTTAAAAAATTAATTCGCTAGCTTTTGCTGCAAAAGTGAAAAAATTTTTTCAACTTTTTTATTCCAAAGGAACTGTAAATAAGTAAGAAGCCTAACTTTGCAGATCTTCTAGTGGGCTGATGGTGAATTGAATTGTAAAATTTCAACTTTCTAGGGGGTGTCGTTCCTGAGATAGGGGTGACTTTTAAAATTTTTAAATCTATCTTTCCGAGACAAAACTTACATTCAGATTTAGTTGAAAACTAAGCAAGATTACCAATTCGAACCGAATAATTCGTCTGGCGTTGGGTCCAACTCTCTATCTTATACCGTACTCAAGATAGTGGTAACTGTTAAGCTAAGAAAAAAAATATTTTTCTACCATTTAGAATCATTTTAGAAAGTTTTTTTATTACAATCTGAACTAATTTCATCTTTTTATCACCAATCGTTAGTAAAAAATTCAATTTTTTACTCAATTTTTACTTAAAAAATTAATTCGCTAGCTTTTGCTGCAAAAGTGAAAAAATTTTTTCAACTTTTTTATTCCAAAGGAACTGTAAATAAGTAAGAAGCCTAATTTTGCAGATCTTCTAGTGGGCTGATGGTAAATTGAATTGTAAAGTTTCAACTTTCTAGAGGGTGTCGTTCTTGAGATAGGGGTGACTTTTAAAATTTTTAAATCTATCTTCCCGAGACAAAACTTACATTCAGATTTAGTTGAAAACTAAGCAAGATTACCAATTCGAACCGAATAATTCGTCTGGCGTTGGTTCCAACTCTCTATCTTATACCGTTCCCAAGATAGGGGTAACTTTTAAACTAAGAAAAAAAAAATTTTTCTACCATTTATAATCATTTTAGGAAATTTTTTTATCATAATCTAATTCAGTTTCATCTTTCTATCACCAATCGTTAGTAAAAAATTCAATTTTTCACTCAATTTTTACTTAAAAAATTAATTCGCTAGCTTTTGCTGCAAAAGTGAAAAAATTTTTTCAACTTTTTTATTCCAAAGGAACTGTAAATAAGTAAGAAGCCTAACTTTGCAGATCTTCTAGTGGGCTGATGGTGAATTGAATTGTAAAGTTTCAACTCTCTAGGGGGTGTCGTTCCTGAGATAGGGGTGACTTTTAAAATTTTTAAATCTATCTTCCCGAGACAAAACTTACATTCAGATTTAGTTGAGAACTAAGCAAGATTACCAATTGGAACCGAATAATTCGTCTGGCGTTGGTTCCAACTCTCTATCTTATACCGTTCCCAAGATAGGGGTAACTGTTAAACTAAGAAAAAAAATTTTTTTCTACCATTTATAATCATTTTAGAAAGTTTTTTTATCATAATCTAAACCAGTTTCATCTTTTTATCACCAATCGTTAGTAAAAAATTCAATTTTTCACTCAATTTTTACTTAAAAAATTAATTCGCTAGCTTTTGCTGCAAAAGTGAAAAAATTTTTTCTACTTTTTTATTCCAAAGGAACTGTAAATAAGTAAGAAGCCTAACTTTGCAGATCTTCTAGTGGGCTGATGGTGAATTGAATTGTAAAATTTCAACTTTCTAGGGCGTGTCGTTCCTGAGATAGGGGTGACTTTTAAAATTTTTAAATCTATCTTTCCGAGACAAAACTTACATTCAGATTTAGTTGAAAACTAAGCAAGATTACCAATTCGAACCGAATAATTCGTCTGGCGTTGGTTCCAACTCTCTATCTTATACCGTTCTCAAGATAGTGGTAACTTTTAACTAAGAAAAAAAATATTTTTCTACCATTTAGAATCATTTTAGAAAGTTTTTTTATTACAATCTGAACCAGTTTCATCTTTTTATCACCAATCGTTAGTAAAAAATTCAATTTTTCACTCAATTTTTACTTAAAAAATTAATTCGTTAGCTTTTGCTGCAAAAGTGAAAAAATTTTTTTAACTTTATATTCCAAAGGAACGGTAAATAAGTAAGAAGCCTAACTTTGCAGATCCTCTAGTGGGCTGATGGTAAATTGAATTGTAAAGTTTCAACTTTCTAGAAGATGTCGTTCCTGAGGTAGGGGTGACTTTTAAAATTTTTAAATCTATCTTTCCGAGACAAAACTTACATTCAGATTTAGTTGAAAACTAAGCAAGATTACCGATTCGAACCGAATAATTTGTCTGGCGTTGGTTCCAACTCTCTATCTTATACCGTTCCCAAGATAGGGGTAACTTTTAAACTAAGAAAAAAAAATTTTTTCTACCATTTATAATCATTTTAGAAAGTTTTTTTATCATAATCTAAACCAGTTTCTTCTTTTTATCACCAATCGTTAGTAAAAAATTCAATTTTTCACTCAATTTTTACTTAAAAAATTAATTCGCTAGCTTTTGCTGCAAAAGTGAAAAAATTTTTTAAACTTTTTTATTCCAAAGAAACGGTAAATAAGTAAGAAGCCTAACTTTGCAGATCTTCTAGTGAGCTGATGGTGAATTGAATTGTAAAGTTTCAAATTTCTAGGGGGTGTCGTTCCAGAGATACGGGTGACTTTTAAAATTTTCAAATCTATCTTCCCAAGACAAAACTTACATTCAGATTTAGTTGAAAACTAAGCAAGATTACCAATTCGAACCGAATAATTCGTCCGGCGTTGGTTCCAACTCTCTATCTTATACCGTTCCCAAGATAGGGGTAAATTTTAAACTAAGAAAAAAAAAATTTTTCTACCTTTTATAATCATTTTAGAAAATTTTTTTATCATAATCTAAATCAGTTTTATCTTTTTATCACCAATCGTTAGTAAAAAATTCAATTTTTCACTCAATTTTTACTTAAAAAATTAATTCGCTAGCTTTTGCTGCAAAAGTGAAAAAATTTTTTCAACTTTTTTATTCCAAAGAACTGTAAATAAGTAAGAAGCCTTACTTTGCAGATCTTCTAGTGGGCTGATGGTGAATTGAATTGTAAGGTTTCAACTTTCTAGGGGGTGTCGTTCCTGAGATAGGGGTGACTTTTAAAATTTATAAATCTATCTTCCCGAGACAAAACTTACATTCAGATTTAGTTGAAAACTAAGCAAGATTACCAATTCGAACCGAATAATTCGTCTGGCGTTGGTTCCAACTCTCTATCTTATACCGTTCCCAAGATAGGGGTAACTTTTAAACTAAGAAAAAAAAAATTTTTCTACCATTTATAATCATTTTAGGAAATTTTTTTATCATAATCTAATTCAGTTTCATCTTTCTATCACCAATCGTTAGTAAAAAATTCAATTTTTCACTCAATTTTTACTTAAAAAATTAATTCGCTAGCTTTTGCTGCAAAAGTGAAAAAATTTTTTCAACTTTTTTATTCCAAAGGAACTGTAAATAAGTAAGAAGCCTAACTTTGCAGATCTTCTAGTGGGCTGATGGTGAATTGACTTGTAAAGTTTCAACTCTCTAGGGGGTGTCGTTCCTGAGATAGGGGTGACTTTTAAAATTTTTAAATCTATCTTCCCGAGACAAAACTTACATTCAGATTTAGTTGAGAACTAAGCAAGATTACCAATTGGAACCGAATAATTCGTCTGGCGTTGGTTCCAACTCTCTATCTTATACCGTTCCCAAGATAGGGGTAACTGTTAAACTAAGAAAAAAAATTTTTTTCTACCATTTATAATCATTTTAGAAAGTTTTTTTATCATAATCTAAACCAGTTTTATCTTTTTATCACCAATCGTTAGTAAAAAATTCAATTTTTCACTCAATATTTACTTAAAAAATTAATTCGCTAGCTTTTGCTGCAAAAGTGAAAAAATTTTTTCTACTTTTTTATTCCAAAGGAACTGTAAATAAGTAAGAAGCCTAACTTTGCAGATCTTCTAGTGGGCTGATGGTGAATTGAATTGTAAAATTTCAACTTTCTAGGGCTTGTCGTTCCTGAGATAGGAGTGACTTTTAAAATTTTTAAATCTATTTTTCCGAGACAAAACTTACATTCAGATTTAGTTGAAAACTAAGCAAGATTACCAATTCGAACCGAATAATTCGTCTGGCGTTGGTTCCAACTCTCTATCTTATACCGTTCTCAAGATAGTGGTAACTTTTAACTAAGAAAAAAAATATTTTTCTACCATTTAGAATCATTTTAGAAAGTTTTTTTATTACAATCTGAACCAGTTTCATCTTTTTATCACCAATCGTTAGTAAAAAATTCAATTTTTCACTCAATTTTTACTTAAAAAATTAATTCGCTAGCTTTTGCTGCAAAAGTAAAAAAATTTTTTTAACTTTATATTCCAAAGGAACGGTAAATAAGTAAGAAGCCTAACTTTGCAGATCCTCTAGTGGGCTGATGGTAAATTGAATTGTAAAGTTTCAACTTTCTAGAAGATGTCGTTCCTGAGGTAGGGGTGACTTTTAAAATTTTTAAATCTATCTTTCCGAGACAAAACTTACATTCAGATTTAGTTGAAAACTAAGCAAGATTACCGATTCGAACCGAATAATTTGTCTGGCGTTGGTTCCAACTCTCTATCTTATACCGTTCCCAAGATAGGGGTAACTTTTAAACTAAGAAAAAAAAAATTTTTCTACCATTTATAATCATTTTAGAAAGTTTTTTTATTATAATCTAAACCAGTTTCTTCTTTTTATCACCAATCGTTAGTAAAAAATTCAATTTTTCACTCAATTTTTACTTAAAAAATTAATTCGCTAGCTTTTGCTGCAAAAGTGAAAAAATTTTTTAAACTTTTTTATTCCAAAGGAACGGTAAATAAGTAAGAAGCCTAACTTTGCAGATCTTCTAGTGAGCTGATGGTGAATTGAATTGTAAAGTTTCAAATTTCTAGGGGGTGTCGTTCCAGAGATAGGGGTGACTTTTAAAATTTTCAAATCTATCTTCCCAAGACAAAACTTACATTCAGATTTAGTTGAAAACTAAGCAAGATTACCAATTCGAACCGAATAATTCGTCCGGCGTTGGTTCCAACTCTCTATCTTATACCGTTCCCAAGATAGGGGTAAATTTTAAACTAAGAAAAAAAAAATTTTTCTACCATTTATAATCATTTTAGAAAATTTTTTTATCATAATCTAAATCAGTTTTATCTTTTTATCACCAATCGTTAGTAAAAAATTCAATTTTTCACTCAATTTTTACTTAAAAAATTAATTCGCTAGCTTTTGCTGCAAAAGTGAAAAAATTTTTTCAACATTTTTATTCCAAAGAACTGTAAATAAGTAAGAAGCCTTACTTTGCAGATCTTCTAGTGGGCTGATGGTGAATTGAATTGTAAGGTTTCAACTTTCTAGGGGGTGTCGTTCCTGAGATAGGGGTGACTTTTAAAATTTTTAAATCTATCTTCCCGAGACAAAACTTACATTCAGATTTAGTTGAAAACTAAGCAAGATTACCAATTCGAACCGAATAATTCGTCTGGCGTTGGTTCCAACTCTCTATCTTATACCGTTCCCAAGATAGGGGTAACTATTAAACTAAGAAAAAAAAAATTTTTTCTACTATTTAGAATCATTTTAGAAAGTTTTTTTATTACAATCTGAACTAATTTCATCTTTTTATCACCAATCGTTAGTAAAAAATTCAATTTTTCACTCAATTTTTACTTAAAAAATTAATTCGCTAGCTTTTGCTGCAAAAGTGAAAAAATTTTATAAACTTTTTTATTCCAAAGGAACGGTAAATAAGTAAGAAGCCTAACTTTGCAGATATTCTAGTGAGCTGATGGTGAATTGAATTGTAAAGTTTCAACTTTCTAGGGGGTGTCGTTCCTGAGATAGGGGTGACTTTTAAAATTTTCAAATCTATCTTCCCGAGACAAAACTTACATTCAGATTTAGTTGAAAACTAAGCAAGATTACCAATTTGAACCGAATAATTCGTCTGGCGTTGGTTCCAACTCTCTATCTTATACCGTTCCCAAGATAGGGGTAACTTTTAAACTAAGAAAAAAAAAATTTTCTACCATTTATAATCATTTTAGAAAATTTTTTCATCATAATCTAAATCAGTTTCATCTTTTTATCACCAATCGTTAGTAAAAAATTCAATTTTTCACTCAATTTTTACTTAAAAAATTAATTCGCTAGCTTTTGCTGCAAAAGTGAAAAAATTTTTTCAACTTTTTTATTCCAAAGGAACTGTAAATAAGTAAGAAGCCTAACTTTGCAGATCTTCTAGTGGGCTGATGGTGAATTGAATTGTAAAATTTCAACTTTCTAGGGGGTGTCGTTCCTGAGATAGGGGTGACTTTTAAAATTTTTAAATCTATCTTTCCGAGACAAAACTTACATTCAGATTTAGTTGAAAACTAAGCAAGATTACCAATTCGAACCGAATAATTCGTCTGGCGTTGGTTCCAACTCTCTATCTTATACCGTTCTCAAGATAGTGGTAACTTTTAACTAAGAAAAAAAATATTTTTCTAGCATTTAGAATCATTTTAGAAAGTTTTTTTATTACAATCTGAACCAGTTTCATCTTTTTATCACCAATCGTTAGTAAAAAATTCAATTTTTCACTCAATTTTTACTTAAAAAATTAATTCGCTAGCTTTTGCTGCAAAAGTGAAAAAAATTTTTTAACTTTTTTATTCCAAAGGAACGGTAAATAAGTAAGAAGCCTAACTTTGCAGATCCTCTAGTGGGCTGATGGTAAATTGAATTGTAAAGTTTCAACTTTCTAGGAGGTGTCGTTCCTGAGATAGGGGTGACTTTTAAAATTTTTAAATCTATCTTCCCGAGACAAAATTTACATTCAGATTTAGTTGAAAACTAAGCAAGATTACCAATTCGAACCGAATAATTCGTCTCGCGTTGGGTCCAACTCTCTATCTTATACCGTTCTCAAGATAGTGGTAACTTTTAAGCTAAGAAAAAAAATATTTTTCTACCATTTAGAATCATTTTAGAAAGTTTTTTTATTACAATCTGAACTAATTTCATCTTTTTATCACCAATCGTTAGTAAAAAATTCAATTTTTTACTCAATTTTTACTTAAAAAATTAATTCGCTAGCTTTTGCTGCAAAAGTGAAAAAATTTTTTCAACTTTTTTATTCCAAAGGAACTGTAAATAAGTAAGAAGCCTAATTTTGCAGATCTTCTAGTGGGCTGATGGTAAATTGAATTGTAAAGTTTCAACTTTCTAGGGGGTGTCGTTCTTGAGATAGGGGTGACTTTTAAAATTTTTAAATCTATCTTCCCGAGACAAAACTTACATTCAGATTTAGTTGAAAACTAAGCAAGATTACCAATTCGAACCGAATAATTCGTCTGGCGTTGGTTCCAACTCTCTATCTTATACCGTTCCCAAGATAGGGGTAACTTTTAAACTAAGAAAAAAAAAATTTTTCTACCATTTATAATCATTTTAGGAAATTTTTTTATCATAATCTAATTCAGTTTCATCTTTCTATCACCAATCGTTAGTAAAAAATTCAATTTTTCACTCAATTTTTACTTAAAAAATTAATTCGCTAGCTTTTGCTGCAAAAGTGAAAAAATTTCTTCAACTTTTTTATTCCAAAGGAACTGTAAATAAGTAAGAAGCCTAACTTTGCAGATCTTCTAGTGGGCTGATGGTGAATTGAATTGTAAAGTTTCAACTCTCTAGGGGGTGTCGTTCCTGAGATAGGGGTGACTTTTAAAATTTTTAAATCTATCTTCCCGAGACAAAACTTACATTCAGATTTAGTTGAGAACTAAGCAAGATTACCAATTGGAACCGAATAATTCGTCTGGCGTTGGTTCCAACTCTCTATCTTATACCGTTCCCAAGATAGGGGTAACTGTTAAACTAAGAAAAAAAATTTTTTTCTACCATTTATAATCATTTTAAAAAGTTTTTTTATCATAATCTAAACCAGTTTCATCTTTTTATCACCAATCGTTAGTAAAAAATTCAATTTTTCACTCAATTTTTACTTAAAAAATTAATTCGCTAGCTTTTGCTGCAAAAGTGAAAAAATTTTTTCTACTTTTTTATTCCAAAGGAACTGTAAATAAGTAAGAAGCCTAACTTTGCAGATCTTCTAGTGGGCTGATGGTGAATTGAATTGTAAAATTTCAACTTTCTAGGGCGTGTCGTTCCTGAGATAGGGGTGACTTTTAAAATTTTTAAATCTATCTTTCCGAGACAAAACTTACATTCAGATTTAGTTGAAAACTAAGCAAGATTACCAATTCGAACCGAATAATTCGTCTGGCGTTTGTTCCAACTCTCTATCTTATACCGTTCTCAAGATAGTGGTAACTTTTAACTAAGAAAAAAAATATTTTTCTACCATTTAGAATCATTTTAGAAAGTTTTTTTATTACAATCTGAACCAGTTTCATCTTTTTATCACCAATCGTTAGTAAAAAATTCAATTTTTCACTCAATTTTTACTTAAAAAATTAATTCGCTAGCTTTTGCTGCAAAAGTAAAAAAATTTTTTTAACTTTATATTCCAAAGGAACGGTAAATAAGTAAGAAGCCTAACTTTGCAGATCCTCTAGTGGGCTGATGGTAAATTGAATTGTAAAGTTTCAACTTTCTAGAAGATGTCGTTCCTGAGGTAGGGGTGACTTTTAAAATTCTTAAATCTATCTTTCCGAGACAAAACTTACATTCAGATTTAGTTGAAAACTAAGCAAGATTACCGATTCGAACCGAATAATTTGTCTGGCGTTGGTTCCAACTCTCTATCTTATACCGTTCCCAAGATATGGGTAACTTTTAAACTAAGAAAAAAAAATTTTTTCTACCATTTATAATCATTTTAGAAAGTTTTTTTATCATAATCTAAACCAGTTTCTTCTTTTTATCACCAATCGTTAGTAAAAAATTCAATTTTTCACCCAATTTTTACTTAAAAAATTAATTCGCTAGCTTTTGCTGCAAAAGTGAAAAAATTTTTTAAACTTTTTTATTCCAAAGGAACGGTAAATAAGTAAGAAGCCTAACTTTGCAGATCTTCTAGTGAGCTGATGGTGAATTGAATTGTAAAGTTTCAAATTTCTAGGGGGTGTCGTTCCAGAGATAGGGGTGACTTTTAAAATTTTCAAATCTATCTTCCCAAGACAAAACTTACATTCAGATTTAGTTGAAAACTAAGCAAGATTACCAATTCGAACCGAATAATTCGTCCGGCGTTGGTTCCAACTCTCTATCTTATACCGTTCCCAAGATAGGGGTAAATTTTAAACTAAGAAAAAAAAAATTTTTCTACCATTTATAATCATTTTAGAAAATTTTTTTATCATAATCTAAATCAGTTTTATCTTTTTATCACCAATCGTTAGTAAAAAATTCAATTTTTCACTCAATTTTTACTTAAAAAATTAATTCGCTAGCTTTTGCTGCAAAAGTGAAAAAATTTTTTCAACTTTTTTATTCCAAAGAACTGTAAATAAGTAAGAAGCCTTACTTTGCAGATCTTCTAGTGGGCTGATGGTGAATTGAATTGTAAGGTTTCAACTTTCTAGGGGGTGTCGTTCCTGAGATAGGGGTGACTTTTAAAATTTTTAAATCTATCTTCCCGAGACAAAACTTACATTCAGATTTAGTTGAAAACTAAGCAAGATTACCAATTCGAACCGAATAATTCGTCTGGCGTTGGTTCCAACTCTCTATCTTATACCGTTCCCAAGATAGGGGTAACTATTAAACTAAGAAAAAAAAAATTTTTTCTACTATTTAGAATCATTTTAGAAAGTTTTTTTATTACAATCTGAACTAATTTCATCTTTTTATCACCAATCGTTAGTAAAAAATTCAATTTTTCACTCAATTTTTACTTAAAAAATTAATTCGCTAGCTTTTGCTGCAAAAGTGAAAAAATTTTATAAACTTTTTTATTCCAAAGGAACGGTAAATAAGTAAGAAGCCTAACTTTGCAGATATTCTAGTGAGCTGATGGTGAATTGAATTGTAAAGTTTCAACTTTCTAGGGGGTGTCGTTCCTGAGATAGGGGTGACTTTTAAAATTTTCAAATCTATCTTCCCGAGACAAAACTTACATTCAGATTTAGTTGAAAACTAAGCAAGATTACCAATTTGAACCGAATAATTCGTCTGGCGTTGGTTCCAACTCTCTATCTTATACCGTTCCCAAGATAGGGGTAACTTTTAAACTAAGAAAAAAAAAATTTTCTACCATTTATAATCATTTTAGAAAATTTTTTCATCATAATCTAAATCAGTTTCATCTTTTTATCACCAATCGTTAGTAAAAAATTCAATTTTTCACTCAATTTTTACTTAAAAAATTAATTCGCTAGCTTTTGCTGCAAAAGTGAAAAAATTTTTTCAACTTTTTTATTCCAAAGGAACTGTAAATAAGTAAGAAGCCTAACTTTGCAGATCTTCTAGTGGGCTGATGGTGAATTGAATTGTAAAATTTCAACTTTCTAGGGGGTGTCGTTCCTGAGATAGGGGTGACTTTTAAAATTTTTAAATCTATCTTTCCGAGACAAAACTTACATTCAGATTTAGTTGAAAACTAAGCAAGATTACCAATTCGAACCGAATAATTCGTCTGGCGTTGGTTCCAACTCTCTATCTTATACCGTTCTCAAGATAGTGGTAACTTTTAACTAAGAAAAAAAATATTTTTCTACCATTTAGAATCATTTTAGAAAGTTTTTTTATTACAATCTGAACCAGTTTCATCTTTTTATCACCAATCGTTAGTAAAAAATTCAATTTTTCACTCAATTTTTACTTAAAAAATTAATTCGCTAGCTTTTGCTGCAAAAGTGAAAAAATTTTTTTAACTTTTTTATTCCAAAGGAACGGTAAATAAGTAAGAAGCCTAACTTTGCAGATCCTCTAGTGGGCTGATGGTAAATTGAATTGTAAAGTTTCAACTTTCTAGGAGGTGTCGTTCCTGAGATAGGGGTGACTTTTAAAATTTTTAAATCTATCTTCCCGAGACAAAACTTACATTCAGATTTAGTTGAAAACTAAGCAAGATTACCAATTCGAACCGAATAATTCGTCTGGCGTTGGTTCCAACTCTCTATCTTATACCGTTCCCAAGATAGGGGTAACTATTAAACTAAGAAAAAAAAAAATTTTTCTACTATTTAGAATCATTTTAGAAAGTTTTTTTATTACAATCTGAACTAATTTCATCTTTTTATCACCAATCGTTAGTAAAAAATACAATTTTTTACTCAATTTTTACTTAAAAAATTAATTCGCTAGCTTTTGCTGCAAAAGTGAAAAAATTTTTTCAACTTTTTTATTCCAAAGTAACTGTAAATAAGTAAGAAGCCTAATTTTGCAGATCTTCTAGTGGGCTGATGGTAAATTGAATTGTAAAGTTTCAACTTTCTAGGGGGTGTCGTTCTTGAGATAGGGGTGACTTTTAAAATTTTTAAATCTATCTTCCCGAGACAAAACTTACATTCAGATTTAGTTGAAAACTAAGCAAGATTACCAATTCGAACCGAATAATTCGTCTGGCGTTGGTTCCAACTCTCTATCTTATACCGTTCCCAAGATAGGGGTAACTTTTAAACTAAGAAAAAAAAATTTTTTCTACCATTTATAATCATTTTAGGAAATTTTTTTATCATAATCTAATTCAGTTTCATCTTTCTATCACCAATCGTTAGTAAAAAATTCAATTTTTCACTCAATTTTTACTTAAAAAATTAATTCGCTAGCTTTTGCTGCAAAAGTGAAAAAATTTTTTCAACTTTTTTATTCCAAAGGAACTGTAAATAAGTAAGAAGCCTAACTTTGCAGATCTTCTAGTGGGCTGATGGTGAATTAAATTGTAAAGTTTCAACTCTCTAGGGGGTGTCGTTCCTGAGATAGGGGTGACTTTTAAAATTTTTAAATCTATCTTCCCGAGACAAAACTTACATTCAGATTTAGTTGAGAACTAAGCAAGATTACCAATTGGAACCGAATAATTCGTCTGGCGTTGGTTCCAACTCTCTATCTTATACCGTTCCCAAGATAGGGGTAACTGTTAAACTAAGAAAAAAAATTTTTTTCTACCATTTATAATCATTTTAGAAAGTTTTTTTATCATAATCTAAACCAGTTTCATCTTTTTATCACCAATCGTTAGTAAAAAATTCAATTTTTCACTCAATTTTTACTTAAAAAATTAATTCGCTAGCTTTTGCTGCAAAAGTGAAAAAATTTTTTCTACTTTTTTATTCCAAAGGAACTGTAAATAAGTAAGAAGCCTAACTTTGCAGATCTTCTAGTGGGCTGATGGTGAATTGAATTGTAAAATTTCAACTTTCTAGGGCGTGTCGTTCCTGAGATAGGGGTGACTTTTAAAATTTTTAAATCTATCTTTCCGAGACAAAACTTACATTCAGATTTAGTTGAAAACTAAGCAAGATTACCAATTCGAACCGAATAATTTGTCTGGCGTTGGTTCCAACTCTCTATCTTATACCGTTCTCAAGATAGTGGTAACTTTTAACTAAGAAAAAAAATATTTTTCTACCATTTAGAATCATTTTAGAAAGTTTTTTTATTACAATCTGAACCAGTTTCATCTTTTTATCACCAATCGTTAGTAAAAAATTCAATTTTTCACTCAATTTTTACTTAAAAAATTAATTCGCTAGCTTTTGCTGCAAAAGTAAAAAAAATTTTTTAACTTTATATTCCAAAGGAACGGTAAATAAGTAAGAAGCCTAACTTTGCAGATCCTCTAGTGGGCTGATGGTAAATTGAATTGTAAAGTTTCAACTTTCTAGAAGATGTCGTTCCTGAGGTAGGGGTGACTTTTAAAATTTTTAAATCTATCTTTCCGAGACAAAACTTACATTCAGATTTAGTTGAAAACTAAGCAAGATTACCGATTCGAACCGAATAATTTGTCTGGCGTTGGTTCCAACTCTCTATCTTATACCGTTCCCAAGATAGGGGTAACTTTTAAACTAAGAAAAAAAAATTTTTTCTACCATTTATAATCATTTTAGAAAGTTTTTTTATCATAATCTAAACCAGTTTCTTCTTTTTATCACCAATCGTTAGTAAAAAATTCAATTTTTCACTCAATTTTTACTTAAAAAATTAATTCGCTAGCTTTTGCTGCAAAAGTGAAAAAATTTTTTAAACTTTTTTATTCCAAAGGAACGGTAAATAAGTAAGAAGCCTAACTTTGCAGATCTTCTAGTGAGCTGATGATGAATTGAATTGTAAAGTTTCAAATTTCTAGGGGGTGTCGTTCCAGAGATAGGGGTGACTTTTAAAATTTTCAAATCTATCTTCCCAAGACAAAACTTACATTCAGATTTAGTTGAAAACTAAGCAAGATTACCAATTCGAACCGAATAATTCGTCCGGCGTCGGTTCCAACTCTCTATCTTATACCGTTCCCAAGATAGGGGTAAATTTTAAACTAAGAAAAAAAAATTTTTCTACCATTTATAGTCATTTTAGAAAATTTTTTTATCATAATCTAAATCAGTTTCATCTTTTTATCACCAATCGTTAGTAAAAAATTCAATTTTTCACTCAATTTTTACTTAAAAAATTAATTCGCTAGCTTTTGCTGCAAAAGTGAAAAAATTTTTTCAACTTTTTTATTCCAAAGGAACTGTAAATATGTAAGAAGCCTAACTTTGCAGATCTTCTAGTGGGCTGATGGTGAATTGAATTGTAAAGTTTCAACTTTCTAGGGGGTGTCGTTCCTGAGATAGGGGTGACTTTTAAAATTTTTAAATCTATCTTTCCGAGACAAAACTTACATTCAGATTTAGTTGATAACTAAGCAAGATTACCAATTCGAACCGAATAATTCGTCTGGCGTTGGTTCCAACTCCCTATCTTATACCGTTTTCAAGATAGAGGTAACTTTAAAACTAAGAAAAAAAATTTTTTTCTACCATTTAGAATCATTTTAGAAAGTTTTTTTATTACAATCTGAACTAATTTCATCTTTTTATCACCAATCGTTAGTAAAAAATTCAATTTTTCACTCAATTTTTACTTAAAAAATTAATTCGCTAGCTTTTGCTGCAAAAGTGAAAAAATTTTTTCAACTTTTTTATTCCAAAGGAACTGTAAATAAGTAAGAAGCCTAACTTTGCAGATTTTCTATTGGGCTGATGGTTAATTGAATTGTAAAGTTTCAACTTTCTAGGGGGTGTCGTTCCTGAGGTAGGAGTGACTTTTAAAATTTTTAAATCTATCTTCCCGAGACAAAACTTACATTCAGATTTAGTTGAAAACTAAGCAAGATTACCAATTCGAACAGAATAATTCGTCTGGCGTTGGTCCCAACTCTCTATCTTATACCGTTCCCAAGATAGTGGTAACTTTTAAACTAAGAAAAAAAAATATTTTTCTACCATTTAGAATCATTTTAGAAAGTTTTTTTATTACAATCTGAACTAATTTCATCTTTTTATCACCAATCGTTAGTAAAAAATTCAATTTTTCACTCAATTTTTACTTAAAAATTTAATTCGCTAGCTTTTGCTGCAAAAGTAAAAAAATTTTTTCAACTTTTTTATTCCAAAGGAACTGTAAATATGTAAGAAGCCTAACTTTGCAGATCTTCTAGTGGGCTGATGGTGAATTGAATTGTAAAGTTTCAACTTTCTAGGGGGTGTCGTTCCTGAGATAGGGGTGACTTTTAAAATTTTTAAATCTATCTTTCCGAGACAAAACTTACATTCAGATTTAGTTGAAAACTAAGCAAGATTACCAATTCGAACCGAATAATTCGTCTGGCGTTGGTTCCAACTCTCTATCTTATACCGTTTTCAAGATAGAGGTAACTTTTAAACTAAGAAAAAAAATTTTTTTCTACCATTTAGAATCAATTTAGAAAGTTTTTTTATTACAATCTGAACTAATTTCATCTTTTTATCACCAATCGTTAGTAACAAATTCAATTTTTCACTCAATTTTTGCTTAAAAAATTAATTCGCTAGCTTTTGCTGCAAAAGTGAAAAAATTTTTCAACTTTTTTATTCCAAAGGAACTGCAAATAAGTAAGAAACCTAACTTTGCAGATCTTCTAGTGGGCTGATGGTGAATTGAATTGTAAAGTTCCAACTTTCTAGGGGGTGTCGTTCCTGAGATAGAGGTGACTTTTAAAATTTTTAAATCCATCTTCCCGAGACAAAACTTACATTCAGATTTAGTTGAAAACTAAGCAAGATTACCAATTCGAACCGAATAATTCGTCTGGCGTTGGTTCCAACTCTCTATCTTATACCGTTCCCAAGATAGGGGTAGCTTTTAAACTAAGAAAAAAAAAATTTTTCTACCATTTATAATTATTTTAGAAAGTTTTTTTATCATAATCTAAACCAGTTTCATCTTTTTATCACCAATCGTTAGTAAAAAATTCAATTTTTCACTAAATTTTTACTTAAAAAATTAATTCGCTAGCTTTTGCTGCAAAAGTGAAAAAATTTTTTTAACTTTTTTATTCCAAAGGAACGGTAAATAAGTGAGCAGCCTAACTTTGCAGATCCTCTAGTGAGCTGATGGTAAATTGAATTGTAAAGTTTCAACTTTCTAGGGGGTGTCGTTCCTGAGATAGGGGTGACTTTTAAAATTTTTAAATCTATCTTCCCGAGACAAAACTTACATTCAGATTTAGTTGAAAACTAAGCAAGATTATCAATTCGAACCGAATAATTCGTCTGGCGTTGGTTCCGACTCTCTATCTTATACCGTTCTCAAGATAGTGGTAACTTTTAAACTAAGAAAAAAAATATTTTTCTACCATTTAGAATCATTTTAGAAAGTTTTTTTATCACAATCTGAACTAATTTCATCTTTTTATCACCAATCGTTAGTAAAAAATTCAATTTTTCACTCAATTTTTACTTAAAAAATTAATTCGCTAGCTTTTGCTGCAAAAGTGAAAAAATTTTTTTAACTTTTTTATTCCAAAGGAACTGTAAGTAAGTAAGAAGCCTAACTTTGCAGATCTTCTAGTGGGCTGATGGTGAATTGAATTGTAAAGTTTCAACTTTCTAGGGGGTGTCGTTCCTGAGATAGAGGTGACTTTTAAAATTTTTAAATCTATCTTCCCGAGACAAAACTTACATTCAGATTTAGTTGAAAACTAAGCAAGATTACCAATTCGAACCGAATAATTTGTCTGGCGTTGGTTCCAACTCTCTATCTTATACCGTTCCCAAGATAGGGGTAACTTTTAAACTAAGAAAAAAAAATTTTTTCTACCATTTAGAATCATTTTAGAAAGTTTTTTTATTACAATCTGAACTAATTTCATCTTTTTATCACCAATCGTTAGTAAAAAATTCAATTTTTCACTCAATTTTTACTTAAAAATTTAATTCGCTAGCTTTTGCTGCAAAAGTAAAAAAATTTTTTCAACATTTTTATTCCAAAGGAACTGTAAATAAGTAAGAAGCCTAACTTTGCAGATCTTCTAGTGGGCTGATGGTGAATTGAATTGTAAATTTTCAACTTTCTAGGGAGTGTCGTTCCTGAGATAGGGGTGACTTTTAAAATTTTTAAATCTATCTTTCCGAGACAAAACTTACATTCAGATTTAGTTGAAAACTAAGCAAGATTACCAATTCGAACCGAGTAATTCGTCTGGCGTTGGTTCCAACTCTTTATCTTATACCGTTCCCAAGATAGGGGTAACTTTTAAACTAAGAAAAAAAATTTTTTTCTACCATTTATAATCATTTTAGAAAGTTTTTTTATCATAATCTAAACCAGTTTCATCTTTTTATCACCAATCGTTAGTAAAAAATTCAATTTTTCACTCAATTTTTACTTAAAAAATTAATTCGCTAGCTTTTGCTGCAAAAGTGAAAAAATTTATTCAACTTTTTTATTCCAAAGGAACTGTAAATAAGTAAGAAGCCTAACTTTGCAGATTTTCTATTGGGCTGATGGTGAATTGAATTGTAAAGTTTCAACTTTCTAGGGGGTGTCGTTCCTGAGATAGGGGTGACTTTTAAAATTTTTAAATCTATCTTCCCGAAACAAAACTTACATTCAGATTTAGTTGAAAACTAAGCAAGACTACCAATTCGAACAGAATAATTCGTCTGGCGTTGGTCCCAACTCTCTATCTTATACCGTTCCCAAGATAGTGGTAACTTTTAAACTAAGAAAAAAATATTTTTCTACCATTTAGAATCATTTTAGAAAGTTTTTTTTTACAATCTGAACTAATTTCATCTTTTTATCACCAATCGTTAGTAAAAAATTCAATTTTTCACTCAATTTTTACTTAAAAATTTAATTCGCTAGCTTTTGCTGCAAAAGTGAAAAAATTTTTTCAACTTTTTTATTCTAAAGGAACTGTAAATATGTAAGAAGCCTAACTTTGCAGATCTTCTAGTGGGCTGATGGTGAATTGAATTGTAAAGTTTCAACTTTCTAGGGGGTGTCGTTCCTGAGATAGGGGTGACTTTTAAAATTTTTAAATCTATCTTCCCGAGACAAAACTTACATTCAGATTTAGTTGAAAACTATGCAAGATTACCAATTCGAACCGAATAATTCGTCTGGCGTTGGTTCCAACTCTCTATCTTATACCGTTCTCAAGATAGTGGTAACTTTTAAACTAAGAAAAAAAATATTTTTCTACCATTTAGAATCATTTTAGAAAGTTTTTTTATCACAATCTGAACTAATTTCATCTTTTTATCACCAATCGTTAGTAAAAAATTCAATTTTTCACTCAATTTTTACTTAAAAAATTAATTCGCTAGCTTTTGCTGCAAAAGTGAAAAAATTTTTTTAACTTTTTTATTCCAAAGGAACTGTAAGTAAGTAAGCAGCCTAACTTTGCAGATCTTCTAGTGGGCTGATGGTGAATTGAATTGTAAAGTTTCAACTTTCTAGGGGGTGTCGTTCCTGAGATAGAGGTGACTTTTAAAATTTTTAAATCTATCTTCCCGAGACAAAACTTACATTCAGATTTAGTTGAAAACTAAGCAAGATTACCAATTCGAACCGAATAATTTGTCTGGCGTTGGTTCCAACTCTCTATCTTATACCGTTCCCAAGATAGGGGTAACTTTTAAACTAAGAAAAAAAAAATTTTTTCTACCATTTAGAATCATTTTAGAAAGTTTTTTTATTACAATCTGAACTAATTTCATCTTTTTATCACCAATCGTTAGTAAAAAATTCAATTTTTCACTCAATTTTTACTTAAAAATTTAATTCGCTAGCTTTTGCTGCAAAAGTAAAAAAATTTTTTCAACATTTTTATTCCAAAGGAACTGTAAATAAATAAGAAGCCTAACTTTGCAGATCTTCTAGTGGGCTGATGGTGAATTGAATTGTAAATTTTCAACTTTCTAGGGAGTGTCGTTCCTGAGATAGGGGTGACTTTTAAAATTTTTAAATCTATCTTTCCGAGACAAAACTTACATTCAGATTTAGTTGAAAACTAAGCAAGATTACCAATTCGAACCGAGTAATTCGTCTGGCGTTGGTTCCAACTCTTTATCTTATACCGTTCCCAAGATAGGGGTAACTTTTAAACTAAGAAAAAAAAATTTTTTCTACCATTTATAATCATTTTAGAAAGTTTTTTTATCATAATCTAAACCAGTTTCATCTTTTTATCACCAATCGTTAGTAAAAAATTCAATTTTTCACTCAATTTTTACTTAAAAAATTAATTCGCTAGCTTTTGCTGCAAAAGTGAAAAAATTTTTTCAACTTTTTTATTCCAAAGGAACTGTAAATAAGTAAGAAGCCTAACTTTGCAGATTTTCTATTGGGCTGATGGTGAATTGAATTGTAAAGTTTCAACTTTCTAGGGGGTGTCGTTCCTGAGATAGGGGTGACTTTTAAAATTTTTAAATCTATCTTCCCGAGACAAAACTTACATTCAGATTTAGTTGAAAACTAAGCAAGATTACCAATTCGAACAGAATAATTCGTCTGGCGTTGGTCCCAACTCTCTATCTTATACCGTTCCCAAGATAGTGGTAACTTTTAAACTAAGAAAAAAATATTTTTCTACCATTTAGAATCATTTTAGAAAGTTTTTTTTACAATCTGAACTAATTTCATCTTTTTATCACCAATCGTTAGTAAAAAATTCAATTTTTCACTCAATTTTTACTTAAAAATTTAATTCGCTAGCTTTTGCTGCAAAAGTGAAAAAATTTTTTCAACTTTTTTATTCTAAAGGAACTGTAAATATGTAAGAAGCCTAACTTTGCAGATCTTCTAGTGGGCTGATGGTGAATTGAATTGTAAAGTTTCAACTTTCTAGGGGGTGTCGTTCCTGAGATAGGGGTGACTTTTAAAATTTTTAAATCTATCTTCCCGAGACAAAACTTACATTCAGATTTAGTTGAAAACTAAGCAAGATTACCAATTCGAACCGAATAATTCGTCTGGCGTTGGTTCCAACTCTCTATCTTATACCGTTCTCAAGATAGGGGTAACTTTTAAACTAAGAAAAAAAAATTTTTTCTACCATTTAGAATCATTTTAGAAAGTTTTTTTATTACAATCTGGACTAATTTCATCTTTTTATCACCAATCGTTAGTAAGAAATTCAATTTTTCACTCAATTTTTACTTAAAAAATTAATTCGCTAGCTTTTGCTGCAAAAGTGAAAAATTTTTTTCAACTTTTTTATTCCAAAGGAACTGTATATAAGTAAGAAGCCTTACTTTGCAGATCTGCTGGTGGGCTGATGGTGAATTGAATTGTAAAGTTTCAACTTTCTAGGGAATGTCGTTCCTGAGATAGGGGTGACTTTTAAAATTTTTAAATCTATCTTCCTGAGACAAAACTTACATTCAGATTTAGTTGAAATCTAAGCAAGATTACCAATTCGAACCGAATAATTCGTCTGGCGTTGGTTCCAACTCTCTATCTTATACCGTTCCCAAGATAGGGGTAACTTTTAAACTAAGAAAAAAAATTTTTTTCTACCATTTATAATCATTTTAGAAAGTTTTTTTATCATAATCTAAACCAGTTTCATCTTTTTATCACCAATCGTTAGTAAAAAATTCAATTTTTCACTCAATTTTTACTTAAAAAATTAATTCGCTAGCTTTTGCTGCAAAAGGGAAAAATTTTTTCAACTTTTTTATTCCAAAGGAACTGTATATAAGTAAGAAGCCTAACTTTGCAGATCTTCTAGTGGGCTGATGGTGAATTGAATTGTAAAGTTTCAACTTTCTAGGGGGTGTCTTTCCTGAGATAGGGGTAACTTTTAAAATTTTTAAATCTATCTTTCCTTTTCTATTGGTGATAAAAAGATGAAACTGGTTTAGATTATGATAAAAAAACTTTCTAAAATGATTATAAATGGTAGAAAAAATTTTTTTTTCTTAGTTTAAAACTTACCCCTATCTTGGGAACGGTATAAGATAGAGAGTTGGAACCAACGCCAGACGAATTACTCGGTTCGAATTGGTAATCTTGCTTAGTTTTCAACTAAATCTGAATGTAAGTTTTGTCTCGGAAAGATAGATTTAAAAATTTTAAAAGTCACCCCTATCTCAGGAACGACACTCCCTAGAAAGTTGAAACTTTACAATTGAATTCACCATCAGCCCACTAGAAGATCTGCAAAGTTAGGCTTCTTACATATTTACAGTTCCTTTGGAATAAAAAAGTTGAAAAATTTTTTTCACTTTTTCAGCAAAAGCTAGCGAATTAAATTTTTAAGTAAAAATTGAGTGAAAAATTGAATTTTTTACTAACGATTGGTGATAAAAAGATGAAATTAGTTCAGATTGTAATACAAAAACTTTCTAAAATGATTCTAAATGGTAGAAAAATATTTTTTTTCTTAGTTTAAAAGTTACCACTATCTTGAGAACGGTATAAGATAGAGAGTCGGAACCAACGCCAGACGAATTATTCGGTTCGAATTGGTAATCTTGCTTAGTTTTCAACTAAATCTGAATGTATGTTTTGTCTCGGAAAGATAGATTTAAAAATTTTAAAAGTCACCCCTATCTCAGGAACGACACTCCCTAGAAAGTTGAAACTTTACAATTCAATTCACCATCAGCCCACTAGAAGATCTGCAAAGTTAGGCTTCTTACATATTTACAGTTCCTTTGGAATAAAAAAGTTGAAAAATTTTTTTCACTTTTTCAGCAAAAGCTAGCGAATTAAATTTTTAAGTAAAAATTGAGTGAAAAATTGAATTTTTTACTAACGATTGGTGATAAAAAGATGAAATTAGTTCAGATTGTAATACAAAAACTTCCTAAAATGATTCTAAATGGTAGAAAAATATTTTTTTTCTTAGTTTAAAAGTTACCACTATATTGAGAACGGTATAAGATAGAGAATCGGAACCAACGCCAGACGAATTATTCGGTTCGAATTGGTAATCTTGCTTAGTTTTCAACTAAATCTGAATGTAAGTTTTGTCTCGGGAAGATAGATTTAAAAATTTTAAAAGTCACCTCTATCTCAGGAACGACACCCCCTAGAAAGTTGAAACTTTACAATTCAATTCACCATCAGCCCACTAGAAGATCTGCAAAGTTAGGCTTCTTACTTATTTACAGTTCCTTTGGAATAAAAAAGTTGAAAAAATTTTTTCACTTTTGCAGCAAAAGCTAGCGAATTAAGTTTTTAAGTAAAAATTGAGTGAAAAATTGAATTTTTTACTAACGATTGGTGATAAAAAGATGAAATTAGTTCAGATTGTAATAAAAAAACTTTCTAAAATGATTATAAATGGTAGAAAAAATTTTTTTTTCTTAGTTTAAAAGTTACCCCTATCTTGGGAACGGTATAAGATAGAGAGTTGGAACCAACGCCAGACGAATTATTCGGTTCGAATTGGTAATCTTGCTTAGTTTTCAACTAAATCTGAATGTAAGTTTTGTCTCGGAAAGATAGATTTAAAAAGTTTAAAAGTCACCCCTATCTCAGGAACGACACCCTCTAGAAAGTTGAAACTTTACAATTCAATCCACCATCAGCCCACTAGAAGATCTGCAAAGTTAGGCTTCTTACTTATTCACAGTTCCTTTGGAATAAAAAAGTTGAAAAAATTTTTTCACTTTTGCAGCAAAAGCTAGCGAATTAATTTTTTAAGTAAAAATTGAGTGAAAAATTGAATATTTTACTAACGATTGGTGATAAAAAGATGAAATTAGTTCAGATTGTAATAAAAAAACTTTCTAAAATGATTCTAAATGGTAGAAAAATATTTTTTCTCTTAGTTTAAAAGTTACCACTATCTTGAGAACGGTATAAGGTAGAGAGTTGGAACCAACGCCAGACGAATTATTCGGTTCGAATTGGTAATATTGCTTAGTTTTCAACTAAATCTGAATGTAAGTTTTGTCTCGGGAAGATAGATTGAAAAATTTTAAAAGTCACCCCTATCTCAGGAACGACACCCCCTAGAAAGTTGAAACTTTACAATTCATTTTACCTTTAGCCCACTAGAGGATCTGCAAAGTTTGGCTTCTTACTTATTTACCGTTCTTTTGGAATAAAAAAGTTAAAAAAATTTGTTCACTTTTGCAGCAAAAGCTAGCGAATTAATTTTTTAAGTAAAAATTAAGTGAAAAATTGAATTTTTTACTAACGATTGGTGATAAAAAGATTAAGCTGGTTTAGATAATGATAAAAAAACTTTCTAAAATGATTATAAATGGTAGAAAAAATTTTTTTTCTTAGTTTAAAAGTTACCCCTATCTTGGGAACGGTATAAGATAGAGAGTTGGAACCAACGCCAGACGAATTATTCGGTTCGAATTGGTAATCTTGCTTAGTTTTCAACTAAATCTGAATGTAAGTTTTGTTTCGGGAAGATAGATTTAAAAATTTTTAAAGTCACCCCCATCTCAGGAACGACACCCCCTAGAAAGTTGAAACTTTACAATTCAATTTACCATCAGCCCACTAGAGGATCTGCAAAGTTAGGCTTCTTACTTATTTTCCGTTCCTTTGGAATAAAAAAGTTAAAAAATTTTTTTCACTTTTGCAGCAAAAGCTAGCGAATTAATTTTTTAAGTAAAAATTGAGTGAAAAATTGAATTTTTTACTAACGATTGCTGATAAAAAGATGAAACTGGTTTAGATTGTAATAAAAAAACTTTCTAAAATGATTATAAATAGTAGAAAAAATTTTTTTTTCTTAGTTTAAAAGTTACCCCTATCTTGGGAACGGTATAAGATAGAGAGTTGGAACCAACGCCAGACGAATTATTCGGTTCGAATTGGTAATCTTGCTTAGTTTTCAACTAAATCTGAATGTAAGTTTTGTCTCGGGAAGATAGATTTAAAAATTTTAAAAGTCACCTCTATCTAAGGAACGACACCCCCTAGAAAGTTGAAACTTTACAATTCAATTCACCATCAGCCCACTAGAAGATCTACAAAGTTAGGTTTCTTACTTATTTACAGTTCCTTTGGAATAAAAAAGTTGAAAAATTTTTTCACTTTTGCAGTAAAAGCTATAGAATTAATTTTTTAAGTAAAAATTGAGTGAAAAATTGAATTTTTTACTAACGATTGGTGATAAAAAGATGAAATTAGTTCAGATTGTAATAAAAAACTTTCTAAAATGATTCTAAATGGTAGAAAAAATTTTTTTTTTCTTAGTTTAAAAGTTACCTCTATCTTGGGAACGGTATAAGATAGAGAGTTGGAACCAACGCCAGACGAATTATTCGGTTCGAATTGGTAATCTTGCTTAGTTTTCAACTAAATCTGAATGTAAGTTTTGTCTCGGGAAGATAGATTAAAAAATTTTAAAAGTCACCCCTATCTCAGGAACGACACCCCCTAGAAAGTTGAAACTTTACAATTCAATTCACCATCAGCCCACTAGAAGGTCTGCAGAGTTAGGCTTCTTACTTATTTACAGTTCCTTTGGAATAAAAAAGTTGAAAAAATTTTTTCACTTTTGCAGCAAAAGCTAGCGAATTAATTTTTTAAGTAAAAATTGAGTGAAAAATTGAATTTTTTACTAACGATTGCTGATAAAAAGATGAAACTGGTTTAGCTTGTAATAAAAAAACTTTCTAAAATGATTATAAATGGTAGAAAAAATTTTTATTTCTTAGTTTAAAAGTTACCCCTATCTTGGGAACGGTATAAGATAGAGAGTTGGAACTAACGTCAGACGAATTATTCTGTTCGAATTGGTAATCTTGCTTAGTTTTCAACTAAATCTGAATGTAAGTTTTGTTTCGGGAAGATAGATTTAAAAATTTTAAAAGTCACCCCCATCTCAGGAACGACACCCCCTAGAAAGTTGAAACTTTACAATTCAATTTACCATCAGCCCACTAGAGGATCTGCAAAGTTAGGCTTCTTACTTATTTACCGTTCCTTTGGAATAAAAAAGTTAAAAAAAATTTTTCACTTTTGCAGCAAAAGCTAGCGAATTAATTTTTTAAGTAAAAATTGAGTGAAAAATTGAATTTTTTACTAACGATTGGTGATAAAAAGATGAAACTGGTTTAGATTATGATAAACAAAACTTTCTAAAATGATTATAAATGGTAGAAAAAATTTTTTTTTCTTAGTTTAAAAGTTACCCCTATATTGAGAACGGTATAAGATAGAGAGTTGGACCCAACGCCAGACGAATTATTCGGTTCGAATTGGTAATCTTGCTTAGTTTTCAACTAAATCTGAATGTAAATTTTGTTTCGGGAAGATAGATTTAAAAATTTTAAAAGTCACCCCCATCTCAGGAACGACACCCCCTAGAAAGTTGAAACTTTACAATTCAATTTACCATCAGCCCACTAGAGGATCTGCAAAGTTAGGCTTCTTACTTATTTACCGTTCCTTTGGAATAAAAAATTTAAAAAAAAATTTTCACTTTTGCAGCAAAAGCTAGCGAATTAATTTTTTAAGTAAAAATTGAGTGAAAAATTGAATTTTTTACTAACGATTGGTGATAAAAAGATGAAACTGGTTTAGATTATGATAAACAAAACTTTCTAAAATGATTATAAATGGTAGAAAAATTTTTTTTTCTTAGTTTAAAAGTTACCCCTATATTGAGAACGGTATAAGATAGAGAGTCGGAACCAACGCCAGACGAATTATTCGGTTCGAATTGGTAATCTTGCATAGTTTTCAACTAAATCTGAATGTAAGTTTTGTCTCGGAAAGATAGATTTAAAAATTTTAAAAGTCACCCCTATCTCAGGAACGACACCCCCTAGAAAGTTGAAACTTTACAATTCAATTCACCATCAGCCCACTAGAAGATCTGCAAAGTTAGGCTTCTTACTTATTTACAGTTCCTTTGGAATAAAAAGTTGAAAAAATTTTTTCACTTTTGCAGCAAAAGCTAGCGAATTAATTTTTTAAGTAAAAATTGAGTGAAAAATTGAATTTTTTACTAACGATTGGTGATAAAAAGATGAAATTAGTTCAGATTGTAATAAAAAAACTTTCTAAAATGATTCTAAATGGTAGAAAAATATTTTTTTTCTTAGTTTAAAAGTTACCACTATCTTGAGAACGGTATAAGATAGAGAGTCGGAACCAACGCCAGACGAATTATTCGGTTCGAATTGGTAGTCTTGCTTAGTTTTCAACTAAATCTGAATGTAAGTTTTGTCTCGGGAAGATAGATTTAAAAATTTTAATAGTCACCCCTATCTCAGGAACGACACCCCCTAGAAAGTTAAAACTTTACAATTCAATTTATCATCAGCCCACTAGAGGATCTGCAAAGTTAGGCTTCTTACTTATTTACCGTTTCTTTGGAATAAAAAAGTCAAAAAAATTTTTTCACTTTTGCAGCAAAAGCTATCGAATTAATTTTTAAAGTAAAAATTTAGTGAAAAATTGAATTTTTTACTAACGATTGGTGATAAAAAGATAAAACTGGTTTAGATTATGATAAAAAAACTTTCTAAAATAATTATAAATGGTAGAAAAATTTTTTTTTTTTTTATTTAAAAAGCTACCCCTATCTTGGGAACGGTATAAGATAGAGAGTTGGAACCAACGCCAGACGAGTTATTCGGTTCGAATTGGTAATCTTGCTTAGTTTTCAACTAAATCTGAATGTAAGTTTTGTCTCGGGAAGATAGATTTAAAAATTTTAAAAGTCACCTCTATCTCAAGAACGACACCACCTAGAAAGTTGAAACTTTACAATTCAATTCACCATCAGCCCACTAGAAGATCTGCAAAGTAAGGTTTCTTACTTATTTACAGTTCCTTTGGAATAAAAAAGTTGAAAAATTTTTTCACTTTTGCAGCAAAAGCTAGCGAATTAATTTTTTAAGTAAAAATTGAGTGAAAAATTGAATTTTTTACTAACGATTGGTGATAAAAAGATAAAACTGATTTAGATTATGATAAAAAAATTTTCTAAAATGATTATAAATGGTAGAAAAATTTTTTTTTTCTTAGTTTAAAAGTTACCCCTATCTTGGGAACGGTATAAGATAGAGAGTTGGAACCAACGCCAGACGAATTATTCGGTTCGAGTTGGTAATCTTGCTTAGTTTTCAACTAAATCTGAATGTAAGTTTTGTCTCGGGAAGATAGATTTAAAAATTTTAAAAGTCACCTCTATCTCAGGAACGACACCCCCTAGAAAGTTGAAACTTTACAATTCAATTCACCATCAGCCCACTAGAAGATCTACGAAGTTAGGTTTCTTACTTATTTACAGTTCCTTTGGAATAAAAAAGTTGAAAAATTTTTTCACTTTTGCAGCACAAGCTAGCGAATTAATTTTTTAAGTAAAAATTGTGTGAAAAATTGAATTTTTTACTAACGATTGGTGATAAAAAGATGAAATTAGTTCAGATTGTAATAAAAAAACTTTCTAAAATGATTCTAAATGGTAGAAAAAATTTTTTTTTCTTAGTTTAAAAGTTACCTCTATCTTGGGAACGGTATAAGATAGAGAGTTGGAACCAACGCCAGACGAATTATTCGGTTCGAATTGGTAATCTTGCTTAGTTTTCAACTAAATCTGAATGTAAGTTTTGTCTCGGAAAGATAGATTTAAAAATTTTAAAAGTCACCTCTATCTCAGGAACGACACCCCCTAGAAAGTTGAAACTTTACAATTCAATTCACCATCAGCCCACTAGAAGATCTGCAAAGTTAGGCTTCTTACTTATTTACAGTTCCTTTGGAATAAAAAAGTAGAAAAAATTTTTTCACTTTTGCAGCAAAAGCTAGCGAATTAATTTTTTAAGTAGAAATTGAGTGAAAAATTGAATTTTTTACTAACGATTGGTGATAAAAAGATGAAATTAGTTCAGATTGTAATAAAAAAACTTTCTAAAATGATTATAAATGGTAGAAAAATTTTTTCTTAGTTTAAAAGTTACCCCTATCTTGGGAACGGTATAAGATAGAGAGTTGGAACCAACGCCAGACGAATTATTCGGTTCGAATTGGTAATCTTGCTTAGTTTTCAACTAAATCTGAATGTAAGTTTTGTCTCGGAAAGATAGATTTGAAAATTTTAAAAGTCACCCCTATCTCAGGAACGACACCCCCTAGAAAGTTGAAACTTTACAATTCAATTCACCATCAGCCCACTAGAAGATCTGCAAAGCTAGGCTTCTTACTTATTTACAGTTCCTTTGGAATAAAAAAGTTGAAAAAATTTTTTCACTTTTGCAGCAAAAGCTAGCGAATTAATTTTTTAAGTAAAAATTGAGTGAAAAATTGAATTTTTTACTAACGATTGGTGATAAAAAGATGAAATTAGTTCAGATTGTAATAAAAAAACGTTCTAAAATGATTATAAATGATAGAAAAAATTTTTTTTTCTTAGTTTAATAGTTACCCCTATCTTGGGAACGGTATAAGATAGAGAGTTGGAACCAACGCCAGACGAATTATTCTGTTCGAATTGGTAATCTTGCTTAGTTTTCAACTAAATCTGAATGTAAGTTTTGTCTCGAAAAGATAGATTTAAAAATTTTAAAAGTCACCCCTATCTCAGGAACGACACCCCCTAGAAAGTTGAAACTTCACAATTCAATTCACCATCAGCTCACTAGAAGATCTGCAAAGTTAGGCTTCTTACTTATTTACAGTTCCTTTGGAATAAAAAAGTTGAAAAAATTTTTTCACTTTTGCAGCAAAAGCTAGCGAATTAATTTTTTAAGTAAAAATTGAGTGAAAAATTGAATTTTTTACTAACGATTGGTGATAAAAAGATGAAATTAGTTCAGATTGTAATAAAAAAACGTTCTAAAATGATTATAAATGGTAGAAAAAATTTTTTTTTCTTAGTTTAAAAGTTACCCCTATCTTGGGAACGGTATAAGATAGAGAGTTGGAACCAACGCCAGACGAATTATTCGGTTCGAATTGGTAATCTTGCTTAGTTTTCAACTAAATCTGAATGTAAGTTTTGTCTCGGAAAGATAGATTTAAAAATTTTAAAAGTCACCCCTATCTCAGGAACGACACCCCCTAGAAAGTTGAAACTTCACAATTCAATTCACCATCAGCTCACTAGGAGATCTGCAAAGTTAGGCTTCTTACTTATTTACAGTTCCTTTGGAATAAAAAAGTTGAAAAAATTTTTTCACTTTTGCAGCAAAAGCTAGCGAATTAATTTTTTAAGTAAAAATTGAGTGAAAAATTGAATTTTTTACTAACGATTGGTGATAAAAAGATGAAATTAGTTCAGATTGTAATAAAAAAACGTTCTAAAATGATTCTAAATGGTAGAAAAATATTTTTTCTCTTAGTTTAAATGTTACCACTATCTTGAGAACGGTATAAGATAGAGAGTTGGAACCAACGCCAGACGAATTATTCGGTTCGAATTGGTAATCTTGCTTAGTTTTCAACTAAATCTGAATGTAAGTTTTGTCTCGGGAAGATAGATTGAAAAATTTTAAAAGTCACCCCTATCTCAGGAACGACACCCCCTAGAAAGTTGAAACTTTACAATTCAATTTACCTTCAGCCCAATAGAGGATCTGCAAAGTTAGGCTTCTTACTTATTTACCGTTCTTTTGGAATAAAAAAGTTAAAAAAATTTTTTCACTTTTTCAGCAAAAGCTAGCGAATTAATTTTTTAAGTAAAAATTGAGTGAAAAATTGAATTTTTTACTAACGATTGGTGATAAAAAGATGAAGCTGGTTTAGATAATGATAAAAAAACTTTCTAAAATGATTATAAATGGTAGAAAAAATTTTTTTTCTTAGTTTAAATGTTACCCCTATCTTGGGAACGGTATAAGATAGAGAGTTGGAACCAACGCCAGACGAATTATTCGGTTCGAATTGGTAATCTTGCTTAGTTTTCAACTAAATCTGAATGTAAGTTTTGTTTCGGGAAGATAGATTTAAAAATTTTAAAAGTCACCCCCATCTCAGGAACGACACCCCCTAGAAAGTTGAAAATTTACAATTCAATTTACCATCAGCCCACTAGAGGATCTGCAAAGTTAGGCTTCTTACTTATTTTCCGTTCCTTTGGAATAAAAAAGTTAAAAAAATTTTTTCACTTTTGCAGCAAAAGCTAGCGAATTAAGTTTTTAAGTAAAAATTGTGTGAAAAATTGAATTTTTTACTAACGATTGGTGATAAAAAGATGAAACTGGTTTAGATTGTAATAAAAAAAACTTTCTAAAATGATTATAAATGGTAGAAAAAATTTTTTTTTCTTAGTTTAAAAGTTACCCCTATCTTGGGAACGGTATAAGATAGAGAGTTGGAACCAACGCCAGACGAATTATTCGGTTCCAATTGGTAATCTTGCTTAGTTTTCAACTAAATCTGAATGTAAGTTTTGTCTCGGGAAGATAGATTTAAAAATTTTAAAAGTCACCCCTATCTCAGGAACGACACCCCCTAGAAAGTTGAAACTTTACAATTCAATTCACCATCAGCCCACTAGAAGATCTGCAAAGTTAGGCTTCTTACTTATTTACAGTTCCTTTGGAATAAAAGAGTTGAAAAAATTTTTTCACTTTTGCAGCAAAGGCTAGCGAATTAATTTTTTAAGTAAAAATTGAGTGAAAAATTGAATTTTTTACTAACGATTGGTGATAAAAAGATGAAATTAGTTCAGATTGTAATAAAAAAACTTTCTAAAATGATTCTAAATGGTAGAAAAATATTTTTTTTCTTAGTTTAAAAGTTACCACTATCTTGAGAACGGTATAAGATAGAGAGTCGGAACCAAAGCCAGACGAATTATTCGGTTCGAATTGGTAATCTTGCTTAGTTTTCAACTAAATCTGAATGTAAGTTTTGTCTCGGAAAGATAGATTTGAAAATTTCAAAAGTCACCCCTATCTCAGGAACGACACCCCCTAGAAAGTTGAAACTTTACAATTCAATTCACCATCAGCCCACTAGAAGATCTGCAAAGTTAGGCTTCTTACTTATTTACAGTTCCTTTGGAATAAAAAAGTTGAATAAATTTTTTCACTTTTTCAGCAAAAGCTAGCGAATTAATTTTTTAAGTAAAAATTGAGTGAAAAATTGAATTTTTTACTAACGATTGGTGATAAAAAGATGAAATTAGTTCAGATTGTAATAAAAAAACTTTCTAAAATGATTATAAATGGTAGAAAAAATTTTTTTTTCTTAGTTTAAAAGTTACCCCTATCTTGGGAACGGTATAAGATAGAGAGTTGGAACCAACGCCAGACGAATTATTCGGTTCGAATTGGTAATCTTGCTTAGTTTTCAACTAAATCTGAATGTAAGTTTTGTCTCGGAAAGATAGATTTAAAAATTTTAAAAGTCACCCCTATCTCAGGAACGACACCCCCTAGAAAGTTGACACTTCACAATTCAATTCACCATCAGCTCACTAGAAGATCTGCAAAGTTAGGTTTCTTACTTATTTACAGTTCCTTTGGAATAAAAAAGTTGAAAAAATTTTTTCACTTTTGCAGCAAAAGCTAGCGAATTAATTTTTTAAGTAAAAATTGAGTGAAAAATTGAATTTTTTACTAACGATTGGTGATAAAAAGATGAAATTAGTTCAGATTGTAATGAAAAAACTTTCTAAAATGATTCTAAATGGTAGAAAAATATTTTTTCTCTTAGTTTAAAAGTTACCACTATCTTGAGAACGGTATAAGATAGAGAGTTGGAACCAACGCCAGACGAATTATTCGGTTCGAATTGGTAATCTTGCTTAGTTTTCAACTAAATCTGAATGTAAGTTTTGTCTCGGGAAGATAGATTGAAAAATTTTAAAAGTCACCCCTATCTCAGGAACGACACCCCCTAGAAAGTTGAAACTTTACAATTCAATTTACCTTCAGCCCACTAGAGGATCTGCAAAGTTAGGCTTCTTACTTATTTACCGTTCTTTTGGAATAAAAAAGTTAAAAAAATTTTTTCACTTTTGCAGCAAAAGCTAGCGAATTAATTTTTTAAGTAAAAATTGAGTGAAAAATTGAATTTTTTACTAACGATTGGTGATAAAAAGATGAAGCTGGTTTAGATAATGATAAAAAAACTTTCTAAAATGATTATAAATGGTAGAAAAAATTTTTTTTCTTAGTTTAAAAGTTACCCCTATCTTGGGAACGGTATAAGATAGAGAGTTGGAACCAACGCCAGACGAATTATTCGGTTCGAATTGGTAATCTTGCTTAGTTTTCAACTAAATCTGAATGTAAGTTTTGTTTCGGGAAGATAGATTTAAAAATTTTAAAAGTCACCCCTATCTCAGGAACGACACCCCCTAGAAAGTTGAAACTTTACAATTCAATTCACCATCAGCCCACTAGAAGATCTGCAAAGTTAGGCTTCTTACTTATTTACAGTTCCTTTGGAATAAAAAAGTTGAAAAAATTTTTTCACTTTTGCAGCAAAAGCTAGCGAATTAATTTTTTAAGTAAAAATTGAGTGAAAAATGGAATTTTTTACTAACGATTGGTGATAAAAAGATGAAATTAGTTCAGATTGTAATAAAAAAACTTTCTAAAATGATTCTAAATGGTAGAAAAATATTTTTTTTCTTAGTTTAAAAGTTACCACTATCTTGAGAACGGTATAAGATAGAGAGTCGGAACCAACGCCAGACGAATTATTCGGTTCGAATTGGTAATCTTGCTTAGTTTTCAACTAAATCTGAATGTAAGTTTTGTCTCGGAAAGATAGATTTAAAAATTTTAAAAGCCACCCCTATCTCAGGAAAGACAACCCCTAGAAAGTTGAAACTTTACAATTCAATTCACCATCAGCCCACTAAAAGATCTGCAAAGTTAGGTTTCTTACTTATTTACAGTTCCTTTGGAATAAAAAGTTGAAAAAATTTTTTCACTTTTGCAGCAAAAGCTAGCGAATTAATTTTTTAAGTAAAAACTGAGTGAAAAATTGAATTTTTTACTAACGATTGGTGATAAAAAGATGAAACTAGTTCAGATTGTAATAAAAAAACTTTCTAAAATGATTCTAAATGGTAGAAAAATATTTTTTTTCTTAGTTTAAAAGTTACCACTATCTTGAGAACGGTATAAGATAGAGAGTTGGAACCGACGCCCGACGAATTATTCGGTTCGAATTGGTAATCTTGCTTAGTTTTTAACTAAATCTGAATGTAAGTTTTGTCTCGGGAAGATAGATTTAAAAATTTTAAAAGTCACCCCTATCTCAGGAACGACACCCCCTAGAAAGTTAAAACTTTACAATTCAATTTACCATCAGCCCACTAGAGGATCTGCAAAGTTAGGCTTCTTACTTATTTACCGTTTCTTTGGAATAAAAAAGTTAAAAAATTTTTTTCACTTTTGCAGCAAAAGCTAGCGAATTAATTTTTAAAGTAAAAATTGAGTGAAAAATTGAACTTTTTACTAACGATTGGTGATAAAAAGATGAAACTGATTTAGATTATGATAAAAAAATTTTCTAAAATGATTATAAATGGTAGAAAAAATTTTTTTTTCTTAGTTTAAAAGTTACCCCTATCTTGGGAACGGTATAAGATAGAGAGTTGGAACCAACGCCAGACGAATTATTCGGTTCGAATTAGTAACCTTGCTTAGTTTTCAACTAAATCTGAATGTAAGTTTTGTCTCGGAAAGATAGATTTGAAAATTTTAAAAGTCACCCCTATCTCAGGAACGACACCTCCTAGGAAGTTGAAACTTTACAATTCAATTCACCATCAGCTCACTAGAAGATCTGCAAAGTTAGGCTTCTTACTTATTTACCGTTCCTTTGGAATAAAAAAGTTAAAAAAATTTTTTCACTTTTGCAGCAAAAGCTAGCGAATTAATTTTTTAAGTAAAAATTGAGTGAAAAATTGATTTTTTTACTAACGATTGGTGATAAAAAGATGAAACTAATTCAGATTGTGATAAAAAAACTTTCTAAAATGATTATAAATGGTAGAAAATATTTTTTTTTCTTAGTTTAAAAGTTACCCCTATCTTGGGGACGGTATAAGATAGAAAGTTGGAACCAACGCCAGACGAATTATTCGGTTCGAATTGGTAATCTTCCTTAGTTTTCAACTAAATCTGAATGTAAGTTTTGTCTCGGGAAGATAGATTTAAAAATTTTAAAAGTCACCCCTATCTCAAGAACGACACCCCCTAGAAAGTTGAAACTTTACAATTCAATTCACCATCAGCCCACTAGAAGATCTGCAAAGTTAGGCTTCTTACTTATTTACAGTTCCTTTGGAATAAAAAAGTTGAAAAAATTTTTTCACTTTTGCAGCAAAAGCTAGCGAATTAATTTTTTAAGTAAAAATTGAGTGAAAATTTGAATTTTTTACTAACGATTGGTGATAAAAATATGAAATTAGTTCAGATTGTAATAAAAAAACTTTCTAAAATGATTCTAAAAGGTAGAAAAAATTTTTTTTTCTTAGTTTAAAAGTTACCCCTATCTTGGGAACGGTATAAGATAGAGAGTTGGAACTAACGCCAGACGAATTATTCGGTTCGAATTGGTAATCCTGCTTAGTTTTCAACTAAATCTGAATGTAAGTTTTGTCTCGGGAAGATAGATTTAAAAATTTTAAAAGTCACCCCTATCCCAGGAACGACACCCCCTAGAAAGTTGAAACTTTACAATTCAATTCACCATCAGCCCACTAGAAAATCTGCAAAGTTAGTCTTCTTACTTATTTACAGTCCCTTTGGAATAAAAAAGTTGAAAAAATTTTTTCACTTTTGCAGCAAAAGCTAGCGAATTAATTTTTTAAGTAAAAATTGAGTGAAAAATTGAATTTTTTACTAACGATTGGTGATAAAAATATGAAATTAGTTCAGATTGTAATAAAAAAACTTTCTAAAATGATTCTAAAAGGTAGAAAAAATTTTTTTTTCTTAGTTTAAAAGTTACCCCTATCTTGGGAACGGTATAAGATAGAGAGTTGGAACTAACGCCAGACGAATTATTCGGTTCGAATTGGTAATCTTGCTTAGTTTTCAACTTAATCTGAATGTAAGTTTTGTCTCGGGAAGATAGATTTAAAAATTTTAAAAGTCACCTCTATCTCAGGAACGACACCCCCTAGAAAGTTGAAACTTTACAATTCAATTCACCATCAGCCCACTAGAGGATCTGCAAAGTTAGGCTTCTTACTTATTTACCGTTCCTTTGGAATAAAAAAGTAAAAAAAAATTTTTCACTTTTGCTGCAAAAGCTAGCGAATTAATTTTTTAAGTAAAAATTTAGTGAAAAATTGAATTTTTTACTAACGATTGGTGATAAAAAGATGAAACTGGTTTAGATTATGATAAAAAAACTTTCTAAAATAATTATAAATGGTAGAAAAAATTTTTTTTCTTAGTTTAAAAGCTACACTTATCTTGGGAACGGTATAAGATAGAGAGTTGGAACCAACGCCAGACGAATTATTCGGTTCGAATTGGTAATCTTGCTTAGTTTTCAACTAAATCTGAATGTAAGTTTTGTCTCGGGAAGATAGATTTAAAAATTTTAAAAGTCACCTCTATCTCAGGAACGACACCCCCAAGAAAGTTGAAACTTTACAATTCAATTCACCATCAGCCCACTAGAAGATCTGCAAAGTTAGGTTTCTTACTTATTTACAGTTCCTTTGGAATAAAAAAATTGAAAAATTTTTTCACTTTTGCAGCAAAAGCTAGCGAATTAATTTTTTAAGTAAAAATTGAGTGAAAAATTGAATTTTTTACTAACGATTGGTGATAAAAAGTTGAAATTAGTTCAGATTGTAATAAAAAAACTTTCTAAAATAATTATAAATGGTAGAAAAAATTTTTTTTTTTTATTTAAAAAGCTACCCCTATCTTGGGAACGGTATAAGATAGAGAGTTGGAACCAACGCCAGACGAATTATTCGGTTCGAATTGGTAATCTAGCTTAGTTTTCAACTAAATCTGAATGTAAGTTTTGTCTCGGGAAGATAGATTTAAAAATTTTAAAAGTCACCCCTATCTCAGGGACGACACCCTCTAGAAAGTTGAAACTTTACAATTCAATTCACCATCAGCCCACTAGAAGATCTGCAAAGTTAGGCTTCTTACTTATTTACAGTTCCTTTGGAATAAAAAAGTTGAAAAATTTTTTTCACTTTTGCAGGAAAAGCTAGCGAATTAATTTTTTAAGTAAAAATTGAGTGAAAAATTGAACTTTTTACTAACGATTGGTGATAAAAAGATGAAACTGGTTTAGATTATGATAAAAAAACTTTCTAAAATGATTATAAATGGTAGAAAAAATTTTTTTTTCTTAGTTTAAAAGTTACCCCTATCTTGGGAACGGTATAAGATAGAGAGTTGGAACCAACGCCAGACGAATTATTCGGTTCGAATTAGTAACCTTGCTTAGTTTTCAACTAAATCTGAATGTAAGTTTTGTCTCGGAAAGATAGATTTGAAAATTTTAAAAGTCACCCCTATCTCAGGAACGACACCTCCTAGAAAGTTGAAACTTTACAATTCAATTCACCATCAGCTCACTAGAAGATCTGCAAAGTTAGGCTTCTTACTTATTTACCGTTCCTTTGGAATAAAAAAGTTAAAAAAATTTTTTCACTTTTGCAGCAAAAGCTAGCGAATTAATTTTTTAAGTAAAAATTGAGTGAAAAATTGATTTTTTTACTAACGATTGGTGATAAAAAGATGAAACTAATTCAGATTGTGATAAAAAAACTTTCTAAAATGATTATAAATGGTAGAAAACATTTTTTTTTCTTAGTTTAAAAGTTACCCCTATCTTGGGAACGGTATAAGATAGAGAGTTGGAACTAACGCCAGACGAATTATTCGGTTCGAATTGGTAATCTTGCTTAGTTTTCAACTAATGCTGAATGTAAGTTTTGTCTCGGGAAGATAGATTTAAAAATTTTAAAAGTCACCCCTATCCCAGGAACGACACCCTCTAGAAAGTTGAAACTTTACAATTCAATTCACCATCAGCCCACTAGAAAATCTGCAAAGTTAGGCTTCTTACTTATTTACAGTCCCTTTGGAATAAAAAAGTTGAAAAAATTTTTTCACTTTTGCAGCAAAAGCTAGCGAATTAATTTTTTAAGTAAAAATTGAGTGAAAAATTGAATTTTTTACTAACGATTGGTGATCAAAATATGAAATTAGTTTAGATTGTAATAAAAAAACTTTCTAAAATGATTCTAAAAGGTAGAAAAAAATTTTTTTTCTTAGTATAAAAGTTACCCCTATCTTGGGAACGGTATAAGATAGAGAGTTGGAACTAACGCCAGACAAATTATTCGGTTCGAATTGGTAATCTTGCTTAGTTTTCAACTAAATCTGAATGTAAGTTTTGTCTCGGGAAGATAGATTCAAAAATTTTAAAAGTCACCCCTATCCCAGGAACGACACCCCCTAGAAAGTTGAAACTTTACAATTCAATTCACTATCAGCCCACTAGAAAATCTGCAAAGTTAGTCTTCTTACTTATTTACAGTTCCTTTGGAATAAAAAAGTTGAAAAAATTTTTTCACTTTTGCAGCAAAAGCTAGCGAATTAATTTTTTAAGTAAAAATTGAGTGAAAAATTGAATTTTTTACTAACGATTGGTGATAAAAAGATGAAATTAGTTCAGATTGTAATAAAAAAACTTTCTAAAATGATTCTAAATGGTAGAAAAATATTTTTTTTCTTAGTTTAAAAGTTACCACTATCTTGAGAACGGTATAAGATAGAGAGTCGGAACCAACGCCAGACGAATTATTCGGTTCGAATTGGTAATCTTGCTTAGTTTTCAACTAAATCTGAATGTAAGTTTTGTCTCGGGAAGATAGATTTAAAAATTTTAAAAGTCACTCCTATCTCAGGAACGACACCCCCTAGAAAGTTGAAACTTTACAATTCAATTTACCATTAGCCCACTAGAGGATCTGCAAAGTTAGGCTTCTTACTTATTTACCGTTCCTTTGGAATAAAAAAGTTAAAAAAAATTTTTCACTTTTGCAGCAAAAGCTAGCGAATTAATTTTTTAAGTAAAAATTTAGTGAAAAATTGAATTTTTTACTAACGATTGGTGATAAAAAGATGAAACTGGTTTAGATTATGATAAAAAAACTTTCTAAAATAATTATAAATAGTAGAAAAAATTTTTTTTTCTTAGTTTAAAAGCTACCCTTATCTTGGTAACGGTATAAGATAGAGAGTTGGAACCAATGCCAGACGAATTATTCGGTTCGAATTGGTAATCTTGCTTAGTTTTCAACTAAATCTGAATGTAAGTTTTGTCTCGGGAAGATAGATTGAAAATTTTAAAAGTCACCTCTATCTCAGGAACGACACCCCCTAGAAAGTTGAAACTTTACAATTCAATTCACCATCAGCCCACTAGAAGATCTGCAAAGTTAGGTTTCTTACTTATTTACAGTTCCTTTGGAATAAAAAAGTTGAAAAATTTTTCACTTTTGCAGCAAAAGCTAGCGAATTAATTTTTTGAGTAAAAATTTAGTGAAAAATTGTATTTTTTACTAACGATTTGTGATAAAAAGATGAAACTGGTTTAGATTATAATAAAAAAACTTTCTAAAATAATTATAAATGGTAGAATAAATTTTTTTTTCTTAGTTTAAAAGCTACCCTTATCTTGGGAACGGTATAAGATAGAGAGTTGGAACCAACGCCAGACGAATTATTCGGTTCGAATTGGTAATCTTGCTTAGTTTTCAACTAAATCTGAATGTAAGTTTTGTCTCGGGAAGATAGATTTAAAAATTTTAAAAGTCACCTCTATCTCAGGAACGACACACCCTAGAAAGTTGAAACTTTACAATTCAATTCACCATCAGCCCACTAGAGGATCTGCAAAGTTAGGCTTCTTATTTATTTACCGTTCCTTTGGAATAAAAAAGTAAAAAAAAATTTTTCACTTTTGCAGCAAAAGCTAGCGAATTAATTTTTTAAGTAAAAATTTAGTGAAAAATTGAATTTTTTACTAACGATTGGTGATAAAAAGATGAAACTGGTTTAGATTATGATAAAAAAACTTTCTAAAATAATTATAAATGGTAGAAAAAATTTTTTTTTCTTAGTTTAAAAGCTACACTTATCTTGGGAACGGTATAAGATAGAGAGTTGGAACCAACGCCAGACGAATTATTCGGTTCGAATTGGTAATCTTGCTTAGTTTTCAACTAAATCTGAATGTAAGTTTTGTCTCGGGAAGATAGATTTAAAAATTTTAAAAGTCACCCCTATCTCAGGAACGACACCCCCTAGAAAGTTGAAACTTTACAATTCAATTCACCATCAGCCCACTAGAAGATCTGCAAAGTTAGGCTTCTTACTTATTTACAGTTCCTTTGGAATAAAAAAGTTGAAAAAATTTTTTCACTTTTGCAGCAAAAGCTAGCGAATTAATTTTTTAAGTAAAAATTGAGTAAAAAATTGAATTTTTTACTAACTATTGGTGATAAAAAGATGAAATTAGTTTAGATTGTAATAAAAAAACTTTCTAAAATGATTATAAATGCTAGAAAAAATTTTTTTTTCTTAGTTTAAAAGTTACCCCTATCTTGGGAACGGTATAAGATAGAGAGTTGGAACCAACGCCAGACGAATTATTCGGTTCGAATTGGTGATCTTGCTTAGTTTTCAACTAAATCTGAATGAAAGTTTTGTCTCGGGAAGATAGATTTAAAAATTTTAAAAGTCACCCCTATCTCAGGAACGACACCCCCTAGAAAGTTGAAACTTTACAATTCAATTCACCATCAGCCCACTAGAAGATCTGCAAAGTTAGGCTTCTTACTTATTTACAGTTCCTTTGGAATAAAAAAGTTGAAAAAATTTTTTCACTTTTGCAGCAAAAGCTAGCGAATTAATTTTTTAAGTAAAAATTAAGTGAAAAATTGAATTTTTTACTAACGATTGGTGATAAAAAGATGAAATTAGTTCAGATTGTAATAAAAAAACTTTCTAAAATGATTCTAAATGGTAGAAAAATATTTTTTTTCTTAGTTTAAAGGTTACCACTATCTTGAGAACGGTATAAGATAGAGAGTTGGAACCAACGCCAGACGAATTATTCGGTTCGAATTGGTAATCTTGCTTAGTTTTCAACTAAATCTGAATGTAAGTTTTGTCTCGGGAAGATAGATTTAAAAATTTTAAAAGTCTCCCCCATCTCAGGAACGACACCCCCTAGAAAGTTGTAACTTTACAATTCAATTTACCATCAGCCCACTAGAGGATCTGCAAAGTTAGGCTTCTTACTTATTTACCGTTCCTTTGGAATAAAAAAGTTAAAAAAATTTTTTCACTTTTGCAGCAAAAGCTAGCGAATTAATTTTTTAAGTAAAAATTGAGTGAAAAATTGAATTTTTTACTAACGATTGGTGATAAAAATATGAAATTAGTTCAGATTGTAATAAAAAAACTTTCTAAAATGATTCTAAAAGGTAGAAAAATTTTTTTTTCTTAGTTTAAAAGTAACCCCTATCTTGGGAACGGTATAAGATAGAGAGTTGGAACTAACGCCAGACGAATTATTCGGTTCGAATTGGTAATCTTGCTTAGTTTTCAACTAAATCTGAATGTAAGTTTTGTCTCGGGAAGATAGATTTAAAAATTTTAAAAGTCACCCCTATCCCAGGAACGACACCCCCTAGAAAGTTGAAACTTTACAATTCAATTCACCATCAGCCCACTAGAAAATCTGCAAAGTTAGGCTTCTTACTTATTTACAGTCCCTTTGGAATAAAAAAGTTGAAAAAATTTTTTCACTTTTGCAGCAAAAGCTAGCGAATTAATTTTTTAAGTAAAAATTGAGTGAAAAATTGAATTTTTTACTAACGATTGGTGATAAAAATATGAAATTAGTTCAGATTGTAATAAAAAAACTTTCTAAAATGATTCTAAAAGGTAGAAAAATTTTTTTTTTCTTAGTATAAAAGTTACCCCTATCTTGGGAACGGTATAAGATAGAGAGTTGGAACTAACGCCAGACGAATTATTCGGTTCGAATTGGTAATCTTGCTTAGTTTTCAACTAAATCTGAATGTAAGTTTTGTCTCGGGAAGATAGATACAAAAATTTTAAAAGTCACCCCTATCCCAGGAACGATACCCCCTAGAAAGTTGAAACTTTACAATTCAATTCACCATCAGCCCACTAGAAAATCTGCAAAGTTAGTCTTCTTACTTATTTACAGTTCCTTTGGAATAAAAAAGTTGAAAAAATTTTTTCACTTTTGCAGCAAAAGCTAGCGAATTAATTTTTTAAGTAAAAATTGAGTGAAAAATTGAATTTTTTACTAACGATTGGTGATAAAAAGATGAAACTGGTTCAGATTGTAATAAAAAAACTTTCTAAAATGATTCTAAATGGTAGAAAAATTTTTTTTTTCTTAGTTTAAAAGTTACCACTATCTTGAGAACGGTATAAGATAGAGAGTTGGAACCAACGCCAGACGAATTATTCGGTTCGAATTGGTAATCTTGCTTAGTTTTCAACTAAATCTGAATGTAAGTTTTGTCTCGGGAAGATAGATTTGAAAATTTTAAAAGTCACCCCTATCTCAGGAACGACACTCCCTAGAAAGTTGAAACTTTACAATTCAATTCACCATCAGATCACTAGAAGATCTGCAAAGTTAGGCTTCTTACTTATTTACCGTTCCTCTGGAATAAGAAAGTTAAAAAAATTTTTTCACTTTTGCAGCAAAAGCTAGCGAATTAATTTTTTAAGTAAAAATTGAGTGAAAAATTGAATTTTTTACTAACGATTGGTGATAAAAAGATGAAATTAGTTAAGATTGTAATAAAAAAACTTTCTAAAATGATTCTAAATGGTAGAAAAATATTTTTTTTCTTAGTTTAAAAGTTACCACTATCTTGAGAACGGTATAAGATAGAGAGTCGGAACCAACGCCAGACGAATTATTCGGTTCGAATTGGTAATCTTGCTTAGTTTTCAACTAAATCTGAATGTAAGTTTTGTCTCGGGAAGATAGATTTAAAAATTTTAAAAGTCACCTCTATCTCAGGAACGACACCCCCTAGAAAGTTGAAACTTTACAATTCAATTCACCATCAGCCCACTAGAAGATCTGCAAAGTTAGGCTTCTTACTTATTTACAGTTCCTTTGGAATAAAAAAGTTGAAAAATTTTTCACTTTTGCAGCAAAAGCTAGCGAATTAATTTTTTGAGTAAAAATTTAGTGAAAAATTGTATTTTTTACTAACGATTTGTGATAAAAAGATGAAACTGGTTTAGATTATGATAAAAAAACTTTCTAAAATAATTATAAATGGTAGAAAAAATTTTTTTTTCTTAGTTTAAAAGCTACCCTTATCTTGGGAACGGTATAAGATAGAGAGTTGGAACCAACGCCAGACGAATTATTCGGTTCGAATTGGTAATCTTGCTTAGTTTTCAACTAAATCTGAATGTAAGTTTTGTCTCGGGAAGATAGATTTAAAAATTTTAAAAGTCACCTCTATCTCAGGAACGACACCCCCTAGAAAGTTGAAACTTTACAATTCAATTCACCATCAGCCCACTAGAGGATCTGCAAAGTTAGGCTTCTTACTTATTTACCGTTCCTTTAGAATAAAAAAGTAAAAAAAAATTTTTCACTTTTGCAGCAAAAGCTAGCGAATTAATTTTTTAAGTAAAAATTTAGTGAAAAATTGAATTTTTTACTAACGATTGGTGATAAAAAGATGAAACTGGTTTAGATTATGATAAAAAAACTTTCTAAAATAATTATAAATGGTAGAAAAATTTTTTTTTTCTTAGTTTAAAAGCTACACTTATCTTGGGAACGGTATAAGATAGAGATTTGGAACCAACGCCAGACGAATTATTCGGTTCGAATTGGTAATCTTGCTTAGTTTTCAACTAAATCTGAATGTAAGTTTTGTCTCGGGAAGATAGATTTAAAAATTTTAAAAGTCACCTCTATCTCAGGAACGACACCCCCAAGAAAGTTGAAACTTTACAATTCAATTCACCATCAGCCCACTAGAAGATCTGCAAAGTTAGGTTTCTTACTTATTTACAGTTCCTTTGGAATAAAAAAGTTGAAAAATTTTTTCACTTTTGCAGCAAAAGCTAGCGAATTAATTTTTTAAGTAAAAATTGAGTGAAAAATTGAATTTTTTACTAACGATTGGTGATAAAAAGATGAAATTAGTTCAGATTGTAATAAAAAAACTTTCTAAAATGATTCTAAATGGTAGAAAAAATTTTTTTTTCTTAGTTTAAAAGCTACCCTTATCTTGGGAACGGTATAAGATAGAGAGTTGGAACCAATGCCAGACAAATTATTCGGTTCGAATTGGTAATCTTGCTTAGTTTTCAACTAAATCTGAATGTAAGTTTTGTCTCGGGAAGATAGATTTAAAAATTTTAAAAGTCACCTCTATCTCAGGAACGACACCCCCTAGAAAGTTGAAACTTTACAATTCAATTCACCATCAGCCCACTAGAAGATCTGCAAAGTTAGGTTTCTTACTTATTTACAGTTCCTTTGGAATAAAAAAGTTGAAAAATTTTTCACTTTTGCAGCAAAAGCTAGCGAATTAATTTTTTGAGTAAAAATTTAGTGAAAAATTGTATTTTTTACTAACGATTTGTGATAAAAAGATGAAACTGGTTTAGATTATGATAAAAAAACTTTCTAAAATAATTATAAATGGTAGAAAAAATTTTTTTTTCTTAGTTTAAAAGCTACCCTTATCTTGGGAACGGTATAAGATAGAGAGTTGGAACCAACGCCAGACGAATTATTCGGTTCGAATTGGTAATCTTGCTTAGTTTTCAACTAAATCTGAATGTAAGTTTTGTCTCGGGAAGATAGATTTAAAAATTTTAAAAGTCACCTCTATCTCAGGAACGACACACCCTAGAAAGTTGAAACTTTACAATTCAATTCACCATCAGCCCACTAGAGGATCTGCAAAGTTAGGCTTCTTATTTATTTACCGTTCCTTTGGAATAAAAAAGTAAAAAAAAATTTTTCACTTTTGCAGCAAAAGCTAGCGAATTAATTTTTTAAGTAAAAATTTAGTGAAAAATTGAATTTTTTACTAACGATTGGTGATAAAAAGATGAAACTGGTTTAGATTATGATAAAAAAACTTTCTAAAATAATTATAAATGGTAGAAAAAATTTTTTTTTCTTAGTTTAAAAGCTACACTTATCTTGGGAACGGTATAAGATAGAGAGTTGGAACCAACGCCAGACGAATTATTCGGTTCGAATTGGTAATCTTGCTTAGTTTTCAACTAAATCTGAATGTAAGTTTTGTCTCGGGAAGATAGATTTAAAAATTTTAAAAGTCACCCCTATCTCAGGAACGACACCCCCTAGAAAGTTGAAACTTTACAATTCAATTCACCATCAGCCCACTAGAAGATCTGCAAAGTTAGGCTTCTTACTTATTTACAGTTCCTTTGGAATAAAAAAGTTGAAAAAATTTTTTCACTTTTGCAGCAAAAGCTAGCGAATTAATTTTTTAAGTAAAAATTGAGTAAAAAATTGAATTTTTTACTAACTATTGGTGATAAAAAGATGAAATTAGTTTAGATTGTAATAAAAAAACTTTCTAAAATGATTATAAATGCTAGAAAAAATTTTTTTTTCTTAGTTTAAAAGTTACCCCTATCTTGGGAACGGTATAAGATAGAGAGTTGGAACCAACGCCAGACGAATTATTCGGTTCGAATTGGTGATCTTGCTTAGTTTTCAACTAAATCTGAATGAAAGTTTTGTCTCGGTAAGATAGATTTAAAAATTTTAAAAGTCACCCCTATCTCAGGAACGACACCCCCTAGAAAGTTGAAACTTTACAATTCAATTCACCATCAGCCCACTAGAAGATCTGCAAAGTTAGGCTTCTTACTTATTTACAGTTCCTTTGGAATAAAAAAGTTGAAAAAATTTTTTCACTTTTGCAGCAAAAGCTAGCGAATTAATTTTTTAAGTAAAAATTAAGTGAAAAATTGAATTTTTTACTAACGATTGGTGATAAAAAGATGAAATTAGTTCAGATTGTAATAAAAAAACTTTCTAAAATGATTCTAAATGGTAGAAAAATATTTTTTTTCTTAGTTTAAAGGTTACCACTATCTTGAGAACGGTATAAGATAGAGAGTTGGAACCAACGCCAGACGAATTATTCGGTTCGAATTGGTAATCTTGCTTAGTTTTCAACTAAATCTGAATGTAAGTTTTGTCTCGGGAAGATAGATTTAAAAATTTTAAAAGTCTCCCCCATCTCAGGAACGACACCCCCTAGAAAGTTGTAACTTTACAATTCAATTTACCATCAGCCCACTAGAGGATCTGCAAAGTTAGGCTTCTTACTTATTTACCGTTCCTTTGGAATAAAAAAGTTAAAAAAATTTTTTCACTTTTGCAGCAAAAGCTAGCGAATTAATTTTTTAAGTAAAAATTGAGTGAAAAATTGAATTTTTTACTAACGATTGGTGATAAAAATATGAAATTAGTTCAGATTGTAATAAAAAAACTTTCTAAAATGATTCTAAAAGGTAGAAAAATTTTTTTTTTCTTAGTTTAAAAGTAACCCCTATCTTGGGAACGGTATAAGATAGAGAGTTGGAACTAACGCCAGACGAATTATTCGGTTCGAATTGGTAATCTTGCTTAGTTTTCAACTAAATCTGAATGTAAGTTTTGTCTCGGGAAGATAGATTTAAAAATTTTAAAAGTCACCCCTATCCCAGGAACGACACCCCCTAGAAAGTTGAAACTTTACAATTCAATTCACCATCAGCCCACTAGAAAATCTGCAAAGTTAGGCTTCTTACTTATTTACAGTCCCTTTGGAATAAAAAAGTTGAAAAAATTTTTTCACTTTTGCAGCAAAAGCTAGCGAATTAATTTTTTAAGTAAAAATTGAGTGAAAAATTGAATTTTTTACTAACGATTGGTGATAAAAAGATGAAATTAGTTCAGATTGTAATAAAAAAACTTTCTAAAATGATTCTAAATGGTAGAAAAAATTTTTTTTTCTTAGTTTAAAAGCTACCCTTATCTTGGGAACGGTATAAGATAGAGAGTTGGAACCAATGCCAGACAAATTATTCGGTTCGAATTGGTAATCTTGCTTAGTTTTCAACTAAATCTGAATGTAAGTTTTGTCTCGGGAAGATAGATTTAAAAATTTTAAAAGTCACCTCTATCTCAGGAACGACACCCCCTAGAAAGTTGAAACTTTACAATTCAATTCACCATCAGCCCACTAGAGGATCTGCAAAGTTAGGCTTCTTACTTATTTACCGTTCCTTTAGAATAAAAAAGTAAAAAAAAATTTTTCACTTTTGCAGCAAAAGCTAGCGAATTAATTTTTTAAGTAAAAATTTAGTGAAAAATTGAATTTTTTACTAACGATTGGTGATAAAAAGATGAAACTGGTTTAGATTATGATAAAAAAACTTTCTAAAATAATTATAAATGGTAGAAAAATTTTTTTTTTCTTAGTTTAAAAGCTACACTTATCTTGGGAACGGTATAAGATAGAGATTTGGAACCAACGCCAGACGAATTATTCGGTTCGAATTGGTAATCTTGCTTAGTTTTCAACTAAATCTGAATGTAAGTTTTGTCTCGGGAAGATAGATTTAAAAATTTTAAAAGTCACCTCTATCTCAGGAACGACACCCCCAAGAAAGTTGAAACTTTACAATTCAATTCACCATCAGCCCACTAGAAGATCTGCAAAGTTAGGTTTCTTACTTATTTACAGTTCCTTTGGAATAAAAAAGTTGAAAAATTTTTTCACTTTTGCAGCAAAAGCTAGCGAATTAATTTTTTAAGTAAAAATTGAGTGAAAAATTGAATTTTTTACTAACGATTGGTGATAAAAAGATGAAATTAGTTCAGATTGTAATAAAAAAACTTTCTAAAATGATTCTAAATGGTAGAAAAAATTTTTTTTTCTTAGTTTAAAAGCTACCCTTATCTTGGGAACGGTATAAGATAGAGAGTTGGAACCAATGCCAGACAAATTATTCGGTTCGAATTGGTAATCTTGCTTAGTTTTCAACTAAATCTGAATGTAAGTTTTGTCTCGGGAAGATAGATTTAAAAATTTTAAAAGTCACCTCTATCTCAGGAACGACACCCCCTAGAAAGTTGAAACTTTACAATTCAATTCACCATCAGCCCACTAGAAGATCTGCAAAGTTAGGTTTCTTACTTATTTACAGTTCCTTTGGAATAAAAAAGTTGAAAAATTTTTCACTTTTGCAGCAAAAGCTAGCGAATTAATTTTTTGAGTAAAAATTTAGTGAAAAATTGTATTTTTTACTAACGATTTGTGATAAAAAGATGAAACTGGTTTAGATTATGATAAAAAAACTTTCTAAAATAATTATAAATGGTAGAAAAAATTTTTTTTTCTTAGTTTAAAAGCTACCCTTATCTTGGGAACGGAATAAGATAGAGAGTTGGAACCAACGCCAGACGAATTATTCGGTTCGAATTGGTAATCTTGCTTAGTTTTCAACTAAATCTGAATGTAAGTTTTGTCTCGGGAAGATAGATTTAAAAATTTTAAAAGTCACCTCTATCTCAGGAACGACACCCCCTAGAAAGTTGAAACTTTACAATTCAATTCACCATCAGCCCACTAGAGGATCTGCAAAGTTAGGCTTCTTACTTATTTACCGTTCCTTTGGAATAAAAAAGTAAAAAAAAATTTTTCACTTTTGCAGCAAAAGCTAGCGAATTAATTTTTTAAGTAAAAATTTAGTGAAAAATTGAATTTTTTACTAACGATTGGTGATAAAAAGATGAAACTGGTTTAGATTATGATAAAAAAACTTTCTAAAATAATTATAAATGGTAGAAAAATTTTTTTTTTCTTAGTTTAAAAGCTACACTTATCTTGGGAACGGTATAAGATAGAGAGTTGGAACCAACGCCAGACGAATTATTCGGTTCGAATTGGTAATCTTGCTTAGTTTTCAACTAAATCTGAATGTAAGTTTTCTCTCGGGAAGATAGATTTAAAAATTTTAAAAGTCACCTCTATCTCAGGAACGACACCCCCAAGAAAGTTGAAACTTTACAATTCAATTCACCATCAGCCCACTAGAAGATCTGCAAAGTTAGGTTTCTTACTTATTTACAGTTCCTTTGGAATAAAAAAGTTGAAAAATTTTTTCACTTTTGCAGCAAAAGCTGGCGAATTAATTTTTTAAGTAACAATTGAGTGAAAAATTGAATTTTTTACTAACGATTGGTGATAAAAAGATGAAATTAGTTCAGATTGTAATAAAAAAACTTCCTAAAATGATTCTAAATGGTAGAAAAAATTTTTTTTTCTTAGTTTAAAAGTTACCTCTATCTTGGGAACGGTATAAGATAGAGAGTTGGAACCAACGCCAGACGAATTATTCGGTTCGAATTGGTAATCTTGCTTAGTTTTCAACTAAATCTGAATGTAAGTTTTGTCTCGGGAAGATAGATTTAAAAATTTTAAAAGTCACCCCTATCTCAGGAACGACACCCCTTAGAAAGTTGAAACTTTACAATTCAATTCACCATCAGCCCACTAGAAGATCTGCAAAGTTAGGCTTCTTACTTATTTACAGTTCCTTTGGAATAAAAAAGTTGAAAAAATTTTTTCACTTTTGCAGCAAAAGCTAGCGAATTAATTTTTTAAGTAAAAATTGAGTAAAAAATTGAATTTTTTAATAACTATTGGTGATAAAAAGATGAGATTAGTTTAGATTGTAATAAAAAAACTTTCTAAAATTATTATAAATGGTAGAAAAAATTTTTTTTTCTTAGTTTAAAAGTTACCCCTATCTTGGGAACGGTATAAGATAGAGAGTTGGAACCAACGCCAGACGAATTATTCGGTTCAAATTGGTGATCTTGCTTAGTTTTCAACTAAATCTGAATGTAAGTTTTGTCTCGGGAAGATAGATTTAAAAATTTTAAAAGTCACTCCTATCTCAGGAACGACACCCCCTAGAAAGTTGAAACTTTACAATTCAATTCACCATCAGCCCACTAGAAGATCTGCAAAGTTAGGCTTCTTACTTATTTACAGTTCCTTTGGAATAAAAAAGTTGAAAAAATTTTTTCACTTTTGCAGCAAAAGCTAGCGAATTAATTTTTTAAGTAAAAATTGAGTAAAAAATTGAATTTTTTAATAACTATTGGTGATAAAAAGATGAGATTAGTTTAGATTGTAATAAAAAAACTTTCTAAAATGATTCTAAATGGTAGAAAAATATTTTTTTTCTTAGTTTAAAGGTTACCACTATCTTGAGAACGGTATAAGATAGAGAGTTGGAACCAACGCCAGACGAATTATTCGGTTCGAATTGGTAATCTTGCTTAGTTTTCAACTAAATCTGAATGTAAGTTTTGTCTCGGGAAGATAGATTTAAAAATTTTAAAAGTCTCCCCCATCTCAGGAACGACACCCCCTAGAAAGTTGTAACTTTACAATTCAATTTACCATCAGCCCACTAGAGGATCTGCAAAGTTAGGCTTCTTACTTATTTACCGTTCCTTTGGAATAAAAAAGTTAAAAAAATTTTTTCACTTTTGCAGCAAAAGCTAGCGAATTAATTTTTTAAGTAAAAATTGAGTGAAAAATTGAATTTTTTACTAACGATTGGTGATAAAAAGATGAAACTGGTTTAGATTATGATAAAAAAACTTTCTAAAATGATTATAAATGGTAGAAAAAATTTTTTTTTCTTAGTTTAAAAGTTACTTCTATCTTGGGAACGGTATAAGATAGAGAGTTGGAACCAACGCCAGACGAATTATTCGGTTCCAATTAGTAATCTTGCTTAGTTTTCAACTAAATCTGAATGTAAGTTTTGTCTCGGGAAGATAGATTTGAAAATTAAAAGAGTCACCCCTATCTCAGGAACGACACCCCCTAGAAAGTTGAAACTTTACAATTCAATTCACCATCAGCCCACTAGAAGACCTGCAAAGTTAGGCTTCTTACTTATTTACAGTTCCTTTGGAATAAAAAAGTTAAAAAATTTTTTTCACTTTTGCAGCAAAAGCTAGCGAATTAATTTTTTAAGTAATAATTGAGTGAAAAATTGAATTTTTTACTAACGATTGGTGATAAAAAGATGAAACTGATTTAGATTATGATAAAAAAATTTTCTAAAATGATTATAAATGGTAGAAAAATTTTTTTTTTTCTTAGTTTTAAAGTTACCCCTATCTTGGGAACGGTATAAGATAGAGAGTCGGAACCAACGCCAGACGAATTATTCGGTTCGAATTGGTAATCTTGCTTAGTTTTCAACTAAATCTGAATGTAAGTTTTGTCTCGGGAAGATAGATTTAAAAATTTTAAAAGTCACCCCTATCTCAAGAACGACACCCCCTAGAAAGTTGAAACTTTACAATTCAATTCACCATCAGCCCACTAGAAGATCTGCAAAGTTAGGCTTCTTACTTATTTACAGTTCCTTTGCAATAAAAAAGTTGAAAAAATTTTTTCACTTTTGCAGCAAAAGCTATCGAATTAATTTTTTAAGTAAAAATTGAGTGAAAAATTGAATTTTTTACTAACGATTGGTGATAAAAAGATGAAATTAGTTCAGATTGTAATAAAAAAACTTTCTAAAATGATTATAAATGGTAGAAAAAATTTTTTTTTCTTAGTTTAAAAGTTACCCCTATCTTGGGAACGGTATAAGATAGAGAGTTGGAACCAACGCCAGACGAATTATTCGGTTCAAATTGGTGATCTTGCTTAGTTTTCAACTAAATCTGAATGTAAGTTTTGTCTCGGGAAGATAGATTTAAAAATTTTAAAAGTCACTCCTATCTCAGGAACGACACCCCCTAGAAAGTTGAAACTTTACAATTCAATTCACCATCAGCCCACTAGAAGATCTGCAAAGTTAGGCTTCTTACTTATTTACAGTTCCTTTGGAATAAAAAAGTTGAAAAAATTTTTTCACTTTTGCAGCAAAAGCTAGCGAATTAAGTTTTTAAGTAAAAATTGAGTAAAAAATTGAATTTTTTAATAACTATTGGTGATAAAAAGATGAGATTAGTTTAGATTGTAATAAAAAAACTTTCTAAAATGATTCTAAATGGTAGAAAAATATTTTTTTTCTTAGTTTAAAGGTTACCACTATCTTGAGAACGGTATAAGATAGAGAGTTGGAACCAACGCCAGACGAATTATTCGGTTCGAATTGGTAATCTTGCTTAGTTTTCAACTAAATCTGAATGTAAGTTTTGTCACGGGAAGATAGATTTAAAAATTTTAAAAGTCTCCCCCATCTCAGGAACGACACCCCCTAGAAAGTTGTAACTTTACAATTCAATTTACCATCAGCCCACTAGAGGATCTGCAAAGTTAGGCTTCTTACTTATTTACCGTTCCTTTGGAATAAAAAAGTTAAAAAAATTTTTTCACTTTTGCAGCAAAAGCTAGCGAATTAATTTTTTAAGTAAAAATTGAGTGAAAAATTGAATTTTTTACTAACGATTGGTGATAAAAAGATGAAACTGGTTTAGATTATGATAAAAAAACTTTCTAAAATGATTATAAATGGTAGAAAAAATTTTTTTTTCTTAGTTTAAAAGTTACTTCTATCTTGGGAACGGTATAAGATAGAGAGTTGGAACCAACGCCAGACGAATTATTCGGTTCCAATTAGTAATCTTGCTTAGTTTTCAACTAAATCTGAATGTAAGTTTTGTCTCGGGAAGATAGATTTGAAAATTATAAGAGTCACCCCTATCTCAGGAACGACACCCCCTAGAAAGTTGAAACTTTACAATTCAATTCACCATGAGCCCACTAGAAGACCTGCAAAGTTAGGCTTCTTACTTATTTACCGTTCCTTTGGAATAAAAAAGTTAAAAAAATTTTTTCACTTTTGCAGCAAAAGCTAGCGAATTAATTTTTTAAGTAAAAATTGAGTGAAAAATTGAATTTTTTACTAACGATTGGTGATAATAAGATGAAACTGATTTAGATTATGATAAAAAAATTTTCTAAAATGATTATAAATGGTAGAAAAATTTTTTTTTTCTTAGTTTTAAAGTTACCCCTATCTTGGGAACGGTATAAGATAGAGAGTCGGAACCAACGCCAGACGAATTATTCGGTTCGAATTGGTAATCTTGCTTAGTTTTCAACTAAATCTGAATGTAAGTTTTGTCTCGGGAAGATAGATTTAAAAATTTTAAAAGTCACCCCTATCTCAAGAACGACACCCCCTAGAAAGTTGAAACTTTACAATTCAATTCACCATCAGCCCACTAGAAGATCTGCAAAGTTAGGCTTCTTACTTATTTACAGTTCCTTTGGAATAAAAAAGTTGAAAAAATTTTTTCACTTTTGCAGCAAAAGCTATCGAATTAATTTTTTAAGTAAAAATTGAGTGAAAAATTGAATTTTTTACTAACGATTGGTGATAAAAAGATGAAATTAGTTCAGATTGTAATAAAAAAACTTTCTAAAATGATTCTAAATAGTAGAAAAATTTTTTTTTTTCTTAGTTTAAAAGTTACCCCTATCTTGGGAACGGTATAAGATAGAGAGTTGGAACCAACGCCAGACGAATTATTCGGTTCGAATTGGTAATCTTGCTTAGTTTTCAACTAAATCTGAATGTAAGTTTTGTCTCGGGAAGATAGATTTAAAAATTTTAAAAGTCACCTCTATCTCAGGAACGACACCCCCAAGAAAGTTGAAACTTTACAATTCAATTCACCATCAGCCCACTAGAAGATCTGCAAAGTTAGGTTTCTTACTTATTTACAGTTCCTTTGGAATAAAAAAGTTGAAAAATTTTTTCACTTTTGCAGCAAAAGCTAGCGAATTAATTTTTTAAGTAAAAATTGAGTGAAAAATTGAATTTTTTACTAACGATTGGTGATAAAAAGATGAAATTAGTTCAGATTGTAATAAAAAAACTTCCTAAAATGATTCTAAATGGTAGAAAAAATTTTTTTTTCTTAGTTTAAAAGTTACCTCTATCTTGGGAACGGTATAAGATAGAGAGTTGGAACCAACGCCAGACGAATTATTCGGTTCGAATTGGTAATCTTGCTTAGTTTTCAACTAAATCTGAATGTAAGTTTTGTCTCGGGAAGATAGATTTAAAAATTTTAAAAGTCACCCCTATCTCAGGAACGACACCCCCTAGAAAGTTGAAACTTTACAATTCAATTCACCATCAGCCCACTAGAAGATCTGCAAAGTTAGGCTTCTTACTTATTTACAGTTCCTTTGGAATAAAAAAGTTGAAAAAATTTTTTCACTTTTGCAGCAAAAGCTAGCGAATTAATTTTTTAAGTAAAAATTGAGTAAAAACTTGAATTTTTTAATAACTATTGGTGATAAAAAGATGAAACTGGTTTAGATTATGATAAAAAAACTTTCTAAAATGATTATAAATGGTAGAAAAAATTTTTTTTTCTTAGTTTAAAAGTTACTTCTATCTTGGGAACGGTATAAGATAGAGAGTTGGAACCAACGCCAGACGAATTATTCGGTTCCAATTAGTAATCTTGCTTAGTTTTCAACTAAATCTGAATGTAAGTTTTGTCTCGGGAAGATAGATTTGAAAATTATAAGAGTCACCCCTATCTCAGGAACGACACCCCCTAGAAAGTTGAAACTTTACAATTCAATTCACCATGAGCCCACTAGAAGACCTGCAAAGTTAGGCTTCTTACTTATTTACCGTTCCTTTGGAATAAAAAAGTTAAAAAAATTTTTTCACTTTTGCAGCAAAAGCTAGCGAATTAATTTTTTAAGTAAAAATTGAGTGAAAAATTGAATTTTTTACTAACGATTGGTGATAATAAGATGAAACTGATTTAGATTATGATAAAAAAATTTTCTAAAATGATTATAAATGGTAGAAAAATTTTTTTTTTCTTAGTTTTAAAGTTACCCCTATCTTGGGAACGGTATAAGATAGAGAGTCGGAACCAACGCCAGACGAATTATTCGGTTCGAATTGGTAATCTTGCTTAGTTTTCAACTAAATCTGAATGTAAGTTTTGTCTCGGGAAGATAGATTTAAAAATTTTAAAAGTCACCCCTATCTCAAGAACGACACCCCCTAGAAAGTTGAAACTTTACAATTCAATTCACCATCAGCCCACTAGAAGATCTGCAAAGTTAGGCTTCTTACTTATTTACAGTTCCTTTGGAATAAAAAAGTTGAAAAAATTTTTTCACTTTTGCAGCAAAAGCTATCGAATTAATTTTTTAAGTAAAAATTGAGTGAAAAATTGAATTTTTTACTAACGATTGGTGATAAAAAGATGAAATTAGTTCAGATTGTAATAAAAAAACTTTCTAAAATGATTCTAAATAGTAGAAAAATTTTTTTTTTCTTAGTTTAAAAGTTACCCCTATCTTGGGAACGGTATAAGATAGAGAGTTGGAACCAACGCCAGACGAATTATTCGGTTCGAATTGGTAATCTTGCTTAGTTTTCAACTAAATCTGAATGTAAGTTTTGTCTCGGGAAGATAGATTTAAAAATTTTAAAAGTCACCTCTATCTCAGGAACGACACCCCCAAGAAAGTTGAAACTTTACAATTCAATTCACCATCAGCCCACTAGAAGATCTGCAAAGTTAGGTTTCTTACTTATTTACAGTTCCTTTGGAATAAAAAAGTTGAAAAATTTTTTCACTTTTGCAGCAAAAGCTAGCGAATTAATTTTTTAAGTAAAAATTGAGTGAAAAATTGAATTTTTTACTAACGATTGGTGATAAAAAGATGAAATTAGTTCAGATTGTAATAAAAAAACTTCCTAAAATGATTCTAAATGGTAGAAAAAATTTTTTTTTCTTAGTTTAAAAGTTACCTCTATCTTGGGAACGGTATAAGATAGAGAGTTGGAACCAACGCCAGACGAATTATTCGGTTCGAATTGGTAATCTTGCTTAGTTTTCAACTAAATCTGAATGTAAGTTTTGTCTCGGGAAGATAGATTTAAAAATTTTAAAAGTCACCCCTATCTCAGGAACGACACCCCCTAGAAAGTTGAAACTTTACAATTCAATTCACCATCAGCCCACTAGAAGATCTGCAAAGTTAGGCTTCTTACTTATTTACAGTTCCTTTGGAATAAAAAAGTTGAAAAAATTTTTTCACTTTTGCAGCAAAAGCTAGCGAATTAATTTTTTAAGTAAAAATTGAGTAAAAACTTGAATTTTTTAATAACTATTGGTGATAAAAAGATGAGATTAGTTTAGATTGTAATAAAAAAACTTTCTAAAATGATTATAAATGGTAGAAAAAATTTTTTTTTCTTAGTTTAAAAGTTACCCCTATCTTGGGAACGGTATAAGATAGAGAGTTGGAACCAACGCCAGACGAATTATTCGGTTCGAATTGGTGATCTTGCTTAGTTTTCAACTAAATCTGAATGTAAGTTTTGTCTCGGGAAGATAGATTTAAAAATTTTAAAAGTCACTCCTATCTCAGGAACGACACCCCCTAGAAAGTTGAAACTTTACAATTCAATTCACCATCAGCCCACTAGAAGATCTGCAAAGTTAGGCTTCTTACTTATTTACAGTTCCTTTGGAATAAAAAAGTTGAAAAAATTTTTTCACTTTTGCAGCAAAAGCTAGCGAATTAATTTTTTAAGTAAAAATTAAGTGAAAAATTGAATTTTTTACTAACGATTGGTGATAAAAAGATGAAATTAGTTCAGATTGTAATAAAAAAACTTTCTAAAATGATTCTAAATGGTAGAAAAATATTTTTTTTCTTAGTTTAAAGGTTACCACTATCTTGAGAACGGTATAAGATAGAGAGTTGGAACCAACGCCAGACGATATTCGGTTCGAATTGGTAATCTTGCTTAGTTTTCAACTAAATCTGAATGTAAGTTTTGTCTCGGGAAGATAGATTTAAAAATTTTAAAAGTCTCCCCCATCTCAGGAACGACACCCCCTAGAAAGTTGTAACTTTACAATTCAATTTACCATCAGCCCACTAGAGGATCTGCAAAGTTAGGCTTCTTACTTATTTACCGTTCCTCTGGAATAAGAAAGTTAAAAAAATTTTTTCACTTTTGCAGCAAAAGCTAGCGAATTAATTTTTTAAGTAAAAATTGAGTGAAAAATTGAATTTTTTACTAACGATTGGTGATAAAAAGATGAAACTGGTTCAGATTGTAATAAAAAAACTTTCTAAAATGATTCTAAATGGTAGAAAATTTTTTTTTTCTTAGTTTAAAAGTTACCACTATCTTGAGAACGGTATAAGATAGAGAGTTGGAACCAACGCCAGACGAATTATTCGGTTCGAATTGGTAATCTTGCTTAGTTTTCAACTAAATCTGAATGTAAGTTTTGTCTCGGGAAGATAGATTTGAAAATTTTAAAAGTCACCCCTATCTCAGGAACGACACTCCCTAGAAAGTTGAAACTTTACAATTCAATTCACCATCAGATCACTAGAAGATCTGCAAAGTTAGGCTTCTTACTTATTTACCGTTCCTCTGGAATAAGAAAGTTAAAAAAATTTTTTCACTTTTGCAGCAAAAGCTAGCGAATTAATTTTTTAAGTAAAAATTGAGTGAAAAATTGAATTTTTTACTAACGATTGGTGATAAAAAGATGAAATTAGTTAATATTGTAATAAAAAAACTTTCTAAAATGATTCTAAATGGTAGAAAAATATTTTTTTTCTTAGTTTAAAAGTTACCACTATCTTGAGAACGGTATAAGATAGAGAGTCGGAACCAACGCCAGACGAATTATTCGGTTCGAATTGGTAATCTTGCTTAGTTTTCAACTAAATCTGAATGTAAGTTTTGTCTCGGGAAGATAGATTTAAAAATTTTAAAAGTCACTCCTATCTCAGGAACGACACTCCCTAGAAAGTTGAAACTTTACAATTCAATTTACCATTAGCCCACTAGAGGATCTGCAAAGTTAGGCTTCTTACTTACTTACCGTTCCTTTGGAATAAAAAAGTTAAAAAAAATTTTTCACTTTTGCAGCAAAAGCTAGCGAATTAATTTTTTAAGTAAAAATTTAGTGAAAAATTGAATTTTTTACTAACGATTTGTGATAAAAAGATGAAACTGATTTAGATTATGATAAAAAAACTTTCTAAAATAATTATAAATGGTAGAAAAAATTTTTTTTTCTTAGTTTAAAAGCTACCCTTATCTTGGGAACGGTATAAGATAGAGAGTTGGAACCAATGCCAGACGAATTATTCGGTTCGAATTGGTAATCTTGCTTAGTTTTCAACTAAATCTGAATGTAAGTTTTGTCTCGGGAAGATAGATTTAAAAATTTTAAAAGTCACCTCTATCTCAGGAACGACACCCCCTAGAAAGTTGAAACTTTACAATTCAATTCACCATCAGCCCACTAGAAGATCTGCAAAGTTAGGTTTCTTACTTATTTACAGTTCCTTTGGAATAAAAAAGTTGAAAAATTTTTCACTTTTGCAGCAAAAGCTAGCGAATTAATTTTTTGAGTAAAAATTTAGTGAAAAATTGTATTTTTTACTAACGATTTGTGATAAAAAGATGAAACTGGTTTAGATTATGATAAAAAAACTTTCTAAAATAATTATAAATGGTAGAAAAAATTTTTTTTTCTTAGTTTAAAAGCTACCCTTATCTTGGGAACGGTATAAGATAGAGAGTTGGAACCAACGCCAGACGAATTATTCGGTTCGAATTGGTAATCTTGCTTAGTTTTCAACTAAATCTGAATGTAAGTTTTGTCTCGGGAAGATAGATTTAAAAATTTTAAAAGTCACCTCTATCTCAGGAACGACACCCCCTAGAAAGTTGAAACTTTACAATTCAATTCACCATCAGCCCACTAGAGGATCTGCAAAGTTAGGCTTCTTACTTATTTACCGTTCCTTTAGAATAAAAAAGTAAAAAAAAATTTTTCACTTTTGCAGCAAAAGCTAGCGAATTAATTTTTTAAGTAAAAATTTAGTGAAAAATTGAATTTTTTACTAACGATTGGTGATAAAAAGATGAAACTGGTTTAGATTATGATAAAAAAACTTTCTAAAATAATTATAAATGGTAGAAAAATTTTTTTTTTCTTAGTTTAAAAGCTACACTTATCTTGGGAACGGTATAAGATAGAGATTTGGAACCAACGCCAGACGAATTATTCGGTTCGAATTGGTAATCTTGCTTAGTTTTCAACTAAATCTGAATGTAAGTTTTGTCTCGGGAAGATAGATTTAAAAATTTTAAAAGTCACCTCTATCTCAGGAACGACACCCCCAAGAAAGTTGAAACTTTACAATTCAATTCACCATCAGCCCACTAGAAGATCTGCAAAGTTAGGTTTCTTACTTATTTACAGTTCCTTTGGAATAAAAAAGTTGAAAAATTTTTTCACTTTTGCAGCAAAAGCTAGCGAATTAATTTTTTAAGTAAAAATTGAGTGAAAAATTGAATTTTTTACTAACGATTGGTGATAAAAAGATGAAACTGGTTTAGATTATGATAAAAAAACTTTCTAAAATAATTATAAATGGTAGAAAAATTTTTTTTTTCTTAGTTTAAAAGCTACACTTATCTTGGGAACGGTATAAGATAGAGATTTGGAACCAACGCCAGACGAATTATTCGGTTCGAATTGGTAATCTTGCTTAGTTTTCAACTAAATCTGAATGTAAGTTTTGTCTCGGGAAGATAGATTTAAAAATTTTAAAAGTCACCTCTATCTCAGGAACGACACCCCCTAGAAAGTTGAAACTTTACAATTCAATTCACCATCAGCCCACTAGAAGATCTGCAAAGTTAGGTTTCTTACTTATTTACAGTTCCTTTGGAATAAAAAAGTTGAAAAATTTTTCACTTTTGCAGCAAAAGCTAGCGAATTAATTTTTTGAGTAAAAATTTAGTGAAAAATTGTATTTTTTACTAACGATTTGTGATAAAAAGATGAAACTGGTTTAGATTATGATAAAAAAACTTTCTAAAATAATTATAAATGGTAGAAAAAATTTTTTTTTCTTAGTTTAAAAGCTACCCTTATCTTGGGAACGGAATAAGATAGAGAGTTGGAACCAACGCCAGACGAATTATTCGGTTCGAATTGGTAATCTTGCTTAGTTTTCAACTAAATCTGAATGTAAGTTTTGTCTCGGGAAGATAGATTTAAAAATTTTAAAAGTCACCTCTATCTCAGGAACGACACCCCCTAGAAAGTTGAAACTTTACAATTCAATTCACCATCAGCCCACTAGAGGATCTGCAAAGTTAGGCTTCTTACTTATTTACCGTTCCTTTGGAATAAAAAAGTAAAAAAAAATTTTTCACTTTTGCAGCAAAAGCTAGCGAATTAATTTTTTAAGTAAAAATTTAGTGAAAAATTGAATTTTTTACTAACGATTGGTGATAAAAAGATGAAACTGGTTTAGATTATGATAAAAAAACTTTCTAAAATAATTATAAATGGTAGAAAAAATTTTTTTTTCTTAGTTTAAAAGCTACACTTATCTTGGGAACGGTATAAGATAGAGAGTTGGAACCAACGCCAGACGAATTATTCGGTTCGAATTGGTAATCTTGCTTAGTTTTCAACTAAATCTGAATGTAAGTTTTGTCTCGGGAAGATAGATTTAAAAATTTTAAAAGTCACCTCTATCTCAGGAACGACACCCCCAAGAAAGTTGAAACTTTACAATTCAATTCACCATCAGCCCACTAGAAGATCTGCAAAGTTAGGTTTCTTACTTATTTACAGTTCCTTTGGAATAAAAAAGTTGAAAAATTTTTTCACTTTTGCAGCAAAAGCTGGCGAATTAATTTTTTAAGTAACAATTGAGTGAAAAATTGAATTTTTTACTAACGATTGGTGATAAAAAGATGAAATTAGTTCAGATTGTAATAAAAAAACTTCCTAAAATGATTCTAAATGGTAGAAAAACTTTTTTTTTCTTAGTTTAAAAGTTACCTCTATCTTGGGAACGGTATAAGATAGAGAGTTGGAACCAACGCCAGACGAATTATTCGGTTCGAATTGGTAATCTTGCTTAGTTTTCAACTAAATCTGAATGTAAGTTTTGTCTCGGGAAGATAGATTTAAAAATTTTAAAAGTCACCCCTATCTCAGGAACGACACCCCTTAGAAAGTTGAAACTTTACAATTCAATTCACCATCAGCCCACTAGAAGATCTGCAAAGTTAGGCTTCTTACTTATTTACAGTTCCTTTGGAATAAAAAAGTTGAAAAAATTTTTTCACTTTTGCAGCAAAAGCTAGCGAATTAATTTTTTAAGTAAAAATTGAGTAAAAAATTGAATTTTTTAATAACTATTGGTGATAAAAAGATGAGATTAGTTTAGATTGTAATAAAAAAACTTTCTAAAATTATTATAAATGGTAGAAAAAATTTTTTTTTCTTAGTTTAAAAGTTACCCCTATCTTGGGAACGGTATAAGATAGAGAGTTGGAACCAACGCCAGACGAATTATTCGGTTCAAATTGGTGATCTTGCTTAGTTTTCAACTAAATCTGAATGTAAGTTTTGTCTCGGGAAGATAGATTTAAAAATTTTAAAAGTCACTCCTATCTCAGGAACGACACCCCCTAGAAAGTTGAAACTTTACAATTCAATTCACCATCAGCCCACTAGAAGATCTGCAAAGTTAGGCTTCTTACTTATTTACAGTTCCTTTGGAATAAAAAAGTTGAAAAAATTTTTTCACTTTTGCAGCAAAAGCTAGCGAATTAATTTTTTAAGTAAAAATTGAGTAAAAAATTGAATTTTTTAATAACTATTGGTGATAAAAAGATGAGATTAGTTTAGATTGTAATAAAAAAACTTTCTAAAATGATTCTAAATGGTAGAAAAATATTTTTTTTCTTAGTTTAAAGGTTACCACTATCTTGAGAACGGTATAAGATAGAGAGTTGGAACCAACGCCAGACGAATTATTCGGTTCGAATTGGTAATCTTGCTTAGTTTTCAACTAAATCTGAATGTAAGTTTTGTCTCGGGAAGATAGATTTAAAAATTTTAAAAGTCTCCCCCATCTCAGGAACGACACCCCCTAGAAAGTTGTAACTTTACAATTCAATTTACCATCAGCCCACTAGAGGATCTGCAAAGTTAGGCTTCTTACTTATTTACCGTTCCTTTGGAATAAAAAAGTTAAAAAAATTTTTTCACTTTTGCAGCAAAAGCTAGCGAATTAATTTTTTAAGTAAAAATTGAGTGAAAAATTGAATTTTTTACTAACGATTGGTGATAAAAAGATGAAACTGGTTTAGATTATGATAAAAAAACTTTCTAAAATGATTATAAATGGTAGAAAAAATTTTTTTTTCTTAGTTTAAAAGTTACTTCTATCTTGGGAACGGTATAAGATAGAGAGTTGGAACCAACGCCAGACGAATTATTCGGTTCCAATTAGTAATCTTGCTTAGTTTTCAACTAAATCTGAATGTAAGTTTTGTCTCGGGAAGATAGATTTGAAAATTATAAGAGTCACCCCTATCTCAGGAACGACACCCCCTAGAAAGTTGAAACTTTACAATTCAATTCACCATCAGCCCACTAGAAGACCTGCAAAGTTAGGCTTCTTACTTATTTACAGTTCCTTTGGAATAAAAAAGTTAAAAAATTTTTTTCACTTTTGCAGCAAAAGCTATCGAATTAATTTTTTAAGTAATAATTGAGTGAAAAATTGAATTTTTTACTAACGATTGGTGATAAAAAGATGAAACTGATTTAGATTATGATAAAAAAATTTTCTAAAATGATTATAAATGGTAGAAAAATTTTTTTTTTCTTAGTTTTAAAGTTACCCCTATCTTGGGAACGGTATAAGATAGAGAGTCGGAACCAACGCCAGACGAATTATTCGGTTCGAATTGGTAATCTTGCTTAGTTTTCAACTAAATCTGAATGTAAGTTTTGTCTCGGGAAGATAGATTTAAAAATTTTAAAAGTCACCCCTATCTCAAGAACGACACCCCCTAGAAAGTTGAAACTTTACAATTCAATTCACCATCAGCCCACTAGAAGATCTGCAAAGTTAGGCTTCTTACTTATTTACAGTTCCTTTGGAATAAAAAAGTTGAAAAAATTTTTTCACTTTTGCAGCAAAAGCTATCGAATTAATTTTTTAAGTAAAAATTGAGTGAAAAATTGAATTTTTTACTAACGATTGGTGATAAAAAGATGAAATTAGTTCAGATTGTAATAAAAAAACTTTCTAAAATGATTATAAATGGTAGAAAAAATTTTTTTTTCTTAGTTTAAAAGTTACCCCTATCTTGGGAACGGTATAAGATAGAGAGTTGGAACCAACGCCAGACGAATTATTCGGTTCAAATTGGTGATCTTGCTTAGTTTTCAACTAAATCTGAATGTAAGTTTTGTCTCGGGAAGATAGATTTAAAAATTTTAAAAGTCACTCCTATCTCAGGAACGACACCCCCTAGAAAGTTGAAACTTTACAATTCAATTCACCATCAGCCCACTAGAAGATCTGCAAAGTTAGGCTTCTTACTTATTTACAGTTCCTTTGGAATAAAAAAGTTGAAAAAATTTTTTCACTTTTGCAGCAAAAGCTAGCGAATTAAGTTTTTAAGTAAAAATTGAGTAAAAAATTGAATTTTTTAATAACTATTGGTGATAAAAAGATGAGATTAGTTTAGATTGTAATAAAAAAACTTTCTAAAATGATTCTAAATGGTAGAAAAATATTTTTTTTCTTAGTTTAAAGGTTACCACTATCTTGAGAACGGTATAAGATAGAGAGTTGGAACCAACGCCAGACGAATTATTCGGTTCGAATTGGTAATCTTGCTTAGTTTTCAACTAAATCTGAATGTAAGTTTTGTCACGGGAAGATAGATTTAAAAATTTTAAAAGTCTCCCCCATCTCAGGAACGACACCCCCTAGAAAGTTGTAACTTTACAATTCAATTTACCATCAGCCCACTAGAGGATCTGCAAAGTTAGGCTTCTTACTTATTTACCGTTCCTTTGGAATAAAAAAGTTAAAAAAATTTTTTCACTTTTGCAGCAAAAGCTAGCGAATTAATTTTTTAAGTAAAAATTGAGTGAAAAATTGAATTTTTTACTAACGATTGGTGATAAAAAGATGAAACTGGTGTAGATTATGATAAAAAAACTTTCTAAAATGATTATAAATGGTAGAAAAAATTTTTTTTTCTTAGTTTAAAAGTTACTTCTATCTTGGGAACGGTATAAGATAGAGAGTTGGAACCAACGCCAGACGAATTATTCGGTTCCAATTAGTAATCTTGCTTAGTTTTCAACTAAATCTGAATGTAAGTTTTGTCTCGGGAAGATAGATTTGAAAATTATAAGAGTCACCCCTATCTCAGGAACGACACCCCCTAGAAAGTTGAAACTTTACAATTCAATTCACCATCAGCCCACTAGAAGACCTGCAAAGTTAGGCTTCTTACTTATTTACAGTTCCTTTGGAATAAAAAAGTTAAAAAATTTTTTTCACTTTTGCAGCAAAAGCTAGCGAATTAATTTTTTAAGTAAAAATTGAGTGAAAAATTGAATTTTTTACTAACGATTGGTGATAAAAAGATGAAACTGATTTAGATTATGATAAAAAAATTTTCTAAAATGATTATAAATGGTAGAAAAATTTTTTTTTTCTTAGTTTTAAAGTTACCCCTATCTTGGGAACGGTATAAGATAGAGAGTCGGAACCAACGCCAGACGAATTATTCGGTTCGAATTGGTAATCTTGCTTAGTTTTCAGCTAAATCTGAATGTAAGTTTTGTCTCGGGAAGATAGATTTAAAAATTTTAAAAGTCACCCCTATCTCAAGAACGACACCCCCTAGAAAGTTGAAACTTTACAATTCAATTCACCATCAGCCCACTAGAAGATCTGCAAAGTTAGGCTTCTTACTTATTTACAGTTCCTTTGGAATAAAAAAGTTGAAAAAATTTTTTCACTTTTGCAGCAAAAGCTATCGAATTAATTTTTTAAGTAAAAATTGAGTGAAAAATTGAATTTTTTACTAACGATTGGTGATAAAAAGATGAAATTAGTTCAGATTGTAATAAAAAAACTTTCTAAAATGATTCTAAATAGTAGAAAAATTTTTTTTTTTCTTAGTTTAAAAGTTACCCCTATCTTGGGAACGGTATAAGATAGAGAGTTGGAACCAACGCCAGACGAATTATTCGGTTCGAATTGGTAATCTTGCTTAGTTTTCAACTAAATCTGAATGTAAGTTTTGTCTCGGGAAGATAGATTTAAAAATTTTAAAAGTCACCTCTATCTCAGGAACGACACCCCCAAGAAAGTTGAAACTTTACAATTCAATTCACCATCAGCCCACTAGAAGATCTGCAAAGTTAGGTTTCTTACTTATTTACAGTTCCTTTGGAATAAAAAAGTTGAAAAATTTTTTCACTTTTGCAGCAAAAGCTAGCGAATTAATTTTTTAAGTAAAAATTGAGTGAAAAATTGAATTTTTTACTAACGATTGGTGATAAAAAGATGAAATTAGTTCAGATTGTAATAAAAAAACTTCCTAAAATGATTCTAAATGGTAGAAAAAATTTTTTTTTCTTAGTTTAAAAGTTACCTCTATCTTGGGAACGGTATAAGATAGAGAGTTGGAACCAACGCCAGACGAATTATTCGGTTCGAATTGGTAATCTTGCTTAGTTTTCAACTAAATCTGAATGTAAGTTTTGTCTCGGGAAGATAGATTTAAAAATTTTAAAAGTCACCCCTATCTCAGGAACGACACCCCCTAGAAAGTTGAAACTTTACAATTCAATTCACCATCAGCCCACTAGAAGATCTGCAAAGTTAGGCTTCTTACTTATTTACAGTTCCTTTGGAATAAAAAAGTTGAAAAAATTTTTTCACTTTTGCAGCAAAAGCTAGCGAATTAATTTTTTAAGTAAAAATTGAGTAAAAACTTGAATTTTTTAATAACTATTGGTGATAAAAAGATGAGATTAGTTTAGATTGTAATAAAAAAACTTTCTAAAATGATTATAAATGGTAGAAAAAATTTTTTTTTCTTAGTTTAAAAGTTACCCCTATCTTGGGAACGGTATAAGATAGAGAGTTGGAACCAACGCCAGACGAATTATTCGGTTCGAATTGGTGATCTTGCTTAGTTTTCAACTAAATCTGAATGTAAGTTTTGTCTCGGGAAGATAGATTTAAAAATTTTAAAAGTCACTCCTATCTCAGGAACGACACCCCCTAGAAAGTTGAAACTTTACAATTCAATTCACCATCAGCCCACTAGAAGATCTGCAAAGTTAGGCTTCTTACTTATTTACAGTTCCTTTGGAATAAAAAAGTTGAAAAAATTTTTTCACTTTTGCAGCAAAAGCTAGCGAATTAATTTTTTAAGTAAAAATTAAGTGAAAAATTGAATTTTTTACTAACGATTGGTGATAAAAAGATGAAATTAGTTCAGATTGTAATAAAAAAACTTTCTAAAATGATTCTAAATGGTAGAAAAATATTTTTTTTCTTAGTTTAAAGGTTACCACTATCTTGAGAACGGTATAAGATAGAGAGTTGGAACCAACGCCAGACGATATTCGGTTCGAATTGGTAATCTTGCTTAGTTTTCAACTAAATCTGAATGTAAGTTTTGTCTCGGGAAGATAGATTTAAAAATTTTAAAAGTCTCCCCCATCTCAGGAACGACACCCCCTAGAAAGTTGTAACTTTACAATTCAATTTACCATCAGCCCACTAGAGGATCTGCAAAGTTAGGCTTCTTACTTATTTACCGTTCCTTTGGAATAAAAAAGTTAAAAAAATTTTTTCACTTTTGCAGCAAAAGCTAGCGAATTAATTTTTTAAGTAAAAATTGAGTGAAAAATTGAATTTTTTACTAACGATTGGTGATAAAAAGATGAAACTGGTTTAGATTATGATAAAAAAACTTTCTAAAATGATTATAAATGGTAGAAAAAATTTTTTTTTCTTAGTTTAAAAGTTACTTCTATCTTGGGAACGGTATAAGATAGAGAGTTGGAACCAACGCCAGACGAATTATTCGGTTCCAATTAGTAATCTTGCTTAGTTTTCAACTAAATCTGAATGTAAGTTTTGTCTCGGGAAGATAGATTTGAAAATTATAAGAGTCACCCCTATCTCAGGAACGACACCCCCTAGAAAGTTGAAACTTTACAATTCAATTCACCATCAGCCCACTAGAAGACCTGCAAAGTTAGGCTTCTTACTTATTTACAGTTCCTTTGGAATAAAAAAGTTGAAAAATTTTTTTCACTTTTGCAGCAAAAGCTAGCGAATTAATTTTTTAAGTAAAAATTGAGTGAAAAATTGAATTTTTTACTAACGATTGGTGATAAAAAGATGAAACTGATTTAGATTATGATAAAAAAATTTTCTAAAATGATTATAAATGGTAGAAAAATTTTTTTTTTCTTAGTTTTAAAGTTACCCCTATCTTGGGAACGGTATAAGATAGAGAGTCGGAACCAACGCCAGACGAATTATTCGGTTCGAATTGGTAATCTTGCTTAGTTTTCAACTAAATCTGAATGTAAGTTTTGTCTCGGGAAGATAGATTTAAAAATTTTAAAAGTCACCCCTATCTCAAGAACGACACCCCCTAGAAAGTTGAAACTTTACAATTCAATTCACCATCAGCCCACTAGAAGATCTGCAAAGTTAGGCTTCTTACTTATTTACAGTTCCTTTGGAATAAAAAAGTTGAAAAAATTTTTTCACTTTTGCAGCAAAAGCTATCGAATTAATTTTTTAAGTAAAAATTGAGTGAAAAATTGAATTTTTTACTAACGATTGGTGATAAAAAGATGAAATTAGTTCAGATTGTAATAAAAAAACTTTCTAAAATGATTCTAAATAGTAGAAAAAATTTTTTTTTCTTAGTTTAAAAGTTACCCCTATCTTGGGAACGGTATAAGATAGGGAGTTGGAGCCAACGCTAGACGAATTATTCGGTTCGAATTGGTAATCTTGCTTAGTTTTCAACTAAATCTGAATGTAAGTTTTGTCTCGGGAAGATAGATTTAAAAATTTTAAAAGTCACCCCTATCTCAAGAACGACACCCCCTAGAAAGTTGAAACTTTACGATTTAATTCGCCATCAGCCCACTAGAAGATCTGCAAAGTTAGTCTTCTTACTTATTTACAGTTCCTTTGGAATAAAAAAGTTGAAAAAATTTTTTCACTTTTGCAGCAAAAGCTAGCGAATTAATTTTTTAAGTAAAAATTGAGTGAAAAATTGAATTTTTTACTAACGATTGGTGATAAAAAGATGAAGCTGGTTCAGATTGTAATAAAAAAACTTTCTAAAATGATTCTAAATGGTAGAAAAATATTTTTTTTCTTAGTTTAAAAGTTACCACTATCTTGAGAACGGTATAAGATAGAGAGTTGGAACCAACGCCAGACGAATTATTCGGTTCGAATTGGTAATCTTGCTTAGTTTTCAACTAAATCTGAATGTAAGTTTTGTCTCGGAAAGATAGATTTAAAAATTTTAAAAGTCACCCCTATCTCAGGAACGACACCCCCTAGAAAGTTGAAACTTTACAATTCAATTCACCATCAGCTCACTAGAAGATCTGCAAAGTTAGGCTTCTTACTTATTTACCGTTCCTTTGGAATAAAAAAGTAAAAAAAAATTTTTCACTTTTGCAGCAAAAGCTAGCGAATTAATTTTTTAAGTAAAAATTTAGTGAAAAATTGAATTTTTTACTAACGATTGGTGATAAAAAGATGAAACTGGTTTAGATTATGATAAAAAAACTTTCTAAAATAATTATAAATGGTAGAAAAAATTTTTTTTTCTTAGTTTAAAAGCTACACTTATCTTGGGAACGGTATAAGATAGAGAGTTGGAACCAACGCCAGACGAATTATTCGGTTCGAATTGGTAATCTTGCTTAGTTTTCAACTAAATCTGAATGTAAGTTTTGTCTCGGGAAGATAGATTTAAAAATTTTAAAAGTCACCTCTATCTCAGGAACGACACCCCCAAGAAAGTTGAAACTTTACAATTCAATTCACCATCAGCCCACTAGAAGATCTGCAAAGTTAGGTTTCTTACTTATTTACAGTTCCTTTGGAATAAAAAAGTTGAAAAATTTTTTCACTTTTGCAGCAAAAGCTAGCGAATTAATTTTTTAAGTAAAAATTGAGTGAAAAATTGAATTTTTTACTAACGATTGGTGATAAAAAGATGAAACTGGTTTAGATTATGATAAAAAAACTTTCTAAAATAATTATAAATGGTAGAAAAAATTTTTCTTTCTTAGTTTAAAAGTTACCTCAATCTTGGGAACGGTATAAGATAGAGAGTTGGAACCAACGCCAGACGAATTATTCGGTTCGAATTGGTAATCTTGCTTAGTTTTCAACTAAATCTGAATGTAAGTTTTGTCTCGGGAAGATAGATTTAAAAATTTTAAAAGTCACCTCTATCTCAGGAACGACACCCCCTAGAAAGTTGAAACTTTACAATTCAATTCACCATCAGCCCACTAGAGGATCTGCAAAGTTAGGCTTCTTACTTATTTACCGTTCCTTTGGAATAAAAAAGTAAAAAAAAATTTTTCACTTTTGCATCAAAAGCTAGCGAATTAATTTTTTAAGTAAAAATTTAGTGAAAAATTGAATTTTTTACTAACGATTGGTGATAAAAAGATGAAACTGGTTTAGATTATGATAAAAAAACTTTCTAAAATAATTATAAATGGTAGAAAAATTTTTTTTTTCTTAGTTTAAAAGCTACACTTATCTTGGGAACGGTATAAGATAGAGAGTAGGAACCAACGCCAGACGAATTATTCGGTTCGAATTGGTAATCTTGCTTAGTTTTCAACTAAATCTGAATGTAAGTTTTGTCTCGGGAAGATAGATTTAAAAATTTTAAAAGTCACCTCTATCTCAGGAACGACACCCCCAAGAAAGTTGAAATTTTACAATTCAATTCACCATCAGCCCACTAGAAGATCTGCAAAGTTAGGTTTCTTACTTATTTACAGTTCCTTTGGAATAAAAAAGTTGAAAAATTTTTTCACTTTTGCAGCAAAAGCTAGCGAATTAATTTTTTAAGTAAAAATTGAGTGAAAAATTGAATTTTTTACTAACGATTGGTGATAAAAAGATGAAATTAGTACAGATTGTAATAAAAAAACTTTCTAAAATGATTCTAAATGGTAGAAAAAATTTTTTTTTCTTAGTTTAAAAGTTACCTCTATCTTGGGAACGGTATAAGATAGAGCGTTGGAACCAACGCCAGACGAATTATTCGGTTCGAATTGGTAATCTTGCTTAGTTTTCAACTAAATCTGAATGTAAGTTTTGTCTCGGGAAGATAGATTTAAAAATTTTAAAAGTCACCCTTATCTCAGGAACGACACCCCCTAGAAAGTTGAAACTTTACAATTCAATTCACCATCAGCCCACTAGAGGATCTGCAAAGTTAGGCTTCTTACTTATTTACCGTTCCTTTGGAATAAAAAAGTAAAAAATAATTTTTCACTTTTGCAGCAAAAGCTAGCGAATTAATTTTTTAAGTAAAAATTTAGTGAAAAATTGAATTTTTTACTAACGATTGGTGATAAAAAGATGAAACTGGTTTAGATTATGATAAAAAAACTTTCTAAAATAATTATAAATGGTAGAAAAAATTTTTTTTTCTTAGTTTAAAAGCTAAACTTATCTTGGGAACGGTATAAGATAGAGAGTTGGAACCAACGCCAGACGAATTATTCGGTTCGAATTGGTAATCTTGCTTAGTTTTCAACTAAATCTGAATGTAAGTTTTGTCTCGGGAAGATAGATTTAAAAATTTTAAAAGTCACCTCTATCTCAGGAACGACACCCCCAAGAAAGTTGAAACTTTACAATTCAATTCACCATCAGCCCACTAGAAGATCTGCAAAGTTAGGTTTCTTACTTATTTACAGTTCCTTTGGAATAAAAAAGTTGAAAAATTTTTTCACTTTTGCAGCAAAAGCTAGCGAATTAATTTTTTAAGTAAAAATTGAGTGAAAAATTGAATTTTTTACTAACGATTGGTGATAAAAAGATGAAATTAGTTCAGATTGTAATAAAAAAACTTTCTAAAATGATTCTAAATGGTAGAAAAAATTTTTTTTTCTTAGTTTAAATGTTACCTCTATCTTGGGAACGGTATAAGATAGAGAGTTGGAACCAACGCCAGACGAATTATTCGGTTCGAATTGGTAATCTTGCTTAGTTTTCAACTAAATCTGAATGTAAGTTTTGTCTCGGGAAGATAGATTTAAAAATTTTAAAAGTCACCCCTATCTCAGGAACGACACCCCCTAGAAAGTTGAAACTTTACAATTCAATTCACCATCAGCCCACTAGAAAATCTGCAAAGTTAGGCTTCTTACTTATTTACAGTTCCTTTGGAATAAAAAAGTTGAAAAAATTTTTTCACTTTTGCAGCAAAAGCTAGCGAATTAATTTTTTAAGTAAAAATTGAGTAAAAAATTGAATTTTTTACTAACTATTGGTGATAAAAAGATGAAATTAGTTTGGATTGTAACAAAAAAACTTTCTAAAATGATTATAAATGGTAGAAAAAATTTTTTTTTCTTAGTTTAAAAGTTACCCCTATCTTGAGAACGGTATAAGATAGAGAGTTGGAACCAACGCCAGACGAATTATTCGGTTCGAATTGGTGATCTTGCTTAGTTTTCAACTAAATCTGAATGTAAGTTTTGTCTCGGGAAGATAGATTTAAAAATTTTAAAAGTCTCCCCCATCTCAGGAACGACACCCCCTAGAAAGTTGTAACTTTACAATTCAATTTACCATCAGCCCACTAGAGGATCTGCAAAGTTAGGCTTCTTACTTATTTACCGTTCCTTTGGAATAAAAAAGTTAAAAAAATTTTTCCACTTTTGCAGCAAAAGCTAGCGAATTAATATTTAAGTAAAAATTGAGTGAAAAATTGAATTTTTTACTAACGATTGGTGATAAAAAGATGAAATTAGTTCAGATTGTAATAAAAAAACTTTCTAAAATGATTATAAATGGTAGAAAAAATTTTTTTTTCTTAGTTTAAAAGTTACCCCTATCTTGGGAACGGTATAAGATAGAGAGTTGGAACCAACGCCAGACGAATTATTCGGTTCCAATTAGTAATCTTGCTTAGTTTTCAACTTATTCTGAATGTAAGTTTTGTCTCGGGAAGATAGATTTGAAAATTATAAGAGTCACCCCTATCTCAGGAACGACACCCCCTAGAAAGTTGAAACTTTACAATTCAATTCACCATCAGCCCACAAGAAGACCTGCAAAGTTAGGCTTCTTACTTATTTACAGTTCCTTTGGAATAAAAAAACTGAAAAAATTTTTTCACTTTTGCAGCAAAAGCTAGCGAATTAATTTTTTAAGTAAAAATTGAGTGAAAAATTGAATTTTTTACTAACGATTGGTGATAAAAAGATGAAACTGATTTAGATTATGATAAAAAAATTTTCTAAAATGATTATAAATGGTAGAAAAATTTTTTTTTTCTTAGTTTTAAAGTTACCCCTATCTTGGGAACGGTATAAGATAGAGAGTCGGAACCAACGCCAGACGAATTATTCGGTTCGAATTGGTAATCTTGCTTAGTTTTCAACTAAATCTGAATGTAAGTTTTGTCTCGGGAAGATAGATTTAAAAATTTTAAAAGTCACCCCTATCTCAAGAACGACACCCTCTAGAAAGTTGAAACTTTACAATTCAATTCACCATCAGCCCACTAGAAGATCTGCAAAGTTAGGCTTCTTACTTATTTACAGTTCCTTTGGAATAAAAAAGTTGAAAAAATTTTTTCACTTTTGCAGCAAAAGTTAGCGAATTAATTTTTTAAGTAAAAATTGAGTGAAAAATTGAATTTTTTACTAACGATTGGTGATAAAAAGATGAAATTAGTTCAGATTGTAATAAAAAAACTTTCTAAAATGATTCTAAATAGTAGAAAAAAATTTTTTTTCTTAGTTTAAAAGTTACCCCTATCTTGGGAACGGTATAAGATAGGGAGTTGGAGCCAACGCTAGACGAATTATTCGGTTCGAATTGGTAATCTTGCTTAGTTTTCAACTAAATCTGAATGTAAGTTTTGTCTCGGGAAGATAGATTTAAAAATTTTAAAAGTCACCCCTATCTCAGGAACGACACCCCCTAGAAAGTTGAAACTTTACGATTTAATTCACCATCAGCCCACTAGAAGATCTGCAAAGTTAGGCTTCTTACTTATTTACAGTCCTTTGGAATAAAAAAGTTGAAAAAATTTTTTCACTTTTGCAGCAAAAGCCAGCGAATTAATTTTTTAAGTAAAAATTGAGTGAAAAATTGAATTTTTTACTAACGATTGGTGATAAAAAGATGAAATTAGTTCAGATTGTAATAAAAAAACTTTCTAAAATGATTCTAAATGGTAGAAAAATATTTTTTTTCTTAGTTTAAAAGTTACCACTATCTTGAGAACGGTATAAGATAGAGAGTTGGAACCAACGCCAGACGAATTAATCGGTTCGAATTGGTAATCTTGCTTAGTTTTCAACTAAATCTGAATGTAAGTTTTGTCTCGGGAAGATAGATTTAAAAATTTTTAAAGTCACCCTTATCTCAGGAACGACACCCCCTAGAAAGTTAAAACTTTACAATTCAATTTACCATCAGCCCACAAGAGGATCTGCAAAGTTAGGCTTCTTACTTATTTACAGTTCCTTTGGAATAAAAAAGTTAAAAAAATTTTTTCACTTTTGCAACAAAAGCTAGCGTATTAATTTTTTAAGTAAAAATTGAGTGAAAAATTGAATTTTTTACTAACGATTGGTGATAAAAAGATGAAACTGGTTTAGATTATGATAAAAAAACTTTCTAAAATGATTATAAATGGTAGAAAAATTTTTTTTTTCTTAGTTTAAAAGTTACCCCTATCTTGGGAACGGTATAAGATAGAGAGTTGGAACCAACGCCAGACGAATTACTCGGTTCGAATTGGTAATCTTGCTTAGTTTTCAACTAAATCTGAATGTAAGTTTTGTCTCGGGAAGATAGATTTAAAAATTTTAAAAGTCACCCCTATCTCAGGAACGACATCCCCTAGAAAGTTGAAACTTTACAATTCAATTCACCATCAGCCCACTAGAAGATCTGCAAAGTTAGGCTTCTTACTTATTTACAGTTCCTTTGGAATAAAAAAGTTGAAAAAATTTTTTCACTTCTGCAGCAAAAGTTAGCGAATTAATTTTTTAAGTAAAAATTGAGTGAAAAATTGAATTTTTTACTAACGATTGGTGATAAAAAGATGAAACTGGTTTAGATTATGATAAAAAAACTTTCTAAAATGATTATAAATGGTAGAAAAAATTTTTTTTTCTTAGTTTAAAAGTTACCCCTATCTTGGGAACGGTATAAGATAGAGAGTTGGAACCAACGCCAGACGAATTATTCGGTTCGAATTGGTAATCTTGCTTAGTTTTCAACTAAATCTGAATGTAACTTTTGTCTCGGGAAGATAGATTTAAAAATTTTAAAAGTCACCACTATCTCAAGAACGACACCCCCTAGAAAGTTGAAAATTTACAATTCAATTCACCAACAGCCCACTAGAAGATCTTCAAGGTTAGGCTTCTTACTTATTCACAGTTCCTTTGGAATAAAAAATTTGAAAAAATTTTTTCACTTTTGCAGCAAAAGCTAGCGAATTAAATTTTTAAGTAAAAATTGAGTGAAAAATTGAATTCTTTACTAACGATTGGTGATAAAAAGATGAAATTAGTTCAGATTGTGATAAAAAAACTTTCTAAAATAATTCTAAATGGTAGAAAAATATTTTTATTCTTAGTTTAAAAGTTACCACTATCTTGAGAACGGTATAAGATAGAGAGTTGGAACCAACGCCAGACGAATTATTCGGTTCGAATTGGTAATCTTGCTTAGTTTTCAACTAAATCTGAATGTAAGTTTTGTCTCGGGAAGATAGATTTGAAAATTTTAAAAGTCACCCCTATCTCAGGAACGACACCCCCTAGAAAGTTGAAACTTTACAATTCAATTTACCATCAGCCCACTAGAGGATCTGTAAAGTTAGGCTTCTTACTTATTTACCGTTCCTTTGGAATAAAAAAGTTAAAGAAATTTTTTCACTTTTGCAGCAAAAGCTAGCGAATTAATTTTTTAAGTAAAAGTTGAGTGAAAAATTGAATTTTTTACTAACGATCGGTGATAAAATGATGGAACTGGTTTAGATTATGATAAAAAAACTTTCTAAAATGATTATAAATGGTAGAAAAAATTTTTTTTCTTAGTTTAAAAGTTACCCCTATCTTGGGAACGGTATAAGATAGAGAGTTGGAACCAACGCCAGACGAATTATTCGGTTCGAATTGGTAATCTTGCTTAGTTTCCAACTAAATCTGAATGTAAGTTTGGTCTCGGGAAGATAGATTTAAAAATTTTAAAAGTCACCCCTATCTCAGGAACGACACCCCCTAGAAAGTTGAAACTTTACAATTCAATTTACTATCAGCCCACAAGAAGATCTGCAAAGTTAGGCTTCTTACTTATTTACAGTTCCTTTGGAATAAAAAAGTTGAAAAAATTTTTTTACTTCTGCAGCAAAAGCTAGCGAATTAATTTTTTAAGTAAAAATTGTGTGAAAAATTGAATTTTTTACTAACGATTGGTGATAAAAAGATGAAATTAGTTCAGATTGTAATAAAAAAACTTTCTAAAATGATTCTAAATGGTAGAAAAATATTTTTTTTCTTAGTTTAAAAGTTACCACTTTCTTGAGAACGGTATAAGATAGAGAGTTGGAACCAACGCCAGACGAATTATTCGGTTCGAATTGGTAATCTTGCTTAGTTTTCAACTAAATCTGAATGTAAGTTTTGTCTCGGGAAGATAGATTTAAAAATTTTAAAAGTCACCCCTATCTCAGGAACGACACCCCCTAGAAAGTTGAAACTTTACAATTCAATTTACCATCAGCCCACTAGAGGATCTGCAAAGTTAGGCTTCTTACTTATTTACCGTTCCTTTGAAATAAAAAAGTTAAAAAAATTTTTTCACTTTTGCAGCAAAAGCAAGCGAAGTAATTTTTTAAGTAAAAATTGAGTGAAAAATTGAATTTTTTACTAACGGTTGGTGATAAAAAGATGAAACTGGTTTAGATTATGATAAAAAAACTTTCTAAAATGATTATAAATGGTAGAAAAAAATTTTTTTTCTTAGTTTAAAAGTTGCCCCTATCTTGGGAACGGTATAAGATAGAGAGTTGGAACCAACGCCAGACGAATTATTCGGTTCGAATTGGTAATCTTGCTCAGTCTTCAACTAAATCTGAATGTAAGTTTTGTCTCGGGAAGATAGATTTAAAAATTTTAAAAGTCACCCCTATCTCAGGAACGACACCCCCTAGAAAGTTGAAACTTTACAATTCAATTTACCATCAGCCCACTAGAGGATCTGCAAAGTTAGGCTTCTTACTTATTTACCGTTCCTTTGGAATAAAAAAGTTAAAAAAATTTTTTCACTTTTGCAGTAAAAGCTAGCGAATTAATTTTTTAAGTAAAAATTGAGTGAAAAATTGAATTTTTTACTAACGATTGGTGATAAAAAGATGAAACTGGTTTAGATTATAATAAAAAAACTTTCTAAAATGATTATAAATGGTAGAACAAATTTTTTTTTCTTAGTTTAAAAGTTACCCCTATCTTGGGAACGGTATAAGATAGAGAGTTGGAACCAACGCCAGACAAATTATTCGGTTCGAATTGGTAATATTGCTTAGTTTTCAACTAAATCTGAATGTAAGTTTGGTCTCGGAAAGATAGATTTAAAAATTTTAAAAGTCACCCCTATCTCAGGAACGACACCCCCTAGAAAGTTGAAATTTTACAATTCAATTTACCATCAGCCCACAAGAAGATCTGCAAAGTTAGGCTTCTTACTTATTTACAGTTCCTTTGGAATAAAAAAGTTGAACAAATTTTTTTACTTCTGCAGCAAAAGCTAGCGAATTAATTTTTTAAGTAAAAATTGAGTGAAAAATTGAATTTTTTACTAACGATTGGTGATAAAAAGATGAAATTAGTTCAGATTGTAATAAAAAAACTTTCTAAAATGATTCTAAATGGTAGAAAAATATTTTTTTTCTTAGTTTAAAAGTTACCACTATCTTGAGAACGGTATAAGATAGAGAGTTGGAACCAACGCCAGACGAATTATTCGGTTCGAATTGGTAATCTTGCTTAGTTTTCAACTAAATCTGAATGTAAGTTTTGTCTCGGGAAGATAGATTTAAAAATTTTAAAAGTCACCCCTATCTCAGGAACGACACCCCCTAGAAAGTTGAAACTTTACAATTCAATTTACCATCAGCCCACTAGAGGATCTGCAAAGTTAGGCTTCTTACTTATTTACCGTTCCTTTGAAATAAAAAAGTAAAAAAAAAATTTTTTCACTTTTGCAGCAAAAGCAAGCGAATTAATTTTTCAAGTAAAAATTGAGTGAAAAATTGAATTTTTTACTAACGATTGGTGATAAAAAGATGAAACTGGTTTAGATTATGATAAAAAAACTTTCTAAAATGATTATAAAAGGTAGAAAAAATTTTTTTTCTTAGTTTAAAAGTTACACCTATCTTGGGAACGGTATAAGATAGAGAGTTGGAACCAACTCCAGACAAATTATTCGGTTCGAATTGGTAATCTTGCTTAGTTTTCAACTAAATCTGAATGTAAGTTTTGTCTCGGGAAGATAGATTTAAAAATTTTAAAAGTCACCCCTATCTCAGGATCGACACCCCCTAGAAAGTTGAAACTTTACAATTCAATTTACCATCAGCCCACTAGAGGATCTGCAAAGTTAGGCTTCTTACTTATTTACCGTTCCTTTGAAATAAAAAAGTTAAAAAAATTTTTTCACTTTTGCAGCAAAAGCAAGCGAATTAATTTTTTAAGTAAAAATTGAGTGAAAAATTGAATTTTTTACTAACGATTGGTGATAAAAAGATGAAACTGGTTTAGATTATGATAAAAAAACTTTCTAAAATGATTATAAATGGTAGAAAAATTTTTTTTTTCTTAGTTTAAAAGTTACCCCTATCTTGGGAACGGTATAAAATAGAGAGTTGGAACCAACGCCAGACGAATTATTCGGTTCGAATTGGTAATCTTGCTTAGTTTTCAAGTAAATCTGAATGTAAGTTTTGTCTCGGGAAGATAGATTCAAAAATTTTAAAAGTCATCCCTATCTCAGGAACGACACCCCCTAGAAAGCTGAAACTTTACAATTCAATTCACCATCAGCCCACTAGGAGATCTGCAAAGTTAAGCTTCTTACTTATTTACAGTTCCTTTGGAATGAAAAAGTTGGAAAAATTTTTTCACTTTTGCAGCAAAAGCTAGCGAATTAATTTTTTAAGTAAAAATTGAGTGAAAAATTAAATTTTTTACTAACGATTGGTGATAAAAATATGAAATTAGTTTAGATTGTAATAAAAAAACTTTCTAAAATGATTCTAAATGGTAGAAAAATTTTTTTTTCTTAGTTTAAAAGTTACCCCTATCTTGGGAACGGTATAAGATAGAGAGTTGGAACTAACGCCAGACGAATTATTCGGTTCGAATTGGTAATCTTGCTTTGTTTTCAACTAAATCTGAATGTAAGTTTTGTCTCGGGAAGATAGATTTAAAAATTTTAAAAGTCACCCCTATCTCAGGAAAGACACCCCCTAGAAAGTTGAAACTTTACAATTCAATTCACCATCAGCCCACTAGAAAATCTGCAAAGTTAGGCTTCTTACTTATTTACAGTTCCTTTGGAATAAAAAAGTTGAAAAAATTTTTTCACTTTTGCAGCAAAAGCTAGCGAATTAATTTTTTAGTAAAAATTGAGTGAAAAATTGAATTTTTTACTAACGATTGGTGATAAAAAGATGAAATTAGTTCAGATTGTAATAAAAAAACTTTCTAAAATGATTCTAAATGGTAGAAAAATATTTTTTTTCTTAGTTTAAAAGTTACCACTATCTTGAGAACGGTATAAGATAGAGAGTTGGAACCAACGCCAGACGAATTATTCGGTTCGAATTGGTAATCTTGCTTAGTTTTCAACTAAATCTGAATGTAAGTTTTGTCTCGGGAAGATAGATTTAAAAATTTTAAAAGTCACCCCTATCTCAAGAACGACACTCCCTAGAAAGTTGAAACTTTACAATTCAATTTACCATCAGCCCACTAGAGGATCTGCAAAGTTAGGCTTCATACTTATTTACCGTTCCTTTGAAATAAAAAAGTTAAAAAAAATTTTTCACTTTTGCAGCAAAAGCAAGCGAATTAATTTTTTAAGTAAAAATTGAGTGAAAAATTGAATTTTTTACTAACGATTGGTGATAAAAAGATGAAACTGGTTTAGATTATGATAAAAAAACTTTCTAAAATGATTATAAATGGTAGAAAAAATTTTTTTTTCTTAGTTTAAAAGTTACCCCTATCTTGGGAACGGTATAAGATAGAGAGTTGGAACCAACGCCAGACGAATTATTCGGTTCGAATTGGTAATCTTGCTCAGTTTTCAACTAAATCTGAATGTAAGTTTTGTCTCGGGAAGATAGATTTAAAAATTTTAAAAGTCACCCCTATCTCAGGAACGACACCCCCTAGAAAGTTGAAACTTTACAATTCAATTTACCATCAGCCCACTAGAGGATCTGCAAAGTTAGGCTTCTTACTTATTTACCGTTCCTTTGGAATAAAAAAGTTAAAAAAATTTTTTCACTTTTGCAGCAAAAGCTAGCGAATTAATTTTTTAAGTAAAAATTGAGTGAAAAATTGAATTTTTTACTAACGATTGGTGATAAAAAGATGAAACTGGTTTAGATTATGATAAAAAAACTTTCTAAAATGATTATAAATGGTAGAAAAAATTTTTTTTTCTTAGTTTAAAAGTTACCCCTATCTTGGGAACGGTATAAGATAGAGAGTTGGAACCAACGCCAGACAAATTATTCGGTTCGAATTGGTAATCTTGCTTAGTTTTCAACTAAATCTGAATGTAAGTTTTGTCTCGGGAAGATAGATTTAAAAATTTTAAAAGTCACCCCCATCTCAGGAACGACATCCCCTAGAAAGTTGAAACTTTACAATTCAATTCACTATCAGCCCACAAGAAGATCTGCAAAGTTAGGCTTCTTACTTATTTACAGTTCCTTTGGAATAAAAAAATTGAAAAAATTTTTTTACTTCTGCAGCAAAAGCTAGCGAATTAATTTTTTAAGTAAAAATTGATTGAAAAATTGAATTTTTTACTAACGATTGGTGATAAAAATATGAAATTAGTTCAGATTGTAATAAAAAAACTTTCTAAAATGATTCTAAATGGTAGAAAAATATTTTTTTTCTTAGTTTAAAAGTTACCCCTATCTTGGGAACGGTATAAGATAGAGAGTTGGAACCAACGCCAGACGAATTATTCGGTTCGAATTGGTAATCTTGCTTAGTTTTCAAGTAAATCTGAATGTAAGTTTTGTCTCGGGAAGATAGATTCAAAAATTTTAAAAGTCATCCCTATCTCAGGAACGACACCCCCTAGAAAGTTGAAACTTTACAATTCAATTCACCATCAGCCCACTAGAAGATCTACAAAGTTAAGCTTCTTACTTATTTACAGTTCCTTTGGAATGAAAAAGTTGGAAAAATTTTTTCACTTTTGCAGCAAAAGCTAGCGAATTAATTTTTTAAGTAAAAATTGAGTGAAAAATTAAATTTTTTACTAACTATTGGTGATAAAAATATGAAATTAGTTTAGATTGTAATAAAAAAACTTTCTAAAATGATTCTAAATGGTAGAAAAATTTTTTTTTTCTTAGTTTAAAAGTTACCCCTATCTTGGGAACGGTATAAGATAGAGAGTTGGAACTAACGCCAGACGAATTATTCGGTTCGAATTGGTAATCTTGCTTAGTTTTCAACTAAATCTGAATGTAAGTTTTGTCTCGGGAAGATAGATTTAAAAATTTTAAAAGTCACCCCTATCTCAGGAACGACACCCCCTAGAAAGTTGAAACTTTACAATTCAATTCACCTTCAGCCCACTAGAAAATCTGCAAAGTTAGGCTTCTTACTTATTTACAGTTCCTTTGGACTAAAATAGTTGAAAAAATTTTTTCACTTTTGCAGCATAAGCTAGCGAATTAATTTTTTAAGTAAAAATTGAGTGAAAAATTGAATTTTTTACTAACGATTGGTGATAAAAAGATGAAATTAGTTCAGTTTGTAATAAAAAAACTTTCTAAAATGATTCTAAATGGTAGAAAAATATTTTTTTTCTTAGTTTAAAAGTTACCACTATCTTGAGAACGGTATAAGATAGAGAGTTGGAACCAACGCCAGACGAATTATTCGGTTCGAATTGGTAATCTTGCTTAGTTTTCAACTAAATCTGAATGTAAGTTTTGTCTCGGGAAGATAGATTTAAAAATTTTAAAAGTCACCCCTATCTCAGGAACGACACCCTCTAGAAAGTTGAAACTTTACAATTCAATTTACCATCAGCCCACTAGAGGATCTGCAAAGTTAGGCTTCTTACTTATTTACAGTTCCTTTGGAATAAAAAAGTTGAAAAAATTTTTTCACTTTTGCAGCGAAAGCTAGCGAATTAATTTTTTAAGTAAAAATTGAGTGAAAAATTGAATTTTTTACTAACGATTGGTGATAAAAAGATGAAATTAGTTCAGATTGTAATAAAAAAACTTTCTAAAATGATTCTAAATGGTAGAAAAATATTTTTTTTCTTAGTTTAAAAGTAACCACTATCTTGAGAACGGTATAAGATAGAGAGTTGGAACCAACGCCAGACGAATTATTCGGTTCGAATTGGTAATCTTGCTTAGTTTTCAACTAAATCTGAATGTAAGTTTTGTCTCGGGAAGATAGATTTAAAAATTTTAAAAGTCACCCCTATCTCAGGAACGACACCCCCTAGAAAGTTGAAACGTTACAATTCAATTTACCATCAGCCCACTAGAGGATCTGCAAAGTTAAGCTTATTACTTATTTACCGTTCCTTTGGAATAAAAAAGTTAAAAAAATTTTTTCACTTTTGCAGCAAAAGCTAGCGAATTAATTTTTTAAGTAAAAATTGAGTGAAAAATTGAATTTTTTACTAACGATTGGTGATAAAAAGATGAAACTGGTTTAGATTATGATAAAAAATTTTTCTAAAATGATTATAAATGGTAGAAAAAATTTTTTTTCTTAGTGTAAAAGTTACCCCTATCTTGGGAACGGTATAAGATAGAGAGTTGGAACCAACGCCAGACGAATTATTCGGTTCGAATTGGTAATCTTGCTTAGTTTTCAACTAAATCTGAATGTAAGTTTTGTCTCGGGAAGATAGATTTAAAAATTTTAAAAGTCACCCCTATCTCAGGAACGACACTCCCTAGAAAGTTGAAACTTTACAATTCAATTTACCATCAGCCCACTAGAGGATCTGCAAAGTTAGGCTTCTTACTTATTTACGGTTCCTTTGAAATAAAAAAGTTAAAAAAACTTTTTCACTTTTGCAGCAAAAGCAAGCGAATTAATTTTTTAAGTAAAAATTGAGTGAAAAATTGAATTTTTTACTAACGATTGGTGATAAAAAGATGAAACTGGTTTAGATTATGATAAAAAAACTTTCTAAAATGATTATAAATGGTAGAAAAAATTTTTTTTTCTTAGTTTAAAAGTTACCCCTATCTTGGGAACGGTATAAGATAGAGAGTTGGAACCAACGCCAGACGAATTATTCGGTTCGAATTGGTAATCTTGCTCAGTTTTCAACTAAATCTGAATGTAAGTTTTGTCTCGGGAAGATAGATTTAAAAATTTTAAAAGTCACCCCTATCTCAGGAACGACACCCCCTAGAAAGTTGAAACTTTACAATTCAATTTACCATCAGCCCACTAGAGGATCTGCAAAGTTAGGCTTCTTACTTATTTACCGTTCCTTTGGAATAAAAAAGTTAAAAAAATTTTTTCACTTTTGCAGCAAAAGCTAGCGAATTAATTTTTTAAGTAAAAATTGAGTGAAAAATTGAATTTTTTACTAACGATTGGTGATAAAAAAATGAAACTGGTTTAGATTATGATAAAAAAACTTTCTAAAATGATTATAAATGGTAGAAAAATTTTTTTTTTCTTAGTTTAAAAGTTACCCCTATCTTGGGAACGGTATAAGATAGAGAGTTGGAACCAACGCCAGACAAATTATTCGGTTCGAATTGGTAATCTTGCTTAGTTTTCAACTAAATCTGAATGTAAGTTTTGTCTCGGGAAGATAGATTTAAAAATTTTAAAAGTCACCCCCATCTCAGGAACGACATCCCTTAGAAAGTTGAAACTTTACTATTCAATTTACCATCAGCCCACTAGAGGATCTGCAAAGTTAGGCTTCTTACTTATTTACCGTTCCTTTGGAATAAAAAAGTTAAAAAAATTTTTTCACTTTTGCAGCAAAAGCTAGCGAATTAATTTTTTAAGTAAAAATTGAGTGAAAAATTGAATTTTTTACTAACGATTGGTGATAAAAAGATGAGACTGGTTTAGATTATGATAAAAAAACTTTCTAAAATGATTATAAATGGTAGAAAAAATTTTTTTTTCTTAGTTTAAAAGTTACCCCTATCTTGGAAACGGTATAAGATAGAGAGTTGGAACCAACGCCAGACGAATTATTCGGTTCGAATTGGTAATCTTGCTTAGTTTTCAACTAAATCTGAATGTAAGTTTGGTCTCGGAAAGATAGATTTAAAAATTTTAAAAGTCACCCCTATCTCAGGAACGACACCCCCTAGAAAGTTGAAACTTTACAATTCAATTCACTATCAGCCCACAAGAAGATCTGCAAAGTTAGGCTTCTTACTTATTTACAGTTCCTTTGGAATAAAAAAATTGAAAAAATTTTTTTACTTCTGCAGCAAAAGCTAGCGAATTAATTTTTTAAGTAAAAATTGATTGAAAAATTGAATTTTTTACTAACGATTGGTGATAAAAATATGAAATTAGTTCAGATTGTAATAAAAAAACTTTCTAAAATGATTCTAAATGGTAGAAAAATATTTTTTTTCTTAGTTTAAAAGTTACCCCTATCTTGGGAACGGTATAAGATAGAGAGTTGGAACCAACGCCAGACGAATTATTCGGTTCGAATTGGTAATCTTGCTTAGTTTTCAACTAAATCTGAATGTAAGTTTTGTCTCGGGAAGATAGATTTAAAAATTTTAAAAGTCACCCCTATCTCAGGAACGACACCCCCTAGAAAGTTGAAACTTTACAATTCAATTCACCATCAGCCCACTAGAAGATCTGCAAAGTTAAGCTTCTTACTTATTTACAGTTCCTTTGGAATGAAAAAGTTGGAAAAATTTTTTCACTTTTGCAGCAAAAGCTAGCGAATTAAATTTTTAAGTAAAAATTGAGTGAAAAATTAAATTTTTTACTAACGATTGTTGATAAAAATATGAAATTAGTTTAGATTGTAATAAAAAAACTTTCTAAAATGATTCTAAATGGTAGAAAAATTTTTTTTTCTTAGTTTAAAAGTTACCCCTATCTTGGGAACGGTATAAGATAGAGAGTTGGAACTAACGCCAGACGAATTATTCGGTTCGAATTGGTAATCTTGCTTAGTTTTCAACTAAATCTGAATGTAAGTTTTGTCTCGGGAAGATAGATTTAAAAATTTTAAAAGTCACCCCTATCTCAGGAACGACACCCCCTAGAAAGTTGAAACATTACAATTCAATTTACCATCAGCCCACTAGAGGATCTGCAAAGTTAGGCTTCTTACTTATTTACAGTTCCTTTGGAATAAAAAAGTTGAAAAAATTTTTTCACATTTGCAGCGAAAGCTAGCGAATTAATTTTTTAAGTAAAAATTGAGTGAAAAATTGAATTTTTTACTAACGATTGGTGATAAAAAGATGAAATTAGTTCAGATTGTAATAAAAAAACTTTCTAAAATGATTCTAAATGGTAGAAAAATATTTTTTTTCTTAGTTTAAATGTAACCACTATCTTGAGAACGGTATAAGATAGAGAGTTGGAACCAACGCCAGACGAATTATTCGGTTCGAATTGGTAATCTTGCTTAGTTTTCAACTAAATCTGAATGTAAGTTTTGTCTCGGGAAGATAGATTTAAAAATTTTAAATGTCACCTCTATCTCAGGAACGACACCCCCTAGAAAGTTGAAACGTTACAATTCAATTTACCATCAGCCCACTAGAGGATCTGCAAAGTTAAGCTTCTTACTTATTTACCGTTCCTTTGGAATAAAAAAGTTAAAAAAATTTTTTTACTTTTGCAGCAAAAGATAGCGAATTAATTTTTTAAGTAAAAATTGAGTGAAAAATTGAATTTTTTACTAACGATTGGTGGTAAAAAGATGAAACTGGTTTAGATTATGATAAAAAATTTTTCTAAAATGATTATAAATGGTAGAAAAAATTTTTTTTCTTAGTTTAAAAGTTACCCCTATCTTGGGAACGGTATAAGATAGAGAGTTGGAACCAACGCCAGACGAATTATTCGGTTCGAATTGGTAATCTTGCTTAGTTTTCAACTAAATCTAAATGTAAGTTTTGTCTCGGGAAGATAGATTTAAAAATTTTAAAAGTCACCCCTATCTCAGGAACGACACCCCCTAGAAAGTTGAAACTTTACAATTCAATTCACCATCAGCCCACTAGAAGATCTGCAAAGTTAGGCTTCTTACTTATTTACAGTTCCTTTGGAATAAAAAAGTTGAAAAAATTTTTTCACATTTGCAGCAAAAGCTAGCGAATTAATTTTTTAAGTAAAAATTGAGTGAAAAATTGAATTTTTTACTAACGATTGGTGATAAAAAGATGAAACTGGTTCAGATTGTAACAAAATAACTTTCTAAAATGATTCTAAATGGTAGAAAATTATTTTTTTTTCCTAGTTTAAAAGTTACCCCTATCTTGGGAACGGTATAAGATAGAGAGTTGGAACCAACGCCAGACGAATTATTCGGTTCGAATTGGTAATCTTGCTTAGTTTCCAACTAAATCTGAATGTAAGTTTAGTCTCGGAAAGATAGATTTAAAAATTTTAAAAGTCACCCCTATCTCAGGAACGACACCCTCTAGAAAGTTGAAACTTTACAATTCAATTTACCATCAGCCCACTAGAGGATCTGCAAAGTTAGGCTTCTTACTTATTTACCGTTCCTTTGGAATAAAAAAGTTAATAAAATTTTTTCACTTTTGCAGCAAAAGCTAGCGAATTAATTTTTTAAGTAAAAATTGAGTGAAAAATTGAATTTTTTACTAACGATTGGTGATAAAAAGATGAAACTGGTTTAGATTATGATAAAAAAACTTTCTAAAATGATTATAAATGGTAGAAAAAATTTTTTTTTCTTTGTTTAAAAGTTACCCCTATCTTGGGAACGGTATAAGATAGAGAGTTGGAACCAACGCCAGACGAATTATTCGGTTCGAATTGGTAATCTTGCTTAGTTTTCAACTAAATCTGAATGTAAGTTTTGTCTCGGGAAGATAGATTTAAAAATTTTAAAAGTCACCCCTATCTCAGGAACGACACCCCCTAGAAAGTTGAAACTTTACAATTCAATTTACCATCAGCCCACTAGAGGATCTGCAAAGTTAGGCTTCTTACTTATTTACCGCTCCTTTGGAATAAAAAAGTTAAAAAAATTTTTTCACTTTTGCAGCAAAAGCTAGCGAATTAATTTTTTAAGTAAAAATTGAGTGAAAAATTGAATTTTTTACTAACGATTGGTGATAAAAAGTTGAAATTAGTTCAGATTGTAATAAAAAAACTTTCTAAAATGATTCTAAATGGTAGAAAAATATTTTTTTTTTAGTTTAAAAGTTACCACTATCTTGAGAACGGTATAAGATAGAGAGTTGGAACCAACGCCAGACGAATTATTCGGTTCGAATTGGTAATATTGCTTAGTTTTCAACTAAATCTGAATGTAAGTTTTGTCTCGGGAAGATAGATTTAAAAATTTTAAAAGTCACCCCTGTCTCAGGAACGACACCCCCTAGAAAGTTGAAACTTTACAATTCAATTCACCATCAGCCCACTGGAAGATCTGCAAAGTTAGGCTTCTTACTTATTTACAGTTCCTTTGGAATGAACAAGTTGAAAAAGTTTTTTCACTTTTGCAGCAAAAGCTAGCGAATTAATTTTTTAAGTAAAAATTGAGTGAAAAATTGAATTTTTTACTAACGATTGGTGATAAAAAGATGAAACTGGTTCAGATTGTAATAAAAAAACTTTCTAAAATGATTCTAAATGGTAGAAAAATATTTTTTTTTCTTAGTTTAAAAGTTACCCCTATCTTGGGAACGGTATAAGATAGAGAGTTGGAACCAACGCCATACAAATTATTCGGTTCGAATTGGTAATCTTGCTTAGTTTCCAACTAAATCTGAATGTAAGTTTTGTCTCGGGAAGATAGATTTAAAAATTTTAAAAGTCACCCCTGTCTCAGGAACGACACCCCCTAGAAAGTTGAAACTTTACAATTCAATTCACCATCAGCCCACTAGAAAGTCTGCGAAGTTAGACTTCTTACTTATTTACAGTTCCTTTGGAATAAAAAAGTTAAAAAAATTTTTTCACTTTTGCAGCAAAAGCTAGCGAATTAGTTTTTTAAGTAAAAGTTGAGTGAAAAATTGAATTTTTTACTAACGATTGGTGATAAAAAGATGAAATTAGTTCAGATTGTAATAAAAAAACTTTCTAAAATGATTCTAAATGGTAGAAAAATATTTTTTTTCTTAGTTTAAATGTAACCACTATCTTGAGAACGGTATAAGATAGAGAGTTGGAACCAACGCCAGACGAATTATTCGGTTCGAATTGGTAATCTTGCTTAGTTTTCAACTAAATCTGAATGTAAGTTTTGTCTCGGGAAGATAGATTTAAAAATTTTAAAAGTCACCCCTATCTCAGGAACGAAACCCCCTAGAAAGTTGAAACGTTACAATTCAATTTACCATCAGCCCACTAGAGGATCTGCAAAGTTAAGCTTCTTACTTATTTACCGTTCCTTTGGAATAAAAAAGTTAAAAAAATTTTTTCACTTTTGCAGCAAAAGATAGCGAATTAATTTTTTAAGTAAAAATTGAGTGAAAAATTGAATTTTTTACTAACGATTGGTGATAAAAAGATGAAACTGGTTTAGATTATGATAAAAAATTTTTCTAAAATGATTATAAATGGTAGAAAAAATTTTTTTTCTTAGTTTAAAAGTTACCCCTATCTTGGGAACGGTATAAGATAGAGAGTTGGAACCAACGCCAGACGAATTATTCGGTTCGAATTGGTAATCTTGCTTAGTTTTCAACAAAATCTGAATGTAAGTTTTGTCTCGGGAAGATAGATTTAAAAATTTTAAAAGTCACCCCTATCTCAGGAACGACACCCCCTAGAAAGTTGAAACTTTACAATTCAATTCACCATCAGCCCACTAGAAGATCTGCAAAGTTAGGCTTCTTACTTATTTACAGTTCCTTTGGAATAAAAAAGTTGAAAAAGTTTTTTCACTTTTGCAGCAAAAGCTAGCGAATTAATTTTTTAAGTAAAAATTGAGTGAAAAATTGAATTTTTTACTAACGATTGGTGATAAAAAGATGAAACTGGTTCAGATTGTAATAAAAAAACTTTCTAAAATGATTCTAAATGGTAGAAAAATATTTTTTTTTCTTAGTTTAAAAGTTACCCCTATCTTGGGAACGGTATAAGATAGAGAGTTGGAACCAACGCCATACAAATTATTCGGTTCGAATTGGTAATCTTGCTTAGTTTCCAACTAAATCTGAATGTAAGTTTTGTCTCGGGAAGATAGATTTAAAAATTTTAAAAGTCACCCCTGTCTCAGGAACGACACCCCCTAGAAAGTTGAAACTTTACAATTCAATTCACCATCAGCCCACTGGAAGATCTGCAAAGTTAGGCTTCTTACTTATTTACAGTTCCTTTAGAATGAAAAAGTTGAAAAAATTTTTTCACTTTTGCAGCAAAAGCTAGCGAATTAATTTTTTAAGTAAAAATTGAGTGAAAAATTGAATTTTTTACTAACGATTGGTGATAAAAAGATGAAACTGGTTTAGATTATGATAAAAAAACTTTCTAAAATGATTCTAAATGGTAGAAAAATATTTTTTTTCTTAGTTTAAAAGTTACCCCTATCTTGGGAACGGTATAAGATAGAGAGTTGGAACCAACGCCAGACGAATTATTCGGTTCGAATTGGTAATCTTGCTTAGTTTTCAACTAAATCTGAATGTAGGTTTTGTCTCGGGAAGATAGATTTAAAAATTTTAAAAGTCACCCCTATCTCAGGAACGACACCCCCTAGAAAGTTGAAACTTTACAATTCAATTTACCATCAGCCCACTAGAGGATCTGCAAAGTTAGGCTTCTTACTTATTTACCGTTCCTTTGGAATAAAAAAGTTAAAAAAATTTTTTCACTATTGCAGCAAAAGCTAGCGAATTAATTTTTTAAGTAAAAATTGAGTGAAAAATTGAATTTTTTACTAACGATTGGTGATAAAAAGATGAAACTGGTTTAGATTATGATAAAAAAACTTTCTAAAATGATTATAAATGGTAGAAAAAATTTTTTTTCTTAGTTTAAAAGTTACCCCTATCTTGGGAACGGTATAAGATAGAGAGTTGGAACCAACGCCAGACGAATTATTTGGTTCGAATTGGTAATCTTGCTTAGTTTTCAACTAAATCTGAATGTAAGTTTTGTCTCGGGAAGATAGATATAAAAATTTTAAAAGTCACCTCTATCTCAGTTACGACACCCCCTAGAAAGTTGAAACATTACAATTCAATTCACCATCAGCCCACTAGAAGATTTGCAAAGTTAGGCTTCTTACTTATTTACAGTTCCTTTGGAATAAAAAAGTTGAAAAAATTTTTTCACTTTTGCAGCAAAAGCTAACGAATTAATTTTTTAAGTAAAAATTGAGTGAAAAATTAAATTTTTTACTAACGATCGGTGATAAAAAGATGAAATTAGTTCAGATTGTAATAAAAAAACTTTCTAAAATGATTCTAAATGGTAGAAAAATTTTTTTCTTCTTAGTTTAAAAGTTACCCCTATCTTGGGAACGGTATAAGATAGAGAGTTGGAACTAACGCCAGACGAATTATTCGGTTCGAATTGGTAATCTCGCTTAGTTTTCAACTAAATCTGAATGTAAGTTTTGTCTCGGAAAGATAGATTTAAAAATTTTAAAAGTCACCCCTATCTCAGGAACGACACCCCCTAGAAAGTTGAAACTTTACAATTCAATTTACCATCAGCCCACTAGAGGATCTGCAAAGTTAGGCTTCTTACTTATTTACCGTTCCTTTGGAATAAAAAAGTTAAAAAAATTTTTTCACTATTGCAGCAAAAGCTAGCGAATTAATTTTTTAAGTAAAAATTGAGTGAAAAATTGAATTTTTTACTAACGATTGGTGATAAAAAGATGAAACTGGTTTAGATTATGATAAAAAAAATTTCTAAAATGATTATAAATGGTAGAAAAAATTTTTTTTCTTAGTTTAAAAGTTACCCCTATCTTGGGAACGGTATAAGATAGAGAGTTGGAACCAACGCCAGACGAATTATTTGGTTCGAATTGGTAATCTTGCTTAGTTTTCAACTAAATCTGAATGTAAGTTTTGTCTCGGGAAGATAGATTTAAAAATTTTAAAAGTCACCTCTATCTCAGTTACGACACCCCCTAGAAAGTTGAAACATTACAATTCAATTCACCATCAGCCCACTAGAAGATTTGCAAAGTTAGGCTTCTTACTTATTTACAGTTCCTTTGGAATAAAAAAGTTGAAAAAATTTTTTCACTTTTGCAGCAAAAGCTAACGAATTAATTTTTTAAGTAAAAATTGAGTGAAAAATTAAATTTTTTACTAACGATCGGTGATAAAAAGATGAAATTAGTTCAGATTGTAATAAAAAAACTTTCTAAAATGATTCTAAATGGTAGAAAAATTTTTTTCTTCTTAGTTTAAAAGTTACCCCTATCTTGGGAACGGTATAAGATAGAGAGTTGGAACTAACGCCAGACGAATTATTCGGTTCGAATTGGTAATCTCGCTTAGTTTTCAACTAAATCTGAATGTAAGTTTTGTCTCGGGAAGATAGATTTAAAAATTTTAAAAGTCACCTCTATCTCAGGAACGACACCCCCTAGAAAGTTGAAACTTTACAATTCAATTCACCATCAGCCCACTAGAAGATCTGCAAAGTTAGGCTTCTTACTTATTTACAGTTCCTTTGGAATAAAAAAGTTGAAAAAATTTTTTCACTTTTGCAGCAAAAGCTAGCGAATTAATTTTTTAAGTAAAAATTGAGTGAAAAATTGAATTTTTTACTAACGATTGGTGATAAAAAGATGAAACTGGTTTCGATTATGATAAAAAAACTTTCTAAAATGATTATAAATGGTAGAAAAATTTTTTTTTTCTTACTTTAAAAGTTACCCCTATCTTGGGAACGGTATAAGGTAGAGAGTTGGAACCAACGCCAGACGAATTATTCGGTTCGAGTTGGTAATCTTGCTTAGTTTTCAACTAAATCTGAATGTAAGTTTTGTCTCGGGAAGATAGATTTAAAAATTTTAAAAGTCACCCCTATCTCAGGAACGACACAGCCTAGAAAGTTGAAACTTTAAAATTCAATTTACCATCAGCCCACTAGAGGATCTGCAAAGTTAGGCTTCTTACTTATTTACCGTTCCTTTGGAATAAAAAAGTTAAAAAAATTTTTTCACTTTTGCAGTAAAATCTATCGAATTAATTTTTTAAGTAAAAATTGAGTGAAAAATTGAATTTTTTACTAACGATTGGTGATAAAAAGATGAAACTGGTTTAGATTATGATAAAAAAACTTTCTAAAATGATTATAAATGGTAGAAAAATTTTTTTTTTCTTAGTTTAAAAGTTACCCCTATCTTGGGAACGGTATAAGATAGAGAGTTGGATCCAACGCCAGACGAATTATTCGGTTCGAGTTGGTAATCTTGCTTAGTTTTCAACTAAATCTGAATGTAAATTTTGTCTCGGGAAGATAGATTTAAAAATTTTAAAAGTCACCGCTATCTCAGGAACGACACCCCCTAGAAAGTTGAAACTTTACAATTCAATTCACCATCAGCCCACTAGAAGATCTGCAAAGTTAGGCTTCTTACTTATTTACAGTTCCTTTGGAATAAAAAAGTTGAAAAAATTTTTTCACTTTTGCAGCAAAAGCTAGCGAATTAATTTTTTAAGTAAAAATTAAGTGAAAAATTGAATTTTTTACTAACGATTGGTGATAAAACGATGAAATTAGTTCAGATTGTAATAAAAAAACTTTCTAAAATGATTCTAAATAGTAGAAAAAAATTTTTTTTCTTAGTTTAAAAGTTACCCCTATCTTGGGAACGGTATAAGATAGAGAGTTGGAACCAACGCCAGACGAATTATTCGGTTCGAATTAGTAATCTTGCTTATTTTTCAACTGAATCTGAATGTAAGTTTTGTCTCGGGAAGATAGATTTAAAAATTTTAAAAGTCACCCCTATCTCAGAAACGACACCCCCTAGAAAGTTGAAACTTTACAATTCAATTCACCATCAGCCCACTAGAAGATCTGCAAAGTTAGGCTTCTTACTTATTTACAGTTCCTTTGGAATAAAAAAGTTGAAAAAATTTTTTCACTTTTGCAGCAAAAGCTAGCGAATTAATTTTTTAAGTAAAAATTGAGTGAAAAATTGAATTTTTTACTAACGATTGGTAATAAAAAGATGAAATTAGTTCAAATTGTAATAAAAAAACTTTCTAAAATGATTCTAAATGGTAGAAAAATATTTTTTTTCTTAGTTTAAAAGTTACCACTATCTCGAGAACGGTATAAGATAGAGAGTTGGAACCAACGCCAGACGTATTATTCGGTTCGAATTGGTAATCTTGCTTAGTTTTCAACTAAATCTGAATGTAAGTTTTGTCTCGGGAAGATAGATTTAAAAATTTTAAAAGTCACCCCATCTCAGAAACGACACCCCCTAGAAATTTGAAACTTTACAATTCAATTTACCATCAGCCCACTAGAGGATCTGCAAAGTTAAGCTTCTTACTTATTTACCGTTTCTTTGGAATAAAAAAGTTAAAAAAAATTTTCTCACTTTTGCAGCAAAAGCTAGCGAATTAATTTTTGCAGTAAAAATTGAGTGAAAAATTGAATTTTTTACTAACGATTGGTGATAAAAAGATGAAACTGGTTTAGATTATGATAAAAAAACTTTCTAAAATGATTATAAATGGTAGAAAAAATTTTTTTTCTTAGTTTAAAAGTTACCCCTATCTTGGGAACGGTATAAGATAGAGAGTTGGAACCAACGCCAGACGAATTATTCGGTTCGAATTGGTAATCTTGCTTAGTTTTCAACTAAATCTGAATGTAAGTTTTGTCTAGGAAAGATAGAATTAAAAATTTTAAAGTCACCCCTATCTCAGGAACGACACCCCCTAGAAAGTTGAAACTTTACAATTCAATTCACCATCAGCCCACTAGAAGATCTGCAAAGTTAGGCTTCTTACTTATTTACAGTTTCTTTGGAATAAAAAAGTTGAAAAAATTTTTTCACTTTTGCAGCAAAAGCTAGCGAATTAATTTTTTAAGTAAAAATTGAGTGAAAAATTGAATTTTTTACTAACGATAGGTGATAAAAAGATGAAATTAATTCAGATTGTAATAAAAAAACTTTCTAAAATGATTCTAAATGGTAGAAAAATATTTTTGTTTTAGTTTAAAAGTTACCACTATCTTGAGAACGGTATAAGATAGAGAGTTGGAACCAACGCCAGACGAATTATTCGGTTCGAATTGGTAATCTTGCTTAGTTTTCAACTAAATCTGAATGTAAGTTTTGTCTCGGGAAGATAGATTTAAAAATTTTAAAAGTCACCCCTATCTCAGGAACGACACCCCTGAAACTTTACAATTCAATTTACCATCAGCCCACTAGAAGATCTGCAAAGTTAGGCTTCTTACTTATTTACAGTTCCTTTGGAATAAAAAAGTTGAAAAAATTTTTTCACTTTTGCAGCAAAAGCTAGCGAATTAATTTTTTAAGTAAAAATTGAGTGAAAAATTGAATTTTTTACTAACGATTGGTAATAAAAAGATGAAATTAATTCAGATTGTAATAAAAAAACTTTCTAAAATGATTCTAAATGGTAGAAAAATATTTTTTTTTTAGTTTAAAAGTTACCACTATCTTGAGAACGGTATAAGATAGAGAGTTGGAACCAACGCCAGACGAATTATTCGGTTCGAATTGGTAATCTTGCTTAGTTTTCAACTAAATCTGAATGTAAGTTTTGTCTCGGGAAGATAGATTTAAAAATTTTAAAAGTCACCCCTATCTCAGAAACGACACCCCCTAGAAAGTTGAAACTTTACAATTCAATTCACCATCAGCCCACTAGAAGATCTGCAAAGTTAGGCTTCTTACTTATTTACAGTTCCTTTGGAATAAAAAAGTTGAAAAAATTTTTTCAGTTTTGCAGCAAAAGCTAGCGAATAAATTTTTTAAGTAAAAATTGAGTGAAAAATTGAATTTTTTACTAACGATTGGTGATAAAAAGATGAAACTGGTTTAGATTATGATAAAAAAACTTTCTAAAATGATTATAAATGGTAGAAAAAATTTTTTTTCTTAGTTTAAAAGTTACCCCTATCTTGGGAACGGTATAAGATAGAGAGTTGGAACCAACGCCAGACGAATTATTCGGTTCGAATTGGTAATCTTGCTTAGTTTTCAACTAAATCTGAATGTAAGTTTTGTCTCGGAAAGATAGATTTAAAAATTTTAAAAGTCACCCCTATCTCAGGAACGACACCCCCTAGAAAGTTGAAACTTTACAATTCAATTCACCATCAGCCCACTAAAAGATATTCAAAGTTAGGCTTCTTACTTATTTACAGTTCCTTTAGAATAAAAAAGTTGAAAAAATTTTTTCACTTTTGCAGCAAAAGCTAGCGAATTAATTTTTCAAGTAAAAATTGAGTGAAAAATTGAATTTTTTACTAACGATTGGTGATAAAAAGATGAAACTGGTTTAGATTATGATAAAAAAACTTTCTAAAATGATTATAAATGGTAGAAAAAATTTTTTTTTCTTAGTTTAAAAGTTACCCCTATCTTGGGAACGGTATAAGATAGAGAGTTGGAACCAACGCAAGACGAATTATTCGGTTCGAATTGGTAATCTTGCTTAGTTTTCAACTAAATCTGAATGTAAGTTTTGTCCCGGGAAGATAGATTTAAAAATTTTAAAAGTCACCTCCATCTCAGGAACGACACCCCTTATAAATTTGAAACTTTACAATTCAATTTACCATCAGCCCACTAGAGGATCTGCAAAGTTAGGCTTCTTACTCATTTACCGTTCCTTTGGAATAAAAAAGTTAAAAAAATTGTTTCACTTTTGCAGCAAAAGCTAGCGAATTAATTTTTTAAGTAAAAATTGAGTGAAAAATTGAGTTTTTTACTAACGATTGGTGATAAAAAGATGAAACTGGTTTAGATTATGATAAAAAAACTTTCTAAAATGATTATAAATGGTAGAAAAAATTTTTTTTTCTTAGTTTAAAAGTTACTCCTATCTTGGGAACGGTATAAGATAGAGAGTTGGAACCAACGCCAGACGAATTATTCGGTTCGAATTTGTAATCTTGCTTAGTTTTCAACTAAATCTGTATGTAAGTTTTGTCTCGGAAAGATATATTTAAAAATTTTAAACGTCATCCCTATCTCAGGAACGACACCCCCTAGAAAGTTGAAACTTTACAATTCAATTCACCATCAGCCCACTAGAAGATCTGCAAAATTGGGCTTCTTACTTATTTACAGTTCCTTTGGAATAAAAAAGTTGAAAAAATTTTTTCACTTTTGCAGCAAAAGCTAGCGAATTAATTTCTTAAGTAAAAATTGAGTGAAAAATTGAATTTTACACTAACGATTGGTGATAAAAAGATGAAATTAGTTCAGATTGTAATAAAAAAACTTTCTAAAATGATTCTAAATGGTAGAAAAATATTTTTTTTCTTAGTTTAAAAGTTACCACTATCTTGAGAACGGTATAAGATAGAGAGTTGGAACCAACGCCAGACGAATTATTCGGTTCGAATTGGTAATCTTGCTTAGTTTTCAACTAAATCTGAATGTAAGTTTTGTCTCGGAAAGATAGATTTAAAAATTTTAAAAGTCATCCCTATCTCAGGAACGACACCCCCTATAAATTTGAAACTTTACAATTCAATTTACCATCAGCCCACTAGAGGATCTGCAAAGTTAAGCTTCTTACTTATTTACCGTTTCTTTGGAATAAAAAAGTTAAAAAAATTTTTTCACTTTTGCAGCAAAAGCTAGCGAATTAATTTCTTAAGTAAAAATTGAGTGAAAAATTGAATTTTTTACTAACGATTGGTGATAAAAAGATGAAACTGGTTTAGATTATGATAAAAAAACTTTCTAAAATGATTATAAATGGTAGAAAAATTTTTTTTTATTAGTTTAAAAGTTACCCCTATCTTGGGAACGGTATAAGATAGAGAGTTGGAACCAACGCCAGACGAATTATTCGGTTCGAATTGGTAATCTTGCTTAGTTTTCAACTAAATCTGAATGTAAGTTTTGTCTCGGAAAGATAGATTTAAAATTTTTAAAAGTCACCCCTATCTCAGGAACGACACCTCCTAGAAAGTTGAAACATTACAATTCAATTCACCATCAGCCCACTAGAAGATCTGCAAAGTTAGGCTTCTTACTTATTTACAGTTCCTTTGGAATAAAAAAGTTGAAAAAATTTTTTCACTTTTGCAGCAAAAGCTAGCGAATTAATTTTTTAAGTAAAAATTGAGTGAAAAATTGAATTTTATACTAACGATTGGTGATAAAAAGATGAAATTAGTTCAGATTGTAATAAAAAAACTTTCTAAAATGATTCTAAATGGTAGAAAAATATTTTTTTTCTTAGTTTAAAAGTTACCACTATCTTGAGAACGGTATAAGATAGAGAGTTGGAACCAACGCCAGACGAATTATTCGGTTCGAATTGGTAATCTTGCTTAGTTTTCAACTAAATCTGAATGTAAGTTTTGTCACGGGAAGATAGATTTAAAAATTTTAAAAGTCACCCCTATCTCAGGAACGACACCCCCTAGAAAGTTGAAACTTTACAATTCAGTTCACCATCAGCCCACTAGAAGATCTGCAAAGTTAGGCTTCTTACTTATTTACAGTTCCTTTGGAATAAAAAAGTTGAAAAAATTTTTTCACTTTTGCAGCAAAAGCTAGCGAATTAATTTTTTAAGTAAAAATTGAGTTAAAAATTGAATTTTTTACTAACGATTGGTGATAAAAAGATGAAATTAGTTCAGATTGTAATAAAAAAACTTTCTAAAATGATTCTAAATGGTAGAAAAATATTTTTTTTCTTAGTTTAAAAGTTACCACTATCTTGAGAACGGTATAAGATAGAGAGTTGGAACCAACGCCAGACGAATTATTCGGTTCGAATTGGTAATCTTGCTTAGTTTTCAACTAAATCTGAATGTAAGTTTTGTCTCGGGAAGATAGATTTAAAAATTTTAAAAGTCACCCCTATCTCAGGAACGACACCCCCTAGAAAGTTGAAACTTTACAATTCAGTTCACCATCAGCCCACTAGAAGATCTGCAAGGTTAGGCTTCTTACTTATTTACAGTTCCTTTGGAATAAAAAAGTTGAAAAAATTTTTTCACTTTTGCAGCAAAAGCTAGCGAATTAATTATTTAAGTAAAAATTGAGTGAAAAATTGAATTTTTTACTAACGATTGGTGATAAAAAGATGAAACTGGTTTAGATTATGATAAAAAAACTTTCTAAAATGATTATAAATGGTAGAAAAAATTTTTTTTCTTAGTTTAAAAGTTACCCCTATCCTGGGAACGGTATAAGATAGAGAGTTGGAACCAACGCCAGACGAATTATTCGGTTCGAATTGGTAATCTTGCTTAGTTTTCAACTAAATCTGAATGTAAGTTTTGTCTCGGAAAGATAGAATTAAAAATTTTAAAGTCACCCCTATCTCAGGAACGACACCCCCTAGAAAGTTGAAACTTTACAATTCAATTCACCATCAGCCCACTAGAAGATCTGCAAAGTTAGGCTTCTTACTTATTTACAGTTCCTATGGAATAAAAAAGTTGAAAAATTTTTTTCACTTTTGCAGCAAAAGCTAGCGAATTAATTTTTTAAGTAAAAATTGAGTGAAAAATTGAATTTTTTACTAACGATTGGTGATAAAAAGATGAAATTAGTTCAGATTGTAATAAAAAAACTTTCTAAAATGATTCTAAATGGTAGAAAAATATTTTTTTTCTTAGATTAAAAGTTACCACTATCTTGAGAACGGTATAAGATAGAGAGTTGGAACCAACGCCAGACGAATTATTCGGTTCGAATTGGTAATCTTGCTTAGTTTTCAACTAAATCTGAATGTAAGTTTTGTCTCGGGAAAATAGATTTAAAAATTTTAAAAGTCACCCCTACCTCAGGAACGACACCCCCTAGAAAGTTGAAACTTTACAATTCAATTTACCATCAGCCCACTAGAGGATCTGCAAAGTTAGGCTTCTTACTTATTTACCGTTACTTTGGAATAAAAAAGTTAAAAAAATTTTTTCACTTTTGCAGCAAAAGCTAGCGAATTAATTTTTTAAGTAAAAATTGAGTGAAAAATTGAATTTTTTACTAACGATTGGTGATAAAAAGATGAAACTGGTTTAGATTATGATAAAAAAACTTTCTAAAATGATTATAAATGGTAGAAAAAATTTTTTTTCTTAGTTTAAAAGTTACCCCTATCTTGGGAACGGTATAAGATAGAGAGTTGGAACCAACGCCAGACGAATTATTCGGTTCGAATTGGTAATCTTGCTTAGTTTTCAACTAAATCTGAATGTAAGTTTTGTCTCGGAAAGATAGATTTAAAATTTTTAAAAGTCACCCCTATCTCAGGAACGACACCCCCTAGAAAGTTGAAACTTTACAATTCAATTCACCATCAGCCCACTAGAAGATCTGCAAAGTTAGGCTTCTTACTTATTTACAGTTCCTATGGAATAAAAAAGTTGAAAAATTTTTTTCACTTTTGCAGCAAAAGCTAGCGAATTAATTTTTTAAGTAAAAATTGAGTGAAAAATTGAATTTTTTACTAACGATTGGTGATAAAAAGATGAAATTAGTTCAGATTGTAATAAAAAAACTTTCTAAAATGATTCTAAATGGTAGAAAAATATTTTTTTTCTTAGTTTAAAAGTTACCACTATCTTGAGAACGGTATAAGATAGAGAGTTGGAACCAACGCCAGACGAATTATTCGGTTCGAATTGGTAATCTTGCTTAGTTTTCAACTAAATCTGAATGTAAGTTTTGTCTCGGGAAGATAGATTTAAAAATTTTAAAAGTCACCCCTATCTCAGGAACGACACCCCCTAGAAAGTTGAAACTTTACAATTCAGTTCACCATCAGCCCACTAGAAGATCTGCAAAGTTAGGCTTCTTACTTATTTACAGTTCCTTTGGAATAAAAAAGTTGAAAAAATTTTTTCACTTTTGCAGCAAAAGCTAGCGAATTAATTTTTTAAGTAAAAATTGAGTTAAAAATTGAATTTTTTACTAACGATTGGTGATAAAAAGATGAAATTAGTTCAGATTGTAATAAAAAAACTTTCTAAAATGATTCTAAATGGTAGAAAAATATTTTTTTTCTTAGTTTAAAAGTTACCACTATCTTGAGAACGGTATAAGATAGAGAGTTGGAACCAACGCCAGACGAATTATTCGGTTCGAATTGGTAATCTTGCTTAGTTTTCAACTAAATCTGAATGTAAGTTTTGTCTCGGGAAGATAGATTTAAAAATTTTAAAAGTCACCCCTATCTCAGGAACGACACCCCCTAGAAAGTTGAAACTTTACAATTCAGTTCACCATCAGCCCACTAGAAGATCTGCAAAGTTAGGCTTCTTACTTATTTACAGTTCCTTTGGAATAAAAAAGTTGAAAAAATTTTTTCACTTTTGCAGCAAAAGCTAGCGAATTAATTTTTTAAGTAAAAATTGAGTGAAAAATTGAATTTTTTACTAACGATTGGTGATAAAAAGATGAAATTAGTTCAGATTGTAATAAAAAAACTTTCTAAAATGATTCTAAATGGTAGAAAAATATTTTTTTTCTTAGTTTAAAAGTTACCACTATCTTGAGAACGGTATAAGATAGAGAGTTGGAACCAACGCCAGACGAATTATTCGGTTCGAATTGGTAATATTGCTTAGTTTTCAACTAAATCTGAATGTAAGTTTTGTCTCGGGAAGATAGATTTAAAAATTTTAAAAGTCACCCCCATCTCAGGAACGACACCCCCTAGAAATTTGAAACTTTACAATTCAATTTACCATCAGCCCACTAGAGGATCTGCAAAGTTAGGCTTCTTACTTATTTACCGTTCCTTTGGAATAAAAAAGTTAAAAAAATTGTTTCACTTTTGCAGCAAAAGCTAGCGAATTAATTATTTAAGTAAAAATTGAGTGAAAAATTGAATTTTTTACTAACGATTGGTGATAAAAAGATGAAACTGGTTTAGATTATGATAAAAAAACTTTCTAAAATGATTATAAATGGTAGAAAAAATTTTTTTTCTTAGTTTAAAAGTTACCCCTATCCTGGGAACGGTATAAGATAGAGAGTTGGAACCAACGCCAGACGAATTATTCGGTTCGAATTGGTAATCTTGCTTAGTTTTCAACTAAATCTGAATGTAAGTTTTGTCTCGGAAAGATAGAATTAAAAATTTTAAAGTCACCCCTATCTCAGGAACGACACCCCCTAGAAAGTTGAAACTTTACAATTCAATTCACCATCAGCCCACTAGAAGATCTGCAAAGTTAGGCTTCTTACTTATTTACAGTTCCTATGGAATAAAAAAGTTGAAAAATTTTTTTCACTTTTGCAGCAAAAGCTAGCGAATTAATTTTTTAAGTAAAAATTGAGTGAAAAATTGAATTTTTTACTAACGATTGGTGATAAAAAGATGAAATTAGTTCAGATTGTAATAAAAAAACTTTCTAAAATGATTCTAAATGGTAGAAAAATATTTTTTTTCTTAGATTAAAAGTTACCACTATCTTGAGAACGGTATAAGATAGAGAGTTGGAACCAACGCCAGACGAATTATTCGGTTCGAATTGGTAATCTTGCTTAGTTTTCAACTAAATCTGAATGTAAGTTTTGTCTCGGGAAAATAGATTTAAAAATTTTAAAAGTCACCCCTACCTCAGGAACGACACCCCCTAGAAAGTTGAAACTTTACAATTCAATTTACCATCAGCCCACTAGAGGATCTGCAAAGTTTGGCTTCTTACTTATTTACCGTTACTTTGGAATAAAAAAGTTAAAAAAATTTTTTCACTTTTGCAGCAAAAGCTAGCGAATTAATTTTTTAAGTAAAAATTGAGTGAAAAATTGAATTTTTTACTAACGATTGGTGATAAAAAGATGAAACTGGTTTAGATTATGATAAAAAAACTTTCTAAAATGATTATAAATGGTAGAAAAAATTTTTTTTCTTAGTTTAAAAGTTACCCCTATCTTGGGAACGGTATAAGATAGAGAGTTGGAACCAACGCCAGACGAATTATTCGGTTCGAATTGGTAATCTTGCTTAGTTTTCAACTAAATCTGAATGTAAGTTTTGTCTCGGAAAGATAGATTTAAAATTTTTAAAAGTCACCCCTATCTCAGAAACGACACCCCCTAGAAAGTTGAAACTTTACAATTCAATTCACCATCAGCCCACTAGAAGATCTGCAAAGTTAGGCTTCTTACTTATTTACAGTTCCTATGGAATAAAAAAGTTGAAAAATTTTTTTCACTTTTGCAGCAAAAGCTAGCGAATTAATTTTTTAAGTAAAAATTGAGTGAAAAATTGAATTTTTTACTAACGATTGGTGATAAAAAGATGAAATTAGTTCAGATTGTAATAAAAAAACTTTCTAAAATGATTCTAAATGGTAGAAAAATATTTTTTTTCTTAGTTTAAAAGTTACCACTATCTTGAGAACGGTATAAGATAGAGAGTTGGAACCAACGCCAGACGAATTATTCGGTTCGAATTGGTAATCTTGCTTAGTTTTCAACTAAATCTGAATGTAAGTTTTGTCTCGGGAAGATAGATTTAAAAATTTTAAAAGTCACCCCTATCTCAGGAACGACACCCCCTAGAAAGTTGAAACTTTACAATTCAGTTCACCATCAGCCCACTAGAAGATCTGCAAAGTTAGGCTTCTTACTTATTTACAGTCCCTTTGGAATAAAAAAGTTGAAAAAATTTTTTCACTTTTGCAGCAAAAGCTAGCGAATTAATTTTTTAAGTAAAAATTGAGTGAAAAATTGAATTTTTTACTAACGATTGGTGATAAAAAGATGAAATTAGTTCAGATTGTAATAAAAAAACTTTCTAAAATGATTCTAAATGGTAGAAAAATATTTTTTTTCTTAGTTTAAAAGTTACCACTATCTTGAGAACGGTATAAGATAGAGAGTTGGAACCAACGCCAGACGAATTATTCGGTTCGAATTGGTAATATTGCTTAGTTTTCAACTAAATCTGAATGTAAGTTTTGTCTCGGGAAGATAGATTTAAAAATTTTAAAAGTCACCCCCATCTCAGGAACGACACCCCCTAGAAATTTGAAACTTTACAATTCAATTTACCATCAGCCCACTAGAGGATCTGCAAAGTTAGGCTTCTTACTTATTTACCGTTCCTTTGGAATAAAAAAGTTAAAAAAATTGTTTCACTTTTGCAGCAAAAGCTAGCGAATTAATTATTTAAGTAAAAATTGAGTGAAAAATTGAATTTTTTACTAACGATTGGTGATAAAAAGATGAAACTGGTTTAGGTTATGATAAAAAAACTTTCTAAAATGATTATAAATGGTAGAAAAAATTTTTTTTCTTAGTTTAAAAGTTACCCCTATCCTGGGAACGGTATAAGATAGAGAGTTGGAACCAACGCCAGACGAATTATTCGGTTCGAATTGGTAATCTTGCTTAGTTTTCAACTAAATCTGAATGTAAGTTTTGTCTCGGAAAGATAGAATTAAAAATTTTAAAGTCACCCCTATCTCAGGAACGACACCCCCTAGAAAGTTGAAACTTTACAATTCAATTCACCATCAGCCCACTAGAAGATCTGCAAAGTTAGGCTTCTTACTTATTTACAGTTCCTATGGAATAAAAAAGTTGAAAAATTTTTTTCACTTTTGCAGCAAAAGCTAGCGAATTAATTTTTTAAGTAAAAATTGAGTGAAAAATTGAATTTTTTACTAACGATTGGTGATAAAAAGATGAAATTAGTTCAGATTGTAATAAAAAAACTTTCTAAAATGATTCTAAATGGTAGAAAAATATTTTTTTTCTTAGATTAAAAGTTACCACTATCTTGAGAACGGTATAAGATAGAGAGTTGGAACCAACGCCAGACGAATTATTCGGTTCGAATTGGTAATCTTGCTTAGTTTTCAACTAAATCTGAATGTAAGTTTTGTCTCGGGAAAATAGATTTAAAAATTTTAAAAGTCACCCCTACCTCAGGAACGACACCCCCTAGAAAGTTGAAACTTTACAATTCAATTTACCATCAGCCCACTAGAGGATCTGCAAAGTTTGGCTTCTTACTTATTTACCGTTACTTTGGAATAAAAAAGTTAAAAAAATTTTTTCACTTTTGCAGCAAAAGCTAGCGAATTAATTTTTTAAGTAAAAATTGAGTGAAAAATTGAATTTTTTACTAACGATTGGTGATAAAAAGATGAAACTGGTTTAGATTATGATAAAAAAACTTTCTAAAATGATTATAAATGGTAGAAAAAATTTTTTTTCTTAGTTTAAAAGTTACCCCTATCTTGGGAACGGTATAAGATAGAGAGTTGGAACCAACGCCAGACGAATTATTCGGTTCGAATTGGTAATCTTGCTTAGTTTTCAACTAAATCTGAATGTAAGTTTTGTCTCGGAAAGATAGATTTAAAATTTTTAAAAGTCACCCCTATCTCAGAAACGACACCCCCTAGAAAGTTGAAACTTTACAATTCAATTCACCATCAGCCCACTAGAAGATCTGCAAAGTTAGGCTTCTTACTTATTTACAGTTCCTATGGAATAAAAAAGTTGAAAAATTTTTTTCACTTTTGCAGCAAAAGCTAGCGAATTAATTTTTTAAGTAAAAATTGAGTGAAAAATTGAATTTTTTACTAACGATTGGTGATAAAAAGATGAAATTAGTTCAGATTGTAATAAAAAAACTTTCTAAAATGATTCTAAATGGTAGAAAAATATTTTTTTTCTTAGATTAAAAGTTACCACTATCTTGAGAACGGTATAAGATAGAGAGTTGGAACCAACGCCAGACGAATTATTCGGTTCGAATTGGTAATCTTGCTTAGTTTTCAACTAAATCTGAATGTAAGTTCTGTCTCGGGAAAATAGATCTAAAAATTTTAAAAGTCACCCCTACCTCAGGAACGACACCCCCTAGAAAGTTGAAACTTTACAATTCAATTTACCATCAGACCACTAGAGGATCTGCAAAGTTAGGCTTCTTACTTATTTACCGTTACTTTGGAATAAAAAAGTTAAAAAAATTTTTTCACTTTTGCAGCAAAAGCTAGCGAATTAATTTTTTAAGTAAAAATTGAGTGAAAAATTGAATTTTTTACTAACGATTGGTGATAAAAAGATGAAACTGGTTTAGATTATGATAAAAAAACTTTCTAAAATGATTATAAATGGTAGAAAAAATTTTTTTTCTTAGTTTAAAAGTTACCCCTATCTTGGGAACGGTATAAGATAGAGAGTTGGAACCAACGCCAGACGAATTATTCGGTTCGAATTGGTAATCTTGCTTAGTTTTCAACTAAATCTGAATGTAAGTTTTGTCTCGGAAAGATAGATTTAAAATTTTTAAAAGTCACCCCTATCTCAGAAACGACACCCCCTAGAAAGTTGAAACTTTACAATTCAATTCACCATCAGCCCACTAGAAGATCTGCAAAGTTAGGCTTCTTACTTATCTACAGTTCCTTTGGAATAAAAAAGTTGAAAAAATTTTTTCACTTTTGCAGCAAAAGCTAGAGAATTAATTTTTTAAGTAAAAATTGAGTGAAAAATTGAATTTTATACTAACGATTGGTGATAAAAAGATGAAATTAGTTCAGATTGTAATAAAAAAACTTTCTAAAATGATTCTAAATGGTAGAAAAATATTTTTTTTCTTAGTTTAAAAGTTACCACTATCTTGAGAACGGTATAAGATAGAGAGTTGGAACTAACGCCAGACGAATTATTCGGTTCGAATTGGTAATATTGCTTAGTTTTCAACTAAATCTGAATGTAAGTTTTGTCTCGGGAAGATAGATTTAAAAATTTTTAAAGTCACCCCCATCTCAGGAACGACACCCCCTAGAAATTTGAAACTTTACAATTCAATTTACCATCAGCCCACTAGAGGATCTGCAAAGTTAGGCTTCTTACTTATTTACCGTTCCTTTGGAATAAAAAAGTTAAAGAAATTGTTTCACTTTTGCAGCAAAAGCTAGCGAATTAATTTTTTAAGTAAAAATTGAGTGAAAAATTGAATTTTTTACTAACGATTGGTGATAAAAAGATGAAACTGGTTTAGATTATGATAAAAAAACTTTCTAAAATGATTATAATTGGTAGAAAAAAATTTTTTTTCTTAGTTTAAAAGTTCCCCCTATCTTGGGAACGGTATAAAATAGAGAGTTGAAACCAACGCCAGACGAATTATTCGGTTCGAATTGGTAATCTTGCTTAGTTTTCAACTAAATCTGAATGTAAGTTTTGTCTCGGGAAGATAGATTTAAAAATTTTAAAGTCACCCCTATCTCAGGAACGACACCCCCTAGAAAGTTGAAACTTTACAATTCAATTCACCATCAGCCCACTAGAAGATCTGCAAAGTTAGGCTTCTTACTTATTTACAGTTCCTATGGAATAAAAAAGTTGAAAAAATTTTTTCACTTTTGCAGCAAAAGCTAGCGAATTAATTTTTTAAGTAAAAATTGAGTGAAAAATTGAATTTTTTACTAACGATTGGTGATAAAAAGATAAAATTAGTTCAGATTGTAACAAAAAAACTTTCTAAAATGATTCTAAATGGTAGAAAAATTATTTTTTTCTTAGATTAAAAGTTACCACTATCTTGAGAACGGTATAAGATAGAGAGTTGGAACCAACGCCAGACGAATTATTCTGTTCGAATTGGTAATCTTGCTTAGTTTTCAACTAAATCTGAATGTAAGTTTTGTCTCGGGAAGATAGATTTAAAAATTTTGAAAGTCACCCCTATCTCAGGAACGACACCTCCTAGAAAGATGAAACTTTACAATTCAATTCACCATCAGCCCACTAGAAGATCTGCAAAGTTAGGCTTCTTACTTATTTACAGTTCCTTTGGAATAAAAAAGTTGAAAAAATTTTTTCACTTTTGCAGCAAAAGCTAGCGAATTAATTTTTTAAGTAAAAATTGAGTGAAAAATTGAATTTTTTACTAACGATTGGTGATAAAAAGATAAAATTAGTTCAGATTGTAATAAAAAAACTTTCTAAAATGATTCTAAATGGTAGAAAAATATTTTTTTTCTTAGATTAAAAGTTACCACTATCTTGAGAACGGTATAAGATAGAGAGTTGGAACCAAAGCCAGACGAATTATTCGGTTCGAATTGGTAATCTTGCTTAGTTTTCAACTAAATCTGAATGTAAGTTTTGTCTCGGGAAGATAGATTTAAAAATTTTAAAAGTCACCACTATCTCAGGAACGACACCCCCTAGAAAGTTGAAACTTTACAATTCAATTCACCAGCAGCCCACTAGAAGATCTGCAAAGTTAGGCTTCTTACTTATTTACAGTTCCTTTAGAATAAAAAGGTTGAAAAAATTTTTTCACTTTTGCAGCAAAAGCTAGCGAATTAATTTTTTAAGTAAAAATTGAGTGAAAAATTGAATTTTTTACTAACGATTGGTGATAAAAAGATGCAATTAGTTCAGATTGTAATAAAAAAACTTTCTAAAATGATTCTAAATGGTAGAAAAATATTTTTTTTCTTAGTTTAAAAGTTACCACTATCTTGAGAATGGTATAAGATAGAGGGTTGGAACTAACGCCAGACGAATTATTCGGTTCGAATTGGTAATATTGCTTAGTTTTCAACTAAATCTGAATGTAAGTTTTGTCTCGGGAAGATAGATTTAAAAATTTTTAAAGTCACCCCCATCTCAGGAACGACACCCCCTAGAAATTTGAAACTTTACAATTCAATTTACCATCAGCCCACTAGAGGATCTGCAAAGTTAGGCTTCTTACTTATTTACCGTTCCTTTGGAATAAAAAAGTTAAAGAAATTGTTTCACTTTTGCAGCAAAAGCTAGCGAATTAATTTTTTAAGTAAAAATTGAGTGGAAAATTGAATTTTTTACTAACGATTGGTGATAAAAAGATGAAACTGGTTTATATTATGATAAAAAAACTTTCTAAAATGATTATAATTGGTAGAAAAAAATTTTTTTTCTTAGTTTAAAAGTTACCCCTATCTTGGGAACGGTATAAAATAGAGAGTTGGAACCAACGCCAGACGGATTATTCGGTTCGAATTGGTAATATTGCTTAGTTTTCAACTAAATCTGAATGTAAGTTTTGTCCCGGGAAGATAGATTTAAAAATTTTAAAAGTCACCCCCATCTCAGGAACGACACCCCTTATATATTTGAAACATTACAATTCAATTTACCATCAGCCCACTAGAGGATCTGCAAAGTTAGGCTTCTTACCTATTTACCGTTTCTTTGGAATAAAAAAGTTAAAAAAATTTTTTCACTTTTGCAGCAAAAGCTAGCGAATTAATTTTTTAAGTAAAAATTGAGTGAAAAATTGAATTTTTTACTAACGATTGGTGATAAAAAGATGAAACTAGTTTAGATTATGATAAAAAAACTTTCTAAAATGATTAAAAATGGTAGAAAAAATTTTTTTTTCTTAGTTTAAAAGTTACACCTATCTTGGGAACGGTATAAGATAGATAGTTGGAACCAACGCCAGACGAATTAGTCGGTTCGAATTGGTAATCTTGCTTAGTTTTCAACTAAATCTGAATGTAAGTTTTGTCTCGGGAAGATAGATTTAAAAATTTTAAAAGTCACCCCTATCTCAGGAACGACACCCCCTAGAAAGTTGAAACTTTACAATTCAATTTACCATCAGCCCACTAGAAGATTTGCAAAGTTAGTCTTCTTACTTATTTACAGTTCCTTTGGAATAAAAAAGTTGAAAAAATTTTTTCACTTTTGCAGCAAAAGCTAGCGAATTAATTTTTTAAGTAAAAATTGAGTGAAAAATTGAATTTTTTACTAACGATTGGTGATAAAAAGATGAAATTAGTTCAGATTGTAATAAAAAAACTTTCTAAAATGATTCTAAATGGTAGAAAAATATTTTTTTTCTTAGTTTAAAAGTTACCCCTATCTTGGGAACGGTATAAAATAGAGAGTTGGAACCAACGCCAGACGGATTATTCGGTTCGAATTGGTAATATTGCTTAGTTTTCAACTAAATCTGAATGTAAGTTTTGTCCCGGGAAGATAGATTTAAAAATTTTAAAAGTCACCCCCATCTCAGGAACGACACCCCTTATATATTTGAAACATTACAATTCAATTTACCATCAGCCCACTAGAAGATCTGCAAAGTTAGGCTTCTTACTTATTTACCGTTCCTTTGGAATAAAAAAGTTAAAAATTTTTTTTTACTTTTGCAGCAAAAGCTAGCGAATTAATTTTTTAAGTAAAAATTGAGTGAAAAATTGAATTTTTTACTAACGATTTCTGATAAAAAGATGAAACTGGCTTAGATTATGATAAAAAAACTTTCCAAAATGATTATAAATAGTAGAAAAAATTTTTTTTCTTAGTTTAAAAGTTACCCCTATCTTGGGAACGGTATAAGATAGAGAGTTGGAACCAACGCCAGACGAATTATTCGGTTCGAGTTGGTAATCTTGCTTAGTTTTCAACTAAATCTGAATGTAAGTTTTATCTCGGGAAGATAGATTTAAAAATTCTAAAAGTCACCCCTATCTCAGGAACGACACCCCCTAGAAAGTTGAAACTTTACAATTCAATTCACCATCAGCCCACTAGAAGATCTGCAAAGTTAGGCTTCTTACCTATTTACCGTTCCTTTGGAATAAAAAAGATAAAGAAATTGTTTCACTTTTGCAGCAAAAGCTAGCGAATTAATTTTTTAAGTAAAAATTGAGTGGAAAATTGAATTTTTTACTAACGATTGGTGATAAAAAGATGAAACTGGTTTATATTATGATAAAAAAACTTTCTAAAATGATTATAATTGGTAGAAAAAAATTTTTTTTCTTAGTTTAAAAGTTACCCCTATCTTGGGAACGGTATAAAATAGAGAGTTGGAACCAACGCCAGACGAATTATTCGGTTCGAATTGGTAATCTTGCTTAGTTTTCAACTAAATCTGAATGTAAGTTTTGTCTCGGGAAGATAGATTTAAAAATTTAAATAGTCACCCCTATCTCAGGAACGACACCCCCTAGAAAGTTGAAACTTTACAATTCAATTCACCATCAGCCCACTAGAAGATCTGCAAAGTTAGGCTTCTTACTTATTTACAGTTCCTATGGAATAAAAAAGTTGAAAAAATTTTTTCACTTTTGCAGCAAAAGCTAGCGAATTAATTTTTTAAGTAAAAATTGAGTGAAAAATTGAATTTTTTACTAACGATTGGTGATAAAAAGATAAAATTAGTTCAGATTGTAACAAAAAAACTTTCTAAAATGATTCTAAATGGTAGAAAAATATTTTTTTTCTTAGATTAAAAGTTACCACTATCTTGAGAACGGTATAAGATAGAGAGTTGGAACCAACGCCAGACGAATTATTCGGTTCGAATTGGTAATCTTGCTTAGTTTTCAACTAAATCTGAATGTAAGTTTTGTCTCGGGAAGATAGATTTAAAAATTTTGAAAGTCACCCCTATCTCAGGACCGACACCCCCTAGAAAGTTGAAACTTTACAATTCAATTCACCATCAGCCCACTAGAAGATCTGCAAAGTTAGGCTTCTTACTTATTTACAGTTCCTTTGGAATAAAAAAGTTGAAAAAATTTTTTCACTTTTGCAGCAAAAGCTAGCGAATTAATTTTTTAAGTAAAAATTGAGTGAAAAATTGAATTTTTTACTAACGATTGGTGATAAAAAGATGCAATTAGTTCAGATTGTAATAAAAAAACTTTCTAAAATGATTCTAAATGGTAGAAAAAATTTTTTTTTCTTAGTTTAAAAGTTACCCCTATCTTGGGAACGGTATAAGATAGAGAGTTGGAAGCAACGCCAGACGAATTATTCGGTTCGAATTGGTAATATTGCTTAGTTTTCAACTAAATCTGAATGTAAGTTTTGTCCCGGGAAGATAGATTTAAAAATTTTAAAAGTCACCCCCATCTCAGGAACGACACCCCTTATAAATTTGAAACTTTACAATTCAATTTACCATCAGCCCACTAGAAGATCTGCAAAGTTAGGCTTCTTACTTATTTACCGTTTCTTTGGAATAAAAAAGTTAAAAAAAATTTTTCACTTTTGCAGCAAAAGCTAGCGAATTAATTTTTTAAGTAAAAATTGAGTGAAAAATTGAATTTTTTACTAACGATTGGTGATAAAAAGATGAAACTGGCTTAGATTATGATAAAAAAACTTTCCAAAATGATTATAAATAGTAGAAAAAATTTTTTTTCTTAGTTTAAAAGTTACCCCTATCTTGGGAACGGTATAAGATAGAGAGTTGGAACCAACGCCAGACGAATTATTCGGTTCGAGTTGGTAATCTTGCTTAGTTTTCAACTAAATCTGAATGTAAGTTTTGTCTCGGGAAGATAGATTTAAAAATTCTAAAAGTCACCCCTATCTCAGGAACGACACCCCCTAGAAAGTTGAAACTTTACGATTCAATTCACCATCAGCCCACTAGAAGATCTGCAAAGTTAGGCTTCTTACTTATTTACAGTACCTTTGGATTAAAAATGTTGAAAAAATTTTTTCACTTTTGCAGCAAAAGCTAGCGAATTAATTTTTTAAGTAAAAATTGAGTGAAAAATTGAATTTTTTACTAACGATTGGTGATAAAAAGATGAAACTGGTTTAGATTATAATAAAAAAACTTTCTAAATGATTATAATTGGTAGAAAAAATTTTTTTTTCTTAGTTTAAAAGTTACCCCTATCTTGGGAACGGTATAAGATAGAGAGTTGGAACCAACGCCAGACGAATTATTCGGTTCGAATTGGTAATCTTGCTTAGTTTTCAACTAAATCTGAATGTAAGTTTTGTCTCGGGAAGATAGATTTAAAAATTTTAAAATTCACCCCTATCTCAGGAACGACACCCCCTAGAAAGTTGAAACTTTACAATTCAATTCACCATCATCCCACTAGAAGATCTGCAAAGTTAGGCTTCTTACTTATTTACCGTTTCTTTGGAATAAAAAATTTAAAAAATTTTTTTCACTTTTGCAGCAAAAGCTAGCGAATTAATTTTTGCAGTAAAAATTGAGTGAAAAATTGAATTTTTTACTAACGATTGGTGATAAAAAGATGAAACTGGTTTAGATTATGATAAAAAAACTTTCTAAAATGATTATAAATGGTTGAAAAAAATTTTTTTTCTCAGTTTAAAAGTTACCCCTATCTTGGGAACGGTATAAGATAGAGAGTTGGAACCAACGCCAGACGAATTATTCGGTTCGAATTGGTAATCTTGCTTAGTTTTCAACTAAATCTGAATGTAACTTTTGTCTCGGAAAGATAGATTTAAACATTTTAAAAGTCACCCCTACCTCAGGAACGACACTACCTAGAAAGTTGAAACTTTACAATTCAATTTACCATCAGCCCACTAGAGGATCTGCAAAGTTAGGCTTCTTACTTATTTACCGTTCCTTTGGAATAAAAAAGTTAAAAAAATTTTTTCACTTCTGCAGCAAAAGCTAGCGAATTAATTTTTTAATTAAAAATTGAGTGAAAAATTGAATTTTTTACTAACGATTGGTGATAAAAAGATGAAACTGGTTTAGATTATGATAGAAAAACTTTCTAAAATGATTATAAATGGTAGAAAAAATTTTTTTTTCTTAGTTTAAAAGTTACCCCTATCATGGAAACGGTATAAGATAGAGAGTTGGAACCAACGCCAGACGAATTATTCGGTTCGAATTGGTAAACTTACTTAGTTTTCAACTAAATCTGAATGTAAGTTCTGTCTCGGGAAGATAGATTTAAAATTTTTAAGAGTCACCCCTATCTCAGGGACGACACCCCCTAGAAAGTTGAAACTTTACAATTCAATTCACCATCAGCCCACTAGAAGATCTGCAAAGTTAGGCTTCTTACTTATTTACAGTTCCTTTGGAATAAAAAAGTTGAAAAAATTTTTTCACTTTTGCAGCAAAAGCTAGCGAATTAATTTTTTAAGTAAAAATTGAGTGAAAAATTGAATTTTTTACTAACGATTGGTGATAAAAAGATGAAATTAGTTCAGATTGTAATAAAAAAATTTTTTAAAATGATTCTAAATGGTAGAAAAATATTTTTTTTCTTAGTTTAAAAGTTACCACTATCTTGAGAACGGTATAAGATAGAGAGTTGGAACCAACGCCAGACGAATTATTCGGTTCGAATTGGTCATCTAGCTTAGTTTTCAACTAAATCTGAATGTAAGTTTTGTCTCGGGAAAATAGATTTAAAAATTTTAAAAGTCAACCCTATCTCAGGAACGACACCCCCTAGAAAGTTGAAACTTTACAATTCAATTTACCATCAGCCCACTAGAGGATCTGCAAAGTTAGGCTTCTTACTTATTTACCGTTCCTTTGGAATAAAAAAGTTAAAAAAATTTTTTCACTTTTGCAGCAAAAGCTAGCGAATTAATTTTTTAAGTAAAAATTGAGTGAAAAATTGAATTTTTTACTAACGATTGGTGATAAAAAGATGAAACTGGTTTAGATTATGATAAAAAAACTTTCTAAAATGATTATAAATGGTAGAAAAATTTTTTTTTCTTAGTTTAAAAGTTACTCCTATCTTGGGAACGGTATAAGATAGAGAGTTGGAACTAACGCCAGACGAATTATTCGGTTCGAATTGGTAATCTTGCTTAGTTTTCAACTAAATCTGAATGTAACTTTTGTCTCGGGAAGATAGATTTAAAAATTTTAAAAGTCACCCCTACTCAGGAACGACACCCCCTAGAAAGTTGAAACTTTACAATTCAATTCACCATCAGCCCGCTAGAAGATCTGCAAAGTTAGGCTTCTTGATTATTTACAGTTCCTTCGGAATAAAAAAGTTGAAAAAATTTTTTCACTTTTGCAGCAAAAGCTAGCGAATTAATTTTTTAAGTAAAAATTGAGTGAAAAATTGAATTTTTTACTAACGATTGGTGATAAAAAGATGAAATTAGTTCAGATTGTAATAAAAAAACTTTCTAAAATGGTTCTAAATAGTAGAAAAAATTTTTTTTTCTTAGTTTAAAAGTTACCCCTATCTTGGGAACGATATAAGATAGAGAGTTGGAAGCAACGCCAGACGAATTATTCGGTTCGAATTGGTAATCTTGCTTAGTTTTCAACTAAATCTGAATGTAAGTTTTGTCTCGTGGAGATAGATTTAAAAATTTTAAAAGTCACCCCTATCTCAGGAACGACACTCCCTAGAAAGTTGAAACTTTACAATTCAATTCACCATCAGCCCACTAGAAGATCTGCAAAGATAGGCTTCTTACTTATTTACAGTTCCTTTGGAATAAAAAAGTTAAAAAAATTTTTTCACTTTTGCAGCAAAAGCTAGCTAATTAATTTTTTAAGTAAAAATTGAGTGAAAAATTGAACTTTTTACTAACGATTGGTGATAAAAAGATGAAATTAGTTCAGATTGTAATAAAAAAACTTTCTAAAATGATTCTAAATGGTAGAAAAATATTTTTTTTCTTAGTTTAAAAGTTACCACTATCTTGAGAACGGTATAAGATAGAGAGTTGGAACCAACGCCAGACGAATTATTCGGTTCGAATTGGTAATCTTGCTTAGTTTTCAACTAAATCTGAATGTAAGTTTTGTCTCGGGAAGATAGATTTAAAAATTTTAAAAGTCACCCCTATCTCAGGAACGACACCCCCTAGAAAGTTGAAACTTTACAATTCAGTTCACCATCAGCCCACTAGAAGATCTGCAAAGTTAGGCTTCTTACTTATTTACAGTTCCTTTGGAATAAAAAAGTTGAAAAAATTTTTTCACTTTTGCAGCAAAAGCTAGCGAATTAATTTTTTAAGTAAAAATTGAGTGAAAAATTGAATTTTTTACTAACGATTGGTGATAAAAAGATGAAATTAGTTCAGATTGTAATAAAAAAACTTTCTAAAATGATTCTAAATGGTAGAAAAATATTTTTTTTCTTAGTTAAAAAGTTACCACTATCTTGAGAACGGTATAAGATAGAGAGTTGGAACCAACGCCAGACGAATTATTCGGTTCGAATTGGTAATATTGCTTAGTTTTCAACTAAATCTGAATGTAAGTTTTGTCTCGGGAAGATAGATTTAAAAATATTAAAAGTCACCCCCATCTCAGGAACGACACCCCCTAGAAATTTGAAACTTTACAATTCAATTTACCATCAGCCCACTAGAGGATCTGCAAAGTTAGGCTTCTTACTTATTTACCGTTCCTTTGGAATAAAAAAGTTAAAAAAATTGTTTCACTTTTGCAGCAAAAGCTAGCGAATTAATTATTTAAGTAAAAATTGAGTGAAAAATTGAATTTTTTACTAACGATTGGTGATAAAAAGATGAAACTGGTTTAGATTATGATAAAAAAACTTTCTAAAATGATTATAAATGGTAGAAAAAATTTTTTTTCTTAGTTTAAAAGTTACCCCTATCCTGGGAACGGTATAAGATAGAGAGTTGGAACCAACGCCAGACGAATTATTCGGTTCGAATTGGTAATCTTGCTTAGTTTTCAACTAAATCTGAATGTAAGTTTTGTCTCGGAAAGATAGAATTAAAAATTTTAAAGTCACCCCTATCTCAGGAACGACACCCCCTAGAAAGTTGAAACTTTACAATTCAATTCACCATCAGCCCACTAGAAGATCTGCAAAGTTAGGCTTCTTACTTATTTACAGTTCCTTTGGAATAAAAAAGTTAAAAAAATTTTTTCACTTTTGCAGCAAAAGCTAGCGAATTAATTTTTTAAGTAAAAATTGAGTGAAAAATTGAACTTTTTACTAACGATTGGTGATAAAAAGATGAAATTAGTTCAGATTGTAATAAAAAAACTTTCTAAAATGGTTCTAAATAGTAGAAAAAATTTTTTTTTCTTAGTTTAAAAGTTACCCCTATCTTGGGAACGATATAAGATAGAGAGTTGGAAGCAACGCCAGACGAATTATTCGGTTCGAATTGGTAATCTTGCTTAGTTTTCAACTAAATCTGAATGTAACTTTTGTCTCGGGAAGATAGATTTAAAAATTTTAAAAGTCACCCCTACTCAGGAACGACACCCCCTAGAAAGTTGAAACTTTACAATTCAATTCACCATCAGCCCGCTAGAAGATCTGCAAAGTTAGGCTTCTTGATTATTTACAGTTCCTTCGGAATAAAAAAGTTGAAAAAATTTTTTCACTTTTGCAGCAAAAGCTAGCGAATTAATTTTTTAAGTAAAAATTGAGTGAAAAATTGAATTTTTTACTAACGATTGGTGATAAAAAGATGAAATTAGTTCAGATTGTAATAAAAAAACTTTCTAAAATGGTTCTAAATAGTAGAAAAAATTTTTTTTTCTTAGTTTAAAAGTTACCCCTATCTTGGGAACGATATAAGATAGAGAGTTGGAAGCAACGCCAGACGAATTATTCGGTTCGAATTGGTAATCTTGCTTAGTTTTCAACTAAATCTGAATGTAAGTTTTGTCTCGTGGAGATAGATTTAAAAATTTTAAAAGTCACCCCTATCTCAGGAACGACACTCCCTAGAAAGTTGAAACTTTACAATTCAATTCACCATCAGCCCACTAGAAGATCTGCAAAGATAGGCTTCTTACTTATTTACAGTTCCTTTGGAATAAAAAAGTTAAAAAAATTTTTTCACTTTTGCAGCAAAAGCTAGCGAATTAATTTTTTAAGTAAAAATTGAGTGAAAAATTGAACTTTTTACTAACGATTGGTGATAAAAAGATGAAATTAGTTCAGATTGTAATAAAAAAACTTTCTAAAATGATTCTAAATGGTAGAAAAATATTTTTTTTCTTAGTTTAAAAGTTACCACTATCTTGAGAACGGTATAAGATAGAGAGTTGGAACCAACGCCAGACGAATTATTCGGTTCGAATTGGTAATCTTGCTTAGTTTTCAACTAAATCTGAATGTAAGTTTTGTCTCGGGAAGATAGATTTAAAAATTTTAAAAGTCACCCCTATCTCAGGAACGACACCCCCTAGAAAGTTGAAACTTTACAATTCAGTTCACCATCAGCCAACTAGAAGATCTGCAAAGTTAGGCTTCTTACTTATTTACAGTTCCTTTGGAATAAAAAAGTTGAAAAAATTTTTTCACTTTTGCAGCAAAAGCTAGCGAATTAATTTTTTAAGTAAAAATTGAGTGAAAAATTGAATTTTTTACTAACGATTGGTGATAAAAAGATGAAATTAGTTCAGATTGTAATAAAAAAACTTTCTAAAATGATTCTAAATGGTAGAAAAATATTTTTTTTCTTAGTTAAAAAGTTACCACTATCTTGAGAACGGTATAAGATAGAGAGTTGGAACCAACGCCAGACGAATTATTCGGTTCGAATTGGTAATATTGCTTAGTTTTCAACTAAATCTGAATGTAAGTTTTGTCTCGGGAAGATAGATTTAAAAATATTAAAAGTCACCCCCATCTCAGGAACGACACCCCCTAGAAATTTGAAACTTTACAATTCAATTTACCATCAGCCCACTAGAGGATCTGCAAAGTTAGGCTTCTTACTTATTTACCGTTCCTTTGGAATAAAAAAGTTAAAAAAATTGTTTCACTTTTGCAGCAAAAGCTAGCGAATTAATTATTTAAGTAAAAATTGAGTGAAAAATTGAATTTTTTACTAACGATTGGTGATAAAAAGATGAAACTGGTTTAGATTATGATAAAAAAACTTTCTAAAATGATTATAAATGGTAGAAAAAATTTTTTTTCTTAGTTTAAAAGTTACCCCTATCCTGGGAACGGTATAAGATAGAGAGTTGGAACCAACGCCAGACGAATTATTCGGTTCGAATTGGTAATCTTGCTTAGTTTTCAACTAAATCTGAATGTAAGTTTTGTCTCGGAAAGATAGAATTAAAAATTTTAAAGTCACCCCTATCTCAGGAACGACACCCCCTAGAAAGTTGAAACTTTACAATTCAATTCACCATCAGCCCACTAGAAGATCTGCAAAGTTAGGCTTCTTACTTATTTACAGTTCCTTTGGAATAAAAAAGTTAAAAAAATTTTTTCACTTTTGCAGCAAAAGCTAGCGAATTAATTTTTTAAGTAAAAATTGAGTGAAAAATTGAACTTTTTACTAACGATTGGTGATAAAAAGATGAAATTAGTTCAGATTGTAATAAAAAAACTTTCTAAAATGATTCTAAATGGTAGAAAAATATTTTTTTTCTTAGTTTAAAAGTTACCACTATCTTGAGAACGGTATAAGATAGAGAGTTGGAACCAACGCCAGACGAATTATTCGGTTCGAATTGGTAATCTTGCTTAGTTTTCAACTAAATCTGAATGTAAGTTTTGTCTCGGGAAGATAGATTTAAAAATTTTAAAAGTCACCCCTATCTCAGGAACGACACCCCCTAGAAAGTTGAAACTTTACAATTCAGTTCACCATCAGCCCACTAGAAGATCTGCAAAGTTAGGCTTCTTACTTATTTACAGTTCCTTTGGAATAAAAAAGTTGAAAAAATTTTTTCACTTTTGCAGCAAAAGCTAGCGAATTAATTTTTTAAGTAAAAATTGAGTGAAAAATTGAATTTTTTACTAACGATTGGTGATAAAAAGATGAAATTAGTTCAGATTGTAATAAAAAAATTTTTTAAAATGATTCTAAATGGTAGAAAAATATTTTTTTTCTTAGTTTAAAAGTTACCACTATCTTGAGAACGGTATAAGATAGAGAGTTGGAACCAACGCCAGACGAATTATTCGGTTCGAATTGGTCATCTAGCTTAGTTTTCAACTAAATCTGAATGTAAGTTTTGTCTCGGGAAAATAGATTTAAAAATTTTAAAAGTCAACCCTATCTCAGGAACGACACCCCCTAGAAAGTTGAAACTTTACAATTCAATTTACCATCAGCCCACTAGAGGATCTGCAAAGTTAGGCTTCTTACTTATTTACCGTTCCTTTGGAATAAAAAAGTTAAAAAAATTTTTTCACTTTTGCAGCAAAAGCTAGCGAATTAATTTTTTAAGTAAAAATTGAGTGAAAAATTGAATTTTTTACTAACGATTGGTGATAAAAAGATGAAACTGGTTTAGATTATGATAAAAAAACTTTCTAAAATGATTATAAATGGTAGAAAAATTTTTTTTTCTTAGTTTAAAAGTTACTCCTATCTTGGGAACGGTATAAGATAGAGAGTTGAAACTAACGCCAGACGAATTATTCGGTTCGAATTGGTAATCTTGCTTAGTTTTCAACTAAATCTGAATGTAACTTTTGTCTCGGGAAGATAGATTTAAAAATTTTAAAAGTCACCCCTACTCAGGAACGACACCCCCTAGAAAGTTGAAACTTTACAATTCAATTCACCATCAGCCCGCTAGAAGATCTGCAAAGTTAGGCTTCTTGATTATTTACAGTTCCTTCGGAATAAAAAAGTTGAAAAAATTTTTTCACTTTTGCAGCAAAAGCTAGCGAATTAATTTTTTAAGTAAAAATTGAGTGAAAAATTGAATTTTTTACTAACGATTGGTGATAAAAAGATGAAATTAGTTCAGATTGTAATAAAAAAACTTTCTAAAATGGTTCTAAATAGTAGAAAAAATTTTTTTTTCTTAGTTTAAAAGTTACCCCTATCTTGGGAACGATATAAGATAGAGAGTTGGAAGCAACGCCAGACGAATTATTCGGTTCGAATTGGTAATCTTGCTTAGTTTTCAACTAAATCTGAATGTAAGTTTTGTCTCGTGGAGATAGATTTAAAAATTTTAAAAGTCACCCCTATCTCAGGAACGACACTCCCTAGAAAGTTGAAACTTTACAATTCAATTCACCATCAGCCCACTAGAAGATCTGCAAAGATAGGCTTCTTACTTATTTACAGTTCCTTTGGAATAAAAAAGTTAAAAAAATTTTTTCACTTTTGCAGCAAAAGCTAGCGAATTAATTTTTTAAGTAAAAATTGAGTGAAAAATTGAACTTTTTACTAACGATTGGTGATAAAAAGATGAAATTAGTTCAGATTGTAATAAAAAAACTTTCTAAAATGATTCTAAATGGTAGAAAAATATTTTTTTTCTTAGTTTAAAAGTTACCACTATCTTGAGAACGGTATAAGATAGAGAGTTGGAACCAACGCCAGACGAATTATTCGGTTCGAATTGGTAATCTTGCTTAGTTTTCAACTAAATCTGAATGTAAGTTTTGTCTCGGGAAGATAGATTTAAAAATTTTAAAAGTCACCCCTATCTCAGGAACGACACCCCCTAGAAAGTTGAAACTTTACAATTCAGTTCACCATCAGCCCACTAGAAGATCTGCAAAGTTAGGCTTCTTACTTATTTACAGTTCCTTTGGAATAAAAAAGTTGAAAAAATTTTTTCACTTTTGCAGCAAAAGCTAGCGAATTAATTTTTTAAGTAAAAATTGAGTGAAAAATTGAATTTTTTACTAACGATTGGTGATAAAAAGATGAAATTAGTTCAGATTGTAATAAAAAAACTTTCTAAAATGATTCTAAATGGTAGAAAAATATTTTTTTTCTTAGTTTAAAAGTTACCACTATCTTGAGAACGGTATAAGATAGAGAGTTGGAACCAACGCCAGACGAATTATTCGGTTCGAATTGGTAATATTGCTTAGTTTTCAACTAAATCTGAATGTAAGTTTTGTCTCGGGAAGATAGATTTAAAAATTTTAAAAGTCACCCCCATCTCAGGAACGACACCCCCTAGAAATTTGAAACTTTACAATTCAATTTACCATCAGCCCACTAGAGGATCTGCAAAGTTAGGCTTCTTACTTATTTACCGTTCCTTTGGAATAAAAAAGTTAAAAAAATTGTTTCACTTTTGCAGCAAAAGCTAGCGAATTAATTATTTAAGTAAAAATTGAGTGAAAAATTGAATTTTTTACTAACGATTGGTGATAAAAAGATGAAACTGGTTTAGATTATGATAAAAAAACTTTCTAAAATGATTATAAATGGTAGAAAAAATTTTTTTTCTTAGTTTAAAAGTTACCCCTATCCTGGGAACGGTATAAGATAGAGAGTTGGAACCAACGCCAGACGAATTATTCGGTTCGAATTGGTAATCTTGCTTAGTTTTCAACTAAATCTGAATGTAAGTTTTGTCTCGGAAAGATAGAATTAAAAATTTTAAAGTCACCCCTATCTCAGGAACGACACCCCCTAGAAAGTTGAAACTTTACAATTCAATTCACCATCAGCCCACTAGAAGATCTGCAAAGTTAGGCTTCTTACTTATTTACAGTTCCTATGGAATAAAAAAGTTGAAAAATTTTTTTCACTTTTGCAGCAAAAGCTAGCGAATTAATTTTTTAAGTAAAAATTGAGTGAAAAATTGAATTTTTTACTAACGATTGGTGACAAAAAGATGAAATTAGTTCAGATTGTAATAAAAAAACTTTCTAAAATGATTCTAAATGGTAGAAAAATATTTTTTTTCTTAGATTAAAAGTTACCACTATCTTGAGAACGGTATAAGATAGAGAGTTGGAACCAACGCCAGACGAATTATTCGGTTCGAATTGGTAATCTTGCTTAGTTTTCAACTAAATCTGAATGTAAGTTTTGTCTCGGGAAAATAGATTTAAAAATTTTAAAAGTCACCCCTACCTCAGGAACGACACCCCCTAGAAAGTTGAAACTTTACAATTCAATTTACCATCAGCCCACTAGAGGATCTGCAAAGTTTGGCTTCTTACTTATTTACCGTTACTTTGGAATAAAAAAGTTAAAAAAATTTTTTCACTTTTGCAGCAAAAGCTAGCGAATTAATTTTTTAAGTAAAAATTGAGTGAAAAATTGAATTTTTTACTAACGATTGGTGATAAAAAGATGAAACTGGTTTAGATTATGATAAAAAAACTTTCTAAAATGATTATAAATGGTAGAAAAAATTTTTTTTCTTAGTTTAAAAGTTACCCCTATCTTGGGAACGGTATAAGATAGAGAGTTGGAACCAACGCCAGACGAATTATTCTGTTCGAATTGGTAATCTTGCTTAGTTTTCAACTAAATCTGAATGTAAGTTTTGTCTCGGAAAGATAGATTTAAAATTTTTAAAAGTCACCCCTATCTCAGAAACGACACCCCCTAGAAAGTTGAAACTTTACAATTCAATTCACCATCAGCCCACTAGAAGATCTGCAAAGTTAGGCTTCTTACTTATTTACAGTTCCTATGGAATAAAAAAGTTGAAAAATTTTTTTCACTTTTGCAGCAAAAGCTAGCGAATTAATTTTTTAAGTAAAAATTGAGTGAAAAATTGAATTTTTTACTAACGATTGGTGATAAAAAGATGAAATTAGTTCAGATTGTAATAAAAAAACTTTCTAAAATGATTCTAAATTGTAGAAAAATATTTTTTTTCTTAGATTAAAAGTTACCACTATCTTGAGAACGGTATAAGATAGAGAGTTGGAACCAACGCCAGACGAATTATTCGGTTCGAATTGGTAATCTTGCTTAGTTTTCAACTAAATCTGAATGTAAGTTCTGTCTCGGGAAAATAGATCTAAAAATTTTAAAAGTCACCCCTACCTCAGGAACGACACCCCCTAGAAAGTTGAAACTTTACAATTCAATTTACCATCAGACCACTAGAGGATCTGCAAAGTTAGGCTTCTTACTTATTTACCGTTACTTTGGAATAAAAAAGTTAAAAAAATTTTTTCACTTTTGCAGCAAAAGCTAGCGAATTAATTTTTTAAGTAAAAATTGAGTGAAAAATTGAATTTTTTACTAACGATTGGTGATAAAAAGATGAAACTGGTTTAGATTATGATAAAAAAACTTTCTAAAATGATTATAAATGGTAGAAAAAATTTTTTTTCTTAGTTTAAAAGTTACCCCTATCTTGGGAACGGTATAAGATAGAGAGTTGGAACCAACGCCAGACGAATTATTCGGTTCGAATTGGTAATCTTGCTTAGTTTTCAACTAAATCTGAATGTAAGTTTTGTCTCGGAAAGATAGATTTAAAATTTTTAAAAGTCACCCCTATCTCAGAAACGACACCCCCTAGAAAGTTGAAACTTTACAATTCAATTCACCATCAGCCCACTAGAAGATCTGCAAAGTTAGGCTTCTTACTTATCTACAGTTCCTTTGGAATAAAAAAGTTGAAAAAATTTTTTCACTTTTGCAGCAAAAGCTAGAGAATTAATTTTTTAAGTAAAAATTGAGTGAAAAATTGAATTTTATACTAACGATTGGTGATAAAAAGATGAAATTAGTTCAGATTGTAATAAAAAAACTTTCTAAAATGATTCTAAATGGTAGAAAAATATTTTTTTTCTTAGTTTAAAAGTTACCACTATCTTGAGAACGGTATAAGATAGAGAGTTGGAACTAACGCCAGACGAATTATTCGGTTCGAATTGGTAATATTGCTTAGTTTTCAACTAAATCTGAATGTAAGTTTTGTCTCGGGAAGATAGATTTAAAAATTTTTAAAGTCACCCCCATCTCAGGAACGACACCCCCTAGAAATTTGAAACTTTACAATTCAATTTACCATCAGCCCACTAGAGGATCTGCAAAGTTAGGCTTCTTACTTATTTACCGTTCCTTTGGAATAAAAAAGTTAAAGAAATTGTTTCACTTTTGCAGCAAAAGCTAGCGAATTAATTTTTTAAGTAAAAATTGAGTGAAAAATTGAATTTTTTACTAACGATTGGTGATAAAAAGATGAAACTGGTTTAGATTATGATAAAAAAACTTTCTAAAATGATTCTAAATGGTAGAAAAAAATTTTTTTTCTTAGTTTAAAAGTTCCCCCTATCTTGGGAACGGTATAAAATAGAGAGTTGAAACCAACGCCAGACGAATTATTCGGTTCGAATTGGTAATCTTGCTTAGTTTTCAACTAAATCTGAATGTAAGTTTTGTCTCGGGAAGATAGATTTAAAAATTTTTAAAGTCACCCCCATCTCAGGAACGACACCCCCTAGAAATTTGAAACTTTACAATTCAATTTACCATCAGCCCACTAGAGGATCTGCAAAGTTAGGCTTCTTACTTATTTACCGTTCCTTTGGAATAAAAAAGTTAAAGAAATTGTTTCACTTTTGCAGCAAAAGCTAGCGAATTAATTTTTTAAGTAAAAATTGAGTGAAAAATTGAATTTTTTACTAACGATTGGTGATAAAAAGATGAAACTGGTTTAGATTATGATAAAAAAACTTTCTAAAATGATTCTAAATGGTAGAAAAATATTTTTTTTCTTAGTTTAAAAGTTACCACTATCTTGAGAACGGTATAAGATAGAGAGTTGGAACTAAAGCCAGACGAATTATTCGGTTCGAATTGGTAATATTGCTTAGTTTTCAACTAAATCTGAATGTAAGTTTTGTCTCGGGAAGATAGATTTAAAAATTTTTAAAGTCACCCCCATCTCAGGAACGACACCCCCTAGAAATTTGAAACTTTACAATTCAATTTACCATCAGCCCACTAGAAGATCTGCAAAGTTAGGCTTCTTACTTATTTACAGTTCCTATGGAATAAAAAAGTTGAAAAAATTTTTTCACTTTTGCAGCAAAAGCTAGCGAATTAATTTTTTAAGTAAAAATTGAGTGAAAAATTGAATTTTTTACTAACGATTGGTGATAAAAAGATAAAATTAGTTCAGATTGTAACAAAAAAACTTTCTAAAATGATTCTAAATGGTAGAAAAATTATTTTTTTCTTAGATTAAAAGTTACCACTATCTTGAGAACGGTATAAGATAGAGAGTTGGAACCAACGCCAGACGAATTATTCCGTTCGAATTGGTAATCTTGCTTAGTTTTCAACTAAATCTGAATGTAAGTTTTGTCTCGGGAAGATAGATTTAAAAATTTTGAAAGTCACCCCTATCTCAGGAACGACACCTCCTAGAAAGATGAAACTTTACAATTCAATTCACCATCAGCCCACTAGAAGATCTGCAAAGTTAGGCTTCTTACTTATTTACAGTTCCTTTGGAATAAAAAAGTTGAAAAAATTTTTTCACTTTTGCAGCAAAAGCTAGCGAATTAATTTTTTAAGTAAAAATTGAGTGAAAAATTGAATTTTTTACTAACGATTGGTGATAAAAAGATAAAATTAGTTCAGATTGTAATAAAAAAACTTTCTAAAATGATTCTAAATGGTAGAAAAATATTTTTTTTCTTAGATTAAAAGTTACCACTATCTTGAGAACGGTATAAGATAGAGAGTTGGAACCAAAGCCAGACGAATTATTCGGTTCGAATTGGTAATCTTGCTTAGTTTTCAACTAAATCTGAATGTAAGTTTTGTCTCGGGAAGATAGATTTAAAAATTTTAAAAGTCACCACTATCTCAGGAACGACACCCCCTAGAAAGTTGAAACTTTACAATTCAATTCACCATCAGCCCACTAGAAGATCTGCAAAGTTAGGCTTCTTACTTATTTACAGTTCCTTTGGAATAAAAAAGTTGAAAAAATTTTTTCACTTTTGCAGCAAAAGCTAGCGAATTAATTTTTTAAGTAAAAATTGAGTGAAAAATTGAATTTTTTACTAACGATTGGTGATAAAAAGATGCAATTAGTTCAGATTGTAATAAAAAAACTTTCTAAAATTATTCTAAATGGTAGAAAAAATTTTTTTTTCTTAGTTTAAAAGTTACCCCTATCTTGGGAACGGTATAAGATAGAGAGTTGGAAGCAACTCCAGACGAATTATTCGGTTCGAATTGGTAATATTGCTTAGTTTTCAACTAAATCTGAATGTAAGTTTTGTCCCGGGAAGATAGATTTAAAAATTTTAAAAGTCACCCCCATCTCAGGAACGACACCCCTTATAAATTTGAAACTTTACAATTCAATTTACCATCAGCCCACTAGAAGATCTGCAAAGTTAGGCTTCTTACTTATTTACCGTTCCTTTGGAATAAAAAAGTTAAAAAAAATTTTTCACTTTTGCAGCAAAAGCTAGCGAATTAATTTTTTAAGTAAAAATTGAGTGAAAAATTGAATTTTTTACTAACGATTGGTGATAAAAAGATGAAACTGGCTTAGATTATGATAAAAAAACTTTCCAAAATGATTATAAATAGTAGAAAAAATTTTTTTTCTTAGTTTAAAAGTTACCCCTATCTTGGGAACGGTATAAGATAGAGAGTTGGAACCAACGCCAGACGAATTATTCGGTTCGAGTTGGTAATCTTGCTTAGTTTCCAACTAAATCTGAATGTAAGTTTTGTCTCGGGAAGATAGATTTAAAAATTCTAAAAGTCACCCCTATCTCAGGAACGACACCCCCTAGAAAGTTGAAACTTTACGATTCAATTCACCATCAGCCCACTAGAAGATCTGCAAAGTTAGGCTTCTTACTTATTTACAGTTCCTTTGGAATAAAAAAGTTGAAAAAATTTTTTCACTTTTGCAGCAAAAGCTAGCGAATTAAATTTTTAAGTAAAAATTGAGTGAAAAATTGAATTTTTTACTAACGATTGGTGATAAAAAGATGAAATTAGTTCAGATTGTAATAAAAAAACTTTCTAAAATGATTCTAAATGGTAGAAAAATTTTTTTTCTCAGTTTAAATGTTACCCCTATCTTGGGAACGGTATAAGATAGAGAGTTGGAATTAACCCCAGACGAATCATTCGGTTCGAATTGGTAATCTTGCTTAGTTTTCAACTAAATCTGAATGTAAGTTTTGTCTCGGGAAGATAGATTTAAAAATTTTAATAGTCACCCCTATCTCAGGAACGACACCCCCTAGAAAGTTGAAACTTTACAATTCAATTTACCATCAGCCCACTAGAGGATCTGCAAAGTTAGGCTTCTTACTTATTTACCGTTCCTTTGGAATAAAAAAGTTAAAAAAATTTTTTCACTTTTGCAGCAAAAGCTAGCGAATTAATTTTTTAAGTAAAAATTGAGTGAAAAATTGAACTTTTTACTAACGATTGGTAATAAAAAGATGAAACTGGTTAACATTATGATAAAAAAACTTTCTTAAATGATTATAAATGGTAGAAATAATTTTTTTTCTTAGTTTAAACGTTACCCCTATCTTGGGAACGGTATAAGATAGAGAGTTAGAACCAACGCCAGACGAATTATTCGGTTCGAATTGGTAATCTTGCTTAAATTTCAACTAAATCTGAATGTAAGTTTTCTCTCGGAAAGATAGATTCAAAAATTTTAAAAGTCACCCCTATCTCATGAACGACACCCCCTAGAAAGTTGAAACTTTACATTTCAATTCACCATCAGCCCACTAGAAGATCTGCAAAGTTAGGCTTCCTACTTATTTACAGTTCCTTTGGAATAAAAAATTTGAAAAAATTCTTTCACTTTTGCAGCAAAAGCTAGCGAATTAATTTTTTAAGTAAAAATTGAGTGAAAAACTGAATTTTTTTACTAACGATTGGTGATAAAAAGATGAAACTAATTCAGATTGTGATAAAAACACTTTCTAAAATGATTCTAGATGGTAGAAAAAAATTTTTTTTCTTAGTTTAAAAGTTACCCCTATCTTGGGAACGGTATAAGATAGAGAATCGGAACCAACGCCAGACGAATTATTCGGTTTGAATTGGTAATCTTGCTTAGTTTTCAACCAAATCTGAGTGTAAGTTTTGTCTCGGAAAGATAGATTTAAAAATTTAAAAAGTCACCCCTATCTCAGGAACGACACCCCCTAGAAAGTTGAAACTTTACAATTCAATTTACCATCAGCCCACTAGAGGATCTGCAAAGTTAGGCTTCTTACTTATTTACAGTTCCTTTGGAATAAAAAAGTTGAAAAAATTTTTTCACTTTTGCAGCAAAAGCTAGCGAATTAATTTTTTAAGTAAAAATTGAGTAAAAAATCGAATTTTTTACTAACGATTGGTGATAAAAAGATGAAACTGGTTTAGATTATGATAAGAAAACTTTCTAAAATGATTATAAATGGTAGAAAAAATTTTTTTTTCTTAGTTTAAAAGTTACCCCTATCTTGGGAACGGTATAATATAGAGAGTTGGAACCAACGCCAGACGAATTATTCGGTTCGAGCTGGTAATCTTGCTTAGTTTTCAACTAAATCTGAATGTAAATTTTGTCTCGGGAAGATAGATTTAAAAATTTTAAAAGTCACCCCTATCTCAGGAACGACACCCCCTAGAAAGTTGAAACTTTACAATTCAATTCACCATCAGCCCACTTGAAGATCTGCAAAGTTAGGATTCCTACTTATTTACAGTTCCTTTGGAATAAAAAAGTTGAAAAAATTTTTTCACTTTTGCAGCAAAAGCTAGCGAATTAATTTTTTAAGTAAAAATTGAGTGAAAAATTGAATTTTTCACTAACGATTGGTGATAAAAAGATGAAACTAATTCAGATTGTGATAAAAACACTTTCTAAAATGATTCTAGATGGTAGAAAAATTTTTTTTTTCTTAGTTTAAAAGTTACCCCTATCTTGGGAACGGTATAAGATAGAGAATCGGAACCAACGCCAGACGAATTATTCGGTTTGAATTGGTAATCTTGCTTAGTTTTCAACCAAATCTGAGTGTAAGTTTTGTCTCGGAAAGATAGATTTAAAAATCTAAAAAGTCACCCCTAACTCAGGAACGACACCCCCTAGAAAGTTGAAACTTTACAATTCAATTTACCATCAGCCCACTAGAAGATCTGCAAAGTTAGGCTTTTTACTTATTTACAGTTCCTTTGGAATAAAAAAGTAAAAAAAAATTTTTTCACTTTTGCAGCAAAAGCTAGCGAATTAATTTCTTAAGTAAAAATTGAGTGAAAAATCGAATTTTCTACTAACGATTGGTGATAAAAATATGAAACTAATTCAGATTGTGATAAAAAACTTTCTAAAATGATTATAAATGGTAGAAAAATTTTTTTTTTCTTAGTTGAAAAGTTACCACTATCTTGGGAACGGTATAAGATAGAGAGTTGGAACCAACGCCAGACGAATTATTCGGTTCGAGCTGGTAATCTTGCTTAGTTTTAAACTAAATCTGAATGTAAGTTTTGTCTCGGGAAGATAGATTTAAAAATTTTAAAAGTCACCCCTATCTTAGGAACGACACCCCCTAGAAAGTTGAAACTTTACAATTCAATTTACCATAAGCCCACTAGAGGATCTGCAAAGTTAGGCTGCTTATTTATTTACCGTTCCTTCGGAATAAAAAAAATAAAAATTTTTTTTCACTTTTGCAGCAAAAGCTAGCAAAATAATTTTTTAAGTTAAAATTGAGAGAAAAATTGAAATTTTTACTAACGATTGGTGATAAAAAGATGAAACTAGTTCAGATTGTGATAAAAAAACTTTCTAAAATAATTGTAGATGGTAGAAAAAATTTTTTTTTCTTAGTTTAAAAGTTACCCCTATCTTGGGAACGGTATAAGATAGAGAATCGGAACCAACGCCAGACGAATTATTCGGTTTGAATTGGTAATCTTGCTTAGCTTTCAACCAAATCTGAGTGTCAGTTTTGTCTCGGGAAGATAGATTTAAAAATTTAAAAAGTCACCCCTATCTCAGGAACGACATCCCCTAGAAAGTTGAAACTTTACAATTCAATTTACCATCAGCCCACTAGAGGATCTGCAAAGTTAGGCTTCTTACTTATTTACAGTTCCTTTGGAATAAAAAAGTTGAAAAAATTTCTTCACGTTTGCAGCAAAAGCTAGCGAATTAATTTTTCAAGTAAAAATTGAGTGAAAAATCGAATTTTTTACTAACGATTGGTGATAAAAATATGAAACTAATTCAGATTGTGATAAAAAAACTTTCTAAAATGATTATAAATGGTAGAAAAATTTTTTTTTTCTCAGTTGAAAAGTTACCCCTATCTTGGGAACGGTATAAGATAGAGAGTTGGAACCAACGCCAGACGAATTATTCGGCTCGAGCTGGTAATCTTGCTTAGTTTTAAACTAAATCTGAATGTAAGTTTTGTCTCGGGAAGATAGATTTAAAAATTTTAAAAGTCACCCCTATCTTAGGAACGACACCCCCTAGAAAGTTGAAACTTTACAATTCAATTTACCATAAGCCCACTAGAGGATCTGCAAAGTTAAGCTGCTTATTTATTTACCGTTCCTTTGGAATAAAAAAAATAAAAATTTTTTTTCACTTTTGCAGCAAAAGCTAGCGAAATAATTTTTTAAGTTAAAATTGAGAGAAAAATTGAAATTTTTACTAACGATTGGTGATAAAAAGATGAAACAAGTTCAGATTGTGATAAAAAAACTTTCTAAAATAATTCTAGATGGTAGAAAAAATTTTTTCTTCTTAGTTTAAAAGTTACCCCTATCTTGGGAACGGTATAAGATAGAGAGTTGGAACCAACGCCAGACGAATTATTCGGTTCGAATTGGTAATCTTGATTAGTTTTCAACTAAATCTGAATGTAAGTTTCGTCTCGGGAAGATAGATTTAAAAATTTTAAAAGTCACCCCTATCTCAGGAACGACACCCCCTAGAAAGTTGAAACTTTACAATTCAATTTACCATCAGCTCACTAGAGGATCTGCAAAGTTAGGCTTCTTACTTATTTACCGTTCCTTTAGAATAAAAAAGTTAAAAAAATTTTTTCACTTTTGCAGCAAAAGCTAGCGAATTAAATTTTTAAGTAAAAATTGAGTGAAAAATTGAATTTTTTACTTACGTTTGGTGATAAAAAGATGAAACTGGTTTAGATTATGATAAAAAAACATTCTAAAATGATTATAAATGGTAGAAAAAAATTTTTTTTCTTAGTTTAAAAGTTACCCCTATCTTGGGAACGGTATAAGATAGAGAGTTGGAACCAACGCCAGACGAATTATTCGGTTCGAATTGGTAATCTTGCTTAGTTTTCAACTAAATCTGAATGTAAGTTTTGTCTCGGGAAGATAGATTTAAAAGTTTTAAAAGTCACCCCTATCTCAGGAACGACACCCCCTAGAAAGTTGAAACTTTACAATTCAATTTACCATCAGCCCACTAGAGGATCTGCAAAGTTAGGCTACTTACTTATTTACCGTTCCTTTGGAATAAAAAAGTTAAAAAAATTTTTTCACTTTTGAAGCAAAAGCTAGCCAATTAATTTTTTAAGTAAAAATTGAGTGAAAAATTGAATTTTTTACTAACGATTGGTGATAAAAAGATGAAACTGGTTTAGATTATGATAAAAAAACTTTCTAAAATGATTATAAATTGTAGAAAAAATTTTTTTTCTTAGATTAAAAGTTACCCTTATCTTGGGAACGGTATAAGATAGAGAGTTGGAACCAACGCCAGACGAATTATTCGGTTCGAATTGGTAATCTTGCTTAGTTTTCAACTAAATCTGAATGTAAGTTTTGTCTCGGGAAGATAGATTTAAAAATTTTAAAAGTCACCCCTATCTCAGGAACGACACCCCCTAGAAAGGTGAAACTTTACAATTCAATTCACCATCAGCCCACTAGAAGTTCTGCAAAGTTACGCTTCTTACTTATTTACAGTTCCTTTGGAATAAAAAAGTTGAAAAAATTTTTTCACTTTTGAAGCAAATGCTAGCGAATTAATTTTTTAAGTGAAAATTGAGTGAAAAATTGAATTTTTTACTAACGATTGGTGATAAAAAAATGAAACTGGTTTTGATTATGATAAAAAAACTTTCTAAAATGATTATTAATGGTAGAAAAAAATTTTTTTTCTTAGTTTAAAAGTTACCCCTATCTTGGGAACGGTAAAAGATAGAGAGTTGGAACCAACGCCAGACGAATTATTCGGTTCGAATTGGTAATCTTGCTTAGTTTTCAACTAAATCTGAATGTAAGTTTTGTCTCGGGAAGATAGATTTGAAAATTTTAAAAGTCACCCCTATCTCAGGAACGACACCCCCTAGAAAGTTGAAACTTTACAATTCAATTCGCCATCAGCCCACTAGAAGATCTGCAAAGTTAGGCTTCTTACTTATTTACAGTTCCTTTGGAATAAAAAAGTAAAAAAAATTTTTTCACTTTTGCAGCAAAAGCTAGCGAATTAATTTTTTAAGTAAAAATTGAGTAAAAAATTGAATTTTTTACTAACGATTGGTGATAAAAAGATAAAACTGGTTTAGATTATGATAAGAAAACTTTCTAAAATGATTATAAATGGTAGAAAAAATTTTTTTTTCTTAGTTTAAAAGTTACCCCTATCTTGGGAACGGTATAAGATAGAGAGTTGGAACCAACGCAAGACGAATTATTCGGTTCGAATTGGTAATCTTGCTTAGTTTTCAACTAAATCTGAATGTAAGTTTTGTCTCGGGAAGATAGATTTAAAAATTTTAAAAGTCACCCCTATCTCAGGAACGACACCCCCTAGAAAGTTGAAACTTTACAATTCAATTCACCATCAGCCCACTAGAGGATCTGCAAAGTTAGGCTTCTTACTTATTTACCGTTCCTTTGGAATAAAAAAGTTAAAAAAATGTTTTCACTTTTGCAGCAAAAGCTAGCGATTTAATTTTTTAAGTAAAAATTGAGTGAAAAATTGAATTTTTTACTAACGATTGGTGACAAAAAGATGAAACTGGTTTAGATTATGATAAAAAAACTTTCTAAAATGATTATAAATGGTAGAAAAAATTTTTTTTTCTTAGTTTAAAAGTTACCCCTATCTTGGGAACGGTATAAGATAGAGAGTTGGAACCAACGCAAGACGAATTATTCGGTTCGAATTGGTAATCTTGCTTAGTTTTCAACTAAATCTGAATGTAAGTTTTGTCTCGGGAAGATAGATTTAAAAATTTTAAAAGTCACCACTATCTCAGGAACGACACCCCCTAGAAAGTTGAAACTTTACAATTCAATTCACCATCAGCCCACTAGAGGATCTGCAAAGTTAGGCTTCTTACTTATTTACCGTTCCTTTGGAATAAAAAAGTTAAAAAAATTTTTTCACTTTTGCAGCAAAAGCTAGCGATTTAATTTTTTAAGTAAAAATTGAGTGAAAAATTGAATTTTTTACTAACGATTGGTGACAAAAAGATGAAACTGGTTTAGATTATGATAAAAAAACTTTCTAAAATGATTATAAATGGTAGAAAAAATTTTTTTTTCTTAGTTTAAAAGTTACCCCTATCTTGGGAACGGTATAATATAGAGAGTTGGAACCAACGCCAGACGAATTATTCGGTTCGAATTGGTAATCTTGCTTAGTTTTCAACTAAATCTGAATGTAAGTCTTGTCTCGGGAAGATAGAATTAAAAATTTCAAAAGTCACCCCCATCTCAGGAACGACATCCCCTAGAAAGTTGAAACTTTACAATTCAATTTACCATCAGCCCACTAGAGGATCTGCAAAGTTAGGCTTCTTACTTATTTACCGTTCCTTTGGAATAAAAAAGTTAAAAAAATTTTTTCACTTTTGCAGCAAAAGCTAGCGAATTAATTTCTTAAGTAAAAATTGAGTGAAAAATTGAATTTTTTACTAACGATTGGTGATAAAATGATGAGACTGGTTTAGATTATGATAAAAAAACTTTCTAAAATTATTATAAATGGTAGAAAAATTTTTTTTTTCTTAGTTTAAAAGTTACGCCTATCTTGGGAACGGTATAAGATAGAGAGTTGGAACCAACGCCAGACGAATTATTCGGTTCGAATTGGTAATCTTGCTTAGTTTTCAACTAAATCTGAATGTAAGTTTTGTCTCGGGAAGATAGATTTAAAAATTTTAAAAGTCACCCCTATCTCAGGAACGACACCCCCTAGAAAGGTGAAACTTTACAATTCAATTCACCATCAGCCCACTAGAAGTTCTGCAAAGTTACGCTTCTTACTTATTTACAGTTCCTTTGGAATAAAAAAGTTGAAAAAATTTTTTCACTTTTGAAGCAAATGCTAGCGAATTAATTTTTTAAGTAAAAATTGAGTAAAAAATTGAATTTTTTACTAACGATTGGTGATAAAAAGATAAAACTGGTTTAGATTATGATAAGAAAACTTTCTAAAATGATTATAAATGGTAGAAAAAATTTTTTTTTCTTAGTTTAAAAGTTACCCCTATCTTGGGAACGGTATAAGATAGAGAGTTGGAACCAACGCAAGACGAATTATTCGGTTCGAATTGGTAATCTTGCTTAGTTTTCAACTAAATCTGAATGTAAGTTTTGTCTCGGGAAGATAGATTTAAAAATTTTAAAAGTCACCCCTATCTCAGGAACGACACCCCCTAGAAAGTTGAAACTTTACAATTCAATTCACCATCAGCCCACTAGAGGATCTGCAAAGTTAGGCTTCTTACTTATTTACCGTTCCTTTGGAATAAAAAAGTTAAAAAAATGTTTTCACTTTTGCAGCAAAAGCTAGCGATTTAATTTTTTAAGTAAAAATTGAGTGAAAAATTGAATTTTTTACTAACGATTGGTGACAAAAAGATGAAACTGGTTTAGATTATGATAAAAAAAAACTTTCTAAAATGATTATAAATGGTAGAAAAAATTTTTTTTTCTTAGTTTAAAAGTTACCCCTATCTTGGGAACGGTATAAGATAGAGAGTTGGAACCAACGCAAGACGAATTATTCGGTTCGAATTGGTAATCTTGCTTAGTTTTCAACTAAATCTGAATGTAAGTTTTGTCTCGGGAAGATAGATTTAAAAATTTTAAAAGTCACCACTATCTCAGGAACGACACCCCCTAGAAAGTTGAAACTTTACAATTCAATTCACCATCAGCCCACTAGAGGATCTGCAAAGTTAGGCTTCTTACTTATTTACCGTTCCTTTGGAATAAAAAAGTTAAAAAAATTTTTTCACTTTTGCAGCAAAAGCTAGCGATTTAATTTTTTAAGTAAAAATTGAGTGAAAAATTGAATTTTTTACTAACGATTGGTGACAAAAAGATGAAACTGGTTTAGATTATGATAAAAAAACTTTCTAAAATGATTATAAATGGTAGAAAAAATTTTTTTTTCTTAGTTTAAAAGTTACCCCTATCTTGGGAACGGTATAAGATAGAGAGTTGGAACCAACGCCAGACGAATTATTCGGTTCGAATTGGTAATCTTGCTTAGTTTTCAACTAAATCTGAATGTAAGTCTTGTCTCGGGAAGATAGAATTAAAAATTTCAAAAGTCACCCCCATCTCAGGAACGACATCCCCTAGAAAGTTGAAACTTTACAATTCAATTTACCATCAGCCCACTAGAGGATCTGCAAAGTTAGGCTTCTTACTTATTTACCGTTCCTTTGGAATAAAAAAGTTAAAAAAATTTTTTCACTTTTGCAGCAAAAGCTAGCGAATTAATTTCTTAAGTAAAAATTGAGTGAAAAATTGAATTTTTTACTAACGATTGGTGATAAAAAGATGAGACTGGTTTAGATTATGATAAAAAAACTTTCTAAAATTATTATAAATGGTAGAAAAATTTTTTTTTTCTTAGTTTAAAAGTTACGCCTATCTTGGGAACGGTATAAGATAGAGAGTTGGAACCAACGCCAGACGAATTATTCGGTTCGAATTGGTAATCTTGCTTAGTTTTCAACTAAATCTGAATGTAAGTTTTGTCTCGGGAAGATAGATTTAAAAATTTTAAAAGTCACCCCTATCTCAGGAACGACACCCCCTAGAAAGGTGAAACTTTACAATTCAATTCACCATCAGCCCACTAGAAGTTCTGCAAAGTTACGCTTCTTACTTATTTACAGTTCCTTTGGAATAAAAAAGTTGAAAAAATTTTTTCACTTTTGAAGCAAATGCTAGCGAATTAATTTTTTAAGTAAAAATTGAGTAAAAAATTGAATTTTTTACTAACGATTGGTGATAAAAAGATAAAACTGGTTTAGATTATGATAAGAAAACTTTCTAAAATGATTATAAATGGTAGAAAAAATTTTTTTTTCTTAGTTTAAAAGTTACCCCTATCTTGGGAACGGTATAAGATAGAGAGTTGGAACCAACGCAAGACGAATTATTCGGTTCGAATTGGTAATCTTGCTTAGTTTTCAACTAAATCTGAATGTAAGTTTTGTCTCGGGAAGATAGATTTAAAAATTTTAAAAGTCACCCCTATCTCAGGAACGACACCCCCTAGAAAGTTGAAACTTTACAATTCAATTCACCATCAGCCCACTAGAGGATCTGCAAAGTTAGGCTTCTTACTTATTTACCGTTCCTTTGGAATAAAAAAGTTAAAAAAATTTTTTCACTTTTGCAGCAAAAGCTAGCGATTTAATTTTTTAAGTAAAAATTGAGTGAAAAATTGAATTTTTTACTAACGATTGGTGACAAAAAGATGAAACTGGTTTAGATTATGATAAAAAAACTTTCTAAAATGATTATAAATGGTAGAAAAAATTTTTTTTTCTTAGTTTAAAAGTTACCCCTATCTTGGGAACGGTATAAGATAGAGAGTTGGAACCAACGCAAGACGAATTATTCGGTTCGAATTGGTAATCTTGCTTAGTTTTCAACTAAATCTGAATGTAAGTTTTGTCTCGGGAAGATAGATTTAAAAATTTTAAAAGTCACCCCTATCTCAGGAACGACACCCCCTAGAAAGTTGAAACTTTACAATTCAATTCACCATCAGCCCACTAGAAGTTCTGCAAAGTTACGCTTCTTACTTATTTACAGTTCCTTTGGAATAAAAAAGTTGAAAAAATTTTTTCACTTTTGAAGCAAATGCTAGCGAATTAATTTTTTAAGTAAAAATTGAGTAAAAAATTGAATTTTTTACTAACGATTGGTGATAAAAAGATAAAACTGGTTTAGATTATGATAAGAAAACTTTCTAAAATGATTATAAATGGTAGAAAAAAATTTTTTTTCTTAGTTTAAAAGTTACCCCTATCTTGGGAACGGTATAAGATAGAGAGTTGGAACCAACGCAAGACGAATTATTCGGTTCGAATTGGTAATCTTGCTTAGTTTTCAACTAAATCTGAATGTAAGTTTTGTCTCGGGAAGATAGATTTAAAAATTTTAAAAGTCACCCCTATCTCAGGAACGACACCCCCTAGAAAGTTGAAACTTTACAATTCAATTCACCATCAGCCCACTAGAGGATCTGCAAAGTTAGGCTTCTTACTTATTTACCGTTCCTTTGGAATAAAAAAGTTAAAAAAATTTTTTCACTTTTGCAGCAAAAGCTAGCGATTTAATTTTTTAAGTAAAAATTGAGTGAAAAATTGAATTTTTTACTAACGATTGGTGACAAAAAGATGAAACTGGTTTAGATTATGATAAAAAAACTTTCTAAAATGATTATAAATGGTAGAAAAAATTTTTTTTTCTTAGTTTAAAAGTTACCCCTATCTTGGGAACGGTATAAGATAGAGAGTTGGAACCAACGCCAGACGAATTATTCGGTTCGAATTGGTAATCTTGCTTAGTTTTCAACTAAATCTGAATGTAAGTCTTGTCTCGGGAAGATAGAATTAAAAATTTCAAAAGTCACCCCCATCTCAGGAACGACATCCCCTAGAAAGTTGAAACTTTACAATTCAATTTACCATCAGCCCACTAGAGGATCTGCAAAGTTAGGCTTCTTACTTATTTACCGTTCCTTTGGAATAAAAAAGTTAAAAAAATTTTTTCACTTTTGCAGCAAAAGCTAGCGAATTAATTTCTTAAGTAAAAATTGAGTGAAAAATTGAATTTTTTACTAACGATTGGTGATAGAAAGATGAGACTGGTTTAGATTATGATAAAAAAACTTTCTAAAATTATTATAAATGGTAGAAAAATTTTTTTTTTCTTAGTTTAAAAGTTACGCCTATCTTGGGAACGGTATAAGATAGAGAGTTGGAACCAACGCCAGACGAATTATTCGGTTCGAATTGGTAATCTTGCTTAGTTTTCAACTAAATCTGAATGTAAGTTTTGTCTCGGGAAGATAGATTTAAAAATTTTAAAAGTCACCCCTATCTCAGGAACGACACCCCCTAGAAAGTTGAAACTTTACGATTCAATTCACCATCAGCCCACTAGAAGATCTGCAAAGTTAGGCTTCTTACTTAATTACAGTTCCTTTGGAATAAAAAAGTTGGAAAAATTTTTTCACTTTTGCAGCAAAAGCTAGCGAATTGATTTTTTAAGTAAAAATTGAGTGAAAAATTGAATTTTTTACTAACGATTGGTGATAAAAAGATGAAATTATTTCAGATTGTATTAAAAAAACTTTCTAAAATGATTCTAAATAGTAAAAAAATTTTTTTTTTCTTAGTTTAAAAGTTACCCCTGTCTTGAGAACGGTATAAGATAGAGAGTTGGAACGAACGCCAGACAAATTATTCGGTTCGAATTGGTAATCTTGCTTAGTTTTCAACTAAATCTGAATGTAAGTTTTGTCTCGGGAAGATAGATTTAAAAATTTTAAAAGTCACGCCTATCTCAGGAGCGACACCCCCTAGAAAGTTGAAACTTTACAATTCAATTCACCATCAGCCCACTAGAGGATCTGCAAAGTTAGGCATCTTACATATTTACCGTTCCTTTGGAATAAAAAAGTTAAAAAATTTTTTTCACTTTTGCAACAAAAGCTAGCGTATTAATTTTTTAAGTAAAAATTGAGTGAAAAATTGAATTTTTTACTAACGATTGGTGATAAAAAGATGAGACTGGTTTAGATTATGATAAATAAACTTTCTAAAATGATTATAAATGGTAGAAAAATTTTTTTTTTCTTAGTTTAAAAGTTACCCCTATCTTGGGAACGGTATAAGATAGAGAGTTGGAACCAACGCCAGACGAATTATTCGGTTCGAATTGGTAATCTTGCTTAGTTTTCAACTAAATCTGAATGTAAGTTTTGTCTCGGGAAGATAGATTTAAAAATTTTAAAAGTCACCCCTATCTCAGGAACGACACCCCCTAGAAAGTTGAAACTTTACGATTCAATTCACCATCAGCCCACTGGAAGATCTGCAAAGTTAGGCTTCTTACTTAATTACAGTTCCTTTGGAATAAAAAAGTTGAAAAAATTTTTTCACTTTTGCAGCAAAAGCTAGCGAATTAATTTTTTAAGTAAAAATTGAGTGAAAAATTGAATTTTTTACTAACAATTGGTGATAAAAAGATGAAATTAGTTCAGATTGTATTAAAAAAACTTTCTAAAATGATTCTAAATAGTAGAAAAATTTTTTTTTCTTAGTTTAAAAGTTACCCCTGTCTTGAGAACGGTATAAGATAGAGAGTTGGAACCAACGCCAGACGAATTATTCGGTTCGAATTGGTAATTTTGCTTAGTTTTCAACTAAATCTGAATGTAAGTTTTGTCTCGGGAAGATAGATTTAAAAATTTTAAAAGTCACCCCTATCTCAGGAACGACACCCCCTAGAAAGTTGAAACTTTACAATTCAATTTACCATCAGCCCACTAGAGGATCTGCAAAGTTAGGCTTCTTACTTATTTACCGTTCCTTTGGAATAAAAAAGTTAAAAAAATTTTTTCACTTTTACAACAAAAGCTAGCGTATTAATTTTTTAAGTAAAAATTGAGTGAAAAATTGAATTTTTTACTAACGATTGGTGATAAAAAGATGAAACTGGTTTAGATTATGATAAAAAAACTTTCTAAAATGATTATAAATGGTAGAAAAAATTTTTTTTCTTAGTTTAAAAGTTACCCCTATCTTGGGAACGGTATAAGATAGAGAGTTGGAACCAACGCCAGACGAATTATTCGGTTCGAATTGGTAATCTTGCTTAGTTTTCAACTAAATCTGAATGTAAGTTTTGTCTCGGGAAGATAGATTTAAAAATTTTAAAAGTCACCCCTATCTCAGGAACGACACCCTCTAGAAAGTTGAAATTTACAATTCAATTCACCATCAGCCCACTAGAAGATCTGCAAAGTTAGGCTTCTTACTTATTTACAGTTCCTTTGGAATAAAAAAGTTGAAAAAATTTTTTCACTTTTGCAGCAAAAGCTAGCGAATTAATTTTTTAAGTAAAAATTGAGTGAAAAATTGAATTTTTTACTGACGATTGGTGATAAAAAGATGAAATTAGTTCAGATTGTAATAAAAAAACTTTTTAAAATGATTCTAAATGGTAGAAAAATATTTTTTTTCTTAGTTTAAAAGTTACCACTATCTTGGGAACGGTATAAGATAGAGAGTTGGAACCAACGCCAGACGAATTATTCGGTTCGAATTGGTAATCTTGCTTAGTTTTCAACTAAATCTGAATGTAAGTTTTGTCTCGGGAAGATAGATTTAAAAATTTTAAAAGTCACCAAAATCTCAGGAACGACACCCCCTAGAAAGTTGAAACTTTACAATTCAATTTACCATCAGCCCACTAGAAGATCTGCAAAGTTAGGCTTCTTACTTATTTACAGTTCCTTTGGAATAAAAAAGTTGAAAAAATTTTTTCACTTTTGCAGCAAAAGCTAGCGAATTAATTTTTTAAGTAAAAATTGAGTGAAAAATTGGATTTTTTACTGACGATTGGTGATAAAAAAATGAAATTAGTTCAGATTGTAATAAAAAAACTTTCTAAAATGATTCTAAATGGTAGAAAAATATTTTTTTTCTTAGTTTAAAAGTTACCACTATCTTGAGAACGGTATAAGATAGAGAGTTGGAACCAACGCCAGACGAATTATTCGGTTCGAATTGGTAATCTTGCTTAGTTTTCAACTAAATCTGAATGTAAGTTTTGTCTCGGGAAGATAGATTTAAAAATTTTAAAAGTCACTCTTATCTCAGGAACGACACCCCCTAGAAAGTTGAAACTTTACAATTCAATTCACCATCAGCCCACTAGAAGATCTGCAAAGTTAGGCTTCTTACTTATTTACAGTTCCTTTGGAATAAAAAAGTTGAAAAAATTTTTTCACTTTTGCAGCAAAAGCTAGCGAATTAATTTTTTAAGTAAAAATTGAGTGAAAAATTGAACTTTTTACTAACGATTGGTGATAAAAAGATGAAATTAGTTCAGATTGTAATAAAAAAACTTTCTAAAATGATTCTAAATGGTAGAAAAATATTTTTTTTCTTAGTTTAAAAGTTACCACTATCTTGAGAACGGTATAAGATAGAGAGTTGGAACCAACGCCAGACGAATTATTCGGTTCGAATTGATAATCTTGCTTAGATTTCAACTAAATCTGAATGTAAGTTTTGTCTCGGGAAGATAGATTTAAAAATTTTAAAAGTCACCCCTATCTCAGGAACGACACCCCCTAGAAAGTTGAAACTTTACAATTCAATTCACCATCAGCCCACTAGAAGATCTGCAAAGTTAGGCTTCTTACTTATTTACAGTTCCTTTGGAATAAAAAGTTGAAAAAATTTTTTCACTTTTGCAGCAAAAGCTAGCGAATTAAATTTTTAAGTAAAAATTGAGTGAAAAATTGAATTTTTTACTAACGATTGGTGATAAAAAGATGAAATTAGTTCAGATTGTAATAAAAAAACTTTCTAAAATGATTCTAAATGGTAGAAAATTATTTTTTTTCTTAGTTTAAAAGTTACCACTATCTTGAGAACGGTATAAGATAGAGAGTTGGAACCAACGCCAGACGAATTATTCGGTTCGAATTGGTAATCTTGCTTAGTTTTCAACTAAATCTGAATGTAAGTTTTGTCTCGGGAAGATAGATTTAAAAATTTTAAAAGTCACTCTTATCTCAGGAACGACACCCCCTAGAAAGTTGAAACTTTACAATTCAATTCACCATCAGCCCACTAGAAGATCTGCAAAGTAAGGCTTCTTACTTATTTACAGTTCCTTTGGAATAAAAAAGTTGAAAAAATTTTTTCACTTTTGCAGCAAAAGCTAGCGAATTAATTTTTTAAGTAAAAATTGAGTGAAAAATTGAATTTTTTACTAACGATTGGTGATAAAAAGATGAAATTAGTTCAGATTGTAATAAAAAAACTTTCTGAAATGATTATAAATGGTAGAAAAAATTTTTTTTTCTTAGTTTAAAAGTTACCCCTATCTTGGGAACGGTATAAGATAGAGAGTTGGAACTAACGCCAGACGAATTATTCGGTTCCAATTGGTAATCTTGCTTAGTTTTCAACTAAATCTGAATGTAAGTTTTGTCTCGGGAAGATAGATTTAAAAATTTTAAAAGTCACCCCTATCTCAGGAACGACACCCCCTAGAAAGTTGAAACTTTACAATTCAATTCACCATCAGCCCACTAGAAGATCTGCAAAGTTAGGCTTCTTACTTATTTACAGTTCCTTTGGAATAAAAAAGTTGAAAAAATTTTTTCACTTTTGCTGCAAAAGCTAGCGAATTAGTTTTTTAAGTAAAAATTGAGTGAAAAATTGAATTTTTTACTAACGATTGGTGATAAAAAGATGATATTAGTTCATATTGTAATAAAAAAACTTTCTAAAATGATTCTAAATGGTAGAAAAATTTTTTTTTTCTTAGTTTAAAAGTTACCCCTATCTTGGGAACGGTATAAGATAGAGAGTTGGAACCAACGCCAGACGAATTATTCGGTTCGAATTGGTAGTCTTGCTTAGTTTTCAACTAAATCTGAATGTAAGTTTTGTCTCGGGAAGATAGATTTAAAAATTTTAAAAGTCACCCCTATCTCAGGAACGACACCCCCTAGAAAGTTGAAACTTTACAATTCAATTCACCATCAGCCCACTAGAAGATCTGCAAAGTTAGGCTTCCTACTTATTTACAGTTCCTTTGGAATAAAAAAGTTGAAAAAATTTTTTCACTTTTGCAGCAAAAGCTAGCGAATTAATTTTTTAAGTAAAAATTGAGTGAAAAATTGAATTTTTCACTAACGATTGGTGATAAAAAGATAAAACTGGTTTAGATTATGATAAGAAAACTTTCTAAAATGATTATAAATGGTAGAAAAAATTTTTTTTTCTTAGTTTAAAAGTTACCCCTATCTTGGGAACGGTATAAGATAGAGAGTTGGAACCAACGCCAGACGAATTATTCGGTTTGAATTGGTAATCTTGCTTAGTTTTCAACCAAATCTGAGTGTAAGTTTTGTCTCGGGAAGATAGATTTAAAAATTTAAAAATTCATCCCTATCTCAGGAACGACACCCCCTAGAAAGTTGAAACTTTACAATTCAATTTACCATCAGCCCACTAGAGGATCTGCAAAGTTAGGCTTCTTACTTATTTACAGTTCCTTTGGAATAAAAAAGTTGAAAAAATTTCTTCACTTTTGCAGCAAAAGCTAGCGAATTAATTTTTTAAGTAAAAATTGAGTGAAAAATTGAATTTTTTACTAACGATTGGTGATAAAAAGATGAAACTGGTTTAGATTATGATAAAAAAACTTTCTAAAATGATTATAAATGGTAGAAAAAATTTTTTTTCTTAGTTGAAAAGTTACCCCTATCTTGGGAACGGTATAAGATAGAGAGTTGGAACCAACGCCAGACGAATTATTCGGTTCGAGCTGGTAATCTTGCTTAGTTTTAAACTAAATCTGAATGTAAGTTTTGTCTCGGGAAGATAGATTTAAAAATTTTAAAAGTCACCCCTATCTTAAGAACGACACCCCCTAGAAAGTTGAAACTTTACAATTCAATTTACCATAAGCCCACTAGAGGATCTGCAAAGTTAGGCTGCTTATTTATTTACCGTTCCTTTGGAATAAAAAAAATAAAAATTTTTTTTCACTTTTGCAGCAAAAGCTAGCGAAATAATTTTTCAAGTTAAAATTGAGAGAAAAATTGAAATTTTTACTAACGATTGGTGATAAAAAGATGAAACTAGTTCAGATTGTGATAAAAAAACTTTCTAAAATAATTCTAGATGGTAGAAAAAATTTTTTCTTAGTTTAAAATTTACCCCTATCTTGGGAACGGTATAAGATAGAGAATCGGAACCAACGCCAGACGAATTATTCGGTTTGAATTGGTAATCTTGCTTGGATTTCAACTAAATCTGAATGTAAGTTTTGTCTCGGGAAGATAGATTTAAAAATTTTAAAAGTCACCCCTATCTCAGGAACGACACCCCCTAGAAAGTTGAAACTTTACAATTCAATTTACCATCAGCTCACTAGCGGATCTGCAAAGTTAGGCTTCTTACTTATTTACCGTTCCTTTGGAATAAAAAAGTTAAAAAAATTTTTTCACTTTTGCAGCAAAAGCTAGCGAATTAATTTTTTAAGTAAAAATTGAGTGAAAAATTGAATTTTTTACTAACGATTGGTGATAAAAAGATGAAACTGGTTTAGATTATGATAAAAAAACTTTCTAAAATGATTATAAATGGTAGAAAAAATTTTTTTTTCTTAGTTTAAAAGTTACCCCTATCTTGGGAACGGTATAAGATAGAGAGTTGGCACCAACGCCAGACGAATTATTCGGTTCGAATTGGTAATCTTGCTTAGTTTTCAACTAAATCTGAATGTAAGTTTTGTCTCGGGAAGATAGATTTAAAAGTTTTAAAAGTCACCCCTATCTCAGGAACGACACCCCCTAGAAAGTTGAAACTTTACAATTCAATTTACCATCAGCCCACTAGAGGATCTGCAAATTTAGGCTACTTACTTATTTACTGTTCCTTTGGAATAAAAAAGTTAAAAAAAATGTTTCACTTTTGAAGCAAATGCTAGCGAATTGATTTTTTAAGTGAAAATTGAGTGAAAAATTGAATTTTTTACTAACGATTGGTGATAAAAAGATGAAACTGGTTTAGATTATGATAAAAAAACTTTCTAAAATGATTATAAATGGTAGAAAAAATTTTTTTTTCTTAGTTTAAAAGTTACCACTATCTTGAGAACGGTATGAGATAGAGAGTTGGAACCAACGCCAGACGAATTATTCGGTTCGAATTGGTAATCTTGCTTAGTTTTCAACTAAATCTGAATGTAAGTTTTGTCTCGGAAAGATAGATTTAAAAATTTTGAAAGTCACCCCTATCTCAGGAACGACACCCCCTAGAAAGTTGAAACTTTACAATTCAATTTACCATCAGCCCACTAGAGGATCTGCAAAGTTAGGCTTCTTACTTATTTACCGTTCCTTTGGAATAAAAAAGTTAAAAAAATTTTTTCACTTTTGCAGCAAAAGCTAGCGATTTAATTTTTTAAGTAAAAATTGAGTGAAAAATTGAATTTTTTACTAACGACTGGTGACAAAAAGATGAAACTGGTTTAGATTATGATAAAAAAAACTTTCTAAAATGATTATAAATGGTAGAAAAAATTTTTTTTTCTTAGTTTAAAAGTTACCCCTATCTTGGGAACGGTATAAGATAGAGAGTTGGAACCAACGCCAGACGAATTATTCGGTTCGAATTGGTAATCTTGCTTAGTTTTCAACTAAATCTGAATGTAAGTTTTGTCTCGGGAAGATAGATTTAAAAATTTTAAAAGTCACCCCCATCTCAGGAACGACATCCCCTAGAAAGATGAAACTTTACAATTCAATTTACCATCAGCCCACTAGAGGATCTGCAAAGTTAGGCTTCTTACTTATTTACCGTTCCTTTGGAATAAAAAAGTTAAAAAAATTTTTTCACTTTTGCAGCAAAAGCTAGCGAATTAATTTCTTAAGTAAAAATTGAGTGAAAAATTGAATTTTTTACTAACGATTGGTGATAAAAAGATGAGACTCGTTTAGATTATGATAAAAAAACTTTCTAAAATGATTATAAATGATAGAAAAAATTTTTTTTTCTTAGTTTAAAAGTTACCCCTATCTTGGGAACGGTATAAGATAGAGAGTTGGAACCAACGCCAGACGAATTATTCGGTTCGAATTGGTAATCTTGCTTAGTTTTCAACTAAATCTGAATGTAAGTTTTGTCTCGGGAAGATAGATTTAAAAATTTTAAAAGTCACCCCTATCTCAGGAACGACACCCCCTAGAAAGTTGAAACTTTACAATTCAATTTACCATCAGCCCACTAGAGGATCTGCAAAGTTAGGCTTCTTACTTATTTACCGTTCCTTTGGAATAAAAAAGTTAAAAGAATTTTTTCACTTTTGCAACAAAAGCTGGCGAATTAATTTTTTAAGTAAAAATTGAGTGAAAAATTGAATTTTTTACTAACGATTGGTGATAAAAAGATGAAACTGGTTCAGATTGTAATAAAAAAACTTTCTAAAATGATTCTAAATGGTAGAAAAATATTTTTTTTCTTAGTTTAAAAGTTACCCCTATCTTGGGAACGGTATAAGATAGAGAGTTGGAACCAACGCCAGACGAATTATTCGGTTCGAATTGGCAATCTTGCTTAGTTTTCAACTAAATCTGAATGTAAGTTTTGTCTCGGGAAGATAGATTTGAAAATTTTAAAAGTCACCCCTATCTCAGGAACGACACTTCCTAGAAAGTTGAAACTTTACAATTCAATTCACCATCAGCTCACTAGAAGATCTGCAAAGTTAGGCTTTTTACTTATTTACCGTTACTTTGGAATAAAAAAGTTTAAAATTTTTTTCACTTTTGCAGCAAAAGCTAGCGAATTAATTTTTTAAGTAAAAATTGAGTGAAAAATTGAATTTTTTACTAACGATTGGTGATAAACAGATGAAATTAGTTCAGATTGTAATAAAAAAACTTTCTAAAATGATTCTTAATGGTAGAAAAATATTTTTTTTCTTAGTTTAAAAGTTACCACTATCTTGAGAACGGTATAAGATAGAGAGTTGGAACCAACGCCAGACGAATTATTCGGTTCGAATTGGTAATCTTGCTTAGTTTTCAACTAAATCTGAATGTAAGTTTTGTCTCGAGAAGATAGATTTAAAAATTTTAAAAGTCACCCCTATCTCAAGAACGACACCCCCTAGAAAGTTGAAACTTTACAATTCAATTCACCATCAGCCCACTAGAAGATCTGCAAAGTTAGGCTTCTTATTTATTTACAGTTCCTTTGGAATAAAAAAGTTGAAAAAATTTTTTCACTTCTGCAGCAAAAGCTAGCGAATTAATTTTTTAAGTAAAAATTGAGTGAAAAATTGAATTTTTTACTAACGATTGGTGATAAAAAGATGAAATTAGTTCAGATTGTAATAAAAAAACTTTCTAAGATGATTCTAAATGGTAGAAAAAGTTTTTTTTTCTTAGTTTAAAAGTTACCACTATCTTGAGAACGGTATAAGATGGAGAGTTGGAACCAACGCCAGACGAATTATTCGGTTCGAATTGGTAATCTTGCTTAGTTTTCAACTAAATCTGAATGTAAGTTTTGTCTCGGGAAGATAGATTTAAAAATTTTAAAAGTCACCCCTATCTCAAGAACGACACCCCCTAGAAAGTTGAAACTTTACAATTCAATTCACCATCAGCCCACTAGAGGATCTGCAAAGTTAGGCTTCTTACTTATTTACCGTTTCTTTGGAATAAAAAAGTTAAAAAAATTTTTTCACTTTTGCAGCAAAAGCTAGCGAATAAATTTTTTAAGTAAAAATTGAGTGAAAAATTGAATTTTTTACTAACGATTGGTGATAAAAAGATGAAACTAATTCAGATTGTGATAAAAAAACTTTCTAAAATGATTATAATTTGTAGAAAAAATTTTTTTTTCTTAGTTTAAAAGTTACCCCTATCTTGGGAACGGTATAAGATAGAGAGTTGGAACCAACGCCAGACGAATTATTCGGTTCGAATTGGTAATCTTGCTTAGTTTTCAACTAAATCTGAATGTAAGTTTTGTCTCGGGAAGATAGATTTAAAAATTTTAAAAGTCACCCCTATCTCAGGAACGACACCTCCTAGAAAGTTGAAACTTTACAATTCAATTCACCATCAGCCCACTAGAAGATCTGCAAAGTTAGGCTTCTTACTTATTTACCGTTCCTTTGGAATAAAAAAGTAAAAAAAATTTTTTCACTTTTGCAGCAAAAGCTAGCGAATTAATTTTTTAAGTAAAAATTGAGTGAAAAATTGAATTTTTTACTAACGATTGGTGATAAAAAGATGAAATTAGTTCAGATTGTAATAAAAAAACTTTCTGAAATGATTATAAATGGTAGAAAAAATTTTTTTTTCTTAGTTTAAAAGTTACCCCTATCTTGGGAACGGTATAAGATAGAGAGTTGGAACTAACGCCAGACGAATTATTCGGTTCCAATTGGTAATCTTGCTTAGTTTTCAACTAAATCTGAATGTAAGTTTTGTCTCGGGAAGATAGATTTAAAAATTTTAAAAGTCACCCCTATCTCAGGAACGACACCCCCTAGAAAGTTGAAACTTTACAATTCAATTCACCATCAGCCCACTAGAAGATCTGCAAAGTTAGGCTTCTTACTTATTTACAGTTCCTTTGGAATAAAAAAGTTGAAAAAATTTTTTCACTTTTGCTGCAAAAGCTAGCGAATTAGTTTTTTAAGTAAAAATTGAGTGAAAAATTGAATTTTTTACTAACGATTGGTGATAAAAAGATGATATTAGTTCATATTGTAATAAAAAAACTTTCTAAAATGATTCTAAATGGTAGAAAAATTTTTTTTTTCTTAGTTTAAAAGTTACCCCTATCTTGGGAACGGTATAAGATAGAGAGTTGGAACCAACGCCAGACGAATTATTCGGTTCGAATTGGTAGTCTTGCTTAGTTTTCAACTAAATCTGAATGTAAGTTTTGTCTCGGGAAGATAGATTTAAAAATTTTAAAAGTCACCCCTATCTCAGGAACGACACCCCCTAGAAAGTTGAAACTTTACAATTCAATTCACCATCAGCCCACTAGAAGATCTGCAAAGTTAGGCTTCCTACTTATTTACAGTTCCTTTGGAATAAAAAAGTTGAAAAAATTTTTTCACTTTTGCAGCAAAAGCTAGCGAATTAATTTTTTAAGTAAAAATTGAGTGAAAAATTGAATTTTTCACTAACGATTGGTGATAAAAAGATAAAACTGGTTTAGATTATGATAAGAAAACTTTCTAAAATGATTATAAATGGTAGAAAAAATTTTTTTTTCTTAGTTTAAAAGTTACCCCTATCTTGGGAACGGTATAAGATAGAGAGTTGGAACCAACGCCAGACGAATTATTCGGTTTGAATTGGTAATCTTGCTTAGTTTTCAACCAAATCTGAGTGTAAGTTTTGTCTCGGGAAGATAGATTTAAAAATTTAAAAATTCATCCCTATCTCAGGAACGACACCCCCTAGAAAGTTGAAACTTTACAATTCAATTTACCATCAGCCCACTAGAGGATCTGCAAAGTTAGGCTTCTTACTTATTTACAGTTCCTTTGGAATAAAAAAGTTGAAAAAATTTCTTCACTTTTGCAGCAAAAGCTAGCGAATTAATTTTTTAAGTAAAAATTGAGTGAAAAATTGAATTTTTTACTAACGATTGGTGATAAAAAGATGAAACTGGTTTAGATTATGATAAAAAAACTTTCTAAAATGATTATAAATGGTAGAAAAAATTTTTTTTCTTAGTTGAAAAGTTACCCCTATCTTGGGAACGGTATAAGATAGAGAGTTGGAACCAACGCCAGACGAATTATTCGGTTCGAGCTGGTAATCTTGCTTAGTTTTAAACTAAATCTGAATGTAAGTTTTGTCTCGGGAAGATAGATTTAAAAATTTTAAAAGTCACCCCTATCTTAAGAACGACACCCCCTAGAAAGTTGAAACTTTACAATTCAATTTACCATAAGCCCACTAGAGGATCTGCAAAGTTAGGCTGCTTATTTATTTACCGTTCCTTTGGAATAAAAAAAATAAAAATTTTTTTTCACTTTTGCAGCAAAAGCTAGCGAAATAATTTTTCAAGTTAAAATTGAGAGAAAAATTGAAATTTTTACTAACGATTGGTGATAAAAAGATGAAACTAGTTCAGATTGTGATAAAAAAACTTTCTAAAATAATTCTAGATGGTAGAAAAAATTTTTTCTTAGTTTAAAATTTACCCCTATCTTGGGAACGGTATAAGATAGAGAATCGGAACCAACGCCAGACGAATTATTCGGTTTGAATTGGTAATCTTGCTTGGATTTCAACTAAATCTGAATGTAAGTTTTGTCTCGGGAAGATAGATTTAAAAATTTTAAAAGTCACCCCTATCTCAGGAACGACACCCCCTAGAAAGTTGAAACTTTACAATTCAATTTACCATCAGCTCACTAGCGGATCTGCAAAGTTAGGCTTCTTACTTATTTACCGTTCCTTTGGAATAAAAAAGTTAAAAAAATTTTTTCACTTTTGCAGCAAAAGCTAGCGAATTAATTTTTTAAGTAAAAATTGAGTGAAAAATTGAATTTTTTACTAACGATTGGTGATAAAAAGATGAAACTGGTTTAGATTATGATAAAAAAACTTTCTAAAATGATTATAAATGGTAGAAAAAATTTTTTTTTCTTAGTTTAAAAGTTACCCCTATCTTGGGAACGGTATAAGATAGAGAGTTGGCACCAACGCCAGACGAATTATTCGGTTCGAATTGGTAATCTTGCTTAGTTTTCAACTAAATCTGAATGTAAGTTTTGTCTCGGGAAGATAGATTTAAAAGTTTTAAAAGTCACCCCTATCTCAGGAACGACACCCCCTAGAAAGTTGAAACTTTACAATTCAATTTACCATCAGCCCACTAGAGGATCTGCAAATTTAGGCTACTTACTTATTTACTGTTCCTTTGGAATAAAAAAGTTAAAAAAAATTTTTCACTTTTGAAGCAAATGCTAGCGAATTGATTTTTTAAGTGAAAATTGAGTGAAAAATTGAATTTTTTACTAACGATTGGTGATAAAAAGATGAAACTGGTTTAGATTATGATAAAAAAACTTTCTAAAATGATTATAAATGGTAGAAAAAATTTTTTTTTCTTAGTTTAAAAGTTACCACTATCTTGAGAACGGTATGAGATAGAGAGTTGGAACCAACGCCAGACGAATTATTCGGTTCGAATTGGTAATCTTGCTTAGTTTTCAACTAAATCTGAATGTAAGTTTTGTCTCGGAAAGATAGATTTAAAAATTTTGAAAGTCACCCCTATCTCAGGAACGACACCCCCTAGAAAGTTGAAACTTTACAATTCAATTTACCATCAGCCCACTAGAGGATCTGCAAAGTTAGGCTTCTTACTTATTTACCGTTCCTTTGGAATAAAAAAGTTAAAAAAATTTTTTCACTTTTGCAGCAAAAGCTAGCGATTTAATTTTTTAAGTAAAAATTGAGTGAAAAATTGAATTTTTTACTAACGACTGGTGACAAAAAGATGAAACTGGTTTAGATTATGATAAAAAAAACTTTCTAAAATGATTATAAATGGTAGAAAAAATTTTTTTTTCTTAGTTTAAAAGTTACCCCTATCTTGGGAACGGTATAAGATAGAGAGTTGGAACCAACGCCAGACGAATTATTCGGTTCGAATTGGTAATCTTGCTTAGTTTTCAACTAAATCTGAATGTAAGTTTTGTCTCGGGAAGATAGATTTAAAAATTTTAAAAGTCACCCCCATCTCAGGAACGACATCCCCTAGAAAGATGAAACTTTACAATTCAATTTACCATCAGCCCACTAGAGGATCTGCAAAGTTAGGCTTCTTACTTATTTACCGTTCCTTTGGAATAAAAAAGTTAAAAAAATTTTTTCACTTTTGCAGCAAAAGCTAGCGAATTAATTTCTTAAGTAAAAATTGAGTGAAAAATTGAATTTTTTACTAACGATTGGTGATAAAAAGATGAGACTCGTTTAGATTATGATAAAAAAACTTTCTAAAATGATTATAAATGATAGAAAAAATTTTTTTTTCTTAGTTTAAAAGTTACCCCTATCTTGGGAACGGTATAAGATAGAGAGTTGGAACCAACGCCAGACGAATTATTCGGTTCGAATTGGTAATCTTGCTTAGTTTTCAACTAAATCTGAATGTAAGTTTTGTCTCGGGAAGATAGATTTAAAAATTTTAAAAGTCACCCCTATCTCAGGAACGACACCCCCTAGAAAGTTGAAACTTTACAATTCAATTTACCATCAGCCCACTAGAGGATCTGCAAAGTTAGGCTTCTTACTTATTTACCGTTCCTTTGGAATAAAAAAGTTAAAAGAATTTTTTCACTTTTGCAACAAAAGCTGGCGAATTAATTTTTTAAGTAAAAATTGAGTGAAAAATTGAATTTTTTACTAACGATTGGTGATAAAAAGATGAAACTGGTTCAGATTGTAATAAAAAAACTTTCTAAAATGATTCTAAATGGTAGAAAAATATTTTTTTTCTTAGTTTAAAAGTTACCCCTATCTTGGGAACGGTATAAGATAGAGAGTTGGAACCAACGCCAGACGAATTATTCGGTTCGAATTGGCAATCTTGCTTAGTTTTCAACTAAATCTGAATGTAAGTTTTGTCTCGGGAAGATAGATTTGAAAATTTTAAAAGTCACCCCTATCTCAGGAACGACACTTCCTAGAAAGTTGAAACTTTACAATTCAATTCACCATCAGCTCACTAGAAGATCTGCAAAGTTAGGCTTTTTACTTATTTACCGTTACTTTGGAATAAAAAAGTTTAAAATTTTTTTCACTTTTGCAGCAAAAGCTAGCGAATTAATTTTTTAAGTAAAAATTGAGTGAAAAATTGAATTTTTTACTAACGATTGGTGATAAACAGATGAAATTAGTTCAGATTGTAATAAAAAAACTTTCTAAAATGATTCTTAATGGTAGAAAAATATTTTTTTTCTTAGTTTAAAAGTTACCACTATCTTGAGAACGGTATAAGATAGAGAGTTGGAACCAACGCCAGACGAATTATTCGGTTCGAATTGGTAATCTTGCTTAGTTTTCAACTAAATCTGAATGTAAGTTTTGTCTCGAGAAGATAGATTTAAAAATTTTAAAAGTCACCCCTATCTCAAGAACGACACCCCCTAGAAAGTTGAAACTTTACAATTCAATTCACCATCAGCCCACTAGAAGATCTGCAAAGTTAGGCTTCTTATTTATTTACAGTTCCTTTGGAATAAAAAAGTTGAAAAAATTTTTTCACTTCTGCAGCAAAAGCTAGCGAATTAATTTTTTAAGTAAAAATTGAGTGAAAAATTGAATTTTTTACTAACGATTGGTGATAAAAAGATGAAATTAGTTCAGATTGTAATAAAAAAACTTTCTAAGATGATTCTAAATGGTAGAAAAAGTTTTTTTTTCTTAGTTTAAAAGTTACCACTATCTTGAGAACGGTATAAGATGGAGAGTTGGAACCAACGCCAGACGAATTATTCGGTTCGAATTGGTAATCTTGCTTAGTTTTCAACTAAATCTGAATGTAAGTTTTGTCTCGGGAAGATAGATTTAAAAATTTTAAAAGTCACCCCTATCTCAAGAACGACACCCCCTAGAAAGTTGAAACTTTACAATTCAATTCACCATCAGCCCACTAGAGGATCTGCAAAGTTAGGCTTCTTACTTATTTACCGTTTCTTTGGAATAAAAAAGTTAAAAAAATTTTTTCACTTTTGCAGCAAAAGCTAGCGAATAAATTTTTTAAGTAAAAATTGAGTGAAAAATTGAATTTTTTACTAACGATTGGTGATAAAAAGATGAAACTAATTCAGATTGTGATAAAAAAACTTTCTAAAATGATTATAATTTGTAGAAAAAATTTTTTTTTCTTAGTTTAAAAGTTACCCCTATCTTGGGAACGGTATAAGATAGAGAGTTGGAACCAACGCCAGACGAATTATTCGGTTCGAATTGGTAATCTTGCTTAGTTTTCAACTAAATCTGAATGTAAGTTTTGTCTCGGGAAGATAGATTTAAAAATTTTAAAAGTCACCCCTATCTCAGGAACGACACCTCCTAGAAAGTTGAAACTTTACAATTCAATTCACCATCAGCCCACTAGAAGATCTGCAAAGTTAGGCTTCTTACTTATTTACCGTTCCTTTGGAATAAAAAAGTAAAAAAAATTTTTTCACTTTTGCAGCAAAAGCTAGCGAATTAATTTTTTAAGTAAAAATTGAGTGAAAAATTGAATTTTTTACTAACGATTGGTGATAAAAAGATGAAACTAATTCAGATTGTGATAAAAAAACTTTCTAAAATGATTATAATTTGTAGAAAAAATTTTTTTTTCTTAGTTTAAAAGTTACCCCTATCTTGGGAACGGTATAAGATAGAGAGTTGGAACCAACGCCAGACGAATTATTCGGTTCGAATTGGTAATCTTGCTTACTTTTCAACTAAATCTGAATGTAAGTTTTGTCTCGGGAAGATAGATTCAAAAATTTTAAAAGTCACCCCTATCTCAAGAACGACACCCCCTAGAAAGTTGAAACTTTACAATTCAATTCACCATCAGCCCACTAGAAGATCTGCAAAGTTAGGCTTCTTACTTATTTACAGTTCCTTTTGAATAAAAAAGTTGAAAAAATTTTTTCACTTTTGCAGCAAAAGCTAGCGAATTAATTTTTTAAGTAAAAATTGAGTGAAAAATTGAATTTTTTACTAACGATTGGTGATAAAAAGATGAAATTAGTTCAGATTGTAATAAAAAAACTTTCTAAGATGATTCTAAATGGTAGAAAAAATTTTTTTTTCTTAGTTTAAAAGTTACCACTATCTTGAGAACGGTATAAGATAGAGAGTTGGAACCAACGCCAGACGAATTATTTGGTTCTAATTGGTAATCTTGCTTAGTTTTCAACTAAATCTGAATGTAAGTTTTGTCTCGGGAAGATAGATTTAAAAATTTTAAAAGTCACCCCTATCTCAGGAACGACACCCCCTAGAAAGTTGAAACTTTACAATTCAATTTACCATCAGCCCACTAGAGGATCTGCAAAGTTAGGCTTCTTACTTATTTACCGTTCCTTTGGAATAAAAAAGTTAAAAAAATTTTTTCACTTTTGCAGCAAAAGCTGGCGAATTAATTTTTTAAGTAAAAATTGAGTGAAAAATTGAATTTTTCACTAACGATTGGTGATAAAAAGATGAAACTGGTTCAGATTGTAATAAAAAAACTTTCTAAAATGATTCTAAATGGTAGAAAAATATTTTTTTCCTTAGTTTAAAAGTTACCACTATCTTGAGAACGGTATAAGATAGAGAGTTGGAACCAACGCCAGACGAATTATTCGGTTCGAATTGGTAATCTTGCTTAGTTTTCAACTAAATCTGAATGTAAGTTTTGTCTCGGAAAGATAGATTTAAAAATTTTAAAAGTCACCCCTATCTCAGGAACGACACCCCCTAGAAAGTTGAAACTTTACAATTCAATTCACCATCAGCCCACTAGAAGATCTGCAAAGTTGGGCTTCTTACTCATTTACAGTTTCTTTGGAATAAAAAAGTTGAAAAAATTTTTTCACTTTTGCAGCAAAAGCTAGCGAATTAATTTTTTAAGTAAAAATTGAGTGAAAAATTGAATTTTTTACTAACGATTGGTGATAAAAAGATGAAACTGATTTAGATTATGATAAAAAAAATTTCTAAAATGATTATAAATGGTAGAAAAAAATTTTTTTTTCTTAGTTTAAAAGTTACCCCTATCTTGGGAACGGTATAAGATAGAGAGTTGGAACCAACGCCAGACGAATTATTCGGTTCGAATTGGTAATCTTGCTTAGTTTTCAACTAAATCTGAATGAAAGTTTTGTCTCGGGAAGATAGATTTGAAAATTTTAAAAGTCACCTCTATCTCAGGAACGACACTTCCTAGAAAGTTGAAACTTTACAATTCAATTCACCATCAGCTCACTAGAAGATCTGCAAAGTTAGACTTTTTACTTATTTACCGTTCCTTTGGAATAAAATAGTTTAAAAAATTTTTTCACTTTTGCAGCAAAAGCTAGCGAATTAATTTTTTAAGTAAAAATTGAGTGAAAAATTGATTTTTTTACTAACGATTGGTGATAAAAAGATGAAATTAGTTCAGATTGTAATAAAAAAACTTTCTAAAATGATCCTAAATAATAGAAAGATTTTTTTTTCTTAGTTTAAAAGTTACCCCTATCTTGGGAACGGTATAAGATAGAGAGTTGGAACCAACGCCAGACGAATTATTCGGTTCGAGTTGGTAATCTTGCTTAGTTTTCAACTAAATCTGAATGTAAGTTTTGTCTCGGGAAGATAGATTTAAAAATTTTAAAAGTCACCCCTATCTCAGGAACGACACCTCCTAGAAAGTTGAAACTTTACAATTCAATTCACCAGCAGCCCACTAGAAGATCTGCAAAGTTAGGCTTCTTACTTATTTACAGTTCCTTTGGAATAAAAAAGTTGAAAAAATTTTTTCACTTTTGCAGCAAAAGCTAGCGAATTAATTTTTTAAGTGAAAATTGAGTGAAAAATTGATTTTTTTACTAACGATTGGTGATAAAAAGATGAAACTAATTCAGATTGTGATAAAAAAACTTTCTAAAATGATTATAAATGGTAGAAAAAATTTTTTTTTCTTAGTTTAAAAGTTACCCCTATCTTGGGAACGGTATAAGATAGAGAGTTGGAACCAACGCCAGACGAATTATTCGGTTCGAATTGGTAATCTTGCTTAGTTTTCAACTAAATCTGAATGTAAGTTTTGTCTCGGGAAGATAGATTTAAAAATTTTAAAAGTCACCCCCATCTCAGGAACGACATCCCCTAGAAAGTTGAAACTTTACAATTCAATTTACCATCAGCCCACTAGAGGATCTGCAAAGTTAGGCTTCTTACTTATTTACCGTTCCTTTGGAATAAAAAAGTAAAAAAAATTTTTACACTTTTGCAGCAAAAGCTAGCGAATTAATTTTTTAAGTAAAAATTGAGTGAAAAATTGAATTTTTTACTAACGATTGGTGATAAAAAGATGAAATCAGTTCAGATTGTAATAAAAAAACTTTCTAAAATGATTCTAAATGGTAGAAAAATATTTTTATTTTTAGTTTCAAAGTTACCACTATCTTGAGAACGGTATAAGATAGAGAGTTGGAACCAACGCCAGACGAATTATTCGGTTCGAATTGGTAATCTTGCTTAGTTTTCAACTAAATCTGAATGTAAGTTTTGTCTCGGAAAGATAGATTTAAAAACTTTAAAAGTCACCACTACCTCAGGAACGACACCTTCTAGAAAGTTGAAACTTTGCAATTCAGTTTACCATCAGCCCACTAGAGGATCTGCAAAGTTAGGCTTCTTACTTATTTACAGTTTCTTTGGAATAAAAAAGTTGAAAAAATTTTTTCACTTTTGCAGCAAAAGCTAGCGAAATAATTTTTTAAGTAAAAATTGAGTGAAAAATTGAATTTTTTACTAACGATTGGTGATAAAAAGATGAAATCAGTTCGGATTGTAATAAAAAAACTTTCTAAAATGATTCTAAATGGTAGAAAAATATTTTTATTTTTAGTTTAAAAGTTACCACTATCTTGAGAACGGTATAAGATAGAGAGTTGGAACCAACGCCAGACGAATTATTCGGTTCGAATTGGTAATCTTGCTTAGTTTTCAACTAAATCTGAATGTAAGTTTTGTCTCGGAAAGATAGATTTAAAAACTTTAAAAGTCACCACTACCTCAGGAACGACACCTTCTAGATAGTTGAAACTTTACAATTCAATTTACCATCAGCCCACTAGAGGATCTGCAAAGTTAGGCTTCTTACTTATTTACAGTTCCTTTGGAATAAAAAAGTTGAAAAAATTTTTTCACTTTTGCAGCAAAAGCTAGCGAAATAATTTTTTAAGTAAAAATTGAGTGAAAAATTGAATTTTTTACTAACGATTGGTGATAAAAAGATGAAATTAGTTTAGATTGTAATAAAAAAACTTTCTAAAATGATTCTAAATGGTAAAAAAATATTTTTATTCTTAGTTTAAAAGTTACCACTATCTTGAGAACGGTATAAGATAGAGAGTTGGAACCAACGCCAGACGAATTATTCGGTTCGAATTGGTAATCTTGCTTAGTTTTCAACTAAATCTGAATGTAAGTTTTGTCTCGGGAAGATAGATTTAAAAATTTTAAAAGTCACCCCCATCTCAGGAACGACATCCCCTAGAAAGTTGAAACTTTACAATTCAATTTACCATCAGCCCACTAGAGAATCTGCAAAGTTAGGCTTCTTACGTATTTACCGTTCCTTTGGAATAAAAAAGTTAAAAAAATTTATTCACTTTTGCAGCAAAAGCTAGCGAATTAATTTTTTAAGTAAAAATTGAGTGAAAAATTGAATTTTTTACTAACAATTGGTTATAAAAAGATGAGACTGGTTTAGATTATGATAAAAAAACTTTCTAAAATGATTATAAATGGTAGAAAAAATTTTTTTTTCTTAGTTTATAAGTTACCCCTATCTTGGGAACGGTATAAGATAGAGAGTTGGAACCAACGCCAGACGAATTATTCGGTTCGAATTGGTAATCTTGCTTAGTTTTCAACTAAATCTGAATGTAAGTTTTGTCTCGGGAAGATAGATTTAAAAATTTTAAAAGTCACCCCTATCTCAGGAACGACACCCCCTAGAAAGTTGAAACCTTACAATTCAATTTACTATCAGCCCACTAGAGGATCTGCAAAGTTAGGCTTCTTACTTATTTACCGTTCCTTTGGAATAAAAAAGTTAAAAAAAATTTTTCACTTTTGCAGCAAAAGCTAGCGAATTAATTTTTTAAGTAAAAATTGAGTGAAAAATTGAATTTTTTACTAACGATTGGTGATAAAAAGATGAAACTGGTTTAGATTATGATAAAAAAACTTTCTAAAATGATTATAAATGGTAGAAAAATTTTTTTTTCTTAGTTTAAAAGTTACCCCTATCTTGGGAACGGTATAAGATAGAGAGTTGGAACCAACGCCAGACGAATTATTCGGTTCGAATTGGTAATCTTGCTTAGTTTTCAACTAAATCTGAATGTAAGTTTTGTCTCGGGAAGATAGATTTAAAAATTTTAAAAGTCACCCCTATCTCAGGAACGACACCCCCTAGAAAGTTGAAATTTACAATTCAATTCACCATCAGCCCACTAGAAGATCTGCAAAGTTAGGCTTCTTACTTATTTACAGATCCTTTGGAATAAAAAAGTTGAAAAAATTTTTTCACTTTTGCAGCAAAAGCTAGCGAATTAATTTTTTAAGTAAAAATTGAGTGAAAAAATGAATTTTTTACTGACGATTGGTGATAAAAAGATGAAATTAGTTCAGATTGTAATAAAAAAACTTTCTAAAATGATTCTAAATGGTAGAAAAATATTTTTTTTCTTAGTTGAAAAGTTACCACTATCTTGAGAACGGTATAAGATAGAGAGTTGGAACCAACGCCAGACGAATTATTCGGTTCGAATTGGTAATCTTGCTTAGTTTTCAACTAAATCTGAATGTAAGTTTTGTCTCGGGAAGATAGATTTGAAAATTTTAAAAGTCACCCCTATCTCAGGAGCGACACCCCCTAGAAAGTTGAAACTTCACAATTCAATTTACCATCAGCCCACTAGAGGATCTGCAAAGTTAAGCTTCTTACTTATTTACCGTTCCTTTGGAATAAAAAAGTTAAAAAAATTTTTTCACTTTTGCAGCAAAAGCTAGCGAATTAATTTTTTAAGTAAAAATTGAGTGAAAAATTGAATTTTTTACTAACGATTAATGATAAAAAGATGAAACTGGTTTAGATTATGATAAAAAAACTTTCTAAAATGATTATAAATGGTAGAAAAAATTTTTTTTTCTTAGTTTAAAAGTTACCCCTATCTTGGGAACGGTATAAGATAGAGAGTTGGAACCAACGCCAGACAAATTATTCGGTTCGAATTGGTAATCTTGCTTAGTTTTCAACTAAATCTGAATATAAGTTTTGTCTCGGGAAGATAGATTTAAAAATTTTAAAAGTCACCCCCATCTCAGGAACGACATCCCCTAGAAAGTTGAAACTTTACAATTCAATTTACCATCAGCCCACTAGAGGATCTGCAAAGTTAGGCTTTTTACTTATTTACCGTTCCTTTGGAATTAAAAAGTTAAAAAAATTTTTTCACTTTTGCAGCAAAAGCTAGCGAATTAATTTTTTAAGTAAAAACTGAGTGAAAAATTGAATTTTTTACTAACGATTGGTGATAAAAAGATGAGACTGGTTTAGATTATGATAAAAAAACTTTCTAAAATGATTATAAATGGTAGAAAAAATTTTTTTTTCTTAGTTTATAAGTTAACCCTATCTTGGGAACGGTATAAGATAGAGAGTTGGAACTAACGCCAGACGAATTATTCGGTTCGAATTGGTAATCTTGCTTAGTTTTCAACTAAATCTGAATGTAAGTTTTGTCTCGGGAAGATAGATTTAAAAATTTTAAAAGTCCCCCTATCTCAGGAACGACACCCCCTAGAAAGTTGAAACTTTACAATTCAATTCACCATCAGCCCACTAGAAGATCTGCAGAGTTAGGCTTCTTACTTATTTACAGTTCCTTTAGAATAAAAAAGTTGAAAAAATTTTTTTACTTCTGCAGCAAAATTTAGCGAATTAATTTTTTAAGTAAAAATTGAGTGAAAAATTGAATTTTTTACTAACGATTGGTGATAAAAAATGAAATTAGTTCAGATTGTAATAAAAAAACTTTCTAAAATGATTCTAAATGGTAGAAAAATATTTTTATTTTTAGTTTAAAAGTTACCACTATCTTGAGAACGGTATAAGATAGAGAGTTGGAACCAACGCCAGACGAATTATTCGGTTCGAATTGGTAATCTTGCTTAGTTTTCAACTAAATCTGAATGTAAGTTTTGTCTCGGAAAGATAGATTTAAAAATTTTAAAAGTCACCCCTACCTCAGGAACGACACCCTCTAGAAAGTTGAAACTTTACAATTCAATTTACCATCAGCCCACTAGAGGATCTGCAAAGTTAGGCTTCTTACTTATTTACCGTTCCTTTGGAATAAAAAAGTTAAAAAAAATTTTTCACTTTTGCAGCAAAAGCTAGCGAATTAATTTTTTAAGTAAAAATTGAGTGAAAAATTGAATTTTTTACTAACGATTGGTGATAAAAAATGAAATTAGTTCAGATTGTAATAAAAAAACTTTCTAAAATGATTCTAAATGGTAGAAAAATATTTTTATTTTTAGTTTAAAAGTTACCACTATCTTGAGAACGGTATAAGATAGAGAGTTGGAACCAACGCCAGACGAATTATTCGGTTCGAATTGGTAATCTTGCTTAGTTTTCAACTAAATCTGAATGTAAGTTTTGTCTCGGAAAGATAGATTTAAAAATTTTAAAAGTCACCCCTACCTCAGGAACGACACCCCCTAGAAAGTTGAAACTTTACAATTCAATTTACCATCAGCCCACTAGAGGATCTGCAAAGTTAGGCTTCTTACTTATTTACCGTTCCTTTGGAATAAAAAAGTTAAAAAAAATTTTTTTACTTCTGCAACAAAAGCTAGCGAATTAATTTTTTAAGTAAAAATTGAGTGAAAAATTGAATTTTTTACTAACGATTGGTGATAAAAAATGAAATTAGTTCAGATTGTAATAAAAAAACTTTCTAAAATGATTCTAAATGGTAGAAAAATATTTTTATTTTTAGTTTAAAAGTTACCACTATCTTGAGAACGGTATAAGATAGAGAGTTGGAACCAACGCCAGACGAATTATTCGGTTCGAATTGGTAATCTTGCTTAGTTTTCAACTAAATCTGAATGTAAGTTTTGTCTCGGAAAGATAGATTTAAAAATTTTAAAAGTCACCCCTACCTCAGGAACGACACCCCCTAGAAAGTTGAAACTTTACAATTCAATTTACCATCAGCCCACTAGAGGATCTGCAAAGTTAGGCTTCTTACTTATTTACCGTTCCTTTGGAATAAAAAAGTTAAAAAAAATTTTTCACTTTTGCAGCAAAAGCTAGCGAATTAATTTTTTAAGTAAAAATTGAGTGAAAAATTGAATTTTTTACTAACGATTGGTGATAAAAAGATGAAACTGGTTTAGATTATGATAAAAAAACTTTCTAAAATGATTATAAATGGTAGAAAAATTTTTTTTTTCTTAGTTTAAAAGTTACCCCTATCTTGGGAACGGTATAAGATAGAGAGTTGGAACCAACGCCAGACGAATTATTCGGTTCGAATTGGTAATCTTGCTTAGTTTTCAACTAAATCTGAATGTAAGTTTTGTCTCGGGAAGATAGATTTAAAAACTTTAAAAGTCACCCCTATCTCAGGAACGACACCCCCTAGAAAGTTGAAACTTTACAATTCAATTTACCATCAGCCCACTAGAGGATCTGCAAAGTTAGGCTTCTTACTTATTTACAGATCCTTTGGAATAAAAAAGTTGAAAAAATTTTTTCACTTTTGCAGCAAAAGCTAGCGAATTAATTTTTTAAGTAAAAATTGAGTGAAAAATTGCATTTTTTACTGACGATTGGTGATAAAAAGATGAAATTAGTTCAGATTGTAATAAAAAAACTTTCTAAAATGATTCTAAATGGTAGAAAAATATTTTTTTTCTTAGTTGAAAAGTTACCACTATCTTGAGAACGGTATAAGATAGAGAGTTGGAACCAACGCCAGACGAATTATTCGGTTCGAATTGGTAATCTTGCTTAGTTTTCAACTAAATCTGAATGTAAGTTTTGTCTCGGAAAGATAGATTTAAAAATTTTAAAAGTCACCCCTACCTCAGGAACGACACCCCCTAGAAAGTTGAAACTTTACAATTCAATTTACCATCAGCCCACTAGAGGATCTGCAAAGTTAGGCTTCTTACTTATTTACCGTTCCTTTGGAATAAAAAAGTTAAAAAATTTTTTTCACTTTTGCAGCAAAAGCTAGCGAATTAATTGTTTAAGTAAAAATTAAGTGAAAAATTAAATTTTTTACTAACGATTGGTGATAAAAAGATGAAACTGGTTTAGATTATGATAAAAAAACTTTCTAAAATAATTATAAATGGTAGAAAAAATTTTTTTTTCTTAGTTTAAATGTTACCTCTATCTTGGGAACGGTATAAGATAGAGAGTTGGAACCAACGCCAGACGAATTATTCGGTTCGAATTGGTAATTTTGCTTAGTTTTCAACTAAATCTGAATGTAAGTTTTGTCTCGGGAAGATAGATTTAAAAATTTTAAAAGTCACCCCTATCTCAGGAACGACACCCCCTAGAAAGTTGAAACTTTACAATTCAATTTACCATCAGCCCACTAGAAGATCTGCAAAATTAGGCTTCTTACTTATTTACAGTTCCTTTGGAATAAAAAAGTTGAAAAAATTTTTTCACTTTTGCAGCAAAAGCTAGCGAATTAATTTTTTAAGTAAAAATTGAGTGAAAAATTGAATTTTTTACTAACGATTGGTGATAAAAAGATGAAATTAGTTTAGATTGTAATAAAAAAACTTTCTAAAATGATTCTAAATGGTAAAAAAATATTTTTATTCTTAGTTTAAAAGTTACCACTATCTTGAGAACGGTATAAGATAGAGAGTTGGAACCAACGCCAGACGAATTATTCGGTTTGAATTGGTAATCTTGCTTAGTTTTCAACTAAATCTGAATGTAAGTTTTGTCTCGGGAAGATAGATTTAAAAATTTTAAAAGTCACTCCTATCTCAGGAACGACACCCCCTAGAAAGTTGAAACTCTACAATTCAATTCACCATCAGCCCACTAGAAGATCTGCAAAGTTAGGCTTCTTACTTATTTACAGTTCCTTTGGAATAAAAAGGTTAAAAAAATTTTTTCACTTTTGCAGCAAAAGCTAGCGAATTAATTTTTTAAGTAAAAATTGAGTGAAAAATTAAATTTTTTACTAACGATTGGTGATAAAAAGATGAAACTTGTTTAGATTATGTTAAAAAAACTTTCTAAAATGATTATAAATGGTAGAAAAAAATTTTTTTTCTTAGTTTAAAAGTTACCCCTATCTTGGGAACGGTATAAGATAGGGAGTTGGAACCAACGCCAGACGAATTATTCGGTTCGAATTGGTAATCTTGCTTAGTTTTCAACTAAATCTGAAAGTAAGTTTTGTCTCGGGAAGATAGATTTAAAAATTTTAAGAGTCACTCCTATCTCAGGAACGACACCCCCTAGAAAGTTGAAACTCTACAATTCAATTCACCATCAGCCCACTAGAAGATCTGCAAAGTTAGGCTTCTTACTTATTTACAGTTCCTTTGGAATAAAAAAGTTGAAAAAATTTTTTCACTTTTGCAGCAAAAGCTAGCGAATTAATTTTTTAAGTAAAAATTGAGTGAAAAATTGAATTTTTCCTAACGATTGTTGATAAAAAGATGAAATTAGTTCAGATTGTAATAAAAAAACTTTCTAAAATGATTCTAAATGGTAGAAAAATATTTTTTTGTTAGTTTAAAAGTTACCACTATTTTGAGAACGGTATAAGATAGAGAGTTGGAACCAACGCCAGACGAATTATTCGCTTCGAATTGGTAATCTTGCTTAGTTTTCAACTAAATCTGAAAGTAAGTTTTGTCTCGGGAAGATAGATTTAAAAATTTTAAAAGTCACCCCTATCTCAGGAACGACATCCCCTAGAAAGTTGAAACTTTACAATTCAATTTACCATCAGCCCACTAAAGGATCTGCAAAGTTAAGCTTCTTACTTATTTACAGATCCTTTGGAATAAAAAAGTTGAAAAAATTTTTTCACTTTTGCAGCAAAAGCTAGCGAATTAATTTTTTAAGTAAAAATTGAGTGAAAAATTGAATTTTTCACTGACGATTGGTGATAAAAAGATGAAATTAGTTCAGATTGTAATAAAAAAACTTTCTAAAATGATTCTAAATGGTAGAAAAATATTTTTTTTCTTAGTTGAAAAGTTACCACTATCTTGAGAACGGTATAAGATAGAGAGTTGGAACCAACGCCAGACGAATTATTCGGTTCGAATTGGTAATCTTGCTTAGTTTTCAACTAAATCTGAATGTAAGTTTTGTCTCGGGAAGATAGATTTAAAAATTTTAAAAGTCACCCCTATCTCAGGAACGACACCCCCTAGAAAGTTGAAACTTTACAATTCAATTTACCATCAGCCCACTAGAGGATCTGCAAAGTTAGGCTTCTTACTTATTTACCGTTCCTTTGGAATAAAAAAGTTAAAAAAATTTTTTCACTTTTGCAGCAAAAGCTAGCGAATTAATTGTTTAAGTAAAAATTGAGTGAAAAATTAAATTTTTTACTAACGATTGGTGATAAAAAGATGAAACTGGTTTAGATTATGATAAAAAAACTTTCTAAAATAATTATAAATGGTAGAAAAAATTTTTTTTTCTTAGTTTAAATGTTACTCCTATCTTGGGAACGGTATAAGATAGAGAGTTGGAACCAACGCCAGACGAATTGTTCGGTTCGAATTGGTAATCTTGCTTAGTTTTCAACTAAATCTGAATGTAAGTTTTGTCTCGGGAAGATAGATTTAAAAATTTTAAAAGTCACCCCTATCTCAGGAACGACACCCCCTAGAAAGTTGAAACTTTACAATTCAATTTACCATCAGCTCACTAGAAGATCTGCAAAGTTAGGCTTCTTACTTATTTACAGTTCCTTTGGAATAAAAAAGTTGAAAAAATTTTTTCACTTTTGCAGCAAAAGCTAGCGAATTAATTTTTTAAGTAAAAATTGAGTGAAAAATTGAATTTTTCACTGACGATTGGTGATAAAAAGATGAAATTAGTTCAGATTGTAATAAAAAAACTTTCTAAAATGATTCTAAATGGTAGAAAAATATTTTTTTTCTTAGTTGAAAAGTTACCACTATCTTGAGAACGGTATAAGATAGAGAGTTGGAACCAACGCCAGACGAATTATTCGGTTCGAATTGGTAATCTTGCTTAGTTTTCAACTAAATCTGAATGTAAGTTTTGTCTCGGGAAGATAGATTTAAAAATTTTAAAAGTCACCCCTATCTCAGGAACGACACCCCCTAGAAAGTTGAAACTTTACAATTCAATTTACCATCAGCCCACTAGAGGATCTGCAAAGTTAGGCTTCTTACTTATTTACCGTTCCTTTGGAATAAAAAAGTTAAAAAAATTTTTTCACTTTTGCAGCAAAAGCTAGCGAATTAATTGTTTAAGTAAAAATTTAGTGAAAAATTAAATTTTTTACTAACGATTGGTGATAAAAAGATGAAACTGGTTTAGATTATGATAAAAAAACTTTCTAAAATAATTATAAATGGTAGAAAAAATTTTTTTTTCTTAGTTTAAATGTTACCCCTATCTTGGGAACGGTATAAGATAGAGAGTTGGAACCAACGCCAGACGAATTATTCGGTTCGAATTGGTAATCTTGCTTAGTTTTCAACTAAATCTGAATGTAAGTTTTGTCTCGGGAAGATAGATTTAAAAATTTTAAAAGTCACCCCTATCTCAGGAACGACACCCCCTAGAAAGTTGAAACTTTACAATTCAATTTACCATCAGCTCACTAGAAGATCTGCAAAGTTAGGTTTCTTACTTATTTACAGTTCCTTTGGAATAAAAAAGTTGAAAAAATTTTTTCACTTTTGCAGCAAAAGCTAGCGAATTAATTTTTTAAGTAAAAATTGAGTGAAAAATTGAATTTTTCACTGACGATTGGTGATAAAAAGATGAAATTAGTTCAGATTGTAATAAAAAAAACTTTCTAAAATGATTCTAAATAGTAGAAAAATATTTTTTTCCTTAGTTTAAAAGTTACCACTATCTTGAGAACGGTATAAGATAGAGAGTTGAAACCAACGCCAGACGAATTATTCGGTTCGAATTGGTAATCTTGCTTAGTTTTCAACTAAATCTGAATGTAAGTTTTGTCTCGGGAAGATAGATTTAAAAATTTTAAAAGTCACCCCTATCTCAGGAACGACACCCCCTAGAAAGTTGAAACTTTACAATTCAATTTACCATCAGCCCACTAGAGGATCTGCAAAGTTAGGCTTTTTACTTATTTACCGTTCCTTTGGAATAAAAAGGTTAAAAAAATTTTTTCACTTTTGCAGCAAAAGCTAGCGAATTAATTTTTTAAGTAAAAATTGAGTGAAAAATTGAATTTTTTACTAACGATTGGTGATAAAAAGATGAAACTTGTTTAAATTATGATAAAAAAACTTTCTAAAATGATTATAAATGGTAGAAAAAAATTTTTTTTCTTAGTTTAAAAGTTACCCCTATCTTGGGAACGGTATAAGATAGAGAGTTGGAACCAACGCCAGACGAATTATTCGGTTCGAATTGGTAATCTTGCTTAGTTTTCAACTAAATCTGAAAGTAAGTTTTGTCTCGGGAAGATAGATTTAAAAATTTTAAGAGTCACTCCTATCTCAGGAACGACACCCCCTAGAAAGTTGAAACTCTACAATTCAATTCACCATCAGCCCACTAGAAGATCTGCAAAGTTAGGCTTCTTACTTATTTACAGTTCCTTTGGAATAAAGAAGTTGAAAAAATTTTTTCACTTTTGCAGCAAAAGCTAGCGAATTAATTTTTTAAGGAAAAATTGAGTGAAAAATTGTATTTTTACTAACGATTGGTGATAAAAAGATGAAATTAGTTCAGATTGTAATAAAAAAACTTTCTAAAATGATTCTAAATGGTAGAAAAATATTTTTTTGTTAGTTTAAAAGTTACCACTATTTTGAGAACGGTATAAGATAGAGAGTTGGAACCAACGCCAGACGAATTATCAGGTTCGAATTGGTAATCTTGCTTAGTTTTCAACTAAATCTGAAAGTAAGTTTTGTCTCGGGAAGATAGATTTAAAAATTTTAAGAGTCACTCCTATCTCAGGAACGACACCCCCTAGAAAGTTGAAACTCTACAATGCAATTCACCATCAGCCCACTAGAAGATCTGCAAAGTTAGGCTTCTTACTTATTTACAGTTCCTTTGGAATAAAAAAGTTGAAAAAATTTTTTCACTTTTGCAGCAAAATCTAGCGAATTAATTTTTTAAGTAAAAATTGAGTGAAAAATTGAATTTTTACTAACGATTGTTGATAAAAAGATGAAATTAGTTCAGATTGTAATAAAAAAACTTTCTAAAATGATTCTAAATGGTAGAAAAATATTTTTTTGTTAGTTTAAAAGTTACCACAATTTTGAGAACGGTATAAGATAGAGAGTTGGAACCAACGCCAGACGAATTATTCGGTTCGAATTGGTAATCTTGCTTAGTTTTCAACTAAATCTGAAAGTAAGTTTTGTCTCGGGAAGATAGATTTAAAAATTTTAAAAGTCACCCCTATCTCAGGAACGACATCCCCTAGAAAGTTGAAACTTTACAATTCAATTTACCATCAGCCCACTAGAGGATCTGCAAAGTTAGGCTTCTTACTTATTTACAGATCCTTTGGAATAAAAAAGTTGAAAAAATTTTTTCACTTTTGCAGCAAAAGCTAGCGAATTAATTTTTTAAGTAAAAATTGAGTGAAAAATTGAATTTTTCACTGACGATTGGTGATAAAAAGATGAAATTAGTTCAGATTGTAATAAAAAAACTTTCTAAAATGATTCTAAATGGTAGAAAAATATTTTTTTTCTTAGTTTAAAAGTTACCACTATCTTCAGAACGGTAAAAGATAGAGAGTTGGAACCAACGCCAGGCGAATTGTTTGGTTCGAATTGGTAATCTTGCTTAGTTTTCAACTAAATCTGAATGTAAGTTTTGTCTCGGGAAGATAGATTTAAAAATTTTAAAAGTCACCCCTATCTCAGAAACGACACCCCCTAGAAAGTTAAAACTTTACAATTCAATTTACCATCAGCCCACTAGAGGATCTGCAAAGTTAGGCTTCATACTTATTTACCGTTCCTTTGGAATAAAAAAGTTAAAAAAATTTTTTCACTTTTGCAGCAAAAGCTAGCGAATTAATTTTTTAAGTAAAAATTGAGTGAAAAATTGAATTTTTTACTAACGATTGGTGATAAAAAGATAAAACTGGTTTAGATTATGATAAAAAAACTTTCTAAAATGATTCTAAATGGTAGAAAAATATTTTTTTTCTTAGTTTAAAAGTTACCACTATCTTGAGAACGGTATAAGATAGAGAGTTGGAACCAACGCCAGACGAATTATTCGGTTCGAATTGGTAATCTTGCTCAGTTTTCAACTAAATCTGAATGTAAGTTTTGTCCCGGGAAGATAGATTTGAAAATTTTAAAAGTCACCCCTATCTCAGGAACGACACCCCCTAGAAAGTTGAAACTTCACAATTCAATTCACCATCAGCTCACTAGAAGATCTACAAAGTTAGGCTTCTTACTTATTAACCGTTCCTTTGGAATAAAAAAGTTTATAAAATTTTTTCATTTTTGCAGCAAAAGCTAGCGAATTAATTTTTCAAGTAAAAATTGAGTGAAAAATTGAATTTTTTACTAACGATTGGTGATAAAAAGATGAAATTAGTTCAGATTGTAATGAAAAAACTTTCTAAAATGATTTTAAATAGCAGAAAAATTTTTTTTTTCTTACTTTAAAAGTTACCCCTATCTTGGGAACGGTATAAGATAGAGAGTTGGAAGCAACGCCAGACGAATTATTCGGTTCGAATTGGTAATCTTGCTTAGTTTTCAACTAAATCTGAATGTAAGTTTTGTCTCGGAAAGATAGATTTAAAAATTTTAAAAGTCACCCCTATCTCAGAAACGACACCCCCTAGAAAGTTAAAACTTTACAATTCAATTCACCATCAGCCCACTAGAAGATCTGTAAAGTTAGGCTTCTTACTTATTTACCGTTCCTTTGGAATAAAAAAGTTAAAAAAATTTTTTCACTTTTGCAACAAAAGCTAGCGAATTAATTTTTTAAGTAAAAATTGAGTGAAAAATTGAATTTTTTACTAACGATTGGTGATAAAAAGATAAAACTGGTTAAGATTATGATAAAAAAAATTTCTAAAATGATTCTAAATGGTAGAAAAATATTTTTTTTCTTAGTTTAAAAGTTACCACTATCTTGAGAACGGTATAAGATAGAGAGTTGGAACCAACGCCAGACGAATTATTCGGTTCGAATTGGTAATCTTGCTCAGTTTTCAACTAAATCTGAATGTAAGTTTTGTCCCGGGAAGATAGATTTGAAAATTTTAAAAGTCACCCCTATCTCAGGAACGACACCCCCTATAAAGTTGAAACTTCACAATTCAATTCACCATCAGCTCACTAGAAGATCTGCAAAGTTAGGCTTCTTACTTCTTTACCGTTCCTTTGGAATAAAAAAGTTTATAAAATTTTTTCATTTTTGCAGCAAAAGCTAGCGAATTAATTTTTCAAGTAAAAATTGAGTGAAAAATTGAATTTTTTACTAACGATTGGTGATAAAAAGATGAAATTAGTTCAGATTGTAATGAAAAAACTTTCTAAAATGATTTTAAATAGTAGAAAAAATTTTTTTTTCTTACTTTAAAAGTTACCCCTATCTTGGGAACGGTATAAGATAGAGAGTTGGAAGCAACGCCAGACGAATTATTCGGTTCGAATTGGTAATCTTGCTTAGTTTTCAACTAAATCTGAATGTAAGTTTTGTCTCGGAAAGATAGATTTAAAAATTTTAAAAGTCACCACTATCTCAGGAACGACACCCCCTAGAAAGTTGAAACTTTACAATTCAATTCACCATCAGCCCACTAGAAGATCTGTAAAGTTAGGCTTCTTACTTATTTACAGTTCCTTTGGAATAAAAAAGTTAAAAAAATTTTTTCAAAAGCTAGCGTATTAATTTTTTAAGTAAAAATTGAGTGAAAAATTGAATTTTTTACTAACGATTGGTGATAAAAAGATAAAACTGGTTTAGATTATGATAAAAAAACTTTCTAAAATGATTATAAATGGTAGAAAAAATTTTTTTTTCTTAGTTTAAAAGTTACACCTATCTTGGGAACGGTATAAGATAGAGAGTTGGAACCAACGCCAGACGAATTATTCGGTTCGAATTGGTAATCTTGCTTAGTTTTCAACTAAATCTGAATGTAAGTTTTGTCTCGGAAAGATAGATTTAAAAATTTTAAAAGTCACCCCTATCTCAGGAACGACACCCCCTAGAAAGTTGAAACTTTACAATTCAATTCACCATCAGCCCACTAGAAGATCTGCAAAGTTAGGCTTCTTACTTATTTACAGTTCCTTTGGAATAAAAAAGTTGAAAAAATTTTTTCACTTCTGCAGCAAAAGCTAGCGAATTAATTTTTTAAGTAAAAATTGAGTGAAAAATTGTATTTTTTACTAACGATTGGTGATAAAAAGATGAAACTGGTTTAGATTATGATAAAGAAACTTTCTAAAATGATTATAAATGGTAGAAAAAATTTTTTTTTCTTAGTTTAAAAGTTACCCCTATCTTGGGAACGGTATAAGTTAGAGAGTTGGAACCAACGCCAGACGAATTATTCGGTTCGAATTGGTAATCTTGCTCAGTTTTCAACTAAATCTGAATGTAAGTTTTGTCCCGGGAAGATAGATTTGAAAATTTTAAAAGTCACCCCTATCTCAGGAACGACACCCCCTAGAAAGTTGAAACTTCACAATTCAATTCACCATCAGCTCAATAGAAGATCTGCAAAGTTAGGCTTCTTACTTATTTACCGTGCCTTTGGAATAAAAAAGTTTATAAAATTTTTTCATTTTTGCAGCAAAAGCTAGCGAATTAATTTTTCAAGTAAAAATTGAGTGAAAAATTGAATTTTTTACTAACGATTGGTGATAAAAAGATGAAATTAGTTCAGATTGTAATGAAAAAACTTTCTAAAATGATTTTAAATAGTAGAAAAAATTTTTTTTTCTTACTTTAAAAGTTACCCCTATCTTGGGAACGGTATAAGATAGAGAGTTGGAAGCAACGCCAGACGAATTATTCGGTTCGAATTGGTAATCTTGCTTAGTTTTCAACTAAATCTGAATGTAAGTTTTGTCTCGGAAAGATAGATTTAAAAATTTTAAAAGTCACCCCTATCTCAGAAACGACACCCCCTAGAAAGTTAAAACTTTACAATTCAATTCACCATCAGCCCACTAGAAGATCTGTAAAGTTAGGCTTCTTACTTATTTACCGTTCCTTTGGAATAAAAAAGTTAAAAAATTTTTTTCACTTTTGCAGCAAAAGCTAGCGAATTAATTTTTTAAGTAAAAATTGAGTGAAAAATTGAATTTTTTACTAACGATTGGTGATAAAAAGATAAAACTGGTTTAGATTATGATAAAAAAACTTTCTAAAATGATTCTAAATGGTAGAAAAATATTTTTTTTCTTAGTTTAAATGTTACCACTATCTTGAGAACGGTATAAGATAGAGAGTTGGAACCAACGCCAGACGAATTATTCGGTTCGAATTGGTAATCTTGCTCAGTTTCAAACTAAATCTGAATGTAAGTTTTGTCCCGGGAAGATAGATTTGAAAATTTTAAGAGTCACCCCTATCTCAGGAACGACACCCTCTAGAAAGTTGAAACTTCACAATTCAATTCACCATCAGCTCACTAGAAGATCTGCAAAGTTAGGCTTCTTACTTATTTACCGTTCCTTTGGAATAAAAAAGTTTATAAAATTTTTTCATTTTTGCAGCAAAAGCTAGCGAATTAATTTTTCAAGTAAAAATTGAGTGAAAAATTGAATTTTTTACTAACGATTGGTGATAAAAAGATGAAATTAGTTCAGATTGTAATGAAAAAACTTTCTAAAATGATTTTAAATAGTAGAAAAAGTTTTTTTTTCTTACTTTAAAAGTTACCCCTATCTTGGGAACGGTATAAGATAGAGAGTTGGAAGCAACGCCAGACGAATTATTCGGTTCGAATTGGTAATCTTGCTTAGTTTTCAACTAAATCTGAATGTAAGTTTTGTCTCGGAAAGATAGATTTAAAAATTTTAAAAGTCACCCCTATCTCAGGAACGACACCCCCTAGAAAGTTGAAACTTTACAATTCAATTCACCATCAGCCCACTAGAAGATCTGTAAAGTTAGGCTTCTTACTTATTTACAGTTCATTTGGAATAAAAAAGTTAAAAAAATTTTTTCACTTTTGCAACAAAAGCTAGCGTATTAATTTTTTAAGTAAAAATTGAGTGAAAAATTGAATTTTTTACTAACGATTGGTGATAAAAAGATAAAACTGGTTTAGATTATGATAAAAAAACTTTCTAAAATGATTATAAATGGTAGAAAAATTTTTTTTTTCTTTGTTTAAAAGTTACACCTATCTTGGGAACGGTATAAGATAGAGAGTTGGAACCAACGCCAGACGAATTATTCGGTTCGAATTGGTAATCTTGCTTAGTTTTCAACTAAATCTGAATGTAAGTTTTGTCTCGGAAAGATAGATTTAAAAATTTTAAAAGTCACCCCTATCTCAGGAACGACACCCCCTAGAAAGTTGAAACTTTACAATTCAATTCACCATCAGCCCACTAGAAGATCTGCAAAGTTAGGCTTCTTACTTATTTACAGTTCCTTTGGAATAAAAAAGTTGAAAAAATTTTTTCACTTCTGCAGCAAAAGCTAGCGAATTAATTTTTTAAGTAAAAATTGAGTGAAAAATTGTATTTTTTACTAACGATTGGTGATAAAAAGATGAAACTGGTTTAGATTATGATAAAGAAACTTTCTAAAATGATTATAAATGGTAGAAAAAATTTTTTTTTCTTAGTTTAAAAGTTACCCCTATCTTGGGAACGGTATAAGATAGAGAGTTGGAACCAACGCCAGACGAATTATTCGGTTCGAATTGGTAATCTTGCTTAGTTTTCAACTAAATCTGAATGTAAGTTTTGTCTCGGGAAGATAGATTTAAAAATTTTAAAAGTCACCCCTATCTCAGGAACGACACCCCTTAGAAAGTTGAAACTTTACAATTCAATTCACCATCAGCCCACTAGAAGATCTGCAAAGTTAGGCTTCTTACTTATTTACAGTTCCTTTGGAATAAAAAAGTTGAAAAAATTTTTTCACTTCTGCAGCAAAAGCTAGCGAATTAATTTTTTAAGTAAAAATTGAGTGAAAAATTGAATTTTTTACTAACGATTGGTGATAAAAAGATGAAATCAGTTCAGATTGTAATAAAAAAACTTTCTAAAATGTTTCTAAATGGTAGAAAAATATTTTTATTTTTAGTTTAAAAGTTACCACTATCTTGAGAACGGTATAAGATAGAGAGTTGGAACCAACGCCAGACGAATTATTCGGTTCGAATTGGTAATCTTGCTTAGTTTTCAACTAAATCTGAATGTAAGTTTTGTCTCGGGAAGATAGATTTGAAAATTTTAAGAGTCACCCCTATCTCAGGAACGACACTCCCTAGAAAGTTGAAACTTTACAATTCAATTTACCATCAGCTCACTAGAGGATCTGCAAAGTCAAGCTTCTTACTTATTTACCGTTCCTTTGGAATAAAAAAGTTAGAAAAATTTTTTCACTTTTGCAGCAAAAGCTAGCGAATTAATTTTTTAAGTAAAAATTGAGTGAAAAATTGAATTTTTTACTAACGATTGGTGATAAAAAGATGGAACTGGTTTAGATTATGATAAAAAAACTTTTTAAAATGATTATAAATGGTAGAAAAAATTTTTTTTCTTAGTTTAAAAGTTACCCCTATCTTGGGAACGGTATAAGATAGAGAGTTGGAACCAACGCCAGACAAATTATTCGGTTCGAATTGGTAATCTTGCTCAGTTTCAAACTAAATCTGAATGTAAGTTTTGTCCCGGGAAGATAGATTTGAAAATTTTAAGAGTCACCCCTATCTCAGGAACGACACCCTCTAGCAAGTTGAAACTTCACAATTCAATTCACCATCAGCTCACTAGAAGATCTGCAAAGTTAGGCTTCTTACTTATTTACCGTTCCTTTGGAATAAAAAAGTTTATAAAATTTTTTCATTTTTGCAGCAAAAGCTAGCGAATTAATTTTTCAAGTAAAAATTGAGTGAAAAATTGAATTTTTTACTAACGATTGGTGATAAAAAGATGAAATTAGTTCAGATTGTAATGAAAAAACTTTCTAAAATGATTTTAAATAGTAGAAAAAATTTTTTTTTCTTACTTTAAAAGTTACCCCTATCTTGGGAACGGTATAAGATAGAGAGTTGGAAGCAACGCCAGACGAATTATTCGGTTCGAATTGGTAATCTTGCTTAGTTTTCAACTAAATCTGAATGTAAGTTTTGTCTCGGAAAGATAGATTTAAAAATTTTAAAAGTCACCCCTATCTCAGGAACGACACCCCCTAGAAAGTTGAAACTTTACAATTCAATTCTCCATCAGCCCACTAGAAGATCTGTAAAGTTAGGCTTCTTACTTATTTACAGTTCATTTGGAATAAAAAAGTTAAAAAAATTTTTTCACTTTTGCAACAAAAGCTAGCGTATTAATTTTTTAAGTAAAAATTGAGTGAAAAATTGAATTTTTTACTAACGATTGGTGATAAAAAGATAAAACTGGTTTAGATTATGATAAAAAAACTTTCTAAAATGATTATAAATGGTAGAAAAAATTTTTTTTTCTTTGTTTAAAAGTTACACCTATCTTGGGAACGGTATAAGATAGAGAGTTGGAACCAACGCCAGACGAATTATTCGGTTCGAATTGGTAATCTTGCTTAGTTTTCAACTAAATCTGAATGTAAGTTTTGTCTCGGAAAGATAGATTTAAAAATTTTAAAAGTCACCCCTATCTCAGGAACGACACCCCCTAGAAAGTTGAAACTTTACAATTCAATTCACCATCAGCCCACTAGAAGATCTGCAAAGTTAGGCTTCTTACTTATTTACAGTTCCTTTGGAATAAAAAAGTTGAAAAAATTTTTTCACTTCTGCAGCAAAAGCTAGCGAATTAATTTTTTAAGTAAAAATTGAGTGAAAAATTGTATTTTTTACTAACGATTGGTGATAAAAAGATGAAACTGGTTTAGATTATGATAAAGAAACTTTCTAAAATGATTATAAATGGTAGAAAAAATTTTTTTTTCTTAGTTTAAAAGTTACCCCTATCTTGGGAACGGTATAAGATAGAGAGTTGGAACCAACGCCAGACGAATTATTCGGTTCGAATTGGTAATCTTGCTTAGTTTTCAACTAAATCTGAATGTAAGTTTTGTCTCGGGAAGATAGATTTAAAAATTTTAAAAGTCACCCCTATCTCAGGAACGACACCCCTTAGAAAGTTGAAACTTTACAATTCAATTCACCATCAGCCCACTAGAAGATCTGCAAAGTTAGGCTTCTTACTTATTTACAGTTCCTTTGGAATAAAAAAGTTGAAAAAATTTTTTCACTTCTGCAGCAAAAGCTAGCGAATTAATTTTTTAAGTAAAAATTGAGTGAAAAATTGAATTTTTTACTAACGATTGGTGATAAAAAGATGAAATCAGTTCAGATTGTAATAAAAAAACTTTCTAAAATGTTTCTAAATGGTAGAAAAATATTTTTATTTTTAGTTTAAAAGTTACCACTATCTTGAGAACGGTATAAGATAGAGAGTTGGAACCAACGCCAGACGAATTATTCGGTTCGAATTGGTAATCTTGCTTAGTTTTCAACTAAATCTGAATGTAAGTTTTGTCTCGGGAAGATAGATTTGAAAATTTTAAGAGTCACCCCTATCTCAGGAACGACACTCCCTAGAAAGTTGAAACTTTACAATTCAATTTACCATCAGCTCACTAGAGGATCTGCAAAGTCAAGCTTCTTACTTATTTACCGTTCCTTTGGAATAAAAAAGTTAGAAAAATTTTTTCACTTTTGCAGCAAAAGCTAGCGAATTAATTTTTTAAGTAAAAATTGAGTGAAAAATTGAATTTTTTACTAACGATTGGTGATAAAAAGATGGAACTGGTTTAGATTATGATAAAAAAACTTTTTAAAATGATTATAAATGGTAGAAAAAATTTTTTTTCTTAGTTTAAAAGTTACCCCTATCTTGGGAACGGTATAAGATAGAGAGTTGGAACCAACGCCAGACAAATTATTCGGTTCGAATTGGTAATCTTGCTCAGTTTCAAACTAAATCTGAATGTAAGTTTTGTCCCGGGAAGATAGATTTGAAAATTTTAAGAGTCACCCCTATCTCAGGAACGACACCCTCTAGCAAGTTGAAACTTCACAATTCAATTCACCATCAGCTCACTAGAAGATCTGCAAAGTTAGGCTTCTTACTTATTTACCGTTCCTTTGGAATAAAAAAGTTTATAAAATTTTTTCATTTTTGCAGCAAAAGCTAGCGAATTAATTTTTCAAGTAAAAATTGAGTGAAAAATTGAATTTTTTACTAACGATTGGTGATAAAAAGATGAAATTAGTTCAGATTGTAATGAAAAAACTTTCTAAAATGATTTTAAATAGTAGAAAAAATTTTTTTTTCTTACTTTAAAAGTTACCCCTATCTTGGGAACGGTATAAGATAGAGAGTTGGAAGCAACGCCAGACGAATTATTCGGTTCGAATTGGTAATCTTGCTTAGTTTTCAACTAAATCTGAATGTAAGTTTTGTCTCGGAAAGATAGATTTAAAAATTTTAAAAGTCACCCCTATCTCAGGAACGACACCCCCTAGAAAGTTGAAACTTTACAATTCAATTCTCCATCAGCCCACTAGAAGATCTGTAAAGTTAGGCTTCTTACTTATTTACAGTTCATTTGGAATAAAAAAGTTAAAAAAATTTTTTCACTTTTGCAACAAAAGCTAGCGTATTAATTTTTTAAGTAAAAATTGAGTGAAAAATTGAATTTTTTACTAACGATTGGTGATAAAAAGATAAAACTGGTTTAGATTATGATAAAAAAACTTTCTAAAATGATTATAAATGGTAGAAAAAATTTTTTTTTCTTTGTTTAAAAGTTACACCTATCTTGGGAACGGTATAAGATAGAGAGTTGGAACCAACGCCAGACGAATTATTCGGTTCGAATTGGTAATCTTGCTTAGTTTTCAACTAAATCTGAATGTAAGTTTTGTCTCGGAAAGATAGATTTAAAAATTTTAAAAGTCACCCCTATCTCAGGAACGACACCCCCTAGAAAGTTGAAACTTTACAATTCAATTCACCATCAGCCCACTAGAAGATCTGCAAAGTTAGGCTTCTTACTTATTTACAGTTCCTTTGGAATAAAAAAGTTGAAAAAATTTTTTCACTTCTGCAGCAAAAGCTAGCGAATTAATTTTTTAAGTAAAAATTGAGTGAAAAATTGTATTTTTTACTAACGATTGGTGATAAAAAGATGAAACTGGTTTAGATTATGATAAAGAAACTTTCTAAAATGATTATAAATGGTAGAAAAAATTTTTTTTTCTTAGTTTAAAAGTTACCCCTATCTTGGGAACGGTATAAGATAGAGAGTTGGAACCAACGCCAGACGAATTATTCGGTTCGAATTGGTAATCTTGCTTAGTTTTCAACTAAATCTGAATGTAAGTTTTGTCTCGGGAAGATAGATTTAAAAATTTTAAAAGTCACCCCTATCTCAGGAACGACACCCCTTAGAAAGTTGAAACTTTACAATTCAATTCACCATCAGCCCACTAGAAGATCTGCAAAGTTAGGCTTCTTACTTATTTACAGTTCCTTTGGAATAAAAAAGTTGAAAAAATTTTTTCACTTCTGCAGCAAAAGCTAGCGAATTAATTTTTTAAGTAAAAATTGAGTGAAAAATTGAATTTTTTACTAACGATTGGTGACAAAAAGATGAAATCAGTTCAGATTGTAATAAAAAAACTTTCTAAAATGTTTCTAAATGGTAGAAAAATATTTTTATTTTTAGTTTAAAAGTTACCACTATCTTGAGAACGGTATAAGATAGAGAGTTGGAACCAACGCCAGACGAATTATTCGGTTCGAATTGGTAATCTTGCTTAGTTTTCAACTAAATCTGAATGTAAGTTTTGTCTCGGGAAGATAGATTTGAAAATTTTAAGAGTCACCCCTATCTCAGGAACGACACTCCCTAGAAAGTTGAAACTTTACAATTCAATTTACCATCAGCTCACTAGAGGATCTGCAAAGTCAAGCTTCTTACTTATTTACCGTTCCTTTGGAATAAAAAAGTTAGAAAAATTTTTTCACTTTTGCAGCAAAAGCTAGCGAATTAATTTTTTAAGTAAAAATTGAGTGAAAAATTGAATTTTTTACTAACGATTGGTGATAAAAAGATGGAACTGGTTTAGATTATGATAAAAAAACTTTTTAAAATGATTATAAATGGTAGAAAAAATTTTTTTTCTTAGTTTAAAAGTTACCCCTATCTTGGGAACGGTATAAGATAGAGAGTTGGAACCAACGCCAGACAAATTATTCGGTTCGAATTGGTAATCTTGCTTAGTTTTCAACTAAATCTGAATGTAAGTTTTGTCTCGGAAAGATAGATTTAAAAATTTTAAAAGTCACCCCCATCTCAGGAACGACATCCCCTAGAAAGTTGAAACTTTACAATTCAATTTACCATCAGCCCACTAGAGGATCTGCAAAGTTAGGCTTCTTACTTATTTAACGTTCCTTTGAAATAAAAAAGTTAAAAAAATCTTTTCACTTTTGCAGCAAAAGCTAGCGAATTAATTTTTTAAGTAAAAATTGAGTGAAAAATTGAATTTTTTACTAACGATTGGTGATAAAAAGATGAAACTGGTTTAGATTATGATAAAAAACTTTCTAAAATGATTGTAAATGGTAGAAAAAATTTTTTTTCTCAGTTTGAAAGTTACCCCTATCTTGGGAACGGTATAATATAGAGAGTTGGAACCAACGCCAGACGAATTATTCGGTTCGAATTGGTAATCTTGCTTAGTTTTCAACTAAATCTGAATGTAAGTTTTGTCTCGGGAAGATAGATTTCAAAATTTTAAAAGTCACCTCTGTCTCAGGAACGACACCCCCTAGAAAGTTGAAACTTTACAATTCAATTCACCATTAGCCCACTAGAAGATCTGCAAAGTTAGGCTTCTTACTTATTTACAGTTCCTTTGGAATAAAAAAATTGAAAAAATTTTTTCACTTTTGCAGCAAAAGCTAGCGAATTAATTTTTTAAGTAAAAATTGAGTGAAAAATTGAATTTTTGACTAACGATTGGTGATAAAAAGATGAAATTAGTTTAGATTGTAATAAAAAAACTTTCTAAAATGATTCTAAATGGTAGAAAAATATTTTTTTTCTTAGTTTAAAAGTTACCACTATCTTGAGAACGGTATAAGATAGAGTTGGAACCAACGCCAGACGAATTATTCGGTTCGAATTGGTAATCTTGTTTAGTTTTCAACTAAATCTGAATGTAAGTTTTGTCTCGGGAAGATAGATTTGAAAATTTTAAAAGTCACCCCTATCTCAGGAACGACACCCCCTAGAAAGTTGAAACTTCACAATTCAATTCACCATCAGCTCACTAGAAGATCTGCAAAGTTAGGCTTCTTACTTATTTACCGTTCCTTTGGAATGAAAAAGTTTAAAAAATTTTTTCATTTTTGCAGCAAAAGCAAGCGAATTAATTTTTCAAAAAAAAATTGAGTGAAAAATTGAATTTTTTACTAACGATTGGTGATAAAAAGATGAAATCAGTTCAGATTGTAATAAAAAAACTTTCTAAAATGATTCTAAATAGTAGAAAAAATTTTTTTTTCTTAGTTTAAAAGTTACCCCTATCTTGGGAACGGTATAAGATAGAGAGTTGGAACCAACGCCAGACGGATTATTCGGTTCGAATTGGTAATCTTGCTTAGTTTTCAACTAAATCTGAATGTAAGTTTTGTCTCGGGAAGATAGATCTAAAAATTTTAAAAGTCACCCCTATCTCAGGAACGACACCTCCTAGAAAGTTGAAACTTTACAATTCAATTCACCATCAGCCCACTAGAAGATCTGCAAAGTTAAGCTTTTTACTTATTTACAGTTCTTTTGGAATAAAAAAGTTGAAAAAATTTTTTTACTTTTGCAGCAAAAGCTAGCGAATTAATTTTTTAAGTAAAAATTGAGTGAAAAATTGAATTTTTTACTAACGAATTGTGATAAAAAAATGAAACTGATTTAGATTATGATAAAAAAAATTTCTAAAATGATTATAAATGGTAGAAAATTTTTTTTTTTCTTAGTTTAAAAGTTACCCCTATCTTAGGAACGGTATAAGATAGAGAGTTGGAACCAACGCCAGACGAATTATTCGGTTCGAATTGGTAATCTTGCTTAGTTTTCAACTAAATCTGAATGTAAGTTTTGTCTCGGGAAGATAGATTTAAAAATTTAAAAGTCACCCCTATCTCAGGAACGACACCCCCTAGAAAGTTGAAACTTTACAATTCAATTCACCATCAGCCCACTAGAAGATCTGCAAAGTTAGGCTTCTTACTTATTTACAGTTCCTTTGGAATAAAAAAGTTGAAAAAATTTTTTCACTTTTGCAGCAAAAGCTAGCGAATTAATTTTTTAAGTAAAAATTGAGTGAAAAATTGAATTTTTTACTAACGATTGGTGACAAAAAGATGAAATCAGTTCAGATTGTAATAAAAAAACTTTCTAAAATGTTTCTAAATGGTAGAAAAATATTTTTATTTTTAGTTTAAAAGTTACCACTATCTTGAGAACGGTATAAGATAGAGAGTTGGAACCAACGCCAGACGAATTATTCGGTTCGAATTGGTAATCTTGCTTAGTTTTCAACTAAATCTGAATGTAAGTTTTGTCTCGGGAAGATAGATTTGAAAATTTTAAGAGTCACCCCTATCTCAGGAACGACACTCCCTAGAAAGTTGAAACTTTACAATTCAATTTACCATCAGCTCACTAGAGGATCTGCAAAGTCAAGCTTCTTACTTATTTACCGTTCCTTTGGAATAAAAAAGTTAGAAAAATTTTTTCACTTTTGCAGCAAAAGCTAGCGAATTAATTTTTTAAGTAAAAATTGAGTGAAAAATTGAATTTTTTACTAACGATTGGTGATAAAAAGATGGAACTGGTTTAGATTATGATAAAAAAACTTTTTAAAATGATTATAAATGGTAGAAAAAATTTTTTTTCTTAGTTTAAAAGTTACCCCTATCTTGGGAACGGTATAAGATAGAGAGTTGGAACCAACGCCAGACAAATTATTCGGTTCGAATTGGTAATCTTGCTTAGTTTTCAACTAAATCTGAATGTAAGTTTTGTCTCGGAAAGATAGATTTAAAAATTTTAAAAGTCACCCCCATCTCAGGAACGACATCCCCTAGAAAGTTGAAACTTTACAATTCAATTTACCATCAGCCCACTAGAGGATCTGCAAAGTTAGGCTTCTTACTTATTTAACGTTCCTTTGAAATAAAAAAGTTAAAAAAATCTTTTCACTTTTGCAGCAAAAGCTAGCGAATTAATTTTTTAAGTAAAAATTGAGTGAAAAATTGAATTTTTTACTAACGATTGGTGATAAAAAGATGAAACTGGTTTAGATTATGATAAAAAACTTTCTAAAATGATTGTAAATGGTAGAAAAAATTTTTTTTCTCAGTTTGAAAGTTACCCCTATCTTGGGAACGGTATAATATAGAGAGTTGGAACCAACGCCAGACGAATTATTCGGTTCGAATTGGTAATCTTGCTTAGTTTTCAACTAAATCTGAATGTAAGTTTTGTCTCGGGAAGATAGATTTCAAAATTTTAAAAGTCACCTCTGTCTCAGGAACGACACCCCCTAGAAAGTTGAAACTTTACAATTCAATTCACCATTAGCCCACTAGAAGATCTGCAAAGTTAGGCTTCTTACTTATTTACAGTTCCTTTGGAATAAAAAAATTGAAAAAATTTTTTCACTTTTGCAGCAAAAGCTAGCGAATTAATTTTTTAAGTAAAAATTGAGTGAAAAATTGAATTTTTGACTAACGATTGGTGATAAAAAGATGAAATTAGTTTAGATTGTAATAAAAAAACTTTCTAAAATGATTCTAAATGGTAGAAAAATATTTTTTTTCTTAGTTTAAAAGTTACCACTATCTTGAGAACGGTATAAGATAGAGTTGGAACCAACGCCAGACGAATTATTCGGTTCGAATTGGTAATCTTGTTTAGTTTTCAACTAAATCTGAATGTAAGTTTTGTCTCGGGAAGATAGATTTGAAAATTTTAAAAGTCACCCCTATCTCAGGAACGACACCCCCTAGAAAGTTGAAACTTCACAATTCAATTCACCATCAGCTCACTAGAAGATCTGCAAAGTTAGGCTTCTTACTTATTTACCGTTCCTTTGGAATGAAAAAGTTTAAAAAATTTTTTCATTTTTGCAGCAAAAGCAAGCGAATTAATTTTTCAAAAAAAAATTGAGTGAAAAATTGAATTTTTTACTAACGATTGGTGATAAAAAGATGAAATCAGTTCAGATTGTAATAAAAAAACTTTCTAAAATGATTCTAAATAGTAGAAAAAATTTTTTTTTCTTAGTTTAAAAGTTACCCCTATCTTGGGAACGGTATAAGATAGAGAGTTGGAACCAACGCCAGACGGATTATTCGGTTCGAATTGGTAATCTTGCTTAGTTTTCAACTAAATCTGAATGTAAGTTTTGTCTCGGGAAGATAGATCTAAAAATTTTAAAAGTCACCCCTATCTCAGGAACGACACCTCCTAGAAAGTTGAAACTTTACAATTCAATTCACCATCAGCCCACTAGAAGATCTGCAAAGTTAAGCTTTTTACTTATTTACAGTTCTTTTGGAATAAAAAAGTTGAAAAAATTTTTTTACTTTTGCAGCAAAAGCTAGCGAATTAATTTTTTAAGTAAAAATTGAGTGAAAAATTGAATTTTTTACTAACGAATTGTGATAAAAAAATGAAACTGATTTAGATTATGATAAAAAAAATTTCTAAAATGATTCTAAATGGTAGAAAAATATTTTTTTTCTTAGTTTAAAAGTTACCACTATCTTGAGAACGGTATAAGATAGAGTTGGAACCAACGCCAGACGAATTATTCGGTTCGAATTGGTAATCTTGTTTAGTTTTCAACTAAATCTGAATGTAAGTTTTGTCTCGGGAAGATAGATTTGAAAATTTTAAAAGTCACCCCTATCTCAGGAACGACACCCCCTAGAAAGTTGAAACTTCACAATTCAATTCACCATCAGCTCACTAGAAGATCTGCAAAGTTAGGCTTCTTACTTATTTACCGTTCCTTTGGAATGAAAAAGTTTAAAAAATTTTTTCATTTTTGCAGCAAAAGCAAGCGAATTAATTTTTCAAAAAAAAATTGAGTGAAAAATTGAATTTTTTACTAACGATTGGTGATAAAAAGATGAAATCAGTTCAGATTGTAATAAAAAAACTTTCTAAAATGATTCTAAATAGTAGAAAAAATTTTTTTTTCTTAGTTTAAAAGTTACCCCTATCTTGGGAACGGTATAAGATAGAGAGTTGGAACCAACGCCAGACGGATTATTCGGTTCGAATTGGTAATCTTGCTTAGTTTTCAACTAAATCTGAATGTAAGTTTTGTCTCGGGAAGATAGATCTAAAAATTTTAAAAGTCACCCCTATCTCAGGAACGACACCTCCTAGAAAGTTGAAACTTTACAATTCAATTCACCATCAGCCCACTAGAAGATCTGCAAAGTTAAGCTTTTTACTTATTTACAGTTCTTTTGGAATAAAAAATTTGAAAAAATTTTTTTACTTTTGCAGCAAAAGCTAGCGAATTAATTTTTTAAGTAAAAATTGAGTGAAAAATTGAATTTTTTACTAACGAATTGTGATAAAAAAATGAAACTGATTTAGATTATGATAAAAAAAATTTCTAAAATGATTATAAATGGTAGAAAATTTTTTTTTTTCTTAGTTTAAAAGTTACCCCTATCTTAGGAACGGTATAAGATAGAGAGTTGGAACCAACGCCAGACGAATTATTCGGTTCGAATTGGTAATCTTGCTTAGTTTTCAACTAAATCTGAATGTAAGTTTTGTCTCGGGAAGATAGATTTAAAAATTTAAAAGTCACCCCTATCTCAGGAACGACACCCCCTAGAAAGTTGAAACTTTACAATTCAATTCACCATCAGCCCACTAGAAGATCTGCAAAGTTAGGCTTCTTACTTATTTACAGTTCCTTTGGAATAAAAAAGTTGAAAAAATTTTTTCACTTCTGCAGCAAAAGCTAGCGAATTAATTTTTTAAGTAAAAATTGAGTGAAAAATTGTATTTTTTACTAACGATTGGTGATAAAAAGATGAAACTGGTTTAGATTATGATAAAGAAACTTTCTAAAATGATTATAAATGGTAGAAAAATTTTTTTTTTCTTAGTTTAAAAGTTACCCCTATCTTGGGAACGGTATAAGATAGAGAGTTGGAACCAACGCCAGACGAATTATTCGGTTCGAATTGGTAATCTTGCTTAGTTTTCAACTAAATCTGAATGTAAGTTTTGTCTCGGGAAGATAGATTTAAAAATTTTAAAAGTCACCCCTATCTCAGGAACGACACCCCTTAGAAAGTTGAAACTTTACAATTCAATTCACCATCAGCCCACTAGAAGATCTGCAAAGTTAGGCTTCTTACTTATTTACAGTTCCTTTGGAATAAAAAAGTTGAAAAAATTTTTTCACTTCTGCAGCAAAAGCTAGCGAATTAATTTTTTAAGTAAAAATTGAGTGAAAAATTGAATTTTTTACTAACGATTGGTGATAAAAAGATGAAATCAGTTCAGATTGTAATAAAAAAACTTTCTAAAATGTTTCTAAATGGTAGAAAAATATTTTTATTTTTAGTTTAAAAGTTACCACTATCTTGAGAACGGTATAAGATAGAGAGTTGGAACCAACGCCAGACGAATTATTCGGTTCGAATTGGTAATCTTGCTTAGTTTTCAACTAAATCTGAATGTAAGTTTTGTCTCGGGAAGATAGATTTGAAAATTTTAAGAGTCACCCCTATCTCAGGAACGACACTCCCTAGAAAGTTGAAACTTTACAATTCAATTTACCATCAGCTCACTAGAGGATCTGCAAAGTCAAGCTTCTTACTTATTTACCGTTCCTTTGGAATAAAAAAGTTAGAAAAATTTTTTCACTTTTGCAGCAAAAGCTAGCGAATTAATTTTTTAAGTAAAAATTGAGTGAAAAATTGAATTTTTTACTAACGATTGGTGATAAAAAGATGGAACTGGTTTAGATTATGATAAAAAAACTTTTTAAAATGATTATAAATGGTAGAAAAAATTTTTTTTCTTAGTTTAAAAGTTACCCCTATCTTGGGAACGGTATAAGATAGAGAGTTGGAACCAACGCCAGACAAATTATTCGGTTCGAATTGGTAATCTTGCTTAGTTTTCAACTAAATCTGAATGTAAGTTTTGTCTCGGAAAGATAGATTTAAAAATTTTAAAAGTCACCCCCATCTCAGGAACGACATCCCCTAGAAAGTTGAAACTTTACAATTCAATTTACCATCAGCCCACTAGAGGATCTGCAAAGTTAGGCTTCTTACTTATTTAACGTTCCTTTGAAATAAAAAAGTTAAAAAAATCTTTTCACTTTTGCAGCAAAAGCTAGCGAATTAATTTTTTAAGTAAAAATTGAGTGAAAAATTGAATTTTTTACTAACGATTGGTGATAAAAAGATGAAACTGGTTTAGATTATGATAAAAAACTTTCTAAAATGATTGTAAATGGTAGAAAAAATTTTTTTTCTCAGTTTGAAAGTTACCCCTATCTTGGGAACGGTATAATATAGAGAGTTGGAACCAACGCCAGACGAATTATTCGGTTCGAATTGGTAATCTTGCTTAGTTTTCAACTAAATCTGAATGTAAGTTTTGTCTCGGGAAGATAGATTTCAAAATTTTAAAAGTCACCTCTGTCTCAGGAACGACACCCCCTAGAAAGTTGAAACTTTACAATTCAATTCACCATTAGCCCACTAGAAGATCTGCAAAGTTAGGCTTCTTACTTATTTACAGTTCCTTTGGAATAAAAAAATTGAAAAAATTTTTTCACTTTTGCAGCAAAAGCTAGCGAATTAATTTTTTAAGTAAAAATTGAGTGAAAAATTGAATTTTTGACTAACGATTGGTGATAAAAAGATGAAATTAGTTTAGATTGTAATAAAAAAACTTTCTAAAATGATTCTAAATGGTAGAAAAATATTTTTTTTCTTAGTTTAAAAGTTACCACTATCTTGAGAACGGTATAAGATAGAGTTGGAACCAACGCCAGACGAATTATTCGGTTCGAATTGGTAATCTTGTTTAGTTTTCAACTAAATCTGAATGTAAGTTTTGTCTCGGGAAGATAGATTTGAAAATTTTAAAAGTCACCCCTATCTCAGGAACGACACCCCCTAGAAAGTTGAACCTTCACAATTCAATTCACCATCAGCTCACTAGAAGATCTGCAAAGTTAGGCTTCTTACTTATTTACCGTTCCTTTGGAATGAAAAAGTTTAAAAAATTTTTTCATTTTTGCAGCAAAAGCAAGCGAATTAATTTTTCAAAAAAAAATTGAGTGAAAAATTGAATTTTTTACTAACGATTGGTGATAAAAAGATGAAATCAGTTCAGATTGTAATAAAAAAACTTTCTAAAATGATTCTAAATAGTAGAAAAAATTTTTTTTTCTTAGTTTAAAAGTTACCCCTATCTTGGGAACGGTATAAGATAGAGAGTTGGAACCAACGCCAGACGGATTATTCGGTTCGAATTGGTAATCTTGCTTAGTTTTCAACTAAATCTGAATGTAAGTTTTGTCTCGGGAAGATAGATCTAAAAATTTTAAAAGTCACCCCTATCTCAGGAACGACACCTCCTAGAAAGTTGAAACTTTACAATTCAATTCACCATCAGCCCACTAGAAGATCTGCAAAGTTAAGCTTTTTACTTATTTACAGTTCTTTTGGAATAAAAAAGTTGAAAAAATTTTTTTACTTTTGCAGCAAAAGCTAGCGAATTAATTTTTTAAGTAAAAATTGAGTGAAAAATTGAATTTTTTACTAACGAATTGTGATAAAAAAATGAAACTGATTTAGATTATGATAAAAAAAATTTCTAAAATGATTATAAATGGTAGAAAATTTTTTTTTTTCTTAGTTTAAAAGTTACCCCTATCTTAGGAACGGTATAAGATAGAGAGTTGGAACCAACGCCAGACGAATTATTCGGTTCGAATTGGTAATCTTGCTTAGTTTTCAACTAAATCTGAATGTAAGTTTTGTCTCGGGAAGATAGATTTAAAAATTTAAAAGTCACCCCTATCTCAGGAACGACACCCCCTAGAAAGTTGAAACTTTACAATTCAATTCACCATCAGCCCACTAGAAGATCTGCAAAGTTAGGCTTCTTACTTATTTACAGTTCCTTTGGAATAAAAAAGTTGAAAAAATTTTTTCACTTTTGCAGCAAAAGCTAGCGAATTAATTTTTTAAGTAAAAATTGAGTGAAAAATTGAATTTTTTACTAACGATTGGTGATAAAAAGATGAAATTAGTTCAGATTGTAATAAAAAAACTTTCTAAAATGATTCTAAATGGTAGAAAAATATTTTTTTTCTTAGTTTAAAAGTTACCACTATCTTCAGAACGGTAAAAGATAGAGAGTTGGAACCAACGCCAGGCGAATTATTCGGTTCGAATTGGTAATCTTGCTTAGTTTTCAACTAAATCTGAATGTAAGTTTTGTCTCGGGAAGATAGATTTAAAAATTTTAAAAGTCACCCCTATCTCAGAAACGACACCCCCTAGAAAGTTAAATCTTTACAATTCAATTTACCATCAGCCCACTAGAGGATCTGCAAAGTTAGGCTTCTTACTTATTTACCGTTCCTTTGGAATAAAAAAGTTTATAAAATTTTTTCATTTTTGCAGCAAAAGCTAGCGAATTAATTTTTCAAGTAAAAATTGAGTGAAAAATTGAATTTTTTACTAACGATTGGTGATAAAAAGATGAAATTAGTTCAGATTGTAATGGAAAAACTTTCTAAAATGATTTTAAATAGTAGAAAAAATTTTTTTTTCTTACTTTAAACGTTACCCCTATCTTGGGAACGGTATAAGATAGAGAGTTGGAAGCAACGCCAGACGAATTATTCGGTTCGAATTGGTAATCTTGCTTAGTTTTCAACTAAATCTGAATGTAAGTTTTGTCTCGGAAAGATAGATTTAAAAATTTTAAAAGTCACCCCTATCTCAGGAACGACACCCCCTAGAAAGTTGAAACTTTACAATTCAATTCAACATCAGCCCACTAGAAGATCTGTAAAGTTAGGCTCCTTACTTATTTACAGTTCCTTTGGAATAAAAAAGTTAAAAAAATTTTTTCACTTTTGCAACAAAAGCTAGCGTATTAATTTTTTAAGTAAAAATTGAGTGAAAAATTGAATTTTTTACTAACGATTGGTGATAAAAAGATAAAACTGGTTTAGATTATGATAAAAAAACTTTCTAAAATGATTCTAAATAGTAGAAAAAATTTTTTTTTCTTAGTTTAAAAGTTACCCCTATCTTGGGAACGGTATAAGATAGAGAGTTGGAACCAACGCCAGACGGATTATTCGGTTCGAATTGGTAATCTTGCTTAGTTTTCAACTAAATCTGAATGTAAGTTTTGTCTCGGAAAGATAGATTTAAAAATTTTAAAAGTCACCCCTATCTCAGGAACGACACCCCCTAGAAAGTTGAAACTTTACAATTCAATTCAACATCAGCCCACTAGAAGATCTGTAAAGTTAGGCTCCTTACTTATTTACAGTTCCTTTGGAATAAAAAAGTTAAAAAAATTTTTTCACTTTTGCAACAAAAGCTAGCGTATTAATTTTTTAAGTAAAAATTGAGTGAAAAATTGAATTTTTTACTAACGATTGGTGATAAAAAGATAAAACTGGTTTAGATTATGATAAAAAAACTTTCTAAAATGATTATAAATGGTAGAAAAAATTTTTTTTTCTTAGTTTAAAAGTTACACCTATCTTGGGAACGGTATAAGATAGAGAGTTGGAACCAACGCCAGACGAATTATTCGGTTCGAATTGGTAATCTTGATTAGTTTTCAACTAAATCTGAATGTAAGTTTTGTCTCGGAAATATAGATTTAAAAATTTTAAAAGTCACCCCTATCTCAGGAACGACAACCCCTAGAAAGTTGAAACTTTACAATTCAATTCACCATCAGCCCACTAGAAGATCTGCAAAGTTAGGCTTCTTACTTATTTACAGTTCCTTTGGAATAAAAAAGTTAAAAAAATTTTTTCACTTTTGCAACAAAAGCTAGCGTATTAATTTTTTAAGTAAAAATTGAGTGAAAAATTGAATTTTTTACTAACGATTGGTGATAAAAAGATAAAACTGGTTTAGATTATGATAAAGAAACTTTCTAAAATGATTATAAATGGTAGAAAAAATTTTTTTTTCTTAGTTTAAAAGTTACCCCTATCTTGGGAACGGTATAAGATAGAGAGTTGGAACCAACGCCAGACGAATTATTCGGTTCGAATTGGTAATCTTGCTCAGTTTTCAACTAAATCTGAATGTAAGTTTTGTCTCGGGAAGATAGATTTAAAAATTTTAAAAGTCACCCCTATCTCAGGAACGACACCCCTTAGAAAGTTGAAACTTTACAATTCAATTCACCATCAGCCCACTAGAAGATCTGCAAAGTTAGGCTTCTTACTTATTTACAGTTCCTTTGGAATAAAAAAGTTGAAAAAATTTTTTCACTTCTGCAGCAAAAGCTAGCGAATTAATTTTTTAAGTAAAAATTGAGTGAAAAATTGAATTTTTTACTAACGATTGGTGATAAAAAGATGAAATCAGTTCAGATTGTAATAAAAAAACTTTCTAAAATGATTCTAAATGGTAGAAAAATATTTTTATTTTTAGTTTAAAAGCTACCACTATCTTGAGAACGGTATAAGATAGAGAGTTGGAACCAACGCCAGACGAATTATTCGGTTCGAATTGGTAATCTTGCTTAGTTTTCAACTAAATCTGAATGTAAGTTTTGTCTCGGGAAGATAGATTTGAAAATTTTAAAAGTCACCCCTATCTCAGGAACGACACCCCCTAGAAAGTTGAAACTTCACAATTCAATTCACCATCAGCTCACTAGAAGATCTGCAAAGTTAGGCTTCTTACTTATTTACCGTTCCTTTGGAATGAAAAAGTTTAAAAAATTTTTTCATTTTTGCAGCAAAAGCAAGCGAATTAATTTTTCAAAAAAAAATTGAGTGAAAAATTGAATTTTTTACTAACGATTGGTGATAAAAAGATGAAATCAGTTCAGATTGTAATAAAAAAACTTTCTAAAATGATTCTAAATAGTAGAAAAAATTTTTTTTTCTTAGTTTAAAAGTTACCCCTATCTTGGGAACGGTATAAGATAGAGAGTTGGAACCAACGCCAGACGGATTATTCGGTTCGAATTGGTAATCTTGCTTAGTTTTCAACTAAATCTGAATGTAAGTTTTGTCTCGGGAAGATAGATCTAAAAATTTTAAAAGTCACCCCTATCTCAGGAACGACACCTCCTAGAAAGTTGAAACTTTACAATTCAATTCACCATCAGCCCACTAGAAGATCTGCAAAGTTAAGCTTTTTACTTATTTACAGTTCTTTTGGAATAAAAAAGTTGAAAAAATTTTTTTACTTTTGCAGCAAAAGCTAGCGAATTAATTTTTTAAGTAAAAATTGAGTGAAAAATTGAATTTTTTACTAACGATGTGATAAAAAAATGAAACTGATTTAGATTATGATAAAAAATTTTCTAAAATGATTATAAATGGTAGAAAAATTTTTTTTTTCTTAGTTTAAAAGTTACCCCTATCTTAGGAACGGTATAAGATAGAGAGTTGGAACCAACGCCAGACGAATTATTCGGTTCGAATTGGTAATCTTGCTTAGTTTTCAACTAAATCTGAATGTAAGTTTTGTCTCGGGAAGATAGATTTAAAAATTTAAAAGTCACCCCTATCTCAGGAACGACACCCCCTAGAAAGTTGAAACTTTACAATTCAATTCACCATCAGCCCACTAGAAGATCTGCAAAGTTAGGCTTCTTACTTATTTACAGTTCCTTTGGAATAAAAAAGTTGAAAAAATTTTTTCACTTTTGCAGCAAAAGCTAGCGAATTCATTGTTTAAGTAAAAATTGAGTGAAAAATTGAATTTTTTACTAACGATTGGTGATAAAAAGATGAAATTAGTTCAGATTGTAATAAAAAAACTTTCTAAAATGATTCTAAATGGTAGAAAAATATTTTTTTTCTTAGTTTAAAAGTTACCACTATCTTCAGAACGGTAAAAGATAGAGAGTTGGAACCAACGCCAGGCGAATTATTCGGTTCGAATTGGTAATCTTGCTTAGTTTTCAACTAAATCTGAATGTAAGTTTTGTCTCGGGAAGATAGATTTAAAAATTTTAAAAGTCACCCCTATCTCAGAAACGACACCCCCTAGAAAGTTAAAACTTTACAATTCAATTTACCATCAGCCCACTAGAGGATCTGCAAAGTTAGGCTTCTTACTTATTTACCGTTCCTTTGGAATAAAAAAGTTTATAAAATTTTTTCATTTTTGCAGCAAAAGCTAGCGAATTAATTTTTCAAGTAAAAATTGAGTGAAAAATTGAATTTTTTACTAACGATTGGTGATAAAAAGATAAAACTGGTTTAGATTATGATAAAAAAACTTTCTAAAATGATTATAAATGGTAGAAAAAATTTTTTTTTCTTAGTTTAAAAGTTACACCTATCTTGGGAACGGTATAAGATAGAGAGTTGGAACCAACGCCAGACGAATTATTCGGTTCGAATTGGTAATCTTGATTAGTTTTCAACTAAATCTGAATGTAAGTTTTGTCTCGGAAATATAGATTTAAAAATTTTAAAAGTCACCCCTATCTCAGGAACGACACCCCCTAGAAAGTTGAAACTTCACAATTCAATTCACCATCAGCTCACTAGAAGATCTGCAAAGTTAGGCTTCTTACTTATTTACCGTTCCTTTGGAATGAAAAAGTTTAAAAAATTTTTTCATTTTTGCAGCAAAAGCAAGCGAATTAATTTTTCAAAAAAAAATTGAGTGAAAAATTGAATTTTTTACTAACGATTGGTGATAAAAAGATGAAATCAGTTCAGATTGTAATAAAAAAACTTTCTAAAATGATTCTAAATAGTAGAAAAAATTTTTTTTTCTTAGTTTAAAAGTTACCCCTATCTTGGGAACGGTATAAGATAGAGAGTTGGAACCAACGCCAGACGGATTATTCGGTTCGAATTGGTAATCTTGCTTAGTTTTCAACTAAATCTGAATGTAAGTTTTGTCTCGGGAAGATAGATCTAAAAATTTTAAAAGTCACCCCTATCTCAGGAACGACACCTCCTAGAAAGTTGAAACTTTACAATTCAATTCACCATCAGCCCACTAGAAGATCTGCAAAGTTAAGCTTTTTACTTATTTACAGTTCTTTTGGAATAAAAAAGTTGAAAAAATTTTTTTACTTTTGCAGCAAAAGCTAGCGAATTAATTTTTTAAGTAAAAATTGAGTGAAAAATTGAATTTTTTACTAACGATGTGATAAAAAAATGAAACTGATTTAGATTATGATAAAAAATTTTCTAAAATGATTATAAATGGTAGAAAAATTTTTTTTTTCTTAGTTTAAAAGTTACCCCTATCTTAGGAACGGTATAAGATAGAGAGTTGGAACCAACGCCAGACGAATTATTCGGTTCGAATTGGTAATCTTGCTTAGTTTTCAACTAAATCTGAATGTAAGTTTTGTCTCGGGAAGATAGATTTAAAAATTTAAAAGTCACCCCTATCTCAGGAACGACACCCCCTAGAAAGTTGAAACTTTACAATTCAATTCACCATCAGCCCACTAGAAGATCTGCAAAGTTAGGCTTCTTACTTATTTACAGTTCCTTTGGAATAAAAAAGTTGAAAAAATTTTTTCACTTTTGCAGCAAAAGCTAGCGAATTCATTGTTTAAGTAAAAATTGAGTGAAAAATTGAATTTTTTACTAACGATTGGTGATAAAAAGATGAAATTAGTTCAGATTGTAATAAAAAAACTTTCTAAAATGATTCTAAATGGTAGAAAAATATTTTTTTTCTTAGTTTAAAAGTTACCACTATCTTCAGAACGGTAAAAGATAGAGAGTTGGAACCAACGCCAGGCGAATTATTCGGTTCGAATTGGTAATCTTGCTTAGTTTTCAACTAAATCTGAATGTAAGTTTTGTCTCGGGAAGATAGATTTAAAAATTTTAAAAGTCACCCCTATCTCAGAAACGACACCCCCTAGAAAGTTAAAACTTTACAATTCAATTTACCATCAGCCCACTAGAGGATCTGCAAAGTTAGGCTTCTTACTTATTTACCGTTCCTTTGGAATAAAAAAGTTTATAAAATTTTTTCATTTTTGCAGCAAAAGCTAGCGAATTAATTTTTCAAGTAAAAATTGAGTGAAAAATTGAATTTTTTACTAACGATTGGTGATAAAAAGATAAAACTGGTTTAGATTATGATAAAAAAACTTTCTAAAATGATTATAAATGGTAGAAAAAATTTTTTTTTCTTAGTTTAAAAGTTACACCTATCTTGGGAACGGTATAAGATAGAGAGTTGGAACCAACGCCAGACGAATTATTCGGTTCGAATTGGTAATCTTGATTAGTTTTCAACTAAATCTAAATGTAAGTTTTGTCTCGGAAATATAGATTTAAAAATTTTAAAAGTCACCCCTATCTCAGGAACGACAACCCCTAGAAAGTTGAAACTTTACAATTCAATTCACCATCAGCCCACTAGAAGATCTGCAAAGTTAGGCTTCTTACTTATTTACAGTTCCTTTGGAATAAAAAAGTTGAAAAAATTTTTTCACTTCTGCAGCAAAAGCTAGCGAATTAATTTTTTAAGTAAAAATTGAGTGAAAAATTGTATTTTTTACTAACGATTGGTGATAAAAAGATGAAACTGGTTTAGATTATGATAAAGAAACTTTCTAAAATGATTATAAATGGTAGAAAAAATTTTTTTTTCTTAGTTTAAAAGTTACCCCTATCTTGGGAACGGTATAAGATAGAGAGTTGGAACCAACGCCAGACGAATTATTCGGTTCGAATTGGTAATCTTGCTCAGTTTTCAACTAAATCTGAATGTAAGTTTTGTCTCGGGAAGATAGATTTAAAAATTTTAAAAGTCACCCCTATCTCAGGAACGACACCCCTTAGAAAGTTGAAACTTTACAATTCAATTCACCATCAGCCCACTAGAAGATCTGCAAAGTTAGGCTTCTTACTTATTTACAGTTCCTTTGGAATAAAAAAGTTGAAAAAATTTTTTCACTTCTGCAGCAAAAGCTAGCGAATTAATTTTTTAAGTAAAAATTGAGTGAAAAATTGAATTTTTTACTAACGATTGGTGATAAAAAGATGAAATCAGTTCAGATTGTAATAAAAAAACTTTCTAAAATGATTCTAAATGGTAGAAAAATATTTTTATTTTTAGTTTAAAAGTTACCACTATCTTGAGAACGGTATAAGATAGAGAGTTGGAACCAACGCCAGACGAATTATTCGATTCGAATTGGTAATCTTGCTTAGTTTTCAACTAAATCTGAATGTAAGTTTTGTCTCGGGAAGATAGATTTGAAAATTTTAAGAGTCACCCCTATCTCAGGAACGACACCCCCTAGAAAGTTGAAACTTTACAATTCAATTTACCATCAGCCCACTAGAGGATCTGCAAAGTTAAGCTTCTTACTTATTTACCGTTCCTTTGGAATAAAAAAGTTAAAACAATTTTTTCACTTTTGCAGCAAAAGCTAGCGAATTAATTTTTTAAGTAAAAATTGAGTGAAAAATTGAATTTTTTACTAACGATTGGTGATAAAAAGATAGAACTGGTTTAGATTATGATAAAAAAACTTTCTAAAATGATTATAAATGGTAGAAAAAATTTTTTTTCTTAGTTTAAAAGTTACCCCTATCTTGGGAACGGTATAATATAGAGAGTTGGAACCAACGCCAGACAAATTATTCGGTTCGAATTGGTAATCTTGCTTAGTTTTCAACTAAATCTGAATGTAAGTTTTGTCTCGGAAAGATAGATTTAAAAATTTTAAAAGTCACCCCCATTTCAGGAACGACATCCCCTAGAAAGTTGAAACTTTACAATTCAGTTTACCATCAGCCCACTAGAGGATCCGCAAAGTTAGGCTTCTTACTTATTTACCGTTCCTTTGGAATGAAAAAGTTAAAAAAATTGTTTCACTTTTGCAGCAAAAACTAGCGAATTAATTTTTTAAGTAAAAATTGAGTGAAAAATTGAATTTTTTACTAACGTTTGGTGATAAAAAGATGAGACTGGTTTAGATTATGATAAAAAAACTTTCTAAAATGATTATAAATGGTAGAAAAAAATTTTTTTTCTTAGTTTAAAAGTTACCCCTATCTTGGGAACGGTATAAGATAGAGAGTTGGAACCAACGCCAGACGAATTATTCGGTTCGAATTGGTAATCTTGCTTAGTTTTCAACTAAATCTGAATGTAAGTTTTGTCTCGGGAAGATAGATTTAAAAATTTTAAAAGTCATTCCTATCTCAGGAACGACACCCCCTAGAAAGTTGAAACTCTACAATTCAATTCACCATCAGCCCACTAAAAGATCTGCAAAGTTAGGCTTCTTACTTATTTACAGTTCCTTTGGAATAAAAAAGTTGAAAAAATGTTTTCACTTTTGCAGCAAAAGCTAGCGAATTAATTTTTTAAGTAAAAATTGAGTGAAAAATTGAATTTTTTACTAACGATTGGTGATAAAAAGATGAAATTAGTTCAGATTGTAATAAATAAACTTTCTAAAATGATTCTAAATGGTAGAAAAATATTTTTTTTCTTAGTTTAAAAGTTACCACTATCTTGAGAACGGTATAAGATAGAGAGTTGGAACCAACGCCAGACGAATTATTCGGTTCGAATTGGTAATCTTGCTTAGTTTTCAACTAAATCTGAAAGTAAGTTTTGTCTCGGAAAGATAGATTTAAAAATTTTAAAAGTCACCCCTATTTCAGGAACGACATCCCCTAGAAAGTTGAAACTTTACAATTCAATTTACCATCAGCCCACTAGAGGATCTGCAAAGTTAGGCTTCTTACTTATTTAACGTTCCTTTGAAATAAAAAAGTTAAAAAAATCTTTTCACTTTTGCAGCAAAAGCTAGCGAATCAATTTTTTAAGTAAAAATTGAGTGAAAAATTGAATTTTTTACTAACGATTGGTGATAAAAAGATGAAACTGGTTTAGATTATAATAAAAAACTTTCTAAAATGATTGTAAATGGTAGAAAAAATTTTTTTTCTTAGTTTGAAAGTTACCCCTATCTTGGGAACGGTATAATATAGAGAGTTGGAACCAACGCCAGACGAATTATTCGGTTCGAATTGGTAATCTTGCTTAGTTTTCAACTAAATCTGAATGTAAGTTTTGTCTCGGGAAGATAGATTTCAAAATTTTAAAAGTCACCTCTGTCTCAGGAACGACACCCCCTAGAAAGTTGAAACTTTACAATTCAATTCACCATTAGCCCACTAGAAGATCTGCAAAGTTAGGCTTCTTACTTATTTACAGTTCCTTTGGAATAAAAAAATTGAAAAAATTTTTTCACTTTTGCAGCAAAAGCTAGCGAATTAATTTTTTAAGTAAAAATTGAGTGAAAAATTGAATTTTTGACTAACGATTGGTGATAAAAAGATGAAATTAGTTTAGATTGTAATAAAAAAACTTTCTAAAATGATTCTAAATGGTAGAAAAATATTTTATTTCTTAGATTAAAAGTTACCACTATCTTGAGAACGGTATAAGATAGAGAGTTGGAACCAACCCCAGACAAATTATTCGGTTCGAATTGGTAATCTTGCTTAGTTTTCAACTAAATCTGAATGAAGGTTTTGTCTCGGGAAGATAGATTTAAAAATTTTAAAAGTCACCCCTATCTCAGGAACGACACCCCCTAGAAAGTTGAAACTTTACAATTCAATTCACCATCAGCCCACTAGAAGATCTGTAAAGTTAGGCTCCTTACTTATTTACAGTTCCTTTGGAATAAAAAAGTTAAAAAAATTTTTTCACTTTTGCAACAAAAGCTAGCGTATTAATTTTTTAAGTAAAAATTGAGTGAAAAATTGAATTTTTTACTAACGATTGGTGATAAAAAGATAAAACTGGTTTAGATTATGATAAAAAAACTTTCTAAAATGATTATAAATGGTAGAAAAAATTTTTTTTTCTTAGTTTAAAAGTTACACCTATCTTGGGAACGGTATAAGATAGAGAGTTGGAACCAACGCCAGACGAATTATTCGGTTCGAATTGGTAATCTTGATTAGTTTTCAACTAAATCTGAATGTAAGTTTTGTCTCGGAAATATAGATTTAAAAATTTTAAAAGTCACCCCTATCTCAGGAACGACAACCCCTAGAAAGTTGAAACTTTACAATTCAATTCACCATCAGCCCACTAGAAGATCTGCAAAGTTAGGCTTCTTACTTATTTACAGTTCCTTTGGAATAAAAAAGTTGAAAAAATTTTTTCACTTCTGCAGCAAAAGCTAGCGAATTAATTTTTTAAGTAAAAATTGAGTGAAAAATTGTATTTTTTACTAACGATTGGTGATAAAAAGATGAAACTGGTTTAGATTATGATAAAGAAACTTTCTAAAATGATTATAAATGGTAGAAAAAATTTTTTTTTCTTAGTTTAAAAGTTACCCCTATCTTGGGAACGGTATAAGATAGAGAGTTGGAACCAACGCCAGACGAATTATTCGGTTCGAATTGGTAATCTTGCTCAGTTTTCAACTAAATCTGAATGTAAGTTTTGTCTCGGGAAGATAGATTTAAAAATTTTAAAAGTCACCCCTATCTCAGGAACGACACCCCTTAGAAAGTTGAAACTTTACAATTCAATTCACCATCAGCCCACTAGAAGATCTGCAAAGTTAGGCTTCTTACTTATTTACAGTTCCTTTGGAATAAAAAAGTTGAAAAAATTTTTTCACTTCTGCAGCAAAAGCTAGCGAATTAATTTTTTAAGTAAAAATTGAGTGAAAAATTGAATTTTTTACTAACGATTGGTGATAAAAAGATGAAATCAGTTCAGATTGTAATAAAAAAACTTTCTAAAATGATTCTAAATGGTAGAAAAATATTTTTATTTTTAGTTTAAAAGTTACCACTATCTTGAGAACGGTATAAGATAGAGAGTTGGAACCAACGCCAGACGAATTATTCGGTTCGAATTGGTAATCTTGCTTAGTTTTCAACTAAATCTGAATGTAAGTTTTGTCTCGGGAAGATAGATTTGAAAATTTTAAGAGTCACCCCTATCTCAGGAACGACACCCCCTAGAAAGTTGAAACTTTACAATTCAATTTACCATCAGCCCACTAGAGGATCTGCAAAGTTAAGCTTCTTACTTATTTACCGTTCCTTTGGAATAAAAAAGTTAAAACAATTTTTTCACTTTTGCAGCAAAAGCTAGCGAATTAATTTTTTAAGTAAAAATTGAGTGAAAAATTGAATTTTTTACTAACGATTGGTGATAAAAAGATAGAACTGGTTTAGATTATGATAAAAAAACTTTCTAAAATGATTATAAATGGTAGAAAAAATTTTTTTTTCTTAGTTTAAAAGTTACCCCTATCTTGGGAACGGTATAATATAGAGAGTTGGAACCAACGCCAGACAAATTATTCGGTTCGAATTGGTAATCTTGCTTAGTTTTCAACTAAATCTGAATGTAAGTTTTGCCTCGGAAAGATAGATTTAAAAATTTTAAAAGTCACCCCCATTTCAGGAACGACATCCCCTAGAAAGTTGAAACTTTACAATTCAGTTTACCATCAGCCCACTAGAGGATCCGCAAAGTTAGGCTTCTTACTTATTTACCGTTCCTTTGGAATGAAAAAGTTAAAAAAATTGTTTCACTTTTGCAGCAAAAACTAGCGAATTAATTTTTTAAGTAAAAATTGAGTGAAAAATTGAATTTTTTACTAACGTTTGGTGATAAAAAGATGAGACTGGTTTAGATTATGATAAAAAAACTTTCTAAAATGATTATAAATGGTAGAAAAAAATTTTTTTTCTTAGTTTAAAAGTTACCCCTATCTTGGGAACGGTATAAGATAGAGAGTTGGAACCAACGCCAGACGAATTATTCGGTTCGAATTGGTAATCTTGCTTAGTTTTCAACTAAATCTGAATGTAAGTTTTGTCTCGGGAAGATAGATTTAAAAATTTTAAAAGTCATTCCTATCTCAGGAACGACACCCCCTAGAAAGTTGAAACTCTACAATTCAATTCACCATCAGCCCACTAGAAGATCTGCAAAGTTAGGCTTCTTACTTATTTACAGTTCCTTTGGAATAAAAAAGTTGAAAAAATGTTTTCACTTTTGCAGCAAAAGCTAGCGAATTAATTTTTTAAGTAAAAATTGAGTGAAAAATTGAATTTTTTACTAACGATTGGTGATAAAAAGATGAAATTAGTTCAGATTGTAATAAATAAACTTTCTAAAATGATTCTAAATGGTAGAAAAATATTTTTTTTCTTAGTTTAAAAGTTACCACTATCTTGAGAACGGTATAAGATAGAGAGTTGGAACCAACGCCAGACGAATTATTCGGTTCGAATTGGTAATCTTGCTTAGTTTTCAACTAAATCTGAAAGTAAGTTTTGTCTCGGAAAGATAGATTTAAAAATTTTAAAAGTCACCCCTATTTCAGGAACGACATCCCCTAGAAAGTTGAAACTTTACAATTCAATTTACCATCAGCCCACCAGAGGATCTGCAAAGTTAGGCTTCTTACTTATTTAACGTTCCTTTGAAATAAAAAAGTTAAAAAAATCTTTTCACTTTTGCAGCAAAAGCTAGCGAATCAATTTTTTAAGTAAAAATTGAGTGAAAAATTGAATTTTTTACTAACGATTGGTGATAAAAAGATGAAACTGGTTTAGATTATAATAAAAAACTTTCTAAAATGATTGTAAATGGTAGAAAAAATTTTTTTTCTTAGTTTGAAAGTTACCCCTATCTTGGGAACGGTATAATATAGAGAGTTGGAACCAACGCCAGACGAATTATTCGGTTCGAATTGGTAATCTTGCTTAGTTTTCAACTAAATCTGAATGTAAGTTTTGTCTCGGGAAGATAGATTTCAAAATTTTAAAAGTCACCTCTGTCTCAGGAACGACACCCCCTAGAAAGTTGAAACTTTACAATTCAATTCACCATTAGCCCACTAGAAGATCTGCAAAGTTAGGCTTCTTACTTATTTACAGTTCCTTTGGAATAAAAAAATTGAAAAAATTTTTTCACTTTTGAAGCAAAAGCTAGCGAATTAATTTTTTAAGTAAAAATTGAGTGAAAAATTGAATTTTTGACTTACGATTGGTGATAAAAAGATGAAATTAGTTTAGATTGTAATAAAAAAACTTTCTAAAATGATTCTAAATGGTAGAAAAATATTTTATTTCTTAGATTAAAAGTTACCACTATCTTGAGAACGGTATAAGATAGAGAGTTGGAACCAACCCCAGACAAATTATTCGGTTCGAATTGGTAATCTTGCTTAGTTTTCAACTAAATCTGAATGAAGGTTTTGTCTCGGGAAGATAGATTTAAAAATTTTAAAAGTCACCCCTATCTCAGAAACGACACCCCCTAGAAAGTTAAATCTTTACAATTCAATTTACCATCAGCCCACTAGAGGATCTGCAAAGTTAGGCTTCTTACATATTTACCGTTCCTTTGGAATAAAATGTTGAAAAAATATTTTCACTTTTGCAGCAAAAGCTAGCGAATTAATTTTTTAAGTAAAAATTGAGTGAAAAATTGAATTTTTTACTAACGATTGGTGATAAAAAGATGAAATTAGTTCAGATTGTAATAAAAAAACTTTCTAAAATGATTCTAAATGGTAGAAAAATATTTTTTTTCTTAGTTTAAAAGTTACCACTATCTTGAGAACGGTATAAGATAGAGAGTTGGAACCAACGCCAGACGAATTATTCGGTTCGAATTGGTAATCTTGCTTAGTTTTCAACTAAATCTGAATGTAAGTTTTGTCTCGGGAAGATAGATTTAAAAATTTTAAAAGTCACCCCTATCTCAGGAAAGACACCCCCTAGAAAGTTGAAACTTTACAATTCAATTTACCATCAGCCCACTAGAGAATCTGCAAAGTTAGGCTTCTTACTTATTTACAGTTCCTTTGGAATAAAAAAGTTGAAAAAATTTTTTCACTGTTGAAGCAAAAGCTAGCGAATTAATTTTTTAAGTAAAAATTGAGTGAAAAATTGAATTTTTTACTAACGATTGGTGATAAAAAGATGAAATTAGTTCAGATTGTAATAAAAAAACTTTCTAAAATGATTCTAAATGGTAGAAAAAATTTTTTTTTCTTAGTTTAAAAGTTACCCCTATCTTGGGAACGGTATATGATAGAGAGTTGGAACTAACGCTAGACGAATTATTCGGTTCGAATTGGTAATCTTGCTTAGTTTTCAACTAAATCTGAATGAAAGTTTTGTCTCGGGAAGATAGATTTAAAAATTTTAAAAGTCACCCCTATCTCAGGAACGACACCCCCTAGAAAGTTGAAACTTTACAATTCAATTTACCATCAGCCCACTAGAGGATCTGCAAAGTTAGGCTTCTTACTTATTTACAGTTCTTTTGGAATAAAAAAGTTGAAAAAATTTTTTCACTTTTGCAGCAAAAGCTAGCGAATTAAATTTTTAAGTAAAAATTTAGTGAAAAATTGCATTTTTTACTAACGATTGGTGATAAAAAGATGAAATTAGTTCAGATTGTAATAAAAAAACTTTCTAAAATGATTCTAAATGGTAGAAAAATATTTTTTTTCTTAGTTTAAAAGTTACCACTATCTTGAGAACGGTATAAGATAGAGAGTTGGAACCAACGCCAGACGAATTATTCGGTTCGAATTGGTAATCTTGCTTAGTTTTCAACTAAATCTGAATGTAAGTTTTGTCTCGGGAAGATAGATTTAAAAATTTTAAAAGTCACCCTTATCTCAGAAACGACACCCCCTAGAAAGTTGAAACTTTACAATTCAATTCACCATCAGCCCACTAGAGGATCTGCAAAGTTAGGCTTCTTACTTATTTACCGTTCCTTTGGAATAAAAAAGTTAAAAAAATTTTTTCACTTTTGCAGCAAAAGCTAGCGAATTAATTTTTTAAGTAAAAATTGAGTGAAAAATTGAATTTTTTACTAACGATTGGTGATAAAAAGATGAAACTGGTTTAGATTATGATAAAAAAACTTTCTAAAATGATTATAAATGGTAGAAAAAATTTTTTTTTCTTAGTTTAAAAGTTACCCCTATCTTGGGAACGGTATAAGATAGAGAGTTGGAACCAACGCCAGACGAATTATTCGGTTCGAATTGGTAATTTTGCTTAGTTTTCAACTAAATCTGAATGTAAGTTTTGTCTCGGGAAGATAGATTTAAAAATTTTAAAAGTCACCTCTGTCTCAGGAACGACACCCTCTAGAAAGTTGAAACTTTACAATTCAATTCACCATCAGCCCACTAGAAGATCTGCAAAGTTAGGCTTCTTACTTATTTACAGTTCCTTTGGAATAAAAAAGTTGAAAAAATTTTTTCACTTTTGCACGAAAAGCTAGCAAATTAATTTTTTAAGTAAAAATTGAGTGAAAAATTGCATTTTTTACTAACGATTGGTGATAAAAAGATGAAATTAGTTCAGATTGTAATAAAAAAACTTTCTAAAATGATTCTAAATGATAGAAAAATATTTTTTTTTTAGTTTAAAAGTTACCACTATCTTGAGAACGGTATAAGATAGAGAGTTGGAACCAACGCCAGACGAATTATTCGGTTCGAATTGGTAATCTTGCTTAGTTTTCAACTAAATCTGAATGTAAGTTTTGTCTCGGGAAGATAGATTTAAAAATTTTAAAAGTCATCCCTATCTCAGGAACGACACCCCCTAGAGGTTGAAACTTTACAATTCAATTCACCATCAGCCCACTAGAAGATCTGCAAAGTTAGGCTTCTTACTTATTTACAGTTCCTTTGGAATGAAAAAGTTGAAAAAATTTTTTCACTTTTGCAGCAAAAGCTAGCGAATTAATTTTTTAAGTAAAAATTGAGTGAAAAATTAAATTTTTTACTAACGATTGGTGATAAAAAGATGAAATTAGTTCAAATTGTAATGAAAAAACTTTCTAAAATAATTCTAAATGGTAGAAAAATATTTTTTTTCTTAGTTTAAAAGTTACCACTATCTTGAGAACGGTATAAGATAGAGAGTTGGAACCAACGCCAGACGAATTATTCGGTTCGAATTGGTAATCTTGCTTAGTTTTCAACTAAAGCTGAATGTAAGTTTTGTCTCGGGAAGATAGATTTAAAAATTTTAAAAGTCACCCCTATCTCAGAAACGACACCCCCTAGAAAGTTGAAACTTTACAATTCAATTTACCATCAGCCCACTAGAGGATCTGCAAAGTTAGGCTTCTTACTTATTTACCGTTCCTTTGGAATAAAAAAGTTAAAAAAATTTTTTCACTTTTGCAGCAAAAGCTAGCGAAGTAATTTTTTAAGTAAAAATTGAGTGAAAAATTGAATTTTTTACTAACGATTGGTGATAAAAAGATGAAACTGGTTTAGATTATGATAAAAAAACTTTCTAAAATGATTATAAATGGTAGAAAAAATTTTTTTTTCTTAGTTTAAAAGTTACCCCTATCTTGGGAACTGTATAAGATAGAGAGTTGGAACCAACGCCAGACGAATTATTCGGTTCGAATTGGTAATTTTGCTTAGTTTTTAACTAAATCTGAATGTAAGTTTTGTCTCGGGAAGATAGATTTAAAAATTTTAAAAGTCACCCCTGTCTCAGGAACGACACCCTCTAGAAAGTTGAAACTTTACAATTCAATTCACCATCAGCCCACTAGAAGATCTGCAAAGTTAGGCTTCTTACTTATTTACAGTTCCTTTGGAATAAAAAAGTTGAAAAAATTTTTTCACTTTTGCAGCAAAAGCTAGCGAATTAATTTTTTAAGTAAAAATTGAGTGAAAAATTGCATTTTTTACTAACGATTGGTGATAAAAAGATGAAATTAGTTCAGATTGTAATAAAAAAACTTTCTAAAATGATTCTAAATGGTAGAAAAATATTTTTTTTTTAGTTTAAAAGTTACCACTATCTTGAGAACGGTATAAGATAGAGAGTTGGAACCAACGCCAGACGAATTATTCGGTTCGAATTGGTAATCTTGCTTAGTTTTCAACTAAATCTGAATGTAAGTTTTGTCTCGGGAAGATAGATTTAAAAATTTTAAAAGTCATCCCTATCTCAGGAACGACACCCCCTAGAGGTTGAAACTTTACAATTCAATTCACCATCAGCCCACTAGAAGATCTGCAAAGTTAGGCTTCTTACTTATTTACAGTTCCTTTGGAATGAAAAAGTTGAAAAAATTTTTTCACTTTTGCAGCAAAAGCTAGCGAATTAATTTTTTAAGTAAAAATTGAGTGAAAAATTAAATTTTTTACTAACGATTGGTGATAAAAAGATGAAATTAGTTCAGATTGTAATAAAAAAACTTTCTAAAATGATTCTAAATGGTAGAAAAAATTTTTTTTTCTTAGTTTAAAAGTTACTCCTATCTTGGGAACGGTATAAGATAGAGAGTTGGAACTAACGCCAGACGAATTATTCGGTTCGAATTGGTAATCTTGCTTAGTTTTCAACTAAATCTGCATGTAAGTTTTGTCTCGGGAAGATAGATTTAAAAATTTTAAAAGTCACCCCTATCTCAGGAACGACACCCCCTAGAAAGTTAAAACTTTACAATTCAATTCACCATCAGCCCACTAGAAAATCTGCAAAGTTAGGCTTCTTACTTATTTACAGTTCGTTTGGAATAAAAAGGTTGAAAAAATTTTTTCACTTTTGCAGCAAAAGCTAGCGAATTAATTTTTTAAGTAAAAATTGAGTGAAAAATTAAATTTTTTACTAACGATTGGTGATAAAAAGATGAAATTAGTTCAAATTGTAATGTAAAAACTTTCTAAAATAATTCTAAATGGTTGAAAAATATTTTTTCCTTAGTTTAAAAGTTACCACTATCTTGAGAACGGTATAAGATAGAGAGTTGGAACCAACGCCAGACGAATTATTCGGTTCGAATTGGTAATCTTGCTTAGTTTTCAACTAAAGCTGAATGTAAGTTTTGTCTCGGGAAGATAGATTTAAAAATTTTAAAAGTCACCCCTATCTCAGAAACGACACCCCCTAGAAAGTTGAAACTTTACAATTCAATTTACCATCAGCCCACTAGAGGATCTGCAAAGTTAGGCTTCTTACTTATTTACCGTTCCTTTGGAATAAAAAAATTGAAAAAATTTTTTCACTTTTGCAGCAAAAGCTAGCGAATTAATTTTTTAAGTAAAAAATTGAGTGAAAAATTGAATTTTTTACTAACGATTGGTGATAAAAAGATGAAACTGGTTTAGATTATGATAAAAAAACTTTCTAAAATGATTATAAATGGTAGAAAAAATTTTTTTTTCTTAGTTTATAAGTTACCCCTATCTTGGGAACGATATAAGATAGAGAGTTGGAACCAACGCCAGACGAATTATTCGGTTCGAATTGGTAATCTTGCTTAGTTTTCAACTAAATCTGAATGTAAGTTTTGTCTCGGGAAGATAGATTTAAAAATTTTATAAGTCACCCCTATCTCAGGAGCGACACCCCCTAGAAAGTTGAAACTTTACAATTCAATTTACCATCAGCCCACTAGAAGATCTGCAAAGTTAGGCTTCTTACTTATTTACCGCTCCTTTGGAATAAAAAAGTTAAAAAAATTTTTTCACTTTTGCAGCAAAAGCTAGCGAATTAATTTTTTAAGTAAAAATTGAGTGAAAAATTGAATTTTTTACTAACGATTGGTGATAAAAAGATGAAACTGGTTTAGATTATGATAAAAAAAACTTTCTAAAATGATTATAAATGGTAGAAAAAATTTTTTTTTCTTAGTTTAAAAGTTACCCCTATCTTGGGAACGGTATAAGATAGAGAGTTGGAACCAACGCCAGACGAATTATTCGGTTCGAATTGGTAATCTTGCTTAGTTTTCAACTAAATCTGATTGTAAGTTTTGTCTCGGGAAGATAGATTTAAAAATTTTAAAAGTCACCCCTGTCTCAGGAACGACACCCCCTAGAAAGTTGAAACTTTACAATTCAATTCACTATCAGCCCACTGGAAGTTCTGCAAAGTTAGGCTTCTTACTTATTTACCGTTCCTTTGGAATAAAAAAGTTAAAAAAATTTTTTCACTTTTGCAGCAAAAGCTAGCGAATTAATTTTTTAAGTAAAAATTTAGTGAAAAATTGAATTTTTTACTAACGATTGGTGATAAAAAGATGAAATTAGTTCAGATTGTAATAAAAAAACTTTCTAAAATGATTCTAAATGGTAGAAAAATTTTTTTTTTTTTAGTTTAAATGTTACCCCTATCTTGGGAACGGTATAAGATAGAGAGTTGGAACCAACGCCAGACGAATTATTCGGTTCGAATTGGTAATCTTGCTTAGTTTTCAACTAAATCTGGATGTAAGTTTTGTCTCGGGAAGATAGATTTAAAAATTTTAAAAGTCATCCCTATCTCAGGAACGACACCCCCCAAAAAGTTGAAACTTTACAATTCAATTCACCATCAGCCCACTAGAAGATCTGCAAAGTTAGGCTTCTTACTTATTTACAGTTCCTTTGGAATGAAAAAGTTGAAAAAATTTTTTCACTTTTGAAGCAAAATCTAGCGAATTAATTTTTTAAGTAAAAATTGAGTGAAAAATTAAATTTTTTACTAACGATTGGTGATAAAAAGATGAAACTGGTTTAGATTATGATAAAAAAACTTTCTAAAATGATTATAAATGGTAGAAAAAATTTTTTTTTCTTAGTTTAAAAGTTACCCCTATCTTGGGAACGGTATAAGATAGAGAGTTGGAACCAACGCCAGACGAATTATTTGGTTCGAATTGGTAATCTTGCTTAGTTTTCAACTAAATCTGAATGTAAGTTTTGTCTCGGGAAGATAGATTTAAAAATTTTAAAAGTCACCCCTGTCTCAGGAACGACACCCCCTAGAAAGTTGAAACTTTACAATTCAATTCACTATCAGCCCACTGGAAGTTCTGCAAAGTTAGGCTTCTTACTTATTTACCGTTCCTTTGGAATAAAAAAGTTAAAAAAATTTTTTCACTTTTGCAGCAAAAGCTAGCGAATTAATTTTTTAAGTAAAAATTTAGTGAAAAATTGAATTTTATACTAACGATTGGTGATAAAATGATGAAATTAGTTCAGATTGTAATAAAAAAACTTTCTAAAATGATTCTAAATGGTAGAAAAAATTTTTTTTTCTTAGTTTAAAAGTTACCCCTATCTTGGGAACGGTATAAGATAGAGAGTTGGAACCAACGCCAGACGAATTATTCGGTTCGAATTGGTAGTCTTGCTTAGTTTTCAACTAAATCTGAATGTAAGTTTTGTCTCGGGAAGATAGATTTAAAAATTTTAAATGTCACCCCCATCTCAGGAACGACACCCCCTAGAAATTTAAAACTTTACAATTCAATTTACCATCAGCCCACTAGAGGATCTGCAAAGTTAGGCTTCTTACTTATTTACCGTTACTTTGGAATAAAAAAGTTAAAAAAATATTTTCACTTTTGCAGCAAAAGCTAGCGAATTAAATTTTTAAGTAAAAATTGAGTGAAAAATTAAATTTTTTACTAACGATTGGTGATAAAAAGATGAAACTGGTTTAGAGTATGATAAAAAAACTTTCTAAAATGATTATAAATGGTAGAAAAAATTTTTTTTTCTTAGTTTAAAAGTTACCCCTATCTTGGGAACGGTATAAGATAGAGAGTTGGAACCAACGCCAGACGAATTATTCGGTTCGAATTGGTAATCTTGCTTAGTTTTCAACTAAATCTGAATGTAAGTTTTGTCTCGGGAAGATAGATTTAAAAATTTTAAAAGTCACCCCTGTCTCAGTAACGACACCCCCTAGAAAGTTGAAACTTTACAATTCAATTCACTATCAGCCCACTGGAAGTTCTGCAAAGTTAGGCTTCTTACTTATTTACCGTTCCTTTGGAATAAAAAAGTTAAAAAAATTTTTTCACTTTTGCAGCAAAAGCTAGCGAATTAATTTTTTAAGTAAAAATTTAGTGAAAAATTGAATTTTATACTAACGATTGGTGATAAAAAGATGAAATTAGTTCAGATTGTAATAAAAAAACTTTCTAAAATGATTCTAAATGGTAGAAAAAATTTTTTTTTCTTAGTTTAAAAGTTACCCCTATCTTGGGAACGGTATAAGATAGAGAGTTGGAACCAACGCCAGACGAATTATTCGGTTCGAATTGGTAGTCTTGCTTAGTTTTCAACTAAATCTGAATGTAAGTTTTGTCTCGGGAAGATAGATTTAAAAATTTTAAATGTCACCCCCATCTCAGGAACGACACCCCCTAGAAATTTAAAACTTTACAATTCAATTTACCATCAGCCCACTAGAGGATCTGCAAAGTTAGGCTTCTTACTTATTTACCGTTACTTTGGAATAAAAAAGTTAAAAAAATATTTTCACTTTTGCAGCAAAAGCTAGCGAATTAATTTTTTAAGTAAAAATTGAGTGAAAAATTGAATTTTTTACTAACGATTGGTGATAAAAAGATGAAACTGGTTTAGATTATGATAAAAAAACTTTCTAAAATGATTATAAATGGTAGAAAAATATTTTTTTTTTTAGTTTAAAAGTTACCCCTATCTTGGGAACGGTATAAGATAGAGAGTTGGAACCAACGCCAGACGAATTTTTCGGTTCGAATTGGTAATCTTGCTTAGTTTACAACTAAATCTGAATGTAAGTTTTGTCTCGGGAAGATAGATTTAAAAATTTTAAAAGTCACCCCTATCTCAGAAACGACACCCCCTAGAAAGTTGAAACTTTACAATTCAATTTACCATCAGCCCACTAGAGGATCTGCAAAGTTAGGCTTCTTACTTATTTACCGCTCCTTTGGAATAAAAAAGTTAAAAAAATTTTTTCACTTTTGCAGCAAAAGCTAGCGAATTAATTTTTTAAGTAAAAATTGAGTGAAAAATTGAATTTTTTACTAACGATTGGTGATAAAAAGATGAAACTGGTTTAGATTATGATAAAAAAACTTTCTATAATGATTATAAATGGTAGAAAAAATTTTTTTTTCTTAGTTTAAAAGTTACCCCTATCTTAGGAACGGTATAAGATAGAGAGTTGGAACCAACGCCAGACGAATTATTCGGTTCGAATTGGTAATCTTGCTTAGTTTTCAACTAAATCTGAATGTAAGTTTTGACTCGGGAAGATAGATTTAAAAATTTTAAAAGTCACCCCTATCTCAGGAACGACACCCCCTAGAAAGTTGAAATTTTACTATTCAATTTACCATCAGCCTACTAGAGGATCTGCAAAGTTAGGCTTCTTACTTATTTACATTTACTTTGGAATAAAAAAGTTGAAAAATTTTTTTCACTTTTGCAGCAAAAGCTAGCGAATTAATTTAACTAAAAATTGAGTGAAAAATTGAATTTTTTACTAACGATTGGTGATAAAAAGATGAAACTGGTTTAGATTATGATAAAAAACCTTTCTAAAATGATTATAAATGGTAGAAAAAATTTTTTTTCTTAGTTTAAAAGTTACCCCTATCTTGGGAACGGTATAATATAGAGAGTTGGAACCAACGCCAGACGAATTATTCGGTTCGAATTGGTAATCTTGCTTAGTTTTCAACTAAATCTGAATGTAAGTTTTGTCTCGGAAAGATAGATTTAAAAATTTTAAAAGTCACCCCTATCTCAGGAACGACACCCCCTAGAAATTTGAAACTTTACAATTCAGTTCACCATCAGCCCACTAGAAGATCTGCAAAGTTAGGCTTCTTACTTATTTACATTTACTTTGGAATAAAAAAGTTGAAAAAATTTTTTCACTTTTGCAGCAAAAGCTAGCGAATTAATTTTTTAAGTAAAAATTGAGTGAAAATTTGAATTTTTTACTAACGATTGGTGATAAAAAGATGAAATTAGTTCAGATTGTAATAAAAAAACTTTTTAAAATGATTATAAATAGTAGAAAAAATTTTTTTTTCTTAGTTTAAATGTTACCCCTATCTTGGGAACGGTATAAGATAGAGAGTTGGAACCAACGCCAGACGAATTATTCGGTTCGAAGTGGTAATCTTGCTTAGTTTTCAACTAAATCTGAATGTAAGTTTTGTCTCGGGAAGATAGATTTAAAAATTTTAAAAGTCACCCCTATCTCAGGAACGACACCCCCTAGAAAGTTGAAACTTTACAATTCAATTCACCATCAGCCCACTAGAAGATCTGCAAAGTTAGGCTTCTTACTTATTTACAGTTCCTTTGGAATAAAAAAGTTGAAAAAATTTTTTCACTTTTGCAGCAAAAGCTAGCGAATTAATTTTTTAAGTAAAAATTGAGTGAAAAATTGAATTTTTTACTAACGATTGGTGATAAAAAGTTGAAACTGGTTTAGATTATGATAAAAAACTTTCTAAAATGATTATAAATGGTAGAAAAAATTTTTATTTCTTAGTTTAAAAGTTACCCCTATCTTGGGAACGGTATAAGATAGAGAGTTGGAACCAACGCCAGACGAATTATTCGGTTCGAATTGGTAATCTTGCTTAGTTTTCAACTAAATCTGAATGTAAGTTTTATCTCGGAAAGATAGATTTAAAAATTTTAAAAGTCACCCCTATCTCAGGAACGACACCCCCTAGAAATTTGAAACTTTACAATTCAGTTCACCATCAGCCCACTAGAAGATCTGCAAAGTTAGGCTTCTTACTTATTTACATTTACTTTGGAATAAAAAAGTTAAAAAAATTTTTTCACTTTTGCAGCAAAAGCTAGCGAATTAATTTTTTAAGTAAAAATTGAGTGAAAAATTGAATTTTTTACTAACGATTGGTGATAAAAAGTTGAAACTGGTTTAGATTATGATAAAAAACTTTCTAAAATGATTATAAATGGTAGAAAAAATTTTTATTTCTTAGTTTAAAAGTTACCCCTATCTTGGGAACGGTATAAGATAGAGAGTTGGAACCAACGCCAGACGAATTATTCGGTTCGAATTGGTAATCTTGCTTAGTTTTCAACTAAATCTGAATGTAAGTTTTGTCTCGGAAAGATAGATTTAAAAATTTTAAAAGTCACCCCTATCTCAGGAACGACACCCCCTAGAAATTTGAAACTTTACAATTCAGTTCACCATCAGCCCACTAGAAGATCTGCAAAGTTAGGCTTCTTACTTATTTACATTTACTTTGGAATAAAAAAGTTGAAAAAATTTTTTCACTTTTGCAGCAAAAGCTAGCGAATTAATTTTTTAAGTAAAAATTGAGTGAAAATTTGAATTTTTTACTAACGATTGGTGATAAAAAGATGAAATTAGTTCAGATTGTAATAAAAAAACTTTTTAAAATGATTATAAATAGTAGAAAAAATTTTTTTTTCTTAGTTTAAAAGTTACCACTATCTTGAGAACGGTATAAGATAGAGAGTTGGAACCAACGCCAGACGAATTATTCGGTTCGAATTGGTAATCTTGCTTAGTTTACAACTAAATCTGAATGTAAGTTTTGTCTCGGGAAGATAGATTTAAAAATTTTAAAAGTCACCCCTATCTCAGGAACTACACCCTCTAGAAAGTTGAAACTTTACAATTCAATTTACCATCAGCCCACTAGAGGATCTGCAAAGTTAGGCTTCTTACTTATTTACAGTTCCTTTGGAATAAAAAAGTTGAAAAAATTTTTTCACTTTTGCAGCAAAAGCTAGCGAATTAATTTTTTAAGTAAAAATTGAGTGAAAAATTGAATTTTTTACTAACGATTGGTGATAAAAAGATGAAACTGGTTTAGATTATGATAAAAAAACTTTCTAAAATGATTATAAATGGTAGAAAAAATTTTTTTTTCTTAGTTTATAAGTTACTCCTATCTTGGGAACGGTATAAGATAGAGAGTTGGAACCAACGCCAGACGAATTATTCGGTTCGAATTGGTAATCTTGCTTAGTTTTCAACTAAATCTGAATGTAAGTTTTGTCTCGGGAAGATAGATTTAAAAATTTTAAAAGTCACCCCTATCTCAGGAACGACACCCCCTAGAAAGTTGAAACTTTACAATTCAATTTACCATCAGCCCACTAGAGGATCTGCAAAGTTAGGCTTCTTACTTATTTACCGCTCCTTTGGAATAAAAAAGTTAAAAAAATTTTTTCACTTTTGCAGCAAAAGCTAGCGAATTAATTTTTCAAGTAAAAATTGAGTGAAAAATTGAATTTTTTACTAACGATTGGTGATAAAAAGATGAAACTGGTTTAGATTATGATAAAAAAACTTTCTATAATGATTATAAATGGTAGAAAAAATTTTTTTTTCTTAGTTTAAAAGTTACCCCTATCTTAGGAACGGTATAAGATAGAGAGTTGGAACCAACGCCAGACGAATTATTCGGTTCGAATTGGTAATCTTGCTTAGTTTTCAACTAAATCTGAATGTAAGTTTTGGCTCGGGAAGATAGATTTAAAAATTTTAAAAGTCACCCCTATCTCAGGAACGACACCCCCTAGAAAGTTGAAATTTTACTATTCAATTTACCATCAGCCTACTAGAGGATCTGCAAAGTTAGGCTTCTTACTTATTTACATTTACTTTGGAATAAAAAAGTTGAAAAATTTTTTTCACTTTTGCAGCAAAAGCTAGCGAATTAATTTAACTAAAAATTGAGTGAAAAATTGAATTTTTTACTAACGATTGGTGATAAAAAGATGAAACTGGTTTAGATTATGATAAAAAAACTTTCAAAAATGATTATAAATGGTAGAAAAAATTTTTTTTCTTAGTTTAAAAGTTACCCCTATCTTGGGAACGGTATAATATAGAGAGTTGGAACCAACGCCAGACGAATTATTCGGTTCGAATTGGTAATCTTGCTTAGTTTTCAACTAAATCTGAATGTAAGTTTTGTCTCGGAAAGATAGATTTAAAAATTTTAAAAGTCACCCCTATCTCAGGAACGACACCCCCTAGAAATTTGAAACTTTACAATTCAGTTCACCATCAGCCCACTAGAAGATCTGCAAAGTTAGGCTTCTTACTTATTTACATTTACTTTGGAATAAAAAAGTTGAAAAAATTTTTTCACTTTTGCAGCAAAAGCTAGCGAATTAATTTTTTAAGTAAAAATTGAGTGAAAATTTGAATTTTTTACTAACGATTGGTGATAAAAAGATGAAATTAGTTCAGATTGTAATAAAAAAACTTTTTAAAATGATTATAAATAGTAGAAAAAATTTTTTTTTCTTAGTTTAAATGTTACCCCTATCTTGGGAACGGTATAAGATAGAGAGTTGGAACCAACGCCAGACGAATTATTCGGTTCGAAGTGGTAATCTTGCTTAGTTTTCAACTAAATCTGAATGTAAGTTTTGTCTCGGGAAGATAGATTTAAAAATTTTAAAAGTCACCCCTATCTCAGGAACGACACCCCCTAGAAAGTTGAAACTTTACAATTCAATTCACCATCAGCCCACTAAAAGATCTGCAAAGTTAGGCTTCTTACTTATTTACAGTTCCTTTGGAATAAAAAAGTTGAAAAAATTTTTTCACTTTTGCAGCAAAAGCTAGCGAATTAATTTTTTAAGTAAAAATTGAGTGAATAATTGAATTTTTTACTAACGATTGGTGATAAAAAGTTGAAACTGGTTTAGATTATGATAAAAAACTTTCTAAAATGATTATAAATGGTAGAAAAAATTTTTATTTCTTAGTTTAAAAGTTACCCCTATCTTGGGAACGGTATAAGATAGAGAGTTGGAACCAACGCCAGACGAATTATTCGGTTCGAATTGGTAATCTTGCTTAGTTTTCAACTAAATCTGAATGTAAGTTTTATCTCGGAAAGATAGATTTAAAAATTTTAAAAGTCACCCCTATCTCAGGAACGACACCCCCTAGAAATTTGAAACTTTACAATTCAGTTCACCATCAGCCCACTAGAAGATCTGCAAAGTTAGGCTTCTTACTTATTTACATTTACTTTGGAATAAAAAAGTTAAAAAAATTTTTTCACTTTTGCAGCAAAAGCTAGCGAATTAATTTTTTAAGTAAAAATTGAGTGAAAAATTGAATTTTTTACTAACGATTGGTGATAAAAAGTTGAAACTGGTTTAGATTATGATAAAAAACTTTCTAAAATGATTATAAATGGTAGAAAAAATTTTTATTTCTTAGTTTAAAAGTTACCCCTATCTTGGGAACGGTATAAGATAGAGAGTTGGAACCAACGCCAGACGAATTATTCGGTTCGAATTGGTAATCTTGCTTAGTTTTCAACTAAATCTGAATGTAAGTTTTGTCTCGGAAAGATAGATTTAAAAATTTTAAAAGTCACCCCTATCTCAGGAACGACACCCCCTAGAAATTTGAAACTTTACAATTCAGTTCACCATCAGCCCACTAGAAGATCTGCAAAGTTAGGCTTCTTACTTATTTACATTTACTTTGGAATAAAAAAGTTGAAAAAATTTTTTCACTTTTGCAGCAAAAGCTAGCGAATTAATTTTTTAAGTAAAAATTGAGTGAAAATTTGAATTTTTTACTAACGATTGGTGATAAAAAGATGAAATTAGTTCAGATTGTAATAAAAAAACTTTTTAAAATGATTATAAATAGTAGAAAAAATTTTTTTTTCTTAGTTTAAAAGTTACCCCTATCTTGGGAACGGTATAAGATAGAGAGTTGGAACCAACGCCAGACGAATTATTCGGTTCGAAGTGGTAATCTTGCTTAGATTTCAACTAAATCTGAATGTAAGTTTTGTCTCGGGAAGATAGATTTAAAAATTTTAAAAGTCACCCCTATCTCAGGAACGACACCCCCTAGAAAGTTGAAACTTTACAATTCAATTCACCATCAGCCCACTAGAAGATCTGCAAAGTTAGGCTTCTTACTTATTTACAGTTCCTTTGGAATAAAAAAGTTGAAAAAATTTTTTCACTTTTGCAGCAAAAGCTAGCGAATTAATTTTTTAAGTAAAAATTGAGTGAAAAATTGAATTTTTTACTAACGATTGGTGATAAAAAGTTGAAACTGGTTTAGATTATGATAAAAAACTTTCTAAAATGATTATAAATGGTAAAAAAATTTTTTTTTTCTTAGTTTAAAAGTTACCCCTATCTTGGGAACGGTATAAGATAGAGAGTTGGAACCAACGCCAGACGAATTATTCGGTTCGAATTGGTAATCTTGCTTAGTTTTCAACTAAATCTGGATGTAAGTTTTGTCTCGGGAAGATAGATTTAAAAATTTTAAAAGTCACCCCTATCTCAGTTACGACACCCCCTAGAAAGTTGAAACATTACAATTCAATTCACCATCAGCCCACTAGAAGATCTGCAAAGTTAGGCTTCTTACTTATTTACAGTTCCTTTGGAATAAAAAAGTTGAAAAAATTCTTTCACTTTTGCAGCAAAAGCTAACGAATTAATTTTTTAAGTAAAAATTGAGTGAAAAATTGAATTTTTTACTAACGATCGGTGATAAAAAGATGAAATTAGTTCAGATTGTAATGAAAAAACTTTCTAAAATGATTCTAAATGGTCGAAAAAATTTTTTTTTCTTAGTTTAAATGTTACCCCTATCTTGGGAACGGTATAAGATAGAGAGTTGGAACCAACGCCAGACGAATTATTCGGTTCGAATTGGTAATCTTGCTTAGTTTTCAACTAAATCTGAATGTAAGTTTTGTCTCGGGAAGATAGATTTAAAAATTTTAAAAGTCACCCTTATCTCAGGAACGACACCCCCTAGAAAGTTGAAACTTTACAATTCAATTCACCATCAGCCCACTAGAAGATCTGCAAAGTTAGGCTTCTTACTTATTTACAGTTCCTTTGGAATAAAAAAGTTGAAATAATTTTTTCACTTTTGCAGCAAAAGCTAGCGAATTAATTTTTTAAGTAAAAATTGAGTGAAAAATTGAATTTTTTATTAACGATTGGTGATAAAAAGATGAAACTGGTTTAGATTATGATAAAAAAACTTTCTAAAATGATTATAAATGGTAGAAAAATTTTTTTTTCTTAGTTTAAAAGTTACCCCTATCTTGGGAACGGTATAAGATAGAGAGTTGGAACCAACGCCAGACGAATTATTCGGTTCAAATTGGTAATCTTGCTTAGTTTTCAACTAATCTGAATGTAAGTTTTGTCTCGGGAAGATAGATTTAAAAATTTTAAAAGTCACCCCTATCTCAGGAACGACACCCCCTAGAAAGTTGAAACTTTACAATTCAATTCACCATCAGCCCACTAGAAGATCTGCAAAGTTAGGCTTCTTACTTATTTACAGTTCCTTTGGAATATAAAAGTTGAAAAAATTTTTTCACTTTTGCAGCAAAAGCTAGCGAATTAATTTTTTAAGTAAAAATTAAGTGAAAAATTGAATTTTTCACTAACGATTGGTAATAAAAAGATGAAATTAGTTCAGATTGTAATAAAAAAACTTTCTAAAAAGATTCTAAATAGTAGAAAAAAATTTTTTTTCGTAGTTTAAAAGTTACCCCTATCTTGGGAACGGTATAAGATAGAGAGTTGGAACCAACGCCAGACAAATTATTCGGTTCGAATTGGTAATCTTGCTTAGTTTTCAACTAAATCTGAATGTAAGTTTTGTCTCGGGAAGATAGATTTGAAAATTTTAAAAGTCACCCCTATCTCAAGAACGACACCCCCTAGAAAGTTGAAACTTTACAATTCAATTCACCATCAGCCCACTAGAGGATCTGCAAAGTTAGGCCTCTTACTTATTTACCGTTCCTTTGGAATAAAAAAGTTAAAAAAAATTTTTTCACTTTTGCAGCAAAAGCTAGCGAATTAATTTTTTAAGTAAAAATTGAGTGAAAAATTGAATTTTTTACTAACGATTGGTGATAAAAAGATGAAACTGGTTTAAATTATGATAAAAAAACTTTCTAAAATGATTATAAATGGTAGAAAAAATTTTTTTTCTTAGTTTAAAAGTTACCACTATCTTGAGAACGGTATAAGATAGAGAGTTGGAACCAACGCCAGACGAATTATTCGGTTCGAATTGGTAATCTTGCTTAGTTTTCAACTAAATCTGAATGTAAGTTTTGACTCGGGAAGATAGATTTAAAAATTTTAAAAGTCACCTCTATCTCAGGAACGACACCCCCTAGAAAGTTGAAACTTTACAATTCAATTCACCATCAGCCCACTAGAAGATCTGCAAAGTTAGGCTTCTTACTTATTTACAGTTCCTTTGGAATAAAAAAGTTGAAAAAATTTTTTCACTTTTGCAGCAAAAGCTAGCGAATTAATTTTTTAAGTAAAAATTGAGTGGAAAATTGAATTTATTACTAACGATTTTCGATAAAAAGATGAAATTAGTTCAGATTGTAATAAAAAAACTTTCTAAAATGATTCTAAATGGTAGAAAAATATTTTTTTTCTTAGTTTAAAAGTTACCACTATCTTGAGAACGGTATAAGGTAGAGAGTTGGAACCAACGCCAGACGAATTATTCGGTTCGAATTGGTAATATTGCTTAGTTTTCAACTAAATCTGAATGTAAGTTTTGTCCCGGGAAGATAGATTTAAAAATTTTAAAAGTCACCCCCATCTCAGGAACGACACCCCCTAGAAATTTAAAACTTTACAATTCAATTTACCATCAGCCCACTAGAGGATCTGCAAAGTTAGGCTTCTTACTTATTTACCGTTACTTTGGAATAAAAAAGTTAAAAAAATATTTTCACTTTTGCAGCAAAAGCTAGCGAATTAATTTTTTAAGTAAAAATTGAGTGAAAAATTGAATTTTTTACTAACGATTGGTGATAAAAAGATGAAACTGGTTTAGATTATGATAAAAAAACTTTTTAAAATGATTATAAATGGTAGAAAAATATTTTTTTTCTTAGTTTAAAAGTTACCACTATCTTGAGAACGGTATAAGATAGAGAGTTGGAACCAACGCCAGACGAATTATTCGGTTCGAATTGGTAATCTTGCTTAGTTTTCAACTAAATCTGAATGTAAGTTTTGTCTCGGGAAGATAGATTTAAAAATTTTAAAAGTCACCCCTATATCAGGAACGACACCCCCTAGAAAGTTGAAACTTTACAATTCAATTTACCATCAGCCCACTAGAGGATCTGCAGAGTTAGGCTTCTTACTTATTTACCGTTCCTTTGGAATAAAAAAGTTAAAAAAATTTTTTCACTTTTGCAGCAAAAGCTAGCGAATTAATTTCTTAAGTAAAAATTGAGTGAAAAATTGAATTTTTTACTAACGATTGGTGATAAAAAGATGAAACTGGTTTAGATTATGATAAAAAAAATTTCTAAAATGATTCTAAATGGTAGAAAAAATTTTTTTTCTTAGTTTAAAAGTTACCCCTATCTTGGGAACGGTATAAGATAGAGAGTTGGAAGCAACGCCAGACGAATTATTCGGTTCGAATTGGTAATCTTGCTTAGTTTTCAATTAAATCTGAATGTAAGTTTTGTCTCGGGAAGATAGATTTAAAAATTTTAAAAGTCACCCCTATCTCAGGAACGACACCCCCTAGAAAGTTGAAACTTTACAATTCAATTCACCATCAGCCCACTAGAAGATCTGCAAAGTTAGGTTTCTTACTTATTTACAGTTCCTTTGGAATAAAAAAGTTGAAAAAATTTTTTCACTTTTGCAGCAAAAGCTAACGAATTAATTTTTTAAGTAAAAATTGAGTGAAAAATTGAATTTTTTACTAACGATTGGTGATAAAAAGATGAAACTGATTTAGATTATGATAAAAAAACTTTCTAAAATGATTATAATTGGTAGAAAAAATTTTTTTTTCTTAGTTTAAAAGTTACCCCTATCTTGGGAACGGTATAAAATAGAGAGTTGGAACCAACGCCAGACGAATTATTCGGTTCGAATTGGTAATCTTGCTTAGTTTTCAACTAAATCTGATTGTAAGTTTTGTCTCGGAAAGATAGATTTAAAAATTTTAAAAGTCAACCCTATCTCAGAAACGACACCCCCTAGAAAGTTGAAACTTTACAATTCAATTCACCAACAGCCCACTAGAAGATCTGCAAAGTTAGGCTTCTTACTTATTTACAGTTCCTATGGAATAAAAAAGTTGAAAAAATTTTTTCACTTTTGCAGCAAAAGCTAGCGAATCAATTTTTTAAGTAAAAATTGAGTGAAAAATTGAATTTTTTACTAACGATTGGTGATAAAAAGATGAAATTAGTTCAGATTGAAATAAAAAAACTTTCTAAAATGATTCTAAATGGTAGAAAAATATTTTTTTCTTAGATTAAAAGTTACCACTATCTTGAGAACGGTAAAAGATAGAGAGTTGGAACCAACGCCAGACGAATTATTCGGTTCGAATTGGTAATCTTGCTTAGTTTTCAACTAAATCTGAATGTAAGTTTTGTCTCGGGAAGATAGATTTGAAAATTTTAAAAGTCACCCCTATCTCAAGAACGACACCCCCTAGAAAGTTGAAACTTTACAATTCAATTCACCATCAGCCCACTAGAAGATCTGCAAAGTTAGGCTTCTTACTTATTTACAGTTCCTTTGGAATATAAAAGTTGAAAAAATTTTTTCACTTTTGCAGCAAAAGCTAGCGAATTAATTTTTTAAGTAAAAATTAAGTGAAAAATTGAATTTTTCACTAACGATTGGTAATAAAAAGATGAAATTAGTTCAGATTGTAATAAAAAAACTTTCTAAAAAGATTCTAAATAGTAGAAAAAAATTTTTTTTCGTAGTTTAAAAGTTACCCCTATCTTGGGAACGGTATAAGATAGAGAGTTGGAACCAACGCCAGACAAATTATTCGGTTCGAATTGGTAATCTTGCTTAGTTTTCAACTAAATCTGAATGTAAGTTTTGTCTCGGGAAGATAGATTTGAAAATTTTAAAAGTCACCCCTATCTCAAGAACGACACCCCCTAGAAAGTTGAAACTTTACAATTCAATTCACCATCAGCCCACTAGAGGATCTGCAAAGTTAGGCCTCTTACTTATTTACCGTTCCTTTGGAATAAAAAAGTTAAAAAAAATTTTTTCACTTTTGCAGCAAAAGCTAGCGAATTAATTTTTTAAGTAAAAATTGAGTGAAAAATTGAATTTTTTACTAACGATTGGTGATAAAAAGATGAAACTGGTTTAAATTATGATAAAAAAACTTTCTAAAATGATTATAAATGGTAGAAAAAATTTTTTTTCTTAGTTTAAAAGTTACCACTATCTTGAGAACGGTATAAGATAGAGAGTTGGAACCAACGCCAGACGAATTATTCGGTTCGAATTGGTAATCTTGCTTAGTTTTCAACTAAATCTGAATGTAAGTTTTGACTCGGGAAGATAGATTTAAAAATTTTAAAAGTCACCTCTATCTCAGGAACGACACCCCCTAGAAAGTTGAAACTTTACAATTCAATTCACCATCAGCCCACTAGAAGATCTGCAAAGTTAGGCTTCTTACTTATTTACAGTTCCTTTGGAATAAAAAAATTGAAAAAATTTTTTCACTTTTGCAGCAAAAGCTAGCGAATTAATTTTTTAAGTAAAAATTGAGTGGAAAATTGAATTTATTACTAACGATTTTCGATAAAAAGATGAAATTAGTTCAGATTGTAATAAAAAAACTTTCTAAAATGATTCTAAATGGTAGAAAAATATTTTTTTTCTTAGTTTAAAAGTTACCACTATCTTGAGAACGGTATAAGATAGAGAGTTGGAACCAACGCCAGACGAATTATTCGGTTCGAATTGGTAATCTTGCTTAGTTTTCAACTAAATCTGAATGTAAGTTTTGACTCGGGAAGATAGATTTAAAAATTTTAAAAGTCACCTCTATCTCAGGAACGACACCCCCTAGAAAGTTGAAACTTTACAATTCAATTCACCATCAGCCCACTAGAAGATCTGCAAAGTTAGGCCTCTTACTTATTTACCGTTCCTTTGGAATAAAAAAGTTAAAAAAAATTTTTTCACTTTTGCAGCAAAAGCTAGCGAATTAATTTTTTAAGTAAAAATTGAGTGAAAAATTGAATTTTTTACTAACGATTGGTGATAAAAAGATGAAACTGGTTTAGATTATGATAAAAAAACTTTTTAAAATGATTATAAATGGTAGAAAAATATTTTTTTTCTTAGTTTAAAAGTTACCACTATCTTGAGAACGGTATAAGATAGAGAGTTGGAACCAACGCCAGACGAATTATTCGGTTCGAATTGGTAATCTTGCTTAGTTTTCAACTAAATCTGAATGTAAGTTTTGTCTCGGGAAGATAGATTTAAAAATTTTAAAAGTCACCCCTATATCAGGAACGACACCCCCTAGAAAGTTGAAACTTTACAATTCAATTTACCATCAGCCCACTAGAGGATCTGCAGAGTTAGGCTTCTTACTTATTTACCGTTCCTTTGGAATAAAAAAGTTAAAAAAATTTTTTCACTTTTGCAGCAAAAGCTAGCGAATTAATTTCTTAAGTAAAAATTGAGTGAAAAATTGAATTTTTTACTAACGATTGGTGATAAAAAGATGAAACTGGTTTAGATTATGATAAAAAAACTTTCTAAAATGATTCTAAATGGTAGAAAAAATTTTTTTTCTTAGTTTAAAAGTTACCCCTATCTTGGGAACGGTATAAGATAGAGAGTTGGAAGCAACGCCAGACGAATTATTCGGTTCGAATTGGTAATCTTGCTTAGTTTTCAATTAAATCTGAATGTAAGTTTTGTCTCGGGAAGATAGATTTAAAAATTTTAAAAGTCACCCCTATCTCAGGAACGACACCCCCTAGAAAGTTGAAACTTTACAATTCAATTCACCATCAGCCCACTAGAAGATCTGCAAAGTTAGGTTTCTTACTTATTTACAGTTCCTTTGGAATAAAAAAGTTGAAAAAATTTTTTCACTTTTGCAGCAAAAGCTAACGAATTAATTTTTTAAGTAAAAATTGAGTGAAAAATTGAATTTTTTACTAACGATTGGTGATAAAAAGATGAAACTGATTTAGATTATGATAAAAAAACTTTCTAAAATGATTATAATTGGTAGAAAAAATTTTTTTTTCTTAGTTTAAAAGTTACCCCTATCTTGGGAACGGTATAAAGTAGAGAGTTGGAACCAACGCCAGACGAATTATTCGGTTCGAATTGGTAATCTTGCTTAGTTTTCAACTAAATCTGATTGTAAGTTTTGTCTCGGAAAGATAGATTTAAAAATTTTAAAAGTCAACCCTATCTCAGAAACGACACCCCCTAGAAAGTTGAAACTTTACAATTCAATTCACCATCAGCCCACTAGAAGATCTGCAAAGTTAGGCTTCTTACTTATTTACAGTTCCTATGGAATAAAAAAGTTGAAAAAATTTTTTCACTTTTGCAGCAAAAGCTAGCGAATCAATTTTTTAAGTAAAAATTGAGTGAAAAATTGAATTTTTTACTAACGATTGGTGATAAAAAGATGAAATTAGTTCAGATTGAAATAAAAAAACTTTCTAAAATGATTCTAAATGGTAGAAAAATATTTTTTTCTTAGATTAAAAGTTACCACTATCTTGAGAACGGTAAAAGATAGAGAGTTGGAACCAACGCCAGACGAATTATTCGGTTCGAATTGGTAATCTTGCTTAGTTTTCAACTAAATCTGAATGTAAGTTTTGTCTCGGGAAGATAGATTTGAAAATTTTAAAAGTCACCCCTATCTCAAGAACGACACCCCCTAGAAAGTTGAAACTTTACAATTCAATTCACCATCAGCCCACTAGAAGATCTGCAAAGTTAGGCTTCTTACTTATTTACAGTTCCTTTGGAATAAAAAAGTTGAAAAAATTTTTTCACTTTTGCAGCAAAAGCTAGCGAATTAATTTTTTAAGTAAAAATTGAGTGAAAAATTGAATTTTTTACCAACGATTGGTGATAAAAAGATGAAATTAGTTCAGATTGTAATAAAAAAACTTTCTAAAATGATTCTAAATGGTAGAAAAATATTTTTTTTCTTAGTTTAAAAGTTACCACTATCTTGAGAACGGTATAAGATAGAGAGTTGGAACCAACGCCAGACGAATTATTCGGTTCGAATTGGTAATCTTGCTTAGTTTTCAACTAAATCTGAATGTAAGTTTTGACTCGGGAAGATAGATTTAAAAATTTTAAAAGTCACCCCTATCTCAGGAACGACACCCCCTAGAAAGTTGAAATTTTACTATTCAATTTACCATCAGCCTACTAGAGGATCTGCAAAGTTAGGCTTCTTACTTATTTACAGTTCCTATGGAATAAAAAAGTTGAAAAAATTTTTTCACTTTTGCAGCAAAAGCTAGCGAATCAATTTTTTAAGTAAAAATTGAGTGAAAAATTGAATTTTTTACTAACGATTGGTGATAAAAAGATGAAATTAGTTCAGATTGAAATAAAAAAACTTTCTAAAATGATTCTAAATGGTAGAAAAAATTTTTTTTTCTTAGTTTAAAAGTTACCCCTATCTTGGGAACGGTATAAAATAGAGAGTTGGAACCAACGCCAGACGAATTATTCGGTTCGAATTGGTAATCTTGCTTAGTTTTCAACTAAATCTGATTGTAAGTTTTGTCTCGGAAAGATAGATTTAAAAATTTTAAAAGTCAACCCTATCTCAGAAACGACACCCCCTAGAAAGTTGAAACTTTACAATTCAATTCACCATCAGCCCACTAGAAGATCTGCAAAGTTAGGCTTCTTACTTATTTACAGTTCCTATGGAATAAAAAAGTTGAAAAAATTTTTTCACTTTTGCAGCAAAAGCTAGCGAATCAATTTTTTAAGTAAAAATTGAGTGAAAAATTGAATTTTTTACTAACGATTGGTGATAAAAAGATGAAATTAGTTCAGACTGAAATAAAAAAACTTTCTAAAATGATTCTAAATGGTAGAAAAATATTTTTTTCTTAGATTAAAAGTTACCACTATCTTGAGAACGGTAAAAGATAGAGAGTTGGAACCAACGCCAGACGAATTATTCGGTTCGAATTGGTAATCTTGCTTAGTTTTCAACTAAATCTGAATGTAAGTTTTGTCTCGGGAAGATAGATTTGAAAATTTTAAAAGTCACCCCTATCTCAAGAACGACACCCCCTAGAAAGTTGAAACTTTACAATTCAATTCACCATCAGCCCACTAGAAGATCTGCAAAGTTAGGCTTCTTACTTATTTACAGTTCCTTTGGAATAAAAAAGTTGAAAAGATTTTTTCACTTTTGCAGCAAAAGCTAGCGAATTAATTTTTTAAGTAAAAATTGAGTGAAAAATTGAATTTTTTACCAACGATTGGTGATAAAAAGATGAAATTAGTTCAGATTGTAATAAAAAAACTTTCTAAAATGATTCTAAATGGTAGAAAAATATTTTTTTTCTTAGTTTAAAAGTTACCACTATCTTGAGAACGGTATAAGATAGAGATTTGGAACCAACGCCAGACGAATTATTCGGTTCGAATTGGTAATCTTGCTTAGTTTTCAACTAAATCTGAATGTAAGTTTTGTCTCGGGAAGATAGATTTAAAAATTTTAAAAGTCACCCCCATCTCAGGAACGACACCCCCTAGAAATTTGAAACTTTACAATTCAATTTACCATCAGCCCACTAGAGGATCTGCAAAGTTAAGCCTCTTACTTATTTACCGTTCCTTTGGAATAAAAAAGTTAAAAAAAATTTTTTCACTTTTGCAGCAAAAGCTAGCGAATTAATTTTTGAAGTAAAAATTGAGTGAAAAATTGAATTTTTTACTAACGATTGGTGATAAAAAGATGAAACTGGTGTAAATTATGATAAAAAAACTTTCTAAAATGATTATAAATGGTAGAAAAAATTTTTTTTCTTAGTTTAAAAGTTACCACTATCTTGAGAGCGGTATAAGATAGAGAGTTGGAACCAACGCCAGACGAATTATTCGGTTCGAATTGGTAATCTTGCTTAGTTTTCAACTAAATCTGAATGTAAGTTTTGACTCGGGAAGATAGATTTAAAAATTTTAAAAGTCACCCCTATCTCAGGAACGACACCCCCTAGAAAGTTGAAACTTTACAATTCAATTCACCATCAGCCCACTAGAAGATCTGCAAAGTTAGGCTTCTTACTTATTTACAGTTCCTTTGGAATAAAAAAGTTGAAAAAATTTTTTCACTTTTGCAGCAAAAGCTAGCGAATTAATTTTTTAAGTAAAAATTGAGTGGAAAATTGAATTTATTACTAACGATTTTTGATAAAAAGATGAAATTAGTTCAGATTGTAATAAAAAAACTTTCTAAAATGATTCTAAATGGTAGAAAAATATTTTTTTACTTAGTTTAAAAGTTACCACTATCTTGAGAACGGTATAAGATAGAGAGTTGGAACCAACGCCAGACGAATTATTCGGTTCGAATTGGTAATATTGCTTAGTTTTCAACTAAATCTGAATGTAAGTTTTGTCCCGGGAAGATAGATTTAAAAATTTTAAATGTCACCCCCATCTCAGGAACGACACCCCCTAGAAATTTAAAACTTTACAATTCAATTTACCATCAGCCCACTAGAGGATCTGCAAAGTTAGGCTTCTTACCTATTTACCGTTACTTTGGAATAAAAAAGTTAAAAAAATATTTTCACTTTTGCAGCAAAAGCTAGCGAATTAATTTTTTAAGTAAAAATTGAGTGAAAAATTGAATTTTTTACTAACGATTGGTGATAAAAAGATGAAACTGGTTTAGATTATGATAAAAAAACTTTCTAAAATGATTATAAATGGTAGAAAAATATTTTTTTTCTTAGTTTAAAAGTTACCACTATCTTGAGAACGGTATAAGATAGAGAGTTGGAAGCAACGCCAGACGAATTATTCGGTTTGAATTGGTAATCTTGCTTAGTTTTCAATTAAATCTGAATGTAAGTTTTGTCTCGGAAAGATAGATTTAAAAATTTTAAAAGTCACCCCTATCTCAGGAACGACACCCCCTAGAAAGTTGAAACTTTACGATTCAATTCACCATCAGCCCACTAGAAGATCTGCAAAGTTAGGTTTCTTACTTATTTACAGTTCCTTTGGAATAAAAAAGTTGAAAAAATTTTTTCACTTTTGCAGCAAAAGCTAGCGAATTAATTTTTTAAGTAAAAATTGAGTGAAAAATTGAATTTTTTACTAACGATTGGTGATAAAAAGATGAAACTGGTTTAGATTATGATAAAAAAACTTTCTAAAATGATTCTAAATGGTAGAAAAATATTTTTTTTCTTAGTTTAAAAGTTACCACTATCTTGAGAACGGTATAAGATAGAGAGTTGGAACCAACGCCAGACGAATTATTCGGTTCGAATTGGTAATCTTGCTTAGTTTTCAACTGAATCTGAATGTAAGTTTTGTCTCGGGAAGATAGATTTAAAAATTTTAAAAGTCACCCCCATCTCAGGAACGACACCCCCTAGAAATTTGAAACTTTACAATTCAATTTACCATCAGCCCACTAGAGGATCTGCAAAGTTAAGCCTCTTACTTATTTACCGTTCCTTTGGAATAAAAAAGTTAAAAAAAATTTTTTCACTTTTGCAGCAAAAGCTAGCGAATTAATTTTTGAAGTAAAAATTGAGTGAAAAATTGAATTTTTTACTAACGATTGGTGATAAAAAGATGAAACTGGTGTAAATTATGATAAAAAAACTTTCTAAAATGATTATAAATGGTAGAAAAAATTTTTTTTCTTAGTTTAAAAGTTACCACTATCTTGAGAACGGTATAAGATAGAGAGTTGGAACCAACGCCAGACGAATTATTCGGTTCGAATTGGTAATCTTGCTTAGTTTTCAACTAAATCTGAATGTAAGTTTTGACTCGGGAAGATAGATTTAAAAATTTTAAAAGTCACCCCTATCTCAGGAACGACACCCCCTAGAAAGTTGAAACTTTACAATTCAATTCACCATCAGCCCACTAGAAGATCTGCAAAGTTAGGCTTCTTACTTATTTAAAGTTGAAAAAATTTTTTCACTTTTGCAGCAAAAGCTAGCGAATTAATTTTTTAAGTAAAAATTGAGTGGAAAATTGAATTTATTACTAACGATTTTTGATAAAAAGATGAAATTAGTTCAGATTGTAATAAAAAAACTTTCTAAAATGATTCTAAATGGTAGAAAAATATTTTTTTTTCTTAGTTTAAAAGTTACCACTATCTTGAGAACGGTATAAGATAGAGAGTTGGAACCAACGCCAGACGAATTATTCGGTTCGAATTGGTAATATTGCTTAGTATTCAACTAAATCTGAATGTAAGTTTTGTCCCGGGAAGATAGATTTAAAAATTTTAAATGTCACCCCCATCTCAGGAACGACACCCCCTAGAAATTTAAAACTTTACAATTCAATTTACCATCAGCCCACTAGAGGATCTGCAAAGTTAGGCTTCTTACTTATTTACCGTTACTTTGGAATAAAAAAGTTAAAAAAATATTTTCACTTTTGCAGCAAAAGCTAGCGAATTAATTTTTTAAGTAAAAATTGAGTGAAAAATTGAATTTTTTACTAACGATTGGTGATAAAAAGATGAAACTGGTTTAGATTATGATAAAAAAACTTTCTAAAATGATTATAAATGGTAGAAAAATATTTTTTTTCTTAGTTTAAAAGTTACCACTATCTTGAGAACGGTATAAGATAGAGAGTTGGAACCAACGCCAGACGAATTATTCGGTTCGAATTGGTAATATTGCTTAGTATTCAACTAAATCTGAATGTAAGTTTTGTCCCGGGAAGATAGATTTAAAAATTTTAAATGTCACCCCCATCTCAGGAACGACACCCCCTAGAAATTTAAAACTTTACAATTCAATTTACCATCAGCCCACTAGAGGATCTGCAAAGTTAGGCTTCTTACTTATTTACCGTTACTTTGGAATAAAAAAGTTAAAAAAATATTTTCACTTTTGCAGCAAAAGCTAGCGAATTAATTTTTTAAGTAAAAATTGAGTGAAAAATTGAATTTTTTACTAACGATTGGTGATAAAAAAATGAAATTAGTTCAGATTGTAATAAAAAAACTTTCTAAAATGATTCTAAATGGTAGAAAAATATTTTTTTCTTAGATTAAAAGTTACCACTATCTTGAGAACGGTAAAAGATAGAGAGTTGGAACCAACGCCAGACGAATTATTCGGTTCGAATTGGTAATCTTGCTTAGTTTTCAACTAAATCTGAATGTAAGTTTTGTCTCGGGAAGATAGATTTGAAAATTTTAAAAGTCACCCCTATCTCAAGAACGACACCCCCTAGAAAGTTGAAACTTTACAATTCAATTCACCATCAGCCCACTAGAAGATCTGCAAAGTTAGGCTTCTTACTTATTTACAGTTCCTTTGGAATAAAAAAGTTGAAAAAATTTTTTCACTTTTGCAGCAAAAGCTAGCGAATTAATTTTTTAAGTAAAAATTGAGTGAAAAATTGAATTTTTTACCAACGATTGGTGATAAAAAGATGAAATTAGTTCAGATTGTAATAAAAAAACTTTCTAAAATGATTCTAAATGGTAGAAAAATATTTTTTTTCTTAGTTTAAAAGTTACCACTATCTTGAGAACGGTATAAGATAGAGAGTTGGAACCAACGCCAGACGAATTATTCGGTTCGAATTGGTAATCTTGCTTAGTTTTCAACTAAATCTGATTGTAAGTTTTGTCTCGGAAAGATAGATTTAAAAATTTTAAAAGTCAACCCTATCTCAGAAACGACACCCCCTAGAAAGTTGAAACTTTACAATTCAATTCACCATCAGCCCACTAGAAGATCTGCAAAGTTAGGCTTCTTACTTATTTACAGTTCCTATGGAATAAAAAAGTTGAAAAAATTTTTTCACTTTTGCAGCAAAAGCTAGCGAATCAATTTTTTAAGTAAAAATTGAGTGAAAAATTGAATTTTTTACTAACGATTGGTGATAAAAAGATGAAATTAGTTCAGATTGAAATAAAAAAACTTTCTAAAATGATTCTAAATGGTAGAAAAATATTTTTTTCTTAGATTAAAAGTTACCACTATCTTGAGAACGGTAAAAGATAGAGAGTTGGAACCAACGCCAGACGAATTATTCGGTTCGAATTGGTAATCTTGCTTAGTTTTCAACTAAATCTGAATGTAAGTTTTGTCTCGGGAAGATAGATTTGAAAATTTTAAAAGTCACCCCTATCTCAAGAACGACACCCCCTAGAAAGTTGAAACTTTACAATTCAATTCACCATCAGCCCACTAGAAGATCTGCAAAGTTAGGCTTCTTACTTATTTACAGTTCCTTTGGAATAAAAAAGTTGAAAAAATTTTTTCACTTTTGCAGCAAAAGCTAGCGAATTAATTTTTTAAGTAAAAATTGAGTGAAAAATTGAATTTTTTACCAACGATTGGTGATAAAAAGATGAAATTAGTTCAGATTGTAATAAAAAAACTTTCTAAAATGATTCTAAATGGTAGAAAAATATTTTTTTTCTTAGTTTAAAAGTTACCACTATCTTGAGAACGGTATAAGATAGAGAGTTGGAACCAACGCCAGACGAATTATTCGGTTCGAATTGGTAATCTTGCTTAGTTTTCAACTAAATCTGAATGTAAGTTTTGTCTCGGGAAGATAGATTTAAAAATTTTAAAAGTCACCCCCATCTCAGGAACGACACCCCCTAGAAATTTGAAACTTTACAATTCAATTTACCATCAGCCCACTAGAGGATCTGCAAAGTTAAGCCTCTTACTTATTTACCGTTCCTTTGGAATAAAAAAGTTAAAAAAAATTTTTTCACTTTTGCAGCAAAAGCTAGCGAATTAATTTTTGAAGTAAAAATTGAGTGAAAAATTGAATTTTTTACTAACGATTGGTGATAAAAAGATGAAACTGGTGTAAATTATGATAAAAAAACTTTCTAAAATGATTATAAATGGTAGAAAAAATTTTTTTTCTTAGTTTAAAAGTTACCACTATCTTGAGAGCGGTATAAGATAGAGAGTTGGAACCAACGCCAGACGAATTATTCGGTTCGAATTGGTAATCTTGCTTAGTTTTCAACTAAATCTGAATGTAAGTTTTGACTCGGGAAGATAGATTTAAAAATTTTAAAAGTCACCCCTATCTCAGGAACGACACCCCCTAGAAAGTTGAAACTTTACAATTCAATTCACCATCAGCCCACTAGAAGATCTGCAAAGTTAGGCTTCTTACTTATTTACAGTTCCTTTGGAATAAAAAAGTTGAAAAAATTTTTTCACTTTTGCAGCAAAAGCTAGCGAATTAATTTTTTAAGTAAAAATTGAGTGGAAAATTGAATTTATTACTAACGATTTTTGATAAAAAGATGAAATTAGTTCAGATTGTAATAAAAAAACTTTCTAAAATGATTCTAAATGGTAGAAAAATATTTTTTTACTTAGTTTAAAAGTTACCACTATCTTGAGAACGGTATAAGATAGAGAGTTGGAACCAACGCCAGACGAATTATTCGGTTCGAATTGGTAATATTGCTTAGTTTTCAACTAAATCTGAATGTAAGTTTTGTCCCGGGAAGATAGATTTAAAAATTTTAAATGTCACCCCCATCTCAGGAACGACACCCCCTAGAAATTTAAAACTTTACAATTCAATTTACCATCAGCCCACTAGAGGATCTGCAAAGTTAGGCTTCTTACCTATTTACCGTTACTTTGGAATAAAAAAGTTAAAAAAATATTTTCACTTTTGCAGCAAAAGCTAGCGAATTAATTTTTTAAGTAAAAATTGAGTGAAAAATTGAATTTTTTACTAACGATTGGTGATAAAAAGATGAAACTGGTTTAGATTATGATAAAAAAACTTTCTAAACTGATTATAAATGGTAGAAAAATATTTTTTTTCTTAGTTTAAAAGTTACCACTATCTTGAGAACGGTATAAGATAGAGAGTTGGAAGCAACGCCAGACGAATTATTCGGTTTGAATTGGTAATCTTGCTTAGTTTTCAATTAAATCTGAATGTAAGTTTTGTCTCGGAAAGATAGATTTAAAAATTTTAAAAGTCACCCCTATCTCAGGAACGACACCCCCTAGAAAGTTGAAACTTTACGATTCAATTCACCATCAGCCCACTAGAAGATCTGCAAAGTTAGGTTTCTTACTTATTTACAGTTCCTTTGGAATAAAAAAGTTGAAAAAATTTTTTCACTTTTGCAGCAAAAGCTAGCGAATTAATTTTTTAAGTAAAAATTGAGTGAAAAATTGAATTTTTTACTAACGATTGGTGATAAAAAGATGAAACTGGTTTAGATTATGATAAAAAAACTTTCTAAAATGATTCTAAATGGTAGAAAAATATTTTTTTTCTTAGTTTAAAAGTTACCACTATCTTGAGAACGGTATAAGATAGAGAGTTGGAACCAACGCCAGACGAATTATTCGGTTCGAATTGGTAATCTTGCTTAGTTTTCAACTAAATCTGAATGTAAGTTTTGTCTCGGGAAGATAGATTTAAAAATTTTAAAAGTCACCCCCATCTCAGGAACGACACCCCCTAGAAATTTGAAACTTTACAATTCAATTTACCATCAGCCCACTAGAGGATCTGCAAAGTTAAGCCTCTTACTTATTTACCGTTCCTTTGGAATAAAAAAGTTAAAAAAAATTTTTTCACTTTTGCAGCAAAAGCTAGCGAATTAATTTTTGAAGTAAAAATTGAGTGAAAAATTGAATTTTTTACTAACGATTGGTGATAAAAAGATGAAACTGGTGTAAATTATGATAAAAAAACTTTCTAAAATGATTATAAATGGTAGAAAAATTTTTTTTTCTTAGTTTAAAAGTTACCACTATCTTGAGAACGGTATAAGATAGAGAGTTGGAACCAACGCCAGACGAATTATTCGGTTCGAATTGGTAATCTTGCTTAGTTTTCAACTAAATCTGAATGTAAGTTTTGACTCGGGAAGATAGATTTAAAAATTTTAAAAGTCACCCCTATCTCAGGAACGACACCCCCTAGAAAGTTGAAACTTTACAATTCAATTCACCATCAGCCCACTAGAAGATCTGCAAAGTTAGGCTTCTTACTTATTTACAGTTCCTTTGGAATAAAAAAGTTGAAAAAATTTTTTCACTTTTGCAGCAAAAGCTAGCGAATTAATTTTTTAAGTAAAAATTGAGTGGAAAATTGAATTTATTACTAACGATTTTTGATAAAAAGATGAAATTAGTTCAGATTGTAATAAAAAAACTTTCTAAAATGATTCTAAATGGTAGAAAAATATTTTTTTTCTTAGTTTAAAAGTTACCACTATCTTGAGAACGGTATAAGATAGAGAGTTGGAACCAACGCCAGACGAATTATTCGGTTCGAATTGGTAATATTGCTTAGTTTTCAACTAAATCTGAATGTAAGTTTTGTCCCGGGAAGATAGATTTAAAAATTTTAAATGTCACCCCCATCTCAGGAACGACACCCCCTAGAAATTTAAAACTTTACAATTCAATTTACCATCAGCCCACTAGAGGATCTGCAAAGTTAGGCTTCTTACTTATTTACCGTTACTTTGGAATAAAAAAGTTAAAAAAATATTTTCACTTTTGCAGCAAAAGCTAGCGAATTAATTTTTTAAGTAAAAATTGAGTGAAAAATTGAATTTTTTACTAACGATTGGTGATAAAAAGATGAAACTGGTTTAGATTATGATAAAAAAACTTTCTAAAATGATTATAAATGGTAGAAAAATATTTTTTTTCTTAGTTTAAAAGTTACCACTATCTTGAGAACGGTATAAGATAGAGAGTTGGAAGCAACGCCAGACGAATTATTCGGTTTGAATTGGTAATCTTGCTTAGTTTTCAATTAAATCTGAATGTAAGTTTTGTCTCGGAAAGATAGATTTAAAAATTTTAAAATTCACCCCTATCTCAGGAACGACACCCCCTAGAAAGTTGAAACTTTACGATTCAATTCACCATCAGCCCACTAGAAGATCTGCAAAGTTAGGTTTCTTACTTATTTACAGTTCCTTTGGAATAAAAAAGTTGAAAAAATTTTTTCACTTTTGCAGCAAAAGCTAGCGAATTAATTTTTTAAGTAAAAATTGAGTGAAAAATTGAATTTTTTACTAACGATTGGTGATAAAAAGATGAAACTGGTTTAGATTATGATAAAAAAACTTTCTAAAATGATTATAAATGGTAGAAAAAATTTTTTTTTCTTAGTTTATAAGTTACCCCTATCTTGGGAACGGTATAAGATAGAGAGTTGGAACCAACGCCAGACGAATTATTCGGTTCGAATTGGTAATCTTGCTTAGTTTTCAACTAAATCTGAATGTAAGTTTTGTCTCGGGAAGATAGATTTAAAAATTTTAAAAGTCACCCCTATCTCAAGAACGACAACCCCTAGAAAGTTGAAACTTTACTATTCAATTTACCATCAGCCTACTAGAGGATCTGCAAAGTTAGGCTTCTTACTTATTTACAGTTCCTTTGAAATAAAAAAGTTGAAAAAATTTTTTCACTTTTGCAGCAAAAGCTAACGAATTAATTTTTTAAGTAAAAATTGAGTGAAAAATTGAATTTTTTACTAACGATTGGTGATAAAAAGATGAAACTGATTTAGATTATGATAAAAAAACTTTCTAAAATGATTATAATTGGTAGAAAAAATTTTTTTTTCTTAGTTTAAAAGTTACCCCTATCTTGGGAACGGTATAAAATAGAGAGTTGGAACCAACGCCAGACGAATTATTCGGTTCGAATTGGTAATCTTGCTTAGTTTTCAACTAAATCTGAATGTAAGTTTTGACTCGGGAAGATAGATTTAAAAATTTTAAAGTCACCCCTATCTCAGGAACGACACCCCCTAGAAAGTTGGAACTTTACAATTCAATTCACCATCAGCCCACTAGAAGATCTGCAAAGTTAGGCTTCTTACTTATTTACAGTTCCTTTGGAATAAAAAAGTTGAAAAAATTTTTTCACTTTTGCAGCAAAAGCTAGCGAATTAATTTTTTAAGTAAAAATTGAGTGAAAAATTGAATTTTTTACTAACGATTGGTGATAGAAAGATGAAATTAATTCAGATTGTAATAAAAAAACTTTCTAAAATGATTCTAAATGGTAGAAAAATATTTTTTTCTTAGATTAAAAGTTACCACTATCTTGAGAACGGTATAAGATAGAGAGTTGGAACCAACGCCAGACGAATTATTCGGTTCGAATTGGTAATCTTGCTTAGTTTTCAACTAAATCTGAATGTAAGTTTTGTCTCGGGAAGATAGATTTAAAAATTTTAAAAGTCACCGCTATATCAGGAACGACACCCCCTAGAAAGTTGAAACTTTACAATTCAATTTACCATCAGCCCACTAGAGGATCTGCAAAGTTAGGCTTCTTACTTATTTACCGTTCCTTTGGAATAAAAAAGTTAAAAAAATTTTTTCACTTTTGCAGCAAAAGCTAGCGAATTAATTTCTTAAGTAAAAATTGAGTGAAAAATTGAATTTTTTACTAACGATTGGTGATAAAAAGATGAAACTGGTTTAGATTATGATAAAAGAACTTTCTAAAATGATTATAAATGGTAGAAAAAATTTTTTTTTCTTAGTTTGAAAGTTACTCCTATCTTGGGAACGGTATAAGATAGAGAGTTGGAACCAACGCCAGACGAATTATTCGGTTCGAATTGGTAATCTTGCTTAGTTTTCAACTAAATCTGAATGTAAGTTTTGTCTCGGAAATATAGATTTAAAAATTTTAAAAGTCACCACTATCTCAGGAACGACACTCCCTAGAAAGTTGAAACTTTACAATTCAATTTACCATCAGCCCACTAGAGGATCTGCAAAGTTAGGCTTCTTACTTATTTACCGTTCCTTTGGAATAAAAAAGTTAAAAAAATTTTTTCACTTTTGCAGCAAAAGCTAGCGAATTAATTTCTTAAGTAAAAATTGAGTGAAAAATTGAATTTTTTACTAACGATTGGTGATAAAAAGATGAAACTGGTTTAGATTATGATAAAAAAATTTTCTAAAATGATTATAAATGGTAGAAAAATATTTTTTTTCTTAGTTTAAAAGTTACCACTATCTTGAGAACGGTATAAGATAGAGAGTTGGAACCAACGCCAGACGAATTATTCGGTTCGAATTGGTAATCTTGCTTAGTTTTCAACTAAATCTGAATGTAAGTTTTGTCTCGGGAAGATAGATTTAAAAATTTTAAAAGTCACCCCCATCTCAGGAACGACACCCCCTAGAAATTTGAAACTTTACAATTCAATTTACCATCAGCCCACTAGAGGATCTGCAAAGTTAAGCCTCTTACTTATTTACCGTTCCTTTGGAATAAAAAAGTTAAAAAAAATTTTTTCACTTTTGCAGCAAAAGCTAGCGAATTAATTTTTGAAGTAAAAATTGAGTGAAAAATTGAATTTTTTACTAACGATTGGTGATAAAAAGATGAAACTGGTGTAAATTATGATAAAAAAACTTTCTAAAATGATTATAAATGGTAGAAAAAATTTTTTTTCTTAGTTTAAAAGTTACCACTATCTTGAGAGCGGTATAAGATAGAGAGTTGGAACCAACGCCAGACGAATTATTCGGTTCGAATTGGTAATCTTGCTTAGTTTTCAACTAAATCTGAATGTAAGTTTTGACTCGGGAAGATAGATTTAAAAATTTTAAAAGTCACCCCTATCTCAGGAACGACACCCCCTAGAAAGTTGAAACTTTACAATTCAATTCACCATCAGCCCACTAGAAGATCTGCAAAGTTAGGCTTCTTACTTATTTACAGTTCCTTTGGAATAAAAAAGTTGAAAAAATTTTTTCACTTTTGCAGCAAAAGCTAGCGAATTAATTTTTTAAGTAAAAATTGAGTGGAAAATTGAATTTATTACTAACGATTTTTGATAAAAAGATGAAATTAGTTCAGATTGTAATAAAAAAACTTTCTAAAATGATTCTAAATGGTAGAAAAATATTTTTTTACTTAGTTTAAAAGTTACCACTATCTTGAGAACGGTATAAGATAGAGAGTTGGAACCAACGCCAGACGAATTATTCGGTTCGAATTGGTAATATTGCTTAGTTTTCAACTAAATCTGAATGTAAGTTTTGTCCCGGGAAGATAGATTTAAAAATTTTAAATGTCACCCCCATCTCAGGAACGACACCCCCTAGAAATTTAAAACTTTACAATTCAATTTACCATCAGCCCACTAGAGGATCTGCAAAGTTAGGCTTCTTACCTATTTACCGTTACTTTGGAATAAAAAAGTTAAAAAAATATTTTCACTTTTGCAGCAAAAGCTAGCGAATTAATTTTTTAAGTAAAAATTGAGTGAAAAATTGAATTTTTTACTAACGATTGGTGATAAAAAGATGAAACTGGTTTAGATTATGATAAAAAAACTTTCTAAACTGATTATAAATGGTAGAAAAATATTTTTTTTCTTAGTTTAAAAGTTACCACTATCTTGAGAACGGTATAAGATAGAGAGTTGGAAGCAACGCCAGACGAATTATTCGGTTTGAATTGGTAATCTTGCTTAGTTTTCAATTAAATCTGAATGTAAGTTTTGTCTCGGAAAGATAGATTTAAAAATTTTAAAAGTCACCCCTATCTCAGGAACGACACCCCCTAGAAAGTTGAAACTTTACGATTCAATTCACCATCAGCCCACTAGAAGATCTGCAAAGTTAGGTTTCTTACTTATTTACAGTTCCTTTGGAATAAAAAAGTTGAAAAAATTTTTTCACTTTTGCAGCAAAAGCTAGCGAATTAATTTTTTAAGTAAAAATTGAGTGAAAAATTGAATTTTTTACTAACGATTGGTGATAAAAAGATGAAACTGGTTTAGATTATGATAAAAAAACTTTCTAAAATGATTCTAAATGGTAGAAAAATATTTTTTTTCTTAGTTTAAAAGTTACCACTATCTTGAGAACGGTATAAGATAGAGAGTTGGAACCAACGCCAGACGAATTATTCGGTTCGAATTGGTAATCTTGCTTAGTTTTCAACTAAATCTGAATGTAAGTTTTGTCTCGGGAAGATAGATTTAAAAATTTTAAAAGTCACCCCCATCTCAGGAACGACACCCCCTAGAAATTTGAAACTTTACAATTCAATTTACCATCAGCCCACTAGAGGATCTGCAAAGTTAAGCCTCTTACTTATTTACCGTTCCTTTGGAATAAAAAAGTTAAAAAAAATTTTTTCACTTTTGCAGCAAAAGCTAGCGAATTAATTTTTGAAGTAAAAATTGAGTGAAAAATTGAATTTTTTACTAACGATTGGTGATAAAAAGATGAAACTGGTGTAAATTATGATAAAAAAACTTTCTAAAATGATTATAAATGGTAGAAAAATTTTTTTTTCTTAGTTTAAAAGTTACCACTATCTTGAGAACGGTATAAGATAGAGAGTTGGAACCAACGCCAGACGAATTATTCGGTTCGAATTGGTAATCTTGCTTAGTTTTCAACTAAATCTGAATGTAAGTTTTGACTCGGGAAGATAGATTTAAAAATTTTAAAAGTCACCCCTATCTCAGGAACGACACCCCCTAGAAAGTTGAAACTTTACAATTCAATTCACCATCAGCCCACTAGAAGATCTGCAAAGTTAGGCTTCTTACTTATTTACAGTTCCTTTGGAATAAAAAAGTTGAAAAAATTTTTTCACTTTTGCAGCAAAAGCTAGCGAATTAATTTTTTAAGTAAAAATTGAGTGGAAAATTGAATTTATTACTAACGATTTTTGATAAAAAGATGAAATTAGTTCAGATTGTAATAAAAAAACTTTCTAAAATGATTCTAAATGGTAGAAAAATATTTTTTTTCTTAGTTTAAAAGTTACCACTATCTTGAGAACGGTATAAGATAGAGAGTTGGAACCAACGCCAGACGAATTATTCGGTTCGAATTGGTAATATTGCTTAGTTTTCAACTAAATCTGAATGTAAGTTTTGTCCCGGGAAGATAGATTTAAAAATTTTAAATGTCACCCCCATCTCAGGAACGACACCCCCTAGAAATTTAAAACTTTACAATTCAATTTACCATCAGCCCACTAGAGGATCTGCAAAGTTAGGCTTCTTACTTATTTACCGTTACTTTGGAATAAAAAAGTTAAAAAAATATTTTCACTTTTGCAGCAAAAGCTAGCGAATTAATTTTTTAAGTAAAAATTGAGTGAAAAATTGAATTTTTTACTAACGATTGGTGATAAAAAGATGAAACTGGTTTAGATTATGATAAAAAAACTTTCTAAAATGATTATAAATGGTAGAAAAATATTTTTTTTCTTAGTTTAAAAGTTACCACTATCTTGAGAACGGTATAAGATAGAGAGTTGGAAGCAACGCCAGACGAATTATTCGGTTTGAATTGGTAATCTTGCTTAGTTTTCAATTAAATCTGAATGTAAGTTTTGTCTCGGAAAGATAGATTTAAAAATTTTAAAATTCACCCCTATCTCAGGAACGACACCCCCTAGAAAGTTGAAACTTTACGATTCAATTCACCATCAGCCCACTAGAAGATCTGCAAAGTTAGGTTTCTTACTTATTTACAGTTCCTTTGGAATAAAAAAGTTGAAAAAATTTTTTCACTTTTGCAGCAAAAGCTAGCGAATTAATTTTTTAAGTAAAAATTGAGTGAAAAATTGAATTTTTTACTAACGATTGGTGATAAAAAGATGAAACTGGTTTAGATTATGATAAAAAAACTTTCTAAAATGATTATAAATGGTAGAAAAAATTTTTTTTTCTTAGTTTATAAGTTACCCCTATCTTGGGAACGGTATAAGATAGAGAGTTGGAACCAACGCCAGACGAATTATTCGGTTCGAATTGGTAATCTTGCTTAGTTTTCAACTAAATCTGAATGTAAGTTTTGTCTCGGGAAGATAGATTTAAAAATTTTAAAAGTCACCCCTATCTCAAGAACGACAACCCCTAGAAAGTTGAAACTTTACTATTCAATTTACCATCAGCCTACTAGAGGATCTGCAAAGTTAGGCTTCTTACTTATTTACAGTTCCTTTGAAATAAAAAAGTTGAAAAAATTTTTTCACTTTTGCAGCAAAAGCTAACGAATTAATTTTTTAAGTAAAAATTGAGTGAAAAATTGAATTTTTTACTAACGATTGGTGATAAAAAGATGAAACTGATTTAGATTATGATAAAAAAACTTTCTAAAATGATTATAATTGGTAGAAAAAATTTTTTTTTCTTAGTTTAAAAGTTACCCCTATCTTGGGAACGGTATAAAATAGAGAGTTGGAACCAACGCCAGACGAATTATTCGGTTCGAATTGGTAATCTTGCTTAGTTTTCAACTAAATCTGAATGTAAGTTTTGACTCGGGAAGATAGATTTAAAAATTTTAAAGTCACCCCTATCTCAGGAACGACACCCCCTAGAAAGTTGGAACTTTACAATTCAATTCACCATCAGCCCACTAGAAGATCTGCAAAGTTAGGCTTCTTACTTATTTACAGTTCCTTTGGAATAAAAAAGTTGAAAAAATTTTTTCACTTTTGCAGCAAAAGCTAGCGAATTAATTTTTTAAGTAAAAATTGAGTGAAAAATTGAATTTTTTACTAACGATTGGTGATAGAAAGATGAAATTAATTCAGATTGTAATAAAAAAACTTTCTAAAATGATTCTAAATGGTAGAAAAATATTTTTTTCTTAGATTAAAAGTTACCACTATCTTGAGAACGGTATAAGATAGAGAGTTGGAACCAACGCCAGACGAATTATTCGGTTCGAATTGGTAATCTTGCTTAGTTTTCAACTAAATCTGAATGTAAGTTTTGTCTCGGGAAGATAGATTTAAAAATTTTAAAAGTCACCGCTATATCAGGAACGACACCCCCTAGAAAGTTGAAACTTTACAATTCAATTTACCATCAGCCCACTAGAGGATCTGCAAAGTTAGGCTTCTTACTTATTTACCGTTCCTTTGGAATAAAAAAGTTAAAAAAATTTTTTCACTTTTGCAGCAAAAGCTAGCGAATTAATTTCTTAAGTAAAAATTGAGTGAAAAATTGAATTTTTTACTAACGATTGGTGATAAAAAGATGAAACTGGTTTAGATTATGATAAAAGAACTTTCTAAAATGATTATAAATGGTAGAAAAAATTTTTTTTTCTTAGTTTGAAAGTTACTCCTATCTTGGGAACGGTATAAGATAGAGAGTTGGAACCAACGCCAGACGAATTATTCGGTTCGAATTGGTAATCTTGCTTAGTTTTCAACTAAATCTGAATGTAAGTTTTGTCTCGGAAAGATAGATTTAAAAATTTTAAAAGTCACCACTATCTCAGGAACGACACCCCCTGGAAAGTTAAAACTTTACAATTCAATTCACCATCAGCCCACTAGAAGATCTGCAAAGTTAGGCTTCTTACTTATTTACAGTTCCTTTGGAATAAAAAAGTTGAAAAAATTTTTTCACTTTTGCAGCAAAAGCTAGCGAATTAATTTTTTAAGTAAAAATTGAGTGAAAAATTGAATTTTTCACTAACGATTGGTGATAAAAAGATGAAATTAGTTCAGATTGTAATAAAAAAACTTTCTAAAATGATTCTAAATGGTAGAAAAAATTTTTTTTTCTTAGATTAAAAGTTACCCCTATCTTGGGAACGGTATAAGATAGAGAGTTGGAACCAACGCCAGACAAATTATTCGGTTCGAATTGGTAATCTTGCTTAGTTTTCAACTAAATCTGAATGTGAGTTTTGTCTCGGGAAGATAGATTTAAAAATTTTAAAATTCACCCCTATCTCAGGAACGACACCCCCTAGAAAGTTGAAACTTTACAATTCAATTCATCATCAGCCCACTAGAAGATCTGCAAAGTTAGGCTTCTTACTTATTTACAGTTCTTTTGGAATAAAAAAGTTGAAAAAATTTTTTCACTTTTGCAGCAAAAGCTAGCGAATTAATTTTTTAAGTAAAAATTGAGTGAAAAATTGAATTTTTTACTAACGATTGGTGATAAAAAAATGAAATTAGTTCAGATTGTAATAAAAAAACTTTCTAAAATGATTCTAAATGGTAGAAAAATTTTTTTTTCTTAGTTTAAAAGTTACCCCTATCTTGGGAACGGTATAAGATAGAGAGTTGGAAGCAACGCCAGACGAATTATTCGGTTCGAATTAGTAATTTTGCTTAGTTTTCAATTAAATCTGAATGTAAGTTTTGTCTCGGGAAGATAGATTTAAAAATTTTAAAAGTCACCCCTATCTCAGGAACGACACTCCCTAGAAAGTTGAAACTTTACAATTCAATTCATCATCAGCCCACTAGAAGATCTGCAAAGTTAGGTTTCTTACTTATTTACAGTTCCTTTGGAATAAAAATGTTGAAAAAATTTTTTCACTTTTGCAGCAAAAGCTAGCGAATTAATTTTTTAAGTAAAAATTGAGTGAAAAATTGAATTTTTTACTAACGATTGGTGATAAAAAGATGAAACTGGTTTAGATTATGATAAAAAAACTTTCTAAAATGATTATAAATTGGTAGAAAAAATTTTTTTTTCTTAGTTTAAAAGTTACCCCTATCTTGGGAACGGTATAAGATAGAGAGTTGGAACCAACGCCAGACGAATTAATCGGTTCGAATTGGTAATCTTGCTTAGTTTTCAACTAAATCTGAATGTAAGTTTTGTTTCGGGAAGATAGATTTAAAAATTTTAAAAGTCACCCCTATCTCAGGAACGACACCCCCTAGAAAGTTGAAACTTTACTATTCAATTTACCATCAGCCTACTAGAGGATCTGCAAAGTTAGGCTTCTTACTTATTTACAGTTCCTTTGAAATAAAAAAGTTGAAAAAATTTTTTCACTTTTGCAGCAAAAGCTAACGAATTAATTTTTTAAGTAAAAATTGAGTGAAAAATTGAATTTTTTACTAACGATTGGTGATAAAAAGATGAAACTGGTTTAGATTATGATAAAAAAACTTCCTAAAATGATTATAATTGGTAGAAAAAAATTTTTTTTCTTAGTTTAAAAGTTACCCCTATCTTGGGAACGGTATAAAATAGAGAGTTGGAACCAACGCCAGACGAATTATTCGGTTCGAATTGGTAATCTTGCTTAGTTTTCAACTAAATCTGATTGTAAGTTTTGTCTCGGAAGGATAGATTTAAAAATTTTAAAAGTCAACCCTATCTCAGAAACGACACCCCCTAGAAAGTTGAAACTTTACAATTCAATTCACCATCAGCCCACTAGAAGATCTGCAAAGTTAGGCTTCTTATTTATATTCAGTTCCTATGAAATGAAAAAGTTGAAAAAATTTTTTCACTTTTGCAGCAAAAGCTAGCGAATCAATTTTTTAAGTAAAAATTGAGTGAAAAATTGAATTTTTTACTAACGATTGGTGATAAAAAGATGAAATTAGTTCAGATTGTAATAAAAAAACTTTCTAAAATGATTCTAAATGGTAGAAAAATATTTTTTTTCTTAGATTAAAAGTTACCACTATCTTGAGAACGGTATAAGATAGAGAGTTGGAACCAACGCCAGACGAATTATTCGGTTCGAATTGGTAACCTTGCTTAGTTTTCAACTAAATCTGAATGTAAGTTTTGTCTCGGGAAGATAGATATAAAAATTTTAAAAGTCACCTCTATCTCAGGAACGACACCCCCTAGAAAGTTGAAACTTTACAATTCAATTCACCATCAGCCCACTAGAAGATCTGCAAAGTTAGGCTTCTTACTTATTTACAGTTCCTTTGGAATAAAAAAGTTGAAAAAATTTTTTCACTTTTGCACAAAAGCTAGCGAATTAATTTTTTAAGTAAAAATTGAGTGAAAAATTGAATTTTTTACTAACGATTGGTGATAAAAAGATGAAATTAGTTCAGATTGTAATAAAAAAACTTTCTAAAATGATTCTAAATGGTAGAAAAATATTTTTTTTCTTATATTAAAAGTTACCACTATCTTGAGAACGGTATAAGATAGAGAGTTGGAAGCAACGCCAGACGAATTATTCGGTTCGAATTAGTAATTTTGCTTAGTTTTCAATTAAATCTGAAAGTAAGTTTTGTCTCGGGAAGATAGATTTAAAAATTTTAAAAGTCACCCCTATCTCAGGAACGACACTCCCTAGAAAGTTGAAACTTTACAATTCAATTCACCATCAGCCCACTAGAAGATCTGCAAAGTTAGGTTTCTTACTTATTTACAGTTCCTTTGGAATAAAAATGTTGAAAAAATTTTTTCACTTTTGCAGCAAAAGCTAGCGAATTAATTTTTTAAGTAAAAATTGAGTGAAAAATTGAATTTTTTACTAACGATTGGTGATAAAAAGATGAAACGGGTTTAGATTATGATAAAAAAACTTTCTAAAATGATTATAAATGGTAGAAAAAATTTTTTTTTCTTAGTTTAAAAGTTACCCCTATCTTGGGAACGGTATAAGATAGAGAGTTGGAACCAACGCCAGACGAATTAATCGGTTCGAATTGGTAATCTTGCTTAGTTTTCAACTAAATCTGAATGTAAGTTTTGTCTCGGGAAGATAGATTTAAAAATTTTAAAAGTCACCCCTATCTCAGGAACGACACCCCCTAGAAAGTTGAAATTTTACTATTCAATTTACCATCAGCCTACTAGAGGATCTGCAAAGTTAGGCTTCTTACTTATTTATAGTTCCTTTGAAATAAAAAAGTTGAAAAAATTTTTTCACTTTTGCAGCAAAAGCTAACGAATTAATTTTTTAAGTAAAAATTGAGTGAAAAATTGAATTTTTTACTAACGATTGGTGATAAAAAGATGAAACTGGTTTAGATTATGATAAAAAAACTTCCTAAAATGATTATAATTGGTAGAAAAATTTTTTTTTCTTAGTTTAAAAGTTACCCCTATCTTGGGAACGGTATAAAATAGAGAGTTGGAACCAACGCCAGACGAATTATTCGGTTCGAATTGGTAATCTTGCTTAGTTTTCAACTAAATCTGATTGTAAGTTTTGTCTCGGAAGGATAGATTTAAAAATTTTAAAAGTCAACCCTATCCCAGAAACGACACCCCGTAGAAAGTTGAAACTTTACAATTCAATTCACCATCAGCCCACTAGAAGATCTGCAAAGTTAGGCTTCTTATTTATATTCAGTTCCTATGGAATAAAAAAGTTGAAAAAATTTTTTCACTTTTGCAGCAAAAGCTAGCGAATCAATTTTTTAAGTAAAAATTGAGTGAAAAATTGAATTTTTTACTAACGATTGGTGATAAAAAGATGAAATTAGTTCAGATTGTAATAAAAAAACTTTCTAAAATGATTCTAAATGGTAGAAAAATATTTTTTTTCTTAGATTAAAAGTTACCACTATCTTGAGAACGGTATAAGATAGAGAGTTGGAACCAACGCCAGACGAATTATTCGGTTCGAATTGGTAACCTTGCTTAGTTTTCAACTAAATCTGAATGTAAGTTTTGTCTCGGGAAGATAGATTTAAAAATTTTAAAAGTCACCTCTATCTCAGGAACGACACCCCCTAGAAAGTTGAAACTTTACAATTCAATTCACCATCAGCCCACTAGAAGATCTGCAAAGTTAGGCTTCTTACTTATTTACAGTTCCTTTGGAATAAAAAAGTTGAAAAAATTTTTTCACTTTTGCAGCAAAAGCTAGCGAATTAATTTTTTAAGTAAAAATTGAGTGAAAAATTGAATTTTTTACTAACGATTGGTGATAGAAAGATGAAATTAGTTCAGATTGTAATAAAAAAACTTTCTAAAATGATTCTAAATGGTAGGAAAATATTTTTTTTCTTAGATTAAAAGTTACCACTATCTTGAGAACGGTATAAGATAGAGAGTTGGAACCAACGCCAGACGAATTATTCGGTTCGAATTGGTAATCTTGCTTAGTTTTCAACTAAATCTGAATGTAAGTTTTGTCTCGGGAAAATAGATTTAAAAATTTTAAAAGTCACCCCTGTCTCAGGAACGACACCCCCTAGAAAATTGAAACTTTACAATTCAATTTACCATCAGCCCACTAGAGGATCTGCAAAGTTAGGCTTCTTACTTATTTACCGTTCCTTTGGAATAAAAAAGTTAAAAAAATTTTTTCACTTTTGCAGCAAAAGCTAGCGAATTAATTTTTTAAGTAAAAATTGAGTGAAAAATTGAATTTTTTACTAACGATTGGTGATAAAAAGATGAAACTGGTTTAGATTATGATAAAAAAACTTTCTAAAATGATTATAAATGGTAGAAAAAATTTTATTTCTTAGTTTAAAAGTTACCCCTATCTTGGGAACGGTATAAGATAGAGAGTTGGAACCAACGCCAGACGAATTATTCGGTTCGAATTGGTAATCTTGCTTAGTTTTCAACTAAATCTGAATGTAAGTTTTGTCTCGGGAAGATAGATTTAAAATTTTTAAAAGTCACCCCTATCTCAGGAACGACACCCCCTAGAAAGTTGAAACTTTACAATTCAATTCACCATCAGCCCACTAGAAGATCTGCAAAGTTAGGCTTCTTACTTATTTACAGTTCCTTTGAAATAAAAAAGTTGAAAAAATTTTTTCACTTTTGCAGCAAAAGCTAACGAATTAATTTTTTAAGTAAAAATTGAGTGAAAAATTGAATTTTTTACTAACGATTGGTGATAAAAAGATGAAACTGGTTTAGATTATGATAAAAAAACTTCCTAAAATGATTATAATTGGTAGAAAAAAATTTTTTTTCTTAGTTTAAAAGTTACCCCTATCTTGGGAACGGTATAAAATAGAGAGTTGGAACCAACGCCAGACGAATTATTCGGTTCGAATTGGTAATCTTGCTTAGTTTTCAACTAAATCTGATTGTAAGTTTTGTCTCGGAAGGATAGATTTAAAAATTTTAAAAGTCAACCCTATCTCAGAAACGACACCCCCTAGAAAGTTGAAACTTTACAATTCAATTCACCATCAGCCCACTAGAAGATCTGCAAAGTTAGGCTTCTTATTTATATTCAGTTCCTATGAAATGAAAAAGTTGAAAAAATTTTTTCACTTTTGCAGCAAAAGCTAGCGAATCAATTTTTTAAGTAAAAATTGAGTGAAAAATTGAATTTTTTACTAACGATTGGTGATAAAAAGATGAAATTAGTTCAGATTGTAATAAAAAAACTTTCTAAAATGATTCTAAATGGTAGAAAAATATTTTTTTTCTTAGATTAAAAGTTACCACTATCTTGAGAACGGTATAAGATAGAGAGTTGGAACCAACGCCAGACGAATTATTCGGTTCGAATTGGTAACCTTGCTTAGTTTTCAACTAAATCTGAATGTAAGTTTTGTCTCGGGAAGATAGATATAAAAATTTTAAAAGTCACCCCTATCTCAGGAACGACACTCCCTAGAAAGTTGAAACTTTACAATTCAATTCATCATCAGCCCACTAGAAGATCTGCAAAGTTAGGTTTCTTACTTATTTACAGTTCCTTTGGAATAAAAATGTTGAAAAAATTTTTTCACTTTTGCAGCAAAAGCTAGCGAATTAATTTTTTAAGTAAAAATTGAGTGAAAAATTGAATTTTTTACTAACGATTGGTGATAAAAAGATGAAACTGGTTTAGATTATGATAAAAAAACTTTCTAAAATGATTATAAATTGGTAGAAAAAATTTTTTTTTCTTAGTTTAAAAGTTACCCCTATCTTGGGAACGGTATAAGATAGAGAGTTGGAACCAACGCCAGACGAATTAATCGGTTCGAATTGGTAATCTTGCTTAGTTTTCAACTAAATCTGAATGTAAGTTTTGTTTCGGGAAGATAGATTTAAAAATTTTAAAAGTCACCCCTATCTCAAGAACGACACCCCCTAGAAAGTTGAAACTTTACTATTCAATTTACCATCAGCCTACTAGAGGATCTGCAAAGTTAGGCTTCTTACTTATTTACAGTTCCTTTGAAATAAAAAAGTTGAAAAAATTTTTTCACTTTTGCAGCAAAAGCTAACGAATTAATTTTTTAAGTAAAAATTGAGTGAAAAATTGAATTTTTTACTAACGATTGGTGATAAAAAGATGAAACTGGTTTAGATTATGATAAAAAAACTTCCTAAAATGATTATAATTGGTAGAAAAAAATTTTTTTTCTTAGTTTAAAAGTTACCCCTATCTTGGGAACGGTATAAAATAGAGAGTTGGAACCAACGCCAGACGAATTATTCGGTTCGAATTGGTAATCTTGCTTAGTTTTCAACTAAATCTGATTGTAAGTTTTGTCTCGGAAGGATAGATTTAAAAATTTTAAAAGTCAACCCTATCTCAGAAACGACACCCCCTAGAAAGTTGAAACTTTACAATTCAATTCACCATCAGCCCACTAGAAGATCTGCAAAGTTAGGCTTCTTATTTATATTCAGTTCCTATGAAATGAAAAAGTTGAAAAAATTTTTTCACTTTTGCAGCAAAAGCTAGCGAATCAATTTTTTAAGTAAAAATTGAGTGAAAAATTGAATTTTTTACTAACGATTGGTGATAAAAAGATGAAATTAGTTCAGATTGTAATAAAAAAACTTTCTAAAATGATTCTAAATGGTAGAAAAATATTTTTTTTCTTAGATTAAAAGTTACCACTATCTTGAGAACGGTATAAGATAGAGAGTTGGAACCAACGCCAGACGAATTATTCGGTTCGAATTGGTAACCTTGCTTAGTTTTCAACTAAATCTGAATGTAAGTTTTGTCTCGGGAAGATAGATATAAAAATTTTAAAAGTCACCTCTATCTCAGGAACGACACCCCCTAGAAAGTTGAAACTTTACAATTCAATTCACCATCAGCCCACTAGAAGATCTGCAAAGTTAGGCTTCTTACTTATTTACAGTTCCTTTGGAATAAAAAAGTTGAAAAAATTTTTTCACTTTTGCACAAAAGCTAGCGAATTAATTTTTTAAGTAAAAATTGAGTGAAAAATTGAATTTTTTACTAACGATTGGTGATAAAAAGATGAAATTAGTTCAGATTGTAATAAAAAAACTTTCTAAAATGATTCTAAATGGTAGAAAAATATTTTTTTTCTTAGATTAAAAGTTACCACTATCTTGAGAACGGTATAAGATAGAGAGTTGGAAGCAACGCCAGACGAATTATTCGGTTCGAATTAGTAATTTTGCTTAGTTTTCAATTAAATCTGAAAGTAAGTTTTGTCTCGGGAAGATAGATTTAAAAATTTTAAAAGTCACCCCTATCTCAGGAACGACACTCCCTAGAAAGTTGAAACTTTACAATTCAATTCACCATCAGCCCACTAGAAGATCTGCAAAGTTAGGTTTCTTACTTATTTACAGTTCCTTTGGAATAAAAATGTTGAAAAAATTTTTTCACTTTTGCAGCAAAAGCTAGCGAATTAATTTTTTAAGTAAAAATTGAGTGAAAAATTGAATTTTTTACTAACGATTGGTGATAAAAAGATGAAACTGGTTTAGATTATGATAAAAAAACTTTCTAAAATGATTATAAATGGTAGAAAAAATTTTTTTTTCTTAGTTTAAAAGTTACCCCTATCTTGGGAACGGTATAAGATAGAGAGTTGGAACCAACGCCAGACGAATTAATCGGTTCGAATTGGTAATCTTGCTTAGTTTTCAACTAAATCTGAATGTAAGTTTTGTCTCGGGAAGATAGATTTAAAAATTTTAAAAGTCACCCCTATCTCAGGAACGACACCCCCTAGAAAGTTGAAATTTTACTATTCAATTTACCATCAGCCTACTAGAGGATCTGCAAAGTTAGGCTTCTTACTTATTTATAGTTCCTTTGAAATAAAAAAGTTGAAAAAATTTTTTCACTTTTGCAGCAAAAGCTAACGAATTAATTTTTTAAGTAAAAATTGAGTGAAAAATTGAATTTTTTACTAACGATTGGTGATAAAAAGATGAAACTGGTTTAGATTATGATAAAAAAACTTCCTAAAATGATTATAATTGGTAGAAAAATTTTTTTTTCTTAGTTTAAAAGTTACCCCTATCTTGGGAACGGTATAAAATAGAGAGTTGGAACCAACGCCAGACGAATTATTCGGTTCGAATTGGTAATCTTGCTTAGTTTTCAACTAAATCTGATTGTAAGTTTTGTCTCGGAAGGATAGATTTAAAAATTTTAAAAGTCAACCCTATCCCAGAAACGACACCCCGTAGAAAGTTGAAACTTTACAATTCAATTCACCATCAGCCCACTAGAAGATCTGCAAAGTTAGGCTTCTTATTTATATTCAGTTCCTATGGAATAAAAAAGTTGAAAAAATTTTTTCACTTTTGCAGCAAAAGCTAGCGAATCAATTTTTTAAGTAAAAATTGAGTGAAAAATTGAATTTTTTACTAACGATTGGTGATAAAAAGATGAAATTAGTTCAGATTGTAATAAAAAAACTTTCTAAAATGATTCTAAATGGTAGAAAAATATTTTTTTTCTTAGATTAAAAGTTACCACTATCTTGAGAACGGTATAAGATAGAGAGTTGGAACCAACGCCAGACGAATTATTCGGTTCGAATTGGTAACCTTGCTTAGTTTTCAACTAAATCTGAATGTAAGTTTTGTCTCGGGAAGATAGATTTAAAAATTTTAAGAGTCACCTCTATCTCAGGAACGACACCCCCTAGAAAGTTGAAACTTTACAATTCAATTCACCATCAGCCCACTAGAAGATCTGCAAAGTTAGGCTTCTTACTTATTTACAGTTCCTTTGGAATAAAAAAGTTGAAAAAATTTTTTCACTTTTGCAGCAAAAGCTAGCGAATTAATTTTTTAAGTAAAAATTGAGTGAAAAATTGAATTTTTTACTAACGATTGGTGATAAAAAGATGAAACTGGTTTAGATTATGATAAAAAAACTTTCTAAAATGATTATAAATGGTAGAAAAAATTTTATTTCTTAGTTTAAAAGTTACCCCTATCTTGGGAACGGTATAAGATAGAGAGTTGGAACCAACGCCAGACGAATTATTCGGTTCGAATTGGTAATCTTGCTTAGTTTTCAACTAAATCTGAATGTAAGTTTTGTCTCGGGAAGATAGATTTAAAATTTTTAAAAGTCACCCCTATCTCAGGAACGACACCCCCTAGAAAGTTGAAACTTTACAATTCAATTCACCATCAGCCCACTAGAAGATCTGCAAAGTTAGGCTTCTTACTTATTTACAGTTCCTTTGGAATAAAAAAGTTGAAAAAATTTTTTCACTTTTGCAGCAAAAGCTAGCGAATTAAATTTTAAGTAAAAATTGAGTGAAAAATTGAATTTTTTACTAACGATTGGTGATAAAAAGATGAAATTAGTTCAGATTGTAATAAAAAAACTTTCTAAAATGATTCTAAATGGTAGAAAAATATTTTTTTTCTTAGATTAAAAGTTACCACTATCTTGAGAACGGTATAAGATAGAGAGTTGGAACCAACGCCAGACGAAATATTCGGTTCGAATTGGTAATCTTGCTTAGTTTTCAACTAAATCTGAATGTAAGTTTTGTCTCGGAAAGATAGATTTAAAAATTTTAAAAGTCACCACTATCTCAGGAACGACACCCCCTAAAAAGTTGAAACTTTACAATTCAATTCACCATCAGCCCACTAGAAGATCTGCAAAGTTAGGCTTCTTACTTATTTACAGTTCCTTTGGAATAAAAAAGTTGAAAAAATTTTTTCACTTTTGCAGCAAAAGCTAGCGAATTAATTTTTTAAGTAAAAATTGAGTGAAAAATTGAATTTTTTACTAACGATTGGTGATTAAAAGATGAAACTGGTTTAGATTATCATAAAAAAACTTTCTAAAATGATTATAAATGGTAGAAAATATTTTTTTTTCTTAGTTTAAAAGTTACCCCTATCTTGGGAACGGTATAAGATAGAGAGTTGGAACCAACGCCAGACGAATTATTCGGTTCGAATTGGTAATCTTGCTTAGTTTTCAACTAAATCTGAATGTAAGTTTTGTCTCGGAAAGATAGATTTAAAAATTTTAAAAGTCACCACTATCTCAGGAACGACACCCCCTAGAAAGTTGAAACTTTACAATTCAATTCACCATCAGCTCACTAGAAGATCTGCAAAGTTAGGCTTCTTACTTATTTACAGTTCCTTTGGAATAAAAAAGTTGAAGAAATTTTTTCACTTTTGCAGCAAAAGCTAGCGAATTAATTTTTTAAGTAAAAATTGAGTGAAAAATTGAATTTTTTACTAACGATTGGTGATAAAAAAATGAAATTAGTTCAGATTGTAATAAAAAAACTTTCTAAAATGATTCTAAATGGTAGAAAAAATTTTTTTTTCTTAGATTAAAAGTTACCCCTATCTTGGGAACGGTATAAGATAGAGAGTTGGAACCAACGCCAGACAAATTATTCGGTTCGAATTGGTAATCTTGCTTAGTTTTCAACTAAATCTGAATGTAAGTTTTGTCTCGGGAAGATAGATTTAAAAATTTTAAAAGTCACCTCTATCTCAGGAACGACACCCCCTAGAAAGTTGAAACTTTACAATTCAATTCACCATCAGCCCACTAGAAGATCTGCAAAGTTAGGCTTCTTACTTATTTACAGTTCCTTTGGAATAAAAAAGTTGAAAAAATTTTTTCACTTTTGCAGCAAAAGCTAGCGAATTAATTTTTTAAGTAAAAATTGAGTGAAAAATTGAATTTTTTACTAACGATTGGTGATAAAAAGATGAAACTGGTTTAGATTATGATAAAAAAACTTTCTAAAATGATTATAAATGGTAGAAAAAATTTTATTTCTTAGTTTAAAAGTTACCCCTATCTTGGGAACGGTATAAGATAGAGAGTTGGAACCAACGCCAGACGAATTATTCGGTTCGAATTGGTAATCTTGCTTAGTTTTCAACTAAATCTGAATGTAAGTTTTGTCTCGGGAAGATAGATTTAAAATTTTTAAAAGTCACCCCTATCTCAGGAACGACACCCCCTAGAAAGTTGAAACTTTACAATTCAATTCACCATCAGCCCACTAGAAGATCTGCAAAGTTAGGCTTCTTACTTATTTACAGTTCCTTTGGAATAAAAAAGTTGAAAAAATTTTTTCACTTTTGCAGCAAAAGCTAGCGAATTAAATTTTAAGTAAAAATTGAGTGAAAAATTGAATTTTTTACTAACGATTGGTGATAAAAAGATGAAATTAGTTCAGATTGTAATAAAAAAACTTTCTAAAATGATTCTAAATGGTAGAAAAATATTTTTTTTCTTAGATTAAAAGTTACCACTATCTTGAGAACGGTATAAGATAGAGAGTTGGAACCAACGCCAGACGAAATATTCGGTTCGAATTGGTAATCTTGCTTAGTTTTCAACTAAATCTGAATGTAAGTTTTGTCTCGGAAAGATAGATTTAAAAATTTTAAAAGTCACCACTATCTCAGGAACGACACCCCCTAAAAAGTTGAAACTTTACAATTCAATTCACCATCAGCCCACTAGAAGATCTGCAAAGTTAGGCTTCTTACTTATTTACAGTTCCTTTGGAATAAAAAAGTTGAAAAAATTTTTTCACTTTTGCAGCAAAAGCTAGCGAATTAATTTTTTAAGTAAAAATTGAGTGAAAAATTGAATTTTTTACTAACGATTGGTGATTAAAAGATGAAACTGGTTTAGATTATCATAAAAAAACTTTCTAAAATGATTATAAATGGTAGAAAATATTTTTTTTTCTTAGTTTAAAAGTTACCCCTATCTTGGGAACGGTATAAGATAGAGAGTTGGAACCAACGCCAGACGAATTATTCGGTTCGAATTGGTAATCTTGCTTAGTTTTCAACTAAATCTGAATGTAAGTTTTGTCTCGGAAAGATAGATTTAAAAATTTTAAAAGTCACCACTATCTCAGGAACGACACCCCCTAGAAAGTTGAAACTTTACAATTCAATTCACCATCAGCTCACTAGAAGATCTGCAAAGTTAGGCTTCTTACTTATTTACAGTTCCTTTGGAATAAAAAAGTTGAAGAAATTTTTTCACTTTTGCAGCAAAAGCTAGCGAATTAATTTTTTAAGTAAAAATTGAGTGAAAAATTGAATTTTTTACTAACGATTGGTGATAAAAAAATGAAATTAGTTCAGATTGTAATAAAAAAACTTTCTAAAATGATTCTAAATGGTAGAAAAAATTTTTTTTTCTTAGATTAAAAGTTACCCCTATCTTGGGAACGGTATAAGATAGAGAGTTGGAACCAACGCCAGACAAATTATTCGGTTCGAATTGGTAATCTTGCTTAGTTTTCAACTAAATCTGAATGTGAGTTTTGTCTCGGGAAGATAGATTTAAAAATTTTAAAAGTCACCCCTATCTCAGGAACGACACCCCCTAGAAAGTTGAAACTTTACAATTCAATTCATCATCAGCCTACTAGAAGATCTGCAAAGTTAGGCTTCTTACTTATTTACAGTTCCTTTGGAATAAAAATGTTGAAAAAATTTTTTCACTTTTGCAGCAAAAGCTAGCGAATTAATTTTTTAAGTAAAAATTGAGTGAAAAATTGAATTTTTTACTAACGATTGGTGATAAAAAAATGAAATTAGTTCAGATTGTAATAAAAAAACTTTCTAAAATGATTCTAAATGGTAGAAAAAATTTTTTTTCTTAGTTTAAAAGTTACCCCTATCTTGGGAACGGTATAAGATAGAGAGTTGGAAGCAACGCCAGACGAATTATTCGGTTCGAATTGGTAATCTTGCTTAGTTTTCAACTAAATCTGAATGTAAGTTTTGTCTCGGGAAGATAGATTTAAAAATTTTAAAAGTCACCCCTATCTCAAGAACGACAACCCCTAGAAAGTTGAAACTTTACTATTCAATTTACCATCAGCCTACTAGAGGATCTGCAAAGTTAGGCTTCTTACTTATTTACAGTTCCTTTGAAATAAAAAAGTTGAAAAAATTTTTTCACTTTTGCAGCAAAAGCTAACGAATTAATTTTTTAAGTAAAAATTGAGTGAAAAATTGAATTTTTTACTAACGATTGGTGATAAAAAGATGAAACTGATTTAGATTATGATAAAAAAACTTTCTAAAATGATTATAATTGGTAGAAAAAATTTTTTTTCTTAGTTTAAAAGTTACCCCTATCTTGGGAACGGTATAAAATAGAGAGTTGGAACCAACGCCAGACGAATTATTCGGTTCGAATTGTTAATCTTGCTTAGTTTTCAACTAAATCTGAATGTAAGTTTTGTCTCGGGAAGATAGATTTAAAAATTTTAAAGTCACCCCTATCTCAGGAACGACACCCCCTAGAAAGTTGGAACTTTACAATTCAATTCACCATCAGCCCACTAGAAGATCTGCAAAGTTAGGCTTCTTACTTATTTACAGTTCCTTTGGAATAAAAAAGTTGAAAAAATTTTTTCACTTTTGCAGCAAAAGCTAGCGAATTAATTTTTTAAGTAAAAATTGAGTGAAAAATTGCATTTTTTACTAACGATTGGTGATAGAAAGATGAAATTAATTCAGATTGTAATAAAAAAACTTTCTAAAATGATTCTAAATGGTAGAAAAATATTTTTTTCTTAGATTAAAAGTTACCACTATCTTGAGAACGGTATAAGATAGAGAGTTGGAACCAACGCCAGACGAATTATTCGGTTCGAATTGGTAATCTTGCTTAGTTTTCAACTAAATCTGAATGTAAGTTTTGTCTCGGGAAGATAGATTTAAAAATTTTAAAAGTCACCCCTATATCAGGAACGACACCCCCTAGAAAGTTGAAACTTTACAATTCAATTTACCATCAGCCCACTAGAGGATCTGCAAAGTTAGGCTTCTTACTTATTTACCGTTCCTTTGGAATAAAAAAGTTAAAAAAATTTTTTCACTTTTGCAGCAAAAGCTAGCGAATTAATTTCTTAAGTAAAAATTGAGTGAAAAATTGAATTTTTTACTAACGATTGGTGATAAAAAGATGAAACTGGTTTAGATTATGATAAAAGAACTTTCTAAAATGATTATAAATGGTAGAAAAAATTTTTTTTTCTTAGTTTGAAAGTTACTCCTATCTTGGGAACGGTATAAGATAGAGAGTTGGAACCAACGCCAGACGAATTATTCGGTTCGAATTGGTAATCTTGCTTAGTTTTCAACTAAATCTGAATGTAAGTTTTGTCTCGGAAATATAGATTTAAAAATTTTAAAAGTCACCACTATCTCAGGAACGACACTCCCTAGAAAGTTGAAACTTTACAATTCAATTTACCATCAGCCCACTAGAGGATCTGCAAAGTTAGGCTTCTTACTTATTTACCGTTCCTTTGGAATAAAAAAGTTAAAAAAATGTTTTCACTTTTGCAGCAAAAGCTAGCGAATTAATTTCTTAAGTAAAAATTGAGTGAAAAATTGAATTTTTTACTAACGATTGGTGATAAAAAGATGAAACTGGTTTAGATTATGATAAAAAAACTTTCTAAAATGATTATAAATGGTAGAAAAAATTTTTTTTTCTTAGTTTAAAAGTTACCCCTATCTTGGGAACGGTATAAGATAGAGAGTTGGAACCAACGCCAGACGAATTATTCGGTTCGAATTGGTAATCTTGCTTAGTTTTCAACTAAATCTGAATGTAAGTTTTGTCTCGGAAAGATAGATTTAAAAATTTTAAAAGTCACCACTATCTCAGGAACGACACCCCCTGGAAAGTTAAAACTTTACAATTCAATTCACCATCAGCCCACTAGAAGATCTGCAAAGTTAGGCTTCTTACTTATTTACAGTTCCTTTGGAATAAAAAAGTTGAAAAAATTTTTTCACTTTTGCAGCAAAAGCTAGCGAATTAATTTTTTAAGTAAAAATTGAGTGAAAAATTGAATTTTTCACTAACGATTGGTGATAAAAAGATGAAATTAGTTCAGATTGTAATAAAAAAACTTTCTAAAATGATTCTAAATGGTAGAAAAAATTTTTTTTTCTTAGATTAAAAGTTACCCCTATCTTGGGAACGGTATAAGATAGAGAGTTGGAACCAACGCCAGACAAATTATTCGGTTCGAATTGGTAATCTTGCTTAGTTTTCAACTAAATCTGAATGTGAGTTTTGTCTCGGGAAGATAGATTTAAAAATTTTAAAAGTCACCCCTATCTCAGGAACGACACCCCCTAGAAAGTTGAAACTTTACAATTCAATTCATCATCAGCCCACTAGAAGATCTGCAAAGTTAGGCTTCTTACTTATTTACAGTTCTTTTGGAATAAAAAAGTTGAAAAAATTTTTTCACTTTTGCAGCAAAAGCTAGCGAATTAATTTTTTAAGTAAAAATTGAGTGAAAAATTGAATTTTTTACTAACGATTGGTGATAAAAAAATGAAATTAGTTCAGATTGTAATAAAAAACTTTCTAAAATGATTCTAAATGGTAGAAAAATTTTTTTTTCTTAGTTTAAAAGTTACCCCTATCTTGGGAACGGTATAAGATAGAGAGTTGGAAGCAACGCCAGACGAATTATTCGGTTCGAATTAGTAATTTTGCTTAGTTTTCAATTAAATCTGTATGTAAGTTTTGTCTCGGGAAGATAGATTTAAAAATTTTAAAAGTCACCCCTATCTCAGGAACGACACTCCCTAGAAAGTTGAAACTTTACAATTCAATTCATCATCAGCCCACTAGAAGATCTGCAAAGTTAGGTTTCTTACTTATTTACAGTTCCTTTGGAATAAAAATGTTGAAAAAATTTTTTCACTTTTGCAGCAAAAGCTAGCGAATTAATTTTTTAAGTAAAAATTGAGTGAAAAATTGAATTTTTTACTAACGATTGGTGATAAAAAGATGAAACTGGTTTAGATTATGATAAAAAAACTTTCTAAAATGATTATAAATTGGTAGAAAAAATTTTTTTTTCTTAGTTTAAAAGTTACCCCTATCTTGGGAACGGTATAAGATAGAGAGTTGGAACCAACGCCAGACGAATTAATCGGTTCGAATTGGTAATCTTGCTTAGTTTTCAACTAAATCTGAATGTAAGTTTTGTCTCGGGAAGATAGATTTAAAAATTTTAAAAGTCACCCCTATCTCAGGAACGACACCCCCTAGAAAGTTGAAACTTTACTATTCAATTTACCATCAGCCTACTAGAGGATCTGCAAAGTTAGGCTTCTTACTTATTTACAGTTCCTTTGAAATAAAAAAGTTGAAAAAATTTTTTCACTTTTGCAGCAAAAGCTAACGAATTAATTTTTTAAGTAAAAATTGAGTGAAAAATTGAATTTTTTACTAACGATTGGTGATAAAAAGATGAAACTGGTTTAGATTATGATAAAAAAACTTCCTAAAATGATTATAATTGGTAGAAAAAAATTTTTTTTCTTAGTTTAAAAGTTACCCCTATCTTGGGAACGGTATAAAATAGAGAGTTGGAACCAACGCCAGACGAATTATTCGGTTCGAATTGGTAATCTTGCTTAGTTTTCAACTAAATCTGATTGTAAGTTTTGTCTCGGAAGGATAGATTTAAAAATTTTAAAAGTCAACCCTATCTCAGAAACGACACCCCCTAGAAAGTTGAAACTTTACAATTCAATTCACCATCAGCCCACTAGAAGATCTGCAAAGTTAGGCTTCTTATTTATATTCAGTTCCTATGGAATAAAAAAGTTGAAAAAATTTTTTCACTTTTGCAGCAAAAGCTAACGAATCAATTATTTAAGTAAAAATTGAGTGAAAAATTGAATTTTTTACTAACGATTGGTGATAAAAAGATGAAATTAGTTCAGATTGTAATAAAAAAACTTTCTAAAATGATTCTAAATGGTAGAAAAATATTTTTTTTCTTAGATTAAAAGTTACCACTATCTTGAGAACGGTATAAGATAGAGAGTTGGAACCAACGCCAGACGAATTATTCGATTCGAATTGGTAACCTTGCTTAGTTTTCAACTAAATCTGAATGTAAGTTTTGTCTCGGGAAGATAGATTTAAAAATTTTAAAAGTCACCTCTATCTCAGGAACGACACCCCCTAGAAAGTTGAAACTTTACAATTCAATTCACCATCAGCCCACTAGAAGATCTGCAAAGTTAGGCTTCTTACTTATTTACAGTTCCTTTGGAATAAAAAAGTTGAAAAAATTTTTTCACTTTTGCAGCAAAAGCTAGCGAATTAATTTTTTAAGTAAAAATTGAGTGAAAAATTGAATTTTTTACTAACGATTGGTTTTAAAAAGATGAAACTGGTTTAGATTATGATAAAAAAACTTTCTAAAATGATTATAAATGGTAGAAAAAATTTTTTTTCTTAGTTTAAAAGTTACCCCTATCTTGGGAACGGTATAAGATAGAGAGTTGGAACCAACGCCAGACGAATTATTCGGTTCGAATTGGTAATCTTGCTTAGTTTTCAACTAAATCTGAATGTAAGTTTTGTCTCGGGAAGATAGATTTAAAATTTTTAAAAGTCACCCCTATCTCAGGAACGACACCCCCTAGAAAGTTGAAACTTTACAATTCAATTCACCATCAGCCCACTAGAAGATCTGCAAAGTTAGGCTTCTTACTTATTTACAGTTCCTTTGGAATAAAAAAGTTGAAAAAATTTTTTCACTTTTGCACAAAAGCTAGCGAATTAATTTTTTAAGTAAAAATTGAGTGAAAAATTGAATTTTTTACTAACGATTGGTGATAAAAAGATGAAATTAGTTCAGATTGTAATAAAAAAACTTTCTAAAATGATTCTAAATGGTAGAAAAATATTTTTTTTCTTAGATTAAAAGTTACCACTATCTTGAGAACGGTATAAGATAGAGAGTTGGAACCAACGCCAGACGAAATATTCGGTTCGAATTGGTAATCTTGCTTAGTTTTCAACTAAATCTGAATGTAAGTTTTGTCTCGGAAAGATAGATTTAAAAATTTTAAAAGTCAACCCTATCTCAGAAACGACACCCCCTAGAAAGTTGAAACTTTACAATTCAATTCACCATCAGCCCACTAGAAGATCTGCAAAGTTAGGCTTCTTACTTATTTACAGTTCCTTTGGAATAAAAAAGTTGAAAAAATTTTTTCACTTTTGCAGCAAAAGCTAGCGAATTAATTTTTTAAGTAAAAATTGAAAGAAAAATTGAATTTTTTACTAACGATTGGTGATAAAAAAATGAAATTAGTTCAGATTGTAATAAAAAAACTTTCTAAAATGATTCTAAATGGTAGAAAAAATTTTTTTTCTTAGTTTAAAAGTTACCCCTATCTTGGGAACGGTATAAGATAGAGAGTTGGAAGCAACGCCAGACGAATTATTCGTTTCGAATTAGTAATTTTGCTTAGTTTTCAATTAAATCTGAATGTAAGTTTTGTCTCGGGAAGATAGATTTAAAAATTTTAAAAGTCACCCCTATCTCAGGAACGACACTCCCTAGAAAGTTGAAACTTTACAATTCAATTCACCATCAGCCCACTAGAAGATCTGCAAAGTTAGGTTTCTTACTTATTTACAGTTCCTTTGGAATAAAAATGTTGAAAAAATTTTTTCACTTTTGCAGCATAAGCTAGCGAATTAATTTTTTAAGTAAAAATTGAGTGAAAAATTGAATTTTTTACTAACGATTGGTGATAAAAAGATGAAACTGGTTTAGATTATGATAAAAAAACTTTCTAAAATGATTCTAAATGGTAGAAAAAATTTTTTTTTCTTAGATTAAAAGTTACCCCTATCTTGGGAACGGTATAAGATAGAGAGTTGGAACCAACGCCAGACAAATTATTCGGTTCGAATTGGTAATCTTGCTTAGTTTTCAACTAAATCTGAATGTGAGTTTTGTCTCGGGAAGATAGATTTAAAAATTTTAAAAGTCACCCCTATCTCTGGAACGACACCCCCTAGAAAGTTGAAACTTTACAATTCAATTCATCATCAGCCCACTAGAAGATCTGCAAAGTTAGGCTTCTTACTTATTTACAGTTCTTTTGGAATAAAAAAGTTGAAAAAATTTTTTCACTTTTGCAGCAAAAGCTAGCGAATTAATTTTTTAAGTAAAAATTGAGTGAAAAATTGAATTTTTTACTAACGATTGGTGATAAAAAAATGAAATTAGTTCAGATTGTAATAAAAAACTTTCTAAAATGATTCTAAATGGTAGAAAAATTTTTTTTTCTTAGTTTAAAAGTTACCCCTATCTTGGGAACGGTATAAGATAGAGAGTTGGAAGCAACGCCAGACGAATTATTCGGTTCGAATTAGTAATTTTGCTTAGTTTTCAATTAAATCTGTATGTAAGTTTTGTCTCGGGAAGATAGATTTAAAAATTTTAAAAGTCACCCCTATCTCAGGAACGACACTCCCTAGAAAGTTGAAACTTTACAATTCAATTCATCATCAGCCCACTAGAAGATCTGCAAAGTTAGGTTTCTTACTTATTTACAGTTCCTTTGGAATAAAAATGTTGAAAAAATTTTTTCACTTTTGCAGCAAAAGCTAGCGAATTAATTTTTTAAGTAAAAATTGAGTGAAAAATTGAATTTTTTACTAACGATTGGTGATAAAAAGATGAAACTGGTTTAGATTATGATAAAAAAACTTTCTAAAATGATTATAAATTGGTAGAAAAAATTTTTTTTTCTTAGTTTAAAAGTTACCCCTATCTTGGGAACGGTATAAGATAGAGAGTTGGAACCAACGCCAGACGAATTAATCGGTTCGAATTGGTAATCTTGCTTAGTTTTCAACTAAATCTGAATGTAAGTTTTGTCTCGGGAAGATAGATTTAAAAATTTTAAAAGTCACCCCTATCTCAGGAACGACACCCCCTAGAAAGTTGAAACTTTACTATTCAATTTACCATCAGCCTACTAGAGGATCTGCAAAGTTAGGCTTCTTACTTATTTACAGTTCCTTTGAAATAAAAAAGTTGAAAAAATTTTTTCACTTTTGCAGCAAAAGCTAACGAATTAATTTTTTAAGTAAAAATTGAGTGAAAAATTGAATTTTTTACTAACGATTGGTGATAAAAAGATGAAACTGGTTTAGATTATGATAAAAAAACTTCCTAAAATGATTATAATTGGTAGAAAAAAATTTTTTTTCTTAGTTTAAAAGTTACCCCTATCTTGGGAACGGTATAAAATAGAGAGTTGGAACCAACGCCAGACGAATTATTCGGTTCGAATTGGTAATCTTGCTTAGTTTTCAACTAAATCTGATTGTAAGTTTTGTCTCGGAAGGATAGATTTAAAAATTTTAAAAGTCAACCCTATCTCAGAAACGACACCCCCTAGAAAGTTGAAACTTTACAATTCAATTCACCATCAGCCCACTAGAAGATCTGCAAAGTTAGGCTTCTTATTTATATTCAGTTCCTATGGAATAAAAAAGTTGAAAAAATTTTTTCACTTTTGCAGCAAAAGCTAACGAATCAATTATTTAAGTAAAAATTGAGTGAAAAATTGAATTTTTTACTAACGATTGGTGATAAAAAGATGAAATTAGTTCAGATTGTAATAAAAAAACTTTCTAAAATGATTCTAAATGGTAGAAAAATATTTTTTTTCTTAGATTAAAAGTTACCACTATCTTGAGAACGGTATAAGATAGAGAGTTGGAACCAACGCCAGACGAATTATTCGATTCGAATTGGTAACCTTGCTTAGTTTTCAACTAAATCTGAATGTAAGTTTTGTCTCGGGAAGATAGATTTAAAAATTTTAAAAGTCACCTCTATCTCAGGAACGACACCCCCTAGAAAGTTGAAACTTTACAATTCAATTCACCATCAGCCCACTAGAAGATCTGCAAAGTTAGGCTTCTTACTTATTTACAGTTCCTTTGGAATAAAAAAGTTGAAAAAATTTTTTCACTTTTGCAGCAAAAGCTAGCGAATTAATTTTTTAAGTAAAAATTGAGTGAAAAATTGAATTTTTTACTAACGATTGGTTTTAAAAAGATGAAACTGGTTTAGATTATGATAAAAAAACTTTCTAAAATGATTATAAATGGTAGAAAAAATTTTTTTTCTTAGTTTAAAAGTTACCCCTATCTTGGGAACGGTATAAGATAGAGAGTTGGAACCAACGCCAGACGAATTATTCGGTTCGAATTGGTAATCTTGCTTAGTTTTCAACTAAATCTGAATGTAAGTTTTGTCTCGGGAAGATAGATTTAAAATTTTTAAAAGTCACCCCTATCTCAGGAACGACACCCCCTAGAAAGTTGAAACTTTACAATTCAATTCACCATCAGCCCACTAGAAGATCTGCAAAGTTAGGCTTCTTACTTATTTACAGTTCCTTTGGAATAAAAAAGTTGAAAAAATTTTTTCACTTTTGCACAAAAGCTAGCGAATTAATTTTTTAAGTAAAAATTGAGTGAAAAATTGAATTTTTTACTAACGATTGGTGATAAAAAGATGAAATTAGTTCAGATTGTAATAAAAAAACTTTCTAAAATGATTCTAAATGGTAGAAAAATATTTTTTTTCTTAGATTAAAAGTTACCACTATCTTGAGAACGGTATAAGATAGAGAGTTGGAACCAACGCCAGACGAAATATTCGGTTCGAATTGGTAATCTTGCTTAGTTTTCAACTAAATCTGAATGTAAGTTTTGTCTCGGAAAGATAGATTTAAAAATTTTAAAAGTCAACCCTATCTCAGAAACGACACCCCCTAGAAAGTTGAAACTTTACAATTCAATTCACCATCAGCCCACTAGAAGATCTGCAAAGTTAGGCTTCTTACTTATTTACAGTTCCTTTGGAATAAAAAAGTTGAAAAAATTTTTTCACTTTTGCAGCAAAAGCTAGCGAATTAATTTTTTAAGTAAAAATTGAAAGAAAAATTGAATTTTTTACTAACGATTGGTGATAAAAAAATGAAATTAGTTCAGATTGTAATAAAAAAACTTTCTAAAATGATTCTAAATGGTAGAAAAAATTTTTTTTCTTAGTTTAAAAGTTACCCCTATCTTGGGAACGGTATAAGATAGAGAGTTGGAAGCAACGCCAGACGAATTATTCGTTTCGAATTAGTAATTTTGCTTAGTTTTCAATTAAATCTGAATGTAAGTTTTGTCTCGGGAAGATAGATTTAAAAATTTTAAAAGTCACCCCTATCTCAGGAACGACACTCCCTAGAAAGTTGAAACTTTACAATTCAATTCACCATCAGCCCACTAGAAGATCTGCAAAGTTAGGTTTCTTACTTATTTACAGTTCCTTTGGAATAAAAATGTTGAAAAAATTTTTTCACTTTTGCAGCAAAAGCTAGCGAATTAATTTTTTAAGTAAAAATTGAGTGAAAAATTGAATTTTTTACTAACGATTGGTGATAAAAAGATGAAACTGGTTTAGATTATGATAAAAAAACTTTCTAAAATGATTATAAATGGTAGAAAAAATTTTTTTTTCTTAGTTTAAAAGTTACCCCTATCTTGGGAACGGTATAAGATAGAGAGTTGGAACCAACGCCAGACGAATTAATCGGTTCGAATTGGTAATCTTGCTTAGTTTTCAACTAAATCTGATTGTAAGTTTTGTCTCGGAAAGATAGATTTAAAAATTTTAAAAGTCAACCCTATCTCAGAAACGACACCCCCTAGAAAGTTGAAACTTTACAATTCAATTCACCATCAGCCCACTAGAAGATCTGCAAAGTTAGGCTTCTTACTTATTTACAGTTCCTTTGGAATAAAAAAGTTGAAAAAATTTTTTCACTTTTGCAGCAAAAGCTAGCGAATTAATTTTTTAAGTAACAATTGAAAGAAAAATTGAATTTTTTACTAACGATTGGTGATAAAAAAATGAAATTAGTTCAGATTGTAATAAAAAAACTTTCTAAAATGATTCTAAATGGTAGAAAAAATTTTTTTTCTTAGTTTAAAAGTTACCCCTATCTTGGGAACGGTATAAGATAGAGAGTTGGAAGCAACGCCAGACGAATTATTCGGTTCGAATTAGTAATTTTGCTTAGTTTTCAATTAAATCTGAATGTAAGTTTTGTCTCGGGAAGATAGATTTAAAAATTTTAAAAGTCACCCCTATCTCAGGAACGACACTCCCTAGAAAGTTGAAACTTTACAATTCAATTCACCATCAGCCCACTAGAAGATCTGCAAAGTTAGGTTTCTTACTTATTTACAGTTCCTTTGGAATAAAAATGTTGAGAAAATTTTTTCACTTTTGCAGCAAAAGCTAGCGAATTAATTTTTTAAGTAAAAATTGAGTGAAAAATTGAATTTTTTACTAACGATTGGTGATAAAAAGATGAAACTGGTTTAGATTATGATAAAAAAACTTTCTAAAATGATTATAAATGGTAGAAAAAATTTTTTTTTTCTTAGTTTAAAAGTTACCCCTATCTTGGGAACGGTATAAGATAGAGAGTTGGAACCAACGCCAGACGAATTAATCGGTTCGAATTGGTAATCTTGCTTAGTTTTCAACTAAATCTGAATGTAAGTTTTGTCTCGGAAGGATAGATTTAAAAATTTTAAAAGTCAACCCTATCCCAGAAACGACACCCCGTAGAAAGTTGAAACTTTACAATTCAATTCACCATCAGCCCACTAGAAGATCTGCAAAGTTAGGCTTCTTATTTATATTCAGTTCCTATGGAATAAAAAAGTTGAAAAAATTTTTTCACTTTTGCAGCAAAAGCTAGCGAATCAATTTTTTAAGTAAAAATTGAGTGAAAAATTGAATTTTTTACAAACGATTGGTGATAAAAAGATGAAATTAGTTCAGATTGTAATAAAAAAACTTTCTAAAATGATAGATAGATTTAAAAATTTTAAAAGTCACCCCTATCTCAGGAACGACACCCCCTAGAAAGTTGAAATTTTACTATTCAATTTACCATCAGCCTACTAGAGGATCTGCAAAGTTAGGCTTCTTACTTATTTACAGTTCCTTTGAAATAAAAAAGTTGAAAAAATTTTTTCACTTTTGCAGCAAAAGCTAACGAATTAATTTTTTAAGTAAAAATTGAGTGAAAAATTGAATTTTTTACTAACGATTGGTGATAAAAAGATGAAACTGGTTTAGATTATGATAAAAAAACTTCCTAAAATGATTATAATTGGTAGAAAAATTTTTTTTTCTTAGTTTAAAAGTTACCCCTATCTTGGGAACGGTATAAAATAGAGAGTTGGAACCAACGCCAGACGAATTATTCGGTTCGAATTGGTAATCTTGCTTAGTTTTCAACTAAATCTGATTGTAAGTTTTGTCTCGGAAGGATAGATTTAAAAATTTTAAAAGTCAACCCTATCCCAGAAACGACACCCCGTAGAAAGTTGAAACTTTACAATTCAATTCACCATCAGCCCACTAGAAGATCTGCAAAGTTAGGCTTCTTATTTATATTCAGTTCCTATGGAATAAAAAAGTTGAAAAAATTTTTTCACTTTTGCAGCAAAAGCTAGCGAATCAATTTTTTAAGTAAAAATTGAGTGAAAAATTGAATTTTTTACAAACGATTGGTGATAAAAAGATGAAATTAGTTCAGATTGTAATAAAAAAACTTTCTAAAATGATTCTAAATGGTAGAAAAATATTTTTTTTCTTAGATTAAAAGTTACCACTATCTTGAGAACGGTATAAGATAGAGAGTTGGAACCAACGCCAGACGAATTATTCGGTTCGAATTGGTAACCTTGCTTAGTTTTCAACTAAATCTGAATGTAAGTTTTGTCTCGGGAAGATAGATTTAAAAATTTTAAAAGTCACCTCTATCTCAGGAACGACACCCCCTAGAAAGTTGAAACTTTACAATTCAATTCACCATCAGCCCACTAGAAGATCTGCAAAGTTAGGCTTCTTACTTATTTACAGTTCCTTTGGAATAAAAAAGTTGAAAAAATTTTTTCACTTTTGCAGCAAAAGCTAGCGAATTAATTTTTTAAGTAAAAATTGAGTGAAAAATTGAATTTTTTACTAACGATTGGTGATAGAAAGATGAAATTAGTTCAGATTGTAATAAAAAAACTTTCTAAAATGATTGTAAATGGTAGAAAAATATTTTTTTTCTTAGATTAAAAGTTACCACTATCTTGAGAACGGTATAAGATAGAGAGTTGGAACCAACGCCAGACGAATTATTCGGTTCGAATTGGTAATCTTGCTTAGTTTTCAACTAAATCTGAATGTAAGTTTTGTCTCGGGAAAATAGATTTAAAAATTTTAAAAGTCACCCCTGTCTCAGGAACGACACCCCCTAGAAAATTGAAACTTTACAATTCAATTTACCATCAGCCCACTAGAGGATCTGCAAAGTTAGGCTTCTTACTTATTTACCGTTCCTTTGGAATAAAAAAGTTAAAAAAATTTTTTCACTTTTGCAGCAAAAGCTAGCGAATTAATTTTTTAAGTAAAAATTGAGTGAAAAATTGAATTTTTTACTAACGATTGGTGATAAAAAGATGAAACTGGTTTAGATTATGATAAAAAAACTTTCTAAAATGATTATAAATGGTAGAAAAAATTTTTTTTCTTAGTTTAAAAGTTACCCCTATCTTGGGAACGGTATAAGATAGAGAGTTGGAACCAACGCCAGACGAATTATTCGGTTCGAATTGGTAATCTTGCTTAGTTTTCAACTAAATCTGAATGTAAGTTTTGTCTCGGGAAGATAGATTTAAAATTTTTAAAAGTCACCCCTATCTCAGGAACGACACCCCCTAGAAAGTTGAAACATTACAATTCAATTCACCATCAGCCCACTAGAAGATCTGCAAAGTTAGGCTTCTTACTTATTTACAGTTCCTTTGGAATAAAAAAGTTGAAAAAATTTTTTCACTTTTGCAGCAAAAGCTAGCGAATTAATTTTTTAAGTAAAAATTGAGTGAAAAATTGAATTTTTTACTAACGATTGGTGATAGAAAGATGAAATTAGTTCAGATTGTAATAAAAAAACTTTCTAAAATGATTCTAAATGGTAGAAAAATTTTTTTTTTCTTAGATTAAAAGTTACCCCTATCTTGGGAACGGTATAAGATAGAGAGTTGGAACCAACGCCAGACAAATTATTCGGTTCGAATTGGTAATCTTGCTTAGTTTTCAACTAAATCTGAATGTGAGTTTTGTCTCGGGAAGATAGATTTAAAAATTTTAAAAGTCACCCCTATCTCAGGAACGACACCCCCTAGAAAGTTGAAACTTTACAATTCAATTCATCATCAGCCTACTAGAAGATCTGCAAAGTTAGGCTTCTTACTTATTTACAGTTCCTTTGGAATAAAAAAGTTGAAGAAATTTTTTCACTTTTGCAGCAAAAGCTAGCGAATTAATTTTTTAAGTAAAAATTGAGTGAAAAATTGAATTTTTTACTAACGATTGGTGATAAAAAAATGAAATTAGTTCAGATTGTAATAAAAAAACTTTCTAAAATGATTCTAAATGGTAGAAAAAATTTTTTTTTCTTAGATTAAAAGTTACCCCTATCTTGGGAACGGTATAAGATAGAGAGTTGCAACCAACGCCAGACAAATTATTCGGTTCGAATTGGTAATCTTGCTTAGTTTTCAACTAAATCTGAATGTGAGTTTTGTCTCGGGAAGATAGATTTAAAAATTTTAAAAGTCACCCCTATCTCAGGAACGACACCCCCTAGAAAGTTGAAACTTTACAATTCAATTCATCATCAGCCTACTAGAAGATCTGCAAAGTTAGGCTTCTTACTTATTTACAGTTCCTTTGGAATAAAAATGTTGAAAAAATTTTTTCACTTTTGCAGCAAAAGCTAGCGAATTAATTTTTTAAGTAAAAATTGAGTGAAAAATTGAATTTTTTACTAACGATTGGTGATAAAAAAATGAAATTAGTTCAGATTGTAATAAAAAAACTTTCTAAAATGATTCTAAATGGTAGAAAAAATTTTTTTTCTTAGTTTAAAAGTTACCCCTATCTTGGGAACGGTATAAGATAGAGAGTTGGAAGCAACGCCAGACGAATTATTCGGTTCGAATTGGTAATCTTGCTTAGTTTTCAACTAAATCTGAATGTAAGTTTTGTCTCGGGAAGATAGATTTAAAAATTTTAAAAGTCACCCCTATCTCAGGAACGACACCCCCTAGAAAGTTGAAACTTTACAATTCAATTCACTATCAGCCCACTAGAAGATCTGCAAAGTTAGGTTTCTTACTTATTTACAGTTCCTTTGGAATAAAAAAGTTGAAAAAATTTTTTCACTTTTGCAGCAAAAGCTAGCGAATTAATTTTTTAAGTAAAAATTGAGTGAAAAATTGAATTTTTTACTAACGATTGGTGATAAAAAGATGAAACTGGTTTAGATTATGATAAAAAAACTTTCTAAAATGATTATAAATGGTAGAAAAATTTTTTTTTTCTTAGTTTGAAAGTTACCCCTATCTTGGGAACGGTATAAGATAGAGAGTTGGAACCAACGCCAGACGAATTATTCGGTTCGAATTGGTAACTTGCTTAGTTTTCAACTAAATCTGAATGTAAGTTTAGTCTCGGGAAGATAGATTTAAAAATTTTAAAAGTCACCCTTATCTCAGGAACGACACTCCCTAAAAAGTTGAAACTTTACAAATCAATTCTCCATCAGCTCACTAGAATATCTGCAAAGTTAAGCTTCTTACTTATTAACAGTTCTTTTGGAATAAAAAAGTTGAAAAAATTTTTTCACTTTTGCAGCAAAAGCTAGCGAATTAATTTTTTAAGTAAAAATTGAGTGAAAAATTGAATTTTTTACTAGCGATTGGTGATAAAAAGATGAAATTAGTTCAGATTGTAATAAAAAAACTTTCTAAAATGATTCTAAATGGTAGAAAAATATTTTTTTTCTTAGTTTAAAAGTTACCACTATCTTGAGAACGGTATAAGATAGAGAGTTGGAACCAACGGCAGACGAATTATTCGGTTCGAATTGGTAATCTTGCTTAGTTTTCAACTAAATCTGAATGTAAGTTTTGTCTCGGGAAGATAGATTTAAACATTTTAAAAGTCACCCCTATCTCAGGAACGACACCCCCTAGAAAGTTGAAACTTTACAATTCAATTCACCATCAGCCCACTAGAAGATCTGCAAAGTTAGGCTTCGTACTTATTTACAGTTCCTTTGGAATAAAAAAGTTGAAAAAATTTTTTCACTTTTGCAGCAAGAGCTAGCGAATTAATTTTTTAAGTAAAAATTGAGTGAAAAATTGAATTTTTTTCTAACGATTGGTGATAAAAAGATGAAATTAGTTCAGATTGTAATAAAAAAACTTTCTAAAATGATTCTAAATGGTAGAAAAATTTTTTTTTTCTTAGATTAAAAGTTACCACTATCTTGAGAACGGTATAAGATAGAGAGTTGGAACCAACGCCAGACGAATTATTTGGTTCGAATTGGTAATCTTGCTTAGTTTTCAACTAAATCTGAATGTAAGTTTTGTCTCGGGAAGACAGATTTAAAAATTTTAAAAGTCACCCTTATCTCAGGAACGACACCCCCTAAAAGGTTGAAACTTTACAAATCAATTCTCCATCAGCTCACTAGAATATCTGCAAAGTTAGGCTTCGTACTTATTCACAGTTCCTTTGGAATAAAAAAGTTGAAAAAATTTTTTCACTTTTGCAGCAAGAGCTAGCGAATTAATTTTTTAAGTAAAAATTGAGTGAAAAATTGAATTTTTTTCTAACGATTGGTGATAAAAAGATGAAACTGGTTTAGATTATGATAAAAAAACTTTCTAAAATGATTATAAATTGTAGAAAATATTTTTTTTTCTTAGTTTAAAAGTTACCCCTATCTTGGGAACGGTATAAGATAGAGAGTTGGAACCAACGCCAGACGAATTATTCGGTTCGAATTGGTAATCTTGCTTAGTTTTCAACTAAATCTGAATGTAAGTTTTGTCTCGGAAAGATAGATTTAAAAATTTTAAAAGTCACCACTATCTCAGGAACGACACCCCCTAGAAAGTTGAAACTTTACAACTCAATTCACCATCAGCCCACTAGAAGATCTGCAAAGTTAGGCTTCTTACTTATTTACAGTTCCTTTGGAATAAAAAAGTTGAAAAAATTTTTTCACTTTTGCAGCAAAAGCTAGCGAATTAATTTTTTAAGTAAAAATTGAGTGAAAAATTGAATTTTTTACTAACGATTGGTGATAAAAAGATGAAATTAGTTCAGATTGTAATAGAAAAACTTTCTAAAATGATTCTAAATGGTAGAAAAAATTTTTTTTTCTTAGTTTAAAAGTTACCCCTATCTTGTTAACGGTATAAGATAGAGAGTTGGAAGCAACGCCAGACGAATTATTCGGTTCGAATTGGTAATCTTGCTTAGTTTTCAACTAAATCTGAATGTAAGTTTTGTCTCGGGAAGATAGATTTAAAAATTTTAAAAGTTACCCCTATCTCAGGAACGACACCCCCTAGAAAGTTGAAACTTTACAATTCAATTCACCATCAGCCCACTAGAAGATCTGCAAAGTTAGGTTTCTTACTTAATTACAGCTCCTTTGGAATAAAAAAGTTGAAAAAATTTTTTCACTTTTGCAGCAAAAGCTAGAGAATTAATTTTTTAAGTAAAAATTGAGTGAAAAATTGAATTTTTTACTAACGATTGGTGATCAAAAGATGAAACTGGTTTAGATTATGATAAAAAAACTTTCTAAAATGATTATAAATGGTAGAAAAAATTTTTTTTTCTTAGTTTGAAAGTTACCCCTATCTTGGGAACGGTATAAGATAGAGAGTTGGAACCAACGCCAGACGAATTATTCGGTTCGAATTGGTAATCTTGCTTAGTTTTCAACTAAATCTGAATGTAAGTTTTGTCTCGGAAAGATAGATTTAAAAATTTTAAAAGTCACCACTATCTCAGGAACGACACCCCCTAGGAAGTTGAAACTTTACAATTCAATTCACCATCAGCCCACTAGAAGATCTGCAAAGTTAGGCTTCTTACTTATTTACAGTTTCTTTAGAATAAAAAAGTTGAAAAAATTTTTTCACTTTTGCAGCAAAAGCTAGCGAATTAATTTTTTAAGTAAAAATTGAGTGAAAAATTGAATTTTTCACTAACGATTGGTGATAAAAAGATGAAATTAGTTTAGATTGTAATAAAAAAACTTTCTAAAATGATTCTAAATGGTAGAAAAATTTTTTTTTCTTAGATTAAAAGTTACCCCTATCTTGGGAACGGTATAAGATAGAGAGTTGGAACCAACGCCAGACAAATTATTCGGTTCGAATTGGTAATCTTGCTTAGTTTTCAACTAAATCTGAATGTGAGTTTTGTCTCGGGAAGATAGATTTAAAAATTTTAAAAGTCACCCCTATCTCAGGAACGACACCCCCTAGAAAGTTGAAACTTTACAATTCAATTCATTATCAGCCCACTAGAAGATCTGCAAAGTTAGGCTTCTTACTTATTTACAGTTCCTTTGGAATAAAAAAGTTGAAAAAATTTTTTCACTTTTGCAGCAAAAGCTAGCGAATTAATTTTTTAAGTAAAAATTGAGTGAAAAATTGAATTTTTTACTAACGATTGGTGATAAAAAAATGAAAATAGTTCAGATTGTAATAAAAAAACTTTCTAAAATGATTCTAAATGGTAGAAAAAATTTTTTTTCTTAGTTTAAAAGTTACCCCTATCTTGGGTACGGTATAAGATAGAGAGTTGGAAGCAACGCCAGACGAATTATTCGGTTCGAATTGGTAATCTTGCTTAGTTTTCAATTAAATCTGAATGTAAGTTTTGTCTCGGGAAGATAGATTTAAAAATTTTATAAGTCACCCCTATCTCAGGAACGACACTCCCTAGAAAGTTGAAACTTTACAATTCAATTCACCATCAGCCCACTAGAAGATCTGCAAAGTTAGGTTTCTTACTTATTTACAGTTCCTTTGGAATAAAAAAGTTGAAAAAATTTTTTCACTTTTGCAACAAAAGCTAGCGAATTAATTTTTTAAGTAAAAATTGAGTGAAAAATTGAATTTTTTACTAACGATTGGTGATAAAAAGATGAAACTGGTTTAGATTATGATAAAAAAACTTTCAAAAATGATTATAAATGGTAGAAAAAAATTTTTTTTCTTAGTTTAAAAGTTACCCCTATCTTGGGAACGGTATAAGATAGAGAGTTGGAACAAACGCCAGACGAATTATTCGGTTCGAATTGGTAATCTTGCTTAGTTTTCAACTAAATCTGAATGTAAGTTTTGTCTCGGGAAGATAGATTTAAAAATTTTAAAAGTCACCCCTATCTCAGGAACGACATCCCTTAGAAAGTTGAAACTTTACTATTCAATTTACCATCAGCCTACTAGAGGATCTGCAAAGTTAGGCTTCTTACTTATTTACAGTTCCTTTGAAATAAAAAAGTTGAAAAAATTTTTTCACTTTTGCAGCAAAAGCTAACGAATTAATTTTTTAAGTAAAAATTGAGTGAAAAATTGAATTTTTTACTAACGATTGGTGATAAAAAGATGAAACTTGTTTAGATTATGATAAAAAAACTTTCAAAAATGATTATAAATGGTAGAAAAAATTTTTTTTTCTTAGTTTAAAAGTTACCCCTATCTTGGGAACGGTATAAAATAGAGAGTTGGAACCAACGCCAGACGACTTATTCGGTTCGAATTGGTAATCTTGCTTAGTTTTCAACTAAATCTGATTGTAAGTTTTGTCTCGCAAAGATAGATTTAAAAATTTTAAAAGTCAACCCTATCTCAGAAACGACACCCTCTAGAAAGTTGAAACTTTACAATTCAATTCACCATCAGCCCACTAGAAGATCTGCAAAGTTAGGCTTCTTACTTATTTACAGTTCCTATGGAATAAAAAAGTTGAAAAAATTTTTTCACTTTTGCAGCAAAAGCTAGCGAATCAATTTTTTAAGTAAAAATTGAGTGAAAAATTGAATTTTTTACTAACGATTGGTGATAAAAAGATGAAATTAGTTCAGATTGTAATAAAAAAACTTTCTAAAATAATTCTAAATGGTAGAAAAATATTTTATTTCTTAGATTAAAAGTTACCACTATCTTGAGAACGGTATAAGATAGAGAGTTGGAACCAACCCCAGACGAATTATTCGGTTCGAATTGGTAATCTTGCTTAGTTTTCAACTAAATCTGAATGTAAGTTTTGTCTCGGGAAGATAGATTTAAAAATTTTAAAAGTCACCCCTATCTCAGGAACGGCACTCCCTAGAAAGTTGAAACTTTACAATTCAATTCACCATCAGCCCACTAGAAGATCTGCAAAGTTAGGCTTCTTACTTATTTACAGTTCCTTTGGAATAAAAAAGTTGAAAAAATTTTTTCACTTTTGCAGCAAAAGCTAGCGAATTAATTTTTTAAGTAAAAATTGAGTGAAAAATTGAATTTTTTACTAACGATTGGTGATAGAAAGATGAAATTAGTTCAGCTTGTAATAAAAAAACTTTCTAAAATGATACTAAATGGTAGAAAAATATTTTTTTTCTTAGATTAAAAGTTACCACTATCTTGAGAACGGTATAAGATAGAGAGTTGGAACCAACGCCAGACGAATTATTCGGTTCGAATTGGTAACCTTGCTTTGTTTTCAACTAAATCTGAATGTAAGTTTTGTCTCGGGAAAATAGATTTAAAAATTTTAAAAGTCACCCCTACCTCAGGAACGACACCCCCTAGAAAGTTGAAACTTTACAATTCAATTCACCATCAGCCCACTAGAAGATCTGCAAAGTTAGGCTTCTTACTTATTTACAGTTCCTATGGAATAAAAAAGTTGAAAAAATTTTTTCACTTTTGCAGCAAAAGCTAGCGAATCAATTTTTTAAGTAAAAATTGAGTGAAAAATTGAATTTTTTACTAACGATTGGTGATAAAAAGATGAAATTAGTTCAAATTGTAATAAAAAAACTTTCTAAAATGATTCTAAATGGTAGAAAAATATTTTTTTTCTTAGATTAAAAGTTACCACTATCTTGAGAACGGTATAAGATAGAGAGTTGGAACCAACGCCAGACGAATTATTCGGTTCGAATTGGTAATCTTGCTTAGTTTTCAACTAAATCTGAATGTAAGTTTTGTCTCGGAAAGATAGATTTAAAAATTTTAAAAGTCACCCCTATCTCAGGAACGACACCCCCTAGAAAGTTGAAACTTTACAGTTCAATTCACCATCAGCCCACTAGAAGATCTGCAAAGTTAGGTTTCTTACTTATTTACAGTTCCTTTGGAATAAAAAAGTTGAAAAAATTTTTTCACTTTTGCAGCAAAAGCTAGCGAATTAATTTTTTATGTAAAAATTGAGTGAAAAATTGAATTTTTTACTAACGATTGGTGATAGAAAGATGAAATTAGTTCAGATTGTAATAAAAAAACTTTCTAAAATGATTCTAAATGGTAGAAAAATATTTTTTTCTTAGTTTAAAAGTTACCCCTATCTTGGGAACGGTATAAGATAGAGAGTTGGAACCAACGCCAGACGAATTATTCGGTTCGAATTGGTAATCTTGCTTAGTTTTCAACTAAATCTGAATGTAAGTTTTGTCTCGGGAAGATAGATTTAAAAATTTTAAAAGTCACCCCTATCTCAGGAACGACACCCCCTAGAAAGTTGAAACTTTACAATTCAATTTACCATCAGCCCACTAGAGGATCTGCAAAGTTAGGCTTTTTACTTATTTACCGTTCCTTTGGAATAAAAAAGTTAAAAAAATTTTTTCACTTTTGCAGCAAAAGCTAGCGAATTAATTTTTTAAGTAAAAATTGAGTGAAAAATTGAATTTTTTACTAACGATTGGTGATAAAAAGATGAAACTGGTTTAGATTATAATAAAAAAACTTTCTAAAATGATTATAAATGGTAGAAAAATATTTTTTTCTTAGTTTAAAAGTTACCCCTATCTTGGGAACGGTATAAGATAGAGAGTTGGAACCAACGCCAGACGAATTATTCGGTTCGAATTGGTAATCTTGCTTAGTTTTCAACTAAATCTGAATGTAAGTTTTGTCTCGGGAAGATGGATTTAAAATTTTTAAAAGTCACCCCTATCTCAGGAACGACACCCCCTAGAAAGTTGAAACTTTACAATTCAATTCACCATCAGCCCACTAAAAGATCTGCAAAGTTAGGCTTCTTACTTATTTACAGTTCCTTTGGAATAAAAAAGTTGAAAAAATTTTTTCACTTTTGCAGCAAAAGCTAGCGAATTAATTTTTTAAGTAAAAATTGAGTGAAAAATTGAATTTTTTACTAACGATTGGTGATAAAAAGATGAAATTAGTTCAGATTGTATTAAAAAAACTTTCTAAAATGATTCTAAATGGTAGAAAAATATTTTTTTTCTTAGATTAAAAGTTACCACTATCTTGAGAACGGTATAAGATAGAGAGTTGGAACTAACGCCAGACGAATTATTCGGTTCGAATTGGTAATCTTGCTTAGTTTTCAACTAAATCTGAATGTAAGTTTTGTCTCGGGAAGATAGATTTAAAAATTTTAAAAGTCACCTCTATCTCAGGAACGACACCCCCTAGAAAGTTGAAACTTTACAATTCAATTCACCATCAGCCCACTAGAAGATCTGCAAAGTTAGGTTTCTTACTTATTTACAGTTCCTTTGGAATAAAAAAGTTGAAAAAATTTTTTCACTTTTGCAGCAAAAGCTAACCATTTAAATTTTCAAGTAAAAATTGAGTGGAAAATTGAATTTTTCACTAACGATTGGTGATAAAAAGATGAAATTAGTTCAGATTGTAATAAAAAAACTTTCTAAGATGATTCTAAATGGTAGAAAAATATTTTTTTTCTTAGTTTAAAAGTTACCACTATCTTGAGAACGGTATAAGATAGAGAGTTGGAACCAACGCCAGACGAATTATTCGGTTCGAATTGGTAATCTTGCTTAGTTTTCAACTAAATCTGAATGTAAGTTTTGTCTCGGGAAGATAGATTTAAAAATTTTAAAAGTCACCTCTATCTCAGGAACGACACCCCCTAGAAAGTTGAAACTTTACAATTCAATTCACCATCAGCCCACTAGAAGATCTGCAAAGTTAGGTTTCTTACTTATTTACAGTTCCTTTGGAATAAAAAAGTTGAAAAAATTTTTTCACTTTTGCAGCAAAAGCTAGCGAATCAATTTTTTAAGTAAAAATTGAGTGAAAAATTGAATTTTTTACTAACGATTGGTGATAAAAAGATGAAATTAGTTCAGATTGTAATAAAAAAACTTTCTAAAATGATTCTAAATGGTAGAAAAATATTTTTTTTCTTAGATTAAAAGTTACCACTATCTTGAGAACGGTATAAGATAGAGAGTTGGAACCAACGCCAGACGAATTATTCGGTTCGAATTGGTAATCTTGCTTAGTTTTCAACTAAATCTGAATGTAAGTTTTGTCTCGGGAAGATAGATTTAAAAATTTTAAAAGTCACCTCTATCTCAGGAACGACACCCCCTAGAAAGTTGAAACTTTACAATTCAATTTACCATCAGCCCACTAGAAGATCTGCAAAGTTAGGCTTCTTACTTATTTACAGTTCCTTTGGAATAAAAAAGTTGAAAAAATTTTTTCACTTTTGCAGCAAAAGCTAGCGAATTAATTTTTTAAGTAAAAATTGAGTGAAAAATTGAATTTTTTACTAACGATTAATGATAAAAAGATGAAACTGGTTTAGATTATGATAAAAAAACTTTCTAAAATGATTATAAATGGTAGAAAAATATTTTTTTTCTTAGATTAAAAGTTACCACTATCTTGAGAACGGTATAAGATAGAGAGTTGGAACCAACGCCAGACGAATTATTCGGTTCGAATTGGTAATCTTGCTTAGTTTTTAACTGAATCTGAATGTAAGTTTTGTCTCGGGAAAATAGATTTAAAAATTTTAAAAGTCACCCCTACCTCAGGAACGACACCCCCTAGAAAGTTGAAACTTTACAATTCAATTTACCATCAGCCCACTAGAGGATCTGCAAAGTTAGGCTTCTTACTTATTTACCGTTCTTTTGGAATAAAAAAGTTAAAAAAATATTTTCACTTTTGCAGCAAAAGCTAGCGAATTAATTTTTTAAGTAAAAATTGAGTGAAAAATTGAATTTTTTACTAACGATTGGTGATAAAAAGATGAAACTGGTTTAGATTATAATAAAAAAACTTTCTAAAATGATTATAAATGGTAGAAAAATTTTTTTTTCTTAGTTTAAAAGTTACCCCTATCTTGGGAACGGTATAAGATAGAGAGTTGGAACCAACGCCAGACGAATTATTCGGTTCGAATTGGTAATCTTGCTTAGTTTTCAACTAAATCTGAATGTAAGTTTTGTCTCGGGAAGATAGATTTAAAAATTTTAAAAGTCACCCCTATCTCAGGAACGACACCCCCTAGAAAGTTGAAACTTTACAATTCAATTCACCATCAGCCCACTAGAAGATCTGCAAAGTTAGGCTTCTTACTTATTTACAGTTCCTTTGGAATAAAAAAGTTGAAAAAAATTTTTCACTTTTGCAGCAAAAGCAAGCGAATTAATTTTTTAAGTAAAAATCTAGTGAAAAATTGAATTTTTTACTAACGATTGGTGATAAAAAGAGGAAATTAGTTCAGATTGTAATAAAAAAACTTTCTAAAATGATTCTAAATGGTAGAAAAATATTTTTTTTCTTAGATTAAAAGTTACCACTATCTTGAGAACGGTATAAGATAGAGAGTTGGAACCAACGCCAGACGAATTATTCGGTTCGAATTGGTAATCTTGCTTAGTTTTCAACTAAATCTGAATGTAAGTTTTGTCTCGGGAAGACAGATTTAAAAATTTTAAAAGTCACCCTTATCTCAGGAACGACACTCCCTAAAAAGTTGAAACTTTACAAATCAATTCTCCATCAGCTCACTAGAATGTCTGCAAAGTTAGGCTTCTTACTTATTAGCAGTTCCTTTGGAATAAAAGCAAAAGCTAGCGAATTAATTTCTTCAGTAAAAATTGAGTGAAAAATTGAATTTTTTACTAACGATTGGTGATAAAAAGATGAAACTGGTTTAGATTATGATAAAAAAACTTTCTAAAATGATTATAAATGGTAGAAAATATTTTTTTTTCTTAGTTTAAAAGTTACCCCTATCTTGGGAACGGTATAAGATAGAGAGTTGGAACCAACGCCAGACGAATTATTCGGTTCGAATTGGTAATCTTGCTTAGTTTTCAACTAAATCTGAATGTAAGTTTTGTCTCGGAAAGATAGATTAAGAAATTTTAAAAGTCACCCCTATCTCAGGAACGACACCCCCTAGAAAGTTGAAACTTTACAGTTCAATTCACCATCAGCCCACTAGAAGATCTGCAAAGTTAGGTTTCTTACTTATTTACAGTTCCTTTGGAATAAAAAAGTTGAAAAAATTTTTTCACTTTTGCAGCAAAAGCTAGCGAATTAATTTTTTATGTAAAAATTGAGTGAAAAATTGAATTTTTTACTAACGATTGGTGATAGAAAGATGAAATTAGTTCAGATTGTAATAAAAAAACTTTCTAAAATGATTCTAAATGGTAGAAAAATATTTTTTTCTTAGTTTAAAAGTTACCCCTATCTTGGGAACGGTATAAGATAGAGAGTTGGAACCAACGCCAGACGAATTATTCGGTTCGAATTGGTAATCTTGCTTAGTTTTCAACTAAATCTGAATGTAAGTTTTGTCTCGGGAAGATAGATTTAAAAATTTTAAAAGTCACCCCTATCTCAGGAACGACACCCCCTAGAAAGTTGAAACTTTACAATTCAATTTACCATCAGCCCACTAGAGGATCTGCAAAGTTAGGCTTTTTACTTATTTACCGTTCCTTTGGAATAAAAAAGTTAAAAAAATTTTTTCACTTTTGCAGCAAAAGCTAGCGAATTAATTTTTTAAGTAAAAATTGAGTGAAAAATTGAATTTTTTACTAACGATTGGTGATAAAAAGATGAAACTGGTTTAGATTATAATAAAAAAACTTTCTAAAATGATTATAAATGGTAGAAAAATATTTTTTTCTTAGTTTAAAAGTTACCCCTATCTTGGGAACGGTATAAGATAGAGAGTTGGAACCAACGCCAGACGAATTATTCGGTTCGAATTGGTAATCTTGCTTAGTTTTCAACTAAATCTGAATGTAAGTTTTGTCTCGGGAAGATGGATTTAAAATTTTTAAAAGTCACCCCTATCTCAGGAACGACACCCCCTAGAAAGTTGAAACTTTACAATTCAATTCACCATCAGCCCACTAAAAGATCTGCAAAGTTAGGCTTCTTACTTATTTACAGTTCCTTTGGAATAAAAAAGTTGAAAAAATTTTTTCACTTTTGCAGCAAAAGCTAGCGAATTAATTTTTTAAGTAAAAATTGAGTGAAAAATTGAATTTTTTACTAACGATTGGTGATAAAAAGATGAAATTAGTTCAGATTGTATTAAAAAAACTTTCTAAAATGATTCTAAATGGTAGAAAAATATTTTTTTTCTTAGATTAAAAGTTACCACTATCTTGAGAACGGTATAAGATAGAGAGTTGGAACTAACGCCAGACGAATTATTCGGTTCGAATTGGTAATCTTGCTTAGTTTTCAACTAAATCTGAATGTAAGTTTTGTCTCGGGAAGATAGATTTAAAAATTTTAAAAGTCACCTCTATCTCAGGAACGACACCCCCTAGAAAGTTGAAACTTTACAATTCAATTCACCATCAGCCCACTAGAAGATCTGCAAAGTTAGGTTTCTTACTTATTTACAGTTCCTTTGGAATAAAAAAGTTGAAAAAATTTTTTCACTTTTGCAGCAAAAGCTAACCATTTAAATTTTCAAGTAAAAATTGAGTGGAAAATTGAATTTTTCACTAACGATTGGTGATAAAAAGATGAAATTAGTTCAGATTGTAATAAAAAAACTTTCTAAGATGATTCTAAATGGTAGAAAAATATTTTTTTTCTTAGTTTAAAAGTTACCACTATCTTGAGAACGGTATAAGATAGAGAGTTGGAACCAACGCCAGACGAATTATTCGGTTCGAATTGGTAATCTTGCTTAGTTTTCAACTAAATCTGAATGTAAGTTTTGTCTCGGGAAGATAGATTTAAAAATTTTAAAAGTCACCTCTATCTCAGGAACGACACCCCCTAGAAAGTTGAAACTTTACAATTCAATTCACCATCAGCCCACTAGAAGATCTGCAAAGTTAGGTTTCTTACTTATTTACAGTTCCTTTGGAATAAAAAAGTTGAAAAAATTTTTTCACTTTTGCAGCAAAAGCTAGCGAATCAATTTTTTAAGTAAAAATTGAGTGAAAAATTGAATTTTTTACTAACGATTGGTGATAAAAAGATGAAATTAGTTCAGATTGTAATAAAAAAACTTTCTAAAATGATTCTAAATGGTAGAAAAATATTTTTTTTCTTAGATTAAAAGTTACCACTATCTTGAGAACGGTATAAGATAGAGAGTTGGAACCAACGCCAGACGAATTATTCGGTTCGAATTGGTAATCTTGCTTAGTTTTCAACTAAATCTGAATGTAAGTTTTGTCTCGGGAAGATAGATTTAAAAATTTTAAAAGTCACCTCTATCTCAGGAACGACACCCCCTAGAAAGTTGAAACTTTACAATTCAATTTACCATCAGCCCACTAGAAGATCTGCAAAGTTAGGCTTCTTACTTATTTACAGTTCCTTTGGAATAAAAAAGTTGAAAAAATTTTTTCACTTTTGCAGCAAAAGCTAGCGAATTAATTTTTTAAGTAAAAATTGAGTGAAAAATTGAATTTTTTACTAACGATTAATGATAAAAAGATGAAACTGGTTTAGATTATGATAAAAAAACTTTCTAAAATGATTATAAATGGTAGAAAAATATTTTTTTTCTTAGATTAAAAGTTACCACTATCTTGAGAACGGTATAAGATAGAGAGTTGGAACCAACGCCAGACGAATTATTCGGTTCGAATTGGTAATCTTGCTTAGTTTTTAACTGAATCTGAATGTAAGTTTTGTCTCGGGAAAATAGATTTAAAAATTTTAAAAGTCACCCCTACCTCAGGAACGACACCCCCTAGAAAGTTGAAACTTTACAATTCAATTTACCATCAGCCCACTAGAGGATCTGCAAAGTTAGGCTTCTTACTTATTTACCGTTCTTTTGGAATAAAAAAGTTAAAAAAATATTTTCACTTTTGCAGCAAAAGCTAGCGAATTAATTTTTTAAGTAAAAATTGAGTGAAAAATTGAATTTTTTACTAACGATTGGTGATAAAAAGATGAAACTGGTTTAGATTATAATAAAAAAACTTTCTAAAATGATTATAAATGGTAGAAAAATTTTTTTTTCTTAGTTTAAAAGTTACCCCTATCTTGGGAACGGTATAAGATAGAGAGTTGGAACCAACGCCAGACGAATTATTCGGTTCGAATTGGTAATCTTGCTTAGTTTTCAACTAAATCTGAATGTAAGTTTTGTCTCGGGAAGATAGATTTAAAAATTTTAAAAGTCACCCCTATCTCAGGAACGACACCCCCTAGAAAGTTGAAACTTTACAATTCAATTCACCATCAGCCCACTAGAAGATCTGCAAAGTTAGGCTTCTTACTTATTTACAGTTCCTTTGGAATAAAAAAGTTGAAAAAAATTTTTCACTTTTGCAGCAAAAGCAAGCGAATTAATTTTTTAAGTAAAAATCTAGTGAAAAATTGAATTTTTTACTAACGATTGGTGATAAAAAGAGGAAATTAGTTCAGATTGTAATAAAAAAACTTTCTAAAATGATTCTAAATGGTAGAAAAATATTTTTTTTCTTAGATTAAAAGTTACCACTATCTTGAGAACGGTATAAGATAGAGAGTTGGAACCAACGCCAGACGAATTATTCGGTTCGAATTGGTAATCTTGCTTAGTTTTCAACTAAATCTGAATGTAAGTTTTGTCTCGGGAAGACAGATTTAAAAATTTTAAAAGTCACCCTTATCTCAGGAACGACACTCCCTAAAAAGTTGAAACTTTACAAATCAATTCTCCATCAGCTCACTAGAATGTCTGCAAAGTTAGGCTTCTTACTTATTAGCAGTTCCTTTGGAATAAAAGCAAAAGCTAGCGAATTAATTTCTTCAGTAAAAATTGAGTGAAAAATTGAATTTTTTACTAACGATTGGTGATAAAAAGATGAAACTGGTTTAGATTATGATAAAAAAACTTTCTAAAATGATTATAAATGGTAGAAAATATTTTTTTTTCTTAGTTTAAAAGTTACCCCTATCTTGGGAACGGTATAAGATAGAGAGTTGGAACCAACGCCAGACGAATTATTCGGTTCGAATTGGTAATCTTGCTTAGTTTTCAACTAAATCTGAATGTAAGTTTTGTCTCGGAAAGATAGATTAAGAAATTTTAAAAGTCACCACTATCTCAGGAACGACACCCCCTAGAAAGTTGAAACTTTACAATTCAATTCACCATCAGCCCACTAAAAGATCTGCAAAGTTAGGCTTCTTACTTATTTACAGTTCCTTTGGAATAAAAAAGTTGAAAAAATTTTTTCACTTTTGCAGCAAAAGCAAGCGAATTAATTTTTTAAGTAAAAATTGATTGAAAAATTGAATTTTTTACTAACGATTGGTGATAAAAAGATGAAATTAGTTCAGATTGTAATAAAAAAACTTTCTGAAATGATTCTAAATGGTAGAAAAATATTTTTTTTCTTAGTTAAAAAGTTACCACTATCTTGAGAACGGTATAAGATAGAGAGTTGGAACCAACGCCAGACGAATTATTCGGTTCGAATTGGTAATCTTGCTTAGTTTTCAACTAAATCTGAGTGTAAGTTTTGTCTCGTGAAGATAGATTTAAAAATTTTAAAAGTCACCCCTATCTCAGGAACGACACCCCCTAGAAAGTTGAAACTTTACAATTCAATTCACCATCAGCCCACTAGAAGATCTGCAAAGTTAGGCTTCTTACTTATTTACAGTTCCTTTGGAATAAAAAAGTTGAAAAAATTTTTTCACTTTTGCAGCAAAAGCTAGCGAATTAATTTTTTAAGTAAAAATTGAGTGAAAAATTGAATTTTTTACTAACGATTGGTGATAAAAAGATGAAATTAGTTCAGATTGTAATAAAAAAACTTTCTAAAATGATACTAAATGGTAGAAAAAATTTTTTTTTCTTAGATTAAAAGTTACCCCTATCTTGGGAACGGTATAAGATAGAGAGTTGGAACCAACGCCAGACAAATTATTCGGTTCGAATTGGTAATCTTGCTTAGTTTTCAACTAAATCTGAATGTGAGTTTTGTCTCGGGAAGATAGATTTAAAATTTTTAAAAGTCACCCCTATCTCAGGAACGACACCCCCTAGAAAGTTGAAACTTTACAATTCAATTCATCATCAGCCTACTAGAAGATCTGCAAAGTTAGGCTTCTTACTTATTTACAGTTCCTTTGGAATAAAAAAGTTGAAAAAATTTTTTCACTTTTGCAGCAAAAGCTAGCGAATTAATTTTTTAAGTAAAAATTGAGTGAAAAATTGAATTTTTTACTAACGATTGGTGATAGAAAGATGAAATTAGTTCAGATTGTAATAAAAAAACTTTCTAAAATGATTCTAAATGGTAGAAAAATATTTTTTTTCTTAGATTAAAAGTTACCACTATCTTGAGAACGGTATAAGATAGAGAGTTGGAACCAACGCCAGACGAATTATTCGGTTCGAATTGGTAATCTTGCTTAGTTTTTAACTGAATCTGAATGTAAGTTTTGTCTCGGGAAAATAGATTTAAAAATTTTAAAAGTCACCCCTACCTCAGGAACGACACCCCCTAGAAAGTTGAAACTTTACAATTCAATTTACCATCAGCCCACTAGAGGATCTGCAAAGTTAGGCTTCTTACTTATTTACCGTTCCTTTGGAATAAAAAAGTTAAAAAAATTTTTTCACTTTTGCAGCAAAAGCTAGCGAATTAATTTTTTAAGTAAAAATTGAGTGAAAAATTGAATTTTTTACTAACGATTGGTGATAAAAAGATGAAATTAGTTCAGATTGTAATAAAAAAACTTTTTAAAATGATTCTAAATGGTAGAAAAAATTTTTTTTTCTTAGATTAAAAGTTACCCCTATCTTGGGAACGGTATAAGATAGAGAGTTGGAACCAACGCCAGACAAATTATTCGGTTCGAATTGGTAATCTTGCTTAGTTTTCAACTAAATCTGAATGTGAGTTTTGTCTCGGGAAGATAGATTTAAAATTTTTAAAAGTCACCCCTATCTCAGGAACGACACCCCCTAGAAAATTGAAACTTTACAATTCAATTCACCATCAGCCCACTAGAAGATCTGCAAAGTTAGGCTTCTTACTTATTTACAGTTCCTTTGGAATAAAAAAGTTGAAAAAATTTTTTCACTTTTGCAGCAAAAGCAAGCGAATTAATTTTTTAAGTAAAAATTGAGTGAAAAATTGAATTTTTTACTAACGATTGGTGATAAAAAGATGAAATTAGTTCAGATTGTAATAAAAAAACTTTCTAAAATGATTCTAAATGGTAGAAAAATATTTTTTTTCTTAGTTTAAAAGTTACCACTATCTTGAGAACGGTATAAGATAGAGAGTTGGAACCAACGCCAGACGAATTATTCGGTTCGAATTGGTAATCTTGCTTAGCTTTCAACTAAATCTGAATGTAAGTTTTGTCTCGGGAAGATAGATTTAAAAATTTTAAAAGTCACCCCTATCTCAGGAACGACACCCCCTAGAAAGTTGAAACTTTACAATTCAATTCACCATCAGCCCACTAGAAGATCTGCAAAGTTAGGCTTCTTACTTATTTACAGTTCCTTTGGAATAAAAAAGTTGAAACAATTTTTTCACTTTTGCAGCAAAAGCAAGCGAATTAATTTTTTAAGTAAAAATCGAGTGAAAAATTGAATTTTTTACTAACGATTGGTGATAAAAAGATGAAATTAGTTCAGATTGTAATAAAAAAACTTTCTAAAATGATTCTAAATGGTAGAAAAATATTTTTTTTCTTAGATTAAAAGTTACCACTATCTTGAGAACGGTATAAGATAGAGAGTTGGAACCAACGCCAGACGAATTATTCGGTTCGAATTGGTAATCTTGCTTAGTTTTCAACTAAATCTGAATGTAAGTTTTGTCACGGGAAAACAGATTTAAAAATTTTAAAAGTCACCCTTATCTCAGGAACGACACCCCCTAAAAAGTTGAAACTTTACAAATCAATTCTCCATCAGCTCACTAGAATGTCTGCAAAGTTAGGCTTCTTACTTATTAGCAGTTCCTTTGGAATAAAAAAGTGAATAAAATTTTTTCACTTTTGCAGCAAAAGCTAGCGAATTAATTTCTTCAGTAAAAATTGAGTGAAAAATTGAATTTTTTACTATCGATTGGTGATAAAAAGATGAAATTAGTTCAGATTGTAATAAAAAAACTTTCTAAAATGATTCTAAATGGTAGAAAAATTTTTTTTTTCTTAGATTAAAAGTTACCCCTATCTTGGGAACGGTATAAGATAGAGAGTTGGAACCAACGCCAGACAAATTATTCGGTTCGAATTGGTAATCTTGCTTAGTTTTCAACTAAATCTGAATGTGAGTTTTGTCTCGGGAAGATAGATTTAAAAATTTTAAAAGTCACCCCTATCTCAGGAACGACACCCCTTAGAAAGTTGAAACTTTACAATTCAATTCATCATCAGCCTACTAGAAGATCTGCAAAGTCAGGCTTCTTACTTATTTACAGTTCCTTTGGAATAAAAAAGTTGAAAAAATTCTTTCACTTTTGCAGCAAAAGCTAGCGAATTAATTTTTTAAGTAAAAATTGAGTGAAAAATTGAATTTTTTACTAACGATTGGTGATAAAAAAATGAAATTAGTTCAGATTGTAATAAAAAAACTTTCTAAAATGATTCTAAATGGTAGAAAAAAATTTTTTTTCTTAGTTTAAAAGTTACCCCTATCTTGGGAACGGTATAAGATAGAGAGTTGGAAGCAACGCCAGACGAATTATTCGGTTCGAATTGGTAATCTTGCTTAGTTTTCAACTAAATCTGAATGTAAGTTTTGTCTCGGGAAGATAGATTTAAAAATTTTAAAAGTCACCTCTATCTCAGGAACGACACCCCCTAGAAAGTTGAAACTTTACAATTCAATTCACCATCAGCCCACTAGAAGATCTGCAAAGTTAGGTTTCTTACTTATTTACAGTTCCTTTGGAATAAAAAAGTTGAAAAAATTTTTTCACTTTTGCAGCAAAAGCTAGCGAATTAATTTTTTAAGTAAAAATTGAGTGAAAAATTGAACTTTTTACTAACGATTGGTGATAAAAAGATGAAACTGGTTTAGATTATGATAAAAAAACTTTCTAAAATGATTATAAATGGTAGAAAAAATTTTTTTTTCTTAGTTCAAAAGTTACCCCTATCTTGGGAACGGTATAAGATAGAGAGTTGGAACCAACGCCAGACGAATTATTCGGTTCGAATTGGTAATCTTGCTTAGTTTTCAACTAAATCTGAATGTAAGTTTTGTCTCGGGAAGATAGATTTAAAAATTTTAAAAGTCACCCCTATCTCAGGAACGACACCCCCTAGAAAGTTGAAACTTTACTATTCAATTTACCATCAGCCTAATAGAGGATCTGCAAAGTTAGGCTTCTTACTTATTTACAGTTCCTTTGAAATAAAAAAGTTGAAAAAATTTTTTCACTTTTGCAGCAAATGCTAACGAATTAATTTTTTAAGTAAAAATTGAGTGAAAAATTGAATTTTTTACTAACGATTGGTGATAAAAAGATGGAACTGGTTTAGATTATGATAAAAAAACTTTCTAAAATGATTCTAAATTGTAGAAAAAATTTTTTTTCTTAGTTTAAAAGTTACCCCTATCTTGGGAACGGTATAAGATAGAGAGTTGGATCCAACGCCAGACGAATTATTCGCTTAGAATTGGTAATCTTGCTTAGTTTTCAACTGAATCTGAATGTAAGTTTTGTCTCGGGAAGACAGATTTAAAAATTTTAAAAGTCACCCCTATCTCAGGAACGACACCCCCTAGAAAGTTGAAACTTTACAGTTCAATTCACCATCAGCCCACTAGAAGATCTGCAAAGTTAGGCTTCTTACTTATTTACAGTTCCTTTGGAATAAAAAAGTTGAAAAAATTTTTTCACTTTTGCAGCAAAAGCAAGCGAATTAATTTTTTAAGTAAAAATCGAGTGAAAAATTGAATTTTTTACTAACGATTGGTGATAAAAAGATGAAATTAGTTCAGATTGTAATAAAAAAACTTTCTAAAATGATTCTAAATGGTAGAAAAATATTTTTTTTCTTAGATTAAAAGTTACCACTATCTTGAGAACGGTATAAGATAGAGAGTTGGAACCAACGCCAGACGAATTATTCGGTTCGAATTGGTAATCTTGCTTAGTTTTCAACTAAATCTGAATGTAAGTTTTGTCTCGGGAAGACAGATTTAAAAATTTTAAAAGTCACCCTTATCTCAGGAACGACACCCCCTAAAAAGTTGAAACTTTACAAATCAATTCTCCATCAGCTCACTAGAATGTCTGCAAAGTTAGGCTTCTTACTTATTAGCAGTTCCTTTGGAATAAAAAAGTGAATAAAATTTTTTCACTTTTGCAGCAAAAGCTAGCGAATTAATTTCTTCAGTAAAAATTGAGTGAAAAATTGAATTTTTTACTATCGATTGGTGATAAAAAGATGAAATTAGTTCAGATTGTAATCAAAAAACTTTCTAAAATGATTCTAAATGGTAGAAAAAATTTTTTTCTCTTAGATTAAAAGTTACCCCTATCTTGGGAACGGTGTAAGATAGAGAGTTGTAAGCAACGCCAGACGAATTATTCGGTTCGAATTGGTAATCTTGCTTAGTTTTCAACTAAATCTGAATGTAAGTTTTGTCTCGGGAAGATAGATTTAAAAATTTTAAAAGTCACCTCTATCTCAGGAACGACACCCCCTAGAAAGTTGAAACTTTACAATTCAATTCACCATTAGCCCACTAGAAGATCTGCAAAGTTAGGTTTCTTACTTATTTACAGTTCCTTTGGAATAAAAAAGTTGAAAAAATTTTTTCACTTTTGCAGCAAAAGCTAGCGAATTAATTTTTTAAGTAAAAATTGAGTGAAAAATTGAACTTTTTACTAACGATTGGTGATAAAAAGATGAAACTGGTTTAGATTATGATAAAAAAACTTTCTAAAATGATTATAAATGGTAGAAAAAATTTTTTTTTCTTAGTTCAAAAGTTACCCCTATCTTGGGAACGGTATAAGATAGAGAGTTGGAACCAACGCCAGACGAATTATTCGGTTCGAATTGGTAATCTTGCTTAGTTTTCAACTAAATCTGAATGTAAGTTTTGTCTCGGGAAGATAGATTTAAAAATTTTAAAAGTCACCCCTATCTCAGGAACGACACCCCCTAGAAAGTTGAAACTTTACAATTCAATTCACCATCAGCCCACTAGAAGATCTGCAAAGTTAGGTTTCTTACTTATTTACAGTTCCTTTGGAATAAAAAAGTTGAAAAAATTTTTTCACTTTTGCAGCAAAAGCTAGCGAATTAATTTTTTAAGTAAAAATTGAGTGAAAAATTGAACTTTTTACTAACGATTGGTGATAAAAAGATGAAACTGGTTTAGATTATGATAAAAAAACTTTCTAAAATGATTATAAATGGTAGAAAAAATTTTTTTTTCTTAGTTCAAAAGTTACCCCTATCTTGGGAACGGTATAAGATAGAGAGTTGGAACCAACGCCAGACGAATTACTCGGTTCGAATTGGTAATCTTGCTTAGTTTTCAACTAAATCTGAATGTAAGTTTTGTCTCGGGAAGATAGATTTAAAAATTTTAAAAGTCACCCCTATCTCAGGAACGACACCCCCTAGAAAGTTGAAACTTTACAATTCAATTCACCATCAGCCCACTAGAAGATCTGCAAAGTTAGGTTTCTTACTTATTTACAGTTCCTTTGGAATAAAAAAGTTGAAAAAATTTTTTCACTTTTGCAGCAAAAGCTAGCGAATTAATTTTTTAAGTAAAAATTGAGTGAAAAATTGAACTTTTTACTAACGATTGGTGATAAAAAGATGAAACTGGTTTAGATTATGATAAAAAAACTTTCTAAAATGATTATAAATGGTAGAAAAAATTTTTTTTTCTTAGTTCAAAAGTTACCCCTATCTTGGGAACGGTATAAGATAGAGAGTTGGAACCAACGCCAGACGAATTATTCGGTTCGAATTGGTAATCTTGCTTAGTTTTCAACTAAATCTGAATGTAAGTTTTGTCTCGGGAAGATAGATTTAAAAATTTTAAAAGTCACCCCTATCTCAGGAACGACACCCCCTAGAAAGTTGAAACTTTACTATTCAATTTACCATCAGCCTACTAGAGGATCTGCAAAGTTAGGCTTCTTACTTATTTACAGTTCCTTTGAAATAAAAAAGTTGAAAAAATTTTTTCACTTTTGCAGCAAATGCTAACGAATTAATTTTTTAAGTAAAAATTGAGTGAAAAATTGAATTTTTTACTAACGATTGGTGATAAAAAGATGGAACTGGTTTAGATTATGATAAAAAAACTTTCTAAAATGATTCTAAATTGTAGAAAAAATTTTTTTTCTTAGTTTAAAAGTTACCCCTATCTTGGGAACGGTATAAGATAGAGAGTTGGATCCAACGCCAGACGAATTATTCGCTTCGAATTGGTAATCTTGCTTAGTTTTCAACTGAATCTGAATGTAAGTTTTGTCTCGGGAAGATAGATTTAAAAATTTTAAAAGTCACCCCTATCTCAGGAACGACACCCCCTAGAAAGTTGAAACTTTACAGTTCAATTCACCATCAGCCCACTAGAAGATCTGCAAAGTTAGGCTTCTTACTTATTTACAGTTCCTTTGGAATAAAAAAGTTGGAAAATTTTTTTCACTTTTGCAGCAAAATCTAGCGAATTAATTTTTTAAGTAAAAATTGAGTGAAAAATTGAATTTTTTACTAACGATTGGTGATAAAAAGATGAAATTAGTTCAGATTGTAATAAAAAAACTTTCTAAAATGATTCTAAATGGTAGAAAAATATTTTTTTTCTTAGATTAAAAGTTATCACTATCTTGATAACGGTATAAGATAGAGAGTTGGAACCAACGCCAGACGAATTATTCGGTTCGAATTGGTAATCTTGCTTAGTTTTCAACTAAATCTGAATGTAAGTTTTGTCTCGGGAAGACAGATTTAAAAATTTTAAAAGTCACCCTTATCTCAGGAACGACACCCCCTAAAAAGTTGAAACTTTACAAATCAATTCTCCATCAGCTCACTAGAATATCTGCAAAGTTAGGCTTCTTACTTATTAACAGTTCCTTTGGAATAAAAAAGTGAAAAAAATTTTTTCACTTCTGCAGCAAAAGCTAGCGAATTAATTTCTTAAGTAAAAATTGAGTGAAAAATTGAATTTTTTACTAACGATTGGTGATAAAAAGATGAAATTAGTTCAGATTGTAATAAAAAAACTTTCTAAAATGATTCTAAATGGTAGAAAAAAATTTTTTTTCTTAGATTAAAAGTTACCCCTATCTTGGGAACGGTATAAGATAGAGAGTTGGAACCAACGCCAGACAAATTATTCGGTTCGAATTGGTAATCTTGCTTAGTTTTCAACTAAATCTGAATGTGAGTTTTGTCTCGGGAAGATAGATTTAAAAATTTTAAAAGTCACCCCTATCTCAGGAACGATACCCCTTAGAAAGTTGAAACTTTACAATTCAATTCATCATCAGCCTACTAGAAGATCTGCAAAGTTAGGCTTCTTACTTATTTACAGTTCCTTTGGAATAAAAAAGTTGAAAAAATTTTTTCACTTTTGCAGCAAAAGCTAGCGAATTAATTTTTTAAGTAAAAATTGAGTGAAAAATTGAACTTTTTACTAACGATTGGTGATAAAAAGATGAAACTGGTTTAGATTATGATAAAAAAACTTTCTAAAATGATTATAAATGGTAGAAAAAATTTTTTTTTCTTAGTTTAAAAGTTACCCCTATCTTGGGAACGGTATAAGATAGAGAGTTGGAACCAACGCCAGACGAATTATTCGGTTCGAATTGGTAATCTTGCTTAGTTTTCAACTAAATCTGAATGTAAGTTTTGTCTCGGGAAGATAGATTTAAAAATTTTAAAAGTCACCTCTATCTCAGGAACGACACCCCCTAGAAAGTTGAAACTTTACAATTCAATTCACCATCAGCCCACTAGAAGATCTGCAAAGTTAGGTTTCTTACTTATTTACAGTTCCTTTGGAATAAAAAAGTTGAAAAAATTTTTTCACTTTTGCAGCAAAAGCTAGCGAATTAATTTTTTAAGTAAAAATTGAGTGAAAAATTTAACTTTTTACTAACGATTGGTGATAAAAAGATGAAACTGGTTTAGATTATGATAAAAAAACTTTCTAAAATGATTATAAATGGTAGAAAAAATTTTTTTTTCTTAGTTCAAAAGTTACCCCTATCTTGGGAACGGTATAAGATAGAGAGTTGGAACCAACGCCAGACGAATTATTCGGTTCGAATTGGTAATCTTGCTTAGTTTTCAACTAAATCTGAATGTAAGTTTTGTCTCGGGAAGATAGATTTAAAAATTTTAAAAGTCACCCCTATCTCAGGAACGACACCCCCTAGAAAGTTGAAACTTTACTATTCAATTTACCATCAGCCTAATAGAGGATCTGCAAAGTTAGGCTTCTTACTTATTTACAGTTCCTTTGAAATAAAAAAGTTGAAAAAATTTTTTCACTTTTGCAGCAAATGCTAACGAATTAATTTTTTAAGTAAAAATTGAGTGAAAAATTGAATTTTTTACTAACGATTGGTGATAAAAAGATGGAACTGGTTTAGATTATGATAAAAAAACTTTCTAAAATGATTCTAAATTGTAGAAAAAATTTTTTTTCTTAGTTTAAAAGTTACCCCTATCTTGGGAACGGTATAAGATAGAGAGTTGGATCCAACGCCAGACGAATTATTCGCTTCGAATTGGTAATCTTGCTTAGTTTTCAACTGAATCTGAATGTAAGTTTTGTCTCGGGAAGACAGATTTAAAAATTTTAAAAGTCACCCCTATCTCAGGAACGACACCCCCTAGAAAGTTGAAACTTTACAGTTCAATTCACCATCAGCCCACTAGAAGATCTGCAAAGTTAGGCTTCTTACTTATTTACAGTTCCTTTGGAATAAAAAAGTTGAAAAAATTTTTTCACTTTTGCAGCAAAAGCAAGCGAATTAATTTTTTAAGTAAAAATCGAGTGAAAAATTGAATTTTTTACTAACGATTGGTGATAAAAAGATGAAATTAGTTCAGATTGTAATAAAAAAGCTTTCTAAAATGATTCTAAATGGTAGAAAAATATTTTTTTTCTTAGATTAAAAGTTACCACTATCTTGAGAACGGTATAAGATAGAGAGTTGGAACCAACGCCAGACGAATTATTCGGTTCGAATTGGTAATCTTGCTTAGTTTTCAACTAAATCTGAATGTAAGTTTTGTCTCGGGAAGACAGATTTAAAAATTTTAAAAGTCACCCTTATCTCAGGAACGACACCCCCTAAAAAGTTGAAACTTTACAAATCAATTCTCCATCAGCTCACTAGAATGTCTGCAAAGTTAGGCTTCTTACTTATTAGCAGTTCCTTTGGAATAAAAAAGTGAATAAAATTTTTTCACTTTTGCAGCAAAAGCTAGCGAATTAATTTCTTCAGTAAAAATTGAGTGAAAAATTGAATTTTTTACTATCGATTGGTGATAAAAAGATGAAATTAGTTCAGATTGTAATAAAAAAACTTTCTAAAATGATTCTAAATGGTAGAAAAAATTTTTTTTTCTTAGATTAAAAGTTACCCCTATCTTGGGAACGGTATAAGATAGAGAGTTGGAACCAACGCCAGACAAATTATTCGGTTGGAATTGGTAATCTTGCTTAGTTTTCAACTAAATCTGAATGTGAGTTTTGTCTCGGGAAGATAGATTTAAAAATTTTAAAAGTCACCCCTATCTCAGGAACGACACCCCTTAGAAAGTTGAAACTTTACAATTCAATTCATCATCAGCCTACTAGAAGATCTGCAAAGTTAGGCTTCTTACTTATTTACAGTTCCTTTGGAATAAAAAAGTTGAAAAAATTCTTTCACTTTTGCAGCAAAAGCTAGCGAATTAATTTTTTAAGTAAAAATTGAGTGAAAAATTGAATTTTTTACTAACGATTGGTGATAAAAAAATGAAATTAGTTCAGATTGTAATAAAAAAACTTTCTAAAATGATTCTAAATGGTAGAAAAAATTTTTTTTCTTAGTTTAAAAGTTACCCCTATCTTGGGAACGGTATAAGATAGAGAGTTGGAAGCAACGCCAGACGAATTATTCGGTTCGAATTGGTAATCTTGCTTAGTTTTCAACTAAATCTGAATGTAAGTTTTGTCTCGGGAAGATAGATTTAAAAATTTTAAAAGTCACCTCTATCTCAGGAACGACACCCCCTAGAAAGTTGAAACTTTACAATTCAATTCACCATCAGCCCACTAGAAGATCTGCAAAGTTAGGTTTCTTACTTATTTACAGTTCCTTTGGAATAAAAAAGTTGAAAAAATTTTTTCACTTTTGCAGCAAAAGCTAGCGAATTAATTTTTTAAGTAAAAATTGAGTGAAAAATTGAACTTTTTACTAACGATTGGTGATAAAAAGATGAAACTGGTTTAGATTATGATAAAAAAACTTTCTAAAATGATTCTAAATGGTAGAAAAAAATTTTTTTTCTTAGTTTAAAAGTTACCCCTATCTTGGGAACGGTGTAAGATAGAGAGTTGGAAGCAACGCCAGACGAATTATTCGGTTCGAATTGGTAATCTTGCTTAGTTTTCAACTAAATCTGAATGTAAGTTTTGTCTCGGGAAGATAGATTTAAAAATTTTAAAAGTCACCTCTATCTCAGGAACGACACCCCCTAGAAAGTTGAAACTTTACAATTCAATTCACCATCAGCCCACTAGAAGATCTGCAAAGTTAGGTTTCTTACTTATTTACAGTTCCTTTGGAATAAAAAAGTTGAAAAAATTTTTTCACTTTTGCAGCAAAAGCTAGCGAATTAATTTTTTAAGTAAAAATTGAGTGAAAAATTGAACTTTTTACTAACGATTGGTGATAAAAAGATGAAACTGGTTTAGATTATGATAAAAAAACTTTCTAAAATGATTATAAATGGTAGAAAAAATTTTTTTTTCTTAGTTCAAAAGTTACCCCTATCTTGGGAACGGTATAAGATAGAGAGTTGGAACCAACGCCAGACGAATTATTCGGTTCGAATTGGTAATCTTGCTTAGTTTTCAACTAAATCTGAATGTAAGTTTTGTCTCGGGAAGATAGATTTAAAAATTTTAAAAGTCACCCCTATCTCAGGAACGACACCCCCTAGAAAGTTGAAACTTTACAATTCAATTCACCATCAGCCCACTAGAAGATCTGCAAAGTTAGGTTTCTTACTTATTTACAGTTCCTTTGGAATAAAAAAGTTGAAAAAATTTTTTCACTTTTGCAGCAAAAGCTAGCGAATTAATTTTTTAAGTAAAAATTGAGTGAAAAATTGAACTTTTTACTAACGATTGGTGATAAAAAGATGAAACTGGTTTAGATTATGATAAAAAAACTTTCTAAAATGATTATAAATGGTAGAAAAAATTTTTTTTTCTTAGTTCAAAAGTTACCCCTATCTTGGGAACGGTATAAGATAGAGAGTTGGAACCAACGCCAGACGAATTATTCGGTTCGAATTGGTAATCTTGCTTAGTTTTCAACTAAATCTGAATGTAAGTTTTGTCTCGGGAAGATAGATTTAAAAATTTTAAAAGTCACCCCTATCTCAGGAACGACACCCCCTAGAAAGTTGAAACTTTACAATTCAATTCACCATCAGCCCACTAGAAGATCTGCAAAGTTAGGTTTCTTACTTATTTACAGTTCCTTTGGAATAAAAAAGTTGAAAAAATTTTTTCACTTTTGCAGCAAAAGCTAGCGAATTAATTTTTTAAGTAAAAATTGAGTGAAAAATTGAACTTTTTACTAACGATTGGTGATAAAAAGATGAAACTGGTTTAGATTATGATAAAAAAACTTTCTAAAATGATTATAAATGGTAGAAAAAATTTTTTTTTCTTAGTTCAAAAGTTACCCCTATCTTGGGAACGGTATAAGATAGAGAGTTGGAACCAACGCCAGACGAATTATTCGGTTCGAATTGGTAATCTTGCTTAGTTTTCAACTAAATCTGAATGTAAGTTTTGTCTCGGGAAGATAGATTTAAAAATTTTAAAAGTCACCCCTATCTCAGGAACGACACCCCCTAGAAAGTTGAAACTTTACTATTCAATTTACCATCAGCCTACTAGAGGATCTGCAAAGTTAGGCTTCTTACTTATTTACAGTTCCTTTGAAATAAAAAAGTTGAAAAAATTTTTTCACTTTTGCAGCAAATGCTAACGAATTAATTTTTTAAGTAAAAATTGAGTGAAAAATTGAATTTTTTACTAACGATTGGTGATAAAAAGATGGAACTGGTTTAGATTATGATAAAAAAACTTTCTAAAATGATTCTAAATTGTAGAAAAAATTTTTTTTCTTAGTTTAAAAGTTACCCCTATCTTGGGAACGGTATAAGATAGAGAGTTGGATCCAACGCCAGACGAATTATTCGCTTCGAATTGGTAATCTTGCTTAGTTTTCAACTGAATCTGAATGTAAGTTTTGTCTCGGGAAGATAGATTTAAAAATTTTAAAAGTCACCCCTATCTCAGGAACGACACCCCCTAGAAAGTTGAAACTTTACAGTTCAATTCACCATCAGCCCACTAGAAGATCTGCAAAGTTAGGCTTCTTACTTATTTACAGTTCCTTTGGAATAAAAAAGTTGGAAAATTTTTTTCACTTTTGCAGCAAAATCTAGCGAATTAATTTTTTAAGTAAAAATTGAGTGAAAAATTGAATTTTTTACTAACGATTGGTGATAAAAAGATGAAATTAGTTCAGATTGTAATAAAAAAACTTTCTAAAATGATTCTAAATGGTAGAAAAATATTTTTTTTCTTAGATTAAAAGTTATCACTATCTTGATAACGGTATAAGATAGAGAGTTGGAACCAACGCCAGACGAATTATTCGGTTCGAATTGGTAATCTTGCTTAGTTTTCAACTAAATCTGAATGTAAGTTTTGTCTCGGGAAGACAGATTTAAAAATTTTAAAAGTCACCCTTATCTCAGGAACGACACCCCCTAAAAAGTTGAAACTTTACAAATCAATTCTCCATCAGCTCACTAGAATATCTGCAAAGTTAGGCTTCTTACTTATTAACAGTTCCTTTGGAATAAAAAAGTGAAAAAAATTTTTTCACTTCTGCAGCAAAAGCTAGCGAATTAATTTCTTAAGTAAAAATTGAGTGAAAAATTGAATTTTTTACTAACGATTGGTGATAAAAAGATGAAATTAGTTCAGATTGTAATAAAAAAACTTTCTAAAATGATTAAAAATGGTAGAAAAAATTTTTTTTTCTTAGATTAAAAGTTACCCCTATCTTGGGAACGGTATAAGATAGAGAGTTGGAACCAACGCCAGACAAATTATTCGGTTCGAATTGGTAATCTTGCTTAGTTTTCAACTAAATCTGAATGTGAGTTTTGTCTCGGGAAGATAGATTTAAAAATTTTAAAAGTCACCCCTATCTCAGGAACGATACCCCTTAGAAAGTTGAAACTTTACAATTCAATTCATCATCAGCCTAATAGAAGATCTGCAAAGTTAGGCTTCTTACTTATTTACAGTTCCTTTGGAATAAAAAAGTTGAAAAAATTTTTTCACTTTTGCAGCAAAAGCTAGCGAATTAATTTTTTAAGTAAAAATTGAGTGAAAAATTGAACTTTTTACTAACGATTGGTGATAAAAAGATGAAACTGGTTTAGATTATGATAAAAAAACTTTCTAAAATGATTATAAATGGTAGAAAAAATTTTTTTTTCTTAGTTTAAAAGTTACCCCTATCTTGGGAACGGTATAAGATAGAGAGTTGGAACCAACGCCAGACGAATTATTCGGTTCGAATTGGTAATCTTGCTTAGTTTTCAACTAAATCTGAATGTAAGTTTTGTCTCGGGAAGATAGATTTAAAAATTTTAAAAGTCACCTCTATCTCAGGAACGACACCCCCTAGAAAGTTGAAACTTTACAATTCAATTCACCATCAGCCCACTAGAAGATCTGCAAAGTTAGGTTTCTTACTTATTTACAGTTCCTTTGGAATAAAAAAGTTGAAAAAATTTTTTCACTTTTGCAGCAAAAGCTAGCGAATTAATTTTTTAAGTAAAAATTGAGTGAAAAATTTAACTTTTTACTAACGATTGGTGATAAAAATATGAAACTGGTTTAGATTATGATAAAAAAACTTTCTAAAATGATTCTAAATGGTAGAAAAAAATTTTTTTTCTTAGTTTAAAAGTTACCCCTATCTTGGGAACGGTATAAGATAGAGAGTTGGAAGCAACGCCAGACGAATTATTCGGTAAGTACAATTTTTCACTCAATTTTTACTTAAAAAATTAATTCGCTAGCTTTTGCTGCAAAAGTGAAAAAATTTTTTCAACTTTTTTATTCCAAAGGAACTGTAAATAAGTACGAAGCCTAACTTTGCAGATCTTCTAGTGGGCTGATGGTGAATTGAATTGTAAAGTTTCAACTTTCTAGGGGGTGTCGTTCCTGAGATAGAGGTGACTTTTAAAATTTTTAAATCTATCTTCCCGAGACAAAACTTACATTCAGATTTAGTTGAAATCTAAGCAAGATTACCAATTCGAAGCGAATAATTCGTCTGGCGTTGGATCCAACTCTCTATCTTATACCGTTCCCAAGATAGGGGTAACTTTTAAACTAAGAAAAAAAATTTTTTCTACAATTTAGAATCATTTTAGAAAGTTTTTTTATCATAATCTAAACCAGTTCCATCTTTTTATCACCAATCGTTAGTAAAAAATTCAATTTTTCACTCAATTTTTACTTAAAAAATTAATTCGTTAGCTTTTGCTGCAAAAGTGAAAAAATTTTTTCAACTTTTTTATTTCAAAGGAACTGTAAATAAGTAAGAAGCCTAACTTTGCAGATCCTCTAGTAGGCTGATGGTAAATTGAATAGTAAAGTTTCAACTTTCTAGGGGGTGTCGTTCCTGAGATAGGGGTGACTTTTAAAATTTTTAAATCTATCTTCCCGAGACAAAACTTACATTCAGATTTAGTTGAAAACTAAGCAAGATTACCAATTCGAACCGAATAATTCGTCTGGCGTTGGTTCCAACTCTCTATCTTATACCGTTCCCAAGATAGGGGTAACTTTTAAACTAAGAAAAAAAAATTTTTTCTACCATTTATAATCATTTTAGAAAGTTTTTTTATCATAATCTAAACCAGTTTCATCTTTTTATCACCAATCGTTAGTAAAAAGTTCAATTTTTCACTCAATTTTTACTTAAAAAATTAATTCGTTAGCTTTTGCTGCAAAAGTGAAAAAATTTTTTCAACTTTTTTATTCCAAAGGAACTGTAAATAAGTAAGAAACCTAACTTTGCAGATCTTCTAGTGGGCTGATAGTGAATTGAATTGTAAAGTTTCAACTTTCTAGGGGGTGTCGTTCCTGAGATAGAGGTGACTTAAAATTTTTAAATCTATCTTCCCGAGACAAAACTTACATTCAGATTTAGTTGAAATCTAAGCAAGATTACCAATTCGAACCGAATAATTCGTCTGGCGTTGGTTCCAACTCTCTATCTTATACCGTTCCCAAGATAGGGGTAACTTTTAAACTAAGAAAAAAAAAATTTTTCTACCATTTATAATCATTTTAGAAAGTTTTTTTATCATAATCTAAACCAGTTTCATCTTTTTATCACCAATCGTTAGTAAAAAGTTCAATTTTTCACTCAATTTTTACTTAAAAAATTAATTCGCTAGCTTTTGCTGCAAAAGTGAAAAAATTTTTTCAACTTTTTTATTCCAAAGGAACTGTAAATAAGTAAGAAACCTAACTTTGCAGATCTTCTAGTGGGCTGATGGTGAATTGAATTGTAAAGTTTCAACTTTCTAGGGGGTGTCGTTCCTGAGATAGAGGTGACTTTTAAAATTTTTAAATCTATCTTCCCGAGACAAAACTTACATTCAGATTTAGTTGAAATCTAAGCAAGATTACCAATTCGAACCGAATAATTCGTCTGGCGTTGCTTCCAACTCTCTATCTTATACCGTTCCCAAGATAGGGGTAACTTTTAAACTAAGAAAAAAAAAATTTTTCTACCATTTAGAATCATTTTAGAAAGTTTTTTTATCATAATCTAAACCAGTTTCATATTTTTATCACCAATCGTTAGTAAAAAGTTAAATTTTTCACTCAATTTTTACTTAAAAAATTAATTCGCTAGCTTTTGCTGCAAAAGTGAAAAAATTTTTTCAACTTTTTTATTCCAAAGGAACTGTAAATAAGTAAGAAACCTAACTTTGCAGATCTTCTAGTGGGCTGATGGTGAATTGAATTGTAAAGTTTCAACTTTCTAGGGGGTGTCGTTCCTGAGATAGAGGTGACTTTTAAAATTTTTAAATCTATCTTCCCGAGACAAAACTTACATTCAGATTTAGTTGAAAACTAAGCAAGATTACCAATTCGAACCGAATAATTCGTCTGGCGTTGGTTCCAACTCTCTATCTTATACCGTTCCCAAGATAGGGGTAACTTTTAAACTAAGAAAAAAAAATTTTTTCTACCATTTATAATCATTTTAGAAAGTTTTTTTATCATAATCTAAACCAGTTTCATCTTTTTATCACCAATCGTTAGTAAAAAGTTCAATTTTTCACTCAATTTTTACTTAAAAAATTAATTCGCTAGCTTTTGCTGCAAAAGTGAAAAAATTTTTTCAACTTTTTTATTCCAAAGGAACTGTAAATAAGTAAGAAGCCTAACTTTGCAGATCTTCTAGTAGGCTGATGATGAATTGAATTGTAAAGTTTCAACTTTCTAAGGGGTATCGTTCCTGAGATAGAGGTGACTTTTAAAATTTTTAAATCTATCTTCCCGAGACAAAACTCACATTCAGATTTAGTTGAAAACTAAGCAAGATTACCAATTCGAACCGAATAATTTGTCTGGCGTTGGTTCCAACTCTCTATCTTATACCGTTCCCAAGATAGGGGTAACTTTTAATCTAAGAAAAAAAAATTTTTTCTACCATTTTTAATCATTTTAGAAAGTTTTTTTATTACAATCTGAACTAATTTCATCTTTTTATCACCAATCGTTAGTAAAAAATTCAATTTTTCACTCAATTTTTACTTAAGAAATTAATTCGCTAGCTTTTGCTGCAGAAGTGAAAAAATTTTTTTCACTTTTTTATTCCAAAGGAACTGTTAATAAGTAAGAAGCCTAACTTTGCAGATATTCTAGTGAGCTGATGGAGAATTGATTTGTAAAGTTTCAACTTTTTAGGGGGTGTCGTTCCTGAGATAAGGGTGACTTTTAAAATTTTTAAATCTGTCTTCCCGAGACAAAACTTACATTCAGATTTAGTTGAAAACTAAGCAAGATTACCAATTCGAACCGAATAATTCGTCTGGCGTTGGTTCCAACTCTCTATCTTATACCGTTATCAAGATAGTGATAACTTTTAATCTAAGAAAAAAAATATTTTTCTACCATTTAGAATCATTTTAGAAAGTTTTTTTATTACAATCTGAACTAATTTCATCTTTTTATCACCAATCGTTAGTAAAAAATTCAATTTTTCACTCAATTTTTACTTAAAAAATTAATTCGCTAGATTTTGCTGCAAAAGTGAAAAAAATTTTCCAACTTTTTTATTCCAAAGGAACTGTAAATAAGTAAGAAGCCTAACTTTGCAGATCTTCTAGTGGGCTGATGGTGAATTGAACTGTAAAGTTTCAACTTTCTAGGGGGTGTCGTTCCTGAGATAGGGGTGACTTTTAAAATTTTTAAATCTATCTTCCCGAGACAAAACTTACATTCAGATTTAGTTGAAAACTAAGCAAGATTACCAATTCGAACCGAATAATTCGTCTGGCGTTGGTTCCAACTCTCTATCTTATACCGTTCCCAAGATAGGGGTAACTTTTGAACTAAGAAAAAAAAATTTTTTCTACCATTTATAATCATTTTAGAAAGTTTTTTTATCATTATCTAAACCAGTTTCATCTTTTTATCACCAATCGTTAGTAAAAAGTTCAATTTTTCACTCAATTTTTACTTAAAAAATTAATTCGCTAGCTTTTGCTGCAAAAGTGAAAAAATTTTTTCAACTTTTTTATTCCAAAGGAACTGTAAATAAGTAAGAAACCTAACTTTGCAGATCTTCTAGTGGGCTGATGGTGAATTGAATTGTAAAGTTTCAACTTTCTAGGGGGTGTCGTTCCTGAGATAGAGGTGACTTTTAAAATTTTTAAATCTATCTTCCCGAGACAAAACTTACATTCAGATTTAGTTGAAAACTAAGCAAGATTACCAATTCGAACCGAATAATTCGTCTGGCGTTGCTTCCAACTCTCTATCTTACACCGTTCCCAAGATAGGGGTAACTTTTAAACTAAGAAAAAAAATTTTTTTCTACCATTTAGAATCATTTTAGAAAGTTTTTTTATCATAATCTAAACCAGTTTCATCTTTTTATCACCAATCGTTAGTAAAAAGTTCAATTTTTCACTCAATTTTTACTTAAAAAATTAATTCGCTAGCTTTTGCTGCAAAAGTGAAAAAATTTTTTCAACTTTTTTATTCCAAAGGAACTGTAAATAAGTAAGAAACCTAACTTTGCAGATCTTCTAGTGGGCTGATGGTGAATTGAATTGTAAAGTTTCAACTTTCTAGGGGGTGTCGTTCCTGAGATAGAGGTGACTTTTAAAATTTTTAAATCTATCTTCCCGAGACAAAACTTACATTCAGATTTAGTTGAAAACTAAGCAAGATTACCAATTCGAACCGAATAATTCGTCTGGCGTTGCTTCCAACTCTCTATCTTATACCGTTCCCAAGATAGGGGTAACTTTTAAACTAAGAAAAAAAATTTTTTCTACCATTTAGAATCATTTTAGAAAGTTTTTTTATTACAATCTGAACTAATTTCATTTTTTTATCACCAATCGTTAGTAAAAAATTCAATTTTTCACTCAATTTTTACTTAAAAAATTAATTCGCTAGCTTTTGCTGCAAAAGTGAAAGAATTTTTTCAACTTTTTTATTCCAAAGGAACTGTAAATAAGTAAGAAGCCTAACTTTGCAGATCTTCTAGTAGGCTGATGATGAATTGAATTGTAAAGTTTCAACTTTCTAAGGGGTGTCGTTCCTGAGATAGGGGTGACTTTTAAAATTTTTAAATCTATCTTCCCGAGACAAAACTCACATTCAGATTTAGTTGAAAACTAAGCAAGATTACCAATTCCAACCGAATAATTTGTCTGGCGTTGGTTCCAACTCTCTATCTTATACCGTTCCCAAGATAGGGGTAACTTTTAAACTAAGAAAAAAAAATTTTTTCTACCATTTATAATCATTTTAGAAAGTTTTTTTATCATAATCTAAACCAGTTTCATCTTTTTATCACCAATCGTTAGTAAAAAGTTCAATTTTTCACTCAATTTTTACTTAAAAAATTAATTCGCTAGCTTTTGCTGCAAAAGTGAAAAAATTTTTTCAACTTTTTTATTCCAAAGGAACTGTAAATAAGTAAGAAACCTAACTTTGCAGATCTTCTAGTGGGCTGATGGTGAATTGAATTGTAAAGTTTCAACTTTCTAGGGGGTGTCGTTCCTGAGATAGAGGTGACTTTTAAAATTTTTAAATCTATCTTCCCGAGACAAAACTTACATTCAGATTTAGTTGAAAACTAAGCAAGATTACCAATTCGAACCGAATAATTCGTCTGGCGTTGGTTCCAACTCTCTATCTTATACCGTTCCCAAGATAGGGGTAACTTTTAAACTAAGAAAAAAAAATTTTTTCTACCATTTATAATCATTTTAGAAAGTTTTTTTATCATAATCTAAACCAGTTTCATCTTTTTATCACCAATCGTTAGTAAAAAGTTCAATTTTTCACTCAATTTTTACTTAAAAAATTAATTCGCTAGCTTTTGCTGCAAAAGTGAAAAAATTTTTTCAACTTTTTTATTCCAAAGGAACTGTAAATAAGTAAGAAGCCTAACTTTGCAGATCTTCTAGTAGGCTGATGATGAATTGAATTGTAAAGTTTCAACTTTCTAAGGGGTATCGTTCCTGAGATAGAGGTGACTTTTAAAATTTTTAAATCTATCTTCCCGAGACAAAACTCACATTCAGATTTAGTTGAAAACTAAGCAAGATTACCAATTCGAACCGAATAATTTGTCTGGCGTTGGTTCCAACTCTCTATCTTATACCGTTCCCAAGATAGGGGTAACTTTTAATCTAAGAAAAAAAAATTTTTTCTACCATTTTTAATCATTTTAGAAAGTTTTTTTATTACAATCTGAACTAATTTCATCTTTTTATCACCAATCGTTAGTAAAAAATTCAATTTTTCACTCAATTTTTACTTAAGAAATTAATTCGCTAGCTTTTGCTGCAGAAGTGAAAAAATTTTTTTCACTTTTTTATTCCAAAGGAACTGTTAATAAGTAAGAAGCCTAACTTTGCAGATATTCTAGTGAGCTGATGGAGAATTGATTTGTAAAGTTTCAACTTTTTAGGGGGTGTCGTTCCTGAGATAAGGGTGACTTTTAAAATTTTTAAATCTGTCTTCCCGAGACAAAACTTACATTCAGATTTAGTTGAAAACTAAGCAAGATTACCAATTCGAACCGAATAATTCGTCTGGCGTTGGTTCCAACTCTCTATCTTATACCGTTATCAAGATAGTGATAACTTTTAATCTAAGAAAAAAAATATTTTTCTACCATTTAGAATCATTTTAGAAAGTTTTTTTATTACAATCTGAACTAATTTCATCTTTTTATCACCAATCGTTAGTAAAAAATTCAATTTTTCACTCAATTTTTACTTAAAAAATTAATTCGCTAGATTTTGCTGCAAAAGTGAAAAAAATTTTCCAACTTTTTTATTCCAAAGGAACTGTAAATAAGTAAGAAGCCTAACTTTGCAGATCTTCTAGTGGGCTGATGGTGAATTGAACTGTAAAGTTTCAACTTTCTAGGGGGTGTCGTTCCTGAGATAGGGGTGACTTTTAAAATTTTTAAATCTATCTTCCCGAGACAAAACTTACATTCAGATTCAGTTGAAAACTAAGCAAGATTACCAATTCGAAGCGAATAATTCGTCTGGCGTTGGATCCAACTCTCTATCTTATACCGTTCCCAAGATAGGGGTAACTTTTAAACTAAGAAAAAAAATTTTTTCTACAATTTAGAATCATTTTAGAAAGTTTTTTTATCATAATCTAAACCAGTTCCATCTTTTTATCACCAATCGTTAGTAAAAAATTCAATTTTTCACTCAATTTTTACTTAAAAAATTAATTCGTTAGCATTTGCTGCAAAAGTGAAAAAATTTTTTCAACTTTTTTATTTCAAAGGAACTGTAAATAAGTAAGAAGCCTAACTTTGCAGATCCTCTAGTAGGCTGATGGTAAATTGAATAGTAAAGTTTCAACTTTCTAGGGGGTGTCGTTCCTGAGATAGGGGTGACTTTTAAAATTTTTAAATCTATCTTCCCGAGACAAAACTTACATTCAGATTTAGTTGAAAACTAAGCAAGATTACCAATTCGAACCGAATAATTCGTCTGGCGTTGGTTCCAACTCTCTATCTTATACCGTTCCCAAGATAGGGGTAACTTTTGAACTAAGAAAAAAAAATTTTTTCTACCATTTATAATCATTTTAGAAAGTTTTTTTATCATTATCTAAACCAGTTTCATCTTTTTATCACCAATCGTTAGTAAAAAGTTCAATTTTTCACTCAATTTTTACTTAAAAAATTAATTCGCTAGCTTTTGCTGCAAAAGTGAAAAAATTTTTTCAACTTTTTTATTCCAAAGGAACTGTAAATAAGTAAGAAACCTAACTTTGCAGATCTTCTAGTGGGCTGATGGTGAATTGAATTGTAAAGTTTCAACTTTCTAGGGGGTGTCGTTCCTGAGATAGAGGTGACTTTTAAAATTTTTAAATCTATCTTCCCGAGACAAAACTTACATTCAGATTTAGTTGAAAACTAAGCAAGATTACCAATTCGAACCGAATAATTCGTCTGGCGTTGCTTCCAACTCTCTATCTTACACCGTTCCCAAGATAGGGGTAACTTTTAAACTAAGAAAAAAAATTTTTTTCTACCATTTAGAATCATTTTAGAAAGTTTTTTTATCATAATCTAAACCAGTTTCATCTTTTTATCACCAATCGTTAGTAAAAAGTTCAATTTTTCACTCAATTTTTACTTAAAAAATTAATTCGCTAGCTTTTGCTGCAAAAGTGAAAAAATTTTTTCAACTTTTTTATTCCAAAGGAACTGTAAATAAGTAAGAAACCTAACTTTGCAGATCTTCTAGTGGGCTGATGGTGAATTGAATTGTAAAGTTTCAACTTTCTAGGGGGTGTCGTTCCTGAGATAGAGGTGACTTTTAAAATTTTTAAATCTATCTTCCCGAGACAAAACTTACATTCAGATTTAGTTGAAAACTAAGCAAGATTACCAATTCGAACCGAATAATTCGTCTGGCGTTGCTTCCAACTCTCTATCTTATACCGTTCCCAAGATAGGGGTAACTTTTAAACTAAGAAAAAAAATTTTTTCTACCATTTAGAATCATTTTAGAAAGTTTTTTTATTACAATCTGAACTAATTTCATTTTTTTATCACCAATCGTTAGTAAAAAATTCAATTTTTCACTCAATTTTTACTTAAAAAATTAATTCGCTAGCTTTTGCTGCAAAAGTGAAAGAATTTTTTCAACTTTTTTATTCCAAAGGAACTGTAAATAAGTAAGAAGCCTAACTTTGCAGATCTTCTAGTAGGCTGATGATGAATTGAATTGTAAAGTTTCAACTTTCTAAGGGGTGTCGTTCCTGAGATAGGGGTGACTTTTAAAATTTTTAAATCTATCTTCCCGAGACAAAACTCACATTCAGATTTAGTTGAAAACTAAGCAAGATTACCAATTCCAACCGAATAATTTGTCTGGCGTTGGTTCCAACTCTCTATCTTATACCGTTCCCAAGATAGGGGTAACTTTTAATCTAAGAAAAAAAAATTTTTTCTACCATTTAGAATCATTTTAGAAAGTTTTTTTATTACAATCTGAACTAATTTCATCTTTTTATCACCAATCGATAGTAAAAAATTCAATTTTTCACTCAATTTTTACTGAAGAAATTAATTCGCTAGCTTTTGCTGCAAAAGTGAAAAAATTTTATTCACTTTTTTATTCCAAAGGAACTGCTAATAAGTAAGAAGCCTAACTTTGCAGACATTCTAGTGAGCTGATGGAGAATTGATTTGTAAAGTTTCAACTTTTTAGGGGGTGTCGTTCCTGAGATAAGGGTGACTTTTAAAATTTTTAAATCTGTCTTCCCGAGACAAAACTTACATTCAGATTTAGTTGAAAACTAAGCAAGATTACCAATTCGAACCGAATAATTCGTCTGGCGTTGGTTCCAACTCTCTATCTTATACCGTTCTCAAGATAGTGGTAACTTTTAATCTAAGAAAAAAAATATTTTTCTACCATTTAGAATCATTTTAGAAAGTTTTTTTATTACAATCTGAACTAATTTCATCTTTTTATCACCAATCGTTAGTAAAAAATTCAATTTTTCACTCGATTTTTACTTAAAAAATTAATTCGCTTGCTTTTGCTGCAAAAGTGAAAAAATTTTTTCAACTTTTTTATTCCAAAGGAACTGTAAATAAGTAAGAAGCCTAACTTTGCAGATCTTCTAGTGGGCTGATGGTGAATTGAACTGTAAAGTTTCAACTTTCTAGGGGGTGTCGTTCCTGAGATAGGGGTGACTTTTAAAATTTTTAAATCTGTCTTCCCGAGACAAAACTTACATTCAGATTCAGTTGAAAACTAAGCAAGATTACCAATTCGAAGCGAATAATTCGTCTGGCGTTGGATCCAACTCTCTATCTTATACCGTTCCCAAGATAGGGGTAACTTTTAAACTAAGAAAAAAAATTTTTTCTACAATTTAGAATCATTTTAGAAAGTTTTTTTATCATAATCTAAACCAGTTCCATCTTTTTATCACCAATCGTTAGTAAAAAATTCAATTTTTCACTCAATTTTTACTTAAAAAATTAATTCGTTAGCATTTGCTGCAAAAGTGAAAAAATTTTTTCAACTTTTTTATTTCAAAGGAACTGTAAATAAGTAAGAAGCCTAACTTTGCAGATCCTCTATTAGGCTGATGGTAAATTGAATAGTAAAGTTTCAACTTTCTAGGGGGTGTCGTTCCTGAGATAGGGGTGACTTTTAAAATTTTTAAATCTATCTTCCCGAGACAAAACTTACATTCAGATTTAGTTGAAAACTAAGCAAGATTACCAATTCGAACCGAATAATTCGTCTGGCGTTGGTTCCAACTCTCTATCTTATACCGTTCCCAAGATAGGGGTAACTTTTGAACTAAGAAAAAAAAATTTTTTCTACCATTTATAATCATTTTAGAAAGTTTTTTTATCATAATCTAAACCAGTTTCATCTTTTTATCACCAATCGTTAGTAAAAAGTTCAATTTTTCACTCAATTTTTACTTAAAAAATTAATTCGCTAGCTTTTGCTGCAAAAGTGAAAAAATTTTTTCAACTTTTTTATTCCAAAGGAACTGTAAATAAGTAAGAAACCTAACTTTGCAGATCTTCTAGTGGGCTGATGGTGAATTGAATTGTAAAGTTTCAACTTTCTAGGGGGTGTCGTTCCTGAGATAGAGGTGACTTTTAAAATTTTTAAATCTATCTTCCCGAGACAAAACTTACATTCAGATTTAGTTGAAAACTAAGCAAGATTACCAATTCGAACCGAATAATTCGTCTGGCGTTGCTTCCAACTCTCTATCTTATACCGTTCCCAAGATAGGGGTAACTTTTAAACTAAGAAAAAAAATTTTTTTCTACCATTTAGAATCATTTTAGAAAGTTTTTTTATTACAATCTGAACTAATTTCATTTTTTTATCACCAATCGTTAGTAAAAAATTCAATTTTTCACTCAATTTTTACTTAAAAAATTAATTCGCTAGCTTTTGCTGCAAAAGTGAAAGAATTTTTTCAACTTTTTTATTCCAAAGGAACTGTAAATAAGTAAGAAGCCTGACTTTGCAGATCTTCTAGTAGGCTGATGATGAATTGAATTGTAAAGTTTCAACTTTCTAGGGGGTGTCGTTCCTGAGATAGAGGTGACTTTTAAAATTTTTAAATCTATCTTCCCGAGACAAAACTTACATTCAGATTTAGTTGAAAACTAAGCAAGATTACCAATTCGAACCGAATAATTCGTCTGGCGTTGCTTCCAACTCTCTATCTTATACCGTTCCCAAGATAGGGGTAACTTTTAAACTAAGAAAAAAAATTTTTTCTACCATTTAGAATCATTTTAGAAAGTTTTTTTATTACAATCTGAACTAATTTCATTTTTTTATCACCAATCGTTAGTAAAAAATTCAATTTTTCACTCAATTTTTACTTAAAAAATTAATTCGCTAGCTTTTGCTGCAAAAGTGAAAGAATTTTTTCAACTTTTTTATTCCAAAGGAACTGTAAATAAGTAAGAAGCCTAACTTTGCAGATCTTCTAGTAGGCTGATGATGAATTGAATTGTAAAGTTTCAACTTTCTAAGGGGTGTCGTTCCTGAGATAGGGGTGACTTTTAAAATTTTTAAATCTATCTTCCCGAGACAAAACTCACATTCAGATTTAGTTGAAAACTAAGCAAGATTACCAATTCCAACCGAATAATTTGTCTGGCGTTGGTTCCAACTCTCTATCTTATACCGTTCCCAAGATAGGGGTAACTTTTAATCTAAGAAAAAAAAATTTTTTCTACCATTTAGAATCATTTTAGAAAGTTTTTTTATTACAATCTGAACTAATTTCATCTTTTTATCACCAATCGATAGTAAAAAATTCAATTTTTCACTCAATTTTTACTGAAGAAATTAATTCGCTAGCTTTTGCTGCAAAAGTGAAAAAATTTTATTCACTTTTTTATTCCAAAGGAACTGCTAATAAGTAAGAAGCCTAACTTTGCAGACATTCTAGTGAGCTGATGGAGAATTGATTTGTAAAGTTTCAACTTTTTAGGGGGTGTCGTTCCTGAGATAAGGGTGACTTTTAAAATTTTTAAATCTGTCTTCCCGAGACAAAACTTACATTCAGATTTAGTTGAAAACTAAGCAAGATTACCAATTCGAACCGAATAATTCGTCTGGCGTTGGTTCCAACTCTCTATCTTATACCGTTCTCAAGATAGTGGTAACTTTTAATCTAAGAAAAAAAATATTTTTCTACCATTTAGAATCATTTTAGAAAGTTTTTTTATTACAATCTGAACTAATTTCATCTTTTTATCACCAATCGTTAGTAAAAAATTCAATTTTTCACTCGATTTTTACTTAAAAAATTAATTCGCTTGCTTTTGCTGCAAAAGTGAAAAAATTTTTTCAACTTTTTTATTCCAAAGGAACTGTAAATAAGTAAGAAGCCTAACTTTGCAGATCTTCTAGTGGGCTGATGGTGAATTGAACTGTAAAGTTTCAACTTTCTAGGGGGTGTCGTTCCTGAGATAGGGGTGACTTTTAAAATTTTTAAATCTGTCTTCCCGAGACAAAACTTACATTCAGATTCAGTTGAAAACTAAGCAAGATTACCAATTCGAAGCGAATAATTCGTCTGGCGTTGGATCCAACTCTCTATCTTATACCGTTCCCAAGATAGGGGTAACTTTTAAACTAAGAAAAAAAATTTTTTCTACAATTTAGAATCATTTTAGAAAGTTTTTTTATCATAATCTAAACCAGTTCCATCTTTTTATCACCAATCGTTAGTAAAAAATTCAATTTTTCACTCAATTTTTACTTAAAAAATTAATTCGTTAGCATTTGCTGCAAAAGTGAAAAAATTTTTTCAACTTTTTTATTTCAAAGGAACTGTAAATAAGTAAGAAGCCTAACTTTGCAGATCCTCTATTAGGCTGATGGTAAATTGAATAGTAAAGTTTCAACTTTCTAGGGGGTGTCGTTCCTGAGATAGGGGTGACTTTTAAAATTTTTAAATCTATCTTCCCGAGACAAAACTTACATTCAGATTTAGTTGAAAACTAAGCAAGATTACCAATTCGAACCGAATAATTCGTCTGGCGTTGGTTCCAACTCTCTATCTTATACCGTTCCCAAGATAGGGGTAACTTTTGAACTAAGAAAAAAAAATTTTTTCTACCATTTATAATCATTTTAGAAAGTTTTTTTATCATAATCTAAACCAGTTTCATCTTTTTATCACCAATCGTTAGTAAAAAGTTCAATTTTTCACTCAATTTTTACTTAAAAAATTAATTCGCTAGCTTTTGCTGCAAAAGTGAAAAAATTTTTTCAACTTTTTTATTCCAAAGGAACTGTAAATAAGTAAGAAACCTAACTTTGCAGATCTTCTAGTGGGCTGATGGTGAATTGAATTGTAAAGTTTCAACTTTCTAGGGGGTGTCGTTCCTGAGATAGAGGTGACTTTTAAAATTTTTAAATCTATCTTCCCGAGACAAAACTTACATTCAGATTTAGTTGAAAACTAAGCAAGATTACCAATTCGAACCGAATAATTCGTCTGGCGTTGCTTCCAACTCTCTATCTTATACCGTTCCCAAGATAGGGGTAACTTTTAAACTAAGAAAAAAAATTTTTTTCTACCATTTAGAATCATTTTAGAAAGTTTTTTTATTACAATCTGAACTAATTTCATTTTTTTATCACCAATCGTTAGTAAAAAATTCAATTTTTCACTCAATTTTTACTTAAAAAATTAATTCGCTAGCTTTTGCTGCAAAAGTGAAAGAATTTTTTCAACTTTTTTATTCCAAAGGAACTGTAAATAAGTAAGAAGCCTGACTTTGCAGATCTTCTAGTAGGCTGATGATGAATTGAATTGTAAAGTTTCAACTTTCTAAGGGGTGTCGTTCCTGAGATAGGGGTGACTTTTAAAATTTTTAAATCTATCTTCCCGAGACAAAACTCACATTCAGATTTAGTTGAAAACTAAGCAAGATTACCAATTCGAACCGAATAATTTGTCTGGCGTTGGTTCCAACTCTCTATCTTATACCGTTCCCAAGATAGGGGTAACTTTTAATCTAAGAAAAAAAAATTTTTTCTACCATTTAGAATCATTTTAGAAAGTTTTTTTATTACAATCTGAACTAATTTCATCTTTTTATCACCAATCGATAGTAAAAAATTCAATTTTTCACTCAATTTTTACTGAAGAAATTAATTCGCTAGCTTTTGCTGCAAAAGTGAAAAAATTTTATTCACTTTTTTATTCCAAAGGAACTGCTAATAAGTAAGAAGCCTAACTTTGCAGACATTCTAGTGAGCTGATGGAGAATTGATTTGTAAAGTTTCAACTTTTTAGGGGGTGTCGTTCCTGAGATAAGGGTGACTTTTAAAATTTTTAAATCTGTCTTCCCGTGACAAAACTTACATTCAGATTTAGTTGAAAACTAAGCAAGATTACCAATTCGAACCGAATAATTCGTCTGGCGTTGGTTCCAACTCTCTATCTTATACCGTTCTCAAGATAGTGGTAACTTTTAATCTAAGAAAAAAAATATTTTTCTACCATTTAGAATCATTTTAGAAAGTTTTTTTATTACAATCTGAACTAATTTCATCTTTTTATCACCAATCGTTAGTAAAAAATTCAATTTTTCACTCGATTTTTACTTAAAAAATTAATTCGCTTGCTTTTGCTGCAAAAGTGAAAAAATTGTTTCAACTTTTTTATTCCAAAGGAACTGTAAATAAGTAAGAAGCCTAACTTTGCAGATCTTCTAGTGGGCTGATGGTGAATTGAATTGTAAAGTTTCAACTTTCTAGGGGGTGTCGTTCCTGAGATAGGGGTGACTTTTAAAATTTTTAAATCTATCTTCCCGAGACAAAACTCACATTCAGATTTAGTTGAAAACTAAGCAAGATTACCAATTCGAACCGAATAATTTGTCTGGCGTTGGTTCCAACTCTCTATCTTATACCGTTCCCAAGATAGGGGTAACTTTTAATCTAAGAAAAAAAAATTTTTTCTACCATTTAGAATCATTTTAGAAAGTTTTTTTATTACAATCTGAACTAATTTCATCTTTTTATCACCAATCGATAGTAAAAAATTCAATTTTTCACTCAATTTTTACTGAAGAAATTAATTCGCTAGCTTTTGCTGCAAAAGTGAAAAAATTTTATTCACTTTTTTATTCCAAAGGAACTGCTAATAAGTAAGAAGCCTAACTTTGCAGACATTCTAGTGAGCTGATGGAGAATTGATTTGTAAAGTTTCAACTTTTTAGGGGGTGTCGTTCCTGAGATAAGGGTGACTTTTAAAATTTTTAAATCTGTCTTCCCGTGACAAAACTTACATTCAGATTTAGTTGAAAACTAAGCAAGATTACCAATTCGAACCGAATAATTCGTCTGGCGTTGGTTCCAACTCTCTATCTTATACCGTTCTCAAGATAGTGGTAACTTTTAATCTAAGAAAAAAAATATTTTTCTACCATTTAGAATCATTTTAGAAAGTTTTTTTATTACAATCTGAACTAATTTCATCTTTTTATCACCAATCGTTAGTAAAAAATTCAATTTTTCACTCGATTTTTACTTAAAAAATTAATTCGCTTGCTTTTGCTGCAAAAGTGAAAAAGTTGTTTCAACTTTTTTATTCCAAAGGAACTGTAAATAAGTAAGAAGCCTAACTTTGCAGATCTTCTAGTGGGCTGATGGTGAATTGAATTGTAAAGTTTCAACTTTCTAGGGGGTGTCGTTCCTGAGATAGGGGTGACTTTTAAAATTTTTAAATCTATCTTCCCGAGACAAAACTTACATTCAGATTTAGTTGAAAGCTAAGCAAGATTACCAATTCGAACCGAATAATTCGTCTGGCGTTGGTTCCAACTCTCTACCTTATACCGTTCTCAAGATAGTGGTAACTTTTAAACTAAGAAAAAAAATATTTTTCTACCATTTAGAATCATTTTAGAAAGTTTTTTTATTACAATCTGAACTAATTTCATCTTTTTATCACCAATCGTTAGTAAAAAATTCAATTTTTCACTCAATTTTTACTTAAAAAATTAATTCGCTTGCTTTTGCTGCAAAAGTGAAAAAATTTTTTCAACTTTTTTATTCCAAAGGAACTGTAAATAAGTAAGAAGCCTAACTTTGCAGATCTTCTAGTGAGCTGATGGAGAATTGATTTGTAAAGTTTCAACTTTTTAGGGGGTGTCGTTCCTGAGATAAGGGTGACTTTTAAAATTTTTAAATCTGTCTTCCCGAGACAAAACTTACATTCAGATTTAGTTGAAAACTAAGCAAGATTACCAATTCGAACCGAATAATTCGTCTGGCGTTGGTTCCAACTCTCTATCTTATACCGTTCTCAAGATAGTGGTAACTTTTAAACTAAGAAAAAAAATATTTTTCTACCATTTAGAATCATTTTAGAAAGTTTTTTTATTACAATCTGAACTAATTTCATCTTTTTATCACCTATCGTTAGTAAAAAATTCAATTTTTCACTCAATTTTTACTTAAAAAATTAAATCGTTAGCTTTTGCTGCAAAAGTGAAAAAATTTTTTCAACTTTTTTATTCCAAAGGAACTGTAAATAAGTAAGAAGCCTAACTTTGCAGATCTTCTAGTGGGCTGATGGTGAATTGAATTGTAAAGTTTCAACTTTCTAGGGGGTGTCGTTCCTGAGATAGGGGTGACTTTTAAAATTTTTAAATCTATCTTCCCGAGACAAAATTTACATTCAGATTTAGTTGAAAACTAAGCAAGATTACCAATTCGAACCGAATAATTCGTCTGGCGTTGCTTCCAACTCTCTATCTTATATCGTTCCCAAGATAGGGGTAACTTTTAAACTAAGAAAAAAAAATTTTTTCTACCATTTAGAATCATTTTAGAAAGTTTTTTTATTACAATCTGAACTAATTTCATCTTTTTATCACCAATCGTTAGTAAAAAATTCAATTTTTCACTCAATTTTTACTTAAAAAATTAATTCGCTAGCTTTTGCTGCAAGGGTGAAAAAATTTTTTCAACTTTTTTATTCCAAAGAAACTGTAAATAATCAAGAAGCCTAACTTTGCAGATCTTCTAGTGGGCTGATGGTAAATTGAATTGTAAAGTTTCAACTTTCTAGGGGGTGTCGTTCCTGAGATAGGGGTGACTTTTAAAATTTTTAAATCTATTTTCCCGAGACAAAAGTTACATTCAGATTTAGTTGAAATCTAAGCAAGATTACCAATTCAAACCGAATAATTCGTCTGGCGTTAGTTCCAACTCTCTATCTTATACCGTTCCCAAGATAGGGGTAACTTTTAAACTAAGAAAAAAAAATTTTTCTACCATTTATAATCATTTTAGAAAGTTTTTTCATCATAATCTAAACCAGTTTCATCTTTTTATCACCAATCGTTAGTAAAAAATTCAATTTTTCACTCAATTTTTACTTAAAAAATTAATTCGCTAGTTTTTGCTGCAAAAGTGAAAAAATTTTTTTAACTTTTTTATTCCAAAGGAACGGTTAATAAGTAAGAAGCCTAACTTCGCAGATCCTCTAGTGGGCTGATGGTAAATTGAATTGTAAAGTTTCAACTTTATAGGGGGTGTCGTTCCTGAGATAGGGGTGACTTTTAAAATTTTTAAATCTATTTTCCCGAGACAAAACTTACATTCAGATTTAGTTGAAAACTAAGCTAGATTACTAATTCGAACCGAATAATTCGTCTGGCGTTGGTTCCCACTCACTATCTTATACCGTTCTCAAGATAGTGGTAACTTTTAAACTAAGAAAAAAAATATTTTTCTACCATTTAGAATCATTTTAGAAAGTTTTTTTATTACAATCTGAACTAATTTCATCTTTTTATCACCAATCGTTAGTAAAAAATTCAATTTTTCACTCAATTTTTACTTAAAAAATTAAATCGTTAGCTTTTGATGCAAAAGTGAAAAAATTTTTTCAACTTTTTTATTCCAAAGGAACTGTAAATAAGTAAGAAGCCTAACTTTGCAGATCTTCTAGTGGGCTGATGGTGAATTGAATTGTAAAGTTTCAACTTTCTAGGGGGTGTCGTTCCTGAGATAGGGGTGACTTTTAAAATTTTTAAATCTATCTTCCCGAGACAAAATTTACATTCAGATTTAGTTGAAAACTAAGCAAGATTACCAATTCGAACCGAATAATTCGTCTGGCGTTGCTTCCAACTCTCTATCTTATATCGTTCCCAAGATAGGGGTAACTTTTAAACTAAGAAAAAAAAATTTTTTCTACCATTTAGAATCATTTTAGAAAGTTTTTTTATTACAATCTGAACTAATTTCATCTTTTTATCACCAATCGTTAGTAAAAAATTCAATTTTTCACTCAATTTTTACTTAAAAAATTAATTCGCTAGCTTTTGCTGCAAGGGTGAAAAAATTTTTTCAACTTTTTTATTCGAAAGAAACTGTAAATAATCAAGAAGCCTAACTTTGCAGATCTTCTAGTGGGCTGATGGTAAATTGAATTGTAAAGTTTCAACTTTCTAGGGGGTGTCGTTCCTGAGATAGGGGTGACTTTTAAAATTTTTAAATCTATTTTCCCGAGACAAAAGTTACATTCAGATTTAGTTGAAATCCAAGCAAGATTACCAATTCAAACCGAATAATTCGTCTGGCGTTAGTTCCAACTCTCTATCTTATACCGTTCCCAAGATAGGGGTAACTTTTAAACTAAGAAAAAAAAATTTTTCTACCATTTATAATCATTTTAGAAAGTTTTTTCATCATAATCTAAACCAGTTTCATCTTTTTATCACCAATCGTTAGTAAAAAATTCAATTTTTCACTCAATTTTTACTTAAAAAATTAAATCGTTAGCTTTTGCTGCAAAAGTGAAAAAATTTTTTCAACTTTTTTATTCCAAAGGAACTGTAAATAAGTAAGAAGCCTAACTTTGCAGATCTTCTAGTGGGCTGATGGTAAATTGAATTGTAAAGTTTCAACTTTCTAGGGGGTGTCGTTCCTGAGATAGGGGTGACTTTTAAAATTTTTAAATCTATCTTCTCGAGACAAAATTTACATTCAGATTTAGTTGAAAACTAAGCAAGATTACCAATTCGAACCGAATAATTCGTCTGGCGTTGCTTCCAACTCTCTATCTTATATCGTTCCCAAGATAGGGGTAACTTTTAAACTAAGAAAAAAAAATTTTTTCTACCATTTAGAATCATTTTAGAAAGTTTTTTTATTACAATCTGAACTAATTTCATGTTTTTATCACCAATCGTTAGTAAAAAATTCAATTTTTCACTCAATTTTTACTTAAAAAATTAATTCGCTAGCTTTTGCTGCAAGGGTGAAAAAATTTTTTCAACTTTTTTATTCCAAAGAAACTGTAAATAATCAAGAAGCCTAACTTTGCAGATCTTCTAGTGGGCTGATGGTAAATTGAATTGTAAAGTTTCAACATTCTAGGGGGTGTCGTTCCTGAGATAGGGGTGACTTTTAAAATTTTTAAATCTATCTTCCCGAGACAAAATTTACATTCAGATTTAGTTGAAAACTAAGCAAGATTACCAATTCGAACCGAATAATTCGTCTGGCGTTGCTTCCAACTCTCTATCTTATATCGTTCCCAAGATAGGGGTAACTTTTAAACTAAGAAAAAAAATTTTTTTCTACCATTTAGAATCATTTTAGAAAGTTTTTTTATTACAATCTGAACTAATTTCATCTTTTTATCACCAATCGTTAGTAAAAAATTCAATTTTTCACTCAATTTTTACTTAAAAAATTAATTCGCTAGTTTTTGCTGCAAAAGTGAAAAAATTTTTTTAACTTTTTTATTCCAAAGGAACGGTAAATAAGTAAGAAGCCTAACTTTGCAGATCCTCTAGTGGGCTGATGGTAAATTGAATTGTAAAGTTTCAACTTTATAGGGGGTGTCGTTCCTGAGATAGGGGTGACTTTTAAAATTTTTAAATCTATTTTCCCGAGACAAAACTTACATTCAGATTTAGTTGAAAACTAAGCAAGATTACTAATTCGAACCGAATAATTCGTCTGGCGTTAGTTCCAACTCTCTATCTTATACCGTTCTCAAGATAGTGGTAACTTTTAAACTAAGAAAAAAAATATTTTTCTACCATTTAGAATCATTTTAAAAAGTTTTTTTATTACAATCTGAACTAATTTCATCTTTTTATCACCAATCGTTAGTAAAAAATTCAATTTTTCACTCAATTTTTACTTAAAAAATTAATTCGCTAGCTTTTGCTGCAAAAGTGAAAAAATTTTTTTAACTTTTTTATTCCAAAGGAACGGTAAATAAGTAAGAAGCCTAACTTTGCAGATCTTCTATTGGGCTGATGGTAAATTGAAATGTAAAGTTTCAACTTTCTAGGGGGTGTCGTTCCTGAGATAGGGGTGACTTTTAAAATTTTTAAATCTATCTTCCCGAGACAAAACTTACATTCAGATTTAGTTGAAAACTAAGCAAGATTACCAATTCGAACCGAATAATTCGTCTGGCGTTGGTTCCAACTCTCTATCTTATACCGTTCTCAAGATAGTGGTAACTTTTAAACTAAGAAAAAAAATATTTTTCTACCATTTAGAATCATTTTAGAAAGTTTTTTTATTACAATCTGAACTAATTTCATCTTTTTATCACCAATCGTTAGTAAAAAATTCAATTTTTCACTCAATTTTTACTTAAAAAATTAAATCGTTAGCTTTTGCTGCAAAAGTGAAAAAATTTTTTCAACTTTTTTATTCCAAAGGAACTGTAAATAAGTAAGAAGCCTAACTTTGCAGATCTTCTAGTGGGCTGATGGTGAATTGAATTGTAAAGTTTCAACTTTCTAGGGGGTGTCGTTCCTGAGATAGGGGTGACTTTTAAAATTTTTAAATCTATCTTCTCGAGACAAAACTTACATTCAGATTTAGTTGGAAACTAAGCAAGATTACCAATTCGAACCGAATAATTCGTCTGGCGTTGGTTTCAACTCTCTATCTTATACCGTTCTCAAGATAGTGGTAACTTTTAAACTAAGAAAAAAATATTTTTCTACCATTTAGAATCATTTTAGAAAGTTTTTTTATTACAATATGAACTAGTTTCATCTTTTTATCACCAATCGTTAGTAAAAAATTCAATTTTTCACTCAATTTTTACTTAAAAAATTAAATCGTTAGCTTTTGCTGCAAAAGTGAAAAAATTTTTTCAACTTTTTTATTCCAAAGGAACTGTAAATAAGTAAGAAGCCTAACTTTGCAGATCTTCTAGTGGGCTGATGGTGAATTGAATTGTAAAGTTTCAACTTTCTAGGGGGTGTCGTTCCTGAGATAGAGGTGACTTTTAAAATTTTTAAATCTATCTTCCCGAGACAAAATTTACATTCAGATTTAGTTGAAAACTAAGCAAGATTACCAATTCGAACCGAATAATTTGTCTGGCGTTGCTTCCAACTCTCTATCTTATATCGTTCCCAAGATAGGGGTAACTTTTAAACTAAGAAAAAAAAATTTTTTCTACCATTTAGAATCATTTTAGAAAGTTTTTTTATTACAATCTGAACTAATTTCATCTTTTTATCACCAATCGTTAGTAAAAAATTCAATTTTTCACTCAATTTTTACTTAAAAAATTAATTCGCTAGATTTTGCTGCAAGGGTGAAAAAATTTTTTCAACTTTTTTATTCCAAAGAAACTGTAAATAATCAAGAAGCCTAACTTTGCAGATCTTCTAGTGGGCTGATGGTAAATTGAATTGTAAAGTTTCAACTTTCTAGGGGGTGTCGTTCCTGAGATAGGGGTGACTTTTAAAATTTTTAAATCTATTTTCCCGAGACAAAAGTTACATTCAGATTTAGTTGAAAACTAAGCAAAATTACCAATTCGAACCGAATAATACGTCTGGCGTTAGTTCCAACTCTCTATCTTATACCGTTCCCAAGATAGGGGTAACTTTTAAACTAAGAAAAAAAAATTTTTTCTACCATTTAGAATCATTTTAGAAAGTTTTTTTATTACAATCTGAACTAATTTCATCTTTTTATCACCAATCGTTAGTAAAAAATTCAATTTTTCACTCAATTTTTACTTAAAAAATTAATTCGCTAGTTTTTGCTGCAAAAGTGAAAAAATTTTTTTAACTTTTTTATTCCAAAGGAACGGTAAATAAGTAAGAAGCCTAACTTTGCAGATCTTCTAGTGGGCTGATGGTGAATTGAATTGTAAAGTTTCAACTTTCTAGGGGGTGTCGTTCCTGAGATAGGGGTGACTTTTGAAATTTTTAAATCTATCTTCTCGAGACAAAACTTACATTCAGATTTAGTTGAAGACTAAGCAAGATTACCAATTCGAACCGAATAATTCGTCTGGCGTTAGTTTCAACTCTCTATCTTATACCGTTCCCAAGATAGGGGTAACTTTTAAACTAAGAAAAAAAATTTTTTTCTACCATTTATAATCATTTTAGAAAGTTTTTTCATCATAATCTAAACCAGTTTCATCTTTTTATCACCAATCGTTAGTAAAAAATTCAATTTTTCACTCAATTTTTACTTAAAAAATTAATTCGCTAGTTTTTGCTGCAAAAGTGAAAAAATTTTTTTAACTTTTTTATTCCGAAGGAACGGTAAATAAGTAAGAAGCCTAACTTTGCAGATCCTCTAGTGGGCTGATGGTAAATTGAATTGTAAAGTTTCAACTTTATATGGGGTGTCGTTCCTGAGATAGGGGTGACTTTTAAAATTTTTAAATCTATTTTCCCGAGACAAAACTTACATTCAGATTTAGTTGAAAACTAAGCAAGATTACCAATTCGAACCGAATAATTCGTCTGGCGTTGCTTCCAACTCTCTATCTTATATCGTTCCCAAGATAGGGGTAACTTTTAAACTAAGAAAAAAAATTTTTTCTACCATTTAGAATCATTTTAGAAAGTTTTTTTATTACAATCTGAACTAATTTCATCTTTTTATCACCAATCGTTAGTAAAAAATTCAATTTTTCACTCAATTTTTACTTAAAAAATTAATTCGCTAGCTTTTGCTGCAAGGGTGAAAAAATTTTTTCAACTTTTTTATTCCAAAGAAACTGTAAATAATCAAGAAGCCTAACTTTGCAGATCTTCTAGTGGGCTGATGGTAAATTGAATTGTAAAGTTTCAACTATCTAGGGGGTGTCGTTCCTGAGATAGGGGTGACTTTTAAAATTTTTAAATCTATCTTCCCGAGACAAAACTTACATTCAGATTTAGTTGAAAACTAAGCAAGATTACCAATTCGAACCGAATAATTCGTCTGGCGTTGGTTTCAACTCTCTATCTTATACCGTTCTCAAGATAGTGGTAACTTTTAAACTAAGAAAAAAAATATTTTTCTACCATTTAGAATCATTTTAGAAAGTTTTTTTATTACAATCTGAACTAATTTCATATTTTTATCACCAATCGTTAGTAAAAAATTCAATTTTTAACTCAATTTTTACTTAAAAAATTAAATCGTTAGCTTTTGCTGCAAAAGTGAAAAAATTTTTTCAACTTTTTTATTCCAAAGGAACTGTAAATAAGTAAGAAGCCTAACTTTGCAGATCTTCTAGTGGGCTGATGGTGAATTGAATTGTAAAGTTTCAACTTTCTAGGGGGTGTCGTTCCTGAGATAGGGGTGACTTTTGAAATTTTTAAATCTTTCTTCTCGAGACAAAACTTACATTCAGATTTAGTTGAAAACTAAGCAAGATTACCAATTCGAACCGAATAATTCGTCTGTCGTTGGCTCCAACTCTCTATCTTATACCGTTCCCAAGATAGGGGTAACTTTTAAACTAAGAAAAAAAAATTTTTTCTACCATTTAGAATCATTTTAGAAAGTTTTTTTATTATAATCTGAACTAATTTCATATTTTTATCACCGATCGTTAGTAAAAAATTCAATTTTTCACTCAATTTTTACTTAAAAAATTAATTCGCTAGCTTTTGCTGCAAGGGTGAAAAAATTTTTTCAACTTTTTTATTCCAAAGAAACTGTAAATAATCAAGAAGCCTAACTTTGCAGATCTTCTAGTGGGCTGATGGTAAATTGAATTGTAAAGTTTCAACATTCTAGGGGGTGTCGTTCCTGAGATAGGGGTGACTTTTAAAATTTTTAAATCTATCTTCCCGAGACAAAATTTACATTCAGATTTAGTTGAAAACTAAGCAAGATTACCAATTCGAACCGAATAATTCGTCTGGCGTTGCTTCCAACTCTCTATCTTATATCGTTCCCAAGATAGGGGTAACATTTGAACTAAGAAAAAAAAATTTTTTCTACCATTTAGAATCATCTTAGAAAGTTTTTTTATTACAATCTGAACTAATTTCATCTTTTTACCACCAATCGTTAGTAAAAAATTCAATTTTTCACTCAATTTTTACTTAAAAAATTAAATCGTTAGCTTTTGCTGCAAAAGTGAAAAAATTTTTTCAACTTTTTTATTCCAAAGGAACTGTAAATAAGTAAGAAGCCTAACTTTGCAGATCTTCTAGTGGGCTGATGGTAAATTGAATTGTAAAGTTTCAACTTTCTAGGGGGTGTCGTTCCTGAGATAGGGGTGACTTTTAAAATTTTTAAATCTATCTTCTCGAGACAAAATTTACATTCAGATTTAGTTGAAAACTAAGCAAGATTACCAATTCGAACCGAATAATTCGTCTGGCGTTGCTTCCAACTCTCTATCTTATATCGTTCCCAAGATAGGGGTAACTTTTAAACTAAGAAAAAAAAATTTTTTCTACCATTTAGAATCATTTTAGAAAGTTTTTTTATTACAATCTGAACTAATTTCATGTTTTTATCACCAATCGTTAGTAAAAAATTCAATTTTTCACTCAATTTTTACTTAAAAAATTAATTCGCTAGCTTTTGCTGCAAGGGTGAAAAAATTTTTTCAACTTTTTTATTCCAAAGAAACTGTAAATAATCAAGAAGCCTAACTTTGCAGATCTTCTAGTGGGCTGATGGTAAATTGAATTGTAAAGTTTCAACATTCTAGGGGGTGTCGTTCCTGAGATAGGGGTGACTTTTAAAATTTTTAAATCTATCTTCCCGAGACAAAATTTACATTCAGATTTAGTTGAAAACTAAGCAAGATTACCAATTCGAACCGAATAATTCGTCTGGCGTTGCTTCCAACTCTCTATCTTATATCGTTCCCAAGATAGGGGTAACTTTTAAACTAAGAAAAAAAATTTTTTTCTACCATTTAGAATCATTTTAGAAAGTTTTTTTATTACAATCTGAACTAATTTCATCTTTTTATCACCAATCGTTAGTAAAAAATTCAATTTTTCACTCAATTTTTACTTAAAAAATTAATTCGCTAGTTTTTGCTGCAAAAGTGAAAAAATTTTTTTAACTTTTTTATTCCAAAGGAACGGTAAATAAGTAAGAAGCCTAACTTTGCAGATCCTCTAGTGGGCTGATGGTAAATTGAATTGTAAAGTTTCAACTTTATAGGGGGTGTCGTTCCTGAGATAGGGGTGACTTTTAAAATTTTTAAATCTATTTTCCCGAGACAAAACTTACATTCAGATTTAGTTGAAAACTAAGCAAGATTACTAATTCGAACCGAATAATTCGTCTGGCGTTAGTTCCAACTCTCTATCTTATACCGTTCTCAAGATAGTGGTAACTTTTAAACTAAGAAAAAAAATATTTTTCTACCATTTAGAATCATTTTAAAAAGTTTTTTTATTACAATCTGAACTAATTTCATCTTTTTATCACCAATCGTTAGTAAAAAATTCAATTTTTCACTCAATTTTTACTTAAAAAATTAATTCGCTAGCTTTTGCTGCAAAAGTGAAAAAATTTTTTTAACTTTTTTATTCCAAAGGAACGGTAAATAAGTAAGAAGCCTAACTTTGCAGATCTTCTATTGGGCTGATGGTAAATTGAAATGTAAAGTTTCAACTTTCTAGGGGGTGTCGTTCCTGAGATAGGGGTGACTTTTAAAATTTTTAAATCTATCTTCTCGAGACAAAACTTACATTCAGATTTAGTTGGAAACTAAGCAAGATTACCAATTCGAACCGAATAATTCGTCTGGCGTTGGTTTCAACTCTCTATCTTATACCGTTCTCAAGATAGTGGTAACTTTTAAACTAAGAAAAAAATATTTTTCTACCATTTAGAATCATTTTAGAAAGTTTTTTTATTACAATATGAACTAGTTTCATCTTTTTATCACCAATCGTTAGTAAAAAATTCAATTTTTCACTCAATTTTTACTTAAAAAATTAAATCGTTAGCTTTTGCTGCAAAAGTGAAAAAATTTTTTCAACTTTTTTATTCCAAAGGAACTGTAAATAAGTAAGAAGCCTAACTTTGCAGATCTTCTAGTGGGCTGATGGTGAATTGAATTGTAAAGTTTCAACTTTCTAGGGGGTGTCGTTCCTGAGATAGAGGTGACTTTTAAAATTTTTAAATCTATCTTCCCGAGACAAAATTTACATTCAGATTTAGTTGAAAACTAAGCAAGATTACCAATTCGAACCGAATAATTTGTCTGGCGTTGCTTCCAACTCTCTATCTTATATCGTTCCCAAGATAGGGGTAACTTTTAAACTAAGAAAAAAAAATTTTTTCTACCATTTAGAATCATTTTAGAAAGTTTTTTTATTACAATCTGAACTAATTTCATCTTTTTATCACCAATCGTTAGTAAAAAATTCAATTTTTCACTCAATTTTTACTTAAAAAATTAATTCGCTAGATTTTGCTGCAAGGGAGAAAAAATTTTTTCAACTTTTTTATTCCAAAGAAACTGTAAATAATCAAGAAGCCTAACTTTGCAGATCTTCTAGTGGGCTGATGGTAAATTGAATTGTAAAGTTTCAACTTTCTAGGGGGTGTCGTTCCTGAGATAGGGGTGACTTTTAAAATTTTTAAATCTATTTTCCCGAGACAAAAGTTACATTCAGATTTAGTTGAAAACTAAGCAAAATTACCAATTCGAACCGAATAATACGTCTGGCGTTAGTTCCAACTCTCTATCTTATACCGTTCCCAAGATAGGGGTAACTTTTAAACTAAGAAAAAAAAATTTTTTCTACCATTTAGAATCATTTTAGAAAGTTTTTTTATTACAATCTGAACTAATTTCATCTTTTTATCACCAATCGTTAGTAAAAAATTCAATTTTTCACTCAATTTTTACTTAAAAAATTAATTCGCTAGTTTTTGCTGCAAAAGTGAAAAAATTTTTTTAACTTTTTTATTCCAAAGGAACGGTAAATAAGTAAGAAGCCTAACTTTGCAGATCTTCTAGTGGGCTGATGGTGAATTGAATTGTAAAGTTTCAACTTTCTAGGGGGTGTCGTTCCTGAGATAGGGGTGACTTTTGAAATTTTTAAATCTATCTTCTCGAGACAAAACTTACATTCAGATTTAGTTGAAGACTAAGCAAGATTACCAATTCGAACCGAATAATTCGTCTGGCGTTAGTTTCAACTCTCTATCTTATACCGTTCCCAAGATAGGGGTAACTTTTAAACTAAGAAAAAAAATTTTTTTCTACCATTTATAATCATTTTAGAAAGTTTTTTCATCATAATCTAAACCAGTTTCATCTTTTTATCACCAATCGTTAGTAAAAAATTCAATTTTTCACTCAATTTTTACTTAAAAAATTAATTCGCTAGTTTTTGCTGCAAAAGTGAAAAAATTTTTTTAACTTTTTTATTCCGAAGGAACGGTAAATAAGTAAGAAGCCTAACTTTGCAGATCCTCTAGTGGGCTGATGGTAAATTGAATTGTAAAGTTTCAACTTTATATGGGGTGTCGTTCCTGAGATAGGGGTGACTTTTAAAATTTTTAAATCTATTTTCCCGAGACAAAACTTACATTCAGATTTAGTTGAAAACTAAGCAAGATTACCAATTCGAACCGAATAATTCGTCTGGCGTTGCTTCCAACTCTCTATCTTATATCGTTCCCAAGATAGGGGTAACTTTTAAACTAAGAAAAAAAATTTTTTCTACCATTTAGAATCATTTTAGAAAGTTTTTTTATTACAATCTGAACTAATTTCATCTTTTTATCACCAATCGTTAGTAAAAAATTCAATTTTTCACTCAATTTTTACTTAAAAAATTAATTCGCTAGCTTTTGCTGCAAGGGTGAAAAAATTTTTTCAACTTTTTTATTCCAAAGAAACTGTAAATAATCAAGAAGCCTAACTTTGCAGATCTTCTAGTGGGCTGATGGTAAATTGAATTGTAAAGTTTCAACTATCTAGGGGGTGTCGTTCCTGAGATAGGGGTGACTTTTAAAATTTTTAAATCTATCTTCCCGAGACAAAACTTACATTCAGATTTAGTTGAAAACTAAGCAAGATTACCAATTCGAACCGAATAATTCGTCTGGCGTTGGTTTCAACTCTCTAACTTATACCGTTCTCAAGATAGTGGTAACTTTTAAACTAAGAAAAAAAATATTTTTCTACCATTTAGAATCATTTTAGAAAGTTTTTTTATTACAATCTGAACTAATTTCATATTTTTATCACCAATCGTTAGTAAAAAATTCAATTTTTAACTCAATTTTTACTTAAAAAAGTAAATCGTTAGCTTTTGCTGCAAAAGTGAAAAAATTTTTTCAACTTTTTTATTCCAAAGGAACTGTAAATAAGTAAGAAGCCTAACTTTGCAGATCTTCTAGTGGGCTGATGGTGAATTGAATTGTAAAGTTTCAACTTTCTAGGGGGTGTCGTTCCTGAGATAGGGGTGACTTTTGAAATTTTTAAATCTTTCTTCTCGAGACAAAACTTACATTCAGATTTAGTTGAAAACTAAGCAAGATTACCAATTCGAACCGAATAATTCGTCTGTCGTTGGCTCCAACTCTCTATCTTATACCGTTCCCAAGATAGGGGTAACTTTTAAACTAAGAAAAAAAAATTTTTTCTACCATTTAGAATCATTTTAGAAAGTTTTTTTATTATAATCTGAACTAATTTCATATTTTTATCACCGATCGTTAGTAAAAAATTCAATTTTTCACTCAATTTTTACTTAAAAAATTAATTCGCTAGCTTTTGCTGCAAGGGTGAAAAAATTTTTTCAACTTTTTTATTCCAAAGGAACTGTAAATAAGTAAGAAGCCTAACTTTGCAGATCTTCTAGTGGGCTGATGGTGAATTGAATTGTAAAGTTTCAACTTTCTAGGGGGTGTCGTTCCTGAGATAGGGGTGACTTTTGAAATTTCTAAATCTATCTTCTCGAGACAAAACTTACATTCAGATTTAGTTGAAAACTAAGCAAGATTACCAATTCGAACCGAATAATTCGTCTGTCGTTGGCTCCAACTCTCTATCTTATACCGTTCCCAAGATAGGGGTAACTTTTAAACTAAGAAAAAAAAATTTTTTCTACCATTTAGAATCATTTTAGAAAGTTTTTTTATTATAATCTGAACTAATTTCATATTTTTATCACCGATCGTTAGTAAAAAATTCAATTTTTCACTCAATTTTTACTTAAAAAATTAATTCGCTAGCTTTTGCTGCAAGGGTGAAAAAATTTTTTCAACTTTTTTATTCCAAAGAAACTGTAAATAATCAAGAAGCCTAACTTTGCAGATCTTCTAGTGGGCTGATGGTAAATTGAATTGTAAAGTTTCAACTATCTAGGGGGTGTCGTTCCTGAGATAGGGGTGACTTTTAAAATTTTTAAATCTATCTTCCCGAGACAAAACTTACATTCAGATTTAGTTGAAAACTAAGCAAGATTACCAATTCGAACCGAATAATTCGTCTGGCGTTGGTTTCAACTCTCTATCTTATACCGTTCTCAAGATAGTGGTAACTTTTAAACTAAGAAAAAAAATATTTTTCTACCATTTAGAATCATTTTAGAAAGTTTTTTTATTACAATCTGAACTAATTTCATATTTTTATCACCAATCGTTAGTAAAAAATTCAATTTTTAACTCAATTTTTACTTAAAAAATTAAATCGTTAGCTTTTGCTGCAAAAGTGAAAAAATTTTTTCAACTTCTTTATTCCAAAGGAACTGTAAATAAGTAAGAAGCCTAACTTTGCAGATCTTCTAGTGGGCTGATGGTGAATTGAATTGTAAAGTTTCAACTTTCTAGGGGGTGTCGTTCCTGAGATAGGGGTGACTTTTGAAATTTTTAAATCTATCTTCTCGAGACAAAACTTACATTCAGATTTAGTTGAAAACTAAGCAAGATTACCAATTCGAACCGAATAATTCGTCTGTCGTTGGCTCCAACTCTCTATCTTATACCGTTCCCAAGATAGGGGTAACTTTTAAACTAAGAAAAAAAAATTTTTTCTACCATTTAGAATCATTTTAGAAAGTTTTTTTATTATAATCTGAACTAATTTCATATTTTTATCACCGATCGTTAGTAAAAAATTCAATTTTTCACTCAATTTTTACTTAAAAAATTAATTCGCTAGCTTTTGCTGCAAGGGTGAAAAAATTTTTTCAACTTTTTTATTCCAAAGGAACTGTAAATAAGTAAGAAGCCTAACTTTGCAGATCTTCTAGTGGGCTGATGGTGAATTGAATTGTAAAGTTTCAACTTTCTAGGGGGTGTCGTTCCTGAGATAGGGGTGACTTTTGAAATTTCTAAATCTATCTTCTCGAGACAAAACTTACATTCAGATTTAGTTGAAAACTAAGCAAGATTACCAATTCGAACCGAATAATTCGTCTGTCGTTGGCTCCAACTCTCTATCTTATACCGTTCCCAAGATAGGGGTAACTTTTAAACTAAGAAAAAAAAATTTTTTCTACCATTTAGAATCATTTTAGAAAGTTTTTTTATTATAATCTGAACTAATTTCATATTTTTATCACCGATCGTTAGTAAAAAATTCAATTTTTCACTCAATTTTTACTTAAAAAATTAATTCGCTAGCTTTTGCTGCAAGGGTGAAAAAATTTTTTCAACTTTTTTATTCCAAAGAAACTATAAATAATCAAGAAGCCTAACTTTGCAGATCTTCTAGTGGGCTGATGGTAAATTGAATTGTAAAGTTTCAACTTTCTAGGGGGTGTCGTTCCTGAGATAGGGGTGACTTTTAAAATTTTTAAATCTATTTTCCCGAGACAAAAGTTACATTCAGATTTAGTTGAAAACTAAGCAAGATTACCAATTCGAACCGAATAATTCGTCTGGCGTTGGTTCCCACTCTCTATCTTACACCGTTCTCAAGATAGTGGTAACTTTTAAACTACGAAAAAAAAAATTTTTCTACCATTTATAATCATTTTAGAAAGTTTTTTCATCATAATCTAAACCAGTTTCATCTTTTTATCACCAATCGTTAGTAAAAAATTCAATTTTTCACTCAATTTTTACTTAAAAAATTAATTCGCTAGTTTTTGCTGCAAAAGTGAAAAATTTTTTTCAACTTTTTTATTCCAAAGAAACTGTAAATAATCAAGAAGCCTAACTTTGCAGATCTTCTAGTGGGCTGATGGTAAATTGAATTGTAAAGTTTCAACTTTCTAGGGGGTGTCGTTCCTGAGATAGGGGTGACTTTTAAAATTTTTAAATCTATTTTCCCGAGACAAAAGTTACATTCAGATTTAGTTGAAAACTAAGCAAGATTACCAATTCGAACCGAATAATTCGTCTGGCGTTAGTTCCAACTCTCTATCTTATACCGTTCCCAAGATAGGGGATAACTTTTAAACTAAGAAAAAAAAATTTTTTCTACCATTTATAATCATTTTAGAAAGTTTTTTCATCATAATCTAAACCAGTTTCATCTTTTTATCACCAATCGTTAGTAAAAAATTCAATTTTTCACTCAATTTTTACTTAAAAAATTAATTCGCTAGTTTTTGCTACAAAAGTGAAAAAAATTTTTTAACTTTTTTATTCCAAAGGAACGGTAAATAAGTAAGAAGCCTAACTTTGCAGATCCTCTAGTGGGCTGATGGTAAATTGAATTGTAAAGTTTCAACTTTATAGGGGGTGTCGTTCCTGAGATAGGGGTGACTTTTTAAATTTTTAAATCTATTTTCCCGAGACAAAATTTACATTCAGATTTAGTTGAAAACTAAGGAAGATTACCAATTCGAACCGAATAATTCGTCTGGCGTTGCTTCCAACTCTCTATCTTATATCGTTCCCAAGATAGGGGTAACTTTTAAACTAAGAAAAAAAAATTTTTTCTACCATTTAGAATCATTTTAGAAAGTTTTTTTATTACAATCTGAACTAATTTCATCTTTTTATCACCAATCGTTAGTAAAAAATTCAATTTTCACTCAATTTTTACTTAAAAAATTAATTCGCTAGCTTTTGCTGCAAGGGTGAAAAAATTTTTTCAACTTTTTTATTCCAAAGAAACTGTAAATAATCAAGAAGCCTAACTTTGCAGATCTTCTAGTGGGCTGATGGTAAATTGAATTGTAAAGTTTCAACTTTCTAGGGGGTGTCGTTCCTGAGATAGGGGTGACTTTTAAAATTTTTAAATCTATTTTCCCGAGACAAAAGTTACATTCAGATTTAGTTGAAAACTAAGGAAGATTACCAATTCGAACCCAATAATTCGTCTGGCGTTGCTTCCAACTCTCTATCTTATATCGTTCCCAAGATAGGGGTAACATTTGAACTAAGAAAAAAAAAATTTTTCTACCATTTAGAATCATTTTAGAAAGTTTTTTTATTACAATCTGAACTAATTTCATCTTTTTATCACAAATCGTTAGTAAAAAATTCAATTTTTCACTCAATTTTTACTTAAAAAATTAATTCGCTAGCTTTTGCTGCAAAAGTGAAAAAATTTTTTCAACTTTTTTATTCCAAAGGAACTGTAAATAATCAAGAAGCCTAACTTTGCAGATCTTCTAGTGGGCTGATGGTGAATTGAATTGTAAAGTTTCAACTTTCTAAGGGGTGTCGTTCCTGAGATAGGGGTGACTTTTAAAATTTTTAAATCTATTTTCCCGAGACAAAAGTTACATTCAGATTTAGTTGAAAACTAAGCAAGATTACCAATTCGAACCGAATAATTCGTCTGGCGTTAGTTCCAACTCTCTATCTTATACCGTTCCCAAGATAGGGGTAACTCTTAAACTAAGAAAAAAAAAATTTTTCTACCATTTATAATCATTTTAGAAAGTTTTTTTATCATAACCTAAACCAGTTTCATCTTTTTATCACCAATCGTTAGTAAAAAATTCAATTTTTCACTCAATTTTTACTTAAAAAATTAATTCCCTAGTTTTTGCTGCAAGAGTGAAAAAATTTTTTTAACATTTTTATTCCAAAGGAGCGGTAAATAAGTAAGAAGCCTAACTTTGCAGATCCTCTAGTGGGCTGATGGTAAATTGAATTGTAAAGTTTCAACTTTATAGGGGGTGTCGTTCCTGAGATAAAGGTGACTTTTAAAATTTTTAAATCTATTTTCCCGAGACAAAACTTACATTCAGATTTAGTTGAAAACTAAGCTAGATTACTAATTCGAACCGAATAATTCGTCTGGCGTTGGTTCCCACTCTCTATCTTATACCGTTCTCAAGATAGTGGTAACTTTTAAACTAAGAAAAAAAATATTTTTCTACCATTTAGAATCATTTTAGAAAGTTTTTTTATTACAATCTGAACTAATTTCATCTTTTTATCACCAATCGTTAGTAAAAAATTCAATTTTTCACTCAATTTTTACTTAAAAAATTAATTCGCTAGCTTTTGCTGCAAAAGTGAAAAAATTTTTTTAACTTTTTTATTCCAAAGGAACGGTAAATACGTAAGAAGCCTAACTTTGCAAATCCTCTATTGGGCTGATGGTAAATTGAAGTGTAAAGTTTCAACTTTCTAGGGGGTGTCGTTCCTGAGATAGGGGTGACTTTTAAAATTTTTAAATCTATCTTCCCGAGATAAAACTTACATTCAGATTTAGTTGAAAACTGAGCAAGATTACCAATTCGAACCGAATAATTCGTCTGGCGTTGGTTTCAACTCTCTATCTTATACCGTTCTCAAGATAGTGGTAACTTTTAAACTAAGAAAAAAAAATTTTTTCTACCATTTAGAATCATTTTAGAAAGTTTTTTTATCATAATCTAAACCAGTTTCATCTATTTATCACCAATCGTTAGTAAAAAATTCAATTTTTCACTCAATTTTTACTTAAAAAATTAATTCGCTAGCTTTTGCTGCAAAAGTGAAAAAATTTTTTTAACTTTTTTATTCCAAAGGAACGGTAAATAAGTAAGAAGCCTAACTTTGCAGATCCTCTAGTGGGCTGATGGTAAATTGAATTGTAAAGTTTCAACTTTCTAGGGGATGTCGTTTCTGAGATAGGGGTGACTTTTAAAATTTTTAAATCTATCTTCCCGAGACAAAACTTACATTCAGATTTAGTTGAAAACTAAGCAAGATTACCAATTCGAACCGAATAATTCGTCTGGCGTTGGTTCCAACTCTCTATCTTATACCGTTCCCAAGATAGGGGTAACTTTTAAACTAAGAAAAAAAATTTTTTTCTACCATTTAGAATCATTTTAGAAAGTTTTTTTATTACAATCTGAACTAATTTCATCTTTTTATCACCAATCGTTAGTAAAAAATTCAATTTTTCACTCAATTTTTACTTAAAAAATTAATTCGTTAGCTTTTGCTGCAAAAATGAAAAAATTTTTTCAACTTTTTTATTCCAAAGGAACTGTAAATAAGTAAGAAGTTTAACTTTGCAGATCTTCTAGTGGGCTGATGGTGAATTGAATTGTAAAGTTTCAACTTTCTAGGGGGTGTCGTTCTTGAGATAGGGGTGACTTTTAAAATTTTTAAATCTATCTTTCCGAGACAAAACTTACATTCAGATTTAGTTGAAAACTAAGCAAGATTACCAATTCGAACCGAATAATTCGTCTGGCGTTGGTTCCAACTCTCTATCTTATACCGTTCCCAAGATAGGGGTAACTTTTAAACTAAGAAAAAAAATTCTTTCTACCATTTATAATCATTTTAGTATGTTTTTTTATTATAATCTAAACCAGTTTCATCTTTTTATCACCAATCGTTAGTAAAAAATTCAATTCTTCACTCAATAGTTACTTAAAAATTTAATTCGCTAGCTTTTGCTGCAAAAGTGAAAAAATTTTTTCAATTTTTTTATTCCAAAGGAACTGTAAATAAGCAAGAAGCCTAACTTTGCAGATCTTCTAGTGGGCTGATGGTAAATTGAATTGTAAAGTTTCAACGTTCTAGGGGGTGTCGTTCCTGAGATAGGGGTGACTTTTAAAATTTTTAAAGCTATCTTCCCGAGACAAAAGTTACATTCAGATTTAGTTGAAAACTAAGCAAGATTACCAATTCGAACCAAATAATTCGTCTGGCGTTAGTTCCAACTCTCTATCTTATACCGTTCCCAAGATAGGGGTAACTTTTAAACTAAGAAAAAAAAATTTTTCTACCATTTATAATCATTTTAGAAAGTTTTTTTATCATAATCTAAACCAGTTTTATCTTTTTATCACCAATCGTTAGTAAAAAATTCAATTTTTCACTCAATTTTTACTTAAAAAATTAATTCGCTAGCTTTTGCTGCAAAAGTGAAAAAATTTTTTTATCTTTTTTATTCCAAAGGAACTGTAAATAAGTAAGAATCCTAACTTTGCAGATCTTCTAGTGGGCTGATGGTGAATTGAATTGTGAAGTTTCAACTTTCTAGGGGGTGTCGTTCCTGAGATAGGGGTGACTTTTAAAATTTTTAAATCTATGTTCCCGAGACAAAACTTACATTCAGATTTAGTTGAAAACTAAGCAAGATTAGTAACTCGAACCGAATAATTCGCCTGGCGTTGCTTCCAACTCTCTATCTTATATCGTTCCCAAGATAGGGGTAACTTTTAAACTAAGAAAAAAAAATTTTTTCTACCATTTAGAATCATTTTAGAAAGTTTTTTTATCATAATCTAAACCAGTTTCATCTTTTTATCACCAATCGTTAGTAAAAAATTCAATTTTTCACTCAATTTTTACTTAAAAAATTATTTCGCTAGCTTTTGCTGCAAAAGTGAAAAATTTTTTTAACTTTTTTATTCCAAAGGAACGGTAAGTAAATAAGAAGCCTAACTTTGCAAATCCTCTAGTGGGCTGATGGTAAATTGAATTGTAAAGCTTCAACTTTCTAGGGGGTGTCGTTCCTGAGATAGGGGTGACTTTTAAATTTTTAAATCTATCTTCCCTAGACAAAACTTACATTCAGATTTAAATGAAAACTAAGCAAGATTACCAATTCGAACCGAATAATTCGTCTGGCGTTGGTTCCAACTCTCTATCTTATACCGTTCCCAAGATAGGGGTAACTTTTAAACTAAGAAAAAAAAATTCTTTCTACCATTTATAATCATTTTAGTATGCTTTTTTATTATAATCTAAACAGTTTCATCTTTTTATCACCAATCGTTAGTAAAAAATTCAATTCTTCACTCAATATTTACTTAAAAATTTAATTCGCTAGCTTTTGCTGCAAAAGTGAAAAAATTTTTTCAATTTTTCTATTCCAAAGGAACTGTAAATAAGCAAGAAGCCTAACTTTGCGGATCTTCTAGTGGGCTGATGGTAAATTGAATTGTAAAGTTTCAACGTTCTAGGGGGTGTCGTTCCTGAGATAGGGGTGACTTTTAAAATTTTTAAATCTATCTTTCCGAGACAAAACTTACATTCAGATTTAGTTGAAAACTAAGCAAGATTACCAATTCGAACCGAATAATTCGTCTGGCGTTGGTTCCAACTCTCTATCTTATACCGTTCCCAAGATAGGGGTAACTTTTAAACTAAGAAAAAAAATTTTTTCTACCATTTATAATCATTTTAGTATGTTTTTTTATTATAATCTAAACCAGTTTCATCTTTTTATCACCAATCGTTAGTAAAAAATTCAATTCTTCACTCAATATTTACTTAAAAATTTAATTCGCTAGCTTTTGCTGCAAAAGTGAAAAAATTTTTTCAACTTTTTTATTCCAAAGGAACTGTAAATAAGCAAGAAGCCTAACTTTGCAGATCTTCTAGTGGGCTGATGGTAAATTCAATTGTAAAGTTTCAACGTTCTAGGGGGTGTCGTTCCTGAGATAGGGGTGACTTTTAAAATTTTTAAAGCTATCTTCCCGAGACAAAAGTTACATTCAGATTTAGTTGAAAACTAAGCAAGATTACCAATTCGAACCGAATAATTCGTCTGGCGTTAGTTCCAGCTCTCTATCTTATACCGTTCCCAAGATAGGGGTAACTTTTAAACTAAGAAAAAAAAAATTTTTCTACCATTTATAATCATTTTAGAAAGTTTTTTTATCATAATCTAAACCAGTTTTATCTTTTTATCACCAATCGTTAGTAAAAAATTCAACTTTTCACTCAATTTTTACTTAAAAAATTAATTCGCTAGCTTTTGCTGCAAAAGTGAAAAAATTTTTTTAACTTTTTTATTCCAAAGGAACTGTAAATAAGTAAGAATCCTAACTTTGCAGATCTTCTAGTGGGCTGATGGTGAATTGAATTGTGAAGTTTCAACTTTCTAGGGGGTGTCGTTCCTGAGATAGGGGTGACTTTTAAAATTTTTAAATCTATGTTCCCGAGACAAAACTTACATTCAGATTTAGTTGAAAACTAAGCAAGATTAGTAACTCGAACCGAATAATTCGCCTGGCGTTGCTTCCAACTCTCTATCTTATATCGTTCCCAAGATAGGGGTAACTTTTAAACTAAGAAAAAAAAATTTTTTCTACCATTTAGAATCATTTTAGAAAGTTTTTTTTATCATAATCTAAACCAGTTTCATCTTTTTATCACCAATCGTTAGTAAAAAATTCAATTTTTCACTCAATTTTTACTTAAAAAATTATTTCGCTAGCTTTTGCTGCAAAAGTGAAAAATTTTTTTAACTTTTTTATTGCAAAGGAACGGTAAGTAAATAAGAAGCCTAACTTTGCAGATCCTCTAGTGGGCTGATGGTAAATTGAATTGTAAAGCTTCAACTTTCTAGGGGGTGTCGTTCCTGAGATAGGGGTGACTTTTAAATTTTTAAATCTATCTTCCCGAGACAAAACTTACATTCAGATTTAAATGAAAACTAAGCAAGATTACCAATTCGAACCGAATAATTCGTCTGGCGTTGGTTCCAACTCTCTATCTTATACCGTTCCCAAGATAGGGGTAACTTTTAAACTAAGAAAAAAAAATTTTTTCTACCATTTAGAATCATTTTAGAAAGTTTTTTTATTTCAATCTGAACTAATTTCATATTTTTATCACCGATCGTTTGTAAAAAATTCAATTTTTCACTCAATTTTTACTTGAAAAATTAATTCGTTAGCTTTTGCTGCAAAAGTGAAAAAATTTTTTCAACTTTTTTATTCCAAAGGAACTGTAAATAAGTAAGAAGCCTAACTTTGCAGATCTTCTAGTGGGCTGATGGTGAATTGAATTGTAAAGTTTCAACTTTCTAGAGTGTGTCGTTCCTGAGATAAGGGTGACTTTTAAAATTTTTAAATCTATCTTCCCGAGACAAAACTTACATTCAGATTTAGTTGAAAACTAAGCAAGATTACCAATTCGAACCGAATAATTCGTCTGGCGTTGGTTCCAACTCTCTATCTTATACCGTTCCCAAGATAGGGGTAACTTTTAAACTAAGAAAAAAAAAATTTTTCTACCATTTAGAATCATTTTAGAAAGTTTTTTTATTTCAATCTGAACTAATTTCATATTTTTATCACCGATCGTTAGTAAAAAATTCAATTTTTCACTCAATTTTTACTTAAAAAATTAATTCGTTAGCTTTTGCTGCAAAAGTGAAAAAATTTTTTCAACTTTTTTATTCCAAAGGAACTGTAAATAAGAAAGAAGCCTAACTTTGCAGATCTTCTAGTGGGCTGATGGTGAATTGAATTGTAAAGTTTCAACTTTCTAGAGGGTGTCGTTCCTGAGATAAGGGTGACTTTTAAAATTTCTAAATCTATCTTCCCGAGACAAAACTTACATTCAGATTTAGTTGAAAACTAAGCAAGATTACCAATTCGAACCGAATAATTCGTCTGGCGTTGGTTCCAACTCTCTATCTTATACCGTTCCCAAGATAGGGGTAACTTTTAAAATAAGAAAAAAAAAATTTTTTCTACCATTTATAATCATTTTAGAAAGTTTTTTTATCATAATCTAAACCAGTTTCATCTTTTTATCACCAATCGTTAGTAAAAAATTCAATTTTTCACTCAATTTTTACTTAAAAAATTAATTCGCTAGCTTTTGCTGCAAAAGTGAAAAAATTTTTTTAACTTTTTTATTCCAAAGGAACGGTAAATAAGTAAGAAGCCTAACTTTGCAGATCCTCTAGTGGGCTGATGGTAAATTGAATTGTAAAGTTTCAACTTTCTAAGGGGTGTCGTTCCTGAGATAGGGGTGACTATTTAAATTTTTAAATCTATCTTCCCGAGACAAAACTTACATTCAGATTTAGTTGAAAACTAAGCAAGATTACCAATTCGAACCGAATAATTCGTCTGGCGTTGGTTCCAACTCTCTATCTTATAGCGTTCCCAAGGTAGGGGTAACTTTTAAACTAAGAAAAAAAATTTTTTTCTACCATTTAGAATCATTTTAGAAGGTTTTTTTATTACAATCTGAACTAATTTCATCTTTTTATCACCAATCGTTAGTAAAAAATTTAATTTTTCACTCAATTTTTACTTAAAAAATTAATTCGTTAGCTTTTGCTGCAAAAATGAAAAAATTTTTTCAACTTTTTTATTCCAAAGGAACTGTAAATAAGTAAGAAGTTTAACTTTGCAGATCTTCTAGTGGGCTGATGGTGAATTGAATTGTAAAGTTTCAACTTTCTAAGGGGTGTCGTTCCTGAGATAGGGGTGACTTTTAAAATTTTTAAATCTATCTTTCCGAGACAAAACTTACATTCAGATTTAGTTGAAAACTAAGCAAGATTACCAATTCGAACCGAATAATTCGTCTGGCGTTGGTTCCAACTCTCTATCTTATACCGTTCCCAAGATAGGGGTAACTTTTAAACTAAGAAAAAAAATTTTTTCTACCATTTATAATCATTTTAGTATGTTTTTTTATTATAATCTAAACCAGTTTCATCTTTTTATCACCAATCGTTAGTAAAAAATTCAATTTTTCACTCAATTTTTACTTAAAAAATTAATTCGCTAGCTTTTGATGCAAAAGTGAAAAAATTTTTTTAACTTTTTTATTCCAAAGGAACTGTAAATAAGTAAGAATCCTAACTTTGCAGATCTTCTAGTGGGCTGATGGTGAATTGAATTGTGAAGTTTCAACTTTCTAGGGGGTATCGTTCCTGAGATAGGGGTGACTTTTAAAATTTTTAAATCTATGTTCCCGAGACAAAACTTACATTCAGATTTAGTTGAAAACTAAGCAAGATTACCAATTCGAACCGAATAATTCGTCTGGCGTTGCTTCCAACTCTCTATCTTATATCGTTCCCAAGATAGGGGTAACTTTTAAACTAAGAAAAAAAAATTTTTTCTACCATTTAGAATCATTTTAGAAAGTTTTCTTATCATAATCTAAACCAGTTTAATCTTTTTATCACCAATCGTTAGTAAAAAATTCAATTTTTCACTCAATTTTTACTTAAAAAATTAATTCGCTAGCATTTGCTGCAAAAGTGAAAAAATTTTTTCAACTTTTTTATTCCGAAGGAACTGTAAATAAGTAAGAAGCCTAACTTTGCAGATCTTCTAGTGGGCTGATGGTGAATTGAATTGTAAAGTTTCAACTTTCTAGAGGGTGTCGTTCCTGAGATAAGGGTGACTTTTAAAATTTCTAAATCTATCTTCCCGAGACAAAACTTACATTCAGATTTAGTTGAAAACTAAGCAAGATTACCAATTCGAACCGAATAATTCGTCTGGCGTTGGTTCCAACTCTCTATCTTATACCGTTCCCAAGATAGGGGTAACTTTTAAAATAAGAAAAAAAAAATTTTTTCTACCATTTATAATCATTTTAGAAAGTTTTTTTATCATAATCTAAACCAGTTTCATCTTTTTATCACCAATCGTTAGTAAAAAATTCAATTTTTCACTCAATTTTTACTTAAAAAATTAATTCGCTAGCTTTTGCTGCAAAAGTGAAAAAATTTTTTTAACTTTTTTATTCCAAAGGAACGGTAAATAAGTAAGAAGCCTAACTTTGCAGATCCTCTAGTGGGCTGATGGTAAATTGAATTGTAAAGTTTCAACTTTCTAAGGGGTGTCGTTCCTGAGATAGGGGTGACTATTTAAATTTTTAAATCTATCTTCCCGAGACAAAACTTACATTCAGATTTAGTTGAAAACTAAGCAAGATTACCAATTCGAACCGAATAATTCGTCTGGCGTTGGTTCCAACTCTCTATCTTATAGCGTTCCCAAGGTAGGGGTAACTTTTAAACTAAGAAAAAAAATTTTTTTCTACCATTTAGAATCATTTTAGAAGGTTTTTTTATTACAATCTGAACTAATTTCATCTTTTTATCACCAATCGTTAGTAAAAAATTTAATTTTTCACTCAATTTTTACTTAAAAAATTAATTCGTTAGCTTTTGCTGCAAAAATGAAAAAATTTTTTCAACTTTTTTATTCCAAAGGAACTGTAAATAAGTAAGAAGTTTAACTTTGCAGATCTTCTAGTGGGCTGATGGTGAATTGAATTGTAAAGTTTCAACTTTCTAAGGGGTGTCGTTCCTGAGATAGGGGTGACTTTTAAAATTTTTAAATCTATCTTTCCGAGACAAAACTTACATTCAGATTTAGTTGAAAACTAAGCAAGATTACCAATTCGAACCGAATAATTCGTCTGGCGTTGGTTCCAACTCTCTATCTTATACCGTTCCCAAGATAGGGGTAACTTTTAAACTAAGAAAAAAAATTTTTTCTACCATTTATAATCATTTTAGTATGTTTTTTTATTATAATCTAAACCAGTTTCATCTTTTTATCACCAATCGTTAGTAAAAAATTCAATTTTTCACTCAATTTTTACTTAAAAAATTAATTCGCTAGCTTTTGATGCAAAAGTGAAAAAATTTTTTTAACTTTTTTATTCCAAAGGAACTGTAAATAAGTAAGAATCCTAACTTTGCAGATCTTCTAGTGGGCTGATGGTGAATTGAATTGTGAAGTTTCAACTTTCTAGGGGGTATCGTTCCTGAGATAGGGGTGACTTTTAAAATTTTTAAATCTATGTTCCCGAGACAAAACTTACATTCAGATTTAGTTGAAAACTAAGCAAGATTACCAATTCGAACCGAATAATTCGTCTGGCGTTGCTTCCAACTCTCTATCTTATATCGTTCCCAAGATAGGGGTAACTTTTAAACTAAGAAAAAAAAATTTTTTCTACCATTTAGAATCATTTTAGAAAGTTTTCTTATCATAATCTAAACCAGTTTAATCTTTTTATCACCAATCGTTAGTAAAAAATTCAATTTTTCACTCAATTTTTACTTAAAAAATTAATTCGCTAGCATTTGCTGCAAAAGTGAAAAAATTTTTTCAACTTTTTTATTCCGAAGGAACTGTAAATAAGTAAGAAGCCTAACTTTGCAGATCTTCTAGTGGGCTGATGGTGAATTGAATTGTAAAGTTTCAACTTTCTAGGGGATGTCGTTCCTGAGATAGGGGTGACTTTTAAAATTTTTAAATCTATCTTCCCGAGACAGAACTTACATTCAGATTTAGTTGAAAACTAAGCAAGATTACCAATTCGAACCGAAAAATTCGTCTGGCGTTGGTTCCAACTCTCTATCTTATACCGTTCCCAAGATAGAGGTAACTTTTAAACTAAGAAAAAAAAATTTTTTCTACCATTTATAATCATTTTAGAAAGTTTTCTTATCATAATCTAAACCAGTTTAATCTTTTTATCACCAATCGTTAGTAAAAAATTCAATTTTTCACTCAATTTTTACTTACAAAATTAATTCGCTAGCTTTTGCTGCAAAAGTGAAAAAATTTTTTTAACTTTTTTGTTCCAATGGAACGGTAAATAAGTAAGAAGCCTAACTTTGCAGATCCTCTAGTGGGCTGATGGTAAATTGAATTGTAAAGTTTCAACTTTCTAGGGGGTGTCGTTCCTGAGATAGGGGTGACTTTTAAAATTTTTAAATCTATTTTCCCGAGACAAAACTTACATTCAGATTTAGTTGAAAACTAAGCAAGATTACCAATTCGAACCGAATAATTCGTCTGGCGTTGGTTCCAACTCTCTATCTTATACCGTTCCCAAGATAGGGGTAACTTTTAAACTAAGAAAAAAAAAATTTTTCTACTATTTAGAATCATTTTAGAAAGTTTTTTTATCATAATCTAAACCAGTTTCATCTTTTTATCACCAATCGTTAGTAAAAAATTCAATTTTTCACTCAATTTTTACTTAAAAAATTAATTCGCTAGCTTTTGCTGCAAAAGTAAAAAAATTTTTTCAACTTTTTTATTCCAAAGGAAATGTAAATAAGTAAGAAGCCTAACTTTGCAGATCTTCTAGTGGGCTGATGGTGAATTGAATTGTAAAGTTTCAACTTTCTAGAGGGTGACGTTCCTGAGATAGGGGTGACTTTTAAAATTTTTAAATCTATTTTTCCGAGACAAAATTTACATTCAGATTTAGTTGAAAACTAAGCAAGATTACCAATTCGAAACGAATAATTTGTCTGGCGTTGGTTCCAACTCTCTATCTTATACCAATCCCAAGATAGGGGTAACTTTTTAACTAAGAAAAAAAAAATTTTTTCTATCATTTATAATCATTTTAAAAAGTTTTTTTATTACAATCTGAACTAATTTCATCTTTTTATCACCAATCGTTAGTAAAAAATTCAATTTTTCACTCAATTTTTACTTAAAAAATTAATTCGCTAGCTTTTGCTGCAAAGGTGAAAAAATTTTTTCAACTTTTTTATTCCAAAGGAACTGTAAATAAGTAAGAAGCCTAACTTTGCAGATCTTCTAGTGGGCTGATGGTGAATTGAATTGTAAAGTTTCAACTTTCTAGGGGGTGTCGTTCCTGAGATAGGGGTGACTTTTAAAATTTTTAAATCTATCTTCCCGAGACAAAACTTACATTCAAATTTAGTTGAAAACTAAGCAAGATTACCAATTCGAACCGAATAATTCGTCTGGCGTTGGTCCCAACTCTCTATCTTATACCGTTCCCAAGATAAGGGTAACTTTTAAACTAAGAAAAAAAAATTTTTTCTACGATTTAGAATCATTTTAGAAAGTTTTTTTATTACAATCTAAACTAATTTCATCTTTTTATCACCGATCGTTAGTAAAAAATTCAATTTTTCACTCAATTTTTACTTAGAAAATTAATTCGTTAGCTTTTGCTGCAAAAGTGAAAAAATTTTTTCAACTTTTTTATTCCAAAGGAACTGTAAATAAATAAGAAGCCTAACTTTGCAGATCTTCTAGTGGGCTGAAGGTGAATTGAATTGTAAAGTTTCAACTTTCTAGGGAGTGTCGTTCCTGAGATAGGGGTGACTTTTAAAATTTTTAAATCTATCTTCCCGAGACAAAACTTACATTCAAATTTAGTTGAAAACTAAGCAAGATTACCAATTCGAACCGAATAATTCGTCTGGCGTTGGTTCCAACTCTCTATCTTATACCGTTCCCAAGATAAGGGTAACTTTTAAACTAAGAAAAAAAAATTTTTTCTACCATTTAGAATCATTTTAGAAAGTTTTTTTATTACAATCTAAACTAATTTCATCTTTTTATCACCGATCGTTAGTAAAAAATTCAATTTTTCACTCAATTTTTACTTAGAAAATTAATTCGTTAGCTTTTGCTGCAAAAGTGAAAAAATTTTTTCAACTTTTTTATTCCAAAGGAACTGTAAATAAATAAGAAGCCTAACTTTGCAGATCTTCTAGTGGGCTGAAGGTGAATTGAATTGTAAAGTTTCAACTTTCTAGGGAGTGTCGTTCCTGAGATAGGGGTGACTTTTAAAATTTTTAAATCTATCTTTCCGAGACAAAACTTACATTCAGATTTAGTTGAAAACTAAGCAAGATTACCAATTCGAACCGAATAATTCGTCTGGCGTTGGTTCCAACTCTCTATCTTATACCGTTCCCTAGATAGGGGTAACTTTTAAACTAAGAAAAAAAAATTTTTTCTACCATTCATAATCATTTTAGAAGGTTTTTTTATCATAATCTAAACCAGTTTCATCTTTTTATCACCAATCGTTAGTAAAAAATTCAATTTTTCACTCAATTTTTACTTAAAAAATTAATTCGCTAGCTTTTGCTGCAAAAGTGAAAAAATTTTTTCATTTTTTTTATTCCAAAGAAACTGTGAACAAGTAAGAAGCCTAACTTTGCAGATCTTCTAGTGGGCTGATGGTGAATTGAATTGTAAAGTTTCAACTTTCTAGGGGGTGTCGTTCTTGAGATAGAGGTGACTTTTAAAATTTTTAAATCTATCTTCCCGAGACAAATCTTACATTCAGATTTAGTTGAAAACTAAGCAAGATTACCAATTCGAACCGAATAATTCGTCTGGCGTTGGTTCCAACTCTCTATCTTATACCGTTCCCAAGATAGGGGTAACTTTTAAACTAAGAAAAAAAAATTTTTTCTACCAATTATAATCATTTTAGAAAGTTTTTTTATCATAATCTAAACCAGTTCCATCTTTTTATCACCAATCGTTAGTAAAAAATTCAATTTTTCACTCAATTTTTACTTAAAAAAGTAATTCGCTAGCTTTTGCTGCAAAAGTGAAACAATTTTTTTAACTTTTTTATTCCAAAGGAACTGTAAATAACTAAGAAGCCTAACTTTGCAGATCTTCTAGTGGGCTGATGGTGAATTGAATTGTAAAGTTTCAACTTTCTAGGGGGTGTCGTTCCTGAGATAGGGGTGACTATTAAAATTTTTAATTCTATCTTCCCGAGACAAAACTTACATTCAGATTTAGTTGAAAACTAAGCAAGATTACCAATTCGAACCGAATAATTCGTCTGGCGTTGGTTCCAACTCTCTATCTTATACTGTTCTCAAGATAGTGGTAACTTTTAAACTAAGAAAAAAAATATTTTTCTACCATTTAGAATCATTTTAGAAAGTTTTTTATTACAATCTGAACTAATTTCATCTTTTTATCACCAATCGTTAGTAAAAAATTCAATTTTTGACTCAATTTTTACTTAAAAAATTAATTCGCTAGCTTTTGCTACAATAGTAAAAAAATTTTTTCAACTTTTTAATTCCAAAGAAATGTAAATAAGTAAGAAGCCTAACTTTGCAGATCTTCTAGTGGGCTGATGGTGAATTGAATTGTAAAGTTTCAACTTTCTAGAGGGTGTCGTTCCTGAGATAGGGGTGACTTTTAAAATTTTTAATTCTATTTTTCCGAGACAAAACTTACATTCAGATTTAGTTGAAAACTAAGCAAGATTACCAATTCGAAACGAATAATTTGTCTGGCGTTGGTTCCAACTCTCTATCTTATACCAATCCCAAGATAGGGGTAACTTTTAAACTAAGAAAAAAAAATTTTTTCTATCATTTATAATCATTTTAGAAAGTTTTTTTATTACAATCTGAACTAATTTCATCTTTTTATCACCAATCGTTAGTAAAAAATTCAATTTTTCACTCAATTTTTACTTAAAAAATTAATTCGCTAGCTTTTGCTGCAAAAGTGAAAAAATTTCTTCAACTTTTTTATTCCAAAGGAACTGTAAATAAGTAAGAAGCCTAACTTTGCAGATCTTCTAGTGGGCTGATGGTGAATTGAATTGTAAAGTTTCAACTTTCTAGGGGGTGTCGTTCCTGAGATAGGGGTGACTTTTAAAATTTTTAAATCTATCCTCCCTAGACAAAACTTACATTCAAATTTAGTTGAAAGCTAAGCAAGATTACCAATTCGAACCGAATAATTCGTCTGGCGTTGGTTCCAACTCTCTATCTTATACCGTTCCCAAGATAAGGGTAACTTTTAAACTAAGAAAAAAAAATTTTTTCTACCATTTAGAATCATTTTAGAAAGTTTTTTTATTACAATCTGAACTAATTTCATCTTTTTATCACCGATCGTTAGTAAGAAATTCAATTTTTTACTCAATTTTTACTTAAAAAATTAATTCGTTAGCTTTTGCTGCAAAAGTGAAAAAATTTTTTCAACTTTTTTATTCCAAAAAAACTGTAAATAAGTAAGAAGTCTAACTTTGCAGATCTTCTAGTGGGCTGAAGGTGAATTGAATTGTAAAGTTTCAACTTTCTAGGGGGTGTCGTTCCTGAGATAGGGGTGACATTTAAAATTTTTAAATCTATTTTCCCGAGACAAAACTTACATTCAGATTTAGTTGAAAACTAAGCAAGATTACCAATTCGAACCGAATAATTCGTCTGGCGTTGGTTCCAACTCTCTATCTTATACCGTTCCCAAGATAGGGGTAACTTTTAAACTAAGAAAAAAAAATTTTTTCTACCATTTAGAATCATTTTAGAAAGTTTTTTTATCATAATCTAAACCAGTTTCATCTTTTTATCACCAATCGTTAGTAAAAAATTCAATTTTTCACTCAATTTTTACTTAAAAAATTAATTCGCTAGCTTTTGCTGCAAAAGTGAAAAAATTTCTTCAACTTTTTTATTCCAAAGGAACTGTAAATAAGTAAGAAGCCTAACTTTGCAGATCTTCTAGTGGGCTGATGGTGAATTGAATTGTAAAGTTTCAACTTTCTAGGGGGTGTCGTTCCTGAGATAGGGGTGACATTTAAAATTTTTAAATCTATTTTCCCGAGACAAAACTTACATTCAGATTTAGTTGAAAACTAAGCAAGATTACCAATTCGAACCGAATAATTCGTCTGGCGTTGGTTCCAACTCTCTATCTTATACCGTTCCCAAGATAGGGGTAACTTTTAAACTAAGAAAAAAAAATTTTTTCTACCATTTAGAATCATTTTAGAAAGTTTTTTTATCATAATCTAAACCAGTTTCATCTTTTTATCACCAATCGTTAGTAAAAAATTCAATTTTTCACTCAATTTTTACTTAAAAAATTAATTCGCTAGCTTTTGCTGCAAAAGTAAAAAAATTTTTTCAACTTTTTTATTCCAAAGGAAATGTAAATAAGTAAGAAGCCTAACTTTGCAGATCTTCTAGTGGGCTGATGGTGAATTGAATTGTAAAGTTTCAACTTTCTAGAGGGTGACGTTCCTGAGATAAGGGTGACTTTTAAAATTTTTAAATCTATTTTTCCGAGACAAAATTTACATTCAGATTTAGTTGAAAACTAAGCAAGATTACCAATTCGAAACGAATAATTTGTCTGGCGTTGGTTCCAACTCTCTATCTTATACCAATCCCAAGATAGGGGTAACTATTTAACTAAGAAAAAAAAAATTTTTTCTATCATTTATAATCATTTTAAAAAGTTTTTTTATTACAATCTGAACTAATTTCATCTTTTTATCACCAATCGTTAGTAAAAAATTCAATTTTTCACTCAATTTTTACTTAAAAAATTAATTCGCTAGCTTTTGCTGCAAAAGTGAAAAAATTTTTTCAACTTTTTAATTCCAAAGAAATGTAAATAAGTAAGAAGCCTAACTTTGCAGATCTTCTAGTGGGCTGATGGTGAATTGAATTGTAAAGTTTCAACTTTCTAGAGGGTGTCGTTCCTGAGATAGGGGTGACTTTTAAAATTTTTAATTCTATTTTTCCGAGACAAAACTTACATTCAGATTTAGTTGAAAACTAAGCAAGATTACCAATTCGAAACGAATAATTTGTCTGGCGTTGGTTCCAACTCTCTATCTTATACCAATCCCAAGATAGGGGTAACTTTTAAACTAAGAAAAAAAAATTTTTTCTATCATTTATAATCATTTTAGAAAGTTTTTTTATTACAATCTGAACTAATTTCATCTTTTTATCACCAATCGTTAGTAAAAAATTCAATTTTTCACTCAATTTTTACTTAAAAAATTAATTCGCTAGCTTTTGCTGCAAAAGTGAAAAAATTTCTTCAACTTTTTTATTCCAAAGGAACTGTAAATAAGTAAGAAGCCTAACTTTGCAGATCTTCTAGTGGGCTGATGGTGAATTGAATTGTAAAGTTTCAACTTTCTAGGGGGTGTCGTTCCTGAGATAGGGGTGACTTTTAAAATTTTTAAATCTATCCTCCCTAGACAAAACTTACATTCAAATTTAGTTGAAAGCTAAGCAAGATTACCAATTCGAACCGAATAATTCGTCTGGCGTTGGTTCCAACTCTCTATCTTATACCGTTCCCAAGATAAGGGTAACTTTTAAACTAAGAAAAAAAAATTTTTTCTACCATTTAGAATCATTTTAGAAAGTTTTTTTATTACAATCTGAACTAATTTCATCTTTTTATCACCGATCGTTAGTAAGAAATTCAATTTTTTACTCAATTTTTACTTAAAAAATTAATTCGTTAGCTTTTGCTGCAAAAGTGAAAAAATTTTTTCAACTTTTTTATTCCAAAAAAACTGTAAATAAGTAAGAAGTCTAACTTTGCAGATCTTCTAGTGGGCTGAAGGTGAATTGAATTGTAAAGTTTCAACTTTCTAGGGGGTGTCGTTCCTGAGATAGGGGTGACATTTAAAATTTTTAAATCTATTTTCCCGAGACAAAACTTACATTCAGATTTAGTTGAAAACTAAGCAAGATTACCAATTCGAACCGAATAATTCGTCTGGCGTTGGTTCCAACTCTCTATCTTATACCGTTCCCAAGATAGGGGTAACTTTTAAACTAAGAAAAAAAAATTTTTTCTACCATTTAGAATCATTTTAGAAAGTTTTTTTATCATAATCTAAACCAGTTCCATCTTTTTATCACCAATCGTTAGTAAAAAATTCAATTTTTCACTCAATTTTTACTTAAAAAATTAATTCGCTAGCTTTTGCTGCAAAAGTAAAAAAATTTTTTCAACTTTTTTATTCCAAAGGAAATGTAAATAAGTAAGAAGCCTAACTTTGCAGATCTTCTAGTGGGCTGATGGTGAATTGAATTGTAAAGTTTCAACTTTCTAGAGGGTGACGTTCCTGAGATAAGGGTGACTTTTAAAATTTTTAAATCTATTTTTCCGAGACAAAATTTACATTCAGATTTAGTTGAAAACTAAGCAAGATTACCAATTCGAAACGAATAATTTGTCTGGCGTTGGTTCCAACTCTCTATCTTATACCAATCCCAAGATAGGGGTAACTATTTAACTAAGAAAAAAAAAATTTTTTCTATCATTTATAATCATTTTAAAAAGTTTTTTTATTACAATCTGAACTAATTTCATCTTTTTATCACCAATCGTTAGTAAAAAATTCAATTTTTCACTCAATTTTTACTTAAAAAATTAATTCGCTAGCTTTTGCTGCAAAAGTGAAAAAATTTTTTCAACTTTTTTATTCCAAAGGAACTGTAAATAAGTAAGAAGCCTAACTTTGCAGATCTTCTAGTGGGCTGATGGTGAATTGAATTGTAAAGTTTCAACTTTCTAGGGGGTGTCGTTCCTGAGATAGGGGTGACTTTTAAAATTTTTAAATCAATCTTCCCGAGACAAAACTTACATTCAAATTTAGTTGAAAACTAAGCAAGATTACCAATTCGAACCGAATAATTCGTCTGGCGTTGGTTCCAACTCTCTATCTTATACCGTTCCCAAGATAAGGGTAACTTTTAAACTAAGAAAAAAAAATTTTTTCTACCATTTAGAATCATTTTAGAAAGTTTTTTTATTACAATCTAAACTAATTTCATCTTTTTATCACCGATCGTTAGTAAAAAATTCAATTTTTCACTCAATTTTTACTTAGAAAATTAATTCGTTAGCTTTTGCTGCAAAAGTGAAAAAATTTTTTCAACTTTTTTATTCCAAAGGAACTGTAAATAAATAAGAAGCCTAACTTTGCAGATCTTCTAGTGGGCTGAAGGTGAATTGAATTGTAAAGTTTCAACTTTCTAGGGAGTGTCGTTCCTGAGATAGGGGTGACTTTTAAAATTTTTAAATCTATCTTTCCGAGACAAAACTTACATTCAGATTTAGTTGAAAACTAAGCAAGATTACCAATTCGAACCGAATAATTCGTCTGGCGTTGGTTCCAACTCTCTATCTTATACCGTTCCCTAGATAGGGGTAACTTTTAAACTAAGAAAAAAAATTTTTTCTACCATTCATAATCATTTTAGAAAGTTTTTTTATCATAATCTAAACCAGTTTCATCTTTTTATCACCAATCGTTAGTAAAAAATTCAATTTTTCACTCAATTTTTACTTAAAAAATTAATTCGCTAGCTTTTGCTGCAAAAGTGAAAAAATTTTTTCATTTTTTTTATTCCAAAGAAACTGTGAATAAGTAAGAAGCCTAACTTTGCAGATCTTCTAGTGGGCTGATGGTGAATTGAATTGTAAAGTTTCAACTTTCTAGAGGGAGTCGTTCCTGAGATAGGTGTGACTTTTAAAATTTTTAAATCTATCTTTCCGAGACAAAACTTACATTCAGATTTAGTTGAAAACTAGGCAAGATTACCAATTCGAACCGAATAATTCGTCTGGCGTTGGTTCCAACTCTCTATCTAATACTGTTCTCAAGATAGTGGTAACTTTTAAACTAAGAAAAAAAATATTTTTCTACCATTTAGAATCATTTTAGAAAGTTTTTTATTACAATCTGAACTAATTTCATCTTTTTATCACCAATCGTTAGTAAAAAATTCAATTTTTCACTCAATTTTTACTTAAAAAATTAATTCGCTAGCTTTTGCTGCAAAAGTAAAAAAATTTTTTCAACTTTTTTATTCCAAAGGAAATGTAAATAAGTAAGAAGCCTAACTTTGCAGATCTTCTAGTGGGCTGATGGTGAATTGAATTGTAAAGTTTCAACTTTCTAGAGGGTGTCGTTCCTGAGATAGGGGTGACTTTTAAAATTTTTAAATCTATCTTTCCGAGACAAAACTTACATTCAGATTTAGTTGAAAACTAAGCAAGATTACCAATTCGAAACGAATAATTTGTCTGGCGTTGGTTCCAACTCTCTATCTTATACCAATCCCAAGATAGGGGTAACTTTTAAACTAAGAAAAAAAAATTTTTTCTATCATTTATAATCATTTTAGAAAGTTTTTTTATTACAATCTGAACTAATTTTATCTTTTTATCACCAATCGTTAGTAAAAAATTCAATTTTTCACTCAATTTTTACTTAAAAAATTAATTCGCTAGCTTTTGCTGCAAAAGTGAAAAAATTTCTTCAACTTTTTTATTCCAAAGGAACTGTAAATAAGTAAGAAGCCTAACTTTGCAGATCTTCTAGTGGGCTGAAGGTGAATTGAATTGTAAAGTTTCAACTTTCTAGGGGGTGTCGTTCCTGAGATAGGGGTGACTTTTAAAATTTTTAAATCTATCTTTCCGAGACAAAACTTACATTCAGATTTAGTTGAAAACTAGGCAAGATTACCAATTCGAACCGAATAATTCGTCTGGCGTTGGTTCCAACTCTCTATCTTATACCGTTCCCTAGATAGGGGTAACTTTTAAACTAAGAAAAAAAATTTTTTTCTACCATTCATAATCATTTTAGAAAGTTTTTTATCATAATCTAAACCAGTTTCATCTTTTTATCACCAATCGTTAGTAAAAAATTCAATTTTTCACTCAATTTTTACTTAAAAAATTAATTCGCTAGCTTTTGCTGCAAAAGTGAAAAAATTTTTTCATTTTTTTTATTCCAAAGGAACTGTAAATAAGTAAGAAGCCTAACTTTGCAGATCTTCTAGTGGGCTGATGGTGAATTGAATTGTAAAGTTTCAACTTTCTAGGGGGTGTCGTTCCTGAGATAGTGGTGACTTTTAAAATTTTTAAATCTATCTTCCCGAGACAAAACTTACATTCAGATTTAGTTGAAAACTAAGCAAGATTACCAATTCGAACCGAATAATTCGTCTGGCGTTGGTTCCAACTCTCTATCTTATACCGTTCCCAAGATAGGGGTAACTTTTAAACTAAGAAAAAAAAATTTTTTCTACCAATTATAATCATTTTAGAAAGTTTTTTTATCATAATCTAAACCAGTTCCATCTTTTTATCACCAATCGTTAGTAAAAAATTCAATTGTTCACTCAATTTTTACTTAAAAAATTAATTCGCTAGCTTTTGCTGCAAAAGTGAAAAAATTTTTTCAACTTGTTTATTCCAAAGGAAATGTAAATAAGTAAGAAGCCTAACTTTGCAGGTCTTCTAGTGGGCTGATGGTAAATTGAAATGTAAAGTTTCAACTTTCTAGGGGGTGTCGTTCCTGAGATAGGGGTGACTTTTAAAATTTTTAAATCTATTTTCCCGAGACAAAACTTACATTCAGATTTAGTTGAAAACTAAGCAAGTTTACCAATTCGAAACGAATAATTTGTCTGGCGTTGGTTCCAACTCTCTATCTTATACCGTTCCCAAGATAGGGGTAACTTTTTAACTAAGAAAAAAAAATTTTTTCTACCATTTAGAATCATTTTAGAAAGTTTTTTTATTACAATCTGAACTAATTTCATCTTTTTATCACCAATCGTTAGTAAAAAATTCAATTTTTCACTCAATTTTTACTTAAAAAATTAATTCGCTAGCTTTTGCTGCAAAAGTGAAAAAATTTTTTCAACTTTTTTATTCCAAAGGAACTGTAAATAAGTAAGAAGCCTAACTTTGCAGATCTTCTAGTGGGCTGATGGTGAATTGAATTGTAAAGTTTCAACTTTCTAGGGGGTGTCGTTCTTGAGATAGGGGTGACTATTAAAATTTTTAATTCTATCTTCCCGAGACAAAACTTACATTCAGATTTAGTTGAAAACTAAGCAAGATTACCAATTCGAACCGAATAATTCGTCTGGCGTTGGTTCCAACTCTCTATCTTATACCGTTCTCAAGATAGTGGTAACTTTTAAACTAAGAAAAAAAATATTTTTCTACCATTTAGAATCATTTTAGAAAGTTTTTTATTACAATCTGAACTAATTTCATCTTTTTATCACCAATCGTTAGTCAAAAATTCAATTTTACACTCAATTTTTACTTAAAAAATTAATTCGCTAGCTTTTGCTGCAAAAGTGAAAAAATTTTTTCAACTTTTTTATTCCAAAGGAACTGTAAATAAGTAAGAAGCCTAACTTTGCAGATCTTCTAGTGGGCTGATGGTGAATTGAATTGTAAAGTTTCAACTTTCTAGGGGGTGTCGTTCCTGAGATAGGGGTGACTATTAAAATTTTTATTTCTATCTTCCCGAGACAAAACTTACATTCAGAATTAGTTGAAAACTAAGCAAGATTACCAATTCGAACCGAATAATTCGTCTGGCGTTGGTTCCAACTCTCTATCTTATACCGTTCCCAAGATAAGGGTAACGTTTAAACTAAGAAAAAAAAAATTTTTCTACCATTTATAATCATTTTAGAAAGTTTTTTCATCATAATCTAAACCAGTTTCATCTTTTTATCACTAATCGTTAGTAAAAAATTCAATTTTTCACTCAATTTTTACTTAAAAAATTAATACGCTAGCTTTTGCTGCAAAAGTGAAAAAATTTTTTTACTTTTTTATTCCAAAGGAACGGTAAATAAGTAAGAAGCCTAACTTTGCAGATCCTCTAGTGGGCTGATGGTAAATTGAATTGTAAAGTTTCAACTTTCTAGGAGGTGTCGTTCTTGAGATAGGGGTGACTTTTAAAGTTTTTAAATCTATCTTCCCGAGACAAAACTTACATTCAGATTTAGTTGAAAACTAAGCAAGATTACCAATTCGAACCGAATAATTCGTCTGGCGTCGGTTCCAACTCTCTATCTTATACCGTTCCCAAGATAGGGGTAACTTTTAAACTAAGAAAAAAAAATTTTTTCTACCATTTATAATCATTTTAGAAAGTTTTTTATCATAATCTAAACCAGTTTCATCTTTTTATCACCAATCGTTAGTAAAAAATTCAATTTTTCACTCAATTTTTACTTAAAAAATTAATTCGCTAGCTTTTTCTGCAAAAGTGAAAAAATTTCTTCAACTTTTTTATTCCAAAGGAACTGTAAATAAGTAAGAAGCCTAACTTTGCAGATCTTCTAGTGGGCTGAAGGTGAATTGAATTGTAAAGTTTCAACTTTCTAGGGGGTGTCGTTCCTGAGATAGGGGTGACTTTTAAAATTTTTAAATCTATCTTTCCGAGACAAAACTTACATTCAGATTTAGTTGAAAACTAGGCAAGATTACCAATTCGAACCGAATAATTCGTCTGGCGTTGGTTCCAACTCTCTATCTTATACCGTTCCCTAGATAGGGGTAACTTTTAAACTAAGAAAAAAAATTTTTTTCTACCATTCATAATCATTTTAGAAAGTTTTTTATCATAATCTAAACCAGTTTCATCTTTTTATCACCAATCGTTAGTAAAAAATTCAATTTTTCACTCAATTTTTACTTAAAAAATTAATTCGCTAGCTTTTGCTGCAAAAGTGAAAAAATTTTTTCATTTTTTTTATTCCAAAGGAACTGTAAATAAGTAAGAAGCCTAACTTTGCAGATCTTCTAGTGGGCTGATGGTGAATTGAATTGTAAAGTTTCAACTTTCTAGGGGGTGTCGTTCCTGAGATAGTGGTGACTTTTAAAATTTTTAAATCTATCTTCCCGAGACAAAACTTACATTCAGATTTAGTTGAAAACTAAGCAAGATTACCAATTCGAACCGAATAATTCGTCTGGCGTTGGTTCCAACTCTCTATCTTATACCGTTCCCAAGATAGGGGTAACTTTTAAACTAAGAAAAAAAAATTTTTTCTACCAATTATAATCATTTTAGAAAGTTTTTTTATCATAATCTAAACCAGTTCCATCTTTTTATCACCAATCGTTAGTAAAAAATTCAATTGTTCACTCAATTTTTACTTAAAAAATTAATTCGCTAGCTTTTGCTGCAAAAGTGAAAAAATTTTTTCAACTTGTTTATTCCAAAGGAAATGTAAATAAGTAAGAAGCCTAACTTTGCAGGTCTTCTAGTGGGCTGATGGTAAATTGAAATGTAAAGTTTCAACTTTCTAGGGGGTGTCGTTCCTGAGATAGGGGTGACTTTTAAAATTTTTAAATCTATTTTCCCGAGACAAAACTTACATTCAGATTTAGTTGAAAACTAAGCAAGTTTACCAATTCGAAACGAATAATTTGTCTGGCGTTGGTTCCAACTCTCTATCTTATACCGTTCCCAAGATAGGGGTAACTTTTTAACTAAGAAAAAAAAATTTTTTCTACCATTTAGAATCATTTTAGAAAGTTTTTTTATTACAATCTGAACTAATTTCATCTTTTTATCACCAATCGTTAGTAAAAAATTCAATTTTTCACTCAATTTTTACTTAAAAAATTAATTCGCTAGCTTTTGCTGCAAAAGTGAAAAAATTTTTTCAACTTTTTTATTCCAAAGGAACTGTAAATAAGTAAGAAGCCTAACTTTGCAGATCTTCTAGTGGGCTGATGGTGAATTGAATTGTAAAGTTTCAACTTTCTAGGGGGTGTCGTTCTTGAGATAGGGGTGACTATTAAAATTTTTAATTCTATCTTCCCGAGACAAAACTTACATTCAGATTTAGTTGAAAACTAAGCAAGATTACCAATTCGAACCGAATAATTCGTCTGGCGTTGGTTCCAACTCTCTATCTTATACCGTTCTCAAGATAGTGGTAACTTTTAAACTAAGAAAAAAAATATTTTTCTACCATTTAGAATCATTTTAGAAAGTTTTTTATTACAATCTGAACTAATTTCATCTTTTTATCACCAATCGTTAGTCAAAAATTCAATTTTACACTCAATTTTTACTTAAAAAATTAATTCGCTAGCTTTTGCTGCAAAAGTGAAAAAATTTTTTCAACTTTTTTATTCCAAAGGAACTGTAAATAAGTAAGAAGCCTAACTTTGCAGATCTTCTAGTGGGCTGATGGTGAATTGAATTGTAAAGTTTCAACTTTCTAGGGGGTGTCGTTCCTGAGATAGGGGTGACTATTAAAATTTTTATTTCTATCTTCCCGAGACAAAACTTACATTCAGAATTAGTTGAAAACTAAGCAAGATTACCAATTCGAACCGAATAATTCGTCTGGCGTTGGTTCCAACTCTCTATCTTATACCGTTCCCAAGATAAGGGTAACGTTTAAACTAAGAAAAAAAAAATTTTTCTACCATTTATAATCATTTTAGAAAGTTTTTTCATCATAATCTAAACCAGTTTCATCTTTTTATCACTAATCGTTAGTAAAAAATTCAATTTTTCACTCAATTTTTACTTAAAAAATTAATACGCTAGCTTTTGCTGCAAAAGTGAAAAAATTTTTTTACTTTTTTATTCCAAAGGAACGGTAAATAAGTAAGAAGCCTAACTTTGCAGATCCTCTAGTGGGCTGATGGTAAATTGAATTGTAAAGTTTCAACTTTCTAGGAGGTGTCGTTCTTGAGATAGGGGTGACTTTTAAAGTTTTTAAATCTATCTTCCCGAGACAAAACTTACATTCAGATTTAGTTGAAAACTAAGCAAGATTACCAATTCGAACCGAATAATTCGTCTGGCGTCGGTTCCAACTCTCTATCTTATACCGTTCCCAAGATAGGGGTAACTTTTAAACTAAGAAAAAAAAATTTTTTCTACCATTTATAATCATTTTAGAAAGTTTTTTATCATAATCTAAACCAGTTTCATCTTTTTATCACCAATCGTTAGTAAAAAATTCAATTTTTCACTCAATTTTTACTTAAAAAATTAATTCGCTAGCTTTTGCTGCAAAAGTGAAAAAATTTTTTCAACTTTTTTATTCCAAAGGAACTGTAAATAAGTAAGAAGCCTAACTTTGCAGATCTTCTAGTGGGCTGATGGTGAATTGAATTGTAAAGTTTCAACTTTCTAGGGGGTGTCGTTCCTGAGATAGGTGTGACTTTTAAAATTTTTAAATCTATCTTCCCGAGACAAAACTTACATTCAAATTTAGTTGAAAACTAAGCAAGATTACCAATTCGAACCGAATAATTCGTCTGGCGTTGGTTCCAACTCTCTATCTTATACTGTTCCCAAGATAAGGGTAACTTTTAAACTAAGAAAAAAAAATTTTTTCTACCATTTAGAATCATTTTAGAAAGTTTTTTTATTACAATCTAAACTAATTTCATCTTTTTATCACCGATCGTTAGTAAAAAATTCAATTTTTCACTCAATTTTTACTTAGAAAATTAATTCGTTAGCTTTTGCTGCAAAAGTGAAAAAATTTTTTCAACTTTTTTGTTCCAAAGGAACTGTGAATAAGTAAGAAGCCTAACTTTGCAGATCTTCTAGTGGGCTGATGGTGAATTGAATTGTAAAGTTTCAACTTTCTAGGGGGTGTCGTTCCTGAGATAGGGGTGACTTTTAAAATTTTTAAATCTATCTTCCCGAGACAAAATTTACATTCAGATTTAGTTGAAAACTAAGCAAGATTACCAATTCGAACCGAATAATTCGTCTGGCGTTGGTTCCAACTCTCTATCTTATACCGTTCCCAAGATAGGGGTAACTTTTAAACTAAGAAAAAAAAATTTTTTCTACCAATTATAATCATTTTAGAAAGTTTTTTTATCATAATCTAAACCAGTTCCATCTTTTTATCACCAATCGTTAGTAAAAAATTCAATTTTTCACTCAATTTTTACTTAAAAAAGTAATTCGCTAGCTTTTGCTGCAAAAGTGAAACAATTTTTTTAACTTTTTTATTCCAAAGGAACTGTAAATAACTAAGAAGCCTAACTTTGCAGATCTTCTAGTGGGCTGATGGTGAATTGAATTGTAAAGTTTCAACTTTCTAGGGGGTGTCGTTCCTGAGATAGGGGTGACTATTAAAATTTTTAATTCTATCTTCCCGAGACAAAACTTACATTCAGATTTAGTTGAAAACTAAGCAAGATTACCAATTCGAACCGAATAATTCGTCTGGCGTTGGTTCCAACTCTCTATCTTATACTGTTCTCAAGATAGTGGTAACTTTTAAACTAAGAAAAAAAATATTTTTCTACCATTTAGAATCATTTTAGAAAGTTTTTTATTACAATCTGAACTAATTTCATCTTTTTATCACCAATCGTTAGTAAAAAATTCAATTTTTCACTCAATTTTTACTTAAAAAATTAATTCGCTAGCTTTTGCTGCAAAAGTGAAAAAATTTTTTCATTTTTTTTATTCCAAAGGAACTGTAAATAAGTAAGAAGCCTAACTTTGCAGATCTTCTAGTGGGCTGATGGTGAATTGAATTGTAAAGTTTCAACTTTCTAGGGGGTGTCGTTCCTGAGATAGTGGTGACTTTTAAAATTTTTAAATCTATCTTCCCGAGACAAAACTTACATTCAGATTTAGTTGAAAACTAAGCAAGATTACCAATTCGAACCGAATAATTCGTCTGGCGTTGGTTCCAACTCTCTATCTTATACCGTTCCCAAGATAGGGGTAACTTTTAAACTAAGAAAAAAAAATTTTTTCTACCAATTATAATCATTTTAGAAAGTTTTTTTATCATAATCTAAACCAGTTCCATCTTTTTATCACCAATCGTTAGTAAAAAATTCAATTGTTCACTCAATTTTTACTTAAAAAATTAATTCGCTAGCTTTTGCTGCAAAAGTGAAAAAATTTTTTCAACTTGTTTATTCCAAAGGAAATGTAAATAAGTAAGAAGCCTAACTTTGCAGGTCTTCTAGTGGGCTGATGGTAAATTGAATTGTAAAGTTTCAACTTTCTAGGGGGTGTCGTTCCTGAGATAGGGGTGACTTTTAAAATTTTTAAATCTATTTTCCCGAGACAAAACTTACATTCAGATTTAGTTGAAAACTAAGCAAGTTTACCAATTCGAAACGAATAATTTGTCTGGCGTTGGTTCCAACTCTCTATCTTATACCGTTCCCAAGATAGGGGTAACTTTTTAACTAAGAAAAAAAAATTTTTTCTACCATTTAGAATCATTTTAGAAAGTTTTTTTATTACAATCTGAACTAATTTCATCTTTTTATCACCAATCGTTAGTAAAAAATTCAATTTTTCACTCAATTTTTACTTAAAAAATTAATTCGCTAGCTTTTGCTGCAAAAGTGAAAAAATTTTTTCAACTTTTTTATTCCAAAGGAACTGTAAATAAGTAAGAAGCCTAACTTTGCAGATCTTCTAGTGGGCTGATGGAGAATTGAATTGTAAAGTTTCAACTTTCTAGGGGGTGTCGTTCTTGAGATAGGGGTGACTATTAAAATTTTTAATTCTATCTTCCCGAGACAAAACTTACATTCAGATTTAGTTGAAAACTAAGCAAGATTACCAATTCGAACCGAATAATTCGTCTGGCGTTGGTTCCAACTCTCTATCTTATACCGTTCTCAAGATAGTGGTAACTTTTAAACTAAGAAAAAAAATATTTTTCTACCATTTAGAATCATTTTAGAAAGTTTTTTATTACAATCTGAACTAATTTCATCTTTTTATCACCAATCGTTAGTCAAAAATTCAATTTTTCACTCAATTTTTACTTAAAAAATTAATTCGCTAGCTTTTGCTGCAAAAGTGAAAAAATTTTTTCAACTTTTTTATTCCAAAGGAACTGTAAATAAGTAAGAAGCCTAACTTTGCAGATCTTCTAGTGGGCTGATGGTGAATTGAATTGTAAAGTTTCAACTTTCTAGGGGGTGTCGTTCCTGAGATAGGGGTGACTATTAAAATTTTTAATTCTATCTTCCCGAGACAAAACTTACATTCAGAATTAGTTGAAAACTAAGCAAGATTACCAATTCGAACCGAATAATTCGTCTGGCGTTGGTTCCAACTCTCTATCTTATACCGTTCCCAAGATAAGGGTAACGTTTAAACTAAGAAAAAAAAATTTTTTCTACCATTTATAATCATTTTAGAAAGTTTTTTTATCATAATCTAAACCAGTTTCATCTTTTTATCACTAATCGTTAGTAAAAAATTCAATTTTTCACTCAATTTTTACTTAAAAAATTAATACGCTAGCTTTTGCTGCAAAAGTGAAAAAATTTTTTTAACTTTTTTATTCCAAAGGAACGGTAAATAAGTAAGAAGCCTAACTTTGCAGATCCTCTAGTGGGCTGATGGTAAATTGAATTGTAAAGTTTCAACTTTCTAGGAGGTGTCGTTCCTGAGATAGGGGTGACTTTTAAAGTTTTTAAATCTATCTTCCCGAGACAAAACTTACATTCAGATTTAGTTGAAAACTAAGCAAGATTACCAATTCGAACCGAATAATTCGTCTGGCGTCGGTTCCAACTCTCTATCTTATACCGTTCCCAAGATAGGGGTAACTTTTAAACTAAGAAAAAAAAATTTTTTCTACCATTTATAATCATTTTAGAAAGTTTTTTTATCATAATCTAAACCAGTTTCATCTTTTTATCACCAATCGTTAGTAAAAAATTCAATTTTTCACTCAATTTTTACTTAAAAAATTAATACGCTAGCTTTTGCTGCAAAAGTGAAAAAATTTTTTTAACTTTTTTATTCCAAAGGAACGGTAAATAAGTAAGAAGCCTAACTTTGCAGATCCTCTAGTGGGCTGATGGTAAATTGAATTGTAAAGTTTCAACTTTCTAGGAGGTGTCGTTCCTGAGATAGGGGTGACTTTTAAAGTTTTTAAATCTATCTTCCCGAGACAAAACTTACATTCAGAATTAGTTGAAAACTAAGCAAGATTACCAATTCGAACCGAATAATTCGTCTGGCGTTGGTTCCAACTCTCTATCTTATACCGTTCCCAAGATAAGGGTAACGTTTAAACTAAGAAAAAAAAATTTTTTCTACCATTTATAATCATTTTAGAAAGTTTTTTTATCATAATCTAAACCAGTTTCATCTTTTTATCACTAATCGTTAGTAAAAAATTCAATTTTTCTCTCAATTTTTACTTAAAAAATTAATACGCTAGCTTTTGCTGCAAAAGTGAAAAAATTTTTTCAACTTTTTTATTCCAAAGGAACTGTAAATAAGTAAGAAGCCTAACATTGCAGATCTTCTAGTGGGCTGATGGTGAATTGAATTGTAAAGTTTCAACTTTCTAGGGGATGTCGTTCCTGAGATAGGGGTGACTTTTAAAATTTTTAAATCTATCTTCCCGAGGCAGAACTTACATTCAGATTTAGTTGAAAACTAAGCAAGATTACCAATTCGAACCGAATAATTCGTCTGGCGTTGGTTCGAACTCTCTATCTTATACCGTTCCCAAGATAGGGGTAACTTTTAAACTAAGAAAAAAAATATTTTTCTACCATTTAGAATCATTTTAGAAAGTTTTTTATTACAATCTGAACTAATTTCATCTTTTTATCACCAATCGTTAGTCAAAAATTCAATTTTTCACTCAATTTTTACTAAAAAAATTAATTCGCTAGCTTTTGCTGCAAAAGTGAAAAAATTTTTTCAACTTTTTTATTCCAAAGGAACTGTAAATAAGTAAGAAGCCTAACTTTGCAGATCTTCTAGTGGGCTGATGGTGAATTGAATTGTAAAGTTTCAACTTTCTAGGGAGTGTCGTTCCTGAGATAGGGGTGACTATTAAAATTTTTAATTCAATCTTCCCGAGACAAAACTTACATTCAGAATTAGTTGAAAACTAAGCAAGATTACCAATTCGAACCGAATAATTTGTCTGGCGTTGGTTCCAACTCTCTATCTTATACCGTTCCCAAGATAAGGGTAACGTTTAAACTAAGAAAAAAAAATTTTTCTACCATTTATAATCATTTTAGAAAGTTTTTTTATCATAATCTAAACCAGTTTCATCTTTTTATCACTAATCGTTAGTAAAAAATTCAATTTTTCACTCAATTTTTACTTAAAAATTTAATACGCTAGCTTTTACTGCAAAAGTGAAAAAATTTTTTCAACTTTTTTATTCCAAAGGAAATGTAAATAAGTAAGAAGCCTAACTTTGCAGATCTTCTAGTGGGCTGATGGTGAATTGAACTGTAAAGTTTCAACTTTCTAGAGGGTGTCGTTCCTGAGATAGGGGTGACTTTTAAAATTTTTAAATCTATTTTTCCGAGACAAAACTTACATTCAGATTTAGTTGAAAACTAAGCAAGATTACCAATTCGAAACGAATAATTTGTCTGGCGTTGGTTCCAACTCTCTATCTTATACCAATCCCAAGATAGGGGTAACTTTTAAACTAAGAAAAAAAAATTTTTTCTATCATTTATAATCATTTTAGAAAGTTTTTTTATTACAATCTGAACTAATTTCATCTTTTTATCACCAATCGTTAGTAAAAAATTCAATTTTTCACTCAATTTTTACTTAAAAAATTAATTCGCTAGCTTTTGCTGCAAAAGTGAAAAAATTTTTTCAACTTTTTTATTCCAAAGGAACTGTAAATAAGTAAGAAGCCTAACTTTGCAGATCTTCTAGTGGGCTGATGGTGAATTGAATTGTAAAGTTTCAACTTTCTAGGGTGTGTCGTTCCTGAGATAGGGGTGACTTTTAAAATTTTTAAATCTATCTTCCCGAGACAAAAGTTTTATTCAGATTTAGTTGAAAACTAAGCAAGATTACCAATTCGAATCGAATCTTTCGTCTGGCGTTGGTTCCAACTCTCTATCTTATACCGTTCCCAAGATAGGGGTAATTTTTAAACTAAGAAAAAAAATTTTTTTCTACCATTTATAATCATTTTAGAAAGTTTTTTTATCATAATCTAAACCAGTTTCATCTTTTTATCACCAATGTTAGTAAAAAATTCAATTTTTCACTCAATTTTTACTTAAAAAATTAATTCGCTAGCTTTTGCTGCAAAAGTGAAAAAATTTTTTCAACTTTTTTATTCCAAAGGAACTGTAAATGAGTAAGAAGCCTAACTTTGCAAATCCTCTAGTGGGCTGATGGTAAATTGAATTGTAAAGTTTCAACTTTCTAGGGGGTGTCGATCCTGAGATAGGGGTGACTTTTAAAATTTTTAAATCTATCTTCCCGAGACAAAACTTACATTCAGCTTTAGTTGAAAACTAAGCAAGATTACCAATTCGAACCGAATAATTCGTCTGGCGTTGGTTCCAACTCTCTATCTTATACCGTTCTCAATATAGTGGTAACTTTTAAACTAAGAAAAAAAATATTTTTCTACCATTTAGTATCATTTTAGAAAGTTTTTTTATTACAATCTGAACTAATTTAATCTTTTTATCACCAATGTTAGTAAAAAATTCAATTTTTCACTCAAATTTTACTTAAAAAATTAATTCGCTAGCTTTTTCTGCAAAAGTGAAAAAATTTTTTCAACTTTTTTATTCCAAAGGAACTGTAAATGAGTAAGAAGCCTAACTTTGCAGATCCTCTAGTGGGCTGATGGTAAATTGAATTGTAAAGTTTCAACATTCTAGGGGGTGTCGTTCCTGAGATAGGGGTGACTTTTAAAATTTTCAAATCTATCTTCCCGAGACAAAACTTACATTCAGATTTAGTTGAAAACTAAGCAAGATTACCAACTCGAACCGAATAATTCGTCTGGCGTTGGTTCCAACTCTCTATCTTATACCGTTCCCAAGATAGGGGTAACTTTTAAACTAAAAAAAAAATTTTTTCTACCATTTATAATCATTTTAGAAAGTTTTTTTATCATAGTCTAAACCAGTTTCATCTTTTTATCACCAATCGTTAGTAAAAAATTCAATTTTTCACTCAATTTTTACTTAAAAAATTAATTCGCTAGCTTTTGCTGCAAAAGTGAAAAAATTTTTTTAACTTTTTTATTCCAAAGGAACGGTAAATAAGTAAGAAGCCTAACTTTGCAGATCTTCTAGTGGGCTGATGGTGAATTGAATTGTAAAGTTTCAACTTTCTAGGGGGTGTCGTTTCTGAGATAGGGGTGACTTTTAAAATTTTTAATTCTATCTTCCCGAGACAAAACTTACATTCAGATTTAGTTGAAAACTAAGCAAGATTACCAATTCGAACCGAATAATTCGTCTGGCGTTGGTTCCAACTCTTTATCTTATACCGTTCCCAAGATAGGGGTAACTTTTAAACTAAGAAAAAAAAAATTTTTCTACCAATTATAATCATTTTAGAAAGTTTTTTTATCATAATCTAAACCAGTTTCATCTGTTTATCACCAATCGTTAGTAAAAAATTCAATTTTTCACTCAATTTTTACTTAAAAAAGTAATTCGCTAGCTTTTGCTGCAAAAGTGAAACAATTTTTTTAACTTTTTTATTCCAAAAGAACGGTAAATAAGTAAGAAGGCTAACTTTGCAGATCTTCTAGTGGGCTGATGGTAAATTGAATTGTAAAGTTTCAACTTTCTAGGGTGTGTCGTTCCTGAGATAGGGGTGACTTTTAAAATTTTTAAATCTATCTTCCCGAGACAAAAGTTTTATTCAGATTTAGTTGAAAACTAAGCAAGATTACCAATTCGAATCGAATCATTCGTCTGGCGTTGGTTCCAGCTCTCTATCTTATACCGTTCCCAAGATAGGGGTAATTTTTAAACTAAGAAAAAAAATTTTTTTCTACCATTTATAAATCATTTTAGAAAGTTTTTTTATCATAATCTAAACCAGTTTCATCTTTTTATCACCAATGTTAGTAAAAAATTCAATTTTTCACTCAATTTTTACTTAAAAAATTAATTCGCTAGCTTTTGCTGCAAAAGTGAAAAAATTTTTTCAACTTTTTTATTCCAAAGGAACTGTAAATGAGTAAGAAGCCTAACTTTGCAGATCCTCTAGTGGGCTGATGGTAAATTGAATTGTAAAGTTTCAACTTTCTAGGGGGTGTCGTTCCTGAGATAGGGGTGACTTTTAAAATTTTTAAATCTATCTTTCCGAGACAAAACTTACATTCAGATTTAGTTGAAAACTAAGCAAGATTACCAACTCGAACCGAATAATTCGTCTGGCGTTGGTTCCAACTCTCTATCTTATACCGTTCCCAAGTTAGGGGTAACTTTTAAACTAAGAAAAAAAATTTTTTCTACCATTTATAATCATTTTAGAAAGTTTTTTATCATAGTCTAAACCAGTTTCATCTTTTTATCACCAATCGTTAGTAACAAATTCAATTTTTCACTCAATTTTTACTTAAAAATTTAATTCGCTAGCTTTTGCTGCAAAAGTGAAAAAATTTTTTTAACTTTTTTATTCCAAAGGAACGGTAAATAAGTAAGAAGCCTAACTTTGCAGATCTTCTAGTGTGCTGATGGTAAATTGAATTGTAAAGTTTCAACTTTCTAAGGGGTGTCGTTCCTGAGATAGGGGTGATTTAAAATTTTTAAATCTATCTTTCCGAGACAAAACTTACATTCAGATTTAGTTGAAAATTAAGCAAGATTACCAATTCGAACCGAATAATTCGTCTGGCGTTGGTTCCAACTCTCTATCTTATACCGTTCCCAAGATAGGGGTAACTTTTAAACTAAGAAAAAAAAAATTTTTCTACCATTTATAATCATTTTAGAAAGTTTTTTTATCATAATCTAAACCAGTTTCATCTTTTTATCACCAATCGTTAGTAAAAAATTCAATTTTTTACTCAATTTTTACTTAAAAAATTAATTCGCTAGCTTTTGCTGCAAAAGTGAAAAAATTTTTTAACTTTTTTATTCCAAAGGAACGGTAAATAAGTAAGAAGCCTAACTTTGCAGATCCTCTAGTGGGCTGATGGTAAATTGAATTGTAAAGTTTCAACTTTCTAGGGGATGTCGTTCCTGAGATAGGGGTGACTTTTAAAATTTTTAAATCTATCTTTCCGAGACAAAACTTACATTCAGATTTAGTTGAAAACTAAGAAAGATTACCAATTCGAACCGAATAATTCGTCTGGCGTTGGTTCCAACTCTCTATCTTATACCGTTCCCAAGGTAGGGGTAACTTTTAAACTAAGAAAAAAAATTTTTTTCTACCATTTATAATCATTTTAGAAAGTTTTTTTATCATAATCTAAACCAGATTCAACTTTTTATCACCAATCGTTAGTAAAAAATTCAATTTTTCACTCAATTTTTACTTAAAAAATTAATTCGCTAGCTTTTGCTGCAAAAGTGAAAAAATTTTTTAACTTTTTTATTCCAAAGGAACGGTAAATAAGTAAGAAGCCTAAATTTGCAGATCCTCTAGTGGGCTGATTGTAAATTGAATTGTAAAGTTTCAACTTTCTAGGGGGTGTCGTTCCTGAGATAGGGGTGACTTTTAAAATTTTTAAATCTATTTTCCCGAGACAAAACTTACATTCAGATTTAGTTGAAAACTAAGCAAGATTACCAATTCGAATCGAATCATTCGTCTGGCGTTGGTTCCAACTCTCTATCTTATACCGTTCCCAAGATAGGGGTAATTTTTAAACTAAGAAAAAAAATTTTTTTCTACCATTTATAATCATTTTAGAAAGTTTTTTTATCATAATCTAAACCAGTTTCATCTTTTTATCAACAATGTTAGTAAAAAATTCAATTTTTCACTCAATTTTTACTTAAAAAATTAATTCGCTAGCTTTTGCTGCAAAAGTGAAAAAATTTTTTCAACTTTTTTATTCCAAAGGAACTGTAAATGAGTAAGAAGCCTAACTTTGCAAATCCTCTAGTGGGCTGATGGTAAATTGAATTGTAAAGTTTCAACTTTCTAGGGGGTGTCGTTCCTGAGATAGGGGTGACTTTTAAAATTTTTAAATCTATCTTCCCGAGACAAAACTTACATTCAGCTTTAGTTGAAAACTAAGCAAGATTACCAATTCGAACCGAATAATTCGTCTGGCGTTGGTTCCAACTCTCTATCTTATACCGTTCTCAATATAGTGGTAACTTTTAAACTAAGAAAAAAAATATTTTTCTACCATTTAGTATCATTTTAGAAAGTTTTTTTATTACAATCTGAACTAATTTCATCTTTTTATCACCAATGTTAGTAAAAAATTCAATTTTTCACTCAATTTTTACTTAAAAAATTAATTCGCTAGCTTTTTCTGCAAAAGTGAAAAAATTTTTTCAACTTTTTTATTCCAAAGGAACTGTAAATGAGTAAGAAGCCTAACTTTGCAGATCCTCTAGTGGGCTGATGGTAAATTGAATTGTAAAGTTTCAACTTTCTAGGGGGTGTCGTTCCTGAGATAGGGGTGACTTTTAAAATTTTTAAATCTATTTTCCCGAGACAAAACTTACATTCAGATTTAGTTGAAAACTAAGCAAGATTACCAACTCGAACCGAATAATTCGTCTGGCGTTGGTTCCAACTCTCTATCTTATACCGTTCCCAAGATAGGGGTAACTTTTAAACTAAGAAAAAAAATTTTTTCTACCATTTATAATCATTTTAGAAAGTTTTTTTATCATAGTCTAAACCAGTTTCATCTTTTTATCACCAATCGTTAGTAAAAAATTCAATTTTTCACTCAATTTTTACTTAAAAAATTAATTCGCTAGCTTTTGCTGCAAAAGTGAAAAAATTTTTTTAACTTTTTTATTCCAAAGGAACGGTAAATAAGTAAGAAGCCTAACTTTGCAGATCTTCTAGTGTGCTGATGGTAAATTGAATTGTAAAGTTTCAACATTCTAGGGGGTGTCGTTCCTGAGATAGGGGTGACTTTTAAAATTTTTAAATCTATCTTCCCGAGACGAAACTTACATTCAGATTTAGTTGATAACTAAGCAAGATTACCAATTCGAACCGAATGATTCGTCTGGGGTTGGTTCCAACTCTCTATCTTATACCGTTCCCAAGATAGGGGTAACTTTTAAACTAAGAAAAAAAATTTTTTTCTACCATTTAGAATCATTTTAGAAAGTTTTTTTATTACAATCTGAACTAATTTCATCTTTTTATCACCAATCGTTAGTAAAAAATTCAATTTTTCACTCAATTTTTACTTAAAAAATTAATTCGCTAGCTTTTGCTGCAAAAGTGAAAAAATTTTTTCAAATTTTTTCTTCTAAAGGAACTGTAAATAAGTAAGAAGCCTAACTTTGCAGATCTTCTAGTGGGCTAATGGTGAATTGAATTGTAAAGTTTCAACTTTCTAGGGGGTGTCGTTCCTGAGATAGGGGTGACTTTTAAAATTTTTTAATCTATCTTCCCGAGACAAAACTTACATTCAGATTTAGTTGAAAACTAAGCAAGATTACCAATTCGAACCGAATAATTCGTCTGGCGTTGGTTCCAACTCTCTATCTTATACCGTTCTCAAGATAGTGGTAACTTTTAAACTAAGAAATAAAATATTTTTCTACCATTTAGAATCATTTTAGAAAGTTTTTTTATCATAATCTAAACCAGTTTCATCTTTTTATCACCAATCGTTAGTAAAAAATTCAATTTTTCACTCAATTTTTACTTAAAAAAAAAAATTCGCTAGCTTTTGCTGCAAAAGTGAAAAAATTTTTTTAACTTTTTTATTCCAAAGGAACGGTAAATAAGTAAGAAGCCTAACTTTGCAGATCCTCTAGTGGGCTGAAGGTAAATTGAATTGTAAAGTTTCAACTTTCTAGGGGGTGTCGTTCCTGAGATAGGGGTGACTTTTAAAATTTTTAAATCTATCTTCCCGAGACAAAACTTACATTCAGATTTAGTTAAAAACTAAGCAAGATTACCAATTCGAACCGAATAATTCGTCTGGCGTTGGTTCCAACTCTCTATCTTATACCGTTCTCAAGATAGTGGTAACTTTTAAACTAAGAAAAAAAATATTTTTTTACCATTTAGAATCATTTTAGAAAGTTTTTTTATTACAATCTGAACTAATTTAATTTTTTTATCACCAATTGTTAGTAATAAATTCAATTTTTTCCTCAATTTTTACTTAAAAAATTAATTCGCTAGCTTTTGCTGCAAAAGTGGAAAAATTTTTTCAACTTTTTTATTCCAAAGGAACTGTAAATAAGTAAGAAGCCTAACTTTGCAGATCCTCTAGTGGGCTGATGGTAAATTGAATTGTAAAGTTTCAACTTTCTAGGGGTTGTCGTTCCTGAGATAGGGGTGACTTTTAAAATTTTTAAATCTATCTTTCCGAGACAAAACTTACATTCAGATTTAGTTGAAAACTAAGAAAGATTACCAATTCGAACCGAATAATTCGTCTGGCGTTGGTTCCAACTATCTATCTTATACCGTTCCCAAGGTAGGGGTAACTTTTAAACTAAGAAAAAAAATTTTTTTCTACCATTTATAATCATTTTAGAAAGTTTTTTTATCATAATCTAAACCAGTTTCATCTTTTTATCACCAATCGTTAGTAAAAAATTCAATTTTTCACTCAATTTTTACTTAAAAAAAAAAATTCGCTAGCTTTTGCTGCAAAAGTGAAAAAATTTTTTTAACTTTATTATTCCAAAGGAACTGTAAAAAAGTAAGAAGCCTAACTTTGCAGATCTTCTAGTGGGCTGATGGTGAATTGAATTGTAAAGTTTCAACTTTCTAGAGGGTGTCGTTCTTGAGATAGGGGTGACTATTAAAATTTTTAATTCTATCTTCCCGAGACAAAACTTACATTCAGATTTAGTTGAAAACTAAGCAAGATTACCAATTCGAACCGAATAATTCGTCTGGCGTTGGTTCCAACTCTCTATCTTATACCGTTCTCAAGATAGTGGTAACTTTTAAACTAAGAAAAAAAATATTTTTCTACCATTTAGAATCATTTTAGAAAGTTTTTTATTACAATCTGAACTAATTTCATCTTTTTATCACCAATCGTTAGTCAAAAATTCAATTTTTCACTCAATTTTTACTTAAAAAATTAATTCGCTAGCTTTTGCTGCAAAAGTGAAAAAATTTTTTCAACTTTTTTATTCCAAAGGAACTGTAAATAAGTAAGAAGCCTAACTTTGCAGATCTTCTAGTGGGCTGATGGTGAATTGAATTGTAAAGTTTCAACTTTCTAGGGGGTGTCGTTCCTGAGATAGGGGTGACTATTAAAATTTTTAATTCTATCTTCCCGAGACAAAACTTACATTCAGAATTAGTTGAAAACTAAGCAAGATTACCAATTCGAACCGAATAATTCGTCTGGCGTTGGTTCCAACTCTCTATCTTATACCGTTCCCAAGATAAGGGTAACGTTTAAACTAAGAAAAAAAAAATTTTTCTACCATTTATAATCATTTTAGAAAGTTTTTTTATCATAATCTAAACCAGTTTCATCTTTTTATCACTAATCGTTAGTAAAAAATTCAATTTTTCACTCAATTTTTACTTAAAAAATTAATACGCTAGCTTTTGCTGCAAAAGTGAAAAAATTTTTTTAACTTTTTTATTCCAAAGGAACGGTAAATAAGTAAGAAGCCTAACTTTGCAGATCCTCTAGTGGGCTGATGGTAAATTGAATTGTAAAGTTTCAACTTTCTAGGAGGTGTCGTTCCTGAGATAGGGGTGACTTTTAAAGTTTTTAAATCTATCTTCCCGAGACAAAACTTACATTCAGATTTAGTTGAAAACTAAGCAAGATTACCAATTCGAACCGAATAATTCGTCTGGCGTCGGTTCCAACTCTCTATCTTATACCGTTCCCAAGATAGGGGTAACTTTTAAACTAAGAAAAAAAAATTTTTTCTACCATTTATAATCATTTTAGAAAGTTTTTTTATCATAATCTAAACCAGATTCATCTTTTTATCACCAATCGTTAGTAAAAAATTCAACTTTTCACTCAATTTTTACTTAAAAAATTAATTCGCTAGCTTTTGCTGCAAAAGTGAAAAAATTTTTCCAACTTTTTTATTCCAAAGGAACTGTAAATAAGTAAGAAGCCTAACATTGCAGATCTTCTAGTGGGCTGATGGTGAATTGAATTGTAAAGTTTCAACTTTCTAGGGGATGTCGTTCCTGAGATAGGGGTGACTTTTAAAATTTTTAAATCTATCTTCCCGAGGCAGAACTTACATTCAGATTTAGTTGAAAACTAAGCAAGATTACCAATTCGAACCGAATAATTCGTCTGGCGTTGGTTCCAACTCTCTATCTTATACCGTTCCCAAGATAGGGGTAACTTTTAAACTAAGAAAAAAAATATTTTTCTACCATTTAGAATCATTTTAGAAAGTTTTTTATTACAATCTGAACTAATTTCATCTTTTTATCACCAATCGTTAGTCAAAAATTCAATTTTTCACTCAATTTTTACTTAAAAAATTAATTCGCTAGCTTTTGCTGCAAAAGTGAAAAAATTTTTTCAACTTTTTTATTCCAAAGGAACTGTAAATAAGTAAGAAGCCTAACTTTGCAGATCTTCTAGTGGGCTGATGGTGAATTGAATTGTAAAGTTTCAACTTTCTAGGGAGTGTCGTTCCTGAGATAGGGGTGACTATTAAAATTTTTAATTCAATCTTCCCGAGACAAAACTTACATTCAGAATTAGTTGAAAACTAAGCAAGATTACCAATTCGAACCGAATAATTTGTCTGGCGTTGGTTCCAACTCTCTATCTTATACCGTTCCCAAGATAAGGGTAACGTTTAAACTAAGAAAAAAAAATTTTTCTACCATTTATAATCATTTTAGAAAGTTTTTTTATCATAATCTAAACCAGTTTCATCTTTTTATCACTAATCGTTAGTAAAAAATTCAATTTTTCACTCAATTTTTACTTAAAAAATTAATACGCTAGCTTTTACTGCAAAAGTGAAAAAATTTTTTCAACTTTTTTATTCCAAAGGAAATGTAAATAAGTAAGAAGCCTAACTTTGCAGATCTTCTAGTGGGCTGATGGTGAATTGAACTGTAAAGTTTCAACTTTCTAGAGGGTGTCGTTCTTGAGATAGGGGTGACTTTTAAAATTTTTAAATCTATTTTTCCGAGACAAAACTTACATTCAGATTTAGTTGAAAACTAAGCAAGATTACCAATTCGAAACGAATAATTTGTCTGGCGTTGGTTCCAACTCTCTATCTTATACCAATCCCAAGATAGGGGTAACTTTTAAACTAAGAAAAAAAAAATTTTTCTATCATTTATAATCATTTTAGAAAGTTTTTTTATTACAATCTGAACTAATTTCATCTTTTTATCACCAATCGTTAGTAAAAAATTCAATTTTTCACTCAATTTTTACTTAAAAAATTAATTCGCTAGCTTTTGCTGCAAAAGTGAAAAAATTTTTTCAACTTTTTTATTCCAAAGGAACTGTAAATAAGTAAGAAGCCTAACTTTGCAGATCTTCTAGTGGTCTGACTGTGAATTGAATTGTAAAGTTTCAACTTTCTAGGGTGTGTCGTTCCTGAGATAGGGGTGACTTTTAAAATTTTTAAATCTATCTTCCCGAGACAAAAGTTTTATTCAGATTTAGTTGAAAACTAAGCAAGATTACCAATTCGAATCGAATCTTTCGTCTGGCGTTGGTTCCAACTCTCTATCTTATACCGTTCCCAAGATAGGGGTAATTTTTAAACTAAGAAAAAAAATTTTTTTCTACCATTTATAATCATTTTAGAAAGTTTTTTTATCATAATCTAAACCAGTTTCATCTTTTTATCACCAATGTTAGTAAAAAATTCAATTTTTCACTCAATTTTTACTTAAAAAATTAATTCGCTAGCTTTTGCTGCAAAAGTGAAAAAATTTTTTCAACTTTTTTATTCCAAAGGAACTGTAAATGAGTAAGAAGCCTAACTTTGCAAATCCTCTAGTGGGCTGATGGTAAATTGAATTGTAAAGTTTCAACTTTCTAGGGGGTGTCGATCCTGAGATAGGGGTGACTTTTAAAATTTTTAAATCTATCTTCCCGAGACAAAACTTACATTCAGCTTTAGTTGAAAACTAAGCAAGATTACCAATTCGAACCGAATAATTCGTCTGGCGTTGGTTCCAACTCTCTATCTTATACCGTTCTCAATATAGTGGTAACTTTTAAACTAAGAAAAAAAATATTTTTCTACCATTTAGTATCATTTTAGAAAGTTTTTTTATTACAATCTGAACTAATTTAATCTTTTTATCACCAATGTTAGTAAAAAATTCAATTTTTCACTCAATTTTTACTTAAAAAATTAATTCGCTAGCTTTTTCTGCAAAAGTGAAAAAATTTTTTCAACTTTTTTATTCCAAAGGAACTGTAAATGAGTAAGAAGCCTAACTTTGCAGATCCTCTAGTGGGCTGATGGTAAATTGAATTGTAAAGTTTCAACATTCTAGGGGGTGTCGTTCCTGAGATAGGGGTGACTTTTAAAATTTTCAAATCTATCTTCCCGAGACAAAACTTACATTCAGATTTAGTTGAAAACTAAGCAAGATTACCAACTCGAACCGAATAATTCGTCTGGCGTTGGTTCCAACTCTCTATCTTATACCGTTCCCAAGATAGGGGTAACTTTTAAACTAAAAAAAAAATTTTTTCTACCATTTATAATCATTTTAGAAAGTTTTTTTATCATAGTCTAAACCAGTTTCATCTTTTTATCACCAATCGTTAGTAAAAAATTCAATTTTTCACTCAATTTTTACTTAAAAAATTAATTCGCTAGCTTTTGCTGCAAAAGTGAAAAAATTTTTTTAACTTTTTTATTCCAAAGGAACGGTAAATAAGTAAGAAGCCTAACTTTGCAGATCTTCTAGTGTGCTGATGGTAAATTGAATTGTAAAGTTTCAACATTCTAGGGGGTGTCGTTCCTGAGATAGGGGTGACTTTTAAAATTTTTAAATCTATCTTCCCGAGACGAAACTTACATACAGATTTAGTTGGTAACTAAGCAAGATTACCAATTCGAACCGAATGATTCGTCTGGGGTTGGTTCCAACTCTCTATCTTATACCGTTCCCAAGATAGGGGTAACTTTTAAACTAAGAAAAAAAAATTTTTTCTACCATTCATAATCATTTTAGAAAGTTTTTTTATCATAATCTAAACCAGTTTCATCTTTTTATCACCAATCGTTAGTAAAAAATTCAATGTTTCACTCAATTTTTACTTAAAAAATTAATTCGCTAGCTTTTGCTGCAAAAGTGAAAAAATTTTTTCATTTTTTTTATTCCAAAGGAACTGTAAATAAGTAAGAAGCCTAACTTTGCAGATCTTCTAGTGGGCTGATGGTGAATTGAATTGTAAAGTTTCAACTTTCTAGGGGGTGTCGTTTCTGAGATAGGGGTGACTTTTAAAATTTTTAATTCTATCTTCCCGAGACAAAACTTACATTCAGATTTAGTTGAAAACTAAGCAAGATTACCAATTCGAACCGAATAATTCGTCTGGCGTTGGTTCCAACTCTTTATCTTATACCGTTCCCAAGATAGGGGTAACTTTTAAACTAAGAAAAAAAAAAATTTTCTACCAATTATAATCATTTTAGAAAGTTTTTTTATCATAATCTAAACCAGTTTCATCTGTTTATCACCAATCGTTAGTAAAAAATTCAATTTTTCACTCAATTTTTACTTAAAAAAAAAAATTCGCTAGCTTTTGCTGCAAAAGTGAAAAAATTTTTTTAACTTTTTTATTCCAAAGGAACGGTAAATAAGTAAGAAGCCTAACTTTGCAGATCTTCTAGTGTGCTGATGGTAAATTGAATTGTAAAGTTTCAACATTCTAGGGGGTGTCGTTCCTGAGATAGGGGTGACTTTTAAAATTTTTAAATCTATCTTCCCGAGACGAAACTTACATTCAGATTTAGTTGATAACTAAGCAAGATTACCAATTCGAACCGAATGATTCGTCTGGGGTTGGTTCCAACTCTCTATCTTATACCGTTCCCAAGATAGGGGTAACTTTTAAACTAAGAAAAAAAATTTTTTTCTACCATTTAGAATCATTTTAGAAAGTTTTTTTATTACAATCTGAACTAATTTCATCTTTTTATCACCAATCGTTAGTAAAAAATTCAATTTTTCACTCAATTTTTACTTAAAAAATTAATTCGCTAGCTTTTGCTGCAAAAGTGAAAAAATTTTTTCAAATTTTTTCTTCTAAAGGAACTGTAAATAAGTAAGAAGCCTAACTTTGCAGATCTTCTAGTGGGCTAATGGTGAATTGAATTGTAAAGTTTCAACTTTCTAGGGGGTGTCGTTCCTGAGATAGGGGTGACTTTTAAAATTTTTTAATCTATCTTCCCGAGACAAAACTTACATTCAGATTTAGTTGAAAACTAAGCAAGATTACCAATTCGAACCGAATAATTCGTCTGGCGTTGGTTCCAACTCTCTATCTTATACCGTTCTCAAGATAGTGGTAACTTTTAAACTAAGAAATAAAATATTTTTCTACCATTTAGAATCATTTTAGAAAGTTTTTTTATCGTAATCTAAACCAGTTTCATCTTTTTATCACCAATCGTTAGTAAAAAATTCAATTTTTCACTCAATTTTTACTTAAAAAAAAAAATTCGCTAGCTTTTGCTGCAAAAGTGAAAAAATTTTTTTAACTTTTTTATTCCAAAGGAACGGTAAATAAGTAAGAAGCCTAACTTTGCAGATCCTCTAGTGGGCTGAAGGTAAATTGAATTGTAAAGTTTCAACTTTCTAGGGGGTGTCGTTCCTGAGATAGGGGTGACTTTTAAAATTTTTAAATCTATCTTCCCGAGACAAAACTTACATTCAGATTTAGTTAAAAACTAAGCAAGATTACCAATTCGAACCGAATAATTCGTCTGGCGTTGGTTCCAACTCTCTATCTTATACCGTTCTCAAGATAGTGGTAACTTTTAAACTAAGAAAAAAAATATTTTTTTACCATTTAGAATCATTTTAGAAAGTTTTTTTATTACAATCTGAACTAATTTAATTTTTTTATCACCAATTGTTAGTAATAAATTCAATTTTTTCCTCAATTTTTACTTAAAAAATTAATTCGCTAGCTTTTGCTGCAAAAGTGGAAAAATTTTTTCAACTTTTTTATTCCAAAGGAACTGTAAATAAGTAAGAAGCCTAACTTTGCAGATCCTCTAGTGGGCTGATGGTAAATTGAATTGTAAAGTTTCAACTTTCTAGGGGTTGTCGTTCCTGAGATAGGGGTGACTTTTAAAATTTTTAAATCTATCTTTCCGAGACAAAACTTACATTCAGATTTAGTTGAAAACTAAGAAAGATTACCAATTCGAACCGAATAATTCGTCTGGCGTTGGTTCCAACTATCTATCTTATACCGTTCCCAAGGTAGGGGTAACTTTTAAACTAAGAAAAAAAATTTTTTTCTACCATTTATAATCATTTTAGAAAGTTTTTTTATCATAATCTAAACCAGTTTCATCTTTTTATCACCAATCGTTAGTAAAAAATTCAATTTTTCACTCAATTTTTACTTAAAAAAAAAAATTCGCTAGCTTTTGCTGCAAAAGTGAAAAAATTTTTTTAACTTTATTATTCCAAAGGAACTGTAAAAAAGTAAGAAGCCTAACTTTGCAGATCTTCTAGTGGGCTGATGGTGAATTGAATTGTAAAGTTTCAACTTTCTAGAGGGTGTCGTTCTTGAGATAGGGGTGACTATTAAAATTTTTAATTCTATCTTCCCGAGACAAAACTTACATTCAGATTTAGTTGAAAACTAAGCAAGATTACCAATTCGAACCGAATAATTCGTCTGGCGTTGGTTCCAACTCTCTATCTTATACCGTTCTCAAGATAGTGGTAACTTTTAAACTAAGAAAAAAAATATTTTTCTACCATTTAGAATCATTTTAGAAAGTTTTTTATTACAATCTGAACTAATTTCATCTTTTTATCACCAATCGTTAGTCAAAAATTCAATTTTTCACTCAATTTTTACTTAAAAAATTAATTCGCTAGCTTTTGCTGCAAAAGTGAAAAAATTTTTTCAACTTTTTTATTCCAAAGGAACTGTAAATAAGTAAGAAGCCTAACTTTGCAGATCTTCTAGTGGGCTGATGGTGAATTGAATTGTAAAGTTTCAACTTTCTAGGGGGTGTCGTTCCTGAGATAGGGGTGACTATTAAAATTTTTAATTCTATCTTCCCGAGACAAAACTTACATTCAGAATTAGTTGAAAACTAAGCAAGATTACCAATTCGAACCGAATAATTCGTCTGGCGTTGGTTCCAACTCTCTATCTTATACCGTTCCCAAGATAAGGGTAACGTTTAAACTAAGAAAAAAAAAATTTTTCTACCATTTATAATCATTTTAGAAAGTTTTTTTATCATAATCTAAACCAGTTTCATCTTTTTATCACTAATCGTTAGTAAAAAATTCAATTTTTCACTCAATTTTTACTTAAAAAATTAATACGCTAGCTTTTGCTGCAAAAGTGAAAAAATTTTTTTAACTTTTTTATTCCAAAGGAACGGTAAATAAGTAAGAAGCCTAACTTTGCAGATCCTCTAGTGGGCTGATGGTAAATTGAATTGTAAAGTTTCAACTTTCTAGGAGGTGTCGTTCCTGAGATAGGGGTGACTTTTAAAGTTTTTAAATCTATCTTCCCGAGACAAAACTTACATTCAGATTTAGTTGAAAACTAAGCAAGATTACCAATTCGAACCGAATAATTCGTCTGGCGTCGGTTCCAACTCTCTATCTTATACCGTTCCCAAGATAGGGGTAACTTTTAAACTAAGAAAAAAAAATTTTTTCTACCATTTATAATCATTTTAGAAAGTTTTTTTATCATAATCTAAACCAGATTCATCTTTTTATCACCAATCGTTAGTAAAAAATTCAACTTTTCACTCAATTTTTACTTAAAAAATTAATTCGCTAGCTTTTGCTGCAAAAGTGAAAAAATTTTTCCAACTTTTTTATTCCAAAGGAACTGTAAATAAGTAAGAAGCCTAACATTGCAGATCTTCTAGTGGGCTGATGGTGAATTGAATTGTAAAGTTTCAACTTTCTAGGGGATGTCGTTCCTGAGATAGGGGTGACTTTTAAAATTTTTAAATCTATCTTCCCGAGGCAGAACTTACATTCAGATTTAGTTGAAAACTAAGCAAGATTACCAATTCGAACCGAATAATTCGTCTGGCGTTGGTTCCAACTCTCTATCTTATACCGTTCCCAAGATAGGGGTAACTTTTAAACTAAGAAAAAAAATATTTTTCTACCATTTAGAATCATTTTAGAAAGTTTTTTATTACAATCTGAACTAATTTCATCTTTTTATCACCAATCGTTAGTCAAAAATTCAATTTTTCACTCAATTTTTACTTAAAAAATTAATTCGCTAGCTTTTGCTGCAAAAGTGAAAAAATTTTTTCAACTTTTTTATTCCAAAGGAACTGTAAATAAGTAAGAAGCCTAACTTTGCAGATCTTCTAGTGGGCTGATGGTGAATTGAATTGTAAAGTTTCAACTTTCTAGGGAGTGTCGTTCCTGAGATAGGGGTGACTATTAAAATTTTTAATTCAATCTTCCCGAGACAAAACTTACATTCAGAATTAGTTGAAAACTAAGCAAGATTACCAATTCGAACCGAATAATTTGTCTGGCGTTGGTTCCAACTCTCTATCTTATACCGTTCCCAAGATAAGGGTAACGTTTAAACTAAGAAAAAAAAATTTTTCTACCATTTATAATCATTTTAGAAAGTTTTTTTATCATAATCTAAACCAGTTTCATCTTTTTATCACTAATCGTTAGTAAAAAATTCAATTTTTCACTCAATTTTTACTTAAAAAATTAATACGCTAGCTTTTACTGCAAAAGTGAAAAAATTTTTTCAACTTTTTTATTCCAAAGGAAATGTAAATAAGTAAGAAGCCTAACTTTGCAGATCTTCTAGTGGGCTGATGGTGAATTGAACTGTAAAGTTTCAACTTTCTAGAGGGTGTCGTTCCTGAGATAGGGGTGACTTTTAAAATTTTTAAATCTATTTTTCCGAGACAAAACTTACATTCAGATTTAGTTGAAAACTAAGCAAGATTACCAATTCGAAACGAATAATTTGTCTGGCGTTGGTTCCAACTCTCTATCTTATACCAATCCCAAGATAGGGGTAACTTTTAAACTAAGAAAAAAAAAAATTTTTCTATCATTTATAATCATTTTAGAAAGTTTTTTTATTACAATCTGAACTAATTTCATCTTTTTATCACCAATCGTTAGTAAAAAATTCAATTTTTCACTCAATTTTTACTTAAAAAATTAATTCGCTAGCTTTTGCTGCAAAAGTGAAAAAATTTTTTCAACTTTTTTATTCCAAAGGAACTGTAAATAAGTAAGAAGCCTAACTTTGCAGATCTTCTAGTGGGCTGATGGTGAATTGAATTGTAAAGTTTCAACTTTCTAGGGTGTGTCGTTCCTGAGATAGGGGTGACTTTTAAAATTTTTAAATCTATCTTCCCGAGACAAAAGTTTTATTCAGATTTAGTTGAAAACTAAGCAAGATTACCAATTCGAATCGAATCTTTCGTCTGGCGTTGGTTCCAACTCTCTATCTTATACCGTTCCCAAGATAGGGGTAATTTTTAAACTAAGAAAAAAAATTTTTTTCTACCATTTATAATCATTTTAGAAAGTTTTTTTATCATAATCTAAACCAGTTTCATCTTTTTATCACCAATGTTAGTAAAAAATTCAATTTTTCACTCAATTTTTACTTAAAAAATTAATTCGCTAGCTTTTGCTGCAAAAGTGAAAAAATTTTTTCAACTTTTTTATTCCAAAGGAACTGTAAATGAGTAAGAAGCCTAACTTTGCAAATCCTCTAGTGGGCTGATGGTAAATTGAATTGTAAAGTTTCAACTTTCTAGGGGGTGTCGATCCTGAGATAGGGGTGACTTTTAAAATTTTTAAATCCATCTTCCCGAGACAAAACTTACATTCAGCTTTAGTTGAAAACTAAGCAAGATTACCAATTCGAACCGAATAATTCGTCTGGCGTTGGTTCCAACTCTCTATCTTATACCGTTCTCAATATAGTGGTAACTTTTAAACTAAGAAAAAAAATATTTTTCTACCATTTAGTATCATTTTAGAAAGTTTTTTTATTACAATCTGAACTAATTTAATATTTTTATCACCAATGTTACTAAAAAATTCAATTTTTGACTCAATTTTTACTTAAAAAATTAATTCGCTAGCTTTTTCTGCAAAAGTGAAAAAATTTTTTCAACTTTTTTATTCCAAAGGAACTGTAAATGAGTAAGAAGCCTAACTTTGCAGATCCTCTAGTGGGCTGATGGTAAATTGAATTGTAAAGTTTCAACATTCTAGGGGGTGTCGTTCCTGAGATAGGGGTGACTTTTAAAATTTTCAAATCTATCTTCCCGAGACAAAACTTACATTCAGATTTAGTTGAAAACTAAGCAAGATTACCAACTCGAACCGAATAATTCGTCTGGCGTTGGTTCCAACTCTCTATCTTATACCGTTCCCAAGATAGGGGTAACTTTTAAACTAAAAAAAAAATTTTTTCTACCATTTATAATCATTTTAGAAAGTTTTTTTATCATAGTCTAAACCAGTTTCATCTTTTTATCACCAATCGTTAGTAAAAAATTCAATTTTTCACTCAATTTTTACTTAAAAAATTAATTCGCTAGCTTTTGCTGCAAAAGTGAAAAAATTTTTTTAACTTTTTTATTCCAAAGGAACGGTAAATAAGTAAGAAGCCTAACTTTGCAGATCTTCTAGTGTGCTGATGGTAAATTGAATTGTAAAGTTTCAACATTCTAGGGGGTGTCGTTCCTGAGATAGGGGTGACTTTTAAAATTTTTAAATCTATCTTCCCGAGACGAAACTTACATACAGATTTAGTTGGTAACTAAGCAAGATTACCAATTCGAACCGAATGATTCGTCTGGGGTTGGTTCCAACTCTCTATCTTATACCGTTCCCAAGATAGGGGTAACTTTTAAACTAAGAAAAAAAAATTTTTTCTACCATTCATAATCATTTTAGAAAGTTTTTTTATCATAATCTAAACCAGTTTCATCTTTTTATCACCAATCGTTAGTAAAAAATTCAATGTTTCACTCAATTTTTACTTAAAAAATTAATTCGCTAGCTTTTGCTGCAAAAGTGAAAAAATTTTTTCATTTTTTTTATTCCAAAGGAACTGTAAATAAGTAAGAAGCCTAACTTTGCAGATCTTCTAGTGGGCTGATGGTGAATTGAATTGTAAAGTTTCAACTTTCTAGGGGGTGTCGTTTCTGAGATAGGGGTGACTTTTAAAATTTTTAATTCTATCTTCCCGAGACAAAACTTACATTCAGATTTAGTTGAAAACTAAGCAAGATTACCAATTCGAACCGAATAATTCGTCTGGCGTTGGTTCCAACTCTTTATCTTATACCGTTCCCAAGATAGGGGTAACTTTTAAACTAAGAAAAAAAAAATTTTTCTACCAATTATAATCATTTTAGAAAGTTTTTTTATCATAATCTAAACCAGTTTCATCTGTTTATCACCAATCGTTAGTAAAAAATTCAATTTTTCACTCAATTTTTACTTAAAAAAGTAATTCGCTAGCTTTTGCTGCAAAAGTGAAACAATTTTTTTAACTTTTTTATTCCAAAAGAACGGTAAATAAGTAAGAAGGCTAACTTTGCAGATCTTCTAGTGGGCTGATGGTAAATTGAATTGTAAAGTTTCAACTTTCTAGGGTGTGTCGTTCCTGAGATAGGGGTGACTTTTAAAATTTTTAAATCTATCTTCCCGAGACAAAAGTTTTATTCAGATTTAGTTGAAAACTAAGCAAGATTACCAATTCGAATCGAATCATTCGTCTGGCGTTGGTTCCAACTCTCTATCTTATACCGTTCCCAAGATAGGGGTAATTTTTAAACTAAGAAAAAAAATTTTTTTCTACCATTTATAAATCATTTTAGAAAGTTTTTTTATCATAATCTAAACCAGTTTCATCTTTTTATCACCAATGTTAGTAAAAAATTCAATTTTTCACTCAATTTTTACTTAAAAAATTAATTCGCTAGCTTTTGCTGCAAAAGTGAAAAAATTTTTTCAACTTTTTTATTCCAAAGGAACTGTAAATGAGTAAGAAGCCTAACTTTGCAGATCCTCTAGTGGGCTGATGGTAAATTGAATTGTAAAGTTTCAACTTTCTAGGGGGTGTCGTTCCTGAGATAGGGGTGACTTTTAAAATTTTTAAATCTATCTTTCCGAGACAAAACTTACATTCAGATTTAGTTGAAAACTAAGCAAGATTACCAACTCGAACCGAATAATTCGTCTGGCGTTGGTTCCAACTCTCTATCTTATACCGTTCCCAAGTTAGGGGTAACTTTTAAACTAAGAAAAAAAATTTTTTCTACCATTTATAATCATTTTAGAAAGTTTTTTATCATAGTCTAAACCAGTTTCATCTTTTTATCACCAATCGTTAGTAAAAAATTCAATTTTTCACTCAATTTTTACTTAAAAATTTAATTCGCTAGCTTTTGCTGCAAAAGTGAAAAAATTTTTTTAACTTTTTTATTCCAAAGGAACGGTAAATAAGTAAGAAGCCTAACTTTGCAGATCTTCTAGTGTGCTGATGGTAAATTGAATTGTAAAGTTTCAACTTTCTAAGGGGTGTCGTTCCTGAGATAGGGGTGATTTAAAATTTTTAAATCTATCTTTCCGAGACAAAACTTACATTCAGATTTAGTTGAAAATTAAGCAAGATTACCAATTCGAACCGAATAATTCGTCTGGCGTTGGTTCCAACTCTCTATCTTATACCGTTCCCAAGATAGGGGTAACTTTTAAACTAAGAAAAAAAAATTTTTCTACCAATTATAATCATTTTAGAAAGTTTTTTTATCATAATCTAAACCAGTTTCATCTTTTTATCACCAATCGTTAGTAAAAAATTCAATTTTTCACTCAATTTTTACTTAAAAAATTAATTCGCTAGCTTTTGCTGCAAAAGTGAAACAATTTTTTTAACTTTTTTATTCCAAAGGAACGGTAAATAAGTAAGAAGCCCAACTTTGCAGATCCTCTAGTGGGCTGATGGTAAATTGAATTGTAAAGTTTCAAATTTCTAGGGGTGTCGTTCCTGAGATGGGGGTGACTTTTAAAATTTTTAAATCTATCTTCCCGAGACAAAACTTACATTTAGATTTAGATGAAAACTAAGCAAGATTACCAATTCGAACCGAATAATTCGTCTGTCGTTGGTTCCAACTCTCTATCTTATACCGTTCTCAAGATAGTGGTAACTTTTAAACTAAGAAAAAAAATATTTTTCTACCATTTAGAATCATTTTAGAAAGTTTTTTTATTACAATCTGAACTAATTTCATCTTTTTATCACCAATCGTTAGTAAAAAATTCAATTTTTCACTCAATTTTTACTTGAAAAATTAATTCGGTAGCTTTTGCTGCAAAAGTGAAAAAATTTTTTCAACTTTTTTATTCCAAAGGAACTGTAAATAAGTAAGAAGCCTAACTTTGAAGATCTTCTAGTGGGCTGATGGTGAATTGAATTGAAAAGTTTCAACTTTCTAGGGGGTGTCGTTTCTGAGATAGGGGTGACTTTTAAAATTTTTAAATCTATCTTCCCGAGACAAAACTTACATTCAGATTTAGTTGAAAACTAAGCAAGATTACCAATTCGAACCGAATAATTCGTCTGGCGTTGGTTCCAACTCTCTATCTTATACCGTTCCCAAGATAGGGGTAACTTTTAAACTAAGAAAAAAAAATTTTTTCTACCATTTATAATCATTTTAGAAAGTTTTTTTATCATAATCTAAACCAGTTTCATCTTTTTATCACCAATCGTTAGTAAAAAATTCAATTTTTCACTCAATTTTTACTTAAAAAATTAATTCGCTAGCTTTTGCTGCAAAAGTGAAAAAATTTTTTAACTTTTTTATTCCAAAGGAACGGTAAATAAGTAAGAAGCCTAACTTTGCAGATCCTCTAGTGGGCTGATGGTAAATTGAATTGTAAAGTTTCAACTTTCTAGGGGGTGTCGTTCCTGAGATAGGGGTGACTTTTAAAATTTTTAAATCTATCTTCCCGAGACAAAACTTACATTCAGATTCAGTTGAAAATTAAGCAAGATTACCAATTCGAACCGAATAATTCGTCTGGCGTTGGTTCCAACTCTCTATCTTATACCGTTCTCAAGATAGTGGTAACTTTTAAACTAAGAAAAAAAATATTTTTCTACCATTTAGAATCATTTTAGAAAGTTTTTTTATTACAATCTGAACAAATTTCATCTTTTTATCACCAATCGTTAGTAAAAAATTCAATTTTTCACTCAATTTTTACTTAAAAAATTAATTCGGTAGCTTTTGCTGCAAAAGTGAAAAAATTTTTTCAACTTTTTTATTCCAAAGGAACTGTAAATAAGTAAGAAGCCTAACTTTGAAGATCTTCTAGTGGGCTAATGGTGAATTGAATTGTAAAGTTTCAACTTTCTAGGGGGTGTCGTTCCTGAGATAGGGGTGACTTTTAAAATTTTTAAATCTATCTTCCCGAGACAAAACTTACATTCAGATTTAGTTGAAAACTAAGCAAGATTACCAATTCGAACCGAATAATTCGTCTGGCGTTAGTTCCAACTCTCTATCTTATACCGTTCCCAAGATAGGGGTAACTTTCAAACTAAGAAAAAAAAAATTTTTCTACCATTTATAATCATTTTAGAAAGTTTTTTTATCATAATCTAAACCAGTTTCATCTTTTTATCACCAATCGTTAGTAAAAAATTCAATTTTTTACTCAATTTTTACTTAAAAAATTAATTCGCTAGCTTTTGCTGCAAAAGTGAAAAAATTTTTTAACTTTTTTATTCCAAAGGAACGGTAAATAAGTAAGAAGCCTAACTTTGCAGATCCTCTAGTGGGCTGATGGTAAATTGAATTGTAAAGTTTCAACTTTCTAGGGGATGTCGTTCCTGAGATAGGGGTGACTTTTAAAATTTTTAAATCTATCTTTCCGAGACAAAACTTACATTCAGATTTAATTGAAAACTAAGAAAGATTACCAATTCGAACCGAATAATTCGTCTGGCGTTGGTTCCAACTCTCTATCTTATACCGTTCCCAAGGTAGGGGTAACTTTTAAACTAAGAAAAAAAATTTTTTTCTACCATTTATAATCATTTTAGAAAGTTTTTTTATCATAATCTAAACCAGTTTCAACTTTTTATCACCAATCGTTAGTAAAAAATTCAATTTTTCACTCAATTTTTACTTAAAAAATTAATTCGCTAGCTTTTGCTGCAAAAGTGAAAAAATTTTTTAACTTTTTTATTCCAAAGGAACGGTAAATAAGTAAGAAGCCTAAATTTGCAGATCCTCTAGTGGGCTGATTGTAAATTGAATTGTAAAGTTTCAACTTTCTAGGGGGTGTCGTTCCTGAGATAGGGGTGACTTTTAAAATTTTTAAATCTATTTTCCCGAGACAAAACTTACATTCAGATTTAGTTGAAAATTAAGCAAGATTACCAATTCGAACCGAATAATTCGTCTGGCGTTGGTTCCAACTCTCTATCTTATACCGTTCCCAAGACAGGGGTAACTTTTAAACTAAGAAAAAAAATTTTTTTCTACCATTTAGAATCATTTTAGAAATTTTTTTTATCATAATCTAAACCAGTTTCATCTGTTTATCACCAATCGTTAGTAAAAAATTCAATTTTTCACTCAATTTTTACTTAAAAAAGTAATTCGCTAGCTTTTGCTGCAAAAGTGAAACAATTTTTTTAACTTTTTTATTCCAAAAGAACGGTAAATAAGTAAGAAGGCTAACTTTGCAGATCTTCTAGTGGGCTGATGGTAAATTGAATTGTAAAGTTTCAACTTTCTAGGGTGTGTCGTTCCTGAGATAGGGGTGACTTTTAAAATTTTTAAATCTATCTTCCCGAGACAAAAGTTTTATTCAGATTTAGTTGAAAACTAAGCAAGATTACCAATTCGAATCGAATCATTCGTCTGGCGTTGGTTCCAACTCTCTATCTTATACCGTTCCCAAGATAGGGGTAATTTTTAAACTAAGAAAAAAAATTTTTTTCTACCATTTATAAATCATTTTAGAAAGTTTTTTTATCATAATCTAAACCAGTTTCATCTTTTTATCACCAATGTTAGTAAAAAATTCAATTTTTCACTCAATTTTTACTTAAAAAATTAATTCGCTAGCTTTTGCTGCAAAAGTGAAAAAATTTTTTCAACTTTTTTATTCCAAAGGAACTGTAAATGAGTAAGAAGCCTAACTTTGCAGATCCTCTAGTGGGCTGATGGTAAATTGAATTGTAAAGTTTCAACTTTCTAGGGGGTGTCGTTCCTGAGATAGGGGTGACTTTTAAAATTTTTAAATCTATCTTTCCGAGACAAAACTTACATTCAGATTTAGTTGAAAACTAAGCAAGATTACCAACTCGAACCGAATAATTCGTCTGGCGTTGGTTCCAACTCTCTATCTTATACCGTTCCCAAGTTAGGGGTAACTTTTAAACTAAGAAAAAAAATTTTTTCTACCATTTATAATCATTTTAGAAAGTTTTTTATCATAGTCTAAACCAGTTTCATCTTTTTATCACCAATCGTTAGTAAAAAATTCAATTTTTCACTCAATTTTTACTTAAAAATTTAATTCGCTAGCTTTTGCTGCAAAAGTGAAAAAATTTTTTTAACTTTTTTATTCCAAAGGAACGGTAAATAAGTAAGAAGCCTAACTTTGCAGATCTTCTAGTGTGCTGATGGTAAATTGAATTGTAAAGTTTCAACTTTCTAAGGGGTGTCGTTCCTGAGATAGGGGTGATTTAAAATTTTTAAATCTATCTTTCCGAGACAAAACTTACATTCAGATTTAGTTGAAAATTAAGCAAGATTACCAATTCGAACCGAATAATTCGTCTGGCGTTGGTTCCAACTCTCAATCTTATACCGTTCCCAAGATAGGGGTAACTTTTAAACTAAGAAAAAAAAAATTTTTCTACCAATTATAATCATTTTAGAAAGTTTTTTTATCATAATCTAAACCAGTTTCATCTTTTTATCACCAATCGTTAGTAAAAAATTCAATTTTTCACTCAATTTTTACTTAAAAATTTAATTCGCTAGCTTTTGCTGCAAAAGTGAAAAAATTTTTTTAACTTTTTTATTCCAAAGGAACGGTAAATAAGTAAGAAGCCTAACTTTGCAGATCTTCTAGTGTGCTGATGGTAAATTGAATTGTAAAGTTTCAACTTTCTAAGGGGTGTCGTTCCTGAGATAGGGGTGATTTAAAATTTTTAAATCTATCTTTCCGAGACAAAACTTACATTCAGATTTAGTTGAAAATTAAGCAAGATTACCAATTCGAACCGAATAATTCGTCTGGCGTTGGTTCCAACTCTCAATCTTATACCGTTCCCAAGATAGGGGTAACTTTTAAACTAAGAAAAAAAAAATTTTTCTACCAATTATAATCATTTTAGAAAGTTTTTTTATCATAATCTAAACCAGTTTCATCTTTTTATCACCAATCGTTAGTAAAAAATTCAATTTTTCACTCAATTTTTACTTAAAAAATTAATTCGCTAGCTTTTGCTGCAAAAGTGAAACAATTTTTTTAACTTTTTTATTCCAAAGGAACGGTAAATAAGTAAGAAGCCCAACTTTGCAGATCCTCTAGTGGGCTGATGGTAAATTGAATTGTAAAGTTTCAAATTTCTAGGGGTGTCGTTCCTGAGATGGGGGTGACTTTTAAAATTTTTAAATCTATCTTCCCGAGACAAAACTTACATTTAGATTTAGATGAAAACTAAGCAAGATTACCAATTCGAACCGAATAATTCGTCTGTCGTTGGTTCCAACTCTCTATCTTATACCGTTCTCAAGATAGTGGTAACTTTTAAACTAAGAAAAAAAATATTTTTCTACCATTTAGAATCATTTTAGAAAGTTTTTTTATTACAATCTGAACTAATTTCATCTTTTTATCACCAATCGTTAGTAAAAAATTCAATTTTTCACTCAATTTTTACTTGAAAAATTAATTCGGTAGCTTTTGCTGCAAAAGTGAAAAAATTTTTTCAACTTTTTTATTCCAAAGGAACTGTAAATAAGTAAGAAGCCTAACTTTGAAGATCTTCTAGTGGGCTGATGGTGAATTGAATTGAAAAGTTTCAACTTTCTAGGGGGTGTCGTTTCTGAGATAGGGGTGACTTTTAAAATTTTTAAATCTATCTTCCCGAGACAAAACTTACATTCAGATTTAGTTGAAAACTAAGCAAGATTACCAATTCGAACCGAATAATTCGTCTGGCGTTGGTTCCAACTCTCTATCTTATACCGTTCCCAAGATAGGGGTAACTTTTAAACTAAGAAAAAAAAATTTTTTCTACCATTTATAATCATTTTAGAAAGTTTTTTTATCATAATCTAAACCAGTTTCATCTTTTTATCACCAATCGTTAGTAAAAAATTCAATTTTTCACTCAATTTTTACTTAAAAAATTAATTCGCTAGCTTTTGCTGCAAAAGTGAAAAAATTTTTTAACTTTTTTATTCCAAAGGAACGGTAAATAAGTAAGAAGCCTAACTTTGCAGATCCTCTAGTGGGCTGATGGTAAATTGAATTGTAAAGTTTCAACTTTCTAGGGGGTGTCGTTCCTGAGATAGGGGTGACTTTTAAAATTTTTAAATCTATCTTCCCGAGACAAAACTTACATTCAGATTCAGTTGAAAATTAAGCAAGATTACGAATTCGAACCGAATAATTCGTCTGGCGTTGGTTCCAACTCTCTATCTTATACCGTTCTCAAGATAGTGGTAACTTTTAAACTAAGAAAAAAAATATTTTTCTACCATTTAGAATCATTTTAGAAAGTTTTTTTATTACAATCTGAACAAATTTCATCTTTTTATCACCAATCGTTAGTAAAAAATTCAATTTTTCACTCAATTTTTACTTAAAAAATTAATTCGGTAGCTTTTGCTGCAAAAGTGAAAAAATTTTTTCAACTTTTTTATTCCAAAGGAACTGTAAATAAGTAAGAAGCCTAACTTTGAAGATCTTCTAGTGGGCTAATGGTGAATTGAATTGTAAAGTTTCAACTTTCTAGGGGGTGTCGTTCCTGAGATAGGGGTGACTTTTAAAATTTTTAAATCTATCTTCCCGAGACAAAACTTACATTCAGATTTAGTTGAAAACTAAGCAAGATTACCAATTCGAACCGAATAATTCGTCTGGCGTTAGTTCCAACTCTCTATCTTATACCGTTCCCAAGATAGGGGTAACTTTCAAACTAAGAAAAAAAAAATTTTTCTACCATTTATAATCATTTTAGAAAGTTTTTTTATCATAATCTAAACCAGTTTCATCTTTTTATCACCAATCGTTAGTAAAAAATTCAATTTTTTATTCAATTTTTACTTAAAAAATTAATTCGCTAGCTTTTGCTGCAAAAGTGAAAAAATTTTTTAACTTTTTTATTCCAAAGGAACGGTAAATAAGTAAGAAGCCTAACTTTGCAGATCCTCTAGTGGGCTGATGGTAAATTGAATTGTAAAGTTTCAACTTTCTAGGGGATGTCGTTCCTGAGATAGGGGTGACTTTTAAAATTTTTAAATCTATCTTTCCGAGACAAAACTTACATTCAGATTTAGTTGAAAACTAAGAAAGATTACCAATTCGAACCGAATAATTCGTCTGGCGTTGGTTCCAACTCTCTATCTTATACCGTTCCCAAGGTAGGGGTAACTTTTAAACTAAGAAAAAAAATTTTTTTCTACCATTTATAATCATTGTAGAAAGTTTTTTTATCATAATCTAAACCAGTTTCAACTTTTTATCACCAATCGTTAGTAAAAAATTCAATTTTTCACTCAATTTTTACTTAAAAAATTAATTCGCTAGCTTTTGCTGCAAAAGTGAAAAAATTTTTTAACTTTTTTATTCCAAAGGAACGGTAAATAAGTAAGAAGCCTAAATTTGCAGATCCTCTAGTGGGCTGATTGTAAATTGAATTGTAAAGTTTCAACTTTCTAGGGGGTGTCGTTCCTGAGATAGGGGTGACTTTTAAAATTTTTAAATCTATTTTCCCGAGACAAAACTTACATTCAGATTTAGTTGAAAATTAAGCAAGATTACCAATTCGAACCGAATAATTCGTCTGGCGTTGGTTCCAACTCTCTATCTTATACCGTTCCCAAGACAGGGGTAACTTTTAAACTAAGAAAAAAAATTTTTTTCTACCATTTAGAATCATTTTAGAAATTTTTTTTATTACAATCTAGACTAATTTCATCTTTTTATCACCAATCGTTAGTAAGAAATTCAATTTTTCACTCAATTTTTACTTAAAAAATTAATTCGGTAGCTTTTGCTGCAAAAGTGAAAAAATTTTTTCAACTTTTTTATTCCAAAGGAACTGTAAATAAGTAAGAAGGCTAACTTTGCAGATCTTCTAGTGGGCTGATGGTGAATTGAATTGTAAAGTTTCAACTTTCTAGGGTTTGTCGTTCCTGAGATAGGGGTGACTTTTAAAATTTTTAAATCTATCTTCCCGAGACAAAAGTTTTATTCAGATTTAGTTGAAAACTAAGCAAGATTACCAATTCGAATCGAATCATTCGTCTGGCGTTGGTTCCAACTCTCTACCTTATACCGTTCCCAAGATAGGGGTAATTTTTAAACTAAGAAAAAAAATTTTTTTCTACCATTTATAATCATTTTAGAAAGTTTTTTTATCATAATCTAAACCAGTTTCATCTTTTTATCAACAATGTTAGTAAAAAATTCAATTTTTCACTCAATTTTTACTTAAAAAATTAATTCGCTAGCTTTTGCTGCAAAAGTGAAAAAATTTTTTCAACTTTTTTATTCCAAAGGAACTGTAAATGAGTAAGAAGCCTAACTTTGCAAATCCTCTAGTGGGCTGATGGTAAATTGAATTGTAAAGTTTCAACTTTCTAGGGGGTGTCGTTCCTGAGATAGGGGTGACTTTTAAAATTTTTAAATCTATCTTCCCGAGACAAAACTTACATTCAGCTTTAGTTGAAAACTAAGCAAGATTACCAATTCGAATCGAATCATTCGTCTGGCGTTGGTTCCAACTCACTATCTTATACCGTTCCCAAGATAGGGGTAATTTTTAAACTAAGAAAAAAAATTTTTTTCTACCATTTATAATCATTTTAGAAAGTTTTTTTATCATAATCTAAACCAGTTTCATCTTTTTATCAACAATGTTAGTAAAAAATTCAATTTTTCACTCAATTTTTACTTAAAAAATTAATTCGCTAGCTTTTTCTGCAAAAGTGAAAAAATTTTTTCAACTTTTTTATTCCAAAGGAACTGTAAATGAGTAAGAAGCCTAACTTTGCAGATCCTCTAGTGGGCTGATGGTAAATTGAATTGTAAAGTTTCAACTTTCTAGGGGGTGTCGTTCCTGAGATAGGGGTGACTTTTAAAATTTTTAAATCTATTTTCCCGAGACAAAACTTACATTCAGATTTAGTTGAAAACTAAGCAAGATTACCAATTCGAACCGAATGATTCGTCTGGGGTTGGTTCCAACTCTCTATCTTATACCGTTCCCAAGATAGGGGTAACTTTTAAACTAAGAAAAAAAATTTTTTTCTACCATTTAGAATCATTTTAGAAAGTTTTTTTATTACAATCTGAACTAATTTCATCTTTTTATCACCAATCGTTAGTAAAAAATTCAATTTTTCACTCAATTTTTACTTAAAAAATTAATTCGCTAGCTTTTGCTGCAAAAGTGAAAAAATTTTTTCAAATTTTTTCTTCTAAAGGAACTGTAAATAAGTAAGAAGCCTAACTTTGCAGATCTTCTAGTGGGCTAATGGTGAATTGAATTGTAAAGTTTCAACTTTCTAGGGGGTGTCGTTCCTGAGATAGGGGTGACTTTTAAAATTTTTTAATCTATCTTCCCGAGACAAAACTTACATTCAGATTTAGTTGAAAACTAAGCAAGATTACCAATTCGAACCGAATAATTCGTCTGGCGTTGGTTCCAACTCTCTATCTTATACCGTTCTCAAGATAGTGGTAACTTTTAAACTAAGAAATAAAATATTTTTCTACCATTTAGAATCATTTTAGAAAGTTTTTTTATCATAATCTAAACCAGTTTCATCTTTTTATCACCAATCGTTAGTAAAAAATTCAATTTTTCACTCAATTTTTACTTAAAAAAAAAATTCGCTAGCTTTTGCTGCAAAAGTGAAAAAATTTTTTTAACTTTTTTATTCCAAAGGAACGGTAAATAAGTAAGAAGCCTAACTTTGCAGATCCTCTAGTGGGCTGAAGGTAAATTGAATTGTAAAGTTTCAACTTTCTAGGGGGTGTCGTTCCTGAGATAGGGGTGACTTTTAAAATTTTTAAATCTATCTTCCCGAGACAAAGCTTACATTCAGATTTAGTTAAAAACTAAGCAAGATTACCAATTCGAACCGAATAATTCGTCTGGCGTTGGTTCCAACTCTCTATCTTATACCGTTCTCAAGATAGTGGTAACTTTTAAACTAAGAAAAAAAATATTTTTTTACCATTTAGAATCATTTTAGAAAGTTTTTTTATTACAATCTGAACTAATTTAATTTTTTTATCACCAATTGTTAGTAATAAATTCAATTTTTTCCTCAATTTTTACTTAAAAAATTAATTCGCTAGCTTTTGCTGCAAAAGTGGAAAAATTTTTTCAACTTTTTTATTCCAAAGGAACTGTAAATAAGTAAGAAGCCTAACTTTGCAGATCCTCTAGTGGGCTGATGGTAAATTGAATTGTAAAGTTTCAACTTTCTAGGGGTTGTCGTTCCTGAGATAGGGGTGACTTTTAAAATTTTTAAATCTATCTTCCCGAGACAAAACTTACATTCAGATTTAGTTGAAAACTAAGCAAGATTACCAATTCGAACCGAATAATTCGTCTGGCGTTGGTTCCAACTCTCTATCTTATACCGTTCCCAAGATAGGGGTAACTTTTAAACTAAGAAAAAAAATTTTTTTCTACCATTTATAATCATTTTAGAAAGTTTTTTTATCATAATCTAAACCAGTTTCATCTTTTTATCACCAATCGTTAGTAAAAAATTCAATTTTTCACTCAATTTTTACTTAAAAAAAAAATTCGCTAGCTTTTGCTGCAAAAGTGAAAATATTTTTTTAACTTTATTATTCCAAAGGAACTGTAAATAAGTAAGAAGCCTAACTTTGCAGATCTTCTAGTGGGCTGATGGTGAATTGAATTGTAAAGTTTCAACTTTCTAGAGGGTGTCGTTCCTGAGATAGGGTTGACTTTTAAAATTTTTAAATCTATCTTTCCGAGACAAAACTTACATTCAGATTTAGTTGAAAACTAAGAAAGATTACCAATTCGAACCGAATAATTCGTCTGGCGTTGGTTCCAACTATCTATCTTATACCGTTCCCAAGGTAGGGGTAACTTTTAAACTAAGAAAAAAAATTTTTTTCTACCATTTATAATCATTTTAGAAAGTTTTTTTATCATAATCTAAACCAGTTTCATCTTTTTATCACCAATCGTTAGTAAAAAATTCAATTTTTCACTCAATTTTTACTTAAAAAAAAAATTCGCTAGCTTTTGCTGCAAAAGTGAAAAAATTTTTTTAACTTTATTATTCCAAAGGAACTGTAAAAAAGTAAGAAGCCTAACTTTGCAGATCTTCTAGTGGGCTGATGGTGAATTGAATTGTAAAGTTTCAACTTTCTAGAGGGTGTCGTTCCTGAGATAGGGGTGACTTTTAAAATTTTTAATTCTATCTTTCCGAGACAAAACTTACATTCAGATTTAGTTGAAAACTAAGAAAGATTACCAATTCGAACCGAATAATTCGTCTGGCGTTGGTTCCAACTCTCTATCTTATACCGTTCTCAAGATAGTGGTAACTTTTAAACTAAGAAAAAAAATATTTTTCTACCATTTAGAATCATTTTAGAAAGTTTTTTTATTACAATCTGAACTAATTTAATTTTTTTATCACCAATTGTTAGTAAAAAATTCAATTTTTTACTAAATTTTTACTTAAAAAATTAATTCGCTAGCTTTTGCTACAAAAGTGGAAAAATTTTTTCAACATTTTTATTCCAAAGGAACTGTAAATAAGTAAGAAGCCTAACTTTGCAGATCCTCTAGTGGGCTGATGGTAAATTGAATTGTAAAGTTTCAACTTTCTAGGGGGTGTCGTTCCTGAGATAGGGGTGACTTTTAAAATTTTTAAATCTATCTTCCCGAGACAAAGCTTACATTCAGATTTAGTTGAAAACTATGCAAGATTACCAATTCGAACCGAATAATTCGTCTGGCGTTGGTTCCAACTCTCTATCTTATACCGTTCCCAAGATAGGGGTAACTTTTAAACTAAGAAAAAAAATTTTTTTCTACCATTTATAATCATTTTAGAAAGTTTTTTTATCATAATCTAAACCAGTTTTAACTTTTAATCACCAATCGTTAGTAAAAAATTCAATTTTTCACTCAATTTTTACTTAAAAAAAAAATTCGCTAGCTTTTGCTGCAAAAGTGAAAAAATTTTTTTAACTTTATTATTCCAAAGGAACTGTAGATAAGTAAGAAGTCTAACTTTGCAGATCTTCTAGTGGGCTGAAGGTGAATTGAATTGTAAAGTTTCAACTTTCTAGGGGGTGTCGTTCCTGAGATAGGGGTGACTTTTAAAATTTTTAAATCTATCTTCCCGAGACAAAACTTACATTCAGATTTAGTTAAAAACTAAGCAAGATTACCAATTCGAACCGAATAATTCGTCTGGTTTTGGTTCCAACTCTCTATCTTATACCGTTCTATAGATAGTGGTAACTTTTAAACTAAGAAAAAAAATATTTTTCTACCATTTAGAATCATTTTAGAAAGTTTTTTTATTACAATCTGAACTAATTTAATTTTTTTATCACTAATTGTTAGTAAAAAATTCAATTTTTCACTCAATTTTTACTTAAAAAATTAATTCGCTGGCTTTTGCTGCAAAAGTGAAAAAATTTTTTCAACTTTTTTATTCCAAAGGAACGGTAAATAAGTAAGAAGCCTAACTTTGCAGATCCTCTAGTGGGCTGATGGTAAATTGAATTGTAAAGTTTCAACTTTCTAGGGGGTGTCGTTCCTGAGATAGGGGTGACTTTTAAAATTTTTAAATCTATCTTCCCGAGACAAAACTTACATTCAGATTTAGTTGCAAACTAAAGCAAGATTACCAATTCGAACCGAATAATTCGTCTGGCGTTGGTTCCAACTCTCTATCTTATACCGTTCTCAAGATAGTGGTAACTTTTAAACTAAGAAAAAAAATATTTTTCTACCATTTAGAATCATTTTAGAAAGTTTTTTTATTACAATCTGAACTAATTTCATCTTTTTATCACCAATCGTTAGTAAAAAATTCAATTTTTCACTCAATTTTTACTTAAAAAATTAATTCGCTAGCTTTTGCTGCAAAAGTGAAAAATTTTTTTTAACATTTTTATTCCAAAGGAACGGTAAATAAGTAAGAAGCCTAACTTTGCAGATCCTCTAATGGGCTGATGGTAAATTGAATTGTAAAGTTTCAACTTTCTAGGGGGTGTCGTTCCTGAGGTAGGGGTGACTTTTAAAATTTTTAAATCTATTTTCCCGAGACAAAACTTACATTCAGATTTAGTTGAAAACTAAGCAAGATTACCAATTCGAACCGAATAATTCGTCTGGCGTTGGTTCCAACTCTCTATCTTATATCGTTCTCAAGATAGTGGTAACTTTTAATCTAAGAAAAAAAATATTTTTCTACCATTTAGAATCATTTTAGAAAGTTTTTTTATTACAATCTGAACTAATTTCATCTTTTTATCACCAATCGTTAGTAAAAAATTCAATTTTCCACTCAATTTTTACTTAAAAAATTGATTCGCTAGCTTTTGCTGCAAAAGCGAAAAAATTTTTTCAACTTTTTTATTCCAAAGGAACTGTAAATAAGTAAGAAGCCTAACTTTGCAGATCTTCTAGTGGGCTGATGGTGAATTGAATTGTAAAGTTTCAACTTTCTAGGGGGTGTCGTTCCTGAGATAGGGGTGACTTTTAAAATTTTTAAATCTATCTTTCCGAGACAAAACTTACATTCAGATTTAGTTGAAAACTGAGCAAGATTACCAATTCGAACCGAATAATTCGTCTGGCGTTGGCTCCAACTCTCTATCTTATACCGTTCCCAAGATAGGGGTAACTTTTAAACTAAGAAAAAAAAAATTTTTCTACCAATTATAATCATTTTAGAAAGTTTTTTTATCATAATCTAAACCAGTTTCATATTTTTATCACCAATCGTTAGTAAAAAATTCAATTTTTCACTAGCTTTTGCTGCAAAAGTGAAACAATTTTTTTAACTTTTTTATTCCAAAGGAACGGTAAATAAGTAAGAAGCCTAACTTTGCAGATCCTCTAGTGGGCTGATGGTAAATTGAATTGTAAAGTTTCAAATTTCTAGGGGGTGTCGTTCCTGAGATGGGGGTGACTTTTAAAATTTTTAAATCTATCTTCTCGAGACAAAACTTACATTCAGATTTAGTTGAAAACTAAGCAAGATTACCAATTCGAACCGAATAATTCGTCTGGCGTTGGTTCCAACTCTCTATCTTATACCGTTCTCAAGATAGTTGTAACTTTTAATCTAAGAAAAAAAATATTTTTCTAACATTTAGAATCATTTTAGAAAGTTTTTTTATTACAATCTGAACTAATTTCATCTTTTTATCACCAATCGCTAGTAAAAAATTCAATTTTTCACTCAATTTTTACTTAAAAAATTAATTCGCTAGCTTTTGCTGCAAAAGCGAGAAAATTTTTTCAACTTTTTTATTCCAAGGGAACTGTAAATAAGTAAGAAGCCTAACTTTGCAGATCTTCTTGTGGGCTGATGGTGAATTGAATTGTAAAGTTTCAACTTTCTAGGGGGTGTCGTTCCTGAGATAGGGGTGACTTTTAAAATTTTTAAATCTATCTTTCCGAGACAAAACTTACATTCAGATTTAGTTGAAAACTGAGCAAATTTACCAATTCGAACCGAATAATTCGTCTGGCGTTGGTTCCAACTCTCTATCTTATACCGTTCCCAAGATAGGGGTAACTTTTAAACTAAGAAAAAAAAATTTTTCCTACCAATTATAATCATTTTAGAAAGTTTTTTTATCATAATCTAAACCAGTTTCATCTTTTTATCACCAATCGTTAGTAAAAAATTCAATTTTTCACTCAATTTTTACTTAAAAAATTAATTCGCTAGCTTTTGCTGCAAAAGTGAAACAATTTTCTCAACTTTTTTATTCCAAAGGAACTGTAAATAAGTAAGAAGCCTAACTTTGCAGATCTTCTAGTGGGCTGATGGTGAATTGAATTGTAAAGTTTCAACTTTCTAGGGGGTGTCGTTCCTGAGATAGGGGTGACTTTTAAAATTTTTAAATCTATCTTCCCGAGACAAAATATACATTCAGATTTAGTTGAAAACTAAGCAAGATTACCAATTCGAACCGAATAATTCGTCTGGCGTTGGTTCCAACTCTCTATCTTATACCGTTCCCAAGATAGGGGTAACTTTTAAACTAAGAAAAAAAATTTTTTTCTACCATTTATAATCATTTTAGAAAGTTTTTTTATCATAATCTAAACCAGTTTCATCTTTTTATCACCAATCGTTAGTAAAAAATTCAATTTTTCACTCAATTTTTACTTAAAAAAGTAATTCGCTAGCTTTTGCTGCAAAAGTGAAAAAATTTTTTTAACTTTATTATTCCAAAGGAACTGTAAATAAGTAAGAAGCCTAACTTTGCAGATCTTCTAGTGGGCTGATGGTGAATTGAATTGTAAAGTTTCAACTTTCTAGAGGGTGTCGTTCCTGAGATAGGGGTGACTTTTAAAATTTTTAAATCTATCTTTCCGAGACAAAACTTACATTCAGATTTAGTTGAAAACTAAGAAAGATTACCAATTCGAACCGAATAATTCGTCTGGCGTTGGTTCCAACTATCTATCTTATACCGTTCCCAAGGTAGGGGTAACTTTTAAACTAAGAAAAAAAATTTTTTTCTACCATTTATAATCATTTTAGAAAGTTTTTTTATCATAATCTAAACCAGTTTCATCTTTTTATCACCAATCGTTAGTAAAAAATTCAATTTTTCACTCAATTTTTACTTAAAAAAAAAATTCGCTAGCTTTTGCTGCAAAAGTGAAAAAATTTTTTTAACTTTATTATTCCAAAGGAACTGTAAATAAGTAAGAAGCCTAACTTTGCAGATCTTCTAGTGGGCTGATGGTGAATTGAATTGTAAAGTTTCAACTTTCTAGAGGGTGTCGTTCCTGAGATTGGGGTGACTTTTAAAATTTTTAAATCTATCTTTCCGAGACAAAACTTACATTCAGATTTAGTTGAAAACTAAGAAAGATTACCAATTCGAACCGAATAATTCGTCTGGCGTTGGTTCCAACTCTCTATCTTATACCGTTCTCAAGATAGTGGTAACTTTTAAACTAAGAAAAAAAATATTTTTCTACCATTTAGAATCATTTTAGAAAGCTTTTTTATTACAATCTGAACTAATTTAATTTTTTTATCACCAATTGTTAGTAAAAAATTCAATTTTTTACTAAATTTTTACTTAAAAAATTAATTCGCTAGCTTTTGCTGCAAAAGTGGAAAGATTTTTTCAACATTTTTATTCCAAAGGAACTGTAAATAAGTAAGAAGCCTAACTTTGCAGATCCTCTAGTGGGCTGATGGTAAATTGAATTGTAAAGTTTCAACTTTCTAGGGAGTGTCGTTCCTGAGATAGGGGTGACTTTTAAAATTTTTAAATCTATCTTCCCGAGACAAAACTTACATTCAGATTTAGTTGAAAACTAAGCAAGATTACCAATTCGAACCGAATAATTCGTCTGGTTTTGGTTCCAACTCTCTATCTTATACCGTTCTATAGATAGTGGTAACTTTTAAACTAAGAAAAAAAATATTTTTCTACCATTTAGAATCATTTTAGAAAGTTTTTTCATTACAATCTGAACTAATTTAATTTTTTTATCACTAATTGTTAGTAAAAAATTCAATTTTTCACTCAATTTTTACTTAAAAAATTAATTCGCTGGCTTTTGCTGCAAAAGTGAAAAAATTTTTTCAACTTTTTTATTCCAAAGTAACGGTAAATAAGTAAGAAGCCTAACTTTGCAGATTCTCTAGTGGGCTGATGGTAAATTGAATTGTAAAGTTTCAACTTTCTAGGGGGTGTCGTTCCTGAGATAGGGGTGACTTTTAAAATTTTTAAATCTATCTTCCCGAGACAAAACTTACATTCAGATTTAGTTGAAAACTAAAGCAAGATTACCAATTCGAACCGAATAATTCGTCTGGCGTTGGTTCCAACTCTCTATCTTATACCGTTCTCAAGATAGTGGTAACTTTTAAACTAAGAAAAAAAATATTTTTCTACCATTTAGAATCATTTTAGAAAGTTTTTTTATTACAATCTGAACTAATTTCATCTTTTTATCACCAATCGTTAGTAAAAAATTCAATTTTTCACTCAATTTTTACTTAAAAAATTAATTCGCCAGCTTTTGCTGCAAAAGTGAAAAATTTTTTTTAACATTTTTATTCCAAAGGAACGGTAAATAAGTAAGAAGCCTAACTTTGCAGATCCTCTAATGGGATGATGGTAAATTGAATTGTAAAGTTTCAACTTTCTAGGGGGTGTCGTTCCTGAGGTAGGGGTGACTTTTAAAATTTTTAAATCTATTTTCCCGAGACAAAACTTACATTCAGATTTAGTTGAAAACTAAGCAAGATTACCAATTCGAACCGAATAATTCGTCTGGCGTTGGTTCCAACTCTCTATCTTATATCGTTCTCAAGATAGTGGTAACTTTTAATCTAAGAAAAAAAATATTTTTCTACCATTTAGAATCATTTTAGAAAGTTTTTTTATTACAATCTGAACTAATTTCATCTTTTTATCACCAATCGTTAGTAAAAAATTCAATTTTCCACTCAATTTTTACTTAAAAATTTGATTCGCTAGCTTTTGCTGCAAAAGCGAAAAAATTTTTTCAACTTTTTTATTCCAAAGGAACTGTAAATAAGTAAGAAGCCTAACTTTGCAGATCTTCTAGTGGGCTGATGGTGAATTGAATTGTAAAGTTTCAACTTTCTAGGGGGTGTCGTTCCTGAGATAGGGGTGACTTTTAAAATTTTTAAATCTATCTTTCCGAGACAAAACTTACATTCAGATTTAGTTGAAAACTGAGCAAGATTACCAATTCGAACCGAATAATTCGTCTGGCGTTGGTTCCAACTCTCTTTCTTATACCGTTCCCAAGATAGGGGTAACTTTTAAACTAAGAAAAAAAAATTTTTTCTACCAATTATAATCATTTTAGAAAGTTTTTTTATCATAATCTAAACCAGTTTCATCTTTTTATCACCAATCGTTAGTAAAAAATTCAATTTTTCACTAGCTTTTGCTGCAAAAGTGAAACAATTTTTTTAACTTCTTTATTCCAAAGGAACGGTAAATAAGTAAGAAGCCTAACGTTGCAGATCCTCTAGTGGGCTGATGGTAAATTGAATTGTAAAGTTTCAAATTTCTAGGGGGTGTCGTTCCTGAGATGGAGGTGACTTTTAAAATTTTTAAATCTATCTTCCCGAGACAAAACTTTCATTCAGATTTAGTTGAAAACTAAGCAAGATTACCAATTCGAACCGAATAATTCGTCTGGCGTTGGTTCCAACTCTCTATCTTATACCGTTCTCAAGATAGTGGTAACTTTTAATCTAAGAAAAAAAATATTTTTCTACCATTTAGAATCATTTTAGAAAGTTTTTTTATTACAATCTGAACTAATTTCATCTTTTTATCACCAATCGTTAGTAAAAAATTCAATTTTTCACTCAATTTTTACTTAAAAAATTAATTCGCTAGCTTTTGCTGCAAAAGCGAAAAAATTTTTTCAACTTTTTTATTCCAAGGGAACTGTAAATAAGTAAGAAGCCTAACTTTGCAGATTCTCTAGTGGGCTGATGGTAAATTGAATTGTAAAGTTTCAACTTTCTAGGGGGTGTCGTTCCTGAGATAGGGGTGACTTTTAAAATTTTTAAATCTATCTTCCCGAGACAAAACTTACATTCAGATTTAGTTGAAAACTAAAGCAAGATTACCAATTCGAACCGAATAATTCGTCTGGCGTTGGTTCCAACTCTCTATCTTATACCGTTCTATAGATAGTGGTAACTTTTAAACTAAGAAAAAAAATATTTTTCTACCATTTAGAATCATTTTAGAAAGTTTTTTTATTACAATCTGAACTAATTTAATTTTTTTATCACTAATTGTTAGTAAAAAATTCAATTTTTCACTCAATTTTTACTTAAAAAATTAATTCGCTGGCTTTTGCTGCAAAAGTGAAAAAATTTTTTCAACTTTTTTATTCCAAAGGAACGGTAAATAAGTAAGAAGCCTAACTTTGCAGATTCTCTAGTGGGCTGATGGTAAATTGAATTGTAAAGTTTCAACTTTCTAGGGGGTGTCGTTCCTGAGATAGGGGTGACTTTTAAAATTTTTAAATCTATCTTCCCGAGACAAAACTTACATTCAGATTTAGTTGAAAACTAAAGCAAGATTACCAATTCGAACCGAATAATTCGTCTGGCGTTGGTTCCAACTCTCTATCTTATACCGTTCTCAAGATAGTGGTAACTTTTAAACTAAGAAAAAAAATATTTTTCTACCATTTAGAATCATTTTAGAAAGTTTTTTTATTACAATCTGAACTAATTTCATCTTTTTATCACCAATCGTTAGTAAAAAATTCAATTTTTCACTCAATTTTTACTTAAAAAATTAATTCGCTAGCTTTTGCTGCAAAAGTGAAAAATTTTTTTTAACATTTTTATTCCAAAGGAACGGTAAATAAGTAAGAAGCCTAACTTTGCAGATCCTCTAATGGGCTGATGGTAAATTGAATTGTAAAGTTTCAACTTTCTAGGGGGTGTCGTTCCTGAGGTAGGGGTGACTTTTAAAATTTTTAAATCTATTTTCCCGAGACAAAACTTACATTCAGATTTAGTTGAAAACTAAGCAAGATTACCAATTCGAACCGAATAATTCGTCTGGCGTTGGTTCCAACTCTCTATCTTATATCGTTCTCAAGATAGTGGTAACTTTTAATCTAAGAAAAAAAATATTTTTCTACCATTTAGAATCATTTTAGAAAGTTTTTTTATCATAATCTAAACCAGTTTCATCTTTTTATCACCAATCGTTAGTAAAAAATTCAATTTTCCACTCAATTTTTACTTAAAAAATTGATTCGCTAGCTTTTGCTGCAAAAGCGAAAAAATTTTTTCAACTTTTTTATTCCAAAGGAACTGTAAATAAGTAAGAAGCCTAACTTTGCAGATCTTCTAGTGGGCTGATGGTGAATTGAATTGTAAAGTTTCAACTTTCTAGGGGGTGTCGTTCCTGAGATAGGGGTGACTTTTAAAATTTTTAAATCTATCTTTCCGAGACAAAACTTACATTCAGATTTAGTTGAAAACTGAGCAAGATTACCAATTCGAACCGAATAATTCGTCTGGCGTTGGTTCCAACTCTCTATCTTATACCGTTCCCAAGATAGGGGTAACTTTTAAACTAAGAAAAAAAAATTTTTTCTACCAATTATAATCATTTTAGAAAGTTTTTTTATCATAATCTAAACCAGTTTCATCTTTTTATCACCAATCGTTAGTAAAAAATTCAATTTTTCACTCAATTTTTACTTAAAAAATTAATTCGCTAGCTTTTGCTGCAAAAGTGAAACAATTTTCTCAACTTTTTTATTCCAAAGGAACTGTAAATAAGTAAGAAGCCTAACTTTGCAGATCTTCTAGTGGGCTGATGGTGAATTGAATTGTAAAGTTTCAACTTTCTAGGGGGTGTCGTTCCTGAGATAGGGGTGACTTTTAAAATTTTTAAATCTATCTTCCCGAGACAAAATTTACATTCAGATTTAGTTGAAAACTAAGCAAGATTACCAATTCGAACCGAATAATTCGTCTGGCGTTGGTTCCAACTCTCTATCTTATACCGTTCTAAAGAAAGTGGTAACTTTTAAACTAAGAAAAAAAATATTTTTCTACCATTTAGAATCATTTTAGAAAGTTTTTTTATTACAATCTGAAATAATTTCATCTTTTTATCACCAATCGTTAGTAAAAAATTCAATTTTTCACTCAATTTTTACTTAAAAAATTAATTCGCTAGCTTTTGCTGCAAAAGTGAAATAATATTTTCAACTTTTTTATTCCAAAGGAACTGTAAATAAGTAAGAAGCCTAACTTTGCAGATCTTCTATTGGGCTGATGGTGAATTGAATTGTAAAGTTTCAACTTTCTAGGGGGTGTCGTTCCTGAGATAGGGGTGACTTTTAAAATTTTTAAATCTATCTTTCCGAGACAAAACTTACATTCAGATTTAGTTGAAAACTGAGCAAGATTACCAATTCGAACCGAATAATTCGTCTGGCGTTGGTTCCAACTCTCTATCTTATACCGTTCCCAAGATAGGGGTAACTTTTAAACTAAGAAAAAAAATTTTTTTCTACCAATTATAATCATTTTAGAAAGTTTTTTTATCATAATCTAAACCAGTTTCATCTTTTTATCACCAATCGTTAGTAAAAAATTCAATTTTTCACTCAATTTTTACTTAAAAAATTAATTCGCTAGCTTTTGCTGCAAAAGTGAAACAATTTTCTCAACTTTTTTATTCCAAAGGAACTGTAAATAAGTAAGAAGCCTAACTTTGCAGATCTTCTAGTGGGCTGATGGTGAATTGAATTGTAAAGTTTCAACTTTCTAGGGGGTGTCGTTCCTGAGATAGGGGTGACTTTTAAAATTTTTAAATCTATCTTCCCGAGACAAAATTTACATTCAGATTTAGTTGAAAACTAAGCAAGATTACCAATTCGAACCGAATAATTCGTCTGGCGTTGGTTCCAACTCTCTATCTTATACCGTTCTAAAGAAAGTGGTAACTTTTAAACTAAGAAAAAAAATATTTTTCTACCATTTAGAATCATTTTAGAAAGTTTTTTTATTACAATCTGAAATAATTTCATCTTTTTATCACCAATCGTTAGTAAAAAATTCAATTTTTCACTCAATTTTTACTTAAAAAATTAATTCGCTAGCTTTTGCTGCAAAAGTGAAAAAATATTTTCAACTTTTTTATTCCAAAGGAACTGTAAATAAGTAAGAAGCCTAACTTTGCAGATCTTCTATTGGGCTGATGGTGAATTGAATTGTAAAGTTTCAACTTTCTAGGGGATGTCGTTCCTGAGATAGGGGTGACTTTTAAAAATTTTAAATCTATCTTCCCGAGACAAAACTTACATTCAGATTTAGTTGAAAACTAAGCAAGATTACCAATTCGAGCCGAATAATTCGTCTGGCGTTGGTTCCAACTCTCTATCTTATACCGTTCCCAAGATAGGGGTAACTTTTAAACTAAGAAAAAAAAATTTTTCTACCATTTATAATCATTTTAGAAAGTTTTTTTATCATAATCTAAACCAGTTTCATCTTTTTATCACCAATCGTTAGTAAAAAATTCAATTTTTCACTCAATTTTTACTTAAAAAATTAATTCGCTAGCTTTTGCTGCAAAAGTGAAAAAATTTTTTCAACTTTTTTATTCCAAAGGAACTGTAAATAAGTAAAAGTAAGAAGCCTAACTTTGCAGATCTTCTAGTGGGCTGATGGTGAATTGAATTGTAAAGTTTCAACTTTCTAGGGGGTGTCGTTCCTGAGATAGGGTTGACTTTTAAAATTTTTAAATCTATATTCCCGAGACAAAACTTACATTCAGATTTAGTTGAAAACTAAGCAAGATTACCAATTCGAACCGAATAATTCGTCTGGCGTTGGTTCCAACTCTCTATCTTATACCGTTCTCAAGATAGTGGTAACTTTTAAACTAAGAAAAAAAATATTTTTCTACCATTTAGAATCATTTTAGAAAGTTTTTTTATTACAATCTGAACTAATTTCATATTTTTATCACCAATCGTTAGTAAAAAATTCAATTTTTCACTCAATTTTTACTTAAAAAATCAATTCGCTAGCTTTTGCTGCAAAAGTGAAAAAATTTTTTTAACTTTTTTATTTCAAAAGAACGGTAAATAAGTAAGAAGCCTAACTTTGCAGATCCTCTAGTGGGCTGATGGTAAATTGAATTGTAAAGTTTCAACTTTCTAGGGGGTGTCGTTCCTGAGGTAGGGGTGACTTTTAAAATTTTTAAATCTATTTTCCCGAGACAAAACTTACATTCAGATTTAGTTGAAAACTAAGCAAGATTACCATTTCGAACCGAATAATTCGTCTGGCGTTGGTTCCAACTCTCTATCTTATATCGTTCTCAAGATAGTGGTAACTTTTAATCTAAGAAAAAAAATATTTTTCTACCATTTAGAATCATTTTAGAAAGTTTTTTTATTACAATCTGAACTAATTTCATCTTTTTATCACCAATCGTTAGTAAAAAATTCAATTTTTCACTCAATTTTTACTTAAAAAATTAATTCGCTAGCTTTTGCTGCAAAAGCGAAAAAATTTTTTCAACTTTTTTATTCCAAGGGAACTGTAAATAAGTAAGAAGCCTAACTTTGCAGATCTTCTAGTGGGCTGATGGTGAATTGAATTGTAAAGTTTCAACTTTCTAGGGGGTGTCGTTCCTGAGATAGGGGTGACTTTTAAAATTTTTAAATCTATCTTTCCGAGACAAAACTTACATTCAGATTTAGTTGAAAACTGAGCAAGATTACCAATTCGAACCGAATAATTCGTCTGGCGTTGGTTCCAACTCTCTATCTTATACCGTTCCCAAGATAGGGGTAACTTTTAAACTAAGAAAAAAAAATTTTTTCTACCAATTATAATCATTTTAGAAAGTTTTTTTATCATAATCTAAACCAGTTTCATCTTTTTATCACCAATCGTTAGTAAAAAATTCAATTTTTCACTCAATTTTTACTTAAAAAATTAATTCGATAGCTTTTGCTGCAAAAGTGAAAAAATTTTTTTAACTTTTTTATTCCAAAGGAACGGCAAATAAGTAAGAAGCCTAACTTTGCAGATCCTCTAGTGGGCTGATGGTAAATTGAATTGTAAAGTTTCAACTTTCTAGAGGGTGTCGTTCCTGAGATAGGGGTGACTTTTAAAATTTTTAAATCTATCTTCCCGAGACAAAATTTACATTCAGATTTAGTTGAAAACTAAGCAAGATTACCAATTCGAACCGAATAATTCGTTTGGCGTTGGTTCCAAGTCTCTATCTTATACCGTTCCCAAGATAGGGGTAACTTTCAAACTAAGAAAAAAAAATTTTTTCAACTATTTATAATCATTTTAGAAAGTTTATTTATTATAATCTAAACCAGTTTCATCTTTTTATCACCAATCGTTAGTAAAAAATTCAATTTTTCACTCAATTTTTATTTAAAAAATTAATTCGCTAGCTTTTGCTGCAAAAGTGAAAAAATTTTTTCAACTTTTTTATTCCAAAGGAACTGTAAATAAGTAAGAAGCCTAACTTTGCAGATCTTCTAGTGGGCTGATGGTGAATTGAATTGTAAAGTTTCAACTTTCTAGGGGGTGTCGTTCCTGAGATAGGAGTGACTTTTAAAATTTTTAAATCTATCTTTCCGAGACAAAACTTACATTCAGATTTAGTTGAAAACTGAGCAAGATTACCAATTCGAACCGAATAATTCGTCTGGCGTTGGTTCCAACTCTCTGTCTTATACCGTTCCCAAGATAGGGGTAACTTTTAAACTAAGAAAAAAAAATTTTTTCTACTAATTATAATCATTTTAGAAAGTTTTTTTATCATAATCTAAACCAGTTTCATCTTTTTATCACCAATCGTTAGTAAAAAATTCAATTTTTCACTCAATTTTTACTTAAAAAATTAATTCGCTAGCTTTTGCTGCAAAAGTGAAACAATTTTTTTAACTTTTTTATTCCAAAGGAACGGTAAATAAGTAAGAAGCCTAACTTTGCAGATCCTCTAGTGGGCTGATGGTAAATTGAATTGTAAAGTTTCAACTTTCTAGGGAATGTCGCTCCTGAGATAGGGGTGACTTTTAAAATTTTTAAATCTATTTTCCCGAGACAAAACTTACATTCAGATTTAGTTGAAAACTAAGCAAGATTACCAATTCGAACCGAATAATTCGTCTGGCGTTGATTCCAACTCTCTATCTTATACCGTTCTCAAGAAAGTGGTAACTTTTAAACTAAGAAAAAAAATATTTTTCTACCATTTAGAATCATTTTAGAAAGTTTTTTCATTACAATCTGAACTAATTTCATCTTTTTATCACCAATCGTTAGTAAAAAATTCAATTTTTCACTCAATTTTTACTTAAAAAATTAATTCGCTAGCTTTTGCTGCAAAAGTGAAAAAATTTTTTCAACTTTTTTATTCCAAAGGAACTGTAAATAAGTAAGAAGCCTCACTTTGCAGATCTTCTAGTGGGCTGATGGTGAATTGAATTGTAAAGTTTCAACTTTCTAGAGGGTGTCGTTCCTGAGATAGGGGTGACTTTTGAAAATTTTAAATCTATCTTCCCGAGACAAAACTTACATTCAGATTTAGTTGAAAACTAAGCAAGATTACCAATTCGAGCCGAATAATTCGTCTGGCGTTGGTTCCAACTCTCTATCTTATACCGTTCCCAAGATAGGGGTAACTTTTAAACTAAGAAAAAAAAATTTTTCTACCATTTATAATCATTTTAGAAAGTTTTTTTATCATAATCTAAACCAGTTTCATCTTTTTATCACCAATCGTTAGTAAAAAATTCAATTTTTCACTCAATTTTTACTTAAAAAATTAATTCGCTAGCTTTTGCTGCAAAAGTGAAAAAATTTTTTCAAATTTTTTATTCCAAAGGAACTGTAAATAAGTAAAAGTAAGAAGCCTAACTTTGCAGATCTTCTAGTGGGCTGATGGTGAATTGAATTGTAAAGTTTCAACTTTCTAGGGGGTGTCGTTCCTGAGATAGGGTTGACTTTTAAAATTTTTAAATCTATCTTTCCGAGACAAAACTTACATTCAGATTTAGTTGAAAACTAAGCAAGATTACCAATTCGAACCGAATAATTCGTCTGGCGTTGGTTCCAACTCTCTATCTTATACCGTTCTCAAGATAGTGGTAACTTTTAATCTAAGAAAAAAAATATTTTTCTACCATTTAGAATCATTTTAGAAAGTTTTTTTATTACAATCTGAACTAATTTCATCTTTTTATCATCAATCGTTAGTAAAAAATTCAATTTTTCACTCAATTTTTAATTAAAAAATTAATTCGCTAGCTTTTGCTGCAAAAGTGAAAAAATTTTTACAACTTTTTTATTCCAAAGGAACTGTAAATAAGTAAGAAGCCTAACTTTGCAGATCTTCTAGTGGGCTGATGGTGAATTGAATTGTAAAGTTTCAACTTTCTAGGGGGTGTCGTTCCTGAGATAGGGGTGACTTTTAAAATTTTTACATCTATCTTCCCGAGACAAAACTTACATTCAAGTTTAGTTGAAAACTAAGCAAGATTACCAATTCGAACCGAATAATTCGTCTGGCGTTGGTTCCAACTCTCTATCTTATACCGTTCCCAAGATAAGGGTAACTTTTAAACTAAGAAAAAAAAATTTTTTCTACCATTTAGAATCATTTTAGAAAGTTTTTTTATTACAATCTGAACTAATTTCATCTTTTTATCACCGATCGTTAGTAAAAAATTCAATTTTTCACTCAATTTTTACTTAAAAAATTAATTCGCTAGCTTTTGCTGCAAAAGTGAAAAAATTTTTTCATTTTTTTTATTCCAAAGGAACTGTAAATAAGTAAGAAGCCTAACTTTGCAGATCTTCTAGTGGGCTGATGGTGAATTGAATTGTAAAGTTTCAACTTTCTAGGGGGGTCGTTCCTGAGATAGGGGTGACTTTTAAAATTTTTAAATCTATCTTCCCGAGACAAAACTTACATTCAGATTTAGTTGAAAACTAAGCAAGATTACCAATTCGAACCGAATAATTCGTCTGGCGTTGGTTCCAACTCTCTATCTTATACCGTTCCCAAGATAGGGGTAACTTTTAAACTAAGAAAAAAAAATTTTTTCTACCAATTATAATCATTTTAGAAAGTTTTTTTATCATAATCTAAACCAGTTTCATCTTTTTATCACCAATCGTTAGTAAAAAATTCAATTTTTCACTCAATTTTTACTTAAAAAAGTAATTCGCTAGCTTTTGCTGCAAAAGTGAAACAATTTTTTTAACTTTTTTATTCCAAAAGAACGGTAAATAAGTAAGAAGCCTAACTTTGCAGATCCTCTAGTGGGCTGATGGTAAATTGAATTGTAAAGTTTCAATTTTCTAGGGGGTGTCGTTCCTGAGATGGGGGTGACTTTTAAAATTTTTAAATCTATCTTCCCGAGACAAAACTTACATTCAGATTTAGTTGAAAACTAAGCAAGATTACCAATTCGAACCGAATAATTCGTCTGGCGTTGGTTCCAACTCTCTATCTTATACCGTTCTCGAGATAGTGGTAACTTTTAAACTAAGAAAAAAAATATTTTTCTACCATTTAGAATCATTTTAGAAAGTTTTTTTATTACAATCTGAACTAATTTCATCTTTTTATCACCAATCGTTAGTAAAAAATTCAATTTTTCATTCAATTTTTACTTAAAAAATTAATTCGCTAGCTTTTGCTGCAAAAGTGAAAAAATTTTTTCAACTTTTTTATTCCAAAGGAACTGTAAATAAGTAAGAAGCCTAACTTTGCAGATCTTCTAGTGGACTGATGGTGAATTGAATTGTAAAGTTTCAACTTTCTAGGGGATGTCGTTCCTGAGATAGGGGTGACTTTTAAAATTTTTAAATCTATCTTCCCGAGACAAAACTTACATTCAGATTTAGTTGAAAACTAAGCAAGATTACCAATTCGAACCGAATAATTCGTCTGGCGTTGGTTCCAACTCTCTATCTTATACCGTTCCCAAGATAGGGGTAACTTTTAAACTAAGAAAAAAAAATTTTTTCAACCATTTATAATCATTTTAGAAAGTTTTTTTATTACAATCTGAACTAATTTCATCTTTTTATCACCAATCGTTAGTAAAAAATTCAATTTTTCACTCAATTTTTACTTAAAAAATTAATTCGCTAGCTTTTGCTGCAAAAGTGAGAAAATTTTTTCAACTTTTTTATTCCAAAGGAACTGTAAATAAGTAAGAAGCCTAACTTTGCAGATCTTCTAGTGGACTGATGGTGAATTGAATTGTAAAGTTTCAACTTTCTAGGGGATGTCGTTTCTGAGATAGGGGTGACTTTTAAAATTTTTAAATCTATCTTCCCGAGACAGAACTTACATTCAGATTTAGTTGAAAACTAAGCAAGATTACCAATTCGAACCGAATAATTCGTCTGGCGTTGGTTCCAACTCTCTATCTTATACCGTTCCCAAGATAGGGGTAACTTTTCAGTTGAAAACTTACATACATCGCGATTCAGCTGTGTGAACAACGTTGTGAGTTTGCTCCGCATTTATCGCGCATTTTTGTGTTAATAATTTAACTACAAAACATTGTTGTACATTGTTCTGTTAGGAAAATTGTGCTTTTTCTAACAGTGGTGATTGTGCCTATTTCTATTTTGGTTGAAAGAAGTTATTACAGTTTTGTTTCTGGATTAATCTTATCAGGTAACTTTTTGCGAATCAGTATCTCTTCGCCACGGCCAGCCGGTGAGGCGAGTGACTGGCCGTTTGCCTGGCTTGCGTGGCCTCTGCTAAGGCGCGTGACTGTGACTTCTTTGTTTTGATTTAATTATTTTTGATTCATTAGTCATATTGGCGCGGGTGTAGCATTTTTAGCACCTTGTTGGATCAAACAAATAAGAATTATTATTTTTATTGTTTCTGATTTATATACTTATCTACTGAAGACACTAATTTTTTCTTTTACTTTTTTTTATCCCCTCTTTCAAAATGGGGGATAATTTAGAATGTCCTGGTTGTAATGCTTCTGTCAATTCTTCTGCTGCTATTTGTTGTGATATCTGTAAAAGATATTCTCATTACTCTTGTGTTAATATTAAACCCGAAGAAGCAGCTTTACTTTTTCGTATGCAGCAAAGATCATCTCATTTGAAACTGCTCTGTGTTTATTGTGTTGAAGTTTTTGAAGCTCCTCCTGTTTCAGCTTGTGAAGAATCTGCTTCTTTAGAGTTAAATCCATTTCTTAAATATGTTCGGTCTATAGTCACTACTGAAGTCTCATCTATTCGTAACGATCTTGCGCAAATTAACAAAAAAATCAACTCTAAATCCGACTTGCCACAACCATCATACGCTCAGAAAGTTAAAAATTCATCAGAAACTTGTGTTATTATAAAACCTAAAAATGCTAAGCAGCCTATACTTCAAACCAAAGCCGAAGTTCTACAATCCATACAACCACTTGCCACAAAAATTGAGATCAGCAAAGTTAAAACTGTATCTAACGGTGGACTTGTCATTGATTGTTCTGATATTACAAATAGTGACAAACTCTTAAATATTGCTGGTGATAAGTTGTCTCAGAATTATGACATCAAAAAACCGTCTTCGATCTTACCTCGAGTAAGGATTGTTGGTTTTGACCAGAGTATTGAAAAAGATGATTTTCTTAAATATGCTTCAGTTCAAAATCCGTCTTTATTTTGTTCTTCATCTACTTTTGAGATTCATAAATTTGGTCCCACTGCAAAAAATAATAAAATTTATCAAGCTGAAATTTCTGTGGATTTAAGCACTTACAAAAAGCTTCTAGATTCTGGTCATTTACTTATTGGACTTACCAGTTGTACTGTGTATGACGCGGTATCAGTACTTCGCTGTTATAAATGTAGCGGTTATAATCATGGATCTAAACAGTGTAAAAAACAATTTGTGTGTCCGCTTTGCGCTGGTTCACATGATGTTAAAAACTGTCCCACGTCGAAAGATGAGGGCACTCGTTGCTGCAATAATTGTTCTCATTTACGTACTTCTCAGAACCTTGATATTGATATTAATCATGCTGTTTGGGATCTCGAACAGTGTTTTGCTTATAAACATGCCTTATCTAAATTAAAAAATGATGTATTTAATATTCCGACTACACTTACGGTTAATAAACTTCCTGCCGCTGACGTTTCTGTTGCTTCCACATACTGACTACCTGGAAATAATAACACTACTTCTTCCACAACAGAAAATTTGTCAGCTTCGAAATCTTTTATGTTATCGTCATCTATTTATTATCAAAATGTACGTGGACTAAATACTAAGCTCAACGACTTTAAAGATAACTGTGCTTCTTCTAATTTTAATATAATAGCACTTACAGAAACATGGCTTAATGACTCTGTTTATAATGCTGAAATAATTGAAGTGAATAATTTTACTGCTTTTCGGTCTGACAGGAACTTCCAAGAAACAAACTCTAAAAAGGGAGGTGGTGTTCTTTTGGCCTTCAACAATATTTATAACGTGCAACTTATAACATCTAGCTCATCAAGTACTTTTAACCCCTGGATCGATTTTTTGTTTGTTAAACTTACTTTCAATGCAAACTCCTTTTACATTCTTCTTCTTTATATTCCTCCTCAATGCTCAACATCTGATTATGCTAAATTTTTTGATGAAATAACTTACCTAAACCATATTTTTGAAAATAATCTTTTAATTTTAGGAGATTTTAATATACCTGAGTATCTTGATAATTCCTCTTTGAGGTCTATGAAATCTGCTGATTTAGAAAAACTTGTAAACCTTCTAAATCTTCAACAATACAATTGTGTCCCAAATCATTTTAACAGGTATCTTGATTTAGTATTTGCCACTTTTCCGTGTAAAGTCGAACGATCCCATGATCTACTTACTACTGAAGACCATCACCATCCACCTCTTATCATCTCGCTTGAATTGTTAAAGAATAATAAAAAACATTTTATCTCTTCTAATTCACAAAGTAGTTTTTGGAATTTTCACAAAGCTGATCTTCCCAAACTTTACACACTTACATCTCAAGTTGACTGGTCTTTTCTTATTAATTCTGGCGATGTCAACAAAATGTGCCAAAGCTTTTATGAAAAAATTTATTCACTGTTTGAGCTCTGTGTACCTAAGTGCAAACGTATTAAATCTTTCCATAAGTATCCTGAATGGTTTAATACTAAAATTATTATGATAATAAAAAAGAAATTCCGTTTTTGGCGTTTATATAAACTAACCGGTCGCGTTAGTTTTTACAATACATTTAAATCACTTCGGACATCACTTAAAAATGAAATTAAAAAATCAAGAGTTCAGTACATTGAAAACATGGAATCGAAAATTAACACTGAACCTAAAACCTTCTGGACTTATATAAATAATAAAACTTCAGAGAAATCAATTCCCAAACAAATGTTTATTGATAATACAACTTTACAACATCCACAAGATATCGCAGATGCTTTTGCCTCATTTTTTGAAAGTAATTTCTTGTTACAAACACCTACTGAAGAATTTAAACAAAACTGTCCCTATAACCTACAAACTTTGACTATTAACAACTTTGACTTAGAAAGCGTATTCGCATGCTTAAAAAAACTGAAACCTAAGAAAACCACTGGTCCAGACGGAATACCCGCATTTTACATACATGACTGTGCTGAATCACTCGCTTATCCTTTCTTTTTAATTGCAAATCTTTCTTTAAATTCCTCTGTCTTTCCTTCTCTTTTCAAAATGTCATCTATTACACCCATATTTAAAAAAGGCGATAAAAGAGATGTTCGTAATTACAGGCCAATATCTTTGATCTGCAACTTCAGCAAATGTTTAGAAACATTGTTACATGACGTAATGGGCGCACACGTCAGAAAATACATTAGTCCTCATCAACATGGTTTTATCTCTGGCAGATCCACAACTACAAACTTGGCTTGCTTTTCGCAGTATGTTAGCGAAACTATTGACTTAGGACTTCAACTTGACGTCTTTTATGCTGACTTTTCAAAAGCGTTTGACAGTGTAAATTTTGATATTTTGCTGCATAAACTTAGTTGTTACGGTCTCTCCTTACCGCTTATCGAACTTCTTAACTCTTATTTGAGAGAAAGATATCAATATGTGTTCCTAAATGGTTTTAAATCACACGAAATTCTAGTCACCTCCGGCGTGCCTCAAGGTTCTATTCTTGGACCCCTTCTTTTTCTGCTATTTATCAATGATGTTACAAATGTCTTAGAAGTTCCATGTCTTCTGTATGCGGACGACCTAAAATTTTTTGTTCGTGTAAGCACTGTTAATGATTGTGCTTTATTGCAGCAAAGTATCGATAAACTTACTACTTGGTCAAAAAAAAACTATCTTCAACTCAATATTTCCAAATGTTTCATTGCTCAATTTACTAATAAATCCAACAAAGTGCAACATAATTATCATATCGATAATTCATCTCTTAAAAATTTAGATAAGTTTTTGGACCTTGGTGTTATGTTCGATCTTAAACTCAGTTTTGTACCTCATGTCGAGTATATTGTTGCAAAATCCTCACGCATGTTAGGTTTCTTAATTAGGAATTCTCGTGACTTTTCAAAAGTCGAGATTACTAAACTTTTATTTTATTCTTTCGTAAGAGCAATTCTTGAATATGCAAGTCTTGTCTGGTCTCCCATATACAAGGTACACATTGACAAATTAGAATCTATACAAAGAAGATTTCTAAAATTTCTTTGTTATAAAGTCGATAAGCATTACCCACCACAAGGAATTTGTCATCAGCAACTCTTGCAGAAATTTTCTTTTACCAGTCTGGAGTCAAGACGCAAATTCAACAAGTTATATTTTTTGTTTAAATTGCTATCAGGTAATATCGATTGTATTGAGTTGCTCAGCAAACTCAATTTTCATGTGCCTCGAATCAGTTCAAGGAAAAAAAATACTTTTTATATCGATCAAGCTAGAACTAATACATACAAAATGTCACCGATTTTTAAAATTTGTTCTGAAGCTAATAAGTTTGATATTGATATGTTTGGTATCGCAAAACTTGAAAAATTTCGACAAATCGCACGTGCTGAAATTGCTATGACTGGAAATTAATTAATTTGCCATATATAATTTTTTAATAACTACACCGTAATTGGTTTTATACTGTGGTGTAGTAGAAAAATAATAATACTAATAATAATAATAATAATAATAACTTTTAAACTAAGAAAAAAAAATTTTTTCTACCATTTATAATCATTTTAGAAAGTTTTCTTATCATAATCTAAACCAGTTTAATCTTTTTATCACCAACCGTTAGTAAAAAATTCAATTTTTCTCTCAATTTTTACTTAAAAAATTAATTCGCTAGCTTTTGCTGCAAAAGTGAAAAAATTTTTTTAACTTTTTTATTCCAAAGGAACGGTAAATAAGTAAGAAGCCTAACTTTGCAGATCCTCTAGTGGGCTGATGGTAAATTGAATTGTAAAGTTTCAACTTTCTAGGGGGTGTCGTTCCTGAGATAGGGGTGACTTTTAAAATTTTTAAATCTATTTTCCCGAGACAAAACTTACATTCAGATTTAGTTGAAAACTAAGCAAGATTACCAATTCGAACCGAATAATTCGTCTGGCGTTGGTTCCAACTCTCTATCTTATACCGTTCCCAAGATAAGGGTAACTTTTAAACTAAGAAAAAAAAATTTTTTCTACCATTTATAATCATTTTAGAAAGTTTTTTTATTACAATCTGAACTAATTTCATCTTCTTATCACCAATCGTTAGTAAAAAATTAAATTTTTACCTCAATTTTTACTTAAAAAATTAATTCGCTAGCTTTTGCTGCAAAAGTGAAAAAATTTTTTCAACTTTTTTATTCCAAAGGAACTGTAAATAAGTAAGAAGCCTAACTTTGCAGATCTTCTAGTGGGCTGATGGTGAATTGAATTGTAAAGTTTCAACTTTCTAGGGGGTGTCGTTCCTGAGATAGGGGTGACTTTTAAAATTTTTAAATCTATCTTCCCGAGACAAAACTTACATTCAAATTTAGTTGAAAACTAAGCAAGATTACCAATTCGAACCGAATAATTCGTCTGGCGTTGGTTCCAACTCTCTATCTTATACCGTTCCCAAGATAAGGGTAACTTTTAAACTAAGAAAAAAAAATTTTTTCTACCATTTGGAATCATTTTAGAAAGTTTTTTTATTACAATCTGAACTAATTTCATCTTTTTATCACCGATCGTTAGTAAAAAATTCAATTTTTCACTCAATTTTTACTTAAAAAATTAATCCGTTAGCTTTTGCTGCAAAAGTGAAAAAATTTTTTCAACTTTTTTATTCCAAAGGAACTGTAAATAAGTAAGAAGCCTAACTTTGCAGATCTTCTAGTGGGCTGAAGGTGAATTGAATTGTAAAGTTTCAACTTTCAAGGGGGTGTCGTTCCTGAGATAGGGGTGACTTTTAAAATTTTTAAATCTATCTTCCCGAGACAAAACTTACATTCAGATTTAGTTGAAAACTAAGCAAGATTACCAATTCGAACCGAATAATTCGTCTGGCGTTGGTTCCAACTCTCTATCTTATACCGTTCCCTAGATAGGGGTAACTTTTAAACTAAGAAAAAAAAATTTTTTCTACCATTCATAATCATTTTAGAAAGTTTTTTTATCATAATCTAAACCAGTTTCATCTTTTTATCACCAATCGTTAGTAAAAAATTCAATTTTTCACTCAATTTTACTTAAAAAATTAATTCGCTAGCTTTTGCTGCAAAAGTGAAAAAATTTTTTCATTTTTTCTATTCCAAAGGAACTGTAAATAAGTAAGAAGCCTAACTTTGCAGATCTTCTAGTGGACTGATGGTGAATTGAATTGTAAAGTTTCAACTTTCTAGGGGGTGTCGTTCCTGAGATAGGGGTGACTTTTAAAATTTTTAAATCTATCTTCCCGAGACAAAACTTACATTCAGATTTAGTTGAAAACTAAGCAAGATTACCAATTCGAACCGAATAATTCGTCTGGCGTTGGTTCCAACTCTCTATCTTATACCGTTCCCAAGATAGGGGTAACTTTTAAACTAAGAAAAAAAAATTTTTTCTACCAATTATAATCATTTTAGAAAGTTTTTTTATCATAATCTAAACCAGTTTCATCTTTTTATCACCAATCGTTAGTAAAAAATTCAATTTTTCACTCAATTTTTACTTAAAAAATTAATTCGCTAGCTTTTGCTGCAAAAGTGAAAAAATTTTTTTAACTTTTTTATTCCAAAGGAACGGTAAATAAGTAAGAAGCCTAACTTTGCAGATCCTCTAGTGGGCTGATGGTAAATTGAATTGTAAAGTTTCAACTTTCTAGGGGGTGTCGTTCCTGAGATAGGGGTGACTTTTAAAATTTTTAAATCTATTTTCCCGAGACAAAACTTACATTCAGATTTAGTTGAAAACTAAGCAAGATTACCAATTCGAACCGAATAATTCGTCTGGCGTTGGTTCCAACTCTCTATCTTATACCGTTCCCAAGATAAGGGTAACTTTTAAACTAAGAAAAAAAAATTTTTTCTACCATTTATAATCATTTTAGAAAGTTTTTTTATTACAATCTGAACTAATTTCATCTTCTTATCACCAATCGTTAGTAAAAAATTAAATTTTTACCTCAATTTTTACTTAAAAAATTAATTCGCTAGCTTTTGCTGCAAAAGTGAAAAAATTTTTTCAACTTTTTTATTCCAAAGGAACTGTAAATAAGTAAGAAGCCTAACTTTGCAGATCTTCTAGTGGGCTGATGGTGAATTGAATTGTAAAGTTTCAACTTTCTAGGGGGTGTCGTTCCTGAGATAGGGGTGACTTTTAAAATTTTTAAATCTATCTTCCCGAGACAAAACTTACATTCAAATTTAGTTGAAAACTAAGCAAGATTACCAATTCGAACCGAATAATTCGTCTGGCGTTGGTTCCAACTCTCTATCTTATACCGTTCCCAAGATAAGGGTAACTTTTAAACTAAGAAAAAAAAATTTTTTCTACCATTTGGAATCATTTTAGAAAGTTTTTTTATTACAATCTGAACTAATTTCATCTTTTTATCACCGATCGTTAGTAAAAAATTCAATTTTTCACTCAATTTTTACTTAAAAAATTAATCCGTTAGCTTTTGCTGCAAAAGTGAAAAAATTTTTTCAACTTTTTTATTCCAAAGGAACTGTAAATAAGTAAGAAGCCTAACTTTGCAGATCTTCTAGTGGGCTGAAGGTGAATTGAATTGTAAAGTTTCAACTTTCAAGGGGGTGTCGTTCCTGAGATAGGGGTGACTTTTAAAATTTTTAAATCTATCTTCCCGAGACAAAACTTACATTCAGATTTAGTTGAAAACTAAGCAAGATTACCAATTCGAACCGAATAATTCGTCTGGCGTTGGTTCCAACTCTCTATCTTATACCGTTCCCTAGATAGGGGTAACTTTTAAACTAAGAAAAAAAAATTTTTTCTACCATTCATAATCATTTTAGAAAGTTTTTTTATCATAATCTAAACCAGTTTCATCTTTTTATCACCAATCGTTAGTAAAAAATTCAATTTTTCACTCAATTTTACTTAAAAAATTAATTCGCTAGCTTTTGCTGCAAAAGTGAAAAAATTTTTTCATTTTTTCTATTCCAAAGGAACTGTAAATAAGTAAGAAGCCTAACTTTGCAGATCTTCTAGTGGACTGATGGTGAATTGAATTGTAAAGTTTCAACTTTCTAGGGGGTGTCGTTCCTGAGATAGGGGTGACTTTTAAAATTTTTAAATCTATCTTCCCGAGACAAAACTTACATTCAGATTTAGTTGAAAACTAAGCAAGATTACCAATTCGAACCGAATAATTCGTCTGGCGTTGGTTCCAACTCTCTATCTTATACCGTTCCCAAGATAGGGGTAACTTTTAAACTAAGAAAAAAAAATTTTTTCTACCAATTATAATCATTTTAGAAAGTTTTTTTATCATAATCTAAACCAGTTTCATCTTTTTATCACCAATCGTTAGTAAAAAATTCAATTTTTCACTCAATTTTTACTTAAAAAATTAATTCGCTAGCTTTTGCTGCAAAAGTGAAAAAATTTTTTCATTTTTTCTATTCCAAAGGAACTGTAAATAAGTAAGAAGCCTAACTTTGCAGATCTTCTAGTGGGCTGATGGTGAATTGAATTGTAAAGTTTCAACTTTCTAGGGGGTGTCGTTCCTGAGATAGGGGTGACTTTTAAAATTTTTAAATCTATCTTCTCGAGACAAAACTTACATTCAGATTTAGTTGAAAACTAAGCAAGATTACCAATTCGAACCGAATAATTCGTCTGGCGTTGGTTCCAACTCTCTATCTTATACCGTTCCCAAGATAGGGGTAACTTTTAAACTAAGAAAAAAAAATTTTTTCTACCAATTATAATCATTTTAGAAAGTTTTTTTATCATAATCTAAACCAGTTTCATCTTTTTATCACCAATCGTTAGTAAAAAATTCAATTTTTCACTCAATTTTTACTTAAAAAAGTAATTCGCTAGATTTGCTGCAAAAGTGAAACAATTTTTTTAACTTTTTTATTCCAAAAGAACGGTAAATAAGTAAGAAGCCTAACTTTGCAGATCCTCTAGTGGGCTGATGGTAAATTGAATTGTAAAGTTTCAATTTTCTAGGGGGTGTCGTTCCTGAGATGGGGGTGACTTTTAAAATTTTTAAATCTATCTTCCCGAGACAAAACTTACATTCAGATTTAGTTGAAAACTAAGCAAGATTACCAATTCGAACCGAATAATTCGTCTGGCGTTGGTTCCAACTCTCTATCTTATACCGTTCTCAAGATAGTGGTAACTTTTAAACTAAGAAAAAATATATTTTTCTACCATTTAGAATCATTTTAGGAAGTTTTTTTATTACAATCTGAACTAATTTCATCTTTTTATCACCAATCGTTAGTAAAAAATTCAATTTTTCACTCAATTTTTACTTAAAAAATTAATTCGCTAGCTTTTGCTGCAAAAGTGAAAAAATTTTTTCAACTTTTTTATTCCAAAGGAACTGTAAATAAGTAAGAAGCCTAACTTTGCAGATCTTCTAGTGGGCTGATGGTGAATTGAATTGTAAAGTTTCAACTTTCTAGGGAGTGTCGTTCCTGAGATAGGGGTGATTTAAAATTTTTAAATCTATCTTTCCGAGACAAAACTTACATTCAGATTTAGTTGAAAACTAAGCAAGATTACCAATTCGAACCGAATAATTCGTCTGGCGTTGGTTCCAACTCTCTATCTTATACCGTTCCCAAGATAGGGGTAACTTTTTAACTAAGAAAAAAAAATTTTTTCTACCATTTAGAATCATTTTAGAAAGTTTTTTTATTACAATCTGAACTAATTTCATCTTTTTATTACCAATCGTTAGTAAAAAATTCAATTTTTCACTCAATTTTTACTTAAAAAATTAATTCGATAGCTTTTGCTGCAAAAGTGAAAAAATTTTTTCAACTTTTTTATTCCAAAGGAACTGTAAATAAGTAAGAAGCCTAACTTTGCAGATCTTCTAGTGGGCTGATGGTGAATTGAATTGTAAAGTTTCAGCTTTCTAAGGGGTGTGGTTCCTGAGATAGGGGTGACTTTTAAAATTTTTAAATCTATCTTCCCGAGACAAAACTTACATTCAGATTTAGTTGAAAACTAAGCAAGATTACCAATTCGAACCGAATAATTCGTCTCGCGTTGGTTCCAACTCTCTATCTTATACCGTTCCCTAGATAGGGGTAACTTTTAAACTAAGAAAAAAAAATTTTTTCTACCATTCATAATCATTTTAGAAAGTTTTTTTATCATAATCTAAACCAGTTTCATCTTTTTATCACCAATCGTTAGTAAAAAATTCAATTTTTCACTCAATTTTTACTTAAAAAATTGATTCGCTAGCTTTTGCTGCAAAAGTGAAAAAATTTTTTCATTTTTTTTATTCCAAAGGAACTGTAAATAAGTAAGAAGCCTAACTTTGCAGATCTTCTAGTGGGCTGATGGTGAATTGAATTGTAAAGTTTCAACTTTCTAGGGGGTGTCGTTCCTGAGATAGGGGTGACTTTTAAAATTTTTAAATCTATCTTCCCGAGACAAAACTTACATTCAGATTTAGTTGAAAACTAAGCAAGATTACCAATTCGAACCGAATAATTCGTCTGGCGTTGGTTCCAACTCTCTATCTTATACCGTTCCCAAGATAGGGGTAACTTTTAAACTAAGAAAAAAAAATTTTTTCTACCAATTATAATCATTTTAGAAAGTTTTTTTATCATAATCTAAACCAGTTTCATCTTTTTATCACCAATCGTTAGTAAAAAATTCAATTTTTCACTCAATTTTTACTTAAAAAAGTAATTCGCTAGCTTTTGCTGCAAAAGTGAAACAATTTTTTTAACTTTTTTATTCCAAAATAACTGTAAATAAGTAAGAAGCCTAACTTTGCAGATCTTCTAGTGGGCTGATGGTGAATTGAATTGTAAAGTTTCAACTTTCTAGGGGGTGTCGTTCCTGAGATAGGGGTGACTTTTAAAATTTTTAAATCTATCTTCCCGAGACAAAACTTACATTCAGATTTAGTTGAAAACTAAGCAAGATTACCAATTCGAACCGAATAATTCGTCTGGCGTTGGTTCCAACTCTCTATCTAATACCGTTCCCAAGATAGGGGTAACTTTTAAACTAAGAAAAAAAAATTGTTTCTACCAATTATAATCATTTTAGAAAGTTTTTTTATCATAATCTAAACCAGTTTCATCTTTTTATCACCAATCGTTAGTAAAAAATTCAATTTTTCACTCAATTTTTACTTAAAAAAGTAATTCGCTAGCTTTTGCTGCAAAAGTGAAACAATTTTTTTAACTTTTTTATTCCAAAAGAACGGTAAATAAGTAAGAAGCCTAACTTTGCAGATCTTCTAGTGGGCTGATGGTGAATTGAATTGTAAAGTTTCAACTTTCTAGGGGGTGTCGTTCCTGAGATAGGGGTGATTTAAAATTTTCAAATCTATCTTTCCGAGACAAAGCTTACATTCAGATTTAGTCGAAAACTAAGCAAGATTACCAATTCGAACCGAATAATTCGTCTGGCGTTGGTTCCAACTCTCTATCTTATACCGTTCCCAAGATAGGGGTAACTTTTTAACTAAGAAAAAAAAAATTTTTCTACCATTTAGAATCATTTTAGAAAGTTTTTTTATTACAATATGAACTAATTTCATCTTTTTATCACCAATCGTTAGTAAAAAATTCAATTTTTCACTCAATTTTTACTTAAAAAATTAATTCGATAGCTTTTGCTCCAAAAGTGAAAAAATTTTTTTAACTTTTTTATTCCAAAGGAACGGTAAATAAGTAAGAAGCCTAACTTTGCAGATCCTCTAGTAGGCTGATGGTAAATTGAATTGTAAAGTTTCAACTTTCTAGGGGGTGTCGTTCCTGAGATAGGGGTGACTTTTAAAATTTTTAAATCTATCTTCTCGAGACAAAATTTACATTCAGATTTAGTTGAAAACTAAGCAAGATTACCAATTCGAACCGAATAATTCGTCTGGCGTTGGTTCCAACTCTCTATCTTATACCGTTCCCAAGATAGGGGTAACGTTTAAACTAAGAAAAAAAAATTTTTTCAACCATTTATAATCATTTTAGAAAGTTTTTTTATCATAATCTAAACCAGTTTCATCTTTTTATCACCAATCGTTAGTAAAAAATTCAATTTTTCACTCAATTTTTACTTAAAAAAGTAATTCGCTAGCTTTTGCTGCAAAAGTGAAACAATTTTTTTAACTTTTTTATTCCAAAAGAACGGTAAATAAGTAAGAAGCCTAACTTTGCAGATCTTCTAGTGGGCTGATGGTGAATTGAATTGTAAAGTTTCAACTTTCTAGGGGGTGTCGTTCCTGAGATAGGGGTGATTTAAAATTTTCAAATCTATCTTTCCGAGACAAAGCTTACATTCAGATTTAGTCGAAAACTAAGCAAGATTACCAATTCGAACCGAATAATTCGTCTGGCGTTGGTTCCAACTCTCTATCTTATACCGTTCCCAAGATAGGGGTAACTTTTTAACTAAGAAAAAAAAAATTTTTCTACCATTTAGAATCATTTTAGAAAGTTTTTTTATTACAATCTGAACTAATTTCATCTTTTTATCACCAATCGTTAGTAAAAAATTCAATTTTTCACTCAATTTTTACTTAAAAAATTAATTCGATAGCTTTTGCTCCAAAAGTGAAAAAATTTTTTTAACTTTTTTATTCCAAAGGAACGGTAAATAAGTAAGAAGCCTAACTTTGCAGATCCTCTAGTAGGCTGATGGTAAATTGAATTGTAAAGTTTCAACTTTCTAGGGGGTGTCGTTCCTGAGATAGGGGTGACTTTTAAAATTTTTAAATCTATCTTCTCGAGACAAAATTTACATTCAGATTTAGTTGAAAACTAAGCAAGATTACCAATTCGAACCGAATAATTCGTCTGGCGTTGGTTCCAACTCTCTATCTTATACCGTTCCCAAGATAGGGGTAACGTTTAAACTAAGAAAAAAAAATTTTTTCAACCATTTATAATCATTTTAGAAAGTTTTTTTATCATAATCCAAACCAGTTTCATCTTTTTATCACCAATCGTTAGTAAAAAATTTAATTTTTCACACAATTTTTACTTCAAAAATTAATTCGCTAGCTTTTGCTGCAAAAGTGAAAAATTTTTTTTAACTTTTTTATTCCAAAGGAACGGTAAATAAGTAAGAAGCCTGACTTTGCAGATCCTCTAGTGGGCTGATGGTAGATTGATTTGTAAAGTTTCAAATTTCTAGGGGGTGTCGTTCCTGAGATGGGGGTGACTTTTAAAATTTTTAAATCTATCTTCCCGAGACAAAACTTACATTCAGATTTAGTTGAAAACTAAGCAAGATTACCAATTCGAACCGAATAATTCGTCTGGCGTTGGTTCCAACTCTCTATCTTATACCGTTCTCAAGAGAGTGGTAACTTTTAAACTAAGATAAAAAATATTTTTCTACCATTTAGAATCATTTTAGAAAGTTTTTTTATTACAATCTGAACTAATTTCATCTTTTTATCACCAATCGTTAGTAAAAAATTCAATTTTTCACTCAATTTTTACTTACAAAATTAATTCGCTAGCTTTTGCTGCAAAAGAGAAAAAATTTTTTCAACTTTTTTATTCCAAAGGAACTGTTAATAAGTAAGAAGCCTAACTTTGCAGATCTTCTAGTGGGCTGATGGTGAATTGAATTGTAAAGTTTCAACTTTCTAGAGGGTGTCGTTCCTGAGATAGGGGTGACTTTAAAAATTTTTAAATCTATCTTTCCGAGACAAAACTTACATTCAGATTTAGTTGAAAACTAAGCAAGATTACCAATTCGAACCGAATAATTCGTCTGGCGTTGGTTCCAACTCCCTATCTTATACCGTTCCCAAGATAGGGGTAACTTTTAAACTAAGAAAAAAAAATTTTTTCTATTAATTATAATCATTTTAGAAAGTTTTTTTATCATAATCTAAACCAGTTTCATCTTTTTATCACCAATCGTTAGTAAAAAATTCAATTTTTCACTCAATTTTTACTTAAAAAATTAATTCGATAGCTTTTGCTGCAAAAGTGAAAAAATTTTTTTAACTTTTTTATTCCAAAGGAACGGCAAATAAGTAAGAAGCCTAACTTTGCAGATCCTCTAGTGGGCTGATGGTAAATTGAATTGTAAAGTTTCAACTTTCTAGAGGGTGTCGTTCCTGAGATAGGGGTGACTTTTAAAATTTTTAAATCTATCTTTCCGAGACAAAATTTACATTCAGATTTAGTTGAAAACTAAGCAAGATTACCAATCCAATTCGAACCGAATAATTCGTTTGGCGTTGGTTCCAACTCTCTATCTTATACCGTTCCCAAGATAGGGGTAACTTTCAAACTAAGAAAAAAAAATTTTTTCAACTATTTATAATCATTTTAGAAAGTTTATTTATTATAATCTAAACCAGTTTCATCTTTTTATCACCAATCGTTAGTAAAAAATTCAATTTTTCACTCAATTTTTACTTAAAAAATTAATTCGCTAGCTTTTGCTGCAAAAGTGAAAAAATTTTTTCAACTTTTTTATTCCAAAGGAAATGTAAATAAGTAAGAAGCCTAACTTTGCAGATCCTCTAGTGGGCTGATGGTAAATTGAATTGTGAAGTTTCAACTTTCTAGGGGGTGTCGTTCCTGAGATAGGGGTGACTTTTAAAATTTTTAAATCTATCTTTCCGAGACAAAACTTACATTCAGATTTAGTTGAAAACTAAGCAAGATTACCAATTCGAACCGAATAATTCGTCTGGCGTTGGTTCCAACTCTCTATCTTATACCGTTCCCAAGATAGAGGTAACTTTTAAACGAAGAAAAAAAAATTTTTTCTACCATTTATAATCATTTTAGAAAGTTTTTTTATTACAATTTGAACTAATTTCACCTTTTTATCACCAATCGTTAGTAAAAAATTCAATTTTTCACTCAATTTATACTTAAAAAATTAATTCGCTAGCTTTTGCTGCAAAAGTGAAAAAATTTTTTCAACTTGTTTATTCCAAAGGAAATGTAAATAAGTAAGAAGCCTAACTTTGCAGGTCTTCTAGTGGGCTGATGGTAAATTGAATTGTAAAGTTTCAACTTTCTAGGGGGTGTCGTTCCTGAGATAGGGGTGACTTTTAAAATTTTTAAATCTATTTTCCCGAGACAAAACTTACATTCAGATTTAGTTGAAAACTAAGCAAGTTTACCAATTCGAACCGAATAATTCGTCTGGCGTTGGTTCCAACTCTCTATCTTATACCGTTCTCAAGATAGTGGTAACTTTTAAACTAAGAAAAAAAATATTTTTCTACCATTTAGAATCATTTTAGAAAGTTTTTTTATTACAATCTGAACTAATTTCATCTTTTTATCACCAATCGTTAATAAAGTTCAATTTTTCACTCAATTTTTACTTAAAAAATTAATTTGCTAGCTTTTGCTGCAAAAGTGAAAAAATTTTTTCAACTTTTTTATTCCAAAGGAACTGTAAATAAGTAAGAAGCCTAACTTTGCAGATCTTCTAGTGGGCTGATGGTGAATTGAATTGTAAAGTTTCAACTTTCTAGGGGGTGTCGTTCCTGAGATAGGGGTGATTTAAAATTTTTAAATCTATCTTTCCGAGACAAAGCTTACATTCAGATTTATTCGAAAACTAAGCAAGATTACCAATTCGAACCGAATAATTCGTCTGGCGTTGGTTCCAACTCTCTATCTTATACCGTTACCAAGATAGGGGTAACTTTTTAACTAAGAAAAAAAAAATTTTTCTACCATTTAGAATCATTTTAGAAAGTTTTTTTATTACAATCTAAACTAATTTCATCTTTTTATCACCAATCGTTAGTAAAAAATTCAATTTTTCACTCAATTTTTACTTAAAAAATTAATTCGATAGCTTTTGCTCCAAAAGTGAAAAAATTTTTTTAACTTTTTTATTCCAAAGGAACGGTAAATAAGTAAGAAGCCTAACTTTGCAGATCCTCTAGTAGGCTGATGGTAAATTGAATTGTAAAGTTTCAACTTTCTAGGGGGTGTCGTTCCTGAGATAGGGGTGACTTTTAAAATTTTTAAATCTATCTTCTCGAGACAAAATTTACATTCAGATTTAGTTGAAAACTAAGCAAGATTACCAATTCGACCCGAATAATTCGTCTGGCGTTGGTTCCATCTCTCTATCTTATACCGTTCCCAAGATAGGGGTAACGTTTAAACTAAGAAAAAAAAATTTTTTCAACCATTTATAATCATTTTAGAAAGTTTTTTTATCATAATCCAAACCAGTTTCATCTTTTTATCACCAATCGTTATTAAAAAATTTAATTTTTCACACAATTTTTACTTCAAAAATTAATTCGCTAGCATTTGCTGCAAAAGTGAAAAAATTTTTTTAACTTTTTTATTCCAAAGGAACGGTAAATAAGTAAGAAGCCTGACTTTGCAGATCCTCTAGTGGGCTGATGGTAGATTGATTTGTAAAGTTTCAAATTTCTAGGGGGTGTCGTTCCTGAGATGGGGGTGACTTTTAAAATTTTTAAATCTATCTTCCCGAGACAAAACTTACATTCAGATTTAGTTGAAAACTAAGCAAGATTACCAATTCGAACCGAATAATTCGTCTGGCGTTGGTTCCAACTCTCTACCTTATACCGTTCTCATGATAGTGGTAACTTTTAAACTAAGATAAAAAATATTTTTCTACCATTTAGAATCATTTTAGAAAGTTTTTTTATTACAATCTGAACTAATTTCATCTTTTTATCACCAATCGTTAGTAAAAAATTCAATTTTTCACTCAATTTTTACTTAAAAAATTAATTCGCTAGCTTTTGCTGCAAATGAGAAAAAATTTTTTCAACTTTTTTATTCCAAAGGAACTGTTAATAAGTAAGAAGCCTAACTTTGCAGATCTTCTAGTGGGCTGATGGTGAATTGAATTGTAAAGTTTCAACTTTCTAGGGTGTGTCGTTCCTGAGATAGGGGTGACTTTAAAAATTTTTAAATCTATCTTTCCGAGACAAAACTTACATTCAGATTTAGTTGAAAACTAAGCAAGATTACCAATTCGAACCGAATAATTCGTCTGGCGTTGGTTCCAACTCCCTATCTTATACCGTTCCCAAGATAGGGGTAACTTTTAAACTAAGAAAAAAAAATTTTTCTATTAATTATAATCATTTTAGAAAGTTTTTTTATCATAATCTAAACCAGTTTCATCTTTTTATCACCAATCGTTAGTAAAAAATTCAATTTTTCACTCAATTTTTACTTAAAAAATTAATTCGATAGCTTTTGCTGCAAAAGTGAAAAAATTTTTTTAACTTTTTTATTCCAAAGGAACGGCAAATAAGTAAGAAACCTAACTTTGCAGATCCTCTAGTGGGCTGATGGTAAATTGAATTGTAAAGTTTCAACTTTCTAGAGGGTGTCGTTCCTGAGATAGGGGTGACTTTTAAAATTTTTAAATCTATCTTCCCGAGACAAAATTTACATTCAGATTTAGTTGCAAACTAAGCAAGATTACCAATTCGAACCGAATAATTCGTTTGGCGTTGGTTCCAACTCTCTATCTTATACCGTTCCCAAGATAGGGGTAACTTTCAAACTAAGAAAAAAAAATTTTTTCAACTATTTATAATCATTTTAGAAAGTTTATTTATCATAATCTAAACCAGTTTCATCTTTTTATCACCAATCGTTAGTAAAAAATTCAATTTTTCACTCAATTTTTACTTAAAAAATTAATTCGCTAGCTTTTGCTGCAAAAGTGAAAAAATTTTTTCAACTTTTTTATTCCAAAGGAAATGTAAATAAGTAAGAAGCCTAACTTTGCAGATCCTCTAGTGGGCTGATGGTAAATTGAATTGTAAAGTTTCAACTTTCTAGGGGGTGTCGTTCCTGAGATAGGGGTGACTTTTAAAATTTTTAAATCTATCTTCCCGAGACAAAACTTACATTCAGATTTAGTTGAAAACTAAGCAAGATTACCAATTCGAACCGAATAATTCGTCTGGCGTTGGTTCCAACTCTCTATCTTATACCGTTCCCAAGATAGAGGTAACTTTTAAACGAAGAAAAAAAAATTTTTTCTACCATTTATAATCATTTTAGAAAGTTTTTTTATTACAATTTGAACTAATTTCACCTTTTTATCACCAATCATTAGTAAAAAATTCAATTGTTCACTCAATTTTTACTTAAAAAATTAATTCGCTAGCTTTTGCTGCAAAAGTGAAAAAATTTTTTCAACTTGTTTATTCCAAAGGAAATGTAAATAAGTAAGAAGCCTAACTTTGCAGGTCTTCTAGTGGGCTGATGGTAAATTGAATTGTAAAGTTTCAACTTTCTAGGGGGTGTCGTTCCTGAGATAGGGGTGACTTTTAAAATTTTTAAATCTATTTTCCCGAGACAAAACTTACATTCAGATTTAGTTGAAAACTAAGCAAGTTTACCAATTCGAAACGAATAATTTGTCTGGCGTTGGTTCCAACTCTCTATCTTATACCGTTCCCAAGATAGGGGTAACTTTTTAACTAAGAAAAAAAAATTTTTTCTACCATTTAGAATCATTATAGAAAGTTTTTTTATTACAATCTGAACTAATTTCATCTTTTTATCACCAATCGTTAGTAAAAAATTCAATTTTTCACTCAATTTTTACTTAAAAAATTAATTCGCTAGCTTTTGCTGCAAAAGTGAAAAAATTTTTTCAACTTTTTTATTCCAAAGGAACTGTAAATAAGTAAGAAGCCTAACTTTGCAGATCTTCTAGTGGGCTGATGGTGAATTGAATTGTAAAGTTTCAACTTTCTAGGGGGTGTCGTTCCTGAGATAGGGGTGACTATTTAAATTTTTAAATCTATCTTCCCGAGACAAAACTTACATTCAGATTTAGTTGAAAACTAAGCAAGATTACCAATTCGAACCGAATAATTCGTCTGGCGTTGGTTCCAACTCTCTATCTTATACCGTTCCCAAGATAGTGGTAACTTTTAAACTAAGAAAAAAAAATATTTTTCTACCATTTATAATCATTTTAGAAAGTTTTTTTATTACAATGTGAACTAATTTCACCTTTTTATCACCAATCATTAGTAAAAAATTCAATTGTTCACTCAATTTTTACTTAAAAAATTAATTCGCTAGCTTTTGCTGCAAAAGTGAAAAAATTTTTTCAACTTGTTTATTCCAAAGGAAATGTAAATAAGTAAGAAGCCTAACTTTGCAGGTCTTCTAGTGGGCTGATGGTAAATTGAATTGTAAAGTTTCAACTTTCTAAGGGGTGTCGTTCCTGAGATAGGGGTGACTTTTAAAATTTTTAAATCTATTTTCCCGAGACAAAACTTACATTCAGATTTAGTTGAAATCTAAGCAAGTTTACCAATTCGAAACGAATAATTTGTCTGGCGTTGGTTCCAACTCTCTATCTTATACCGTTCCCAAGATAGGGGTAACTTTTAAACTAAGAAAAAAAAATTTTTTCTACCATTTATAATCATTTTAGAAAGTTTTTTTATCATAATCTAAACCAGTTTCATCTTTTTATCACCAATCGTTAGTAAAAAATTCAATTTTTCACTCAATTTTTACTTAAAAAATTAATTCGCTAGCTTTTGCTGCAAAAGTGAAAAAGTTTTTTTAACTTTTTTATTCCAAAGGAACGGTAAATAAGTAAGAAGCCTAACTTTGCAGATTCTCTAGTGGGCTGATGGTAAATTGAAATGGAAAGTTTCAACTTTCTAAGGGGTGTCGTTCCTGAGATAGGGGTGACTTTTAAAATTTTTATATCTATCTTCCCGAGACAAAACTTACATTCAGATTTAGTTGAAAACTAAGCAAGATTACCAATTCGAACCGAATAATTCGTCTGGCGTTGGTTCCAACTCTCTATCTTATACCGTTCCCAAGATAAAGGTAACTTTTAAACTAAGAAAAAAAAAATTTTTCTACCATTTATAATCATTTTAGAAAGTTTTTTTATCATAATCTAAACCAGTTTCATCTTTTTATCACCAATCGTTAGTAAAAAATTCAATTTTTCACTCAATTTTTACTTAAAAAATTAATTCGCTAGCTTTTGCTGCAAAAGTGAAAAAATTTTTTTAACTTTTTTATTCCAAAGGAACGGTAAATAAGTAAGAAGCCTAACTTTGCAGATTCTCTAGTGGGCTGATGGTAAATTGAAATGTAAAGTTTCAACTTTCTAGGGGGTGTCGTTCCTGAGATAGGGGTGACTTTTAAAATTTTTAAATCTATCTTCCCGAGACAAAACTTACATTCAAATTTAGTTGAAAACTAAGCAAGATTACCAATTCGAACCGAATAATTCGTCTGGCGTTGGTTCCAACTCTCTATCTTATACCGTTCCCAAGATAGGGGTAACTTTTAAACTAAAAAAAAATAAATTTTTTCAACCATTTATAATCATTTTAGAAAGTTTTTTATCATAATCTGAACCAGTTTCATCTTTTTATCACCAATCGTTAGTAAAAAATTCAATTTTTCACTCAATTTTTACTTAAAAAATTAATTCGATAGCTTTTGCTGCAAAAGTGAAAAAATTTTTTTAACTTTTTTATTCCAAAGGAACGGCAAATAAGTAAGAAGCCTAACTTTGCAGATCCTCTAGTGGGCTGATGGTAAATTGAATTGTAAAGTTTCAACTTTCTAGAGGGTGTCGTTCCTGAGATAGGGGTGACTTTTAAAATTTTTAAATCTATCTTCCCGAGACAAAATTTACATTCAGATTTAGTTGCAAACTAAGCAAGATTACCAATTCGAACCGAATAATTCGTTTGGCGTTGGTTCCAACTCTCTATCTTATACCGTTCCCAAGATAGGGGTAACTTTCAAACTAAGAAAAAAAAATTTTTTCAACTATTTATAATCATTTTAGAAAGTTTATTTATCATAATCTAAACCAGTTTCATCTTTTTATCACCAATCGTTAGTAAAAAATTCAATTTTTCACTCAATTTTTACTTAAAAAATTAATTCGCTAGCTTTTGCTGCAAAAGTGAAAAAATTTTTTCAACTTTTTTATTCCAAAGGAAATGTAAATAAGTAAGAAGCCTAACTTTGCAGATCCTCTAGTGGGCTGATGGTAAATTGAATTGTAAAGTTTCAACTTTCTAGGGGGTGTCGTTCCTGAGATAGGGGTGACTTTTAAAATTTTTAAATCTATCTTCCCGAGACAAAACTTACATTCAGATTTAGTTGAAAACTAAGCAAGATTACCAATTCGAACCGAATAATTCGTCTGGCGTTGGTTCCAACTCTCTATCTTATACCGTTCCCAAGATAGAGGTAACTTTTAAACGAAGAAAAAAAAATTTTTTCTACCATTTATAATCATTTTAGAAAGTTTTTTTATTACAATTTGAACTAATTTCACCTTTTTATCACCAATCATTAGTAAAAAATTCAATTGTTCACTCAATTTTTACTTAAAAAATTAATTCGCTAGCTTTTGCTGCAAAAGTGAAAAAATTTTTTCAACTTGTTTATTCCAAAGGAAATGTAAATAAGTAAGAAGCCTAACTTTGCAGGTCTTCTAGTGGGCTGATGGTAAATTGAATTGTAAAGTTTCAACTTTCTAGGGGGTGTCGTTCCTGAGATAGGGGTGACTTTTAAAATTTTTAAATCTATTTTCCCGAGACAAAACTTACATTCAGATTTAGTTGAAAACTAAGCAAGTTTACCAATTCGAAACGAATAATTTGTCTGGCGTTGGTTCCAACTCTCTATCTTATACCGTTCCCAAGATAGGGGTAACTTTTTAACTAAGAAAAAAAAATTTTTTCTACCATTTAGAATCATTATAGAAAGTTTTTTTATTACAATCTGAACTAATTTCATCTTTTTATCACCAATCGTTAGTAAAAAATTCAATTTTTCACTCAATTTTTACTTAAAAAATTAATTCGCTAGCTTTTGCTGCAAAAGTGAAAAAATTTTTTCAACTTTTTTATTCCAAAGGAACTGTAAATAAGTAAGAAGCCTAACTTTGCAGATCTTCTAGTGGGCTGATGGTGAATTGAATTGTAAAGTTTCAACTTTCTAGGGGGTGTCGTTCCTGAGATAGGGGTGACTATTTAAATTTTTAAATCTATCTTCCCGAGACAAAACTTACATTCAGATTTAGTTGAAAACTAAGCAAGATTACCAATTCGAACCGAATAATTCGTCTGGCGTTGGTTCCAACTCTCTATCTTATACCGTTCCCAAGATAGTGGTAACTTTTAAACTAAGAAAAAAAAATATTTTTCTACCATTTATAATCATTTTAGAAAGTTTTTTTATTACAATGTGAACTAATTTCACCTTTTTATCACCAATCATTAGTAAAAAATTCAATTGTTCACTCAATTTTTACTTAAAAAATTAATTCGCTAGCTTTTGCTGCAAAAGTGAAAAAATTTTTTCAACTTGTTTATTCCAAAGGAAATGTAAATAAGTAAGAAGCCTAACTTTGCAGGTCTTCTAGTGGGCTGATGGTAAATTGAATTGTAAAGTTTCAACTTTCTAAGGGGTGTCGTTCCTGAGATAGGGGTGACTTTTAAAATTTTTAAATCTATTTTCCCGAGACAAAACTTACATTCAGATTTAGTTGAAATCTAAGCAAGTTTACCAATTCGAAACGAATAATTTGTCTGGCGTTGGTTCCAACTCTCTATCTTATACCGTTCCCAAGATAGGGGTAACTTTTAAACTAAGAAAAAAAAATTTTTTCTACCATTTATAATCATTTTAGAAAGTTTTTTTATCATAATCTAAACCAGTTTCATCTTTTTATCACCAATCGTTAGTAAAAAATTCAATTTTTCACTCAATTTTTACTTAAAAAATTAATTCGCTAGCTTTTGCTGCAAAAGTGAAAAAGTTTTTTTAACTTTTTTATTCCAAAGGAACGGTAAATAAGTAAGAAGCCTAACTTTGCAGATTCTCTAGTGGGCTGATGGTAAATTGAAATGGAAAGTTTCAACTTTCCAAGGGGTGTCGTTCCTGAGATAGGGGTGACTTTTAAAATTTTTATATCTATCTTCCCGAGACAAAACTTACATTCAGATTTAGTTGAAAACTAAGCAAGATTACCAATTCGAACCGAATAATTCGTCTGGCGTTGGTTCCAACTCTCTATCTTATACCGTTCCCAAGATAAAGGTAACTTTTAAACTAAGAAAAAAAAAATTTTTCTACCATTTATAATCATTTTAGAAAGTTTTTTTATCATAATCTAAACCAGTTTCATCTTTTTATCACCAATCGTTAGTAAAAAATTCAATTTTTCACTCAATTTTTACTTAAAAAATTAATTCGCTAGCTTTTGCTGCAAAAGTGAAAAAATTTTTTTAACTTTTTTATTCCAAAGGAACGGTAAATAAGTAAGAAGCCTAACTTTGCAGATTCTCTAGTGGGCTGATGGTAAATTGAAATGTAAAGTTTCAACTTTCTAGGGGGTGTCGTTCCTGAGATAGGGGTGACTTTTAAAATTTTTAAATCTATCTTCCCGAGACAAAACTTACATTCAAATTTAGTTGAAAACTAAGCAAGATTACCAATTCGAACCGAATAATTCGTCTGGCGTTGGTTCCAACTCTCTATCTTATACCGTTCCCAAGATAGGGGTAACTTTTAAACTAAAAAAAAATAAATTTTTTCTACCATTTATAATCATTTTAGAAAGTTTTTTATCATAATCTGAACCAGTTTCATCTTTTTATCACCAATCGTTAGTAAAAAATTCAATTTTTCACTCAATTTTTACTTAAAAAATTAATTCGCTAGCTTTTGCTGCAAAAGTGAAAAAATTTTTTCAACTTTTTTATTCCAAAGGAACTGTAAATAAGTAAGAAGCCCAACTTTGCAGATCTTCTAGTGGGCTGATGGTGAATTGAATTGTAAAGTTTCAACTTTCTAGGGGGTGTCGTTCCTGAGATAGGGGTGACTTTTAAAATTTTTAAATCTATCTTCCCGAGACAAAACTTACATTCAGATTTAGTTGAAAACTAAGCAAGATTACCGATTCGAACCGAATAATTCGTCTGGCGTTGTTTCCAACTCTCTATCTTATACCGTTCCCAAGATAGGGGTAACTATTAAACTAAGAAAAAAAAAATTTTTCTACCATTTATAATCATTTTAGAAAGTTTTTTTATCATAATCTAAACCAGTTTCATTCTTTTATCACCAATCGTTAGTAAAAAATTCAATTTTTCACTCAATTTTTACTTAAAAAAAAAATTCGCTAGCTTTTGCTGCAAAAGTGAAAAAATTTTTTTAACTTTTTTATTCCAAAGGAACTGTAAATAAGTAAGAAGCCTAACTTTGCAGATCTTCTAGTGGGCTGATGGTGAATTGAATTGTAAAGTTTCAACTTTCTAGGGGGTGTCGTTCCTGAGATAGGGGTGACTTTTAAAATTTTTAATTCTATCTTCCCGAGACAAAACTTACATTCAGATTTAGTTGAAAACTAAGCAAAATTACCGATTCGAACCGAATAATTCGTCTGGCGTTGGTTCCAACTCTCTATCTTATACCGTTCCCAAGATAGGGGTAACTTTTAAACTAAGAAAAAAAAATTTTTTCTACCATTAATAATCATTTTAGAAAGTTTTTTTATCATAATCTAAACCAGTTTCATCTTTTTATCACCAATCGTTAGTAAAAAATTCAATTTTTCACTCAATTTTTACTTAAAAAAAAAATTCGCTAGCTTTTGCTGCAAGAGTGAAAAAATTTTTTTAACTTTTTTATTCCAAAGGAACGGTAAAAAAGTAAGAAGCCTAACTTTGCAGATCCTCTAGTGTGCTGAAGGTAAATTGAATTGTAAAGTTTCAACTTTCTAGGGGGTGTCGTTCCTGAGATAGAAGTGACTTAAAATTTTTAAATCTATCTTCCCGAGACAAAACTTACATTCAGATTTAGTTGAAAACTAAGCAAGATTACCAATTCGAACCGAATAATTCGTCTGGCGTTGGTTCCAACTCTCTATCTTATACCGTTCTCAAGATAGTGGTAACTTTTAAACTAAGAAAAAAAATATTTTTCTACCATTTAGAATCATTTTAGAAAGTTTTTTTATTACAATCTGAACTAATTTAATTTTTTTATCACCAATTGTTAGTAAAAAATTCAATTTTTTACTCAATTTTTACTTAAAATATTAATTCGCTAGCTTTTGCTGCAAAAGTGGAAAAATTATTTCAACTTTTTTATTCCAAAGGAACTGTAAATAAATAAGAAGCCTAACTTTGCAGATCCTCTAGTGGGCTGATGGTAAATTGAATTGTAAAGTTTCAACTTTCTAGAGGGTGTCGTTCCTGAGATAGGGGTGACCATTAAAATTTTTAAATCTATTTTTCCGAGACAAAACTTACATTCAGATTTAGTTGAAAACTAAGCAAGATTACCAATTCGAAACGAATAATTTGTCTGGCGTTGGTTCCAACTCTCTATCTTATACCGTTCCCAAGATAGGGGTAACTTTTAAACTAAGAAAAAAAAAAAATTTTCTACCATTTAGAATCATTTTAGAAAGTTTTTTTATTACAATCTGAACTAATTTAATTTTTTTATCACCAATTGTTAGTAAAAAATTCAATTTTTTACTAAATTTTTACTTAAAAAATTAATTCGCTAGCTTTTGCTGCAAAAGTGGAAAAATTTTTTCAACTTTTTTATTTCAAAGGAACTGTAAATAAGTAAGAAGCCTAACTTTGCAGATCCTCTAGTGGGCTGATGGTAAATTGAATTGTAAAGTTTCAACTTTCTAGGGGGTGTCGTTCCTGAGATAGGGGTGACTTTTAAAATTTTTAAATCTATCTTCCCGAGACAAAACTTACATTCAGATTTAGTTGAAAACTAAGCAAGATTACCAATTCGAACCGAATAATTCGTCTGGCGTTGGTTCCAACTCTCTATCTTATACCGTTCCCAAGATAGGGGTAACTTTTGAACTAAGAAAAAAAATTTTTTTCTACCATTTATATTCATTTTAGAAAGTTTTTTTATCATAATCTAAACCAGTTCCATTTTTTTATTACCAATCGTTAGTAAAAAATTCAATTTTTCACTCAATTTTTACTTAAAAAATTAATTCGCTAGCTTTTGCTGCAAAAGTGAAAAAATTTTTTCAACTTTTTTATTCCAAAGGAACTGTAAATAAGTAAGAAGCCTAACTTTGCAGATCTTCTAGTGGGCTGATGGTAAATTGAAATGTAAAGTTTCAACTTTCTAGGGGGTGTCGTTCCTGAGATAGGGGTGACTTTTAAAATTTTTAAATCTATCTTCCCGAGACAAAACTTACATTCAGATTTAGTTGAAAACTAAGCAAGATTACCGATTCGAACCGAATAATTCGTCTGGCGTTGGTTCCAACTCTCTATCTTATACCGTTCCCAAGATAGGGGTAACATTTAAACTAAGAAAAAAAAATTTTTTCTACCATTTATAATCATTTTAGAAAGTTTTTTTTATCATAATCTAAACCAGTTTCATCTTTTTATCACCAATCGTTAGTAAAAAATTCAATTTTTCACTCAATTTTTACTTAAAAAAAAAATTCGCTAGCTTTTGCTGCAAAAGTGAAAAAAATTTTTTAACTTTTTTATTCCAAAGGAACTGTAAATAAGTAAGAAGCCTAACTTTGCAGATCTTCTAGTGGGCTGATGGTGAATTGAATTGTAAAGTTTCAACTTTCTAGGGGGTGTCGTTCCTGAGATAGGGGTGACTTTTAAAATTTTTAAATCTATCTTCCCGAGACAAAACTTACATTCAGATTTAGTTGAAAACTAAGCAAGATTACCAATTCGAACCGAATAATTCGTCTGGCGTTGGTTCCAACTCTCTATCTTATACCGTTCCCAAGATAGGGGTAACTATTAAACTAAGAAAAAAAAAATTTTTCTACCATTTATAATCATTTTAGAAAGTTTTTTCATCATAATCTAAACCAGTTTCATCTTTTTATCACCAATCGTTAGTAAAAAATTCAATTTTTCACTCAATTTTTACTTAAAAAAAAAATTCGCTAGCTTTTGCTGCAAGAGTGAAAAAATTTTTTTAACTTTTTTATTCCAAAGGAACTGTAAATAAGTAAGAAGCCCAACTTTGCAGATCTTCTAGTGGGCTGATGGTGAATTGAATTGTAAAGTTTCAACTTTCTAGGGGGTGTCGTTCCTGAGATAGGGGTGACTTTTAAAATTTTTAAATCTATCTTCCCGAGACAAAACTTACATTCAGATTTAGTTGAAAACTAAGCAAGATTACCGATTCGAACCGAATAATTCGTCTGGCGTTGTTTCCAACTCTCTATCTTATACCGTTCCCAAGATAGGGGTAACTATTAAACTAAGAAAAAAAAATTTTTCTACCATTTATAATCATTTTAGAAAGTTTTTTTATCATAATCTAAACCAGTTTCATTCTTTTATCACCAATCGTTAGTAAAAAATTCAATTTTTCACTCAATTTTTACTTAAAAAAAAAATTCGCTAGCTTTTGCTGCAAAAGTGAAAAAATTTTTTTAACTTTTTTATTCCAAAGGAACTGTAAATAAGTAAGAAGCCTAACTTTGCAGATCTTCTAGTGGGCTGATGGTGAATTGAATTGTAAAGTTTCAACTTTCTAGGGGGTGTCGTTCCTGAGATAGGGGTGACTTTTAAAATTTTTAAATCTATCTTCCCGAGACAAAACTTACATTCAGATTTAGTTGAAAACTAAGCAAAATTACCGATTCGAACCGAATAATTCGTCTGGCGTTGGTTCCAACTCTCTATCTTATACCGTTCCCAAGATAGGGGTAACTTTTAAACTAAGAAAAAAAAATTTTTTCTACCATTAATAATCATTTTAGAAAGTTTTTTTATCATAATCTAAACCAGTTTCATCTTTTTATCACCAATCGTTAGTAAAAAATTCAATTTTTCACTCAATTTTTACTTAAAAAAAAAATTCGCTAGCTTTTGCTGCAAGAGTGAAAAAATTTTTTTAACTTTTTTATTCCAAAGGAACGGTAAAAAAGTAAGAAGCCTAACTTTGCAGATCCTCTAGTGTGCTGAAGGTAAATTGAATTGTAAAGTTTCAACTTTCTAGGGGGTGTCGTTCCTGAGATAGAAGTGACTTAAAATTTTTAAATCTATCTTCCCGAGACAAAACTTACATTCAGATTTAGTTGAAAACTAAGCAAGATTACCAATTCGAACCGAATAATTCGTCTGGCGTTGGTTCCAACTCTCTATCTTATACCGTTCTCAAGATAGTGGTAACTTTTAAACTAAGAAAAAAAATATTTTTCTACCATTTAGAATCATTTTAGAAAGTTTTTTTATTACAATCTGAACTAATTTAATTTTTTTATCACCAATTGTTAGTAAAAAATTCAATTTTTTACTCAATTTTTACTTAAAATATTAATTCGCTAGCTTTTGCTGCAAAAGTGGAAAAATTATTTCAACTTTTTTATTCCAAAGGAACTGTAAATAAATAAGAAGCCTAACTTTGCAGATCCTCTAGTGGGCTGATGGTAAATTGAATTGTAAAGTTTCAACTTTCTAGAGGGTGTCGTTCCTGAGATAGGGGTGACCATTAAAATTTTTAAATCTATTTTTCCGAGACAAAACTTACATTCAGATTTAGTTGAAAACTAAGCAAGATTACCAATTCGAAACGAATAATTTGTCTGGCGTTGGTTCCAACTCTCTATCTTATACCGTTCCCAAGATAGGGGTAACTTTTAAACTAAGAAAAAAAAAATTTTTCTACCATTTAGAATCATTTTAGAAAGTTTTTTTATTACAATCTGAACTAATTTAATTTTTTTATCACCAATTGTTAGTAAAAAATTCAATTTTTTACTAAATTTTTACTTAAAAAATTAATTCGCTAGCTTTTGCTGCAAAAGTGGAAAAATTTTTTCAACTTTTTTATTTCAAAGGAACTGTAAATAAGTAAGAAGCCTAACTTTGCAGATCCTCTAGTGGGCTGATGGTAAATTGAATTGTAAAGTTTCAACTTTCTAGGGGGTGTCGTTCCTGAGATAGGGGTGACTTTTAAAATTTTTAAATCTATCTTCCCGAGACAAAACTTACATTCAGATTTAGTTGAAAACTAAGCAAGATTACCAATTCGAACCGAATAATTCGTCTGGCGTTGGTTCCAACTCTCTATCTTATACCGTTCCCAAGATAGGGGTAACTTTTGAACTAAGAAAAAAAATTTTTTTCTACCATTTATAGTCATTTTAGAAAGTTTTTTTATCATAATCTAAACCAGTTCCATTTTTTTATTACCAATCGTTAGTAAAAAATTCAATTTTTCACTCAATTTTTACTTAAAAAATTAATTCGCTAGCTTTTGCTGCAAAAGTGAAAAAATTTTTTCAACTTTTTTATTCCAAAGGAACTGTAAATAAGTAAGAAGCCTAACTTTGCAGATCTTCTAGTGGGCTGATGGTAAATTGAAATGTAAAGTTTCAACTTTCTAGGGGGTGTCGTTCCTGAGATAGGGGTGACTTTTAAAATTTTTAAATCTATCTTCCCGAGACAAAACTTACATTCAGATTTAGTTGAAAACTAAGCAAGATTACCGATTCGAACCGAATAATTCGTCTGGCGTTGGTTCCAACTCTCTATCTTATACCGTTCCCAAGATAGGGGTAACATTTAAACTAAGAAAAAAAAATTTTTTCTACCATTTATAATCATTTTAGAAAGTTTTTTTTATCATAATCTAAACCAGTTTCATCTTTTCATCACCAATCGTTAGTAAAAAATTCAATTTTTCACTCAATTTTTACTTAAAAAAAAAATTCGCTAGCTTTTGCTGCAAAAGCGAAAAAAATTTTTTAACTTTTTTATTCCAAAGGAACTGTAAATAAGTAAGAAGCCTAACTTTGCAGATCTTCTAGTGGGCTGATGGTGAATTGAATTGTAAAGTTTCAACTTTCTAGGGGGTGTCGTTCCTGAGATAGGGGTGACTTTTAAAATTTTTAAATCTATCTTCCCGAGACAAAACTTACATTCAGATTTAGTTGAAAACTAAGCAAGATTACCAATTCGAACCGAATAATTCGTCTGGCGTTGGTTCCAACTCTCTATCTTATACCGTTCCCAAGATAGGGGTAACTATTAAACTAAGAAAAAAAAAATTTTTCTACCATTTATAATCATTTTAGAAAGTTTTTTTATCATAATCTAAACCAGTTTCATCTTTTTATCACCAATCGTTAGTAAAAAATTCAATTTTTCACTCAATTTTTACTTAAAAAAAAAATTCGCTAGCTTTTGCTGCAAGAGTGAAAAAATTTTTTTAACTTTTTTATTCCAAAAGAACGGTAAATAAGTAAGGAGCCTAACCTTGCAGATCCTCTAGTGGGCTGAAGGTAAATTGAATTGTAAAGTTTCAACTTTCTAGGGGGTGTCGTTCCTGAGATAGGGGTGACTTAAAATTTTTAAATCTATCTTCCCGAGACAAAACTTACATTCAGATTTAGTTGAAAACTAAGCAAGATTACCAATTCGAACCGAATAATTCGTCTGTCGTTTGTTCCAACTCTCTATCTTATACCGTTCTCAAGATAGTGGTAACTTTTAAACTAAGAAAAAAAATATTTTTCTACCATTTAAAATCATTTTAGAAAGTTTTTTTATTACAATCTAAACAAATTTAATTTTTTTATCACCAATTGTTAGTAAAAAATTCAATTTTTTACTCAATTTTTACTTAAAAAATTAATTCGCTAGCTTTTGCTGCAAAAGTGCAAAAATTTTCTCAACTTTTTTATTCCAAAGGAACTGTAAATAAATAAGAAGCCTAACTTTGCAGATCCTCTAGTGGGCTGATGGTAAATTGAATTGTAAAGTTTCAACTTTCTAGGGGGTGTCGTTCCTGAGATAGGGGTGACTATTAAAATTTTTAAATCTATTTTTCCGAGACAAAACTTACATTCAGATTTAGTTGAAAACTAAGCAAGATTACCAATTCGAAACGAATAATTTGTCTGGCGTTGGTTCCAACTCTCTATCTTTTACCGTTCCCAAGATAGGGGTAACTTTTAAACTAAGAAAAAAAAAATTTTTCTACCATTTAGAATCATTTTAGAAAGTTTTTTTATTACAATCTGTACTAATTTAATTTTTTTATCACCAATTGTTAGTAAAAAATTCAATTTTTTACTAAATTTTTACTTAAAAAATTAATTCGCTAGCTTTTGCTGCAAAAGTGGAAAAATTTTTTCAACTTTTTTATTCCAAAGGAACTGTAAATAAGTGAGAAGCCTAACTTTGCAGATCCTCTAGTGGGCTGATGGTAAATTGAATTGTAAAGTTTCAACTTTCTAGGGGGTGTCGTTCCTGAGATAGGGGTGACTTTTAAAATTTTTAAATCTATCTTCCCGAGACAAAACTTACATTCAGATTTAGTTGAAAACTAAGCAAGATTACCAATTCGAACCGAATAATTTGTCTGGCGTTGGTTCCAACTCTCTATCTTATACCGTTCCCAAGATAGGGGTAACTTTTAAACTAAGAAAAAAAATATTTTTCTACCATTTATAATCATTTTAGAAAGTTTTTTTATCATAATCTAAACCAGTTCCATCTTTTTATTACCAATCGTTAGTAAAAAATTCAATTTTTCACTCAATTTTTACTTAAAAAATTAATTCGCTAGCTTTTGCTGCAAAAGTGAAAAAATTTTTTCAACTTTTTTATTCCAAAGGAACTGTAAATAAGTAAGAAGCCTAACTTTGCAGATCTTCTAGTGGGCTGATGGTAAATTGAAATGTAAAGTTTCAACTTTCTAGGGGGTGTCGTTCCTGAGATAGAGGTGACTTTTAAAATTTTTAAATCTATCTTTCCGAGACAAAACTTACATTCAGATTTAGTTGAAAACTAAGCAAGATTACCGATTCGAACCGAATAATTCGTCTGGCGTTGGTTCCAACTCTCTATCTTATACCGTTCCCAAGATAGGGGTAACATTTAAACTAAGAAAAAAAAATTTTTTCTACCATTTATAATCATTTTAGAAAGTTTTTTTTATCATAATCTAAACCAGTTTCATCTTTTTATCACCAATAGTTAGTAAAAAATTCAATTTTTCACTCAATTTTTACTTAAAAAAAAAAATTCGCTAGCTTTTGCTGCAAAAGTGAAAAAATTTTTTTAACTTTTTTATTCCAAAGAAACGGTAAATAAGTAAGAAGCCTAACTTTGCAGATCCTCTAGTGGGCTGAAGGTAAATTGAATTGTAAAGTTTCAACTTTCTAGGGGGTGTCGTTCCTGAGATAGACTTTAAAAATTTTTAAATCTATCTTCCCGAGACAAAACTTACATTCAGATTTAGTTGAAAACTAAGCAAGATTACCAATTCGAACCGAATAATTCGTCTGGCGTTGGTTCCAACTCTCTATCTTATACCGTTCCCAAGATAGGGGTAACTATTAAACTAAGAAAAAAAAAATTTTTCTACCATTTATAATCATTTTAGAAAGTTTTTTTATCATAATCTAAACCAGTTTCATCTTTTTATCACCAATCGTTAGTAAAAAATTCAATTTTTCACTAAATTTTTACTTAAAAAAAAAATTCGCTAGCTTTTGCTGCAAGAGTGAAAAAATTTTTTAACTTTTTTATTCCAAAGGAACGGTAAATAAGTAAGAAGCCTAACTTTGCAGATCCTCTAGTGGGCTGAAGGTAAATTGAATTGTAAAGTTTCAACTTTCTAGGGGGTGTCGTTCCTGAGATAGGGGTGACTTAAAATTTTTAAATCTATCTTCCCGAGACAAAACTTACATTCAGATTTAGTTGAAAACTAAGCAAGATTACCAATTCGAACCGAATAATTCGTCTGGCGTTGGTTCCAACTCTCTATCTTATACCGTTCCCAAGATAGGGGTAACTATTAAACTAAGAAAAAAAAAATTTTTCTACCATTTATAATCATTTTAGAAAGTTTTTTTATCATAATCTAAACCAGTTTCATCTTTTTATCACCAATCGTTAGTAAAAAATTCAATTTTTCACTAAATTTTTACTTAAAAAAAAATTCGCTAGCTTTTGCTGCAAGAGTGAAAAAATTTTTTAACTTTTTTATTCCAAAGGAACGGTAAATAAGTAAGAAGCCTAACTTTGCAGATCCTCTAGTGGGCTGAAGGTAAATTGAATTGTAAAGTTTCAACTTTCTAGGGGGTGTCGTTCCTGAGATAGGGGTGACTTAAAATTTTTAAATCTATCTTCCCGAGACAAAACTTACATTCAGATTTAGTTGAAAACTAAGCAAGATTACCAATTCGAACCGAATAATTCGTCTGGCGTTGGTTCCAACTCTCTATCTTATACCGTTCTCAAGATAGTGGTAACTTTTAAACTAAGAAAAAAAATATTTTTCTACCATTTAGAATCATTTTAGAAAGTTTTTTTATTACAATCTGAACTAATTTAATTTTTTTATCACCAATTGTTAGTAAAAAATTCAATTTTTTACTCAATTTTTACTTAAAAAAAAATTCGCTAGCTTTTGCTGCAAGAGTGAAAAAATTTTTTAACTTTTTTATTCCAAAGGAACGGTAAATAAGTAAGAAGCCTAACTTTGCAGATCCTCTAGTGGGCTGAAGGTAAATTGAATTGTAAAGTTTCAACTTTCTAGGGGGTGTCGTTCCTGAGATAGGGGTGACTTAAAATTTTTAATTCTATCTTCCCGAGACAAAACTTACATTCAGATTTAGTTGAAAACTAAGCAAGATTACCAATTCGAACCGAATAATTCGTCTGGCGTTGGTTCCAACTCTCTATCTTATACCGTTCCCAAGATAGGGGTAACTTTTAAACTAAGAAAAAAAATTTTTTTCTACCATTTATAATCATTTTAGAAAGTTTTTTTATCATAATCTAAACCAGTTCCATCTTTTTATTACCAATCGTTAGTAAAAAATTCAATTTTTCACTCAATTTTTACTTAAAAAATTAATTCGCTAGCTTTTGCTGCAAAAGTGAAAAAATTTTTTTAACTTTTTTATTCCAAAGGAACGGTAAATAAGTAAGAAGCCTAACTTTGCAGATCCTCTAGTGGGCTGAAGGTTAATTGAATTGGAAAGTTTCAACTTTCTAGGGGGTGTCGTTCCTGAGATAAGGGTAACTTTTAAAATTTTTAAATCTATCTTCCCGAGATAAAACTTACATTCAGATTTAGTTGAAAACTAAGCAAGATTACCAATTCGAACCGATTAATTCGTCTGGCGTTGGTTCCAACTCTCTATCTTATACCGTTCTCAAGATAGTGGTAACTTTTAAACTAAGAAAAAAAATATTTTTCTACCATTTAGAATCATTTTAGAAAGTTTTTTTATTACAATCTGAACTAATTTCATCTTTTTATCACCAATCGTCAGTAAAAAATTCAATTTTCCACTCAATTTTTACTTAAATAATTAATTCGCTAGCTTTTGCTGCAAAAGTGAAAAAATTTTTTCAACTTTTTTATTCGAAAGGAACTGTAAATAAGTAAGAAGCCTAACTTTGCAGATCTTCTAGTGGGCTGATGGTGAATTTAATTGTAAAGTTTCAACTTTATAGGGGGTGTCGTTCCTGAGATAGGGGTGACTTATAAAATTTTTAAATCTATCTTCCCGAGACAAAACTTACATTCAGATTTAGTTGAAAACTAAGCAAGATTACCAATTCGAACCGAATAATTCGTCTGGCGTTGCTTCCAACTCTCTATCTTATACCGTTCCCAAGATAAGGGTTACTTTTAAACTAAGAAAAAAAAATCTTTTCTACCATTTAGAATCATTTTAGAAAGTTTTTTTATTACAATCTGAACTAATTTCATCTTTTTATCACCAATCGTTAGTAAAAAATTCAATTTTTCATTCAATTTTAACTTAAAAAATTAATTCGCTAGCTTTTGCTGCAAAAGTGAAAAAATTTTTTCAACTTTTTTATTCCAAAGGAACTGTAAATAAGTAAGAAGCCTAACTTTGCAGATCTTCTAGTGGGCTGATGGTGAATTGAATTGTAAAGTTTCAATTTTCTAGAGGGTGTCGTTCCTGAGATAGCGGTGACTTTTAAAATTTTTAAATCTATCTTCCCGAGACAAAACTTACATTCAGATTTAGTTGAAAACTAAGCAAGATTACCAATTCGAACCGAATAATTCGTCTGGCGTTGTTTCCAACTCTCTATCTTATACCGTTCCCAAGATAGGGGTAACTTTTAAACTAAGAAAAAAAAATTTTTTCTACTATTTAGAATCATTTTAAAAAGTTTTTTTATTACAATCTGAACTAATTTCATCTTTTTATCACCAATCGTTAGTAAAAAATTCAATTTTACACTCAATTTTTACTTAAAAAATTAATTCGCTAGCTTTTGCTGCAAAAGTGAAAAAATTTTTTCAACTTTTTTATTCCAAAGGAAATGTAAATAAGTAAGAAGCCTAACTTTGCAGATCTTCCAGTGGGCTGATGGTGAATTTAATTGTAAAGTTTCAACTTTCTAGGGGGTGTCGTTCCTGAGATAGGGGTGACTTTTAAAATTTTTAAATCTATCTTCCCGAGACAAAACTTACATTCAGATTTAGTTGAAAACTAAGCAAGATTACCAATTCGAACCGAATAATTCGTCTGGCGTTGCTTCCAACTCTCTATCTTATACCGTTCCCAAGATAGGGGTTACTTTTAAACTAAGAAAAAAAAATCTTTTCTACCATTTAGAATCATTTTAGAAAGTTTTTTTATTACAATCTGAACTAATTTCATCTTTTTATCACCAATCGTTAGTAAAAAATTCAATTTTTCATTCAATTTTAACTTAAAAAAAAATTCGCTAGCTTTTGCTGCAAAAGTGAAAAAATTTTTTCAACTTTTTTATTCCAAAGGAACTGTAAATAAGTAAGAAGCCTAACTTTGCAGATCTTCTAGTGGGCTGATGGTGATTTGAATTGTAAAGTTTCAATTTTCTAGAGGGTGTCGTTCCTGAGATAGCGGTGACTTTTAAAATTTTTAAATCTATCTTCCCGAGACAAAACTTACATTCAGATTTAGTTGAAAACTAAGCAAGATTACCAATTCGAACCGAATAATTCGTCTGGCGTTGGTTCCAACTCTCTATCTTATACCGTTCCCAAGATAGGGGTAACTTTTAAACTAAGAAAAAAAAATTTTTTCTACTATTTAGAATTATTTTAGAAAGTTTTTTTATTACATTCTGAACTAATTTCATCTTTTTATCACCAATCGTTAGTAAAAAATTCAATTTTACACTCAATTTTTACTTAAAAAATTAATTAGCTAGCTTTTGCTGCAAAAGTGAAAAAATTTTTTCAACTTTTTTATTCCAAAGGAACTGTAAATAAGTAAGAAGCCTAACTTTGCAGATCTTCTAGTGGGCTGATGGTGAATTGAATTGTAAAGTTTCAATTTTCTAGAGGGTGTCGTTCCTGAGATAGCGGTGACTTTTAAAATTTTTAAATCTATCTTCCCGAGACAAAACTTACATTCAGATTTAGTTGAAAACTAAGCAAGATTACCAATTCGAACCGAATAATTCGTCTGGCGTTGTTTCCAACTCTCTATCTTATACCGTTCCCAAGATAGGGGTAACTTTTAAACTAAGAAAAAAAAATTTTTTCTACTATTTAGAATCATTTTAAAAAGTTTTTTTATTACAATCTGAACTAATTTCATCTTTTTATCACCAATCGTTAGTAAAAAATTCAATTTTACACTCAATTTTTACTTAAATAATTAATTCGCTAGCTTTTGCTGCAAAAGTGAAAAAATTTTTTCAACTTTTTTATTCGAAAGGAACTGTAAATAAGTAAGAAGCCTAACTTTGCAGATCTTCTAGTGGGCTGATGGTGAATTTAATTGTAAAGTTTCAACTTTATAGGGGGTGTCGTTCCTGAGATAGGGGTGACTTTTAAAATTTTTAAATCTATCTTCCCGAGACAAAACTTACATTCAGATTTAGTTGAAAACTAAGCAAGATTACCAATTCGAACCGAATAATTCGTCTGGCGTTGCTTCCAACTCTCTATCTTATACCGTTCCCAAGATAAGGGTTACTTTTAAACTAAGAAAAAAAAATCTTTTCTACCATTTAGAATCATTTTAGAAAGTTTTTTTATTACAATCTGAACTAATTTCATCTTTTTATCACCAATCGTTAGTAAAAAATTCAATTTTTCATTCAATTTTAACTTAAAAAATTAATTCGCTAGCTTTTGCTGCAAAAGTGAAAAAATTTTTTCAACTTTTTTATTCCAAAGGAACTGTAAATAAGTAAGAAGCCTAACTTTGCAGATCTTCTAGTGGGCTGATGGTGAATTGAATTGTAAAGTTTCAATTTTCTAGAGGGTGTCGTTCCTGAGATAGTGGTGACTTTTAAAATTTTTAAATCTATCTTCCCGAGACAAAACTTACATCCAGATTTAGTTGAAAACTAAGCAAGATTACCAATTCGAACCGAATAATTCGTCTGGCGTTGTTTCCAACTCTCTATCTTATACCGTTCCCAAGATAGGGGTAACTTTTAAACTAAGAAAAAAAAATTTTTTCTACTATTTAGAATCATTTTAAAAAGTTTTTTTATTACAATCTGAACTAATTTCATCTTTTTATCACCAATCGTTAGTAAAAAATTCAATTTTACACTCAATTTTTACTTAAAAAATTAATTCGCTAGCTTTTGCTGCAAAAGTGAAAAAATTTTTTCAACTTTTTTATTCCAAAGGAACTGTAAATAAGTAAGAAGCCTAACTTTGCAGATCTTCCAGTGGGCTGATGGTGAATTTAATTGTAAAGTTTCAACTTTCTAGGGGGTGTCGTTCCTGAGATAGGGGTGACTTTTAAAATTTTTAAATCTATCTTCCCGAGACAAAACTTACATTCAGATTTAGTTGAAAACTAAGCAAGATTACCAATTCGAACCGAATAATTCGTCTGGCGTTGCTTCCAACTCTCTATCTTATACCGTTCCCAAGATAGGGGTTACTTTTAAACTAAGAAAAAAAAATCTTTTCTACCATTTAGAATCATTTTAGAAAGTTTTTTTATTACAATCTGAACTAATTTCATCTTTTTATCACCAATCGTTAGTAAAAAATTCAATTTTTCATTCAATTTTAACTTAAAAAATTAATTCGCTAGCTTTTGCTGCAAAAGTGAAAAAATTTTTTCAACTTTTTTATTCCAAAGGAACTGTAAATAAGTAAGAAGCCTAACTTTGCAGATCTTCTAGTGGGCTGATGGTGATTTGAATTGTAAAGTTTCAATTTTCTAGAGGGTGTCGTTCCTGAGATAGCGGTGACTTTTAAAATTTTTAAATCTATCTTCCCGAGACAAAACTTACATTCAGATTTAGTTGAAAACTAAGCAAGATTACCAATTCGAACCGAATAATTCGTCTGGCGTTGGTTCCAACTCTCTATCTTATACCGTTCCCAAGATAGGGGTAACTTTTAAACTAAGAAAAAAAAATTTTTTCTACTATTTAGAATCATTTTAGAAAGTTTTTTTATTACATTCTGAACTAATTTCATCTTTTTATCACCAATCGTTAGTAAAAAATTCAATTTTACACTCAATTTTTACTTAAAAAATTAATTCGCTAGCTTTTGCTGCAAAAGTGAAAAAATTTTTTCAACTTTTTTATTCCAAAGGAACTGTAAATAAGTAAGAAGCCTAACTTTGCAGATCTTCCAGTGGGCTGATGGTGAATTGAATTGTAAAGTTTCAACTTTCTAGGGGGTGTCGTTCCTGAGATAGGGGTGACTTTTAAAATTTTTAAATCTATCTTCCCGAGACAAAACTTACATTCAGATTTAGTTGAAAACTAAGCAAGATTACCAATTCGAACCGAATAATTCGTCTGGCGTTGGTTCCAACTCTCTATCTTTTACCGTTCCCAAGATAGGGGTAACTTTTAAACTAAGAAAAAAAAATTTTTTCTACCATTTATAATCATTTTAGAAAGTTTTTTTATCATAATCAAAACCAGTTTCATCTTTTTATCACCAATCGTTAGTAAAAAATTCAATTTTTCACTCAATTTTCACTTAAAAAATTAATTCGCTAGCTTTTGCTTCAAAAGTGAAAAAATTTTTCCAACTTTTTTATTCCAAAGGAACTGTAAATAAGTAAGAAGCGTAACTTTGCAGATCTTCTAGTGGGCTGATGGTGAATTGAATTGTAAAGTTTCAACTTTCTAGGGGGTGTCGTTCCTGAGATAGGGGTGACTTTTAAAATTTTTAAATCTATCTTCCCGAGACAAAACTTACATTCAGATTTAGTTGAAAACTAAGCAAGATTACCAATTCAAACCGAATAATTCGTCTGGCGTTGGTTCCAACTCTCTATCTTATACCGTTCCCAAGATAAGGGTAACTTTTAATCTAAGAAAAAAAATTTTTTCTACAATTTATAATCATTTTAGAAAGTTTTTTTATTACAATCTGAACTAATTTCATCTTTTTATCACCAATCGTTAGTAAAAAATTCAATTTTACACTCAATTTTTACTTAAAAAATTAATTCGCTAGCTTTTGCTGCAAAAGTGAAAAAATTTTTTCAACTTTTTTATTCCAAAGGAACTGTAAATAAGTAAGAAGCCTAACTTTGCAGATCTTCCAGTGGGCTGATGGTGAATTTAATTGTAAAGTTTCAACTTTCTAGGGGGTGTCGTTCCTGAGATAGGGGTGACTTTTAAAATTTTTAAATCTATCTTCCCGAGACAAAACTTACATTCAGATTTAGTTGAAAACTAAGCAAGATTACCAATTCGAACCGAATAATTCGTCTGGCGTTGCTTCCAACTCTCTATCTTATACCGTTCCCAAGATAGGGGTTACTTTTAAACTAAGAAAAAAAAATCTTTTCTACCATTTAGAATCATTTTAGAAAGTTTTTTTATTACAATCTGAACTAATTTCATCTTTTTATCACCAATCGTTAGTAAAAAATTCAATTTTTCATTCAATTTTAACTTAAAAAATTAATTCGCTAGCTTTTGCTGCAAAAGTGAAAAAATTTTTTCAACTTTTTTATTCCAAAGGAACTGTAAATAAGTAAGAAGCCTAACTTTGCAGATCTTCTAGTGGGCTGATGGTGAATTGAATTGTAAAGTTTCAATTTTCTAGAGAGTGTCGTTCCTGAGATAGCGGTGACTTTTAAAATTTTTAAATCTATCTTCTCGAGACAAAACTTACATTCAGATTTAGTTGAAAACTAAGCAAGATTACCAATTCGAACCGAATAATTCGTCTGGCGTTGGTTCCAACTCTCTATCTTATACCGTTCCCAAGATAGGGGTAACTTTTAAACTAAGAAAAAAAAAATTTTTCTACTATTTAGAATCATTTTAGAAAGTTTTTTTATTACAATCTGAACTAATTTCATCTTTTTATCACCAATCGTTAGTAAAAAATTCAATTTTACACTCAATTTTTACTTAAAAAATTAATTCGCTAGCTTTTGCTGCAAAAGTGAAAAAATTTTTTCAACTTTTTTATTCCAAAGGAACTGTAAATAAGTAAGAAGCCTAACTTTGCAGATCTTCCAGTGGGCTGATGGTGAATTGAATTGTAAAGTTTCAACTTTCTAGGGGGTGTCGTTCCTGAGATAGGGGTGACTTTTAAAATTTTTAAATCTATCTTCCCGAGACAAAACTTACATTCAGATTTAGTTGAAAACTAAGCAAGATTACCAATTCGAACCGAATAATTCGTCTGGCGTTGGTTCCAACTCTCTATCTTTTACCGTTCCCAAGATAGGGGTAACTTTTAAACTAAGGAAAAAAAATTTTTTCTACCATTTATAATCATTTTAGAAAGTTTTTTTATCATAATCAAAACCAGTTTCATCTTTTTATCACCAATCGTTAGTAAAAAATTCAATTTTTCACTCAATTTTCACTTAAAAAATTAATTCGCTAGCTTTTGCTTCAAAAGTGAAAAAATTTTTCCAACTTTTTATTCCAAAGGAACTGTAAATAAGTAAGAAGCGTAACTTTGCAGATCTTCTAGTGGGCTGATGGTGAATTGAATTGTAAAGTTTCAACTTTCTAGGGGGTGTCGTTCCTGAGATAGGGGTGACTTTTGAAATTTTTAAATCTATCTTCCCGAGACAAAACTTACATTCAGATTTAGTAGAAAACTAAGCAAGATTACCAATTCAAACCGAATAATTCGTCTGGCGTTGGTTCCAACTCTCTATCTTATACCGTTCCCAAGATAAGGGTAACTTTTAATCTAAGAAAAAAAATTTTTTCTACAATTTATAATCATTTTAGAAAGTTTTTTTATCATAATCTAAACCAGTTTCATCTTTTTATCACCAATCGTTAGTAAAAAATTCAATTTTTCACTCAATTTTTACTTAAAAAATTAATTCGCTAGCTTTTGCTGCAAAAGTGTCAAAATTTTTGTAACTTTTTTTTTCCAAAGGAACGGTAAATAAGTAAGTAGCCTAACTTTGCAGATCCTCTAGTGGGCGGCTGATGGTAAATTGAATTGTAAAGTTTCAACTTTCTAGGGGGTGTCGTTCCTGAGATAGGGGTGACTTTTAAAACTTTTAAATCTATCTTCTCGAGACAAAACTTACATTCAGATTTAGTTGAAAACTAAGCAAGATTACCAATTCGAACCGAATAATTCGTCTGGCGTTGGTTCCAACTCTCTATCTTATACCGTTCCCAAGATAGGGGTAACTTTTAAACTAAGAAAAAAAAATTTTTTCTACCATTTATAATTATTTTAGAAAGTTTTTTTATCATAATCTAAACCAGTTTCATCTTTTTATCACCAATCGTTAGTAAAAAATTCAATTTTTCACTCAATTTTTACTTAAAAAATCAATTCGCTAGCTTTTGCTGCAAAAGTGAAAAATTTTTTTTATCTTCTTTATTCCAAAGGAACGGTAAATAAGTAAGAAGCCTAACTTTGCAGATCCTCTAGTGAGCTGATGGTAAATTGAATTGTAAAGTTTCAACTTTCTAGGGGGTGTCGTTCCTGAGATAGGGGTGACTTTTAAAATTTTTAAATCTATCTTCTCGAGACGAAACTTAGACTCAGATTTAGTTGAAATCCAAGCAAGATTACCAATTCAAACCGAATAATTCGTCTGGCGTTGGTTTCGATTCTCTATCTTATACCGTTCCCAAGATAGGGGTAACTTTTAAACTAAGAAGAAAAAATTTTTTCTACCATCTAGAATTATTTTAGAAAGTTTTTTTATCACAATCTGAACTAGTTTCATCTTTTTATCACCAATCGTTAGTAAAAAATTCAATTTTTCTCTTAATTTTAACTTAAAAAATTATTTCGCTAGCTTTTGCTGCAAAAGTGAAAAAAAATTTTTATTTCTTTTATTCCAAAGGAACGGTAAATAAATAAGCAGCCTAACTTTGCAGATCCTCTAGTGGGCTTATGGTAAATTGAATTGGAAAGTTTCAACTTTCTAGGGGGTGTCGTTCCTAAGATAGGGGTGACTTTTAAAATTTTCAAATCTATCTTCCCGAGACAAAACTTACATTCAGATTTAGTTGAAAACTAAGCAAGATTACCAGCTCGAACCGAATAATTCGTCTGGCGTTGGTTCCAACTCTCTATCTTATACCGTTCCCAAGATATGGGTAACTTTTCAACTAAGAAAAAAAAAATTTTTCTACCATTTATAATCATTTTAGAAAGTTTTCTTATCACAATCTGAATTAGTTTCATATTTTTATCACCAATCGTTAGTAAAAAATTCGATTTTTCACTCAATTTTTACTTAAAAAACTAATTCGCTAGCTTTTGCAGCAAAAGTGAAAAAATTTTTTTAACTTCTTTATTCCAAAGGAACGGTAAATAAGTAAGAAGCCTAACTTTGCAGATCCTCTAGTGAGCTGATGGTAAATTGAATTGTAAAGTTTCAACTTTCTAGGGGGTGTCGTTCCTGAGATAGGGGTGACTTTTAAAATTTTTAAATCTATCTTCCCGAGACAAAACTTACATTCAGATTTAGTTGAAAACTAAGCAAGACTACCAATTCGAACCGTATAATTCGTCTGGCGTTAGTTCCAACTCTCTATCTTATACCGTTCCCAAGATAGGGGTAACTTTTAAACTAAGAAAAAAAAATTTTTTCTACCATTTATAATCATTTTAGAAAGTTTTTTTATCATAATCTAAACCAGTTTCATCTTTTTATCACCAATCGTTAGTAAAAAATACAATTTTTCACTCAATTTTTACTTAAAAAATTAATTCGCTAGCTTTTGCTTCAAAAGTGAAAAAATTTTTTTAACTTTTTTATTCCAAAGAAACGGTAAATAAGTAAGAAGCCTAACTTTGCAGATCCTCTAGTGGGCTGATGGTAAATTGAATTGTAAAGTTTTAACTTTCTAGGGGCTGTCGTTCCTGAGATAGGGGTGACTTTTAAAATTTTTAAATCTATCTTCCCGAGACAAAACTTACATTCAGATTTAGTTGAAAACTAAGCAAGATTACCAATTGGAACCGAATAATTCGTCTGGCGTTGGTTCCAACTCTCTGTCTTATACCGTTCTCAAGATAGTGGTAACTTTTAAACTAAGAAAAAAAATAATTTTCTACCATTTAGAATCATTTTAGAAAGTTTTTTTATTACAATCTGAACTAATTTCATCTTTCTATCACCAATCGTTAGTAAAAAATTCAATTTTTCACTCAATTTTTACTTAAAAAATTAATTCGTTAGCTTTTGCTGCAAAAGTGAAAAAATTTTTCAACTTCTTTATTCCAAAGGAACGGTAAATAAGTAAGAAGCCTAACTTTGCAGATCCTCTAGTGAGCTGATGGTAAATTGAATTGTAAAGTTTCAACTTTCTAGGGGGTGTCGTTCCTGAGATAGGGGTGACTTTTAAAATTTTTAAATCTATCTTCCCGAGACAAAACTTACATTCAGATTTAGTTGAAAACTAAGCAAGATTACCAATTGGAACCGAATAATTCGTCTGGCGTTGGTTCCAACTCTCTGTCTTATACCGTTCTCAAGATAGTGGTAACTTTTAAACTAAGAAAAAAAATAATTTTCTACCATTTAGAATCATTTTAGAAAGTTTTTTTATTACAATCTGAACTAATTTCATCTTTCTATCACCAATCGTTAGTAAAAAATTCAATTTTTCACTCAATTTTTACTTAAAAAATTAATTCGTTAGCTTTTGCTGCAAAAGTGAAAAAATTTTTCAACTTCTTTATTCCAAAGGAACGGTAAATAAGTAAGAAGCCTAACTTTGCAGATCCTCTAGTGAGCTGATGGTGAATTGAATTGTAAAGTTTCAACTTTCTAGGGGGTGTCGTTCTTGAGTTAGGGGTGACTTTTAAAATTTTTAAATCTATCTTCCCGAGACAAAACTTACATTCAGATTTAGTTGAAAACTAAGCAAGATTACCAATTCGAACCGTATAATTCGTCTGGCGTTGGTTCCAACTCTCTATCTTATACCGTTCCCAAGATAGGGGTAACCTTTAAACTAAGAAAAAAAAATTTTTTCTACCATTTATAATCATTTTAGAAAGTTTTTTTATCATAATCTAAACCAGTTTCATCTTTTTATCACCAATCGTTAGTAAAAAATTCAATTTTTCACTCAATTTTTACTTAAAAAATTAATTCGCTAGCTTTTGCTGCAAAAGTGAAAAAATTTTTTCTACTTTTTTATTCCAAAGGAACTGTAAATAAGTAAAAAGCCTAACTTTGCAGATCTTCTAGTGGGCTGATGGTGAATTGAATTGTAAAGTTTCAATTTTCTAGAGGGTGTCGTTCCTGAGATAGCGGTGACTTTTAAAATTTTTAAATCTATCTTCCCGAGACAAAACTTACATTCAGATTTAGTTGAAAACTAAGCAAGATTACCAATTCGAACCAAATAATTCGTCTGGCGTTGGTTCCAACTCTCTATCTTATACCGTTCCCAAGATAGGGGTAACTTTTAAACTAAGAAAAAAAAATTTTTTCTACTATTTAGAATCATTTTAGAAAGTTTTTTTATTACAATCTGAACTAATTTCATCTTTTTATCACCAATCGTTAGTAAAAAATTCAATTTTACACTCAATTTTTACTTAAAAAATTAATTCGCTAGCTTTTGCTGCAAAAGTGAAAAAATTTTTTCAACTTTTTTATTCCAAAGGAACTGTAAATAAGTAAGAAGCCTAACTTTGCAGATCTTCCTGTGGGCTGATGGTGAATTGAATTGTAAAGTTTCAACTTTCTAGGGGGTGTCGTTCCTGAGATAGGGGTGACTTTTAAAATTTTTAAATCTATCTTCCCGAGACAAAACTTACATTCAGATTTAGTTGAAAACTAAGCAAGATTACCAATTCAAACCGAATAATTCGTCTGGCGTTGGTTCCAACTCTCTATCTTATACCGTTCCCAAGATAAGGGTAACTTTTAATCTAAGAAAAAAAATTTTTTCTACAATTTATAATCATTTTAGAAAGTTTTTTTATCATAATCTAAACCAGTTTCATCTTTTTATCACCAATCGTTAGTAAAAAATTCAATTTTTCACTCAATTTTTACTTAAAAAATTAATTCGCTAGCTTTTGCTGCAAAAGTGTCAAAATTTTTGTAACTTTTTTTTTCCAAAGGAACGGTAAATAAGTAAGTAGCCTAACTTTGCAGATTCTCTAGTGGGCTGATGGTAAATTGAATTGTAAAGTTTCAACTTTCTAGGGGGTGTCGTTCCTGAGATAGGGGTGACTTTTAAAACTTTTAAATCTATCTTCTCGAGACAAAACTTACATTCAGATTTAGTTGAAAACTAAGCAAGATTACCAATTCGAACCGAATAATTCGTCTGGCGTTGGTTCTAACTCTCTATCTTATACCGTTTCCAAGATAGGGGTAACTTTTAAACTAAGAAAAAAAAATTTTTCCTACCATTTAGAATCTTTTTAGAAAGTTTTTTTATTACAATCTGAACTAATTGCATCTTTTTATCACCAATCGTTAGTAAAAAATTCAATTTTTCACTCAATTTTTACTTAAAAAACTAATTCGCTAGCTTTTGCAGCAAAAGTGAAAAAATTTTTTTAACTTCTTTATTCCAAAGGAACGGTAAATAAGAAAGAAGCCTAACTTTGCAGATCCTCTAGTGAGCTGATGGTAAATTGAATTGTAAAGTTTCAACTTTCTAGGGGGTGTCGTTCCTGAGATAGGGGTGACTTTTAAAATTTTTAAATCTATCTTCCCGAGACAAAACTTACATTCAGATTTAGTTGAAAACTAAGCAAGATTACCAATTCGAACCGTATAATTCGTCTGGCGTTAGTTCCAACTCTCTATCTTATACCGTTCCCAAGATAGGGGTAACTTTTAAACTAAGAAAAAAAAATTTTTTCTACCATTTATAATCATTTTAGAAAGTTTTTTTATCATAATCTAAACCAGTTTCATCTTTTTATCACCAATCGTTAGTAAAAAATACAATTTTTCACTCAATTTTTACTTAAAAAATTAATTCGCTAGCTTTTGCTTCAAAAGTGAAAAAATTTTTTTAACTTTTTTATTCCAAAGAAACGGTAAATAAGTAAGAAGCCTAACTTTGCAGATCCTCTAGTGGGCTGATGGTAAATTGAATTGTAAAGTTTCAACTTTCTAGGGGGTGTCGTTCCTGAGATAGGGGTGACTTTTAAAATTTTTAAATCTATCTTCCCGAGACAAAACTTACATTCAGATTTAGTTGAAAACTAAGCAAGATTACCAATTGGAACCGAATAATTCGTCTGGCGTTGGTTCCAACTCTCTATCTTATACCGTTCTCAAGATAGTGGTAACTTTTAAACTAAGAAAAAAAATAATTTTCTACCATTTAGAATCATTTTAGAAAGTTTTTTTATTACAATCTGAACTAATTTCATCTTTCTATCACCAATCGTTAGTAAAAAATTCAATTTTTCACTCAATTTTTACTTAAAAAATTAATTCGCTAGCTTTTGCTGCAAAAGTGAAAAAATTTTTTCTACTTTTTTATTCCAAAGGAACTGTAAATAAGTAAAAAGCCAAACTTTGCAGATCTTCTAGTGGGCTGATGGTGAATTGAATTGTAAAGTTTCAATTTTCTAGAGGGTGTCGTTCCTGAGATAGGGGTGACTTTTAAAATTTTTAAATCTATCTTCCCGAGACAAAATTTACATTCAGATTTAGTTGAAAACTAAGCAAGATTACCAATTGGAACCGAATAATTCGTCTGGCGTTGGTTCCAACTCTCTATCTTATACCGTTCCCAAGTTAGGGGTAACTTTTAAACTAAGAAAAAAAATTTTTTTCTACCATTTAGAATCATTTTAGAAAGTTTTTTTATTACAATCTGAAATAATTTCACCTTTTTATCACCAATCGTTAGTAAAAAATTCAATTTTTCACTCAATTTTCACTTAAAAAATTAATTCGCTAGCTTTTGCTGCAAAAGTGAAAAAATTTCTTCAACTTTTTTATTCCAAAGGAACTGTAAATAAGTAAGAAGCCTAACCTTGCAGATCTTCTAGTGGGCTGATGGTGAATTGAATTGTAAAGTTTCAACTTTCTAGGGGGTGTCGTTCTTGAGATAGGGGTGACTTTTAAAATTTTTAAATCTATCTTCCCGAGACAAAACTTACATTCAGATTTAGTTGAAAACTAAGCAAGATTACCAATTCGAACCGTATAATTCGTCTGGCGTTGGTTCCAACTCTCTATCTTATACCGTTCCCAAGATAGGGGTAACCTTTAAACTAAGAAAAAAAAATTTTTTCTACCATTTATAATCATTTTAGAAAGTTTTTTTATCATAATCTAAACCAGTTTCATCTTTTTATCACCAATCGTTAGTAAAAAATTCAATTTTTCACTCAATTTTTACTTAAAAAATTAATTCGCTAGCTTTTGCTGCAAAAGTGAAAAAATTTTTTCTACTTTTTTATTCCAAAGGAACTGTAAATAAGTAAGAAGCCTAACTTTGCAGATCTTCTAGTGGGCTGATGGTGAATTGAATTGTAAAGTTTCAATTTTCTAGAGGGTGTCGTTCCTGAGATAGCGGTGACTTTTAAAATTTTTAAATCTATCTTCCCGAGACAAAACTTACATTCAGATTTAGTTGAAAACTAAGCAAGATTACCAATTCGAACCAAATAATTCGTCTGGCGTTGGTTCCAACTCTCTATCTTATACCGTTCCCAAGATAGGGGTAACTTTTAAACTAAGAAAAAAAAATTTTTTCTACTATTTAGAATCATTTTAGAAAGTTTTTTTATTACAATCTGAACTAATTTCATCTTTTTATCACCAATCGTTAGTAAAAAATTCAATTTTACACTCAATTTTTACTTAAAAAATTAATTCGCTAGCTTTTGCTGCAAAAGTGAAAAAATTTTTTCAACTTTTTTATTCCAAAGGAACTGTAAATAAGTAAGAAGCCTAACTTTGCAGATCTTCCAGTGGGCTGATGGTGAATTGAATTGTAAAGTTTCAACTTTCTAGGGGGTGTCGTTCCTGAGATAGGGGTGACTATTAAAATTTTTAAATCTATCTTCCCGAGACAAAACTTACATTCAGATTTAGTTGAAAACTAAGCAAGATTACCAATTCGAACCGAATAATTCGTCTGGCGTTGGTTCCAACTCTCTATCTTTTACCGTTCCCAAGATAGGGGTAACTTTTAAACTAAGAAAAAAAATTTTTTCTACCATTTATAATCATTTTAGAAAGTTTTTTTATCATAATCAAAACCAGTTTCATCTTTTTATCACCAATCGTTAGTAAAAAATTCAATTTTTCACTCAATTTTCACTTAAAAAATTAATTCGCTAGCTTTTGCTTCAAACGTGAAAAAATTTTTCCAACTTTTTTATTCCAAAGGAACTGTAAATAAGTAAGAAGCGTAACTTTGCAGATCTTCTAGTGGGCTGATGGTGAATTGAATTGTAAAGTTTCAACTTTCTAGGGGGTGTCGTTCCTGAGATAGGGGTGACTTTTAAAATTTTTAAATCTATCTTCCCGAGACAAAACTTACATTCAGATTTAGTTGAAAACTAAGCAAGATTACCAATTCAAACCGAATAATTCGTCTGGCGTTGGTTCCAACTCTCTATCTTATACCGTTCCCAAGATAAGGGTAACTTTTAATCTAAGAAAAAAAATTTTTTCTACAATTTATAATCATTTTAGAAAGTTTTTTTATCATAATCTAAACCAGTTTCATCTTTTTATCACCAATCGTTAGTAAAAAATTCAATTTTTCACTCAATTTTTACTTAAAAAATTAATTCGCTAGCTTTTGCTGCAAAAGTGTCAAAATTTTTGTAACTTTTTTTTTCCAAAGGAACGGTAAATAAGTAAGTAGCCTAACTTTGCAGATTCTCTAGTGGGCTGATGGTAAATTGAATTGTAGAGTTTCAACTTTCTAGGGGGTGTCGTTCCTGAGATAGGGGTGACTTTTAAAACTTTTAAATCTATCTTCTCGAGACAAAACTTACATTCAGATTTAGTTGAAAACTAAGCAAGATTACCAATTCGAACCGAATAATTCGTCTGGCGTTGGTTCCAACTCTCTATCTTATACCGTTTCCAAGATAGGGGTAACTTTTAAACTAAGAAAAAAAAATTTTTCCTACCATTTAGAATCTTTTTAGAAAGTTTTTTTATTACAATCTGAACTAATTGCATCTTTTTATCACCAATCGTTAGTAAAAAATTCAATTTTTCACTCAATTTTTACTTAAAAAACTAATTCGCTAGCTTTTGCAGCAAAAGTGAAAAAATTTTTTCTACTTTTTTATTCCAAAGGAACTGTAAATAAGTAAGAAGCCTAACTTTGCAGATCTTCTAGCGGGCTGATGGTGAATTGAATTGTAAAGTTTCAACTTTCTAGGGGGTGTCGTTCCTGAGATAAGGGTGACTTTCAAAATTTTTTAATCTATCTTCCCGAGACAAAACTTACATTCAGATTTAGTTGAAAACTAAGCAAGATTACCAATTCGAACCGAATAATTCGCCTGGCGTTGGTTCCAACTCTCTATCTTATACCGTTCCCAAGATAGGGGTAACTTTTAAACTAAGAAAAAAAAATTTTTTCTACCATTTATAATTATTTTAGAAAGTTTTTTTATCATAATCTAAACCAGTTTCATCTTTTTATCACCAATCTTTAGTAAAAAATTCAATTTTTCACTCAATTTTTACTTAAAAAAACAATTCGCTAGCTTTTGCTGCAAAAGTGAAAAAATTTTTTTATCTTCTTTATTCCAAAGGAACGGTAAATAAGTAAGAAGCCTAACTTTGCAGATCCTCTAGTGAGCTGATGGTAAATTGAATTGTAAAGTTTCAACTTTCTAGGGGGTGTCGTTCCTGAGATAGGGGTGACTTTTAAAATTTTTAAATCTATCTTCTCGAGACGAAACTTAGACTCAGATTTAGTTGAAATCCAAGCAAGATTACCAATTCAAACCGAATAATTCGTCTGGCGTTGGTTTCGATTCTCTATCTTATACCGTTCCCAAGATAGGGGTAACTTTTAAACTAAGAAGAAAAAATTTTTTCTACCATCTAGAATTATTTTAGAAAGTTTTTTTATCACAATCTGAACTAGTTTCATCTTTTTATCACCAATCGTAAGTAAAAAATTCAATTTTTCTCTCAATTTTAACTTAAAAAATTATTTCGCTAGCTTTTGCTGCAAAAGTGAAAAAAAATTTTTATTTCTTTTATTCCAAAGGAACGGTAAATAAATAAGCAGCCTAACTTTGCAGATCCTCTAGTGGGCTTATGGTAAATTGAATTGGAAAGTTTCAACTTTCTAGGGGGTGTCGTTCCTAAGATAGGGGTGACTTTTAAAATTTTCAAATCTATCTTCCCGAGACAAAACTTACATTCAGATTTAGTTGAAAACTAAGCAAGATTACCAGCTCGAACCGAATAATTCGTCTGGCGTTGGTTCCAACTCTCTATCTTATACCGTTCCCAAGATATGGGTAACTTTTCAACTAAGAAAAAAAAAATTTTTCTACCATTTATAATCATTTTAGAAAGTTTTCTTATCACAATCTGAATTAGTTTCATATTTTTATCACCAATCGTTAGTAAAAAATTCGATTTTTCACTCAATTTTTACTTAAAAAACTAATTCGCTAGCTTTTGCAGCAAAAGTGAAAAAATTTTTTTAACTTCTTTATTCCAAAGGAACGGTAAATAAGTAAGAAGCCTAACTTTGCAGATCCTCTAGTGAGCTGATGGTAAATTGATTTGTAAAGTTTCAACTTTCTAGGGGGTGTCGTTCCTGAGATAGGGGTGACTTTTAAAATTTTTAAATCTATCTTCCCGAGACAAAACTTACATTCAGATTTAGTTGAAAACTAAGCAAGATTACCAATTCGAACCGTATAATTCGTCTGGCGTTAGTTCCAACTCTCTATCTTATACCGTTCCCAAGATAGGGGTAACTTTTAAACTAAGAAAAAAAAATTTTTTCTACCATTTATAATCATTTTAGAAAGTTTTTTTATCATAATCTAAACCAGTTTCATCTTTTTATCACCAATCGTTAGTAAAAAATACAATTTTTCACTCAATTTTTACTTAAAAAATTAATTCGCTAGCTTTTGCTTCAAAAGTGAAAAAATTTTTTTAACTTTTTTATTCCAAAGAAACGGTAGATAAGTAAGAAGCCTAACTTTGCAGATCCTCTAGTGGGCTGATGGTAAATTGAATTGTAAAGTTTCAACTTTCTAGGGGGTGTCGTTCCTGAGATAGGGGTGACTTTTAAAATTTTTAAATCTATCTTCCCGAGACAAAACTTACATTCAGATTTAGTTGAAAACTAAGCAAGATTACCAATTGGAACCGAATAATTCGTCTGGCGTTGGTTCCAACTCTCTATCTTATACCGTTCTCAAGATAGTGGTAACTTTTAAACTAAGAAAAAAAATAATTTTCTACCATTTAGAATCATTTTAGAAAGTTTTTTTATTACAATCTGAACTAATTTCATCTTTCTATCACCAATCGTTAGTAAAAAATTCAATTTTTCACTCAATTTTTACTTAAAAAATTAATTCGTTAGCTTTTGCTGCAAAAGTGAAAAAATTTTGCAACTTTTTTATTCCAAAGGAACTGTAAATAAGTAAAAAGCCTAACTTTGCAGATCTTCTAGTGGGCTGATGGTGAATTGAATTGTAAAGTTTCAACTTTCTAGGGGGTGTCGTTCCTGAGATAGAGGTGACTTTTAAAATTTTTAAATCTATCTTCCCGAGACAAAATTTACATTCAGATTTAGTTGAAAACTAAGCAAGATTACCAATTGGAACCGAATAATTCGTCTGGCGTTGGTTCCAACTCTCTATCTTATACCGTTCCCAAGATAGGGGTAACTTTTAAACTAAGAAAAAAAAATTTTTTCTACCATTTAGAATCATTTTAGAAAGTTTTTTTATTACAATCTGAAATAATTTCATCTTTTTATCACCAATCGTTAGTAAAAAATTCAATTTTTCACTCAATTTTCACTTAAAAAATTAATTCGCTAGCTTTTGCTGCAAAAGTGAAAAAATTTCTTCAACTTTTTTATTCCAAAGGAACTGTAAATAAGTAAGAAGCCTAACCTTGCAGATCTTCTAGTGGGCTGATGGTGAATTGAATTGTAAAGTTTCAACTTTCTAGAGGGTGTCGTTCTTGAGATAGGGGTGACTTTTAAAATTTTTAAATCTATCTTCCCGAGACAAAACTTACATTCAGATTTAGTTGAAAACTAAGCAAGATTACCAATTCGAACCGTATAATTCGTCTGGCGTTGGTTCCAACTCTCTATCTTATACCGTTCCCAAGATAGGAGTAACCTTTAAACTAAGAAAAAAAAAATTTTTCTACCATTTATAATCATTTTAGAAAGTTTTTTTATCATAATCTAAACCAGTTTCATCTTTTTATCACCAATCGTTAGTAAAAAATTCAATTTTTCACTCAATTTTTACTTAAAAAATTAATTCGCTAGCTTTTGCTGCAAAAGTGAAAAAATTTTTTCTACTTTTTTATTCCAAAGGAACTGTAAATAAGTAAGAAGCCTAACTTTGCAGATCTTCTAGTGGGCTGATGGTGAATTGAATTGTAAAGTTTCAACTTTCTAGGGGGTGTCGTTCCTGAGATAGGGGTGACTTTTAAAATTTTTAAATCTATCTTCCCGAGACAAAACTTACATTCAGATTTAGTTGAAAACTAAGCAAGATTACCAATTCGAACCGAATAATTCGTCTGGCGTTGGTTCCAACTCTCTATCTTATACCGTTCCCAAGTTAGGGGTAACTTTTAAACTAAGAAAAAAAAATTTTTCTACCATTTAGAATCATTTTAGAAAGTTTTTTTATCATAATCTAAACCAGTTTCATCTTTTTATCACCAATCGTTAGTAAAAAATTCAATTTTTCACTCAATTTTTACTTAAAAAATTAATTCGCTAGCTTTTGCTGCAAAAGTGAAAAAATTTTTTCAACTTTTTTATTCCAAAGGAACTGTAAATAAGTAAGAAGCCTAACTTTGCAGATCTTCTAGTGGGCTGATGGTGAATTGAATTGTAAAGTTTCAACTTTCTAGGGGGTGTCGTTCCTGAGATAGGTGTGACTTTTAAAATTTTCAAATCTATCTTCCCGAGACAAAACTTACAATCAGATTTAGTTGAAAACTAAGCAAGATTACCAATTCGAACCGAATAATTCGTCTGGCGTTAGTTCCAACTCTCTATCTTATACCGTTCCCAAGATAGGGGTAACTTTTAAACTAAGAAAAAAAAATTTTTTCTACCATTTATAATCATTTTAGAAAATTGTTTTATCATAATCTAAATCAGTTTCATCTTTTTATCACCAATTGTTAGTAAAAAATTCAATTTTTCACTCAATTTTTACTTAAAAAATTAATTCGCTAGCTTTTGCTGCAAAAGTGAAAAAATTTTTTCAACTTTTTTATTCCAAAGGAACTGTAAATAAGTAAGAAGCCTAACTTTGCAGATCTTCTAGTGGGCTGATGGTGAATTGAATTGTAAAGTTTCAACTTTCTAGGGGGTGTGGTTCCTGAGATAGGGGTGACTTTTAAAATTTTTAAATCTATCTTCCCGAGACAAAACTTACATTCAGATTTAGTTGAAAACTAAGCAAGATTACCAATTCGAACCGAATAAATCGTCTGGCGTTAGTTCCAACTCTCTATCTTATACCGTTCCCAAGATAGGGATAACTTTTAAACTAAGAAAAAAAATTTTTTTCTACCATTTAGAATCATTTTAGAAAGTTTTTTATTACAATCTGAACTAATTTCATCTTTTTATCACCAATCGTTAGTAAAAAATTCAATTTTTCACTCAATTTTTACTTAAAAAATTAATTCGTTAGCTTTTGCTGCAAAAGTGAAAAAATTTTTTCAACTTTTTTATTCCAAAGGAACTGTAAATAAGTAAGAAGCCTAACTTTGCAGATCTTCTAGTGGGCTGATGGTGAATTGAATTGTAAAGTTTCAACTTTCTAGGGGGTGTGGTTCCTGAGATAGGGGTGACTTTTAAAATTTTTAAATCTATCTTCCCGAGACAAAACTTACATTCAGATTTAGTTGAAAACTAAGCAAGATTACCAATTCGAACCGAATAATTCGTCTGGCGTTAGTTCCAACTCTCTATCTTATACCGTTCCCAAGATAGGGATAACTTTTAAACTAAGAAAAAAAATTTTTTTCTACCATTTAGAATCATTTTAGAAAGTTTTTTATTACAATCTGAACTAATTTCATCTTTTTATCACCAATCGTTAGTAAAAAATTCAATTTTTCACTCAATTTTTACTTAAAAAATTAATTCGTTAGCTTTTGCTGCAAAAGTGAAAAAATTTTTTCAACTTTTTTATTCCAAAGGAACTGTAAATAAGTAAGAAGCCTAACTTTGCAGATCTTCTAGTGGGCTGATGGTGAATTGAATTGTAAAGTTTCAACTTTCTAGGGAGTGTCGTTCCTGAGATAGGGGTGACTTTTAAAATTTTTAAATCTATCTTCCCGAGACAAAACTTACATTCAGATTTAGTTGAAAACTAAGAAAGATTACCAATTCGAACCGAATAATTCGTCTGGCGTTGGTTCCAACTCTTTATCTTATACCGTTCCCAAGATAGGGGTAACTTTTAAACTAAGAAAAAAAATTTTTTCTACCATTTAGAATCATTTTAGAAAGTTTTTTTATCATAATCTAAACCAGTTTCAACTTTTTATCACCAATCGTTAGTAAAAAATTCAATTTTTCACTCAATTTTTACTTAAAAAATTAATTCGCTAGCATTTGCTGCAAAAGTGAAAAAATTTTTTCTACTTTTTTATTCCAAAGGAACTGTAAATAAGTAAGAAGCCTAACTTTGCAGATCTTCTAGTGGGCTGATGGTGAATTGAATTGTAAAGTTTCAACTTTATAGGGGGTGTCGTTCCTGAGATAGGGGTGACTTTTAAAATTTTTAAATCTATCTTCCCGAGACAAAACTTACATTCAGATTTAGTTGAAAACTAAGCAAGATTACCAATTCGAACCGAATAATTCGTCTGGCGTTGGTTCCAACTCTCTATCTTATACCGTTCCCAAGATAGGGGTAACTTTTAAACTAAGAAAAAAATTTTTTTCTACCATTTAGAATCATTTTAGAAAGTTTTTTTATCATAATCTAAACCAGTTTCATCTTTTTATCACCAATCGTTAGTAAAAAATTCAATTTTTCACTCAATTTTTACTCAAAAAATTAATTCGCTAGCTTTTGCTGCAAAAGTGAAAAAATTTTTTCAACTTTTTTATTCCAAAGGAACTGTAAATATGTAAGAAGCCTAACTTTGCAGATCTTCTAGTGGGCTGATGGTGAATTGAATTGTAAAGTTTCAACTTTCTAGGGGGTGTCGTTCCTGAGATAGGTGTGACTTTTAAAATTTTCAAATCTATCTTCCCGAGACAAAACTTACAATCAGATTTAGTTGAAAACTAAGCAAGATTACCAATTCGAACCGAATAATACGTCTGGCGTTAGTTCCAACTCTCTATCTTATACCGTTCACAAGATAGGGGTAACTTTTAAACTAAGAAAAAAAAAATTTTTCTACCATTTATAATCATTTTAGAATTTTTTTTTATCATAATCTAAATCAGTTTCATCTTTTTATCACCAATCGTTAGTAAAAAATTCAATTTTTCACTCAATTTTTACTTAAAAAATTAATTCGCTAGCTTTTGCTGCAAAAGTGAAAAAATTTTATCAACTTTTTTCACTTTTGCTGCAAAAGTGAAAAAATTTTTTCAACTTTTTTATTCCAAAGGAACTGTAAATAAGTAAGAAGCCTAACTTTGCAGATCTTCTAGTGGGCTGATGGTGAATTGAATTGTAAAGTTTCAACTTTCTAGGGGGTGTCGTTCCTGAGATAGGGGTGACTTTTAAAATTTTTAAATCTATCTTCCCGAGACAAAACTTACATTCAGATTTAGTTGAAAACTAAGCAAGATTACCAATTCGAACCGAATAATTCGTCTGGCGTTGGTTCCAACTCTCTATCTTATACCGTTCCCAAGATAGGGGTAACTTTTAAACTAAGAAAAAAAAATTTTTTCTACTATTTAGAATCATTTTAGAAAGTTTTTTTATTACAATCTGAACTAATTTCATCTTTTTATCACCAATCGTTAGTAAAAAATTCAATTTTTCACTCAATTTTTACTTAAAAATTTATTTCGCTAGCTTTTGCTGCAAAAGTGAAAAAATTTTTTCAACTTTTTTATTCCAAAGGAACTGTAAATAAGTAAGAAGCCTAACTTTGCAGATCTTCTAGTGGGCTGATGGTGAATTGAATTGTAAAGTTTCAACTTTCTAAGGGATGTCGTTCCTGAGATAGGGGTGACTTTTAAAATTTTTAAATCTATCTTCTCGAGACAAAACTTACATTCAGATTTAGTTGAAAACTAAGCAAGATTACCAATTCGAACCGAATAATTCGTCTGGCGTTGGTTCCAACTCTCTATCTTATACCGTTCCCAAGATAGGGGTAACTTTTAAACTAAGAAAAAAAAAATTTTTCTACTATTTAGAATCATTTTAGAAAGTTTTTTTATTACAATCTGAACTAATTTCATCTTTTTATCACCAATCGTTAGTAAAAAATTCAATTTTTCACTCAATTTTTACTTAAAAGGTTATTTCGCTAGCTTTTGCTGCAAAAGTGAAAAAATTTTTTCAACTTTTTTATTCCAAAGGAACTGTAAATAAGTAAGAAGCCTAACTTTGCAGATCTTCTAGTGGGCTGATGGTGAATTGAATTGTAAAGTTTCAACTTTCTAAAGGATGTCGTTCCTGAGATAGGGGTGACTTTTAAAATTTTTAAATCTATCTTCTCGAGACAAAACTTACATTCAGATTTAGTTGAAGACTAAGCAAGATTACCAATTCGAACCGAATAATTCGTCTGGCGTTGCTTCCAACTCACTATCTTATACCGTTCCCAAGATAGGGGTAACTTTTGAACTAAGAAAAAAAAATTCTTCTACCATTTATAATCATTTTAGAAAGCTTTTTTATCATAATCTTAACTAGTTTTATCTTTTTATCACCAATCGTTAGTAAAAAATTCAATTTTCCACTCAATTTTTACTTAAAAAATTAATTCGCTAGCTTTTGCTGCAAAAGTGAAAAAATTTTTTTATCTTTTTTATTCCAAAGGAACGGTAAATAAGTAAGAAGCCTAACTTTGCAGATCCTCTAGTGAGCTGATGGTAAATTGAATTGTAAAGTTTCAACTTTCTAGGGGGTGTCGTTCCTGAGATAGGGGTGACTTTTAAAATTTTTAAATCTATCTTCCCGAGACAAAACTTACATTCAGATTTAGTTGAAAACTAAGCAAGATTACCAATTCGAGCCGAATAATTCGTCTGGCGTTGGTTCCAACTCTCTATATTATACCGTTCCCAAGATAGGGGTAACTTTTAAACTAAGAAAAAAAAATTTTTTCTACCATTTATAATCATTTTAAAAAGTTTTTTTATCATAATCTAAACCAGTTTCATCTTTTTATCACCAATCGTTAGTAAAAAATTCAATTTTTCACTCAATTTTTACTTAAAAAATTAATTCGCTAGCTTTTGCTGCAAAAGTGAAAAAATTTTTTCAACTTTTTTATTTCAAAGGTACTGTAAATAAGTAAGAAGCCTAACATTGCAGATCTTCTAGTGGGCTGATGGTGAATTGAATTGTAAAGTTTCAACTTTCTAAGGGGTGTCGTTCCTGAGATAGGGGTGACTTTTAAAATTTTTAAATCTATCTTCCCGAGACAAAACTTACATTCAGATTTATTTGAAAACTAAGCAAGATTACCAATTCGAAACGAGTAATTCGTCTGGCGTTGGTTCCAACTCTCTATCTTATACCGTTCCCAAGATAGGGGTAACTTTTAAACTGAGAAAAAAAATTTTTTCTACCATTTAGAATCATTTTAGAAAGTTTTTTTATTACAATCTGAACTAATTTCATCTTTTTATCACCAATCGTTAGTAAAAAATTCAATTTTTCACTCAATTTTTACTTAAAAAATTAATTCACTAGATTTTGCTGCAAAAGTGAAAAAATTTTTTCAAATTTTTTATTCCAAAGGAACTGTAAATATATAAGAAGCCTAACTTTGCAGATCTTCTAGTTGGCTGATGGTGAATTGAATTGTAAAGTTTCAACTTTCTAGGGGGTGTCGTTCCTGAGATAGGGGTGACTTTTAAAATTTTTAATTCTATCTTCCCGAGACAAAACTTACACTCAGATTTAGTTGAAAACTAAGCAAGATTACCAATTCGAACCGAATAATTCGTCTGGCGTTGGTTCCAACTCTCTATCTTATACCGTTCCCAAGATAGGGGTAACTTTTAAACTAAGAAAAAAAATTTTTTCTACCATTTAGAATCATTTTAGAAAGTTTTTTTATTACAATCTGAACTAATTTCAGCTTTTTATCACCAATCGTTAGTAAAAAATTCAATTTTTCACTCAATTTTTACTTAAAAAATTAATTCGCTAGCTTTTGCTGCAAAAGTAAAAAAATTTTTTCAACTTTTTTATTCCAAAGGAACTGTAAATAAGTAAGAAGCGTAACTTTGTAGATCTTCTAGTGGGCTGATGGTGAATTGAATTGTAAAGTTTCAACTTTCTAGAGGGTGTCGTTCCTGAGATAGAAGTGACTTCTAAACTTTTTAAATCTATCTTCCCGAGACAAAACTTACATTCAGATTTAGTTGAAAACTAAGCAAGATTACCAATTCGAACCGAATAATTCGTCTGGCGTTGGTTCCAACTCTCTATCTTATACCGTTCCCAAGACAGGGGTAACTTTTAAACTAAGAAAAAAAATATTTTTCTACCATTTAGAATCATTTTAGAAAGTTTTTTTATTACAATCTGAACTAATTTCATCTTTTTATCACCAATCGTTAGTAAAAAATTCAATTTTTCACTCAATTTTCACTTAAAAAATTAATTCGCTAGCTTTTGCTGCAAAAGTGAAAAAATTTTTTCAACTTTTTTATTCCAAAGGAACTGTAAATAAGTAAGAAGCGTAAACTTTGCAGATCTTCTAGTGGGCTGATGGTGAATTGAATTGTAAAGTTTCAACTTTCTAGGGGGTGTCGTTCCTGAGATAGGAGTGACTTTTAAAATTTTTAAATCTATCTTCCCGAAACAAAACTTATATTCAGATTTAGTTGAAAACTAAGCAAGATTATCAGTTCGAACCGAATAATTCGTCTGGCGTTGGTTCCAACTCTCTATCTTATACCGTTCTCAAGATAGTGGTAACTTTTAAACTAAGAAAAAAAATATTTTTCTACCATTTAGAATCATTTTAGAAAGTTTTTTTATTACAATCTGAACTAATTTCATCTTTTTATCACCAATCGTTAGTAAAAGATTCAATTTTTCACTCAATTTTTACTTAAAAAATTAATTCGCTAGCTTTTGCTGCAAAAGTGAAAAAATTTTTTTCAAATTTTTTATTCCAAAGGAACTGTAAATAAGTAAGAAGCCTAACTTTGCAGATCTTCTAGTGGGCTGATGGTGAATTGAATTGTAAAGTTTCAACTTTCTAGGGGGTGTCGTTCCTGAGATAGGAGTGACTTTTAAAATTTTTAAATCTATCTTCCCGAAACAAAACTTATATTCAGATTTAGTTGAAAACTAAGCAAGATTATCAGTTCGAACCGAATAATTCGTCTGGCGTTGGTTCCAACTCTCTATCTTATACCGTTCTCAAGATAGTGGTAACTTTTAAACTAAGAAAAAAAATATTTTTCTACCATTTAGAATCATTTTAGAAAGTTTTTTTATTACAATCTGAACTAATTTCATCTTTTTATCACCAATCGTTAGTAAAAAATTCAATTTTTCACTCAATTTTCACTTAAAAAATTAATTCGCTAGCTTTTGCTGCAAAAGTGAAAAAATTTTTTCAACTTTTTTATTCCAAAGGAACTGTAAATAAGTAAGAAGCGTAACTTTGCAGATCTTCTAGTGGGCTGATGGTGAATTGAATTGTAAAGTTTCAACTTTCTAGGGGGTGTCGTTCCTGAGATAGGAGTGACTTTTAAAATTTTTAAATCTATCTTCCCGAAACAAAACTTACATTCAGATTTAGTTGAAAACTAAGCAAGATTATCAGTTCGAACCGAATAATTCGTCTGGCGTTGGTTCCAACTCTCTATCTTATACCGTTCTCAAGATAGTGGTAACTTTTAAACTAAGAAAAAAAATATTTTTCTACCATTTAGAATCATTTTAGAAAGTTTTTTTATTACAATCTGAACTAATTTCATCTTTTTATCACCAATCGTTAGTAAAAGATTCAATTTTTCACTCAATTTTTACTTAAAAAATTAATTCGCTAGCTTTTGCTGCAAAAGTGAAAAAATTTTTTTCAACTTTTTTATTCCAAAGGAACTGTAAATAAGTAAGAAGCCTAACTTTGCAGATCTTCTAGTGGGCTGATGGTGAATTGAATTGTAAAGTTTCAACTTTCTAGGGGGTGTCGTTCCTGAGATAGAGGTGACTTTTAATATTTTTAAATCTATCTTTCCGAGACAAAACTTACATTCAGATTTAGTTGAAAACTAAGCAAGAGTACCAATTCGAACCGAATAATTCGTCTGGCGTTGGTTCCAACTCTCTATCTTATACCGTTCCCAAGATAGAGGTAACTTTTAAACTAAGAAAAAAAAATTTTCTCTATCATTTAGAATCATTTTAGAAAATTTTTTTATTACAATCTGAACTAATTTCATCTTTTTATCACCAATCGTTAGTAAAAAATTCAATTTTTCACTCAATTTTTACTTAAAAAATTAATTCGCTAGCTTTTGCTGCAAAAGTGAAAAAATTTTTTCAACTTTTTTATTCCAAAGGAACTGTAAATAATTAAGAAGCCTAACTTTGCAGATCCTCTAGTGGGCTGATGGTAAATTGAATTGTAAAGTTTCAACTTTCTAGATTGTGTCGTTCCTGAGATAGGGGTGACTTTTAAAATTTTTAAATCTATCTTCCCGAGACAAAACTTACATTCAGATTTAGTTGAAAACTAAGCAAGATTACCAATTCGAACCGAATAGTTCGTCTGGCGTTGGTTCCAACTCTCTATCTTATACCGTTCTCAAGATAGTGGTAACTTTTAAACTAAGAAAAAAAATATTTTTTTACCATTTAGAATCATTTTAGAAAGTTTTTTTATTACAATCTGAACTAATTTCATCTTTTTATCACCAATCGTTAGTAAAAGATTCAATTTTTCACTCAATTTTTACTTAAAAAATTAATTCGCTAGCTTTTGCTGCAAAAGTGAAAAAATTTTTTTCAACTTTTTTATTCCAAAGGAACTGTAAATAAGTAAGAAGCCTAACTTTGCAGATCTTCTAGTGGGCTGATGGTGAATTGAATTGTAAAGCTTCGACTTTCTAGGGGGTGTCGTTCCTGAGATAGAGGTGACTTTTAAAATTTTTAAATCTATCTTCCCGAAACAAAACTTACATTCAGATTTAGTTGAAAACTAAGCAAGATTATCAGTTCGAACCGAATAATTCGTCTGGCGTTGGTTCCAACTCTCTATCTTATATCGTTCCCAAGATAGGGGTAACTTTTAAACTAAGAAAAAAAAATTTTTTCTACCATTTATAATCATTTTAGAAAGTTTTTTTATCATAATCTAAACCAGTTTCATCTTTTTATCACCAATCGTTAGTAAAAAATTCAATTTTTCACTCAATTTTTACTTAAAAAATTAATTCACTAGCTTTTGCTGCAAAAGTGAAAAAATTTTTTCAACTTTTTTATTCCAAAGGAACTGTAAATAAGTAAGAAGCCTAACTTTGCAGATCTTCTAGTGGGCTGATGGTGAACTGAATTGTAAAGTTTTAACATTCTAGGGGGTGTCGTTCCTGTGATAAGGGTGACTTTTAAAATTTTTAAATCTATCTTCCCGAGACAAAACTTACATTCAGATTTAGTTGAAAACTAAGCAAGATTACCAATTCGAACCGAATAATTCGTCTGGCGTTGGTTCCAACTCTCTATCTTATACCGTTCCCAAGATAGGGGTAACTTTTAAACTAAGAAAAAAAATTTTTTCTACCATTTATAATCATTTTAGAAAATTTTTTTATCATAATCTAAACCAGTTTCATCTTTTTATCACCAATCGTTAGTAAAAAATTCAATTTTTCACTCAATTTTCACTTAAAAAATTAATTCGCTAGCTTTTGCTGCAAAAGTGAAAAAATTTTTTTCAACTTTTTTATTCCAAAGGAACTGTAAATAAGTAAGAAGCCTAACTTTGCAGATCTTCTAGTGGGCTGATGGTGAATTGAATTGTAAAGCTTCGACTTTCTAGGGGGTGTCGTTCCTGAGATAGAGGTGACTTTTAATATTTTTAAATCTATCTTTCCGAGACAAAACTTACATTCAGATTTAGTTGAAAACTAAGCAAGAGTACCAATTCGAACCGAATAATTCGTCTGGCGTTGGTTCCAACTCTCTATCTTATACCGTTCCCAAGATAGAGGTAACTTTTAAACTAAGAAAAAAAAATTTTCTCTATCATTTAGAATCATTTTAGAAAAATTTTTTATTACAATCTGAACTAATTTCATCTTTTTATCACCAATCGTTAGTAAAAAATTCAATTTTTCACTCAATTTTTACTTAAAAAATTAATTCGCTAGCTTTTGCTGCAAAAGTGAAAAAAATTTTTCAACTTTTTTATTCCAAAGGAACTGTTAATAATTAAGAAGCCTAACTTTGCAGATCCTCTAGTGGGCTGATGGTAAATTGAATTGTAAAGTTTCAACTTTCTAGATTGTGTCGTTCCTGAGATAGGGGTGACTATTAAAATTTTTAAATCTATCTTCCCGAGACAAAACTTACATTCAGATTTAGTTGAAAACTAAGCAAGATTACCAATTCGAACCGAATAATTCGTCTGGCGTTGGTTCCAACTCTCTATCTTATACCGTTCCCAAGATAGGGGTAACTTTTAAACTAAGAAAAAAATTTTTTTCTACCATTTATAATCATTTTAGAAATTTTTTTTATCACAATCTAAACCAGTTTCATCTTTTTATCACCAATCGTTAGTAAAAAATTCAATTTTTCACTCAATTTTCACTTAAAAAATTAATTCGCTAGCTTTTGCTGCAAAAGTGAAAAATTTTTTCAACTTTTTTATTCCAAAGGAACTGTAAATAAGTAAGAAGCGTAACTTTGCAGATCTTCTAGTGGGCTGATGGTGAATTGAATTGTAAAGTTTCAACTTTCTAGGGGGTGTCGTTCCTGAGATAGGGGTGACTTTTAAAATTTTTAAATCTATCTCCCCGAAACAAAACTTACATTCAGATTTAGTTGAAAACTAGGCAAGATTATCAGTTCGAACCGAATAATTCGTCTGGCGTTGGTTCCAACTCTCTATCTTATACCGTTCTCAAGATAGTGGTAACTTTTAAACTAAGAAAAAAAATATTTTTCTACCATTTAGAATCATTTTAGAAAGTTTTTTTATTACAATCTGAACTAATTTCATCTTTTTATCACCAATCGTTAGTAAAAAATTCAATTTTTCACTCAATTTTTACTTAAAAAATTAATTCGCTAGCTTTTGCTGCAAAAGTAAAAAAATTTTTTTCAACTTTTTTATTCTAAAGGAACTGTAATTAAGTAAGAAGCCTAACTTTGCAGATCTTCTAGTGGGCTGATGGTGAATTGAATTGTAAAGTTTCAACTTTCTAGGGGGTGTCGTTCCTGAGATAGAGGTGACTTTTAAAATTTTTAAAGCTATCTTCCCGAGACAAAACTTACATTCAGATTTAGTTGAAAACTAAGCAAGAGTACCAATTCGAACCGAATAATTCGTCTGGCGTTAGTTCCAACTCTCTATCTTATACCGTTCCCAAGATAGAGGTAACTTTTAAACTAAGAAAAAAAAATTTTCTCTACCATTTAGAATCATTTTAGAAAATTTTTTTATTACAATCTGAACTAATTTCATCTTTTTATCACCAATCGTTAGTAAAAAATTCAATTTTTCACTCAATTTTTACTTAAAAAATTAATTCGCTAGCTTTTGCTGCAAAAGTGAAAAATTTTTTCAACTTTTTTATTCCAAAGGATCTGTAAATAAGTAAGAAGCGTAACTTTGCAGATCTTCTAGTGGGCTGATGGTGAATTGAATTGTAAAGTTTCAACTTTCTAGGGGTGTCGTTCCTGAGATAGGGGTGACTTTTAAAATTTTTAAATCTATCTTCCCGAAACAAAACTTACATTCAGATTTAGTTGAAAACTAGGCAAGATTATCAGTTCGAACCGAATAATTCGTCTGGCGTTGGTTCCAACTCTCTATCTTATACCGTTCTCAAGATAGTGGTAACTTTTAATCTAAGAAAAAAAATATTTTTCTACCATTTAGAATCATTTTAAAAAGTTTTTTTATTACAATCTGAACTAATTTCATCTTTTAATCACCAATCGTTAGTAAAAGATTCAATTTTTCACTCAATTTTTACTTAAAAAATTAATTCGCTAGCTTTTGCTGCAAAAGTGAAAAAATTTTTTTCAACTTTTTTATTCCAAAGGAACTGTAAATAAGTAAGAAGCCTAACTTTGCAGATCTTCTAGTGGGCTGATGGTGAATTGAATTGTAAAGCTTCGACTTTCTAGGGGGTGTCGTTCCTGAGATAGAGGTGACTTTTAATATTTTTAAATCTATCTTTCCGAGACAAAACTTACATTCAGATTTAGTTGAAAACTAAGCAAGAGTACCAATTCGAACCGAATAATTCGTCTGGCGTTGGTTCCAACTCTCTATCTTATACCGTTCCCAAGATAGAGGTAACTTTTAAACTAAGAAAAAAAAATTTTCTCTATCATTTAGAATCATTTTAGAAAAATTTTTTATTACAATCTGAACTAATTTCATCTTTTTATCACCAATCGTTAGTAAAAAATTCAATTTTTCACTCAATTTTTACTTAAAAAATTAATTCGCTAGCTTTTGCTGCAAAAGTGAAAAAAATTTTTCAACTTTTTTATTCCAAAGGAACTGTTAATAATTAAGAAGCCTAACTTTGCAGATCCTCTAGTGGGCTGATGGTAAATTGAATTGTAAAGTTTCAACTTTCTAGATTGTGTCGTTCCTGAGATAGGGGTGACTATTAAAATTTTTAAATCTATCTTCCCGAGACAAAACTTACATTCAGATTTAGTTGAAAACTAAGCAAGATTACCAATTCGAACCGAATAATTCGTCTGGCGTTGGTTCCAACTCTCTATCTTATACCGTTCCCAAGATAGGGGTAACTTTTAAACTAAGAAAAAAATTTTTTTCTACCATTTATAATCATTTTAGAAATTTTTTTTATCACAATCTAAACCAGTTTCATCTTTTTATCACCAATCGTTAGTAAAAAATTCAATTTTTCACTCAATTTTCACTTAAAAAATTAATTCGCTAGCTTTTGCTGCAAAAGTGAAAAATTTTTTCAACTTTTTTATTCCAAAGGAACTGTAAATAAGTAAGAAGCGTAACTTTGCAGATCTTCTAGTGGACTGATGGTGAATTGAATTGTAAAGTTTCAACTTTCTAGGGGGTGTCGTTCCTGAGATAGGGGTGACTTTTAAAATTTTTAAATCTATCTCCCCGAAACAAAACTTACATTCAGATTTAGTTGAAAACTAGGCAAGATTATCAGTTCGAACCGAATAATTCGTCTGGCGTTGGTTCCAACTCTCTATCTTATACCGTTCTCAAGATAGTGGTAACTTTTAAACTAAGAAAAAAAATATTTTTCTACCATTTAGAATCATTTTAGAAAGTTTTTTTATTACAATCTGAACTAATTTCATCTTTTTATCACCAATCGTTAGTAAAAAATTCAATTTTTCCCTCAATTTTTACTTAAAAAATTAATTCGCTAGCTTTTGCTGCAAAAGTAAAAAAATTTTTTTCAACTTTTTTATTCTAAAGGAACTGTAATTAAGTAAGAAGCCTAACTTTGCAGATCTTCTAGTGGGCTGATGGTGAATTGAATTGTAAAGCTTCGACTTTCTAGGGGTGTCGTTCCTGAGATAGGGGTGACTTTTAAAATTTTTAAATCTATCTTCCCGAAACAAAACTTACATTCAGATTTAGTTGAAAACTAGGCAAGATTATCAGTTCGAACCGAATAATTCGTCTGGCGTTGGTTCCAACTCTCTATCTTATACCGTTCTCAAGATAGTGGTAACTTTTAATCTAAGAAAAAAAATATTTTTCTACCATTTATAATCATTTTAGAAAATTTTTTTATCATAATCTAAACCAGTTTCATCTTTTTATCACCAATCGTTAGTAAAAAATTCAATTTTTCACTCAATTTTCACTTAAAAAATTAATTCGCTAGCTTTTGCTGCAAAAGTGAAAAATTTTTTCAACTTTTTTATTCCAAAGGAACTGTAAATAAATAAGAAGCGTAACTTTGCAGATCTTCTAGTGGGCTGATGGTGAATTGAATTGTAAAGTTTCAACTTTCTAGGGGGTGTCGTTCCTGAGATAGGAGTGACTTTTAAAATTTTTAAATCTATCTTTCCGAAACAAAACTTACATTCAGATTTAGTTGAAAACTAAGCAAGATTATCAGTTCGAACCCAATAATTCGTCTGGCGTTGGTTCCAACTCTCTATCTTATACCGTTCTCAAGATAGTGGTAACATTTAAACTAAGAAAAAAAATATTTTTCTACCATTTAGAATCATTTTAAAAAGTTTTTTTATTACAATCTGAACTAATTTCATCTTTTTATCACCAATCGTTAGTAAAAGATTCAATTTTTCACTCAATTTTTACTTAAAAAATTAATTCGCTAGCTTTTGCTGCAAAAGTGAAAAAATTTTTTTCAACTTTTTTATTCCAAAGGAACTGTAAATAAGTAAGAAGCCTAACTTTGCAGATCTTCTAGTGGGCTGATGGTGAATTGAATTGTAAAGCTTCGACTTTCTAGGGGGTGTCGTTCCTGAGATAGAGGTGACTTTTAATATTTTTAAATCTATCTTTCCGAGACAAAACTTACATTCAGATTTAGTTGAAAACTAAGCAAGAGTACCAATTCGAACCGAATAATTCGTCTGGCGTTGGTTCCAACTCTCTATCTTATACCGTTCCCAAGATAGAGGTAACTTTTAAACTAAGAAAAAAAAATTTTCTCTATCATTTAGAATCATTTTAGAAAAATTTTTTATTACAATCTGAACTAATTTCATCTTTTTATCACCAATCGTTAGTAAAAAATTCAATTTTTCACTCAATTTTTACTTAAAAAATTAATTCGCTAGCTTTTGCTGCAAAAGTGAAAAAAATTTTTCAACTTTTTTATTCCAAAGGAACTGTTAATAATTAAGAAGCCTAACTTTGCAGATCCTCTAGTGGGCTGATGGTAAATTGAATTGTAAAGTTTCAACTTTCTAGATTGTGTCGTTCCTGAGATAGGGGTGACTATTAAAATTTTTAAATCTATCTTCCCGAGACAAAACTTACATTCAGATTTAGTTGAAAACTAAGCAAGATTACCAATTCGAACCGAATAATTCGTCTGGCGTTGGTTCCAACTCTCTATCTTATACCGTTCCCAAGATAGGGGTAACTTTTAAACTAAGAAAAAAATTTTTTTCTACCATTTATAATCATTTTAGAAATTTTTTTTATCACAATCTAAACCAGTTTCATCTTTTTATCACCAATCGTTAGTAAAAAATTCAATTTTTCACTCAATTTTCACTTAAAAAATTAATTCGCTAGCTTTTGCTGCAAAAGTGAAAAATTTTTTCAACTTTTTTATTCCAAAGGAACTGTAAATAAGTAAGAAGCGTAACTTTGCAGATCTTCTAGTGGGCTGATGGTGAATTGAATTGTAAAGTTTCAACTTTCTAGGGGGTGTCGTTCCTGAGATAGGGGTGACTTTTAAAATTTTTAAATCTATCTCCCCGAAACAAAACTTACATTCAGATTTAGTTGAAAACTAGGCAAGATTATCAGTTCGAACCGAATAATTCGTCTGGCGTTGGTTCCAACTCTCTATCTTATACCGTTCTCAAGATAGTGGTAACTTTTAAACTAAGAAAAAAAATATTTTTCTACCATTTAGAATCATTTTAGAAAGTTTTTTTATTACAATCTGAACTAATTTCATCTTTTTATCACCAATCGTTAGTAAAAAATTCAATTTTTCACTCAATTTTTACTTAAAAAATTAATTCGCTAGCTTTTGCTGCAAAAGTAAAAAAATTTTTTTCAACTTTTTTATTCTAAAGGAACTGTAATTAAGTAAGAAGCCTAACTTTGCAGATCTTCTAGTGGGCTGATGGTGAATTGAATTGTAAAGTTTCAACTTTCTAGGGGGTGTCGTTCCTGAGATAGAGGTGACTTTTAAAATTTTTAAAGCTATCTTCCCGAGACAAAACTTACATTCAGATTTAGTTGAAAACTAAGCAAGAGTACCAATTCGAACCGAATAATTCGTCTGGCGTTGGTTCCAACTCTCTATCTTATACCGTTCCCAAGATAGAGGTAACTTTTAAACTAAGAAAAAAAAATTTTCTCTACCATTTAGAATCATTTTAGAAAATTTTTTTATTACAATCTGAACTAATTTCATCTTTTTATCACCAATCGTTAGTAAAAAATTCAATTTTTCACTCAATCTTTACTTAAAAAATTAATTCGCTAGCTTTTGCCGCAAAAGTGAAAAATTTTTTCAACTTTTTTATTCCAAAGGATCTGTAAATAAGTAAGAAGCGTAACTTTGCAGATCTTCTAGTGGGCTGATGGTGAATTGAATTGTAAAGTTTCAACTTTCTAGGGGGTGTCGTTCCTGAGATAGGGGTGACTTTTAAAATTTTTAAATCTATCTTCCCGAAACAAAACTTACATTCAGATTTAGTTGAAAACTAGGCAAGATTACCAATTCGAAACGAATAATTTGTCTGGCGTTGGTTCCAACTCTCTATCTTATACCGTTCCCAAGATAGGGGTAACTTTTTAACTAAGAAAAAAAAATTTTTTCTACCATTTAGAATCATTATAGAAAGTTTTTTTATTACAATCTGAACTAATTTCATCTTTTTATCACCAATCGTTAGTAAAAAATTCAATTTTTCACTCAATTTTTACTTAAAAAATTAATTCGCTAGCTTTTGCTGCAAAAGTGAAAAATTTTTTCAACTTTTTTATTCCAAAGGATCTGTAAATAAGTAAGAAGCGTAACTTTGCAGATCTTCTAGTGGGCTGATGGTGAATTGAATTGTAAAGTTTCAACTTTCTAGGGGTGTCGTTCCTGAGATAGGGGTGACTTTTAAAATTTTTAAATCTATCTTCCCGAGACAAAACTTACATTCAGATTTAGTTGAAAACTAAGCAAGAGTACCAATTCGAACCGAATAATTCGTCTGGCGTTAGTTCCAACTCTCTATCTTATACCGTTCCCAAGATAGAGGTAACTTTTAAACTAAGAAAAAAAAATTTTCTCTACCATTTAGAATCATTTTAGAAAATTTTTTTATTACAATCTGAACTAATTTCATCTTTTTATCACCAATCGTTAGTAAAAAATTCAATTTTTCACTCAATTTTTACTTAAAAAATTAATTCGCTAGCTTTTGCTGCAAAAGTGAAAAATTTTTTCAACTTTTTTATTCCAAAGGATCTGTAAATAAGTAAGAAGCGTAACTTTGCAGATCTTCTAGTGGGCTGATGGTGAATTGAATTGTAAAGTTTCAACTTTCTAGGGGTGTCGTTCCTGAGATAGGGGTGACTTTTAAAATTTTTAAATCTATCTTCCCGAAACAAAACTTACATTCAGATTTAGTTGAAAACTAGGCAAGATTATCAGTTCGAACCGAATAATTCGTCTGGCGTTGGTTCCAACTCTCTATCTTATACCGTTCTCAAGATAGTGGTAACTTTTAATCTAAGAAAAAAAATATTTTTCTACCATTTAGAATCATTTTAGAAAGTTTTTTTATTACAATCTGAACTAATTTCATCTTTTTATCACCAATCGTTAGTAAAAAATTCAATTTTTCACTCAATTTTTACTTAAAAAATTAATTCGCTAGCTTTTGCTGCAAAAGTAAAAAAATTTTTTTCAACTTTTTTATTCTAAAGGAACTGTAAATAAGTAAGAAGCCTAACTTTGCAGATCTTCTAGTGGGCTGATGGTGAATTGAATTGTAAAGTTTCAACTTTCTAGGGGGTGTCGTTCCTGAGATAGAGGTGACTTTTAAAATTTTTAAAGCTATCTTCCCGAGACAAAACTTACATTCAGATTTAGTTGAAAACTAAGCAAGAGTACCAATTCGAACCGAATAATTCGTCTGGCGTTGGTTCCAACTCTCTATCTTATACCGTTCCCAAGATAGAGGTAACTTTTAAACTAAGAAAAAAAAATTTTCTCTACCATTTAGAATCATTTTAGAAAATTTTTTTATTACAATCTGAACTAATTTCATCTTTTTATCACCAATCGTTAGTAAAAAATTCAATTTTTCACTCAATCTTTACTTAAAAAATTAATTCGCTAGCTTTTGCTGCAAAAGTGAAAAATTTTTTCAACTTTTTTATTCCAAAGGATCTGTAAATAAGTAAGAAGCGTAACTTTGCAGATCTTCTAGTGGGCTGATGGTGAATTGAATTGTAAAGTTTCAACTTTCTAGGGGGTGTCGTTCCTGAGATAGGGGTGACTTTTAAAATTTTTAAATCTATCTTCCCGAAACAAAACTTACATTCAGATTTAGTTGAAAACTAGGCAAGATTATCAGTTCGAACCGAATAATTCGTCTGGCGTTGGTTCCAACTCTCTATCTTATACCGTTCTCAAGATAGTGGTAACTTTTAAACTAAGAAAAAAAATATTTTTCTACCATTTAGAATCATTTTAGAAAGTTTTTTTATTACAATCTGAACTAATTTCATCATTTTATCACCAATCGTTAGTAAAAAATTCAATTTTTCACTCAATTTTTACTTAAAAAATTAATTCGCTAGCTTTTTCTGCAAAAGTGAAAAAATTTTTTCAACTTTTTTATTCCAAAGGAACTGTAAATAAGTAAGAAGCCTAACTTTGCGGATCTTCTAGTGGGCTGATGGTGAATTGAATTGTAAAGTTTCAACTTTCTAGGGGGTGTCGTTCCTGAGATAGGGGTGACTTTTAAAATTTTTAAATCTATCTTCCCGAGACAAAACTTACATTCAGATTTAGTTGAAAACTAAGCAAGATTAACAATTCGAACCGAATAATTCGTCTGCCGTTGGTTCCAACTCTCTATCTTATACCGTTCCCAAGATAGGGGTAACTTTTAAACTAAGAAAAAAAAAATTTTTCTACCATTTATAATTATTTTAGAAAGTTTTTTTATCATAATCTATACCAGTTTCATCTTTTTATCACCAATCGTTAGTAAAAAATTCAATTTTTCACTCAATTTTTACTTAAAAAATTAATTCGCTAGCTTTTGCTGCAAAAGTGAAAAAATTTTTTTAAATTTTTTATTCCAAAGGAACGGTAAATAAGTAAGAAGCCTAACTTTGCAGATCCTCTAATGGGCTAATGGCAAATTAAATTGTAAAGTTTCAACTTTCTAGGGGGTGTCGTTCCTGAGATAGGGGTGACTTTTAAAATTTTTAAATCAATCTTCCCGAGACAAAACTTACATTCAGATATAGTTCAAAACTAAGCAAGATTACCAATTCGAACCGAATAATTCGTCTGGCGTTGGTTCCGACTCTCTATCTTATACCGTTCTCAAGATAGTGGTAACTTTTAAACTAAGAAAAAAAATATTTTTCTACCATTTAGAATCATTTTAGAAAGTTTTTTTATTACAATCTGAACTAATTTCATCTTTTTATCACCAATCGTTAGTAAAAAATTCAATTTTTCACTCAATTTTTACTTAAAAAATTAATTCGCTAGCTTTTGCTGCAAAAGTGAAAAAATTTTTTTAACTTTTTTATTCCAAAAGAACGGTAAATAAGTAAGAAGCCTAACTTTGCAGATCCTCTAGTGGGCTGATGGTAAATTGAATTGTAAAGTTTCAACTTTCTAGGGGGTGTCGTTCCTGAGATAGGGGTGACTTTTAAAATTTTTAAATCTATCTTCCCGAGACAAAACTTACATTCAGATTTAGTTAAAAACTAAGCAAGATTACCAATTCGAACCGAATAATTCGTCTGGCGTTGGTTCCAACTCTATCTTATACCGTTCCCAAGATAGGGGTAACTTTTAAACTAAGAAAAAAAATTTTTTCTACCATTTAGAATCATTTTAGAAAGTTTTTTTATTACAATCTAGACTAATTTCATCTTTTTATCACCAATCGTTAGTAAAAAATTCAATTTTTCACTCAATTTTTACTTAAAAAATTAATTCGCTAGCTTTTGCTGCAAAAGTGAAAAAATTTTTTTAACTTTTTATTCCAAAGGAACGGTAAATAAGTAAGAAGCCTAACCTTGCAGATCTTCTAGTGGGCTGATGGTAAATTGTATTGTAAAGTTTCAACTTTCTAGGGGGTGTCGTTCTTGAGATAGGGGTGACTTTTAAAATTTTTAAATCTATCTTCCCGAGACAAAACTTACATTCAGATTTAGTTGAAAACTAAGCAAGATTACCAATTCGAACAGAATAATTCGTCTGGCGTTGGTTCCAACTATCTATCTTATACCGTTCTCAAGATAGTGGTAACTTTTAAACTAAGAAAAAAAATATTTTTCTACCATTTAGAATCATTTTAGAAAGTTTTTTTATTACAATCTGAACTAATTTCATCTTTTTATCACCAATCGTTAGTAAAAAATTCAATTTTTCACTCAATTTTTACTTAAAAAATTAATTCGCTAGCTTTTGCTGCAAAAGTGAAAAAATTTTTCCAACTTTTTTATTCCAAAGGAACTGTAAATAAGTAAGAAGCCTAACTTTGCAGATTTTCTAATGGGCTGATGGTGAATTGAATTGTAAAGTTTCAACTTTCTAGGGGGTGTCGTTCCTGAGATAGGGTTGACTTTTAAAATTTTTAAATCTATCTTCCCGAGACAAAACTTACATTCAGATTTAGTTGAACACTAAGCAAGATTACCAATTCGAACAGAATAATTCGTCTGGCGTTGGTTCCAACTCTCTATCTTATACCATTCCCAAGATAGGGGTAACTTTTAAACTAAGACAAAAAAAATTTTTCTACCATTTAGAATTATTTTAGAAAGTTTTTTTATTACAATCTGAACTAATTTCATCTTTTTATCACCAATCGTTAGTAAAAAATTCAATTTTTCACTCAATTTTTACTTAAAAAATTAATTCGCTAGATTTTGCTGCAAAAGTGAAAAAATTTTTTCAACTTTTTTATTTCAAAGGAACTGTAAATAAGTAAGAAACCTAACTTTGCAGATCTTCTAGTGGGCTGATGGTGAATTGAATTGTAAAGTTTCAACTTTCTAGGGAGTGTCGTTCCTGAGATAGGAGTGACTTTTAAAATTTTTAAATCTATCTTCCCGAGACAAAACTTACATTCAGATTTAGTTGAAAACTAAACAAGATTACCAATTCGAACCGAATAATTCGCCTGGCGTTGGTTCCAACTCTCTATCTTATACCGTTTTCAAGATAGTGGTAACTTTTAAACTAAGAAAAAAAATATTTTTCTACTATTTAGAATCATTTTAGAAAGTTTTTTTATTACAATCTGAACTAATTTCATCTTTTTATCACAAATCGTTAGTAAAAAATTCAATTTTTCACTCAATTTTTACTTAAAAATTTAATTAGCTAGCTTTTGCTGCAAAAGTGAAAAAATTTTTTCAACTTTTTTATTCCAAAGGAACTGTAAATATGTAAGAAGCCTAACTTTGCAGATCTACTAATGGACTGATGGTAAATTGAATTGTAAAGTTTCACCTTTCTAGGGGGTGTCGTTCCTGAGATAGGGGTGACTTTTAAAATTTTTAAATCTATCTTCCCGAGACAAAACTTACATTCAGATTTAGTTGAAAACTAAGCAAGATTACCAATTCGAACCGAATAATTCGTCTGACGTTGGTTCCAACTCTCTATCTTATACCGTTCCCAAGATAGGGGTAACTTTTAAACTAAGAAAAAAAAATTTTTTCTACTATTTATAATCATTTTAGAAAGTTTTTTTATCATAATCTAAACCAGTTTCATCTTTTTATCACCAATCGTTAGTAAAAAATTCAATTTTTCACTCAATTTTTACTTAAAAAATTAATTCGCTAGCTTTTGCTGCAAAAGTGAAAAAATTCTTTAACTTTTTTATTCCAAAGGAACGGTAAATAAGTAAGAAGCCTAACTTTGCAGATCCTCTAGTGGGCTGATGGTAAATTGAATTGTAAAGTTTCAACTTTCTAGGGGGTGTCGTTCCTGAGATAGGGGTGACTTTTAAAATTTTTAAATCTATCTTCCCGAGACAAAACTTACATTCAGATTTAGTTGAAAATTAAGCAAGATTACCAATTCGAACCGAATAATTCGTCTGGCGTTGGTTCCAACTCTCTATCTTATACCGTTCTCAAGATAGTGGTAACTTTTAAACTAAGAAAAAAAATATTTTTCTACCATTTAGAATCATTTTAGAAAGTTTTTTTATTACAATCTGAACTAATTTCATCTTTTTATCACCAATCGTTAGTAAAAGATTCAATTTTTCACTCAATTTTTACTTAAAAAATTAATTCGCTAGCTTTTGCTGCAAAAGTGAAAAAATTTTTTTCAACTTTTTTATTCCAAAGGAACTGTAAATAAGTAAGAAGCGTAACTTTGCAGATCTTCTAGTGGGCTGATGGTGAATTGAATTGTAAAGTTTCAACTTTCTAGGGGGTGTCGTTCCTGAGATAGGAGTGACTTTTAAAATTTTTAAATCTATCTTCCCGAAACAAAACTTACATTCAGATTTAGTTGAAAACTAAGCAAGATTATCAGTTCGAACCGAATAATTCGTCTGGCGTTGGTTCCAACTCTCTATCTTATACCGTTCTCAAGATAGTGGTAACTTTTAAACTAAGAAAAAAAATATTTTTCTACCATTTAGAATCATTTTAGAAAGTTTTTTTATTACAATCTGAACTAATTTCATCTTTTTATCACCAATCGTTAGTAAAAGATTCAATTTTTCACTCAATTTTTACTTAAAAAATTAATTCGCTAGCTTTTGCTGCAAAAGTGAAAAAATTTTTTTCAACTTTTTTATTCCAAAGGAACTGTAAATAAGTAAGAAGCCTAACTTTGCAGATCTTCTAGTGGGCTGATGGTGAATTGAATTGTAAAGTTTCAACTTTCTAGGGGGTGTCGTTCCTGAGATAGAGGTGACTTTTAATATTTTTAAATCTATCTTTCCGAGACAAAACTTACATTCAGATTTAGTTGAAAACTAAGCAAGAGTACCAATTCGAACCGAATAATTCGTCTGGCGTTGGTTCCAACTCTCTATCTTATACCGTTCCCAAGATAGAGGTAACTTTTAAACTAAGAAAAAAAAATTTTCTCTATCATTTAGAATCATTTTAGAAAATTTTTTTATTACAATCTGAACTAATTTCATCTTTTTATCACCAATCGTTAGTAAAAAATTCAATTTTTCACTCAATTTTTACTTAAAAAATTAATTCGCTAGCTTTTGCTGCAAAAGTGAAAAAATTTTTTCAACTTTTTTATTCCAAAGGAACTGTAAATAATTAAGAAGCCTAACTTTGCAGATCCTCTAGTGGGCTGATGGTAAATTGAATTGTAAAGTTTCAACTTTCTAGATTGTGTCGTTCCTGAGATAGGGGTGACTTTTAAAATTTTTAAATCTATCTTCCCGAGACAAAACTTACATTCAGATTTAGTTGAAAACTAAGCAAGATTACCAATTCGAACCGAATAGTTCGTCTGGCGTTGGTTCCAACTCTCTATCTTATACCGTTCTCAAGATAGTGGTAACTTTTAAACTAAGAAAAAAAATATTTTTTTACCATTTAGAATCATTTTAGAAAGTTTTTTTATTACAATCTGAACTAATTTCATCTTTTTATCACCAATCGTTAGTAAAAAATTCAATTTTTCACTCAATTTTTACTTAAAAAATTAATTCACTAGCTTTTGCTGCAAAAGTGAAAAAATTTTTTCAACTTTTTTATTCCAAAGGAACTGTAAATAAGTAAGAAGCCTAACTTTGCAGATCTTCTAGTGGGCTGATGGTGAACTGAATTGTAAAGTTTTAACATTCTAGGGGGTGTCGTTCCTGTGATAAGGGTGACTTTTAAAATTTTTAAATCTATCTTCCCGAGACAAAACTTACATTCAGATTTAGTTGAAAACTAAGCAAGATTACCAATTCGAACCGAATAATTCGTCTGGCGTTGGTTCCAACTCTCTATCTTATACCGTTCCCAAGATAGGGGTAACTTTTAAACTAAGAAAAAAAATTTTTTCTACCATTTATAATCATTTTAGAAAATTTTTTTATCATAATCTAAACCAGTTTCATCTTTTTATCACCAATCGTTAGTAAAAAATTCAATTTTTCACTCAATTTTCACTTAAAAAATTAATTCGCTAGCTTTTGCTGCAAAAGTGAAAAATTTTTTCAACTTTTTTATTCCAAAGGAACTGTAAATAAATAAGAAGCGTAACTTTGCAGATCTTCTAGTGGGCTGATGGTGAATTGAATTGTAAAGTTTCAACTTTCTAGGGGGTGTCGTTCCTGAGATAGGAGTGACTTTTAAAATTTTTAAATCTATCTTTCCGAAACAAAACTTACATTCAGATTTAGTTGAAAACTAAGCAAGATTATCAGTTCGAACCCAATAATTCGTCTGGCGTTGGTTCCAACTCTCTATCTTATACCGTTCTCAAGATAGTGGTAACATTTAAACTAAGAAAAAAAATATTTTTCTACCATTTAGAATCATTTTAAAAAGTTTTTTTATTACAATCTGAACTAATTTCATCTTTTTATCACCAATCGTTAGTAAAAGATTCAATTTTTCACTCAATTTTTACTTAAAAAATTAATTCGCTAGCTTTTGCTGCAAAAGTGAAAAAATTTTTTTCAACTTTTTTATTCCAAAGGAACTGTAAATAAGTAAGAAGCCTAACTTTGCAGATCTTCTAGTGGGCTGATGGTGAATTGAATTGTAAAGCTTCGACTTTCTAGGGGGTGTCGTTCCTGAGATAGAGGTGACTTTTAATATTTTTAAATCTATCTTTCCGAGACAAAACTTACATTCAGATTTAGTTGAAAACTAAGCAAGAGTACCAATTCGAACCGAATAATTCGTCTGGCGTTGGTTCCAACTCTCTATCTTATACCGTTCCCAAGATAGAGGTAACTTTTAAACTAAGAAAAAAAAATTTTCTCTATCATTTAGAATCATTTTAGAAAAATTTTTTATTACAATCTGAACTAATTTCATCTTTTTATCACCAATCGTTAGTAAAAAATTCAATTTTTCACTCAATTTTTACTTAAAAAATTAATTCGCTAGCTTTTGCTGCAAAAGTGAAAAAAATTTTTCAACTTTTTTATTCCAAAGGAACTGTTAATAATTAAGAAGCCTAACTTTGCAGATCCTCTAGTGGGCTGATGGTAAATTGAATTGTAAAGTTTCAACTTTCTAGATTGTGTCGTTCCTGAGATAGGGGTGACTATTAAAATTTTTAAATCTATCTTCCCGAGACAAAACTTACATTCAGATTTAGTTGAAAACTAAGCAAGATTACCAATTCGAACCGAATAATTCGTTGGCGTTGGTTCCAACTCTCTATCTTATACCGTTCCCAAGATAGGGGTAACTTTTAAACTAAGAAAAAAATTTTTTTCTACCATTTATAATCATTTTAGAAATTTTTTTTATCACAATCTAAACCAGTTTCATCTTTTTATCACCAATCGTTAGTAAAAAATTCAATTTTTCACTCAATTTTCACTTAAAAAATTAATTCGCTAGCTTTTGCTGCAAAAGTGAAAAATTTTTTCAACTTTTTTATTCCAAAGGAACTGTAAATAAGTAAGAAGCGTAACTTTGCAGATCTTCTAGTGGGCTGATGGTGAATTGAATTGTAAAGTTTCAACTTTCTAGGGGGTGTCGTTCCTGAGATAGGGGTGACTTTTAAAATTTTTAAATCTATCTCCCCGAAACAAAACTTACATTCAGATTTAGTTGAAAACTAGGCAAGATTATCAGTTCGAACCGAATAATTCGTCTGGCGTTGGTTCCAACTCTCTATCTTATACCGTTCTCAAGATAGTGGTAACTTTTAAACTAAGAAAAAAAATATTTTTCTACCATTTAGAATCATTTTAGAAAGTTTTTTTATTACAATCTGAACTAATTTCATCTTTTTATCACCAATCGTTAGTAAAAAATTCAATTTTTCACTCAATTTTTACTTAAAAAATTAATTCGCTAGCTTTTGCTGCAAAAGTAAAAAAATTTTTTTCAACTTTTTTATTCTAAAGGAACTGTAATTAAGTAAGAAGCCTAACTTTGCAGATCTTCTAGTGGGCTGATGGTGAATTGAATTGTAAAGTTTCAACTTTCTAGGGGGTGTCGTTCCTGAGATAGAGGTGACTTTTAAAATTTTTAAAGCTATCTTCCCGAGACAAAACTTACATTCAGATTTAGTTGAAAACTAAGCAAGAGTACCAATTCGAACCGAATAATTCGTCTGGCGTTGGTTCCAACTCTCTATCTTATACCGTTCCCAAGATAGAGGTAACTTTTAAACTAAGAAAAAAAAATTTTCTCTACCATTTAGAATCATTTTAGAAAATTTTTTTATTACAATCTGAACTAATTTCATCTTTTTATCACCAATCGTTAGTAAAAAATTCAATTTTTCACTCAATTTTTACTTAAAAAATTAATTCGCTAGCTTTTGCTGCAAAAGTGAAAAATTTTTTCAACTTTTTTATTCCAAAGGATCTGTAAATAAGTAAGAAGCGTAACTTTGCAGATCTTCTAGTGGGCTGATGGTGAATTGAATTGTAAAGTTTCAACTTTCTAGGGGTGTCGTTCCTGAGATAGGGGTGACTTTTAAAATTTTTAAATCTATCTTCCCGAAACAAAACTTACATTCAGATTTAGTTGAAAACTAGGCAAGATTATCAGTTCGAACCGAATAATTCGTCTGGCGTTGGTTCCAACTCTCTATCTTATACCGTTCTCAAGATAGTGGTAACTTTTAATCTAAGAAAAAAAATATTTTTCTACCATTTAGAATCATTTTAGAAAGTTTTTTTATTACAATCTGAACTAATTTCATCTTTTTATCACCAATCGTTAGTAAAAAATTCAATTTTTCACTCAATTTTTACTTAAAAAATTAATTCGCTAGCTTTTGCTGCAAAAGTAAAAAAATTTTTTTCAACTTTTTTATTCTAAAGGAACTGTAAATAAGTAAGAAGCCTAACTTTGCAGATCTTCTAGTGGGCTGATGGTGAATTGAATTGTAAAGTTTCAACTTTCTAGGGGGTGTCGTTCCTGAGATAGAGGTGACTTTTAAAATTTTTAAAGCTATCTTCCCGAGACAAAACTTACATTCAGATTTAGTTGAAAACTAAGCAAGAGTACCAATTCGAACCGAATAATTCGTCTGGCGTTGGTTCCAACTCTCTATCTTATACCGTTCCCAAGATAGAGGTAACTTTTAAACTAAGAAAAAAAATTTTCTCTACCATTTAGAATCATTTTAGAAAATTTTTTTATTACAATCTGAACTAATTTCATCTTTTTATCACCAATCGTTAGTAAAAAATTCAATTTTTCACTCAATCTTTACTTAAAAAATTAATTCGCTAGCTTTTGCTGCAAAAGTGAAAAATTTTTTCAACTTTTTTATTCCAAAGGATCTGTAAATAAGTAAGAAGCGTAACTTTGCAGATCTTCTAGTGGGCTGATGGTGAATTGAATTGTAAAGTTTCAACTTTCTAGGGGGTGTCGTTCCTGAGATAGGGGTGACTTTTAAAATTTTTAAATCTATCTTCCCGAAACAAAACTTACATTCAGATTTAGTTGAAAACTAGGCAAGATTATCAGTTCGAACCGAATAATTCGTCTGGCGTTGGTTCCAACTCTCTATCTTATACCGTTCTCAAGATAGTGGTAACTTTTAAACTAAGAAAAAAAATATTTTTCTACCATTTAGAATCATTTTAGAAAGTTTTTTTATTACAATCTGAACTAATTTCATCATTTTATCACCAATCGTTAGTAAAAAATTCAATTTTTCACTCAATTTTTACTTAAAAAATTAATTCGCTAGCTTTTTCTGCAAAAGTGAAAAAATTTTTTCAACTTTTTTATTCCAAAGGAACTGTAAATAAGTAAGAAGCCTAACTTTGCGGATCTTCTAGTGGGCTGATGGTGAATTGAATTGTAAAGTTTCAACTTTCTAGGGGGTGTCGTTCCTGAGATAGGGGTGACTTTTAAAATTTTTAAATCTATCTTCCCGAGACAAAACTTACATTCAGATTTAGTTGAAAACTAAGCAAGATTAACAATTCGAACCGAATAATTCGTCTGCCGTTGGTTCCAACTCTCTATCTTATACCGTTCCCAAGATAGGGGTAACTTTTAAACTAAGAAAAAAAAAATTTTTCTACCATTTATAATTATTTTAGAAAGTTTTTTTATCATAATCTATACCAGTTTCATCTTTTTATCACCAATCGTTAGTAAAAAATTCAATTTTTCACTCAATTTTTACTTAAAAAATTAATTCGCTAGCTTTTGCTGCAAAAGTGAAAAAATTTTTTTAAATTTTTTATTCCAAAGGAACGGTAAATAAGTAAGAAGCCTAACTTTGCAGATCCTCTAATGGGCTAATGGCAAATTAAATTGTAAAGTTTCAACTTTCTAGGGGGTGTCGTTCCTGAGATAGGGGTGACTTTTAAAATTTTTAAATCAATCTTCCCGAGACAAAACTTACATTCAGATATAGTTCAAAACTAAGCAAGATTACCAATTCGAACCGAATAATTCGTCTGGCGTTGGTTCCGACTCTCTATCTTATACCGTTCTCAAGATAGTGGTAACTTTTAAACTAAGAAAAAAAATATTTTTCTACCATTTAGAATCATTTTAGAAAGTTTTTTTATTACAATCTAGACTAATTTCATCTTTTTATCACCAATCGTTAGTAAAAAATTCAATTTTTCACTCAATTTTTACTTAAAAAATTAATTCGCTAGCTTTTGCTGCAAAAGTGAAAAAATTTTTTTAACTTTTTTATTCCAAAAGAACGGTAAATAAGTAAGAAGCCTAACTTTGCAGATCCTCTAGTGGGCTGATGGTAAATTGAATTGTAAAGTTTCAACTTTCTAGGGGGTGTCGTTCCTGAGATAGGGGTGACTTTTAAAATTTTTAAATCTATCTTCCCGAGACAAAACTTACATTCAGATTTAGTTAAAAACTAAGCAAGATTACCAATTCGAACCGAATAATTCGTCTGGCGTTGGTTCCAACTCTATCTTATACCGTTCCCAAGATAGGGGTAACTTTTAAACTAAGAAAAAAAATTTTTTCTACCATTTAGAATCATTTTAGAAAGTTTTTTTATTACAATCTAGACTAATTTCATCTTTTTATCACCAATCGTTAGTAAAAAATTCAATTTTTCACTCAATTTTTACTTAAAAAATTAATTCGCTAGCTTTTGCTGCAAAAGTGAAAAAATTTTTTTAACTTTTTATTCCAAAGGAACGGTAAATAAGTAAGAAGCCTAACCTTGCAGATCTTCTAGTGGGCTGATGGTAAATTGTATTGTAAAGTTTCAACTTTCTAGGGGGTGTCGTTCTTGAGATAGGGGTGACTTTTAAAATTTTTAAATCTATCTTCCCGAGACAAAACTTACATTCAGATTTAGTTGAAAACTAAGCAAGATTACCAATTCGAACAGAATAATTCGTCTGGCGTTGGTTCCAACTATCTATCTTATACCGTTCTCAAGATAGTGGTAACTTTTAAACTAAGAAAAAAAATATTTTTCTACCATTTAGAATCATTTTAGAAAGTTTTTTTATTACAATCTGAACTAATTTCATCTTTTTATCACCAATCGTTAGTAAAAAATTCAATTTTTCACTCAATTTTTACTTAAAAAATTAATTCGCTAGCTTTTGCTGCAAAAGTGAAAAAATTTTTCCAACTTTTTTATTCCAAAGGAACTGTAAATAAGTAAGAAGCCTAACTTTGCAGATTTTCTAATGGGCTGATGGTGAATTGAATTGTAAAGTTTCAACTTTCTAGGGGGTGTCGTTCCTGAGATAGGGTTGACTTTTAAAATTTTTAAATCTATCTTCCCGAGACAAAACTTACATTCAGATTTAGTTGAACACTAAGCAAGATTACCAATTCGAACAGAATAATTCGTCTGGCGTTGGTTCCAACTCTCTATCTTATACCATTCCCAAGATAGGGGTAACTTTTAAACTAAGACAAAAAAAATTTTTCTACCATTTAGAATTATTTTAGAAAGTTTTTTTATTACAATCTGAACTAATTTCATCTTTTTATCACCAATCGTTAGTAAAAAATTCAATTTTTCACTCAATTTTTACTTAAAAAATTAATTCGCTAGATTTTGCTGCAAAAGTGAAAAAATTTTTTCAACTTTTTTATTTCAAAGGAACTGTAAATAAGTAAGAAACCTAACTTTGCAGATCTTCTAGTGGGCTGATGGTGAATTGAATTGTAAAGTTTCAACTTTCTAGGGAGTGTCGTTCCTGAGATAGGAGTGACTTTTAAAATTTTTAAATCTATCTTCCCGAGACAAAACTTACATTCAGATTTAGTTGAAAACTAAACAAGATTACCAATTCGAACCGAATAATTCGCCTGGCGTTGGTACCAACTCTCTATCTTATACCGTTCTCAAGATAGTGGTAACTTTTAAACTAAGAAAAAAAATATTTTTCTACTATTTAGAATCATTTTAGAAAGTTTTTTTATTACAATCTGAACTAATTTCATCTTTTTATCACAAATCGTTAGTAAAAAATTCAATTTTTCACTCAATTTTTACTTAAAAAATTAATTCGCTAGCTTTTGCTGCAAAAGTGAAAAAATTCTTTAACTTTTTTATTCCAAAGGAACGGTAAATAAGTAAGAAGCCTAACTTTGCAGATCCTCTAGTGGGCTGATGGTAAATTGAATTGTAAAGTTTCAACTTTCTAGGGGGTGTCGTTCCTGAGATAGGGGTGACTTTTAAAATTTTTAAATCTATCTTCCCGAGACAAAACTTACATTCAGATTTAGTTGAAAATTAAGCAAGATTACCAATTCGAACCGAATAATTCGTCTGGCGTTGGTTCCAACTCTCTATCTTATACCGTTCCCAAGATAGGGGTAACTTTTAAACTAAGAAAAAAAAATTTTTTCTAACATTTAGAATCATTTTAGAAATTTTTTTTATTACAATCTGGACTAATTTCATCTTTTTATCACCAATCGTTAGTAAGAAATTCAATTTTTCACTCAATTTTTACTTAAAAAATTAATTCGGTAGCTTTTGCTGCAAAAGTGAAAAAATTTTTTCAACTTTTTTATTCCAAAGGAACTGTAAATAAGTAAGAAGGCTAACTTTGCAGATCTTCTAGTAGGCTGATGGTGAATTGAATTGTAAAGTTTCAACTTTCTAGGGTGTGTCGTTCCTGAGATAGGGGTGACTTTTAAAATTTTTAAATCTATCTTCCCGAGACAAAAGTTTTATTCAGATTTAGTTGAAAACTAAGCAAGATTACCAATTCGAACCGAATAATTCGTCTGGCGTTGCTTCCAACTCTCTATCTTATACCGTTCCCAAGATAGGGGTAACTTTTAAACTAAGAAAAAAAAATTATTTCTACCATTTATAATCATTTTAGAAAGTTTTTTTATCATAATCTAAACCAGTTTCATCTTTTTATCACCAATCGTTAGTAAAAAATTCAATTTTTCACTCAATTTTTACTTAAAAAATTAATTCGCTAGCTTTTGCTGCAAAAGTGAAAAAATTTTTTAACTTTTTTATTCCAAAGGAACGGTAAATAAGTAAGAAGCCTAACTTTGCAGATCCTCTAGTGGGCTGATGGTAAATTGAATTGTAAAGTTTCAACTTTCTAGGGGGTTTCGTTCCTGAGATAGGGGTGACTTTTAAAATTTTTAAATCTATCTTCCCGAGACAAAACTTACATTCAGCTTTAGTTGAAAACTAAGCAAGATTACCAATTCGAACCGAACAATTCGTCTGGCGCTGGTTCCAACTCTCTATCTTATACCGTTCTCAAGATAGTGGTAACTTTTAAACTAAGAAAAAAAATATTTTTCTACCATTTAGTATCATTTTAGAAAGTTTTTTTATTACAATCTGAACTAATTTCATCTTTTTATCACCAATGTTAGAAAAAATTCAATTTTTCACTCAATTTTTACTTAAAAAATTAATTCGCTAGCTTTTGCTGCAAAAGTGAAAAAATTGTTTCAACTTTTTTATTCCAAAGGAACTGTAAATGAGTAAGAAGCCTAACTTTGCAGATCCTCTAGTGGGCTGATGGTAAATTGATTTGTAAAGTTTCAACTTTCTAGGGGGTGTCGTTCCTGAGATAGGGGTGACTTTTAAAATTTTTAATTCTATCTTCCCGAGACAAAACTTACATTCAGATTTAGTTGAAAATTAAGCAAGATTACCAACTCGAACCGAATAATTCGTCTGGCGTTGGTTCCAACTCTCTATCTTATACCGTTCCCAAGATAGGGGTAACTTTTAAACTAAGGAAAAAAAATTTTTTCTACCATTTAGAATCATTTTAGAAATTTTTTTTATTACAATCTGGACTAATTTCATCTTTTTATCACCAATCGTTAGTAAGAAATTCAATTTTTCACTCAATTTTTACTTAAAAAATTAATTCGGTAGCTTTTGCTGCAAAAGTGAAAAAATTTTTTCAACTTTTTTATTCCAAAGGAACTGTAAATAAGTAAGAAGGCTAACTTTGCAGATCTTCTAGTGGGCTGATGGTGAATTGAATTGTAAAGTTTCAACTTTCTAGGGTGTGTCGTTCCTGAGATAGGGGTGACTTTTAAAATTTTTAAATCTATCTTCCCGAGACAAAACTTACATTCAGATTTAGTTGAAAACTAAGCAAGATTACCAATTCGAACCGAATAATTCGTCTGGCGTTGGTTCCAACTCTCTATCTTATACCGTTCTCAAGATAGTGGTAACTTTTAAACTAAGAAAAAAAATATTTTTCTACCATTTAGAATCATTTTAGAAAGTTTTTTTATTACAATCTGAACTAATTTAATTTTTTTATCACCAATTGTCAGTAAAAAATTCAATTTTTTACTAAATTTTTACTTAAAAAATTAATTCGCTAGCTTTTGCTGCAAAAGTGGAAAAATTTTTTCAACTTTTTTATTCCAAAGGAACTGTAAATAAGTAAGAAGCCTAACTTTGCAGATCCTCTAGTGGGCTGATGGTAAATTGAATTGTAAAGTTTCAACTTTCTAGGGGGTGTCGTTCCTGAGATAGGGGTGACTATTAAAATTTTTAAATCTATCTTCCCGAGACAAAACTTACATTCAGCTTTAGTCGAAAACTAAGCAAGATTACCAATTCGAACCGAATAATTCGTCTGGCGTTGGTTCCAACTCTCTATCTTATACCGTTCTCAAGATAGTGGTAACTTTTAAACTAAGAAAAAAAATATTTTTCTACCATTTAGTATCATTTTAGAAAGTTTTTTTATTACAATCTGAACTAATTTCATCTTTTTATCACCAATGTTAGTAAAAAATTCAATTTTTCACTCAATTTTTACTTAAAAAATTAATTCGCTAGCTTTTGCTGCAAAAGTGAAAAAATTTTTTCAACTTTTTTATTCCAAAGGAACTGTAAATGAGTAAGAAGCCTAACTTTGCAGATCCTCTAGTGGGCTGATGGTAAATTGAATTGTAAAGTTTCAACTTTCTAGGGGGTGTCGTTCCTGAGATAGGGGTGACTTTTAAAATTTTTAAATCTATCTTCCCGAGACAAAACTTACATTCAGATTTAGTTGAAAACTAAGCAAGATTACCAACTCGAACCGAATAATTCGTCTGGCGTTGGTTCCAACTCTCTATCTTATACCGTTCCCAAGATAGGGGTAACTTTTAAACTAAGAAAAAAAATTTTTTCTACCATTTAGAATCATTTTAGAAAGTTTTTTTATTACAATCTGACCTAATTTCATCTTTTTATCACCAATCGTTAGTAAAAAATTCAATTTTTCACTCAATTTTTACTTAAAAAATTAATTCGCTAGCTTTTGCTGCAAAAGTGAAAAAATTTTTTCAACTTTATTATTCCAAAGGAACTGTAAATAAGTAAGAAGCCTAACTTTGCAGATCTTCTAGTGGGCTGATGGTGAATTGAATTGTAAAGTTTCAACTTTCTAGGGTGTGTCGTTCCTGAGATAGAGGTGACTTTTAAAATTTTTAAATCTATCTTCCCGAGACAAAACTTACATTCAGATTTAGTTGAAAACTAAGCAAGATTACCGATTCGAACCGAATAATTCGTCTGGCGTTGGTTCCAACTCTCTATCTTATACCATTCCCAAGATAGGGGTAACTTTTAACTAAGAAAAAAAAATTTTTCCTACCATTTATAATCATTTTAGAACGTTTTTTTATTATAATCTAAACCTGTTTCATCTTTTTATCACCAATCGTTAGTAAAAAATTCAATTTTTCACTCAATTTTTACTTAAAAAAAAAATTCGCTAGCATTTGCTGCAAAAGTGAAAAAATTTTTTCAACTTTTTTATTCCAAAGGAACTGTAAATAAGTAAGAAGCCTAACTTTGCAGATCTTCTAGTGGGCTAATGGTGAATTGAATTGTAATGTTTCAACTTTCTAGGGGGTGTCGTTCCTGAGATAGGGGTGACTTTTAAAATTTTTAAATCTATCTTCCCGAGACAAAACTTACATTCAGATTTAGTTAAAAACTAAGCAAGATTACCAATTCGAACCGAATAATTCGTCTGGCGTTGGTTCCAACCCTCTATCTTATACCGTTCTCAAGATAGTGGTAACTTTTAAACTAAGAAAAAAATATTTTTCTACCATTTAGAATCATTTTAGAAAGTTTTTTTATTACAATCTGAACTAATTTAATTTTTTTATCACCAATTGTTAGTAAAAAATTCAATTTTTTACTCAATTTTTACTTAAAAAATTAATTCGCTAGCTTTTGCTGCAAAAGTGGAAAAATTTTTTCAACTTTTTTATTCCAAAGGAACTGTAAATAAGTAAGAAGCCTAACTTTGCAGATCCTCTAGTGGGCTGATGGTAAATTGAATTGTAATGTTTCAACTTTCTAGGGGGTGTCGTTCCTGAGATAGGGGTGACTTTTAAAATTTTTAAATCTATATTCCCGAGACAAAACTTACATTCAGATTTAGTTGAAACCTAAGCAAGATTACCAATTCGAACCGAATAACTCGTCTGGCGTTGGTTCCAACTCTCTATCTTATACCGTTCCCAAGATAGGGGTAACATTTAAACTAAGAAAAAAATTTTTTTCTACCATTTATAATCATTTTAGAAAGTTTTTTTATCATAATCTAAACCAGTTTCATCTTTTTATCACCAATCGTTAGTAAAAAATTCAATTTTTCACTCAATTTTTACTTAAAAAAAAAATTCGCTAGCTTTTGCTGCAAAAGTGAAAAAATTTTTTTAACTTTTTTATTCCAAAGGAACGGTAAATAAGTAAGAAGCCTAACTTTGCAGATCCTCTAGTGGGCTGAAGGTAAATTGAATTGTAAAGTTTCAACTTTCTAGGGGGTGTCGTTCCTGAGATAGGGGTGACTTTTAAAATTTTTAAATCTATCTTCCCGAGACAAAACTTACATTCAGATTTAGTTGAAAACTAAGCAAGATTACCAATTCGAACCGAATAATTCGTCTGGCGTTGGTTCCAACTCTCTATCTTATACCGTTCTCAAGATAGTGGTAACTTTTAAACTAAGAAAAAAAATATTTTTCTACCATTTAGAATCATTTTAGAAAGTTTTTTTATTACAATCTGAACTAATTTCATCTTTTTATCACCAATCGTTAGTAAAAAATTCAATTTTTCACTCAATTTTTACTTAAAAAATTAATTCGCTAGCTTTTGCTGCAAAAGTGAAAAAAATTTTTCAACTTTTTTATTCCAAAGGAACTGTAAATAAGTAAGAAGCCTAACTTTGCAGATCTTCTAGTGGGCTAATGGTGAATTGAATTGTAAAGTTTCAACTTTCTAGGGGGTGTCGTTCCTGAGATAGGGGTGATTTTTAAAATTTTTAAATCTATCTTTCCGAGACAAAACTTACATTCAGATTTAGTTGAAAACTAAGCAAGATTACCAATTCGAACCGAATAATTCGTCTGGCGTTGGTTCCAACTCTCTATCTTATACCGTTCCCAAGATAGGGGTAACTTTTAAACTAAGAAAAAAAATTTTTTTCTACCATTTATAATCATTTTAGAAAGTTTTTTTATTACAATCTGAACTAATTTCATCTTTTTATCACCAATCGTTAGTAAAAAATTCAATTTTTCACTCAATTTTTACTTAAAAAATTAATTCTCTAGCTTTTGCTGCAAAGGTAAAAAAAATTTTTCAACTTTTTTATTCCAATGGAACTGTAAATAAGTAAGAAGCCTAACTTTGCAGATCCTCTAGTGGGCTGATGGTAAATTGAATTGTAAAGTTTCAACTTTCTAGGGGTGTCGTTCCTGAGATAGGGGTGATTTTTAAAATTTTTAAATCTATCTTTCCGAGACAAAACTTACATTCAGATTTAGTTGAAAACTAAGCAAGATTACCAATTCGAACCGAATAATTCGTCTGGCGTTGGTTCCAACTCTCTATCTTATACCGTTCCCAAGATAGGGGTAACTTTTAAACTAAGAAAAAAAATTTTTTTCTACCATTTATAATCATTTTAGAAAGTTTTTTTATTACAATCTGAACTAATTTCATCTTTTTATCACCAATCGTTAGTAAAAAATTCAATTTTTCACTCAATTTTTACTTAAAAAATTAATTCTCTAGCTTTTGCTGCAAAGGTAAAAAAAATTTTTCAACTTTTTTATTCCAATGGAACTGTAAATAAGTAAGAAGCCTAACTTTGCAGATCCTCTAGTGGGCTGATGGTAAATTGAATTGTAAAGTTTCAACTGTCTAGGGGGTGTCGTTCCTGAGATAGGGGTGACTTTTAAAATTTTTAAATCTATCTTCCCGAGACAAAACTTACATTCAGATTTAGTTGAAAACTAAGCAAGATTACCGACTCGAACCGAATAATTCGTCTGGCGTTGGTTCCAACTCTCTATCTTATACCATTCCCAAGATAGGGGTAACTTTTAAACTAAGAAAAAAAAAACTTTTCTACCATTTATAATCATTTTAGAAAGTTTTTTTATTATAATCTAAACCAGTTTCATCTTTTTATCACCAATCGTTAGTAAAAAATTCAATTTTTCACTCAATTTTTACTTAAAAAAAAAAATTCGCTAGCTTTTGCTGAAAAAGTGAAAAAATTTTTTTAACTTTTTTATTCCAAAGGAACGGTAAATAAGTAAGAAGCCTAACTTTGCAGATCCTCCAGTGGGCTGAAGGTAAATTGAATTGTAAAGTTTCAACTTTCTAGGGGGTGTCGTTCCTGAGATAGGGGTGACTTTTAAAATGTTTAATTCTATCTTCCCGAGACAAAACTTACATTCAGATTTAGTTAAAAACTAAGCAAGATTACCAATTCGAACCGAATAATTCGTCTGGCGTTGGTTCCAACTCTCTATCTTATACCGTTCTCAAGATAGTGGTAACTTTTAAACTAAGAAAAAAAATATTTTTCTACCATTTAGAATCATTTTAGAAAGTTTTTTTATTACAATCTGAACTAATTTAATTTTTTTATCACCAATTGTTAGTAAAAAATTCAATTTTTTACTCAATTTTTACTTAAAAAATTAATTCGCTAGCTTTTGCTGCAAAAGTGGAAAAATTTTTTCAACTTTTTTATTCCAAAGGAACTGTAAATAAGTAAGAAGCCTAACTTTGCAGATCCTCTAGTGGGCTGATGGTAAATTGAATTGTAATGTTTCAACTTTCTAGGGGGTGTCGTTCCTGAGATAGGGGTGACTTTTAAAATTTTTAAATCTATCTTCCCGAGACAAAACTTACATTCAGATTTAGTTGAAAACTAAGCAAGTTTACCAATTCGAACCGAATAATTCGTCTGGCGTTGGTTCCAACTCTCTATCTTATACCGTTCCCAAGATAGGGGTAACATTTAAACTAAGAAAAAAAATTTTTTTCTACCATTTATAATCAATTTAGAAAGTTTTTTTATCATAATCTAAACCAGTTTCATCTTTTTATCACCAATCGTTAGTAAAAAATTCAATTTTTCACTCAATTTTTACTTAAAAAAAAAATTCGCTAGCTTTTGCTGCAAAAGTGAAAAAAATTTTTTAACTTCTTTATTCCAAAGGAACGGTAAATATGTAAGAAGCCTAACTTTGCAGATCCTCTAATGGGCTGATGGTAAATTAAATTGTAAAGTTTCAACTTTCTAGGGGGTGTCGTTCCTGAGATAGGTGTGACTTTTAAAATTTTCAAATCAACCTTCCCGAGACAAAACTTACATTCAGATATAGTTCAAAACTAAGCAAGATTACCAATTCGAACCGAATAATTCGTCTGGCGTTGGTTCCGACTCTCTATCTTATACCGTTCTCAAGATAGTGGTAACTTTTAAACTAAGAAAAAAAATATTTTTCTACCATTTAGAATCATTTTAGAAAGTTTTTTTAATACAATCTGAACTAATTTCATCTTTTTATCACCAATCGTTAGTAAAAAATTCAATTTTTCACTCAATTTTTACTTAAAAAATTAATTCGCTAGCTTTTGCTGCAAAAGTGAAAAAATTTTTTCAAATTTTTATTCCAAAGGAACTGTAAATAAGTAAGAAGCCTAACTTTGCAGATCTTCTAGTGGGCTGATGGTGAATTGAATTGTAAGGTTTTAACTTTCTAGGGGGTGTCCTTACTGAGATAGGGGTGACTTTTAAAATTTTTAAATCTATCTTCCCGAGACAAAACTTACATTCAGATTTAGTTGAAAACTAAGCAAGATTACCAATTCGAACCGAATAATTCGTCTGGCGTTGGTTCCAACTCTCTATCTTATACCGTTCCCAAGATAGGGGTAACTTTTAAACTAAGAAAAAAAGTTTTTTCTACTATTTATAATCATTTTAGAAAGTTTTTTTATCATAATCTAAACCAGTTTCATCTTTTTATCACCAATAGTTAGTAAAAAATTCAATTTTTCACTGAATTTTTACTTAAAAAATTAATTCGCTAGCTTTTGCTGCAAAAGTAAAAAAATTTTTTTAACTTTTTTATTCCAAAAGAACGGTAAATAAGTAAGAAGCCTAACTTTGCAGATCCTCTAGTGGGCTGATGGTAAATTGAATTGTAAAGTTTCAACTTTCTAGGGGGTGTCGTTCCTGAGATAGGGGTGACTTTTAAAATTTTTAAATCTATCTTCTCGAGACAAAACTTACATTCAGATTTAGTTGAAAACTAAGCAAGATTACCAATTCGAACCGAATAATTCGCCTGGCGTTGGTTCCAACTCTCTATCTTATACCGTTCTCAAGATAGTGGTAACTTTTAAACTAAGAAAAAAAATATTTTTCTACCATTTAGAATCATTTTAGAAAGTTTTTTTATTACAATCTGAACTAATTTCATCTTCTTATCACCAATCGTTAGTAAAAAATTCAATTTTTCACTCAATTTTTACTTAAAAAATTAATTCGCTAAAAAAAATTTTTTCAACTTTTTTATTCCAAAGGAACTGTAAATAAGTAAGAAGCCTAACTTTGCAGATTTTCTAATGGGCTGATGGTGAATTGAATTGTAAAATTTCAACTTTCTAGGGAGTGTCGTTCCTGAGATAGGGTTGACTTATAAAATTTTTAAATCTATCTTCCCGAGACAAAACTTACATTCAGATTTAGTTGAACACTAAGCAAGATTACCAATTCGAACAGAATAATTCGTCTGGCGTTGGTTCCAACTCTCTATCTTATACCATTCCCAAGATAGGGGTAACTTTTAAACTAAGAAAAAAAAAACTTTTCTACCATTTATAATCATTTTAGAAAGTTTTTTTATTATAATCTAAACCAGTTTCATCTTTTTATCACCAATCGTTAGTAAAAAATTCAATTTTTCACTCAATTTTTACTTAAAAAAAAAATTCGCTAGCTTTTGCTGAAAAAGTGAAAAAATTTTTTTAACTTTTTTATTCCAAAGGAACGGTAAATAAGTAAGAAGCCTAACTTTGCAGATCCTCCAGTGGGCTGAAGGTAAATTGAATTGTAAAGTTTCAACTTTCTAGGGGGTGTCGTTCCTGAGATAGGGGTGACTTTTAAAATGTTTAATTCTATCTTCCCGAGACAAAACTTACATTCAGATTTAGTTAAAAACTAAGCAAGATTACCAATTCGAACCGAATAATTCGTCTGGCGTTGGTTCCAACTCTCTATCTTATACCGTTCTCAAGATAGTGGTAACTTTTAAACTAAGAAAAAAAATATTTTTCTACCATTTAGAATCATTTTAGAAAGTTTTTTTATTACAATCTGAACTAATTTAATTTTTTTATCACCAATTGTTAGTAAAAAATTCAATTTTCTACTCAATTTTTACTTAAAAAATTAATTCGCTAGCGATGGTAAATTGAATTGTAATGTTTCAACTTTCTAGGGGGTGTCGTTCCTGAGATAGGGGTGACTTTTAAAATTTTTAAATCTATCTTCCCGAGACAAAACTTACATTCAGATTTAGTTGAAAACTAAGCAAGTTTACCAATTCGAACCGAATAATTCGTCTGGCGTTGGTTCCAACTCTCTATCTTATACCGTTCCCAAGATAGGGGTAACATTTAAACTAAGAAAAAAAATTTTTTTCTACCATTTATAATCAATTTAGAAAGTTTTTTTATCATAATCTAAACCAGTTTCATCTTTTTATCACCAATCGTTAGTAAAAAATTCAATTTTTCACTCAATTTTTACTTAAAAAAAAAATTCGCTAGCTTTTGCTGCAAAAGTGAAAAAAATTTTTTAACTTCTTTATTCCAAAGGAACGGTAAATATGTAAGAAGCCTAACTTTGCAGATCCTCTAATGGGCTGATGGTAAATTAAATTGTAAAGTTTCAACTTTCTAGGGGGTGTCGTTCCTGAGATAGGTGTGACTTTTAAAATTTTCAAATCAACCTTCCCGAGACAAAACTTACATTCAGATATAGTTCAAAACTAAGCAAGATTACCAATTCGAACCGAATAATTCGTCTGGCGTTGGTTCCGACTCTCTATCTTATACCGTTCTCAAGATAGTGGTAACTTTTAAACTAAGAAAAAAAATATTTTTCTACCATTTAGAATCATTTTAGAAAGTTTTTTTAATACAATCTGAACTAATTTCATCTTTTTATCACCAATCGTTAGTAAAAAATTCAATTTTTCACTCAATTTTTACTTAAAAAATTAATTCGCTAGCTTTTGCTGCAAAAGTGAAAAAATTTTTTCAAATTTTTATTCCAAAGGAACTGTAAATAAGTAAGAAGCCTAACTTTGCAGATCTTCTAGTGGGCTGATGGTGAATTGAATTGTAAGGTTTTAACTTTCTAGGGGGTGTCGTTACTGAGATAGGGGTGACTTTTAAAATTTTTAAATCTATCTTCCCGAGACAAAACTTACATTCAGATTTAGTTGAAAACTAAGCAAGATTACCAATTCGAACCGAATAATTCGTCTGGCGTTGGTTCCAACTCTCTATCTTATACCGTTCCCAAGATAGGGGTAACTTTTAAACTAAGAAAAAAAGTTTTTTCTACTATTTATAATCATTTTAGAAAGTTTTTTTATCATAATCTAAACCAGTTTCATCTTTTTATCACCAATAGTTAGTAAAAAATTCAATTTTTCACTGAATTTTTACTTAAAAAATTAATTCGCTAGCTTTTGCTGCAAAAGTAAAAAAATTTTTTTAACTTTTTTATTCCAAAAGAACGGTAAATAAGTAAGAAGCCTAACTTTGCAGATCCTCTAGTGGGCTGATGGTAAATTGAATTGTAAAGTTTCAACTTTCTAGGGGGTGTCGTTCCTGAGATAGGGGTGACTTTTAAAATTTTTAAATCTATCTTCTCGAGACAAAACTTACATTCAGATTTAGTTGAAAACTAAGCAAGATTACCAATTCGAACCGAATAATTCGCCTGGCGTTGGTTCCAACTCTCTATCTTATACCGTTCTCAAGATAGTGGTAACTTTTAAACTAAGAAAAAAAATATTTTTCTACCATTTAGAATCATTTTAGAAAGTTTTTTTATTACAATCTGAACTAATTTCATCTTCTTATCACCAATCGTTAGTAAAAAATTCAATTTTTCACTCAATTTTTACTTAAAAAATTAATTCGCTAAAAAAAATTTTTTCAACTTTTTTATTCCAAAGGAACTGTAAATAAGTAAGAAGCCTAACTTTGCAGATTTTCTAATGGGCTGATGGTGAATTGAATTGTAAAATTTCAACTTTCTAGGGAGTGTCGTTCCTGAGATAGGGTTGACTTATAAAATTTTTAAATCTATCTTCCCGAGACAAAACTTACATTCAGATTTAGTTGAACACTAAGCAAGATTACCAATTCGAACAGAATAATTCGTCTGGCGTTGGTTCCAACTCTCTATCTTATACCGTTCCCAAGATAGGGGTAACTTTTAAACTAAGACAAAAAAATTTTTTCTACCATTTAGAATCATTTTAGAAAGTTTTTTTATTACAATCTGAACTAATTTAATTTTTTTATCACCAATTGTCAGTAAAAAATTCAATTTTTTACTAAATTTTTACTTAAAAAATTAATTCGCTAGCTTTTGCTGCAAAAGTGGAAAAATTTTTTCAACTTTTTTATTCCAAAGGAACTGTAAATAAGTAAGAAGCCTAACTTTGCAGATCCTCTAGTGGGCTGATGGTAAATTGAATTGTAAAGTTTCAACTTTCTAGGGGGTGTCGTTCCTGAGATAGGGGTGACTATTAAAATTTTTAAATCTATCTTCCCGAGACAAAACTTACATTCAGCTTTAGTCGAAAACTAAGCAAGATTACCAATTCGAACCGAATAATTCGTCTGGCGTTGGTTCCAACTCTCTATCTTATACCGTTCTCAAGATAGTGGTAACTTTTAAACTAAGAAAAAAAATATTTTTCTACCATTTAGTATCATTTTAGAAAGTTTTTTTATTACAATCTGAACTAATTTCATCTTTTTATCACCAATGTTAGTAAAAAATTCAATTTTTCACTCAATTTTTACTTAAAAAATTAATTCGCTAGCTTTTGCTGCAAAAGTGAAAAAATTTTTTCAATTTTTTATTCCACAGGAACTGTAAATGAGTAAGAAGCCTAACTTTGCAGATCCTCTAGTGGGCTGATGGTAAATTGAATTGTAAAATTTCAACTTTCTAGGGGGTGTCGTTCCTGAGATAGGGGTGACTTTTAAAATTTTTAAATCTATCTTCCCGAGACAAAACTTACATTCAGATTTAGTTGAAAACTAAGCAAGATTACCAATTCGAACCGAATAACTCGTCTGGCGTTGGTTCCAACTCTCTATCTTATACCGTTCCCAAGATAGGGGTAACATTTAAACTAAGAAAAAAATTTTTTTCTACCATTTATAATCATTTTAGAAAGTTTTTTTATCATAATCTAAACCAGTTTCATCTTTTTATCACCAATCGTTAGTAAAAAATTCAATTTTTCACTCAATTTTTACTTAAAAAAAAAATTCGCTAGCTTTTGCTGCAAAAGTGAAAAAATTTTTTTAACTTTTTTATTCCAAAGGAACGGTAAATAAGTAAGAAGCCTAACTTTGCAGATCCTCTAGTGGGCTGAAGGTAAATTGAATTGTAAAGTTTCAACTTTCTAGGGGGTGTCGTTCCTGAGATAGGGGTGACTTTTAAAATTTTTAAATCTATCTTCCCGAGACAAAACTTACATTCAGATTTAGTTGAAAACTAAGCAAGATTACCAATTCGAACCGAATAATTCGTCTGGCGTTGGTTCCAACTCTCTATCTTATACCGTTCTCAAGATAGTGGTAACTTTTAAACTAAGAAAAAAAATATTTTTCTACCATTTAGAATCATTTTAGAAAGTTTTTTTATTACAATCTGAACTAATTTCATCTTTTTATCACCAATCGTTAGTAAAAAATTCAATTTTTCACTCAATTTTTACTTAAAAAATTAATTCGCTAGCTTTTGCTGCAAAAGTGAAAAAAATTTTTCAACTTTTTTATTCCAAAGGAACTGTAAATAAGTAAGAAGCCTAACTTTGCAGATCTTCTAGTGGGCTAATGGTGAATTGAATTGTAAAGTTTCAACTTTCTAGGGGGTGTCGTTCCTGAGATAGGGGTGATTTTTAAAATTTTTAAATCTATCTTTCCGAGACAAAACTTACATTCAGATTTAGTTGAAAACTAAGCAAGATTACCAATTCGAACCGAATAATTCGTCTGGCGTTGGATCCAACTCTCTATCTTATACCGTTCCCAAGATAGGGGTAACTTTTAAACTAAGAAAAAAAATTTTTTTCTACCATTTATAATCATTTTAGAAAGTTTTTTTATTACAATCTGAACTAATTTCATCTTTTTATCACCAATCGTTAGTAAAAAATTCAATTTTTCACTCAATTTTTACTTAAAAAATTAATTCTCTAGCTTTTGCTGCAAAGGTAAAAAAAATTTTTCAACTTTTTTATTCCAATGGAACTGTAAATAAGTAAGAAGCCTAACTTTGCAGATCCTCTAGTGGGCTGATGGTAAATTGAATTGTAAAGTTTCAACTTTCTAGGGGTGTCGTTCCTGAGATAGGGGTGATTTTTAAAATTTTTAAATATATCTTTCCGAGACAAAACTTACATTCAGATTTAGTTGAAAACTAAGCAAGATTACCAATTCGAACCGAATAATTCGTCTGGCGTTGGTTCCAACTCTCTATCTTATACCGTTCCCAAGATAGGGGTAACTTTTAAACTAAGAAAAAAAATTTTTTTCTACCATTTATAATCATTTTAGAAAGTTTTTTTATTACAATCTGAACTAATTTCATCTTTTTATCACCAATCGTTAGTAAAAAATTCAATTTTTCACTCAATTTTTACTTAAAAAATTAATTCTCTAGCTTTTGCTGCAAAGGTAAAAAAAATTTTTCAACTTTTTTATTCCAATGGAACTGTAAATAAGTAAGAAGCCTAACTTTGCAGATCCTCTAGTGGGCTGATGGTAAATTGAATTGTAAAGTTTCAACTGTCTAGGGGGTGTCGTTCCTGAGATAGGGGTGACTTTTAAAATTTTTAAATCTATCTTCCCGAGACAAAACTTACATTCAGATTTAGTTGAAAACTAAGCAAGATTACCGACTCGAACCGAATAATTCGTCTGGCGTTGGTTCCAACTCTCTATCTTATACCATTCCCAAGATAGGGGTAACTTTTAAACTAAGAAAAAAAATATTTTTCTACCATTTAGAATCATTTTAGAAAGTTTTTTTATTACAATCTGAACTAATTTAATTTTTTTATCACCAATTGTTAGTAAAAAATTCAATTTTTCACTCAATTTTTACTTAAAAAATTAATTCGCTAGCTTTTGCTGCAAAAGTGAAAAAATTTTTTCAAATTTTTATTCCAAAGGAACTGTAAATAAGTAAGAAACCTAACTTTGCAGATCTTCTAGTGGGCTGATGGTGAATTGAATTGTAAGGTTTTAACTTTCTAGGGGGTGTCGTTACTGAGATAGGGGTGACTTTTAAAATTTTTAAATCTATCTTCCCGAGACAAAACTTACATTCAGATTTAGTTGAAAACTAAGCAAGATTACCAATTCGAACCGAATAATTCGTCTGGCGTTGGTTCCAACTCTCTATCTTATACCGTTCCCAAGATAGGGGTAACTTTTAAACTAAGAAAAAAAGTTTTTTCTACTATTTATAATCATTTTAGAAAGTTTTTTTATCATAATCTAAACCAGTTTCATCTTTTTATCACCAATAGTTAGTAAAAAATTCAATTTTTCACTGAATTTTTACTTAAAAAATTAATTCGCTAGCTTTTGCTGCAAAAGTAAAAAAATTTTTTTAACTTTTTTATTCCAAAAGAACGGTAAATAAGTAAGAAGCCTAACTTTGCAGATCCTCTAGTGGGCTGATGGTAAATTGAATTGTAAAGTTTCAACTTTCTAGGGGGTGTCGTTCCTGAGATAGGGGTGACTTTTAAAATTTTTAAATCTATCTTCTCGAGACAAAACTTACATTCAGATTTAGTTGAAAACTAAGCAAGATTACCAATTCGAACCGAATAATTCGCCTGGCGTTGGTTCCAACTCTCTATCTTATACCGTTCTCAAGATAGTGGTAACTTTTAAACTAAGAAAAAAAATATTTTTCTACCATTTAGAATCATTTTAGAAAGTTTTTTTATTACAATCTGAACTAATTTCATCTTTTTATCACCAATCGTTAGTAAAAAATTTAATTTTTCACTCAATTTTTACTTAAAAAATTAATTCGCTAGCTTTTGCTGCAAAAGTGAAAAAATTTTTTCAACTTTTTTATTTCAAAGGAACTGTAAATAAGTAAGAAACCTAACTTTGCAGATCTTCTAGTGGGCTGATGGTGAATTGAATTGTAAAGTTTCAACTTTCTAGGGGGTGTCGTTCCTGAGATAGGGGTGACTTTTAAAATTTTTAAATCTATCTTCTCGAGACAAAACTTACATTCAGATTTAGTTGAAAACTAAGCAAGATTACCAATTCGAACCGAATAATTCGCCTGGCGATGGTTCCAACTCTCTATCTTATACCGTTCTCAAGATAGTGGTAACTTTTAAACTAAGAAAAAAAATATTTTTCTACTATTTAGAATCATTTTAGAAAGTTTTTTTATTACAATCTGAACTAATTTCATCTTTTTATCACCAATCGTTAGTAAAAAATTCAATTTTTCACTCAATTTTTACTTAAAAATTTAATTCGCTAGCTTTTGCTGCAAAAGTGAAAAAATTTTTTTAACATTTTTATTCCAAAGGAACGGTAAATAAGTAAGAAGCCTAACTTTGCAGATCCTCTAATGGGCTGATGGTAAATTGAATTGTAAAGTTTCAACTTTCTAGGGGGTGTCGTTCCTGAGATAGGGGTGACTTTTAAAATTTTTAAATCAATCTTCTCGAGACAAAACTTACATTCAGATTTAGTTGAAAACTAAGCAAGATTACCAATTCGAACCGAATAATTCGCTTGGCGTTGGTTCCAACTCTCTATCTTATACCGTTCTCAAGATAGTGGTAACTTTTAAACTAAGAAAAAAAATATTTTTCTACCATTTAGAATCATTTTAGAAAGTTTTTTTATTACAATCTGAACTAATTTCATCTTTTTATCACCAATCGTTAGTAAAAAATTCAATTTTTCACTCAATTTTTACTTAAAAAATTAATTCGCTAAAAAAAATTTTTTCAACTTTTTTATTCCAAAGGAACTGTAAATAAGTAATAAGCCTAACTTTGCAGATTTTCTAATGGGCTGATGGTGAATTGAATTGTAAAGTTTCAACTTTCTAGGGGGTGTCGTTCCTGAGATAGGGTTGACTTTTAAAATTTTTAAATCTATCTTCCCGAGACAAAACTTACATTCAGATTTAGTTGAACACTAAGCAAGATTACCAATTCGAACAGAATAATTCGTCTGGCGTTGGTTCCAACTCTCTATCTTATACCGTTCCCAAGATAGGGGTAACTTTTAAACTAAGACAAAAAAATTTTTTCTACCATTTAGAATCATTTTAGAAAGTTTTTTTATTACAATCTGAACTAATTTCATCTTTTTATCACCAATCGTTAGTAAAAAATTCAATTTTTCACTCAATTTTTACTTAAAAAATTAATTCGCTAGCTTTTGCTTCAAAAGTGAAAAAATTTTTTCAACTTTTTTATTTCAAAGGAACTGTAAATAAGTAAGAAACCTAACTTTGCAGATCTTCTAGTGGGCTGATGGTGAATTGAATTGTAAAGTTTCAACTTTCTAGGGGGTGTCGTTCCTGAGATAGGGGTGACTTTTAAAATTTTTAAATCTATCTTCTCGAGACAAAACTTACATTCAGATTTAGTTGAAAACTAAGCAAGATTACCAATTCGAACCGAATAATTCGCCTGGCGTTGGTTCCAACTCTCTATCTTATACCGTTCTCAAGATAGTGGTAACTTTTAAACTAAGAAAAAAAATATTTTTCTACTATTTAGAATCATTTTAGAAAGTTTTTTTATTACAATCTGAACTAATTTCATCTTTTTATCACCAATCGTTAGTAAAAAATTCAATTTTTCACTCAATTTTTACTTAAAAATTTAATTCGCTAGCTTTTGCTGCAAAAGTGAAAAAAATTTTTAACTTTTTTATTCCAAAGGAACGGTAAATAAGTAAGAAGCCTAACTTTGCAGATCTTCTAGTGGGCTGATGGTGAATTGAATTGTAAAGTTTCAACTTTCTAGGGGGTGTCGTTCCTGAGATAGGGGTGACTTTTAAAATTTTTAAATCTATCTTCCCGAGACAAAACTTACATTCAGATTTAGTTGAAAATTAAGCAAGATTACCAATTCGAACCGAATAATTCGTCTGGCGTTGGCTCCAACTCTCTATCTTATACCGTTCCCAAGATAGGGGTAACTTTTAAACTAAGAAAAACAAATTTTTTCTACCATTTAGAATCATTTTAGAAATTTTTTTTATTACAATCTTTACTAATTTCATCTTTTTATCACCAATCGTTAATAAGAAATTCAATTTTTCACTCAATTTTTACTTAAAAAATTAATTCGGTAGCATTTGCTGCAAAAGTGAAAAAATTTTTTCAACTTTTTTATTCCAAAGGAACTGTAAATAAGTAAGAAGCCTAACTTTGAAGATCTTCTAGTAGGCTGATGGTGAATTGAATTGTAAAGTTTCAACTTTCTAGGGGGTGTCGTTCCTGAGATAGGGGTGACTTTTAAAATTTTTAAATCTATCTTCCCGAGACAAAACTTACATTCAGATTTAGTTGAAAACTAAGCAAGATTACCAATTCGAACCGAATAATTCGTCTGGCGTTGGTTCCAACTCTCTATCTTATACCGTTCTCAAGATAGTGGTAACTTTTAAACTAAGAAAAAAAATATTTTTCTACTATTTAGAATCATTTTAGAAAGTTTTTTTATTACAATCTGAACTAATTTCATCTTTTTATCACCAATCGTTAGTAAAAAATTCAATTTTTCACTCAATTTTTACTTAAAAATTTAATTCGCTAGCTTTTGCTGCAAAAGTGAAAAAATTTTTTTAACATTTTTATTCCAAAGGAACGGTAAATAAGTAAGAAGCCTAACTTTGCAGATCCTCTAATGGGCTGATGGTAAATTGAATTGTAAAGTTTCAACTTTCTAGGGGGTGTCGTTCCTGAGATAGGGGTGACTTTTAAAATTTTTAAATCAATCTTCTCGAGACAAAACTTACATTCAGATTTAGTTGAAAACTAAGCAAGATTACCAATTCGAACCGAATAATTCGCTTGGCGTTGGTTCCAACTCTCTATCTTATACCGTTCTCAAGATAGTGGTAACTTTTAAACTAAGAAAAAAAATATTTTTCTACCATTTAGAATCATTTTAGAAAGTTTTTTTATTACAATCTGAACTAATTTCATCTTTTTATCACCAATCGTTAGTAAAAAATTCAATTTTTCACTCAATTTTTACTTAAAAAATTAATTCGCTAAAAAAAATTTTTTCAACTTTTTTATTCCAAAGGAACTGTAAATAAGTAATAAGCCTAACTTTGCAGATTTTCTAATGGGCTGATGGTGAATTGAATTGTAAAGTTTCAACTTTCTAGGGGGTGTCGTTCCTGAGATAGGGTTGACTTTTAAAATTTTTAAATCTATCTTCCCGAGACAAAACTTACATTCAGATTTAGTTGAACACTAAGCAAGATTACCAATTCGAACAGAATAATTCGTCTGGCGTTGGTTCCAACTCTCTATCTTATACCGTTCCCAAGATAGGGGTAACTTTTAAACTAAGACAAAAAAATTTTTTCTACCATTTAGAATCATTTTAGAAAGTTTTTTTATTACAATCTGAACTAATTTCATCTTTTTATCACCAATCGTTAGTAAAAAATTCAATTTTTCACTCAATTTTTACTTAAAAAATTAATTCGCTAGCTTTTGCTTCAAAAGTGAAAAAATTTTTTCAACTTTTTTATTTCAAAGGAACTGTAAATAAGTAAGAAACCTAACTTTGCAGATCTTCTAGTGGGCTGATGGTGAATTGAATTGTAAAGTTTCAACTTTCTAGGGGGTGTCGTTCCTGAGATAGGGGTGACTTTTAAAATTTTTAAATCTATCTTCTCGAGACAAAACTTACATTCAGATTTAGTTGAAAACTAAGCAAGATTACCAATTCGAACCGAATAATTCGCCTGGCGTTGGTTCCAACTCTCTATCTTATACCGTTCTCAAGATAGTGGTAACTTTTAAACTAAGAAAAAAAATATTTTTCTACTATTTAGAATCATTTTAGAAAGTTTTTTTATTACAATCTGAACTAATTTCATCTTTTTATCACCAATCGTTAGTAAAAAATTCAATTTTTCACTCAATTTTTACTTAAAAATTTAATTCGCTAGCTTTTGCTGCAAAAGTGAAAAAAATTTTTAACTTTTTTATTCCAAAGGAACGGTAAATAAGTAAGAAGCCTAACTTTGCAGATCTTCTAGTGGGCTGATGGTGAATTGAATTGTAAAGTTTCAACTTTCTAGGGGGTGTCGTTCCTGAGATAGGGGTGACTTTTAAAATTTTTAAATCTATCTTCCCGAGACAAAACTTACATTCAGATTTAGTTGAAAATTAAGCAAGATTACCAATTCGAACCGAATAATTCGTCTGGCGTTGGCTCCAACTCTCTATCTTATACCGTTCCCAAGATAGGGGTAACTTTTAAACTAAGAAAAACAAATTTTTTCTACCATTTAGAATCATTTTAGAAATTTTTTTTATTACAATCTTTACTAATTTCATCATTTTATCACCAATCGTTAATAAGAAATTCAATTTTTCACTCAATTTTTACTTAAAAAATTAATTCGGTAGCATTTGCTGCAAAAGTGAAAAAATTTTTTCAACTTTTTTATTCCAAAGGAACTGTAAATAAGTAAGAAGCCTAACTTTGAAGATCTTCTAGTAGGCTGATGGTGAATTGAATTGTAAAGTTTCAACTTTCTAGGGGGTGTCGTTCCTGAGATAGGGGTGACTTTTAAAATTTTTAAATCTATCTTCCCGAGACAAAACTTACATTCAGATTTAGTTGAAAACTAAGCAAGATTACCAATTCGAACCGAATAATTCGTCTGGCGTTGGTTCCAACTCTCTATCTTATACCGTTCTCAAGATAGTGGTAACTTTTAAACTAAGAAAAAAAATATTTTTCTACTATTTAGAATCATTTTAGAAAGTTTTTTTATTACAATCTGAACTAATTTCATCTTTTTATCACCAATCGTTAGTAAAAAATTCAATTTTTCACTCAATTTTTACTTAAAAATTTAATTCGCTAGCTTTTGCTGCAAAAGTGAAAAAATTTTTTCAACTTTTTTATTCCAAAGGAACTGTAAATATGTAAGAAGCCTAACTTTGCAGATCTTCTAATGGGCTGATGGTGAATTGAATTGTAAAGTTTCAACTTTCTAGGAGGTGTCGTTCCTGAGATAGGGGTGACTTTTAAAATTTTTAAATCTATCTTCCCGAGACAAAACTTACATTCAGATTTAGTTGAAAACTAAGCAAGATTACCAATTCGAACCGAATAATTCGTCTGACGTTGGTTCCAACTCTCTATCTTATACCGTTGCCAAGATAGGGGTAACTTTCAAACTAAAAAAAAAAAATTTTTTCTACCATTAAAATCATTTTAGAAAGTTTTTTTATTACAATCTGGAATAATTTCATCTTTTTATCACCAATCGTTAGTAAGAAATTCAATTTTTCACTCAATTTTTACTTAAAAAATTAATTCGGAAGCTTTTGCTGCAAAAGTGAAAAAATTTTTTCAACTTTTTTATTCCAAAGGAACTGTAAATAAGTAAGAAGCCTAACTTTGAAGATTTTCTAGTGGGCTGATGGTGAATTGAATTGTAAAGTTTCAACTTTCTAGGGGGTGTCGTTCCTGAGATAGGTGTGACTTTTAAAATTTTTAAATCTATCTTCCCGAGACAAAACTTACATTCAGATTTAGTTGAAAACTAAGCAAGATTACCAATTCGAACCGAATAATTCGTCTGGCGTTGGTTCCAACTCTCTATCTTATACCGTTCCCAAGATAGGGGTAACTTTTAAACTAAGAAAAAAAATTTTTTTCTACCATTTATAATCAATTTAGAAAGTTTTTTTATCATAATCTAAACCAGTTTCATCTTTTTATCACCAATCGTTAGTAAAAAATTCAATTTTTCACTCAATTTTTACTTAAAAAATTAATTCGCTAGCTTTTGCTGCAAAAGTGAAAAAATTTTTTAACTTTTTTATTCCAAAGGAACGGTAAATAAGTAAGAAGCCTAACTTTGCAGATCCTCTAGTGGGCTGATGGTAAATTGAATTGTAAAGTTTCAACTTTCTAGGGGGTGTCGTTCCTGAGATAGGGGTGACTTTTAAAATTTTTAAATCTATCTTCCCGAGACAAAACTTACATTCAGATTTAGTTGAAAATTAAGCAAGATTACCAATTCGAACCGAATAATTCGTCTGGCGTTGGCTCCAACTCTCTATCTTATACCGTTCCCAAGATAGGGGTAACTTTTAAACTAAGAAAAAAAAATTTTTTCTACCATTTAGAATCATTTTAGAAATTTTTTTTATTACAATCTGGACTAATTTCATCTTTTTATCACCAATCGTTAGTAAGAAATTCAATTTTTCACTCAATTTTTACTTAAAAAATTAATTCGGTAGCTTTTGCTGCAAAAGTGAAAAAATTTTTTCAACTTTTTTATTCCAAAGGAACTGTAAATAAGTAAGAAGGCTAACTTTGCAGATCTTCTAGTGGGCTGATGGTGAATTGAATTGTAAAGTTTCAACTTTCTAGGGTATGTCGTTCCTGAGATAGGGGTGACTTTTAAAATTTTTAAATCTATCTTGCCGAGACAAAAGTTTTATTCAGATTTAGTTAAAAACTAAGCAAGATTACCAATTCGAATCGAATAATTCGTCTGGCGTTGGTTCCAACTCTCTATCTTATACCGTTCCCAAGATAGGGGTAACTTTTAAACTAAGAAAAAAAAATTTTTTCTACCATTTATAATCATTTTAGAAAGTTTTTTTATCATAATCTAAACCAGTTTCGTCTTTTTATCACCAATGTTAGTAAAAAATTCAATTTTTCACTCAATTTTTACTTAAAAAATTAATTCGCTAGCTTTTGCTGCAAAAGTGAAAAAATTTTTTTAACTTTTTTATTCCAAAGGAACGGTAAATAAGTAAGAAGCCTAACTTTGCAGATCTTCTAGTGGGCTGATGGTAAATTGAATTGTAAAGTTTCAACTTTCTAGGGGGTGTCGTTCCTGAGATAGGGGTGACTTTTAAAATTTTTAAATCTATCTTCCCGAGACAAAACTTACATTCAGCTTTAGTTGAAAACTAAGCAAGATTACCAATTCGAACCGAATAATTCGTCTGGCGTTGGTTCCAACTCTCTATCTTATACCATTCTCAAGATAGTGGTAACTTTTAAACTAAGAAAAAAAATATTTTTCTACCATTTAGTATCATTTTAGAAAGTTTTTTTATTACAATCTGAACTAATTTCATCTTTTTATCACCAATGTTAGTAAAAAATTCAATTTTTCACTCAATTTTTACTTAAAAAATTAATTCGCTAGCTTTTTCTGCAAAAGTGAAAAAATTTTTTCAACTTTTTTATTCCAAAGGAACTGTAAATGAGTAAGAAGCCTAACTTTGCAGATCCTCTAGTGGGCTGATGGTAAATTGAATTGTAAAGTTTCAACTTTCTAGGGGGTGTCGTTCCTGAGATAGGGGTGACTTTTAAAATTTTTAAATCTATCTTCCCGAGACAAAACTTACATTCAGATTTAGTTGAAAACTAAGCAAGATTACCAACTCGAACCGAATAATTCGTCTGGCGTTGGTTCCAACTCTCTATCTTATACCGTTCCCAAGAGAGGGGTATCTTTTAAACTAAGAAAAAAAATTTTTTCTACCATTTATAATCATTTTAGAAAGTTTTTTTATCATAATCTAAACCAGTTTCATCTTTTTATCACCAATCGTTAGTAAAAAATTCAATTTTTCACTCAATTTTTACTTAAAAAATTAATTCGCTAGCTTTTGCTGCAAAAGTGAAAAAATTTTTTTAACTTTTTTATTCCAAAGGAACGGTAGATAAGTAAGAAGCCTAACTTTGCAGATCTTCTAGTGTGCTGATGGTAAATTGAATTGTAAAGTTTCAACATTCTAGGGGGTGTCGTTCCTGAGATAGGGGTGACTTTTAAAATTTTTAAATCTATCTTCCCGAGACGAAACTTACATTCAGATTTAGTTGATAACTAAGCAAGGTTACCAATTCGAACCGAATGATTCGTCTGGGGTTGGTTCCAACTCTCTATCTTATACCGTTCCCAAGATAGGGGTAACTTTTAAACTAAGAAAAAAAAATTTTTTCTACCATTTAGAATCATTTTAGAAAGTTTTTTTATTACAATCTGAACTAATTTCATCTTTTTATCACCAATCGTTAGTTAAAAATTCAATTTTTCACTCAATTTTTACTTAAAAAATTAATTCGTTAGCTTTTGCTGCAAAAGTAAAAAAATTTTTTCAACTTTTTTATTCCAAAGGAACTGTAAATAAGTAAGAAGCCTAACTTTGCAGATCTTCTAGTAGGCTGATGGTGAATTGAATTGTAAAGTTTCAACTTTCTAGGGGGTGTCGTTCCTGAGATAGGGGTGACTTTTGAAATTTTTAAATCTATCTTTCCGAGACAAAACTTACATTCAGATTTAGTTGAAAACTAAGCAAGATTAATAATTCGAACCGAATAATTCGTCTGGCGTTGCTTTCAACTCTCTATCTTATACCGTTCCCAAGATAGGGGTAACTTTTAAACTAAGAAAAAAAAATTTTTTCTACCATTTAGAATCATTTTAGAAAGTTTTTTTATTACAATCTGAACTAATTTCATCTTTTTATCACCAATCGTTAGTAAAAAATTCAATTTTTCACTCAATTTTTACTTAAAAAATTAATTCGCTAGCTTTTGCTGCAAAAGTGAAAAAATTTTTTCAACTTTTTTCTTCTAAAGGAACTGTAAATAAGTAAGAAGCCTAACTTTGCAGATCTTCTAGTGGGCTAATGGTGAATTGAATTGTAAAGTTTCAACTTTCTAGGGGGTGTCGTTCCTGAGATAGGGGTGACTTTTAAAATTTTTTATTCTATCTTCCCGAGACAAAACTTACATTCAGATTTAGTTGAAAACTAAGCAAGATTACCAATTCGAACCGAATAATTCGTCTGGCGTTGGTTCCAACTCTCTATCTTATACCGTTCCCAAGATAGGGGTAACTTTTAAACTAAGAAAAAAAAATTTTTTCTACCATTTAGAATCATTTTAGAAAGTTTTTTTATTACAATCTGAACTAATTTCATCTTTTTATCACCAATCGTTAGTTAAAAATTCAATTTTTCACTCAATTTTTACTTAAAAAATTAATTCGTTAGCTTTTGCTGCAAAAGTAAAAAAATTTTTTCAACTTTTTTATTCCAAAGGAACTGTAAATAAGTAAGAAGCCTAACTTTGCAGATCTTCTAGTAGGCTGATGGTGAATTGAATTGTAAAGTTTCAACTTTCTAGGGGGTGTCGTTCCTGAGATAGGGGTGACTTTTGAAATTTTTAAATCTATCTTTCCGAGACAAAACTTACATTCAGATTTAGTTGAAAACTAAGCAAGATTAATAATTCGAACCGAATAATTCGTCTGGCGTTGCTTTCAACTCTCTATCTTATACCGTTCCCAAGATAGGGGTAACTTTTAAACTAAGAAAAAAAAATTTTTTCTACCATTTAGAATCATTTTAGAAAGTTTTTTTATCATAATCTAAACCAGTTTCATCTTTTTATCACCAATGTTAGTAAAAAATTCAATTTTTCACTCAATTTTTACTTAAAAAATTAATTCGCTAGCTTTTGCTGCAAAAGTGAAAAAATTTTTTCAACTTTTTTATTCCAAAGGAACTGTAAATGAGTAAGAAGCCTAACTTTGCAAATTCTCTAGTGGGCTGATGGTAAATTGAATTGTAAAGTTTCAACTTTCTAGGGGGTGTCGTTCCTGAGATAGGGGTGACTTTTAAAATTTTTAAATCTATCTTCCCGAGACAAAACTTACATTCAGCTTTAGTTGAAAACTAAGCAAGATTACCAATTCGAACCGAATAATTCGTCTGGCGTTGGTTCCAACTCTCTATCTTATACCGTTCTCAAGATAGTGGTAACTTTTAAACTAAGAAAAAAAATATTTTTCTAACATTTAGTATCATTTTAGAAAGTTTTTTTATTACAATTTGAACTAATTTCATCTTTTTATCACCAATGTTAGTAAAAAATTCAATTTTTCACTCAATTTTTACTTAAAAAATTAATTCGCTAGCTTTTTCTGCAAAAGTGAAAAAATTTTTTCAACTTTTTTATTCCAAAGGAACTGTAAATGAGTAAGAAGCCTAACTTTGCAGATCCTCTAGTGGGCTGATGGTAAATTGAATTGTAAAGTTTCAACTTTCTAGGGGGTGTCGTTCCTGAGATAGGGGTGACTTTTAAAATTTTTAAATCTATCTTCCCGAGACAAAACTTACATTCAGATTTAGTTGAAAACTAAGCAAGATTACCAACTCGAACCGAGTAATTCGTCTGGCGTTGGTTCCAACTCTCTATCTTATACCGTTCCCAAGATAGGGGTAACTTTTAAACTAAGAAAAAAAATTTTTTCTACCATTTATAATCATTTTAGACAGTTTTTTTATCATAATCTAAACCAGTTTCAACTTTTTATCACCAATGTTAGTAAAAAATTCAATTTATCACTCAATTTTTACTTAAAAAATTAATTCGCTAGCTTTTTCTGCAAAAGTGAAAAAATTTTTTCAACTTTTTTATTCCAAAGGAACTGTAAATGAGTAAGAAGCCTAACTTTGCAAATTCTCTAGTGGGCTGATGGTAAATTGAATTGTAAAGTTTCAACTTTCTAGGGGGTGTCGTTCCTGAGATAGGGGTGACTTTTAAAATTTTTAAATCTATCTTCCCGAGACAAAATTTACATTCAGCTTTAGTTGAAAACTAAGCAAGATTACCAATTCGAACCGAATAATTCGTCTGGCGTTGGTTCCAACTCTCTATCTTATACCATTCTCAAGATAGTGGTAACTTTTAAACTAAGAAAATAAATATTTTTCTACCATTTAGTATCATTTTAGAAAGTTTTTTTATTACAATCTGAACTAATTTCATCTTTTTATCACCAATGTTAGTAAAAAATTCAATTTTTCACTCAATTTTTACTTAAAAAATTAATTTGCTAGCTTTTTCTGCAAAAGTGAAAAAATTTTTTCAACTTTTTTATTCCAAAGGAACTGTAAATGAGTAAGAAGCCTTACTTTGCAGATCCTCTAGTGGGCTGATGGTAAATTGAATTGTAAAGTTTCAACTTTCTAAGGGGTGTCGTTCCTGAGATAGGGGTGACTTTTAAAATTTTTAAATCTATCTTCCCGAGACAAAACTTACATTCAGATTTAGTTGAAAACTAAGCAAGATTACCAACTCGAACCGAATAATTCGTCTGGCGTTGGTTCCAACTCTCTATCTTATACCGTTCCCAAGAGAGGGGTATCTTTTAAACTAAGAAAAAAAATTTTTTCTACCATTTATAATCATTTTAGAAAGTTTTTTTATCATAATCTAAACCAGTTTCATCTTTTTATCACCAATCGTTAGTAAAAAATTCAATTTTTCACTCAATTTTTACTTAAAAAATTAATTCGCTAGCTTTTGCTGCAAAAGTGAAAAAATTTTTTTAACTTTTTTATTCCAAAGGAACGGTAAATAAGTAAGAAGCCTAACTTTGCAGATCTTCTAGTGTGCTGACGGTAAATTGAATTGTAAAGTTTCAACATTCTAGGGGGTGTCGTTCCTGAGATAGGGGTGACTTTTAAAATTTTTAAATCTATCTTCCCGAGACGAAACTTACATTCAGATTTAGTTGATAACTAAGCAAGATTACCAATTCGAACCGAATGATTCGTCTGGGGTTGGTTCCAACTCTCTATCTTATACCGTTCCCAAGATAGGGGTAACTTTTAAACTAAGAAAAAAAAATTTTTTTCTACCATTTAGAATCATTTTAGAAAGTTTTTTTATTACAATCTGAACTAATTTCATCTTTTTATCACCAATCGTTAGTTAAAAATTCAATTTTTCACTCAATTTTTACTTAAAAAATTAATTCGTTAGCTTTTGCTGCAAAAGTAAAAAAATTTTTTCAACTTTTTTATTCCAAAGGAACTGTAAATAAGTAAGAAACCTAACTTTGCAGATCTTCTAGTGGGCTGATGGTGAATTGAATTGTAAAGTTTCAACTTTCTAGGGGGTGTCGTTCCTGAGATAGGGGTGACTTTTAAAATTTTTAAATCTATCTTCCCGAGACAAAAGTTTTATTCAGATTTAGTTGAAAACTAAGCAAGATTACCAATTCGAACCGAATAATTCGTCTGGCGTTGGTTCCAACTCTCTATCTTATACCGTTCCCAAGATAGGGGTAACTTTTAAACTAAGAAAAAAAAATTTTTTCTACCATTTAGAATCATTTTAGAAATTTTTTTTGTTACAATCTGGACTAATTTCATCTTTTTATCACCAATCGTTAGTAAGAAATTCAATTTTTCACTCAATTTTTACTTAAAAAATTAATTCGCTAGCTTTTGCTGCAAAAGTGAAAAAATTTTTTCAACTTTTTTCTTCTAAAGGAACTGTAAATAAGTAAGAAGCCTAACTTTGCAGATCTTCTAGTGGGCTAATGGTGAATTGAATTGTAAAGTTTCAACTTTCTAGGGGGTGTCGTTCCTGAGATAGGGGTGACTTTTAAAATTTTTTAATCTATCTTCCCGAGACAAAACTTACATTCAGATTTAGTTGAAAACTAAGCAAGATTACCAATTCGAACCGAATAATTCGTCTGGCGTTGGTTCCAACTCTCTATCTTATACCGTTCCCAAGATAGGGGTAACTTTTAAACTAAGAAAAAAAAATTTTTTCTACCATTTATAATCATTTTAGAAAGTTTTTTTATTATAATCTAAACCAGTTTCATCTTTTTATCACCAATCGTTAGTAAAAAATTCAATTTTTCACTCAATTTTTACTTAAAAAATTAATTCGCTACCTTTTGCTGCAAAAGTGAAAAAATTTTTTCAACTTTTTTATTCCAAAGGAACGGTAAATAAGTAAGAAGCCTAACTTTGCAGATCCTCTAGTGGGCTGATGGTAAATTGAATTGTAAATTTTCAACTTTCTAGGGGGTGTCGTTCCTGAGATAGGGGTGACTTTTAAATTTTTTAAATCTATCTTCCCGAGACAGAACTTACATTCAGATTTAGTTGAAAACTAAGCAAGATTACCAATTCGAACCGAATAATTCGTCTGGCGTTGGTTCCAACTCTCTATCTTATACCGTTCCCAAGATAGGGGTAACTTTTAAACTAAGAAAAAAAATATTTTTCTACCATTTAGAATCATTTTAGAAAGTTTTTTATTACAATCTGAACTAATTTCATATTTTTATCACCAATCGTTAGTCAAAAATCCAATTTTTCACTCAATTTTTACTTAAAAAATTAATTCGCTAGCTTTTGCTGCAAAAGTGAAAACATTTTTTCAACTTTTTTATTCCAAAGGAACTGTAAATAAGTAAGAAGCCTAACTTTGCAGATCTTCTAGTGGGCTGATGGTGAATTGAATTGTAAAGTTTCAACTTTCTAGGGGGTGTCGTTCCTGAGATAGGGGTGACTATTAAAATTTTTAATTCTATCTTCCCGAGACAAAACTTACATTCAGAATTAGTTGAAAACTAAGCAAGATTACCAATTCGAACCGAATAATTTGTCTGGCGTTGGCTCCAACTCTCTATCTTATACCGTTCCCAAGATAAGGGTAACGTTTAAACTAAGAAAAAAAAATTTTTCTACCATTTATAATCATTTTAGAAAGTTTTTTTATCATAATCTAAACCAGTTTCATCTTTTTATCACTAATCGTTAGTAAAAAATTCAATTTTTCACTCAATTTTTACTTAAAAAATTAATACGCTAGCTTTTACTGCAAAAGTGAAAAAATTTTTTCAACTTTTTTATTCCAAAGGAAATGTAAATAAGTAAGAAGCCTAACTTTGCAGATCTTCTAGTGGGCTGATGGTGAATTGAACTCTAAAGTTTCAACTTTCTAGAGGGTGTCGTTCCTGAGATAGGGGTGACTTTTAAAATTTTTAAATCTATTTTTTCGAGACAAAACTTACATTCAGATTTAGTTGAAAACTAAGCAAGATTACCAATTCGAAACGAATAATTTGTCTGGCGTTGGTTCCAACTCTCTATCTTATACCAATCCCAAGATAGGGGTAACTTTTAAACTAAGAAAAAAAAATTTTTTCTATCATTTATAATCATTTTAGAAAGTTTTTTTATTACAATCTGAACTAATTTCATCTTTTTATCACCAATCGTTAGTAAAAAATTCAATTTTTCACTCAATTTTTACTTAAAAAATTAATTCGCTAGCTTTTGCTGCAAAAGTGAAAAAATTTTTTCAACTTTTTTATTCCAAAGGATCTGTAAATAAGTAAGAAGCCTAACTTTGCAGATCTTCTAGTGGGCTGATGGTGAATTGAATTGTAAAGTTTCAACTTTCTATTGGGTGTCGTTCCTGAGATAGGGGTGACTTTTAAAATTTTTAAATCTATCTTCCCGAGACAAAACTTACATTCAAATTTAGTTGAAAACTAAGCAAGATTACCAATTCGAACCGAATAATTCGTCTGGCGTTGGTTCCAACTCTCTATCTTATACCGTTCCCAAGATAAGGGAAACTTTTAAACTAAGAAAAAAAAATTTTTCTACCATTTAGAATCATTTTAGAAAGTTTTTTTATTACAATCTGAACTAATTTCATCTTTTTATCACCGATCGTTAGTAAAAAATTCAATTTTTCACTCAATTTTTACTTAAAAAATTAATTCGTTAGCTTTTGCTGCAAAAGTGAAAAAATTTTTTCAACTTTTTTATTCCAAGGGAACTGTAAATAAGTAAGAAGCCTAACTTTGCAGATCTTCTAGTGGGCTGAAGGTGAATTGAATTGTAAAGTTTCAACTTTCTAGGGGGTGTCGTTTCTGAGATAGGGGTGACTTTTAAAATTTTTAAATCTATCTTTCCGAGACAAAACTTACATTCAGATTTAGTTGAAAACTAAGCAAGATTACCAATTCGGACCGAATAATTCGTCTGGCGTTGGTTCCAACTCTCTATCTTATACCGTTCCCTAGATAGGGGTAACTTTTAAACTAAGAAAAAAAAATATTTTCTACCATTCATAATCATTTTAGAAAGTTTTTTTATGATAATCTAAACCAGTTTCATCTTTTTATCACCAATCGTTAGTAAAAAATTCAATTTTTCACTCAATTTTTACTTAAAAAATTAATTCGCTAGCTTTTGCTGCAAAAGTGAAAAAATTTTTTCATTTTTTTTATTCCAAAGGAACTGTAAATAAGTAAGAAGCCTAACTTTGCAGATCTTCTAGTGGGCTGATGGTAAATTGAATTGTAAAGTTTCAACTTTCTAGGGGGTGTCGTTCCTGAGATAGGGGTGACTTTTAAAATTTTTAAATCTATCTTCCCGAGACAAAACTTACATTCAGATTTAGTTGAAAACTAAGCAAGACTACCAATTCCAACCGAATAATTCGTCTGGCGTTGGTTCCAACTCTCTATCTTATACCGTTCTCAAGATAGTGGTAACTTTTAAACTAAGAAAAAAAATATCTTTCTACCATTTAGAATCATTTTAGAAAGTTTTTTTATTACAATCTGAACTAATTTCATCTTTTTATCACCAATCGTTAGTAAAAAATTCAATTTTTCACTCAATTTTTACTTAAAAAATTAATTCGCTAGCTTTTGCTGCAAAAGTGAAAAAATTTTTTCAACTTTCTTATTCCAAAGGAACTGTAAATAAGTAAGAAGCCTAACTTTGCAGATCTTCTAGTGGGCTGATGGTGAATTGAATTGTAAAGTTTTAACTTTCTAAGGGGTGTCGTTCCTGAGATAGGGGTGATTTAAAATTTTTAAATCTATCTTTCCGAGACAAAACTTACATTCAGATTTAGTTGAAAACTAAGCAAGATTACCAATTCGAACCGAATAATTCGTCTGGCGTTGGTTCCAACTCTCTATCTTATACCGTTCCCAAGATAGGGGTAACTTTTAAACTAAGAAAAAAAAATTTTTTCTACCAATTATAATCGTTTTAGAAAGTTTTTTTATCATAATCTAAACCAGTTTCATCTTTTTATCACCAATCGTTAGTAAAAAATTCAATTTTTCACTCAATTTTTACTTAAAAAATTAATTCGCTAGCTTTTGCTGCAAAAGTGAAACAATTTTTTTAACTTTTTTATTCCAAAGGAACGGTAAATAAGTAAGAAGCCTAACTTTGCAGATCCTCTAGTGGCTGATGGTAAATTGAATTGTAAAGTTTCAAATTTCTAGAGGGTGTCGTTCCTGAGATGGGGGTGACTTTTAAAATTTTTAAATCTATCTTCCCGAGACAAAACTTACATTTAGATTTAGATGAAAACTAAGCAAGATTACCAATTCGAACCGAATAATTCGTCTGGCGTTGGTTCCAACTCTCTATCTTATACCGTTCTCAAGATAGTGGTAACTTTTAAACTAAGAAAAAAAATATTTTTCTACCATTTAGAATCATTTTAGAAAGTTTTTTTATTACAATCTGAACTAATTTCATCTTTTTATCACCAATCGTTAGTAAAAAATTCAATTTTTCACTCAATTTTTACTTAAAATATTAATTCGGTAGCTTTTGCTGCAAAAGTGAAAAAATTTTTTCAACTTTTTTATTCCAAAGGAACTGTAAATAAGTAAGAAGCCTAACTTTGCAGATCTTCTAGTGGGCTGATGGTGAATTGAATTGTAAAGTTTCAACTTTCTAGGGGGTGTCGTTCCTGAGATAGGGGTGACTATTAAAATTTTTAATTCTATCTTCCCGAGACAAAACTTACATTCAGAATTAGTTGAAAACTAAGCAAGATTACCAATTCGAACCGAATAATTTGTCTGGCGTTGGTTCCAACTCTCTATCTTATACCGTTCCCAAGATAAGGGTTACGTTTATACTAAGAAAAAAAAAAATTTTTCTACCATTTATAATCATTTTAGAAAGTTTTTTTATCATAATCTAAACCAGTTTCATCTTTTTATCACTAATCGTTAGTAAAAAATTCAATTTTTCACTCAATTTTTACTTAAAAAATTAATACGCTAGCTTTTACTGCAAAAGTGAAAAAATTTTTTCAACTTTTTTATTCCAAAGGAAATGTAAATAAGTAAGAAGCCTAACTTTGCAGATCTTCTAGTGGGCTGATGGTGAATTGAACTGTAAAGTTTCAACTTTCTAGAGGGTGTCGTTCCTGAGATAGGGGTGACTTCTAAAATTTTTAAATCTATTTTTCCGAGACAAAACTTACATTCAGATTTAGTTGAAAACTAAGCAAGATTACCAATTCGAAACGAATAATTTGTTTGGCGTTGGTTCCAACTCTCTATCTTATACCAATCCCAAGATAGGGGTAACTTTTAAACTAAGAAAAAAAAATTTTTTCTATCATTTATAATCATTTTAGAAAGTTTTTTTATTACAATCTGAATTAATTTCATCTTTTTACCACCAATCGTTAGTAAAAAATTCAATTTTTCACACAATTTTTACTTAAAAAATTAATTCGCTAGCTTTTGCTGCAAAAGTGAAAAAATTTTTTCAACTTTTTTATTCCAAAGGAACTGTAAATAAGTAAGAAGCCTAACTTTGCAGATCTTCTAGTGGGCTGAAGGTGAATTGAATTGTAAAGTTTCAACTTTCTAGGGGGTGTCGTTCCTGAGATAGGGGTGACTTTTAAAATTTTTAAATCTATCTTCCCGAGACAAAACTTACATTCAAATTTAGTTGAAAACTAAGCAAGATTACCAATTCGAACCGAATAATTCGTCTGGCGTTGGTTCCAACTCTCTATCTTATACCGTTCCCAAGATAAGGGAAACTTTTAAACTAAGAAAAAAAAATTTTTTCTACCATTTAGAATCATTTTAGAAAGTTTTTTTATTACAATCTGAACTAATTTCATCTTTTTATCACCGATCGTTAGTAAAAAATTCAATTTTTCACTCAATTTTTACTTAAAAAAAAAATTCGCTAGCTTTTGCTGCAAAAGTGAAAAAATTTTTTCAACTTTTTTATTCCAAGGGAACTGTAAATAAGTAAGAAGTCTAACTTTGCAGATCTTCTAGTGGGCTGAAGGTGAATTGAATTGTAAAGTTTCAACTTTCTAGGGGGTGTCGTTTCTGAGATAGGGGTGACTTTTAAAATTTTTAAATCTATCTTCCCGAGACAAAACTTACATTCAGATTTAGTTGAAAACTAAGCAAGATTACCAATTCGAACCGAATAATCCGTCTGGCGTTGGTTCCAACTCTCTATCTTATACCGTTCCCAAGATAGGGGTAACTTTTAAACTAAGAAAAAAAATTTTTTTCTACCATTTATAATCATTTTAGAAAGTTTTTTATCATAATCTAAACCAGTTTTAACTTTTAATCACCAATCGTTAGTAAAAAATTCAATTTTTCACTCAATTTTTACTTAAAAAAAAAATTCGCTAGCTTTTGCTGCAAAAGTGAAAAAATTTTTTTAACTTTATTATTCCAAAGGAACTGTAGATAAGTAAGAAGTCTAACTTTGCAGATCTTCTAGTGGGCTGATGGTGAATTGAATTGTAAAGTTTCAACTTTCTAGGGGGTGTCGTTCCTGAGATAGGGGTGACTTTTAAAATTTTTAAATCTATCTTCCCGAGACAAAACTTACATTCAGATTTAGTTAAAAACTAAGCAAGATTACCGATTCGAACCGAATAATTTGTCTGGCGTTGGTTCCAACTCTCTATCTTATACCGTTCTCAAGATAGTGGTAACTTTTAAACTAAGAAAAAAAATATTTTTTTACCATTTAGAATCATTTTAGAAAGTTTTTTTATTACAATCTGAACTAATTTAATTTTTTTATCACCAATTGTTAGTAATAAATTCAATTTTTTCCTCAATTTTTACTTAAAAAATTAATTCGCTAGCTTTTGCTGCAAAAGTGGAAAAATTTTTTCAACTTTTTTATTCCAATGGAACTGTAAATGAGTAAGAAGCCTAACTTTGCAGATCTTCTAGTGTGCTGATGGTAAATTGAATTGTAAAGTTTCAACATTCTAGGGGGTGTCGTTCCTGAGATAGGGGTGACTTTTAAAATTTTTAAATCTATCTTCCCGAGACGAAACTTACATTCAGATTTAGTTGAAAACTAAGCAAGATTACCGATTCGAACCGAATAATTCGTCTGGCGTTGGTTCCAACTCTCTATCTTATACCATTCCCAAGATAGGGGTAACTTTTAAACTAAGAAAAAAAAATTTTTTCTACCATTTATAATCATTTTAGAAAGTTTTTTTATCATAATCTAAACCAGTATCATCTTTTTATCACCAATCGTTAGTAAAAAATTCAATTTTTCACTCAATTTTTACTTAAAAAAAAAATTCGCTAGCTTTTGCTGCAAAAGTGAAAAAATTTTTTTAACTTTTTTATTCCAAAGGAACGGTAAATAAGTAAGAAGCCTAACTTTGCAGATCCTCTAGTGGGCTGAAGGTAAATTGAATTGTAAAGTTTCAACTTTCTAGGGGGTGTCGTTCCTGAGATAGGGGTGACTTTTAAAATTTTTAAATCTATCTTCCCGAGACAAAACTTACGTTCAGATTTAGTTAAAAACTAAGCAAGATTACCAATTCGAACCGAATAATTCTTCTGGCGTTGGTTCCAACTCTCTATCTTATACCGTTCTCAAGATAGTGGTAACTTTTAAACTAAGAAAAAAAATATTTTTTTACCATTTAGAATCATTTTAGAAAGTTTTTTTATTACAATCTAAACTAATTTAATTTTTTTATCACCAATTGTTAGTAATAAATTCAATTTTTTCCTCAATTTTTACTTAAAAAATTAATTCGCTAGCTTTTGCTGCAAAAGTGGAAAAATTTTTTCAACTTTTTTATTCCAAAGGAACTGTAAATAAGTAAGAAGCCTAACTTTGCAGATCCTCTAGTGGGCTGATGGTAAATTGAATTGTAAAGTTTCAACTTTCTAGGGGTTGTCGTTCCTGAGATAGGGGTGACTTTTAAAATTTTTAAATCTATCTTCCCGAGACAAAACTTACATTCAGATTTAGTTGAAAACTAAGCAAGATTACCAATTCGAACCGAATAATCCGTCTGGCGTTGGTTCCAACTCTCTATCTTATACCGTTCCCAAGATAGGGGTAACTTTTAAACTAAGAAGAAAAATTTTTTTCTACCATTTATAATCATTTTAGAAAGTTTTTTTATCATAATCTAAACCAGTTTTAACTTTTAATCACCAATCGTTAGTAAAAAATTCAATTTTTCACTCAATTTTTACTTAAAAAAAAAATTCGCTAGCTTTTGCTGCAAAAGTGAAAAAATTTTTTTAACTTTATTATTCCAAAGGAACTGTAGATAAGTAAGAAGTCTAACTTTGCAGATCTTCTAGTGGGCTGATGGTGAATTGAATTGTAAAGTTTCAACTTTCTAGGGGGTGTCGTTCCTGAGATAGGGGTGACTTTTAAAATTTTTAAATCTATCTTCCCGAGACAAAACTTACATTCAGATTTAGTTAAAAACTAAGCAAGATTACCGATTCGAACCGAATAATTCGTCTGGCGTTGGTTCCAACTCTCTATCTTATACCGTTCTCAAGATAGTGGTAACTTTTAAACTAAGAAAAAAAATATTTTTTTACCATTTAGAATCATTTTAGAAAGTTTTTTTATTACAATCTGAACTAATTTAATTTTTTTATCACCAATTGTTAGTAATAAATTCAATTTTTTCCTCAATTTTTACTTAAAAAATTAATTCGCTAGCTTTTGCTGCAAAAGTGGAAAAATTTTTTCAACTTTTTTATTCCAAAGGAACTGTAAATGAGTAAGAAGCCTAACTTTGCAGATCTTCTAGTGTGCTGATGGTAAATTGAATTGTAAAGTTTCAACATTCTAGGGGGTGTCGTTCCTGAGATAGGGGTGACTTTTAAAATTTTTAAATCTATCTTCCCGAGACGAAACTTACATTCAGATTTAGTTGAAAACTAAGCAAGATTACCGATTCGAACCGAATAATTCGTCTGGCGTTGGTTCCAACTCTCTATCTTATACCATTCCCAAGATAGGGGTAACTTTTAAACTAAGAAAAAAAAATTTTTTCTACCATTTATAATCATTTTAGAAAGTTTTTTTATCATAATCTAAACCAGTTTCATCTTTTTATCACCAATCGTTAGTAAAAAATTCAATTTTTCACTCAATTTTTACTTAAAAAAAAAATTCGCTAGCTTTTGCTTCAAAAGTGAAAAAATTTTTTCAACTTTTTTATTCCAAAGGAACTGTAAATAAGTAAGAAACCTAACTTTGCAGATCTTCTAGTGGGCTGATGGTGAATTGAATTGTAAAGTTTCAACTTTCTAGGGGGTGTCGTTCCTGAGATAGAGGTGACTTTTAAAATTTTTAAATCTATCTTCCCGAGACAAAACTTACATTCAGATTTAGTTGAAAACTAAGCAAGATTACCAATTCGAACCGAATAATTCGTCTGGCGTTGCTTCCAACTCTCTATCTTATACCGTTCCCAAGATAGGGGTAACTTTTAAACTAAGAAAAAAAATTTTTTCTACCATTTAGAATCATTTTAGAAAGTTTTTTTATTACAATCTGAACTAATTTCATTTTTTTATCACCAATCGTTAGTAAAAAATTCAATTTTTCACTCAATTTTTACTTAAAAAATTAATTCGCTAGCTTTTGCTGCAAAAGTGAAAGAATTTTTTCAACTTTTTTATTCCAAAGGAACTGTAAATAAGTAAGAAGCCTAACTTTGCAGATCTTCTAGTAGGCTGATGATGAATTGAATTGTAAAGTTTCAACTTTCTAAGGGGTGTCGTTCCTGAGATAGGGGTGACTTTTAAAATTTTTAAATCTATCTTCCCGAGACAAAACTCACATTCAGATTTAGTTGAAAACTAAGCAAGATTACCAATTCCAACCGAATAATTTGTCTGGCGTTGGTTCCAACTCTCTATCTTATACCGTTCCCAAGATAGGGGTAACTTTTAATCTAAGAGAAAAAAATTTTTTCTACCATTTAGAATCATTTTAGAAAGTTTTTTGATTACAATCTGAACTAATTTCATCTTTTTATCACCAATCGATAGTAAAAAATTCAATTTTTCACTCAATTTTTACTGAAGAAATTAATTCGCTAGCTTTTGCTGCAAAAGTGAAAAAATTTTATTCACTTTTTTATTCCAAAGGAACTGCTAATAAGTAAGAAGCCTAACTTTGCAGACATTCTAGTGAGCTGATGGAGAATTGATTTGTAAAGTTTCAACTTTTTAGGGGGTGTCGTTCCTGAGATAAGGGTGACTTTTAAAATTTTTAAATCTGTCTTCCCGAGACAAAACTTACATTCAGATTTAGTTGAAAACTAAGCAAGATTACCAATTCGAACCGAATAATTCGTCTGGCGTTGGTTCCAACTCTCTATCTTATACCGTTCTCAAGATAGTGGTAACTTTTAATCTAAGAAAAAAAATATTTTTCTACCATTTAGAATCATTTTAGAAAGTTTTTTTATTACAATCTGAACTAATTTCATCTTTTTATCACCAATCGTTAGTAAAAAATTCAATTTTTCACTCGATTTTTACTTAAAAAATTAATTCGCTTGCTTTTGCTGCAAAAGTGAAAAAATTTTTTCAACTTTTTTATTCCAAAGGAACTGTAAATAAGTAAGAAGCCTAACTTTGCAGATCTTCTAGTGGGCTGATGGTGAATTGAACTGTAAAGTTTCAACTTTCTAGGGGGTGTCGTTCCTGAGATAGGGGTGACTTTTAAAATTTTTAAATCTGTCTTCCCGAGACAAAACTTACATTCAGATTCAGTTGAAAACTAAGCAAGATTACCAATTCGAAGCGAATAATTCGTCTGGCGTTGGATCCAACTCTCTATCTTATACCGTTCCCAAGATAGGGGTAACTTTTAAACTAAGAAAAAAAATTTTTTCTACAATTTAGAATCATTTTAGAAAGTTTTTTTATCATAATCTAAACCAGTTCCATCTTTTTATCACCAATCGTTAGTAAAAAATTCAATTTTTCACTCAATTTTTACTTAAAAAATTAATTCGTTAGCATTTGCTGCAAAAGTGAAAAAATTTTTTCAACTTTTTTATTTCAAAGGAACTGTAAATAAGTAAGAAGCCTAACTTTGCAGATCCTCTATTAGGCTGATGGTAAATTGAATAGTAAAGTTTCAACTTTCTAGGGGGTGTCGTTCCTGAGATAGGGGTGACTTTTAAAATTTTTAAATCTATCTTCCCGAGACAAAACTTACATTCAGATTTAGTTGAAAACTAAGCAAGATTACCAATTCGAACCGAATAATTCGTCTGGCGTTGGTTCCAACTCTCTATCTTATACCGTTCCCAAGATAGGGGTAACTTTTGAACTAAGAAAAAAAAATTTTTTCTACCATTTATAATCATTTTAGAAAGTTTTTTTATCATAATCTAAACCAGTTTCATCTTTTTATCACCAATCGTTAGTAAAAAGTTCAATTTTTCACTCAATTTTTACTTAAAAAATTAATTCGCTAGCTTTTGCTGCAAAAGTGAAAAAATTTTTTCAACTTTTTTATTCCAAAGGAACTGTAAATAAGTAAGAAACCTAACTTTGCAGATCTTCTAGTGGGCTGATGGTGAATTGAATTGTAAAGTTTCAACTTTCTAGGGGGTGTCGTTCCTGAGATAGAGGTGACTTTTAAAATTTTTAAATCTATCTTCCCGAGACAAAACTTACATTCAGATTTAGTTGAAAACTAAGCAAGATTACCAATTCGAACCGAATAATTCGTCTGGCGTTGCTTCCAACTCTCTATCTTATACCGTTCCCAAGATAGGGGTAACTTTTAAACTAAGAAAAAAAATTTTTTTCTACCATTTAGAATCATTTTAGAAAGTTTTTTTATTACAATCTGAACTAATTTCATTTTTTTATCACCAATCGTTAGTAAAAAATTCAATTTTTCACTCAATTTTTACTTAAAAAATTAATTCGCTAGCTTTTGCTGCAAAAGTGAAAGAATTTTTTCAACTTTTTTATTCCAAAGGAACTGTAAATAAGTAAGAAGCCTGACTTTGCAGATCTTCTAGTAGGCTGATGATGAATTGAATTGTAAAGTTTCAACTTTCTAAGGGGTGTCGTTCCTGAGATAGGGGTGACTTTTAAAATTTTTAAATCTATCTTCCCGAGACAAAACTCACATTCAGATTTAGTTGAAAACTAAGCAAGATTACCAATTCGAACCGAATAATTTGTCTGGCGTTGGTTCCAACTCTCTATCTTATACCGTTCCCAAGATAGGGGTAACTTTTAATCTAAGAAAAAAAAATTTTTTCTACCATTTAGAATCATTTTAGAAAGTTTTTTTATTACAATCTGAACTAATTTCATCTTTTTATCACCAATCGATAGTAAAAAATTCAATTTTTCACTCAATTTTTACTGAAGAAATTAATTCGCTAGCTTTTGCTGCAAAAGTGAAAAAATTTTATTCACTTTTTTATTCCAAAGGAACTGCTAATAAGTAAGAAGCCTAACTTTGCAGACATTCTAGTGAGCTGATGGAGAATTGATTTGTAAAGTTTCAACTTTTTAGGGGGTGTCGTTCCTGAGATAAGGGTGACTTTTAAAATTTTTAAATCTGTCTTCCCGTGACAAAACTTACATTCAGATTTAGTTGAAAACTAAGCAAGATTACCAATTCGAACCGAATAATTCGTCTGGCGTTGGTTCCAACTCTCTATCTTATACCGTTCTCAAGATAGTGGTAACTTTTAATCTAAGAAAAAAAATATTTTTCTACCATTTAGAATCATTTTAGAAAGTTTTTTTATTACAATCTGAACTAATTTCATCTTTTTATCACCAATCGTTAGTAAAAAATTCAATTTTTCACTCGATTTTTACTTAAAAAATTAATTCGCTTGCTTTTGCTGCAAAAGTGAAAAAATTGTTTCAACTTTTTTATTCCAAAGGAACTGTAAATAAGTAAGAAGCCTAACTTTGCAGATCTTCTAGTGGGCTGATGGTGAATTGAATTGTAAAGTTTCAACTTTCTAGGGGGTGTCGTTCCTGAGATAGGGGTGACTTTTAAAATTTTTAAATCTATCTTCCCGAGACAAAACTTACATTCAGATTTAGTTGAAAGCTAAGCAAGATTACCAATTCGAACCGAATAATTCGTCTGGCGTTGGTTCCAACTCTCTATCTTATACCGTTCTCAAGATAGTGGTAACTTTTAAACTAAGAAAAAAAATATTTTTCTACCATTTAGAATCATTTTAGAAAGTTTTTTTATTACAATCTGAACTAATTTCATCTTTTTATCACCAATCGTTAGTAAAAAATTCAATTTTTCACTCAATTTTTACTTAAAAAATTAATTCGCTTGCTTTTGCTGCAAAAGTGAAAAAATTTTTTCAACTTTTTTATTCCAAAGGAACTGTAAATAAGTAAGAAGCCTAACTTTGCAGATCTTCTAGTGGGCTGATGGTGAATTGAATTGTAAAGTTTCAATTTTCTAGGGGGTGTCGTTCCTGAGATAGGGGTGACTTTTAAAAATTTTAAATCTATCTTCCCGAGACAAAACTCACATTCAGATTTAGTTGAAAACTAAGCAAGATTACCAATTCGAACCGAATAATTTGTCTGGCGTTGGTTCCAACTCTCTATCTTATACCGTTCCCAAGATAGGGGTAACTTTTAATCTAAGAAAAAAAAATTTTTTCTACCATTTAGAATCATTTTAAAAAGTTTTTTTATTACAATCTGAACTAATTTCATCTTTTTATCACCAATCGTTAGTAAAAAATTCAATTTTTCACTCAATTTTTACTTAAAAAATTAATTCGCTAGCTTTTGCTGCAAAAGTGAAAAAATTTTTTTAACTTTTTTATTCCAAAGGAACGGTAAATAAGTAAGAAGCCTAACTTTGCAGATCCTCTAGTGGGCTGATGGTAAATTGAATTGTAAAGTTTCAACTTTCTAGGGGGTGTCGTTCCTGAGGTAGGGGTGACTTTTAAAATTTTTAAATCTATTTTCCCGAGACAAAACTTACATTCAGATTCAGTTAAAAACTAAGCAAGATTACCAATTCGAACCGAATAATTCGTCTGGCGTTGGTTCCAACTCTCTATCTTATACCGTTCTCAAGATAGTGGTAACTTTTAATCTAAGAAAAAAAATATTTTTCTACCATTTAGAATCATTTTAGAAAGTTTTTTTATTACAATCTGAACTAATGTCATCTTTCTATCACCAATCGTTAGTAAAAAATTCAATTTTTCACTCAATTTTTACTTAAAAAATTAATTCGCTAGCTTTTGCTGCAAAAGTGAAAAAATTTTTTCAACTTTTTTATTCCAAAGGAACTGTAAATAAGTAAGAAGCCTAACTTTGCAGATCTTCTAGTAGGCTGATGATGAATTGAATTGTAAAGTTTCAACTTTCTAGGGGGTGTCGTTCCTGAGATAGGGGTGACTTTTAAAAATTTTAAATCTATCTTCCCGAGACAAAACTCACATTCAGATTTAGTTGAAAACTAAGCAAGATTACCAATTCGAACCGAATAATTTGTCTGGCGTTGGTTCCAACTCTCTATCTTATACCGTTCCCAAGATAGGGGTAACTTTTAATCTAAGAAAAAAAAATTTTTTCTACCATTTAGTATCATTTTAGAAAGTTTTTTTATTACAATCTGAACTAATTTCATCTTTTTATCACCAATCGTTAGTAAAAAATTCAATTTTTCACTCAATTTTTACTTAAAAAATTAATTCGCTAGCTTTTGCTGCAAAAGTGAAAAAATTTTTTCAACTTTTTCATTCCAAAGGAACTGTAAATAAGTAAGCAGCCTAACTTTGCAGATCTTCTAGTGGGCTGATGGTGAATTGAATTGTAAAGTTTCACCTTTCTAGGGCGTGTCGTTACTGAGATAGGGGTGACTTTTAAAATTTTTAAATCTATCTTCCCGAGACAAAACTTACATTCAGATTTAGTTAAAAACTAAGCAAGATTACCAATTCGAACCGAATAATTCGTCTGGCGTTGGTTCCAACTCTCTATCTTATACCGTTCCCAAGATAGGGGTAACTTATAAACTAAAAAAAAAAAATTTTTTCTACCATTTATAATTATTTTAGAAAGTTTTTTTATCATAATCTAAACCAGTTTCATTTTTTTATCACCAATCGTTAGTAAAAAATTCAATTTTTCACTCAATTTTTACTTAAAAAATTAATTCGCTAGCTTTTGCTGCAAAAGTGAAAAAATTTTTTCAACTTTTTTATTCCAAAGGAACTGTAAATAAGTAAGAAGCCTAACTTTGCAGATCTTCTAGTGGGCTGATGGTGAATTGAATTGTAAAGTTTCAACTTTCTAGGGGGTGTCGTTCCTGAGATAGGGGTGACTTTTAAAATTTTTAAATCTATCTTCCCGAGACAAAACTTACATTCAGATTTAGTTGAAAGCTAAGCAAGATTACCAATTCGAACCGAATAATTCGTCTGGCGTTGGTTCCAACTCTCTATCTTATACCGTTCTCAAGATAGTGGTAACTTTTAAACTAAGAAAAAAAATATTTTTCTACCATTTAGAATCATTTTAGAAAGTTTTTTTATTACAATCTAAACTAATTTCATCTTTTTATCACTAATCGTTAGTAAAAAATTCAATTTTTCACTCAATTTTTACTTAAAAAATTAATTCGCTATCTTTTGCTGCAAAAGTGAAACAATTTTTTCAACTTTTTTATTCCAAAGGAACGGTAAACAAGTAAGAAGTTTAACTTTGCAGATCCTCTAGTGGGCTGATGGTAAATTGAATTGTAAAGTTTCAAATTTCTAGGGGGTGTCGTTACTGAGATAGGGGTGACTTTTAAAATTTTTAAATCTATCTTCCCGAGACAAAACTTACATTCAGATTTAGTTGAAAACTAAGCAAGATTATCAGTTCGAACCGAATAATTCGTCTGGCGTTGGTTCCAACTCTCTATCTTATACCGTTCCCAAGATAGGGGTAACTTTTAAACTAAAAAAAAAAATTTTTTTCTACCATTTAGATTCATTTTAGAAAGTTTTTTTATTACAATCTGAACTAATTTCATCTTTTTATCACCAGTCGTTAGTAAAAAATTCAATTTTTCACTCAATTTTTACTTAAAAAATTAATTCGCTAGCTTTTGCTGCAAAAGTGAAAAATTTTTTCAACTTTTTTATTCCAAAGGAACTGTAAATAAGTAAGAAGCCTAACTTTGCAGATCTTCTAGTGGGCTGATGGTGAATTGAATTGTAAAGTTTCAACATTCTAGGGGGTGTCGTTCCTGAGATAGGGGTGACTTTTAAAATTTTTAAATCTATCTTCCCGAAACAAAACTTACATTCAGATTTAGTTGAAAACTAAGCAAGATTATCAGTTCGAACCGAATAATTCGTCTGTCGTTGGTTCCAACTCTCTATCTTATACCGTTCTCAAGATAGTGGTAACTTTTAAACTAAGAAAAAAAATATTTTTCTACCATTTAGAATCATTTTAGAAAGTTTTTTTATTACAATCTGAACTAATTTCATCTTTTTATCACCAATCGTTAGTAAAAAATTCAATTTTTCACTCAATTTTTACTTAAAAATTTAATTCACTAGCTTTTGCTGCAAAAGTGAAAAAATTTTTTCAACTTTTTTATTCCAAAGGAACTGTAAATAAGTAAGAAGCCTAACTTTGCAGATCTTCTAGTGGGCTGATGGTGAATTGAATTGTAAAGTTTCAACATTCTAGGGGGTGTCGTTCCTGAGATAGGGATGACTTTTAAAATTTTTAAATCTATCTTCCCGAGACAAAACTTAAATTCAGATTTAGTTGAAAACTAAGCAAGATTACCAATTCGAACCGAATAATTCGTCTGGCGTTGGTTTCAACTCTCTATCTTATACCGTTCCCAAGATAGGGGTAACTTTTAAACTAAGAAAAAAAATTTTTTCTACCATTTATAATCATTTTAGAAAGTTTTTTTATCATAATCTAAACCAGTTTCATCTTTTTATCACCAATCGTTAGTAAAAAATTCAATTTTTCACTCAATTTTCACTTAAAAAATTAATTCGCTAGCTTTTGCTGCAAAAGTGAAAAATTTTTTCAACTTTTTTATTCCAAAGGAACTGTAAATAAGTAAGAAGCGTAACTTTGCAGATCTTCTAGTGGGCTGATGGTGAATTGAATTGTAAAGTTGCAACTTTCTAGGGGGTGTCGTTCCTGAGATAGAGGTGACTTTTAAAATTTTTAAATCTATCTTCCCGAGACAAAACTTACATTCAGATTTAGTTGAAAACTAAGCAAGAGTACCAATTCGAACCGAATAATTCGTCTGGCGTTGGTTCCAACTCTCTATCTTATACCGTTCCCAAGATAGAGGTAACTTTTAAACTAAGAAAAAAAAATTTTCTCTACCATTTAGAATCATTTTAGAAAAATTTTTTATTACAATCTGAACTAATTTCATCTTTTTATCACCAATCGTTAGTAAAAAATTCAATTTTTCACTCAATTTTTACTTAAAAAATTAATTCGCTAGCTTTTGCTGCAAAAGTGAAAAAATTTTTTCAATTTTTTTATTCAAAATGAACTGTAAATAAGTAAGAAGCCTAACTTTGCAGATCTTCTAGTGGGCTGATGGTGAATTGAATTGTAAAGTTTCAACTTTCTAGGGGGTGTCGTTCCTGAGATAGGGGTGACTTTTAAAATTTTTAAATCTATCTTTCCGAGACAAAACTTACATTCAGATTTAGTTGAAAACTAAGCAAGATTACCAATTCGAACCGAATAATTCGTCTGGCGTTGGTTCCAACTCTATCTTATACCGTTCCCAAGATAGGGGTAACTTTTAAACTAAGAAAAAAAAGTTTTTTCTACCATTTATAATCATTTTAGAAAGTTTTTTTATCATAATCTAAACCAGTTTCATCTTTTTATCACCAATAGTTAGTAAAAAATTCAATTTTTCACTGAATTTTTACTTAAAAAATTAATTCGCTAGCTTTTGCTGCAAAAGTGAAAAAAATTTTTTAACTTTTTTATTCCAAAAGAACGGTAAATAAGTAAGAAGCCTAACTTTGCAGATCCTCTAGTGGTCTGATGGTAAATTGAATTGTAAAGTTTCAACTTTCTAGGGGGTGTCGTTCCTGAGATAGGTGTGACTTTTAAAATTTTTCAATCTATCTTCCCGAGACAAAACTTACATTCAGATTTAGTTGAAAACTAAGCAAGATTACCAATTCGAACCGAATAATTCGTCTGGCGTTGGTTCCAACTCTCTATCTTATACCGTTCCCAAGATAGGGGTAACTTTTAAACTAAAAAAAAAAAAATTTTTTCTACCATTTATAATTATTTTAGAAAGTTTTTTTATCATAATCTAAACCAGTTTCATTTTTTTATCACCAATCGTTAGTAAAAAATTCAATTTTTCACTCAATTTTTACTTAAAAAATTAATTCGCTAGCTTTTGCTGCAAAAGTGAAAAAATTTTTTCAACTTTTTTATTCCAAAGGAACTGTAAATAAGTAAGAAGCCTAACTTTGCAGATCTTCTAGTGGCCTGATGGTGAATTGAATTGTAAAGTTTCAACTTTCTAGGGGGTGTCGTTACTGAGATAGGGGTGACTTTTAAAATTTTTAAATCTATCTTCCCGAGACAAAACTTACATTCAGATTTAGTTGAAAACTAAGCAAGATTACCAATTCGAACAGAATAATTCGTCTGGCGTTGGTTCCAACTCTCTATCTTATACCATTCCCAAGATAGGGGTAACTTTTAAACTAAGACAAAAAAATTTTTTCTACCATTTAGAATCATTTTAGAAAGTTTTTTTATTACAATCTAAACTAATTTCATCTTTTTATCACTAATCGTTAGTAAAAAATTCAATTTTTCACTCAATTTTTACTTAAAAAATTAATTCGCTAGCTTTTGCTGCAAAAGTGAAACAATTTTTTCAACTTTTTTATTCCAAAGGAACGGTAAACAAGTAAGAAGTTTAACTTTGCAGATCCTCTAGTGGGCTGATGGTAAATTGAATTGTAAAGTTTCAAATTTCTAGGGGGTGTCGTTACTGAGATAGGGGTGACTTTTAAAATTTTTAAATCTATCTTCCCGAGACAAAACTTACATTCAGATTTAGTTGAAAACTAAGCAAGATTACCAACTCGAACCGAATAATTCGTCTGGCGTTGGTTCCAACTCTCTATCTTATACCGTTCCCAAGATAGGGGTAACTTTTAAACTAAAAAAAAAAAATTTTTTCTACCATTTAGATTCATTTTAGAAAGTTTTTTTATTACAATCTGAACTAATTTCATCTTTTTATCACCAGTCGTTAGTAAAAAATTCAATTTTTCACTCAATTTTTACTTAAAAAATTAATTCGCTAGCTTTTGCTGCAAAAGTGAAAAAATTTTTTCAACTTTTTTATTCAAAAGGAACTGTAAATAAATAAGAAGCCTAACTTTGCAGATCTTCTAGTGGGCTGATGGTGAATTGAATTGTAAAGTTTCAACTTTCTAGGGGGTGTCGCTCCTGAGATAGGGGTGACTTTTAAAATTTTTAAATCTATCTTTCCGAGACAAAACTTACATTCAGATTTAGTTGAAAACTAAGCAAGATTACCAATTCGAACCGAATAATTGGTCTGGCGTTGGTTCCAACTCTCTATCTTATACCGTTCCCAAGATAGGGGTAACTTTTAAACTAAGAAAAAAAAGTTTTTTCTACCATTTATAATCATTCCTTTGGAATAAAAAAGTTGAAAAAATTGTTTCACTTTTGCAGCAAAAGCTAGCGAATTAATTTTTTAAGTAAAAATTGAGTGAAAAATTGAATTTTTTACTAACGATTAGTGATAAAAAGATGAAATTAGTTTAGATTGTAATAAAAAAACTTTCTAAAATGATTCTAAATGGTAGAAAAAATTTTTTTGTCTTAGTTTAAAAGTTACCAGTATCTTGGGAATGGTATAAGATAGAGAGTTGGAACCAACGCCAGACGAATTATTCTGTTCGAATTGGTAATCTTGCTTAGTTTTCAACTAAATCTGAATGTAAGTTTTGTCTCGGGAAGATAGATTTAAAAATTTTAAAAGTCACCCCTATCTCAGTAACGACACCCCCTAGAAAGTTGAAACTTTACAATTCAATTCACCATCAGCCCACTAGAAGATCTGCAAAGTTAGGCTTCTTACTTATTTACAGTTCCTTTGGAATAAAAAAGTTGAAAAAATTTTTTCACTTTTGCAGCAAAAGCTAGCGAATTAATTTTTTAAGTAAAAATTGAGTGAAAAATTGAATTTTTTACTAACGATTGGTGATAAAAAAATGAAACTGGTTTAGATTATGATAAAAAAACTTTCTAAAATAATTATAAATGGTAGAAAAATTTTTTTTTTTTTAGTTTAAAAGTTACCCCTATCTTGGGAACGGTATAAGATAGAGAGTTGGAACCAACGCCAGACGAATTATTCGGTTCGAATTGGTAATTTTGCTTAGTTTTTAACTAAATCTGAATGTAAGTTTTGTCTCGGGAAGATAGATTTAAAAATTTTAAAAGTCACCCCTATCTCAGTAACGACACGCCCTAGAAAGTTGAAACTTTACAATTCAATTCACCATCAGCCCACTAGAAGATCTGCAAAGTTAGGCTGCTTACTTATTTACAGTTCCTTTGGAATGAAAAAGTTGAAAAAATTTTTTCACTTTTGCAGCAAAAGCTAGCGAATTAATTTTTTAAGTAAAAATTCAGTGAAAAATTGAATTTTTTACTAACTATTGGTGATAAAAAGATGAAACTGGTTTAGATTATGATAAAAAAACTTTCTAAAATGATTATAAATGGTAGAAAAAACTTTTTTTTCTTAGTTTAAAAGTTACCCCTATCTTGGGAACGGTATAAGATAGAGTTGGAACCAACGCCAGACGAATTATTCGGTTCGAATTGGTAATCTTGCTTAGTTTTCAACTAAATCTGAATGTAAGTTTTGTCTCGGAAAGATAGATTTAAAAATTTTAAAAGTCACCCCTATCTCAGGAACGACACCCCCTAGAAAGTTGAAACTTTACAATTCAATTCACCATCAGCCCACTAGAAGATCTGCAAAGTTAGGCTTCTTACTTATTTACAGTTCCTTTTGAATAAAAAAGTTGAAAAAATTTTTTCACTTTTGCAGCAAAAGCTAGCGAATTAATTTTTCAAGTAAAAATTGAGTGAAAAATTGAATTTTTTACTAACGATTGGTGATAAAAAGATGAAATTAGTTCAGATTGTAATAAAAAATTTTTCTAAAATGATTCTAAATGGTAGAGAAAATTTTTTTTTCTTAGTTTAAAAGTTACCTCTATCTTGGGAACGGTATAAGATAGAGAGTTGGAACCAACGCCAGACGAATTATTCGGTTCGAATTGGTACTCTCGCTTAGTTTTCAACTAAATCTGAATGTAAGTTTTGTCTCGGGAAGATAGATTTAAAAATTTTAAAAGTCACCTCTATCTCAGGAACGACACCCCCTAGAAAGTTGAAACTTTACAATTCAATTCACCATCAGCCCACTAGAAGATCTGCAAAGTTACGCTTCTTACTTATTTACAGTTCCTTTGGAATAAAAAAGTTGAAAAAATTTTTCACTTTTGCAGCAAAAGCTAGCGAATTAATTTTTTAAGTGAAAATTGAGTGAAAAATTGAATTTTTTACTAACGATTGGTGATAAAAAGATGAAACTGGTTTAGATTATGATAAAAAAACTTTCTAAAATGATTATAAATGGTAGAAAAAATTTTTTTTCTTAGTTTAAAAGTTACCCCTATCTTGGGAACGGTATAAGATAGAGAGTTGAAACCAACGCCAGACGAATTATTCGGTTCGAATTGGTAATCTTGCTTAGTTTTCAACTAAATCTGAATTTAAGTTTTGTCTCGGGAAGATAGATTTAAAAATTTTAAAAGTCACCCCTATTTCAGGAACGACACCCCCTAGAAAGTTGAAACTTTACAATTCAATTCACCATCAGCCCACTAGAAGGTCTGCAAAGTTAGGCTTCTTACTTATTAACAGTTCCTTTGGAATAACAAAGTTGAAAAAATTTTTTCACTTTTGCAGCAAAAGCTAGCGAATTAATTTTTTAAGTAAAAATTGAGTGAAAAATTGAATTTTTTACTAACGATTGGTGATAAAAAGATGAAATTAGTTCAGATTGTAATAAAAAAACTTTCTAAAATGATTCTAAATGGTAGAAAAATATTTTTTATCTTAGTTTAAAAGTTACCACTATCTTGAGAACGGTATAAGATAGAGAGTTGGAACCAACGCCAGACGAATTATTCGGTTCGAATTGGTAATCTTGCTTAGTTTTTAACTAAATCTGAATGTAAGTTTTGTCTCGGGAAGATAGATTTAAAAATTTTAAAAGTCACCCCCATCTCAGGAACGACACCCCCGAGAAAATTGAAACTTTACAATTCAATTTACCATCAGCCCACTAGAAGATCTACAAAGTTAGGCTTCTTACTTATTTACAGTTCCTTTGGAATAAAAAAGTTGAAAAAATTTTTTCACTTTTGCAGCAAAAGCTAGCGAATTAATTTTTTAAGTAAAAATTCAGTGAAAAATTGAATTTTTTACTAACTATTGGTGATAAAAAGATGAAACTGGTTTAGATTATGATAAAAAAACTTTCTAAAATGATTATAAATGGTAGAAAAAACTTTTTTTTCTTAGTTTAAAAGTTACCCCTATCTTGGGAACGGTATAAGATAGAGAGTTGGAACCAACGCCAGACCAATTATTCGGTTCGAATTGGTAATCTTGCTTAGTTTTCAACTAAATCTGAATGTAAGTTTTGTCTCGGAAAGATAGATTTAAAAATTTTAAAAGTCACCCCTATCTCAGGAGCGACACCCCCTAGAAAGTTGAAACTTTACAATTCAATTCACCATCAGCCCACTAGAAGATCTGCAAAGTTAGGCTTCTTATTTATTTACAGTTCCTTTTGAATAAAAAAGTTGAAAAAATTTTTTCACTTTTGCAGCAAAAGCTAGCGAATTAATTTTTTAAGTAAAAATTGAGTGAAAAATTGAATTTTTTACTAACGACTGGTGATAAAAAGATGAAATTAGTTCAGATTGTAATAAAAAAACTTTCTAAAATGAATCTAAATGGTAGAAAAAATTTTTTTTTTTTAGTTTAAAAGTTACCCCTATCTTGGGAACGGTATAAGATAGAGAGTTGGAACCAACGCCAGACGAATTATTCGGTTCGAGTTGGTAATCTTGCTTAGTTTTCAACTAAATCTGAATGTAAGTTTTGTCTCGGGAAGATAGATTTAAAAATTTTAAAAGTCACCCCTATCTCAGTAACGACACCCCCTAGAAATTTGAAACTTTACAATTCAATTTACCATCAGCCCACTAGAGGATCTGCAAAGTTAAACTTCTTACTTGTTTACCGTTCCTTTGGAATAAAAAAGTTGAAAAAATTGTTTCACTTTTGCAGCAAAAGCTAGCGAATTAATTTTTTAAGTAAAAATTGAGTGAAAAATTGAATTTTTTACTAACGATTAGTGATAAAAAGATGAAATTAGTTTAGATTGTAATAAAAAAACTTTCTAAAATGATTCTAAATGGTAGAAAAAATTTTTTTGTCTTAGTTTAAAAGTTACCCCTATCTTGGGAATGGTATAAGATAGAGAGTTGGAACCAACGCCAGACGAATTATTCTGTTCGAATTGGTAATCTTGCTTAGTTTTCAACTAAATCTGAATGTAAGTTTTGTCTCGGGAAGATAGATTTAAAAATTTTAAAAGTCACCCCTATCTCAGTAACGACACCCCCTAGAAAGTTGAAACTTTACAATTCAATTCACCATCAGCCCACTAGAAGATCTGCAAAGTTAGGCTTCTTACTTATTTACAGTTCCTTTGGAATAAAAAAGTTGAAAAAATTTTTTCACTTTTGCAGCAAAAGCTAGCGAATTAATTTTTTAAGTAAAAATTGAGTGAAAAATTGAATTTTTTACTAACGATTGGTGATAAAAAAATGAAACTGGTTTAGATTATGATAAAAAAACTTTCTAAAATAATTATAAATGGTAGAAAAATTTTTTTTTTTTTTAGTTTAAAAGTTACCCCTATCTTGGGAACGGTATAAGATAGAGAGTTGGAACCAACGCCAGACGAATTATTCGGTTCGAATTGGTAATCTTGCTTAGTTTTCAACTAAATCTGAATGTAAGTTTTGTCTCGGGAAGATAGATTGAAAAATTTTAAAAGTCACACCTATCTCAGGAACGACACCCCCTAGAAAGTTGAAACTTTACAATTCAATTTACCATCAGACCACTAGAGGATCTGCAAAGTTAGGCTTCTTACTTATTTACCGTTCTTTTGGAATAAAAAAGTTAAAAAATTTTTTTCACTTTTGCAGCAAAAGCTAGCGAATTAATTTTTTAAGTAAAAATTCAGTGAAAAATTGAATTTTTTACTAACTATTGGTGATAAAAAGATGAAACTGGTTTAGATTATGATAAAAAAACTTTCTAAAATGATTATAAATGGTAGAAAAAACTTTTTTTTTCTTAGTTTAAAAGTTACCCCTATCTTGGGAACGGTATAAGATAGAGTTGGAACCAACGCCAGACGAATTATTCGGTTCGAATTGGTAATCTTGCTTAGTTTTCAACTAAATCTGAATGTAAGTTTTGTCTCGGAAAGATAGATTTAAAAATTTTAAAAGTCACCCCTATCTCAGGAACGACACCCCCTAGAAAGTTGAAACTTTACAATTCAATTCACCATCAGCCCACTAGAAGATCTGCAAAGTTAGGCTTCTTACTTATTTACAGTTCATTTTGAATAAAAAAATTGAAAAAATTTTTTCACTTTTGCAGCAAAAGCTAGCGAATTAATTTTTTAAGTAAAAATTGAGTGAAAAATTGAATTTTTTACTAACGATTGGTGATAAAAAGATGAAATTAGTTCAGATTGTAATAAAAAATTTTTCTAAAATGATTCTAAATGGTAGAGAAAATTTTTTTTTCTTAGTTTAAAAGTTACCTCTATCTTGGGAACGGTATAAGATAGAGAGTTGGAACCAACGCCAGACGAATTATTCGGTTCGAATTGGTACTCTTGCTTAGTTTTCAACTAAATCTGAATGTAAGTTTTGTCTCGGGAAGATAGATTTAAAAATTTTAAAAGTCACCTCTATCTCAGGAACGACACCCCCTAGAAAGTTGCAACTTTACAATTCAATTCACCATCAGCCCACTAGAAGATCTGCAAAGTTACGCTTCTTACTTATTTACAGTTCCTTTGGAATAAAAAAGTTGAAAAAATTTTTCACTTTTGCAGCAAAAGCTAGCGAATTAATTTTTTAAGTGAAAATTGAGTGAAAAATTGAATTTTTTACTAACGATTGGTGATAAAAAGATGAAACTGGTTTAGATTATGATAAAAAAACTTTCTAAAATGATTATAAATGGTAGAAAAAATTTTTTTTCTTAGTTTAAAAGTTACCCCTATCTTGGGAACGGTATAAGATAGAGAGTTGAAACCAACGCCAGACGAATTATTCGGTTCGAATTGGTAATCTTGCTTAGTTTTCAACTAAATCTGAATTTAAGTTTTGTCTCGGGAAGATAGATTTAAAAATTTTAAAAGTCATCCCTATCTCAGGAACGACACCCCCTAGAATGTTGAAACTTTACAATTCAATTCACCATCAGCCCACTAGAAGATCTGCAAAGTTAGGCTTCTTACTTATTTACAGTTCCTTTGGAATAAAAAAGTTGAAAAAATTTTTTCACTTTTGCAGCAAAAGCTAGTGAATTAAATTTTTAAGTAAAAATTGAGTGAAAAATTGAATTTTTTACTAACGATTGGTGATAAAAAGATGAAATTAGTTCAGATTGTAATAAAAAAACTTTCTAAAATGATTCTAAATGGTAGAAAAATATTTTTTTTCTTAGTTTAAAAGTTACCACTATCTTGAGAACGGTATAAGATAGAGAGTTGGAACCAACGACAGACGAATTATTCGGTTCGAACTGATAATCTTGCTTAGTTTTCAACTAAATCTGAATGTAAGTTTTGTTTCGGGAAGATAGATTTAAAAATTTTAAAAGTCACCCCTATCTCAGGAACGACACCCCCTAGAATGTTGAAACTTTACAATTCAATTCACCATCAGCCCACTAGAAGATCTGCAAAGTTAGGCTTCTTACTTATTTACAGTTCCTTTGGAATAAAAAAGTTGAAAAAATTTTTCACTTTTGCAGCAAAAGCTAGCGAATTAATTTTTTAAGTAAAAATTGAGTGAAAAATTGAATTTTTTACTAACGATTGGTGATAAAAAGATGAAATTAGTTCAGATTGTAATAAAAAAACTTTCTAAAATGATTCTAAATGGTAGAAAAATATTTTTTTTCTTAGATTAAAAGTTACCACTATCTTGAGAACGGTATAAGATAGAGAGTTGGAACCAACGCCAGACGAATTATTCGGTTCGAATTGGTAATCTTGCTTAGTTTTCAACTAAATCTGAATGTAAGTTTTGTCTCGGGAAGATAGATTTAAAAATTTTAAAAGTCACCTCTATCTCAGGAACGACACCCCCTAGAAAGTTGAAACTTTACAATTCAATTTACCATCAGCCCACTAGAAGATCTGCAAAGTTAGGCTTCTTACTTATTTACAGTTCCTTTGGAATAAAAAAGTTGAAAAAATTTTTTCACTTTTGCAGCAAAAGCTAGCGAATTAATTTTTTAAGTAAAAATTGAGTGAAAAATTGAATTTTTTACTAACAATTGGTGATAAAAAGATGAAACTGGTTTAGATTATGATAAAAAAACTTTCTAAAATAATTATAAATGGTAGAAAAAATTTTTTTTTCTTAGTTTAAAAGTTAACCCTATCTTGGGAACGGTATAAGATAGAGAGTTGGAACCAACGCCAGACGAATTATTCGGTTCGAATTGGTAATCTTGCTTAGTTTTTAACTAAATCTGAATGTAAGTTTTGTCTCGGGAAGATAGATTGAAAAATTTTAAAAGTCACACCTATCTCAGGAACGACACCCCCTAGAAAGTTGAAACTTTACAATTCAATTTACCATCAGACCACTAGAGGATCTGCAAAGTTAGGCTTCTTACTTATTTACCGTTCTTTTGGAATAAAAAAGTTAAAAAATTTTTTTCACTTTTGCAGCAAAGCTAGCGAATTAATTTTTTAAGTAAAAATTCAGTGAAAAATTGAATTTTTTACTAACTATTGGTGATAAAAAGATGAAACTGGTTTAGATTATGATAAAAAAACTTTCTAAAATGATTATAAATGGTAGAAAAAACTTTTTTTTCTTAGTTTAAAAGTTACCCCTATCTTGGGAACGGTATAAGATAGAGTTGGAACCAACGCCAGACGAATTATTCGGTTCGAATTGGTAATCTTGCTTAGTTTTCAACTAAATCTGAATGTAAGTTTTGTCTCGGAAAGATAGATTTAAAAATTTTAAAAGTCACCCCTATCTCAGGAACGACACCCCCTAGAAAGTTGAAACTTTACAATTCAATTCACCATCAGCCCACTAGAAGATCTGCAAAGTTAGGCTTCTTACTTATTTACAGTTCCTTTTGAATAAAAAAGTTGAAAAAATTTTTTCACTTTTGCAGCAAAAGCTAGCGAATTAATTTTTCAAGTAAAAATTGAGTGAAAAATTGAATTTTTTACTAACGATTGGTGATAAAAAGATGAAATTAGTTCAGATTGTAATAAAAAATTTTTCTAAAATGATTCTAAATGGTAGAGAAAATTTTTTTTTCTTAGTTTAAAAGTTACCTCTATCTTGGGAACGGTATAAGATAGAGAGTTGGAACCAACGCCAGACGAATTATTCGGTTCGAATTGGTACTCTCGCTTAGTTTTCAACTAAATCTGAATGTAAGTTTTGTCTCGGGAAGATAGATTTAAAAATTTTAAAAGTCACCTCTATCTCAGGAACGACACCCCCTAGAAAGTTGAAACTTTACAATTCAATTCACCATCAGCCCACTAGAAGATCTGCAAAGTTACGCTTCTTACTTATTTACAGTTCCTTTGGAATAAAAAAGTTGAAAAAATTTTTCACTTTTGCAGCAAAAGCTAGCGAATTAATTTTTTAAGTGAAAATTGAGTGAAAAATTGAATTTTTTACTAACGATTGGTGATAAAAAGATGAAACTGGTTTAGATTATGATAAAAAAACTTTCTAAAATGATTCTAAATGGTAGAAAAAATTTTTTTGTCTTAGTTTAAAAGTTACCCCTATCTTGGGAATGGTATAAGATAGAGAGTTGGAACCAACGCCAGACGAATTATTCTGTTCGAATTGGTAATCTTGCTTAGTTTTCAACTAAATCTGAATGTAAGTTTTGTCTCGGGAAGATAGATTTAAAAATTTTAAAAGTCACCCCTATCTCAGTAACGACACCCCCTAGAAAGTTGAAACTTTACAATTCAATTCACCATCAGCCCACTAGAAGATCTGCAAAGTTAGGCTTCTTACTTATTTACAGTTCCTTTGGAATAAAAAAGTTGAAAAAATTTTTTCACTTTTGCAGCAAAAGCTAGCGAATTAATTTTTTAAGTAAAAATTGAGTGAAAAATTGAATTTTTTACTAACGATTGGTGATAAAAAAATGAAACTGGTTTAGATTATGATAAAAAAACTTTCTAAAATAATTATAAATGGTAGAAAAAATTTTTTTTTTTTTAGTTTAAAAGTTACCCCTATCTTGGGAACGGTATAAGATAGAGAGTTGGAACCAACGCCAGACGAATTATTCGGTTCGAATTGGTAATCTTGCTTAGTTTTCAACTAAATCTGAATGTAAGTTTTGTCTCGGGAAGATAGATTGAAAAATTTTAAAAGTCACACCTATCTCAGGAACGACACCCCCTAGAAAGTTGAAACTTTACAATTCAATTTACCATCAGACCACTAGAGGATCTGCAAAGTTAGGCTTCTTACTTATTTACCGTTCTTTTGGAATAAAAAAGTTAAAAAATTTTTTTCACTTTTGCAGCAAAAGCTAGCGAATTAATTTTTTAAGTAAAAATTCAGTGAAAAATTGAATTTTTTACTAACTATTGGTGATAAAAAGATGAAACTGGTTTAGATTATGATAAAAAAACTTTCTAAAATGATTATAAATGGTAGAAAAAACTTTTTTTTCTTAGTTTAAAAGTTACCCCTATCTTGGGAACGGTATAAGATAGAGTTGGAACCAACGCCAGACGAATTATTCGGTTCGAATTGGTAATCTTGCTTAGTTTTCAACTAAATCTGAATGTAAGTTTTGTCTCGGAAAGATAGATTTAAAAATTTTAAAAGTCACCCCTATCTCAGGAACGACACCCCCTAGAAAGTTGAAACTTTACAATTCAATTCACCATCAGCCCACTAGAAGATCTGCAAAGTTAGGCTTCTTACTTATTTACAGTTCATTTTGAATAAAAAAATTGAAAAAATTTTTTCACTTTTGCAGCAAAAGCTAGCGAATTAATTTTTTAAGTAAAAATTGAGTGAAAAATTGAATTTTTTACTAACGATTGGTGATAAAAAGATGAAATTAGTTCAGATTGTAATAAAAAATTTTTCTAAAATGATTCTAAATGGTAGAGAAAATTTTTTTTTCTTAGTTTAAAAGTTACCTCTATCTTGGGAACGGTATAAGATAGAGAGTTGGAACCAACGCCAGACGAATTATTCGGTTCGAATTGGTACTCTTGCTTAGTTTTCAACTAAATCTGAATGTAAGTTTTGTCTCGGGAAGATAGATTTAAAAATTTTAAAAGTCACCTCTATCTCAGGAACGACACCCCCTAGAAAGTTGCAACTTTACAATTCAATTCACCATCAGCCCACTAGAAGATCTGCAAAGTTACGCTTCTTACTTATTTACAGTTCCTTTGGAATAAAAAAGTTGAAAAAATTTTTCACTTTTGCAGCAAAAGCTAGCGAATTAATTTTTTAAGTGAAAATTGAGTGAAAAATTGAATTTTTTACTAACGATTGGTGATAAAAAGATGAAACTGGTTTAGATTATGATAAAAAAACTTTCTAAAATGATTATAAATGGTAGAAAAAATTTTTTTTCTTAGTTTAAAAGTTACCCCTATCTTGGGAACGGTATAAGATAGAGAGTTGAAACCAACGCCAGACGAATTATTCGGTTCGAATTGGTAATCTTGCTTAGTTTTCAACTAAATCTGAATTTAAGTTTTGTCTCGGGAAGATAGATTTAAAAATTTTAAAAGTCATCCCTATCTCAGGAACGACACCCCCTAGAATGTTGAAACTTTACAATTCAATTCACCATCAGCCCACTAGAAGATCTGCAAAGTTAGGCTTCTTACTTATTTACAGTTCCTTTGGAATAAAAAAGTTGAAAAAATTTTTTCACTTTTGCAGCAAAAGCTAGTGAATTAAATTTTTAAGTAAAAATTGAGTGAAAAATTGAATTTTTTACTAACGATTGGTGATAAAAAGATGAAATTAGTTCAGATTGTAATAAAAAAACTTTCTAAAATGATTCTAAATGGTAGAAAAATATTTTTTTTCTTAGTTTAAAAGTTACCACTATCTTGAGAACGGTATAAGATAGAGAGTTGGAACCAACGACAGACGAATTATTCGGTTCGAACTGATAATCTTGCTTAGTTTTCAACTAAATCTGAATGTAAGTTTTGTTTCGGGAAGATAGATTTAAAAATTTTAAAAGTCACCCCTATCTCAGGAACGACACCCCCTAGAATGTTGAAACTTTACAATTCAATTCACCATCAGCCCACTAGAAGATCTGCAAAGTTAGGCTTCTTACTTATTTACAGTTCCTTTGGAATAAAAAAGTTGAAAAAATTTTTCACTTTTGCAGCAAAAGCTAGCGAATTAATTTTTTAAGTAAAAATTGAGTGAAAAATTGAATTTTTTACTAACGATTGGTGATAAAAAGATGAAATTAGTTCAGATTGTAATAAGAAAACTTTCTAAAATGATTCTAAATGGTAGAAAAATATTTTTTTTCTTAGATTAAAAGTTACCACTATCTTGAGAACGGTATAAGATAGAGAGTTGGAACCAACGCCAGACGAATTATTCGGTTCGAATTGGTAATCTTGCTTAGTTTTCAACTAAATCTGAATGTAAGTTTTGTCTCGGGAAGATAGATTTAAAAATTTTAAAAGTCACCTCTATCTCAGGAACGACACCCCCTAGAAAGTTGAAACTTTACAATTCAATTTACCATCAGCCCACTAGAAGATCTGCAAAGTTAGGCTTCTTACTTATTTACAGTTCCTTTGGAATAAAAAAGTTGAAAAAATTTTTTCACTTTTGCAGCAAAAGCTAGCGAATTAATTTTTTAAGTAAAAATTGAGTGAAAAATTGAATTTTTTACTAACAATTGGTGATAAAAAGATGAAACTGGTTTAGATTATGATAAAAAAACTTTCTAAAATAATTATAAATGGTAGAAAAAATTTTTTTTTCTTAGTTTAAAAGTTAACCCTATCTTGGGAACGGTATAAGATAGAGAGTTGGAACCAACGCCAGACGAATTATTCGGTTCGAATTGGTAATCTTGCTTAGTTTTTAACTAAATCTGAATGTAAGTTTTGTCTCGGGAAGATAGATTGAAAAATTTTAAAAGTCACACCTATCTCAGGAACGACACCCCCTAGAAAGTTGAAACTTTACAATTCAATTTACCATCAGACCACTAGAGGATCTGCAAAGTTAGGCTTCTTACTTATTTACCGTTCTTTTGGAATAAAAAAGTTAAAAAATTTTTTTCACTTTTGCAGCAAAAGCTAGCGAATTAATTTTTTAAGTAAAAATTCAGTGAAAAATTGAATTTTTTACTAACTATTGGTGATAAAAAGATGAAACTGGTTTAGATTATGATAAAAAAACTTTCTAAAATGATTATAAATGGTAGAAAAAACTTTTTTTTCTTAGTTTAAAAGTTACCCCTATCTTGGGAACGGTATAAGATAGAGTTGGAACCAACGCCAGACGAATTATTCGGTTCGAATTGGTAATCTTGCTTAGTTTTCAACTAAATCTGAATGTAAGTTTTGTCTCGGAAAGATAGATTTAAAAATTTTAAAAGTCACCCCTATCTCAGGAACGACACCCCCTAGAAAGTTGAAACTTTACAATTCAATTCACCATCAGCCCACTAGAAGATCTGCAAAGTTAGGCTTCTTACTTATTTACAGTTCCTTTTGAATAAAAAAGTTGAAAAAATTTTTTCACTTTTGCAGCAAAAGCTAGCGAATTAATTTTTCAAGTAAAAATTGAGTGAAAAATTGAATTTTTTACTAACGATTGGTGATAAAAAGATGAAATTAGTTCAGATTGTAATAAAAAATTTTTCTAAAATGATTCTAAATGGTAGAGAAAATTTTTTTTTCTTAGTTTAAAAGTTACCTCTATCTTGGGAACGGTATAAGATAGAGAGTTGGAACCAACGCCAGACGAATTATTCGGTTCGAATTGGTACTCTCGCTTAGTTTTCAACTAAATCTGAATGTAAGTTTTGTCTCGGGAAGATAGATTTAAAAATTTTAAAAGTCACCTCTATCTCAGGAACGACACCCCCTAGAAAGTTGAAACTTTACAATTCAATTCACCATCAGCCCACTAGAAGATCTGCAAAGTTACGCTTCTTACTTATTTACAGTTCCTTTGGAATAAAAAAGTTGAAAAAATTTTTCACTTTTGCAGCAAAAGCTAGCGAATTAATTTTTTAAGTGAAAATTGAGTGAAAAATTGAATTTTTTACTAACGATTGGTGATAAAAAGATGAAACTGGTTTAGATTATGATAAAAAAACTTTCTAAAATGATTATAAATGGTAGAAAAAATTTTTTTTCTTAGTTTAAAAGTTACCCCTATCTTGGGAACGGTATAAGATAGAGAGTTGAAACCAACGCCAGACGAATTATTCGGTTCGAATTGGTAATCTTGCTTAGTTTTCAACTAAATCTGAATTTAAGTTTTGTCTCGGGAAGATAGATTTAAAAATTTTAAAAGTCACCCCTATTTCAGGAACGACACCCCCTAGAAAGTTGAAACTTTACAATTCAATTCACCATCAGCCCACTAGAAGGTCTGCAAAGTTAGGCTTCTTACTTATTAACAGTTCCTTTGGAATAACAAAGTTGAAAAAATTTTTTCACTTTTGCAGCAAAAGCTAGCGAATTAATTTTTTAAGTAAAAATTGAGTGAAAAATTGAATTTTTTACTAACGATTGGTGATAAAAAGATGAAATTAGTTCAGATTGTAATAAAAAAACTTTCTAAAATGATTCTAAATGGTAGAAAAATATTTTTTATCTTAGTTTAAAAGTTACCACTATCTTGAGAACGGTATAAGATAGAGAGTTGGAACCAACGCCAGACGAATTATTCGGTTCGAATTGGTAATCTTGCTTAGTTTTTAACTAAATCTGAATGTAAGTTTTGTCTCGGGAAGATAGATTTAAAAATTTTAAAAGTCACCCCCATCTCAGGAACGACACCCCCGAGAAAATTGAAACTTTACAATTCAATTTACCATCAGCCCACTAGAAGATCTACAAAGTTAGGCTTCTTACTTATTTACAGTTCCTTTGGAATAAAAAAGTTGAAAAAATTTTTTCACTTTTGCAGCAAAAGCTAGCGAATTAATTTTTTAAGTAAAAATTCAGTGAAAAATTGAATTTTTTACTAACTATTGGTGATAAAAAGATGAAACTGGTTTAGATTATGATAAAAAAACTTTCTAAAATGATTATAAATGGTAGAAAAAACTTTTTTTTCTTAGTTTAAAAGTTACCCCTATCTTGGGAACGGTATAAGATAGAGAGTTGGAACCAACGCCAGACCAATTATTCGGTTCGAATTGGTAATCTTGCTTAGTTTTCAACTAAATCTGAATGTAAGTTTTGTCTCGGAAAGATAGATTTAAAAATTTTAAAAGTCACCCCTATCTCAGGAGCGACACCCCCTAGAAAGTTGAAACTTTACAATTCAATTCACCATCAGCCCACTAGAAGATCTGCAAAGTTAGGCTTCTTATTTATTTACAGTTCCTTTTGAATAAAAAAGTTGAAAAAATTTTTTCACTTTTGCAGCAAAAGCTAGCGAATTAATTTTTTAAGTAAAAATTGAGTGAAAAATTGAATTTTTTACTAACGACTGGTGATAAAAAGATGAAATTAGTTCAGATTGTAATAAAAAAACTTTCTAAAATGAATCTAAATGGTAGAAAAAATTTTTTTTTTTTAGTTTAAAAGTTACCCCTATCTTGGGAACGGTATAAGATAGAGAGTTGGAACCAACGCCAGACGAATTATTCGGTTCGAGTTGGTAATCTTGCTTAGTTTTCAACTAAATCTGAATGTAAGTTTTGTCTCGGGAAGATAGATTTAAAAATTTTAAAAGTCACCCCTATCTCAGTAACGACACCCCCTAGAAATTTGAAACTTTACAATTCAATTTACCATCAGCCCACTAGAGGATCTGCAAAGTTAAACTTCTTACTTGTTTACCGTTCCTTTGGAATAAAAAAGTTGAAAAAATTGTTTCACTTTTGCAGCAAAAGCTAGCGAATTAATTTTTTAAGTAAAAATTGAGTGAAAAATTGAATTTTTTACTAACGATTAGTGATAAAAAGATGAAATTAGTTTAGATTGTAATAAAAAAACTTTCTAAAATGATTCTAAATGGTAGAAAAAATTTTTTTGTCTTAGTTTAAAAGTTACCCCTATCTTGGGAATGGTATAAGATAGAGAGTTGGAACCAACGCCAGACGAATTATTCTGTTCGAATTGGTAATCTTGCTTAGTTTTCAACTAAATCTGAATGTAAGTTTTGTCTCGGGAAGATAGATTTAAAAATTTTAAAAGTCACCCCTATCTCAGTAACGACACCCCCTAGAAAGTTGAAACTTTACAATTCAATTCACCATCAGCCCACTAGAAGATCTGCAAAGTTAGGCTTCTTACTTATTTACAGTTCCTTTGGAATAAAAAAGTTGAAAAAATTTTTTCACTTTTGCAGCAAAAGCTAGCGAATTAATTTTTTAAGTAAAAATTGAGTGAAAAATTGAATTTTTTACTAACGATTGGTGATAAAAAAATGAAACTGGTTTAGATTATGATAAAAAAACTTTCTAAAATAATTATAAATGGTAGAAAAAAATTTTTTTTTTTTAGTTTAAAAGTTACCCCTATCTTGGGAACGGTATAAGATAGAGAGTTGGAACCAACGCCAGACGAATTATTCGGTTCGAATTGGTAATCTTGCTTAGTTTTCAACTAAATCTGAATGTAAGTTTTGTCTCGGGAAGATAGATTGAAAAATTTTAAAAGTCACACCTATCTCAGGAACGACACCCCCTAGAAAGTTGAAACTTTACAATTCAATTTACCATCAGACCACTAGAGGATCTGCAAAGTTAGGCTTCTTACTTATTTACCGTTCTTTTGGAATAAAAAAGTTAAAAAATTTTTTTCACTTTTGCAGCAAAAGCTAGCGAATTAATTTTTTAAGTAAAAATTCAGTGAAAAATTGAATTTTTTACTAACTATTGGTGATAAAAAGATGAAACTGGTTTAGATTATGATAAAAAAACTTTCTAAAATGATTATAAATGGTAGAAAAAACTTTTTTTTCTTAGTTTAAAAGTTACCCCTATCTTGGGAACGGTATAAGATAGAGTTGGAACCAACGCCAGACGAATTATTCGGTTCGAATTGGTAATCTTGCTTAGTTTTCAACTAAATCTGAATGTAAGTTTTGTCTCGGAAAGATAGATTTAAAAATTTTAAAAGTCACCCCTATCTCAGGAACGACACCCCCTAGAAAGTTGAAACTTTACAATTCAATTCACCATCAGCCCACTAGAAGATCTGCAAAGTTAGGCTTCTTACTTATTTACAGTTCATTTTGAATAAAAAAATTGAAAAAATTTTTTCACTTTTGCAGCAAAAGCTAGCGAATTAATTTTTTAAGTAAAAATTGAGTGAAAAATTGAATTTTTTACTAACGATTGGTGATAAAAAGATGAAATTAGTTCAGATTGTAATAAAAAATTTTTCTAAAATGATTCTAAATGGTAGAGAAAATTTTTTTTTCTTAGTTTAAAAGTTACCTCTATCTTGGGAACGGTATAAGATAGAGAGTTGGAACCAACGCCAGACGAATTATTCGGTTCGAATTGGTACTCTTGCTTAGTTTTCAACTAAATCTGAATGTAAGTTTTGTCTCGGGAAGATAGATTTAAAAATTTTAAAAGTCACCTCTATCTCAGGAACGACACCCCCTAGAAAGTTGCAACTTTACAATTCAATTCACCATCAGCCCACTAGAAGATCTGCAAAGTTACGCTTCTTACTTATTTACAGTTCCTTTGGAATAAAAAAGTTGAAAAAATTTTTCACTTTTGCAGCAAAAGCTAGCGAATTAATTTTTTAAGTGAAAATTGAGTGAAAAATTGAATTTTTTACTAACGATTGGTGATAAAAAGATGAAACTGGTTTAGATTATGATAAAAAAACTTTCTAAAATGATTATAAATGGTAGAAAAAATTTTTTTTCTTAGTTTAAAAGTTACCCCTATCTTGGGAACGGTATAAGATAGAGAGTTGAAACCAACGCCAGACGAATTATTCGGTTCGAATTGGTAATCTTGCTTAGTTTTCAACTAAATCTGAATTTAAGTTTTGTCTCGGGAAGATAGATTTAAAAATTTTAAAAGTCATCCCTATCTCAGGAACGACACCCCCTAGAATGTTGAAACTTTACAATTCAATTCACCATCAGCCCACTAGAAGATCTGCAAAGTTAGGCTTCTTACTTATTTACAGTTCCTTTGGAATAAAAAAGTTGAAAAAATTTTTTCACTTTTGCAGCAAAAGCTAGTGAATTAAATTTTTAAGTAAAAATTGAGTGAAAAATTGAATTTTTTACTAACGATTGGTGATAAAAAGATGAAATTAGTTCAGATTGTAATAAAAAAACTTTCTAAAATGATTCTAAATGGTAGAAAAATATTTTTTTTCTTAGTTTAAAAGTTACCACTATCTTGAGAACGGTATAAGATAGAGAGTTGGAACCAACGACAGACGAATTATTCGGTTCGAACTGATAATCTTGCTTAGTTTTCAACTAAATCTGAATGTAAGTTTTGTTTCGGGAAGATAGATTTAAAAATTTTAAAAGTCACCCCTATCTCAGGAACGACACCCCCTAGAATGTTGAAACTTTACAATTCAATTCACCATCAGCCCACTAGAAGATCTGCAAAGTTAGGCTTCTTACTTATTTACAGTTCCTTTGGAATAAAAAAGTTGAAAAAATTTTTCACTTTTGCAGCAAAAGCTAGCGAATTAATTTTTTAAGTAAAAATTGAGTGAAAAATTGAATTTTTTACTAACGACTGGTGATAAAAAGATGAAATTAGTTCAGATTGTAATAAAAAAACTTTCTAAAATGAATCTAAATGGTAGAAAAAAATTTTTTTTTTTAGTTTAAAAGTTACCCCTATCTTGGGAACGGTATAAGATAGAGAGTTGGAACCAACGCCAGACGAATTATTCGGTTCGAGTTGGTAATCTTGCTTAGTTTTCAACTAAATCTGAATGTAAGTTTTGTCTCGGGAAGATAGATTTAAAAATTTTAAAAGTCACCCCTATCTCAGTAACGACACCCCCTAGAAATTTGAAACTTTACAATTCAATTTACCATCAGCCCACTAGAGGATCTGCAAAGTTAAACTTCTTACTTGTTTACCGTTCCTTTGGAATAAAAAAGTTGAAAAAATTGTTTCACTTTTGCAGCAAAAGCTAGCGAATTAATTTTTTAAGTAAAAATTGAGTGAAAAATTGAATTTTTTACTAACGATTAGTGATAAAAAGATGAAATTAGTTTAGATTGTAATAAAAAAACTTTCTAAAATGATTCTAAATGGTAGAAAAAATTTTTTTGTCTTAGTTTAAAAGTTACCCCTATCTTGGGAATGGTATAAGATAGAGAGTTGGAACCAACGCCAGACGAATTATTCTGTTCGAATTGGTAATCTTGCTTAGTTTTCAACTAAATCTGAATGTAAGTTTTGTCTCGGGAAGATAGATTTAAAAATTTTAAAAGTCACCCCTATCTCAGTAACGACACCCCCTAGAAAGTTGAAACTTTACAATTCAATTCACCATCAGCCCACTAGAAGATCTGCAAAGTTAGGCTTCTTACTTATTTACAGTTCCTTTGGAATAAAAAAGTTGAAAAAATTTTTTCACTTTTGCAGCAAAAGCTAGCGAATTAATTTTTTAAGTAAAAATTGAGTGAAAAATTGAATTTTTTACTAACGATTGGTGATAAAAAAATGAAACTGGTTTAGATTATGATAAAAAAACTTTCTAAAATAATTATAAATGGTAGAAAAAAATTTTTTTTTTTAGTTTATAAGTTACCCCTATCTTGGGAACGGTATAAGATAGAGAGTTGGAACCAACGCCAGACGAATTATTCGGTTCGAATTGGTAATCTTGCTTAGTTTTTAACTAAATCTGAATGTAAGTTTTGTCTCGGGAAGATAGATTTAAAAATTTTAAAAGTCACCCCTATCTCAGTAACGACACGCCCTAGAAAGGTGAAACTTTACAATTCAATTCACCATCAGCCCACTAGAAGATCTGCAAAGTTAGGCTGCTTACTTATTTACAGTTCCTTTGGAATGAAAAAGTTGAAAAAATTTTTTCACTTTTGCAGCAAAAGCTAGCGAATTAATTTTTTAAGTAAAAATTGAGTGAAAAATTGAATTTTTTACTAACAATTGGTGATAAAAAGATGAAACTGGTTTAGATTATGATAAAAAAACTTTCTAAAATAATTATAAATGGTAGAAAAAATTTTTTTTTCTTAGTTTAAAAGTTAACCCTATCTTGGGAACGGTATAAGATAGAGAGTTGGAACCAACGCCAGACGAATTATTCGGTACGAATTGGTAATCTTGCTTAGTTTTTAACTAAATCTGAATGTAAGTTTTGTCTCGGGAAGATAGATTGAAAAATTTTAAAAGTCACACCTATCTCAGGAACGACACCCCCTAGAAAGTTGAAACTTTACAATTCAATTTACCATCAGACCACTAGAGGATCTGCAAAGTTAGGCTTCTTACTTATTTACCGTTCTTTTGGAATAAAAAAGTTAAAAAATTTTTTTCACTTTTGCAGCAAAAGCTAGCGAATTAATTTTTTAAGTAAAAATTCAGTGAAAAATTGAATTTTTTACTAACTATTGGTGATAAAAAGATGAAACTGGTTTAGATTATGATAAAAAAACTTTCTAAAATGATTATAAATGGTAGAAAAAACTTTTTTTTCTTAGTTTAAAAGTTACCCCTATCTTGGGAACGGTATAAGATAGAGTTGGAACCAACGCCAGACGAATTATTCGGTTCGAATTGGCAATCTTGCTTAGTTTTCAACTAAATCTGAATGTAAGTTTTGTCTCGGAAAGATAGATTTAAAAATTTTAAAAGTCACCCCTATCTCAGGAACGACACCCCCTAGAAAGTTGAAACTTTACAATTCAATTCACCATCAGCCCACTAGAAGATCTGCAAAGTTAGGCTTCTTACTTATTTACAGTTCCTTTTGAATAAAAAAGTTGAAAAAATTTTTTCACTTTTGCAGCAAAAGCTAGCGAATTAATTTTTCAAGTAAAAATTGAGTGAAAAATTGAATTTTTTACTAACGATTGGTGATAAAAAGATGAAATTAGTTCAGATTGTAATAAAAAATTTTTCTAAAATGATTCTAAATGGTAGAGAAAATTTTTTTTTCTTAGTTTAAAAGTTACCTCTATCTTGGGAACGGTATAAGATAGAGAGTTGGAACCAACGCCAGACGAATTATTCGGTTCGAATTGGTACTCTTGCTTAGTTTTCAACTAAATCTGAATGTAAGTTTTGTCTCGGGAAGATAGATTTAAAAATTTTAAAAGTCACCTCTATCTCAGGAACGACACCCCCTAGAAAGTTGAAACTTTACAATTCAATTCACCATCAGCCCACTAGAAGATCTGCAAAGTTACGCTTCTTACTTATTTACAGTTCCTTTGGAATAAAAAAGTTGAAAAAATTTTTCACTTTTGCAGCAAAAGCTAGCGAATTAATTTTTTAAGTGAAAATTGAGTGAAAAATTGAATTTTTTACTAACGATTGGTGATAAAAAGATGAAACTGGTTTAGATTATGATAAAAAAACTTTCTAAAATGATTATAAATGGTAGAAAAAATTTTTTTTCTTAGTTTAAAAGTTACCCCTATCTTGGGAACGGTATAAGATAGAGAGTTGAAACCAACGCCAGACGAATTATTCGGTTCGAATTGGTAATCTTGCTTAGTTTTCAACTAAATCTGAATTTAAGTTTTGTCTCGGGAAGATAGATTTAAAAATTTTAAAAGTCACCCCTATCTCAGTAACGACACGCCCTAGAAAGTTGAAACTTTACAATTCAATTCACCATCAGCCCACTAGAAGATCTGCAAAGTTAGGCTGCTTACTTATTTACAGTTCCTTTGGAATAAAAAAGTTGAAAAAATTTTTTCACTTTTGCAGCAAAAGCTAGCGAATTAATTTTTTATGTAAAAATTGAGTGAAAAATTGAATTTTTTACTAACAATTGGTGATAAAAAGATGAAACTGGTTTAGATTATGATAAAAAAACTTTCTAAAATAATTATAAATGGTAGAAAAAATTTTTTTTTCTTAGTTTAAAATTTACCACTATCTTGGGAACGGTATAAGATAGAGAGTTGGAACCAACGCCAGACGAATTATTCGGCTCGAATTGGTAATCTTGCTTAGTTTTTAACTAAATCTGAATGTAAGTTTTGTCTCGGGAAGATAGATTGAAAAATTTTAAAAGTCACACCTATCTCAGGAACGACACCCCCTAGAAAGTTGAAACTTTACAATTCAATTTACCATCAGACCACTAGAGGATCTGCAAAGTTAGGCTTCTTACTTATTTACCGTTCTTTTGGAATAAAAAAGTTAAAAAATTTTTTTCACTTTTGCAGCAAAAGCTAGCGAATTAATTTTTTAAGTAAAAATTCAGTGAAAAATTGAATTTTTTACTAACTATTGGTGATAAAAAGATGAAACTGGTTTAGATTATGATAAAAAAACTTTCTAAAATGATTATAAATGGTAGAAAAAACTTTTTTTTCTTAGTTTAAAAGTTACCCCTATCTTGGGAACGGTATAAGATAGAGAGTTGGAACCAACGCCAGACGAATTATTCGGTTCGAATTGGTAATCTTGCTTAGTTTTCAACTAAATCTGAATGTAAGTTTTGTCTCGGAAAGATAGATTTAAAAATTTTAAAAGTCACCCCTATCTCAGGAACGACACCCCCTAGAAAGTTGAAACTTTACAATTCAATTCACCATCAGCCCACTAGAAGATCTGCAAAGTTAGGCTTCTTACTTATTTACAGTTCATTTTGAATAAAAAAGTTGAAAAAATTTTTTCACTTTTGCAGCAAAAGCTAGCGAATTAATTTTTTAAGTAAAAATTGAGTGAAAAATTGAATTTTTTACTAACGATTGGTGATAAAAAGATGAAATTAGTTCAGATTGTAATAAAAAATTTTTCTAAAATGATTCTAAATGGTAGAGAAATTTTTTTTTTCTTAGTTTAAAAGTTACCTCTATCTTGGGAACGGTATAAGATAGAGAGTTGGAACCAACGCCAGACGAATTATTCGGTTCGAATTGGTACTCTTGCTTAGTTTTCAACTAAATCTGAATGTAAGTTTTGTCTCGGGAAGATAGATTTAAAAATTTTAAAAGTCACCTCTATCTCAGGAACGACACCCCCTAGAAAGTTGAAACTTTACAATTCAATTCACCATCAGCCCACTAGAAGATCTGCAAAGTTACGCTTCTTACTTATTTACAGTTCCTTTGGAATAAAAAAGTTGAAAAAATTTTTCACTTTTGCAGCAAAAGCTAGCGAATTAATTTTTTAAGTGAAAATTGAGTGAAAAATTGAATTTTTTACTAACGATTGGTGATAAAAAGATGAAACTGGTTTAGATTATGATAAAAAAACTTTCTAAAATGATTATAAATGGTAGAAAAAATTTTTTTTCTTAGTTTAAAAGTTACCCCTATCTTGGGAACGGTATAAGATAGAGAGTTGAAACCAACGCCAGACGAATTATTCGGTTCGAATTGGTAATCTTGCTTAGTTTTCAACTAAATCTGAATTTAAGTTTTGTCTCGGGAAGATAGATTTAAAAATTTTAAAAGTCACCCCTATCTCAGGAACGACACCCCCTAGAATGTTGAAACTTTACAATTCAATTCACCATCAGCCCACTAGAAGATCTGCAAAGTTAGGCTTCTTACTTATTTACAGTTCCTTTGGAATAAAAAAGTTGAAAAAATTTTTTCACTTTTGCAGCAAAAGCTAGTGAATTAAATTTTTAAGTAAAAATTGAGTGAAAAATTGAATTTTTTACTAACGATTGGTGATAAAAAGATGAAATTAGTTCAGATTGTAATAAAAAAACTTTCTAAAATGATTCTAAATGGTAGAAAAATATTTTTTTTCTTAGTTTAAAAGTTACCACTATCTTGAGAACGGTATAAGATAGAGTGTTAGAACCAACGCCAGACGAATTATTCGGTCCGAATTGGTAATCTTGCTTAGTTTTTAACTAAATCTGAATGTAAGTTTTGTCTCGGGAAGATAGATTTAAAAATTTTAAAAGTCACCCCTATCTCAGGAACGACACTCTCTGGAAAGTTGAAACTTTACAATTCAATTTACTTTCAGCCCACTAGAGGATCTGCAAAGTTAGGCTTCTTACTTATTTACCGTTCTTTTGGAATAAAAAAGTTAAAAATTTTTTTTCACTTTTGCAGCAAAAGCTAGCGAATTAATTTTTTAAGTAAAAATTCAGTGAAAAATTGAATTTTTTACTAACTATTGGTGATAAAAAGATGAAACTGGTTTAGATTATGATAAAAAAACTTTCTAAAATGATTATAAATGGTAGAAAAAATTTTTTTTCTTAGTTTAAAAGTTACCCCTATCTTGGGAACGGTATAAGATAGAGAGTTGGAACCAACGCCAGACGAATTATTTGGTTCGAATTGGTAATCTTGCTTAGTTTTCAACTAAATCTGAATGTAAGTTTTGTCTCGGGAAGATAGATTTAAAAATTTTAAAAGTCACCCCTATCTCAGGAACGACACCCCCTAGAAAGTTGAAACTTTACAATTCAATTCACCATCAGCCCACTAGAAGATCTGCAAAGTTAGGCTTCTTACTTATTAACAGTTCCTTTGGAATAAAAATGTTGAAAAAATTTTTTCACTTTTGCAGCAAAAGCTAGCGAATTAATTTTTTAAGTAAAAATTGAGTGAAAAATTGAATTTTTTACTAACGATTGGTGATAAAAAGATGAAATTAGTTCAGATTGTAATAAAAAAACTTTCTAAAATGATTCTAAATGGTAGAAAAATATTTTTTATCTTAGTTTAAAAGTTACCACTTTCTTGAGAACGGTATAAGATAGAGAGTTGGAACCAACGCCAGACGAATTATTCGGTTCGAATTGGTAATCTTGCTTAGTTTTCAACTAAATCTGAATGTAAGTTTTGTCTCGGAAAGATAGATTTAAAAATTTTAAAAGTCACCCCTATCTCAGGAACGACACCCTCTAGAAAGTTGAAACTTTACAATTCAATTTACCATCAGCCCACTTGAAGATCTGCAAAGTTAGGCTTCTTACTTATTTACCGTTCCTTTGGAATAAAAAAGATAAAAAAATTTTTTCACTTTTGCAGCAAAAGCTAGCGAATTAATTTTTTAAGTAAAAATTGTGTGGAAAATTGAATTTTTTACTAACGATTGGTGATAAAAAGATGAAACTGGTTTAGATTATGATAAAAAAGCTTTCTAAAATGATTATAAATGGTAGAAAAAATTTTTTTTCTTAGTTTAAAAGTTACCCCTATCTTGGGAACGGTATAAGATAGAGAGTTGGAACCAACGCCAGACGAATTATTCGGTTCGAATTGGTAATCTTGCTTAGTTTTCAACTAAATCTGAATGTAAGTTTTGTCTCGGGAAGATAGATTTAAAAATTTTAAAAGTCACCCCTATCTCAGGAACGACACCCCCTAGAAAGTTGAAACTTTACAATTCAATTCACCATCAGCCCACTAGAAGATCTGCAAAGTTAGGCTTCTTACTTATTAACAGTTCCTTTGGAATAAAAAAGTTGAAAAAATTTTTTCACTTTTGCAGCAAAAGCTAGCGAATTAATTTTTTAAGTAAAAATTGAGTGAAAAATTGAATTTTTTACTAACGATTGGTGATAAAAAGATGAAATTAGTTCAGATTGTAATAAAAAAACTTTCTAAAATGATTCTAAATGGTAGAAAAATATTTTTTATCTTAGTTTAAAAGTTACCACTTTCTTGAGAACGGTATAAGATAGAGAGTTGGAACCAACGCCAGACGAATTATTCGGTTCGAATTGGTAATCTTGCTTAGTTTTCAACTAAATCTGAATGTAAGTTTTGTCTCGGAAAGATAGATTTAAAAATTTTAAAAGTCACCCCCATCTCAGGAACGACACCCCCTAGAAAATTGAAACTTTACAATTCAATTTACCATCAGCCCACTAAAAGATCTGCAAAGTTAGGCTTCTTACTTATTTACAGTTCCTTTGGAATAAAAAAGTTGAAAAATTTTTTTCACTTTTGCAGCAAAAGCTAGCGAATTAATTTTTTAAGTAAAAATTCAGTGAAAAATTGAATTTTTTACTAACTATTGGTGATAAAAAGATGAAACTGGTTTAGATTATGATAAAAAAACTTTCTAAAATGATTATAAATGGTAGAAAAAACTTTTTTTTCTTAGTTTAAAAGTTACCCCTATCTTGGGAACGGTATAAGATAGAGAGTTGGAACCAACGCCAGACGAATTATTCGGTTCGAATTGGTAATCTTGCTTAATTTTCAACTAAATCTGAATGTAAGTTTTGTCTCGGAAAGATAGATTTAAAAATTTTAAAAGTCACCCCTATCTCAGGAGCGACACCCCCTAGAAAGTTGAAACTTTACAATTCAATTCACCATCAGCCCACTAGAAGATCTGCAAAGTTAGGCTTCTTACTTATTAACAGTTCCTTTGGAATAAAAAAGTTGAAAAAATTTTTTCACTTTTGCAGCAAAAGCTAGCGAATTAATTTTTTAAGTAAAAATTGAGTGAAAAATTGAATTTTTTACTAACGATTGGTGATAAAAAGATGAAATTAGTTCAGATTGTAATAAAAAAACTTTCTAAAATGATTCTAAATGGTAGAAAAATATTTTTTATCTTAGTTTAAAAGTTACCACTTTCTTGAGAACGGTATAAGATAGAGAGTTGGAACCAACGCCAGACGAATTATTCGGTTCGAATTGGTAATCTTGCTTAGTTTTCAACTAAATCTGAATGTAAGTTTTGTCTCGGGAAGATAGATTTAAAAATTTTAAAAGTCACCCCCATCTCAGGAACGACACCCCCTAGAAAATTGAAACTTTACAATTCAATTTACCATCAGCCCACTAAAAGATCTGCAAAGTTAGGCTTCTTACTTATTTACAGTTCCTTTGGAATAAAAAAGTTGAAAAATTTTTTTCACTTTTGCAGCAAAAGCTAGCGAATTAATTTTTTAAGTAAAAATTCAGTGAAAAATTGAATTTTTTACTAACTATTGGTGATAAAAAAATTAAATTAGTTCAGATTGTAATAAAAAAACTTTCTAAAATGATTCTAAATGGTAAAAAAATATTTTTTTTCTTAGTTTAAAAGTTACCACTATCTTGAGAACGGTATAAGATAGAGAGTTGGAACCAACGCCAGACGAATTATTCGGTTCGAATCGGTAATCTTGCTTAGTTTTTAACTAAATCTGAATGTAAGTTTTGTCTCGGGAAGATAGATTTAAAAATTTTAAAAGTCACCCCTATCTCAGGAACGACACCCCCTAGAAAGTTGAAACTTTACAATTCAATTCACCATCAGCCCACTAGAAGATCTGCAAAGTTAGACTTCTTACTTATCTACAGTTCCTTTGGAATAATAAAGTTAAAAAAATTTTTTCACTTTTGCAGCAAAAGCTAGCGAATTTTTTTTTTAAGTAAAAATTGAGTGAAAAATTGAATTTTTTACTAACGATTGGTGATTAAAAGTTAAAACTGGTTTAGATTATGATAAAAAAACTTTCTAAAATGATTATAAATGGTAGAAAAAAATTTTTCTTCTTAGTTTAAAAGTTACCCCTATCTTGGGAACGGTATAAGATAGAGAGTTGGAACCAACGCCAGACGGATTATTCGGTTCGAATTGGTAATCTTGCTTAGTTTTCAACTAAATCTGAATGTAAGTTTTGTCTCGGGAAGATAGATTTAAAAATTTTAAAAGTCACCCCTATCTCAGGAACGACAACCCCTAGAAAGTTGAAACTTTACAATTCAATTTACCATCAGCCCACTAGAGGATCTGCAAAGTTAGGCTTCTTACTTATTTACAGTTCCTTTGGAATAAAAAAGTTGAAAAAATTTTTCCACTTTTGCAGCAAAAGCTAGCGAATTAATTTTTTAAGTAAAAATTGAGGAAAAAATTGAATTTATTACTAACAATTGGTGATAAAAAAATTAAATTAGTTTAGATTGTAATAAAAAAACTTTCTAAAATGATTCTAAATGGTAAAAAAATATTTTTTTTCTTAGTTTAAAAGTTACCACTATCTTGAGAACGGTATAAGATAGAGAGTTGGAACCAACGCCAGAAGAATTATTCGGTTCGAATTGGTAATCTTGCTTAGTTTTTAACTAAATCTGAACGTAAGTTTTGTCTCGGGAAGATAGATTTAAAAATTTTAAAAGTCACCCCTATCTCAGGAACGACACCCCCTAGAAAGTTGAAACTTTACAATTCAATTTACCTTCAGCCCACTAGAGGATCTGCAAAGTTAGGCTTCTTACTTATTTACCGTTCCTTTGGAATAAAAAAGTTAAAAAAATTTTTTCACTTTTGCAGCAAAAGCTAGCGAATTTTTTTTTTAAGTAAAAATTGAGTGAAAAATTGAATTTTTTACTAACGATTGGTGATAAAAAGATGATACTGGTTTAGATTATGATAAAAAAACTTTCTAAAATGATTATAAATGGTAGAAAAAATTTTTTTTTCTTAGTTTAAAAGTTACCCCTATCTTGGGAATGGTATAAGATAGAGAGTTGGAACCAACGCCAGACGAATTATTCGGTTCGAATCGGTAATCTTGCTTAGTTTTCAACTAAATCTGAATGTAAGTTTCGTCTCGGGAAGATAGATTTAAAAATTTTAAAAGTCACCCCTATCTCAGGAACGACACCCCCTAGAATGTTGAAACTTTACAATTCAATTTACCATCAGCACACTAGAAGATCTGCAAAGTTAGGCTTCTTACTCATTTACAGTTCCATTGGAATAAAAAAGTTGAAAAAATTTTTCCACTTTTGCAGCAAAAGCTAGCGAATTAATTTTTTAAGTAAAAATTGAGGAAAAAATTGAATTTATTACTAACAATTGGTGATAAAAAAATTAAATTAGTTCAGATTGTAATAAAAAAACTTTCTAAAATGATTCTAAATGGTAAAAAAATATTTTTTTTCTTAGTTTAAAAGTTACCACTATCTTGAGAACGGTATAAGATAGAGAGTTGGAACCAACGCCAGACAAATTATTCGGTTCGAATCGGTAATCTTGCTTAGTTTTTAACTAAATCTGAATGTAAGTTTTGTCTCGGGAAGATAGATTTAAAAATTTTAAAAGTCACCCCTATCTCAGGAACGACACCCCCTAGAAAGTTGAAACTTTACAATTCAATTCACCATCAGCCCACTAGAAGATCTGCAAAGTTAGACTTCTTACTTATCTACAGTTCCTTTGGAATAATAAAGTTAAAAAAATTTTTTCACTTTTGCAGCAAAAGCTAGCGAATTTTTTTTTTAAGTAAAAATTGAGTGAAAAATTGAATTTTTTACTAACGATTGGTGATTAAAAGTTAAAACTGGTTTAGATTATGATAAAAAACTTTCTAAAATGATTATAAATGGTAGAAAAAAATTTTTTTTCTTAGTTTAAAAGTTACCCCTATCTTGGGAACGGTATAAGATAGAGAGTTGGAACCAACGCCAGACGGATTATTCGGTTCGAATTGGTAATCTTGCTTAGTTTTCAACTAAATCTGAATGTAAGTTTTGTCTCGGGAAGATAGATTTAAAAATTTTAAAAGTCACCCCTATCTCAGGAACGACACCCCCTAGAAAGTTGAAACTTTACAATTCAATTCACCATCAGCCCACTAGAAGATCTGCAAAGTTAGACTTCTTACTTATCTACAGTTCCTTTGGAATAATAAAGTTAAAAAAATTTTTTCACTTTTGCAGCAAAAGCTAGCGAATTTTTTTTTTAAGTAAAAATTGAGTGAAAAATTGAATTTTTTACTAACGATTGGTGATTAAAAGTTAAAACTGGTTTAGATTATGATAAAAAAACTTTCTAAAATGATTATAAATGGTAGAAAAAAATTTTTGTTCTTAGTTTAAAAGTTACCCCTATCTTGGGAACGGTATAAGATAGAGAGTTGGAACCAACGCCAGACGGATTATTCGGTTCGAATTGGTAATCTTGCTTAGTTTTCAACTAAATCTGAATGTAAGTTTTGTCTCGGGAAGATAGATTTAAAAATTTTAAAAGTCACCCCTATCTCAGGAACGACAACCCCTAGAAAGTTGAAACTTTACTATTCAATTTACCATCAGCCCACTAGAGGATCTGCAAAGTTAGGCTTCTTACTTATTTACAGTTCCTTTGGAATAAAAAAGTTGAAAAAATTTTTCCACTTTTGCAGCAAAAGCTAGCGAATTAATTTTTTAAGTAAAAATTGAGGAAAAAATTGAATTTATTACTAACAATTGGTGATAAAAAAATTAAATTAGTTCAGATTGTAATAAAAAAACTTTCTAAAATGATTCTAAATGGTAAAAAAATATTTTTTTTCTTAGTTTAAAAGTTACCACTATCTTGAGAACGGTATAAGATAGAGAGTTGGAACCAACGCCAGACGAATTATTCGGTTCGAATTGGTAATCTTGCTTAGTTTTTAACTAAATCTGAACGTAAGTTTTGTCTCGGGAAGATAGATTTAAAAATTTTAAAAGTCACCCCTATCTCAGGAACGACACCCCCTAGAAAGTTGAAACTTTACAATTCAATTTACCTTCAGCCCACTAGAGGATCTGCAAAGTTAGGCTTCTTACTTATTTACCGTTCCTTTGGAATAAAAAAGTTAAAAAAATTTTTTCACTTTTGCAGCAAAAGCTAGCGAATTTTTTTTTTTAAGTAAAAATTGAGTGAAAAATTGAATTTTTTACTAACGATTGGTGATAAAAAGATAAAACTGGTTTAGATTATGATAAAAAAACTTTCTAAAATGATTATGAATGGTAGAAAAAATTTTTTTTTCTTAGTTTAAAAGTTACCCCTATCTTGGGAATGGTATAAGATAGAGAGTTGGAACCAACGCCAGACGAATTATTCGGTTCGAATCGGTAATCTTGCTTAGTTTTCAACTAAATCTGAATGTTAGTTTCGTCTCGGGAAGATAGATTTAAAAATTTTAAAAGTCACCCCTATCTCAGGAACGACACCCCCTAGAATGTTGAAACTTTACAATTCAATTTACCATCAGCACACTAGAAGATCTGCAAAGTTAGGCTTCTTACTTATTTACCGTTCCTTTGGAATAAAAAAGTTAAAAAAATTTTTTCACTTTTGCAGCAAAAGCTAGCGAATTAATTTTTTAAGTAAAAATTGAGTGAAAAATTGAATTTTTTACTAACGATTGGTGATAAAAAGATGAAACTGGTTTAGATTATGATAAAAAAACTTTCTAAAATGATTATAAATGGTAGAAAAAATTTTTTTTTCTTAGTTTAAAAGTTACCCCTATCTTGGGAACGGTATAAGATAGAGAGTTGGAACCAACCCCAGACGAATCATTCGGTTCGAATTGGTAATCTTGCTTAGTTATCAACTAAATCTGAATGTAAGTTTCGTCTCGGGAAGATAGATTTAAAAATTTTAAAAGTCACCCCTATCTCAGGAACGACACCCCCTAGAATGTTGAAACTTTACAATTCAATTTACCATCAGCACACTAGAAGATCTGCAAAGTTAGGCTTCTTACTTATTTACCGTTCCTTTGGAATAAAAAAGTTAAAAAAATTTTTTCACTTTTGCAGCAAAAGCTAGCGAATTAATTTTTTAAGTAAAAATTGAGTGAAAAATTGAATTTTTTACTAACGATTGGTGATAAAAAGATGAAACTGGTTTAGACTATGATAAAAAAACTTTCTAAAATGATTATAAATGGTAGAAAAAATTTTTTTTCTTAGTTTAAAAGTTACCCCTATCTTGGGAACGGTATAAGATAGAGAGTTGGAACCAACGCCAGACGAATTATTCGGTTCGAGTTGGTAATCTTGCTTAGTTTTCAACTAAATCTGAATGTAAGTTTTGTCTCGGGAAAATAGATTTAAAAATTTTAAAAGTCACCCCTATCTCAGGAACGACACCCCCTAGAAAGTTGAAACTTTACAATTCAATTTACCATCAGCCCACTAGAGGATCTGCAAAGTTAGGCTTCTTACTCATTTACAGTTCCTTTGGAATAAAAAAGTTGAAAAAATTTTTTCACTTTTGCAGAAAAAGCTAGCGAATTAATTTTTTAAGTAAAAATTGAGTGAAAAATTGAATTTTTTACTAACATTGGTGATAAAAAGATGAAATTAGTTCAGATTGTAATAAAAAAACTTTCTAAAATGATACTAAATGGTAGAAAAATATTTTTTTTCTTAGTTTAAAAGTTACCACTATATTGAGAACGGTATAAGATAGAGAGTTGGAACCAACGCCAGACGAATTATTCGGTTCGAATTGGTAATCTTTCTTAGTTTCCAACTAAATCTGAATGTAAGTTTTGTCTCGGAAAGATAGATTTAAAAATTTTAAAAGTCACCCCTATCTCAGGAACGACACCCTCTAGAAAGTTGAAACTTTACAATTCAATTCACCATCAGCCCACTAGAAGATCTGCAAAGTTAGGCTCCATACTTATTTACAGTTCCTTTGGAATAATAAAGATAAAAAAATTTTTTCACTTTTGCAGCAAAAGCTAGCGAATTTTTTTTTTTAAGTAAAAATTGAGTGAAAAATTGAATTTATTACTAACAATTGGTGATAAAAAAATTAAATTAGTTCAGATTGTAATAAAAAAACTTTCTAAAATGATTCTAAATGGTAAAAAAATATTTTTTTTCTTAGTTTAAAAGTTACCCCTATCTTGGGAACGGTATAAGATAGAGAGTTGGAACCAACGCCAGACGGATTATTCGGTTCGAATTGGTAATCTTGCTTAGTTTTCAACTAAATCTGAATGTAAGTTTTGTCTCGGGAAGATAGATTTAAAAATTTTAAAAGTCACCCCTATCTCAGGAACGACAACCCCTAGAAAGTTGAAACTTTACAATTCAATTTACCATCAGCACACTAGAAGATCTGCAAAGTTAGGCTTCTTACTTATTTACCGTTCCTTTGGAATAAAAAAGTTAAAAAAATTTTTTCACTTTTGCAGCAAAAGCTAGCGAATTAATTTTTTAAGTAAAAATTGAGTGAAAAATTGAATTTTTTACTAACGATTGGTGATAAAAAGATGAAACTGGTTTAGATTATGATAAAAAAACTTTCTAAAATGATTATAAATGGTAGAAAAAATTTTTTTTTCTTAGTTTAAAAGTTACCCCTATCTTGGGAACGGTATAAGATAGAGAGTTGGAACCAACGCCAGACGGATTATTCGGTTCGAATTGGTAATCTTGCTTAGTTTTCAACTAAATCTGAATGTAAGTTTTGTCTCGGGAAGATAGATTTAAAAATTTTAAAAGTCACCCCTATCTCAGGAACGACAACCCCTAGAAAGTTGAAACTTTACAATTCAATTTACCATCAGCCCACTAGAGGATCTGCAAAGTTAGGCTTCTTACTTATTTACAGTTCCTTTGGAATAAAAAAGTTGAAAAAATTTTTCCACTTTTGCAGCAAAAGCTAGCGAATTAATTTTTTAAGTAAAAATTGAGGAAAAAATTGAATTTATTACTAACAATTGGTGATAAAAAAATTAAATTAGTTCAGATTGTAATAAAAAAACTTTCTAAAATGATTCTAAATGGTAAAAAAATATTTTTTTCTTAGTTTAAAAGTTACCACTATCTTGAGAACGGTATAAGATAGAGAGTTGGAACCAACGCCAGACGAATTATTCGGTTCGAATTGGTAATCTTGCTTAGTTTTTAACTAAATCTGAATGTAAGTTTTGTCTCGGGAAGATAGATTTAAAAATTTTAAAAGTCACCCCTATCTCAGGAACGACACCCCCTAGAATGTTGAAACTTTACAATTCAATTTACCATCAGCACACTAGAAGATCTGCAAAGTTAGGCTTCTTACTTATTTACCGTTCCTTTGGAATAAAAAAGTTAAAAAAATTTTTTCACTTTTGCAGCAAAAGCTAGCGAATTAATTTTTTAAGTAAAAATTGAGTGAAAAATTGAATTTTTTACTAACGATTGGTGATAAAAAGATGAAACTGGTTTAGATTATGATAAAAAAACTTTCTAAAATGATTATAAATGGTAGAAAAAATTTTTTTTTCTTAGTTTAAAAGTTACCCCTATCTTGGGAACGGTATAAGATAGAGAGTTGGAACCAACCCCAGACGAATCATTCGGTTCGAATTGGTAATCTTGCTTAGTTATCAACTAAATCTGAATGTAAGTTTCGTCTCGGGAAGATAGATTTAAAAATTTTAAAAGTCACCCCTATCTCAGGAACGACACCCCCTAGAATGTTGAAACTTTACATTTCAATTTACCATCAGCACACTAGAAGATCTGCAAAGTTAGGCTTCTTACATATTTACCGTTCCTTTGGAATAAAAAAGTTAAAAAAATTTTTTCACTTTTGCAGCAAAAGCTAGCGAATTAATTTTTTAAGTAAAAATTGAGTGAAAAATTGAATTTTTTACTAACGATTGGTGATAAAAATATGAAACTGGTTTAGACTATGATAAAAAAACTTTCTAAAATGATTATAAATGGTAGAAAAAATTTTTTTTCTTAGTTTAAAAGTTACCCCTATCTTGGGAACGGTATAAGATAGAGAGTTGGAACCAACGCCAGACGAATTATTCGGTTCGAGTTGGTAATCTTGCTTAGTTTTCAACTAAATCTGAATGTAAGTTTTGTCTCGGGAAAATAGATTTAAAAATTTTAAAAGTCACCCCTATCTCAGGAACGACACCCCCTAGAAAGTTGAAACTTTACAATTCAATTTACCATCAGCCCACTAGAGGATCTGCAAAGTTAGGCTTCTTACTCATTTACAGTTCCTTTGGAATAAAAAGGTTGAAAAAATTTTTTCACTTTTGCAGAAAAAGCTAGCGAATTAACTTTTTAAGTAAAAATTGAGTGAAAAATTGAATTTTTTACTAACATTGGTGATAAAAAGATGAAATTAGTTCAGATTGTAATAAAAAAACTTTCTAAAATGATACTAAATGGTAGAAAAATATTTTTTTTCTTAGTTTAAAAGTTACCACTATATTGAGAACGGTATAAGATAGAGAGTTGGAACCAACGCCAGACGAATTATTCGGTTCGAATTGGTAATCTTTCTTAGTTTTCAACTAAATCTGAATGTAAGTTTTGTCTCGGAAAGATAGATTTAAAAATTTTAAAAGTCACCCCTATCTCAGGAACGACACCCTCTAGAAAGTTGAAACTTTACAATTCAATTCACCATCAGCCCACTAGAAGATCTGCAAAGTTAGGCTCCTTACTTATTTACAGTTCCTTTGGAATAATAAAGATAAAAAAATTTTTTCACTTTTGCAGCAAAAGCTAGCCATTTTTTTTTTTAAGTAAAAATTGAGTGAAAAATTGAATTTTTTACTAACGATTGGTGATAAAAAGATGAAACTGGTTTAGATTATGATAAAAAAACTTTCTAAAATGATTATAAATGGTAGAAAAAAATTTTTTTTCTTAGTTTAAAAGTTACCCCTATCTTGGGAACGGTATAAGATAGAGAGTTGGAACCAACGCCAGACGGATTATTCGGTTCGAATTGGTAATCTTGCTTAGTTTTCAACTAAATCTGAATGTAAGTTTTGTCTCGGGAAGATAGATTTAAAAATTTTAAAAGTCACCCCTATCTCAGGAACGACAACCCCTAGAAAGTTGAAACTTTACAATTCAATTTACCATCAGCCCACTAGAGGATCTGCAAAGTTAGGCTTCTTACTTATTTACAGTTCCTTTGGAATAAAAAAGTTGAAAAAATTTTTCCACTTTTGCAGCAAAAGCTAGCGAATTAATTTTTTAAGTAAAAATTGAGGAAAAAATTGAATTTATTACTAACAATTGGTGATAAAAAAATTAAATTAGTTCAGATTGTAATAAAAAAACTTTCTAAAATGATTCTAAATGGTAAAAAAATATTTTTTTTCTTAGTTTAAAAGTTACCACTATCTTGAGAACGGTATAAGATAGAGAGTTGGAACCAACGCCAGACGAATTATTCGGTTCGAATTGGTAATCTTGCTTAGTTTTTAACTAAATCTGAATGTAAGTTTTGTCTCGGGAAGATAGATTTAAAAATTTTAAAAGTCACCCCTATCTCAGGAACGACACCCCCTAGAAAGTTGAAACTTTACAATTCAATTTACCTTCAGCCCACTAGAGGATCTGCAAAGTTAGGCTTCTTACTTATTTACCGTTCCTTTGGAATAAAAAAGTTAAAAAAATTTTTTCACTTTTGCAGCAAAAGCTAGCGAATTTTTTTTTTAAGTAAAAATTGAGTGAAAAATTGAATTTTTTACTAACGATTGGTGATAAAAAGATGAAACTGGTTTAGATTATGATAAAAAAACTTTCTAAAATGATTATAAATGGTAGAAAAAATTTTTTTTTCTTAGTTTAAAAGTTACCCCTATCTTGGGAATGGTATAAGATAGAGAGTTGGAACCAACGCCAGACGAATTATTCGGTTCGAATCGGTAATCTTGCTTAGTTTTCAACTAAATCTGAATGTAAGTTTCGTCTCGGGAAGATAGATTTAAAAATTTTAAAAGTCACCCCTATCTCAGGAACGACACCCCCTAGAATGTTGAAACTTTACAATTCAATTTACCATCAGCACACTAGAAGATCTGCAAAGTTAGGCTTCTTACTCATTTACAGTTCCTTTGGAATAAAAATTTGAAAAAATTTTTTCACTTTTGCAGAAAAAGCTAGCGAATTAATTTTTTAAGCAAAAATTGAGTGAAAAATTGAATTTTTTACTAACATTGGTGATAAAAATATGAAATTAGTTCAGATTGTAATAAAAAAACTTTCTAAAATGATACTAAATGGTAGAAAAATATTTTTTTTCTTAGTTTAAAAGTTACCACTATATTGAGAACGGTATAAGATAGAGAGTTGGAACCAACGCCAGTCGAATTATTCGGCTCGAATTGGTAATCTTGCTTAGTTTTCAACTGAAGCTGAATGTAAGTTTTGTCTCGGGAAGATAGATTTAAAAATTTTAAAAGTCACCCCTATCTCAGGAACGACACCCCCTAGAAAGTTGAAACTTTACAATTCAATTTACCATCAGCCCACTAGAGGATTTGCAAAGTTAGGCTTCTTACTCATTTACAGTTCCTTTGGAATAAAAAAGTTGAAAAAATTTTTTCACTTTTGCAGCAAAAGCTAGCGAATCAATTTTTTAAGTAAAAATTGAGTGAAAAATTGAATTTTTTACTAACGATTGGTGATAAAAAGATGAAACTGGTTTAGATTATGATAAAAAAACTTTCTAAAATGATTATAAATGGTAGAAAAAAATTTTTTTTCTTAGTTTAAAAGTTACCCATACCTTGGGAACGGTATAAGATAGAGAGTTGGAACCAACGCCAGACGAATTATTCGGTTCGAATTGGTAATCTTTCTTAGTTTTCAACTAAATCTGAATGTAAGTTTTGTCTCGGAAAGATAGATTTAAAAATTTTAAAAGTCACCCCTATCTCAGGAACGACACCCTCTAGAAAGTTGAAACTTTACAATTCAATTCACCATCAGCCCACTAGAAGATCTGCAAAGTTAGACTTCTTACTTATTTACAGTTCCTTTGGAATAATAAAGATAAAAAAATTTTTTCACTTTTGCAGCAAAAGCTAGCGAATTTTTTTTTTAAGTAAAAGTTGAACGAAAAATTGAATTTTTTACTAACGATTGGTGATAAAAAGATGAAACTGGTTTAGATTATGATAAAAAAACTTTCTAAAATGATTATAAATGGTAGAAAAAAATTTTTTTTCTTAGTTTAAAAGTTACCCCTATCTTGGGAACGGTATAAGATCGAGAGTTGGAACCAACCCCAGACGAATCATTCGGATCGAATTGGTAATCTTGCTTAGTTATCAACTAAATCTGAATGTAAGTTTCGTCTCGGGAAGATAGATTTAAAAATTTTAAAAGTCACCCCTATCTCAGGAACGACACCCCCTAGAATGTTGAAACTTTACAATTCAATTTACCATCAGCACACAAGAAGATCTGCAAAGTTAGGCTTCTTACTTATTTACCGTTCCTTTGGAATAAAAAAGTTAAAAAAATTTTTTCACTTTTGCAGCAAAAGCTAGCGAATTAATTTTTTAAGTAAAAATTGAGTAAAAAATTGAATTTTTTACTAACGATTGGTGATAAAAAGATGAAACTGGTTTAGACTATGATAAAAAAACTTTCTAAAATGATTATAAATGGTAGAAAAAATTTTTTTTCTTAGTTTAAAAGTTACCCCTATCTTGGGAACGGTATAAGATAGAGAGTTGGAACCAACGCCAGACGAATTATTCGGTTCGAGTTGGTAATCTTGCTTAGTTTTCAACTAAATCTGAATGTAAGTTTTGTCTCGGGAAAATAGATTTAAAAATTTTAAAAGTCACCCCTATCTCAGGAACGACACCCCCTAGAAAGTTGAAACTTTACAATTCAATTTACCATCAGCCCACTAGAGGATTTGCAAAGTTAGGCTTCTTACTCATTTACAGTTCCTTTGGAATAAAAAAGTTGAAAAAATTTTTTCACTTTTGCAGAAAAAGCTAGCGAATTAATTTTTTAAGTAAAAATTGAGTGAAAAATTGAATTTTTTACTAACATTGGTGATAAAAAGATGAAACTGGTTTAGATTATGATGAAAAAACTTTCTAAAATGATTATAAATGGTAGAAAAAAATTTTTTTTCTTAGTTTAAAAATTACCCCTATCTTGGAAACGGTATAAGATAGAGAGTTGGAACCAACGCCAGACGAATGATTCGATTCGAATTGGTAATCTTGCTTAGTTTTCAACTAAATCTGAATAAAACTTTTGTCTCGGGAAGATAGATTTAAAAATTTTAAAAGTCACCCCTATCTCAGGAACGACACACCCTAGAAAGTTGAAACTTTACAATTCAATTCACCATCAGCCCACTAGAAGATCTGCAAAGTTAGCCTTCTTACTTATTTACAGTTCCTTTGGAATAAAAAAGTTGAAAAAATTTTTTCACTTTTGCAGCAAAAGCTACCGAATTAATTTTTTAAGTAAAAATTGAGTGAAAAATTGAATTTCTTACTAACGATTGGTGATAAAAAGATGAAATTAGTCTAGATTGTAATAAAAAAAATTTCTAAAATGATTCTAAATGGTAGAAAAAAATTTTTTTTCTTAGTTTAAAAGTTACCCCTATCTTGGGAACGGTATAAGATAGAGAGTTGGAACCAACGCCAGACGAATTATTCGGTTCGAATTGGTAATCTTGCTTAATTTTCAACTAAATCTGAATGTAAGTTTTGTCTCGGGAAGATAGATTTAAAAATTTTAAAAGTCACCCCTATCTCAGGAACGACACCCCCTAGAAAGTTGAAACTTTACAATTCAATTTACCATCAGCCCACTAGAGGATCTGCAAAGTTAGGCTTCTTACTTATTTACCGTTCCTTTGGAATAAAAAAGTTAAAAAATTTTTTCACTTTTGCAGCAAAAGCTAGCGAATTAATTTTTTAAGTAAAAATTGAGTGAAAAATTGAATTTTTTACTAACGATTGGTGATAAAAAGTTGAAACTGGTTTAGATTATGATAAAAAAACTTTCTAAAATGATTATAAATGGTAGAAAAAAATTTTTTTTCTTAGTTTAAAAGTTACCCCTACCTTGGGAACGGTATAAGATAGAGAGTTGGAACCAACGCCAGACGAATTATTCGGTTCGAATTGGTAATCTTTCTTAGTTTTCAACTAAATCTGAATGTAAGTTTTGTCTCGGAAAGATAGATTTAAAAATTTTAAAAGTCACCCCTAACTCAGGAACGACATCCCCTAGAAAGTTGAAACTTTACAATTCAATTTACCATCAGCCCACTAGAGGATCTGCAAAGTTAGGCTTCTTACTTATTTACCGTTCCTTTGGAATAAAAAAGTTAAAAAATTTTTTCACTTTTGCAGCAAAAGCTAGCGAATTAATTTTTTAAGTAAAAATTGAGTAAAAAATTGAATTTTTTACTAACGATTGGTGATAAAAAGATGAAACTGGTTTAGATTATGATAAAAAAACTTTCTAAAATTATTATAAATGGTAGAAAAAATTTTTTTTTCTTAGTTTAAAAGTTACCCCTATCTTGGGAACGGTATAAGATAGAGAGTTGGAACCAACGCCAGACGAATTATTCGGTTCGAATTGGTAATCTTGCTTAGTTTTCAACTAAATCTGAATGTAAGTTTTGTCTCGGGAAGATAGATTTAAAAATTTTAAAAGTCACCCCTATCTCAGGAACGACACCCCCTAGAAAGTTGAAACTTTACAATTCAATTCACCATTAGCCCACTAGAAGATCTTCAAAGTTAGGCTTCTTACTTATTTACAGTTCCTTTGGAATAAAAAAGTTGAAAAAATTTTTTCACTTTTGCAGCAAAAGCTACCGAATTAATTTTTTAAGTAAAAATTGAGTGAAAAATTGAATTTTTTACTAACGATTGGTGATAAAAAGATGAAACTGGTTTAGATTATGATAAAAAAACTTTCTAAAATGATTATAAATGGTAGAAAAAATTTTTTTTTCTTAGTTTAAAAGTTACCACTATCTTGAGAACGGTATAAGATAGAGAGTTGGAACCAACGCCAGACGAATTATTCGGTTCGAATTGGTAATCTTGCTTAATTTTCAACTGAATCTGAATGTAAGTTTTGTCTCGGGAAGATAGATTTAAAAATTTTAAAAGTCACCCCTATCTCAGGAACGACACCCCCTAGAAAGTTGAAACTTTACAATTCAATTTACCATCAGCCCACTAGAGGATCTGCAAAGTTAGGCTTCTTACTTATTTACCGTTCCTTTGGAATAAAAAAGTTAAAAAATTTTTTCACTTTTGCAGCAAAAGCTAGCGAATTAATTTTTTAAGTAAAAATTGAGTGAAAAATTGAATTTTTTACTAACGATTGGTGATAAAAAGATGAAACTGGTTTAGATTATGATAAAAAAACTTTCTAAAATGATTATAAATGGTAGAAAAAATTTTTTTTTCTTAGTTTAAAAGTTACCCCTATCTTGGGAACGGTATAAGGTAGAGAGTTGGAACCAACGCCAGACGAATTATTCGGTTCGAATTGGTAATCTTGCTTAGTTTTCAACTAAATCTGAATGTAAGTTTTGTCTCGGGAATATAGATTTAAAAATTTTAAAAGTCACCCCTATCTCAGAAACGACACCCCTAGAAAGTTGAAACTTTACAATTCAATTCACCATCAGCCCACTAGAAGATCTTCAAAGTTAGGCTTCTTACTTATTTACAGTTCCTTTGGAATAAAAAAGTTGAAAAAATTTTTTCACTTTTGCAGCAAAAGCTACCGAATTAATTTTTTAAGTAAAAATTGAGTGAAAAATTGAATTTTTTACTAACGATTGGTGATAAAAAGATGAAATTAGTTCAGATTGTAATAAAAAAATTTCTAAAATGATTCTAAATGGTAGAAAAATATTTTTTTTCTTAGTTTAAAAGTTACCCCTATCTTGGGAACGGTATAAGATAAAGAGTTGGAACTGTAAATAAGTAAGAAGGCTAACTTTGCAGATCTTCTAGTGGGCTGATGGTGAATTGAATTGTAAAGTTTCAACTTTCTAGGGTGTGTCGTTCCTGAGATAGGGGTGACTTTTAAAATTTTTAAATCTATCTTCCCGAGACAAAAGTTTTATTCAGATTTAGTTGAAAACTAAGCAAGATTACCAATTCGAATCGAATCATTCGTCTGGCGTTGGTTCCAACTCTCTATCTTATACCGTTCCCAAGATAGGGGTAATTTTTAAACTAAGAAAAAAAATTTTTTTCTACCATTTATAATCATTTTAGAAAGTTTTTTTATCATAATCTAAACCAGTTTCATCTTTTTATCACCAATGTTAGTAAAAAATTCAATTTTTCACTCAATTTTTACTTAAAAAATTAATTCGCTAGCTTTTGCTGCAAAAGTGAAAAAATTTTTTCAACTTTTTTATTCCAAAGGAACTGTAAATGAGTAAGAAGCCTAACTTTGCAAATCCTCTAGTGGGCTGATGGTAAATTGAATTGTAAAGTTTCAACTTTCTAGGGGGTGTCGATCCTGAGATAGGGGTGACTTTTAAAATTTTTAAATCTATCTTCCCGAGACAAAACTTACATTCAGCTTTAGTTGAAAACTAAGCAAGATTACCAATTCGAACCGAATAATTCGTCTGGCGTTGGTTCCAACTCTCTATCTTATACCGTTCTCAATATAGTGGTAACTTTTAAACTAAGAAAAAAAATATTTTTCTACCATTTAGTATCATTTTAGAAAGTTTTTTTATTACAATCTAAACTAATTTCATCTTTTTATCACCAATGTTAGTAAAAAATTCAATTTTTCACTCAATTTTTACTTAAAAAATTAATTCGCTAGCTTTTGCTGCAAAAGTGAAAAAATTTTAACTTTTTTATTCCAAAGGAACGGTAAATAAGTAAGAAGCCTAACTTTGCAGATCTTCTAGTGTGCTGATGGTAAATTGAATTGTAAAGTTTCAACATTCTAGGGGGTGTCGTTCCTGAGATAGGGGTGACTTTTAAAATTTTTAAATCTATCTTCCCGAGACGAAACTTACATACAGATTTAGTTGATAACTAAGCAAGATTACCAATTCGAACCGAATGATTCGTCTGGGGTTGGTTCCAACTCTCTATCTTATACCGTTCCCAAGATAGGGGTAACTTTTAAACTAAGAAAAAAAATTTTTTTCTACCATTCATAATCATTTTAGAAACTTTTTTTATCATAATCTAAACCAGTTTCATCCTTTTATCACCAATCGTTAGTAAAAAATTCAATTTTTCACTCAATTTTTACTTAAAAAATTAATTCGCTAGCTTTTGCTGCAAAAGTGAAAAAATTTTTTCATTTTTTTTATTCCAAAGGAACTGTAAATAAGTAAGAAGCCTAACTTTGCAGATCTTCTAGTGGGCTGATGGTGAATTGAATTGTAAAGTTTCAACTTTCTAGGGGGTGTCGTTTCTGAGATAGGGGTGACTTTTAAAATTTTTAAATCTATCTTCCCGAGACAAAACTTACATTCAGATTTAGTTGAAAACTAAGCAAGATTACCAATTCGAACCGAATAATTCGTCTGGCGTTGGTTCCAACTCTTTATCTTATACCGTTCCCAAGATAGGGGTAACTTTTAAACTAAGAAAAAAAAATTTTTTCTACCAATTATAATCATTTTAGAAAGTTTTTTTATCATAATCTAAACCAGTTTCATCTGTTTATCACCAATCGTTAGTAAAAAATTCAATTTTTCACTCAATTTTTACTTAAAAAAGTAATTCGCTAGCTTTTGCTGCAAAAGTGAAAAAATTTTTTCAACTTTTTTATTCCAAAGGAACTGTAAATAAGTAAGAAGGCTAACTTTGCAGATCTTCTACTGGGCTGATGGTGAATCGAATTGTAAAGTTTCAACTTTCTAGGGTGTGTCGTTCCTGAGATAGGGGTGACTTTTAAAATTTTTAAATCTATCTTCCCGAGACAAAAGTTTTATTCAGATTTAGTTGAAAACTAAGCAAGATTACCAATTCGAATCGAATCATTCGTCTGGCGTTGGTTCCAACTCTCTATCTTATACCGTTCCCAAGATAGGGGTAATTTTTAAACTAAGAAAAAAAATTTTTTTCTACCATTTATAATCATTTTAGAAAGTTTTTTTATCATAATCTAAACCAGTTTCATCTTTTTATCACCAATGTTAGTAAAAAATTCAATTTTTCACTCAATTTTTACTTAAAAAATTAATTCGCTAGCTTTTGCTGCAAAAGTGAAAAAATTTTTTCAACTTTTTTATTCCAAAGGAACTGTAAATGAGTAAGAAGCCTAACTTTGCAAATCCTCTAGTGGGCTGATGGTAAATTGAATTGTAAAGTTTCAACTTTCTAGGGGGTGTCGATCCTGAGATAGGGGTGACTTTTAAAATTTTTAAATCTATCTTCCCGAGACAAAACTTACATTCAGCTTTAGTTGAAAACTAAGCAAGATTACCAATTCGAACCGAATAATTCGTCTGGCGTTGGTTCCAACTCTCTATCTTATACCGTTCTCAATATAGTGGTAACTTTTAAACTAAGAAAAAAAATATTTTTCTACCATTTAGTATCATTTTAGAAAGTTTTTTTATTACAATCTAAACTAATTTCATCTTTTTATCACCAATGTTAGTAAAAAATTCAATTTTTCACTCAATTTTTACTTAAAAAATTAATTCGCTAGCTTTTGCTGCAAAAGTGAAAAAATTTTAACTTTTTTATTCCAAAGGAACGGTAAATAAGTAAGAAGCCTAACTTTGCAGATCTTCTAGTGTGCTGATGGTAAATTGAATTGTAAAGTTTCAACATTCTAGGGGGTGTCGTTCCTGAGATAGGGGTGACTTTTAAAATTTTTAAATCTATCTTCCCGAGACGAAACTTACATACAGATTTAGTTGATAACTAAGCAAGATTACCAATTCGAACCGAATGATTCGTCTGGGGTTGGTTCCAACTCTCTATCTTATACCGTTCCCAAGATAGGGGTAACTTTTAAACTAAGAAAAAAAATTTTTTTCTACCATTCATAATCATTTTAGAAACTTTTTTTATCATAATCTAAACCAGTTTCATCCTTTTATCACCAATCGTTAGTAAAAAATTCAATTTTTCACTCAATTTTTACTTAAAAAATTAATTCGCTAGCTTTTGCTGCAAAAGTGAAAAAATTTTTTCATTTTTTTTATTCCAAAGGAACTGTAAATAAGTAAGAAGCCTAACTTTGCAGATCTTCTAGTGGGCTGATGGTGAATTGAATTGTAAAGTTTCAACTTTCTAGGGGGTGTCGTTTCTGAGATAGGGGTGACTTTTAAAATTTTTAAATCTATCTTCCCGAGACAAAACTTACATTCAGATTTAGTTGAAAACTAAGCAAGATTACCAATTCGAACCGAATAATTCGTCTGGCGTTGGTTCCAACTCTTTATCTTATACCGTTCCCAAGATAGGGGTAACTTTTAAACTAAGAAAAAAAAATTTTTTCTACCAATTATAATCATTTTAGAAAGTTTTTTTATCATAATCTAAACCAGTTTCATCTGTTTATCACCAATCGTTAGTAAAAAATTCAATTTTTCACTCAATTTTTACTTGAAAAAGTAATTCGCTAGCTTTTGCTGCAAAAGTGAAAAAATTTTTTCAACTTTTTTATTCCAAAGGAACTGTAAATAAGTAAGAAGGCTAACTTTGCAGATCTTCTACTGGGCTGATGGTGAATCGAATTGTAAAGTTTCAACTTTCTAGGGTGTGTCGTTCCTGAGATAGGGGTGACTTTTAAAATTTTTAAATCTATCTTCCCGAGACAAAAGTTTTATTCAGATTTAGTTGAAAACTAAGCAAGATTACCAATTCGAATCGAATCATTCGTCTGGCGTTGGTTCCAACTCTCTATCTTATACCGTTCCCAAGATAGGGGTAATTTTTAAACTAAGAAAAAAAATTTTTTTCTACCATTTATAATCATTTTAGAAAGTTTTTTTATCATAATCTAAACCAGTTTCATCTTTTTATCACCAATGTTAGTAAAAAATTCAATTTTTCACTCAATTTTTACTTAAAAAATTAATTCGCTAGCTTTTGCTGCAAAAGTGAAAAAATTTTTTCAACTTTTTTATTCCAAAGGAACTGTAAATGAGTAAGAAGCCTAACTTTGCAAATCCTCTAGTGGGCTGATGGTAAATTGAATTGTAAAGTTTCAACTTTCTAGGGGGTGTCGATCCTGAGATAGGGGTGACTTTTAAAATTTTTAAATCTATCTTCCCGAGACAAAACTTACATTCAGCTTTAGTTGAAAACTAAGCAAGATTACCAATTCGAACCGAATAATTCGTCTGGCGTTGGTTCCAACTCTCTATCTTATACCGTTCTCAATATAGTGGTAACTTTTAAACTAAGAAAAAAAATATTTTTCTACCATTTAGTATCATTTTAGAAAGTTTTTTTATTACAATCTAAACTAATTTCATCTTTTTATCACCAATGTTAGTAAAAAATTCAATTTTTCACTCAATTTTTACTTAAAAAATTAATTCGCTAGCTTTTGCTGCAAAAGTGAAAAAATTTTTTTAACTTTTTTATTCCAAAGGAACGGTAAATAAGTAAGAAGCCTAACTTTGCAGATCTTCTAGTGTGCTGATGGTAAATTGAATTGTAAAGTTTCAACATTCTAGGGGGTGTCGTTCCTGAGATAGGGGTGACTTTTAAAATTTTTAAATCTATCTTCCCGAGACGAAACTTACATACAGATTTAGTTGATAACTAAGCAAGATTACCAATTCGAACCGAATGATTCGTCTGGGGTTGGTTCCAACTCTCTATCTTATACCGTTCCCAAGATAGGGGTAACTTTTAAACTAAGAAAAAAAATTTTTTTCTACCATTCATAATCATTTTAGAAAGTTTTTTTATCATAATCTAAACCAGTTTCATCCTTTTATCACCAATCGTTAGTAAAAAATTCAATTTTTCACTCAATTTTTACTTAAAAAATTAATTCGCTAGCTTTTGCTGCAAAAGTGAAAAAATTTTTTCATTTTTATTATTCCAAAGGAACTGTAAATAAGTAAGAAGCCTAACTTTGCAGATCTTCTAGTGGGCTGATGGTGAATTGAATTGTAAAGTTTCAACTTTCTAGGGGGTGTCGTTTCTGAGATAGGGGTGACTTTTAAAATTTTTAAATCTATCTTCCCGAGACAAAACTTACATTCAGATTTAGTTGAAAACTAAGCAAGATTACCAATTCGAACCGAATAATTCGTCTGGCGTTGGTTCCAACTCTTTATCTTATACCGTTCCCAAGATAGGGGTAACTTTTAAACTAAGAAAAAAAAATTTTTTCTACCAATTATAATCATTTTAGAAAGTTTTTTTATCATAATCTAAACCAGTTTCATCTTTTTATCACCAATCGTTAGTAAAAAATTCAATTTTTCACTCAATTTTTACTTAAAAAATTAATTCGCTAGCTTTTGCTGCAAAAGTGAAAAAATTTTTTTAACTTTTTTATTCCAAAGGAACGGTAAATAAGTAAGAAGCCTAACTTTGCAGATCCTCTAGTGGGCTGATGGTAAATTGAATTGTAAAGTTTCAACTTTCTAGGGGGTGTCGTTCCTGAGGTAGGGGTGACTTTTAAAATTTTTAAATCTATTTTCCCGAGACAAAACTTACATTCAGATTCAGTTAAAAACTAAGCAAGATTACCAATTCGAACCGAATAATTCGTCTGGCGTTGGTTCCAACTCTCTATCTTATACCGTTCTCAAGATAGTGGTAACTTTTAATCTAAGAAAAAAAATATTTTTCTACCATTTAGAATCATTTTAGAAAGTTTTTTTATTACAATCTGAACTAATGTCATCTTTCTATCACCAATCGTTAGTAAAAAATTCAATTTTTCACTCAATTTTTACTTAAAAAATTAATTCGCTAGCTTTTGCTGCAAAAGTGAAAAAATTTTTTCAACTTTTTTATTCCAAAGGAACTGTAAATAAGTAAGAAGCCTAACTTTGCAGATCTTCTAGTAGGCTGATGATGAATTGAATTGTAAAGTTTCAACTTTCTAGGGGGTGTCGTTCCTGAGATAGGGGTGACTTTTAAAAATTTTAAATCTATCTTCCCGAGACAAAACTCACATTCAGATTTAGTTGAAAACTAAGCAAGATTACCAATTCGAACCGAATAATTTGTCTGGCGTTGGTTCCAACTCTCTATCTTATACCGTTCCCAAGATAGGGGTAACTTTTAATCTAAGAAAAAAAAATTTTTTCTACCATTTAGTATCATTTTAGAAAGTTTTTTTATTACAATCTGAACTAATTTCATCTTTTTATCACCAATCGTTAGTAAAAAATTCAATTTTTCACTCAATTTTTACTTAAAAAATTAATTCGCTAGCTTTTGCTGCAAAAGTGAAAAAATTTTTTCAACTTTTTCATTCCAAAGGAACTGTAAATAAGTAAGCAGCCTAACTTTGCAGATCTTCTAGTGGGCTGATGGTGAATTGAATTGTAAAGTTTCACCTTTCTAGGGCGTGTCGTTACTGAGATAGGGGTGACTTTTAAAATTTTTAAATCTATCTTCCCGAGACAAAACTTACATTCAGATTTAGTTAAAAACTAAGCAAGATTACCAATTCGAACCGAATAATTCGTCTGGCGTTGGTTCCAACTCTCTATCTTATACCGTTCCCAAGATAGGGGTAACTTATAAACTAAAAAAAAAAAATTTTTTCTACCATTTATAATTATTTTAGAAAGTTTTTTTATCATAATCTAAACCAGTTTCAATTTTTTATCACCAATCGTTAGTAAAAAATTCAATTTTTCACTCAATTTTTACTTAAAAAATTAATTCGCTAGCTTTTGCTGCAAAAGTGAAAAAATTTTTTCAACTTTTTTATTCCAAAGGAACTGTAAATAAGTAAGAAGCCTAACTTTGCAGATCTTCTAGTGGGCTGATGGTGAATTGAATTGTAAAGTTTCAACTTTCTAGGGGGTGTCGTTCCTGAGATAGGGGTGACTTTTAAAATTTTTAAATCTATCTTCCCGAGACAAAACTTACATTCAGATTTAGTTGAAAGCTAAGCAAGATTACCAATTCGAACCGAATAATTCGTCTGGCGTTGGTTCCAACTCTCTATCTTATACCGTTCTCAAGATAGTGGTAACTTTTAAACTAAGAAAAAAAATATTTTTCTACCATTTAGAATCATTTTAGAAAGTTTTTTTATTACAATCTAAACTAATTTCATCTTTTTATCACTAATCGTTAGTAAAAAATTCAATTTTTCACTCAATTTTTACTTAAAAAATTAATTCGCTAGCTTTTGCTGCAAAAGTGAAACAATTTTTTCAACTTTTTTATTCCAAAGGAACGGTAAACAAGTAAGAAGTTTAACTTTGCAGATCCTCTAGTGGGCTGATGGTAAATTGAATTGTAAAGTTTCAAATTTCTAGGGGGTGTCGTTACTGAGATAGGGGTGACTTTTAAAATTTTTAAATCTATCTTCCCGAGACAAAACTTACATTCAGATTTAGTTGAAAACTAAGCAAGATTATCAGTTCGAACCGAATAATTCGTCTGGCGTTGGTTCCAACTCTCTATCTTATACCGTTCCCAAGATAGGGGTAACTTTTAAACTAAAAAAAAAAATTTTTTTCTACCATTTAGATTCATTTTAGAAAGTTTTTTTATTACAATCTGAACTAATTTCATCTTTTTATCACCAGTCGTTAGTAAAAAATTCAATTTTTCACTCAATTTTTACTTAAAAAATTAATTCGCTAGCTTTTGCTGCAAAAGTGAAAAATTTTTTCAACTTTTTTATTCCAAAGGAACTGTAAATAAGTAAGAAGCCTAACTTTGCAGATCTTCTAGTGGGCTGATGGTGAATTGAATTGTAAAGTTTCAACATTCTAGGGGGTGTCGTTCCTGAGATAGGGGTGACTTTTAAAATTTTTAAATCTATCTTCCCGAAACAAAACTTACATTCAGATTTAGTTGAAAACTAAGCAAGATTATCAGTTCGAACCGAATAATTCGTCTGTCGTTGGTTCCAACTCTCTATCTTATACCGTTCTCAAGATAGTGGTAACTTTTAAACTAAGAAAAAAAATATTTTTCTACCATTTAGAATCATTTTAGAAAGTTTTTTTATTACAATCTGAACTAATTTCATCTTTTTATCACCAATCGTTAGTAAAAAATTCAATTTTTCACTCAATTTTTACTTAAAAATTTAATTCACTAGCTTTTGCTGCAAAAGTGAAAAAATTTTTTCAACTTTTTTATTCCAAAGGAACTGTAAATAAGTAAGAAGCCTAACTTTGCAGATCTTCTAGTGGGCTGATGGTGAATTGAATTGTAAAGTTTCAACATTCTAGGGGGTGTCGTTCCTGAGATAGGGATGACTTTTAAAATTTTTAAATCTATCTTCCCGAGACAAAACTTAAATTCAGATTTAGTTGAAAACTAAGCAAGATTACCAATTCGAACCGAATAATTCGTCTGGCGTTGGTTTCAACTCTCTATCTTATACCGTTCCCAAGATAGGGGTAACTTTTAAACTAAGAAAAAAAATTTTTTCTACCATTTATAATCATTTTAGAAAGTTTTTTTATCATAATCTAAACCAGTTTCATCTTTTTATCACCAATCGTTAGTAAAAAATTCAATTTTTCACTCAATTTTCACTTAAAAAATTAATTCGCTAGCTTTTGCTGCAAAAGTGAAAAATTTTTTCAACTTTTTTATTCCAAAGGAACTGTAAATAAGTAAGAAGCGTAACTTTGCAGATCTTCTAGTGGGCTGATGGTGAATTGAATTGTAAAGTTGCAACTTTCTAGGGGGTGTCGTTCCTGAGATAGAGGTGACTTTTAAAATTTTTAAATCTATCTTCCCGAGACAAAACTTACATTCAGATTTAGTTGAAAACTAAGCAAGAGTACCAATTCGAACCGAATAATTCGTCTGGCGTTGGTTCCAACTCTCTATCTTATACCGTTCCCAAGATAGAGGTAACTTTTAAACTAAGAAAAAAAAATTTTCTCTACCATTTAGAATCATTTTAGAAAAATTTTTTATTACAATCTGAACTAATTTCATCTTTTTATCACCAATCGTTAGTAAAAAATTCAATTTTTCACTCAATTTTTACTTAAAAAATTAATTCGCTAGCTTTTGCTGCAAAAGTGAAAAAATTTTTTCAATTTTTTTATTCAAAATGAACTGTAAATAAGTAAGAAGCCTAACTTTGCAGATCTTCTAGTGGGCTGATGGTGAATTGAATTGTAAAGTTTCAACTTTCTAGGGGGTGTCGTTCCTGAGATAGGGGTGACTTTTAAAATTTTTAAATCTATCTTTCCGAGACAAAACTTACATTCAGATTTAGTTGAAAACTAAGCAAGATTACCAATTCGAACCGAATAATTCGTCTGGCGTTGGTTCCAACTCTATCTTATACCGTTCCCAAGATAGGGGTAACTTTTAAACTAAGAAAAAAAAGTTTTTTCTACCATTTATAATCATTTTAGAAAGTTTTTTTATCATAATCTAAACCAGTTTCATCTTTTTATCACCAATAGTTAGTAAAAAATTCAATTTTTCACTGAATTTTTACTTAAAAAATTAATTCGCTAGCTTTTGCTGCAAAAGTGAAAAAAATTTTTTAACTTTTTTATTCCAAAAGAACGGTAAATAAGTAAGAAGCCTAACTTTGCAGATCCTCTAGTGGTCTGATGGTAAATTGAATTGTAAAGTTTCAACTTTCTAGGGGGTGTCGTTCCTGAGATAGGTGTGACTTTTAAAATTTTTCAATCTATCTTCCCGAGACAAAACTTACATTCAGATTTAGTTGAAAACTAAGCAAGATTACCAATTCGAACCGAATAATTCGTCTGGCGTTGGTTCCAACTCTCTATCTTATACCGTTCCCAAGATAGGGGTAACTTTTAAACTAAAAAAAAAAAAATTTTTTCTACCATTTATAATTATTTTAGAAAGTTTTTTTATCATAATCTAAACCAGTTTCATTTTTTTATCACCAATCGTTAGTAAAAAATTCAATTTTTCACTCAATTTTTACTTAAAAAATTAATTCGCTAGCTTTTGCTGCAAAAGTGAAAAAATTTTTTCAACTTTTTTATTCCAAAGGAACTGTAAATAAGTAAGAAGCCTAACTTTGCAGATCTTCTAGTGGCCTGATGGTGAATTGAATTGTAAAGTTTCAACTTTCTAGGGGGTGTCGTTACTGAGATAGGGGTGACTTTTAAAATTTTTAAATCTATCTTCCCGAGACAAAACTTACATTCAGATTTAGTTGAAAACTAAGCAAGATTACCAATTCGAACAGAATAATTCGTCTGGCGTTGGTTCCAACTCTCTATCTTATACCATTCCCAAGATAGGGGTAACTTTTAAACTAAGACAAAAAAATTTTTTCTACCATTTAGAATCATTTTAGAAAGTTTTTTTATTACAATCTAAACTAATTTCATCTTTTTATCACTAATCGTTAGTAAAAAATTCAATTTTTCACTCAATTTTTACTTAAAAAATTAATTCGCTAGCTTTTGCTGCAAAAGTGAAACAATTTTTTCAACTTTTTTATTCCAAAGGAACGGTAAACAAGTAAGAAGTTTAACTTTGCAGATCCTCTAGTGGGCTGATGGTGAATTGAATTGTAAAGTTTCAACTTTCTAGGGGGTGTCGTTCCTGAGATAGAGGTGACTTTTAAAATTTTTAAATCTATCTTCCCGAGACAAAACTTACATTCAGATTTAGTTGAAAACTAAGCAAGAGTACCAATTCGAACCGAATAATTCGTCTGGCGTTGGTTCCAACTCTCTATCTTATACCGTTCCCAAGATAGAGGTAACTTTTAAACTAAGAAAAAAAAATTTTCTCTACCATTTAGAATCATTTTAGAAAAATTTTTTATTACAATCTGAACTAATTTCATCTTTTTATCACCAATCGTTAGTAAAAAATTCAATTTTTCACTCAATTTTTACTTGAAAAATTAATTCGCTAGCTTTTGCTGCAAAAGTGAAAAAATTTTTTCAACTTTTTTATTCAAAAGGAACTGTAAATAAGTAAGAAGCCTAACTTTGCAGATCTTCTAGTGGGCTGATGGTGAATTGAATTGTAAAGTTTCAACTTTCTAGGGGGTGTCGTTCCTGAGATAGGGGTGACTTTTAAAATTTTTAAATCTATCTTTCCGAGACAAAACTTACATTCAGATTTAGTTGAAAACTAAGCAAGATTGCCAATTTGAACCGAATAATTCGTCTGGCGTTGGTTCCAACTCTATCTTATACCGTTCCCAAGATAGGGGTAACTTTTAAACTAAGAAAAAAAAGTTTTTTCTACCATTTATAATCATTTTAGAAAGTTTTTTTATCATAATCTAAACCAGTGAAAAATTGAATTTTTTACTAACGATTAGTGATAAAAAGATGAAATTAGTTTAGATTGTAATAAAAAAACTTTCTAAAATGATTCTAAATGGTAGAAAAAATTTTTTTGTCTTAGTTTAAAAGTTACCCCTATCTTGGGAATGGTATAAGATAGAGAGTTGGAACCAACGCCAGACGAATTATTCTGTTCGAATTGGTAATCTTGCTTAGTTTTCAACTAAATCTGAATGTAAGTTTTGTCTCGGGAAGATAGATTTAAAAATTTTAAAAGTCACCCCTATCTCAGTAACGACACCCCCTAGAAAGTTGAAACTTTACAATTCAATTCACCATCAGCCCACTAGAAGATCTGCAAAGTTAGGCTTCTTACTTATTTACAGTTCCTTTGGAATAAAAAATTTGAAAAAATTTTTTCACTTTTGCAGCAAAAGCTAGCGAATTAATTTTTTAAGTAAAAATTGAGTGAAAAATTGAATTTTTTACTAACGATTGGTGATAAAAAAATGAAACTGGTTTAGATTATGATAAAAAAACTTTCTAAAATAATTATAAATGGTAGAAAAATTTTTTTTTTTTTTAGTTTAAAAGTTACCCCTATCTTGGGAACGGTATAAGATAGAGAGTTGGAACCAACGCCAGACGAATTATTCGGTTCGAATTGGTAATCTTGCTTAGTTTTCAACTAAATCTGAATGTAAGTTTTGTCTCGGGAAGATAGATTGAAAAATTTTAAAAGTCACACCTATCTCAGGAACGACACCCCCTAGAAAGTTGAAACTTTACAATTCAATTTACCATCAGACCACTAGAGGATCTGCAAAGTTAGGCTTCTTACTTATTTACCGTTCTTTTGGAATAAAAAAGTTAAAAAATTTTTTTCACTTTTGCAGCAAAAGCTAGCGAATTAATTTTTTAAGTAAAAATTCAGTGAAAAATTGAATTTTTTACTAACTATTGGTGATAAAAAGATGAAACTGGTTTAGATTATGATAAAAAAACTTTCTAAAATGATTATAAATGGTAGAAAAAACTTTTTTTTTCTTAGTTTAAAAGTTACCCCTATCTTGGGAACGGTATAAGATAGAGTTGGAACCAACGCCAGACGAATTATTCGGTTCGAATTGGTAATCTTGCTTAGTTTTCAACTAAATCTGAATGTAAGTTTTGTCTCGGAAAGATAGATTTAAAAATTTTAAAAGTCACCCCTATCTCAGGAACGACACCCCCTAGAAAGTTGAAACTTTACAATTCAATTCACCATCAGCCCACTAGAAGATCTGCAAAGTTAGGCTTCTTACTTATTTACAGTTCATTTTGAATAAAAAAATTGAAAAAATTTTTTCACTTTTGCAGCAAAAGCTAGCGAATTAATTTTTTAAGTAAAAATTGAGTGAAAAATTGAATTTTTTACTAACGATTGGTGATAAAAAGATGAAATTAGTTCAGATTGTAATAAAAAATTTTTCTAAAATGATTCTAAATGGTAGAGAAAATTTTTTTTTCTTAGTTTAAAAGTTACCTCTATCTTGGGAACGGTATAAGATAGAGAGTTGGAACCAACGCCAGACGAATTATTCGGTTCGAATTGGTACTCTTGCTTAGTTTTCAACTAAATCTGAATGTAAGTTTTGTCTCGGGAAGATAGATTTAAAAATTTTAAAAGTCACCTCTATCTCAGGAACGACACCCCCTAGAAAGTTGCAACTTTACAATTCAATTCACCATCAGCCCACTAGAAGATCTGCAAAGTTACGCTTCTTACTTATTTACAGTTCCTTTGGAATAAAAAAGTTGAAAAAATTTTTCACTTTTGCAGCAAAAGCTAGCGAATTAATTTTTTAAGTGAAAATTGAGTGAAAAATTGAATTTTTTACTAACGATTGGTGATAAAAAGATGAAACTGGTTTAGATTATGATAAAAAAACTTTCTAAAATGATTATAAATGGTAGAAAAAATTTTTTTTCTTAGTTTAAAAGTTACCCCTATCTTGGGAACGGTATAAGATAGAGAGTTGAAACCAACGCCAGACGAATTATTCGGTTCGAATTGGTAATCTTGCTTAGTTTTCAACTAAATCTGAATTTAAGTTTTGTCTCGGGAAGATAGATTTAAAAATTTTAAAAGTCATCCCTATCTCAGGAACGACACCCCCTAGAATGTTGAAACTTTACAATTCAATTCACCATCAGCCCACTAGAAGATCTGCAAAGTTAGGCTTCTTACTTATTTACAGTTCCTTTGGAATAAAAAAGTTGAAAAAATTTTTTCACTTTTGCAGCAAAAGCTAGTGAATTAAATTTTTAAGTAAAAATTGAGTGAAAAATTGAATTTTTTACTAACGATTGGTGATAAAAAGATGAAATTAGTTCAGATTGTAATAAAAAAACTTTCTAAAATGATTCTAAATGGTAGAAAAATATTTTTTTTCTTAGTTTAAAAGTTACCACTATCTTGAGAACGGTATAAGATAGAGAGTTGGAACCAACGACAGACGAATTATTCGGTTCGAACTGATAATCTTGCTTAGTTTTCAACTAAATCTGAATGTAAGTTTTGTTTCGGGAAGATAGATTTAAAAATTTTAAAAGTCACCCCTATCTCAGGAACGACACCCCCTAGAATGTTGAAACTTTACAATTCAATTCACCATCAGCCCACTAGAAGATCTGCAAAGTTAGGCTTCTTACTTATTTACAGTTCCTTTGGAATAAAAAAGTTGAAAAAATTTTTCACTTTTGCAGCAAAAGCTAGCGAATTAATTTTTTAAGTAAAAATTGAGTGAAAAATTGAATTTTTTACTAACGATTGGTGATAAAAAGATGAAATTAGTTCAGATTGTAATAAAAAAACTTTCTAAAATGATTCTAAATGGTAGAAAAATATTTTTTTTCTTAGATTAAAAGTTACCACTATCTTGAGAACGGTATAAGATAGAGAGTTGGAACCAACGCCAGACGAATTATTCGGTTCGAATTGGTAATCTTGCTTAGTTTTCAACTAAATCTGAATGTAAGTTTTGTCTCGGGAAGATAGATTTAAAAATTTTAAAAGTCACCTCTATCTCAGGAACGACACCCCCTAGAAAGTTGAAACTTTACAATTCAATTTACCATCAGCCCACTAGAAGATCTGCAAAGTTAGGCTTCTTACTTATTTACAGTTCCTTTGGAATAAAAAAGTTGAAAAAATTTTTTCACTTTTGCAGCAAAAGCTAGCGAATTAATTTTTTAAGTAAAAATTGAGTGAAAAATTGAATTTTTTACTAACAATTGGTGATAAAAAGATGAAACTGGTTTAGATTATGATAAAAAAACTTTCTAAAATAATTATAAATGGTAGAAAAAATTTTTTTTTCTTAGTTTAAAAGTTAACCCTATCTTGGGAACGGTATAAGATAGAGAGTTGGAACCAACGCCAGACGAATTATTCGGTTCGAATTGGTAATCTTGCTTAGTTTTTAACTAAATCTGAATGTAAGTTTTGTCTCGGGAAGATAGATTGAAAAATTTTAAAAGTCACACCTATCTCAGGAACGACACCCCCTAGAAAGTTGAAACTTTACAATTCAATTTACCATCAGACCACTAGAGGATCTGCAAAGTTAGGCTTCTTACTTATTTACCGTTCTTTTGGAATAAAAAAGTTAAAAAATTTTTTTCACTTTTGCAGCAAAGCTAGCGAATTAATTTTTTAAGTAAAAATTCAGTGAAAAATTGAATTTTTTACTAACTATTGGTGATAAAAAGATGAAACTGGTTTAGATTATGATAAAAAAACTTTCTAAAATGATTATAAATGGTAGAAAAAACTTTTTTTTCTTAGTTTAAAAGTTACCCCTATCTTGGGAACGGTATAAGATAGAGTTGGAACCAACGCCAGACGAATTATTCGGTTCGAATTGGTAATCTTGCTTAGTTTTCAACTAAATCTGAATGTAAGTTTTGTCTCGGAAAGATAGATTTAAAAATTTTAAAAGTCACCCCTATCTCAGGAACGACACCCCCTAGAAAGTTGAAACTTTACAATTCAATTCACCATCAGCCCACTAGAAGATCTGCAAAGTTAGGCTTCTTACTTATTTACAGTTCCTTTTGAATAAAAAAGTTGAAAAAATTTTTTCACTTTTGCAGCAAAAGCTAGCGAATTAATTTTTCAAGTAAAAATTGAGTGAAAAATTGAATTTTTTACTAACGATTGGTGATAAAAAGATGAAATTAGTTCAGATTGTAATAAAAAATTTTTCTAAAATGATTCTAAATGGTAGAGAAAATTTTTTTTTCTTAGTTTAAAAGTTACCTCTATCTTGGGAACGGTATAAGATAGAGAGTTGGAACCAACGCCAGACGAATTATTCGGTTCGAATTGGTACTCTCGCTTAGTTTTCAACTAAATCTGAATGTAAGTTTTGTCTCGGGAAGATAGATTTAAAAATTTTAAAAGTCACCTCTATCTCAGGAACGACACCCCCTAGAAAGTTGAAACTTTACAATTCAATTCACCATCAGCCCACTAGAAGATCTGCAAAGTTACGCTTCTTACTTATTTACAGTTCCTTTGGAATAAAAAAGTTGAAAAAATTTTTCACTTTTGCAGCAAAAGCTAGCGAATTAATTTTTTAAGTGAAAATTGAGTGAAAAATTGAATTTTTTACTAACGATTGGTGATAAAAAGATGAAACTGGTTTAGATTATGATAAAAAAACTTTCTAAAATGATTCTAAATGGTAGAAAAAATTTTTTTGTCTTAGTTTAAAAGTTACCCCTATCTTGGGAATGGTATAAGATAGAGAGTTGGAACCAACGCCAGACGAATTATTCTGTTCGAATTGGTAATCTTGCTTAGTTTTCAACTAAATCTGAATGTAAGTTTTGTCTCGGGAAGATAGATTTAAAAATTTTAAAAGTCACCCCTATCTCAGTAACGACACCCCCTAGAAAGTTGAAACTTTACAATTCAATTCACCATCAGCCCACTAGAAGATCTGCAAAGTTAGGCTTCTTACTTATTTACAGTTCCTTTGGAATAAAAAAGTTGAAAAAATTTTTTCACTTTTGCAGCAAAAGCTAGCGAATTAATTTTTTAAGTAAAAATTGAGTGAAAAATTGAATTTTTTACTAACGATTGGTGATAAAAAAATGAAACTGGTTTAGATTATGATAAAAAAACTTTCTAAAATAATTATAAATGGTAGAAAAAATTTTTTTTTTTTTAGTTTAAAAGTTACCCCTATCTTGGGAACGGTATAAGATAGAGAGTTGGAACCAACGCCAGACGAATTATTCGGTTCGAATTGGTAATCTTGCTTAGTTTTCAACTAAATCTGAATGTAAGTTTTGTCTCGGGAAGATAGATTGAAAAATTTTAAAAGTCACACCTATCTCAGGAACGACACCCCCTAGAAAGTTGAAACTTTACAATTCAATTTACCATCAGACCACTAGAGGATCTGCAAAGTTAGGCTTCTTACTTATTTACCGTTCTTTTGGAATAAAAAAGTTAAAAAATTTTTTTCACTTTTGCAGCAAAAGCTAGCGAATTAATTTTTTAAGTAAAAATTCAGTGAAAAATTGAATTTTTTACTAACTATTGGTGATAAAAAGATGAAACTGGTTTAGATTATGATAAAAAAACTTTCTAAAATGATTATAAATGGTAGAAAAAACTTTTTTTTCTTAGTTTAAAAGTTACCCCTATCTTGGGAACGGTATAAGATAGAGTTGGAACCAACGCCAGACGAATTATTCGGTTCGAATTGGTAATCTTGCTTAGTTTTCAACTAAATCTGAATGTAAGTTTTGTCTCGGAAAGATAGATTTAAAAATTTTAAAAGTCACCCCTATCTCAGGAACGACACCCCCTAGAAAGTTGAAACTTTACAATTCAATTCACCATCAGCCCACTAGAAGATCTGCAAAGTTAGGCTTCTTACTTATTTACAGTTCATTTTGAATAAAAAAATTGAAAAAATTTTTTCACTTTTGCAGCAAAAGCTAGCGAATTAATTTTTTAAGTAAAAATTGAGTGAAAAATTGAATTTTTTACTAACGATTGGTGATAAAAAGATGAAATTAGTTCAGATTGTAATAAAAAATTTTTCTAAAATGATTCTAAATGGTAGAGAAAATTTTTTTTTCTTAGTTTAAAAGTTACCTCTATCTTGGGAACGGTATAAGATAGAGAGTTGGAACCAACGCCAGACGAATTATTCGGTTCGAATTGGTACTCTTGCTTAGTTTTCAACTAAATCTGAATGTAAGTTTTGTCTCGGGAAGATAGATTTAAAAATTTTAAAAGTCACCTCTATCTCAGGAACGACACCCCCTAGAAAGTTGCAACTTTACAATTCAATTCACCATCAGCCCACTAGAAGATCTGCAAAGTTACGCTTCTTACTTATTTACAGTTCCTTTGGAATAAAAAAGTTGAAAAAATTTTTCACTTTTGCAGCAAAAGCTAGCGAATTAATTTTTTAAGTGAAAATTGAGTGAAAAATTGAATTTTTTACTAACGATTGGTGATAAAAAGATGAAACTGGTTTAGATTATGATAAAAAAACTTTCTAAAATGATTATAAATGGTAGAAAAAATTTTTTTTCTTAGTTTAAAAGTTACCCCTATCTTGGGAACGGTATAAGATAGAGAGTTGAAACCAACGCCAGACGAATTATTCGGTTCGAATTGGTAATCTTGCTTAGTTTTCAACTAAATCTGAATTTAAGTTTTGTCTCGGGAAGATAGATTTAAAAATTTTAAAAGTCATCCCTATCTCAGGAACGACACCCCTTAGAATGTTGAAACTTTACAATTCAATTCACCATCAGCCCACTAGAAGATCTGCAAAGTTAGGCTTCTTACTTATTTACAGTTCCTTTGGAATAAAAAAGTTGAAAAAATTTTTTCACTTTTGCAGCAAAAGCTAGTGAATTAAATTTTTAAGTAAAAATTGAGTGAAAAATTGAATTTTTTACTAACGATTGGTGATAAAAAGATGAAATTAGTTCAGATTGTAATAAAAAAACTTTCTAAAATGATTCTAAATGGTAGAAAAATATTTTTTTTCTTAGTTTAAAAGTTACCACTATCTTGAGAACGGTATAAGATAGAGAGTTGGAACCAACGACAGACGAATTATTCGGTTCGAACTGATAATCTTGCTTAGTTTTCAACTAAATCTGAATGTAAGTTTTGTTTCGGGAAGATAGATTTAAAAATTTTAAAAGTCACCCCTATCTCAGGAACGACACCCCCTAGAATGTTGAAACTTTACAATTCAATTCACCATCAGCCCACTAGAAGATCTGCAAAGTTAGGCTTCTTACTTATTTACAGTTCCTTTGGAATAAAAAAGTTGAAAAAATTTTTCACTTTTGCAGCAAAAGCTAGCGAATTAATTTTTTAAGTAAAAATTGAGTGAAAAATTGAATTTTTTACTAACGATTGGTGATAAAAAGATGAAATTAGTTCAGATTGTAATAAGAAAACTTTCTAAAATGATTCTAAATGGTAGAAAAATATTTTTTTTCTTAGATTAAAAGTTACCACTATCTTGAGAACGGTATAAGATAGAGAGTTGGAACCAACGCCAGACGAATTATTCGGTTCGAATTGGTAATCTTGCTTAGTTTTCAACTAAATCTGAATGTAAGTTTTGTCTCGGGAAGATAGATTTAAAAATTTTAAAAGTCACCTCTATCTCAGGAACGACACCCCCTAGAAAGTTGAAACTTTACAATTCAATTTACCATCAGCCCACTAGAAGATCTGCAAAGTTAGGCTTCTTACTTATTTACAGTTCCTTTGGAATAAAAAAGTTGAAAAAATTTTTTCACTTTTGCAGCAAAAGCTAGCGAATTAATTTTTTAAGTAAAAATTGAGTGAAAAATTGAATTTTTTACTAACAATTGGTGATAAAAAGATGAAACTGGTTTAGATTATGATAAAAAAACTTTCTAAAATAATTATAAATGGTAGAAAAAATTTTTTTTTCTTAGTTTAAAAGTTAACCCTATCTTGGGAACGGTATAAGATAGAGAGTTGGAACCAACGCCAGACGAATTATTCGGTTCGAATTGGTAATCTTGCTTAGTTTTTAACTAAATCTGAATGTAAGTTTTGTCTCGGGAAGATAGATTGAAAAATTTTAAAAGTCACACCTATCTCAGGAACGACACCCCCTAGAAAGTTGAAACTTTACAATTCAATTTACCATCAGACCACTAGAGGATCTGCAAAGTTAGGCTTCTTACTTATTTACCGTTCTTTTGGAATAAAAAAGTTAAAAAATTTTTTTCACTTTTGCAGCAAAAGCTAGCGAATTAATTTTTTAAGTAAAAATTCAGTGAAAAATTGAATTTTTTACTAACTATTGGTGATAAAAAGATGAAACTGGTTTAGATTATGATAAAAAAACTTTCTAAAATGATTATAAATGGTAGAAAAAACTTTTTTTTCTTAGTTTAAAAGTTACCCCTATCTTGGGAACGGTATAAGATAGAGTTGGAACCAACGCCAGACGAATTATTCGGTTCGAATTGGTAATCTTGCTTAGTTTTCAACTAAATCTGAATGTAAGTTTTGTCTCGGAAAGATAGATTTAAAAATTTTAAAAGTCACCCCTATCTCAGGAACGACACCCCCTAGAAAGTTGAAACTTTACAATTCAATTCACCATCAGCCCACTAGAAGATCTGCAAAGTTAGGCTTCTTACTTATTTACAGTTCCTTTTGAATAAAAAAGTTGAAAAAATTTTTTCACTTTTGCAGCAAAAGCTAGCGAATTAATTTTTCAAGTAAAAATTGAGTGAAAAATTGAATTTTTTACTAACGATTGGTGATAAAAAGATGAAATTAGTTCAGATTGTAATAAAAAATTTTTCTAAAATGATTCTAAATGGTAGAGAAAATTTTTTTTTCTTAGTTTAAAAGTTACCTCTATCTTGGGAACGGTATAAGATAGAGAGTTGGAACCAACGCCAGACGAATTATTCGGTTCGAATTGGTACTCTCGCTTAGTTTTCAACTAAATCTGAATGTAAGTTTTGTCTCGGGAAGATAGATTTAAAAATTTTAAAAGTCACCTCTATCTCAGGAACGACACCCCCTAGAAAGTTGAAACTTTACAATTCAATTCACCATCAGCCCACTAGAAGATCTGCAAAGTTACGCTTCTTACTTATTTACAGTTCCTTTGGAATAAAAAAGTTGAAAAAATTTTTCACTTTTGCAGCAAAAGCTAGCGAATTAATTTTTTAAGTGAAAATTGAGTGAAAAATTGAATTTTTTACTAACGATTGGTGATAAAAAGATGAAACTGGTTTAGATTATGATAAAAAAACTTTCTAAAATGATTATAAATGGTAGAAAAAATTTTTTTTCTTAGTTTAAAAGTTACCCCTATCTTGGGAACGGTATAAGATAGAGAGTTGAAACCAACGCCAGACGAATTATTCGGTTCGAATTGGTAATCTTGCTTAGTTTTCAACTAAATCTGAATTTAAGTTTTGTCTCGGGAAGATAGATTTAAAAATTTTAAAAGTCACCCCTATTTCAGGAACGACACCCCCTAGAAAGTTGAAACTTTACAATTCAATTCACCATCAGCCCACTAGAAGGTCTGCAAAGTTAGGCTTCTTACTTATTAACAGTTCCTTTGGAATAACAAAGTTGAAAAAATTTTTTCACTTTTGCAGCAAAAGCTAGCGAATTAATTTTTTAAGTAAAAATTGAGTGAAAAATTGAATTTTTTACTAACGATTGGTGATAAAAAGATGAAATTAGTTCAGATTGTAATAAAAAAACTTTCTAAAATGATTCTAAATGGTAGAAAAATATTTTTTATCTTAGTTTAAAAGTTACCACTATCTTGAGAACGGTATAAGATAGAGAGTTGGAACCAACGCCAGACGAATTATTCGGTTCGAATTGGTAATCTTGCTTAGTTTTTAACTAAATCTGAATGTAAGTTTTGTCTCGGGAAGATAGATTTAAAAATTTTAAAAGTCACCCCCATCTCAGGAACGACACCCCCGAGAAAATTGAAACTTTACAATTCAATTTACCATCAGCCCACTAGAAGATCTACAAAGTTAGGCTTCTTACTTATTTACAGTTCCTTTGGAATAAAAAAGTTGAAAAAATTTTTTCACTTTTGCAGCAAAAGCTAGCGAATTAATTTTTTAAGTAAAAATTCAGTGAAAAATTGAATTTTTTACTAACTATTGGTGATAAAAAGATGAAACTGGTTTAGATTATGATAAAAAAACTTTCTAAAATGATTATAAATGGTAGAAAAAACTTTTTTTTCTTAGTTTAAAAGTTACCCCTATCTTGGGAACGGTATAAGATAGAGAGTTGGAACCAACGCCAGACCAATTATTCGGTTCGAATTGGTAATCTTGCTTAGTTTTCAACTAAATCTGAATGTAAGTTTTGTCTCGGAAAGATAGATTTAAAAATTTTAAAAGTCACCCCTTTCTCAGGAGCGACACCCCCTAGAAAGTTGAAACTTTACAATTCAATTCACCATCAGCCCACTAGAAGATCTGCAAAGTTAGGCTTCTTATTTATTTACAGTTCCTTTTGAATAAAAAAGTTGAAAAAATTTTTTCACTTTTGCAGCAAAAGCTAGCGAATTAATTTTTTAAGTAAAAATTGAGTGAAAAATTGAATTTTTTACTAACGACTGGTGATAAAAAGATGAAATTAGTTCAGATTGTAATAAAAAAACTTTCTAAAATGAATCTAAATGGTAGAAAAAATTTTTTTTTTTTTAGTTTAAAAGTTACCCCTATCTTGGGAACGGTATAAGATAGAGAGTTGGAACCAACGCCAGACGAATTATTCGGTTCGAGTTGGTAATCTTGCTTAGTTTTCAACTAAATCTGAATGTAAGTTTTGTCTCGGGAAGATAGATTTAAAAATTTTAAAAGTCACCCCTATCTCAGTAACGACACCCCCTAGAAATTTGAAACTTTACAATTCAATTTACCATCAGCCCACTAGAGGATCTGCAAAGTTAAACTTCTTACTTGTTTACCGTTCCTTTGGAATAAAAAAGTTGAAAAAATTGTTTCACTTTTGCAGCAAAAGCTAGCGAATTAATTTTTTAAGTAAAAATTGAGTGAAAAATTGAATTTTTTACTAACGATTAGTGATAAAAAGATGAAATTAGTTTAGATTGTAATAAAAAAACTTTCTAAAATGATTCTAAATGGTAGAAAAAATTTTTTTGTCTTAGTTTAAAAGTTACCCCTATCTTGGGAATGGTATAAGATAGAGAGTTGGAACCAACGCCAGACGAATTATTCTGTTCGAATTGGTAATCTTGCTTAGTTTTCAACTAAATCTGAATGTAAGTTTTGTCTCGGGAAGATAGATTTAAAAATTTTAAAAGTCACCCCTATCTCAGTAACGACACCCCCTAGAAAGTTGAAACTTTACAATTCAATTCACCATCAGCCCACTAGAAGATCTGCAAAGTTAGGCTTCTTACTTATTTACAGTTCCTTTGGAATAAAAAAGTTGAAAAAATTTTTTCACTTTTGCAGCAAAAGCTAGCGAATTAATTTTTTAAGTAAAAATTGAGTGAAAAATTGAATTTTTTACTAACGATTGGTGATAAAAAAATGAAACTGGTTTAGATTATGATAAAAAAACTTTCTAAAATAATTATAAATGGTAGAAAAAAATTTTTTTTTTTTAGTTTAAAAGTTACCCCTATCTTGGGAACGGTATAAGATAGAGAGTTGGAACCAACGCCAGACGAATTATTCGGTTCGAATTGGTAATCTTGCTTAGTTTTCAACTAAATCTGAATGTAAGTTTTGTCTCGGGAAGATAGATTGAAAAATTTTAAAAGTCACACCTATCTCAGGAACGACACCCCCTAGAAAGTTGAAACTTTACAATTCAATTTACCATCAGACCACTAGAGGATCTGCAAAGTTAGGCTTCTTACTTATTTACCGTTCTTTTGGAATAAAAAAGTTAAAAAATTTTTTTCACTTTTGCAGCAAAAGCTAGCGAATTAATTTTTTAAGTAAAAATTCAGTGAAAAATTGAATTTTTTACTAACTATTGGTGATAAAAAGATGAAACTGGTTTAGATTATGATAAAAAAACTTTCTAAAATGATTATAAATGGTAGAAAAAACTTTTTTTTCTTAGTTTAAAAGTTACCCCTATCTTGGGAACGGTATAAGATAGAGTTGGAACCAACGCCAGACGAATTATTCGGTTCGAATTGGTAATCTTGCTTAGTTTTCAACTAAATCTGAATGTAAGTTTTGTCTCGGAAAGATAGATTTAAAAATTTTAAAAGTCACCCCTATCTCAGGAACGACACCCCCTAGAAAGTTGAAACTTTACAATTCAATTCACCATCAGCCCACTAGAAGATCTGCAAAGTTAGGCTTCTTACTTATTTACAGTTCATTTTGAATAAAAAAATTGAAAAAATTTTTTCACTTTTGCAGCAAAAGCTAGCGAATTAATTTTTTAAGTAAAAATTGAGTGAAAAATTGAATTTTTTACTAACGATTGGTGATAAAAAGATGAAATTAGTTCAGATTGTAATAAAAAATTTTTCTAAAATGATTCTAAATGGTAGAGAAAATTTTTTTTTCTTAGTTTAAAAGTTACCTCTATCTTGGGAACGGTATAAGATAGAGAGTTGGAACCAACGCCAGACGAATTATTCGGTTCGAATTGGTACTCTTGCTTAGTTTTCAACTAAATCTGAATGTAAGTTTTGTCTCGGGAAGATAGATTTAAAAATTTTAAAAGTCACCTCTATCTCAGGAACGACACCCCCTAGAAAGTTGCAACTTTACAATTCAATTCACCATCAGCCCACTAGAAGATCTGCAAAGTTACGCTTCTTACTTATTTACAGTTCCTTTGGAATAAAAAAGTTGAAAAAATTTTTCACTTTTGCAGCAAAAGCTAGCGAATTAATTTTTTAAGTGAAAATTGAGTGAAAAATTGAATTTTTTACTAACGATTGGTGATAAAAAGATGAAACTGGTTTAGATTATGATAAAAAAACTTTCTAAAATGATTATAAATGGTAGAAAAAATTTTTTTTCTTAGTTTAAAAGTTACCCCTATCTTGGGAACGGTATAAGATAGAGAGTTGAAACCAACGCCAGACGAATTATTCGGTTCGAATTGGTAATCTTGCTTAGTTTTCAACTAAATCTGAATTTAAGTTTTGTCTCGGGAAGATAGATTTAAAAATTTTAAAAGTCATCCCTATCTCAGGAACGACACCCCCTAGAATGTTGAAACTTTACAATTCAATTCACCATCAGCCCACTAGAAGATCTGCAAAGTTAGGCTTCTTACTTATTTACAGTTCCTTTGGAATAAAAAAGTTGAAAAAATTTTTTCACTTTTGCAGCAAAAGCTAGTGAATTAAATTTTTAAGTAAAAATTGAGTGAAAAATTGAATTTTTTACTAACGATTGGTGATAAAAAGATGAAATTAGTTCAGATTGTAATAAAAAAACTTTCTAAAATGATTCTAAATGGTAGAAAAATATTTTTTTTCTTAGTTTAAAAGTTACCACTATCTTGAGAACGGTATAAGATAGAGAGTTGGAACCAACGACAGACGAATTATTCGGTTCGAACTGATAATCTTGCTTAGTTTTCAACTAAATCTGAATGTAAGTTTTGTTTCGGGAAGATAGATTTAAAAATTTTAAAAGTCACCCCTATCTCAGGAACGACACCCCCTAGAATGTTGAAACTTTACAATTCAATTCACCATCAGCCCACTAGAAGATCTGCAAAGTTAGGCTTCTTACTTATTTACAGTTCCTTTGGAATAAAAAAGTTGAAAAAATTTTTCACTTTTGCAGCAAAAGCTAGCGAATTAATTTTTTAAGTAAAAATTGAGTGAAAAATTGAATTTTTTACTAACGACTGGTGATAAAAAGATGAAATTAGTTCAGATTGTAATAAAAAAACTTTCTAAAATGAATCTAAATGGTAGAAAAAAATTTTTTTTTTTAGTTTAAAAGTTACCCCTATCTTGGGAACGGTATAAGATAGAGAGTTGGAACCAACGCCAGACGAATTATTCGGTTCGAGTTGGTAATCTTGCTTAGTTTTCAACTAAATCTGAATGTAAGTTTTGTCTCGGGAAGATAGATTTAAAAATTTTAAAAGTCACCCCTATCTCAGTAACGACACCCCCTAGAAATTTGAAACTTTACAATTCAATTTACCATCAGCCCACTAGAGGATCTGCAAAGTTAAACTTCTTACTTGTTTACCGTTCCTTTGGAATAAAAAAGTTGAAAAAATTGTTTCACTTTTGCAGCAAAAGCTAGCGAATTAATTTTTTAAGTAAAAATTGAGTGAAAAATTGAATTTTTTACTAACGATTAGTGATAAAAAGATGAAATTAGTTTAGATTGTAATAAAAAAACTTTCTAAAATGATTCTAAATGGTAGAAAAAATTTTTTTGTCTTAGTTTAAAAGTTACCCCTATCTTGGGAATGGTATAAGATAGAGAGTTGGAACCAACGCCAGACGAATTATTCTGTTCGAATTGGTAATCTTGCTTAGTTTTCAACTAAATCTGAATGTAAGTTTTGTCTCGGGAAGATAGATTTAAAAATTTTAAAAGTCACCCCTATCTCAGTAACGACACCCCCTAGAAAGTTGAAACTTTACAATTCAATTCACCATCAGCCCACTAGAAGATCTGCAAAGTTAGGCTTCTTACTTATTTACAGTTCCTTTGGAATAAAAAAGTTGAAAAAATTTTTTCACTTTTGCAGCAAAAGCTAGCGAATTAATTTTTTAAGTAAAAATTGAGTGAAAAATTGAATTTTTTACTAACGATTGGTGATAAAAAAATGAAACTGGTTTAGATTATGATAAAAAAACTTTCTAAAATAATTATAAATGGTAGAAAAAAATTTTTTTTTTTAGTTTATAAGTTACCCCTATCTTGGGAACGGTATAAGATAGAGAGTTGGAACCAACGCCAGACGAATTATTCGGTTCGAATTGGTAATCTTGCTTAGTTTTTAACTAAATCTGAATGTAAGTTTTGTCTCGGGAAGATAGATTTAAAAATTTTAAAAGTCACCCCTATCTCAGTAACGACACGCCCTAGAAAGGTGAAACTTTACAATTCAATTCACCATCAGCCCACTAGAAGATCTGCAAAGTTAGGCTGCTTACTTATTTACAGTTCCTTTGGAATGAAAAAGTTGAAAAAATTTTTTCACTTTTGCAGCAAAAGCTAGCGAATTAATTTTTTAAGTAAAAATTGAGTGAAAAATTGAATTTTTTACTAACAATTGGTGATAAAAAGATGAAACTGGTTTAGATTATGATAAAAAAACTTTCTAAAATAATTATAAATGGTAGAAAAAATTTTTTTTTCTTAGTTTAAAAGTTAACCCTATCTTGGGAACGGTATAAGATAGAGAGTTGGAACCAACGCCAGACGAATTATTCGGTACGAATTGGTAATCTTGCTTAGTTTTTAACTAAATCTGAATGTAAGTTTTGTCTCGGGAAGATAGATTGAAAAATTTTAAAAGTCACACCTATCTCAGGAACGACACCCCCTAGAAAGTTGAAACTTTACAATTCAATTTACCATCAGACCACTAGAGGATCTGCAAAGTTAGGCTTCTTACTTATTTACCGTTCTTTTGGAATAAAAAAGTTAAAAAATTTTTTTCACTTTTGCAGCAAAAGCTAGCGAATTAATTTTTTAAGTAAAAATTCAGTGAAAAATTGAATTTTTTACTAACTATTGGTGATAAAAAGATGAAACTGGTTTAGATTATGATAAAAAAACTTTCTAAAATGATTATAAATGGTAGAAAAAACTTTTTTTTCTTAGTTTAAAAGTTACCCCTATCTTGGGAACGGTATAAGATAGAGTTGGAACCAACGCCAGACGAATTATTCGGTTCGAATTGGCAATCTTGCTTAGTTTTCAACTAAATCTGAATGTAAGTTTTGTCTCGGAAAGATAGATTTAAAAATTTTAAAAGTCACCCCTATCTCAGGAACGACACCCCCTAGAAAGTTGAAACTTTACAATTCAATTCACCATCAGCCCACTAGAAGATCTGCAAAGTTAGGCTTCTTACTTATTTACAGTTCCTTTTGAATAAAAAAGTTGAAAAAATTTTTTCACTTTTGCAGCAAAAGCTAGCGAATTAATTTTTCAAGTAAAAATTGAGTGAAAAATTGAATTTTTTACTAACGATTGGTGATAAAAAGATGAAATTAGTTCAGATTGTAATAAAAAATTTTTCTAAAATGATTCTAAATGGTAGAGAAAATTTTTTTTTCTTAGTTTAAAAGTTACCTCTATCTTGGGAACGGTATAAGATAGAGAGTTGGAACCAACGCCAGACGAATTATTCGGTTCGAATTGGTACTCTTGCTTAGTTTTCAACTAAATCTGAATGTAAGTTTTGTCTCGGGAAGATAGATTTAAAAATTTTAAAAGTCACCCCCATCTCAGGAACGACACCCCCGAGAAAATTGAAACTTTACAATTCAATTTACCATCAGCCCACTAGAAGATCTACAAAGTTAGGCTTCTTACTTATTTACAGTTCCTTTGGAATAAAAAAGTTGAAAAAATTTTTTCACTTTTGCAGCAAAAGCTAGCGAATTAATTTTTTAAGTAAAAATTCAGTGAAAAATTGAATTTTTTACTAACTATTGGTGATAAAAAGATGAAACTGGTTTAGATTATGATAAAAAAACTTTCTAAAATGATTATAAATGGTAGAAAAAACTTTTTTTTCTTAGTTTAAAAGTTACCCCTATCTTGGGAACGGTATAAGATAGAGAGTTGGAACCAACGCCAGACCAATTATTCGGTTCGAATTGGTAATCTTGCTTAGTTTTCAACTAAATCTGAATGTAAGTTTTGTCTCGGAAAGATAGATTTAAAAATTTTAAAAGTCACCCCTATCTCAGGAGCGACACCCCCTAGAAAGTTGAAACTTTACAATTCAATTCACCATCAGCCCACTAGAAGATCTGCAAAGTTAGGCTTCTTACTTATTTACAGTTCCTTTGGAATAAAAAAGTTGAAAAAATTTTTTCACTTTTGCAGCAAAAGCTAGCGAATTAATTTTTTAAGTAAAAATTGAGTGAAAAATTGAATTTTTTACTAACGATTGGTGATAAAAAAATGAAACTGGTTTAGATTATGATAAAAAAACTTTCTAAAATAATTATAAATGGTAGAAAAATTTTTTTTTTTTTAGTTTAAAAGTTACCCCTATCTTGGGAACGGTATAAGATAGAGAGTTGGAACCAACGCCAGACGAATTATTCGGTTCGAATTGGTAATTTTGCTTAGTTTTTAACTAAATCTGAATGTAAGTTTTGTCTCGGGAAGATAGATTTAAAAATTTTAAAAGTCACCCCTATCTCAGTAACGACACGCCCTAGAAAGTTGAAACTTTACAATTCAATTCACCATCAGCCCACTAGAAGATCTGCAAAGTTAGGCTGCTTACTTATTTACAGTTCCTTTGGAATGAAAAAGTTGAAAAAATTTTTTCACTTTTGCAGCAAAAGCTAGCGAATTAATTTTTTAAGTAAAAATTCAGTGAAAAATTGAATTTTTTACTAACTATTGGTGATAAAAAGATGAAACTGGTTTAGATTATGATAAAAAAACTTTCTAAAATGATTATAAATGGTAGAAAAAACTTTTTTTTCTTAGTTTAAAAGTTACCCCTATCTTGGGAACGGTATAAGATAGAGTTGGAACCAACGCCAGACGAATTATTCGGTTCGAATTGGTAATCTTGCTTAGTTTTCAACTAAATCTGAATGTAAGTTTTGTCTCGGAAAGATAGATTTAAAAATTTTAAAAGTCACCCCTATCTCAGGAACGACACCCCCTAGAAAGTTGAAACTTTACAATTCAATTCACCATCAGCCCACTAGAAGATCTGCAAAGTTAGGCTTCTTACTTATTTACAGTTCCTTTTGAATAAAAAAGTTGAAAAAATTTTTTCACTTTTGCAGCAAAAGCTAGCGAATTAATTTTTCAAGTAAAAATTGAGTGAAAAATTGAATTTTTTACTAACGATTGGTGATAAAAAGATGAAATTAGTTCAGATTGTAATAAAAAATTTTTCTAAAATGATTCTAAATGGTAGAGAAAATTTTTTTTTCTTAGTTTAAAAGTTACCTCTATCTTGGGAACGGTATAAGATAGAGAGTTGGAACCAACGCCAGACGAATTATTCGGTTCGAATTGGTACTCTCGCTTAGTTTTCAACTAAATCTGAATGTAAGTTTTGTCTCGGGAAGATAGATTTAAAAATTTTAAAAGTCACCTCTATCTCAGGAACGACACCCCCTAGAAAGTTGAAACTTTACAATTCAATTCACCATCAGCCCACTAGAAGATCTGCAAAGTTACGCTTCTTACTTATTTACAGTTCCTTTGGAATAAAAAAGTTGAAAAAATTTTTCACTTTTGCAGCAAAAGCTAGCGAATTAATTTTTTAAGTGAAAATTGAGTGAAAAATTGAATTTTTTACTAACGATTGGTGATAAAAAGATGAAACTGGTTTAGATTATGATAAAAAAACTTTCTAAAATGATTATAAATGGTAGAAAAAATTTTTTTTCTTAGTTTAAAAGTTACCCCTATCTTGGGAACGGTATAAGATAGAGAGTTGAAACCAACGCCAGACGAATTATTCGGTTCGAATTGGTAATCTTGCTTAGTTTTCAACTAAATCTGAATTTAAGTTTTGTCTCGGGAAGATAGATTTAAAAATTTTAAAAGTCACCCCTATTTATTTTTTTTCAGGTTGTTTTAGATTCTGTAGGTTTCACAGACTCTCGTTTTTTAAGATTGGTTGTTTTCCATTTCTTAGAAGCTCTAGATTGTTTTATTTTTTTTTCTAAAACTTTTTTATGGACTAAAAATGAAGAGTCCAACTCATTATTTTGCCTTGACTGTTCAGAATTTTTCTACATTTTTTGAGTTTTTCAGACTCAAATTCAGTAAATTCTCCAGAAATTTTAAATTTTTTACAATTTTATACTTCCTTTATACTTCCTTTTCAGATTTTCAAAAAATTCTTAATTTTTTAGGCTTCATAGATATTCTAAAATTTCTAAAAACATTAGTGTTCACATTCTCCATAACTTTTGAATTTCTATGGGCAATTAACACATTTTCCAGGTTCTCCAAATTAAATTTTTTTTTTTACTCTTAAATCCAGCAAATTTTCCACAAATTTTGAATTATTTACATATTCTGAACTTTCTGTATTTCACTGATTGCTTTCGTCAATTCAATTTACCATCAGCCCACTAGAAGATCTACAAAGTTAGGCTTCTTACTTATTTACAGTTCCTTTGGAATAAAAAAGTTGAAAAAATTTTTTCACTTTTGCAGCAAAAGCTAGCGAATTAATTTTTTAAGTAAAAATTCAGTGAAAAATTGAATTTTTTACTAACTATTGGTGATAAAAAGATGAAACTGGTTTAGATTATGATAAAAAAACTTTCTAAAATGATTATAAATGGTAGAAAAAACTTTTTTTTCTTAGTTTAAAAGTTACCCCTATCTTGGGAACGGTATAAGATAGAGAGTTGGAACCAACGCCAGACCAATTATTCGGTTCGAATTGGTAATCTTGCTTAGTTTTCAACTAAATCTGAATGTAAGTTTTGTCTCGGAAAGATAGATTTAAAAATTTTAAAAGTCACCCCTATCTCAGGAGCGACACCCCCTAGAAAGTTGAAACTTTACAATTCAATTCACCATCAGCCCACTAGAAGATCTGCAAAGTTAGGCTTCTTATTTATTTACAGTTCCTTTTGAATAAAAAAGTTGAAAAAATTTTTTCACTTTTGCAGCAAAAGCTAGCGAATTAATTTTTTAAGTAAAAATTGAGTGAAAAATTGAATTTTTTACTAACGACTGGTGATAAAAAGATGAAATTAGTTCAGATTGTAATAAAAAAACTTTCTAAAATGAATCTAAATGGTAGAAAAAATTTTTTTTTTTTAGTTTAAAAGTTACCCCTATCTTGGGAACGGTATAAGATAGAGAGTTGGAACCAACGCCAGACGAATTATTCGGTTCGAGTTGGTAATCTTGCTTAGTTTTCAACTAAATCTGAATGTAAGTTTTGTCTCGGGAAGATAGATTTAAAAATTTTAAAAGTCACCCCTATCTCAGTAACGACACCCCCTAGAAATTTGAAACTTTACAATTCAATTTACCATCAGCCCACTAGAGGATCTGCAAAGTTAAACTTCTTACTTGTTTACCGTTCCTTTGGAATAAAAAAGTTGAAAAAATTGTTTCACTTTTGCAGCAAAAGCTAGCGAATTAATTTTTTAAGTAAAAATTGAGTGAAAAATTGAATTTTTTACTAACGATTAGTGATAAAAAGATGAAATTAGTTTAGATTGTAATAAAAAAACTTTCTAAAATGATTCTAAATGGTAGAAAAAATTTTTTTGTCTTAGTTTAAAAGTTACCCCTATCTTGGGAATGGTATAAGATAGAGAGTTGGAACCAACGCCAGACGAATTATTCTGTTCGAATTGGTAATCTTGCTTAGTTTTCAACTAAATCTGAATGTAAGTTTTGTCTCGGGAAGATAGATTTAAAAATTTTAAAAGTCACCCCTATCTCAGTAACGACACCCCCTAGAAAGTTGAAACTTTACAATTCAATTCACCATCAGCCCACTAGAAGATCTGCAAAGTTAGGCTTCTTACTTATTTACAGTTCCTTTGGAATAAAAAAGTTGAAAAAATTTTTTCACTTTTGCAGCAAAAGCTAGCGAATTAATTTTTTAAGTAAAAATTGAGTGAAAAATTGAATTTTTTACTAACGATTGGTGATAAAAAAATGAAACTGGTTTAGATTATGATAAAAAAACTTTCTAAAATAATTATAAATGGTAGAAAAATTTTTTTTTTTTTTAGTTTAAAAGTTACCCCTATCTTGGGAACGGTATAAGATAGAGAGTTGGAACCAACGCCAGACGAATTATTCGGTTCGAATTGGTAATCTTGCTTAGTTTTCAACTAAATCTGAATGTAAGTTTTGTCTCGGGAAGATAGATTGAAAAATTTTAAAAGTCACACCTATCTCAGGAACGACACCCCCTAGAAAGTTGAAACTTTACAATTCAATTTACCATCAGACCACTAGAGGATCTGCAAAGTTAGGCTTCTTACTTATTTACCGTTCTTTTGGAATAAAAAAGTTAAAAAATTTTTTTCACTTTTGCAGCAAAAGCTAGCGAATTAATTTTTTAAGTAAAAATTCAGTGAAAAATTGAATTTTTTACTAACTATTGGTGATAAAAAGATGAAACTGGTTTAGATTATGATAAAAAAACTTTCTAAAATGATTATAAATGGTAGAAAAAACTTTTTTTTTCTTAGTTTAAAAGTTACCCCTATCTTGGGAACGGTATAAGATAGAGTTGGAACCAACGCCAGACGAATTATTCGGTTCGAATTGGTAATCTTGCTTAGTTTTCAACTAAATCTGAATGTAAGTTTTGTCTCGGAAAGATAGATTTAAAAATTTTAAAAGTCACCCCTATCTCAGGAACGACACCCCCTAGAAAGTTGAAACTTTACAATTCAATTCACCATCAGCCCACTAGAAGATCTGCAAAGTTAGGCTTCTTACTTATTTACAGTTCATTTTGAATAAAAAAATTGAAAAAATTTTTTCACTTTTGCAGCAAAAGCTAGCGAATTAATTTTTTAAGTAAAAATTGAGTGAAAAATTGAATTTTTTACTAACGATTGGTGATAAAAAGATGAAATTAGTTCAGATTGTAATAAAAAATTTTTCTAAAATGATTCTAAATGGTAGAGAAAATTTTTTTTTCTTAGTTTAAAAGTTACCTCTATCTTGGGAACGGTATAAGATAGAGAGTTGGAACCAACGCCAGACGAATTATTCGGTTCGAATTGGTACTCTTGCTTAGTTTTCAACTAAATCTGAATGTAAGTTTTGTCTCGGGAAGATAGATTTAAAAATTTTAAAAGTCACCTCTATCTCAGGAACGACACCCCCTAGAAAGTTGCAACTTTACAATTCAATTCACCATCAGCCCACTAGAAGATCTGCAAAGTTACGCTTCTTACTTATTTACAGTTCCTTTGGAATAAAAAAGTTGAAAAAATTTTTCACTTTTGCAGCAAAAGCTAGCGAATTAATTTTTTAAGTGAAAATTGAGTGAAAAATTGAATTTTTTACTAACGATTGGTGATAAAAAGATGAAACTGGTTTAGATTATGATAAAAAAACTTTCTAAAATGATTATAAATGGTAGAAAAAATTTTTTTTCTTAGTTTAAAAGTTACCCCTATCTTGGGAACGGTATAAGATAGAGAGTTGAAACCAACGCCAGACGAATTATTCGGTTCGAATTGGTAATCTTGCTTAGTTTTCAACTAAATCTGAATTTAAGTTTTGTCTCGGGAAGATAGATTTAAAAATTTTAAAAGTCATCCCTATCTCAGGAACGACACCCCCTAGAATGTTGAAACTTTACAATTCAATTCACCATCAGCCCACTAGAAGATCTGCAAAGTTAGGCTTCTTACTTATTTACAGTTCCTTTGGAATAAAAAAGTTGAAAAAATTTTTTCACTTTTGCAGCAAAAGCTAGTGAATTAAATTTTTAAGTAAAAATTGAGTGAAAAATTGAATTTTTTACTAACGATTGGTGATAAAAAGATGAAATTAGTTCAGATTGTAATAAAAAAACTTTCTAAAATGATTCTAAATGGTAGAAAAATATTTTTTTTCTTAGTTTAAAAGTTACCACTATCTTGAGAACGGTATAAGATAGAGAGTTGGAACCAACGACAGACGAATTATTCGGTTCGAACTGATAATCTTGCTTAGTTTTCAACTAAATCTGAATGTAAGTTTTGTTTCGGGAAGATAGATTTAAAAATTTTAAAAGTCACCCCTATCTCAGGAACGACACCCCCTAGAATGTTGAAACTTTACAATTCAATTCACCATCAGCCCACTAGAAGATCTGCAAAGTTAGGCTTCTTACTTATTTACAGTTCCTTTGGAATAAAAAAGTTGAAAAAATTTTTCACTTTTGCAGCAAAAGCTAGCGAATTAATTTTTTAAGTAAAAATTGAGTGAAAAATTGAATTTTTTACTAACGATTGGTGATAAAAAGATGAAATTAGTTCAGATTGTAATAAAAAAACTTTCTAAAATGATTCTAAATGGTAGAAAAATATTTTTTTTCTTAGATTAAAAGTTACCACTATCTTGAGAACGGTATAAGATAGAGAGTTGGAACCAACGCCAGACGAATTATTCGGTTCGAATTGGTAATCTTGCTTAGTTTTCAACTAAATCTGAATGTAAGTTTTGTCTCGGGAAGATAGATTTAAAAATTTTAAAAGTCACCTCTATCTCAGGAACGACACCCCCTAGAAAGTTGAAACTTTACAATTCAATTTACCATCAGCCCACTAGAAGATCTGCAAAGTTAGGCTTCTTACTTATTTACAGTTCCTTTGGAATAAAAAAGTTGAAAAAATTTTTTCACTTTTGCAGCAAAAGCTAGCGAATTAATTTTTTAAGTAAAAATTGAGTGAAAAATTGAATTTTTTACTAACAATTGGTGATAAAAAGATGAAACTGGTTTAGATTATGATAAAAAAACTTTCTAAAATAATTATAAATGGTAGAAAAAATTTTTTTTTCTTAGTTTAAAAGTTAACCCTATCTTGGGAACGGTATAAGATAGAGAGTTGGAACCAACGCCAGACGAATTATTCGGTTCGAATTGGTAATCTTGCTTAGTTTTTAACTAAATCTGAATGTAAGTTTTGTCTCGGGAAGATAGATTGAAAAATTTTAAAAGTCACACCTATCTCAGGAACGACACCCCCTAGAAAGTTGAAACTTTACAATTCAATTTACCATCAGACCACTAGAGGATCTGCAAAGTTAGGCTTCTTACTTATTTACCGTTCTTTTGGAATAAAAAAGTTAAAAAATTTTTTTCACTTTTGCAGCAAAGCTAGCGAATTAATTTTTTAAGTAAAAATTCAGTGAAAAATTGAATTTTTTACTAACTATTGGTGATAAAAAGATGAAACTGGTTTAGATTATGATAAAAAAACTTTCTAAAATGATTATAAATGGTAGAAAAAACTTTTTTTTCTTAGTTTAAAAGTTACCCCTATCTTGGGAACGGTATAAGATAGAGTTGGAACCAACGCCAGACGAATTATTCGGTTCGAATTGGTAATCTTGCTTAGTTTTCAACTAAATCTGAATGTAAGTTTTGTCTCGGAAAGATAGATTTAAAAATTTTAAAAGTCACCCCTATCTCAGGAACGACACCCCCTAGAAAGTTGAAACTTTACAATTCAATTCACCATCAGCCCACTAGAAGATCTGCAAAGTTAGGCTTCTTACTTATTTACAGTTCCTTTTGAATAAAAAAGTTGAAAAAATTTTTTCACTTTTGCAGCAAAAGCTAGCGAATTAATTTTTCAAGTAAAAATTGAGTGAAAAATTGAATTTTTTACTAACGATTGGTGATAAAAAGATGAAATTAGTTCAGATTGTAATAAAAAATTTTTCTAAAATGATTCTAAATGGTAGAGAAAATTTTTTTTTCTTAGTTTAAAAGTTACCTCTATCTTGGGAACGGTATAAGATAGAGAGTTGGAACCAACGCCAGACGAATTATTCGGTTCGAATTGGTACTCTCGCTTAGTTTTCAACTAAATCTGAATGTAAGTTTTGTCTCGGGAAGATAGATTTAAAAATTTTAAAAGTCACCTCTATCTCAGGAACGACACCCCCTAGAAAGTTGAAACTTTACAATTCAATTCACCATCAGCCCACTAGAAGATCTGCAAAGTTACGCTTCTTACTTATTTACAGTTCCTTTGGAATAAAAAAGTTGAAAAAATTTTTCACTTTTGCAGCAAAAGCTAGCGAATTAATTTTTTAAGTGAAAATTGAGTGAAAAATTGAATTTTTTACTAACGATTGGTGATAAAAAGATGAAACTGGTTTAGATTATGATAAAAAAACTTTCTAAAATGATTCTAAATGGTAGAAAAAATTTTTTTGTCTTAGTTTAAAAGTTACCCCTATCTTGGGAATGGTATAAGATAGAGAGTTGGAACCAACGCCAGACGAATTATTCTGTTCGAATTGGTAATCTTGCTTAGTTTTCAACTAAATCTGAATGTAAGTTTTGTCTCGGGAAGATAGATTTAAAAATTTTAAAAGTCACCCCTATCTCAGTAACGACACCCCCTAGAAAGTTGAAACTTTACAATTCAATTCACCATCAGCCCACTAGAAGATCTGCAAAGTTAGGCTTCTTACTTATTTACAGTTCCTTTGGAATAAAAAAGTTGAAAAAATTTTTTCACTTTTGCAGCAAAAGCTAGCGAATTAATTTTTTAAGTAAAAATTGAGTGAAAAATTGAATTTTTTACTAACGATTGGTGATAAAAAAATGAAACTGGTTTAGATTATGATAAAAAAACTTTCTAAAATAATTATAAATGGTAGAAAAAATTTTTTTTTTTTTAGTTTAAAAGTTACCCCTATCTTGGGAACGGTATAAGATAGAGAGTTGGAACCAACGCCAGACGAATTATTCGGTTCGAATTGGTAATCTTGCTTAGTTTTCAACTAAATCTGAATGTAAGTTTTGTCTCGGGAAGATAGATTGAAAAATTTTAAAAGTCACACCTATCTCAGGAACGACACCCCCTAGAAAGTTGAAACTTTACAATTCAATTTACCATCAGACCACTAGAGGATCTGCAAAGTTAGGCTTCTTACTTATTTACCGTTCTTTTGGAATAAAAAAGTTAAAAAATTTTTTTCACTTTTGCAGCAAAAGCTAGCGAATTAATTTTTTAAGTAAAAATTCAGTGAAAAATTGAATTTTTTACTAACTATTGGTGATAAAAAGATGAAACTGGTTTAGATTATGATAAAAAAACTTTCTAAAATGATTATAAATGGTAGAAAAAACTTTTTTTTCTTAGTTTAAAAGTTACCCCTATCTTGGGAACGGTATAAGATAGAGTTGGAACCAACGCCAGACGAATTATTCGGTTCGAATTGGTAATCTTGCTTAGTTTTCAACTAAATCTGAATGTAAGTTTTGTCTCGGAAAGATAGATTTAAAAATTTTAAAAGTCACCCCTATCTCAGGAACGACACCCCCTAGAAAGTTGAAACTTTACAATTCAATTCACCATCAGCCCACTAGAAGATCTGCAAAGTTAGGCTTCTTACTTATTTACAGTTCATTTTGAATAAAAAAATTGAAAAAATTTTTTCACTTTTGCAGCAAAAGCTAGCGAATTAATTTTTTAAGTAAAAATTGAGTGAAAAATTGAATTTTTTACTAACGATTGGTGATAAAAAGATGAAATTAGTTCAGATTGTAATAAAAAATTTTTCTAAAATGATTCTAAATGGTAGAGAAAATTTTTTTTTCTTAGTTTAAAAGTTACCTCTATCTTGGGAACGGTATAAGATAGAGAGTTGGAACCAACGCCAGACGAATTATTCGGTTCGAATTGGTACTCTTGCTTAGTTTTCAACTAAATCTGAATGTAAGTTTTGTCTCGGGAAGATAGATTTAAAAATTTTAAAAGTCACCTCTATCTCAGGAACGACACCCCCTAGAAAGTTGCAACTTTACAATTCAATTCACCATCAGCCCACTAGAAGATCTGCAAAGTTACGCTTCTTACTTATTTACAGTTCCTTTGGAATAAAAAAGTTGAAAAAATTTTTCACTTTTGCAGCAAAAGCTAGCGAATTAATTTTTTAAGTGAAAATTGAGTGAAAAATTGAATTTTTTACTAACGATTGGTGATAAAAAGATGAAACTGGTTTAGATTATGATAAAAAAACTTTCTAAAATGATTATAAATGGTAGAAAAAATTTTTTTTCTTAGTTTAAAAGTTACCCCTATCTTGGGAACGGTATAAGATAGAGAGTTGAAACCAACGCCAGACGAATTATTCGGTTCGAATTGGTAATCTTGCTTAGTTTTCAACTAAATCTGAATTTAAGTTTTGTCTCGGGAAGATAGATTTAAAAATTTTAAAAGTCATCCCTATCTCAGGAACGACACCCCCTAGAATGTTGAAACTTTACAATTCAATTCACCATCAGCCCACTAGAAGATCTGCAAAGTTAGGCTTCTTACTTATTTACAGTTCCTTTGGAATAAAAAAGTTGAAAAAATTTTTTCACTTTTGCAGCAAAAGCTAGTGAATTAAATTTTTAAGTAAAAATTGAGTGAAAAATTGAATTTTTTACTAACGATTGGTGATAAAAAGATGAAATTAGTTCAGATTGTAATAAAAAAACTTTCTAAAATGATTCTAAATGGTAGAAAAATATTTTTTTTCTTAGTTTAAAAGTTACCACTATCTTGAGAACGGTATAAGATAGAGAGTTGGAACCAACGACAGACGAATTATTCGGTTCGAACTGATAATCTTGCTTAGTTTTCAACTAAATCTGAATGTAAGTTTTGTTTCGGGAAGATAGATTTAAAAATTTTAAAAGTCACCCCTATCTCAGGAACGACACCCCCTAGAATGTTGAAACTTTACAATTCAATTCACCATCAGCCCACTAGAAGATCTGCAAAGTTAGGCTTCTTACTTATTTACAGTTCCTTTGGAATAAAAAAGTTGAAAAAATTTTTCACTTTTGCAGCAAAAGCTAGCGAATTAATTTTTTAAGTAAAAATTGAGTGAAAAATTGAATTTTTTACTAACGATTGGTGATAAAAAGATGAAATTAGTTCAGATTGTAATAAGAAAACTTTCTAAAATGATTCTAAATGGTAGAAAAATATTTTTTTTCTTAGATTAAAAGTTACCACTATCTTGAGAACGGTATAAGATAGAGAGTTGGAACCAACGCCAGACGAATTATTCGGTTCGAATTGGTAATCTTGCTTAGTTTTCAACTAAATCTGAATGTAAGTTTTGTCTCGGGAAGATAGATTTAAAAATTTTAAAAGTCACCTCTATCTCAGGAACGACACCCCCTAGAAAGTTGAAACTTTACAATTCAATTTACCATCAGCCCACTAGAAGATCTGCAAAGTTAGGCTTCTTACTTATTTACAGTTCCTTTGGAATAAAAAAGTTGAAAAAATTTTTTCACTTTTGCAGCAAAAGCTAGCGAATTAATTTTTTAAGTAAAAATTGAGTGAAAAATTGAATTTTTTACTAACAATTGGTGATAAAAAGATGAAACTGGTTTAGATTATGATAAAAAAACTTTCTAAAATAATTATAAATGGTAGAAAAAATTTTTTTTTCTTAGTTTAAAAGTTAACCCTATCTTGGGAACGGTATAAGATAGAGAGTTGGAACCAACGCCAGACGAATTATTCGGTTCGAATTGGTAATCTTGCTTAGTTTTTAACTAAATCTGAATGTAAGTTTTGTCTCGGGAAGATAGATTGAAAAATTTTAAAAGTCACACCTATCTCAGGAACGACACCCCCTAGAAAGTTGAAACTTTACAATTCAATTTACCATCAGACCACTAGAGGATCTGCAAAGTTAGGCTTCTTACTTATTTACCGTTCTTTTGGAATAAAAAAGTTAAAAAATTTTTTTCACTTTTGCAGCAAAAGCTAGCGAATTAATTTTTTAAGTAAAAATTCAGTGAAAAATTGAATTTTTTACTAACTATTGGTGATAAAAAGATGAAACTGGTTTAGATTATGATAAAAAAACTTTCTAAAATGATTATAAATGGTAGAAAAAACTTTTTTTTCTTAGTTTAAAAGTTACCCCTATCTTGGGAACGGTATAAGATAGAGTTGGAACCAACGCCAGACGAATTATTCGGTTCGAATTGGTAATCTTGCTTAGTTTTCAACTAAATCTGAATGTAAGTTTTGTCTCGGAAAGATAGATTTAAAAATTTTAAAAGTCACCCCTATCTCAGGAACGACACCCCCTAGAAAGTTGAAACTTTACAATTCAATTCACCATCAGCCCACTAGAAGATCTGCAAAGTTAGGCTTCTTACTTATTTACAGTTCCTTTTGAATAAAAAAGTTGAAAAAATTTTTTCACTTTTGCAGCAAAAGCTAGCGAATTAATTTTTCAAGTAAAAATTGAGTGAAAAATTGAATTTTTTACTAACGATTGGTGATAAAAAGATGAAATTAGTTCAGATTGTAATAAAAAATTTTTCTAAAATGATTCTAAATGGTAGAGAAAATTTTTTTTTCTTAGTTTAAAAGTTACCTCTATCTTGGGAACGGTATAAGATAGAGAGTTGGAACCAACGCCAGACGAATTATTCGGTTCGAATTGGTACTCTCGCTTAGTTTTCAACTAAATCTGAATGTAAGTTTTGTCTCGGGAAGATAGATTTAAAAATTTTAAAAGTCACCTCTATCTCAGGAACGACACCCCCTAGAAAGTTGAAACTTTACAATTCAATTCACCATCAGCCCACTAGAAGATCTGCAAAGTTACGCTTCTTACTTATTTACAGTTCCTTTGGAATAAAAAAGTTGAAAAAATTTTTCACTTTTGCAGCAAAAGCTAGCGAATTAATTTTTTAAGTGAAAATTGAGTGAAAAATTGAATTTTTTACTAACGATTGGTGATAAAAAGATGAAACTGGTTTAGATTATGATAAAAAAACTTTCTAAAATGATTATAAATGGTAGAAAAAATTTTTTTTCTTAGTTTAAAAGTTACCCCTATCTTGGGAACGGTATAAGATAGAGAGTTGAAACCAACGCCAGACGAATTATTCGGTTCGAATTGGTAATCTTGCTTAGTTTTCAACTAAATCTGAATTTAAGTTTTGTCTCGGGAAGATAGATTTAAAAATTTTAAAAGTCACCCCTATTTCAGGAACGACACCCCCTAGAAAGTTGAAACTTTACAATTCAATTCACCATCAGCCCACTAGAAGGTCTGCAAAGTTAGGCTTCTTACTTATTAACAGTTCCTTTGGAATAACAAAGTTGAAAAAATTTTTTCACTTTTGCAGCAAAAGCTAGCGAATTAATTTTTTAAGTAAAAATTGAGTGAAAAATTGAATTTTTTACTAACGATTGGTGATAAAAAGATGAAATTAGTTCAGATTGTAATAAAAAAACTTTCTAAAATGATTCTAAATGGTAGAAAAATATTTTTTATCTTAGTTTAAAAGTTACCACTATCTTGAGAACGGTATAAGATAGAGAGTTGGAACCAACGCCAGACGAATTATTCGGTTCGAATTGGTAATCTTGCTTAGTTTTTAACTAAATCTGAATGTAAGTTTTGTCTCGGGAAGATAGATTTAAAAATTTTAAAAGTCACCCCCATCTCAGGAACGACACCCCCGAGAAAATTGAAACTTTACAATTCAATTTACCATCAGCCCACTAGAAGATCTACAAAGTTAGGCTTCTTACTTATTTACAGTTCCTTTGGAATAAAAAAGTTGAAAAAATTTTTTCACTTTTGCAGCAAAAGCTAGCGAATTAATTTTTTAAGTAAAAATTCAGTGAAAAATTGAATTTTTTACTAACTATTGGTGATAAAAAGATGAAACTGGTTTAGATTATGATAAAAAAACTTTCTAAAATGATTATAAATGGTAGAAAAAACTTTTTTTTCTTAGTTTAAAAGTTACCCCTATCTTGGGAACGGTATAAGATAGAGAGTTGGAACCAACGCCAGACCAATTATTCGGTTCGAATTGGTAATCTTGCTTAGTTTTCAACTAAATCTGAATGTAAGTTTTGTCTCGGAAAGATAGATTTAAAAATTTTAAAAGTCACCCCTATCTCAGGAGCGACACCCCCTAGAAAGTTGAAACTTTACAATTCAATTCACCATCAGCCCACTAGAAGATCTGCAAAGTTAGGCTTCTTATTTATTTACAGTTCCTTTTGAATAAAAAAGTTGAAAAAATTTTTTCACTTTTGCAGCAAAAGCTAGCGAATTAATTTTTTAAGTAAAAATTGAGTGAAAAATTGAATTTTTTACTAACGACTGGTGATAAAAAGATGAAATTAGTTCAGATTGTAATAAAAAAACTTTCTAAAATGAATCTAAATGGTAGAAAAAATTTTTTTTTTTTAGTTTAAAAGTTACCCCTATCTTGGGAACGGTATAAGATAGAGAGTTGGAACCAACGCCAGACGAATTATTCGGTTCGAGTTGGTAATCTTGCTTAGTTTTCAACTAAATCTGAATGTAAGTTTTGTCTCGGGAAGATAGATTTAAAAATTTTAAAAGTCACCCCTATCTCAGTAACGACACCCCCTAGAAATTTGAAACTTTACAATTCAATTTACCATCAGCCCACTAGAGGATCTGCAAAGTTAAACTTCTTACTTGTTTACCGTTCCTTTGGAATAAAAAAGTTGAAAAAATTGTTTCACTTTTGCAGCAAAAGCTAGCGAATTAATTTTTTAAGTAAAAATTGAGTGAAAAATTGAATTTTTTACTAACGATTAGTGATAAAAAGATGAAATTAGTTTAGATTGTAATAAAAAAACTTTCTAAAATGATTCTAAATGGTAGAAAAAATTTTTTTGTCTTAGTTTAAAAGTTACCCCTATCTTGGGAATGGTATAAGATAGAGAGTTGGAACCAACGCCAGACGAATTATTCTGTTCGAATTGGTAATCTTGCTTAGTTTTCAACTAAATCTGAATGTAAGTTTTGTCTCGGGAAGATAGATTTAAAAATTTTAAAAGTCACCCCTATCTCAGTAACGACACCCCCTAGAAAGTTGAAACTTTACAATTCAATTCACCATCAGCCCACTAGAAGATCTGCAAAGTTAGGCTTCTTACTTATTTACAGTTCCTTTGGAATAAAAAAGTTGAAAAAATTTTTTCACTTTTGCAGCAAAAGCTAGCGAATTAATTTTTTAAGTAAAAATTGAGTGAAAAATTGAATTTTTTACTAACGATTGGTGATAAAAAAATGAAACTGGTTTAGATTATGATAAAAAAACTTTCTAAAATAATTATAAATGGTAGAAAAAAATTTTTTTTTTTTAGTTTAAAAGTTACCCCTATCTTGGGAACGGTATAAGATAGAGAGTTGGAACCAACGCCAGACGAATTATTCGGTTCGAATTGGTAATCTTGCTTAGTTTTCAACTAAATCTGAATGTAAGTTTTGTCTCGGGAAGATAGATTGAAAAATTTTAAAAGTCACACCTATCTCAGGAACGACACCCCCTAGAAAGTTGAAACTTTACAATTCAATTTACCATCAGACCACTAGAGGATCTGCAAAGTTAGGCTTCTTACTTATTTACCGTTCTTTTGGAATAAAAAAGTTAAAAAATTTTTTTCACTTTTGCAGCAAAAGCTAGCGAATTAATTTTTTAAGTAAAAATTCAGTGAAAAATTGAATTTTTTACTAACTATTGGTGATAAAAAGATGAAACTGGTTTAGATTATGATAAAAAAACTTTCTAAAATGATTATAAATGGTAGAAAAAACTTTTTTTTCTTAGTTTAAAAGTTACCCCTATCTTGGGAACGGTATAAGATAGAGTTGGAACCAACGCCAGACGAATTATTCGGTTCGAATTGGTAATCTTGCTTAGTTTTCAACTAAATCTGAATGTAAGTTTTGTCTCGGAAAGATAGATTTAAAAATTTTAAAAGTCACCCCTATCTCAGGAACGACACCCCCTAGAAAGTTGAAACTTTACAATTCAATTCACCATCAGCCCACTAGAAGATCTGCAAAGTTAGGCTTCTTACTTATTTACAGTTCATTTTGAATAAAAAAATTGAAAAAATTTTTTCACTTTTGCAGCAAAAGCTAGCGAATTAATTTTTTAAGTAAAAATTGAGTGAAAAATTGAATTTTTTACTAACGATTGGTGATAAAAAGATGAAATTAGTTCAGATTGTAATAAAAAATTTTTCTAAAATGATTCTAAATGGTAGAGAAAATTTTTTTTTCTTAGTTTAAAAGTTACCTCTATCTTGGGAACGGTATAAGATAGAGAGTTGGAACCAACGCCAGACGAATTATTCGGTTCGAATTGGTACTCTTGCTTAGTTTTCAACTAAATCTGAATGTAAGTTTTGTCTCGGGAAGATAGATTTAAAAATTTTAAAAGTCACCTCTATCTCAGGAACGACACCCCCTAGAAAGTTGCAACTTTACAATTCAATTCACCATCAGCCCACTAGAAGATCTGCAAAGTTACGCTTCTTACTTATTTACAGTTCCTTTGGAATAAAAAAGTTGAAAAAATTTTTCACTTTTGCAGCAAAAGCTAGCGAATTAATTTTTTAAGTGAAAATTGAGTGAAAAATTGAATTTTTTACTAACGATTGGTGATAAAAAGATGAAACTGGTTTAGATTATGATAAAAAAACTTTCTAAAATGATTATAAATGGTAGAAAAAATTTTTTTTCTTAGTTTAAAAGTTACCCCTATCTTGGGAACGGTATAAGATAGAGAGTTGAAACCAACGCCAGACGAATTATTCGGTTCGAATTGGTAATCTTGCTTAGTTTTCAACTAAATCTGAATTTAAGTTTTGTCTCGGGAAGATAGATTTAAAAATTTTAAAAGTCATCCCTATCTCAGGAACGACACCCCCTAGAATGTTGAAACTTTACAATTCAATTCACCATCAGCCCACTAGAAGATCTGCAAAGTTAGGCTTCTTATTTATTTACAGTTCCTTTGGAATAAAAAAGTTGAAAAAATTTTTTCACTTTTGCAGCAAAAGCTAGTGAATTAAATTTTTAAGTAAAAATTGAGTGAAAAATTGAATTTTTTACTAACGATTGGTGATAAAAAGATGAAATTAGTTCAGATTGTAATAAAAAAACTTTCTAAAATGATTCTAAATGGTAGAAAAATATTTTTTTTCTTAGTTTAAAAGTTACCACTATCTTGAGAACGGTATAAGATAGAGAGTTGGAACCAACGACAGACGAATTATTCGGTTCGAACTGATAATCTTGCTTAGTTTTCAACTAAATCTGAATGTAAGTTTTGTTTCGGGAAGATAGATTTAAAAATTTTAAAAGTCACCCCTATCTCAGGAACGACACCCCCTAGAATGTTGAAACTTTACAATTCAATTCACCATCAGCCCACTAGAAGATCTGCAAAGTTAGGCTTCTTACTTATTTACAGTTCCTTTGGAATAAAAAAGTTGAAAAAATTTTTCACTTTTGCAGCAAAAGCTAGCGAATTAATTTTTTAAGTAAAAATTGAGTGAAAAATTGAATTTTTTACTAACGACTGGTGATAAAAAGATGAAATTAGTTCAGATTGTAATAAAAAAACTTTCTAAAATGAATCTAAATGGTAGAAAAAAATTTTTTTTTTTAGTTTAAAAGTTACCCCTATCTTGGGAACGGTATAAGATAGAGAGTTGGAACCAACGCCAGACGAATTATTCGGTTCGAGTTGGTAATCTTGCTTAGTTTTCAACTAAATCTGAATGTAAGTTTTGTCTCGGGAAGATAGATTTAAAAATTTTAAAAGTCACCCCTATCTCAGTAACGACACCCCCTAGAAATTTGAAACTTTACAATTCAATTTACCATCAGCCCACTAGAGGATCTGCAAAGTTAAACTTCTTACTTGTTTACCGTTCCTTTGGAATAAAAAAGTTGAAAAAATTGTTTCACTTTTGCAGCAAAAGCTAGCGAATTAATTTTTTAAGTAAAAATTGAGTGAAAAATTGAATTTTTTACTAACGATTAGTGATAAAAAGATGAAATTAGTTTAGATTGTAATAAAAAAACTTTCTAAAATGATTCTAAATGGTAGAAAAAATTTTTTTGTCTTAGTTTAAAAGTTACCCCTATCTTGGGAATGGTATAAGATAGAGAGTTGGAACCAACGCCAGACGAATTATTCTGTTCGAATTGGTAATCTTGCTTAGTTTTCAACTAAATCTGAATGTAAGTTTTGTCTCGGGAAGATAGATTTAAAAATTTTAAAAGTCACCCCTATCTCAGTAACGACACCCCCTAGAAAGTTGAAACTTTACAATTCAATTCACCATCAGCCCACTAGAAGATCTGCAAAGTTAGGCTTCTTACTTATTTACAGTTCCTTTGGAATAAAAAAGTTGAAAAAATTTTTTCACTTTTGCAGCAAAAGCTAGCGAATTAATTTTTTAAGTAAAAATTGAGTGAAAAATTGAATTTTTTACTAACGATTGGTGATAAAAAAATGAAACTGGTTTAGATTATGATAAAAAAACTTTCTAAAATAATTATAAATGGTAGAAAAAAATTTTTTTTTTTAGTTTATAAGTTACCCCTATCTTGGGAACGGTATAAGATAGAGAGTTGGAACCAACGCCAGACGAATTATTCGGTTCGAATTGGTAATCTTGCTTAGTTTTTAACTAAATCTGAATGTAAGTTTTGTCTCGGGAAGATAGATTTAAAAATTTTAAAAGTCACCCCTATCTCAGTAACGACACGCCCTAGAAAGGTGAAACTTTACAATTCAATTCACCATCAGCCCACTAGAAGATCTGCAAAGTTAGGCTGCTTACTTATTTACAGTTCCTTTGGAATGAAAAAGTTGAAAAAATTTTTTCACTTTTGCAGCAAAAGCTAGCGAATTAATTTTTTAAGTAAAAATTGAGTGAAAAATTGAATTTTTTACTAACAATTGGTGATAAAAAGATGAAACTGGTTTAGATTATGATAAAAAAACTTTCTAAAATAATTATAAATGGTAGAAAAAATTTTTTTTTCTTAGTTTAAAAGTTAACCCTATCTTGGGAACGGTATAAGATAGAGAGTTGGAACCAACGCCAGACGAATTATTCGGTACGAATTGGTAATCTTGCTTAGTTTTTAACTAAATCTGAATGTAAGTTTTGTCTCGGGAAGATAGATTGAAAAATTTTAAAAGTCACACCTATCTCAGGAACGACACCCCCTAGAAAGTTGAAACTTTACAATTCAATTTACCATCAGACCACTAGAGGATCTGCAAAGTTAGGCTTCTTACTTATTTACCGTTCTTTTGGAATAAAAAAGTTAAAAAATTTTTTTCACTTTTGCAGCAAAAGCTAGCGAATTAATTTTTTAAGTAAAAATTCAGTGAAAAATTGAATTTTTTACTAACTATTGGTGATAAAAAGATGAAACTGGTTTAGATTATGATAAAAAAACTTTCTAAAATGATTATAAATGGTAGAAAAAACTTTTTTTTCTTAGTTTAAAAGTTACCCCTATCTTGGGAACGGTATAAGATAGAGTTGGAACCAACGCCAGACGAATTATTCGGTTCGAATTGGCAATCTTGCTTAGTTTTCAACTAAATCTGAATGTAAGTTTTGTCTCGGAAAGATAGATTTAAAAATTTTAAAAGTCACCCCTATCTCAGGAACGACACCCCCTAGAAAGTTGAAACTTTACAATTCAATTCACCATCAGCCCACTAGAAGATCTGCAAAGTTAGGCTTCTTACTTATTTACAGTTCCTTTTGAATAAAAAAGTTGAAAAAATTTTTTCACTTTTGCAGCAAAAGCTAGCGAATTAATTTTTCAAGTAAAAATTGAGTGAAAAATTGAATTTTTTACTAACGATTGGTGATAAAAAGATGAAATTAGTTCAGATTGTAATAAAAAATTTTTCTAAAATGATTCTAAATGGTAGAGAAAATTTTTTTTTCTTAGTTTAAAAGTTACCTCTATCTTGGGAACGGTATAAGATAGAGAGTTGGAACCAACGCCAGACGAATTATTCGGTTCGAATTGGTACTCTTGCTTAGTTTTCAACTAAATCTGAATGTAAGTTTTGTCTCGGGAAGATAGATTTAAAAATTTTAAAAGTCACCTCTATCTCAGGAACGACACCCCCTAGAAAGTTGAAACTTTACAATTCAATTCACCATCAGCCCACTAGAAGATCTGCAAAGTTACGCTTCTTACTTATTTACAGTTCCTTTGGAATAAAAAAGTTGAAAAAATTTTTCACTTTTGCAGCAAAAGCTAGCGAATTAATTTTTTAAGTGAAAATTGAGTGAAAAATTGAATTTTTTACTAACGATTGGTGATAAAAAGATGAAACTGGTTTAGATTATGATAAAAAAACTTTCTAAAATGATTATAAATGGTAGAAAAAATTTTTTTTCTTAGTTTAAAAGTTACCCCTATCTTGGGAACGGTATAAGATAGAGAGTTGAAACCAACGCCAGACGAATTATTCGGTTCGAATTGGTAATCTTGCTTAGTTTTCAACTAAATCTGAATTTAAGTTTTGTCTCGGGAAGATAGATTTAAAAATTTTAAAAGTCACCCCTATCTCAGTAACGACACGCCCTAGAAAGTTGAAACTTTACAATTCAATTCACCATCAGCCCACTAGAAGATCTGCAAAGTTAGGCTGCTTACTTATTTACAGTTCCTTTGGAATAAAAAAGTTGAAAAAATTTTTTCACTTTTGCAGCAAAAGCTAGCGAATTAATTTTTTATGTAAAAATTGAGTGAAAAATTGAATTTTTTACTAACAATTGGTGATAAAAAGATGAAACTGGTTTAGATTATGATAAAAAAACTTTCTAAAATAATTATAAATGGTAGAAAAAATTTTTTTTTCTTAGTTTAAAATTTACCACTATCTTGGGAACGGTATAAGATAGAGAGTTGGAACCAACGCCAGACGAATTATTCGGCTCGAATTGGTAATCTTGCTTAGTTTTTAACTAAATCTGAATGTAAGTTTTGTCTCGGGAAGATAGATTGAAAAATTTTAAAAGTCACACCTATCTCAGGAACGACACCCCCTAGAAAGTTGAAACTTTACAATTCAATTTACCATCAGACCACTAGAGGATCTGCAAAGTTAGGCTTCTTACTTATTTACCGTTCTTTTGGAATAAAAAAGTTAAAAAATTTTTTTCACTTTTGCAGCAAAAGCTAGCGAATTAATTTTTTAAGTAAAAATTCAGTGAAAAATTGAATTTTTTACTAACTATTGGTGATAAAAAGATGAAACTGGTTTAGATTATGATAAAAAAACTTTCTAAAATGATTATAAATGGTAGAAAAAACTTTTTTTTCTTAGTTTAAAAGTTACCCCTATCTTGGGAACGGTATAAGATAGAGAGTTGGAACCAACGCCAGACGAATTATTCGGTTCGAATTGGTAATCTTGCTTAGTTTTCAACTAAATCTGAATGTAAGTTTTGTCTCGGAAAGATAGATTTAAAAATTTTAAAAGTCACCCCTATCTCAGGAACGACACCCCCTAGAAAGTTGAAACTTTACAATTCAATTCACCATCAGCCCACTAGAAGATCTGCAAAGTTAGGCTTCTTACTTATTTACAGTTCATTTTGAATAAAAAAGTTGAAAAAATTTTTTCACTTTTGCAGCAAAAGCTAGCGAATTAATTTTTTAAGTAAAAATTGAGTGAAAAATTGAATTTTTTACTAACGATTGGTGATAAAAAGATGAAATTAGTTCAGATTGTAATAAAAAATTTTTCTAAAATGATTCTAAATGGTAGAGAAATTTTTTTTTTCTTAGTTTAAAAGTTACCTCTATCTTGGGAACGGTATAAGATAGAGAGTTGGAACCAACGCCAGACGAATTATTCGGTTCGAATTGGTACTCTTGCTTAGTTTTCAACTAAATCTGAATGTAAGTTTTGTCTCGGGAAGATAGATTTAAAAATTTTAAAAGTCACCTCTATCTCAGGAACGACACCCCCTAGAAAGTTGAAACTTTACAATTCAATTCACCATCAGCCCACTAGAAGATCTGCAAAGTTACGCTTCTTACTTATTTACAGTTCCTTTGGAATAAAAAAGTTGAAAAAATTTTTCACTTTTGCAGCAAAAGCTAGCGAATTAATTTTTTAAGTGAAAATTGAGTGAAAAATTGAATTTTTTACTAACGATTGGTGATAAAAAGATGAAACTGGTTTAGATTATGATAAAAAAACTTTCTACAATGATTATAAATGGTAGAAAAAATTTTTTTTCTTAGTTTAAAAGTTACCCCTATCTTGGGAACGGTATAAGATAGAGAGTTGAAACCAACGCCAGACGAATTATTCGGTTCGAATTGGTAATCTTGCTTAGTTTTCAACTAAATCTGAATTTAAGTTTTGTCTCGGGAAGATAGATTTAAAAATTTTAAAAGTCACCCCTATCTCAGGAACGACACCCCCTAGAATGTTGAAACTTTACAATTCAATTCACCATCAGCCCACTAGAAGATCTGCAAAGTTAGGCTTCTTACTTATTTACAGTTCCTTTGGAATAAAAAAGTTGAAAAAATTTTTTCACTTTTGCAGCAAAAGCTAGTGAATTAAATTTTTAAGTAAAAATTGAGTGAAAAATTGAATTTTTTACTAACGATTGGTGATAAAAAGATGAAATTAGTTCAGATTGTAATAAAAAAACTTTCTAAAATGATTCTAAATGGTAGAAAAATATTTTTTTTCTTAGTTTAAAAGTTACCACTATCTTGAGAACGGTATAAGATAGAGAGTTGGAACCAACGACAGACGAATTATTCGGTTCGAACTGATAATCTTGCTTAGTTTTCAACTAAATCTGAATGTAAGTTTTGTTTCGGGAAGATAGATTTAAAAATTTTAAAAGTCACCCCTATCTCAGGAACGACACTTCCTAGAAAGTTGAAACTTTACAATTCATTTCACCATCAGCCCACTAGAGGATCTGCAAAGTTAGGCTTCTTACTTATTTACAGTTCCTTTGGAATAAAAAAGTTGAAAAAATTTTTTCACTTTTGCAGCAAATGCTAGCGAATTAATTTTTTAAGTAAAAATTGAGTGAAAAATTGAATTTTTTACTAACGATTGGTGATAAAATGATGAAATTGGCTCAGATTGTAATAAAAAAACTTTCTAAAATGATTCTAAATAGTAGGAAAAATTTTTTTTTCTTAGTTTAAAAGTTACCCCTATCTTGGGAACGGTATAAGATAGAGTGTTAGAACCAACGCCAGACGAATTATTCGGTCCGAATTGGTAATCTTGCTTAGTTTTTAACTAAATCTGAATGTAAGTTTTGTCTCGGGAAGATAGATTTAAAAATTTTAAAAGTCACCCCTATCTCAGGAACGACACTCTCTGGAAAGTTGAAACTTTACAATTCAATTTACTTTCAGCCCACTAGAGGATCTGCAAAGTTAGGCTTCTTACTTATTTACCGTTCTTTTGGAATAAAAAAGTTAAAAATTTTTTTTCACTTTTGCAGCAAAAGCTAGCGAATTAATTTTTTAAGTAAAAATTCAGTGAAAAATTGAATTTTTTACTAACTATTGGTGATAAAAAGATGAAACTGGTTTAGATTATGATAAAAAAACTTTCTAAAATGATTATAAATGGTAGAAAAAATTTTTTTTCTTAGTTTAAAAGTTACCCCTATCTTGGGAACGGTATAAGATAGAGAGTTGGAACCAACGCCAGACGAATTATTTGGTTCGAATTGGTAATCTTGCTTAGTTTTCAACTAAATCTGAATGTAAGTTTTGTCTCGGGAAGATAGATTTAAAAATTTTAAAAGTCACCCCTATCTCAGGAACGACACCCCCTAGAAAGTTGAAACTTTACAATTCAATTCACCATCAGCCCACTAGAAGATCTGCAAAGTTAGGCTTCTTACTTATTAACAGTTCCTTTGGAATAAAAATGTTGAAAAAATTTTTTCACTTTTGCAGCAAAAGCTAGCGAATTAATTTTTTAAGTAAAAATTGAGTGAAAAATTGAATTTTTTACTAACGATTGGTGATAAAAAGATGAAATTAGTTCAGATTGTAATAAAAAAACTTTCTAAAATGATTCTAAATGGTAGAAAAATATTTTTTATCTTAGTTTAAAAGTTACCACTTTCTTGAGAACGGTATAAGATAGAGAGTTGGAACCAACGCCAGACGAATTATTCGGTTCGAATTGGTAATCTTGCTTAGTTTTCAACTAAATCTGAATGTAAGTTTTGTCTCGGAAAGATAGATTTAAAAATTTTAAAAGTCACCCCTATCTCAGGAACGACACCCTCTAGAAAGTTGAAACTTTACAATTCAATTTACCATCAGCCCACTTGAAGATCTGCAAAGTTAGGCTTCTTACTTATTTACCGTTCCTTTGGAATAAAAAAGATAAAAAAATTTTTTCACTTTTGCAGCAAAAGCTAGCGAATTAATTTTTTAAGTAAAAATTGTGTGGAAAATTGAATTTTTTACTAACGATTGGTGATAAAAAGATGAAACTGGTTTAGATTATGATAAAAAAGCTTTCTAAAATGATTATAAATGGTAGAAAAAATTTTTTTTCTTAGTTTAAAAGTTACCCCTATCTTGGGAACGGTATAAGATAGAGAGTTGGAACCAACGCCAGACGAATTATTCGGTTCGAATTGGTAATCTTGCTTAGTTTTCAACTAAATCTGAATGTAAGTTTTGTCTCGGGAAGATAGATTTAAAAATTTTAAAAGTCACCCCTATCTCAGGAACGACACCCCCTAGAAAGTTGAAACTTTACAATTCAATTCACCATCAGCCCACTAGAAGATCTGCAAAGTTAGGCTTCTTACTTATTAACAGTTCCTTTGGAATAAAAAAGTTGAAAAAATTTTTTCACTTTTGCAGCAAAAGCTAGCGAATTAATTTTTTAAGTAAAAATTGAGTGAAAAATTGAATTTTTTACTAACGATTGGTGATAAAAAGATGAAATTAGTTCAGATTGTAATAAAAAAACTTTCTAAAATGATTCTAAATGGTAGAAAAATATTTTTTATCTTAGTTTAAAAGTTACCACTTTCTTGAGAACGGTATAAGATAGAGAGTTGGAACCAACGCCAGACGAATTATTCGGTTCGAATTGGTAATCTTGCTTAGTTTTCAACTAAATCTGAATGTAAGTTTTGTCTCGGAAAGATAGATTTAAAAATTTTAAAAGTCACCCCCATCTCAGGAACGACACCCCCTAGAAAATTGAAACTTTACAATTCAATTTACCATCAGCCCACTAAAAGATCTGCAAAGTTAGGCTTCTTACTTATTTACAGTTCCTTTGGAATAAAAAAGTTGAAAAATTTTTTTCACTTTTGCAGCAAAAGCTAGCGAATTAATTTTTTAAGTAAAAATTCAGTGAAAAATTGAATTTTTTACTAACTATTGGTGATAAAAAGATGAAACTGGTTTAGATTATGATAAAAAAACTTTCTAAAATGATTATAAATGGTAGAAAAAACTTTTTTTTCTTAGTTTAAAAGTTACCCCTATCTTGGGAACGGTATAAGATAGAGAGTTGGAACCAACGCCAGACGAATTATTCGGTTCGAATTGGTAATCTTGCTTAATTTTCAACTAAATCTGAATGTAAGTTTTGTCTCGGAAAGATAGATTTAAAAATTTTAAAAGTCACCCCTATCTCAGGAGCGACACCCCCTAGAAAGTTGAAACTTTACAATTCAATTCACCATCAGCCCACTAGAAGATCTGCAAAGTTAGGCTTCTTACTTATTAACAGTTCCTTTGGAATAAAAAAGTTGAAAAAATTTTTTCACTTTTGCAGCAAAAGCTAGCGAATTAATTTTTTAAGTAAAAATTGAGTGAAAAATTGAATTTTTTACTAACGATTGGTGATAAAAAGATGAAATTAGTTCAGATTGTAATAAAAAAACTTTCTAAAATGATTCTAAATGGTAGAAAAATATTTTTTATCTTAGTTTAAAAGTTACCACTTTCTTGAGAACGGTATAAGATAGAGAGTTGGAACCAACGCCAGACGAATTATTCGGTTCGAATTGGTAATCTTGCTTAGTTTTCAACTAAATCTGAATGTAAGTTTTGTCTCGGGAAGATAGATTTAAAAATTTTAAAAGTCACCCCCATCTCAGGAACGACACCCCCTAGAAAATTGAAACTTTACAATTCAATTTACCATCAGCCCACTAAAAGATCTGCAAAGTTAGGCTTCTTACTTATTTACAGTTCCTTTGGAATAAAAAAGTTGAAAAATTTTTTTCACTTTTGCAGCAAAAGCTAGCGAATTAATTTTTTAAGTAAAAATTCAGTGAAAAATTGAATTTTTTACTAACTATTGGTGATAAAAAAATTAAATTAGTTCAGATTGTAATAAAAAAACTTTCTAAAATGATTCTAAATGGTAAAAAAATATTTTTTTTCTTAGTTTAAAAGTTACCACTATCTTGAGAACGGTATAAGATAGAGAGTTGGAACCAACGCCAGACGAATTATTCGGTTCGAATCGGTAATCTTGCTTAGTTTTTAACTAAATCTGAATGTAAGTTTTGTCTCGGGAAGATAGATTTAAAAATTTTAAAAGTCACCCCTATCTCAGGAACGACACCCCCTAGAAAGTTGAAACTTTACAATTCAATTCACCATCAGCCCACTAGAAGATCTGCAAAGTTAGACTTCTTACTTATCTACAGTTCCTTTGGAATAATAAAGTTAAAAAAATTTTTTCACTTTTGCAGCAAAAGCTAGCGAATTTTTTTTTTAAGTAAAAATTGAGTGAAAAATTGAATTTTTTACTAACGATTGGTGATTAAAAGTTAAAACTGGTTTAGATTATGATAAAAAAACTTTCTAAAATGATTATAAATGGTAGAAAAAAATTTTTCTTCTTAGTTTAAAAGTTACCCCTATCTTGGGAACGGTATAAGATAGAGAGTTGGAACCAACGCCAGACGGATTATTCGGTTCGAATTGGTAATCTTGCTTAGTTTTCAACTAAATCTGAATGTAAGTTTTGTCTCGGGAAGATAGATTTAAAAATTTTAAAAGTCACCCCTATCTCAGGAACGACAACCCCTAGAAAGTTGAAACTTTACAATTCAATTTACCATCAGCCCACTAGAGGATCTGCAAAGTTAGGCTTCTTACTTATTTACAGTTCCTTTGGAATAAAAAAGTTGAAAAAATTTTTCCACTTTTGCAGCAAAAGCTAGCGAATTAATTTTTTAAGTAAAAATTGAGGAAAAAATTGAATTTATTACTAACAATTGGTGATAAAAAAATTAAATTAGTTTAGATTGTAATAAAAAAACTTTCTAAAATGATTCTAAATGGTAAAAAAATATTTTTTTTCTTAGTTTAAAAGTTACCACTATCTTGAGAACGGTATAAGATAGAGAGTTGGAACCAACGCCAGAAGAATTATTCGGTTCGAATTGGTAATCTTGCTTAGTTTTTAACTAAATCTGAACGTAAGTTTTGTCTCGGGAAGATAGATTTAAAAATTTTAAAAGTCACCCCTATCTCAGGAACGACACCCCCTAGAAAGTTGAAACTTTACAATTCAATTTACCTTCAGCCCACTAGAGGATCTGCAAAGTTAGGCTTCTTACTTATTTACCGTTCCTTTGGAATAAAAAAGTTAAAAAAATTTTTTCACTTTTGCAGCAAAAGCTAGCGAATTTTTTTTTTAAGTAAAAATTGAGTGAAAAATTGAATTTTTTACTAACGATTGGTGATAAAAAGATGATACTGGTTTAGATTATGATAAAAAAACTTTCTAAAATGATTATAAATGGTAGAAAAAATTTTTTTTTCTTAGTTTAAAAGTTACCCCTATCTTGGGAATGGTATAAGATAGAGAGTTGGAACCAACGCCAGACGAATTATTCGGTTCGAATCGGTAATCTTGCTTAGTTTTCAACTAAATCTGAATGTAAGTTTCGTCTCGGGAAGATAGATTTAAAAATTTTAAAAGTCACCCCTATCTCAGGAACGACACCCCCTAGAATGTTGAAACTTTACAATTCAATTTACCATCAGCACACTAGAAGATCTGCAAAGTTAGGCTTCTTACTCATTTACAGTTCCATTGGAATAAAAAAGTTGAAAAAATTTTTCCACTTTTGCAGCAAAAGCTAGCGAATTAATTTTTTAAGTAAAAATTGAGGAAAAAATTGAATTTATTACTAACAATTGGTGATAAAAAAATTAAATTAGTTCAGATTGTAATAAAAAAACTTTCTAAAATGATTCTAAATGGTAAAAAAATATTTTTTTTCTTAGTTTAAAAGTTACCCCTATCTTGGGAACGGTATAAGATAGAGAGTTGGAACCAACGCCAGACGGATTATTCGGTTCGAATTGGTAATCTTGCTTAGTTTTCAACTAAATCTGAATGTAAGTTTTGTCTCGGGAAGATAGATTTAAAAATTTTAAAAGTCACCCCTATCTCAGGAACGACAACCCCTAGAAAGTTGAAACTTTACAATTCAATTTACCATCAGCACACTAGAAGATCTGCAAAGTTAGGCTTCTTACTTATTTACCGTTCCTTTGGAATAAAAAAGTTAAAAAAATTTTTTCACTTTTGCAGCAAAAGCTAGCGAATTAATTTTTTAAGTAAAAATTGAGTGAAAAATTGAATTTTTTACTAACGATTGGTGATAAAAAGATGAAACTGGTTTAGATTATGATAAAAAAACTTTCTAAAATGATTATAAATGGTAGAAAAAATTTTTTTTTCTTAGTTTAAAAGTTACCCCTATCTTGGGAACGGTATAAGATAGAGAGTTGGAACCAACGCCAGACGGATTATTCGGTTCGAATTGGTAATCTTGCTTAGTTTTCAACTAAATCTGAATGTAAGTTTTGTCTCGGGAAGATAGATTTAAAAATTTTAAAAGTCACCCCTATCTCAGGAACGACAACCCCTAGAAAGTTGAAACTTTACAATTCAATTTACCATCAGCCCACTAGAGGATCTGCAAAGTTAGGCTTCTTACTTATTTACAGTTCCTTTGGAATAAAAAAGTTGAAAAAATTTTTCCACTTTTGCAGCAAAAGCTAGCGAATTAATTTTTTAAGTAAAAATTGAGGAAAAAATTGAATTTATTACTAACAATTGGTGATAAAAAAATTAAATTAGTTCAGATTGTAATAAAAAAACTTTCTAAAATGATTCTAAATGGTAAAAAAATATTTTTTTCTTAGTTTAAAAGTTACCACTATCTTGAGAACGGTATAAGATAGAGAGTTGGAACCAACGCCAGACGAATTATTCGGTTCGAATTGGTAATCTTGCTTAGTTTTTAACTAAATCTGAATGTAAGTTTTGTCTCGGGAAGATAGATTTAAAAATTTTAAAAGTCACCCCTATCTCAGGAACGACACCCCCTAGAATGTTGAAACTTTACAATTCAATTTACCATCAGCACACTAGAAGATCTGCAAAGTTAGGCTTCTTACTTATTTACCGTTCCTTTGGAATAAAAAAGTTAAAAAAATTTTTTCACTTTTGCAGCAAAAGCTAGCGAATTAATTTTTTAAGTAAAAATTGAGTGAAAAATTGAATTTTTTACTAACGATTGGTGATAAAAAGATGAAACTGGTTTAGATTATGATAAAAAAACTTTCTAAAATGATTATAAATGGTAGAAAAAATTTTTTTTTCTTAGTTTAAAAGTTACCCCTATCTTGGGAACGGTATAAGATAGAGAGTTGGAACCAACCCCAGACGAATCATTCGGTTCGAATTGGTAATCTTGCTTAGTTATCAACTAAATCTGAATGTAAGTTTCGTCTCGGGAAGATAGATTTAAAAATTTTAAAAGTCACCCCTATCTCAGGAACGACACCCCCTAGAATGTTGAAACTTTACATTTCAATTTACCATCAGCACACTAGAAGATCTGCAAAGTTAGGCTTCTTACATATTTACCGTTCCTTTGGAATAAAAAAGTTAAAAAAATTTTTTCACTTTTGCAGCAAAAGCTAGCGAATTAATTTTTTAAGTAAAAATTGAGTGAAAAATTGAATTTTTTACTAACGATTGGTGATAAAAATATGAAACTGGTTTAGACTATGATAAAAAAACTTTCTAAAATGATTATAAATGGTAGAAAAAATTTTTTTTCTTAGTTTAAAAGTTACCCCTATCTTGGGAACGGTATAAGATAGAGAGTTGGAACCAACGCCAGACGAATTATTCGGTTCGAGTTGGTAATCTTGCTTAGTTTTCAACTAAATCTGAATGTAAGTTTTGTCTCGGGAAAATAGATTTAAAAATTTTAAAAGTCACCCCTATCTCAGGAACGACACCCCCTAGAAAGTTGAAACTTTACAATTCAATTTACCATCAGCCCACTAGAGGATCTGCAAAGTTAGGCTTCTTACTCATTTACAGTTCCTTTGGAATAAAAAGGTTGAAAAAATTTTTTCACTTTTGCAGAAAAAGCTAGCGAATTAACTTTTTAAGTAAAAATTGAGTGAAAAATTGAATTTTTTACTAACATTGGTGATAAAAAGATGAAATTAGTTCAGATTGTAATAAAAAAACTTTCTAAAATGATACTAAATGGTAGAAAAATATTTTTTTTCTTAGTTTAAAAGTTACCACTATATTGAGAACGGTATAAGATAGAGAGTTGGAACCAACGCCAGACGAATTATTCGGTTCGAATTGGTAATCTTTCTTAGTTTTCAACTAAATCTGAATGTAAGTTTTGTCTCGGAAAGATAGATTTAAAAATTTTAAAAGTCACCCCTATCTCAGGAACGACACCCTCTAGAAAGTTGAAACTTTACAATTCAATTCACCATCAGCCCACTAGAAGATCTGCAAAGTTAGGCTCCTTACTTATTTACAGTTCCTTTGGAATAATAAAGATAAAAAAATTTTTTCACTTTTGCAGCAAAAGCTAGCCATTTTTTTTTTTAAGTAAAAATTGAGTGAAAAATTGAATTTTTTACTAACGATTGGTGATAAAAAGATGAAACTGGTTTAGATTATGATAAAAAAACTTTCTAAAATGATTATAAATGGTAGAAAAAAATTTTTTTTCTTAGTTTAAAAGTTACCCCTATCTTGGGAACGGTATAAGATAGAGAGTTGGAACCAACGCCAGACGGATTATTCGGTTCGAATTGGTAATCTTGCTTAGTTTTCAACTAAATCTGAATGTAAGTTTTGTCTCGGGAAGATAGATTTAAAAATTTTAAAAGTCACCCCTATCTCAGGAACGACAACCCCTAGAAAGTTGAAACTTTACAATTCAATTTACCATCAGCCCACTAGAGGATCTGCAAAGTTAGGCTTCTTACTTATTTACAGTTCCTTTGGAATAAAAAAGTTGAAAAAATTTTTCCACTTTTGCAGCAAAAGCTAGCGAATTAATTTTTTAAGTAAAAATTGAGGAAAAAATTGAATTTATTACTAACAATTGGTGATAAAAAAATTAAATTAGTTCAGATTGTAATAAAAAAACTTTCTAAAATGATTCTAAATGGTAAAAAAATATTTTTTTTCTTAGTTTAAAAGTTACCACTATCTTGAGAACGGTATAAGATAGAGAGTTGGAACCAACGCCAGACGAATTATTCGGTTCGAATTGGTAATCTTGCTTAGTTTTTAACTAAATCTGAATGTAAGTTTTGTCTCGGGAAGATAGATTTAAAAATTTTAAAAGTCACCCCTATCTCAGGAACGACACCCCCTAGAAAGTTGAAACTTTACAATTCAATTTACCTTCAGCCCACTAGAGGATCTGCAAAGTTAGGCTTCTTACTTATTTACCGTTCCTTTGGAATAAAAAAGTTAAAAAAATTTTTTCACTTTTGCAGCAAAAGCTAGCGAATTTTTTTTTTAAGTAAAAATTGAGTGAAAAATTGAATTTTTTACTAACGATTGGTGATAAAAAGATGAAACTGGTTTAGATTATGATAAAAAAACTTTCTAAAATGATTATAAATGGTAGAAAAAATTTTTTTTTCTTAGTTTAAAAGTTACCCCTATCTTGGGAATGGTATAAGATAGAGAGTTGGAACCAACGCCAGACGAATTATTCGGTTCGAATCGGTAATCTTGCTTAGTTTTCAACTAAATCTGAATGTAAGTTTCGTCTCGGGAAGATAGATTTAAAAATTTTAAAAGTCACCCCTATCTCAGGAACGACACCCCCTAGAATGTTGAAACTTTACAATTCAATTTACCATCAGCACACTAGAAGATCTGCAAAGTTAGGCTTCTTACTCATTTACAGTTCCTTTGGAATAAAAATTTGAAAAAATTTTTTCACTTTTGCAGAAAAAGCTAGCGAATTAATTTTTTAAGCAAAAATTGAGTGAAAAATTGAATTTTTTACTAACATTGGTGATAAAAATATGAAATTAGTTCAGATTGTAATAAAAAAACTTTCTAAAATGATACTAAATGGTAGAAAAATATTTTTTTTCTTAGTTTAAAAGTTACCACTATATTGAGAACGGTATAAGATAGAGAGTTGGAACCAACGCCAGTCGAATTATTCGGCTCGAATTGGTAATCTTGCTTAGTTTTCAACTGAAGCTGAATGTAAGTTTTGTCTCGGGAAGATAGATTTAAAAATTTTAAAAGTCACCCCTATCTCAGGAACGACACCCCCTAGAAAGTTGAAACTTTACAATTCAATTTACCATCAGCCCACTAGAGGATTTGCAAAGTTAGGCTTCTTACTCATTTACAGTTCCTTTGGAATAAAAAAGTTGAAAAAATTTTTTCACTTTTGCAGCAAAAGCTAGCGAATCAATTTTTTAAGTAAAAATTGAGTGAAAAATTGAATTTTTTACTAACGATTGGTGATAAAAAGATGAAACTGGTTTAGATTATGATAAAAAAACTTTCTAAAATGATTATAAATGGTAGAAAAAAATTTTTTTTCTTAGTTTAAAAGTTACCCATACCTTGGGAACGGTATAAGATAGAGAGTTGGAACCAACGCCAGACGAATTATTCGGTTCGAATTGGTAATCTTTCTTAGTTTTCAACTAAATCTGAATGTAAGTTTTGTCTCGGAAAGATAGATTTAAAAATTTTAAAAGTCACCCCTATCTCAGGAACGACACCCTCTAGAAAGTTGAAACTTTACAATTCAATTCACCATCAGCCCACTAGAAGATCTGCAAAGTTAGACTTCTTACTTATTTACAGTTCCTTTGGAATAATAAAGATAAAAAAATTTTTTCACTTTTGCAGCAAAAGCTAGCGAATTTTTTTTTTAAGTAAAAGTTGAACGAAAAATTGAATTTTTTACTAACGATTGGTGATAAAAAGATGAAACTGGTTTAGATTATGATAAAAAAACTTTCTAAAATGATTATAAATGGTAGAAAAAAATTTTTTTTCTTAGTTTAAAAGTTACCCCTATCTTGGGAACGGTATAAGATCGAGAGTTGGAACCAACCCCAGACGAATCATTCGGATCGAATTGGTAATCTTGCTTAGTTATCAACTAAATCTGAATGTAAGTTTCGTCTCGGGAAGATAGATTTAAAAATTTTAAAAGTCACCCCTATCTCAGGAACGACACCCCCTAGAATGTTGAAACTTTACAATTCAATTTACCATCAGCACACAAGAAGATCTGCAAAGTTAGGCTTCTTACTTATTTACCGTTCCTTTGGAATAAAAAAGTTAAAAAAATTTTTTCACTTTTGCAGCAAAAGCTAGCGAATTAATTTTTTAAGTAAAAATTGAGTAAAAAATTGAATTTTTTACTAACGATTGGTGATAAAAAGATGAAACTGGTTTAGACTATGATAAAAAAACTTTCTAAAATGATTATAAATGGTAGAAAAAATTTTTTTTCTTAGTTTAAAAGTTACCCCTATCTTGGGAACGGTATAAGATAGAGAGTTGGAACCAACGCCAGACGAATTATTCGGTTCGAGTTGGTAATCTTGCTTAGTTTTCAACTAAATCTGAATGTAAGTTTTGTCTCGGGAAAATAGATTTAAAAATTTTAAAAGTCACCCCTATCTCAGGAACGACACCCCCTAGAAAGTTGAAACTTTACAATTCAATTTACCATCAGCCCACTAGAGGATTTGCAAAGTTAGGCTTCTTACTCATTTACAGTTCCTTTGGAATAAAAAAGTTGAAAAAATTTTTTCACTTTTGCAGAAAAAGCTAGCGAATTAATTTTTTAAGTAAAAATTGAGTGAAAAATTGAATTTTTTACTAACATTGGTGATAAAAAGATGAAACTGGTTTAGATTATGATGAAAAAACTTTCTAAAATGATTATAAATGGTAGAAAAAAATTTTTTTTCTTAGTTTAAAAATTACCCCTATCTTGGAAACGGTATAAGATAGAGAGTTGGAACCAACGCCAGACGAATGATTCGATTCGAATTGGTAATCTTGCTTAGTTTTCAACTAAATCTGAATAAAACTTTTGTCTCGGGAAGATAGATTTAAAAATTTTAAAAGTCACCCCTATCTCAGGAACGACACACCCTAGAAAGTTGAAACTTTACAATTCAATTCACCATCAGCCCACTAGAAGATCTGCAAAGTTAGCCTTCTTACTTATTTACAGTTCCTTTGGAATAAAAAAGTTGAAAAAATTTTTTCACTTTTGCAGCAAAAGCTACCGAATTAATTTTTTAAGTAAAAATTGAGTGAAAAATTGAATTTCTTACTAACGATTGGTGATAAAAAGATGAAATTAGTCTAGATTGTAATAAAAAAAATTTCTAAAATGATTCTAAATGGTAGAAAAAAATTTTTTTTCTTAGTTTAAAAGTTACCCCTATCTTGGGAACGGTATAAGATAGAGAGTTGGAACCAACGCCAGACGAATTATTCGGTTCGAATTGGTAATCTTGCTTAATTTTCAACTAAATCTGAATGTAAGTTTTGTCTCGGGAAGATAGATTTAAAAATTTTAAAAGTCACCCCTATCTCAGGAACGACACCCCCTAGAAAGTTGAAACTTTACAATTCAATTTACCATCAGCCCACTAGAGGATCTGCAAAGTTAGGCTTCTTACTTATTTACCGTTCCTTTGGAATAAAAAAGTTAAAAAATTTTTTCACTTTTGCAGCAAAAGCTAGCGAATTAATTTTTTAAGTAAAAATTGAGTGAAAAATTGAATTTTTTACTAACGATTGGTGATAAAAAGTTGAAACTGGTTTAGATTATGATAAAAAAACTTTCTAAAATGATTATAAATGGTAGAAAAAAATTTTTTTTCTTAGTTTAAAAGTTACCCCTACCTTGGGAACGGTATAAGATAGAGAGTTGGAACCAACGCCAGACGAATTATTCGGTTCGAATTGGTAATCTTTCTTAGTTTTCAACTAAATCTGAATGTAAGTTTTGTCTCGGAAAGATAGATTTAAAAATTTTAAAAGTCACCCCTAACTCAGGAACGACATCCCCTAGAAAGTTGAAACTTTACAATTCAATTTACCATCAGCCCACTAGAGGATCTGCAAAGTTAGGCTTCTTACTTATTTACCGTTCCTTTGGAATAAAAAAGTTAAAAAATTTTTTCACTTTTGCAGCAAAAGCTAGCGAATTAATTTTTTAAGTAAAAATTGAGTAAAAAATTGAATTTTTTACTAACGATTGGTGATAAAAAGATGAAACTGGTTTAGATTATGATAAAAAAACTTTCTAAAATTATTATAAATGGTAGAAAAAATTTTTTTTTCTTAGTTTAAAAGTTACCCCTATCTTGGGAACGGTATAAGATAGAGAGTTGGAACCAACGCCAGACGAATTATTCGGTTCGAATTGGTAATCTTGCTTAGTTTTCAACTAAATCTGAATGTAAGTTTTGTCTCGGGAAGATAGATTTAAAAATTTTAAAAGTCACCCCTATCTCAGGAACGACACCCCCTAGAAAGTTGAAACTTTACAATTCAATTCACCATTAGCCCACTAGAAGATCTTCAAAGTTAGGCTTCTTACTTATTTACAGTTCCTTTGGAATAAAAAAGTTGAAAAAATTTTTTCACTTTTGCAGCAAAAGCTACCGAATTAATTTTTTAAGTAAAAATTGAGTGAAAAATTGAATTTTTTACTAACGATTGGTGATAAAAAGATGAAACTGGTTTAGATTATGATAAAAAAACTTTCTAAAATGATTATAAATGGTAGAAAAAATTTTTTTTTCTTAGTTTAAAAGTTACCACTATCTTGAGAACGGTATAAGATAGAGAGTTGGAACCAACGCCAGACGAATTATTCGGTTCGAATTGGTAATCTTGCTTAATTTTCAACTGAATCTGAATGTAAGTTTTGTCTCGGGAAGATAGATTTAAAAATTTTAAAAGTCACCCCTATCTCAGGAACGACACCCCCTAGAAAGTTGAAACTTTACAATTCAATTTACCATCAGCCCACTAGAGGATCTGCAAAGTTAGGCTTCTTACTTATTTACCGTTCCTTTGGAATAAAAAAGTTAAAAAATTTTTTCACTTTTGCAGCAAAAGCTAGCGAATTAATTTTTTAAGTAAAAATTGAGTGAAAAATTGAATTTTTTACTAACGATTGGTGATAAAAAGATGAAACTGGTTTAGATTATGATAAAAAAACTTTCTAAAATGATTATAAATGGTAGAAAAAATTTTTTTTTCTTAGTTTAAAAGTTACCCCTATCTTGGGAACGGTATAAGGTAGAGAGTTGGAACCAACGCCAGACGAATTATTCGGTTCGAATTGGTAATCTTGCTTAGTTTTCAACTAAATCTGAATGTAAGTTTTGTCTCGGGAATATAGATTTAAAAATTTTAAAAGTCACCCCTATCTCAGAAACGACACCCCTAGAAAGTTGAAACTTTACAATTCAATTCACCATCAGCCCACTAGAAGATCTTCAAAGTTAGGCTTCTTACTTATTTACAGTTCCTTTGGAATAAAAAAGTTGAAAAAATTTTTTCACTTTTGCAGCAAAAGCTACCGAATTAATTTTTTAAGTAAAAATTGAGTGAAAAATTGAATTTTTTACTAACGATTGGTGATAAAAAGATGAAATTAGTTCAGATTGTAATAAAAAAATTTCTAAAATGATTCTAAATGGTAGAAAAATATTTTTTTTCTTAGTTTAAAAGTTACCCCTATCTTGGGAACGGTATAAGATAAAGAGTTGGAACTGTAAATAAGTAAGAAGGCTAACTTTGCAGATCTTCTAGTGGGCTGATGGTGAATTGAATTGTAAAGTTTCAACTTTCTAGGGTGTGTCGTTCCTGAGATAGGGGTGACTTTTAAAATTTTTAAATCTATCTTCCCGAGACAAAAGTTTTATTCAGATTTAGTTGAAAACTAAGCAAGATTACCAATTCGAATCGAATCATTCGTCTGGCGTTGGTTCCAACTCTCTATCTTATACCGTTCCCAAGATAGGGGTAATTTTTAAACTAAGAAAAAAAATTTTTTTCTACCATTTATAATCATTTTAGAAAGTTTTTTTATCATAATCTAAACCAGTTTCATCTTTTTATCACCAATGTTAGTAAAAAATTCAATTTTTCACTCAATTTTTACTTAAAAAATTAATTCGCTAGCTTTTGCTGCAAAAGTGAAAAAATTTTTTCAACTTTTTTATTCCAAAGGAACTGTAAATGAGTAAGAAGCCTAACTTTGCAAATCCTCTAGTGGGCTGATGGTAAATTGAATTGTAAAGTTTCAACTTTCTAGGGGGTGTCGATCCTGAGATAGGGGTGACTTTTAAAATTTTTAAATCTATCTTCCCGAGACAAAACTTACATTCAGCTTTAGTTGAAAACTAAGCAAGATTACCAATTCGAACCGAATAATTCGTCTGGCGTTGGTTCCAACTCTCTATCTTATACCGTTCTCAATATAGTGGTAACTTTTAAACTAAGAAAAAAAATATTTTTCTACCATTTAGTATCATTTTAGAAAGTTTTTTTATTACAATCTAAACTAATTTCATCTTTTTATCACCAATGTTAGTAAAAAATTCAATTTTTCACTCAATTTTTACTTAAAAAATTAATTCGCTAGCTTTTGCTGCAAAAGTGAAAAAATTTTAACTTTTTTATTCCAAAGGAACGGTAAATAAGTAAGAAGCCTAACTTTGCAGATCTTCTAGTGTGCTGATGGTAAATTGAATTGTAAAGTTTCAACATTCTAGGGGGTGTCGTTCCTGAGATAGGGGTGACTTTTAAAATTTTTAAATCTATCTTCCCGAGACGAAACTTACATACAGATTTAGTTGATAACTAAGCAAGATTACCAATTCGAACCGAATGATTCGTCTGGGGTTGGTTCCAACTCTCTATCTTATACCGTTCCCAAGATAGGGGTAACTTTTAAACTAAGAAAAAAAATTTTTTTCTACCATTCATAATCATTTTAGAAACTTTTTTTATCATAATCTAAACCAGTTTCATCCTTTTATCACCAATCGTTAGTAAAAAATTCAATTTTTCACTCAATTTTTACTTAAAAAATTAATTCGCTAGCTTTTGCTGCAAAAGTGAAAAAATTTTTTCATTTTTTTTATTCCAAAGGAACTGTAAATAAGTAAGAAGCCTAACTTTGCAGATCTTCTAGTGGGCTGATGGTGAATTGAATTGTAAAGTTTCAACTTTCTAGGGGGTGTCGTTTCTGAGATAGGGGTGACTTTTAAAATTTTTAAATCTATCTTCCCGAGACAAAACTTACATTCAGATTTAGTTGAAAACTAAGCAAGATTACCAATTCGAACCGAATAATTCGTCTGGCGTTGGTTCCAACTCTTTATCTTATACCGTTCCCAAGATAGGGGTAACTTTTAAACTAAGAAAAAAAAATTTTTTCTACCAATTATAATCATTTTAGAAAGTTTTTTTATCATAATCTAAACCAGTTTCATCTGTTTATCACCAATCGTTAGTAAAAAATTCAATTTTTCACTCAATTTTTACTTAAAAAAGTAATTCGCTAGCTTTTGCTGCAAAAGTGAAAAAATTTTTTCAACTTTTTTATTCCAAAGGAACTGTAAATAAGTAAGAAGGCTAACTTTGCAGATCTTCTACTGGGCTGATGGTGAATCGAATTGTAAAGTTTCAACTTTCTAGGGTGTGTCGTTCCTGAGATAGGGGTGACTTTTAAAATTTTTAAATCTATCTTCCCGAGACAAAAGTTTTATTCAGATTTAGTTGAAAACTAAGCAAGATTACCAATTCGAATCGAATCATTCGTCTGGCGTTGGTTCCAACTCTCTATCTTATACCGTTCCCAAGATAGGGGTAATTTTTAAACTAAGAAAAAAAATTTTTTTCTACCATTTATAATCATTTTAGAAAGTTTTTTTATCATAATCTAAACCAGTTTCATCTTTTTATCACCAATGTTAGTAAAAAATTCAATTTTTCACTCAATTTTTACTTAAAAAATTAATTCGCTAGCTTTTGCTGCAAAAGTGAAAAAATTTTTTCAACTTTTTTATTCCAAAGGAACTGTAAATGAGTAAGAAGCCTAACTTTGCAAATCCTCTAGTGGGCTGATGGTAAATTGAATTGTAAAGTTTCAACTTTCTAGGGGGTGTCGATCCTGAGATAGGGGTGACTTTTAAAATTTTTAAATCTATCTTCCCGAGACAAAACTTACATTCAGCTTTAGTTGAAAACTAAGCAAGATTACCAATTCGAACCGAATAATTCGTCTGGCGTTGGTTCCAACTCTCTATCTTATACCGTTCTCAATATAGTGGTAACTTTTAAACTAAGAAAAAAAATATTTTTCTACCATTTAGTATCATTTTAGAAAGTTTTTTTATTACAATCTAAACTAATTTCATCTTTTTATCACCAATGTTAGTAAAAAATTCAATTTTTCACTCAATTTTTACTTAAAAAATTAATTCGCTAGCTTTTGCTGCAAAAGTGAAAAAATTTTTTTAACTTTTTTATTCCAAAGGAACGGTAAATAAGTAAGAAGCCTAACTTTGCAGATCTTCTAGTGTGCTGATGGTAAATTGAATTGTAAAGTTTCAACATTCTAGGGGGTGTCGTTCCTGAGATAGGGGTGACTTTTAAAATTTTTAAATCTATCTTCCCGAGACGAAACTTACATACAGATTTAGTTGATAACTAAGCAAGATTACCAATTCGAACCGAATGATTCGTCTGGGGTTGGTTCCAACTCTCTATCTTATACCGTTCCCAAGATAGGGGTAACTTTTAAACTAAGAAAAAAAATTTTTTTCTACCATTCATAATCATTTTAGAAAGTTTTTTTATCATAATCTAAACCAGTTTCATCCTTTTATCACCAATCGTTAGTAAAAAATTCAATTTTTCACTCAATTTTTACTTAAAAAATTAATTCGCTAGCTTTTGCTGCAAAAGTGAAAAAATTTTTTCATTTTTATTATTCCAAAGGAACTGTAAATAAGTAAGAAGCCTAACTTTGCAGATCTTCTAGTGGGCTGATGGTGAATTGAATTGTAAAGTTTCAACTTTCTAGGGGGTGTCGTTTCTGAGATAGGGGTGACTTTTAAAATTTTTAAATCTATCTTCCCGAGACAAAACTTACATTCAGATTTAGTTGAAAACTAAGCAAGATTACCAATTCGAACCGAATAATTCGTCTGGCGTTGGTTCCAACTCTTTATCTTATACCGTTCCCAAGATAGGGGTAACTTTTAAACTAAGAAAAAAAAATTTTTTCTACCAATTATAATCATTTTAGAAAGTTTTTTTATCATAATCTAAACCAGTTTCATCTTTTTATCACCAATCGTTAGTAAAAAATTCAATTTTTCACTCAATTTTTACTTAAAAAATTAATTCGCTAGCTTTTGCTGCAAAAGTGAAAAAATTTTTTTAACTTTTTTATTCCAAAGGAACGGTAAATAAGTAAGAAGCCTAACTTTGCAGATCCTCTAGTGGGCTGATGGTAAATTGAATTGTAAAGTTTCAACTTTCTAGGGGGTGTCGTTCCTGAGGTAGGGGTGACTTTTAAAATTTTTAAATCTATTTTCCCGAGACAAAACTTACATTCAGATTCAGTTAAAAACTAAGCAAGATTACCAATTCGAACCGAATAATTCGTCTGGCGTTGGTTCCAACTCTCTATCTTATACCGTTCTCAAGATAGTGGTAACTTTTAATCTAAGAAAAAAAATATTTTTCTACCATTTAGAATCATTTTAGAAAGTTTTTTTATTACAATCTGAACTAATGTCATCTTTCTATCACCAATCGTTAGTAAAAAATTCAATTTTTCACTCAATTTTTACTTAAAAAATTAATTCGCTAGCTTTTGCTGCAAAAGTGAAAAAATTTTTTCAACTTTTTTATTCCAAAGGAACTGTAAATAAGTAAGAAGCCTAACTTTGCAGATCTTCTAGTAGGCTGATGATGAATTGAATTGTAAAGTTTCAACTTTCTAGGGGGTGTCGTTCCTGAGATAGGGGTGACTTTTAAAAATTTTAAATCTATCTTCCCGAGACAAAACTCACATTCAGATTTAGTTGAAAACTAAGCAAGATTACCAATTCGAACCGAATAATTTGTCTGGCGTTGGTTCCAACTCTCTATCTTATACCGTTCCCAAGATAGGGGTAACTTTTAATCTAAGAAAAAAAAATTTTTTCTACCATTTAGTATCATTTTAGAAAGTTTTTTTATTACAATCTGAACTAATTTCATCTTTTTATCACCAATCGTTAGTAAAAAATTCAATTTTTCACTCAATTTTTACTTAAAAAATTAATTCGCTAGCTTTTGCTGCAAAAGTGAAAAAATTTTTTCAACTTTTTCATTCCAAAGGAACTGTAAATAAGTAAGCAGCCTAACTTTGCAGATCTTCTAGTGGGCTGATGGTGAATTGAATTGTAAAGTTTCACCTTTCTAGGGCGTGTCGTTACTGAGATAGGGGTGACTTTTAAAATTTTTAAATCTATCTTCCCGAGACAAAACTTACATTCAGATTTAGTTAAAAACTAAGCAAGATTACCAATTCGAACCGAATAATTCGTCTGGCGTTGGTTCCAACTCTCTATCTTATACCGTTCCCAAGATAGGGGTAACTTATAAACTAAAAAAAAAAAATTTTTTCTACCATTTATAATTATTTTAGAAAGTTTTTTTATCATAATCTAAACCAGTTTCATTTTTTTATCACCAATCGTTAGTAAAAAATTCAATTTTTCACTCAATTTTTACTTAAAAAATTAATTCGCTAGCTTTTGCTGCAAAAGTGAAAAAATTTTTTCAACTTTTTTATTCCAAAGGAACTGTAAATAAGTAAGAAGCCTAACTTTGCAGATCTTCTAGTGGGCTGATGGTGAATTGAATTGTAAAGTTTCAACTTTCTAGGGGGTGTCGTTCCTGAGATAGGGGTGACTTTTAAAATTTTTAAATCTATCTTCCCGAGACAAAACTTACATTCAGATTTAGTTGAAAGCTAAGCAAGATTACCAATTCGAACCGAATAATTCGTCTGGCGTTGGTTCCAACTCTCTATCTTATACCGTTCTCAAGATAGTGGTAACTTTTAAACTAAGAAAAAAAATATTTTTCTACCATTTAGAATCATTTTAGAAAGTTTTTTTATTACAATCTAAACTAATTTCATCTTTTTATCACTAATCGTTAGTAAAAAATTCAATTTTTCACTCAATTTTTACTTAAAAAATTAATTCGCTAGCTTTTGCTGCAAAAGTGAAACAATTTTTTCAACTTTTTTATTCCAAAGGAACGGTAAACAAGTAAGAAGTTTAACTTTGCAGATCCTCTAGTGGGCTGATGGTAAATTGAATTGTAAAGTTTCAAATTTCTAGGGGGTGTCGTTACTGAGATAGGGGTGACTTTTAAAATTTTTAAATCTATCTTCCCGAGACAAAACTTACATTCAGATTTAGTTGAAAACTAAGCAAGATTATCAGTTCGAACCGAATAATTCGTCTGGCGTTGGTTCCAACTCTCTATCTTATACCGTTCCCAAGATAGGGGTAACTTTTAAACTAAAAAAAAAAATTTTTTTCTACCATTTAGATTCATTTTAGAAAGTTTTTTTATTACAATCTGAACTAATTTCATCTTTTTATCACCAGTCGTTAGTAAAAAATTCAATTTTTCACTCAATTTTTACTTAAAAAATTAATTCGCTAGCTTTTGCTGCAAAAGTGAAAAATTTTTTCAACTTTTTTATTCCAAAGGAACTGTAAATAAGTAAGAAGCCTAACTTTGCAGATCTTCTAGTGGGCTGATGGTGAATTGAATTGTAAAGTTTCAACATTCTAGGGGGTGTCGTTCCTGAGATAGGGGTGACTTTTAAAATTTTTAAATCTATCTTCCCGAAACAAAACTTACATTCAGATTTAGTTGAAAACTAAGCAAGATTATCAGTTCGAACCGAATAATTCGTCTGTCGTTGGTTCCAACTCTCTATCTTATACCGTTCTCAAGATAGTGGTAACTTTTAAACTAAGAAAAAAAATATTTTTCTACCATTTAGAATCATTTTAGAAAGTTTTTTTATTACAATCTGAACTAATTTCATCTTTTTATCACCAATCGTTAGTAAAAAATTCAATTTTTCACTCAATTTTTACTTAAAAATTTAATTCACTAGCTTTTGCTGCAAAAGTGAAAAAATTTTTTCAACTTTTTTATTCCAAAGGAACTGTAAATAAGTAAGAAGCCTAACTTTGCAGATCTTCTAGTGGGCTGATGGTGAATTGAATTGTAAAGTTTCAACATTCTAGGGGGTGTCGTTCCTGAGATAGGGATGACTTTTAAAATTTTTAAATCTATCTTCCCGAGACAAAACTTAAATTCAGATTTAGTTGAAAACTAAGCAAGATTACCAATTCGAACCGAATAATTCGTCTGGCGTTGGTTTCAACTCTCTATCTTATACCGTTCCCAAGATAGGGGTAACTTTTAAACTAAGAAAAAAAATTTTTTCTACCATTTATAATCATTTTAGAAAGTTTTTTTATCATAATCTAAACCAGTTTCATCTTTTTATCACCAATCGTTAGTAAAAAATTCAATTTTTCACTCAATTTTCACTTAAAAAATTAATTCGCTAGCTTTTGCTGCAAAAGTGAAAAATTTTTTCAACTTTTTTATTCCAAAGGAACTGTAAATAAGTAAGAAGCGTAACTTTGCAGATCTTCTAGTGGGCTGATGGTGAATTGAATTGTAAAGTTGCAACTTTCTAGGGGGTGTCGTTCCTGAGATAGAGGTGACTTTTAAAATTTTTAAATCTATCTTCCCGAGACAAAACTTACATTCAGATTTAGTTGAAAACTAAGCAAGAGTACCAATTCGAACCGAATAATTCGTCTGGCGTTGGTTCCAACTCTCTATCTTATACCGTTCCCAAGATAGAGGTAACTTTTAAACTAAGAAAAAAAAATTTTCTCTACCATTTAGAATCATTTTAGAAAAATTTTTTATTACAATCTGAACTAATTTCATCTTTTTATCACCAATCGTTAGTAAAAAATTCAATTTTTCACTCAATTTTTACTTAAAAAATTAATTCGCTAGCTTTTGCTGCAAAAGTGAAAAAATTTTTTCAATTTTTTTATTCAAAATGAACTGTAAATAAGTAAGAAGCCTAACTTTGCAGATCTTCTAGTGGGCTGATGGTGAATTGAATTGTAAAGTTTCAACTTTCTAGGGGGTGTCGTTCCTGAGATAGGGGTGACTTTTAAAATTTTTAAATCTATCTTTCCGAGACAAAACTTACATTCAGATTTAGTTGAAAACTAAGCAAGATTACCAATTCGAACCGAATAATTCGTCTGGCGTTGGTTCCAACTCTATCTTATACCGTTCCCAAGATAGGGGTAACTTTTAAACTAAGAAAAAAAAGTTTTTTCTACCATTTATAATCATTTTAGAAAGTTTTTTTATCATAATCTAAACCAGTTTCATCTTTTTATCACCAATAGTTAGTAAAAAATTCAATTTTTCACTGAATTTTTACTTAAAAAATTAATTCGCTAGCTTTTGCTGCAAAAGTGAAAAAAATTTTTTAACTTTTTTATTCCAAAAGAACGGTAAATAAGTAAGAAGCCTAACTTTGCAGATCCTCTAGTGGTCTGATGGTAAATTGAATTGTAAAGTTTCAACTTTCTAGGGGGTGTCGTTCCTGAGATAGGTGTGACTTTTAAAATTTTTCAATCTATCTTCCCGAGACAAAACTTACATTCAGATTTAGTTGAAAACTAAGCAAGATTACCAATTCGAACCGAATAATTCGTCTGGCGTTGGTTCCAACTCTCTATCTTATACCGTTCCCAAGATAGGGGTAACTTTTAAACTAAAAAAAAAAAAATTTTTTCTACCATTTATAATTATTTTAGAAAGTTTTTTTATCATAATCTAAACCAGTTTCATTTTTTTATCACCAATCGTTAGTAAAAAATTCAATTTTTCACTCAATTTTTACTTAAAAAATTAATTCGCTAGCTTTTGCTGCAAAAGTGAAAAAATTTTTTCAACTTTTTTATTCCAAAGGAACTGTAAATAAGTAAGAAGCCTAACTTTGCAGATCTTCTAGTGGCCTGATGGTGAATTGAATTGTAAAGTTTCAACTTTCTAGGGGGTGTCGTTACTGAGATAGGGGTGACTTTTAAAATTTTTAAATCTATCTTCCCGAGACAAAACTTACATTCAGATTTAGTTGAAAACTAAGCAAGATTACCAATTCGAACAGAATAATTCGTCTGGCGTTGGTTCCAACTCTCTATCTTATACCATTCCCAAGATAGGGGTAACTTTTAAACTAAGACAAAAAAATTTTTTCTACCATTTAGAATCATTTTAGAAAGTTTTTTTATTACAATCTAAACTAATTTCATCTTTTTATCACTAATCGTTAGTAAAAAATTCAATTTTTCACTCAATTTTTACTTAAAAAATTAATTCGCTAGCTTTTGCTGCAAAAGTGAAACAATTTTTTCAACTTTTTTATTCCAAAGGAACGGTAAACAAGTAAGAAGTTTAACTTTGCAGATCCTCTAGTGGGCTGATGGTAAATTGAATTGTAAAGTTTCAAATTTCTAGGGGGTGTCGTTACTGAGATAGGGGTGACTTTTAAAATTTTTAAATCTATCTTCCCGAGACAAAACTTACATTCAGATTTAGTTGAAAACTAAGCAAGATTACCAACTCGAACCGAATAATTCGTCTGGCGTTGGTTCCAACTCTCTATCTTATACCGTTCCCAAGATAGGGGTAACTTTTAAACTAAAAAAAAAAAATTTTTTCTACCATTTAGATTCATTTTAGAAAGTTTTTTTATTACAATCTGAACTAATTTCATCTTTTTATCACCAGTCGTTAGTAAAAAATTCAATTTTTCACTCAATTTTTACTTAAAAAATTAATTCGCTAGCTTTTGCTGCAAAAGTGAAAAAATTTTTTCAACTTTTTTATTCAAAAGGAACTGTAAATAAATAAGAAGCCTAACTTTGCAGATCTTCTAGTGGGCTGATGGTGAATTGAATTGTAAAGTTTCAACTTTCTAGGGGGTGTCGCTCCTGAGATAGGGGTGACTTTTAAAATTTTTAAATCTATCTTTCCGAGACAAAACTTACATTCAGATTTAGTTGAAAACTAAGCAAGATTACCAATTCGAACCGAATAATTGGTCTGGCGTTGGTTCCAACTCTCTATCTTATACCGTTCCCAAGATAGGGGTAACTTTTAAACTAAGAAAAAAAAGTTTTTTCTACCATTTATAATCATTCCTTTGGAATAAAAAAGTTGAAAAAATTGTTTCACTTTTGCAGCAAAAGCTAGCGAATTAATTTTTTAAGTAAAAATTGAGTGAAAAATTGAATTTTTTACTAACGATTAGTGATAAAAAGATGAAATTAGTTTAGATTGTAATAAAAAAACTTTCTAAAATGATTCTAAATGGTAGAAAAAATTTTTTTGTCTTAGTTTAAAAGTTACCAGTATCTTGGGAATGGTATAAGATAGAGAGTTGGAACCAACGCCAGACGAATTATTCTGTTCGAATTGGTAATCTTGCTTAGTTTTCAACTAAATCTGAATGTAAGTTTTGTCTCGGGAAGATAGATTTAAAAATTTTAAAAGTCACCCCTATCTCAGTAACGACACCCCCTAGAAAGTTGAAACTTTACAATTCAATTCACCATCAGCCCACTAGAAGATCTGCAAAGTTAGGCTTCTTACTTATTTACAGTTCCTTTGGAATAAAAAAGTTGAAAAAATTTTTTCACTTTTGCAGCAAAAGCTAGCGAATTAATTTTTTAAGTAAAAATTGAGTGAAAAATTGAATTTTTTACTAACGATTGGTGATAAAAAAATGAAACTGGTTTAGATTATGATAAAAAAACTTTCTAAAATAATTATAAATGGTAGAAAAATTTTTTTTTTTTTAGTTTAAAAGTTACCCCTATCTTGGGAACGGTATAAGATAGAGAGTTGGAACCAACGCCAGACGAATTATTCGGTTCGAATTGGTAATTTTGCTTAGTTTTTAACTAAATCTGAATGTAAGTTTTGTCTCGGGAAGATAGATTTAAAAATTTTAAAAGTCACCCCTATCTCAGTAACGACACGCCCTAGAAAGTTGAAACTTTACAATTCAATTCACCATCAGCCCACTAGAAGATCTGCAAAGTTAGGCTGCTTACTTATTTACAGTTCCTTTGGAATGAAAAAGTTGAAAAAATTTTTTCACTTTTGCAGCAAAAGCTAGCGAATTAATTTTTTAAGTAAAAATTCAGTGAAAAATTGAATTTTTTACTAACTATTGGTGATAAAAAGATGAAACTGGTTTAGATTATGATAAAAAAACTTTCTAAAATGATTATAAATGGTAGAAAAAACTTTTTTTTCTTAGTTTAAAAGTTACCCCTATCTTGGGAACGGTATAAGATAGAGTTGGAACCAACGCCAGACGAATTATTCGGTTCGAATTGGTAATCTTGCTTAGTTTTCAACTAAATCTGAATGTAAGTTTTGTCTCGGAAAGATAGATTTAAAAATTTTAAAAGTCACCCCTATCTCAGGAACGACACCCCCTAGAAAGTTGAAACTTTACAATTCAATTCACCATCAGCCCACTAGAAGATCTGCAAAGTTAGGCTTCTTACTTATTTACAGTTCCTTTTGAATAAAAAAGTTGAAAAAATTTTTTCACTTTTGCAGCAAAAGCTAGCGAATTAATTTTTCAAGTAAAAATTGAGTGAAAAATTGAATTTTTTACTAACGATTGGTGATAAAAAGATGAAATTAGTTCAGATTGTAATAAAAAATTTTTCTAAAATGATTCTAAATGGTAGAGAAAATTTTTTTTTCTTAGTTTAAAAGTTACCTCTATCTTGGGAACGGTATAAGATAGAGAGTTGGAACCAACGCCAGACGAATTATTCGGTTCGAATTGGTACTCTCGCTTAGTTTTCAACTAAATCTGAATGTAAGTTTTGTCTCGGGAAGATAGATTTAAAAATTTTAAAAGTCACCTCTATCTCAGGAACGACACCCCCTAGAAAGTTGAAACTTTACAATTCAATTCACCATCAGCCCACTAGAAGATCTGCAAAGTTACGCTTCTTACTTATTTACAGTTCCTTTGGAATAAAAAAGTTGAAAAAATTTTTCACTTTTGCAGCAAAAGCTAGCGAATTAATTTTTTAAGTGAAAATTGAGTGAAAAATTGAATTTTTTACTAACGATTGGTGATAAAAAGATGAAACTGGTTTAGATTATGATAAAAAAACTTTCTAAAATGATTATAAATGGTAGAAAAAATTTTTTTTCTTAGTTTAAAAGTTACCCCTATCTTGGGAACGGTATAAGATAGAGAGTTGAAACCAACGCCAGACGAATTATTCGGTTCGAATTGGTAATCTTGCTTAGTTTTCAACTAAATCTGAATTTAAGTTTTGTCTCGGGAAGATAGATTTAAAAATTTTAAAAGTCACCCCTATTTCAGGAACGACACCCCCTAGAAAGTTGAAACTTTACAATTCAATTCACCATCAGCCCACTAGAAGGTCTGCAAAGTTAGGCTTCTTACTTATTAACAGTTCCTTTGGAATAACAAAGTTGAAAAAATTTTTTCACTTTTGCAGCAAAAGCTAGCGAATTAATTTTTTAAGTAAAAATTGAGTGAAAAATTGAATTTTTTACTAACGATTGGTGATAAAAAGATGAAATTAGTTCAGATTGTAATAAAAAAACTTTCTAAAATGATTCTAAATGGTAGAAAAATATTTTTTATCTTAGTTTAAAAGTTACCACTATCTTGAGAACGGTATAAGATAGAGAGTTGGAACCAACGCCAGACGAATTATTCGGTTCGAATTGGTAATCTTGCTTAGTTTTTAACTAAATCTGAATGTAAGTTTTGTCTCGGGAAGATAGATTTAAAAATTTTAAAAGTCACCCCCATCTCAGGAACGACACCCCCGAGAAAATTGAAACTTTACAATTCAATTTACCATCAGCCCACTAGAAGATCTACAAAGTTAGGCTTCTTACTTATTTACAGTTCCTTTGGAATAAAAAAGTTGAAAAAATTTTTTCACTTTTGCAGCAAAAGCTAGCGAATTAATTTTTTAAGTAAAAATTCAGTGAAAAATTGAATTTTTTACTAACTATTGGTGATAAAAAGATGAAACTGGTTTAGATTATGATAAAAAAACTTTCTAAAATGATTATAAATGGTAGAAAAAACTTTTTTTTCTTAGTTTAAAAGTTACCCCTATCTTGGGAACGGTATAAGATAGAGAGTTGGAACCAACGCCAGACCAATTATTCGGTTCGAATTGGTAATCTTGCTTAGTTTTCAACTAAATCTGAATGTAAGTTTTGTCTCGGAAAGATAGATTTAAAAATTTTAAAAGTCACCCCTATCTCAGGAGCGACACCCCCTAGAAAGTTGAAACTTTACAATTCAGTTCACCATCAGCCCACTAGAAGATCTGCAAAGTTAGGCTTCTTATTTATTTACAGTTCCTTTTGAATAAAAAAGTTGAAAAAATTTTTTCACTTTTGCAGCAAAAGCTAGCGAATTAATTTTTTAAGTAAAAATTGAGTGAAAAATTGAATTTTTTACTAACGACTGGTGATAAAAAGATGAAATTAGTTCAGATTGTAATAAAAAAACTTTCTAAAATGAATCTAAATGGTAGAAAAAATTTTTTTTTTTTAGTTTAAAAGTTACCCCTATCTTGGGAACGGTATAAGATAGAGAGTTGGAACCAACGCCAGACGAATTATTCGGTTCGAGTTGGTAATCTTGCTTAGTTTTCAACTAAATCTGAATGTAAGTTTTGTCTCGGGAAGATAGATTTAAAAATTTTAAAAGTCACCCCTATCTCAGTAACGACACCCCCTAGAAATTTGAAACTTTACAATTCAATTTACCATCAGCCCACTAGAGGATCTGCAAAGTTAAACTTCTTACTTGTTTACCGTTCCTTTGGAATAAAAAAGTTGAAAAAATTGTTTCACATTTGCAGCAAAAGCTAGCGAATTAATTTTTTAAGTAAAAATTGAGTGAAAAATTGAATTTTTTACTAACGATTAGTGATAAAAAGATGAAATTAGTTTAGATTGTAATAAAAAAACTTTCTAAAATGATTCTAAATGGTAGAAAAAATTTTTTTGTCTTAGTTTAAAAGTTACCCCTATCTTGGGAATGGTATAAGATAGAGAGTTGGAACCAACGCCAGACGAATTATTCTGTTCGAATTGGTAATCTTGCTTAGTTTTCAACTAAATCTGAATGTAAGTTTTGTCTCGGGAAGATAGATTTAAAAATTTTAAAAGTCACCCCTATCTCAGTAACGACACCCCCTAGAAAGTTGAAACTTTACAATTCAATTCACCATCAGCCCACTAGAAGATCTGCAAAGTTAGGCTTCTTACTTATTTACAGTTCCTTTGGAATAAAAAAGTTGAAAAAATTTTTTCACTTTTGCAGCAAAAGCTAGCGAATTAATTTTTTAAGTAAAAATTGAGTGAAAAATTGAATTTTTTACTAACGATTGGTGATAAAAAAATGAAACTGGTTTAGATTATGATAAAAAAACTTTCTAAAATAATTATAAATGGTAGAAAAATTTTTTTTTTTTTTAGTTTAAAAGTTACCCCTATCTTGGGAACGGTATAAGATAGAGAGTTGGAACCAACGCCAGACGAATTATTCGGTTCGAATTGGTAATCTTGCTTAGTTTTCAACTAAATCTGAATGTAAGTTTTGTCTCGGGAAGATAGATTGAAAAATTTTAAAAGTCACACCTATCTCAGGAACGACACCCCCTAGAAAGTTGAAACTTTACAATTCAATTTACCATCAGACCACTAGAGGATCTGCAAAGTTAGGCTTCTTACTTATTTACCGTTCTTTTGGAATAAAAAAGTTAAAAAATTTTTTTCACTTTTGCAGCAAAAGCTAGCGAATTAATTTTTTAAGTAAAAATTCAGTGAAAAATTGAATTTTTTACTAACTATTGGTGATAAAAAGATGAAACTGGTTTAGATTATGATAAAAAAACTTTCTAAAATGATTATAAATGGTAGAAAAAACTTTTTTTTTCTTAGTTTAAAAGTTACCCCTATCTTGGGAACGGTATAAGATAGAGTTGGAACCAACGCCAGACGAATTATTCGGTTCGAATTGGTAATCTTGCTTAGTTTTCAACTAAATCTGAATGTAAGTTTTGTCTCGGAAAGATAGATTTAAAAATTTTAAAAGTCACCCCTATCTCAGGAACGACACCCCCTAGAAAGTTGAAACTTTACAATTCAATTCACCATCAGCCCACTAGAAGATCTGCAAAGTTAGGCTTCTTACTTATTTACAGTTCATTTTGAATAAAAAAATTGAAAAAATTTTTTCACTTTTGCAGCAAAAGCTAGCGAATTAATTTTTTAAGTAAAAATTGAGTGAAAAATTGAATTTTTTACTAACGATTGGTGATAAAAAGATGAAATTAGTTCAGATTGTAATAAAAAATTTTTCTAAAATGATTCTAAATGGTAGAGAAAATTTTTTTTTCTTAGTTTAAAAGTTACCTCTATCTTGGGAACGGTATAAGATAGAGAGTTGGAACCAACGCCAGACGAATTATTCGGTTCGAATTGGTACTCTTGCTTAGTTTTCAACTAAATCTGAATGTAAGTTTTGTCTCGGGAAGATAGATTTAAAAATTTTAAAAGTCACCTCTATCTCAGGAACGACACCCCCTAGAAAGTTGCAACTTTACAATTCAATTCACCATCAGCCCACTAGAAGATCTGCAAAGTTACGCTTCTTACTTATTTACAGTTCCTTTGGAATAAAAAAGTTGAAAAAATTTTTCACTTTTGCAGCAAAAGCTAGCGAATTAATTTTTTAAGTGAAAATTGAGTGAAAAATTGAATTTTTTACTAACGATTGGTGATAAAAAGATGAAACTGGTTTAGATTATGATAAAAAAACTTTCTAAAATGATTATAAATGGTAGAAAAAATTTTTTTTCTTAGTTTAAAAGTTACCCCTATCTTGGGAACGGTATAAGATAGAGAGTTGAAACCAACGCCAGACGAATTATTCGGTTCGAATTGGTAATCTTGCTTAGTTTTCAACTAAATCTGAATTTAAGTTTTGTCTCGGGAAGATAGATTTAAAAATTTTAAAAGTCATCCCTATCTCAGGAACGACACCCCCTAGAATGTTGAAACTTTACAATTCAATTCACCATCAGCCCACTAGAAGATCTGCAAAGTTAGGCTTCTTACTTATTTACAGTTCCTTTGGAATAAAAAAGTTGAAAAAATTTTTTCACTTTTGCAGCAAAAGCTAGTGAATTAAATTTTTAAGTAAAAATTGAGTGAAAAATTGAATTTTTTACTAACGATTGGTGATAAAAAGATGAAATTAGTTCAGATTGTAATAAAAAAACTTTCTAAAATGATTCTAAATGGTAGAAAAATATTTTTTTTCTTAGTTTAAAAGTTACCACTATCTTGAGAACGGTATAAGATAGAGAGTTGGAACCAACGACAGACGAATTATTCGGTTCGAACTGATAATCTTGCTTAGTTTTCAACTAAATCTGAATGTAAGTTTTGTTTCGGGAAGATAGATTTAAAAATTTTAAAAGTCACCCCTATCTCAGGAACGACACCCCCTAGAATGTTGAAACTTTACAATTCAATTCACCATCAGCCCACTAGAAGATCTGCAAAGTTAGGCTTCTTACTTATTTACAGTTCCTTTGGAATAAAAAAGTTGAAAAAATTTTTCACTTTTGCAGCAAAAGCTAGCGAATTAATTTTTTAAGTAAAAATTGAGTGAAAAATTGAATTTTTTACTAACGATTGGTGATAAAAAGATGAAATTAGTTCAGATTGTAATAAAAAAACTTTCTAAAATGATTCTAAATGGTAGAAAAATATTTTTTTTCTTAGATTAAAAGTTACCACTATCTTGAGAACGGTATAAGATAGAGAGTTGGAACCAACGCCAGACGAATTATTCGGTTCGAATTGGTAATCTTGCTTAGTTTTCAACTAAATCTGAATGTAAGTTTTGTCTCGGGAAGATAGATTTAAAAATTTTAAAAGTCACCTCTATCTCAGGAACGACACCCCCTAGAAAGTTGAAACTTTACAATTCAATTTACCATCAGCCCACTAGAAGATCTGCAAAGTTAGGCTTCTTACTTATTTACAGTTCCTTTGGAATAAAAAAGTTGAAAAAATTTTTTCACTTTTGCAGCAAAAGCTAGCGAATTAATTTTTTAAGTAAAAATTGAGTGAAAAATTGAATTTTTTACTAACAATTGGTGATAAAAAGATGAAACTGGTTTAGATTATGATAAAAAAACTTTCTAAAATAATTATAAATGGTAGAAAAAATTTTTTTTTCTTAGTTTAAAAGTTAACCCTATCTTGGGAACGGTATAAGATAGAGAGTTGGAACCAACGCCAGACGAATTATTCGGTTCGAATTGGTAATCTTGCTTAGTTTTTAACTAAATCTGAATGTAAGTTTTGTCTCGGGAAGATAGATTGAAAAATTTTAAAAGTCACACCTATCTCAGGAACGACACCCCCTAGAAAGTTGAAACTTTACAATTCAATTTACCATCAGACCACTAGAGGATCTGCAAAGTTAGGCTTCTTACTTATTTACCGTTCTTTTGGAATAAAAAAGTTAAAAAAATTTTTTCACTTTTGCAGCAAAGCTAGCGAATTAATTTTTTAAGTAAAAATTCAGTGAAAAATTGAATTTTTTACTAACTATTGGTGATAAAAAGATGAAACTGGTTTAGATTATGATAAAAAAACTTTCTAAAATGATTATAAATGGTAGAAAAAACTTTTTTTTCTTAGTTTAAAAGTTACCCCTATCTTGGGAACGGTATAAGATAGAGTTGGAACCAACGCCAGACGAATTATTCGGTTCGAATTGGTAATCTTGCTTAGTTTTCAACTAAATCTGAATGTAAGTTTTGTCTCGGAAAGATAGATTTAAAAATTTTAAAAGTCACCCCTATCTCAGGAACGACACCCCCTAGAAAGTTGAAACTTTACAATTCAATTCACCATCAGCCCACTAGAAGATCTGCAAAGTTAGGCTTCTTACTTATTTACAGTTCCTTTTGAATAAAAAAGTTGAAAAAATTTTTTCACTTTTGCAGCAAAAGCTAGCGAATTAATTTTTCAAGTAAAAATTGAGTGAAAAATTGAATTTTTTACTAACGATTGGTGATAAAAAGATGAAATTAGTTCAGATTGTAATAAAAAATTTTTCTAAAATGATTCTAAATGGTAGAGAAAATTTTTTTTTCTTAGTTTAAAAGTTACCTCTATCTTGGGAACGGTATAAGATAGAGAGTTGGAACCAACGCCAGACGAATTATTCGGTTCGAATTGGTACTCTCGCTTAGTTTTCAACTAAATCTGAATGTAAGTTTTGTCTCGGGAAGATAGATTTAAAAATTTTAAAAGTCACCTCTATCTCAGGAACGACACCCCCTAGAAAGTTGAAACTTTACAATTCAATTCACCATCAGCCCACTAGAAGATCTGCAAAGTTACGCTTCTTACTTATTTACAGTTCCTTTGGAATAAAAAAGTTGAAAAAATTTTTCACTTTTGCAGCAAAAGCTAGCGAATTAATTTTTTAAGTGAAAATTGAGTGAAAAATTGAATTTTTTACTAACGATTGGTGATAAAAAGATGAAACTGGTTTAGATTATGATAAAAAAACTTTCTAAAATGATTCTAAATGGTAGAAAAAATTTTTTTGTCTTAGTTTAAAAGTTACCCCTATCTTGGGAATGGTATAAGATAGAGAGTTGGAACCAACGCCAGACGAATTATTCTGTTCGAATTGGTAATCTTGCTTAGTTTTCAACTAAATCTGAATGTAAGTTTTGTCTCGGGAAGATAGATTTAAAAATTTTAAAAGTCACCCCTATCTCAGTAACGACACCCCCTAGAAAGTTGAAACTTTACAATTCAATTCACCATCAGCCCACTAGAAGATCTGCAAAGTTAGGCTTCTTACTTATTTACAGTTCCTTTGGAATAAAAAAGTTGAAAAAATTTTTTCACTTTTGCAGCAAAAGCTAGCGAATTAATTTTTTAAGTAAAAATTGAGTGAAAAATTGAATTTTTTACTAACGATTGGTGATAAAAAAATGAAACTGGTTTAGATTATGATAAAAAAACTTTCTAAAATAATTATAAATGGTAGAAAAAATTTTTTTTTTTTTAGTTTAAAAGTTACCCCTATCTTGGGAACGGTATAAGATAGAGAGTTGGAACCAACGCCAGACGAATTATTCGGTTCGAATTGGTAATCTTGCTTAGTTTTCAACTAAATCTGAATGTAAGTTTTGTCTCGGGAAGATAGATTGAAAAATTTTAAAAGTCACACCTATCTCAGGAACGACACCCCCTAGAAAGTTGAAACTTTACAATTCAATTTACCATCAGACCACTAGAGGATCTGCAAAGTTAGGCTTCTTACTTATTTACCGTTCTTTTGGAATAAAAAAGTTAAAAAATTTTTTTCACTTTTGCAGCAAAAGCTAGCGAATTAATTTTTTAAGTAAAAATTCAGTGAAAAATTGAATTTTTTACTAACTATTGGTGATAAAAAGATGAAACTGGTTTAGATTATGATAAAAAAACTTTCTAAAATGATTATAAATGGTAGAAAAAACTTTTTTTTCTTAGTTTAAAAGTTACCCCTATCTTGGGAACGGTATAAGATAGAGTTGGAACCAACGCCAGACGAATTATTCGGTTCGAATTGGTAATCTTGCTTAGTTTTCAACTAAATCTGAATGTAAGTTTTGTCTCGGAAAGATAGATTTAAAAATTTTAAAAGTCACCCCTATCTCAGGAACGACACCCCCTAGAAAGTTGAAACTTTACAATTCAATTCACCATCAGCCCACTAGAAGATCTGCAAAGTTAGGCTTCTTACTTATTTACAGTTCATTTTGAATAAAAAAATTGAAAAAATTTTTTCACTTTTGCAGCAAAAGCTAGCGAATTAATTTTTTAAGTAAAAATTGAGTGAAAAATTGAATTTTTTACTAACGATTGGTGATAAAAAGATGAAATTAGTTCAGATTGTAATAAAAAATTTTTCTAAAATGATTCTAAATGGTAGAGAAAATTTTTTTTTCTTAGTTTAAAAGTTACCTCTATCTTGGGAACGGTATAAGATAGAGAGTTGGAACCAACGCCAGACGAATTATTCGGTTCGAATTGGTACTCTTGCTTAGTTTTCAACTAAATCTGAATGTAAGTTTTGTCTCGGGAAGATAGATTTAAAAATTTTAAAAGTCACCTCTATCTCAGGAACGACACCCCCTAGAAAGTTGCAACTTTACAATTCAATTCACCATCAGCCCACTAGAAGATCTGCAAAGTTACGCTTCTTACTTATTTACAGTTCCTTTGGAATAAAAAAGTTGAAAAAATTTTTCACTTTTGCAGCAAAAGCTAGCGAATTAATTTTTTAAGTGAAAATTGAGTGAAAAATTGAATTTTTTACTAACGATTGGTGATAAAAAGATGAAACTGGTTTAGATTATGATAAAAAAACTTTCTAAAATGATTATAAATGGTAGAAAAAATTTTTTTTCTTAGTTTAAAAGTTACCCCTATCTTGGGAACGGTATAAGATAGAGAGTTGAAACCAACGCCAGACGAATTATTCGGTTCGAATTGGTAATCTTGCTTAGTTTTCAACTAAATCTGAATTTAAGTTTTGTCTCGGGAAGATAGATTTAAAAATTTTAAAAGTCATCCCTATCTCAGGAACGACACCCCCTAGAATGTTGAAACTTTACAATTCAATTCACCATCAGCCCACTAGAAGATCTGCAAAGTTAGGCTTCTTACTTATTTACAGTTCCTTTGGAATAAAAAAGTTGAAAAAATTTTTTCACTTTTGCAGCAAAAGCTAGTGAATTAAATTTTTAAGTAAAAATTGAGTGAAAAATTGAATTTTTTACTAACGATTGGTGATAAAAAGATGAAATTAGTTCAGATTGTAATAAAAAAACTTTCTAAAATGATTCTAAATGGTAGAAAAATATTTTTTTTCTTAGTTTAAAAGTTACCACTATCTTGAGAACGGTATAAGATAGAGAGTTGGAACCAACGACAGACGAATTATTCGGTTCGAACTGATAATCTTGCTTAGTTTTCAACTAAATCTGAATGTAAGTTTTGTTTCGGGAAGATAGATTTAAAAATTTTAAAAGTCACCCCTATCTCAGGAACGACACCCCCTAGAATGTTGAAACTTTACAATTCAATTCACCATCAGCCCACTAGAAGATCTGCAAAGTTAGGCTTCTTACTTATTTACAGTTCCTTTGGAATAAAAAAGTTGAAAAAATTTTTCACTTTTGCAGCAAAAGCTAGCGAATTAATTTTTTAAGTAAAAATTGAGTGAAAAATTGAATTTTTTACTAACGATTGGTGATAAAAAGATGAAATTAGTTCAGATTGTAATAAGAAAACTTTCTAAAATGATTCTAAATGGTAGAAAAATATTTTTTTTCTTAGATTAAAAGTTACCACTATCTTGAGAACGGTATAAGATAGAGAGTTGGAACCAACGCCAGACGAATTATTCGGTTCGAATTGGTAATCTTGCTTAGTTTTCAACTAAATCTGAATGTAAGTTTTGTCTCGGGAAGATAGATTTAAAAATTTTAAAAGTCACCTCTATCTCAGGAACGACACCCCCTAGAAAGTTGAAACTTTACAATTCAATTTACCATCAGCCCACTAGAAGATCTGCAAAGTTAGGCTTCTTACTTATTTACAGTTCCTTTGGAATAAAAAAGTTGAAAAAATTTTTTCACTTTTGCAGCAAAAGCTAGCGAATTAATTTTTTAAGTAAAAATTGAGTGAAAAATTGAATTTTTTACTAACAATTGGTGATAAAAAGATGAAACTGGTTTAGATTATGATAAAAAAACTTTCTAAAATAATTATAAATGGTAGAAAAATTTTTTTTTTCTTAGTTTAAAAGTTAACCCTATCTTGGGAACGGTATAAGATAGAGAGTTGGAACCAACGCCAGACGAATTATTCGGTTCGAATTGGTAATCTTGCTTAGTTTTTAACTAAATCTGAATGTAAGTTTTGTCTCGGGAAGATAGATTGAAAAATTTTAAAAGTCACACCTATCTCAGGAACGACACCCCCTAGAAAGTTGAAACTTTACAATTCAATTTACCATCAGACCACTAGAGGATCTGCAAAGTTAGGCTTCTTACTTATTTACCGTTCTTTTGGAATAAAAAAGTTAAAAAATTTTTTTCACTTTTGCAGCAAAAGCTAGCGAATTAATTTTTTAAGTAAAAATTCAGTGAAAAATTGAATTTTTTACTAACTATTGGTGATAAAAAGATGAAACTGGTTTAGATTATGATAAAAAAACTTTCTAAAATGATTATAAATGGTAGAAAAAACTTTTTTTTCTTAGTTTAAAAGTTACCCCTATCTTGGGAACGGTATAAGATAGAGTTGGAACCAACGCCAGACGAATTATTCGGTTCGAATTGGTAATCTTGCTTAGTTTTCAACTAAATCTGAATGTAAGTTTTGTCTCGGAAAGATAGATTTAAAAATTTTAAAAGTCACCCCTATCTCAGGAACGACACCCCCTAGAAAGTTGAAACTTTACAATTCAATTCACCATCAGCCCACTAGAAGATCTGCAAAGTTAGGCTTCTTACTTATTTACAGTTCCTTTTGAATAAAAAAGTTGAAAAAATTTTTTCACTTTTGCAGCAAAAGCTAGCGAATTAATTTTTCAAGTAAAAATTGAGTGAAAAATTGAATTTTTTACTAACGATTGGTGATAAAAAGATGAAATTAGTTCAGATTGTAATAAAAAATTTTTCTAAAATGATTCTAAATGGTAGAGAAAATTTTTTTTTCTTAGTTTAAAAGTTACCTCTATCTTGGGAACGGTATAAGATAGAGAGTTGGAACCAACGCCAGACGAATTATTCGGTTCGAATTGGTACTCTCGCTTAGTTTTCAACTAAATCTGAATGTAAGTTTTGTCTCGGGAAGATAGATTTAAAAATTTTAAAAGTCACCTCTATCTCAGGAACGACACCCCCTAGAAAGTTGAAACTTTACAATTCAATTCACCATCAGCCCACTAGAAGATCTGCAAAGTTACGCTTCTTACTTATTTACAGTTCCTTTGGAATAAAAAAGTTGAAAAAATTTTTCACTTTTGCAGCAAAAGCTAGCGAATTAATTTTTTAAGTGAAAATTGAGTGAAAAATTGAATTTTTTACTAACGATTGGTGATAAAAAGATGAAACTGGTTTAGATTATGATAAAAAAACTTTCTAAAATGATTATAAATGGTAGAAAAAATTTTTTTTCTTAGTTTAAAAGTTACCCCTATCTTGGGAACGGTATAAGATAGAGAGTTGAAACCAACGCCAGACGAATTATTCGGTTCGAATTGGTAATCTTGCTTAGTTTTCAACTAAATCTGAATTTAAGTTTTGTCTCGGGAAGATAGATTTAAAAATTTTAAAAGTCACCCCTATTTCAGGAACGACACCCCCTAGAAAGTTGAAACTTTACAATTCAATTCACCATCAGCCCACTAGAAGGTCTGCAAAGTTAGGCTTCTTACTTATTAACAGTTCCTTTGGAATAACAAAGTTGAAAAAATTTTTTCACTTTTGCAGCAAAAGCTAGCGAATTAATTTTTTAAGTAAAAATTGAGTGAAAAATTGAATTTTTTACTAACGATTGGTGATAAAAAGATGAAATTAGTTCAGATTGTAATAAAAAAACTTTCTAAAATGATTCTAAATGGTAGAAAAATATTTTTTATCTTAGTTTAAAAGTTACCACTATCTTGAGAACGGTATAAGATAGAGAGTTGGAACCAACGCCAGACGAATTATTCGGTTCGAATTGGTAATCTTGCTTAGTTTTTAACTAAATCTGAATGTAAGTTTTGTCTCGGGAAGATAGATTTAAAAATTTTAAAAGTCACCCCCATCTCAGGAACGACACCCCCGAGAAAATTGAAACTTTACAATTCAATTTACCATCAGCCCACTAGAAGATCTACAAAGTTAGGCTTCTTACTTATTTACAGTTCCTTTGGAATAAAAAAGTTGAAAAAATTTTTTCACTTTTGCAGCAAAAGCTAGCGAATTAATTTTTTAAGTAAAAATTCAGTGAAAAATTGAATTTTTTACTAACTATTGGTGATAAAAAGATGAAACTGGTTTAGATTATGATAAAAAAACTTTCTAAAATGATTATAAATGGTAGAAAAAACTTTTTTTTCTTAGTTTAAAAGTTACCCCTATCTTGGGAACGGTATAAGATAGAGAGTTGGAACCAACGCCAGACCAATTATTCGGTTCGAATTGGTAATCTTGCTTAGTTTTCAACTAAATCTGAATGTAAGTTTTGTCTCGGAAAGATAGATTTAAAAATTTTAAAAGTCACCCCTATCTCAGGAGCGACACCCCCTAGAAAGTTGAAACTTTACAATTCAATTCACCATCAGCCCACTAGAAGATCTGCAAAGTTAGGCTTCTTATTTATTTACAGTTCCTTTTGAATAAAAAAGTTGAAAAAATTTTTTCACTTTTGCAGCAAAAGCTAGCGAATTAATTTTTTAAGTAAAAATTGAGTGAAAAATTGAATTTTTTACTAACGACTGGTGATAAAAAGATGAAATTAGTTCAGATTGTAATAAAAAAACTTTCTAAAATGAATCTAAATGGTAGAAAAAATTTTTTTTTTTTAGTTTAAAAGTTACCCCTATCTTGGGAACGGTATAAGATAGAGAGTTGGAACCAACGCCAGACGAATTATTCGGTTCGAGTTGGTAATCTTGCTTAGTTTTCAACTAAATCTGAATGTAAGTTTTGTCTCGGGAAGATAGATTTAAAAATTTTAAAAGTCACCCCTATCTCAGTAACGACACCCCCTAGAAAGTTGAAACTTTACAATTCAATTCACCATCAGCCCACTAGAAGATCTGCAAAGTTAGGCTTCTTACTTATTTACAGTTCCTTTGGAATAAAAAAGTTGAAAAAATTTTTTCACTTTTGCAGCAAAAGCTAGCGAATTAATTTTTTAAGTAAAAATTGAGTGAAAAATTGAATTTTTTACTAACGATTGGTGATAAAAAAATGAAACTGGTTTAGATTATGATAAAAAAACTTTCTAAAATAATTATAAATGGTAGAAAAAAATTTTTTTTTTTTAGTTTAAAAGTTACCCCTATCTTGGGAACGGTATAAGATAGAGAGTTGGAACCAACGCCAGACGAATTATTCGGTTCGAATTGGTAATCTTGCTTAGTTTTCAACTAAATCTGAATGTAAGTTTTGTCTCGGGAAGATAGATTGAAAAATTTTAAAAGTCACACCTATCTCAGGAACGACACCCCCTAGAAAGTTGAAACTTTACAATTCAATTTACCATCAGACCACTAGAGGATCTGCAAAGTTAGGCTTCTTACTTATTTACCGTTCTTTTGGAATAAAAAAGTTAAAAAATTTTTTTCACTTTTGCAGCAAAAGCTAGCGAATTAATTTTTTAAGTAAAAATTCAGTGAAAAATTGAATTTTTTACTAACTATTGGTGATAAAAAGATGAAACTGGTTTAGATTATGATAAAAAAACTTTCTAAAATGATTATAAATGGTAGAAAAAACTTTTTTTTCTTAGTTTAAAAGTTACCCCTATCTTGGGAACGGTATAAGATAGAGTTGGAACCAACGCCAGACGAATTATTCGGTTCGAATTGGTAATCTTGCTTAGTTTTCAACTAAATCTGAATGTAAGTTTTGTCTCGGAAAGATAGATTTAAAAATTTTAAAAGTCACCCCTATCTCAGGAACGACACCCCCTAGAAAGTTGAAACTTTACAATTCAATTCACCATCAGCCCACTAGAAGATCTGCAAAGTTAGGCTTCTTACTTATTTACAGTTCATTTTGAATAAAAAAATTGAAAAAATTTTTTCACTTTTGCAGCAAAAGCTAGCGAATTAATTTTTTAAGTAAAAATTGAGTGAAAAATTGAATTTTTTACTAACGATTGGTGATAAAAAGATGAAATTAGTTCAGATTGTAATAAAAAATTTTTCTAAAATGATTCTAAATGGTAGAGAAAATTTTTTTTTCTTAGTTTAAAAGTTACCTCTATCTTGGGAACGGTATAAGATAGAGAGTTGGAACCAACGCCAGACGAATTATTCGGTTCGAATTGGTACTCTTGCTTAGTTTTCAACTAAATCTGAATGTAAGTTTTGTCTCGGGAAGATAGATTTAAAAATTTTAAAAGTCACCTCTATCTCAGGAACGACACCCCCTAGAAAGTTGCAACTTTACAATTCAATTCACCATCAGCCCACTAGAAGATCTGCAAAGTTACGCTTCTTACTTATTTACAGTTCCTTTGGAATAAAAAAGTTGAAAAAATTTTTCACTTTTGCAGCAAAAGCTAGCGAATTAATTTTTTAAGTGAAAATTGAGTGAAAAATTGAATTTTTTACTAACGATTGGTGATAAAAAGATGAAACTGGTTTAGATTATGATAAAAAAACTTTCTAAAATGATTATAAATGGTAGAAAAAATTTTTTTTCTTAGTTTAAAAGTTACCCCTATCTTGGGAACGGTATAAGATAGAGAGTTGAAACCAACGCCAGACGAATTATTCGGTTCGAATTGGTAATCTTGCTTAGTTTTCAACTAAATCTGAATTTAAGTTTTGTCTCGGGAAGATAGATTTAAAAATTTTAAAAGTCATCCCTATCTCAGGAACGACACCCCCTAGAATGTTGAAACTTTACAATTCAATTCACCATCAGCCCACTAGAAGATCTGCAAAGTTAGGCTTCTTACTTATTTACAGTTCCTTTGGAATAAAAAAGTTGAAAAAATTTTTTCACTTTTGCAGCAAAAGCTAGTGAATTAAATTTTTAAGTAAAAATTGAGTGAAAAATTGAATTTTTTACTAACGATTGGTGATAAAAAGATGAAATTAGTTCAGATTGTAATAAAAAAACTTTCTAAAATGATTCTAAATGGTAGAAAAATATTTTTTTTCTTAGTTTAAAAGTTACCACTATCTTGAGAACGGTATAAGATAGAGAGTTGGAACCAACGACAGACGAATTATTCGGTTCGAACTGATAATCTTGCTTAGTTTTCAACTAAATCTGAATGTAAGTTTTGTTTCGGGAAGATAGATTTAAAAATTTTAAAAGTCACCCCTATCTCAGGAACGACACCCCCTAGAATGTTGAAACTTTACAATTCAATTCACCATCAGCCCACTAGAAGATCTGCAAAGTTAGGCTTCTTACTTATTTACAGTTCCTTTGGAATAAAAAAGTTGAAAAAATTTTTCACTTTTGCAGCAAAAGCTAGCGAATTAATTTTTTAAGTAAAAATTGAGTGAAAAATTGAATTTTTTACTAACGACTGGTGATAAAAAGATGAAATTAGTTCAGATTGTAATAAAAAAACTTTCTAAAATGAATCTAAATGGTAGAAAAAAATTTTTTTTTTTAGTTTAAAAGTTACCCCTATCTTGGGAACGGTATAAGATAGAGAGTTGGAACCAACGCCAGACGAATTATTCGGTTCGAGTTGGTAATCTTGCTTAGTTTTCAACTAAATCTGAATGTAAGTTTTGTCTCGGGAAGATAGATTTAAAAATTTTAAAAGTCACCCCTATCTCAGTAACGACACCCCCTAGAAATTTGAAACTTTACAATTCAATTTACCATCAGCCCACTAGAGGATCTGCAAAGTTAAACTTCTTACTTGTTTACCGTTCCTTTGGAATAAAAAAGTTGAAAAAATTGTTTCACTTTTGCAGCAAAAGCTAGCGAATTAATTTTTTAAGTAAAAATTGAGTGAAAAATTGAATTTTTTACTAACGATTAGTGATAAAAAGATGAAATTAGTTTAGATTGTAATAAAAAAACTTTCTAAAATGATTCTAAATGGTAGAAAAAATTTTTTTGTCTTAGTTTAAAAGTTACCCCTATCTTGGGAATGGTATAAGATAGAGAGTTGGAACCAACGCCAGACGAATTATTCTGTTCGAATTGGTAATCTTGCTTAGTTTTCAACTAAATCTGAATGTAAGTTTTGTCTCGGGAAGATAGATTTAAAAATTTTAAAAGTCACCCCTATCTCAGTAACGACACCCCCTAGAAAGTTGAAACTTTACAATTCAATTCACCATCAGCCCACTAGAAGATCTGCAAAGTTAGGCTTCTTACTTATTTACAGTTCCTTTGGAATAAAAAAGTTGAAAAAATTTTTTCACTTTTGCAGCAAAAGCTAGCGAATTAATTTTTTAAGTAAAAATTGAGTGAAAAATTGAATTTTTTACTAACGATTGGTGATAAAAAAATGAAACTGGTTTAGATTATGATAAAAAAACTTTCTAAAATAATTATAAATGGTAGAAAAAAATTTTTTTTTTTAGTTTATAAGTTACCCCTATCTTGGGAACGGTATAAGATAGAGAGTTGGAACCAACGCCAGACGAATTATTCGGTTCGAATTGGTAATCTTGCTTAGTTTTTAACTAAATCTGAATGTAAGTTTTGTCTCGGGAAGATAGATTTAAAAATTTTAAAAGTCACCCCTATCTCAGTAACGACACGCCCTAGAAAGGTGAAACTTTACAATTCAATTCACCATCAGCCCACTAGAAGATCTGCAAAGTTAGGCTGCTTACTTATTTACAGTTCCTTTGGAATGAAAAAGTTGAAAAAATTTTTTCACTTTTGCAGCAAAAGCTAGCGAATTAATTTTTTAAGTAAAAATTGAGTGAAAAATTGAATTTTTTACTAACAATTGGTGATAAAAAGATGAAACTGGTTTAGATTATGATAAAAAAACTTTCTAAAATAATTATAAATGGTAGAAAAAATTTTTTTTTCTTAGTTTAAAAGTTAACCCTATCTTGGGAACGGTATAAGATAGAGAGTTGGAACCAACGCCAGACGAATTATTCGGTACGAATTGGTAATCTTGCTTAGTTTTTAACTAAATCTGAATGTAAGTTTTGTCTCGGGAAGATAGATTGAAAAATTTTAAAAGTCACACCTATCTCAGGAACGACACCCCCTAGAAAGTTGAAACTTTACAATTCAATTTACCATCAGACCACTAGAGGATCTGCAAAGTTAGGCTTCTTACTTATTTACCGTTCTTTTGGAATAAAAAAGTTAAAAAATTTTTTTCACTTTTGCAGCAAAAGCTAGCGAATTAATTTTTTAAGTAAAAATTCAGTGAAAAATTGAATTTTTTACTAACTATTGGTGATAAAAAGATGAAACTGGTTTAGATTATGATAAAAAAACTTTCTAAAATGATTATAAATGGTAGAAAAAACTTTTTTTTCTTAGTTTAAAAGTTACCCCTATCTTGGGAACGGTATAAGATAGAGTTGGAACCAACGCCAGACGAATTATTCGGTTCGAATTGGCAATCTTGCTTAGTTTTCAACTAAATCTGAATGTAAGTTTTGTCTCGGAAAGATAGATTTAAAAATTTTAAAAGTCACCCCTATCTCAGGAACGACACCCCCTAGAAAGTTGAAACTTTACAATTCAATTCACCATCAGCCCACTAGAAGATCTGCAAAGTTAGGCTTCTTACTTATTTACAGTTCCTTTTGAATAAAAAAGTTGAAAAAATTTTTTCACTTTTGCAGCAAAAGCTAGCGAATTAATTTTTCAAGTAAAAATTGAGTGAAAAATTGAATTTTTTACTAACGATTGGTGATAAAAAGATGAAATTAGTTCAGATTGTAATAAAAAATTTTTCTAAAATGATTCTAAATGGTAGAGAAAATTTTTTTTTCTTAGTTTAAAAGTTACCTCTATCTTGGGAACGGTATAAGATAGAGAGTTGGAACCAACGCCAGACGAATTATTCGGTTCGAATTGGTACTCTTGCTTAGTTTTCAACTAAATCTGAATGTAAGTTTTGTCTCGGGAAGATAGATTTAAAAATTTTAAAAGTCACCTCTATCTCAGGAACGACACCCCCTAGAAAGTTGAAACTTTACAATTCAATTCACCATCAGCCCACTAGAAGATCTGCAAAGTTACGCTTCTTACTTATTTACAGTTCCTTTGGAATAAAAAAGTTGAAAAAATTTTTCACTTTTGCAGCAAAAGCTAGCGAATTAATTTTTTAAGTGAAAATTGAGTGAAAAATTGAATTTTTTACTAACGATTGGTGATAAAAAGATGAAACTGGTTTAGATTATGATAAAAAAACTTTCTAAAATGATTATAAATGGTAGAAAAAATTTTTTTTCTTAGTTTAAAAGTTACCCCTATCTTGGGAACGGTATAAGATAGAGAGTTGAAACCAACGCCAGACGAATTATTCGGTTCGAATTGGTAATCTTGCTTAGTTTTCAACTAAATCTGAATTTAAGTTTTGTCTCGGGAAGATAGATTTAAAAATTTTAAAAGTCACCCCTATCTCAGTAACGACACGCCCTAGAAAGTTGAAACTTTACAATTCAATTCACCATCAGCCCACTAGAAGATCTGCAAAGTTAGGCTGCTTACTTATTTACAGTTCCTTTGGAATAAAAAAGTTGAAAAAATTTTTTCACTTTTGCAGCAAAAGCTAGCGAATTAATTTTTTATGTAAAAATTGAGTGAAAAATTGAATTTTTTACTAACAATTGGTGATAAAAAGATGAAACTGGTTTAGATTATGATAAAAAAACTTTCTAAAATAATTATAAATGGTAGAAAAAATTTTTTTTTCTTAGTTTAAAATTTACCACTATCTTGGGAACGGTATAAGATAGAGAGTTGGAACCAACGCCAGACGAATTATTCGGCTCGAATTGGTAATCTTGCTTAGTTTTTAACTAAATCTGAATGTAAGTTTTGTCTCGGGAAGATAGATTGAAAAATTTTAAAAGTCACACCTATCTCAGGAACGACACCCCCTAGAAAGTTGAAACTTTACAATTCAATTTACCATCAGACCACTAGAGGATCTGCAAAGTTAGGCTTCTTACTTATTTACCGTTCTTTTGGAATAAAAAAGTTAAAAAATTTTTTTCACTTTTGCAGCAAAAGCTAGCGAATTAATTTTTTAAGTAAAAATTCAGTGAAAAATTGAATTTTTTACTAACTATTGGTGATAAAAAGATGAAACTGGTTTAGATTATGATAAAAAAACTTTCTAAAATGATTATAAATGGTAGAAAAAACTTTTTTTTCTTAGTTTAAAAGTTACCCCTATCTTGGGAACGGTATAAGATAGAGAGTTGGAACCAACGCCAGACGAATTATTCGGTTCGAATTGGTAATCTTGCTTAGTTTTCAACTAAATCTGAATGTAAGTTTTGTCTCGGAAAGATAGATTTAAAAATTTTAAAAGTCACCCCTATCTCAGGAACGACACCCCCTAGAAAGTTGAAACTTTACAATTCAATTCACCATCAGCCCACTAGAAGATCTGCAAAGTTAGGCTTCTTACTTATTTACAGTTCATTTTGAATAAAAAAGTTGAAAAAATTTTTTCACTTTTGCAGCAAAAGCTAGCGAATTAATTTTTTAAGTAAAAATTGAGTGAAAAATTGAATTTTTTACTAACGATTGGTGATAAAAAGATGAAATTAGTTCAGATTGTAATAAAAAATTTTTCTAAAATGATTCTAAATGGTAGAGAAATTTTTTTTTTCTTAGTTTAAAAGTTACCTCTATCTTGGGAACGGTATAAGATAGAGAGTTGGAACCAACGCCAGACGAATTATTCGGTTCGAATTGGTACTCTTGCTTAGTTTTCAACTAAATCTGAATGTAAGTTTTGTCTCGGGAAGATAGATTTAAAAATTTTAAAAGTCACCTCTATCTCAGGAACGACACCCCCTAGAAAGTTGAAACTTTACAATTCAATTCACCATCAGCCCACTAGAAGATCTGCAAAGTTACGCTTCTTACTTATTTACAGTTCCTTTGGAATAAAAAAGTTGAAAAAATTTTTCACTTTTGCAGCAAAAGCTAGCGAATTAATTTTTTAAGTGAAAATTGAGTGAAAAATTGAATTTTTTACTAACGATTGGTGATAAAAAGATGAAACTGGTTTAGATTATGATAAAAAAACTTTCTAAAATGATTATAAATGGTAGAAAAAATTTTTTTTCTTAGTTTAAAAGTTACCCCTATCTTGGGAACGGTATAAGATAGAGAGTTGAAACCAACGCCAGACGAATTATTCGGTTCGAATTGGTAATCTTGCTTAGTTTTCAACTAAATCTGAATTTAAGTTTTGTCTCGGGAAGATAGATTTAAAAATTTTAAAAGTCACCCCTATCTCAGGAACGACACCCCCTAGAATGTTGAAACTTTACAATTCAATTCACCATCAGCCCACTAGAAGATCTGCAAAGTTAGGCTTCTTACTTATTTACAGTTCCTTTGGAATAAAAAAGTTGAAAAAATTTTTTCACTTTTGCAGCAAAAGCTAGTGAATTAAATTTTTAAGTAAAAATTGAGTGAAAAATTGAATTTTTTACTAACGATTGGTGATAAAAAGATGAAATTAGTTCAGATTGTAATAAAAAAACTTTCTAAAATGATTCTAAATGGTAGAAAAATATTTTTTTTCTTAGTTTAAAAGTTACCACTATCTTGAGAACGGTATAAGATAGAGAGTTGGAACCAACGACAGACGAATTATTCGGTTCGAACTGATAATCTTGCTTAGTTTTCAACTAAATCTGAATGTAAGTTTTGTTTCGGGAAGATAGATTTAAAAATTTTAAAAGTCACCCCTATCTCAGGAACGACACTTCCTAGAAAGTTGAAACTTTACAATTCATTTCACCATCAGCCCACTAGAGGATCTGCAAAGTTAGGCTTCTTACTTATTTACAGTTCCTTTGGAATAAAAAAGTTGAAAAAATTTTTTCACTTTTGCAGCAAATGCTAGCGAATTAATTTTTTAAGTAAAAATTGAGTGAAAAATTGAATTTTTTACTAACGATTGGTGATAAAATGATGAAATTGGCTCAGATTGTAATAAAAAAACTTTCTAAAATGATTCTAAATAGTAGGAAAAATTTTTTTTTCTTAGTTTAAAAGTTACCCCTATCTTGGGAACGGTATAAGATAGAGTGTTAGAACCAACGCCAGACGAATTATTCGGTCCGAATTGGTAATCTTGCTTAGTTTTTAACTAAATCTGAATGTAAGTTTTGTCTCGGGAAGATAGATTTAAAAATTTTAAAAGTCACCCCTATCTCAGGAACGACACTCTCTGGAAAGTTGAAACTTTACAATTCAATTTACTTTCAGCCCACTAGAGGATCTGCAAAGTTAGGCTTCTTACTTATTTACCGTTCTTTTGGAATAAAAAAGTTAAAAATTTTTTTTCACTTTTGCAGCAAAAGCTAGCGAATTAATTTTTTAAGTAAAAATTCAGTGAAAAATTGAATTTTTTACTAACTATTGGTGATAAAAAGATGAAACTGGTTTAGATTATGATAAAAAAACTTTCTAAAATGATTATAAATGGTAGAAAAAATTTTTTTTCTTAGTTTAAAAGTTACCCCTATCTTGGGAACGGTATAAGATAGAGAGTTGGAACCAACGCCAGACGAATTATTTGGTTCGAATTGGTAATCTTGCTTAGTTTTCAACTAAATCTGAATGTAAGTTTTGTCTCGGGAAGATAGATTTAAAAATTTTAAAAGTCACCCCTATCTCAGGAACGACACCCCCTAGAAAGTTGAAACTTTACAATTCAATTCACCATCAGCCCACTAGAAGATCTGCAAAGTTAGGCTTCTTACTTATTAACAGTTCCTTTGGAATAAAAATGTTGAAAAAATTTTTTCACTTTTGCAGCAAAAGCTAGCGAATTAATTTTTTAAGTAAAAATTGAGTGAAAAATTGAATTTTTTACTAACGATTGGTGATAAAAAGATGAAATTAGTTCAGATTGTAATAAAAAAACTTTCTAAAATGATTCTAAATGGTAGAAAAATATTTTTTATCTTAGTTTAAAAGTTACCACTTTCTTGAGAACGGTATAAGATAGAGAGTTGGAACCAACGCCAGACGAATTATTCGGTTCGAATTGGTAATCTTGCTTAGTTTTCAACTAAATCTGAATGTAAGTTTTGTCTCGGAAAGATAGATTTAAAAATTTTAAAAGTCACCCCTATCTCAGGAACGACACCCTCTAGAAAGTTGAAACTTTACAATTCAATTTACCATCAGCCCACTTGAAGATCTGCAAAGTTAGGCTTCTTACTTATTTACCGTTCCTTTGGAATAAAAAAGATAAAAAAATTTTTTCACTTTTGCAGCAAAAGCTAGCGAATTAATTTTTTAAGTAAAAATTGTGTGGAAAATTGAATTTTTTACTAACGATTGGTGATAAAAAGATGAAACTGGTTTAGATTATGATAAAAAAGCTTTCTAAAATGATTATAAATGGTAGAAAAAATTTTTTTTCTTAGTTTAAAAGTTACCCCTATCTTGGGAACGGTATAAGATAGAGAGTTGGAACCAACGCCAGACGAATTATTCGGTTCGAATTGGTAATCTTGCTTAGTTTTCAACTAAATCTGAATGTAAGTTTTGTCTCGGGAAGATAGATTTAAAAATTTTAAAAGTCACCCCTATCTCAGGAACGACACCCCCTAGAAAGTTGAAACTTTACAATTCAATTCACCATCAGCCCACTAGAAGATCTGCAAAGTTAGGCTTCTTACTTATTAACAGTTCCTTTGGAATAAAAAAGTTGAAAAAATTTTTTCACTTTTGCAGCAAAAGCTAGCGAATTAATTTTTTAAGTAAAAATTGAGTGAAAAATTGAATTTTTTACTAACGATTGGTGATAAAAAGATGAAATTAGTTCAGATTGTAATAAAAAAACTTTCTAAAATGATTCTAAATGGTAGAAAAATATTTTTTATCTTAGTTTAAAAGTTACCACTTTCTTGAGAACGGTATAAGATAGAGAGTTGGAACCAACGCCAGACGAATTATTCGGTTCGAATTGGTAATCTTGCTTAGTTTTCAACTAAATCTGAATGTAAGTTTTGTCTCGGAAAGATAGATTTAAAAATTTTAAAAGTCACCCCCATCTCAGGAACGACACCCCCTAGAAAATTGAAACTTTACAATTCAATTTACCATCAGCCCACTAAAAGATCTGCAAAGTTAGGCTTCTTACTTATTTACAGTTCCTTTGGAATAAAAAAGTTGAAAAATTTTTTTCACTTTTGCAGCAAAAGCTAGCGAATTAATTTTTTAAGTAAAAATTCAGTGAAAAATTGAATTTTTTACTAACTATTGGTGATAAAAAGATGAAACTGGTTTAGATTATGATAAAAAAACTTTCTAAAATGATTATAAATGGTAGAAAAAACTTTTTTTTCTTAGTTTAAAAGTTACCCCTATCTTGGGAACGGTATAAGATAGAGAGTTGGAACCAACGCCAGACGAATTATTCGGTTCGAATTGGTAATCTTGCTTAATTTTCAACTAAATCTGAATGTAAGTTTTGTCTCGGAAAGATAGATTTAAAAATTTTAAAAGTCACCCCTATCTCAGGAGCGACACCCCCTAGAAAGTTGAAACTTTACAATTCAATTCACCATCAGCCCACTAGAAGATCTGCAAAGTTAGGCTTCTTACTTATTAACAGTTCCTTTGGAATAAAAAAGTTGAAAAAATTTTTTCACTTTTGCAGCAAAAGCTAGCGAATTAATTTTTTAAGTAAAAATTGAGTGAAAAATTGAATTTTTTACTAACGATTGGTGATAAAAAGATGAAATTAGTTCAGATTGTAATAAAAAAACTTTCTAAAATGATTCTAAATGGTAGAAAAATATTTTTTATCTTAGTTTAAAAGTTACCACTTTCTTGAGAACGGTATAAGATAGAGAGTTGGAACCAACGCCAGACGAATTATTCGGTTCGAATTGGTAATCTTGCTTAGTTTTCAACTAAATCTGAATGTAAGTTTTGTCTCGGGAAGATAGATTTAAAAATTTTAAAAGTCACCCCCATCTCAGGAACGACACCCCCTAGAAAATTGAAACTTTACAATTCAATTTACCATCAGCCCACTAAAAGATCTGCAAAGTTAGGCTTCTTACTTATTTACAGTTCCTTTGGAATAAAAAAGTTGAAAAATTTTTTTCACTTTTGCAGCAAAAGCTAGCGAATTAATTTTTTAAGTAAAAATTCAGTGAAAAATTGAATTTTTTACTAACTATTGGTGATAAAAAGATGAAACTGGTTTAGATTATGATAAAAAAACTTTCTAAAATGATTATAAATGGTAGAAAGAACTTTTTTTTCTTAGTTTAAAAGTTACCCCTATCTTGGGAACGGTATAAGATAGAGAGTTGGAACCAACGCCAGACGAATTATTCGGTTCGAATTGGTAATCTTGCTTAATTTTCAACTAAATCTGAATGTAAGTTTTGTCTCGGAAAGATAGATTTAAAAATTTTAAAAGTCACCCCTATCTCAGGAGCGACACCCCCTAGAAAGTTGAAACTTTACAATTCAATTCACCATCAGCCCACTAGAAGATCTGCAAAGTTAGGCTTCTTACTTATTTACAGTTCCTTTTGAATAAAAAAGTTAAAAAAATTGTTTCACTTTTGCAGCAAAAGCTAGCGAATTAATTTTTTAAGTAAAAATTGAGTGAAAAATTGAATTTTTTACTAACGATTAGTGATAAAAAGATGAAATTAGTTTAGATTGTAATAAAAAAACTTTCTAAAATAATTCTAAATGGTAGAAAAATTTTTATTTTCTTAGTTTAACAGTTACCCCTATCTTGGGAACGGTATAAGATAGAGAGTTGGAACCAACGCCAGACGAATTATTCGGTTCGAATTGGTAATCTTGCTTAGTATTCAACTAAATCTGAATGTAAGTTTTGTCTCGGGAAGATAGATTTAAAAATTTTAAAAGTCACCCCTATCTCAGTAACGACACCCCCTAGAAAGTTGAAACTTTACAATTCAATTCACCATCAGCCCACTAGAAGATCTGCAAAGTTAGGCTTCTTACTTATTTACAGTTCCTTTGGAATAAAAAAGTTGAAAAAATTTTTTCACTTTTGCAGCAAAAGCTAGCGAACTAATTTTTTAAGTATAAATTGAGTGAAAAATTGAATTTTTTACTAACGATTAGTGATAAAAAGATGAAACTGGTTTAGATTATGATAAAAAAACTTTCTAAAATAATTATAAATGGTAGAAAAAATTTTTTTTCTTAGTTTAAAAGTTACCCCTATCTTGGGAACGGTATAAGATAGAGAGTTGGAACCAACGCCAGACGAATTATTCGGTTCGAATTGGTAATCTTGCTTAGTTTTTAACTAAATCTGAATGTAAGTTTTGTCTCGGGAAGATAGATTTAAAAATTTTAAAAGTCACCCCTATCTCAGAAACTACACCCCCTAGAAAGTTGAAACTTTACAATTCATTTCACCTTCAGCCCACTAGAAGATCTGCAAAGTTACGCTTCTTACTTATTTACAGTTCCTTTGGAATAAAAAAGTTGAAAAAATTTTTTCACTTTTGCAGCAAAAGCTAGCGAATTAATTTTTTAAGTGAAAATTGAGTGAAAAATTGAATTTTTTACTAACGATTGGTGATAAAAAGATGAAACTGTTTTAGATTATGATAAAAAAACTTTCTAAAATGATTATAAATGAAAAAAAAATTTTTTTTCTTAGTTTAAAAGCTACCCCTATCTTGGGAACGGTATAAGATAGAGAGTTGGAACCAACGCCAGACGAATTATTCGGTTCGAATTGGTAATCTTGCTTAGTTTTCAACTAAATCTGAATGTAAGTTTTGTCTCGGGAAGATAGATTTAAAAATTTTAAAAGTCACCCCTATCTCAGGAACGACACCCCCTAGAAAGTTGAAACTTTACAATTCAATTCACCATCAGCCCACTAGAAGATCTGCAAAGTTAGGTTTCTTACTTATTTACAGTTCCTTTGGAATAAAAAAGTTGAAAAAATTTTTCCACTTTTGCAGCAAAAGCTAGCGAATTAATTTTTTAAGTAAAAATTGAGGAAAAATTTGAATTTATTACTAACAATTGGTGATAAAAAAATTAAATTAGTTTAGATTGTAATAAAAAAACTTTCTAAAATGTTTCTAAATGGTAAAAAAATATTTTTTTTCTTAGTTTAAAAGTTACCACTATCTTGAGAACGGTATAAGATAGAGAGTTGGAACCAACGCCAGACGAATTATTCGGTTCGAATTGGTAATCTTGCTTAGTTTTTAACTAAATCTGAATGTAAGTTTTGTCTCGGGAAGATAGATTTAAAAATTTTAAAAGTCACCCCTATCTCAGGAACGACACCCCCTAGAAAGTTGAAACTTTACAATTCAATTTACCTTCAGCCCACTAGAGGATCTGCAAAGTTAGGCTTCTTACTTATTTACCGTTCCTTTGGAATAAAAAAGTTAAAAAAATTTTTTCACTTTTGAAGCAAAAGCTAGCGAATTTTTTTTTTAAGTAAAAATTGAGTGAAAAATTGAATTTTTTACTAACGATTGGTGATAAAAAGATGAAACTGGTTTAGATTATGATAAAAAAACTTTCTAAAATGATTATAAATGGTAGAAAAAATTTTTTTTTCTTAGTTTAAAAGTTACCCCTATCTTGGGAATGGTATAAGATAGAGAGTTGGAACCAACGCCAGACGAATTATTCGGTTCGAATCGGTAATCTTGCTTAGTTTTCAACTAAATCTGAATGTAAGTTTCGTCTCGGGAAGATAGATTTAAAAATTTTAAAAGTCACCCCTATCTCAGGAACGACACCCCCTAGAATGTTGAAACTTTACAATTCAATTTACCATCAGCACACTAGAAGATCTGCAAAGTTAGGCTTCTTACTCATTTACAGTTCCTTTGGAATAAAAAAGTTGAAAAAATTTTTCCACTTTTGCAGCAAAAGCTAGCGAATTAATTTTTTAAGTAAAAATTGAGGAAAAAATTGAATTTATTACTAACAATTGGTGATAAAAAAATTAAATTAGTTCAGATTGTAATAAAAAAACTTTCTAAAATGATTCTAAATGGTAAAAAAATATTTTTTTTCTTAGTTTAAAAGTTACCACTATCTTGAGAACGGTATAAGATAGAGAGTTGGAACCAACGCCAGACGAATTATTCGGTTCGAATCGGTAATCTTGCTTAGTTTTTAACTAAATCTGAATGTAAGTTTTGTCTCGGGAAGATAGATTTAAAAATTTTAAAAGTCACCCCTATCTCAGGAACGACACCCCCTAGAAAGTTGAAACTTTACAATTCAATTCACCATCAGCCCACTAGAAGATCTGCAAAGTTAGACTTCTTACTTATCTACAGTTCCTTTGGAATAATAAAGTTAAAAAAATTTTTTCACTTTTGCAGCAAAAGCTAGCGAATTTTTTTTTTAAGTAAAAATTGAGTGAAAAATTGAATTTTTTACTAACGATTGGTGATTAAAAGTTAAAACTGGTTTAGATTATGATAAAAAAACTTTCTAAAATGATTATAAATGGTAGAAAAAAATTTTTCTTCTTAGTTTAAAAGTTACCCCTATCTTGGGAACGGTATAAGATAGAGAGTTGGAACCAACGCCAGACGGATTATTCGGTTCGAATTGGTAATCTTGCTTAGTTTTCAACTAAATCTGAATGTAAGTTTTGTCTCGGGAAGATAGATTTAAAAATTTTAAAAGTCACCCCTATCTCAGGAACGACAACCCCTAGAAAGTTGAAACTTTACAATTCAATTTACCATCAGCCCACTAGAGGATCTGCAAAGTTAGGCTTCTTACTTATTTACAGTTCCTTTGGAATAAAAAAGTTGAAAAAATTTTTCCACTTTTGCAGCAAAAGCTAGCGAATTAATTTTTTAAGTAAAAATTGAGGAAAAAATTGAATTTATTACTAACAATTGGTGATAAAAAAATTAAATTAGTTTAGATTGTAATAAAAAAACTTTCTAAAATGATTCTAAATGGTAAAAAAATATTTTTTTTCTTAGTTTAAAAGTTACCACTATCTTGAGAACGGTATAAGATAGAGAGTTGGAACCAACGCCAGAAGAATTATTCGGTTCGAATTGGTAATCTTGCTTAGTTTTTAACTAAATCTGAACGTAAGTTTTGTCTCGGGAAGATAGATTTAAAAATTTTAAAAGTCACCCCTATCTCAGGAACGACACCCCCTAGAAAGTTGAAACTTTACAATTCAATTTACCTTCAGCCCACTAGAGGATCTGCAAAGTTAGGCTTCTTACTTATTTACCGTTCCTTTGGAATAAAAAAGTTAAAAAAATTTTTTCACTTTTGCAGCAAAAGCTAGCGAATTTTTTTTTTAAGTAAAAATTGAGTGAAAAATTGAATTTTTTACTAACGATTGGTGATAAAAAGATGATACTGGTTTAGATTATGATAAAAAAACTTTCTAAAATGATTATAAATGGTAGAAAAAATTTTTTTTTCTTAGTTTAAAAGTTACCCCTATCTTGGGAATGGTATAAGATAGAGAGTTGGAACCAACGCCAGACGAATTATTCGGTTCGAATCGGTAATCTTGCTTAGTTTTCAACTAAATCTGAATGTAAGTTTCGTCTCGGGAAGATAGATTTAAAAATTTTAAAAGTCACCCCTATCTCAGGAACGACACCCCCTAGAATGTTGAAACTTTACAATTCAATTTACCATCAGCACACTAGAAGATCTGCAAAGTTAGGCTTCTTACTCATTTACAGTTCCATTGGAATAAAAAAGTTGAAAAAATTTTTCCACTTTTGCAGCAAAAGCTAGCGAATTAATTTTTTAAGTAAAAATTGAGGAAAAAATTGAATTTATTACTAACAATTGGTGATAAAAAAATTAAATTAGTTCAGATTGTAATAAAAAAACTTTCTAAAATGATTCTAAATGGTAAAAAAATATTTTTTTTCTTAGTTTAAAAGTTACCACTATCTTGAGAACGGTATAAGATAGAGAGTTGGAACCAACGCCAGACAAATTATTCGGTTCGAATCGGTAATCTTGCTTAGTTTTTAACTAAATCTGAATGTAAGTTTTGTCTCGGGAAGATAGATTTAAAAATTTTAAAAGTCACCCCTATCTCAGGAACGACACCCCCTAGAAAGTTGAAACTTTACAATTCAATTCACCATCAGCCCACTAGAAGATCTGCAAAGTTAGACTTCTTACTTATCTACAGTTCCTTTGGAATAATAAAGTTAAAAAAATTTTTTCACTTTTGCAGCAAAAGCTAGCGAATTTTTTTTTTAAGTAAAAATTGAGTGAAAAATTGAATTTTTTACTAACGATTGGTGATTAAAAGTTAAAACTGGTTTAGATTATGATAAAAAACTTTCTAAAATGATTATAAATGGTAGAAAAAAATTTTTGTTCTTAGTTTAAAAGTTACCCCTATCTTGGGAACGGTATAAGATAGAGAGTTGGAACCAACGCCAGACGGATTATTCGGTTCGAATTGGTAATCTTGCTTAGTTTTCAACTAAATCTGAATGTAAGTTTTGTCTCGGGAAGATAGATTTAAAAATTTTAAAAGTCACCCCTATCTCAGGAACGACAACCCCTAGAAAGTTGAAACTTTACTATTCAATTTACCATCAGCCCACTAGAGGATCTGCAAAGTTAGGCTTCTTACTTATTTACAGTTCCTTTGGAATAAAAAAGTTGAAAAAATTTTTCCACTTTTGCAGCAAAAGCTAGCGAATTAATTTTTTAAGTAAAAATTGAGGAAAAAATTGAATTTATTACTAACAATTGGTGATAAAAAAATTAAATTAGTTCAGATTGTAATAAAAAAACTTTCTAAAATGATTATAAATGGTAGAAAAAAATTTTTTTTCTTAGTTTAAAAGTTACCCCTATCTTGGGAACGGTATAAGATAGAGAGTTGGAACCAACGCCAGACGGATTATTCGGTTCGAATTGGTAATCTTGCTTAGTTTTCAACTAAATCTGAATGTAAGTTTTGTCTCGGGAAGATAGATTTAAAAATTTTAAAAGTCACCCCTATCTCAGAAACGACACCCCCTAGAAAGTTGAAACTTTACAATTCAATTCACAATCAGCCCACTAGAAGATCTTCAAAGTTAGGCTTCTTACTTATTTACAGTTCCTTTGGAATAAAAAAATTGAAAAAATTTTTTAACTTTTTTATTCCAAAGGAACGGTAAATAAGTAAGAAGCCTAACTTTGCAGATCCTCTAGTGGGCTGATGGTAAATTGAATTGTAAAGTTTCAACTTTCTAGGGGGTGTCGTTCCTGAGATAGGGGTGACTTTTAAAATTTTTAAATCTATCTTCCCGAGACAAAACTTACATTCAGATTTAGTTGAAAATTAAGCAAGATTACCAATTCGAACCGAATAATTCGTCTGGCGTTGGTTCCAACTCTCTATCTTATACCGTTCCCAAGATAGGGGTAACTTTTAAACTAAGAAAAAAAATTTTTTTCTACCATTTAGAATCATTTTAGAAATTTTTTTTATTACAATCTGGACTAATTTCATCTTTTTATCACCAATCGTTAGTAAGAAATTCAATTTTTCACTCAATTTTTACTTAAAAAATTAATTCGGTAGCTTTTGCTGCAAAAGTGAAAAAATTTTTTCAACTTTTTTATTCCAAAGGAACTGTAAATAAGTAAGAAGGCTAACTTTGCAGATCTTCTAGTGGGCTGATGGTGAATTGAATTGTAAAGTTTCAACTTTCTAGGGTGTGTCGTTCCTGAGATAGGGGTGACTTTTAAAATTTTTAAATCTATCTTCCCGAGACAAAAGTTTTATTCAGATTTAGTTGAAAACTAAGCAAGATTACCAATTCGAATCGAATCATTCGTCTGGCGTTGGTTCCAACTCTCTATCTTATACCGTTCCCAAGATAGGGGTAATTTTTAAACTAAGAAAAAAAATTTTTTTCTACCATTTATAATCATTTTAGAAAGTTTTTTTATCATAATCTAAACCAGTTTCATCTTTTTATCACCAATGTTAGTAAAAAATTCAATTTTTCACTCAATTTTTACTTAAAAAATTAATTCGCTAGCTTTTGCTGCAAAAGTGAAAAAATTTTTTCAACTTTTTTATTCCAAAGGAACTGTAAATGAGTAAGAAGCCTAACTTTGCAAATCCTCTAGTGGGCTGATGGTAAATTGAATTGTAAAGTTTCAACTTTCTAGGGGGTGTCGATCCTGAGATAGGGGTGACTTTTAAAATTTTTAAATCTATCTTCCCGAGACAAAACTTACATTCAGCTTTAGTTGAAAACTAAGCAAGATTACCAATTCGAACCGAATAATTCGTCTGGCGTTGGTTCCAACTCTCTATCTTATACCGTTCTCAATATAGTGGTAACTTTTAAACTAAGAAAAAAAATATTTTTCTACCATTTAGTATCATTTTAGAAAGTTTTTTTATTACAATCTAAACTAATTTCATCTTTTTATCACCAATGTTAGTAAAAAATTCAATTTTTCACTCAATTTTTACTTAAAAAATTAATTCGCTAGCTTTTGCTGCAAAAGTGAAAAAATTTTAACTTTTTTATTCCAAAGGAACGGTAAATAAGTAAGAAGCCTAACTTTGCAGATCTTCTAGTGTGCTGATGGTAAATTGAATTGTAAAGTTTCAACATTCTAGGGGGTGTCGTTCCTGAGATAGGGGTGACTTTTAAAATTTTTAAATCTATCTTCCCGAGACGAAACTTACATACAGATTTAGTTGATAACTAAGCAAGATTACCAATTCGAACCGAATGATTCGTCTGGGGTTGGTTCCAACTCTCTATCTTATACCGTTCCCAAGATAGGGGTAACTTTTAAACTAAGAAAAAAAATTTTTTTCTACCATTCATAATCATTTTAGAAACTTTTTTTATCATAATCTAAACCAGTTTCATCCTTTTATCACCAATCGTTAGTAAAAAATTCAATTTTTCACTCAATTTTTACTTAAAAAATTAATTCGCTAGCTTTTGCTGCAAAAGTGAAAAAATTTTTTCATTTTTTTTATTCCAAAGGAACTGTAAATAAGTAAGAAGCCTAACTTTGCAGATCTTCTAGTGGGCTGATGGTGAATTGAATTGTAAAGTTTCAACTTTCTAGGGGGTGTCGTTTCTGAGATAGGGGTGACTTTTAAAATTTTTAAATCTATCTTCCCGAGACAAAACTTACATTCAGATTTAGTTGAAAACTAAGCAAGATTACCAATTCGAACCGAATAATTCGTCTGGCGTTGGTTCCAACTCTTTATCTTATACCGTTCCCAAGATAGGGGTAACTTTTAAACTAAGAAAAAAAAATTTTTTCTACCAATTATAATCATTTTAGAAAGTTTTTTTATCATAATCTAAACCAGTTTCATCTGTTTATCACCAATCGTTAGTAAAAAATTCAATTTTTCACTCAATTTTTACTTAAAAAAGTAATTCGCTAGCTTTTGCTGCAAAAGTGAAAAAATTTTTTCAACTTTTTTATTCCAAAGGAACTGTAAATAAGTAAGAAGGCTAACTTTGCAGATCTTCTACTGGGCTGATGGTGAATCGAATTGTAAAGTTTCAACTTTCTAGGGTGTGTCGTTCCTGAGATAGGGGTGACTTTTAAAATTTTTAAATCTATCTTCCCGAGACAAAAGTTTTATTCAGATTTAGTTGAAAACTAAGCAAGATTACCAATTCGAATCGAATCATTCGTCTGGCGTTGGTTCCAACTCTCTATCTTATACCGTTCCCAAGATAGGGGTAATTTTTAAACTAAGAAAAAAAATTTTTTTCTACCATTTATAATCATTTTAGAAAGTTTTTTTATCATAATCTAAACCAGTTTCATCTTTTTATCACCAATGTTAGTAAAAAATTCAATTTTTCACTCAATTTTTACTTAAAAAATTAATTCGCTAGCTTTTGCTGCAAAAGTGAAAAAATTTTTTCAACTTTTTTATTCCAAAGGAACTGTAAATGAGTAAGAAGCCTAACTTTGCAAATCCTCTAGTGGGCTGATGGTAAATTGAATTGTAAAGTTTCAACTTTCTAGGGGGTGTCGATCCTGAGATAGGGGTGACTTTTAAAATTTTTAAATCTATCTTCCCGAGACAAAACTTACATTCAGCTTTAGTTGAAAACTAAGCAAGATTACCAATTCGAACCGAATAATTCGTCTGGCGTTGGTTCCAACTCTCTATCTTATACCGTTCTCAATATAGTGGTAACTTTTAAACTAAGAAAAAAAATATTTTTCTACCATTTAGTATCATTTTAGAAAGTTTTTTTATTACAATCTAAACTAATTTCATCTTTTTATCACCAATGTTAGTAAAAAATTCAATTTTTCACTCAATTTTTACTTAAAAAATTAATTCGCTAGCTTTTGCTGCAAAAGTGAAAAAATTTTAACTTTTTTATTCCAAAGGAACGGTAAATAAGTAAGAAGCCTAACTTTGCAGATCTTCTAGTGTGCTGATGGTAAATTGAATTGTAAAGTTTCAACATTCTAGGGGGTGTCGTTCCTGAGATAGGGGTGACTTTTAAAATTTTTAAATCTATCTTCCCGAGACGAAACTTACATACAGATTTAGTTGATAACTAAGCAAGATTACCAATTCGAACCGAATGATTCGTCTGGGGTTGGTTCCAACTCTCTATCTTATACCGTTCCCAAGATAGGGGTAACTTTTAAACTAAGAAAAAAAATTTTTTTCTACCATTCATAATCATTTTAGAAACTTTTTTTATCATAATCTAAACCAGTTTCATCCTTTTATCACCAATCGTTAGTAAAAAATTCAATTTTTCACTCAATTTTTACTTAAAAAATTAATTCGCTAGCTTTTGCTGCAAAAGTGAAAAAATTTTTTCATTTTTTTTATTCCAAAGGAACTGTAAATAAGTAAGAAGCCTAACTTTGCAGATCTTCTAGTGGGCTGATGGTGAATTGAATTGTAAAGTTTCAACTTTCTAGGGGGTGTCGTTTCTGAGATAGGGGTGACTTTTAAAATTTTTAAATCTATCTTCCCGAGACAAAACTTACATTCAGATTTAGTTGAAAACTAAGCAAGATTACCAATTCGAACCGAATAATTCGTCTGGCGTTGGTTCCAACTCTTTATCTTATACCGTTCCCAAGATAGGGGTAACTTTTAAACTAAGAAAAAAAAATTTTTTCTACCAATTATAATCATTTTAGAAAGTTTTTTTATCATAATCTAAACCAGTTTCATCTGTTTATCACCAATCGTTAGTAAAAAATTCAATTTTTCACTCAATTTTTACTTAAAAAAGTAATTCGCTAGCTTTTGCTGCAAAAGTGAAAAAATTTTTTCAACTTTTTTATTCCAAAGGAACTGTAAATAAGTAAGAAGGCTAACTTTGCAGATCTTCTACTGGGCTGATGGTGAATCGAATTGTAAAGTTTCAACTTTCTAGGGTGTGTCGTTCCTGAGATAGGGGTGACTTTTAAAATTTTTAAATCTATCTTCCCGAGACAAAAGTTTTATTCAGATTTAGTTGAAAACTAAGCAAGATTACCAATTCGAATCGAATCATTCGTCTGGCGTTGGTTCCAACTCTCTATCTTATACCGTTCCCAAGATAGGGGTAATTTTTAAACTAAGAAAAAAAATTTTTTTCTACCATTTATAATCATTTTAGAAAGTTTTTTTATCATAATCTAAACCAGTTTCATCTTTTTATCACCAATGTTAGTAAAAAATTCAATTTTTCACTCAATTTTTACTTAAAAAATTAATTCGCTAGCTTTTGCTGCAAAAGTGAAAAAATTTTTTCAACTTTTTTATTCCAAAGGAACTGTAAATGAGTAAGAAGCCTAACTTTGCAAATCCTCTAGTGGGCTGATGGTAAATTGAATTGTAAAGTTTCAACTTTCTAGGGGGTGTCGATCCTGAGATAGGGGTGACTTTTAAAATTTTTAAATCTATCTTCCCGAGACAAAACTTACATTCAGCTTTAGTTGAAAACTAAGCAAGATTACCAATTCGAACCGAATAATTCGTCTGGCGTTGGTTCCAACTCTCTATCTTATACCGTTCTCAATATAGTGGTAACTTTTAAACTAAGAAAAAAAATATTTTTCTACCATTTAGTATCATTTTAGAAAGTTTTTTTATTACAATCTAAACTAATTTCATCTTTTTATCACCAATGTTAGTAAAAAATTCAATTTTTCACTCAATTTTTACTTAAAAAATTAATTCGCTAGCTTTTGCTGCAAAAGTGAAAAAATTTTTTTAACTTTTTTATTCCAAAGGAACGGTAAATAAGTAAGAAGCCTAACTTTGCAGATCTTCTAGTGTGCTGATGGTAAATTGAATTGTAAAGTTTCAACATTCTAGGGGGTGTCGTTCCTGAGATAGGGGTGACTTTTAAAATTTTTAAATCTATCTTCCCGAGACGAAACTTACATACAGATTTAGTTGATAACTAAGCAAGATTACCAATTCGAACCGAATGATTCGTCTGGGGTTGGTTCCAACTCTCTATCTTATACCGTTCCCAAGATAGGGGTAACTTTTAAACTAAGAAAAAAAATTTTTTTCTACCATTCATAATCATTTTAGAAAGTTTTTTTATCATAATCTAAACCAGTTTCATCCTTTTATCACCAATCGTTAGTAAAAAATTCAATTTTTCACTCAATTTTTACTTAAAAAATTAATTCGCTAGCTTTTGCTGCAAAAGTGAAAAAATTTTTTCATTTTTATTATTCCAAAGGAACTGTAAATAAGTAAGAAGCCTAACTTTGCAGATCTTCTAGTGGGCTGATGGTGAATTGAATTGTAAAGTTTCAACTTTCTAGGGGGTGTCGTTTCTGAGATAGGGGTGACTTTTAAAATTTTTAAATCTATCTTCCCGAGACAAAACTTACATTCAGATTTAGTTGAAAACTAAGCAAGATTACCAATTCGAACCGAATAATTCGTCTGGCGTTGGTTCCAACTCTTTATCTTATACCGTTCCCAAGATAGGGGTAACTTTTAAACTAAGAAAAAAAAATTTTTTCTACCAATTATAATCATTTTAGAAAGTTTTTTTATCATAATCTAAACCAGTTTCATCTGTTTATCACCAATCGTTAGTAAAAAATTCAATTTTTCACTCAATTTTTACTTAAAAAAGTAATTCGCTAGCTTTTGCTGCAAAAGTGAAAAAATTTTTTCAACTTTTTTATTCCAAAGGAACTGTAAATGAGTAAGAAGCCTAACTTTGCAAATCCTCTAGTGGGCTGATGGTAAATTGAATTGTAAAGTTTCAACTTTCTAGGGGGTGTCGTTCCTGAGATAGGGGTGACTTTTAAAATTTTTAAATCTATCTTCCCGAGACAAAACTTACATTCAGATTTAGTTGAAAACTAAGCAAGATTACCAACTCGAACCGAATAATTCGTCTGGCGTTGGTTCCAACTCTCTATCTTATACCGTTCCCAAGATAGGGGTAAATTTTAAACTAAGAAAAAAAATTTTTTTCTACCATTCATAATCATTTTAGAAAGTTTTTTTATCATAATCTAAACTAGTTTCATCCTTTTATCACCAATGTTAGTAAAAAATTCAATTTTTCACTCAATTTTTACTTAAAAAATTAATTCGCTAGCTTTTGCTGCAAAAGTGAAAAAATTTTTTCATTTTTTTTATTCCAAAGGAACTGTAAATAAGTAAGAAGCCTAACTTTGCAGATCTTCTAGTGGGCTGATGGTGAATTGAATTGTAAAGTTTCAACTTTCTAGGGGGTGTCGTTCCTGAGATAGGGGTGACTTTTAAAATTTTTAAATCTATCTTCCCGAGACAAAACTTACATTCAGATTTAGTTGAAAACTAAGCAAGATTACCAACTCGAACCGAATAATTCGTCTGGCGTTGGTTCCAACTCTTTATCTTATACCGTTCCCAAGATAGGGGTAACTTTTAAACTAAGAAAAAAAAAATTTTTCTACCAATTATAATCATTTTAGAAAGTTTTTTTATTACAATCTAAACTAATTTCATCTTTTTATCACCAATGTTAGTAAAAAATTCAATTTTTCACTCAATTTTTAATTAAAAAATTAATTCGCTAGCTTTTGCTGCAAAAGTGAAAAAATTTTTTTAACTTTTTTATTCCAAAGGAACGGTAAATAAGTAAGAAGCCTAACTTTGCAGATCTTCTAGTGTGCTGATGGTAAATTGAATTGTAAAGTTTCAACATTCTAGGGGGTGTCGTTCCTGAGATAGGGGTGACTTTTAAAATTTTTAAATCTATCTTCCCGAGACGAAACTTACATACAGATTTAGTTGATAACTAAGCAAGATTACCAATTCGAACCGAATGATTCGTCTGGGGTTGGTTCCAACTCTCTATCTTATACCGTTCCCAAGATAGGGGTAACTTTTAAACTAAGAAAAAATTTTTTTTTCTACCATTCATAATCATTTTAGAAAGTTTTTTTATCATAATCTAAACTAGTTTCATCCTTTTATCACCAATGTTAGTAAAAAATTCAATTTTTCACTCAATTTTTACTTAAAAAATTAATTCGCTAGCTTTTGCTGCAAAAGTGAAAAAATTTTTTCATTTTTTTTATTCCAAAGGAACTGTAAATAAGTAAGAAGCCTAACTTTGCAGATCTTCTAGTGGGCTGATGGTGAATTGAATTGTAAAGTTTCAACTTTCTAGGGGGTGTCGTTCCTGAGATAGGGGTGACTTTTAAAATTTTTAAATCTATCTTCCCGAGACAAAACTTACATTCAGATTTAGTTGAAAACTAAGCAAGATTACCAACTCGAACCGAATAATTCGTCTGGCGTTGGTTCCAACTCTCTATCTTATACCGTTCCCAAGATAGGGGTAAATTTTAAACTAAGAAAAAAAATTTTTTCTACCATTTATAATCATTTTAGAAAGTTTTTTTATCATAGTCTAAACCAGTTTCATCTTTTTATCACCAATCGTTAGTAAAAAATTCAATTTTTCACTCAATTTTTACTTAAAAAAGTAATTCGCTAGCTTTTGCTGCAAAAGTGAAACAATTTTTTTAACTTTTTTATTCCAAAAGAACGGTAAATAAGTAAGAAGGCTAACTTTGCAGATCTTCTAGTGGGCTGATGGTGAATCGAATTGTAAAGTTTCAACTTTCTAGGGTGTGTCGTTCCTGAGATAGGGGTGACTTTTAAAATTTTTAAATCTATCTTCCCGAGACAAAAGTTTTATTCAGATTTAGTTGAAAACTAAGCAAGATTACCAATTCGAATCGAATCATTCGTCTGGCGTTGGTTCCAACTCTCTATCTTATACCGTTCCCAAGATAGGGGTAATTTTTAAACTAAGAAAAAAAATTTTTTTCTACCATTTATAATCATTTTAGAAAGTTTTTTTATAATAATCTAAACCAGTTTCATCTTTTTATCACCAATGTTAGTAAAAAATTCAATTTTTCACTCAATTTTTACTTAAAAAATTAATTCGCTAGCTTTTGCTGCAAAAGTGAAAAAATTTTTTCAACTTTTTTATTCCAAAGGAACTGTAAATGAGTAAGAAGCCTAACTTTGCAAATCCTCTAGTGGGCTGATGGTAAATTGAATTGTAAAGTTTCAACTTTCTAGGGGGTGTCGTTCCTGAGATAGGGGTGACTTTTAAAATTTTTAAATCTATCTTCCCGAGACAAAACTTACATTCAGCTTTAGTTGAAAACTAAGCAAGATTACCAATTCGAACCGAATAATTCGTCTGGCGTTGGTTCCAACTCTCTATCTTATACCGTTCTCAATATAGTGGTAACTTTTAAACTAAGAAAAAAAATATTTTTCTACCATTTAGTATCATTTTAGAAAGTTTTTTTATTACAATCTGAACTAATTTCATCTTTTTATCACCAATGTTAGTAAAAAATTCAATTTTTCACTCAATTTTTACTTAAAAAATTAATTCGCTAGCTTTTTCTGCAAAAGTGAAAAAATTTTTTCAACTTTTTTATTCCAAAGGAACTGTAAATGAGTAAGAAGCCTAACTTTGCAGATCCTCTAGTGGGCTGATGGTAAATTGAATTGTAAAGTTTCAACTTTCTAGGGGGTGTCGTTCCTGAGATAGGGGTGACTTTTAAAATTTTTAAATCTATCTTCCCGAGACAAAACTTACATTCAGATTTAGTTGAAAACTAAGCAAGATTACCAACTCGAACCGAATAATTCGTCTGGCGTTGGTTCCAACTCTCTATCTTATACCGTTCCCAAGATAGGGGTAACTTTTAAACTAAGAAAAAAAATTTTTTCTACCATTTATAATCATTTTAGAAAGTTTTTTTATCATAGTCTAAACCAGTTTCATCTTTTTATCACCAATCGTTAGTAAAAAATTCAATTTTTCACTCAATTTTTACTTAAAAAATTAATTCGCTAGCTTTTTCTGCAAAAGTGAAAAAATTTTTTTAACTTTTTTATTCCAAAGGAACGGTAAATAAGTAAGAAGCTTAACTTTGCAGATCTTCTAGTGTGCTGATGGTAAATTGAATTGTAAAGTTTCAACTTTCTAAGGGGTGTCGTTCCTGAGATAGGGGTGATTTAAAATTTTTAGATCTATCTTTCCGAGACAAAACTTACATTCAGATTTAGTTGAAAACTAAGCAGGATTACCAATTCGAACCGAATGATTCGTCTGGGGTTGGTTCCAACTCTCTATCTTATACCGTTTCCAAGATAGGGGTAACTTTTAAACTAAGAAAAAAAATTTTTTTCTACCATTCATAATCATTTTAGAAAGTTTTTTTATCATAATCTAAACCAGTTTCATCCTTTTATCACCAATCGTTAGTAAAAATTCAATTTTTCACTCAATTTTTACTTAAAAAATTAATTCGCTAGCTTTTGCTGCAAAAGTGAAAAAATTTTTTCATTTTTTTTATTCCAAAGGAACGGTAAATAAGTAAGAAGCCTAACTTTGCAGATCTTCTAGTGTGCTGATGGTAAATTGAATTGTAAAGTTTCAACTTTCTAAGGGGTGTCGTTCCTGAGATAGGGGTGATTTAAAATTTTTAAATATATCTTTCCGAGACAAAACTTACAATCAGATTTAGTTGAAAACTAAGCAAGATTACCAATTCGAACCGAATAATTCGTCTGGCGTTGGTTCCAACTCTCTATCTTATACCGTTTCCAAGATAGGGGTAACTTTTAAACTAAGAAAAAAAAAATTTTTCTACCAATTATAATCATTTTAGAAAGTTTTTTTATCATAATCTAAACCAGTTTCATCTTTTTATCACCAATCGTTAGTAAAAAATTCAATTTTTCACTCAATTTTTACTTAAAAAATTAATTCGCTAGCTTTTGCTGCAAAAGTGAAACAATTTTTTTAACTTTTTTATTCCAAAGGAACGGTAAATAAGTAAGAAGCCCAACTTTGCAGATCCTCTAGTGGGCTGATGGTAAATTGAATTGTAAAATTTCAAATTTCTAGGGGGTGTCGTTCCTGAGATGGGGGTGACTTTTAAAATTTTTAAATCTATCTTCCCGAGACAAAACTTACATTCAGATTTAGTTGAAAACTAAGCAAGATTACCAATTCGAACCGAATAATTCGTCTGGCGTTGGTTCCAACTCTCTATCTTATACCGTTCTCAAGATAGTGGTAACTTTTAAACTAAGAAAAAAAATATTTTTCTACCATTTAGAATCATTTTAGAAATTTTTTTATTACAATCTGAACTAATTTCATCTTTTTATCACCAATCGTTAGTAAAAAATTCAATTTTTCACTCAATTTTTACTTAAAAAATTAATTCGGTAGCTTTTGCTGCAAAAGTGAAAAAATTTTTTCAACTTTTTTATTCCAAAGGAACTGTAAATAAGTAAGAAGCCTAACTTTGAAGATCTTCTAGTGGGCTGATGGTGAATTGAATTGTAAAGTTTCAACTTTCTAGGGGTGTCGTTTCTGAGATAGGGGTGACTTTTAAAATTTTTAAATCTATATTCCCGAGACAAAACTTACATTCAGATTTAGTTGAAAACTAAGCAAGATTACCAATTCGAACCGAATAATTCGTCTGGCGTTGGTTCCAACTCTCTACCTTATACCGTTCCCAAGATAGGGGTAACTTTTAAACTAAGAAAAAAAAATTTTTTCTACCATTTATAATCATTTTAGAAAGTTTTTTTATCATAATCTAAACCAGTTTCATCTTTTTATCACCAATCGTTAGTAAAAAATTCAATTTTTCACTCAATTTTTACTTAAAAAATTAATTCGCTAGCTTTTGCTGCAAAAGTGAAAAAATTTTTTAACTTTTTTATTCCAAAGGAACGGTAAATAAGTAAGAAGCCTAACTTTGCAGATCCTCTAGTGGGCTGATGGTAAATTGAATTGTAAAGTTTCAACTTTCTAGGGGGTGTCGTTCCTGAGATAGGGGTGACTTTTAAAATTTTTAAATCTATCTTCCCGAGACAAAACTTACATTCAGATTCAGTTGAAAATTAAGCAAGATTACCAATTCGAACCGAATAATTCGTCTGGCGTTGGTTCCAACTCTCTATCTTATACCGTTCTCAAGATAGTGGTAACTTTTAAACTAAGAAAAAAAAATTTTTTCTACCATTTATAATCATTTTAGAAAGTTTTTTTATCATAATCTAAACCAGTTTCATCTTTTTATCACCAATCGTTAGTAAAAAATTCAATTTTTCACTCAATTTTTACTTAAAAAATTAATTCGGTAGCTTTTGCTGCAAAAGTGAAAAAATTTTTTCAACTTTTTTATTCCAAAGGAACTGTAAATAAGTAAGAAGCCTAACTTTGAAGATCTTCTAGTGGGCTAATGGTGAATTGAATTGTAAAGTTTCAACTTTCTAGGGGGTGTCGTTCCTGAGATAGGGGTGACTTTTAAAATTTTTAAATCTATCTTCCCGAGACAAAACTTACATTCAGATTTAGTTGAAAACTAAGCAAGATTACCAATTCGAACCGAATAATTCGTCTGGCGTTGGTTCCAACTCTCTATCTTATACCGTTCCCAAGATAGGGGTAACTTTTAAACTAAGAAAAAAAAATTTTTTCTACCATTTATAATAATTTTAGAAAGTTTTTTTATCATAATCTAAACCAGTTTCATCTTTTTATCACCAATCGTTAGTAAAAAATTCAATTTTTTACTCAATTTTTACTTAAAAAATTAATTCGCTAGCTTTTGCTGCAAAAGTGAAAAAATTTTTTAACTTTTTTATTCCAAAGGAACGGTAAATAAGTAAGAAGCCTAACTTTGCAGATCCTCTAGTGGGCTGATGGTAAATTGAATTGTAAAGTTTCAACTTTCTAGGGGATGTCGTTCCTGAGTTAGGGGTGACTTTTAAAATTTTTAAATCTATCTTTCCGAGACAAAACTTACATTCAGATTTAGTTGAAAACTAAGAAAGATTACCAATTCGAACCGAATAATTCGTCTGGCGTTGGTTCCAACTCTCTATCTTATACCGTTCCCAAGGTAGGGGTAACTTTTAAACTAAGAAAAAAAATTTTTTTCTACCATTTATAATCATTTTAGAAAGTTTTTTTATCATAATCTAAACCAGTTTCAACTTTTTATCACCAATCGTTAGTAAAAAATTCAATTTTTCACTCAATTTTTACTTAAAAAATTAATTCGCTAGCTTTTGCTGCAAAAGTGAAAAAATTTTTTAACTTTTTTATTCCAAAGGAACGGTAAATAAGTAAGAAGCCTAACTTTGCAGATCCTCTAGTGGGCTGATGGTAAATTGAATTGTAAAGTTTCAACTTTCTAGGGGGTGTCGTTCCTGAGATAGGGGTGACTTTTAAAATTTTTAAATCTATCTTCCCGAGACAAAACTTACATTCAGATTTAGTTGAAAATTAAGCAAGATTACCAATTCGAACCGAATAATTCGTCTGGCGTTGGTTCCAACTCTCTATCTTATACCGTTCCCAAGATAGGGGTAACTTTTAAACTAAGAAAAAAAATTTTTTTCTACCATTTAGAATCATTTTAGAAATTTTTTTTATTACAATCTAGACTAATTTCATCTTTTTATCACCAATCGTTAGTAAGAAATTCAATTTTTCACTCAATTTTTACTTAAAAAATTAATTCGGTAGCTTTTGCTGCAAAAGTGAAAAAATTTTTTCAACTTTTTTATTCCAAAGGAACTGTAAATAAGTAAGAAGGCTAACTTTGCAGATCTTCTAGTGGGCTGATGGTGAATTGAATTGTAAAGTTTCAACTTTCTAGGGTGTGTCGTTCCTGAGATAGGGGTGACTTTTAAAATTTTTAAATCTATCTTCCCGAGACAAAAGTTTTATTCAGATTTAGTTGAAAACTAAGCAAGATTACCAATTCGAATCGAATCATTCGTCTGGCGTTGGTTCCAACTCTCTATCTTATACCGTTTCCAAGATAGGGGTAATTTTTAAACTAAGAAAAAAAATTTTTTTCTACCATTTATAATCATTTTAGAAAGTTTTTTCATCATAATCTAAACCAGTTTCATCTTTTTATCACCAATGTTAGTAAAAAATTCAATTTTTCACTCAATTTTTACTTAAAAAATTAATTCGCTAGCTTTTTCTGCAAAAGTGAAAAAATTTTTTCAACTTTTTTATTCCAAAGGAACTGTAAATGAGTAAGAAGCCTAACTTTGCAAATCCTCTAGTGGGCTGATGGTAAATTGAATTGTAAAGTTTCAACTTTCTAGGGGGTGTCGTTCCTGAGATAGGGGTGACTTTTAAAATTTTTAAATCTATTTTCCCGAGACAAAACTTACATTCAGATTTAGTTGAAAACTAAGCAAGATTACCAACTCGAACCGAATAATTCGTCTGGCGTTGGTTCCAACTCTCTATCTTATACCGTTCCCAAGATAGGGGTAACTTTTAAACTAAGAAAAAAAATTTTTTCTACCATTTATAATCATTTTAGAAAGTTTTTTTATCATAGTCTAAACCAGTTTCATCTTTTTATCACCAATCGTTAGTAAAAAATTCAATTTTTTACTCAATTTTTACTTAAAAAATTAATTCGCTAGCTTTTGCTGCAAAAGTGAAAAAATTTTTTTAACTTTTTTATTCCAAAGGAACGGTAAATAAGTAAGAAGCCTAACTTTGCAGATCTTCTTGTGTGCTGATGGTAAATTGAATTGTAAAGTTTCAACATTCTAGGGGGTGTCGTTCCTGAGATAGGGGTGACTTTTAAAATTTTTAAATCTATCTTCCCGAGACGAAACTTACATTCAGATTTAGTTGATAACTAAGCAAGATTACCAATTCGATCCGAATGATTCGTCTGGGGTTGGTTCCAACTCTCGATCTTATACCGTTCCCAAGATAGGGGTAACTTTTAAACTAAGAAAAAAAATTTTTTTCTACCATTTATAATCATTTTAGAAAGTTTTTTTATCATAATCTAAACCAGTTTCATCTTTTTATCACCAATCGTTAGTAAAAAATTCAATTTTTCGTTCAACTTTTACTTAAAAAAAAAATTCGCTAGCTTTTGCTGCAAAAGTGAAAAAATTTTTTTATCTTTATTATTCCAAAGGAACTGTAAATAAGTAAGAAGTCTAACTTTGCAGATCTTCTAGTGGGCTGATGGTGAATTGAATTGTAAAGTTTCAACTTTCTAGAGGGTGTCGTTCCTGAGATAGGGGTGACTTTTAAAATTTTTAAATCTATCTTTCCGAGACAAAACTTACATTCAGATTTAGTTGAAAACTAAGAAAGATTACCAATTCGAACCGAATAATTCGTCTGGCGTTGGTTCCAACTCTCTATCTTATACCGTTCCCAAGGTATGGGTAACTTTTAAACTAAGAAAAAAAATTTTTTTCTACCATTTATAATCATTTTAGAAAGTTTTTTTATCATAATCTAAACCAGTTTCATCTTTTTATCACCAATCGTTAGTAAAAAATTCAATTTTTCACTCAATTTTTACTTAAAAAATTGATTCGCTAGCTTTTGCTGCAAAAGTGAAAAAATTTTTTCAACTTTTTTATTCCAAAGGAACTGTAAATGAGTAAGAAGCCTAACTTTGCAAATCCTCTAGTGGGCTGATGGTAAATTGAATTGTAAAGTTTCAACTTTCTAGGGGGTGTCGTTCCTGAGATAGGGGTGACTTTTAAAATTTTTAAATCTATCTTCCCGAGACAAAACTTACATTCAGCTTCAGTTGAAAACTAAGCAAGATTACCAATTCGAGCCGAATAATTCGACTGGCGTTGGTTCCAACTCTCTATCTTATACCGTTCTCAATATAGTGGTAACTTTTAAACTAAGAAAAAAAATATTTTTCTACCATTTAGTATCATTTTAGAAAGTTTTTTTATTACAATCTGAACTAATTTCATATTTTTATCACCAATGTTAGTAAAAAATTCAATTTTTCACTCAATTTTTGCTTAAAAAATTAATTCGCTAGCTTTTTCTGCAAAAGTGAAAAAATTTTTTCAAATTTTTATTCCAAAGGAACTGTAAATGAGTAAGAAGCCTAACTTTGCAGATCTTCTAGTGTGCTGATGGTAAATTGAATTGTAAAGTTTCAACATTCTAGGGGGTGTCGTTCCTGAGATAGGGGTGACTTTTAAAATTTTTAAATCTATCTTCCCGAGACGAAACTTACATTCAGATTTAGTTGAAAACTAAGCAAGATTACCGATTCGAACCGAATAATTCGTCTGGCGTTGGTTCCAACTCTCTATCTTATACCATTCCCAAGATAGGGGTAACTTTTAAACTAAGAAAAAAAAATTTTTTCTACCATTTATAATCATTTTAGAAAGTTTTTTTATCATAATCTAAACCAGTTTCATCTTTTTATCACCAATCGTTAGTAAAAAATTCAATTTTTCACTCAATTTTTACTTAAAAAAAAAATTCGCTAGCTTTTGCTGCAAAAGTGAAAAAATTTTTTTAACTTTTTTATTCCAAAGGAACGGTAAATAAGTAAGAAGCCTAACTTTGCAGATCCTCTAGTGGGCTGAAGGTAAATTGAATTGTAAAGTTTCAACTTTCTAGGGGGTGTCGTTCCTGAGATAGGGGTGACTTTTAAAATTTTTAAATCTATCTTCCCGAGACAAAACTTACATTCAGATTTAGTTAAAAACTAAGCAAGATTACCAATTCGAACCGAATAATTCGTCTGGCGTTGGTTCCAACTCTCTATCTTATACCGTTCTCAAGATAGTGGTAACTTTTAAACTAAGAAAAAAAATATTTTTTTACCATTTAGAATCATTTTAGAAAGTTTTTTTATTACAATCTGAACTAATTTAATTTTTTTATCACCAATTGTTAGTAATAAATTCAATTTTTTCCTCAATTTTTACTTAAAAAATTAATTCGCTAGCTTTTGCTGCAAAAGTGGAAAAATTTTTTCAACTTTTTTATTCCAAAGGAACTGTAAATAAGTAAGAAGCCTAACTTTGCAGATCCTCTAGTGGGCTGATGGTAAATTGAATTGTAAAGTTTCAACTTTCTAGGGGTTGTCGTTCCTGAGATAGGGGTGACTTTTAAAATTTTTAAATCTATCTTCCCGAGACAAAACTTACATTCAGATTTAGTTGAAAACTAAGCAAGATTACCAATTCGAACCGAATAATCCGTCTGGCGTTGGTTCCAACTCTCTATCTTATACCGTTCCCAAGATAGGGGTAACTTTTAAACTAAGAAAAAAAATTTTTTTCTACCATTTATAATCATTTTAGAAAGTTTTTTTATCATAATCTAAACCAGTTTCATCTTTTTATCACCAATCGTTAGTAAAAAATTCAATTTTTCACTCAATTTTTACTTAAAAAAAAAAATGGCTAGCTTTTGCTGCAAAAGTGAAAAAATTTTTTTATCTTTATTATTCCAAAGGAACTGTAAATAAGTAAGGAGCCTAACTTTGCAGATCTTCTAGTGGGCTGATGGTGAATTGAATTGTAAAGTTTCAACTTTCTAGAGGGTGTCGTTCCTGAGATAGGGGTGACTTTTAAAATTTTTAAATCTATCTTTCCGAGACAAAACTTACATTCAGATTTAGTTGAAAACTAAGAAAGATTACCAATTCGAACCGAATAATTCGTCTGGCGTTGGTTCCAACTCTCTATCTTATACCGTTCTCAATATAGTGGTAACTTTTAAACTAAGAAAAAAAATATTTTTCTACCATTTAGTATCATTTTAGAAAGTTTTTTTATTACAATCTGAACTAATTTCATCTTTTTATCACCAATGTTAGTAAAAAATTCAATTTTTCACTCAATTTTTACTTAAAAAGTTAATTCGCTAGCTTTTTCTGCAAAAGTGAAAAAATTTTTTCAACCTTTTTATTCCAAAGGAACTGTAAATGAGTAAGAAGCCTAACTTTGCAGATCCTCTAGTGGGCTGATGGTAAATTGAATTGTAAAGTTTCAACTTTCTAGGGGGTGTCGTTCCTGAGATAGGGGTGACTTTTAAAATTTTTAAATCTATTTTCCCGAGACAAAACTTACATTCAGATTTAGTTGAAAACTAAGCAAGATTACCAACTCGAACCGAATAATTCGTCTGGCGTTGGTTCCAACTCTCTATCTTATACCGTTCCCAAGATAGGGGTAACTTTTAAACTAAGAAAAAAAATTTTTTCTACCATTTATAATCATTTTAGAAAGTTTTTTTATCATAGTCTAAACCAGTTTCATATTTTTATCACCAATCGTTAGTAAAAAATTCAATTTTTCACTCAATTTTTACTTAAAAAATTAATTCGCTAGCTTTTGCTGCAAAAGTGAAAAAATTTTTTTAACTTTTTTATTCCAAAGGAACGGTAAATATGTAAGAAGCCTAACTTTGCAGATCTTCTAGTGTGCTGATGGTAAATTGAAATGTAAAGTTTCAACATTCTAGGGGGTGTCGTTCCTGAGATAGGGGTGACTTTTAAAATTTTTAAATCTATCTTCCCGAGACGAAACTTACATTCAGATTTAGTTGATAACTAAGCAAGATTACCAATTCGAACCGAATGATTCGTCTGGGGTTGGTTCCAACTCTCTATCTTATACCGTTCCCAAGATAGGGGTAACTTTTAAACTAAGAAAAAAAAATTTTTTCTACCATTTATAATCATTTTAGAAAGTTTTTTTATCATAATCTAAACCAGTTTCATCTTTTTATCACCAATCGTTAGTAAAAAATTCAATTTTTCACTCAATTTTTACTTAAAAAATTAATTCGCTAGCTTTTGCTGCAAAAGTGAAAAAATTTTTTTAACTTTTTTATTCCAAAGGAACGGTAAATAAGTAAGAAGCCTAACTTTGCAGATCTTCTAGTGTGCTGATGGTAAATTGAATTGTAAAGTTTCAACATTCTAGGGGGTGTCGTTCCTGAGATAGGGGTGACTTTTAAAATTTTTAAATCTATCTTCCCGAGACAAAACTTACATTCAGATTTAGTTAAAAACTAAGCAAGATTACCAATTCGAACCGAATAATTCGTCTGGCGTTGGTTCCAACTCTCTATCTTATACCGTTCTCAAGATAGTGGTAACTTTTAAACTAAGAAAAAAATATTTTTTTACCATTTAGAATCATTTTAGAAAGTTTTTTTATTACAATCTGAACTAATTTAATTTTTTTATCACCAATTGTTAGTAATAAATTCAATTTTTTCCTCAATTTTTACTTAAAAAATTAATTCGCTAGCTTTTGCTGCAAAAGTGGAAAAATTTTTTCAACTTTTTTATTCCAAAGGAACTGTAAATAAGTAAGAAGCCTAACTTTGCAGATCCTCTAGTGGGCTGATGGTAAATTGAATTGTAAAGTTTCAACTTTCTAGGGGTTGTCGTTCCTGAGATAGGGGTGACTTTTAAAATTTTTAAATCTATCTTCCCGAGACAAAACTTACATTCAGATTTAGTTGAAAACTAAGCAAGATTACCAATTCGAACCGAATAATCCGTCTGGCGTTGGTTCCAACTCTCTATCTTATACCGTTCCCAAGATAGGGGTAACTTTTAAACTAAGAAAAAAAAATTTTTTCTACCATTTATAATCATTTTAGAAAGTTTTTTTATCATAATCTAAACCAGTTTCATCTTTTTATCACCAATCGTTAGTAAAAAATTCAATTTTTCACTCAATTTTTACTTAAAAAATTAATTCGCTAGCTTTTGCTGCAAAAGTGAAAAAATTTTTTTAACTTTTTTATTCCAAAGGAACGGTAAATAAGTAAGAAGCCTAACTTTGCAGATCTTCTAGTGTGCTGATGGTAAATTGAATTGTAAAGTTTCAACTTTCTAGGGGTTGTCGTTCCTGAGATAGGGGTGACTTTTAAAATTTTTAAATCTATCTTCCCGAGACAAAACTTACATTCAGATTTAGTTGAAAACTAAGCAAGATTACCAATTCGAACCGAATAATCCGTCTGGCGTTGGTTCCAACTCTCTATCTTATACCGTTCCCAAGATAGGGGTAACTTTTAAACTAAGAAAAAAAATATTTTTTTACCATTTAGAATCATTTTAGAAAGTTTTTTTATTACAATCTGAACTAATTTAATTTTTTTATCACCAATTGTTAGTAATAAATTCAATTTTTCACTCAATTTTTACTTAAAAAAAAAAATTCGCTAGCTTTTGCTGCAAAAGTGAAAAAATTTTTTTATCTTTATTATTCCAAAGGAACTGTAAATAAGTATGGAGCCTAACTTTGCAGATCTTCTAGTGGGCTGATGGTGAATTGAATTGTAAAGTTTCAACTTTCTAGAGGGTGTCGTTCCTGAGATAGGGGTGACTTTTAAAATTTTTAAATCTATCTTTCCGAGACAAAACTTACATTCAGATTTAGTTGGAAACTAAGAAAGATTACCAATTCGAACCGAATAATTCGTCTGGCGTTGGTTCCAACTCTCTATCTTATACCGTTCTCAATATAGTGGTAACTTTTAAACTAAGAAAAAAAATATTTTTCTACCATTTAGTATCATTTTAGAAAGTTTTTTTATTACAATCTGAACTAATTTCATCTTTTTATCACCAATGTTAGTAAAAAATTCAATTTTTCACTCAATTTTTACTTAAAAAATTAATTCGCTAGCTTTTTCTGCAAAAGTGAAAAAATTTTTTCAACTTTTTTATTCCAAAGGAACTGTAAATGAGTAAGAAGCCTAACTTTGCAGATCCTCTAGTGGGCTCATGGTAAATTGAATTGTAAAGTTTCAACTTTCTAGGGGGTGTCGTTCCTGAGATAGGGGTGACTTTTAAAATTTTTAAATCTATTTTCCCGAGACAAAACTTACATTCAGATTTAGTTGAAAACTAAGCAAGATTACCAACTCGAACCGAATAATTCGTCTGGCGTTGGTTCCAACTCTCTATCTTATACCGTTCCCAAGATAGGGGTAACTTTTAAACTAAGAAAAAAAATTTTTTCTACCATTTATAATCATTTTAGAAAGTTTTTTTATCATAGTCTAAACCAGTTTCATCTTTTTATCACCAATCGTTAGTAAAAAATTCAATTTTTCACTCAATTTTTACTTAAAAAATTAATTCGCTAGCTTTTGCTGCAAAAGTGAAACAATTTTTTTAACTTTTTTATTCCAAAGGAACGGTAAATAAGTAAGAAGCCTAACTTTGCAGATCCTCTAGTGGCTGATGGTAAATTGAATTGTAAAATTTCAACTTTCTAGGGGTGTCGTTCCTGAGATAGGGGTGACTTAAAATTTTTAAATCTATCTTCCCGAGACAAAACTTACATTCAGATATAGTTGAAAACTAAGCAAGATTACCAATTCGAACCGAATAATTCGTCTGGCGTTGGTTCCAACTCTCTATCTTATACCGTTCTCAAGATAGTGGTAACTTTTAAACTAAGAAAAAAAATATTTTTCTACCATTTAGAATCATTTTAGAAAGTTTTTTTATTACAATCTGAACTAATTTAATTTTTTTATCACCAATTGTTATTAAAAAATTCAATTTTTTACTCAATTTTTACTTAAAAAATTAATTCGCTAGCTTTTGCTTCAAAAGTGGAAAAATTTTTTCAACTTTTTTATTCCAAAGGAACTGTAAATAAATAAGAAGCCTAACTTTGCAGATCCTCTAGTGGGCTGATGGTAAATTGAATTGTAAAGTTTCAACTTTCTATGGGGTGTCGTTCCTGAGATAGGGGTGACTTTTAAAATTTTTAAATCTATCTTCCCGAGACAAAACTTACATTCAGATTTAGTTGAAAACTAAGCAAGATTACCAATTCGAACCAAATAATTCGTCTGGCGTTGGTTCCAACTCTCTATCTTATACCGTTCCCAAGATAGGGGTAACTTTTAAACTAAGAAAAAAAATTTTTTTCTACCATTTATAATCATTTTAGAAAGTTTTTTTATCATAATCTAAACCAGTTCCATCTTTTTATTACCAATCGTTAGTAAAAAATTCAATTTTTCACTCAATTTTTACTTAAAAAAAAAATTCGCTAGCTTTTGCTGCAAAAGTGAAAAAATTTTTTTAACTTTATTATTCCAAAGGAACTGTAAATAAGTAAGAAGCCTAACTTTGCAGATTTTCTAGTGGGCTGATGGTGAATTGAATTGTAAAGTTTCAACTTTCTAGGGGGTATCGTTCCTGAGATAGAGGTGACTTTTAAAATTTTTAAATCTATCTTTCAGAGACAAAACTAACATTCAGATTTAGTTGAAAACTAAGCAAGATCACCAATTCGAACCGAATAATACGTCTGGCGTTGGTTCCAACTCTCTATCTTATACCGTTCCCAAGATAGGGGTAACTTTTAAACTAAGAAAAAAAAATTTTTTCTACCATTTATAATCATTTTAGAAAGTTTTTTTATCATAATCTAAACCAGTTTCAACTTTTTATCACCAATCGTTAGTAAAAAATTCAATTTTTCACTCAATTTTTACTTAAAAAATTAATTCGCTAGCTTTTGCTGCAAAAGTGAAAAAAATTTTTTAACTTTTTTATTCCAAAGGAACGGTAAATAAGTAAGAAGCCTAACTTTGCAGATCCTCTAGTGGGCTGAAGGTAAATTGAATTGTAAAGTTTCAACTTTCTAGGGGGTGTCGTTCCTGAGATAGGGGTGACTTTAAAAATTTTTAAATCTATCTTCCCGAGACAAAACTTACATTCAGATTTAGTTGAAAACTAAGCAAGATTACCAATTCGAACCGAATAATTCGTCTGGCGTTGGTTCCAACTCTCTATCTTATACCGTTCCCAAGATAGGGGTAACTATTAAACTAAGAAAAAAAAAATTTTTCTACCATTTATAATCATTTTAGAAATTTTTTTTATCATAATCTAAACCAGTTTCATCTTTTTATCACCAATCGTTAGTAAAAAATTCAATTTTTCACTCAATTTTTACTTAAAAAAAAATTCGCTAGCTTTTGCTGCAAAAGTGAAAAAATTTTTTTAACTTTTTTATTCCAAAGGAACGGTAAATAAGTAAGAAGCCTAACTCTGCAGATCCTCTAGTGGGCTGAAGGTAAATTGAATTGTAAAGTTTCAACTTTCTAGGGGGTGTCGTTCCTGAGATAGGGGTGACTTAAAATTTTTAAATCTATATTCCCGAGACAAAACTTACATTCAGATTTAGTTGAAAACTAAGCAAGATTACCAATTCGAACCGAATAATTCGTCTGGCGTTGGTTCCAACTCTCTATCTTATACCGTTTTCAAGATAGTGGTAACTTTTAAACTAAGAAAAAAAATATTTTTCTACCATTTAGAATCATTTTAGAAAGTTTTTTTATTACAATCTGAACTAATTTAATTTTTTTATCACCAATTGTTAGTAAAAAATTCAATTTTTTAATCAATTTTTACTTAAAAAATTAATTCGCTAGCTTTTGCTGCAAAAGTGGAAAAATTTTTTCAACTTTTTTATTCCAAAGGAACTGTAAATAAATAAGAAGCCTAACTTTGCAGATCCTCTAGTGGGCTGATGGTAAATTGAATTGTAAAGTTTTAACTTTCTAGGGGGTGTCGTTCCTGAGATAGGGGTGACTTTTAAAATTTTTAATTCTATCTTCCCGAGACAAAACTTACATTCAGATTTAGTTGAAAACTAAGCAAGATTACCAATTCGAACCGAATAATTCGTCTGGCGTTGGTTCCAACTCTCTATCTTATACCGTTCCCAAGATAGGGGTAACTATTAAACTAAGAAAAAAAAATTTTTTCTACCATTTATAATCATTTTAGAAAATTTTTTTATCATAATCTAAACCAGTTTCATCTTTTTATCACCAATCGTTAGTAAAAAATTCAATTTTTCACTCAATTTTTACTTAAAAAAAAAATTCGCTAGCTTTTGCTGCAAAAGTGAAAAAATTTTTTTAACTTTTTTATTCCAAAGGAACGGTAAATAAGTAAGAAGCCTAACTCTGCAAATCCTCTAGTGGGCTGAAGGTAAATTGAATTGTAAAATTTCAACTTTCTAGGGGGTGTCGTTCCTGAGATAGGGGTGACTTAAAATTTTTAAATCTATCTTCCCGAGACAAAACTTACATTCAGATTTAGTTGAAAACTAAGCAAGATTACCAATTCGAACCGAATAATTCGTCTGGCGTTGGTTCCAACTCTCTATCTTATACCGTTCTCAAGATAGTGGTAACTTTTAAACTAAGAAAAAAAATATTTTTCTACCATTTAGAATCATTTTAGAAAGTTTTTTTATTACAATCTGAACTAATTTAATTTTTTTATCACCAATTGTTATTAAAAAATTCAATTTTTTACTCAATTTTTACTTAAAAAATTAATTCGCTAGCTTTTGCTGCAAAGGTGGAAAAATTTTTTCAACTTTTTTATTCCAAAGGAACTGTAAATAAATAAGAAGCCTAACTTTGCAGATCCTCTAGTGGGCTGATGGTAAATTGAATTGTAAAGTTTCAACTTTCTAGGGGGTGTCGTTCCTGAGATAGGGGTGACTTTTAAAATTTTTAAATCTATCTTCCCGAGACAAAACTTACATTCAGATTTAGTTGAAAACTAAGCAAGATTACCAATTCGAACCGAATAATTCGTCTGGCGTTGGTTCCAACTCTCTATCTTATACCGTTACCAAGATAGGGGTAACTTTTAAACTAAGAAAAAAAATTTTTTTCTACCATTTATAATCATTTTAGAAAGTTTTTTAATCATAATCTAAACCAGTTCCATCTTTTTATTACCAATCGTTAGTAAAAAAATCAATTTTTCACTCAATTTTTACTTAAAAAAAAATTCGCTAGCTTTTGCTGCAAAAGTGAAAAAATTTTTTTAACTTTATTATTCCAAAGGAACTGTAAATAAGTAAGAAGCCTAACTTTGCAGATTTTCTAGTGGGCTGATGGTGAATTGAATTGTAAAGTTTCAACTTTCTAGGGGGTATCGTTCCTGAGATAGAGGTGACTTTTAAAATTTTTAAATCTATCTTCCCGAGACAAAACTTACATTCAGATTTAGTTGAAAACTAAGCAAGATCACCAATTCGAACCGAATAATTCGTCTGGCGTTGGTTCCAACTCTCTATCTTATACCGTTCCCAAGATAGGGGTAACTTTTAAACTAAGAAAAAAAAATTTTTTCTACCATTTATAATCATTTTAGAAAGTTTTTTTATCATAATCTAAACCAGTTTCAACTTTTTATCACCAATCGTTAGTAAAAAATTCAATTTTTCACTCAATTTTTACTTAAAAAATTAATTCGCTATCTTTTGCTGCAAAAGTGAAAAAAATTTTTTAACTTTTTTATTCCAAAGGAACGGTAAATAAGTAAGAAGCCTAACTTTGCAGATCCTCTAGTGGGCTGAAGGTAAATTGAATTGTAAAGTTTCAACTTTCTAGGGGGTGTCGTTCCTGAGATAGGGGTGACTTTAAAAATTTTTAAATCTATCTTCCCGAGACAAAACTTACATTCAGATTTAGTTGAAAACTAAGCAAGATTACCAATTCGAACCGAATAATTCGTCTGGCGTTGGTTCCAACTCTCTATCTTATACCGTTCCCAAGATAGGGGTAACTATTAAACTAAGAAAAAAAAAATTTTCTACCATTTATAATCATTTTAGAAAATTTTTTTATCATAATCTAAACCAGTTTCATCTTTTTATCACCAATCGTTAGTAAAAAATTCAATTTTTCACTCAATTTTTACTTAAAAAAAATTCGCTAGCTTTTGCTGCAAAAGTGAAAAAATTTTTTTAACTTTTTTATTCCAAAGGAACGGTAAATAAGTAAGAAGCCTAACTCTGCAGATCCTCTAGTGGGCTGAAGGTAAATTGAATTGGAAAGTTTCAACTTTCTAGGGGGTGTCGTTCCTGAGATAGGGGTGACTTTTAAAATTTTTAAATCTATCTTCCCGAGATAAAACTTACATTCAGATTTAGTTGAAAACTAAGCAAGATTACCAATTCGAACCGAATAATTCGTCTGGCGTTGGTTCCAACTCTCTATCTTATACCGTTCCCAAGATAGGGGTAACTTTTAAACTAAGAAAAAAAATATTTTTCTACCATTTAGAATCATTTTAGAAAGTTTTTTTATTACAATCTGAACTAATTTAATTTTTTTATCACCAATTGTTAGTAAAAAATTCAATTTTTTAATCAATTTTTACTTAAAAAATTAATTCGCTAGCTTTTGCTGCAAAAGTGGAAAAATTTTTTCAACTTTTTTATTCCAAAGGAACTGTAAATAAATAAGAAGCCTAACTTTGCAGATCCTCTAGTGGGCTGAAGGTAAATTGAATTGGAAAGTTTCAACTTTCTAGGGGGTGTCGTTCCTGAGATAGGGGTGACTTTTAAAATTTTTAAATCTATCTTCCCGAGATAAAACTTACATTCAGATTTAGTTGAAAACTAAGCAAGATTACCAATTCGAACCGAACAATTCGTCTGGCGTTGGTTCCAACTCTCTATCTTATACCGTTCCCAAGATAGGGGTAACTTTTAAACTAAGAAAAAAAATATTTTTCTACCATTTAGAATCATTTTAGAAAGTTTTTTTATTACAATCTGAACTAATTTCATCTTTTTATCACCAATCGTTAGTAAAAAATTCAATTTTCCACTCAATTTTTACTTAAAAAATTGATTCGCTAGCTTTTGCTGCAAAAGTGAAAAAATTTTTTCAACTTTTTTATTCCAAAGGAACTGTAAATAAGTAAGAAGCCTAACTTTGCAGATCTTCTAGTGGGCTGATGGTGAATTGAATTGTAAAGTTTCAACTTTCTAGGGGGTGTCGTTCCTGAGATAGGGGTGACTTTTAAAATTTTTAAATCTATTTTCCCGAGACAAAACTTACATTCAGATTTAGTTGAAAACTAAGCAAGTCTACCAATTCGAACCGAATAATTCGTCTGGCGTTGGTTCCAACTCTCTATCTTATACCGTTCCCAAGATAGGGGTAACTTTTAAACTAAGAAAAAAAAATTTTTTCTACTATTTAGAATCATTTTAGAAAGTTTTTTTATTACAATCTGAACTAATTTCATCTTTTTATCATCAATCGTTAGTAAAAAATTCAATTTTTCACTCAATTTTTACTTAAAAAATTAATTCGCTAGCTTTTGCTGCAAAAGTGAAAAAATTTTTTCAACTTTTTTATTCCAAAGGAACTGTAAATAAGTAAGAAGCCTAACTTTGCAGAACTTCTAGTGGGCTGATGGTGAATTGAATTGTAAAGTTTCAACTTTCTAGGGGATGTCGTTCCTGAGATAGGGGTGACTTTTAAAATTTTTAAATCTATCTTCTCGAGACAAAACTTACATTCAGATTTAGTTGAAAACTAAGCAAGATTACCAATTCGAACCGAATAATTCGTCTTGCGTTGGTTCCAACTCTCTATCTTATACCGTTCCCAAGATAGGGGTAACTTTTAAACTAAGAAAAAAAAATTCAATTTTTCACTCAATTTTTACTTAAAAAATTAATTCGCTAGCTTTTGCTGCAAAAGTGAGAAAATTTTTTCAACTTTTTCATTCCAAAGGAACTGTAAATAAGTAAGAAGCCTAACTTTGCAGATCTTCTAGTAGGCTGATGGTGAATTGAATTGTAAAGTTTCAACTTTCTAGGGGGTGTCGTTCCTGAGATAGGGGTGACTTTTAAAATTTTTAAATCTATCTTCCCGAGACAAAACTTACATTCAGATTTAGTTGAAAACTAAGCAAGATTACCAATTCGAACCGAATAATTCGTCTAGCGTTGGTTTCAACTCTCTACCTTATACCGTTCCCAAGATAGGGGTAACTTTTAAACTAAGAAAAAAAATTTTTTTCTACTATTTAGAATAATTTTAGAAAGTTTTTTTATTACAATCTAAACTAATTTCATCTTTTTATCACCAATCGTTAGTAAAAAATTCAATTTTTCACTCAATTTTTACTTGAAAAATTAATTCGCTAGCTTTTGCTGCAAAAGTGAAAAAATTTTTTCAACTTTTTTATTCCAAAGGAACTGTAAATAAGTAAGAAGCCTAACTTTGCAGATCTTCTAGTGGGCTGATGGTGAATTGAATTGTAAAGTTTCAACTTTCTAGGGGATGTCGTTCCTGAGATAGGGGTGACTTTTAAAATTTTTAAATCTATCTTCCCGAGACAAAACTTACATTCAGATTTAGTTGAAAACTAAGCAAGATTACCAATTCGAACCGAATAATTCGTCTTGCGTTGGTTCCAACTCTCTATCTTATACCGTTCCCAAGATAGGGGTAACTTTTAAACTAAGAAAAAAAAATTCAATTTTTCACTCAATTTTTACTTAAAAAATTAATTCGCTAGCTTTTGCTGCAAAAGTGAAAAAATTTTTTCAACTTTTTCATTCCAAAGGAACTGTAAATAAGTAAGAAGCCTAACTTTGCAGATCTTCTAGTAGGCTGATGGTGAATTGAATTGTAAAGTTTCAACTTTCTAGGGGGTGTCGTTCCTGAGATAGGGGTGACTTTTAAAATTTTTAAATCTATCTTCCCGAGACAAAACTTACATTCAGATTTAGTTGAAAACTAAGCAAGATTACCAATTCGAACCGAATAATTCGTCTGGCGTTGGTTCCAACTCTCTATCTTATACCGTTCCCAAGATAGGGGTAACATTTAAACTAAGAAAAAAACTTTTTTCTACCATTTAGAATCATTTTAGAAAGTTTTTTTATCATAATCTAAACCAGTTTCATCTTTTTATCACCAATCGTTAGTAAAAAATTCAATTTTTCACTCAATTTTTACTTAAAAAATTAATTCGCTAGCTTTTGCTGCAAAAGTGAAAAAATTTTTTCAACTTTTTTATTCCAAAGGAACTGTAAATAAGTAAGAAGCCTAACTTTGCAGATCTTCTAGTGGGCTGATGGTGAATTGAATTGTAAAGTTTCAACTTTCTAGGGGGTGTCGTTCCTGAGATAGGTGTGACTTTTAAAATTTTCAAATCTATCTTCCCGAGACAAAACTTACAATCAGATTTAGTTGAAAACTAAGCAAGATTACCAATTCGAACCGAATAATTCGTCTGGCGTTAGTTCCAACTCTCTATCTTATACCGTTCCCAAGATAGGGGTAACTTTTAAACTAAGAAAAAAAAAATTTTTCTACCATTTATAATCATTTTAGAAAATGTTTTTATCATAATCTAAATCAGTTTCATCTTTTTATCACCAATCGTTAGTAAAAAATTCAATTTTTCTTTCAATTTTTACTTAAAAAATTATATCGCTAGCTTTTGCTGCAAAAGTGAAAAAATTTTTTCAACTTTTTTATTCCAAAGGAACTGTAAATAAGTAAGAAGCCTAACTTTGCAGATCTTCTAGTAGGCTGATGGTGAATTTTATTGTAAAGTTTCAACTTTCTAGGGGGTGTCGTTCCGGAGATAGGGGTGACTTTTAAAATTTTTAAATCTATCTTCCCAAGACAAAACTTACATTCAGATTTAGTTGAAAACTAAGCAAGATTACCAATTCGAACCGAACAATTCGTCTGGCGTTGGTTCCAACTCTCTATCTTATACCGTTCCCAAGATAGGGATAACTTTTAAACTAAGAAAAAAAATTTTTTTCTACTATTTAGAATCATTTTAGAAAGTTTTTTATTACAATCTGAACTGATTTCATCTTTTTGTCACCAATCGTTAGTAAAAAATTCAATTTTTCACTCAATTTTTACTTAAAAAATTAATTCGCTAGCTTTTGCTGCAAAAGTGAAAAAATTTTTTCAACTTTTTTATTCCAAAGGAACTGAAAATAAGTAAGAAGCCTAACTTTGCAGATCTTCTAGTAGGCTGATGGTGAATTTTATTGTAAAGTTTCAACTTTCTAGGGGGTGTCGTTCCTGAGATAGGGGTGACTTTTAAAATTTTTAAATCTATCTTCCCAAGACAAAACTTACATTCAGATTTAGTTGAAAACTAAGCAAGATTACCAATTCGAACCGAACAATTCGTCTGGCGTTGGTTCCAACTCTCTATCTTATACCGTTCAGAAGATAGGGGTAACTTTTAAACTAAGAAAAAAAAATTTTTTCTACCATTTAGAATCATTTTAGAAAGTTTTTTTATCATAATCTAAACCAGTTTCATCTTTTTATCACCAATCGTTAGTAAAAAATTCAATTTTTCACTCAATTTTTACTTAAAAAATTAATTCGCTAGCTTTTGCTGCAAAAGTGAAAAAATTTTTTCAACTTTTTTATTCCAAAGGAACTGTAAATAAGTAAGAAGCCTAACTTTGCAGATCTTCTAGTGGGCTGATGGTGAATTGAATTGTAAAGTTTCAACTTTCTAGGGGGTGTCGTTCCTGAGATAGGGGTGACTTTTAAAATTTTTAAATCTATCTTCCCGAGACAAAACTTACATTCAGATTTAGTTGAAAACTAAGCAAGATTACCAATTCGAACCGAATAATTCGTCTGGCGTTAGTTCCAACTCTCTATCTTATACCGTTCCCAAGATAGGGATAACTTTTAAACTAAGAAAAAAAATTTTTTTCTACTATTTAGAATCATTTTAGAAAGTTTTTTATTACAATCTGAACTGATTTCATCTTTTTGTCACCAATCGTTAGTAAAAAATTCAATTTTTCACTCAATTTTTACTTAAAAAATTAATTCGCTAGCTTTTGCTGCAAAAGTGAAAAAATTTTTTCAACTTTTTTATTCCAAAGGAACTGAAAATAAGTAAGAAGCCTAACTTTGCAGATCTTCTAGTAGGCTGATGGTGAATTTTATTGTAAAGTTTCAACTTTCTAGGGGGTGTCGTTCCTGAGATAGGGGTGACTTTTAAAATTTTTAAATCTATCTTCCCAAGACAAAACTTACATTCAGATTTAGTTGAAAACTAAGCAAGATTACCAATTCGAACCGAACAATTCGTCTGGCGTTGGTTCCAACTCTCTATCTTATACCGTTCCCAAGATAGGGGTAACTTTTAAACTAAGAAAAAAAATATTTTTCTACCATTTAGAATCATTTTAGAAAGTTTTTTTATTACAATCTGAACTAATTTTTTCTTTTTATCACCAATCGTTAGTAAAAAATTCAATTTTTCACTCAATTTTTACTTAAAAAATTAATTCGCTAGCTTTTGCTGCAAAAGTGAAAAAATTTTTTCAACTTTTTTATTCCAAAGGAACTGTAAATAAGTAAAAGTAAGAAGCCTAACTTTGCAGATCTTCTAGTGGGCTGATGGTGAATTGAATTGTAAAGTTTCAACTTTCTAGGGGGTGTCGTTCCTGAGATAGGGGTGACTTTTAAAATTTTTAAATCTATCTTTCCGAGACAAAACTTACATTCAGATTTAGTTGAAAACTAAGCAAGATTACCAATTCGAACCGAATAATTCGTCTGGCGTTGGTTCCAACTCTCTATCCTATACCGTTCTCAAGATAGTGGTAACTTTTAAACTAAGAAAAAAAATATTTTTCTACCATTTAGAATCATTTTAGAAAGTTTTTTTATTACAATCTGAACAAATTTCATCTTTTTATCACCAATCGTTAGTAAAAAATTCAATTTTTCACTCAATTTTTACTTAAAAAATTAATTCGCTAGCTTTTGCTGCAAAAGTAAAAAAATTTTTTCAACTTTTTTATTCCAAAGGAACTGTAAATAAGTAAGAAGCCTAACTTTGCAGATCTTCTAGTGGGCTGATGGTGAATTGAATTGTAAAGTTTCAACTTTCTAGGGGGTGTCGTTACTGAGATAGGGGTGACTTTTAAAATTTTTAAATCTATCTTTCCGAGACAAAACTTACATTCAGATTTAGTTGAAAACTAAGCAAGATTACCAATTCGAACCGAATAATTCGTCTGGCGTTGGTTCCAACTCTCTATCTTATACCGTTCCCAAGATAGGGATAACTTTTAAACTAAGAAAAAAAATTTTTTTCTACCAATTATAATCACTTTAGAAAGTTTTTTTATCATAATCTAAACCAGTTTCATCTTTTTATCACCAATCGTTAGTAAAAAATTCAATTTTTCACTCAATTTTTACTTAAAAAATAAATTCGCTAGCTTTTGCTGCAAAAGTGAAACAATTTTTTTAACTTTTTTATTCCAAAGAAACGGTGAATAAGTAAGAAGCCTAACTTTGCAGATCCTCTAGTGGGCTGATGGTAAATTGAATTGTAAAGTTTCAAATTTCTAGGGGGTGTCGTTCCTGAGATGGGGGTGACTTTTAAAATTTTTAAATCTATCTTCCCGGGACAAAACTTACATCCAGATTTAGTTGAAAACTAAGCAAGATTACCAATTCGAACCGAATAATTCGTCTGGCGTTGGTTCCAACTCTCTATCTTATACCGTTCTCAAGATAGTGGTAACTTTTAAACTAAGAAAAAAAATATTTTTCTACCATTTAGAATCATTTTAGAAAGTTTTTTATTACAATCTGAACGAATTTCATCTTTTTATCACCAATCGTTAGTAAAAAATTCAATTTTTCACTCAATTTTTACTTAAAAAATTAATTCGCTAGCTTTTGCTGCAAAAGTGAAAAAATTTTTTCAACTTTTTTATTCCAAAGGAACTGTAAATAAGTAAGAAGCCTAACTTTGCAGATCTTCTAGTGGGCTGATGGTGAATTGAATTGTAAAGTTTCAACTTTCTAGGGGGTGTCGTTCCTGAGATAGGGGTGACTTTTAAAATTTTTAAATCTATCTTCCCGAGACAAAACTTACATTCAGATTTAGTTGAAAACTAAGCAAGATTACCAATTCGAACCGAATAATTCGTCTGGCATTGGTTCCAACTCTCTATCTTATACCGTTCCCAAGATAGGGGTAACTTTTAAACTAAGAAAAAAAATTTTTTCTACCATTTAGAATCATTTTAGAAAGTTTTTTTATCATAATCTAAACCAGTTTCATCTTTTTATCAGCAATCGTTAGTAAAAAATTCAATTTTTCACTCAATTTTTACTTAAAAAAATAATTCGCTAGCTTTTGCTGCAAAAGTGAAAAAATTTTTTCAACTTTTTTATTCCAAAGGAACTGTAAATAAGTAAGAAGCCTAACTTTGCAGATCCTCTAGTGGGCTGATGGTAAATTGAATTGTAAAGTTTCAACTTTCTAGGGGGGTCGTTCCTGAGATAGGGGTGACTTTTAAAATTTTTAAATCTATTTTCCCGAGACAAAACTTACATTCAGATTTAGTTGAAAACTAAGCAAGATTACCAATTCGAACCGAATAATTCGTCTGGCGTTAGTTCCAACTCTCTATCTTATACCAATCCCAAGATAGGGGTAACTTTTAAACTAAGAAAAAAAAATTTTTTCTACCATTTATAATCATTTTAGAAAGTTTTTTTATTACAATCTGAACTAATTTCATCTTTTTATCACCAATCGTTAGTAAAAAATTCAATTTTTCACTCAATTTTTACTTAAAAAATTAATTCGCTAGCTTTTGCTGCAAAAGTAAAAAAATTTTTTCAACTTTTTTATTCCAAAGGAAATGTAAATAAGTAAGAAGCCTAACTTTGCAGATCTTCTATTGGGCTGATGGTAAATTGAATTGTAAAGTTTCAACTTTCTAGAGGGTGTCGTTCCTGAGATAGGGGTGACTTTTAAAATTTTTAAATCTATTTTTCCGAGACAAAACTTACATTCAGATTTAGTTGAAAACTAAGCAAGATTACCAATTCGAACCGAATAATTCGTCTGGCGTTGGTTCCAACTCTCTATCTTATACCGTTCACAAGATAGGGGTAACTTTTAAACTAAGAAAAAAAAATTTTTTCTACCAATTATAATCATTTTAGAAAGTTTTTTTTATCATAATCTAAACCAGTTTCATCTTTTTATCACCAATCGTTAGTAAAAAATTCAATTTTTCACTCAATTTTTACTTAAAAAATAAATTCGCTAGCTTTTGCTGCAAATGTGAAACAATTTTTTTAACTTTTTTATTCCAAAGAAACGGTGAATAAGTAAGAAGCCTAACTTTGCAGATCCTCTAGTGGGCTGATGGTAAATTGAATTGTAAAGTTTCAAATTTCTAGGGGGTGTCGTTCCTGAGATGGGGGTGACTTTTAAAATTTTTAAATCTATCTTCCCGAGACAAAACTTACATCCAGATTTAGTTGAAAACTAAGCAAGATTACCAATTCGAACCGAATAATTCGTCTGGCGTTGGTTCCAACTCTCTATCTTATACCGTTCTCAAGATAGTGGTAACTTTTAAACTAAGAAAAAAAATATTTTTCTACCATTTGGAATCATTTTAGAAAGTTTTTTTTTACAATCTGAACTAATTTCATCTTTTTATCACCAATCGTTAGTAAAAAATTTAATTTTGCACTCAATTTTTACTCAAAAAATTAATTCGCTAGATTTTGCTGCAAAAGTGAAAAAATTTTTTCAACTTTTTTATTCCAAAGGAACTGTAAATAAGTAGGAAGCCTAACTTTGCAGATCTTCTAGTGGGCTGATGGTGAATTGAATTGTAAAGTTTCAACTTTCTAGGGGGTGTCGTTCCTGAGATAGGGGTGACTTTTAAAATTTTTAAATCTATCTTCCCGAGACAAAACTTACATTCAGATTTAGTTGAAAACTAAGCAAGATTACCAATTCGAACCGAATAATTCGTCTGGCGTTGGTTCCAACTCTCTATCTTATACCGTTCTCAAGATAGTGGTAACTTTTAAACTAAGAAAAAAAATATTTTTCTACCATTTAGAATCATTTTAGAAAGTTTTTTATTACAATCTGAACTAATTTCATCTTTTTATCACCAATCGTTAGTAAAAAATTCAATTTTTCACTCAATTTTTACTTAAAAAATTAATTCGCTAGCTTTTGCTGCAAAAGTGAAAAAATTTTTTCAACTTTTTTATTCCAAAGGAACTGTAAATAAGTAAGAAGCCTAACTTTGCAGATCTTCTAGTGGGCTGATGGTGAATTGAATAGTAAAATTTCAACTTTCTAGGGGGTGTCGTTCCTGAGATAGGGGTGAGTTTTAAAATTTTTAAATCTATCTTCCCGAGACAAAACTTACATTCAGATTTAGTTGAAAACTAAGCAAGATTACCAATTCGAACCGAATAATTCGTCTGGCGTTGGTTCCAACTCTCTATCTTATACCGTTCTCAAGATAGTGGTAACTTTTAAACTAAGAAAAAAAATATTTTTCTACCATTTAGAATCATTTTAGAAAGTTTTTTATTACAATCTGAACTAATTTCATCTTTTTATCACCAATCGTTAGTAAAAAATTCAATTTTTCACTCAATTTTTACTTAAAAAATTAATTCGCTAGCTTTTGCTGCAAAAGTGAAAAAATTTTCTCAACTTTTTTATTCCAAAGGAACTGTAAATAAGTAAGAAGCCTAACTTTGCAGATCTTCTAGTGGGCTGATGGTGAATTGAATTGTAAAGTTTCAACTTTCTAGGGGGTGTCGTTCCTGAGATAGGGGTGACTTTTAAAATTTTTAAATCTATCTTCCCGAGACAAAACTTACATTCAGATTTAGTTGAAAACTAAGCAAGATTACCAATTCGAACCGAATAATTCGTCTGGCGTTGGTTCCAACTCTCTATCTTATACCGTTCCCAAGATAGGGGTAACTTTTAAACTAAGAAAAAAAATTTTTTCTACCATTTAGAATCATTTTAGAAAGTTTTTTTATCATAATCTAAAACAGTTTCATCTTTTTATCAGCAATCGTTAGTAAAAAATTCAATTTTTCACTCAATTTTTACTTAAAAAATTAATTCGCTAGCTTTTGCTGCAAAAGTGAAGAAATTTTTTCAACTTTTTTATTCCAAAGGAACTGTGAATAAGTAAGAAGCCTAACTTTGCAGATCCTCTAGTGGGCTGATGGTAAATTGAATTGTAAAGTTTCAACTTTCTAGGGGGTGTCGTTCCTGAGATAGGGGTGACTTTTAAAATTTTTAAATCTATTTTCCCGAGACAAAACTTACATTCAGATTTAGTTGAAAACTAAGCAAGATTACCAATTCGAACCGAATAATTCGTCTGGCGTTAGTTCCAACTCTCTATCTTATACCAATCCCAAGATAGGGGTAACTTTTAAACTAAGAAAAAAAAATTTTTTCTACCAATTATAATCATTTTAGAAAGTTTTTTTATCATAATCTAAACCAGTTTCATCTTTTTATCACCAATCGTTAGTAAAAAATTCAATTTTTCACTCAATTTTTACTTAAAAAAGTAATTCGCTAGCTTTTGCTGCAAAAGTGAAACAATTTTTTTAACTTTTTTATTCCAAAAGAACGGTAAATAAGTAAGAAGCCTAACTTTGCAGATCCTCTAGTGGGCTGATGGTAAATTGAATTGTAAAGTTTTAATTTTCTAGGGGGTGTCATTCCTGAGATGTGGGTGACTTTTAAAATTTTTAAATCTATCTTCCCGAGACAAAACTTACATTCAGATTTAGTTGAAAACTAAGCAAGATTACCAATTCGAACCGAATAATTCGTCTGGCGTTGGTTCCAACTCTCTATCTTATACCGTTCTCAAGATAGTGGTAACTTTTAAACTAAGATAAAAAATATTTTTCTACCATTTAGAATCATTTTAGAAAGTTTTTTTATTACAATCTTAACTAATTTCATCTTTTTATCACCAATCGTTAGTAAAAAATTCAATTTTTCACTCAATTTTTACTTAAAAAATTAATTCGCTAGCTTTTGCTGCAAAAGTGAAAAAATTTTTTCAACTTTTTTATTCCAAAGGAACTGTTAATAAGTAAGAAGCCTAACTTTGCAGATCTTCTAGTGGGCTGATGGTGAATTGAATTGTAAAGTTTCAACTTTCTAGGGGGTGTCGTTCCTGAGAAAGGGGTGAGTTTTAAAATTTTTAAATCTATCTTCCCGAGACAAAACTTACATTCAGATTTAGTTGAAAACTAAGCAAGATTACCAATTCGAACCGAATTATTCGTCTGGCTTTAGTTCCAACTCTCTCTCTTATACCAATCCCAAGATAGGGGTAACTTTTAAACTAAGAAAAAAAATTTTTTTCTACCATTTATAATCATTTTAGAAAGTTTTTTTATTACAATCTGAACTAATTTCATCTTTTTATCACCAATCGTTAGTAAAAAATTCAATTTTTCACTCAATTTTTACTTAAAAAATTAATTCGCTAGCTTTTGCTGCAAAAGTAAAAAAATTTTTTCAACTTTTTTATTCCAAAGGAAATGTAAATAAGTAAGAAGCCTAACTTTGCAGATCTTCTAGTGGGCTGATGGTAAATTGAATTGTAAAGTTTCAACTTTCTAGAGGGTGTCGTTCCTGAGATAGGGGTGACTATTAAAATTTTTAAATCTATTTTTCCGAGACAAAACTTACATTCATATTTAGTTGAAAACTAAGCAAGATTACCAATTCGAACCGAATAATTCGTCTGGCGTTGGTTCCAACTCTCTATCTTATACCGTTCCCAAGATAGGGGTAACTTTTAAACTAAGAAAAAAAAATTTTTTCTACCAATTATAATCATTTTAGAAAGTTTTTTTATCATAATCTAAACCAGTTTCATCTTTTTATCACCAATCGTTAGTAAAAAATTCAATTTTTCACTCAATTTTTACTTAAAAAAGTAATTCGCTAGCTTTTGCTGCAAAAGTGAAAAAATTTTTTCAACTTTTTTATTCCAAAGGAACTGTAAATAAGTAAGAAGCCTAACTTTGCAGATCTTCTAGTGGGCTGATGGTGAATTGAATTGTAAAGTTTCAACTTTCTAGGGGGTGTCGTTACTGAGATAGGGGTGACTTTTAAAATTTTTAAATCTATCTTCCCGAGACAAAACATACATTCAGATTTAGTTGAAAACTAAGCAAGATTACCAATTCGAACCGAATAATTCGTCTGGCGTTGGTTCCAACTCTCTATCTTATACCATTCCCAAGATAGGGGTAACTTTTAAACTAAGAAAACAAAAATTTTCTACCATTTATAATCATTTTAGAAAATTTTTTTATCATAATCTAAATCAGTTTCATCTTTTTATCACCAATCGTTAGTAAAAAATTCAATTTTTCACTCAATTTTTACTTAAAAAATCAATTCGCTAGCTTTTGCTGCAAAAGTGAAAAAAATTTTTCAACTTTTTTATTCCAAAGGAACTGTAAATAAGTAAGAAGCCTAACTTTGCAGATCTTCTAGTGGGCTGATGGTGAATTGAAATGTAAAGTTTCAACTTTCTAGGGGGTGTCGTTCCTGAGATAGAGGTGACTTTTAAAATTTTTAAATCTATCTTCCCGAGACAAAACTTACATTCAGATTTAGTTGAAAACTAAGCAAGATTACCAATTCGAACCGAATAATTCGTCTGGCGTTAGTTCCAACTCTCTATCTTATACCAATCCCAAGATAGGGGTAACTTTTAAACTAAGAAAAAAAATTTTTTTCTACCATTTATAATCATTTTAGAAAGTTTTTTTATTACAATCTGAACTAATTTCATCTTTTTATCACCAATCGTTAGTAAAAAATTCAATTTTTCACTCAATTTTTACTTAAAAAATCAATTCGCTAGCTTTTGCTGCAAAAGTGAAAAAAATTTTTCAACTTTTTTATTCCAAAGGAAATGTAAATAAGTAAGAAGCCTAACTTTGCAGATCTTCTAGTGGGCTGATGGTAAATTGAATTGTAAAGTTTCAACTATCTAGAGGGTGTCGTTCCTGAGATAGGGGTGACTTTTAAAATTTTTAAATCTATTTTTCCGAGACAAAACTTACATTCAGATTTAGTTGAAAACTAAGCAAGATTACCAATTCGAACCGAATAATTCGTCTGGCGTTGGTTCCAACTCTCTATCTTATACCGTTCTCAAGATAGTGGTAACTTTTAAACTAAGAAAAAAAATATTTTTCTACCATTTGGAATCATTTTAGAAAGTTTTTTTTTACAATCTGAACTAATTTCATCTTTTTATCACCAATCGTTAGTAAAAAATTTAATTTTGCACTCAATTTTTACTCAAAAAATTAATTCGCTAGATTTTGCTGCAAAAGTGAAAAAATTTTTTCAACTTTTTTATTCCAAAGGAACTGTAAATAAGTAGGAAGCCTAACTTTGCAGATCTTCTAGTGGGCTGATGGTGAATTGAATTGTAAAGTTTCAACTTTCTAGGGGGTGTCGTTCCTGAGATAGGGGTGACTTTTAAAATTTTTAAATCTATCTTCCCGAGACAAAACTTACATTCAGATTTAGTTGAAAACTAAGCAAGATTACCAATTCGAACCGAATAATTCGTCTGGCGTTGGTTCCAACTCTCTATCTTATACCGTTCTCAAGATAGTGGTAACTTTTAAACTAAGAAAAAAAATATTTTTCTACCATTTAGAATCATTTTAGAAAGTTTTTTATTACAATCTGAACTAATTTCATCTTTTTATCACCAATCGTTAGTAAAAAATTCAATTTTTCACTCAATTTTTACTTAAAAAATTAATTCGCTAGCTTTTGCTGCAAAAGTGAAAAAATTTTTTCAACTTTTTTATTCCAAAGGAACTGTAAATAAGTAAGAAGCCTAACTTTGCAGATCTTCTAGTGGGCTGATGGTGAATTGAATAGTAAAATTTCAACTTTCTAGGGGGTGTCGTTCCTGAGATAGGGGTGAGTTTTAAAATTTTTAAATCTATCTTCCCGAGACAAAACTTACATTCAGATTTAGTTGAAAACTAAGCAAGATTACCAATTCGAACCGAATAATTCGTCTGGCGTTGGTTCCAACTCTCTATCTTATACCGTTCTCAAGATAGTGGTAACTTTTAAACTAAGAAAAAAAATATTTTTCTACCATTTAGAATCATTTTAGAAAGTTTTTTATTACAATCTGAACTAATTTCATCTTTTTATCACCAATCGTTAGTAAAAAATTCAATTTTTCACTCAATTTTTACTTAAAAAATTAATTCGCTAGCTTTTGCTGCAAAAGTGAAAAAATTTTCTCAACTTTTTTATTCCAAAGGAACTGTAAATAAGTAAGAAGCCTAACTTTGCAGATCTTCTAGTGGGCTGATGGTGAATTGAATTGTAAAGTTTCAACTTTCTAGGGGGTGTCGTTCCTGAGATAGGGGTGACTTTTAAAATTTTTAAATCTATCTTCCCGAGACAAAACTTACATTCAGATTTAGTTGAAAACTAAGCAAGATTACCAATTCGAACCGAATAATTCGTCTGGCGTTGGTTCCAACTCTCTATCTTATACCGTTCCCAAGATAGGGGTAACTTTTAAACTAAGAAAAAAAATTTTTTCTACCATTTAGAATCATTTTAGAAAGTTTTTTTATCATAATCTAAAACAGTTTCATCTTTTTATCAGCAATCGTTAGTAAAAAATTCAATTTTTCACTCAATTTTTACTTAAAAAATTAATTCGCTAGCTTTTGCTGCAAAAGTGAAGAAATTTTTTCAACTTTTTTATTCCAAAGGAACTGTGAATAAGTAAGAAGCCTAACTTTGCAGATCCTCTAGTGGGCTGATGGTAAATTGAATTGTAAAGTTTCAACTTTCTAGGGGGTGTCGTTCCTGAGATAGGGGTGACTTTTAAAATTTTTAAATCTATTTTCCCGAGACAAAACTTACATTCAGATTTAGTTGAAAACTAAGCAAGATTACCAATTCGAACCGAATAATTCGTCTGGCGTTAGTTCCAACTCTCTATCTTATACCAATCCCAAGATAGGGGTAACTTTTAAACTAAGAAAAAAAAATTTTTTCTACCAATTATAATCATTTTAGAAAGTTTTTTTATCATAATCTAAACCAGTTTCATCTTTTTATCACCAATCGTTAGTAAAAAATTCAATTTTTCACTCAATTTTTACTTAAAAAAGTAATTCGCTAGCTTTTGCTGCAAAAGTGAAACAATTTTTTTAACTTTTTTATTCCAAAAGAACGGTAAATAAGTAAGAAGCCTAACTTTGCAGATCCTCTAGTGGGCTGATGGTAAATTGAATTGTAAAGTTTTAATTTTCTAGGGGGTGTCATTCCTGAGATGTGGGTGACTTTTAAAATTTTTAAATCTATCTTCCCGAGACAAAACTTACATTCAGATTTAGTTGAAAACTAAGCAAGATTACCAATTCGAACCGAATAATTCGTCTGGCGTTGGTTCCAACTCTCTATCTTATACCGTTCTCAAGATAGTGGTAACTTTTAAACTAAGATAAAAAATATTTTTCTACCATTTAGAATCATTTTAGAAAGTTTTTTTATTACAATCTTAACTAATTTCATCTTTTTATCACCAATCGTTAGTAAAAAATTCAATTTTTCACTCAATTTTTACTTAAAAAATTAATTCGCTAGCTTTTGCTGCAAAAGTGAAAAAATTTTTTCAACTTTTTTATTCCAAAGGAACTGTTAATAAGTAAGAAGCCTAACTTTGCAGATCTTCTAGTGGGCTGATGGTGAATTGAATTGTAAAGTTTCAACTTTCTAGGGGGTGTCGTTCCTGAGAAAGGGGTGAGTTTTAAAATTTTTAAATCTATCTTCCCGAGACAAAACTTACATTCAGATTTAGTTGAAAACTAAGCAAGATTACCAATTCGAACCGAATTATTCGTCTGGCTTTAGTTCCAACTCTCTCTCTTATACCAATCCCAAGATAGGGGTAACTTTTAAACTAAGAAAAAAAATTTTTTTCTACCATTTATAATCATTTTAGAAAGTTTTTTTATTACAATCTGAACTAATTTCATCTTTTTATCACCAATCGTTAGTAAAAAATTCAATTTTTCACTCAATTTTTACTTAAAAAATTAATTCGCTAGCTTTTGCTGCAAAAGTAAAAAAATTTTTTCAACTTTTTTATTCCAAAGGAAATGTAAATAAGTAAGAAGCCTAACTTTGCAGATCTTCTAGTGGGCTGATGGTAAATTGAATTGTAAAGTTTCAACTTTCTAGAGGGTGTCGTTCCTGAGATAGGGGTGACTATTAAAATTTTTAAATCTATTTTTCCGAGACAAAACTTACATTCATATTTAGTTGAAAACTAAGCAAGATTACCAATTCGAACCGAATAATTCGTCTGGCGTTGGTTCCAACTCTCTATCTTATACCGTTCCCAAGATAGGGGTAACTTTTAAACTAAGAAAAAAAAATTTTTTCTACCAATTATAATCATTTTAGAAAGTTTTTTTATCATAATCTAAACCAGTTTCATCTTTTTATCACCAATCGTTAGTAAAAAATTCAATTTTTCACTCAATTTTTACTTAAAAAAGTAATTCGCTAGCTTTTGCTGCAAAAGTGAAAAAATTTTTTCAACTTTTTTATTCCAAAGGAACTGTAAATAAGTAAGAAGCCTAACTTTGCAGATCTTCTAGTGGGCTGATGGTGAATTGAATTGTAAAGTTTCAACTTTCTAGGGGGTGTCGTTACTGAGATAGGGGTGACTTTTAAAATTTTTAAATCTATCTTCCCGAGACAAAACATACATTCAGATTTAGTTGAAAACTAAGCAAGATTACCAATTCGAACCGAATAATTCGTCTGGCGTTGGTTCCAACTCTCTATCTTATACCATTCCCAAGATAGGGGTAACTTTTAAACTAAGAAAACAAAAATTTTCTACCATTTATAATCATTTTAGAAAATTTTTTTATCATAATCTAAATCAGTTTCATCTTTTTATCACCAATCGTTAGTAAAAAATTCAATTTTTCACTCAATTTTTACTTAAAAAATCAATTCGCTAGCTTTTGCTGCAAAAGTGAAAAAAATTTTTCAACTTTTTTATTCCAAAGGAACTGTAAATAAGTAAGAAGCCTAACTTTGCAGATCTTCTAGTGGGCTGATGGTGAATTGAAATGTAAAGTTTCAACTTTCTAGGGGGTGTCGTTCCTGAGATAGAGGTGACTTTTAAAATTTTTAAATCTATCTTCCCGAGACAAAACTTACATTCAGATTTAGTTGAAAACTAAGCAAGATTACCAATTCGAACCGAATAATTCGTCTGGCGTTAGTTCCAACTCTCTATCTTATACCAATCCCAAGATAGGGGTAACTTTTAAACTAAGAAAAAAAATTTTTTTCTACCATTTATAATCATTTTAGAAAGTTTTTTTATTACAATCTGAACTAATTTCATCTTTTTATCACCAATCGTTAGTAAAAAATTCAATTTTTCACTCAATTTTTACTTAAAAAATTAATTCGCTAGCTTTTGCTGCAAAAGTAAAAAAAATTTTTCAACTTTTTTATTCCAAAGGAAATGTAAATAAGTAAGAAGCCTAACTTTGCAGATCTTCTAGTGGGCTGATGGTAAATTGAATTGTAAAGTTTCAACTATCTAGAGGGTGTCGTTCCTGAGATAGGGGTGACTTTTAAAATTTTTAAATCTATTTTTCCGAGACAAAACTTACATTCAGATTTAGTTGAAAACTAAGCAAGATTACCAATTCGAACCGAATAATTCGTCTGGCGTTGGTTCCAACTCTCTATCTTATACCGTTCCCAAGATAGGGGTAACTTTTAAACTAAGAAAAGAAAATTTTTTCTACCAATTATAATCATTTTAGAAAGTTTTTTTATCATAATCTAAACCAGTTTCATCTTTTTATCACCAATCGTTAGTAAAAAATTCAATTTTTCACTCAATTTTTACTTAAAAAAGTAATTCGCTAGCTTTTGCTGCAAAAGTAAAACAATTTTTTTAACTTTTTTATTCTAAAAGAACGGTAAATAAGTAAGAAGCCTAACATTGCAGATCCTCTAGTGGGCTGATGGTAAATTGAATTGTAAAGTTTCAATTTTCTAGGGGGTGTCGTTCTTGAGATGGAGGTGAATTTTAAAATTTTTAAATCTATCTTCCCGAGACAAAACTTACATTCAGATTTAGTTGAAAACTAAGCTAGATTACCAATTCGAACCGAATAATTCGTCTGGCGTTGGTTCCAACTCTCTATCTTATACCGTTCTCAAGATAGTGGTAACTTTTAAACTAAGATAATAAATATTTTTTTACCATTTAGAATCAGTTTAGAAAGTTTTTTTATTACAATTTGAACTAATTTCATCTTTTTATCACCAATCGTTAGTAAAAAATTCAATTTTTCACTCAATTTTTACTTAAAAAATTAATTCGCTAGCTTTTGCTGCAAAAGTGAAAAAATTTTTTCAACTTTTTTATTCCAAAGGAACTGTAAATAAGTAAGAAGCCTAACTTTGCAGATCTTCTAGTGGGCTGATGGTGAATTGAATTGTAAAGTTTCAACTTTCTAGGGGGTGTCGTTCCTGAGATAGGGGTGACTTTTAAAATTTTTAAATCTATCTTCCCGAGACAAAACATACATTCAGATTTAGTTGAAAACTAAGCAAGATTACCAATTCGAACCGAGTAATTCGTCTGGCGTTGGTTCCAACTCTCTATCTTATACCATTCCCAAGATAGGGGTAACTTTTTTACTAAGAAAAAAAAATTTTTTCTACCATTTATAATCATTTTAGAAAGTTTTTTTATCATAATCTAAACCAGTTTTATCTTTTATTACCAATCGTTAGTAAAAAATTCAATTTTTCACTCAATTTTTACTTAAAAAATTAATTCGCTAGCTTTTTCTGCAAAAGTGAAAACATTTGTTCAACTTTTTTATTCCAAAGGAACTGTAAATAAGTAAGAAGCCTAACTTTGCAGATCTTCTAGTGGGCTGATGGTGAATTGAATTGTAAAGTTTCAACTTTCTAGGGGGTGTCGTTTCTGAGATAGGGGTGACTTTTAAAATTTTTAAATCTATCTTCCCGAGACAAAACTTACATTCAAATTTAGTTGAAAACTAAGCAAGATTACCAACTCGAACCGAATAATTCGTCTGGCGTTGGTTCCAACTCTCTATCTTATACCGTTCCCAAGATAAGGGTAATTTTTAAACTAAGAAAAAAAAATTCTTTCTACCATTTAGAATCATTTAGAAAGTTTTTTTATTACAATCTGAACTAATTTCATCTTTTTATCACCGATCGTTAGTAAAAAATTCAATTTTTCACTCAATTTTTACTTAAAAAATTAATTCGTTAGCTTTTGCTGCAAAAGTGAAAAAATTTTTTCAACTTTTTTATTCCAAAGGAACTGTAAATAAGTAAGAAGCTTAACTTTGCAGATCTTCTAGTGGGCTGAAGGTGAATTGAATTGTAAAGTTTCAACTTTCTAGGGGGTGTCGTTCCTGAGAAAGGGGTGACTTTTAAAATTTTTAAATCTATCTTCCCGAGACAAAACTTACATTCAGATTTAGTTGAAAACTAAGCAAGATTACCAATTCGAACCGAATTATTCGTCTGGCTTTAGTTCCAACTCTCTCTCTTATACCAATCCCAAGATAGGGGTAACTTTTAAACTAAGAAAAAAAATTTTTTTCTACCATTTATAATCATTTTAGAAAGTTTTTTTATTACAATCTGAACTAATTTCATCTTTTTATCACCAATCGTTAGTAAAAAATTCAATTTTTCACTCAATTTTTACTTAAAAAATTAATTCGCTAGCTTTTGCTGCAAAAGTGAAAAAATTTTTTCAACTTTTTTATTCCAAAGGATCTGTTAATAAGTAAGAAGCCTAACTTTGCAGATCTTCTAGTGGGCTGATGGTGAATTGAATTGTAAAGTTTCAACTTTCTAGGGGGTGTCGTTCCTGAGATAGGGGTGACATTTAAAATTTTTAAATCTATCTTCCCGAGACAAAACTTACATTCAGATTTAGTTGAAAACTAAGCAAGATTACCAATTCGAACCGAATAATTTGTCTGGCGTTAGTTCCAACTCTCTATCTTATACCGTTCCCAAGATAGGGGTAACTTTTAAACTAAGAAAAAAAAATTTTTCTACCATTTATAATCATTTTAGAAATTTTTTTTATCATAATCTAAATCAGTTTCATCTTTTTATCACCAATCGTTAGTAAAAAATTCAATTTTTCACTCAATTTTTACTTAAAAAATTAATTCGCTAGCTTTTGCTGCAAAAGTGAAAAAATTTTTTCAACTTTTTTATTCCAAAGGAACTGTAAATAAGTAAGAAGCCTAACTTTGCAGATCTTCTAGTGGGCTGATGGTGAATTGAATTGTAAAGTTTCAACTTTCTAGGGGGTGTCGTTCCTGAGATAGGGGTGACTTTTAAAATTTTTAAATCTATCTTCCCGAGACAAAACATACATTCAGATTTAGTTGAAAACTAAGCAAGATTACCAATTCGAACCGAATAATTCGTCTGGCGTTGGTTCCAACTCTCTATCTTATACCATTCCCAAGATAGGGGTAACTTTTAAACTAAGAAAACAAAAATTTTCTACCATTTATAATCATTTTAGAAAATTTTTTTATCATAATCTAAATCAGTTTCATCTTTTTATCACCAATCGTTAGTAAAAAATTCAATTTTTCACTCAATTTTTACTTAAAAAATCAATTCGCTAGCTTTTGCTGCAAAAGTGAAAAAAATTTTTCAACTTTTTTATTCCAAAGGAACTGTAAATAAGTAAGAAGCCTAACTTTGCAGATCTTCTAGTGGGCTGATGGTGAATTGAAATGTAAAGTTTCAACTTTCTAGGGGGTGTCGTTCCTGAGATAGAGGTGACTTTTAAAATTTTTAAATCTATCTTCCCGAGACAAAACTTACATTCAGATTTAGTTGAAAACTAAGCAAGATTACCAATTCGAACCGAATAATTCGTCTGGCGTTAGTTCCAACTCTCTATCTTATACCAATCCCAAGATAGGGGTAACTTTTAAACTAAGAAAAAAAATTTTTTTCTACCATTTATAATCATTTTAGAAAGTTTTTTTATTACAATCTGAACTAATTTCATCTTTTTATCACCAATCGTTAGTAAAAAATTCAATTTTTCACTCAATTTTTACTTAAAAAATTAATTCGCTAGCTTTTGCTGCAAAAGTAAAAAAAATTTTTCAACTTTTTTATTCCAAAGGAAATGTAAATAAGTAAGAAGCCTAACTTTGCAGATCTTCTAGTGGGCTGATGGTAAATTAAATTGTAAAGTTTCAACTATCTAGAGGGTGTCGTTCCTGAGATAGGGGTGACTTTTAAAATTTTTAAATCTATTTTTCCGAGACAAAACTTACATTCAGATTTAGTTGAAAACTAAGCAAGATTACCAATTCGAACCGAATAATTCGTCTGGCGTTGGTTCCAACTCTCTATCTTATACCGTTCTCAAGATAGTGGTAACTTTTAAACTAAGATAAAAAATATTTTTCTACCATTTAGAATCATTTTAGAAAGTTTTTTTATTACAATCTTAACTAATTTCATCTTTTTATCACCAATCGTTAGTAAAAAATTCAATTTTTCACTCAATTTTTACTTAAAAAATTAATTCGCTAGCTTTTGCTGCAAAAGTGAAAAAATTTTTTCAACATTTTTATTCCAAAGGAACTGTTAATAAGTAAGAAGCCTAACTTTGCAGATCTTCTAGTGGGCTGATGGTGAATTGAATTGTAAAGTTTCAACTTTCTAGGGGGTGTCGTTCCTGAGAAAGGGGTGACTTTTAAAATTTTTAAATCTATCTTCCCGAGACAAAACTTACATTCAGATTTAGTTGAAAACTAAGCAAGATTACCAATTCGAACCGAATTATTCGTCTGGCTTTAGTTCCAACTCTCTCTCTTATACCAATCCCAAGATAGGGGTAACTTTTAAACTAAGAAAAGAAATTTTTTTCTACCATTTATAATCATTTTAGAAAGTTTTTTTATTACAATCTGAACTAATTTCATCTTTTTATCACCAATCGTTAGTAAAAAATTCAATTTTTCACTCAATTTTTACTTAAAAAATTAATTCGCTAGCTTTTGCTGCAAAAGTGAAACAATTTTTTTAACTTTTTTATTCCAAAAGAACGGTAAATAAGTAAGAAGCCTAACTTTGCAGATCCTCTAGTGGGCTGATGGTAAATTGAATTGTAAAGTTTCAATTTTCTAGGGGGTGTCGTTCCTGAGATGGGGGTGACTTTTAAAATTTTTAAATCTATCTTCCCGAGACAAAACTTACATTCAGATTTAGTTGAAAACTAAGCAAGATTACCAATTCGAACCGAATAATTCGTCTGGCGTTGGTTCCAACTCTCTATCTTATACCGTTCTCAAGATAGTGGTAACTTTTAAACTAAGATAAAAAATATTTTTCTACCATTTAGAATCATTTTAGAAAGTTTTTTTATTACAATCTGAACTAATTTCATCTTTTTATCACCAATCGTTAGTAAAAAATTCAATTTTTCACTCAATTTTTACTTAAAAAATTAATTCGCTAGCTTTTGCTGCAAAAGTGAAAAATTTTTTTCAACTTTTTTATTCCAAAGGATCTGTTAATAAGTAAGAAGCCTAACTTTGCAGATCTTCTAGTGGGCTGATGGTGAATTGAATTGTAAAGTTTCAACTTTCTAGGGGGTGTCGTTCCTGAGATAGGGGTGACTTTTAAAATTTTTAAATCTATCTTCCCGAGACAAAACTTACATTCAGATTTAGTTGAAAACTAAGCAAGATTACCAATTCGAACCGAATAATTTGTCTGGCGTTAGTTCCAACTCTCTATCTTATACCGTTCCCAAGATAGGGGTAACTTTTAAACTAAGAAAAAAAAAATTTTTCTACCATTTATAATCATTTTAGAAATTTTTTTTATCATAATCTAAATCAGTTTCATCTTTTTATCACCAATCGTTAGTAAAAAATTCAATTTTTCACTCAATTTTTACTTAAAAAATTAATTCGCTAGCTTTTGCTGCAAAAGTGAAAAAATTTTTTCAACTTTTTTATTCCAAAGGAACTGTAAATAAGTAAGAAGCCTAACTTTGCAGATCTTCTAGTGGGCTGATGGTGAATTGAATTGTAAAGTTTCAATTTTCTAGGGGGTGTCGTTCCTGAGATAGGGGTGACTTTTAAAATTTTTAAATCTATCTTCCCGAGACAAAACATACATTCAGATTTAGTTGAAAACTAAGCAAGATTACCAATTCGAACCGAATAATTCGTCTGGCGTTGGTTCCAACTCTCTATCTTATACCATTCCCAAGATAGGGGTAACTTTTTTACTAAGAAAAAAAAATTTTTTCTACCATTTATAATCATTTTAGAAAGTTTTTTTATCATAATCTAAAGCAGTTTTATCTTTTATTACCAATCGTTAGTAAAAAATTCAATTTTTCACTCAATTTTTACTTAAAAAATTAATTCGCTAGCTTTTTCTGCAAAAGTGAAAACATTTTTTCAACTTTTTTATTCCAAAGGAACTGTAAATAAGTAAGAAGCCTAACTTTGCAGATCTTCTAGTGGGCTGATGGTGAATTGAATTGTAAAGTTTCAACTTTCTAGGGGGTGTCGTTTCTGAGATAGGGGTGACTTTTAAAATTTTTAAATCTATCTTCCCGAGACAAAACTTACATTCAAATTTAGTTGAAAACTAAGCAAGATTACCAACTCGAACCGAATAATTCGTCTGGCGTTGGTTCCAACTCTCTATCTTATACCGTTCCCAAGATAAGGGTAATTTTTAAACTAAGAAAAAAAAATTCTTTCTACCATTTAGAATCATTTAGAAAGTTTTTTTATTACAATCTGAACTAATTTCATATTTTTATCACCGATCGTTAGTAAAAAATTCAATTTTTCACTCAATTTTTACTTAAAAAATTAATTCGTTAGCTTTTGCTGCAAAAGTGAAAAAATTTTTTCAACTTTTTTATTCCAAAGGAACTGTAAATAAGTAAGAAGCTTAACTTTGCAGATCTTCTAGTGGGCTGAAGGTGAATTGAATTGTAAAGTTTCAACTTTCTAGGGGGTGTCGTTCCTGAGATAGGGGTGACTTTTAAAATTTTTAAATCTATCTTCCCGAGACAAAACTTACATTCAGATTTATTTGAAAACTAAGCAAGATTACCAATTCGAACCGAATAATTCGTCTGGCGTTGGTTCCAACTCTCTATCTTATACCGTTCCCTAGATAGGGGTAACTATTAAACTAAGAAAAAAAAATTTTTTCTACCATTCATAATCATTTTAGAAAGTTGTTTTATCATAATCTAAACCAGTTTCATCTTTTTATCACTAATCGTTAATAAAAAATTCAATTTTTCACTCAATTTTTACTTAAAAAATTAATTCGCTAGCTTTTGCTGCAAAAGTGAAAAAATTTTTTTAACTTTTTTATTCCAAAGGAACTGTAAATAAGTAAGAAGCCTAACTTTGCAGATCTTCTAGTGGGCTGATGGTGAATTGAATTGTAAAGTTTCAACTTTCTAGGGGGTGTCGTTCATGAGATAGAGGTGACTTTTAAAATTTTTAAATCTATATTCCCGAGACAAAACTTACATTTAGATTTAGTTGAAAACTAAGCAAGATTACCAATTCGAACCGAATAATTCGTCTGGCGTTGGTTCCAACTCTCTATCTTATACCGTTCCCAAGATAGGGGTAAATTTTAAACTAAGAAAAAAAAATATTTTCTACCAATTATAATCATTTTAGAAAGTTTTTTTATTATAATCTAAACCAGTTTCATCTTTGTATCACCAATCGTTAGTAAAAAATTCAATTTTTCACTCAATTTTTACTTAAAAAATTAATTCGCTAGCTTTTGCTGCAAAAGTAAAAAAATTTTTTCAACTTTTTTATTCCAAAGGAAATGTAAATAAGTAAGAAGCCTAACTTTGCAGATCTTCTAGTGGGCTGATGGTGAATTGAATTGTAAAGTTTCAACTTTCTAGAGGGTGTCGTTCCTGAGATAGGGGTGACTTTTAAAATTTTTAAATCTATTTTTCTGAGACAAAACTTACATTCAGATTTAGTTGAAAACTAAGCAAGATTACCAATTCGAACCGAATAATTCGTCTGGCGTTGGTTCCAACTCTCTATCTTATACCGTTCCCAAGATAGGGGTAACTTTTAAACTAAGAAAAAAAAAATTTTTCTACCAATTATAATCATTTTAGAAAGTTTTTTTATCATAATCTAAACCAGTTTCATCTTTTTATCACCAATCGTTAGTAAAAAATTCAATTTTTCACTCAATTTTTACTTAAAAAAGTAATTCGCTAGCTTTTGCTGCAAAAGTAAAACAATTTTTTTAACTTTTTTATTCTAAAAGAACGGTAAATAAGTAAGAAGCCTAACATTGCAGATCCTCTAGTGGGCTGATGGTAAATTGAATTGTAAAGTTTCAACTTTCTAGGGGGTGTCGTTCTTGAGATGGGGGTGAATTTTAAAATTTTTAAATCTATCTTCCCGAGACAAAACTTACATTCAGATTTAGTTGAAAACTAAGCTAGATTACCAATTCGAACCGAATAATTCGTCTGGCGTTGGTTCCAACTCTCTATCTTATACCGTTCTCAAGATAGTGGTAACTTTTAAACTAAGATAATAAATATTTTTCTACCATTTAGAATCAGTTTAGAAAGTTTTTTTATTACAATCTGAACTAATTTCATCTTTTTATCACCAATCGTTAGTAAAAAATTCAATTTTTCACTCAATTTTTACTTAAAAAATTAATTCGCTAGCTTTTGCTGCAAAAGTGAAAAAATTTTTTCAACTTTTTTATTCCAAAGGAACTGTAAATAAGTAAGAAGCCTAACTTTGCAGATCTTCTAGTGGGCTGATGGTGAATTGAATTGTAAAGTTTCAACTTTCTAGGGGGTGTCGTTCCTGAGATAGGTGTGACTTTTAAAATTTTCAAATCTATCTTCCCGAGACAAAACTTACAATCAGATTTAGTTGAAAACTAAGCAAGATTACCAATTCGAACCGAATAATTCGTCTGGCGTTAGTTCCAACTCTCTATCTTATACCGTTCCCAAGATAGGGGTAACTTTTAAACTAAGAAAAAAAAATTTTTTCTACCATTTATAATCATTTTAGAAAATGTTTTTATCATAATCTAAATCAGTTTCATCTTTTTATCACCAATCGTTAGTAAAAAATTCAATTTTTCTTTCAATTTTTACTTAAAAAATTATATCGCTAGCTTTTGCTGCAAAAGTGAAAAAATTTTTTCAACTTTTTTATTCTAAAAGAACGGTAAATAAGTAAGAAGCCTAACATTGCAGATCTTCTAGTAGGCTGATGGTAAATTGAATTGTAAAGTTTCAACTTTCTAGGGGGTGTCGTTCTTGAGATGGGGGTGAATTTTAAAATTTTTAAATCTATCTTCCCGAGACAAAACTTACATTCAGATTTAGTTGAAAACTAAGCTAGATTACCAATTCGAACCGAATAATTCGTCTGGCGTTGGTTCCAACTCTCTATCTTATACCGTTCTCAAGATAGTGGTAACTTTTAAACTAAGATAATAAATATTTTTCTACCATTTAGAATCAGTTTAGAAAGTTTTTTTATTACAATCTGAACTAATTTCATCTTTTTATCACCAATCGTTAGTAAAAAATTCAATTTTTCACTCAATTTTTACTTAAAAAATTAATTCGCTAGCTTTTGCTGCAAAAGTGAAAAAATTTTTTCAACTTTTTTATTCCAAAGGATCTGTTAATAAGTAAGAAGCCTAACTTTGCAGATCTTCTAGTGTGCTGATGGTGAATTGAATTGTAAAGTTTCAACTTTCTAGGGGGTGTCGTTCCTGAGATAGGGGTGGCTTTTAAAATTTTTAAATATATCTTTCCGAGACAAAACTTACATTCAGATTTAGTTGAAAACTAAGCAAGATTACCAATTCGAACCGAATAATTCGTCTGGCGTTGGTTCCAACTCTCTATCTTATACCGTTCCCAAGATAGGGGTAACTTTTAAACTAAGAAAAAAAAATTTTTTCTACCATTTATAATCATTTTAGAAAGTTTTTTTATCATAATCTAAACCAGTTACATCTTTTTATCACCAATCGTTAGTAAAAAATTCAATTTTTCACTCAATTTTTACTTGAAAAATTAATTCGCTAGCTTTTGCTGCAAAAGTAAAAAAATTTTTTCAACTTTTTTATTCCAAAGGAACTGTAAATATTTAAGAAGCCTAACTTTGCAGATCTTCTAGTGGGCTGATGGTGAATTGAATTGTAAAGTTTCAACTTTCTAGGGGGTGTCGTTACTGAGATAGGGGTGACTTTTAAAATTTTTAAATCTATCTTTCCGAGACAAAACTTACATTCAGATTTAGTTGAAAACTAAGCAAGATTACCAATTCGAACCGAATAATTCGTCTGGCGTTGGTTCCAACTCTCTATCTTATACCGTTCCCAAGATAGGGGTAACTTTTAAACTAAGAAAAAAAATTTTTTTCCACCAATTATAATCATTTTAGAAAGTTTTTTTATCATAATCTAAACCAGTTTCATCTTTTTATCACCAATCGTTAGTAAAAAATTCAATTTTTCACTCAATTTTTACTTAAAAAATTAATTCGCTAGCTTTTGCTGCAAAAGTAAAAAAATTTTTTCAACTTTTTTATTCCAAAGGAACTGTAAATAAGTAAGAAGCCTAACTTTGCAGATCTTCTAGTGGGCTGATGGTGAATTGAATTGTAAAGTTTCAACTTTCTAGGGGGTGTCGTTACTGAGATAGGGGTGACTTTTAAAATTTTTAAATCTATCTTTCCGAAACAAAACTTACATTCAGATTTAGTTGAAAACTAAGCAAGATTACCAATTCGAACCGAATAATTCGTCTGGCGTTGGTTCCAACTCTCTATCTTATACCGTTCCCAAGATAGGGGTAACTTTTAAACTAAGAAAAAAAATTTTTTTCTACCAATTATAATCATTTTAGAAAGTTTTTTTATCATAATCTAAACCAGTTTCATCTTTTTATCACAAATCGTTAGTAAAAAATTCAATTTTTCACTCAATTTTTACTTAAAAAATAAATTCGCTAGCTTTTGCTGCAAAAGTGAAACAATTTTTTTAACTTTTTTATTCCAAAGAAACGGTGAATAAGTAAGAAGCCTAACTTTGCAGATCCTCTAGTGGGCTGATGGTAAATTGAATTGTAAAGTTTCAAATTTCTAGGGGGTGTCGTTCCTGAGATGGGGGTGACTTTTAAAATTTTTAAATCTATCTTCCCGAGACAAAACTTACATCCAGATTTAGTTGAAAACTAAGCAAGATTACCAATTCGAACCGAATAATTCGTCTGGCGTTGGTTCCAACTCTCTATCTTATACCGTTCTCAAGATAGTGGTAACTTTTAAACTAAGAAAAAAAATATTTTTCTACCATTTAGAATCATTTTAGAAAGTTTTTTTTTTACAATCTGAACTAATTTCATCTTTTTATCACAAATCGTTAGTAAAAAATTCAATTTTGCACTCAATTTTTACTCAAAAAATTAATTCGCTAGCTTTTGCTGCAAAAGTGAAAAAATTTTTTCAACTTTTTTATTTCAAAGGAACTGTAAATAAGTAGGAAGCCTAACTTTGCAGATCTTCTAGTGGGCTGATGGTGAATTGAATTGTAAAGTTTCAACTTTCTAGGGGGTGTCGTTCCTGAGATAGGGGTGACTTTTAAAATTTTCAAAATCTATCTTCCCGAGACAAAACTTACATTCAGATTTAGTTGAAAACTAAGCAAGATTACCAATTCGAACCGAATAATTCGTCTGGCGTTGGTTCCAACTCTCTATCTTATACCGTTCTCAAGATAGTGGTAACTTTTAAACTAAGAAAAAAAATATTTTTCTACCATTTAGAATCATTTTAGAAAGTTTTATATTACAATCTGAACTAATTTCATCTTTTTATCACCAATCGTTAGTAAAAAATTCAATTTTGCACTCAATTTTTACTTAAAAAATTAATTCGCTAGCTTTTGCTGCAAAAGTGAAAAAATTTTTTCAACTTTTTTATTCCAAAGGAACTGTAAATAAGTAAGAAGCCTAACTTTGCAGATCCTCTAGTGGGCTGATGGTGAATTGAATTGTAAAGTTTCAACTTTCTAGGGAGTGTCGTTCCTGAGATAGGGGTGACTTTTAAAATTTTTAAATCTATCTTCCCGAGACAAAACTTACATTCAGATTTAGTTGAAAACTAAGCAAGATTACCAATTCGAACCGAATAATTCGTCTGGCGTTGGTTCCAACTCTCTATCTTATACCGTTCCCAAGATAGTGGTAACTTTTAAACTAAGAAAAAAAATATTTTTCTACCATTTAGAATCATTTTAATAAGTTTTTTTATCATAATCTAAACCAGTTTCATCTTTTTATCACCAATCGTTAGTAAAAAATTCAATTTTTCACTCAATTTTTACTTAAAAAATTAATTCGCTAGCTTTTGCTGCAAAAGTAAAAAAATTTTTTCAACTTTTTTATTCCAAAGGAACTGTAAATAAGTAAGAAGCCTAACTTTGCAGATCTTCTAGTGGGCTGATGGTGAATTGAATTGTAAAGTTTCAACTTTCTAGGGGGTGTCGTTACTGAGATAGGGGTGACTTTTAAAATTTTTAAATCTATCTTTCCGAAACAAAACTTACATTCAGATTTAGTTGAAAACTAAGCAAGATTACCAATTCGAACCGAATAATTCGTCTGGCGTTGGTTCCAACTCTCTATCTTATACCGTTCCCAAGATAGGGGTAACTTTTAAACTAAGAAAAAAAATTTTTTTCTACCAATTATAATCATTTTAGAAAGTTTTTTTATCATAATCTAAACCAGTTTCATCTTTTTATCACAAATCGTTAGTAAAAAATTCAATTTTTCACTCAATTTTTACTTAAAAAATAAATTCGCTAGCTTTTGCTGCAAAAGTGAAACAATTTTTTTAACTTTTTTATTCCAAAGAAACGGTGAATAAGTAAGAAGCCTAACTTTGCAGATCCTCTAGTGGGCTGATGGTAAATTGAATTGTAAAGTTTCAAATTTCTAGGGGGTGTCGTTCCTGAGATGGGGGTGACTTTTAAAATTTTTAAATCTATCTTCCCGAGACAAAACTTACATCCAGATTTAGTTGAAAACTAAGCAAGATTACCAATTCGAACCGAATAATTCGTCTGGCGTTGGTTCCAACTCTCTATCTTATACCGTTCTCAAGATAGTGGTAACTTTTAAACTAAGAAAAAAAATATTTTTCTACCATTTAGAATCATTTTAGAAAGTTTTTTTTTTACAATCTGAACTAATTTCATCTTTTTATCACAAATCGTTAGTAAAAAATTCAATTTTGCACTCAATTTTTACTCAAAAAATTAATTCGCTAGCTTTTGCTGCAAAAGTGAAAAAATTTTTTCAACTTTTTTATTTCAAAGGAACTGTAAATAAGTAGGAAGCCTAACTTTGCAGATCTTCTAGTGGGCTGATGGTGAATTGAATTGTAAAGTTTCAACTTTCTAGGGGGTGTCGTTCCTGAGATAGGGGTGACTTTTAAAATTTTTAAATCTATCTTCCCGAGACAAAACTTACATTCAGATTTAGTTGAAAACTAAGCAAGATTACCAATTCGAACCGAATAATTCGTCTGGCGTTGGTTCCAACTCTCTATCTTATACCGTTCTCAAGATAGTGGTAACTTTTAAACTAAGAAAAAAAATATTTTTCTACCATTTAGAATCATTTTAGAAAGTTTTATATTACAATCTGAACGAATTTCACCTTTTTATCACCAATCGTTAGTAAAAAATTCAATTTTGCACTCAATTTTTACTTAAAAAATTAATTCGCTAGCTTTTGCTGCAAAAGTGAAAAAATTTTTTCAACTTTTTTATTCCAAAGGAACTGTAAATAAGTAAGAAGCCTAACTTTGCAGATCCTCTAGTGGGCTGATGGTGAATTGAATTGTAAAGTTTCAACTTTCTAGGGGGTGTCGTTCCTGAGATAGGGGTGACTTTTAAAATTTTTAAATCTATCTTCCCGAGACAAAACTTACATTCAGATTTAGTTGAAAACTAAGCAAGATTACCAATTCGAACCGAATAATTCGTCCGGCGTTGGTTCCAACTCTCTATCTTATACCGTTATCAAGATAGTGGTAACTTTTAAACTAAGAAAAAAAATATTTTTCTACCATTTAGAATCATTTTAGAAAGTTTTATATTACAATCTGAACTAATTTCATCTTTTTATCACCAATCGTTAGTAAAAAATTCAATTTTTCACTCAATTTTTACTTAAAAAATTAATTCGCTAGCTTTTGCTGCAAAAGTGAAAAAATTTTTTCAACTTTTTTATTCCAAAGGAACTGTAAATAAGTAAGAAGCCTAACTTTGCAGATCCTCTAGTGGGCTGATGGTAAATTGAATTGTAAAGTTTCAACTTTCTAGGGGGTGTCGTTCCTGAGATAGGGGTGACTTTTAAAATTTTTAAATCTATCTTCCCGAGACAAAACTTACATTCAGATTTAGTTAAAAACTAAGCAAGATTACCAATTCGAACCGAATAATTCGTCTGGCGTTGGTTGCAACTCTCTATCTTATACCGTTCCCAAGATAGGAGTAACTTTTAAACTAAGAAAAAAAAATTTTTTCTACCATTTATAATTATTTAAGAAAGTTTTTTTATCATAATCTAAACCAGTTTCATCTTTTTATCACCAATCGTTAGTAAAAAATTCAATTTTTCACTCAATTTTTACTTAAAAAATTAATTCGCTAGCTTTTGCTGCAAAAGTGAAAAAATTTTTTCAACTTTTTTATTCCAAAGGAACTGTAAATAAGTAAGAAGCCTAACTTTGCAGATCTTCTAGTGGGCTGATGGTGAATTGAATTGTAAAGTTTCAACTTTCTAGGGGGTGTCGTTCCTAAGATAGGTGTGACTTTTAAAATTTTCAAATCTATCTTCCCGAGACAAAACTTACATTCAGATTTAGTTGAAAACTAAGCAGGATTACCAATTCGAACCGAATAATTCGTCTGGCGTTAGTTCCAACTCTCTATCTTATACCGTTCCCAAGATAGGGGTAACTTTTAAACTAAGAAAAAAAATATTTTTTTACCATTTATAATCATTTTAGAAAATTTTTTTATCATAATCTAAATCAGTTTCATCTTTTTATCACCAATCGTTAGTAAAAAATTCAATTTTTCACTCAATTTTTACTTAAAAAATTAATTCGCTAGCTTTTGCTGCAAAAGTGAAAAAATTTTTTTAACTTTTTTATTTCAAAGGAACGGTAAATAAGTAAGAAGCCTAACTTTGCAGATCCTCTAGTGGGCTGATGGTAAATTGAATTGTAAAGTTTCAACTTTCTAGGGGGTGTCGTTCCTGAGGTAGGGGTGACTTTTAAAATTTTTAAATCTATTTTCCCGAGACAAAACTTACATTCAGATTTAGTTGAAAACTAAGCAAGATTACCAATTCGAACCGAATAATTCGTCTGGCGTTGGTTCCAACTCTCTATCTTATACCGTTCTCAAGATAGTGGTAACTTTTAATCTAAGAAAAAAAATATTTTTCTACCATTTAGAATCATTTTAGAAAGTTTTTTTATTACAATCTGAACTAATTTCATCTTTTTATCACCAATCGTTAGTAAAAAATTCAATTTTTCACTCAATTTTTACTTAAAAAATTAATTCGCTAGCTTTTGCTGCAAAAGTAAAAAAATTTTTTCAACTTTTTTATTCCAAAGGAACTGTAAATAAGTAAGAAGCCTAACTTTGCAGATCTTCTAGTGGGCTGATGGTGAATTGAATTGTAAAGTTTCAACTTTCTAGGGGGTGTCGTTCCTGAGATAGGGGTGACTTTTAAAATTTTTAAATCTATCTTCCCGAGACAAAACTTACATTCAGATTTAGTTGAAAACTAAGCAAGATTACCAATTCGAACCGAATAATTCGTCTGGCGTTGGTTCCAACTCTCTATCTTATACCGTTCCCAAGATAGTGGTAACTTTTAAACTAAGAAAAAAAATATTTTTCTACCATTTAGAATCATTTTAAAAAGTTTTTTTTATCATAATCTAAACCAGTTTCATCTTTTTATCACCAATCGTTAGTAAAAAATTCAATTTTTCACTCAATTTTTACTTAAAAAATTAATTCGCTAGCTTTTGCTGCAAAAGTAAAAAAATTTTTTCAACTTTTTTATTCCAAAGGAACTGTAAATAAGTAAGAAGCCTAACTTTGCAGATCTTCTAGTGGGCTGATGGTGAATTGAATTGTAAAGTTTCAACTTTCTAGGGGGTGTCGTTACTGAGATAGGGGTGACTTTTAAAATTTTTAAATCTATCTTTCCGAAACAAAACTTACATTCAGATTTAGTTGAAAACTAAGCAAGATTACCAATTCGAACCGAATAATTCGTCTGGCGTTGGTTCCAACTCTCTATCTTATACCGTTCCCAAGATAGGGGTAACTTTTAAACTAAGAAAAAAAATTTTTTTCTACCAATTATAATCATTTTAGAAAGTTTTTTTATCATAATCTAAACCAGTTTCATCTTTTTATCACAAATCGTTAGTAAAAAATTCAATTTTTCACTCAATTTTTACTTAAAAAATAAATTCGCTAGCTTTTGCTGCAAAAGTGAAACAATTTTTTTAACTTTTTTATTCCAAAGAAACGGTGAATAAGTAAGAAGCCTAACTTTGCAGATCCTCTAGTGGGCTGATGGTAAATTGAATTGTAAAGTTTCAAATTTCTAGGGGGTGTCGTTCCTGAGATGGGGGTGACTTTTAAAATTTTTAAATCTATCTTCCCGAGACAAAACTTACATTCAGATTTAGTTAAAAACTAAGCAAGATTACCAATTCGAACCGAATAATTCGTCTGGCGTTGGTTGCAACTCTCTATCTTATACCGTTCCCAAGATAGGAGTAACTTTTAAACTAAGAAAAAAAAATTTTTTCTACCATTTATAATTATTTAAGAAAGTTTTTTTATCATAATCTAAACCAGTTTCATCTTTTTATCACCAATCGTTAGTAAAAAATTCAATTTTTCACTCAATTTTTACTTAAAAAATTAATTCGCTAGCTTTTGCTGCAAAAGTGAAAAAATTTTTTCAACTTTTTTATTCCAAAGGAACTGTAAATAAGTAAGAAGCCTAACTTTGCAGATCTTCTAGTGGGCTGATGGTGAATTGAATTGTAAAGTTTCAACTTTCTAGGGGGTGTCGTTCCTAAGATAGGTGTGACTTTTAAAATTTTCAAATCTATCTTCCCGAGACAAAACTTACATTCAGATTTAGTTGAAAACTAAGCAGGATTACCAATTCGAACCGAATAATTCGTCTGGCGTTAGTTCCAACTCTCTATCTTATACCGTTCCCAAGATAGGGGTAACTTTTAAACTAAGAAAAAAAAATTTTTTTTACCATTTATAATCATTTTAGAAAATTTTTTTATCATAATCTAAATCAGTTTCATCTTTTTATCACCAATCGTTAGTAAAAAATTCAATTTTTCACTCAATTTTTACTTAAAAAATTAATTCGCTAGCTTTTGCTGCAAAAGTGAAAAAATTTTTTTAACTTTTTTATTTCAAAGGAACGGTAAATAAGTAAGAAGCCTAACTTTGCAGATCCTCTAGTGGGCTGATGGTAAATTGAATTGTAAAGTTTCAACTTTCTAGGGGGTGTCGTTCCTGAGGTAGGGGTGACTTTTAAAATTTTTAAATCTATTTTCCCGAGACAAAACTTACATTCAGATTTAGTTGAAAACTAAGCAAGGTTACCAATTCGAACCGAATAATTCGTCTGGCGTTGGTTCCAACTCTCTATCTTATACCGTTCTCAAGATAGTGGTAACTTTTAATCTAAGAAAAAAAATATTTTTCTACCATTTAGAATCATTTTAGAAAGTTTTTTTATTACAATCTGAACTAATTTCATCTTTTTATCACCAATCGTTAGTAAAAAATTCAATTTTTCACTCAATTTTTACTTAAAAAATTAATTCGCTAGCTTTTGCTGCAAAAGTAAAAAAATTTTTTCAACTTTTTTATTCCAAAGGAACTGTAAATAAGTAAGAAGCCTAACTTTGCAGATCTTCTAGTGGGCTGATGGTGAATTGAATTGTAAAGTTTCAACTTTCTAGGGGGTGTCGTTCCTGAGATAGGGGTGACTTTTAAAATTTTTAAATCTATCTTCCCGAGACAAAACTTACATTCAGATTTAGTTGAAAACTAAGCAAGATTACCAATTCGAACCGAATAATTCGTCTGGCGTTGGTTCCAACTCTCTATCTTATACCGTTCCCAAGATAGTGGTAACTTTTAAACTAAGAAAAAAAATATTTTTCTACCATTTAGAATCATTTTAAAAAGTTTTTTTATCATAATCTAAACCAGTTTCATCTTTTTATCACCAATCGTTAGTAAAAAATTCAATTTTTCACTCAATTTTTACTTAAAAAATTAATTCGCTAGCTTTTGCTGCAAAAGTAAAAAAATTTTTTCAACTTTTTTATTCCAAAGGAACTGTAAATAAGTAAGAAGCCTAACTTTGCAGATCTTCTAGTGGGCTGATGGTGAATTGAATTGTAAAGTTTCAACTTTCTAGGGGGTGTCGTTACTGAGATAGGGGTGACTTTTAAAATTTTTAAATCTATCTTTCCGAAACAAAACTTACATTCAGATTTAGTTGAAAACTAAGCAAGATTACCAATTCGAACCGAATAATTCGTCTGGCGTTGGTTCCAACTCTCTATCTTATACCGTTCCCAAGATAGGGGTAACTTTTAAACTAAGAAAAAAAATTTTTTTCTACCAATTATAATCATTTTAGAAAGTTTTTTTATCATAATCTAAACCAGTTTCATCTTTTTATCACAAATCGTTAGTAAAAAATTCAATTTTTCACTCAATTTTTACTTAAAAAATAAATTCGCTAGCTTTTGCTGCAAAAGTGAAACAATTTTTTTAACTTTTTTATTCCAAAGAAACGGTGAATAAGTAAGAAGCCTAACTTTGCAGATCCTCTAGTGGGCTGATGGTAAATTGAATTGTAAAGTTTCAAATTTCTAGGGGGTGTCGTTCCTGAGATGGGGGTGACTTTTAAAATTTTTAAATCTATCTTCCCGAGACAAAACTTACATCCAGATTTAGTTGAAAACTAAGCAAGATTACCAATTCGAACCGAATAATTCGTCTGGCGTTGGTTCCAACTCTCTATCTTATACCGTTCTCAAGATAGTGGTAACTTTTAAACTAAGAAAAAAAATATTTTTCTACCATTTAGAATCATTTTAGAAAGTTTTTTTTTTACAATCTGAACTAATTTCATCTTTTTATCACAAATCGTTAGTAAAAAATTCAATTTTGCACTCAATTTTTACTCAAAAAATTAATTCGCTAGCTTTTGCTGCAAAAGTGAAAAAATTTTTTCAACTTTTTTATTTCAAAGGAACTGTAAATAAGTAGGAAGCCTAACTTTGCAGATCTTCTAGTGGGCTGATGGTGAATTGAATTGTAAAGTTTCAACTTTCTAGGGGGTGTCGTTCCTGAGATAGGGGTGACTTTTAAAATTTTTAAATCTATCTTCCCGAGACAAAACTTACATTCAGATTTAGTTGAAAACTAAGCAAGATTACCAATTCGAACCGAATAATTCGTCTGGCGTTGGTTCCAACTCTCTATCTTATACCGTTCTCAAGATAGTGGTAACTTTTAAACTAAGAAAAAAAATATTTTTCTACCATTTAGAATCATTTTAGAAAGTTTTATATTACAATCTGAACGAATTTCACCTTTTTATCACCAATCGTTAGTAAAAAATTCAATTTTGCACTCAATTTTTACTTAAAAAATTAATTCGCTAGCTTTTGCTGCAAAAGTGAAAAAATTTTTTCAACTTTTTTATTCCAAAGGAACTGTAAATAAGTAAGAAGCCTAACTTTGCAGATCCTCTAGTGGGCTGATGGTGAATTGAATTGTAAAGTTTCAACTTTCTAGGGGGTGTCGTTCCTGAGATAGGGGTGACTTTTAAAATTTTTAAATCTATCTTCCCGAGACAAAACTTACATTCAGATTTAGTTGAAAACTAAGCAAGATTACCAATTCGAACCGAATAATTCGTCCGGAGTTGGTTCCAACTCTCTATCTTATACCGTTATCAAGATAGTGGTAACTTTTAAACTAAGAAAAAAAATATTTTTCTACCATTTAGAATCATTTTAGAAAGTTTTATATTACAATCTGAACTAATTTCATCTTTTTATCACCAATCGTTAGTAAAAAATTCAATTTTTCACTCAATTTTTACTTAAAAAATTAATTCGCTAGCTTTTGCTGCAAAAGTGAAAAAATTTTTTCAACTTTTTTATTCCAAAGGAACTGTAAATAAGTAAGAAGCCTAACTTTGCAGATCCTCTAGTGGGCTGATGGTAAATTGAATTGTAAAGTTTCAACTTTCTAGGGGGTGTCGTTCCTGAGATAGGGGTGACTTTTAAAATTTTCAAATCTATCTTCCCGAGACAAAACTTACATTCAGATTTAGTTGAAAACTAAGCAGGATTACCAATTCGAACCGAATAATTCGTCTGGCGTTAGTTCCAACTCTCTATCTTATACCGTTCCCAAGATAGGAGTAACTTTTAAACTAAGAAAAAAAAATTTTTTCTACCATTTATAATTATTTAAGAAAGTTTTTTTATCATAATCTAAACCAGTTTCATCTTTTTATCACCAATCGTTAGTAAAAAATTCAATTTTTCACTCAATTTTTACTTAAAAAATTAATTCGCTAGCTTTTGCTGCAAAAGTGAAAAAATTTTTTCAACTTTTTTATTCCAAAGGAACTGTAAATAAGTAAGAAGCCTAACTTTGCAGATCCTCTAGTGGGCTGATGGTAAATTGAATTGTAAAGTTTCAACTTTCTAGGGGGTGTCGTTCCTGAGATAGGGGTGACTTTTAAAATTTTCAAATCTATCTTCCCGAGACAAAACTTACATTCAGATTTAGTTGAAAACTAAGCAGGATTACCAATTCGAACCGAATAATTCGTCTGGCGTTAGTTCCAACTCTCTATCTTATACCGTTCCCAAGATAGGAGTAACTTTTAAACTAAGAAAAAAAAATTTTTTCTACCATTTATAATTATTTAAGAAAGTTTTTTTATCATAATCTAAACCAGTTTCATCTTTTTATCACCAATCGTTAGTAAAAAATTCAATTTTTCACTCAATTTTTACTTAAAAAATTAATTCGCTAGCTTTTGCTGCAAAAGTGAAAAAATTTTTTCAACTTTTTTATTCCAAAGGAACTGTAAATAAGTAAGAAGCCTAACTTTGCAGATCTTCTAGTGGGCTGATGGTGAATTGAATTGTAAAGTTTCAACTTTCTAGGGGGTGTCGTTCCTAAGATAGGTGTGACTTTTAAAATTTTCAAATCTATCTTCCCGAGACAAAACTTACATTCAGATTTAGTTGAAAACTAAGCAGGATTACCAATTCGAACCGAATAATTCGTCTGGCGTTAGTTCCAACTCTCTATCTTATACCGTTCCCAAGATAGGGGTAACTTTTAAACTAAGAAAAAAAAAATTTTTTTACCATTTATAATCATTTTAGAAAATTTTTTTATCATAATCTAAATCAGTTTCATCTTTTTATCACCAATCGTTAGTAAAAAATTCAATTTTTCACTCAATTTTTACTTAAAAAATTAATTCGCTAGCTTTTGCTGCAAAAGTGAAAAAATTTTTTTAACTTTTTTATTTCAAAGGAACGGTAAATAAGTAAGAAGCCTAACTTTGCAGATCCTCTAGTGGGCTGATGGTAAATTGAATTGTAAAGTTTCAACTTTCTAGGGGGTGTCGTTCCTGAGGTAGGGGTGACTTTTAAAATTTTTAAATCTATTTTCCCGAGACAAAACTTACATTCAGATTTAGTTGAAAACTAAGCAAGATTACCAATTCGAACCGAATAATTCGTCTGGCGTTGGTTCCAACTCTCTATCTTATACCGTTCTCAAGATAGTGGTAACTTTTAATCTAAGAAAAAAAATATTTTTCTACCATTTAGAATCATTTTAGAAAGTTTTTTTATTACAATCTGAACTAATTTCATCTTTTTATCACCAATCGTTAGTAAAAAATTCAATTTTTCACTCAATTTTTACTTAAAAAATTAATTCGCCAGCTTTTGCTGCAAAAGTGAAAAAATTTTTTCAACTTTTTTATTCCAAAAGAACTGTAAATAAGTAAGAAGCCTAACTTTGCAGATCTTTTAGTGTGCTGAATTGAATTGAAAAGTTTCATCTTTCTAGGGGGTGTCGTTCCTGAGATAGGGGTGACTTTTAAAATTTTTAAATATATCTTTCCGAGACAAAACTTACATTCAGATTTAGTTGAAAACTAAGCAAGATTACCAATTCGAACCGAATAATTCGTCTGGCGTTGGTTCCAACTCTCTATCTTATACCGTTCCCAAGATAGGGGTAACTTTTAAACTAAGAAAAAAAAATTTTTTCTACCATTTATAATCATTTTAGAAAGTTTTTTTATCATAATCTAAACCAGTTACATCTTTTTATCACCAATCGTTAGTAAAAAATTCAATTTTTCACTCAATTTTTACTTAAAAAATTAATTCGCTAGCTTTTGCTGCAAAAGTAAAAAAATTTTTTCAACTTTTTTATTCCAAAGGAACTGTAAATAAGTAAGAAGCCTAACTTTGCAGATCTTCTAGTGGGCTGATGGTGAATTGAATTGTAAAGTTTCAACTTTCTAGAGGGTGTCGTTCCTGAGATAGGGGTGACTTTTAAAATTTTTAAATCTATTTTTCCGAGACAAAACTTACATTCAGATTTAGTTGAAAACTAAGCAAGATTACCAATTCGAACCGAATAATTCGTCTGGCGTTGGTTCCAACTCTCTATCTTATACCGTTCCCAAGATAGGGGTAACTTTTAAACTAAGAAAAAAAAATTTTTTCTACCAATTATAATCATTTTAGAAAGTTTTTTTATCATAATCTAAATCAGTTTCATCTTTTTATCACCAATCGTTAGTAAAAAATTCAATTTTCCACTCAATTTTTACTTAAAAATTTAATTCGCTAGCTTTTGCTGCAAAAGTGAAAAAATTTTTTTATCTTTTTTATTCCAAAGGAACGGTAAATAAGTAAGAAGCCTAACTTTGCAGATCCTCTAGTGGGCTGATGGTAAATTGAATTGTAAAGTTTCAACTTTCTAGGGGTGTCAATCCTGAGATAGGGGTGACTTTTAAAATTTTTAAATCTATCTTCCCGAGACAAAACTTACATTCAGATTTAGTTGAAAACTAAGCAAGATTACCAATTCGAACCGAATAATTCGTCTGGCGTTGGTTCCAACTCTCTATCTTATACCGTTCCCAAGATAGGGGTAACTTTTAAACTAAGAAAAAAAAATTTTTCTACCATTTATAATCATTTTAGAAAGCTTTTTTATCATAATCTAAACCAGTTTCATCTTTTTATCACCAATCGTTAGTAAAAAATTCAATTTTCCACTCAATTTTTACTTAAAAAATTAATTCGCTAGCTTTTGCTGCAAAAGTGAAAAATTTTTTTTATCTTTTTTATTCCAAAGGAACGGTAAATAAGTAAGAAGCCTAACTTTGCAGATCCTCTAGTGGGCTGATGGTAAATTGAATTGTAAAGTTTCAACTTTCTAGGGGGTGTCGTTCCTGAGATAGGGGTGACTTTTAAAATTTTTAAATCTATCCTCCCGAGACAAAACTTACATTCAGATTTAGTTGAAAACTAAGCAAGATTACCAATTCGAACCGAATAATTTGTCTGGCGTTAGTTCCAACTCTCTATCTTATACCGTTCCCAAGATAGGGGTAACTTTTAAACTAAGAAAAAAAAATTCTTCTACAATTTATAATCATTTTAGAATTTTTTTTTATCATAATCTAAATCAGTTTCATCTTTTTATCACCAATCGTTAGTAAAAAATTCAATTTTTCACTCAATTTTTACTTAAAAAATTAATTCGCTAGCTTTTGCTGCAAAAGTGAAAAAATTTTTTCAACTTTTTTATTCCAAAGGAACTGTAAATAAGTAAGAAGCCTAACTTTGCAGATCTTCTAGTGGGCTGATGGTGAATTGAATTGTAAAGTTTCAACTTTCTAGGGGGTGTCGTTCCTGAGATAGGGGTGACTTTTAAAATTTTTAAATCTATCTTCCCGAGACAAAACATACATTCAGATTTAGTTGAAAACTAAGCAAGATTACCAATTCGAACCGAATAATTCGTCTGGCGTTGGTTCCAACTCTCTATCTTATACCGTTCTCAAGATACTGGTAACTTTTAAACTAAGAATAAAAATATTTTTCTACCATTTAGAATCATTTTAGAAAGTTTTTTTATTATAATCTGAACTAATTTCATCTTTTTATCACCAATCGTTAGTAAAAAATTCAATTTTTCACTCAATTTTTACTTAAAAAATTAATTCGCTAGCTTTTGCTGCAAAAGTGAAAAAATTTTTTTAACTTTTTTATTCCAAAGGAACGGTAAATAAGTAAGAAGCCTAACTTTGCAGATCCTCTAGTGGGCTGATGGTGAATTGAATTGTAAAGTTTCATTTTTCTTGGAGGTGTCGTTCCTGAGATAGGGGTGACTTTTAAAATTTTTAAATCTATCTTCCCGAGACAAAACTTACATTCAGATTTAGTTGAAAACTAAGCAAGATTACCAATTCGAACCGAATAATTCGTCTGGCATTGGTTCCAACTCTCTATCTTATACCGTTCCCAAGATAGTGGTAACTTTTAAACTAAGAAAAAAAATATTTTTCTACCATTTAGAATCATTTTAAAAAGTTTTTTTATTACAATCTGAACTAATTTCATCTTTTTATCACCAATCGTTAGTAAAAAATTCAATTTTTCACTCAATTTTTACTTAAAAAATTAATTCGCTAGCTTTTGCTGCAAAAGTGAAAAAATTTTTTCAACTTTTTTATTCCAAAGGAACTGTAAATAAGTAAGAAGCCTAACTTTGCAGATCTTCTAATGGGCTGATAATGAATTGAATTGTAAAGTTTCAACTTTCTAGGGGGTGTCGTTCCTGAGATAGGGGTGACTTTTAAAATTTTTAAATCTATCTTCCCGAGACAAAACTTACATTCAGATTTAGTTGAAAACTAAGCAAGATTACCAATTCGAACCGAATAATTCGTCTGGCGTTGGTTCCAACTCTCTATCTTATACCGTTTCCAAGATAGGGGTAACTTTTAAACTAAGAAAAAAAATTTTTTCTACCATTTATAATCATTTTAGAAAGTTTTTTTATCATAATCTAAACCAGTTTCATCTTTTTATCACCAATCGTTAGTAAAAAATTCAATTTTTCACACAATTTTTACTTAAAAGATTAGTTCGCTATCTTTTGCTGCAAAAGTGAAAAAATTTTTTTAACTTTTTTATTCCAAAGGAACGGTAAATAAGTAAGAAGCCTAACTTTGCAGATCCTCTAGTGGGCTGATGGTAAATTTAATTGTAAAGTTTCAACTTTCTAGGGGGTGCCGTTCATGAGATAGGGGTGACTTTTAAAATTTTTAAATCTATCTTCCCGAGACAAAACTTACATTCAGATTTAGTTGAAAACTAAGCAAGATTACCAATTCGAACCGAATAATTCGTCTGGCGTTGGTTCCAACTCTCTATCTTATACCGTTCTCAAGATAGTGGTTACTTTTAATCTAAGAAAAAAAATATTTTTCTACCATTTAGAATCATTTTAGTAAGTTTTTTATTACAATCTGAACTAATTTCATCTTTTTATCACCAATCGTTAGTAAAAAATTCAATTTTTTACTCAATTTTTACTTAAAAAATTAATTCGCTAGCTTTTGCTGCAAAAGCGAAAAAATTTTTTCAACTTTTTTATTCCAAAGGAACTGTAAATAAGTAAGAAGCCTAACTTTGCAGATCTTCTAGTGGGCTGATGGTGAATTGAATTGTAAAGTTTCAACTTTCTAGGGGGTGTCGTTCCTGAGATAGGGGTGACTTTTAAAATTTTTAAATCTATCTTTCCGAGACAAAACTTACATTCAGATTTAGTTGAAAACTGAGCAAGATTACCAATTCGAACCGAATAATTCGTCTGGCGTTCGTTCCAACTCTCTATCTTATACCGTTCCCAAGATAGGGGTAACTTTTAAACTAAGAAAAAAAAATTTTTTCTACCAATTATAATCATTTTAGAAAGTTTTCTTATCATAATCTAAACCAGTTTCATCTTTTTATCACCAATCGTTAGTAAAAAATTCAATTTTTCACTCAATTTTTACTTAAAAAATTAATTCGCTAGCTTTTGCTCCAAAAGTGAAACAATTTTTTTAACTTTTTTATTCCAAAGGAACGGTAAATAAGTAAGAAGCCTAACTTTGCAGATCCTCTAGTGGGCTGATGGTAAATTGAATTGTAAAGATTCAAATTTCTAGAGGGTGTCGTTCCTGAGATGGGGGTGACTTTTAAAATTTTTATATCTATCTTCCCGAGACAAAACTTACATTCAGATTTAGTTGAAAACTAAGCAATATTACCAATTCGAACCGAATAATTCGTCTGGCGTTGGTTCCAACTCTCTATCTTATACCGTTCTCAAGATAGTGGTAACTTTTAAACTAAGAAAAAAAATATTTTTCTACCATTCAGAATCATTTTAGAAAGTTTTTTTATTACAATCTGAACTAATTTCAGCTTTTTATCACCAATCGTTAGTAAAAAATTCAATTTTTCACTCAATTTTTACTTAAAAAATTAATTCGCTAGCTTTTGCTGCAAAAGTGAAAAAATTTTTTCAACTTTTTTATTCCAAAGGAACTGTAAATAAGTAAGTAGCCTAACTTTGCAGATCTTCTAGTGGGCTGATGGTAAATTGAATTGTAAAGTTTCAACTTTCTAGGGGGTGTCGATCCTGAGATAGGGGTGACTTTTAAAATTTTTAAATCTATCTTTCCGAGACAAAACTTACATTCAGATTTAGTTGAAAACTGAGCAAGATTACCAATTCGAACGGAATAATTCGTCTGGCGTTGGTTCCAACTCTCTATCTTATACCGTTCCCAAGATAGGGGTAACTTTTAAACTAAGAAAAAAAAATTTTTTCTACCAATTATAATCATTTTAGAAAGTTTTTTTATCATAATCTAAACCAGTTTCATCTTTTTATCACCAATCGTTAGTAAAAAATTCAATTTTTCACTCAATTTTTACTTAAAAAATTAATTCGCTAGCTTTTGCTGCAAAAGTGAAAAAATTTTTTCAACTTTTTTATTCCAAAAGAACTGTAAATAAGTAAGAAGACTAACTTTGCAGATCTTCTAGTGGGCTGATGGTGAATTGAATTGTAAAGTTTCAACTTTCTAGGGGGTGTCGTTCCTGAGATAGGGGTGACTTTTAAAAATTTTAAATCTATCTTCCCGAGGCAAAACTTACATTCAGATTTAGATGAAAACTAAGCAAGATTACCAATTCGAGCCGAATAATTCGTCTGGCGTTGGTTCCAACTCTCTATCTTATACCGTTCCCAAGATAGTGGTAACTTTTAAACTAAGAAAAAAAATATTTTTCTACCATTTAGAATCATTTTAAAAAGTTTTTTTATTACAATCTGAACTAATTTCATCTTTTTATCACCAATCGTTAGTAAAAAATTCAATTTTTCACTCAATTTTTACTTAAAAAATTAATTCGCTAGCTTTTGCTGCAAAAGTGAAAACATTTTTTCAACTTTTTTATTCCAAAGGAACTGTAAATAAGTAAGAAGCCTAACTTTGCAGATCTTCTAATGGGCTGATAATGAATTGAATTGTAAAGTTTCAACTTTCTAGGGGGTGTCGTTCCTGAGATAGGGTTGACTTTTAAAATTTTTAAATCTATCTTCCCGAGACAAAACTTACATTCAGATTTAGTTGAAAACTAAGCTAGATTACCAATTCGAGCCGAATAATTCGTCTGGCGTTGGTTCCAACTCTCTATCTTATACCGTTCCCAAGATAGCGGTAACTTTCAAACTAAGAAAAAAAAATTTTTCTACCATTTATAATCATTTTAGAAAGTTTTTTTATCATAATCTAAACCAGTTTCATCTTTTTATCACCAATCGTTAGTAAAAAATTTAATTTTTCACTCAATTTTTACTTAAAAAATTAATTCGCTAGCTTTTGCTGCAAAAGTGAAAAAAATTTTTCAACTTTTTTATTCCAAAGGAACTGTAAATAAGTAAGAAGCCTAACTTTGCAGATCTTCTAGTGGGCTGATGGTGAATTGAATTGTAAAGTTTCAACTTTCTAGAGGGTGTCGTTCCTGAGATAGGGGTGACTTTTAAAATTTTTAAATCTATCTTCCCGAGACAAAACCTACATTCAGATTTAGTTGAAAACTGAGCAAGATTACCAATTCGAACCGAATAATTCGTCTGGCGTTGGTTCCAACTCTCTATCTTATACCGTTCTCAAGATAGTGGTAACTTTTAAACTAAGAAAAAAAATATTTTTCTACCATTTAGAATCATTTTAGAAAGTTGTTTTATTACAATCTGAACTAATTTCATCTTTTTATCACCAATCGTTAGTAAAAAATTCAATTTTTCACTAAATTTTTACTTAAAAAATTAATTCGCTAGCTTTTGCTGCAAAAGTGAAAAAATTTTTTTAACTTTTTTATTCCAAAGGAACGGTAAATAAGTAAGAAGCCTAACTTTGCAGATCCTCTAGTGGGCTGATGGTAAATTGAATTGTAAAGTTTCAACTTTCTAGAGGGTGTCGTTCCTGAGGTAGGGGTGACTTTTAAAATTTTTAAATCTATTTTCCCGAGACAAAACTTACATTCAGATTTAGTTGAAAACTAAGCAAGATTACCAATTCGAACCGAATAATTCGTCTGGCGTTGGTTCCAACTCTCTATCTTATACCGTTCTCAAGATAGTGGTAACTTTTAATCTAAGAAAAAAAATATTTTTCTACCATTTAGAATCATTTTAGAAAGTTTTTTTATTACAATCTGAACTAATTTCATCTTTTTATCACCAATCGTTAGTAAAAAATTCAATTTTTCACTCAATTTTTACTTAAAAAATTAATTCGCTAGCTTTTGCTCCAAAAGTGAAACAATTTTTTTAACTTTTTTATTCCAAAGGAACGGTAAATAACTAAGAAGCCTAACTTTGCAGATCCTCTAGTGGGCTGATGGTAAATTGAATTGTAAAGTTTCAACTTTCTAGGGGGTGTCGTCCCTGAGGTAAGGGTGACTTTTAAAATTTTTAAATCTATTTTCCCGAGACAAAACTTACATTCAGATTTAGTTGAATACTAAGCAAGATTACCAATTCGAACCGAATAATTCGTCTGGCGTTGGTTCCAACTCTCTATCTTATACCGTTCTCAAGATAGTGGTAACTTTTAAACTAAGAAAAAAATATTTTTCTACCATTTAGAATCATTTTAGAAAGTTTTTTTATTACAATCTAAACTAATTTCATCTTTTTATCACCAATCGTTAGTAAAAAATTCAATTTTTCACTCAATTTTTACTTAAAAAATTAATTCGCTAGCTTTTGCTGCAAAAGTGAAAAAATTTTTTCAACTTTTTTATTCCAAAAGAACTGTAAATAAGTAAGAAGCCTAACTTTGCAGATCTTCTAGTGGGCTGATGGTGAATTGAATTGTAAAGTTTCAACTTTCTAGGGGGTGTCGTTCCTGAGATAGGGGTGACTTTTAAAAATTTTAAATCTATCTTCCCGAGGCAAAACTTACATTCAGATTTAGTTGAAAACTAAGCAAGATTACCAATTTGAGCCGAATAATTCGTCTGGCGTTGGTTCCAACTCTCTATCTTATAACGTTCCCAAGATAGGGGTAACTTTCAAACTAAGAAAAAAAAATTTTTCTACCATTTATAATCATTTTAGAAAGTTTTATTATCATAATCTAAACCAGTATCATCTTTTTATCACCAATCGTTAGTAAAAAATTCAATTTTTCACTCAATTTTTACTTAAAAAATTAATTCGCTAGCTTTTGCTGCAAAAGTAAAAAAATTTTTTTAACTTTTTTATTCCAAAGGAACGGTAAATAAGTAAGAAGCCTAACTTTGCAGATCCTCTAGTGGGCTGATGGTAAATTGAATTGTAAAGTTTCAACTTTCTAGGGGGTGTCGTTCCTGAGGTAGTGGTGACTTTTATAATTTTTAAATCTATTTTCCCGAGACAAAACTTACATTCAGATTTAGTTGAAAACTAAGCAAGATTACCAATTCGAACCGAATAATTCGTCTGGCGTTGGTTCCAACTCTCTATCTTATACCGTTCTCAAGATAGTGGTAACTTTTAAACTAAGAATAAAAATATTTTTCTACCATTTAGAATCATTTTAGAAAGTTTTTTTATTACAATCTGAACTAATTTCATCTTTTTATCACCAATCGTTAGTAAAAAATTCAATTTTTCACTCAATTTTTACTTAAAAAATTAATTCGCTAGCTTTTGCTGCAAAAGCAAAAAAATTTTTTCAACTTTTTTATTCCAAAGGAACTGTAAATAAGTAAGAAGCCTAACTTTGCAGATCTTCTAGTGGGCTGATGGTGAATTGAATTGTAAAGTTTCAACTTTCTAGGGGGTGTCGTCCCTGAGGTAAGAGTGACTTTTAAAATTTTTAAATCTATTTTCCCGAGACAAAACTTACATTCAGATTTAGTTGAATACTAAGCAAGTTTACCAATTCGAACCGAATAATTCGTCTGGCGTTGATTCCAACTCTCTATCTTATACCGTTCTCAAGATAGTGATAACTTTTATTCTAAGAAAAAAAATATTTTTCTACCATTTAGAATCATTTTAGAAAGTTTTTTTATTACAATCTGAACTAATTTCATCTTTTTATCACCAATCGTTAGTAAAAAATTCAATTTTTCACTCAATTTTTACTTAAAAAATTAATTCGCTAGCTTTTGCTGCAAATGTGAAAAAATTTTCTCAACTTTTTTATTCCAAAGGAACTGTAAATAAGTAAGAAGCCTAACTTTGCAGATCTTCTAGTGGGCTGAAGGTGAATTGAATTGTAAAGTTTCAACTTTCTAGGGGGTGTCGATCCTGAGATAGGGGTGACTTTTAAAATTTTTAAATCTATCTTTCCGAGACAAAACTTACATTCAGATTTAGTTGAAAACTGAGCAAGATTACCAGTTCGAACGGAATAATTCGTCTGGCGTTGGTTCCAACTCTCTATCTTATACCGTTCCCAAGATAGGGGTAACTTTTAAACTAAGAAAAAAAAATTTTTTCTACCAATTATAATCATTTTAGAAAGTTTTTTTATCATAATCTAAACCAGTTTCATCTTTTTATCACCAATCGTTAGTAAAAAATTCAATTTTTCACTCAATTTTTACTTAAAAAATTAATTCGCTAGCTTTTGCTGCAAAAGTGAAACAATTTTTTTAACTTTTTTATTCCAAAGGAACGGTAAATAAGTAAGAAGCCTAACTTTGCAGATCCTCTAGTGGGCTGATGGTAAATTGAATTGTAAAGTTTCAAATTTCTAGGGGGTGTCGTTCCTGAGATGGGGGTGACTTTTAAAATTTTTAAATCTATCTTCCCGAGACAAAACTTACATTCAGATTTAGTTGAAAATTAAGCAAGATTACCAATTCGAACCGAATAATTCGTCTGGCGTTGGTTCCAACTCTCTATCTTATACCGTTCTCAAGATAGTGGTAACTTTTAAACTAAGAAAAAAAATATTTTTCTACCATTTAGAATCATTTTAGAAAGTTTTTTTATTACAATCTGAACTAATTTCATCTTTTTATCACCAATCGTTAGTAAAAAATTCAATTTTTCACTCAATTTTTACTCAAAAAATTAATTCGCTAGCTTTTGCTGCAAAAGTGAAAAAATTTTTTCAACTTTTTTATTCCAAAGGAACTGTAAATAAGTAAGCAGCCTAACTTTGCAGATCTTCTAGTGGGCTGATGGTGAATTGAATTGTAAAGTTTCTACTTTCTAGGGGGTGTCGTTCCTGAGATAGGGGTGACTTTTAAAATTTTTAAATCTATCTTCTCGAGACAAAACTTACATACAGATTTAGTTGAAAACTAAGCAAGATTACCAATTCGAACCGAATAATTCGTCTGGCGTTGGTTCCAACTCTCTATCTTATACCGTTCTCAAGATAGTGGTAACTTTTAAACTAAGAAAAAAATATTTTTCTACCATTTAGAATCATTTTAGAAAGTTTTTTTATTACAATCTAAACTAATTTCATCTTTTTATCACCAATCGTTAGTAAAAAATTCAATTTTTCACTCAATTTTTACTTAAAAAATTAATTCGCTAGCTTTTGCTGCAAAAGTGAAAAAATTTTTTCAACTTTTTTATTCCAAAAGAACTGTAAATAAGTAAGAAGCCTAACTTTGCAGATCTTCTAGTGGGCTGATGGTGAATTGAATTGTAAAGTTTCAACTTTCTAGGGGGTGTCGTTCCTGAGATAGAGGTGACTTTTAAAAATTTTAAATCTATCTTCCCGAGGCAAAACTTACATTCAGATTTAGTTGAAAACTAAGCAAGATTACCAATTCGAGCCGAATAATTCGTCTGGCGTTGGTTCCAACTCTCTATCATATACCGTTCCCAAGATAGGGGTAACTTTCAAACTAAGAAAAAAAAATTTTTCTACCATTTATAATCATTTTAGAAAGTTTTATTATCATAATCTAAACCAGTATCATCTTTTTATCACCAATCGTTAGTAAAAAATTCAATTTTTCACTCAATTTTTACTTAAAAAATTAATTCGCTAGCTTTTGCTGCAAAAGTGAAAAAATTTTTTTAACTTTTTTATTCCAAAGGAACGGTAAATAAGTAAGAAGCCTAACTTTGCAGATCCTCTAGTGGGCTGATGGTAAATTGAATTGTAAAGTTTCAACTTTCTAGGGGGTGTCGTTCCTGAGGTAGTGGTGACTTTTAAAATTTTTAAATCTATTTTCCCGAGACAAAACTTACATTCAGATTTAGTTGAAAACTAAGCAAGATTACCAATTCGAACCGAATAATTCGTCTGGCGTTGGTTCCAACTCTCTATCTTATACCGTTCTCAAGATAGTGGTAACTTTTAAACTAAGAATAAAAATATTTTTCTACCATTTAGAATCATTTTAGAAAGTTTTTTTATTACAATCTGAACTAATTTCATCTTTTTATCACCAATCGTTAGTAAAAAATTCAATTTTTCACTCAATTTTTACTTAAAAAATTAATTCGCTAGCTTTTGCTGCAAAAGCAAAAAAATTTTTTCAACTTTTTTATTCCAAAGGAACTGTAAATAAGTAAGAAGCCTAACTTTGCAGATCTTCTAGTGGGCTGATGGTGAATTGAATTGTAAAGTTTCAACTTTCTAGGGGGTGTCGTTCCTGAGATAGGGGTGACTTTTAAAATTTTTAAATCTATCTTTCCGAGACAAAACTTACATTCAGATTTAGTTGAAAACTGAGCAAGATTACCAATTCGAACCGAATAATTCGTCTGGCGTTGGTTCCAACTCTCTATCTTATACCGTTCCCAAGATAGGGGTAACTTTTAAACTAAGAAAAAAAAATTTTTTCTACCAATTATAATCATTTTAGAAAGTTTTTTTATCATAATCTAAACCAGTTTCATCTTTTTATCACCAATCGTTAGTAAAAAATTCAATTTTTCACTCAATTTTCACTTAAAAAATTAATTCGCTAGCTTTTGCTGCAAAAGTAAAAAAATTTTTTTAACTTTTTTATTCCAAAGGAACGGTAAATAAGTAAGAAGCCTAACTTTGCAGATCCTCTAGTGGGCTGATGGTGAATTGAATTGTAAAGTTTCATTTTTCTTGGAGGTGTCGTTCCTGAGATAGGGGTGACTTTTAAAATTTTTAAATCTATCTTCCCGAGACAAAACTTACATTCAGATTTAGTTGAAAACTAAGCAAGATTACCAATTCGAACCGAATAATTCGTCTGGCGTTGGTTCCAACTCTCTATCTTATACCGTTCCCAAGATAGGGGTAACTTTTAAACTAAGAAAAAAAAATTTTTCTTACTATTTAGAATCATTTTAGAAAGTTTTTTTATTACAATCTGAACTAATTTCATCTTTATATCACCAATCGTTAGTAAAAAATTCAATTTTTCACTCAATTTTTACTTAAAAAATTAATTCGCTAGCTTTTGCTGCAAATGTGAAAAAATTTTCTCAACTTTTTTATTCCAAAGGAACTGTAAATAAGTAAGAAGCCTAACTTTGCAGATCTTCTAGTGGGCTGATGGTGAATTGAATTGTAAAGTTTCAACTTTCTAGGGGGTGTCGATCCTGAGATAGGGGTGACTTTTAAAATTTTTAAATCTATCTTTCCGAGACAAAACTTACATTCAGATTTAGTTGAAAACTGAGCAAGATTACCAATTCGAACGGAATAATTCGTCTGGCGTTGGTTCCAACTCTCTATCTTATACCGTTCCCAAGATAGGGGTAACTTTTAAACTAAGAAAAAAAAATTTTTTCTACCAATTATAATCATTTTAGAAAGTTTTTTTATCATAATCTAAACCAGTTTCATCTTTTTATCACCAATCGTTAGTAAAAAATTCAATTTTTCACTCAATTTTTACTTAAAAAATTAATTCGCTAGCTTTTGCTGCAAAAGTGAAACAATTTTTTTAACTTTTTTATTCCAAAGGAACGGTAAATAAGTAAGAAGCCTAACTTTGCAGATCCTCTAGTGGGCTGATGGTAAATTGAATTGTAAAGTTTCAAATTTCTAGGGGGTGTCGTTCCTGAGATGGGGGTGACTTTTAAAATTTTTAAATCTATCTTCCCGAGACAAAACTTACATTCAAATTTAGTTGAAAATTAAGCAAGATTACCAATTCGAACCCAATAATTCGTCTGGCGTTGGTTCCAACTCTCTATCTTATACCGTTCTCAAGATAGTGGTAACTTTTAAACTAAGAAAAAAAATATTTTTCTACCATTTAGAATCATTTTAGAAAGTTTTTTTATTACAATCTGAACTAATTTCATCTTTTTATCACCAATCGTTAGTAAAAAATTCAATTTTTCACTCAATTTTTACTCAAAAAATTAATTCGCTAGCTTTTGCTGCAAAAGTGAAAAAATTTTTTCAACTTTTTTATTCCAAAGGAACTGTAAATAAGTAAGCAGCCTAACTTTGCAGATCTTCTAGTGGGCTGATGGTGAATTGAATTGTAAAGTTTCTACTTTCTAGGGGGTGTCGTTCCTGAGATAGGGGTGACTTTTAAAATTTCTAAATCTATCTTCTCGAGACAAAACTTACATACAGATTTAGTTGAAAACTAAGCAAGATTACCAATTCGAACCGAATAATTCGTCTGGCGTTGGTTCCAACTCTCTATCTTATACCGTTCTCAAGATAGTGGTAACTTTTAAACTAAGAAAAAAATATTTTTCTACCATTTAGAATCATTTTAGAAAGTTTTTTTATTACAATCTAAACTAATTTCATCTTTTTATCACCAATCGTTAGTAAAAAATTCAATTTTTCACTCAATTTTTACTTAAAAAATTAATTCGCTAGCTTTTGCTGCAAAAGTGAAAAAATTTTTTCAACTTTTATATTCCAAAAGAACTGTAAATAAGTAAGAAGCCTAACTTTGCAGATCTTCTAGTGGGCTGATGGTGAATTGAATTGTAAAGTTTCAACTTTCTAGGGGGTGTCGTTCCTGAGATAGGGGTGACTTTTAAAAATTTTAAATCTATCTTCCCGAGGCAAAACTTACATTCAGATTTAGTTGAAAACTAAGCAAGATTACCAATTCGAGCCGAATAATTCGTCTGGCGTTGGTTCCAACTCTCTATCTTATACCGTTCCCAAGATAGGGGTAACTTTCAAACTAAGAAAAAAAAATTTTTCTACCATTTATAATCATTTTAGAAAGTTTTATTATCATAATCTAAACCAGTATCATCTTTTTATCACCAATCGTTAGTAAAAAATTCAATTTTTCACTCAATTTTTACTTAAAAAATTAATTCGCTAGCTTTTGCTGCAAAAGTGAAAAAATTTTTTTAACTTTTTTATTCCAAAGGAACGGTAAATAAGTAAGAAGCCTAACTTTGCAGATCCTCTAGTGGGCTGATGGTAAATTGAATTGTAAAGTTTCAACTTTCTAGGGGGTGTCGTTCCTGAGGTAGTGGTGACTTTTAAAATTTTTAAATCTATTTTCCCGAGACAAAACTTACATTCAGATTTAGTTGAAAACTAAGCAAGATTACCAATTCGAACCGAATAATTCGTCTGGCGTTGGTTCCAACTCTCTATCTTATACCGTTCTCAAGATAGTGGTAACTTTTAAAACTAAGAATAAAAATATTTTTCTACCATTTAGAATCATTTTAGAAAGTTTTTTTATCATAATCTAAACCAGTTTCATCTTTTTATCACCAATCGTTAGTAAAAAATTCAATTTTTCACTCAATTTTCACTTAAAAAATTAATTCGCTAGCTTTTGCTGCTAAATTAAAAAAATTTTTTTAACTTTTTTATTCCAAAGGAACGGTAAATAAGTAAGAAGCCTAACTTTGCAGATCCTCTAGTGGGCTGATGGTGAATTGAATTGTAAAGTTTCATTTTTCTTGGAGGTGTCGTTCCTGAGATAGGGGTGACTTTTAAAATTTTTAAATCTATCTTCCCGAGACAAAACTTACATTCAGATTTAGTTGAAAACTAAGCAAGATTACCAATTCGAACCGAATAATTCGTCTGGCGTTGGTTCCAACTCTCTATCTTATACCGTTCCCAAGATAGGGGTAACTTTTAAACTAAGAAAAAAAAATTTTTCCTACTATTTAGAATCATTTTAGAAAGTTTTTTTATTACAATCTGAGCTAATTTCATCTTTTTATCACCAATCGTTAGTAAAAAATTCAATTTTTCACTCAATTTTTACTTAAAAAATTAATTAGCTAGCATTTGCTGCAAAAGTGAAAAAATTTTTTCAACTTTTTTATTCTAAAGGAACTGTAAATAAGTAAGAAGCTTAACTTTGCAGATCTTCTAGTGGGCTGATAGTGAATTGAATTGTAAAGTTTCAACTTTCTAGGGGGTGTCGTTCCTGAGATAGGGGTGACTCTTAAAATTTTTAAATCTATCTTCCGGAGACAAAACTTGCATTCAGATTTAGTTGAAAACTAAGCAAGATTACCAATTCGAACCGAATAATTCGTCTGGCGTTGGTTCCAACTCTCTATCTTATACCGTTCCCAAGATAGGGGTAACTTTTAAACTAAGAAAAAAAAATTTTTCTACCATTTATAATCATTTTAGAAAGTTTTTTTATCATAATCTAAACCAGTTTCATCTTTTTATCACCAATCGTTAGTAAAAAATTCAATTTTTCACTCAATTTTTACTTAAAAAATTAATTCGCTAGCTTTTGCTTCAAAAGTGAAACAATTTTTTTAACTTTTTTATTCCAAAGGAACGGTAAATAAGTAAGAAGCCTAACTTTGCAGATTCTCTAGTGGGCTGATGGTAAATTGAATTGTAAAGTTTTAACTTTCTAGGGGGTGTCGTTCCTGAGGTAGGGGTGACTTTTAAAATTTTTAAATCTATTTTCCCGAGACAAAACTTACATTCAGATTTAGTTGAAAACTAAGCAAGATTACCAATTCGAACCGAATAATTCGTCTGGCGTTGGTTCCAACTCTCTATCTTATACCGTTCTCAAGATAGTGGTAACTTTTAAACTAAGAATAAAAATATTTTTCTACAATTTAGAATCATTTTAGAAAGTTTTTTTATTACAATCTGAACAAATTTCATCTTTTTATCACCAATCGTTAGTAAAAAATTCAATTTTTCACTCAATTTTTACTTAAAAAATTAATTCGCTAGCTTTTGCTGCAAAAACAAAAAAATTTTTTCAACTTTTTTATTCCAAAGGAACTGTAAATAAGTAAGAAGCCTAACTTTGCAGATCTTCTAGTGGGCTGATGGTGAATTGAATTGTAAAGTTTCAACTTTCTAGGGGGTGTCGTTCCTGAGATAGGGGTGACTTTTAAAATTTTTAAATCTATCTTTCCGAGACAAAACTTACATTCAGATTTAGTTGAAAACTGAGCAAGATTACCAATTCGAACCGAATAATTCGTCTGACGTTGGTTCCAACTCTCTATCTTATACCGTTCCCAAGATAGGGGTAACTTTTAAACTAAGAAAAAAAAATTTTTTCTACCAATTATAATCATTTTAGAAAGTTTTTTTATCATAATCTAAACCAGTTTCATCTTTTTATCACCAATCGTTAGTAAAAAATTCAATTTTTCACTCAATTTTTACTTAAAAAATTAATTCGCTAGGTTTTGCTGCAAAAGTGAAACAATTTTTTTAACTTTTTTATTCCAAAGGAACGGTAAATAAGTAAGAAGCCTAACTTTGCAGATCTTCTAGTGGGCTGATGGTGAATTGAATTGTAAAGTTTCAACTTTCTAGGGGGTGTCGTTCCTGAGATAGGGGTGACTCTTAAAATTTTTAAATCTATCTTCCGGAGGCAAAACTTACATTCAGATTTAGTTGAAAACTAAGCAAGATTACCAATTTGAACCGAATAATTCGTCTGGCGTTGGTTCCAACTCTCTATCTTATACCGTTCCCAAGATAGGGGTAACTTTTAAACTAAGAAAAAAAAATTTTTCTACCATTTATAATCATTTTAGAAAGTTTTTTTATCATAATCTAAACCAGTTTCATCTTTTTATCACCAATCGTTAGTAAAAAATTCAATTCTTCACTCAATTTTCACTTAAAAAATTAATTCGCTAGCTTTTGCTGCAAAAGTAAAAAAATTTTTTTAACTTTTTTATTCCAAAGGAACGGTAAATAAGTAAGAAGCCTAACTTTGCAGATCCTCTAGTGGGCTGATGGTGAATTGAATTGTAAAGTTTCATTTTTCTTGGAGGTGTCGTTCCTGAGATAGGGGTGACTTTTAAAATTTTTAAATCTATCTTTCCGAGACAAAGCTTACATTCAGATTTAGTTGAAAACTAAGCAAGATTACCAATTCGAACTGAATAATTCGTCTGGCGTTGGTTCCAACTCTCTATCTTATACCGTTCCCAAGATAGGGGTAACTTTTAAACTAAGAAAAAAAAATTTTTTCTACCATTTATAATCATTTTAGAAAGTTTTTTTATCATAATCTAAACCAGTTTCATCTTTTTATCACCAATCGTTAGTAAAAAATTCAATTTTTCACTCAATTTTTACTTAAAAGATTAGTTCGCTATCTTTTGCTGCAAAAGTGAAAAAATTTTTTTAACTTTTTTATTCCAAAGGAACGGTAAATAAGTAAGAAGCCTAACTTTGCAGATTCTCTAGTGGGCTGATAGTAAATTTAATTGTAAAGTTTCAACTTTCTAGGGGGTGCCGTTCATGAGATAGGGGTGACTTTTAAAATTTTTAAATCTATCTTCCCGAGACAAAACTTACATTCAGATTTAGTTAAAAACTAAGCAAGATTACCAATTCGAACCGAATAATTCGTCTGGCGTTGGTTCTAACTCTCTATCTTATACCGTTCCCAAGATAGGGGTAACTTTTAAACTAAGAAAAAAAAATTTTTCCTACTATTTAGAATCATTTTAGAAAGTTTTTTTATTACAATCTGAGCTAATTTCATCTTTTTATCACCAATCGTTAGTAAAAAATTCAATTTTTCACTCAATTTTTACTTAAAAAATTAATTCGCTAGCATTTGCTGCAAAAGTGAAAAAATTTTTTCAACTTTTTTATTCTAAAGGAACTGTAAATAAGTAAGAAGCCTAACTTTGCAGATCTTCTAGTGGGCTGATAGTGAATTGAATTGTAAAGTTTCAACTTTCTAGGGGGTGTCGTTCCTGAGATAGGGGTGACTCTTAAAATTTTTAAATCTATCTTCCGGAGACAAAACTTACATTCAGATTTAGTTGAAAACTAAGCAAGATTACCAATTCGAACCGAATGATTCGTCTGGCGTTGGTTCCAACTCTCTATCTTATACCGTTCCCAAGATAGGGGTAACTTTTAAACTAAGAAAAAAAAATTTTTCTACCATTTATAATCATTTTAGAAAGTTTTTTTATCATAATCTAAACCAGTTTCATCTTTTTATCACCAATCGTTAGTAAAAAATTCAATTTTTCACTCAATTTTCACTTAAAAAATTAATTCGCTAGCTTTTGCTGCAAAAGTAAAAAAATTTTTTTAACTTTTTTATTCCAAAGGAACGGTAAATAAGTAAGAAGCCTAACTTTGCAGATCCTCTAGTGGGCTGATGGTGAATTGAATTGTAAAGTTTCATTTTTCTAGGAGGTGTCGTTCCTGAGATAGGGGTGACTTTTAAAATTTTTAAATCTATCTTCCCGAGACAAAACTTACATTCAGATTTAGTTGAAAACTAAGCAAGATTACCAATTCGAACCGAATAATTCGTCTGGCGTTGGTTCCAACTCTCTATCTTATACCGTTCCCAAGATAGTGGTAACTTTTAAACTAAGAAAAAAAATATTTTTCTACCATTTAGAATCATTTTAAAAAGTTTTTTTATTACAATCTGAACTAATTTCATCTTTTTATCACCAATCGTTAGTAAAAAATTCAATTTTTCACTCAATTTTTACTTAAAATATTAATTCGCTAGCTTTTGCTGCAAAAGTGAAAAAATTTTTTCAACTTTTTTATTCCAAAGGAACTGTAAATAAGTAAGAAGCCTAACTTTGCAGATCTTCTAATGGGCTGATAATGAATTGAATTGTAAAGTTTCAACTTTCTAGGGGGTGTCGTTCCTGAGATAGGGGTGACTTTTAAAATTTTTAAATCTATCTTCCCGAGACAAAACTTACATTCAGATTTAGTTGAAAATTAAGCAAGATTACCAATTCGAACCGAATAATTCGTCTGGCGTTGGTTCCAACTCTCTATCTTATACCGTTCCCAAGATAGGGGAAACTTTTAAACTAAGAAAAAAAAATTTTTTCTACCATTTATAATCATTTTAGAAAGTTTTTTTATCATAATCTAAACCAGTTTCATCTTTTTATCACCAATCGTTAGTAAAAAATTCAATTTTTCACTCAATTTTTACTTAAAAGATTAGTTCGCTATCTTTTGCTGCAAAAGTGAAAAAATTTTTTTAACTTTTTTATTCCAAAGGAACGGTAAATAAGTAAGAAGCCTAACTTTGCAGATCCTCTAGTGGGCTGATGGTAAATTGAATTGTAAAGTTTCATTTTTCTAGGGGGTGTCGTTCCTGAGATAGGGGTGACTTTTAAAATTTTTAAATCTATCTTCCCGAGACAAAACTTACATTCAGATTTAGTTGAAAACTAAGCAAGATTACCAATTCGAACCGAATAATTCGTCTGGCGTTGGTTCCAACTCTCTATCTTATACCGTTCCCAAGATAGTGGTAACTTTTAAACTAAGAAAAAAAATATTTTTCTACCATTTAGAATCATTTTAAAAAGTTTTTTTATTACAATCTGAACTAATTTCATCTTTTTATCACCAATCGTTAGTAAAAAATTCAATTTTTCACTCAATTTTTACTTAAAAAATTAATTCGCTAGCTTTTGCTGCAAAAGTGAAAAAATTTTTTCAACTTTTCTATTCCAAAGGAACTGTAAATAAGTAAGAGGCCTTACTTTGCAGATCTTCTAGTGGGCTGATGGTGAATTGAATTGTAAAGTTTCAACTTTCTAGGGGGTGTCGTTCCTGAGATAGGGGTGACTTTTAAAATTTTTAAATCTATCTTCCCGAGACAAAACTTACATTCAGATTTAGTTGAAAACTAAGCAAGATTACCGATTCGAACCGAATAATTCGTCTGGCGTTGGTTCCAACTCTCTATCTTATACCGTTCCCAAGATAGGGGTAACTTTTAAACTAAGAAAAAAAAATTTTTTCTACCATTTATAATCATTTTAGAAAGCTTTTTATCATAATCTAAACCAGTTTAATCTTTCTATCACCAATCGTTAGTGAAAAATTCAATTTTTCACTCAATTTTTACTTAAAAAAAAATTCGCTAGCTTTTGCTGCAAAAGTGAAAAAATTTTTTTAACTTTTTTATTCCAAAGGAACGGTAAATAAGTAAGAGGCCTTACTTTGCAGATCTTCTAGTGGGCTGATGGTGAATTGAATTGTAAAGTTTCAACTTTCTAGAGGGTGTCGTTCCTGAGATAGGGGTGACTTTTAAAATTTTTAAATCTATCTTCCCGAGACAAAACTTACATTCAGATTTAGTTGAAAACTAAGCAAGATTACCAATTCGAACCGAATAATTCGTCTGGCGTTGGTTCCAACTCTCTATCTTATACCGTTCTCAAGATAGTGGTAACTTTTAAACTAAGAAAAAAAAGATTTTTCTACCATTTAGAATCATTTTAGAAAGTTTTTTTATTACAATCTGAACTAATTTCATCTTTTTATCACCAATCGTTAGTAAATAATTCAATTTTTCACTCAATTTTTACTTAAAAAATTAATTCGCTAGCTTTTGCTGCAAAAGTGAAAAAATTTTTTCAACTTTTCTATTCCAAAGGAACTGTAAATAAGTAAGAAGCCTAACTTTGCAGATCCTCTAGTGGGCTGAAGGTAAATTGAATTGTAATGTTTCAACTTTCTAGGGAGTGTCGTTCCTGAGATAGGGGTGACTTTTGAAATTTTTAAATCTATCTTCCCGAGACAAAACTTACATTCAGATTTAGTTGAAAACTAAGCAAGATTACCAATTCGAACCGAATAATTCGTCTGGCGTTGGTTCCAACTCTCTATCTTATACCGTTCCCAAGATAGGAGTAACTATTAAACTAATAAAAAAAAAATTTTTCTACCATTTATAATCATTTTAGAAAGTTTTTTTATCATAATCTAAACCAGTTTCATCTTTTTATCACCAATCGTTAGTAAAAAATTCAATTTTTCACTCAATTTTTACTTAAAAAAAAAATTCGCTAGCTTTTGCTGCAAAAGTGAAAAAATTTTTTTAACTTTTTTATTCCAAAGGAACGGTAAATAAGTAAGAAGCCTAACTTTGCAGATCCTCTAGTGGGCTGAAAGTAAATTGAATTGTAAAGTTTCAACTTTCCAGGGAGTGTCGTTCCTGAGATAGGGGTGACTTTTAAAATTTTTAAATCTATCTTCCCGAGACAAAACTTACATTCAGATTTAGTTGAAAACTAAGCAAGATTATCAATTCGAACCGAATAATTCGTCTGGCGTTGGTTCCAACTCTCTATCTTATACCGTTCTCAAGATAGTGGTAACTTTTAAACCAAGAAAAAAAATATTTTTCTACCATTTAGAATCATTTTAGAAAGTTTTTTTATTACAATCTGAACTAATTCAATTTTTTTATCACCAATTGTTAGTAAAAAATTCAATTTTTTACTCAATTTTTACTTAAAAAATTAATTCGCTAGCTTTTGCTGCAAAAGTGGAAAAATTTTTTCAACTTTTTCATTCCAAAGGAACTGTAAATAAGTAAGAAGCCTAACTTTGCAGATCCTCTAGTGGGCTGATGGTAAATTGAATTGTAAAGTTTCAACTTTCCAGGGGGTGTCGTTCCTGAGATAGGGGTGACTTTTAAAATTTTTAAATCTATCTTCCCGAGACAAAACTTACATTCAGATTTAGTTGAAAACTAAGCAAGATTACCAATTCGAACCGAATAATTCGTCTGGCGTTGGTTCCAACTCTCTATCTTATACCGTTCCCAGGATAGGGGTAACTTTTAAACTAAGAAAAAAATTTTTTTTCTACCATTTATAATCATTTTAGAAAGTTTTTTTATCATAATCTAAACCAGTTTCATCTTTTTATAACCAATAGTTAGTAAAAAATTCAATTTTTCACTCAATTTTTACTTAAAAAAAAAATTCGCTAGCTTTTGCTGCAAAAGTGAAAAATTTTTTTAATTTTATTATTCCAAAGAAACTGTAAATAAGTAAGAAGCCTAACTTTGCAGATCTTCTAGTGGGCTGATGGTGAATTGAATTGTAAAGTTTCAACTTTCTATGGGGTGTCGTTCCTGAGATAGGGGTGACTTTTAAAATTTTTAAATCTATCTTCCCGAGACAAAACTTACATTCAGATTTAGTTGAAAACTAAGCAAGATTACCAATTCGAACCGAATAATTCGTCTGGCGTTGGTTCCAACTCTCTATCTTATACCGTTCCCAAGATAGGGGTAACTTTTAAACTAAGAAAAAAAAATTTTTTCTACTATTTAGAATCATTTTAGAAAGTTTTTTTATTACAATCTGAACTAATTTCATCTTTTTATAACCAATAGTTAGTAAAAAATTCAATTTTTCACTCAATTTTTACTTAAAAAAAAAATTCGCTAGCTTTTGCTGCAAAAGTGAAAAATTTTTTTAATTTTATTATTCCAAAGAAACTGTAAATAAGTAAGAAGCCTAACTTTGCAGATCCTCTAGTGGGCTGATGGTAAATTGAATTGTAAAGTTTCAACTTTCTAGGGGGTGTCGTTCCTGAGATAGGGGTGACTTTTAAAATTTTTAAATCTATCTTCCCGAGACAAAACTTACATTCAGATTTAGTTGAAAACTAAGCAAGATTACCAATTCGAACCGAATAATTCGTCTGGCGTTGGTTCCAACTCTCTATCTTATACCGTTCCCAAGATAGGGGTAACTTTTAAACTAAGAAAAAAAAAATTTTTCTACCATTTATAATCATTTTAGAAAGTTTTTTTATTATAATCTAAACCAGTTTCATCTTTTTATCACCAATCGTTAGTAAAAAATTCAATTTTTCACTCAATTTTTAGTTAAAAAATTAATTCGCTAGCTTTTGCTGCAAAAGTGGAAAAATTTTTTCAACTTTTTTATTCCAAAGGAACAGTAAATAAATAAGAAGCCTAACTTTGCAGATCCTCTAGTGGGCTGATGGTAAATTGAATTGTAAAGTTTCAACTTTCTAGGGGGTGTCGTTCCTGAGATAGGGGTGACTTTTAAAATTTTTAAATCTATCTTCCCGAGACAAAACTTACATTTAGATTTAGTTGAAAACTAAGCAAGATTACCAATTCGAACCGAATAATTCGTCTGGCGTTGGTTCCAACTCTCTATCTTATACCTTTCCCAAGATAGGGGTAACTTTTAAACTAAGAAAAAAAATTTTTTTCTACCATTTATAATCATTTTAGAAAGTTTTTTTATCATAATCTAAACCAGTTCCATCTTTTTATTACCAATCGTTAGTAAAAAATTCAATTTTTCACTCAATTTTTACTTAAAAAAATAATTCGCTAGCTTTTGCTGCAAAAGTGAAAAAATTTTTTATCTTTATTATTCCAAAGGAACTGTGAATAAGTAAGAAGCCTAACTTTGCAGATTTTCTAGTGGGCTGATGGTGAATTGAATTGTAAAGTTTCAACTTTCTAGGGAGTGTCGTTCCTGAGATAGAGGTGACTTTTAAAATTTTTAAATCTATCTTCCCGAGACAAAACTTACATTCAGATTTAGTTGAAAACTAAGCAAGATCACCAATTCGAACCGAATAATTCGTCTGGCGTTGGTTCCAACTCTCTATCTTATACCGTTCCCAAGATAGGGGTAACTTTTAAACTAAGAAAAAAAAATTTTTTCTACCATTTATAATCATTTTAGAAAGTTTTTTTATTACAATCTGAGCTAATTTCATCTTTTTATCACCAATCGTTAGTAAAAAATTCAATTTTTCACTCAATTTTTACTTAAAAAATTAATTCGCTAGCATTTGCTGCAAAAGTGAAAAATTTTTTTTAACTTTTTTATTCCAAAGGAACGGTAAATAAGTAAGAAGCCTAACTTTGTAGATCCTCTAGTGGGCTGAAGGTAAATTGAATTGGAAAGTTTCAACTTTCTAGGGGGTGTCGTTCCTGAGATAGGAGTGACTTTTAAAATTTTTAAATCTATCTTCCCGAGATAAAACTTACATTCAGATTTAGTTGAAAACTAAGCAAGATTACCAATTCGAACCGATTAATTCGTCTGGCGTTGGTTCCAACTCTTTATCTTATACCGTTCTCAAGATAGTGGTAACTTTTAAACTAAGAAAAAAAATATTTTTCTACCATTTAGAATCATTTTAGAAAGTTTTTTTATTACAATCTGAACTAATTTAATTTTTTATCACCAATTGTTAGTAAAAAATTCAATTTTTTACTCAATTTTTACTTAAAAAATTAATTCGCTAGCTTTTGCTGCAAAAGTGAAAAAATTTTTTCAACTTTTTTATTCCAAAGGAACTGTAAATAAGTAAGAAGCCTAACTTTGCAGATCCTCTAGTGGGCTGATGGTAAATTGAATTGTAAAGTTTCAACTTTCTAGGGGGTGTCGTTCCTGAGATAGGGGTGACTTTTAAAATTTTTAAATCTATCTTCCCAAGACAAAACTTACATTCAGATTTAGTTGAAAACTAAGCAAGATTACCAACTCGAACCGAACAATTCGTCTGGGGTTGGTTCCAACTCTCTATCTTATACCGTTCCCAAGATAGGGGTTACTTTTAAACTAAGAAAAAAAAATCTTTTCTACCATTTAGAATCATTTTAGAAAGTTTTTTTATTACAATCTGAACTAATTTCATCTTTTTATCACCAATCGTTAGTAAAAAATTCAATTTTTCATTCAATTTTAAGTTAAAAAATTAATTCGCTAGCTTTTGCTGCAAAAGTGAAAAAATTTTTTCAAATTTTTTATTCCAAAGGAACTGTAAATAAGTAAGAAGCCTAACTTTGCAGATCTTCTAGTGGGCTGATGGTGAATTGAATTTTAAAGTTTCAACTTTCTAGGGGGTGTCGTTCCTGAGATAGCGGTGACTTTTAAAATTTTTAAATCTATCTTCCCGAGACAAAACTTACATTCAGATTTAGTTGAAAACTAAGCAAGATTACCAATTCGAACCGAATAATTCGTCTGGCGTTGGTTCCAACTCTCTATCTTATACCGTCCCCAAGATAGGGGTAACTTTTAAACTAAGAAAAAAAAATTTTTTCTACTATTTAGAATCATTTTAGAAAGTTTTTTTATTACAATCTGAACTAATTTTATCTTTTTATCACCAATCGTTAGTAAAAAATTCAATTTTTTACTCAATTTTTACTTAAAAAATTAATTCGCTAGCTTTTGCTGCAAAAGTGAAAAAATTTTTTCAACCTTTTTATTCTAAAGGAACTGTAAATAAGTAAGAAGCCTAACTTTGCAGATCTTCTAGTGGGCTGATGGTAAATTGAATTGTAAAGTTTCAACTTTCTAGGGGGTGTCGTTCCTGAGATAGGGGTGACTTTTAAAATTTTTAAATCTATCTTCCCAAGACAAAACGTACATTCAGATTTAGTTGAAAACTAAGCAAGATTACCAACTCGAACCGAACAATTCGTCTGGCGTTGGTTCCAACTCTCTATCTTATACCGTTCCCAAGATAGGGGTAACTTTTAAACTAAGAAAAAAAGATTTTTTCTACCATTTATAATCATTTTAGAAAGTTTTTTTATTATAATCTAAACCAGTTTCATCTTTTTATCACCAATCGTTAGTAAAAAATTCAATTTTTCACTCAATTTTTACTTAAAAAAAAAAATTCGCTAGCTTTTGCTGCAAAAGTGAAAAAATTTTTTTAACTTTTTTATTCCAAAGGAACGGTAAATAAGTAAGAAGCCTAACTTTGCAGATCCTCTAGTGGGCTGAAGGAAAATTGAATTGTAAAGTTTCAACTTTCTAGGGGGTGTCGTTCCTGAGATAGAGGTGACTTTTAAAAATTTTAAATCTATCTTCCCGAGACAAAACTTACATTCAGATTTAGTTGAAAACTAAGCAAGATTACCAATTCGAACCGAATAATTCGTCTGGCGTTGGTTCCAACTCTCTATCTTATACCGTTCTCAAGATAGTGGTAACTTTTAAACTAAGAAAAAAAATATTTTTCTACTATTTAGAATCATTTTAGAAAGTTTTTTTATTACAATCTGAACTAATTTCATCTTTTTATCACCAATCGTCAGTAAAAAATTCAATTTTCCACTCAATTTTTACTTAAAAAATTAATTCGCTAGCTTTTGCTGCAAAAGTGAAAAAATTTTTCCAACTTTTTTATTCCAAAGGAACTGTAAATAAGTAAGAAGACTAACTTTGCAGATCTTCTAGTGGGCTGATGGTGAATTGAATTGTAAAGTTTCAAGTTTCTAGGGGGTGTCGTTCCTGAGATAGGGGTGACTTTTAAAATTTTTAAATCTATCTTCCCGAGACAAAACTTACATTCAGATTTAGTTGAAAACTAAGCAAGATTACCAATTCGAACCGAATAATTCGTCTGGCGTTGCTTCCAACTCTCTATCTTATACCGTTCCCAAGATAGGGGTTACTTTTAAACTAAGAAAAAAAATCTTTTCTACCATTTAGAATCATTTTAGAAAGTTTTTTTATTACAATCTGAACTAATTTCATCTTTTTATCACCAATCGTTAGTAAAAAATTCAATTTTTCATTCAATTTTAAGTTAAAAAATTAATTCGCTAGCTTTTGCTGCAAAAGTGAAAAAATTTTTTCAACTTTTTTATTCCAAAGGAACTGTAAATAAGTAAGAAGCCTAACTTTGCAGATCTTCTAGTGGGCTGATGGTGAATTGAATTTTAAAGTTTCAACTTTCTAGGGGGTGTCGTTCCTGAGATAGCGGTGACTTTTAAAATTTTTAAATCTATCTTCCCGAGACAAAACTTACATTCAGATTTAGTTGAAAACTAAGCAAGATTACCAATTCGAACCGAATAATTCGTCTGGCGTTGGTTCCAACTCTCTATCTTATACCGTCCCCAAGATAGGGGTAACTTTTAAACTAAGAAAAAAAAATTTTTTCTACTATTTAGAATCATTTTAGAAAGTTTTTTTATTACAATCTGAACTAATTTCATCTTTTTATCACCAATCGTTAGTAAAAAATTCAATTTTTTACTCAATTTTTACTTAAAAAATTAATTCGCTAGCTTTTGCTGCAAAAGTGAAAAAATTTTTTCAACTTTTTTATTCCAAAGGAACTGTAAATAAGTAAGAAGCCTAACTTTGCAGATCCTCTAGTGGGCTGATGGTAAATTGAATTGTAAAGTTTCAACTTTCTAGGGGGTGTCGTTCCTGAGATAGGGGTGACTTTTAAAATTTTTAAATCTATCTTCCCAAGACAAAACTTACATTCAGATTTAGTTGAAAACTAAGCAAGATTACCAACTCGAACCGAACAATTCGTCTGGGGTTGGTTCCAACTCTCTATCTTATACCGTTCCCAAGATAGGGGTTACTTTTAAACTAAGAAAAAAAAATCTTTTCTACCATTTAGAATCATTTTAGAAAGTTTTTTAATTACAATCTGAACTAATTTCATCTTTTTATCACCAATCGTTAGTAAAAAATTCAATTTTTCACTCAATTTTTACTTAAAAAAAAAATTCGCTAGCTTTTGCTGCAAAAGTGAAAAAATTTTTTTAACTTTTTTATTCCAAAGGAACGGTAAATAAGTAAGAAGCCTAACTTTGCAGATCCTCTAGTGGGCTGAAGGAAAATTGAATTGTAAAGTTTCAACTTTCTAGGGGGTGTCGTTCCTGAGATAGAGGTGACTTTTAAAAATTTTAAATCTATCTTCCCGAGACAAAACTTACATTCAGATTTAGTTGAAAACTAAGCAAGATTACCAATTCGAACCGAATAATTCGTCTGGCGTTGGTTCCAACTCTCTATCTTATACCGTTCTCAAGATAGTGGTAACTTTTAAACTAAGAAAAAAAATATTTTTCTACTATTTAGAATCATTTTAGAAAGTTTTTTTATTACAATCTGAACTAATTTTATCTTTTTATCACCAATCGTTAGTAAAAAATTCAATTTTTTACTCAATTTTTACTTAAAAAATTAATTCGCTAGCTTTTGCTGCAAAAGTGAAAAAATTTTTTTAACTTTTTTATTCCAAAGGAACGGTAAATAAGTAAGAAGCCTAACTTTGCAGATCCTCTAGTGGGCTGAAGGAAAATTGAATTGTAAAGTTTCAACTTTCTAGGGGGTGTCGTTCCTGAGATAGAGGTGACTTTTAAAAATTTTAAATCTATCTTCCCGAGACAAAACTTACATTCAGATTTAGTTGAAAACTAAGCAAGATTACCAATTCGAACCGAATAATTCGTCTGGCGTTGGTTCCAACTCTCTATCTTATACCGTTCTCAAGATAGTGGTAACTTTTAAACTAAGAAAAAAAATATTTTTCTACTATTTAGAATCATTTTAGAAAGTTTTTTTATTACAATCTGAACTAATTTCATCTTTTTATCACCAATCGTCAGTAAAAAATTCAATTTTCCACTCAATTTTTACTTAAAAAATTAATTCGCTAGCTTTTGCTGCAAAAGTGAAAAAATTTTTCCAACTTTTTTATTCCAAAGGAACTGTAAATAAGTAAGAAGACTAACTTTGCAGATCTTCTAGTGGGCTGATGGTGAATTGAATTGTAAAGTTTCAAGTTTCTAGGGGGTGTCGTTCCTGAGATAGGGGTGACTTTTAAAATTTTTAAATCTATCTTCCCGAGACAAAACTTACATTCAGATTTAGTTGAAAACTAAGCAAGATTACCAATTCGAACCGAATAATTCGTCTGGCGTTGCTTCCAACTCTCTATCTTATACCGTTCCCAAGATAGGGGTTACTTTTAAACTAAGAAAAAAAATCTTTTCTACCATTTAGAATCATTTTAGAAAGTTTTTTTATTACAATCTGAACTAATTTCATCTTTTTATCACCAATCGTTAGTAAAAAATTCAATTTTTCATTCAATTTTAAGTTAAAAAATTAATTCGCTAGCTTTTGCTGCAAAAGTGAAAAAATTTTTTCAACCTTTTTATTCTAAAGGAACTGTAAATAAGTAAGAAGCCTAACTTTGCAGATCTTCTAGTGGGCTGATGGTAAATTGAATTGTAAAGTTTCAACTTTCTAGGGGGTGTCGTTCCTGAGATAGGGGTGACTTTTAAAATTTTTAAATCTATCTTCCCAAGACAAAACGTACATTCAGATTTAGTTGAAAACTAAGCAAGATTACCAACTCGAACCGAACAATTCGTCTGGCGTTGGTTCCAACTCTCTATCTTATACCGTTCCCAAGATAGGGGTAACTTTTAAACTAAGAAAAAAAGATTTTTTCTACCATTTATAATCATTTTAGAAAGTTTTTTTATTATAATCTAAACCAGTTTCATCTTTTTATCACCAATCGTTAGTAAAAAATTCAATTTTTCACTCAATTTTTACTTAAAAAAAAAAAATTCGCTAGCTTTTGCTGCAAAAGTGAAAAAATTTTTTTAACTTTTTTATTCCAAAGGAACGGTAAATAAGTAAGAAGCCTAACTTTGCAGATCCTCTAGTGGGCTGAAGGAAAATTGAATTGTAAAGTTTCAACTTTCTAGGGGGTGTCGTTCCTGAGATAGAGGTGACTTTTAAAAATTTTAAATCTATCTTCCCGAGACAAAACTTACATTCAGATTTAGTTGAAAACTAAGCAAGATTACCAATTCGAACCGAATAATTCGTCTGGCGTTGGTTCCAACTCTCTATCTTATACCGTTCTCAAGATAGTGGTAACTTTTAAACTAAGAAAAAAAATATTTTTCTACTATTTAGAATCATTTTAGAAAGTTTTTTTATTACAATCTGAACTAATTTCATCTTTTTATCACCAATCGTCAGTAAAAAATTCAATTTTCCACTCAATTTTTACTTAAAAAATTAATTCGCTAGCTTTTGCTGCAAAAGTGAAAAAATTTTTCCAACTTTTTTATTCCAAAGGAACTGTAAATAAGTAAGAAGACTAACTTTGCAGATCTTCTAGTGGGCTGATGGTGAATTGAATTGTAAAGTTTCAAGTTTCTAGGGGGTGTCGTTCCTGAGATAGGGGTGACTTTTAAAATTTTTAAATCTATCTTCCCGAGACAAAACTTACATTCAGATTTAGTTGAAAACTAAGCAAGATTACCAATTCGAACCGAATAATTCGTCTGGCGTTGCTTCCAACTCTCTATCTTATACCGTTCCCAAGATAGGGGTTACTTTTAAACTAAGAAAAAAAATCTTTTCTACCATTTAGAATCATTTTAGAAAGTTTTTTTATTACAATCTGAACTAATTTCATCTTTTTATCACCAATCGTTAGTAAAAAATTCAATTTTTCATTCAATTTTAAGTTAAAAAATTAATTCGCTTGCTTTTGCTGCAAAAGTGAAAAAATTTTTTCAACTTTTTTATTCCAAAGGAACTGTAAATAAGTAAGAAGCCTAACTTTGCAGATCTTCTAGTGGGCTGATGGTGAATTGAATTTTAAAGTTTCAACTTTCTAGGGGGTGTCGTTCCTGAGATAGCGGTGACTTTTAAAATTTTTAAATCTATCTTCCCGAGACAAAACTTACATTCAGATTTAGTTGAAAACTAAGCAAGATTACCAATTCGAACCGAATAATTCGTCTGGCGTTGGTTCCAACTCTCTATCTTATACCGTCCCCAAGATAGGGGTAACTTTTAAACTAAGAAAAAAAAATTTTTTCTACTATTTAGAATCATTTTAGAAAGTTTTTTTATTACAATCTGAACTAATTTCATCTTTTTATCACCAATCGTTAGTAAAAAATTCAATTTTTTACTCAATTTTTACTTAAAAAATTAATTCGCTAGCTTTTGCTGCAAAAGTGAAAAAATTTTTTCAACTTTTTTATTCCAAAGGAACTGTAAATAAGTAAGAAGCCTAACTTTGCAGATCCTCTAGTGGGCTGATGGTAAATTGAATTGTAAAGTTTCAACTTTCTAGGGGGTGTCGTTCCTGAGATAGGGGTGACTTTTAAAATTTTTAAATCTATCTTCCCAAGACAAAACTTACATTCAGATTTAGTTGAAAACTAAGCAAGATTACCAACTCGAACCGAACAATTCGTCTGGGGTTGGTTCCAACTCTCTATCTTATACCGTTCCCAAGATAGGGGTTACTTTTAAACTAAGAAAAAAAAATCTTTTCTACCATTTAGAATCATTTTAGAAAGTTTTTTAATTACAATCTGAACTAATTTCATCTTTTTATCACCAATCGTTAGTAAAAAATTCAATTTTTCATTCAATTTTAAGTTAAAAAATTAATTCGCTAGCTTTTGCTGCAAAAGTGAAAAAATTTTTTCAACTTTTTTATTCCAAAGGAACTGTAAATAAGTAAGAAGCCTAACTTTGCAGATCTTCTAGTGGGCTGATGGTGAATTGAATTTTAAAGTTTCAACTTTCTAGGGGGTGTCGTTCCTGAGATAGCGGTGACTTTTAAAATTTTTAAATCTATCTTCCCGAGACAAAACTTACATTCAGATTTAGTTGAAAACTAAGCAGGATTACCAATTCGAACCGAATAATTCGTCTGGCGTTGGTTCCAACTCTCTATCTTATACCGTCCCCAAGATAGGGGTAACTTTTAAACTAAGAAAAAAAAATTTTTTCTACTATTTAGAATCATTTTAGAAAGTTTTTTTATTACAATCTGAACTAATTTTATCTTTTTATCACCAATCGTTAGTAAAAAATTCAATTTTTTACTCAATTTTTACTTAAAAAATTAATTCGCTAGCTTTTGCTGCAAAAGTGAAAAAATTTTTTCAACCTTTTTATTCTAAAGGAACTGTAAATAAGTAAGAAGCCTAACTTTGCAGATCTTCTAGTGGGCTGATGGTAAATTGAATTGTAAAGTTTCAACTTTCTAGGGGGTGTCGTTCCTGAGATAGGGGTGACTTTTAAAATTTTTAAATCTATCTTCCCAAGACAAAACTTACATTCAGATTTAGTTGAAAACTAAGCAAGATTACCAACTCGAACCGAACAATTCGTCTGGCGTTGGTTCCAACTCTCTATCTTATACCGTTCCCAAGATAGGGGTAACTTTTAAACTAAGAAAAAAAGATTTTTTCTACCATTTATAATCATTTTAGAAAGTTTTTTTATTATAATCTAAACCAGTTTCATCTTTTTATCACCAATCGTTAGTAAAAAATTCAATTTTTCCCTCAATTTTTACTTAAAAAAAAAAATTCGCTAGCTTTTGCTGCAAAAGTGAAAAAATTTTTTTAACTTTTTTATTCCAAAGGAACGGTAAATAAGTAAGAAGCCTAACTTTGCAGATCCTCTAGTGGGCTGAAGGAAAATTGAATTGTAAAGTTTCAACTTTCTAGGGGGTGTCGTTCCTGAGATAGAGGTGACTTTTAAAAATTTTAAATCTATCTTCCCGAGACAAAACTTACATTCAGATTTAGTTGAAAACTAAGCAAGATTACCAATTCGAACCGAATAATTCGTCTGGCGTTGGTTCCAACTCTCTATCTTATACCGTTCTCAAGATAGTGGTAACTTTTAAACTAAGAAAAAAAATATTTTTCTACTATTTAGAATCATTTTAGAAAGTTTTTTTATTACAATCTGAACTAATTTCATCTTTTTATCACCAATCGTCAGTAAAAAATTCAATTTTCCACTCAATATTTACTTAAAAAATTAATTCGCTAGCTATTGCTGCAAAAGTGAAAAAATTTTTCCAACTTTTTTATTCCAAAGGAACTGTAAATAAGTAAGAAGACTAACTTTGCAGATCTTCTAGTGGGCTGATGGTGAATTGAATTGTAAAGTTTCAAGTTTCTAGGGGGTGTCGTTCCTGAGATAGGGGTGACTTTTAAAATTTTTAAATCTATCTTCCCGAGACAAAACTTACATTCAGATTTAGTTGAAAACTAAGCAAGATTACCAATTCGAACCGAATAATTCGTCTGGCGTTGCTTCCAACTCTCTATCTTATACCGTTCCCAAGATAGGGGTTACTTTTAAACTAAGAAAAAAAAATCTTTTCTACCATTTAGAATCATTTTAGAAAGTTTTTTTATTACAATCTGAACTAATTTCATCTTTTTATCACCAATCGTTAGTAAAAAATTCAATTTTTCATTCAATTTTAACTTAAAAAATTAATTCGCTAGCTTTTGCTGCAAAAGTGAAAAAATTTTTTCAACTTTTTTATTCCAAAGGAACTGTAAATAAGTAAGAAGCCTAACTTTGCAGAGCTTCTAGTGGGCTGATGGTGAATTGAATTGTAAAGTTTCAACTTTCTAGGGGGTGTCGTTCCTGAGATAGCGGTGACTTTTAAAATTTTTAAATCTATCTTCCCGAGACAAAACTTACATTCAGATTTAGTTGAAAACTAAGCAAGATTACCAATTCGAACCGAATAATTCGTCTGGCGTTGGTTCCAACTCTCTATCTTATACCGTTCCCAAGATAGGGGTAACTTTTAAACTAAGAAAAAAAAAATTTTTTCTACTATTTAGAATCATTTTAGAAAGTTTTTTTATTACAATCTGAACTAATTTCATCTTTTTATCACCAATCGTTAGTAAAAAATTCAATTTTTCACTCAATTTTTACTTAAAAAATTAATTCGCTAGCTTTTGCTGCAAAAGTGAAAAAATTTTTTCAACTTTTTTATTCCAAAGGAACTGTAAATAAGTAAGAAGACTAACTTTGCAAATCTTCTAGTAGGCTGATTGTGGATTGAACTGTAAAGTTTCAACTTTCTAGGGGGTGTCGTTCCTGAGATAGGGGTGACTTTTAAAATTTTTAAATCTATTTTCCCGAGACAAAACTTACATTCAGATTTAGTTGAAAACTAAGCAAGATTACCAATTCGAACCGAATAATTCGTCTGGCGTTGGTTCCAACTCTCTATCTTATACCGTTCCCAAGATAGAGGTAACTTTTAAACTAAGAAAAAAAATTTTTTTCTACTATTTAGAATCATTTTAGAAAGTTTTTTTATTACAATCTGAACTAATTTTATCTTTTTATCACCAATCGTTAGTAAAAAATTCAATTTTTCACTCAATTTTTACTTAAAAAATTAATTCGCTAGCTTTTGCTGCAAAAGTGAAAAAATTTTTTCAACTTTTTTATTCCAAAGGAACTGTAAATAAGTAAGAAGCCTAACTTTGCAGATCTTCTAGTGGGCTGATGGTGAATTGAATTCTAAAGTTTCAACTTTCTAGGGGGTGTCGTTCCTGAGATAGGAGTGACTTTTAAAATTTTTAAATCTATCTTCCCGAGACAAAACTTACATTCAGATTTAGTTGAAAACTAAGCAAGATTACCAATTCGAACCGAATAATTCGTCTGGCGTTGGTTTCAACTCTCTACCTTATACCGTTCCCAAGATAGAGGTAACTTTTAAACTAAGAAAAAAAAAATTTTTCTACTATTTAGAATCATTTTAGAAAGTTTGTTTATTACAATCTGAACTAATTTCATCTTTTTATCACCAATCGTTAGTAAAAAATTCAATTTTTCACTCAATTTTTACTTAAAAAATTAATTCGCTAGCTTTTGCTGCAAAAGTGAAAAAATTTTTTCAACTTTTTTATTCCAAAGGAACTGTAAATAAGTAAGAAGCCTAACTTTGCAGATCTTCTAGTGGGCTGATGGTGAATTGAATTGTAAAGTTTCAACTTTCTAGGGGGTGTCGTTCCTGAGATAGGGGTGACTTTTAAAATTTTTAAATCTATCTTCCCGAGACAAAACTTACATTCAGATTTAGTTGAAAACTAAGCAAGATTACCAATTCGAACCGAATAATTCGTCTTGCTTTGGTTCCAACTCTCTATCTTATACCGTTCCCAAGATAGGGGTAACTTTTAAACTAAGAAAAAAAAATTTTTTCTACTATTTATAATCATTTTAGAAAGTTTTTTTATTACAATCTGAACTAATTTCATCTTTTTATCACCAATCGTTAGTAAAAAATTCAATTTTTCACTCAATTTTTACTTAAAAAATTAATTCGCTAGCTTTTGCTGCAAAAGTGAAAAAATTTTTTCAACTTTTTTATTCCAAAGGAACTGTAAATAAGTAAGAAGACTAACTTTGCAAATCTTCTAGTAGGCTGATTGTGGATTGAACTGTAAAGTTTCAACTTTCTAGGGGGTGTCGTTCCTGAGATAGGGGTGACTTTTAAAATTTTTAAATCTATCTTCCCGAGACAAAACTTACATTCAGATTTAGTTGAAAACTAAGCAAGATTACCAATTCGAACCGAATAATTCGTCTGGCGTTGGTTCCAACTCTCTATCTTTTACCGTTCCCAAGATAGGGGTAACCTTTAAACTAAGAAAAAAAAAATTTTTCTACCATTTATAATCATTTTAGAAAGTTTATTTATCATAATCAAAACCAGTTTCATCTTTTTATCACCAATCGTTAGTAAAAAATTCAATTTTTCACTCAATTTTCACTTAAAAAATTAATTCGCTAGCTTTTGCTTCAAAAGTGAAAAAATGTTTTCAACTTTTTTATTCCAAAGGAACTGTAAATAAGTAAGAAGTGTAACTTTGCAGATCTTCTAGTGGGCTGATGGTGAATTGAATTGTAAAGTTTCAACTTTCTAGGGGGTGTCGTTCCTGAGATAGGGGTGACTTTTAAAATTTTTAAATCTATCTTCCCGAGACAAAACTTACATTCAGATTTAATTGAAAACTAAGGAAGATTACCAATTCGAACCGAATAATTCGTCTGGCGTTGGATCCAACTCTCTATCTTATACCGTTCCCAAGATAAGGGTAACTTTTAATCTAAGAAAAAAAATTTTTTCTACAATTTATAATCATTTTAGAAAGTTTTTTTATCATAATCTAAACCAGTTTCATATTTTTATCACCAATCGTTAGTAAAAAATTCAATTTTTCACTCAATTTTTACTTAAAAAATTAATTCGCTAGCTTTTGATGCAAAAGTGTCTAAATTTTTGTAACTTTTTTATTCCAAAGGAACGGTAAATAAGTAAGTAGCCTAACTTTGCAGATCCTCTAGTGGGCTGATGGTAAATTGAATTGTAAAGTTTCAACTTTCTAGGGGGTGTCGTTCCTGAGATAGGGGTGACTTTTAAAATTTTTAAATCTATCTTCCCGAGACAAAACTTACATTCAGATTTAGTTGAAAACTAAGCAAGATTACCAATTCAAACCGAATAATTCGTCTGGCGTTGGTTCCAACTCTCTATCTTAAACCGTTCCCAAGATAGGCGTAACTTTTAAACTAAGAAAAAAAAATTTTTTCTACCATTTAGAATCATTTTAGAAAGTTTTTTTATTACAATCTGAACTAATTTCATCTTTTTATCACTAATCGTTAGTAAAAAATTCAATTTTTCACTCAATTTTTACTTAAAAAGTTATTTCGCTAGCTTTTGCTGCAAAAGTGAAAAAATTTTTTTAACTTTTTTATTCCAAAGGAACTATAAATTAGTAAGAAGCCTAACTTTGCAGATCTTCTAGTGTGCTGATGGTGAATTGAATTGTAAAATTTCAACTTTCTAAAGGATGTCGTTCCTGAGATAGGGGTGACTTTTAAAATTTTTAAATCTATCTTCTCGAGACAAAACTTACATTCAGATTTAGTTGAAAACTAAGCAAGATTACCAATTCGAACCGAATAATTCGTCTGGCGTTGCTTCCAACTCTCTATCTTATACCGTTCCCAAGATAGGGGTAACTTTTAAACTAAGAAAAAAAATTTTTTCTACCATTTATAATCATTTTAGAAAATTTTTTTATCATAATCTAAATCAGTTTCATCTTTTTATCACCAATCGTTAATAAAAAATTCAATTTTTCACTCAATTTTTACTTAAAAAATTAATTCGCTAGCTTTTGCTGCAAAAGTGAAAAAATTTTTTCAACCTTTTTATTCCAAAGGAACTGTAAATAAGTAAGAAGCCTAACTTTGCAGATCTTCTAGTGGGCTGATGGTGAATTGAATTGTAAAGTTTCAACTTTCTAGGGGGTGTCGTTCCTGAGATAGGGGTGACTTTTAAAATTTTTAAATCTATATTCCCGAGACAAAACTTACATTCAGATTTAGTTGAAAACTAAGCAAGATTACCAATTCGAACCGAATAATTCGTCTGGCGTTAGTTCCAACTCTCTATCTTATACCGTTCCCAAGATAGGGATAACTTTTAAACTAAGAAAAAAAATTTTTTTCTATCATTTAGAATCATTTTAGAAAGTTTTTTATTACAATCTGAACTAATTTCATCTTTTTATCACCAATCGTTAGTAAAAAATTCAATTTTTCACTCAATTTTTACTTAAAAAATTAATTCGTTAGCATTTGCTGCAAAAGTGAAAAAATTTTTTCAACTTTTTTATTCCAAAGGAACTGTAAATAAGTAAGAAGCCTAACTTTGCAGATCTTCTAGTGGGCTGATGGTGAATTTTATTGTAAAGTTTCAACTTTCTAGGGGGTGTCGTTCCTGAGATAGGGGTGACTTTTAAAATTTTTAAATCTATCTTCCCGAGACAAAACTTACATTCAGATTTAGTTGAAAACTAAGCAAGATTACCAATTCGAACCGAATAATTCGTCTGGCGTTGGTTCCAACTCTCTATCTTATACCGTTGCCAAGATAGGGGTAACTTTTAAACTAAGAAAAAAAATTTTTTCTACCATTTAGAATCATCTTAGAAAGTTTTTTTATCATAATCTAAACCAGTTTCATCTTTTTATCACCAATCGTTAGTAAAAAATTCAATTTTTCACTCAATTTTTACTTAAAAAATTAATTCGCTAGCTTTTGCTGCAAAAGTGAAAAAATTTTTTCAACTTTTTTATTCCAAAGGAACGGTAAATAAGTAAGAAGCCTAACTTTGCAGATCCTCTAGTGGGCTGATGGTGAATTGAATTGTAAAGTTTCAACTTTCTAGGGGGTGTCGTTCCTGAGATAGGGGTGACTTTTAAAATTTTTAAATCTATTTTCCCGAGACAAAACTTACATTCAGATTTAGTTGAAAACTAAGCAAGATTACCAATTCGAACCGAAAAATTCGTCTGGCGTTGGTTCCAACTCTCTATCTTATACCGTTCTCAAGATAGTGGTAACTTTTAAACTAAGATAAAAAATATTTTTCTACCATTTAGAATCATTTTAGAAAGTTTGTTATTACAATCTGAACTAATTTCATCTTTTTATCACCAATCGTTAGTAAAAAATTCAATTTTTCACTCAATTTTTACTTAAAAAATTAATTCGTTAGCTTTTGCTGCAAAAGTGAAAAAATTTTTTCAACTTTTTTATTCCAAAGGAACTGTAAATAAGTAAGAAGCCTAACTTTGCAGATCTTCTAGTGGGCTGATGGTAAATTGAATTGTAGAGTTTCAACTTTCTAGGGGGTGTCGTTCCTGAGATAGGGGTGACTTTTAAAATTTTTAAATCTATCTTCCTGAGACAAAACTTACATCCAGATTTAGTTGAAAACTAAGCAAGATTACCAATTCGAACCGAATAATTCGTCTGGCGTTGGTTCCAACTCTCTATCTTATACCGTTCCCAAGATAGGGGTAACTTTTAAACTAAGAAAAAAAAAATTTTCTACCATTTATAATCATTTTAGAAAGCTTTTTTATCATAATCTAAACCAGTTTCATCTTTTTATCACCAATCGTTAGTAAAAAATTCAATTTTCCACTCAATTTTTATTTAAAAAATTAATTCGCTAGCTTTTGCTGCAAAAGTGAAAATATTTTTTTATCTTTTTTATTCCAAAGGAACGGTAAATAAGTAAGAAGCCTAACTTTGCAGATCCTCTAGTGGGCTGATGGTAAATTGAATTGTAAAGTTTCAACTTTCTAGGGGGTGTCGTTCCTGAGATAGGGGTGACTTTTAAAATTTTTAAATCTATCTTCCCGAGACAAAACTTACATTCAGATTTAGTTGAAAACTAAGCAAGATTACCAATTCGAACCGAATAATTCGTCTGGCGTTGGTTCCAACTCTCTATCTTATACCGTTCCCAAGATAGGGGTAACTTTTAAACTAAGAAAAAAAAATTTTCTACCATTTATAATCATTTTAGAAAGCTTTTTTATTATAATCTAAACCAGTTTCATCTTTTTATCACCAATCGTTAGTAAAAAATTCAATTTTTCACTCAATTTTTACTTAAAAAGTTATTTCGCTAGCTTTTGCTGCAAAAGTGAAAAAATTTTTTCAACTTTTTTATTCCAAAGGAACTGTAAATAAGTAAGAATCCTAACTTTGCAGATCTTCTAGTGGGCTGATGGTGAATTGAATTGTAAAGTTTCAACTTTCTAAGGGATGTCGTTCCTGAGATAGGGGTGACTTTTAAAATTTTTAAATCTATCTTCCCGAGACAAAACTTACATTCAGATTTAGTTGAAAACTAAGCAAGATTACCAATTCGAACCGAATAATTCGTCTGGCGTTGGTTCCAACTCTCTATCTTATACCGTTCCCAAGATAGGGGTAACTTTTAAACTAAGAAAAAAAAATTTTTCTACCATTTATAATCATTTTAGAAAGCTTTTTTATCATAATCTAAACCAGTTTCATCTTTTTATCACCAATCGTTAGTAAAAAATTCAATTTTCCACTCAATTTTTACTTAAAAAATTAATTCGCTAGCTTTTGCTGCAAAAGTGAAAAAATTTTTTTATCCTTTTTATTCCAAAGGAACGGTAAATAAGTAAGAAGCCTAACTTTGCAGATCCTCTAGTGGGCTGATGGTAAATTGAATTGTAAAGTTTCAACTTTCTAGGGGGTGTCGTTCCTGAGATAGTGGTGAGTTTTAAAATTTTTAAATCTATCTTCCCGAAACAAAACTTACATTCAGATTTAGTTGAAAACTAAGCAAGATTATCAGTTCGAACCGAATAATTCGTCTGGCGTTGGTTCCAACTCTCTATCTTATACCGTTCTCAAGATAGTGGTAACTTTTAAACTAAGAAAAAAAATATTTTTCTACCATTTAGTATCATTTTAGAAAGTTTTTTTATTACAATCTGAACTAATTTCAGCTTTTTATCACCAATCGTTAGTAAAAAATTCAAATTTTCACTAAATTTTTACTTAAAAAATTAATTCGCTAGCTTTTGCTGCAAAAGTGAAAAAATTTTTTTAACTTTTTTATTCCAAAGGAACGGTAAATAAGTAAGAAGCCTAACTTTGCAGATCCTCTAATGGGCTGATGGTAAATTAAATTGTAAAGTTTCAACTTTCTAGGGGGTGTCGTTCCTGAGATAGAAGTGACTTTTAAAATTTTTAAATCAATCTACCCGAGACAAAACTTACATTCAGATATAGTTCAAAACTAAGCAAGACTACCAATTCGAACCGAATAATTCGTCTGGCGTTGGTTCCGACTCTCTATCTTATACCGTTCTCAAGATAGTGGTAAATTTTAAACTAAGAAAAAAAATATTTTTCTACCATTTAGATTCATTTTAGAAAGTTTTTTTATTACAATCTGAACTAATTTCAACTTTTTATCACCAATCGTTAGTAAAAAATTCAATTTTTCACTCAATTTTTACGTAAAAAATTAATTCGCTAGCTTTTGCTGCAAAAGTGAAAAAATTTTTTCAACTTTTTTATTCCAAAGGAACTGTAAATAAGTAAGAAGCCTAACTTTGCAGATCTTCTAGTGGGCTGATGGTGAATTGAATTGTAAAGTTTCAACTTTCTAGGGGGTGTCGTTCCTGAGATAGAGGTGACTTTTAAAATTTTTAAATCTATCTTCCCGAGACAAAACTTACATTCAGATTTAGTTGAAAACTAAGCAAGATCACCAATTCGAACCGAATAATTCGTCTGGCGTTGGTTCCAACTCTCTATCTTATACCGTTCCCAAGATACGGGTAACTTTTAAACTAAGAAAAAAAATATTTTTCTACCATTTAGAATCATTTTAGTAAGTTTTTTTATTACAATCTGAACTAATTTAATTTTTTTATCACCAATCGTTAGTAAAAAATTCAATTTTTCACTAAATTTTTACTTAAAAAGTTAATTCGCTAGCTTTTGCTGCAAAAGTGAAAAAATTTTTTCAAATTTTTATTCCAAAGGAACTGTAAATAAGTAAGAAGCCTAACTTTGCAGATCTTCTAGTGGGCTGATGGTGAATTGAATTGTAAAGTTTTAACTTTCTAGGGGGTGTCGTTACTGAGATAGGGGTGACTTTTAAAATTTTTAAATCTATCTTCCCGAGACAAAACTTACATTCAGATTTAGTTGAAAACTAAGCAAGATTACCAATTCGAACCGAATAATTCGTCTGCCGTTGGTTCCAACTCTCTATCTTATACCGTTCCCAAGATAGGGGTAACTTTTAAACTAAGAAAAAAAAAATTTTTCTACCATTTATAATTATTTTAGAAAGTTTTTTTATCATAATCTATACCAGTTTCATCTTTTTATCACCAATCGTTAGTAAAAAATTCAATTTTTCACTAAATTTTTACTTAAAAAATTAATTCGCTAGCTTTTGCTGCAAAAGTGAAAAAATTTTTTTAACTTTTTTATTCCAAAGGAACGGTAAATAAGTAAGAAGCCTAACTTTGCAGATCCTCTAATGGGCTGATGGTAAATTAAATTGTAAAGTTTCAACTTTCTAGGGGGTGTCGTTCCTGAGATAGGGGTGACTTTTAAAATTTTTAAATCAATCTACCCGAGACAAAACTTACATTCAGATATAGTTCAAAACTAAGCAAGATTACCAATTCGAACCGAATAATTCGTCTGGCGTTGGTTCCGACTCTCTGTCTTATACCGTTCTCAAGATAGTGGTAAATTTTAAACTAAGAAAAAAAATATTTTTTTACCATTTAGATTCATTTTAGAAAGTTTTTTTATTACAATCTGAACTAATTTCATCTTTTTATCACCAATCGTTGATAAAAAATTCAATTTTTCACTCAATTTTTACTTAAAAAATTAATTCGCTAGCTTTTGCTGCAAAAGTGAAAAAATTTTTTCAACTTTTTTATTCCAAAGGAACTGTAAATAAGTAAGAAGCCTAACTTTGCAGATCTTCTAGTGGGCTGATGGTGAATTGAATTGTAAAGTTTCAACTTTCTAGGGGGTGTCGTTCCTGAGATAGGGGTGACTTTTAAAATTTTCAAATCTATCTTCCCGAGACAAAACTTACATTCAGATTTAGTTGAAAACTAAGCAAGATCACCAATTCGAACCGAATAATTCGTCTGGCGTTGGTTCCAACTCTCTATCTCATACCGTTCCCAAGATACGGGTATCTTTTAAACTAAGAAAAAAAATATTTTTCTACCATTTAGAATCATTTTAGAAAGTTTTTTTATTACAATCTGAACTAATTTAATTTTTTTATCACCAATCGTTAGTAAAAAATTCAATTTTTCACTAAATTTTTACTTAAAAAATTAATTCGCTAGCTTTTGCTGCAAAAGTGAAAAAAGTTTTTCAAATTTTTATTCCAAAGGAACTGTAAATAAGTAAGAAGCCTAACTTTGCAGATCTTCTAGTGGGCTGATGGTGAATTGAATTGTAAAGTTTTAACTTTCTAGGGGGTGTCGTTACTGAGATAGGGGTGACTTTTAAAATTTTTAAATCTATCTTCCCGAGACAAAACTTACATTCAGATTTAGTTGAAAACTAAGCAAGATTACCAATTCGAACCGAATAATTCGTCTGGCGTTGGTTCCAACTCTCTATCTTATACCGTTCCCAAGATAGGGGTAACTTTTAAACTAAAAAAATAAATTTTTTTCTACCATTTAGATTCATTTTAGAAAGTTTTTTTATTACAATCTGAACTAATTTCATCTTTTTATCACCAATCGTTAGTAAAAAATTCAATTTTTCACTCAATTTTTACTTAAAAAATTAATTCGCTAGCTTTTGCTGCAAAAGTGAAAAAAATTTTTCAACTTTTTTATTCAAAAGGAACTGTAAATAAGTAAGAAGCCTAACTTTGCAGATCTTCTAGTGGGCTGATGGTGAATTGAATTGTAAAGTTTCAACTTTCTAGGGGGTGTCGTTCCTGAGATAGGGGTGACTTTTAAAATTTTTAAATCTATCTTTCCGAGACAAAACTTACATTCAGATTTAGTTGAAAACTAAGCAAGATTACCAATTCGAACCGAATAATTCGTCTGGCGTTGGTTCCAACTCTCTATCTTATACCGTTCCCGAAATAGGGGTAACATTTAAACTATGAAAAAAAAGTTTTTTCTACCATTTATAATCATTTTAAAAAGTTTTTTTATTACAATCTGAACTAATTTCATCTTTTTATCACCAATCGTTAGTAAAAAATTCAATTTTTCACTCAATTTTTACTTAAAAAATTAATTCGCTAGCTTTTGCTGCAAAAGTGAAAAAATTTTTTCAACTTTTTTATTCCAAAGGAACTGTAAATAAGTAAGAAGCCTAACTTTGCAGATCTTCTAGTGGGCTGATGGTGAATTGAATTGTAAAGTTTCAACTTTCTAGGGGGTGTCGTTACTGAGATAGGGGTAACTTTTAAAATTTTTAAATCTATCTTCCCGAGACAAAACTTACATTCAGATTTAGTTGAAAACTAAGCAAGATTACCAATTCGAAAAGAATAATTCGTCTGGCGTTGGTTCCAACTCTCTATCTTATACCGTTCCCAAGATAGGGGTAACTGTTAAACTAAGAAAAAAAAAAATTTTTCTACCATTTAGAATCATTTTAGAAAGTTTTTTTATTGCAATCTAAACTAATTTCATCTTTTTATCACTAATCGTTAGTAAAAAATTCAATTTTTCACTCAATTTTTACTTAAAAAATTAATTCGCTAGCTTTTGCTGCAAAAGTGAAACAATTTTTTTAACTTTTTTATTCCAAAGTAACGGTAAATAAGTAAGAAGCCTAACTTTGCAGATCCTCTAGTGGGCTGATGGTAAATTGAATTGTAAAGTATCAAATTTCTAGGGGGTGTCGTTACTGAGATAGGGGTGACTTTTAAAATTTTTAAATCTATCTTCCCGAGACAAAACTTACATCCAGATTTAGTTGAAAACTAAGCAAGATTACCAATTCGAACCGAATAATTCGTCTGGCGTTGGTTCCAACTCTCTATCTTATACCGTTCCCAAGATAGGGGTAACTTTTAAACTAAAAAAAAAAATTTTTTTTTACCATTTAGATTCATTTTAGGAAGTTTTTTTATTACAATCTGAACTAATTTCATCTTTTTATCACCAATCGTTAGTAAAAAATTCAATTTTTCACTCAATTTTTACTTAAAAAATTAATTCGCTAGCTTTTGCTGCAAAAGTGAAAAAATTTTTTCAACTTTTTTATTCAAAAGGAACTGTAAATAAGTAAGAAGCCTAACTTTGCAGATCTTCTAGTGGGCTGATGGTGAATTGAATTGTAAAGTTTCAACTTTCTAGGGGGTGTCGTTCCTGAGATAGGGGTGACTTTTAAAATTTTTAAATCTATCTTTCCGAGACAAAACTTACATTCAGATTTAGTTGAAAACTAAGCAAGATTACCAATTCGAACCGAATAATTCGTCTGGCGTTGGTTCCAACTCTCTATCTTATACCGTTCCCAAGATAGGGGTAACTTTTAAACTAAGAAAAAAAAGTTTTTTCTACCATTTATAATCATTTTAGAAAGTTTTTTTATCATAATCTAAACCAGTTTCATCTTTTTATCACTAATAGTTAATTCAATTTTTCACTCAATTTTTACTTAAAAAATTAATTCGCTAGCTTTTGCTGCAAAAGTGAAAAAATTTTTTCAACTTTTTTATTCCAAAGGAACTGTAAATAAGTAAGAAGCCTAACTTTGACGATCTTCTAGTGGGCTGATGGTAAATTGAATTGTAAAGTTTCAATTTTCTAGGGGGTGTCGTTCCTGAGATGGGGGTGACTTTTAAAATTTTTAAATCTATCTTCCCGAGACAATACTTACATTCAGATTTAGTTGAAAACTAAGCAAGATTACCAATTCGAACCGAATAATTTGTCTGGCGTTGGTTCCAACTCTCTATCTTAAGAAAAAAAAAATTCTTCTACCATTTATAATCATTTTAGAATTTTTTTTTATCATAATCTAAATCAGTTTCATCTTTTTATCACCAATCGTTAGTAAAAAATTCAATTTTTCACTCAATTTTTACTTAAAAAATTAATTCGCTAGCTTTTGCTGCAAAAGTGAAAAAATTTTTTCAACTTTTTTATTCCAAAGGAACTGTAAATAAGTAAGAAGCCTAACTTTGCAGATCTTCTAGTGGGCTGATGGTGAATTGAATTGTAAAGTTTCAACTTTCTAGGGGGTGTCGTTCCTGAGATAGGGGTGACTTTTAAAATTTTTAAATCTATCTTCCCGAGACAAAACATACATTCAGATTTAGTTGAAAACTAAGCAAGATTACCAATTCGAACCGAATAATTCGTCTGGCGTTGGTTCCAACTCTCTATCTTATACCGTTCCCAAGATAGGGGTAACTTTTAAACTAAGAAAAAAAATTTTTTCTACCATTTAGAATCATTTTAGAAAGTTTTTTATTACAATCTGAACTAATTTCATCTTTTTATCACCAATCGTTAGTAAAAAATTCAATTTTTCACTCAATTTTTACTTAAAAAATTAATTCGTTAGCTTTTGCTGCAAAAGTGAAAAAATTTTTTCAACTTTTTTATTCCAAAGGAACTGTAAATAAGTAAGAAGCCTAACTTTGCAGATCTTCTAGTGGGCTGATGGTAAATTGAATTGTAAAGTTTCAACTTTCTAGGGGGTGTCGTTCCTGAGATAGGGGTGACTTTTAAAATTTTTAAATATATCTTCCCGAGACAAAACTTACATTCAGATTTAGTTGAAAACTAAGCAAGATTACCAATTCGAACCGAATAATTCGTCTGGCGTTGGTTCCAACTCTCTATTTTATACCGTTCCCAAGATAGGGGTAACTTTTAAACTAAGAAAAAAAAATTTTTCTACCATTTATAATCATTTTAGAAAGCTTTTTTATCATAATCTAAACCAGTTTCATCTTTTTATCACCAATCGTTATTAAAAAATTCAATTTTCCACTCAATTTTTACTTAAAAAATTAATTCGCTAGCTTTTGCTGCAAAAGTGAAAAAATTTTTTTATCTTTTTTATTCCAAAGGAACGGTAAATAAGTAAGAAGCCTAACTTTGCAGATCCTCTAGTGGGCTGATGGTAAATTGAATTGTAAAGTTTCAACTTTCTAGGGGGTGTCGTTCCTGAGATAGGGGTGACTTTTAAAATTTTTATATCTATCTTCCCGAGACAAAACTTACATTCAGATTTAGTTGAAAACTAAGCAAGATTACCAATTCGAACCGAATAATTCGTCTGGCGTTGGTTCCAACTCTCTATCTTATGCCGTTCCCAAGATAGGGGTAACTTTTAAACTAAGAAAAAAAAATTTTTCTACCATTTATAATCATTTTAGAAAGCTTTTTTATCATAATCTAAACCAGTTTCATCTTTTTATCACCAATCGTTAGTAAAAAATTCAATTTTCCACTCAATTTTTACTTAAAAAATTAATTCGCTAGCTTTTGCTGCAAAAGTGAAAAAAATTTTTTCTCTTTTTTATTCCAAAGGAACGGTAAATAAGTAAGAAGCCTAACTTTGCAGATCCTCTAGTGGGCTGATGGTAAATTGAATTGTAAAGTTTCAACTTTCTAGGGGGTGTCGTTCCTGAGATAGGGGTGACTTTTAAAATTTTTAAATCTATCTTTCCGAGACAAAACTTACATTCAGATTTATTTGAAAACTAAGCAAGATTACCAATTCGAACCGAATAATTCGTCTGGCGTTGGTTCCAACTCTCTATCTTATACCGTTCCCAAGATAGGGGTAACTTTTAAACTGAGAAAAAAATTTTTTTCTACCATTTAGAATCATTTTAGAAAGTTTTTTATTACAATCTGAACTAATTTCATCTTTTTATCACCAATCGTTAGTAAAAAATTCAATTTTTCACTAAATTTTTACTTAAAAAATTAATTCGTTAGCTTTTGCTGCAAAAGTGAAAAAATTTTTTCAACTTTTTTATTCCAAAGGAACTGTAAATAAGTAAGAAGCCTAACTTTGCAGATCTTCTAGTGGGCTGATGGTAAATTGAATTGTAAAGTTTCAACTTTCTAGGGGGTGTCGTTCCTGAGATAGGGGTGACTTTTAAAATTTTTAAATCTATCTTCCCGAGACAAAACTTACATTCAGATTTAGTTGAAAACTAAGCAAGATTACCAATTCGAACCGAATAATTCGTCTGGCGTTGGTTCCAACTCTCTATCTTATACCGTTCCCAAGATAGGGGTAACTTTTAAACTAAGAAAAAAATATTTTTCTACCATTTATAATCATTTTAGAAAGCTTTTTTATCATAATCTAAACCAGTTTCATCTTTTTATCACCAATCGTTAGTAAAAAATTCAATTTTCCACTCAATTTTTACTTAAAAAATTAATTCGCTAGCTTTTGCTGCAAAAGTGAAAAAATTTTTTTATCTTTTTTATTCCAAAGGAACGGTAAATAAGTAAGAAGCCTAACTTTGCAGATCCTCTAGTGGGCTGATGGTAAATTGAATTGTAAAGTTTCAACTTTCTAGGGGGTGTGGTTCCTGAGATAGGGGTGACTTTTAAAATTTTTAAATCTATCTTCCCGAGACAAAACTTACATTCAGATTTAGTTGAAAACTAAGCAAGATTACCAATTCGAACCGAATAATTCGTCTGGCGTTGGTTCCAACTCTCTATCTCATACCGTTCCCAAGATAGGGGTAACTTTTAAACTAAGAAAAAAAAAATTTTCTACCATTTATAATCATTTTAGAAAGCTTTTTTATCATAATCTAAACCAGTTTCATCTTTTTATCACCAATCGTTAGTAAAAAATTCAATTTTCCACTCAATTTTTACTTAAAAAATTAATTCGCTAGCTTTTGCTGCAAAAGTGAAAAAATTTTTTTATCTTTTTTATTCCAAAGGAACGGTAAATAAGTAAGAAGCCTAACTTTGCAGATCCTCTAGTGGGCTGATGGTAAATTGAATTGTAAAGTTTCAACTTTCTAGGGGGTGTCGTTCCTGAGATAGGGGTGACTTTTAAAATTTTTAAATCTATCTTCCCGAGACAAAACTTACATTCAGATTTATTTGAAAACTAAGCAAGATTACCAATTCGAACCGAATAATTCGTCTGGCGTTGGTTCCAACTCTCTATCTTATACCGTTCCCAAGATAGGGGTAACTTTTAAACTGAGAAAAAAAATTTTTTCTACCATTTAGAATCATTTTAGAAAGTTTTTTTATTACAATCTGAACTAATTTCATCTTTTTATCACCGATCTTTAGTACAAAATTCAATTTTTCACTCAATTTTTACTTAAAAATTTAATTCGTTAGCTTTTGCTGCAAAAGTGAAAAAATTTTTTCAACTATTTTATTCCAAAGGAACTGTAAATATGTAAGAAGCCTAACTTTGCAGATCTTCTAGTGGGCTGATGGTGAATTGAATTGTAAAGTTTTAACATTCTAGGGGGTGTCGTTCCTGAGATAGGGGTGACTTTTAAAATTTTTAAATCTATCTTCCCGAGACAAAACTTACATTCAGATTTAGTTGAAAACTAAGCAAGATTACCAATTCGAACCGAATAATTCGTCTGGCGTTGGTTCCAACTCTCTATCTTATACCGTTCCCAAGATAGGGGAAACTTTTAAACTAAAAAAAAAAAATTTTTTCTACCATTTATTATCATTTTAGAAAGTTTTTTTATCATAATCTAAACCAGTTTCATCTTTTTATAACCAATCGTTAGTAAAAAATTCAATTTTTCACTCAATTTTTACTTAAAAAATTAATTCGCTAGCTTTTGCTGCAAAAGTGAAAAAATTTTTTTACCTTTTTTATTCCAAAGGAACGGTAAATAAGTAAGAAGCCTAACTTTGCAGATCCTCTAGTGGGCTGATGGTAAATTGAATTGTAAAGTTTCAACTTTCTAGGGAGTGTCGTTCCTGAGATAGGGGAGACTTTTAAAATTTTTAAATCTATCTTTCCGAGACAAAACTTACATTCAGATTTAGTTGAAAACTAAGCAAGATTACCAATTCGAACCGAATAGTTCGTCTGGCGTTGGTTCCAACTCTCTATCTTATACCGTTCTCAAGATAGTGGTAACTTTTAAACTAAGAAAAAAAATATTTTTCTACCATTTAGAATCATTTTAGAAAGTTTTTTTATTACAATCTGAACTAATTTCAGCTTTTTATCACCAATCGTTAGTAAAAAATTCAATTTTTCACTCAATTTTTACTTAAAAATTTAATTCGCTAGCTTTTGCTGCAAAAGTGAAAAAATTTTTTCAACTTTTTTATTCCAAAGGAACTGTAAATAAGTAAGAAGCGTAACTTTGTAGATCTTCTAGTGGGCTGATGGTGAATTGAATTGTAAAGTTTCAACTTTCTAGGGGGTGTCGTTCCTGAGATAGGGGTGACTTCTAAACTTTTTAAATCTATCTTCCCGAGACAAAACTTACATTCAGATTTAGTTGAAAACTAAGCAAGATTACCAATTCGAACCGAATAATTCGTCTGGCGTTGGTTCCAACTCTCTATCTTATACCGTTCCCAAGACAGGGGTAACTTTTAAACTAAGAAAAAAATTTTTTTTCTACAATTTATAATCATTTTAGAATGTTTTTTTATCATAATCTAAACCAGTTTCATCATTTTATCACCAATCGTTAGTAAAAAATTCAATTTTTCACTCAATTTTTACTTAAAAAATTAATTCGCTAGCTTTTGCTGCAAAAGTGAAAAAATTTTTTTAACTTTTTTATTCCAAAAGAACGGTAAATAAGTAAGAAGCCTAACTTTGCAGATCCTCTAGTGGGCTGATGGTAAAATGAATTGTAAAGTTTCAACTTTCTAGGGGGTGTCATTCCTGAGATAGGGGTGACTTTTAAAATTTTTAAATCTATCTTCCCGAGACAAAACTTACATTCAGATTTAGTTGAAAACTAAGCAAGATTACCAGTTCGAACCGAATAATTCGTCTGGCGTTGATTCCAACTCTCTATCTTATACCGTTCCCAAGACAGGGGTAACTTTTAAACTAAGAAAAAAAATTTTTTCTACCATTTATAATCATTTTAGAAAGTTTTTTTATCATAATCTAAACCAGTTTCATCTTTTTATCACCAATCGTTAGTAAAAAATTCAATTTTTCACTCAATTTTCACTTAAAAAGTTAATTCGCTAGCTTTTGCTGCAAAAGTGAAAAAATTTTTTCAACTTTTTTATTCCAAAGGAACTGTAAATAAGTAAGAAGCGTAACTTTGCAGATCTTCTAGTGGGCTGATGGTGAAATGAATTGTAAAGTTTCAACTTTCTAGGGGGTGTCGTTCCTGAGATAGGGGTGACTTTTAAAATTTTTAAATCTATCTTCCCGACACAAAACTTACATTCAGATTTAGTTGAAAACTAAGCAAGATTATCAGTTCGAACCGAATAATTCGTCTGGCGTTGGTTCCAACTCTCTATATTATACCGTTCTCAAGATAGTGGTAACTTTTAAACTAAGAAAAAAAATATTTTTCTTCCATTTAGAATCATTTTAGAAAGTTTTTTTATTACAATCTGAACTAATTTCATCTTTTTATCACCAATCGTTAGTAAAAAATTCAATTTTTCACTCAATTTTTACTTAAAAAATTAATTCACTAGCTTTTGCTGCAAAAGTGAAAAAATTTTTTCAACTTTTTTATTCCAAAGGAACTGTAAATAAGTAAGAAGCCTAACTTTGCAGATCTTCTAGTGGGCTGATGGTGAATTGAATTGTAAAGTTTCAACATTCTAGGGGGTGTCGTTCCTGAGATAGGGGTGACTATTAAAATTTTTAAATCTATCTTCCCGAGACAAAACTTACATTCAGATTTAGTTGAAAACTAAGCAAGATTACCAATTCGAACCGAATAATTCGTCTGGCGTTGGTTTCAACTCTCTATCTTATACCGTTCCCAAGATAGGGGTAACTTTTAAACTAAGAAAAAAAATTTTTTCTACCATTTATAATCATTTTAGAAAGTTTTTTTTATCATAATCTAAACCAGTTTCATCTTTTTATCACCAATCGTTAGTAAAAAATTCAATTTTTCACTCAATTTTTACTTAAAAAATTAATTCGCTAGCTTTTGCTGCAAAAGTGAAAAATTTTTTTTAACTTTTTTATTCCAAAAGAACGGTAAATAAGTAAGAAGCCTAACTTTGCAGATCCTCTAGTGGGCTGATGGTAAATTGAATTGTAAAGTTTCAACTTTCTAGGGGGTGTCATTCCTGAGATAAAGGTGACTTTTAAAATTTTTAAATCTATCTTCCCGAGACAAAACTTACATTCAGATTTAGTTGAAAACTAAGCAAGATTACCAGTTCGAACCGAATAATTCGTCTGGCGTTGATTCCAACTCTCTATCTTATACCGTTCCCAAGACAGGGGTAACTTTTAAACTAAGAAAAAAAATTTTTTCTACCATTTATAATCATTTTAGAAAGTTTTTTTATCATAATCTAAACCAGTTTCATCTTTTTATCACCTATCGTTAGTAAAAAATTCAATTTTTCACTCAATTTCCACTTAAAAAGTTAATTCGCTAGCTTTTGCTGCAAAAGTGAAAAAATTTTTTCAACTTTTTTATTCCAAAGGAACTGTAAATAAGTAAGAAGCGTAACTTTGCAGATCTTCTAGTGGGCTGATGGTGAAATGAATTGTAAAGTTTCAACTTTCTAGGGGGTGTCGTTCCTGAGATAGGGGTGACTTTTAAAATTTTTAAATCTATCTTCCCGAAACAAAACTTACATTCAGATTTAGTTAAAAACTAAGCAAGATTATCAGTTCGAACCGAATAATTCGTCTGGCGTTGGTTCCAACTCTCTATCTTATACCGTTCTCAAGATAGTGGTAACTTTTAAACTAAGAAAAAAAATATTTTTCTACCATTTAGAATCATTTTAGAAAGTTTTTTTATTACAATCTGAACTAATTTCATCTTTTTATCACCAATCGTTAGTAAAAAATTCAATTTTTCACTCAATTTTTACTTAAAAAATTAATTCACTAGCTTTTGCTGCAAAAGTGAAAAAATTTTTTCAACTTTTTTATTCCAAAGGAACTGTAAATAAGTAAGAAGCCTAACTTTGCAGATCTTCTAGTGGGCTGATGGTGAATTGAATTGTAAAGTTTCAACATTCTAGGGGGTGTCGTTCCTGAGATAGGGGTGACTTTTAAAATTTTTAAATCTATCTTCCCGAGACAAAACTTACAATCAGATTTAGTTGAAAACTAAGCAAGATTACCAATTCGAACCGAATAATTCGTCTGGCGTTGGTTTCAACTCTCTATCTTATAACGTTCCCAAGATAGGGGTAACTTTTAAACTAAGAAAAAAAATTTTTTCTACCATTTATAATCATTTTAGAAAGTTTTTTTATCATAATCTAAACCAGTTTCATCTTTTTATCACCAATCGTTAGTAAAAAATTCAATTTTTCACTCAATTTTCACTTAAAAAATTAATTCGCTAGCTTTTGCTGCAAAAGTGAAAAATTTTTTCAACTTTTTTATTCCAAAGGAACTATAAATAATTAAGAAGCGTAACTTTGCAGATCTTCTAGTGGGCTGATGGTAAATTGAATTGTAAAGTTTCAACTTTCTAGGGAGTGTCGTTCCTGAGATAGGGGTGACTTTTAAAATTTTTAAATCTATCTTCCCGAAACAAAACTTACATTCAGATTTAGCTGAAAACTAAGCAAGAGTACCAACTCGAACCGAATAATTCGTCTGGCGTTGGTTCCAACTCTCTATCTTATACCGTTCCCAAGATAGAGGTAACTTTTAAACTAAGAAAAAAAATTTTTCTCTACCATTTAGAATCATTTTAGAAAATTTTTTTATTACAATCTGAACTAATTTCATCTTTTTATCACCAATGGTTAGTAAAAAATTCAGTTTTTCACTCAATTTTTACTTAAAAAATTAATTCGCTAGCTTTTGCTGCAAAAGAGAAAAAATTTTTTCAACTTTTTTATTCCAAAGGAACTGTAAATAAGTAAGAAGCCTAACTTTGCAGATCTTCTAGTGGGCTGATGGTGAATTGAATTGTAAAGTTTCAACTTTCTAGGGGGTGTCGTTCCTGAGATAGGAGTGACTTTTAAAATTTTTAAATCTATCTTCCCGAGACAAAACTTACATTCAGATTTAGTTGACAACTAAGCAAGATTACCAATTCGAACCGAATAATTCGTCTGCCGTTGGTTCCAACTCTCTATCTTATACCGTTCCCAAGATAGGGGTAACTTTTAAACTAAGAAAAAAAAATTTTTTCTACCATTTATAATTATTTTAGAAAGTTTTTTTTATCATAATCTATACCAGTTTCATCTTTTTATCACCAATCGATAGTGAAAAATTCAATTTTTCACTAAATTTTTAATTAAAAAATTAATTCGCTAGCTTTTGCTGCAAAAGTGAAAAAATTTTTTTACCTTTTTTATTCCAAAGGAACGGTAAATAAGTAAGAAGCCTAACTTTGCAGATCCTCTAGTGGGCTGATGGTAAATTGAATTGTAAAGTTTCAACTTTCTAGGGAGTGTCGTTCCTGAGATAGGGGAGACTTTTAAAATTTTTAAATCTATCTTTCCGAGACAAAACTTACATTCAGATTTAGTTGAAAACTAAGCAAGATTACCAATTCGAACCGAATAGTTCGTCTGGCGTTGGTTCCAACTCTCTATCTTATACCGTTCTCAAGATAGTGGTAACTTTTAAACTAAGAAAAAAAATATTTTTCTACCATTTAGAATCATTTTAGAAAGTTTTTTTATTACAATCTGAACTAATTTCAGCTTTTTATCACCAATCGTTAGTAAAAAATTCAATTTTTCACTCAATTTTTACTTAAAAATTTAATTCGCTAGCTTTTGCTGCAAAAGTGAAAAAATTTTTTCAACTTTTTTATTCCAAAGGAACTGTAAATAAGTAAGAAGCGTAACTTTGTAGATCTTCTAGTGGGCTGATGGTGAATTGAATTGTAAAGTTTCAACTTTCTAGGGGGTGTCGTTCCTGAGATAGGGGTGACTTCTAAACTTTTTAAATCTATCTTCCCGAGACAAAACTTACATTCAGATTTAGTTGAAAACTAAGCAAGATTACCAATTCGAACCGAATAATTCGTCTGGCGTTGGTTCCAACTCTCTATCTTATACCGTTCCCAAGACAGGGGTAACTTTTAAACTAAGAAAAAAATTTTTTTTCTACAATTTATAATCATTTTAGAATGTTTTTTTATCATAATCTAAACCAGTTTCATCATTTTATCACCAATCATTAGTAAAAAATTCAATTTTTCACTCAATTTTTACTTAAAAAATTAATTCGCTAGCTTTTGCTGCAAAAGTGAAAAAATTTTTTTAACTTTTTTATTCCAAAAGAACGGTAAATAAGTAAGAAGCCTAACTTTGCAGATCCTCTAGTGGGCTGATGGTAAAATGAATTGTAAAGTTTCAACTTTCTAGGGGGTGTCATTCCTGAGATAGGGGTGACTTTTAAAATTTTTAAATCTATCTTCCCGAGACAAAACTTACATTCAGATTTAGTTGAAAACTAAGCAAGATTACCAGTTCGAACCGAATAATTCGTCTGGCGTTGATTCCAACTCTCTATCTTATACCGTTCCCAAGACAGGGGTAACTTTTAAACTAAGAAAAAAAATTTTTTCTACCATTTATAATCATTTTAGAAAGTTTTTTTATCATAATCTAAACCAGTTTCATCTTTTTATCACCAATCGTTAGTAAAAAATTCAATTTTTCACTCAATTTTCACTTAAAAAGTTAATTCGCTAGCTTTTGCTGCAAAAGTGAAAAAATTTTTTCAACTTTTTTATTCCAAAGGAACTGTAAATAAGTAAGAAGCGTAACTTTGCAGATCTTCTAGTGGGCTGATGGTGAAATGAATTGTAAAGTTTCAACTTTCTAGGGGGTGTCGTTCCTGAGATAGGGGTGACTTTTAAAATTTTTAAATCTATCTTCCCGACACAAAACTTACATTCAGATTTAGTTGAAAACTAAGCAAGATTATCAGTTCGAACCGAATAATTCGTCTGGCGTTGGTTCCAACTCTCTATATTATACCGTTCTCAAGATAGTGGTAACTTTTAAACTAAGAAAAAAAATATTTTTCTTCCATTTAGAATCATTTTAGAAAGTTTTTTTTATCATAATCTAAACCAGTTTCATCTTTTTATCACCAATCGTTAGTAAAAAATTCAATTTTTCACTCAATTTTTACTTAAAAAATTAATTCGCTAGCTTTTGCTGCAAAAGTGAAAAATTTTTTTTAACTTTTTTATTCCAAAAGAACGGTAAATAAGTAAGAAGCCTAACTTTGCAGATCCTCTAGTGGGCTGATGGTAAATTGAATTGTAAAGTTTCAACTTTCTAGGGGGTGTCATTCCTGAGATAGGGGTGACTTTTAAAATTTTTAAATCTATCTTCCCGAGACAAAACTTACATTCAGATTTAGTTGAAAACTAAGCAAGATTACCAGTTCGAACCGAATAATTCGTCTGGCGTTGATTCCAACTCTCTATCTTATACCGTTCCCAAGACAGGGGTAACTTTTAAACTAAGAAAAAAAATTTTTTCTACCATTTATAATCATTTTAGAAAGTTTTTTTATCATAATCTAAACCAGTTTCATCTTTTTATCACCTATCGTTAGTAAAAAATTCAATTTTTCACTCAATTTCCACTTAAAAAGTTAATTCGCTAGCTTTTGCTGCAAAAGTGAAAAAATTTTTTCAACTTTTTTATTCCAAAGGAACTGTAAATAAGTAAGAAGCGTAACTTTGCAGATCTTCTAGTGGGCTGATGGTGAAATGAATTGTAAAGTTTCAACTTTCTAGGGGGTGTCGTTCCTGAGATAGGGGTGACTTTTAAAATTTTTAAATCTATCTTCCCGAAACAAAACTTACATTCAGATTTAGTTAAAAACTAAGCAAGATTATCAGTTCGAACCGAATAATTCGTCTGGCGTTGGTTCCAACTCTCTATCTTATACCGTTCTCAAGATAGTGGTAACTTTTAAACTAAGAAAAAAAATATTTTTCTACCATTTAGAATCATTTTAGAAAGTTTTTTTATTACAATCTGAACTAATTTCATCTTTTTATCACCAATCGTTAGTAAAAAATTCAATTTTTCACTCAATTTTTACTTAAAAAATTAATTCACTAGCTTTTGCTGCAAAAGTGAAAAAATTTTTTCAACTTTTTTATTCCAAAGGAACTGTAAATAAGTAAGAAGCCTAACTTTGCAGATCTTCTAGTGGGCTGATGGTGAATTGAATTGTAAAGTTTCAACATTCTAGGGGGTGTCGTTCCTGAGATAGGGGTGACTTTTAAAATTTTTAAATCTATCTTCCCGAGACAAAACTTACAATCAGATTTAGTTGAAAACTAAGCAAGATTACCAATTCGAACCGAATAATTCGTCTGGCGTTGGTTTCAACTCTCTATCTTATAACGTTCCCAAGATAGGGGTAACTTTTAAACTAAGAAAAAAAATTTTTTCTACCATTTATAATCATTTTAGAAAGTTTTTTTATCATAATCTAAACCAGTTTCATCTTTTTATCACCAATCGTTAGTAAAAAATTCAATTTTTCACTCAATTTTCACTTAAAAAATTAATTCGCTAGCTTTTGCTGCAAAAGTGAAAAATTTTTTCAACTTTTTTATTCCAAAGGAACTGTAAATAATTAAGAAGCGTAACTTTGCAGATCTTCTAGTGGGCTGATGGTGAATTGAATTGTAAAGTTTCAACTTTCTAGGGGGTGTCGTTCCTGAGATAGAGGTGACTTTTAAAATTTTTAAATCTATCTTCCCGAGACAAAACTTACATTCAGATTTAGCTGAAAACTAAGCAAGAGTACCAATTCGAACCGAATAATTCGTCTGGCGTTGGTTCCAACTCTCTATCTTATACCGTTCCCAAGATAGAGGTAACTTTTAAACTAAGAAAAAAAATTTTTCTCTACCATTTAGAATCATTTTAGAAAATTTTTTTATTACAATCTGAACTAATTTCATCTTTTTATCACCAATCGTTAGTAAAAAATTCAGTTTTTCACTCAATTTTTACTTAAAAAATTAATTCGCTAGCTTTTGCTGCAAAAGTGAAAAAATTTTTTCAACTTTTTTATTCCAAAGGAACTGTAAATAAGTAAGAAGCCTAACTTTGCAGATCTTCTAGTGGGCTGATGGTGAATTGAATTGTAAAGTTTCAACTTTCTAGGGGGTGTCGTTCCTGAGATAGGAGTGACTTTTAAAATTTTTAAATCTATCTTCCCGAGACAAAACTTACATTCAGATTTAGTTGAAAACTAAGCAAGATTACCAATTCGAACCGAATAATTCGTCTGCCGTTGGTTCCAACTCTCTATCTTATACCGTTCCCAAGATAGGGGTAACTTTTAAACTAAGAAAAAAAAATTTTTTCTACCATTTATAATTATTTTAGAAAGTTTTTTTTATCATAATCTATACCAGTTTCATCTTTTTATCACCAATCGATAGTGAAAAATTCAATTTTTCACTAAATTTTTAATTAAAAAATTAATTCGCTAGCTTTTGCTGCAAAAGTGAAAAAATTTTTTTAACTTTTTTATTCCAAAGGAACGGTAAATAAGTAAGAAGCCTAACTTTGCAGATCCTCTAATGGGCTGATGGTAAATTAAATTGTAAGGTTTCAACTTTCTAAGGGGTGTCGTTTTTGAGATAGGGGTGACTTTTAAAATTTTTAATTCAATCTTCCCGAGACAAAACTTACATTCAGATATAGTTCAAAACTAAGCAAGATTACCAATTCGAACCGAATAATTCGTCTGGCGTTGGTTCCGACTCTCTATCTTATACCGTTCTCAAGTTAGTGGTAAATTTTAAACTAAGAAAAAAAATATTTTTCTACCATTTAGAATCATTTTAGAAAGTTTTTTTAATACAATCTGAACTAATTTCATCTTTTTATCACCAATCGTTAGTAAAAAATTCAATTTTTCACTTAATTTTTACTTAAAAAATTAATTCGCTAGCTTTTGCTGCAAAAGTGAAAAAATTTTTTCAAATTTTTATTCCAAAGGAACTGTAAATAAGTAAGAAGCCTAACTTTGCAGATCTTCTAGTAGGCTGATGGTGAATTGAATTGTAAAGTTTCAACTTTCTAGGGGGTGTCGTTCCTGAGATAGGGGTGACTTTTAAAATTTTTAAATCTATCTTTCCGAGACAAAACTTACATTCAGATTTAGTTGAAAACTAAGCAAGATTACCAATTCGAACCGAATAATTCGTCTGGCGTTGCTTCCAACTCTCTATCTTATACCGTTCCCAAGATAGGGGTAACTTTTAAACTAAAAAAAAAAATTTTTTCTACCATTTATAATCATTTTAGAAAGTTTTTTTATCATAATCTAAACCAGTTTCATCTTTTTATCACCAATCGTTAGTAAAAAATTCAATTTTTCACTGAATTTTTTCTTAAAAAATTAATTCGCTAGCTTTTGCTGCAAAAGTGAAAAAAATTTTTTAACTTTTTTATTCCAAAAGAACGGTAAATAAGTAAGAAGCCTAACTTTGCAGATCTTCTAGTGGGCTGATGGTGAATTGAATTGTAAAGTTTCAACTTTCTAGGGGGTGTCGTTACTGAGATAGGGGTGACTTTTAAAATTTTTAAATCTATCTTCCCGAGACAAAACTTACATTCAGATTTAGTTAAAAACTAAGCAAGATTACCAATTCGAACCGAATAATTCGTCTGGCGTTGGTTCCAACTCTCTATCTTATACCGTTCCAAAGATAGGGGTAACTGTTAAACTAAGAAAAAAAAATTTTTCTACCATTTAGAATCATTTTAGAAAGTTTTTTTATTACAATCTAAACTAATTTCATCTTTTTATCACTAATCGTTAGTAAAAAATTCAATTTTTCACTCAATTTTTACTTAAAAAATTAATTCGCTAGCTTTTGCTGCAAAAGTGAAATAATTTTTTTAACTTTTTTATTCCAAAGGAACGGTAAATAAGTAAGAAGCCTAACTTTGCAGATCCTCTAGTGGGCTGATGGTAAATTGAATTGTAAAGTTTCAAATTTCTAGGAGGTGTCGTTACTGAGATAGGGGTGACTTTTAAAATTTGTAAATCTATCTTCCCGACACAAAACTTACATTCAGATTTAGTTGAAAACTAAGCAAGATTACCAATTCGAACCGAATAATTCGTCTGGCGTTGGTTCCAACTCTCTATCTTATACCGTTCCCAAGATAGGGGTAACTTTTAAACTAAAAAAAAAAAATTTTTTCTACCATTTAGATTCATTTTAGAAAGTTTTTTTATCATAATCTAAACCAGTTTCATCTTTTTATCACCAATCGTTAGTAAAAAATTCAATTTTTCACTCAATTTTTACTTAAAAAATTAATTCGCTAGCTTTTGCTGCAAAAGTGAAAAAATTTTTTCAACTTTTTTATTCAAAAGGAACTGTAAATAAGTAAAAAGCCTAACTTTGCAGATCTTCTAGTGGGCTGATGGTGAATTGAATTGTAAAGTTTTAACTTTCTAGGGGGTGTCGTTCCTGAGATAGGGGTGACTTTTAAAATTTTTAAATCTATCTTCCCGACACAAAACTTACATTCAGATTTAGTTGAAAACTAAGCAAGATTACCAATTCGAACCGAATAATTCGTCTGGCGTTGGTTCCAACTCTCTATCTTATACCGTTCCCAAGATAGGGGTAACTTTTAAACTAAAAAAAAAAAATTTTTTCTACCATTTAGATTCATTTTAGAAAGTTTTTTTATCATAATCTAAACCAGTTTCATCTTTTTATCACCAATCGTTAGTAAAAAATTCAATTTTTCACTCAATTTTTACTTAAAAAATTAATTCGCTAGCTTTTGCTGCAAAAGTGAAAAAATTTTTTCAACTTTTTTATTCAAAAGGAACTGTAAATAAGTAAAAAGCCTAACTTTGCAGATCTTCTAGTGGGCTGATGGTGAATTGAATTGTAAAGTTTTAACTTTCTAGGGGGTGTCGTTCCTGAGATAGGGGTGACTTTTAAAATTTTTAAATCTATCATTCCGAGACAAAACTTACATTCAGATTTAGTTGAAAACTAAGCAAGATTGCCAATTCGAACCGAATAATTCGTCTGGCGTTGGTTCCAACTCTCTATCTTATACCGTTCCCAAGATAGGGGTAACTTTTAAACTAAGAAAAAAAGTTTTTTCTACCATTTATAATCATTTTAGAAAGTTTTTTTATCATAATCTAAACCAGTTTCATATTTTTATCACCAATAGTTAGTAAAAAATTCAATTTTTCACTGAATTTTTACTTAAAAAATTAATTCGCTAGCTTTTGCTGCAAAAGTGAAAAAATTTTTTTAACTTTTTTATTCCAAAAGAACGGTAAATAAGTAAGAAGCCTAACTTTGCAGATCCTCTAGTGGGCTGATGGTAAATTGAATTGTAAAGTTTCAACTTTCTAGGGGGTGTCGTTCCTGAGATAGGGGTGACTTTTAAAATTTTTAAATCTATCTTCCCGAGACAAAACTTACATTCAGATTTAGTTAAAAACTAAGCAAGATTACCAATTCGAACCGAATAATTCGTCTAGCGTTGGTTCCAACTCTCTATCTTATACCGTTCCCAAGATAGGGGTAACTTTTAAACTAAGAAAAAAAAATTTTTTCTACCATTTATAATTATTTTAGAAAGTTTTTTTATCATAATCTAAACCAGTTTCATCTTTTTATCACCAATCGTTAGTAAAAAATTCAATTTTTCACTCAATTTTTACTTGAAAAATTAATTCGCTAGCTTTTGCTGCAAAAGTGAAAAAATTTTTTCAACTTTTTTATTCCAAAGTAACTGTAAATAAGTAAGAAGCCTAACTTTGCAGATCTTCTAGTGGGCTGATGGTGAATTGAATTGTAAAGTTTCAACTTTCTAGGGGGTGTCCTTACTGAGATAGGGGTGACTTTTAAAATTTTTAAATCTATCTTCCCGAGACAAAACTTACATTCAGATTTAGTTGAAAACTAAGCAAGATTACCAATTCGAACAGAATAATTCGTCTGGCGTTGGTTCCAACTCTCTATCTTATACCGTTCCCAAGATAGGGGTAACTTTTAAACTAAGAAAAAAAAGTTTTTTCTACCATTTATAATCATTTTAGAAAGTTTTTTTATCATAATCTAAACCAGTTTCAGCTTTTTATCACCAATAGTTAGTAAAAAATTCAATTTTTCACTGAATTTTTTCTTAAAAAATTAATTCGCTAGCTTTTGCTGCAAAAGTGAAAAAAATTTTTTAACTTTTTTATTCCAAAAGAACGGTAAATAAGTAAGAAGCCTAACTTTGCAGATCCTCTAGTGGGCTGATGGTAAATTGAATTGTAAAGTTTCAACTTTCTAGGGAGAGTCGTTCCTGAGATAGGGGTGACTTTTAAAATTTTTAAATCTATCTTCCCGAGACAAAACTTACATTCAGATTTAGTTAAAAACTAAGCAAGATTACCAATTCGAACCGAATAATTCGTCTGGCGTTGGTTCCAACTCTCTATCTTATACCGTTCCCAAGATAGGGGTAACTTTTAAACTAAGAAAAAAAAATTTTTTCTACCATTTATAATTATTTTAGAAAGTTTTTTTATCATAATCTAAACCAGTTTCATCTTTTTATCACCAATCGTTAGTAAAAAATTCAATTTTTCACTCAATTTTTACTTAAAAAATTAATTCGCTAGCTTTTGCTGCAAAAGTGAAAAAATTTTTTCAACTTTTTTATTCCAAAGGAACTGTAAATAAGTAAGAAGCCTAACTTTGCAGATCTTCTAGTGGGCTGATGGTGAATTGAATTGTAAAGTTTCAACTTTCTAGGGGGTGTCGTTACTGAGATAGGGGTGACTTTTAAAATTTTTAAATCTATCTTCTCGAGACAAAACTTACATTCAGATTTAGTTAAAAACTAAGCAAGATTACCAATTCGAACCGAATAATTCGTCTGGCGTTGGTTCCAACTCTCTATCTTATACCGTTCCCAAGATAGGGGTAACTGTTAAACTAAGAAAAAAAAAATTTTTCTACCATTTAGAATCATTTTAGAAAGTTTTTTTATTACAATCTAAACTAATTTCATCTTTTTATCACTAATCGTTAGTAAAAAATTCAATTTTTCACTCAATTTTTACTTAAAAAATTAATTCGCTAGCTTTTGCTGCAAAAGTGAAACAATTTTTTTAACTTTTTTATTCCAAAGGAACGGTAAATAAGTAAGAAGCCTAACTTTGCAGATCCTCTAGTGGGCTGATGGTAAATTGAATTGTAAAGTTTCAAATTTCTAGGGGGTGTCGTTACTGAGATAGGGGTGACTTTTAAAATTTGTAAATCTATCTTCCCGACACAAAACTTACATTCAGATTTAGTTGAAAACTAAGCAAGATTACCAATTCGAACCGAATAATTCGTCTGGCGTTGGTTCCAACTCTCTATCTTATACCGTTCCCAAGATAGGGGTAACTTTTAAACTAAAAAAAAAAATTTTTTCTACCATTTAGATTCATTTTAGAAAGTTTTTTTATCATAATCTAAACCAGTTTCATCTTTTTATCACCAATCGTTAGTAAAAAATTCAATTTTTCACTCAATTTATACTTAAAAAATTAATTCGCTAGCTTTTGCTGCAAAAGTGAAAAAATTTTTTCAACTTTTTTATTCAAAAGGAACTGTAAATAAGTAAGAAGCCTAACTTTGCAGATCTTCTAGTGGGCTGATGGTGAATTGAATTGTAAAGTTTCAACTTTCTAGGGGGTGTCGTTTCTGAGATAGGGGTGACTTTTAAAATTTTTAAATCTATCTTTCCGAGACAAAACTTACATTCAGATTTAGTTGAAAACTAAGCAAGATTACCAATTCGAACCGAATAATTCGTCTGGCGTTGGTTCCAACTCTCTATCTTATACCGTTCCCAAGATAGGGGTAACTTTTCAACTAAGAAAAAAAAGTTTTTTCTACCATTTATAAGCATTTTAGAAAGTTTTTTTATCATAATCTAAACCAGTTTCATATTTTTATCACCAATAGTTAGTAAAAAATTCAATTTTTCACTGAATTTTTACTTAAAAAATTAATTCGCTAGCTTTTGCTGCAAAAGTGAAAAAATTTTTTTAACTTTTTTATTCCAAAAGAACGGTAAATAAGTAAGAAGCCTAACTTTGCAGATCCTCTAGTGGGCTGATGGTAAATTGAATTGTAAAGTTTCAACTTTCTAGGAGGTGTCGTTCCTGAGATAGGGGTGACTTTTAAAATTTTTAAATCTATCTTCCCGAGACAAAACTTACATTCAGATTTAGTTAAAAACTAAGCAAGATTACCAATTCGAACCGAATAATTCGTCTGGCGTTGGTTCCAACTCTCTATCTTATACCGTTCCCAAGATAGGGGTAACTTTTAAACTAAGAAAAAAAAATTTTTTCTACCATTTATAATTATTTTAGAAAGTTTTTTTATCATAATCTAAACCAGTTTCATCTTTTTATCACCAATCGTTAGTAAAAAATTCAATTTTTCACTCAATTTTTACTTGAAAAATTAATTCGCTAGCTTTTGCTGCAAAAGTGAAAAAATTTTTTCAACTTTTTCATTCCAAAGGTACTGTAAATAAGTAAGAAGCCTAACTTTGCAGATCATCTAGTGGGCTGATGGTGAATTGAATTGTAAAGTTTCAACTTTCTAGGGGGTGTCGTTACTGAGATAGGGGTGACTTTTAAAATTTTTAAATCTATCTTCCCGAGACAAAACTTACATTCAGATTTAGTTGAAAACTAAGCAAGATTACCAATTCGAACAGAATAATTCGTCTGGCGTTGGTTCCAACTCTCTATCTTATACCATTCCCAAGATAGGGGTAACTTTTAAACTAAGACAAAAAATTTTTTTCTACCATTTAGAATCATTTTAGAAAGTTTTTTTATTACAATCTGAACTAATTTCATCTTTTTATCACCAATCGTTAGTAAAAAATTCAATTTTTCACTCAATTTTTACTTAAAAAATTAATTCGCTAGCTTTTGCTGCAAAAGTGAAAAAATTTTTTCAACTTTTTTATTTCAAAGGAACTGTAATTAAGTAAGAAACCTAACTTTGCAGATCTTCTAGTGGGCTGATGGTGAATTGAATTGTAAAGTTTCAACTTTCTAGGGGGTGTCGTTCCTGAGATAGGGGTGACTTTTAAAATTTTTAAATCTATCTTCCTGAGACAAAACTTACATTCAGATTTAGTTGAAAACTAAACAAGATTACCAATTCGAACCGAATAATTCGCCTGGCGTTGGTTACAACTCTCTATCTTATACCGTTCTCAAGATAGTGGTAACTTTTAAACTAAGAAAAAAAATATTTTTCTACTATTTAGAATCATTTTAGAAAGTTTTTTTATTACAATCTGAACTAATTTCATCTTTTTATCACCAATCGTTAGTAAAAAATTCAATTTTTCACTCAATTTTTACTTAAAAATTTAATTAGCTAGCTTTTGCTGCAAAAGTGAAAAAATTTTTTAACTTTTTTATTCCAAAGGAACGGTAAATAAGTAAGAAGCCTAACTTTGCAGATTCTCTAGTGAGCTGATGGTAAATTGAATTGTAAAGTTTCAACTTTCTAGGGGGTGTCGTTCCTGAGATAATGGTGACTTTTGAAATTTTTAAATCTATCTTCCCGAGACTAAACTTACATTCAGATTTAGTTGAAAATTAAACCAGAGATTACCAATTCGAACCGAATAATTCGTCTGGCGTTGGTTCCAACTCTCTATCTTATACCGTTCCCAAGATAGGGGTAACTTTTAAACTAAGAAAAAAAAATTTTTTTTACCATTTAGAATCATTTTAGAAATTTTTTTTATTACAATCTGGACTAATTTCATCTTTTTATCACCAATCGTTAGTAAGAAATTCAATTTTTTACTCAATTTTTACTTAAAAAATTAATTCGGTAGCTTTTGCTGCAAAAGTGAAAAAATTTTTCCAACTTTTTTATTCCAAAGGAACTGTAAATAAGTAAGAAGGCTAACTTTGCAGATCTTCTAGTAGGCTGATGGTGAATTGAATTGTAAAGTTTCAACTTTCTAGGGTGTGTCGTTCCTGAGATAGGGGTGACATTTAAAATTTTTAAATCTATCTTCCCGAGACAAAAGTTTTATTCAGATTTAGTTGAAAACTAAGCAAGATTACCAATTCGAACCGAATAATTCGTCTGGCGTTGGTTCCAACTCTCTATCTTATACCGTTCCCAAGATAGGGGTAACTTTTAAACTAAGAAAAAAAAAATTTTTCTACAATTTATAATCATTTTAGAAAGTTTTTTTATCATAATCTAAACCAGTTTCATCTTTTTATCACCAATCGTTAGTAAAAAATTCAATTTTTCACTCAATTTTTACTTAAAAATTTAATTCGCTAGCTTTTGCTGCAAAAGTGAAAAAATTTTTTCAACATTTTTATTCCAAAGGAACTGTAAATAAGTAAGAAGCCTAAATTTGCAGATCTTCTAGTGGGCTGATGGTGAATTGAATTGTAAAGTTTCAACTTTCTAAGGGGTGTCGTTACTGAGATAGGGGTGACTTTTAAAATTTTTAAATCTATCTTCCCGAGACAAAACTTACATTCAGATTTAGTTGAAAACTAAGCAAGATTACCAATTCGAACCGAATAATTCGTCTGGCGTTGGTTCCAACTCTATCTTATACCGTTCCCAAGATAGGGGTAACTGTTAAACTAAGAAAAAAAAAATTTTTCTACCATTTAGAATCATTTTAGAAAGTTTTTTTATTACAATCTAAACTAATTTCATATTTTTATCACCAATCGTTAGTACAAAATTCAATTTTTCACTCAATTTTTACTTAAAAAATTAATTCGCTAGCTTTTGCTGCAAAAGTGAAAAAATTTTTTCAACATTTTTATTCCAAAGGAACTGTAAATAAGTAAGAAGCCTAACTTTGCAGATCTTCTAGTGGGCTGATGGTGAATTGAATTGTAAAGTTTCAACTTTCTAAGGGGTGTCGTTACTGAGATAGGGGTGACTTTTAAAATTTTTAAATCTATCTTCCCGAGACAAAACTTACATTCAGATTTAGTTGAAAACTAAGCAAGATTACCAATTCGAACCGAATAATTCGTCTGGCGTTGGTTCCAACTCTATCTTATACCGTTCCCAAGATAGGGGTAACTGTTAAACTAAGAAAAAAAAATTTTTCTACCATTTAGAATCATTTTAGAAAGTTTTTTTATTACAATCTAAACTAATTTCATATTTTTATCACCAATCGTTAGTACAAAATTCAATTTTTCACTCAATTTTTACTTAAAAAATTAATTCGCTAGCTTTTGCTGCAAAAGTGAAACAATTTTTTTAACTTTTTTATTCCAAAGGAACGGTAAATAAGTAAGAAGCCTAACTTTGCAGATCCTCTAGTGGGCTGATGGTAAATTGAATTGTAAAGTTTCAAATTTCTAGGGGGTGTCGTTACTGAGATAGGGGTGACTTTTAAAATTTTTAAATCTATCTTCCCGAGACAAAACTTACATTCAGATTTAGTTGAAAACTAAGCAAGATTACCAATTCGAACCGAATAATTCGTCTGGCGTTGGTTCCAACTCTCTATCTTATACCGTTCCCAAGATAGGGGTAACTTTTAAACTAAAAAAAAAAATTTTTCTACCATTTAGATTCATTTTAGAAAGTTTTTTTATTACAATCTGAACTAATTTCATCTTTTTATCACCAATTGTTAGTAAAAAATTCAATTTTTCACTCAATTTTTACTTAAAAAATTAATTCGCTAGCTTTTGCTGCAAAAGTGAAAAAATTTTTTCAACTTTTTTATTCCAAAGGAACTGTAAATAAGTAAGAAGCCTAACTTTGCAGATCTTCTAGTGGGCTGATGGTGAATTGAATTGTAAAGTTTCAACTTTCTAGGGGATGTCGTTCCTGAGATAGGGGTGACTTTTAAAATTTTTAAATCTATCTTTCCGAGACAAAACTTACATTCAGATTTAGTTGAAAACTAAGCAAGATTACCAATTCGAACCGAATAATTCGTCTGGCGTTGGTTCCAACTATCTATCTTATACCGTTCCCAAGATAGGGGTAACTTTTAAACTAAGAAAAAAAAGTTTTTTCTACCATTTATAATCATTTTAGAAAGTTTTTTTATCATAATCTAAACCAGTTTCATCTTTTTATCACCAATAGTTAGTAAAAAATTCAATTTTTCACTGAATTTTTACTTAAAAAATTAATTCGCTAGCTTTTGCTGCAAAAGTGAAAAAATTTTTTTAACTTTTTTATTCCAAAAGAACGGTAAATAAGTAAGAAGCCTAACTTTGCAGATCCTCTAGTGGGCTGATGGTAAATTGAATTGTAAAGTTTCAACTTTCTAGGGGGTGTCGTTCCTGAGATAATGGTGACTTTTGAAATTTTTAAATCTATCTTCCCGAGACTAAACTTACATTCAGATTTAGTTGAAAATTAAGCAAGATTACCAATTCGAACCGAATAATTCGTCTGGCGTTGGTTCCAACTCTCTATCTTATACCGTTCCCAAGATAGGGGTAACTTTTAAACTAAGAAAAAAAAATTTTTTTTACCATTTAGAATCATTTTAGAAATTTTTTTTATTACAATCTGGACTAATTTCATCTTTTTATCACCAATCGTTAGTAAGAAATTCAATTTTTTACTCAATTTTTACTTAAAAAATTAATTCGGTAGCCTTTGCTGCAAAAGTGAAAAAATTTTTCCAACTTTTTTATTCCAAAGGAACTGTAAATAAGTAAGAAGGCTAACTTTGCAGATCTTCTAGTAGGCTGATGGTGAATTGAATTGTAAAGTTTCAACTTTCTAGGGTGTGTCGTTCCTGAGATAGGGGTGACATTTAAAATTTTTAAATCTATCTTCCCGAGACAAAAGTTTTATTCAGATTTAGTTGAAAACTAAGCAAGATTACCAATTCGAACCGAATAATTCGTCTGGCGTTGGTTCCAACTCTCTATCTTATACCGTTCCCAAGATAGGGGTAACTTTTAAACTAAGAAAAAAAAATTTTTTCTACAATTTATAATCATTTTAGAAAGTTTTTTTATCATAATCTAAACCAGTTTCATCTTTTTATCACCAATCGTTAGTAAAAAATTCAATTTTTCACTCAATTTTTACTTAAAAATTTAATTCGCTAGCTTTTGCTGCAAAAGTGAAAAAATTTTTTCAACATTTTTATTCCAAAGGAACTGTAAATAAGTAAGAAGCCTAACTTTGCAGATCTTCTAGTGGGCTGATGGTGAATTGAATTGTAAAGTTTCAACTTTCTAAGGGGTGTCGTTACTGAGATAGGGGTGACTTTTAAAATTTTTAAATCTATCTTCCCGAGACAAAACTTACATTCAGATTTAGTTGAAAACTAAGCAAGATTACCAATTCGAACCGAATAATTCGTCTGGCGTTGGTTCCAACTCTATCTTATACCGTTCCCAAGATAGGGGTAACTGTTAAACTAAGAAAAAAAAAATTTTTCTACCATTTAGAATCATTTTAGAAAGTTTTTTTATTACAATCTAAACTAATTTCATATTTTTATCACCAATCGTTAGTACAAAATTCAATTTTTCACTCAATTTTTACTTAAAAAATTAATTCGCTAGCTTTTGCTGCAAAAGTGAAAAAATTTTTTCAACATTTTTATTCCAAAGGAACTGTAAATAAGTAAGAAGCCTAACTTTGCAGATCTTCTAGTGGGCTGATGGTGAATTGAATTGTAAAGTTTCAACTTTCTAAGGGGTGTCGTTACTGAGATAGGGGTGACTTTTAAAATTTTTAAATCTATCTTCCCGAGACAAAACTTACATTCAGATTTAGTTGAAAACTAAGCAAGATTACCAATTCGAACCGAATAATTCGTCTGGCGTTGGTTCCAACTCTATCTTATACCGTTCCCAAGATAGGGGTAACTGTTAAACTAAGAAAAAAAAAATTTTTCTACCATTTAGAATCATTTTAGAAAGTTTTTTTATTACAATCTAAACTAATTTCATATTTTTATCACTAATCGTTAGTACAAAATTCAATTTTTCACTCAATTTTTACTTAAATAATTAATTCGCTAGCTTTTGCTGCAAAAGTGAAACAATTTTTTTAACTTTTTTATTCCAAAGGAACGGTAAATAAGTAAGAAGCCTAACTTTGCAGATCCTCTAGTGGGCTGATGGTAAATTGAATTGTAAAGTTTCAAATTTCTAGGGGGTGTCGTTACTGAGATAGGGGTGACTTTTAAAATTTTTAAATCTATCTTCCCGAGACAAAACTTACATTCAGATTTAGTTGAAAACTAAGCAAGATTACCAATTCGAACCGAATAATTCGTCTGGCGTTGGTTCCAACTCTCTATCTTATACCGTTCCCAAGATAGGGGTAACTTTTAAACTAAAAAAAAAAAATTTTTCTACCATTTAGATTCATTTTAGAAAGTTTTTTTATTACAATCTGAACTAATTTCATCTTTTTATCACCAATTGTTAGTAAAAAATTCAATTTTTCACTCAATTTTTACTTAAAAAATTAATTCGCTAGCTTTTGCTGCAAAAGTGAAAAAATTTTTTCAACTTTTTTATTCCAAAGGAACTGTAAATAAGTAAGAAGCCTAACTTTGCAGATCTTCTAGTGGGCTGATGGTGAATTGAATTGTAAAGTTTCAACTTTCTAGGGGATGTCGTTCCTGAGATAGGGGTGACTTTTAAAATTTTTAAATCTATCTTTCCGAGACAAAACTTACATTCAGATTTAGTTGAAAACTAAGCAAGATTACCAATTCGAACCGAATAATTCGTCTGGCGTTGGTTCCAACTATCTATCTTATACCGTTCCCAAGATAGGGGTAACTTTTAAACTAAGAAAAAAAAGTTTTTTCTACCATTTATAATCATTTTAGAAAGTTTTTTTATCATAATCTAAACCAGTTTCATCTTTTTATCACCAATAGTTAGTAAAAAATTCAATTTTTCACTGAATTTTTACTTAAAAAATTAATTCGCTAGCTTTTGCTGCAAAAGTGAAAAAATTTTTTTAACTTTTTTATTCCAAAAGAACGGTAAATAAGTAAGAAGCCTAACTTTGCAGATCCTCTAGTGGGCTGATGGTAAATTGAATTGTAAAGTTTCAACTTTCTAGGGGGTGTCGTTCCTGAGATAGGGGTGACTTTTAAAATTTTTAAATCTATCTTCCCGAGACAAAACTTACATTCAGATTTAGTTAAAAACTAAGCAAGATTACCAATTCGAACAGAATAATTCGTCTGGCGTTGGTTCCAACTCTCTATCTTATACCATTCCCAAGATAGGGGTAACTTTTAAACTAAGACAAAAAAATTTTTTCTACCATTTAGAATCATTTTAGAAAGTTTTTTTATTACAATCTGAACTAATTTCATCTTTTTATCACCAATCGTTAGTACAAAATTCAATTTTTCACTCAATTTTTACTTAAAAAATTAATTCGCTAGCTTTTGCTGCAAAAGTGAAAAAATTTTTTCAACTTTTTTATTCCAAGGGAACTGTAAATAAGTAAGAAGCCTAACTTTGCAAATCTTCTAGTGGGCTGATGGTGAATTGAATTGTAAAGTTTCAACTTTCTAGGGGGTGTCGTTACTGAGATAGGGGTGACTTTTAAAATTTTTAAATCTATCTTCCCGAGACAAAACTTACATTCAGATTTAGTTGAAAACTAAGCAAGATTACCAATTCGAAACGAATAATTCGTCTGGCGTTGGTTCCAACTCTCTATCTTATACCGTTCCCAAGATAGTGGTAACTGTTAAACTAAGAAAAAAAAAATTTTTCTACCATTTAGAATCATTTTAGAAAGTTTTTTTATTACAATCTAAACTAATTTCATCTTTTTATCACTAATCGTTAGTAAAAAATTCAATTTTTCACTCAATTTTTACTTAAAAAATTAATTCGCTAGCTTTTGCTGCAAAAGTGAAACAATTTTTTTAACTTTTTTATTCCAAAGGAACGGTAAATAAGTAAGAAGCTTAACTTTGCAGATCCTCTAGTGGGCTGATGGTAAATTGAATTGTAAAGTTTCAAATTTCTAGGGGGTGTCGTTACTGAGATAGGGGTGACTTTTAAAATTTTTAAATCTATCTTCCCGAGACAAAACTTACATTCAGATTTAGTTGAAAACTAAGCAAGATTACCAATTCGAACCGAATAATTCGTCTGGCGTTGGTTCCAACTCTCTATCTTATACCGTTCCCAAGATAGGGGTAACTTTTAAACTAAAAAAAAAAAAATTTTTCTACCATTTAGATTCATTTTAGAAAGTTTTTTTATTACAATCTGAACTAATTTCATCTTTTTATCACCAATCGTTAGTAAAAAATTCAATTTTTCACTCAATTTTTACTTAAAAAACTAATTCGCTAGCTTTTGCTGCAAAAGTGAAAAAATTTTTTCAACTTTTTTATTCAAAAGGAACTGTAAATAAGTAAGAAGCCTAACTTTGCAGATCTTCTAGTGGGCTGATGGTGAATTGAATTGTAAAGTTTCAACTTTCTAGGGTATGTCGTTCCTGAGATAGGGGTGACTTTTAAAATTTTTAAATCTATCTTTCCGAGACAAAACTTACATTCAGATTTAGTTGAAAACTAAGCAAGATTACCAATTCGAACCGAATAATTCGTCTGGCGTTGGTTCCAACTCTCTATCTTATACCGTTCCCAAGATAGGGGTAACTTTTAAACTAAGAAAAAAAAGTTTTTTCTACCATTTATAATCATTTTAGAAAGTTTTTTTATCATAATCTAAACCAGTTTCAGCTTTTTATCACCAATAGTTAGTAAAAAATTCAATTTTTCACTGAATTTTTACTTAAAAAATTAATTCGCTAGATTTTGCTGCAAAAGTGAAAAAATTTTTTTAACTTTTTTATTCCAAAAGAACGGTAAATAAGTAAGAAGCCTAACTTTGCAGATCCTCTAGTGGGCTGATGGTAAATTGAATTGTAAAGTTTCAACTTTCTAGGGGGTGTCGTTCCTGAGATAGGGGTGACTTTTAAAATTTTTAAATCTATCTTCCCGAGACAAAACTTACATTCAGATTTAGTTAAAAACTAAGCAAGATTACCAATTCGAACCGAATAATTCGTCTGGCGTTGGTTCCAACTCTCTATCTTATACCGTTCCCAAGATAGGGGTAACTTTTAAACTAAGAAAAAAAAATTTTTTCTACCATTTATAATTATTTTAGAAAGTTTTTTTATCATAATCTAAACCAGTTTCATCTTTTTATCACCAATCGTTAGTAAAAAATTCAATTTTTCACTCAATTTTTACTTAAAAAATTAATTCGCTAGTTTTTGCTGCAAAAGTGAAAAAATTTTTTCAACTTTTTTATTCCAAAGGAACTGTAAATAAGTAAAAAGCCTAACTTTGCAGATCTTCTAGTGGGCTGATGGTGAATTGAATTGTAAAGTTTCAAATTTCTAGGGGGTGTCGTTACTGAGATAGGGGTGACTTTTAAAATTTTTAAATCTATCTTCCCGAGACAAAACTTACATACAGATTTAGTTGAAAACTAAGCAAGATTACCAATTCGAACAGAATAATTCGTCTGGCGTTGGTTCCAACTCTCTATCTTATACCATTCCCAAGATAGGGGTAACTTTTAAACTAAGACAAAAAAATTTTTTCTACCATTTAGAATCATTTTAGAAAGTTTTTTTATTACAATCTGAACTAATTTCATCTTTTTATCACCAATCGTTAGTAAAAAATTCAATTTTTCACTCAATTTTTACTTAAAAAATTAATTCGCTAGCTTTTGCTGCAAAAGTGAAAAAATTTTTTCAACTTTTTTATTTCAAAGGAACTGTAATGAAGTAAGAAACCTATCTTTGCAGATCTTCTAGTGGGCTGATGGTGAATTGAATTGTAAAGTTTCAACTTTCTAGGGGGTGTCGTTCTTGAGATAGGGGTGACTTTTAAAATTTTTAAATCTATCTTCCTGAGACAAAACTTACATTCAGATTTAGTTGAAAACTAAACAAGATTACCAATTCGAACCGAATAATTCGCCTGGCGTTGGTTCCAACTCTCTATCTTATACCGTTCTCAAGATAGTGGTAACTTTTAAACTAAGAAAAAAAAATATTTTTCTACTATTTAGAATCATTTTAGAAAGTTTTTTTATTACAATCTGGACTAATTTCATCTTTTTATCACCAATCGTTAGTAAGAAATTCAATTTTTCACTCAATTTTTACTTAAAAAATTAATTCGGTAGCTTTTGCTGAAAAAGTGAAAAAATTTTTCCAACTTTTTTATTCCAAAGGAACTGTAAATAAGTAAGAAGGCTAACTTTGCAGATCTTCTAGTAGGCTGATGGTGAATTGAATTGTAAAGTTTCAACTTTCTAGGGTGTGTCGTTCCTGAGATAGGGGTGACTTTTAAAATTTTAAAATCTATCTTCCCGAGACAAAAGTTTTATTCAGATTTAGTTGAAAACTAAGCAAGATTACCAATTCGAACCGAATAATTCGTCTTTCGTTGGTTCCAACTCTCTATCTTATACCGTTCCCAAGATAGGGGTAACTTTTAAACTAAGAAAAAAAAATTTTTTCTACCATTTATAATCATTTTAGAAAGTTTTTTTATCATAATGTAAACCAGTTTCATCTTTTTATCACCAATCGTTAGTAAAAAATTCAATTTTTCACTCAATTTTTACTTAAAAAATTAATTCGCTAGCTTTTGCTGCAAAAGTGAAAAAATTTTTTAACTTTTTTATTCCAAAGGAACGGTAAATAAGTAAGAAGCCTAACTTTGCAGATCCTCTGGTGGGCTGATGGTAAATTGAATTGTAAAGTTTCAACTTTCTAGGAGGTGTCGTTCCTGAGATAGGGGTGACTTTTAAAATTTTTAAATCTATCTTCCCGAGACAAAACTTACATTCAGATTTAGTTGAAAACTAAGCAAGATTACCAATTCGAACCGAATAATTCGTCTGGCGTTGGTTCCAACTCTCTATCTTATACCGTTCCCAAGATAGGGGTAACTGTAAAACTAAGAAAAAAAAATTTTTCTACCATTTAGAATCATTTTAGAAAGTTTTTTTATTACAATCTAAACTAATTTCATCTTTTTATCACCAATGTTAGTAAAAAATTCAATTTTTTACTCAATTTTTACTTAAAAAATTAATTCGCTAGCTTTTGCTGCAAAAGTGAAAAAATTTTTTAACTTTTTTATTCCAAAGGAACGGTAAATAAGTAAGAAGCCTAACTTCGCAGATCCTCTAGTGGGCTGATGGTAAATTGAATTGTAAAGTTTCAACTTTCTAAGGGGTGTCGTTCCTGAGATAGGGGTGACTTTTAAAATTTTTAAATCTATCTTCACGAGACAAAACTTACATTCAGCTTTAGTTGAAAACTAAGCAAGATTACCAATTCGAACCGAATAATTCGTCTGGCGTTGGTTCCAACTCTCTATCTTATACCGTTCTCAAGATAGTGGTAACTTTTAAACTAAGAAAAAAAATATTTTTCTACCATTTAGTATCATTTTAGAAAGATTTTTTATTACAATCTGAACTAATTTCATCTTTTTATCACCAATGTTAGTAAAAAATTCAATTTTTTACTCAATTTTTACTTAAAAAATTAATTCGCTAGCTTTTGCTGCAAAAGTGAAAAAATTTTTTCAACTTTTTTATTCCAAAGGAACTGTAAATGAGCAAGAAGCCTAACTTTGCAGATCCTCTGGTGGGCTGATGGTAAATTGAATTGTAAAGTTTCAACTTTCTAGGAGGTGTCGTTCCTGAGATAGGGGTGACTTTTAAAATTTTTAAATCTATCTTCCCGAGACAAAACTTACATTCAGATTTAGTTGAAAACTAAGCAAGATTACCAATTCGAACCGAATAATTCGTCTGGCGTTGGTTCCAACTCTCTATCTTATACCGTTCCCAAGATAGGGGTAACTGTTAAACTAAGAAAAAAAAATTTTTCTACCATTTAGAATCATTTTAGAAAGTTTTTTTATCATAATCTAAACCAGTTTCATCTTTTTATCACCAATCGTTAGTAAAAAATTCAATTTTTCACTCAATTTTTACTTAAAAAATTAATTCGCTAGCTTTTGCTGCAAAAGTGAAAAAATTTTTTAACTTTTTTATTCCAAAGGAACGGTAAATAAGTAAGAAGCCTAACTTCGCAGATCCTCTAGTGGGCTGATGGTAAATTGAATTGTAAAGTTTCAACTTTCTAAGGGGTGTCGTTCCTGAGATAGGGGTGACTTTTAAAATTTTTAAATCTATCTTCCCGAGACAAAACTTACATTCAGCTTTAGTTGAAAACTAAGCAAGATTACCAATTCGAACCGAATAATTCGTCTGGCGTTGGTTCCAACTCTCTATCTTATACCGTTCTCAAGATAGTGGTAACTTTTAAACTAAGAAAAAAAATATTTTTCTACCATTTAGTATCATTTTAGAAAGATTTTTTATTACAATCTGAACTAATTTCATCTTTTTATCACCAATGTTAGTAAAAAATTCAATTTTTTACTCAATTTTTACTTAAAAAATTAATTCGCTAGCTTTTGCTGCAAAAGTGAAAAAATTTTTTCAACTTTTTTATTCCAAAGGAACTGTAAATGAGCAAGAAGCCTAACTTTGCAGATCCTCTGGTGGGCTGATGGTAAATTGAATTGTAAAGTTTCAACTTTCTAGGAGGTGTCGTTCCTGAGATAGGGGTGACTTTTAAAATTTTTAAATCTATCTTCCCGAGACAAAACTTACATTCAGATTTAGTTGAAAACTAAGCAAGATTACCAATTCGAACCGAATAATTCGTCTGGCGTTGGTTCCAACTCTCTATCTTATACCGTTCCCAAGATAGGGGTAACTGTTAAACTAAGAAAAAAAAATTTTTCTACCATTTAGAATCATTTTAGAAAGTTTTTTTATTACAATCTAAACTAATTTCATCTTTTTATCACTAATCGTTAGTAAAAAATTCAATTTTTCACTCAATTTTTACTTAAAAAATTAATTCGCTAGCTTTTGCTGCAAAAGTGAAACAATTTTTTTAACTTTTTTATTCCAAAGGAACGGTAAATAAGTAAGAAGCCTAACTTTGCAGATCCTCTAGTGGGCTGATGGTGAATTGAATTGTAAAGTTTCAACTTTCTAGGGGATGTCGTTCCTGAGATAGGGGTGACTTTTAAAATTTTTAAATCTATCTTCCCGAGACAAAACTTACATTCAGATTTAGTTGAAAACTAAGCAAGATTACCAATTCGAACCGAATAATTCGTCTGGCTTTGGTTCCAACTCTCTATCTTATACCGTTCTATAGATAGTGGTAACTTTTAAACTAAGAAAAAAAATATTTTTCTACCATTTAGAATCATTTTAGAAAGTTTTTTTATCATAATCTAAATCAGTTTCATCTTTTTATCACCAATCGTTAGTAAAAAATTCAATTTTTCACTCAATTTTTACTTAAAAAATTAATTCGCTAGCTTTTGCTGCAAAAGTGAAAAAATTTTTTTAACTTCTTTATTCCAAAGGAACGGTAAATAAGTAAGAAGCCTAACTTTGCAGATCCTCTAGTGGGCTGAAGGTAAATTGGATTGGAAAGTTTCAACTTTCTAGGGGGTGTCGTTTCTGAGATAGGGGTGACTTTTAAAATTTTTAAATCTATCTTCCCGAGATAAAACTTACATTCAGATTTAGTTGAAAACTCAGCAAGATTACCAATTTGAACCGATTAATTCGTCTGGCGTTGGTTCCAACTCTTTATCTTATACCGTTCTCAAGATAGTGGTAACTTTTAAACTAAGAAAAAAAATATTTTTCTACCATTTAGAATCATTTTAGAAAGTTTTTTTATTACAATCTGAACTAATTTCATCTTTTTATCACCAATCGTTAGTAAAAAATTCAATTTTTCACTCAATTTTTACTTAAAAAATTAATTCGCTAGCTTTTGCTGCAAAAGTGGAAAAATTTTTCCAACTTTTTTATTCCAAAGGAACTGTAAATAAGTAAGAAGGCTAACTTTGCAGATCTTCTAGTAGGCTGATGGTGAATTGAATTGTAAAGTTTCAACTTTCTAGGGTGTGTCGTTCATGAGATAGGGGTGACTTTTAAAATTTTTAAATCTATCTTCCCGAGACAAAAGTTTTATTCAGATTTAGTTGAAAACTAAGCAAGATTACCAATTCGAACCGAATAATTCGTCTGGCGTTGGTTCCAACTCTCTATCTTATACCGTTCCCAAGATAGGGGTAACTTTTAAACTAAGAAAAAAAAATTTTTTCTACCATTTATAATCATTTTAGAAAGTTTTTTCATCATAATCTAAACCAGTTTCATCTTTTTATCACCAATGTTAGTAAAAAATTCAATTTTTCACTCAATTTTTACTTAAATAATTAATTCGCTAGCTTTTGCTGCAAAAGTGAAAAAATTTTTTCTACTTTTTTATTCCAAAGGAACTGTAAATGAGTAAGAAGCCTAACTTTGCAGATCCTCTAGTGGGCTGATGGTAAATTGAATTGTAAAGTTTCAACTTTCTAGGGGGTGTCGTTTCTGAGATAGGGGTGACTTTAAAATTTTTAAATCTATCTTCCCGAGACAAAACTTAAATTCAGATTTAGTTGAAAACTAAGCAAGATTACCAACTCGAACCGAATAATTCGTCTGGCGTTGGTTCCAACTCTCTATCTTATACCGTTCCCAAGATAGGGGTAACATTTAAACTAAGAAAAAAAATTTTTTCTACCATTTAGAATCATTTTAGAAAGTTTTTTTATTACAATCTGAACTAATTTCATCTTTTTATCACCAATCGTTAGTAAAAAATTCAATTTTTCACTCAATTTTTACTTAAAAATCTAATTCGCTAGCTTTTGCTGCAAAAGTGAAAAAATTTTTTCAACTTTATTATTCCAAAGGAACTGTAAATAAGTAAGAAGCCTAACTTTGCAGATCTTCTGGTGGGCTAATGGTGAATTGAATTGTAAAGTTTCAACTTTCTAGGGGGTGTCGTTCCTGAGATAGGGGTGACTTTTAAAATTTTTAAATCTATCTTCCCGAGACAAAACTTACATTCAGATTTAGTTGAAAACTAAGCAAGATTACCAATTCGAACCGAATAATTCGTCTGGAGTTGGTTCCAACTCTCTATCTTATACCGTTCTCAAGATAGTGGTAACTTTTAAACTAAGAAAAAAAATATTTTTCTACCATTTAGTATCATTTTAGAAAGTTTTTTTATTACAATCTGAACTAATTTCATCTTTTTATCACCAATGTTAGTAAAAAATTCAATTTTTCACTCAATTTTTACTTAAATAATTAATTCGCTAGCTTTTGCTGCAAAAGTGAAAAAATTTTTTCAACTTTTTTATTCCAAAGGAACTGTAAATGAGTAAGAAGCCTAACTTTCCAGATCCTCTAGTGGGCTGATGGTAAATTGAATTGTAAAGTTTCAACTTTCTAGGGGGTGTCGTTTCTGAGATAGGGGTGACTTTTAAAATTTTTAAATCTATCTTCCCGAGACAAAACTTAAATTCAGATTTAGTTGAAAACTAAGCAAGATTACCAACTCGAACCGAATAATTCGTCTGGCGTTGGTTCCAACTCTCTATCTTATACCGTTCCCAAGATAGGGGTAACTTTTAATCTAAGAAAAAAAAATTTTTTCTACTATTTATAATCATTTTAGAAAGTTTTTTCATCATAATCTAAACCAGTTTCATCTTTTTATCACCAATGTTAGTAAAAAATTCAATTTTTTACTCAATTTTTACTTAAAAAATTAATTCGCTAACTTTTGCTGCAAAAGTGAAAAAATTTTTTCAACTTTTTTATTCCAAAGGAACTGTAAATGAGTAAGAAGCCTAACTTTGCAGATCCTCTAGAGGGCTGATGGTGAATTGAATTGTAAAGTTTCAACTTTCTAGGGTGTGTCGTTCCTGAGATAGGGGTGACTTTTAAAATTTTTAAATCTATCTTCCCGAGACAAAAGTTTTATTCAGATTTAGTTGAAAACTAAGCAAGATTACCAATTCGAACCGAATAATTCGTCTGGCGTTGGTTCCAACTCTCTATCTTATACCGTTCCCAAGATAGGGGTAACTTTTAAACTAAGAAAAAAAAATTTTTTCTACCATTTATAATCATTTTAGAAAGTTTTTTCATCATAATCTAAACCAGTTTCATCTTTTTATCACCAATGTTAGTAAAAAATTCAATTTTTCACTCAATTTTTACTTAAAAAATTAATTCGCTAGCTTTTGCTGCAAAAGTGAAAAAATTTTTTCAACTTTTTTATTCCAAAGGAACTGTAAATGAGTAAGAAGCCTAACTTTGCAAATCCTCTAGTGGGCTGATGGTAAATTGAATTGTAAAGTTTCAACTTTCTAGGGGGTGTCGTTCCTGAGATAGGGGTGACTTTTAAAATTTTTAAATCTATCTTCCCGAGACAAAACTTACATTCAGCTTTAGTCGAAAACTAAGCAAGATTACCAATTCGAACCGAATAATTCGTCTGGAGTTGGTTCCAACTCTCTATCTTATACCGTTCTCAAGATAGTGGTAACTTTTAAACTAAGAAAAAAAATATTTTTCTACCATTTAGTATCATTTTAGAAAGTTTTTTTATTACAATCTGAACTAATTTCATCTTTTTATCACCAATGTTAGTAAAAAATTCAATTTTTCACTCAATTTTTACTTAAATAATTAATTCGCTAGCTTTTGCTGCAAAAGTGAAAAAATTTTTTCTACTTTTTTATTCCAAAGGAACTGTAAATGAGTAAGAAGCCTAACTTTGCAGATCCTCTAGTGGGCTGATGGTAAATTGAATTGTAAAGTTTCAACTTTCTAGGGGGTGTCGTTTCTGAGATAGGGGTGACTTTAAAATTTTTAAATCTATCTTCCCGAGACAAAACTTAAATTCAGATTTAGTTGAAAACTAAGCAAGATTACCAACTCGAACCGAATAATTCGTCTGGCGTTGGTTCCAACTCTCTATCTTATACCGTTCCCAAGATAGGGGTAACATTTAAACTAAGAAAAAAAATTTTTTCTACCATTTAGAATCATTTTAGAAAGTTTTTTTATTACAATCTGAACTAATTTCATCTTTTTATCACCAATCGTTAGTAAAAAATTCAATTTTTCACTCAATTTTTACTTAAAAATCTAATTCGCTAGCTTTTGCTGCAAAAGTGAAAAAATTTTTTCAACTTTATTATTCCAAAGGAACTGTAAATAAGTAAGAAGCCTAACTTTGCAGATCTTCTGGTGGGCTAATGGTGAATTGAATTGTAAAGTTTCAACTTTCTAGGGGGTGTCGTTCCTGAGATAGGGGTGACTTTTAAAATTTTTAAATCTATCTTCCCGAGACAAAACTTACATTCAGATTTAGTTGAAAACTAAGCAAGATTACCAATTCGAACCGAATAATTCGTCTGGAGTTGGTTCCAACTCTCTATCTTATACCGTTCTCAAGATAGTGGTAACTTTTAAACTAAGAAAAAAAATATTTTTCTACCATTTAGTATCATTTTAGAAAGTTTTTTTATTACAATCTGAACTAATTTCATCTTTTTATCACCAATGTTAGTAAAAAATTCAATTTTTCACTCAATTTTTACTTAAATAATTAATTCGCTAGCTTTTGCTGCAAAAGTGAAAAAATTTTTTCAACTTTTTTATTCCAAAGGAACTGTAAATGAGTAAGAAGCCTAACTTTGCAGATCCTCTAGTGGGCTGATGGTAAATTGAATTGTAAAGTTTCAACTTTCTAGGGGGTGTCGTTTCTGAGATAGGGGTGACTTTTAAAATTTTTAAATCTATCTTCCCGAGACAAAACTTAAATTCAGATTTAGTTGAAAACTAAGCAAGATTACCAACTCGAACCGAATAATTCGTCTGGCGTTGGTTCCAACTCTCTATCTTATACCGTTCCCAAGATAGGGGTAACATTTAAACTAAGAAAAAAAATTTTTTCTACCATTTAGAATCATTTTAGAAAGTTTTTTTATTACAATCTGAACTAATTTCATCTTTTTATCACCAATCGTTAGTAAAAAATTCAATTTTTCACTCAATTTTTACTTAAAAATCTAATTCGCTAGCTTTTGCTGCAAAATTGAAAAAATTTTTTCAACTTTATTATTCCAAAGGAACTGTAAATAAGTAAGAAGCCTAACTTTGCAGATCTTCTGGTGGGCTGATGGTGAATTGAATTGTAAAGTTTCAACTTTCTAGGGGGTGTCGTTCCTGAGATAGGGGTGACTTTTAAAATTTTTAAATCTATCTTCCCGAGACAAAACTTACATTCAGATTTAGTTGAAAACTAAGCAAGATTACCAATTCGAACCGAATAATTCGTCTGGCTTTGGTTCTAACTCTCTATCTTATACCGTTCTATAGATAGTGGTAACTTTTAAACTAAGAAAAAAAATATTTTTCTACCATTTAGAATTATTTTAGAAAGTTTTTTTATCATAATCTAAATCAGTTTCATCTTTTTATCACCAATCGTTAGTAAAAAATTCAATTTTTCACTCAATTTTTACTTAAAAAATTAATTCGCTAGCTTTTGCTGCAAAAGTGAAAAAATTTTATTAACTTCTTTATTCCAAAGGAACGGTAAATAAGTAAGAAGCCTAACTTTGCAGATCCTCTAGTGGGCTGAAGGTAAATTGGATTGGAAAGTTTCAACTTTCTAGGGGGTGTCGTTCCTGAGATAGGGGTGACTTTTAAAATTTTTAAATCTATCTTCCCGAGATAAAACTTACATTCAGATTTAGTTGAAAACTAAGCAAGATTACCAATTCGAACCGATTAATTCGTCTGGCGTTGGTTCCAACTCTTTATCTTATACCGATCTCAAGATAGTGGTAACTTTTAAACTAAGAAAAAAAAATTTTTTCTACCATTTAGAATCATTTTAGAAAGTTTTTTTATTACAATCTGAACTAATTTCATCTTTTTATCACCAATCGTTAGTAAAAAATTCAATTTTTCACTCAATTTTTACTTAAAAAATTAATTCGCTAGCTTTTGCTGCAAAAGTGAAAAAAATTTTTCAACTTTTTTATTCCAAAGGAACTGTAAATAAGTGAGAAGCCTAACTTTGCAGATCTTCTAGTGGGCTAATGGTGAATTGAATTGTAAAGCTTCAACTTTCTAGGGGGTGTCGTTCCTGAGATAGGGGTGACTTTTAAAATTTTTAAATCTATCTTTCCGAGACAAAACTTACATTCAGATTTAGTTGAAAACTAAGCAAGATTTCCAATTCGAACCGAATAATTCGTCTGGCGTTTGTTCCAACTCTCTAACTTATACCGTTCCCAAGACAGGGGTAACTTTTAAACTAAAAAAAAAAAAATTTTTTCTACCAATTATAATCATTTTAGAAAGTTTTTTTATTACAATCTGAACTAATTTCATCTTTTTATCACCAATCGTTAGTAAAAAACTCAATTTTTCACTCAATTTTTACTTAAAAAATTAATTCTCTAGCTTTTGCTGCAAAAGTAAAAAAAATTTTTCAACTTTTGTATTCCAAAGGAACTGTAAGTAAGTAAGAAGCCTAACTTTGCAGATCCTCTAGTGGGCTGATGGTAAATTGAATTGTAAAGTTTCAACTTTCTAGGGGGTGTTGTTCCTGAGATAGGGGTGACTTTTAAAATTTTTAAATCTATCTTCCCGAGACAAAACTTACATTCAGATTTAGTTGAAAACTAAGCAAGATTACCAATTCCAACCGAATAATTCGTCTGGCGTTGGTTCCAACTCTCTATTTTATACCGTTCCCAAGATAGGGGTAACTTTTAAACTAAGAAAAAAAATTTTTTTCTACCATTTATAATTATTTTAGAAAGTTTTTTTATCATAATCTATACCAGTTTCATCTTTTTATCACCAATCGTTAGTAAAAAATTCAATTTTTCACTAAATTTTTACTTAAAAAATTAATTCGCTAGCTTTTGCTGCAAAAGTGAAAAAATTTTTTTAACTTTTTTATTCCAAAGGAACGGTAAATAAGTAAAAAGCCTAACTTTGCAGATCCTCTAATGGGCTGATGGTAAATTAAATTGTAAAGTTTCAACTTTCTAGGGAGTGTCGTTCCTGAGATAGGGGTGACTTTTAAAATTTTAAAATCAATCTTCCCGAGACAAAACTTACATTCAGATGTAGTTCAAAACTAAGCAAGATTACCAATTCGAACCGAATAATTCGTCTGGCGTTGGTTCCGACTCTCTATCTTATACCGTTCTCAAGATAGTGGTAACTTTTAAACTAAGAAAAAAAATTTTTTTCTACCATTTAGAATCATTTTAGAAAGTTTTTTTATTACAATCTGGAATAATTTCATCTTTTTATCACCAATCGTTAGTAAGAAATTCAATTTTTCACTCAATTTTTACTTAAAAAATTAATTCGGTAGCTTTTGCTGCAAAAGTGAAAAAATTTTTTCAACTTTTTTATTCCAAAGGAACTGTAAATAAGTAAGAAGCCTAACTTTGAAGATCTTCTAGTGGGCTGATGGTGAATTGAATTGTAAAGTTTCAACTTTCTAAGGGGTGTCGTTACTGAGATAGGGGTGACTTTTAAAATTTTTAAATCTATCTTCCCGAGACAAAACTTACATTCAGATTTAGTTGAAAACTAAGCAAGATTACCAATTCGAACCGAATAATTCGTCTGGCGTTGGTTCCAACTCTATCTTATACCGTTCCCAAGATAGGGGTAACTTTTAAACTAAGAAAAAAAAATTTTTTCTACCATTTATAATCATTTTAGAAAGTTTTTTTATCATAATCTAAACCAGTTTCATCTTTTTATCACCAATCGTTAGTAAAAAATTCAATTTTTCACTCAATTTTTACTTAAAAAATTAATTCGCTAGCTTTTGCTGCAAAAGTGAAAAAATTTTTTAACTTTTTTATTCCAAAGGAACGGTAAATAAGTAAGAAGCCTAACTTTGCAGATCCTCTAGTGGGCTGATGGTAAATTGAATTGTAAAGTTTCAACTTTCTAGGGGGTGTCGTTCCTGAGATAGGGGTGACTTTTAAAATTTTTAAATCTATCTTCCCGAGACAAAACTTACATTCAGATTTAGTTGAAAATTAAGCAAGATTACCAATTCGAACCGAATAATTCGTCTGGCGTTGGTTCCAACTCTCTATCTTATACCGTTCCCAAGATAGGAGTAACTTTTAAACTAAGAAAAAAAAATTTTTTCTACCATTTAGAATCATTTTAGAAATTTTTTTTATTACAATCTGTACTAATTTCATCTTTTTATCACCAATCGTTAGTAAGAAATTCAATTTTTCACTCAATTTTTACTTAAAAAATTAATTCGGTAGCTTTTGCTGCAAAAGTGAAAAAATTTTTTCAACTTTTTTATTCCAAAGGAACTGTAAATAAGTAAGAAGGCTAACTTTGCAGATCTTCTTGTAGGCTGATGGTGAATTGAATTGTAAAGTTTCAACTTTCTAGGATGTGTCGTTCATGAGATAGGGGTGACTTTTAAAATTTTTAAATCTATCTTCCCGAGACAAAAGTTTTATTCAGATTTAGTTGAAAACTAAGCAAGATTACCAATTTGAACCGAATAATTCGTCTGGCGTTGGTTCCAACTCTCTATCTTATACCGTTCCCAAGATAGGGGTAACTTTTAAACTAAGAATAAAAAATTTTTTCTACCATTTATAATCATTTTAGAAAGTTTTTTTATCATAATCTAAACCAGTTTCATCTTTTTATCACCAATCGTTAGTAAAAAATTCAATTTTTCACTCAATTTTTACTTAAAAAATTAATTCGGTAGCTTTTGCTGCAAAAGTGAAAAAATTTTTTCAACTTTTTTATTCCAAAGGAACTGTAAATAAGTAAGAAGGCTAACTTTGCAGATCTTCTAGTAGGCGGATGGTGAATTGAATTGTAAAGTTTCAACTTTCTAGGGTGTGTCGTTCCTGAGATAGGGGTGACTTTTAAAATTTTTAAATCTATCTTCCCGAGACAAAACTTACATTCAGCTTTAGTTGAAAACTAAGCAAGATTACCAATTCGAACCAAATGATTCGTCTGAGGTTGGTTCCAACTCTCTATCTTATACCGTTCTATCTTATAGGGGTAACTTTTAAACTAAGAAAAAAAAATTTTTTCTACCATTTAGAATCATTTTAGAAAGTTTTTTTATTACAATCTGAACTAATTTCATCTTTTTATCACCAATCGTTAGTAAAAAATTCAATTTTTCACTCAATTTTTACTTAAAAAATTAATTCGCTAGCTTTTGCTGCAAAAGTGAAAAAATTTTTTCAACTTTTTTATTGTAAAGAAACTGTAAATAATCAAGAAGCCTAACTTTGCAGATCTTCTAGTGGGCTGATGGTGAATTGAATTGTAAAGTTTCAACTTTCTAGGTGGTGTCGTTACTGAGATAGGGGTGACTTTTAAAATTTTTAAATCTATCTTTCCGAGACAAAAGTTACATTAAGATTTAGTTGAAAACTAAGCAAGATTACCAATTGGAACCGAATAATTCGTCTGGCGTTATTTTCAACTCTCTATCTTATACCGTTCCCAAGATAGGGGTAACTTTTAAACTAAGAAAAAAAAATTTTTCTAACATTTATAATCATTTTAGAAAGTTTTTTTATTATAATCTAAACCAGTTTCATCTTTTTATCACCAATCGTTAGTAAAAAATTCAATTTTTCACTCAATTTTTACTTAAAAAATTAATTCGCTAGCTTTTGCTGCAAAAGTAAAAAAATTTTTTTAACTTTTTTATTCCAAAGGAACTGTAAATAAGTAAGAAGCCTAACTTTGCAGATCTTCTAGTGGGCTGATGGTGAATTGAATTGTAAAGTTTCAACTTTCTAGGGGGTGTCGTTCCTGAGATAAGGGTGACTTTTAAAATTTTTAAATCTATCTTCCCGAGACAAAACTTACATTTAGATTTAGTTGAAAACTAAGCAAGATTACCAATTCGAACCGAATAATTTGTCTGGCTTTGCTTCCAACTCTCTATCTTATATCGTTCCCAAGATAGGGGTAACTTTTAAACTAAAAAAAAAAAATTTTTTCTACTATTTAGAATCATTTTAGAAAGTTTTTTTATTACTATCTGAACTAATTTCATCTTTTTATCACCAATCGTTAGTAAAAAATTCAATTTTTCACTCAATTTTTACTTAAAAAATTAATTCGCTAGCTTTTGCTGCAAAAGTGAAACAATTTTTTTAACTTTTTTATTCCAAAAGAACGGTAAATAAGTAAGAAGCCTAACTTTGCAGATCCTCTAGTGGGCTGATGGTAAATTGAATTGTAAAGTTTCAACTTTCTATGGGGTGTCGTTCCTGAGATAGGGGTGACTTTTAAAATTTTTAAATCTATCTTTCCGAGACAAAACTTACATTCAGATTTAGTTGAAAACTAAGCAAGATTTCCAATTCGAACCGAGTAATTCGTCTGGCGTTTGTTCCAACTCTCTATCTTATACCGTTCCCAAGACAGGGGTAACTTTTAAACTAAGAAAAAAAAATTTTTTCTACCAATTATAATCATTTTAGAAAGTTTTTTTATTACAATCTGAACTAATTTCATCTTTCTATCACCAATCGTTAGTAAAAAATTCAATTTTTCACTCAATTTTTACTTAAAAAATAAATTCTCTAGCTTTTGCTGCAAAAGTAAAAAAAAATTTTCAACTTTTTTATTCCAAAGGAACTGTAAATAAGTAAGAAGCCTATCTTTGCAGATCCTCTAGTGGGCTGATGGTAAATTGAATTGTAAAGTTTCAACTTTCTAGGGGGTGTCGTTCCTGAGATAGAGGTGACTTTTAAAATTTTTAAATCTATCTTTCCGAAACAAAACTTACATTCAGATTTAGTTGAAAACTAAGCAAGATTACCAATTCGTACCGAATAATTCGTCTGGCGTTGGTTCCAACTCTCTATCTTATACCGTTCCCAAGATAGGGGTAACTTTTAAACTAAGAAAAAAAAGTTTTTTCTACCATTTATAATCATTTTAGAAAGTTTTTTTATTATAATCTAAACCAGTTTCATCTTTTTATCACCAATCGTTAGTAAAAAATTCAATTTTTCACTCAATTTTTACTTAAAAAATTAATTCGCTAGCTTTTGCTGCAAAAGTAAAAAAATTTTTTTAACTTTTTTATTCCAAAGGAACTGTAAATAAGTAAGAAGCCTAACTTTGCAGATCTTCTAGTGGGCTGATGGTGAATTGAATTGTAAAGTTTCAACTTTCTAGGGGGTGTCGTTCCTGAGATAAGGGTGACTTTTAAAATTTTTAAATCTATCTTCCCGAGACAAAACTTACATTTAGATTTAGTTGAAAACTAAGCAAGATTACCAATTCGAACCGAATAATTTGTCTGGCTTTGCTTCCAACTCTTTATCTTATACCGTTCTCAAGATAGTGGTAACTTTTAAACTAAGAAAAAAAATATTTTTCTACCATTTAGAAACATTTTAGAAAGTTTTTTTATTACAATCTGAACTAATTTCATCTTTTTATCACCAATCGTTAGTAAAAAATTCAATTTTTCACTCAATTTTTACTTAAAAAATTAATTCGCTAGCTTTTGCTGCAAAAGTGAAAAAATTTTTTCAACTTTTTTATTCCAAGGGAACTGTAAATAAGTAAGAAGCCTAACTTTGCAGATCTTCTAGTGGGCTAATGGTGAATTGAATTGTAAACTTTCAACTTTCTAGGGGGTGTCGTTCCTGAGATAGGGGTGACTTTTAAAATTTTTAAATCTATCTTTCCGAGACAAAACTTACATTCAGATTTAGTTGAAAACTAAGCAAGATTTCCAATTCGAACCGAGTAATTCGTCTGGCGTTTGTTCCAACTCTCTATCTTATACCGTTCCCAAGACAGGGGTAACTTTTAAACTAAGAAAAAAAAATTTTTTCTACCAATTATAATCATTTTAGAAAGTTTTTTTATTACAATCTGAACTAATTTCATCTTTCTATCACCAATCGTTAGTAAAAAATTCAATTTTTCACTCAATTTTTACTTAAAAAATAAATTCTCTAGCTTTTGCTGCAAAAGTAAAAAAAATTTTTCAACTTTTTTATTCCAAAGGAACTGTAAATAAGTAAGAAGCCTATCTTTGCAGATCCTCTAGTGGGCTGATGGTAAATTGAATTGTAAAGTTTCAACTTTCTAGGGGGTGTCGTTCCTGAGATAGAGGTGACTTTTAAAATTTTTAAATCTATCTTTCCGAAACAAAACTTACATTCAGATTTAGTTGAAAACTAAGCAAGATTACCAATTCGTACCGAATAATTCGTCTGGCGTTGGTTCCAACTCTCTATCTTATACCGTTCCCAAGATAGGGGTAACTTTTAAACTAAGAAAAAAAAGTTTTTTCTACCATTTATAATCATTTTAGAAAGTTTTTTTATCATAATCTAAAGCAGTTTCATCTTTTTATCACCAATAGTTAGTAAAAAATTCAATTTTTCACTGAATTTTTACTTAAAAAATTAATTCGCTAGCTTTTGCTGCAAAAGTGAAAAAATTTTTTTAACTTTTTTATTCCAAAAGAACGGTAAATAAGTAAGAAGCCTTACTTTGCAGATCCTCTAGTGGGCTGATGGTAAATTGAATTGTAAAGTTTCAACTTTCTAGGGGGTGTCGTTCCGAGATAGGGGTGACTTTTAAAATTTTTAAATCTATCTTCCCGAGACAAAACTTACATTCAGATTTAGTTAAAAACTAAGCAAGATTACCAATTCGAACCGAATAATTCGTCTGGCGTTGGTTCCAACTCTCTATCTTATACCGTTCCCAAGATAGGGGTAACTTTTAAACTAAGAAAAAAAAATTTTTTCTACCATTTATAATTATTTTAGAAAGTTTTTTTATCATAATCTAAACCAGTTTCATCTTTTTATCACCAATCGTTAGTAAAAAATTCAATTTTTCACTCAATTTTTACTTAAAAAATTAATTCGCTAGCTTTTGCTGCAAAAGTGAAAAAATTTTTTCAACTTTTTTATTCCAAAGGAACGGTAAATAAGAAAGAAGCCTAACTTTGCAGATCTTCTAGTGGGCTGATGGTAAATTGAATTGTAAAGTTTCAACTTTCTAGGGGGTGTCGTTCCTGAGATGGGGTGACTTTTAAAATTTTTAAATCTATCTTCCCGAGACAAAACTTACATTCAGATTTAGCTGAAAACTAAGCAAGATTACCAATTCGAACAGAATAATTCGTCTGGCGTTGGTTCCAACTCTCTATCTTATACCGTTCTCAAGATAGTGGTAACTTTTAAACTAAGAAAAAAAATATTTTTCTACCATTTAGAATCATTTTAGAAAGTTTTTTTAACATAATCTAAACCAGTTTCATCTTTTTATCACCAATCGTTAGTAAAAAATTCAATTTTTCACTAAATTTTTACTTAAAAAATTAATTCGCTAGATTTTGCTGCAAAAGTGAAAAAATTTTTTCAACTTTTTTATTCCAAAGGAACTGTAAATAAGTAAGAAGCCTAACTTTGCAGATTTTCTAATGGGCTGATGGTGAATTGAATTGTAAAGTTTCAACTTTCTAGGGGGTGTCGTTCCTGAGATAGGGTTGACATTTAAAATTTTTAAATCTATTCTCCCGAGACAAAACTTACATTCAGATTTAGTTGAACACTAAGCAAGATTACCAATTCGAACAGAATAATTCGTCTGGCGTTGGTTCCAACTCTCTATCTTATACCGTTCCCAAGATAGGGGTAACTATTAAACTAAGACAAAAAAATTTTTTCTACCATTTAGAATCATTTTAGAAAGTTTTTTTATTACAATCTGAACTAATTTCATCTTTTTATCACCAATCGTTAGTAAAAAATTCAATTTTTCACTCAATTTTTACTTAAAAAATTAATTCGCTAGCTTTTGCTGCAAAAGTGAAAAAAATTTTTCAACTTTTTTATTTCAAAGGAACTGTAAATAAGTAAGAAACCTAACTTTGCAGATCTTCTAGTGGGCTGATGGTGAATTGAATTGTAAAGTTTCAACTTTCTAGGGGGTGTCGTTCCTGAGATAGGGGTGACTTTTAAAATTTTGAAATCTATCTTCCCGAGACAAAACTTACATTCAGATTTAGTTGAAAACTAAGCAAGATTACCAATTCGAACCGAATAATTCGCCTGGCGTTGGTTCCAACTCTCTATCTTATACCGTTCTCAAGATAGTGGTAACTTTTAAACTAAGAAAAAAAATATTTTTCTACTATTTAGAATCATTTTAGAAAGTTTTTTTATTACAATCTGAACTAATTTCATCTTTTTATCACCAATCGTTAGTAAAAAATTCAATTTTTCACTCAATTTTTACTTAAAAAATTAATTCGCTAGCTTTTGCTGCAAAAGTGAAAAAATTTTTTCAACTTTTTTATTTCAAAGAAACTGTAAATAAGTAAGAAACCTAACTTTGCAGATCTTCTAGTGGGCTGATGGTGAATTGAATTGTAAAGTTTCAACTTTCTAGGGGGTGTCGTTCCTGAGATAGGGGTGACTTTTAAAATTTTTAAATCTATCTTCCCGAGACAAAACTTACATTCAGATTTAGTTGAAAACTAAGCAAGATTACCAATTCGAACCGAATAATTCGCCTGGCGTTGGTTCCAACTCTCTATCTTATACCGTTCTCAAGATAGTGGTAACTTTTAAACTAAGAAAAAAAATATTTTTCTACTATTTAGAATCATTTTAGAAAGTTTTTTTATTACAATCTGAACTAATTTCTTCTTTTTATCACCAATCGTTAGTAAAAAATTCAATTTTTCACTCAATTTTTACTTAAAAATTTAATTCGCTAGCTTTTGCTGCAAAAGTGAAAAAATTTTTTCAACTTTTTCATTCCAAAGGAACTGTAAATATGTAAGAAGCCTAACTTTGCAGATCTTCTAATGGGCTGATGGTGAATTGAATTGTAAAGTTTCAACTATCTAGGGGGTGTCGTTCCTGAGATAGGGGTGACTTTTAAAATTTTTAAATCTATCTTCCCGAGACAAAACTTACATTCAGATTTAGTTGAAAACTAAGCAAGATTACCAATTCGAACCGAATAATTCGTCTGACGTTGGTTCCAACTCTCTATCTTATACAGTTCCCAAGATAGGGGTAACTTTTAAACTAAGAAAAAAAAAATTTTTCTACCATTTAGAATCATTTTAGAAAGTTTTTTTATTACAATCTGGAATAATCTCATCTTTTTATCACCAATCGTTAGTAAGAAATTCAATTTTTCACTCAATTTTTACTTAAAAAATTAATTCGGTAGCTTTTGCTGCAAAAGTGAAAAAATTGTTTCAACTTTTTTATTCCAAAGGAACTGTAAATAAGTAAGAAGCATAACTTTGAAGATCTTCTAGTGGGCTGATGGTGAATTGAATTGTAAAGTTTCAACTTTCTAGGGGGTGTCGTTCCTGAGATAGGGGTGACTTTTAAAATTTTTAAATCTATCTTCCCGAGACAAAACTTACATTCAGATTTAGTTGAAAACTAAGCAAGATTACCAATTCGAACCGAATAATTCGTCTGGCGTTGGTTCCAACTCTCTATCTTATACCGTTCCCAAGATAGGGGTAACTTTTAAACTAAGAAAAAAAAATTTTTTCTACCATTTATAATCATTTTAGAAAGTTTTTTTATCATAATCTAAACCAGTTTCATCTTTTTATCACCAATCGTTAGTAAAAAATTCAATTTTTCACTCAATTTTTACTTAAAAAATTAATTCGCTAGCATTTGCTGCAAAAGTGGAAAAAATTTTTCAACTTTTTTATTCCAAAGGAACTGTAAATAAGTAAGAAACCTAACTTTGCAGATCTTCTAGTGGGCTGATGGTGAATTGAATTGTAAAGTTTCAACTTTCTAGGGGGTGTCGTTCCTGAGATAGGGGTGACTTTTAAAATTTTGAAATCTATCTTCCCGAGACAAAACTTACATTCAGATTTAGTTGAAAACTAAGCAAGATTACCAATTCGAACCGAATAATTCGCCTGGCGTTGGTTCCAACTCTCTATCTTATACCGTTCTCAAGATAGTGGTAACTTTTAAACTAAGAAAAAAAATATTTTTCTACTATTTAGAATCATTTTAGAAAGTTTTTTTATTACAATCTGAACTAATTTCATCTTTTTATCACCAATCGTTAGTAAAAAATTCAATTTTTCACTCAATTTTTACTTAAAAAATTAATTCGCTAGCTTTTGCTGCAAAAGTGAAAAAATTTTTTCAACTTTTTTATTTCAAAGAAACTGTAAATAAGTAAGAAACCTAACTTTGCAGATCTTCTAGTGGGCTGATGGTGAATTGAATTGTAAAGTTTCAACTTTCTAGGGGGTGTCGTTCCTGAGATAGGGGTGACTTTTAAAATTTTTAAATCTATCTTCCCGAGACAAAACTTACATTCAGATTTAGTTGAAAACTAAGCAAGATTACCAATTCGAACCGAATAATTCGCCTGGCGTTGGTTCCAACTCTCTATCTTATACCGTTCTCAAGATAGTGGTAACTTTTAAACTAAGAAAAAAAATATTTTTCTACTATTTAGAATCATTTTAGAAAGTTTTTTTATTACAATCTGAACTAATTTCTTCTTTTTATCACCAATCGTTAGTAAAAAATTCAATTTTTCACTCAATTTTTACTTAAAAATTTAATTCGCTAGCTTTTGCTGCAAAAGTGAAAAAATTTTTTCAACTTTTTCATTCCAAAGGAACTGTAAATATGTAAGAAGCCTAACTTTGCAGATCTTCTAATGGGCTGATGGTGAATTGAATTGTAAAGTTTCAACTATCTAGGGGGTGTCGTTCCTGAGATAGGGGTGACTTTTAAAATTTTTAAATCTATCTTCCCGAGACAAAACTTACATTCAGATTTAGTTGAAAACTAAGCAAGATTACCAATTCGAACCGAATAATTCGTCTGACGTTGGTTCCAACTCTCTATCTTATACAGTTCCCAAGATAGGGGTAACTTTTAAACTAAGAAAAAAAAATTTTTTCTACCATTTAGAATCATTTTAGAAAGTTTTTTTATTACAATCTGGAATAATCTCATCTTTTTATCACCAATCGTTAGTAAGAAATTCAATTTTTCACTCAATTTTTACTTAAAAAATTAATTCGGTAGCTTTTGCTGCAAAAGTGAAAAAATTGTTTCAACTTTTTTATTCCAAAGGAACTGTAAATAAGTAAGAAGCATAACTTTGAAGATCTTCTAGTGGGCTGATGGTGAATTGAATTGTAAAGTTTCAACTTTCTAGGGGGTGTCGTTCCTGAGATAGGGGTGACTTTTAAAATTTTTAAATCTATCTTCCCGAGACAAAACTTACATTCAGATTTAGTTGAAAACTAAGCAAGATTACCAATTCGAACCGAATAATTCGTCTGGCGTTGGTTCCAACTCTCTATCTTATACCGTTCCCAAGATAGGGGTAACTTTTAAACTAAGAAAAAAAAATTTTTTCTACCATTTATAATCATTTTAGAAAGTTTTTTTATCATAATCTAAACCAGTTTCATCTTTTTATCACCAATCGTTAGAAAAAAATTTAATTTTTCACTCAATTTCTACTTAAAAAATTAATTCGCTAGCTTTTGCTGCAAAAGTGAAAAAATTTTTTTAACTTTTTTATTCCAATGGAACGGTAAATAAGTAAGAAGCCTAACTTTGCAGATCTTCTAGTGTGCTGATGGTAAATTGAATTGTAAAGTTTCAACATTCTAGGGGGTGTCGTTCCTGAGATAGGGGTGACTTTTAAAATTTTTAAATCTATCTTCCCGAGACAAAACTTACATTCAGATTTAGTTGAAAACTAAGCAAGATTACCGATTCGAACCGAATAATTCGTCTGGCGTTGGTTCCAACTCTCTATCTTATACCATTCCCAAGATAGGGGTAACTTTTAAACTAAGAAAAAAAAATTTTTTCTACCATTTATAATCATTTTAGAAAGTTTTTTTATCATAATCTAAACCAGTTTCATCTTTTTATCACCAATCGTTAGTAAAAAATTCAATTTTTCACTCAATTTTTACTTAAAAAATTAATTCGCTAGCATTTGCTGCAAAAGTGGAAAAAATTTTTCAACTTTTTTATTCCAAAGGAACTGTAAATAAGTAAGAAACCTAACTTTGCAGATCCTCTAGTGGGCTGATGGTAAATTGAATTGTAAAGTTTCAACTTTCTAGGGGTTGTCGTTCCTGAGATAGGGGTGACTTTTAAAAATTTTAAATCTATCTTCCCGAGACAAAACTTACATTCAGATTTAGTTGAAAACTAAGTAAGATTACCAATTCGAACCGAATAATTCGTCTGGCGTTGGTTCCAACTCTCTATCTTATACCGTTCCCAAGATAGGGGTAACTTTTAAACTAAGAAAAAAAATTTTTTTCTACCATTTATAATCATTTTAGAAAGTTTTTTTATCATAATCTAAACCAGTTTCATCTTTTTATCACCAATCGTTAGTAAAAAATTCAATTTTTCACTCAATTTTTACTTAAAAAAAAAATTCGCTAGCTTTTGCTGCAAAAGTGAAAAAATTTTTTTAACTTTATTATTCCAAAGGAACTGTAAATAAGTAAGAAGCCTAACTTTGCAGATCTTCTAGTGGGCTGATGGTGAATTGAATTGTAAAGTTTCAACTTTCTAGGGGGTGTCGTTCCTGAGGTGGCTTTTAAAATTTTTAAATCTATCTTTCCGAGACAAAACTTACATTCAGATTTAGTTGAAAACTAAGAAAGATTACCAATTCGAACCGAATAATTCGTCTGGCGTTGGTTCCAACTCTCTATCTTATACCGTTCCCAAGGTAGGTGTAACTTTTAAACTAAGAAAAAAAACTTTTTTTCTACCATTTATAATCATTTTAGAAAGTTTTTTTATCATAATCTAAACCAGTTTCATCTTTTTATCACCAATCGTTAGTAAAAAATTCAATTTTTCACTCAATTTTTACTTAAAAAAAAAAATCGCTAGCTTTTGCTGCAAAAGTGAAAAAATTTTTTTAACTTTTTTATTCCAAAGGAACGGTAAATAAGTAAGAAGCCTAACTTAGCAGATCCTCTAGTGGGCTGATGGTAAATTGAATTGTGAAATTTCAACTTTCTAGGGGGTGTCTTTCCTGAGATAGGGGTGACTTTTAAAATTTTTAATTCTATCTTCCCGAGACAAAATTTACATTCAGATTTAGTTGAAAACTAAGCAAGATTACCAATTCGAACCGAATAATTCGTCTGGCGTTGGTTCCAACTCTCTATCTTATACCGTTCCCAAGATAGGGGTAACTTTTAAACTAAGAAAAAAAAATTTTTTCAACCATTTATAATCATTTTAGAAAGTTTTTTTATCATAATCTAAACCAGTTTCATCTTTTTATCACCAATCGTTAGTAAAAAATTTAATTTTTCACTCAATTTTTACTTCAAAAATTAATTCGCTAGCTTTTGCTGCAAAAGTGAAAAAATTTTTTTAACTTTTTTATTCCAAAGGAACGGTAAATAAGTAAGAAGCCTAACTTTGCAGATCCTCTAGTGGGCTGATGGTAAATTGATTTCTAAAGTTTCAAATTTCTAGGGGGTGTCGTTCCTGAGATGGGGGTGACTTTTAAAATTTTTAAATCTATCTTCCCGAGACAAAACTTACATTCAGATTTAGTTGAAAACTAAGCAAGATTACCAATTCGAACCGAATAATTCGTCTGGCGTTGGTTCCAACTCTCTATCTTATACCGTTCTCAAGATAGTGGTAACTTTTAAACTAAGATAAAAAATATTTTTCTACCATTTAGAATCATTTTAGAAAGTTTTTTTATTACAATCTGAACTAATTTCATCTTTTTATCACCAATCGTTAGTAAAAAATTCAATTTTTCACTCAATTTTTACTTAAAAAATTAATTTGCTAGCTTTTGCTGCAAAAGTGAAAAAATTTTTTCAACTTTTTTATTCCAAAGGAACTGTTAATAAGTAAGAAGCCTAACTTTGCAGATCTTCTAGTGGGCTGATAGTGAATTGAATCGTAAAGTTTCAACTTTCTAGGGGGTGTCGTTCCTGAGATAGGGGTGACATTAAAAATTTTTAAATCTATCTTTCCGAAACAAAACTTACATTCAGATTTAGTTGAAAACTAAGCAAGATTACCAATTCGAACCGAATAATTCGTCTGGCGTTGGTTCCAACTCCCTATCTTATACCGTTCCCAAGATAGGGGTAACTTTTAAACTAAGAAAAAAAAATTTTTTCTACCAATTATAATCATTTTAGAAAGTTTTTTTATCATAATCTAAACCAGTTTCATCTTTTTATCACCAATCGTTAGTAAAAAATTCAATTTTTCAATTAATTTTTACTTAAAAAATTAATTCGCTAGCTGTTGCTGCAAAAGTGAAAAAATTTTTTCAACTTTTTTATTCCAAAGGAACTGTAAATAAGTAAGAAGCCTAACTTTGCAGATCTTCTAGTGGGCTGATGGTGAATTGAATTGTAAAGTTTCAACTTTCTAGGGGGTGTCGTTCATGAGATAGGGGTGACTTTTAAAATTTTTGAATCTATCTTCCCGAGACAAAACTTACATTCAGATTTAGTTGAAAACTAAGCAAGATTACCAATTCGAACCGAATAATTCGTCTGGCGTTGGTTCCAACTCTCTATCTTATACCGTTCCCAAGATAGAAGTAACTTTTAAACTAAGAAAAAAAAATTTTTTCTACCATTTATAATCATTTTAGAAAGCTTTTTTATCATAATCTAAACCAGTTTCATCTTTTTATCACCAATCGTTAGTAAAAAATTCAATTTTTCACTCAATTTTTACTTAAAAAATTAATTCGATAGCTTTTGCTGCAAAAGTGAAAAAATTTTTTTAACTTTTTTATTCCAAAGGAACGGCAAATAAGTAAGAAGCCTAACTTTGCAGATCCTCTAGTGGGCTGATGGTAAATTGAATTGTAAAGTTTTAACTTTCTAGGGGGTGTCGTTCCTGAGATAGGGGTGACTTTTAAAATTTTTAAATCTATCTTCCCGAGACAAAATTTACATTCAGATTTAGTTGAAAACTAAGCAAGATTACCAATTCGAACCGAATAATTCGTTTGGCGTTGGTTCCAACTCTCTATCTTATACCGTTCCCAAATTAGGGGTAACTTTCAAACTAAGAAAAAAAAATTTTTTCAACTATTTATAATCATTTTAGAAAGTTTATTTATTATAATCTAAACCAGTTTCATCTTTTTATCACCAATCGTTAGTAAAAAATTCAATTTTTCACTCAATTTTTACTTAAAAAATTAATTCGCTAGCTTTTGCTGCAAAAGTGAAAAAATTTTTTCAACTTTTTTATTCCAAAGGAACTGTAAATATGTAAGAAGCCTAACTTTGCAGATCTTCTAGTGGGCTGATGGTGAATTGAATTGTAAAGTTTCAACTTTCTAGGGGGTGTCGTTCCTGAGAAAGGGGTGACTTTTAAAATTTTTAAATCTATCTTCCCGAGACAAAACTTACATTCAGATTTAGTTGAAAACTAAGCAAGATTACCAATTCGAACCGAATAATTCGTCTGGCGTTGGTTCCAACTCTCTATCTTATACCGTTCCCAAGATAAGGGTAACTATTAAACTAAGAAAAAAAATTTTTTCTACCATTTATAATCATTTTAGAAAGTTTTTTTATCATAATCTAAACCAGTTTCATCTTTTTATCACCAATCGTTAGTAAAAAATTCAATTTTTCAATTAATTTTTACTTAAAAAATTAATTCGCTAGCTGTTGCTGCAAAAGTGAAAAAATTTTTTCAACTTTTTTATTCCAAAGGAACTGTAAATAAGTAAGAAGCCTAACTTTGCAGATCTTCTAGTGGGCTGATGGTGAATTGAATTGTAAAGTTTCAACTTTCTAGGGGGTGTCGTTCATGAGATAGGGGTGACTTTTAAAATTTTTGAATCTATCTTCCCGAGACAAAACTTACATTCAGATTTAGTTGAAAACTAAGCAAGATTACCAATTCGAACCGAATAATTCGTCTGGCGTTGGTTCCAACTCTCTATCTTATACCGTTCCCAAGATAGGGGTAACTTTTAAACTAAGAAAAAAAAATTTTTTCAACCATTTATAATCATTTTAGAAAGTTTTTTTATCATAATCTAAACCAGTTTCATCTTTTTATCACCAATCGTTAGTAAAAAATTTAATTTTTCACTCAATTTTTACTTCAAAAATTAATTCGCTAGCTTTTGCTGCAAAAGTGAAAAAATTTTTTTAACTTTTTTATTCCAAAGGAACGGTAAATAAGTAAGAAGCCTAACTTTGCAGATCCTCTAGTGGGCTGATGGTAAATTGATTTCTAAAGTTTCAAATTTCTAGGGGGTGTCGTTCCTGAGATGGGGGTGACTTTTAAAATTTTTAAATCTATCTTCCCGAGACAAAACTTACATTCAGATTTAGTTGAAAACTAAGCAAGATTACCAATTCGAACCGAATAATTCGTCTGGCGTTGGTTCCAACTCTCTATCTTATACCGTTCCCAAGGTAGGTGTAACTTTTAAACTAAGAAAAAAAACTTTTTTTCTACCATTTATAATCATTTTAGAAAGTTTTTTTATCATAATCTAAACCAGTTTCATCTTTTTATCACCAATCGTTAGTAAAAAATTCAATTTTTCACTCAATTTTTACTTAAAAAAAAAATCGCTAGCTTTTGCTGCAAAAGTGAAAAAATTTTTTTAACTTTTTTATTCCAAAGGAACGGTAAATAAGTAAGAAGCCTAACTTAGCAGATCCTCTAGTGGGCTGATGGTAAATTGAATTGTGAAATTTCAACTTTCTAGGGGGTGTCTTTCCTGAGATAGGGGTGACTTTTAAAATTTTTAAATCTATCTTCCCGAGACAAAATTTACATTCAGATTTAGTTGAAAACTAAGCAAGATTACCAATTCGAACCGAATAATTCGTCTGGCGTTGGTTCCAACTCTCTATCTTATACCGTTCCCAAGATAGGGGTAACTTTTAAACTAAGAAAAAAAAATTTTTTCAACCATTTATAATCATTTTAGAAAGTTTTTTTATCATAATCTAAACCAGTTTCATCTTTTTATCACCAATCGTTAGTAAAAAATTTAATTTTTCACTCAATTTTTACTTCAAAAATTAATTCGCTAGCTTTTGCTGCAAAAGTGAAAAAATTTTTTTAACTTTTTTATTCCAAAGGAACGGTAAATAAGTAAGAAGCCTAACTTTGCAGATCCTCTAGTGGGCTGATGGTAAATTGATTTCTAAAGTTTCAAATTTCTAGGGGGTGTCGTTCCTGAGATGGGGGTGACTTTTAAAATTTTTAAATCTATCTTCCCGAGACAAAACTTACATTCAGATTTAGTTGAAAACTAAGCAAGATTACCAATTCGAACCGAATAATTCGTCTGGCGTTGGTTCCAACTCTCTATCTTATACCGTTCTCAAGATAGTGGTAACTTTTAAACTAAGATAAAAAATATTTTTCTACCATTTAGAATCATTTTAGAAAGTTTTTTTATTACAATCTGAACTAATTTCATCTTTTTATCACCAATCGTTAGTAAAAAATTCAATTTTTCACTCAATTTTTACTTAAAAAATTAATTTGCTAGCTTTTGCTGCAAAAGTGAAAAAATTTTTTCAACTTTTTTATTCCAAAGGAACTGTTAATAAGTAAGAAGCCTAACTTTGCAGATCTTCTAGTGGGCTGATAGTGAATTGAATCGTAAAGTTTCAACTTTCTAGGGGGTGTCGTTCCTGAGATAGGGGTGACATTAAAAATTTTTAAATCTATCTTTCCGAAACAAAACTTACATTCAGATTTAGTTGAAAACTAAGCAAGATTACCAATTCGAACCGAATAATTCGTCTGGCGTTGGTTCCAACTCCCTATCTTATACCGTTCCCAAGATAGGGGTAACTTTTAAACTAAGAAAAAAAAATTTTTTCTACCAATTATAATCATTTTAGAAAGTTTTTTTATCATAATCTAAACCAGTTTCATCTTTTTATCACCAATCGTTAGTAAAAAATTCAATTTTTCAATTAATTTTTACTTAAAAAATTAATTCGCTAGCTGTTGCTGCAAAAGTGAAAAAATTTTTTCAACTTTTTTATTCCAAAGGAACTGTAAATAAGTAAGAAGCCTAACTTTGCAGATCTTCTAGTGGGCTGATGGTGAATTGAATTGTAAAGTTTCAACTTTCTAGGGGGTGTCGTTCATGAGATAGGGGTGACTTTTAAAATTTTTGAATCTATCTTCCCGAGACAAAACTTACATTCAGATTTAGTTGAAAACTAAGCAAGATTACCAATTCGAACCGAATAATTCGTCTGGCGTTGGTTCCAACTCTCTATCTTATACCGTTCCCAAGATAGAAGTAACTTTTAAACTAAGAAAAAAAAATTTTTTCTACCATTTATAATCATTTTAGAAAGCTTTTTTATCATAATCTAAACCAGTTTCATCTTTTTATCACCAATCGTTAGTAAAAAATTCAATTTTTCACTCAATTTTTACTTAAAAAATTAATTCGATAGCTTTTGCTGCAAAAGTGAAAAAATTTTTTTAACTTTTTTATTCCAAAGGAACGGCAAATAAGTAAGAAGCCTAACTTTGCAGATCCTCTAGTGGGCTGATGGTAAATTGAATTGTAAAGTTTTAACTTTCTAGGGGGTGTCGTTCCTGAGATAGGGGTGACTTTTAAAATTTTTAAATCTATCTTCCCGAGACAAAATTTACATTCAGATTTAGTTGAAAACTAAGCAAGATTACCAATTCGAACCGAATAATTCGTTTGGCGTTGGTTCCAACTCTCTATCTTATACCGTTCCCAAATTAGGGGTAACTTTCAAACTAAGAAAAAAAAATTTTTTCAACTATTTATAATCATTTTAGAAAGTTTATTTATTATAATCTAAACCAGTTTCATCTTTTTATCACCAATCGTTAGTAAAAAATTCAATTTTTCACTCAATTTTTACTTAAAAAATTAATTCGCTAGCTTTTGCTGCAAAAGTGAAAAAATTTTTTCAACTTTTTTATTCCAAAGGAACTGTAAATATGTAAGAAGCCTAACTTTGCAGATCTTCTAGTGGGCTGATGGTGAATTGAATTGTAAAGTTTCAACTTTCTAGGGGGTGTCGTTCCTGAGAAAGGGGTGACTTTTAAAATTTTTAAATCTATCTTCCCGAGACAAAACTTACATTCAGATTTAGTTGAAAACTAAGCAAGATTACCAATTCGAACCGAATAATTCGTCTGGCGTTGGTTCCAACTCTCTATCTTATACCGTTCCCAAGATAAGGGTAACTATTAAACTAAGAAAAAAAATTTTTTCTACCATTTATAATCATTTTAGAAAGTTTTTTTATCATAATCTAAACCAGTTTCATCTTTTTATCACCAATCGTTAGTAAAAAATTCAATTTTTCAATTAATTTTTACTTAAAAAATTAATTCGCTAGCTGTTGCTGCAAAAGTGAAAAAATTTTTTCAACTTTTTTATTCCAAAGGAACTGTAAATAAGTAAGAAGCCTAACTTTGCAGATCTTCTAGTGGGCTGATGGTGAATTGAATTGTAAAGTTTCAACTTTCTAGGGGGTGTCGTTCATGAGATAGGGGTGACTTTTAAAATTTTTGAATCTATCTTCCCGAGACAAAACTTACATTCAGATTTAGTTGAAAACTAAGCAAGATTACCAATTCGAACCGAATAATTCGTCTGGCGTTGGTTCCAACTCTCTATCTTATACCGTTCCCAAGATAGAAGTAACTTTTAAACTAAGAAAAAAAAAATTTTTCTACCATTTATAATCATTTTAGAAAGCTTTTTTATCATAATCTAAACCAGTTTCATCTTTTTATCACCAATCGTTAGTAAAAAATTCAATTTTTCACTCAATTTTTACTTAAAAAATTAATTCGATAGCTTTTGCTGCAAAAGTGAAAAAATTTTTTTAACTTTTTTATTCCAAAGGAACGGCAAATAAGTAAGAAGCCTAACTTTGCAGATCCTCTAGTGGGCTGATGGTAAATTGAATTGTAAAGTTTTAACTTTCTAGGGGGTGTCGTTCCTGAGATAGGGGTGACTTTTAAAATTTTTAAATCTATCTTCCCGAGACAAAATTTACATTCAGATTTAGTTGAAAACTAAGCAAGATTACCAATTCGAACCGAATAATTCGTTTGGCGTTGGTTCCAACTCTCTATCTTATACCGTTCCCAAGATAGGGGTAACTTTCAAACTAAGAAAAAAAATTTTTTTCAACTATTTATAATCATTTTAGAAAGTTTATTTATTATAATCTAAACCAGTTTCATCTTTTTATCACCAATCGTTAGTAAAAAATTCAATTTTTCACTCAATTTTTACTTAAAAAATTAATTCGCTAGCTTTTGCTGCAAAAGTGAAAAAATTTTTTCAACTTTTTTATTCCAAAGGAACTGTAAATATGTAAGAAGCCTAACTTTGCAGATCTTCTAGTGGGCTGATGGTGAATTGAATTGTAAAGTTTCAACTTTCTAGGGGGTGTCGTTCCTGAGAAAGGGGTGACTTTTAAAATTTTTAAATCTATCTTCCCGAGACAAAACTTACATTCAGATTTAGTTGAAAACTAAGCAAGATTACCAATTCGAACCGAATAATTCGTCTGGCGTTGGTTCCAACTCTCTATCTTATACCGTTCCCAAGATAAGGGTAACTATTAAACTAAGAAAAAAAATTTTTTCTACCATTTATAATCATTTTAGAAAGTTTTTTTATCATAATCTAATCCAGTTTCATCTTTTTATCACCAATCGTTAGTAAAAAATTCAATTTTTCACTCAATTTTTACTTAAAAAATTAATTCGCTAGCTTTTGCTGCAAAAGTGAAAAAATTTTTCAACTTTTTTATTCCAAAGGAACTGTAAATATGTAAGAAGCCTAACTTTGCAGATCTTCTAGTGGGCTGATGGTGAATTGAATTGTAAAGTTTCAACTTTCTAGGGGGTGTCGTTCCTGAGAAAGGGGTGACTTTTAAAATTTTTAAATCTATCTTCCCGAGACAAAACTTACATTCTGATTTAGTTGAAAACTAAGCAAGATTACCAACTCGAACCGAATAATTCGTCTGGCGTTGGTTCCAACTCTCTATCTTATACCGTTCCCAAGATAGAGGTAACTTTTAAACTAAGAAAAAAAAATTTTTTCTACCATTTATAATCATTTTAGTAAGTTTTTTTATTACAATTTGAACTAATTTCATCTTTTTATCACCAATCATTAGTAAAAAATTCAATTTTCCACTCAATTTTTACTTAAAAAATTAATTCGCTAGCTTTTGCTGCAAAAATGAAAAAATTTTTTCAACTTGTTTATTCCAAAGGAACTGTAAATAAGTAAGAAGCCTAACTTTGCAGATCTTCTAGTGGGCTGATGGTGAATTGAATTGTAAAGTTTCAACTTTCTAGGGGCTGTCGTTCCTGAGATAGGGGTGAATTTTAAAATTTTTAAATCTATCTTCTCGAGACAAAACTTACATTCAAATTTAGTTGAAAACTAAGCAAGATTACCAATTCGAACCGAATAATTCGTCTGGCGTTGGTTCCAACTCTCTATCTTATACCGTTCCCAAGATAGGGGTAACTTTTAAACTAAGAAAAAAAAATTTTTTCTACCAATTATAATCATTTTAGAAAGTTTTTTTATCATAATCTAAACCAGTTTCATCTTTTTATCACCAATCGTTAGTAAAAAATTTAATTTTTCACTCAATTTTTACTTCAAAAATTAATTCGCTAGCTTTTGCTGCAAAAGTGAAAAAATTTTTTTAACTTTTTTATTCCAAAGGAACGGTAAATAAGTAAGAAGCCTAACTTTGCAGATCCTCTAGTAGGCTGATGGTAAATTGAATTGTAAAGTTTCAACTTTCTAGGGGGTGTCTTTCCTGAGATAGGGGTGACTTTTAAAATTTTTAAATCTATCTTCCCGAGACAAAATTTACATTCAGATTTAGTTGAAAACTAAGCAAGATTACCAATTCGAACCGAATAATTCGTCTGGCGTTGGTTCCAACTCTCTATCTTATACCGTTCCCAAGATAGGGGTAACTTTTAAACTAAGAAAAAAAAATTTTTTCAACCATTTATAATCATTTTAGAAAGTTTTTTTATCATAATCTAAACCAGTTTCATCTTTTTATCATCAATCGTTAGTAAAAAATTTAATTTTTCACTCAATTTTTACTTCAAAAATTAATTCGCTAGCTTTTGCTGCAAAAGTGAAAAAATTTTTTTAACTTTTTTATTCCAAAGGAACGGTAAATAAGTAAGAAGCCTAACTTTGCAGATCCTCTAGTGGGCTGATGGTAAATTGAATTGTAAAGTTTCAAATTTCTAGGGGGTGTCGTTACTGAGATAGGGGTGACTTTTAAAATTTTTAAATCTATCTTCCCGAGACAAAACTTACATTCAGATTTAGTTGAAAACTAAGCAAGATTACCAATTCGAACCGAATAATTCGTCTGGCGTTGGTTCCAACTCTCTATCTTATACCGTTCCCAAGATAGAGGTAACTTTTAAACTAAGAAAAAAAAAATTTTTCTACCATTTATAATCATTTTAGTAAGTTTTTTTATTACAATTTGAACTAATTTCATCTTTTTATCACCAATCATTAGTAAAAAATTCAATTTTCCACTCAATTTTTACTTAAAAAATTAATTCGCTAGCTTTTGCTGCAAAAATGAAAAAATTTTTTCAACTTGTTTATTCCAAAGGAACTGTAAATAAGTAAGAAGCCTAACTTTGCAGATCTTCTAGTGGGCTGATGGTGAATTGAATTGTAAAGTTTCAACTTTCTAGGGGGTGTCTTTCCTGAGATAGGGGTGACTTTTAAAATTTTTAAATCTATCTTCCCGAGACAAAATTTACATTCAGATTTAGTTGAAAACTAAGCAAGATTACCAATTCGAACCGAATAATTCGTCTGGCGTTGGTTCCAACTCTCTATCTTATACCGTTCCCAAGATAGGAGTAACTTTTAAACTAAGAAAAAAAAATTTTTTCAACCATTTATAATCATTTTAGAAAGTTTTTTTATCATAATCTAAACCAGTTTCATCTTTTTATCACCAATCGTTAGTAAAAAATTTAATTTTTCACTCAATTTTTACTTCAAAAATTAATTCGCTAGATTTTGCTGCAAAAGTGAAAAAATTTTTTTAACTTTCTTATTCCAAAGGAACGGTAAATAAGTAAGAAGCCTAACTTTGCAGATCTTCTAGTGGGCTGATGGTAAATTGATTTGTAAAGTTTCAAATTTCTAGGGGGTGTCGTTTCTGAGATGGGGGTGACTTTTAAAATTTTTAAATCTATCTTCCCGAGACAAAACTTACATTCAGATTTAGTTGAAAACTAAGCAATATTACCAATTCGAACCGAATAATTCGTCTGGCGTTGGTTCCAACTCTCTATCTTATACCGTTCCCAAGATAGGGGTAACTTTTAAACTAAGAAAAAAAAATTTTTTCTACCATTTATAATCATTTTAGAAAGCTTTTTTATCATAATCTAAACCAGTTTCATCTTTTTATCACCAATCGTTAGTAAAAAATTCAATTTTTCACTCAATATTTACTTAAAAAATTAATTCGATAGCTTTTGCTCCAAAAGTGAAAAAATTTTTTTAACTTTTTTATTCCAAAGGAACGGTAAATAAGTAAGAAGCCTAACTTTGCAGATCCTCTAGTAGGCTGATGGTAAATTGAATTGTAAAGTTTCAACTTTCTAGGGGGTGTCTTTCCTGAGATAGGGGTGACTTTTAAAATTTTTAAATCTATCTTCCCGAGACAAAATTTACATTCAGATTTAGTTGAAAACTAAGCAAGATTACCAATTCGAACCGAATAATTCGTCTGGCGTTGGTTCCAACTCTCTAACTTATACCGTTCCCAAGATAGGGGTAACTTTTAAACTAAGAAAAAAAAATTTTTTCAACCATTTATAATCATTTTAGAAAGTTTTTTTATCATAATCTAAACCAGTTTCATCTTTTTATCACCAATCGTTAGTAAAAAATTTAATTTTTCACTCAATTTTTACTTCAAAAATTAATTCGCTAGCTTTTGCTGCAAAAGTGAAAAAATTTTTTTAACTTTTTTATTCCAAAGGAATGGTAAATAAGTAAGAAGCCTAACTTTGCAGATCCTCTAGTGGGCTGATGGTAAATTGATTTGTAAAGTTTCAAATTTCTAGGGGGTGTCGTTCCTGAGATGGGGGTGACTTTTAAAATTTTTAAATCTATCTTCCCGAGACAAAACTTACATTCAGATTTAGTTGAAAACTAAGCAAGATTACCAATTCGAACCGAATAATTCGTCTGGCGTTGGTTCCAACTCTCTATCTTATACCGTTCCCAAGATAGGGGTAACTTTTAAACTAAGAAAAAAAAATATTTTCTACCATTTATAATCATTTTAGAAAGCTTTTTTATCATAATCTAAACCAGTTTCATCTTTTTATCACCAATCGTTAGTAAAAAATTCAATTTTTCACTCAATTTTTACTTAAAAAATTAATTTGCTAGCTTTTGCTGCAAAAGTGAAAAAATTTTTTTAAATTTTTTATTCCAAAGGAACTGTTAATAAGTAAGAAGCCTAACTTTGCAGATCTTCTAGTGGGCTGATGGTGAATTGAATTGTAAAGTTTCAACTTTCTAGGGGGTGTCGTTCCTGAGATAGGGGTGACTTTAAAAATTTTTAAATCTATCTTTCCGAAACAAAACTTACATTCAGATTTAGTTGAAAACTAAGCAAGATTACCAATTCGAACCGAATAATTCGTCTGGCGTTGGTTCCAACTCCCTATCTTATACCGTTCCCAAGATAGGGGTAACTTTTAAACTAAGAAAAAAAAAAATTTTCTACCAATTATAATCATTTTAGAAAGTTTTTTTATCATAATCTAAACCAGTTTTATCTTTTTATCACCAATCGTTAGTAAAAAATTCAATTTTTCAATTAATTTTTACTTAAAAAATTAATTCGCTAGCTGTTGCTGCAAAAGTGAAAAAATTTTTTCAACTTTTTTATTCCAAAGGAACTGTAAATAAGTAAGAAGCCTAACTTTGCAGATCTTCTAGTAGGCTGATGGTGAATTGAATTGTAAAGTTTCAACTTTCTAGGGGGTGTCGTTCATGAGATAGGGGTGACTTTTAAAATTTTTAAATCTATTTTCCCGAGACAAAACTTACATTCAGATTTATTTGAAAACTAAGCAAGATTACCAATTCGAACCGAATAATTCGTCTGGCGTTGGTTCCAACTCTCTATCTTATACCGTTCCCAAGATAGGGATAACTTTTAAACTAAGAAAAAAAAATTTTTCTACCATTTATAATCATTTTAGAAAGTTTTTTTATCATAATCTAAACCAGTTTCATCTTTTTATCACCAATCGTTAGTAAAAAATTCAATTTTTCACTCAATTTTTACTTAAAAAATTAATTCGCTAGCTTTTGCTGCAAAAGTGAAAAAATTTTTTTAACTTTTTTATTCCAAAGGAACGGTAAATAAGTAAGAAGCCTAACTTTGCAGATTCTCTAGTGGGCTGATGGTAAATTGAAATGTAAAGTTTTAACTTTCTAGGGGGTGTCGTTCCTGAGATAGGGGTGACTATTAAAATTTTTAAATCTATCTTCCCGAGACAAAACTTACATTCAGATTTAGTTGAAAACTAAGCAAGATTACCAATTCGAACCGAATAATTCGTCTGGCGTTGGTTCCAACTCTCTATCTTATACCGTTCCCAAGATAGGAATAACTTTTAAACTAAGAAAAAAAAATTTTTTCTACCATTTATAATCATTTTAGAAAGTTTTTTTATCATAATCTAAACCAGTTTCATCTTTTTATCACCAATCGTTAGTAAAAAATTCAATTTTTCACTCAATTTTTACTTAAAAAATTAATTCGCTAGCTTTTGCTGCAAAAGTGAAAAATTTTTTTTAACTTTTTTATTCCAAAGAAACGGTAAATAAGTAAGAAGCCTAACTTTGCAGATTCTCTAGTGAGCTGATGGTAAATTGAAATGTAAAGTTTCAACTTTCTAGGGGGTGTCGTTCCTGAGATAGGGGTGACTATTAAAATTTTTAAATCTATCTTCCCGAGACAAAACTTACATTCAGATTTAGTTGAAAACTAAGCAAGATTACCAATTCGAACCGAATAATTCGTCTGGCGTTGGTTCCAACTCTCTATCTTATACCGTTCCCAAGATAGGGATAACTATTAAACTAAGAAAAAAAAATATTTTCTACCATTTATAATCATTTTAGAAAGTTTTTTTATCATAATCTGAACCAGTTTCATCTTTTTATCACCAATCGTTAGTAAAAAATTCAATTTTTCTCTTAATTTTTACTTAAACAATTAATTCGCTAGCTGTTGCTGCAAAAGTGAAAAAATTTTTTCAACTTTTTTATTCCAAAGGAACTGTAAATAAGTAAGAAGTCTAACTTTGCAGATCTTCTAGTGGGCTGATGGTGAATTGAATTGTAAAGTTTCAACTTTCTAGGGGGTGTCGTTCATGAGATAGGGGTGACTTTTAAAATTTTTAAATCTATTTTCCCGAGACAAAACTTACATTCAGATTTAGTTGAAAACTAAGCAAGTTTACCAATTCGAACCGAATAATTCGTCTGGCGTTGGTTCCAACTCTCTATCTTATACCGTTCCCAAGATAGGGGTAACTTTTAAACTGAGAAAAAAAATTTTTTCTACCATTTAGAATCATTTTAGAAAGTTTTTTTATTACAATCTGAACTAATTTCATCTTTTTATCACCAATCGTTAGTAAAAAATTCAATTTTTCACTCAATTTTTACTTAAAAAATTAATTCGATAGCTTTTGCTGCAAAAGTGAAAAAATTTTTTTAACTTTTTTATTCCAAAGGAACGGCAAATAAGTAAGAAGCCTAACTTTGCAGATCCTCTAGTGGGCTGATGGTAAATTGAATTGTAAAGTTTTAACTTTCTAGGGGGTGTCGTTCCTGAGATAGGGGTGACTTTTAAAATTTTTAAATCTATCTTCCCGATACAAAATTTACATTCAGATTTAGTTGAAAATTAAGCAAGATTACCAATTCGAACCGAATAATTCGTTTGGCGTTGGTTCCAACTCTCTATCTTATACCGTTCCCAAGATAGGGGTAACTTCCAAACTAAGAAAAAAAAATTTTTTCAACTATTTATAATCATTTTAGAAAGTTTATTTATCATAATCTAAACCAGTTTCATCTATTTATCACCAATCGTTAGTAAAAAATTCAATTTTTCACTCAATTTTTACTTAAAAAATTAATTCGCTAGCTTTTGCTGCAAAAGTGAAAAAATTTTTTCAACTTTTTTATTCCAAAGGAACTGTAAATATGTAAGATGCCTAACTCTGCAGATCTTCTAGTGGGCTGATGGTGAATTGAATTGTAAAGTTTCAACTTTCTAGGGGGTGTCGTTCCTGAGAAAGGGGTGACTTTTAAAATTTTTAAATCTATCTTCCCGAGACAAAACTTACATTCAGATTTAGTTGAAAACTAAGCAAGATTACCAATTCGAACCGAATAATTCGTCTGCCGTTGGTTCCAACTCTCTATCTTATACCGTTCCCAAGATAGGGGTAACTATTAAACTAAGAAAAAAAAATTTTTTCTACCATTTATAATCATTTTAGAAAGTTTTTTTATCATAATCTAATCCAGTTTCATCTTTTTATCACCAATCGTTAGTAAAAAATTCAATTTTTCACTCAATTTTTACTTAAAAAATTAATTCGCTAGCTTTTGCTGCAAAAGTGAAAAAATTTTTTTAACTTTTTTATTCCAAAAGAACGGTAAATAAGTAAGAAGCCTAACTTTGCAGATCCTCTAGTGGGCTGATGGTAAATTGAATTGTAAAGTTTCAACTTTCTAGGGGGTGTCGTTCCTGAGATAGGGGTGACTTTTAAAATTTTTAAATCTATCTTCTCGAGACAAAACTTACATTCTGATTTAGTTGAAAACTAAGCGAGATTACCAATTCGAACCGAATAATTCGTCTGGCGTTGGTTGCAACTCTCTATCTTATACCGTTCCCAAGATAGAGGTAACTTTTAAACTAAGAAAAAAAAATTTTTTCTACCATTTATAATCATTTTAGTAAGTTTTTTTATTACAATTTGAACTAATTTCATCTTTTTATCACCAATCATTAGTAAAAAATTCAATTTTTCACTCAGTTTTTACTTAAAAAATTAATTCGCTAGCTTTTGCTGCAAAAGTGAAAAAATTTTTTCAACTTGTTTATTCCAAAGGAAATGTAAATAAGTAAGAAGCCTAACTTTGCAGGTCTTCTAGTGGGCTGATGGTAAATTGAATTGTGAAGTTTCAACTTTCTAGAGGGTGTCGTTCCTGAGATAGGGGTGACTTTTAAAATTTTTAAATCTATTTTCCCGAGACAAAACTTACATTCAGATTTAGTTGAAAACTAAGCAAGTTTACCAATTCGAAACGAATAATTTGTCTGGCGTTGGTTCCAACTCTCTATCTTATACCGTTCCCAAGATAGGGGTAACTTTTTAACTAAGAAAAAAAAAATTTTTCTACCATTTAGAATCATTTTAGAAAGTTTTTTTATTACAATCTGAACTAATTTCATCTTTTTATCACCAATTGTTAGTAAAAAATTCAATTTTTCACTCAATTTTTACTTAAAAAATGAATTCGCTAGCTTTTGCTGCAAAAGTGAAAAAATTTTTTCAAATTTTTTATTCCAAAGGAACTGTAAATAAGTAAGAAGCCTAACTTTGCAGATCTTCTAGTGGGCTGATGGTGAATTGAATTGTAAAGTTTCAACTTTCTAGGGGGTGTCGTTCCTGAGATAGGGGTGACTATTAAAATTTTTAATTCTATCTTCCCGAGACAAAACTTACATTCAGATTTAGTTGAAAACTAAGCAAGATTACCAATTCGAACCGAATAATTCGTCTGGCGTTGGTTCCAACTCTCTATCTTATACCGTTCCCAAGATAGGGGTAACTTTTAAACTAAGAAAAAAAAATTTTTCTACCATTTATAATCATTTTAGAAAGTTTTTTTATCATAATCTAAACCAGTTTCATCTTTTTATCACCAATCGTTGGTAAAAAATTCAATTTTTCACTTAATTTTTACTTAAAAAATTAATTCGCTAGCTTTTGCTGCAAAAGTGAAAAAATTTTTTTAACTTTTTTATTCCAAAGGAACGGTAAATAAGTAAGAAGCCTAACTTTGCAGATTCTCTAGTGGGCTGATGGTAAATTGAAATGTAAAGTTTCAACTTTCTAGGGGGTGTCGTTCCTGAGATAGGGGTGACTATTAAAATTTTTAAATCTATCTTCCCGAGACAAAACTTACATTCAGATTTAGTTGAAAACTAAGCAAGATTACCAATTCGAACCGAATAATTCGTCTGGCGTTGGTTCCAACTCTCTATCTTATACCGTTCCCAAGATAGGGATAACTTTTAAACTAAGAAAAAAAAATATTTTCTACCATTTATAATCATTTTAGAAAGTTTTTTTATCATAATCTGAACCAGTTTCATCTTTTTATCACCAATCGTTAGTAAAAAATTCAATTTTTCGCTTAATTTTTACTTAAAAAATTAATTCGCTAGCTTTTGCTGCAAAAGTGAAAAAATTTTTTCAACTTTTTTATTCCAAAGGAACTGTAAATAAGTAAGAAGCCTAACTTTGCAGATCTTCTAGTGGGCTGATGGTGAATTGAATTGTAAAGTTTCAACTTTCTAGGGGGTGTCGTTCCTGAGATAGGGGTGACTTTTAAAATTTTTAAATCTATCTTCCCGAGACAAAACTTACATTCAGATTTAGTTGAAAACTAAGCAAGATTACCAATTCGAACCGAATAATTCGTCTGGCGTTGGTTCCAACTCTCTATCTTATACCGTTCCCAAGATAGGGGTAACTTTTAAACTGAGAAAAAAAAATTTTTTCTACCATTTAGAATCATTTTAGAAAGTTTTTTTATTACAATCTGAACTAATTTTATCTTTTTATCACCAATCGTTAGTAAAAAATTCAATTTTTCACTCAATTTTTACTTAAAAAATTAATTCGCTAGCTTTTGCTGCAAAAGTGAAAAAATTTTTTCAACTTTTTTATTCCAAAGGAACTGTAAATAAGTAAGAAGCCTTACTATGCAGATCTTCTATTGGGCTGATGGTGAATTGTATTGTAAAGTTTCAACTGTCTAGGGGTTGTCGTTCCTGAGATAGGGGTGACTTTTAAAATTTTTAAATCTATCTGTCCGAGACAAAACTTACATTCAGATTTAGTTGAAAACTAAGCAAGATTACCAATTCCAACCGAATAATTCGTCTGGCGTTGGTTCCAACTCACTATCTTATACCGTTCCCAAGATAGGGGTAACTTTTAAACTAAAAAAATAAAATTTTTTCTACCATTTAGAATCATTTTAGAAAGTTTTTTTATTACAATCTGAACTAATTTCATCTTTTTATCACCAATCGTTAGTAAAAAATTCAATTTTTCACTCAATTTTTACTTAAAAAATTAATTCGCTAGCTTTTGCTGCAAAAGTGAAAAAATTTTTTCAACTTTTTTATTCCAAAGGAACTGTAAATATGTAAGAAGCCTAACTTTGCAGATCTTTTAGTGGGCTGATGGTGAATTGAATTGTAAAGTTTCAACTTTCTAGGGGGTGTCGTTCCTGAGAAAGGGGTGACTTTTAAAATTTTTAAATCTATCTTCCCGAGACAAAACTTACATTCAGATTTAGTTGAAAACTAAGCAAGATTACCAATTCGAACCGAATAATTCGTCTGGCGTTGGTTCCAACTCTCTATCTTATACCGTTCCCAAGATAGGGGTAACTATTAAACTAAGAAAAAAAAATTTTTTCTACCATTTATAATCATTTTAGAAAGTTTTTTTATTATAATCTAATCCAGTTTCATCTTTTTATCACCAATCGTTAGTAAAAAATCCAATTTTTCACTCAATTTTTACTTAAAAAATCAATTCGCTAGCTTTTGCTGCAAAAGTGAAAAAATTTTTTTAACTTTTTTATTCCAAAGGAACGGCAAATAAGTAAGAAGCCTAACTTTGCAGATCCTCTAGTGGGCTGATGGTAAATTGAATTGTAAAGTTTTAACTTTCTAGGGGGTGTCGTTCCTGAGATAGGGGTGACTTTTAAAATTTTTAAATCTATCTTCCCGAGACAAAATTTACATTCAGATTTAGTTGAAAATTAAGCAAGATTACCAATTCGAACCGAATAATTCGTTTGGCGTTGGTTCCAACTCTCTATCTTATACCGTTCCCAAGATAGGGGTAACTATTAAACTAAGAAAAAAAAATTTTTTCTACCATTTATAATCATTTTAGAAAGTTTTTTTTATCATAATCTAATCCAGTTTCATCTTTTTATCACCAATCGTTAGTAAAAAATTCAATTTTTCACTCAATTTTTACTTAAAAAATTAATTCGCTAGCTTTTGCTGCAAAAGTGAAAAAATTTTTTCAACTTTTTTATTCCAAAGTAACTGTAAATAAGTAAGAAGCCTAACTTTGCAGATCCTCTAGTGGGCTGATGGTGAATTGAATTGTAAAGTTTCAACTTTCTAGGGGGTGTCGTTCATGAGATAGGGGTGACTTTTAAAATTTTTAAATCTATCTTCCCGAGACAAAATTTACATTCAGATTTAGTTGAAAATTAAGCAAGATTACCAATTCGAACCGAATAATTCGTTTGGCGTTGGTTCCAACTCTCTATCTTATACCGTTCCCAAGATATGGGTAACTTCCAAACTAAGAAAAAAAAATTTTTTCAACTATTTATAATCATTTTAGAAAGTTTATTTATCATAATCTAAACCAGTTTCATCTTTTTATCACCAATCGTTAGTAAAAAATTCAATTTTTCACTCAATTTTTACTTAAAAAATTAATTCGCTAGCTTTTGCTGCAAAAGTGAAAAAATTTTTTCAACTTTTTTATTCCAAAGGAACTGTAAATATGTAAGAAGCCTAACTTTGCAGATCTTTTAGTGGGCTGATGGTGAATTGAATTGTAAAGTTTCAACTTTCTAGGGGGTGTCGTTCCTGAGAAAGGGGTGACTTTTAAAATTTTTAAATCTATCTTCCCGAGACAAAACTTACATTCAGATTTAGTTGAAAACTAAGCAAGATTACCAATTCGAACCGAATAATTCGTCTGGCGTTGGTTCCAACTCTCTATCTTATACCGTTCCCAAGATAGGGGTAACTATTAAACTAAGAAAAAAAAATTTTTTCTACCATTTATAATCATTTTAGAAAGTTTTTTTATCATAATCTAATCCAGTTTCATCTTTTTATCACCAATCGTTAGTAAAAAATTCAATTTTTCACTCAATTTTTACTTAAAAAATTAATTCGCTAGCTTTTGCTGCAAAAGTGAAAAAATTTTTTTAACTTTTTTATTCCAAAGGAACGGCAAATAAGTAAGAAGCCTAACTTTGCAGATCCTCTAGTGGGCTGATGGTAAATTGAATTGTAAAGTTTTAACTTTCTAGGGGGTGTCGTTCCTGAGATAGGGGTGACTTTTAAAATTTTTAAATCTATCTTCCCGAGACAAAAATTACATTCAGATTTAGTTGAAAATTAAGCAAGATTACCAATTCGAACCGAATAATTCGTTTGGCGTTGGTTCCAACTCTCTATCTTATACCGTTCCCAAGATAGGGGTAACTATTAAACTAAGAAAAAAAATTTTTTCTACCATTTATAATCATTTTAGAAAGTTTTTTTATCATAATCTAATCCAGTTTCATCTTTTTATCACCAATCGTTAGTAAAAAATTCAATTTTTCACTCAATTTTTACTTAAAAAATTAATTCGCTAGCTTTTGCTGCAAAAGTGAAAAAATTTTTTCAACTTTTTTATTCCAAAGTAACTGTAAATAAGTAAGAAGCCTAACTTTGCAGATCCTCTAGTGGGCTGATGGTGAATTGAATTGTAAAGTTTCAACTTTCTAGGGGGTGTCGTTCCTGAGAAAGGGGTGACTTTTAAAATTTTTAAATCTATCTTCCCGAGACAAAACTTACATTCAGATTTAGTTGAAAACTAAGCAAGATTACCAATTCGAACCGAATAATTCGTCTGGCGTTGGTTCCAACTCTCTATCTTATACCGTTCCCAAGATAGGGGTAACTATTAAACTAAGAAAAAAAAATTTTTTCTACCATTTATAATCATTTTAGAAAGTTTTTTTATCATAATCTAATCCAGTTTCATCTTTTTATCACCAATCGTTAGTAAAAAATTCAATTTTTCACTCAATTTTTACTTAAAAAATTAATTCGCTAGCTTTTGCTGCAAAAGTGAAAAAATTTTTTTAACTTTTTTATTCCAAAAGAACGGTAAATAAGTAAGAAGCCTATCTTTGTAGATCCTCTAGTGGGCTGATGGTAAATTGAATTGTAAAGTTTCAACTTTCTAGGGGGTGTCGTTCCTGAGATAGGGGTGACTTTTAAAATTTTTAAATCTATCTTCTCGAGACAAAACTTACATTCTGATTTAGTTGAAAACTAAGCAAGATTACCAATTCGAACCGAATAATTCGTCTGGCGTTGGTTGCAACTCTCTATCTTATACCGTTCCCAAGATAGAGGTAACTTTTAAACTAAGAAAAAAAAATTTTTTCTACCATTTATAATCATTTTAGTAAGTTTTTTTATTACAATTTGAACTAATTTCATCTTTTTATCACCAATCATTAGTAAAAAATTCAATTTTTCACTCAGTTTTTACTTAAAAAATTAATTCGCTAGCTTTTGCTGCAAAAGTGAAAAAATTTTTTCAACTTTTTTATTCCAAAGTAACTGTAAATAAGTAAGAAGCCTAACTTTGCAGATCCTCTAGTGGGCTGATGGTGAATTGAATTGTAAAGTTTCAACTTTCTAGGGGGTGTCGTTCCTGAGATAGGGGTGACTTTTAAAATTTTTAAATCTATCTTTCCGAGACAAAACTTACATTTAGATTTAGTTGAAAACTAAGCAAGATTACCAATTCGAACCGAATAATTTGTCTGGCTTTGCTTCCAACTCTCTATCTTATATCGTTCCCAAGATAGGGGTAACTTTTAAACTAAGAAAAAAAAAATTTTTCTACCATTTATAATCATTTTAGAAAGTTTTTTTATCATAATCTGAACCAGTTTCATCTTTTTATCACCAATCGTTAGTAAAAAATTCAATTTTTCACTCAATTTTTACTTAAAAAATTAATTCGCTAGCTTTTGCTGCAAAAGTGAAAAAATTTTTTCAACTTTTTTATTCCAAAGGAACTGTAAATATGTAAGAAGCCTAACTTTGCAGATCTTTTAGTGGGCTGATGGTGAATTGAATTGTAAAGTTTCAACTTTCTAGGGGGTGTCGTTCCCGAGAAAGGGGTGACTTTTAAAATTTTTAAATCTATCTTCCCGAGACAAAACTTACATTCAGATTTAGTTGAAAACTAAGCAAGATTACCAATTCGAACCGAATAATTCGTCTGGCGTTGGTTCCAACTCTCTATCTTATACCGTTCCCAAGATAGGGGTAACTATTAAACTAAGAAAAAAAAATTTTTTCTACCATTTATAATCATTTTAGAAAGTTTTTTTATCATAATCTAATCCAGTTTCATCTTTTTATCACCAATCGTTAGTAAAAAATTCAATTTTTCACTCAATTTTTACTTAAAAAATTAATTCGCTAGCTTTTGCTGCAAAAGTGAAAAAATTTTTTTAACTTTTTTATTCCAAAGGAACGGCAAATAAGTAAGAAGCCTAACTTTGCAGATCCTCTAGTGGGCTGATGGTAAATTGAATTGTAAAGTTTTAACTTTCTAGGGGGTGTCGTTCCTGAGATAGGGGTGACTTTTAAAATTTTTAAATCTATCTTCCCGAGACAAAATTTACATTCAGATTTAGTTGAAAATTAAGCAAGATTACCAATTCGAACCGAATAATTCGTTTGGCGTTGGTTCCAACTCTCTATCTTATACCGTTCCCAAGATAGGGGTAACTATTAAACTAAGAAAAAAAAATTTTTTCTACCATTTATAATCATTTTAGAAAGTTTTTTTATCATAATCTAATCCAGTTTCATCTTTTTATCACCAATCGTTAGTAAAAAATTCAATTTTTCACTCAATTTTTACTTAAAAAATTAATTCGCTAGCTTTTGCTGCAAAAGTGAAAAAATTTTTTCAACTTTTTTATTCCAAAGTAACTGTAAATAAGTAAGAAGCCTAACTTTGCAGATCCTCTAGTGGGCTGATGGTGAATTGAATTGTAAAGTTTCAACTTTCTAGGGGGTGTCGTTCCTGAGATAGGGGTGACTTTTAAAATTTTTAAATCTATCTTTCCGAGACAAAACTTACATTTAGATTTAGTTGAAAACTAAGCAAGATTACCAATTCGAACCGAATAATTTGTCTGGCTTTGCTTCCAACTCTCTATCTTATATCGTTCCCAAGATAGGGGTAACTTTTAAACTAAGAAAAAAAAATTTTTTCTACCATTTATAATCATTTTAGAAAGTTTTTTTATCATAATCTGAACCAGTTTCATCTTTTTATCACCAATCGTTAGTAAAAAATTCAATTTTTCGCTTAATTTTTACTTAAAAAATTAATTCGCTAGCTTTTGCTGCAAAAGTGAAAAAATTTTTTCAACTTTTTTATTCCAAAGGAACTGTAAATATGTAAGAAGCCTAACTTTGCAGATCTTCTAGTGGGCTGATGGTGAATTGAATTGTAAAGTTTCAACTTTCTAGGGGGTGTCGTTCCTGAGAAAGGGGTGACTTTTAAAATTTTTAAATCTATCTTCCCGAGACAAAACTTACATTCAGATTTAGTTGAAAACTAAGCAAGATTACCAATTCGAACCGAATAATTCGTCTGGCGTTGGTTCCAACTCTCTATCTTATACCGTTCCCAAGATAGGGGTAACTATTAAACTAAGAAAAAAAAATTTTTTCTACCATTTATAATCATTTTAGAAAGTTTTTTTATCATAATCTAATCCAGTTTCATCTTTTTATCACCAATCGTTAGTAAAAAATTCAATTTTTCACTCAATTTTTACTTAAAAAATTAATTCGCTAGCTTTTGCTGCAAAAGTGAAAAAATTTTTTTAACTTTTTTATTCCAAAAGAACGGTAAATAAGTAAGAAGCCTATCTTTGTAGATCCTCTAGTGGGCTGATGGTAAATTGAATTGTAAAGTTTCAACTTTCTAGGGGGTGTCGTTCCTGAGATAGGGGTGACTTTTAAAATTTTTAAATCTATCTTCTCGAGACAAAACTTACATTCTGATTTAGTTGAAAACTAAGCAAGATTACCAATTCGAACCGAATAATTCGTCTGGCGTTGGTTGCAACTCTCTATCTTATACCGTTCCCAAGATAGAGGTAACTTTTAAACTAAGAAAAAAAAATTTTTTCTACCATTTATAATCATTTTAGTAAGTTTTTTTATTACAATTTGAACTAATTTCATCTTTTTATCACCAATCATTAGTAAAAAATTCAATTTTTCACTCAGTTTTTACTTAAAAAATTAATTCGCTAGCTTTTGCTGCAAAAGTGAAAAAATTTTTTCAACTTTTTTATTCCAAAGTAACTGTAAATAAGTAAGAAGCCTAACTTTGCAGATCCTCTAGTGGGCTGATGGTGAATTGAATTGTAAAGTTTCAACTTTCTAGGGGGTGTCGTTCCTGAGATAGGGGTGACTTTTAAAATTTTTAAATCTATCTTTCCGAGACAAAACTTACATTTAGATTTAGTTGAAAACTAAGCAAGATTACCAATTCGAACCGAATAATTTGTCTGGCTTTGCTTCCAACTCTCTATCTTATATCGTTCCCAAGATAGGGGTAACTTTTAAACTAAGAAAAAAAAAATTTTTCTACCATTTATAATCATTTTAGAAAGTTTTTTTATCATAATCTGAACCAGTTTCATCTTTTTATCACCAATCGTTAGTAAAAAATTCAATTTTTCACTCAATTTTTACTTAAAAAATTAATTCGCTAGCTTTTGCTGCAAAAGTGAAAAAATTTTTTCAACTTTTTTATTCCAAAGGAACTGTAAATATGTAAGAAGCCTAACTTTGCAGATCTTTTAGTGGGCTGATGGTGAATTGAATTGTAAAGTTTCAACTTTCTAGGGGGTGTCGTTCCTGAGAAAGGGGTGACTTTTAAAATTTTTAAATCTATCTTCCCGAGACAAAACTTACATTCAGATTTAGTTGAAAACTAAGCAAGATTACCAATTCGAACCGAATAATTCGTCTGGCGTTGGTTCCAACTCTCTATCTTATACCGTTCCCAAGATAGGGGTAACTATTAAACTAAGAAAAAAAAATTTTTTCTACCATTTATAATCATTTTAGAAAGTTTTTTTATCATAATCTAATCCAGTTTCATCTTTTTATCACCAATCGTTAGTAAAAAATTCAATTTTTCACTCAATTTTTACTTAAAAAATTAATTCGCTAGCTTTTGCTGCAAAAGTGAAAAAATTTTTTCAACTTTTTTATTCCAAAGGAACTGTAAATATGTAAGAAGCCTAACTTTGCAGATCTTTTAGTGGGCTGATGGTGAATTGAATTGTAAAGTTTCAACTTTCTAGGGGGTGTCGTTCCTGAGAAAGGGGTGACTTTTAAAATTTTTAAATCTATCTTCCCGAGACAAAACTTACATTCAGATTTAGTTGAAAACTAAGCAAGATTACCAATTCGAACCGAATAATTCGTCTGGCGTTGGTTCCAACTCTCTATCTTATACCGTTCCCAAGATAGGGGTAACTATTAAACTAAGAAAAAAAAATTTTTTCTACCATTTATAATCATTTTAGAAAGTTTTTTTATCATAATCTAATCCAGTTTCATCTTTTTATCACCAATCGTTAGTAAAAAATTCAATTTTTCACTCAATTTTTACTTAAAAAATTAATTCGCTAGCTTTTGCTGCAAAAGTGAAAAAATTTTTTTAACTTTTTTATTCCAAAGGAACGGCAAATAAGTAAGAAGCCTAACTTTGCAGATCCTCTAGTGGGCTGATGGTAAATTGAATTGTAAAGTTTCAACTTTCTAGGGGGTGTCGTTCCTGAGAAAGGGGTGACTTTTAAAATTTTTAAATCTATCTTCCCGAGACAAAACTTACATTCAGATTTAGTTGAAAACTAAGCAAGATTACCAATTCGAACCGAATAATTCGTCTGGCGTTGGTTCCAACTCTCTATCTTATACCGTTCCCAAGATAGGGGTAACTATTAAACTAAGAAAAAAAAATTTTTTCTACCATTTATAATCATTTTAGAAAGTTTTTTTATCATAATCTAATCCAGTTTCATCTTTTTATCACCAATCGTTAGTAAAAAATTCAATTTTTCACTCAATTTTTACTTAAAAAATTAATTCGCTAGCTTTTGCTGCAAAAGTGAAAAAATTTTTTTAACTTTTTTATTCCAAAAGAACGGTAAATAAGTAAGAAGCCTATCTTTGTAGATCCTCTAGTGGGCTGATGGTAAATTGAATTGTAAAGTTTCAACTTTCTAGGGGGTGTCGTTCCTGAGATAGGGGTGACTTTTAAAATTTTTAAATCTATCTTCCCGAGACAAAACTTACATTCAGATTTAGTTGAAAACTAAGCAAGATTACCAATTCGAACCGAATAATTCGTCTGGCGTTGGTTGCAACTCTCTATCTTATACCGTTCCCAAGATAGAGGTAACTTTTAAACTAAGAAAAAAAAATTTTTTCTACCATTTATAATCATTTTAGTAAGTTTTTTTATTACAATTTGAACTAATTTCATCTTTTTATCACCAATCATTAGTAAAAAATTCAATTTTTCACTCAGTTTTTACTTAAAAAATTAATTCGCTAGCTTTTGCTGCAAAAGTGAAAAAATTTTTTCAACTTTTTTATTCCAAAGTAACTGTAAATAAGTAAGAAGCCTAACTTTGCAGATCCTCTAGTGGGCTGATGGTGAATTGAATTGTAAAGTTTCAACTTTCTAGGGGGTGTCGTTCCTGAGATAGGGGTGACTTTTAAAATTTTTAAATCTATCTTTCCGAGACAAAACTTACATTTAGATTTAGTTGAAAACTAAGCAAGATTACCAATTCGAACCGAATAATTTGTCTGGCTTTGCTTCCAACTCTCTATCTTATATCGTTCCCAAGATAGGGGTAACTTTTAAACTAAGAAAAAAAAAATTTTTCTACCATTTATAATCATTTTAGAAAGTTTTTTTATCATAATCTGAACCAGTTTCATCTTTTTATCACCAATCGTTAGTAAAAAATTCAATTTTTCACTCAATTTTTACTTAAAAAATTAATTCGCTAGCTTTTGCTGCAAAAGTGAAAAAATTTTTTCAACTTTTTTATTCCAAAGGAACTGTAAATATGTAAGAAGCCTAACTTTGCAGATCTTTTAGTGGGCTGATGGTGAATTGAATTGTAAAGTTTCAACTTTCTAGGGGGTGTCGTTCCTGAGAAAGGGGTGACTTTTAAAATTTTTAAATCTATCTTCCCGAGACAAAACTTACATTCAGATTTAGTTGAAAACTAAGCAAGATTACCAATTCGAACCGAATAATTCGTCTGGCGTTGGTTCCAACTCTCTATCTTATACCGTTCCCAAGATAGGGGTAACTATTAAACTAAGAAAAAAAAAATTTTTCTACCATTTATAATCATTTTAGAAAGTTTTTTTATCATAATCTAATCCAGTTTCATCTTTTTATCACCAATCGTTAGTAAAAAATTCAATTTTTCACTCAATTTTTACTTAAAAAATTAATTCGCTAGCTTTTGCTGCAAAAGTGAAAAAATTTTTTCAACTTTTTTATTCCAAAGGAACTGTAAATATGTAAGAAGCCTAACTTTGCAGATCTTTTAGTGGGCTGATGGTGAATTGAATTGTAAAGTTTCAACTTTCTAGGGGGTGTCGTTCCTGAGAAAGGGGTGACTTTTAAAATTTTTAAATCTATCTTCCCGAGACAAAACTTACATTCAGATTTAGTTGAAAACTAAGCAAGATTACCAATTCGAACCGAATAATTCGTCTGGCGTTGGTTCCAACTCTCTATCTTATACCGTTCCCAAGATAGGGGTAACTATTAAACTAAGAAAAAAAAATTTTTTCTACCATTTATAATCATTTTAGAAAGTTTTTTTATCATAATCTAATCCAGTTTCATCTTTTTATCACCAATCGTTAGTAAAAAATTCAATTTTTCACTCAATTTTTACTTAAAAAATTAATTCGCTAGCTTTTGCTGCAAAAGTGAAAAAATTTTTTTAACTTTTTTATTCCAAAGGAACGGCAAATAAGTAAGAAGCCTAACTTTGCAGATCCTCTAGTGGGCTGATGGTAAATTGAATTGTAAAGTTTTAACTTTCTAGGGGGTGTCGTTCCTGAGATAGGGGTGACTTTTAAAATTTTTAAATCTATCTTCCCGAGACAAAATTTACATTCAGATTTAGTTGAAAATTAAGCAAGATTACCAATTCGAACCGAATAATTCGTTTGGCGTTGGTTCCAACTCTCTATCTTATACCGTTCCCAAGATAGGGGTAACTATTAAACTAAGAAAAAAAAAATTTTTCTACCATTTATAATCATTTTAGAAAGTTTTTTTATCATAATCTAATCCAGTTTCATCTTTTTATCACCAATCGTTAGTAAAAAATTCAATTTTTCACTCAATTTTTACTTAAAAAATTAATTCGCTAGCTTTTGCTGCAAAAGTGAAAAAATTTTTTCAACTTTTTTATTCCAAAGTAACTGTAAATAAGTAAGAAGCCTAACTTTGCAGATCCTCTAGTGGGCTGATGGTGAATTGAATTGTAAAGTTTCAACTTTCTAGGGGGTGTCGTTCCTGAGATAGGGGTGACTTTTAAAATTTTTAAATCTATCTTTCCGAGACAAAACTTACATTTAGATTTAGTTGAAAACTAAGCAAGATTACCAATTCGAACCGAATAATTTGTCTGGCTTTGCTTCCAACTCTCTATCTTATATCGTTCCCAAGATAGGGGTAACTTTTAAACTAAGAAAAAAAAATTTTTTCTACCATTTATAATCATTTTAGAAAGTTTTTTTATCATAATCTGAACCAGTTTCATCTTTTTATCACCAATCGTTAGTAAAAAATTCAATTTTTCGCTTAATTTTTACTTAAAAAATTAATTCGCTAGCTTTTGCTGCAAAAGTGAAAAAATTTTTTCAACTTTTTTATTCCAAAGGAACTGTAAATATGTAAGAAGCCTAACTTTGCAGATCTTCTAGTGGGCTGATGGTGAATTGAATTGTAAAGTTTCAACTTTCTAGGGGGTGTCGTTCCTGAGAAAGGGGTGACTTTTAAAATTTTTAAATCTATCTTCCCGAGACAAAACTTACATTCAGATTTAGTTGAAAACTAAGCAAGATTACCAATTCGAACCGAATAATTCGTCTGGCGTTGGTTCCAACTCTCTATCTTATACCGTTCCCAAGATAGGGGTAACTATTAAACTAAGAAAAAAAAATTTTTTCTACCATTTATAATCATTTTAGAAAGTTTTTTTATCATAATCTAATCCAGTTTCATCTTTTTATCACCAATCGTTAGTAAAAAATTCAATTTTTCACTCAATTTTTACTTAAAAAATTAATTCGCTAGCTTTTGCTGCAAAAGTGAAAAAATTTTTTTAACTTTTTTATTCCAAAAGAACGGTAAATAAGTAAGAAGCCTATCTTTGTAGATCCTCTAGTGGGCTGATGGTAAATTGAATTGTAAAGTTTCAACTTTCTAGGGGGTGTCGTTCCTGAGATAGGGGTGACTTTTAAAATTTTTAAATCTATCTTCTCGAGACAAAACTTACATTCTGATTTAGTTGAAAACTAAGCAAGATTACCAATTCGAACCGAATAATTCGTCTGGCGTTGGTTGCAACTCTCTATCTTATACCGTTCCCAAGATAGAGGTAACTTTTAAACTAAGAAAAAAAAATTTTTTCTACCATTTATAATCATTTTAGTAAGTTTTTTTATTACAATTTGAACTAATTTCATCTTTTTATCACCAATCATTAGTAAAAAATTCAATTTTTCACTCAGTTTTTACTTAAAAAATTAATTCGCTAGCTTTTGCTGCAAAAGTGAAAAAATTTTTTCAACTTGTTTATTCCAAAGGAAATGTAAATAAGTAAGAAGCCTAACTTTGCAGGTCTTCTAGTGGGCTGATGGTAAATTGAATTGTGAAGTTTCAACTTTCTAGGTGGTGTCGTTCCTGAGATAGGGGTGACTTTTAAAATTTTTAAATCTATTTTCCCGAGACAAAACTTACATTCAGATTTAGTTGAAAACTAAGCAAGTTTACCAATTCGAAACGAATAATTTGTCTGGCGTTGGTTCCAACTCTCTATCTTATACCGTTCCCAAGATAGGGGTAACTTTTTAACTAAGAAAAAAAATTTTTTTCTACCATTTAGAATCATTTTAGAAAGTTTTTTTATTACAATCTGAACTAATTTCATCTTTTTATCACCAATTGTTAGTAAAAAATTCAATTTTTCACTCAATTTTTACTTAAAAAATGAATTCGCTAGCTTTTGCTGCAAAAGTGAAAAAATTTTTTCAAATTTTTTATTCCAAAGGAACTGTAAATAAGTAAGAAGCCTAACTTTGCAGATCTTCTAGTGGGCTGATGGTGAATTGAATTGTAAAGTTTCAACTTTCTAGGGGGTGTCGTTCCTGAGATAGGGGTGACTATTAAAATTTTTAATTCTATCTTCCCGAGACAAAACTTACATTCAGATTTAGTTGAAAACTAAGCAAGATTACCAATTCGAACCGAATAATTCGTCTGGCGTTGGTTCCAACTCTCTATCTTATACCGTTCCCAAGATAGGGGTAACTTTTAAACTAAGAAAAAAAAATTTTTCTACCATTTATAATCATTTTAGAAAGTTTTTTTATCATAATCTAAACCAGTTTCATCTTTTTATCACCAATCGTTAGTAAAAAATTCAATTTTTCACTCAATTTTTACTTAAAAAATTAATTCGCTAGCTTTTGCTGCAAAAGTGAAAAAATTTTTTCAACTTTTTTATTCCAAAGGAACTGTAAATAAGTAAGAAGCCTAACTTTGCAGATCTTCTAGTGGGCTGATGGTGAATTGAATTGTAAAGTTTCAACTTTCTAGGGGGTGTCGTTCCTGAGATAGGGGTGACTTTTAAAATTTTTAAATCTATCTTCCCGAGACAAAACTTACATTCAGATTTAATTGAAAACTAAGCAAGATTACCAATTTGAACCGAATAATTCGTCTGGCGTTGGTTCCAACTCTCTATCTTATACCGTTCCCAAGATAGGGGTAACTTTTAAACTAAGAAAAAAAAATTTTTTCTACCATTTATAATCATTTTAGAAAGTTTTTTTATCATAATCTAAACCAGTTTCATCTTTTTATCACCAATCGTTAGTAAAAAATTCAATTTTTCACTCAATTTTTACTTAATAGCTTAGTTCGCTATCTTTTGCTGCAAAAGTGAAAAAATTTTTTTAACTTTTTTATTCCAAAGGAACGGTAAATAAGTAAGAAGCCTAACTTTGCAGATCCTCTAGTGGGCTGATGGTAAATTTAATTGTAAAGTTTCAACTTTCTAGGGGGTGCCGTTCATGAGATAGGGGTGACTTTTAAAATTTTTAAATCTATCTTCCCGAGACAAAACTTACATTCAGATTTAGTTAAAAACTAAGCAAGATTACCAATTCGAACCGAATAATTCGTCTGGCGTTGGTTCTAACTCTCTATCTTATACCGTTCCCAAGATAGGCGTAACTTTTAAACTAAGAAAAAAAAAATTTTCCTACTGTTTAGAATCATTTTAGAAACCTTTTTTATTACAATCTGAACTAATTTCATCTTTTTATCACCAATCGTTAGTAAAAAATTTAATTTTTCACTCAATTTTTACTTAAAAAATTAATTCGCTAGCATTTGCTGCAAAAGTGAAAAAATTTTTTCAACTTTTTTATTCCAAAGGAACTGTAAATAAGTAAGAAGCCTAACTTTGCAGATCTTCTAGTGGGCTGATAGTGAATTGAATTGTAAAGTTTCAACTTTCTAGGGGGTGTCGTTCCTGAGATAGGGGTGACTATTAAAATTTTTAAATCTATTTTCCGGAGACAAAACTTACATTCAGATTTAGTTGAAAACTAAGCAAGATTACCAATTCGAACCGAATAATTCGTCTGGCGTTGGTTCCAACTCTCTATCTTATACCGTTCCTAAGATAGGGGTAACTTTTAAACTAAGAAAAAAAAATTTTTTTTACCATTTATAATCATTTTAGAAAGTTTTTTTATCATAATCTAAACCAGTTTCATCTTTTTATCACCAATCGTTAGTAAAAAATTCAATTTTTCACTCAATTTTCACTTAAAAAATTAATTCGCTAGCTTTTGCTGCAAAAGTAAAAAAATTTTTTTAACTTTTTTATTCCAAAGGAACGGTAAATAAGTAAGAAGCCTAACTTTGCAGATCCTCTAGTGGGCTGATGGTAAATTGAATTGTAAAGTTTCATTTTTCTAGGGGGTGTCGTTCCTGAGATAGGGGTGACTTTCAAAATTTTTAAATCTATCTTTCCGAGACAAAACTTACATTCAGATTTAGTTGAAAACTAAGCAAGATTACCGATTCGAACCGAATAATTCGTCTGGCGTTGGTTCCAACTCTCTATCTTATACCGTTCCCAAGATAGGGGTAACTTTTAAACTAGGAAAAAAAAAATTTTTCTACCATTTATAATCATTTTAGAAAGTTTTTTTAAAATAATCTAAACCAGTTTCATCTTTCTATCACCAATCGTTAGTAAAAAATTCAATTTTTCACTCAATTTTTACTTAAAAAAAAATTCGCTAGCTTTTGCTGCAAAAGTGAAAAAATTTTTTTAACTTTATTATTCCAAAGGAACTGTAAATAAGTAAGAAGCCTAACTTTGCAGATCTTCTAGTGGGCTGATGGTGAATTGAATTGTAAAGTTTCAACTTTCTAGAGGGTGTCGTTCCTGAGATAGGGGTGACTTTTAAAATTCGTAAATCTATCTTCCCGAGACAAAACTTACATTCAGATTTAGTTGAAAACTAAGCAAGATTACCAATTCGAACCGAATAATTCGTCTGGCGTTGGTTCCAACTCTCTATATTATACCGTTCTCAAGATAGTGGTAACTTTTAAACTAAGAAAAAAAATATTTTTCTACCATTTAGAATCATTTTAGAAAGTTTTTTTATTACAATCTGAACTAATTTCATCTTTTTATCACCAATCGTTAGTAAAAAATTCAATTTTTCACTCAATTTTTACTTAAAAAATTAATTCGCCAGCTTTTGCTGCAAAAGTGAAAAAATTTTTTCAACTTTTCTATTCCAAAGGAACTGTAAATAAGTAAGAAGCCTAACTTTGCAGATCCTCTAGTGGGCTGAAGGTAAATTGAATTGTAATGTTTCAACTTTCTAGGGAGTGTCGGAACTCTCTATCTTATACCGTTCCCAAGATAGTGGTAACTTTTAAACTAAGAAAAAAAATATTTTTCTACCATTTAGAATCATTTTAAAAAGTTTTTTTATTACAATCTGAACTAATTTCATTTTTTTATCACCAATCGTTAGTAAAAAATTCAATTTTTCACACAATTTTTACTTAAAAAATTAATTCGCTAGCTTTTGCTGCAAAAGTGAAAAAATTTTTTCAACTTTTTTATTCCAAAGGAACTGTAAATAAGTAAGAAGCCTAACTTTGCAGATCTTCTAATGGGCTGATAATGAATTGAATTGTAAAGTTTCAACTTTCTAGGGGGTGTCGTTCCTGAGATAGGGGTGACTTTTAAAATTTTTAAATCTATCTTCCCGAGACAAAACTTACATTCAGATTTAGTTGAAAACTAAACAAGACTACCAATTCGAACCGAATAAATCGTCTGGCGTTGGTTCCAACTCTCTATCTTATACCGTTCCCAAGATAGGGGTAACTTTTAAACTAAGAAAAAAAAAATTTTTCTACCATTTATAATCATTTTAGAAAGTTTTTTTATTATAATCTAAACCAGTTTCATCTTTTTATCACCAATCGTTAGTAAAAAATTCAATTTTTCACTCAATTTTTACTTAAAAGATTAGTTCGCTATCTTTTGCTGCAAAAGTGAAAAAAATTTTTTAACTTTTTTATTCCAAAGGAACGGTAAATAAGTAAGAAGCCTAACTTTGCAGATCCTCTAGTGGGCTGAAGGTAAATTGAATTGTAAAGTTTCAACTTTCTAGGGGGTGTCGTTCCTGAGATAGGGGTGACTTTAAAAATTTTTAAATCTATCTTCCCGAGACAAAACTTACATTCAGATTTAGTTGAAAACTAAGCAAGATTACCAATTCGAACCGAATAATTCGTATGGCGTTGGTTCCAACTCTCTATCTTATACCGTTCCCAAGATAGGGGTAACTATTAAACTAATAAAAAAAAATTTTTTCTACCATTTATAATCATTTTAGAAAGTTTTTTTATCATAATCTAAACCAGTTTCATCTTTTTATCACCAATCGTTAGTAAAAAATTCAATTTTTCACTCAATTTTTACTTAAAAAAAAAATTCGCTAGCTTTTGCTGCAAAAGTGAAAATTTTTTTTAACTTTATTATTCCAAAGGAACTGTAAATAAGTAAGAAGCCTAACTTTGCAGATCTTCTAGTGGGCTAATGGTGAATTGAATTGTAAAGTTTCAACTTTCTAGAGGGTGTCGTTCCTGAGATAGGGGTGACTTTTAAAATTTTTAAATCTATCTTCCCGAGACAAAACTTACATTCAGATTTAGTTGAAAACTAAGCAAGATTACCAATTCGAACCGAATAATTCGTCTGGCGTTGGTTCCAACTCTCTATCTTATACCGTTCTCAAGATAGTGGTAACTTTTAAACCAAGAAAAAAAATATTTTTCTACCATTTAGAATCATTTTAGAAAGTTTTTTTATCATAATCTAAACCAGTTTCATATTTTTATCACCAATCGTTAGTAAAAAATTCAATTTTTCACTCAATTTTTACTTAAAAAAAAATTCGCTAGCTTTTGCTGCAAAAGTGAAAAATTTTTTTTAACTTTTTTATTCCAAAGGAACGGTAAATAAGTAAGAAGCCTAACTTTGCAGATCCTCTAGTGGGCTGAAGGTAAATTGAATTGTAAAATTTCAACTTTCCAGGGAGTGTCGTTCCTGAGATAGGGGTGACTTTTAAAATTTTTAAATCTATCTTCCCGAGACAAAACTTACATTCAGATTTAGTTGAAAACTAAGCAAGATTATCAATTCGAACCGAATAATTCGTCTGGCGTTGGTTCCAACTCTCTATCTTATACCGTTCTCAAGATAGTGGTAACTTTTAAACCAAGAAAAAAAATATTTTTCTACCATTTAGAATCATTTTAGAAAGTTTTTTTATTACAATCTGAACTAATTTAATTTTTTTATCACCAATTGTTAGTAAAAAATTCAATTTTTTACTCAATTTTTACTTAAAAAATTAATTCGCTAGCTTTTGCTGCAAAAGTGGAAAAATTTTTTCAACTTTTCTATTCCAAAGGAACTGTAAATAAGTAAGAAGCCTAACTTTGCAGATCCTCTAGTGGGCTGAAGGTAAATTGAATTGTAATGTTTCAACTTTCTAGGGAGTGTCGTTCCTGAGATAGGGGTGACTTTTAAAATTTTTAAATCTATCTTCCCGAGACAAAACTTACATTCAGATTTAGTTGAAAACTAAGCAAGATTACCAATTCGAACCGAATAATTCGTCTGGCGTTGGTTCCAACTCTCTATCTTATACCGTTCCCAGGATAGGGGTAACTTTTAAACTAAGAAAAAAATTTTTTTTCTACCATTTATAATCGTTTTAGAAAGTTTTTTTATCATAATCTAAACCAGTTTCATCTTTTTATCACCAATCGTTAGTAAAAAATTCAATTTTTTACTCAATTTTTACTTAAAAAATTAATTCGCTAGCTTTTGCTGCAAAAGTGAAAAAATTTTTTCAACTTTTCTATTGCAAAGGAACTGTAAATAAGTAAGAGGCCTTACTTTGCAGATCTTCTAGTGGGCTGATGGTGAATTGAATTGTAAAGTTTCAACTTTCTAGGGGGTGTCGTTCCTGAGATAGGGGTGACTTTTAAAATTTTTAAATCTATCTTCCCGAGACAAAACTTACATTCAGATTTAGTTGAAAACTAAGCAAGATTACCGATTCGAACCGAATAATTCGTCTGGCGTTGGTTCCAACTCTCTATCTTATACCGTTCCCAAGATAGGGGTAACTATTAAACTAATAAAAAAAATTTTTTTCTACCATTTATAATCATTTTAGAAAGTTTTTTTATCATAATCTAAACCAGTTTCATCTTTTTATCACCAATCGTTAGTAAAAAATTCAATTTTTCACTCAATTTTTACTTAAAAAAAAAATTCGCTAGCTTTTGCTGCAAAACTGAAAAAATTTTTTTAACTTTTTTATTCCAAAGGAACGGTAAATAAGTAAGAAGCCTAACTTTGCAGATCCTCTAGTGGGCTGAAGGTAAATTGAATTGTAAAGTTTCAACTTTCTAGGGGGTGTCGTTCCTGAGATAGGGGTGTCTTTTAAAATTTTTAAATCTATATTCCCGAGACAAAACTTACATTCAGATTTAGTTGAAAACTAAGCAAGATTATCAATTCGAACCGAATAATTCGTTTGGCGTTGGTTCCAACTCTCTATCTTATACCGTTCTCAACATAGTGGTAACTTTTAAACCAAGAAAAAAAATATTTTTCTACCATTTAGAATCATTTTAGAAAGTTTTTTTATTACAATCTGAACTAATTCAATTTTTTTATCACCAATTGTTAGTAAAAAATTCAATTTTTTACTCAATTTTTACTTAAAAAATTAATTCGCTAGCTTTTGCTGCAAAAGTGGAAAGATTTTTTCAACTTTTTCATTCCAAAGGAACTGTAAATAAGTAAGAAGCCTAACTTTGCAGATCCTCTAGTGGGCTGATGGTAAATTGAATTGTAAAGTTTCAACTTTCCAGGGGGTGTCGTTCCTGAGATAGGGGTGACTTTTAAAATTTTTAAATCTATCTTCCCGAGACAAAACTTACATTCAGATTTAGTTGAGAACTAAGCAAGATTACCAATTCGAACCGAATAATTCGTCTGGCGTTGGTTCCAACTCTCTACCTTATACCGTTCCCAAGGTAGGGGTAACTTTTAAACTAAGAAAAAAAAATTTTTTCTACTATTTAGAATCATTTTAGAAAGTTTTTTTATTGCAATCTGAACTAATTTCATCTTTTTATCACCAATCGTTAGTAAATAATTCAATTTTTCACTCAATTTTTACTTGAAAAATTAATTCGCTAGCTTTTGCTGCAAAAGTGAAAAAATTTTTTCAACTTTTTTATTCCAAAGGAACTGTAAATAAGTAAGAAGCCTAACTTTGCAGATCTTCTAGTGGGCTGATGGTGAATTGAATTGTAAAGTTTCAACTTTCTAGGGAGTGTCGTTCCTGAGATAGAGGTGACTTTTAAAATTTTCAAATCTATCTTCCCGAGACAAAACTTACATTCAGATTTAGTTGAAAACTAAGCAAGATTACCAATTCGAACCGAATAATTCGTCTGGCGTTGGTTCCAACTCTCTATCTTATACCGTTCTCAAGATAGTGGTAACTTTTGAACTAAGAAAAAAATTTTTTTTCTACCATTTATTATCATTTTAGAAAGTTTTTTTATCATAATCTAAACTAGTTTCATCTTTTTATAACCAATCGTTAGTAAAAAATTCAATTTTTCACTCAATTTTTACTTAAAAAAAAAATTCGCTAGCTTTTGCTGCAAAAGTGAAAAATTTTTTTAACTTTATTATTCCAAAGAAACTGTAAATAAGTAAGAAGCCTAACTTTGCAGATCTTCTAGTGGGCTGATGGTGAATTGAATTGTAAAGTTTCAACTTTCTATGGGGTGTCGTTCCTGAGATAGGGGTGACTTTTAAAATTTTTAATGCTATCTTCCCGAGACAAAACATACATTCAGATTTAGTTGAAAACTAAGCAAGATTACCAATTCGAACCGAATAATTCGTCTGGCGTTGGTTCCAACTCTCTATCTTATACCGTTCTCAAGATAGTGGTAACTTTTAAACTAAGAAAAAAAATATTTTTCTACCATTTAGAATCATTTTAGAAAGTTTTTTTATTACAATCGGAACTAATTTAATCTTTTTATCACCAATTGTTAGTAAAAAATTCAATTTTTCACTCAATTTTTACTTAAAAAAAAAAATTCGCTAGCTTTTGCTGCAAAAGTGAAAAAATTTTTTTAACTTTATTATTCCAAAGGAACTGTAAATAAGTAAGAAGCCTAACTTTGCAGATCTTCTAGTGGGCTGATGGTGAATTGAATTGTAAAGTTTCAACTTTCTAGGGGGTGTCGTTCCTGAGATAGGGGTGACTTTCAAAATTTTTAAATCTATCTTCCCGAGACAAAACTTACATTCAGATTTAGTTGAAAACTAAGCAAGATCACCAATACGAACCGAATAATTCGTCTGGCGTTGGTTCCAACTCTCTATCTTATACCGTTCCCAAGATAGGGGTAACTTTTAAGCTAAGAAAAAAAAATTTTTTCTACCATTTATAATCATTTTAGAAAGTTTTTTTATCATAATCTAAACCAGTTTCATCTTTTTATCACCAATCGTTAGTAAAAAATTCAATTTTTCACTCAATTTTTACTTAAAAAATTAATTCGCTAGCTTTTGCTGCAAAAGTGAAAAAATTTTTTTAACTTTTTTATTCCAAAGGAACTGTAAATAAGTAAGAAGCCTAACTTTGCAGATCCTCTAGTGGGCTGAATGTAAATTGAATTGGAAAGTTTCAACTTTCTAGGGGGTGTCGTTCCTGAGATAGGGGTGACTTTTAAAATTTTTAAATCTATCTTCCCGAGACAAAACTTACATTCAGATTTAGTTGAAAACTAAGCAAGATTACCAATTCGAACCGAATAATTCGTCTGGCGTTGGTTCCAACTCTCTATCTTATACCGTTCTCAAGATAGTGGTAACTTTTAAACCAAGAAAAAAAATATTTTTCTACCATTTAGAATCATTTTAGAAAGTTTTTTTATCATAATCTAAACCAGTTTCATCTTTTTATCACCAATCGTTAGTAAAAAATTCAATTTTTCACTCAATTTTTACTTAAAAAAAAATTCGCTAGCTTTTGCTGCAAAAGTGAAAAATTTTTTTTAACTTTTTTATTCCAAAGGAACGGTAAATAAGTAAGAAGCCTAACTTTGCAGATCCTCTAGTGGGCTGAAGGTAAATTGAATTGTAAAATTTCAACTTTCCAGGGAGTGTCGTTCCTGAGATAGGGGTGACTTTTAAAATTTTTAAATCTATCTTCCCGAGACAAAACTTACATTCAGATTTAGTTGAAAACTAAGCAAGATTATCAATTCGAACCGAATAATTCGTCTGGCGTTGGTTCCAACTCTCTATCTTATACCGTTCTCAAGATAGTGGTAACTTTTAAACCAAGAAAAAAAATATTTTTCTACCATTTAGAATCATTTTAGAAAGTTTTTTTATTACAATCTGAACTAATTTAATTTTTTTATCACCAATTGTTAGTAAAAAATTCAATTTTTTACTCAATTTTTACTTAAAAAATTAATTCGCTAGCTTTTGCTGCAAAAGTGGAAAAATTTTTTCAACTTTTCTATTCCAAAGGAACTGTAAATAAGTAAGAAGCCTAACTTTGCAGATCCTCTAGTGGGCTGAAGGTAAATTGAATTGTAATGTTTCAACTTTCTAGGGAGTGTCGTTCCTGAGATAGGGGTGACTTTTAAAATTTTTAAATCTATCTTCCCGAGACAAAACTTACATTCAGATTTAGTTGAAAACTAAGCAAGATTACCAATTCGAACCGAATAGTTCGTCTGGCGTTGGTTCCAACTCTCTATCTTATACCGTTCCCAGGATAGGGGTAACTTTTAAACTAAGAAAAAAATTTTTTTTCTACCATTTATAATCGTTTTAGAAAGTTTTTTTATCATAATCTAAACCAGTTTCATCTTTTTATCACCAATCGTTAGTAAAAAATTCAATTTTTTACTCAATTTTTACTTAAAAAATTAATTCGCTAGCTTTTGCTGCAAAAGTGAAAAAATTTTTTCAACTTTTCTATTGCAAAGGAACTGTAAATAAGTAAGAGGCCTTACTTTGCAGATCTTCTAGTGGGCTGATGGTGAATTGAATTGTAAAGTTTCAACTTTCTAGGGGGTGTCGTTCCTGAGATAGGGGTGACTTTTAAAATTTTTAAATCTATCTTCCCGAGACAAAACTTACATTCAGATTTAGTTGAAAACTAAGCAAGATTACCGATTCGAACCGAATAATTCGTCTGGCGTTGGTTCCAACTCTCTATCTTATACCGTTCCCAAGATAGGGGTAACTATTAAACTAATAAAAAAAAATTTTTTCTACCATTTATAATCATTTTAGAAAGTTTTTTTATCATAATCTAAACCAGTTTCATCTTTTTATCACCAATCGTTAGTAAAAAATTCAATTTTTCACTCAATTTTTACTTAAAAAAAAAATTCGCTAGCTTTTGCTGCAAAACTGAAAAAATTTTTTTAACTTTTTTATTCCAAAGGAACGGTAAATAAGTAAGAAGCCTAACTTTGCAGATCCTCTAGTGGGCTGAAGGTAAATTGAATTGTAAAGTTTCAACTTTCTAGGGGGTGTCGTTCCTGAGATAGGGGTGTCTTTTAAAATTTTTAAATCTATATTCCCGAGACAAAACTTACATTCAGATTTAGTTGAAAACTAAGCAAGATTATCAATTCGAACCGAATAATTCGTTTGGCGTTGGTTCCAACTCTCTATCTTATACCGTTCTCAACATAGTGGTAACTTTTAAACCAAGAAAAAAAATATTTTTCTACCATTTAGAATCATTTTAGAAAGTTTTTTTATTACAATCTGAACTAATTCAATTTTTTTATCACCAATTGTTAGTAAAAAATTCAATTTTTTACTCAATTTTTACTTAAAAAATTAATTCGCTAGCTTTTGCTGCAAAAGTGGAAAGATTTTTTCAACTTTTTCATTCCAAAGGAACTGTAAATAAGTAAGAAGCCTAACTTTGCAGATCCTCTAGTGGGCTGATGGTAAATTGAATTGTAAAGTTTCAACTTTCCAGGGGGTGTCGTTCCTGAGATAGGGGTGACTTTTAAAATTTTTAAATCTATCTTCCCGAGACAAAACTTACATTCAGATTTAGTTGAGAACTAAGCAAGATTACCAATTTGAACCGAATAATTCGTCTGGCGTTGGTTCCAACTCTCTACCTTATACCGTTCCCAAGGTAGGGGTAACTTTTAAACTAAGAAAAAAAAATTTTTTCTACTATTTAGAATCATTTTAGAAAGTTTTTTTATTGCAATCTGAACTAATTTCATCTTTTTATCACCAATCGTTAGTAAATAATTCAATTTTTCACTCAATTTTTACTTGAAAAATTAATTCGCTAGCTTTTGCTGCAAAAGTGAAAAAATTTTTTCAACTTTTTTATTCCAAAGGAACTGTAAATAAGTAAGAAGCCTAACTTTGCAGATCTTCTAGTGGGCTGATGGTGAATTGAATTGTAAAGTTTCAACTTTCTAGGGAGTGTCGTTCCTGAGATAGAGGTGACTTTTAAAATTTTCAAATCTATCTTCCCGAGACAAAACTTACATTCAGATTTAGTTGAAAACTAAGCAAGATTACCAATTCGAACCGAATAATTCGTCTGGCGTTGGTTCCAACTCTCTACCTTATACCGTTCTCAAGATAGTGGTAACTTTTGAACTAAGAAAAAAATTTTTTTTCTACCATTTATAATCATTTTAGAAAGTTTTTTTATCATAATCTAAACTAGTTTCATCTTTTTATAACCAATCGTTAGTAAAAAATTCAATTTTTCACTCAATTTTTACTTAAAAAAAAAATTCGCTAGCTTTTGCTGCAAAAGTGAAAAATTTTTTTAACTTTATTATTCCAAAGAAACTGTAAATAAGTAAGAAGCCTAACTTTGCAGATCTTCTAGTGGGCTGATGGTGAATTGAATTGTAAAGTTTCAACTTTCTATGGGGTGTCGTTCCTGAGATAGGGGTGACTTTTAAAATTTTTAATGCTATCTTCCCGAGACAAAACTTACATTCAGATTTAGTTGAAAACTAAGCAAGATTACCAATTCGAACCGAATAATTCGTCTGGCGTTGGTTCCAACTCTCTATCTTATACCGTTCTCAAGATAGTGGTAACTTTTAAACTAAGAAAAAAAATATTTTTCTACCATTTAGAATCATTTTAGAAAGTTTTTTTATTACAATCGGAACTAATTTAATCTTTTTATCACCAATTGTTAGTAAAAAATTCAATTTTTCACTCAATTTTTACTTAAAAAAAAAATTCGCTAGCTTTTGCTGCAAAAGTGAAAAAATTTTTTTAGCTTTATTATTCCAAAGGAACTGTAAATAAGTAAGAAGCCTAACTTTGCAGATCTTCTAGTGGGCTGATGGTGAATTGAATTGTAAAGTTTCAACTTTCTAGGGGGTGTCGTTCCTGAGATAGGGGTGACTTTCAAAATTTTTAAATCTATCTTCCCGAGACAAAACTTACATTCAGATTTAGTTGAAAACTAAGCAAGATCACCAATACGAACCGAATAATTCGTCTGGCGTTGGTTCCAACTCTCTATCTTATACCGTTCCCAAGATAGGGGTAACTTTTAAGCTAAGAAAAAAAATTTTTTCTACCATTTATAATCATTTTAGAAAGTTTTTTTATCATAATCTAAACCAGTTTCATCTTTTTATCACCAATCGTTAGTAAAAAATTCAATTTTTCACTCAATTTTTACTTAAAAAATTAATTCGCTAGCTTTTGCTGCAAAAGTGAAAAATTTTTTTTAACTTTTTTATTCCAAAGGAACGGTAAATAAGTAAGAAGCCTAACTTTGCAGATCTTCTAGTGGGCTGATGGTGAATTGAATTGTAAAATTTCAACTTTCCAGGGAGTGTCGTTCCTGAGATAGGGGTGACTTTTAAAATTTTTAAATTTATCTTCCCGAGACAAAACTTACATTCAGATTTAGTTGAAAACTAAGCAAGATTATCAATTCGAACCGAATAATTCGTCTGGCGTTGGTTCCAACTCTCTATCTTATACCGTTCTCAAGATAGTGGTAACTTTTAAACCAAGAAAAAAAATATTTTTCTACCATTTAGAATCATTTTAGAAAGTTTTTTTATTACAATCTGAACTAATTTAATCTTTTTATCACCAATTGTTAGTAAAAAATTCAATTTTTTACTCAATTTTTACTTAAAAAATTAATTCGCTAGCTTTTGCTGCAAAAGTGGAAAAATTTTTTCAACTTTTCTATTCCAAAGGAACTGTAAATAAGTAAGAAGCCTAACTTTGCAGATCCTCTAGTGGGCTGAAGGTAAATTGAATTGTAATGTTTCAACTTTCTAGGGGGTGTCGTTCCTGAGATAGGGGTGACTTTTAAAATTTTTAAATCTATCTTCCCGAGACAAAACTTACATTCAGATTTAGTTGAGAACTAAGCAAGATTACCAATTCGAACCGAATAATTCGTCTGGCGTTGGTTCCAACTCTCTACCTTATACCGTTCCCAAGGTAGGGGTAACTTTTAAACTAAGAAAAAAAAATTTTTTCTACTATTTAGAATCATTTTAGAAAGTTTTTTTATTGCAATCTGAACTAATTTCATCTTTTTATCACCAATCGTTAGTAAATAATTCAATTTTTCACTCAATTTTTACTTGAAAAATTAATTCGCTAGCTTTTGCTGCAAAAGTGAAAAAATTTTTTCAACTTTTTTATTCCAAAGGAACTGTAAATAAGTAAGAAGCCTAACTTTGCAGATCTTCTAGTGGGCTGATGGTGAATTGAATTGTAAAGTTTCAACTTTCTAGGGAGTGTCGTTCCTGAGATAGAGGTGACTTTTAAAATTTTCAAATCCATCTTCCCGAGACAAAACTTACATTCAGATTTAGTTGAAAACTAAGCAAGATTACCAATTCGAACCGAATAATTCGTCTGGCGTTGGTTCCAACTCTCTATCTTATACCGTTCTCAAGATAGTGGTAACTTTTAAACTAAGAAAAAAATTTTTTTTCTACCATTTATAATCATTTTAGAAAGTTTTTTTATCATAATCTAAACTAGTTTCATCTTTTTATAACCAATCGTTAGTAAAAAATACAATTTTTCACTAAATTTTTACTTAAAAAAAAAATTCGCTAGCTTTTGCTGCAAAAGTGAAAAATTTTTTTAACTTTATTATTCCAAAGAAACTGTAAATAAGTAAGAAGCCTAACTTTGCAGATCTTCTAGTGGGCTGATGGTGAATTGAATTGTAAAGTTTCAACTTTCTATGGGGTGTCGTTCCTGAGATAGGGGTGACTTTTAAAATTTTTAATGCTATCTTCCCGAGACAAAACTTACATTCAGATTTAGTTGAAAACTAAGCAAGATTACCAATTCGAACCGAATAATTCGTCTGGCGTTGGTTCCAACTCTCTATCTTATACCGTTCTCAAGATAGTGGTAACTTTTAAACTAAGAAAAAAAATATTTTTCTACCATTTAGAATCATTTTAGAAAGTTTTTTTATTACAATCGGAACTAATTTAATCTTTTTATCACCAATTGTTAGTAAAAAATTCAATTTTTCACTCAATTTTTACTTAAAAAAAAAATTCGCTAGCTTTTGCTGCAAAAGTGAAAAAATTTTTTTAACTTTATTATTCCAAAGGAACTGTAAATAAGTAAGAAGCCTAACTTTGCAGATCTTCTAGTGGGCTGATGGTGAATTGAATTGTAAAGTTTCAACTTTCTAGGGGGTGTCGTTCCTGAGATAGGGGTGACTTTCAAAATTTTTAAATTTATCTTCCCGAGACAAAACTTACATTCAGATTTAGTTGAAAACTAAGCAAGATCACCAATACGAACCGAATAATTCGTCTGGCGTTGGTTCCAACTCTCTATCTTATACCGTTCCCAAGATAGGGGTAACTTTTAAGCTAAGAAAAAAAAATTTTTTCTACCATTTATAATCATTTTAGAAAGTTTTTTTATCATAATCTAAACCAGTTTCATCTTTTTATCACCAATCGTTAGTAAAAAATTCAATTTTTCACTCAATTTTTACTTAAAAAATTAATTCGCTAGCTTTTGCTGCAAAAGTGAAAAAATTTTTTTAACTTTTTTATTCCAAAGGAACTGTAAATAAGTAAGAAGCCTAACTTTGCAGATCCTCTAGTGGGCTGAATGTAAATTGAATTGGAAAGTTTCAACTTTCTAGGGGGTGTCGTTCCTGAGATAGGGATGACTTTTAAAATTTTTAAATCTATCTTTCCGAGATAAAACTTACATTCAGATTTAGTTGAAAACTAAGCAAGATTACCAATTCGAACCAATTAATTCGTCTGGCGTTGGTTGCAACTCTTTATCTTATACCGTTCTCAAGATAGTGGTAACTTTTAAACTAAGAAAAAAAATATTTTTCTACCATTTAGAATCATTTTAGAAAGTTTTTTCATTACAATCTGAACTAATTTAATTTTTTTATCACCAATTGTTAGTAAAAAATTCAATTTTTTACTCAATTTTTACTTAAAAAATTAATTCGCTAGCTTTTGCTGCAAAAGTGAAAAAATTTTTTCAACTTTTTTATTCCAAAGGAACTGTAAATAAGTAGGAATCCCAACTTTGCAGATCCTCTAGTGGGCTGATGGTAAATTGAATTGTAAAGTTTCAACTTTCTAGGGGGTGTCGTTCCTGAGATAGGGGTGACTTTTAAAATTTTTAAATCTATCTTCCGGAGACAAAACTTACATTCAGATTTAGTTGAAAACTAAGCAAGATTACCAATTCGAACCGAACAATTCGTCTGGCGTTGGTTCCAACTCTCTATCTTATACCGTTCCCAAGATAGGGGTAACTTTTAAACTAAGAAAAAAAAATTTTTTCTACTATTTAGAATCATTTTAGAAAGTTTTTTTATTACAATCTGAACTAATTTCATCTTTTTATCACCAATCGTTAGTAAAAAATTCAATTTTTCACTCAATTTTTACTTAAAAAATTAATTCGCTAGCATTTGCTGCAAAAGTGAAAAAATTTTTTCAACTATTTTATTCCAAAGGAACTGTAAATAAGTAAGAAGCCTAACTTTGCAGATCTTCTAGTGGGCTGATAGTGAATTGAATTGTAAAGTTTCAACTTTCTAGGGGCTGTCGTTCCTGAGATAGGGGTGACTCTTAAAATTTTTAAATCTATCTTCCGGAGACAAAACTTACATTCAGATTTAGTTTAAAACTGAGCAAGATTACCAATTCGAACCGAATAATTCGTCTGGCGTTGGTTCCAACTCTCTATCTTATACCGTTCCCAAGATAGGGGTAACTTTTAAACTGAGAAAAAGAATTTTTTCTACCAATTATAATCATTTTAGAAAGTTTTTTTATCATAATCTAAACCAGTTTCATCTTTTTATCACCAATCGTTAGTAAAAATTCAATTTTTCACTCAATTTTTACTTGAAAAATTAATTCGCTAGCTTTTGCTGCAAAAGTGAAACAATTTTTTTAACTTTTTTATTCCAAAGGAACGGTAAATAAGTAAGAAGCCTAACTTTGCAGATCCTCTAGTGGGCTGATGGTAAATTGAATTGTAAAGTTTCAAATTTCTAGGGGGTGTCGTTCCTGAGATGGGGGTGACTTTTAAAATTTTTAAATCTATCTTTTCGAGACAAAACTTACATTCAGATTTAGTTGAAAATTAAGCAAGATTACCAATTCGAACCGAATAATTCGTCTGGCGTTGGTTCCAACTCTCTATCTTATACCGTTCTCAAGATAGTGGTAACATTTAAACTAAGAAAAAAAATATTTTTCTACCATTTAGAATCATTTTAGAAAGTTTTTCTATTATAATCTAAACCAGTTTCATCTTTTTATCACCAATCGTTAGTAAAAAATTCAATTTTTCACTCAATTTTTACTTAAAAAAAAAAATTCGCTAGCTTTTGCTGCAAAAGTGAAAATATTTTTTTAACTTTTTTATTCCAAAGGAACGGTATTTAAGTAAGAAGCCTAACTTTGCAGATCCTCTAGTGGGCTGAAGGCAAATTGAATTGTAAAGTTTCAACTTTCTAGGGGGTGTCGTTCCTGAGATAGGGGTGACTTTTAAAAATTTTAAATCTATCTTCCCGAGACAAAACTTACATTCAGATTTAGTTGAAAACTAAGCAAGATTACCAATTCGAACCGAATAATTCGTCTGGCGTTGGTTCCAACTCTCTATCTTATACCGTTCTCAAGATAGTGGTAACTTTTAAACTAAGAAAAAAAATATTTTTCTACTATTTAGAATCATTTTAGAAAGTATTTTTATTACAATCTGAACTAATTTCATCTTTTTATCACCAATCGTCAGTAAAAAATTCAATTTTCCACTCAATTTTTACTTAAAAAATTAATTCGCTAGCTTTTGCTGCAAAAGTGAAAAAATTTTTTCAACTTTTTTATTCCAAAGGAACGGTATTTAAGTAAGAAGCCTAACTTTGCAGATCCTCTAGTGGGCTGAAGGCAAATTGAATTGTAAAGTTTCAACTTTCTAGGGGGTGTCGTTCCTGAGATAGAGGTGACTTTTAAAAATTTTAAATCTATCTTCCCGAGACAAAACTTACATTCAGATTTAGTTGAAAACTAAGCAAGATTACCAATTCGAACCGAATAATTCGTCTGGCGTTGGTTCCAACTCTCTATCTTATACCGTTCTCAAGATAGTGGTAACTTTTAAACTAAGAAAAAAAATATTTTTCTACTATTTAGAATCATTTTAGAAAGTATTTTTATTACAATCTGAACTAATTTCATCTTTTTATCACCAATCGTCAGTAAAAAATTCAATTTTCCACTCAATTTTTACTTAAAAAATTAATTCGCTAGCTTTTGCTGCAAAAGTGAAAAAATTTTTTCAACTTTTTTATTCCAAAGGAACTGTAAATAAGTAAGAAGCCTAACTTTGCAGATCTTCTAGTGGGCTGATGGTGAATTGAATTGTAAAGTTTCAACTTTCTAGGGGGTGTCGTTCCTGAGATAGGGGTGACTTTTAAAATTTTTAAATCTATCTTCCCGAGACAAAACTTACATTCAGATTTAGTTGAAAACTAAGCAAGATTACCAATTCGAACCGAATAATTCGTCTGGCGTTGGTTCCAACTCTCTATCTTATACCGTTCCCAAGATAGGGGTTACTTTTAAACTAAGAAAAAAAAATCTTTTCTACCATTTATAATCATTTTAGAAAGTTTTTTTATCATAATCTAAACCAGTTTCATCTTTTTATCACCAATCGTTAGTAAAAAATTCAATTTTTCACTCAATTTTTACTTAAAAAATTAATTCGCTAGCTTTTGCTGCAAAAGTGAAAAAATTTTTTTAACTTTTTTATTCCAAAGGAACGGTAAATAAGTAAGAAGCCTAACTTTGCAGATCCTCTAGTGGGCTGATGGTAAATTGAATTGTAAAGTTTCAACTTTTTAGGGGGTGTCGTTCCTGAGATAGGGGTGACTTTTAAAATTTTTAAATCTATCTTCTCGAGACAAAACTTACATTCAGATTTAGTTGAAAACTAAGCAAGATCACCAACTCGAACCGAATAATTCGTCTGGCGTTGGTTCCAACTCTCTATCTTAAACCGTTCCCAAGATAGGAGTAACTTTTAAACTAAGAAAAGAAAATTTTTTCTACCATTCAGAATCATTTTAGAAAGTTTTTTTATTACAATCTGAACTAATTTCATCTTTTTATCACCAATCGTTAGTAAAAAATTCAATTTTTCACTCAATTTTTACTTAAAAATTTATTTCGCTAGCTTTTGCTGCAAAAGTGAAAAAATTTTATCAACTTTTTTATTCCAAAGGAACTGTAAATAAGTAAGAAGCCTAGCTTTGCAGATCTTCTAGTGGGCTGATGGTGAATTGAATTGTAAAGTTTCAACTTTCTAAGGGGTGTCGTTCCTGAGATAGGGGTGACTTTTAAAATTTTTAAATCTATCTTCCCGAGACAAAACTTACATTCAGATTTAGTTGAAAACTAAGCAAGATCACCAACTCGAACCGAATAATTCGTCTGGCGTTGGTTCCAACTCTCTATCTTAAACCGTTCCCAAGATAGGGGTAACTTTTAAACTGAGAAAAAAAAAATTTCCTACCATTTATAATCATTTTAGAAAGTTTTTTTATCATAATCTAAACCAGTTTCATCTTTTTATCACCAATCGTTAGTAAAAAATTCAATTTTTCACTCAATTTTCACTTAAAAAATTAATTCGCTAGCTTTTGCTGCAAAAGTGAAAAAATTTTTTCAACTTTTTTATTCCAAAGGAACTGTAAATAAGTAAGAAGCGTAACTTTGCAGATCTTCTAGTGGGCTGATGGTGAAATGAATTGTAAAGTTTCAACTTTCTAGGGGGTGTCGTTCCTGAGATAGTGGTGACTTTTAAAATTTTTAAATCTATCTTCCCGAAACAAAACTTACATTCAGATTTAGTTGAAAACTAAGCAAGATTATCAGTTCGAACCGAATAATTCGTCTGGCGTTGGTTCCAACTCTCTATCTTATACCGTTCTCAAGATAGTGGTAACTTTTAAACTAAGAAAAAAAATATTTTTCTACCATTTAGAATCATTTTAGAAAGTTTTTTTATTACAATCTGAACTAATTTCATCTTTTTATCACCAATCGTTAGTAAAAAATTCAATTTTTCACTCAATTTTTACTTAAAAAATTAATTCACTAGCTTTTGCTGCAAAAGTGAAAAAATTTTTTCAACTTTTTTATTCCAAAGGAACTGTAAATAAGTAAGAAGCCTAACTTTGCAGATCTTCTAGTGGGCTGATGGTGAATTGAATTGTAAAGTTTCAACATTCTAGGGGGTGTCGTTCCTGAGATAGGGGTGACTTAAAATTTTTAAATCTATCTTCCCGAGACAAAACTTACATTCAGATTTAGTTGAAAACTAAGAAAGATTACCAATTCGAACCGAATAATTCGTCTGGCGTTGGTTTCAACTCTCTATCTTATACCGTTCCCAAGATAGGGGTAACTTTTAAACTAAGAAAAAAAATTTTTCTACCATTTAGAATCATTTTAGAAAGTTTTTTTATTACAATCTGAACTAATTTCATCTTTTTATCACCAATCGTTAGGAAAAAATTCAATTTTTCACTCAATTTTTACTTAAAAAATTAATTCGCTAGCTTTTGCTGCAAAAGTGAAAAAATTTTTTCAACTTTTTTATTCCAAAGGAACTGTAAATAAGTAAGAAGCCTAACTTTGCAGATCTTCTAGTGGGCTGATGGTGAATTGAATTGTAAAGTTTCAACTTTCTAGGGGGTGTCGTTCCTGAGGTAGGGGTGACTTTTAAAATTTTTAAATCTATTTTCCCGAGACAAAACTTACCTTCAGATTTAGTTGAAAACTAAGCAAGATTACCAATTCGAACCGAATAATTCGTCTGGCGTTGGTTCCAACTCTCTATCTTATACCGTTCTCAAGATAGGGGTAACTTTTAATCTAAGAAAAAAAATATTTTTCTACCATTTAGAATCATTTTAGAAAGTTTTTTATTACAATCTGAACTAATTTCATCTTTTTATCACCAATCGTTAGTAAAAAATTCAATTTTTCACTCAATTTTTACTTAAAAAATTAATTCGCTAGCTTTTGCTGCAAAAGCGGAAAAATTTTTTCAACTTTTTTATTCCAAAGGAACTGTAAATAAGTAAGAAGCCTAACTTTGCAGATCTTCTAGTGGGCTGATGGTGAATTGAATTGTAAAGTTTCAACTTTCTAGGGGGTGTCGTTCCTGAGATAGGGGTGACTTTTAAAATTTTTAAATCTATCTATCCGAGACAAAACTTACATTCAGATTTAGTTGAAAACTGAGCAAGATTACCAATTCGAACCGAATAATTCGTCTGGCGTTGGTTCCAACTCTCTATCTTATACCGTTCCCAAGATAGGGGTAACTTTTAAACTAAGAAAAAAAAATTTTTTCTACCAATTATAATCATTTTAGAAAGTTTTTTTATCATAATCTAAACCAGTTTCATCTTTTTATCACCAATCGTTAGTAAAAAATTCAATTTTTCACTCAATTTTTACTTAAAAAATTAATTCGCTAGCTTTTGCTGCAAAAGCGGAAAAATTTTTTCAACTTTTTTATTCCAAAGGAACTGTAAATAAGTAAGAAGCCTAACTTTACAGATCTTCTAGTAGGCTGATGGTGAATTGAATTGTAAAGTTTCAACTTTCTAGGGGGTGTCGTTCCTGAGATAGGGGTGACTTTTAAAATTTTTAAATCTATTTTTCCGAGACAAAACTTACATTCAGATTTAGTTGAAAACTGAGCAAGATTACCAATTCGAACCGAATAATTCGTCTGGCGTTGGTTTCAACTCTCTATCTTATACCGTTCCCAAGATAGGGGTAACTTTTAAACTAAGAAAAAAAATTTTTCTACCATTTAGAATCATTTTAGAAAGTTTTTTTATTACAATCTGAACTAATTTCATCTTTTTATCACCAATCGTTAGGAAAAAATTCAATTTTTCACTCAATTTTTACTTAAAAAATTAATTCGCTAGCTTTTGCTGCAAAAGTGAAAAAATTTTTTCAACTTTTTTATTCCAAAGGAACTGTAAATAAGTAAGAAGCCTAACTTTGCAGATCTTCTAGTGGGCTGATGGTGAATTGAATTGTAAAGTTTCAACTTTCTAGGGGGTGTCGTTCCTGAGGTAGGGGTGACTTTTAAAATTTTTAAATCTATTTTCCCGAGACAAAACTTACCTTCAGATTTAGTTGAAAACTAAGCAAGATTACCAATTCGAACCGAATAATTCGTCTGGCGTTGGTTCCAACTCTCTATCTTATACCGTTCTCAAGATAGGGGTAACATTTAATCTAAGAAAAAAAATATTTTTCTACCATTTAGAATCATTTTAGAAAGTTTTTTATTACAATCTGAACTAATTTCATCTTTTTATCACCAATCGTTAGTAAAAAATTCAATTTTTCACTCAATTTTTACTTAAAAAATTAATTCGCTAGCTTTTGCTGCAAAAGCGGAAAAATTTTTTCAACTTTTTTATTCCAAAGGAACTGTAAATAAGTAAGAAGCCTAACTTTGCAGATCTTCTAGTGGGCTGATGGTGAATTGAATTGTAAAGTTTCAACTTTCTAGGGGGTGTCGTTCCTGAGATAGGGGTGACTTTTAAAATTTTTAAATCTATCTATCCGAGACAAAACTTACATTCAGATTTAGTTGAAAACTGAGCAAGATTACCAATTCGAACCGAATAATTCGTCTGGCGTTGGTTCCAACTCTCTATCTTATACCGTTCCCAAGATAGGGGTAACTTTTAAACTAAGAAAAAAAAATTTTTTCTACCAATTATAATCATTTTAGAAAGTTTTTTTATCATAATCTAAACCAGTTTCATCTTTTTATCACCAATCGTTAGTAAAAAATTCAATTTTTCACTCAATTTTTACTTAAAAAATTAATTCGCTAGCTTTTGCTGCAAAAGCGGAAAAATTTTTTCAACTTTTTTATTCCAAAGGAACTGTAAATAAGTAAGAAGCCTAACTTTACAGATCTTCTAGTAGGCTGATGGTGAATTGAATTGTAAAGTTTCAACTTTCTAGGGGGTGTCGTTCCTGAGATAGGGGTGACTTTTAAAATTTTTAAATCTATCTTTCCGAGACAAAACTTACATTCAGATTTAGTTGAAAACTGAGCAAGATTACCAATTTGAACCGTATAATTCGTCTGGCGTTGGTTCCAACTCTCTATCTTATACCGTTCCCAAGATAGGGGTAACTTTTAAACTAAGAAAAAAAAATTTTTTCTACCAATTAAAATCATTTTAGAAAGTTTTCTTATCATAATCTAAACCAGTTTCATCTTTTTATCACCAATCGTTAGTAAAAAATTCAATTTTTCACTCAATTTTTACTTAAAAAATTAATTCGCTAGCTTTTGCTCCAAAAGTGAAACAATTTTTTTAACTTTTTTATTCCAAAGGAACGGTAAATAAGTAAGAAGCCTAACTTTGCAGATCCTCTAGTGGGCTGATGGTAAATTGAATTGTAAAGTTTCAAATTTCTAGGGGGTGTCGTTCCTGAGATGGGGGTGACTTTTAAAATTTTTATATCTATCTTCCCGAGACAAAACTTACATTCAGATTTAGTTGAAAATTAAGCAAGATTACCAATTCGAACCGAATAATTCGTCTGGCGTTGGTTCCAACTCTCTATCTTATACCGTTCTCAAGATAGTGGTAACTTTTAAACTAAGAAAAAAAATATTTTTCTACCATTTAGAATCATTTTAGAAAGTTTTTTTATTACAATCTGAACTAATTTCATCTTTTTATCACCAATCGTTAGTAAAAAATTCAATTTTTCACTCACTTTTTACTTAAAAAATTAATTCGCTAGCTTTTGCTGCAAAAGTGAAAAAATTTTTTCAACTTTTTTATTCCAAAGGAACTGTAAATAAGTAAGCAGCCTAACTTTGCAGATCTTCTAGTGGGCTGATGGTGAATTGAATTGTAAAGTTTCAACTTTCTAGGGGGTGTCGTTCCTGAGATAGGGGTGACTTTTAAAATTTTTAAATCTATCTTCTCGAGACAAAACTTACATTCAGATTTAGTTGAAAACTAAGCAATATTACCAATTCGAACCGAATAATTCGTCTGGCGTTGGTTCCAACTCTCTATCTTATACCGTTCTCAAGATAGTGGTAACTTTTAAACTAAGAAAAAAAATAATTTTCTACCATTTAGAATCATTTTAGAAAGTTTTTTTATTACAATCTGAACTAATTTCATCTTTTTATCACCAATCGTTAGTAAAAAATTCAATTTTTCACTCAATTTTTACTTAAAAAATTAATTCGCTAGCTTTTGCTTCAAAAGTGAAAAACTTTTTTCAACTTTTTTATTCCAAAGGAACTGTAAATAAGTAAGAAGCCTAACTTTGCAGATATTCTAGTGGGCTGATGGTGAATTGAATTGTAAAGTTTCAACTTTCTAGGGGGTGTCGTTCCTGAGATAGGGGTGACTTTTAAAAATTTTAAATCTATCTTCCCGAGACAAAACTTACATTCAGATTTAGTTGAAAACTAAGCAAGATTACCAATTCGAGCCGAATAATTCGTCTGGCGTTGGTTCCAACTCTCTATCTTTTACCGTTCCCAAGATAGGGGTAACTTTCAAACTAAGAAAAAAAAAATTTTCTACCATTTATAATCATTCCCACTATTCCATTCTATCAAGATAGATAGATAGAAGATCTGCAAAGTTAGGCTTCTTACTTATTTACAGTTCCTTTGGAATAAAAAAGTTGAAAAAATTTTTTCACTTTTGCAGCAAAAGCTAACGAATTAATTTTTTAAGTAAAAATTGAGTGAAAAATTGAATTTTTTACTAACGATTGGTGATAAAAAGATGAAATTAGTTCAGATTGTAATAAAAAACTTTCTAAAATGATTCTAATTGGTAGAAAAAATTTTTTTTTCTAAGTTTAAAAGTTACCCCTATCTTGGGAACGGTATAAGATAGAGAGTTGGAACCAACGCCAGACGAATTATTCGGTGCGATTTGGTAATCTTGCTTAGTTTTCAACTAAATCTGAATGTAAGTTTTGTCTCGGGAAGATAGATTTAAAAATTTTAAAAGTCACACCTATCTCAGGAACGACACCCCCTAGAAAGTTGAAACTTTACAATTCAATTCACCATCAGCCCACTAGAAGATCTGCAAAGCTAGGCTTCTTACTTATTTACAGTTCCTTTGGAATAAAAAAGTTGAAAAAATTTTTTCACTTTTGCAGCAAAAGCTAGCGAAATAAATTTTTAAGTAAAAATTGAGTGAAAAATTGAATTTTTTACTAACGATTGGTAATAAAAAGATGAAATTAGTTCAGATTGTAATAAAAAAACTTTCTAAAATGATTCTGAATGGTAGAAAAAAATTTTTTTTCTTAGTTTAAAAGTTACTCCTATCTTGGGAACGGTTTAAGATAGAGAGTTGGAACCAACGCCAGACGAATTATTCGGTTCGAATTGGTGATCTTGCTTAGTTTTCAACTAAATCTGAATGTAAGTTTTGTCTCGGGAAGATAGATTTGAAAATTTTAAAAGTCACCCCTATCTCAGGAACGACACCCCCTAGAAAGTTGAAACTTTACAATTCAATTTACCATCAGCCCACTAGAGGATCTGCAAAGTTAGGCTTCTTACTTATTTACCGTTCCTTTGGAATAAAAAAGTTAAAAAAAATTTTTCACTTTTGCAGCAAAAGCTAGCGAATTAATTTTTTAAGTAAAAATTGAGTGAAAAATTGAATTTTTTACTAACGATTGGTGATAAAAAGATGAAACTGGTTTAGATTATGACAAAAAAACTTTCTAAAATGATTATAAATGGTAGAAAAACTTTTTTTTTCTTAGTATAAAAGTTACCCCTATCTTGGGAACGGTATAAGATAGAGAGTTGGAACCAACGCCAGACGAATTATTCGGTTCGATTTGGTAATCTTGCTTACTTTTCAACTAAATCTGAATGTAAGTTTTGTCTCGAGAAGATAGATTTAAAAATTTTAAAAGTCACCCCTATCTCAGGAACGACATCCCTTAGAAAGTTGAAACTTTACAATTCAATTCACCATCAGCCCACTAGAAGATCTGCAAAGTTAGGCTTCTTACTTATTTACAGTTCCTTTGGAATAAAAAAGTTGAAAAAATTTTTTCACTTTTGCAGCAAAAGCTAGCGAAATAAATTTTTAAGTAAAAATTGAGTGAAAAATTGAATTTTTTACTAACGATTGGTGATAAAAAGATGAAATTAGTTCAGATTGTAATAAAAAAACTTTCTAAAATGATTCTGAATGGTAGAAAAAAATTTTTTTTCTTAGTTTAAAAGTTACTCCTATCTTGGGAACGGTTTAAGATAGAGAGTTGGAACCAACGCCAGACGAATTATTCGGTTCGAATTGGTGATCTTGCTTAGTTTTCAACTAAATCTGAATGTAAGTTTTGTCTCGGGAAGATAGATTTGAAAATTTTAAAAGTCACCCCTATCTCAGGAACGACACCCCCTAGAAAGTTGAAACTTTACAATTCAATTTACCATCAGCCCACTAGAGGATCTGCAAAGTTAGGCTTCTTACTTATTTACCGTTCCTTTGGAATAAAAAAGTTAAAAAAAATTTTTCACTTTTGCAGCAAAAGCTAGCGAATTAATTTTTTAAGTAAAAATTGAGTGAAAAATTGAATTTTTTACTAACGATTGGTGATAAAAAGATGAAACTGGTTTAGATTATGATAAAAAAACTTTCTAAAATGATTATAAATGGTAGAAAAACTTTTTTTTTCTTAGTATAAAAGTTACCCCTATCTTGGGAACGGTATAAGATAGAGAGTTGGAACCAACGCCAGACGAATTATTCGGTTCGATTTGGTAATCTTGCTTACTTTTCAACTAAATCTGAATGTAAGTTTTGTCTCGAGAAGATAGATTTAAAAATTTTAAAAGTCACCCCTATCTCAGGAACGACATCCCTTAGAAAGTTGAAACTTTACAATTCAATTCACCATCAGCCCACTAGAAGATCTGCAAAGTTAGGCTTCTTACTTATTTACAGTTCCTTTGGAATAAAAAAGTTGAAAAAATTTTTTCACTTTTGCAGCAAAAGCTAGCGAAATAAATTTTTAAGTAAAAATTGAGTGAAAAATTGAATTTTTTACTAACGATTGATGATAAAAAGATGAAATTAGTTCAGATTGTAATAAAAAAACTTTCTAAAATGATTCTGAATGGTAGAAAAAATTTTTTTTTCTTAGTTTAAAAGTTACTCCTATCTTGGGAACGGTTCAAGATAGAGAGTTGGAAGCAACGCCAGACGAATTATTCGGTTCGAATTGGTGATCTTGCTTAGTTTTCAACTAAATCTGAATGTAAGTTTTGTCTCGAGAAGATAGATTTAAAAATTTTAAAAGTCACCCCTATCTCAGGAACGACATCCCTTAGAAAGTTGAAACCTTACAATTCAATTCACCATCAGCCCACTAGAAGATCTGCAAAGTTAGGCTTCTTACTTATTTACAGTTCCTTTGGAATAAAAAAGTTGAAAAAATTTTTTCACTTTTGCAGCAAAAGCTAGCGAAATAAATTTTTAAGTAAAAATTGAGTGAAAAATTGAATTTTTTACTAACGATTGGTGATAAAAAGATGAAATTAGTTCAGATTGTAATAAAAAAACTTTCTAAAATGATTCTGAATGGTAGAAAAAATTTTTTTTTCTTAGTTTAAAAGTTACTCCTATCTTGGGAACGGTTTAAGATAGAGAGTTGGAACCAACGCCAGACGAATTATTCGGTTCGAATTGGTGATCTTGCTTAGTTTTCAACTAAATCTGAATGTAAGTTTTGTCTCGGAAAGATAGATTTAAAAATTTTAAAAGTCACCCCTATCTCAGGAACGACACCCCCTAGAAAGTTGAAACTTTACAATTCAATTTACCATCAGCCCACTAGAGGATCTGCAAAGTTAGGCTTCTTACTTATTTACCGTTCCTTTGGAATAAAAAAGTTAAAAAATTTTTTTCACTTTTGCAGCAAAAGCTAGCGAATTAATTTTTTAAGTAAAAATTGAGTGAAAAATTGAATTTTTTACTAACGATTGGTGATAAAAAGATGAAATTAGTTCAGATTGTAATAAAAAAACTTTCTAAAATGATTCTGAATGGTAGAAAAAATTTTCTTTTCTTAGTTTAAAAGTTACTCCTATCTTGGGAACGGTTTAAGATAGAGAGTTGGAACCAACGCCAGACGAATTATTCGGTTCGAGTTGGTGATCTTGCTTAGTTTTCAACTAAATCTGAATGTAAGTTTTGTCTCGGGAAGATAGATTTAAAAATTTTAAAAGTCACCCCTATCTCAGGAACGACACCCCCTAAAAAGTTGAAACTTTACAATTCAATTTACCATCAGCCCACTAGAGGATCTGCAAAGTTAGGCTTCTTACTTATTTACCGTTCCTTTGGAATAAAAAAGTTAAAAAAATTTTTTCACTTTTGCAGCAAAAGCTAGCGAATTAATTTTTTAAGTAAAAATTGAGTGAAAAATTGAATTTTTTACTAACGATTGGTGATAAAAAGATGAAACTGGTTTAGATTATGATAAAAAAACTTTCTAAAATGATTATAAATGGTAGAAAAAATTTTTTTTTCTTAGTTTAAAAGTTACCCCTATCTTGGGAACGGTATAAGATAGAGAGTTGGAACCAACGCCAGATGAATTATTCGGTTCGATTTGGTAATCTTGCTTAGTTTTCAACTAAATCTGAATGTAAGTTTTGTCTCGAGAAGATAGATTTAAAAATTTTAAAAGTCACCCCTATCTCAGGAACGACAACCCTTAGAAAGTTGAAACTTTACAATTCAATTCACCATCAGCCCACTAAAAGATCTGCAAAGTTACGCTTCTTACTTATTTACAGTTCCTTTGGAATAAAAAAGTTGAAAAAATTTTTTCACTTTTGCAGCAAAAGCTAGCGAAATAAATTTTTAAGTAAAAATTGAGTGAAAAATTGAATTTTTTACTAACGATTGGTGATAAAAAGATGAAATTAGTTCAGATTGTAATAAAAAAACTTTCTAAAATGATTCTGAATGGTAGAAAAAATTTTTTTTTCTTAGTTTAAGAGTTACTCCTATCTTGGGAACGGTTTAAGATAGAGAGTTGGAACCAACGCCAGACGAATTATTCGGTTCGATTTGGTAATCTTGCTTAGTTTTCAACTAAATCTGAATGTAAGTTTTGTCTCGGGAAGATAGATTTAAAAATTTTAAAAGTCACCCCTATCTCAGGAACGACATCCCTTAGAAAGTTGAAACTTTACAATTCAATTCACCATCAGCCCACTAGAAGATCTGCAAAGTTAGGCTTCTTACTTATTTACAGTTCCTTTGGAATAAAAAAGTTGAAAAAATTTTTTCACTTTTGCAGCAAAAGCTAGCGAATTAACTTTTTAAGTAAAAATTGAGTGAAAAATTGAATTTTTTACTAACGATTGGTGATAAAAAAATGAAACTGGTTTAGATTATGATAAAAAAACTTTCTAAAATGATTATAAATGGTAGAAAAAATTTTTTTTTCGTAGTTTAAAAGTTACCCCTATCTTGGGAACGGTATAAGATAGAGAGTTGGAACCAACGCCAGACGAATTATTCGGTTCGAATTGGTAATCTTGCTTACTTTTCAACTAAATCTGAATGTAAGTTTTGTCTCGGGAAGATAGATTCAAAAATTTTAAAAGTCACCCCTATCTCAGAAACGACACCCCCTAGAAAGTTGAAACTTTACAATTCAATTCACCATCAGCCCACTAGAAGATCTGCAAAGTTAGGCTTCTTACTTATTTACAGTTCCTTTGGAATAAAAAAGTTGAAAAATTTTTTTACTTTTGCAGCAAACGCTAACGAATTAATTTTTTAAGTAAAAATTGAGTGAAAAATTGAATTTTTTACTAACGATTGGTGATAAAAAGATGAAATTAGCTCAGATTGTAATAAAAAAACTTTCTAAAATGATTCTAAATGGTAGAGACATTTTTTTTTTCTTAGTTTAAAAGTTACCCCTATCTTGGGAACGGTATAAGATAGAGAGTTGGAACCAACGCCAGACGAATTATTCGGTTCGAATTGGTAATCTTGCTTAGTTTTCAACTAAATCTGAATGTAAGTTTTGTCTCGGGAAGATAGATTTAAAAATTTTAAAAGTCACCCCTATCTCAGGAACGACACCCCCTAGAAAGTTGAAACTTTACAATTCAATTCACCATCAGCCCACTAGAAGATCTTCAAAGTTAGGCTTCTTACTTATTTACAGTTCCTTTGGAATAAAAAAGTTGAAAAATTTTTTTCACTTTTGCAGCAAAAGCTAGCGAATTAATTTTTTAAGTAAAAATTGAGTGAAAAATTGAATTTTTTACTAACGATTGGTGATAAAAAGATGAAATTAGTTCAGATTGTAATAAAAAAACTTTCTAAAATGATTCTAAATGGTAGAAAATTATTTTTTTTCTTAGTTTAAAAGTTACCACTATCTTGAGAACGGTATAAGATAGAGAGTTGGAACCAACGCCAGACGAATTATTCGGTTCGAATTGGTAATCTTGCTTAGTTTTCAACTAAATCTGAATGTAAGTTTTGTCTCGGGAAGATAGACTTAAAAATTTTAAAAGTCACCCCTATCTCAGGAACGACACCCCCTAGAAAGTTGAAACTTTACAATTCAATTTACCATCAGCCCACTAGAGGATCTGCAAAGTTAGGCTTCTTACTTATTTACCGTTTCTTTGGAATAAAAAAGTTAAAAAAATTTTTTCACTTTTGCAGCAAAAGCTAGCGAATTAATTTTTTAAGTAAAAATTGAGTGAAAAATTGAATTTTTTACTAACGATTGGTGATAAAAAGATGAAACTGGTTTAGATTATGATAAAAAAACTTTCTAAAATGATTATAAATGGTAGAAAAAATTTTTTTTTCTTAGTTTAAAAGTTACCCCTATCTTGGGAACGGTATAAGATAGAGAGTTGGAACTAACGCCAGACGAATTATTCGGTTCGAATTGGTAATCTTGCTTAGTTTTCAACTAAATCTGAATGTAAGTTTTGTCTCGGGAAGATAGATTTAAAAATTTTAAAGGTCACCCCTATCTCAGGAACGACACCCCCTAGAAAGTTGAAACTTTACAATTCAATTCACCATCAGCCCACTAGAAGATCTGCAAAGTTAGGCTTCTTACTTATTTACAGTTCCTTTGGAATAAAAAAGTTGAAAAAATTTTTTCACTTTTGCAGCAAAAGCTAACGAATTAATTTTTTAAGTAAAAATTGAGTGAAAAATTGAATTTTTTACTAACGATTGGTGATAAAAAGATGAAATTAGTTCAGATTGTAATAAAAAAACTTTCTAAAATGATTCTAAATGGTAGAAAAAATTTTTTTTTCTTAGTTTAAAAGTTACCCCTATCTTGAGAACGGTATAAGATAGAGAGTTGGAACCAACGCCAGACGAATTATTCGGTTCCAATTGGTACTCTTGCTTAGTTTTCAACTAAATGTGAATGTAAGTTTTGTCTCGGAAAGATAGATTTAAAAATTTTAAAAGTCACCCCTATCTCAGGAACGACACCCCCTAGAAACTTGAAACTTTACAATTCAATTCACCATCAGCCCACTAGAAGATCTGCAAAGTAAGGTTTCCTACTTATTTACAGTTCCTTTGGAATAAAAAAGTTGAAAAAATTTTTTCACTTTTGCAGCAAAAGCTAGCGAATTAATTTTTTAAGTAAAAATTGAGTGAAAAATCGAATTTTTTACTAACGATTGGTGATAAAAATATGAAACTAATTCAGATTGTGATAAAAAAACTTTCTAAAATGATTATAAATGGTAGAAAAATTTTTTTTTTTTTAGTTGAAAAGTTACCCCTATCTTGGGAACGGTATAAGATAGAGAGTTGGAACCAACGCCAGACGAATTATTCGGTTCGAGCTGGTGATCTTGCTTAGTTTTCAACTAAATCTGAATGTAAGTTTTGTCTCGGGAAGATAGATTTAAAAATTTTAAAAGTCACCTCTATCTCAGGAACGACATCCCCTAGAAAGTTGAAACTTTACAATTCAATTCACCATCAGCCCACTAAAAGATCTGCAAAGTTAGGCTTCTTACTTATTTACAGTTCCTTTGGAATAAAAAAGTTGAAAAAATTTTTTCACTTTTGCACCAAAAGCTAGCGAATTAATTTTTTAAGTAAAAATTGAGTGAAAAATTGAATTTTTTACTAACGATTGGTGATAAAAAGATGAAATTAGTTCAGATTGTAATAAAAAACTTTCTAAAATGATTCTAAATGGTAGAAAAATATTTTTTTTCTTAGTTTAAAAGTTACCACTATCTTGAGAACGGTATAAGATAGAGAGTTGGAACCAACCCCAGACGAATTATTCGGTTCGAATTGGTAATCTTGCTTAGTTTTCAACTAAATCTGAATGTAAGTTTTGTCTCGGGAAGATAGATTTAAAAATTTTAAAAGTCACCCTTATCACAGGAACGACACCCCCTAGAAAGTTGAAACTTTACAATTCAATTCACCATCAGCCCACTAGAAGATCTGCAAAGTTAGGCTTCCTACTTATTTACAGTTCCTTTGGAATAAAAAAGTTGAAAAAATTTTTTCACTTTTGCAGCAAAAGCTAGCGAATTAATTTTTTGAGTAAAAATTGAGTGCAAAATTGAATTTTTTACTAACGATTGGTGATAAAAAGATGAAATTAGTTCAGATTGTAAAAAAAAACTTTCTAAAATGATTCTAAATGGTAGAAAAATATTTTTTTTCTTAGTTTAAAAGTTACCACTATCTTGAGAACGGTATAAGATAGAGAGTTGGAACCAACGCCAGACGAATTATTCGGTTCGAATTGGTAATCTTGCTTAGTTTTCAACTAAATCTGGATGTAAGTTTTGTCTCGGGAAGATAGATTTAAAAATTTTAAAAGTCACTCCCATCTCAGGAACGACACCCCCTAGAAATTTGAAACTTTACAATTCAATTTACCATCAGCCCACTAGAGGATCTGCAAAGTTAGGCTTCTTACTTATTCACCGTTTCTTTGGAATAAAAAAGTTAAAAAAATTGTTTCACTTTTGCAGCAAAAGCTAGCGAATTTATTTTTTAAGTAAAAATTGAGTGAAAAATTGAATTTTTTACTAACGATGGGTGATGAAAAGATGAAACTGGTTTAGATTATGATAAAAAAACTTTCTAAAATGATTATAATTGGTAGAAAAAAATTTTTTTTCTTAGTTTAAAAGTTACCCCTATCTTGGGAACGGTATAAGATAGAGAGATGGAACCAACGCCAGACGAATTATTCGGTTCGAATTGGTAATCTTGCTCAGTTTTCAACTAAATCTGAATGTAAGTTTTGTCTCGGAAAGATAGATTTAAAAATTTTAAAAGTCACCCCTATCTCAGGAACGACACCCCCTAGAAAGTTGAAACTTTACAATTCAATTCACCATCAGCCCGCTAGAAGATCTGCAATGTTAGGCTTCTTACTTATTTACAGTTCCTTTGGAATAAAAAAGTTGAAAAAATTTTTTTACTTTTGCAGCAAAAGCTAGCGAATTAATTTTTTAAGTAAAAATTGAGTGAAATATTGAATTTTTTACTAACGATTGGTGATAAAAAGATGAAACTGGTTTAGATTATGATAAAAAAACTTTCTAAAATGATTATAAATGGTAGAAAAATTTTTTTTTTCTTAGTTTAAAAGTTACCCCTATCTTGGGAACGGTATAAGATAGAGAGTTGGAACCAACGCCAGACGAATTATTCGGTTCGAATTGGTAATCTTGCTTAGTTTTCAACTAAATCTGAATGTAAGTATTGTCTCGGAAAGATATATTTAAAAATTTTAAAAGTCACCCCTATCTCAGGAACGACACCCCGTAGAAAGTTGAAACTTTACAATTCAATTTATCATCAGCCCACTAGAGGATCTGCAAAGTTAGGCTTCTTACTTATTTACCGTTCCTTTGGAATAAAAAAGTTAAAAAAATTTTTTCACTTTTGCAGCAAAAGCTAGCGAATTAATTTTTTAAGTAAAAATTGAGTGAAAAATTGAATTTTTTACTAACGATTGGTGATAAAAAGATGAAATTAGTTCAGATTGTAATAAAAAAACTTTCTAAGATGATTCTAAATGGTAGAAAAATATTTTTTTTCTTAGTTTAAAAGTTACCACTATCTTGAGAACGGTATAAGATAGAGAGTTGGAACCAACGCCAGACGAAGTATTCGGTTCGAATTGGTAATCTTGCTTAGTTTTCAACTAAATCTGAATGTAAGTTTTGTCTCGGGAAGATAGATTTAAAAATTTTAAAAGTCACCCCTATCTCAAGAACGACACCCCCTAGAAAGTTGAAACTTTACAATTCAATTCACCATCAGCCCACTAGAAGATCTGCAAAGTTAGGCTTCTTATTTATTTACAGTTCCTTTGGAATAAAAAAGTTGAAAAAATTTTTTCACTTTTGCAGCAAAAGCTAGCGAATTAATTTTTTAAGTAAAAATTGAGTGAAAAATTGAATTTTTTACTAACGATTGGTGATAAAAAGATGAAATTAGTTCAGATTGTAATAAAAAAACTTTCTAAAATGATTCTAAATGGTAGAAAAATATTTTTTTTCTTAGTTTAAAAGTTACCACTATCTTGAGAACGGTATAAGATAGAGAGTTGGAACCAACGCCAGACGAATTATTCGGTTCGAATTGGTAATCTTGCTTAATTTTCAACTAAATCTGAATGTAAGTTTTGTCTCGGGAAGATAGATTTAAAAATTTTAAAAGTCACCCCCATCTCAGGAACGACACTCCCTAGAAATTTGAAACTTTACAATTCAATTTACCATCAGCCCACTAGAGGATCTGCAAAGTTAGGCTTCTTACTTATTTACCGTTCCTTTGGAATAAAAAAGTTAAAAAAATTGTTTCACTTTTGCAGCAAAAGCTAGCGAATTAATTTTTTAAGTAAAAATTGAGTGAAAAATTGAATTTTTTACTAACGATTGGTGATAAAAAGATGAAACTGGTTTAGATTATGATAAAAAAACTTTCTAAAATGATTATAATTGGTAGAAAAAATTTTTTTTTCTCAGTTTAAAAGTTACCCCTATCTTGGGAACGGTATAAGATAGAGAGTTGGAACCAACGCCAGACGAATTATTCGGTTCGAATTGGTAATCTTGCTCAGTTTTCAACTAAATCTGAATATAAGTTTTGATCCGGAAAGATAGATTTAAAAATTTTAAAAGTCACCCCTATCTCAGGAACGACACCCCCTAGAAAGTTGAAACTTTACAATTCAATTCACCATCAGCCCACTAGAAGAGCTGCAAAGTTAGGCTTCTTATTTATTTACAGTTCCTTTGGAATAAAAAAGTTGAAAAAATTTTTTCGCTTTTGCAGCAAAAGCTAGCGAATTAAATTTTTAAGTAAAAATTGAGTGAAAAATTGAATTTTTTACTAACGATTGGTGATAAAAAGATGAAACTGGTTTAGATTATAATAAAAAAACTTTCTAAAATAATTCTAAATTGTAGAAAAAATTTTTTTTTCTTAGTTTAAAAGTTACCCCTATCTTGGGAACGGTATAAGATAGAGAGTTGGAAGCAACGCCAGACGAATTATTCGGTTCGAATTATTAATCTTGCTTAGTTTTCAACTAAATCTGAATGTAAGTTTTGTCTCGGGAAGATAGATTTAAAAATTTCAAAAGTCACCCCTATCTCAGGAACGACACACCCTAGAAAGTTGAAACTTTACAATTCAATTCACCATCAGCCCACTAGAAGATCTGCAAAGTTAGGCTTCTTACTTATTTACAGTTCCTTTGGAATAAAAAAGTTGAAAAAATTTTTTCACTTTTGCAGCAAAAGCTAGCGAATTAATTTTTTAAGTAAAAATTGAGTGAAAAATTGAATTTTTTACTAACAATTAGTGATAAAAAAATTACATTAGTTCAGATTGTAATAAAAAAACTTTCTAAAATAATTCTAAATGGTAGAAAAATATTTTTTTTCTTAGTTTAAAAGTTACCACTATCTTGAGAACGGTATAAGATAGAGAGTTGGAACCAACGCCAGACAAATTATTCGGTTCGAATTGGTAATCTTGCTTAGTTTTCAACTAAATCTGAATGTAACTTTTGTCTCGGGAAGATAGATTTAAAAATTTTAGAAGTCACCCTTATCTCAGGAAAGACACCCCCTAGAAAGTTGAAACTTTACAATTCAATTTACCATCAGCCCACTAGAGGATCTGTAAAGTTAGGCTTCTTAATTATTTACCGTTCCTTTGGAATAAAAAAGTTAAAAAAATTTTTTCACTTTTGCAGCAAAAGCTAGCGAATTAATTTTTTAAGTAAAAATTGAGTGAAAAATTGAATTTTTTACTAACGATTGGTGATAAAAAGATGAAACTGGTTTAGATTATAATAAAAAAACTTTCTAAAATAATTCTAAATGGTAGAAAAAATTTTTTTTTCTTAGTTTAAAAGTTACCCCTATCTTGGGGACGGTATAAGATAGAGAGTTGGAAGCAACGCCAGACGAATTATTCGGTTCGAATTATTAATCTTGCTTAGTTTTCAACTAAATCTGAATGTAAGTTTTGTCTCGGGAAGATAGATTTAAAAATTTCAAAAGTCACCCCTATCTCAGGAACGACACACCCTAGAAAGTTGAAACTTTACAATTCAATTCACCATCAGCCCACTAGAAGATCTGCAAAGTTAGGCTTCTTACTTATTTACAGTTCCTTTGGAATGAAAAAGTTGAAAAAATTTTTTTACTTTTGCAGCAAAAGCTAACGAATTAATTTTTTAAGTAAAAATTGACTAATTTCATCTTTTTATCACCAATCGTTAGTAAAAAATTCAATTTTTCACTCTATTTTTACTTAAAAAATTAATTCGCTAGCTTTTGCTGCAAAAGTGAAAAAATTTTTTCAACTTTTTTATTCCAAAGGAACTGTAAATAAGTAGGAAGCCTAACTTTGCAGATCTTCTAGTGGGCAGATAGTGAATTGAATTGTAAAGTTTCAACTTTCTAGGGGGTGTCGTTCCTGAGATAGGGGTGACTCTTAAAATTTTTAAATCTATCTTCCGGAGACAAAACTTACATTCAGATTTAGTTGAAAACTAAGCAAGATTACCAATTCGAACCGAATAATTCGTCTGGCGTTGGTTCCAACTCTCTATCTTATACCGTTCCCAAGATAGGGGTAACTTTTAAACTAAGAAAAAAAAATTTTTTCTACCATTTATAATGATTTTAGAAAGTTTTTTTATCATAATCTAAACCAGTTTCATCTTTTTATCACCAATCGTTAGTAAAAAATTCAATTTTTCACTCAATTTTCACTTAAAAAATTAATTCGCTAGCTTTTGCTGCAAAAGTAAAAAAATTTTTTTAACTTTTTTATTCCAAAGGAACGGTAAATAAGTAAGAAGCCTAACTTTGCAGATCCTCTAGTGGGCTGATGGTAAATTGAATTGTAAAGTTTCAACTTTCTAGGGGGTGTCGTTCCTGAGATAGGGGTGACTATTAAAATTTTTAAATCTATCTTCCCGAGACAAAACTTACATTCAGAATTAGTTGAAAACTAAGCAAGATTACCAATTCGAACCGAATAATTCGTCTGGCGTTGGTTCCAACTCTCTATCTTATACCGTTCCCAAGATAGTGGTAACTTTTAAACTAAGAAAAAAAATATTTTTCTACCATTTAGAATCATTTTAGAAAGTTTTTTTATTACAATCTGAACTAATTTCATCTTTTTATCACCAATCGTTAGTAAAAAATTCAATTTTTCACTCAATTTTTACTTAAAAAATTAATTCGCTAGCTTTTGCTGCAAAAGTGAAAAAATTTTTTCAACTTTTCTATTCCAAAGGAACTGTAAATAAGTAAGAAGCCTTACTTTGCAGATCTTCTAGTGGGCTGATGGTGAATTGAATTGTAAAGTTTCAACTTTCTAGGGGGTGTCGTTCCTGAGATAGGGGTGACTTTTAAAATTTTTAAATCTATCTTCCCGAGACAAAACTTACATTCAGATATAGTTGAAAACTAAGCAAGATTACCAATTCGAACCGAATAATTCGTCTGGCGTTGGTTCCAACTCTCTATCTTATACCGTTCTCAAGATAGTGGTAACTTTTAAACTAAGAAAAAAAATATTTTTCTACCATTTAGAATCATTTTAGAAAGTTTTTTAATTACAATCTGAACTAATTTAATTTTTTTATCACCAATTGTTAGTAAAAAATTCAATTTTTTACTCAATTTTTACTTAAAAAATTAATTCGCTAGCTTTTGCTGCAAAAGTGGAAAAATTTTTCCAACTTTTTTATTCCAAAGGAACTGTAAATAAATAAGAAGCCTAACTCTGCAGATCCTCTAGTGGGCTGATGGTAAATTGAATTGTAAAGTTTCATCTTTCTAGGGGGTGTCGATCCTGAGATAGAGGTGACTTTTAAAATTTTTAAATCTATCTTCCCGAGACAAAACTTACATTCAGATTTAGTTGAAAACTAAGCAAGATTACCAATTCGAACCGGATAATTCGTCTGGCGTTGGTTCCAACTCTCTATCTTATAACGTTCCCAAGATAGGGGTAACTTTTAAAGTAAGAAAAAAATTTTTTTTCTACCATTTATAATCATTTTAGAAAGTTTTTTTATTATAATCTAAACCAGTTTCATCTTTTTATCACCAATCGTTAGTAAAAAATTCAATTTTTCACTCAATTTTTACTTAAAAAAAAAATTCGCTAGCTTTTGCTGCAAAAGTGAAAAAATTTTTTTAACTTTTTTATTCCAAAGGAACTGTAAATAAATAAGAAGCCTAACTCTGCAGATCCTCTAGTGGGCTGATGGTAAATTGAATTGTAAAGTTTCAACTTTCTAGGGGGTGTCGTTCCTGAGATAGGGGTGACTTTTAAAATTTTTAAATCTATCTTCCCGAGACAAAACTTACATTCAGATTTAGTTGAAAACTAAGCAAGATTACCAATTCGAACCGGATAATTCGTCTGGCGTTGGTTCCAACTCTCTATCTTATAACGTTCCCAAGATAGGGGTAACTTTTAAAGTAAGAAAAAAATTTTTTTTCTACCATTTATAATCATTTTAGAAAGTTTTTTTATTATAATCTAAACCAGTTTCATCTTTTTATCACCAATCGTTAGTAAAAAATTCAATTTTTCACTCAATTTTTACTTAAAAAAAAATTCGCTAGCTTTTGCTGCAAAAGTGAAAAAATTTTTTTAACTTTTTTATTTCAAAGGAACGGTAAATAAGTAAGAAGCCTAACTTTGCAGATCCTCTAGTGTGCTGAAGGCAAATTGAATTGTAAAGTTTCAACTTTCTAGGGGGTGTCGATCCTGAGATAGAGGTGACTTTTAAAATTTTTAAATCTATCTTCCCGAGACAAAACTTACATTCAGATTTAGTTGAAAACTAAGCAAGATTACCAATTCGAACCGAATAATTCGTCTGGCGTTGGTTCCAACTCTCTATCTTATACCGTTCTCAAGATAGTGGTAACTTTTAAACTAAGAAAAAAAATATTTTTCTACTATTTGGAATCATTTTAGAAAGTTTTTTTATTACAATCTGAACTAATTTCATCTTTTTATCACCAATCGTCAGTAAAAAATTCAATTTTCCACTCAATTTTTACTTAAAAAATTAATTCGCTAGCTTTTGCTGCAAAAGTGAAAAAATTTTTTCAACTTTTTTATTCCAAAGGAACTGTAAATAAGTAAGAAGCCTAACTTTGCAGATCTTCTAGTGGGCTGATGGTGAATTGAATTGTAAAGTTTTAACTTTCTAGGGGGTGTCGTTCCTGAGATATTGGTGACTTTTAAAATTTTTAAATCTATCTTCCCGAGACAAAACTTACATTCAGATTTAGTTGAAAACTAAGCAAGATTACCAATTCGAACCGAATAATTCGTCTGGCGTTGCTTCCAACTCTCTATCTTATACCGTTCCCAAGATAGGGGTTACTTTTAAACTAAGAAAAAAAAATCTTTTCTACCATTTAGAATCATTTTAGAAAGTTTTTTTATTACAATCTGAACTAATTTCATCTTTTTATCACTAATCGTTAGTAAAAAATTAAATTTTTCATTCAATTTTAACTTAAAAAATTAATTCGCTACCTTTTGCTGCAAAAGTGAAAAAATTTTTTCAACTTTTTTATTCCAAAGGAACTGTAAATAAGTAAGAAGCCTAACTTTGCAGATCTTCCAGTGGGCTGATGGTGAATTGAATTGTAAAGTTTCAACTTTCTAGGGGGTGTCGTTCCTGAGATAGGGGTGACTTTTAAAGTTTTTAAATCTATCTTCTCGAGACAAAACTTACATTCAGATTTAGTTGAAAACTAAGCAAGATTACCAATTCGAACCGGATAATTCGTCTGGCGTTGGTTCCAACTCTCTATCTTATAACGTTCCCAAGATAGGGGTAACTTTTAAAGTAAGAAAAAAATTTTTTTTCTACCATTTATAATCATTTTAGAAAGTTTTTTTATTATAATCTAAACCAGTTTCATCTTTTTATCACCAATCGTTAGTAAAAAATTCAATTTTTCACTCAATTTTTACTTAAAAAAAAAATTCGCTAGCTTTTGCTGCAAAAGTGAAAAAATTTTTTTAACTTTTTTATTCCAAAGGAACTGTAAATAAATAAGAAGCCTAACTCTGCAGATCCTCTAGTGGGCTGATGGTAAATTGAATTGTAAAGTTTCAACTTTCTAGGGGGTGTCGTTCCTGAGATAGGGGTGACTTTTAAAATTTTTAAATCTATCTTCCCGAGACAAAACTTACATTCAGATTTAGTTGAAAACTAAGCAAGATTACCAATTCGAACCGGATAATTCGTCTGGCGTTGGTTCCAACTCTCTATCTTATAACGTTCCCAAGATAGGGGTAACTTTTAAAGTAAGAAAAAAATTTTTTTTCTACCATTTATAATCATTTTAGAAAGTTTTTTTATTATAATCTAAACCAGTTTCATCTTTTTATCACCAATCGTTAGTAAAAAATTCAATTTTTCACTCAATTTTTACTTAAAAAAAAAATTCGCTAGCTTTTGCTGCAAAAGTGAAAAAATTTTTTTAACTTTTTTATTTCAAAGGAACGGTAAATAAGTAAGAAGCCTAACTTTGCAGATCCTCTAGTGTGCTGAAGGCAAATTGAATTGTAAAGTTTCAACTTTCTAGGGGGTGTCGATCCTGAGATAGAGGTGACTTTTAAAATTTTTAAATCTATCTTCCCGAGACAAAACTTACATTCAGATTTAGTTGAAAACTAAGCAAGATTACCAATTCGAACCGAATAATTCGTCTGGCGTTGGTTCCAACTCTCTATCTTATACCGTTCTCAAGATAGTGGTAACTTTTAAACTAAGAAAAAAAATATTTTTCTACTATTTGGAATCATTTTAGAAAGTTTTTTTATTACAATCTGAACTAATTTCATCTTTTTATCACCAATCGTCAGTAAAAAATTCAATTTTCCACTCAATTTTTACTTAAAAAATTAATTCGCTAGCTTTTGCTGCAAAAGTGAAAAAATTTTTTCAACTTTTTTATTCCAAAGGAACTGTAAATAAGTAAGAAGCCTAACTTTGCAGATCTTCTAGTGGGCTGATGGTGAATTGAATTGTAAAGTTTTAACTTTCTAGGGGGTGTCGTTCCTGAGATATTGGTGACTTTTAAAATTTTTAAATCTATCTTCCCGAGACAAAACTTACATTCAGATTTAGTTGAAAACTAAGCAAGATTACCAATTCGAACCGAATAATTCGTCTGGCGTTGCTTCCAACTCTCTATCTTATACCGTTCCCAAGATAGGGGTTACTTTTAAACTAAGAAAAAAAAATCTTTTCTACCATTTAGAATCATTTTAGAAAGTTTTTTTATTACAATCTGAACTAATTTCATCTTTTTATCACTAATCGTTAGTAAAAAATTAAATTTTTCATTCAATTTTAACTTAAAAAATTAATTCGCTACCTTTTGCTGCAAAAGTGAAAAAATTTTTTCAACTTTTTTATTCCAAAGGAACTGTAAATAAGTAAGAAGCCTAACTTTGCAGATCTTCCAGTGGGCTGATGGTGAATTGAATTGTAAAGTTTCAACTTTCTAGGGGGTGTCGTTCCTGAGATAGGGGTGACTTTTAAAGTTTTTAAATCTATCTTCTCGAGACAAAACTTACATTCAGATTTAGTTGAAAACTAAGCAAGATTACCAATTCGAACCGAATAATTCGTCTGGCGTTGGTTCCAACTCTCTACCTTATACCGTTCCCAAGATAGGGGTAACTTTTAAACTAAGAAAAAAAAAATTTTTCTACCATTTAGAATCATTTTAGAAAGTTTTTTTATTACAATCTGAAATAATTTCATCTTTTTATCACGAATCGTTAGTAAAAAATTCAATTTTTAACTCAATTTTTACTTAAAAAATTAATTCGCTAGCTTTTGCTGCAAAAGTGAAAAAATTTCTTCAACTTTTTTATTCCAAAGGAACTGTAAATAAGTAAGAAGCCTAACTTTGCAGATCTTCTAGTGGGCTGATGGTGAATTGAATTGTAAAGTTTCAACTTTCTATGGGGTGTCGTTCCTGAGATAGGGGTGACTTTTAAAATTTTTAAATCTATCTTCCCGAGACAAAACTTACATTCAGATTTAGTTGAAAACTAAGCAAGATTACCAATTCGAACCGTATAATTCGTCTGGCGTTAGTTCCAACTCTCTATTTTATACCGTTCCCAAGATAGGGGTAACTTTTAAACTAAGAAAAAAAAATTTTTTCTACCATTTATAATCATTTTAGAAAGTTTTTTTATCATAATCTAAACCAGTTTCATCTTTTTATCACCAATCGTTAGTAAAAAATACAATTTTTCACTCAATTTTTACTTAAAAAATTAATTCGCTAGCTTTTGCTGCAAGAGTGAAAAAATTTTTTTAACTTTTTTATTCCAAAGAAACGGTAAATAAGTAAGAAGCCTAACTTTGCAGATCCTCTAGTGGGCTGATGGTAAATTGAATTGAAAGTTTCAACTTTCTAGGGGGTATCGTTACTGAGATAGGGGTGACTTTTAAAATTTTTAAATCTATTTTCCCGAGACAAAACTTACATTCAGATTTAGTTGAAAACTAAGCAAGATTACCAATTCGAACCGAATAATTCGTCTGGCGTTGGTTCCAACTCTCTATCTTATACCGTTCTCAAGATAGTGGTAACTTTTAAACTAAGAAAAAAAATAATTTTCTACCATTTAGAATCATTTTAGAAAGTTTTTTTATTACAATCTGGACTAATTTCATATTTTCATCACCAATCGTTAGTAAAAAATTCAATTTTTCACTCAATTTTTACTTAAAAATTTAATTCGCTAGCTTTTGCTGCAAAAGTGAAAAAATTCTTTCAACTTTTTTATTCCAAAGGAACTGTAAATAAGTAAGAAGCCTAACTTTGCAGATCTTTTAGTGGGCTGATGGTGAATTGAATTGTAAAGTTTCAACTTTCTAGGGGGTGTCGTTCCTGAGATAGGGGTGACTTTTAAAATTTTTAAATCTATCTTCCCGAGACAAAACTTACATTCAGATTTAGTTGAAAACTAAGCAAGATTACCAATTCGAACCGAATAATTCGTCTGGCGTTGGTTCCAACTCTCTATCTTATACCGTTCTCAAGATAGTGGTAACTTTTAAACTAAGAAAAAAAATATTTTTCTACTATTTGGAATCATTTTAGAAAGTTTTTTTATTACAATCTGAACTAATTTCATCTTTTTATCACCAATCGTCAGTAAAAAATTCAATTTTCCACTCAATTTTTACTTAAAAAATTAATTCGCTAGCTTTTGCTGCAAAAGTGAAAAAATTTTTTCAACTTTTTTATTCCAAAGGAACTGTAAATAAGTAAGAAGCCTAACTTTGCAGATCTTCTAGTGGGCTGATGGTGAATTGAATTGTAAAGTTTTAACTTTCTAGGGGGTGTCGTTCCTGAGATATTGGTGACTTTTAAAATTTTTAAATCTATCTTCCCGAGACAAAACTTACATTCAGATTTAGTTGAAAACTAAGCAAGATTACCAATTCGAACCGAATAATTCGTCTGGCGTTGCTTCCAACTCTCTATCTTATACCGTTCCCAAGATAGGGTTTACTTTTAAACTAAGAAAAAAAAATCTTTTCTACCATTTAGAATCATTTTAGAAAGTTTTTTTATTACAATCTGAACTAATTTCATCTTTTTATCACTAATCGTTAGTAAAAAATTAAATTTTTCATTCAATTTTAACTTAAAAAATTAATTCGCTACCTTTTGCTGCAAAAGTGAAAAAATTTTTTCAACTTTTTTATTCCAAAGGAACTGTAAATAAGTAAGAAGCCTAACTTTGCAGATCTTCCAGTGGGCTGATGGTGAATTGAATTGTAAAGTTTCAACTTTCTAGGGGGTGTCGTTCCTGAGATAGGGGTGACTTTTAAAGTTTTTAAATCTATCTTCTCGAGACAAAACTTACATTCAGATTTAGTTGAAAACTAAGCAAGATTACCAATTCGAACCGAATAATTCGTCTGGCGTTGGTTCCAACTCTCTACCTTATACCGTTCCCAAGATAGGGGTAACTTTTAAACTAAGAAAAAAAAAATTTTTCTACCATTTAGAATCATTTTAGAAAGTTTTTTTATTACAATCTGAAATAATTTCATCTTTTTATCACGAATCGTTAGTAAAAAATTCAATTTTTAACTCAATTTTTACTTAAAAAATTAATTCGCTAGCTTTTGCTGCAAAAGTGAAAAAATTTCTTCAACTTTTTTATTCCAAAGGAACTGTAAATAAGTAAGAAGCCTAACTTTGCAGATCTTCTAGTGGGCTGATGGTGAATTGAATTGTAAAGTTTCAACTTTCTATGGGGTGTCGTTCCTGAGATAGGGGTGACTTTTAAAATTTTTAAATCTATCTTCCCGAGACAAAACTTACATTCAGATTTAGTTGAAAACTAAGCAAGATTACCAATTCGAACCGTATAATTCGTCTGGCGTTAGTTCCAACTCTCTATTTTATACCGTTCCCAAGATAGGGGTAACTTTTAAACTAAGAAAAAAAAATTTTTTCTACCATTTATAATCATTTTAGAAAGTTTTTTTATCATAATCTAAACCAGTTTCATCTTTTTATCACCAATCGTTAGTAAAAAATACAATTTTTCACTCAATTTTTACTTAAAAATTTAATTCGCTAGCTTATGCTGCAAAAGTGAAAAAATTCTTTCAACTTTTTTATTCCAAAGGAACTGTAAATAAGTAAGAAGCCTAACTTTGCAGATCTTTTAGTGGGCTGATGGTGAATTGAATTGTAAAGTTTCAACTTTCTAGGGGGTGTCGTTCCTGAGATAGGGGTGACTTTTAAAATTTTTAAATCTATCTTCCCGAGACAAAACTTACATTCAGATTTAGTTGAAAACTAAGCAAGATTACCAATTCGAACCGAATAATTCGTCTGGCGTTGGTTCCAACTCTCTATCTTATACCGTTCCCAAGATAGGGGTAACTTTTAAACTAAGAAAAAAAAATTTTTCTTACCATTTAGAATCATTTTAGAAAGTTTTTTTATTACAATCTGAACTAATTTCATCTTTTTATCACCAATCGTTAGTAAAAAATTCAATTTTTCACTCAATTTTTACTTAAAAAATTAATTCGTTAGCTTTTGCTGCAAAAGTGAAAAAATTTTTCAACTTTTTTATTCCAAAGGAACTGTAAATAAGTAAAAAGCCTAACTTTGCAGATCTTCTAGTGGGCTGATGGTGAATTGAATTGTAAAGTTTCAACTTTCTAGGGGGTGTCGATCCTGAGATAGGGGTGACTTTTAAAATTTTTGCATCTATCTTCCCGAGACAAAACTTACATTCAGATTTAGTTGAAAACTAAGCAAGATTACTAATTCGAACCGAATAATTCGTCTGGCGTTGGTTCCAACTCTCTAACTTATACCGTTCCCAAGATAGGGATAACCTTTAAACTAAGAAAAAAAAATTTTTTCTACCATTTATAATCATTTTAGAAAGTTTTTTTATCATAATCTAAACCAGTTTCATCTTTTTATCACCAATCGTTAGTGAAAAATTCAATTTTTTACTCAATTTTTACTTAAAAAATTAATTCGCTAGCTTTTGCTGCAAAAGTGAAAAAATTTTTTTAACTTTTTTATTCCAAAGGAACGGTAAATAAGTAAGAAGCCTAACTTTGCAGATCCTCTAGTGGGCTGATGGTAAATTGAATTGTAAAGTTTGAACTTTCTAGGGGGTGTCGTTCCTGAGATAGGGGTGACTTTTAAAATTTTTAAATCTATCTTCCCGAGACAAAACTTACATTCAGATTTAGTTGAAAACTAAGCAAGATTACCAATTCAAACCGAATAATTCGTCTGGCGTTGGTTCCAACTCTCTATCTTAAACCGTTCCCAAGATAGGCGTAACTTTTAAACTAAGAAAAAAAAATTTTTTCTACCATTTAGAATCATTTTAGAAAGTTTTTTTATTACAATCTAAACTAATTTCATCTTTTTATCACCAATCGTTAGTAAAAAATTCAATTTTTCACTCAATTTTTACTTAAAAAGTTATTTCGCTAGCTTTTGCTGCAAAGGTGAAAAAATTTTTTCTACTTTTTTATTCCAAAGGAACTGTAAATTAGTAAGAAGCCTAACTTTGCAGATCTTCTAGTGGGCTGATGGTGAATTGAATTGTAAAGTTTCAACTTTCTAAAGGATGTCGTTCCTGAGATAGGGGTGACTTTTAAAATTTTTAAATCTATCTTCTCGAGACAAAACTTACATTCAGATTTAGTTGAAAACTAAGCAAGATTACCAATTCGAACCGAATAATTCGTCTGGCGTTGGTTCCAACTCTCTATCTTATACCGTTCCCAAGATAGGGATAACTTTTAAACTAAGAAAAAAAATTTTTTTCTACCATTTAGAATCATTTAAGAATGTTTTTTATTACAATCTGAACTAATTTCATCTTTTTATCACCAATCGTTAGTAAAAAATTCAATTTTTCACTCAATTTTTACTTAAAAAATTAATTCGTTAGCTTTTGCTGCAAAAGTGAAAAAATTTTTTCAACTTTTTTATTCCAAAGGAACTGTAAATAAGTAAGAAGCCTAACTTTGCAGATCTTCTAGTGGGCTGATGGTGAATTGAATTGTAAAGTTTCAACTTTCTAGGGGGTGTCGTTCCTGAGATAGGGGTGACTTTTAAAATTTTTAAATCTATCTTCCCGAGACAAAACTTACATTCAGATTTAGTTGAAAACTAAGCAAGATTACCAATTCGAACCGAATAATTCGTCTGGCGTTAGTTCCAACTCTCTATCTTATACCGTTCCCAAGATAAGGGTAACTTTTAAACTAAGAAAAAAAATTTTTTCTACCATTTATAATCATTTTAGAAAATTTTTTTATCATAATCTAAATCAGTTTCATCTTTTTATCACCAATCGTTAGTAAAAAATTCAATTTTTTACTCAATTTTTACTTAAAAAATTAATTCGCTAGCTTTTGCTGCAAAAGTGAAAAAATTTTTTCAACTTTTTTATTCTAAAGGAACTGTAAATAAGTAAGAAGCCTAACTTTGCAGATCTTCTAGTGGGCTGATGGTGAATTGAATTGTAAAGTTTCAACTTTCTAGGGGGTGTCGTTCCTGAGATAGGGGTGACTTTTAAAATTTTTAAATCTATCTTCCCGAGACAAAACTTACATTCAGATTTAGTTGAAAACTAAGCAAGATTACCAATTCGAACCGAATATTTCGTCTGGCGTTAGTTCCAACTCTCTATCTTTTACCGTTCCCAAGATAGGGATAACTATTAAACTAAGAAAAAAAATTTTTTTCTACCATTTAGAATCATTTTAGAAAGTTTTTTATTACAATCTGAACTAATTTCATCTTTTTATCACCAATCGTTAGTAAAAAATTCAATTTTTCACTCAATTTCTACTTGAAAAATTAATTCGTTAGCTTTTGCTGCAAAAGTGAAAAAATTTTTTCAACTTTTTTATTCCAAAGGAACTGTAAATAAGTAAGAAGCCTAACTTTGCAGATCTTCTAGTGGGCTGATGGTGAATTTTATTGTAAAGTTTCAACTTTCTAGGGGGTGTCGTTCCTGAGATAGGGGTGACTTTTAAAATTTTTAAATCTATCTTCCCGAGACAAAACCTACATTCAGATTTAGTTGAAAACTAAGCAAGATTACCAATTCGAACCGAATAATTCGTCTGGCGTTGCTTCCAACTCTCTATCTTATACCGTTCCCAAGATAGGGGTAACTTTTAAACTAAGAAAAAAAAATTTTTTCTACCATTTAGAATCATTTTAGAAAGTTTTTTTATCATAATCTAAACCAGTTTCATCTTTTTATCACCAATCGTTAGTAAAAAATTCAATTTTTCACTCAATTTTTACTTAAACAATTAATTCGCTAGCTTTTGCTGCAAAAGTGAAAAAATTTTTTCAACTTTTTTATTCCAAAGGAACTGTAAATAAGTAAGAAGCCTAACTTTGCAGATCTTCTAGTGGGCTGATGATGAATTGAATTGTAAAGTTTCAACTTTCTAGGGGGTGTCGTTCCTGAGATAGGTGTAACTTTTAAAATTTTCAAATCTATCTTCCCGAGACAAAACTTACAATCAGATTTAGTTGAAAACTAAGCACGATTACCAATTCGAACCGAATAATTCGTCTGGCGTTAGTTCCAACTCTCTATCTTATACCGTTCCCAAGATAGGGGTAACTTTTAAACTAAGAAAAAAAAATTTTTTCTACCATTTATAATCATTTTAGAAATTTTTTTTATCATAATCTAAATCAGTTTCATCTTTTTATCACCAATCGTTAGTAAAAAATTCAATTTTTCACTCAATTTTTACTTAAAAAATTAATTCGCTAGCTTTTGCTGCAAAAGTGAAAAAATTTTTTCAACTTTTTTATTCCAAAGGAACTGTAAATAAGTAAGAAGCCTAACTTTGCAGATCTTCTAGTGGGCTGATGGTGAATTGAATTGTAAAATTTCAACTTTCTAGGGGGTGTCGTTCCTGAGATAGGGGTGACTTTTAAAATTTTTAAATCTATCTTACCGAGACAAAACTTACATTCAGATTTAGTTGAAAACTAAGCAAGATTACCAATTCGAACCGAATAATTTGTCTGGCGTTAGTTCCAACTCTCTATCTTATACCGTTCCCAAGATAGGGGTAACTTTTAAACTAAGAAAAAAAAAATTTTTCTACCATTTATAATCATTTTAGAAATTTTTTTTATCATAATCTAAATCAGTTTCATCTTTTTATCACCAATCGTTAGTAAAAAATTCAATTTTTCACTCAATTTTTACTTAAAAAATTAATTCGCTAGCTTTTGCCGCAAAAGTGAAAAAATTTTTTTAACTTTTTTATTCCAAAGGAACTGTAAATAAGTAAGAAGCCTAACTTTGCAGATCTTCTAGTGGGCTGATGGTAAATTGAATTGTAAAGTTTCAACTTTCTAGGGGGTGTCGTTCCTGAGATAGGGGTGACTTTTAAAATTTTTAAATCTATCATTCCGAGACAAAACATACATTCAGATTTAGTTGAAAACTAAGCAAGATTACCAATTCGAACCGAATAATTCGTCTGGCGTTGGTTCCAACTCTCTATCTTATACCGTTCCCAAGATAGGGGTAACTTTTAAACTAAGAAAAAAAAATTTTTTCTACTATTTAGAATCATTTTAGAAAGTTTTTTTATTACAATCTGAACTAATTTCATTTTTTTATCACCAATCGTTAGTAAAAAATTCAATTTTTCACTCAATTTTTACTTAAAGAGTTATTTCGCTAGCTTTTGCTGCAAAAGTGAAAAAATTTTTTCAACTTTTTTATTCCAAAGGAACTGTAAATAAGTAAGAAGCCTAACTTTGCAGATCTTCTAGTGGGCTGATGGTGAATTGAATTGTATAGTTTCAACTTTCTAAAATGTCGTTCCTGAGATAGGGGTGACTTTTAAAATTTTTAAATCTATCTTCTCGAGACAAAACTTACATTCAGATTTAGTTGAAAACTAAGCAAGATTACCAATTCGAACCGAATAATTCGTCTGGCGTTGGTTCCATCTCTCTATCTTATACCGTTCCCAAGATAGGGGTAACTTTTAAACTAAGAAAAAAAAATTTTTTCTACCATTTAGAATCATTTTAGAAAGTTTTTTTATTACAATCTGAACTAATTTCATCTTTTTATCACCAATCGTTAGTAAAAAATTCAATTTTTCACTCAATTTTTACTTAAAAAATTAATTCGTTAGCTTTTGCTGCAAAAGTGAAAAAATTTTTTCAACTTTTTTATTCCAAAGGAACTTTAAATAAGTAAGAAGCCTAACTTTGCAGATCTTCTAGTGGGCTGATGGTAAATTGAATTGTAAAGTTTCAACTTTCTAGGGGGTGTCGTTCCTGAGATAGGGGTGACTTTTAAAATTTTTAAATCTATCTTCCCGAGACAAAACTTACATTCAGATTTAGTTGAAAACTAAGCAAGATTACCAATTCGAACCGAATAATTCGTCTGGCGTTGGTTCCAACTCTCTATCTTATACCGTTCCCAAGATAGGGGTAACTTTTAAACTAAGAAAAAAAAATTTTTCTACCATTTATAATCATTTTAGAAAGCTTTTTTATCATAATCTAAACCAGTTTTATCTTTTTATCACCAATCGTTAGTAAAAAATTCAATTTTCCACTCAATTTTTACTTGAAAAATTAATTCGCTAGCTTTTGCTGCAAAAGTGAAAAAATTTTTTTATCTTTTTTAATCCAAAGGTACGGTAAATAAGTAGAAGCCTAACTTTGCAGATCCTCTAGTGGGCTGATGGTAAATTGAATTGTAAAGTTTCAACTTTCTAGGGGGTGTCGTTCCTGAGATAGGGGTGACTTTTAAAATTTTTAATCTATCTTCCCGAGACAAAACTTACATTCAGATTTAGTTGAAAACTAAGCAAGATTACCAATTCGAGCCGAATAATTCGTCTGGCGTTGGTTCCAACTCTCTATATTATACCGTTCCCAAGATAGGGGTAACTTTTAAACTAAGAAAAAAAATTTTTTTCTACCATTTATAATCATTTTAGAAAGTTTTTTTTATCATAATCTAAACCAGTTTCATCTTTTTATCACCAATCGTTAGTAAAAAATTCAATTTCTCACTCAATTTTTACTTAAAAAATTAATTCGGTACATCGCGATTCAGCTGTGTGAACAACGTTGTGAGTTTGCTCCGCATTTATCGCGCATTTTTGTGTTAATAATTTAACTACAAAACATTGTTGTACATTGTTCTGTTGGGAAAATTGTGCTTTTTCTAACAGTGGTGATTGTGCCTATTTTTATTTTGTTTGAAAGAAGTTATTAGAGTTTTGTTTCTGGATTAATCTTATCAGGTAACTTTTTGCGAATCAGTATCTCTTCGCCACGGCCAGCCGGTGAGGCGAGTGACTGGCCGTTTGCCTGGCTTGCGTGGCCTCTGCTGAGGCGCGTGACTGTGACTTCTTTGTTTTGATTTAATTATTTTTGATTCATTAGTCATATTGGCGCGGGTGTAGCATTTTTAGCACCTTGTTGGATCAAACAAATAAGAATTATTATTTTTATTGTTTCTGATTTATATACTTATCTACTGAAGACACTAATTTTTTCTTTTACTTTTTTTTATCCCCTATTTCAAAATGGGGGATAATTTAGAATGTCCTGGTTGTAATGCTTCTGTCAATTCTTCTGCTGCTATTTGTTGTGATATCTGTAAAAGATATTCTCATTACTCTTGTGTTAATATTAAACCCGAAGAAGCAGCTTTACTTTTTCGTATGCAGCAAAGATCATCTCATTTGAAACTGCTCTGTGTTTATTGTGTTGAAGTTTTTGAAGCTCCTCCTGTTTCAGCTTGTGAAGAATCTGCTTCTTTAGAGTTAAATCCATTTCTTAAATATGTTCGGTCTATAGTCACTACTGAAGTCTCATCTATTCGTAACGATCTTGCGCAAATTAACAAAAAAATCAACTCTAAATCTGACTTGCCACAACCATCATACGCTCAGAAAGTTAAAAATTCATCAGAAACTTGTGTTATTATAAAACCTAAAAATGCTAAGCAGCCTATACTTCAAACCAAAGCCGAAGTTCTACAATCCATACAACCACTTGCCACAAAAATTGAGATCAGCAAAGTTAAAACTGTATCTAACGGTGGACTTGTCATTGATTGTTCTGATATTACAAATAGTGACAAACTCTTAAATATTGCTGGTGATAAGTTGTCTCAGAATTATGACATCAAAAAACCGTCTTCGATCTTACCTCGAGTAAGGATTGTTGGTTTTGACCAGAGTATTGAAAAAGATGATTTTCTTAAATATGCTTCAGTTCAAAATCCGTCTTTATTTTGTTCTTCATCTACTTTTGAGATTCATAAATTTGGTCCCACTGCAAAAAATAATAAAATTTATCAAGCTGAAATTTCTGTGGATTTAAGCACTTACAAAAAGCTTCTAGATTCTGGTCATTTACTTATTGGACTTACCAGTTGTACTGTGTATGACGCGGTATCAGTACTTCGCTGTTATAAATGTAGCGGTTATAATCATGGATCTAAACAGTGTAAAAAACAATTTGTGTGTCCGCTTTGCGCTGGTTCACATGATGTTAAAAACTGTCCCACGTCGAAAGATGAGGGCACTCGTTGCTGCAATAATTGTTCTCATTTACGTACTTCTCAGAACCTTGATATTGATATTAATCATGCTGTTTGGGATCTCGAACAGTGTTTTGCTTATAAACATGCCTTATCTAAATTAAAAAATGATGTATTTAATATTCCGACTACACTTACGGTTAATAAACTTCCTGCCGCTGACGTTTCTGTTGCTTCCACATACTGACTACCTGGAAATAATAACACTACTTCTTCCACAACAGAAAATTAGTCAGCTTCGAAATCTTTTATGTTATCGTCATCTATTTATTATCAAAATGTACGTGGACTAAATACTAAGCTCAACGACTTTAAAGATAACTGTGCTTCTTCTAATTTTAATATAATAGCACTTACAGAAACATGGCTTAATGACTCTGTTTATAATGCTGAAATAATTGAAGTGAATAATTTTACTGTTTTTCGGTCTGACAGGAACTTCCAAGAAACAAACTCTAAAAAGGGAGGTGGTGTTCTTTTGGCCTTCAACAATATTTATAACGTGCAACTTATAACATCTAGCTCATCAAGTACTTTTAACCCCTGGATCGATTTTTTGTTTGTTAAACTTACTTCCAATGCACACTCTTTTTACATTCTTCTTCTTTATATTCCTCCTCAATGCTCAACATCTGATTATGCTAAATTTTTTGATGAAATAACTTACCTAAACCATATTTTTGAAAATAATCTTTTAATTTTAGGAGATTTTAATATTCCTGAGTATCTTGATAATTCCTCTTTGAGGTCTATGAAATCTGCTGATTTAGAAAAACTTGTAAACCTTCTAAATCTTCAACAATACAATTGTGTCCCAAATCATTTTAACAGGTATCTTGATTTAGTATTTGCCACTTTCCCGTGTAAAGTCGAACGATCCCATGATCTACTTACTACTGAAGACCATCACCATCCACCTCTTATCATCTCGCTTGAATTGTTAAAGAATAATAAAAAACATTTTATCTCTTCTAATTCACAAAGTAGTTTTTGGAATTTTCACAAAGCTGATCTTCCCAAACTTTACACACTTACATCTCAAGTTGACTGGTCTTTTCTTATTAATTCTGGCGATGTCAACAAAATGTGCCAAAGCTTTTATGAAAAAATTTATTCACTGTTTGAGCTCTGTGTACCTAAGTGCAAACGTATTAAATCTTTCCATAAGTATCCTAAATGGTTTAATACTAAAATTATTATGATAATAAAAAAGAAATTCCGTTTTTGGCGCTTATATAAACTAACCGGTCGCGTTAGTTTTTACAATACATTTAAATCACTTCGGACATCACTTAAAAATGAAATTAAAAAATCAAGAGCTCAGTACATTGAAAACATGGAATCGAAAATTAACACTGAACCTAAAACCTTCTGGACTTATATAAATAATAAAACGTCAGAGAAATCAATTCCCAAACAAATGTTTATTGATAATACAACTTTACATCACCCACAAGATATCGCAGATGCTTTTGCCTCATGTTTTGAAAGTAATTTCTTGTTACAAACACCTACTGAAGAATTTAAACAAAACTGTCCCTATAACCTACAAACTTTGACTATTAACAACTTTGACTTAGAAAGCGTATTCGCATGCTTAAAAAAACTGAAACCTAAGAAAACCACTGGTCCAGACGGAATACCCGCATTTTACATACATGACTGTGCTGAATCACTCGCTTATCTTTTCTTTTTAATTGCAAATCTTTCTTTAAATTCCTCTGTCTTTCCTTCTCTTTTCAAAATGTCATCTATTACACCCATATTTAAAAAAGGCGATAAAAGAGATGTTCGTAATTACAGGCCAATATCTTTGATCTGCAATTTCAGCAAATGTTTAGAAACATTGTTACATGACGTAATTGGCGCACACGTCAGAAAATACATTAGTCCTCATCAACATGGTTTTATCTCTGGCAGATCCACAACTACAAACTTGGCTTGCTTTTCGCAGTATATTAGCGAAACTATTGACTTAGGACTTCAACTTGACGTCTTTTATGCTGACTTTTCAAAAGCGTTTGACAGTGTAAATTTTGACATTTTGCTGCATAAACTTAGTTGTTACGGTCTCTCCTTACCGCTTATCGAACTTCTTAACTCTTATTTGAGAGAAAGATATCAATACGTGTTCCTAAATGGTTTTAAATCACACGAAATTCTAGTCACCTCCGGCGTGCCTCAAGGTTCTATTCTTGGACCCCTTCTTTTTCTGCTATTTATCAATGATGTTACAAATGTCTTAAAAGTTCCTTGTCTTCTGTATGCGGACGACCTAAAATCTTTTTTTCGTGTAAGCACTGTTAATGATTGTGCTTTATTGCAGCAAAGTATCGATAAACTTACTACTTGGTCAAAAAAAAACTATCTTCAACTCAATATTTCCAAATGTTTCATTGCTCAATTTACTAATAAATCCAACAAAGTGCAACATAATTATCATATCGATAATTCATCTCTTAAAAATTTAGATAAGTTTTTGGACCTTGGTGTTATGTTCGATCTTAAACTCAGTTTTGTACCTCATGTCGAGTATATTGTTGCAAAATCCTCACGCATGTTAGGTTTCTTGATTAGGAATTCTCGTGACTTTTCAAAAGTCGAGATTACTAAACTTTTATTTTATTCTTTTGTAAGAGCAGTTCTTGAATATGCAAGTCTTGTCTGGTCTCCCATATACAAGGTACACATTGACAAATTAGAATCTATACAAAGAAGATTTCTAAAATTTCTTTGTTATAAAGTCGATAAGCATTACCCACCACAAGGAATTTGTCATCAGCAACTCTTGCAGAAATTTTCTTTTACCAGTCTGGAGTCAAGACGCAAATTCAACAAGTTATATTTTTTGTTTAAATTGCTATCAGGTAATATCGATTGTACTGAGTTGCTCAGCAAACTCAATTTTCATGTGCCTCGAATCAGTTCAAGGAAAAAAAATACTTTTTATATCGACCAAGCTAGAACTAATACATACAAAATGTCACCGATTTTTAAAATTTGTTCTGAAGCTAATAAGTTTGATATTGATATGTTTGGTATCGCAAAACTTGAAAAATTTCGACAAATCGCACGTGCTGAAATTGCTATGACTGAAAATTAATTAATTTGTCATACATAATTTTTTAATAACTACACCGTAATTGGTTTTATACTGTGGTTTAGTGGAAAAATAATAATAATAATAATAATAATAATTCGCTAGCTTTTGCTGCAAAAGTGAAAAAATTTTTTCAACTTTTTTATTTCAAAGGTACTGTAAATAAGTAAGAAGCCTAACATTGCAGATCTTCTAGTGGGCTGATGGTGAATTGAATTGTAAAGTTTCAACTTTCTAGGGGGTGTCGTTCCTGAGATAGGAGTGACTTTTAAAATTTTTAAATCTATCTTCCCGAGACAAAACTTACAATCAGATTTATTTGAAAACTAAGCAAGATTACCAATTCGAACCGAATAATTCGTCTGGCGTTGGTTCCAACTCTCTATCTTATACCGTTCCCAAGATAGGGGTAACTTTTAAACTGAGAAAAAAAAATTTTTTCTACCATTTAGAATCATTTTAGAAAGTTTTTTTATTACAATCTAAACTAATTTCATCTTTTTATCACCGATCTTTAGTAAAAAATTCAATTTTTCACTCAATTTTTACTTAAAAATTTAATTCGTTAGCTTTTGCTGCAAAAGTGAAAAAATTTTTTCAACTTTTTTATTCCAAAGGAACTGTAAATATGTAAGAAGCCTAACTTTGCAGGTCTTCTAGTGGGCTGATGGTAAATTGAATTGTAAAGTTTTAACTTTCTAGGGGGTGTCGTTCCTGAGATAGGGGTGACTTTTAAAATTTTTAAATCTATCTTCCCGAGACAAAACTTACATTCAGATTTAGTTGAAAACTAAGCAAGATTACCAATTCGAACCGAATAATTCGTCTGGCGTTGGTTCCAACTCTCTATCTTATACCGTTCCCAAGATAGGGGAAACTTTTAAACTAAAAAAAAAAAATTTTTTCTACCATTTATTATCATTTTAGAAAGATTTTTTATCATAATCTAAACCAGTTTCATCTTTTTATCACCAATCGTTAGTAAAAAATTCAATTTTTCACTCAATTTTTACTTAAAAAATTAATTCGCTAGCTTTTGCTGCAAAAGTGAAAAAATTTTTTTACCTTTTTTATTCCAAAGGAACGGTAAATAAGTAAGAAGCCTAACTTTGCAGATCCTCTAATGGGCTGATGGTAAATTGAATTGTAAAGTTTCAACTTTCTAGGGGGTGTCGTTCCTGAGATAGGGGTGACTTTTAAAATTTTTAAATCTATCTTCCCGAGACAAAACTTACATTCAGATTTAGTTGAAAACTAAGCAAGATTACCAATTCGAACCGAATAGTTCGTCTGGCGTTGGTTCCAACTCTCTATCTTATACCGTTCTCAAGATAGTGGTAACTTTTAAACTATGAAAAAAAATATTTTTCTACCATTTAGAATCATTTTAGAAAGTTTTTTTATTACAATCTGAACTAATTTCAGCTTTTTATCACCAATCGTTAGTAAAAAATTCAATTTTTCACTCAATTTTTACTTAAAAAATTAATTCGCTTGCTTTTGCTGCAATAGTGAAAAAATTTTTTCCACTTTTTTATTCCAAAGGAACTGTAAATAAGTAAGAAGCCTAACTTTGCAGATCTTCTAGTGGGCTGATGGTGAATTGAATTGTAAAGTTTCAACTTTCTAGGGGGTGTCGTTCCTGAGATAGAGGTGACTTTTAAAATTTTTAAATCTATCTTCCCGAGACAAAACTTACATTCAGATTTAGTTGAAAACTAAGCAAGATCACCAATTCGAACCGAATAATTCGTCTGGCGTTGGTTCCAACTCTCTATCTTATACCGTTAACAAGATAGGGGTAACTTTTAAACTAAGAAAAAAAAATTTTTTCTACCATTTAGAATCATTTTAGAAAGTTTTTTTGTTACAATCTGAACTAATTTCATCTTTTTATCACCAATCGTTAGTAAAAAATTCAATTTTTCACTCAATTTTTACTTAAAAAATTAATTCGTTAGCTTTTGCTGCAAAAGTGAAAAAATTTTTTCAACTTTTTTATTCCAAAGGAACTGTCAATAAGTAAGAAGCCTAACTTTGCAGATCTTCTAGTGGGCTGATGGTAAATTGAATTGTAAAGTTTCAACTTTCTAGGGGGTGTCGTTCCTGAGATAGGAGTGACTTTTAAAATTTTTAAATCTATCTTTCCGAGTCAAAACTTACATTCAGATTTAGTTGAAAACTAAGCAAGATTACCAATTCGAACCGAATAATTCGTCTGGCGTTGGTTCCAACTCTCTATCTTATACCGTTCCCAATATAGGGGTAACTTTTAAACTAAGAAAAAAAAAATTTTTCTACCATTTAGAATCATTTTAGAAAGTTTTTTTATCACAATCTGAGCTAATTTCATCTTTTTATCACCAATCGTTAGTAAAAAATTCAATTTTTCACTCAATTTTTACTTAAAAAATTAATTCGCTAGCTTTTGCTGCAAAAGTGAAAAAATTTTTTCAACTTTTTTGTTTCAAAGGAACTGTAAATAAGTAAGAAGCCTAACTTTGCAGATCTTCTAGTGGGCTGATGGTGAATTGAATTGTAAGTTTCAACTTTCTAGGGGGTGTCGTTCCTGAGATAGGGGTGACTTTTAAAATTTTTAAATCTATCTTCCCGAGACAAAACTTACATTCAGATTTAGTTGAAAACTAAGCAAGATTACCAATTCGAACCGAATAATTCGTCTGGCGTTGGTTCCAACTATCTATCTTATACCGTTCTCAAGATAGTGGTAACTTTTAATCTAAGAAAAAAAATATTTTTCTACCATTTAGAATCATTTTAGGAAGTTTTTTTATTACAATCTGAACTAATTTCATCTTTTTATCACCAATCGTTAGTAAAAAATTCAATTTTTCACTCAATTTTTACTTAAAAAATTAATTCGCTAGCTTTTGCTGCAAAAGTGAAAAAATTTTTTCAACTTTTTTATTCCAAAGGAACTGTAAATAAGTAAGAAGCCTAACTTTGCAGATCTTCTAGTGGGCTGATGGTGAATTGAATTGTAAAGTTTCAACTTTCTAGGGGGTGTCGTTCCTGAGATAGGAGTGACTTTTAAAATATTTAAATCTATCTTTCCGAGACAAAACTTACATTCAGATTTAGTTGAAAACTAAGCAAGATTACCAATTCGAACCGAATAATTCGTCTGGCGTTGGTTCCAACTCTCTATCTTATACCGTTCCCAAGATAGGGGTAACTTTTAAACTAAGAAAAAAAATTTTTTCTACCAATTATAATCATTTTAGAAAGTTTTTTTATCATAATCTAAACAAGTTTCATCTTTTTATCACCAATCGTTAGTAAAAAATTCAATTTTTCACTCAATTTTTACATAAAAAATTAATTCGCTAGCTTTTGCTGAAAAAGTGAAACAATTTTTTCAACTTTTTTATTCCAAAGGAACGGTAAATAAGTAAGAAGCCTAACTTTGCAAATCCTCTAGTGGTCTGATGGTAAATTGAATTGTAAAGTTTCAAATTTCTAGGGGTGACGTTCCTGAGATGAGGGTGACTTTTAAAATTTTTAAATCTATCTTCCCGAGACAAAACTTACATTCAGATTTAGTTGAAAACTAAGCAAGATTACCAATTCGAACCGAATAATTCGTCTGGCGTTGGTTCCAACTCTCTATCTTATACCGTTCTCAAGATAGTGGTAACTTTTAAACTAAGAAAAAAAATATTTTTCTACCATTTAGAATTATTTTAGAAAGTTTTTTTATTACAATCTGAACTAATTTCATCTTTTTATCACCAATCGTTAGTAAAAAATTTAATTTTTCACTCAATTTTTACTTAAAAAATTAATTCCCTAGCTTTTGCTGCAAAAGTGAAAAAATTTTTTCAACTTTTTTATTCCAAAGGAACTGTAAATAAGTAAGAAGCCTAACTTTGCAGAACTTCTAGTGGGCTGATGGTGAATTGAATTGTAAAGTTTCAACTTTCTAGGGGGTGTCGTTCCTGAGATAGGGGTGACTTTTAAAATTTTCAAATCTATCTTCCCGAGACAAAAGTTACATTCAGATTTAGTTGAAAACTAAGCAAGATTACCAATTCGAACCGAATAATTCGTCTGGCGTTGGTTCCAACTCTCTATCTTATACCGTTCCCAAGATAGGGGTAACTTTTAAACTAAAAAAAAAAAAATTTTTCTACCGTTTAGAATCATTTTAGAAAGTTTTTTTATTACAATCTGAACTAATTTCATCTTTTTATCACCAATCGTTAGTAAAAAATTCAATTTTTCACTCAATTTTTACTTAAAAAATTAGTTCGCTTGCTTTTGCTGCAATAGTGAAAAAATTTTTTCAACTTTTTTATTCCAAAGGAACTGTAAATAAGTAAGAAGCCTAACTTTGCAGATCTTCTAGTGGGCTGATGGTGAATTGAATTGTAAAGTTTCAACTTTCTAGGGGGTGTCGTTCCTGAGATAGGGGTGACTTTTAAAATTTTTAAATCTATCTTCCCGAGACAAAACTTACATTCAAATTTAGTTGAAAACTAAGCAAGATTACCAATTCGAACCGAATAATTCGTCTGGCGTTGGTTCCAACTCTCTATCTTATACCGTTCCCAAGATAGGGGTAACTTTTGAACTAAAAAAAAAAAAATTTTTCTACCATTTAGAATCATTTTAGAAAGTTTTTTTATTACAATCTGAACTAATTTCATCTTTTTATCACCAATCGTTAGTAAAAAATTCAATTTTTCACTCAATTTTTACTTAAAAAATTAATTCGCTTGCTTTTGCTGCAATAGTGAAAAAATTTTTTCCACTTTTTTATTCCAAAGGAACGGTAAATAAGTAAGAAGCCTAACTTTGCAGATCCTCTAGTGGGCTGATGGTAAATTGAATTGTAAAGTTTCAACTTTCTAGGGGGTGTCGTTCCTGAGGTAGGGGTGACTTTTAAAATTTTTAAATCTATCTTCCCGAGACAAAACTTACATTCAGATTTAGTTGAAAACTAAGCAAGATTACCAATTCGAACCGAATAATTCGTCTGGCGATGGTTCCAACTCTCTATCTTATACCGTTCCCAAGATAGGGGTAACTTTTAAACTAAGAAACAAAAATTTTTTCTACCAATTATAATTATTTTAGAAAGTTTTTTTGTCATAATCTAAACCAGTTTCATCTTTTTATCACCAATCGTTAGTAAAAAATTCAATTTTTCACTCAATTTTTACTTAAAAAATTAATTCGCTAGCTTTTGCTGCAAAAGTGAAAAAATTTTTTTAACTTTTTTATTCCAAAGGAACGGTAAATAAGTAAGAAGCCTAACTTTGCAGATCCTCTAGTGGGCTGATGGTAAATTGAATTGTAAAGTTTCAACTTTATAGGGGGTGTCGTTCTTGAGGTAGGGGTGACTTTTAAAATTTTTAAATCTATTTTCCCGAGACAAAACTTACATTCAGATTTAGTTGAAAACTAAGCAAGATTACCAATTCGAACGGCGTTGGTTCCAACTCTCTATCTTATACCGTTCTCAAGATAGTGGTAACATTTAATCTAAGAAAAAAAATATTTTTCTACCATTTAGAATCATTTTAGAAAGTTTTTTTATTACAATCTGAACTAATTTCATCTTTTTATCACCAATCGTTAGTAAAAAATTCAATTTTTCACTCAATTTTTACTTAAAAAATTAATTCGCTAGCTTTTTCTGCAAAAGTGAAAACATTTTTTCAACTTTTTTATTCTAAAGGAACTGTAAATAAGTAAGAAGCCTAACTTTGCAGATCTTCTAGTGGGCTGATGGTGAATTGAATTGTAAAGTTTCAACTTTCTAGGGGGTGTCGTTCCTGGGATAGGGGTGACTTTTAAAATTTTTAAATCTATCTTCCCGAGACAAAACTTACATTCAGATTTAGTTGAAAACTAAGCAAGATTACCAATTCGAACCGAATAATTTGTCTGGCGTTGGTTCCAACTCTCTATCTTATACCGTTCTCAAGATAGTGGTAACTTTTAAACTAAGAAAAAAAATATTTTTCTACCATTTAGAATCATTTTAGAAAGTTTTTTTATTACAATCTGAACTAATTTCATCTTTTTATCACCAATCGTTAGTAAAAAATTCAATTTTTCACTCAATTTTTACTTAAAAAATTAGTTCGCTTGCTTTTGCTGCAATAGTGAAAAAATTTTTTCAACTTTTTTATTCCAAAGGAACTGTAAATAAGTAAGAAGCCTAACTTTGCAGATCTTCTAGTGGGCTGATGGTGAATTGAATTGTAAAGTTTCAACTTTCTAGGGGGTGTCGTTCCTGGGATAGGGGTGACTTTTAAAATTTTTAAATCTATCTTCCCGAGACAAAACTTACATTCAGATTTAGTTGAAAACTAAGCAAGATTACCAATTCGTACCGAATAATTCGTCTGGCGTTGGTTCCAACTCTCTATCTTATACCGTTCTCAAGATAGTGGTAACTTTTAAACTAAGAAAAAAAATATTTTTCTACCATTTAGAATCATTTTAGAAAGTTTTTCTATTACAATCTGAACTAATTTCATCTTTTTATCACCAATCGTTAGTAAAAAATTCAATTTTTCACTCAATTTTTACTTAAAAAATTAATTCGCTAGCTTTTGCTGCAAAAGTGAAAAAATTTTTTCAACTTTTTTATTCCAAAGGAACTGTAAATAAGTAAGAAGCCTAACTTTGCAGAACTTCTAGTGGGCTGATGGTGAATTGAATTGTAAAGTTTCAACTTTCTAGGGAGTGTCGTTCCTGAGATAGGGGTGACTTTTAAAATTTTTAAATCTATCTTTCCGAGACAAAACTTACATTCAGATTTAGTTGAAAACTAAGCAAGATTACCAATTCGAAACGAATAATTTGTCTGGCGTTGGTTCCAACTCTCTATCTTATACCGTTCCCAAGATAGGGGTAACTTTTAAGCTAAGAAAAAAAAAAATTTTCTACCATTTAGAATCATTTTAGAAAGTTTTTTTATTACAATCTGAACTAATTTCATCTTTTTATCACCAATCGTTAGTAAAAAATTCAATTTTTCACTCAATTTTTACTTAAAAAATTAATTCGCTAGCTTTTGCTGCAAAAGTGAAAAAATTTTTTCAACTTTTTTATTCCAAAGAAACTGTAAATAAGTAAGAAGCCTAACTTTGCAGATCTTCTAGTGGGCTGATGGTGAATTGAATTGTAAAGTTTCAACTTTCTAGGGGGTGTCGTTCCTGAGATAGGGGTGACTTTTAAAATTTTTAAATCTATATTTCCGAGACAAAACCTTCATTCAGATTTAGTTGAAAACTAAGCAAGATTACCAATTCGAACCGAATAATTCGTCTGGCGTTGGTTCCAACTCTCTATCTTATACCGTTCCCAAGATAGGGGTAACTTTTAAACTAAGAAAAAAAATATTTTTCTACCATTTATAATCATTTTAGAAAGTTTTTTTATCATAATCTAAACCAGTTTCATCTTTTTATCACCAATCGTTAGTAAAAAATTCAATTTTTCACTCAATTTTTACTTAAAAAATTAATTCGCTAGCTTTTTCTGCAAAAGTGAAAACATTTTTTCAACTTTTTTATTCTAAAGGAACTGTAAATAAGTAAGAAGCCTAACTTTGCAGATCTTCTAGTGGGCTGATATTGAATTGAATTGTAAAGTTTCAACTTTCTAGGGGGTGTCGTTCCTGAGATAGGGGTGACTTTTAAAATTTTTAAATCTATCTTCCCGAGACAAAACTTACATTCAGATTTAGTTGAAAACTAAGCAAGATTACCAATTCGAACCGAATAATTCGTCTGGCGTTGGTTCCAACTCTCTATCTTATACCGTTCCCAAGATAAGGGTAATTTTCAAACTAAGAAAAAATAATTTTTCCTACCATTTAGAATCATTTTAGAAAGTTTTTTTATTACAATCTGAACTAATTTCATCTTTTTATCACCGATCGTTAGTAAAAAATTCAATTTTTCACTCAATTTTTACTTAAAAAATTAATTCGTTAGCTTTTGCTGCAAAAGTGAAAAAATTTTTTCAACTTTTTTATTCCAAAGTAACTGTAAATAAGTAAGAAGCCTAACTTTGCAGATCTTCTAGTAGGCTGATGGTGAATTGAATTGTAAAGTTTCAACTTTCTAGGGGGTGTCGTTCTTGAGATAGGGGTGACTTTTAAAATTTTTGAATCTATCTTCCCGAGACAAAACTTACATTCAGATTTAGTTGAAAACTAAGCAAGATTACCAATTCGAACCGAATAATTCGTCTGGCGTTGGTTCCAACTCTCTATCTTATACCTTTCCCTAGATAGGGGTAACTTTTAAACTAAGAAAAAAAATTTTTTTCTACCGTTTATAATCATTTTAGAAAGTTTTTTTATCATAATCTAAACCAGTTTCATCTTTTTATCACCAATCGTTAGTAAAAAATTCAATTTTTCACTCAATTTTTACTTAAAAAATTAATTCGCTAGCTTTTGCTGCAAAAGTGAAAAAATTTTTTTAACTTTTTTATTTCAAAGGAACTGTAAATAAGTAAGAAACCTAACTTTGCAGATCTTCTAGTGGGCTGATGGTAAATTGAATTGTAAAGTTTCAACTTTCTAGGGGGTGTCGTTCCTGAGATAGGGGTGACTTTTAAAATTTTTAAATCTAGCTTCCCGAGACAAAACTTACATTCAGATTTAGTTGAAAACTAAGCAAGATTACCAATTCGAACCGAATAATTCGTCTGGCGTTGCTTCCAACTCTCTATCTTATACCGTTCCCAAGATAGGGGTAACTTTTAAACTAAGAAAAAAAAATTTTTTCTACTATTTAGAATCATTTTAGAAAGTTTTTTTTTTACAATCTGAACTAATTTCATCTTTTTATCACCAATCGTTAGTAAAAAATTCAATTTTTCACTCAATTTTTACTTAAAAAATTAATTCGCTAGCTTTTGCTGCAAAAGTGAAAAATTTTTTTCAACTATTTTATTCCAAAGGAACTGTAAATAAGTAAGAAGGCTAACTTTGCAGATCTTCTAGTGGGCTGATGGTGAATTGAACTGTAAAGTTTCAACTTTCTAGGAGGTGTCGTTCCTGAGATAGGGGTGACTTTTAAAATTTTTAAATCTATCTTCCCGAGACAAAACTTAAATTCAGATTTAGTTGAAAACTAAGCAAGATTACCAATTCGAACCGAATAATTCGTCTGGCGTTGGTTCCAACTCTCTATCTTATACCGTTCCCAAGATAGGGGTAACTTTTAAACTAAGAAAAAAAATATTTTTCTACCATTTATAATCATTTTAGAAAGTTTTTTTATCATAATCTAAACCAGTTTCAACTTTTTATCACCAATCGTTAGTTAAAGATCCAATTTTTCACTCAATTTTTACTCAAAAAATTAATTCGCTAGCTTTTGCTGCAAAAGTGAAAAAAATTTTTCAACTTTTTTATTCCAAAGGAACTGTAAATAAGTAAGAAACCTAACTTTGCAGATCTTCTAGTGGGCTGATGGTAAATTGAATTGTAAAGTTTCAACTTTATAGGGGGTGTCGTTCCTGAGATAGGGGTGACTTTTAAAATTTTTAAATCTATCTTCCCGAGACAAAACTTACATTCAGATTTAGTTGAAAACTAAGCAAGATTACCAATTCGAACCGAATAATTCGTCTGGCGTTGGTTTCAACTCTCTATATTATACCGTTCTCAAGATAGTGGTAACTTTTAAACTAAGAAAAAAAATATTTTTCTACCATTTAGAATCATTTTAGAAAATTTTTTTATTACAATCTGAACTAATTTCATCTTTTTATCACCAATCGTTAGTAAAAAATTCAATTTTTCACTCAATTTTTACTTAAAAAATTAATTCGCTAGCATTTGCTGCAAAAGTGAAAAAATTTTTTCAACTTTTTTATTCCAAAGGAACTGTAAATAAGTAAGAAGCCTAACTTTGCAGATCTTCTAGTGGGCTGATAGTGAATTGAATTGTAAAGTTTCAACTTTCTAGGGGGTGTCGTTCCTGAGATAGGGGTGACTATTAAAATTTTTAAATCTATCTTCCGGAGACAAAACTTACATTCAGATTTAGTTGAAAACTAAGCAAGATTACCAATTCGAACCGAATAATTCGTCTGGCGTTGGTTCCAACTCTCTATCTTATACCGTTCCCAAGATAGGGGTAACTTTTAAACTAAGAAAAAAAAATTTTTTCTACCATTTATAATCATTTTAGAAAGTTTTTTTATCATAATCTAAACCAGTTTCATCTTTTTATCACCAATCGTTAGTAAAAAATTCAATTTTTCACACAATTTTTACTTAAAAAAAAAATTCGCTAGCTTTTGCTGCAAAAGTGAAAAAATTTTTTTAACTTTTTTATTCCAAAGGAACGGTAAATAAGTAAGAAGCCTAACTTTGCAGATCCTCTAGTGGGCTGAAGGTAAATTGAATTGTGAAGTTTCAACTTTCTAGGGGGTGTCGTTCCTGAGATAGGGGTGACTTTTAAAATTTTTAAATCTATCTTCCCGAGATAAAACTTAATTCAGATTTAGTTGAAAACTAAGCAAGATTACCAATTCGAACCGAATAATTCGTCTGGCGTTGGTTCCAACTCTCTATCTTATACCGTTCCCAAGACAGGGGTAACTTTTAAACTAAGAAAAAAAATGTTTCTACCATTTAGAATCATTTTAGAAAGTTTTTTTATTACAATCTGAACAAATTTCATCTTTTTATCACCAATCGTTAGTAAAAAATTCAATTTTTCACTCAATTTTTACTTAAAAAATTAATTCGTTAGCGTTTGCTGCAAAAGTAAAAAAATTTTTCAACTTTTTTATTCCAAAGGAACTGTAAATAAGTAAGAAGCCTAACTTTGCAGATCTTCTAGTGGGCTGATGGTGAATTGAATTGTAAAGTTTCAACTTTCTAGGGGGTGTCGTTTCTGAGATAGGGGTGACTTTTAAAATTTTTGAATCTATCTTCCCGAGACAAAACTTACATTCAGATTTAGTTGAAAACTAAGCAAGATTACCAATTCGAACCGAATAATTCGTCTGGCGTTGGTTCCAACTCTCTATCTTATACCGTTCTCAAGATAGTGGTAACTTTTAAACTAAGAAAAAAAATATTTTTCTACCATTTAGAATCATTTTAGAAAGTTTTTTTATTACAATCTAAACTAATTTAATTTTTTTATCACCAATTGATAGTGAAAAATTCAATTTTTTACTCAATTTTTACTTAAAAAATTAATTCGCTAGCTTTTGCTGCAAAAGTGAAAAAAATTTTTCAACTTTTTTATTCCAAAGGAACTGTAAATAAGTAAGAAGCCTAACTTTGCAGATCCTCTAGTGGGCTGATGGTAAATTGAATTGTAAAGTTTCAACTTTCTAGGGAGTGTCGTTCCTGAGATAGGGGTGACTTTTAAAATTTTTGAATCTATCTTCCCGAGACAAAACTTACATTCAGATTTAGTTGAAAACTAAGCATGATTACCAATTCGAACCGAATAATTCGTCTGGCGTTGGTTCCAACTCTCTATCTTATACCGTTCCCAAGATAGGGGTAACTTTTAAACTAAGAAAAAAAAATTTTTTCTACCATTTATAATCATTTTAGAAAGTTTTTTTATCATAATCTAAACCAGTTTCATCTTTTTATCACCAATCGTTAGTAAAAAATTCAATTATTCACTCAATTTTTACTTAAAAATAAATTCGCTAGCTTTTGCTGCAAAAGTGAAAAAATTTTTTTAACTTTTTTATTCCAAAGGAACGGTAAATAAGTAAGAAGCCTAACTTTGCAGATCCTCTAGTGGGCTGAAGGTAAATTGAATTGTGAAGTTTCAACTTTCTAGGGGGTGTCGTTCCTGAGATAGGGGTGACTTTTAAAATTTTTAAATCTATCTTCCCGAGATAAAACTTAATTCAGATTTAGTTGAAAACTAAGCAAGATTACCAATTCGAACCGAATAATTCGTCTGGCGTTGGTTCCAACTCTCTATCTTATACCGTTCCCAAGACAGGGGTAACTTTTAAACTAAGAAAAAAAATGTTTCTACCATTTAGAATCATTTTAGAAAGTTTTTTTATTACAATCTGAACAAATTTCATCTTTTTATCACCAATCGTTAGTAAAAAATTCAATTTTTCACTCAATTTTTACTTAAAAAATTAATTCGTTAGCGTTTGCTGCAAAAGTAAAAAAATTTTTCAACTTTTTTATTCCAAAGGAACTGTAAATAAGTAAGAAGCCTAACTTTGCAGATCTTCTAGTGGGCTGATGGTGAATTGAATTGTAAAGTTTCAACTTTCTAGGGGGTGTCGTTTCTGAGATAGGGGTGACTTTTAAAATTTTTGAATCTATCTTCCCGAGACAAAACTTACATTCAGATTTAGTTGAAAACTAAGCAAGATTACCAATTCGAACCGAATAATTCGTCTGGCGTTGGTTCCAACTCTCTATCTTATACCGTTCTCAAGATAGTGGTAACTTTTAAACTAAGAAAAAAAATATTTTTCTACCATTTAGAATCATTTTAGAAAGTTTTTTTATTACAATCTAAACTAATTTAATTTTTTTATCACCAATTGATAGTGAAAAATTCAATTTTTTACTCAATTTTTACTTAAAAAATTAATTCGCTAGCTTTTGCTGCAAAAGTGAAAAAAATTTTTCAACTTTTTTATTCCAAAGGAACTGTAAATAAGTAAGAAGCCTAACTTTGCAGATCCTCTAGTGGGCTGATGGTAAATTGAATTGTAAAGTTTCAACTTTCTAGGGAGTGTCGTTCCTGAGATAGGGGTGACTTTTAAAATTTTTGAATCTATCTTCCCGAGACAAAACTTACATTCAGATTTAGTTGAAAACTAAGCATGATTACCAATTCGAACCGAATAATTCGTCTGGCGTTGGTTCCAACTCTCTATCTTATACCGTTCCCAAGATAGGGGTAACTTTTAAACTAAGAAAAAAAAATTTTTTCTACCATTTATAATCATTTTAGAAAGTTTTTTTATCATAATCTAAACCAGTTTCATCTTTTTATCACCAATCGTTAGTAAAAAATTCAATTATTCACTCAATTTTTACTTAAAAATAAATTCGCTAGCTTTTGCTGCAAAAGTGAAAAAATTTTTTTAACTTTTTTATTCCAAAGGAACGGTAAATAAGTAAGAAGCCTAACTTTGCAGATCCTCTAGTGGGCTGAAGGTAAATTGAATTGTGAAGTTTCAACATTCTAGGAGGTGTCGTTCCTGAGATAGGGGTGACTTTTAAAATTTTTAAATCTATCTTACCGAGACAAAACTTACATTCAGATTTAAATGAAAACTAAGCAAGATTACCAATTCGAACCGAATAATTCGTCTGGCGTTGGTTCCAACTCTCTATCTTATACCGTTCCCAAGATAGGGGTAACTATTAAACTAAGAAAAAAAAATTTTTTCTACCATTTATAATCATTTTAGAAAGTTTTTTTATCATAATCTAAACCAGTTTCATCTTTTTATCACCAATCGTTAGTAAAAAATTCAATTTTTCACTCAATTTTTACTTAAAAAAAAATTCGCTAGCTTTTGCTGCAAAAGTGAAAAAATTTTTTTAACTTTTTTATTCCAAAGGAACGGTAAATAAGTAAGAAACCTAACTTTGCAGATCCTCTAGTGGGATGAAGGTAAATTGAATTGTGAAGTTTCAACTTTCTAGGGGGTGTCGTTCCTAAGATAGGGGTGACTTTTAAAATTTTTAAATCTATCTTCCCGAGACAAAACTTACATTCAGATTTAGTTGAAAACTAAGCGAGATTACCAATTCGAACCGAATAATTCGTCTGGCGTTGGTTCCAACTCTCTATCTTATACCGTTCCCAAGATAGGGGTAACTTTTAAACTAAGAAAAAAAAATTTTTTCTACTATTTATAATCATTTTAGAAAGTTTTTTTATCATAATCTAAACCAGTTTCATCTTTTTATCACCAATCGTTAGTAAAAAATTCAATTTTTCACTCAATTTTTACTTAAAAAATTAATTAGCTAGCCTTTGCTGCAAAAGTGAAAAAATTTTTTTAACTTTTTTATTCCAGAGGAACGGTAAATAAGTAAGAAGCCTAACTTTGCAGATCCTCTAGTGGCTGAAGGTAAATTGAATTGGAAAGTTTCAACTTTCTAGGGGGTGACGTTCCTGAGATAGGGGTGACTTTTAAAATTTTAAAATCTATCTTCCCGATACAAAACTTACATTCAGATTTAGTTGAAAACTAAGCAAGATCACCAATTCGAACCGAATAATTCGTCTGGCGTTGGTTCCAACTCTCTATCTTATACCGTTCTCAAGATAGTGGTAACTTTTAAACTAAGAAAAAAAATATTTTTCTACCATTTAGAATCATTTTAGAAAATTTTTTTATTACAATCTGAACTAATTTCATCTTTTTATCACCAATCGTTAGTAAAAAATTCAATTTTTCACTCAATTTTTACTTAAAAAATTAATTCGCTAGCTTTTGCTGCAAAAGTGAAAAAAATTTTTCAACTTTTTTATTCCAAAGGAACTGTAAATAAGTAAGAAGCCTAACTTTGCAGATCCTCTAGTGGGCTGATGGTAAATTTAATTGTAAAGTTTCAACTTTCTAGGGGGTGCCGTTCATGAGATAGGGGTGACTTTTAAAATTTTTAAATCTATCTTCCCGAGACAAAACTTACATTCAGATTTAGTTAAAAACTAAGCAAGATTACCAATTCGAACCGAATAATTCGTCTGGCGTTGGTTCTAACTCTCTATCTTATACCGTTCCCAAGATAGGGGTAACTTTTAAACTAAGAAAAAAAAATTTTTCCTACTATTTAGAATCATTTTAGAAAGTTTTTTTATTACAATCTGAACTAATTTCATCTTTTTATCACCAATCGTTAGTAAAAAATTCAATTTTTCACTCAATTTTTACTTAAAAAATTAATTCGCTAGCATTTGCTGCAAAAGTGAAAAAATTTTTTCAACTTTTTTATTCCAAAGGAACTGTAAATAAGTAAGAAGCCTAACTTTGCAGATCTTCTAGTGGGCTGATAGTGAATTGAATTGTAAAGTTTCAACTTTCTAGGGGGTGTCGTTCCTGAGATAGTGGTGACTATTAAAATTTTTAAATCTATCTTCCGGAGACAAAACTTACATTCAGATTTAGTTGAAAACTAAGCAAGATTACCAATTCGAACCGAATAATTCGTCTGGCGTTGGTTCCAACTCTCTATCTTATACCGTTCCCAAGATAGGGGTAACTTTTAAACTAAGAAAAAAAAATTTTTTCTACCATTTATAATCATTTTAGAAAGTTTTTTTATCATAATCTAAACCAGTTTCATCTTTTTATCACCAATCGTTAGTAAAAAATTCAATTTTTCACACAATTTTTACTTAAAAAAAAGATTCGCTAGCTTTTGCTGCAAAAGTGAAAAAATTTTTTTAACTTTTTTATTCCAAAGGAACGGTAAATAAGTAAGAAGCCTAACTTTGCAGATCCTCTAGTGGGCTGAAGGTAAATTGAATTGTGAAGTTTCAACTTTCTAGGAGGTGTCGTTCCTGAGATAGGGGTGTCTTTTAAAATTTTTAAATCTATCTTCCCGAGATAAAACTTACATTCAGATTTAGTTGAAAACTAAGCAAGATTACCAATTCGGACCGAATAATTCGTCTGGCGTTGGTTCCAACTCTCTATCTTATACCGTTCCCAAGACAGGGGTAACTTTTAAACTAAGAAAAAAAATGTTTCTACCATTTAGAATCATTTTAGAAAGTTTTTTTATTACAATCTGAACTAATTTCATCTTTTTATCACCAATCGTTAGTAAAAAATTCAATTTTTCACTCAATTTTTACTTAAAAAATTAATTCGTTAGCGTTTGCTGCAAAAGTAAAAAAATTTTTCAACTTTTTTATTCCAAAGGAACTGTAAATAAGTAAGAAGCCTAACTTTGCAGATCTTCTAGTGGGCTGATGGTGAATTGAATTGTAAAGTTTCAACTTTCTAGGGGGTGTCGTTTCTGAGATAGGGGTGACTTTTAAAATTTTTGAATCTATCTTCCCGAGACAAAACTTACATTCAGATTTAGTTGAAAACTAAGCAAGATTACCAATTCGAACCGAATAATTCGTCTGGCGTTGGTTCCAACTCTCAATCTTATACCGTTCTCAAGATAGTGGTAACTTTTAAACTAAGAAAAAAAATATTTTTCTACCATTTAGAATCATTTTAGAAAGTTTTTTTATTACAATCTAAACTAATTTAATTTTTTTATCACCAATTGATAGTGAAAAATTCAATTTTTTACTCAATTTTTACTTAAAAAATTAATTCCCTAGCTTTTGCTGCAAAAGTGAAAAAATTTTTTCAACTTTTTTATTCCAAAGGAACTGTAAATAAGTAAGAAGCCTAACTTTGCAGATCCTCTAGTGGGCTGATGGTAAATTGAATTGTAAAGTTTCAACTTTCTAGGGGGTGTCGTTCCTGAGATAGGGGTGACTTTTAAAATTTTTGAATCTATCTTCCCGAGACAAAACTTACATTCAGATTTAGTTGAAAACTAAGCATGATTACCAATTCGAACCGAATAATTCGTCTGGCGTTGGTTCCAACTCTCTATCTTATACCGTTCCCAAGATAGGGGTAACTTTTAAACTAAGAAAAAAAATTTTTTTCTACCATTTATAATCATTTTAGAAAGTTTTTTTATCATAATCTAAACCAGTTTCATCTTTTTATCACCAATCGTTAGTAATAAATTCAATTTTTCACTCAATTTTTACTTAAAAATAAATTCGCTAGCTTTTGCTGCAAAAGTGAAAAAATTTTTTTAACTTTTTTATTCCAAAGGAACGGTAAATAAGTAAGAAGCCTGACTTTGCAGATCCTCTAGTGGGCTGAAGGTAAATTGAACTGTGAAGTTTCAACTTTCTAGGGGGTGTCGTTCCTGAGATAGGGGTGACTTTTAAAATTTTTAAATCTATCTTCCCGAGACAAAACTTACATTCAGATTTAAATGAAAACTAAGCAAGATTACCAATTCGAACCGAATAATTCGTCTGGCGTTGGTTCCAACTCTCTATCTTATACCGTTCCCAAGATAGGGGTAACTATTAAACTAAGAAAAAAAAAATTTTTCTACCATTTATAATCATTTTAGAAAGTTTTTTTATCATAATCTAAACCAGTTTCATCTTTTTATCACCAATCGTTAGTAAAAAATTCAATTTTTCACTCAATTTTTACTTAAAAAAAAAATTCGCTAGCTTTTGCTGCAAAAGTGAAAAAATTTTTTTAACTTTTTTATTCCAAAGGAACGGTTAATAAGTAAGAAGCCTAACTTTGCAGATCCTCTAGTGGGCTGAAGGTAAATTGAATTGTGAAGTTTCAACTTTCTAGGGGGTGTCGTTCCTGAGATAGGGGTGACTTTTAAAATTTTTAAATCTATCTTCCCGAGACAAAACTTACATTCAGATTTAGTTGAAAACTAAGCAAGATTACCAATTCGAACCGAATAATTCGTCTGGCGTTGGTTCCAACTCTCTATCTTATACCGTTCTCAAGATAGTGGTAACTTTTAAACTAATAAAAAAATTTTTTTCTACCATTTAGAATCATTTTAGAAAGTTTTTTTATTACAATCTGAACTAATTTAATTTTTTTATCACCAATTGTTAGTAAAAAATTCAATTTTTTACTCAATTTTTACTTAAAAAATTAATTCGCTAGCTTTTGCTGCAAAAGTGGAAAAATTTTTTCAACTTTTTTATTCCAAAGAAACTGTAAATAAGTAAGAAGCCTGACTTTGCAGATCCTCTAGTGGGCTGAAGGTAAATTGAACTGTGAAGTTTCAACTTTCTAGGGGGTGTCGTTCCTGAGATAGGGGTGACTTTTAAAATTTTTAAATCTATCTTCCCGAGACAAAACTTACATTCAGATTTAAATGAAAACTAAGCAAGATTACCAATTCGAACCGAATAATTCGTCTGGCGTTGGTTCCAACTCTCTATCTTATACCGTTCCCAAGATAGGGGTAACTATTAAACTAAGAAAAAAAAATTTTTTCTACCATTTATAATCATTTTAGAAAGTTTTTTTATCATAATCTAAACCAGTTTCATCTTTTTATCACCAATCGTTAGTAAAAAATTCAATTTTTCACTCAATTTTTACTTAAAAACTAAATTCGCTAGCTTTTGCTGCAAAAGTGAAAAAAATTTTTTAACTTTTTTATTCCAAAGGAACTGTAAATAAGTAAGAAGTCTAACTTTGCAGATCTTCTAGTGGGCTGATGGTAAATTGAATTGTGAAGTTTCAACTTTCTAGGGGGTGTCGTTCCTGAGATAGGGGTGACTTTTAAAATTTTTAAATCTATCTTCCCGATACAAAACTTACATTCAGATTTAGTTGAAAACTAAGCAAGATCACCAATTCGAACCGAATAATTCGTCTGGCGTTGGTTCCAACTCTCTATCTTATACCGTTCCCAAGATAGGGGTAACTTTTAAACTAAGAAAAAAAAATTTTTTCTACTATTTATAATCATTTTAGAAAGTTTTTTTATCATAATCTAAACCAGTTTCATCTTTTTATCACCAATCGTTAGTAAAAAATTCAATTTTTCACTCAATTTTTACTTAAAAAATTAATTCGCTAGCCTTTGCTGCAAAAGTGAAAAAATTTTTTTAACTTTTTTATTCCAGAGGAACGGTAAATAAGTAAGAAGCCTAACTTTGCAGATCCTCTAGTGGGCTGAAGGTAAATTGAATTGGAAAGTTTCAACTTTCTAGGGGGTGTCGTTCCTGAGATAGGGGTGACTTTTAAAATTTTTAAATTTATCTTCCCGAGATAAAACTTACATTCAGATTTAGTTGAAAACTAAGCAAGATTACCAATTCGAACCGATTAATTCGTCTGGCGTTGGTTCCAACTCTCTATCTTATACCGTTCTCAAGATAGTGGTAACTTTTAAACTAAGAAAAAAAATATTTTTCTACCATTTAGAATCATTTTAGAAAGTTTTTTTATTACAATCTGAACTAATTTAATTTTTTTATCACTAATTGTTAGTAAAAAATTCATTTTTTTACTCAATTTTTACTTAAAAAATTAATTCGCTAGCTTTTGCTGCAAAAGTGAAAAAATTTTTTCAACTTTTTTATTCCAAAGGAACTGTAAATAAGTAAGAAGCCTAACTTTGCAGATCTTCTAGTGGGCTGATGGTGAATTGAATTGTAAAGTTTCAACTTTCTAGGGGGTGTCGTCCCTGAGATAGGGGTGACTTTTAAAATTTTTAAATCTATCTTCCCGAGACAAAACTTACATTCAGATTTAGTTGAAAACTAAGCAAGATTACCAATTCGAACAGAATAATTCGTCTGGCGTTGCTTCCAACTCTCTATCTTATACCGTTCCCAAGATAGGGGTAACTTTTAAACTAAGAAAAAAAAATTTTTTCTACCATTTAGAATCATTTTAGAAAGTTTTTTTATTACAATCTGAACTAATTTCATCTTTTTATCACCAATCGTTAGTAAAAAATTCAATTTTTCACACAATTTTTACTTAAAAAAAAAATTCGCTAGCTTTTGCTGCAATAGTGAAAAAATTTTTTTAACTTTTTTATTCCAAAGGAACTGTAAATAAGTAGGAAGCCTAACTTTGCAGATCCTCTAGTGGGCTGATGGTAAATTGAATTGTAAAGTTTCAACTTTCTAGGGGGTGTCGTTCCTGAGATAGGGGTGACTTTTAAAATTTTTAAATCTATCTTCCCGAGACAAAACTTACATTCAGATTTAGTTGAAAACTAAGCAAGATTACCAATTCGAACCGAATAATTCGTCTGGCGTTGGTTCCAACTCTCTATCTTATACCGTTCCCAAGATAGGGGTAACTTTTAAACTAAGAAAAAAAATTTTTTTCTACCATTTATAATCATTTTAGAAAGTTTTTTTATCATAATCTAAACCAGTTTCATCTTTTTATCACCAATCGTTAGTAAAAAATTCAATTTTTCACTCAATTTTTACTTAAAAACTAAATTCGCTAGCTTTTGCTGCAAAAGTGAAAAAAATTTTTTAACTTTTTTATTCCAAAGGAACTGTAAATAAGTAAGAAGTCTAACTTTGCAGATCTTCTAGTGGGCTGATGGTAAATTGAATTGTAAAGTTTCAACTTTCTAGGGGGTGTCGTTCCTGAGATAGGGGTGACTTTTAAAATTTTTAAATCTATCTTCCCGATACAAAACTTACATTCAGATTTAGTTGAAAACTAAGCAAGATCACCAATTCGAACCGAATAATTCGTCTGGCGATGGTTCCAACTCTCTATCTTATACCGTTCCCAAGATAGGGGTAACTTTTAAACTAAGAAAAAAAAATTTTTTCTACTATTTATAATCATTTTAGAAAGTTTTTTTATCATAATCTAAACCAGTTTCATCTTTTTATCACCAATCGTTAGTAAAAAATTCAATTCTTCACTCAATTTTTACTTAAAAAATTAATTCGCTAGCCTTTGCTGCAAAAGTGAAAAAATTTTTTTAACTTTTTTATTCCAGAGGAACGGTAAATAAGTAAGAAGCCTAACTTTGCAGATCCTCTAGTGGGCTGAAGGTAAATTGAATTGGAAAGTTTCAACTTTCTAGGGGGTGTCGTTCCTGGGATAGGGGTGACTTTTAAAATTTTTAAATCTATCTTCCCGAGATAAAATTTACATTCAGATTTAGTTGAATACTAAGCAAGATTACCAATTCGAACAGAATAATTCGTCTGGCGTTGCTTCCAACTCTCTATCTTATACCGTTCCCAAGATAAGGGTAACTTTTAAACTAAGAAAAAAAAATTTTTTCTACCATTTAGAATCATTTTAGAAAGTTTTTTTATTACAATCTGAACTAATTTCATCTTTTTATCACCAATCGTTAGTAAAAAATTCAATTTTTCACTCAATTTTTACTTAAAAAATTAATTCGCTAGCATTTGCTGCAAAAGTGAAAAAATTTTTTCAACTTTTTTATTCCAAAGGAACTGTAAATAAGTAAGAAGCCTAACTTTGCAGATCTTCTAGTGGGCTGATGGTGAATTGAATTGTAAAGTTTCAACTTTCTAGGGGGTGTCGTTCCTGAGATAGGGTTGACTTTTAAAATTTTTAAATCTATCTTCCCGAGACAAAACTTACATTCAGATTTAGTTGAAAACTAAGCAAGATCACCAATTCGAAATGAATAATTCGTCTGGCGTTGGTTCCAACTCTCTATCTTATACCGTTCCCAAGATAGGGGTAACTTTTAAACTAAGAAAAAAAAAAATTTTCTACCATTTATAATCATTTTAGAAAGTTTTTTTATCATAATCTAAACCAGTTTCATCTTTTTATCACCAATCGTTAGTAAAAAATTCAATTTTTCACTCAATTTCTACTTAAAAAATTAATTCGCTAGCTTTTGCTGCAAAAGTGAAAAAATTTTTTTAACTTTTTATTCTAGGGGGTGTCGTTCCTGAGATAGGGGTGACTTTTATAATTTTTAAATCTATCTTCCCGAGATAAAACTTACATTCAGATTTAGTTGAAAACTAAGCAAGATTACCAATTCGAACCGATTAATTCGTCTGGCGTTTGTTCCAACTCTCTATCTTATACCGTTCCCAAGATAGGGGTAACTTTTAAACTAAGAAAAAAAAATTTTTTCTACCATTTAGAATCATTTTAGAAAGTTTTTTTATTACAATCTGAACTAATTTCATCTTTTTATCACCAATCGTTAGTAAAAAATTCAATTTTTCACTCAATTTTTACTTAAAAAATTAATTCGCTAGCTTTTGCTGCAAAAGTGAAAAAATTTTTTCAACTTTCTTATTCCAAAGGAACTGTAAATAAGTAAGAAGCCTAACGTTGCAGATCTTCTAGTGGGCTGATGGTGAATTGAATTGTAAAGTTTTAACTTTCTAGGGGGTGTCGTTCCTGAGATAGGGTTGACTTTTAAAATTTTTAAATCTATCTTTCCGAGACAAAACTTACATTCAGATTTAGTTGAAAACTAAGCAAGATCACCAATTCGAACCGAATAATTCGTCTGGCGTTGGTTCCAACTCTCTATCTTATACCGTTCCCAAGATAGGGGTAACTTTTAAACTAGGAAAAAAAAATTTTTTCTACCATTTATAATCATTTTAGAAAGTTTTTTTTTTATAATCTAAACCAGTTTCATCTTTTTATCACCAATCGTTAGTAAAAAATTCAATTTTTCACTCAACTTTTACCTAAAAAAAAAATTCGCTAGCTTTTGCTGCAAAAGTGAAAAAATTTTTTTAACTTTTTTATTCCAAGGGAACGGTAAATAAGTAAGAAGCCTAACTTTGCAGATCCTCTAGTGGGCTGAAGGTAAATTGAATTGTAAAGTTTCAACTTTCTAGGGGGTGTCGTTCCTGAGATAGGGGTGACTTTTAAAATTTTTAAATCTATCTTCCCGAGACAAAACTTACATTCAGATTTAGTTGAAAACTAAGCAAGATTACCAATTCGAACCGAATAATTCGTCTGGCGTTGGTTCCAACTCTCTATCTTATACCGTTCTCAAGATAGTGGTAACTTTTAAACTAAGAAAAAAAATATTTTTCTACCATTTAGAATCATTTTAGAAAGTTTTTTTATTACAATATGAACTAATTTCATCTTTTTATCACCAATCGTCAGTAAAAAATTCAATTTTCCACTCAATTTTTACTTAAAAAATTAATTCGCTAGCTTTTGCTGCAAAAGTGAAAATATTTTTTCAACTTTTTTATTCCAAAGGAACTGTAAATAAGTAAGAAGCCTAACTTTGCAGATCTTCTAGTGGGCTGATGGTGAATTGAATTGTAAAGTTTCAACTTTCTAGGGGGTGTCGTTCCTGAGATAGGGGTGACTTTTAAAATTTTTAAATCTATCTTCCCGAGACAAAACTTACATTCAGATTTAGTTGAAAACTAAGCAAGATTACCAATTCGAACCGAATAATTCGTCTGGCGTTGGTTCCAACTCTCTATCTTATACCGTTCCCAAGATAAGGGTTACTTTTAAACTAAGAAAAAAAAATCTTTTCTACCATTTAGAATCATTTTAGAAAGTTTTTTATTACAATCTGAACTAATTTCATCTTTTTATCACCAATCGTTAGTAAAAAATTCAATTTTTCACTCAATTTTTACTTAAAAAATTAATTCGCTAGCTTTTGCTGCAAAAGTGAAAAAATTTTTTCAACTTTTTTATTCCAAAGGAACTGTAAATAAGTAAGAAGCCTAACTTTGCAGATCTTCTAGTGGGCTGATGGTGAATTGAATTGTAAAGTTTCAACTTTCTAGGGGGTGTCGTTCCTGAGATAGGGGTGACTTTTAAAATTTTTAAATCTATCTTCCCGAGACAAAACTTACATTCAGATTTAGTTGAAAACTAAGCAAGATTACCAATTCGAACCGAATAATTCGTCTGGCGTTGGTTCCAACTCTCTATCTTATACCGTTCCCAAGATAAGGGTTACTTTTAAACTAAGAAAAAAAAATCTTTTCTACCATTTAGAATCATTTTAGAAAGTTTTTTATTACAATCTGAACTAATTTCATCTTTTTATCACCAATCGTTAGTAAAAAATTCAATTTTTCACTCAATTTTTACTTAAAAAATTAATTCGCTAGCTTTTGCTGCAAAAGTGAAAAAATTTTTTCAACTTTTTTATTCCAAAGGAACTGTAAATAAGTAAGAAGCCTAACTTTGCAGATCTTCTAGTGGGCTGATGGTGAATTGAATTGTAAAGTTTCAACTTTCTAGGGGGTGTCGTTCCTGAGATAGGGGTGACTTTTAAAATTTTTAAATCAATCTTCCCGAGACAAAACTTACATTCAGATTTAGTTGAAAACTAAGCAAGATTACCAATTCGAACCGAATAAGTCGTCTGGCGTTGGTTCCAACTCTCTATCTTATACCGTTCCCAAGATAGGGGTAACTTTTAAACTAAGAAAAAAAAATTTTTTCTACCATTTATAATCATTTTAGAAAGTTTTTTTATCATAATCTAAACCAGTTTCATCTTTTTATCACCAATCGTTAGTAAAAAATTCAATTTTTCACTCAATTTTTACTTAAAAAATTAATTCGCTAGCTGTTGCTGCAAAAGTGAAAAAATTTTTTTAACTTTTTTATTCCAAAGGAACGGTAAATAAGTAAGAAGCCTAACTTTGCAGACCCTCTAGTGGGCTGATGGTAAATTGAATTGTAAAGTTTCAACTTTCTAGGGGGTGTCGTTCCTGAGATAGGGGTGACTTTTAAAATTTTTAAATCTATCTTCTCGAGACAAAACTTACATTCAGATTTAGTTGAAAACTAAGCAAGATTACCAATTCGAACCGAATAATTAGTCTGGCGTTGGTTCCAACTCTCTATCTTATACCGTTCCCAAGATAGGGGTAACTTTTAAACTAAGAAAAAAAAATTTTTTCTACTATTTAGAATCATTTTAGAAAGTTTTTTTATTACAATCTGAACTAATTTCATCTTTTTATCACCAATCGTTAGTAAAAAATTCAATTTTTCACTCAATTTTTACTTAAAAAATTAATTCGCTAGCTTTTGCTGCAAAAGTGAAAAAATTTTTCATTTTTTTTATTCCAAAGGAACTGTAAATAAATAAGAAGCCTAACTTTGCAGATCTTCTAGTGGGCTGATGGTGAATTGAATTGTAAAGTTTCAACTTTCTAGGGGGTGTCGTTCCTGAGATAGGGGTGACTTTTAAAATTTTTAAATCTATCTTCCCGAGACAAAACTTACATTCAGATTTAGTTGAAAACTAAGCAAGATTACCAATTCGAACCGAATAATTCGTCTGGCGTTGGTTCCAACTCTCTATCTTATACCGTTCCCAAGATAGGGGTAACTTTTAAACTAAGAAAAAAAAAATTTTTCTACAATTTATAATCATTTTAGAAAGTTTTTTTTATCATAATCTAAACCAGTTTCATCTTTTTATCACCAATCGTTAGTAAAAAATTCAATTTTTCACTCAATTTTTACTTAAAAAATTAATTCGCTAGCTGTTGCTGCAAAAGTGAAAAAATTTTTTTAACTTTTTTATTCCAAATGAACGGTAAATAAGTAAGAAGCCTAACTTTGCAGACCCTCTAGTGGGCTGATGGTAAATTGAATTGTAAAGTTTCAACTTTCTAGGGGGTGTCGTTCCTGAGATAGGGGTGACTTTTAAAATTTTTAAATCTATCTTCTCGAGACAAAACTTACATTCAGATTTAGTTGAAAACTAAGCAAGATTACCAGTTCGAACCGAATAATTAGTCTGGCGTTGGTTCCAACTCTCTATCTTATACCGTTCTCAAGATAGTGGTAACTTTTAAACTAAGAAAAAAAATATTTTTCTACCATTTAGAATCATTTTAGAAAGTTTTTTTATTACAATCTGAACTAATTTCATCATTTTATCACAAATCGTTAGTAAAAAATTCAATTTTTCACTCAATTTTTACTTAAAAAATTAATTCGCTAGCTTTTGCTGCAAAATTGAAAAAATTTTTTCAACTTTTTTATTCCAAAGGAACTGTAAATAAGTAAGAATCCTAACTTTGCAGATCTTCTAGTGAGCTGATGGTAAATTGAATTGTAAAGTTTCAACTTTCTAGGGGGTGTCGTTCCTGAGATAGGGGTGACTTTTAAAATTTTTAAATCTATCTTCCCGAGACAAAACTTACATTCAGATTTAGTTGGAAACTAAGCAAGATTACCAATTCGAACCGAATAATTCTTCTGGCGTTGGTTCCAACTCTCTATCTTATACCGTTCCCAAGATAGGGGTAACTTACTAAGAAAAAAAAATTTTTCCTACCATTTATAATAATTTTAGAAAGTTTTTTTATCATAATCTAACTCAGTTTCATCTTTTTATCACCAATCGTTAGTAAAAAATTCAATTTTTCACTCAATTTTTACTTAAAAAATTAATTCGCTAGATTTTGATGCAAAAGTGAAAAAATTTTTTTAACTTTTTTATTCCAAAGGAACGGTAAATAAGTAAGAAGCCTAACTTTGCAGATTCTCTAGTGGGCTGAGGTAAATTGAATTGTAAAGTTTCAACTTTCTAGGGGGTATCGTTCCTGAGATAGGGATGACTTTTAAAATTTTTAAATCTATCTTCCCGAGACAAAACTTACATTCAGATTTAGTTGAAAACTAAGCAAGATAACTAATTCGAACCGAATAATTCGTCTGGCGTTGGTTCCAACTCTCTATCTTATACCGTTCCCAAGATAGGGGTAACTTTTAAACTAAGAAAAAAAATTTTTTTCTACTATTTAGAATCATTTTAGAAAGTTTTTTTATTACAATCTGAACTAATTTCTTCTTTTTATCACCAATCGTTAGTAAAAAATTCAATTTTTCACTCAATTTTTACTTAAAAAATTAATTCGCTAGCTTCTGCTGCAAAAGTGAAAAAATTTTTTCAACTTTTTTTTCCAAAGGAACTGTAATTAAGTAAGAAGCCTAACTTTGCAGATCTTCTAGTGGGCTGATGGTGAATTGAATTGTAAAGTTTTAACTTTCTAGGGGGTGTCGTTCCTGAGATAGGGGTGACTTTTAAAATTTTTAAATCTATCTTCCCGAGACAAAACTTACATTCAGATTTAGTTGAAAACTAAGCAAGATTACCAATTCGAACCGAATAATTCGTTTGGCGTTGGTTCCAACTCTCTATCTTATACCGATCCCAAGGTAGGGGTAACTTTTAAACTAAGAAAAAAAATTTTTTTCTACCATTTATAATCATTTTAGAAAGTCTTTTTATCATAATCTAAACCAGTTACATCTTTTTATCACCAATCGTTAGTAAAAAATTCAATTTTTCACTCAATTTTTACTACAAAAATTAATTCGCTAGCTTTTGCTGCAAAAGTGAAAAAATTCTTTTAACTTTTTTATTCCAAAGGAACGGTAAATAAGTAAGAAGCCTAACTTTGCAGATCCTCTAGTGGGCTGATGGTAAATTGAATTGTAAAGTTTCAAATTTCTAGGGGGTGTCGTTCCTGAGATGGAGGTGACTTTTAAAATTTTTAAATCTATCTTCCCGAGACAAAACTTACATTCAGATTTAGTTGAAAACTAAGCAAGATTACCAATTCGAACCGAATAATTCGTCTGGCGTTGGTTCCAACTCTCTATCTTATACCGTTCTCAAGATAGTGGTAACATTTAAACTAAGAAAAAAAATATTTTTCTACCATTTAGAATTATTTTAGAAAGTTTTATTATTACAATCTGAACTAATTTCATCTTTTTATCACCAATCGTTAGTAAAAAATTCAATTTTTCACTCAATTTTTAATTAAAAAATTAATTCGCTAGCTTTTGCTGCAAAAGTGAAAAAATTTTTCAATTTTTTTATTCCAAAGGAACTGTAAATAAATAAGAAGCCTAACTTTGCAGATCTTCTAGTGGGCTGATGGTGGATTGAATTGTAAAGTTTCAACTTTCTAGGGGGTGTCGTTCCTGAGATAGGGGTGACTTTTAAAATTTTTAAATCTATCTTCCCGAGATAAAACTTACATTCAGATTTAGTTGAAAACTAAGCAAGATTACTAATTCGAACCGAATAATTCGTCTGGCGTTGGTTCCAACTCTCTATCTTATACCGTTCCCAAGATAGGGGTAACTTTTAAACTAAGAAAAAAAAAATTTTTCTACCATTTATAATCATTTTAGAAAGTTTTTTTATCATAATCTAAACCAGTTTCATCTTTTGATCACCAATCATTAGTAAAAAATTCAATTTTTCACTCAATTTTTACTTAAAAAATTAATTCGCTAGCTTTTGCTGCAAAAGTGAAAAAATTTTTTTAACTTTTTTATTCCAAAGGAACGGTAAATAAGTAAGAAGCCTAACTTTGCAGACCCTCTAGTGGGCTGATGGTAAATTAAATTGTAAAGTTTCAACTTTCTAGGGGGTGTCGTTCCTGAGATAGGGGTGACTTTTAAAATTTTTAAATCTATCTTCTCGAGACAAAACTTACATTCAGATTTAGTTGAAAACTAAGCAAGATTACCAATTCGAACCGAATAATTAGTCTGGCGTTGGTTCCAACTCTCTATCTTATACCGTTCTCAAGATAGTGGTAACTTTTAAACTAAGAAAAAAAATATTTTTCTACCATTTAGAATCATTTTAGAAAGTTTTTTTATTACAATCTGAACTAATTTCATCATTTTATCACAAATCGTTAGTAAAAAATTCAATTTTTCACTCAATTTTTACTTAAAAAATTAATTCGCTAGCTTTTGCTGCAAAATTGAAAAAATTTTTTCAACTTTTTTATTCCAAAGGAACTGTAAATAAGTAAGAATCCTAACTTTGCAGATCTTCTAGTGAGCTGATGGTAAATTGAATTGTAAAGTTTTAACTTTCTAGGGGGTGTCGTTCCTGAGATAGGGGTGACTTTTAAAATTTTTAAATCTATCTTCCCGAGACAAAACTTACATTCAGATTTAGTTGAAAACTAAGCAAGATTACCAATTCGAACCGAATAATTCGTCTGGCGTTGGTTCCAACTCTCTATCTTATACCGATCCCAAGATAGGGGTAACTTTTAAACTAAGAAAAAAAATTTTTTTCTACCGTTTATAATCATTTTAGAAAGTTTTTTTATCATAATCTAAACCAGTTACATCTTTTTATCACCAATCGTTAGTAAAAAATTCAATTTTTCACTCAATTTTTACTACAAAAATTAATTCGCTAGCTTTTGCTGCAAAAGTGAAAAAATTCTTTTAACTTTTTTATTCCAAAGGAACGGTAAATAAGTAAGAAGCCTAACTTTGCAGATCCTCTAGTGGGCTGATGGTAAATTGAATTGTAAAGTTTCAAATTTCTAGGGGGTGTCGTTCCTGAGATGGAGGTGACTTTTAAAATTTTTAAATCTATCTTCCCGAGACAAAACTTACATTCAGATTTAGTTGAAAACTAAGCAAGATTACCAATTCGAACCGAATAATTCGTCTGGCGTTGGTTCCAACTCTCTATCTTATACCGTTCTCAAGATAGTGGTAACATTTAAACTAAGAAAAAAAATATTTTTCTACCATTTAGAATTATTTTAGAAAGTTTTTTTATTACAATCTGAACTAATTTCATCTTTTTATCACCAATCGTTAGTAAAAAATTCAATTTTTCACTCAATTTTTACTTAAAAAATTAATTCGCTAGCTTTTGCTGCAAAAGTGAAAAAATTTTTCAATTTTTTTATTCCAAAGGAACTGTAAATAAATAAGAAGCCTAACTTTGCAGATCTTCTAGTGGGCTGATGGTGGATTGAATTGTAAAGTTTCAACTTTCTAGGGGGTGTCGTTCCTGAGATAGGGGTGACTTTTAAAATTTTTAAATCTATCTTCCCGAGACAAAACTTACATTCAGATTTAGTTGAAAACTAAGCAAGATTACTAATTCGAACCGAATAATTCGTCTGGCGTTGGTTCCAACTCTCTATCTTATACCGTTCCCAAGATAGGGGTAACTTTTAAACTAAGAAAAAAAAAATTTTTCTACCATTTATAATCATTTTAGAAAGTTTTTTTATCATAATCTAAACCAGTTTCATCTTTTTATCACCAACCATTAGTAAAAAATTCAATTTTTCACTCAATTTTTACTTAAAAAATTAATTCGCTAGCTCTTGCTGCAAAAGTGAAAAAATTTTTTTAACTTTTTTATTCCAAAGGAACGGTAAATAAGTAAGAAGCCTAACTTTGCAGACCCTCTAGTGGGCTGATGGTAAATTAAATTGTAAAGTTTCAACTTTCTAGGGGGTGTCGTTCCTGAGATAGGGGTGACTTTTAAAATTTTTAAATCTATCTTCTCGAGACAAAACTTACATTCAGATTTAGTTGAAAACTAAGCAAGATTACCAATTCAAACCGAATAATTAGTCTGGCGTTGGTTCCAACTCTCTATCTTATACCGTTCTCAAGATAGTGGTAACTTTTAAACTAAGAAAAAAAATATTTTTCTACCATTTAGAATCATTTTAGAAAGTTTTTTTATTACAATCTGAACTAATTTCATCATTTTATCACAAATCGTTAGTAAAAAATTCAATTTTTCACTCAATTTTTACTTAAAAAATTAATTCGCTAGCTTTTGCTGCAAAATTGAAAAAATTTTTTCAACTTTTTTATTCCAAAGGAACTGTAAATAAGTAAGAATCCTAACTTTGCAGATCTTCTAGTGAGCTGATGGTAAATTGAATTGTAAAGTTTCAACTTTCTAGGGGGTGTCGTTCCTGAGATAGGGGTGACTGTTAAAATTTTTAAATCTATCTTCCCGAGACAAAACTTACATTCGGATTTAGTTGAAATCTAAGCAAGATTACCAATTCGAACCGAATAATTCTTCTGGCGTTGGTTCCAACTCTCTATCTTATACCGTTCCCAAGATAGGGGTAACTTACTAAGAAAAAAAAATTTTTCCTACCATTTATAATCATTTTAGAAAGTTTTTTTATCATAATCTAACCCAGTTTCATCTTTTTATCACCAATCGTTAGTAAAAAATTCAATTTTTCACTCAATTTTTACTTAAAAAATTAATTCGCTAGATTTTGCTGCAAAAGTGAAAAAATTTTTTTAACTTTTTTATTCCAAAGGAACGGTAAATAAGTAAGAAGCCTAACTTTGCAGATCCTCTAGTGGGCTGAGGTAAATTGAATTGTAAAGTTTCAACTTTCTAGGGGGTATCGTTCTTGAGATGGGGGTGACTTTTAAAATTTTTAAATCTATCTTCCCGAGACAAAACTTACATTCAGATTTAGTTGAAAACTAAGCAAGATTATCAGTTCGAACCGAATAATTCGTCTGGCGTTGGTTCCAACTCTCTATCTTATACCGTTCTCAAGATAGTGGTAACATTTAAACTAAGAAAAAAAATATTTTTCTACCATTTAGAATTATTTTAGAAAGTTTTTTTATTACAATCTGAACTAATTTCATCTTTTTATCACCAATCGTTAGTAAAAAATTCAATTTTTCACTCAATTTTTACTTAAATAATTAATTCGCTAGCTTTTGCTGCAAAAGTGAAAAAATTTTTCAATTTTTTTATTCCAAAGGAACTGTAAATAAATAAGAAGCCTAACTTTGCAGATCTTCTAGTGGGCTGATGGTGGATTGAATTGTAAAGTTTCAACTTTCTAGGGGGTGTCGTTCCTGAGATAGGGGTGACTTTTAAAATTTTTAAATCTATCTTCCCGAGACAAAACTTACATTCAGATTTAGTTGAAAACTAAGCAAGATTACTAATTCGAACCGAATAATTCGTCTGGCGTTGGTTCCAACTCTCTATCTTATACCGTTCCCAAGATAGGGGTAACTTTTAAACTAAGAAAAAAAAAATTTTTCTACCATTTATAATCATTTTAGAAAGTTTTTTTATCATAATCTAAACCAGTTTCATCTTTTTATCACCAATCATTAGTAAAAAATTCAATTTTTCACTCAATTTTTACTTAAAAAATTAATTCGCTAGCTTTTGCTGCAAAAGTGAAAAAATTTTTTTAACTTTTTTATTCCAAAGGAACGGTAAATAAGTAAGAAGCCTAACTTTGCAGACCCTCTAGTGGGCTGATGGTAAACTAAATTGTAAAGTTTCAACTTTCTAGGGGGTGTCGTTCCTGAGATAGGGGTGACTTTTAAAATTTTTAAATCTATCTTCTCGAGACAAAACTTACATTCAGATTTAGTTGAAAACTAAGCAAGATTACCAATTCGAACCGAATAATTAGTCTGGCGTTGGTTCCAACTCTCTATCTTATACCGTTCTCAAGATAGTGGTAACTTTTAAACTAAGAAAAAAAATATTTTTCTACCATTTAGAATCATTTTAGAAAGTTTTTTTATTACAATCTGAACTAATTTCATCATTTTATCACAAATCGTTAGTAAAAAATTCAATTTTTCACTCAATTTTTACTTAAAAAATTAATTCGCTAGCTTTTGCTGCAAAATTGAAAAAATTTTTTCAACTTTTTTATTCCAAAGGAACTGTAAATAAGTAAGAATCCTAACTTTGCAGATCTTCTAGTGAGCTGATGGTAAATTGAATTGTAAAGTTTTAACTTTCTAGGGGGTGTCGTTCCTGAGATAGGGGTGACTTTTAAAATTTTTAAATCTATCTTCCCGAGACAAAACTTACATTCAGATTTAGTTGAAAACTAAGCAAGATTACCAATTCGAACCGAATAATTCGTCTGGCGTTGGTTCCAACTCTCTATCTTATACCGATCCCAAGATAGGGGTAACTTTTAAACTAAGAAAAAAAATTTTTTCTACCATTTATAATCATTTTAGAAAGTTTTTTTATCATAATCTAAACCAGTTACATCTTTTTATCACCAATCGTTAGTAAAAAATTCAATTTTTCACTCAATTTTTACTACAAAAATTAATTCGCTAGCTTTTGCTGCAAAAGTGAAAAAATTCTTTTAACTTTTTTATTCCAAAGGAACGGTAAATAAGTAAGAAGCCTAACTTTGCAGATCCTCTAGTGGGCTGATGGTAAATTGAATTGTAAAGTTTCAAATTTCTAGGGGGTGTCGTTCCTGAGATGGAGGTGACTTTTAAAATTTTTAAATCTATCTTCCCGAGACAAAACTTACATTCAGATTTAGTTGAAAACTAAGCAAGATTACCAATTCGAACCGAATAATTCGTCTGGCGTTGGTTCCAACTCTCTATCTTATACCGTTCTCAAGATAGTGGTAACATTTAAACTAAGAAAAAAAATATTTTTCTACCATTTAGAATTATTTTAGAAAGTTTTTTTATTACAATCTGAACTAATCTCATCTTTTTATCACCAATCGTTAGTAAAAAATTCAATTTTTCACTCAATTTTTACTTAAAAAATTAATTCGCTAGCTTTTGCTGCAAAAGTGAAAAAATTTTTTTAACTTTTTTATTCCAAAGGAACGGTAAATAAGTAAGAAGCCTAACTTTGCAGACCCTCTAGTGGGCTGATGGTAAATTAAATTGTAAAGTTTCAACTTTCTAGGGGGTGTCGTTCCTGAGATAGGGGTGACTTTTAAAATTTTTAAATCTATCTTCTCGAGACAAAACTTACATTCAGATTTAGTTGAAAACTAAGCAAGATTACCAATTCGAACCGAATAATTAGTCTGGCGTTGGTTCCAACTCTCTATCTTATACCGATCTCAAGATAATGGTAACTTTTAAACTAAGAAAAAAAATATTTTTCTACCATTTAGAATCATTTTAGAAAGTTTTTTTATCATAATCTAAGCCATTCTCATCTTTTTATCACCAATCGTTAGTAAAAAATTCAATTTTACACTCAATTTTTACTTAAAAAATTAATTCGCTAGCTTTTGCTGCAAAAGTGAAAAAATTTTTTTAACTTTTTTATTCCAAAGGAACGGTAAACAAGTAAGAAGCCTAACTTTGCAGATCCTCTAGTGGGCTGATGGTAAATTGAATTGTAAAGTTTCAAATTTCTAGTTTGTGTCGTTCCTGAGATGGGGGTGACTTTTAAAATTTTTAAATCTATCTTCCCGAGACAAAACTTACATTCAGATTTAGTTGAAAATTAAGCAAGATTACCAATTCGAACCGAATAATTCGTCTGGCGTTGGTTCCAACTCTCTATCTTATACCGTTCTCAAGATAGTGGTAACTTTTAAACTAAGAAAAAAAATATTTTTCTACCATTTAGAATCATTTTAGAAAGTTTTTTTATTACAATCTGAACTAATTTCATCTTTTTATCACCAATCGTTAGTGAAAAATTCAATTTTTCACTCAATTTTTACTTAAAAAATTAATTCGCTAGCTTTTGCTGCAAAAGTGAAAAAATTTTTTTAACTTCTTTATTCCAAAGGAACGGTAAATAAGTAAGAAGCCTAACTTTGCAGATCCTCTAGTGGGCTGATGATAAATTGAATTGTAAAGTTTCAACTTTCTAGGGGGTGTCGTTCCTGAGATAGGGGTGACTTTTAAAATTTTTAAATATATCTTTCCGAGACAATACTTACATTCAGATTTAGTTGAAAACTAAGCAAGATTACCAATTCGAACCGAATAATTCGTCTGGCGTTGGTTCCAACTCTCTATCTTATACCGTTCCCAAGATAGGGGTAACTTTTAAACTAAGAAAAAAAAAATTTTTCTACCATTTATAATCATTTTAGAAAGTTTTTTTATCATAATCTAAACCAGTTTCATCTTTTTATCACCAATCGTTAGTAAAAAATTCAATTTTTCACTCAATTTTTACTTAAAAAATTAATTCGCTAGCTTTTGCTGCAAAAGTAAAAAAATTTTTTCAACTTTTTTATTCCAAAGGAACTGTAAATAAGTAAGAAGCCTAACTTTGCAGATCTTCTAGAGGGCTGATGGTGAATTAAATTGTAAAGTTTCAACTTTCTAGGGGGTGTCGTTCCTGAGATAGGGGTGACTTTTAAAATTTTTACATCTATCTTCCCGAGACAAAACTTACATTCAGATTTAGTTGAAAATTAAGCAAGATTACCAATTCGAACCGAATAATTCGTCTGGCGTTGGTTCCAACTCTCTATCTTATACCGTTCTCAAGATAGTGGTAACTTTTAAACTAAGAAAAAAAATATTTTTCTACCATTTAGAATCATTTTAGAAAGTTTTTTTATTACAATCTGAACTAATTTCATCTTTTTATCACCAATCGTTAGTAAAAAATTCAATTTTTCACTCAATTTTTACTTAAAAAATTAATTCGCTAGCTTTTGCTGCAAAAGTGAAAAAATTTTTTCAACTTTTTTATTCCAAAGGAACTGTAAATAAGTAAGAAGCCTAACTTTGCAGATCTTCTAGAGGGCTGATGGTGAATTGAATTGTAAAGTTTCAACTTTCTAGGGGGTGTCGTTCCTGAGATAGGGGTGACTTTTAAAATTTTTAAATCTATCTTCCCGAGACAAAACTTACATTCAGATTTAGTTGAAAACTAAGCAAGATTACCAATTCGAACCGAATACTTCATCTGGCGTTGGTTCCAACTCTCTATCTTATACCGTTCTCAAGATAGTGGTAACTTTTAAACTAAGAAAAAAAATATTTTTCTACCATTTAGAATCATCTTAGAAAGTTTTTTTATTACAATCTGAACTAATATCATCTTTTTATCACCAATCGTTACTAAAAAATTCAATTTTTCACTCAATTTTTACTTAAAAAATTAATTCGCTAGCTTTTGCTGCAAAAGTGAAAAAATTTTTTTAACTTTTTTATTCCAAAGGAACGGTAAATAAGTAAGAAGCCTAACTTTGCAGATCCTCTAGTGGGCTGATGGTAAATTGAATTGTAAAGTTTCAACTTTCTAGGGGGTGTCGTTCCTGAGGTAGGGGTGACTTTTAAAATTTTTAAATCTATTTTCCCGAGACAAAACTTACATTCAGATTTAGTTGAAAACTAAGCAAGATTACCAATTCGAACCGAATAATTCGTCTGGCGTTGGTTCCAACTCTCTATCTTATACCGTTCTCAAGATAGTGGTAACTTTTAATCTAAGAAAAAAAATATTTTTCTACCATTTAGAATCATTTTAGAAAGTTTTTTTATTACAATCTAAACCAGTTTCATCTTTTTATCACCAATCGTTAGTGAAAAATTCAATTTTTCACTCAATTTTTACTTAAAAAATTAATTCGCTAGCTTTTGCTGCAAAAGTGAAAAAATTTTTTTAACTTCTTTATTCCAAAGGAACGGTAAATAAGTAAGAAGCCTAACTTTGCAGATCCTCTAGTGGGCTGATGATAAATTGAATTGTAAAGTTTCAACTTTCTAGGGGGTGTCGTTCCTGAGATAGGGGTGACTTTTAAAATTTTTAAATATATCTTTCCGAGACAATACTTACATTCAGATTTAGTTGAAAACTAAGCAAGATTACCAATTCGAACCGAATAATTCGTCTGGCGTTGGTTCCAACTCTCTATCTTATACCGTTCCCAAGATAGGGGTAACTTTTAAACTAAGAAAAAAAAAATTTTTCTACCATTTATAATCATTTTAGAAAGTTTTTTTTATCATAATCTAAACCAGTTTCATTTTTTTATCACCAATCGTTAGTAAAAAATTCAATTTTTCACTCAATTTTTACTTAAAAAATTAATTCGCTAGCTTTTGCTGCAAAAGTAAAAAAATTTTTTCAACTTTTTTATTCCAAAGGAACTGTAAATAAGTAAGAAGCCTAACTTTGCAGATCTTCTAGCGGGCTGATGGTGAATTGAATTGTAAAGTTTCAACTTTCTAGGGAGTGTCGTTCCTGAGATAGGGGTGGCTGTTAAAATTTTTAAATCTATCTTCCCGAGACAAAACTTACATTCAGATTTAGTTGAAATCTAAGCAAGATTACCAATTCGAACCGAATAATTCTTCTGGCGTTGGTTCCAACTCTCTATCTTATACCGTTCCCAAGATAGGGGTAACTTTTAAACAAAGAAAAAAAATTTTTTTCTACCAATTATAATCATTTTAGAAAATTTTTTTATCATAATCTAAACCAGTTTCATCTTTTTATCACCCATCGTTAGTAAAAAATTCAATTTTTCACTCAATTTTTACTTGAAAAATAAATTCGCTAGCTTTTGCTGCAAAAGTGAAACAATTTTTTTAACTTTTTTATTCCAAAGAAACGGTGAATAAGTAAGAAGCCTAACTTTGCAGATCCTCTAGTGGGCTGATGGTAAATTGAATTGTAAAGTTTCAAATTTCTAGGGGGTGTCGTTCCTGAGATGGGGGTGACTTTTAAAATTTTTAAATCTATCTTCCCGAGACAAAACTTACATCCAGATTTAGTTGAAAACTAAGCAAGTTTACCAATTCGAACCGAATAATTCGTCTGGCGTTGGTTCCAACTCTCTATCTTATACCGTTCTCAAGATAGTGGTAACTTTTAAACTAAGAAAAAAAATATTTTTCTACCATTTAGAATCATTTTAGAAAGTTTTTTTTTTACAATCTGAACTAATTTCATCTTTTTATCACCAATCGTTAGTAAAAAATTCAATTTTGCACTCAATTTTTACTCAAAAAATTAATTCGCTAGCTTTTGCTGCAAAAGTGAAAAAATTTTTTCAACTTTTTTATTCCAAAGGAACTGTAAATAAGTAGGAAGCCTAACTTTGCAGATCTTCTAGTGGGCTGATGGTGAATTGAATTGTAAAGTTTCAACTTTCTAGGGGGTGTCGCTCCTGAGATAAGGGTGACTTTTAAAATTTTTAAATCTATCTTCCCGAGACAAAACTTACATTCAGATTTAGTTGAAAACTAAGCAAGATTACCAATTCGAACCGAATAATTCGTCTGGCGTTGGTTCCAACTCTCTATCTTATACCGTTCTCAAGATAGTGGTAACTTTTAAACTAAGAAAAAAAATATTTTTCTACCATTTAGAATCATTTTAGAAAGTTTTTTATTACAATCTGAACTAATTTCATCTTTTTATCAACAATCGTTAGTAAAAAATTCAATTTTTCACTCAATTTTTACTTAAAAAATTAATTCGCTAGCTTTTGCTGCAAAAGTGAAAAAATTTTTTCAACTTTTTTATTCCAAAGGAACTGTAAATAAGCAAGAAGCCTAACTTTGCAGATCTTCTAGTGGGCTGATGGTGAGTTGAATTGTAAAGTTTCAACTTTCTAGGGGATGTCGTTCCTGAGATAGAGGTGACTTTTAAAATTTTTAAATCTATCTTCCCGAGACAAAACTTACATTCAGATTTAGTTGAAAACTAAGCAAGATTACCAGCTCGAACCGAATAATTCGTCTGGCGTTGGTTCCAACTCTCTATCTTATACCGTTCCCAAGATAGGGGTAACTTTTCAACTAAAAAAAAAAAAAATTTTCTACCATTTATAATCATTTTAGAAAGTTTTTTTATCACAATCTGAATTAGTTTCATATTTTTATCACCAATCGTTAGTAAAAAATTCGATTTTTCACTCAATTTTTACTTAAAAAATTAATTCGCTAGCTTTTGCTGCAAAAGTGAAAAAATTTTTCTCAACTTTTTTATTCCAAAGGAACTGTAAATAAGTAAGAAGTCTAACTTTGCAGATCTTCTAGTGGGCTGATGGTGAATTGAATTGTAAAGTTTCAACTTTCCAGGGGGTGTCGTTCCTGAGATAGGGGTGACTTTTAAAATTTTTAAATCTATCTTCCCGAGACAAAACTTACATTCAGATTTAGTTGAAAACTAAGCAAGATTACCAATTCGAACCGAATAATTCGTCTGGCGTTAGTTCCAACTCTCTATCTTATACCGTTCCCAAGATAGGGGTAACTTTTAAACTAAGAAAAAAAAATTTTTTCTACCATTTATAATCATTTTAGAAAGTTTTTTTATCATAATCTAAACCAGTTTCATCTTTTTATCACCAATCGTTAGTAAAAAATTCAATTTTTCACTCAATTTTTACTTAAAAAATTAATTCGCTAGCTTTTGCTGCAAAAGTGAAAAAATTTTTTTAACTTTTTTATTCCAAAGAAACGGTAAATAAGTAAGAAGCCTAACTTTGCAGATCCTCTAGTGGGCTGATGGTAAATTGAATTGTAAAGTTTCAACTTTCTAGGGGGTGTCGTTCCTGAGATAGGGGTGACTTTTAAAATTTTTAAGTCTATCTTCCCGAGTCAAAACTTACATTCAGATTTAGTTGAAAACTAAGCAAGATTACCAATTCGAACCGAATAATTCGTCTGGCGTTGGTTCCAACTCTCTATCTTATACCGTTCTCAAGATAGTGGTAACTTTTAAACTAAGAAAAAAAATATTTTTCTACCATTTAGAATCATTTTAGAAAGTTTTTTTATTACAATCTGAACTAATTTCATCTTTTTATCACCAATCGTTAGTAAAAAATTCAATTTTTCACTCAATTTTTACTTAAAAAATTAATTCGCTAGCTTTTGCCGCAAAAGTGAAAAAATTTTTTCAACTTTTTTATTCCAAAGGAACTGTAAATAAGTAAGAAGCCTAACTTTGCAGATCTTCTAGTGGGCTGATGGTGAATTGAATTGTAAAGTTTCAACTTTCTAGGGGGTGTCGTTCCTGACATAGGGGTGACTATTAAAAATTTTATATCTATCTTCCCGAGACAAAACTTACATTCAGATTGATTCAGATGGTGATAAAAAGATGAAATTAGTTCAGATTGTAATAAAAAAACTTTCTAAAATGATTCTAAATGGTAGAAAATTATTTTTTTTCTTAGTTTAAAAGTTACCACTATCTTGAGAACGGTATAAGATAGAGAGTTGGAACCAACGCCAGACGAATTATTCGGTTCGAATTGGTAATCTTGCTTAGTTTTCAACTAAATCTGAATGTAAGTTTTGTCTCGGGAAGATAGACTTAAAAATTTTAAAAGTCACCCCTATCTCAGGAACGACACCCCCTAGAAAGTTGAAACTTTACAATTCAATTTACCATCAGCCCACTAGAGGATCTGCAAAGTTAGGCTTCTTACTTATTTACCGTTTCTTTGGAATAAAAAAGTTAAAAAAATTTTTTCACTTTTGCAGCAAAAGCTAGCGAATTAATTTTTTAAGTAAAAATTGAGTGAAAAATTGAATTTTTTACTAACGATTGGTGATAAAAAGATGAAACTGGTTTAGATTATGATAAAAAAAACTTCCTAAAATGATTATAAATGGTAGAAAAAATTTTTTTTTCTTAGTTTAAAAGTTACCCCTATATTGGGAACGGTATAAGATAGAGAGTTGGAACTAACGCCAGACGAATTATTCGGTTCGAATTGGTAATCTTGCTTAGTTTTCAACTAAATCTGAATGTAAGTTTTGTCTCGGGAAGATAGATTTAAAAATTTTAAAAGTCACCCCTGTCTCAGGAACGACACCCCCTAGAAAGTTGAAACTTTACAATTCAATTCACCATCAGCCCACTAGAAGATCTGCAAAGTTAGACTTCTTACTTATTTACAGTTCCTTTGGAATAAAAAAGTTGAGAAAAATTTTTTCACTTTTGCAGCAAAAGCTAGCGAATTAATTTTTTAAGTAAAAATTGAGTGAAAAATTGAATTTTTTACTAACGATTGGTGATAAAAAGATGAAATTAGTTCAGATTGTAATAAAAAAACTTTCTAAAATGATTCTAAATGGTAGAAAAAATTTTTTTTTCTTAGTTTAAAAGTTACCCCTATCTTGGGAACGGTATAAGATAGAGAGTTGGAACCAACGCCAGACGAATTATTCGGTTCCAATTGGTAATCTTGCTTAGTTTTCAACTAAATGTGAATGTAAGTTTTGTCTCGGAAAGATAGATTTAAAAATTTTAAAAGTCACCCCTATCTCAGGAACGACACCCCCTAGAAAGTTGAAACTTTACAATTCAATTCACCATCAGCCCACTAGAAGATCTGCAAAGTAAGGTTTCCTACTTATTTACAGTTCCTTTGGAATAAAAAAGTTGAAAAAATTTTTTCACTTTTGCAGCAAAAGCTAGCGAATTAATTTTTTAAGTAAAAATTGAGTGAAAAATCGAATTTTTTACTAACGATTGGTGATAAAAATATGAAACTAATTCAGATTGTGATAAAAAAACTTTCTAAAATGATTATAAATGGTAGAAAAAATTTTTTTTTTTTAGTTGAAAAGTTACCCCTATCTTGGGAACGGTATAAGATAGAGAGTTGGAACCAACGCCAGACGAATTATTCGGTTCGAGCTGGTAATCTTGCTTAGTTTTCAACTAAATCTGAATGTAAGTTTTGTCTCGGGAAGATAGATTTAAAAATTTTAAAAGTCACCTCTATCTCAGGAACGACATCCCCTAGAAAGTTGAAACTTTACAATTCAATTCACCATCAGCCCACTAGAAGATCTGCAAAGTTAGGCTTCTTACTTATTTACAGTTCCTTTGGAATAAAAAAGTTGAAAAAATTTTTTCACTTTTGCAGCAAAAGCTAGCGAATTAATTTTTTAAGTAAAAATTGAGTGAAAAATTGAATTTTTTACTAACGATTGGTGATAAAAAGATGAAATTAGTTCAGATTGTAATAAAAAACTTTCTAAAATGATTCTAAATGGTAGAAAAATATTTTTTTTCTTAGTTTAAAAGTTACCACTATCTTGAGAACGGTATAAGATAGAGAGTTGGAACCAACGCCAGACGAATTATTCGGTTCGAATTGGTAATCTTGCTTAGTTTTCAACTAAATCTGAATGTAAGTTTTGTCTCGGGAAGATAGATTTAAAAATTTTAAAAGTCACCCTTATCTCAGGAACGACACCCCCTAGAAAGTTGAAACTTTACAATTCAATTCACCATCAGCCCACTAGAAGATCTGCAAAGTTAGGCTTCCTACTTATTTACAGTTCCTTTGGAATAAAAAAGTTGAAAAAATTTTTTCACTTTTGCAGCAAAAGCTAGCGAATTAATTTTTTAAGTAAAAATTGAGTGAAAAATTAAATTTTTTACTAACGATTGGTGATAAAAAGATGAAACTGGTTTAGATTATGATAAAAAAACTTTCTAAAATGATTATAAATGGTAGAAAAATTTTTTTTTCTTAGTTTAAACGTTACCCCTATCTTGGGAACGGTATAAGATAGAGAGTTGGAACCAACGCCAGACGAATTATTCGGTTCGAATTGGTAATCTTGCTTAGTTTTCAACTAAATCTGAATGTAAGTATTGTCTCGGAAAGATATATTTAAAAATTTTAAAAGTCACCCCTATCTCAGGAACGACACCCCCTAGAAAGTTGAAACTTTACAATTCAATTCACCATCAGCCCACTAGAAGATCTGCAAAGTTAGGCTTCCTACTTATTTACAGTTCCTTTGGAATAAAAAAGTTGAAAAAATTTTTTCACTTTTGCAGCAAAAGCTAGCGAATTAATTTTTTAAGTAAAAATTGAGTGAAAAATTGAATTTTTTACTAACGATTGGTGATAAAAAGATGAAACTGGTTTAGATTATGATAAAAAAACTTTCTAAAATGATTATAAATGGTAGAAAAATTTTTTTTTTCTTAGTTTAAAAGTTACCCCTATCTTGGGAACGGTATAAGATAGAGAGTTGGAACCAACGCCAGACAAATTATTCGTTTCGAATTAGTAATCTTGCTTAGTTTTCAACTAAATCTGAATGTAAGTTTTGTCTCGGAAAGATAGATTTAAAAATTTTAAAAGTCACCCCTATCTCAGGAACGACACTCCCTAGAAAGTTGAAACTTTACAATTCAATTCACCATCAGCCCACTAGAAGTTCTGCAAAGTTAGGCTTCTTACTTATTTACAGTTCCTTTGGAATAAAAAAGTTGAAAAAATTTTTTCACTTTTGCAGCAAAAGCTAGCGAATTAATTTTTTAAGTAAAAATTGAGTGAAAAATTGAATTTTTTACTAACGATTGGTGATAAAAAGATGAAATTAGTTCAGATTGTAATAGAAAAACTTTCTAAAATGATTCTAAATGGTAGAAAAATATTTTTTTTCTTAGTTTAAAAGTTACCACTATCTTGAGAACGGTATAAGATAGAGAGTTGGAACCAACGCCAGACGAATTATTCGGTTCGAATTGGTAATCTTGCTTAGTTTCCAACTAAATCTGAATGTAAGTTTTGTCTCGGGAAGATAGATTTAAAAATTTTAAAAGTCACCCCTATCTCAGGAACGACAACCCCTAGAAAGTTGAAACTTTACAATTCAATTCAATATCAGCCCACTAGAAGATCTGCAAAGTTAGGCTTCCTACTTATTTACGGTTCCTTTGGAATAAAAAAGTTGAAAAAATTTTTTCACTTTTGCAGCAAAAGCTAGCGAATTAATTTTTTAAGTAAAAATTGAGTGAAAAATTGAATTTTTTACTAACGATTGGTGATAAAAAGATGAAACTGGTTTAGATTATGATAAAAAAACTTTCTAAAATGATTATAAATGGTAGAAAAATTTTTTTTTTCTTAGTTTAAAAGTTACCCCTATCTTGGGAACGGTATAAGATAGAGAGTTGGAACCAACGCCAGACAAATTATTCGTTTCGAATTAGTAATCTTGCTTAGTTTTCAACTAAATCTGAATGTAAGTTTTGTCTCGGAAAGATAGATTTAAAAATTTTAAAAGTCACCCCTATCTCAGGAACGACACTCCCTAGAAAGTTGAAACTTTACAATTCAATTCACCATCAGCCCACTAGAAGTTCTGCAAAGTTAGGCTTCTTACTTATTTACAGTTCCTTTGGAATAAAAAAGTTGAAAAAATTTTTTCACTTTTGCAGCAAAAGCTAGCGAATTAATTTTTTAAGTAAAAATTGAGTGAAAAATTGAATTTTTTACTAACGATTGGTGATAAAAAGATGAAATTAGTTCAGATTGTAATAGAAAAACTTTCTAAAATGATTCTAAATGGTAGAAAAATATTTTTTTTCTTAGTTTAAAAGTTACCACTATCTTGAGAACGGTATAAGATAGAGAGCTGGAACCAACGCCAGACGAATTATTCGGTTCGAATTGGTAATCTTGCTTAGTTTTCAACTAAATCTGAATGTAAGTTTTGTCTCGGGAAGATAGATTTAAAAATTTTAAAAGTCACCCCTATCTCAGGAACGACAACCCCTAGAAAGTTGAAACTTTACAATTCAATTCAATATCAGCCCACTAGAAGATCTGCAAAGTTAGGCTTCTTACTTATTTACAGTTCCTTTAGAATAAAAAAGTTGAAAAAATGTTTTCACTTTTGCAGAAAAAGCTAGCGAATTAATTTTTTAAGTAAAAATTGAGTGAAAAATTGAATTTTTTACTAACGATTGGTGATAAAAAGATGAAACTGGTTTAGATTATGATAAAAAAACTTTCTAAAATGATTATAAATGGTAGAAAAAAATTTTTTTTCTTAGTTTAAAAGTTACCCCTATCTTGGGAACGGTATAAGATAGAGAGTTGGAACCAACGCCAGACGAATTATTCGGTTCGAATTGGTAATCTTGCTTAGTTTTCAACTAAATCTGAATGTAAGTTTTGTCTCGGAAATATAGATTTAAAAATTTTAAAAGTCACCCCTATCTCAGGAACGACACTCCCTAGAAAGTTGAAACTTTACAATTCAATTCACCATCAGCCCACTAGAAGTTCTGCAAAGTTAGGCTTCTTACTTATTTACAGTTCCTTTGGAATAAAAAAGTTGAAAAAATTTTTTCACTTTTGCAGCAAAAGCTAGCGAATTAATTTTTTAAGTAAAAATTGAGTGAAAAATTGAATTTTTTACTAACGATTGGTGATAAAAAGATGAAATTAGTTCAGATTGTAATAGAAAAACTTTCTAAAATGATTCTAAATGGTAGAAAAATATTTTTTTTCTTAGTTTAAAAGTTACCACTATCTTGAGAACGGTATAAGATAGAGAGTTGGAACCAACGCCAGACGAATTATTCGGTTCGAATTGGTAATCTTGCTTAGTTTTCAACTAAATCTGAATGTAAGTATTGTCTCGGAAAGATATATTTAAAAATTTTAAAAGTCACCCCTATCTCAGGAACGACACCCCCTAGAAAGTTGAAACTTTACAATTCAATTCACCATCAGCCCACTAGAAGATCTGCAAAGTTAGGCTTCCTACTTATTTACAGTTCCTTTGGAATAAAAAAGTTGAAAAAATTTTTTCACTTTTGCAGCAAAAGCTAGCGAATTAATTTTTTAAGTAAAAATTGAGTGAAAAATTGAATTTTTTACTAACGATTGGTGATAAAAAGATGAAACTGGTTTAGATTATGATAAAAAAACTTTCTAAAATGATTATAAATGGTAGAAAAATTTTTTTTTTCTTAGTTTAAAAGTTACCCCTATCTTGGGAACGGTATAAGATAGAGAGTTGGAACCAACGCCAGACAAATTATTCGTTTCGAATTAGTAATCTTGCTTAGTTTTCAACTAAATCTGAATGTAAGTTTTGTCTCGGAAAGATAGATTTAAAAATTTTAAAAGTCACCCCTATCTCAGGAACGACACTCCCTAGAAAGTTGAAACTTTACAATTCAATTCACCATCAGCCCACTAGAAGTTCTGCAAAGTTAGGCTTCTTACTTATTTACAGTTCCTTTGGAATAAAAAAGTTGAAAAAATTTTTTCACTTTTGCAGCAAAAGCTAGCGAATTAATTTTTTAAGTAAAAATTGAGTGAAAAATTGAATTTTTTACTAACGATTGGTGATAAAAAGATGAAACTGGTTTAGATTATGATAAAAAAACTTTCTAAAATGATTATAAATGGTAGAAAAATTTTTTTTTTCTTAGTTTAAAAGTTACCCCTATCTTGGGAACGGTATAAGATAGAGAGTTGGAACCAACGCCAGACAAATTATTCGTTTCGAATTAGTAATCTTGCTTAGTTTTCAACTAAATCTGAATGTAAGTTTTGTCTCGGAAAGATAGATTTAAAAATTTTAAAAGTCACCCCTATCTCAGGAACGACACTCCCTAGAAAGTTGAAACTTTACAATTCAATTCACCATCAGCCCACTAGAAGTTCTGCAAAGTTAGGCTTCTTACTTATTTACAGTTCCTTTGGAATAAAAAAGTTGAAAAAATTTTTTCACTTTTGCAGCAAAAGCTAGCGAATTAATTTTTTAAGTAAAAATTGAGTGAAAAATTGAATTTTTTACTAACGATTGGTGATAAAAAGATGAAATTAGTTCAGATTGTAATAGAAAAACTTTCTAAAATGATTCTAAATGGTAGAAAAATATTTTTTTTCTTAGTTTAAAAGTTACCACTATCTTGAGAACGGTATAAGATAGAGAGTTGGAACCAACGCCAGACGAATTATTCGGTTCGAATTGGTAATCTTGCTTAGTTTTCAACTAAATCTGAATGTAAGTTTTGTCTCGGGAAGATAGATTTAAAAATTTTAAAAGTCACCCCTATCTCAGGAACGACAACCCCTAGAAAGTTGAAACTTTACAATTCAATTCAATATCAGCCCACTAGAAGATCTGCAAAGTTAGGCTTCTTACTTATTTACAGTTCCTTTAGAATAAAAAAGTTGAAAAAATGTTTTCACTTTTGCAGAAAAAGCTAGCGAATTAATTTTTTAAGTAAAAATTGAGTGAAAAATTGAATTTTTTACTAACGATTGGTGATAAAAAGATGAAACTGGTTTAGATTATGATAAAAAAACTTTCTAAAATGATTATAAATGGTAGAAAAAAATTTTTTTTCTTAGTTTAAAAGTTACCCCTATCTTGGGAACGGTATAAGATAGAGAGTTGGAACCAACGCCAGACGAATTATTCGGTTCGAATTGGTAATCTTGCTTAGTTTTCAACTAAATCTGAATGTAAGTTTTGTCTCGGAAATATAGATTTAAAAATTTTAAAAGTCACCCCTATCTCAGGAACGACACCCCCTAGAAAGTTGAAACTTTACAATTCAATTCACCATCAGCCCACTAGAAGATCTGCAAAGTTAGGCTTCTTACTTATTTACAGTTTTTTTGGAATAAAAAAGTTGAAAAAATTTTTTCACTTTTGCAGCAAAAGCTAGCGAATTAATTTTTTAAGTAAAAATTGAGTGAAAAATTGAATTTTTTACTAACGATTGGTGATAAAAAGATGAAATTAGTTCAGATTGTAATAAAAAAACTTTCTAAAATGATTCTAAATGGAAGAAAATTTTTTTTTTCTTAGTTTAAAAGTTACCCCTATTTTGGGAACGGTATAAGATAGAGAGTTGGAACCAACGCCAGACAAATTATTCGTTTCGAATTGGTAATCTTGCTTAGTTTTCAACTAAATCTGAATGTAAGTTTTGTCTCGGAAAGATAGATTTAAAAATTTTAAAAGTCACCCCTATCTCAGGAACGACACTCCCTAGAAAGTTGAAACTTTACAATTCAATTCACCATCAGCCCACTAGAAGTTCTGCAAAGTTAGGCTTCTTACTTATTTACAGTTCCTTTGGAATAAAAAAGTTGAAAAAATTTTTTCACTTTTGCAGCAAAAGCTAGCGAATTAATTTTTTAAGTAAAAATTGAGTGAAAAATTGAATTTTTTACTAACGATTGGTGATAAAAAGATGAAATTAGCTCAGATTGTAATAAAAAAACTTTCTAAAATGATTCTAAATGGTAGAAAAAATTTTTTTGTCTTAGTTTAAAAGTTACCCCTATCTTGGGAACGGTATAAGATAGAGAGTTGGAACCAACGCCAGACAAATTATTCGTTTCGAATTAGTAATCTTGCTTAGTTTTCAACTAAATCTGAATGTAAGTATTGTCTCGGAAAGATATATTTAAAAATTTTAAAAGTCACCCCTATCTCAGGAACGACACCCCCTAGAAAGTTGAAACTTTACAATTCAATTCACCATCAGCCCACTAGAAGATCTGCAAAGTTAGGCTTCCTACTTATTTACAGTTCCTTTGGAATAAAAAAGTTGAAAAAATTTTTTCACTTTTGCAGCAAAAGCTAGCGAATTAATTTTTTAAGTAAAAATTGAGTGAAAAATTGAATTTTTTACTAACGATTGGTGATAAAAAGATGAAACTGGTTTAGATTATGATAAAAAAACTTTCTAAAATGATTATAAATGGTAGAAAAATTTTTTTTTTCTTAGTTTAAAAGTTACCCCTATCTTGGGAACGGTATAAGATAGAGAGTTGGAACCAACGCCAGACAAATTATTCGTTTCGAATTAGTAATCTTGCTTAGTTTTCAACTAAATCTGAATGTAAGTTTTGTCTCGGAAAGATAGATTTAAAAATTTTAAAAGTCACCCCTATCTCAGGAACGACACTCCCTAGAAAGTTGAAACTTTACAATTCAATTCACCATCAGCCCACTAGAAGTTCTGCAAAGTTAGGCTTCTTACTTATTTACAGTTCCTTTGGAATAAAAAAGTTGAAAAAATTTTTTCACTTTTGCAGCAAAAGCTAGCGAATTAATTTTTTAAGTAAAAATTGAGTGAAAAATTGAATTTTTTACTAACGATTGGTGATAAAAAGATGAAACTGGTTTAGATTATGATAAAAAAACTTTCTAAAATGATTATAAATGGTAGAAAAATTTTTTTTTTCTTAGTTTAAAAGTTACCCCTATCTTGGGAACGGTATAAGATAGAGAGTTGGAACCAACGCCAGACAAATTATTCGTTTCGAATTAGTAATCTTGCTTAGTTTTCAACTAAATCTGAATGTAAGTTTTGTCTCGGAAAGATAGATTTAAAAATTTTAAAAGTCACCCCTATCTCAGGAACGACACTCCCTAGAAAGTTGAAACTTTACAATTCAATTCACCATCAGCCCACTAGAAGTTCTGCAAAGTTAGGCTTCTTACTTATTTACAGTTCCTTTGGAATAAAAAAGTTGAAAAAATTTTTTCACTTTTGCAGCAAAAGCTAGCGAATTAATTTTTTAAGTAAAAATTGAGTGAAAAATTGAATTTTTTACTAACGATTGGTGATAAAAAGATGAAATTAGTTCAGATTGTAATAGAAAAACTTTCTAAAATGATTCTAAATGGTAGAAAAATATTTTTTTTCTTAGTTTAAAAGTTACCACTATCTTGAGAACGGTATAAGATAGAGAGTTGGAACCAACGCCAGACGAATTATTCGGTTCGAATTGGTAATCTTGCTTAGTTTTCAACTAAATCTGAATGTAAGTTTTGTCTCGGGAAGATAGATTTAAAAATTTTAAAAGTCACCCCTATCTCAGGAACGACAACCCCTAGAAAGTTGAAACTTTACAATTCAATTCAATATCAGCCCACTAGAAGATCTGCAAAGTTAGGCTTCTTACTTATTTACAGTTCCTTTAGAATAAAAAAGTTGAAAAAATGTTTTCACTTTTGCAGAAAAAGCTAGCGAATTAATTTTTTAAGTAAAAATTGAGTGAAAAATTGAATTTTTTACTAACGATTGGTGATAAAAAGATGAAACTGGTTTAGATTATGATAAAAAAACTTTCTAAAATGATTATAAATGGTAGAAAAAAATTTTTTTTCTTAGTTTAAAAGTTACCCCTATCTTGGGAACGGTATAAGATAGAGAGTTGGAACCAACGCCAGACGAATTATTCGGTTCGAATTGGTAATCTTGCTTAGTTTTCAACTAAATCTGAATGTAAGTTTTGTCTCGGAAATATAGATTTAAAAATTTTAAAAGTCACCCCTATCTCAGGAACGACACCCCCTAGAAAGTTGAAACTTTACAATTCAATTCACCATCAGCCCACTAGAAGATCTGCAAAGTTAGGCTTCTTACTTATTTACAGTTTTTTTGGAATAAAAAAGTTGAAAAAATTTTTTCACTTTTGCAGCAAAAGCTAGCGAATTAATTTTTTAAGTAAAAATTGAGTGAAAAATTGAATTTTTTACTAACGATTGGTGATAAAAAGATGAAATTAGTTCAGATTGTAATAAAAAAACTTTCTAAAATGATTCTAAATGGAAGAAAATTTTTTTTTTCTTAGTTTAAAAGTTACCCCTATTTTGGGAACGGTATAAGATAGAGAGTTGGAACCAACGCCAGACAAATTATTCGTTTCGAATTGGTAATCTTGCTTAGTTTTCAACTAAATCTGAATGTAAGTTTTGTCTCGGAAAGATAGATTTAAAAATTTTAAAAGTCACCCCTATCTCAGGAACGACACTCCCTAGAAAGTTGAAACTTTACAATTCAATTCACCATCAGCCCACTAGAAGTTCTGCAAAGTTAGGCTTCTTACTTATTTACAGTTCCTTTGGAATAAAAAAGTTGAAAAAATTTTTTCACTTTTGCAGCAAAAGCTAGCGAATTAATTTTTTAAGTAAAAATTGAGTGAAAAATTGAATTTTTTACTAACGATTGGTGATAAAAAGATGAAATTAGCTCAGATTGTAATAAAAAAACTTTCTAAAATGATTCTAAATGGTAGAAAAAATTTTTTTGTCTTAGTTTAAAAGTTACCCCTATCTTGGGAACGGTATAAGATAGAGAGTTGGAACCAACGCCAGACGAATTATTCTGTTCGAATTGGTAATCTTGCTTAGTGTTCAACTAAATCTGAATGTATGTTTTGTCTCGGGAAGATAGATTTAAAAATTTTAAAAGTCACCCCTATCTCAGGAACGACACCCCCTAGAAAGTTGAAACTTTACAATTCAATTTACCATCAGCCTATTAGAAAATCTGTAAAGTTAGGCTTCTTACTTATTTACAGTTCCTTTGGAATAAAAAAGTTGAAAAAATTTTTTCACTTTTGCAGCAAAAGCTAGCGAGTTAATTGTTTAAGTAAAAATTGAGTGAAAAATTGAATTTTTTACTAACGATTGGTGATAAAAAGATGAAACTGGTTTAGATTATGATAAAAAAACTTTCTAAAATGATTATAAAAGGTAGAAAAAATTTTTTTTTCTTAGTTTAAAAGTTACCCCTATCTTGGGAACGGTATAAGATAGAGAGTTGGAACCAACGCCAGACGAATTATTCGGTTCGAATTGGTAATCTTGCTTAGTTTTCAACTAAATCTGAATGTAAGTTTTGTCTCGGGAAGATAGATTTAAAAATTTTAAAAGTCACCCCTAACTCAGGAACGACACCCCCTAGAAAGTTGAAACTTTACAATTCAATTCACCATCAGCCCACTAGAAGATCTGCAAGGTTAGGCTTCTTACTTATGTACAGTTCCTTTGGAATAAAAAAGTTGAAAAAATTTTTTCACTTTTGCAGCAAAAGCTAGCGAATTAATTTTTTAAGTAAAAATTGAGTGAAAAATTGAATTTTTTACTAAAGATTAGTGATAAAAAGATGAAATTAGTTCAGATTGTAATAAAAAAACTTTCTAAAATGATTCTAAATGGTAGAAAAATTTTTTTTTTCTTAGTTTAAAAGTTACCCCTATCTTGGGAACGATATAAGATAGAGAGTTGGAACCAACGCCAGACGAATTATTCGGTTCGAATTGGTAATCTTGCTTAGTTTTCAACTAAATCTGAATGTAAGTTTTGTCTCGGGAAGATAGATTTAAAAATTTTAAAAGTCACTCCTATCTCAGGAACGACACCCCCTAGAAAGTTGAAACTTTACAATTCAATTCACCATCAGCCCACTAGAAGATCTGCAAAGTTAGGCTTCTTACTTATGTACAGTTCCTTTGGAATAAAAAAGTTGAAAAAATTTTTTCACTTTTGCAGCAAAAGCTAGCGAATTAATTTTTTAAGTAAAAATTGAGTGAAAAATTGAATTTTTTACTAACGATTAGTGATAAAAAGATGAAATTAGTTCAGATTGTAATAAAAAAACTTTCTAAAATGATTCTAAATGGTAGAAAAATTTTTTTTTTCTTAGTTTAAAAGTTACCCCTATCTTGGTAACGGTATAAGATAGAGAGTTGGAACCAACGCCAGACGAATTATTCGGTTCGAATTGATAATCTTGCTTAGTTTTCAACTAAATCTGGATGTAAGTTTTGTCTCGGGAAGATAGATTTAAAAATTTTAAAAGTCACCCCTATCTCAGGAACGACACCCCTTAGAAAATTGAAACTTTACAATTCAATTCACCATCAGCCCACTAGAAGATCTGCAAAGTTAGGCTTCTTACTTATTTACAGTTCCTTTGGAATAAAAAAGTTGAAAAAATTTTTTCACTTTTGCAGCAAAAGCTAGCGAATTAATTTTTTAAGTAAAAATTGAGTGAAAAATTGAATTTTTTACTAACGATTGGTGATAAAAAGTTGAAATTAGTTCAGATTGTAATAAAAGAACTTTCTAAAATGATTCTAAATGGTAGAAAAAATTTTTTTTTCTTAGTTTAAAAGTTACCCTTATCTTGGGAACGGTATAAGATAGAGAGTTGGAACCAACGCCAGACGAATTATTCGGTTCGAATTGGTAATCTTGCTTAGTTTTCAACTAAATCTGAATGTAAGTTTTGTCTCGGGAAGATAGATTTAAAAATTTTAAAAGTCACCCCTATCTCAGGAACGACACCCTCAGAAAGTTGAAACTTTACAATTCAATTTACCATCAGCCCACTAGAGGATCTGCAAAGTTAGGCTCCTTACTTATTTACCGTTCCTTTGGAATAAAAAAGTTAAAAAAATTTTTTCACTTTTGCAGCAAAAGCTAGCGAATTAAATTTTTAAGTAAAAATTGAGTGAAAAATTGAATTTTTTACTAACGATTGGTGATAAAAAGATGAAATTAGTTCAGATTGTAATAAAAAAACTTTCTAAAATGATTCTAAATGGTAGAAAAATATTTTTTTTCTTAGTTTAAAAGTTACCACTATCTTGAGAACGGTATAAGATAGAGAGTTGGAACCAACGCCAGGCGAAATATTCGGTTCGAATTGGTAATCTTGCTTAGTTTTCAACTAAATCTGAATGTAAGTTTTGTCTCGGGAAGATAGATTTAAAAATTTTAAAAGTCACCCCTATCTCAGGAACGACACCCCCTAGAAAGTTGAAACATACAATTCAATTCACCATCAGCCAACTAGAAGATCTGCAAAGTTAGGCTTCTTACTTATTTACAGTTCCTTTGAAACAAAAAAGTTGAAAAAATTTTTTCACTTTTGCACAAAAGCTAGCGAATTAATTTTTTAAGTAAAAATTGAGTGAAAAATTGAATTTTTTACTAACGATTGGTGATAAAAAGATGAAATTAGCTCAGATTGTAATAAAAAAACTTTCTAAAATGATTCTAAATGGTAGAAAAATTTTTTTTTTCTTAGTTTAAAAGTTACCCCTATATTGGGAACGGTATAAGATAGAGAGTTGGAACCAACGCCAGACGAATTATTCGGTTCGAATTGGTAATCTTGCTTAGTTTTCAACTAAATCTGAATGTAAGTTTTGTCTCGGAAAGATAGATTTAAAAATTTTAAAAGTCACTCCTATCTCAGGAACGACACCCCCTAGAAAGTTGAAACTTTACAATTCAATTTACCATCAGCCCACTAGAAGATCTGCAATGTTAGGCTTCTTACTTATTTACAGTTCCTTTGGAATAAAAAAGTTGAAAAAATTTTTTCACTTTTGCAGCAAAAGCTAACGAATTAATTTTTTAAGTAAAAATTGAGTGAAAAATTGAATTTTTTACTAACGATTGGTGATAAAAAGATGAAATTAGTTCAGATTGTAACAAAAAAACTTTCTAAAATGATTCTAAATGGTAGAAAAAATTTTTTTTTCTTAGTTTAAAAGTTACTCCTATCTTAGGAACGGTATAAGATAGAGAGTTGGAACCAACGCCAGACGAATTATTCGGTTCGAATTGGTAATCTTGCTTAGTTTTCAACTAAATCTGAATGTAAGTTTTGTCTCGAGAAGATAGATTTAAAAATTTTAAAAGTCACCCCTATCTCAGGAACGACATCCCTTAGAAAGTTGAAACTTTACAATTCAATTCACCATCAGCCCACTAGATGATCTGCAAAGTTAGGCTTCTTACTTATTTACAGTTCCTTTGGAATAAAAAAGTTAAAAAAATTTTTTCACTTTTGCAGCAAAAGCTAGCGAAATAACTTTTTAAGTAAAAATTGAGTGAAAAATTGAATTTTTTACTAACGATTGGTGATAAAAAGATGAAATTAGTTCAGATTGTAATAAAAAAACTTTCTAAAATGATTCTAAATAGTAGAAAAGAATTTTTTTTCTTAGTTTAAAAGTTACCCCTATCTTGGGAACGGTATAAGATAGAGAGTTGGAACCAACGCCAGACGAATTATTCGGTTCGAATTGGTAATCTTGCTTAGTTTTCAACTAAATCTGAATGTAAGTTTTGTCTCGGGAAGATCGATTTAAAAATTTTAAAAGTCACCCCTATCTCAGGAACGACACCCCCTAGAAAGTTGAAACTTTACAATTCAATTCACCATCAGCCCACTAGAAGATCTGCAAAGTTAGGCTTCTTACTTATTTACAGTTCCTTTGGAATAAAAAAGTTGGAAGAATTTTTTCACTTCTGCAGCAAAAGCTAGCGAATTAATTTTTTAAGTAAAAATTGAGTGAAAAATTGAATTTTTTACTAACGATTGGTGATAAAAAGATGAAATTAGTTCAGATTGTAATAAAAGAACTTTCTAAAATGATTCTAAATGGTAGAAAAATTTTTTTTTTTCTTAGTTTAAAAGTTACCCCTATCTTGGTAACGGTATAAGATAGAGAGTTGGAACCAACGCCAGACGAATTATTCGGTTCGAATTGGTAATCTTGCTTAGTTTTCAACTAAATCTGGATGTAAGTTTTGTCTCGGGAAGATAGATTTAAAAATTTTAAAAGTCACCCCTATCTCAGGAACGACACCCCTTAGAAAATTGAAACTTTACAATTCAATTCACCATCAGCCCACTAGAAGATCTGCAAAGTTACGCTTCTTACTTATTTACAGTTCCTTTGGAATAAAAAAGTTGAAAAAATTTTTTCACTTTTGCAGCAAAAGCTAGCGAATTAATTTTTTAAGTAAAAATTGAGTGAAAAATTGAATTTTTCACTAACGATTGGTGATAAAAAGATGAAATTAGTTCAGATTGTAATAAAAGAACTTTCTAAAATGATTCTAAATGGTAGAAAAATTTTTGTTTTCTTAGTTTAAAAGTTACCCTTATCTTGGGAACGGTATAAGATAGAGAGATGGAACCAACGCCAGACGAATTATTCGGTTCGAATTGGTAATCTTGCTTAGTTTTCAACTAAATCTGAATGTAAGTTTTGTCTCGGGAAGATAGATTTAAAAATTTTAAAAGTCACCTCTATCTCAGGAACGACACCCTCAGAAAGTTGAAACTTTACAATTCAATTTACCATCAGCCCACTAGAAGATCTGCAAAGTTAGGCTTCTTACTTATTTACCGTTCCTTTGGAATAAAAAAGTTAAAAAAATTTTTTCACTTTTGCAGCAAAAGCTAGCGAATTAAATTTTTAAGTAAAAATTGAGTGAAAAATTGAATTTTTTACTAACGATTGGTGATAAAAAGATGAAATTAGTTCAGATTGTAATAAAAAAAACTTTCTAAAATGATTCTAAATGGTAGAAAAATATTTTTTTTCTTAGTTTAAAAGTTACCACTATCTTGAGAACGGTATAAGATAGAGAGTTGGAACCAACGCCAGGCGAAATATTCGGTTCGAATTGGTAATCTTGCTTAGTTTTCAACTAAATCTGAATGTAAGTTTTGTCTCGGGAAGATAGATTTAAAAATTTTAAAAGTCACCCCTATTTCAGGAACGACACCCCCTAGAAAGTTGAAACTTTACAATTCAATTCACCATCAGCCCACTAGAAGATCTGCAAAGTTAGGCTTCTTACTTATTTACAGTTCCTTTGAAACAAAAAAGTTGAAAAAATTTTTTCACTTTTGCAGCAAAAGCTAGCGAATTAATTTTTTAAGTAAAAATTGAGTGAAAAATTGAATTTTTTACTAACGATTGGTGATAAAAAGATGAAATTAGCTCAGATTGTAATAAAAAAACTTTCTAAAATGATTCTAAATGGTAGAAAAATTTTTTTTTCTTAGTTTAAAAGTTACCCCTATCTTGGGAACGGTATAAGATAGAGAGTTGGAGCCAACGCCAGACGAATTATTCGGTTCGAATTGGTAACCTTGCTTAGTTTTCAACTAAATCTGAATGTAAGTTTTGTCTCGGAAAGATAGATTTAAAAATTTTAAAAGTCACTCCTATCTCAGGAACGACACCCCCTAGAAAGTTGAAACTTTACAATTCAATTTACCATCAGCCCACTAGAAGATCTGCAAAGTTAGGCTCCTTACTTATTTACAGTTCCTTTGGAATAAAAAAGTTGAAAAAATTTTTTCACTTTTGCAGCAAAAGCTAACGAATTAATTTTTTAAGTAAAAATTGAGTGAAAAATTGAATTTTTTACTAACGATTGGTGATAAAAAGATGAAATTAGTTTAGATTGTAACAAAAAAACTTTCTAAAATGATTCTAAATGGTAGAAAAAATTTTTTTTTCTTAGTTTAAAAGTTACCCCTATCTTAGGAACGGTATAAGATAGAGAGTTGGAACCAACGCCAGACGAATTATTCGGTTCGAATTGGTAATTTTGCTTAGTTTTCAACTAAATCTGAATGTAAGTTTTGTCTCGAGAAGATAGATTTAAATATTTTAAAAGTCACCCCTATCTCAGGAACGACATCCCTTAGAAAGTTGAAACTTTACAATTCAATTCACCATCAGCCCACTAGAAGACCTGCAAAGTTAGGCTTCTTACTTATTTACAGTTCCTTTGGAATAAAAAAGTTGAAAAAATTTTTTCACTTTTGCAGCAAAAGCTAGCGAAATAACTTTTTAAGTAAAAATTGAGTGAAAAATTGAATTTTTTACTAACGATTGGTGATAAAAAGATGAAATTAGTTCAGATTGTAATAAAAAAACTTTCTAAAATGATTCTAAATAGTAGAAAAAGTTTTTTTTTCTTAGTTTAAAAGTTACCCCTATCTTGGGAACGGTATAAGATAGAGAGTTGGAACCAACGCCAGACGAATTATTCGGTTCGAATTGGTAATCTTGCTTAGTTTTCAACTAAATCTGAATGTAAGTTTTGTCTCGGGAAGATAGATTTAAAAATTTTAAAAGTCACCCCTATCTCAGGAACGACACCCCTAGAAAGTTGAAACTTTACAATTCAATTCACCATCAGCCCACTAGAAGATCTGCAAGGTTAGGCTTCTTACTTATTTACAGTTCCTTTGGAATAAAAAAGTTGAAAAAATTTTTTCACTTTTGCAGCAAAAGCTAGCGAATTAATTTTTTAAGTAAAAATTGAGTGAAAAATTGAATTTTTTACTAACGATTGGTGATAAAAAGATGAAATTAGTTCAGATTGTAATAAAAAAACTTTCTAATATAATTCTAAATGGTAGAAAAATTTTTTTTTCTTAGTTTAAAAGTTACCCCTATCTTGGGAATGGTATAAGATACTGAGTTGGAACCAACGCCAGACGAATTATTCGGTTCGAATTGGTAATCTTGCTTAGTTTTCAACTAAATCTGAATGTAAGTTTTGTCTCGAGAAGATAGATTTAAAAATTTTAAAAGTCACCCCTATCTCAGGAACGACATCCCTTAGAAAGTTGAAACTTTACAATTCAATTCACCATCAGCCCACTAGAAGATCTGCAAAGTTAGGCTTCTTACTTATTTACAGTTCCTTTGGAATAAAAAAGTTGAAAAAATTTTTTCACTTTTGCAGCAAAAGCTAGCGAAATAACTTTTTAAGTAAAAATTGAGTGAAAAATTGAGTTTTTTACTAACGATTGGTGATAAAAAGATAAAATTAGTTCAGATTGTAATAAAAAAACTTTCTAAAATGATTCTAAATGGTAGAAAAAATTTTTTTTTCTTAGTTAAAAAGTTACCCTTATCTTGGGAACGGTTTAAGATAGAGAGTTGGAACCAACGTCAGACGATTTATTCGGTTCGAATTGGTAATCTTGCTTAGTTTTCAACTAAATCTGAATGTAAGTTTTGTCTCGGGAAGATAGATTTAAAAATTTTAAAAGTCACCCCTATCTCAGGAACGACACCCCCTAGAAAGTTGAAACTTTACAATTCAATTCACCATCAGCCCACTAGAAGATCTGCAAAGCTAGGCTTCTTACTTATTTACAGTTCCTGTGGAATAGAAAAGTTGAAAAAATTTTCTCACTTTTGCAGCAAAAGCTAGCGAAATAAATTTTTAAGTAAAAATTGAGTGAAAAATTGAATTTTTTACTAACGATTGGTGATAAAAAGATGAAATTAGTTCAGATTGTAATAAAAAAACTTTCTAAAATGATTCTGAATGGTAGAAAAAAATTTTTTTTCTTAGTTTAAAAGTTACTCCTATCTTGGGAACGGTTTAAGATAGAGAGTTGGAACCAACGCCAGACGAATTATTCGGTTCGAATTGGTGATCTTGCTTAGTTTTCAACTAAATCTGAATGTAAGTTTTGTCTCGGGAAGATAGATTTGAAAATTTTAAAAGTCACCCCTATCTCAGGAACGACACCCCCTAGAAAGTTGAAACTTTACAATTCAATTTACCATCAGCCCACTAGAGGATCTGCAAAGTTAGGCTTCTTACTTATTTACCGTTCCTTTGGAATAAAAAAGTTAAAAAAAATTTTTCACTTTTGCAGCAAAAGCTAGCGAATTAATTTTTTAAGTAAAAATTGAGTGAAAAATTGAATATTTTACTAACGATTGGTGATAAAAAGATGAAACTGGTTTAGATTATGATAAAAAAACTTTCTAAAATGATTACAAATGGTAGAAAAACTTTTTTTTTCTTAGTATAAAAGTTACTCCTATCTTGGGAACGGTTTAAGATAGAGAGTTGGAACCAACGCCAGACGAATTATTCGGTTCGAATTGGTGATCTTGCTTAGTTTTCAACTAAATCTGAATGTAAGTTTTGTCTCGGGAAGATAGATTTAAAAATTTTAAAAGTCACCCCTATCTCAGGAACGACACCCCCTAGAAAGTTGTAACTTTACAATTCAATTTACCATCAGCCCACTAGAAGATCTGCAAAGTTAGGCTTCTTACTTATTTACAGTTCCTTTGGAATAAAAAAGTTGAAAAAATTTTTTCACTTTTGCAGCAAAAGCTGGCGAAATAACTTTTTAAGTAAAAATTGAGTGAAAAATTGAGTTTTTTTACTAACGATTGGTGATAAAAAGATAAAATTAGTTCAGATTGTAATAAAAAAACTTTCTAAAATGATCCTAAATGGTAGAAAAAATTTTTTTTTCTTAGTTAAAAAGTTACCCTTATCTTGGGAACGGTTTAAGATAGAGAGTTGGAACCAACGTCAGACGATTTATTCGGTTCGAATTGGTAATCTTGCTTAGTTTTCAACTAAATCTGAATGTAAGTTTTGTCTCGGGAAGATAGATTTAAAAATTTTAAAAGTCACCCCTATCTCAGGAACGACACCCCCTAGAAAGTTGTAACTTTACAATTCAATTTACCATCAGCCCACTAGAAGATCTGCAAAGTTAGGCTTCTTACTTATTTACAGTTCCTTTGGAATAAAAAAGTTGAAAAAATTTTTTCACTTTTGCAGCAAAAGCTAGCGAAATAACTTTTTAAGTAAAAATTGAGTGAAAAATTGAGTTTTTTTACTAACGATTGGTGATAAAAAGATAAAATTAGTTCAGATTGTAATAAAAAAACTTTCTAAAATGATCCTAAATGGTAGAAAAAATTTTTTTTTCTTAGTTAAAAAGTTACCCTTATCTTGGGAACGGTTTAAGATAGAGAGTTGGAACCAACGCCAGACGAATTATTCGGTTCGAATTGGTGATCTTGCTTAGTTTTCAACTAAATCTGAATGTAAGTTTTGTCTCGGGAAGATAGATTTGAAAATTTTAAAAGTCACCCCTATCTCAGGAACGACACCCCCTAGAAAGTTGAAACTTTACAATTCAATTTACCATCAGCCCACTAGAGGATCTGCAAAGTTAGGCTTCTTACTTATTTACCGTTCCTTTGGAATAAAAAAGTTAAAAAAAATTTTTCACTTTTGCAGCAAAAGCTAGCGAATTAATTTTTTAAGTAAAAATTGAGTGAAAAATTGAATATTTTACTAACGATTGGTGATAAAAAGATGAAACTGGTTTAGATTATGATAAAAAAACTTTCTAAAATGATTACAAATGGTAGAAAAACTTTTTTTTTCTTAGTATAAAAGTTACTCCTATCTTGGGAACGGTTTAAGATAGAGAGTTGGAACCAACGCCAGACGAATTATTCGGTTCGAATTGGTGATCTTGCTTAGTTTTCAACTAAATCTGAATGTAAGTTTTGTCTCGGGAAGATAGATTTAAAAATTTTAAAAGTCACCCCTATCTCAGGAACGACACCCCCTAGAAAGTTGTAACTTTACAATTCAATTTACCATCAGCCCACTAGAAGATCTGCAAAGTTAGGCTTCTTACTTATTTACAGTTCCTTTGGAATAAAAAAGTTGAAAAAATTTTTTCACTTTTGCAGCAAAAGCTAGCGAAATAACTTTTTAAGTAAAAATTGAGTGAAAAATTGAGTTTTTTTACTAACGATTGGTGATAAAAAGATAAAATTAGTTCAGATTGTAATAAAAAAACTTTCTAAAATGATCCTAAATGGTAGAAAAAATTTTTTTTTCTTAGTTAAAAAGTTACCCTTATCTTGGGAACGGTTTAAGATAGAGAGTTGGAACCAACGTCAGACGATTTATTCGGTTCGAATTGGTAATCTTGCTTAGTTTTCAACTAAATCTGAATGTAAGTTTTGTCTCGGGAAGATAGATTTAAAAATTTTAAAAGTCACCCCTATCTCAGGAACGACACCCCCTAGAAAGTTGAAACTTTACAATTCAATTCACCATCAGCCCACTAGAAGATCTGCAAAGTTAGGCTTCTTACTTATTTACAGTTCCTTTGGAATAAAAAAGTTGAAAAAATTTTCTCACTTTTGCAGCAAAAGCTAGCGAAATAAATTTTTAAGTAAAAATTGAGTGAAAAATTGAATTTTTTACTAACGATTGGTGATAAAAAGATGAAATTAGTTCAGATTGTAATAAAAAAACTTTCTAAAATGATTCTGAATGGTAGAAAAAAATTTTTTTTCTTAGTTTAAAAGTTACTCCTATCTTGGGAACGGTTTAAGATAGAGAGTTGGAACCAACGCCAGACGAATTATTCGGTTCGAATTGGTGATCTTGCTTAGTTTTCAACTAAATCTGAATGTAGGTTTTGTCTCGGGAAGATAGATTTGAAAATTTTAAAAGTCACCCCTATCTCAGGAACGACACCCCCTAGAAAGTTGAAACTTTACAATTCAATTTACCATCAGCCCACTAGAGGATCTGCAAAGTTAGGCTTCTTACTTATTTACCGTTCCTTTGGAATAAAAAAGTTAAAAAAAATTTTTCACTTTTGCAGCAAAAGCTAGCGAATTAATTTTTTAAGTAAAAATTGAGTGAAAAATTGAATATTTTACTAACGATTGGTGATAAAAAGATGAAACTGGTTTAGATTATGATAAAAAAACTTTCTAAAATGATTATAAATGGTAGAAAAACTTTTTTTTTCTTAGTATAAAAGTTACCCCTATCTTGGGAACGGTATAAGATAGAGAGTTGGAACCAACGCCAGACGAATTATTCGGTTCGATTTGGTAATCTTGCTTAGTTTTCAACTAAATCTGAATGTAAGTTTTGTCTCGAGAAGATAGATTTAAAAATTTTAAAAGTCACCCCTATCTCAGGAACGACATCCCTTAGAAAGTTGAAACTTTACAATTCAATTCACCATCAGCCCACTAGAAGATCTGCAAAGTTAGGCTTCTTACTTATTTACAGTTCATTTGGAATAAAAAAGTTGAAAAAATTTTTTCACTTTTGCAGCAAAAGCTAGCGAATTAATTTTTTAAGTAAAAATTGAGTGAAAAATTGAATTTTTTACTAACGATTGGTGATAAAAAGATGAAACTGGTTTAGATTATAATAAAAAAACTTTCTAAAATGATTATAAATAGTAGAAAAATTTTTTTTTTCTTAGTTCAAAAGTTACCCCTATCTTGGGAACGGTATAAGATAGAGAGTTGGAACCAACGCCAGACGAATTATTCGGTTCGAATTGGTAATCTTGCTTAGTTTTCAACTAAATCTGAATGTAAGTTTTGTCTCGGGAAGATAGATTCAAAAATTTTAAAAGTCACCCCTATCTCAGAAACGACACCCCCTAGAAAGTTGAAACTTTACAATTCAATTCACCATCAGCCCACTAGAAGATCTGCAAAGTTAGGCTTCTTACTTATTTACAGTTCTTTTGGAATAAAAAAGTTGAAAAATTTTTTTACTTTTGCAGCAAAAGCTAGCGAATTAATTTTTTAAGTAAAAATTGAGTGAAAAATTGAATTTTTTACTAACGATTGGTGATAAAAAGATGAAACTGGTTTAGATTATGATAAAAAAACTTTCTAAAATGATTATAAATGGTAGAAAAAATTTTTTTTCTTAGTTTAAAGTTACCCCTATCTTGGGAACGGTATAAGATAGAGAGATGGAACCAACGCCAGACGAATTATTCGGTTCGATTTGGTAATCTTGCTTAGTTTTCAACTAAATCTGAATGTAAGTTTTGTCTCGGGAAGATAGATTTAAAAATTTTAAAAGTCACCCCTATCTCAGGAACGACATCCCTTAGAAAGTTGAAACTTTACAATTCAATTCACCATCAGCCCACTAGAAGATCTGCAAAGTTAGGCTTCTTACTTATTTACAGTTCCTTTGGAATAAAAAAGTTGAAAAAATTTTTTCACTTTTGCAGCAAAAGCTAGCGAAATAAATTTTTAAGTAAAAATTGAGTGAAAAATTGAATTTTTTACTAACGATTGGTGATAAAAAGATGAAACTGGTTTAGATTATGATAAAAAAACTTTCTAAAATGATTATAAATGGTAGAAAAAATTTTTTTTCTTAGTTTAAAGTTACCCCTATCTTGGGAACGGTATAAGATAGAGAGATGGAACCAACGCCAGACGAATTATTCGGTTCGATTTGGTAATCTTGCTTAGTTTTCAACTAAATCTGAATGTAAGTTTTGTCTCGAGAAGATAGATTTAAAAATTTTAAAAGTCACCCCTATCTCAGGAACGACATCCCTTAGAAAGTTGAAACTTTACAATTTAATTCACCATCAGCCCACTAGAAGATCTGCAAAGTTACGCTTCTTACTTATTTACAGTTCCTTTGGAATAAAAAAGTTGAAAAAATTTTTTCACTTTTGCAGCAAAAGCTAGCGAAATAAATTTTTAAGTAAAAATTGAGTGAAAAATTGAATTTTTTACTAACGATTGGTGATAAAAAGATGAAATTAGTTCAGATTGTAATAAAAAAACTTTCTAAAATGATTCTGAATGGTAGAAAAAATTTTTTTTTCTTAGTTTAAGAGTTACTCCTATCTTGGGAACGGTTTAAGATAGAGAGTTGGAACCAACGCCAGACGAATTATTCGGTTCGATTTGGTAATCTTGCTTAGTTTTCAACTAAATCTAAATATAAGTTTTGTCTCGGGAAGATAGATTTAAAAATTTTAAAAGTCACCCCTATCTCAGGAACGACATCCCTTAGAAAGTTGAAACTTTACAATTCAATTCACCATCAGCCCACTAGAAGATCTGCAAAGTTAGGCTTCTTACTTATTTACAGTTCCTTTGGAATAAAAAAGTTGAAAAAATTTTTTCACTTTTGCAGCAAAAGCTAGCGAATTAATTTTTTAAGTAAAAATTGAGTGAAAAATTGAATTTTTTACTAACGATTGGTGATAAAAAGATGAAACTGGTTTAGATTATAATAAAAAAACTTTCTAAAATGATTATAAATAGTAGAAAAATTTTTTTTTTCTTAGTTCAAAAGTTACCCCTATCTTGGGAACGGTATAAGATAGAGAGTTGGAACCAACGCCAGACGAATTATTCGGTTCGAATTGGTAATCTTGCTTAGTTTTCAACTAAATCTGAATGTAAGTTTTGTCTCGGGAAGATAGATTCAAAAATTTTAAAAGTCACCCCTATCTCAGAAACGACACCCCCTAGAAAGTTGAAACTTTACAATTCAATTCACCATCAGCCCACTAGAAGATCTGCAAAGTTAGGCTTCTTACTTATTTACAGTTCTTTTGGAATAAAAAAGTTGAAAAATTTTTTTACTTTTGCAGCAAACGCTAACGAAATAATTTTTTAAGTAAAAATTGAGTGAAAAATTGAATTTTTTACTAACGATTGGTGATAAAAAGATGAAATTAGTTCAGATTGTAATAAAAAAACTTTCTAAAATGATTCTAAATGGTAGAAAATTTTTTTTTTTGTTAGTTTAAAAGTTACCACTATCTTGAGTACGGTATAAGATAGAGAGTTGGAACCAACGCCAGACGAATTATTCGGTTCGAATTGGTAATCTTGCTTAGTTTTCAACTAAATCTGAATGTAAGTTTTGTCTCGGGAAGATAGATTTAAAAATTTTAAAAGTCACCCCTATCTCAGGAACGACACCCCCTAGAAAGTTGAAACTTTACAATTCAACTCACCATCAGCCCACTAGAAGATCTGCAAAGTTAGGCTTCTTACTTATTTACAGTTCCTTTGGAATAAAAAAGTTGACAAAATTTTTTCACTTTTGCAGCAAAAGCTAACGAATTAATTTTTTAAGTAAAAATTGAGTGAAAAATTGAATTTTTTACTAACGATTGGTGATAAAAAGATGAAATTAGTTCAGATTGTAATAAAAAACTTTCTAAAATGATTCTAATTGGTAGAAAAATTTTTTTTTTCTAAGTTTAAAAGTTACCCCTATCTTGGGAACGGTATAAGATAGAGAGTTGGAACCAACGCCAGACGAATTATTCGGTTCGATTTGGTAATCTTGCTTAGTTTTCAACTAAATCTGAATGTAAGTTTTGTCTCGAGAAGGTAGATTTAAAAATTTTAAAAGTCACCCCTATCTCAGGAACGACATCCCTTAGAAAGTTGAATTTTTACAATTCAATTCACCATCAGCCCACTAGAAGATCTGCAAAGCTAGGCTTCTTACTTATTTACAGTTCCTTTGGAATAAAAAAGTTGATAAAATTTTTTCACTTTTGCAGCAAAAGGTAGCGAAATAAATTTTTAAGTAAAAATTGAGTGAAAAATTGAATTTTTTACTAACGATTGGTGATAAAAAGATGAAATTAGTTCAGATTGTAATAAAAAAACTTTCTAAAATGATTCTGAATGGTAGAAAAAATTTTTTTTTCTTAGTTTAAAAGTTACTTCTATCTTGGGAACGGTTTAAGATAGAGAGTTGGAACCAACGCCAGACGAATTATTCGGTTCGAATTGGTGATCTTGCTTAGTTTTCAACTAAATCTGAATGTAAGTTTTGTCTCGGGAAGATAGATTTAAAAATTTTAAAAGTCACCCCTATCTCAGGAACGACACCCCTGAAAGTTGAAACTTTACAATTCAATTTACCATCAGCCCACTAGAGGATCTGCAAAGTTAGGCTTCTTACTTATTTACCGTTCCTTTGGAATAAAAAAGTTAAAAAAAATTTTTCACTTTTGCAGCAAAAGCTAGCGAATTAATTTTTTAAGTAAAAATTGAGTGAAAAATTGAATTTTTTACTAACAATTGGTGATAAAAAGATGAAACTGGTTTAGATTATGATAAAAAAACTTTCTAAAATGATTATAAATGGTAGAAAAAATTTTTTTTCTTAGTTTAAAGTTACCCCTATCTTGGGAACGGTATAAGATAGAGAGATGGAACCAACGCCAGACGAATTATTCGGTTCGATTTGGTAATCTTGCTTAGTTTTCAACTAAATCTGAATGTAAGTTTTGTCTCGAGAAGATAGATTTAAAAATTTTAAAAGTCACCCCTATCTCAGGAACGACATCCCTTAGAAAGTTGAAACTTTACAATTTAATTCACCATCAGCCCACTAGAAGATCTGCAAAGTTACGCTTCTTACTTATTTACAGTTCCTTTGGAATAAAAAAGTTGAAAAAATTTTTTCACTTTTGCAGCAAAAGCTAGCGAAATAAATTTTTAAGTAAAAATTGAGTGAAAAATTGAATTTTTTACTAACGATTGGTGATAAAAAGATGAAATTAGTTCAGATTGTAATAAAAAAACTTTCTAAAATGATTCTGAATGGTAGAAAAAATTTTTTTTTCTTAGTTTAAGAGTTACTCCTATCTTGGGAACGGTTTAAGATAGAGAGTTGGAACCAACGCCAGACGAATTATTCGGTTCGATTTGGTAATCTTGCTTAGTTTTCAACTAAATCTAAATATAAGTTTTGTCTCGGGAAGATAGATTTAAAAATTTTAAAAGTCACCCCTATCTCAGGAACGACATCCCTTAGAAAGTTGAAACTTTACAATTCAATTCACCATCAGCCCACTAGAAGATCTGCAAAGTTAGGCTTCTTACTTATTTACAGTTCCTTTGGAATAAAAAAGTTGAAAAAATTTTTTCACTTTTGCAGCAAAAGCTAGCGAATTAATTTTTTAAGTAAAAATTGAGTGAAAAATTGAATTTTTTACTAACGATTGGTGATAAAAAGATGAAACTGGTTTAGATTATAATAAAAAAACTTTCTAAAATGATTATAAATAGTAGAAAAATTTTTTTTTTCTTAGTTCAAAAGTTACCCCTATCTTGGGAACGGTATAAGATAGAGAGTTGGAACCAACGCCAGACGAATTATTCGGTTCGAATTGGTAATCTTGCTTAGTTTTCAACTAAATCTGAATGTAAGTTTTGTCTCGGGAAGATAGATTCAAAAATTTTAAAAGTCACCCCTATCTCAGAAACGACACCCCCTAGAAAGTTGAAACTTTACAATTCAATTCACCATCAGCCCACTAGAAGATCTGCAAAGTTAGGCTTCTTACTTATTTACAGTTCTTTTGGAATAAAAAAGTTGAAAAATTTTTTTACTTTTGCAGCAAACGCTAACGAAATAATTTTTTAAGTAAAAATTGAGTGAAAAATTGAATTTTTTACTAACGATTGGTGATAAAAAGATGAAATTAGTTCAGATTGTAATAAAAAAACTTTCTAAAATGATTCTAAATGGTAGAAAATTATTTTTTTTGTTAGTTTAAAAGTTACCACTATCTTGAGAACGGTATAAGATAGAGAGTTGGAACCAACGCCAGACGAATTATTCGGTTCGAATTGGTAATCTTGCTTAGTTTTCAACTAAATCTGAATGTAAGTTTTGTCTCGGGAAGATAGATTTAAAAATTTTAAAAGTCACCCCTATCTCAGGAACGACACCCCCTAGAAAGTTGAAACTTTACAATTCAACTCACCATCAGCCCACTAGAAGATCTGCAAAGTTAGGCTTCTTACTTATTTACAGTTCCTTTGGAATAAAAAAGTTGACAAAATTTTTTCACTTTTGCAGCAAAAGCTAACGAATTAATTTTTTAAGTAAAAATTGAGTGAAAAATTGAATTTTTTACTAACGATTGGTGATAAAAAGATGAAATTAGTTCAGATTGTAATAAAAAACTTTCTAAAATGATTCTAATTGGTAGAAAAATTTTTTTTTTCTAAGTTTAAAAGTTACCCCTATCTTGGGAACGGTATAAGATAGAGAGTTGGAACCAACGCCAGACGAATTATTCGGTTCGATTTGGTAATCTTGCTTAGTTTTCAACTAAATCTGAATGTAAGTTTTGTCTCGAGAAGGTAGATTTAAAAATTTTAAAAGTCACCCCTATCTCAGGAACGACATCCCTTAGAAAGTTGAATTTTTACAATTCAATTCACCATCAGCCCACTAGAAGATCTGCAAAGCTAGGCTTCTTACTTATTTACAGTTCCTTTGGAATAAAAAAGTTGATAAAATTTTTTCACTTTTGCAGCAAAAGGTAGCGAAATAAATTTTTAAGTAAAAATTGAGTGAAAAATTGAATTTTTTACTAACGATTGGTGATAAAAAGATGAAATTAGTTCAGATTGTAATAAAAAAACTTTCTAAAATGATTCTGAATGGTAGAAAAAATTTTTTTTTCTTAGTTTAAAAGTTACTTCTATCTTGGGAACGGTTTAAGATAGAGAGTTGGAACCAACGCCAGACGAATTATTCGGTTCGAATTGGTGATCTTGCTTAGTTTTCAACTAAATCTGAATGTAAGTTTTGTCTCGGGAAGATAGATTTAAAAATTTTAAAAGTCACCCCTATCTCAGGAACGACACCCCTGAAAGTTGAAACTTTACAATTCAATTTACCATCAGCCCACTAGAGGATCTGCAAAGTTAGGCTTCTTACTTATTTACCGTTCCTTTGGAATAAAAAAGTTAAAAAAAATTTTTCACTTTTGCAGCAAAAGCTAGCGAATTAATTTTTTAAGTAAAAATTGAGTGAAAAATTGAATTTTTTACTAACAATTGGTGATAAAAAGATGAAACTGGTTTAGATTATGATAAAAAAACTTTCTAAAATGATTATAAATGGTAGAAAAACTTTTTTTTTCTTAGTATAAAAGTTACCCCTATCTTGGGAACGGTATAAGATAGGGAGTTGGAACCAACGCCAGACGAATTATTCGGTTCGATTTGGTAATCTTGCTTAGTTTTCAACTAAATCTGAATGTAAGTTTTGTCTCGAGAAGATAGATTTAAAAATTTTAAAAGTCACCCCTATCTCAGGAACGACATCCCTTAGAAAGTTGAAACTTTACAATTCAATTCACCATCAGCCCACTAGAAGATCTGCAAAGTTAGGCTTCTTACTTATTTACAGTTCCTTTGGAATGAAAAAGTTGAAAAAATTTTTTCACTTTTGCAGCAAAAGCTAGCGAAATAAATTTTTAAGTAAAAATTGAGTGAAAAATTGAATTTTTTACTAACGATTGGTGATAAAAAGATGAAATTAGTTCAGATTGTAATAAAAAAACTTTCTAAAATGATTCTGAATGGTAGAAAAAATTTTTTTTTCTTAGTTTAAAAGTTACTCCTATCTTGGGAACGGTTTAAGATAGAGAGTTGGAACCAACGCCAGACGAATTATTCGGTTCGAATTGGTGATCTTGCTTAGTTTTCAACTAAATCTGAATGTAAGTTTTGTCTCGAGAAGATAGATTTAAAAATTTTAAAAGTCACCCCTATCTCAGGAACGACATCCCTTAGAAAGTTGAAACTTTACAATTCAATTCACCATCAGCCCACTAGAAGATCTGCAAAGTTAGGCTTCTTACTTATTTACAGTTCCTTTGGAATAAAAAAGTTGAAAAAATTTTTTCACTTTTGCAGCAAAAGCTAGCGAAATAAATTTTTAAGTAAAAATTGAGTGAAAAATTGAATTTTTTACTAACGATTGGTGATAAAAAAATGAAATTAGTTCAGATTGTAATAAAAAAACTTTCTAAAATGATCCTGAATGGTAGAAAAAATTTTTTTTTCTTAGTTTAAAAGTTACTCCTATCTTGGGAACGGTTTAAGATAGAGAGTTGGAACCAACGCCAGACGAATTATTCGGTTCGAATTGGTGATCTTGCTTAGTTTTCAACTAAATCTGAATGTAAGTTTTGTCTCGGGAAGATAGATTTAAAAATTTTAAAAGTCACCCCTATCTCAGGAACGACACCCCCTAGAAAGTTGAAACTTTACAATTCAATTTACCATCAGCCCACTATAGGATCTGCAAAGTTAGGCTTCTTACTTATTTACCGTTCCTTTGGAATAAAAAAGTTAAAAAAATTTTTTCACTTTTGCAGCAAAAGCTAGCGAATTAATTTTTTAAGTAAAAATTGAGTGAAAAATTGAATTTTTTACTAACGATTGGTGATAAAAAGATGAAACTGGTTTAGATTATGATAAAAAAACTTTCTAAAATGATTATAAATGGTAGAAAAATTTTTTTTTTCTTAGTTTAAAAGTTACCCCTATCTTGGGAACGGTATAAGATAGAGAGTTGGAACCAACGCCAGACGAATTATTCGGTTCGATTTGGTAATCTTGCTTAGTTTTCAACTAAATCTGAATGTAAGTTTTGTCTCGAGAAGATAGATTTAAAAATTTTAAAAGTCACCCCTATCTCAGGAACGACAACCCTTAGAAAGTTGAAACTTTACAATTCAATTCACCATCAGCCCACTAGAAGATCTGCAAAGTTACGCTTCTTACTTATTTACAGTTCCTTTGGAATAAAAAAGTTGAAAAAATTTTTTCAGTTTTGCAGCAAAAGCAAGCGAAATAAATTTTTAAGTAAAAATTGAGTGAAAAATTGAATTTTTTACTAACGATTGGTGATAAAAAGATGAAATTAGTTCAGATTGTAATAAAAAAACTTTCTAAAATGATTCTGAATGGTAGAAAAAATTTTTTTTTCTTAGTTTAAGAGTTACTCCTATCTTGGGAACGGTTTAAGATAGAGAGTTGGAACCAACGCCAGACGAATTATTCGGTTCGATTTGGTAATCTTGCTTAGTTTTCAACTAAATCTGAATGTAAGTTTTGTCTCGGGAAGATAGATTTAAAAATTTTAAAAGTCACCCCTATCTCAGGAACGACATCCCTTAGAAAGTTGAAACTTTACAATTCAATTCACCATCAGCCCACTAGAAGATCTGCAAAGTTAGGCTTCTTACTTATTTACAGTTCCTTTGGAATAAAAAAGTTGAAAAAATTTTTTCACTTTTGCAGCAAAAGCTAGCGAATTAACTTTTTAAGTAAAAATTGAGTGAAAAATTGAATTTTTTACTAACGATTGGTGATAAAAAGATGAAACTGGTTTAGATTATGATAAAAATACTTTCTAAAATGATTATAAATGGTAGAAAAAATTTTTTTTTCTTAGTTTAAAAGTTACCCCTATCTTGGGAACGGTATAAGATAGAGAGTTGGAACCAACGCCAGACGAATTATTCGGTTCGAATTGGTAATCTTGCTTAGTTTTCAACTAAATCTGAATGTAAGTTTTGTCTCGGGAAGATAGATTCAAAAATTTTAAAAGTCACCCCTATCTCAGAAACGACACCCCTAGAAAGTTGAAACTTTACAATTCAATTCACCATCAGCCCACTAGAAGATCTGCAAAGTTAGGCTTCTTACTTATTTACAGTTCCTTTGGAATAAAAAAGTTGAAAAATTTTTTTACTTTTGCAGCAAACGCTAACGAATTAATTTTTTAAGTAAAAATTGAGTGAAAAATTGAATTTTTTACTAACGATTGGTGATAAAAAGATGAAATTAGTTCAGATTGTAATAAAAAAACTTTCTAAAATGATTCTAAATGGTAGAAACATTTTTTTTTCTTAGTTTAAAAGTTACCCCTATCTTGGGAACGGTATAAGATAGAGAGTTGGAACCAACGCCAGACGAATTATTCGGTTCGATTTGGTAATCTTGCTTAGTTTTCAACTAAATCTGAATGTAAGTTTTGTCTCGAGAAGATAGATTTAAAAATTTTAAAAGTCACCCCTATCTCAGGAACGACAACCCTTAGAAAGTTGAAACTTTACAATTCAATTCACCATCAGCCCACTAGAAGATCTGCAAAGTTACGCTTCTTACTTATTTACAGTTCCTTTGGAATAAAAAAGTTGAAAAAATTTTTTCAGTTTTGCAGCAAAAGCAAGCGAAATAAATTTTTAAGTAAAAATTGAGTGAAAAATTGAATTTTTTACTAACGATTGGTGATAAAAAGATGAAATTAGTTCAGATTGTAATAAAAAAACTTTCTAAAATGATTCTGAATGGTAGAAAAAATTTTTTTTTCTTAGTTTAAGAGTTACTCCTATCTTGGGAACGGTTTAAGATAGAGAGTTGGAACCAACGCCAGACGAATTATTCGGTTCGATTTGGTAATCTTGCTTAGTTTTCAACTAAATCTGAATGTAAGTTTTGTCTCGGGAAGATAGATTTAAAAATTTTAAAAGTCACCCCTATCTCAGGAACGACATCCCTTAGAAAGTTGAAACTTTACAATTCAATTCACCATCAGCCCACTAGAAGATCTGCAAAGTTAGGCTTCTTACTTATTTACAGTTCCTTTGGAATAAAAAAGTTGAAAAAATTTTTTCACTTTTGCAGCAAAAGCTAGCGAATTAACTTTTTAAGTAAAAATTGAGTGAAAAATTGAATTTTTTACTAACGATTGGTGATAAAAAGATGAAACTGGTTTAGATTATGATAAAAATACTTTCTAAAATGATTATAAATGGTAGAAAAAATTTTTTTTTCTTAGTTTAAAAGTTACCCCTATCTTGGGAACGGTATAAGATAGAGAGTTGGAACCAACGCCAGACGAATTATTCGGTTCGAATTGGTAATCTTGCTTAGTTTTCAACTAAATCTGAATGTAAGTTTTGTCTCGGGAAGATAGATTCAAAAATTTTAAAAGTCACCCCTATCTCAGAAACGACACCCCTAGAAAGTTGAAACTTTACAATTCAATTCACCATCAGCCCACTAGAAGATCTGCAAAGTTAGGCTTCTTACTTATTTACAGTTCCTTTGGAATAAAAAAGTTGAAAAATTTTTTTACTTTTGCAGCAAACGCTAACGAATTAATTTTTTAAGTAAAAATTGAGTGAAAAATTGAATTTTTTACTAACGATTGGTGATAAAAAGATGAAATTAGTTCAGATTGTAATAAAAAAACTTTCTAAAATGATTCTAAATGGTAGAAACATTTTTTTTTCTTAGTTTAAAAGTTACCCCTATCTTGGGAACGGTATAAGATAGAGAGTTGGAACCAACGCCAGACGAATTATTCGGTTCGAATTGGTAATCTTGCTTAGTTTTCAACTAAATCTGAATGTAAGTTTTGTCTCGGGAAGATAGATTTAAAAATTTTAAAAGTCACCCCTATCTCAGGAACGACACCCCCTAGAAAGTTGAAACTTTACAATTCAATTCACCATCAGCCCACTAGAAGATCTTCAAAGTTAGGCTTCTTACTTATTTACAGTTCCTTTGGAATAAAAAAGTTGAAAAATTTTTTTCACTTTTGCAGCAAAAGCTAGCGAATTAATTTTTTATGTAAAAATTGAGTGAAAAATTAAATTTTTTACTAACGATTGGTGATAAAAAGGTGAAATTAGTTCAGATTGTAATAAAAAAACTTTCTAAAATGATTCTAAATGGTAGAAAATTATTTTTTTTCTTAGTTTAAAAGTTACCACTATCTTGAGAACGGTATAAGATAGAGAGTTGGAACCAACGCCAGACGAATTATTCGGTTCGAATTGGTAATCTTGCTTAGTTTTCAACTAAATCTGAATGTAAATTTTGTCTCGGGAAGATAGACTTAAAAATTTTAAAAGTCACCCCTATCTCAGGAACGACACTCCCTAGAAAGTTGAAACTTTACAATTCAATTTACCATCAGCCCACTAGAAGATCTGCAAAGTTAGGCTTCTTACTTATTTATCGTTTCTTTGGAATAAAAAAGTTAAAAAAATTTTTTCACTTTTGCAGCAAAAGCTAGCGAATTAATTTTTTAAGTAAAAATTGAGTGAAAAATTGAATTTTTTACTAACGATTGGTGATAAAAAGATGAAACTGGTTTAGATTATGATAAAAAAACTTTCTAAAATGATTATAAATGGTAGAAAAAATTTTTTTTTCTTAGTTTAAAAGTTACCCCTATCTTGGGAACGGTATAAGATAGAGAGTTGGAACTAACGCCAGACGAATTATTCGGTTCGAATTGGTAATCTTGCTTAGTTTTCAACTAAATCTGAATGTAAGTTTTGTCTCGGGAAGATAGATTTAAAAATTTTAAAAGTCACCCCTATCTCAGGAACGACACCCCCTAGAAAGTTGAAACTTTACAATTCAATTCACCATCAGCCCACTAGAAGATCTGCAAAGTTAGACTTCTTACTTATTTACAGTTCCTTTGGTATAAAAAAGTTGAGAAAAATTTTTTCCATTTTGCAGCAAAAGCTAGCGAATTAATTTTTTAAGTAAAAATTGAGTGAAAAATTGAATTTTTTACTAACGATTGGTGATAAAAAGATGAAATTAGTTCAGATTGTAATAAAAAAACTTTCTAAAATGATTCTAAATGGTAGAAAAAATTTTTTTTTCTTAGTTTAAAAGTTACCCCTATCTTGGGAACGGTATAAGATAGAGAGTTGGAACCAACGCCAGACGAATTATTCGGTTCCAATTGGTAATCTTGCTTAGTTTTCAACTAAATGTGAATGTAAGTTTTGTCTCGGAAAGATAGATTTAAAAATTTTAAAAGTCACCCCTATCTCAGGAACGACACCCCCTAGAAAGTTGAAACTTTACAATTCAATTCACCATCAGCCCACTAGAAGATCTGCAAAGTAAGGTTTCCTACTTATTTACAGTTCCTTTGGAATAAAAAAGTTGAAAAAATTTTTTCACTTTTGCTGCAAAAGCTAGCGAATTAATTTTTTAAGTAAAAATTGAGTGAAAAATCGAATTTTTTACTAACGATTGGTGATAAAAATATGAAACTAATTCAGATTGTGATAAAAAAACTTTCTAAAATGATTATAAATAGTAGAAAATTTTTTTTTTTTTAGTTGAAAAGTTACCCCTATCTTGGGAACGGTATAAGATAGAGAGTTGGAACCAACGCCAGACGAATTATTCGGTTCGAGCTGGTAATCTTGCTTAGTTTTCAACTAAATCTGAATGTAAGTTTTGTCTCGGGAAGATAGATTTAAAAATTTTAAAAGTCACCTCTATCTCAGGAACGACATCTCCTAGAAAGTTGAAACTTTACAATTCAATTCACCATCAGCCCACTAGAAGATCTGCAAAGTTAGGCTTCTTACTTATTTACAGTTCCTTTGGAATAAAAAAGTTGAAAAAATTTTTTCACTTTTGCAGCAAAAGCTAGCGAATTAATTTTTTAAGTAAAAATTGAGTGAAAAATTGAATTTTTTACTAACGATTGGTGATAAAAAGATGAAATTAGTTCAGATTGTAATAAAAAACTTTCTAAAATGATTCTAAATGGTAGAAAAATATTTTTTTTCTTAGTTTAAAAGTTACCACTATCTTGAGAACGGTATAAGATAGAGAGTTGGAACCAACGCCAGACGAATTATTCGGTTCGAATTGGTAATCTTGCTTAGTTTTCAACTAAATCTGAATGTAAGTTTTGTCTCGGGAAGATAGATTTAAAAATTTTAAAAGTCACCCTTATCTCAGGAACGACATCCCCTAGAAAGTTGAAACTTTACAATTCAATTCACCATCAGCCCACTAGAAGATCTGCAAAGTTAGGCTCCCTACTTATTTACAGTTCCTTTGGAAAAAAAAAGTTGAAAGAATTTTTTCACTTTTGCAGCAAAAGCTAGCGAATTAATTTTTTGAGTAAAAATTGAGTGCAAAATTGAATTTTTTACTAACGATTGGTGATAAAAAGATGAAATTAGTTCAGATTGTAAAAAAAAAACTTTCTAAAATGATTCTAAATGGTAGAAAAATATTTTTTTTCTTAGTTTAAAAGTTACCACTATCTTGAGAACGGTATAAGATAGAGAGTTGGAACCAACGCCAGACGAATTATTCGGTTCGAATTGGTAATCTTGCTTAGTTTTCAACTAAATCTGGATGTAAGTTTTGTCTCGGGAAGATAGATTTAAAAATTTTAAAAGTCACCCCCATCTCAGGAACGACACCCCCTAGAAATTTGAAACTTTACAATTCAATTTACCATCAGCCCACTAGAGGATCTGCAAAGTTAGGCTTCTTACTTATTCACCGTTTCTTTGGAATAAAAAAGTTAAAAAAATTGTTTCACTTTTACAGCAAAAGCTAGCGAATTTATTTTTTAAGTAAAAATTGAGTGAAAAATTGAATTTTTTACTAACGATGGGTGATAAAAAGATGAAACTGGTTTAGATTATGATAAAAAAACTTTCTAAAATGATTATAATTGGTAGAAAAAAATTTTTTTTCTTAGTTTAAAAGTTACCCCTATCTTGGGAACGGTATAAGATAGAGAGTTGGAACCAACGCCAGACGAATTATTCGGTTCGAATTGGTAATCTTGCTTAGTTTTCAACTAAATCTGAATGTAAGTTTTGTCTCGGGAAGATAGATTTAAAAATTTTAAAAGTCACCCCTATCTCAGGAACGACACCCCCTAGAAAGTTGAAACTTTACAATTCAATTCACCATCAGCCCACTAGAAGATCTGCAAAGTTAGGCTTCTTACTTATTTACAGTTCCTTTGGAATAAAAAAGTTGAAAAAATTTTTTCACTTTTGCAGCAAAAGCTAGCGAATTAATTTTTTAAGTAAAAATTGAGTGAAAAATTGAATTTTTTACTAACGATTGGTGATAAAAAGATGAAATTAGTTCAGATTGTAATAAAAAAACTTTCTAAAATGATTCTAAATTGTAGAAAAATATTTTTTTTCTTAGTTTAAAAGTTACCACTATCTTGAGAACGGTATAAGATAGAGAGTTGGAACCAACGCCAGACGAATTATTCGGTTCGAATTGGTAATCTTGCTTAATTTTCAACTAAATCTGAATGTAAGTTTTGTCTCGGGAAGATAGATTTAAAAATTTTAAAAGTCACCCCCATCTCAGGAACGACACTCCCTAGAAATTTGAAATTTTACAATTCAATTTACCATCAGCCCACTAGAGGATCTGCAAAGTTAGGCTTCTTACTTGTTTACCGTTCCTTTGGAATAAAAAAGTTAAAAAAATTTTTTCACTTTTGCAGCAAAAGCTAGCGAATTAATTTTTTAAGTAAAAATTGAGTGTAAAATTGAATTTTTTACTAACGATTGGTGATAAAAAGATGAGAATGGCTTAGATTATGATAAAAAAACTTTCTAAAATGATTATAAATGGTAGAAAAAATTTTTGTTTCTTAGTTTAAAAGTTACCCCTATCTTGGGAACGGTATAAGATAGAGAGTTGGAACCAACGCCAGACGAATTATTCGGCTCGAATTGGTAATCTTGCTTAGTTTTCAACTAAATCTGAATGTAAGTTTTGTCTCGGGAAGATAGATTTAAAAATTTTAAAAGTCACCCCCATCTCAAGAACGATACCCCCTAGAAAGTTGAAACTTTACAATTCAATTTACCTCAGCCCACTAGAGGATCTGCAAAGTTAGGCTTCTTACTTATTTACCGTTCCTTTGGAATAAAAAAATTAAAAAAATTTTTTCACTTTTGCAGCAAAATCTAGCGAATTAATTTTTTAAGTAAAAATTGAGTGAAAAATTGAATTTTTTACTAACGATTGGTGATAAAAAGATGAAATTGTGTTAGATTATGATAAAAAAACTTTCTAAAATGATTATAAATGGTAGGAAAAATTTTTTTTTCTTAGTAAGTTACCCCTATCTTGGGAACGGTATAAGATAGAGAGTTGGAACCAACGCCAGAAGAATTATTCGGTTCGAATTAGTTATCTTGCTTAGTTTTCAACTAAATCTGAATGTAAGTTTTGTCTCGGGAAGATAGATTTAAAAATTTTATAAGTCACCCCTATCTCAGGAACGACACCCCCTAGAAAGTTAAAACTTTACAATTCAATTCACCATCAGCCCACTAGAAGATCTGCAAAGTTAGGCTTCTTACTTAATTACAGTTCCTTTGGAAAAAAAAGTTGAAAAAATTTTTTCACTTTTGCAGCAGAAGCTAGCGAATTAATTTTTTAAGTAAAAATTGAGTGAAAAATTGAATTTTTTACTAACGATTGGTGATAAAAAGAAGAAATTAGTTCAGATTGTAATAAAAAAACTTTCTAAAATGATTCTAAATAGTAGAAAAATATTTTTTTTCTTAGTTTAAAAGTTACCACTATCTTGAGAACGGTATAAGATAGAGAGTTGGAACCAACGCCAGACGAAGTATTCGGTTCGAATTGGTAATCTTGCTTAGTTTTCAACTAAATCTGAATGTAAGTTTTGTCTCGGGAAGATAGATTTAAAAATTTTAAAAGTCACCCCTATCTCAGGAACGACACCCCCTAGAAAGTTGAAACTTTACAATTCAATTCACCATCAGCCCACTAGAAGATCTGCAAAGTTAGGCTTCTTACTTATTTACAGTTCCTTTGGAATAAAAAAGTTGAAAAAATTTTTTCACTTTTGCAGCAAAAGCTAGCGAATTAATTTTTTAAGTAAAAATTGAGTGAAAAATTGAATTTTTTACTAACGATTGGTGATAAAAAGATGAAATTAGTTCAGATTGTAATAAAAAAACTTTCTAAAATGATTCTAAATTGTAGAAAAATATTTTTTTTCTTAGTTTAAAAGTTACCACTATCTTGAGAACGGTATAAGATAGAGAGTTGGAACCAACGCCAGACGAATTATTCGGTTCGAATTGGTAATCTTGCTTAATTTTCAACTAAATCTGAATGTAAGTTTTGTCTCGGGAAGATATATTTAAAAATTTTAAAAGTCACCCCCATCTCAAGAACGATACCCCCTAGAAAGTTGAAACTTTACAATTCAATTTACCTCAGCCCACTAGAGGATCTGCAAAGTTAGGCTTCTTACTTATTTACCGTTCCTTTGGAATAAAAAAGTTAAAAAAATTTTTTCACTTTTGCAGCAAAATCTAGCGAATTAATTTTTTAAGTAAAAATTGAGTGAAAAATTGAATTTTTTACTAACGATTGGTGATAAAAAGATGAAATTGTGTTAGATTATGATAAAAAAACTTTCTAAAATGATTATAAATGGTAGGAAAAATTTTTTTTTCTTAGTAAGTTACCCCTATCTTGGGAACGGTATAAGATAGAGAGTTGGAACCAACGCCAGAAGAATTATTCGGTTCGAATTAGTTATCTTGCTTAGTTTTCAACTAAATCTGAATGTAAGTTTTGTCTCGGTAAGATAGATTTAAAAATTTTAAAGTCACCCCTATCTCAGGAACGACACCCCCTAGAAAGTTAAAACTTTACAATTCAATTCACCATCAGCCCACTAGAAGATCTGCAAAGTTAGGCTTCTTACTTAATTACAGTTCCTTTGGAAAAAAAAGTTGAAAAAATTTTTTCACTTTTGCAGCAGAAGCTAGCGAATTAATTTTTTAAGTAAAAATTGAGTGAAAAATTGAATTTTTTACTAACGATTGGTGATAAAAAGAAGAAATTAGTTCAGATTGTAATAAAAAAACTTTCTAAAATGATTCTAAATAGTAGAAAAAAATTTTTTTTCTTAGTTTAAAAGTTACCCCTATCTTGGGAACGGTATAAGATAGAGAGTTGGAACCAACGCCAGACGAATTACTCGGTTCGAATTGGTAATCTTGCTTAGTTTTCAACTAAATCTGAATGTAAGTTTTGTCTCGGAAAGATATATTTAAAAATTTTAAAAGTCACCCCTATCTCAGGAACGACACCCCCTAGAAAGTTGAAACTTTACAATTCAATTCACCATCAGCCCACTAGAAGATCTGCAAAGTTAGGCTTCTTACTTATTTACAGTTCCTTTGGAATAAAAAAGTTGAAAAAATTTTTTCACTTTTGCAGCAAAAGCTAGCGAATTAATTTTTTAAGTAAAAATTGAGTGAAAAATTGAATTTTTCACTAACGATTGGTGATAAAAAGATGAAACTGGTTTGGATTGTAATAAAAAACTTTCTAAGATGATTCTAAATGGTAGAAAAATATTTTTTTTCTTAGTTTAAAAGTTACCACTATCTTGAGAACGGTATAAGATAGAGAGTTGGAACCAACGCCAGACGAAGTATTCGGTTCGAATTGGTAATCTTGCTTAGTTTTCAACTAAATCTGAATGTAAGTTTTGTCTCGGGAAGATAGATTTAAAAATTTTAAAAGTCACCCCTATCTCAGGAACGACACCCCCTAGAAAGTTGAAACTTTACAATTCAATTCACCATCAGCCCACTAGAAGATCTGCAAAGTTAGGCTTCTTACTTATTTACAGTACCTTTGGAATAAAAAAGTTGAAAAAATTTTTTCACTTTTGCAGCAAAAGCTAGCGAATTAATTTTTTAAGTAAAAATTGAGTGAAAAATTGAATTTTTTACTAACGATTGGTGATAAAAAGATGAAATTAGTTCAGATTGTAATAAAAAAACTTTCTAAAATGATTCTAAATTGTAGAAAAATATTTTTTTTCTTAGTTTAAAAGTTACCACTATCTTGAGAACGGTATAAGATAGAGAGTTGGAACCAACGCCAGACGAATTATTCGGTTCGAATTGGTAATCTTGCTTAATTTTCAACTAAATCTGAATGTAAGTTTTGTCTCGGGAAGATATATTTAAAAATTTTAAAAGTCACCCCCATCTCAAGAACGATACCCCCTAGAAAGTTGAAACTTTACAATTCAATTTACCTCAGCCCACTAGAGGATCTGCAAAGTTAGGCTTCTTACTTATTTACCGTTCCTTTGGAATAAAAAAGTTAAAAAAATTTTTTCACTTTTGCAGCAAAATCTAGCGAATTAATTTTTTAAGTAAAAATTGAGTGAAAAATTGAATTTTTTACTAACGATTGGTGATAAAAAGATGAAATTGTGTTAGATTATGATAAAAAAACTTTCTAAAATGATTATAAATGGTAGGAAAAATTTTTTTTTCTTAGTAAGTTACCCCTATCTTGGGAACGGTATAAGATAGAGAGTTGGAACCAACGCCAGAAGAATTATTCGGTTCGAATTGGTAATCTTGCTTAGTTTTCAACTAAATCTGAATGTAAGTATTGTCTCGGAAAGATATATTTAAAAATTTTAAAAGTCACCCCTATCTCAGGAACGACACCCCCTAGAAAGTTGAAACTTTACAATTCAATTTATCATCAGCCCACTAGAGGATCTGCAAAGTTAGGCTTCTTACTTATTTACCGTTCCTTTGGAATAAAGAAGTTAAAAAAATTTTTTCACTTTTGCAGCAAAAGCTAGCGAATTAATTTTTTAAGTAAAAATTGAGTGAAAAATTGAATTTTTCACTAACGATTGGTGATAAAAAGATGAAACTGGTTTAGATTGTAATAAAAAACTTTCTAAGATGATTCTAAATGGTAGAAAAATATTTTTTTTCTTAGTTTAAAAGTTACCACTATCTTGAGAACGGTATAAGATAGAGAGTTGGAACCAACGCCAGACGAAGTATTCGGTTCGAATTGGTAATCTTGCTTAGTTTTCAACTAAATCTGAATGTAAGTTTTGTCTCGGGAAGATAGATTTAAAAATTTTAAAAGTCACCCCTATCTCAGGAACGACACCCCCTAGAAAGCTGAAACTTTACAATTCAATTCACCATCAGCCCACTAGAAGATCTGCAAAGTTAGACTTCTTACTTATTTACAGTTCCTTTGGAATAAAAAAGTTGAAAAAATTTTTTCACTTTTGCAGCAAAAGCTAGCGAATTAATTTTTTAAGTAAAAATTGAGTGAAAAATTGAAATTTTTACTAACGATTGGTGATAAAAAGATGAAACTGGTTTAGATTATGATAAAAAAACTTTCTAAAATGATTATAAATGGTAGAAAAATTTTTTTTTCTTAGTTTAAAAGTTACCCCTATCTTGGAAACGGTATAAGATAGAGAGTTGGAACCAACGCCAGACGAATTATTCGGTTCGAATTGGTAACCTTGCTTAGTTTTCAACTAAATCTGAATGTAAGTTTTGTCTCGGGAAGATAGATTTAAAAATTTTAAAAGTCACCCCTACCTCAGGAACGACACCCCCTAGAAAGTTGAAACTTTACAATTCAATTTACCATCAGCCCACTAGAGGATCTGCAAAGTTAGGCTTATTACTTATTTACCGTTCCTTTGGAATAAAAAAGTTAAAAAAATTTTTTCACTTTTGCAGCAAAAGCTAGCGAATTAATTTTTTAAGTAAAAATTGAGTGAAAAATTGAAATTTTTACTAACGATTGGTGATAAAAAGATGAAACTGGTTTAGATTATGATAAAAAAACTTTCTAAAATGATTATAAATGGTAGAAAAATTTTTTTTTCTTAGTTTAAAAGTTACCCCTATCTTGGGAACGGTATAAGATAGAGAGTTGGAACCAACGCCAGACGAATTATTCGGTTCGAATTGGTAATTTTGCTTAGTTTTCAACTAAATCTGAATGTAAGTTTTGTCTCGGGAAGATAGATTTAAAATTTTTAAAAGTCACCCCTATCTCAGGAACGACACCCCCTATAAAGTTGAAACTTTACAATTCAATTCACCATCAGCCCACTAGAAGATCTGCAAAGTTAGGCTTCTTACTTATTTACAGTTCCTTTGGAATAAAAAAGTTGAAAAAATTTTTTCACTTTTGCAGCAAAAGCTAGCGAATTAAATTTTTAAGTAAAAATTGAGTGAAAAATTGAATTTTTTACTAACGATTGGTGATAAAAAGATGAAATTAGTTCAGATTGTAATAAAAAAACTTTCTAAAATGATTCTAAATGGTAGAAAAATATTTTTTTTCTTAGTTTAAAAGTTACCACTATCTTGAGAACGGTATAAGATAGAGAGTTGGAACCAACGCCAGACGAAGTATTCGGTTCGAATTGGTAATCTTGCTTAGTTTTCAACTAAATCTGAATGTAAGTTTTGTCTCGGGAAGATAGATTTAAAAATTTTAAAAGTCACCCCTATCTCAGGAACGACACCCCCTAGAAAGTTGAAACTTTACAATTCAATTCACCATCAGCCCACTAGAAGATCTGCAAAGTTAGGCTTCTTACTTATTTACAGTACCTTTGGAATAAAAAAGTTGAAAAAATTTTTTCACTTTTGCAGCAAAAGCTAGCGAATTAATTTTTTAAGTAAAAATTGAGTGAAAAATTGAATTTTTTACTAACGATTGGTGATAAAAAGATGAAATTAGTTCAGATTGTAATAAAAAAACTTTCTAAAATGATTCTAAATTGTAGAAAAATATTTTTTTTCTTAGTTTAAAAGTTACCACTATCTTGAGAACGGTATAAGATAGAGAGTTGGAACCAACGCCAGACGAATTATTCGGTTCGAATTGGTAATCTTGCTTAATTTTCAACTAAATCTGAATGTAAGTTTTGTCTCGGGAAGATATATTTAAAAATTTTAAAAGTCACCCCCATCTCAAGAACGATACCCCCTAGAAAGTTGAAACTTTACAATTCAATTTACCTCAGCCCACTAGAGGATCTGCAAAGTTAGGCTTCTTACTTATTTACCGTTCCTTTGGAATAAAAAAGTTAAAAAAATTTTTTCACTTTTGCAGCAAAATCTAGCGAATTAATTTTTTAAGTAAAAATTGAGTGAAAAATTGAATTTTTTACTAACGATTGGTGATAAAAAGATGAAATTGTGTTAGATTATGATAAAAAAACTTTCTAAAATGATTATAAATGGTAGGAAAAATTTTTTTTTCTTAGTAAGTTACCCCTATCTTGGGAACGGTATAAGATAGAGAGTTGGAACCAACGCCAGAAGAATTATTCGGTTCGAATTGGTAATCTTGCTTAGTTTTCAACTAAATCTGAATGTAAGTATTGTCTCGGAAAGATATATTTAAAAATTTTAAAAGTCACCCCTATCTCAGGAACGACACCCCCTAGAAAGTTGAAACTTTACAATTCAATTTATCATCAGCCCACTAGAGGATCTGCAAAGTTAGGCTTCTTACTTATTTACCGTTCCTTTGGAATAAAGAAGTTAAAAAAATTTTTTCACTTTTGCAGCAAAAGCTAGCGAATTAATTTTTTAAGTAAAAATTGAGTGAAAAATTGAATTTTTCACTAACGATTGGTGATAAAAAGATGAAACTGGTTTAGATTGTAATAAAAAACTTTCTAAGATGATTCTAAATGGTAGAAAAATATTTTTTTTCTTAGTTTAAAAGTTACCACTATCTTGAGAACGGTATAAGATAGAGAGTTGGAACCAACGCCAGACGAAGTATTCGGTTCGAATTGGTAATCTTGCTTAGTTTTCAACTAAATCTGAATGTAAGTTTTGTCTCGGGAAGATAGATTTAAAAATTTTAAAAGTCACCCCTATCTCAGGAACGACACCCCCTAGAAAGTTGAAACTTTACAATTCAATTCACCATCAGCCCACTAGAAGATCTGCAAAGTTAGACTTCTTACTTATTTACAGTTCCTTTGGAATAAAAAAGTTGAAAAAATTTTTTCACTTTTGCAGCAAAAGCTAGCGAATTAATTTTTTAAGTAAAAATTGAGTGAAAAATTGAATTTTTTACTAACGATTGGTGATAAAAAGATGAAATTAGTTCAGATTGTAATAAAAAAACTTTCTAAAATGATTCTAAATTGTAGAAAAATATTTTTTTTCTTAGTTTAAAAGTTACCACTATCTTGAGAACGGTATAAGATAGAGAGTTGGAACCAACGCCAGACGAATTATTCGGTTCGAATTGGTAATCTTGCTTAATTTTCAACTAAATCTGAATGTAAGTTTTGTCTCGGGAAGATAGATTTAAAAATTTTAAAAGTCACCCCCATCTCAGGAACGACACTCCCTAGAAATTTGAAATTTTACAATTCAATTTACCATCAGCCCACTAGAGGATCTGCAAAGTTAGGCTTCTTACTTGTTTACCGTTCCTTTGGAATAAAAAAGTTAAAAAAATTTTTTCACTTTTGCAGCAAAAGCTAGCGAATTAATTTTTTAAGTAAAAATTGAGTGTAAAATTGAATTTTTTACTAACGATTGGTGATAAAAAGATGAGAATGGCTTAGATTATGATAAAAAAACTTTCTAAAATGATTATAAATGGTAGAAAAAATTTTTGTTTCTTAGTTTAAAAGTTACCCCTATCTTGGGAACGGTATAAGATAGAGAGTTGGAACCAACGCCAGACGAATTATTCGGCTCGAATTGGTAATCTTGCTTAGTTTTCAACTAAATCTGAATGTAAGATTTGTCTCGGGAAGATAGATTTAAAAATTTTAAAAGTCACCCCCATCTCAAGAACGATACCCCCTAGAAAGTTGAAACTTTACAATTCAATTTACCTCAGCCCACTAGAGGATCTGCAAAGTTAGGCTTCTTACTTATTTACCGTTCCTTTGGAATAAAAAAGTTAAAAAAATTTTTTCACTTTTGCAGCAAAATCTAGCGAATTAATTTTTTAAGTAAAAATTGAGTGAAAAATTGAATTTTTTACTAACGATTGGTGATAAAAAGATGAAATTGTGTTAGATTATGAGAAAAAAACTTTCTAAAATGATTATAAATGGTAGGAAAAATTTTTTTTTCTTAGTAAGTTACCCCTATCTTGGGAACGGTATAAGATAGAGAGTTGGAACCAACGCCAGAAGAATTATTCGGTTCGAATTAGTTATCTTGCTTAGTTTTCAAGTAAATCTGAATGTAAGTTTTGTCTCGGGAAGATAGATTTAAAAATTTTAAAAGTCACCCCTATCTCAGGAACGACACCCCCTAGAAAGTTAAAACTTTACAATTCAATTCACCATCAGCCCACTAGAAGATCTGCAAAGTTAGGCTTCTTACTTAATTACAGTTCCTTTGGAAAAAAAAGTTGAAAAAATTTTTTCACTTTTGCAGCAGAAGCTAGCGAATTAATTTTTTAAGTAAAAATTGAGTGAAAAATTGAATTTTTTACTAACGATTGGTGATAAAAAGAAGAAATTAGTTCAGATTGTAATAAAAAAACTTTCTAAAATGATTCTAAATAGTAGAAAAAAATTTTTTTTCTTAGTTTAAAAGTTACCCCTATCTTGGGAACGGTATAAGATAGAGAGTTGGAACCAACGCCAGACGAATTATTCGGTTCGAATTAGTTATCTTGCTTAGTTTTCAACTAAATCTGAATGTAAGTTTTGTCTCGGGAAGATAGATTTAAAAATTTTAAAAGTCATCCCTATCTCAGGAACGATACCCCCTAGAAAGTTGAAACTTTACAATTCAATTTACCTCAGCCCACTAGAGGATCTGCAAAGTTAGGCTTCTTACTTATTTACCGTTCCTTTGGAATAAAAAAGTTAAAAAAATTTTTTCTCTTTTGCAGCAAAATCTAGCGAATTAATTTTTTAAGTAAAAATTGAGTGAAAAATTGAATTTTTTACTAACGATTGGTGATAAAAAGATGAAACTGAGTTAGATTATGATAAAAAAACTTTCTAAAATTATTATAAATGGTAGGAAAAATTTTTTTTTCTTAGTAAGTTACCCCTATCTTGGGAACGGTATAAGATAGAGAGTTGGAACCAACGCCAGAAGAATTATTCGGTTCGAATTGGTAATCCTGCTTAGTTTCCAACTAAATCTGAATGTAAGTTTTGTCTCAGGAAGATAGATTTAAAAATTTTAAAAGTCACCCCTATCTCAGGAACGACACCCCCTAGAAAGTTGAAACTTTACAATTCAATTTACCATCAGCTCACTAGAAGATCTGCAAAGTTAGGATTCTTACTTATTTACAGTTCCTTTGGAATAAAAAAGTTGAAAAAATTTTTTCAATTTTGCAGCAAAAGCTAGCGAATTAATTTTTTAAGTAAAAATTGAGTGAAAAATTGAATTTTTTACTAACGATTTGTGATAAAATGATGAAATTAGTTCAGATTGTAATAAAAAAACTTTCTAAAATGATTCTAAATGGTAGAAAAATATTTTTTTTCTTAGTTTAAAAGTTACCACTATCTTGAGAACGGTATAAGATAGAGAGTTGGAACCAACGCCAGACTAATTATTCGGTTCGAATTGGTAATCTTGCTTAGTTTTCAACTAAATCTGATTGTAAGTTTTGTCTCGAGAAGATAGATTTAAAAATTTTAAAAGTCACCCCTATCTCAGGAACGACACCCCCTAGAAAGTTGAAACTTTACAATTCAATTTACCATCAGCCCACTAGAGGGTCTGCAAAGTTAGGCTTCTTACTTATTTACCGTTCATTTGGAATAAAAAAGTTAAAAAAATTTTTTCACTTTTGCAGCAACAGCTAGCGAATTAATTTTTTAAGTAAAAATTGAGTGAAAAATTGAATTTTTTACTAACGATTGGTGATAAAAAGATGAAACTGGTTTAGATTATGATAAAAAAACTTTCTAAAATGATTATAAATGGTAGAAAATTTTTTTTTTTCTTAGTTTAAAAGTTACCCCTATCTTGGGAACGGTATAAGATAGAGAGTTGGAACCAACGCCAGACGAATTATTCGGTTCGAATTGGTAATCTTGCTTAGTTTTCAACTAAATCTGAATGTAAGTTTTGTCTCGGGAAGATAGATTTAAAAATTTTAAAAGTCACCCCTATCTCAGGAACGACACCCCCTAGAAAGTTGAAACTTTACAATTCAATTCACCATCAGCCCACTAGAAGATCTGCAAAGTTAGGCTTCTTATTTATTTACAGTTCCTTTGGAATAAAAAAATTGAAAAATTTTTTCACTTTTGCAGCAAAAGCTAGCGAATTAATTTTTTAAGTAAAAATTGAGTGAAAAATTGAATTTTTTACTAACGATTGGTGATAAAAAGATGAAATTAGTTCAGATTGTAATAAAAAAACTTTCTAAAATGATTCTAAATATTAGAAAAAATTTTTTTTTCTTAGTTTAAAAGTTACCCCTATCTTGGGAACGGTATAAGATAGAGAGTTGGAACCAACGCCAGACTAATTATTCGGTTCGAATTGGTAATCTTGCTTAGTTTTCAACTAAATCTGAATGTAAGTTTTGTCTCGAGAAGATAGATTTAAAAATTTTAAAAGTCACCCCTATCTCAGGAACGACACCCCCTAGAAAGTTGAAACTTTACAATTCAATTTACCATCAGCCCACTAGAGGGTCTGCAAAGTTAGGCTTCTTACTTATTTACCGTTCCTTTGGAATAAAAAAGTTAAAAAAATTTTTTCACTTTTGCAGCAACAGCTAGCGAATTAATTTTTTAAGTAAAAATTGAGTGAAAAATTGAATTTTTTACTAACGATTGGTGATAAAAAGATGAAACTGAGTTAGATTATGATAAAAAAACTTTCTAAAATTATTATAAATGGTAGGAAAAATTTTTTTTTCTTAGTAAGTTACCCCTATCTTGGGAACGGTATAAGATAGAGAGTTGGAACCAACGCCAGAAGAATTATTCGGTTCGAATTGGTAATCCTGCTTAGTTTCCAACTAAATCTGAATGTAAGTTTTGTCTCGGGAAGATAGATTTAAAAATTTTAAAAGTCACCCCTATCTCAGGAACGACACCCCCTAGAAAGTTGAAACTTTACAATTCAATTTACCATCAGCTCACTAGAAGATCTGCAAAGTTAGGATTCTTACTTATTTACAGTTCCTTTGGAATAAAAAAGTTGAAAAAATTTTTTCAATTTTGCAGCAAAAGCTAGCGAATTAATTTTTTAAGTAAAAATTGAGTGAAAAATTGAATTTTTTACTAACGATTTGTGATAAAATGATGAAATTAGTTCAGATTGTAATAAAAAAACTTTCTAAAATGATTCTAAATGGTAGAAAAATATTTTTTTTCTTAGTTTAAAAGTTACCACTATCTTGAGAACGGTATAAGATAGAGAGTTGGAACCAACGCCAGACTAATTATTCGGTTCGAATTGGTAATCTTGCTTAGTTTTCAACTAAATCTGAATGTAAGTTTTGTCTCGAGAAGATAGATTTAAAAATTTTAAAAGTCACCCCTATCTCAGGAACGACACCCCCTAGAAAGTTGAAACTTTACAATTCAATTTACCATCAGCCCACTAGAGGTTCTGCAAAGTTAGGCTTCTTACTTATTTACCGTTCATTTGGAATAAAAAAGTTAAAAAAATTTTTTCACTTTTGCAGCAACAGCTAGCGAATTAATTTTTTAAGTAAAAATTGAGTGAAAAATTGAATTTTTTACTAACGATTGGTGATAAAAAGATGAAACTGGTTTAGATTATGATAAAAAAACTTTCTAAAATGATTATAAATGGTAGAAAAATTTTTTTTTTCTTAGTTTAAAAGTTACCCCTATCTTGGGAACGGTATAAGATAGAGAGTTGGAACCAACGCCAGACGAATTATTCGGTTCGAATTGGTAATCTTGCTTAGTTTTCAACTAAATCTGAATGTAAGTTTTGTCTCGGGAAGATAGATTTAAAAATTTTAAAAGTCACCCCTATCTCAGGAACGACACCCCCTAGAAAGTTGAAACTTTACAATTCAATTCACCATCAGCCCACTAGAAGATCTGCAAAGTTAGGCTTCTTATTTATTTACAGTTCCTTTGGAATAAAAAAATTGAAAAATTTTTTCACTTTTGCAGCAAAAGCTAGCGAATTAATTTTTTAAGTAAAAATTGAGTGAAAAATTGAATTTTTTACTAACGATTGGTGATAAAAAGATGAAATTAGTTCAGATTGTAATAAAAAAACTTTCTAAAATGATTCTAAATATTAGAAAAAATTTTTTTTTCTTAGTTTAAAAGTTACCCCTATCTTGGGAACGGTATAAGATAGAGAGTTGGAACCAACGCCAGACTAATTATTCGGTTCGAATTGGTAATCTTGCTTAGTTTTCAACTAAATCTGAATGTAAGTTTTGTCTCGAGAAGATAGATTTAAAAATTTTAAAAGTCACCCCTATCTCAGGAACGACACCCCCTAGAAAGTTGAAACTTTACAATTCAATTTACCATCAGCCCACTAGAGGGTCTGCAAAGTTAGGCTTCTTACTTATTTACCGTTCCTTTGGAATAAAAAAGTTAAAAAAATTTTTTCACTTTTGCAGCAACAGCTAGCGAATTAATTTTTTAAGTAAAAATTGAGTGAAAAATTGAATTTTTTAATAACGATTGGTGATAAAAAGATGAAACTGGTTTAGATTATGATAAAAAAACTTTCTAAAATGATTATAAATGGTAGAAAAAATTTTTTTTTCTTAGTTTAAAAGTTATCCCTATCTTGGGAACGGTATAAGATAGAGAGTTGGAACCAACGCCAGACGACTTATTCGGTTCGAATTGGTAATCTTGCTTAGTTTTCAACTAAATCTGAATGTAAGTTTTGTCTCGGGAAGATTGATTTAAAAATTTTAAAAGTCACCCCTATCTCAGGAACGACACCCCCTAGAAAGTTGAAACTTTACAATTCAATTCACCATCAGCCTACTAGAAGATCTGCAAAGTTAGGCTTCTTACTTATTTGCAGTTCTTTTGGAATAAAAAAGTTGAAAAAATTTTTTCACTTTTGCAGCAAAAGCTAACGAATTAATTTTTTAAGTAAAAATTGAGTGAAAAATTGAATTTTTTACTAACGATTGGTGATAAAAAGATGAAATTAGTTCAGATTGTAATAAAAAAACTTTCTAAAATGATTCTAAATGGTAGAAAAATTTTTTTTTTCTTAGTTTAAAAGTTACCCCTATCTTGGGAACGGTATAAGATAGAGAGTTGGAACCAACGCCAGACGAATTATTCGGTTCGAATTGGTAATCTTGCTTAGTTTTCAACTAAATCTGAATGTAAGTTTTGTCTCGGAAAGATAGATTTAAAAATTTTAAAAGTCACCCCTATCTCAGGAACGACACCCCCTAGAAAGTTAAAACTTTACAATTCAATTCACCATCAGCCCACTAGAAGATCTGCAAAGTTAGGCTTCTTACTTATTTACAGTTCCTTTGGAATAAAAAAGTTGAAAAAATTTTTTCACTTTTGCAGCAAAAGCTAGCGAATTAATTTTTTAAGTAAAAATTGAGTGAAAAATTGAATTTTTTACTAACGATTGGTGATAAAAAGATGAAATTAGTTCAGATTGTAATAAAAAACTTTCTAAAATGAATCTAAATGGTAGAAAAGATTTTTTTTTCTTAGTTTAAAAGTAACCCCTATCTTGGGAACGGTATAAGATAGAGAGTTGGAACCAACGCCAGACGAATTATTCGGTTCGAATTGGTAATCTTGCTTAGTTTTCAACTAAATCTGAATGTAAGTTTTGTCTCGGGAAGTTAGAATTAAAAATTTTAAAAGTCACCCCTATCTCAGGAACGACACCCCCTAGAAAGTTGAAACTGTACAATTCAATTTACCTTCAGCCCACTAGAGGATCTGCAAAGTTAGGCTTCTTACTTACTTACCGTTCCCTTGGAATAAAAAAGTTAAAAAAATTTTTTCACTTTTGTAGCAAAAGCTAGCGAATTTTTTTTTTAGGTAAAAGTTGAGTGAAAAATTGAATTTTTTACTAACGATTGGTGATAAAAAGATGAAACTGGTTTAGATTATAATAAAAAAACTTTCTAAAATGATTATAAATGGTAGAAAAAATTTTTTTTTCCTAGTTTAAAAGTTACCCCTATCTTGGGAACGGTATAAGATAGAGAGTTGGAACCAACGCCAGACGAATTATTCATTTCGAATTGGTGATCTTGCTTAGTTTTCAACTAAATCTGAATGTAAGTTTTGTCTCGGGAAGATAGATTTAAAAATTTTAAAAGTCAACCCTATCTCAGGAACGACACCCCCTAGAAAGTTGAAACTTTACAATTCAATTCACCATCAGCCCACTAGAAGATCTGCAAAGTTAGGCTTCTTACTTATTTACAGTTCCTTTGGAATAAAAAAGTTGAAAAAATTTTTTCACTTTTGCAGCAAAAGCTAGCGAATTAATTTTTTAAGTAAAAATTGAGTGAAAAATTGAATTTTTTACTAACGATTGGTGATAAAAAGATGAAATTAGTTCAGATTGTAATAAAAAAACTTTCTAAAATGATTCTAAATGGTAGAAAAAATTTTTTTTTCTTAGTTTAAAAGTTACCCCTATCTTGGGAACGGTATAAGATAGAGAGTTGGAAGCAACGCCAGACGAATTATTCTGTTCGAATTGGTAATCTTGCTTAGTATTCAACTAAATCTGAATGTAAATTTTATCTCGGGAAGATAGATTTAAAAATTTTAAAAGTCACCCCTATCTCAGGAACGACACCCCCTAGAAAGTTGAAACTTTCCAATTCAATTTACCTTCAGCCCACTAGAGGATCTGCAAAGTTAGGCTTCTTACTTATTTACCGTTCCTCTGGAATAAAAAAGTTAAAAAAATTTTTTCACTTTTGCAGCAAAGGCTAGCGAATTAATTTTTCAAGTAAAAATTGAGTGAAAAATTGAATTTTTTACTAACGATTGGTGATAAAAAGATGAAACTGGTTTAGATTATCATAAAAAAACTTTCTAAAATGATTATAAATGGTAGAAAAAATTTTTTTTTCTTAGTTTAAAAGTTACCCCTATCTTGGGAACGGTATAAGATAGAGAGTTGGAACCAACGCCAGACGAATTATTCGGTTCGAATTGGTAATCTTGCTTAGTTTTCAACTAAATCTGAATGTAAGTTTTGTCTCGGGAAGATAGATTTAAAAATTTTAAAAGTCACCCCTATCTCAGGAACGACACCCCCTAGAAAGTTGAAACTTTACAATTCAATTTACCATCAGCCCACTAGAGGATCTGCAAAGTTAGGCTTCCTACTTATTTACAGTTCCTTTGAAATAAAAAAGTTAAAAAAATTTTTTCACTATTGCAGCAAAAGCTAGCGAATTTTTTTTTTAAGTAAAAATTGAGTGAAAAATTGAATTTTTTACTAACGATTGGTGATAAAAAGATGAAATTAGTTCAGATTGTAATAAAAAAACTTTCTAAAATGATTCTAAATGGTAGAAAAAATTTTTTTTTCTTAGTTTAAAAGTTACCCCTATCTTGGGAACGGTATAAGATAGAGAGTTGGAAGCAACGCCAGACGAATTATTCTGTTCGAATTGGTAATCTTGCTTAGTTTTCAACTAAATCTGAATGTAAGTTTTGTCTCGGGAAGATAGATTTAAAAATTTTAAAAGTCACCCCTATCTCAGGGACGACACCCCCTAGAAAGTTGAAACTTTACAATTCAATTCACCATCAGCCCACTAGAAGATCTACAAAGTTAGGCTTCTTACTTATTTACAGTTCCTTTGGAATAAAAAAGTTGAAAAAATTTTTTCACTTTTGCAGCAAAAGCTAGCGAATTAATTTTTTAAGTAAAAATTGAGTAAAAAAATGAATTTTTTACTAACAATTAGTGATAAAAAAATTAAATTAGTTCAGATTGTAATAAAAAAACTTTCTAAAATGATTCTAAATGGTAGAAAAATATTTTTTTTCTTAGTTTAAAAGTTACCACTATCTTGAGAACGGTATAAGATAGAGAGTTGGAACCAACGCCAGACGAATTAATCGGTTCGAGTTGGTAATCTTGCTTAGTTTTCAACTAAATCTGAATGTAAGTTTTATCTCGGGAAGATAGATTTAAAAATTTTAAAAGTCACCCCTATCTCAGGAACGACACCCCCTAGAAAGTTGAAACTTTCCAATTCAATTTACCTTCAGCCCACTAGAGGATCTGCAAAGTTAGGCTTCTTACTTATTTACCGTTCCTCTGGAATAAAAAAGTTAAAAAAATTTTTTCACTTTTGCAGCAAAGGCTAGCGAATTAATTTTTTAAGTAAAAATTGAGTGAAAAATTGAATTTTTTACTAACGATTGGTGATAAAAAGATGAAACTGGTTTAGATTATGATAAAAAAACTTTCTAAAATGATTATAAATAGTAGAAAAATTTTTTTTTTCTTAGTTTAAAAGTTACCACTATCTTGAGAACGGTATAAGATAGAGAGTTGGAACCAACGCCAGACGAATTATTCGGTTCGAATTGGTGATCTTGCTTAGTTTTCAACTAAATCTGAATGTAAGTTTTGTATCGGGAAGATAGATTTAAAAATTTTAAAAGTCACCCCTATCTCAGGAACGACACCCCCTAGAAAGTTGAAACTTTCCAATTCAATTTACCTTCAGCCCACTAGAGGATCTGCAAAGTTAGGCTTCTTACTTATTTACCGTTCCTCTGGAATAAAAAAGTTAAAAAAATTTTTTCACTTTTGCAGCAAAGGCTAGCGAATTAATTTTTTAAGTAAAAATTGAGTGAAAAATTGAATTTTTTACTAACGATTGGTGATAAAAAGATGAAACTGGTTTAGATTATGATAAAAAAACTTTCTAAAATGATTCTAAATAGTAGAAAAAATTTTTTTTTCCTAGTTTAAAAGTTACCCCTATCTTGGGAACGGTATAAGATAGAGAGTTGGAACCAACGCCAGACGAATTATTCAATTCGAATTGGTAATCTTGCTTAGTTTTCAACTAAATCTGAATGTAAGTTTTGTCTCGGAAAGATAGATTTAAAAATTTTAAAAGTCACCCCTATCTCAGGAACGACACCCCCTAGAAAGTTGAAACTTTACAATTCAATTCACCATCAGCCCACTAGAAGATCTTCAAAGTTAGGCTTCTTACTTATTTACAGTTCCTTTGGAATAAAAAAGTTGAAAAAATTTTTTCACTTTTGCAGCAAAAGCTAGCGAATTAATTTTTTAAGTAAAAATTGAGTAAAAAAATGAATTTTTTACTAACAATTAGTGATAAAAAAATTAAATTAGTTCAGATTGTAATAAAAAAACTTTCTAAAATGATTCTAAATGGTAGAAAAATATTTTTTTTCTTAGTTTAAAAGTTACCACTATCTTGAGAACGGTATAAGATAGAGAGTTGGAACCAACGCCAGACGAATTAATCGGTTCGAATTGGTAATCTTGCTTAGTTTTCAACTAAATCTGAATGTAAGTTTTATCTCGGGAAGATAGATTTAAAAATTTTAAAAGTCACCCCTATCTCAGGAACGACACCCCCTAGAAAGTTGAAACTTTCCAATTCAATTTACCTTCAGCCCACTAGAGGATCTGCAAAGTTAGGCTTCTTACTTATTTACCGTTCCTCTGGAATAAAAAAGTTAAAAAAATTTTTTCACTTTTGCAGCAAAGGCTAGCGAATTAATTTTTTAAGTAAAAATTGAGTGAAAAATTGAATTTTTTACTAACGATTGGTGATAAAAAGATGAAACTGGTTTAGATTATGATAAAAAAACTTTCTAAAATGATTATAAATAGTAGAAAAAATTTTTTTTTCTTAGTTTAAAAGTTACCCCTATCTTGGGAACGGTATAAGATAGAGAGTTGGAACCAACGCCAGACGAATTATTCGGTTCGAATTGGTGATCTTGCTTAGTTTTCAACTAAATCTGAATGTAAGTTTTGTATCGGGAAGATAGATTTAAAAATTTTAAAAGTCACCCCTATCTCAGGAACGACACCCCCTAGAAAGTTGAAACTTTACAATTCAATTTACCATCAGCCCACTAGAAGATCTGCAAAGTTAGACTTCTTACTTATTTACAGTTCCTTTGGAATAAAAAAGTTAAAAAAATTTTTTCACTTTTGCAGCAAAAGCTAGCGAATTTAGTTTTTAAGTAAAAATTGAGTGAAAAATTGAATTTTTTACTAACGATTGGTGATAAAAAGATGAAACTGGTTTAGATTATGATAAAAAAACTTTCTAAAATGATTATAAATGGTAGAAAAAATTTTTTTTCTTAGTTTAAAAGTTACCCCTATCTTGGGAACGGTATAAGATAGAGAGTTGGAACCAACGCCAGACGAATTATTCGGTTCGAATTGGTAATCTTGCTTAGTTTTCAACTAAATCTGAATGTAAGTTTTGTCTCGGGAAGATAGATTTATAAATTTTAAAAGTCACCCCTATCTCAGGAACGACACCCCCTAGAAAGTTGAAACTTTACAATTCAATTTACCATCAGCCCACTAGAGGATCTGCAAAGTTAGGCTTCTTACTTATTTACAGATCCTTTGGAATAAAAAAGTTGAAAAAATTTTTCCACTTTTGCAGCAAAAGATAGCGAATTAATTTTTTAAGTAAAAATTGAGTAAAAAATTGAATTTTTTACTAACAATTGGTGATAAAAAAATTAAATTAGTTCAGATTGTAATAAAAAAACTTTCTAAAATGATTCTAAATGGTAGAAAAAAATTTTTTTATTAGTTTAAAAGTTACCACTATCTTGAGAACGGTATAAGATAGAGAGTTGGAACCAACGCCAGACGAATTATTCGGTTCGAATTGGTAATCTTGCATAGTTTTCAACTAAATCTGAATGTAAGTTTTGTCTCGGGAAGATAGATTTAAAAATTTTAAAAGTCACCCCTATCTCAGGAACGACACCCCCTAGAAAGTTGAAACTTCACAATTCAATTTACCTTCAGCCCACTAGAGGATCTGCAAAGTTAGGCTTCTTACTTATTTACCGTTCCTTTGGAATAAAAAAGTTAAAAAAATTTTTTCACTTTTGCAGCAAAAGCTAGCGAATTTTTTTTTTAAGTAAAAATTGAGTGAAAAATTGAATTTTTTACTAACGATTGGTGATAAAAAGATGAAACTGGTTTAGATTATGATAAAAAAACTTTCTAAAATGATTATAAATGGTAGAAAAAATTTTTTTTTCTTAGTTTAATAGTTACCCCTATCTTGGGAACGGTATAAGATAGAGAGTTGGAACCAACGCCAGACGAATTATTCGGTTCGAATTGGTAATCTTGCTTAGTTTTCATTTAAATCTGAATGTAAGTTTTGTCTCGGGAAGATAGATTTAAAAATTTTAAAAGTCACCCCTATCTCAGGAACGACACCCCCTAGAAAGTTGAAACTTCACAGTTCAATTTACCTTCAGCCCACTAGAGGATCTGCAAAGTTAGGCTTCTTACTTATTTACCGTTCCTTTGGAATAAAAAAGTTAAAAAAATTTTTTCACTTTTGCAGCAAAAGCTAGCGAATTTATTTTTAAGTAAAAATTGAGTGAAAAATTGAATTTTTTACTAACGATTGGTGATAAAAAGATGAAACTGGTTTAGATTATGATAAAAAAACTTTCTAAAATGATTATAAATGGTAGAAAAAAATTTTTTTTCTTAGTTTAAAAGTTACCCCTATCTTGGGAACGGTATAAGATAGAGTGTTGGAACCAACGCCAGACGAATTATTCGGTTCGAATTGGTAATCATGCTTAGTTTTCAACTAAATCTGAATGTAAGTTTTGTCTCGGGAAGATGGATTCAAAAATTTTAAAAGTCACCCCTATCTCAGGAACGACACCCCCTAGAAAGTTGAAACTTTACAATTCAATTTACTATCAGCCCACTAGAGGATCTGCAAAGTTAGGCTTCTTACTTATTTAGAGTTCCTTTGGAATAAAAAAGTTGAAAAAATTTTTTCACTTTTGCAGCAAAAGCTAGCGAATTAATTTTTTAAGTAAAAATTGAGTAAAAAATTGAATTTTTCACTATCAATTGGTGATAAAAAAATTAAATTAGTTTAGATTGTAATAAAAAAACTTTCTAAAATGATTCTAAATGGTAGAAAAATATTTTTTTTCTTAGTTTAAAAGTTACCACTATCTTGAGAACGGTATAAGATTGAGAGTTGGAACCAACGCCAGACGAATTATTCAGTTCGAATTGGTAATCTTGCTTAGTTTTCAACTAAATCTGAATGTAAGTTTTGTCTCGGGAAGGTAGATTCAAAAATTTTAAAAGTCACCCCTATCTCAGAAACGACACCCCCTAGAAAGTTGAAACTTTACAATTCAATTCACCATCAGCCCACTAGAAGATCTGCAAAGTTAGGCTTCTTACTTATTTACAGTTCCTTTGGAATAAAAAAGTTGAAAAATTTTTTTACTTTTGCAGCAAACGCTAACGAATTAATTTTTTAAGTAAAAATTGAGTGAAAAATTGAATTTTTTACTAACGATTGGTGATAAAAAGATGAAATTAGTTCAGATTGTAATAAAAAAACTTTCTAAAATAATTCTAAATGGTAGAAACATTTTTTTTCTTAGTTTAAAAGTTACCCCTGTCTTGGGAACGGTATAAGATAGAGAGTTGCAACCAACGCCAGACGAATTATTCGGTTCGAATTGGTAATCTTGCTTAGTTTTCAACTAAATCTGAATGTAAGTTTTGTCTCGGAAAGATAGATTTGAAAATTTTAAAAGTCACCCCTATCTCAACAACGACACCCCCTAGAAAGTTGAAACTTTTCAATTCAATTCACCATCAGCCCACTAGAAGATCTGCAAAGTTAGCCTTCTTACTTATTTACAGTTCCTTTGGAATAAAAAAGTTGAAAAAATTTTTTCACTTTTGCAGCAAAAGCTAGCGAATTAATTTTTTAAGTAAAAATTGAGTGAAAAATTGAATTTTTTACTAACGATTGGTGATAAAAAGATGAAATTAGTTCAGATTGTAATAAAAAAACTTTCTAAAATGATTCTAAATGGTAGAAAAATATTTTTTTTTCTAGTTCAAAAGTTACCCCTATCTTGGGAACGGTATAAGATAGAGAGTTGGAACCAACGCCAGACGAATTATTCGGTTCGAATTGGTAATCTTGCTTAGTTTTCAACTAAATTTGAATGTAAGTTTTGTCTCGGGAAGATAGATTTAAAAATTTTAAAAGTCACCCCTATCTCAGGAACGACACCCCCTAGAAAGTTGTAACTTTACAATTCAATTTACCATCAGCCCACTAGAGGATCTGCAAAGTTAGGCTTCTTAGTTATTTACCGTTCCTTTGGAATAAAAAAGTTAAAAAAATTTTTTCACTTTTGCAGCAAAAGCTAGCGAATTAATTTTTTAAGTAAAAATTGAGTGAAAAATTGAATTGTTTACTAACGATTGGTGATAAAAAGATGAAACTGGTTTATATTATGATAAAAAAAACTTTCTAAAATGATCATAAATGGTAGAAAAAATTTTTTTTTCTTAGTTTAAAAGTTACCCCTATCTTGGGAACGGTATAAGATAGAGAGTTGGAACCAACGCCAGACGAATTATTCGGTTCGAATTGGTAATCTTGCTTAGTTTTGGACTAAATCTGAATGTAAGTTTTGTCTCGGAATGATAGATTTAAAAATTTTAAAAGTCACCCCTATCTCAGGAACGACACCCCCTAGAAAGTTGAAACTTTACAATTCAATTCACCATCAGCCCACTAGAAGATCTGCAAAGTTAGGCTTCTTACTTATTTACAGTTACTTTGGAATAAAAAAGTTGAAAAAATTTTTTCACTTTTGCAGCAAATGCTAGCGAATTAATTTTTTAAGTAAAAATTGAGTGAAAAATTGAATTTTTTACTAACGATCGGTGATAAAAAGATGAAATTAGTTCAGATTGTAAAAAAAAACTTTCTAAAATGATTCTAAATGGTAGAAAAATATTTTTTTTCTTAGTTTAAAAGTTACCACTATCTTGAGAACGGTATAAGATAGAGAGTTGGAACCAACGCCAGACGAATTATTCGGTTCGAATTGGTAATCTTGCTTAGTTTTCAACTAAATCTGAATGTAAGTTTTGTCTCGGAAAGATAGATTTGAAAATTTTAAAAGTCACCCCTATCTCAACAACGACACCCCCTAGAAAGTTGAAACTTTACAATTCAATTCACCATCAGCCCACTAAAAGATCTGCAAAGTTAGCCTTCTTACTTATTTACAGTTCCTTTGGAATAAAAAAGTTGAAAAAATTTTTTCACTTTTGCAGCAAAAGCTAGCGAATTAATTTTTTAAGTAAAAATTGAGTGAAAAATTGAATTTTTTACTAACGATTGGTGATAAAAAGATGAAATTAGTTCAGATTGTAATAAAAAAACTTTCTAAAATGATTCTAAATGGTAGAAAAATATTTTTTTTCTTAGATTAAAAGTTACCACTATCTTGAGAACGGTATAAGATAGAGAGTTGGAACCAACGCCGTTCGAATTGGTAATCTTGCTTAGTTTTCAACTAAATCTGAATGTAAGTTTTGTCTCGGGAAAATAGATTTAAAAATTTTAAAAGTCACCCCTACCTCAGGAACGACACCCCCTATAAAGTTGAAACTTTACAATTCAATTTACCATCAGCCCACTAGAGGATCTGCAAAGTTAGGCTTCTTACTTATTTACCGTTCCTTTGGAATAAAAAAGTTAAAAAAATTTTTTCACTTTTGCAGCAAAAGCTAGCGAATTAATTTTTTAAGTAAAAATTGAGTGAAAAATTGAATTTTTTACTAACGATTGGTGATAAAAAGATGAAACTGGTTTAGATTATGATAAAAAAACTTTCTAAAATGATTATAATTGGTAGAAAAAATTTTTGTTTCTTAGTTTAAAAGTTACCCCTATCTTGGGAACGGTATAAGATAGAGAGTTGGAACCATCGCCAGACGAATTATTCGGTTCGAATTGGTAATCTTGCTTAGTTTTCAACTAAATCTGAATGTAAGTTTTGTCTCGGGAAGATAGATTTAAAAATTTTAAAAGTCACCCCTACCTCAGGAACGACACCCCCTAGAAAGTTGAAACTTTACAATTCAATTTACCATCAGCCCACTAGAGGATCTGCAAAGTTAGGCTTCTTACTTATTTACCGTTCCTTTGGAATAAAAAAGTTAAAAAAATTTTTTCACTTTTGCAGCAAAAGCTAGCGAATTAATTTTTTAAGTAAAAATTGAGTGAAAAATTGAATTTTTCACTAACGATTGGTGATGAAAAGATGAAACTGGTTTAGATTATGATAAAAAAACTTTTCAAAATGATTATAAATGGTAGAAAAAAATTTTTTTTTCTTAGTTTGAAAGTAACCCCTATCTTGGGAACGGTATAAGATAGAGAGTTGGAACCAACGCCAGACGAATTATTCGGTTCGAGTTGGTAATCTTGCTTAGTTTTCAACTAAATCTAAATGTAAGTTTTGTCTCGGGAAGATAGATTTAAAAATTTTAAAAGTCACCCCTATCTCAGGAACGACACCCCCTAGAAAGTTGAAACTTTACAATTCAATTCACCATCAGCCCACTAGAAGATCTGCAAAGTTAGGCTTCTTACTTATTTACAGTTCCTTTGGAATAAAAAAGTTGAAAAAATTTTTTCACTATTGCAGCAAAAGCAAGCGAATTAATTTTTTAAGTAAAAATTGAGTGAAAAATTGAATTTTTTACTAACGATTGGTGATAAAAAGATGAAATTAGTTCAGATTGTAATAAAAAAACTTTCTAAAATGATTCTAAATGGTAGAAAAATTTTTTTTTTTTTAGTTTAAAAGTTACCCCTATCTTGGGAACGGTATAAGATAGAGAGTTGGAACCAACGCCAGACGAATTATTCGGTTCGAATTGGTAATCTTGCTTAGTTTTCAACTAAATCTGAATGTAAGTTTTGTCTCGGGAAGATAGATTTAAAAATTTTAAAAGTCACCCCTATCTCAGGAACGACACCCCCTAGAAAGTTGTATCTTTACAATTCAATTTACCATCAGCCCACTAGAGGATCTGCAAAGTTAGGCTTCTTACTTATTTACCGTTCCTTTGGAATAAAAAAGTTAAAAAAATTTTTTCACTTTTGCAGCAAAAGCTAGCGAATTAATTTTTTAAGTAAAAATTGAGTGAAAAATTGGATTTTTTACTAACGATTGGTGATAAAAAGATGAAACTGGTTTAGATTATGATAAAAAAACTTTCTAAAATGATTATAATTGGTAGAAAAAATTTTTTTTTCTTAGTTTAAAAGTTACCCCTATCTTGGGAACGGTATAAGATAGAGAGTTGGAACCAACGCCAGACGAATTATTCGGTTCGAATTGGTAATCTTGCTTAGTTTTCAACTAAATCTGAATGTAAGTTTTGTCTCGGAAATATAGATTTAAAAATTTTAAAAGTCACCCCTATCTCAGGAACGACACCCCCTAGAAAGTTGAAACTTTACAATTCAATTCACCATCAGCCCACTAGAAGATCTGCAAAGTTAGGCTTCTTACTTATTTACCGTTCCTTTGGAATAAAAAAGTTAAAAAAATTTTTTCACTTTTGCAGCAAAAGCTAGCGAATTAATTTTTTAAGTAAAAATTGAGTGAAAAATTGGATTTTTTACTAACGATTGGTGATAAAAAGATGAAACTGGTTTAGATTATGATAAAAAAAACTTTCTAAAATGATTATAAATGGTAGAAAAAATTTTTTTTTCTTAGTTTAAAAGTTACTCCTATCTTGGGAACGGTATAAGATAGAGAGTTGGAACCAACACCAGACGAATTATTCGGTTCGAATTGGTAATCTTGCTTAGTTTTCAACTAAATCTGAATGTAAGTTTTGTCTCGGGATGATAGATTTAAAAATTTTAAAAGTCACCCCTATCTCAGGAACGACACCCCCTAGAAAGTTGAAACTTTACAATTCAATTCACCATCAGCCCACTAGAAGATCTGCAAAGTTAGGCTTCTTACTTATTTACAGTTCCTTTGGAATAAAAAAGTTGAAAAAATTTTTTCACTTTTGCAGCAAAAGCTAGCGAATTAATTTTTTAAGTAAAAATTGAGTGAAAAATTCAATTTTTTACTAACGATTGGTGATAAAAAGATGAAATTAGTTCAGATTGTAATAAAAAAACTTTCTAAAATGATTCTAAATGGTAGAAAAATATTTTTTTTTTAGATTAAAAGTTACCACTATCTTGAGAACGGTATAAGATAGAGAGTTGGAACCAACGCCGTTCGAATTGGTAATCTTGCTTAGTTTTCAACTAAATCTGAATGTAAGTTTTGTCTCGGGAAAATAGATTTAAAAATTTTAAAAGTCACCCCTACCTCAGGAACGACACTCCCTAGAAAGTTGAAACTTTACAATTCAATTTACCATCAGCCCACTAGAGGATCTGCAAAGTTAGGCTTCTTACTTATTTACCGTTCCTTTGGAATAAAAAAGTTAAAAAAATTTTTTCACTTTTGCAGCAAAAGCTAGCGAATTAATTTTTTAAGTAAAAATTGAGTGAAAAATTGAATTTTTTACTAACGATTGGTGATAAAAAGATGAAACTGGTTTAGATTATGATAAAAAAACTTTCTAAAATGATTATAATTGGTAGAAAAAATTTTTTTTTCTTAGTTTAAAAGTTACCCCTATCTTGGGAACGGTATAAGATAGAGAGTTGGAACCAACGCCAGACGAATTATTCGGTTCGAATTGGTAATCTTGCTTAGTTTTCAACTAAATCTGAATGTAAGTTTTTTCTCGGAAAAATAGATTTAAAAATTTTAAAAGTCACCCCTATCTCAGGAACGACACCCTCTAGAAAGTTGAAACTTCACAATTCAATTCACCATCAGCCCACTAGAAGATCTGCAAAGTTAGGCTTCTTACTTATTTACAGTTCCTTTGGAATAAAAAAGTTGAAAAAATTTTTTCACTTTTGCAGCAAAAGCTAGCGAATTAATTTTTTAATTAAAAATTGAGTGAAAAATTAAATTTTTTACTAACGATTGGTGATAAAAAGATGAAATTAGTTCAGATTGTAATAAAAAAACTTTCTAAAATGATTCTAAATGGTAGAAAAATATTTTTTTCTTAGTTTAAAAGTTACCACTATCTTGAGAATGGTATAAGATAGAGAGTTGGAACCAACGCCAGACGAATTATTCGGTTCGAATTGGTAATCTTGCTTAGTTTTCAACTAAATCTGAATGTAAGTTTTGTCTTGGAAAGATAGATTTAAAAATTTTAAAAGTCACCCCCATCTCAAGAACGACACCCCCTAGAAATTTGAAACTTTACAATTCAATTTACCATCAGACCACTAAAGGATCTGCAAAGTTAGGCTTATTACTTATTTACCGTTCCTTTGGAATAAAAAAGTTAAAAAAATTGTTTCACTTTTGCAGCAAAAGCTAGCGAATTAATTTTTTAAGTAAAAATTGAGTGAAAAATTGAATTTTTTACTAACGATTGGTGATAAAAAGATGAAACTGGTTTAGATTATGATAAAAAAACTTTCTAAAATGATTATAATTGGTAGAAAAAATTTTTTTTTCTTAGTTTAAAAGTTACCCCTATCTTGGGAACGGTATAAGATAGAGAGTTGGAACCAACGCCAGACGAATTATTCGGTTCGAATTGGTAATCTTGCTTAGTTTTCAACTAAATCTGAATGTAAGTTTTGTCTCGGAAAGATAGATTTAAAAATTTTAAAAGTCACCCCTATCTCAGGAACGACACCCCCTAGAAAGTTGAAACTTTACAATTCAATTCACCATCAGCCCACTAGAAGATCTGCAAAGTTAGGCTTCTTACTTATTTACAGTTCCTTTGGAATAAAAAAGTTGAAAAAATTTTTTCACTTTTGCAGCAAAAGCTAGCGAATTAATATTTAAGTAAAAATTGAGTGAAAAATTGAATTTTTTACTAACGATTGGTGATAAAAAGATGAAATTAGTTCAGATTGTAATAAAAAAACTTTCTAAAATGATTCTAAATGGTAGAAAAATATTTTTTTTCTTAGATTAAAAGTTACCACTATCTTGAGAACGGTATAAGATAGAGAGTTGGAACCAACGCCAGACGAATTATTCGGTTCGAATTGGTAATCTTGCTTAGTTTTCAACTAAATCTGAATGTAAGTTTTGTCTCGGGAAAATAGATTTAAAAATTTTAAAAGTCACCCCTACCTCAGGAACGACACCCCCTAGAAAGTTGAAACTTTACAATTCAATTTACCATCAGCCCACTAGAGGATCTGCAAAGTTAGGCTTCTTACTTATTTACAGTTCCTTTGGAATAAAAAAGTTGAAAAAATTTTTTCACTTTTGCAGCAAAAGCTAGCGAATTAATTTTTTAAGTAAAAATTGAGTGAAAAATTGAATTTTTTACTAACGATTGGTGATAAAAAGATGAAATTAGTTCAGATTGTAATAAAAAAACTTTCTAAAATGATTCTAAATGGTAGAAATTTTTTTTTTTTTTTAGTTTAAAAGTTACCCCTATCTTGGGAACGGTATAAGATAGAGAGTTGGAACCAACGCCAGACGAATTATTCGGTTCGAATTGGTAATCTTGCTTAGTTTTCAACTAAATCTAAATGTAAGTTTTGTCTCGGGAAGATAGATTTAAAAATTTTAAAAGTCACCCCTATCTCAGGAACGACACCCCCTAGAAAGTTGTATCTTTACAATTCAATTTACCATCAGCCCACTAGAGGATCTGCAAAGTTAGGCTTCTTACTTATTTACCGTTCCTTTGGAATAAAAAAGTTAAAAAAATTTTTTCACTTTTGCAGCAAAAGCTAGCGAATTAATTTTTTAAGTAAAAATTGAGTGAAAAATTGGATTTTTTACTAACGATTGGTGATAAAAAGATGAAACTGGTTTAGATTATGATAAAAAAAACTTTCTAAAATGATTATAAATGGTAGAAAAAATTTTTTTTTCTTAGTTTAAAAGTTACTCCTATCTTGGGAACGGTATAAGATAGAGAGTTGGAACCAACACCAGACGAATTATTCGGTTCGAATTGGTAATCTTGCTTAGTTTTCAACTAAATCTGAATGTAAGTTTTGTCTCGGGATGATAGATTTAAAAATTTTAAAAGTCACCCCTATCTCAGGAACGACACCCCCTAGAAAGTTGAAACTTTACAATTCAATTCACCATCAGCCCACTAGAAGATCTGCAAAGTTAGGCTTCTTACTTATTTACAGTTCCTTTGGAATAAAAAAGTTGAAAAAATTTTTTCACTTTTGCAGCAAAAGCTAGCGAATTAATATTTAAGTAAAAATTGAGTGAAAAATTGAATTTTTTACTAACGATTGGTGATAAAAAGATGAAATTAGTTCAGATTGTAATAAAAAAACTTTCTAAAATGATTCTAAATGGTAGAAAAATATTTTTTTTCTTAGATTAAAAGTTACCACTATCTTGAGAACGGTATAAGATAGAGAGTTGGAACCAACGCCAGACGAATTATTCGGTTCGAATTGGTAATCTTGCTTAGTTTTCAACTAAATCTGAATGTAAGTTTTGTCTCGGGAAAATAGATTTAAAAATTTTAAAAGTCACCCCTACCTCAGGAACGACACCCCCTAGAAAGTTGAAACTTTACAATTCAATTTACCATCAGCCCACTAGAGGATCTGCAAAGTTAGGCTTCTTACTTATTTACAGTTCCTTTGGAATAAAAAAGTTGAAAAAATTTTTTCACTTTTGCAGCAAAAGCTAGCGAATTAATTTTTTAAGTAAAAATTGAGTGAAAAATTGAATTTTTTACTAACGATTGGTGATAAAAAGATGAAATTAGTTCAGATTGTAATAAAAAAACTTTCTAAAATGATTCTAAATGGTAGAAATTTTTTTTTTTTTTTAGTTTAAAAGTTACCCCTATCTTGGGAACGGTATAAGATAGAGAGTTGGAACCAACGCCAGACGAATTATTCGGTTCGAATTGGTAATCTTGCTTAGTTTTCAACTAAATCTGAATGTAAGTTTTGTCTCGGGAAGATAGATTTAAAAATTTTAAAAGTCACCCCTATCTCAGGAACGACACCCCCTAGAAAGTTGTATCTTTACAATTCAATTTACCATCAGCCCACTAGAGGATCTGCAAAGTTAGGCTTCTTACTTATTTACCGTTCCTTTGGAATAAAAAAGTTAAAAAAATTTTTTCACTTTTGCAGCAAAAGCTAGCGAATTAATTTTTTAAGTAAAAATTGAGTGAAAAATTGGATTTTTTACTAACGATTGGTGATAAAAAGATGAAACTGGTTTAGATTATGATAAAAAAAACTTTCTAAAATGATTATAAATGGTAGAAAAAATTTTTTTTTCTTAGTTTAAAAGTTACTCCTATCTTGGGAACGGTATAAGATAGAGAGTTGGAACCAACACCAGACGAATTATTCGGTTCGAATTGGTAATCTTGCTTAGTTTTCAACTAAATCTGAATGTAAGTTTTGTCTCGGGATGATAGATTTAAAAATTTTAAAAGTCACCCCTATCTCAGGAACGACACCCCCTAGAAAGTTGAAACTTTACAATTCAATTCACCATCAGCCCACTAGAAGATCTGCAAAGTTAGGCTTCTTACTTATTTACAGTTCCTTTGGAATAAAAAAGTTGAAAAAATTTTTTCACTTTTGCAGCAAAAGCTAGCGAATTAATTTTTTAAGTAAAAATTGAGTGAAAAATTCAATTTTTTACTAACGATTGGTGATAAAAAGATGAAATTAGTTCAGATTGTAATAAAAAAACTTTCTAAAATGATTCTAAATGGTAGAAAAATATTTTTTTTTTAGATTAAAAGTTACCACTATCTTGAGAACGGTATAAGATAGAGAGTTGGAACCAACGCCGTTCGAATTGGTAATCTTGCTTAGTTTTCAACTAAATCTGAATGTAAGTTTTGTCTCGGGAAAATAGATTTAAAAATTTTAAAAGTCACCCCTACCTCAGGAACGACACTCCCTAGAAAGTTGAAACTTTACAATTCAATTTACCATCAGCCCACTAGAGGATCTGCAAAGTTAGGCTTCTTACTTATTTACCGTTCCTTTGGAATAAAAAAGTTAAAAAAATTTTTTCACTTTTGCAGCAAAAGCTAGCGAATTAATTTTTTAAGTAAAAATTGAGTGAAAAATTGAATTTTTTACTAACGATTGGTGATAAAAAGATGAAACTGGTTTAGATTATGATAAAAAAACTTTCTAAAATGATTATAATTGGTAGAAAAAATTTTTTTTTCTTAGTTTAAAAGTTACCCCTATCTTGGGAACGGTATAAGATAGAGAGTTGGAACCAACGCCAGACGAATTATTCGGTTCGAATTGGTAATCTTGCTTAGTTTTCAACTAAATCTGAATGTAAGTTTTTTCTCGGAAAAATAGATTTAAAAATTTTAAAAGTCACCCCTATCTCAGGAACGACACCCTCTAGAAAGTTGAAACTTCACAATTCAATTCACCATCAGCCCACTAGAAGATCTGCAAAGTTAGGCTTCTTACTTATTTACAGTTCCTTTGGAATAAAAAAGTTGAAAAAATTTTTTCACTTTTGCAGCAAAAGCTAGCGAATTAATTTTTTAATTAAAAATTGAGTGAAAAATTAAATTTTTTACTAACGATTGGTGATAAAAAGATGAAATTAGTTCAGATTGTAATAAAAAAACTTTCTAAAATGATTCTAAATGGTAGAAAAATATTTTTTTTCTTAGATTAAAATTTACCACTATCTTGAGATCGGTATAAGATAGAGAGTTGGAACCAACGCCAGACGAATTATTCGGTTCGAATTGGTAATCCTGCTTAGTTTTCAACTAAATCTGAATGTAAGTTTTGTCTCGGGAAGTTAGATTTGAAAATTTTAAAAGTCACCCCTATCTCAGGAACGACACCCCCTAGAAAGTTGAAACTTTACAATTCAATTCACCATCAGCCCACTAGAAGATCTGCAAAGTTAGGCTTCTTACTTATTTACAGTTCCTTTGGAATAAAAAAGTTGAAAAAATTTTTTCACTTTTGCAGCAAAAGCTAGCGAATTAATTTTTTAAGTAAAAATTGAGTGAAAAATTAAATTTTTTACTAACGATTGGTGATAAAAAGATGAAATTAGTTCAGATTGCAATAAAAAAACTTTCTAAAATGATTCTAAATGGTAGAAAAATATTTTTTTCTTAGTTTAAAAGTTACCACTATCTTGAGAATGGTATAAGATAGAGAGTTGGAACCAACGCCAGACGAATTATTCGGTTCGAATTGGTAATCTTGCTTAGTTTTCAACTAAATCTGAATGTAAGTTTTGTCTTGGAAAGATAGATTTAAAAATTTTAAAAGTCACCCCCATCTCAAGAACGACACCCCCTAGAAATTTGAAACTTTACAATTCAATTTACCATCAGACCACTAAAGGATCTGCAAAGTTAGGCTTCTTACTTATTTACCGTTCCTTTGGAATAAAAAAGTTAAAAAAATTGTTTCACTTTTGCAGCAAAAGCTAGCGAATTAATTTTTTAAGTAAAAATTGAGTGAAAAATTGAATTTTTTACTAACGATTGGTGATAAAAAGATGAAACTGGTTTAGATTATGATAAAAAAACTTTCTAAAATGATTATAATTGGTAGAAAAAATTTTTTTTTCTTAGTTTAAAAGTTACCCCTATCTTGGGAACGGTATAAGATAGAGAGTTGGAACCAACGCCAGACGAATTATTCGGTTCGAATTGGTAATCTTGCTTAGTTTTCAACTAAATCTGAATGTAAGTTTTGTCTCGGAAAGATAGATTTAAAAATTTTAAAAGTCACCCCTATCTCAGGAACGACACCCCCTAGAAAGTTGAAACTTTACAATTCAATTCACCATCAGCCCACTAGAAGATCTGCAAAGTTAGGCTTCTTACTTATTTACAGTTCCTTTGGAATAAAAAAGTTGAAAAAATTTTTTCACTTTTGCAGCAAAAGCTAGCGAATTAATATTTAAGTAAAAATTGAGTGAAAAATTGAATTTTTTACTAACGATTGGTGATAAAAAGATGAAATTAGTTCAGATTGTAATAAAAAAACTTTCTAAAATGATTCTAAATGGTAGAAAAATATTTTTTTTCTTAGATTAAAAGTTACCACTATCTTGAGAACGGTATAAGATAGAGAGTTGGAACCAACGCCAGACGAATTATTCGGTTCGAATTGGTAATCTTGCTTAGTTTTCAACTAAATCTGAATGTAAGTTTTGTCTCGGGAAAATAGATTTAAAAATTTTAAAAGTCACCCCTACCTCAGGAACGACACCCCCTAGAAAGTTGAAACTTTACAATTCAATTTACCATCAGCCCACTAGAGGATCTGCAAAGTTAGGCTTCTTACTTATTTACAGTTCCTTTGGAATAAAAAAGTTGAAAAAATTTTTTCACTTTTGCAGCAAAAGCTAGCGAATTAATTTTTTAAGTAAAAATTGAGTGAAAAATTGAATTTTTTACTAACGATTGGTGATAAAAAGATGAAATTAGTTCAGATTGTAATAAAAAAACTTTCAAAAATGATTCTAAATGGTAGAAAAATATTTTTTTTCTTAGTTTAAAAGTTACCACTATCTTGAGAACGGTATAAGATAGAGAGTTGGAACCAACGCCGTTCGAATTGGTAATCTTGCTTAGTTTTCAACTAAATCTGAATGTAAGTTTTGTCTCGGGAAAATAGATTTAAAAATTTTAAAAGTCACCCCTACCTCAGGAACGACACTCCCTAGAAAGTTGAAACTTTACAATTCAATTTACCATCAGCCCACTAGAGGATCTGCAAAGTTAGGCTTCTTACTTATTTACCGTTCCTTTGGAATAAAAAAGTTAAAAAAATTTTTTCACTTTTGCAGCAAAAGCTAGCGAATTAATTTTTTAAGTAAAAATTGAGTGAAAAATTGAATTTTTTACTAACGATTGGTGATAAAAAGATGAAACTGGTTTAGATTATGATAAAAAAACTTTCTAAAATGATTATAATTGGTAGAAAAAATTTTTTTTTCTTAGTTTAAAAGTTACCCCTATCTTGGGAACGGTATAAGATAGAGAGTTGGAACCAACGCCAGACGAATTATTCGGTTCGAATTGGTAATCTTGCTTAGTTTTCAACTAAATCTGAATGTAAGTTTTTTCTCGGAAAAATAGATTTAAAAATTTTAAAAGTCACCCCTATCTCAGGAACGACACCCTCTAGAAAGTTGAAACTTCACAATTCAATTCACCATCAGCCCACTAGAAGATCTGCAAAGTTAGGCTTCTTACTTATTTACAGTTCCTTTGGAATAAAAAAGTTGAAAAAATTTTTTCACTTTTGCAGCAAAAGCTAGCGAATTAATTTTTTAATTAAAAATTGAGTGAAAAATTAAATTTTTTACTAACGATTGGTGATAAAAAGATGAAATTAGTTCAGATTGTAATAAAAAAACTTTCTAAAATGATTCTAAATGGTAGAAAAATATTTTTTTTCTTAGATTAAAATTTACCACTATCTTGAGATCGGTATAAGATAGAGAGTTGGAACCAACGCCAGACGAATTATTCGGTTCGAATTGGTAATCCTGCTTAGTTTTCAACTAAATCTGAATGTAAGTTTTGTCTCGGGAAGTTAGATTTGAAAATTTTAAAAGTCACCCCTATCTCAGGAACGACACCCCCTAGAAAGTTGAAACTTTACAATTCAATTCACCATCAGCCCACTAGAAGATCTGCAAAGTTAGGCTTCTTACTTATTTACAGTTCCTTTGGAATAAAAAAGTTGAAAAAATTTTTTCACTTTTGCAGCAAAAGCTAGCGAATTAATTTTTTAAGTAAAAATTGAGTGAAAAATTAAATTTTTTACTAACGATTGGTGATAAAAAGATGAAATTAGTTCAGATTGCAATAAAAAAACTTTCTAAAATGATTCTAAATGGTAGAAAAATATTTTTTTCTTAGTTTAAAAGTTACCACTATCTTGAGAATGGTATAAGATAGAGAGTTGGAACCAACGCCAGACGAATTATTCGGTTCGAATTGGTAATCTTGCTTAGTTTTCAACTAAATCTGAATGTAAGTTTTGTCTTGGAAAGATAGATTTAAAAATTTTAAAAGTCACCCCCATCTCAAGAACGACACCCCCTAGAAATTTGAAACTTTACAATTCAATTTACCATCAGACCACTAAAGGATCTGCAAAGTTAGGCTTCTTACTTATTTACCGTTCCTTTGGAATAAAAAAGTTAAAAAAATTGTTTCACTTTTGCAGCAAAAGCTAGCGAATTAATTTTTTAAGTAAAAATTGAGTGAAAAATTGAATTTTTTACTAACGATTGGTGATAAAAAGATGAAACTGGTTTAGATTATGATAAAAAAACTTTCTAAAATGATTATAATTGGTAGAAAAATTTTTTTTTTCTTAGTTTAAAAGTTACCCCTATCTTGGGAACGGTATAAGATAGAGAGTTGGAACCAACGCCAGACGAATTATTCGGTTCGAATTGGTAATCTTGCTTAGTTTTCAACTAAATCTGAATGTAAGTTTTGTCTCGGAAAGATAGATTTAAAAATTTTAAAAGTCACCCCTATCTCAGGAACGACACCCCCTAGAAAGTTGAAACTTTACAATTCAATTCACCATCAGCCCACTAGAAGATCTGCAAAGTTAGGCTTCTTACTTATTTACAGTTCCTTTGGAATAAAAAAGTTGAAAAAATTTTTTCACTTTTGCAGCAAAAGCTAGCGAATTAATATTTAAGTAAAAATTGAGTGAAAAATTGAATTTTTTACTAACGATTGGTGATAAAAAGATGAAATTAGTTCAGATTGTAATAAAAAAACTTTCTAAAATGATTCTAAATGGTAGAAAAATATTTTTTTTCTTAGATTAAAAGTTACCACTATCTTGAGAACGGTATAAGATAGAGAGTTGGAACCAACGCCAGACGAATTATTCGGTTCGAATTGGTAATCTTGCTTAGTTTTCAACTAAATCTGAATGTAAGTTTTGTCTCGGGAAAATAGATTTAAAAATTTTAAAAGTCACCCCTACCTCAGGAACGACACCCCCTAGAAAGTTGAAACTTTACAATTCAATTTACCATCAGCCCACTAGAGGATCTGCAAAGTTAGGCTTCTTACTTATTTACAGTTCCTTTGGAATAAAAAAGTTGAAAAAATTTTTTCACTTTTGCAGCAAAAGCTAGCGAATTAATTTTTTAAGTAAAAATTGAGTGAAAAATTGAATTTTTTACTAACGATTGGTGATAAAAAGATGAAATTAGTTCAGATTGTAATAAAAAAACTTTCAAAAATGATTCTAAATGGTAGAAAAATATTTTTTTTCTTAGTTTAAAAGTTACCACTATCTTGAGAACGGTATAAGATAGAGAGTTGGAACCAACGCCAGACGAATAATTCGGTTCGAATTGGTAATCTTGCTTAGTTTTCAACTAAATCTGAATGTAAGTTTTGTCTCGGGAAGATAGATTTAAAAATTTTAAAAGTCACCCCTATCTCAGGAACGACACCCCCTAGAAAGTTGAAACTTTACAATTCAATTTACCATCAGCCCACTAGAAGATCTGCAAAGTTAGGTTTCTTACTTATTTACAGTTCCTTTGGATTAAAAAAGTTGAAAAAAGTTTTTCACTTTTGCAGCAAAAGCTAGCGAATTAATTTTTTAAGTAAAAATTGAGTGAAAAATTGAATTTTTTACTAACGATTGGTGATAAAAAGATGAAATTAGTTCAGATTGTAATAAAAAAACTTTCTAAAATGATTCTAAATGGTAGAAAAATATTTTTTTTCTTAGATTAAAATTTACGACTATCTTGAGAACGGTATAAGATAGAGAGTTTGAACCAACGCCAGACGAATTATTCAGTTCGAATTGGTAATCTTGCTTAGTTTTCAACTAAATCTGAATGTAAGTTTTGTCTCGGGAAGATAGAATTGAAAATTTTAAAAGTCACCCCTATCTCAGGAACGACACCCCTTAGAAAGTTGAAACTTTACAATTCAATTCACCATCAGCCCACTAGAAGTTCTGCAAAGTTAGGCTTCTTACTTATTTACAGTTCCTTTGGAATAAAAAAGTTGAAAAAATTTTTTCACTTTTGCAGCAAAAGCTAGCGAATTAATTTTTTAAGTAAAAATTAAGTGAAAAATTAAATTTTTTACTAACGATTGGTGATAATAAGATGAAATTAGTTCAGATTGTAATAAAAAAACTTTCTAAAATAATTCTAAATGGTAGAAAAATATTTTTTTTCTTAGTTTAAAAGTTACCACTATCTTGAGAACGGTATAAGATAGAGAGTTGGAACCAACGCCAGACGAATTATTCGGTTCGAATTGGTAATCTTGCTTAGTTTTCAACTAAATCTGAATGTAAGTTTTGTCTCGGGAAGATAGATTTAAAAATTTTAAAAGTCACCCCCATCTCAGGAACGTCACCCCCTAGAAATTTGAAACTTTACAATTCAATTTACCATCAGACCACTAGAGGATTTGCAAAGTTGGGCTTCTTACTTATTTACCGTTCCTTTGAAATAAAAAAGTTGAAAAAATTGTTTCACTTTTTCAGCAAAAGCTAGCGAATTAATTTTTTAAGTAAAAATTGAGTGAAAAATTGAATTTTTTACTAACGATTGGTGATAAAAAGATGAAACTTGTTTAGATTATGATAAAAAAACTTTCTAAAATGATTATAATTGGTAGAAAAAATTTTTTTTCTTAGTTTAAAAGTTACCCCTATCTTGGGAACGGTATAAGATAGAGAGTTGGAACCAACGCCAGACGAATTATTCGGTTCGAATTGGTAATCTTGCTTAGTTTTCAACTAAATCTGAATGTAAGTTTTGTCTCGGGAAAATAGATTTAAAAATTTTAAAAGTCACCCCTACCTCAGGAACGACACCCCCTAGAAAGTTGAAACTTTACAATTCAATTTACCATCAGCCCACTAGAGGATCTGCAAAGTTAGGCTTCTTACTTATTTACCGTTCCTTTGGAATAAAAAAGTTAAAAAAATTTTTTCACTTTTGCAGCAAAAGCTAGCGAATTAATTTTTTAAGTAAAAATTGAGTGAAAAATTGAAATTTTTACTAACGATTGGTGATAAAAAGATGAAACTGGTTTAGATTATGATAAAAAAACTTTCTAAAATGATTATAAATGGTAGAAAAATTTTTTTTTCTTAGTTTAAAAGTTACCCCTATCTTGGAAACGGTATAAGATAGAGAGTTGGAACCAACGCCAGACGAATTATTCGGTTCGAATTGGTAACCTTGCTTAGTTTTCAACTAAATCTGAATGTAAGTTTTGTCTCGGGAAGATAGATTTAAAAATTTTAAAAGTCACCCCTACCTCAGGAACGACACCCCCTAGAAAGTTGAAACTTTACAATTCAATTTACCATCAGCCCACTAGAGGATCTGCAAAGTTAGGCTTATTACTTATTTACCGTTCCTTTGGAATAAAAAAGTTAAAAAAATTTTTTCACTTTTGCAGCAAAAGCTAGCGAATTAATTTTTTAAGTAAAAATTGAGTGAAAAATTGAAATTTTTACTAACGATTGGTGATAAAAAGATGAAACTGGTTTAGATTATGATAAAAAAACTTTCTAAAATGATTATAAATGGTAGAAAAATTTTTTTTTCTTAGTTTAAAAGTTACCCCTATCTTGGGAACGGTATAAGATAGAGAGTTGGAACCAACGCCAGACGAATTATTCGGTTCGAATTGGTAATTTTGCTTAGTTTTCAACTAAATCTGAATGTAAGTTTTGTCTCGGGAAGATAGATTTAAAATTTTTAAAAGTCACCCCTATCTCAGGAACGACACCCCCTATAAAGTTGAAACTTTACAATTCAATTCACCATCAGCCCACTAGAAGATCTGCAAAGTTAGGCTTCTTACTTATTTACAGTTCCTTTGGAATAAAAAAGTTGAAAAAATTTTTTCACTTTTGCAGCAAAAGCTAGCGAATTAAATTTTTAAGTAAAAATTGAGTGAAAAATTGAATTTTTTACTAACGATTGGTGATAAAAAGATGAAATTAGTTCAGATTGTAATAAAAAAACTTTCTAAAATGATTCTAAATGGTAGAAAAATATTTTTTTTCTTAGTTTAAAAGTTACCACTATCTTGAGAACGGTATAAGATAGAGAGTTGGAACCAACGCCAGGCGAAATATTCGGTTCGAATTGGTAATCTTGCTTAGTTTTCAACTAAATCTGAATGTAAGTTTTGTCTCGGGAAGATAGATTTAAAAATTTTAAAAGTCACCCCTATCTCAAGAACGACACCCCCTAGAAAGTTGAAACTTTACAATTCAATTCACCATCAGCCCACTAGAAGATCTGCAAAGTTAGGCTTCTTACTTATTTACAGTTCCTTTGAAACAAAAAAGTTGAAAAAATTTTTTCACTTTTGCAGCAAAAGCTAGCGAATTAATTTTTTAAGTAAAAATTGAGTGAAAAATTGAATTTTTTACTAACGATTGGTGATAAAAAGATGAAATTAGTTCAGATTGTAATAAAAAAACTTTCTAAAATGATTCTAAATGGTAGAAAAATATTTTTTTTCTTAGATTAAAATTTACCACTATCTTGAGAACGGTATAAGATAGAGAGTTGGAACCAACGCCAGACGAATTATTCGGTTCGAATTGGTAATCTTGCTTAGTTTTCAACTAAATCTGAATGTAAGTTTTGTCTCGGGAAGATAGATTTGAAAATTTTAAAAGTCACCCCTATCTCAGGAACGACACCCCCTAGAAAGTTGAAACTTTACAAATCAATTCACCATCAGCCCACTAGAAGTTCTGCAAAGTTAGGCTTCTTACTTATTTACAGTTCCTTTGGAATAAAAAAGTTGAAAAAATTTTTTCACTTTTGCAGCAAAAGCTAGCGAATTAATTTTTTAAGTAAAAATTGAGTGAAAAATTAAATTTTTTACTAACGATTGGTGATAAAAAGATGAAATTAGTTCAGATTGTAATAAAAAAACTTTCTAAAATAATTCTAAATGGTAGAAAAATATTTTTTTTCTTAGTTTAAAAGTTACCACTATCTTGAGAACGGTATAAGATAGAGAGTTGGAACCAACGCCAGACGAATTATTCGGTTCGAATTGGTAATCTTGCTTAGTTTTCAACTAAATCTGAATGTAAGTTTTGTCTCGGGAAGATAGATTTAAAAATTTTAAAAGTCACCCCCATCTCAGGAACGTCACCCCCTAGAAATTTGAAACTTTACAATTCAATTTACCATCAGACCACTAGAGGATTTGCAGAGTTAGGCTTCTTACTTATTTACCGTTCCTTTGGAATAAAAAAGTTGAAAAAATTGTTTCACTTTTGCAGCAAAAGCTAGCGAATTAATTTTTTAAGTAAAAATTGAGTGAAAAATTGAATTTTTTACTAACGATTGGTGATAAAAAGATGAAATTAGTTCAGATTGTAATAAAAAAACTTTCTAAAATGATTCTAAATGGTAGAAAAATATTTTTTTTCTTAGATTAAAATTTACCACTATCTTGAGAACGGTATAAGATAGAGAGTTGGAACCAACGCCAGACGAATTATTCGGTTCGAATTGGTAATCTTGCTTAGTTTTCAACTAAATCTGAATGTAAGTTTTGTCTCGGGAAGATAGATTTGAAAATTTTAAAAGTCACCCCTATCTCAGGAACGACACCCCCTAGAAAGTTGAAACTTTACAAATCAATTCACCATCAGCCCACTAGAAGTTCTGCAAAGTTAGGCTTCTTACTTATTTACAGTTCCTTTGGAATAAAAAAGTTGAAAAAATTTTTTCACTTTTGCAGCAAAAGCTAGCGAATTAATTTTTTAAGTAAAAATTGAGTGAAAAATTAAATTTTTTACTAACGATTGGTGATAAAAAGATGAAATTAGTTCAGATTGTAATAAAAAAACTTTCTAAAATAATTCTAAATGGTAGAAAAATATTTTTTTTCTTAGTTTAAAAGTTACCACTATCTTGAGAACGGTATAAGATAGAGAGTTGGAACCAACGCCAGACGAATTATTCGGTTCGAATTGGTAATCTTGCTTAGTTTTCAACTAAATCTGAATGTAAGTTTTGTCTCGGGAAGATAGATTTAAAAATTTTAAAAGTCACCCCCATCTCAGGAACGTCACCCCCTAGAAATTTGAAACTTTACAATTCAATTTACCATCAGACCACTAGAGGATTTGCAGAGTTAGGCTTCTTACTTATTTACCGTTCCTTTGGAATAAAAAAGTTGAAAAAATTGTTTCACTTTTTCAGCAAAAGCTAGCGAATTAATTTTTTAAGTAAAAATTGAGTGAAAAATTGAATTTTTTACTAACGATTGGTGATAAAAAGATGAAACTTGTTTAGATTATGATAAAAAAACTTTCTAAAATGATTATAATTGGTAGAAAAAATTTTTTTTCTTAGTTTAAAAGTTACCCCTATCTTGGGAACGGTATAAGATAGAGAGTTGGAACCAACGCCAGACGAATTATTCGGTTCGAATTGGTAATATTGCTTAGTTTTCAACTAAATCTGAATGTAAGTTTTGTCTCGGAAAGATAGATTTAAAAATTTTAAAAGTCACTCCTATCTCAGGAACGACTCCCCCTAGAAAGTTGAAACTTTACAATTCAATTCACCATCAGCCCACTAGAAGATCTGCAAAGTTAGGCTTCTTACTTATTTACAGTTCCTTTGGAATAAAAAAGTTGATAAAATTTTTTCACTTTTGAAGCAAAAGCTAGCGAATTAATTTTTTAAGTAAAAATTGAGTGAAAAATTGAATTTTTTACTAACGATTGGTGATAAAAAGATGAAATTAGTTCAGATTGTAATAAAAAAACTTCCTAAAATGATTCTAAATGGTAGAAAAATATTTTTTTTCTTAGATTAAAAGTTACCACTATCTTGAGAACGGTATAAGATAGATAGTTGGAACCAACGCCAGACGAATTATTCGGTTCGAATTGATAATCTTGCTTAGTTTTCAACTAAATCTGAATGTAAGTTTTGTCTCGGGAAAATAGATTTAAAAATTTTAAAAGTCACCCCTACCTCAGGAACGACACCCCCTAGAAAGTTGAAACTTTACAATTCAATTTACCATCAGCCCACTAGAGGATCTGCAAAGTTAGGCTTCTTACTTATTTACAGTTCCTTTGGAATAAAAAAGTTAAAAAAATTTTTTCACTTTTGCAGCAAAAGCTAGCGAATTAATATTTAAGTAAAAATTGAGTGAAAAATTGAATTTTTTACTAACGATTGGTGATAAAAAGATGAAATTAGTTCAGATTGTAATAAAAAAACTTTCTAAAATGATTCTAAATGGTAGAAAAATATTTTTTTTCTTAGATTAAAAGTTACCACTATCTTGAGAACGGTATAAGATAGAGAGTTGGAACCAACGCCAGACGAATTATTCGGTTCGAATTGGTAATCTTGCTTAGTTTTCAACTAAATCTGAATGTAAGTTTTGTCTCGGGAAAATAGATTTAAAAATTTTAAAAGTCACCCCTACCTCAGGAACGACACCCCCTAGAAAGTTGAAACTTTACAATTCAATTTACCATCAGCCCACTAGAGGATCTGCAAAGTTAGGCTTCTTACTTATTTACAGTTCTTTTGGAATAAAAAATTTGAAAAAATTTTTTCACTTTTGCAGCAAAAGCTAGCGAATTAATTTTTTAAGTAAAAATTGAGTGAAAAATTGAATTTTTTACTAACGATTGGTGATAAAAAGATGAAATTAGTTCAGATTGTAATAAAAAAACTTTCTAAAATGATTCTAAATGGTAGAAAAATATTTTTTTTCTTAGTTTAAAAGTTACCACTATCTTGAGAACGGTATAAGATAGAGAGTTGGAACCAACGCCAGACGAATTATTCGGTTCGAATTGGTAATCTTGCTTAGTTTTCAACTAAATCTGAATGTAAGTTTTGTCTCGGGAAGATAGATTTAAAAATTTTAAAAGTCACCCCTATCTCAGGAACGACACCCCCTAGAAAGTTGAAACTTTACAATTCAATTTACCATCAGCCCACTAGAAGATCTGCAAAGTTAGGTTTCTTACTTATTTACAGTTCCTTTGGATTAAAAAAGTTGAAAAAAGTTTTTCACTTTTGCAGCAAAAGCTAGCGAATTAATTTTTTAAGTAAAAATTGAGTGAAAAATTGAATTTTTTACTAACGATTGGTGATAAAAAGATGAAATTAGTTCAGATTGTAATAAAAAAACTTTCTAAAATGATTCTAAATGGTAGAAAAATATTTTTTTTCTTAGTTTAAAAGTTACCACTATCTTGAGAACGGTATAAGATAGAGAGTTGGAACCAACGCCAGACGAATTATTCGGTTCGAATTGGTAATCTTGCTTAGTTTTCAACTAAATCTGAATGTAAGTTTTGTCTCGGGAAGATAGATTTAAAAATTTTAAAAGTCACCCCTATCTCAGGAACGACACCCCCTAGAAAGTTGAAACTTTACAATTCAATTTACCATCAGCCCACTAGAAGATCTGCAAAGTTAGGTTTCTTACTTATTTACAGTTCCTTTGGATTAAAAAAGTTGAAAAAAGTTTTTCACTTTTGCAGCAAAAGCTAGCGAATTAATTTTTTAAGTAAAAATTGAGTGAAAAATTGAATTTTTTACTAACGATTGGTGATAAAAAGATGAAATTAGTTCAGATTGTAATAAAAAAACTTTCTAAAATGATTCTAAATGGTAGAAAAATATTTTTTTTCTTAGATTAAAATTTACCACTATCTTGAGAACGGTATAAGATAGAGAGTTGGAACCAACGCCAGACGAATTATTCGGTTCGAATTGGTAATCTTGCTTAGTTTTCAACTAAATCTGAATGTAAGTTTTGTCTCGGGAAGATAGATTTGAAAATTTTAAAAGTCACCCCTATCTCAGGAACGACACCCCTTAGAAAGTTGAAACTTTACAATTCAATTCACCATCAGCCCACTAGAAGTTCTGCAAAGTTAGGCTTCTTACTTATTTACAGTTCCTTTGGAATAAAAAAGTTGAAAAAATTTTTTCACTTTTGCAGCAAAAGCTAGCGAATTAATTTTTTAAGTAAAAATTGAGTGAAAAATTAAATTTTTTACTAACGATTGGTGATAATAAGATGAAATTAGTTCAGATTGTAATAAAAAAACTTTCTAAAATAATTCTAAATGGTAGAAAAATATTTTTTTTCTTAGTTTAAAAGTTACCACTATCTTGAGAACGGTATAAGATAGAAAGTTGGAACCAACGCCAGACGAATTATTCGGTTCGAATTGGTAATCTTGCTTAGTTTTCAACTAAATCTGAATGTAAGTTTTGTCTCGGGAAGATAGATTTAAAAATTTTAAGTCACCCCCATCTCAGGAACGTCACCCCCTAGAAATTTGAAACTTTACAATTCAATTTACCATCAGACCACTAGAGGATTTGCAAAGTTAGGCTTCTTACTTATTTACCGTTCCTTTGGAATAAAAAAGTTGAAAAAATTATTTCACTTTTTCAGCAAAAGCTAGCGAATTAATTTTTTAAGTAAAAATTGAGTGAAAAATTGAATTTTTTACTAACGATTGGTGATAAAAAGATGAAACTTGTTTAGATTATGATAAAAAAACTTTCTAAAATGATTATAATTGGTAGAAAAAATTTTTTTTCTTAGTTTAAAAGTTACCCCTATCTTGGGAACGGTATAAGATAGAGAGTTGGAACCAACGCCAGACGAATTATTCGGTTCGAATTGGTAATCTTGCTTAGTTTTCAACTAAATCTGAATGTAAGTTTTGTCTCGGGAAGATAGATTTGAAAATTTTAAAAGTCACCCCTATCTCAGGAACGACACCCCCTAGAAAGTTGAAACTTTACAATTCAATTCACCATCAGCCCACTAGAAGATCTGCAAAGTTAGGCTTCTTACTTATTTACAGTTCCTTTGGAATAAAAAAGTTGAAAAAATTTTTTCACTTTTGCAGCAAAAGCTAGCGAATTAATTTTTTAAGTAAAAATTGAGTGAAAAATTGAATTTTTTACTAACGATTGGTGATAAAAAGATGAAATTAGTTCAGATTGTAATAAAAAAACTTCCTAAAATGATTCTAAATGGTAGAAAAATATTTTTTTTCTTAGATTAAAAGTTACCACTATCTTGAGAACGGTATAAGATAGATAGTTGGAACCAACGCCAGACGAATTATTCGGTTCGAATTGGTAATCTTGCTTAGTTTTCAACTAAATCTGAATGTAAGTTTTGTCTCGGGAAAATAGATTTAAAAATTTTAAAAGTCACCCCTACCTCAGGAACGACACCCCCTAGAAAGTTGAAACTTTACAATTCAATTTACCATCAGCCCACTAGAGGATCTGCAAAGTTAGGCTTCTTACTTATTTACCGTTCCTTTGGAATAAAAAAGTTAAAAAAATTTTTTCACTTTTGCAGCAAAAGCTAGCGAATTAATTTTTTAAGTAAAAATTGAGTGAAAAATTGAAATTTTTACTAACGATTGGTGATAAAAAGATGAAACTGGTTTAGATTATGATAAAAAAACTTTCTAAAATGATTATAAATGGTAGAAAAATTTTTTTTTCTTAGTTTAAAAGTTACCCCTATCTTGGAAACGGTATAAGATAGAGAGTTGGAACCAACGCCAGACGAATTATTCGGTTCGAATTGGTAACCTTGCTTAGTTTTCAACTAAATCTGAATGTAAGTTTTGTCTCGGGAAGATAGATTTAAAAATTTTAAAAGTCACCCCTACCTCAGGAACGACACCCCCTAGAAAGTTGAAACTTTACAATTCAATTTACCATCAGCCCACTAGAGGATCTGCAAAGTTAGGCTTCTTACTTATTTACCGTTCCTTTGGAATAAAAAAGTTAAAAAAATTTTTTCACTTTTGCAGCAAAAGCTAGCGAATTAATTTTTTAAGTAAAAATTGAGTGAAAAATTGAAATTTTTACTAACGATTGGTGATAAAAAGATGAAACTGGTTTAGATTATGATAAAAAAACTTTCTAAAATGATTATAAATGGTAGAAAAATTTTTTTTTCTTAGTTTAAAAGTTACCCCTATCTTGGGAACGGTATAAGATAGAGAGTTGGAACCAACGCCAGACGAATTATTCGGTTCGAATTGGTAATTTTGCTTAGTTTTCAACTAAATCTGAATGTAAGTTTTGTCTCGGGAAGATAGATTTAAAATTTTTAAAAGTCACCCCTATCTCAGGAACGACACCCCCTATAAAGTTGAAACTTTACAATTCAATTCACCATCAGCCCACTAGAAGATCTGCAAAGTTAGGCTTCTTACTTATTTACAGTTCCTTTGGAATAAAAAAGTTGAAAAAATTTTTTCACTTTTGTAGCAAAAGCTAGCGAATTAAATTTTTAAGTAAAAATTGAGTGAAAAATTGAATTTTTTACTAACGATTGGTGATAAAAAGATGAAATTAGTTCAGATTGTAATAAAAAAACTTTCTAAAATGATTCTAAATGGTAGAAAAATATTTTTTTTCTTAGTTTAAAAGTTACCACTATCTTGAGAACGGTATAAGATAGAGAGTTGGAACCAACGCCAGGCGAAATATTCGGTTCGAATTGGTAATCTTGCTTAGTTTTCAACTAAATCTGAATGTAAGTTTTGTCTCGGGAAGATAGATTTAAAAATTTTAAAAGTCACCCCTATCTCAAGAACGACACCCCCTAGAAAGTTGAAACTTTACAATTCAATTCACCATCAGCCCACTAGAAGATCTGCAAAGTTAGGCTTCTTACTTATTTACAGTTCCTTTGAAACAAAAAAGTTGAAAAAATTTTTTCACTTTTGCAGCAAAAGCTAGCGAATTAATTTTTTAAGTAAAAATTGAGTGAGAAATTGAATTTTTTACTAACGATTGGTGATAAAAAGATGAAATTAGTTCAGATTGTAATAAAAAAACTTTCTAAAATGATTCTAAATGGTAGAAAAATATTTTTTTTCTTAGATTAAAATTTACCACTATCTTGAGAACGGTATAAGATAGAGAGTTGGAACCAACGCCAGACGAATTATTCGGTTCGAATTGGTAATCTTGCTTAGTTTTCAACTAAATCTGAATGTAAGTTTTGTCTCGGGAAGATAGATTTGAAAATTTTAAAAGTCACCCCTATCTCAGGAACGACACCCCCTAGAAAGTTGAAACTTTACAATTCAATTCACCATCAGCCCACTAGAAGTTCTGCAAAGTTAGGCTTCTTACTTATTTACAGTTCCTTTGGAATAAAAAAGTTGAAAAAATTTTTTCACTTTTGCAGCAAAAGCTAGCGAATTAATTTTTTAAGTAAAAATTGAGTGAAAAATTAAATTTTTTACTAACGATTGGTGATAAAAAGATGAAATTAGTTCAGATTGTAATAAAAAAACTTTCTAAAATAATTCTAAATGGTAGAAAAATATTTTTTTTCTTAGTTTAAAAGTTACCACTATCTTGAGAACGGTATAAGATAGAGAGTTGGAACCAACGCCAGACGAATTATTCGGTTCGAATTGGTAATCTTGCTTAGTTTTCAACTAAATCTGAATGTAAGTTTTGTCTCGGGAAGATAGATTTAAAAATTTTAAAAGTCACCCCTACCTCAGGAACGACACCCCCTAGAAAGTTGAAACTTTACAATTCAATTTACCATCAGCCCACTAGAGGATCTGCAAAGTTAGGCTTCTTACTTATTTACCGTTCCTTTGGAATAAAAAAGTTAAAAAAATTTTTTCACTTTTGCAGCAAAAGCTAGCGAATTAATTTTTTAAGTAAAAATTGAGTGAAAAATTGAAATTTTTACTAACGATTGGTGATAAAAAGATGAAACTGGTTTAGATTATGATAAAAAAACTTTCTAAAATGATTATAAATGGTAGAAAAATTTTTTTTTCTTAGTTTAAAAGTTACCCCTATCTTGGGAACGGTATAAGATAGAGAGTTGGAACCAACGCCAGACGAATTATTCGGTTCGAATTGGTAATCTTGCTTAGTTTTCAACTAAATCTGAATGTAAGTTTTGTCTCGGGAAGATAGATTTAAAATTTTTAAAAGTCACCCCTATCTCAGGAACGACACCCCCTATAAAGTTGAAACTTTACAATTCAATTCACCATCAGCCCACTAGAAGATCTGCAAAGTTAGGCTTCTTACTTATTTACAGTTCCTTTGGAATAAAAAAGTTGAAAAAATTTTTTCACTTTTGCAGCAAAAGCTAGCGAATTAAATTTTTAAGTAAAAATTGAGTGAAAAATTGAATTTTTTACTAACGATTGGTGATAAAAAGATGAAATTAGTTCAGATTGTAATAAAAAAACTTTCTAAAATGATTCTAAATGGTAGAAAAATATTTTTTTTCTTAGTTTAAAAGTTACCACTATCTTGAGAACGGTATAAGATAGAGAGTTGGAACCAACGCCAGGCGAAATATTCGGTTCGAATTGGTAATCTTGCTTAGTTTTCAACTAAATCTGAATGTAAGTTTTGTCTCGGGAAGATAAATTTAAAAATTTTAAAAGTCACCCCTATCTCAAGAACGACACCCCCTAGAAAGTTGAAACTTTACAATTCAATTCACCATCAGCCCACTAGAAGATCTGCAAAGTTAGGCTTCTTACTTATTTACAGTTCCTTTGAAACAAAAAAGTTGAAAAAATTTTTTCACTTTTGCAGCAAAAGCTAGCGAATTAATTTTTTAAGTAAAAATTGAGTGAAAAATTGAATTTTTTACTAACGATTGGTGATAAAAAGATGAAACTGGTTTAGATTATGATAAAAAAACTTTCTAAAATGATTATAAATGGTAGAAAAAATTTTTTTTTCTTAGTTTAAAAGTTACCCCTATCTTGGGAACGGTATAAGATAGAGAGTTGGAACCAACGCCAGACGAATTATTCGGTTCGAATTGGTAATCTTGCTTAGTTTTCAACTAAATCTGAATGTAAGTTTTGTCTCGGGAAGATAGATTTAAAAATTTTAAAAGTCACCCCTAACTCAGGAACGACACTCCCTAGAAAGTTGAAACTTTACAATTCAATTCACCATCAGCCCACTAGAAGATCTGCAAGGTTAGGCTTCTTACTTATGTACAGTTCCTTTGGAATAAAAAAGTTGAAAAAATTTTTTCACTTTTGTAGCAAAAGCTAGCGAATTAATTTTTTAAGTAAAAATTGAGTGAAAAATTGAATTTTTTACTAAAGATTAGTGATAAAAAGATGAAATTAGTTCAGATTGTAATAAAAAAACTTTCTAAAATGATTCTAAATGGTAGAAAAATTTTTTTTTTCTTAGTTTAAAAGTTACCCCTATCTTGGGAACGATATAAGATAGAGAGTTGGAACCAACGCCAGACGAATTATTCGGTTCGAGTTGGTAATCTTGCTTAGTTTTCAACTAAATCTGAATGTAAGTTTTGTCTCGGGAAGATAGATTTAAAAATTTTAAAAGTCACTCCTATCCCAGGAACGACACCCCCTAGAAAGTTGAAACTTTACAGTTCAATTCACCATCAGCCCACTAGAAGATCTGCAAAGTTAGGCTTCTTACTTATGTACAGTTCCTTTGGAATAAAAAAGTTGAAAAAATTTTTTCACTTTTGCAGCGAAAGCTAGCGAATTAATTTTTTAAGTAAAAATTGAGTGAAAAATTGAATTTTTTACTAACGATTAGTGATAAAAAGATGAAATTAGTTCAGATTGTAATAAAAAAACTTTCTAAAATGATTCTAAATGATAGAAAAATTTTTTTTTTCTTAGTTTAATAGTTACCCCTATCTTGGGAACGGTATAAGATAGAGAGTTGGAACCAACGCCAGACGAATTATTCGGTTCGAATTGGTAATCTTGCTTAGTTTTCAACTAAATCTGGATGTAAGTTTTGTCTCGGGAAGATATATTTAAAAATTTTAAAAGTCACCCCTATCTCAGGAACGACACCCCTTAGAAAATTGAAACTTTACAATTCAATTCACCATCAGCCCACTAGAAGATCTGCAAAGTTAGGCTTCTTACTTATTTACAGTTCCTTTGGAATAAAAAAGTTGAAAAAATTTTTTCACTTTTGCAGCAAAAGCTAGCGAATTAATTTTTTAAGTAAAAATTGAGTGAAAAATTGAATTTTTTACTAACGATTGGTGATAAAAAGATGAAATTAGTTCAGATTGTAATAAAAGAACTTTCTAAAATGATTCTAAATGGTAGAAAAAATTTTTTTTTTCTTAGTTTAAAAGTTACCCTTATCTTGAAAACGGTATAAGATAGAGAGTTGGAACCAACGCCAGACGAATTATTCGGTTCGAATTGGTAATCTTGCTTAGTTTTCAACTAAATCTGAATGTAAGTTTTGTCTCGGGAAGATAGATTTAAAAATTTTAAAAGTCACCCCTATCTCAGGAACGACACCCTCAGAAAGTTGAAACTTTACAATTCAATTTACCATCAGCCCACTAGAGGATCTGCAAAGTTAGGCTTCTTACTTATTTACCGTTCCTTTGGAATAAAAAAGTTAAAAAAATTTTTTCACTTTTGCAGCAAAAGCTAGCGAATTAAATTTTTAAGTAAAAATTGAGTGAAAAATTGAATTTTTTACTAACGATTGGTGATAAAAAGATGAAATTAGTTCAGATTGTAATAAAAAAACTTTCTAAAATGATTCTAAATGGTAGAAAAATATTTTTTTTCTTAGTTTAAAAGTTACCACTATCTTGAGAACGGTATAAGATAGAGAGTTGGAACCAACGCCAGGCGAAATATTCGGTTCGAATTGGTAATCTTGCTTAGTTTTCAACTAATTCTGAATGTAAGTTTTGTCTCGGGAAGATAGATTTAAAAATTTTAAAAGTTACCCCTATTTCAGGAACGACACCCCCTAGAAAGTTGAAACTTTACAATTCAATTCACCATCAGCCCACTAGAAGATCTGCAAAGTTAGGCTTCTTACTTATTTACAGTTCATTTGAAACAAAAAAGTTGAAAAAATTTTTTCACTTTTGCAGCAAAAGCTAACGAATTAATTTTTTAAGTAAAAATTGAGTGAAAAATTGAATTTTTTACTAACGATTGGTGATAAAAAGATGAAATTAGTTCAGATTGTAACAAAAAAACTTTCTAAAATGATTCTAAATGGTAGAAAAAAATTTTTTTTCTTAGTTTAAAAGTTACTCCTATCTTAGGAACGGTATAAGATAGAGAGTTGGAACCAACGCCAGACGAATTATTCGGTTCGAATTGGTAATCTTGCTTAGTTTTCAACTAAATCTGAATGTAAGTTTTGTCTCGAGAAGATAGATTTAAAAATTTTAAAAGTCACCCCTATCTCAGGAACGACATCCCTTAGAAAGTTGAAACTTTACAATTCAATTCACCATCAGCCCACTAGAAGATCTGCAAAGTTAGGCTTCTTACTTATTTACAGTTCCTTTGGAATAAAAAAGTTAAAAAAATTTTTTCACTTTTGCAGCAAAAGTTAGCGAAATAACTTTTTAAGTAAAAATTGAGTGAAAAATTGAATTTTTTACTAACGATTGGTGATAAAAAGATGAAATTAGTTCAGATTGTGATAAAAAAACTTTCTAAAATGATTCTAAATAGTAGAAAAAATTTTTTTTTCTTAGTTTAAAAGTTACCCCTATCTTGGGAACGGTATAAGATAGAGAGTTGTAACCAACGCCAGACGAATTATTCGGTTCGAATTGGTAATCTTGCTTAGTTTTCAACTAAATCTGAATGTAAGTTTTGTCTCGGGAAGATCGATTTAAAAATTTTAAAAGTCACCCCTATCTCAGGAACGACACCCCCTAGAAAGTTGAAACTTTACAATTCAATTCACCATCAGCCCACTAGAAGATCTGCAAAGTTAGGCTTCTTACTTATTTACAGTTCTTTTGGAATAAAAAAGTTGGAAGAATTTTTTCACTTCTGCAGCAAAAGCTAGCGAAATAACTTTTTAAGTAAAAATTGAGTGAAAAATTAAATTTTTTACTAACGATTGGTGATAAAAAGATGAAATTAGTTTAGATTGTAACAAAAAAACTTTCTAAAATGATTCTAAGTGGTAGAAAAAATTTTTTTTCTTTCTTTAAAAGTAACTCCTATCTTGGGAACGGTTTAAGATAGAGAGTTGGAACCAACGCCAGACGAATTATTCGGTTCGAATTGGTGATCTTGCTTAGTTTTCAACTAAATCTGAATGTAAGTTTTGTCTCGGGAAGATAGATTTGAAAATTTTAAAAGTCACCCCTATCTCAGGAACGACACCCCCTAGAAAGTTGAAACTTTACAATTCAATTAACCATCAGCCCACTAGAGGATCTGCAAAGTTAGGCTTCTTACTTATTTACCGTTCCTTTGGAATAAAAAAGTTAAAAAAAATTTTTCACTTTTGCAGCAAAAGCTAGCGAATTGATTTTTTAAGTAAAAATTGAGTGAAAAATTGAATTTTTGACTAACGATTGGTGATAAAAAGATGAAACTGGTTTAGATTATGATAAAAAAACTTTCTAAAATGATTATAAATGGTAGAAAAACTTTTTTTTTCTTAGTATAAAAGTTACCCCTATCTTGGGAACGGTATAAGATAGAGAGTTGGAACCAACGCCAGACGAATTATTCGGTTCGATTTGGTAATCTTGCTTAGTTTTCAACTAAATCTGAATGTAAGTTTTGTCTCGAGAAGATAGATTTAAAAATTTTAAAAGTCACCCCTATCTCAGGAACGACATCCCTTAGAAAGTTGAAACTTTACATTTCAATTCACCATCAGCCCACTAGAAGATCTGCAAAGTTAGGCTTCTTACTTATTTACAGTTCTTTTGGAATAAAAAAGTTGGAAGAATTTTTTCACTTCTGCAGCAAAAGCTAGCGAAATAACTTTTTAAGTAAAAATTGAGTGAAAAATTAAATTTTTTACTAACGATTGGTGATAAAAAGATGAAATTAGTTTAGATTGTAACAAAAAAACTTTCTAAAATGATTCTAAGTGGTAGAAAAAATTTTTTTTTCTTAGTTTAAAAGTTACCCCTATCTTAGGAACGGTATAAGATAGAGAGTTGGAACCAACGCCAGACGAATTATTCGGTTCGAATTGGTAATCTTGCTTAGTTTTCAACTAAATCTGAATGTAAGTTTTGTCTCGAGAAGATAGATTTAAATATTTTAAAAGTCACCCCTATCTCAGGAACGACATCCCTTAGAAAGTTGAAACTTTACAATTCAATTCACCATCAGCCCACTAGAAGACCTGCAAAGTTAGGCTTCTTACTTATTTACAGTTCCTTTGGAATAAAAATGTTGAAAAAATTTTTTCACTTTTGCAGCAAAAGCTAGCGAAATAACTTTTTAAGTAAAAATTGAGTGAAAAATTGAATTTTTTACTATCGATTGGTGATAAAAAGATGAAATTAGTTCAGATTGTAATAAAAAAACTTTCTAAAATGATTCTGAATGGTAGAAAAAAATTTTTTTTCTTTCTTTAAAAGTTACTCCTATCTTGGGAACGGTTTAAGATAGAGAGTTGGAACCAACGCCAGACGAATTATTCGGTTCGAATTGGTGATCTTGCTTAGTTTTCAACTAAATCTGAATGTAAGTTTTGTCTTGGGAAGATAGATTTGAAAATTTTAAAAGTCACCCCTATCTCAGGAACGACACCCCCTAGAAAGTTGAAACTTTACAATTCAATTAACCATCAGCCCACTAGAGGATCTGCAAAGTTAGGCTTCTTACTTATTTACCGTTCCTTTGGAATAAAAAAGTTAAAAAAAATTTTTCACTTTTGCAGCAAAAGCTAGCGAATTGATTTTTTAAGTAAAAATTGAGTGAAAAATTGAATTTTTGACTAACGATTGGTGATAAAAAGATGAAACTGGTTTAGATTATGATAAAAAAACTTTCTAAAATGATTATAAATGGTAGAAAAACTTTTTTTTTCTTAGTATAAAAGTTACCCCTATCTTGGGAACGGTATAAGATAGAGAGTTGGAACCAACGCCAGACGAATTATTCGGTTCGATTTGGTAATCTTGCTTAGTTTTCAACTAAATCTGAATGTAAGTTTTGTCTCGAGAAGATAGATTTAAAAATTTTAAAAGTCACCCCTATCTCAGGAACGACATCCCTTAGAAAGTTGAAACTTTACAATTCAATTCACCATCAGCCCACTAGAAGATCTGCAAAGTTAGGCTTCTTACTTATTTACAGTTCCTTTGGAATAAAAAAGTTGAAAAAATTTTTTCACTTTTGCAGCAAAAGCTAGCGAAATAAATTTTTAAGTAAAAATTGAGTGAAAAATTAAATTTTTTACTAACGATTGATGATAAAAAGATGAAATTAGTTCAGATTGTAATAAAAAAACTTTCTAAAATGATTCTGAATGGTAGAAAAAATTTTTTTTTTCTTAGTTTAAAAGTTACTCCTATCTTGGGAACGGTTTAAGATAGAGAGTTGGAACCAACGCCAGACGAATTATTCGGTTCGAATTGGTGATCTTGCTTAGTTTTCAACTAAATCTGAATGTAAGTTTTGTCTCGAGAAGATAGATTTAAAAATTTTAAAAGTCACCCCTATCTCAGGAACGACATCCCTTAGAAAGTTGAAACTTTACAATTCAATTCACCATCAGCCCACTAGAAGATCTGCAAAGTTAGGCTTCTTACTTATTTACAGTTCCTTTGGAATAAAAAAGTTGAAAAAATTTTTTCACTTTTGCAGCAAAAGCTAGCGAAATAAATTTTTAAGTAAAAATTGAGTGAAAAATTGAATTTTTTACTAACGATTGATGATAAAAAGATGAAATTAGTTCAGATTGTAATAAAAAAACTTTCTAAAATGATTCTGAATGGTAGAAAAAATTTTTTTTTCTTAGTTTAAAAGTTACTCCTATCTTGGGAACGGTTTAAGATAGAGAGTTGGAACCAACGCCAGACGAATTATTCGGTTCGAATTGGTGATCTTGCTTAGTTTTCAACTAAATCTGAATGTAAGTTTTGTCTCGAGAAGATAGATTTAAAAATTTTAAAAGTCACCCCTATCTCAGGAACGACATCCCTTAGAAAGTTGAAACTTTACAATTCAATTCACCATCAGCCCACTAGAAGATCTGCAAAGTTAGGCTTCTTACTTATTTACAGTTCCTTTGGAATAAAAAAGTTGAAAAAATTTTTTCACTTTTGCAGCAAAAGCTAGCGAAATAAATTTTTAAGTAAAAATTGAGTGAAAAATTGAATTTTTTACTAACGATTGGTGATAAAAAGATGAAATTAGTTCAGATTGTAATAAAAAAACTTTCTAAAATGATTCTGATTGGTAGAAAATTTTTTTTTTTCTTAGTTTAAAAGTTACTCCTATCTTGGGAACGGTTTAAGATAGAGAGTTGGAACCAACGCCAGACGAATTATTCGGTTCGAATTGGTGATCTTGCTTAGTTTTCAACTAAATCTGAATGTAAGTTTTGTCTCGAGAAGATAGATTTAAAAATTTTAAAAGTCACCCCTATCTCAGGAACGACATCCCTTAGAAAGTTGAAACTTTACAATTCAATTCACCATCAGCCCACTAGAAGATCTGCAAAGTTAGGCTTCTTACTTATTTACCGTTCCTTTGGAATAAAAAAGTTAAAAAAATTTTTTCACTTTTGCAGCAAAAGCTAGCGAATTAATTTTTTAAGTAAAAATTGAGTGAAAAATTGAATTTTTTACTAACGATTGGTGATAAAAAGATGAAACTGGTTTAGATTATGATAAAAAAACTTTCTAAAATGATTATAAATGGTAGAAAAACTTTTTTTTTCTTAGTATAAAAGTTACCCCTATCTTGGGAACGGTATAAGATAGAGAGTTGGAACCAACGCCAGACGAATTATTCGGTTCGATTTGGTAATCTTGCTTAGTTTTCAACTAAATCTGAATGTAAGTTTTGTCTCGAGAAGCTAGATTTAAAAATTTTAAAAGTCACCCCTATCTCAGGAACGACATCCCTTAGAAAGTTGAAACTTTACAATTCAATTCACCATCAGCCCACTAGAAGATCTGCAAAGTTAGGCTTCTTACTTATTTACAGTTCCTTTGGAATAAAAAAGTTGAAAAATTTTTTTACTTTTGCAGCAAACGCTAACGAATTAATTTTTTAAGTAAAAATTGAGTGAAAAATTGAATTTTTTACTAACGATTGGTGATAAAAAGATGAAACTGGTTTAGATTATGATAAAAAAACTTTCTAAAATGATTATAAATGGTAGAAAAACTTTTTTTTTCTTAGTATAAAAGTTACCCCTATCTTGGGAACGGTATAAGATAGAGAGTTGGAACCAACGCCAGACGAATTATTCGGTTCGAATTGGTAATCTTGCTTAGTTTTCAACTAAATCTGAATGTAAGTTTTGTCTCGGGAAGATAGATTTAAAAATTTTAAAAGTCACCCCTATCTCAGGAACGACACCCCCTAGAAAGTTGAAACTTTACAATTCAATTCACCATCAGCCCACTAGAAGATCTTCAAAGTTAGGCTTCTTACTTATTTACAGTTCCTTTGGAATAAAAAAGTTGAAAAATTTTTTTCACTTTTGCAGCAAAAGCTAGCGAATTAATTTTTTAAGTAAAAATTGAGCGAAAAATTGAATTTTTTACTAACGATTGGTGATAAAAAGATGAAATTAGTTCAGATTGTAATAAAAAAACTTTCTAAAATGATTCTAAATGGTAGAAAATTATTTTTTTTCTTAGTTTAAAAGTTACCACTATCTTGAGAACGGTATAAGATAGAGAGTTGGAACCAACGCCAGACGAATTATTCGGTTCGAATTGGTAATCTTGCTTAGTTTTCAACTAAATCTGAATGTAAGTTTTGTCTCGGGAAGATAGACTTAAAAATTTTAAAAGTCACCCCTATCTCAGGAACGACACCCCCTAGAAAGATGAAACTTTACAATTCAATTTACCATCAGCCCACTAGAGGATCTGCAAAGTTAGGCTTCTTACTTATTTACCGTTTCTTTGGAATAAAAAAGTTAAAAAAATTTTTTCACTTTTGCAGCAAAAGCTAGCGAATTAATTTTTTAAGTAAAAATTGAGTGAAAAATTGAATTTTTTACTAACGATTGGTGATAAAAAGATGAAACTGGTTTAGATTATGATAAAAAAACTTTCTAAAATGATTATAAATGGTAGAAAAAATTTTTTTTTCTTAGTTTAAAAGTTACCCCTATCTTGGGAACGGTATAAGATAGAGAGTTGGAACTAACGCCAGACGAATTATTCGGTTCGAATTGGTAATCTTGCTTAGTTTTCAACTAAATCTGAATGTAAGTTTTGTCTCGGGAAGATAGATTTAAAAATTTTAAAAGTCACCCCTATCTCAGGAACGACACCCCCTAGAAAGTTGAAATTTTACAATTCAATTCACCATCAGCCCACTAGAAGATCTGCAAAGTTAGACTTCTTACTTATTTACAGTTCCTTTGGAATAAAAAAGTTGAGAAAAATTTTTTCACTTTTGCAGCAAAAGCTAGCGAATTAATTTTTTAAGTAAAAATTGAGTGAAAAATTGAATTTTTTACTAACGATTGGTGATAAAAAGATGAAATTAGTTCAGATTGTAATAAAAAAACTTTCTAAAATGATTCTAAATGGTAGAAAATTATTTTTTTTCTTAGTTTAAAAGTTACCACTATCTTGAGAACGGTATAAGATAGAGAGTTGGAACCAACGCCAGACGAATTATTCGGTTCGAATTGGTAATCTTGCTTAGTTTTCAACTAAATCTGAATGTAAGTTTTGTCTCGGGAAGATAGACTTAAAAATTTTAAAAGTCACCCCTATCTCAGGAACGACACCCCCTAGAAAGATGAAACTTTACAATTCAATTTACCATCAGCCCACTAGAGGATCTGCAAAGTTAGGCTTCTTACTTATTTACCGTTTCTTTGGAATAAAAAAGTTAAAAAAATTTTTTCACTTTTGCAGCAAAAGCTAGCGAATTAATTTTTTAAGTAAAAATTGAGTGAAAAATTGAATTTTTTACTAACGATTGGTGATAAAAAGATGAAACTGGTTTAGATTATGATAAAAAAACTTTCTAAAATGATTATAAATGGTAGAAAAAATTTTTTTTTCTTAGTTTAAAAGTTACCCCTATCTTGGGAACGGTATAAGATAGAGAGTTGGAACTAACGCCAGACGAATTATTCGGTTCGAATTGGTAATCTTGCTTAGTTTTCAACTAAATCTGAATGTAAGTTTTGTCTCGGGAAGATAGATTTAAAAATTTTAAAAGTCACCCCTATCTCAGGAACGACACCCCCTAGAAAGTTGAAATTTTACAATTCAATTCACCATCAGCCCACTAGAAGATCTGCAAAGTTAGACTTCTTACTTATTTACAGTTCCTTTGGAATAAAAAAGTTGAGAAAAATTTTTTCACTTTTGCAGCAAAAGCTAGCGAATTAATTTTTTAAGTAAAAATTGAGTGAAAAATTGAATTTTTTACTAACGATTGGTGATAAAAAGATGAAATTAGTTCAGATTGTAATAAAAAAACTTTCTAAAATGATTCTAAATGGTAGAAAAAATTTTTTTTTCTTAGTTTAAAAGTTACCCCTATCTTGGGAACGGTATAAGATAGAGAGTTGGAACCAACGCCAGACGAATTATTCGGTTCCAATTGGTAATCTTGCTTAGTTTTCAACTAAATGTGAATGTAAGTTTTGTCTCGGAAAGATAGATTTAAAAATTTTAAAAGTCACCCCTATCTCAGGAACGACACCCCCTAGAAAGTTGAAACTTTACAATTCAATTCACCATCAGCCCACTAGAAGATCTGCAAAGTAAGGTTTCCTACTTATTTACAGTTCCTTTGGAATAAAAAAGTTGAAAAAATTTTTTCACTTTTGCAGCAAAAGCTAGCGAATTAATTTTTTAAGTAAAAATTGAGTGAAAAATCGAATTTTTTACTAACGATTGGTGATAAAAATATGAAACTAATTCAGATTGTGATAAAAAAACTTTCTAAAATGATTATAAATGGTAGAAAAATTTTTTTTTTTTTAGTTGAAAAGTTACCCCTATCTTGGGAACGGTATAAGATAGAGAGTTGGAACCAACGCCAGACGAATTATTCGGTTCGAGCTGGTAATCTTGCTTAGTTTTCAACTAAATTTGAATGTAAGTTTTGTATCGGGAAGATAGATTTAAAAATTTTAAAAGTCACCTCTATCTCAGGAACGACATCCCCTAGAAAGTTGAAACTTTTCAATTCAATTCACCATCAGCCCACTAGAAGATCTGCAAAGTTAGGCTTCTTACTTATTTACAGTTCCTTTGGAATAAAAAAGTTGAAAAAATTTTTTCACTTTTGCAGCAAAAGCTAGCGAATTAATTTTTTAAGTAAAAATTGAGTGAAAAATTGAATTTTTTACTAACGATTGGTGATAAAAAGATGAAATTAGTTCAGATTGTAATAAAAAACTTTCTAAAATGATTCTAAATGGTAGAAAAATATTTTTTTTCTTAGTTTAAAAGTTACCACTATCTTGAGAACGGTATAAGATAGACAGTTGGAACCAACGCCAGACGAATTATTCGGTTCGAATTGGTAATCTTGCTTAGTTTTCAACTAAATCTGAATGTAAGTTTTGTCTCGGGAAGATAGATTTAAAAATTTTAAAAGTCACCCTTATCTCAGGAACGACACCCCCTAGAAAGTTGAAACTTTACAATTCAATTCACCATCAGCCCACTAGAAGATCTGCAAAGTTAGGCTTCCTACTTATTTACAGTTCCTTTGGAATAAAAAAGTTGAAAAAATTTTTTCACTTTTGCAGCAAAAGATAGCGAATTAATTTTTTGAGTAAAAATTGAGTGCAAAATTGAATTTTTTACTAACGATTGGTGATAAAAAGATGAAATTAGTTCAGATTGTAAAAAAAAAACCTTTCTAAAATGATTCTAAATGGTAGAAAAATATTTTTTTTCTTAGTTTAAAAGTTACCACTATCTTGAGAACGGTATAAGATAGAGAGTTGGAACCAACGCCAGACGAATTATTCGGTTCGAATTGGTAATCTTGCTTAGTTTTCAACTAAATCTGGATGTAAGTTTTCTCTCGGGAAGATAGATTTAAAAATTTTAAAAGTCACCCCCATCTCAGGAACGACACCCCCTAGAAATTTGAAACTTTACAATTTAATTTACCATCAGCCCACTAGAGGATCTGCAAAGTTAGGCTTCTTACTTATTCACCGTTTCTTTGGAATAAAAAAGTTAAAAAAATTGTTTTACTTTTGCAGCAAAAGCTAGCGAATTTATTTTTTAAGTAAAAATTGAGTGAAAAATTGAATTTTTTACTAACGATTGGTGATAAAAAGATGAAACTGGTTTAGATTATTGTAAAAAAACTTTCTAAAATGATTATAAATGGTAGAAAAATTTTTTTTTTCTTAGTTTAAAAGTTACCCCTATCTTGGGAACGGTATAAGATAGAGAGTTGGAACCAACGCCAGACGAATTATTCGGTTCGAATTGGTAATCTTGCTTAGTTTTCAACTAAATCTGAATGTAAGTATTGTCTCGGAAAGATATATTTAAAAATTTTAAAAGTCACCCCTATCTCAGGAACGACACCCCCTAGAAAGTTGAAACTTTACAATTCAATTTACCATCAGCCCACTAGAGGATCTGCAAAGTTAGGCTTCTTACTTATTTACCGTTCCTTTGGAATAAAGAAGTTAAAAAAATTTTTTCACTTTTGCAGCAAAAGCTAGCGAATTAATTTTTTAAGTAAAAATTGAGTGAAAAATTGAATTTTTCACTAACGATTGGTGATAAAAAGATGTAACTGGTTTAGATTGTAATAAAAAAACTTTCTAAAATGATTCTAAATGGTAGAAAAATATTTTTTTTCTTAGATTAAAAGTTACCACTATCTTGAGAACGGTATAAGATAGAGAGTTGGAACCAACGCCAGACGAATTATTCGGTTCGAATTGGTAATCTTGCTTAGTTTTCAACTAAATCTGAATGTAAGTTTTGTCTCGGGAAAATAGGTTTAAAAATTTTAAAAGTCACCCCTACCTCAGGAACGACACCCCCTAGAAAGTTGAAACTTTACAATTCAATTTACCATCAGCCCACTAGAGGATCTGCAAAGTTAGGCTTCTTACTTATTTACCGTTCCTTTGGAATAAAAAAGTTAAAAAAATTTTTTCACTTTTGCAGCAAAAGCTAGCGAATTAATTTTTTAAGTAAAAATTGAGTGAAAAATTGAATTTTTTACTAACGATTGGTGATAAAAAGATGAAATTAGTTCAGATTGTAATAAAAAAACTTTCTAAGATGATTCTAAATGGTAGAAAAATATTTTTTTTCTTAGTTTAAAAGTTACCACTATCTTGAGAACGGTATAAGATAGAGAGTTGGAACCAACGCCAGACGAAGTATTCGGTTCGAATTGGTAATCTTGCTTAGTTTTCAAATAAATCTGATTGTAAGTTTTGTCTCGGGAAGATAGATTTAAAAATTTTAAAAGTCACCCCTATCTCAGGAACGACACCCCCTAGAAAGTTGAAACTTTACAATTTAATTCACCATCAGCCCACTAGAAGATCTGCAAAGTAAGGTTTCCTACTTATTTACAGTTCCTTTGGAATAAAAAAGTTGAAAAAATTTTTTCACTTTTGCAGCAAAAGCTAGCGAATTAATTTTTTAAGTAAAAGTTGAGTGAAAAATCGAATTTTTTACTAACGATTGGTGATAAAAATATGAAACTAATTCAGATTGTGAGAAAAAAACTTTCTAAAATGATTATAAATGGTAGAAAAATTTTTTTTTTTTTAGTTGAAAAGTTACCCCTATCTTGGGAACGGTATAAGATAGAGAGTTGGAACCAACGCCAGACGAATTATTCGGTTCGAGCTGGTAATCTTGCTTAGTTTTCAACTAAATCTGAATGTAAGTTTTGTCTCGGGAAGATAGATTTAAAAATTTTAAAAGTCACCTCTATCTCAGGAACGACATCCCCTAGAAAGTTGAAACTTTACAATTCAATTCACCATCAGCCCACTAGAAGATCTGCAAAGTTAGGCTTCTTACTTATTTACAGTTCCTTTGGAATCAAAAAGTTGAAAAAATTTTTTCACTTTTGCAGCAAAAGCTAGCGAATTAATTTTTTAAGTAAAAATTGAGTGAAAAATTGAATTTTTTACTAACGATTGGTGATAAAAAGATGAAATTAGTTCAGATTGTAATAAAAAACTTTCTAAAATGATTCTAAATGGTAGAAAAATATTTTTTTTCTTAGTTTAAAAGTTACCACTATCTTGAGAACGGTATAAGATAGAGAGTTGGAACCAACGCCAGACGAATTATTCGGTTCGAATTGGTAATCTTGCTTAGTTTTCAACTAAATCTGAATGTAAGTTTTGTCTCGGGAAGATAGATTTAAAAATTTTAAAAGTCACCCTTATCTCAGGAACGACACCCCCTAGAAAGTTGAAACTTTACAATTCAATTCACCATCAGCCCACTAGAAGATCTGCAAAGTTAGGCTTCCTACTTATTTACAGTTCCTTTGGAATAAAAAAGTTGAAAAAATTTTTTCACTTTTGCAGCAAAAGCTAGCGAATTAATTTTTTGAGTAAAAATTGAGTGCAAAATTGAATTTTTTACTAACGATTGGTGATAAAAAGATGAAATTAGTTCAGATTGTAAAAAAAAAACTTTCTAAAATGATTCTAAATGGTAGAAAAATATTTTTTTTCTTAGTTTAAAAGTTACCACTATCTTGAGAACGGTATAAGATAGAGAGTTGGAACCAACGCCAGACGAATTATTCGGTTCGAATTGGTAATCTTGCTTAGTTTTCAACTAAATCTGGATGTAAGTTTTGTCTCGGGAAGATAGATTTAAAAATTTTAAAAGTCACCCCCATCTCAGGAACGACACCCCCTAGAAATTTGAAACTTTACAATTCAATTTACCATCAGCCCACTAGAGGATCTGCAAAGTTAGGCTTCTTACTTATTCACCGTTTCTTTGGAATAAAAAAGTTAAAAAAATTGTTTCACTTTTGCAGCAAAAGCTAGCGAATTTATTTTTTAAGTAAAAATTGAGTGAAAAATTGAATTTTTTACTAACGATGGGTGATAAAAAGATGAAACTGGTTTAGATTATGATAAAAAAACTTTCTAAAATGATT